>OX387960.1:6817500-16817500 GCA_947578425.1 Eugnorisma glareosa | reverse complement strand
CATCGACACACAAATGAACACCACCATAATTTTTAAGAAAACCCTAGACCTACCCACCCAACCCTAGACCCCCCAGACCTAGAAATTATTCATGGGCTATTTATAAAAAAAAAATAACATACTTTTATCGACTGTCAAAGATCTACAAATGACAGCCGGTACCAACGGCTTAACGGTCCAGGGCACAGAGGAAACTGGGTATGTGATGGATAGTTTAGCATCCACAGACCGACCTGTGCAAGCTTACTTAACCTGAATATGGACCCGTGCGGCTGTAACTCTTTTAATAGGAAGAATAGGGAACAGTTGTACTTACTAAGGCAGAATCGCATAGAACCTTCTCACTATGTCTCTCGCTGAGGGTCTCACAGCTGCGCAGGCCATCTCATTATCCTGTTTCCGTGTGTCCTGTGACGAATGTCTAAATATCCAGCGTTCCTCTGGAAAATCTGTGTCCAGGTCTAAGTCAGAGCATAAAGACGGCCACTAGAAATTACAAAGTTAATAAGAATAGTGTAAAAAACGAATTTGGACGGATGGGATGCATGGGGCCAAACTACAGAACACCACCAGATGGGATCTCTACATACTTCATTAACTTCGTCCACGCTCACACCTACTCGCACGCTGGCACGCTCATATTTACATTGCACAGCCATGACCAAAAAATGATACCACACAGTGAAAATCAATAACGAATGCTCTGAAATTATGACCTGTTCTGCACACAGAATGTTGCTTCTTTCTCGTCTGGTTAGTGCCTAACTTCGTCCACGTGTGTCAGAGATTTTATGCCCGTAGGCCTCTGACTTGGCTTTACATGCCGTCGAGAAATATATCTCAGGCATGCTGGTTTCCGATATTTTCCTTCATCCAAGCAAGTGATAATCGTAGAATGTTACCGTTTTCATATATTCGCTATACCGCGCCAAAAAACGTTCATGTTTTTATTTCGTTGACAATGAGATTTAAACAGTGTTGTCTCGCTCACTCATAGTGCACTCGTATGGGTCGTACCGGTCGTTTCATGCGGGATGTTCGAGCTCACTAATGACAGTTTTTCGTGCGAACTAAGTACGGTGAAGGCAGATCTATGAATTTAAATCGCTGGCTGTTATGCATACAGAATCTTATTTTCACAAGTAAGTAAGCTATTAGGTAAGTTAGTTATATAATTTCTAATCTATACGTACCACAAAACTAAACCAAAACAAAACGTGACATATATTGTGCGCCATCTCCTTCTTCTTCTATGATTCATGTTAGTTTGTGTTTCAAAGAAAACATCATATTTTACTATTTTAATTTAGTCCATGCTCACTACATGATATTATTTTGATAGCAACTGTCTAATTGACAGGGTGAATTGATGTATCTAAAAAGTTTTGTATAGTGTCGAAACTTTTTACTTCAGTTTTCCAGGAAGACATTCAAGATCGTGTAGACTCAAAAATGTGCTTGAATATTCTGTTTTGTTATTGTTTCGTCTACATTCGGGTCGATTACTGGCCTGCTTCGTTGGTCGAGTGGGCGCAAGCGCGACTGCTGAGCATCAAGTCCTTGGTTCGATTCTCGAGTCGGGCAAAAAGTGTTATTAGGTTTTTCCATCAGGAATTTCTCAAAAGTAAGACGGGTGTAAGTACCTGTACAGGGAAACCTGTCAAGCAGGTACATCCTAGCGTGTACCTTTAAGTAACAACAACGCACTCACACATCCACACATTATTTTTAGACTTAACACAACATCGGTTCAGTTGCCAGGCGAAAAATTGGTAGCTTGCGGTAGATAAAAGTTCACAACAACAAGTTTATTTTGTTACAAAGCAAAACTTTAATATTCCCTGCTAAATCCGCTATTCTTACGGCTAATTTTACCTTGTATGACAATTATTTGTTTGAATTTTTTATTTGTAAAAAAACAAGTGGGTAAAAACCTACTTTGTAAAAAAGTAACTACTTTCCGCATAAGTAATGAAAAATAATGCACTGCATTCACTTTAAAATTATTATGGTGCAATAATTTTTGGGCATTCATAAGATGCCGCTTAATTAGCAGACGAAAAGAGTATGAGCTTAAATTAGTTCGCTGTGATGAATCTGATGAATTATATGTATATAGACGCCATTGATTATTAAAGGAACATTTAATTAAATGCTCAATAAGATAAAGCTTAAAATAGGACTGGTATTACTGACCAGTTGTTGATTTCAAGGATGAATACAAAAGCAATCAAGCTCGCGAATTCGCGATTCAGTAGTTTAGTCATCGGTTATCGTCCGCAGCGTGCGCATGCCTCGCCAATCGTGAATAATGTGTGTATGTGTGCACTAGATAATGTGAAAAACTGACGATGTGATAACGCGTCCAAATCAACACTTTAACCAGTTGCCGTAATGTGTGTTTGTGTGTAAACAAAATGGAAAACAGTGAAGATACATTCATTAAAAATGGATTCATGTTCATTTATGCGCGCCAAAATAAATCGACCGCAAAGAAAATTGTAAACATCGAGAAAATATTAAAAGATGGTGCTTACGTCAACTTCCCCGATGCCAACGACAAAAACAATACTATATTACACATCGCAACGCAACGAGAAGAAAAAGATGTTGTGGAATTCCTTTTGAGGAAAGGAGCTCTTTTAATAAGTAACTTGGATAACCAAACACCATTGCAAATAGCAAAAGAGAAGAATACAGAGCTCAGTAAAGAAATTTTCAATATATTAACCAAGAAGGGCATACATTTGCCTCGTACCGATATGTCGAGTTCAAGAAACCTTCAAAAGGAATCAAATCTGAATCGTTCAGTATCTCAAAACAATAGCTCCGTCACACCAGCGCCTGTGTTTTATCAAAAAAGAAAAGGTACTTCAGGTGCCAGCGGTCAGTTCTACGAAACTAAACTTTTAAGCTTAGTCATGCATCGAGCATTACACGATAACTTAATTGAAGAATGTTACTTAGCAGCCAACATAGATGATATAGGAGATTTTGATGACGTTTGTTTCCGGTTTAAAATGCAAGAAGATGACAAGACAAAACAAGTTATGTGTTTCACGCAAGCTAAA
The DNA here is from genome assembly GCA_947578425.1 of Eugnorisma glareosa. Classification (NCBI taxonomy): domain Eukaryota; kingdom Metazoa; phylum Arthropoda; class Insecta; order Lepidoptera; family Noctuidae; genus Eugnorisma; species Eugnorisma glareosa. The sequence continues at coordinate 16,814,429 of OX387960.1, read as the reverse complement.
CACCGGGAAAACCCCAATAATAACAGACTAACTGTTAAGAGTCTTGAAGGTACCTCCGGAGCGTTTAGTTTATTAAAATATTTTGAAAGCTTCTTAAAAATTAAGCAGAAGTTTCTAAAAACAAAAAATGAAAGCAGTGATCCTATGTTCGAAGGTGAGTTCAATGATATTGATTGTTATTTTATTTTGTATACACCTCTTAAAAAGGATTTTGATAGAATACTTACCGGGAACAAACCAGTTTGTCAAAAATTGCACGATTTTATAAATACTGGGGAGAACAAGGACGATGTCTTTCAATTTAATTATGGAATCAGTGAAATAGATTCTCTAACAAAGTTTATGCAACAAGAACGCATTAAGGCACTAGGAGAACATTTCTTGACCTCTGTTTTGTCCGGGGATACTAATAAAATTATGAATAATGAGTTAATTAAAATCTATCACCCAGCTCTGGCCCAAAATGTTATCGAACTAACAGGTCCAGGCCCTAATTACATTGAAGGAAAATTCCGTGAAGAATTATTTGAAAGTGATGACGATCTTTTAATCACTTTAAAAGAAACTTTCTTTAACGTGATAGTGATGAAACAAACAAAAAAAACAGGACTTTCGAAGGAAGTAGTTAAAGAGAAAGTTAAAGCTATCGTAAATAACCCATCTGCCCAAACTATTTGCACTTTGATAGGAGAGGTAATAGTTTTTGATGTTAAATCAAATAAGCTATACCTCAGTGACCAAAAATTACCAAAACAGTATAAAACGGAGGACAAACGTGAGATCAATCAATATTTGCAAAAATGTCAAGTCACTCAGGCTATAGTTAATGATGCTATTAATAAAATCGGTGAAGAAAAACTCAAGTCACTTACGTTCAAACTACCATGTACTTTTGGCAACACTGACTTTCCATTTGACCCAAAGCAAGTAAAGAAAGCGGATAAAGAAGATAGAAGAGAGTTCCTTGCTAAAAGAATTTACAAATTAATTAACGAAGCAAAAGAAGAAAGTCGTAGCAATAATAAAGAGGGAATTTTATATCCAATGGAAATTTGTATATGTGATAAAAATGTTGGTCGCCAAAAAATACTAGAAACAAATCATGTCACTGATAGCACAGGGATCGCCGGCACAGTAGGAAATCTTCTGCAATTTGATAAAGAAACCCAGACTTTTAAATTTAATACAGACGAAGAATCACTTGGAATAAATTCAAAGTACATACTTAAAGAAATAAAGAAGCTAACGCAAGATGATTTAACTCGCTATAAAATCAATGACAAAACGAACAAATTGCCACGAACCTATTTTGAAGCTAACGAAAATGATAAGAAACACGCTGAAGAATTTTTAAGTAAACTATGGTTTTACTCAAACCAAGCCAATGAAGAAGTAGTGGAAAGTATACTGAAAAGGGAAATTGATCATCACTATAACTTAGATAAAAGCCAAAACCAATTTCTGTTCCGGGTGCATTCCGACGCTATTTTCCTAAGATTTCACGACGAAATACAAAAATGGTGGAAAACACAATCAAAGCCCCGCTACCTGACCAAAACTGATACTATATTTGATGAAGCGAAGAAAGACATCATAAACAGTCCAGTGTTAACGGTACTGAACATCATGTTCATAAGGTCTCTGAAAAAGTTAGACATCGAGTTTGATGCAGATGCAATTAATTCTATAAATCTAGAGAAATCAATGGAAAATAAAAGAATTCTTAATATACTCTCTGTAGCGGTAATTTTAAGTGCCAATAAAATAATGCAGTTAGTCGAATTACAAAACAACTACACTTTTGTGAATTTAGATTATGTACACATACTTCCAGATGACGACAAAAACAAATTGATGAACGAACTGAGCGAAATGAAAGATGTCACATTAATTATCATTTGTGAAACATCCTTAGATGAGAAGCACCAAAATACGATCAATGAAATAATCAAAATTTCTAAAGAAAGAATTATCGTTATAACAGATAAACCATTACAAGAAAAAACATATCAAAATAATGACTACATTGCTCTTAATGATGAAAACATCAACTTAAATGATTTACATCCTGACACACAAACGAAAGTTCTTAAAGAATTCAGAGTATGTTACCAGGGAAGGGAAGTACCATTAAATGCAATAATAGACGATAATTCAAAAACTTTAATACATGCAAAAATGTTGTGGTCGATATTGAACAGAGTGAAAATAGAAATAGGGCAAGCACTAGACTCATTTAAATATGATGAAATAAAAGATTACTATGTTAATAGAAGTTTGCTTCGGGAAGACGAGGAATATGAAGTCAACACGTTGAATGACATTGATGAAACAATCGTCTTGATAAAATCTAAGCCTTGTATGGGTAAGACTATTCTTCTTACTCATTTATCCTTAGAGACCAAGAAAATTGATCCGAAGCCTTGGATTGTAAGAATAAATATGTCAGCTTACAACAATGATTTTGTGGGGTGGAAATTACATGCGACTCGTGTAATGAGATTTCTTTGTAAAGCTGCACTCAAAACAACAGCAACAGATACAATTAATAAACTAAACTTCACCGAAATCACCGATCAGACTGTTGACCTTGACAGAAATAATTTGGAAGATATTCCTTATGAATTAGAGTGGTTCATTCATTTTTATAATCAAGGCAAAATAATATTGCTGTTTGATGGATTTGACAAAATTCATCCGCATTTCACAAAGGAGGGGATCGAATTAATACTTGCACTGAAACAAGCTAACAAACGAATGTGGATAACTAGCAACTGTTATATTGTCCATATTCTGGAGAAGAAACTAGGACCTTCGTACAGGCTAGAGAGATTGTCGACGCAAGAACAAGAAAGCTTCCTGCGTAGATTCTGGAAAACGAACCTGAAACTGGAAAAACTAAACCATCAACAGTTTAATAATATCAGCACATTTCTTAATTTCTTCATGAAACTATTCAATTCTGAAATTAATGTGTTTGCTGACACTAATAGACCTATGGTTCCTTTATTAAGTGTACCGCTCCACATCATATATCTTACGGCAGTCGAATACTTCAAAAATGAAATCAATAGCCTGTCGCCAAGATTCCTTCGTGAAACATTACAAAAGAAATGGAGACTAAATCGTTATACATCGGTGGATCGATTTTTGCGACAAGATGAAGAGAAATCTCTGGAGTTGGCGGGAACACCTTTACATATGTACATAGCTGCAAATTACTTCAAATTACAGATAACAGATAAATTCGAAATACACCTTAATATGGACGTAATTATGAATAAGTCAAAGGTATATTTAAACGCAGTAACCTCATACGAACTGTTCCTTAGAGACAATATTAAATACATTTGTGAAATTGAGAACAGAAACATTGAGAAAGAGCAAGACAAAATACGTGAAAATTTTCTCCAAACTCACAGAAAACTTGCTTTATATGCAATATTTAAGGAGAGTGATATACCAAAACTACTTACTCCACTTGAAATATCTGAAGTTAAAAGCATGCTAAAAAAAGTAGAATCAGGTGAAATAAAGTCTAGTTTCATAGACTGTGTCGTCAATGACATACCACAATTCTACAACATAATCTTTGCCGAATATTTTATTGTTGAATTAGCCTCAGATATGCTGAAACGCATGTTTCGCGGGGAAATTACACATATGACATTGGAGTCATTGTGGAATTTTATAGTAAACGGAATTCTTATATTGTGCCCCCCAGGGGTGAGAAACGCTTTCGACTACAAATTGAAATATGACCCTGAGTTGGCGGAAGCAGCAAGTAATGAGAAGAGTGACAAGATTATATTTGAATTAATTTTAAAGCAAAACAAGAAAGCTGAAATAGCCGGTCGCGACGCTGAAACTTGTCTGAATATTGCTATAAATGAAGGTTTGGTTAACATCACTAATCTTTTATTGAGAGGTGCTCGTCGGTATGTCACTAATGAAAATTTAGACGGAATTTTGAGTATTTTTAAATCTAGTGCTTTTGTAATGGGAGTGGCAAATCCGTCTTGGAAAGAGCGGACAGTAGAAGTGATGCATTGTATTGACGCGGTGGATGGTAAGGATTTGATAGAAATTATAAATTCTAATGAATTAGAAGGTGTGTCTCAAACACTGACTGCCTTATACGAGAACACAAACATGGGGCAGGAATTACATCAGAAGATAAAGAATGAAGTTTGTAGGCCAATCCAGGAGCTCACGAGAAAACTAGTAAGGTTCAGTGAGGACAATAAAAATCTCACGAGCTTGGTGGAAGTGTTGCCTTACCACTTGCCTGAGATAGTCGACTCGCTATTTTGTAAAATCGGAGGACAGAGTAGGGAGGATGAACAACAAGGAAACTCGTCACTTGACACTGCCCTTGAGCCTTTCACAGGAATGCAGGAATGAAATAAAACAATCAATTCGAATGAACTTCATAACCAACACAATGAATGATTTATTCATAATAAATTGAATAAGAATCAATCTACTAGATAGGTGCTATTTTTTATAACTGCCCAAAACAAATAATGTAATGTATTTTTTTTACGGTCAATTTATGACATAACTATTGAACGCCTGAACTAATTTTAATCAATTAAGCACACTTGCAGTGCACAACAATTATCACTAAATTTATTTAAAGCTAAACGTATGTTAGTTAGTATTTAAAGCATCATTCGGTAATTATCCATCTTAATACGATTTATGTGCAAGCGAGCTTTGATATTTTTGAGCAATGTGTTAATTTATTTTCAATACACTTTCTCGAAAACTAGTTCTTATCGCACTACGATAAGTTACATGCAATGTATTTCACACACGTAGATTTTAATATTTTTCTGCACACGAAATAAAAATTTCCACAGACTGACATTAACATTTATTTGTGTTCTAAATTCAAAAATATTTGAATTTTCTATTTTTCATATTAGGTTGTTTAGCGACATCATACCTTTGCTTCTTCTTCAACTTGGCAAAATCAAAGCGCGGAAAAAAGCAAATTAAATAATAATTAATAAAAAACATAGCTTCAAAATAATTCCTGACAAAAATACTTTCCGTTCTAATATTTTATTTCTTCGAAAGTGTATTGTAAAACGTCGTTTGATATGCGTGAGGATTTGTTACTGCACTTCTCGGCTCCATAACACCCTCGCCTGCAGCTCGAATGCAATAACAACGTTTCCCCACTTATATCAAAAAGTACTATAATATGTTTTTTAATGAGTTGTATATTTATTTTATGATATCGTAACCAAATGGCTTATTCCTAGTGTGCAGCGAAATAAAGTAGGTATGTATATTTGGATTAAAGTTTTGAAATTCACAATAACATTCTTATTCTTCATACATAATATTATGTACTTAATACAGCTTTTATGTGTGGTTGCTATTTTTTATATAAAATAAAATGGCGAAAGTAAGCGACCTCGCGCACTACGCGGTCACGACCACCACTTTTGGCCGCAGAAGCTCCGACCAAGGAGAAAGTTTGGTCGCGCGACCGGGCAACAGTCTTGTTCAACGTCTTGGTTGTAGCCGCTAAGTGCCCGAGGTCTTCTAGGTAGGCCAGCCTCGATACATTTAAATCATCCAACCATTTTATTTTTACCCGACTACAGAGAAGCCGGGTTACGATTTTAGCAGTCTATGTATGTTTGTATTTACGTAAATTTAATAGTTCCTCGGTAGCGCCTAAACGATTCATCCGATTTTGATGAATAAGGTGTCAATCGGTTCGTTACTATGGCCCAGGTAGCATTGGCTACATTTTAACCGACTTTAACAATAGGAGGAGTCGATTTTGCCTTGTAAACCCCGTTTTAATTTTTTATGTAGTGGGGTTTTTTAGTTATATACCACACAAATTCTTGTTCACTTTTAGTAGGTACCTACATAATGTACCTTATGTAAAATCTCTATCACCAATACCAAGAACAAAATGAGCCATCTCAATAGAACACACATGTATTTCTTATGCACTATAAATAACAAAAGCTACACTGCAAACTATATACCTAATAAAAACTAAGCTTTTATTTGTAATAATTGTTAAGACTGAGTCTGAAATGTGTCATAATAATAGCAAGTAAATTTTATGATATTTATTAATTTAATTAAAATATAGGTATTATTATGTAGGGACAGTCTATAAATACTTGATTGCGTGTAGGTATATTACGTGTGTAATATGTTTATTATATTGTGTAAGGTTGCTACAAATCATTAAAGAAATGTTGAATGTATAACTAGTACACACGGTGACACATCAAGCTATACATGTCCAGTGTCACATGACCTCGCTTTGTATAGATTTCCAATATAATAAGAGATCCGCATGAACTGTTTTGTAGCTTGATTGGTCACCGTGTGCGTACGTGTGTACATACGGTGTGATTCTTTTGAAGTGGGACTATAGGGGGAAATCCGAATCCATAAGAGATACGGGGAAACTGTCTTATGAAACTTTTGTTATTTTTTTATTAAAACTTTTTCTTTTTTGTTTAGTTTGAGTTGTTCATAGAAATGTGTGGAATTGGCATAGTGGATATGGAAACAAATTTAGTTTTGCTGTTGAGTGTAAATTTACCTATGAATGAGCGTTAAAAATATCGTTTAGTTCCAGTTCCCGTTCCGGGTTCCTTGTGAAGATGATTGCGCAGAAGCAAACACTCGGGACAGCAACATTGCGTCTAATATTGTCTTATTCTGATTTCCCCATATTGCCCCATTTTAAAGAATCACACTGTATATTAGCAACGGATGATTGCATAGGTCATAAAGACATACATGATAAGCTAAATGTGTTTTGTTTATATTGTATAAACCTATGTATGTAAAATATGTTTAAGGCTACGCCCTAACCAAAGCGATCGCCGCGCGAATTCGCATACATTTCGTATGGTAAACCCGCGAACGCGTAATTGCACCGTCTCAGACTGCGACTACCTGAAAAAATGAGTGACATGTGAATGCGGCGATCGCACATTCGCACGACCAATCGCTTTAGTTAGGAGTAGGGTTCGTGGTTTAGTACCAAACTGATAAAATTTGTAGTCAACGAGATATTGTATTTAACGGCATAATATTAGTTAAGGATTTTCTTTCATTAATCTTTGTTCTCATAATTATTTTTTTATGGTCCTTTTAATTTCTACTTTCGATTTCAGACTATGTTCTTGCTTATAAGATTAAATTATAAAGATTATTAAGATTTATTTGCTTAAAAGATTTGTGGTTCAACCCAATGTGTGGCGATCTCGTTGTAATTTATACCTTATACATAAGCATTATGTATTATTCTTAATTATATTCAGTCAATCAAAGTAACTTAGCATTTAAATAAACACTTAATAAAAACGTAACAGTTGTATTTTATTTCATAACCTAGTTCAAAATTTGCCACAGGGCTTTTTGAAAGGCCTGTGCCAAGTTTAGGCCGGACATAAACACTGATTCCTTCAATCATCAAACTCATTGACACTGAAGTAATGAATGACTGCCTCATCAGTCTAGGAGTAGCTGACGCTATTCCAGAGCATGAGGGCCTAAGGCACTTAATATCGTGTCCTGCGTGTATTTTTGTTTGTTCACTACAGGAACTGATGGACGCTACCGAAAGCGCCAAACTAGTAGCTCAATTCTGGGCTGAAACAATTTAGATTGCCATCGACACGCTAAGAAGAAGAAGGGCCTAGTTTCGATTCCCGGGTCGGGCTAAGTGTTAACTAATTTATTCTTCAGTACTTGCCCAGTAGTAGTCCGGGGTCTGGAATTGTGCCTAGTTGCAACAAGATGGCCTCTATTACATGGGGCTCAAACATAGATATAATAAATTAAGGAGATATGCTCGTTATTCGAAAATGTATCGCAAGCTACTGTCTCCGTTTTCTCCCACCACCCGGCAACTACTACACATGCAATTCAGTAAAAGCAATAGATAGAAGTCGCGCAAACACCACCAATTCTTAAAACAGAACGTACTACACAATCAATTATAAACCTTATCGTATCAAACACAGCGGGTATTTACCATGCACCGTACAACTTACGCACACAAAAACATCGATCGGTATCGTTGTGCTGTGCAAAAGCAATTTAATTGAATACCCACGCTAGTGATTGACTAAATCGAAAAGTTATCGAATATTCATGTGTACAGTTAGGTTAGGTGTAACTTTGCGTTGGTGAAAACGGGCTATAGCGTCGAGTTAGGTGTCGCTTAGTGTTGGTGAAAACAGGAACTAGGCGTTCAGTTAAGCGTCACTAACTGTTGGTGAAAACACTTTTTAGGCATTGAGTTAGGTGACACTTAGTGTTGGTGAAAACGGGCTTAAGGCATCGAGTTAGGTGTCACTTAGTGTTGGTGAAAACAGAGTGGGGCATTCAGTTAGGTTAGGTGTAACTTTGCGTTGGTGAAAACGGGCTATGGCGTCGAGTTAGGTGTCACTTAGTGTTGGTGAAAACAGGAACTAGGCGTGCAGTTAGGTGCCACTTTGTGTTGGTGAAAACAGGAATTGGGCATTCACTTAAGCGTCACTTACTGTTGGTGAAAACGGGCCTAAGGCATCGAGTTAGGTGTCACTTAGTGTTGGTGAAAACGCTTTTTAGGCATTGAATTAGGTGTCACTTAGTGTTGGTGAAAACGCTTTTTAGGCATTGAATTAGGTGTCACTTAGTGTTGGTGAAAACGCTTTTTAGGCATTGAATTAGATGACACTTAGTGTTGGTGAAAACGGGCCTAAGGCATCGAGTTAGGTGTCACTTAGTGTTGGTGAAAACAGGAATTGGGCATTCAGTTAAGCGTCACTTACTGTTGGTGAAAACGGGCCTAAGGCATCGAGTTAGGTGTCACTTAGTGTTGGTGAAAACGCTTTTTAGGCATTGAATTAGGTGTTACTTAGTGTTGGTGAAAACGGGCTATGGCGTCGAGTTAGGTGTCGCTTAGTGTTGGTGAAAACTGGAACTAGGCGTTCAGTTAGGTGCCACTTTGTGTTGGTGAAAACAGGAATTGGGCATTCACTTAAGCGTCACTTACTGTTGGTGAAAACGCCTTTTAGGCATCGAGTTAGGTGTAACTTTGTGTTGGTGAAAATGGGCTTAAGGCATCGAGTTAGGTGTCACTTAGTGTTGGTGAAAACGCTTTTTAGGCATTGAATTAGGTGTCACTTAGTGTTGGTGAAAACGCTTTTTAGGCATTGAATTAGGTGTCACTTTGCGTTGGTGAAAACGGGCTATGGCGTCGAGTTAGGTGTCACTTAGTGTTGGTGAAAACAGGAACTAGGCGTGCAGTTAGGTGCCACTTTGTGTTGGTGAAAACAGGAATTGGGCATTCACTTAAGCGTCACTTACTGTTGGTGAAAACGGGCCTAAGGCATCGAGTTAGGTGTCACTTAGTGTTGGTGAAAACGCTTTTTAGGCATTGAATTAGGTGTCACTTAGTGTTGGTGAAAACGCTTTTTAGGCATTGAATTAGATGACACTTAGTGTTGGTGAAAACGGGGTTAAGGCATCGAGTTAGGTGTCACTTAGTGTTGGTGAAAACGGGCTTTAGGCATCGAGTCAGGTGTCACTTAGTGTTGGTGAAAACAGGAATTAAGCATTCCGTTAGGTGAAACTTTGTGTTGGTGAAAACGATTTTTAGGCATTGAATTAGATGACACTTAGTGTTGGTGAAAACGGGCCTAAGGCATCGAGTTAGGTGTCACTTAGTGTTGGTAAAAACAGGAATTGGGCATTCAGTTAAGCGTTACTTACTGTTGGTGAAAACGCTTTTTAGGCATCGAGTTAGGTGTCACTTAGTGTTGGTGAAAACGGGCTTAAGGCATCGAGTTAGGTGTTACTTAGTGTTGGTGAAAACGGGCTATGGCGTCGAGTTAGGTGTCGCTTAGTGTTGGTGAAAACTGGAACTAGGCGTACAGTTAGGTGCCACTTTGTGTTGGTGAAAACAGGAATTGGGCATTCACTTAAGCGTCACTTACTGTTGGTGAAAACGCTTTTTAGGCATCGAGTTAGGTGTAACTTTGTGTTGGTGAAAATGGGCTTAAGGCATCGAGTTAGGTGTCACTTAGTGTTGGTGAAAACGCTTTTTAGGCATTGAATTAGGTGTCACTTAGTGTTGGTGAAAACGCTTTTTAGGCATTGAATTAGGTGACACTTAGTGTTGGTGAAAACGCTTTTTAGGCACCGAGTTAGGTGTAACTTTGTGTTGGTGAAAACGATTTTTAGGCATTGAATTAGATGACACTTAGTGTTGGTGAAAACGGGACTAAGGCATCGAGTTAGGTGTCACTAAGTGTTGGTGAAAACAGGAATTGGGCATTCAGTTAAGCGTTACTTACTGTTGGTGAAAACGCTTTTTAGGAATCGAGTTAGGTGTCACTTAGTGTTGGTGAAAACGCTTTTTAGGCATTGAATTAGGTGACACTTAGTGTTGGTGAAAACGCTTTTTAGGCATCGAGTTAGGTGTAACTTTGTGTTGGTGAAAACGATTTTTAGGCATTGAATTAGATGACACTTAGTGTTGGTGAAAACGGGACTAAGGCATCGAGTTAGGTGTCACTAAGTGTTGGTGAAAACAGGAATTGGGCATTCAGTTAAGCGTTACTTACTGTTGGTGAAAACGCTTTTTAGGAATCGAGTTAGGTGTCACTTAGTGTTGGTGAAAACGGGCTATGGCGTCGAGTTAGGTGTCACTTAGTGTTGGTAAAAACAGGAATTGGGCATTCAGTTAAGCGTTACTTACTGTTGGTGAAAACGCTTTTTAGGCATCGAGTTAGGTGTCACTTAGTGTTGGTGAAAACGGGCTTTAAGCATCGAGTTAGGTGTCACTTAGTGTTGGTGAAAACAGGAACTAGGCATTCCGTTAGGTGACACTTTGTGTTGTGAAAACAGGCTTAAGAGAGTTAGGTGCCACTTTGTGTTGGTGACAACAGGAGTTGGGCATTGAGTTAGGTGACACTTAGTGGTGGTGAAAACAGGCTTAAGGCATCGAGTTAGGTGTAACTTTGTTTTGGTGAAAACGGGCTTAAGGCGTCGAGTTAGGTGCCACTTAGTGTTGGTGATAACAGGAACTAGGCGTTCAGTTAGGCGTCACTTCCTGTTGGTGAAAACGCGCTTTAGGCATCGAGTTAGGTGACACTTAGTGGTGGTGAAAATGGGCTTAAGGCGTCGAGTTAGGTGCCACTTAGTGTTGGTGATAACAGGAACTAGGCGTTCAGTTAGGCGTCACTGTTGATGAAAACGCGAATTAGGCATTGACTTAGGTGACACATAGTGTTGGTGAAAACAGGAATTGGGCAGGAATTGTCATATATTATGCCATCATAATATATTATAATCATTCAATGCCAAAAACACTCCAGCGATTATTAAACTGAAATTTAATTAACTTAATTTACGAAAATTAGTTACGCATTTCTCTACTACGCTGTAAAATAACCAAAATACGTCAAAAACATTACTCGACATCGATCTTCCAACCGGGTTAAAATGGTTGATAAAATTGAAAAACAATCTATAATAGCAATATTTCTTTTGTCAATCGACATTGTCGATAGCCTACGTTAGTTGAATCTGCACAAGCACATCACTCGTCGCAAGAAGCAGCGGCCGTACTACGCGATGCATATGCTTAAAAAAATATCGTTTCGTGATTTTTACATTGCTTGTCCAGTCACTTAGCGACAAACTTTGGTAGTGGTTAAGGAGCAATGTATTTATTGCAAAACTTGTACAGTCGCTGTGATATTTGAAAACAGAAATAACATAGTAAGACCAAGAAATATTTTACGATTTGTGATATTAAAGACAAATATAGTAAAATACTTGTACATATAGTAAGTGATTCTATGATTTATAAAGTTTTGGTTTATGCTTCGATTTTTACAAGAAACTACTGAACAACACGGCATTCTTATAAGTTGTCACGATCGCGGTCGAAAGCACACTAGTTCGCGGAGACGGCCATTTGCCCTATGACATGCTTATCGTGCGCTCGTCGCGGCGCGTCACCGACACGCCCCCTTTCCACTTCTCCTGTTTTTTTATATTGCTATTTGCTCAAACAAGATAACTGGTGAAAAGGTATTGTGGATCAGGTGGCCAACCATGACGTCTTAAAGCAGGAGTGATTCCAGTGTGAGAAAGAGATGGCGCTAGCCGAGCTATATAGCTCTGTCTCTTTCCAACACTGGAATTACTCATGCTTTAAGACGTCATGGTAGGCCTACAGCAGTACTCCTCTACCTAACCGCCCGGGGACAACAGGCGAGATTTACCCAAATGAGTCGCATAATGCGATACCACCTCATTGTAGAATATAACTTCCTGCATGATTTCAGAACTTAGCATTCTTGGTTCTGTCAAATTTTGGCACTAGTTATAATGTAAACGGATTGTCAAAACAAAATGCCGTGTGGATTCAGAATATTTTTTACTTAGCAGTTAAATTACAGTGAAATGTACTTGAAATGATCGCGTTAGTGATTCCAGCCGTATTTTTATGGGCATCGGTAAGTTATGCACGAGTACCGTTAAGTAGGAAAGGTATAAGTTTCTAGAGATGAGAGATGAGGCCATCCTTCTCTTTACAATAATATTGTAAAACAAAATATTTATAAAAGACTCACCATGGAGATGACGGAGGATGTTGCCGGTTCTTCTCCATAGGAAACAACCAACCCGAGACATGCAATTATCTTGTGGCGTTTTATGTTTAAGTGCCCATGTAGGCCTGTTTTTTTTGCTGTGTGTAACATTGTAAATTCAGGCCTATTTTCCTCGAAGGCTTAGGCCTTACCTTACCTACCCACATTTCTCTGATTATGTTTAAGTCCTTTTTTTCTGAAGTCAATGGTTGATGAGCTATTCGCTTCTGAAGCCGTAATAATTGTGCCTCCCCTCAAATTTCTAAAATAAGAGGATGAGGAGATTTAAATGTAGATTTGTAGAACTAAAAAGAACTTTCAACGAAAATTATTTTGAATACGATTTGTAATTTAGCTTTTGAGATAAGGGAATTTTTCGTAAAACTGCAGCAGTAGCTTTGTTTTTCATTAACATACTATGAAAAGAAATAGTACATTTTGATATAAGTGGGGAAACTTTGTTATTGCATTCGAGCGCGGAATTAACACCCGAGCTGTAGGCGAGGGTGTTATGGAGCCGAGAACTGCAGTAACAAATCCCCACGCGTATCAAACGACGTTTTTCAATACACTTTCGAAGAAATCAAATAGGTATTAGAACGGAAAGTATTTTTGTCAGGAATTATTAGGAAACTATGATTAATTTGCTATTTTACCGCGCTTTGCTTTCGCCAGGTTGTAGAAGAAGCAAAGGTATGATAAGCTATTCAGCCTAATATGAAAAATATTTATGCCGTAAAGACGCATATCTCATTGCCGAGATTAAAAAAAAAAAACAACCACCGCCGACTATAGCTATAGTCATTGAACCCATTTGGACTTATCTGTGGAAATTTTTATTTCCGCACGTGTGCGGAAAAATATTAAAAAATCCACGCGTGTGAAATACATTGCATGTTGAACCTAATCGTAGTGCGATAAGAACAAGTTTTCGAGAAAGTGTATTGAAAATATTTTTTTTCTGTTGAGTGTAAATTGACATAACATGCCAAACAATATAATAATAATATTTAGAACGCTCATTGCGTTAATACTAAGACAGTATTGTTTGTTGCTACGGAACTATTTCTACGCGAGTCCGACTCACACTTTTTTTTTTTCATTTTGTGGACACATTGCACAGCTTCACGTACGCGCCCTTTCTCTACGCCTTTCCTAGAATTTCCTAGTAAGTTAATAAAATAGTTGCCCAACCTTAGCCAAACCAAGAATAGTTTAATTTTCCGCATCATAAAATGGGTCTGTTATATGATTCCGTGTGCGGGATATTGTCACTATATCATGGGGTCTGAGCCTAATGGGGGACGGGCTATACTCGTATTATTTGGTTAAATAAGGTCAAGAGGGTGGCCGGCCAGTTTAATGATGCCTAGGATAGCTCCGAGGGGTCTAAGCACGAATTATAATGGCTACTGAAAATTGGACTGCCACGTTGGTCTAGTTGTCGCCAGCGGGACTACCTACTGAATATGAGGTCCTGGGTTTGAGGTTTGGCTATTGGATTCATCCATCTGGAATTTCTAAGTAGCGACCACGGAGTCTAGATTCGTGCCCGGTTGATGGCAATAGGGTCACCCCCTATTACATGGGACTTAAACATCCAGAACTAAATGAGTTGAGGAGGTCAGTTAGGCAGTCGCTCCATGTAAAACACTTGCTGCATCCGGTCAGACTGGAAGCCTACCCGAACATAGTTGGGAAAAGGCTAGGCAGATGATGATATTATATAAGTAGGCATTAAAGATCCTTCTGACCCTATACCAATGAATTAGCAGTTGGTCTTGTAGGCAAGGGCGACTGCTAAATATGAGGTCCCGAGTTCAATTCCCGGGTCAGGCATAGTGTTATTCGATAATTCCATTAGGAATTTCTCATTGACGGAGGCTGGATTTGTGCGCGGTTGTCGCCCCTTATTATACGATAAGTACTTACACTTAACTGGTGAAATATGGATGTATGTACACACGGCTACACATCAAGCTATACATTTCCAGTTTATGCTGATCTTGCATTGTATAGGATTTCCGTACGAGGTCAGTTTATACTGGAAATGTATAGCTTGATGTGTAGCCGGTGTACTATAAGGTGCACATCTGCTTAACTCTTCGAGAATTACACGCTAGCTAGTATTTGTTCCATCTCTAGTTAAGTTAAGAGGGAAACGCCCGGGTAGCTCGCGAAATTCAAATTTTCTTACGTTTTTTCTATGTGCAGGTCAGTGTCAGGTTTTAAGTTGATAAAAAATGAGTCGCGCCAGTAACACGTATGGAGTTACACGCCGTTACAGAATTATAATCATTAATAAAACCCTCTAAGTTCATTTAACCCTATTCTGTAACTATTTCATGAAAAAGTCTTTCAATTTCACTGTTCCCAACATTTTGTCGAGTATCGCGAGTCGACAGCACCAAGTCCACAAACTGTCAATTTTCTCCAAATAGTTTTAAGCCATATAATGTTGATGGTTAAGTTCAAAATTGAAAGTACATTTCGCAAAGCAGCTTGACAAAGAACTTGACTACGTAGATTGATTTAGGTTATTAACCTTTCCCGCTGTTGCATGACTCAGGAATGATCAAGCGATTATATTTTTACGTTATTATTCGTACCGTATTAATTTATCCTTGCATAAATGATATTCGTAAATATTTAGAATTCGTAAGAACATATTTACTTAGGGGAAGTCCCGATTTACTACCTAGCTAGCTAGTTATCTACAACGTGTAACAGACAAACAGACAAAAATGTGATTTTGTTATAAGTGCCGTGTATAATTTCTTATGCATTCAGTAAAACGCTGTTATTTTGATATTACAAACAAACACTGTCATTTTATTTAAATGTGTGTTTATGTACAACGTGTAACAGAATAAACGCAAAATCTCTCAAGGGGTCATTGTACTCATCATTATGAACAACTTTCACTATGGGACCGACCCCGAAATCGCGATAAAAAAATCAGCTGTTCAGTACACTTTGTCTAGTTATGCTCACAGAAATGTATGGGGCAGTCGATTTTTTTTCGCGATTTCAGGGCTGGTCCCATAGTGAAAGTTGTTCATAATGATGAGTAGGTACAATAGCTGATGTTTTATGGAATAACTCAAGCTACATTTATTTTAGAATAAGGATTAGGGTTCCGTGCAAAAACATTATAAGAGATTGGTAACAAAATCCAATTCAAAAAGGGAAGTAATATTTTTTATGATAATTTCACACGAACGAAGGTCGCGGGCAACAGATAGTCTCAAAATATGGCGCTCTGAGATAACACTATCTCAGGGCGACATTTACAATAGGTATTTCATTCTTATCATATTGTAATGATAAGGATAAATAGAGGTAGGTTAGTGCCTAAACTAAAATATTATGTTTGATTTTCTGTGTTGTACCTTATGAAACAAACGTTTAAAAAGTTTTCAAAAAAAAACACCAGCCTTGGTAAAATTACTTGCTTGAATCCACTAGAAATATTAGAATATTTCAATTTTGACTTAGGTAACACAGAATATTTCTAAACTCATTTACACATGCATTCTACTTTTGTAAGAGGAGCGAATTGAAAAAGTTGAACCTAGTCTTTTTTTTACGTTTTGTCTTTCTGTGTTGACTACTTCGTTGGTCTAGTGGTCGCAAGCACGACTGCTGAGCATGAGGTCCTGGGTTCGATTCCCTGGTCAGCCAAAGTGTCATTGGGTTTTCACCCTCAGGAATTTCTCAGAAGCAGCCACAGAGTTTGGATTTGTGCCCGGTTGATTGCAATAGGCTCGCACTCTATTACATGGGAGTCATGGGACTTAAACACAACTGGCGAAATGTGGGTGTACTATTAGGTACACCTCTGCCTAACACTTCGGGGATTACAGGCGTGATGGTATGTTATGGCCAGTGTTCGCTTTCTTTTCTTATTCTTAGTCAAGGAGTGAGTAAACAAGTAGGTAATCACTACATAGTATAAAACAAAGTCGCTTTCTCTGTCCCTATGTCCCTTTGTATGCTTAAATCTTTGAAACTACGCAACGGATTTTGATGCGGTTTTTTTTAATAGATAGAGTGATTCAAGAGGAAGGTTTTATGTATAACATTGACCCGTGCGAAGCCGGGGCGGGTCGCTAGTATAATTATATATATATATTGTACTTTTTATCGAGTGCGTCATATAAACGATACTGCCAGTCACATACTCTTAAAAAATCCTTTGTCTTTATCCTGCAAGCAATGGTATGGTTGTATGATGGTATGGTAAGCTTCCTACAAGATGCCAAAACCATAATATTAAAAAAGACTATTGCCACACAAGTACGCACGACAACCAATCAAGCTATGCAAAACCAAATTAAGCTTATCTCTCATTGTACGGAAAGCTTATACAAAGCGAGATCATGGGGCCTAAAATGGCTGCTTTATCAGAATCATAATATGAATCACGTTAAAAATTTTAAATTCTTAAAATGGTCTTTATGGTTATGATCACAAAGTTCATTTTAAGATTTTTAATTTTTAACGTGATTGATATTATGATTCTGACTAAGCAGCGATTTTAGGCCCCCAGGTTTAAACTGGATATGTATAGCTTGATGTGTCGCTATAACTTGATATACCTTCTTATACGGCTATACGCGCGAGTGCGAGAGTATCGCTTGTGTTCCTCGCTTGCACTCCGTCCTGTTTTTTAGCAAGACGTCTCTAGACATTATCCAGAGAGCTGTCTATACGGGGTGGAAGGGACACCTAAGCGAAAACGGTTAACACGTATTTAGTATATCATTTTCATCTAACATTCATACATAGGTATCATCATTTTCATCGAACATTCATACATAGGTATCATCATTTTCATATAACATTCATACATAGGTATCATCATTTTCATTGAACATTCATACACAGGTATCATCATTTTCATATAACATTCATACATAGGTATTATCATTTTCATTGAACATTCATACACAGTTATCATCATTTTCATCGAACATTCATACATAGGTATCATCATTTTCATCGAACATTCATACATAGGTATCATCATTTTCATCGAAAATTCATACATAGGTATCATCATTTTCATCTAACATTCATACATAGGTATCATCATTTTCATATAACATTCATACATAGGTATCATCATTTTCATCGAACATTCATACATAGGTATCATCATTTTCATCGAAAATTCATACATAGGTATCATCATTTTCATCTAACATTCATACATAGGTATCATAATTTTCATATAACATTCATACATAGGTATCATCATTTTCATATAACATTCATTTTTATATTGTCTAAGACATTTTATCCTTTTTAATTTTCTAAAGGGTGTAACAGGACCCTTAACGAAGCCGAAAGGCACATTTCTCCCCGTCATTGCGATCATTTTTTTGTTCTACACCATTCCTGAGAACCTTCTAATTACGGAGATATGGGGGTCAAAGTTCCATCTGTTTCACAAGATTTTTTTTAAACATATGTTTTTAATGTAAGATTTTTACTTTAAACACCCGCGTACTATTAAATCCTTCCATCAACACAATGTTTTGAATTCGTTTCATTGAGTCCTACCGTCAAAAGTGATTTTTCACCCAAAAAAGAAGTCGTTTCCCACCAATAATTTTCGCGTAAAGTTAGGTACTTAGTTTTATGTACATAATGCTTGGTTGACGGCTTCGTGAAGGGTCCTGTTACACCCTGTATTAATTAAGTTTACCCTATTTTTTATGTTAAGACAAACATATTTTTGTACGCCATTCCTTTAAGGCAAAAAATTTAGCTACTTTCTTTTATTTTTTAAAATAAAATTATCTTTATCTTTATAAAATTGGACCATGTAGGGTATTGCACTTTTGAAGGAAGCAGCTGTTTTTATTTTTTTAATAACCAAAAAATACATGAAAAACTTCAGGGGAGCCCCCCTGAAATTTTGAATGATGTAAGTACTGAATACGTAGTAATCGTTTTCGCGTCGGTTTTCCTTCCCCCCGCCCCCCCCCCCCCCCCCTATAGAGAGCTCTCTGTCGAGGGTGTACATGCAGCCGCCATGGGGATCAGCAAAGTGCAAACTGTTACCATGAAATCCACCAGCAGCGATGAAATATTTCCCCGATTTAAACAAAAAACAGCTGTTTCAATCGTTTTGACCGGGAAACAGCTGATTTTTGTATTAATCGCCGACGAAAAATGGTTTTGTTCCTTACATCCTGTATAACGCGATAACAAAAGATTGTTTGTACATGATACCCACTTTATTTTGGTATTGTTTGTCGTAAATAATTTATAATTAAAAGATATTTACAAGGCAGATGTGAGTGGCATCACCGGGAGGGGTCGCCCTAGAAGGCATGCACTGCCTTGTTAGTGAGGTTCTTCAAAAGATCAGGGGCCTTAGTCTGCTATTGCAATAGTGTCAGAATGGTCTATAATTGATTTAATAAGGCCCCTAGCCCACGGCGTATTGAAGCGCGTTCGAAACTCGTTTGACGTGCGTACAAAGGGTAATTCGTCTGCGCGAGGCCTTATTAAATCAATGATAGACCATTCTGACACTATTGCTATAGCAGACTAAGGCCCCAGGTGCGTAGTATTCGCAAGCGGCGTGCGTGTATGACAAGATGTATGAACTTTGACGAGGCGCAAGTAGTATGAAAGCATCGTAGCAGGTGGAGTTCTGTAGCTACGGCCTACCAACTAAGAGCTAGGCGTGAGTTTGTGCATAATAAAATTGATCACTGTTTGTAAGTTTGTATGTATAGGGGGTAATCTCTGGATGAACTGAACCGATTTTGAAAATTCTTTCACTAATAGGAAGCTACATTATCCCCGAGTGCCATAGGCTATATATACAACGTACCCGTTGGATAATTTCTGATCAAAACGCGAGCGAAGCCGCGGGCAACAGCTAGTAATTATATAAACAACTTTATAACATCTTTACCAATTACAGTGCAAAGCCGAAGATTATTTCTACAACCCTCTAAATGGGACCAGAGCAACCCTCTCCGGGATAGCAGCTTATAGGTCAGCGCTGACGCTGGACTGGCTTGCAGCCGAGGACATGAGGCAGAGGGAACTGGCCTCGGCCTTCGAGACGGAGCCAGCTCCTCCGTCCAGGAGTATCTCGACCGACTGCATCGGATACGCAAGACCAGCTTCGGGGAAAGTTGCTCGGCTTATGCTGGAACTTCTGAAGTAAGTATGTCATGCTGAGAATCTATAAATCTTATTTAGTGCTTTGACTTGGACACGGAAACGTGTCCGTGTCTCTTTCTTGCACTTGCACTATGACAGTGACAGAAATAACTCCAAGATAAAGTACGAGCTGAGTCTTTCATAGAGACGATTTAAAAAAAAAAGATTGTCCTCTGTTTGTTTTGGCTCATGGCTAACTTTGTGTTGGGAACAAAAAGTTAGCAGGTCAGCTAGCCAGTTGTGCAATGAATTATATTACCATGGGGTATTATCGTAGCAACTGGGTTGTGGACGTCAGAGAATCACTACCATGACCTGGATTAAGACATTGATATTTTTTTCCGGTAGTCTAGGAATTTCGCGTGGCCTACACGGGTGAAGCCACAAGCAAATGCTCGTTATTTTCATCCTTATCCTCTTTTATAGAAATTTGGAAGGCGACGACGGCACAATCGTGTCGGATCTAATCACAGCGCTGGTTCGCAGTAAGTTACTGGTCGAAACTGCCATGTTGGATGCGGAACCTGACTTGGAATCTCTGGTCAAAACTCCTGGAGTGATGATGGGAGAACCGCACACCACATTTCCACGGATTCTGGCCATGTGCTGGATGGCGGTGACTGATCCTGTTACCACCAAAAAGTTTGGGTGGTGTCCAATTAATAGGGTAGGTGATTCTTTTATCATTCAACGGACTTAAGAAAGGAGGAACTATTGTTTGGCCTTATGTAATAGCCCAGAATTTAATCCATTGGCTTCCCAAGCATTAGACTGCAGAACATGAAAAGACAGTATCAATATCTATTTGGTACGACGATGTCCTTTAATAAGGCCGTGATGTCAATATGATCGAAAGATACTGGAGGTAATTTCTCCAATTCCCTTGCCACAAAGATAGGGGTTTTATCTGGATCTGTACTCTTAAACACGCAAAATAATATCCTCCAATTCTTTTTGTTTGTGGTTCTTGAGTTATTGACGTATGACTCCGGTTATACGAAAGCCGAAAAAGAATCACATCGATGTCTTACATCAGTTTTAGTTGCCATCTTCTTCGTAGTTGGGTTTTAGTTTTCAACTTTTTGCAGGTGAACAGATACTTGAGAGTGAGCAAGCCTATAATGATAGCCAAACAAATGAGGGCTTTAGAGCCTGTCATCGCAAGAGCCCGGTTTATTATGGAGGAGTTTATACAACACGTTACACCCCTCAATATGTACCAGAGGAAGTTAGAGCATAACGTCACACCTCTGCCGGAGGTAACAATAACAACAAACCTGATACTTATTGACTAGAGTTTAAGGAATGTACGTCAAATTTAATCAGCAGACGTAATGGATACCGATTTTTCAACAAAAAAAGATATTATAATTTTTCAAGGGTGACCGCAGGAAGATACTTGGTACTTGAAGTATGAGTTGAGAAAATCTGTTTGTTTATCGCTAGATAAAGAGCGGCCTGTGCCCAGCAGTGGTAGGCTTCCGGCTGTGGATTATGACGATGATGATATTAGACCCTGTATTCGGACAATGTGTCTGGCGGAGGGATGGGAGGACGTTATTGTTTCCTTGGAGAGGAAAACCTGGATGAGGCTGGTACAGGTGAGTGGGTATTACTACGGTAGACCGGGGAACTACCGTCCGCATTGCAAGAGCTCATGTGAGTCGGGTGATGTGCCGTCCTGGACATCACTAAGGTGCGGGGAGTTGGCAAAGACAGCGGAGATTTTAGTGTGTCGAGCCTCACATAACCACACAACTCCCCGGACGGTTTGTATGCGGTAGCCATTTGACGGAAAAGAAAGAAGAGTGCATATTGTCACAACTCAAGAGAGGTCTATACAAGGTGGAAGTGATCCTGTATAACTCAGCAGTGGGCTTAAACGGGCAGTTGATGTTGATAGGCCTGCTGGGCTACGGCCGTGCTGATCCCAACATCGATAATTATATTTCTGCAATATTGTAATTTTGTGTTGATCGGCTTCCATTTCCCAGCAGCTCGAAATATTTAAGCTACAAAAACATGGTCTATTGTAAAGTTTTCAAAAGTAACCAGTAACTACGTCTACGGAGATAATAAAGCGTTCAAAATTCATAGCTCATTCTTCATCTGTCATTAAAATCATTATGTATTGTTTTCAGCCCACACATACAACTCAAAGAGAAATAACTGCAGTAAGAACAAAGGCACGCAACACGCGACCTACACGGACTCCGAACACCGTAAGTATTTAAGGTGATTTTTACTTATTCCCACGATTTGAGTACTACTGCCCTAGCAACTGCAAGGCTATTACGTATCTCTGTTGACAGTTCGTAGTGATCATCACTTGGCGAGTTTTGATATACAATGACATTTCTGCACGGGTAGCGTCAGTTGAAACCAACAAGAACGGTCATTGTATATCAAAACTCGCCAAGTGATGATCACTATGAACTGTCAACAGAGTTACGCAATAAATAGCCTTGCTGATCTCCTTACGTGATTCTGATCATGTTTTTCTTACCTACTTCCCAGGTACGACAAGTCCACGTGGCCATGGCACAGGCAAACACGCTAGCGTCGTTACCACCAATGGTGGAACCTGAATCCATACCTATGCCTAACCTGAGTTCTGAAGAAACTTCCACGGACACTGGAAACAGTTTGAGCAACCTTCCACACTTCCTATTAGCAACCATTGTGATTGTTTTGTGAACAATAAACGCGTTTTCAAGTCCATTTTATTTATTTTATTTTTCACAAAATCCACAGGTCTATAAAATTGTATCTTAGGAGCGGCCAACCCGTTATACTTTTCATACAAACGCTCGTACGTGATTATGCAGTTGTTACACATCTGTCTTTGATTTTTTTGAACTAATAGGTATTTTGTGCGCTATCTAGGTTTCTATGGTTGCAAAAAATAAAAAAAATTAGAAACTAATTCAGTATAAGACTCCAAAAATGTCTGTTTTGCACAAATTTTACCTGAACTTTGGCCGTTCATAATGTACTTATAAACTCTAAAAGTAAAGAAAACATCATGATAGAAACGTTGCACATGTAATGGAGATTCTTAATGACAAATATTTATTTCACACACTTGTAAGACTTATTAAAAAACACGTATTTCCTGGAACAAGTTTAAGAAATTTTCGAACACTATTTTTCGTTCAAGGTCATCGCGTTAGGCGGTATGAGGTGCGCGGGAGAAGAGTTGTGCGGGGTCGGGGCGGGGTAAGACGGGGGAGTTGAAAGAAAATCGCCGCTGTGGCTCTGGATGACACAGCAAGCTTTTCGACCATGCTCGCGTTGACGATAGACGCGCCGGGACGGGAAGCGCCCTCTTAAACTATATAAACTAATCCTACAGCCAATTACGGATTTACAAAAGTCCGGTCGGTCAGAAGTCGGTTTAAGTCCTTAGAAACTTTCTTATTACGTAACATCACATCAGATCAGATCACGTCTGTAATCCCCGAAGGGTTGGCAGAGGCAGAGGTTATGTTTATGTTTATGCCCCATGTAATATGAGCGAGCCATGTATTGCCATGTTCCGGGCACATATCCGGACTCCGTGGTTGCTAATGAGAAATTCCTGATGGAGAAACCCAATAACAATTTGCCCGACCCGGGAATCGAACCCAGGACCTCATGCTCAGTAGTCGTGACCAACGAGGCAGTCAACTTTCTAAACAGTTAAAATTAGTTAGTGAAACTCCTCAGACGTGGCAGGTATCGCTATCATATTTATTGTGTGCTGCCGACTGCCGAGCACATCGTGTGATAGCACTCCCGTTCTATTTCTCGCTCTAGCGAATGACGGTTATAAGCGATAGAAAAGGATAGGAGTATGAAAAAATATATGCGATTCCGTGTTGCAAGTGGTGAAGCCCTTAGTTCTACCCGCGTCTAGAATTCAGCATGCACATTTATTATTATTTCGAACTAGCATATCACCCGCGACTTCGTCCGAAAAAAATGTGATAGCTCGGCTAATATGGATCTTCTGATTCCATCGGTTCATTGTCTGTCTCAACCCTTATAACATTAGCACATCCAGCACCCAAATGGCCATTTCCTGTTCGTCCTCTATTAGGGATTCCATATTAAAAAATAATAAGCATACACACAAAGACAGCATTTCTGATGGGCCGTGATCGTCCACGCGGGCCCAGGTTGGGTTAGCTCCCTAAGTTGGATTAATAATTAAAAACAGATTGTATCTAAAATATAATTTATTTGATTTGCCATTTAAAATTACAACTTACATACTAATTTAGGATTTGCTCATACACGCAGTTTCTCGATATAAATATGAACTCACGCAGCACCATATCTGTACAGGGAGCTTTCCATGACTATGTTATAGCCATTCATTTGTCAGGGAACTATCTACTTTAAAGGTATGTACTGTAAATTAATTTTTGAGTGACAGCTTGAAATAAAAGGTTAAAAAATGGTGACAATGGAATTTGGACTTTTTATGTGTGACATGGAGTTTAGAATTTGATATAATTATGAAGTTTTATTATCCTGTTCAAACAGGATTCGTATAGTGATTCACGTCAATAAAGTAACTACATTCGAAATTATTATTGTCTGTTACTAACTGTGCAAATAAATATATCACGAAACCAGCTTTACATAAAGCTGGTTTCGTGATATATTTATTTGCACAGTTAGTAAAAAGGCCGTTACAAAAATATTTACATAATAATATCATAAATAAATTGTACAAAATATATAATTAATTGAAATGGTACTTTGACTGTCACTTAAATCAGGCAGATTATTGTTAGCTGTCATCATAGTTATTAATATACTAATATGCCAAACATAGGTTTAACATATTAATATCATGGCCATCGTATTACCAAGTAATTCGTTTGTGGAGGTCAGATGGGCAGTCGCTCCATGTAAAATACTGGTATTCCGCTGCATACGGTTAGACTGGAAGCAGACCCCAACATGGTTGGGAAAGCAACAATGATTGGGGACATATCAATGGTCAAGAAGACAAACATGTTAATTACAGACCCCACTAATTTTTCAGGAGGACTGTTTTATTGATTCAAAACTTCTAGATACTGTAACTGAGAATTATGAAATTATGTCATTTGGATAAGTGCGACCGGTAGAGCATGCTCACATACGCATTTTTTACATTTCGCATTAAAATATAAAATTTTGTAATTAGCACATTTTTCTTCTAGGCCGTCGATATTTTCTTGTAACATTACTAACTAAACATTTTCAGGTCATTATGTGTTAATTTATCTCAGGCTATTTTTGTCGAGACAACGTAATATCATTATGCTATCATTTTGACAGAACTCTGCGCTTTAAAAAGCCTTTCATTGATCAGATTAATATTGATTTTGATACGTACATAAACTGTCTAATAAACATTTATACTTCCCTTTTATTCACGTTTTAATTACAATCATAACTACACCTACTTTGTATAACTAACAATATAAATCAGGTCGTTCATATGCACCAAATCGTCATTGATTTATATTATCAAGTTACATATAAACAGGTTTTACTCGGGTAGCATAGACTAGACAGAACAGTTTGTCTATGGTGAGGCAGTGAGTTTACATTCCGTTATAGGCCGGCCCGCCGCCACCCTCGGGAACTACCCAGTTGATGTTTTGCGATGGGTCCTTGATGTCACATGTCTTACCTGGGAATTAATATATTGTTAATACAAAACCAATGACTAGAGGTCCACATTGGACCTGGACCCCTGGGATGACGCACGATAGGGGCTGGGCCTCATCTAGCAACAGAGCGGGAATGATATCGCACGCGGCATCATCGAAAAAGTGTTCGGCAGAAAGATGGAAAAGTGCGATTCCTAACGGTAAAAGTAACGAAAGATATTTTCTTTCGTTAAATTAAATGAAAGATAAACCATGAAATTTAAACTTATAAATTCAATGGAATAAGATTAAGCACTTTTACTCAAGTCCATCCGATTACTTATATTAGTACCCATTTAACCCTATCAATTGATTCCATAAAAGTACAGGGTATTATTTTTTCAGATTTTAGCCGGTTCAATTCCCGAGGTGTGGCAAGCGAATTATCAAAAATGATTGAATGCAGATTTGTTTCATTTTAAAAATAAAGGAATGTTTCCTTTGAGTAAAATTTTCTATGACCATTATTTAGAGTACTTGTTACCTGTATAAAGGGTGAATTTTTCAACCTCACCTCACTACTTCCCAAAATTTGATCCCTAATAGCGTCGCTATCGAATCGTGTATTTTTTTTTACTCCAATTCAACGGATTCGATTCCTGGCTAGGTATATAGATTTTCCAAAAATCGAACGATGCAGTTTTAGTTTTCATCAAAATCGGGCTCGAGACTCCTTTGAGTATTTTTCGCTATTCCTCATAGTTTCGGACTAGGCCATCCACGCGCGCTTGAAAAATTCACCCTGAATCGTATTATAAGGAAGCTACACTTACAATGTATGCAGTTCTGTGCGTTGATTTGCAGACGCTGCCCGTCACCAGACTCCATCGGCACAAATTCGTATACACCTGTAATTACAAATGAGGTTTTATGTTACACTATTAATCATCATCATTCCCCTGCCTTTAACCCAATTTATTTGAGGTTGGCGCAGCATGTCTTCTTCTTCCATACTTCTCTATTACTCGTCATCTCAGCAGATACCTCCTTTCTTAATTAATAACCCCCTTCATTTTGGAAGTCATTGATAGTCTATTGCTTCATATTAAGTTATTGAATTGAATTAAAACCATATAATATGGAAGGAACATCGATACGATAAGAATAAGATTGAAGAATGAGATAAAATTCATAGACTAATCTCACGTACTGCGAGATCTGGCTCGGAAGGCACGGGAAAAGAGCTCATAGAAGGTATTGGCAGAAGCCTTTGCCCAACTATGGGACAGTACAGACAGACAAAAAAACTCCACACAAACTGAAATGATCGTCTTCCATTCTTCAGGGAACTTCATATTATTATGCTTAAATAATTTGTCTACAACATTATAAGAATTTAGAAGGGCATTTTCACAAAAAAATAATCACAATAATCATCAAACAATAATAATTTCCACAAATATTTATTGATTTTCGCAAAATCAAAAAATATTTGTCGGTTTTCATCTTACTGTGCTGAGCCGAACGGTGAGAATATATCAGCGCGCTTTTATTTTAGCATCCAATTAGTCGTCGCCTAGTGTTTGTGAAAAACAGGTATGACTGTGATACGCAAAGGCTAGATCATTGTGTAAAATAAATCTTTACTTACCAGCTGGACAGAACCTCGCTTCAGGTCCGTCGAAGACTGCCAAGTTCTGTTTGACAGGCACCGTGTCGTCCTTCAGGGTCAAATGTGCTGGCTGGTCCGCCTCGTGGTTTGTACCTAAGAAAGATCACAGACACATTTTAATGATTACTGGCTGGAAAGATTACATTGAAATAAGGTAAAAGAAATTTTTACCAGACTGAAGCGGCAAAATAAAGAGGGCAGTGGTTTTTTCTATACTAGCACTACTACTACTGCACTGTTACTGTGTACTAGCTGTTGCCCGCGGCTTAGCTCGCGTTCTTGGCGGAAATTATCCCACGGGCACGTTGTAAATATAGCCTATGGCACTCGGGGATAATGTAGCTTCTTATTAGTGAAAGAATTTTCACAATCGCTTCCGTAGATTTTCAGAGATTACCCCCTACAACCCCACAAACTTTACCTTTTTATAATATTAGTATAGATTTACGTTTCTGCGTCCCCTTTAAGAGACTCAACGCACGAACTTATTTCAAATATTATTTGTAGTGCAGCATGGTTCTTGTGGCTTTTCAATGAAATTGTCGGAAGGGTGCTCTTGGTAAACATGTTTGAAATTGTATTGATAAAACATGATAGCGGGATTCGTTCCAAGTACGGCCACGCAGCAAAATAATGGGGGCTATCGCGTATAAATTCGCCGCTAGAGGCGCTAGTGTAGCGCGGGGGTACCGAAATGTCAGATGTTGTAGGTTGTTCGCGCGTTGCGTGCTGTTTTAACAAGTATTTTTACAAATATTCACGATTGTTTTTTTTTTTTTTTTTAATTTGTTATTTAGTTTATTTTAATTTACATTATTTACAAACTACAAATCTATAATCTATTATATATAATTGTGGTCGAGATTGAGCCTTTCCTGATTAAGTAAGACTTGGAGTTTTTAAGTAGAAACTTAGAATCTTAATTTTCAGTAGGTACTTGGAGATAAAATGATTTTAAATGTTTCATGCTTGCTAATTTTAGGGAGAATATTGTAAACATTTGAACCTGATTTACACTATGTGGTTATGCGTAGTAAAATAAACAGTTATCTGTACTGTAAATTATAAAATAGAATTATTGATTGGACCTTAATCGACAGTGGCGCCATCTGGCGAGCTCAAAACGATAGGCCTCATTTAATAAACATAACGCGCCTGTAATACCCGAAGGGTTAGGCAGAGGTGTACCTAATAGTACACCCACATTTCGCCTGTTATGTTTGAGTCCTATGTAAAAGGGAGCGAGCCTATTAAATCCAACCGGGCAGTAATACAGACTCCGTGGCTGCTATTTCGAAATTCTATAGAAAAGCCAGAGAGTCACACTTTGCCAGACCTGGGAATCGAACCCAGGACCTTAGGGCAGTTGCGCTTGCGACCACTACGAGGCAGTACCATTGAATTAAATTAAAAGGAATAAAACAACAACATGGCGGACATTGAACCTGTTTAATCGAAAAAATGTGACATTTTCAACTCACCCGTAAGTGCGACTGAAGACAGCAGATCGAAGGTGATGACTCCATCGGGCTTGGGGTACTCGATCGGCTGGCAGTCCTTAGCGGGCTTCAGCCGAGCATGATCGGCACCTGCAAGTTCATTCAAAGAAAATTATTATAAATATGACACTTACTGGGGAAAACGACATAAAGCTAACGTTACAATGCTGTTCTTTGAGCTCAGTTGATGTTGTATTTTTTCGGTTTACTATCAAATAAATAGCACATAGACGCGTACGGTGATCTCAATTTTATAGTAAAATTCCGATCGTAAAGTGTAATGTTTCCAATGTATGTTATTTCCCTTCATGCCAGTGGAAATTAAGTTCATTCCAAAATATTAAAAAAAAAAAAAACATTAAAAAAAATTGTAGTAGTATCATCCATTTACTAATCATCCCCCATAGAAAAGGGTGGATCCTCCGACGAGACGGGTGTAGTGTCTGGTGGGTTACTACGACAGTTGTTGTCAGGTTTTTTCTATAATTATGGTCTCAAGTCACGGATAACATAAATAGCGAAATTCAGAATTTTGAAGTTCGTTTTTTTGTGTCATAGATGGCGCTGTATTACTTTTTGTACAATGTTGCTGAAGTACTTTATTATAGTATCGCTACAACAGGTAATGTAAGTTAGTGCGTGACCTCCATGGCTGAGCGTCCAGGGCTCCGCGCCGCGCACGAGGGTGCTGAAGGCGGAGTAGGCGACGCCGCCGTACAGCCCCAGCGACGTGTGGAACGACGGCCGGCAGTTGCGGACTTGCTGGAATTTGTATAAAAGATAATTATTAAAAGTGTAGAGATTTTATTAATAAGTAGCTGTTGCCCGCGACCTTCGTCCGCGTATTATTAAAATATGAATTAACCATTTCAAGGGTTTTAATTTTTTTTCCACGAATCCCTAATATCTTTTTTCTAAAATAAAAGTAAGCAGACCCTTCACCATCAACCAAGCATTCTGTACATCAAACTAAGTAATTTTGCGCAAAAAATATTGCTGGGAAACGACTTTTTTGGGGTGAAAAATCACGTTTACGGTAGGTAGTACTCAATATAACGCACTCAAAACATTTTACAACAGATAGAACGTAAGGGGAGAATATTTTTGCGGGACTGTTCGAAAGAGATACCGCGGCCCTGGAACACAAAGGGCAAAAGAAGGAACATGGATGGGTTTTAGTCAGTACAAGTCTGACACTCCCTCCTGCTCAGCCCAGAGCGGGAGGAGTTATTTGATGATATCCCATCCGAAAAAAAAACAAAAAAAAAGGGGAGCATATTTAGATATTATATTTTCACTTTTAGAGGTTTTTATTTTTGTGAAATTAAATTTAAAAAATATTTTTTCAGCCCAAAATTTCGCCATATCCATGGCTTCGTCGGTCGCAGCGCAAACGTGGCCTCGGCTGCATGTTTTGGGGCTCAGTGGACAGGATAGATGGTGGAGCATAGTTTGCCAATGTTGTATTAACGAGGCGATACGGTTTCAAAACCTGACAAGTACCAACGTGTAACTTATCATGTCGTTTTGAGTTTCTTTGAAAGAATAAATCTATGAATGTTCTGTAATCGCTAGCACCTAACATACCTTCAATTCTTTATATACATAGGACTGCTTGAGTTTGTCCTCATACTGCGTGGGCACGACTCCCTTCTCGTGCGTCGCCTCCCCGGATATGATGAGGTCCATCGCAGCTTCCGCCGCCAACATACCTGTTTTATTTAATTCATAAATTTATTAAAGATTTTTTTTATAACTTCATTCTGAAAGTGGGATAATACCCAAAGGTTGACTATAATGCAGAGACGAACTGTGGTAGGTGTAATATTTGGGTCTAGTATGTATTGAAGTTTTGTATGGAACAGCTAATTATTTTGTTGCGATTATGATTTTGGTCCCGCGGAGTAAGTTGTTCAGTATGATTGTCTGTTCCACACCCTTACCGACCTTGACCACACCTTTCTCTTACATGCTTAATACTTAAACAAATCAGAATAAAATGTGAGCGTGTCGTACGTACCGCTCTTCATAGCGTTGTGCGTGCCCTTGATGCGCGGCACGTTGAGGAACCCGGCGGAGTCCCCGGCCAGCAGCCCGCCCGGGAACACGGGCACGGGCAGGCACTGCCAGCCGCCCTCCACCAGCGCGCGGGCGCCGTATGCCACGCGGGACCCGCCTGCACAACTCATACGTTAGGTCTATTATTGGCTGTCAATTACAATGGGTGTAAAAATGTCCTTAACGAAGCCGAAAGGCATTTGTTCTCCTCGTCATTGCTATCATTTTTTTGTTCTGGACCAGACCTGGGAACCTTCTAGATACGGGGATATTGGAGGTCAAAGTTTTAACGATTTCACAAGATTATTTTAATGCTTTTCTTTAAATACCTCCTGGGCTCCTAGGCCCTGTACTGTTCAATGTGTTGAGTGCGTTACATTGAGTTCTACCGTAAAAAAAAGTGACTTTTCACACTAAAAAGTTTCCCAGCAATAATTTTTGCGTAGAGTTACTTAGTTTGATGCACAGAATGCTTGGTTGACGGCTTCGTGAAGAGTCCATTCATACCTTATATGAGCCATTGACTAACATTGTTACAAAATATTACTAAAATAGATAATAATCTACAGAAAAACAGCTTGCTTGTATGATGAGATGTGTGAACTAGTATGAATGTAAACGAAGGAAAAAGAGTATATAAGGACCATAACAGGCGGTTCTCTGTAATTTCTATCTGGGGGAGGAATGGAAATAAAGCGTACGAAAAAACCTGTCTCAGTTACGTTGAGCACACTGTATGAGCGGCTACATACACACAAGCCTAGACCATGAACTTTGCAGTTGTCTTCAGTAAAAATCTCAGAAAATTATCACACTAATTTCAATTCTCTTTCAGTTGTTATTAAGTTCATTATAAACTTATCAATGTAAATTGCTAGGGAATTTAGTTGCTCAGTGACCACCCTTAGTGGTAAATAATAACAACAAAATTTAGTAGGCGTGAGGATTAGCAACAAATAAAATAGAACATGTTTTAAGAACACTGGGAAAATTTTGTTTACCTTCAAACATCGGCATAATATACGGATGGGTCTTGAATTTCTGGAACTCCCTGAAGGGGCTGAGGTAGGGGTTGACGTAGTCCAGGCCGACCACGAAGCCCGCAGCCACGAGGGGTGCTTCGCCCTCCGCCACGTTGAGGTGGTAAATGAACGAGCCTCCGTATGTGTTCTTGTCTAGGGGCCAGCCGATTGTGTGCTCTACTAGGCCGGGTTTGTGGTTCTAAAAAAAAGAATTACATTTTCAAAAAATATCGCAGTTACGGGAAGGCCTCTCGGCTTCCCCCTAAGAGTATACAACCTGCGACATTTCATACAAACTTAGAAGTATTTTTTTTTCGAAATGACTGAACCGATTTTAATGAAACTTCATACGCATAAGGAGGATATATAGCTCTTAAAAAAATGACCGAGAACTTTTCGAAATGACTTTAAAAAAAGACAATTGGAAACTGTTTCTATGGAAAATCTAAAATCGGTCTAATTTAGCTGTAACATTATTTTTTGAAAATATTCTCTGTCCTTTTTAGAGCTATTCCTGCCTATGCGATGGAGTTTCATTAAAATCGGTTCAGTCATTTCGAAAAAAGTTACTTGAAAGTCTGTATGAAGTGCCGGGTGGTTTTTACACCCCTTAAAGGTAAAACAAATAAATATGTAACTTTTTTTGATTGATGCTTCAATCTCTTGAGACTCGTGAAAGACAAGGAGTCGACGTATATTATTATAATATCTTAGGTCCCCACCTATGAAATCAGCGTTTTGTATGGAGGATTTTAAAGAAGTTCCATTTTTTATACTAACATTTTCTTAATTTATTTAACAACTGGGAACACTAATGTTTTAAAACTTTTATGCAATAATGTTTAAAAACTAAGATAACGTATGCCACTTAGATTAAGCGACAAAAATAAGTTTTTGCTAAGTTAAAACAAATAGTGGTCCTCTTTTTGCTAACAAAAAGGGGACCACTATTTGTTTTAACTTTTTTTGTTGAAAAAACTTAGGTAATAAAGTTTTGTTTACTATTGGTAGTTGTCTATGATGGTCATCATTCGATATAATATCAAGCAATTGATGAATATTCTAATTCATAGAAATTACGAGGTTCTATTTGTGAGAAAAAAAACGCCAATTTCATAGTTGGGGACCCAATTTTTCATCATCTTCCTGGCCTTGTCCCACTCTAATTGGGTTCGGAAATACATTAAATGCTCAAGTATAAAAAAGAAATAGTATAAATAGAATTGCCAAATATAAGTGGCAGTGGGCAGGGCACATTGCTCGCAGAACGAATGGCCGCCATCGGCCATTCGTTCTGGGACTTTTCGGCCCCATGGCCGAAAAGTTCTGGAGTGGCGACCGCGAACCGGAAGACGTTGCGTTTGAAGACCTCCCACTAGGTGGACCGATGACCTGGTGAAGGTTGCGGGGATCCGCTGGATGCGAGTCGCACGGGACCGGTCAGTGTCGCGACACTTAGGGGAGGCCTATGTCCAGCAGTGGACGTCTATCGGCTGAAATGATAATGATAAAATAGATGTCAGAATTACCTCTGGTTTAACTTCCCACAATTCTTTGAGTCCAATACCATATGACTGTGGTTCACTGTTTGCTCTCAAGTCATACTTCTTTGAGATCATCTTAGTAAGGTGGCCGTGGCAACCTGTAAAAAATTTAGAGAACAGATAGCTTTTTTTACAAACTTTGTGTATATTATTGTTATTTAAGCATTACAAAAGCTCAAACAAAAATAGGGCTCATCACAAAAGGACAATCATAGAGCAACCCGTCTAAATGGGTTAGGTTAGGTTAGAACTGTGGCCAACCACATTGGTCGCATTGTTATTGCTTTGTTTGGCCAAATACTAATTTGGCCTAGGATAAACTAGTATGGCCTGAAATCGGGTTTGGCCGGCAACCCACACAATCTCTGCTCCATATTAATCATGATTGGCAGATCCAGACCCCTGACAAAATATCCAATATTGGCTCAATACACTGAGCCCAACAAGTCCCATTATTTAGAGCCATGTTTAGTCTTAGTATTATATTATCTATAATCTTAGTATATAAGCATAATAGCAGGTGGCGCGCTGTAGTTTCTGCCTATACCCAGTATTGTGTATGTTTAGTCTTACCTTCAGTAAAGATGGTGATTTTGGAGTGGAATTCCATCCCTCGCTCGAACATGTCCTTGGGGCTGCCATCCTTAGCGATGCCGACGTCCCCAGTGGCGACGCCCTTAAGCGAGCCGTCGTCGCGGTATATCAGGTCGGCGCCCGCACATCCTGGCCAGACCTGTACGAAGTGACATTCATTTACAAAATTAAATAATATTGTCATTTGTCATTCCATAGGAATGTGAATGACATTAATTTCGGGTTCGGTGTTACTTCGGCTGATGATTCCACACCACTAAAAACAAATTAAAAGTGCCGGAACTCTAGATTTGTGCACGGTTGACGTCAATGGGGGCTACCGCGTATGGATTCGCCGCTAGAGGCGCTAATGTAGCGCGAGGTCACCTAAATTATTGTGGTCTAGATGAGCAATTACTGATTAAATATGACTTGAAGATTTTAAGTAGCAACTTAGAATATTATTTAATAATACTTGGAGGTATAAATGTTTTTAAATGTTTCATGCTTGCTAATTTTAGGGAGAATATTGTTAATATGTATCAAAAATTTACACTAAGTTGTTATACGTAATAAAATAAACTTTTTATGAAGTTATTGGTACTTTAAAGTATAAAATAGGATATTTGACATGACCTTACTCGACAGTGGCGTCATATGGTGAGACTCAAACATTTATGCCGGACGTGGGTGCACTGTAAAAAGTGCATCTCGGCCCAACCCTTCGGATTACAGTCCTGACGTCATGTTGTTTTAAAAACATGTTTATGTAGTAGTACAAAGATTAGTCTTTTCGTTAAAGCAAATCTCTACCTGACAACCTTTGGATGATTAATAATAAAGTATGTATATTTATTATGAAGATGTGAATAAGATAGCGAACTCAAAATAAGCTCATGCTTATCTTATGTATACAACTCATGTATCTGTGTTGTGTAATTTGCGCAAATGATTCCGACGAAGAATAGGTATTCCAGACTGCTAGTCTGTCCAATGGTTGTACACAAGGCGACACATCAAGCTAAACATTTCCAGTATAACATGCCCTCGCTTTGTATAGATTTCCTGCAAAATAAAAGACCTGCATAAACTGGTTTTGTATAGCTTGATTGGTTGTCGTGCGTAAAGTTAAGTAAAGTACTATGTATACCTACGATTCTTTTTAAGAGTTTGCTCACATCAGGGTGAAAGAATATAACGTAGATTAGGCCGATTTTATGGCCGATGTATTAGGAGGCTATTTTCAGCACTGAAGTGTCTTAGGCTAACACTGTAATAATAATGATATTCATACCTCTGCACCAGCTGCCTCCGCTTGCTCTGAGAGCCACTTTACAAGATGTCCCAACCGCACTACATAGTTTCCATGGTTGTAGTTAGGTAATCCTGTGGAAAAACGTGAATAGGTAAAAGTTGTCCGCTCTGGTTAAACTGACAGAAGTATACAGGGTGACAGGGACACAGTCGCCGTCGCACACACACCTCCAAATAGTTTTTTTTTTTCAGTTTGAAAAATAATCTGCCATTCCATACATTTTGATTGGGTAGTTATTGTTCTTTTGTAGGTAACAATTGCTATTTTTTTATTACCGATAAAAAAGCTTTTACATTGGTAGAGTATTACTGCTTTTTTGCTTGATAAA
This sequence comes from Eugnorisma glareosa, assembly GCA_947578425.1. Lineage (NCBI taxonomy): Eukaryota > Metazoa > Arthropoda > Insecta > Lepidoptera > Noctuidae > Eugnorisma > Eugnorisma glareosa. Next base: position 16,778,947 of record OX387960.1, on the reverse strand, counting down.
ATACACTATCCATTCTAGGCTACTATGTAATCCCACTGCTGGTCAAAGGCGTTTCCCCATGACTTCCAATGCTTTCGATACAGGGCTTATGTGAACCGCTGGCTGTCGATTTTGTCCAGCTCGATGACAGCATGGCAGATGTGGCCAGTCCAGTCCCACGAGGAGCTCGTGGCTAAATAATAACAGCCGGTCGGGTCAATCTTCAGGTTAACCCGGGTTGGTCCGTGGATGGGTGAACACCCATTACATACCGAGTTTCCTCCGTGCCTCGCAAAGCACGTTAAGCTGTTGGTCCTGGCTGTCATTTGTAGATCTTTGACACTCATTACAGTAAATCAGTAGCCCGAATGTCTGACAACCAGTCTTACTAAGGGGTATCTTATTACCCAGTACTAACTTAGTTGTGGAGGTCCGATAGGCAGTCGCTCCATGTAAAATATTAGTAGCTGCGTGTGGTGAGACTGGAAGCTTACTGGCTAGGCAGATGATGAAATTCTGTACTATAAAAACTTACCTGGAAACACCGGGATAGGTATCCTGCCACTCTTAGTGAGGAGACCAAATTTGTCAGAGGTCACCTCCGTGTTCATAGGCGCTCCCTTGTCCTTCCAGTCCGGGATCAACTCGTTCAGGGCAATCGGGTCCACGCAGGCACCAGACAATATGTGACCACCAGCTTCTGCTGCTTTCTCTAGAAGAGTCACTCTGACTTCCTGTAAATTGATGAAGGGGGTTTTAAAGTGTTGTGGTAATAAATTAGTTCTGTGGGAGAAGATATATTTTAATTTATGAAGAGTAAGCACAAAAATAAGTGACCTTATTGGCTTCAACAGATAAGTAAAGATTGAAGATTGAAAACAGCTGTGTTTGATTTTCTTAATTAATTTTGCAGATTTTCCGATGATTTTTAAAAACTGATTTGCTAGTCTTATGGCTTATTTTTTCAATTAAAAATACTGTATATTATTTCAACCAATTATACAGAACAAAGATAAAGACTTACAGCTCCCTTTTCCTCTGCGATCTGGCGAGCCCTGATAGCCGCGGCCATGCCAGCCGGCCCCCCGCCAATGATGAGGATGTCCGTCTCTTCTGCTACTCTCTCCATACTGATGTCTGCACATAGCAAATTAATTTACTTGATTGGAAAAGAACAAGTGACTTTAGGGGTAAGACGGCCATTGTACTAATAGTTGAATATTTAAAAAAACCAATGTAACAATTTTGGGGCACAATAAAGTTAACTCCAGCTGTCTATAAAAGTCATCGTCAAAAATTATTTATTGTCACTTAGTGAAAAAAAATGGTTTTCAAATCAATTATTTTCAATGATAGTCCTGTTATAAAACAATATTTAAACATGATGTTAACTTTATAGTATTTATAGAATTCATAATTGAGTTTAGAGAAGTTGGCAGTTTATCAACAATATGAAAGTAACTAGGTATTTCCTGCCCTTTGCTTTATCAATGCCAGATCATGGATGCCAGATAAGTGGGTGATAAGATAATAATTAATTTTGCGCTAATAGGGGTTATTGCCATGTAAACATTTAATATCGTAATTTAGTCAAAGTTCTTCATTGAGTTGATTGAAAGAAATTGCTAAGGGGTTGTTTGTAAATTAGTCAATATCAAAAAATAAAAAGATGCATGGGTATTTGTTAATGAAGTTCATCAAAGTAATTTACACTACAGATCTCGTTTGCTAGTGTTTTTGAGATAATTTTCTTTCATAATGATGATAAATTATTGCTATCAAGGTCTTACAATGACGTTAATTTTGTTGATTATTTGAACTGGAGGTTATCACTTACCTTTCCATCGTGGGTCCTTATCTCTGGGGTGTATTGTGTAATGAGTCGTTATCTTTGGGTAAGCATCCGAATACAACCTCTTCGCGGCCTTAGTTAGCCTCCCCACTGAAAGTTTTAAACATTTATTAAAACACCACCATAACAAACCAGAGTGAACTTTGAACTTTTATATTTAGCAGCTTTATTGCATAACATTGTGCACCAAGGTCTTCTATTAATGGTTTTTACTACCTGTTTTCACAGAAATAATTTAATTATATCTCGTATTAACCACTAATTACTCAAAAATATATAAAACCAACTCACGAACAGCTGATAGCAACGTCACTTAAAATAACTTTTTTAACTTGAAACTTTCAATATTTAACAATGTGTAAATTCAAAACCGATTATTTAATTTAATTTAGTTCACAATTTATGATAGGAACAATGAGATTTTAATTTAAAAAGTATTTTATTTACCCTGACGAGACGAACTAACAAGTGCCGCCGCCATTTTTAAAAACAAACTGCGCTGATGCGCTCCGGTTCAGAGAGCAGTCTGACTTTTAAATGTCATTTTAACACAAATTGAAACTGTAAATATATATCGCGTAAACTTAATTTACGAAAAAAATATTGTATAAAAACAATTTGCTTAACAACCAAAATAAAAATACACCTTTCTATTATTCGGTACTGTACAACATTGTTTCGCACAGTAAATAAACGAGAATATTTACTAAAGATGGAACACGGAACGCAACAATTGGCGGGAACTTTAATTTTGACTTTGCGTGGTTTCGGAGCTTTGAAGTTGTTTATTGACTTCTATTCTAGGCTAGTTTCATTTGAACCATTACTAAATCTATTTAACATTCCCTATACACGAAACATAGTAATTAGTCTATGCTGGTATTTCACAGCACAGCACATGACTTGCACATAATTATTAGCTGCAGGGCTAGTTTTGATAATTCGCTCAAGTATTAGGCCATGATTTCGCCACAAACTCTGAATTATGATGATAGAAACTGAGAAAATACATAATAAACTAACGTTGCTGGATTAGGTAAAACATTGAAGTTTGGTATAGTTATACCGAGTACCGAAATCATCCAAATTTCACTCAAATGTGGAAGTATACATTACTCAACACTATGAAATTTCTTTTTACACATTCGACACAAGAGCTACTTGCAGTCTATCAATTTACTATTTCCAAAAATATTAAGCCTGGTGTTTGGAAAATAAACTTTATTTCTCGTTGATTACAGTAGTTCAATTTGCGCTACAACTTCAAATTTTTTTGTGACTTTTCCAACAGTACGGTCTCCAAAATTAATTTAATTAACACATGCATTGACACATAATATTTATTTATATTTAGAAACGATTTTGAACATGGAATACCATATTTTAACATTCGAAATGTGTGAATCGAATCATTCTTGCAATAAAACAACCAAACCCTTTTAGAAATTAATCTTTTTATTTAGAAAGCTTAGTAATAATAAGTAACATAGAAGCGTACACATTATTTCGAGTTGAGTTACTTCACTGGTTTCATCTGCCACAGCCCATCGTTGAGGTAATGACAGTTTTCTATGCCCACACCTTTGTTCACTTTGGCTCTGAAAAACAGCAGATAATGTACTTAAGTATTTTGTAATTGTGATCCTAGATGCTGGCCTAGTGGTGGATGTTTCATGATAGCAAAACTATTTCAATTGACAAACGAAGAGAGCGTTAGAAACAGAAATGGGGTTTGTATGGTAGTGAATAGAAAGTAGCTGGCTTTCCACATTCATAGCTGCAGGTGAGTTTAGTAGACACACAATTTTCTCCATATTATTAGTTGTGTCTTGCATTACTTTATTTGGCGAATTTCTTAGTGAAACAAAATGGAAAGATTTATGTATACGACCGGTCGTTATGGCGATCCTTTAGTTAGGACTATGACCCAGTCAGTCAACACCCTCAGAGCCCAGTCTTGTCTCTCGATGATGTGAAGCATCATAAAGAAATACAGTATTATAGGTCGGTTTTCATTTGCATCTAACGTAAACTAACAATCATTCAACGGTGGAATAGCCGCAATAGTCGTACGACCGTTATGACCAAACTTCAAACAAAAACAAATTGTTTGGGGCTTCTGTGGCCAAGATCACGGCCACGACCAGTCATATATATAGTGGCTGTACAGCCTGTACACTCTCGCCAAGACACTCCGACGCAGGACAAGTGCGAGAGTTTATTATATGGCAGTTAGCGCTCGTCTAGCCTTGGTATTCTTCGCTTACTCTCCGTCACGTGTAGGTATTTTGCGGGACGTCTCGGGGAATCGGGAGAGTCATTATAGTAAGAACTCTCGGTCGAAAGTGTATCTACAGTAACCATTATTGTTGTAGAATATTTTGATGCTACTTGAGGAGCTCGTGGCAAAATAATAACAGCCGCTCGGATCGATCTTTAAGTTAAGCCGTGCTCGCCTAGGTTGGTCTGTGGATGGGTGACATCGCATTACATACCGGGTTTCCTCCGTGCCTCGGAAAGCACGTTAAGCCGTTGGTCCCAGCTGTCATTTGTAGATCTTTGACAGTCGTTACAGGTAGTCAGTTACCCAAAAAGTCTGACAGCCAGTCTTACCAAGGGGTATCGTATTACCCAGTACTAACTGGGTTGTGGAGGTCAAACAGGCAGTCGCTCCATGTAAAATACTGATATTCAGCTGCATCCAGTTAGACTGGAAGCCGACCCTAACATAGTTGGGAACAGGCTAGGCAGATGATGATGATTTTGATGCTACTTGCCAAGAGCAAAAGAACCCCAGCTGAAATGGCCTAGATACTGATTATTACTAGAAATAATTACATATCATCAGTAGACAGGGCAGTGCACCCGACAGCCAGAGCGTGTTCCTTTCCCTCAGCCATGACAGCTACCACCTGTCCCTTGTCCACGCCGCTCATTCGCGCTCCCGGTGACGTCAGACCGGGGCACATGATGTTGGCACCACTGAGCACGAAGCGGATGGCGCCCTTATCTACCTGCTGCATTGGCAGGAAGAATGGATCTGGAAAAATATTTTTTTGATGATGGCATCTCGCAGTTCAGCCTATGAGGCTGGCTACTGCTTAACCGATCTAATCCTGTGGATGCCTTGAATTTAAGGCCTCCAGCCAGGGTCTGGAAAAATAGAGGTTAGTGGGGCTTATTCAACATGTAACAGAATAAACGCAAAACCTCTTAAGGAGTCATTGTACTCATCATTATGAACAACTTTCACTGAGACCAACCCCGAAATCGCGAAAAAAAAACAGCTGTTCAGTACATTTTGGCAGTCGACTTTTTTTTCGCGATTTCAGTGTTGGTCCCATAGTGAAAGTTTTTCATAATGATGAGTAGGTACAATGACCCTTAAAAGGTTTTGCGTTTACTCTGTTACACGTTGTATAGAGAGGTATCAGATCCCAGAGGATAGTGACCAATTTTAACAACTGGTAACACATGTATTTTAGGCAAAAATATTATTCTAGATTGTAGTGTAGATAGATTGCAGTAGACAAATATTGTAAAACTATTTCAATTCCCAGGTCGGGCAGTGTTATTGGATTTTTCCATCAGGAATTTCTCAGTAGCAGCCACGGAGTCTAGATTTGCGCCCGGTTGATGGCAATAGGCTCGCCCCTATTACATGGGACTTAAACATAACTGGCGAAATGTGGGTGTACTGTTAGGTACACCTCTGCCTAACCCTGCGGGGATTACAGGCGCGATGATTTATGTATGTATGTATTTTAAAATAATAAGGCACAAATTATAAAACAGTTCTCAACCATAGATTTCACCTTAGGCATAGATTAAAGCCAATTTACTGGTTGAATTTATTTTGATTTTTAACAAATGTTTAGAATACTTCTGTGATACGGGCCTAAGACTAGAAATAGGGAAACTATAGTCGTTCTTTGTTTATTGTTCTCCTTATAGTTTATACTCTTAAGGTTGCGCCTCATCTAGAAGCACGAAATCGCATTTTCCATGCTTCTATCTTTTCCCGTCTTTGCACAGAACCGTCATTTGCTGAAGCGAGAAACGGTGCAAAAGTGCTATCGCACGCGGCAGCATTGACGATGCGCTCGGCAGCACCCTTATCAATCTCTTTCAATGTGTTAGCAAGTCTATCATGGCCTCTCTATCCGTATATTTAGGAGGATCAGCTTGCAGTCGGTAAACACACCAAGAAATACGGTCCTACTTTTATCATCACCCTCATAATGATAGGTACCTAGCATAAGGTCCTCCTGCCCTTGACCAGAATTTATTTGGGGACAGCGAGGCGCAGCTTAGCCTGTGGGTAACTCTGAAGCTTTCATGACGCTTCAGATTGTTAACTTACACTTATGCAAGAGCTTTAGTGTGGGCATCCAGGGTCCCTCGCGTTGGCGGAAGAACAGCAGTTCCCCAGCACTGTTCACCATTATCTCGATGTGGTCGTGACTGGAAATTTTAATTCATGATATTAAAATGAGAGCTAGTCACAAAAAAATAACATTTTGACCACGAAGCACAAACATTTTACATAGGATTTAAACATTATTCCCCAACCATTCATCATTATAATCAACATCCACAGCCCGCACTGCTAGGTATGCTGCTCGTTACTTTTACCAAGCTCCACGTTATTTTTTTTTTCGTCGGTGAAAATGCCTACCGCATACCACACCATCCGGGACATCCCATTGGAGGGGCCAGCGCAGCGGTGGCTTTCGCGTCGTCCCACTTATTGATGTCCGATCACCCGACTCACATGAGCTCGTGCAATAGGCTCCACGTTCATGTGCTAGCCTTATTCAGGATATACCCGCAATTGCAACTATGTCGCCTGCTCATCTTGCCGATTCTTGCCCCCTACCCTTACTCCAATTTATTTGAAGTCAGTGCATTTATCTTCTTAAATACATCTCCATTAGTCATCATCTATAGTAACCCCCTTTCTAGCCATATTATCTTTCACACATCCATCGTTAATTTGGTGTTCCCGTACTGACACCATACGTAAGTATAGCTATCCTCAGTCCTACTCAAAACTTTCCTTAAATTTAAGTTTTTTGTAGGTAGTACGTACCATTTAACAATCCTGAATGTGTCTTTCTTGGGAAGAACCTGGTCGATGTAGTTCTCCAAGTGTGGGTACAGCTCCAGCAGACGGGCCCTGATGCCTTTCTGCACCGAAGACTTGAGCTGCTGTACGCCCGAAATGCTTTCCTTCTCGTCGAATCTGGAAAGAGGGAGATAGAAGATTTAGAAACTGGATAGCATGACAAAGACAGCAGTAAAATTGGAAAGATATTGAATGAGACAATAAACAAGTAATTATAAAATAGAAAAAGTTGGAAGTAGCCGAATTTGAATATCAAATTATAATGAAGCACATAACCCTCCTTTTGGCTTCGCCGCAGTCGGGTAAGAAGGCGGCGAAGCCCACAAAAGGAGGACATCATGTGAAGGACTCGCATTGTGTTGAACAGGACAATAATGTGTCCACAAAACGCACAATACAATTAATATATGTTCATTTTATTGTAAATGGTCAATGTAGGTATTAATTTATGTTGTTATCTCCTATTACTATTACAGAGTCCATTTAGCGACGCAATAATAATTGAGTCTGGGATATTCAGCTGCAAAGAATTCTATTCCTTACACCAGTTAGCAATAAAAGTCTATTTAGTGTGCATGACGACGACCATTATATGACTAGCTATAACAGCTATCGTAGAACAAATCGTTATTACTGTGGTACATGCAAAAAAGGATTATGTTTTAACATGGAACGTGTAACGATCCAGTCGATAACTTTTATGACTCAAAAGATTACCAGATAGTGATTCTAATCTAAAAGACAATATTTAAAAGTTTAAATGAACAATTTAGGTACAGGCTATTATGCCATGCATTCTTTGGAAGAAGCTTGGCTTGCCTCCAAAAAGGAAACGGAAGGATTTTTCTCGACCTACCTACCTATGTGTTTCTTCGGCTGCTTGTTATTATTTTTAAAGAACGAGCAAAGTCCATATTTCCACAGATTTTTGGAGTAATCTAATCCGGGCCCTAACACCAACTCTTTTAAAAGTATCTTAATTGTAGAAAAGACATGAACCTATACAGGACATCTAGCTCCATCGTCTCTCCACAATGAAATAAGATTAAAACAATAGTAGGTACTTTAACAGGTCATGGCATGGTAGACCACCAGGTGTTCGAAACGAGAAACAATTGAAAGGCAGTCGAAGCACTGTATTTCTAATGAAAAGAGAAGATGAAATCTCAAACTGTCACAGTTTATGAGGTCCGCACGTAGCAAGCAGTTTCGTTGGCGTTGCAAGTATTTCTGGGTCATTGCACTGGCCCAGTTTTGACATAACAGCTATAACCGCTTTCTTAGCTCATATGAACACGTGAGGGCAAAGTCCTCACTTGCCATGTTTGCATTTAATTTTATGAACATAATAAAAGTTAAAGAGGTTGTTTCTAAAAAATCAGGTCGAAATCTAAACACAATCGGGACTTCATTAAAAGATAAATAAGGAAAAACTTCCGAAATATTATAAGACTGAGCTTTATCAGAAAACATGTTTAGAATACCGTATAGGTAATATTATGATAAGTTAATTACTTAGCGTCTACTATTACGAAAATAACAGTTTATTTATTCCATGTAAATTGTAAATGAGGGCTATCAATTTATGTAGGATAATCAATGACATTGGGCCTATCTTCAAGACTGTTTCCCTATCCATTTTATGTAGGCAGGTAAGTTATGGAAATGACGGAAAAAGGCGGTTCTATAAATAGCCTACCTGAAGCGCTCACTCGCGGCCTTTTCACGTAAGTTAAGATTTTAGAGGTCTCAAGTTACCGAAATCATAATTTTCCTCATAAATTCTTTTTACATCATAGGGGTAAACGTTTTTGGTTACTTCATTAACCTGCACAGAAGACTTTTTTTCCGTCTTTCTATCTTTAGCACAACACTAATCATTATTTCCGTCCTAGATGGTAGGTGAAATTCCACGTCGATTTGACTGTTCACGTGTGGAAAATTGCTTTTACTCCAACATGCTTGGAAATTTGAGCATTATTTTGACAACCTTCTTCGAGATAAATGAAATTGCTGTACGGGCCAGATAAAAATAAAGTATGAAAATCCATATAATTATGTCGTGTTTAGCGGCCAAATAAATTACATAGCAAACTCATATCATATCTGTCGTGTTATTTAAAAATGGAACGATCTTTTACCCTGAAACATGGCAACCAAGGAGGTAACTTTTCAAAGGTTTTATTTAAGGTTTTATTCGAATTGGCTTGCGAATAGAAAGCGGTTTATTGAAAAAAAGAACAAATGAACTCTTCAAGGCGAGACTTTTAATTTCCTCGCATTATTTGAGAAAAGTACTATACAAGCCTTGGCCACAACTCGGCATTGATGGATTTACGTATGTGTGCCTCGGCTTCGCCTCGGCCTCGATTTACACGTTCTAATGCCTCTGTTGCTGGCCGCTGCAGTAATGTACAAAGGAGATGTTCCAAAAATGTATGGAGCCTGGGCCAGCACTATGTACACTATATGTAAATATCGCTATGTATTACAGTAACCGTTTTTTATTGTTAATTTTCTTTAATTTCACTTCGTTTCAAAGTACATTCAAATTAACTTGGCTAAGGAGAGCAACAAAACATAAAATTAAACATGGTGGATCAGATCAGCAGCAAGCGAAAAATGACATTTTGACAATGATATTTGATTGACGTGTATCGTATTATCTGCGATAAAAAAAAAACAATACGAATTTCGAAAATCTTGAGTTTCGGTTTCGATAAAATAGACTACAGGTCCAAACTCAAAGCAAGGAAAGTCTCAAAAAAGTCACTTCTTAAAACTGTCAAAGTCCTCAAACTTCATGTTAAACACAACTGACATGGTTGCCCTAAAAATAGGGTTATTTTATTAAAAAACTTTTCAAATGACCATTTTTGTACCACTGTACCTTTCTTCAAATTATTTTTTTAGTATTTTTATGAAATTCCCCTATTTTTTTCCTATTTATCTATGTAGTGTACATAGTGGTGGCCCAAAATCAAACATCTCCTTTATCCTAAAAAGATTTTCCAGTCAGCATAATGATAGCAAGGTTGTATTACTGCTTAGGGAGCACCAGGACATGCCCCGACAAATGTCAATGGGACACAATGCGAAAGAAAGAAAATGTCTAATTGCTTTCTCATAAGCGGTATCATAAAAGTTGCTGCATAGCAATACCACAATTATCTTAACTATTGCCACAGTTTACTAAACGATTGTCAACATTCAGATAATAGGTACACACGGCTACACATCAAGCTATACATTTCCAGTTTAGGCTGATCTCGCTTTCTATAAGATTTCCGTACAATGAGAGGTCAGCTTATACTGGAAATGTATAGCTTGATGTGCAGCCATGTGTACTACTGCAGTTGCATAAAATAAATTGAACAATAAAATCTTTTATTATGGAACATGAAACGCAATCTTATTTCTAAACACATTTGTAGGCAATTGGGATATGGACACTAAATCGCATGTTTCAATCAATCAATCAATCAAATCTTTATTTGCTTTGAATGTAGGTACAGGTATAAGATGTTGTACATAAATTAATGAGATCGGCTACAGTTCCATCAGTTGGGTCAGTTGGGTTTCCATCTCCAGTTGATTAAGCAATGCTTTGACTGCATAGTTGATCTAGTGACAGCAAGCGCGACTGCTGAGCACGAGGTCAGGGGTTCGATTCCCTGGGACGCCGTCACCTCCTTCTGCGAAGCAGTCATGCTAGCGAAGGAGGTGGCGGAACGTGAGAGGGAGAGAACCTCACGTCCCAGCCGCCGCGGGAGACGCACCGGGCGTCGGGCCACCGTAGGCGCGGGCCTGTGGACGGTGAGCTATGGGCTAGCTCGCCGTCCGTCCGTCTTATGACGACAGGCCGTGTCGACGGCGCGTTCGTGTTCCACGCGCGCCTCTAGGAGAGTCAGCAAACAGGGAGGGGTCCGTAAGGACCGACGCCTGCCAGGGTTGCGGGACTGTTCGAAAGAGATACCGCGGCCCTGGAACACAAAGGGCAAAGGAAGGAACATGGATGGGTTTTAGTCAGTAAAAGTCTGACACTCCCTCCTGCTCAGCCCAGAGCGGGAGGGGTTATTGATGATTTCCCATCGGTAAAAAAAAAAAAAAAAAAAAGCTGTTCGATTCCCAGGTCGGACAAAAGTGTTATTGGGTTTTTCAATCAGGAATTTCTCAGTAGCAGCCACGGAGTGATTTGTGGCCGGTTGATGGCAATATGCTCGCCCCCTATTACATAATGTCACTTACGTAACAGGCGAAATGTGGGTGTACTATTAGGTACAACTCTGCCTAACCCTTCGCGGATTACAGGCGTGGTGTTATGTTCTTTGCCATCGTATAGAAAAAGTAAATGAAACTAGACAGCTTAGCGATTGTCTAGCTCAGCTTAGGATTCTTTGAATGGTTTATTTTAGAAAAGCCGTTTACTGAAGGGTTTCGGAGTGACCGTCAAATTGGATGGACCAAGTCTCCAATGTCTTTCATACATATTATATTTTAAAAAAATACTATTAATCTATTATTTCCTAACTTTGATATATTTTTAGCTACCTCATCATTGATGCCTATGACGTTTTCTTTAACCCTAATTCCCTAATATACATCACCATCGGCCTAGCCTTTTCCCAACTATGTTGGGGTCGGCTTCCAGTCTAACCTGATGCAGCTGAATACCAGTATTTTACATGGAGCGACTGCCTATCTGACCTCCACCACTACCGAGTTAGTACTGGGTAATACGAAACCCTTTGGTAAAACTGGTTGTCAGACCTCCCTCATATGCATAATTATGTAGGTATAATTTAACAGGTACCTACCTACAACTATTACAGTGGGTCATCAATCGATCCAAAAGCGGTCAAAAAGCACTTCGGAGAAAAAGAAAAGTCCGCAGATACTATAGGTAATTTTCTACGACCCGAGGTATTTGGCACATTTATTGCTTTGATCTAAATCACGCTGTAATTTGGAGGTGAAATCCTTGTACTGCCTTAAAGTTAATAATGAACAGCCGTACGTCGGAATCAAGAAATTTCATAGTGGCCATCAATATTACCTATTATTGTGGTTGAAATTGCTGGAAGAGAGAAACAAAAGAATTTATATTTCACACATGTCACCAGATTTTATAAGATCACAAAACCTCCAACTGCCCATGCTCAAACTACTGAAATAAGGACGTATTTAACCTTATTTGAAAGTTGATACTCTTTCGACTTTTACGAAGTACTTTAATAAGATTGCGAATCAAGGAAAAATTGCATCTAGACTTTCACAAAGGCGTTAATGAATGCAAGAACGTGTCAATCTGAGACGGTCTCAGATCTCAGGTATGTAATTTCACCTACTGGGAAAGTGGAAACGCTTGTAAACATAAGTAGGAAAATACCGTTTTTGCTTCAAGAAAATGAAGAACATATTCATTTCATTGCTCAGTATTCTCTTTGAATGTTATAGTTAGTTTTAGCATACACAAATCACATGGTAAACATCTGTAAATTATACAAATATTTGTCTCAAATCGCATTCGCGTCTCCTTCAATAGAATCCTCTCCATGAGGTCGTTGATCTATTTTCTATTCATGAACTTCGTCCCTAGTTTAGGTCAGGGCATTCTTGTTTTTTTAGGTCTTCGCTTGATAAACAATAAAGGTCACTCATGATATGGACATAGAATAAATTGTATGGACTAGAAACCCCATCGTAAACCTATATCTTACCATGCTCGTTTACTAGTGCTGACACATAAATGAATAGGTACTGAAATGAAAGTTGCACTGTAGGATTTTCAACGTTACACTGATCGTCTAGGGTAGAAAATGTAACAGCGCAATATTTAAGTTTCGCTTAGTGAAAACGGGGTTCACTGGTTGACATTTATCGCATTATGATGGCTATAGCAGGTGCTTGCGCAGCCATCTATGGACAAAGACGGTCGAAGACCTCGGGCGTGTCGGGGCATCGGCTACCATACTTAGGGATAGTGCCTACCAATTCTAGGTTATCTAAGTAGGTGATCAAATCAATACTTTTATCGAAATAGCTGAACACATAACACAAAACGTTATTGTAATGTTTTCTGAAACGGTCACGCGATGGAATAGTCTGGAAGTCTAGAATTCTAGATAGACGACCTAAATGACGCAGTGCTATGAAATTTTCGCAGTTTAGTTTGATCGTGTCATCAGAAATGTAGACTGAGATAATCTCATAATCCTGGCATGAAGGTCCCAGATGTTTTCAGAAAAAACAATTTATTATGATGATTTACTCGGCATTGCAGTCTTATTAGGATTTTTCCATCAGGAACTTCTCGGCATCAGCCACGGAGTCTGGCGAAATGTGGATGTCCTATTAGGCGTGATGTTATTTTTTAATTGAATTAAGTAATTTTATTTAGGATCTGGTCATTTACAAACTACAAATCTATAGTTTAAAAATATGTACGAGAATCAAAAGGGTTACGGGCGTCAAAAAATTCGTGCCCAGAAGGTTGGCAGCATTGCCACGTTGCATGGCAATGCCGATTCTTTGGCCAAAAAATAGGCCCACCCTCTGGTCACGTGAAGAGTCGACCAACCGCTTGGCGATTTCCCGAAATACTAGGTGGGCACTCGGACCCCATGGCCCTGTTTCAACCCCAAACGGCTCAAACTCATAACTACCAATTAAATTATTGCATTTGCGCCGTTTGAGGTTTTCAGCACGTGCAGTTATTTAATTTACTCAGCTTTTTACTTGACGATATTTTTTATCGTTTACGTGACCTTCTTTCCTGTAGTAATCTGAAGGAAAACGGAAGCAACGTTCTGTTTCTACCTACACCCCATGGAAAAAATGCGTGAGTTGTCACATGTATGCAGAACCCAAGTAACACATCAAAGCAGTATAACGGCCGACTTACAGCATTTCTGTATCGTTTTCGCATTTTGAGTTAGTTCTATAGTAGCATTACAAACGTTTATACGGCTACTGTAATGCTTATTTGGGCACAAATTATACGGCTTTAGATCCTACATATGTTCACAATAGTTGTTTAGTTGCATTACAGGCGCATTATATTAGCATTATTGTGGCCAAAGAACGTACCAATGGCATTACAAAAGCATTATACTAGCAATATTATTGATAATGAAGATGTTGTTTGCATTACAAAAGCATTAGACTAGCATTTGAATGTAGTAAAAGAATGATTCGAGCTTTTTAAGTGTTCACAGTTAGAACTTAAATAAACCCTACATCATTGCAAAAACATCTCTAATACCACGGCACAAATGTCATAATACAATTAACGTGGAATATAATATGGACGAAGACTGTCAAAACTGAGTGAGTGCCACCATATTTGTTTGCATCAAAACAAATTTACTGGGTAAGTTTTTGACTCTTTTGTTACTTCATGCCTTCAAATATTATTCGCAATGTAGTTTACTGTAAATGTCTATATAAGTTTCATTGAAAATTTTCACGCGCCTTCGATATTTTGTGGTTTTGATAGAAAATGTCATATTAAAATATGTGTGAAATCATCAAATCAATTGTGTATTCCTAGTATAGAACGAATTTTGCTTAATTAAAATAATAGTATTGGTTGGGCAGTATTAAATCAAGTTATATCATTATGTTAAAGATCTTTTGCTTTCATAAATAGGTCCGAATGAAAATTTTTTTGGTTATAAAATATTTACAAAATGGTGTCGGGGTATAGCAAGCCGGTGAGCCCTTAACAAGGCTAATTAATGCTGCCAGCTGTATAAATACTCACACGTGAACCATTATTAAGCCAGAGGCAAGAGAGAAGGCTTTTGATGAACCACTGTAGTTGCATTGTCTATAAAGTAGGTCTATATGGGTTCACCGGTATACCAGTAGTTTTGATGTAGACTGAAGTAGTGCCATTACTTGAACGCAATTTTGGGGATCCTTGAGCCAAACAATAAAACCCATTTCTGAATTTATACAATTTGATTCGTTTGCCAAGTTGATAAAAAGGCGTCATTAAGATATTTTTCCGTAATTATTTTATAGAAAGGACCGTTATTTATTTCATACCCGGTGTAGTGTAGTACGTAGTCAGGTACAGTAGCCATCAAATATACCTGTACACTTTAAAATGGCCAAACTTTTCAGAAAACGCAATAATATATTTTTTATGGGTGATGCTTTAAAAAAATATTGTTTTCTATTTTCAGTGATTTTTATACCAACCTTACAATGTCGTACAAAATGGAACAGACGATAGAGAGAAAGAAAAAACAATACGAGGTAGTATTTGTGGGAAGAAAATGGTGAATTGTGGTGGCCGCCTAAAAAGACACAGTACAAATTAATGAAAGATGAGCAATCCAAGCCCGATAAAAAGAATGGACACTATAGGAGTGCTATTTTAAAATGAACAATATTTGAACATATAAGCTTGCCGAAGCTGAATTATCAATCATGGAAGAACATTCAGACACAGACGCGAATGACACAGGCACGTTTGCACCCTGGACGACAATAGTTCAAAATCAAGAAGTAATGAAAATAAAAATCAACCATAAAAATTGCTGTTGTTTTATTGATCATTTAATATGTGCTGTATAACGGTTTTACGGAGCATTATAACGATAAAAGTTTAAGCTTTTAAACAGCATTAGGCATTATCTTACTACTTAAAAATGCTATTGTAGAACCTAAGGCACTAAAAACAGCTGAAAGTTGTATAGCGGATTTACGTGGCATTATAATGGTTCATATTTGTGCTGTTAAACGGCATTAAGCATTTATTTACTACTTAAAATGCTATTGTAATTCCAAATGCACTAAAAACTGCTGGAAGCCGTTCAGCTGCGTTGTGGTTTGCTGCACTAAAACTAAAGGGTTTACAAAAGCATTTTGATATGCTATTATCCAACCGTTGTACAGTGTAAAGCATCATAATGGTTTTGAAATACCAATATAAAGCGTCAAGATACTCGGTGAACTTATTTATGAGTTTACTAGCTGACCCGCGCAACTTCGTCTGCGTGCGTGCGTAAATAAAAGAAAGAGAGGTTAGAGAGAGTGTGCGTCAACCTTAAAAGTTAGACATATGGCCATTGCGGATATTTTTTTAGTGCTTTTAAGAGGGACAATTCCGACATACATGATAATTGCGTAACTTTAATCGTTCACGCACAACGGAAGCTCTCAAAAGGAGTAAATCCCTATTATATACCATTACCGATGGATAATCATCAAATGACCCCTCCCACTCTGGACGGAGCGGAAGGGAGTGTCAGACTTGTACTGACTAAAATCCATACACGTTTCTTCTTTTGCCCTTTGCGTTCCAGGGCCTCGGTATCTCTTTCGAACAGTCCCGCAACCCTGGCAGGCCTCGCTCCTCTCGGATCCCTTCCCGTTTGCTGACATCTCTTTGAGGCGCGTGTGGAACACGAACGCGTCGTCACCACGGCCTGTCGTCATAAGACGGACGGATGGCGAGCTAGCCCATTACTCACCGTCCACAGGCCCGCGACCCTCGTCAGCCTTACGTCTTAATCTTTAGACACTCGATGACAATCATATACCAGCTAGAACGAAAGTTCTCATCAAAGTTCTTGAAATGAGCCGAGACACGATAAAACTGCTGTAAACTGTTGCGGACCTCTTGCAACTGCCTTCCGTCTCCATCGTCAGATCTTTGATGATAGACATACTCCAGGCAGGAATAAAGTTCTCATCAAGGTGCATGAAATCAGTCGAAACACGATATAGATGCTGTAAACTCTTGAGGACCTCTTGCAACTACCTTCCGTCTCCATCGTCAGACATTCGATGACAGTCATACTCCAGCTAGGCCTAAAGTTCTCATCTAGGTGCATGAAATGAGCCCAGTCACGATATAGATGCTGTAAACTCTTAAGGACCTCTTGCAACTGCTTTCCTTCTCCATCGTCAGACATTTAATGAAAGTCATACTCAGTTAGGTTTAAAGTTTTTATCAAAGTGCATGAAATGAGCCCAAACACGATTTAGCTGCTGTAAACTCTTGCGGACCTCTTGCAACTGCCTTCCGTCTCCATCGTCAGACTTTTGATGAAAATCATTCTCCAGGCATCGTAAAGCGATCGAACACACACTCTACAGGGATATAGCGTCATGTAGACTAATCTAGAATACTTTTTGCCATCAGAACTTTTTTGTAGCTGGTCAACCGATTTAAAAGTTATCTTGTGAGCACATTTTCATTAATTAGTACCATTTTGGTGCAATAGATGTCGTTGCATGTATCTTACACAATGATGGTAAGTTCTTCTTGAACACTTTAAATTCATAAATCTTTTGATAGAGAGCACTGATTACAATGAAACAAAAACTAAAACCTTCTCTAAGTTCCGCACAATATTTGTGTATTGAATCTAATCACATTGGTTTTCCCAACAACATGAACGCCCGCCTCGCAGCGCGCGCGGGTCATTATTTTGATGCGGAGTTATTTTAAAACTGTGATATCTCCTAAGATATTCATCTAAATTGAATGGTTTAAAGAGCAATTTTGGTCACAATTGAACGCTAAAGATGACTAACATATTTATTTTGATAAGGATTAATACTATGTCGGTAAAAATACCTTTGCAAATAAAGCACTATTTTTGACCAAATTTTAAAATCATAAAAATGGTTATTGTTAGTCAACCTTAAAAGATAGGCATGTGCTGTCGCGGACTTTTTTTTAGACATTTTTAAGAGGAATAATTCCCTCATACATTATTTTTGTGCAACTTTAACCGTTTAACCAGCGCACGCAACGGAAGATCTCAAAGATGATAATTTTTCCCCGTTTTTGCATCATTTTTCATTGATACTCAGCTCCTATTGATTGTAGCGTGATGATATAGTAGCCTATAGCCTTCCTCGATATATAAGCTATTCAACACTAAAAGAATTTTTCAATTCGAACCAGTAGATCCTCAGATTAGCGCGTTCAAACAAACAAACAAACAAACAAACTCTTCAGCTTTATAATATTAGTATAGATAAGGACCTTAAGTTCTACACCAGTTTGGTATTCGTTTGTTAGAATGCTTTCTGTGTTACTTGGGAAGGCACTGTACTCAGACGTAGATAAAGTTCTGTAAATAGCAGGTGATAAGCTTCATTTGACTAACGTATAACACAATAACACATGACCTAAATGATCGTAAAGTATGAATGTTGCATAAAAAAAACTGGAAAAATCACTGTCTGTCGAAAGCCAGACACGTCTACATTTTCCACATACAATAAAACTTCAAGAATATATAAGACCTTCTGTTGTAAGAAATAAAGGCCATGATACGTTTCAAATGCATTAGTCGATAGTGTTTGTAGTTTGCGTTGGTCGCTATTTGTTGCAATGCTCATTATTTGTACGTGTACTCACGATAATTATTTGCTGTCAGGTGTCTATTGCCTTAGCGGAACAGGGTTGCCACATGATTGCCACCGTTGTCACAAAATCCTATTATTCCTAAAATGATAATTTATATTATACACCAATAACAGAACTATACCGAAGGACAAAAACTCATAAACTTATTGTCTATGTCCTTGTGGAAAGGTTTGGTAAGAGTACCGTACAAAAAAGACGCTAACCCATCATAAATAACCCCAAACAAATCTTAATTTCACGTCTTATCTTAACTTTTTATACTGATAAATAAATGTGACCTTTTGCATGAGAACTTGAGAAGCTCACGCCGCACGCGACAACCCTCAGCGTGGACGTCACGATACCACATGAAAGCTATAAGAACAGAGTGTCCACTTGATACAAAACCTCACGCGCAATATAACTAAAATGCTTTAAAAAAATGGCCAAAATAAACCCGTTAAGATTCACTCTATCCGTCTGTCTGTCCGTCCGTCCGTACGTCACAGACTTTTACTCCGAGAGTATTTGGTACCATACTGTTAAAATTTGAAGAGTAGGTGCATTTTATGAATTGCTACACAAATAAGTTTTTGAAATTATGAAAAACATAAAAAAAGGCTTGGGAGCTCACTGTACCGTAGAAAAAAACATTTGAAATGTATGGTTTACGAAACGGAACTCAATATGAAAATTAAAATATATAGTTAACAAAGGGGACTTCTTTTCACTTGTTTTGCACGTCTTTTGTTTAGTTGTCCAAACGGGACGTACCCGCCCCTTCAAAGTATAACTGAAGGTTGAAAAAACTATATCTACGCACTACGTAACTATGTGGGGTTGAGTGAAAATTGACATTTGAATGAGCGTTAAATCGGGTCGCTTTGTGGGCGAGGACGGTTTTAATATAGGGACTGTTCAGCAAAAAAAATTGAAAAGATTTTGATAGACTTGTCAGTGGCCACAATGCAACAGCAGCCTTATTGTAACTGAATTAAGGTCTTTATATTTGGGAAGTGATGCAAAATCAGAGTTGAAATAATTACTGCGAGCCGCTCAGTCTGTTGAAATGTGACTTATGTAAATCATACTACTTTATTTATAACATAGAATAGAAATCCTAAAATTACTCCCGGTTTAATTTTTTATTCAACAATTATATAAAAAAAAAAAAAACATTTTCGACACAGTCTACGTTTACAGTCTCACAGAACTACAACGGCTACAACTAACATTAGGTACCTACCTACATAATATTTTACCGCAGAATTGGATCGCATTTGAAGAATTCAATGCAACGCCGGCGTTTATTCATTTCAGAGAATTGGAATTCTGTAATTTCCATACTTTGTCTTAGTCCAATGTCATCCATTCCTGTCACGTGGCTCGCAGCTCACGTTTTTACAAACAAACCCGTTTCTGACCGCTTCTAAGGCTACGCTTTGTTTTCTATCCATCGATGGTTATCCTTCCTACACTACACGCATCATCTAGGTCTATACAGCAATGGACGGAAGCTCGCTAAAGTGAACTTTACATTTACCGTTACGCAGCACGTGTATTCTTTGAATACTAATAGGTACCCACACGATGTATAAATAAACTCAGGTGGAACATCCGTTTGGTAAACGCTGATCGAAAAATGTTGGTTGTGTATTTATTTACTTAATAGCCTTTATCAGACGCAATTAACCTTTGGATAGAGCTGATATGAAAACCGCAATGATCCACACACGTTCACGTGAAAGTCAGGCTACTGTTTTCGCGATTAACAAAAACAATCTTAGCTGTCAGAGCATTCATTTTGAAACAATAATATTCAATGTTGTTATCCGTTTCAACATTGTAAATGAGACAGAGAAGGCAAACATAGGTGACATAACATAGCATAGGAATGGAGTGTTACCACACGACACAATCGTTTGTGAAAGAGAGACAACACCATGAGTTACGATGACACACGTGAACAGGTAAACAGGTCAAGTAGAAGGGACATACATTTTTGTAAAGTTGTCAAAATTTACCCAGACAGACAATCCACCTTTGTAAAGATTTTAACAAATATCAATTTGTAGGCCCATAATGAGCAGAGACACTTATGCTCCTAGCTGACCATGGACTTCATAGGTAGGTAATGTTTTGTCCTAAACTGTCGTCAAATATAAGGTCCCATTAAAATAGATTAATTAGAATAGATTTTTTTGCTTGGATATCTTTGGTTAGACGTACTGAACGAACGCTGTCTTAAAATTTGTCCACCTATTTTAATGGGACCTTATATACACCAGTCATAAAGAAGGAACGGGGCCACCTGTCGCAGTCAGACAGAGATGTGCATGAGAGTCGTAGGAAACGGCCACATCCTGCAATTTGTGGAGGTGGAGATACGCGTAGGAAGAAAAGTAGGTATAGATACACCATACCTATTTTTGCTACAACCGTAATTTACAATGGTTTATTGATGAAAAGGCCCCATGCTGTTTGTAAATAAATTATGAAGGCTCATTGAACCAACAGTCGGGACGCTATTTTATAAAGACAACAGCGTCAGTTGGGTTAAAAATATAAGCTCAATCAGATAAATAACATTAAAGTTACTCCGTCTCGTGCCTGTGATACAGAGGTATAAAAAAAGAAATCGCTCTTTGATGTACTGTTTATTAAACTCGTCGTGAGTAAGAGCCATCGACGAAGAAGTCACTCAAAAGTCTGCTCTTTGATCAAATTACTTGGGGTCGGCTTAACCCATTTTTTTCCATTCTCCACTGTCTGACGTCACGCTATCTTTTTCTCTTTTTTTTCTTTTATTAATCCTCACACAATCCATCCAATAACTAACGTGTTAGAAACACAAATCACAAATGAGTAACCAGAATATCACATCAGTAACTAGCAAGTCCGTACTGCATGTAGGTACGAATTTTCCAATTATGTAGTTAGCCACGTTCAGTGAAGTACGATGTACTATGGGCCTTATTGAAACTACGCACGCTTTTTCCAAAGACGTCAGTATCGGGCGAATTCTGCATTGTTGCTAAGATAGGGTTATCGCAGGCCAGCTCAATACAGTGATGGCACAGACCAGATAAGATATCTGTTCATTAGCTGATGGCCTGCCAGTTCACATGAAGATAGCAAGCACGCAGGCATTGAATTCTTAAGATATGATGAAAGATATACACTGTTTTAGGCTTTCACGGTTTAAAACTAAAATTAAACTGTCACTTACGAGATATCAACCGTGATTATGATTTGAGGTCCCGATGTTTCGACGCTGTTGCAAGCGCCATGATCGTAAGATGATTGATATCAGGAGCTTAACCTCAAAATAATGAACAATCACGGAACATATCCCGTAAATGACGGTTTAATTTGGGATAGTTAGTTAGACAGTCTGTGTGTCCAAAAAATCTAAGTGACAACAACCAACCCGCACTGAGACCACGTGCGCGTGTCACAGAGATAGGGCCTGTGCTGTGTCGCAGCACAGTTTCTTGTGCTGCACCCTAGCAGTACCTAAGCTCAATAAGAAAAATGGCGTAGGCAAAACTTAAGTCAATTATTTATATGGAAACCTTAAATTTTTCTTCAGCAGTAGACACAATACAAAATCTAGTTATTACGTATTTATATAAACAAACAAAAGTTGAATGAATCTCATTCAATGCACAAGGGCCAAGGGCGAAAACGCGGTCATAGTTAGCGGAGCCGTTTACCTTTCAAGGTTATTTTCTGTTGTCAGAAATAAATATAAGGTAATATATTTTGAGGCAGCATTCATAAAAGTTTTATGAAGTTTATGCATTGTTGCCTCTTCAAAGGTGAAAAGAAATGGGATGAAAAACATTCCAATAAAATATTCTAGGAGCATGTTCTGCTTCTGAGATTTCCTCCCTTCATCTTTTTTGTCATAGGGTACTGCACCGATGTTGCATAACACAATTTTTTATCGCATTGCGATAGGAAATTCATAAAACAATGCTTCTTGTTTAAAAATCTTGACTGGTCGCTAACGTATGACATGAACTCAATGTAGGTACCTATGTTCTTGAAGTTTCAAAATAAATAGCATTGCGCAATGCGAGTGTATTACGCAATTACCTCGCTGGTTTATAATATTTACGAAGTTATAGATACCTAGACAAGTATTCATGAATTTACTTTCAAGTATGTAAAGAACACGCCTAGACTAACACCGATAAAACTGATAACGCCATTGATATAGATTTAAGTAAAGGTACTACGGCTGGTTGGTACTCCATACTTGTACTTCAATGCACTTACACTTCGGTATGCGGATATTTATTTATAACTCAAAACATTGTCGTATTGTCGTACTGAGGCAGCCCCGGTAAGTTACAAAGAGTACTTGTGGCTGGGCGGTCTCACTCTTTCCTTAGGTTGTACCTGAGCAATGATATGAAGAAGCAACTACACAGGAAAAAATAAAAATGAATTAATTAATTGAAAAATGCACTCAGACAACGAGAGCTGCTTAGCTCTCGCTGTCTGAGAGTACACGTGAATGGATGTATCTCCACTTTTGACCTATTTATACTACTATTGGTATCGCTTCACGTGTGTGATTACATTGTCTGGTATCGAGTATCGGTATTTTTTCAATTCCAGTCACCGAGCAATCATGAAATCGTGAGACGGGAGTTTATCGGATGTTGTAAACAGTAAACTTCCTTTGGTATGGAAAACAGAGTATCTACACATATCCAAATGGCAACCTCTCAACCTGAACATCAAAGGCAATGAGTGTTCAGCCTAATCGAGAAAATAATGTAAGTTCTTGCTGTGCAAAGAACCTAGACTAAACTATGAGAAACAGAGCGGGAGTGCTATAGCACGCGGCAACATCGACGATGCACTGGCAGCACGAAGAATATCTAGTGCTTTGGCATCATAAGTGCTACATTTTTTTTATATATTCAAAATCTGTTAGTATAACAATAAATAACATGTAAAAAGTCTGCCAAACTGAAAACAGTTTTTTGGTAGTTGTTCTCGTTTCACAATTTTTAACATAAATATATCGATTTTTATTATAAAATAACATAAAAAAAGAAACTAAACTTAGTTTATAAAAAAAAATATGACATTCTAATGTATTACACCCATGGAAAGTGGTTTTGGTTATTGTCCATAGATACTAAATTGTCTATGGACTCAATGAGAGGTAGTGTTTTTTAAAGAACATTTCTAAGTTGGTCTTTAGATTTATGACTATTACTCGCCTTTCTCCAACAATAACATCTGCAAGTAAAGTATATTTTCAGTAGCTAAGTAGGCTAAGGTAATCCATAACTATCTGTGGAAACCCACATTAATTTCTCTGCAGGAATGCTTGCACTCGCTCGATACGCTAGGTTTTCTATGAATCACGTTATTACAGAAACTAGGTATATAGCTTCCTATTTCCATAATATTATGTCATTACGTTAGTTAATGCATAACGATTATGTATACATAGTTAGCCAATTAATGCATTAAACGTTACTCTATGATGCGTGATGATCAACATTTACCTCATCGTTTTCTAAAAAAAATAATTCTAACCGTTTTATCTATACTAATATTTTAGAGAGGTAAAGTTTGTGAGGTTCTATGAGGTAATATCTGGAATTCTGGATCAACTGAACCCATTTTGAAAATTCATTCACTAATAGGAAGCTACATTATCCCCGAGTGCCAAAGGCTATATTTACAACGTGCCCGTGGGATAATGTCCGACCAAAACGCGAACGAAGCCGCGGGCAACAGTTAGTTACTGCTAAAACGCGAGAACTTGGAAACAATGAAGCAGTTATCAAGTACCTACCTACGCAAGACACACAAATTACATATTCATGCCTAAACTCACGCCTTATTCCATGAAGATAGGCAGTAACTACATAACACCACCTAACCGAACCTAACCTGCTTCATCCACGTTCATAAATCTGGTCATACACGCCCGCCGGTTGGGGTAGACAATAACCAGGAAATTCAAAGCATTCGAAAAAAAGACAGTCTATTAAAAACGCGGCAGACCTTGAACTACATACATCGATCGGTCGCGACGCGCACCACCGTTGTCACAGTCACACGTAATTTGTGGCGCATCAAAGGCTACAGAAGAACCACTCCATTTAACTATGTAGTCGACAAGTAAATCTGACGGGGAGATATCAATTTGTAGGTCCTATCAGTAGCCTAGGAAAACGTTAAAACATCCTAATGATTTTTTAACGTTTACCTCTACGTTAACGTTTAGGTACTCGTATGTTTCTATTGCCATAGTGCGGCGCTACTCGATTTTAAACTAGCCTTTCTGTAAGTCCTCAGAAAGGTTTATCATTTTATTATTTTTCCATTCTTTGCTTCCAACCCCAAACCATATTTCAGAAAAACATGAGGTACAATCAACAATGTAGCCAACACTGATGCCAAACTGGGGCTACGCAGTACGCAGTGTGCAAGGCTATAAAATAAACGTATCTTCACTTCAACCTCAAGTGGGCCTGCTAAACCCTCTTATATTGTGTTATCTACGCAATCGCATGTCTCCGTGGGAGGCGACGACGCATGACGCGGAAAAACACATATTTCTTATCCACATATAAACTGCTCTGTTCGTTTCGTATTCAAGAATTTCACACTTATACATTTGGTTCACATCTTCGTGTGGTGTTGGCAACCGAAAACCGTTATCGTCGTATCCCCAACAGGAAATTGCATTGCAATCATGAAAATTACTTGATATATTTTTTCCTTTTATGCTATAAAAATATGTAGTATCGTGCGACGTGGTTTTAGGGCTTATCAAATAATACAACGAATTAAAATGAGGAATCTACTGTGATTCATATCATGTTTTATTCTACCTTCGAGTTGTATTGATTATGTGTGGCTAGCTGTGTTATAATTGTACCCTGTAATGCCTCATCAAACAAAAAAATCTAGGACGATGGTTGAGGTCCCTTTGAAAACCAAGTTAGTTAGGTCTAGGATTCTAACTAGCACTGTCATTTACTTCATCCAAACAGTGCAGTTGCTACGTACAGTGGCTTTCAAGAATTCAAACTTTCGCATTTAGTATATTAGTGGCATTTGCGAGCAGACTGGAGTTAGGAAAAGCAGCTCAATTTACTTAACGTGAGGGACAGAATTGGGTCAGTATGTTAGTGGTACAATGTATAATCTAATAATTCTTAGCTAAGTCCATATTTATTTGGTTAGTTTACCGCATAGTTAGTTTACTGCATAAAGTGACAATGGGATGACCCATTTGTTGAAGTACCAGGTAACAGTAGCGAAGGGTCAACTTTTGTAAGAGGTAAGCCGGAGTACATAAATCTTTAATGAGAGTAATTATTTGTCCATAAGCCGGTAGAAATCGAGTTGTATGGAACTTTCGCCACTTCCAGGCAAACAAAGTGTAAAACCGCTAGCAAGATCGACCACAGGTGAGTTTAACAGGACAGGCAACCAAGCTAAGAAGTGAGCATAGAAATATAAAAAAACAGAGTGAGTCTGGAAAAAAGCTTGACATAGATCTTCAGGTTAATCCAAGACATGAGTTCAGTTTGTGATAGATTTCTGTTTGAGGTTTGGAAGGAGGTAGAGGAGGCCTTTGCTCAGCAGTGGGACAATAGATAGGCTAATAAATAAAGAATCCATGAACATTAATTGCAGTGAGAGGCCATGTTTGACTTTCAGGAATGACTTAGGCTTTTTCGATGGCTTATACATATAAATCAAATACCTCAATTTTTGACCCATCCATCAACGTTATGGCTGATTGAATGTCATTTTGTCTCAGTCTAGACCTGTAGGTACTTACCCGTTTCACAGGAACTTACTTCATACCCTTTACACCAACATCAGGCCATAATGAATGTAGGTAGATAGATACCTACAACAGTTATTATTTTGCGGACCTTTTCTACCTTTTCAAATTTTTTTACGTAGGTAGGAACCTCTAAATGAGGGCTTTGACAGAGGTTGGATTATAGACAACAAATGCCACCTGAGAACTCCCGATTTTTTCCCGAAAAGACAATGGTCACGCTGAAAACAAATGGACTGAAATTCTGAAAACAATTGTGTGTTATTCTTCTATTCTAAGCGATTGTTGTGATAATTTCCGGGATCTATGAAGAAAAGACCAGAACAGCTCTACAGGGTTGAAGGTACTGACATCGAAGCATAAATGCATTCAGCATGCACACGCATTCATTACATCATTCCGTCCAATCTCACACATAAAAAATTTTTCAACGGTAAATTAAAAAAAAACACGGTAAATATCAATGCTTTTTTGCCGATATGATTGCACCCTGTATTTTGCTTCCCGAAAAGCTTTATAGGATCATCCACTTAGGAAACATTGAATTTCAGTACAAAAAGCCATGCAAATGTTATGTAATACTGAGAATACATAGAAAGAATGTATATTACGAGGACACGGAGACACGTCATACATATAAAAAGCTATTTTTTGTATTTCTTGGCATGTTCGCATAGATCTTGATAACGTCGCGTAGTGACTCTATTAATTAGTATTCAAGCTTGTGTTTCGTAGAAATGATTAAAACTTCAGTTTTTTTCTTCAAGGTTAATTACTGTTTTTGGTATGAAAGTCTCGGTATTTTTTTCAATTACGGTACTAGCCGTTGTAGAAACGTGAACAAGATGGCGGAACAAATTAAGAACCTAGTCTTCTGTGCAAAAGAGTTCGATTTCGTGAATTAGTGACCTGCCCGCGTAGCATGACCACCGTAGAAACGGGTTTTGCCGACGAAGAATCGAAAAAAATTACAGATTGTGGAAAGATGTCTATCGTCGCAAGCATGGCGATGTTAAAAATGTATGACAGACATGTCAAGTTGTATAGAAAGAGCTTTGTCGATTCTTGGTAGAACAGATAATTCTGTCATTTTGTCGCGGCTGAGAAGTGGAAAGAATGGTCACCATTCCCAGAGGCTCTAGACAAGTCACCATCGCTTTCAAAGCGTTTTGTATCCTAGCAACGACTGTCACCAGGATTGACATGAATTTTTCAGCAACATAATCCGAATCCTAACTACTTAATATTTTAAATGGGTAAGCTACCTATTTTGTTTGTTACCTTTTCACACCTAAACCACTGAACCGATCATCCTGAAATATTGCATATACCTACGTTGTCAGGTGTACAGAAACGGACTTAAGGTGGGTACCTTTCATCTCGGAAATAAGTACTGTTCCGAAGGAAAACAACAATAACATTTTTATGATAATTGATGGCGCCACGTGTCTTTCGAATCATGATTAAATTATATTACTCGTATTATAGAAACTTTAGTAGTGTGTTAAGTGCTTTTTTCATATAAAAAACCTTGATTCTCCTTGAGTCGTCAAATTATACTAAAAAATAAAAAGTTCTGATTGACTTAACCCATATAAGAACTGACATCGACCATTTAAAATAATTTAAGGGGGAGGCAACGCAAGTTAAGTCATGTTTTTAATTCAATTCCGGAAAAACAATTGCTGTCACACGCAGTGAAAAGTGCGCGGACCTTTTTGGGACGCTGAGTGTGTATCTTTGGTTTTTTATATATCAATGAGTAAGTATCCATCAACTTTATCGCTGATACACTGACACTATCTGTAGGCCCTTAGGAAGCTATCTAGAAAAACAATTAGTCTAACCTTACGAAGCATAGCGAAGCCATTTTATGTAAACAGGTACTGTTAACAGTGCAATCAAACTACACAAAAGGTAAATACGGCTTTAACATAATGGCAGTCTGTTGAGTAACACCATTACAATAATTATACACTTGACAGCCAGGTCATGACGTCAGACCTAGTCGGACTAACTAAAAACAAACACTAAGCGCTCTAACGCAATGCAGTAGAGTTCAAAATGTGAGACAATGACGGTACAGATAAGTTTGTACAGTCCCGTAACAGTAGGAATGTAGGATCCTCACAATGTTCAAGGACTTTTGAATCTAGGTTAGAACTGTAACGTAAATATGTCTAGGTTAGAAAGATTTATAGTTGAAAACAAAACCGGGAGATGGCAAATGTGGAGCTATTTAACGTAGGTACTTCCGAATTCGGTAGTACTTTGGCGTTTGGCGGGCACTGAAGAGTATCCAATAGAAGTTCTGTATAACGTGATATTCCTCTATGACATAGAGAAATAGATATTCCTCTAGAAAATCTCGTATGTGCATAGTTACAAATAGGAACATAAGAGTCTATGTTCCTATTTGTAACTACGCAACGAGATTTGCGACAGCCAGTTTTTAATACATACCGGCTGTACCTACGCGATTAAAAATACTACATATTCACATAACCTTGATGTCGAGACTTGTTTATCAAATTCGCTTACATTATGGAGCTATTAAAATTCGTATTCCTACAAATTTTTTTCGAGTGCGACACGGCTTTTGCGACGATACTAATTTCCGATATGCGAGGCACAAAATCTGAACAAATAAGTATCTTGCAGCATTATCCACGAGCCGAATAAGTAACTGCTATTTTCAGCCAGAAGAAAAACTCCCAGCGAGCCAAGAACTGCCATCGCCATGATCCAACTACAAATCTCTATACCGACTACGAAGACCTAGCTGAGCCGCTACAGTGTGAAGGTTTAATGTGTTAATCAGTTCAGTTGTAGCGGTTCTCCAATAATATAGACCACAATGCGACTGTGTAGCTGGATCAGCTATACTGGGATGCTTCATTACCTGTCTTGTTTTTTTCAATACTGCACTATGAAAGACTTATAACAAGCCAGTAGAGAGACAGGCCAGAAGCAAAGACTTTAATGTTGATCTATTTTTCGGAAACAGAATAAAGTAGACAAATTTTCCATTGCAGTATGTCTTGTAGAAAGTAAAGAGAAAAATACACACGAATGACGAAGAAGAACAGAATGTTTCCATGAAACATAATTAGTAGTTCGTGAACTAACCCAATAAAGAGACTGAAGTAGGTACAACTGACATTGGTATCAATAATATATTTCCATCAAGAGTTGAATTAAACTTACTTGCAAGGATGTTTTGCGGTCACAGAAAAACTTGGAATTAAGGGCAAATGAGTTTATCGTTAACAAAGCATTTTGCTAATTAATTGGAGTCATTTCATTGTCCGTCTTAATGTCAAGAAATTTTTCTAATTAAATGCTATGGATTCGCGTAAAGTGCAATTAAATTAAGTAGGTACTTCAAAAGTTATGCCTATCTTATTTTGAACCAATGAAAATGTATCAGTAGTTAATTTATCAGGATTAAGCAGGCCTAATGATATTTTAATGTTCAAAAATAACCTATAAATGAACAATAGAATTTTTGGATACAAAGGACGTCGACAAGGTGTAATTACCGCAATGACATTTAAAATATTCTTCACGACCAACAGAATTTTAATAATATTTGAATCGAATGAAAAAAAATAATTGTTAATGTTTGATTCTACTGTACCTAAAATTTGTAATTATACTACAAATAGAAATAGTCAGATTGTATTCCCTGAAGTGCGATTGAAAGGCCTATGTCCAGCAGTGGACTGCTGTAGGCTGCTAATGATGATGATGATTCCCCGAAGGAATGCAGGCATAGATACTGCACCTATTCTCGTTACATTATCACTCAACAGTATTAGGTGAATATACAGGGTATAACCCTTAACGAAGCCATTAACGAATCATTCTGTACATCAAACTAAGTAACTTTACGCAAAAATGATTGCTGGGAAACAGCATTTTTTTTTTGGGTGTAAAATCACGTTTTACGGTAGGGCTCAATGTAACGCATTCAAAACATTGTGCTGATGGATGCATTGAATAGTACGGGGGTCGCCGGTCGTAGTAAAAATCTAACATTAAAAACCTGCATTCAAAAAAAAACTTGTGAAAAAGTTGGAACTTTGACCCCCAATCCGTGACTAGAAGGTTCCAGGTATGATTTACTTAGAACAAAAAAATGATCGCAATGACGGAGAGAACAAGTGCCTTTCAGCTTCGTTAAAGGTCTTGTTGCACCCTTTAGAATGTCTTCATCTGTCTCAATAACCTTACTAATGAGAAATACTGTTGCTACAGAATTTACTTCTCTACTTATTAGAATTCCCTACCTCAAAAGGAAAAAACAGAACGCTTACTATGCACTTTGTCTTCCCCTGATCTCCTGTTTTCCTAGGAATTCTACCAACCAGAACCGTTCTGCATATTGCAGCATATCGATACTTTGATACTAATAGTATAAAGAGGTAAAGTTGTGAGGTTGTAGGGGTAATCTCTGGAAATACTGAACCAATTTTGAAAATTCTTTTACTAATAGGAAGCTACATTATCCCCGAGTGCCATAGGCTATATTTACAACGTGCCCGTGGGATAATTTCCGACCAAAACGCTAACGCCAACAGCTATTCGGAAATAACTATAGACCTTCAAAACTGAAGAACTGTCTCCGTGGAACCAGCATCATAATAGGAGAAAAACCAGCTGCATTTAGATCGAGTAGTTATTGACATTTTTTTACCTACAGTCTTTCTCTATATAAAACATCGTTCTTATTTAAAAAGCAACGACTAATATGGACATGGAACCTCTCCAAAAATCCTAAGCGCTAGTTTTGTCACATGTAAATGTTGATCGCCAACAGTACAGCCATGTCGTAAACAGATTTGGCACACGCCACATAACATACTTTGTGAACATTAAAAGTGTGCCAAACATGAGACGAAGGTCTAAAGTGAAAGTACGTTACGTAAGTTAGTACAGACGGATAGTGACTTTAGAATTACAAAATTTTAAGAAGCCTTCGTGTAATAATTGGAGCATCACTGGGCACTTGGGCGTTTGAAAGGTTACACATATCTTGTACACTAGTAAGGATGAGTATTAGCCCAGAATGAAGTCGACAGTCCACTGCTATAGTGCTGCTTTTATTATTTTGGCGCGTAGCCATAATCGGAACGAACACCGTCATCTTGTTTTTCGATATCATTTCCACAGGCAACATCACAAAATTTACAAATGTTTACTAACAGCGCCCTCCTCTCCTGACAGCGTCACTAAAGCGTCAAATAGTTGCAGCATTGGATGAGCACAGCACCGTAATGGCATTGCCTCCTTCCTCGGATCAAAGTAAAAATGAGGTTGGATGATGCTGCCAGTGCTAATTGCTTACAGTCGACCATCCACCTTTAATAGGATGTGCATGGAGAGCTTTACCACGTTAGCAGCTCGGTTCATTTGTCACGCATAAACTGCTTAACGTGCTTAACGTGCTTAACCTGCTTAACGTGTCGTGGCCGAGGGTCGCAGACTCGCACTGGACGATCCCGCCTACATTCTCATTCAAAGCGAAGCTAAGTACACATGCATAGCTTACAGCAGCGAAGGGTCAATTTTTGTAAGAGGTAAGCCGGAGTACATATTATCGTTAATGTGATTTTATAATTAGTCAATAAAATACTGACTGCGCCATTTTTCAAAGGGAAGCCGGTAGGAATCGAGTTGTATGGAGCCTTCGCCACTGATAGCTTAGCTTATGTTGTGGAGCGTAACCTTTACGCAATACATAACGATTCGGTTCGGAGAGCTCGGAAAGAAACAAAGAATATAATTTAATGAATTGAGTATCAATTACACAATGTGATATTGTTGGTCATTTCTCTTTTGAAACCTTTCCAAGTTAGCAAAGAAATTATTACTGAATTTACTAATGAATCCATTTGGATCATCCGGAGACAAACAAACAGGGATATCGTAGGTTTTACCAAATAACGGGTTGTGGAGGTCAGATAGGCAGTAGGCTAGACTGGAAGCCGACCCAACATACTTAATTGGAAAAGGCTAGGCAGATGATGACCCAAAGACAGCGGCAAACATGACATAACATGTGTACACACAACAGAGTAACTTATGTAATACTTTATCAAATCCAATAACCTTTACATTACAAACATTTGCAAATTATTGGGACATATCAACTTGTCTAGACGGCCTTCACATTACATAGGGTCATTTAATATTTTTGGACAACTTCCGCACAGTTTAGATGTCATTTGATTTGAATAATATTAAAACGATACAAGGCAAATTATTAAATAATAATCGTCAAAATATTCAAGTAAGTAGTTGATTACTTAATACTATTTTATCAATATTGATGGCTGACGCCACCCATTCATATTTAAATGATCCTGGGGGCCTAAAATGGCTGCTTTATCAGAATCATAACACGAATCACGTTAAAAATTTAAAACTCTTAAAATGGACTTTGAGGTCATAACCATAAAGACCATTTTAAGAATTTTAAATTTTTAACGTGATTCATATTATATGATTCTGATAAAGCTTCCATTTTAGGTCACCTGATGTCTGTCTGCAGCTATCCCTTGTTCATCCATTTATCACTACATAGTATAAAACAAAGTCGCTTCCCGCTGTCTGTCCCTATGTATGCTTAGATCTTTAAAACTACGCAACGGTTTTTGATGCGGTTTTTTTTTAATAGATAGAGTGATTCAAGAGGAAGGTTTATATGTAAAACATTGCACCCGTGCAAAGCTGGGGCGGGTCGCTTGTTAATAATATTATATAGAGGTAAAGTTTGTGAGGTTGTAGGGGGTAATCTCTGGATCTACTGAACTGATTTTGACTAATAGGAAGCTACATTATCCCCGAGTGCAATTGGCTATATTTACAACGTGCCCGTGGGATAATTTCCGACAAAAACGCGAGCGAAGCCACGGGCAACAGCTTGTTCATAATACATTAATTTAAGCTGTTACCTAATCATGGAGCTATCACAACATTTCTTAACGCAATAAATCTCGTCAATCATCTTAATGACGTAAGCAGAAATAGCGAAATCTTCTTCATGTGTGTACATAAGTATCATCAATGCATATGGCTTTTATCAAACTATTTGTATGGAGATGTTCTGATAACCCTCTCATTCCAAAAGCGATAAGGCAGATTCCTGGTATTACGCAATGCGTCTAACCTTTGACACCATTAAGGAACGATATGGTAAGAGCTACTTCAACTTTAGTTAGACTTTGCCTTTTAGTGAACAGGGGGGTTAATACGACGTCTTAAAGCATGAGTAATTCCCGTGTGGGAAAGAGACTGAGTTATACAGGTCGTCTAGCGCCATCTCTTTCCCGCACTGGAATTACTCCTGCTTTAAAACGTCATGGCAGGCCACCAGGAATAAATTAAGTAAGGGAAGATAGCCGCATTGGATCGATTTTGAAAATTACTCTTTCTGCTACCTATCCATCATCACGTGCTAAGTCGCCAATTCCTCGCACGCTGGCCGCGATGATCTCTTGGATTCTAATCCAACAGACGATCAGTTTGCGGATGGATGGACGAAGATTTTATTGGCATGTCAGAAGTATTGTGAAAGGAATTTATGAAAGTGTGAACCTTTACTTTGTTATTTTGTTTATTTTAATTGTATGTATAACTCTTTTAGTTCTTTTTTAGTTACTATAATTGGTTTAACAGCCGTTGTAATTAAATAAATAAATAAATAATAAATCATCATCATCATCATCAACCAAAATACCTATTTGGGTTTTAGAGGCATTTAATGCTTAAAGACCAAAACAATACAGCACCGAATGGTAAGCTGGTTAATACTTCATAAGCTTGTTATTCATCCCACGTCTGTAAACACGTAACAACAGTAATCTACAAGGGCTCAAAATCCCGTGACAGTATCGCAAACAGAGAATTTCAATTTACATCCCATTAAATACAACGATCCCTTCGTTGACGGAAAACTGCGCAATGGATGGCAAAAGCCCGCAGTCACAGCAGTAGACGTAATAGTTTCTATCTTACAGTATTTCATCTAGGAACAAATTATCGAAATCGGCTCACTGTTCAAAAGCTTTTACACGATTGCTAACCATGCTTCAGTTCAGGGGGTCCAAAATGGCCGCATTAGCAGAATGAAAGGATAATAATATGAATTGTTTTAATTCGGAAAATGGTCACATAGTGACAATATATAATATTAACTGCGTCTATGATCATTTTAGATTTTTAAAATTATTCATAGGTAATTATTATTATCCTATTATGATTCTGTTAATGCGGCCATTGGAGATCCTCAGAGGGTCTAAAATGGCCGCGTTTTTTTTGTTTAGTAATAAAGTGAGTAAGTCGGGGCGGGGCTATCTCATAAAGACCTGTAGGTAGTTACCTACATTTTATTTGTCTAGTGCAACATAACAAAAAGCCTAATACCCGCGTATTTCACGAAAAGGGCCTAATTGGTTTTCTGGTTATCTTTATACTGTGCCGTAACTCTCCCGTGATCTTGTTTAGGGGACCACTGAAGGTCACATCCTAATTGGAAGTTATTGACGTTGATGTTCTGTACGTAGACAGCAAACTGTAAGTTCCTCATTCTTGCTTCATAATAGAAAAGGACGATGACTGATGAGGATGCCTTTTGTATGAGAAGCGAAGTATAGGGCGACACAATAGTTGGAGTACCTAGGTATTTGCTGATTGACTTATGTAAGATCCGGCCGGGAGTCGCTGTTCAAGGCGAAAGGAAGTATGAAAAACTTAGACGGCAAAGGGTAAAGGTTGTAAACAACATTAACGTATCGATTTTATAGTGACCGACTTAGGTATGAAACTGTCTTTTAGTTACTGGTAAGAAACTAAGAGGTGGAAGAAAATTAGAGCTCTCAAATTAGTTTCTAGAACTTTCAAACATATTATGGTAGACGTCTGAACTCTCTGACGTCTTCATTGGGCGTTGAAGTTGACTATGACTGTTGATTTGACAAATGGATCCTGTTAGTATCTCTTCTTAAACTCCCAAGTGAAGGACATTCGATATTTCAGTGAATTTGGTTTACATCTTGCTGTGTTTATGTCACAAAGGTACTACATGCTAGCAAGGAAGTACAATATGGCACCGATCAAAATAGTTTTTGATTACATGTTTGTTTGTCTGTGATGTTGACGATGCTGCATCCTCAAATGTCTTTCGTGATTGCCTCTTATTTTAAATTTTATGTTTCCGACTGAATTTTTTAAATGAATTATTTATCAATCAACCCAATGTTTCGCTTTACACTGTTAGGTCGACAAATAACCAACGAAAACCGAATGATTCAATAAGTCGGAGAATGCTACCGTGTGTTACATAAACATACTTAATACCGCTTAATATCGATTAAGTCCGCAGTCGATAACAAACATTTAATGATGGATTAACATTCCTCCGTCCGTCGCCACCCTAAATAGAATTTTCAAATCTGGGTCGTTCAGAACTTAATTCTGTCCAAATCAGTTTTGTACCGATTTATCAAGCAGTAATTTCTCAGCCATTGATAAAGTGCTCCTAAAATAGACAGAATTGAATGTGAAGCCGTCATGCAACGTTTTTATCTCAAAACCTGTATCCCATTTGATAAGGATTTCCTTGTTACAGCATTTTATGCGTTTTTGTTTTCATCACGTAAGTATTGTTTCATTATTTTTAAGATAGTAATTGGAAACAGTCGGCGAAATATCGATGTAAGTAGATATTGTAGGTCCACCCATAGAAATATTATATCTATGGGTCCACCTCTAGCTTATATTCTGGATAAACAGACAGGGACCGGCGATGTTATGATATGCAAAAAATCAGACAAGGTAAACATGTTGGGATTTGAAAGCAAAACGTGTTCACTTGTGTGGCAAACAGACTCAGTAAATATTATGAATTGCCACGTTGTGATCATTTTGCGAATTGTAACATTATCCTACAATGATTCTGCTAAAGCGGCCATTTTAGGTCCCCTAAAACGCTTTTCGTCAAATCTACAATTCACCTACGAACGCTTCTAAGCCGATTTCATGCATAACATAAACTTTAGCTGTATTATTATGAATACTATATTCCTTATTCAAACACGTTAATACGACAACAAATAGGAAGCTGCAAGAAGTCGTACAAGTACCTCTTTGACTTTAGCCATTGTTTCCATTGCAATAACATCCTCCTTGTTACGTTATGTATATCCTACATATAGGATGTAACAAGCCCATTAACGAAGCCGAAAGGCACTTGTTCTCCCCGTCATTGCGATCATTTTTTTATTCTAGACCATACCTGGCCAACCTTCTAGTTACTCAAGTTCCAGTTTCTCAAGGTTTTTTTTTTAAATACTTTTTTTTTTAATGTAAGATTTTTATTTTAAACACCTCCACGACCTCCGTACACAATGTTTTGAGTCCGTTACATTGAGTCCTACCGTAAAACGTGATTTTTCGGCCCAAAAAATAAAGTCGTTTCCCAGCAATCATTTTTGCGTAAAGTTACATACTTAATTTGATGTAAGTACATAATCCTTAGTGGACAGCTTCGTTAAAGGTCTTGTTTCACCCTGTATTTAGTTGTACTATGGACCTACTTTTTCATTTGTGACTTAAGTTATTAGTTACTGCTAGTGCTATAAAGTATAACTCAACATTACACGTGTAAGAGGGCACGCCCTTTGCCTAAAGGCTTTATTTTCTGCTTGAGTATATTTTCATGTCTTTTTTTTATATTGGTGTGTGCTAGCTGGCATGTGACGTTATTAAATTTAATGAATTCTTTGTTTACGTAAACACTATTAAAAAAAATGTTTATTTCTCTTCCACAAATAAAGAGCGTCTGAAGTATGTTGTAACATATTTAAACAGGAGAAAGTATTTTATATGTGGGAGACTGGCGTCTAAACTAAGCCGCTGCTTGTATTCTTGTATAAAATGTGGTTCTTCTAACTACCAGACAGATAATATGTGATGCTGGGGGGTTTGTGATTGTTGTTGGGGGAAGTGTCGAAGGGCTGGCGTTTTGGGGGACTGTCTCTTGTAAACTTTGACGTTCATTATTAATTATTTATTGGACACCGGTAAAACACGTTACGCGACACGACGTTCATAAGTAACTAATCGGCTGCGTGTTTTTTTTTTTTGGTAATGGCTTCTCGCAGTTCAGCCTACGAGGCTGGCTACTGCTTAACCGGTCTAATCCTTGCCTTGAATTTAAGGCCTCCAGCCAGGGGCAAATGAACTTAGATACTAAACGACGACTCGCTAAGGGCACCCCCTGTGGGGTACGAGCCTCGGCTTAGGGTGTCGCTGGGGAGGGCAGCAAGGGGACAGGCTGGATCTGGTTTAGGGGCTGGTGTATTGCTAGTGGTTCAGCATCGCGGGCTGGCTCTAGCAAGGGGTCAAACTACTCTTTAAAAGAGTAGTTTTTGTCGCTTCAGTATTAGGCGCGCTTACGGTTACGGCGTTCTTTCGTATGTTAGCCTAGTTTTTAAGCTTCAATCTTGTAAAAACGTGGAAACATATATATATAACAATTACTTTTCTAACCATACTTATTTCACCCTTACAGTTATTATAAAAGTGACTCTGACTGTCTCGAATCTACCTGGTTATGGCTTATCGACTGAACGTTTATGCATATACGCGTGAATTGAACTGTAACGTTGCTTTAAGTACAAGGCACATAGATCATGAGCAGAGAGGACATGGTACCTATACGTTTTATCTCGGTAGTAGGTAGGTATGCTACAATGCGTCTTTTTTCCCACCTCCACTTAAGCAAAGCCGCGAGCAAAAGTTATCCAACTAAAATTCTTAGTATTTTATTGTCAACTAGCGACCCGCCCCGGCTTCGCACGGGTCAATGTTATACATATAAACCTTCCTCTTAAATCACTCTATCTATTAAAAAAAACCGCATCAATATCCGTTGCGTAGTTTCAAAGATTTAAGCATACAAAGGGACATAGGGACAGAGAAAGCGACTTTGTTTTATACTATGTAGTGATTATTGCTTCGTGGTAGGTACGTAATTTCTAGAACAAGTAAGAATGAACCAAAAACGACACACAGATTAAGATTAAAAAAATGATACCTACCCAGATTTACCAGATTTTTAACGAATCTTATCATTATCATACAGTAACGCTAACGGGCTTATCTTTACATCGTTTCCTTATCAACAAGACTTATTTTATTGCTTGTTGATAGTCGATCCAAATCCGTAGCATGAATCATGCATGACTATGGTAATAAATAAAATATTATTTTAATCTACCTGTACACACGGCTACACATCAAGCTATACCTACATATAAAGTATAAAATGGCCTCTCTTTGTATA
Source organism: Eugnorisma glareosa (assembly GCA_947578425.1). Taxonomy (NCBI): domain Eukaryota; kingdom Metazoa; phylum Arthropoda; class Insecta; order Lepidoptera; family Noctuidae; genus Eugnorisma; species Eugnorisma glareosa. The sequence continues at coordinate 16,740,422 of OX387960.1, read as the reverse complement.
GATTTCCTGTACAATAAGAGATCCGCATGAACTGGTTTTATAAATAGTTTGATTGGTCGTCGTGCGTACCTACCGTCGATGCCAATTGTTTGCTCCAAGCATGTAAACAAGGAAATGTGCTAATTTGAATAATTTACACAATCTATGACGTCTTTGTTTACGTTTTGTCTCATGCTCTATGACGTTTCTTGTTTACGTTTTGTTTCATGATTTAGTACGAGGGCTGCACTAAAAGTATCGGGAATGGAATATTTCCACTGTTCCAGTCATATTAAAATCTTTTTAATTGAAAACTCCTTGGTTTTAAAAATCGAATGCCATTTATTTATTTAAAAAAGATTCTCGGTCTTATCACAAGGTTTTGTCAAACTTGTTTAGTCGTTGAGAAAATGGAATTGACTCGAGAAAATTCAAGAGCGATGATTTATTATGACTTTCGAAGTGGTTTAACACAAAAACTGTGTGTTGACCGGATGATTTCTGCATTTGGTGATGAAGCCCCATCCAAAACCACAATTTATCGCTGGTTTGCTGAATTTCAACGTGGACGTGTAAAGCTCAGTGATGATCCCCGTCAAGGTCGTCCAAAAACTGCAGTCACCCAAGAAAACGTTGATGCTGCGCGTAAGCTGATTGAGGAAGATCGACATGTGACATACCGCGAAATTCAGGCAACTTTAGACATTGGCATGAGTCAAATACAAATAATCTTGCATGAACAATTAGGTGTAAAAAAGTTGTTTTCCCGATGGATACCGCATTCGCTCTGTGAAGAGCAAAAAGCGGCTCGCGTTACTTGGTGCGTCAGAACTCTCGAAAGATTCCACGCAGGGTCCTCAAATGCTGTATACAACATCGTATCAGGGGCCTTAGTCTGCTATTGCAACAGTGTCAGAATGGTCTATCATTGATTTAATAAGGCCCCGCGCAGACGAATTACCCTTTGTACGCACGTCAAACGAGTTTAGAACGCGCTTCAATACGCCGTGGGCTAAGGGCCTTATTAAATCAATTATAGACCATTCTGACACTATTGCAATAGCAGAATAAGGCCCCAGGTGACGAATCCTGGATATACGCGTACGAACCCGAAACAAAAAACCAGTCACGAGTTTGGGTGTTCGAAAATGAGTTAAAGCCAACAAAAAGTGTTCGTTCACGGAGTGTTACAAAAAAAATGGTGGCCACGTTTTTCTCCAAAACCGGCCATGTTACGACTATTCCTCTTGAGGGACAAAGAACGGTTAATGCAGAATGGTATGCTAGCATTTGTTTGCCACAGGTCGTTTCTGAACTCCGTAAAGAGAACTGCAACCGCCGCATCATCCTCCATCACGACAATGCGAGTTCTCACACCGCGCACAGAACAAAAGAGTTTTTAGAGCAAGAAAACATAGAATTATTAGACCATCCGCCGTACAGCCCCGACCTAAGCCCTAATGATTTCTATACTTCCCTAAAATAAAGAATAAATTGCGTGGAGATTTTCATCACCTGAAGAAGCTGTGGACGCCTACAAAACGGCCATTTTGGAGACCCCAACTTCCGAATGGAATGGTTGCTTCAATGATTGGTTCCATCGTATGGAAAAATGTGTCAAATTCCGCGGAGAATACTTCGAAAATAAATACATTTTTAAATAGTATGTTGTGTCACTTCCTTGATTCCCGAAATTTTCAGTGCCGCCCTCGTATAAATTTTATAACATTACTAGCTGTTGCCCGCGACCTTCGGCCACGTGAAATTATTATGAATATCTCCCTACCATTTGAATCCGATTTTGGTTAAAATTTCATGGGTTTTAATTTTTTTGTAGAAACCCTAAATCTTTTTTCTAAAATAAAAGTTGGCCTTAGTAATTCCTTAAAACATCAGCTATCTGCCAGTAAAAGTCCCGTCACAATTGGTCCAGCCATTTCTGAGATTAGCCGGAACAAACAGACAGACGGAAAAAAAATACAATTTCAAATGCATTTCAGTAAAAAGCTGTTATTTTGATGTTACAAACAGACACTTCAGTTTTATTTATTTGTATGTTGTACTTACATGTACAACGTGTAACAGAATAAACGCAAAATCTCTTAAGGGGTCATTGTACTCATCATTATGAACAACTTTCACTACGAGATCAGCCCTGAAATTGCGAAAAAAAATCGACTGCCCCATACATTTCTGTGCGCATAACTCGACAAAATGTACAATAAATTTTGGATATTAACATCAACAAAATAATCACGTTTTATAGTAAATGATGCTGATCGCGTTAATTTGTATGGGAAGTATTTTTTTTGCGATTTACAAAAGTACTATGAAGTACTATGAAGTACTATGAAGTAGGTACTTACAAAAGTTACCTGTAAGAGGTTGTTAATATAATAAGAAGTTCAATCGGTCTGCAATAACATTATGAATATGGTAGAAGCTGGCCAGCCATATTTAGTACTAGGTGTTGCCCGCGGCTTCGCTCGCGTTTTTGTCGGAAATTTCCACGGGCACGTTGTAAATAATTTTAGCCTACGGCACTCGGGAATAATGTAGCTTCTTATAAGCGAAAGTATTTTCAAAATCGGTTCAGTAGATCCAGAGATTACCCCCTACATACAAACAACTTTTACCTCTTTATAATATTAGTATAGATTTACTATCATCCCAACTAGCAAAAACGTCGTATAACTCCAGTCTTATAAGACTCATATTATGTAACAGTTATATAGTGGTATGTAGCTAACTATTATGATATATAGACGTTTATCTTACGACGGTTTAGTTGCGTGACTGTAATGTCTTAATATAAAGTTGAGTAAATGTTTTCAGGACTAACTAATACGACGTCGTACAAAGGTGTCAGTGCATATGTTGCGTAAACGTTTTCAGGACTGATTTATATTACGTCATATAATGGTGTGAGTGCATATGTTGATTAAACGTTTTCAGGACTAACTTATATGACGTCATATAATGGTGTGAGTGCATATGTTGATTACACGTTTTCAGGACTCGCTTATATGACGTCATATAATGGTGTAAGTGCGTATATCAAGTAAACGTTTTCGGGAATAGCTTCTACGACGTCGGATAATGGTGTCAGTGCATATGTTAAGTAAACGTTTTCAGGTCTACCTTATATGACGTTGGATAATGATGCTAGTTATGACGTTTATTGGACAATGTATTGGTCATTTAAACGTTTCGGTTAAATAAAAGGTTTTCGCAAAACAAACGTAGTTGTGTGTGAATCATAATATAACATTTATATAATAAAACAACGCTTAAACGTTTGTGCATGACCTTTATATAACAAAACAATTTTGGTCGAATGAAAGACTAACTAAGACTTGTATGTGACTAAAATGTTGAATTTCAACCGTTACATAACATTAAGTAGGCTTTTAAATCATTTAAAGGTCAAACCCACACTTTAATTTAACCATTCCCATTTAGTTTTGTCAAATACAACAGTGATATACTTAATTAAAAATATGGATCCAAGTAAATGGAGAAATATTAAAAGAAGCGGCGCCTTCAAGCGAAAAATTAGGAAAACTTTCCATTCATTGAAAAGTGAGCCGATAACCTCTTCGTTTTCTGATCCCCCCAAAAATGACGTACAAGAACGAACGATTGTTTCAGAAAATGGTTCCGTATATTATTATACTTTTTAATATCAAAATCAAAATAAATGTCAAAAGAAAAGTATAGATATAGGTGGCGCCTGCGTCGCTCCGCCAACGACACGTTCGTTTGGTCGTTATTTAGGTGGAAAATTGATAGTAGCAATAATCACACTCGTCCTCGGGAAAGTGATCATATACACTAAAAACTGAACAGGTGGTACACCAGAAAAAATTATGATTCAAGAGGTGCATTATTTGATTGCTGCTGACTATAACAAAATGAACCGGCTTATGGGTATCAATAGCAGTGGAACTGTGGTAATTATAGCATTTGCTTGGCAAGGTAAAATGAGTTCTTCTCCAAGGCCATTGTCGTCTTTTAAGACGTTTTAAATCATTTCGAGTCAAAAATGTATCGATGTCCAAGAACACTACCATATTTCATTGGTATCCTATGTTAGACCTGAAAATAAATTAAATTTTTCATTTATATAAATTAATCTGGGTTAAAAGTAGGTACTATTTCATTAGATAGCCATCGACACGAAAATAAGATGAATTTATTATAAAGGGCCGCGTTAGATTTCTGTTCAAGATGAGCAATGTTTATTAGATCCTATGCAAGTAATGATCAGGGAACCGTAAAGTCGGCTAAACATGGCCCGGTGTCATGGTCTCAAGGAAAAGTCTACGCGACGTTTTTGTTATATTAGTGTAATATAGAGGTCGCTATGTAACGTAAACAAGATGGTTGGAGCTTTACTATGAAAAAATATTTTGGATAATTAACTAAAACTATTGAAATACAACGAAATAGGGGAGGGCGTTAAAAACTTCACAAAAACACATATATACATTGTCATAAAACTAAAGTTCCCTGAAAGATAAACCCCTATTATTATATCAAACTCGCTTAAATAATGAACATTAAAGATATTTTGTAATCATAGAAATTAACTTCGCTTACCTTTTTCTAATATTTTTTATACACACACCGGCGAGCACAATATAACACGATGAATCAAAACGGTTGTCGTTGAGTCGTATTGTTGGACACTAGTACAACGTTTCAGTCATTTGAAAACCTCATTAAAGCAGCTATGTGACATAAGCGGTCACTTAAGGGTCTCATAACAACCAGTATTGGACCGAAAAGTCGGTTTTTGTACTTTTACTTAACTTGTATATAACATTCGACGGTCATTGGCTGACTTCTACATAACTACTAAACGATTATATTGTCTTTTAATTTGGGCCCATTTCGCGTTTTATAAACGTTTATATTGACGTTTATGCGACCAATCTTAAAAAACTAATTGAAAATGTAAAACGTTAACTTAACTATTATAAAACATTAATTTGTTAGTTGGGATGTGTCCTTTTTATTTGTTTTTTTTTTTACCGATGGGAAATCGTCAAATAACCCCTCCAGCTCTGGGCTGAGCAGGAGGGAGTGTCAGACTTTTACTGAGTAAAACCCATCCATGTCCTTCCTTTGCCCTTTGTGTTCCAGGGCCGCGGTATCTCTTTCGAACAGTCCCGCAACCCTGGCAGGCATCGGTCCTTTCGGACCCCTTCCTGTTTGCTGACTCTCTTTGAGGCGCGCGTGGAACACGAACGCGCCGTCGACACGGCGAGTAAGACGGACGGACGGCGAGCTAGCCCATAGCTCACCGTCCACAGGCCCGCACTATCATGTGTCTCTAGATTAATTTGTTTTCTAAACTTTTCTTACACCAACTTTATTATCCTCGAACTTTTCGACATTTTCATCCCATAAAAGGGATAAAAGAGTTATAAAAGAAAGTTTTATGTAGCCAACAAAAAAATCTTCGCGTAAACATGAACTGACGTCACTTATCAAGGTCAAAAAAGGTCGTGTATTTATGATGTCAGAACACTGGGGAACGGCCCCTGTCTTACTCAGGGTTCACAAAACATTTGGCTTAGTAAGTCGAAAGACAAATCGATCAATACTGGTACGGGAGTTACGGGACGGGTCTCACGGAATAGTTTGCATTATCACATAGATGCCATGATGGTACCTATGAAGCCAGGAATCACTGGAATCGATCACCAGTTCGGATAAATTGTTGTTTGGCCAGTAAGAAAATTCCTGGAAGTCAATGAATAAAAAGTTGCTGAAAGTGCAACTAAGCAGAACATTATGAACACACGGCGACAAATCAAGCTATACATTTCCAGTATAACATTGCATCGCTTTGTATAGGTTTCCCGTACAATGAGAAATCCGCATAAACTAGGTTAGTACTAACTAATTTTCTTGGGGCTGAACATTTCTGCTGTCAGATGTTACGAAGCTTGGTCACTGTAGAGCTGGGCTCGCGTGGTGGCACAAGCCCACTCCCTCCCACAGAGAGGCCTTTGTCCCAGCTGTGGGCACGATAAAAGCTACATTACGCTTGGCCACTGTGGCCGTGTACCGGCCACACACAAGCATTATTTATTCTGATAACTGGTATGAGCCACAGTTATCCTCTGCTGGCTTTTAGAGACAGTGTGACATAATTTCAGATCCCAATCTAATCTAGCTATGCTTTACTATTAAAGCTGTAAAACTGAAATGCATTCGTCACGCATTTACAAGTTGTGTTTACAACAATAGACATTTTATTATTATTCTGAATACTTCAATATGGCCAGTTACAATTTATAAGCGATAACAGGTACGAGTTGGGCATACAATTACGAACTACCCTCATTACGAGCGGGTTTGCGGCTTTTTGGACTATAACACCGTCTTCCGTACACTTGCGGTGTGGTAGGCCACCTCTTTTAGCAGTATTTATTTTAACTGACTCAACCAAGCTACAGAGATTCGCTAAAATTAAAAAAAAAAAATGCTGCCTAACCGTCATCACTGGCCAATTTGTAAAGGCGTAAAATAACTCTCGATATTTTATGTAACGCCAACATACTTATCACGCACGTGTTGATAACACGATGTCACTACAGCCACACTGATAGCTGAACAGGAAAACATGACCGATTAATAATACATTGCCTTTTGTTTACAACAAAATTTTGTAGGGTAGTTTGAATTTTGCGTTACTGATGAAGCAATGTATAATAGTGAGAAAAATTGGCTGTGAATCATTTTGTCTTTCGGTGAAAACCTACATTATTAATCGCCAAATACTGCAAAATCGAAATATTACACATTATTTTTCCAAAGAACAAGAAAAAAAAACGTCGTGACGATAATAAAACAGACGATACATATAAATAGGTATATAGGTCAAACGAACAATTTCTCTGGATCATTAGCTTAGTAATAATGTTATGCAGAGGAAAATAACTACTTCGTTTAATGACGTTAAATGATATTTTATATACAAACTCATCGATCGGTCCTGTCTCTTCACTAATCAAATTGATGACAGCTATTTGAACTGTCAAATTGTTCTGAAATTTTATCTATCTGAAATTTTGTCGCATACCTTTCGAATTTTCAACGAAATGAAGAATGGCGATTGTCGACCAATATCCTCATTGGCTCGACAGAAATAAGTTCGGATTGAAACGCCAATTCTCCCTGAAAGTTTAGGGAAAGGTTCAATCTTGCAAAGAGTAAATCGACTTTAGTAAGACCATTGATATTGCCAGCAACTTTTTATTGCTGATTTAAATTATTAAAAGGTATACCTATAACTACCCCATCCCCTACAACAGCAAGATTCAACTTTAGATGAGAAAGAGCATGAGTCTAGGCTAAATAAAAGTCCCTATTTCATTCCATTGAGATCTACGGCTAACTAATATAAGATGTGAAATTAAGCAGTCAGCTATTCACGAAGCCGTCAACCAAGCATTCTGTACATCAAACTAAGTAACTCTGTGCAAAAATTATTGCTGTGAAACGGCTTTTTTTTGTGTGAAAAATCACGGTTTACGGACTTTACGGTAACACTCAAAACATTGTTCTTATGGATCCATTGAATAGTACGGCTCTCAGCATTTAAGATGTGATGTATTTAAAATATCTCCGAAACTCGAATGTTCCCAGTAGCATGCGGAACCGGATTTCGGTCCCCTAGATAAACCGGTTTTTCCCGAGTTTTACTATGGTACCGAAACGGGGTTTCGCATGTTCATGTATTTACCAGTTATGGACCAGAACAAAAAAAAATATTGCAATGACGAGAAGAACAAGTGCCTCTGCTTCGTTAACCTTATGACCGCCATAGTCACATATAATATGTGACTAGCAAACGCGTGCCCTGAACGCCAAACGACACAAATATGTGACAAAATGGTACCTAAGTGAAATTGTGGCTAGGCGTGGAGGGCACGCGCGTGCGTTTATGCTCTGGCGGTCAAAAGCGTAAGGGTGGGTGTTTTTATATCAGTTATGCTCTACAATAATACCCCTTTTGCCTTCTGTTACCAAAACCGTAGCACGTAATACGAGCCTCAAGATTAATATCGCTTACGTTTTGTTGAGACCACTTAATCCTCTGCAAGGCCAAACAAAAGACGGAACTGTAATAAGAACAGCTTATTATTAACTAACGCAAAAAGGACATCTTCAAGGATGTTTTATGCAAATCATTGAAATTTAGCGAAGTTATAATTAAACTAGACTAATTCCTGATCGCAAGAGCTCAAGATCAATTCGTAAAAAGGTCATTGTCACTTTGTGACTATTTTACGAATTGAAACGTAATTCATATCATTCTCATAATCTGCTAAAGCGACCATTTTAGCCCCCCTGTGTGGTTTCAATCAAGGAATATTTTATTGAGTTTTTCCATTAAGATTCTCAGAGTACCCCGGGTGTCTAGATTTTTGCCCGGTTAATGCCTTGCCCCATGCGTGTCCTCTATTCCCTAACTAGCGAAGTGTGGCTAATTATATTCATCACCGCCTAACGCTTCGGGGATACAAACATTATACCTACGTCAATAACAGGTTTTTGTTTTCGTAAGTAAACTTCTTCGTGGATTGGCGAATGTTTTTAAGCGAATCTAACCTTGGGGGATAAGATGATAATAAAAATGATGTTTATATTGTTCAATAAAGTTAATTCTACGTAGATATTAACATCAGTAATTATTGTGATATAGATAGGGTCACGTGCACATATAGGTCAGACTTCCGGCCATCTTAAAATAGGCCATTTGCCACAACAGGCAATTTACTAGATTACAGAACCAACGGTTAGCTACTGAAGGTAGGACTACGAGTCTACGACCAATTGCGCCACAAGATCCGGGCAGTAAATTATATTGAGCAGTTAATACTGTATTTAGAAATAACGGTATTACTTCGGAATTTGGATAGGCTGCAACGCCTACAACTACAGAATGCTACAAACTACAGTCAATATTTCTTTTGCTTCGTCCACTTTGCTTGTGAGTGCTAATTTTTAGAGTTAACTTCACCAATGGGGGCTATCGCGTATGAAATCGCCGCTAGAGGCGCTAGTGTAGCGCGGGGGCAACGAAATGTCATATTTCATAGATTGTCCACGCGTTGCGTGCTGTTTTAACACGTATTTTTACAAATATTCACGATTGTGGTCTCGATTGAGGCATTCCTGATTAATTATGACTTGAAGATTTTCACTAGCAACTTTTTTTCAGTACTTGGAGGTAAAATGAATATTGTAAATATATGAACCTGAAGTTTACACTATGTTGTTTTACGTAATAAAATAAACTTTTTGTGAAGTTATTGGTACTTTAAAGTATAAAATAGAATTATTGACAAGACCTTAATCGACAGTGTCGCCATCTGGTGAGCTCCAAAACGATAGCCCTCATTCCTTTAGCACGTACCTAACGTTACGACAGTGGATGCTGACGAAGATGACTGGAAGAAGAAAACGTACGACCCCAAGTAACATGGGATAAGCAAAGACAAGAAGATGATGTGTCATTAAGAATTTGTGTAGTCGTAAAATTTAGGTGTCTTGAAAGCCAAGAATTTTGGTATTCTTCAAAGAAAGCCAGGCTGCTTGTATTAACCAAAGTCGTTAAATTGAACTAGATGATTAATACAGCGATTGTCAAGCTAGGTGCTTCACAATCGCTAAAATCTCGCGAAAAACCTAAGATAAGAACGTAAATGCCACGCCTACATAAGCTTGCCCTTGACACTGTAAGTTCAATAAAATCCACATATTGGCAAACCCAAACGTATAAGTATTATGTAACCAATATTATTTACATAACCGGAAATACAGGCTTCCAAAAAGGACGGGTCCTGCTCCTGCCATTCGGATAGAAGAATTTATCGACCTTACGGCCTTTAAAGTTTCTAAAACAATTTTCCTTCGTCCTTGCGAAGTTTTAAACTTTTGTAAATCTCTTGTTGTCGCTGACTAGGAATTTATAAACGACTAAGATGAATGGGAGGGAATTGAGATAATTTTTCTTTAACTTTGAAGACCAGCTGTTTATCATAAGATTTATAAAACACATCTAAATCGCTACGCAGTATAAAACAAAATCGCTTCCCTCTGTCTGTACCTATGTACTGCTGAGATCTTTAAAACTACGAAACGGATTTTGATGCGGTTTTTTTAATAGATTGAGTGATTCAAGAGGAAGGTTTATAAGTAAAACATTGCACCCGTGCGAAGCCGGGTCGGGTCGCTAGTAATTTAATAATTTTCCCAATCAACCATGAACCTTATGCTTTAGCGATAAAGTTGAAATGTATTAAAGAAATTTGACAGCTTGTTGTAGTAGTTTGATGTGCTGGCATTTGTACCTTACACCGATCTGGGTACTGGTATGAATGGCCCGAGAAGCTGGATCAGAGTTGCCGATTCGACGATCGATTTAAAAGGCGTACGATAAGACAGGACTGCGAAAAACGTAAGATGGAACGACTTCAGGCTACGATCGATGATCCTTGCAGCGTCGCTGGCAGCACCTGGACTGTGACATGATGAGAGTTGCTGAGAACCCTATACCTATTTCCAGCAGTGGTTTCTCTGATGATGATTAGAGAGAACTATGTCCAGCAGAAGACTTCTTTCATCAAGCCAAGACACTGTAAAATGTGATTTATACGTCAGCTTTGTTTTAGATAATTTCTCGGTAGGTATTACATGAACAGATTGTTTCCCGATAAATGAGAATAGGATCTGCGAGGCCGCCATCTTACTTGACCTAATTTTTATATGGCTGCGTAACGTAACATGCTTTTGATACCCTTGGGAGCGAAGGCGTGAGACTTCCTGTTAGTTCATACGTCGATATCATAAGTAGATGGTCTTAGTGATAGGCTCGGCTATTACAACGTGGGTGCACTATAATTGGGTACACCTCTACCGAACCCTTCAGGAATTACAGGCGAGTTATGTTATAGTCTTAGTTTAATTAGTATTTTAATACGAAACTGAATATTGTGTTATATGAATGATATTAATGAGACAATACCCCTTAGCAAGACTGTCATACTTTCAGAAAAAACCTTTAATTATAAAAAAAATATCGTGTGTCATTTCCTACGTATCTGTGGTCTTACGGTCGTTTTCAATAACATACTAACAGTAAACGAAACGTTGCTATCTCAGATACACGGTTAAAGAAACATCAACTGTCAACTCTCCGAGAGACAGATAAACGACGTGGATAGGATATTCCTGTCAATTCATTGCTAACTTTGTTTATAGTAACACCTTTAGCTACTAGACTACTAGAGTAAGGCATATTAACGAACCGTTATACGTAAGTAAGTTACAGTAAACGGCCGTTAGTTGATTCACCACTTCGCACGTACACGCGTCAAAATTTCAGATTCAACAGTCGACGGAATTATTGATTTCCTTAAATTAGTAATTTTGTTTTTCCTTGAGACAGCTATCGGACAAGTGTCTCTTAGCTTATTGACAAACATTTATCAAATTAGGCAATCCCTTATCTACAAAAGAACAAAAATAATTCCGTTAGTATTAAATGATCAATCAGTTAATTACACTACACTTATTAATGGTTTTACACTTCAAGGATTATAGAGCTTAAGATAATTATTATTTCTATATACATTCCTATTTACTATCAACTTATAAAAACGTAGGTACATAGTCCACAGCTGAACATAAACTCATAAAATGAGGCGATAACATGGATGGTCCTGAAAAGTTGATAGCAGCTTAATAAATAAATAAGTATATTTAAGAAGGAATCGCAGTACCGTTCTGTATTTATCGATTCGACCAATATTTGTAAAACAATGGGTATAGGATAGGTCCTGTACCTATCCTATACCCATTGTTTCCCCATTTACCCTTATGGAATATAGGGCGAAGAGACCAAACTTCGTTGGCGCTTTACTTATCTGAGGACTGAGGAACATTTTAGAACAAAGCTGAACTATGTAATCTGTCAATTGCCAAAGCCTTAGAAGAACCTACGTATTCATTGTTGAAATAAGGTGTTTTCTAGTACGCACAACGACCAATCTATACAAAACTAGTATAAACGGATCTCTCATAGCACGGGAAATCTATACAAAGTGAGACCATGTTATACTGGTAATGTATAGCTTGATGTGTCGCCGTGTGTACAGTAAGTCCTCCTCAGCAAAATCCCTTATAGTGACCCGTCCTCCTCTCTTCTTCTTTGTAACAGGGGTCAGGTAATTTAGGGTTCTGACTGTACTGTAGAGAAGGCTCAGAAGATAAATGAAAATGTTTTGGAGTCACCAATATTCAGCTCCACCATCATTCCACGGAATGGATAAAAGAGGACTATTTCATCTGTTCTGTGGAAAAATCGCAATATGACTTTCCCGCACCCTAGACCTCTTGCTCAACAGTCGGGCTTGCGACCACAAGATCAACGAGGCACCTGTCTATCCTCAATTCTAACGGGGACGTCTTTCAGTCCAACCGCATACATCTGAACACCAATATTTCAGTTGGAGCGTGCAAAAGCCAAAGAGTACTTCAGTCACAAACATTAGAATGGAAACTTCGTAATAATTATATATAGGTACTTTGAGCAGCAAGTTTTAGTGCTAAAAGGCGTCTAAGAGAAATTAGCATGCAAACTGCTACTAAGCATTCTAAGCAGTAATCGACCGATGAATACTAATTTACTAATTACCTAACGTGTTCCCAATTACCAGCACAATTACGAATATATTATTATGGAAAAATAAAAATAAATGATTACCTACGGAATATGAAAATTTCGCGTAACTGAAGGACCTTCCATTTTCATAATTTTGTTTGCAAACTCGGCTTGAGTAAGGTCCTACGAATATGATTAACGTTCGGGCGAACAGTTCATGAGTTTTTCGGTTCAGAAATTCAAGGAAACAAACTGGTTTGGAATTTTTATTATTATTTGATGAAGTGGTAATACCTCGAACAAAGGTGGCAGCTGACAGCCCTGGGAAAGTACCCAGAGTCATCAGCCTTGCTAACGACCTTTCCGCCAGTCTATTATTTTTTTAAACACAGCATGGCAAATGGATTATCCCATACGTAGTCCGTATCCTTACTAACAAAACATAGAAAGCAACTTGTGACGTTGGTAGCTGTACAGACGCCAGCACATCAAGCTACTACAATCTATCAAATTTCTTTAATAGACTTTCAACTTCATCGCTAGAGCAATCGGTTCAAGGTTGATCAGGAAAATTTAAAACCCAAAACTGTCAAATTTTCTGTACCTACGTTAGTCTAGTATCGTGATAAATTCAAGATCTACGCAGTACGCTATAAAATGGGCAGCTAGTCTTTTTACAGTTATTAATGTTATTATACCTTGTGGCTTATCTGTAGCTTCTAATTTTGGTTTTTGACAATTCAAAAGTGCCTGTAGATAACTGGTCTATTCGAGATAAATGTTTTGAATTTCAATCATAAATATTTTTATTTTGACAAAGGCCTTTGCGTCAACTATCAGTAAATCAAATGACACCATTGACCTAGCTCACCCCATAAATAAAGTTAAATATTGTATAATGTTCAAAAAATCCCGTGCCCTTGACGCACCCACACTTAACCTTAAGATTTGCCAGTGTCAAGGACTCAAGTAATCGATAAAATGCTATAAGACTGTACGAGAGTGTTCGAACTTCAAAAATTAAGAAAATTTGTGAAGTAGCATTAAGATTTTTATGTATTTACTTAAACTTCATGTACAATAGTGTTACATAGGCGGACTTAATACCACAAGGCATTCTCTACTTTAATAACCTAATAATAATAACTGTGACTGAGCTAATTAGTCTCGACTTAAATAGTGGTTACGCACTTTTCTTTGTAAAGTGAATTTGCTTGTGAAGTGAATGTTTTTCATGCTGGTCTAACAATGGGTGGTTAGTGGTTACCTTCTCTGATATTTTTGGAGCCTATGTTCAGAACTGAAAGTTTTACTGACTTTTTTCTTTTTGAATCTTCAATGTAGAACAAAACTCGAGCATCTTAACTGCCGCGGCGGGTTCCTTCATTTGAAAAGTTTTTATTGTGGCTTACGATGGCCTTAAAATTAAGATTCAAAATAATGACTTCGTCTTAGCTCGCTCTGATTCAAATCTGAAACTTATTATGTCGTAACAGATTAGTTTGAAATCCCAATTTATGAAAAGACTGGAATTGAACGGAAAATGTTTTCAAAATAATGCTGGTATATGCCTATATTACTTACACCCGTCTCATGTAATCCGATCTAGGTATCTACGTGTTTGATTACCTATGGATAATCCCGTCGATGTTCTCAAACCAAGACAGTTCAGACAGTAGATGAAGATCAATACCTACCTTATTTATGAAACGAAATAAAGAATAAGAATTGGAACGGCTTCCATGAAAAGACGCCAAGAGATCATAATTTACTATCTCCTTTATTTGAGCTTCATGATTGATGGCATATGGTAATGTGGGCTTTCTATAATCGATCGGGTCGAGACTTCGAAAGCCAGATTAATGTTTTTTTTTCAAAAGGGCACGCCAAGGTCGTTCAAGCAGGTGTTTGTTTCCCAAGTGAGTCGACACAGATTATAGACATAATAGGTAAGGCAGGTTCACACCCAGTTTTTAGTGTTCCATTTGTCATTGAATTAGTTATGTGGGAGTTACGTTAGGTGTAGTTTTCATTCTGAATGTAGGTAGGTACCTATATGGTAAACGGTAAGTTCGTCAATGCGTTATTTATAATTATGTTGTTTGTTGAGCCGATGATGTTTTCAAAGATAATATTATTATTACCTACGTTACCTCTACCTACATACATTTAGGACTTGAATATATAACTGGCGAAATGTGTGCGTAGGTAGGTACCTACTATAAATTAGGTAACCTCTTCCTCAATCCTAGTATATTAGGTCATTAGGTAAGTTAATTAGGCAGGTATTCATTTTATAGTAAGTAGGTACCTATAGTGTTTGTGGCACAGCCAATATGTTTATGCGGAGCTAACCTGGGGGCCTAAAATGGAAGCTTTATCAGAATCATAATATGAATCACGTTAAAAATTTAAAATTCTTAAAATGGTCTTTATGGTTATGACTACAAAGTCCATTTTAAGTTTTAAATTTTTAACGTGATTCGTAATATGATTATGGTAGACAGCCAATAAAGGAAAATAAAATCCCTGGGATTACAGTAGGGGTGATGTTATCTTATGAAGCAATGGATTAGGAGTTTCCTTCAAGATCCTTTGGATTGTGATTTAAAGAGTGTTAGGTAGGTACCTACACAATTGGCGTGTTGATAGCCACAAACACAAGTAGAAATTACCATTCTGAATCGTTATTCGTATTCATGCGTTCTAATTTTAAACATTTCTCTACTTTATGTTGTTTTAAAATAAAGTTCCCGAATCCGGATGTCGGTTCCACCGGTGTGTCTATTTAAGTTTGAAGACTTGTGCTGTGGACGTTTTTAATATTTAATTCGATTTCGACAAGGCCCCCTATTCACAAACGCTTCGATTCGGGAAGTCGTATGTCTATCGCGCTCGCTTTCGTAATGCCAAAAAAAGATAAACATACGACTTGTCGAATCAAAATCGAATCGAAACGTTTGTGAATACCGGGGCTGGTCCTAAAAGCTTTGCGGTCTACGAACCTGGAAGGTAGGTACAGACAGTCGAAATCAAAATCAGAATGTCTGTAGTGCCTAGCCTAGACCAATTCATCATTCTAATATATACCTACCTAAGAAAGTCAAGGTAAACGGTACCAAGATAGATTTACCGCGTTGACGCAATGAAGCCCTAAAGCTTTGCTTTTCCAGGGTTGTCAACTATCCGGGTCTTTGCAAGTCAAAGTCAAAGTTAGGGAATGCCTAAATATTATTGCAATGCAAAGCTAGAATTTCAACTCCGGCACTGAATCCAACAGTGAATTATTGTTCGATTCAGTGTCGTGATTTTCATAATAAATGAGCTTTTATTTATGTTTTAATTAGGCAGGTCCCTCCGAAAGAACTTAGGTACCTATCATATTTTTTTTCGTCTCGAACTCTAGGTATTGAGCCTGCAGAAACCAAGAGAATGCCTGAAAAGGTAGTTCTAGTAAACAAGGATCGCAATGCGCCAGTTTTTTTCTTTCCTGGAAACCACTCAATAAGTACCTATATTGTTGGAAAGTTGGCACTGTTGGCAGCCCTCACTATGACGCAAGCTACCCAACGTGTAGGTACCTATTATGTTGGTAGCCCCCGCGGTAATCCTACCGTGACGTCATAGGAACACAGACAAGTTTCAGAAAACATTATCAAGTAGAAATTAGCTATGTAGCTACGCGTTTGAATATCAGCGGTTACAATTAATTAAAAAAGCGGTTATAGCTGTTTCCAAATTGATGTTATTTTTACATAAAAGAAATTTCAACTTTAAGACATAGGTACCTAATAATCTAAGTTAATTTCGGAATAACTAGTACCTAAGTATTGTTGTGGTGAAGTTTTTTTTCCAAAAACACATGATTATTTGTTTACAATCTAACATAAGTAGATACAAGCTAAATTGTAAACTAGTTAGATAATAATATGAAACATTATTTTATTATTAGGTAGGTACTTATTTTATTTAAGTACTGATTTGTAATAAACAAAATAAGCATTACTACCTTCATAAATAATGTAAAAAATAAAACCGGCCAAGTGCGAGTCGGACTCGCGCAAGAAGCCACAGAAATACATAATCTGTGAAAATTTCAACTGTCTAGCTATTACGGTTCATGAGATACAGCCGGTGGGGCTGGTGGCAGACGGACAGTGGAGTGTTAGTAAGTGTCCCGTTTTTACCTCTTTGGTAGAACCCTAAAATGCATGCCCTGAATAGGCAAAATATGGTTTGTGCACACATCACCAACTTTTATATGTGGTAGGTACACCTGAATTTTATGCAAATAAATGATTCGTATTCTTGCGAGTTGCTCTGGTATAATAAAAAAAAAAACGTTTTTGGTTTTATTTTAATTTTATTGCATAATTTTTAATCCCACCAAAACAAGTTACCAACAAATGTCACAAGAACAATAAAAGCATAATTTTGCAATTTAAGAAAATATGTTTTTAACAAAATATACGCTATGAAAGGTATACACGAACACAAACTTTTATGATCACAAATAGAACATATTGTGGCCTGTTAGACTACTTAAATCAACATAATTGGTGCGAAAATATTGTCTTTTTCCTCAGTCCAATTCCGACTTATTTGTTTGATATGCCAAATACTGGATCTCGGAATTTTCGTTCAAAATAGGATCTTTATTCAGAAAGCAGCATTACATCAATACATTATCTTTTATTTTATAATTATGTAAGACATTGTCTTTACGATATCTTTAAGAGATTTTTTCTATATTTATCATATCAACATTTCTACTTACATAATTTTTAAGCTTTTCCATCCAACATATCAATATATGTACTTTTCAAGACAATAGTTAGAGTTCAATTTGCAATATACATCACAAAATCTTTTATTACATTTTCTGTCTCATAAAATCTTTACACATATGAACACTTATAACAATTTAGAATATACTTTGAATTAATTTATATTATGGACCTAACGCAGACCACAGTTCAATGATAATTCGGTTGATGAATGTCCAGAATAACATGTAAAGTAATGCTTAATAAAAACAATCAGAAAATAAATTATTTTAACATTACAGAAACTATGATGGAATGTTAAACTGCAGTTACTTAGAACTTGCAAAAAAAAAAAAAGAATCTACACTTACAAGTACACCATTAAAATAACATTTTTAATTGTTAATTTTATCTAATTACAAATTAAATCATTTAATTACGATGATGTACTCATTTGTGCTAAATTGGTGTGAACAATTAAGGAATAGTGAGTTCTGAATATTGATACACATTTGATTACGCAATACTAAAACCATTAAAAAACAGGGAAAAATGCTACTAAAGATAATGTTATGTGAAAGATAAAGTGAGATTCTATGCAACACACAAGTGTATATTTCATCTGAAATTGTCAGTAATGAAGATAGAAGGAAGACAACAGGAACTGTTATAACAGATAAGAAAAGTTTAAAGAAATAGCAATCACAGAAGTCAATAAAATTATTCACACTAAGTAGCAGAGTGCAATGAATGAGGGCTATCGTTTTTGAGCTCACCAGATGGCGCCACTGTCGCTTATGGTCATGTCAATAATTCTATTTTTTACCTTCAAGTTCCAATAACTTCATAAAAAGTTTATTTTAATACGTATAACAACATAGTCTAAACTCCAGATCATTTATTTACAGTATCTCCCTAAAATTAGTAAACAGCATGAAACATTTAAAAATCATTTTACCTCCAAGTACTAACAAATAAGATCCTAAGTTGCTACTTAAAATCTTCATGTCATAATAAATCAGGAATAGCTCAATCTATACCACAATCATGAATATTATTAAAAATTCGTGATAAAAAAGCACGCAACGCGTGAACTTTCTATGACATCTGACATTTCGGTGCCCTCGCGCTACACTAGCGCCTCTAGCGGTGAATTCACACGCGATAGCCCCCATTAGACAAAAAATACTCAAAGTTGGAACAAAGTTTATAGTGCTCGGATAGTCATGAGACTTTTTTATTGAGTTTTTAAGAGTTGAGAAGAAAATTATAAAAAAAAATCGCAGAAGGCGACTTTTTTTTTAATTTCCTTTGTTTTTTTTTTTTGCATTTATGAATAATCAAATTCGACGAATTCATATTGTGGCGTAATAGTGTGACTTGCGTGCATCCATTAAAACGCCAATTTGCATGTAATACAATGCATATTTCAAGTATTTTTTGAAAATTTCACATTTTCTTCAATTATTTCTAAAACATCAAAATATGCATGCAAATTGAAATTTGCATAACATCCAAGAACTTTAAACTTCGTTCCACCTTTTTGTCTAATTGCACTTGACTATGAATAGTATTGCAAATGTTTAGTTGAATATCAATGATCTAGCATTTTATCATTTACAGACTGGACAAATCTCTATGTTATCTTTCTCTTTGATAATTATGACCTATTATTAAAGTAATAGGTACTATGTAATGATATATGTACATTATGGAAGAACAGCGAAGGGCATACGTGTGGTCCAAACTATGTCTATGCTACTTAACACTGGTCTTAAAATTTAGTGCGGAACACAGGAAAAGTAAACTCAACATTAATTAAGTACACTATAACATCTTAACACAGCATGATTCAAGAAAATTATTGTTATTTTAAAAGAAATTGGTTAAAAGTTTGTCACTTTTTTTCAAATGTGCTGTCCCTGGTGCAAATAGTATTACTAGAACATACTAAAAACAATAATTACTAATGCACTAATCCTAATTTTAAAAATAAATAAACAAGAAACTATGACATATGTTTATTATTTAGTAACCCCATTCATTTACCCACAATGTGACCCCATTTTATCTTCAGCCTCACTAATTATGAACAATACCATTATCTGAGTGTTGTTATCAGCATAATATTTCCATGTTGTTATAAAATTTACAAAAATTCGTAGTTTATATGTTTAAAAAATATACAGTGAAGCTATCGAATGTTTGTATTTCTACTTAAATTTATCTATGGTCTACTATCACATTTGGTAAAGGGAGGGGGCTAGAATGCGATTGATGATGGAGGCATAGAGCATTCCCCTACTGTCACACGGTATGACGCCAGTTCACTGATACCGTGGTAGTGCACAAAAGCCGCCACAATCACAAGTACATGGAATATTTGGTGGGACTGGAACCAGATGTCACACTTACCTGGGAACCAGCGTTCAGGCACCCTCAGGGCATAGAACATAGCTCCTAATATATACAACAAGCCCATCAGAACTAGCCAGCCCAGTGACGCTTTACTCACTTGACTGAACCAGCCCTCGGTGATGCCATAGTGGATGGCAGGCACTATGCCTGACAGACCAAAACCCATGAACACTCCTGCTCGAAGAGGTCGCAAGCGAGGCTCTGAGAACCTATCCCAGAGTGACACTATTATCGACAGTATTCCTAAAACAACCACTACAGATAAATAAATTATTTTCGGTCTATAATGGCAGTAGAAACTATAATACAGCCATGGAACAAATGAGCCCATTATAAGTAAGGCTATTCCACAGTAATCCAACTTAGAAAACAATTTCCCGACCATCTCCGAGTGGCAGTAGAGGGTGTGGTATGCGAACGAGAAGCCAAGACACACTATGGCACCGATGAAAAACACTCCAAATATCATTTTCTCCTGCATCTGTATCTCAATCGAAGGGCGCGTCAGGAAGTAGATCGCGACGCCAATGAATGCCACGCAGCCGAGTAGGTGAGTCCAGATGTTGCCTGTCTCCGTGTGTATGCGGAAAATAGACGCAAAGCACGCGCTGAACGAGGGCAGGGGAGGCCTGTGTCCTTTGTGGAGGTAGTCGTTGTCTTGTAGCCAGCGCGGCAGGTGGCGGAAGTGGCACACGTTCCAGGACGCCTCCCACACTTTACGGACGAACTCCTCAGCCTGCTCCGCCGCGTTGTGAGCCAGCGCACCGAGGTCGATCTCGTCAGAGAGCACACCCGCTTTCAACACTTCCGCCATCTCGGCGTCGAGGAGATGCTGATCCTCCGGCGTAGACGGCAAAGGACATCCATCTTCTTCCTCTGCGAGTACTTCGTCGAGTTCATCCATCTGGGAGGCCAAGCTCTCCGCCTCGGGATCCCATCTTTGGCGTCTCCGCAGCCCATCCGAAGATGTGCTGCGGGACCCTGTGTCAGAATCAGATTCCCACATCGCACCGTCAAAATTCACTCGAACACATAAAAACGGCAACCATTAGTCGCCACGACCTTTGTTAGTCGTACACGGACAGTTATTCGTTGGAAACCCAGTTACGTCACGGAAAATGTGCACTACGCAAGAGATGTCTTTACACCTTTTGTTTCGAATCGTTCCAAGCAAGAAATTGTTAATCAAATCAAATTCATCGACTGGTGATCACAATAATTTCAAGCGTTAAAAAAAATCGTCGAAAAATCACTAACGCACAGCACAATCGAATATGAACAGCTGCACAGAACTGAACTAGTGAACGAACTTTTCAAGTCATTCACCATTTTATCGAAACGAAACGCAGATGAAATCTATCCGTCTCTTTCTCACCTACGACAATTTCGCATGTTTCGGACTTTCGTATCAAACGTCACAACTTCTGTAGAGATGGGTTCCAAATAGGTGAAAACCGTATATAATTAAAACGAAATCTTATCAATCGACTTGTTTTTTAAACGCTACGAAACTAATCGGGTTGAGATTAATCATTTGTGCATGTATGCTTTCCAGCGGTGGCCCAGTGGTAACGGCCCTGACTTATGAGTTGTTGGTTGGAGGTTCGAACCAAGGCAGGCGCATTATTGTGTAATTTACAATTATTATCACCATAGCTTTCAAAACGGTGAAGGAAAACATCGTGAGGCAATGGTTATGTCCTAGGATAAAAAAATCGACCACATGTGACATCAACCAACCCAAACTGGGCCTTTGCGGTGGACCAGCCATTCCCTCTCATAGCGAGCTAGGCCTGTGTCCTAGCAATGGAATGATTTTATGCTGATAATGTGATTATATTACTTTCTCATTAATGCCAATCGGGCTGAATGCGGAAGGTGGAAGCCAGGGTGTTGTGGCGGAGTTTGGGAGGTTTTGGATTTACATAACAGTTCTATTTTAACCGGTATAATAAAAGAAATAACTTTGGTCAGTTCGTTTTTATACGTTTTTATATGAGCTTTAAAAAACAATTAATGTTTTCATTATGATTTCCTATAAGTTATAATCTCTACTCTTTAAAATTTTTTTTTAGAATTTACGTAATGTAAACTTAAAATAATAGTATAAATATATACAGACTCCAGATTATTCAAGCTTCCCGAAACTGTCGAATTGTCCCAATCAACCTTGAACCTAATGTTTTAGCGATAAAATTGAAAATCTATTAAAGAAATTTGACGGATTGTATTAGCTTGATGTGCTCGCGTGTACATATAGAAAACAAGAAAAGCATTACAGGGCATCGAAAAAAATCGTCTGCATTGCTGTCAACAGGAATAGTGCCCAGCCCACGAGGCTGGTAGCATTGTATGTTCTCATTTATAAGGATCTTCATTATCTTTGCTATTTTTTCATAATGGTGTAAGAAAATGTAGCCCTAGAGTGTCAGGCCTCACATGGTCTTGAAAGATTTCGATCATTATTAGATAAACCTATTTAAAAAGTTAACCGTATAAATCGGAGAATGTCTGAAATAGCGAACATCACTACAGCATTCCATACTGCATCCTGATTGGCTGTGGGCTGCCCACACGATACGTCAATAATTCAACCATTTGACATTACTGAATGTCTGAATGAACGAAATTCTAACCTTATCCATGAAAAAGAAAAAACATTTCAGTGACCACTCTTTACATATTAGATAAAACTGATATGGAAACCATAATTTTACTTACTTCTTAAACATCTTGTGGCTTGTATTTCCAAGGAACTTTCACTAATCACACAATAGTAGAATGACACTTCAAACTCAAAAGTTCATGAACGAGTTGTCACTTCTTGGTTCAATCAAAATAAACCACGCGTTTGGTACTGTTGCGCTATTGGCTACAATTTCGTTACGGTTTTCTCACTGCAGTGAACGATCGGATACAAAACCAAAAAAAATGCTGTTAATACTCCATCTACAATTTTCATGATTTGAATAAAAATTGTTTTATTGTTTGAATAAGAAAAACGTATGAGTTTGTCATTTGTGTATATATCAACATCATTTTCCTGCCCTTATCCCAATTTATTTGGTGTCAGCACTGCTGTGCTGACACCAAATAAATTCACAGAATAAGGCAGCATGTCTTCCTCTTCTCTATTTCTTTATAATATGTCAACTCAGCAGTCACCCATCTCCTTTCTAGCCATAGTTCTATTTTTCGCACGGACTTAGGTTAGTAAACTTATAGTAATTTAAATAACAAGTAGGTAGCTATACCAAGTCCATGAGTTTTCGTGTGTATCGGATTGGAATTAAAATTGTCAAACAACGATGTCCTTGTCCTGCCATGTGCTGTCAAACAATGACAGAAAATGTCACTGATCAAGTTCACTCATCGATTTTGTGGTTCAGTACTTCAGTCAGATTTCCCACATGTGTTTTGAGAACAAATATTTCTATTAAAGTATTAACCCTCAAAGGCAGAAACCAAGTAATAAAGAAGATTAAGCGTAATTTCAATGGCTACATTGTTCGAGGTTTTGGTCACTAGTGATTCTAATAACACATTATGGACCAACGCAGTGTGGGACCCACATACCGGCACCTGCTTGATGACTTATAAAGGAGGTGGCACTGCAGAAAACAGAACTCTTTCATTCGTTGGAAACGATTATTTAGCCGCTGTAGAGAAGACAAAGCCGATACTACACGTATGGCCTGTGAACTCGTATCAAACTGTCCAAGGCATGCGTTTTGTTTTGCCAGGTAAGGCAGAAGCCTTTGCTGTTTCACGTGATGGAACGTTCATAATAGCAGGCATTGATGAAAAAATATATTTATGGCAAACGGCTTCTGGCAACCTTCTAACAATATTAAGCAAACACTACCAAAAAGTGTCAATTTTAAAATTTACAGCAGATGGGCGCTATTTTGTATCAGCATCTGAGGATGGTATAGTCATGGTTTGGTCACTAGCCACAGTGTCTGCTCACCCTGAAGTTGACCTAGTGTCACAAACTTCTGCAGGCCAGCATGATCCAGTGTACATATTATCCGACCATTCTTTATCAGTGACCGATTTGTGCATAAGTAAGACAGGAATGCATGGTCGCTTATGCACTGTATCCAGTGACAAGACTTGCAAAATCTATGATTTATCATCTGGAGAAATGTTACTAAATTTTGTGCTTGATGATCATCTTGCCGCTATCACCATGGACGTCTTGGAGTTGAATATATTTGTTGGAACAATTGGAGGGAAGATCCATCAGTTTAGTCTTACCAATCCTCCAAGACATAGAAATGTGTTGGTTAACACGGAGGTGGACTGTCCTACTTACTCTTCCCATACAGAAGCTGTGACTTGTCTGTCTGTATCTCTGGATGGCGAGACCCTCATGTCTGGTTCAAAGGATGGCCAAGTGATACTCTGGCACATACCCAGCCAACAGCCACTAAGGATAATCAGACACAAGGGTCCTATAACAAATGCTTTCTTCACAGTGAATAACCCTGCAATTTACAAACAAGAATTCTCTCCTAGCATCATTTTACACAGTTTAGAAAGGACTTTAGAAAAAGATGACGAGGAATTGACAGAAATGGAAGTTCTTATGAAAAGTAAAATTGGTTTCTGGCCGAAGCCCCATGCAGACATTGAAGACAATATATCTTCAAAAGAGATTGAGAATGAGTTTAAGTCTAAAGAAGAAGGGCTGCTGGCTGAGCTGAATAGATTGAAAGCAATTAACTCGAATCTGTATACTATGGCCATTCAAAAATCTTTGGATATTATTCCTTTAACTGCCAACACTCCCACCAAAAACAAGAAAAAGAAGAAGAAACAAAAGTAGTCTCGTCAATAAAACTTTATTTACCTTTTTTGTTTTTTTATTATTATTTTGTTTGGTGTTTACCTCCAGTCATAATATGGCGTGGAAGGGACACTGACGCGAAAACGGTTACCAAATATTCAGTAAAAAAAAAGTTCCCTACATTTTGACCATGTAGTTAATGCACTTTTGTAGGAAACAGCTGTTTTTTTTAGTAACCAATGAAATTGTTCGATTTGGGGGCTCAGAATGAAGTGCTGAATATGTGGTAACCATTTTCGCGTCGGAGTCCCTTCCAACGCTTAGATGCCATAACATTTGATTACTGTACTTTTCCTTTGAATTCTATATTCATCATGCTGTTGTTGCTTACACTGTAAACAACCAGTTGAAATAGTGAAACACTGTTAAGAATCAGTGTGTATTTCATGAGTGCCACAGCACCCAATATTGTTTTTACGAAAAATGCTGCATTTTAGACATTGTTTATTGATACGCTTTTAAATAATACTTGTGTAAAACAAAATTAAAATAAATGTTTTAAGTTGGTGCACCACTATTTGAATTTGGCACAAATTAAGTTTATGTATAAAATGAATCATAGCAGGTGATAAGCTAGCAAACAAATTAGCATGTCAATGAATTTTTACAATAACAGCTTTGTGATGAACAATTTAATTAACATCACGCAGTCATTTAACCTCATTGTGTGACTTTTTCATGAAATAGCTATTCAATAGGGATAGATGAACTTGGAGGGCTGTATTGATGATTTGAATGGTTATTATTCTGTAACTCCATACGTGTTACTAGCGCCATTCATATTTTCATCAACATACAACCTGACACTGACCTGCAAATTGCATTAAACGCCAGAAAATTTAAATTTTGCGGGCTATCCTTGCGCAACTTGAACGTCGCGTCGATAGAAAACTAGACATTTGAGAACACAGAACATGTTCTGTTCGAGAATATCAAACCGTATTATCCGGTTTTTTAGTCTGTGGTTTGTATTTTTGTCTGAAATATTCGTTGTTTGAAAATTACTATTTATTTAAATATTTTTCTAATGAATATTTTGTTTGATCAGATAATTAACTAAAACGAAAAAATTGTTAGTAATGAATAAAGAAAATCAAAACAAAGGACAACACTAGAGAAAGGAATCTGTCAAAACGTCATCCACCGTTCTCAACGCATTTCAATTTTCTGTTTCAAAAAACGCCCGAATTTTTAAGATGTGATTCAAAACTTTATAAAAACAAAATGCGCTGAAATAGCGCAAATTTATCTGATAATAAAGTTAAGAGTATGTTTTTATGACGAGTCTCGTCATTAAGGTGAGCGGCCTTAGATAATAGGATTGTTGTAAAAATAAACTGTTCGCTGGCTGCGTTTTGCGTCACAAAACAAAACAGTAAAATGTTTACGATTTTCAGGAGACAACATGTCGAAGGCTGTAATTATACCGGAGTGTAATAAGGATATAGGGGGTATCAAAGAAGAGATATCATTGTCTCCAACTGAGAAAAGAGATGGAGCAATAGGTGGTCTTTTTAGTAGGTTGCTGCGTTTGGATACTTTGAGTAAGAAGAGCAATACGCCCGAAAGTCCGACATCTGTGGAACCAGCAACCACCTATTATGGAGTATACATACCTAGTGAAATTAAAAAAGGACCTGATGAAGGTATTTATGATCCATATTATTCTAACAATAATCTATGTCATGTAATCTTGTGTTAAATGAGCACCAAAATATAGTTAAAACTTTGTGCAATGATATTTTGCCTCTTCTTCAATTTGAGGAAGTAAGAGCTGCTTTTTGAGGCTTGTAGTAAGAATTTAAATGCAGTTTAGAAAACTTTGATTAATAACACAATGGCATTGCACAAAATTAAAATGTGAGTGTTTAAAAAAAAATGAAATACAGCTTTTCATTTTGTGCTTTAAACTCTAACGAATGTTATAGAATCTTGAAATAAACATCAAAGAAGTTTTCCTTAGAAAGTCTTTGTCCATCTTAGATACTAAGAAAACACAAAGCTGGTTTTCTAGGCCAATGTTTCAAACTTCAACATTATACACTTGATGATTGATACAGTTTCATAACTAGATACAAAAGAATAATTATCTAATTCAACCTTTCCTAAACTTTTTAAAATAGATAGATCAAATTAAAATGCCCGACACCTTAAAAAGAAAAAGAAAATATTAGTTATTAATATTGTCTGTGGTCTATGACATAAAATTCTGCAGACCCCCCATTGTGAAACCCTGCTCTAGTTAATACCCACATCATTGTCTAAACCTTCTATTGTTTACAATGTGTACCCTATCCTTATCTGCATGAATATCAGCAAGATAAGTTGAAGTAGGTCAATAGAGTTGTCAACTTCCTACTTTTATTTTATTATTTTTGCACAGAATTTGCAAATTATTGTACTTGTCTATTTATCTGGATTATTTCAAGGGCCAAGGGTTTTTCATACATAACATCACACCTGTGATGCCTGAAGGGTTAGTCAGAGGTGTACTGAATACTACAACCACATTTCGCCAGTTTTAAGTTGTATGTAATAAGTGCGGCAAGCAAAAGCACAAATCCAGACTCTATTGCTGCTACTGAGAAATGCTCGCCCTGGAAATCAAACCCATGTGATAACCCATGTAATACACTTGTTGTTTCATGTTTTGAGAAAGTTTACTATCGCAACAAAGCAAAATAGTTGGCTGCGTCTGGCTTTTGTCTGACGACTTGTCGTACCAACCGGCTTTGTGAAACAAATAGGCAATTGCTCCCTGTAAAAACTGGTACTCAGCTGCAACTAGTTGGTCGGAAGCCAACCCCAATATATTAGGGAAAAGACTAGGATAATGGACTAACAACAGCTTAACTTTAATATCAACTTACTGGATTACTAATCTGAATGCCAAACACTTTGTTTAAGGTTTATCCACCAAGATTATGTCTGGACTTTAAAAGAGACTATGACCTCTGAGTTTGTTTCGGCTGTTTCTTCTCAGAGTAGTCAGGTACGAAACACCGGCCCCATCTAGTTTAAAAAAAAGAGATGTGTAAAAGTGTTTTTAAAAACCTATTTGCAAAATAAACATCATTTATCATATCTAAAGTGGGTACATTATGCTTTAATTAAACGAAAAGGATAATAAGAATGTCTGCAATTATGTAACAATTCTCATGTATTTATTTATGTACACACAAAATACTTAATAGGACATTACATTAAGTTACATTAAGCTCTGCATTTAACTCACGCCATCACATTAAGTTACCTTAGTTAACAAGGAGAGGAGGGGGGGAAGTATTGTTACTTTTTCTAGCTTATAAAGATCTGTAAGCAATACTTATGAGCTATGCAGTAATATAGACTGATATAACATTGTTCTTGAACTTTTTTTTTTATACAATAATCGAGTAGGCAATTTTTTCTTATACAATAAAAAAATGCCTACTCGAAGATTGCACAGAAAAAGAAAAACGATAGTGTCCCATTTACACTTGGCTAATTAATTCCTGATGACAAGTTATGTTAATTTATTTGTATGCATTTAAATGCTTTGGATTAACCTTGTGAATCATAATTTTTGTCATAGTTTTTGTAGCACCCACAGACATAATGTGTAGGTCGCAAAGAAGCCTTGCTACCAAAAACCTAAAACATGAAATTACATTATGATGTTTGCTTTGTTTTTCACTTAGATTCTGATTAATATAACAATTTCCTTATGACTGTTGGTGAAGCAAACCATTGAGAGAAAAAGCTCTCTCTCATCATCCGCCTAGCCTTGCATTTAATATTAGAGTAGTGACCATAACGCCACGTCCAAGGCGCAAAGTTTGCGTACCATCTGCTTAGCCTTTCCTCAACTATTTTGAAGTCAGCATGCAGCTGAAAACCAATTTCTATTAATTGCAGTTTCTTCGCTTATATATAAATCACAGATGCAGCTGAATAACCAGTATTTTACATTTTTGTCTTAGCCTATTTATTAGCGATTCAATGTAGAATTGAAGATAGATGCAATTTTTCTTTATGTTCGCACGACGTCCAATCAAGCTAAGCAATTCCAAATGAAGCTGATCTCATGTAAAAGAAAACTTTCTGTAGACAGTAAAGAAAACTACTGGCCGTCGGTTTTCACGGATGTTTAAATCTGATGTACGAGCTGTTGGATCTTCAATGCTCGGCTCAGTGCTGAGAGTTGAAATTCGTGTTCTTACAGAAAATGCAATGAGTTGTTTACTGATTGATTTCTCCGTTTCTCCTGCTATCAAACTCGTGTTAACCTTTCTATCGTTCAAGTCATCGGTCACCCGCGTGATTCATTCGAAAGTAAAATTATTTAATAACTCACGAGAAATTGGCATGAAACATTTCTTCAGTACCTACTATTAGTAGTAAATACTGAACATTTCGTGTTTCGGGATAAAATGTACCCATGCTATGTCCTAACTAACCCTGGTCAGGCTACCGATAATCCAAATTTTATATAGACGTGAAAAAGTAACAAAAAAGGACCAGCAGTCAGACTGAGCGGTACGCCTTACTTCTCTCCTTTGGGTTTCGTGATCTTATAGACTTTGTTTGGTTATTGTGATAACAAAATGGTGAAGGAAAGTATTTAAGAAAAATGAAATGTCCAACCAAACAAATTAAGACATGTGACATCTACCAACTCGCACTGGGCTCGCGTCGTGAATTACAGCCCTGAGCCCATTCCCTCTCATACAGAGAAGGCTTGTGTCCCAGCTATGGGAATATTATAGCCCGACTATGCATTTCGAGATCTTTAACATTTTTTTTTGTTTTCTAGAGGCACTACACGTTTACAAGAACAAGTCCGAAGCTCTGGAGCTGGTCCGGCGGTACAAGTCTGCGAGGTTCAAGGCGTTCAGGAACCGACAGGATGCCGTGTCGTTTGCGCTGCGAGGAGCCGAACCAACTGACAACACGGATGGGAATGATAGTTGTGAGATTTTTTTGAATTCTTAATAGGCGCGTGAGTTGAATGCAGAGCTTAGGAATGCACAATACGATAAATGTATGGACAGCACTACGCTGCGGGTGTGAGAGGCGTTGCGCGCGGGTGGTGCGGGGATGTGCTCTGCTCACGTCCTCCTCCTCAGGCCCCGAATGCATTCAACTCGCAAGCCTACATCTTTATCCCGCGGTTTCATCCAACGTTTCTCTTTTTGCTTGGTTCTGACCGTTCTTAAGAATTGAGCTAAGATTTTTTTTCAATTCTGAATTTTGGTTCTAGAAATTAACGTGTAAAAAGTCCTTTAACGAACTCGAATAGCACTTGCTCTTCCCGTCATTGCCATTTTTTTTGTTCTGGACTGTTCCTGGGTACCAAAGCTTCAGTTATATTGCAGGTCAAATTCCCAACTTTTCCACACAGTTTTTCTAATGCAAGGTATACTAGTTGGAAACTGTACAATAATTGTTGCTGCCCTTTGCCAGTATGTAGGTCAATGTTCATGGACATTATCACCTTGAGGACTGACACAGCTTAATATAATTATAATCATCATAACATCACGCCGTGTAAGGTGTAAGGTTTTGTCTGAGAATATGGTCAGCAATATCCACCTGTTGCTAATATGATGAGCATGAGTTCCTGGGTTTGGTGCCCGCGTCGGGCTAAGTGTTATTGGGTTTTTAAATCAGGAATTTCTCAGAAATAGCATCGGAGTATGGATTTGTGTTATTGCCCTACTAAGTGGGATTTAAACATTATCTGCTGAAAAATGGGTGTACGGTCACCAAAGAAGATTAGTAACCAGGGTCGTCGGATATAGTTGAAGTTTATTAAGAAACCGATGGATGTGTTCGAATAAAATTTAATTTAGTTAATAGAACACAAACAGTTCATTTATCAAATTAAATTTCATTCGAAAACATCCATCGGTTTCTTATTAAACTTCAACTATATCCGACGATCCTGGTTACATATCTCATTTGGTGACTGTACTATCAGGGACACCAACCTCTGCCTAACACTTTCGAGGATTACAGCTGTGATGATATGTATCTTTAAATTGTGACAAAGATTTCTTTCCCAAGTAGATAATAAGAGAACACAACGAAATTATCAAAACTACAACAAACATTGAACGGACTTTACGATAAAAACAAATGTTATAAAGATCATTGACCTTGTTATCTAAAGATATTTTTGTATATATA
This sequence comes from Eugnorisma glareosa, assembly GCA_947578425.1. Classification (NCBI taxonomy): domain Eukaryota; kingdom Metazoa; phylum Arthropoda; class Insecta; order Lepidoptera; family Noctuidae; genus Eugnorisma; species Eugnorisma glareosa. The sequence continues at coordinate 16,709,551 of OX387960.1, read as the reverse complement.
CTTCTTTTCCTTATACCACCACGCTATCACTGGCTGAAATCTGTTTGAAATTGATATTGAGACATTAAGTAGATTGACCTCCCTTTTTATAAGAATTTAGGTATTTAACATGCCTTTAAGTTTGTTAGTATGTATTGGTCAAATCTTGCGACTGAATTTCAAAGCAGTTTCTCCCAACCGATTAAACTGTTTTGTACTCACCTTTAGTTCTGGTGACATTACATTTTTATGACAGCTATGATTAGTACCTATTGCAACCTTCGTCCGCGTGAAACTATTATATAAATATTACATTTGATTCGGATAATGTTAACAATTTCAAGGGTTTTAATTTTTTTGCACGGAACCCTAATCCTTTTTCTAAAATAATAGTAACCTAGGATACTTCTTATAACATCAGCCATCTGCCAGTGAAAGTCGAAATCGGTCCAGCCCTTTCGGAGATTAGCCAGAACAGACAGACAGAAATACATTTAAAAAAAAGTTTTTTTTGTTAAAAGGGGTTACCTTAGACGTGAACTTTCATATGCATTCAGTAAAAGCTGACAGACACTTCAATTTTATTTATTTGTATAGATTACTTAATCCTGCAGCCCAGGATCTTCTCCTCACGAGAGAACTCCTCAACGGTTTATAGCAGGGACACGAAACTTTGTAAACGCGTTCAATTTTGATAGATAAACCTAACTTTGTTCTTATCATTTTATTAAAGGCTAATATTTTTTTTATTATATTGGCTTTAGCATCAGATCAGTCCACATTTTGCCTAGTATTTTTAAAGAGTGATCACATTCAGCAGTTGATATAATATATGTATGTATAGGTGTTACAGCTTTCCTTATAACAAATACCCGCCAGTGAGGTTATCATAATATCACTGCTATAAATCATTCTCTGCTAAAATAATTATTTCGCTTTTTCTTTTATTCCACCTTAATAGGGGGCTCTTGGGTAAAAACCTCCGCAATGCATAGACTTCGCTTATGGATGATAAGCTTCTACACGCGTAGCATGACCACCGTAGAAAAGGGTTTTCTCGACGCGAGAGTAGACAAAATGACAGATTTCTTTTGTTGATCTGTCATTTTGTTGATTCTTGCGTCGACAAAACTCGTTTCTACGGTGTTCATGCTAAGCGTGCTGATGCTCAGACAGAAAAAAAATCATAGTTTACGACTAAATTATCGCTACTTACTTAATTGATAAGTGGCCGACTTTTTCTTAAAATACAACATCAATATCTTACCCCTAGCCCAATTTATTACTTACTACGTCTTTTTTTGAAATAACTACATTTTTGCCTGCTGTCATCTCAGTGTTAACTTTCTTCTTCGACAAAATTCATCGAAACATTGATCTTTGCTCTCTCTCGTTTCTTAAGCGCTGCTTCTATTGTTTACTCAAGCGACACTATTTTGTCATGCAGCTAATACTGGCAAAACAATATGTCATATCAAGCCAAATATACCATTGTAGAGAGAAAAGTGATTGCTTGCATGCCAAATATCAAAACACTTTGACTGCAGTCCAAAAGGAACTCTATTCCTTAGAGAATAATGGCATAATTTGCAGTGTTATATTTCAAAATTTCCGGTTGTTTGTACGAGTCGAATGTTTGGGCTTCATTTCGTAGTTTTACTCCGACTTATTGATGTAATTTTCTCACAAGCTTGTTGTGGTTTTGAAATTAGATTGGGTCTAGAAATAGCTCTCGGGCTACGTATCGTAGGTGGCGTGATAGTGGGCCGGTTCATTCAAGGATGAGATGTGGGGATGCGTTATCATGTGTTGTATAACACGGTTGTGTTTGTTCGCAGAAATCTCGAGTTTATCTCTAACAACCTGTTAAGTGGTACTGTACTGAGTAGTGATCGCCTGAGAAACTGATGCAAGTTTTTATGCCTATATGATGGCGTTAACGTGAACATTAGCACCGTCTGATGACAAAGAGGGAAACACAACTATTCAATAAAGAGCGTTCGAGTAGGTTTTATCAGTGATAGAAGCCTTGATTCAGATCTAACAAATTGGCTCCATTCGAGCCATTTTCGAGCCACTGGAAAATTCTTACTTGATGATTATGATCCCTCATTCATAATATTCGAGGCTTGGCTTGTTGTTCTTTCTCCCCTATTTTTATAATAGACGATGGCATACGTTAGACTACGCTCGATCGCCAAAGATTTTTCATAGCATAATGATTGATGGCATCAGGCCTATGTTTATCATTGGACTTGTACCAGCCGATACCTACGCAACATTCGATTCGAGACTCGAGTAGACTCGAATCATTACGTCACTGCACCAGACTCGATTGCTCCCAATATTAAACATTGGACTTAATCGAATAAGAACCTGCCTATTTATGCCTAGAACATTTGTCACGATGCCAGCTCAATGCTTTCAATCGTCACAGTAACCTCATTTCTGTCATCGACACCGCCATTTATACGCGGGAAATGAAAACATTTGAAGTTTTTTTTTTTATCTTCTAGGCTGCCGTCTTTGTTTATGATCCCTCTCGAGTCTGTTTACTTAACAACCAGTTTAAAGAAAGTTAAATGGAAGTTGATATTACACATTTCCCAAGAAAAAAGGAAATATTTGTCAATAAATGGAGTCGTACGTACTTGAATTGAACTGGCGATGACCAATCAAGCTATACAAAACCAGTGTGCGGATCTCTCATTGTACGGGAAACCTATACAAAGTGAGGCCATAATAATATTATACTGGAAATAAATAGCTTGATGTGTCGCAGTGTTTACCTATGTGCGAAAGATTTTTTTAAAGGAAAATGAATCTTTTAATCAAGCCTATTTTAAGCCCGTAGTTTCGCCGGCACAGATGTTAGAAATTATGCCGGGAATGCACAATCTGCCGTTTTGCCAAAATAATTTTGACAAAATTTAATTATCCCAACAAATAAAATTTGTTTGGATAATAAAATTTTGACAAAAATTGCAACCTTTTGTTATACCAATGCAATATTTGGAATGATTTTAGTACGCACACTTTCATTTGGTCAAATTTTTACTCGGCAGAATGTTACCAAGAATAATGAATGAGGCAATGAACGTGTTAAAAGGCATAAAAAGGCAACAGAGCTACGCATTTATAATATTCGTTTATATTAGAATGGATACATTTTGTCAGGTCCAGGTAGAATACCTACGACGCTATAAAGCGAGAAGTCTATCGACCGACATCTTGACTCACTGTCAAATTGAGTTCAAACACATTATGGGTTCGATAAGACAGACTGTGAGTCATCTTCACCGTATACAGTTCTTATTATAGTCAGGCTAGGGGCTATATTAGTATGAATATAGGTAAGCCACCTACTTAGCTAGACGCATCACTGAGAACGGAATGTGTGACAATCGTTATTCAATGTTAATTGTCTTATTCGAATTGTTTTTTTAAAATCAATAATGGATTTAGAGAATGGACGTAGAATGTACCTACAACAAAAACATTTGGGCAATTGTACCTGACTGACCTAGGCCAAGCTATACCGCAAGTGTTGGATTGTGTGGCCTGAAGTATCCCACTGTAGGGCAGTACTCTCCTTCCACATTTCTTTGTCTAAGATTAATCCTTATTGAAGGAGTCCAACTCATCCCGCCATCTCCGCTGAGCCTGTGATCATATAATCACAAATTATGTCAAGGAAAAATGCTGCTTAAGCGCAATACTCAAAGCATAGTTCATCTAAATACAGTCATACAAATATAAGGACTCCTGACTCATATACTTAACGTACCGGAAGGCTCATACGTGGGTAGGAAGCAGTAACAAGGTGGAGCGATGACCTAAGTGAAAGTCGCGCTAATTCACTGCACTGGAAGAAGGCAGTATAGTACCGGTCATTGTATGGCTTATACATAGTGGAGGAGTACTACTGAAACTGTGGCAGTACTATGTCCAGCTTGGACGTGTCTTTCAGCTAATATGAAGATGTCAAATACTATGACAGAAAGAAGCATATACACAAACTGAAAAATCTTTTGGCTTTTTTGACCAATAGGCCGTTAAAATATTGTAGTTTACTTTTGTGGCAGATAATTTAAATGCATTTTTTTGCCATTCTTGATAGATCTTCTTCTTAGTGTGTCGATGGCGATCGAAATCTATTCAGCACAAACAATAGGACAGGCCGAACACGATATTACACACCACCACCACATTAACAATCCAGGGCAGTCATCGACACTCCCTCCTGCTCAGCCCAGAGCGGGAGGAGATATTTGATGATTTCCCATCCGAAAAAAAAGGCAGTCATCGATGAATATCCACCTGGAAGGTCTTCCTTGCTCATCGGGCACATGAAACAGGCACAATTCATGTGTTGTGTTGAAAATAATTAATGTGAATTGTAGTCCAATCAATACTTACCTATAGTTTTAGAGGTCACACGACATTCTATCTTTAATGACAATAATTACGTACAAAGCCAACATTACTTTCGCTTTCAGTAAAATTACAGGCGTCCCACATGTTAGTGGATCGAAACTCGAAAGTCGTCGCGTTTAGGTCAATGTTCTCATTACTAATCTACGCAGTAACTATTAACTGCGGTGTATAGCTGTTAGCCTGTTACCTACTCGAAGTGTAGTTAACAATAAGGTTGAAAGTTGCGGCTACAATCGAACTTTACTACGGTTAAGTTAGGTTGAATTAAGTTACTTTCCATCACATTTTTTTGGGTCTGGACATTTGATGCGTCTTGGCTGTGTTTGTTGTACCTATACAGACGCCAAGCAAATCAAGCTACCCTAATGTTTTAGCGATAAAGTTGAAAATCTATTAAAGAAATTTGACAGATTGAAGTAGCTTGATGTGCTGGTCTGTACAACAATTGATAATTTTGCCGCCCGTAAACTGAGTAAAGGACCTCACGCACACGGCCATGACCGCGATTTAGGCCGCAGAAGCGTCGACCAGAAAGAAAGTTTGGTCGCACAACTGGGCATCCGACCAGTTTTGTTCAAGACAGCGGCCGGTCATGCAACCAGGACGCGTAGTGCGTGAGGTCCCTAATACCAGACCCAAACCAGCAGGCCTTACAAATTAGTATGTCCATTCTAATTCATACGGATGTACCTGATAAAAGCCCAGTAGTAAAGATATTTTAGCTTTCAGCAAACACTGCCACTGACACAGAATAAAAAAAGTTCAACATAATCATTTGCCTAGCCTTTCACAACTGTGTGATGCAGCCGAATAACAGTATTTTAGATGTGGCGACTGTGTATCCTATCCGATCTCTGTAACTCAGCTTTACTGGGTAAAACCTTTTGGCTAGACTGTTTGTCAGACTTCCAGGGTTCTGACTAACAGTCAAATGAGTGTAGTGACTGTCAAAGATTTAAGAATGACGGCCGGGGCCAACTGCTAAAGCCTTAAGCAGTTGGACGGCGCTTCAGGAACCACCTTAGTACGGCTGTTAGGTGCTATTTAGGAAGCAAAAGTTAAAGATACTCGTATTATCAAAAAAGATGAAAAGAAATACCTCTCACCGTTCAAAAGAAAGTAATTGTATGGTTGACTAGAACTTATTCGTGTGTAACAAACCCCAATTAAAGACTTCTTTGGTCTAGGCAAGCTAATAATGTGGCTAACGGTCATAAAGCGTTATCACGCGAACTGCTAATTAACTGAATTTTATGTAGCTTGAAATAGTGTCACGCGTCACGTGATAGGTTACTTAGGTACTTAACTAGTTTCTTCAGTAATTACTTTTTCCTCGGTTGTGTCGTAAAGGGAAAGGTTTTTTGAGTATAAAAGTGAATCTATCTAGTGTTTCCTGAACTTGAAAGCACTCTACTGGTGCTTTTTAAAACTTGTTAAGGTTGTCGCCGAAAACTTACAAAAAGACACGGTGCAAATTGACTTCGAACGAATACTTTGATCTGGGGGGTTACTGTGACGTCTTAAAGCCGGAGTAATTTTAGTGTGGGAAAGAGACAGCTATACAGATCGTTTAGCGCCATCTCTTTTCCACACTAGAACTAGAATCATTTTATTATCAGGCTACTAAGGCCCATAGATAAAATACACAAAATAATCATACACAATAATATACTAATACATATTAAAAACCTTAAAACTATGCCTATACACGTAAAGTTGTCAGCGTCGTGTTTCGCGTCGTGGTGTCGTGTAACCGTCCTCGGAAACGTCGATATACGACACCTTTCGGCCAAAAGTCCTCTTTCAGGCAGGTCTGCAGATGTTGGGTTGGAACTCGTACCACGAACGACTTCAAGTTGATGTTGTGGCGCGATTCCACACACATTGGAATTACTCCTGCTTTAAGACGTCATGGTAGGCCACCTGTTTTGTAAGATAGGATGTCTGTAAGTTCTTTACTAGAACCAAAACGGGTATAAATTAAAAGAAGAGAATAATGCGCAAAACTCGATGGGTCGTTCTCCTTTTTTATCGAAAATGGTCGGTCTCTCACCTCATTTTGGGTTATATTAGAGTATGAATTATTATGTTTTCATTGTTTGAATTTACATCCTCATCGCTTTATACCTTTTAATACTAAGTAATCTTTAACTTTCTGTAGTCAATATTTTTTTTGCGTGTGTTAATTTTTCATTAAATACCGTGACAGAGTAGTAATTCATAATGATGTCCTACCCAAAAAGGACCCCTCTGCACAGTGTTTTCTCGAAAATCACCATAAAACAGACAACAGTAAGGGCATAAAAACAAAGATTAAATCATCCTAATGAAAATTAAATGCATCTTAAAAAAAACTCTAATACGGAAATCAACTTAATGTCACTTGAAGAACTCGAAAAACTGAGAAACACCAATTTATTGTCGATAAAAAAGAAGAACGACCCGAATACCAAAAACCCTGAATAAGGATAATCCTTTTACTGATACTTTCATGGCTCGAATTTTAGGATTCCTAGAAATCCTATCATTCTGATAATAAAAACTTCTTTACGGTTTCAGCGGTAATGGGCGAAAAGCCGTACCCGTTCAAAGCGCCATCACCCCAAGACATGGTGGCGCTGCGAAAGGCGATAGAAGCGGGGCTGTCCAGCACAGTGCGGGACCGAGTGTGGGACAACCCGAGGTTTCTGGTCAGCAGCGGCAACACGCCCTCCATCTTACAGGTAGCTTTACAATCTACAGTGGCGGTTTCTCTGAACAAACTTAATTTAAAGGTTTTTGGACTGTTTCCTTGCCGTAATGTTGACAAGGAAACAGTCCAAAAACCTTTAGTGGCTAAGTGAGGCACCCTGAGTTTTCTAGATAACAGAGGTAAATAATAATTTTGTGTTCATCATGACTCTGGCGTTAAAAGACGCGGAAAAAAGTGAGGAGACAATGAGCGAGGAGATTTTCATTGAGAGATTTTGTTTTTCTAATAGGAAAATAGTAATGTTGTGAGTTGCGACTCGGTCTATCGCAATTAGAATAATTGGTTCTAACAGTTTTGTATCATTTTCCACTGAAGTTTCATTCAGTCTCTTTAAAATATAGCAAAAAATATCATATTTGAGACCTTGACGATAATTCAAAACGATATATTGTTATTTACCCATTTGTAAATAATACAGATTAGATTCCTGCAGTTACTTTGTAAACAACTGATCACCTTCCTGCCCTTTCTATTAAAATAAAGAAAAAGTAGGAAGATTAAGAAAGAGATTATGAGATTATGGAAGTAGTAGGATTAGCCCGCACATGACAAAACACACAAAAAAATGGTTACGTTAACAATAGGTAAAACAAAATTATATAAAAAGTAAACAAAAAAACAACGAAATTAGTCCTATACGAGGCCAAAAGGCCCCTAGCTCAGCATGATGCTGAAACATTTAAGAAAAAACGTCACAGCGCTGGTATTCTGATAGGGCCCAAAGTGATGTCACGGTCAGAAACGAATAAGAATTTAAAAAAAAGTGTACAACGAATAAACAAATATAAATATGTAAAGTAAGTAATATACTAAATACGAATTTATGAAGAAGAAAAAAAAATTGAAATTTTATTTGGGGTCGGCGCAACAATAATTTTTCGTTCATTCTCCACTATCAGACGTCACGGCAGTATTTGCTCCTTTCTCTTTCATATCATTCCTCACACAATCCATCCATCTTTTCTTTTCTTTGTGCCTTGTAAACAACTAAGTTCAACAAATTAGACATTTAAATTAGTCGTGCAGTACCAGCAGCTCAATGACAAAATTAGCATTCAATTGATCAGGCGCAGTTACCTGACATCGCGTTAATGATATACAAGTTCACTTGTACAGGACAAGTGAACTTGTACGTACACGTCATGGTAATTGGTAAACAAGTTTTTATGTGGCTCGTACTATGCACTAGCTTTTTTCTACTTTAGAGGATGATTTCCACCAAACGGCTCGCTTCGCACCGGATCGGAAAGGATACGAATACAGTATGCAGGTTGTCGACGCATACGATCGGCTCTGTACCGTCGCTTGCGAACGTATCCGTTTCTGCCCCTAGTCAAATAGTGTCATTCCTACCGTGTCGGATACGACGACAGGCGAACGGAGCCGATCGCGTCGCAGCATACTTTCGGCTACGATCGCGTGTTGCGGAAGAGGCCCGCGGTCTGCTGTACGCGGCTTGCTTATATAGACTTTAAATACTGTATACCTACACGATTTAATATCGTTTAAAGATTGTAAAATTCGTTCCGAAAGAAACGAAGTTCGTTAAAGTAGAAAAAAAGAATATTATTATATTCTATTGAATACTCTTTCCAAATAACAAAGCGATATGGAGGCATCAGGGACAAGCTCTCAAAATGTTACGCTGTCTACTCAAGAAATCGCCGGTATCTCACTTTCTCTGCGAATAACATCTTTCTGGCGCGACAAACCCGACTATGGTTCATCACTTTTGAAGCTGCCACAAGATCCTAGGGCGGGTAAAGTGTCATTAGGATTCCATCAGGAATTTCTTAGTACCAGGCCGGAATTTGGATTTGTGTTGGGTTGATGGCCATTGGTTGGCCTGTAGCTGGAGAAACATAGAGACGCCTTGGCGATCGTTGCTACAGGTGGCCTTCTCCTCATTTTCCATATAAACCAAGCTTGTCACCGTGCGCTTACGCACGTGCACTAGTCACGTATAGAAGCTGACGACTTAGAATGGTGGCTACACTAAAAGTAGTTTCAGCGCCACGAATTATACTAGTACTGCCATTTGTAGGCGCTGCCGGCGAAGCAATAGGGATGATTCCTGAGTAAAAACAATATGATTCTATTTAGTCCGTCAGTCAGATTATCGAACAATATTGGATACGTATTTTTATTTTGTCAAATCAATAAAAAATGATGAAGATAAAACGCATCAAATAATCGAAGTGGGGGCTTGTGACGCCACTTGTCGGTATAAAGTGTACATACAAGTGACATCACGCGAGTTTTCAACTCACTGTATCGTCTTAATTTTTACCCGACCGCGCCAGAAGGAGGGTTATGTTTTTCGAGAGTATGTATGTATGTTTGTATGTATGTATAATTGTTTGGCACGCTCTGTGGCCTGAACGGCTCGATGGATTTTAGCTTGAGAGGTGTCGTTAGATTCGTATTTACTGTGAGAGTGACACTGGGTAGGTATATCAAAATAAAAATTATTCAATAATAAAAATAAAACGGTAATTTAAAAAATTAAAAAACCCGACTGCGTAAAAAAAAAAACAAAGCATAGAACATAGCGACTTAACAGTCGGGACCCATTAACATATATAGACCGGATAAATCGTCCCAAAAATGGGTAAAAATGAAAAATTTTTTTTGGAAATCTTATCTGGCGGACTAATTAGATTTTTTGGTCATCTCACCCTATTCGCCCTATTCTGCAGCTGTACCCCCTCGAGGAAAACAAGCTTGATTTTATGTTTATTATAATAATTTGCAGGAAGGCTCCCGGTACAACGCGTTGCACATAGCGGCGAAAGCAGGCAACGCGGAGATCTGCAACTTAATACTGACAACTGTGGGCAACCCGATGTTTGTGCAGACGCTGTACGGCATGGATGCTGACCCTGAATCTTGTAAGGTAAGGAAAACAAATAATCATTATTTATTTATTGTCATCTTCATGGTTGGCACAAGTTTTTTTTGGCAGTTTTTTCTTCTCCCCTGTCACGCTAAATATCATTCCTCACACAATCAACAAACCTTTTCTATAATAATAATAATATATTTATTTCACGTAACAAAGACCCATAAATAAATACCTACCTTAATCTAAATACACCGTGACTTTTTATTCGTCTCACAATGGCAGCCCACTTCATGTATCTAATGACTACTACATTCATAAAATTAAAATAACATATTATGAGATTTTAAAAATGTAACAATAAAAATATTACTTATTCATTATTATGACGCATGACGTAGTTGAAACACTCTGTTGCGAGCGAAGATCTACTCTACTCGTGCGCTGGGTAGGTATGTTCTACCGTTTGCCACGTAAACATTAACAGGATGTTTCATAATTCTAAAGCATTGTTTATTTTTCTTTGTACGGTCACCAAAGGAGATAAGTAACGAGGGTCGTCGGATATATTCGAATAAAATTTAATTTAGTTAATAGAACACAAACAGTTAATTTATCAAATTAAATTTCATTCGGAAACATCCATCGGTTTCTTATTAAACTTGAACTATATCCGACGACTCTGGTTACTTATCTCCTTTGGTGACTGTACCTATTCTTAATGAATGGTAAAAAAAAAACGAGCCTAGACGTATTTTATGTCGGTCCACATTGAGTGGACCACTTTTATAAGACAACTAAAAAGTCACGGTGTATACATACTTATAACACCAACCCAACAACCCAGTTAGTACTGGGTAATACGATACCTCTTGTTGAGACTGGTTGTCAGACTTTCGGGCCACTGACTACTTGTAACGACTGTCAAAGATCTACAAAATATGACAGCCGGGATCAACGGCTTAAAGTGCTTTCCGAGGTACGGAGGATACTCGGTATGTAATGGATGGTCACGTTGGCAAGCGCCGCTTAACGTTCAAGACCGTGCGGCAAACGTTTCCCTTAATATTGAATACGCTCGACCAAATAATTAAAATACCCCCATTTCTCAATTGGCAGGAGTTCGCAAGCATACTAGTGGACCGCTACCTGAACACGCCGGACAAGGCGATCAACGAGACGCCGCTGCACTTCGCCGCCAAGTTCGGCGCGGAGCTCGTGGTGGACGTGCTGACGTCCTTCCCGCCCTGCAACACCGCCGCCGTCAACAAGTACGGCGAGCAGCCCAGAGATGTAAGCATAGGTTTTACTACTTCTACGAGCTGGTTGTGGAATAAATTAAAACACCACTGGTTAAACTTCAAATATTGAATTAATCAAAAAACACTTATAAAACAATCAATCACAAATTCACCACTGATCACTTCGATTCGCTTCGTTGTAAATACCGATTCTTCGAGAAAGTTCCACAACTTCGATCCTCACACTTCCTCTCACTTTAATTAGTTGCAATGCTATGTGATAGAAAAGGAAAAAGATCCAAGTAAACGCTGATCTGTGTGTTTAAATGTAATTTTACCCTGAAACATAACTAGAGACATTTGGGTGTACTATTAAATACACCTCTGTCTAGAACTTAGGTGATTACAGCTGTTATGTTAATTATTCTTTTTAAATTATTACTTTCACAGATAATCTGCAAGCGAGCTACTAACTGCGAAGCGGGCGTGGCTCACCGAATCGCGCTGATGCTGCAGGAGCGCTACTACGTGCCCGTGCTGCACAGCGAGGACGGCAGCGCAGCGCCCACCATAGGCTTCGCCTTCACGCCCGCAGTTCCCCCTGTACGTATAGCATCATGCCTGTACACTCCGCGGTAGACAGAGAAGGGCGTAGCTCACCGTATAGGGCTCATGCATTCAATTCTCATACGTTCAATTAGTGACGTCATAAAAAAAGTAGGTTCGTCATTCCCAGGCGTATCCGATAATAACCCATGTATTTCCCGCGACTCTTGATAGTTTTTGAAATATATTTACTGAAAATTGTATGGGAACCACTTTAAAAAAAAACTTTTTTTATTTTTACACGGTACATACAATTTTCAAGAAATTATAACAACATATATACGCCTTCTTCTCATGGATAAAGCAACAACATAACGACACCTGCAACAATCCTTACGTACGCCTGTTGCACAGAATGTATTGTATTGTATTGTATAGCGGGCTGGTGTCCGCAACTCCACGTCTAAGCGCGTATTTTGCGTGCGGGTGGGAAATCTATTCGATCCACCCTAACTCCCCGAGAAAGGCCAGCAGCGCCTTGATGTTGCTGGTAATCTCGCGGAGAGTACCTGGGTTACCGAAGTACTTTGCCCTGTATGCTGCAACCCCTGGGCAGTGCAGAAGCACGTGGGCTGCTGTCTCGTCTACCTCCATGCAGGCTCGGCATAGGGGGCTGTCCGTAACTCCTATGACAAAGAGGTGTTTATTAAAAGAGCCGTGTCCAGTGACGGCGGCTGTAACTGTGCGCAGCTGTGGTTTGGACAGCCGAAGCGCCCGTTTGGTGAAGCGGCTGTCGATAGTAGGAAGTGCTTCCTTGGCCTGCCTGCACTCGCCATGGTCCAGCCATAGCTTGTGGTGTTGTTCACTAGTTCGTTTCCTTACCAGTGTGCGTAGGTATCCGAAAGGGAGTGGCACGATGGGTTCGGGTCCCACCGCTGCCATACTTGATCCCCTTCTAGCGAGATCGTCCGCTGCATCGTTGCCTCGGGAATCGCTGTGTCCTTTTATCCATTGGATGGTTATATTATTGAGATTACCAACCTGGTTCAGACGTTGATGACACTCGTATATTAACCCAGAGTTGACTATGTGGTTGTTTAGTGCTAGCAGTACAGCCATGCTGTCTGAGAGTATACGAATAGGGTGGTCCACAACCTCTCTGGCTAAGATAGCTGATGCCGCCAGGGTAATGCCCATGCATTCTGCCTGAAATACCGTGTTGTGGGCCCCTAGTGGAGCGGCAATGTGGATGTTGAGATCCTCAGAGAAGACTCCAGCTCCAGTGCCAGTACCTGTTTTGGATACTGGCACACCTGCAACAATCCTTACGTACGCCTGTTGCACAGAAAAAAAAATACAGTCGACTTAAAATCCTCCATAAAACCAACTGCCTTTTTACACAGTCCAATTTGTCCAGGAAATAAACAGCGACCCTCTCAGTCCGCGCTACGAGATCCGCGCTTACGCGGGCCCCATGGAGGCGCGCGCGGCCGAGCTGTTCCGGAGGCGCTGGAAGACGCCGCCGCGCGCCGCGCGGGCCCCCGCGCCCGGCGCCGCGCTGGGGCCCGTGGCCCCTCACCTACCGCACTCGCACTACACGCTGGACGAGCCCGCGCCGCCCGCCACGCAGAGGCCGCAGCAATTTAGGCTGAAGGAGATTACTAAGGGACTCGAGACGGTTGGGAGGTCAGTACGGAATAGTCACTTACCTTGTTTCTGCAGGTGAAAAAGTCACGCCAGTCAAGTTTTGTGATTGGTTGAAGGAATTATTAACAGCTATTCACATCACATAAAATTCGTTTAATTTCGACCCGTTGATAATTTTCAGAGATAAAGAGCACTTTCAGACTTACTTATGTTTATTATAAAGTCCAAGTTTCGTCAAAATGTTTTCCTTCGTAGTTCTGTGTGTGATGTCCAAGATTAAATTAGAAATATAAACATGTGAATTGAAAAAGTCAGTAGGTCATTGGTACTTGTCCGAATTTGAACCCACATCCTCGTGCATGAGAGGCGATCCCGTAACCTCTGGGCCATCATATTAATAGCCCACTATAGTATACTTTATTAACAAATAACTTTTTCTTTACAGAAGCTTAGCAGAACAAATGAAAGTGGGCTGGAAGGAGTACTGGCCATTCTTAGACACGTTCACCGACCTCCGTACGCCTGAAGGCCTCGCCTTACTAGAAAACTATTTAAAGAACAAATACGAAACTGCCTGTTCGTTCGCATACAGTGACAGTTGCGCACAATCCCATGTTCCCGACGACCTTTCACTGTCAAGAATAAGTCTTTCTATGTCCCAGCAAAGTCCCTGCAAAGACACGACACTGAGCCCCATGTCAGAACTCTGTGTTGCCATGAAAACGTGCAAAATATCCAATGAAAGACCTCCACATTGGAGGAAAACGGACGTAATAAGACAGAGGCTTTGCAGGCAGCCTGGAGCGAAGATAGTGAACGGGGACGTGCCGATAGTGAACCACACAGTCAGCCAACTGCTCTGCATCGAGCGAACCTGCCAGGTCTTCGCGAAGAGGATAGCGGACGCGCTGACGTTCAGCCTTAACGCCGAGCCAGAAACAGCAGGCGACTCACTAAAATCCGAGTCCAAACACCTACAACACACTATCTTCACGTATATGGACGATGAAAGATTTCAGAGCATAAACTTCGCTTTAATACACTCTAGATTAGCGCAACTCGTCGTCTATAAGTTGAAACAGCAAACGAGCGATCTCGATGACGTCAACCATTTGTTGGAATTCTTAATAAAACTTCGATGTCCGAACGATGACATATTTAGTTCGGACGATGAACGGAAACCAACTTACAGGTGCGCGAATAGAGTCAAGCTGACGCATGTGATCGACGGGCATGTGCGGTGCTTAGCCAGTTTCATATGCGAAGAGTTGACGGACGGAGAAGCACTAAAAGCCCCGGCTATGTCCGAGGTGGAATGTACAGAGTTATGGCAGAAAGCGTCTAAGTGCAGGTGCGATTGGAAGATTGAAGTTTTCGAACGAAACAGTAAAAAGAACGCGTCGTTCAGGAAAAATAGATCTATTTTGTCGACTAGTCCCAAGAGTGAGAGTTTTATTAGAAGACTGACGTTTGATCATGATATTGGTGAGTGATGTTTGTGTTATTTTATAATAAAGGGTGCAACAAGACCCTTAACGAAGCCCAATGACACTTGTTTCCGCCGTCATTGCGATCATTTATTTGTTCTAGACCATAACTGGGAACCTTCTAGTTACGGAGATACATGTTGTTAATGTAAGATTTTTACTTTATACACCTCCACGACCCCCGTACTATTCAATCCATCCATCCGCACAATGTTTTGAGTGCGTTACACTGAGTCCTACCGTGCTCTTCCACACAAAAAAAAGTCGTTTCCCAGCAATATCTTTTGAGTAGAAAGATGAATAAAAGAAAAAATATTTATTTGTCGCAGGGACATGACGTGCATCATACAAAATGACAAAAAACTAAAAAATAACAATAAACATACAATGCATAACAAAAAATTAAAAAAAAAAACTTTCGTAGTTTGCACGTCGTGACAGCGACAAGATCAAATCAAATCAATCAAAATATTTTTATTTCACATAGGCCTAGATGGGCACTTATAAAACGTCGACAAAAAGGTGCACGGTTCGGGTTGGTCGTTTCCTATGGAGAAGAACCGGCAAGAAACTCCATGGTTACTCTTTTCAAATCATTTGGTGTTACAATATTATCATGTTATAGCATTAGTACTTAAGTATGGGGGAACAGCATAGGCAAGCAGGTTACCACTCAGCATGATGCTGTGCTATGGGGGACCACAGCACAGCGCTGGTTTTCAGTGGTCATCCGTAGAGTTACTTAGTTTGATGTACATAACGCTTGGTTGACGGCTTCGTTTAGGGTCCTGTTACACCCTGTGTACTAGCATTTTCCCGAAACATCTAGATGTTACCCGGGAAATTCTCATATTTTTTAATTTTCTATCTGTGTGTAAGAATCGATTAGAACGCATTTCTTGTGACTTCGAAAAGTAGTTACTATTCACGATATAGCAACTTCTATTTGATTCGGCTCAGGCTAAAATAATCAACATAAATTCACTTTATGAATGATTTTTTTTTTGTTCATAGAGCTTGTAAGTTTCAGTATGATAGGCAACTCTTAAGCCCCTAAGTTATAATGACAGTATCGGTCGCAGGTGACGGCAAGCTACAACACAGCGAGTCCGAGAGGCCAGTGAACGTGAACTCTCCGGGCGGAGACAGCGGCGCGGCCTTGTACACCGTCGACACCGCCAAGTGCACCGTCGTGCAAGCTGAGGTACGTACACAAACAAAGAAAATATCTTAGTCGATGAGCCAAGGAATCGTATCAGATGGGCATACACTGACCTTGATATAGCCAAAATGACAAAAGATTTTGTAGAGACATCTGTGATGCAAGTTAAAAACTGAAACTGCTGCATTGCGCAATCAAATTAATAAGAAAGTTTATCTTCGTAAAAGTTAGATCTAGGCTTGGCTTTAGAATTTTTTGCCATGTTTACCATTGTAGGCGCTAGTCTCCAACCAGGTATTAGCAGTTTTTGTGTTCTGAATATGATCCACCCATCCGGCTGTTGAACCTACAGTTCTAAAGCTCGCAATCTATGAAAATAAATAAAATTGAAATGTTTGTAATTTCCAACAGCTTTTTACTGAATGCATTATACAGGGTGAATTTTTCAAGTGGGCGTGGATGGCCAAATCCGAAACTATGAGGAATATCGCCAATAAAGGACGCCACAAGATCATTACATGTACAATCGTACTATTCCCGTGTATATCCCACAATACTCCAATGAAGGACAATGTATCTTATGTACGCCTATATTCCCCTTTTCGGCAATCCGGCAAGGAGGCTCGCCGCCTCGCCGGAGATCGTGCGGTACCCCCGGACCAGCCTTACGGCTACCACCTTTTGGGGCGCGTTCAGGTAGTGGGCGGCTCACCGCCTCAATGAACGCGCCCACACCGGGGCCCCGTAAAGGGCCATGGACCGCACGACCCCCGCGTAGAGCCTCCGGCAGGGGCCGTTTGGACCCCTCAGGTTGGGCATGAGCCGCTTGAAGGCGGCCCCGGCCCGTTTCAGTTTGGAATCCAAACGTCGAAAATGCTCCACCAATTTCCACCAGCTGTCGAGGACGAGTCCTAGGTACTTCAACGTCGACTCGACACCGATGGGAACCCCTCCTACCGTCAGTAGAGATCCCGACGGTGGCGCATTTCGAGGCCCATGAAAGCACATGACCTCGGACTTGTGCAATGCCACGACCATCCTCTTAAGTCATTGCTTCACATCAGGCGACTTGGGGCCAAACGCAAGCCTATTACTTTAGCATTAAAAAAAAGTCGGAGCCATTACAACTGGGCCAGCATTACTCTAAGATTGTTTCATGTTTGCCACCAGCATAACATAAAAACAATTATAATTAAACGTTTTTTCTCTAATGCTTAGCAGATATCTGACGACGAGTCCGTGGCATCGTGCAATTCTGAGGATGAGGCGTTTCTGACGGCGTCCGAGCATTCGGACCGGGAGGACGATAACATGGCTGAGGCCAGCGACAGGGCGAAGGCCGAACCTTTTATATACGGGTGAGTTGGTGTAACTATGTAATAGTACGTATTAGCCTACTAACCTAGTATTACTACTTTCAGCGAAGACTAACCATCCATGCCGAGCTATAGTGCACTAGTTTGTGTGCAGACCCAGGTGCTCTCTCATATTTCGATACAAAGTCAAAATCAAACTCAAAGCATTTATTTCAATTAGACCATAACAGGCACTTTTGAATGTCAGAAAAACAAAGGCGAAGCTACAGTCACAGACACAAGGCATAATAACTTGTGAAAGTACTGTAGTTGCTACAGCTACAGTCACAGACACAAGGCATAATAACTTGTGAAAGTACTAAAGTACTGCCATTCCTAAACGTAGATCTCTATGGAGAAGAATGGGTAAGAAACTCCATGGACACTATTTTCAATCAAAATATTGTTACAAGATCTTGGTTACATTATTCATGTTGAGATTATACATATATGTGCGAACGATGTAGAAAGACGTGTACATTAAGAGCGTCCAGAGTAAAAGATTATAATTATCAACAATTTAAAAACAAAGTGGTTGAAATAAACCGTGGCAGCTAAGAGATGACCAGTCCCAGCTGACAGCGCCCGTTCACAAACATGACGCATGGATCAGCCTCATTCAGCTCAACCATATTGAATGGAACTAAACGACCCGACACACCCGCCACCATCAGCGAGACATTTGAGTGAGCCTGACATTCTCTCAGCCACCAGGGCACATTCGAGTCAATGAAGGATAACTAAATGTAAATGATAGCTTTACAGTACATAGTAATCACACATGTGCTATGCAATTATATAATACTAAGAGATAGGATCTATGTAATCCAAAGATATTTTTACAATCTTCTGCAGCTTCCACAATAATTTCACATGAGCTTCTGATTAGTTTGCCCCTATGGTTGTGGAGCAGGACCAGCATTGAGCCAAGCATTTCTATCATCAATGTAATCCCCCAACTTATAATATGCTTGCTTAGATAGTGTGTGTTCTATATAAGATTTAAATTTCGTCTCATTCAGTTGAATGTGGGGAGGTATTTTATTATAACATTTTAAATAGTACCCCATGAAAGATGAGTCTACTTTAGCTAGCCTGAAACCTGGCTGTACTAGTTAGTCCAGGTTGTTTCTAGTATTATAGTGGTGTGTGTCACCGCTTTTTACTAAATAAATGCGGATTTTTCCTAACGTACATGATGTTTTCATGGATGTATTGACAAGGTACTGTCATGATGTTAATTTCCTTAAACAGTTCCCTTAGAGAATCGCGCCTACGTAGATCATATTATATATGGCTCTGATGGCTCTTTTCTGCAGAATAAATATAGACTCGATGCCTGCAGCCCGTCCCCATAGTAAAATACCGTATGACATAATACTATGAAAATAACTAAAATAGACTAGCCTCGCGGTAAGTACATCAGTAAATTGACGGATTTCTCTAACAGCATATGCTGCTGAACTCGGCTGTCCTGCAAGAGATGTTATATGCGAACCCCATTGTAGCCTCGAGTCGAGCGTGATCCCCAGGAAAACAGTATTTTCGACAAAATGTAGTTTCTCTTGATTCAATACAATGTCACTATAACTACTTTTGACATTCGGTAGAGAAAATTTATGCACTTCGTTTTTTTCCCATTTAATACTAAATTATTAGCGGTGTACCAATTATGAACCTGCATTATCACGTTATTTACGTCGTCAAAATTAGTGGCACGTCTGTTTATATTAAATATTAAAGAAGTATCGGTAGCAAACAATACCATTTGTGGTTGGTTTTTAAATAAATAGGGTAGATCATTAATATATACCAAAACGAGGAAAAGCCCTAATATCGAGCCTTGTGGTACCACCCACACTTACTTTTAAACCCATTGAATTGACACCATTTATTTGTACTTGCTGATGTCTATTCACTAAACTGAGCGCAAGTGTCCCTAACCCGTAATGTTCAAGTTTTAAGAGTAGGGTTTCATGCTTTACGCAATCAAATGCTTTCGAGAGGTCACAGAAGATTCCTATGGCATCTTGTGCCTCTTCCCACACAGTAAATATGTGTTTTAATAAGGTGACACCGGCGTCAGTCGTGCGACGTCCTTTGGAGAAACCATACTGTTTCTCATGTAAGATTTTATTGATGTTAAAGTGGTTGAGCATTTGATAAAGCTTTACCTTTTCAAACACCTTGCTGAAAACCGGCAACACGAATACGGGTCTATAGTTATTGGTGTCTTTACTGTCCCCGGATTTGAAAATTGATTCACCTTGCTATATTTCATAAGGTCCGGGAAAACTCCTTGGTCCACACACAAATTAAATATTAAGGCTAAGTAAGGTGCTATAGTCTCAATAATGGCTTGACAAACTTTCATTGACATACCCAATAGATCCTCGGTTAATTTGACTTTGATGTCCTTAAAAGCTTTAATGACTTCTATGGGGTTTATATGCTTAAATTGAAACTCAACCGGACAGGCTGAAATGTTCGCTCTTAATAAATCAATAGAAAGCAAGGGTGAGGAATTTAAAGTTTCAGTAGTTCTAAGTGGGATACTAGTGAAGAAATCTACAAATTCTTGGGCAACTTCGGTTTTAGAGCTCAGAAGACCATGTGACGACGGTAATCTACCGGAGAGGGATCAGTCAGGTGTTGACAACATACTTCTGCTCCACGGGACCCTCAGTAACACCCTCACAGGACGACAATCAGGGCTGCTTTGAAATTCCTAATGGAAACACCCAATAGCACACAACCGTGTATATTTATGTTTTTGTATTGTTGCGGTAGTTGATATTTTTTTGTGCGTACAGATAGACTTGATTGTATTGGTTTTATTACACCTACTTTGGTATGTTAATGTTTAATGTTGGGGCGACTCAAATTCTTAGTGTTTGAAGCAACACCATAATTTTAGGCTAGATGAGATATGACAAAATCCTTTCAAGTTTTAGTGAAAAATTGTAACCAACTCCTTTTTCTAGTCCATTCCAAGTAAGGGAGAAGTGTTATTGGTTTTTTCCATCTGGATTTCTTCAGTAGTAGCACGCAGTTTGGATTTGTGCCACTCCCCTGTTACATAAGATTCAAATTATACTGGCAAAACGTGAGTACACTGGACACAGTGACCTCTGTCATACACGTCAGGGAATACATTCGTGAAGTTACGTTATGTTCACCCTCATATTATTTGCAGCGAGGAGCCCTCTAAGATGGACCGCTTAGTGTACGACGCGCTGCATCAGTGCCCGATCTGTCCCGAACAGTACCCGAACGTGTACCGATGGCGCCACAGCGTAGCACTCTACCCGTCCGAACTGCGAGACAAGTTAGTATAGCTTTACATATAGCTCGTTAATAGTTAGTTATTATTTCTTCGCGATTGCCATGTTGATCCTATGGGGAAAGTATTTCAATTTACTATTCTGCACCACACACTTAACTATGACTAGACATTTCTGTGTAATGCGGTTTATTTAAATGTGTTAATTGCTGGTCCAGATGGCAGCCGGTGCCGTCGGTGGAAGACAGCTTTAGTGTGAGCGTGTCTCTGTGCGCCAGCCCTGGCTACAGTACCCTGGGCAGCGCGACCAGCACGGCGGGCAGCGCGACCAGCCCGGCGCGTGGGCACGGGCCGGCCGCCCGTTGCTCCACGCCCAACCGGGAACGCGAGTGTGCTGCGCGCGCGCCTCCCCTACAGGTAACACACATACAGCGCGACCAGCCCGGCGCGTGCGCACGGTCCGGCCGCCCGCCGCTCCACGCCTCCCCTACAGGTAACACACATACAGCGCGACCAGCCCGGCGCGAGCGCAGGGTCCGGCCGCCCGCTGCTCCACGCCTCCCCTACAGGTAACACACATACAGCGCGACCAGCCCGGCGCGAGCGCAGGGTCCGGCCGCCCGCTGCTCCACGCCTCCCCTACAGGTAACACACATACAGCGCGACCAGCCCGGCGCGAGCGCAGGGTCCGGCCGCCCGCTGCTCCACGCCTCCCCTACAGGTAACACACATACAGCGCGACCAGCCCGGCGCGAGCGCAGGGTCCGGCCGCCCGCTGCTCCACGCCTCCCCTACAGGTAACACACATACAGCGCGACCAGCCCGGCGCGAGCGCAGGGTCCGGCCGCCCGCTGCTCCACGCCTCCCCTACAGGTAACACACATACAGCGCGACCAGCCCGGCGCGAGCGCAGGGTCCGGCCGCCCGCTGCTCCACGCCTCCCCTACAGGTAACACACATACAGCGCGACCAGCCCGGCGCGAGCGCAGGGTCCGGCCGCCCGCTGCTCCACGCCTCCCCTACAGGTAACACACATACAGCGCGACCAGCCCGGCGCGAGCGCAGGGTCCGGCCGCCCGCTGCTCCACGCCTCCCCTACAGGTAACACACATACAGCGCGACCAGCCCGGCGCGAGCGCAGGGTCCGGCCGCCCGCTGCTCCACGCCTCCCCTACAGGTAACACACATACAGCGCGACCAGCCCGGCGCGAGCGCAGGGTCCGGCCGCCCGCTGCTCCACGCCTCCCCTACAGGTAACACACATACAGCGCGACCAGCCCGGCGCGAGCGCAGGGTCCGGCCGCCCGCTGCTCCACGCCTCCCCTACAGGTAACACACATACAGCGCGACCAGCCCGGCGCGTGCGCACGGTCCGGCCGCCCGCCGCTCCACGCCTCCCCTACAGGTAACACACATACAGCGCGACCAGCCCGGCGCGAGCGCAGGGTCCGGCCGCCCGCTGCTCCACGCCTCCCCTACAGGTAACACACATACAGCGCGACCAGCCCGGCGCGAGCGCAGGGTCCGGCCGCCCGCTGCTCCACGCCTCCCCTACAGGTAACACACATACAGCGCGACCAGCCCGGCGCGTGCGTACGGTCCGGCCGCCCGCTGCTCCACGCCTCCTACAGGTAACACACATACAGCACGGCTGGCAGATCTCCAAGCCTGGCGCGCGCGCACGGTCCGGTCGCTCGCTGCTCTCCTACGGGTAACACACATACATAAACTCACGCCTTTTTCCCACGGGGATAGGCAGAAACTACAGAACGCCACCTGCATCGATCATTACATATTCCTTTCGCCTCGGCCACGTTCACACACCTGACCTTTCTCAAAAACCTCAGCAATAAGGTCAGAGTATGCCCTTCCACAGGGCATCCTCTCCTGGCGTTGCCGCCCACTGCTGCCTTGTTGCCTGCTGCACTGTTCCCTGCTACCTTTACAGGTAACATCTTTACACAGTACCAGCTTCTTAGCCAATTTACCGTACCGAGACGAGAAAATGTTGCGATACCAAAGAACAGCGTATAAATATACGAACTGCTCTGTTGGTCACGGAAGCGCGACTATTAAGCGTCTTGTATTTGATTCCCAGGTCGAATAGTGTTGTTGGGTTTTTCCATTAGGAATTTCTGAATAGCGACCTAGAGTTTGGAACCCCCTGCCTCGGTGCGCACGTACGGCCGATGATCCTTCGCCTGATCTCTTTCCGGTCGTGTCGGATTGCCGTCTCATCGGACTATGAGAGTGGCGAAGAATGCACCTATTTTTACGCATTAAAGCGAAATTCTCATGCGTACCTGGTTAGTCTCTGAGACCGGCCGCCGTGAGCGAAATTTACGGTATTTTATTACAAACCACAGGTTAACCACATCTAGATTCCGCATAGAAGGCAACTTATGCGCGCCACACGTAAATGCATTTGCACTGATGTAACTCGGTGCTCGTATTTGGTGGATCAGTGTCGACCAGACAGTAGAGCCGTGATGACACTAACAGTTTAGAGCAGCGTTTAACCCCGGGTTGCGACCTAAATTGGGGTCGCGCGCGGTATTGGGATGGGTCGCGTGAATTCTCAAAATGACGTTGTGACCGCCGTAATCGCTGGCATCGTGAATTTAAAAAAAAAAAAACTGAGGGAGATTATTTATTTTTTTGTCTTGTTGATGAAAAAATAAAAAACGTTATCTGATATGAATGCCGATGTTGTTGATGTATGCTTGTTTAACTTAGTTTTGAATAAAGAAAAAAAAAATATTTTATCAATTTTAGCAAACCACAGGCTTCTAATTAATCCTATTATTTTATTATCACAGGAAGATAAATATAACATTAGGGTAGCGGGCTTCGGAATGTATTTATACTTTGGGTCGCCAGCCAAAAAGGTTAAGAACCGCTGGTTAGAGATTCAATTAAGTTTTTGTAGGCCAGCTTCCACTAAAAAACGATAGGTTGCGCTTTAAATGACCAATTGTAAAAAAAAAAAATTGTTTGTCTGAATGGAGCTGGCGTTCATTGCCTTTTAAAAATGAAATGGTGGCTAGTATATGTATGTGGGTGTTTTATTTGTTCTTTTCTTGCTTGCTTGCCAGTAAATGAATATTCTGAGTATTAAATCGAATCTAAATAGAAATATCCTATCCTAAAGCCTTATAAAACGCAAGTGCAGTGGAACGAGATACCGTGGCCCCGCACACAAAGGGCGATGAAGGAACATGGATGGGTTTTAGTCAGTAAAAGTCTGACGCTCCCTCCTGCTCCGCCCAGAGCGGGAGCAGTTTGATGACATCCAACGCGCAAAAAAAAAAAGAAAAGTGTAATATTATATTCTCCTTGATAGATCTATCGTTTTTTAGTGGAAGCTGGCCTAGGAAAAACCTCATAATATGTATGAAGATATGATTTTAACGAAATACTTTAAAAAAATACTGCCCGTGATGTTGAATGGTGTGGAACATCAACATCATCCAGGAAATGATAAAAATCGTCGATTTTAGAAACAGCTCAACTTATAGTGGGTAGTTATTCTAAATGACAGGTGTAGAACTCGCGTTGATGTCATTCTTTTTTACGAACACACACATCTTTATTTCAGGTGTCAACATGGATGCGTGTGACAGGACCAAACTCACCGCGCTCGGCGCTGGCCGTCAAGAACGCGAACCATAACGTAAGCTTCGGCTTTTGAGCTTCTAGCTCAGTGGCGCCGCCCGCGGCACCCCGGGACACTAACGAAGTGCACAAATTATACTACGTTTAACTTATCAGATGAGTATACAGGCTAAATTGCAGCTACTTTTAAAGCCAAAAGACTGCTGAAAAGACGACTATTTTACTTCACTTACGGAGTGACCACACTTATTGATGCGGAAATTGAGCTAGGTGCATGCAATAAAGCGAATAGTCCGACGCGGTATCGTTCAAACTGAAACGAGGCGAATGACGTCATTTCCTCTTTGCAACTCTGACAGCCATAAGCCGATTCTGCGTCGGAGTGTGGTCTCTCTCCCTCACTTAAGTGTACATCTTAAAAAAAGAATCTCCGGACACAAAAAAAGATAATTAGCAGTTTAGTAGAGAGATTAATATTTTGCCTGTATGCCTAACTCTTAAGTTGACTGTTCGACATGTTTTTGAAGGTTCCATCAGCAAAATTTCTCAGACGACGATCATTTGCACTACCAACTGATTATCCTAGTCGAGGTCGTAATGGTGTAACAGTATCAAGAAATTTCGTGTGTGGAGCAAAATATAAGTATATCGAGTATTCGAACCTTCAAATTGTGTCGTACTATACCTATGAACATGTGGCCTTTAACAATGTATAATTATGACGATTCCTATAATAAAACATTACTTCGCAAATATTTGTGGTTTACACTGTAAATCTCGATAGAGTAAGACGGCTGAGAATTGAGTGACGCAAGACGCTGAGGTTTCTGAAACGAACATTATCGACGTGTCAAAATTGAAGTTATCTGTTTGGCTGTTGATAATTCAGTAATCTTATCACAGTAGCAGACGCGCTTAACAGTTCATTAACTAATTTTTGTGTTGATTTTCGTTCCAGCAACCGGGCGTAAGATTTACATTATGTCGGTTCTTTCTTGGATTACAAAAATATGTAAATGTTTAATTTTACTAAAAAGAAATCTAGGTTTCTTATTTAAGCACTAACCATTTATAAAATAACCTTTTTTGTGAACTTCTAGTAGCTTCAGAAAACTTGAAAAAATATAATAAGTTTATTTAGTAACAGCATAATTCGATATTTCCTATTTTCATTTCACACTGTGACATAATTAATATAAATTCGTATTTTTTTTTTTAAATTATTGAATGTAATTCAATAATTTGTGATTGAATGATTATTTCTGAATTGGAGAATGTTTATATATTTTGTTTATTTTGGTGTCTGTGGTAATGTGAATTGGCGCAGTACTTTTAGTTAATAGTCATTCGATCTAAGATATGGAACTTAATTTTTAATATAAATTTAATATGTGACATAGATAACGCAAAGGAATATAATTACAGAATAAAACAATAACAAATTCAATGAACGACGTAATTCGCTCACTTTGAAGCTCAATAAAACAAAGTTATGAATCTTTATGTTAACATCACAATGATGATAGGGAAACCAACTGACATTACTTTAATAAATAGACTATAATTTAAGAAACTTATATTTTCAAATATCTCAATGGGCAGTTCAGTGCAACTGAAACGTGCAATGCGCGTTATTTTGATATCGAACGAAACTTGTCAACGAATAATTTTATCATATTTGTATTGTCTTTCGGGCTGGTGTCAGCTTCACTTCCGAAGCGCGTATTTTGCGTCAAACTCTTATCATAATAGTTTCATTTAAAACCTTTCGTTAAACCTTCCTTGTTATTGATTAAAATATGTATTATTACTAACATTAGAAAACGGATATTTACCCCTTTTTAAATGACAATGTTAGTGACCATGACTGAATAGAGAGTCGTTTTATATAATTAATATAGTATTCAATGAATGAAGAGGTTAGCTGGCATCATTCTTACATTTGCAAATCTCATACCTGTTTTAGATAAATTTTTTGTTGGGTTTTCACATAATATTTACAGTTTCACGTAAGGTTAAAAAATTGTCATTTGTTATGGAAACGTAAATATTGTTTGATTGTGAACCAATATATTCATGTTCTATAGTTGCATTTGTTTATTATGTCCTGTGTTATATGACAATAAAGTTGTTTCACTGCGTTGATTAGCATTTAATGTAGTTAAGCGACGTCGGGACTCTTTGTATGCCAAAAGCTGTGAGTTGTTGATATTACGTCTACGAATGTTTGTACTTTTATATTTGAATGATACGAGAAATTGGTAAAAAATGTATGTTTTATATGATATTATTATAAATTTTTAATTCACATAGACGATAGATAAATAAATTATGACTGGTTCTTTTAACTGTTGTTTTTTTTTTTTATTACCGCTTGTATAAAAATAATATACTAATACAATAAATAAGGTAAATTTCGACATTCGAACAGTAGGACACTTGACAGGTGAGGATGGACGAAAAATACGTGTTGCGCTGGCCCCAAGTAATATGGGACAGGGGCAGGGAGATGGTGACGATCAGTAGGACGCTTCAAGCGTCAGCAGCACGTGGGAATGATGCAGAGAATGTTTTATGTGTAACAGCTGCAGTCGCAGTGCATTGCCTACGCCTCCCAAATGTTGCCATCCTCCGCCATATCTCCTCCATCCATCACAGGCAGAGATATACGCGAGCGGTCGCTCTCCGAACCACTGTAGTTGCCCGCACGCGCGAAGTCTGTCGGATAGTCTCCCTTGTCGTACTCGCTCATAGAGACCTCCTTGGAAAGCGCAAGTTGCATCTGTACGCTGGACACGTCGTTAGGGTCGGCATGGAAGATGGCGTCGAGGACGTCGTTCCTGGTGAGGCGCGCGGCCTGCTCGGGCGAGGCGCTGCGCTCGCTGGGCGAGGGGCTGCGCTCGCTGGGCGAGGTGGGTCGCTTGGGGCTCACGATGATGGTCATCTGCGCCG
Source organism: Eugnorisma glareosa (assembly GCA_947578425.1). Classification (NCBI taxonomy): domain Eukaryota; kingdom Metazoa; phylum Arthropoda; class Insecta; order Lepidoptera; family Noctuidae; genus Eugnorisma; species Eugnorisma glareosa. The sequence continues at coordinate 16,682,253 of OX387960.1, read as the reverse complement.
AGAAGACCTCGCTCGCCGCTTGGCTGTTCACTGTGCTCTGCACGACCAGCAATAAGTCTTGCGTTTGCGACTTTATATCTTTTATTTCACTGATACTTTCTACTTCCACTCTTAGATTGTTTTCGCTTTCCGCGCTCGTTGGATTGATTTGTGGGTCTACCGCCAAAGCGGAGTCGCGGTTTGATCCGTGGTACATTTGATTAATGTTTCGTCTTAATATCTGCAGTTCGGCTTGCTTGCTGTGTTTAATTTGCTGTAGTGCGTCGTTTCGGGTGGAGATCTCGTACTCGAACTCGGTGTTGCTGACGCTGTTGATGGCAGAGTGTGTCCTCGTCTCAGTGTCGGCCTGTCGGCTCTGTTTCGCAGATGTGTACAGTTTCCTGAAGTCAGTAAGTGGAGCCTCGAGATAGTTGCTGCATACTTCGCGATCCGTACAATCTACCTCGACAGTATCAGGAATGGGCTTCACTTTCTCAGAGACGGTGGGTTTGTTCCTAAAGTACGTCTCCCCGACGTCAAACTTGGTCTTGTAATCGAGCATGTACTTATCAAAGTCGGCGCGCACGGTCTTTTGTAAGTTAGCAAAATGCGTTTCTATGTCATTTCTGGTGGCTTCGAGTTCATGCGTTGAGTGGCTTCGTGTGACGTCTGTTACAAAAAAAATGCATTTTAAGGAAATCATAGATTTTTGTTATATAACATTTTTGAGTATCTTCATTAGCTGAACTGACAATACGTATTGCATGATTTTTAATGTAATAGAGAGTATGCTATATATGTAACTAACCGAGTGCCTTGGCGAGGCCATCATTCGGTTCCTCGCCGGTGCGTCGCTCGGACTGTCTGCGCCGAAAGTCGCGGTAGGACTGCTCGACGGCCTCGGCCTCGATCTCCAGCTTGCGCAGGCGCAGCTTGGCCTCGCGCAGCACGGAGTCGGGACTCCTGTCGCGCGAACTCACGGTGCTGCTGCACGGTAACCTGCTACTGTTCCTCCTGAATGATATGGTGGAATTTTAAGTGTAAGGCCGCTTGTTTTTTTCTGTGTAAACAACCTTCTATGTGATGAGTGTGTGATTTTCACGGAAAAAAATTGTGTATTCACAAGCAGCCTATCAGTCCGCTAACGCAGGAATAGCTTGAGGGTTACCCAACATGCTAATCTTTATCAAAAACGTGAAGCATCAAGCCATTTTGAACCAAATGCTGTGCCGTCCAGTAGACCTGCCCTGCTGCCTCTCGTATTATTACGAAAATGTTTCTTAGTTACCAACAAACCTGGTCCTTTACAGAAATCCTAAGATTTACGCAAATACACGATATTTTCAACTATCCTGCGATATACACACATGGAGATAAACTATAAATGAACGCGCCATCGTGCATCGTCTGGAAACAAGTATGCTTCTACCAGAATTCGAATGCTTACCTCAGCAAGGTCTCCTTGGAGTCTTTGAGCAAGGACTTGTGGCTCTTGTCTACATTCCGGCTCTCTACGCCTACTGTAGCCCTCGGACGCTGATGAACTCGATCACTACAACAAAATATAGGCCTGATAATACTCGTTGAAAATGTCAGAAAAAAAAATCTGGAGACAGTCATGAAAAATCATTAAAAAAACAGTTCGAGATTCAATTCCCACTAAACGTATGGGAAGCTTCTTATCGCTTTTAGTCTTTTCTAGTACTTACTCAAAGCTGGGGGGACCAACTGAGCTTTCAGTATTTAGTTTTTTTTAAACCTCTTAGAAACAGGATGGTTTGGCATAAGTATTTGAGAAAATAGCTTTTTTGCTTGCTGGCTACACTTTTTCTTAAATACAGATTTCGATTTTCGTTTTTTTTTATTTTTTTTAGATTTTGCATTCATAAGAATGCAGATCGAAACTTCTCAAAAACAGCCTGTTAAGACTATTTTCCTGTAGCAACAACGGTTAAGGTCCTAAGCCCCATCTGAAGTTCCACATTGTAGATAGGATGATCACCATCATGATTGTGAGATTTGGTGGTATAAACTTACCGCATGAGCGGGTACGTGTCTTCGTCCGGTTGCAGCGAACACGACGCCTCGGCCAGCTGCGAGCCGCTCACCCGGCCCTGCCCGCTGCTACTTGCACCTGACAACACGGTGATCGTAATCACTAGTTTACAAAGAAGATCATCCAGCCTCCATACGTTTTTGGGCTATTTTCAAAAGTAAAGCCAGTGAAAATAAAATTATTATTTGGGTAGAGCATAACATAATAATAGTAGATTATACAACAAGTGAAAAAAAGGGAATTTAATTCGAGGGACAAAGTTGGATCCCGAGAGCAGCGAAGGATTCTAGAGTAGAATCCCGAGCGTAGCAAGGGATTCTAGAGTAGAATCCTGAGCGGAGCGAGGGATACAAGAACCGAGATAAATTATTTTTTTCACGAGTTGTGTACTCTACTTTTTACCATTGACTGCGAGAAAATAAACAGAAGTATATTATTTATATTTCTCGTGGGTTAATAATAGCAACCACTCGGGTCGATCTTACTAAGGTCGGTCTGTGGATGGGTGATCACTAATTCATTACATACCGAGTTACCTCCGTGCCTCGGAAAGTACGTAAAACCGTTGAGCCAGCCGTCATTTGTATTTCTTTGACAGTTTTATTACTACATCGAAGTCGAAGTCAATTCACCTAGAAGTTATTCAACCACAAAATATCTGAGATTACCCAGATCGCCACCTCTTTTTAGACCAGCCTCGGCGGCGCCGTCCATCCTCAGGCAGCAGGCACCCATTGTGTTGAGACTTTTGCCCAGTGGTCGTTATGCATGCGGCTCGTGACCTACCCAATCCCTTCATCAATCAGCTTTTATACTATTTCTATTCATATTTTATGTATGTTTTATACTATTGTAATCATGACTATTTATTTAAAACTTGGGTATAGAACTCGGTTGGTATAATAAAAATGTTTATATCGATAAGCTCTATTTAATTGTTGCGTTTATTTTAGCTAGCCGGCAAAAAAAAGTACCCCAATCTGGGTGATCTCAGATATTTTGTGGTTGAATAACTTCTACGTGAATTGACAACGACTTCGGTGTAATAATAAAAAAAAATGTTTGTCGTATTATGCTCTATCTAAATAATAAGTTTACTTTTTAAAATAGCCCAATGTGGGTGCTCTCTTTTCAACTTTTTGTATATACCCTGCAAGATTAAGCGCGATTAGCCTAAAAGTGTTAGCAGAAATATTCCATAACGTCACATTTTTTTTTTACTGTCTAGTCATATTTTTCTGTTACTCCATTGGGGGTTGTAGTTTCATGTTCCTTTATTCGACATTAAACAATAAATAACTTGTTTCAAATTTTAAACGTAGAGCAGAAAATGTTTACAAAATTTTGATGATTTTAAAAATGAGAAAGCCCACTTGTCCCGTTGTCTGACATGGAGCTGATCTGATGATGGAGCTGGACCCTTTGTATGTAATACATTTATCAGAACATGGGGACCATGTAGCTAGCCTGTCCGCTATTACTTTTAGAAATGTAATGCGAAACACTTAGAAAACGATTACCTGTGGTGTCGGCGCTAGCGCACGTGGCGGGCGCGCGGACGGGCGGCGCGGGCGCGGCGCGCGGCCGGCCCGCTGCCAGCGGCCTGCACGCACACAATCATTTATGGTGAAGAGTATGGTGCTATATCTATTGAAAAACAAATGTGCTGTACACATCAATCTTCTGGAATGATTAGAGGCCTATCAAAGCTTATTGTAGATGGCGTGACCATAGGCTAAATCCCAATCCAACCAATGGGGTGAGGTATTTCGTAATGTGAAAGGAATTTATGAAAGTGTGAACCTTTACTTTGTTATTTTGTTTATTTTAATTGTATGTATAACTCTTTTAGTTCTTTTTTAGTTACTATAATTGGTTTAACAGCCGTTGTAATAAAATAAAAAAAATAAATAATAAAAAAAACATTAACGAAAACCACATCAGAAATGGCCTACGTCGTTTAAAAGAACTAAGCGGCCAAACAGACAGACACACAAAGCGACTGTTTTATACTTCGTATAAATTTAGATTGGTCACTTTAGTTCGTATGTGACGGTATAGAGGACGCCACAAGATCATTATATGTACACTCTTACTATTCCCGTGTATATCCCACAATAATCCAATGAAGGACAATGTATCCCCGATCCCTTGAGACCTAGATTCAAGGCTGTGCATTACGGAACATGCTCAGTTCTACGCCAGCGTTGGTACGTCCTTCAAGCGGAAGTCTTCTGATGCTAAATGGAAATGTTGTTTACATCGACGGCATAAAGTTTATTATATTTATACGTACCTCCTATTATTTCCGTGCCTATCCCGCAGTATACCAATGAAGGGCAGCGTATCGCCAGGGACTAAGATCCGAGGCTGTGCGTTACTGAACATGCTCAGTTCTTCGCCGGCGCCCTTCCGCCAACCAACGTTCAGGGTGCTGGCACTTATACTGTTGTTTAAGCTGGGAATTGAGAGAAACAAATAATCTCAAAGATTGATTGATGTGAGTGGCGCAAATGACAATACTATTCATGTGAATGAAAAAAATATGTAATTATTTTGAAGCTGTAGAGCGGGCGAATCTAACGAATTTACGAAGTCGAGTTTGACCAGTTTTCTATCCAGATACTCAAATCAGTAATCAGGCAGTAAGTCTTTGGTCCGTTTAGAGAAATTTTTATAAAGATATAAAAGCACAAAGGTACTGCTGATTTCATTAGAAATTTTGCGAAATTTGTTTCTCAGTTTCCACCTAGTATGATGCTGTGCCCAAAGAAAGGATTTATGGTCTATATGTGAAGGATTATATGCCTAGAAAGTAGGTGACTGCTGAGATGACGAGTATTAAAGAAGTATGGAAGAAGATGATCTGCTGCGCCGACTCCAAATAGAATGGGATGAAGGCGATGATGTTGGTATGTTTAGGGCGTTATTTTGACTTATTAATTATTATATAACATCTCCAGTATAGCTTGCTACTCACTTGCGCATGCGCTGCACATCCGCAGGCGCCGTGCGCGGCCGCATCGCCGCAGCGCAGCGCTGGAACAACACGCTGTACGTTAGCTACAGGCTACAGTTAAACCAGGACAGGTATCACATAAACAGCCTGTAATGTTCCCACAGCTGGGACAAAGGCCTACTCTCAGTGACAGGGAGCCAGCTCAGTGCGGCTAGGGAGATGTCCACTTGTAGGTCTAGAACATGCATGTTTCTCACAATGTTTTCGCGTGTGTGTGGCTTTCGAAAGTCGGTGGCAAAAAAGTCAATGAAACAAACAAAGTCACCGACTACCGAAATTCAAGTAATTTTAGACTTATTAGACTTATTTAGTGTTTTTTTTGGAAGTCGGTTTTCGCAGAAAGTTTTTTATTTTACTCTTTTTAGTTGTAGTTAAACCACATAAATTCTTGTCATGAATTAATTTTACATTGTAACTAGAAGTTAGTTAAATTACTCGTCAAGACGAATCATACAAGCCGAAACTCGATGAGGTTTTGTCATTTTATAACGGAGTTCTTATGGCCACCGTCCAGCTCCATCATCAGACACTGGATACCATTTAGGACCAAAGTACTCGTCAAGACGAATCAAACGAGCCCAAACTCGATGGGATTGTGTCATTTTATTACGGACTACCTGTGACCACCTTCCAGCTCCATCACCAGACCCTGGGTACCATCTAGAGACAAAGTACTCAACAAGATGAATTATACGAACCCAAACTAGATGGTGTTATGTCGTTTTATAACGGAGTTCCAATGGCCACCTTCCAGCTCTATCATCAAACCCTGGTTACCATTTAGGACCAAAGTACTCGTCAAGACGAATCATACGAGCCCAAACTCTATGGGATTGTGTCATTTTATTACGGACTACCTGTGACCACCTTCCAGCACGATCACCAGACCCTGGGTACCGTCTAGAGACAAAGTACTCGACAAGATGAATCAAACGAGTCCTAACTCGATGGCGTTGCGTCGTTTTATTACAGAGTTCCTATGGCCACCTTCCAGCTCCATCATCAGATCAGCTCCATGTCATCATAATATTGCACTGTCTTGCGATATACACATGCGTGCAAAATTTCAGTTCAATCAGAAATCGGGAAGTGTGTCAAATGTAACTAGCAAGTATCACGCGGCGTCGCGTGATGTTATCAAAGCGCCTTCACGCGACGTCGCGTGATGTTTTCAAAGCGCCTTTACGCGACGTCGCGTGATGTGACAATTAACTTGAGGAAAATTCCATTATCAAATTCCTGAACCGATTTTGATGAAACTTCTATGGGACCAATCGGGAAGCATATCCTTTCAGATGAAAAAGATTTTTTTAAATCGGTTTTACAAATGACAGAGTTATGAGGTAGGTAACAAACAAAAAAAAACATAAAAAAATACAACCGAATTGAGAACCGCCTCCTTTTTGAAGAAAGTCGGGTAGAAATTCTCGGTGAATTTAAATCTTTAAACATCTCGCGATTACAAAACTTTTACTTTAGTCTACTGCTATCAAATCGTTTTAGAAACTATAGTCTAGCATTTCTGCACATAAAAAGGCGTAAAGCAATTAATAGTCTCTTGATTGAAAGGAAATACCTATTTGTTGTCCTCACCTGTCTAGCGAACGCCTTGAGCCTATCATTCTCTTCCCTGAGGCGCTGTATGAGGTCACGGTCACGGTCACGTCCGCGCTCGAGGTCGAGGTCAGGCGCCGCCGTATCCCCCGCCTCGCTAGAATTCGACGAGTGGCTGCGGTCGCGACTCCTATCGTAAATCTGGTCTAGGTTCGACTGAATAACAAAAATAAATTAAAACATAAATACAATAACATAACAGTCGTATGAAATGCGCGCGCGCGCCTGTGGGATAGCCCACAGGCGCGCGCGCGCTCTGATCTGTTAGCTGCATGACGGCGTTCTGTCTCATTACTATCGTACCGAGCAATAGTGGGTAGAAGTAGCGAAGGTTCAATTTTTGTAAGCCGGAGTACATATTTACAATGTGAGTTAATTATTTGTCTATAGAATACCGACTGTACCATTTTTCAAAGGGAAGCCGGTAGGAATCGAGTTGTATGGAACCTTCGCCACTGGTGGGTATATAGACAGAGTCACGCAGCTATCACTAATTACCAGTCACCGGCGGTCATTAATAACTATACCTACCCTACACAGGGTGAATTTTCCAAGTGTATGGTCAAATCCGAAAGTATGAGAAATGGCGAAAAATGCTCAAAGGAGTCTCGAGCCCGGTTTTGATGAAAAATAAAACTGCAACATTGGATTTTTGAAAACTCAATATTCCTGGCCAGAAATATTGATTTAAAAAAAAAACACTGTATACTGTACACTATTCGAAAGCGTCGCTATTGAGAATGAAATTCTGGGAACGCGTTCCAGAGAAAAGGGGTCTTGGCAGACAGACAACAAAGTGATCCTATCCTGTTATAAGGGTTCCGTTGATCGCCATGGGATCTGGAGGCGATAGTCCTCGCGCGCCTGCACGAATGGCGCGTGGAGACACTACGCCGGGGGTAACTCCGCTGCCGCGGCAAATTTTCGCTCAGCGGACAGACCTCCGGCGCGATCTCATGGCGACATGGAGAGAGCGACTGTCGCAACCCCGTGCAGGGCACGCCACAATAGTGGCGATAAGTCCCCTCTTTGAGGGAGTGGCTAGAGAGGCGCCACGGCGCCCTCACCTTCCGCCTGACGCAGGTCCTCACCGGACACGGTTGTTTCGGGAGGTTCCTGCACCGAATAGGGCGGGACGAAACGCCCGGGTGCTACCATTGTGAGTATCGACCGGAGGACACGGTGGAGCACACGGTGGAGATCTGCCCCGCGTGGGCGGAGCACCGCCGTGTCCTCGTAGCGGCGATCGGCGGCGGCGACCTCTCGCTTGCGGCCTTGGTTCAATCCATGGTCCGGAGCGAGACGGAATGGGACGGTCATGCTAGCGAAGGAGGTGGCGGAACGTGAGAGGGAGAGAACCTCACGTCCCAGCCGCCGCGGGAGACGCACCGGGCGTCGGCGCCGGCCACCGTAGGCGCGAGCCTGTGGACGGTGAGCTAGGGGCTAGCTCGCCTTCCGTCCGTCTTATGACGGCAGGCCGTGTCGACGGCGCGTTCGTGTTCCACGCGCGCCTCAAAGAGAGTCATTAAACAGGAAGGGGTCCAAAAGGACCGATGCCTGCCAGGGTTGCGGGACTGTTCGAAAGAAATACCGCGGCCCTGGAACACAAAGGGCAAAGGAAGGAATATGGATCGGTTTTAGTCAGTAAAAGTCTGACACTCCCTCCTGCTCAGCCCAGAGCGGGAGGGGTTATTTGATGATCTCCCATCGGTAAAAAAAAAAAATAAGTGTTCCGTTTACGAGGCACTGAGGTACGGAACCCTTAAAGGTAGCTTGAAGGATAGATTTTCGTGAATTCAGTCTCCGAAGAAGTTAAATTGGGGATGAAAGTTTGTATATAAATTTTGAATCATAAAAGTACATACCTGAGTAAAATTAACATTCTTCTTCTTAAAATCATTGACAAGTTGATTCATTTTGATTCTTTCATCAAAATCATCGCTTTTGGAGCCCTTGCCGGTACCCTGTCTGTTATTTAACGCCACATTCGTCTGGGACACCGTCTCGGATTCTTCGGTCATCGTTGCTCGCTCGATGACACACTTCGCTTGAATTTGGGAAGACTCTAGATACTTCTTAAGTATTTCCAGTTCGATTTTTAACAAATCATAGTGCGAATGAACTTCCGCGCTTTCCAAATTGTGTACTGTAATTACTTTGCTGGTTGAGTCTTGGACAGTTTTCAAGTTTTCGAGTTCCGAACATTCGCGTGTGATGATTTCTCTCTCCCTCTTCATAGATGCTAAGTGGGCCTCTAATATCGCTAGTTCGTTTGATATCTGTGCCCGCATTTCTTCGCCACGTTTCTTTAGAATATGTTCTGCTTCAGCTAGTTGGGTTTTCAAGCTATCTTCCTGTAGAAAACCAAGCTGTTTGAGTTGCGTTTGAAACCGACACAAAATTTCCGGATGCCTTTTAAAAAAATACAAAAACAAAAGCCCGTGCCCCAACCGTGGAAACACTATAGGGTGATTGTGGTACGTGTTTCTCGTCCGGCGCACAGTGGGCTGAAAATGAAGCTCCTACCTTCCTTATTTCGAAAAAAAAAAGAAACAAACAAACGAAAGTACGCCTTTACTGATGGGCAATATTTTTTGTACTGTTACTTTTTAAATTATGAAACACTAGCTTATGCCCGCGGCTTCACCCTCTTGGGGGTCAATAATTGTCCCACGGGATCATACTACCAGGATAGAAAGTATCCTATGTGTTAATCCAGGTTATACGAGGGCTGCACTAAAAGTATCGGGAATGGAATATTTTCACTGTTCCAGTCATATTAAAATCTTTTTAATTGAAACCTCCTTGATTTTAAAAACCGAATACCATTTGATTATTTAAAAAAGATTCTCGGTCTTGTCACAAGGTTTTGTCAAACTTGTTTAGTCATATATAAGGTGCTCTGTGGTTTAGTCGTTGAGAAAATGGAATTGACTCGAGATAATTCAAGAGCGATGATTTATTATGACTTTCGAAGTGGTTTAACACAAAAACAGTGTGTTGACCGGATGATTTCTGCATTTGGTGATGAAGCCCCATCCAAAACCACAATTTATCGCTGGTTTGCTGAATTTCAACGTGGACGTGTCAAGCTCAGTGATGATCCCCGTCAAGGTCGTCCAAAAACTGCAGTCACCCAAGAAAACGTTGACGCTGTGCGTAAGCTGATTGAGGAAGATCGACATGTGACACACCGCGAAATTCAGGCAACTTTAGACATTCGCATGAGTCAAATACAAATAATCTTGCATGAACAATTAGGTGTAAAAAAGTTGTTTTCCCGATGGATACCGCATTCGCTCTGTGAAGAGCAAAAAGCGGCTCGCGTTACTTGGTGCGTCAGAACTCTCGAAAGATTCCACGCAAGATCCTCAAATGCTGTATACAACATCGTATCAGGTGACGAATCCTGGATATACGCGTACGAACCCGAAACAAAAAACCAGTCAAGAGTTTGGGTGTTCGAAAATGAGTTAAAGCCAACAAAAATTGTTCGTTCACGGAGTGTTGCAAAAAAAATGGTGGCCACGTTTGTCTCCAAAGCCGGCCATGTTACGACTATTCCTCTTGAGGGACAAAGAACGGTTAATGCAGAATGGTATGCTAGCATTTGTTTGCCACAGGTCGTTTCTGAACTCCGTAAAGAGAACTGCAACCGCCGCATCATCCTCCATCACGACAATGCGAGTTCTCACACCGCGCACAGAACAAAAGAGTTTTTAGAGCAAGAAAACATAGAATTATTAGACCATCCGCCGTACAGCCCCGACCTAAGCCCTAATGATTTCTATACTTTCCCTAAAATAAAGAATAAATTGCGTGGACAGATATTTTCATCACCTGAAGAAGCTGTGGACGCCTACAAAACGGCCATTTTGGAGACCCCGACTTCCGAATGGAATGGTTGCTTCAATGATTGGTTCCATCGTATGGAAAAATGTGTCAAATTTCGCGGAGAATACTTCGAAAAGCAGTAAATACATTTTTAAATAGTAATATTGTGTCACTTCCTTGATTCCCGAAATTTTCAGTGCCGCCCTCGTAAACTATGTGTGTGCTAAATTTAATCCAAATCCTTTCAGTAGTTTTTGCGTGAAAGAGTAACAAGCATCCGTCTATCCATCCATCCATCCATCCTCACAAACTTTCGCATTTATAATATTTGCAGGAAGTAAGTATGATTTTATGTAAAGGAAGATATTATACAGGGTGTACGGGGCAACCCTCCACAAAGACAAGGTGCATTCAGCTCCTTATTTTGAATCATATTCCACCGGATCTTCGGTATTTTGCTTCCTTTATTTCATTGTAAAATTATATTTCCTGTACGCAGCACTCCATTTATGTAAATAATACGGCTAAATCTCTCTAAATACTCTACCGAAGTATGCGTTAAATCAGCTGTTCACTTCCTGCCTAGCATGCTTACAGCCTACGGAGTTCATCGAACTCGTCGTCGCGCTTGCCGTTCACTACGTACGTTTTGCCATGGTAACGATACATTGCGTATGAGGAAAATAAAACAAATCAAATTTATTGGATTCCCATAACATTCCTGAAATAATTTCTTGTACTGGTCATCTTAGTTATGATATACAGAATTCACCCCATCAGTTTGTGGAGGGCTGTTCCTTACACCCTTTAGAGATAAAGTCAAAGTTACAATCTTCGCCATCAACACGTGGAGATTGGGACAAGCAAAGAGAGGCCTATACCCAGGAGTGGGTGAAGTTAAGCTGGTGATGATAATGAATGCTAAAGGCGTTACCTTGAGCTCGAGCCGCTCGGTCTCGGCGCGCACGTTGTGCATGGCGAGCGTCATGTGCAGGTGCTGGTCGCGCAGCGAGCGCGCCAGGCCCCACAGGAACTTCTTCTTGTGCTGCACGCTGCGTTCCAGCTCCTCCTCGCGGGCTTTGTATGCCTCCTCCAACTATATGCCAAGGATATTGGGACACGTTATAACACTAACAAGATATTTTGTTCTTCATAAGAGGGTACAGTCATTAAGGGCAAGCGAATGTCTTGCCCTTATCCTAATTTATTTGTCTCAATAGGGAATATGCATGTAATTTTTTTTTACTTAAATCATTAATGTGCAGTACTATCAACCCAAGAAAATAATTCAAAGTTAATTTCAACTACTGCTTGTCGCACAAAAAAAATATTAAACTCCTGCAATTTTCTACGACAGTTCAAACGTCCATGACTATCGCGGCCATTCATCTCAGGACTTTGATGTCACTTACCTCTATCTGCCTTGTTTAAATCTAATTTTTTGCCCTTAGTAGATTAGTTTTACTAAAATCTAAGTGCTTTATTTAAGCAAAAATTGCATTAACAATTTTATAGTAAAATCTTAGTGAAACTTTAAGTACTTTTCAATTAAAAGTGTTTCTTTGACACATGGATTGTGACGTCACTACCGGAATCGATGCGTTTTGTGTTTGCGTTCCGTTTCACCAAAAACACGGTAAATAAAATATTAAATTGTAAAATAAGTGTTGTATTAGAGAATTAAACAAGTGTAACACAATGTTTTTATGGCAGTACCTTAGACATATCATCCTTCGCACAGTCCATTCATCGATTTTTTGGTCTTCCTCAACTCTAAATACTCTAATAGCATTATCATTAACACTAGAAACGGGATATTTACCGTGTTTAGTGTTGTACGCGCTGCTGAATGGGTCGCACACACCTTGATTGTTAGCTTGAATAATAAGTCACGGATAGCCAAAGATGATGATTTATTGACTATATTTAACTACCACGTAACTAATGCTATATGAATAATGCGTGAATGAGTATAGCTGACAATGAACGCTGATTGTGTACTGTCGCTTTACAATATGATTTGTGTAAGGTGACGGAAAGGTGCTGATCTATGCAATGCGCGCGTGCTATGTACGATACATGACTCGTACACTGTTTGTTTTGAGTTCCCGATATTTCGGCGCGGTTGCAAGCACCATGCTCACAGTCGCACACATACAACATCAGTCCGACAAAAAACATTGGGTAGTAGCCCAGTTAGAAAGAAAACTCGTCAGGGGGCCTATCACCACCTCTTATATCTTACTTCAGTTATAATGCATAATCAGCCTATAATGTTCCCACTGCTGGGACACGGGCCTCCTCTACATGAGAGGGAATGGGCTTGTCTTATATTCCTTAACTAAACGTCGAATTTTTTAACATAAACTTTAATAATCGGAGTTTTGGGAGTTTTTCTTTACACAGGTTTTCTACAATATCGGTTTTCGTGTCGTCGTGAAGAGCAGGAAGTTGTCTCCAGTTAAGATGGCGGATAGCACAGATCATATATATTTTCTCGTGACTAAATTAGCGCCCTCTCGCGGCGCCTAGCGAAAACTACAGGCGACATTTGGGTCGCATCGAATGAACTATTTAGAACAGGGCTATAATCCACTACGCGGGCCCGGTGCGGGTTAGTAGATGTCACATGTCTCCGATTTTTTGGTTCTAGGATATGCTGGTTTCCTCACGATGTTTTCCTTCACCGATTTATAAGCAGTGATAATGCAGGATATTCCCCCGGTCTCCCTCCATCATCCATAGGTGTTTTCCCAAATTCCAAGCCCAGCAGTGATCGACTTACATCTTTTTGTTTCCTCTGCAGCTGTATGGCTTGCGTCGCCATCGATTTCTCCACCTTCATCTTTTCTTCCACCTTCACCATTTGCACTTCCGACTCGTACACTGACTTCATTTGCTGGAACATCTGCAAAATATTTTGTTTTAACATTCGTTTTAAAAAATTATCGATATTCCAGCCTAACGAAAACATTCCGCATTAACACTTAAGTCAAATGAAATAGGCCATTCGCATTGGTTTAAGTTGGTGGAATCCAGGCTGTAGACTGAACACCTGGCGAAGACTGAAGGAGGCCTATTTCCAGCAGTAGTTCATCTTTCGATTGGAATAATGATAATTTACACCAAAATTTTAATTTTGGGCCTAAGTTGAACAATGTGAAAACTAATTAAAGTATGGGGAAATGGGTGGCATTGATCGCTGGCACTGACGGTCAATCAAAATAAATAATTACACAACAAAATTATATATAAATACATCTAGTTTTAACAAATGGAAGGGCCTGGCCAGCTTCATAAGGGTACTACGTGCATAAATACCAAGATACTCTAGCTTGGGCAGCAAATTTTAAATACTTTAATGCCCATTTTCTGTAATACTCAGCCATAACTAAATAAATGCCAAACTATTATTGAAATTTTGGATAAACTCCAAAACTAATAGAGGGTGTAACAAGACCCTAACGACGCCGAAAGGCACTTGAATTCCCCGTCATTGCGATCATTTTTTTCTTCTAGACCATACCTGGGAACCTTCTAGTTACGGAGATATTGGGGGTCAAAGTTCCAACTTATTCACAAGTTTTTTTTCAATACCTAATTTTAATGTAAGATTTTCGACCCCCGTACTATTCAATCCGTCCACCAGCACAATGTTTTGAGTCGTACCGTAAAACGTGATTTTTCACCCAAAAAAAAAAGGCGTTTCCCAGCAATAATTTTTGTGTAGAGTAACTTAGTTTGATGTACAATGCTCGGTTGACGGCTTCGTGATGGGTCTTGTTACACCTGTATGTTATTAATTCATACACAACAACAAATAAAGGCAACCAAAAGAAAAACAAATATTTTAAAAACCTCTTCAATGAGGCGTTTTTCCACAGTACTGATATTTTTAACAAGAATTTCTGATTCCGCAAAGCTATCGCTAGGTCTCGGTTTATATTTAGTAGCAAACTGAAAGAAAATCATTAAAAAAAATTGTAACAGCGATTTTAAAAAACATGGCCCAAGTGACTTATTGTTATGGAACAAAATACGGTTGTTATAGGGAATTTATAATATTCTAACAGGATTTAAGATAATCTTACTTCAATGTGGGACGAGAGGGATGAAGACTTCATCCCTCTCGTCCCACATTGAAGTAAGATTGAAGGATGAAGCTTTTGTCTTATACGGCGGCATCCACAGATATAGAAATACCTAGTACCTATATCGATCCGTATTTAAGTAAAACAAGTGTGCCATTTTAGGCTACCTACCTACTATGACGTCATAAGCACTAAGTTACCAAATAGAATACGTTTTTGTTCTGTAAATGTCTAGAATTAAGTTCTTGAGATGTAATGTTGTTGGTTTAAACAAATTAACTTGCTGCGACAGTAGCCACGTTAAGCACGCGAAGAAGGTGCTATTGCGTTATCTATATCTGAGGCTACATCTCTTTTCCACACTCTGAAGTAGAAGAGGCCTGGACTGTACCGCCAGGTACAGTCACTCAATATTAATTCAACAGGTTGATCATAATATTGTCAATAAATGGGGCAATAAGTAACGTTTTGAGTACCCAGTTATTATATTATGTATGTACCATGTGGATTGAAGGTACACACTGTTGATAGCATATAACAGCTGCTTCTACTATTTTAAGACTGTAAATGCGTATAGAAGCGAAATCCAAATGCTGCAATCAAATTTATTATACCTCAATGCTTACAAACCATTTTAAACCGTTAACTTATAACCACAGAGTTTAATTTTGCTCAAAGCAAACACAGTGAAATCAACATACCTTGGCTAAATATTTCTTCTTCTTTTTATACCTTTCTTTGAGTTTATTAAACTTTCTCTGACACTTCTTACAACAAGCAGGGTGGCTGCACTCTGGCATAGCCGAGTTCTTTGTATTTGCAGCATCTATTTCTGTGCTGTCACAATATTTGGAACTATCCACAGAAACACCTGATCGACCTGTAGAACATAAATTATACGGCGTGTAGTTAGAAAGGGTTTAGTCATACTTAAGGTGGAAGCGCAAGGGTAGCCCGCGAAATTTAAATTTTCTCAAGTTTATTGTAATTTGCAGGTCAGTGTCAAGTTGTATGTTGATGAAAATATAAATCGCGCCAGTAACACGTATGGAGTTACAGAATTATAATCATTCAAACCATCAATACAACCCTCCAAGTTCATATAATCTCAAAGAGTGACTTTTTCATGAAATAGCTATTGAATGTGATTATATGAATTTAATTTTGCTACCCTTAAGGTGGATGCGCAAGGGTAGCCCTTGCGCATCCACCTTAAGGGTAGCCGGCGAAATAAACGAAATAAAATTTTCTTACGTTTTTTGCAAATTTCCGGTCATTTGTCAGGCTATATGTTGAACAAAATATGATTCGCGGCCATAACAAATAGGTATAGCTGACTGTTTCGTTTCATGAAAAGTCATTCAATGGGATTACATGAACTTAGAGGGTGATATTGATGATTTAATACATGCGTAATACGGCTGCAAATCATTTGTTTCAAATGTCAAATCAATCATTTGTTCAACATACAGTCTGGCTATGAACGACAAATAGTAAAAAACGTAAGAAAATTTGAATTTCGCGGGCTACCCTGGCGGTTCCCGCCATTTAGGTTTAGGGATTTTGAATTTTTTATGCGGTAGCTTATTACTTTTTCGAGAATATGATGCTGGTTCCATTAAGAAAGTTGTTTAGGTTGATGGTCTGTAACAAACCTGCTACTGAGAAATTAGTAATAAAAAACCGAATAACACTTTGCCCGACCTGGTAATCGAACCCAGGACCTCATGCTCAGCAGTCGCGCTTGCGACCACTAGACCAAAGAGCTTTTGAGGGGTGCCTACCTACCTTAGCCGTCCCTTGGGAAACTTACAGCCTAATAAAAATACATAATGTAAAGGGAGACAATTCTGAAAGAAGGCAATGTCGGAAATAACTAACAAATATTTCGCTGTGAGTAATCTTTACAAATAAATAAAATTGAAGTTTCTGTTTGTAATTTAGAAAATGTACACGGCACATATAACAAAAAATCTTTATTTTTGTCTATATGTTTGTTCTGGCTTATCTCCAAAACGGCTGAATGGACTTTTAATTACAGATAGCTGATGTTATAAGAAGTACCCTATGCTAATTTTATTTTAGAAAAAAGACTAGGGTTCCATGCAAAAAATTGAAACCCATGAAATTGTTAACAAAATCAGATTCAAAGAAGTGACATTTTTGTAATAATTTATAACAGCTAGTATTTAGTGTCTAAACAAAATATTCGACAGTTATTTGCTACATTGGCAACTTTCAGAAGGCACCCTCTTAAATGAACTTACTCGTCGCAGACGGAGATACACATTCCTTATTATACATAGGCATGCCTTTTAATATGCACAGCAATAAAGGATTTTGTGGTTCATTATTATACATTTGTACGATATTCGATGCATGTTCCGAATCACACTGCACTCCTGCAAAATTATCATAAGGGAACATGATAGCACAAGCAATTATAATGGCCACATAAACGTAACATCAACCTTGTATGGGGAGAACAGGGGTGATGTGAAGGATTAGACAGAGGTTGACCTAGTAGTACACCCAGATTTTATCAGTTGTTTAAGTCCCATGTAATAGGTGGCGAACTCCTATTGCCATCAAGAAAAACCCAATAACACTTTTCCCGAACTGGGAATCGAACCCCGGACCACTTAACTAGAAAACGAAGCACTGCTTTAATTTCGAAAAATCGGCCTTCGGGATTGGTTTAACCAGCATAGATGAAAGTACTTCGTGGGCAGAACTTTACGTATAGTACGCCCCTGAATATTCATGTAGGTAATGCGATAGAGCATAACTCGTCTCCTGGCTGCCTTCTGAATGCCATTGCGGAGAAATTAGATTGCCCACTCGTCCATTATTTACCAAACATACATGTTTTACTAACAAAGTTTTTAAGATTAATGTTTACTAACAGTTTGCAGATGTATTAAAATGGAAGATGCAAAAGGAATAGGTATGTAAGGATTGTAGCAGGCAGAGCCAACCCTGATAACTAATCTATACTAATATTATAAAGCTGCAGAGTTTGTTTGTTTGAACGCGCTAATCTCAGGAACTTCTGGTTCGAATAAAAAAAAAAAATATAGTGTTGGATAGCCCGTTTATCGAGAAAGGCTATAGGCTATATAACATCACGCTATGACCAATAGGAGCGGAGCATCAATGAGAAATGTCTCTCCCTTATGTGACGCAGACAAAGTTGCGCGGGTCAGCTAGTTAATGATAAAACAATCATGTGCAACCAGTCAACCCATTGAGTTAACAACATATTTCAACTTTGTTTGAAGCAGTAGTTTTCAGTATATAGTGTGAGTCTGTCTTTATAATGTGCACATATCAAAATGAGGGATCTATGCCTAATTTTATCGACAAAAAGTAACAGATTTTTGCTAAAAAAAAAAACATGTTTATTGTCAATATGTATTTAGTGTATATATCAATATGTGTTTATTTGTCTAATAGGTATTTAGATTTTTTGGTTAAGCCGTGCTTGCCTAGGTTGGTCTGTGGATGGGTGACCGCCCATTACATACCAAGTTTCCTCCGTGCCTCGGAAAGCACGTTAAGCTGTTAGTACCAGCTGTCATATGTAGATCATTGACAGTCGTTACAGGTAGTCTGTGGCCCAAAAAGTCTGACAACCAGTCTTACCAAGGGGTCTCCAGTACTAACTGGGTTCTGGAGGTCAGATAGGCAGTCGCTCCATGTAAAATACTGGTATTCAGCTGCATCAGGTTTGACTGGAAGCTGACCCCAACATAGTTGGGAAAAGGCTAGGTAGATGATGATGATTTCGATTTTTTTAATTTTTTTTTTTCTGTTGATTAAGCATAGATTCCTTCATTTCGATATGAGCACATTATAAAGACTCACACTGTATTCTTTGTGGCAGTAACTTGATGAATAAATGCATTTCTTACTAAACCAGAGACAAGGACCTTATCAAGAATCTTTTGAGTTATTATTAGTCCATTTCCATAAGGTAAGGAACCCTAAGACCCTCAAGCTAAGGCATGGTTTTGTTCAACTTCTTACCTAAATAATTTAGTATTGACCAAACATCCGCTTCCTTGAACCTAATTTCTGAACAGTTGTTATTAACCCCCTCCATTAGAGACTTAGCAAACCCAAACACCATATTAGCCAGCGGTATTTCTGACACAAATACTGAGAAACTGTAGCTGAACTCCTGAAAAGGAAGAAATTACAATCTTGAAATAAGAATATTAGAACTACAAACTCTTATACATGACAAAGTTTGAATTTCATTGCAACCTACTTATTCAGGATCTTTTAAATAGTCAGTCAGATACCAAATTAGATTACATAACTATGAAGTAGATTAGTGTGATTGTGGTAATAAATGTAAATTGTCTGAGATTCAGAATTCCAATTCCAATAAAGTTATATTAGAAAGTCGGAAACAAAGAGTATTCTAGGCTACTAATTCTAACAAATAGTGGTAATTGAAAATCACAATGGTGTCAATATGAAATAGAATCAACCCCACCATATGACAAACAATCAAAACTTGGAATTATTAGATACAGAAATTCATGACTACCTGCATAAACATAGAATAAGAATAAATTTATTAAACCATTGTTACAAAAACATAATTGCTTAACCTAACTTAGCGCTATGAATCAACGTAACAAGTAAAATTTTAACATATATAGAAAATGGAGGTCCCCAAACTAGGCTGCGCCTGTATCTTGGGGCCGGACATAGTTTGCCAACTCAGTTGGTAATAAGGTTAAATGCTTAATTTTACCCTGATTTGATCACAATATATTCTCATATTGTTTTCTTTCACTGACTTGAGATCAGTTTTGGTATTAAAATGAAATAATGTAATAAGTTACTTACTAAGCGCATCAGATATTCAGCTACTAACATGTTTAGAGCTTGATATGTGAGGTCTAAACGCTGTGTGAAATTTTTCTGACAGGCCGGAGGATCACCTTGGAATAAAAAATGATTAATTTGAATAACCACACCTCGGACTTTAGAAAAGCAGTATTAGTAGTGAGACTAGTGAGCTACTTAAAATCTGTTTCTGGGAGGAAAAGATGCCAGATCATTGATTGTCTTATGATGGTGTAACTTGTGTACTGAAATATATTGAATATTATTGTTGTGGTGTTGTTTTATTTTGAGATTCCAAATAAATCAAAAACTTCTTGCAGGATCTTCAAGCATATTAAAAACCAAGTGCTTGACATTGGCTGCTTACCATTTTTATTTTAATAACAGATTTCTCTGAGAAGCTGGAGTAGATTATATTTTCCCAAATTAAAGCAACAGATGTTTATCGGTAAACAAAAACAAATGCAGAATTCAGAACAAGGATGGGACATGGTGATTTGTTCGAAGACAAGAGAGACCAAGCTTTTAATAATGCTTCAAATGTTGCGTTTCATGTCACTGGATGACTGGAATGTGACACGCCGGGAACAAAACGTAGGGAAATAACAAGGAACTTTTTCAATGATTTCTTACCTGTTTGTGCACTTTTTAATACATCTACGATATGGCCACGTAAGTACGCCCTCAAATCATTGAGGATACCATTCTTTTCAAACAATTCATAGATGAATGATTGAAAAGATTCTGCAGAATCGGTGTTCACCGCATTCGCAGTTTCTGAAGTAGCAGGCTTGGCTTCATGCGTAGTGCCACTTTCCATTTTATTGTTTTATAATTATATAGATCAAAAAGTTATGCCTACATTCTAATTTTATGACAAATAATTTAACAGTCCACTGGAAATTTCAAACTTCCCAAACACAGGTTTTTGACGTTTGTGGTTTTGTTGACATTTCCGGTTGAAAATGTCGACAACGGAGTAACGGATGATTTATTTATACTCTTTAGACAAAATTGTTCCTAAAGGTGGCTACGGAATGTGAGATTAACCGGCATAAATTAAAAAAAAATTGTTTATATTTAAACTAACATCTAATTAAATATAGTAGAACTTCACAATTACATTTCATTAATGTAGTTACTAAACAGTAATTTTGGCTGGTCATATATCAGTCCCTGTGGCGCAGAGGATAGCGCGTTGGACTTCTAATCCAAAGGTCGTGGGTTCGATCCCCACCAGGGATGGCACTTTCTTTTTATGTATTTCTTGTTCTTTTCAAAGAAGCCTGAATGAATGTCTGTTTTTGTTTTTTTAATTATTGGCTTCGATGATTTATGATTGATTTATCATTATTTTTTCTTGAGGTTAAAAGCAGACTTGATTTATAAAACTAAAATTACAACCGTTTAAATGTCAAATGAGAGCGCAATAAGCTTTTGAACTTCGGTTGGGAACCAAACTACACATCCAAATCCAAATTCGTTGTATTGAATGCACATTTTTCATTCTTGATATTGGTAAAAAAAATTATGATTATGATGCCGTTTCAATACATGTAGTACAACGCCATCTACCTTCTAAGTGCCATAAAAAACAACTATGTTTACAAAACAAACAAGTAAATAGAATATTAAATACTTCATAGTACAGACAAAATTAGGGTATTCACAATCGAAATTTTGAGTAATTATAATAAATAAATTAAATGAGAATATACATTTTTAAACTTATTTTGGGAGCTAAGAAACGAATGGTATAGTGGTAATGTCAATGTCAAAGTCAAAGTTAGTGATAATGAATCAGTGTTGCCAGAAGGTTACATTTCTTACATTTTTCGTAACTTTTGACCCCCTCGCGTAACATGTAAGTAATTTTTACATTTTAGGGTATTTTCGTAACTTTTCAGAACAACGAGATTTGTAATGCTTTTTTGCATTGAGGCGTTCTTGCCCTTTATTAACAGAGCCCTCTTACGACAACTTGGTAGAACAGAGGTTATGAGGGTTCTTTAAGTATCGAATATTAGTAGTTTGTTCAGTGTAAAACTAACAAATGCACAACCTCGTAGTTTTGGTTCAAACTAGAATAGAATAAGTTAGGTGCTAGACTAGATAGCAACAACAGTGAAGATGGCGCTGCGAACAAATTAAACTTAGTCTCTTTTATCATATGATTAAACATCACCATTAGACATCATAGATTCCTTTATATTCTGCCTTTTTAATGACATCAATTTGCCTCCAATCTAGAACCCCAAAAACAAGTAAATTAAAAAAAAAAAAAAATGTAACTTTTCAGGAAACGAAACGTAACTTACGACTCAAGGGCCCTGGCAACACTGATAATGATTGATGGATGACTGTAAAGGCGGAGGAAACTATATGCATTTGTGTTTTTAATTTAAAAATATCATAATATTAAACAGCAATTATGAGGCGTCGAGCAGGAGTTGGTGCCATACAAAAACAAAGGCTAGAACAAGAGAAATACAGAGAAAAGGGCTCAGAGATCCAAGAAAATCAGTTTCAACAGATGTCCAAACAACTGGAAGTGTTTAGGGAGAACTTAGAAGAATTCGCGACTAAACATAAAAACGAGATCAAGAAGAACGCTCAGTTTAGACGGCAGTTCCAGGAGATGTGCGCGGCTATTGGTGTCGATCCTTTAGCGTCGGGAAAAGGATTCTGGTCTGTGTTAGGTTTGTACTTAATTATGTCCTTTCTTTTGACTTGGGCCCCAAAGAAAGACTGACCAAGCTTGTCTGTAAGTCACATGCAACTTAAACAACAGACTAAATGAAATTTTATATTATGAACACAATCATGAATTGAAGAGTTAATTATTTGATAGTAGGTACAGCTCAATAAATGACCCCTTAGGCCTGCTCCTGACTAACTATAACTGATTGTGACCAAAGGTGATGCTTGCTTATGAGCTAGGGGAGTAGGGGGCAGGAGGTTGAGAAAAAATATACATATTTGTAACGGTTTTGTTTATTATTTACGGATGTCAACTGTAGTTCTTATAAAAATCTAAAATGGAAGATCTCAACAAAGTCAGTAACTCGGATTGGTTAGATTTTCTTTACAGTGTTCATAAAGTGCAGTTCACAAACTAAAATTCTTACAATTAAACCAACTTTTTTCACTTTTCAGGAATTGGTGATTTTTACTATGAAATAGGAGTACAGATAGTAGAAGTTTGTTTGGCCACAAACTACAAGAATGGTGGGCTCATAACGTTAGAGGAACTGCGGACAAGGCTCATTGCTGCCCGAGGAAGGGGCAAGGTTCACCAGGAAATCACAAATGAAGACCTGTTGGTTGCTGTTAAGAAATTAAGGATATTTGGGAATGGGTGAGACAATTTTGATGCAGTTAATGCTGATAAAATTACTGATGTTTGTTATGTATATGTTACCTGCCAAACCTGATTTCAGGCCAAACTAGTTTGTCCTAGGCCAAACTGGTTTACTGGTCTATCTTATCAGGATACACTAACCCATACAAAGTAATTAAACTGCACCCAACTTGGATGTAGCGCTCGCAGGCAGCTGCCGTGGCACCGCTCACTATGCTCGCTCTGCTTGCGCCACCCATTTAGTCGGGGTGCTCTATGGTTGTCCTTTTGTGATGATCCCTAGTTTGGCCTTGCACAAACTAGTTTGGCCTGAAATCGGGTTTGGCCGTATATAAAAAAATCTTAACATGTGGTAAAAAAATCTTGCAGGGTACCTATACAAAATTATTAAAAGCACCACTGTCATACTTTGATTATGACGAAAGTTACCATGATGCCAATTAATTTGTTAACAAGTAGTATTTATCTAAATTGTTCAAAAAAAAAACTCTGTATGGGAAGAGGCCTTTGCCCAGTGGGACAGCAATAGGCTGGTATTGTTTATTGTTTTTTTTGTATCCCTTAAAGCTCTTTTTTTCGTTGTTTCCTCACTGCTGCGAATCGCCACCACCAAGCCACATGCCACACGACACACACATGCCACATGACTCCAAGCCATGCAGTCTCCTGCAGTGTGAACCACTCAATCCAGGCTGGCTCCAACAGCTTTCTTGAAAAAATAAATCCCATGTATAAAAATTGTAAAAGGGGACGTCTGACAGGGGAGAATGGAAGAAGAAAACGTGTTACGCTGACCCTAAGTAGAATGGGACCAGGACAGGAAGATCATGATGATGTATATAAAGTGTAAAAGGCTAGTTTTGAGTTAATGATGCTGCATTAACTCAAAACTAGCCGTCTACCGTAGAAACAGGTTTTGTCGACGGGAGAATCGACAAAATGAAACGATTTCTTTTGTTTTTCTGACATTTTATCGATTCTTCCGTCGTCGGGGGCTGCCACCGCATGACTACTGTAGGACCAGTGTTGCCACTACATCTCGATCAAAGCCCACACACATGCCTCCCTGATTACACACAATTACACACCAAACAGACCGCCAAGTTTGCATATTAAATATAGTGTTATTTGAGCCATCATCATAGTGTTATTTGTGTCATAGAGCCATCTTCTGTTCATCTCAGGTTGATCCGCTGTGGTAGCCTGCTAAATTCAAATTTGAAGTATTTACAATAACTTAATCTTCTAGATATACATATAAAATTCAAAGTCCTGACTGACTATATATCAACGCACAGCCTAAACCACTAGTCATAGAAACTTGAAATTTTGCACATACTAAGAAAGGGTTTTTAAAATTCTATCCCTAAAGAGGTAAAATAAGGGATGAAAATTTGTATGAAAATCCGTCAGTTTCAATTTTCAAAAATTTCAATGAGGACAATGTCGATAATAGTTTGACAGTGAATAATGCTCTGCGCTGCGCTCCGCCAAATGTGCCCCGGCCCTTATCTGTGAATTACCCGTCTCGCGCTAGTAATATGTTAGCTTCCGCAACTTCGTACCAAAGATCACAGCCTATTCTTTCTTAACCGACTTCAAAAAGGAGGAGGTTCTTTGTAAAGCCACGTTCCGTTCCGCCATGAAATGCATATACATGGGCACCTAGTTAGTAAACAACGACCAGTGACTGAAACCGATTGTAATTGTACACAATTACACACATATGCTTATTACACACGGGTTACACACGAAAAGCCTATTACCGAAAACCCGAAGTATATTACACACAAAATGTGTAATTACACACGAAACGGCAACGCTGGACTAGGAACGGGTTTTGTTAGGTCTATATGTTGGATCACAGCCCACTTACTCTCTAAGCCAGGGGGCCTTTCTCCTTTTTTTTTTGTTTCAGGAACATGGATGGGTTTTAGTCAGTAAAAGTCTGACACTCCCTCCTGCTCAGCCCAGAGCGGGAGGGGTTATTTGATGATTTCCCATCGGTAAAAAAAAAAAAAAAAAAAAAAAAGGGGGCCTTTCTCTCATCAGTAGGAAAATTATAATCTGATTATGCTTATTGTTGTAACTTATTTCACAATTTTTTTTAATCATTTTCAGATTCACAGTGGTACCTATAGGCAAAGGCAAGTGGTTGGTTCAGTCCGTGCCTGGTGAGCTGAACTTAGATCAAACACTGGTGCTGCAGAAAGCAAGTGCTTTGGGCACAGCGTGGGTCTCCCTTAGTATACTCACTGATGATTTAGGGTAAGTAGACTCTGTAGACTAACTATAATCATTGAAAGTGAATGATTTTTATGTAATACTAGTTGTGCCCGGCATGCATTGCAATGCCATTTTTTGGAAGCTTCTCTGGCGCGTGTAGAACAACTGGGCAGAAGGGCTTTTAATTATTTGCTCTGCCTAACTGCCGCCATTTTGTTTTCAATTAGCGGCCACGCGTTTAAAATGTTAGCTGATAAAGATAAAACTTTCATTTTATTTAAATATAATTATTCTACATTCCAGTTGGAACGAGACAAGAGCCCAAAATGCTTTGAACCACATGGTGAAAGAAGGCCTCGCATGGGTAGATTCGCAGGACAGCAAGGAAACCCTGTACTGGTTCCCAAGTATGTTCTCCGAGTGCGTGGCGGCGTGATTTACGACTTAAAACGTTATTGTCAAGTGATAAGAGTCATATTGTGATCTATATATATGTTGAAAATATACACTTCGAACAAATGTTTGGCTTTTCGTGATTTTGTATCAAGTTGGAAATAACTTCTGGACTATGGAGTGGTAAGTTGTTCTCATCATTTGCCTTTCTTTTTCCTTACTATGTCAGGCCTGGCTTCCAGTCTAACTGGATGCCAGTATTTTACATGGAGCAACTGCATTTATTTCCACAAAAGTAACAAGTAGTTCCTTGGAATTAAATAAAAAATAAAAATAAAATATAATTAAGTAATAAGTATATTTATTTATATTGCACTGAGGTGGCATTCTTAATCTAAAAGAAAAACATTTTTTTGAGGTAGTCACTAATTGGAACCATAGCTCATTAAAGAGCAAAATAATATATAGTCCACCATCACAAAACATGAACTTTGTAGTAATAACCAAAGTAGAAGCATTGTTACACTGTTGAAATGAGAACTCTATGCGCTAAGTCGAGGATACAGAAATATTGTATAAATAATGCGCAAACGACGCGGACAGATGCGCGGGACCATCCGAAAATGCGATGACTGCGCCGCATGCGACTCCTGCGGCGCATTTAGGTGCGCGTCCACCTTCAGACGGGCAATTATTTGAGTATGGAATTGTACACAAAGCTCATGTCTTGTCAAGACTGGAACACTCTATTAACGATATGTTTTTGGTAACAAAACACCAAGATTGCAATCTTAAAATTTCTAAGGGTCACTTGGTCACAAACCACCGCATAGTGTGACTTTTACTGCTAAACAAAGCTCAACATTATTTGTGTTGACTTGTGTGGCACAATGAAAGCATCAACCCACCAATGAAATGGCGCAGGCAAAGTTTATTAGTTTTCGACGTTATAACAACGGGTGTAATGTCGATATTTTTTCGTCGATATTCTATTTTTATGTACACTGAACGGCAGACGCGGTCTTAAGATGTGTGACAAAGAGTGAATAGTTAGTATAAGTTTTCTATATACTGAGTATCGTGTCTTCTCGCTCCTACGTTTTGTGACCGCGGTTCCCAGGTTTATACAGGGCGTAGCGCAATACCTTTTATGTAGAGAGAACACGACGAGACACAGCAGATATTTTTTTTGGGGGGCTCAATATGTTGTACCTACTGGAAATGTGGTAACCTGTATACTAATAATGCCTATTAAAATGTTAGCTATTGCTGTCTTCAGAAGATCCAATGTAAGGCAGTTTTAACTTTGAGCGAAGTTCTTTATTCTCTGTCTGCATTTCATCAAGTTTCTTCTTTAGTTTCTCCGTCATTTCTAAGTAGGATTCTTTCCATCTGTGAAATACAAATTATAATTAGTTCAAATTTATACAATATTGGACTGAATAAAGTCCAAGCCCAACCATATTGTTGCTATTTATTGTGTACAGTCAAACTAAGAGATACTTTGAAATTATGTTGTGGTTATGCTGAAGAATATAGACGTTTCAATTACTCTTCTATACAGGGTGGGAAGGGACACCGACTCACAAACGATTACCACGTATGCAGTCATCGGTTAAAAAAAACAGGTTTTCCATACGTTTTGACCGTTTAGGTCTTTAGGTATTGCACTTTGGGGCGATCGGCGGCGGCAACCTCTCGCTTCCGGCCTTGGTTCAATCCATGGTCCGGAGCGAGACGGAATGGGACGCCGTCACCTCCTTCTGCGAAGCTGTCATGCTAGCGAAGGAGGTGGCGGGACGTGAGAGGGAGAGAACCTCACGTCCCAGCCGCCGCGGGAGACGCACCGGGGGTCGGGCCACCGTAGGCGCGGGTCTGTGGACGGTGAGCTATGGGCTAGCTCGCCGTCCGTCCGTCTTATGACGACAGGCCGTGTCGACGGCGCGTTCGTGTTCCACGCGCGCCTCAAAGAGAGTCAGCAAACAGGAAGGGGTCCGTAAGGACCGACGCCTGCCAGAGTTGCGGGACTGTTCGAAAGAGATACCGTGGCCCTGGAACACAAAGGGCAAAGGAAGGAACATGGATGGGTTTTAGTTAGTAAAAGTCTGACACTCCCTCCTGTGCCCAGAGCGGGAGGAGTTATTTGATGATTTCCCATCCGAAAAATTGCACTTTTGGTGGGTTGGGTTCAGAATAGTGTACTGAATACTTGGTGACTACCGTTTGTGCGTCGTTGGTTTCCCTTCCACCCAGTATGTCTTTAAACCCTAAAATTCAGATGAAATTGGCTTAGCGTAGTCTAAAATAAAATTGTAGTGTAAAGATGTTTTTTTTTGCCTGTATAACAAACTTGGTTCGGCTGTACATGATAAAATATTATTAAACTATATATATTATTATAAACTTGTTGTGCACGACGCACCTTTTTGTAATTTTTATACTTTTTGGTATATTTTGTACAATGTTTCTTTTATATTTCGAATGCTGTCTATTTTTGATATTTTGTTTTCCATTAAAAAGACCAGTCTACCACCAACCATCACGGCGTTTACTTTCGTATAACAGTCCCCTTTAAAATAGGAAGTCTTGTAAACCAGCAGTGTGGTGATTAGGCTCAGTCCGCTACATCGTGGTCCTTCTACAGCCAGTCTAGCAAATATTGGTGATGGTGCGTACTCGTGCGGGTGCCAAGATGGGGGCTGAAGGGAACGCTGTGGAGAAGGAGCTGGAGCAACCAGGGCCCAGCCATTCACCCGCCGACGCGGCGGCCGCAGTCCAGACCCCTTCCGTCTCCGGCAATCAGACCCCGCCGAGGCCCGTCACTACAATCCAGACTCCGTCGAGACCAGTAAGTAGAACTTCATCTCGTTCTTCTGCTACAATGGTGGCTAGAAAGTTAGCCGCAGAGGCTTTACATGCTCGCCGTATGGCTGAATTAGAGCAGGAGGCCGCAGAGAGGGTCGCCGCAGAGAGGGTCGCCGCAGAGAGGGTCGCCGCAGAGAGGGTCGCCGCAGAGAGGGTCGCCGCAGAGAGGGTCGCCGCAGAGAGGGTCGCCGCAGAGAGGGTCGCCGCAGAGAGGGTCGCCGCGCGAGAGCGCGAGGCAGCGGAGTTGGAACTCCGAGCAGAATTGGCGGCTATAGATGCTGATGCCAGTCATCGTAGTTCGAGAAGCAGTCGTTCGGTCAATGACTGGCTGCAAAAATCGCAAGCTGCTCTGAAAGTTGATCCAGTTGGCCTAGCTGACCCCGTCGAGTTTCATTCAATTATCTCGGTCGCCCCCTCTCGCCTAGCCCCAGCCCCGGTTTCGCCTATAAAACCGGCTGACCTAGCCACAACAGCTACAAATGCTAACATGCATCTCTGTTCCAGCGATTCAGACCGCCTTGTGAAGTCGTTAGGCATTCTCATAGATAATGTTAATAAAGGCGCATGCCACCGTAGGGGTGATAGGGATTTTCCATTGCCGTTTTTCGACGGTAAATCGCATCTAGAATGGCTTTCTTTAAAAAGAGCCTTTCTAGATACGATGGACTCACATTCTGCAGTGGAAAATCTAGCTAGGTTGAACAAAGCATTGAAGGGATGCGCGCGTGAAGCGGTCATGATGCTGCTGGCAACGGCGCGTGAGCCTGATGTCGTGCTGCGCGCGCTTGATACGCGCTTCGGCCGCCCCGAGCTTATAGTGGCTCAGGAGGCAGCTGCAATGCGCACTTTACCGCGCGTCTCCGGTGAAGGTAAAGACCTTGCTATTTTTGCCAGTCGTGTTCGTAATTGTGTGGAAGCGATTCGGCTACTCGACCAGCCTCACTACCTAACATCGCCAGAGCTGATTCAATCGGTTATTTCTAAAGTTCCCCCACTGTTACGAGCACAATGGGTGGCCTACGCCAGCAGTCACGCGGCCAGTGGTCTACCCATGCTCGACATGTTCGCCGATTTCCTGGCCAACATAGTCGAGCTTCAGTCTAGATTCGGTCTCCTCCCTGAATCGGCTGGCGCACCGAGTTCGACTTCCGCTGCCAATAGCCGATTCAGGGATAAGGTGCACGCAGTCGTTGATGGAGAGAAATCTCGGTCAAAATCTAAAAATAGTTCATCCACGACTGTTTCAGGCAAAATTCATTGTGTTTTATGTCAACAACAGCATTCATTGACGCAATGTGACAAATTTCTTTCCTTGTCAGTAGATGACAAGTGGCATTTTATAAAAAAGAAAAGAATTTGTCACAGGTGCCTCAAAGAAGGTTGGCATAGGCTAAGTTCGTGTTCAGCAAAAAGTTTGTGTGACATTGGCGATTGTAAATTCCGCCATCATAGGTTGTTGCACAGTACTAGTGAGCGCGCAGCCGCAGCTCACGTAGGCTTAGAAGAGGACGACGATACTGCGCCGTCCACGCTGAGCTCCGCCCCGTGCGCGTCGAGCTCCGTACCTATAGTTTCTCTTGCTGAAG
The DNA here is from genome assembly GCA_947578425.1 of Eugnorisma glareosa. Classification (NCBI taxonomy): domain Eukaryota; kingdom Metazoa; phylum Arthropoda; class Insecta; order Lepidoptera; family Noctuidae; genus Eugnorisma; species Eugnorisma glareosa. The sequence goes on along the minus strand of OX387960.1, from coordinate 16,652,366 downwards.
GGAAAGAAATCCTGTCCCACGCGTCAACTTCTTTTTCAGCTGAAAGTCCGGCGCAATCGCTGAGTCTTCGCCCGTTACTGAAAGTTGTTGCTGTAACTGTGTCTGGTCCGTCTGGTAGTGTCGATACTTATGCCTTATTGGACGACGGGTCGACCGCTACTTTTATTGATGCGGAGGTTGCTGCTAAGATAGGTGTTAAGGGGCCAGAAGGACGCGTTCACGTAGATTGCATAGGGGGCCTTAATAAGAACGCACTGGTGCGTTACGTCGACTTCTACATCAAGGGTCGTCACGCGAAAGATAGTCACCTTATTCGTAGGGCTAGATCTATTGGCAGTCTAGGGGTGTCGTCTCAGTTTGTCAACAGGGACGCCGTCACGAAATACCCATATCTTGCGGATCTTGCAGATGAGTTGTGTTACGGTAATATTCAGCCAATGCTCATCATTGGCATTGACAACTGGCATCTCACCGTATCTAGGGCCACACGTAAGGGGTCTAAGTCACAACCTGTCGCGATTCGTACTGCGCTTGGTTGGGTATTATTCGGTTTCGGTTGTAGTTCAACTACTCAGGTTGATGTTGTTAGCCACGCCACACTGTTTGAATCCGCGACTGTAGCCCACAGCGACCGTTCCGAATTAGAGCAGCTTATTAAGGAGCAGTACAAACTCGAGTCTATAGGTATTTCGAAACGTGAGGCGCGCAATGCTGATGACGAACGTGCTGATCAGATTATTGAGCGCACAGCACGCCGCCTGCCCAGTGGTCGTTTTGAAGTAGGTCTGATCTGGAAGTCTGACGTTTTATCGGTACCTAATAGTTACAACCTCGCCTTATCTAGGTTTTTAGGCTTGGAGAAGAAGTTGTGTAGGGATGGTGCCTACGCGGAGCGGTATCGTGCCAACGTTCTCGATATGGTTGGGAAGGGCTACGCCGAGCTGTGTCCAGAGACACCCACAGGGCCACGTATTTGGTACCTGCCTCACTTCGGCGTGGTCAACCCAAACAAGCCTAATAAGCTGCGGGTTGTGCACGATGCCGCTGCCAAATCCAAGGGCGTCTCACTAAACTCGTTGTTGTTACCGGGCCCTGACCTGCTTGTGCCACTACTCGGCGTTCTTTTTCGATTTAGAGAAGGCAAAATTGGGTTGACCGCGGACATTCGGGAAATGTTTCCGCAAATTAAAATTCGCGTTGAAGACCGTGACGCGCAGAGGTTTTTGTGGCGCGATAATCCACGCGAACCGCTGCGCGTTTACCGGATGTCGTCGATGATGTTCGGTGCCGCTTCTAGTCCCTTTACGGCAATTTACATTAAAAATAAAAATGCGGCCGAGCATCAGACACAATACCCGGACGCAGCACGTGCAATCATTTGCGACCATTATATGGACGATTGCATCTGCAGCCTTGACAGTGTGGATGAAGCAGCAAAACTGGCCGCTGATATTCACGCTGTCCACAAAAACGGGGGTTTTGAAATGCGTGGCTGGGCCTCCAACAGTGCCTCGGCTCTGACGTTGTTACCGAGGGAGACATTGCTGGAGGTGCCGGTGACTTCACCCGTGGACCTGGGCCACCTGGCCACTCCTGTGAGGACGCTTGGCCTTATTTGGCAGCCCACTACAGACTGTGTCGGTTTCAATATTGGATTAAAAAAGGATGGGCTGCCAAAAAAGCTTACCAAGCGGGTGGTTTTGGCCCACGTGATGCGAGTTTTCGACCCCCTCGGAATTATTGCGCCTCTAGTAGTGACCGGTCGCATCATGTTTCAAAATGCGTGGCGCAAGGGTCTCGAGTGGGATGAAGAACTTTCACAGCAGGACAGTGCAGCGTGGAGGCTATGGTTTCAGGATTTGTTTGGGGTTGCCGAATTGCAGATCCCACGCTGCTACTGCCTAGCCGACTATGAAGTGAATCATTGCGAGCTTCATGTTTTTTCTGACGCCAGCGAGTCTGCCTTTGCTGCGGTGGCTTACTGGCGGTTCGTACTTAAGGATGGAGGAGTCAAGCTCGCACTGGTTTGCAGCAAGGTCCGTGTAGCTCCTTTAAAGCCGGTGTCGATTCCGCGGTTGGAGCTGCAGGGAGCGTTGATCGCCGCGCGCCTCGCTTCAACAATCTGCAATTCTCATCGTTTGAGACCCGTCAGGCAAGTTTTTTGGTGTGATTCAATGACGGTGTTGAGTTGGTTACGAAGCGAGGCCCGCTCATTCAAACCTTTTGTTTCGCATAGAGTCGGCGAGATCCTGGAGTTAACGAGTGCCAGTGATTGGCGGTGGGTGCCTAGCGAGTTGAACGTCGCTGACGATGCAACCCGGTTAAAACGCACTACGTTATCCCTAGAGTCTCGCTGGATCACTGGTCCAGAATTCTTGCTTTCTTCTAACTGGCCTAGTGAGCCTAGTTCCTTCCCAACCGTAAATGAAGAGAGTAGGAATCCGGCATATACCACAGCAGTTTACCTCATCGGTAGCGTAGAGAGGCATGTGCCAGTCTCAGCTGATCCCAAGCGGTTTAGCTCTTGGCTGAGATTGGTACGTGCAACTTATAAAGCTCATAAATATATAACTCTTATAAGACTCCATTCATTATCACGTAGGGGGCTTCAGGTAGATAATTTAGTGCGTGAGCAAGGGCGGATACTAACCTTTTCTTTTCAGCCTTCAAGCTCTTTTGGCTCTCCACATTCAGCGCATGAGACAGCTGCCGATATGCGCCTGGCCGAGACGCACATTTTGCTCCAGGCACAGCTGGACTCATTTCCTGTTGAGATGATGTGTTTGAGCAGTCTCCCTCCCCTGCCCATACCTCGCACCAGTCGGCTGTTCCGACTGTCACTGATTGTGGATGAAGACGGCCTCATACGCCTATCCAGCCGTATCGCCGCAGCCTCGGGAGTGCCTGAAGCCACAAAAAACCCCATCATCCTCGATGGGAAGCACCCTGCCGTCCAGCTACTAGTAGACCACCACCACCGCCGAGCCGCCCATGCCAACACAGAGACCGTGGTCAACGAGCTTCGTCAGAGCTTCTACTTGCTCAGCTTAAGAAACGTCGTCCGCTCCGTTGCCTTCCGTTGTCAGCTATGCCGCATTCGCCGAGCTGAGAAATTCCAGCCGCCTACAGGGAATTTACCGGAGGCACGTTTAGCTCACCACAAGCGCCCCTTTACATTCACTGGGCTAGACTACTTTGGACCAGTTCAAGTGACTATTGGCCGAAGACGGGAGAAGAGATGGGTCGCTTTGTACACGTGCCTAGTCGTCCGCGCCATCCACTTGGACGTTGTTGGAAGCTTGTCGACAGATTCTGCTGTAATGAGTCTTCGGCGCTTCGTGGCTCGCAGAGGAACGCCTTCTGAGATTTGGTCTGACAATGGCACCGCATTCATCGGGGCAAGAAGAGAACTCCGTGCACTCTACGGGGACGCAGCCATAGAATATGCTGCAACGGAGAAAATTAGTTGGCGCTTCATTCCTCCATCGGCTCCATTTATGGGTGGAGTATGGGAGCGACTGGTGAGAAGTGTGAAGACAGCACTCCGAGCGACCCTCACCGAACGTGCTCCGACAGAAGAAGTTCTCCGAACCGTACTCGCAGAAGCAGAAGGGCTAATCAACTCCCGCCCCCTGACGCACGTTTCGGTAGAGCCCGGCAGCGAAGAGGCGCTCACCCCAAATCATTTCCTCCTTGCAGCTTCATCGGGGCGTCCCGTTCCAGCAACCTTGACGGACCGTGATCTGGTGTCGAGAAGCGGTTGGCGCAAAGCGGTCAGACTGGCGGACCACTTCTGGCAGCGCTGGGTTAAAGAGTACTTGCCGAATCTCATTCCCAGACCCAGGCAAGGAGACGTTCCAGAGTTGGCTGTGGGCGATCTGGTCCTGGTGGCTGACGGCAACCTACCGAGGGGCTCCTGGCCGAGAGGGCGCATCTCAGCGACTTACCCGGGCCGCGATGGGGTGATCCGAGTGGCGGAAGTCAGGACTGCAGCGGGCACACTGAAGAGGCCCTTGAGGAAGCTGCTCAAGCTGAGTGCTTAACTTTGGGGGGAAGGAATGTGCACGACGCACCTTTTTGTAATTTTTATACTTTTTGGTATATTTTGTACAATGTTTCTTTTATATTTCGAATGCTGTCTATTTTTGATATTTTGTTTTCCATTAAAAAGACCAGTCTACCACCAACCATCACGGCGTTTACTTTCGTATAACAGTCCCCTTTAAAATAGGAAGTCTTGTAAACCAGCAGTGTGGTGATTAGGCTCAGTCCGCTACACTTGTATTTTTGAATACATAATATTACTTTTTACTAAGTTCCATTTGATTTTCCAAATGCTTGTTCAATTCTACAACCTCCTCTTCTTTTGTCGTCACCATTCTGCAAGTTTAAAAGAAATATTTGTTCACAAAGGTGAACATACAAAAAGTTTTATTGTGAAAATAAAGTTTTTTAAATTCAGAAAAGTCTCCATACGACTGCCTCGTTGGCCTAGTGGTTGAATCGCAAGTGTTATTGGGTTTTTCAGTCAGGAATTTCTCTGAAACAGCCCGGAGTTGGGATTTGTCAATAGGGCCTCCTATTGACTGGTAAAACGTAGGTGTTCGATAGACCGGTCCTCACTTCTGCCTAGCCCTTCAGAGAGGAAAAGCATGATGCTATGTGTTAAATATTTTGCAGGAGAAGTGTTGCAACTAACTGGCGAAATGTTAGTGTACCATAGGTACAGCTCAGCCTAACCCTTCAAGGAAAGCAATCTAGATGTCGACAGAGGGCGGACAATGCCCTCTTCCGGCCCCCTTAAACTTTTGATGACCGGGGCGGTGGATTCCGGGACATCCGTCCCTCCGCTCTCCCCAGGGCGGAGGACATCCATTGAAGATTTCCACATCGAGAAAAAAAAAGTGAATTCTCCATATTACCTATAATAATTGTTTTTACATACTTTTGATTGAGTTCCGTTCTAGAAGCGAGCATATTCTGTAGCTTGTTGACCATCTCGTGGGTTTCATCTAAAGACTTCTGGAGATGTTCCACTTGCAACCTGGAATGCATAAAGTTGCTTTTTGAACGTTTATTCAGAGCTGGGAAAAAAAACATGCTTTGCTTTAATTAAAATACAAATTACAAAATACTATCTCGTATGTATGTAAAATACGAAATACAAAATATTTTAAGTCGTGTATTTGAAATATAAAATACAAAATACAGTATTCAAACTATTTTTAATTAAAATACAAATTACAAAATACAGTTAGATATTAGGTTACGTAAATAGAATAGAATTTATTCATCGTGGCATTCACATTTCTTTCTTTCTTCTTTTTCTTCTTCTTCTTTATCATGAGGTTAGTGCCTATTGTCAGAGTTTTTAAATACCTCCTATTCATACCTTTACCTACTGATAAACTTAAATAAGAAGTTTCGTGAAAAAAAAACCGACCTAAATAACCGTTTAAGAATGAAAATGATTATGACAATGGGGGAGGCAACCGTAAACCTAATGGCGCTAGCATAGCTTGTACCAAGCAATGTCATTGGTTGAAGATCTGTCAATGTCATTTTATAGTTCAAAATAGCTTGACCTCATTGGTCAGATTGGGAAAAGCTATGGACACGCCATCTACAATCAGCTTTGACTTGCCTTCCCCATTGACAAGATACTTGACAATTTGACGTACGGGAAAGGTGCAGTGTTGCCAACTTTAAAAGTTGACATATTTACCAGTCGCCATTTTGCTTACGAAAGCTATCGAGCGTTATTTTCTGCAGAACGCACCCATTAATAAGATTGCTAAATGTATTTATGTTCAAATGTATTTTGAAGCCATAAGTATTTGAAATACTAACTACAAAATACCTCAGCGTAAGGTATTTGAAATACCAATTACAAATTACATTTTTAAGAAGTAATTGAAATACAAATACCAAATACGTATTTGTATTTCAATTACGTATTTTAATTACAAGTAATTCAAATACTGCCCAACCCTGCGTATGTTGTAATGTAATGTTGTAAGAATGCGCTTTCTCGTACTCTTCTCAGCAAATAAAATATTTGTATTTGTTAACCCTTTCGTTTGTTACCCATAACATGGGAATGCATAAAAAATAACTACCTAGTTCGCCATCTTTGGGAATCCAACATATTGGATTTAGAATGATGCCACTTAGCTAATAATGCATTGTCATCCAAATTAAACATGTGTCAAATTTAACTTCGAAGATTTTTTTTTACATAGGTACAGGTGAAGTCTCAAAAACTGTGTTAAAAACGAAAGACGACTGACATAATATACGAGCCAAATTGCTATAGACTCAGACTGGCAGCGTAGTTTGAAGCTAAGATCTATAAACATTACCTAGTAGTACGAGATCTATAAAAAATATACGTACTTTGGCGAAGACTCATTCCGTTCGTGTCTCTAACGTATGTATCATCATCAGCCTGTAATGTTCCCACTGCTGGGACAGGTTTCCTCTCTATGAGAGGGAATGGGCTATGATCCACGACGCGGGCCCAGTGCGGGTTGGTAGATGTCACATGTCTTCGAATTTTTGGTTCTAGGACATGCCGGTTTCCTCACGATGTTTTCCTTCACCGTTTCGAGAGCAGTGGCGAATGGCGATGAAATAAATTACACAAAGTATAATGCACCTGCCTGGGTTCGAACTCACGACTTACTGCTCGTAAGTCGGGGCCTCCACCACTAGGCCACCTCTGCTCTCGTATCGTATGTATATCGTATGTATATTACCTGTACACGATCTATTGACAGTTGTGCGACGAATGTAGGGTCGACTACTTTTCACCCTTATGACCTGAGCAATAAGGTTGAATAGTGGTCGACAGTCAGTGAGCGCGGTAGTACAGTCAGCATCAGAAGTAGATTAACACTACTCGAAGTTTCAAAGCAGGTTTTTTAATGAAAACTTGTTAGATATTATCGTTACTAACAAGGTATTGAAGAGTAGGGAAAGAATAATCTTCCGAAACATTAAAAATAATAGCTGGAGTCCTGTACATCAAGTAATTAAAATTCCGAAATTTTAAGCTACTTCTGCTTGCTGACCGTACGTGTTAGATATGGTTTGTAGATCTCAGCCTGGATGGAGCTTACTTGAGCTCATCGCACTGCGTCTTCAACAGTTGTTCCTCCCAGTCTCGTCTTTTGGTCTCCCTGGCGTAGATGTCTTGCATTCTCTGCACGTCTGTCACGAGGCATTGCTTCTCGCAGACTAGTTGGATGTTACGCCTTTCTGAGGATACCTGAAGGTAATATTCAATTGTGATAGTTTTTCTAAAGATTTGGGCGTAACGCCATAGCAGTCATATTTCCACCAAATATTTATCGTCACCAAATTTCTTGCCACTTACATAGCTCTTATTACTTAGTCACTAACCCTTAGGGAACTTGTTTGAAATAAAGATTTATTTAATTTGATATATTCTAAGTTTTATGGTCCATCTCAATCAGGGTTACCAGACAGCTTCAATACATAAGATTCAAAATTTGTAATTTCATTTGAAAAAAGCGTTTATGTATGTGTTTTCTAGATTTCTGCAATGGAAGCTGTACCTACTCACCAACTCTTGAAACATAGCTTCGAGTCTTTGTTCTGCTAGCGCCAGTTTTGGGTCTACCGACTTCAGAGAATCCTTCTGCTGTTTCAAGTAATTCTCGTTCGTTGCTAGTAGTATTTTGTTTTCTCTGAAAAATAAACAATGTCCCGGCTGTCATCTGTAGATCTTTCACAGTCATAACAGTTAGTCAGTGGCCCAAAAAGTCTGACAACCAGTCTTACCAAGGGGTATCGTATTACCCAGTACTAACTGGGTTGTGGGGGTCAGATATGCAGTTGCTCCATGTAAAATACTGGTATTCAGCTGCATCCGGTTAGACTGGAAGCCGACCACAACATAGTTGGGGAAAGGCTAGGCAGATGATCTTTACATATTTTTCGTTTTTTTTTTATACATATACAGCGTGTAACAGAAAGGGTATAATCATATGGAATACTGTGGTACGGACCATCAAACTGAACAACTTTCTCTATGGGACCACCATGAAAATCGTAAAAAAATAATCAGCTGTCCTATACAAAATTTCAATACCTACTCGACCCAAACGTATGGGACAGCTGATTATTTTTTTACGATTTCGATGGTGGTCCCATAGAGAAAGTTGTTCAGTTTGATGGTCCGTACCACAGTATTCCATATGATTATACCCTTTCTGTTACACGCTGTATAAAAGACAGGATTGGGCCCTAGTCTTTTTGACCCACCGGTAACACCGGTAACGGTGACAAGTAGCTGCTTAAATTGACAGATGGCGACAAAAATATGAAGAAAAATTTGGTTTATCTTAGAGTAATTAGAGTACTACCTACCTACCTACCTACGGATAGGTACCTTAGCAGCACTACCGCAGTCACAGATAAATTCAAAGTAAGTGCAAAAACTTTGTACGTTTTTTAAGAAATTCTTATAAAAAAGTTGACCTGAACTTATTCGGAAGAGGTAGAACGGCCCACAAACACTGTACCATCAAATTCTTGGGATAAATCCTATCCAACTAAAGACGGGATACCTCATAGTCCTGTTCAGCAGCAACCCTTTCTCCACTAACTCAGAATCCAAGTTCCTGATATGCTGCAGCATATCCGCTACTTTTTCATTGTACTTCTCCTTGACTTCGTCCAATTCCTTCCTGCTGGACGTTTCTATATCCCGTCTTGTGGAAGATAATGCATGTTTTAGTTGCGAGACTTCTTCTGCAAAATAACATAACATCACGCTTGTAGTCCCCGACGGGTTAGGCAGAGGTGTACCTAATAGTACACCCACATTTCGCCCGTTATGTTTAAGTCCTATGTAATAGGGGGCGAGACTATTGCCATCAACCGGGCACAAATCCAGACTCCGTCGCTGTATTTAAATATCCATACAAATAATTAAAATTGATAAATAAGATTGATTGTGTCTCTTTGTGATTTCAAAATAACAATTTTTACTGAATGCATTTGAAAGTATATAAGGTCTTAGATAGACCTTATATACTTTCAAAAAAAAAAACAGCTGTTCCCTACAACATGATCGTATTAACTCGTCAAAATATACTGAACAGCTGACATTGTTTTCGCGATTTCGGGGTTGGTCCCATAGTAAAAGTTATTCATAATTATGAGTACAATGACCCCTTAAGAGATTTCGTGTATGAACAGATAGACCTTATATGGGTACGGTACGTAAAACAAAAGAACATTTTGTTTAATTTTTGTCTGTTTGTTGCGGCTAATATCCGAAACGGCTAGACCGATTTTTACGGGACTTTTAGTGGCGGATAGATAATGGTCTAATGTGGTACGGAATAGCTTAGGACTTTTATTTTAGAAAAACCATTAGTGTTTCGAGAAAAAAAATAAACGCCTTGAAATTGTTAATAAAATCCGGTTCAAACAGGGAAGTAATACTTTTTTCTAAAAATTTACGCGGACGTAGGTCGCGGGGCACAGGTAGTTCTCAATAAAAACTTACTAGTTAATTCCTGTACAGTTTTGTAAGCCTCATTCTTCTGTTTTGACACCACATCGTATAGCTGCAATGCTTCCGCAACCTGAAATTAAAATTAGCGTTAGTAAAATAGACGATGAAGGTCTGAATTAAGCAGAGTTTTCAACAATAGGGCCCGGTTTCTATCAAAACGGAGATGTGCGCAGACGAGCTGAGCGGTGCGGAGACGAGCCGAGCGGTGCGGAGACGTGCAAGATTCGACCAATCACAGAAGAGAGAGAGAGAGACTCGACGTGGAATTCAACCAATGTCATTGGTTAATTCCCGCTCCTCTCCTCTGCTCCGCTCGTCTCCGCTTTGATGAGGACGGGACCAATTCATCATCTGGCTAGCCTTCGGTCGGTTTTCAGTCTTATAACTGATTTATGTCAGTCACATCACCATCTCAGGTCCAGTTGAAAACCAGCGTCGGGCACTAGTTGCTCGGCAATTTGCTGAACTGGGCCTATCTGGCGCAGCCGTGAGACACACAATATTATCACTTTTTTTGCTGTTTACTTTTAGGTTTTTGTTTTTTTATTGTGTAGTTTTAAGTTTTATATTTCATTTTTTTTATTTTTCTTTTATTGTTGTGTGCACTTGTGGCGTGTGCCAAATTAATATGTTTTCTTTCTTTCTTAACCGGACACAGGCGGAGCGTCAGTCTATCTGATCTCCACAACCCGGTTATTACTGGGTAATAGGATACTCCTTGGTAAGGCTGGTTGTCAGCCTTTCAGGCCACTGACTACCAGTAACGATCCTGCCAATGATCTACAATTGACAGCCGGGACCAACGGCTTCACGTGCTTCCCGAGGTACCGAGGAAACTCGGTATGATATGGATCGGAACACATCCATGGGCCGAACTTTGCAAGCGCTTCATAACATTGAAGATTGGAGGTTGCGGTTGTTTTAAACGGACCAAGCATCCAATTTGAGGTCGTTTCGATTTCGTCGATTTTGCTATAAACAGGGTATAAGGGACAGCCCTCCACAAACTGACAGGATGCATCCAACAATGGATGTTTAAATACTCTAACGAACGACGCGTGAAATCAGCTGTTCAATCTCTGCCTAGCTACAGAGTTCATCGAACTCGTTATCGCGCTTGCCGTTCGCTACGTGCGTTTTGCCACGTACATTGCGTATGACTATGAGGAAATAAAACAAATCAAATTTATTGGATACCCATAACATTCCTGAAATAATTGCTTGTACCGGTCATCTTAGTATGATATACTGAATTCACCCTGTCAGTTTGTGGAGGGCTGTCCCTTACACCTATCATTTGAATGTTAATAAAAAGAGCCTAAAAATCGATTGCAGAGCAATTTGAACTCTTGTTTGTATGACATTGAGTTTGTGTTCCCAAAACTTGACAATTATCAGAGATTTCATCATGAGAGCCTTACTTTTGACTTGGCTTCCGCCTCTCTCTTGACTTTCTCCACACATTCTTTCTGACACAACCCCAACTGTCCCTTCAAATCTTCAGTATTCTTCCTCTCCACCGCCAAATTTATTCTATGCTCTTCCAAACTCTTCGTGACGTCACTCAACTTCTCTTCTAACTTTTTGCCTCTCTCTTTGTATGTTGCTATCTCTTTTTCTCTGCTTTTCAAGTCGTTTTCTAGAATACTGTGCTTCGTTTGTAAGTCTTTATGTTTGTTTTCTAGTTCGATGTAGTCTGTTAATGCTGTTTCGAGTTTTAGTTCGAAATCTCTTCTTTCTTCTGTTGAGCTCTGTAAAATACATTTTTTTGTTACCTATTTAATTCAACCTGTGGATGGATGTTTCTTACTTTTTCACGCGGATTTGAATGAAAGGCAGACAGATAGTTTAAAACCTGGATTAACACGTAAGATCACACATAAGACACGTAAGACCTTTATCTCGGTCCTTCGGTAGTACAATCCCATGGAATATAATTACCGAACTCTACGCGGACGAAGCCAGGACGAAGCCGCGGGCATAAGCTAGTATACGATATTTATTTCCATATATCTGAGCACTCGTTGACTATAATCAAACTAATACTATGCCCGTGACGTTTACACTAACACTAACTAACTATCTAAATAAAAGCGTACTGGGAAGTGCAGAAGTGGACTGTTTTAATTTCTGAATGGGAATGTATTGGGTTCAGTTCTTTGTTTAGCAGTTATGACTGTAGTATTCGATTTTAGAGCGGTGTCAGACAAGTGTATTTTTCTGCGCTTATAATAATTTGTATCGGCTTACGCGCGCGCCCGCGCCGCATTTTGGTCTTCAAAAAATCGAACGCGCATTTTCCGGGCGTGTTCGCGCATAGTGAGAGGGCGCCCGAGGAGGCGTCACTCGCGGTTCGCACTTCCACGAGCTTATAATTTAAGCGCGTCAACGCTCGTATCGTATGAGTTCGAAGTTCCGAAGACACGCTAATCTGAAACCACCCTTAAGGTGAAGCTGTAAGTACCTGTACCTGTTTTCCCCTATTATCATAACTCTGATAAGTTTTCAGTTCAGTTTCTAGTGCATCTATAGTCTTCTGCGATGTTTGCCATAGCACGTGTAGCGAGTCTCTTTCCTGGAAACGAGATTATAAGGAGAATATGACTAGCGTGGGGCAATGTATTAAAAAAAAAATTGGAACTGTATAGTGATGCAGTCATAAGTACAGACGCCAGCACATCAAGTTACTACAATCTGTTAAAAATATCTAGGATTTCAACTTCATCGGTAAAACATTAGGTTCAAGGTTACTTGGGAAAATTTGACATAGTTTTGGGACATACGACGCAAGATGGAAGGTGTTGTTTGAAGGCGAATTTTGGGCAAATCATATTTAAACTTGAGAGCAATATCGGAGAAAGCTTCAACTCTGTTGGAAGAAATCTTAAGCGGTAACAACGGGGTGCGAAAATAAACGTTGAAACCTTAGCCAGCGAAGAGACTTGCTTCTTCAGCTCCTCCAACTCCTTACTGTTGTCCTGGTTATGACTGTTCGCTCTGGCAACATCCAGCTTCTCTTTGAGCAGCATCCCCACTTGCTGGGACAGCTTCTGATTGTCAGAGATCAATGATCTTATTTCTTCTTCCACCACGGTTTGGTTATGCTGTGAACTTTTAAGTTTAGTATGCCCGGTTTTACAAAAACTAAGTGAGAGGTAAGTGCTGGAGTGGAGACCGCAAACGGGACGAAGGAATGTGGGAAGACAATCGTCCAGGTCCACCTAGTCACTAGGTGGACCTGGACGATGTCCGATGATGATGACGATGTGTATGTCATCAAAGTGGCCGGAAGGAAAGGAAAAGTGGAGAGATTTGGAAGAGACCTTCACACGGCATTGGGTGGCCAAAGGTTGAATAAAAAGAAGGTGGCATTTATTAAATAACGATCGTCGTTAAAAATCCAACATCAGGTTTTTATTTAGGTATTCATTCTTTTCAAGATATAGTTGAGGTATGGTCCAGTATATATAAGATGCTCTGTGGGTATGGTAACCAAAGTAGTTACGTGGCGTTGGCATTGCCATTGCGTTGCTGGGGAAAACACATGTGAAACATTACTTGTTGATTTGGTAAGTACCTTTCGGTATATTCGTTTGTTATTACTACTGAACGGTCATGAGTATATCTGTGATTGTAAAGTGAACAAACAGGAAATATTCAGAAGAATTACATACCCTGTAAAAATCGACTTCAGATTGAAGTGCTTCCAAAGTAGTATTTTCCATAATATTTGCGAATCTTAAGCAATTAGGTAAATATGAACACTAAGATTACTTATCACCAGTACTTATTTAATAACAACATTATAAATTATATGAAAACTTAATAACTTTCTGGATCCACGTTTTGTTTACATTTCGCGCCCCGGGAACGTCATCATTGGTTGCTATGCGACAGGACCACAACGTTCAGAAATATATCAGAGAAAAAATAACATCACGCCTGTAATACAAGAAGGGTTAGGCAGAGATGTACTCATTAGGACATCCTCATTTCGCCAGTTATGTTTTTATGTCCCATGTAATAGGGGGCGTATTAGAATACATCAGAGGAATGCAAACGCAAATTAAAAAAAAAAAAAACATAATTGTTGTTCTCTAGTCTAGTTCCTATAGTCTTTTTTACGCATTTTAATACATTTACAAATAGTTTTCTACTTTAAGGTGGATGCGCAAGGGTAGCCCGCGAAATTTAAATTTTCTTACGTTTATTGCAATTTGCAGGTCAGTATCAGGTACAACCCTCCAAGTTCATATAATCTCAAAGAGTGACTTTTTCATGAAATAGCTATTAAATGTGATTATATGAACTCGGAGAGCTGTATTGATGATTTGAATGATTATAATTCTGTAACTCCATACGTGTTACTGGCGCGATTCATATTTTCATCAACATACAACTTGACATTGACCTGCAAATTGCAATAAACTTGAGAAAATTTAAATTTCGCGGGCTACCCTTGCGCTTCCACCTTAATTCCTATTCACTTTCTAACGTATTTATTACCTACATTTTTAAATATTTTTATTATCTAATAAAAGTTATTTTTAAAAATATTATTGGGATTGACATCAGCACCTAAAAATTACAGAGGTAAGTATATCCAAATCACTAATCATCCAAGGAACTTACATAAACTATAAGTTCCTTGGTCTCATCGTAGTTTCTGAACGTAATTTTGTTTTTGGCATTGTCAAATTGACATCCGCGAAAATCGAAATTGCGTTGATTGCGTTTCGTTCGCGGAGTGTGGTCGATTTTGTCGCAGAAATGTAATGTTTTTTGAAGTTTGGTTTTGAATTAAATTTGAATATTCTGTTCATCATGACAAGGTTTGTGTTGAGATATGATACTTGGCTAACATGAACAAGGTTTTGTCGTTTTATCACATATCAATTTATAATAAATCATCAAGGTCTCTCATGGTGTGTTTGATAGCAATTTTTAATAATTCCAGCGGTAATACCTGCTTATATTTCGATATTACTGAGAGACAGTGGCCTCTGGTGTATGACGATCACTATAATGTGTCCTTCATGGGATTGGAAAAGTTACATGTTTTTGATGCTAAGAAATGGGGCAACATAATAAAGGTACGTTCGTAATCATCCTTATTTTTTTGTAACTTGCTGTAATAAGATATATACCTATGTATATAAGTATGCCGAATATCGAATAGGATTCCCGTAAATGCTGTATACATTTTTTAATGACAAATTAAAATCACTAACGAATTACCCTACCTCTAACAAACAACTGAGTCTTTTTTTACTTATTCCACAGCACCTGAAAGATGCAGAATTCATAACAGATGAGCATTTAGTCAAACCCCTAGAAGCGCAGAAGAGTGATCTAGAAGTTGTTCACACCAAAAAATATCTGAAATCTTTAAAAGTGAGTAATGTTTAATACTTATAATATATCTTTCCTTCTAAATGGCTGAGTTGAAAGGTGCTGATACACACATTATGTTTGTAAACAGCTCCATTTGTTTAGGCTGCTCATCTCTTAATTGCTAGGGCTAATCCTAATTTTTAACGCTTGGAATGGTTATTTTTTTCTTAATTGTTCTAAAATTTATAGAAGCAACGTTAATACTCGTATATGTTAATATAGTAAATTAATAGAGCTCTGTACCTAATACTAAACTTGATTTTAAAAGGGTGTCCATGGAGTTTCTTGCCTGTTTTTCTATATAGAGATATACATATGCTTTGAAATGGGCAACTATAGTCCTTTCACAGTTATTATGCCTGTGGCTGGACTAGCTTCATGTTCTTGTTTTTGAAAAATCAAGTGTCTGTATCTGGTCTATTTGAAATAAATGCTTATAATTTCATTTCCAGTGGAGTCCTCGAGTAGCACTTATAGCAGAAGTCCCAGTGCTTGCGTTAGTCCCAAACATGCTGGTCCAGTATTCATACCTAAAGCCTATGAGGTAAGTTCTATAGCTGCTTCTGAGAAATTTCTATTAAAAATCCTAGGAACACTTCCCAACTGAACTGGATTGCAGAGCAGGGGGTCTTGGGCATCCTGCCCAGGATCCCATGCTCTGCAGTTGAGACAATGCAAAGTTATTAGTAGTAGAGTAGAGTAGAGTAGGGACTCCATTTTCCGCACTTAGACTCTAATGTGGTCCGTTGTGCGTAGGTGTCCGGCTAAGTTAGCCAGCCTAGCTCCGCCCAGAAGCACAGAAGTTTCCTGGGAGCTTCACAGGCTTCGCGGAGCGACCTCACCGTTCCGAGGATTTGTTTGCATTGGGTAGCCACGGCCTCGCATTCCAGGATGACGTGGGCGGCTGATTCTTCGGCGTCAAAGCAGCCCCTGCAGAGTGGGCTGTCCGTGGCGCCTATGTTAAAGAGATGTTTATTTAGGGGGCAATGGCCCGTTATTGTCCCTATTATTATTCTGAGGTTATTTCTACTTAGGCTGAGCAGTCGTTTTGTTAGTCGCGGATGTAGACTTGGCATCGCCATTTTGGACTGCCTGCAGTCCGTAGACCGTGACCATTTGTTGTTGTGAAGTTCAGTTGATCTCTGGCGAACCCATGTACGGAATTGTGAGAAAGGTAAGGGAAGGAGTGGGTACGGGCCTAGCACTGCCATCTCGGAACCTCTCTTAGCAAGTTCGTCTGCGGCGTCATTGCCTAGGGATCCACTGTGCCCCTTTATCCACTGGAGGGTGATTCTGTTAGACCGCGATATACTCTCCAGGGCGTGGTGACATTCAAATATTAATTTACTGTTAGTTTGTTTGTTTTCTAGGGCTTTAAGCACAGCCAGGCTATCAGATACAAATCTGATTGCGTAGTTGTGAATCCCTAGACGCTTTACGGCTGTTGCGGCTTGTGTTAGGGCGACACACTCGCATTGGAATATCGAGCTGTGTTCGCCTAGTAGTAGGTGAAAGTTGATATTGAGGTCTAGGGAGTGTACGCCAGCCCCCGAGCCGTTTTGAGTTTTAGACCCATCTGTATAGATGCGTACTTCATTGACTCCTGACTGATCCCTTAATTCCTCTGTTGTTTGTATCCAATAGCTTTTGTTGAACATAGGTTTATTAGGTGTCCTATCACACGGGGCAGCGCTGAGAGGTTGATACTCAATCACCCGGTCCAGGATGCCTGCGTGGGGACTGGTGTGGTTCTTGCCCCATATGCCTAAGTGCATAAGCCTGATAGCTGCTAGTGCTGCCTCCTGCTGTATATGCAATTCAAGGGGAGTTAAATGTAAGGCTATCTCCATTGCCGCAGTTGGGGTTGTCCTCATACAGCCCGTGATAGCGGAACAGGCGTGCCTTTGGAACCGCTGAAGCCTAGAGACAGCGGTCGACAATTCAGTTCTCGTCCACCAAACCAAGGCGCCATATGTCAGCATTGGTCGGATCACCGCTGTGTAGAGCCACAGCGTGATCTTTGGAGACAGGCCCCACGTTTTTCCTAACATTTTTTTGCATTGGTACAGTGCGATTGTGCTTTTGTTAAGTTTGTAGTCAAGATGCCTATTCCAGAGCAATTTGCTATCAAGAATCACTCCTAAGTACTTGACTTCTTCTTTAAGTATTAGTTCGGTGTTGAATAGTTTAGGAAGTTTGTGTGGTCCAAGGACTCTTTTGTTTGTAAACATTATAAGCTCTGTTTTAGTGGGGTTAACCGATAGTTCGTGTTTTGTACACCAATTCTCGATTATTTTGAAGGCTTTCCTCATGAGGTCACATAAGACGCCTTCAAATTTCCCCGTGATTAGAATTGCTATGTCATCTGCATAACCCACCGAGTACAGACTGCTGGCGTTAAGCTCTGTAATAAGCTCGTTTACTACTAGGTTCCACAGTAGTGGTGACAGCACCCCACCCTGTGGGCAGCCCCTACTAACGATACCTCGTGTGGTGGTGTTCACAGTAAATTGAATAGCGCGGTATTTTAACATATTGTGAATCCATTGTATAAGCGTTGGCGCCACACCGTGCACGACTAATGCCTGGCTGATGCTGGCGAAGTTCGTTTTGTCAAAAGCACCCTCAATGTCTATGAAGGCGCCCAGTGTTGGGTTTTTGGTTTTTAGAGCGTTTCCTATGCGTGTGACCACGCAGTGGAGTGCGGACTCAGTTGACTTGCCTTCGCAGTAGGCGTGTTGGTTAGGGTGTAAAGGTTTAAGTAGCGAGACTTGATTCCTAATCCTTCTGTCTCCCAGCCTCTCTAGTGTCTTCAAGAAAAGTTTTTCTTGAAGACTAGTGTCTTGAAGACACTAGTCTTCAAGAAAAACGAGGTGAGGCTGATGGGTCTGAAGGATTTGGGTTGAGTATAATCGCTCCTACCTGGTTTTGGAATAAAAATTATTTTTACTTCGCGCCATTTCAAGGGGATGTAGCGGTGGGCCAGACAGGCACGAAAAATCATGACAAGGTATTCTGCTAGCGAGTCACCGCTCCATCTGAGCAAAGCCGGAAAAATACCATCCAACCCTGCTGCCTTGAAAGGTAAGAAGGTGTTGATTGCCCATATTATTTTGTCTTTGTATATTACTTCTAAAGCCACCTCCCAGTCTAGGTTGCTCGTAGCCCTTTCACTGTATGGTTCCCAGCTCTGTGGGGTCGCAATCCGGCAGCCCGGGAAGTGGGTGGTGAGAAGTAATTCGCTGGTCTCCGCATCGTTAATTGTGTAGGTATTGTCTGGTTTTTTGAGACATCCTATTGAATGATCAGTCCCGGCGGCGAGACAAGTTTTGACCCTCACTGCCTGGTTGCTATTCTCAATGTTAGTGCAATAACGCCTCCAGCCGTTTTTTCCTCTGAGGCGTATTAGTTTTTTATAAGTTTTACGGGTTGTTTTGTAACGGTCCCAGTCGCCTGGCGACCGTGTGTTCATGGCTCTGTTGAAAAGCCTTCGCAGCCTGTTTCGGTGTCTTTCTAATTCTGGACCCCACCAGGACTGCCTTGCCCCCTGTCTTGGCACAGTGAGTGGGCAAGACTGCTCAAAGCTAGTTAGAAGGATTGATGTTAGGTTGTTTACGTGTTCATCTAAGTTGATTAAAGGGATTTCAGCTGGAAGGGAGGGTAAATTACCAAACTCTGCCTTGACTAGCCTAACTTGGTTTGGTCTGTGTTTCGAGGGATCCTCCTCGGTTGTGGCTTTGGTAGGTTGAGATTGATGGTGTATCGAATCCATCTGTGATCCGAGCATGATAGTTCGCTGGACACATGCCAGTCCTGGATGGAATTGGAGATACCTATAGTTGATAAAGTTAGGTCTATTACTGTTTGTGATCGTGCGTTAATGAAAGTTGGTTCTGAACCTTTGTTGAGTAATACAAGATTATTGCTAAGAATAAAGTCGAGCATTGCCTCACCTCGGTTGTTGGTTTTGACATTACCCCAGAGAGTGTGATGCGCGTTGGAATCAGTTGCGACGATTAGTTCCAGTTTCTCCCTTTCGCAGTACTCCACCAGCGAGGCGAGCTCTGGTAGTGGCACGTCCTCGTCGCCTGGCAGGTATGCCGAGGCGAGGACGATATCCGGGAGATCCTGTTCTGTCCTGCAGAGCCTCGTTGCTGTCAGATCTCTTGAACAGAATTCGTTGATTAATAGGTTAGGTACATGTTTTGGGATAAAAATGCAGGTTCGTGGGTTGCTTACGGAGGTGTCTAGCAGCAACTTACCTCCGATGTTCGCAAGACCACATATTCTGCCGCCTCTAATCCACGGCTCTTGGATAAGGGCAATGGTCTTTTGGTGTTGGTTGTCCAGCACTCTGCGCAAGGTAGCCGACGCAGATTGGCTGTGCTGGAGATTGGTCTGCAGGATCCTAGTTGTCCCGCATGGGAGAAGAGCAGAGGCTGCTGTCATAGTCCTCTCTCTCCTCCCCTGCCGGAAAGCAGTCCTCGTCCGAAGTTAGTCCGGGCGAGGATGGATCCTGTGTGGGTACTTTAAAGAGTGATTCGGCCTCCATGGCCGGGGAAGAAGCCCGCTCCCCCACCCCCTCTACGGTCTCCATCGCAGATGGCGACGGGGACCGCCTAGGCGGTGGCGGATCAAGCTTCGGTCCAGGCACTACAGGGGGCCGTTGCGGTTGAAGGCGCGGTGGGCCCCTCACTGGCTACACCCTCCTCCAGGAATCGGATGTAGATGCTGCCCATGAGGTAGTACACGCGCCTATTTTGGTCCTTAATTGTTTTGACCATAGACTCTGGCACACGGAAGAAGAGACAGGTACCCGGGGGCTCCTGTCTTACCCTCTCGTGTGTAAGGGTCCAGGTATTTATTTTTAGGTTGGGATTTTGGCGGGTAAGGAGCTTTAGTAGTGCCGGAGTATCATCGGTTTTCTCCGGAACAAACAGCATACATAGTGCCTTTTTAGGTATTTCGGCTTGGGGCCGTACGGTTAGACTAGTCCCCGGTATCGGGGACGTCATGTTGGTAGTGATCCGCTTGAGCCAGGCCAGCGTGAAAGCATCTTCGCACCAGGTTTTTAGAACGCCTTCGGCGAAGTGGGCCTTCCCTCGAAAGTGGATCGCGGTGTTTTCGGTTGGGTTGGAGGGGTCGGGATCTGCCATAAGCAGCGACCGCAGCTCTTTTTCAATGTTTAGGCGGATCCCCTCCGCCTGTTCTTGCGTCATGTCCTCAAAAGGCTCCGACATGACGGCGACGCACAGCTCATTATTCCTGTACGACGCGGCCGCTTCGGCGTAGCTCACCAAGGAACCGTCTACCATGTGGGAGCGAGCAGGCTTGCTCCTTTTGCCTATCCCAGTCGGTGTGACGGTATCCTCGGGTCGCTCACGCTTCTGCGCCCTAGCAGGAGGTTCCCCGCCGGTGGTTTTGGGTTTTTTACGTCCCCTCGGTCTGGAGCTGCGCTTGCTCTTGGTTGCCGTGGTAGCCGCACCTGTCGGTGTCGATGTACTAACCGACACTCCGGCAGTGGCCGCCACAGTGTCATGCTGCGCAGGCTTGACCGGTACGGACAAACGCTTCTTAGAAGTCGTTGTCTTGCGGGATACGGTGGTCCAGGTTTGTTTGACCGGAGACTGAATGGCGTCCCTAAGAGACGACATGTCGATCCCGGTCGTGTTGGCTGACCCTGCCGGTATGGCTTCGGTCAGACTCGTTAGGTCCCTCGCCGAGGCCTCTGACGTTGACGCAGCCCTAGTGGGCGCATCCACGCCATCAGCCACCGTTGAGTCGCCATGTGCGAGAGCTGCCCTAGGCCTAGCTGACAAGGTTGGTTCAGTGCGCGCATCGGCGGACGCAGATGGGGTTGGCGTTGCCTTCGACGCAGCCTGGTATGGCGCATACCTGGCGACAGCCTTCCTCATCGCATCCTTGGACGCAGCGGGACGTTTGTTTGTGTTGTGCCTAGGGGCATCAGAGGACGCAGCCTTAGGCGGTTTTCGCTTAGGCGCATCCTGAGACGCACCTCTAGTTGTTGGTGTGATTGGCGCATCAAGAGACGCAGCCTTAGGTGGTTGGTTGGTGACTACATTTGGCGCATCAGAGGACGCAGCCAGAGCGTTGGTTTTGTTTTGGGTCTCTTTATCCATGTGTTTGGATCGAGATTCTTCACCGTCGGAGCTCTCCACCCACCACGGAGCCCTCAAGTCGGGGACGCCCCTCGTTCCACGAGTGGACGCCAGAGCTACTCCTTCGTTATAGGACCGGCTTATTGAGAAGTAGACGAGCCCGCACGCAACGGAGGATCGCGGGACTGTGAACGGCACGAGACTATGCCGCCACTCATCCCACAAACGCACGCCACGCCGGCTGCCCCCCCCCAAAAAACCGGCCCTCGCTTGACAACCCGCTTATGGGATGCCCCAGCCGATTGATCGTGGATAGCTACTCCACGACCACCCGTGTGAGAGGAAATCCAGACCAAAGTGATGTGTTGTGTGCAACCTGCTCCACTCAATCACCAGGATTCTTTCATCCCTCCGTACGGGTCCCCGCGCACGGCACAAACACGCGGGAGGTCATTGCTATCCATCATCTGCTCTTGTTCGATGATGGACACCCAGGGGCATGACCTCGCCACCCCTGTGCTGTTATCGCCTGGTGGTTTTCGTTGCGTCTATTTCTTAAGGAACTAGACCAAGAAACAGGGCGGCAACCACGTGAAGGAGAACACACCAGACTTGCCTTGAGGATCTACACGACTGTAGCGCTCACCCTCAAGACCCCGCCTCCTTACCACCTCTGAGGGAAGCAGTAAGGTAGGCCTGTATCTATACTACCAAACAAAGCGCAAGCAAAGCATGTCGTTGTGCAACCGCGAAAGCATAAATACAAGCCCGCCCTTAGTTATTAGTAGCCTGCATCACTGCCCACTGCTGGGCTAAGGTGGTCTATGTGGACTGGCTGTGTCAATGCTCGATATAGTGGTTATTGTCACACACAGCTCATTACTGCTGTATACTGCAGACATGGCCTGCCCAGTCCAGTACAGTTGAGCAGGTTTTTGAATGCTACTCAATCTAATAAAAACCTTTTAAAGATCATCTACCTCATGATGTTGGTTCAACTTTTGATAATATCTTAACTCTTATTACCTGGTTTTGGAGGTCCGGTAGGTGGGCGCTCCATGTAAAATACTGGTATTCAGCTGCGTCCAGTCTGGAAGCCG
This sequence comes from Eugnorisma glareosa, assembly GCA_947578425.1. Taxonomy (NCBI): domain Eukaryota; kingdom Metazoa; phylum Arthropoda; class Insecta; order Lepidoptera; family Noctuidae; genus Eugnorisma; species Eugnorisma glareosa. The sequence continues at coordinate 16,630,203 of OX387960.1, read as the reverse complement.
ACCTCAACTCAGTTGGGATAAGGCTAGGCAGATGATGATGTTGACTGTATTACCTGAACAATAAACTAATTTCTGATTTTCTATTTCAGGCATCAAGTGGGTGGCTCGGTTCTGGCGGGTAAGTTGGCTCTAGACCGCGGCTGGGCTATCAACGTGGGCGGCGGCTTCCACCACTGCAGTGGCGATAAAGGCGCCGGTTTCTGTCCCTACGCAGACATCACTCTGCTGATACGGTTCCTTGTTCTCCATCGTATGATACAGAACGCTATGATTGTAGACTTGGATGCTCATCAGGTACCTATAAATTGTGTTTTGTATTGTGTTAGTACCACTGTCTCGTGTATATTTAATTTTCCAGAAACATTTATTTTAAATTCGTTTTTATGGTGTCCGCCTACTCCCATGGGAAAAAGGTGTGAGTTTATGTATGTATTTATTTTAAATTACAATTCACCGCCTAGGTTTGCGCCTTAAGTGCAAGATAGGTGAGCTGTTGGTCATGCATGAGCTTAGTTTTTAGTTTTAATTTAAAAGATCTATTTTATGATATTCCAGGGCAACGGCTACGCACGCGACTTCATGGACGTGCCGGAAGTGTACATATTTGACATGTACAACAAGAATATATACCCCAAAGACAGGGAGGCGAAGCGGGCCATCCGGAAGAAGGTGGAGCTGGGCAACAAGGTCGAAGACATGGAGTATATGCTGAAGTTGAGGCTGTAAGTTTCACCAGCTTAATATGTTTTTTCAACATTCTGAAATCTCTGAAACTATAGGCAATTAATTATAAGATGAAATGATACAGTTTTGTTTGAAGTGGTTCTTCTCTCATACCCATGAAACCTTGAATTCAGCTGAGTTTTTGCCGTCCAAAAGAGTTCATGAATAGTTCTGTAATTATAACTTTTCGACGACATTTCAACGCAGGATTATGCGCCCTTAACTAAGGAACCAAAAAAAAAAGTTTCAAAAGACGAGTTAGGTACTTGATTTCAATTTGAGCAGGTGACCTGCCAGTGGGAGGCCACTTGCCAAGTAGGCCGCTGACAAACAGAATTTGGCAAAATAGGGGATTAAAGATTCTTCCTTCCGATTATTAGTCAGAATGCGGTGCACCCGACCAGACTATGGCTCACTTGCTGGAGTGCTTATAAAAATGGCACTGATGTTGACATCACGATTAAGATCACCACGTACTGGGCCCAAATAATTTGACGAGACGTACTAGTCGTACTACTATCGATAAGAAGAAAAAGAAACTGGAATGGAGTGAATTTCACTCAAAGAAATAAATTATCAAAGATATGAGTCATTTCAAATCTTTAGAGTCATATCATCTTAGAATCATTCTTCCACCCTTTTTTTCTGCTCTTGTTTAGGGATACCATTTCGAAAGGGGTTTGAATTAATCGTCCTGCCTAACTTTTGCCAATTTGTTTTATTTTCAAAATAGCGGCTAATCAATCAGCCTGTATAAATCAATAGCTATAGTATCAATATAAATGTTGCAGTCAAAAGTACTTTTAACTGAATAAACTAGGCAAAAGTAATTTTGATTGAACAGGTTGGTCAAAAGTGGTTTTGACTGAAAATCACTGGTTAATAGTGCTTTTGACTACAAATTAGCGGTAAAAAGTTGTTTTAACTGACGGTCTTAGTCAAAACTAGTTTTAACTGCTACAGCGTCAGTCAAAAGCACTGTTAACTAGTTAGAATGTAAATAAAGATATTTATTAAATGTGAAATCGTCTATTACGAAAGTTTGGTGTTACAATCAATACAAAAAGAAGTACATTAAAAAAATTGTCATTAAAATATGTAATCAGAAAAAAAAACAGTTTATAAAAACAAATAATATTACGTTAAGCGTTTTTAAATAATTTTTAAATTTAATTAAAATTAAAAAAAAAAACAAAACATCATTCGTTATTGTTTATTGAGAACGTTGTTAATCATAAATGTAACTATGTTTAACTTATTACACTTTATTTATGGATTCTAAGTAACATCCGTGATTTTTTTTTTTTAATTTTACTAATATTTAGTAATATAAAACTTTATGGGTGCGTTTTTTTGGTATTTTTATCGACCTCCTTAACTTTTTAAGAGTTTTGACTGATATAACCAGTCAAAACCACTTCTGACGGAATCAGTTACTCAAAACTACTTTTAACTGTTATTTCAGTCAAAAGTAGTATTGTCGAAAGCATACGGTTAAAACTACTTATGACTGATTTTGTTAGTTAAAAGTACTTTTGACTGGTTAAGCGTTTTGACTGCAACATAAACTTGTTTTGTAAGAGACAAAATCTTCTAAAGCGTCACATTTCGGAAATACAGGGTTTAACAGGACCCTTAACGAAGCCGTCAACCAAGCATTATGTACATCAAATTAGGTAACTTTACGCAAAAATTATTGCTGGGAATCACGTTTTAGGGTAGGACTCAATGTAACACACTCAAAACATTGTGCTGATGGATGGATTGAATAGTACGTGGGTCGTGGAGGTGTTTAAAGTAAAAATTGGAAAAAGTTGGAACTTTGACCCCCAATATCTCCGTAACTAGAAGGTTCCCAGGTATGGTCTAGAACAAAAAATATATCGCAATGACGGATAGAACAAGTGTCTTTCGGCTTCGTTAAGGGTCTTGTTACACCCTTTATAAGCTAAGTTACAATCTTCCTCTACCGTCACTGTTAGCACACTGCTGGGCAAATGCCTATCCCCGTGACTTCCAAATCCTTCGATCCAAGGCCAACGTGGACCACTGGTCTTCTAATCTAGGTCATCTGATCTAGTAATTAATTGTTTCAGGAATCTTAAAGAAGCCTTTAATGAATTCCAGCCAGACATTGTAGTGTACAATGCTGGGACAGACATATTGGACACAGACCCACTAGGAATGATGAGGATCAGCGAATTTGTAAGTTCATCTATTTTTGTGTTTTTTTTTTATATCATCAAATTGTAAAATGCAACAATGTTAAAAATAATAAACTTAAATATCAAAAGTGTCCATTCCATGCTGCTTCTTGGTTGACCTTTGTATAGTTTCCACATGTGTCAAAAGTTTACCACTCTGCTCGATAGATGGCGTTGTACATTCAACGCACATTCCTGAATCGCGGTGTTAAGATTCTCCGCGAGGGAATGACTACCCCGGTGTTATAATTTACTGGTATCGCTTCTCGGCCTTTTGGCTAAGATCAAAGTGTAGTATCTGTTCTTTTCAGCTTAATATCTGAAAGTTCCCTCACTGAGGGACCAGTATATTAATCTGATTTTTGTAAGCTGACGGGATGTTCGGGGCTCGCTCCACTCCCGTCGCGGGTCGGCCCGGCATTGCAGTGCCGCCGGGATCGGCCCACATAATACTCTTGAAAAACCATTCGCCTAGCGGGTAGCGGGGCTTTAGTCCTTTGCTATTCTGGATTATCCAGTCGAAATATTAAAAGTTCATGCTTCGCAAATCGCAGTTTGTATTTGTCTTAATGGTCATAGTCATAGATTCTTCGAGTGCGTGCATGATGGACAAAATGTGGTAGTTATAAAAGTACATAAGCTGACTTTGTATTTTGTAATGTTTAAATTATATGTCATTCTCCTGGCCCTTACCTCAATTTATTTGGGGTCGTTACAGCATGTCTTCTCCCATATTTCTCTGTTACCCGTCCGTCATCTGAGTAGTGACCCCCTTTCTAGTGATATCATCTTTTACACATCCCGTCCATGATGGTCTTGCCGCTCTTATAGCTATCCACATTCGTAGTCGTACTCAAAACTTTCCTCACGATGTTCTTGTTTAGATTTATGTTTTTGTTCTTTTTTATTGTTTAAGTGTGTGCTTGGTGGTATTTGGCAAATAAATGTTTTTTTTTTCTTTTCCTCCGCATCACATGCGCATACCATGACAACCGATTATCACAAAACTGTTTTTCGAAAATTATTCTAATAAGTGGTAACTACTAACTTTGTCCTTTGCAGGGCGTAGTAAAGAGAGATCAATTTGTATTTGAAATGTGCAAAGAGAACAACATTCCAATTGTGATGCTGACCAGCGGAGGGTACTTGAGGAAAACAGCCCGGATCATTGCAGACTCTATCATGAACTTGCATCGCAAGGGACTTATTTCTGGCCAATTGTAGTAATGCCCACTCCGACCCTCTCGCAAAAGAGAGGAGACTGTTGGAACATTACAGGTCGATTATGTAGACAAGGCAACAAGGCTCGCAGTTTTTCATTGATTTGTTTTGATAATGAACCTTAAACAAAACTGAAATACAGTTTCTAATAGTGTGTTACAAATAATATCTTGACACTAAGTATTTGGTTGTAAGTGTATAAAACCACTTTGAAACCTTTGAAATGCCTTTTTCTATACCTAAAACCGTTGCAATTCATAGTCAGTGCATCGATGAAAGTTGTGGTAGACGTGTTCTTGAGTGGAGACCGCGAATCGGCAAACTTAAGGTGGGACGCCGTTAGGCTCGGTGGAGTGACGATCTTCGCAGGGTGGCTGGTAGCAACTGGATTGGAGTTGCTGAGAATCGAGTTGAGTGGTGTGCGATTGAGGAGGCGTATGTCCAGCAGTGGACTGCTGTAGTCTGGTGATGATGGTTTTAGTACAATACAGAGCGATATTTATTATGTAATATAGTTTTTTTATTATGTTATTTAGCGATATTGATTGATTAATCAAAACTGCAGAATGATTGACAGCTATTTGCGACGTTGCCAAGTTTTAGAATGCACAAACACCCACCAATTAGAATTATAACGTTTGTATGATCTATCAGAATATCATCAAGGTAATATTGTCATTATTATATATATATTAATATTATGAATAGTCACGTTGTGATCACTTTATGAATTGTAACGTAATTCATATTATTATCCTTTTATGGTTCTGCTAAAGCGGCCATTTAGGCACCCCAGCTCATCGCTGAAATTTGAAGGTCCATCAGGACATTATTGTTGTAAAAAGTAACTACAGTAACAGAAAGCTGATGTTTTTTTTAGGATCCGCTACTCCTGTAGTCCTCGATTCTTTTTAAATGTATAAAATCATACTTTTTTGTTTTAATGTTGGCTAACATTTTTAGTGTTAATGTTAAAATAATCGATTTAAAATAAAATTCATGTATGAAAGTTTTGAAGTTAGTTCTACATTTAATGTTCTAGATAAAATATGAGCCAATCTTTTCAAAATGACATATTTTGTAATATAAAAGAGCCTAAGGATATTTGATTCCATATATTGTACCTACTATTTTTTTAGACCTAGAATAAAATTCTATGAGGTGGAAAACGTATTTTAGAAGTCCCACCTCAACTTTGATCTCACTCTGATGTGCCAATAATTATTTAAGCAAATTAAATTTGCGATTTTTAGTGATATTAGACTTATTTAATTCTTGTAGTCTTCATACTTATCAGTAGGTATTTAATGTAATGTGATCAAAAGATTTTATATCCATGGTTGTAGCTTGGAGATTATTTTTTCAAATAAATCATTATTTTTCTTCCAATAGTTCTTTCAATTCCTCGTAACTGTTTCCAACAAAGGTAACGTTTTACGTTTTTTTTGGCATGAAATTCGTTTCAGAAATCAAACAATAAGTAATAAAAAAAGAAAGTTTAATAATTAATACCTAGAAATAAATAAATAAACAATTTTTGCAAAACAATTTGGAAAACACTTCTATTCTAACACTATGATACGTATTAAATTTGAGCAGTGCAAATAATTATATTCTAAAGTTTCCTCTATGAAATTCTAGCTAAAACGTGCTTTAAACATACGTCTACTTATATTATGAAGCATCTGATTGGGCTTAATATTTTAAAGTCTATAGGAATCTATAATACTGAGGTAGATTTCAAGTCCAAACAGAAACTATAAGAAAATAAATTGACAATTATAGTAGAATCGAGCTTTTTAAAGTATAACATATCTATATTTTTGGGGTCACATGCGCCACAGTAAAGTCAATTGCACCACATTGGGGTCAAATGTACCCAAGCGGGGTCACGTGAGCCACAGTGGGATCAGATGCACCACTATAATGCCAAATGCGCCGTGAAGGGTTTAACACACAACAATATAGACTGAAACAGCAAAAGATTCATTCAAACTAATCTAATCAACCAAAATCGTGAACACAATCTGGTGGGGAGCACTGTTACCCCAGATTATCTGGTGGTAGTGTTGAACTGCGAGTAATAGTCGTCAGTTGGTGTATTGTTGTACACCACTTCTCTGAAGTATTTCTCCTTCGCCTTCTGCTGTAAGGCCATAAGTTGGTTTTCGTCCATCAGCTGGCGGGCGATTTCTCTGTTGACAAGAGAAAAAAAAAGTTACATTTTGGAACCCGCAATTACCAAGCATCGTGACCACTGATTGTTTAGGCGCAGCTTATGTGTAGACAGCGATAGGCAGGTTGAGTTTATTGTGGTCATTAATGGTGCCTTCTCTATATTAGAATAGGTTTTTGCCCATCAGACTGCAGTGGACAGTCGACCATCCACAACGTAGTTTGTTTACGGAGACGTTTGCCGAGTTGACTGCGCAGTTCCTCATCAGTCACGCATCCGTGCGTAGCGTGGTCGTGGATTACTGTAGAACAAGCCTGCAAGAAAGGAGCATCCCTGCTAACAATCCCTATATATCCCCATAGCTGACTAATCCCTTCACCACGGTGGTATCGACACGTAAAGAAGCTTGTGGAACGGTGTCCTTAAGTGGCTTTGAATTTACCTTCTCTTTCTGTTATCAGCGATATCCTGTCGAGCTACTTCCCGCTGAATGGACTTGGCTAGGGCCTGCCATTCAGCTTCCATCTTGTCCAAAGCTTCGCGTTGCGCCTGAAAAGAAAGTATCAACGTGAATCAGGCTGCTAGAATTGACTAGGGCGCTTAAAATGACCGCTTTAGCAGAATCATAGGAGAACCGGCCATTTTAGGCCCACAGGTAGAACCAGAGATACTTAAGTATCCTTAAATTTCATTAGGATCTTAATCGGCCCATTTCGGTTACAAATACTGCTCGTTTCGGTAAAAAATCTTTCCCGTAACATCTGCAGGTGATAGCCCTATCGTCATCTCCAAGCCATTCCCCATTATGCTGAGTTGGCTATCCATTGTAAACAGATAGAGCTTGTCAACCTGATGTCCGATGTCTTCCGAGTTACTGGATAATACGATAACCTTTTGTAAGACTGGAAAACTTTCGGGCTTCAGACTACCAAAGGATGTCTGTCAAAATTTACAAATGCAGCCGGTATACCAACGGCTTACCTTCTTTCCGAAGCACGAAGGGTTCTTTGTATAAAATTAAAAGTCATAAATACCGCGGCTAGCGTTGCTTAGTCCTGCTTGCGGCTGTTACTCAACTACGATTCCCTTAATACAAATGGGTCTAGCAGAAAGGCTCTATACCAATTTATAGGAAACCAAAATAAGAATGCCTAATTTCTTCTACGGCAGTTGGGCATAGATTCTTACCTTAGCGGCAGCCATTTGATCCTTCTGCGCGGCGTAGAACTTCTTGAGCTCTTCCTGGTTCATACCCTTGTACATGAAGCCGATCGCTCTGAAATTTCAAACGAAAAATCAATGAAACTAGAATCGAAGTTCGTACAAAATCGTGTCGCCCGTGTTATAGCTGAGAAATGCCGCTCCGTTCTCTGGTCTGTTAATCAGCTGCTAAAATGTATACAAACAATCAGATCTAGGTCGTGTTGAAACTGTTGAATAGACGTATCATTTGATACCTTCGTACGCAGATTTTTCGTCGCGAGCGAGTTCATGTTCGTTTCGATCTAGAGACGACAGTACCTACTAGGTACCTACCTAGTAATGAAATTCGGGGTGAAAAAAGTGTAATGAGCGCACAACTATTGTCACGAACCATCTTCAAAACTGTTGTTTCTATGTATACGAGTATGTCATCAGTGTCTGTAAACTGTGACAGCGTGGTTGGTATGAAAAGTATTAACAATGTCGCCTCTACCAGCAGCTGCTGAGGCGTATCCTTGCTCTGAAGTTATGATGATCACTGGTCTCTCGGTCTTTAATTTTCTTGATCATATTTATCGCTGAACCAACGGACATCAAATTTTTGATAGAAAATCTTTAAACTGTCAGACCTGTTCTTCCCGAGCGAGCTCTTGGCGACGTCAGGGTTCTCAGTGAGCATGTCCGACGTCAGGTTGTTGAACATCTCCGCGGTATTGTCAGCCTCCTCCTGGTCCTTCAGGATTTGCTCCAGCTGCTTCCTTTCTGCGGCCTAGTTACAAATAAATGGTTCATTGAGTTTTGGTCGTGTAGGCAATGACAAGAATTGTTCAGGAAAGATGGTTGTTCGTATTTTTGTATGTGCAGTGTGTCCAAAATGATTTTAGTGCTGTTACCTGAGTCAAATTTCATTCTAATTCGCTCAGCCGTTAAGACGTGAAAAGGTAACAGATAGATAGGTGGCAGAGTTACTTTCGTATGTAAAATGTTAGTAGTATGGATATAGGTACCGCCGGTATAGATCTGCAGCCGGATACAGCCTACATACAGCCTACATGCGTAGTATGACCACCGTAGAAACTGGTTTTGTCGACGGAACAATCGACAAAACGACAGATCAACAAAATAAATCTGTCATTTTGTCGATTCTAGGTGGGCTGGGAAAATTCGTTTTCTCATTTTTACCCGCGCAGAGCTCGGTCGCCCAGGTACTAAGAACTAAACCAAACCAAAGACCTTACCAGTGCTTCGTTATACTTGAGGTTGGCCTGCCCGAGCCTGTAGCGACACTCGCGCTCCAACTTGTCGAGTGCACCCGCGCGCTCGTCGCGAGCCTTGATCGCCATCTTTGAAAAAGAAACATCATTGTTGAAGTAAACTATTAGAAATTAATCTATGTAGTAGAGGTAGACTATATCTGACTGGGATTGTGGGGACTAAATTAACTGACGGACAGATTGAAGACTTTATAGCTAAGGTATTGCATTATTAGCTAAGCTAAGGTATTTGTTATTTTTTTGTTCCTTTTTTCTTTTCTGTAGTTAGACAGTAAAATAAACAATTTTCAATTCAGCTTTGTTCGCATCGTTACATTATAGTGATGACCACTTTTCAGGCCACGGGTAAAATAAGCTTGTAATAGTGCCCCACTTTTATTTTAGAGTATTTGTATGGGAAAGTCTGTACTTCCGAAATGCGGAAAGACAGAGGAGTCAATTAAATGACCGAAATTAACCGCGTAATTGCTAATATTCACCGCACCTCAGTAATCGACGATAATCTAAATATATTGCCATAATCAATTGTATCGCTGTTGGTAATCAATCGACTATTGTGCTAGATGTTCACGCTGTTGGAAAAGGAAACTTCTAGAATGTACCTACCATGTAAGCGGCCTCTGCCTTCTTCCTCTCGTCTTGGGCCGCCTGTCGCTCCTGCACTTGCTGTTCCAGCCAGGAGTTCTTTTGCGCAGCCATCATTTTCTTACGCTCTTCAAACTCCAAGTCTTCCCCTTCAAACCTATTCACATCACAACGTTTAAGGATTACGGCACTTTGATCGACGGCGTTCGACGGTTTGTCCAATGTCCATAAAAAAAGAGCACAAAGTATAGGAGAGCGTTTGTCACGTCGTTGATGCGAGAGGATGCGATTGCGAACGGCATCCCATAATTTGTGATCATTTGTATGAACAAAACGTTGAACGCCATGCCATCGATAAATGAGTTGTGAAGTGACCTTAAAATTACAGCTTTGAATGGGGAAGTTGTACCTAAACATATTTCAAGGAGTTAACCTTTTGATCGCCAGAGCTATTTCACCTACCATTTTTCATACATTTGTGTCGTTTGGCGTACAGGGCACACGTTTGCTTGTCACGTACATGTAACTAAGGCGGTCAAAAGGTGTTAATTGAAATTCACACTATTTTTCACTCTAGCGGCTATATATAGCGGCCGTTGTGTAATTTTCGATAGCAGTGTACTGTGCGGAGGCCAAATAAACCGTCACTGATTCTATTTATTTGTTACATTTAGTACAGCTTATGCCATTAACACTAAATTAAGTAATCCTTTTACTCGGTCTTCTCACAGAACCACAAACATTCTAACATTATCGTCTTCCATTCATCAGCAAACAAGTCCACTCCAGGATTGGTCTCCACGAGCGCGTTGAGCATTGTAAGCATACGCGGTAAAGGGGAGGTGGATCGAGCTACAGTGCGACCAAGTGGGACATTAAAATCTATATGTGTTTATTATTTACTTTACGTAAAATTTGCAAACAAACTGACTCAGACAGACAAGTTCTGATGATGTGAGACTTGGGGCACAAAAAAGTATGAATTTCATTAACATTAAAGTGTAAATTAGACCGTTTTTTTTTCGGATTGGAAATCATCAAATAACCCCTCCCGCTCTGGGCTGAGCAGGAGGGAGTGTCAGACTTTGCTGACTAAAACCCATCCATGTTCCTTCCTTTGCCCTTTGTGTTCCAGGGCCGCGGTATCTCTTTCGAACAGACCCGCAACCCTGGCGTGTAAATTAGACCCTAGGGTCTATAATTAACATTTAATAAATGATACTCAATGGTACCTCAGATTTCTACTAGAGCGAGGAGAGAGGACACGTGCAAGACCGACCAATCACAGAAGAGAGACGCGATACGGATTTCGAGCAATGTGATTGGTCGATTTCTGTGCATCTCTTATCCGATCCGCCCGTCATCGCGAGTCTGCAGTGGAAACCGGGGCCTCTTACGGGAATTTATCCGAAGACATAATAATCGCGCCTGTATTTCTCAAAGAGGTGTACTTAATAGTTCACCAATATTTCGCCCATATAAGTCTCATGTTATAAAGGGCTATTGCCATTAATCGGGCACAAATCCAGCCTCCGCGGTGGCTCCTGCTCCGAAATTCTCGAGAAAAAACCCAATAACACTGGCCCATCTGGGTATCAAACCCAGGACCTCATGTTCAGCAGTCGCACTTGTAACCACTATTTAGACCGATAAGGCGGTCGTTAATCCGGAGACGTCCCATTAAGTTTAAAAAGTGGCTAAATATCTTTATTGGACTTACTTCTGTGCGCTGGACATGCCAACAGGGTTGTCATCGCCAGCTCTCGGAGGCAGCTGCTTCTTTAAGACCTCCGGGTCGTTGAGATCATACTCCCGCCGGTCCTCATACCGCTGGAACTTCTGACGAAACGTGTCGATCTCCACGCCTATGCGACGACGCTCCTGTGACCGGATACAGTTTTAATACAAAGATGTTCTTATTAGTGACATTATCATCATCTATCCATTACCACTTTTTCATTCTTATCATTATCACTTGCTTCGGTGAAGGAAAAACATCGTGAGGAAACCAGCATACATAAGAATAGCATAATCAGCCTATAATGTTCCCAGTTCTGGGACACAAGCGTCCTCTCTATGATAATCCCACCACTCGAGCCCAGTGCGGGTTGGGGAACCAGCATGCCTGAGAGATTTTTCTTGACGGCATGTAAAGCCAAGTCGGCTCGTGTGCGGCATAAAAACTCTGACACCAGGTTAGGCGCTAACCACACGATAAATAAGAAAGAAGAAGGAGATCAACTTTTCGCCATTGTACCATTTTTCTTTATTTTTTTTTCCTATTATCCTAATAGCGACATGTCTAAAGAAAAAAGATATGCATAATCATTCAGCTGCAAGACGTTTACTACTGCACGAAGGCCTGACTCAAGTATCCACATTGAATTGTCTTTTGTTAACTGTTTGCATTCGCAGATTTCCGACGACTTTCAAGGCATATCGTCTTAGGGGTCTACCCACACTGTGCCTTCCGGGATGCGGTCGCCACTTCAGACCTTTTCGCGCTTCTGCACTAAGAGGAGAAGCTTTTAGCTTAGCTACGAACATCAAACATGGTGTCTAATCTAAGAGCTAAGAGGTCTAATGGAGAATGGAGCGTATTAGCAGTGCTTTGAGCGTTTGTAAAAATTAAATTCGTTGAACCCATAGATATATTAAATTTATATTTCTATGGTTGATCACATAAAAAATATATATATACAATGTGTAACAGAATAAACGCACAACCTCTTACGGGGTCATTGTACTCATAATTATGAATAACTTTCACTATGGGACCAACACTGAAATCGCGAAAAAAAAGTCGACTGCCCTATACATTTCTGTGCGCATAATTCGACAAAATGTACTGAACAGCTGTTTTTTTTTTCGCGATTTCGGGATTGGTCCCATAGTAAAAGTTGTTCATAATGATGAGTACAATGACCCCTTAAGAGGTTGTGCGTTTATTCTGTTACACATTGTATATATTTGGGGACATTTATAATCGCAATGCGTATGTCAGTCCCATCGTACTCTAAATATACGATGTTCATATCTGGCCCATGAACCTGAACAGAGAACCCATTTTTACCAGAGCTAAGTCAAACTAAGCAATGAAAATCAAACGATCCTTTTGGTTCTTCAGGCAATGACTGAAATAGGACTGAGCAGGCCATGTCTGCGGGATGCTGGCACAGCTGTGAACCCGTATATCGCATTCGCAAGAACCTGAAGCCCTGAGATTGCTAGACGGGGTCGCTGCAGACGGAAAAGATCGGCTTCCTCATGAATCGGTGAGAAGTAGAAGTGGAACGAATAGGGGAAGGCCTTAGCACAGGGGTGGGACAGTTAAGGCGAACAAAAAAAAGGTACCTATTATAAGTACTGACCTCTCGCTCCCTCGCTTCGAGCACAACAGCAAGGTTGCTGTCTTTGATCATCTGTTTAGCGAACGCCAGGTCCTTACGCACCTGCTCGGATCGCTCAGCTCGCTTCTCGGCTACCTGACGCTCCAAGAAAGGGACGTCCACCTGGGAACAGATACTAAGCATTTATGGTACATTTTTGGTGGTACATTTGAGAGGATTGGAGAAGTTTCATGATGCGGATAACACTATATTTAACTTTAGGGTAATGTCTGAGTGTGAAAAACTAGAAAATACACTGCAAAAACAAAAAAAAAATCGTGTGGCACAACAAAAAATAATCTGACATGATGCTAAAGATACGTATAAAATTCATTCTATATAATTATATATAGATATTAATTATAGAATACATTATTTTTTCAAAATTTTATTCTTAGTTAAAAAAATAGAACTTGTTGTATACTGCGGAGTAAGTGATGGTCTTTAGCGCCACAAATGTCAGTTTGGCAGGATACAGTTCGCCAGAGGCAGCCGAGACAGGTATACCTTCCCAATGCAACCTAGTGCTGCTAATGAGAATGTGCACATAAAACATCAAGTAACCCCAGAACAAGCCTGTCTTGGGAATCGAACCTTGAAATTCGCATTTGCCGAGCGTATTAGAAATCATTACTATTCAATATTTTACTGTTTCTTACCCCAATTTTCCTGTTTCTCGCATTGAAGATCCTGGACCTTCTCTCAAGCTCACATTGTCTCCTCCTCTCTCTATTTTGAGCCTCCTTTCGGTCCTGTTCGTTGGCTATCTGTAATTTCATCATTTTTCTATGCAACGTTAAAATACTCTAAAAACTTGAACACAAAAACTGAAATACAAAATTCCGCGTTGACCAGCGTTGACGAGTTAACAAAGTTTATTGCTACGGCAACCGCTATTTTGTTTTTTAATGAAACGGCATTGATTTAATTTGGTTGTTGCTCGACAAAATATCAAGGAGGTTTCATTTCATTGAGAACTTTTATCATCATCTGCCTAGACTTCTTCCCACCTGCCTATAGGGTTTAACAAGACCCATAACGAAGCCGAAAGGCAATTGTTCTCCCCGTCATTGCGATCATTTTTTTGTTCTTGACCATACCTGGGAACCTTCTAGTTACGGAGATATTGGGGGTCAAAGTTCCGACTTTTTCACAAGTTTTTTTTTAAATACGTGTTTTTAATGTAAGATGTTTACTTGAAACACCTTCACGACCACCGTACTATTCAATCCATCCATCAGTACAATGTTTTGAGTGCATTACATTGAGTCCTAACTCCTACCGTAAAACGTGATTTTTCACCTCGAAAAAAAAAGTCGTTTCCCAGCAATAATTTCTGCGTAAAGTTACTTAGTTTGATGTACCTAATGCTTGGTTGACGGCTTCGTGAAGGGTCCTGTTACACCCTGTATTATGTTGGGTCGGATTTTAGTCTAACTAGTTGCCGCTGAATACCAGTAGGGGAGATACGGGCAAGACGGGGTACTCGATCTTTTATGGACTTCTAACTAACCAATCAAAATCGTTCTAGCGCGTGACGATGTGGCACCATGATGGCTGTCAGTGCGCCTGTTTAGTCCATTCACTACAACACGTGTTTTTTTGTTTATGGAGACAAAACTAATTTTGGGCAGTTTGTTTCTTATTTTTTCGATTTGTTTGATACGTGTTGTTCTGTATGGTATTAGCTAACTGGAGGGAGTAAGTAACAACGCGGTGTTTACTACGAAAATATTAGTGGTGTATGTATATTAACTTCGAAGTTATTCTCAATCGTCAATGATTACGCCAGCAGGTAAGAACTTGTTTATTTTTGTATCGTGTATTGCTTTTCATGTGGTTTTCTAAATACAATTAGTCGTACGCGGGCAAGATGGGGTATGGGGTACCCCAAGATGGGGTACCCCCCCATACCCCATCTTGCCCGTAATCGAAATCGTAATTCGAAAGACTGATTACCAAAGATGATAATAGAAATTAAAGAGATTATATTAGTACAGTAGTTTTAGTTTTATTGCCTTTAAAACTTTAGGTACCCCGTCTTGCCCGCATCTACCAAAAAAAAAGAATACATGGGAAACCCTTTTTTTTTTTTTTACCGATGCGGTGTCATCAAATAACCCCTCCCGCTCTGGGCTGAGCAGGAGGGAGTGTCAGACTTTTACTGACTAAAACCCATCCATGTTCCTTCCTTTGCCCTTTGTGTTCCAGGGCCGCGGTATCTCTTTCGAACAGTCCCGCAACCCTGGCAGGCATCGGTCCTTACGGACCCCTTCCTGTTTGCTGACTCTCTTTGAGGCGCGCGTGGGACACGAACGCGCCGTCGACACGACCTGTCGTCATAAGACTGACGAACGGCGAGCTCGAGGCGACGAACGGTGGCCGGGGGCCACCACGTGGCGCCCGACGCCCGGTGCGTCTCCCGCGGCGGCTGGGACACGTCCCAGCCGCCGCGGAACGCGGGACGTGAGAGGGAGAGAACCTCACGAGGTTCTCTCCCTCTCACGTCCCGCCACCTCCTTCGCTAGCATGACTGCTTCGCAGAAGGAGGTGACGGCGTCCCATTCCGTCTCGCTCCGGACCATGGATTGAACCAGGGCCGGAAGCGAGAGGTCGCCGCCGCCGATCGCCGACATGGGAAACCCTGTAGTGTACTTTTATTAATGAAAATGTTAATTATTTTATCTACAGCGAGTAACAAGACCCTTAACGAAGCCGTCAACCAAGCATTATGTACATCAAACTAAGTTACTTTACACAAAAATTATTGTTGGGAAACGACATTTTTTTTGGAGTGAAAAATTACGTTTTACGGTAGGACTCAATGTGACGGACTCAAAACATTGAGCTAATGGATGGATTGAATAGTAGGGGGGTCGTGGAGGTATTTAACATAAAAATCTTACATTAAAAACCGGTATTCAAAAAAAAATCTTGTGAAAAAATTGGAACTTTGACCCCCAATATCTCCGTAACTACAAGGTTCCCAGGTATGGTCTAGAATAAAAAAATGATCGTAATGGCGGGGAGAACAAGTGCCTTCCGGCTACGTTAAGAGCGGCCAACCCGTCATACTTTTCATACAAACGCTCGTACGTGTTTATCTAGGTTTCTATGGTAGCAAAACATAAAAAATTGTAGAAACAAATTCAGTATAAGCCTCCAAAAATTGCTGTTTTGCACCAATTTTAACTGAACTTTGGCCGTTCATAATGTACTCAAACTGTAAAAGTAAAGAAAACATCTCGATAGAAACCTTGCACATGTAATGGAGATGCTTAATAACAAGTATTTATTTCACACACTTGTAACACTTATTCAAAAACACGTATTTCCTGGAACAAGTTTAAGAAATTTTCGAACACTATTTTTCGTTCTATGTGCGGGAGACGAGTTGTGCGGGGTCGGGGCGGGGTATGACGGGGGAATTTAAAGAAAATCGCCGCTGTGGCTCTGGATGAAACAACAAGCTTTTCGACCATGCTCGCGTTGACGATAGACGGACCGGGAAGGGCCTTCTTAAGGGTGTTGTTACACCCTTTATACTAATATTATAAAGAGATAAAAGTTGTTTGTAAGTTTGTATGTGGGGATAATCTCTGGATCTAGAGAACCCATTTTGAAAATTCTTTCACTAATAGGAAGCTACATTATCCCCGAGTGCCATCGGCTGTATCTACAACGCCCGTGCCCGTGGGATAATTTCCGACAAAAACGCGAGCGAAGCTGCGGGAAGCAGCTAGTGTTTCATAAGAGCAGTAACGAGGTAATACTGTTTCAATCTGCGTCTAACTTCTGCAGTTTCTGATACTTACTCCTCAAACATAAATGTCTAGAAATATATGGATATACGGACCTTCCTAATTCCCATTTATTTAAACCATGATATAGTCTGAGACACAGGGCCAATAGGGATGATATGGCTAGAAAGGAGTGTATGACCAATGAATTGACGACTAATACAGGGTAAGCCGTCAACGAAGCATTCTTTACATCAAACTAAGTAACTTTACGTAAAAAATATTGCTGGGATACGACTTTTTTTTTTCGGGTGAAAAGTTACGTTTTACGGTAGGACTCAATGTAACAACGCACTCAAAACATTGTGCTGATGGAGGGATTGAATAGTATGGGGGTCGTGGAGGTGTTTAAAGTAAAAATCTCACATTAAAATCTTGTGCAAAAGTTGACATTTTGACCCCCAATATCTCCGTAACTAGAAGGTTCCCAGGTATGGTCCTGAACACAAAAAATATCGCAATGACGGGGAGAACAAGTACCTTTCGGCTGCGTTAAGTGTCTTGTTACACCCTTTATAGAAGAAGAAAATGTACTGCACCGATCCCAAATAAATTGGGATAAGGCCAGGAGAATGATGTTGATGGTCTTAGGGCTAAGTTGATGATAAGGATCAGACCTCATTAGAAGTTGGAAGAAAAACCGACACCGGCTGAAGTTCACCAGGCCCCGATATGCTAGCTATCTCGGGAACTGTCCCTGTTCTATGTACATTTGCACGTAACTGTGTAGTTTCTGTTGGAGATCCAATAAATAAATAACAGCATTGAATATTTCTGTTCCCTTATCTTGTAAAGGATATCCGACAGTCATTAATGTTCATAATAAGTAAACTAACGTTTGAAAGGAGAGATTTATCTTTCCTCAGTTCCTCTATTTAGATTTGCTTAATACTTCCGTAATTCAGAAGGGAAATTGAAAGACTACATACATACATAAACTCACGGCTTTTTTGCATCAGGGTAGGCAGAAACCACAGAACACCATCTGCTACGATTCTTACATACGATAAAATCTAAATGAACGGATAGTAAAAGGAAAATTTTATCACTAGATTCTGATAAAAATTCGGCAATTCCGTTTTGTTACCCTGAAATTAATATACCCAAATAATAATCTACCATTTTCAAAATTATGTCATAGTAGAATTATATTTTTTCAGCTTGCAACACTGACTGCGGACAACATTGTATGTACTTCGCAATTGTCGGCCGGCCCGCTCGCCGAGTAGCGTAGATTAGAACACCCACAGTGCACGCCACACCGTTGTCGCACGAGGTTGTAACGCGTTCGCGGACAAAACGCTGTATTACATGTGCGTAATATAACGTATTTACACACGTATTTTTTCAGTGTTACAAAATACAAATAAATTAAAGTGCTGTGCTTTTGAAACAAATTTTTTACGGTGTTATGTGACGGAAATTATGACAAGTGTTTTGAAGAAATCTAGAGGCACTAAAGGTAAATCCGAATCCATGCAAGAGGATCTGCCTTCAAGATGGGGGGAAACCTCCCTCGAAAACAAATCAGAAGACGTTGCGAAATTAATAAAATGTATCGATGACAACATTATTGGAAAAGGAAATTCGTTTTGTGGTCCTTTCGGCAGGAGAAAAGGTAAGATTTTGCCATTTTCATATTATTATTTTTCAAAGAGGGTTCGTTACATTCAAAGTTGCGAATGAAGTTTTCTTGCTGTTTTGATCTCGCTGTAAATGCATTTTTATTTAGAAGTAGTGATTACGTCATTTGAATAATAATATGTCAATAAAAAGGAATTTTAAATTTCATTGTGCGCAAATATTTTTGAGGACGCTTTTCTGAATGTCGCGTGATTTTTAATGTATTGTAAACAATAAGCATTGAATATTCAAAGGAAATTAGCATTACTTATCTATTTCAAGACGTAAAAACGATGCCAATTTGCTATACCCGTTGCTATACAAGGTATATAAATAGAAAAACATATGTTGTGTTAGTAATAGCCGGCAGCTCGTAAAACTGTAGTTTCAATGATCAAGGTTGAGACATTATAGTCAACAACACTCCTCAAATCTTGGTGATTTGAAGAATGAGAGAAATGTGGGTACAATATCTCGCACGGAAAATTTGGACTACTGCAAGACATATTCATGAATCTCTCTGATATTTACAATTAGTCCG
Source organism: Eugnorisma glareosa (assembly GCA_947578425.1). Lineage (NCBI taxonomy): Eukaryota > Metazoa > Arthropoda > Insecta > Lepidoptera > Noctuidae > Eugnorisma > Eugnorisma glareosa. The sequence continues at coordinate 16,611,464 of OX387960.1, read as the reverse complement.
GTCAGAGGATCCATCTTACTCGTAATAAAAATCAGTAAAAGAAGCTAGTTGAAAGCTAACAGATATTTTTGAAGAAAGCCTTACGTGTAGGTACCCTTAGGACTGACACTTCCTGTTTGCAGCTTTGAATTGTATTTTATTTCCATTAAGGATGTACTCAATGTATCGGTATTTTTACATTTTCAGTATTTCATGTGAATCTTAAAGCCTTGTAAATCGCTTTCACAACAACTGTAACGAATCGATTTTACATTTTCAAATTGTACCGCGATATAACCAACTGAAATTAACATTCCATTTTTGTTTTTTGGTCTGAATGTCTCTAAAGAAGGAATATATCTATGTGGGGCTGTACAGTACAACCGCCAAACTTTTGGATTGGTAATTTAGTAGCTTAGCAATTAGGCTGTCTAGAAATACAATTAAGGGTTTAACCTTTTAATACAATCCAGCTACTGCAATAAACACTCAATTCATATGCTAAAACGGTATCCACTATCACGTTATGGTCGCTAAATGTTTTTGCATAAAGTACCAAAAGAAATACTTCTTTTGGTACTTTATTCCTGCGTTTGAATGCGGGTCAGACGAACAAATTATATTATTATACTACTATACTACATAATATAAAGCTCGATTACCACTCACTCACTGACTCACAGATTGACATAATTGTTCTCCCAGATGGTGTAGGGGAGGTGGGTATATTTTGACAGATTCGTAAACAAGTAACTCTCATGAGTAGGGGGAAAAAGGCCAAACCCCCCCTTTTTGGCTCCCTCCCTATCGTATCTCGGAAACTAAGACACCCGTGTTTTGTTTTTTTTACGGATTCGTATAGAGGAGGATCGGAAAAGTAAACCATTTTTCTTAATTGCCCCCTTCTCCCCCCTTTAGCCGGATCTGGGAAGTTAAGAGACTTTGAATACTTTTTTTTTTTCAGATTCATAAAAAGTGGCCCAGAGTTGGTCAAAATCATTTTTCAAAACTCCCCCCTCTCCCCCTTTTTCTTTTTAGTTTTTGTATTTTATTTTTACTACATTCAGGGGTTTTAAAAGTGAACGATCTTCCACCACAAGGACGCGAGGTGCTTGCACCTCGCGCAACACACAAATAGTTTACTTATTAAATAAAAGTGCTTAAATAATTTGTCAATAAAACTCTTAATTAAGAAACAATAATTATCCCTTATGTAAAGTATACACGTGCCTTCGCATGTTTACAGAGTTTAATTATTTATGGCGTGTCGGTTGTGGGCGCCAAAATTTTGCTTTTGTCTACCGTGCTTCATCCAGTTGGCACAATCAATTACGGGCTATCAATACCTACTTGCCAGTCGAATTCGGAAATATACGAGACACATATTTACGATGACTCCCATCGTAAATAGATTGTTTATTGATGTGATAGGATCAATAAGGAAAGTGAAGATATGCATTTAAATAACGGAACGGTAGTAATTAAATAATATTTGTGGGGCATTTTTTTTGTTATATGTGACATAATTATTTTAATTTATCCATCAATCATAAATGCTTCACAACTTTCTCGACAGTTTTTATATTACAAGACCGTTATTATAAGTTTTTTCCTCGTAAGTTGTTGAGGAAAACACCCCAGTGAAAGGAGATCTTAAAACCAGTTTTGGAGGTCATCTCGAGGGACGGGAGCAAAAACCTGGACTTTTTATGCCCCTATCGGAGTTCGGGCACATTTTTACGATGCTGTTACTTATTTGATGTAGGTACTTTATTAACGTTTAGTTTATAGTCTCATTAAATTCTCCTGTTATCAGTTAAGAGATTATTGATGTCTTAAGGTCACATTGATAACGAGCATGCAGTCTGAAAACAGGTCAGATGAAATACTTGCAAGTCTCGTGTATTCAATGGAATTTATAAGCAAATGAGTAAATGTCGTGGACGTCTATGGGCGACTTCACCCTAATATAGGAAAATTCTTAAAGGCACGTCAGTATTATTTATAAGTAGGTAATTTTTCTACCAAACTATCTTGGTGTATTTTATCCGTGGAATAAAACTGGCTTCTGACCGATTTTGTATAGATATCTCAAATCATTCCTCGGTGATTTGGCCTTGGTAAAATCTGTATTAAAAGTAAATAATTTGAACAGGATTCTAAATGGAGAGAAATTAAAAACAAGTTTATTTTTGGACAAAGTAATGCAAACGAAAAAAGTAGCAGCAAAATTACTAAAATAAAAGTAAAAATATTGTCTATGATCTGGATTAATAGCCGCATAGTTATGTCCATGTTTTGTATTGTAACGAATGCATATTCTTTGAAATTAAAAACTAAACAGCGTACAAAGTCTACAAATAGGAATAAATTATTTTTTATTGTTGAATAAGTGCATATGATGTCAGTGTCATGTTACTGACAAATACTGGACTAATTGAATGCTTTGTGAGTGCAGAAGTGGGTGCAACGATACGCGGCGCCTGCCCATGCAATACCAACCACGTTTCTAGTCACGTGTAGTTTTACGTTAGTCATTCGTCACTATGCTGCTGAGTAGTCTACTACTCACTTATTCATTACATGCACTCATCTTTGCATCCAACAAAAGGATATGTGGTTAACAATAATTATTGTGTCTAATAAAACCTTTTGTTTGTTAAAAGTATAATGGATCTTTGCATTGAGTTGACTTTAAATTAATTTAAATGTCACGACATTTAGGAACACATTTTTTTTTAGGTACACGGCATTTTAATAGTGCGAACACTGAATCTTCATTCACCCAACCAATTATTGGTATCCTAAGCTTTGTAGTAAACTAAATCAACGAAAATGGGTACGCATTTGCAAACAAGACAATAACAATGCTATATTAATACTTATACTTGTATGTTAAGGTACAAATAAATCACGGTTTGAATGACAATGTCTAAGTCATCTCTAACCATAAATCAAAGTCCTTGTGTTCTAATATAAGGACAAATCGCACACAGAATGCGATGAGCATACATTTGCGACACACATCAGTTGAAGACAAGATTAGCATGGAAATTAAGGGCGTAAATGCGTACTAGATTTCACTGTCAATTAATAAAGGCACACATAGAAATGTATAATTAATAAAAACGAATTGTTTGTTTTATGGTGACAGTTTAATTCAATCTTTAGATATAATAAATATTAGAAACACTTTGCCAAGGAAATCGCATAATAAAAAATAAACACATAAAAATATTGAGTTCTTTTGATATTAAATTATGACAGTGACTGGTGACTTCACCCCATGCGTTCTTTTTTTTGTTTTTATCAAATTGCAGATTCCAGTAGCAGATTATAATAAATATATATTACTTAGTTTCATAATATTATTATATCCAATAGATTAGTCTTATCGGATTTATGAAATTATGACAAAACTCATTGCAAGTGCGTTGTTTTTTTCAACGACTAAAGTGAGTCTAGTTAACTACGATATGGATATCACAAATTCATATAGGTAGTACATTTCAAATGAGATAACTTTATTTGGGTATTAAACTTTCAACTACGAGTTTATTGGTTAGTGTGCTGATAATATTATCAGTGGCTTGCAGGCCTACTATACTATATATTAAAAAACATAAATATAGTACATTTTGATATAAGTGGGGAAACTTTGTTATTGCATTCGAGCGCGGAATTAACACCCGCGCTGCAGGCGAGAGTGTTATGGAGCCGAGAACTGCAATAACAAATCCCCACGCGTATCAAACGACGTTTTTCAATACACTTTCGAAGAAATAAAATATTAGAACGGAAAGTATTTTTGTCAAGAATTAATATGAAACTATGATTTAATTTGCTTTTTTGCCGCGCTTTACTTTCGCCAGGTTGAAGAAGATGCAAAGGTATGATGCCGTATACAGCCTACTATGAAAAAAAAAGAAAATTTAAATATATATATTTTTTTAATTTAGAACACAATAAGATGTTAATTTGTTCATAAAAATAAATATTTGTTTTAAATAATCATGTTTATCTATGATATTCTATTTATAAACACAATTTAAATACTCGAAAAATATTTAATCCGTAAAGACGCACTATCTCTTTGCCGGAATTAAAAAAAACCAATCACCGCCGACTATAGATATAGTTATTGAACCCTTACTTATCTGTGGAAATTTTTATTTCCGCACGTGTGCGGAAAAATATTAAAAATCGCACGCGTGTGAAATACATTGCATGTTGAACCTAATCGTAGTGCGATTAGAACCAGTTTTCGAGAAAGTGTATTGAAAATATATTTATTATAAATGGAGAATACATAATGCGAGTAAACTGATTGTTGTTGCAAGACTATAAATAAGACTAAACTATGTATATTTAGGTAGGTTCGTACTTAATTTTTGGAAAATATTTGGGAAGGTAAGGATTTTCTTGTTTAAAAAAATACCTTTACATAATACGTATAATTGCCTTAAGCTACATCTATCTTAGGATCTTTTGAAATGACTGAAGTTGTCACAGAAAAAAATATTGAAAACTACTGTGCTCCTGAATACTGGCGCAGATCTATGCATCATAATTCTCTTGCCTTTATCCCAATAAATTTGGGGTCGCCGCAGGAGTCTTCTTCTTCCATACTTCTCTATATCCGTCATCTCATCAGACACCTCCTTTCGTGCTATATCATCCTTCACACTGTCCATCCATCGTTTCTTTGCTCTTCCTCTACTCTTATAGCCATCCACATTCATACTCAAAACTTTCCTCACGAAATTTTTCTCATTCCTCCGCATCACATCCCATCCCACCACAGCCGATTACCACATAACTTTTCAGTCACCGGCGCCACTTTCAGAGTTCCTCTTATGTACTCATTGGCACAGATCTATGCATGGAATGATAAAGTGCTATATTAAAACAACGAATTATGGCAATGGAAAGCAGGAAGACAGTGTCTTTCTCTCAAAATATGTCACTGCTGAAAACTCATGCATAAATTCCACATAAATAATGATTGCTTAATTCAACTTCTAATATTATCTGAAAATGTTCGTTATTCGTATCTTAACATCTAAATTGCCATTAATAAGCAATTTATTGGCGTGACATTTCCTGTAAATAAAATGGTTACGTCAGATAGTTGGCAACACTGACATGGCCATAAATCTTTGGAATATGATTCAAAATAGGTTGCGTCAGCGATTGTATCTAAATCGATAATAACTATTCTATTACTATCGTATTTATTATTCATCGACCCCCAGCTAAGCAACCAGATTGTATAAAAATAGACTGAGGTGCAAGGAGTATTTTAAAGAAAGAGTTGGAATGGCGTATCTCCGGGTTCACCAACCTACACATATCTTTTTTTGCATTCCATAATGTAATTTATAAGATCTTACAATGGGCTTAAAAGCTATTACGTACAATTATGGACCCTTTAAGGCACAGCAAAAAGTATAAAAATAATGTTTAAAATAAGAATTTAATTAAGCATCCATTAACAATTTTAATTAAGCTAATAATTTACCATTTAATTTATTTATTTATTTACATTTCTTACTTTAAACTTACACTGTCCCTAACGGAATATCTTCCGTGATTTTCAATTAATGTGAGCTCCCATATTTCCTCATATTTCGACGCTGTTGCAAACGCCATGTTCGCGGGATGACTTTAGTTACAAATTGTGAAAACATAAAACAGTTTCTTATTTTATATTGAGATCAGTTAAACGTACATAACATGATCTTAGAATTTTCGGTTCTAAGACAAGCCAGGTCCTTAACGTAAAGGTTTCTTTTGTAGCAAAGACTTGCAAGGGTTATGTCTACAAAATGTTGTCTTGCCAAATATTGATACTGACTAAGTATTTTGCACGAATCTGTCCATCGCCCTTTGAATCGTGAAACCTAATCCTTTTGGTCTTTGCTGAAAATCAGCGCTGAGGACTTACGGTCCGTCCGAAACCACAGCATTTAGCTGAGCATCGACCATTTTTGCACGGATGGGACGCGCAGTTTCATTTATGTTTCACATAGTTATCTTGCCTTCATAATTATTGTAATGTTTTAAGTTTCTTTTTGTACACCAGTATATATAAGATGCTCTGTGACCGATGTGATGTGATTGTTTTGGGATCTCCTTATGTCATCGTTGTGTCAAAATGTCGCGTCGAAAGTGCTCGTCTATGGTGTTACCAAAGCCAAGGACGTGCACTTTCTAGGGTTCTCTATGGTGTGACCACAAGGGATCTCAAGGCAATCGTAGATGAAGAATAGTATTCTCTGCGAAGGAAATATTAGACTTTATTTGATGTTTTTTAGCTTTGATGTACTTTTTCTATTTTATAAGGTTGTGTTTTATTATTGCGCGTTTGTAGTCTGTGCAAAATAAACGATTTTTCTTTTCTTCTTTCTAATTTAGTAAGTTCGACGGTGGTTCGACGTCATTAAAATTTATGCCTCTTAGCGATAGCGTAAAAATACTATATGTAATTGCTTAGCCAAATGATTCAGCAAATCATTTAATTAAAATGCGTAAAAAAGGTTCTTGATAAACGGAATCGTTATCAAGACCACACAGGAAAAAAAAGCTTAATTAAATTAAATATTTAACCAAACCATACAATGTAATCAATGAGGATGTAAAAACAATACGTTAGTGATAGACTTTGTATGTAGGGCATAATCTTCGAAACTACTGACCGGATTCTGAAAATTCTTTCACTAATGAGAAGCTACATTATCCCCAAGTGTCATAGACTATATTAAAATGTTCCCGTGTGAAGATTTCCGACCATAACGCGAACGAAACCGCGGGCAAAGCTAGTCCATTAAAATACTGTTATCAGGTCGCCATATTGTCTGGTCTGAAAAACGTAAACAATTAAAACTAATCTATATGCGTACTTATTTAGTTGAAACGTGTTATAGGTTGTAGGTACAGTCACGTGGACTCACAATTAGTATTAAGTGTTAAAAGTAACATTACATGCATTTAAATAAAGCAAACGAGCTTTTATTTACATAGCAGTTGATGGATGAATTCTTTATGCAATATTGTTTATGGTTTACATCTATGTTATTTGCTAGATATAAGATAAGTATAATATGGGGTGCTTAACTCATGAGTTATACAAAGAGTCTATATCGAATTTGTAATAAGGAACACAGATTTGTTTTTGTACGTCAATGCTTATCTATATATATATTAACATAGTTATAGCTTTTAAACGTGACTTAAACTAGATGAACCAGTTTTTGTTAACAACAGACTTCATAAGATACGCCTGCCAAAAACGCGTTTGGGAATTTCCATTTATACTAATAATAAGAAATTGAGAACGATTAAAAAAAGCTTAAATATCATAACACTACATCACGCTTGTATGTTCCTTGAAGGGTTAAGCAGGGGTTTACTTAATTTTAAACCAACTTTTCGCCAGTTATGTATAAGTCTTACAAACGTAATTAGGAGCGAGCCTATTGCCATCGACTAGTCGCAAATCCAGATTCCTTGGCTGCTACTGAGCAATCTCTGATGGTAAAACTCAATAACACTTTTCTCGACTTGGGAATGGAACCCAGGATCGCAGGCTCTGACACAGGTCCTCACCGGACACGGTTGTTTCGGGAGGTACCTGCACCGGATCGGGCGGGAGGAAACGCCCGGGTGTTACCACTGTGAGGATCGACCGGACGACACGGTGGAGCACACGGTGGAGGTCTGCCCCGTGTGGGCGGAGCACCGCCGTGTCCTCGTAGCGGCGATCGGCGGCGGCGACCTCTCGCGTCCGGCCTTGGTTCATTCCATGGTCCGGAGCGAGACGGAATGGGACGCCGTCGCCTCCTTCTGCGAAGCAGTCATGCTAGCGAAGGAGGCGGCGGAACGTGAGAGGGAGAGAGCCTCACGTCCCAGCCGCCGCGGGAGACGCACCGGGCGCCGGGGGCCACGTGGTGGCCCCCGGCCACCGTAGGCGCGGGCTTGTGGACGGCGAGCTATGGGCTAGCTCGCCGTCCGTCCGTCTTTTGACGACAGGCCGTGTCGACGGCGCGTTCGTGTTCCACGCGCGCCTCAAAGAGATGTCAGCAACAGGAAGGGGTCCGCAAGGGCTGATGCCTGCCGGGGCTGCGGGACTGTTCGAAAGAGATACCGTGGCCCCGGAACACAAAGGGCGATGAAGGAACATGGATGGGTTTTAGTCAGTAAAAGTCTGACACTCCCTCCTGCTCAGCCCAAAGCGGGAGGAGTCATTTGATGATTTCCCATCCGAAAAAAAAAAAAGGATCGCAGGCTCAGCAGTAGCGCTTGCGATGACCAACGAAGCAGTCAGTTAAATTAAAAAAGAACCTTTTTTTAAGTGGCCAACTTAAGGCGCGGTGTTACCTCAAAATTCCCAAAAATTGTTTTCTGAGATAGTCGAGTATGATGAAATGCAATGAAAATATCTAACGCAAAAAATACACTGGACAGAGAAGGGTTTAAAGAAAATTTGTAACCGAACAGAATAATAATTTTAATTAATAGTTTAATATTCTCAATAAAAAATTGGGAATATGCGGCACAAAAATAAACTTTGGCGTCGAAGATTTCTGTATTTCCAGCGATGACAACAGTTTTTTTAAGAATTTAATACTTTAACCAAACAATTATTTAATTTAATGTCTTTTATTTTGATTAATCTAAAGAAAACCTGTATAATAATTGCCATTCGCAGCTTAGTCCCATGTCAGCACAAATACATATTATTTTAAATTTTCAACCTTATCCACGCTCCATAGTGGTGACAATAGCTTACGCGGTCTAGTTGCGATTTAAATCGTAGTCAGTCCGCGCCTTAAATAAGAACTATTTTTAAAGCGGGCAACTTAATATGTAAATCCATCGATATACTGCTACACTTGGCCAGTATTACTATTAATTAGATTATGACACTTCCTTGCAAAAGTAACAAGTAATAATACTAGTTCTCACACTACACACGCATACGTTGAACAGGGCTTGAAGCAAGGTCAGAAAAGACAGATAAGGCCACTAGTGCGATAATAGCTCAAACTACTAGTTTTATAAACCCTGAACCTGTGACATAATGCTTTACTTTACCTACTTATTTCTTACCTGTGACATTGGTTATTTTAACAACAATTAATTACCTATCACGATGTTAGCATATAATTTGGCGTAAAAACCTTGATAAGTTGTTAACACACATAAAATCAAAGATATAATAAATAAGCATAAAATCATGCCTGTATTCCTCGAAGAATTATCCATTTCAAAAGCAATAGAAAGATAGAAATAGATAGCAATATATAGCTCTTTGAAATTGCCGTTTTTCACAGTCGTCTGAATACAATATCAGTAAATTTTGAAAATCATGTAATTGTTTTGATGCAAAACCGTTGGCTTGGGGCCGATATTACAAGTAAGTTTATAACTTACAGACTTGTATCGATTATACATATGAGAGAGGACAAGTATCCGTTTAATTATTTAGCCCGTCTACGATTCTCTTATGTTTTTCTACTGGACAGACCGGACCCTACTTATGTGGGGTCCGAAGGAGGGTTCCGTCGCAAGCTTTCAACCTATACATACATAACGAAACTTTGTATTATTTTCCTGTTACTGACAGGATCTTGCTAAAATTCAGCATTTTTACAAGATCCTGTCGCTATCACCCTGTCATTGTCCATGCTTTCCTGGCTGTCCTGTATTACAGAAGGTAGAAAGATTTTAGAAAAAGGTAAAAGTTATAACTGACAAAGAAAACTCAATCCATTTATTCACATACATATAAGTTTTTCTCCTACTATTCTTACAACTAGTACTACAACTGACAGCACACTCATAATTTATTGAAAACCGGTCGAAACGAAGGTCGGGTTGCGCAAACAGTACTATTAAATATTTACGAGAAACGGATCGATACTAAGCAAACAAATTATAAAAAAGGTAAAGGGACGGTGGTTTGCCCTATGTCATGTCATGAGATTAAAAAAGTTTTTTGGACATATTTGCCCGTAATTTGTTATCTTATAAACTACTAGCAACCCGCCCCGGCTTCGCACGGGTGCAATGTAATAAATATAAACCTTCCTCTTGAATCACTCTATCTATTAAAAAAAACGCATCAAAATCCGTTGCGTAGTTTTAAAAATATAAGCATACATGCGGGACGGACAGCAGGAAGCGACTTTGTTTTATACTATGCAGTGAAGTTTATTTTAACCTAGTACATACTAGTACCACAATATAAATATGGAACAGTACGGAAACTACGTACTAACGGTCGAATCGGCACACTCACACAAACGCGCGCATCTACGAGACCCCGAAGCGGACATCAAAGTGCGCTCAGTCGTGACTGTCGCGTCAAGACGAGTAGTCGCGGAGTAAGTTTTTCTCCGGTTTTTTTTTTTAAATGCCACGTACGTTTTGCGTAGCCTATGGCTGTTTAAACACTGCTTTATCAAAACCGGAGCTTTCGTTTTTTAAACTCCCTGCTGATTTAGAACGGTAAGAATGATTTATTGTTTTATTCGTTATCGAATTAAAAGTCCGTGTGATCGATCATTATAAATTCGTGAATTTATTTGTAAATTCAACATGGCGGCTGCTACAAATTTACCATCATGGGTATTGTTTTCGTGGTTTTCGAGGGTGTTGAAGCCGATAGTGCTGTCAAAATGTCAATCCAATATGGCGGCTGCAAAAAATGTCAAGTTTTTCGTCATGGGTGTCGTTTTCATGATTTCAGAGGGTGGTGAAGTCGATAGTGCTGTCAAAATGTAAATCCAAGATGGCGGCTGCAAAAAATGTCAAGTTTTTCGTCATGGGTGTCGTTTTCATGGTTTTCGAGGGTGTTGAAGCCGATAGTGCTGTCAAAATGTAAAACCAAGATGGCGGCTGCAAAAAATGACAAGTTTTTCGTCATGGGTGTCGTTTTCATGGTTTTCGAGGGTGTTGAAGCAGATAGTGCTGTCAAAATGTAAATCCAAGGTGGCGGCTGCAAAAAATGACAAGTTTTTTGGCATGAGTGTAGTTTCGTGATTTTCGAGGGTATTGAAGCGGGAAGCGGCTTATTATTAATACAGCAAAGATACTAACCGAAGCTTACTAGTTGTACCACCAGATGATTTTGTTCAATATGTCGAAAAAATGGATGAAATTTTTCGTTACTGCTTTAAAAGAAAACACATTAACTGCAAAATATCTGCATTAATTTACGAAGAATTAGAAAATATAGGTTTTATAGTACCCTGTCCTTGTTTCCCAATTGTTTATTTAAATAAACTCTTTAATAGAATGAGAATTTATTACACCATAAAATATAATAATAAAGCATTTCGAACGTTTCGTAGCAGACGTAAGTATTTTTCAGTTACTAATTTGTAAGTATGGAGAATAAAGGTAATATTTTTAATGTTATGGTTTTTTAATTATTGTCACATGCATTTTCGGGTTGTAACGCGGTACGGTGTGCAGCCGCTGGGTTAACCAGGCATCGGCGCCGCACATGCACCCTGTTATGCCATTCTCTAAGTCGTCGTCGACGAGGTACAGTTTGACTTTTAATAGATTTTCAACTTTATACCCTAGAGCATAAAGTTGAAAATCTATTAAAGACCAACTGTAGTTTCAACGGAGGAGCGCACGAAAGGTTTTCGCCTTTCCGCGGCTCACGCGGTCACGCCAAAACATGTAAAAGGTTATGCCATATTCACAAAGCCAAGTGTAATTTATATACTTCTACAAGTTATTGTGTATTAATAATAAACTGTTCCGTGTTATAAACTACTTCAACTCGATTGTTTGATCAATACACTACACAATATTTTCATAAATAAACTTCAATTTCAAAAACTTTATGAGTGACAACCCTAATGCTCCAATGAAGCGTAGGTAATTATTTTAACAACTAGGCCTAGTTTCCGTACTGTTCCATATTTATACTGTGCTAGTACCCAATAAAATTCATAATGATGTAAGAGGAAGAGTGTAATAAAATCAATCTCATTTATTGGAGCAATGATTTATTTTGATTAAGTTTTTGGACTTATCATCAGTTCTCTGCCAGCTCATATTTGCTAAATATCTTTTATGTATTTCCTTATAGTCTTAAATTCGTCGTTAATATTTGATGGGTACAGCTAATTACCCAGTAACTGGGCTTTGGTAGTTAGATAGGCAGTCCCTCCATGTAAAATACTGGGATGCATCTGGTTAGACTGGAAGTTGATCCTCATATAATTGGAAAAAGGCCAGACAGACAACGATGATGATCTTTTACTTCAATATATCTCCATCAATTCTGATTTCATTGTTCATTTCTTAGGTACCCTTGATTAAAACTTTCATACACTTTTTTAAAGCCGTGCTAGCGATCTAAGTTAAAAATTAATATTATGTCTTATGTTTAAAATTATGAATAGTTAGAATCTACGCCTAAAAAGGAAGTGCTCCACAATTCCACATAGCAAACAGGAAATATATCTAATAACATAAAATGTTTTTAATAGTCGCTTATTTACAAGTGCAGTGCTAGTTATGAAGGAAAATTATTATATTTTGCAAATCGTCAATGTCATCTATTTTTATCAAAGATATTGTCATAATTATCCTTATTTTATTTAGTGTAAAGGTGCTCTTCCAAAGATGACCGCGATGACCATAGCACTAGCAACACGACTAGATTTTATGTACACTTCAGCCAACTTATATGTGCAGGCGGTAAAACACAGAATTAGAATAAATGTACCAAGTTTGACATATCCATGCATTTTTTCTTGACAAACAGCGCCATCTTGAACTGCACACTGAAAGCGGTCATACTGTAACATGAACACAGGTGACAGGCAGCAATATCACTATCTACAGTGCAGTCCATTGCAAAACATATATGGAAACTAGCGACCCGCCCCGGCTTCACACGGGGGCAATGTTATACATATAAACCTTCCTCTTGAATCACTCTATCTATTAAAAAACCCGCATCAAAATCCGTTGCGTAGTTTTAAAGATCTTATCGTACATAGGGACAGACAGCGGGATGCGACTTTGTTTTATACTATGTAGTGATGATTGTGATGAAGCAGGAGACATATATGTTCTTCTGTGGAAGACAAATTCATATTTTTTTCCTATGTTCTGTCTTGTTGCCCTTTATGAAATTCAAGGGAATGATCGAGTTTATTTTGGAAGAGTTTCTGAAGGGAGTTTTTTTAGTTTTAATTTAGAAGATGGCTCTTCATTTTCACTACTTCTAGGAAGCTCCAAATTTCTCAGAACCAATTGGATAGCAATTACTCCGGTCATTGCTCTTACCAATTATTTTTTCTAGTTGCGTGACTGATGGCTATATTTTTGTAAGGTCTAATGAGAATTAATAGTGGGCTCGGCAGTCATCATATCAATGACGACCTTAACATTGTAGGTTCATGTTTAATCATCAGGGTATTGTCTTTTTTAGGTTTGTTAGATGCTGACTCACTCGATATAGTAGATACTGGTAAGGCACATTGAACTGTTTCACAGAGTTATCCTGTTGATTCAGAAATCATTATTATTCTCTTGCCCTTATCCCAATTTATTTATTATTGTCGCAGCATGTCTTGTTCTTTCTCTATTAGTCGTCACCTAAGCAGTCGCCCCCTTGCTAGCGTGTCATCTTTATCCAGTTCATCCATCTTATCTTTGGTCTTCTTCTACTGCACATCACTATCTTCGATAGTCATTCTCTAGCTTTTATTCCAATTTATTTGAGGTCAGCTCAGATTGTTATCTTCTATACTTCTCTATTAGTTGTCATCTCGGCTTTCTATCCATATCATCTTTCACACATTCCATCCATTCTTCCTCTGGTCTTCCTCTACTATATCACACACAGATATGACATCAATAAATTCCTCATTATGAGCAGTACAAACTGACCCTTGTATGTATATCGCCGTTAGATCAAATCTATTGCCCTTTGACAATTAATAATTTTAGTAGTTAGCATTGGCCTTTTAACACTTAGGCCATGAACCCATGATCAATGTCAAAAATAATGGTCGGGAAACAAATCTAATCCAAAATCCTTACACATACATGTAATTTGATAGATAAATTAACCGCTACATGCATATCGAGTAAGTGGACTATAATTATATACGGTAATCGAAAATTAATATCAGTATCTACCCGATCGTTATTGTGAAGGTCGTCGACCTCACCTCGTGGCGTCGGGCGGTCTGGCTAAACGGAGGGGTTTCCATCTATATGTATAACTATCTATGTGATATAGTACGTTTGTATTTGTAGTAATAACTACGACTTTACGTGGAAATGTTTGATTGGGAAGACTATATTGATCAGTAGTACAGCTCACAACGCATCTTTGGGACTCATAAAGATATAGCTCTGGTGGTGTTAAAATTCATTGGCAAAAAACGTTGTAGCATAGATATACGCAAATAAACTACGTAAAGTGCCTATGCTAAACAACCCGATATGCTTGCATATAGTGAAGAAGACAAAGAACGTTTTCATCATCACAATTTTTCCATAAGCTCGAGAGTTCGAAAATAACTAACGTTCCGTTCCTGCTGTCCACGTCGAATTCCATACAGTCAAGAAAAAATCAATTGAGGTGGTTTCCAAAAAGGCCTTTGCGCATCACAAGAAAGTTGCCTGGCATATTGTCCCCCCTCTTTCAAGCAAAGTGACATCAAACATAATGATTCCAAAGACCCCCAATAGACATCAGTTTCTACATACCAGTAACAAATACGTACAATCAGTCACAGCGACAGTTCGTTTCGTCTGGTAAGAAATGGCAGCTCTTTATCAAGAGGCGTTGCGTAAAGATAAATAAATTATGAGCGAGTTACAAAGTATACTTGGATAACACAAGAACGGTAAACATCGGTTATCAAATTTTTGGGTGTTTGATGTAATGTGTTCACGGATCTGATGTAAACTTAAGATGATACACAAGCTAAGAAGAGAATTATAAGGGAACTGTTTTGAGAAAAATGTAAACTTAATAGAATTCTACTGTGATAATTACAAAACCAGCATAAGGAGTTGTGGCATGTGCTCGATAAGGCGCTCATTTAAAATGCATGAATATTGCGCTATGATATGATAACCGTGGATGTGCAAAAGTAGTAAGGATGAAATGTGAAAAACATGACTTACAAAAAATATTCATCATTATCATGCCACAGCCCGACTTCACCCACTGGTACCTATAGGCGTCTCTTTTTGTTGAGCAAAGCTCCACGTTCTTGTGCCAGCCTCATCCAGTATGTTCAAAATATTAGTCAATTTCAATTAATATCTAGGTCAGACGTTTAGATACCTTACAAGAATAGATTAGGTACCTCCTGTACTTTCATCACAACCGCACCTAATTTGTCAAAACAAATAACGGTTTCCTATGACGTGTTCACGAACTCGTTCATTAATAAGTTCAGGCACACTAGGCGTCAAGCTGTCTGTTTGTTCATTACTATAAATAAAAGCAGTTTTTTTGCCAACCGCTAAAAAACTGTAAGTAATTAATACTGACATGCCTCTGTAGGTATTGTATGTCAGGTCGAATGTAAGGTTGACGAACTACGAACTGACAGAAAACAAAATCAAATAGTAGTCCCACTTGGACTAAAAACAGGACGGCTCTATGCTGGCTTTATGCCCAGCTGAGAAAGTTCGATTTTGTGAAGTTTGCCTTTATGATTAAATCGTCCTAGGACTTTAAATCTTTAGTTAAGTAATTATGCTTTTCCGAAATGATCACCTTTGTCCTTCTGCGTTACTTACGTCAGTTGTCACACGCATGAGCATCGTTCCTACTAATAGACGGTACTACAGTATGGCGGATGGACCTACTTCATAGCCCTGCAGTTTAACTATAATAACTTTATAATTGCCTCTGTAATCCATGCTTGTAGTCACATCTTAGCCTAAGATGAATTTCCTGGTATTCTTTGACACTACAGGAAACCGCAGTATCACAATAGAATAGTTCGCATTAATTTGTGTTCCCTGCATTTTGGTTATCACTACGAACCTTGTCATAGAGAATTGTTAATCTTCTGCCATTCCTTATTCTATGTTACCCACTCCACTAATTCGGTTCAATTGTCAGGTTGATGCCCTGTTTTTATATCCTGTTGGTAACGATCGTAGCGAAGGGCACACCGTACAGGCGCGCCGATCATGTCGATGTGTAGGAAATTATATCTGTTATGAGCTCCTTCCTCGAATTGTAGCTAGTTGATAGTACTGTCAGGTGCTGCAGAAGGAAAATGAGGTTTAATGAGGATTTATTGTATAGGAGGTATTGTTTCCGAATACCGGTTCGTGGTGATAAACGGTGTAGTTCACAAAGATCATTTGTGTTGAAGTTAAAGTTATTCTTGATAAAGATAAACAATATATTTTGATCTCTAATGCCAGACAGTGTAAGAAAGAAAAAAGCATTTCAATTGCCCGTACGATAAGATGAGGTAATAATACAAGTGTTTAGAGTGTAGACGATACAAGGAAAGTGACTTCCATCGTGTAACAAGGGCTTTAATTTCGTCGCATATTCTGCCCAGATTTACCCCTAGCCTTAAAATTTCGAAACTTGGTAAAGTAAACGGTTAATTAGAATATCAAATACTTGATCCTCGAGTTTGTGGGAGCAAAAGGGCACATAACTAACTATAATGTTAACATTTCCAAAGTTTTAATAGGTCAACATTCGGCACCCAGCCTGACCTGATGAGTACCGGTATTTTCCACGAAACCTCAGCTAGCAGCGTGGAATCGCACTTTTTCATGCTCCTATCCTTTTCTGTCGCTCAGAACTGTAATTTGCTAGAGCAAGAAATAGACCGAGAATGCTATCACACGCGGCAACATCGACGTTACGGTTGGCAGCACGAGAGACACAAAGTATAGGAGCTAAGAAAACTGCGATTCTGTAACTGAAAGATAAGGCTCAACCCTAACAACTCAATTACTGGGAAACACCGACCGCTCAGCCCGCATGGAGCAATACGCTGCGTTGTTCCCTATTTTTAAACATTTCACTGTCCGTCATAAAATCATGTAAAAATAGGAAATGACGTGCCCACTGAAACAGAACACTGTAAGGAATATGAAGCTTTAGTATTTCTTATAAAAACTACAAGTTCGTTCGTCAACCTTTTAGCCCACTTTGCTATGTCAGCCGATAATTAGCAGTTTGAGATAAAATCATTAACGTCTTTGAAGATAATAGTGCTACTTCATGAAACTGCTTGAGGAAAATGGTTGGAATTATTTAGGTCGCATTTAATTTCTTGAAGTTTGGCATTGCCTTCATCAAGAAAACGATTTTAGCTTTCCTTATACTATCTTAATTTTTTTAATGAGGGTTTTTGTTTCAAATTTTTATAACATTCTTGACAAAAAATAAACTCGGAGTTCTTAGAAGCGGGTTTTATTTTAGTTACTGAAGTAAAACAAATATATTTAAGGTTTCCGTTGTTATTGTTCTCTGAGACTTGTTTACCCAGCAAACGTATTCGACGCAAATAAAGCTGATACTAAAAATTCAGTAATACTCGATGCGAATAATTTAAATAAGTATGAAAACGGTGAAGAAGAGAACTAGGTTACAGATAAGAATTGCAATCGAAGAGATAGTATTATTTGTAGTCTATCTACTTGAATAAACATGGCTGAATCGTTCCCGCCATTTACAGTCATTTACTATGATAATAATTCATATTTATGATGTGTTATCTTTGGGTATGTTCCAAATACCGCTCCCAGAAAAGATGGTAATTTTGAGGACGGGATATAGAAAGGTTTATGAAAATATTGATAGGAAACTTCTCGAAGATACCTTCGTAAAATCAAACGACTTGCTATCGGTGGCACATTCTTGAATAAAATAGTATTGAACTTCGCCGATAAAAAGGTCTAATGTACTAAAGCAAAATACGGAATGAATTCCGGTGTTGTACTTCCAAATCTCTATGTAAACAATTCATTCTATAATGTCTTTCAATCTTTGCATTCTACCGTATTGTCTGTCCTTTCATACCTTTAAAATTCCTCGCTAGTAATAAATAAAATCACATAATTTAAATCTATGCACAGCTTTTGCACGTAAGTAATCCAGCAGCAGGCTTATCCTTATGTGTAAATGCCAAGGATGTACCCTTGTAGGTTCTAAATTGAAACCTTTATATAATTATATTTCTTATTTTAGGCTTGCCTACACAATAGGTAGACTAATTGACATTATAAATAAAGCTAGCTGCTACCTCATTGTCAACCTCTCTATCATCCATATAAGGTTACATTGTTCTACTGTTAGCATATTTCCTTATTAAGATAATGTTACACGGTTTACTTTCAATTCATATGAAGTAGCCAAAATTTCATCGGTTAACACAAAAGTGAGTCTTTCTGGATCATTTAGTCTAAATCAACAAATTTGGTTGAACCCTGTTTCCGTCTCTTTAATAGTGTGTTATTTGTTTTGAGGATAATTTTCAGAGGAAATAATATTATTTTTCAGGTCAAATAGTTTGTTTTGAGATGTTTCAGTGTTTGCTTTTGTAACCTACTTTTTAGATTGGCATGCTCGTGAAACTTGGAATGTTTTTATTTGTGTGGATTATGTGGATACGCGTAGTAGGTATTGGCTCGTATTTGTTGCAGGCTAATAATATACCTAAATGTGAATCTAATGATAAGTCCAGGTTATTGACAAGCGCCGAGAATAATAAGAAAAATATTGAAAAAGCTGAAGCTAACATACTAAATAAAAGCTTACGACTTTTGCAACGCAATACAACGTGCGTAAATAATCGTCCGTGTTGCTAACAGATGGGATTTTTGCAGCCTCACCCTGCTGTGGGACCCTGGATTTAACTCCAAATTCAGCTATCTTCTGTAGTATAAGAATTACGCCTATCATAAATGCAACATTATTGGAAGTGACGTTCATGTAATTGTAACTGGAAGGAGAATGAAGGGCACTTATCGGATGTAAATACTAGATAATAAGTGGCTTGATTGATTATTCCCTTCACACTGTATGATGCTATCAAATCAGGAAGGCGTTAAACTACTGGTTCAGTTAACTGTCCGTTTAAACTCTAGATTATACTATTAAAACTATTTCCTGAAGTAGACCGGTGGCAAACGCTTTCAATGCGTTCCGTATTTCTACAAAAACTTTGAGCATACATAAAACAACTTGACCATCAACTTAATCGCTGATACGAGTATAAAGTCACTTTGTCCAGCTCATCAGTTCTTTTAAAAGAGTCTCTTACATAATAGCTAGATTTTTGTTTGACGGTGTGGGATACTCCTAGGGATTAAAAACCATTTGAAATTATAATTACCGCAATCCCGTAAGAACAATGACACTTAGATTTATGTGCAGCTCAGAAAGCAGTATCTTCCGTATAAAATCCAGACGCATTGAAATTCAATATTCACCGATTCAAGTCAACCTCAATACAGCAGGAAACAACTTTTCTGACGATGACAAGCGCGTCAAAAACATTTAAAACTCAAGTACTTTCTTGCATAATACTTAAAACTGTGTACATCGATTACCCTACTTCCTGAGTCCCTGGTCCCGACATACAGACAAACTGTCACCCCGGAACAACGTATGATTTTTGACGTAAACAATTGGTGTACAGTCACGACCACATGTATGTGTATACACATAGCAACTTTTAAAAGTGATTTTGTTCTACAACTGTATTGATGGTGATTTTGTGCTGTTACAAACGTAGTATTTTAAAACTTATATTATGAAATGGGATTATCTCAAAGTAGGGATCGATGTTTCACGAGAGAATTTTTGTTGAATAGCGTAGTTGACCACAATAACCAATAATTCCACGACAACTTGTCTAGAAAAACACTGCCTAAAATATTTCTATGAATTGTAAAATATCGGTTGACTTAAAAGTCCACACGGGCCTTCATGGGCACCTAAAAATCGTCGAGAAAAGGTTCACGGTTTGGATTGGTCGTTTCCTATGGAGGAGAACCGGCAAGAAACTCCATGTTGACTCTTTTAAAATTATTGGATTTTACAATGATTAGGTACAGTGTTATAATACTTAAGTATGGGAGGAGAACGTAGGCCCGAACATAAGTCGTTGCTTCGTCACAAAAACGTAAAACAAGATAGAAAGTCAAAAGTTGTGAGATCAATTACGTCACAACAGGTTGCTATTGCATACAAAATCAATGTCAATGGGAATCGCGTTTCGACCATAAAAATTATGATTGGTGTTATCAATTACCCTATTTTGGATGGTTTTTACATAATTATTAGTGCTCGTGATTGTACACTTGTGCAGAGCGAATGGTGTAACTTGTAAACAATTGTGACCTACTTTGCTAACAGTCGTATGTGCTTCACAGAATGTATTGTAACGAGCTCCTGTTATGTATTGTAATGTGATCGATATTGTTGTTTGTTATTCTTTTGTTTTACGTCGCTACTAATATATTTATTCTGATGAATCAACAGTTGATCTATCTGCAGTCTTTCTTATCTAATGCCCATTTTCACCACACAACAATGTTGAATTTGCAGAATGTTGAATTCGCAAATGTCTTAATAATTTTGCAATTTAGTGCGCAAAAGCATTATACAGGGTGGCAAGGAACATCGACGTGCAAGCGACTACCACGAGTTCAGTACATCAAACCGAACCGAAACAAAGAAAATCGTAATTCAATATTTGTAACTACTTAGTAACAAGTCGGTTTGTCTAGTCATCTAGTGTCATACGCCCGCTTGTCGAGTAACATTCGTGTGTCAAAATCGAAAAAGTTTAATAACAATATTCCCAATGTCTGCTCTGTAAGTCTTTTAAAACTCTTCGGCTAGTAACAATAAATTTCGACACGAAAACGACGGAAAAGATTTAACTATAAACCAGACAAATAGCCCAGATCAGAACAAAAGCAGAACAAAACAAAAAGAAGCAGAATGCCAAGTAGTTAAAACATAGGCAAGACAGTCACAAAGATTTTTATTACTCATATTATTAATTGTTCTGGGTAGACCGATATTAAAAACTTCGTCTAATAATTTAATTTGCACATCAACTCAATGGGTAATGGCAAGGTTGTCATCGGATGAACTTCGTGGAAAGACCTTTTGGCAACATGATTATTATGTCACAGTAAATCATTCTGCGTGTTCCCTTTGTTTTTGCCAAGAGCCGTGTAAGTTTTTCGCGACCTATACTAACGTTAAAGACTTAATTTGTGGCTTTTTTATGGCTCTTTTCAGTATTATGCAACATACGAACAAGTTTAATGAGCACGTTAAATATATTTTGCATTGTTTAAGTGCAAAACAGAGTTATAAATATGAGTATTTAAATAACAATAAGGAAGGAGCATACTCCAGCTGTTACAGTATTTGATGTAAATGGTGATGCTTCGAAAAACGCTAGAGAAAATGTACCTTGAAGACAATACATTAGAAATATGACAAATATGATACAAATAAATTCACATATGTTCCCATAGGGTTCGTAGAAACTACAGACCGCCACCTGCTAGGATGGTACACTCACGTTTAGCCAAGGGGGCGAGCCTATTGCCATCCACCGGGCATACATCCAGAAAGACCTGATACAGAAAGACACGAGGCAACATTACATTCTAATAAAACCTATCAATTAAAAACATTAAAAATGCGCATTTTAAGTGTTGTAGTAACCGCTTGTGATTCAGAAGGAAATAGTTAATATGTCGTTTAATTGACCGCTGATAGATGATAATAGTTCTTGTGGCGGCTTTACATAGCGGGACCATAATAGTGACGCACAATCCGATCCGATACGTTACAGTATCGATACAACATTAAGCGATACTCCGATATTTTGTATCGATATAAAAGAATACGATACAATGCTTAGATCGATACAAAAGTACCGCAGTCGGAATTAATTGATTATATTATAGAATATGATGTCATAAATTGCGTGATCAGTCAATTTTAAACATTATACCTGCCTATCTAGCCTACCTAGACGGCCCCCAAGATACAGGCGCAGCCAAGTTTGGGGACCTCCATTTTCTATTTATTTTAAAATTTTACTTCTTACGTTGATTCATAGCGCTAAGTTAGGTTAAGTATTTTTTTGTAACAATGGTTTAGTAAATTGATTCTTATTCTTTATAGAATGTTTGTTTTTTAAATTAATTTGGCGGCTCTATTCACCTGGCATAGAGTACAAAATTATTCCCGGATTTTTTCTTAAGACTCTTACAGGCTATAAACAAATAATAAAGTACGACCCTGGATCGATACAAAATTCAATTTTAAATACAAGTATAATCGTGCATCTCATAGACGATACTATATGATTCGATATTTATATCGATACAAAGCCATTCCATACGATCCGAGAATCGTATCGTTTAAGTACGTTCGATCCAAAGTATCGATAAAAATACAAGTATCGTATTTACAGTTCTTGTATGTCGGCTTTACAAAGCAATTCTGTCGTATTGCGGAAGGTAAAGTTACTGTAGAATTGCATATGAAGGTGACAAGGTCTTGTAATATCGTCTAATGAAATAGTCCGCCGATTCCAACCTCTCTAGGAAATGATGGAAGGTTTCATGATTAATATAATTGTTATGGTGGAAAAAAATCTAGGTTGAACCATGATTCATTTGCTTTAAGTGACTAAACAGAACAAAATTGGGAAAATAAATTACTATTTGACGTGAAACGCATATATTAGTTAGAGTGATTTCCAAAAATGTAAGTGTTAATTTTTTTGAGGTACAGAGAATCGATGAGTCATTGTACCTACTTGCAGATTTCTGTGAAGCTACCATGCTATCTCGATTATCTCAAGGAATATTTTTCTCAGTGTCTACCTAATTATAGTTGATATAGTTGAAATTAAAAGAGTATTATTAGGTATACTATGAAGTCGAGTCTTACCTAGAATTAATTTTGGATCGAACAGAACACATTGTTGATCAATAGGTTTTTTTTTTTGCTTAATAAAAATAGATTTCGTTTGTCACTACAACATAATGATCTCTTTATATACTTTCACTAGTAATACTAGGTAAATAATACATAATTTAAAAAAAAGATTACCGTAAAACATAGAAGAGGCTCCCTCTGACATAACTTTACAATAAACAGCAAAGAAAAACCAAGAGAAGAAAATATACCTTTTTATTTGAAAGTAATTGGAAAACTTTGCATAAAAGTTGAGGTTTGGTTATTGTATAAAACAGCTTTAAAATGTTATACAAACTTTGTGTAGGCACTGGCACAAATTATTATGAAAACATTTTTCATTGTAATTTAAGTAGCTGAATAAACAGTCCGTTCTCAGTATTCAAGTAATAATTTCATTGCATTCATTCATGAATTTCCTTGGCAATGTATGTATGTATGTATAGCGGGTTTGTTTGTTTGAAGTTCACTTGAGAATTTTCTAGTATTTAATTGTGTTCAACACTGATTTCTTGACGTTATCAAGTGGTGTGGTTATGGGAAAATCCCTATTCCATTATCCATTATATTATCCATTTATTCATGACTGTGGTTGGAAAAAATGTAATAAGGATTAATTTAGATTATTCAGTCTATGCAGTCTTTTTGCAGTTTGGTTTATTCTATCGTCTTTTCGTACATTTTGCAATCTAGCGGTAATTTCACAAGTACCTATGTAGGTATTCGTTTTATACGTGGTCTATGGAAATTTTTGCATTCAGGTGACGTCTCCTATTAGTCAGCGGTTTAAGGTACATTCACTCATTTTTAGGTTGAAATCATAATTATCACGAATGTGCGAATACAAACTTATGTACCGTATTATTTCTATTGTATTTTAACAATACTTAATTATTTGTTTTCTTTGTTACAGGTAATTATCATCAATATTTACACCCCGTCCACAGTTAATTTAGTTACCGATGTAAGTACCTATCTACCTAAAGGACTAGGTACATGTAATGATATAACTCAACTATATGAACCTAATTTACACAACATTTGCTAGTCAGGATCAAGAGTTCACAACAAGAACTCTTTTCTTTTGCAGAAAACCATTTAGTAGTAACCGATGTTATATGTATTTATACTACACCTACTTGGAAAGTACCTTGATACTTTATCAAATTTACGGTAGAAAGTACTTCATTGCATATCGAACAAATATGCGGGGAGAAAACGCATCTGAGCGGGAGAGAAAAGTGTATGAAAATCCTTTTCACACGTGGTTTTTCTTTTTTAATTTTGGGTAAGACTATGCGCCGGTAACCTAAATATCAAAAGCCAAAAAGTTTTTAAAGTGAGTTTTTATCTCCAAGTTCGCAAAATGACACTGGCCACTAGCTGTGTGTTGGATGGTGTCGGGCTGGCAGTGCGACCCTGCGGCGGCAGGATAAACAATTTGAAAAAAGAACATGTGAAAATTGCAGACGCCATTGGCGCCATTTTCAATTTGTGTGTTGTTTGAGGATTCAGTTTTCGTTTTTTATTTTCCTCGTAGGTGTAGTATAAAGCACTATGTATCACTCGAGAGAAAGTGCGATTCCCGATCTCGGGTGTTTTAAAGCCCTCGCCTACGGCTCGGGCTTCAAACGACACCCTCGACGGTAATCGGTCACGGTGAACAATGTACTATTCCAGTCCAGGGTAAAAACGACACTCGAAAACAAATATCTTTACAAGTAGGCTACACAAACAGACGAGCGACTTATTTGCTCACGTTGTTTACAGAAAGTGCTTCGAAAAAGATAGTAAAAGTGGAATTACATGTCAGATTATTTGCCCGCGCTAGTTCTACTTGGAAAGTGTCTGTCAGACCCTCTGATCTGTCAGATTATTCAGCAGTACCAACTCATCTTGAATATGCGAATGTCCTAAACGCAAATCTGCATATAATTATAAGTATTTATAACTGCGCAAATTCAATAACCTCATTGGTAACTATGACTTGGAGCCGTTTGGCGTTGAAACACTAGGGCCTGGGGACCTAGTCTTTCGGGACATTGCCAAGCAGTCGGTCGGCTCTTCCCGTGACCAGAGGGCTGGCCTATTTTTTGGTCAAAGAATCAGCATTGCCATTTAACGTGGCAATTCTGCCAACCTTCTGGGCATTCTTTCTGTTGACAGCGACGACGTGAACAAACGGCGCACTTTAGTCCTTTTCTTTAACTAGGTACATATTTTTATTATTATTTTAAGTTTGGTTATAGATATTCTGCAATATCACTAAACAGTGCAGACATGCTACTAGGCAAACATACGCTGAGGCAAATTTAATTTCTGCATAATTGCTTTGTCAACCTAAGCATTATTATAACCGTTCACGTACGAATATTTCGCACTATAAAGTTGGTCAAAAAATCCTTCATAACTAGATTATTGTAGTTTTACCTAATGGGGAGGACACTCTACATTTTCATTAATTAATCTCTTTTTATGAAAAACCATTGAACACAAGAGTTCGTTGGTTGGTTCGTAAAGAGAAGGTTATCATTCTCTTACTTAAACCTAACCTAACCTCTCAGTCATTATTTTCATTAAACTGATAATCTAATTCTGTAACATTTACCATGTAATTAATTGTAACATAACCTTGCATCTTATAACTTAGTAGATAAGTAAGTACAAGATCAACATCTATTAGCTCGGGGCTTCCGATGAGGCGTGATCGGTCAATGTCTACCTACTTGAAGTGATTATTAGATCGAGGGACTAGTTACCAATTAGGCGTAGGAAGAAAATTGTTGGGTTCAATAGCGATGGTAATTTCTAATAGGGTCTGAATATTTGGGTCAGGCTAGCTGTCATATATTGCCAGTTCTTCTCAATGGAGTTATGCACAGGGACAAACAGCTATCGAAGAAAGTAGTAAATCCCATGAGTTTGACCTTTGTCTATTCATTTCCTTCTACAATTTACATCGCTCTTATTGATGCAGCACTATCTAGATATCCCGTTTATAATAATTCAGGTTCAGTGTTCTTTAAAGGTTTATTTGCATTATGATCATGGCATGAATTTAAACTAAAGCTGTGTCTAACTAAAGTGTAGTAGAATATTTGATAAATCACAAGCAATCTAAAATCTATCACGACCATCGGCGAACATTTGCATTCATTTATTATAGAAATGAAACCAAAAAGCAGCTGTTATCTCTCTATATTTCATAGAAAATAGTATCAAACAATTTCCAATTATATTTTTAGTTGGCTGCCCTCCAATTGACGTTTATAGAAGCGACTAATGAGGGTTAATATTAGAGTGTATTACTTATTGTTGATGATCATGAAGAGCGGTAGTGCATTTTTGTTATGTTATGTTATGTATTGATCAACATGTTGTTCATTGTTTGGATGTTGATGCTTTACGCCGTCATATTAACCATCTGCCTAAATACAATAATTTTATAAAGAGGAAAGATTCGTATGTTCGTAACGAAAACACGACTGAGCCAATTTCAAAAATTCTTTCACTATCAGAATGCTATAAACAGTTAGGGGGGGGGTTGGGGGAAAATAAATGTCCACCAGTGCCAAGCCGGTACGGACCGCTGGTACATATAAGTTTATACAGGTACTGTCACACGTTTCATTACCTTATCCAAGTTTGTTGAACTAACTTATCCAGGGTCCTTCTTGTGATTGCTTCAGTGTTGTCAGCTTATCTGCTAGATTCTATGAATTCTGTCAAGTTATCGTTTCGCTGCACATTTTCAGCATCTAGATTTTCCTGTTTTCCTCTTTTCATATCTCTTCTTTCTAACTGTCTCTTTTACTTTAACTGCAGCTAGGCCAAAATATCCTAAAAAAATCTCGACAACTCTTTCTTCGGAGTACTTTGGGGGGATTAGGTTTGTGAAAGCATAACTCCGTATTGAAACGAACAACTCGTCTATGCATGCAATTATTTCGATATTAATATTGACCTTTCCGTCTCCATAATTCTTGGTTTAGATTCCAATGAATAACGTTAAATTCTAGGTAAGTGCTGATGTATTTCAATACTCGGATACCTGGCACCATATCCACTTGAACACGGTTTTATCCATTACTTCCCTTATTACGATTAAGGATAGGATATTTTGAGGGAAGAAACTCAATCTGTCAAAAACGTTAAATGCAGCTTAAGCATAAGCATATTGAGCCTTTAAGAGCGGCCAACCCGTCATACTTTTCATACAAACGCTCGTACGTGATTATGCAGTTGTTACACATCTATATTTGATTTTTTTAAACTAATATTTATTTTGTGTACTATAGCTAGGTTTCTATGGTAGCAAAAAATAATAATTGGTGAAACAAATTCAGTATAAGCCTCCAAAAATTGCTGTTTTGCACAAATTTTAACTGAACTTTGGCCGTTCATAATGCACTCATAAACTGTAAAATTAAAGAAAACATCGCGATAGAAACCTTGCACATGTAATGGAGATTCTTAATGTCAAATATTTATTTCACACAAATGTAAGACTTATTCAAAAACACGTATTTCCTGGAACAAGTTGTAAGAAATTTTCGAACACAATTTTTCGTTCATTGTCATCGCGTTAGGCGGTATGAGGTGCGCGGGAGACGAGATGCCGCTGAGGCTCTGGATGAAACAACACGCTTTTCGACCATGCTCGCGTTGACGATAGACGCGCCGGGAAGGGCCCTCTTAATGTTACCACTGCTGGGTCACTCGGCCTCCTCTCTATGAGAGGGAAAGGGCTATAATCCACCACGCGGGCCAAGTGCGGGTTGGTAGATGTTACATGTCTTCGAATGTTTGGTTCTAGGACATGCCGGTTTCCTCAATCATTTGATTGCAGCAATAAAGGTAAAACGTTGTTATTAGTATTTACTTACTATCATTATAATCTGCTTTTTCTCAACTTTATTGGGGTCAGCTTCCAGTCTTACCGGATGCAGCTGAATACCAGTATTTTACATGGAGCGACTGTCTATCTGATCTCCGCAGCCCACTTAGTACTGGGTAATACGGTACCTACCCCTTGATAAGACTGGTTGTTAGACTTTCGTGCCACTGACTACCTGTAACGACTGTCAAAGATCTACAAATTACAGCCGTGATCAACGGCATAACGTGCTTTCCGAGGCACGGAGGAAACTCTGTATGTAATGATAGTCACCCATCCACTGACTGACCTTGGTAAGCGTGGCTTAACCTTAAAGAATGACCCGTGCGCCTGTTATTTAGTCACAAACTCCCAATATTAAAAAAACATAAAATTTCTAGATTACATTTAGGGATCTCTATAATTTTCATCCCATCCGCAAATTAAGTGGTATTCTGATGTTACATGGTTGGAAATCCGCAATTTAAAAATCACCACAGATGAACAATACACTTAAGCTATTTTCGACAATCTCATTGAAGTGGTTTTTAAGGACTTTCAGTGCATTACGCCTGATACGAACTCTAATCTGAATGATATGCTTATCTTATCTCCGATTTGGCGTGGCGATTGATAAAAATAGAACGAACTTGAACACGGTCGATTTCAAGATCGTTTCTGGTGTTAGTGGTAGCAATAGCAATGTAAGATGGCAATGAGAGATATTCTTGCGAAAGCGTCATGTTGTAATTTGTCAAGCTTATTGCATTGTTATGAACTTGTTTCGGTAATAATTCTTATTCATATTTAGCATTACTTTTTTTTAGATAAGAATATATTTTGTGTTCATTCATTTTGACATTTATAGTGCACATATTCTATGGCTTTTTGGAGGAGCTCGTGACCAAATAAACAGCCCTTCGAGTCGATCTTTAGGTTAAGCCGTGCTTGCCTAGGTTGGTCTGTGGATGGGTGACCGCCCATTACATACCGAGTTTCCTCCGTGCCTTGGAAAGCACTTTAAGCCGTTGGTTCCGGCTGTCACTTGTAGATCTTTGACAGTCGTTACAGGTAGTCAGTCAGTCAGTCAAACTGGGTTGTGGAGGTCAGATAGGCAGTCGCTCCATGTAAAATACTGGTATTCAGCTGCATCCGGTTAGACTGGAAGCCGACCCTAACATAGTTGGTAAAAGGCTAGGCAGATGATGATATTCTATGGCTTTCAGCTATATGCGAAGACTTACTTATACAAAATGGAGGTACATACTTAAAGCGGTGCTTCAGATGTTATAGATCAGAGATACTACACTATTTCCACCTATCTGACAGCATACATCAACATGAAACTTATTCATATTGATAGATCCGATAATGCTGACAACGATAATAACATTCCTATGAAAGAACGTGATACCGTCAGCAACAATGATCAAAATAAACACACCTATGATACCTTTGACAGTGGACACCATCCAGATATAGCCACGCCTCAGGTACTATTCTCAATTGATCGGTAAGCGATTTATAATGACTCCTTACTGGGAAACTATTGGCTTAATCATTATACACGGAGTAAGGTGTACCACTGATATTACAGGCCCGGATTTTATTGCTTACCATTTGAGAATTACAGGTATGTGAAGCAAACTAGTATACCTGCATAAGTGCTATTTGACAAGGGTAAAAGAAGTAAACACACCCTGTAATAACCGAGGGGTTAGGCTTAGGTGTACCTGATAGTACACCCATATCTCGCCAATTATGTTTAAGTCCCATGTAATAGAGGGCGAGCTTATTGCCATCAACCGGGCATAAATCCAAACTCCGTGGCTGCTACTGAGAAATTCTTGATGGAATAAGCCAATAGCACTTTGCCCGACTCGGGAATCGAACCCAGGACCTCATGCACAGCAATCGCGCTTGTGACCACTAGACCAACGAGGCAGTAAAAGAAGTGTTGCGCTTAGGTAGTCGCTCTATGTGAAATACTGTAGTTCAGATGCATCCAGTTAGTTAGAATAGAAACCGATTTTCAAAATTTATACAGCCATCTTCTGGGCACAGTCGTTCCATCATAGACCTCATCTATCGCTTTCCGTCAGGCGTGATCTAGGTCAAGAGCAGGCCCATTTTGTAAAAAAAAAAAGTCAAAAGATCCCCGAATTCCCAAACAACAATTGAAACTAAAGCACTTGCCAAAGCCAATAAAAGAACATTGAAAGTTAAGGCGGAGGTTAGAATCCCTAAATTGGATTAACTCTGTAACGGCAACAACTTTTCTGTCTAAAGATTTTGACGGGTTTCGAGTACATTCAACTTTGTCCGACACTTATTTTTTTCGTCTAGCTATATCACATTTCTTGTATACGTGAGGAATTTCGAAAAATGCTCAAAGGAGTCTCAAGCCCGATTTTGATGAAAACTAAAACAGCATCATTGAATTTTTGAAAAATCAATATTCCTGGCCAGGAATGGAACCGGTTGGTTTTGGAAAAAAAACTTTACTTAAAAAAATCACTCTGTATACAGGAGATGAGTCAGTCGCGTGTGTAATTTGTAATTCGGTTTTGAAAGTCATTTTTCAGTGCTTCTATCTAACTCTGTCTGCTATGTATCTCTTAGTTTTTAATTTTGATGAGATACTACATTAATCAATCATTGATACTTCTACAGTTTAAGACTTCGTCTAATTCAAAGAGATCCTAGTTGATTTTGTTTGGCCAGGTGCTTTCATCATTTTCCTGCATCCTTCTAATTTATTTGGGATCGGCGCAGCACGCCTTCTTTTCAATACTTCTCTATTACTCGTAGTCGTCCTCTCAGCAATCAACACCTTTCTAGCCATATAATCTTTCACACAGAACATCTCGGGTTTAAATGGCCAGTCGTCATACTCGATTAAATTATCGAGTTCACCCATTGAATATTCTTTATCTATTTAAGGTATACTTCCGGTGTCTCCAAAAACTCTTTAATAAACAGTCTATTAAAATATTGCCCTCCACTGAAACAACATCTTCTTCATGAAACATTGCTAGGATCTTATCATCTTTATTCAAACATTTGCCATCTATTTACGTGTGCGCGTGCAAACATGGGTGACGTCTGTTGCCTCAGGAGGATAAATTTGGACATGTCTCATTAACACCATTTCGCACGATGTATTTTGGACATCGAGGGAAGTTTTTTGGGAAGATAAATATATAGAATGATGTGTTGGTTGGATTTGAAGCTGAATTGTGTTATGTGCATCATATTGAGTATAAATAAACTCTGAACCTCGGTGTATTCATCATGCTCGGCTGGATTGATGATCGTAATTATGGTAATAATACACTGATGGATACAACCCTTGTGATTTAAAGTGTCCACTTTTAAGGATACACAAGCCAAACATATAGTGCAGTTGATCGAACTGGGATCACACTTGTAATATTTAGATGCTCAATTATGGCAAATGAGCCGCTTCTACCTATAGATCTTTCAAATATTCTGTTATAATACCTAGAGACAGTAAAATGCTCATATAATGTAGTTTCTTAGATCAAGGAGTTTGGAACAGATTCTAATGTCTCACAATAATGTACATAACACAGTTCAACAGGTACACAACATTGTTAGTACTCAACTAACTGAATACCAAGTTACTCAAACCGACGAAGCTAAAATAGTTACACCTTGAGTTCTCTAGTACTCCTTACATTGTGGTTACTCATCTACTCAGACGGTGTTACAATTTGTTCAAGTGAGCCAAGGACGTAGTCCGCGTAAACTTGCCTATCGAATATACTTGCGGCCAGATGCTCATTACGAGTTTGTTATATTTGCGATGAATAAATGTTGGCGGCAATTTTACTTCCTAGAATAAGACATAACTGACCAATCTCAGTTTTCACATCAAGATTGGATCTCTGAGCAAGTAATTTGTAACGGCTGTCTTAGGAATTATTTGGCAAGATTGGGGACTGATTAATTGCGTTCTTCAATGATTACATAGAATCCAATGAAAGGTAAGATAAAGTGACATTCAATCAGGAATAAAAGTGATGCAAAAGTAAATAATTACTGAAGCTCCTGAAAAGCGTCGTTGAAAGCCGTTGCAGAAATATGAAACGTATGTAATGGGGGGCAAGATTATTGTCATTAACCAGGCACAAATCCAAACTCCGAGGATGCTACTGAGAAATTCCTCATAGAAAAACCTAATAACACTTTTTTCCGACCCGGGAATCCAACCCAGGACCTCTTGCTCGACAGTCGCGCTTGCGACCATTCGACAGAGACGGTATTTTTATTTTATTTTCTGCTAATGTCCCACTGTTAGTTAGCCAAAGGCCTCTCCATATTTTTCCACGTACTCATTTGGTGCGCCACCTCAAACCAGCCGTCGCAGTGTGCTGCAGGTGATCTCGCTACCACTTTCTAGGTCCGTAATAGAAAACTGCAAAATAAAAATTGTTACATTTATGAAACGCAACTCGAAACTCCTGTTGGTGCAGCTTACCTTGAGAGAAAAATGAAACCTAATTACTAGGCTATCTGCATGACTAACCTGTCCAAGGCAATACTTAAAGACCAAACTGAAGTAAACACTACGATAAATTATTTTCCAATCACGTTCTAAACCATTAAACTGAGAACATGAACATTTTCAATGCGGAATTCCAGCGCAATAGCCGATTACACGTAGATGTATAGTGGACGTCATATTTGCTTTACCTCACTATCGTTGAATGTTATAAAACGAGAAGATGACCCAGACTAGAGGCATTTGGCTTCAATCATCCGATTGAAGCCAAATGCCTCTAGTCTCCTCTAGTCTCCTGTCAGTGGTTACAGGCATCCGCCTGTAACCACTGACAGGAGTCATATGGTTTTTGGTAGCTTAAGTCAAGTCAAGCCAATAAATTATTGATCTCTTCCATTATCTTTGTTGCTGACAGAATGTGATCACTCTGTCTAAGCCGGGTATAGTTTTGTCTTTAAGACAGTAGGATAGTTTCACAGTTGCAGTTTCACATTACTGGGAACTACTGTTTAGTGGTAAATCAACAACATGGTCGGTTACACCTATGCGCGTGCGTTGAAACGTGTATGGTTATCTGAGATTTACGATTCTGTTTACTACGAGTATTCGACAACAAGTGACTGTACTGACTGTGAGTATCAAGTTCTGTGACAATGGGGTTGTGTTTATTCCCACGTGTTTGCTTGGACCCTTTGACTTCAACGACCGATCGCATGGTTCCGTATTTTCCCAAGGCAAATCGCGTGGTCGGATTTCTTACACACTCGTTTTGGTCGTCGCGACCTTGAGTGTAATAAAGAATTTGTTCGTCTGTCAACATTCGGGAATCGTTCCGCTCTAATTCAGTTCAAAATACATCTTTTCCCCGAACAATTTACATAATGCATTTTGTCTCATCTTTCAAAATGTCATTGTGTTCAGCGACGACTGTGTACTGACCTATATTAAATTTTCCGCCGGTTTGACATGATTCATACTCTGTCCTCGTGTTTTAAAGAACACAGGCCACCAGTTCGACATTACTTACATCCAGTTGGTTCTGAGAACTGCCAATAATGTTGCGATCATAGCTGGCCGTATAAAATGTTAACGGTATCAGTATGGGAGTACCGCAAGGTATCCGCCTGGGACCCTTTTTGTTTATACTTGGTATCGGGTGACGTGTGGCGTAGTAACCTAAATAATGCATAACAGAAAACTAGTGAAATACAACGCCGCTGTTTACGCGGAACACCATGTTATATCAACATAATGAGCCCGACACGTGGGCTTCGAACGTGAATGACCCCGGCGGCATTAGGCGTCAAGTTACTTAATTTTGTTTACACAACAGAAGGTGGTGCCACCATTTCATTATTACCTACAGATTCATCAACAACAATCCTGATATTATTGGCATTAAAGTACACTTTCAAGTGTTTTCAAAAGCGGTTCGTGGTTATTCTTAGGCAAACGATACTTTAACCACATTTATGACCTACCTCAAACGCTTTGAAGAATTTCCATTTGTGTCCGCGTATGTTGCTGTATATTAAAGTCGTGTTTTAAGGCTAGACAGGTACTAATGTTAATATTATTGGCATTTATCAAGGTTAAAAACAATAGTTTAGCATCTATTCGGAATTTTAAGTGTTGAAAAGTTTACGGTTTACCTTGGTTTGTTTACTGTTGAGTTAACTGATTTCCTTGAAATTATACCTTCGTGTATTATCTGCATAACACCCATGTCTTGTTTTGATTTACTAATGTAAGCTACTATATTGTTTACAGCACCATTTTTTACACAATTGCGCAACTAATTCAAATTGTTTACTACGGTTTTATGCATTATTTGTATTGCGTGTTATAATTTAGCTCAATTACCTTCTTCTGTATTTAAATTTAAATATTTATTGTTAATCCGTTTTGAACAAATGTTTATAAAACTGTCTGCTAAGTTAATAAAAACGTTGTTTCTTCTTCGTTTAAGATTTTATTTGTTTGGCTAATATTTGTGGCTGGACAATATCATGAGTGTTTCATTGTGAGGTGGAATGACTTTACAATTGCAATAACAATAGATAATGTCGTCTTTATCCGTGATTTAATCTTTCTTTCCTATATTCTTGTTAATTGTTGTATCAACATTGAAATTGATTTTGAAGAGTTTGGGTAACGGAGTTACTACGGTACCTACCTATTCATGATTGCTAAAATAACAAATGTGGGTGCTGGGTGCACTATGTAGGTGTACTTCTGATAACAGGAGTGATGTTATATGTTTGAGAATAAATATTTATCTCGAATCTTTTAAATCATGCTGTAAGTGTCCATAATAACATAATGCACTCGAGTTTTTCTGGGAAGAGTATTTTTTTTGTTGTAAATTATGTTAATCTGGCAATAAAAGAAAATGTCACGTATAATGATATTCAAGTTTTACGTATATTATATATTGTTCCGACAAGGTTTTAATTTCAATTGCAATAATGCTCAGGATCAGAGCAGTGTACCCGATCAGTGGGTCATCTCATCATCTGAGAGCATTATTTTAGGATCAAAAATAATAATAAACCTATGAACAGTCGTTTCAACATGGTTTTGTACGAAGGATCAGAGAATTTTCTGACACACTGAACCAGAAATATTACATAATATCGACAAAATCACGCATTTTAAAATCCCTCATACAATAACGTAACTAGACCGCTCAAAAAGCGACTAAACAGCATAAAGCGGTTTATTTGTTTGGTCTTTAAATTAATCGTTCAACCAAATTGGGAAAGCGGAAAATCACCCGAGTGAGTGCTGGCGCCAGATGGACGCATGCCAGCCTTTCACTGGGAATCAGCGTAACTTTGTTTTGTGGACGATGAGAGACTGTTTAATTGACACAAATATTAACAAAAGGGACAATGCAGTTGATGATAAAGAAGAATTTGAAGATTTTAATTTTAGTGACAAAGAATGATGTATTGCCTTTCACTGGGAATCAGTGTAACTTAATTTAACACATAAACACAGGACATAATCCATTTGATGATGAATAAGAATTTGATCATCTTCAAGGTATGTGTTATAAAATTTTGTCCGAAGAAGGATTTTATAAAAAACATGTAGATAAATCAATGTAGCTTTTGCAATGGGACTATTAATTTGGTATAATAATGTATAACGCAGAAAACAACGCAGTTGTTATTCAAAATAAACATTAAGGACGTCATCCTGACGAAAAACCATAGGGATGAAAGAAGTAGCACTATTAACTTCACAATACACAATGCAATAAACACAACCGGTAACATTGGTAAAGAAAATGAGGAATTCATAGTTTTGCCGATGATAAATTGTACAAATTTTGTACGAAGAAAGACGTAACATATTCCGAAGAGGAAATAAATGTAAGTACTTTTTCGAAATCAGACGAACTTTGAACACTCGTGGAAAAGCTTTGACCTAATCTAATTATTATTCAAGTAAATAATACGCCTGCAATGACGAGTAGGTAACAGAGAAGTATCAAAATAGAAGACATGCTGTGCCAACCCCGAATAAATTCGGAAAAGAGAATGATGATGGTGATGAAGTTAATTTCTCTAGAACGTTCCAGATAGGCATACGCTAAGCTCACCTTTTATTTTGTCATAATCTAGACTTAGACCAATAAATTGTTTGGTCGATATTTGGCAATGTCAGGTATAGTGACACGAACTGAAATACCTTAGGCCCCACGTAAGTGGTAACAATACCAATGTAAGCTGGCCTTTCATTTTATTGAGACTATGCTAGGTCAGCTCAAGGTCTTACCATCGACTTACCGACGGCCTACCGCAGTACCTACGTCAATTTATTAGACTGTAGTAGTGCGTGCCATACTTTGTAAGTCGATCAATATATTAAAATATTGAAGCTAGCATTGTTTTGACCTAGTTATGTCTGTACGATCCTTTCGACCTGTAATAATATGAAATCTTACGACAGTATTACCTGCATGGCGGATGGGACACCGACGCGCAAACGGCTACTATGGATTCAGTACGCCTCATTCTGAAATCTGAACCCCCACATAAAAATTATAAGGGGAATTAAAAAAAAAAAAAAAACAAATTTAACACATAGGTTTTGTAGGACGCAACTACCTACTCCATTACCTTCTATTTCTCGCCACTGCCTACTCCATTACCTTCTATTTCTCGGTCTGTTCATTGCCGTCCAGCAGCCTGACTTCTCCCAATGCTGGTTAAAGGTCTCTTTTTGTTTGTGCCAGTCTCCACGTTGCTCTGCCAGCCTCATCCAGGTTTCTCGGTCTAGTCCAAATTCATTATCTAATTCTTCAGAAATCTAGAACATGAAGTTTTTTTTAATGTGTTCAATGAATCGTAACTATGTCACTGACATAAGAATCTTTTAAAGTTCTGTAATAAAACAACGATGTATCATGTATACGGACTAAATACCGTTTTTCGCTTTATTTATTTTCACGTTTAAAATAAAAACAGATGTGGCACACAAACGAATGATATATTGTCCACTATTTTTAATGTAACGGCGTATTGCTTACAAGTTTCCTGTAACATATTCTCCAAGCTGTATTTTAGATCTGTCCGTTCTAAATCGGAAGATGTTAAAACGAACTAAACTGACCGTAAAAACCCGCATCAAAATCTCATCTCATCCTATATTTCATGCTGCGGTCCGATTAGTCTCAAATTTGGACAAACTCCAGATTTTATGTCATAAAGCTTTTAGATAATGCTGGAATTAGTGTAAAGTTGTCACTGGACATTAAAATGTATACACAAATATTAAACATGACATTTTGTGTTTAGATCTCGGAGGAGAGGACAAAGATGTCAGACAAATGAAATAAATAATTTAGACGACTATGATGATAATACAGATGATGATGACTTTGAAAAAAATTGTCAGTAACAAACAAAGAACTTAAAAGTTAAAACGATAAGCTTCTAATTCCTTATCACACTAATTTTTGATTAAGAAAACGATAAGGTAATCCCGTAACGCATTACAAATGATGTTGAGAGTAACTGAAGGTGTTTCATTTACTTATATTGACTCTCATTAAATATATTTATACTGGAATATTTTTTAAGCAGTGCGCAAAAAAATTTTGGTGGTTCTGTATAATTAATATA
This sequence comes from Eugnorisma glareosa, assembly GCA_947578425.1. NCBI lineage: Eukaryota > Metazoa > Arthropoda > Insecta > Lepidoptera > Noctuidae > Eugnorisma > Eugnorisma glareosa. The sequence goes on along the minus strand of OX387960.1, from coordinate 16,573,947 downwards.
ACACATTTCCATTATTTGTTCAAAACTTTTTTTATATTTTTTTTATCCGACTTTAAATCAGCAAAATATGGACACTACATATTCGTAATAATATCAAAGGGCGCGCGCCATGCGGCGCACGCGGCGATGTTGTGCAGCGGGGGTGAAATCCCATCCCGAGCGGCAGGGGCGGGGCCGACGCCCGCGGCCCGATAGTCGCTCATTACAAATAAAATCAATTTCAAAGTAAACATTTTTCGTTAACGATATATTAATTTTTTTGTACTAAGACTTATAAAAATAAAAAATAGGTATTTAATAAAACTCATTTAAGTTTAACTTGTCAAAGTTTGCGCACTGAATAAAAATTGATCCTGTATAGTCCTTATAAATCCCACAAAAGCTTTCGTTCTTTTGTTATTCTGTTCATGACACATTCAGTCTGGCCATTATGTTTAAGAGTCCTTTGAAGAATTTACTTTAAGTTGAAGTTTATAATTGTACTATTTTTTATCGCCTATAAATTAATTGAGTTATTAATGACAGGCTAAAAGCATTTCTTGTAAGATATTGACGCAAAACTTGGTTTTGCAAATCAGACACGATTTGTTCTTTTTAATTTTTTGCTATCATTTAAACACAAGGTTAAGTTGCAGATAAAGGTTTTTTTTTGTAGGCACAATATCAGGGACATGCTTATCCGCCAAAATATTCCTAAGGTTAGATATGACAAGTAAATAAGTCAACATGCTGTGACCTTCATTCAGGAATAACAAGGTACAAAACATGAAACCAAATTCCAAAATTCTCAGTTGTTACAAAACTTGCAAAGTTTCCTTTAAATGTTGACGGTTTGGGAGAAACAAACATCAGAATTGCAGGATAATTTAACTCACAACTTTGTAAACAAAGTGTAACATAACCAAGTACCAAACAAATAACATTGCGTTGCAGGAAGTGATTTCCCGGATGAGGGAACGATCCTCATGGGGAAAAGAGATGAAGGCATAGAAGAGAAAGGGATGGATACAAAACAAGAGTGACCCTGAACGTAATCGTGGCCTAGTCCCTGGAGGAATATTGATCGAGCATTTGTCCCCACAAAGGATAACGTTCCTTACGCAAGCCAAATGAAAACCAGTTTCGAGATTCTTAATATCATGAAGGACGTAGTAAAAGATGATGGTAATGGGGAGTTGGTGACTAAAAATACACATTTTTATCTAGGACATGGGGAGTGTGCCTTTCAGATTTTGTTGTATGAATGGATGAATCAGAACATATTATTTTAGCTTTTAGGGCATTGAACTAGATCTAAACAAGAGCTAAACACTAAGGTCTAGAGTTGAATGGACTGACCTTGAACTGGTGTTACTTTAGTAATGTTAGCTTTTGCTTTAGAAACTTGTGTTGTAGATACTTTCATTGAAGAAATTCTGCATTATGTTCTTGTAGTCTTCTTCGTCGGAGAATAAAATACCATTATGGAAAGGGTTGATTTGATTGCCCTCTTGTGCGGTGCTGAAACAGTGACCACAGGGTCAAGGCCAACAGTTTTTTATTTTAGATGCGTAATTTTATTATCATAGTTTTAAGTCATTATTAACAATCTATGGTTTTTTATCTGTAATATATGCTTACAATGATATGCAGTTGTATAGGTTCGTTACATATTTGGGAATATTTGGTTTTTAAATTATCATAGTGTTAGAGAGAGATAATAAATATCATTTTTTTTTCATTTATTTTCTCTACACAAGTTACTTAATGCTAGGGTTACAGTGGAGCACTGAGAGATATTGAAGTAGTATCATTCATTCACTAATTGTAAGTTCATGTTCATGTAAAGTATTTTATTTAAAGCTTAACTACACACGTCAGCACATCAAGCTACCCGAAACTGTCAATTTTTTCTAATTAAACTTGAACTAATGCTTTAGCGATCAAGTTGAAAATCTATTAAAGTGACAGATTGATTTGAGCTTGGTGTTGGCGTCTGTGATTCTATTTTCGGACGTCTGTTGCTGGATTGCGCGGATTACTTCAAGACATATTAGTTATATCTCTAACGTCCCTACAAAGTCTCTGGTAATGTAATCCTTATCACCATAACATACAGTTTAGTATTCTACTTAAAGCTCTGTGTCAACTTTGTCTTTTTTATACTTTAGCTATTTAACTATGTCAAACAAAAGTTGGAGTCAACTCTTCATACACTGTTTTGTCTCGCCCACTCGTACACCTACTTGAAACTCAAAAAAAAAGGTTTAATACTAAAACAGTATTTATGGTTATTATTGATTTATGTACTTGAAATACTTGAAAATGTTTCGTAACCTGCTTTTGTATCCGGTGTAATTTACGATAATGTTGAACTGACTTTTATTTGCATGTTGTTTTATTTTCAATGTTAGTGTTGTAGATTTAGGTCTGCTATTGCCAGCACAACAAAAATCTGGCCACGAAAATAATAATTTACTTATAAGTAAATAAGGTTTAAGCCATATGAAATTGAAAAGTCTTAAGGGTTCCCGAAAGCTTTGAAATAGGGTATATGCTGCCAGCCGTATTGTAAACAAAAAAAAAAACATTTAATACATCATGTTTAGCTATTATAATCAAAATAGTCAAATCAAGAGAATTCTAGGAGATTATGATTAATTAATAAGAATGAAACAGTATATCAGAAAGATAACGCCACGCCGGCCAACCCCGAAGGGTAGGCAGAGGCGAAGGGTACGGCAACTATGCTTTAGTCCGATGTAATAGGAGCCAAGCCTATTGCCATCAACCGGTTACAAATCTAAAATCCGTGACCGAGAAATACATGATGTTATTTATTAAAAACAAAGCGTCAATGGCTATGATAATGAACCAATAGAATAGATCGGTAAAGAACAAACATCTACCTATGTAGGTGGTACTTATGTACAATGTTTATTCGTACCAGAAAGCATTTCAACAATCTTTCGTGCCAATTAATTGCAAATTTTCTGCTAATTGAATACCTTCGTTTATTTGCGATGTGCATTCATTGAAAGCTGACGTCCATTAATTTGATCGTACAATAAACAATGGAAGCGTCGCAATGCTTTCTGAAGGCAAAACTGTTTGGTGCGACATTCCTTTGCATTCTGATTCAAATGGTCTATGGATTTGTATAAAGGATTAAATACCTGAAGATCGCTTTTCAAAACAGTCCCATAATAATTTTTGATATTTGAAAATGGAATTCTTTACGACTTCCATTCATAGTTTTTTCGTTCATTGCATGTTTGGCGTGTGGTCATATTTGGAATTACGTCGCCATTTTGTTTTCTTAATATAATTTCCAAAAGCAATTTCACAAATGCTTACAGAAAGAGCCTTCCTGAAAATGTAATTCAAGCGCCAAAAGAATGCAGTTTTTTCAGTCGTCTAATTTTCTTTTTATATACTATCTGGATTTCAGCATTGTGTTTTATATTTTGAACGCCAGAGCGTAAACGCATTGACGTCCCTTCTTTACCACGCCAAGCCACAAATTCAGAGCAAATACCTACAAAAAATATACCAACATCTTATCGATAACCAATTAATCATTGCTTTTCGTCCCATATGTTTTAAATAAAATATCACTCTTTGACACTAATTCGTATTATACTATCATTAAACAGCAGCAGCATTGAATATCATTTTCAGCAGTACAAAGTTTTAAAAAGTGACGTTTTGTGGCATGTTGGGCACGTTTTCATTTGTGGGCTATATCCGACCGATGCGATGTTCAAAAGTTTAAGCCAGACTTTCCTGCTACTGTAAGAAAGCCTTTTAGTCTAGATGTTATTTTCGCATGCTTTACATTTCATGATAGTTTGTTAAGAGAGCTCAACAAACACGATTTAACGGACTTAACATGGAACATCCACAGGCTGCATCCTCTGGATTCATCTCATGTAATCTCCCCGCGGCAAGCTCTCAGAATACAGCTACAGTTTGACTCTGGAAGCCTGCAATTTACTCCAGTTAGAAAATCTATTCCGTTGGGATTTTCTAGCCCTTCTCCAGGCTCGAACAAAAACTTGATTTGTTCTTGTACACTTTGTATTTTTGGGGACTGTCTGATTTATTGGTTGTTCGGAAACTGGTACGTCAGTCATGTATTGTTTACCATCCGTTTACTAATAGATTTTTGTCGATATGGAGTAAGTTATCTGGAGTAAGTACTTTTATGGAGGTTACATTTTGTGTTTACTTGCCCTTTGGCTAAACGCTGTCCTTGTTCTGTATTATTGTAATACCATAGCAACTTAAATCTTTAACTAAATCTACAAAGACCTTAGACCAATTACACATTATGTCTATGGCCCCACACTGCCACTCCCAGCCACTCCGTCTTTACCATAGACCACACAAATTAGTAGGCTCAATAAAAAAACGTTATCTTCATGGCTAAATGGCTTAATGAAAATGTTATTATGAACATTTGGTCATCGCTCCGCAACGACCCCGCTATCTAAATTGGACAAAATGATAAAACCAGTTTGTTTTCCATTCCATTAATATTTCATACAATTCATTTATTTATTTATTCTACGTTTGTAGGTCTCGGTCGTTATCGTGTTACGTAAAGTTTGATAGTCATAATCTGCTAAATTAGTTTTGATAGTTGATAACAACGTGATAATTGACAGAGATGAGATCATCAAGTCAAAATACGGCTACAAAATCTTGTCTTATTTGATTCTGGGACATTTCTTTTGAGTTAGACATGCTTGCATCTCTATCTTGTTTAAAACAGTAAACTAAACTAAACTAAAAACTTAAAGTAGTCACACTTTAAGTTTTTAGTTTAGTTAAAGATGGCGCTAATGTCAAGAAAATGCATCAATGTGTCAAACTTTTTAAAATTATTTTAGTTCTGTTTTCCCGCCTACACAGATAGGTTGGTTGAAGTGTACTTGTAGTTTGACAGTTGTTTTTTTTTCTCTTTGTTAAAGAGGTTTGTTCAATTTGAAGATGTCGCCCTTGTAATACAAATTACAAAATCCAACATATAGTAGTTCAACACATATTTCAAAAATCATACCGTAGATTAACTTAGTTATTCAATTTTTAATGCCCATCTGAGGGAGCTTGTACAGCAATCTGGCCTCCTTCGACAAAGGGAAGGCCAAAATGCTGTTACACCAGCCCACATCTGAAGGAATCAAAATAATTTAAAATTTTATAAAATATCTAAGGGGGCTGCGTTCCGGACACACTCCATCAATATGTGGTAAGCATCTGACAGTGACAGGATGAGAATAACGGATAGCCAAAGTTCGTCCAAGTCCCGTTTATACTTATAATAGATCTTTGGCTAAAAATTATGCTATGTCAAATGACTAAAGCTAATCAATTCAAGGTTTATTGTCCTATTCGCAAGTGTCGATTCCAGTGGAAACTTCCTACATTACATTGGATTACAAATAACAGCTGTGCTGTTTAAATACTGATTAACATTACTATAAATACGATACGGTGGCCATCAAACGAGGTTTTTTTTTTTTACAAAAATAACATGTTTTTAAAAAGGTAACAGTCTGGACTGAGCCAATGTGCCTAGTAATAATTTATCGATTGAGTTTTGGAATATCAATTTAAGAGGCTCTTCGTTCGATTCAACCTGAAGAGTTTATTTGTTTGTTTGAACGCGATAATCTCTGTGACGTGGTCTCGGAGATTATACTATACATTATCTATCAGATTTGAAAAATTCTACTGCATTTGTTAGCCCAATTCTTGAGGAATGTTAATGTCAATGCTTAATAATATCACACCGGTCCACGACCATTAGCAGCTGAGCAAAAAAAGAAACGACGCCTACTGGACAACAAAGATTGTTCACCTCGTTATTTTGTTTATGTTGAAACCAATTTGACGTCATAACGTGGGCGTTGGAATTATAATTCATTGCCATGTTAAAATATGAGTGTTTTACTATCACAGTAATATTTATGTAACTTGGGAATATGCAGCCAATGTTTACGTAAACAAATGAAAACGACAGAGGATTCTAAAAAGTTCAAACGTTCTTTTTTCGAATGGAGCATAGTCCAGTCAACAAAGCAGTAAAGACTCAATGTGCCATGTGTTTCGCATAAATACTGCGTTCCAAGGTTACCGCGAATGGTAAAGAAAATCTATTGTGTTCCTGGAACAACACTAGCATAACAATCGAATTTCAAGTCTTTAGAGGTGCCCAATAAGATGTGCCAGTTACATCTCAGTGGAGGAATTTAGTATAGAATTAAATGGTCACAATGGCAGAGTAGGTATAAAATGTAGTGGCTATTTTTTTTGTATGTTTTTTCAGAACCCATATATCTATGAGTCATAGTAATAATTTAAATTATTGCGGTTCGTTTAGTTACTTAACAAATATTCTGTTCTACATAATAGCTATCTAGTCCATGTATTTGGTTTGCAAATTCCTGAAACACGCTGTAACAGTTTTTAGATTTAAATCGGTGACTCATCCATGAACTTCGATTGTAAGACAACATACAAAGTATTGCGATTGCGACGTTACGCATTATTTAGTAAAGAATGACAACACAGATGTTTCTGTTTTTTTAATCTTATCATAAACTGACAACGCACGAAAAAAATATTTATTTTTGTTTCATTCTAAGTTTACATAAGATTCATTTTGCGTTTTGACTTTTCACGTGTTCTGAACGATGTCGAAACGTTTTAACGAAAAATGACAGAACTCTGAATATGTAATACCTACGAGAAATATAATAAATTAAATATGAGGATAACTACGTAAACAATACACAAATTATGCTTCGTCAGATACTTAATCGGATAACAAATTTTCCATAAAATATACGAAAATAAATAATGAAAGGATAACATCTTCCTTGTTAACCGTGGTTTATGACTTAGGTAGATTAGATAATAAATATGGTTTGAAGAAAATAATAAAAATAAAAATCGATAGTTTTGTAAATATTTTGAAATTTTATCTTTGTGTATCTTTGCCTAAATGCTGTTTTATTTCAGGAATTTATTCTAAATAAATTAAGAGGTCAAAGAATAACCATTAAATTAACTAATCTTTTATATCTACTTATCTGAGAAAATTGTCTGGCTTCCGGAAAATCGACTGCCTTTCGGAGAATATAGACAAAATAAATTTTAAGAATTTTTGAAATTCAAATGTGTATTTTAAAAGGATTTTTATCAGTTTTTCTGCTAGCTTTAACACGCCTAGATTATTCTCAGCGTGTTTAAACCACGTTGTTCGCTTTCAAGGTCCCGTTTCCCGCCATTCCGCCTTACGTCTTCGTGGAGGCGATAAAGCATTTATTATTTTTATTTTTAAACCGCTCAACAAGCAGTGGTTGTTTTGTGTTATGCCACGCCACGTGTGCCTGATATACGATCAATAGAATGATGTCATCGTGAAGTGTTTTGTATTGAATCCTCGAGGGTTAATGTCAATGTTCAGGCTGTATACCTGAATACCTTTGCCTTGAAGTTTGTACTTTACCCTTTGATATCATCACAATATGTAAAATCCTTTGATTATAATGTCTAGAAGGAGCATCAAATGTGCGAAAACGTGTCAAAAATATCAGCCGACTGTTAGCTTATAAGTTTGTACACAGAGACATAGACTGTGCGTCTATTGTCTCTCACGCACACATGTTTGAAATTGTTGCCTTGTTTTCTTTGTTTTGATTGTAGGGCGACGCTCCAGGCAATGCTATTCAATTATTATTATTTCGTGCTCGCGGGGCACAGACACACTAGACATACAGTGTAAACACTGTGCGCCTAAGTCACTGTGTGCGAACTTATAAGCCAACAGTTGGCTGATATTTTTTTACACGTTTTCGCACATTTGATGCTCCATCTAGACATAATATAGGTAATCAAATGGTGAAACCTACACAAGTCTGATAAGTAGACTATGATACAGTAGAGATTTAAATCTAGAATTCGATAGTGATCATAAAAATAAAGAAACTCGTTTGATTCAACTTTTGTAAGAATTGATGTGTTCAAAACAACAATGGAAGCACGTGCGATACCGCGTGTTGAATATTTTGACGATAAGCAATACACCTACGGTATGTTTCAGCTGGCGAACTAAACACCGGTGTTAAAATATTGTTGGAAATGGAATACATTAAATTATTGATTAGCCAAAAACAGATGAACCAACCATACCAATATTATCCGACAATCTGACACCGTAGGTACCTAACACGTGAATTTTATGTTATAGAGTCATAGACTACACGTCACAAATTATTTTTCATTTTGAGTGAATCGTTTCTCTAACTGCATTGTCAAATAATAAAGAAACAAAGCTCCAACAGTAAAAAAATACAATTTGATTCCCACATTACATAACAATCAACGTAATATTTTACAACCTATATAACACATGTGTATTCTAATAGCGACCAAGGCCGATCATTCTCGTTTATTTTCGACGCGAATCGCGAATCGTTACGATCGCACAGTCGCGTTCAAAAATAGTGTTGTGATTTACACTTCGTTAGCCGTACGTGCTAAAGTAGGGTTCAGTTTATCGGGTTAGTGGAATTTATTGGATATTTAAATTGAGAACTAGAACCTTATGAACTTGAATGACAAAATAAATTCTTTGCGTTTCTTGTTGTGGTTAGTTATTGACGTAATACCATCGTTGTTACTTATTTATGTGATAGTTTTGTTTACGTGGTTTAAGGTGAACATTAAATAAAACTTTTTTGTTTTTTTTTTGTTCGCAAGAATTGCACGTCGACCGATTGTTTCACTGATGACTAGTTGGACTTATTCCGACTGTGATCACCATGCAAATCACAATTTTAACCATTTTTCACCAGCTGACTGAAAATAATTCATTTTAATTCACGAAGGACTCGCGCACGAAGGGTTCCGTACCATTACCAAAAAAAAACACGTTTGTTGTATGGGAGCCCCCTTAAATATTTATTTTATTCTGTTTTTAGTATTTGTTGTTATAGCGGCAACAGAAATACATCTTCTGTGAAAATTTCAACTGTGTTGCTATCACGGTTCATGAGATACAGCCTGGTGACAGACAGACAGTGGAACCTTAGTAATAGCGTACCGTTTTTACCCCCTGGATACGGAACCCTAAAAAGATTTGTAAAATGCCGACGATAAAAATATCCAAAAGTCTTGATAAAAAACAATCAAAGAATCGATCTCATCTATTTATGAATTAATAAGCTCTACTCACGTTTCTATTACGTAACCCCCTGGCCTTTTGCACGTTCCATTGGACCCAATATAGCATTTCTAACATTAGTTTTATCTTATCGCAATTCTTTTATCCTAAAAATTTAGATTGTGTTTTTTTGCTAATACTAGATATTTTGCCTAAATTCGACTATCTGTCGTGATTAGTGGATGTTACAGTCGTTACAGATAGTGGCCGGTGCAGTCTTGACAACCAGTCTTACGAAGGGGTATCGGTATCGTATTACCCAGTACTAACTGGGTTGAGGAGATCAGATAGGCAGTCGCTCCATGTAAAATACTGGTAATCAGCTGCATCCGGTTAGACAGGAAGCCGACTTCAACTTACTAGGATAATGCTAAAGAGATGACAGTTATCTCCTTTGTGTTTTACTGGCTTTTGCCCGAAGCTTCGCTCGCGTTTTGGTCGGAAATTGTGCGACGGACGGGACGTTGTAAATATAGTCTATGGCACTCGGTGATAATGTAGCTTCCTATTAGTGAAAGAATTTTCAAAATTGGTTCAGTAGATCCCGAGATTACCGGGGTTCACAAAATCACAAACTTACTTCACCACATTCCATTTTCTCTTCTTCTATGAAACACTGTCTACATCTCTTTTTTTTTAGATCTCCTTTCGCAGATATGCTGGTAAAGATTTCTTTAGAAATAAGCATCACCTTTGTACTATTTTCTGTTCCTTCCAAAACTTCCAAAAGGAGGATTTTATCAAGTCGTCTGATTTTTTTTTGTGTGTATGTTCAGCGATATCTTCTCCAATTGTGAACCGATTTCGATGATTCTTTTGTTTTGTTGGTAGAATATTGATTCGCGGTGGTCCCATTTAAGAAGTGTGATGATCTGATGCTGATCTTCAGATTTAAACAATGGAACTCTTCAATTATATATAGCAATCAGTCGTGACTCCTTTGCTATCTCTAATTGAAGCAAAAAAACTCAATCGAACAAACAAAAGCCACCGACTTCTGAATCTAAAGTTATTTTTCCACGTTTTTTTGTTTTTGAAGCCGGTTTTATTTTTTGCAAAAAAGATTTTTATTTATATTTTTTAAGGGGTACATAAATTTTTAAATAAATAAATGATGAGTGACATATGCAGGTGTCACGAGATAGCAATAGACAACATGCTTATACCAATGTAAGTATTTTATCGCAATCTAACTATCTTAGATATAGACTATCTGTGCTAATAATAATCTAATGTTTTAGATACTTACCTAAATCTTGCCGCCTTTGATGGCGACAAAACTACTCGTATAGATTGACTGAATTTTCGACAGAACAGCATTATCAAATTATTTGACAAGAATATCAGTTTTGACAGTCTATCTTTTAGATCTTTGCCTTTCAGGAGCCTGGTTTTAGGCTTTAAGAGATGTATGAACGGTACTTAGCAGGCTTAAGTTTTGGTATAGTCAAAAAGTTTATATTCAGTTGAACATTGAACCCTTGATTCCTTGAATCAAGTCGATGTTATATGTATAAATGTAGTGTTGCCCCACAAACGATGGGACACTTGATATCGTGTCCTACCTGGCCCTGCAGTCTCGGCATAGTTAGGGATCGCAAAATAACCGAATTCGGTCGTAAAGTCATAACGATTTGTATTTAAGGTGGACGCAAGCAGCACGCGAGCCGCACGCGACCCGCCATCGCGCCAGTGTCAGCATCCATCTTAAATCCGCATCGTTATGACTGGCAGGCCCTGGCCCTGCAATCTCGACACAGATAGAATTCGGTCAGCTGATGGACGCTACAGAAAGTGCGAAACTACAATGTACAATGTATTTTCTCTTTGCTTTTTTTTTTTCTTAGTTTTTTTATTTTGTATCTTTTTTGTATTATGTGTTCTTATGGAACTGACATCAAATAAACTTTATTCTTTCTTTCTTTTCTTTCTAAACTCGTCGCCAAATTATGTGCCAACTCAATTTAAATTGCCATCGACACGCTGAGAAGAATATATAAATCTACTAAATATGTATAACCAATTTTCACATAGCTCTTGGTGTATGTACAGACATAGGTCAGTAAATAATGTAACATTTTGTAACCACAAATATAAAACAGCTCATATTTGCCTATGTATTTGTCGCGCCCATGTACCGCTCCGCTTTACCTAAGCTGTTATCTATACATAAACATTGACATTGTGTATGAATGTGTCGCTTATATAACACAAGTTTAACAAAGAAACATTTATACAGAGTATATTGATAAGAATTACTTTGTTTACACATGGATTTGTTGTATTTGTTAGGTTTTAACTTGAGCTAAAGACCCTGTAAAAAAATATTTCGTTTCCTGCTAAAGTTCTCAACCTAATATCACGCTTGTATATCATGGTTAGGCAGAGATGTACTTCACAGTAGACCCACATTTCGCCAGTTATGTTAAAGTTCCACGTAGTAGGGGCCGAGCCTATTGCCAGCAACCGGGCACAATCCAGACTCTGTGACTGCTACTGAGAAATTCCTTATGGAAAAATCCAATAACACTGCCCGACCCGGGAATGGAACCCAGCACCACTAGACCAACGACTGGCTTAATTGCTAAAGTTAAATGTTTTGATAAACTTGTAGAGTTAGATACTTACATACATCACCATGATCATCATCCAACTTTGTTGGGGTCGGCTTCCAGTCTTACCGGATGCAGCTGAATACCAGTATTTTACATGGACCCACTGCCTCTCTGACCTCCACAACCCAGTAACAGTAACCCAGTTAGATACTTACATCTACCATAATTATCGTTGGCATAATCAGCCTAAAATATTCCTGCTGGTAGGATATTGGCGTCCTCTCTTTTTGAAGGTCCATGGCCTGAGGCAATGTTTTTATACTGTGTAGGCTTGCATTTGACCGCAACTCGCCTGATGTGAAGCGAAGACGCAGCCTAGGGTGGAGCACACTTGTCTAGAAGAAACCGATTCACTTGAGCTTTAAATCGGTCCAGATTAAAATGATAATATTATAATTAATGCATTATTGGCAGACATAGGTACCCAGTGCCCACCTATTCCAGTAGAACTTAATCAACAGACGTTTACAACTTTGAAGTACATCTCCACAAAACTTATTTGCGAATAGTCTGCCCGCCATACAAATGCAAAACAGTATGTTTATCATGATAGCTGCTATCTAATCTATGCAAACACTTGAGACGTCTCATGCGACGCAAACTGGATTCATTACAAGTGGGAGCGCAGGTATGGAGCAAGCGATAGATGGATAGCTTCACGTGGGCGTGTAGATATTTTTGTGTGGGAATGCTTGAGACACGTGTATAACGGTATGTTGCTTTTAAAAACGCAATGAAAGATGGCTGTGTTCGCGTTGGAATTTTAGAAATAAAAACTAAAGAAGGCAGAGGTAGAAAATTGATTCTGTTGTGTAAATCCTATTTCTCTGGTCATGTTTCAGTAATGAATTAGCATAAAGAGTACAAGGGTAAGACAAATCTATGACTATACATGTAAACACGGCGGCACATAAAGCTGTACATTTTCAGTATAACTTGAACTCACTTTTTATAGATTTCTTATACACTGAGAGATCCGCATAAAGTGGTTTTGTATAGCTTGATTGGCCGTCGTGCATACACCAATATTTGGCCAGCTATGTTACTTCATCTTCCAGCTCTTGTCCTCAGTCTACTCGTGGTCGGCGCAACACGTTTCTTTCCTCCATTCTCCTCTGTCACATTCACGCTATCATTTACCCCTTTTTCTTTCATATCATTCCTCACACAATCCATCCATCGTTTCCTTGGTCTACCTCTCCCTCTCCATCCATCAATATTTATATCCATCACTCTTTCAGTCATACGCGATTCATCCCTCCTCATCAACTCATCACATATCCATAACAAGACAAGACAGTCGATTCCCTTTTCAACTTTTATGTAACTGGCATTGAATTTGTTTATAATTTTTTATCACCGTAGTCGATTTTTGTTCGAATGGCCCGCGGTCCATTCGTTTTGAGCCGTTCAAACTAAATATCCTTAAAATCATGTGGTATTGTTTTACTGATCAGACTTTAAATAAGTTACAATCAAATTCATATAACAGCAGCATGACATCAAACACAGAACCATCAAATCAAGCTAGTTATACAGATCAATAGGTGTCGAACAACCATCTTTTCGTTTTTCCTCAACACATGGATCCAGCCACCATTTTCCTTTGAATACATCGATTAGCACTCGTGTTGGTATCTGACGCTATGCTAACAATCCTCGTGTTTATTGGTTAAGTTGTAAAGCACAAGTGTGAAATACCGGCGATAATTGACTTTGTTAATCAACGTGTCTTGGTCTTCCGTTTAAACAAAGTTGCTTGTTTGCGAGTGTACTGTTTCTCATTGTATTTATTAATTGGTTATCTTGGGCAAAGTTGAGGATATTTCGAGATAATGCTTTATTAATGTGTTTTGAGTATAAAACTTTTCGCATACAAAAAAGTAACTAAAGAGGCGAACTAAAAAAAACTGGCTTATCTAATTATTTTGATAGGTGCATCTATTTGAATTCGGATTCATCGTGGCGAAGTTTTAGGCCAAAAAAATTTAAAATGCTATAGTGTCAATGACACAGAAGTTCAATTAAACGTAAAAAGAATTCAAGCCAGTTTAGATCCAAGAAATAAATTTCGTAGCGAAAATTCTAGATAGTAGGTACTATTTGAATAAGTACCTATATACTTGGGTTATTAAACAGTACGTAAGTAACCATAAACCAATTGACGTAGGTACACTATAAATATAACGCTTGATTTACCATAAAACATGCAATTACAGAAGCTATATCACTAGATATATAGTTGTCTATTTAAAAAAGTAACACGATCACATTAGCTGAACAGTCCGATATGTACATCTTGGACGTATAAAATGGCGCTGTTTGTGAAGCCTGACAAACAGCCGCTACCTAGTATTATTCTGTAGTTTAGTCATTGCTCGAAGATAGAACTGTCAAAAGTTTGAATTCTTAGCTTTGCTTTCTTTGACGGTTCTCACTTTGTTCAAATACTTGTCTATTGTATGAAAATGGTTGCTTACCTAAGTAATTACTTAAACTCAAGGGCATCTAAAATTTGAAAGGTGAAAAATGTGGAGGCCTTGTTATCAGTATTAGGTTTCCACTGCTGGGACACATATCTCTTCTCTGGGAATAATAATAATAAGGGAATGGAAACTGTGCGGGCTCATCTTATTAAAGAACGAAATTTAGTCATTCAACGAGGAAAATAATGGAAATCGTTCATATTTTGGTTTTTGTATTCACCCTAATTTATGTACCTACCTTTATAATTCGTTTGCATTTCCCCACGGCCCAATACATTTTAGTCGCTGGATGAGCACAAATCATGCGCGTGACAGCTGATCTCTGTATTAGCCATACAAATACAACAGATTAAATATATTTGCTCACACGTTCAGCCGTTATGCCTTTGCCAGGTACATACTAAAGACAAACACGTGTTTCCTGTTTAATGTTTTAGAAATAAATATGTAACACACAATGGTTTGCGATTTGTTTGAATTTTGCAATTGTAATTTTAATTTGTCACGTTGTTTTAAATGCAGTAAGTAGGTAATGGATGCACTAATTGCGTGCTTAGGTTTTCTAATTGTAATTATGTTAAGTATCTATACACATAATAGTTTAAAATTATGGTTATACTCAGGGTAAATGGTAGTTTGGCTTCACTATTATACCTATATATGTATAGTTGTGGCTCATATTGAAGTGTACAGGAAAATAAAAAAAAGGAAAGCTTATTTCGAAGGTTTGGGTGTCATGTACTGAATCCTTGGTAGGTTGTTTATATATTATATTATTTAATTTACTCAAAAGTAGAGGTAGTCAATGGCCCGCAATTCTAACAACCAGTCTTACCAAGGGATATCGTTTTACCCAGTACTAACGAGTTAAGGTCAGATAGGCAGTCGCTCTTTTAGAATACTGGTATTCAGCTGCATCCGGTTAGATTGGAATCCTACCCCAACATATTTGGGTAAATGCTAAGCAGATGATGATTACGTAGTTCATTCACATACGCTCACAGTCTCATATCTTGATTGATCTTTTAAGTAGAACGTAGTTTTAAGTAGTACGAACGTTTTTTTTTAGTTAATACCTTTCAATGATGACTTATTTTTTAGACCTTAGTCAAAGTCTTTAGCAAAGTCCGATTAAATAGTCAACGTACGTCACTTTGATGTATTAAATACTATTCGCTTGATGTAACAAGAACCAGGGCAACTAGGGCAGCGTAAATCACAAGTATCTATACGCACAAGGTCTGACAGTGTGCAACTACAGTGGCAATGAGGAGCAGGTTACTGTATTTTAATGCAAGTAACTGTACAGGGAAGTCGGCAGTAATTAAAACTGAGGCAATAAACCATCGACTACGTACCTAGAGATGTTAGATTGTAATCAAGAGTAGGGTTGGTTGCAAAGTTAAATAGTCTGAAGAACTGTTCAGGTGTCCTCCCCTGTAATTTAGTTAAGTGGTATAGAATTCTTTATTAAATTGTGCAGGAGCTCGTCAATAGGTACAGACGCCACCACATCAAGCTATTACAATCTTTCAAAGGAGATGTTTCATTTTCGGCCATAAGATGAACATTCATCGAAAAAGAGGAAAAAATACCACGAATTTAGGAAAATATTCTTTCGATAATTTAAGCCTCATTTGTTGTGCATGGAAAGAAATAGTTTTTCAATTATTGCCATATTCTATTCAACATGGCGTCTTACTGTTTGCATAGTCTGCTTTCGTTCTGAATTATGTCACATAAAAATATAATATCACGTCGACGATAAATATGAAAAGTATGTGTTCTTGTCATAAATATTAATTATTATATCAGTGTCTGTCAGTTGAGTCTCGTTCGTCTCGACTTGGTTTCGATCTTCGTGGCTTTCGGTGTTATTTTACGTTCTCTCATTTATGTTTTGTTCCTACGACTTTGGCTTGGTAAAGTTATTATCAAATGTCAATTTCTAGGTTATGTAAACGTCATCTCTACAACCTGTCATAGCTTTCATAAAACTCACGACAAACGTTTTATGTACACTAATTCTTATTGTGTGTATAAAAACCATGTAAAAAATGTTACTTTATTCTATTCAGGGGTTTGTTTCCCAGCTATTTTAAAAAGTACACGTTTTGGCTAGAGTCCCATACAAAAATGAAACATCTCCTTTTGTTTTATGGATTTTCAATTTATCACTAACGATAAGTTCAAGGTTGATTTGGCAAAATTTGAGTTTCGGGTAGCTCGATGTGCTGGCGTCTATACTACTAATCATAGTAAATCCTTCTTAATTCGATAAAATAATTGTGATTTTTAAAAATGAGGAGGAGCGTAGGTTTTCATCAACGTCACTTTGTATGAAGAACCATGGAACACAAGATTTCGTTGCAGCGCGTTTGGATACACGCGGAAGCGGCAAATCACATTCGGATACGACGTAAAGTGACGTTGATAATGATTTTTGTTATTATCAATGATAACCCTCATTATAAACTCTCTTACAATCATAGGAACCTAGAAAACAAATATTTTAAGTATCAAATTTTAATTATAACCTGGCCAATGGGTCTAACCTAGTGTAACGATACGAAAATTAATTATCAAGAATCTAATTATATTTCAAACCACGAACTGCACACCACAAGCAAATACTTCAGTTCAAGCAATTTCCCAAAAAGCTAATAATTATAATTATTTAAACACAAGTCGGTTTCATTAGTTTTGACTCAAACGATGTAAATGTTTACTCCGCATGCAAATTAACTGGCGCCTCTTGTATATTTGCGAGAATTTAGCGCTGGACCTTGGAACTGTTGCCACAGTGTTTATTATGTTTAACTACAGTGTAAAACTTAATGGCCCATAGAATTATACGTACTTATTCAAAAAGGTTTGAATGCGCAAGTTTTTGTCATGTTCATCATAAATATTGAACATTAATCTTATGCGTTTGTGAAACGATTTTTTAAAGAAATCAGACCGAACCTACCCAGCATTCTGTACCTACATCAAGCACAGTAACTCTACGCAAAAAATACTGGGACTTGATTTAATCATCTGTTTTTCCTGTTTGATAGAAACTAAAGTAAAATGCTTTAACATATTACCATCGTTTTCAGTTTGTCATTCTGAACCCCACCATATCGAAATTTTTCATCGGTAATTTTAAGAAAAATGAGCTGGTAGCCTACCATGACGTCCTTAAGCAGGAGTCATTCCAGTGTGGGAAAGAGATGGCGCTAGACGACTTGTATAGCTCTGTCTCTTTCCCACACTGGAATTACTCCTGCTAGTAACGCCCCTATTCCAAGATAAATTTTGGCAGATGTTTTTTTTTTTTCTTAAATTACCGATGAAAAATGTCGACGTTCAGAATGATGTACTGAATTCTTTCTAACCATTTTAGGTCGGTGTTCCTTCGACCATGTAGCACACCAATCATCTAAAACTTTCATGCATCAATCTTGCTTCCTGAATAATCTTGCTTATATATTTTGGCTAATAAACAGACATTAACGAGCAACTGCCCTGCCAATATTTGATTCATCTACAACAAATACTCGCATGCCTTTCAGTAACAATAATAAACAATTTCAGGAGCTTATTCATAACTGAGACTGCGAAATAATCTATACCACAGAAATCTTTATAATAAAATAAAATTGCAGTGTCTTTTTGTAACATCAAAATAACAGCTTTTTACTCAATGCGTATGAAAATATATACGGTAATACAATTATAAGAAGAAAAACTTTTTTCAATATTTGTCTGTCTTTCGGTCTGTTTGTTCCAGCTAATCTCCGAAACGGCTGCACCGATTTTAACTGGACTTTTACTGGCAGATAGCTGATGTTATAAGGTCTAATATGGTCTACTTTTATCATAAAAAAATAAATAGGGTTCCGTGCAAAAAAATTAAAACCCTTGTTAAAAGAAAGGAAGTATTTTTTTTGTAATAATTTCGCGCGAACGAAGGTCGTGGACAACAGCTATCAAACATAAAATGGCTGCCTTTATTGTTGAATGCAAAACTAACGCATGACACGGCACGTGACCGATAGTAGAGCCAAGATAAATAAACACCATTTAGCATAGCTCTTAGCCTAAGCTCTATTCCTGTCACTGCCGCGCGCACTACTGTCAAGCTACCGGTGCAAGATAGAGACAGCAATACACCATGCTTGCAATCCCCTAAGAATTAGGCAGAGAGCCACAGTGCTTGCTTAGGTTGGTCTGTGGATGGGTGTCCGCCCATTACACATACCGAGTTTCTTCCGTGCCGCGGAAAGCACGGCTAAGCCGTTCGTCCCGGCTGTCATCTGTAGATCTTTGACAGTCGTTACAGGTAGTGTCCCAAAAAGTTGACAACCAGTCTTACCGAGGGGTATCGTATTACCTAGTACTAACTACACCACCACCCAGTACGAACTGGGTGGTGGAGGTCAGATAAGCAGTCGATCCATGTAAAATACTGGTACCGATTCAGCTGCATCCGGTTAGACTGGAAGCCGACCCCAACTTAGTTGGGAAAAGGCTAGGCAGATAATGACATTTTAAATCCCGTGTAGTTGGGGGTGAGCCTATTGCCGTCAACCAGGCATGATTCTCCGGGCTGTTTCTGAGAAATTCCAGATGAAATAACCCAATAACACTTTGTCCGACCCGGGAATCGAACCCAGGACCTCATGCTCACCAATAGCTCAAAGAGTCAGATTGAGGCGTAAACTTAAGCCGAAACACGTGCCATGTTACGTTTAGTTCTGTTTAATTCTGCGTTATCGGTAAAGTGCACATGGTTTCGTTTCGTTGTGCAGTTTTGTCGCAGAGGTTACGTAATGTACTGTTGGTAATGCTCACGTAATATAGTGCTTTAGTTGTGAAGGGGTCTGCAGGGTTTTATAACAGTAGAGGTTTCCGAGGTGATTCGAGGACATAAGTTTTTTTGATATGGTCACTTAACACACCCACCCACAATAACTTCAGTTTATCCGTCTTCTAAGCGTGTCGATGGCAAATTTTCGTTAATAATTAAATATATTTGGCCCAGAATTCAGCTATGCGAACTCCGCTCGCTGATGCAGTCATAAGATCATCAAGTGCACAGGTGTCAGGGCATGCAATGCATGATAGAAGGTGGGCCATTGTCTGTGGAGTCGCCGCATACACACTTGAGATCTGAGCCGTCTATGAACCCCCATCTGAAGAGATGGTCTTTGCTACGGCCGACTTGGGTTCGGAGTCTATTTAGTATTTAGAAATTTCCAAGTCGGCCAAGGCAAAGCATGGCGAAATATCGGGGGCTCAAAACAAATAGTAAAGATGGTAATATATCGTTTATATCGTTAACACTTAAAACGGGATATCCGTTTTAAGTGTTAACGATATTGAGTCGAGGACATCTGTACCAAAAAGAAAATTTAGGTCGATGACCAAGTTGGTATGCTCCTAGTGCTGACGTAATACCTAGGTGTTTTGGCTGTGAAGGGATCAGCAGGGACTGTGATTTGTTACACTTTTTGAGATTTCCTTGCCATGGAATTGGTAAAACTGCACTTTAGAAGTTACCCGCCTTAAGTTTGCTCATTAGTTTGAAAAAAATTCTATAAAAAAGCTCATTTTCTGACCAATTCTAGCAAGCTTAGGCTCCCAATATCTTTAAAAGTAAGTTCTATATACATTACAACATAGCCGTAGTTGAATATGATCAGAGCCTGCAGACGATGTATTTTCGAAGCTAGACAAATAGCTATCTTTTCCGTTCTCGCACTAGAATGCACATACGTTATCCAGCTTCAGATCTTTTTTTTTTGAGTTTGTTTGAAAATTAGCACACTACAGTCTCTCTGAAAGTTTCCCCAACTCTAATACACTACAGTGCTACTTAGGGATCTTTTTAGGCTAGGTCTGTCTTTAAAAGAGATATGAACAAATTATGCCCAACTGTTTAATAGACAACTGTTATAGTACTAGTAAGAGTAAAACAGTAAACAAATAACAGACGCGTGTAACTTCCGCTATCTATGAAAATTTTCCAACATAACCCTTATTGTATCAGTCTAGAATTCTAGATAGTAAAACTGTGTTTACATAAGTGGAGTGGACCCCTCGACTTTCAGTTGCATAGAGGTGACTTCTGTTTACTTACATAATAAGGGAAAGTCTAAAGTAAATGGCTTCGATAAGGGTGATTGACGTACGTTTAGTTTTGACGCTCATACTGGGATCTTCTTCAACGGTGCAGTTAATTTATATATCAACTGTTCGTTGTTTATCAACAAATACGTAGAGAAAAATCTATAATACTGAAAGCGAAAGGTCAAAATGTAAGCAGTATGATAAGCTGAGGCTTTCTCTGTCAAAATCGAATCAACATGCTCTGATTTTGGCAGATCAAAGCGAAAATTTACGCCAAGTTTATTATTTAATTATTATTATCAGGCAGAAGCCTCTTGTGCTTGTGCCTCACTAGACTTTCTTCTTGCAGTATGATACATGTTTGTCTAGTCGATTTTTAAATTGGTTTATATTTTGGGCTGAGATTACATCTTCTGGGAACTTATTACTCGCTCTCTGACTGTTCGGTTGCTTAAAATGTGTTTGCGAGGGTTATTATACAGGGTGTAACAGAAAGGGTATAACCATATGGAATACTGTGGTAGGGACCATCAAACTGAACAACTTTCTCTATGGGACCACCATCGAAATCGTAAAAAATTATCAGCTGTCCCATACATTTGGGTCGAGTAGGTATTGAAATTTTGTATAGGACAGCTGATTATTTTTTTACGATTTCGATGGTGGTCCCATAGAGAAAGTTGTTCAGTTTGATGGTCCGTACCACAGTATTCCACATGGTTATATCCTTTCTGTTACACGCTGTACAAGAAGTTGTTACACAGCTTAAGGTGAGGTGGTGGGTTTGTTTCGTCTCTGTATTTGTAGGTACCCCTAGAGTCTACATTTCTAGAGGTTTGGCTATTTCCTGGTAAAATTTTGCGTTTGTAAAAGTAGTACCTACCTATTTCTTGGTCATTTAAAACACCTCGATGCGGAATCGTAGGTACATTAAATAGGTAAGTACTTACATCCATATCACAGATCTGCGCTAATCAAGTCTTCATGCGTAACTATGAAGGTTACACAATCTAACTATCGTTATAAATTACATTGCCTACTAGAGATCTATATTGCAGTTCAAGTAAATTGTATAAAATATTGCTGTAACAGACACTGCACTTGCAGGTATACATTTTATGAATGACTCTATTTTAAATTATTTTAAAGTCTGTGTCATTGCCACAAGAAAAGAGTCAGATAAAAAAATAAATCTTTTTTTTTTAAATTTTAAATGATACTATCAATACGTCTAAGAGGAAAATGAATCCTGAGATGAAGGTTGAAAGAGGTGTTTAGGAATAAAAGGACAGCCCAACGAATTGGGCGTACGACGATGGTGTGAAAAACTAAACTAAAGTAAACTAAGTAGGTACCTATAACAAAACAGTATACAAATATACTTATGTATATTAGTTTTTTGTCTGAAATAACCCTTAACTAATAATGGATAAACAAGTCGAGTTATTCAGAAAAACAATTGGTAATCTATAGAAAACAATGGACACGCAACTTCGCACTGTTTTTGTTATCCATCTTATTTACAAATTGAAGTTCTGTTTACGTTTGCTTCTGTTTATTAGTAATCGCTAATCAATTACCGGAAAACTGAGTGGTTACTGAAAGTCATTTGTTGATATTTCATAATGATAATCTGTTTGATTTGATAAGATCTGAAGACTTCTGAGTTATCAAACTGCAAAACATATTTGGGCATACAAAGAGTCTAGACTTTGGTAATGCGAGGATGATAATACTCCATGGTCTACAATAGAATTTTTCATTATTATCCTACCCTAACCCAATTTATTTGGGGCCGGCGCAGCATGTCATTCTCTTCCATACTTCACCATTACTCGTCTTCACAGCAAGAAAAATTGCAAGAATTGTGTGCAATTTTTGCAAGGCCATGTAAACTAATCACCACAGTGGCTTTCTTGAAAACTGTGTGATTACGTACTAACTCATGGTAAGCCAGCAAAAACCTGGACAAAGCACCATAGTCATCGTGACATTTTTATTTAATACAATCTGTTTTAGATCAAAGTATTTTTGTCCACAATCTTAAATTCTCTTAGCATCGCGTGGCGAAAAACTTAACTTTTCTTTGTGTTATTCATTTTCATTCAAATTTATTAGAAAATAATGTTGGTTTTCTGAGTCATAGCTTGATTCAAAGTTGCAAAACAATGAACCCGATGAAGATGATGCTAAGGTATACTTCCAAATTATTTTAGTAGTTTGGTTTCTATGTGGAGAATCTTATAGGAGGTAGGTACCCACTAGTTTCCCTTAACTATTTCAGGCTAAGCTTCTGCCATGTACCTACCAAATACTTGACGGTACCTAACCATTTATCAGGAATTAGCTTCAGCTAGACCTCCACTTCTCTAGAAATAAAGAAAAATAAGTCTTATTGTCTTATTGATGGGTCTCTTTTGTCTATTCCATTTCTTCAGGTGCAGTCCTTTTCCTTACAGCAGCAGAGTTGCAATTTTGCATTATACAAGTCAACCTCAAACAATTCTTCACTGAAGTCACCAAACAAGTTCCACCATTGTTCTTAATTCAAATTATTCACATCTTCAATTCTTTTTAATCCAGTCCTATTGTTTTGTATACGATAGGTATTTTCCTTAAAACGTCACGTTTATCTCCGTGTAAATGAAAACAGGCCAGTAAATGTGTCGCGAAGCTTATCGCACTAGTGTTATAGTTATAATGTTTATTCTTATTTAATTATTCGTTTGCATTGACCAGTGTCTGGCGCTGGCTTTATGATACAGTTATCTGTAACTGCCTAAATTATGTGATACGGTCAGTTTAATTTGACTCGGCTCGAGTTGAATGAAGAACTGAATTGAAGGGCAATGGGGATTCACAACGAATTTACAGGTTTTAAGGTTTACAGATAGTTTTATTTAATAGAAAAGCTGTGGTAAGCTTATTCTCAGTATTTTTACGGTACTAACTTTTGCCCGCGGTTTCGCATGCGTGGATAGCGAAATCTATACCAATGGAAAGTGCTAACAGGATTAAAAGTATCCTGTGTTCTAACTCAGGTCAAGATTTATCCGTGTGTTGTTTGTGTGTGTGTGTGTTTATTAGCTACATCAAAATCTGTTCAGCCTTTAAGGTGTGAAAGTTAAGAGACAGAGTTACTTTCGCATTTATAATGTTAAAAGAGTATGCTTAGATGGTTTGGTCATGTGGAGAGGATGAGTGAAAGGTGACTAACAAAAGGTATTTACAAGACAGATGTGAATGGTAACGCCGGGAGGGGAAGCCCTAGAAGGACATACACTGACCTTATTGGTGTGGTCCTTCAGAAAGGTCACGTGCGTAGTATTTAGTTAGTAATTAGTGTGTACGGCACTAATTATTGTGAATACTTCCGGTAGCTCACTGCCATATCTGATCCTGCCTGAGATACTGCTGTGTCTGCTGTATCTATCATAATGTGTCTCCTGTACTAGTAAATATATCAAGTGTACCTAACGGTATCTTTTTATTTAGTTCCCTTCAAAATGGTTGAGTTGAATGGTGCTGATCCATGCGTCATGTTCGTGAACGGGCGCTGTCAGTTGTGACTGGTCATCTCTTAGTTGCCACGGCTTATTTGTTTTGTTTTTTTTTTTTGAATTGCGTTTTTTATTTTTACTATGGACACTTTTAACGTGCACATCTTGCCACATCTTGCTACATCGTTCTCACATAATGTACCATCTCAATATGAGTGATTTAACCAAGGTTTTGTAACAATATGCTGATTTAAAAGAGTGTCCATGGAGTTTCTTGCCCGTTCTTCTCCAAAGAGATCTACGCTAGGGAATGGGCAACTACAGTACACAGTTATTATGCCTTGTGACTGGGACTGTAGCTACAGTTCATTGTAATCTTTGTTTCGACAGTTCAAAAGTGCCTGTAACTGGCCTACTTGAAATAAATGCTTTGATTTTGATTTTATCTTTCATTCAACTAATCAACATAACACGTAGTACTCGCAGCCGGCGCGCGTGTATGACAGATGTATGAACGTGGACGAGGCGAAAGGAGTATGTAAGGATCGTAGCAGGTGGCGTTCTGTGGTTTCTGCTTACTCCCGTGGGAAAAAGGTGTGACTTTTTGTATGTATGCATGTAGTATGGATTGATTTGTACTTTTTCTTCTATCATGAGCTTCGGTACAGAATTCGCCTTCATCGACAACGTTCAGACAGATTTCTCAAAGAGCACTAAGAACTTTACATTACAAAACTAGCGACCCGCCCCGATCTCGCACGGGTGCAATGTTATACATACATGTAAACCTTCCTCTTGAATCACTCTATCTATTTAAAATCTCATCAAAATCCGTTGCGTAGTTTTAAAGATCTAAGCATACATAGGGACAGGCAGTGGGAAGCGACTTTGTTTTATACTATGTAGTGATGAAACAGGTTCAACATTAGCAACAATAACTGTAATTCATTTACCAAATTAAATCCACACAACTACACTGACGTTTATAAAGAAGCATAATGTAATGTGAAACTTATATCAACTTAATGAATTAGCATTCACCGGGGGCTGTAATCGATCGTATCTATAACAGAGCTATGTCTTTGTTGGCCATGACAGCTGTCTGGCATTGGCAATACAGGTCGATGACCCGCAGTTTTGGCCCTGCAACTAATTTTAGGAACCGGACATGTGAAGCGAGTGAGACGCGAAATCACTGCAATTTTTTGCAAAGTATGGATAAGGGTGTGATGAGCTTGTGGTTAAAAATTAACAGCCGCACAGGTCGTAAATCAAGGTTAAGCTGCGCTTGCTTAGGTCGGTCCGTGGATGGGTGACCATTCATTACATACCGAGTTTACAACGTGCCTCATAAAGCACGTTAAGCTGTTGGTTCCGGTCACCCATCCACGAACCGACCTTTGCAAGTGCGGCGTAACCTGAAGACCGACCCGTGCGGGTGTTATTATTTAGCTATGAGCTCCTTCATTCGTGTTATTTAATTAAAACTTTCGCAGCCCTGAATCATTTATCACGTTTCGTGTACATGATTATATTTTGCACGCCATAACTAATTACAGCCTTTTGTAATTAATTTAAGCCCCTGGAGTGAAGTATAAGTCGAATCTAATCTCTACATAGTATAAAACAAAGTCGCTTCCCGCTGTCTGTCTTTTAAACTACGCAACGGATTTTGATGCGGTTTTTTAATATGTGGATAGAGTGATTCAAGTGGAAGGTTTATATGTATAACATTGCGCCCGTGCGAAGCCGGGGCGGGTCGCTAGTTTATTATAAAACTACATGCAAATATGTGCGTGTTGTCTGTCACTGAAGGGAAATTATATTAACATAGAAAGTTAAAAAAATCAAACTGAGAAAGTTAAAAAAATATTCCGGAAGCAATTTTTTTTTTCTCTGAAAAGTCTTGCGTTTGGCCGCAAAGCGCCTGATGTGAAGCGATGATTCGGCCTAGGGTGACACGCTTGCATAGAAGAAACCGAATCACTCGAACTTGACGAGATTCAGAATTTCTAAATTGCATAAATATGAAATCCATCCATCTACCTATAGGTATCGGACACGGGTCCACGTGTGATGGATTATGATTCAATCCTCAAAGAGAGGCGGCCCATGATCTTGTTATAGATATTTGAAAGAAGGTCCCAGCAGTGGGAACATTATAGGCTGATCGTGGTATACTAAAAGCAAATAGCACGTGTTTTCTGTCACTGGAGCAAAACAAACCAGATTTTCTATTTCCATTTAAATTATTAGGTTACTATTCAAATAGGTTAGTAGTGATATATCAAATGTCCTGATAAATTGCAGCGGATAATGATTTCAATGCATAATGCTATGCTAATGTATCTGTTTTGCATTCAAATCGATTTTAACAGCATTATTAGTACCATTGAGTAGTTTTCCTTAGTCTTGGGCATAACGTAAGCTAACGGCATAACTGCGCTGAGTCACACGTGAACGCGAAATAAAGTCTTGGTCACGATCTACGCGCTTAAGCGACTTTTATGGATGGGAAATCATTAAATGACTCCTCCCACTCTGGGCGGAACGGAAGGGAGTGTCAGGCTTGTACTGAGAACACCAAAAAACCCATTCATGTTCCTTCTTTTGCCCTTTGTGTTCCAGGGCCTTTCGAACAGTCCCGCATGACAAAACAAATGAACAAAGTTGCTTAGACCCAAAGTATTCTACGAGTTAGCGTGCGTCCTGATGAGCTCGTGGCTAAATAATAATACCCGCATGGGTAGATCTTCAAGGTTAACCCGCGCTTGCTAGGTCTGTGGATGAGTGACCATAATTACATACCGAGTTTCCTCCGTGCCTCGGAAAGCACGTTACGCCGTTGGTCCCAGCTGTCATTTGTAGATCTTTGACAGTCATTACAGTCAATCAGTGGACCGAAAGTCTGAGAATCAGTCTTACCAAGGGATTCCGTATTACCCAGTACTAACTTAGTTGTGGTGGTCAGATAGGCAGTTGCTCCATGTGAAATACTAGTATTCAGCTGTATCCAGTAAGACTGGAAGCCGACCACAATAAATTTGGGAAAAGGCTGGGCAGATGATGAGTACGTGCGTCCTGAGTGACGGCGCATCGCGCAAGCGGAAACCACGGTGCGAAACATACAACAAGTTTGAAAATATCCGAAGTGCGAGCGGGCGCGCATGTGCTCCGGGCCGGAATAATTCGGCATTAGTTTCATGCGCTGCGGATTCCGCAATCGGCGATGCGTCGTCTCTCACAAAGCACTTACGCACTCTCACTGCGACGCGACGGTGCTCAGTTGCTTACGTGAAAGAAACAACTGACACGCGTGCAAGTATTGAGATTTGGACTAAGAGCGACGTGGTCAATTTGCGATCCAGTAATTCTGATATCAATCATACAAGTCGCGTCGCTAGTCGCATTGCCCGATGCCGCGAATGTGGCCATTTTTATGGAGACGTTTATCTAGACAGTATAATTTGCATTTCTTATTATTTCTAAATACGTGGTAGTCAATAATTCTATATCTATTGGTTCTATTAACATTTTCCTTTAATATGGAACTAACGAATTCCCATTTTTCTTGTCCTACAGTTGTTTACTGCGACTACAACGGGTCGGGTCGCGCGCTGCAATGGATAGAGGACTACATCGCTAGCGATGTCCTGCCCACACACGCTACCAGATGTACTGGACTGTCCTACACTTCAGGACAGAGTGAGCTTTACAGGTAACTATAATAATGATTTTTCTAAGTTTTATGAACGACTGAGAAGAGAATAGAAGAAAACAACATCTTGCACGGACCCCAAGTAACATGATGATGCTAAAGTCTGCTGTATTCCTACAAAATACGACGATATTTGCAAAGTCGGTAGTTGGTTTTATCAGGTTTCCGGTTTTCGAATGGAAATATGGATGGGAATTTTCATAATTATCATTAAAGGCTGCCCAACTCAAATGGGACTGAGCAGGATATATGTCTGCCACATGCCGGAAAAACTGTGGGCCAAAACGGTAGGAAACTGGTGCCCTGAAACGGTGAGGCGTGGTTGCGGTAGGCCACGAAGGAGACGGCGGGACGAACTGAACAGGTTTCGTCCGAACTGGAAGAAGGCCGCGCGGGTTCGCGAGAAATAAAAACAGTGGGGGAGGCCTTTGCCTAGGTGTGGGACAGAGCAGGCTAGAATAAATAATAATACAGGGTGTAAACAGTCCCTTCACGAAGCTGTCAACCAAGCATTCTGTACATCAAACTAAGTAACTTTACGCAAAAATTATTGCTGAGACGCGACTTTTTTTTGGGGTGAAAAATCACGTTTTACGGTAGGAGTCAATGTAACGCACTCAAAACTTGTGTTGATGGTTGGATTAAATTGTACGGGGTCATGGAGGTGTTTCAATTAAAGAAAATACTTGGGAAAAAGTTGGAACTTTGACCTCCAATATCTCCGTAACTAGAAGGATCACAGGAGGTATGGTGTAGAAGAAAAAAAATATCTCAATGACGGGGAGAAAAATGCCTTTCGGCTTCGTTAAGGGTCTTGTTACACTCTTTATGTTACTGCGACACACACATTATTCTTAAAATTAAGTATGCAGAAATATGACGAATAGAATCAGAACTGACTGACCCTATTGTACGCTCTGAACGGGCGCTATCAGTTGTGACTGGTCATCTCTTCATTGCCACGGCCTATTTGAATTAATTTATTTCTTGAATTGTCTTTTTTGTTATTACTATGGACACTTTTAAAAAGTGCACATCTTGCTACATCGTTCTCACATAGTATACCATCTCAACATGAATGATGTAACCAAGGTATTGTAACAATATGCTGATTTAAAAGAGTGTCCAAGGAGTGTCTCCATAGAGATATACGCTAGGAAATGGGCAACTACACTACTTTCACAGTTTTTATGTTTTGTGACTGGAACTGTAGCTACGTTTCAGTGTTACCTTTGATTCAACAGTTCAAAAGGGCCTGTAACGGGCCTACTTGAAATAAATGCTTTGATATTGATTCTGAAACTATAGGGTTATTTTTAAACTTACCTAGTACCTACTTAAACTATGGACATGATTTTTGTCCGGCAAATCTTCAAGTCGAATTTCTCACTGCAGTTAAGTGCACATTAAGACTCTTGTTAAATTAGATGGAGAAAATACTGATAATACACAAAAGAATTCACCCATAACGTCTAGTCATGTATCTACAGCAAAACGTGAGTCAGTCGCCAATCTAGACGGCGGCAGCCTCCGCCTCGACGAAACAAAACAGGCGTCAAGCTCATTGTTACAAGTCTATTGTCTAGTCGTTCACAATAACCAGTATACAGGTGGAACGTGGAAACGATACACTGACATTTGTTTTAGATACTAAAATATGTGGTGAACTATAAGGTCTCATTATAATAGATGGACAAATTTTAACATAGCGTTCAGTACGTCTAACCAATGATATCCAAGCAAAAAAACACTGATTAAAGTGATTTTATTTTGACCTATAATGGATGTGTTAGTGCCGATGCCGCCGGCAATTTATTATTTTAGATCAAAATAAAATAGTATTCACGGTTAATTATAGAAATCTGATTTTGCTAATAAAAATATAAGGGAATATGCATATATATTTTTTTCACTTAAATCAATAATATGCAGTACTATCAACCCGAGAAAATAATTAAAAGTTAATTTCAACTACTGCTTGTCGCACAAAAAAATTATAAAATCCTACAATTTTCTACGACAGTTCAAACGTCCATGACTGTCGCGGCTATTCATGTCAGGACTTTCATGTCACTTACCTCTATCTGCCTTCTTTAAATCTAATTTTTTGCCCTTAGTAGATTAGTTTTACTAAAATGTAAGTGCTATAATTAAGAAAAAAATGCAATAACAATGTTATAGTAAAATCTTAGTGAAACTTTAAGTACTTTTCAATTCAAAGTGTTTCTTTGACACATGGATTTTGACGTCACTACCGGAATCGATGCGTTTTGTGTTTGCGTTCCGGTTCACCAAAAACACGCTACATAAAATATTATATTGTAAAATAAGTGTTGTATTAGAGAATTGAATTAAACAAGTGTACCACAGTGTTTTTAAAAAAACGTTTGTATCTCTTGCATACCCTATTCAAAAATAATATTTTCTTCGATTTTTCTTACCAGATAAGGAAGATAAGCAACCAGTGGTTTTTCACTGAAAATATATTATCTGTAAAAAAAAAGAAAATACCAAAGATGAACAGATTGTGTTCAAGATGATTATAGATAAAAAGAGGATGATTAATAATATGACGCCTGGTTGATAGAGAGCATGAATGGCCGTAGATAAATAAGTATCTGACCCCAAATAAATAGTGATAAGGGAAGACAGATAATTCTTATATACTTCTTAATAAATAACTGGCCATGTGCGAGTCGGAGTCGCGCACGAGGGGTTCTACAATCTAAAACAAAAACATGTTTGTTGTACGGGAGCCCCCCTTAAATATTTATTTTATTCTGTTTTTAGTATTTTTTGTACAGCGGCAACAGAAATACATCTTCTGTGACAATTAAAACCGTCTAGTTATCACGGTTCATGAGATACAGGCTGGTGACAGACAGCCAGACGGACAGTGGAGTCTTATATAATAGGGTCACGTTTTTACCCCTTGGGTATGGAACCCTAAAAACAAACTTTTTTAGTAGGATCGCACCATAATATCAGACAATTCAATGTCTGCCATTTGTGAATTTCTCAGTAGCGGCCACGGAGTCTGGATTTGAGCCCGTTGATGACGATAGGCTCGCCCATTACATGGAACTTAAACATAAATGGCGAAAAATGTGGGTATGCTGGTTAATACACCCTGCCTAACCCTTCGTGGTTCACAGGCCTGATCTTTTTAACCGACTTCCAAAAGGAGAAGGTTATCAATTCGTCTGAATGTTTTTTTTTGTTTTATGTTTTCAACTTGTTTGACCTTTTGACCTCCAGAGCCTAAACGCACGCGGGTGCCCTCCACGCCAATCCACAGTTTCACCTACCATTTTGCTACATATTTTTGTCGTTTGGCGTTTATGGCACGCGCTTGCTTGTCACGTATATGTGACTATGGCGGTCAGAAGGTTTAGAACATCCTAGTCTAACTTTATTTTATATCCACAGATCAGAATCAAAGTCAATAATCCGGACCCTGGTGGGTGCCTGCCCCGAAGATGTGGCGGTAGTGGGAGCGACTCTGGTGCGGTTCCTCAGGGCCCTGCGACCGGACAAGGTGGTGCTGTTTGTGTCCTCCCGGGAGACCGAGAGGCAGATCGCGCCGTGGAGGGAATATGATACTACGGTAAGGAGAATCACTTTTCCTTTAGGGAAAATAAACTGTAACCTGCAGCTAGGTGTGGAATGAGGGATGATGGCTGAGGGATGGGACGGGGGGTAATGATGTAGGAAATATGGTGTTGTTTGTGAACTATCGAAACGGTTATGTCCAACGACACGCTTTGGAATCGCCACTTACCACCTCGCCTTTATTACGATGCTTTTAAAAGCATTTCACTGATAAGAAGCTCATTAAATATGGTAACAAAGTCAAAGTTGTTAACGTTGATTTTGTAACTGAGAAACCATTTTAGACCGAAAACTAGACTTAGTTTAGAAGCAACAATGAAAAATGGATGTCAAGGGACATCGCAGAGTCTCACATTTCAATAAAATAACATGTTACAAAATTATTTAATCCATAAAATAACCCGAAAAGCAACTGTTATAATTAAATTGTGAAACAAGAAGTTTAATTGGAACATGTTGAAACAATAGACCTCTAGAATTTCGTCAAAGTTTAAACTCGGAGGACGATAAAACAACGAGGACTGGTCTGGATGTCATTTGCAAAGTTTTTGGAAAATTCATTAAAATTGTCGAAATGGTTTATTGTTTTTCGTTCATAAAAATAATAGGTGTCTGGGGCAGACATGTAATAGCTTGATGGACGGCACTGAACCAGTAAATCAATTATTTATTAATTTTAAAAAGACAACCGTGAACCAGTGCAATCTTCAATGCTGGGCAAAAGTCTAAAGAATAATGATGACGGAAATCATGACCATTTGGGATCGTTCTATGGTAGGCGTGAATCAGATGGTTGAGAAGCAGTTTACTTAATAGGTTTTTCATTGCTGGGCAAAGGTCTCTTCTAATGCACGGATAAAAAGGTAAAACGTATTAGCTATGAGGAAGAGAAATTTCCGGAAATAATGGAAACGTTATGCTTGCCCCGGGGTACTACATGAGACTTCATCATGAGTGGCGAAATGTGTGTGTACTGCTTTGTATACCTCTGTCTAACCTATTCGGTTAACCTGCGTGATTTCATTTCGTTAACAAGCAATTTGTTTTGCAATGTCCAGAAGTTGACACGTTTTAAACTGTGGATTCCACGGTGGTATTGCGTTATGCAGTTGCCATATGCATTCATTCGCATGTCAGATATCACGTAGTACTTGGCGCTAATTCAATGTGCTGCCAACGGATACGTAAGCTGTTACATGTTCAGATTTAATTATTAACTGGCTAACTGATGCTACCCGTTAGGTGATTTCCACGCGATACCGCTCGTCCGCGCGGTCGGGTGGTGAATCAGATCTCACGATACAGCGGCACCGCGCCGACGAGCGTCGCCTTTTGAGGTTTTCCTTCAATTTTTTAAGAGTTTGAGAGAAAACCACCAGCAGAAACCACAGAATGGGATGCTATGATCCTTACATACTGCTTTTGCTTCGTCCACGTTCATACATCTGGTCATACACGCAAGCCAGTTGCGAGCACTATGGACCTGACCATTCTGGAGAATTATTACCAATAAGGTCAGAGTATGTCCTTCTAGGCCGTCCCCTCCCTGCACTGCCACACTGCTAAAGTACTGACTCCGTTTGAAAATAAGTCTTACCAATAGGTATCGATTTACAGCAACTGGCTTTTGGAGGTCAGAAGAAGAGTCGCTCAATGTAAATTAGTAGTATTCGGTTGCATCTGAACAGTCTGAAAGCCGACAACATACTTGGGAAAAAGCTACGCAGATGATAAATGTGTTTTTCATTAAACAATGTTACATGACCTGTCGATATCAATCAATGCAACGTGCAACTATGACGAGCAGGCGCCGGTTTCCACTTGTGGGCAATTTAAAATATATTGGGACTGGGCTAGGCACGTTTGCCGCGTGTCAAGTGTGTGTGGCTAGAACTCTAACCAAGTCGGCCCTGAACAGTGCAACGACTTCACGTTTGACCAGAGAAAT
Organism: Eugnorisma glareosa; assembly: GCA_947578425.1. Taxonomy (NCBI): domain Eukaryota; kingdom Metazoa; phylum Arthropoda; class Insecta; order Lepidoptera; family Noctuidae; genus Eugnorisma; species Eugnorisma glareosa. The sequence continues at coordinate 16,540,737 of OX387960.1, read as the reverse complement.
GATGAGCTTGCTGTCTTTAGGAAAGATAGTTCTGTGTTAGTCAAAAAGGTCGGGGAAGAGATACTTAAACAAAAGAGAGACGTTTTCCCTCACAGTGAACAAGCAGAAGTAGCACGAAGTAAATATACGGAGTAGCAGTTGATAGTCCTTTGTATTGCTGGATCGATTAGAGCAGAATCTTCAGGGAACCGCATAGAGACTGCGCAATATGATCCTTTACTAAACCATTTTCGCAACTACAAAGATGAATGTTTCAGCTCATAAATATAATTTATTCGTCATCTAACTGCGAAACATAATTGCAAAACGCCGGACATTTCCACTCGTCTACATCACAACACAACGTGACTTACGGCTAGTCAAGTCAAGCAAAGTGCATAATGACCAATAGTGGCGAGCACATATGGGTTGCAACTAAACGCGTTACGACCACTAAAGGCCGAGTGTCGATAACGCGCCCTTGAGTTACATAACAGAAGCGTAGCGTTTTATAATTTTTGCATACAATGAAAATATACGGCCGTCTACTATGGGCGCCGCCGCGTTGGTGTAAATAACGCTTGCGACGGTTATTTTATGGGGTATTTTATTTGTTTGTATGCTGCGTACTGCGTAGTTTTCTTATGTATTGCATTTAATTTTCAATGTCACACGACAGTTATTGGGAATGTTTGGCAGACGTAGATGTTGTTGAAGTGTTGTATAAATTCGGTTGGGAGATTCATAGAGAGGATTCAGAAATTAGACTGCGATGTTCAACTGTTGGTTCATAGAAGATCCACGTAGATTAAAAATGCGATTATTGTAAGGGTCCAAGCATTCTGTAGTTTATACCTACTCCCATAGGAATAAAAGCGTGAGTTTATGTATGTATCTATTGACGAAATCTCATTAATTAGGGTCTACAATGATTATAATTGTGAATTAGAAGAAACTTTTAAAGTCCTTGGTGTCCTGTAGTTTCCACCTGTACTAGAGGCAAATGACATTACGCCAAATCTGGTGGAACACCCTAGAAACTAGGACATTACTCCTGCAGGCAGTCAATTTTAACAATATGAAACGCCGAAACGCGTACGCACAGCCCAATCACCCGTATATTTCCGTATTATGCTAAACGCATAAACACACTCGTCGAACTGCACGTACGAACGGCAAATTCCTTTATTTTATCAACAAAAGTATGATTTACGTTGCACACGTGACTTGCAATTGCGACGTTGGTTACTGCCCTTGTACTATTTCTTTAGCCTTAGAGGCATAGAAAGCTGAGCCTGTAGTGAAGCAGGTGGTTGCAAGGTCTAACGTCTGAGTCTTAAAAGGTCAATCTGTAGCTGAGGTTAGAGAACTAGGTATTGTACATTTCTAATCTACAATATTTAATAGTCCTGTACTCTTTGTAATCTTTAAACCTGTATGCGATTTGAATTGTATGAAAGGTTGTGCTTTTTGAGGTTTTTATTTCTTATCTACCCATAACGTTAAAAAAATAGAGTTTGTCCTATTTCCAATGGCTTTGATTTGACTTGATCCTAATTCTCAAAAAACTTGTGTTCAAAGAAATGTTATTCTTTTTACCAATGGCGTACGTTTAGACGTGTAACCGAAACATTATTACTCAACCAAAGGTAGTAAAATGTAATTCCATCTCAACACCTATACAAATACCTGTACCCATATTTGTTGTGTGACCTTTAAACCGTGCGTGGGTAAATCAGTCGATATTGTCCATCGCAGTTCATCCCTGGATTACATTTTATCCGTGGAACAACCTTTGCTTTTACTTTTATGACATTTCATACTTCGATATCATTAATTTTCTGCGTCAGTCGTACTATATATGTTCTTGTGAAAGGGTATATTTTCTATGAGTCTTTCATTATGTTGTATTTTTTAATAGGTTTTTATACCGGATTGACTGATCTTTTAATGATTCTTCTGTATTGCTATCGAGTCTTTCCGTTTTTTTAGCATTTGCTTCTTCTCCGATGTCATTGAGATCTTTATTCCTGAACATCTCTTGTTGTTTACCTTCTATGTCACTCAGAGTAGTGTTATTAATAGTAGTTACACTATTATCCCCTGATTGATTCTTCACGCTTATTATCGCGTGCGGTATTCATCCGTCAGGTCCAGGAAGTGATTTGAAGATTTTTATGTTAACGTCAAAATGTCGACGTGCACACAAATACATTGACGATCGCGTTTATTTTTAAATGCAGATGGTTTTCTCGATTATTGACTTCCTGTTTTTTCCTAGAAAAATAATTTTCCGTTAAATTGATGCGTTTCTAATATTAAAAATACTCTTTTAACTTGGTTTTCATCATCGTCGTTCATGATTATATTGACATAAATTATGAGTTTTTTACGAATTGTGACCTCACAGAAAATCTTTTCTTTAATAAATCGGTGTTCTTGTTAACGTACGATGAAATCTTTTATAATACTTATTTACAATCTTGCCACAATCGTCTGGACGTCTGTTTTGTAGTAAGCAGGCACCTTCCCAAGATAAATAAATGACTAATTCCACATAATGTCATATTATTAATTGTAAAAGTCATAACACTTTATCTCCATGTTATATGGTTATAATTATTTTATAATAATCAGCAGTCGTAAAACTTTTATGATTATTAATGTCACATTCGTGTCAGTGCTGGTCAAGTTTGCCGACGGTTTGTTTGCCAACGTGATCGCGCTATTACAGAGGATATAGTTGATTTTATTAGCATCATCATCTAATGATTACAAAGCACTGTTTCGATATTTTAGTACCTCCACTGTTTACTGCCATAGTTTACGGGGCATTGTGTTAATTTCCACTGTATTAAGGACTTTGTTCCGTCGGGGTTCATGTAGATTTCCCTGCCTGTTATTTGTCTGAATAACGATAGATTACTCTCTCTGACAGTTTTGCCTCATCATATTCCGTATGAAGATGATTAAATTTTTGTCTAAGATCTGCTACAGCAGCTGGTACCTCATACTATGGGCCTTTGTGTCGCGTAGCAAATGTTTCTTGGAATATATTTTCGATTCTAATTAATCACGATTGATTGATTTGTGATAGAAAATTGATTATGGAAATGTGTTTACTCTTTCAGACTTTCTTATTATTTTCTTTTGAAGCTGTTAAATTGCTTGCTTGTAAGCAAAGTATTGTTAGAGGACGACAATAGGCAGACGGTCATAATGTCGGCCACGAAAACATTTGTTATATCGCCAATTTGTAATTGAAATACTTCAGTGAACGCTACATTTATCACAGAACATTAAACTATCCACAGAATAATATAAGTTTCAAAGGAAAATCTTGCTTCAGAAGATATTTCAAAACATCAGAAAGTTGTGTTGTAATTTGTTACGCAATAATATTTTCTTTTACTGCTATTTCAAAGGACGTGATGCTTTGATATAACACATTTTTTTCAAGTACCATAAGTAAAAAGACGCGCGTTCAAGAAATACTAAAATAATTGAAGATACGTTACGTCATTCGATCGAGAAGATATCATACGTTCTTTGTGATTCATATGTTGCTTGGTTTCTTATACTAAGCCGTATAAATTCGATCTCTTCTCTTGCAAATGCACAGTGCAAATCCCAACAATAGTCCGGAAACCCGTTAGTATCAAGATTATTGTTCCTTGGGTAATTTCCTGTTCTTTATTATATTCCATCTACTATATTCACTCTTCCTTCCTCATTTCATTCATAGCATACAGTGTAACAGTGACGTACAAAATATTAAACAATATCGTACCTTACAATGTGTTCCCGCTTTTGTCCATGTAAAGTACTTCAGCTAAGGATATTGCAGACATGATACTTTTAGTATCATCGATCGGGATTATTGCGACTCCGTCATCATCCGCCTAACCTTTTCCGCACTATGTTGTAATCGGCTTCCAGTCTTACCGGATACAGCTGAATACCTATATTTTACATATCTGACCTCTGAGCGACTGCCTGTCTGACCTCCAGGACCCAGCTAGTACTGGGTAATACGATACCCCTCGGTACTGTTTGTCAGACTTTCGGTTCACTGACTACCTGACAGCCGGGGCCAACGGCTTAACGTGCTTTCCGAGGCAAGGAGGAAACTCGAAATGTAATGGGTGGTCGCCCATCCATGGACCAACCTAGGGAAGCGCGACTTAACCTAACGATCGACCCGAGCGGCTGTTATTATTTAGGCACGAGCTTCTCATCAATCATCATCATTATAAGTAGTTCTATTCTAATGCTGCATCGCATTTTGTCGATTTTTGGCGTTAGTTCCGTAACAACTTCGAGCATGCTACATGACCGCCGTACGTTTGGCCGGTTCCGCTTTCAGTCGATTTAGTCGAGCATTTTCACAATTATTTCGATCATTGCAAACAAGTAGCCATGTTTTGCGGAAGTTAAAGCCTCACTCTTAATCGCGATAGTGTGCGAGGTGTAGTATTCAATCCCTGTACCAACCTTCCGAAAAGCAAATAATCCGCCAAAAGTATTATGTCTGTCATAGCCCTTATTCCTGTGATGGCTGACGTCACCTCATGGTCATGGGGGTTCCCGTCGTAGTGTATGGCGTGTTTACGGGTCCTAAACCACCTTGTTTACTATTAGGCCCAACAATGACATCATACTGTACGTACTGCCGCATTTTTGGTCGAATTCTGGGTACGTGACTGGAATGTAAGTTCGTGCGTAGTTTTAGGTGTATTGCGTTTCCTGTTTTCATAGTGTGGTCTAATTATTTAGTTTGGGATAGGTCGCCATTATGGTGTTAATTTTTGTATGACTAGCAACAGACACAGATAAGGCGCTAACTACCGCCACTGCACAAGAAATTAGTGCAGGAGATGAACAATCCAATGAATGGATATCGACTTGTGGACTTTATCGATCTAACCAGAATGGACTTTATGGTAATAACTCGTAGGTAGTTTACTTACGCCTGATATAATCAAAGGTAGAATGGTAGATCATTAACAGTGATAAGACCGCCATTATACCCATAGAATTAGTAACATTGTAAAAGAGCCGTGGTAAAAATTTTCTGTACAATCAATTATGTTCTATTTATTTATCTATCTTACCTTTACGTCTGAAGGAAATACATTTCTCAATAGAAGATACTATTCATTTCACTTAAGTTAAAGTTCTTCAAAGGAAACTAACCAAGATTGAGATTTGAGACGCTCCAAGTTAGCAGCTTCATTGAAATTCTGAACGCGTTCACTGCTAACTTGTAAAACTGTTGCGTCGTAACTCGTAATAATAATTACGTTCGGGTTGAAGATTATACTTAATTGAAATTGTGGGAGTAAATTGCTTGACGTTCACGAATTTATTAAATTCATGCAAGCAAATTAATATTGTTGATTGATTCATTGATCAGGTTTATTCAAATTGTTTGGTACTTTCCTCAAAAGGCCAGTCCGGGTGATATCCTGAATTTTGTTACAGGATTATTTTTATACTGCCTGGAGTGTAAAAGATACATTTACGCTTTTTTTTCCGATCGGAAATCATCAAATGACCCCTGCCCCACTGGGCGGAACGAAAGGGAGTGGCAGACTTGTACTGACTAAAACCCATCCATGTTCCTTCTTTTGCCCTTTGTGTTCCAGCGCCGCGGTATCACTTTCGAACAGTCCCGCAGCCCTGACAGGCATCGGCCCTTTCGGACCCCTTCCCGTTTGCTGCCATCACTTTGAGGGTTGAAATTATCATCATCTGCTAAGCCTTTTCTCAAATATGTTGGAGTCAGCTTCCAGTCAAACCGGATGCAGCTGAATACCTGTATTTTACATGGAGCGACTGCTTGAGTTGAAACATCGACTCCTATTTATAAAAGAAGTTTATCATGTAATTTTATATCCTCCTCTTTATAAGTTGGTTAGTACCCTTAATAACAAAAATCCATTAAACTGGATGGATTTAAGCTGGAATTTTTAAATAGACAGTATTGATGGAATTTCCATGTATATAATATTATATCTATGTATAGATATTATCTCTAAGTGGTACACATTAGCTCATGCCTTTTTCTTATGGTTTCCATTTCCCGTTTGCCTTTTGTTTTTTGTCAATGCGTCTTTAAAGTTAACATAAAAGAACGATTCCATTTAATTCTTATTTTTGCAGTTTTTGTTTTCTCAAATTCTAAGAAACAAGTACATTGTTTACTTTTTAACTTGAGTCGTTTCAAGTTTAATGTTCTGTTTTGTTATAAGATAACTTACGGTTATGGCCAAAATTATATGTTCTTGTTTGTAATGGTATTTCGTTTTAAGACATTAAAATTATGTTCTTGCGCTTTTGAAGTACCTATAATTTAAGAAGATACCTGTATGAGTCCCTTCCTAATAACGTTTCATCAAACACAACAGGCAATGGTAATTAGTATTTGGCAGACATGTGGTTGAGAAAGATGACCATTCTTAGCAGTTCTGTTAATTTACAGCCAAATGCTCATACCATTTAGGTACACAATAAGTCAGCAAATTGGGTGCACCGGACGTTTTTAGTTGTATCGTTACTCGTGTAAGCTCTAAATGCTTCCCCACTTAGCTGCTGTAGCTATATCTACCTTTGCTACCTGTCACTCTTTAGTAAGTACCTGTGTTGTACAGTTGCCTGCTATAGGTAGCTGTCACTTTGCTGACTAAGTTCCATTAATTCACGGCATCAGTACGTTTCAGCATCATCCATAATCTTATAAGTGCTTTAATGAACTACATATTTCTTCTCGTAAGAGGCTCATTTGCGTTTCATTAGTGAGGTTAATTTGCAACACGCGATCTGGAACCATACGCTTATCGAGTTTTGTATATAGAAATATAATACTGGTATAGCTTTAAGTAGAACTTAAGGTTTTGGTTAGCCACGACATGTCGTCGAGCTGACCTCGCATTGTACGAAAATGTCAGACCAGCATAAGCTGGAAATGTATAGCTAAATGTGTAGCCGTGTGTACTACCAGGTTTTCATGAATTTTAGTTATCTTTTATTCCGCAATCGAATAAATTCCTGTCTTTAATAGTCAAGAACCTAAGTGGTGTTTTTATAGGGACTAGATTGGAAAAGCCAAGCAACAAAGAAAACAAAATAGCAATTCAACCGATCAATCTGATTTTCGGCCAAAAGTCAGCCATGTTCTAGAACTTAGACTAGACTCTTCTATCTTTGTATTACGTGCGTGTTTTAGGAAAATTCGTATCAAGAAACAATGATACAACAGGAATAAATAAGTTCACCTTTATTTTGTGTTCGTCTGGCTGGTTAAGCAAATACGTAGAATAAGGGATTTCAATTGTACTTACCTTTTTGAATTGATTGAAAATTATTTCTATCGTTGTAAGGTCGTATAAAGGACGAATGTTTGTAAGTATTTTATTCACAGTACTTCTTGACCTAGTTATTTTTTTTATTCTTTCGAAAACTTTATTTTATTAACACCCCTAAAAAGTTAAGAAGGTTTGGGAATTTTAGCAGTTAAAACTTTAACCTCGAACATAGTTGACCGCATTTTTAGTTTTGGAAGTAGAGTCGGGTAATTGTCTTAAATATGCATGAAGAAATTTCAATATATATATTCATGGCTCAACCTTGGGCGGGGCTGGGAGGTATTATGTATGACTGCAGTAATGCTTTTAATGTTCATGTTTTGGTTTAACATTATCAAAATATAAAAGTTCTTTTTTTAGGATATAACGGAATTGGGAATTAATTCCGCTTACGGTTCCGACTAACATGGATCTAATTACGTGCATTTCCAGAACTAAGGATCGTTAGTTTAATTTGGCAAGAGAAACCAACAATAGAACCAATCAAACCTTTTAAGGCCATATTGATAGAAGCACGCTCCATTGGTTCCGACTCCAAGCCTTAACTAATTACCTACTTCAGTCATTGACAAATTTTCACGACATGAAAAGCATGGTAATTGACAAATAAGTGATGACTTTGTTTTGATTCAACATTAAATCAATCAATAACCGAATAGATTAAATGTTTGGAATAGATTCCTCTTAAATTACGGACAGCAAGACATCTTTAAGTGTCGTGTTCAATAGATTGTTTATTTCGCCAATAATTTTCAAAGTTACTAATATTATTATCTTGCTAGAAAGCTCGCTGATGTCAGCATTTACATATCAGTGTTTGTATTTAAATGTGTTAGCTGACTGCTTTAATAACTACACCTATCTGTTTTTGAGTTACGAGGCGAACTTTATTTACTTTTGATTCTGGAATGGTTTTAGTTTTGTTAGTCGGTTGTTTTTGGCGAGCATTACATAGCGAGTTTTCTCCGTGCCTCGGAATTGCTCCCAGCTGACATTTGTTGATCTTTGACAGTCATAACCAGTCTTACCAAGGGGTATCGTCTTACCCAGTACTAACTGGGTTGTGGAGGCCAGATAGGCAGTTACTTTATGTAAAATACTGGTATTCAGCTGCATCCGGTTAGACTAGAAGCTGATTCGAACGTAGTTGGGAAAAGGTTAGGAGATGATAACAGTCGGGTGTGTTTGGACGGCTGTGTAGAACCCTATTTTCGGAAGCAACGATTTTGGTATAAATTAACTTGTTTATCAACTTACCCTTCTCATTGTTACAGGTCATAAAAGTCCCAGAAACGAAAGAAGGCTACATCGACCTGAACAACTTGGAACAGAGGTTACAGCAGAACTCTACTTCAGGCAAAAGAATGATCGGCTTCTTCCCGGCAGCTTCCAAACTGACAGGAGTGCTAGCTGATGACGTAGCCACGACCCTGCTTCTACACCAGTATGGAGCCTGGTCCTTCTGGGACTATACGCTAGTGGCGCCATCTTCTGCAGTAGACATGAATCCCACGTTCCCAGGTGTAGATGAAGAGATGGTGAAGAAAGATGCGCTGTTCTTCAACTGTGAGAAGTTCGTCGGAGGAGTCCAGGGTCCCAGTGTTGTAATTGTTAAGAAGAATGTGTTCAGTGATACTCCGATTTATTGTGATGATGTTGAGGTGAGTAATGATGTTGTCCTATCATTTTGAAATATAGGAAATATTTAAAAACCAACTGTTGGAATTTGCTACCAGTGTTCCTATAAAACGACATACTTTTATCCGAGTTCAGGTTCCTCAAAGGTCTTCCCAAGTCTTAGGTAATGCACAGTGAACACAGGAACGAAATTGAAAGACTTAAATATGGATGAGCTCATGATGGAAAACTTTCTTGGCATGTCTGTCTCAACCTTGGAGAGAATTTTCTTTTTGAATAATAAATCCATATCAACGTTCTAAGTTACTGCCTAGGTATTTGTAATTTAATCAAGATAGTTTGTGAAATATGTTGAACACTATCGAAACATTTAAAAACAAAGGAAGGAAGGAAGTTGGACGAGTAGGAAGGACGTGTTGGAGGTGTAGGAAGTTGAACGCTATGAGACTGAAGGGTATGATCCAGCTACCGGTGTTCCTATAAAACGACATACTTTTAACCGACTTCAGGTTCCTCATTAGTCTCCCAAGTCTTAGGTAATGCACAGTGAATACCGAAACGAAATTGAAAGACTTAAATATGGAATTATGGATGAGCCCATGATGAAAACTTCCTTGGCATGTCTGTCTGAAGTAGTCTGAACCTTGGAGAGAATTTTCTTTGAATAATAAATCCTTATCAACGTTCTCAGTAACTGCATATTTGTAATTTCATCAAGTTAGTTTGTGAAATCGTTATCGTGATATGATAACAGTTACTTTTTCTTTTGTTACTGAACTGTCTAATAACACCTAAGATCAATTGTTATTTTCGCCCTTTAGTGGACGATCAAGGACAGGGATAATTGTTTCAGATTCTTGAGTAGTAAAGGCACTAATGTAGGAGAGTAGCCTCATCGGATTTTAGACCTTATTTCTAATGAAATGTTGTTCTTTTTCTCTCTCAGACATTGAGCGAAAGGATTGAAGAGTTGAAGTCAACGAAGGGTGTTAGAGCAGCGTTAGTCATGCAGCTAAGAGATGCCGTCGGTCTTCAGACAATCGTTGAGCGACAAGATAACATCAGCAAGTAAGTTTTAATCTCATAATTATACAAGCCCAGTTGTGTCCTGTAGGATTTTCGATCGGCAAAAATGTCAAATATCTTTGAAGATGTATTTGTCAAAATCTATAAACTTTTGTAATTTACGGAAACCTAGCGCAAATTGTCATGCTTCTAGATACAGCGGTAAAGGCGTCCACTACTAATTTAATTTAAGATTTTTATTTAGTAGAAGATTCGAATACAATAGGTATCTCGATTTTTATGTACATAGATTTAACCCATCCAGAGGAACCGTTAATTATAATCAAATAGAAACAGCTTTCGTTTCAAGTGATGTTATACTATCTCCTAGTAAGTCGGTTTTTATACCCATCATTTAAGTAGCAAAAAATTTACAAGTAAATAAATTACTGTTACATGGCCGAATTATAACTGTAATCGCAATAAAGTGTATCGATGTTTAATCTTAGTAATACATGTTTTCTGATCGTCTCAACATTAATTTTAATCATAATACGAATAATATTTTTTCTCCGTCTTCTGATTAAACAGGATTAATCTCAGCGTTTACTGAGGCTTGGAACATTTTCAAATTAATTTATATATTATTATTTACATCTTCATCGTTCAAATTGATTTATTAAATCTTTTATCCAATTTCATCGCCGCATTCTTCACAAATTCAATAAAGGTGAAGCCTGGTCTTACTGCCTCCATTCTTACATCATATTGTTTCTAAAAATAGAATCACTTCCGCGCCAAGGACTTTTCTTGAAGCGCTGAAGCACACTCGGTAATCTAAGCACGTGTCACTTCAATAACAAGCTCATTTCGCTTCGCTAACTCGCTCGCAAACTTGCTCTATGGACGGTGATCAAAGACTTTGTGATTAGGTTATGGTCTAGCCTTAAAACATAAAATCTTTCAAGATTCAGTTCAGAATGCAGCGTGGATCTGACAGGCAAGGTTATTAGTCTATTAAAGTTTTTCTAAGATATTTTCAATTTATGACTCAAAAACTCCACTAACAATGGCGAACAAACAGGTTTTACATAACAAAATTCCAAGCTAAAAACTGTGACAGTGACCCTGTCCCAAACAGCGCACAATAAACGTAGGTACCAAACATAGTTTCACCAAAAACTTTTCTGTAAAAGCTTTGTGGACAACACGAATATTTTAAATTCAATTTTTGCGATGTCATACCCAGTCATACCGCCCCGACATTACGCTATTACGGTCGCCATGTTTGTTTTTACGTTTTCGAATATAAAGGAGACAAGGCAAGGGAAAATTACTGTGCAGCCAAGTTCATAGTGTCAACTCAGTTATAAATTTGTTTACGCCGACGCAAACAGGATTATTTATTACAGATTTATGTTTACTGATTCTCAGTTAACATTTAGTTAATGATTTAACGGAATATTTGCGAAGGAGATCCATTTTGCAGAGTTATTAGATTTTATATTTATGTGAGCGTACCTTGGGGAAATTTATTTCGTGTAACGAGTTGTTCTGAAACAACCATCGAGTCTTTTGATACATTACTTTGAAAACGACTAGGCTTGTCCTCGTCTACCAGCTGTCAAAAGGAATATAATTGAGATGAGTCTTAATTAAATTCTGTGTCTGTCTGTGGAAAGGTATCTCGAGCCTTTAATTAAAAGGCCTGAGATATTTATTATCTGTTAAATGATCCAGAGCATCTCAGTGTTTGTAGAATTTCAAGTAGAAATAGCATATTAGTTACCTACACATAGGAATGTATTAATTTGCGCATTCCCAGGGCAACCTAGAAGTAAAAAACACAAGATTAATTACATAATAAATGACAAACTGGAATTAATAAAAATGTAAAAACATATACTAATGCATTAGTAAAATAAAACTGCGTTCTTGAGTAATTTCTTTGAGTACTGTTTATTCTGCTGTAAAACTATTTTGATCTGAAGGCTTTTTTGGATAGAGAGAGGGTCACTGTACATTCAAGTAAGTCTATATTTTATTTCGCTGGTCCTTTAGTAGTGGAATGGCCCCCTATACGCCCAATATAGCCAGACGACTGAGCAAGGCTGACGCCACGCGCCGTCGCCGTAGCCGTCGGATGCACGTCCCGACATTTTCATTAGGAATCAAATATAGGTATTTAGGAGATTTTAGTCCAGCTTCGGAAGTATTTCTGGTTGTAAATTATGACTGGGAACCTGAGTGAATTCATTACTATTGCTTTAAATTAAATTCTTTAATATACTGTAGTTTTACATTTTTTTTTTTAATATACTGTTACCTAGAAGTTATTAAAACTAATACCGCAGGTCGCTATTAGATTGTCAAATGTCTTTAAGATATTTCATATCCAGTGTTCGGACTGCTTTCTATGATAATATTTGTAGTTTAATTGTACATTCGAAAATATAATCACCATTCGCCTTATATCTGTCCTTCCTATAAAGTTTTTATTACGTTTGCTAAAGACGATAACTATCAATTCGTGGGTTCATACATAACCCCAGGGACAAAGGACAGTTACTCGTGCGTACAACGCTCACGGCAACAATTAGTGCCTTGTCTAACTTTATCTGTACCTTCGTTATAAGTTCGACTGTATCTGTCCCGGGTTGGCAGTCCTTTTATCTACCAACTCGACCAACCACCTTAGGGATTTCGATAGTATTATCTTTTATCCTATCGGAATGGTCAACATGTTTGAGTGGCTGGATTAAAAAAAGTAGGCATTTTTCTTAAGCATATAGATAAAACAACTTCCTAAAATAAGAAATGTAACTACAATACATGGGTGTATTGTACGACCTACATTTGATGCCCATGGTGGCGATTCTATTGCCCTCAACTGGGCTCAAGTTCTGACTCTCCAGGCTGCTAAGAAGTTCCCAATAACACTGCCCGACTTGGAAATCAAACTTAGGACCTCATGCGACTCACCAGTCCAACAACAATATTATCTAAAAATATCATCGCAATCTAAGTCCCGTATTATAGAACGTCATTCAATACTCAAGCATTACTTAAAATTAGTTTCAACCAATCAAATGGCTCGAATCCTGTTTTAAATAATGCTTGAGTATTGAGTGATGTTCTATAATACGGGCCTCAAACTGTATGTTGAGTGCCGGATGTAATATTACCAATTTGTCAGCGATACGATTAGTCATGAATTATTTATTCATATTAGTTGTATTTTTATTGCAAAAAACTGTTTTTGTGGCGTGTGTCCAAACTTCTTGACAAGACACGATTCTTTCATTCATGAAAATATACTTAATACATACATAACGATAAGTGAACAAAGGCCTATTAACCGACAGCCAAGAGTGTTTCCCTGACAATTATTTTCTTTGGCAAAGGGTCACCCAGTAACGACAAAATCAAAATAATGCCTTGCATACATTGTGTTGTGTTGTTGCCATTGACAATTATGACATAGACAAGCATTATGGTTACATTGGGTGTATAATTATCATTTTTATATATTATTATATTTATATATTTATATTTAATATTATTTATATCTTTACAAATTAATTACAGTTTTAAATATTCCTTAAAAAAAAAAACAAAAAAAAAAAAAAAAATAATAATATATTGTTGTACATTTTCTTAAATTCGTATTTATAATACATTACATAATATTTATATTTGTTTATTCGTTGTACACTTTCATTTTTTATTATAAAATATTCGCATCTGATCGTGTCATGACTTAGGGCCCTATCAGAATACGCTGTCACTTTTTTAAATGTTACAGCGCCATGCTGAGATTAGATAGGGGGGTTTTTGGCCTCGTGCAGGACCAATTTCGTTTGTTTTATCATTTTCTTATGTTTACTTTTTTCCATTTTTTTTAACTCTTTTTTCGTTCTTTCATATCCTCTCCTTCCATGCTCAGAGTGCATTGGTTTTTATAACTATGATTAATTATAATTCCATCTTTGCTCCTGCAACTAACAATCAAACTTGGAAAGTACCTAATGGAGTTTTCTACTTGAATCCTAACCACAAAGAGTCCCAGTGAATAGCTCATAAATACCTACTATTCTATTCACTGTTCGAATATTCATTGTATGAAGCATAACTTCATCATTTTATGGGGTTGTTTATTTGTCCACCTGTATACATTTACATACAATTATCTAGTATTGATGGTTTTATTATTCAAATGTTTGTTTCAACGGAAGATTTAGAAGTGTTATGTTACGAAACCGGCATGTCCGAGAACCAAAAATTCGAAGACATGTGACATTGGTGGATTAGCACATTTCCCTCTCAATCAAAATCAAACTCAAAATATTTTTATTTCACATAGGCCTCGATGGGCACTTATAAAACGTCGACAAAAAGGTGCACGGTTACGGTTGGTCGTTTCCTATGGAGAAGAACCGGCAAGAAACTCCATGGTTACTCTTTTCGACATACTCGACGGTTACTCTCATAGAGAGGAGGCCGTGTGTCCCAGCAGTGGGTACATTTTAGGCTGATTTTGCTTATGTTAGTTGTTAAGTATGTTAGGCGCCATTTGATGGATGTAAAGATTAACAATGTCAAAGTTATATCTTCAAATAAGTTGTTTATAGACTGTATAGTAGACAAATTCTTCAAATTCTCATTATTTTTTTTCGAGTATTTTATGAAACAATCTTCGAAATTCGAAGAATATCCAACATAGACCAAAAGCTATATAATTGCTCCAGTAGTTATTTCATGAGCCCGGAAGGCGCCGAGTCTCAAGTTCACAACTCAACGTGCGTCATCCATGCAGAGTCGCTGACTGACTATAACTCTATTTATGATGTTACACATAAGTAGGGAAACTGGGAATTACGTAGAAGTTTTCATTTATACAGTTGGATCTTTTGTGAAGTTTATTATAATGGAAAATATTGGTAATACTGTCAGAGGAAATGAGGAAGAATGATATTTATTGGCAGCTAAGAATAGTTTTTACCTAACCCTACTGAACTGAAATCCTGTAAAATCTACCTAATGACTGTAAACTATCTTGTCTCGATCTTGAGTTTGACGCTAAAACTGTTCGGTTGGCTGTAACTCCAAGGGCTGCTGATATGTTGGCAGCTTTCAGATCGGGAAATAAAGGGCCTCAAATATCCCTGTTTGTGCTCTCCATGCCAAGTATCTTGTAATTCTTCTCACGGGACAGACAATTTTGAAGACAAATAGACTTGAATGCAGCCGTCTAGTTTGGCACTATTCCCGCAACAAGCCGATCTAGCTGCTTTACCGCAGTTTTTATGTCGCTGCTGCTTCCGGGACTCGAATCTAAATCAAATTATTTCGGTAACATTTCAGAATCATGCATTACAATTTATAACTATGAGATTTGAAATTATGAATTAATGTCTGGTCTTTTCTAACGTGTAGGAATCCCTTTACAAACATTATCTATCCAAAAGAAAGCAGGAAAGTGTCTTTTCAATATCTAAGTGTATGGGAACATCGCACTGAAAATGTGTCTGCCAAATATGAAAAAGCGTCGGCCTCAAGATAGCTCCTTGTGGGAAACTTTTAAAAGACAGACTTCTAAAACCATTAAGATAAAAAGTAATTCATCTATCTCTGATGATGCAAGTAACTGATACACCAACAATAATGTTCTGTTTCATTAACAGACATTCGCCATTATATTAGTTCAAACGTTATTATTACTTTACTGGTGTTTCTTTTGATGTTTCAAGTGCTTGATGAATGCGAATGCCTGTTGTAAAACAATAATGTGATATTCATTCATGTTTTTATCGGTTTGCGATATCTAGTTCTTTGTTTGTGATATTTTACACGAATACACGAATACATGTCATTGCTTTTCTTTTCCCGCATTGAATAGAAATACAGCAATACTTTTCTTAACAACAATATTCATTCAATACCAGTTGTGTATTAAAACAACTTTGTTATAAAAGGCTTTACGGAAGAGTTTTACATTATGTTTCTGTTGCATAAAAGTAAGTAGGTATAACAATGCAATAGATTTATTTTATTTCTAGCTTCTTAAGCTATCTGATCTACTTAATAATATTGTGTTTATGACTAGTCTAAAACCCTGATGTGATATTGTAAAGGATCTTTGTTAATCGATGTTATTCTAGTCCCTAAAAAAATTAAAACCAAAAAACACCACTAGATCACACATACACGCACATGATAACGAATAACCCCCAGGTTTTTAAATAAAACTCACATGTAAAACGATTATAAATAAACATTTTCCGTTGCGAGCACTCATTGAATGAATGTAAACAATGTTGGCGCAGCAAAGTCGCCTCGCCAGACGATTTGTTTGCAGGAGTCGGTGCCGCTTTTTTCAACGTTTGGCGCCTTCTCAATTTCACATGACCTATTCGTCTTTAGCTGTTGCGGTATATCTATCGATTGTTTGGTAGAGTGATTGTGTGATGTGTGTGAGTCATATAGATAACACCTTACACATGATGACTGTTTATAGGAATAACATACTATTTCTCTTTTTTAGCATTCAGAATTTAGTTAATCCAGTTCTAAAAACTAAATTAGGTACTTAATCGCAAACTATGATTTCGAATATTGAACCTCCACTCAAAATAAGATGTTAAATATACTATCGTAATTATGTAAATGCATAAAACGAATTTTCATGTAAAAATCATTTTCCTGGGAGCATCGGAGGAAGCATAGCCGGATGACCACATACTTCGCTTCCTTACTCAGCAATGAACGCATTCCGATGGGAAGCACTAATTAACTGAACACTTATCGATAATTTAACCCAACCCCGTTCCAAGAACCCATCTAATACTTCGGCAAAATTATTAGAAGCTGTTCTTATTATGACCCTAACGCTGTAATTTGGACGTATCAGTTGGGAGATATTGATGTTTGTAAGCGCTGTTGTATCAGTTTTGTTAGGCCTATCTGTAGTAGCTAAAACAACTTCAGATGTTTCTACTTTAGCGAGCTGACGGGCAGGCCTCTGTTTCTTTTCTTTCAATGTATAGAACGACAATGGATAATTGCATTGTCTGTGATCTAGTGCTTTATTTAATTTAGTGTATTCCGCTCACGGCCAAAATTAATGATGACACACCCACACCACTAAGCTTACAAAGTCTAACATTAGTCCATATCCAAGGAAAATCAAACAAAATAATATAAAAGCAACAGAATTGCGCAAGGCTACCATCTCCAATTCGCATTTCCGCAAATGTCCACGTCCGAGCGTGGCACAGGCATCGAATCCGGGTCATTGCAGCGCTGCCCTCGAAAGACAGTAAATGGGTCAGAGGAACTGGACGCCTGAAATAGAACAAGTTGCTATGTGGCGACGAGCGTCCGTGTTCATTATACAATTGTACATATCGTTAATGGAAAGAGGAGCTGACTTTTTAGTTCGTTCACTCTTGCTTCATATTTCAATGGGAAATTGCAGTGGCTTAGAAATTGATAGATGGGATTTAGTTAGTCATCATCATTATCATTTCAGCCGAAAGACGTCCACTGCTGGACATAGCCTCCCCCAAGTGTCGCCACATTGACCGGTCCCGTGCGACTCGCATCCAGCGGATCCCCGCAACCTTCACCAGGTCATCGGTCCACCTAGTGGGAGGCCTTCCAACGCAATTTCTTCCGGTTCGTGGTCGCGACTCCAGAACACACAGAGCAGAACATATTTCGTTAGTGGTATCGTAGTATCAATGTAATTGAAATCAAAACAGAAGAATTGAAAGTAGGACATAAATATGAGCGTGTTGGTCGATAACCTCCAAAATCAACCACAAAATCTTTTAAAATGAACAAATGTTACAACCAAAGCCTATGTTGTCTACTTAATAACTAAAAATATCACGGACACACAATCCAAAAACTATTTCTGTCACGGGCGAAAGTAAAGTCAGGGAAATAATCGTGAAGCAAAGAGATTCAAAAGACAAAAGCGGACATAAGGAATATTTTCATACAAAAGTTTTGATCCCGAACATTTTCGATTTTGACAAATGAATGCTACCTGATAAGAGCGGGCGTATGACACTAGATAGAACGATTTGTTACTAAGTAGTAACAAGTATTCGATTACGATTTTCTTCGTCTTAAACGAAGAAAATCGTGAACTGGTGATTGTACTTGACAGGCAATGCTTGCAAATCTGCCTTTGCAAGCATTGCCTGTCAAATACGATTGCCCGTACATTCAAATCACAAAAGTATCTTAATAGTTGAATGAAACAGTTACACATAGACGTAGGATGTTTTACTTCAACCAACTTATCTATACAGGCGCGAAAACACAGAAGTAAAATAGATGTACCAAGTTTGGCATACCGATGCAAATATTATATTTTTGACAAGCAACGCCAACTTAGAGGAGGCCTGTGTCCTTGCTTATAACGCCACCTTGAACTGCATACTTAAAGTGGTCATACTATAATTTGCATAACAAATTAATTTGCCTGACAGTTCTCAGAATTTTATTATCAACCCAAAGACCACCCAATACGAGCAAGTTCACGAACAAATCGTCCAGTAGACTCGCACGACTTCATTGGCCAAGGATAGGCTGGCAATTGTCGTAACTTTGCTTTACTACCACCTTTGAACTTATATGCGTCATTTCTATATTTAACTGCACATTTTATTTCTTCTTTCCTGAACATTTCCGGTTTGTTTTTAGTTTTATTGTTAAGGATAATAGTAGTGTGCGTATTTCTAGAACTTAAGGCTCATTTTGAAGTCTAGTGCTAGTTTAACGTTTCCGGTATCCGGATTAGTTATCGGAGCAGGTATTTCTAGATCACCTTGGTTAACCGTTTTGGGATCTTTAATGTTTTATTTAAAAGTACTAGGTCTAGTACTATTGCACTTAACACTCATTATTATTACATACGTTATATTATTGCTTTGTTCCTATAAAGAAAAACGTATGTTTTATTTACTTGTCATTGTATGTCTTTATTTGAAGGTGTTCATTTTTCTGAAATAGTTTTCGGTTGTCTTAGTTAAATATCGACGCATAGTCGAAGTTAAGTATGAATTATGACTGAAGCACCGGCCTTTTTTCTTACAATAAATAAATAAAAAATTATGACCATTTCGAATTCTCGTAGTCAGTAATAATTATTTGCCTTCAAACCTTTGATCTAGGTTAATATTATTGAATTTAGCGAATCTAACCTAATCAGTCATTAACGCGACCTTGTCTACATCTGGATGACTTCCTTACATCTTAAAAGGTCACCCTCCACAGTTGCATGACGTAACCGTGACGTAACACACTCAGTTTAGGGTAATTTTACAAAGAAATCTAACAATGTCATCTTTGTTCCTTGATATTCATTACACGTGCTTGATTGATAACATCGTACTGCAAAAACATAGCATATAGATTGTGGAGGTCAAATGACAATCTCGTGGGGAGTAAAACTAAATAATTGTATCGTTTTCTAATCATCGCGATCACGAGGGTTTCCTGTCTCGTTAAAACGATTCGGACATTTAGCTCACTAGCTTTTGGGACGCAGCTTCATCCGCGTGGTTCAGGAATAACCGGGATAAAAAATACTCTAAATCTTAACCAAGGCCAGGCCCGTCCAACATGCGGCCCCCGGGCCACCTAGCGGCCCGCATAGGTCTTTCATCTGGCCCGCGAGCTATTTCCAAACTTTGACATCAATAAATATTGCACGAACATTGTTTAAAAAATGTCTCTAGTCAGTTATTCCCGCGCCATATTTAACTACCCGTCCCACCTCACCCACCCGCAAATGCAGACCACATCATCGCAGTCTGGTCCGGCGAAGCTTGTTTTATTTACATTTAGAGGTCACTGCAGTTCTTTTGGCCTGCTGCAGTTTAAAAATATTAAACTTGGGCCTTCGTAAAATTATCTGGGACACCCAGACCTAGGCCATGATCTACCTGCGTCAATCAAATCAACGCCAAATCTCTTCAGTCGAAAAGGTGTACGGTGTGGAAGGGACATTGACGCATACGGTAAAACTAAAAGGCTACCACGTTCAGTACATCATTCCGAACTTTAAAAAAAAAACCCAAGGACACGAATTCTATATGAATTGAATTAATAATGTTGTGTATGTAATGTGACTGTATGAGTGTATTATTTCTATTATGAGTCAGTGTTAATCGAATTAAAATGATTTTATTTATTATTTAAAAAAATCCAATACGCGCTACGCTATGTTACGCGGACAAAATGTATGTAAGAGCAGATTTTTGTTTTAATTGCCGATGAAAAATTTATATATGATGTACTGAACACGTGGTAACCGTTGTGGATTGTCATCATACTTCCACTGCACAGCACTTTGCGACATACCTTTTTTTTTTTTCGGATGCGAAGTCATCAAATAACCCCTCCCGCTCTGGGCTGAGCAGGAGGGGGGAGTGTCAGACTTTTATTGACTAAAACCCATCCATGTTCCTTCCTTTGCCCTTTGTGTTCCAGGGCCGCAGTATCTCTTTCGAACAGTCCCGCAACCCTGGCAGGCATCGGTCCTTTCGGACCCCTTCCTGTTTGCTGACTCTCTCTGAGGCGCGCGTGGAACACGAATGCGCCGTCGACACGGCCTGTCGTCATAAGACGGACGGACGGTGAGCTAGCCCATAGCTCACCGTCCACAGGCCCGCGCCTACGGTGGACGCCCGGTGCGTCTCCCGCGGCGGCTGGGACGTGAGGTTCTATACCCTGCCTAAAATCGATTTTGAATAGTATGGCTCGGCCCTTTGTGCAGTCAATCGTCAAAATATTTCCTTAATTCGATCAGGAACTCAATGTAATGATTAAAGTTCAGTAGTTTTCATGATTCTATGATTTTTCGTCGCGAATTAGATATACTTTATAAAGAAGGATAGAAATATCTTGAACTTAGTCTATCTATATTTTGCTGATTTCTTGCTCATTCTTGACTGACTAAAGCAATTTCTAACGACTACTCCCCAATGAAAGCCATCTTACTAGCGTCCAATATTTCACAATCTTATTATTTGAAATTACTGAATTATCCCGTTCATTGACTTTTCAAGAAACACGGTCACGGCAGATATCGGATCACATGATAGAATTATATGATGACATCCTAATTTCGCATATCAAAGAGAAAAATAACATGTTACAATAAAAATAAAAGTAGGTTTTTATGATTCGCGGCTATTTTCCTGGTTATCTAATATAATTCATAATTAAACGACGTGTTTTTGGGACGTAGACATGTATTCTAATTTGTAATGAGTCCAATGCTATAAAGATTGTCCCACTTGAGGACGCTGAACCGAATTGTATAATACGATAGTTTACAGACTGTTTTGCTATAAAAAATGTGTATTTTCGTACTCTGAGGAGCGGAGTAAGATTTATTTATTACTATACACCTACGTCGTCGTTACCTTCATACTATTATTACTATTATTCTCTATGTAAACTACACATCAAAAGTTCAACATCACTTATTTTGCTTGATTTCATTTTAATCCTACCTATAATTTAAATTCAACATCTGTTGTCGCAGCATGTCTTCCTCTTCCATATTTCTCTATTCGTCGCCGTCATCTTCTGAGTCGCTTCCTTTCTAGTCAAGCATCTTCCTCACAGTCCATCCATCATTTCTTCGGTCTTCCTCTGGTCTTGTACTCGATCCCTACGTTTTTCTTCTTCTTCTTTCATACCGATGCTAGATAGTCTCTCTTTAGATTCTCTAGATTTCTTGGTCCCTCTAAGTGGCCACGCCTATACAATACCTTAGATTACAATAGTAAATAGGTTACATGCATGTTATTCAAATTCTATCATATTTATGATAATTTGCAGTGTTTTATCATAGTGAGTGCAAAGTCCAGCGCTTAAGGAAAACAGAACACATGCATTTTAATCATGGTGGCATTGCAAATAATGTACCTAGTTTAATTTAATTAATGGTTTCCGCTACGTTTTAAAATGACACGACAATAATCCATTGTTATGGGGCTTCCATATTTTTAAGAATACCTATCATAATTTTCATTTACTTACGTGGCGCATTTTATATATCCGGGTGCAGAAGTAATAAATGTGCGGTAGATAAAATCATATTAAGAGGATTACTCTGTTTTTGGTAGCTCCAATGTTTAAACTTTAACAATAAATGTGTACATATTTTGGATAACAAAAATACAAGATTCCCAATGGCAAAAAAGCTTTATACATTCGTGAACTTTCAGACTGCGTTTCCACCACAGATGAGCGTCAATGTGAAGCGAGGGATGTGTGTGGAACTAACCAATAATATCGCTTCTTTTTTCATAGCTTAAGCTATTCTAGCTTCTTGAGTTTTGGTCATCTGGTTTTTTATTGCCTGATGGTATGGTGCTGCTCTTGTCTGCGATCTCGCCTGATGGAAAGCGATGGAAATCCATGATTTGACGAATGTAGCCGCAATATGCACAGACTACCGATTCTCTGGTGACTCTCTACTCCAGTAGATTACCTTTACTTTGTGCATTTTTGTACCCTGTGGTATAAATGCCAAATGTATCGCGAGTTACGACTGGCACTGGAAGCATGTACAATTGTTTGTCTGTTTGTGCGAGACGGCGTCGGCGCGCGCTCGTTACCATTTATTTTTGTAGCATTTACAACTGTTTTATTTACAAGAGCTGCGATCAAAATTGCATGTTTTATTTCTGTTACGGCTGTGTTTGAAAAGATTCTGACAGTTAGGCAGTTAAATGGATGTTATCTTTGACAATAGACTAGATTGCCGCGTTAATGAAAAAATAATGAGAATAAGCCTTGGAGAGCAGGAGAGATCAAGTGGGCTGTATCATGATATAAAAGATCATAACAGCAAATGAAGTAGAATAATAGGAGAGACCCTAACTGTAAGAAAGCTCTTAGCCCGTCTCCACTTATCTCACTGGTATGAGGCCTAAGACGGTCATCACACGGCACCGCACATCATACGTGGCCTTTTTTTACCGTTGGGAAATCATGAAATGACCCCCCCAACTTTAAGCGGAGCGTACGGGAGTGTCAGACTTGTACTGACTAAAACACATCCATGTTCCTTCTTTTGCCCTTTGTGTTCCAGGGCCGCGGTATCTCTTTCGAACAGTCCCGCAACCCTGGCAGGATCATTTGTGGTCGTATCATCAAATTTAGACAGGGTCGAAGAAACACCGACACACAGACGGTCACCACGTATTCATCTCATAGAAAAAAATCTGCTGTTGCCTACAAAAGTGCAATCAAAACGCATGGCTGTCAGCAACCATGGCCGCAACGGTCAAAATTTATGGCTGTTTTTTTTTTTAAATTACTGATGAAAAATTTTGATGTAGGGTTCAGAATGATGTACTGAATACATGGTAATGTATTGTGTGTGTGTCTGTTTGTGCGTCATCGTTCTTTCCACCCTGTTCAGTACAAAGCTATAAATAAAGGTGATTCAATCAAAAACATTGTGCAGGGACCTACATACACTATTCAATGTGAAATCGCAAGTAAATAAATTCACCCTCACTCTTCATCCTACATAAAATTTATCGTATAGACAAGTACATACATACATCAAGGGTAGTGAATACAAGGGGCCGAGGACTGAGCAAGCGATGACGTAATGTATGTTTGTATGGTGTAGGTTTCAATACCATTAACATGACGTTGTATGATCGAGTGGGACTGCCACCAATAATTAAGTACATGTGTTTTGATGGCCTACGTGACGTGTTTACATGGCGACATATCAAGTTATACGCATCTAGTATAACTTGACCTCTCTTTGTATTATAGACTTCCCGTACAATGAGATATCAGTTTATACTGGTTTTAATATAACTTGCCTCCCTTTGTATGGACTTCCCGAACAATGAGAGATCAGCTTATACTGGTTTGTATAGCTTGATTGGTAGTCGTGCGTATATCGTGCAAAACACTCCAAAAACAAATCAATTTTGTTGGTATGCTATCATCATGTTAATTGAGTTGTTTTGGGGAGGAAATTGGATTGATTGCTCTCGTTCGCATTAGTTGTCGTTTGGTTCAAGTTCGTTGCTGATAACGTAGGTAAATGTTCGCGAATATGTACATAAATGTTCGCAGATGTCTTTTCTAAGTAACTTACTTAGCATTTACGTTAATAGACGTGCGTAGAAACACCAAAGGGGGATATTCTAGACGTACAGGCCTACAAACACTGACCTTATTGGTGGTATTCTTCTGTAAGGACAGGTACGTACTAGTTCTGGCAACCGGATCCATGCCCAGGGATGACATCTTAAGAGGGCCCTTCCTGGCCCGTCTATCATCAATGCGAGCATGGTCAAAAAGCTTGTTGTTGACATGACATTGAACAAAAAATAGTGTTCGAAAATTTCTTAAACTTGTTCCAGGAAATATGTCTAAGTAAGTATTGAATAAGTCTTACAAGTGTGTGAAATAAATATTTGTTATTAATAATCTCCATAACATGTGCAAGGTTTCTATCGAGATGTTTTCTTTACTTTTACAGTTTATGAGTGAGACAGAGAGTGAGACATTATGAACGGCCAAAATTTAGGTAAAATTTGTGCAAAACAGCAATTTTTGGAGGCTTATACTGAATTTGATTCTACTTTATTTTTATTTTTTGCATCCATAGAAACCTAGATATAGTGCACAAAGTACCTATTAGTTCAAAAAACTCAAAGATAGATGTGTAACAACGGCATAATCACGTACGAGCGTTTGTATGAAAAGTATGACGGGTTGGCCGTTCTAAAAGCAGGAGTAATTCCAGTGTGGGAAAGAGACAGAGCTATACAGGTCGTCTAGCGCCATCTCTTCCACACTGGAATTACTCTTGCTTTAAGACGTCATGGTAGGCCACCAGATATACCTACAGGGTGGAAGAGATACCGGCGCGAATACGCTGAAAAGTGTTATCACACTGATAACCGTCTTAGACCTCATACCAGTGACAGTAGTGGAGACAGCGCGGGCTAAGAACTGTCAAACTGGCTAAGACACCATGTATTACAAAAAAATACTAATGAAAAAGTTGAACTTTTGACCCCCAATGTGACCATAAATATAAAGGTATGGTCTAAAAAAAAATATCGCAATGACGGAGAGAACAGGTGCCTTCCGTACACCTTTTAAGTTCCATGCTTTAGTAGCTTAATATGCTGTTTTAACTAAGGATACTCAAGTTTGGGGTCTCTATTCCAATACCAATATGACCATGACTGACCTAATATTGTTCACTGGCAAACATAATATATACATCCGCAATATCGTCTTTCACTTAAGTCCCGCTTTATTTTCTGTCACAAACTGCGTAAATATTACAACATTCTGTAGCAAACCTAAAATAAATATTTTCGTAATAAATCTTTAACACAAAATGCAAAGAAATCTTCCGCGTTGATCAAGAAATAGATATTTATGTGCGTAAATATCAGCTGATATAGCCGCGGAACATGTAGGCGGTATCTGTGAAAAACGAGATATTTATGAGTTTTGTCAAAAGTTCGGAAAAACACGCTGTCATTTTGGATTAATGCAGAATGAAAACAGCTTGAGGACTAGGCAAAATGGTATAGGACATTGATAGATAACAATTATTTGTGTGAAGGTGTTTATGTCCGGAGCTGCGTCCGGAATTTGTCCGAATCTTTCTTTAGTAACTCTAAATTAATATTACCAGGTTGAACACCGAATTGGCGATAATAAAATCTGACCTACGACTATACTTTTCTTCTTTTCTTTTGAAAAGAAAATCTCATCCGAAACGGCTACAGCTGAACAATCCGTCAACCCAATATTAAATTAAAGATGAATAAGCCCCTAATAAAAATGGTTTTAAAAGAATATAAAATCTAATATATAATACGTTATAGATTCTAAAAGAAACAGGAACTACTATAACTCATCATAATATTTTAAAGTGCACTATATTCTCGGGCTGGCGGCAAGGCTAGGTGAGCTTACACCGAAATGCTGGTAGCAAGATGTATGCAGCTAAATGGTCGCGGCTCCATATATGTAGTTGGCTCAGTGTACCCTTGCTCGGTAGTCCCTGGAACTAGTTTAGGGTTGCCAATGAAAAGACTGCAGTAAAATATAGATAGTTGTCCTCAGACTTGTGATGAAGGAAAATAGCACATTCGTAACACGTAATCTATAGTCTCTTTAACGAGAAACTGTTTTATGCCCACAGGACCAAGGCAAACTGGCATTCTATCATATAAAAGTAAAAAAAACATTGGATTGACCTACGCTACTGAAATTTTTTACGAATCCTGTTGAAAATTGTTGTTTAAATATGAAACATTTGGAAACAACTGCCATTTGTTTAGGCTGTCGCCCGTCAGACATCATGAAGATATGTCGAGTAACTGAAGAAAGTAGCTGTTTAGTTGAACTCCCAAATAGATATTTATACCCAATTTTCGTGTAGCACCAAGTGTTGTTACCAGAAACCCGCCAAACCTGTCATCATCATCGTAGCCTTTTCCCAATTGTGTTGGAGTCTGCTTCCAGTTAACCGGATGCAGCTGAATACCAGTATTTTACATGGAGAGACTGCCTCTCTGACCTCCACAATGGTATGCCAAATAGTACTGAGTAATACGATACCCCTTGACGAACCAGTCTTACTGGTTGACCCGCCAGACCTGTAATAATGAATAATTTCGTCTAACAGTGAAAGTGGCCCATCCATAACCAGCACGAAAGGACAAGGAAGTAGCCCATTCAGTCCGATAATTAGAAACATAAAATTCTCGCCTCCACAGGGGTATCTCAAGTTGCAAGGCCAAAGACAACCCTGTCCCGGTGGCATCGTAAACGCTAAGTTTATTGTCACGAGCAAGGCCATCTGCAATGTACTGTTTCATTGGTGAAGCTGATGTGGGCCAATTGTTTACTTACTGGTGCTGTTAAAGTGAAATATTGCAGTGTTTTCTTTCTGGGAGCTTGAATGAAGTTAATTTTAGATGGCGATCATGGTAATGTAAATAACGGCGGAGATAATTTCGTGTGCTAACCGTATGATGGAACCAAGTCATGAGAATTATGTTCAAGGCGTTGCTCTGGCATTCAAAACGCCATTTAGTACTACCTACTCTACTACTTATTAATATAAGGTCTTATTAAAATAGATGGACAAATTTTAACACAGGGTTCAGTACGTCTAACGATATCCAAGTAAAAAAAAACACTGATTAAAGTGATTTTATTTTGACCTAAAATAACCAATTGCCTGCGGCACTAAATAATAAAAGAAAGAATAAACACATCCATTAGGTCAAAATAAAATCACTTTAAGTGTTTTTTTTTGCTTGGATATCATTGGTTAGATGTACTGAACTGAACCCTGTGTTAAAATTTGTCCATCTATTTTAATGGGACTTATTATATATAAAAAAATGCGAAAGTTTGTAAGGATGGATGGATGGTTGTTACTTTTTCACGTAAAAACTACTGAACGACCCCCTAACCCCCCTCACTTTCATTGCAAAATAAAGTTCTGATTCTGAACGCATATGGATGAAATTTTGCAGACAGATAGTTTATAACCTGGATTAACGCATGGGATACTTTGTATTCCGGTAGAATGATCCCGTGGGACAATGATCGAACTTCACACGGGCGAGGCCGCTGGCATATGCTAGTAATTACTATTTTTAGTATAAGGAAATCGATGAGCTTTATGGTATTCTAAAATTTTGGCCGTAAGGCCTGGTTTTCACTATTTAAAGCGGTGATGAGCGGAGGGGAAAGAAGACATTCAGGGACCCAGTGATATTGGCTGGAGTCAACATCCCGTATCTGCGCTCTCCCGCTATTGATCGAATCTTCCACGTGTCCTGTCCTCTCAAGAGTCTTATAAACCCTGATTCCCTAGTAGATAAGGCAACTATGAACATATCTTTATGAAAAATTATATACAGGGTGTTTCTTCAAAGTGGGACAACATGAGGAAATCCGAATCAACAAAAAATTCATATGCCAAAAAAAAAGTAGGTAAAATTTCCTGGTTTCTCTTAAGGATTCGAATTTCTCCTTGTTGTCCCACATTAAAGAATCACTCTGTATACTACTCTGCATCGTCTACCGACTTCATCCATCATCTTCATCACACGACATTTTAATACGCAATAGATGCTTATTTAAAATGTGTTAAAGCATACATAATGCCCTACTTTCAGCCCTATTTGTATACAAATGGGGTACAAGTAACATGGGGTGCGTCAGCTCAGCCTTTGTTCAACACGACATCTGTTCCGCACAAATTCAATAAAGAAATCTCTTGACAATTTCCGACTTCAGCCGTTTGTTGAGAAATGTTTCTTGATATTTATTTAAGCTGACGGAAAAGGAAAAGTCTGTGAAGAATGAATCGTGTTTTAAAATTCTTGATGGAAAAGATGATCATAAAGCATCAATGATGAATGATGGTGATGAATCTAGTCTTATTAAATACAATGAATTATAATTCATTGTTTTAAATACAACTAGATTTGTAGAAGATAGATAAAATATTCTAGAAAAGTTTGATTAAACAG
The DNA here is from genome assembly GCA_947578425.1 of Eugnorisma glareosa. NCBI lineage: Eukaryota > Metazoa > Arthropoda > Insecta > Lepidoptera > Noctuidae > Eugnorisma > Eugnorisma glareosa. Next base: position 16,512,167 of record OX387960.1, on the reverse strand, counting down.
TGACCAAAGTTGCAGATAAAGAACTGCTTTTAAAATAAATTAATAGTAAAATAAATTACAGACTTTGGTAGATACTTCATGATACTTGACCTCTTAGAATATTGTAATGACTAAAATATCACCAATAGTGAAAGTATCCAACTTTGGAACGTGTTCAAGTTAAAAGTTAGGGCCTTAAAGTCTCGCCATTAAGCGTTTGGCAAGATTCCAAACATAAGCGTAGATATGGTAGTCTTGGGATCCGTATCCAGTCGAATATTCGCATCCAAATATAATTTTATGTCTTCACCGACCTCAATTTCTAGTTTAAAATGTTCTTTTTGAACTAAGTACCTATATTGAAGAAGATTTCGATAGGTTATGGATGTAATTTATGAAATTTCGATGAAGTTTAATGTAATTTTAAGAGATCGTAGCCCGGGATGTGACATTCGTATTAAAAGTCTCATTGTAATTTTCTTCCGTAATATAATTTGTAAAATCAGTTGTGTGTCTTCGTCTCTTGTTAGCTTGTCGATGGCAATTTAAATAGCGTTGGCCCAGAACTTACTCGTAGTTACGAGTTACGGCTCCGTTTTGTGAGATGTTCTATAGAAACTTCCTCTTCATAATATTATTCCTACTATGATTTATATATTAAAGCTTTATCATATTTGTTGTCACAGTTAACTTGCACAGATCCAGTGTCACGATCATTTGTTCTATTATAGGGCGTGTCCTACTTTCAGACAGTTCCAACTGCTGTCCCACATAACTTGGCAACTAAATTGATTGTCAAATTGTCCATAAAATTACCTATAAATGTTCTATTCTCGGATTACTTTCCTTTGTTTTGGATGGCTACCATAAAATTGCCAAATTTTCTTTCGTTTGACCCACTGCTTTAGATCTGATTTGCAAGTTTTATGGGTCGTAAAGAAAACGAGTTAGCAAAAATTACGGCATTTGTTATGTTTATTGGCTTGTATGGTCTTTATAAGCTATACACATTTAAATCTTCTTACAATAGACGTTTTTATCTATGTCATTTATTCTGATTGCCTATTAGTATCCTAAGTCTTTTCATTAAAAATTCAATAGGTATCACCAATACTCATAATTCGGTTATATGAAAACATGCAATCGAATAGATAAAAACCTCTCGTTGGCAACAACACACACGCGTTATCTTCCGACCATTCTGAATACAAAATCGAGGTGATAGTTCGTTGAGTTCAAGGCTAGCTTATACTAAATATAGTGCATCAACAATGAGCTGTACCTATTGCCTGTATGTATTCCAGTCAGGTTAGTCTTGCTGGTGTACTTCCGCCTGCCATCAATTCAACATCAATACCGTTCGTATCAGTACCTATTTCCTACTCAATGGCACTAGTATATTTCTATACAATTTGTAACTGTTTGGCTAAGAGCTAAATAAACCTCTATCTTTAAGAACAAAATTACTAACTTCAGATCATCATCTTTCTGGACTAGTCCCAAGTCATTTGGGGTCGGCGCAACACGTTTTTTCCTTCCATTCTCCCCTGACAATCGTCACGCTATAGTTTACTCCTTGTTCCTTCATTTCATTTATTTATTTAAATAAATAAATAAATAAACACCTGGAACATTGACTTCTCCGTAAAAAGGACCATTATTATCAGCAAATGAAGAATGAAAGCGTACAGCAAGAACCGCCCCACATTTGTCATAAAACCTGACATGTTTACAGCTAAATCAATTACAGTTTCTGTATTGATTTCTACCTTTTATTGCTGCCGTCCCAGCGAGGCCTTGACATGGCAATTTATGTGCTAATTGACGTCTTATGCAGATATAATTAACGTATAAGTAGCTTGTCTAAGTGATTTCTACTAGCTAATCGATGGCTGCGGAGCTCGTGGTTAAATAATATCAGCCGCTCTGATCAATCTTCAGGCTATGCCGCGCTTGGTCTGTTGATGGCTGACCACCCATTACATACCGAGTTTCCTCCGTGCCTCAGAGAGCACGTTTGGCCATTGGCCCCGGCTGTCATTTGTAGATCTTTTATCGTTACAAGTAGTCCGTGGCCCGAAAGTCTGACAACCAGTCTTACCAAGGGGTTTCGTATTACCCAGTACTTACTGGGTCTTGGAAGTCAGATAAGCAGACGCTTCATATTAACTACTGGTATTCAGCTGCATCCGGTTAGACTGAAAGCCGACCCTAACATAGTTGGGAAAAGGCTAGGCAGAAGATGATGTGTGCTTTATATCACCTATTGTATGTTTGTCGTAGTTTGAAACCAAAATAGTTACTAATATTTAGTATATATAGTTTTCTATACAAAAATTGTTAAAATGTACACTGCATAAGTTAACGTGATAATGTTGCGTCTTCATGAGAGGTTCCGAGAAGTCGCGACGTTAGGTGGAACATGTCAGATTATAACCACGTTAGGCATATCGCCCGTGAATCCATTTATTTGCTTTGATTAAGAGGGAACAGGGCCTGCGAAGAATTTGAAAAATAGGTATTTGAATAAATTATTCCCGTCGCGCTGCGCCACGCCTGACCCGTAGAGTGCGATAGAGACAGCTGCAGCTCAGACCGATTATATCACAAAAAATTTGATGAGATAGACGTTTCGTATTCACTTTTTTCCCCTCGAAAACAGAGCCGATTGATTTTTTTTTACATTAAAATTTTAAGAAAGAGTATGTCTCGGCTCCTATAAATTTCTTTTATTTTAAAAACTTTTAGAATTTGTCTGGTAGTTCTCTAATAAAGGTCCATTTTTTGTAAATTTTAGAGGGTCATATTTTCTTTACTCAATAGTTGCTGCAAAAAAGGAAATGACAGACACGTGTCTACAGAAGACCTTGACTTTATGAAAAAAAAAAAAAACATTATTGTTCAAGAGGAATTATTCACGAAGATAAAATAGGTGAATACATTTGTATGGAGAATCGTAGCCCCTGTTTCTTCTTAAGCGATGATGGTATTACGCAGATAGTTTTACTGTCTTAGAGATTTATGGCTTGTTATTGTCACGTTTGCGTATCATGTGCATCTCTAGAAGGTGTCATAGTGAATCCATTCCGGTCAGATACATGACAGCATCAAATACCTACATAGTATTATTATTCTCGCAGACACATCTATCTATCTATCGACTGCCTCGTTAGTCGAGTGCTTGCAAGCAGGACTGCTGAGCATGAGGTCCTGGGTTCGATTCTCGGGTAGGGCAAAGTGCTATTGGGTTTTTTCAAGAGGAATTTCTCAATAGCAGCCACGGAGTCCGGATTTGTGCCCGGTTGATGGCAATGGCCCTGTTACATTCATGGGACTTTAACATAACTGGCGAAATGTGGGTGTACTATTAGATACACCTCTGCCTAACCCGTCGGGGATTACAGGCGTGATGTCATGTTATTTAAATATTCTATCTCAAGTACAAAGAAACCACCATCATCATCACTAGTAGCCTTGTACCCACTGCAGTTGAGTATAGGACTCCTCCTTAAGCGCCATGCTTCCCTGGTCTCTTCTAAATGAGACCAGGGAAGCTCAGGGTCAGGAAGAAGATCGTGGAAAAGACCTAAGTCTTTGCCACGATCTTCTATAGGAAAAATAAAGCCTTAGTACTAAATAAATTCTGTCTCTGCGATTTCAGGAATTTCGTTGTAATTATATTAAATAACAACAAACGCCCTGTTAAGACCGATATAATTTAATTTATGTTTACCAAAGACATTCAAATATTTATGAGCGATAGACGGGACAAGACGACGAGAATCGTGATCTTGTCTAGTGTCATATGCCCCCTTGTCAGGTAAACAATTATCATTTAAGAAATGTTCGGGATCAACATTTTTGTATGTCGCTATTCCCAATGTCCGCTCTATAAGTCTTTTAAATCTCTTTGATGTTTACGTATTTACACAAATAACTTGCGTAAATAGAAGCTGGAATTATTAGGACAATGGCCTGTCCACTTACGACGGAAGCACTGTTATTTCTGGGCATGTGGTCCTAGGTTCTATTCCTGGGATGTGCCATAACAGGCGTTGCACAGAGGGGCTCCGGACAGGATTTTAAAGTGGAAACGGTGCGTCCTCCCATGTGCGGATGGTGACCACCGGGGCGGTTTTAGTGAGGCAGAAATTCCACACTTCCCGGGCTTATCCCCAAAGACCGGTCGCTTTTTGAAAGTTCACAACCGTAAAAAAAAGAAGGTCGCGCTAACTCTCAGTAGCAACGTTGTTTGGATTTGTTCGCCCCCTATTACGTAAGGCTTTAACTTATCTATTAGTGGAATACTACCGTCGCGTTTCTGCCTAAAAGAAATAGCACACCCAACAACTCGGAAAGGGATCGTCACCGTATCAACTCGAGCCATTCAGTATACTTTGTATGAAACGCATACTAATCGGAATCGTAACGTAATCGTCTCGCCTCGGGACAAGCTCACGAACCGCGGCGATACGGTGACGATCCCTTTCTGAGTTGTTGGGTGTGCTATTTCTTTTAGGCAGAAACGCGACGGTAGTATTCCACTAATAGATAAGTTAAAGCCTTACGTAATAGGGGGCGAACAAATCCAAACAACGTTGCTACTGAGAGTTAGCGCGACCTTCTTTTTTTTAGAATTTAAGGCCTCCAGCCAGGGGCAAAATGAACTTATAAACTAAGCGACCACTCGCTAAGGGCACCCCCTGTGGGGTACGAGCCTCGGCTTAGGGCGTCGCTGGGGAGGGCAGTGATATTCTGTTATATATATTCTCAACTTCTTTTGTTTCAGGCAAGTAATTTCTCACATCAAGAACATACCGGAGCTGATTCTTCTTGGCAACGTGTCCCCGACAGTCAGAAGGCTCCCCATTTTCTCTCTGATGGTGAAACACCCACGAGGGACCTTCTTACACCACAACTTCATATGCGCTGTCCTGAATGATGTCTTCGGTATTCAAGCAAGAGGAGGACTATCTAGCAACCTGAACTACGGTTCCGATATCCTCGGGATTGATGATCAACTGCTAAGAGAATATGAAAAACTATTAGATGTCGAAGCGTGAGTATTTGAATAATGATAAAGTTATGAGGCCAATAGAAACTACTCAAGGCCTAAGTGATTGCGAGAATTGCTACGGGAAAATAAGTAATACTGGCACAGGCAGGTGGTGGCAAGTAAATCTTGTTTAAACCAATAAAACGAATCAAATGAATAGCCATACAAATTAAATGGTTTTACTAGTATTCTTGTTCTGAGCTTGATACTTGTGGTAAAATATCAATACATAATACAAAGGCGGAAATTTCAATACAGTTAAAAATAAAAGGGCGTTCATTCTTATTCAGCACCAACAAATCGTTGGTATATCTCCAACGAATTCGTTTATTAGCATACGAATTGATAAAACATCTCGAGCGCCGTCTGTATTTTTAGACGCACAAACATTTGGGCTCTGTGCGTATATATTACAAATCTGTTAATTGTATCTCAAGGCCGAATAATTTGCGCGCTCATGAAATAACAGCACGTTGGAATTCATGAATGGAATTTAATTTACAGGCAAAAGGAAGTTGCTCGAGTGAGAAAAATGAGTGACGTGAAAGCGCCAGAAGTACCGATCTACAACGAGCACTTGAGACCCGGATTCTGCAGAGTTTCCCTACCTTTTTTCACGTCAGATTCTGAGCTGGCCTTCGTTCTAGAAGCCTTGAAGATGGTGGCGACAGAAGGCTGGAAGATTCTGCCACAGTACGTAGTAAACCCTGAAACTGGTCAATGGAGACACCACACCTGTGCAGTGCTCAGGGACAGAAAGTCATTGCACTCGCTGAGATTCAATGACGGAAAGATGACCTCGCACGAGAGAAGAGTCTCTGGTCAGTTTACACTTTTATTTAGACATTTACGTCTAAACACTATGACGTCAATGAGTCCGTTCCTAATTAAATTTTATTTTTAATTTCAGGTCCAGGCATATTCCCTCAAACGTACACAGAGACTCTGCAAACAGCGAGGAATTTATTCAACAGAGCAAGAAAACTGGCAATGAAGTGCTCTACAGCTGAGCCAGAAGTCAGTTTCAACCCACGCATAGACTATCTCAGATGGTTTATGCTTCCCAAAGAAGCCCACGATCTCCTTCTTGGTCGATCGGGCAATGTCAAACATATTGTGCCATTTGACCCGTCAGGATACACGGGAGCAAGAAAGAGCCTAAATCTGAATACAAGGTCTTCCATTACTTCGTCACCTATTTTGGGATCTTCGCCAAGACATTTCAGTCTTTCTGCCATAGACGACTGCCATATATTTAGACTGAAACAGAAACAAAAGTTCTATTCAAGAGAATCAAGTCTACGGGAAACACACAAGGAAGAAGCAGAAACGCCTCTTCCAGTGCAATTTGCAGTTGGAGAATCTGTGTCACCGTTACGTCTGATTCCTCAGAACAGACAACCGCTGCTGGTCAGATCCAGATGTTATAGTTTGGGTTCTGACAGTCCCCCAGCGGCACTTAGCGCACAAACAAAATTGAACTTGGGCTTGAAAGAGACCAGCCCAAACAATGTTATAGAGAAATCAGGCTTTTGTAACTGTGGCAGTCAAACAGACTTGCAGTCGTTAGACGACCCAATGATCTCACCCGGAAAGGCGTTCCTTTACAGCACACAGAGTAGCACGTCAATATCTGACTGCAGCCAAGTAGGCCGGACATCGCCAACTACTTCATTAAACTCTCAAACCTCAGAGGACATCCAGGCCTATGTCAAGGAAATGACCAGAGAAATCGCAACAGAAATAAAGTCAGAGATCCGAGAAGTCATATCCAAAGTAGACGATATCTTAGAGAATTCAGACTCACTCGAACAGTCGAATCTTAGTATGAACTCAATTAATTCTAGTCAGAGCGATAAGAATTCTGTATCAATCATAGACGTAGCTGAGTACTTAATGGGTATGTCGAGAGAGATGGCTTCGGAAGTGAAACACGAAATACGCGAGATGGTGAATCAAGTAGACGAGATGATTTCACCAGATTACACTGGAAACTGCTCTCGAAAGAGTTCTCCGCCGCAGACTGGTCGACAGAGGATCGGTTCTGGTCCAGAATTGGGACTGGATCTCAAAAAGGCAACTTCTAGTTTGAGAAAGTGTCCGACTAGTCCCGTGTTGCCTCAGTATGATGAAGATGACAGTCGTTACTGTAAGCGGTCTCCAACGACGAATTCACCGAAGTCAGCACATGGTACGCCTTCCCACGAGGCCTCAGGACCGAACAGCATCTCCTTCAACTCTAGTGAGACTTCGACACCCGACACGATCATACAAGTGGTCACAAATCAGAACTCTCCGATTCTCCCCAAATCCTTGAGTTCGAACAAATTATCGGATGACGAAGCGAGTTGTGCTGACGTCGCTTGCAGACACTGTAGTGTCAAGAAAAACTGGTGCCAAAATCCCTCAGTGAGTTCACAAGACAGCGGAATCAACATGACTTTCACTGAAACTGATGCATTTTTGGAATTCGGTAAGTTTATATTTGTTTATTTTTTAGAAGTATGAGGAACAGGCTGTAGTGTAAAGGGCCTCATTCTTCATTGAATAGGTAGGATTCTCTGACCGGACGGGTGTTTTGTCTGGTGGGCTATTGCCCGACGATTGTTTCAGGGTGGTTTTATATGTAAATGTATATGCTAATCTCGCGGATAACTTTGATTGGGCGATACAAGATTTTAATTCTCAGTCGCTACAATTTCATCATTGTTTTGTATGAACCCGGATACAATCAGTCTACTAAGAGGTGTCAATAAATTGTTCACGTTTATTCGAGTCGTCAACACAAAATAATTCAATGTCAATAGATGTTAATTCATGAAGATACTCATCTTGACTGGTCCGTAGCGGATTCTGACTAATATTTTGACAAACACGGAAGATTCGGAAGCTACTTAAATATGTATCACAGTATATTCACGCTGTAGGCATTCGATATTGGATTACTAGAGCACAATTTTAACCCAAAAATCACAATTTCTACGATTCCCGCAGAAGCTTAGGGCAAAAAAGCCAGTAATTAACCAAATCACCTCTTCTAGATCCATCAAACAAGACCAGAAAATGCCAGGGCAGAATACGAATATGCCAGAAGCACGAAAAGAGCGAGGTTCCCGACATCATCGAAGGAGTTCCAGTCTGCTCCGGAGACCACGTTAGACAGACCAAGCGATACGACTCCACGGACCAAGGCAGAGTCGTGTTTGTGGAAGACCCTGAAATACAGAATAGGTAAATTACATACATAAAGCATAATTATATACCAGCAAGGTGTGGTCAGACGTCAAAAAATGCAGACGGCATTGATGTCTTGTACAGGATTGATGTCTTGGAACAGCTGATTAATTTTTCGTGATTATGGTGTTGGTCCCATGGAGGAAATTGTTCAGTTTGATGGTCAGGCACACACTCAAAAATGATTACGTCTTTCTGGTACAAGCTGCGCATAAGCTCACGCCTTTTGCTCCCACGGGGCAGGCAGTAACCACAAAAAGCCGTAGATCTTTACATACTCCATTTGCTTTTACATTCATACATCTAGTCATACGTATACGGTCAATAGGTAAGTTACGAAGAGTTAGAAATCATTAGTTTGAAATGGACTCTCATTAGTGCTTATTGAAATGGCGTCATACATTTTATGGATAGCAATAAAATGGCACCTTTTACCGCTTCCTAGTATTTATTCTAATGTTGGCAATAAAAGAAAACAAAGGTGGTAACCGAGGAAAAGCTTAGCATGATGAAAATTTAGATGCTTCATACTATAATTGAGTGGTTGTTCGGAACAGACACGTTTACCATTTTGGAGTCGTAAAAATATTTGCCAAAATACACATTCTTATCAGTTTAAAATTGCATTCTAAAATACGAGTATGCACCGCTTTTTCTAATCGGGTTCTGGATGATCTCACCAAGTCAAAGAGATTAAAGTTCTTCAAAAATAGACGAACTCATAAACTTAAAGCATGGACTCTATTTCTATTTCAACCTATTGCACTGCATTTCCCGGAACGGCAGTTAGAAGGTCATTAAACCATTTAGAACCCGCGACGATTTGGCAAAATTTTAATAAAGGTTAAATCCAAACCACGACGCCAAAATGGCCGCGTCGACCACGGGTAAACTTTTGGCAATAAATCAAAACATGTCGCCCAAGCGTCTCTTCCACTAAAACAATATCTCATTCTTACACCCAGTTGTTACATTTAATGTGGATATTAAAATTCCCATGGAAAAAGACGATATTTAGCTACATTTTCGTTAAAAACTTTTTGTTTTGATTGATGAGCTTTTGTTTCTTCTATTTCCGTAGTTAATATTTTCTATCTAGCTTTTGCTCGCGGCTTCGCCCGCGTGTAGTTCGGTAATTGTCCCACGGGATCGTATTAATGGGATAAAAAAGGATCCCATGTTTTAATCCAGGTTATAAACTATCTGTGCTCCAAATTTCATCCAAATCCGTTCAATAGTTTTTACGTGAAAGAGTAAAAAACGTCTAGACATCCATGCATCTTCGCAAACTTTCGCATTCATAATATTTGTAGAATTACACATCTACTTAGAATTTCTCATAATTTGGAAACAAGAAACCAATCTTTATTTACTGTACAATCGATCGCTATTGTCACTTTATTTGATTAATCCCAAGTTCAAACGGTTTAACGTGTTTTCCGAGGCACGTAGGGATCTCGGTATGTAGTGAGTGGTCACCCATCCACGGAACAACCTAGGCAAGCCCGGCTTAGCCTGAAGATCGACCCAAGCGGCTGTTATTAGTTAGCCACGGGCTTATTCCAATTTCTAATATTCTATCATCATGTCACGCCATGAAAGTTCACTGCTCAACATGATCATCTTAATAGGACAGTATTACTGGACGGCCGTGAGAAAATGCTGACATTATTATCCAAACATTTATCTATTCAGTCTTTTTTCGCCGAAATATGCATAAAAATCTAGGAAAGAACTTGTGATTTCCAGCGAGAGTACCTAAGCGCACCTTCTTTAGTGAGGACGGCGTCACAGAAGTTCGGATCGGTAGGTTACTGACAAACCCCTCCCACCCTTCGTACGAAGTTTTCAGGGACCTCTTACATAAAATACTGCTAAGCTTGTGTGTTTCCCCTGGCTTTCCCTTAATGAAACTTCTATTAAAGTAATCAATTATACGAGTATGCTCGAGGCATATGTCCTCCATTCCAAAAACTTCTGTAATCTTCACCATGCAACTAACAAAACTGTCACTTCCATACTAAACCTGGTCAACTCCAATTGTTCTAGGGCCACAACGACAGTAGACTCAAAGCGCTGCAGTCGCTCGTCTAACGCCTCGTCCAGCTGTTCGGATAGAAGCTCTCGCTCCAGCGGGTACGGCACTGATCAGAGAACACATGATGAGAAGTTCTATGATAGGAGGTTAGTTGATTCACTTGAGTATATAAGCTTGTCATGCTTCATGTTAACTTTCCAACCAATTTATCTGACATTGCTATAGGAGAATACACAACTGTTCCAGGCAGGTCTAGATTAGAATGTCGCGACACATGATGCGATACTGACCCTGATATCGGGCTGAACACTGATCGAAGAATACTGCGGTTGGAACAGCTGCCGCATTGTTCAATTTTCAACTGTGAACGGTCTTGGCCTGTCTGTGGGTGTCAAAAGATCGAAAATTATGATCGATTATGGTGAAGTCTTATTGGCAGGATTCTCTCACGACCGTCCATCATCTGCTAATAAAACACTCCTTGCAAGTTGCACAGCACTCAAGACTCATTATCCTCCTTATTATGTTATTGGCTAATTCGCGTGCCCAAAAGTTGTCTGTTCAGCTCTTTTACTTTGAAGTCTGACAGCTAGAACCTAGTTTCCTATTTCCTTAACATAACATGGTTTCTTCCACAGTGAGTCAGAATGCCGCACCTTCAAGCCTCACTGGGAGGAAGAACGAGAGGAACACGAGGACAGTAGCGCCTGCAGTGACGCGTCACTCACTGACCTGACCCTAGATGATGACAGCAACTGGCAATGCCCGCCCAGGGCTGTGTGGAAACCCACTGTTGAGGTATGTACATAAGCGGAATCAAGCTGGATGCTGGTAACAGTAGCTATTTCCAAAGAGAACCTAAACAAAGTAACATTCTGTGAGCGATGCTGGAAAATTCAAAGATGCATTGGATTGACTTTTTCTACAGACCCATCCCACTCCCCGAAAGTGGCAAATGTCTCCGCCAACATTCTTCGTAAGCAGTGGATAGTTTAGGCACACAAGGTATAATTAACAGACTTCAAAAAGGAAGGAGGAAGTTTGAAAATTCGCATGTTAAAAAAAAAAATTCAGCGATATTTTCTTTTACTCCTTACTACGAATCTCCATGACTTCCGTGTACTAGCTTGAGGACTACTCAATTTCAATTGACATGATAGAAGTCTCCTGAACCCGGAGTCTTGAAAGATTGACTCATTCGATTGTTCTGTTTGCAGGCCATCCATGAGTACAACATGATCCGCCCTGGAGACAAGGTCTTGATCTGCCTCTCAGGAGGAAGCGGCTCCATCGCGCTGCTGCATACCCTTCATCAGTACCAGCTCTACTCCAGGGCTAAAGGCATACACTTCAGTATTGGTAAGTTTGTTAGTCTATTCAATATATCATACGCATCATCAGCAAACATAGGCATACCCTTTCCCAAAATTAAGAAGAATCCAGATCCATCTACCTGACGATTGGGTGGTCATAATATATATATATTAAAATATAATATATATCTATATATATATATATATTATATTTTAATGCGACTTTTGAATGTGTTGCAAGATATACATAAGGCAAAGACGATTCCTAAAACACGGCGAAATAACCAAAAAGTTAATGATGATTTTATAACTAATGTACAAATGCAGTTAATAAGCAGAGAAATATCAGTAGGCCATGCCTTGGACAAATTCCGAAAAGGATTGTTCATGGCGAACTGCGTAATAGGAGTATGTTTTTTTTATTTTTTAAGTTTTATGTATGTGACTTTTTTTATTTGTAATAAACTATTTTACTACAACACTATTTTCTCAGTGGTATAGTTTTAGACCCATCATACCACCAGGGGCCTGGCCAGTGGTATGGTCGGGTCCGTAATGATTTTAAAGTCACGTAGAAAAGACTGGTGAACACAAAGCCAAACAGCGCAAAGAATCATGCGGTGTCAAGTTGTCAGGAAACAGGAGATGTAATTCTCCATCACGCCTTTGATACTTTTATTAGTAAGTGGAAAGTAGCAAAACTGCTCGCTGCTGTGATACACGTTCCGTGGACATGGACAATCGAAATACAAATTAGACGTCGAATGGATAATTGGATTAATTATCAGTCAATATCTCCCAAGATTCAAGATAGATCAGATTTGCAAGATAGGAAAGCTCCTTAAATTCCTAAAATATCACTACCTAGCGACCCGCGCTTCCTCTTGAATCACTCTTATCTATTAAAAAAACCGCATCAAAATCTGTTGCGTAGTTTTAAAGATCTAAGCATACATAGGGACTAAGCGGGAAACGACTTTGTTTTATACTATGTAGTAATTTATTAATTATCTCTAACAGGTGCTCTATTCGTACATGAGTCGCAGTCGCAAGTGGACCCGCTGCATCTAATGGCCTACTGCAGAACACTCGGCATTAAGTTTATCTACGAAGACAAATTCGAAAAGGACGAGCTTGAACGTAAGTTATACTTAGCTATACCTTACCTGTTATACCGATAGAGATAAAATTGCAATTACCTGCAGTTTTCCACAAATAATTTAATCAGTCCACACCCTATATATGGGTCATCCACTCAGCCCACGGCCACACTAACCATGGATGCTGGCAAACAAATGAAACACGTGGTAGAATTTACACATGGGACACCGAATGCTTTCATTGCACAGGATGCCGGTCGAACCAATTGAGAAAGCACTATGTTTGCGCTATTTATTTAAAAAATATGCCTTTGCGTTTTTTTCAGGATGCGTTTATTTACTATGACTAGTGTTTATGATGACTTACTTAAAAAAAAAATAGTATGATGTGAGAATAAATTATTATTATTATTTTAAAAGAGCCTAATTGGAAAGTGCTATATATCAACCATTCAAAACCTTCCTTTCAATCGGCCTTCAAATCTCACATTGTATCACCTTCACAGATGCCATCTGCACCAGCCCCTGGAGCCTAGCAGCCGAAGCCACGCGCTGGTCGTGTCGTAGCACTCGCAAGCGCGCCATCTCCACAGCCGTAGCGCACGGCTACGGCGTAGCGGCGCTGGCGCAGCACCTGGACCGCGCTGCGACAGCGTTCGTAGCGGCTGCCATGCATGCTGGTACTCTGACGACTTTGAAACCGCATTATACGCTGCGGTAAGTTTAACTCATCATATTTTAGAAAATTAAAAAGTAAAGAAATATAAGAAAAGAGAAAGAAAGAAAATAGTCGGTCATCATCAGCCTTTTCCCAATTATGTTGGGGTCGGCTTCCGGTCTAACCGGATGCAGCTGAATACCAGTATTTTACATGGAGCAACTGCCTATCTGACCTCCACAACCCAGCTAGTACTGGGTGATACGACACCCCTTAGTAAGACTGGTTGACAGACTTTTGGAGCCACACCCATAACGACTGCCAAAGATTTACAAATGATAGCCGGGGCCAACGGCTTAACGTGTTTTCCCGAGGCACGGAGGAAACTCGGCATGTAAATGTAATGGGTGATCACCCATCCACGAACCAACCTAGGCAAGCGCGGCTTAACCTGAAGATCGATCCGAGCGGCTTGTAACATTTAGCCACGAGCAAAATGAATAGTCATTATTCAAATTATAATGATTCTCATTGTCTTTTTTTTAACTTTTTGAGCATCAAAAATTACATAAGAAAACAGTCACCTAAAACACCTCTTTACCACTTCCCTCCTTCCAGCGTCTTAGCTGAGAATAAGAAGTGGCAGAATAAACTAACAGAACGGACATTAGCAGCCTCTTGAAAGACCTGACAATATTGTTACTTTGATGACACTGGCCTCATCTCTTTGCTCATTGTTGACGCATTATGGATTTTCAGATCTAGTTTTAGCGTATTCTATAAAACTATTTCTTCTATTGCAGTGATCACGAAATCCGCATCATCCGGCCGTTCATCTACGTGCGCGAGCGCGCGCTGGCCGCGTTCGCGTGCGCGCGCAACCTTCCTGACTTCCGCGTGCCCTGTGACGTCACGCTCTCCCCGCCTGACAGCCCCGCGCATAGTGACGATAGCGAGGATAATGGGTAAGAACCATAGAATACGTATAACCTCTTTTTTCAGCTTAATTAGATAATACTCCTCTCACTCCACACTCAGCGCTTCATCTCCACATTTATTTTTTTGCGCACAACCGAAATATGTGACTCTCTGCTTTCAAAGCAAGATTGAACAAGTATCTTCTGTTGCTATGCTCGTAAATTTTATGCATATATTTCCATAGGGCGAGATCGAAGTCAAATGCCATAACGCAATAAAAAAACATTGTTTGAAAAATATGACCTGCCAATAAAAAATATTCTGCGTGAAATTGCTGGCGAATGTTCCGAATATGAGCCAGAAGGAGACTTGTTGTAGCAGTATTGACAAGAACACAGTTTTTTTTTCAGGGAATTGATTAATCAAATTTTTGTACGATTCACTATATCTTTAACATGAAGACTTTTTACGAAGTACGAGCTCGTACTTAAATCATAATTTATTTTCCATTCCAGCAAAGACAACATTTTAGACCGCACAGTCTCCGAAGCCTGCAGCTCCTCAGACAAGCGAGCAGCCGTGCCTTCCCGGGAAGTCCATCAAGACAAGTCCCTCGCAGCGTCACTGGCAGTCCCCATGGAGTGTGCCCGCGACTTGCTGGCCAGTCAGGAGCGCCTGTACCCGTACCTCTTCACCAGCCTCAAGAGTGCGTTACGTCCTCTTTTTAATGGCAGGTTAGTTTTTATTGTAAAAATCAACGATCCATCCAGGGACTTGAAACTGCCACTGGGCGTGTTTCATACAAGCACTTGACGTATTTTCCAATCGTTTTGAGCTCATGGTGATACGGTTGTGTGAACCATTCCTTAGGAGCGAGTCTAGCGTTGTTAGGAAAACTAAAAACAAATTATGGCCAGTCTATCCTGATTGATCTAGATGTTATGAAACGAACCTTTACCGGTTGTTTTTTTTTCGGAAAAACAAAACGATTCCTGAGGTGTGAATGATACTACAAAATACAGCAAGACTAAATGCCCAAACACAATATAAACTAACCTTTTTCTTCCATTTCCAGAGACCTGAACAAAGACCAAAAAGAACAACGCTCCAGAAAGAAGTCAGTCATCCAGATGCGAAACGGGGCTCCCGTATACGATTCAGATGAGGACAGTGAGGAAGAATTAATGCCATAGGCGACTGCCGCCTGCCGCAGTTGCCTGCCCCCCATGATAGGGTGCCAGCTGCTGTAGATATGTGCCAGGTGCCGAATATAAATGCCTACTGACCAAGCAAAGAAAACAGTGCCAGATGCTGTGTGATTTTTCACGAAAAAAAAAACAGATGAAGGTCAAAATGGCCGCACGCCTTCGCTTGCTAAGCAGCACTTCATTTACTGTTTATTCTGTGTCAGAGAATGCAGCTGTAGGCAGGTACCAGTCACCAAAGAGTGAAAACGGGCCATTAAAGAAAGATGGCTGTCAAAAATTAAGCAGGCCAACATGGTCAATGCTGGCTCGCCATAGGCGGCCACCATGGGTGTTGCCAGCCGTAAAATAGATGTGTTGCAGGTGTGATAGTAAGCCAACCTTAAAGGTGGATATAATTCACCTCGGATGAATGTTATATTATGCCATTTGGCGATGTTTTCTGGTAGTATGTGTTAGAAGAAGTCGGCTCGTGATTTCTCAGTGATCGTTTAACTTGTGATCAACTAAGTATGTTATTGTATGCGGAGGTATTTTAGTGGCCCCTTTGTACAGAATCTAGGGAAGTCTACATATTATTATTGATGACTGACACTGAAGTCATATAAAAATAAAAGTACCTAGATTTTCGTTTTTGGAAGAAAGTTGCGTTATTGCAACAGAATTGATTGCAAAAAGAAATATTATTAGGAAAACTTGCTCGAGTTGTGGAAAAGCCAATGTATTACATACAGGCTTATAATTATCGTACCTATATGATTTTGTTCTAATTTAGAGCCACTAAAATTCCTCCCTATTATTATTGTAGCTTGTAAGTTGAGTGAGTGTAAACTTTGATTTGACCTTAGATTCAGGGTTGCCATGTTGATAATATTTTGTTACTAATAAAAAGGTACGATTTTTTAATTCTAATGTATAACTGTGGAATTGAAAACAAAGTGCATTTGTTACAGTCTGTTATTGTAATATTAAGAAATATATTTTTCAATGTTGTTGTATGAATAGAGATTGTATGAAAACGAAACTATATTGTATAACGAGGTCTATTTATTCAGTCGGTGGATGAGAGTTTAATAAATATATCCAAGTGTTTATAATATACTGATTTTATTTTAGGTACATGTTATGTACCGAACACGATACCTAAAAACTATTTTGTGGAACATAGATAAAGATATAATAAAAATAGATATAAAAGATTTAATTATACAAGTTTACAAAGTAGCAAGTATCAAAGCTGTTATTTGTACAAACTTCGTAGTTGTAGTTTATTACGCTTTTTATAAAGATATTATTTGCTAACCGCTACAGTGTTGCCTGTATTTCGTCATTTTTATTACGAAAGAAGTTCTAACTACATTTTTCTACGAGTGTGAATGAATTATTTTTGTAGTGACATCAACAATCACTTTCTAATCATTACCCTCCTTTTGGCTTCGTAGTCGGGTAACAAGGAATATGGCTGCTGGTGTTTGACTGAATTTTGAATGAGAACTAATTTTATATGTTTTTCATTAGGTTTTTCTTATGATTTTGCATTGTTAAACGACTACTTATATAGATATTTTGTATTGCTCTTGTATGCAACTGTAGGATTTAAGAGAGATTCCTAATTATTTGGGATACAAATAGAAATTTAGTGTGAATTATAATAATCTTGAAACAACAAGTCCCATTAATTGCTTCCATGATATAATTATTGTATTCATATACATATTGTCGTATGAAATAAAAATATGTTTTAATGAAACTTTGTCTTTTATTTTGACAAACCTCATGGTGCAAAATGCATTTATTTTTGTTGAAAAATCGTTGCCCCTCGCTCGAAATTTCTCCTGAGACGTGGGTGCGTTTACTACCATTTAAACTCACACACAGAAACAGCCAGACTTGGAACAACTATTTGTAGGCCATACAATTTTTTTTTCCGTGCGGGGATCGAACCCGCGACACGCAGGGCAGCAGGCAATCGCTGTCGTCGAATATATAGAAGACAGAAGACCTAGGCTGTACGCCACGCCAGCACTACATCATGATTTGATGAAATATCTATTTTTTTTTTTCAAAGGCTAAAACTAGTAATTACTCGATAGATCATCCACTAGAAATAGGTTGGTTTATCTTGTAGAGCCGCTGCGGATATTCCCCATAAGGATCTTCTACAATAGGTACCTACCTAATATTGCAATCTATGGTCCCAAATACTGCGTAAAGAGTTAGAACTCTTTCTAGAAAAAAGTTCTTCTTTGTAGAACATAATAATGTAAGATGTAACATCACGCTGTTATCCCCGAGGGGTTAGGCAGAGGTGTACCTAATAGTACACATATTGCCCGTTATGTTTAAGACCCATGTAATAGGGGGCGAGCCTATTGCCATCAACCGGGCACAAATCCGGACTCCGTGGCCGGCGTTCCTGACAGAAAACCCCAATATCACTTCGCCCGACCTGGGAATCGAACCCAGGCACAGAAGTCGCGCTTGCGACCATTAGACTAACGAGGGTTTCGTCTTTGTACAGCTTTCTATAAAACTGGAATTTGTAATATAAGGTTCAGGTGGCCTACCATGACGTCTTAAAGCAGTAGTAATTCCAGTGTGGGAAAGAGATGGCGCTAGACGACTTGTATAGCTCTGTCTCTTTCCCACACTGGAATTACTCCTGCTTTAAGACGTCATAGTAGCCC
Organism: Eugnorisma glareosa; assembly: GCA_947578425.1. Classification (NCBI taxonomy): domain Eukaryota; kingdom Metazoa; phylum Arthropoda; class Insecta; order Lepidoptera; family Noctuidae; genus Eugnorisma; species Eugnorisma glareosa. Next base: position 16,493,979 of record OX387960.1, on the reverse strand, counting down.
CCCAGGATTTGAAAATAAGGTTTCATAGATGAGGTAAAATAAAGCACAAACATTTCGTTACTTATTTACTAAATACACTACACAGAGTCATCGTGTGTGTGTGCGTGCCCACTTCACTTACTAAACTAATGAGTATTACAAGTACTAAGGATAATCCCTTTAATAAGACGAAGCTAAACATTAATAAACACCGAATGTGACAATCATTATTTACTACACTTAGTAATACATAAGCAGAGACGAATATAAACTATCCTATATAAGCTATATCATTGTAATACTATCATTTCTTATTATATACTCATTTTATTTCATGACGACACAACATTACTCCTCAAAAGTTATATTTTAAATATGAATAGACAACTACATTATGATTGTAATAATATGTGTTACACGGCTATTTAATCTACGATATAATAAGGATTATATAATTTTTAAAATAGAGCATCATTTGGGAAAGGGGAGTTTAGAATTTGAAGGTTGAATATTACTTTTTGCCTCCTCCCTGGCAGCACGGCTTACCACCTGTCAAAGGAAAAAAACATGATAATATTATTCCATAAAAAAACGTAATTTCATATAGCTACCACGTGGGAAAGAAATATCGCTAGACGATCTGTCTTACTCTGTCTCTTTCCCACACTGGAATTACTCATGCTTTATTTTTTTTTATTTTTTTTATTTAGTAAATTTCCTTTTTGTACCTACCATTAACATAAGACTTTAAATATATTCAAGACATTATTGTTTTTTTTTTTTGCATTTTAGAGAATAGATTTATTTAACGTATTTTTTATTTTTATTTTGACATGATAAAATTTACAATCAAAAAAATAATAACTATTTACAATCTAATGAAATAATATTTATCATAATATGTTATTGATTATATTTTTAGTGAAATTGACTGTTGATCATTTAAATATATATATATTTTTTAATTTTAGCTGTTATAAATGTATTAATGTACTACATAATTTCAAACACAATGTGAATTGTTATATGAATAAATAAATAAATAATAAATAAATAAATTTATGACGTCATAGTATCCCCCCAGGTTCTGTTTAAGTTGATGGCAATAGGTAGCCAATAGTATGGCAGCACCCTCTTAAAAACTTGAACGAAAAAAAAGAAACTGTTTAAATTCTAGTGCACTTGCGAAGTTTGAACGAAGTACTACCAAATGCCTGCCTATGAAGTGGCACTACAAAAAGTACTCTAGCAACATGTACAAAAAGTAATACAGCGCCATCTATGACACAAATAGAGAACTAACATAAAAATTCTAGATAGACTTCAGATCATTTACAAAAACCCAACAGCAACTGTCAGGCAATAGTTCACCAGCTACAACACCCGTCTGGTCGAAGGATCCTTCCTTTTCTATGGGGGATGAAGAACTTTTACACCCTGTTCTTCATACTTCTATACGTGCAATGGCTGCAATACCTGCTTCACAGCCTGAGGAAAAACTACGAGCAAACCTACTTCTGCCAATAAGCTCTGCTGCATTGAACGTAAGACATTTCAGCTTGGTCTCTAGCATATTCCAGACGGTATAGTGACCATTTGCTAAGAACGCCCCGTTTACGACCTCTGGTGATGTGACTTGTGCGAGTATTACTTGTTTCCTTTGGTATGCTCCAAGTAATTTCTTTCATTATTTCTCTGAAGTCACTGTAACAACAATAGGCGTGCCACGTGGAGTTCATGACCACGCGCGAAGAGAGTAGTCCGCTTGTTGGCCGTCAAATAACAATAACTAAAGAGATACTGACCAGAGGGTTTGCCATCGCCGCATGCGCAGTTGGGGCCGCAGGTGCAGTTAGCACCGCACGCGGCTGCCCCGCCGCTACCGCACGTATCTGTAACAATATCAGCGTTGTACTACATCTTCAGCAAACAAATAAACATAGTGCAGAAACTAACAGTAAATCCAGGAATTTATATGCTTCGGGTTTATAACCTTTATTTTTCCAATAACTTCATATCCGCAAGTATTACAGAATTACGAGTACAGTTTATTTTCAAAGGGTCCTATTTTCTTACGATAATTTATAAAAAAAAAAAACATTTCTTATAAATGAGTGGGTGGGGAGCTGCTAAAAGAATTCATCATCAATCTCCTGCCCTTATCGCAGTTCAAAGAAGATTATTTTATATCCAGTGGCAAAAATATAAGACTGTTAACAAGACCCGAATCTCGCATACATGATCTAAGCCGTGACTTATAATAATACTACTGGTGGAGTAAACTTGTGATAGAATTTGCCGAATCTATGCTTCATAGCTAACTAATATTTTGATTGAAAAGAGTGTCCATGAAATTTCTTGCCCATTCTTCTACATAGAGCTTTGGAATGGACAACTAAAGTACTTTCACAAGTTATTATGCTTTGTGTCTGTGACTGTAGCTTCGCATACTTTGTTTCTGACATCATCAAAAGTGCCTGTGATGGTCTAATTTAAATAAATGCTTTGAGTTTGAACTAATTAAGATTGTCTTGTCTTGCAACCTCGCCGTTACCTAGGTAATTAGAGGTAACTACTAACTACATCGAGTTTTCTAAAACCCAACGCCGAGGGAGCTTTTGCTGATGTTGGAGATTCGCATAAGGTGTTGATGTTTAAAAGTTCGATTGAAAGATAGCTAAGCTCAAGACATCGATTTAGGAAAAGAAGAAAGCTTCCTTATGACCAAAACACAAACATAATTTTAGAAAAAAAACTGTTAATGATAAAATTGATTTCAAGCAAAGTCATTCAAATATTTAGGAGCGAGACGGGACAAGACGAAGAAAATCGTAATCCATACTTTTACTTTTTTTACTATCAGTTAACGGAATGTTGTTATCTCAGATAAACAGTTAAAGAAACATCAACTGTCAACCCTCCAAGAGACAGGTAATGGATAGGATAGGACATTCCTGTCAATTCATTGCTAACTTTGTTTATAGAAACACCGATAGCTACTAGGGTATATTAACTAACCGTTATACGTAAGTAAGTTGTAGAAAACGGCCGTAAGTAACAAATCGGTCCATCTAGTGTCACACGCCCGCTTGTCAAGTAACATTCGTGTGTCAAAATCCAAATTGTTCAGGATCAAGATTTTTTTGTGAATTTAGTCTAATGTCCGGTCTACTTTCAAGTTGAGTTAACCTTATTTACTGAAACTTCGCCCTCCAATTCAATAAGTTGGAGAGTGATTTTCATGGAAAACAACAGTTACAATTTTGATTGAGTTCATAAAACGTATCAAGAAATCCAATTAAATGGTCACAGAAAACAAAGCTATATAACAGTAGATAGTTCGTACGTAAGTAGGTAAGCACGTTCAACTTTAGATAGATACCACGCGTTCGTGGGAACTGGTTTACAATAAATACAATTGAATGAACTTTCTGCGTCGAATACTGAGCGAGTCGGAGCTAGGCTACTAGGTATAGAACTGATAAATCTCTTGCTTTAACCAGTCTGATTAAAATTATTGGTAGTACCGAACTAGGCTAGGTACACACGGTGACAGATTAAGCTAAAATTCATTTCCACTATTTCCAGTATAACATAGCCTCGCTTTGTATATATTTCCCGTACAATGAGAGATCCGCTTGAACTGCTTTTGTATAGCTTGATTGGTCGCTGTGTGTACTCGTTGGTAAATTGTAATGTAACCCCATTTACTATGTAACCAACGTGGAGGTGTGCCAGTATGCATGGTGTAAGGATATCTTAACAATCTTTAATATTACATGGAGTACTTACATTATTTTCAGACATTTCATGAGTTAGGTATTCAAAAAATCAGTTGTTTCAGAACAAAATCAAAAACACGTCAAAACGAAAGAACACCTGGTTTTTTTCATGAACCGATGAAAAATGACGACGCTCGACGTTGAGCTCCTACCCACCGTTCTTGAATCAAGACCTGACTCCATGATAAAAGTTTGTGTTACGATATGCTGTACACCATTTAAACTGTATATGCCTTTGCTTTGGTTAGATATCTCGGCACTAACTGTAAAAGTTCACATTAAATTAGATGACGCGACTTTACAAAGATAAGATCATCTAACCAAGATAACTAAAAAATAACCGGCCAAGTGCGAGTCGTACTCGCGCATGACGGGTTCCGTACCATCGTAGTAGGGGGGAGCCTCCTTTAATTTTTTTTTTTTTATCATTTTGTTTTTTTAGGTATGACCACTCGCAGCGCAACAACTCTGCTGAGGTTGAAGCTGCTTAACTGGAAATGTTGTCATAGCGGCAACAGAAATAGGTACCCATTCTGACGCAGTCAGACGGACGTACGGACGGACAGCGGAGGCTTAATAATACGGTCCTGTTGGTTACCCTTCGGGTAGGGGGGGGGGTCGGGGGGGGGGGGTCCCTATGAACCATTACATACCTATCTCTCTTTAAAATATTAATCCAAAACTGTGTGATTATTTCTTTAAAAGACCATCTCAGACACTAATCTGCATACTCCTGATAAAGGGTTGACCAGGTTTATGTCTAGACCTTAGAAGATACGGTGACCTCTGAGTTTGTTTCGGCTGTTTCTTCTCATCGTTACGAAACATCGTCGGTACGAAACACAGGCCTCAAGCAGTTTAAATGAAAATGACGTTTAAAAGTGTCTGTAAAAATCTATTGGCAAAATATTTTCATCATTGAGGATGGAAGTCAGCCCTGAAGCTTGTAATAGTCAAACTAGTTGGATACGATTTTATTTGTCTCAGTTTTCTTTAAATTCGGTTTGATTTTCCACTGAGCCAAAAGAAATAAGTAGGTATAGGGCTTCTCAAGACAACGTGCTATTATTGATTGGTTCTTCTGAACTTTCCGTAAAAATTTAAACATAGGTACAGCTTATGTATATAACCACATAGCTCTGTAGCTAAGATATACTTATCTAGCTATGTAAGTATTTGTAAGCTACGTCCCAGCGTCGTGGTTTCTATCTTCATTTCGATATATTTATTGTAGAGCTATGTGGGAGGCTTCTCTATATTATTAAAATTATCAAGAATCACAAATTCTGAAATTCTTCTGGAAATAAGTCTTCGCTACATTTAGAATGGTATTTTGCATATTGGACTGGACTAGTTGAAATTATTTCTTTAAATTTATGAAAAATATGACAAAAATAAACTTTATGACACTTGAATAAAAGGTAGATACCTACAGTAATTATTTTTTACTTCGCCACAAAACAACAAAATTTTGCTTATCACCCCATTAGGCCTTTCCCAAACCCTATTAACAACATCCTTAAAAAAAAAACAAAACACAACTGCAAAACCCCAGTCCTAAAATTACCATCTTAAATTACATCCAATTTAGAAGCCACTGACTAACTGCGCCATTCGGAACCGTCTCCGATTGGCACTGGCCAGCAAAACAAAAACAAATGAAACACGTGGAAAAAAGAACACATTATAGAAGAACAGTTCAAATGTTTAAAAAAATAATTAAGTTGAAAAAATATTCTATCTTACCTTTACAAGAGTCACAGGGTGCAGGCATCTCGATGGTAGTCTAAGCTAGACTAAGTTAGCCGGGGATGTGAACGGTAGGGTGCGCGCGCACTGCCAACTTCTATAGCCAACCGCCCAGCAAGAGCTCGGCGGGTCAATAACTAAGCGCCTTGAGTGGGGATCGCATCGTTCTGCTATAGTACAGGAGACAGTGCACTGATTGACTACGTTATCTCGCTTTATTGAATGATTGATGTAGATGTAGTTAAGGTCGGCAATTGATTACCTTTGAGATTGTTGGTGTAGTGTAACTAAGATGATACTGTTTTGCACTGATATTAAATTTACCTATCTACTTCGTAGCTATGTGTTATCAATTAGGAGTGCTATTATTCAATGATAACCAAATCGAACCGATCGCAAAAACCAAGATCATGCATCTTGATATTTGCGATCAGTAAGTTTTAAGCTAAGCATAACACAAGAAAATATCCTATTCCCTTTTATACGAAAAAGTAGAACATGCAATGCATACAATTTAGACCTGATAATATTAAGACGAACTATCTAGTTAGGTATTGTTTATCTCTGCTTCTTTCTTCTTCTGATAAGTAACTTACTCCTTTTTTTACATATCTTTTGATTCTTCGTTATTTGAAATCAAAATTAATGGAAGACCTTTAACCATAAGGTAAAAAAGCCCAACCCTATCTCCTTTCCTAAAATAAGATAGTTATTAAAGCCATGGCGTGCCTGCAGGTATAGCGTATAGCTACAATAAATGATCGGATCGTAAACAAAAACAGGCCGGACAGCCCGCTGAAGCGAACCGGTCCGACGCGTCGGACCGGTTCGCTTCAGCGGCCCGGCTCGATTCTATCTGTAGCAAGCTTTCAATGCTTTCCTATACGAACTTTGGAACTGTTGCAATGGTACGCACGACGATCAATTCAATCAAGCTATGCAAAACCAGTTTATACGGATCTCTCATTGTACGGGAAATCTATACAAAGCGAGGCCATGTTATACCGGAAATGTATAGTTAGATGTGTCGCCGTGTGTACAAATTGAATTTGCCAACAGAAACGGTTAAGTAGTAATTTTGTGAGTAAAAAATGTATGATCGATATTTTAAACTGCTTCTATACAAAGTCACATTCTATCTAAACTAATATTATTAAGAGATAAAATTTGTTTGCAAGTTTGTATGTAGGGGGTAATATTCGAAAGTACTGATCTGATTCCGAAAATTCTTTCACTAATGAGGAGCTCATTACATACATTATCCCCGAGTTTCATACGCTACATTCAAAACGGTCCAGTGGGTTAATTTCCGTACAAATCGGGGGCGAAGCCGCGAGCAAAAGCTAGTCAGCGATAAAAATACTGGAATAGTAAAAAATAATCAAACGAAAACCTAATGTCTGTCCTATTCAAAATTATTGTAGAATTTTATTCTGAAACTCTTTGAAAGCGAGATGTTAGACGATTAGATAGTTGCGGGACTGTTCGTGTTGCGGGACTGTTCGAAAGAGATACCGCGGCCCTGGAACACAAAGGGCAAAGGAAGGAACATGGATGGGTTTTAGTCAGTAAAAGTCTGACACTCCCTCCTGCTCAGCCCAGAGCGGGAGGGGTTACTTGATGATTTCCCATCGGTAAAAAAAAAAAAAAAAGACGGTTAGATAGGTGAATAAATTGATCAATTGTCCATCAAGTAGCACGTTAGAAAGAGATGTGGAGGAGGAGAAAAAAGAGTAATAATAATAGCAACTACTGCAAAATTATGTATACTCACAGTGCCAGCGTTGAAGCTTGCGCTCGTTAGAATACTAATTATAAATGATGTTTATTTTGCAAATAGGTTTTTAAAAACACTTTTACACGTCTCTTTTTTTTAAACTAGATGGGGCCGGTGTTTCGTACCTGACTACTCTGAGAAGAAACAGCCGAAACAAACTCAGAGGTCATAGTCTCTTTTAAAGTCCAGACATAATCTTGGTTAACTCACATGAGGACTATGTAGATTAGTGTCTGAGATGGTCTCTTGAAGAAAGAACCACACAGATTTGAGTGGACCTGTCCAGTCAGTGCAAGCATTTCTCAGTTATCAGGTAGCTCGACTTATAACTCAAGGAGCTCAACGACACGACGAACAATACCAAAGAAAGGACATTTGGGTAGGTCGCATCCATTTGAGAATTGGACAAATTGCGACTTTGACAAATTGCGAATTGGACGTTGTGAGAATTGGACATTTTGAGCCCACTGGACATTTTGCGAATTGGACATAATGCGCCCAAAGGGCATATAGTAAACTGCCAGACAATCGTGGAAAAATAATAAAAAACGAACAAACAAAAAAAAAATTACCACATTCAAAAGTGATAACCTATTACAAAAGTCAACTATCTAATTAAGATTTTGTTTTACTTTATCTTATCTATCTATCTATCTCAACTGATAGCTGGTATGACAAAATACTTCTCCAAAAGGATATTTTTATAATGTCATGCATGGCAAATACCTATAACAAAGATGAAGATTAGGTACCTATAACTAGTAAAAGATTGGCCAGCAGACGCAAATAAAAACCAAGATGAAGTCATGATCATAAGTTGCGGTGCTTTAAACTTTCTTGAAAGCTTTATATGGAATAGTAAATTGTCCCCTAACTTTGTCTAGACTTTAGAGCTTTTGCGCAGCGAGGATAATTTGCCAAAAACAGCAGACGATTTCTTGGCGCATTGCGAGATTTGGCAAAAGCTTATGCGTAGCATGTAGGTAGGTATGTACTTTTCTATGTATAAGTTAGGAAATTAATGACACTAATCGCTTTGCTCTATAGCTTGACTTCGTAAATTCAATTATTTTAATTTATTTCATTTTCAGATACGTTTTGGACCATAACTTGCCCATAACGTTCTTACTACCGGGACACATGTCCTCTTCGTTTGTAAAGTTGGGCAGTAATCCACCTAATGCAATCTGCAATCTTTGGTTCTGGGTCATGACGGTTTCTATAGGATGTTTTCCTCCACCGTTTTGAAAACAATTTACTTACCTAGACTCGAATGACAGAGCCATATCCAATGGGCCGTCACGGCTCTTGAAAAGGAATACTGAAGCGAAGTATTAAGTCGGGTACTAAACAAATATAGGTCTAACAAGGGTTTATTTATGTAAAGCTGGACTTAATGCCGTAGGCATTTTCTACAACTCAACCTTTGGGCGATGCAGAGACAAACAGTGGTAGGTGTATATCTGATAAAATAATTTAAATTTAATACTAATTTAAACTTCTTCTTCTTCGTGACACTCTTGAGTTTGACAGAGCGATCGTGGTAATCATGAAGTGACTTCTGTAGTGGCAGATGTGATTCGCCTCACGATGTTTCGCCACCTCTCCCTGTTGGCCGACATCCTGGTGCACTCATGCAAGGGACCACCCATTGCTGACTTGATTTGATTGGTCCATCGCATGGGTGATCTTTCCCGCCCTCTACTGCCCTCCACCTTGCCCTGTACGACAAGGCGCTCGATGAAGTCATTCTCGCGCCGGAAAACGTGTCCAAAGAACTTTAATATGCGACTCTGTACTACCGCTGAAAGGCGTTCGCGTTGTTTACTACCGAGTTCTTGGAGTATAGAGACTTTGGTGCGAAATTCGGTCCACGAGACTCCTAACTTTTGTCTCCAGCACCACATCTTCAGAGCATCTACTTTCTTCTTCTCGACTGGTCGCAGAGTCCAAGTATCCGCAGCGTATAAAAATATGGGAAAGACAAGTGTTCGAACGAGCCGGATCTTCGTAGCTTTCGTTACGTTTCGGTTCTTCCATATTTTCAGCTTGTCCATTGCTGTCCTAGCAATCGCCATGCGTCGATTTACTTCTTCTGTGAAACCTCCATTGTTCGAGAAACCTCGATTGTTGTTGGCTCGGTCTACAATCATCATCTTGGTTTTACTGAGGCTAATCTTTAATCCGAATTCTAGGCACACACGCTTCATTTTGATAAGTAGCTCTTCTATATGTTGTGTCTATATGTCGCAAACAAGGTCGTAGCGCAAATTTGATATCTTGTAGCCTCCAATAACTACACCATCTGTCCAGTCTTCGATAGTAATGCGCATTATGAGTTCAGTGTAAACGTTAAACAAAAGCAGTGATATTATGCAACCTTGACGAACGCCTGCGCTGGGATGGAAGTTCTTTGATAGAGCGTCTTCCGACCGCACAGATGCAGTTCCATCTTCGTAAAGACGTCTAAATGAATGAACCAAATGGGGGGTACCCATGTCCAGTAGAACACTCCACAGCTTAGGCCATTTTACAGAATCAAACGCCTTTGAGAAGTCAACAAAGAAAATATAAGTCGGCTTGTTAAATTCCCTTGCCTTCTCTATAATCTGGCGGACAATAAGGATCTGATGTTAAATAAATAAGTTAAACTACAATGATATATAAAACACCACTCATAACATCACTCAGTTAAGCATCACTATAAACAGATAAATTTAACAAATCGCTCCATAAATCAAGTTGCAGATGTTGGAAAAAAAACAGCCGAGCTGAAGTGGGAGTGGGCTGGCCACGAAGCACGAATGCACCCGGAGGGGTGGTTAATGCTAGTCACTAACTAGACTATCTTTGACCACTGGAAGAAATCGCCATCGAGGTAGACTGCGGCAAAGTCGGTGCGATAATCTGATCTTATTTGCGGGGCAAGCATCGCCAGAGATCGCACAAGATAGAGAGGTTTGAAATGAAAAGCCTTTGCCCAGTTGGACCCAAAATTGCGTTCCCTTGATTTCGAAATTTAATGATTCGTTTTTTATTATATCGAACACGGTGTGTCGATAATTCAGTTATACGATAATAGGCTAAGAATATCAAATCGTCTTCCTTAACTGATAGCATATCATCACAAACATCTTTGCATCTCCTACTATTTATGTATGGTACTGTGCCACCTGCTCCGTCTGGAAACTGCCAATAAAAACTTAATTCAAACTCAAGCGGATGCCTCCATATAAGGACCCTCTATTAGAGAAATAAAAATATAAAACTCTTATATTTCCCGTGAGAAACGAACCATCATTAGAAATATCCTGAAGTAGTTTTTGCATCATTACCCGTCTGGACGCTTCGAGGCTATCTTTCGCATTTAGCAAATCAGGATTTGGTAAAAAAGTTAATTTGTTACTTTATTATCAAATCCTGATGTGCTCCTTCCAAAAATACTTGAGGGAACGTGTTTGGTCGTTAGTCGGAACATGTAGTATTATCATTAAAAGTTTGTTTATTTGTTTTCACTTAAAATTGGCGAAGGAAATCAAAACATCGCAAAAAATATTGGTCTTATTTCATGGTTGGAATTCAGAGGAGCAGAAATGAATTAATTTTTATAAGCATATCCTACATAGTCATGATTCTTAACTAGGTACTCACTGCACGTTTTTTGCAAATGATTGTACGTAAGTTTTTCCAGGAGTCTGAACTTATGAAGTACCAAATTAAAATATGACCAAAGTAAGAGCCCAGACCAGAGGCGATATTTCTCTGGGGTCGATTTTTAGGTAAAGCGGCGCTTGCCTAGTTTGGTCCGTGGATGGGTGACCACCCATTACTTATGTACCGAGTTTATTTTGTGACTCGGAAAGCACGCCGTTGGTCCCGGCTGCCAATTATAGATCTTTGATAGTCGTCAGGTAGTTAGTGGCCATGAAGTCTGACAACCAGTCTTCCCAAGGGGTTTCGTATTACCCCGTTCTAACTGGGTTGGAGAAAGGCAGTCACTCCATGTAAAATATTGGTATTCAATTGAATCCGGTTAGACTGGAAGCTGACCCCAATATAATTGGGAAAAGGCTAGGCAGATTGGATGAATTAAAATCCTATCCAAACTAAAAACAACATACCTAATCACATATCAATTTAATACGAAAACTGACTCATTTCCAAGCAAAAACTACAATCTAAACAAAGAATCTAGTAGGAATCAGATAGAAATCAAGATCTACACTTATAACCAAAGTTCTGCGGTTTGGCGGAACGACACGAAGTCTGCCGAAGTCGTCGACCTCCGCGCACGCAGTGATTCACTCGTTTTATAGCAAGTATCAAACGCTTAATGGTTTATTTTGAAATGCTATGTTTTTGTTTTGTTGTTGAACTAATTTGGGTCCAATTTTAGGTAGGTTTGGTTTTTTACAACAATGATTTTGAATTCTGGTTTCGTGTTTTGGAGGCTGCTTTTTGCAATGTGCGGTATTCGGGTTCTGGTTTATTTATCATATTCCTGCCTTTATCCTTTTTTTTGTATTTGAAGACTGTGCCGCATATCTTGTTCTTCAATCCATTCATCTCTATTAGTCGTAATCTTAATATTCAGCCACTTTCTAGCCATATTATCTTTCACAAAATAGAATAGAATAGAATAGAATAGAATTTATTTGTGCATTTAGATACAGTACACCAGTAGTAAACTTTAAAAATTTGTTATAACTAAGGTACTTACATAGTTTCTAAGTTCTTAATGTACACTCACTAAGTTTATAAGGTACTCTTTCACAAAATAAGTACTTACACAGTAGGATCAAAAATCGCTGTCTAAATAACGATTATTAAGTAAAGCAAAATGCCATTATAACTATGTAAATAAACGTACATTACTAATAGCATAAAACGATTGATAATGTCCATTGACGGTATACATAAAAAAAGAATAATAGAATAGATCCACGTATACCATTGTTTCGAATTAGATTTATCTTCTATACCTAGGTACACACAAATAAATAAAATTGAACTGCCTGTTAGTAATTTCATTTAAAATAACAGTTTTTTACTAAATGCATATACGGTAAGTATACAGGATGTAACAAGACCCTTCACGAAGCCGTCAAGGCGTCAACCAAGCATTATGTACATCAAAGTAAGTCACTTAACGCAAAAAATTTTGCTGGGAAACGACTTTTTTTGGGGTGAAAATTTATTTAATATTTAATTAATAGAATAAAAAAATGAATGAATTTTTAGTATTTAATTGATTAAAACCCTTGAAATTGTTAACAAAATCCGTTTTAAGTGGGGAAGTAATACCTACTTTTACAACAAATTCACGCAGACGAAGGTCGCGGGCAACAGATAGTATAGATAAAGTATTGAAGTAGTCCACTGTCATTAAAAATGGATGAACCTTTTTACCACTGGTAATAACTTGTTTGTATAGGTAAATAGATACTGTGATTAAATTAGATAAGCTTTCTCATCTTTAGAAAGCCTCGTAACTAAGAGACTGTCTTCGATTTATCTAGCCTCGTCTACTATGTCCGCTGAAAAAACTTTTAGTTAGGATCTAAGGCGTCTTTAGAAAATAATCTAAGGTCTATTTAGATGCTTGTGGTGAAAGCGCATAAGTTTATTTTTCTACATTTTGAGATCTCACGTCTTTTTATTATTATTATTTAATTAACAATTCATTTCTTCGTTGTTTTATTCTTATTACCTACGTTTCTAAAAAAATACAAATAAGCTATAGATAGAGTATGCAACTAATACCAGTGTCAGTTATCACATTTCTCCAGAGAAAGCTAACTAGGAAGCGTCGTGTCTTATGCACAAGTGCTCATTACGCGCTAGCCGCTAATTGTGGCTAAAGTGGTCGTACTGATGGTATCTACTTGCTGTGCTGTTGTCATTGATTTACTAAACATGGACAAAGATGCATCCGGTTAGGCTGGAAGTCGACCCCAAGATAGTTGGGAAAAGGCTAGGCAGATGATGATGGCCAAAGATAGTATTCATATAAAAATGGTTGGAAGCAAACTCAGCAATAGGGCGTAATAAGATGGAAGTATCTAAAAACAATTTGAGAACACTTAGCTAGAATGTGGATGACTACACAAGTAGGGTATGGAAAGAAAAATTATTAATAAGATCGCATAGGACAAAACAATAATGGATGGTGGATAAATTGCTTGAAAGTTCGATTATGTGACTACGGCACGAAGAACGTGAGTGAGACTACAGGGAAGAGCAGGACGATTTCATCTTCAAATTTTGGTGAACCACATGGAAAAGAAACTCTTGCTGAATGTCGTGGTTGCTGCTTTTTTGTAACCTTTGTTGCAAACTTTCAACTCAAGAAACTACTATGTACGTACTTACATCGAGATATAATGAGTTTAATCCTTTTTTAAATACGTAAGTACAAGTTCCATCTGCGCTCCAATTTTAAAATATACGTTTACGTTTTTTTCTTAATTATGTATGTATGACTGGTTATTTCTACACCGATCACGAGTTGTTTTTCTGAAGCAGTAGTAAGTACCACGTTACCTTTAGCACAAAAAATATGACCGTATTCAGGGTCCAGTGATGAAATGTTATCGACAGGTGCTTCGTTTAATGAGTAGGTAGATGTATTGCTGTCTATAGATATAATTTTTTGTATGGGTAAGTAGGATCATACATACCTAATACTGGTGGTAGTCAGTGGTCCGAAAGTCTGACAACCGGTCTTACCAAGGGCTAAGTATCGTATTCGTACGAGTATTACCCAGTACTAACCGGGTCGTGTAAGTCAGATACGCAGTCGCAAAATACTGGTATTCAGCTGCATCCGATTAGACTGGAAGCTGACCCCAAACATAGTTAGGAAAAGGGCTGGACAGATGATGATGTTATCGTTGATAGAATGTCACTTCATCTAGGCACTCCAGAGACACCTGTGATACACGTCAAAATGATCATTGGAGGGATCATGCAAATAGAAGCTGGTCATTAAAAAATACCTTATATCAATTCTGTCTTGCAATACTCAAATAATAAAGACAGAGAGCATGAAGACTGTTCTATAAAAGACTGGTACCCAATACGTTTGCTGTACCCGCTTTTTTCGAGTCACGCTCCGCTGCGCAATGTACAGAGGGCTCCTATGCACTTAACCATAATTAGACTTTAATATCCCACTGCTGGGACATTGGCCCTTGCGAGAGGAAGTAGGCAGTAAGGAATCCACCACGGGCCTTTTCTATGTGCTGATGTCATATGTCTGTATTTTTACGTTTAGGACTTGCCGGTTTTCTCACGAGACTGCTTCGCCATTTTGAGAGCAGTGGGTTCTAACCTACTGCTTAGGACAAATTTTAATATGACTCCCACTTTGGGGATTGTAAATAGCAGTGATCATAAAACCTTTATATCGATTCTGTCTAACAATATCCTATCCTATACTGTTAAATGCGTAATTTTGGATATTTGTAAATTTTGTAATCACGTTCTCGAAAACAGCTCTAACAATTTCGATGAAAGTTGCAATGTGCGTTTAGGGGGGACGAAAAACGTTCCGACGAAAAAACGTTCTCGAAAACGGCTCTAACGATTTCGATGAAAGCTGCCGTGTGGGGGTTTACGTGGACGAAAAACCGATCTAGCTAATTCTCATATCTTGAAAAATTCGTTTTCTCTATTTTCATCCGATCAGAGCTCGGTCGCCCAGCTCGGCCGGTCGGTCGGTGGTACTTTGAATAAATTGCAGATCACAAAATGTGCTCACAAGCAATCTACCTACTACGAGTCGAGTCACGAGTCACGCTTTCTTGCACAATGTACAGAGGGTCCCCTCTATGACTCTTTATTAATTCAACCACTTGAGTGGCGCAGCGGCCGGGAACGACGACAGTTTTATATCTACTGCAACGAGCGAAACATTATTCACTTAGTAGTTTTTGCGTGTAACTTGAATATAACATAACGCCTGTAAGCCCGAAGGGTTAGGCAGAGGTGTACCTAATAGTCCTACACTTACATTTCGCTAGTTATATTTAAGTCCCATGTAATAGGGGTACGAGCCTATTGCCATCAACAAAGCTGGCTGCTACTGAGACATTCCTGATGGAAAAACCCAATGACACTCTGCCCGACCTGGGAATTGAACCCGTCGTGTATCTTGGATTATTTAGTAACCTGGTTAATGGTGTATTCAGAGAAAGAGAAAGAATTACAGACCCATTTCGGTCCTTAGCCACGTGTATAAGCTGTTTTCAAGAGTCGTCGACAAATCGCCTAGCATGAAGACTCGTCGAATTCCAGCCACCGGAGCAGGCCGGGTCGAGGACCATAGACCACATCCTCCATCTATGAGCTAAATGTCAGCTGAACATCTTCTGATTTTGTGTCCGGATGATGGCAATAGGATCGCCCAGTATTACATGGGACTTAAACATAGCTGGTGCAATGTGGGTGCACTATTATACCCCATTCAATAGCTATTTCATGAAAAAGTCACTCTTTGGGATTATATGAACTTGGTTGGTTGTATTGATGATTTGAATGGTTATAATTCTGTAACTCCATACGTGTTACTGGCGCGATTCATATTTTCATCAACATATAACCTGACACTGACCTGCAAATTGCAATAAACGTAAGAAAATTTACCTCTTATAAATCTACCTTGCGCATCATCCTTAAATAAGCCCAAAGAAATGACAATAAATCTAAACATTGCCGAATATATAATCCCAAAACCAGATTACACTATCTTGCCTTCGGCACAATAGTTCATTGCCAAACTCAATGTACCTACAATATCTTCAACAAAAGGTACCAAAAAAAGATAAAATCTACTCCAAGTCCCCAGCAAAAAGTTCGTATAGACAAGTTAAAAAAAAAACATTCGTGCTCTGTGGTATATAATCTACGATCTCAAATCTGCGCCAAAATCGTATTTGTCGCAAAAAATATCTACTGTTGAGTGTTAATTTCAGATCAGTGAACTTGCTAGCGAGTAGCGGCACTAATTGATGCAAAAATTCAAGAATAGGTATCAACATAATGTTGTGTCTACTAAAACAAATAGAAATTGTATGTGAAGGTTTGTTTTTGTCCTTAAGAAAGTTTTTGGAGAGTAATTCTGCTTCTAGCTTGCACTGCAGACCCAAATTTTCCTAATCCAGATCCTTCTTCGGCAAGTTCGATCTGGTTGAAGTGTTCTTCGATTACGTGAATGAGGCTATCGTTTTTGAGCTCACCAGATGGCGCCACTGTCGCTTATGGTCATGTCAATAATTCTATTTTATACTTTAAAGTACCAATAACTTCATAAAAAGTTCATTTTAATACGTGTAAACTTCAGATCATTTATTTACAATATTCTTCCTAACATTAGCAAGCATGAAACATTTAAAAAACATTTTAAATATTTCAATTATGATCTTAGGTTGCTACTTAAAATCTTCAAGTCATAATTCATCAGGAATAGCTCAATTTAGACCACAATTGTGAATATTAGTAAAAATACGTGATAAAAAAGCACGCAACGCGTGAACTTTCTATGACATCTGACATTTCGGTGCCCTCCCGCTACACTAGCGCCTCTAGCGGTGAATTCACATTCGATAGCCCCCATTGAAGTAGTTTATATAGCGTGAATACCTACAAGTGGACCGTAACTATCTCTACAGTTGAATTATAAAGATTCGCAGAGGGTTCAGCCCAAATTATCTTTCTTCTTTTTAAGTTATTTCACTTCTAACTTTATTCAGTACTAGCTTTTGCCCGCGGCTTCGCTCGCGTTAATGTAAAATTTGACAATCAATTCGGATTGTACCAACTCTGCTTGTAATAATATAATTCAAAGGACACGTGGCGCCATCTATTAATTAACATAAGAACGTTATTATTGAACAGTACTTTTTTTCGGGATGAAAGATAGGTTATGACCGTTTCTGTACACCAGACAAAGTATATGTAAAATTTCAGGATGATCGGTTCAGTGGTTTATGCGTTAAAAGGTAACAAACAAACTTACTTTCGCATTTATAATATTAGTAAGGATACTATGGATCCAACGATCAAAGAACTAATCGTTTCATTCGTTTCAACGTCGTTGAACTGCGTCTTTAAACTAATTGCTAGTATGAGCCAGTGTCATTGTGTTTTGTCTGTCTGCTGTCACACAGTCGGATAAAAAAACTTATTTAGGATATCATCATCTTTCCAGACTCATCGGAAGCAGCTGAATACAGTGAACACATATACATGAAGTGAAAGACTATCTGACCTCCACAACCCAGTTAGTACTGAGTGGGTAATACGATACCCCATGGTAAGACTGGTTGTCAGATTTTCAGACCACTGACTACCTGTAACGACTGTCAAAGATCTACAATTAGCAGCTGATACCAACGGCTTAACGTACTTTATGAGGCGCGGAAGAAACTCAGTATGTAACATATCCATCCACCAGATCCACGGACCAACCTAGACAAGTGCGGCTTAACCAGATGATTGACCCGTGCCGCTGTTGTTAAATGGAAACGAGCTCCTCAAAAAAAAAAATCTTCTTTTAAAGAGTATTTAGGATATACGGGGTGGAACAGCTGATTTTTTTTTTAATTGCCGATCAAAAATTCTATGTGGTCCCGAGGTTCATAATGATGTACCTACTGAATACGTTGTAACCGTTTTCGCATCGATGTTCCGTCCACCCCGTATACCACTGAAACTTAATGATTAGAAAGACCGAGAAACACATCCGATCAGTATCCAGTCATATCCATGTAAATAGAGAAAGAATCGACATAATATTACCAAACATAAAACCCAACATAATCTTCCATCTCAATATCAGAGATAACAACACTGGTATAAAACACAAACACGACGACAACAAAGAAACAAATAAACATAAACAAAAAACATTTTATTGAATACTTTGCATGCTCAGTGGTTTCAAATAAATAAACAATAAATAGTTAGCCTAGAAATAAATACAATGCGAATAAAAAACAGTTAGTCAGACTTGGCATGTGATTGTGATGTGGACAGTCTAGATTTAGACAGTCGTCTTAGGATGGAATAGCACACCCAGAAGATTATATAGATGTTGGAATCTGTTGTTACTATCAAGTAGGTAGCTATAAGAGCGACCAGTATCCCTATGGCGTTGAACATCACTCGCATGGGCTTCTCGTAAGGACTTTCTTTCTTGGTCTTGCATGGGCAGTCAACGGGGCATCCCAGGGCTTGTGGCTCTTGTTTGGTCTTCGGAGGCAGGTTCGGTTTAGTCTTCGGTGACATGATTTGGGATGTTGGCAGGAATTCTGAAAGGACAAAAAAATAAGTGATCGATTCATAAAATTAGAAGCCACAATGATTGATGGACTATGTGAAGAATTATAAGAAAGAAAAAAGACTTCATGCTAGCATACCGGTTGGAGAAGGAAAACAGAGAGAACAAGTAACATAGGTCAAGGACAGGAAGATTATGAGGAGGCCCAGTGACGTATTCGTAACAGACACTGTCACGAAAGATAGATAGAAACAATATAATGAAAACGCCTGAAAATTTCTGACTTATTTGAGCAACATTCACTTAATTCAGTTTGCTTTTAAATCATGAAAAGGCGCTGTGAAATGATGATCCACATCCACATAAACAGTAAATAATAACGAAAAGATTACTTTATGATAAGCAACCGAAAATAATTTATAGGAAATAGAAATCAAAAATGTCACAGTTATTTTAAAGAAATAGGTAATTATATTCTAATCTATAATACACACCTTGCACAGTTTGGGTGATCGTTTGAGTCGCCATAACTGAAGTCCACTGTTTCCTGGGTATGAATGATATGAAAATTAAAATAAATCTCCTAAATATAGGTGCACTGTCCACAGACAAGGTTGCTTGAGGAGCAGGAAAAGCCTTGGTGTAGCTTCCTCAATATACAACCGGTGTAGTCATGCAGAACCCTCCAATTGATAGGCTGGGTTTCTTTTCTATTTTTTATTCGTCAGCCGGAAGAAAAAGATATTGTTAAAGACTTGCTTCAGTGGCTGAGTTTGATGGTTGAATGGATGGAAACGGAAAATGATCTGGAACTTGGAAAATGTTGAAGACTGTAAGAGGTTAAATAATATGGAACTATTGCAAGCTGAGGCAAATGGTTAATTCCGTGCTCTCAGATATAGAGTTTCATTCCATAAATTGCCAAAATAAGTCGCTGAATATGGAACTGCGTTCTGTCTAGTACGAGTATCCCATGAAATTAAAGAGAATTTTTAAGTTGTAAGTAAATTGGGTCTTGAAACTATATGTTTCAGAACTAATGGGTCCAAGTGATATACAGTTTACGGCTAACTACTAAAATGCAGTTGAAATACAAAGTAATAAAATTAGAGACTAGAATTTAAATTGCAATTGATTGCCAAGTTGCTATAGTATCGTTAATTAGAAAACTGTCAAATATAAACAAGTCCCTATCAATATAGAACTTTTGATTAAGAAATGAATTTGATACGTTTATGTTTTCAATGTTCTTTTTAATAAGAATTTTGAATACTCTAAACTAATAATAAGTATAACTGGGTAAAGTTTATCTGTTTGTAAGTTTGTAAGTAGGAGGTAAGGTAATCTTCAGAACTACTGATCTGATTCCGAATTGTACTTATGGGAAGATAGATTATTCCCGAGTTTCATGGGCTACATTTACTACATTTACGTTCGATAATTTCTGTCCATAAATCGAGCGAAGCCGTGTACAAGAGCTTTTATTAGATTGAGTAGTAAAATAGTTTGAAACGATTGAAATTACACACGATACTAAATATGTAAGACAACCTAGAGAGAGCCAGAGAGAGATGTCCGAGGAGCCACAACTTCATCAACCCTATTGTTGTCGATTAGCTGAGGAGTACTTCTTGTCCTTGTCACCCTCCTTGTTGTTGTGGTCAACCAAATTTGATTTCATCTGACATTCTTCCCTATATATCAATCGTTGCGAAATCAATTATTCTCTCTTCTTAAATTTCTCACACAATCCATCCTTCTTTTCTTCGACCTTTCTCTGCCTCTTCTTCTCTCTTATTAATTGTATCTTTTTATGTTAGACCAATATGCCATCAACCAACGTGCCAATAGACCGTATCCATCTATTGTTTATTCAACTAAACCAAATAAAAATGATGGTAACTTTCTTTCGGAAAATATCCCATTCAAACTCAAGTGTTGTGACCCCAATCATATAAGCAAAATCATGAGGTGACCATGCAAATACAGCGAAATTGATTTTTAGTACCCATTTTACAGTACTTATGAAGCCCAAGTTTCTATCAGTAAATGTAATATTTTTCAATATTGCTCTTTTTTAATCTTCAGTAACATTCTTTCATTTTAACGTCCAATTTCAGAATTATAATAGCTATCGGTTTTTCGTCAGCCTTGCTCCAGATATTGTCAGTTTTTGCGATGGCCGTGCGGTATAAAACATAGCGAGTTTTAGGATCGTGCATAGTTCGAAGTAAAACTGCAACTACAACGATCAACATGCCTTCTCCCTGTGAACCGTGCAAAGGTAAGAAATTATTAACATTTTCATTTTGTAAATTATCATTTTGCTAACTTTGAGCTTCATTGTCTTTAATTTGTTTGTTCCGTTCTGGTTTAATACTAGACGAAAATTGATGGTAAGCGATTTCGTATTATATGCTGCAAAAACGATTACTATTATTTATCATCTTGACTAGCTCTTTACGGTCCTGCAAAGAAGGAATAGACTCCACAGAAACCTTAATGCCTTGGTAGTACTTGGCCAAAGAAAAGGGTCACGACTATTTTATTAGTGCTTAGTCTCGTCCTAACCTAAGGATAGTAGCCAATTGCTATTACGTTGCTAATTTTCGTAAAATCCAATAATAATTATACTTATGTTAAATATCTTTAAGTCGAAGAGCTTGGGCTTCAAATATCTTGATTTGAATCAAAGGCTGTTTCCACCGATCATGGTTTAGTTCTGGTTAATACTTCATGCATACAAATACACATACAACAAGTACCTGCCTTCATTTTCCTTAAACGAAGGTCTACCTAACCTTTATAAACTGACTCCAAATCTTTTTAAACGTTAGTTATTTATTTCTTTTCCTGTTGAATAGTGCTCTGAAGCAGTAGGAAAATGTTGTGACAAAAGATTTTTTTCAAATTATTCGCTTTACATAGCAATGGATAACCTGTGTTCTAAAAAAATCTGAGGCGGACAACTTAAAGACAGCAGAGCTCGATCAAATTAAGATAAAAGGTAATCACAGCATTTTTTGAATACACCCAAAACAAACGACTAACATTGTTAAAAAGCAGTCGTTTGCTTCTTCTATAGCGTGTGGTTAGTGCCTAACCTGGTGTCAGCGTTTTTATGCCGCCCATGGGCCTTTGACTTGGCTTACATGCCGTCGAGAAATATTCTCAAGCAGGCTGGTTTCCTCACGATGTTTTCCTTCACCGAAGCAAGTGACAATAAAAGTGATTATAAAATACGCAAAGGAATCCAAAAAGTTAGAGGTGTGAGTCTTGGTAAAAAGCAGTGATATCCTGACCATTAATGATGACACTAAACCACAGAGGCTGTACAGTTGTACTAGTAACTACACGAATGAATGAATCCCTGTTTTTGTTTTTAATATACTTTCATTATTTTCAGAGTCTTGCAAGGGTGGTGCATGCGCAGACAACTGTGCATGCAAGGAAAAGGGCTGCGAAGACAGCGCTCCTAAAGGTAGAACTTTTAATAATCAAGATCATTAAAACATCAGTTTTCCTACAGAGGGAGCAGGAAGAACGATTTGTACATGACATAGCTTAAATACAGCACTAAGCGAACAATAGTGACAAAGGATTTAATAAAAGGAAAACCTATCAGATACTAGCCAGAGTCAAACCGGATAAAATATTTTCAAATTTTGCATATCTTTGTGAAGATGGCCATATGAGATCCCAGCAGGTTCACACTGATATGGCGTAATAAGCTGGACTCCTTCGATAAGCACTAAGGAACTTTAAATAGAGAGATATAGAAAGAGGAAGGCTAAACCCAGTAGAACAGGAATTGAGTACCTACCTAGTAAAAGCAGTTGCAGTTTGTTTGCAAGGATTAATATGCTAGACAAAATTGCTTAGCAAACCTAACTGAAATTGTACCAAATCCTCTACTTTCTCTGTTTAATTGTGTCTTATTATTTAGTTCGTGTAATTTATCTTCCTGTGCGAGTCCACATACTATTTCGTCTTTTTTTGTTCTACAATAAAGGGCAGATATAATGAGGCTGTCATTACTTCTTTACAGGCGGTTGCTGCTAACACTGTAACTTCACCATGGACCGAGACAGGCGCGGTCGCCGCCCCTCCCTCTTCACCCGCGCCAGTAACTTCTTGGAGACCTGCTTCCCCATCACGTTTAGTGTAGTCTTCTTCGTCACCCTCGTGTTCTTCTACTGTCTTATATAAATGTTCTGTTGAAGTTATTTTTGTGTTTCTTTGTTACGTCACTGGTTCCCCTCCTTTTGTACTTATCGCTTTAGTAAAGGCTTAATGATAATTTCCACCAAAGGGCTCACATCGCATTGGATCGGAAAGAATATGAACGGATGCGGGACAGCCGATGGCGTCCGGCAGGATGTCGAAACATAGGATCGAAATTGGTCCAGTAGTTTTTTGAATTATTTGTTACAAACATACAAAAATACAAATCTTTCCTCTTTATAATATATTATGTAGATAGTGTAGATTCTACACTACCTACAACAATAATATATTGACCTACTTACACACTGAGAAACATATTCTTCTACACTGTACTACACTGTAGAAGAATATGATTCAATAAGAACTCATACACTATTGTTATGGTAATACTAATTACCAAAATATGCATTCGGTCTAACTGCATACCCAGAACCTCGCTATGGCAGACGGTGGCGAATTTTTTAGTCCTAGTGACCGCATTTTTTTTGGCTGTGTTATTAAAAGAGATTTTTTCGGAACATAAAGATGATCATGATTGGTGTTCCTCAGAAAGGCGCCTGTTTATGACCAGATGTATGAACGTGGATGAGGCGAAAGGACTATGTAAGAATTGTAGCTGCAGGTGGCGTTTATGTGGTTTCTGCACATGGGATAAATTACGATGGTTATCCGCATTTTAGTAGTCGCTGCTAATGTTACCTGCTACAAGTTAGGTAAATATATAGGGTGACTGGTAATTAGTAACTGATAGTTAAACACCTGATTGTACACATGATAACAAAAAACTTTCCCAAAAAACATTTTTATACTCATTCGCTCATTCGTTTGCACTTGCGCGCGCGCGCCTGTTACATATCAGCTGTTGTCGTCGTAGTCGCGTGATGCCGTTCTGTCTCATTACTATCGTACCGAGCAACAGTAGGTAGGTGGAGAACCCGCGCGGCGCGCGAATTTCATACGACTAGGCTGTTATGTTTTTGTGATAGTGAATGAGTATAAAAAAAATGTTTCTTTGGGAAAGTTGTTTGTTATCGCGTGTTTAAGTATAGGTCACTAATTACCAGTCACCCTATATAATTATCCTTTACTAAGAGTTCCGAGATAAAAAAAGGTACTTGAATGTGACGCTTTAAAGCAAATGGAAAAAAAATACTCATTTATTCAACCTACCTTTTTTTTGGCTTGATTTCTAACAATTGATTCTTTAACCCCTGCAACGTAAATTCTAAATCCGAGGAATATGCTCAGTCATGTGTTTATTTAAAATTGGGCTTATCATTGCAATTAACCAAAACTTAAATCTTAGATGATCAAATTTTTCATGATTGCCACTGCGTCTTTTCGAGATTGTGGATATTATGGACAAATAGACATAAATCGTAGTGCCAGCAAGCTAGGGATAGCTTCTTCTTCTTCCTAGCGAGATAGACTCACTTTAGGTGGGGTCGGCGCTCCTAATTTTCAGGAGCCAGGACAATAATTGGTCTTGGGTTATCGGGTTGGGATATTCCTAGGATTAGGTTTTGTCATGTTAGTCCACCCCGCAGCCGGAGGCCATCAGGTTGTCGCAATACTTTTTTCTCTACAAGGTCCTCATCTCTTCGCATCAGGTGACCTTGCCATCTGAGTCGGCTCTCCGTTAGTTTCTCTGGTATAAGGGTGACTTTGAAACTATCGCGGATAACAGCCAAGAATCCACAGACGCAAATAGTACTTACAACCAGTATTACCTATTATACCTAACTGTGCATACATTATCTGCTCCTGACGTTTATGTTCATAAGCACCGTAGACGCGTGTGTATTTATATCGCAAAGCAACTCAATAATCCATCAAAAACATCCCAGTTTTATGATTTTGATGCTTATTGACGAAGTTCGAAGTTCGAAAATCCATCACGATTCCACCACAATCACTTGATAAGACATATTGATAAAACATAATCCCTTTTATTTTCATAACGGCTAAGTTAAACTAAAATCTACATTCATATTCTTCATATCTACTTATTATTGAAAATAATAATTTTTGGAATTGAAAGAAATCTTGGGGAACCAAAACAACATTTAATAAAGTTTTCAAAATTCTTAAAGGTGTCGACGCAGATAATCCACATCTGCGTCGACACCTTTAAGAATTTTGAAAACTTTCCAGACTCATTTTTGCGTAAAGTAAACGGAAAACCTTTGATAATTAAAATACTTCAGAATATGACAGAAACGATCACAAGAGAGATTTAAAATGGAGAAAAAAGACGATGAATCTTACACAGGCGAAGTTACTGTTGTTAACTTTTTTACTTAGCAATTTGTGACTACATGAGTGCCTCGTTGGTCCAGCGGTCGCAAGTGTGACTGCTAAGCATGGGTTCGATTCTCAGGCCGGACAAAGTGTTGTTGGGTTTTTCCATCGGGAATTTCCCAGTAGTAGCCACAGAGTCTGGATTTGTGCCCGCTTGTTGGCAATAGACTCGCCCCCTTTTACATAACTGACGAAGTAAGAGTATACTATATACACCTCTACCTAACCCTTCGGGATTTCATGATTATGACGGAATAACCTTCAGTTTTTTAGTCAAATTGGAGTTCAAAGGGATTGAATTATGTACCTATGTCTATCAGTGAACTGAGCGTGGTACACCCACGAAGCTAAACAACTTTGTCCTTGAAATTGCAAAAGTAAGTAGTAAATAATACAAACTTCAATAGGTATTGAACTCGACTCAAATATATGGGACAGCTGATTGTTTCAAGAGCTGGTGAAGAAATTAAAAAAAGGAGATAGAAGAAATGCGAAAATGAAATCTAAATCATATTTTTATTGAATTTCACACAACAGCAAACCAAAATGTTGACAACAAAATAATTAATGATATCAATTAACGTAACACATTAAATCAGGTACACGTTATTTAGCAGCAACCTCCTGAAAAGAACATAAAAAGCCATATTATTTATTGAAACGACTGTATGGATCAACTTAGTAAACAATATGCTATGGTTCGATTGCCAAGTGTTGGGGCTGGGTTGTTAATATTAGTAAGGAATTTCTCAGTAGCAGCCACGAAGTCAAGATTTGCGACCGGTTGATAGCAATACGCTTGCCTCCTATTAAATGAGGCTTAAACATAACCGGCAAAATGTGGGAGTACTATTAGGTATAGCTCTGCCTAAGCCTTCGGGGATTTCTTCGGGGGTTTTAGTCGGGCACCTTGTAAACGTAGCTTCCTATTAGTGAAAGAATTTTCAAAATCGGTTCAGTAGATCCACAGATTACCCTCTACACACACTACACACGGTTGTCACTTGGCGACAAGTATTTACAATCATATAAAATCATGATAAAAGTATTACCCGAAGCAGAGCAGTCACTGCAGTTGGTCTCGCAGTTGTTGTCCTTGCAGCAATCAGCATCTTTGCACGAGTCTACACAGAGAAAAGAACACATAAAACAAATAGCAGATAACAAGAAATATGTAAGTGTGAAAGATGATATGGCTGACAAAGAAGCGAACATTTAGATGAACGTTAATAAAGATAAACCTAGCGTAAGCTTAAGCTATAAGGGCAAGAGAATACTAGTAAGTTCATTTCATATCTATAGGTCAACTGAGGATATAATTACAAACAGCCATTGGAGAAGTTCAAACATCATTGTCCTTTCAGCACTTTGGAGGACTATGAGGATACTGATGTCTTAGACATCATTTGTTTCTATTGTAAGAATATTTCTCGGTTTCATACTATTTCAAATAATTTAAAGGAATACGAAGTAAGTTATTACGTACCTTTGCAGGGTTCCGAAGGAGCAGGCATTTTGGTTGGTTTAGTTATGAGGTTTTCTGACTGAAGAATTGAGGAGACAAAGGTTGACTATGCTTCTGTGGCCATCAGTGCAGGTTTATATACCAACATTTTACTGTACCAACTTAAAGAAATGTGGTAAAAACAAAACAATAGCGAGGTTGTCGAGACCTCGGATATTTTTTGGATTATAGAGGTTATATCCGATGATGTTGTTTACGCGATTACAAAATCAATTTGCTTGAAAATTATCCGTATCGAGGAAATAATTAAAACAGGACCTGGTTTCAGTTAATTTGAGAATCTTCTACCACTCCTGTAGGTACTGATGATGAAATTAATCCTAAATAAATTAAGCTATTCAAAAGCATTTAAAATCACAATCGCCAATCTTGTCCTATGGCTGTTTAATTGTTTCCTATTTCTCATCATTCATCTTTATTTATGCATCTAGAGATTATGACAATTTAAAGGCTCCAGTTTGCGTGTTTTATTTGATTCCATCACTTCTATTGTCAATATTTAGCTTACTACATCTATAATATTTCTTAACATATTTTTGCGTATTGAAATGGCCACCTATTAGACTCGTTACGCCTCATTACAATCCTTTTGTTGTTCTTTCAATGACGCGTTTTTATTCGACCCGTTTTTTCTTATCCTATCTGCACAGCATCACTATACATTTTGTCATCATTCTTGTGTCACCAGTTAGTCCAGTTCAACCTGTCCAACGTAATATTTAAAAAAATATTGTTGTTTTAAAATGAGAATCTTTAATGGTGGCACGGGTAAGTCCTTACCAAAGACATTCAAATATTTATTTTTGTATGAAATATTCCCAATGTCCGCTCTATAAGTCTTTTAAAACTCTTTGGTCCTTTCTGAATTTCAGGTTGACGTTTTTCAGTTCTATTTATTAAATCAGCTCTTTTAACACTCTAGCTAAGAATTACGATACTATGTTTATTTGTTTGGATCACTTTTCCAATTTTCATCCTCACAGTGGATGCTATACAGGGTGTAACAAGTCCCTTAACGAAGCCGTCAACCAAGCATTCTACATCAAACTAAGTAACTTTACGCAAAAATTATTGCTCGGAAACGACTTCTTTTTTTGGGGTGAAAATCACGTTTTAAACTGTAGGACGCAATGTAACGCACTCAAAACATTGTGCTGATGGAGAGATTGATAGTACGGGGGTCGTGGGGATGTTTAAAGTAAAAATATTACATTCAAAACATGTATTATAAAAAAACTTGTGAGACAGTCGGAAATTTGACCCCCAATATCTCCGTAACTAGAAAGTTCCCAGGTACCTATGGTCTAGAACACACAAATGATCGCAATGACGGGGTGAACAAGTACCTTTCGGCTCCGTTAAGGGTCTTGTTACACTCTTTATAATTAATTGATTTATAATTACACATACACTAGTAACGGCGTTATTGTCGTACTTTCACCATTTAAAACAATCTGTTCCGTTTATTAATTTATCAGCATAGAGTGCTTATCTTATAATCACTGTGAAACAGACCCTATGAGGTTTACCTACATTAGATGTGCAGTAGAAATGTCGTTTATGTAAAACCGCCATTTGCATACTTTCAGATTTGAAGCCAGAAACTCCATGGAGCATTGACTGCGTACCAGGCTGCGACTGTCACGACATCTGTATTGATCGTGAGTACCAAACCTGTCCCATTTTGTGGCGTCCTTGTTCCATTTTACTGTCTTAGTACGACCAATCAATGATGAAAGGATCGAGATACTACTCAAAAGGAAACAAAATAATAAGTATTTTAAAAAAACACGCTTTTATCACTGCTATTGAAAAAAACCAATAACACTTAGCTCGACCCGGCAGTCGAACCAAGGACCACTACTACTACTGTGACCACTACACCATAGAAAAAGGAAAGGGAAATAAATCTATATTCTTTGAAAGGTTTTGGGAGACCAAATCCTGACTGGAATTTTGGAAGTACTACGTGCATCTATAAAATGATTTCATTCCTTTTTCAGATTCCTGTATGAAGTAACTATTGACCTCGACTGAATGAATATGAAAATGTTATAATTATTTTTGCATCTAAATTCCGTTAACATAGATAGTTAGGTATATTGTAGTCTCAGATGAATGCAGAAATAAAAAGTACAAACTATGGTAATGATGTTTTTATTTTATTGTAACAATGAAAATACAAGCATGAAAATTGGAAGCATCAAGAAACATTGGAATGATTACACCTTGAAGAAAATATTTGAAAGACCACAACGACAGTGTCTATGAATATGTAAAATACCACCGAAACTAAATATAATTATTTTGCATTTAAATTGTATGTGTTTAATCAGGTGTTTTTCATTATGTATCTATAATGTAATTGAAAACAAAATGAAATAAAGTCACCGTGACTTCTTTCAAGTACACGTCAGCGTAAATTTTGAATTACAATCGAACATGTTCGATTTATGACATTTTATACAGACTACTGAAAATTGCGTTTTTTTTTGTTTTTTTTTTACAACGATGTCTTATATCTAGATTTACTTTTTAGCTGTTTTAGCACTGTCTGTGGTGTCGGTTGCTCGTTTGCAGGTGCAGCTACAAGAAGCATCGCACTTGCATGATGTGCAGCACTGACTGGTCGTGCATTTGCAATCTGTAAGAGAAAATATACTATAAACATCAAGCGGTTCTCTATGACATGATGACATCCAGAAACATAACATTATGCCTTTAATGTCCGAAGAGGAGAGCAAACTTGGAAAAAGATGGCAAGTGCAAGTTATTCCTGAATCCTGAACCTATGTAGTGACCTTATTATCAACAACCGGGATAATAAGCTTATTATGAACTAAATAAAACTTGCCCGACCTGGGCATCAAACCTAAGATCCTGTGCTTAGCAATCGTGCTTGTGACAACTAGATCAATGAAGCAGTCCAGTCTTCAAGTAGATTTTACATCGAAATGGTTTCATTTTTAAGTGCCAACAAAGATAAAATAATTCGAGATACGCGCACACTTCAGTTTATTTCCATTTTCAGTTTTACAAAACGCACAAAACGTGAACATACCTAATAACTAATTTTAACTATGTTTGTTCTGTTTCATTTATCTGCAATATCTATATACATATTTAAGTGCTTTAGCTCCTTTCAGTTGGTTATTTAACATATTTGCTACGCTGCTGACAAAATGTGTAGAAGTAACTGTAAACACAATTACTTTTACATTGGGGTCAATTTACTTCTACATACATTTTACTTCTACACACTATGTGTTCAGTTACGAGGGCAGACTATGATATTGCAGTGCGTCGCTATTTCCAGAGACACTTTACTCGATTTTCAAAGATTTACAAATTAATGACAGCCGGGACCAACAGCTTAACGTGCTCTTCGAGGCACGGAGGAAACTCGGTATGTAATGGGTGGTCACCCATCCACAGACCAACCTAGGCTAGCGCGGCTTAACCTGAACCTTACAAAGGACGCTCCATATACCTACCTAGTATAATGTCCGTGCTAAGACTAATTATACTATCATACAGTACAATACACGTCAGTCGATCAATTATTTTTCAGTACTCTGAACTATTTTAAATAATTAGTCTTAATAACTTATCAAGGCAATAAATAAACTTAAACCAGCTCATTTTTAAACTAAGGTTCGAAGAGTTTCTAAACCACCTGAAAACTAATCATGAAATAAGAAATAAGAGATTTGTTGAAATAAGTCTTAGAAATAACTTTTTTGTTGTATGTTTTGAAGTGTAACGAATGTAGAGTGTTTATCTTTGCTTTAGATTATTCTGATGACTACGGCGCGATTTAACGTGAAACGCATAGTTTATCAGGACGAAGAATGTCTGAATTTATTTATTTATGTATTAAAACTTTATGCACAAGTAAAAAAAACTGTACAAAGCTAAATGCTTTGGGCATTTTCTATCAGTCTAACTGAATTAACTTACGATAGACCAATACCAATCTATAAATATTGAACAAATATTTGTGTGGCCTACAGGTGGTGGTTCTCCGGATCTGGATGTTTGTGTATGCAAGTTTAAATGTTTGTAAACGCACCCACGATACAGGAGAAATCCAAGAGTGGGGCAACGTTTAAAAAAAATGGCGAATAATTCGCAATGTAATAGGTACTTTGCATTTATTTATAACATTACTCTTTTTATCAGGGGTTAAAACAGTTTCAGGTAGGGCCCCCAACAAACAGAGTGTTTTTTATAAAAGTTTTAGTCATTAATACTCATTTTTATGGACACTTGACAAAAAAAATGTTGTAAGCCAAAATATTTTTTTATAAAAAAAGGTATTATTTAATAACTAAGCTTCCCGGTATTTCACATTATATTTTCAGATTTCCCATAATGCCACGGATAAAAAGAACTGTTTAATAAAAAATACCATACTAAACTCTATCACGCCCAGAATAAGGCGTTGTTTTTTAAACAACGAAATCTTTGTACCTACTGCTTAACAGTACAATCAATAAATCCTTCATAACTAATGCACTAACGCGCTCTTTGGTGCAGTCGCTATGCAAAATATGTCATGCATATTAATATAAATTTGATACTTATTAATTAAAACATAGTATCTTATCTCTACGTCATAAAAAATACTACAAAACGCTATGTAAGTTTCAGCATTTGTGCAATTTAATTTTTTCCAAACCTGAGAGAATTCGCTTCGTTTAAAAGCAATTAATACATAAGTACCTATCTAGCCTACTAAAATTATTTTTTTAATAGTTCAGGCATACCTAAATCTTTTGCAATAATTAACGAAAAACATGGTAGAATAAAACAGAAAATTAATCATAGACGAAAACAACAAAAGAAAAAAAAAACACTCACTATCACCGCAACCTCCGCAAGGCATCTTGATATAAAAAAAAAAGAAAAAAAAAGTAAAAACTCGAAATTCAAATGTTCTCGAATGGAACGCGTCGTGTTAGCGGCAACGCTGCAGCAGTAATGCGCTTTATAATGCCGTTGGCGATTGTTATCGATAATTTCGAGACGAGATGTTCGGAAATGTGAGCGATTGTTTATTTTCTTTTGCAGTTAAAGTTGTTGGAAATTAGGCCGAACGGAGGCATTCTGGGGGTCTAAAATCGCCGCTTTATCAGAATCATAATACGAATCACGTTAAAAATTTAAAACTCTTAAAATGGACTTTATGGTCATAAACATAAAGACCATTTTAAGAATTTTAAATTTTTAATGTGATTCATATTATGATTCTGATAAAGCTTCCATTTTAGGCCCACTGGTGTGTTGTTATTTTCTTTTTTTTTTGTTTTAGATTAGTATGAAAAATACACAAATTTTAGCGATGACCCACTCTACCTACATTGTTTCAGGGCCGTAAATAATTATGATTAAAGTTATTTTTATTTGGGCTCATTCTTCAAAATTCATGTGACCTTTTACGGTTGTGGTTCCCATTGCAGAAAGTAAATGTAACTTGGTAGGTATTCGTTCACTAGCAACTCAAAAATTATAATGACTTGTTGTTGGCTTCATCATCACCCAATACCCGTAGGTTATGGTGAAACAAACAGCAGACCACAAGCAAGCAGAATCTATGGCAGCATTAGATCTATCTCTAGACTGTACCTAAGACTGTGTACCTAAGACTGTGTTATCTCTGGCTGGAGGCCTTAAATTCAAGGCATCCACAGGATTAGACCGGTTAAGCAGTAGCCAGCCTCATAGGCTGAACTGCGAGATGCCAAAAACAAAAAAAAAAGACTACTAATATTTGAATAAATTCTTAAACAGTGCACCTGCACCACAATACAGAACCATAAACAAACTGTTTACCAACACAACATTTCGGAACGCACTCACTGCAATAATTTACACACTTAAAATGCATTCTACTACCAACACATATACCGTCACAACAACAACAAAATTACTTCGCGAAACCTCACATTCATTGCCACCTATACGCTCTCTTTGTTCCCTAACCTCTTTGCTTGATAAGCAATGGAAAGCGAACATAGACAAAGGGACTTGACCATAGACGATTTAAAGGTGAATTTGCCAGTGTAGGGCCGTGTGCCTGATTTGTTTTGCACTCGGCATAACAAAGGGCTCTTGTCTGGAGTGCTGTATTAATACTTTATAGCTGATAAAGACTACAACGTTTCTTTCTAGAAACTACCTACTAGCTAATTATTACGTATAAAGGTAAGTACTTACCTATATTTGTTGAGTTATTTCAGTTTGGATGTGGTCAGGGTTTATCAAGAGCAACATAAATAAATGAATGCAGCTATAAAATCAAGTTGTAGGTAATCAAAGCCATTGGGTTTACTCATAAATTAGACATACATCGAATATCAACAAATCAAACAAATCAACTTTACAAAGACTAAACTCATAACTTTCCATCTGCATCAAAAAAATCCTCTAAATGTACTTTTTTCTGTTAACAATCATAAAATAGAAACAGTCAATGAATTCACATTATTAGGCATAACCGTAGACAAAAATATAAATTGGAAGTCACACGTACAAAAACGTAAATCTAAACTTACAAAATTTTTATACTTACGCTTTTCGTGAAGTTAAAAAAATTACAAATTTACGGACTGCCCTGGTTACATGTTTAGTAATGTTAAGTTACGGCATTATACTGTGGGGATACAGTACTGATGCTCTTACACTGTTCACCGTTCAAAAGAAAATCCGTATCCTAGAAAATATACAACAGATAGATAGCTGCAAACCGCATTTTATAAAACTAAATATATTAACTCTGCCTTGTATATACATATACTTGAAATATGCAAATTCGCTCACAAACACCAAGACTTTTACACTAAACGAGAAGACATACAAACAAGATACACACTCCGATACAAAACGCGACTCAACCTACCAACATCCCGCTTAAAAATACATTCCACAAGCCATTATCCGAATCAATAAGAAAAGAAAAAAACCTCCATCTGTTCACGAACAAATTAAAAAAGCTATTACTCAACATGTTACTACAGTGTCAACGAATATTTAAATGATAAATCCTTGAAACTTGTGTAAAATAATTCAAAATGTTTTTACATTATGTTAGATTTTAATATTCATAAATGATAAGTCCCCATCTCCACATATCCTTCTCGTTCGCGACGAAAAGTCACCAAAAATCATAGTGTTATATTAAAAAACAATTCAGTGAAGCGTATATAAAGATAGCATACATAGTGTTTTAAATAGTACCTAGAATCTAGTTTGTGTACAATAGCTTCGGTTAAGTGGGCAAATAGCCGAAATATAGTTTTGTTTTTAATAAATCCAGGTAGCCTAGTTCGCCGTCTGTCCGTCTTATGACGACAGGCCGTGTCGACGGCGCGTTCGTGTTCCACGCGCGCCTCAGAGAGATGTCAGCAAACAGGAAGGGGTCCGAAAGGACCGATGCCTGGCAGGGTTGCGGGACTGTTCGAAAGAAATACCGCGGCCCTAGAACACAAAGGGCAAAAGAAGGAACATGGATGGGTTTTGGTCAGTAAAAGTCTGACACTCTCTCCTGCTCAGCCCAGAGCGGGAGGAGTTATTTGATGAATGCACATGCGAAAAAAAAAAGGGAGCGATTAGCGGTCCTCGTTACGGTAAAGTTCCGAAGTATTTAAGCAACCGACGCTTTCGGACCAATTGTAGTCATCGGCAAGGAAGATATATCTCTCTCTCTTTCACTCTAAGTACTCCTGAAGAATTACACAAATCGCTTCCTGAAAAGTTATGAAGACTTATAGCTGTTGATTTTATTTCATCGAAGCCTCGTCCTCTTCACTCCCGTTCAGCATCGTCGCCGTATGTTCATGCAGTCAGCTAGAACATAGGTTCTGGCTGTCCAGGCGGCGTGCGGCGCTGACGTCCTACACCTATAGAGGTGTAGGACGTCAGCGCCGCCTGGGCATTCTTCAACTCATAGCATCCAGCGATCACGCCCGTCCAGCACACATCTTTTGCTGTGCCCGACAGGGTCCACGATTGTTTCTTTTGTAAAAATGTTTACCACCAAGCCTACATTGTGGAATCCAAGAAAGAATTGAGTATTGAATATTTAATTTAACCTATTGTAATGTATTATATCGGGCTGGCGTCCACAAAGCTATGCCCAAAACGTAGAACATAACCAATAGGTATGGGGGATTTAAAAAGTAGGTATCTATTATAAACTTGCTCCTACTTAAAGTAGTTCACTGCGGGATATATTATGTCCAGTGGAAAGGCCTACGGGTCTCTTTAATCCCAAATATGAACCTTGAAGAACACCATAAGAAAATACCAATCGCAGTCACTAATCGCCAAAGTTTTAACAGTAAAGAGTAACAGTAGGAAACTGCGAAAGGTGTTTTAGACACTGTTACTTTATCCAAGGTATATCGTTCACAAAACGCTCATTCGACTGAGTTTTAAAATCTTTGTCTTCCATCATGATTGGAATTTTTATTGTGCCAAGCCAGTTAATTTGGAAAAGGTCACACGTCACACCTATTAATAAATTAATAAAGGTAAGGCCAAGGGTCGCATAAAAACTCTGAGTTGGCTTTACATGGCACCGACGAGAAATATCTCTCAGGCATGCTGGTTTCCTCACGGTGTTTTCCTTCACCGAAGCGATCATTGTACAAAACGCACATGAATCCAAAAAAATAATGGTCTTGGGTTCAAACTTGAGACTTATGACTTGGCAGTCTGACGGTCGCACCACTAGGCTATCAATGCACTCTTATTGAGCTATTATCAAATAGGTTATGCCTATGTATATTCTTTCATAATGTGCTTTTAGGTAAGTTAGCGCCTGGTTGATTAATATGATGTCGATGTTTTCCATAGCTACGTTTGCGCCTGCCATTTCATTGACATCGCCGTTATGTGCATCGCTTGTTCATTCGTATATATAAGGCGCTTCACTTGAATGATTACTATACCTACTAGGGATTCTCGCCACAGAGTGTATTTGGTTAGCACGTGTGTCCTGAATTTTAAGTTGTTTTCAGTGAATCAGTGACTTGTTGTGACTTGTTTTTGTATTTTTGTGTCGTCCTTGTGTTGTTAATAGGATTTGTATTGTTCATTTCCTGATATTGTAGTTTTTACCGTAGTAATGGAGCGAAATAAACCACCCGACCCTGATCCTCCACCTGACATCCCTTCTCCCTCAATTCCCGCTTACGCTCCCCTTTCACCGAACTTCCCGCTATCCCAACTCGTCAATGTTGCTTGTAGCTTATCAGATACGCAAATTTCATCCAATCCGTCACGCAACGTCCAGTTGACGATGTTAATATCACAAGCCGATGTTAATATGAAGCAACAAAGAGCTCAAATTGGTCGTACTAAGTACTCAGCGACAGATAAAGCGCCTTTATCTGTCCACGTCCACGTATCCCGCACGGAATCCCATCCTAACGCTAATACAACACTCCATCCCGTTACATTCGGCATGTTTCTCGTCAATAATAACATTGGTAACGTAGTTCGTGACGGGGTTAAACGCGTTGGTCGTAACCGAGTTTCTGTGGAATGTACTTTCCCTCAGGATGCGAATGCCTTTATCCTAAACAGTATTTTGTCAAAAAATGGTTATATCGCTAGTGTCCCCACATTTAACATTACCCGTATGGGTGTTCTAAAAGGAGTTCCCCACGACATGTCGGAAGAGGAGTGTAAAAACTACTTATCAGTTCCATCTGGCTGTGGACAAATTCTTAAGGTCAGACGCATAAGCAAAAAGAATTTTCATGACGGGGCCATAGAATGGAAACCCACAGAAACTTGCGTGATCACATTTGACGGACAGGTTTTACCAAATATAATTTACTGATGCTACACGTCTCTCCCAGTACAGCAATATGTCTTCCCTACAATTCAGTGCCGTAAATGCTGCCGATTTGGATACATTGAATCAATCTGTAGGTCAAAACCACGCTGCAGTAAGTGTGGCAATGATCACCCTGGTTATGGTTGCAGCATTCCTGAGGCTGAAGCTTTCTGTGTACTATGCTCGGGGAATCACTTTGCCAATAGCAGGTCATGCCCGGAGTTTGGTAGACAGAAGGCTATAAAGACTAACATGGCTGAGAAATCTTTGTCCTACTTATGCTGAAGTAAGCAAAACTGTCCCAGCTGCTTCCCGTAACTATGCCAATATAACAAAATCCCAACCCCAATCATATCGCAAAACAGTATTTCTAAAGCCTAAGACCCATGCCCCCCTTTCCCCATCATACAATAGAGTTGTTCATGAGCAAATTACTAGTTCGCCCCAATCTTCACAGCCTAATGGCTGCTCTCTTAATAACCCTTATGCAGATCGTTATAACATTTCCTCTATCATTGAAATTCTCGTAAAACTCCTAAACACTGTAATGTCTTCTTCTAGCTCACAAATACCGTCCAACGTTGCCTACCAACTTGTTACTCTTCTGCTAGAAATTAAAAATGGCGGCTCGCCAAGTATTCCTTCAGTGGAATGTGAGGAGCGTGTGGCATAAAAAGCAGGACCTCATATCCCTCCTAAATAAGTACAAGCCCTTGGCTTGCTCCATTGCAGAGACTTGGGTTACCCGAAGTCTTACCTTTCACGTACCACATTTTAATGTTCTTAGATGCGATAGGTCTGATGACTATAAAGAGTCGGCCCGCCTTTTCAATAATCGTGTCCCATTTTTGTCATTATCCTTACCTGCGCTTGGTGGTGATGTGAATTTAGTTGCAGGGACTGTTGAGGGGATTACGGTCCTCTCTGTGTACATCTCTCATCCTCATCATAACTTTTAACCATCCTAAGAAATATTTTTAGTAGTATCCAGGGACCCCTTTTGGTCATGGGTGACTTCAATTGCCATCACTTCAGGTGGGGTTCTAATACATGCGATTCCTTCGGGGAAGGTTTGGTAGAAATTCTGGATGACCTTAACCTCTGCGTCCTAAATGATGGCTGCTCGACCCGTAGACCTCTTCCTGGGCAGCAAAAGAGTTGTGTAGATCTCACATTCTGTTCTGTGGAGTTGGCGGCATCGATTCATTGGCAATGCACTACTCTGACGCATGGTAGTGACCATTACCCTATAGTTATATCTTTGATTAATAAGACCTTTTTAGAAAAAACTTCCCCTCCACTTCTGAAGTACAACTTGTCCAAACCCGATTGGACAAAGTTATCATCATTACTGGAGAAGAAAATTAGTGAACTTCCAAATTTAAATTCAGCATTTTAAGGCCTTTTCGGTCACTGCCATGTGAAGAATTGTTATGAAGGTTTTGTCTCGGTCATAATTTCAGTGCAGATTCATCTTTTACGTTGCGGAACTGTGGCCGAAACAAGATTCCATCACCCCCATGGCGGGACCATGAATGCACAGCAGCAATACAGTCGAGGAATGACGCCGAAATGCAGTACAATGAATCGATGAAACGACAGTTTACTACAGTATTACGAGTGTATGCTCAATCTAAACGACTTCTTCGTAAGAAGAAGCGTTCAGCTTGGGTTAAGTTTTGCACTTCTCTATCCCTCTCTACTCCCGTATTAGCAGTCTGGAAGAGTATTAACCGCTTTAGGCGTGGTTGCTCCCCGTCAATCTCTTCCCCCATCACCAGACAAACTGCTGAATCCTTTTTCGTTAAAATTGCTCCAGCCTATGTTCCCTTATCTTCAGAACTATTACTCACGCCTGTAAATACTGCGGATGATCCACTGGATTACCCCTTTTCAATGGAGGAATTGAATACGGTGCTTCGAAATGTACGGGATACCGCCACCGGCAAGGATGGCATCCCATACTCTTTTATAGTCCACTCTGGTACTAACACTAAGAACTATTTCGTCGAAATTGTAAATTACTGTTATCGTTTTGGGTTCCGGATCAGTGGAAACAACAAATCGTCATTCCTCTTTTGAAACCCGGCAAGAATGCCGATGACCCGAATGGACTTAGACCAATTGCTTTGTCGTCCGTCTTGGCCAAGTTACTGGAACATTTAATTAAAAATAGACTTGAGTGGTTTGTTGAGTCTCGGGATCTACTGCCCAGCCATCAATTTGGCTTTAGGAAGGGACTTAGTACAACAGACAGCGTGGCAAAGTTAGTTACGGATATACGTACAGCCTTTTCCAAAAATGAATCTGCTGTAGCCGCCTTCCTAGACATATCTTCCGCATATGACAATGTCCTTCTTCCTATTCTCAGGCAAAAATTACAAACGCTGACAAAACAAAGCTGAGTATTCCGGCGAAGATGGTACAGTGCATTTGCGGGCTTCTTATGTCCCGCTCTTTGGTGTTGAGAGTCCAGGGTGAGTTATTTGAGGAAAGACAGACGTGGAAGGGTCTTCCCCAAGGCTCTGTCCTCAGCCCATTACTGTACAATTTATACACAGCTGACATTGGCTCTTGCCTAAATACTGACTGTCACCTTTTACAGTATGCCGACGATCTTGTCCTGTACGTAGCCAATGCATCAGTTGTTGATGCTGCTTCATCTCTCTGTCTCTCTCTGGACTCCTTAAATCAATGGCTTTTAGACCATGGGGTCTCTCTATCTGCTCCGAAAAGTTCGGTTGTCATTTTCTCCCGAAATCAACGGATCCCTCAAGTCTCAGTTATCATTGAATATCAAGTTATTCCAGTGGTTAACAAAGCATTTTTTTTAGGCGTGTATCTGGATTCCAAATTATCTGGTTTACCCCACATAAATTATTTTGTCAAAAAATGCGAAAGGGTTATCCCTATTTTAAAAGTCCTTGCTGGTGTCTGGCGGGGCGCCCCTCCTTATACTATGAAATTAATGTATAAAGCTTAAGTTCGTAGTATTTTAGATTATGGCTCATTTTTGTTGATTCCATGTAACAAAGGTGGTTTGACTAGATTAGATAGGTTTCAGTCTCAATGCCTCCGGATCATCTCGGGTTGCATGAAGTCCTCTGCCATTAACGCCTTGCAGGTCGAATGCGCCGAACCTCCCTTAGCCCTGAGGAGGCAGTATCAGGCGTCTCGGTTCCTGTCTAGGGTTATCCCCAAAACTCTACATCCTCATACAAAATTGAAAGAATTAGATACCTTGTACAGATCTTCAAAATATTGGAAATGCAAGGAATCTCCTCTAATATTAAAAAGTTTTTACCAGCTCCAAAATTTAGATTGCCCTGTTGTCCAATATCCCAGATTACAATGGTTTAACTTCTCGTATGAAGTACTCTGCTTCAAACCCCAAATATTTTATAACATTGGTATTACCAAAAAGTCCCCTTCGGCAAACTCAATCTTTAATGCGGTGGTGTGTGAGCGATGGAATGGGTTTCAAAGGTTTTTTACTGATGCCTCTAAGTTAGCAAGTAACAGTTATACCGGTGCTGCTGTTTATTACCAAAATTCTAAGATTATCTTGCAATTTAAATGTCCAAAGGAATCTTCTGTGTTTACAGGCGAGTTTGTGGCTTTATTGGAAGCTTGCCTTTTCATAGAATCCCATAATATTAACTCTTGGTGTCATTTTTGCAGATGCCCTTAGCTGTCTTCAATCCCTATCCCAGAATCCCTTCAAAAGCAAATTACATAGCCCACTAATTTTTAATATTAAAAAGATACTCCTATCCAGTGCCAATCAGCAAAAAAACATTCATCTAGTTTGGATACCCAGCCACTGTGGCATTAAAGGCAATGAATGTGCTGATATATTGGTTAAAGACGCATGCACCTCCCCAACGGCAGACCTTAAACACCTTAATCACCAAGGCTATGATCTACTAAACCTTCCCAAGTCGGATTTGGTAAGCTGTGGAACAGCTCAAGCAAAAAGAAAGGCAGTTTTTACTACACGGTCCAACCGCTGATAAAACCAAAACCATGGTTCTACCATTACAAGAAGTTACCTAAAAGTGTCATATCGGTCCTATGTAGAATTCGCCTAGGCTTTTGCTGTTCTCCAGTTTTCCTTCGTAAACTTCGTGTGCAGGACTCGTCTCTCTGCGAATGCCGATTGGATGAGGGTAACTTGGATCACAATTTTTTTCATGCTGCATCAACAATGATCCATCCTACGACTTATACATATAGTCTTCTCCCCAAATTCAAGATTCCTGTGCCAATTCATTTCCATTCCCTTTTAACATACTCCTTCCCAGAACTGCTCCAGATGCTGACGGTTTTTATGCGTCTCAATAATATTAAATTGTAAAAATGTTTTTAGTAAACAGAAATTATATTTGGTGTGATATATGTTTTATATTTTAATGTTTTTAACAATTATAATTTATGTATATTCTTGTTTGTTTCAGTGCTGTCCTACTAACCCAACAACAAGTTCTACAATGAGTTCAACTCAAGTAGCTATTTAATTGTTTATTACTTTTTTTTTTCTCGATACATCACTTGCTTTCTCATTCGACCCGAATGGCGCAGCGGTAGTGAGGGTGCCTTAAGTTCTTAGGGTCCTAGGGTCAATCCCGGTAGGAGCAAATTTTTGTGTGATGAGCATGGACATTAGTTTCCGAGTCATGGATGTTTATATGTATAATAAGTATGTATTTACAAACAAAAAGTATCTATGTAGTATTATCAACTACCTGGTGTCCACGACACAAGCCTCGTTGCTTAGTGTGGCACCTAGATGGCGCTGTGTGTAATGTCCAGCGATATTTATTTATTATTTATTCACTTCTGATATTGGCAGAATTGTCGACATTGGCATCGACAGCATTTGCCATAAATAAAAATAGAATAGAATATACCTACTTAAGTTACCGGGGAGTCTCGGGGAGTTTTTAAAAGGCACAACTTTACTTGACGACCGTTTATTTCTGACTAACTTATTCTAACTTAACTAACAACTGGATAAACATTCACTTATTATCTAGCGTATAGAGTTACATTCTAACAATATCAAGAATGCTTATTCAGCAGAGCCCGCCCGTCGCGGCTGGGATCAGCGTGCTGTTATCGTTCCCACCGGACTACTTGCTAGAGATAAGACAGGTAGAGCATTCATAACGCCTCCCCCCGCAGCTTCAAAATTATCCGAGGGACTGTTATCGCTCGGATTATTTTGAAATTTGAAATTACAGTACTTATATATCAAAGTTACAGAAATGCCTAAAATTATGATTATCTATACTAATATTATAAAGCTGAAGAGTTTGTTTGTTTGTTTGTTTGTTTGTTTGAACGCGGTAATCTCAGGAACTACTGGTTCGAATTGAAAAATTCTTTTTGTGTTGGTTAGTCTATTTATCGAGGAGGCCATAGGCTATATATCATCACGCTACAACCAATAGGAGCGGAGCATCAATGACAAATGTTGCAAAAACGGGGAAAAATTATTCTCTTTGATAGCTTCCGTTGCGTGCGCTGCGTAAACGGTTAAAGTTGCACAAATATAATGTAGCAGGGAATTATTCCTCTTAAAAAGGTCTCAAAAAAAGTTCGCGACGGCACATGCCTATCTTTTAAGGTTGACTCACAATAACCATTTTTATGATTTTAAAATTTGGTCAAAATTAATGTTTTATTTGCGAAGGTGTTTTTACCGACATAGTATTAATCCTTATCAAAATAAATATGTTAGTCATCTTTAGCATTCAATTGTGACCAAAATTGCCCTTTACACTATTCAATTTAGATGAATATCTTAGGAGATATCACAGTTTTAAAATAACTCCGCATCAAAATAATGACCCGCGCGCGCTGCGAGGCGGGTGTTCATGTTGTTGGGAAAACCAATGTGATTAGATTCAATGCACAAATATTGTGGGGAACTTAGAGAAGGTTTTAGTTTTTGTTTCATGCTGTAATCAGTGCTCTCTATCAAAAGATTTATAAATTTAAAGTGTTCAAGAAGAACTTACCATCATTGTGTAAGATACATGCAACGACATCTATTGCACCAAAATGGTACTAATTAATAAAAATGTGCTCACAAGATAACTTTTAAATCGGGTCTGAGAGCAAAAAGTACTCTAGATTAGTCTACATGACGCTATAACCCTGTAGAGTGTGTGTTCGATCGCTTTACATGCATTATATTTTAACGGTTAAATTTCGTGCTCGATAGATGGCGCTATTAATTTCACTCCATTTTCTGAGTCGCGGTGTTAAGTTTTCCGTGAAAGAATGACCCTCGCCCGTGTCAAATGTCTGAAGCTTGGTTTATTAACCAACGAAACAAAAAGAGGAGGTTCTCAATTCGACGCGTCTATATTTTTTTTATTTTATGTATGACCTGACCACGCATAACTTTTTACAGAGAAGTCCGATATACATGATCTTTTGTTTTTTAAATTGAGAAATCATGTTTGGGCTCATTTCCTGCACCTTGATGAGAGCTTTAGATCTAGCTGGAGTATGACGTCATCGAAGGTCTGACGATGGAGACGGAAGGCACTTGCAAGAGGTCCTCAAGAGTTTGCAGCAACAATAACGTGTTTGGGCTCAATTCATGCACCTTGATGAGAACTTTAGGCCTTGCTGAAGTATGACTGTCATCGACGGTCAAACGATAGAGACAAATGGCAGTTGCAAGCGGTCCTAAACAGTTTGCAGCAGGTATAATGTTATTGGGCTCATTTCATTCACTTTGATGAAAACTTTAAACCATACTGAGTTGTCAGTATGACTTTCATCGAATGTCTGACGATGGAGAAGGAAAGCAGTTGCAAGTGGTCCTCAAGAGTTTACAGCATCTATATCGTGTCTGGGCTCATTTCATGCACCTTGATGAGAACTTTAGACCTAGCTGGAGTATGACTGTCATCGAAGGTCTGACGATGGAGACGGAAGGTAGTTGCAAGAGGTCCTCAAGAGTTTACAGCATCTATATCGTGTTTCGGCTGATTTCATGCACCTTGATGAGAACTTTAGACCTGCCTGGAGTATGTCTATCATCAAAGGTCTGACGATGGAGACGGAAGGCAGTTGCAAGGGGTCCGCAACAGTTTACAGCAGTTTTATCGTGTCTCGGCCCATTTCAAGAACTTTGATGAGAACTTTCGTTCTAGCTGGTGTATGATTGTCATCGAGTGTCTAAAGATGAAGACGTAAGGCTGTCGAGGGTCGCGGGCCTGTGGACAGTGAGTAATGGGCTAGCTCGCCATCCGTCCGTCTTATGACGACAGGCCGTGGTGACGGCGTGTTCGTGTTCCACACGCGCCTCAAAGAGATGTCAGCAAACGGGAAGGGATCCGAGAGAAGCGAGGCCTGCCAGGGTTGCGGGACTGTTCGAAAGAGATACCGCGGCCCTGGAACGCAAAGGGCAACAGAAGAAACGTGGGTGGATTTTAGTCAGTACAAGTCTGACAATCCCTTCCGCTCCGTCCAGAGTGGGAGGGGTCATTTGATGATTATCCATCGGTAATCTATACTAATATTATAAAGCTGAAGAGTTTGTTTGTTTGTTTGTTTGTTTGAACGCGGTAATCTCAGGAACTACTGGTTCGAATTGAAAAATTCTTTTTGTGTTGGTTAGTCTATTTATCGAGGAAG
The DNA here is from genome assembly GCA_947578425.1 of Eugnorisma glareosa. NCBI lineage: Eukaryota > Metazoa > Arthropoda > Insecta > Lepidoptera > Noctuidae > Eugnorisma > Eugnorisma glareosa. The sequence continues at coordinate 16,449,855 of OX387960.1, read as the reverse complement.
GCTATAGGCTATATATCATCACGCTACAACCAATAGGAGCGGAGCATCAATGACAAATGTTGCAAAAACGGGGAAAAATTATTCTCTTTGATAGCTTCCGTTGCGTGCGCTGCGTAAACGGTTAAAGTTGCACAAATATAATGTAGCAGGGAATTATTCCTCTTAAAAAGGTCTCAAAAAAAGTTCGCGACGGCACATGCCTATCTTTTAAGGTTGACTCACAATAACCATTTTTATGATTTTAAAATTTGGTCAAAATTAATGTTTTATTTGCGAAGGTGTTTTTACCGACATAGTATTAATCCTTATCAAAATAAATATGTTAGTCATCTTTAGCATTCAATTGTGACCAAAATTGCCCTTTACACTATTCAATTTAGATGAATATCTTAGGAGATATCACAGTTTTAAAATAACTCCGCATCAAAATAATGACCCGCGCGCGCTGCGAGGCGGGTGTTCATGTTGTTGGGAAAACCAATGTGATTAGATTCAATGCACAAATATTGTGGGGAACTTAGAGAAGGTTTTAGTTTTTGTTTCATGCTGTAATCAGTGCTCTCTATCAAAAGATTTATAAATTTAAAGTGTTCAAGAAGAACTTACCATCATTGTGTAAGATACATGCAACGACATCTATTGCACCAAAATGGTACTAATTAATAAAAATGTGCTCACAAGATAACTTTTAAATCGGGTCTGAGAGCAAAAAGTACTCTAGATTAGTCTACATGACGCTATAACCCTGTAGAGTGTGTGTTCGATCGCTAACAGTTAAATTTCGTGCTCGATAGATGGCGCTATTAATTTCACTCCATTTTCTGAGTCGCGGTGTTAAGTTTTCCGTGAAAGAATGACCCTCACCCGTGTCAAATGTCTGAAGCTTGGTTTATTAACCAACGTAACAAAAAGAGGAGGTTCTCAATTCGACGCGTCTATATTTTTTTCTTTTATGTATGACCTGACCACGCATAACTTTTTACAGAGAAGTCCGATATACATGATCTTTTGTTTTTTAAATTGAGAAATCATGTTTGGGCTCATTTCCTGCACCTTGATGAGAACTTTAGATCTAGCTGGAGTATGACGTCATCGAAGGTCTGACGATGGAGACGGAAGGCACTTGCAAGAGGTCCTCAAGAGTTTGCAGCAACAATAACGTGTTTGGGCTCAATTCATGCACCTTGATGAGAACTTTAGGCCTTGCTGAAGTATGACTGTCATCGACGGTCAAACGATAGAGACAAATGGCAGTTGCAAGCGGTCCTAAACAGTTTGCAGCAGGTATAATGTTATTGGGCTCATTTCATTCACTTTGATGAAAACTTTAAACCATACTGAGTTGTCAGTATGACTTTCATCGAATGTCTGACGATGGAGAAGGAAAGCAGTTGCAAGTGGTCCTCAAGAGTTTACAGCATCTATATCGTGTCTGGGCTCATTTCATGCACCTTGATGAGAACTTTAGACCTAGCTGGAGTATGACTGTCATCGAAGGTCTGACGATGGAGACGGAAGGTAGTTGCAAGAGGTCCTCAAGAGTTTACAGCATCTATATCGTGTTTCGGCTGATTTCATGCACCTTGATGAGAACTTTAGACCTGCCTGGAGTATGTCTATCATCAAAGGTCTGACGATGGAGACGGAAGGCAGTTGCAAGGGGTCCGCAACAGTTTACAGCAGTTTTATCGTGTCTCGGCCCATTTCAAGAACTTTGATGAGAACTTTCGTTCTAGCTGGTGTATGATTGTCATCGAGTGTCTAAAGATGAAGACGTAAGGCTGTCGAGGGTCGCGGGCCTGTGGACAGTGAGTAATGGGCTAGCTCGCCATCCGTCCGTCTTATGACGACAGGCCGTGGTGACGGCGTGTTCGTGTTCCACACGCGCCTCAAAGAGATGTCAGCAAACGGGAAGGGATCCGAGAGAAGCGAGGCCTGCCAGGGTTGCGGGACTGTTCGAAAGAGATACCGCGGCCCTGGAACGCAAAGGGCAACAGAAGAAACGTGGGTGGATTTTAGTCAGTACAAGTCTGACAATCCCTTCCGCTCCGTCCAGAGTGGGAGGGGTCATTTGATGATTATCCATCGGTAATAGTATATAATAGGGATTTACTCCTTTTGAGAGCTTCCGTTGTGCGTGAACGGTTAAAGTTACGCAATTATCATGTATGTCGGAATTGTCCTTCTTAAAAAGCTCTAAAAAATATCCGCAATGGCCATATGTCTAACTTTTAAGGTTGACGCACACTCTCTCTAACCTCTCTTTCTTTTATGTACGCACGCACGCAGACGAAGTTGCGCGGGTCAGCTAGTTATCTTAATAATAGATCCTAGGGGGTTAAAGATCCCTCGCTTAATTCTAATCGATGGAGCTAACTGATTGAATTTTTCTATACTGGAATTCATGACATAATCGGTTTGAAACTTCACGTCCATCAATTGTCGATCGAATGTTTTATTTCCAAAGTAACTCCTGACTTGGTTATTGAAATTTACATATTTTTTTATATTCAACTCTAAGTCTTCTCGCATCGAACTTAAATCTAAAACCTTAATAATATTCCACTTATCATAACTTACTCTAGCTTGACCTTGCTTCGTAAGAATCACTCCTGGATTCTTATCAATTCTGTGCAGTTGAAGGGCCTGGGTCCTGAAGGTCAGGATCAGGAGCACGAGGAGGCACCTGTGAAGGTCGTTTAATGTCCTTAATAGGTACTTTGGTATCGCGGGTTTTGATTTTAACTGGACAAGTGTTCCTAGTAATATCTCCGGTTACTGTAGCTTTTTGGTAGCGAGGTTTATCCTTGCTACGTCTGATGTTTACCCCTTTTATGTATATATCATCCCCTTCTTGTACATCAAATGACGTCTCTCCGCCACGTTTTTCTTTTACCTTTTCCTTATTTCGTATTATTTTATCTGTTAGCTGTTTATAGAGATACTAGCTGACCCGCGCAACTTCGTCTGCGTGCGTGCGTACATAAAAGAAAGAGAGGTTAGAGAGAGTGTGCGTCAACCTTAAAAGTTAGACATATGGCCATTGCGGATATTTTTTAGAGCTTTTTAAGAAGGACAATTCCGACATACATGATAATTGCGTAACTTTAACCGTTCACGCACAACGGAAGCTCTCAAAAGGAGTAAATCCCTATTATATACTATTACCGATGGATAATCATCAAATGACCCCTCCCACTCTGGACTTCATCTGGGTCTTCATCTTTAGACACTCGATGACAATCATACACCAGCTAGAACGAAAGTTCTCATCAAAGTTCTTGAAATGGGCCGAGACACGATAAAACTGCTGTAAACTGTTGCGGACCCCTTGCAACTGCCTTCCGTCTCCATCGTCAGACCTTTGATGATAGACATACTCCAGGCAGGTCTAAAGTTCTCATCAAGGTGCATGAAATCAGCCGAAACACGATATAGATGCTGTAAACTCTTGAGGACCTCTTGCAACTACCTTCCGTCTCCATCGTCAGACCTTCGATGACAGTCATACTCCAGCTAGGTCTAAAGTTCTCATCAAGGTGCATGAAATGAGCCCAGACACGATATAGATGCTGTAAACTCTTGAGGACCACTTGCAACTGCTTTCCTTCTCCATCGTCAGACATTCGATGAAAGTCATACTGACAACTCAGTATGGTTTAAAGTTTTCATCAAAGTGAATGAAATGAGCCCAATAACATTATACCTGCTGCAAACTGTTTAGGACCGCTTGCAACTGCCATTTGTCTCTATCGTTTGACCGTCGATGACAGTCATACTTCAGCAAGGCCTAAAGTTCTCATCAAGGTGCATGAATTGAGCCCAAACACGTTATTGTTGCTGCAAACTCTTGAGGACCTCTTGCAAGTGCCTTCCGTCTCCATCGTCAGACCTTCGATGACGTCATACTCCAGCTAGATCTAAAGTTCTCATCAAGGTGCAGGAAATGAGCCCAAACATGATTTCTCAATTTAAAAAACAAAAGATCATGTATATCGGACTTCTCTGTAAAAAGTTATGCGTGGTCAGGTCATACATAAAAGAAAAAAATATAGACGCGTCGAATTGAGAACCTCCTCTTTTTGTTACGTTGGTTAATAAACCAAGCTTCAGACATTTGACACGGGTGAGGGTCATTCTTTCACGGAAAACTTAACACCGCGACTCAGAAAATGGAGTGAAATTAATAGCGCCATCTATCGAGCACGAAATTTAACTGTTAGCGATCGAACACACACTCTACAGGGTTATAGCGTCATGTAGACTAATCTAGAGTACTTTTTGCTCTCAGACCCGATTTAAAAGTTATCTTGTGAGCACATTTTTATTAATTAGTACCATTTTGGTGCAATAGATGTCGTTGCATGTATCTTACACAATGATGGTAAGTTCTTCTTGAACACTTTAAATTTATAAATCTTTTGATAGAGAGCACTGATTACAGCATGAAACAAAAACTAAAACCTTCTCTAAGTTCCCCACAATATTTGTGCATTGAATCTAATCACATTGGTTTTCCCAACAACATGAACACCCGCCTCGCAGCGCGCGCGGGTCATTATTTTGATGCGGAGTTATTTTAAAACTGTGATATCTCCTAAGATATTCATCTAAATTGAATAGTGTAAAGGGCAATTTTGGTCACAATTGAATGCTAAAGATGACTAACATATTTATTTTGATAAGGATTAATACTATGTCGGTAAAAACACCTTCGCAAATAAAACATTAATTTTGACCAAATTTTAAAATCATAAAAATGGTTATTGTGAGTCAACCTTAAAAGATAGGCATGTGCCGTCGCGAACTTTTTTTGAGACCTTTTTAAGAGGAATAATTCCCTGCTACATTATATTTGTGCAACTTTAACCGTTTACGCAGCGCACGCAACGGAAGCTATCAAAGAGAATAATTTTTCCCCGTTTTTGCAACATTTGTCATTGATGCTCCGCTCCTATTGGTTGTAGCGTGATGATATATAGCCTTTGGCCTCCTCGATAAATAGACTAACCAACACAAAAAGAATTTTTCAATTCGAACCAGTAGTTCCTGAGATTACCGCGTTCAAACAAACAAACAAACAAACAAACTCTTCAGCTTTATAATATTAGTATAGATTTCGTTCGCTGCACATGATCTTTCACTAACTGTTGTGTGTATTGTTTCTCAAAATTTACGGCAAAAGTACTATTAGATTCGGTATGGCCAAAAACAACTTCAAAGGGTGTAAGACCTGTCGTGGAATGAATACTTTGATTGTAGGCCATAATCGCATATGTCAAGACGTTGGCTGCGTCTGTTATTTTATGTTCATATTTAGCGCTACGATATATCTCTGCTATAGTAGAATGAAAACGCTCTATTATTCCCATGGAATTGGGATTATGTGCAGTGCCTATGTGCAAGTCTATTTTATAGAATTGTAGAGTTTCTTTTAATAAAATGTTGTTGAATTCTGACCCAGAGTCAGCACTGATTTTATTTGGTACGCCATAAAATGAGAAATATTTGATGAGTGCGCGAACTACTTCAGGAGTCGAGCGATTGGGTAATTCAAAGGCTTGTCCTAGTTTGCTGAATGCGTCAACTATGGTAAGAAAGTATTTCCCTTCAATGGAATACAGGTCTATGAAGATTTCGGCAAATGGTTTGGTTTGGGTTTGAGTAAGCTGTAATTGCGGTTTAATGGGTTTGCGGTCATATTTCATTGTCTTACAGATGTCACAAGTATTAATCACAGTAGCAACAGTTATATCCATATTTGGCCAGTAGTATGTCCGTTTAAGGTGCATGAGCGTTTCTTTAATTCCGCGGTGACATGTTTTACCGCGATGATACGTAAGTATAACTGCGCGTTGCTCGTCCTCGTCTTCGATGTATACCACTCTTTTAGTGCATTCATAAATTTTAACTGTATTCTTTTTAAATAATCGAGTAACGGCATCCGTAAACTGACTTCTGTGTATTTTGTCTTCGAAATAAAAGAAATATTTAGTTTTAGGTTTTATGTATTCTAGTAGGAAGTTTTTAACTAAACTGGGATTATCAACAGGTAAGTGAACCTCTAAAACTTTTTGTTTATCCCGTGATAAATCTTTAACTGATGTCTGGTTTCTGTTCCAGGTAAAGACAAGAACTTGGTGGGGCTTTGTGTCTACTGCTTCGTTTAATATGGGGATTCCGTCGGTATCAACATCCTCGGCAGAGTGAATTGTTTCAGGTAATGACGGGGCTGTAATAGTACTAGATGTTGGAGAGCCGACTGGATAAGAGGTAAGTGAAGGCGCACTAATCGTTTCCGATGAATCGGAGATGACTATTGTATCGTTGTCTTTGTTCGTGTCACTTGCGTTACACTGCATGGATTCGTTATCATTATTATTGGTAAGTATATTTAATTTTATACGTGACAGGGCATCCGCGTTACTGTTCTGTTTCCCATTTTTGTAAATGATATCGAAATCGAATTCAGCCAATCTAAGCTTCCATCGAGTGAGCTTACTGTCAGGCTCTTTAAATGAGGTAAGCCAGGCTAGAGGACGATGGTCCGTGTAGATAGTGAATTTACGCCCATATAGGTACGGACGAAAATGTTTTGTTGCCCAAATAATGGGTAGCATTTCTTTCTCCAGTGTACTATAACGTGTCTCCGCGTCATTTAAAGTGCGGCTCGCGTAGGCTATGGGCTTGTCAGTTCCAATAGGGCCTTGTGAAAGGACTGCTCCTAGAGCATAATTGGAGGCGTCCGTGGTTAAGACAAAAGGTTTGGAGAAATCGGGGAACTGAAGAATAGGCGCGTTTACTAGCAACTCTTTACACTTATTAAAGGCATGGATAAAGGATTGGCTGATCTGTACTTTGTTTCGTTTTTTTAAACAAAAGGTGAGTGGTTGCGTGATCTTAGCAAAGTCTTTTATAAATTTACGGTAATAACCGACTAAGCCCAGGAAACTTTTTATTTCAGCGGGCGTTCTCGGTAACGGAAAGTCTAGTACTGCTTTTACTTTGTCATTGTTGGGTTCTAGCCCGTCTTTGGTAATTTTGTGTCCTAAATAAAGTACTTCTGTACGTAAAAATTCGCATTTGTCAAGCGTCACCTTCAAGTTGGTTTGTCTAAGTCGATCAAAAACTTTCCTAAGTTTATCTATATGTTCCTGCAAGCTATTTGAAAAGACTATTATATCATCTAGGTAAACCAGGCAATGGATACCCTGCAATCCCCTCAACACGTTATCCATTGCGCGTTGAAATGTTGCAGGTGCGGTCTTAAGGCCAAAGGGCATGCGAGTGAATTCAAAATGCCCTGATGGGGTAGTGAACGCAGTTTTGGGTCTATCCTTTTTATCTATTTCCAGCTGGTGGTAGCCACTTGCGAGGTCTAGTGTGGTAAAGTAGGTGGACTTCCCTAATTTGTCAAATAAGTCGTTTATGTTAGGTAAGGGATATTTATCGTCCGTAGTTATGTCATTCAAGCGTCGATAGTCTATAACCATCCTATATTTTTGTTCACCCGAGGCGTCCATTTTTTTTGGTACAAGGTGTACGGGTGCACTCCAAGGCGAAAAAGATTCCTGAATGACGTCATTTTGCAATAATTTTTCAACTTGTTTTTGTACTTCTATATTTTGCGACGGTGGAAGTCTATAGGGGCGGACATAAATGGGATCTTCATTTTTAGTTCTAATCTGATGCTTTACCTGATTGGTAAAAGTAAGAGGAAGTTCATCACAATGGAATATGTCTCTGTAATCAAAACATATTTTGGTTATAGCCTCACGTTCTTCCGCATTGGTGTGGTCCAGTCGTAATTTAGTTAAGTTATTTTTAAGTAAATCGTCGATCTCAAAGTTGCTCAATGGTTCGTTATTTGTCATATTTATCTCACAAGTATTGTCATTTAATTTACATGTAATTAAGGGTTGCCGAAATGTTAATGTGACGCTATTTTCTGAAGCATTCTGTATAACTGTAGTTGCAAATGAATCGATACATTTTACGAGAGCACTCGGCATTCTAACACCCTGTCCGAAATCTGTATAGTTTAATATAGCATCTCCATTTTTCATATCGGTCGGAACTTTAACTCGCGACCCAGTCCTTGGTTCTAATGTGACCTCGTATGGCGGGTTATATAATATACGAATGTCTGTCGTGGGTGTACGTAATATTTGGTTTTTCATATCAATAGAGGCTTCTAATTGTTTTAATAAATCTGAGCCTATCAAACCATCATATCTTTTATCTACGTCATATACGTAAAACTTATGTTTACCTAAAGTTTTAAAGGTATTTAAAAGTGGTATATAAATTACTTCATTATGTTGACTACGAGCGTGTGTACTTATGACCTCAAACGGTTCGTATAATTTATATTTTGAAAAATATTCATTTGCTTTGACAGGACTTATGAAAGACCGCGTACTTCCAGTATCTATCATGAAACGGGCCTTGATTTCGGGAATTTCTATATGCGGGAGTTTTAGGAGTGAATCACAATTCAACTGAATTACTTCGGTTGAGAATTGGAGGCTTGTACCTGAAAATTTTCAACATCGTGTGGTTTTTCATCATTTTGCTTTTCGAAAGGTTCATTGTAAATTTGGGTTTCAGGCATTTCTAAATTATAAGCATAATTTTCTACATAATAAGTGACATTTTGATTGGATTGTTCTGACGGGGTCTCTACGGGTTCAATATTGTAGAATAGATTGTTATCGTCATCAAGTAAAATATTTAACATGTTTTGTCTCATCGGGCGAGCTGTACGCATAGTGACATCACTTTCCTGTAACTGTGGTGAGTTACGTTGTGGTTGATTTTGTGGGGGTATTCCAAATTTAAATTGTTGATTTGGTCCATTGGAATTTGGCTTGGCCTGATTTGGAGTATTATTATTAAATTGGGGTTGATAACCTTGCTGAGGAACGATTCTAAATCTAAAATTTTGTTGACCATGTAAGTTGGGCCTAAAACCTTGCTGAGGAACTGTTGGAATACCAAACTTAAAATTTGTTGGTGTGAACTGTGGTGTGCCGAATCGATTAGCATTATTAAAACCAGGCCTAGTATTATTTTGCGCTTGTTGCGGGATTCCAAATTTAAAAGGCTGGCTGTTGGGCGATAAAAAGTTTTGTTTAGGCGATCTAGGATCTACAGAATTATTAGGATTAGGTAATGAGGTTTGTTTCTGAGCTTTGTTTTTATTTTTATACTGATATTGAAAGTTAACTTCTTCCATGACAATGCTAAGTGCACTTTCTAAAGTATTAGAGTTTCTCAAACGTACGATTCTAATTAGATCCTCCGGAAGGTTGTATAAAAACACATTAAGACACATATTATTATATATTATCATTTTAGCAGCTTTTAAACCTTCGTCCGTGAGCAAGTTTACCTTAGAGAAGAGGGTGCTACGCGTTTGTTGAATTCTGTTGCAAAATTGTAAGTAATTTTCATCATTTTTAATTTTTAAATTTTCGAGCTCAATCGCTACGCACTCCTCTGATCTAGGGTCTCCAAAATGCTGTATGAGAATATTTTTCAATTGTTCCCAAGAATTAATGTCGTCTCTTTCACTTAGTAGAGTTGCGGCTCTACCGCATAATCGGCTAGTAATAGAATGAAATACGTATGTTGATTGAATCACATTTTCTGGTCCATTAAAATTTCTCAATATATATTCACTCTTTTTGATAAATAAATTTAACATATTCTGGTCCCCATCAAACTTAGGGATAAGGGAGAGCAATTCTTTTGGAATAACTTGTACTCGGTCTGCCATTATTAAAATTATTACTAAAAACAAATTTAAAGTACTGTATACAAATATAAAATTCCGAAAATAATGCTCAAACACTTCACACTTAAAATAATTACTTAATTAACAAATATTGATGAAGTCAAATAACTTTCGACGATTTTAGTTCGAAAATTACGATATATATCTACTTTCGTAGCCACAGGAAATACAAGGACAAGACAGGAATCGTAAGAAGGTCTACTTACAGTTCGCTCGATCCCATGCCTTCCCGTAGAGCTGCAATCGTAGAAACAGGAACCCTCGGCACCCGGTTGACAGGAATTTGTTTGGTTCGAGTTTACCCAATACCACGCGCACAGAACCGATTTAGTGTCCTTCGAAGCACAGGCTAAATTTTGGGTATCCTACCGGCTGCGCCACTTAAGTTACCGGGGAGTCTCGGGGAGTTTTTAAAAGGCACAACTTTACTTGACGACCGTTTATTTCTGACTAACTTATTCTAACTTAACTAACAACTGGATAAACATTCACTTATTATCTAGCGTATAGAGTTACATTCTAACAATATCAAGAATGCTTATTCAGCAGAGCCCGCCCGTCGCGGCTGGGATCAGCGTGCTGTTATCGTTCCCACCGGACTACTTGCTAGAGATAAGACAGGTAGAGCATTCATAACGACCTACTAGAATGTTTACTGATGTTAACGCTAAAAAAAATTTACTGTATTATGAAAAAGGGAGATATACCAGACGGGTAAGTCCATAATATTGTTTCAAGCTCGCAGGCGTGATTTTATGATGATGTTTGACACTCAAGCAGTGACGAACAACTCATTAATTTTCGAATTTTATTTAGGACCAAATTAAATTCGAAAATGAAGGAGTTGTTCGTCACTGCTTCTTATAGCACTTGAAACATTAATATCTGAATTGTTTTCGGTTGTGTGATATACAAATAAACGTACGTGAGCCACGTTGAGGTCCGTGTAACCAGTGCCCACTTATACCGGAGAGCTAGTGCACGTACCCCTAAGTAGTTCATCTACTTACTGATAATTCTGTGGTTTTATTCTAAACCCTAACTAGTGTTTCTAGTGAACACCGCAGTTTTCATAATTGTTCTGCGTATTTCTTTATGTAGGTACCTACCTAAAGAAATACGTAATGGTCGGTATAATTCTTGACAATCGTATGCCATAGTTCGTAAACAAACTGTTAAACAAGATCAAGTGACAATAAAGGAAATCATGCCAGTGTACGGCTCAGAGTGGTCAAGTTGTAGTGAGGTGAGTTGACGACAACCACAGACCTCACGATTCCAAGTAGTTTATTGCAAAGTTACACAACGTTATGTTGGATGCTAATCCGTAGTGGGGCTAAGGTAGCTAATGGTCAAATAACGTTTTGTATCAGAAATAATTATAAAATGCATTACTGAAAGGAGGTCGCGGCGTCAGCGAATAACTTACCTGGGGGCCTAAAATGGAAGCGTGATCAGAATCATAATATGAATCACGTTAAAAAATTAAAATTCTTAAAATGGTCTTTATGGTTATGACCACAAAGTCCATTTGATAGCGAGTCTATAAACGTAAGGTAAGACATGGCTAGCCCTCGGACTAGGTGGAGCAGTCGATCTATGCCAATTCGACGAGTGGCTAGTACATACCTTGCAGCTGGATGTGACTAGATGAGGTGATTGCATTCTGATAGGTAGTGCCCAACAATGGACTCCTATAGTTTCAAAATCAAAGCATCTATGTCAAGTGGGCCAGTTACAGGCACTTTTGGATTGTCGAAAAAATAACAACATTAAAATGAAGCTACCGTCTCAGTCACAAGGTAGAATACCTGTGAAAGTAGTGTAGTTGCCTATTCCAAAGCGTAGAATCGTAGATCGCTTTGAAAAAGAACGGTCAAGAAACTCCATGGACACTCTTTTAAATCCGAATATTGTTACAAAACAAGTTAGTTGCATCATTCATATTGAGATGGAAAAAAACTAAATGTGTTCTTAAATACCTATGTATATAATGTTGTAATCGTAAGCGAACCCAAAAATAAAACAAGGTTAAGCAATCTATAACAAATCATACTTAGAACCCTGCTACTGTTGAAATCGTAATTATATCAAGTTCATTCATTGACAATTTCATCGAAAATACTAAGACAATAAACAAAATCCGGTATGACACATTAGCACTATTTCCGTAAAGGAAGTTCTGGTGAAAAATAACTGAAAACATGAATCACCACGCCCAGTAGGCGAACGGTGAATAACTTCAGTAAATAGCGAGAAAACAAATGTTATCTATTGATAAAACAAGTACCTATATACGATTACTTGGGTACATACGTCGATTACTGAACACTTTGATAATGATATAGAAATTCAAAATAACTAAATGGAACTCAAACTCAAAGCATCTATTTCAAATAGACCAGTTATACCAGTTACTTTTGGTCAAACACAAGATGATAAAGCTACAGGCCAGCCACAAGGTACCTATAATAACTGTGAACGGACTGTAGTTGTCCATTTTAAAGCATAGATCTCTATGGAGAAGCAATATGGGCAAAAAACGCCATGGACACTCTTTTAAAATCAAGATAGGCATTACAAAGTCCTGGGAACACTATTGGTAATTCTACAAGACCCTTCACAAAGCCGTCAACTAAGCATTATGTACATAAAACTAAGTAGCTTTACGCAAAAATTATTGCTGGGAAACGACTTTTTTTTTGGGGTGTAAAATCACGCTTTACGGTATGGGACTCAAAACATTGTTCTGATGGATGCATTGAATAGTACGGGGGCCGAGGAGGTGTTTAAAGTAAACTCTTATAATAAAAACATGTACTTATTTAAAAAAAAAAACTTGTGAAAAAGTTGGAACTTCTATGTTAAGGGTTTGGTTTCCGGACTTAGTCCTTAAAGTGGACCATTGTACGTGAGCCATGGTGGCCGTTACTCCAACCAGCCCACCTCCCTCCAGAAGCAGATCAGACTTCCCGGTCTTCTCAGGACATCCGCAAGGGATCTCGGTGCTCCAAGAGTCTCTTCGCGGATCTGGGTGACGCCGGTGCACTCGAGGAGTACATGCGCTACCGTTTCCTCCGCCTCCATGCACGCTCTGTACAGGGGGCTGTCAGTGATACCTAGGGTGTGGAAGTGTTTATTCAGTGAGCAGTATCCAGTGATGGTCCCCGCCACCAGTCGCAGACTATGTCTGTCCAGGCGCAGAAGGCGCTTGGTCAGCTGTGTATCCAGGGATGGCATAGCCTCCTTGGATTGCCTACACCCTGGTGTCGAGGTCCACCATTTTTCCGCTTCTGTTTGAGTGTGTTCCTTTAAACAGCTCCTTAGCTGCTGGAAAGGAATGGGCACAATGGGTTCGGGTCCGAAGGCTTTAGTGCTGGATCCCCTTCTAGCAAGTTCATCAGCTGCATCGTTTCCAAGTGATCCACTGTGACCTTTGATCCATTGTAGTGTCACCGTGTTTCGGTTTAGTACCGTTACTCGTTCGAAGGCATTATGGCATTCTAGTATTAGTCTCGACGTGATCTGGTTTCTCTTCAAGGATTGAAGAACTGAGGCACTGTCGGAGAGTATACGAATATGGGTATCCGTAACCTCCCTGACTTGACTCGGATGATGCCTACGCACTCAGCTTGGTAGACCGAGTTGAGCATTCCCAGGGGTCTGGATATTTTAATGTTAAGGTCGTCAGAGAAGACTCCGACACCTGTCCCTTCGTCGGTCCTTGATCCATCGGTGTAGATCCTTAGGTCTGTTGGACCAGAGTAGTCATACATCTCCGCTGTGAGCTCTATGTTGTAGTGTTTTTGAAAGCAGTGGATCTTCAGGGTTCTGTCGCAGGGTGATACCATCATGGGCTGTTGTTTGATTGCATCATCTTTTATGCGTGTATGTTTGATTCTGGAGTCCTTACTCAGCGACTTGTCGATATCGATAGTTGATTTCTCTAGACACAACAGAGTGAATGCTAGAAACTAGAAGTATTAATCATTTTAACCGACTTTAAGAAAATAACCGCCGCGTTGTTGTCATTTAGACGCGTATTTAATAATGTAAAATAAGTTCATGGCGACCTGGGTACAACTAAAAATGGAAAAATAAAAACTTTTTTGCAAAAAATAAAACCGACTTCAAAAAAAAACAAAAAGAAAGAATCACCAAATCAATCAAACACAAGTCAACAAGCTTCAAAGTCGGTGACCTTTGTTTGATTGATTTTGTGTTTTTGTCACCGACTTCTGAAGCTTGACTTTTGTTTGATTGATTTGGTGTTTTTGTCACCGGCATCTGAAGCTAAAGTTATTTTTCACTTTTTTGTGTTTTGGTTTGGTATTTTTATTTTTGTTTTTTTTTAAGTCTGTTTTATTTTTTGCAAAAAAGGTTTTTAGTGGTCGGAAATGTAAGCGGTACCATACCATTCAAACTGGATTTACTAATCATGTCGTGTCTTATCATGTCTATAAGTCAAGCAGACTTGCTTGGCGGCAGAAACAGGTGCTTTTTAGGGTTCCGTAGCCAAATGGCAAAAAACGGAACCCTTATAGATTCGCCAAGTCTGTCCGTGTATGTCACAGCCACTTTACTCCGAAACTATTAGGACTACACAGTTGAAACTTAGTAGGTAGATGTATTCTGTGAACCGCTATAACGTTTATACAAAAATAAAAAAAATAAACATAAGATTAAGGGAACTCCCTGTACATGGAACTGAAACTAAAAAATTTTTTTCATCAAACCTATACGTACGGCGTCTTTATATAGATCTTTAAAAATGACATTGAGGTTCCTAAAACCATTCTCTCTCAAAGTCAATCGTTTGAAAGTTAAACACTTCCAAAGTGGTAAAATGTTTGTCCCCCCCCCCCTCTAATTTCTAAAGTAAGAGGAGAAAAATTCTGAAAAAAATACAGCGTGTAACAGAAAGGGTATAATCAATTGGAATACTGTGGTACTGACCATCAAACTGAACAACTTTCTGTATGGGACCACCATCGAAATCGTAAAAAAATAATCAGCTGTCCCATACATTTGGGTCGAGTAGGTATTGAAATTTTGTATAGGACAGCTGATTATTTTTTTACGATTTCGATGGTGGTCGCATAGAGAAAGTTGTTCAGTTTGATGGTCCCTACCGCAGTATTCCAATTGATTATACCCTTTCTGTTACACGCTGTATAGCATTATAGAACGTAAAAAAAACTTTGAACCAAAATTGGTTTCAATAAGATTTGATGTTTATTTTTTGAGATATTTTTTGATATAGGGTGACCTGTTCAACAGTTAACCACCTAAAATTCAGACCACCATATCTCATAATTGTTCAATAAAAACAGGTTTTCTTGTATTCTGGTCAAAAGGTAGGTTCATTAGCTACATATTGGCATTGAAGGACTGTTCGTTTTCCAAAAGATTTTAGAGAAAAAATTGTTTAAAGAAAAAATTAGATTTGGTTAACTGTGTCCACACTATAGTACACTATTAACCGGGGGGTACGCAACAGTTAACCGGTGGGTACACAATTAATCACTAAATAAGATACACTATTTATTTTGAAATGATAATACCATATGTTATTAAATTGACCATTTATTTGTTATTAAAGTTTATTTTGCTAAAATTAACACATACTATATGTTTTCATCACAATAACTACGAAAAAATTAACATGTTTATAACATTATCAATCAGACTTCTCGATTTGAAACATAATTACAATAAAAAATGCTTTTAAATCCATGCAAGGCTTTAAAAGCATTTTTTTCATAATTATGTAACTATTATTATTAGGTTTTGTACTTCTACTACTACTACTACTTATTATTTGAAACATTTTTATGCTTAACAGCACTTATACTTAACGTTCAATTTATTTTACTAAATCGTCTTCTTCCAATGTACAAACTTTGTTGACTTTGTTGTGTGGTTTTAAAGGTATCGATTAACCAGCATTTTCGTTGGATCTTTTCACGAACAATCGAACGGTTGGTAACTAAGTTTGCATTATTTACTAGCCCTCCTTAAGCTCAACCCACCTTACACTAATTCAAGAGCCATCTTCATAGCGTCTACTGAATGCCCTCATTTTTTTCTTGTTGTTTAGGGTTGGGGCGCACCCCATCTAAAATACAAATAAATAAAAAAAGAGAACTTTTTATACATTTCTTTGTATACAACACATTAAAGAGTTTACAAAGAAACAAACAAACGTGACAAAATTATACAGCTACACAATTAACCGTAGTTGGTTCACAGTCAACCATGGTTAACTGTGTACCAACTGCATTTGGTTAATTGTAGACCACCCTGCTTCCAAAGCCGTTGAGCTAACGTCACTTTTAAATAAGCGTCACTACACACCTATTAGCTAAAATAAATAAAGCATGTTTAGTCAGTCTACACAGCCGACAATTAACGATTATTGTAAAATCAAACCAAATGAAGTTATGAGAAAAAGTATTCACGTTATTTTTTTAACTTTTTTCATAAAAAACACAAAAATTTATGTCACATAACTGACGTCCGCGCTAACTCCCTGCAAACTGGGCAGAGGGGAGCGGGGCCGTTTTGACATCTAAATCAGGCGGTTGCACTAAATAGTAAAGTTACGTTTGCCAAAAATGGGCATGGTTAATTGTGTACGAGTGGTTAACTGTTGGACAGGTCACCTACTTTTTCATCAAACTGCAGCAACAACTTTGTTTTTCATTAACATACTATGAAATCCAAATTTAGTTTTGTTGATGAATGTAAAACAATACAACATATTGAACGAATGCCTTCAAAATATTTTTATTAAATGGCAGGGATTTTTTTACTGATGGGAAATCATCAAATGATGATCCCCTCCCACTCTGGGCGGAGCGGAAGGGAGTGTCAGACTTGTACTAACTTAAACCCATCCGTGTTCCTTCTTTTGCTCTTTGTGTGGCTGCGGTATCTCTTTCAAACAGCCCGCAACCCTGGCAGGCATCGGTCCTTTCGGACCCCTTCCCGTTTGCTGACATCGCGTGGAACACGAACGCGCCGTCGACACGGCTACCAGCCTTTGGGGCGCGTTCAGGTAGAAGGCGTCTCGCCGCTTCAAGGAACGCGCCCACACCGAGGCCCCGTAAAGGGCCATGCGTGGAGCCTCCGGCAGCATAAGGCGTTTGGACCCCTCAGGTTGGGCACAGACAGGTGCTATGCTTCAGTTTGAGGGTTTGTAACATAACATCACGCCTATAATACCCAAAGGGTTAGGCAGACGTGTACCTAATAATAAACCCACATTTCGCCAGTTACGAGTATGTTTAATGTCACATGTAATAGTTACAGCGGCTGCGGAGCTGTTCGAAAGAGATACCGTGGCCCCGGAACACAAAGGGCGATTAAGGAATATGGATGGGTTTTAGTCAGTAAAAGTCTGACACTCCCTCCTGCTCAGCCCAGAGCGGGAGGAGTTATTTGATGATTTATCAAAAGAAAAAAAAAAGGTATAGTTACAGCAAATAAATATCGACACAAACCACATCTTTATGTTTTGCCAATTATTTAAAGTGCTGATTAAATCAGTCGTTCGTGGCAACTATTAAAATGACTTTATCTTGAAGTAATATCGCGAAACAATATTTTTGAGCTGTTCTGTAATAATCAAAATGTATAATAATAAAGAAACTTTTTACAAGGGACTCACCCCCCTGTCCATGGCTAAAGCGAACTGGCGCAAACCTATAGTACTTACTACCGACGACCGCAAGGAAGTATGGCAAGGCAAGGAGCTATCGCGGGCCTGTGGACGGTGAGCTATGGGCTTGCTCGCCGTCCGTCCGTCTTATGACGACAGGCCGTGTCGACGGCGCGTTCGTGTTCCACGCGCGCCTCAAAGAGAGTCAGCAAACAGGAAGGGGTCCGTAAGGGCCGACGCCTGCCAGGGTTGCGGGACTGTTCGAAAGAGATACCGCGGCCCTGGAACACAAAGGGCAAAGGAAGGAACATGGATGGGTTTTAGTCAGTAGAAGTCTGACACTCCCTCCTGCTCAGCCCAGAGCGGGAGGGGTTATTTGATGATTTCCCATCGGTAAAAAAAAAAAAAAAAAAAAAAAGGCAAGGAGCTATACGGGCGCTTCTACCGGGCTCTTCATGGGCCCGATGTAGATTTTCTAGCATCCGTGTCCTGACTACGTTTCGGTGACCTCTTTAGGGAAACTGAAGGTTTTGTCTGTGCGATTATGGACGAAGTTACAGTCTGTCTATAAAGTCATGAAAAAAAATGAGGGCGCTGCGGTCGTGCACGTAGCAACCCTGTATAGTGTGACTAAATTGATTTTGATACTAGCACATTATTTTGTATTGGAAGCAAACCTGGTTTTAATGAAAACATAATTTTTACTCGTAGATGATTTTTAAACTAGATAGAAAAGGTAAAGTCGTAAATCCGTAATCTTATTAAAAAATTCTACAGTAACCATAGACAAAGATGCGACCTTCATTATAAATAATAATAATACCAGCCTATTACTGTCCCACTGCTGGGCAAAGGCCTCTTCTCAACAGAGAAGGCACGAACATTGATCACCACGCTTGCTCAAGACGGGTTGGTTGGCGATTTCAGACTTTTATAAGTCCAGCAGGGCTATTGCGTATCTCTATTGACAGTTCATAGTGATCATCACTTGGCGAGATTTGATATACAATGACGGTTCTGCACGGGTAGCGTCAGTTGAAAATAACTAGAACGATCATTGTATATCAAAACTCGCTAAGTGATGATCCCCAATAGCTACAGGTTTCCTCGCGATGTTTTCCTTCACCAATGTCTGTGATGTCCAAGATAAACTTAGAAAGTACAAATGAATTGAGAAAGTCACATTGGTACTTGCCCGGATTTGATTTTGAGGAACCCAGAATCTCATGCATAAAGGGGCAAGGCCTTAACCTCTGGGCCATCACGACATACCTTCATTAGTTTGCATAAACGATCAGATAGCACAAATCTATGGTCTCTGTCCTTCAAATAAAATGAGTAAATAAAAGAAAGATGTTCATACATTTTTTTTATTATAAAAATATGTTTAAACCTTTTTTTTAATGAAATATATCCCATAAAATAATAATTAATTACTTTCATCACCTCATGCCAAATATTCTACGTTAAAAAAAGTATTTTCATTGCCAGCTGCGTCACTAACAACGTCTTCGCTACTGCTGTCATTGCTGCTGCTATCTTTGCCTAGCCTAGGCGAATGACTAATTACTCATCTATATCTTGATCTGTGTTTGCCAGGGGTTCCAAATTTGCCATCATTTTTATAGCCTTCATCTACAATACGCCTCACTGTACTGTTTCCTGAAAAAATGATTTAAAAAAGTGTAATATATAACAAAATGGATAGCACTACCTTTAATATTAGACATTATATAACTTATTCAGATTTAAAATCAGCGGTAAATTTTGATCACCCAAAAGTATCAAAAGTTCTGGTCGCACTATAATATGACTTACTTAGATTTGCAATCTAACCTATTAATGCGCAATGTAAACAATCTTTATTTTAGTCTTAAAATCTTAAATATTTAGTAAATTTGTAACTTCTGGTAGATAAAAAACAAACAGTAACACCATTACATACCTGTCATAGCTGCTGTTCAAGCATAAACATCATCCAAATTTGATATAATTTGTCCAGCTTGGTGTTCTAACAAACATCGCTGATACACTTTAAAAATAATTTCCCGAGCTCCATTCCAATTTGTTTACCTCTTAGTTAACACGTTTCTTCAAAGTTTTATCTACGTAGATTTGAAAAGCAATAAAAAATGCAATAGATAACGAGTTACAAAACAACTTGATGACAGCTGATGACATTCGATGTACTATGATTTAGTGTTGCCCTACTTTTGAATAATGTTAGTTCCTCAAACATTATTTTCATGACTTTATAGACAGACTGTATGTTGACGAACAACTACCGGAAATATATTATGAAGGACGGGACGGTTGACGTGTGTCCCCGCATGCCACCGTCCGGGTGAGTCCATCAGACACATTATTTCTGGTTGTTCTCGTCTGGCTAACGGCGAATATTTGCACAGGCTCAACCAAGTAGCCAGGATTATTCACCAGCAACTTGCCTTGAAATATAAACTTGTGGAATCTGAGGTACCGTACTACAAGTATGTGCCCGACCCAGTTCTCGAGAAAGACCATGTCACGCTGTACTGACAGGACTATTGTCGCCAATAAGCCTGAGTTGACATATGGAATGTGAACTCGGCTATCATTGTGCCGATTATCGTGACGGCCAATGGCCTTATGGCCAAGAGCCTCGACGACCATCTTTCGAGGCTCTCCTTAGGCGGTTGGATCAAGGGCCTGATTCAGAAGGCAGTACTCCTCGATACGGCTCGCATTGTGAGGAGGTTCTTGTCTCTGGAGCCCTAACCACCGGTAGCTTGGACCCTGCTTCCGACACCGGCGGTCTTCTATTTTTTTCTTTGTATTAATTTCTATAGGAATATTTAAAAATGTAAATCACATTTGTATAAAGATGAATAAAGATAATATTAAGAAACTTTTTACAATATTATTTATTTAAAAACTTTACATAATACGTATATGCTAGGGTTGAGGTCTTGGGTCACTGATAAGACCTAATTTAAAATAGACTTCTGGTCATTACATAAAATAACTCATTAAGTGTAATAAGATTCATAAGTGGTGTTGTGTGCACGAGAACTTATGTGAGAGAACTTCTTCTCTTTCAAATCAATCTGTAATTAAATACACAGTTCAACATTTTTGTTAAAATTACAGAAGATCATTATATCTCAGTTTATTGAAGGACTATTACAAAATAATCATTCATAATTTCACGGTCTTCTTCTTCGTCGTGTCGATGAATTCCCTTATAATTCAAAATTTAATTAGTTTAGTCCCTCAGAGTGCACGTGGAACCACACATAGTACAGGACAGGAGGTGAGCCATTGTTTGCGTCGAGGCACCGCAGTCACACATGGCTTCAACGGAGTACCTCCACCGGACCAGGTTGTATCTGCAGCGGCCCATCTGGTTTTGCAATCATTTTAGGTTCTTCCAGGTGGGCCATGGCAGCAGGTGTCCCGGTGGAAGACTTTCTGCAACTTCGACATAATGCGTTGGAGGAGGATGTCTGAAGAGCCACAACTTTTTTCTTGCTTCACTAGCCCTATTGTTGTCGACTACTGAATTAGTCGACATAGGGAAGCTCTTCCAACTCTTCAGCCTGCCTCTTGGCGTCTTCATAAACAGAGGGTGGCGTTTGTCTGTCTGCTGCTTATACTTTTCGGAAGAGCAGGTAAGGAAGTTCGGAGAACAGGTGGCGGAGGTGCCCCAGAAGGTGGATGTTAGCCGACGTAATACTCGTAAGTTGTTGCGAGCCATCTTTTGCTTGGTCTTAATGCAGTGGTGTTTGTAGGTGAGTGAGCGATCTAGTGTGGCTCCCAAATAGACGGGGTTGCTGTTGTGCTGAATGGCCGCGCGTCTCCATTCTATTTTTAGAGTTCTGTCCGCCTCACGATTTCTGAGGTGGAATGCGCAAGATTGTGTTTTAGACGGATTAGGCCTCAAAGCGTTGTTCTCATAGTAACTACTGAGATTATTCAGAGCTATTCCAAGGTTTGTTTCGGCATCCTCGAAGTTTGTAGTCCTTGTAGCTAGGGCCAGGTCGT
Source organism: Eugnorisma glareosa (assembly GCA_947578425.1). Classification (NCBI taxonomy): domain Eukaryota; kingdom Metazoa; phylum Arthropoda; class Insecta; order Lepidoptera; family Noctuidae; genus Eugnorisma; species Eugnorisma glareosa. The sequence continues at coordinate 16,428,370 of OX387960.1, read as the reverse complement.
CTGCGTAGAGAAATCGTTCAGTGTTAGTTGTTTTGAGCTGATCGTTGGTGTATATATGTTACCGGAAATGTATGAAACCTAGAAATTGTACAAAATTCCTAGGAAATATATACAATTCCGGGCCTACTTAAGAAATGTGTAAAATAATGTTTCAACGATTCTTTAAGACACACATTTCCTGTGAAATGTATATATTTCCTAGAAATTGTATGCAATTCCGAGATGATACTTGGAAATATATTAAAACGAGTCCGTGTCGAGGGGGAACCGGTCGACGGAGGGCTAAGCGGGGCTCCTACTTCTCAAGTCGGCCTAGGCAAAACTAGTTTGTCATCAACCACGTCATTAAAATTTGGTGCTCATTTACTATTTTAGGTGATAGGTCACAAAGTTATTTTTGGTGGTCATTATATTTTCCCCCTTAAGAACATCAATAATGTACGAGTAATACATTTCCGATCACTATTTAGGAAATGTATAGTTTTCCTAGGAAAAGTGCTTATTACAAACTATTTCATAGATTTCCTATCCATTTTAGGAATTGTACACATTTCCTAGGAATTGTATACAATGACGGATTACATACTTTCCCGTTAACATAATTATATAGGGTCTATAAAAAAAAATCAGCTGTTCCCTACAATATGATCGCATTAACTCGTCGAAATGTACTGAACTGCTTTTTTTTCGCGATTTCGGGGTTGGTCCCATAGTAGAAGTTGTTCATAATGATGAGTACAATGACCCCTTAAGAGATTTCGTGTATGAACAGATAGACCTTATATATTAAATAAAATGGGAGCTAGGACACTGCCTTGACGTAAGCCGTCTACTTTTCTCTGAGTTCAAGGGGACTATGAACCGTCGGTTGTGTAACGATTCACCCAGGATCCGTATGAAATTTTGATCGTCAGTAAGTTTGGCTAGCAATCGTTTAACGTTGACCGAGTCGTAAGCTGCTGATATGTCGACTAGGATAACGCGAAACCTCGATATATTGGGTGAGGCGAAGGATTTTCCCGGTGCATGATTTTCCAGGGTGAAAACCAGCTTGTTCTGCGATCAGCTCAGGGTCGATCAGATACAGACGTTAAGAGGGTCCTTCCCGATCCGTCTATCGTCAACGCGAGCATGGTCGAAAAGCTTGTTGTTTCATCCAGAGCCACAGCGGCGATTTTCTTTCGATTCCCCCGTCTTACCCCGCCCCGACCCCGCACATCTCGTCTCCCGCGCATCCCAAACCGCCTTTTTGTTTTTTCGGATCCTAAATCATCAAATAACTCCTCCCGCTCTGGGCAGAGCAGGAGGGAGTGACAGACTTTTACTGACTAAAACCCATCCATGTTCCTTCATTGCCCTTTGTGTAAAATACGTGTTTTTGAATAAGTCTTATAAGTGTGTGAAATAAATATTTGTCATTAGAATCACCATTACATATGCAAGGTTTCTATCGAGAGGTTTTCTTTACTTTTACAGTTTATGAGTACATTATGAACGGCCAAAGTTCAGTTAAAATTTGTGCAAAACGGCAATTTTTGGAGGCTTATACTGAATTTGTTTCTACAATTTTTTATTTTTTGCTACCATAGAAACTTAGATATAGTGCACAAAATACCTATTAGTTCAAAAAAATCAAAGATGTGTAACAACTGCATAATCACGTACGAGCGTTTGTATGAAAAGTATGACAGTTTGGCCGCTCTTAATGCAGAGATATAACTTTATATTCAAATGTATGTTATGGGTCTAGATAAAGTCCCTGTTTTTAAACACAGTATAGTTAACAATTAGCCTAGCTAACCAGTTTACTTTGATTACTCATCAACCAGAAAGTCATGACACGTTTTTACAAAATAAAGTATAAAGCTTCAACGGTGATAAAACACCTTTAATTTGCTTCAAATTATCACCATTATAGCAAAGCCCTACATACGAGGGCTACGATTAGGACAAAGAATTTGGCACACCTAACGTTCCTATTTGCTATCTTATCATATCTCTTAAAGATAATACCATATCATCGGGCACACAATGTTCCAACACTCTAGTCGACCAGCACAATAGCGAGCCACCTGTTGTCGTCAAAAAACTGATAAAAAATAATGTGATTATCATTTAGAAAGTGTGAAAATGGGTGTTAAAGTTTTAGCTTTAATAGTACTCTTAGTTGTTAGTGTTTATGGACAAGATAGTACTATTGAAAACAACATCACGAATGGTGTTGTTGAGGACAATATTCTAAGTGATGACACGACTGTATTCGACACAGCTACAGAGAAATTTGAAGTAAAGGAAGATGAAATCGAGGAAGCGAGTCCAGTGGAGATTTTGAGTGCTACGGATGGACTGCAAGTGAGGAGTGGGAAGTACCAGCTAAGTGATGGGCTAGTCGGCGAGGAACCTCTAACTTTAGACGCTGTTGACTTCAACGCCAACAACGAGCAGAGTGAAAGACAACTGCTGATCCCAGGCTCCACTCAAGTCACGAATAATGAATACGGTAAGTTACTTGATAAATTGACTTAAAGACATTACTGAAAAACTGAAAACAGTCTTTCTTGTTAAAGACTGAGTTAAAATATAACAACGTAAATTAAGATATCAAAGGTTGTAAAGAAACAAAAACCCAAGATAATCATGACCTCGCTATGTCTACTGATACTTAATCAATGGTATTACGTGGTATGTTTGCTCAAACGTTGGCTCACATAGTTCTCTTTGATGACACAGAAGGGACGAATGACAAACATTGCCAAATGTTTGTCAATGTTTAAAAGATGAGATAACAGATTTAGAGCTAGGTATGTAAATAGAACCTTGCTGTTCTTATTTTTGGATAGCAATAGCATACAAGGAATCTTCACAAGTACCTGGAAATTAAGGCTTCCCAAAATGTTTATGACCTGTAATCTCCTAAATATTGTATAGTTTTAAGTATGATTCACATGTGACAAAATGAGTAACCGTTAATCATAATGTACATAAATCTTGAATGACGTCATGTCATTTAGTATATAACAATACAAAGACTGTTTCACTAGGTAATTAAGGATGCAATGAACTACCCTGATCCCATAAAGTATAGTACAAACTCAATCAAGTAATTGCGAGGTCATCTATGCCTCGTTGATGAATGTAGTAGCATCAATGAAGAAATGATTTATCACAATAGTGCTAATTTATAAAACAAACACAAGAGTTTACTTTAAAAAGAACATTAAGCTACATTACTCATTTAATACAATCAAATAAATGATGTACTAATCTATGATAAGAGCCGCACCTTACATGGTATTACTCAACAAAAAAAAAACAAATGCATCACTTTTGCAGAAAGTTAATGCAGACCGACTTTTGAAATGTGGCGGGTTATACCAATTAAGTACAGAACTACAGATAAGGGCTACGCACTTTATCAGGAGATAAAAAAGCCGGTCAAGTGCGGTTCGTGTTTGCGCTAGGGCCCCGTATGAAGTACTTTTTGCTGGAACGAATGAATAAGTGGTGTAGGAATTTCGTGACGTAAACCAGGCTCCTGCAAAGACAATAATTTTTAGATGCGTCATACTCAAAACTTATATTAAGATCCCCATCGAATCTTCATCGGATCTTGAAGTGCCAGAGCATATACAAATAACATAGCCGAACATCCAGGCCAAAAAATATTCTCAAGAAATCAATTATTATCCATTCATGAGTTTCTTGCCAGTTTTTCTCCACAGAGATTTACATCACAAGGCATAACTAGAGCTCTTTTGCAGAGAATGCTTTGACAATCCAAAAGTGCCTAGATCTAAATATGGTTTTAATAAAACAAATATTTTGAGTTGAGATAATCGATCTTTACCTAAATGGTAGTTTAGCACTAGCCAGACACCCTATACACCGATCAGAATGCTTCACGTATGACAATAATGAAGCATGCTTTTCTAGCTAAATCTAGGTTAGGAGATAGTGAATTCGAACTGTTGAAAAATCCAAAATTAGTAGTTTATCAGGACTTCACATATTGATGAACCTGAACATTTTATATTGTGATAATTCTTTAAGTGTTATCGCTAGGTCAAATGAATTAACAGAAGTCTGTAATGACGATTATTGTATAAGACTTTGTGATAGTACTATCAGCACTACATACCCTGATATACTCGGGTCATATTTTTATTATGATTTAGTTATTTAGTTTCACGATTGTCTAACAGTTTAAGTACTTTATGCGGCCTTCCCAAATGTCTTTTCTTTGGTATTGTTCGTCGTGTCGTTGAGCTGCTTGGATTATGAGTCGAGCTACATGATCACTGACAAATGCTTGCACTGACTGGACAGGTCCACTCAAATCTGTGTGATTATTTACCATCTCAGACATTAATCTGCATGGTCCTCATATGTCTGGACTTTAAAAGAGACAGTGACCTCTGTTGTTTCGGATGTTTTTCTTAGAGTAGTCAGTTACGAAACACCGGCCCCATCTAGTTTTAAAATCGACGTGTAAAAATGTTTTGTAAAACCAATTTACAGAAATAAATATGATTTACTTAACCCATCTTCCCCTTTTCTACTTTGTAAGTTGAGTAGACGGGTCTTATAGAGAATCATCATCTGCCTAGCCTTTTCCCAATTATGTTGGGGTCGGCTTCCAGTCTAACTGGATGCAGCTACCAGTAATTTACATGGAGCAACTGCCAATCTGTCCTCCACAACCCACTTACTACTGGGTAATACGATACTTTTTGGTAAGACTGGTTATCAGTCTGGTCTTGTAGTGCACAGACTATATTAGTATCGACGATGTTACGATTACCAGCTTTACCTTCATAGGCTTCTAAATTCTCAAGCATGCATGCATGGGTTTAAAGCATTGAACTCAAAAGTCAAAGTATCTCATAGGTCGTTTTGTATAATTTCGAGTTCTGTGCGACATTCCAAGAGTTTCATAGCCTACAATTAGTAGGTAAGAATAAAATGATTTCATCACTGTGTTGTCAGAGGATTACGTTTTTGGGTCAAATGTGGCGCGCACAGAAACAGAGTCAACGTCTAACTAAGTAGCTTGTATTGTTTTAAATGCTGTTTCTATTCCTATCGAAATTGAAGTCAGAAAGCATATTTTCGGAATATCCTTTGGTATCGTTTTATTTTCTCTTTTTTAATGATGATGATTCTGTCAAGTGCATCGGCCATCAACCTAGCATTTTCTAACTTTTAGGAATCATGGTTGGTAGCTAAAAGTAGCTTTTTCTTGGAATATTAAACTTTTGCCCTTCTAAATGCATGCCATGAAAATGATTTTGTATCGATTTCACTCAGATAATGTTGGTCATCAACTAAATATCAACCATTTCTAATACTGTTTTAAGTGTAAGTCAGTTGTTTGATCTCTTTTTTAGTTAAGTCAAAGATGTTTTGTTTTCTAGTTTATGTTACATTTTATTTCTTTAAATTTACGATGATATACATATTATATACAGCGTGTAACAGAAAGGGTATAATCATATGGAATACTGTGGTACGGACCATCAAACTGAACAACTTTCTCTATGAGACCACCATCGAAAACGTAAAAAAATAATCAGCTGTCCTATACAAAATTTCAATACCTACTCGACACTAATGTTACACGCTGTATATATATATATATATACAGCGTGTAACAGAAAGGGTATAATCATATGGAATACTGTGGTACGGACCATCAAACTGAACAACTTTCTCTATGGGACCACCATCGAAATCGTAAAAAAATTATCAGCTGTCCTATACAAAATTTCAATACCTACTCGACCCAAATGTATGGGACAGCTGATTATTTTTTTACGATTTCGATGGTGGTCCCATAGAGAAAGTTGTTCAGTTTGATGGTCCGTACCACAGTATTCCATATGATTATACCCTTTCTGTTACACCCTGTATATATATATTGTTCCTAAGAGAATATTGTGCATACTTTTATTGTTATGTAAAATGTATGTGTGTACGTATGTACTGTTGGCGTACCTATTAAGTACCTATTTAAAGAAAAAGAAAACAAAATTCAAATCTGATTACGTTCTCTTCTTTGTATGTATGTTCCTGTTAGATCAAATACAATTATTTACTTAGATTATCTGCACGTGCCTTCTTTGAGAATTATTATTTATCAGTCACTTTATTTGGCACAGTTGCAACCACGCCCAAACTTATTATAAGGTTTATGTACATTGCTATCAGCTTCTTTTATTTTTGATCATACCAGCTATCTTTTGTAGTACTTGCTTGCATTCACTGGTTAATCAATTGTTGGTCTGACAAAAATGATGCTTATTATCTTAGTATCTACTATACCACTACTTAGTACTATAGATTATGCCGTTATTATCGTAGAACTTTCCAAAAATCAAGTTACTAGCCATTGCCCGAGCTTTGCTCGCGCTATGCTCGGGAATTTATACAACTGAAACGTTTTGAGAATAAAACTATACGTATAACACTTGGCAACTCGGCAACACCTATAATACCTATGACGCTGGGGGAATGTAGATTCCTGTAAGTAAAAGAATTTTCAGAATCGGATCAGTATTTCCGAAGATTACCCCTTTCATCCAAACTGACAAACATACAAACTTTGCTTTATTATTACAAGTAAAGATAAGAATTGCAGTGTAATTTAATACTACTTAGTTAAACACGGTTACTAAATTCAAATCGAGATATTAGTGACTATGAGACAAAAATACTCGGTATATCTAAATCAAACAAGCTAGATTGGTACTTTGATAGCTATTCGCGTTAATTTTAATGAGTCAGACTGAATGAATGACAAACTACACATGCTTGCTTATGAAACTAAAGCAATTAAGTCATAAAGTAGTTATTTCCGGCTGAAAACACGGAAAACTCAACCACAGTATAATGCAGTTGCCACTTAATCTACACTAATATTATAAAGAGGAAAGATTTGTATTTTTGTGTGTATGTTTGTAATGAATAAACTCAAAAACTACTGCGCCGATTTCAAAAATGTTTTCACCATTAGAAAGCTACATTTACCCTGAGTAACATAAACACCCTCAGTGCAAAGCCGGGACGGGCCGCTAGTTAGAAATAAATGGATGAGAGACTCACAGAACAGAAATAATGGCAGAATAAAGGAGAGACCTATACACAACAGTGGGTGATTCCGGGAAATGATGATGTTGATGACAGTTTGAATTTGCCACGGCTTATACGTACTAATCTATCTATCTATTAGGCTTCTATTGCTTTCAAACTATATTAATTGTAATTTACTTCATGTCTCAATGGCAATAAGGTAGCAGCCTTAATAATTATGATATTTATGATCTATGGAAGAACGTGTAATTACTCCTCGTTCACCGAGGTGATTATTATTAGGATATCTTACTCAACCGTCAGAGATTCAAGTCTAGTCTTGTGAAGCCCAAAACCATAATACATAATAGATATTGATGATTATAGTAGAAATATCGAGATGACACTTGAAAATGATGCATAAAAACCTGTTTACTGAAAGTGGTGAAACAAAGAGGCGTTGCAAGGTGCAAAAATGACATCAGCTCGTATACTAGGAATCGTTTGTCCGATATAAACTGATAACTTATCACTATCGGAGCCTAACATCGATACTAACCACGAACACTTGCTTGAACATTTCACAAATTATATATCGATAAATCATTTTTGTTTTACTATGGAGAATGAATTAGGGGATTTTGAAAATGATAGTCGTTACGGCATTGAAAAGGTGAATATAGAACTGGCAATTTTGATGCAATTGTTAACTGACGTAATATAGTCATTTTACGGAAAAGATACAGAATAACTATTAAAACGAGATTCAGTACCTTTCTTTCTACTAAAAATGTTTCCATTATCGTAATAAAAACTACTGTATCTAGTACCTAGATAAATTCAGTTCTTCATCCATCATCGTCATCAATACGTTCACTGGTGCACATATGGCACCCTGCATCGCCACACATTACGACCAGTTATCTATCCTTATCCGACACTAATTCCACAACCTTCACTAGAGTCTTCATTTTTTTGTTCATCATCGATTCACCTTGTGGAGTACTCAATATCCCATGTATTATTTTCCAGCTCATATCGACGGCCGAGTCCTCCCCGATACGAGCTACCAGAACAATGGACAGCCCTACGTCATTACCACCGCCAGACTCGCCCAGATCAGAGGCAATTTCATGTACTGGTTCTACGACCAGGGAGGCAACGAGGGCATCGGAGACTACCAGAGGGACATCCACACGTCCACTCCTCAGATCCATAAGAACTTCAACTTTCAGCTACCGTTCTTTGGGTTTAGGTTTAATTACACCAGGGTGAGTAGGTTGATTTGTATGTATATATAAAGTTCTGCCCGCGAAATCATCCGCGTCGAGAAAATAATCCTTACTCGGTAATAGATTCAATGTTCAGACGTGAAACAATTATTGAAAACCAATGAGTTGTTTCAGAGATTACTTTACCGTAAGTGAAGATTTACTTTTAAATTCATATATCTAACTTTCAGAAGAAAATTCCAGTTCCTCCCTAATAATTACATGACCCAATTTCGACTTTCTGCCTCAGTTATTGTTTCTATAATCAGCTGCCGTATCAGGTTCCTACATGACAGAGCCATCTCTGGCTATTCCGCGGCGTCGCCAGTGCCCTTGGCAACAGTAGAAGTTCTGGGCTAACAAAATATAAATATTGTCGTGCCAGCGACACGAAGAAGAATTATTGGAGCAATGTGCATTTGCGCAGTTTACATTCGTAGAAATTATTGATAAAACTTTGATACTGTCCAATATGAAGATATCTATGCTAATTAAAAAATATGTTCTATCAGTTAAGAAAACAGATTGTTGTTTATAACTTGATTCTTCTCTCTCCAGCTGTCAATGAACGGCTACATCTACTTCAGCGACCCCCCAGATCACTACACGTATCCGCTGTCCTTCCCAGTGAGGGACTGGCCGGATCAAAATGACCCCTCGTTCATTGGTATCTTCTTCAGCAAGTGCCGTATTGGAAGCCAGCGTCAGGAAGACCCTGATCAGAGGAGGCCTGGAGTTTACTTCAGGATGGACAGAGATTTGCAGGTAAATTATAATAGGAGTTTTTTTAACTCTTTGAATGTAATAATCATGATGTGATGCGGAGCAATGTGGAAAATTTCGTGAGGAAAGTTTTGAGTATGACTGTGGATCGGTTTAAGAGTAGAGGAAGACCAAAGAAAAGATGGATGGACTGTGTGAAGAATGATATGGCAAGAAAGGAGGAGTCTGATGAGATGACGAATAATGGACAATTATGGACGAAGCCGACCCTAAATGAGTTGGGACAAGGGCAAGAGAATTATGATGATGAACGTAATAATCATGCGTTCATTATTATGTTCGTTAAGTTCATCTTCAGCTTCATTTTATTAGATTTCGATCAATCTCAGAATTATTGTGTCTATCCTACAGAGCACATCTGTCAGTCAGCTGCACATCAATGGTAAGAATTAGACTTCTGCAGCCCCTTTATTTCAAAGTAAACATGGCGGTGTTTTATAGTTCGATTGTTACTATTGATGCAGTTGCTTATATCTACTTATTAAACTTGTCCGTAACTAAACAGATTATTCCAGTGTACTTCTCACTAGCACGTGCAGGTTTTCAACATCATCGATTATCATATTTCTAACCTTATCCCAACATGAACAGTAGGTAGGTACTATTCTTCCATACACGAGCGTCACTTAACGTAAAATCTCTTTATTTTCCTCTAGACGCGCACAGACCAGCTCGGAGTTGAGATGAGGGAGCGTGTGACCTGGGACATCCGTCAGGGTGTCATCGGTTCCGAGACCTTCTTCCCAAAGCATGCAGTCACCATCACCTGGAAGAACATGTCCTTTGCTGGAGGAATTGACAACTCGCTTTTCATGGTGAGTTTGATAAAAGTCCACAACATCTAGAATTGTGGCACAGTGTGCTCCTGTGTATTCACCTCATAGTGTCCATATGCACTAACTACCAGATAAATAAAAAATCTGCCAAATAAGCTAACTGGCCCTTTAGAACTCATGCAACAGAGTGTGCAAAATCCTAAAAATCCAAGTGCTTAAAAATTACAAACGTAAATTGTAAATCTTTGACAGCTTATAAAGATCTACGAAACGGCGTTTTGACTCACTGTCAGACAACTCTGTGAAGTATTCAGATTCATAAACTCATGCATCTCAATTTATTTTCCTGCATAAACTATTCAATATTACTATTACAGACAAACACTTTCCAAATGGTGTTAGCAACGGACGAAGTATTCACGTACGCGATCTTCAACTATTTGGAGATCAACTGGAGTTCACACACTGAAGCTGGTGGTGATACCACTACTGGAGAAGGTGGTGTGCCGGCTTACGTAAGTACATAGCAGTACTAACTCAGTAGTTAAGTTGATTGTCAAGGAGCTCAGTCATATAACTTTTCTTTTTTTGCAACCAAGCAGTATTTTTCTGTTCTAATATATTTAAAGGCAAACACATGAAATATTTAAGTTTTGTGATGACAAGGCGCATACGATGACCCTGGTAGTGCAGAAGGTCGATTTATGAATCTTTTCTTAAAACTGGATTTGAATTGAGAAGAATATTCAATGATACCGTTTTTTTTTATACTTGTTACCTCAAAACTCCGTCATTTCTGAACCGATTTCAAAAATTCTCTTTTCATGAGAAAGGATATACTTGCTGAGTGGCCCCATAGAAATTTCATCAAAATCGGTTCAATCATTTGTTTTATTTTTCTTGAATATGTATTTTCTTTTTCTTGGGCTATCTAGATGACATGATGGTTCCTAGTTACAATGTAAAAAAATGTTTCGTGGCAAGAATTTGTGTGATAAACTACAACTATAAAGGGTAAAATAGCAAAAATTCAATGAAACAAACAAAGTCGCCGACTTCCGAAAATAAAGTTATTTTACACATTTTGGAAGTCGCTTTTTTTTCGCAGAAAGTTTTTTATACAGTTTAACTACACAATTCCGAACTGAGCTAAGAATTACTGTTAAATGCCGGCTTAAGTTGTAGCACCTGAAAAACAAAAAAAAAACGATTAAGTCACACATACATCTTACAGATCGGTTTCAACGCTGGTAACGGAACCCAAAGCTACGAATACAAGCCGTACTCACAAGCGTCGGTACTTCGAGACCTGACGGGCAGAGGATGGGCCAACGGCTTCCCCGGACGACACATATTCAGGATAGACGAGAAAATACTCATGGGGACGTGTAACAAAGATATTGGTAAGTTATTGACAAACTTTTAGTATTTTTTACTTACTTTGAGGGGTTAAATCAAATTAACACACCTGAAGTGGAAATATCTATATTTGAAGATGTATAAAGTTCTGCTAAAACAAAAACTCTTTTCTAACCACTAGATGGAGCGAATCTCCCTCTAATGTTCGCTCCTGAAAGCGGTAACATGTTGGGAGGTACCATTGTCAACATCACTGGTCCGTGCTTCAACCCTAACGACAGGATTACCTGTCGATTCGATACGGAGTCCGTCATAGGAGCCGTGGTGGATGTCAACAGGGCTATTTGTGTGCAACCGAGGTTCTGGCATAACGGGTATGCGAGATTCGAAATTGCAATCAACAATGAACCTTATAAGTGGAAGGGAAAATATTTTGTTGGTAAGTTAATAATTAATTTTCTGTGAATATTATTTATATAATTTGGTTAAATTGTTAAACTGGAATATTTATAAAGGAATCCAATGTAGTTTTGTTCTTTGATACATTTGGGTTTCGCAATTTGGCATTTTGCATAATACTTGCGGGGTTTTTTTGGCATTTGGAAGATGATAACTTTTGCACGTCTCTACAATTCAATGAACCTCTTTTCTAACGATCTCCTGATTTCTCCAGAAACTCCTGCCACCGCAACAGAAAAGATCTTCTTCACCGACAACTCAGTCCACGAGAGGTATCCACCAGAGGTCAGAATAACTTGGGACCGCTTCAACTTGACCACCAACCTCAACGTCCAACTGCAGATCAGCATATGGGGATACAAGGAAGTCACCATTAGACCACAACTTGAATACATAGACATGATAGAAGTAGGAGTGGCTAATACAGGAGAATATGTGATCAATCCTCAGAACTTTAGGAACAGGGATAACTTCTTGCACAATGACATGCAGTTCGGGTTCCTGCAGATCAATCTCACTACTCCTGAAGTGTTTAAAAACGTTCCGATATCGCCGTAAGTTATTTAATACTTTATGTGCTATTAAAAAAGCAGCGATAGTCTAGTTAGTGTGACCATCGGACTGCTAAGTCCTAGGTCTCGAGTGCGAACCCAGGGCACACACCTCTGATTTTTTCGAATTCATATGCATGTAGTATTTATCACTTGCTTCGGTGAAGGAAAACATCGTGAAGAAACCAGCATTCGTGAAAGTTATTTCTCGATGGTATGTAAAGCCAAGTCAAGAGGCCCATGGGTGGCATAAAATCTCTGACACCAGGTTAGGCACTAACCACACGATATAAAGAAGAATGTTGTGCTTCACACATGAATTTCATATAAATAAACGAGTATCATTATAATTTACATATGTGTTCAGAACAATCTTTTCGTCATTTGATGAAGTTTTGTGACCTATCTAGATTCTAGATGGTATTCTTTTCTTATACAACTTTCTCTTCTCTTCACAGAGTTCTTTGGAGTCGTCCAATCCCCTTGGGTTGGTACTTCGCCCCTCAATGGGAAAGACTTCACGGTCAACGCTGGCCAAACGCCCTTTGCAACAACTGGCTTCGAACTGATCGTTTCCTGAAGAACTTTGCCTCTCAAGTGTGGGTCTGCCCTTGCACGTTGGAACATGCGTTGCTGGATAAGGGCCGGTTCTTGCCGGACGTGGCTTGTGACAAAGACACGAATCCCACCTGTCGATACCACTGGGGCAGTGTACATTGCGTCAGGAGTGGAGCGCCAAGGTAAAAAAAAGAAGAAGAATTAAATATTGTTAGAAATTATGTTCAATTTATGTCTTGCCATCGAGTTTTGAATCAATTCTTAGCTTTAATCTCTTATACTCTGACCAGACATAGATAACTTAAGATGTAATGATCGTTTACGAGTAAAACCCTGTATTTCAGAATAAGCCGTAACATTTTTAGGAATTCACTTTTTTATGTTTAACCGCATTCTGCATGTTATTCACAGTGCGGAAGGCTCTGGCCAGCAGTGCTGCTATGACAAGAACGGTTTCCTCATGTTGTCCTATGATCAGATGTGGGGTTCTCGACCCTTGAGGTCCCACGACTTCGGCTTCACCCCGTACAACGAGGCCAATAAGGTAAGATCTATCAAGCAAAGCAGTTGATTTTGACCGCAGTATGAAGTCCATTGACGGATTTCTGAATATTTTGCTAGAGTTTCAAGATACATTATGAAGCAATGCTCAGACAAAAGCAAATATTTTCCTAGTGGAAACAATGTTTCCATGTATTCTGTGAATAAGATAAAAGACTTCGCAGTCCCATTTAACTTTAAGCTTTTTATTTATTTGTTTAGAGGATTGAATAAATATGTACGTTTTCATTGTCTAGGTCCCATCGCTGTCCCATTGGTTCCACGACATGATTCCATTCTACCAGTGCTGCATGTGGCAAGAAGAACAGGCTGTTGGCTGTGAAACATTCAGGTTCGTCCAAGAATATACTTTATTCTTGACCCTTCACAGTTTAATACTGATTGAAAGATTAGAATGACTTAATAACTTTTAGTTAATGTACTACAATGTAACTAGCAGTGCACGCAAGTACCTGCCTTTTTCACATCACCTAAATTTAAAAATGTCATATTTCCATGTTTTTTTATTAAGATGTTTTATATTTGAAGTGCCCTATTCTTACGCTGTTAATTTTTTATCATATGCATTTCATATAATAAGAATCAAATTTTAAGAATTTGTTCATCCTAACAGGTTTGAGCGTCGTCCTTCGCAAGACTGCGTGGCTTACCAGTCGCCTGGAGTAGCAGGAATATTCGGAGACCCGCACATTGTAACCTTCGACGATCTACAGTATACTTTCAACGGAAAAGGTAAAGTTTTACTTCAATCTTGTACTCTTAATCAAGATAAATATTGAGTTGTTTAGTAACTTCATGATCCTCCTGCCCACATCCCAATTTATTAAGAGACTAACATCTCTTTTAGCGTCGGTCATTCATGCATTTTTGATATCTTTCACTCCCAAACAGAAAATTTAAAGATGGTTCTCAGGGGCCCGATTTACTTCTTCCTAAGATTGTTGCTAGATAAGGCGATGAACATTCTCAAAAAGAAAACTGTATGCCACTGTTCTCAAATCCAATCTATAACTTAATAAAAAATCTTATACCTCCCTAGGCGAATACGTGTTGGTTCGAGTGGACCACCCGCAGCTGAAGCTGGACGTGCAGGGCAGGTTCGAGCAAGTGTCGCGTAACATCCACGGACGAGTCAACGCGACGCATCTCACGTCTGTCGTTGCAGCTTCCAATAACTCCGTGCCAGTTGAGGTAAGACACATTACAAAAAAACCTTTTCTTCTTTCATACCGGCACGAGACTGTCACAAAGACATGAATGGTAGACGTTTTCTCTTAAAGTCGATGTGCCGTATTTACCTCTGTTCAGGTAGGTACTGCTCGAGTTAGTAGAGTTAATGCTGAATACTAGGGAATGCATTACAAGAGGTCTAAACATAGTCCAGAAACCGATTTGAATTTACTACTAGGTACTATACAGGCTGGAAGAGACACCGACGCTCTAAAGTTTATCACGTATTCAGTACATGATACATCGTCTTGCACTCTGTATATTTCTCATTTAATTGGATTCTAGTCACCAAAACCAGATGAATTGAAAAGGACAATCAATAGGAAACTTTTTGAACCATGCTTGTTTGTGGAGGAATTTTCATCTACATTGGACTGGATGAACTCACCTATATGTCTTCTATTTTTCAAATGTAAAATCTCTTTCAGGTTCGTCTGCGTCCGCAGCATGCTCAATGGAGATACAGACTGGACGTATTCGCTGACAACAAGAGGGTATACTTCGACAGGCCTGCTCTCAGGGTGCAATACTTCCCAGGTAAAGTTCAGCAACATATTTTAGATATTCTGCTTCGCTTTGAATAGGTACCCTTAATGCTCATGAAAAATCAATTTTTCGACGAGTTTTTTTTTGTGTGTTTTGTCATAAGAATGTTACGATTGTTTTTTGCTGTAGTATCTACCTACTTAGCAAAATAATGTCATCATTCACAAAAAATCACTCTGTTTAAGTAATGAATAGGTACAGCAATCGAAGCGGGCTTTTTTTCGGACGTCACCTCTCTTCTTTACCATGACAATGACCCCTTCTGACCCCCACTCTGGGCGGAGCGGAAGGGAGTGTCAGACTTGTACCTACTAACTAAAACCCATCAATGTTCCTACTTTTGTCCTTTGTGTTCTAGGGCCGCGGTATCTCTTTCGAACAGGCCCGCAACCCTGACAGATGACAATGACCCTTATTTCTTCTTCTTTATTTTCTTGTTTTGCCTGCCCTCGTCCCATGTTACTACTTCTTTACATAATGAACCCATTATTTTCCAACCAGGTGTGACAGTATACCAGCCGATGTACTTACTGAATCAGTCCGAGATCGTGATCATGTTCTCTTCGGGCGCCGGCATTGAGGTGGTGGAGAACAGAGGTTTCATGACTGCGAGGGTCTATCTACCTTGGAATTATATGGTGAGTCTTTGGTTGAGACGTTAATTGGCTTGTAAAGTTATAACCTATAACTTATATGGTACAATATCGCTTATGGTATCACTTGAAAACTAACCGTTTATTGAAAACATTTAGGTAAGATTCCGATTATGAGAAGCAGATTTACAGACAAAATCTAGCTGTCCTTGTTGGCTATACCTAGTTACCTAAATCCTTATCTTGTTGCGCACGGAATTTCTCTTCTCGAAGTTAGACTTGAAGTTTTGGTTCAATTCCAGACTTCCTTTTCTCTAAATAGATGAACTTAACAAAATAAAAATGACGTCTACATATTCTGCAGTCATAGAAGAGATAGGTGGGGCACACTTTGCCAGAGCAATACGTTTTATGTATCACAGGGATGACCCTCCGACGTGACGGGTGTTGTGTTGTTGTTGTGTGTTGTTGTGTTGTGTTGGTGCTGCCCCTAGGTTGTTGTCGGGATGTTGAATATGCTCATATCGGGGATAACTTTGATTGGGCGATGCAGGAGTGTTAGCTCGCTTACCTTGCGTCATAGATGTCGCTACAATGTATCTATTTATTCCTGTAGAATCAAACGCGAGGTCTCTTCGGCAACTGGTCGCTGGACGTGAACGACGACTTCACTCGACCGGACGGGACGCGAGCCAACGTCGACCTCAACAATTTCCAAACTGCTCACAGGGACTTCGCTCAACACTGTAAGTTATATCAATTCACGAATATTTTCAGACCAGTGAAACAAATTGAAGTAAGGTGGTCACATTCGCCTTGAACCTAGGTCGAGGGACGCCCTCGACCTAGGTGAAGTGACTGTCTTCACAGGATCTTCGGAAGAGTAGCCGATGATCCAGTTGAACGACATGTGATTGAATATGTCCAGCACCTTTGGCAAGATTTTAGAACGTGGATTTATCTGCTGTCTATTAAATTCTGCTTTTAATGCTTAAAAATGTTGTTGATTAAGCACACTTTACAAACAATGTCTTCGTTATGGAAGATGTACGCCATAGTTTAAGTAAACTAAAGCACTTTCGCACTTATAGGGCAACTAACCGATCGAGAACAACGAGACGTAGGGGTAGCGATGTTCTACCGCGAGTACGGCAGAACAGCAGCCTACTACAACGACAACCAGTTCATTCCGAACTTCATACGAGAGCCAGCCGACTTCCTCCCGAGCAACCGATCCCAGGACGTGGCGAGAGCGATAGAGATCTGCCAGGACTCGTACCAATGTCGATACGATTACGGTATGACCCTGAACAGGGACATGGCTGAGTTTACGAAGAATTATTTGGCCTCGATTGTGAGTATTTAAACCTTTTCTTTTATTTGTCACTGTGGTGATGTCTGTAACTATTATGTATTTAGAAAGATTAATTATCTTCCAGTGTAATCCCATTCTTTCTTCATTATTCTGCTGCCTTTATTCCAATTTATTTGGGTTCGGCGCGTCAGTGTCTTCCGCCATGCTTTTTTTACCACTTATTCTTATACGGGCATCCCCGAAGGTAGTCACCGCCTTTTAAGTCAAATCATCTTTCACACAGTCCATCTATCTTTTAAATATCGAACTCTTGATGCAGTTTAACTAAGGCCTTCCTAAAAAATACCTTCCGTTTGGGCCCTGCAACAGTCGAGTAAAAAGACAAATGATGTAGTTAGGTACTGCGAAACGGAGTGATTCAGCCTCATCCATGATTCATTCGAGCTATTAAGTCAATAACAAAGCCTTGATTGTCAACCTGTCATACATAAAGACAATTAATGATTTCCCACACTTGGAATATAGCAATACAACGTCAACCGAACAACCAGTGTAAAGCGCAGGCCACACCGCCGAGCGAGCGAGCCGGGCGAGCCACTTTTCATACTTCGTTTCGGCTCTTTCGGTAATTCGCAGTGTGAACCAAAGTATGAAAAGAGGTGAAACCTCGCCCGGCTCGCTCGCTCGCTCGTTAGCTGGCGTTGTGGCCTACGGTTTATGCTTTGGCCTGTGGGTACTTCTATAGTTAGTATAGAAGTACCCACAGGCTTGATATTGACCAAAAATATAAATCATAGACCCATTGATTTATTAAAGACCAAATTTTTTTTGCTAACAGCTATTACTCTGATCCTCGATTTTTAATGGAAGTTTTCTAAATTCTGTTGGTTCTTGTGAGTCTTACCTTGAGTTAATTCAAGTTGTGCTACTTCAAATAAAATTCACATATTCGTCTGCACCGTAATCCATCCGTCATGACCATATCTTTGATTCTTCTCTATTCTACACCCCATACTTTTTGCAGTAGTCTTGGATAGTCGCGTGCAGTCGGATGCGTCTAACCATTGTTCTTTTAATTATGATGCATTTGTCAAGGCCCCTCATAGAACAGACCATGGCAAAGTTACACACTTTAGTCGGTGACGATACCCCATTCATAATTCTTGTATATTCGGAATTACTCGTATTTCTAGTTGGTTTGGATTTGCTCCGTTTAGTGCTTTTGCTACTAAGTGCTGGTACGTCAGTGCGGTTTTGAAATAAGAATTTATTTTTAGATTCTTATAGAATTACTTTACAAATTATAACATCGTTATTGTTAATTAAGTTGTGGAAGGAACCGTACTAGAGATTTCCAATTTTTAATAATCTTTTTTTTTAATTAATCCTTTTTGGTCACTATTTGCCTAGCCTTTGCCAACTTTGTAAGGGGCGGCTTCCAGTCAAACCTGGTGCAATTCAATACATGTATCTTACATGAAACGACTGCCTATCCGACGTCTATATACAACCCAGTTACATCTACCGATATTTCACCTAGCTTCAGACATTAATCTGTATGGTCGAATTTTCTTCATGTGAGTTGACCAAGATATTTGGACTTTAAAAGAGACTGTGAAATCGGAGTTTAGCTGTTTTACTTAAAGGATAGGAAACATCAACCTCATATAGCTTTTTAAAATTTCATCGTTGACATGAAAAAGTGTTTGTAAAACCCAATCTAGAAAATAAACATCATTTATTCATAGATATTTGAAAATGTTTTTCCCAGAAACAAAACTTAACCGGCTGTTTTATTTACAGACGAATATAAAGGAAATTAATGCTCGACGGGTCATAAGCTGTGGTATCTTGGAGACGCCGCGATTCGGAAGAAAGAGTAATTTCTTCTTCACACCAGGAACGAGGGTGAGTAATTAAGTGCCAAGATTCTTTAAGCTAATAGAATAAAGCGGTAGAAGAACGAACGAGAAGATTGAACGCTAATCCCGGAAATACCCGTCGGATTTCAAAAATAACTTTTTGCATTGAATAGCCCATTCTTCAGAAAGGTTACATGCTATTTAACATCACGCTACGACCCTTAGGAGCCGATCAAAAAGAGAAACGGCGGGGCACAGCGACTTCATACCTAAAATGTAATATTAAATGTATGAGGGGACTTTTTCCAATAGGTAGGTACCTAGATATGGCTGGACCTCCGAATTGTTTAGTTTTTAGTAACTAACCAAAAATAAGTCAGAAAACATCGCCAGACCCAGATAATGATAATGTTGGGGTCAGATTTGTAAAACACAAACTCAAACTCAAACCGTTTATTTCAATTAGACCTTAGCAGTCACTTTTGAAAGTCAGAAAAACAAAGGCGAAGCTACAGTCACAGACACAAGGCATAATAACTTGTGAAAGTACTGTAGTTGCCCATTCCAAAGCGTAGATCTCTATGGAGAAGAATGGGCAAGAAACTCCATGGACACTATTTTCAATCAAAATATTGTTACAAGATCTTGGTTACATCAGTCATGTTGAGATTATACATATATATGTGAAACGATGTAGAAAGACGTGCACATTAAGAGCGTCCAGAGTAAAAGATTATAACTATCAACAATTTAAAAACAAAGTAGTTAAAATAAACCGTGGCAGCTAAGAGATGACCACTCCCAACTGACAGCGCCTGCTCACGAACATGACGCATCCATCAGCCCCGAACGTAACGAATATGTTACATGATGTTATGTTCAATACATTCATTCCGGTTTTCACAAACACTAAGCGACACCTAGAAGATAGGGAAAAAATACTAATATTTAATTTTAACTGCCAAACACTTTAAATTGGTTAGGAGCTACAAAATAATGCTATAATCCAATGTATTTTGGAATGACGTGAATACAAATTGTCACCCATGGTCCAATCACAAAACCACTAGGTAGGTATTAGTCATAGGTCGAGGAAACATTGTAAAACATTCCGAATTCCGACTACGTTTCAATTTCCTTATGTATCATCTATTGTTTTTATACACTAGCTTTTACTGCGACTTTTGGCGTTTGACTTTTTAACAATATTAAGAGGAATTTGGCACCTATAGCTATTTTTCAGTGACATTAAGCGAAACTTAAATGAATGCCTAAATATCATCGCACTGTTTAGCAACATCGTGCTTTTGTTTAGGCAGACACTTAGGTACCTTCTAGAGTAGGTAGCAATAGCCTAGCAACTAGGCATTTTTATAGGAGCTCATCTTGGTTGGCATTACCACCAAATATTTCTGCAATCAAAAGCATTGCTGTGTTGCCGTTATCAATGTCATTGTAGACTTTAGGTAGAGGTAGACAGATTTTTTAGGCTTTTATTTTTACTTGCCTTCTTAGATTATTGTTGTATTGCTCAAATCTTGCAACTGAATTTCAAACCAGTTCCCCCCAACCGATTGAACTGAAATTTTGCACCCACCTTTGGTTCTGGTGACAATACATTTTTATGACAAACATGGCTTGATCCTATTGCCAGTATCGCCTCCTCACGAGAGAACTCCTGAACGGTTAATATCACCGCCCCGAAACGTTGCATACGCGTTCAATGTTGATTGATAAGCATAATTTTCTTCTTGCGCGTTCATTTATGCTTAGGTACTACCAAAGTGTTAAGGAAAATGGTAATAGAAGTCACTTGCCAGTTATGACACACGCAAGTTCTTTAAAGTATAGGTACAAACTGTTATAGTGATAAACAAACAGTATTTTCATTTATATTATTGCTATTGGTGTTTACAATAATATTGTCAATTGACAGGTCAACTTCGAGTGTAACCAGGACTTCATTCTGATCGGCGACAAGCGTCGAGTTTGTGAGGACGACGGAAGGTGGAACCTACCGGACTATGGATACACGGAGTGTCTACGTAAGTATTTTGAACCTTTTTGTTTGTGAAATAATAGCTTTTATCGATTGTTCACTCGCTTTTGACAAACTCGACTCGTTTGTGAAAAGACGAAAGTTAACTTACAAGTTGTATTAACATTTAACTGAATCTAAACAGCCAATCAAATCACTTCCCGTGAGATTTGACGGTAGGTCCATTAGCAGGCTTTCAGAAAACGGTGATGATAATCAAATCGTATCATCTGCTAGTGACGTAAAAGTTTACCTACAGCAAATTTTCATATTTATGTAGTACTGCCATAGTAAACATTAGAGACAATCTTACACATGATTGAAACGTAGTTACAACTAAAGTGTGAAACACTTATTTATATTCTAATACCTGTATTCAGTGCAATGAAACAACGTTTTATAATATCCAGGTAACCAAGAGTACTCGCAACGCGCACTGTTTCTGACGTGGGGCATCATTCTGGCAGTTATTCTACCGTTAGGCCTGTTGATCTGCCTCCTCTGGTTCTGGTGCTGGTACAAACCCCGGTCCGAAGGCAAAGAGGGCTTCCGATTCGAAGATATACCGCGCTCCAAATCAGCCTCCAGACTTAACCTAAGATCAGCATCGATGGGAAACCTCACGGATACCATGAAATCGTCCACTTTGCGAAGCTCTTCGTCCGAAAGGAAACTTAAACTACCCGACACTCCTACCGAGGAGACCCCAATTACTAGATCCGCTCCCATCACCAGGGCTGCTCCCCCTCCGCCTCCTATGCCCACAGATGGCGACAGTTCAGGCATAGGGTACCCAGATTCAAACAAAAGCGACTCCAACAAATCTGACAAGTCAAATCCTAAGAAACGTAGGGCTTACGACAAGACGTACCGAACTAATGAACCAATCCCGAATGCTCCCGATGTCGATTTCCCCGAAAAACTATGGGATTTATCCGAAGAAGACTTACTTTCAATAACGTCTCCTTCCGACACTGAATCCAATCGAGATTCAACTCTTACTCGACCGGCAAAAGATATAGAATACTTGAGCAGACCACGTCAAGTAGGACGTAGGGCGTTGCCCAGTGATTCAGGTTATTCGACGAAAGATTCCGAAGACCCGTACGCTCCAAAGTACGAAGGTCAATATAGCCCTATTCCGTCCGCTTACTCGCCGACATATTCAGAAATATACTCCCCACCGATTAGTCCTACCTCAGACAATAGTCCTAGGAACACATTCAATAACCAAGGACTGCCAGATCCTCCTAAGAGTGCTCCCGCGGATACTATAAAAACATTTACTATGCCACCGCAAAAGGGGAAATCTATGGAGACTCTTATTGACCCACCTAACATTGAAGTACCTACGATGAGCCCTCGCTCTACCATGGTCTGACACTTAGTAAAAGTAAGAAACAGGGTGAACAATTCACTGCCCAAATACGAATGACATTTTCAGGAGTAGCATAAGATTTAGATAAGTTAGGTTTTAAGTGGCACATTAATCTAATATTTTGCACTAAATGTTTACACTAATTTAGTTCTTGGACTTTCGTGTGTTTCCCATCGTTGCATTGTTGAATGTTTGTAAAGTTTAATTTGAAATACATTTTATTTTTAAACCTAACTTTGGAGTCACATGAAGAGGAAATTTCTGTTCCCGTTTCGGTAGAATAACTTTCAAATGATGTTGTTTTTTAGGTAAGAAAGCAAGGAATGACGTTCTTGATGATGAATTGATGATGATGATGAATAGAAATTTTCTCTGAATTGTGATGAGTTATTATTTTTCTCCTTCCTAATGTCTATGGTTATTGCTTGCTTTCTTATCTAGTGTACATAAAAAACCAGGTCATATGAACAGGTATGTTTATCATTTATTTTTTATTTACATTAGTGATATCTTTTAGGGCTTTGATAACTTATCTTTGTTTGTTGATAAATTGCGTTATAAGGGCCACGGTTTTTTGTTTTTTTTTCGTAGGGACGTTAAATGATTGATTAGGAATTTTTGTCCTACTTTTGCCTAAACAATATCTTTTTGGAATATTAATAAAACAGTTGAAAATATTAGTAAAGGCCTCCCCCCATTCCTTTCACTTCTCACGATGGTAATGGCCTTTGTCCGTATTGTGCCACGACAATAAGGTCTAACTAAAAAAAAAATATGAATGTGGTGTGACGATCTAATCATGTTAAGGGGCAAACATTACCAGCAATCGCACAAGTCAGATAGGTTTGCAAAGAAATAGGGGAGGCGTTTGTCTAGCTGTGAGAAATGAAGTAGGCTAGTAACCAAAAAATGTAATCTTTTAAAATCTAGGTTCAACATTATTGAAAAAGCTTAAATAATCTCGTCTATTTATCCAATCACACAGGCAAACAGGAGTACTCCTCCCGAACGCTCGGCGCGACCTGGGGCATCATCAGCGCCGTGATGGTCCCCATCATCATCGTACTCATCTGCATCGGATGGCGGCTACTCCTGCGCAGGAAGAAAGAGGAGAAGGAGGAGAGGGACTTCTTGACTATCAAGTAAGTGACACACTATTTTTTACTAACAACAGACACACTGACCTTACTGGTGAGGTTCTTCAGAAAGGTCCTCGCAGCCGGTGTGCGTGTTAGCATGACCAGATTTATGAACGTGGATGAGGCGTGTGGCGTAGTTTCTGCCTACGCCAGTGGCAAAAAATAAATAAAACGCGCTATTGAAGTTCGAAAAGCGCGTTTAGATTTTTAAATACAGAGTTAGTTTCCAAAGACCAGCCAAATTCTCAGATATGATGCAATATATCATTCTGAGCTGGGGCCATAGCGTTCATGAATAATTACAACATCTGTACCTAATTACCTACCTATGTTCAACAAATAAAAATATTTGTATTTTGCCACAAAGAAATTTTTCATCGGTTATTACAAAAAGAAAACAGCTGTTTCCTACAAAAGTGCAGTACCTACGGGCTAACAGTATGGAACAGCATATTTTTTTTTAATAACTGAAAAATTTCTTTGTCCCCACAAATAAATTTTTCAGTTATTTAGGCTGTTATTTGGGCTCAGAATGATGTACTGCATCATATCTGAGAATTTGGTTGGTCTTTGGAAACTAACTCTGTATAAGCAGTCAGCCATAAAGAATATATTCTTAGATTTTGATTATATCCACAACGCTAAAACGAAAAGGTTTCAGACACCTCAATGAATATATTACAGTGTGGAAGGGACGACGTCAAAAGTTCAGAGGTTCAAGGTTCAGAATATGTACCTACTGAATACGTGGTAACCGTTTTCGCTACTGCTTATCTAGCTACATACTGCTTATCTAGCTCAGTCGTAATGACCCGACTTACCGAGTTGCAGGTTCGTTTTCGAACATAAGTATTCATAGGTACACTTTGACGAATTAATTTAAGCACCACTGCTACTATTTAAACGTAGCAGGAAACCGATAAGCAAAGACCTAAAACCTAAAAATTCAAGTCATGTGGCTTTCATTATCCTACACTGGGCCTCGAGGTTCTTCTTACTGAGAGATTTGTACCCCAGCAGCGCGATAATATTATGGGCTGAATATGATCTATGGTTTATTTAAGAGTTCTTTACCACAATAATTAACGTCTTCAATTCTTTCCCCAGACCATTGGACCCCGATGAGTCTTTCAGAATCAACTCTGACGATGAAAGCATACCCTACAAGAAAGATACGACGGAAGATACTCCTGAGCCAACAGAACCGGTGAAAGTGGTAGATACCGTGGATACCGCTGAATCGCCAGATCAATACCCATACGGTACCCCTTACGACCAGCCAGTGCAGGGCAGGTCACAAGCCCGGCCGTATGCTGGCGAGACAGAAATCAATTAGGTTATAGAATCAAAGATGGTGGCGGTGACAGGAAGTCATAGACAAATGCTAGAAGATCAAATGTCAAAATGTGTGGGCCGAGTGCCGAGTGTGGGCAAAAGGAAAAGCGAAAAGATGGTTTGAGATTTGAGTGCAAACGGAATAATGTTGCCGCACTATGGTTGATTGTAATTTAGTAATAATTAGATTTATTTAGGTAAAGCGTGCATTTGTAAGTTTTATATTATTTCCATATTAGAAGGTATATTTTGTGTACAAAATAATGTTATCTACCTTTCCAAACTAGAATGCTTATAATTTAATTAAGTATATGGATATAAAATCAAATCAAAATATACATAAATATGTATATGATTTGACTTTATGCGCCTTTTGAATTTTCTGTACTTAACTTGAAAGATTTTAGATAGGTATGTTGTAAGCAACCAATTAAAACATGTTTATGTATTTTTAAACTAATATTTGAAATCCATGAATAATCCCACCATTGAAATATTTTTAGATATTAGATGCTTATATTTAATTTCTGTTTGTTAGTGTAACATGACAAGAATAGTTACAAATAAATCGTATTAAGTTGTATGCTTTAACATTTTTTTATTTTCATCTTTCATTAAGTGCCATTTTTTTTCAAACAAAAAATTCGTAACTTTTTTTGTTATTTACCATTTGATTAACGACCACGTGTTTGTACTTTGTTACGTCATTTAATAAAATAATTAAAAATAGGTACCTAGTAAACTGTGTTGTTTAATTTGTTTACTTTAATTCTTACCATTTCCAATGAGGTTTTTTCTAGGCCAGCTTCCACTAAAAAACGATTGATGGCGCTTTTCATGGCTCAGTGTAAAAAATTTGTTTGGCTGTACGGAGTTGGCGTGCATTGCCTTTCAAGTGTTCCTTCCTAGTTTGTGTGCGTTCGTCTTTGTTCGTTCGATTTGCGTTTTTGTTGCATTGCAACTTGTTTCCGTTTGCTAAATTAAAAATTTGCATTTTGCAAACCACCCACATACATGTACTGGCTGGCATTCATTGCCTTTTCAAAATAAAACGCCAGCTCCATATAGCCAAACAATTTTTTTTAGACTGAGTCATGTTCAGCGCCATCTATCGTTTTTAGTAAAATGCCCGTTTTCACGAACACGGAGTGACACCCGTGATGCCTGTGGCGTAGAATACTCTGTCTACGCCGCCCGTGGCGAAAAGTAAACGATAATGTTTTTTTCATTGATGGATAGGCTTGCTAACCTATAAGAGCTCCTATTTTGAGTTTGTTTTTAATGCATGGCAACTGGCAACGCAGGCCAAGTTACCATGGTAACGCGTACCAAACACAAACAACATATTCCATTGACAGCGACAATATAATTTGTATTGTACGTATTATGTGCTAATGGTAAACATTATAAATATAATATAAGAAAAATGGATCTGAAATTAATGGACAAACTGCGCTTACTAAAAATAGACACAGAGTTGCGTTCGCAAATAAAAATGAAACCCATGAGCAGGTACTATTTCATCACTGGCACAAACCCAGGTGAGCAGTTCTACGTGTTTGCGTCTACTGCAGCCTGGCTAATCAGGAAAACTGGGAAAGAATTGGAACAACCTAATGAGGAGGATGATCCAAACAGTATTATTGCTAATATCATAGATATACTGAGAGAAAAAGAGATCGTCGTCGATTTCTCATCTCACAAACTGAAACAGGGGTATGGCGAACAAGTGTGCTTCATACTAAACGTTTTAGCCGACGAAGCTTTGAAGACAGAACAGTTTGAATGGCAACAACCAGTTGTGGACATCCCAGAGCCAGAAGAAGCTGCGGACGACATTGACCAAGTTGAAGATGAAACTGAAATACTGCTAGACAAAGTTGAGGAAGAAATGGCGATATATTCCGGCGAATCCGAAGAAGAGTTTGATGTCGAAGAAAAAGAACCAAACCTGGTAAAAAAAGTTCACGATTGGGAAGCATGGAAGTTGGAATTAGAAAGAGTAGCACCAGCGTTAAGGTTGAAAATCTCAGCTGATGGCCGCGACTGGAGAGCGAGACATTCTCAAATGAGGACTTACAGAGACGAATTATTCGAAAGGTACAAGACAACAGGGTCCCAACTGAATAAACTACACGGAAATATAAGCTCTGTTATGGACAAGATAATAGCTAGAGAGAACATTCTGAACGAACAGTTTGCGCCTTTGGTTCAAGAGTACGGTTCGTTGCTTGACGAGTTAAGCAAAGTTATGAATGAGTACAAGGACGTAAGTGTAGGAGTAACAGAGAGACAAGAAGTGCTAAACGAATTGACATCAAAAGTAGAAAATATAAAGCAGAGAACAGAATCTAAAGGCTCGTCGATGAACGATAACTCTCCATTGGTGACAGCAAAGAAAGCGGTCTCGAATTTGAAGAAAGATATACAAGATATGGATTTCCAAATTGTAGTATTGCTCTGGCTGTTGACGACTAAAGAGAATCCTAATAGCAATAATTTGTTTACCAATGCAGAATCTAAGATGGTCGGTATTGAGACGTACTGACCTTCTTTACACAATTAAGCGAGTGGTTACACTGAATAACGCGGGCCGGAAAATCTTGGGCCGGCCGCTTTAGGTCCATGAAATGCAATAAAAGCGAAAAAGGTGTCAGCCACCTCGTTTCCGATTGACAGACCCGGTACGGATCATATAAAAAAACTTATTAAACCAGGATAATGTATGTCTAATCTTAATAATACATAAAAATCACGTGTCACTATGTTCATACAGGCTAATCTCCGAAACCACCAAAACCGCTTTCAGTGAAATTTTGTGAATGTGTATGGTTCGTTCCAGCTTGAAAGGTAGAATTTTGAACCCGATAGGTTGTACCGGCCGTGCGAAGCAGGAGCGGGTTGCTAGTGTACCTATATAGATTAAATAAAACTCTTTCCTTGGTATACTTTTTATTTTTGCAATATTCAAATATTACGTAAAAATATTTAACTCTTAATACAATAATTTGCCAATGTTACTACGTACGGGTATCTTTAAAATTACCTAATGACATAAAATACTCGAAAATAATACAATCTTTGGCGAAAAAAAAAATTAAATTAAAAAGGTAACTTATATGCTTAAAGGATACTTAATAAAAAAGTAAATCAACATTGGAATGAAATGACGTATGGGACATTTGCGTGCTATCGTATTTTCAATTTTCTGCAATGAGTCGTGCATTGCATAATTCAATGGCGCGCTCAGTGTCCCTAAGATCATTTCAAATTTACACTGCCTAAATATAGAGGCCTATTAATTGATATTAAGACGTAGTAACTTATAACTTATTTTAATAAATTAGCTTGTTGTGATTGTAAAATTTCATAAAAATTATAAAAGCAATTTGTAAATAAATGTAAATATTTTTGCTCGTCACAAATTAAAATGCGGCTAAAATGATATAAAAATAATTAAGTAGCTATAGGTAGTGAAAATACACGTTTTATTTTTTGTTCCTTGCACGTACGACTTTCAAAATAAAAATCTAATAACAAAATTGGACACGTATGGCAAATATTTATGTACATACATCAAGTTCTGTATTTTCAATATATTAATTTAATTTTTAGTTTAATGTTAGGCCGAATATAAAAACAGTAAAACCAAGTCGTATACAGGGTGAAAGAAACATACCAAAAATACAACTTTTCCATACATTTTGACCGCTTTTTTTTAAATAATCGATGAAAAATTTATATAATTTTTTTTTTTGGTTTGGTATAATGTACGGAACACGTGGGAACTGTTTGTGCGTCGATGGCCCTTCCACCCTGTATACTATTCACAATATTTCTTTGGGTTTTCAAGTATTTACTGTACTTTACAAATAAATTAACAGAAATTTATAGTACAACAGAAGTTTATAATATATGTTTATAAGATACAACTATATTACTAGTGATAAAACACCAGTAAGCGTCTATAGTTGTACAAGGATCTTTTGGCGCGTGGCGAAAATCGGAACTAGCCGCCATCTTGTTTTATTAGTACCTTCCACAAATATACTCACCAACAGCGCCCTTCTGTTAACGAAATTCGAACGTCAGAAGATCCTTGTATCACTTTACATCGACTTCAACCACGGGTGATGCTGCCATTTGTAAATAATACTTTATAATAAATGTATAAACCATTCAGTGTAAACATTTTCTAAAACAGAAAACCCTTCTTTACACTATTATATTTTCACTTAGTTTCTTACACTAATAAGCTGTGCTATCTCTTTAAAAACTTGAAATAAATATTCACAGAAGCTGTTAATGGACCCTTCACGAAGCTTTCAACCAAGGATTCTGTACATCAAACTAAGTAACTCCACGCAAAAATGGTTGCTAAGAAACAAACTACTTTTTTTAGGTGAAACATGACGTTTTACGATAGGGCTCAAAGTAACGCACTCAAAACATTGTGCTGATGGATGCATTTAATAGTACGTGGGTCATGGGGTATTTAAAGGGTAGTTATAACATTAAAGACCTGTTTTTAGGGTTCCATACCTCAATCGAAAAATCGGAACCCCATTTTGTTGTCCGTCTGTCTGTCTGTCAAGACCCTTTTTCTTAAAAATGCGTGGCGGTATCGATCTGTAATGATTACCAAATACTCAGGTCTGCTACCCCTTGGAGCTATGAAAAAATCAAACTTGTAAGTCAACGCGATCAAAAGATATGACTGTTTATGTCGCATATTATGCGATTTCACAAGGGAATCAAAACCTATAGGGTACTTCCCTTTGACCTAGAATCATGAAATTTGGCAAAAAGCAACGCCTTACAGCACAAATAAAGGAAAAATACCTTAAATAAAAATAAAATGAAAATTAAAGGGTGTCCCCATACATACATAGTTGACGCCAATTAAGTATTTTTTTTAGATACTGTTATGGAACCCATCGTGCGCGAGTCCGACTCGCACTTGGCCGGTATTTTTTTTTTAAACTCGTGTTAATGACGTAGAGAACAAGTGTCTTTCGGTTTCGTTAAGGATCTTTTTACACCCATTATACCCATTTCCGATTTGCTGGAATTTGAACTCTCAGAGTTAAGCCGAAAACTGCAATCTAGATTTAGATTTTGTTCAAATGGCGAAAATGGGTATAAAACTTTACAAAATGAAACAGATATTTCATTTAAAATTGACATACAGAGCGAATAATTTGCGAGAATTATTTCTTTCAAAAAAAAAAGAAAAAAGTATCGTTTTGTTTTAAAAAAACTTTCACCAATCTTAGAAACTTATAGAAAATGTGCAATTTCACGCAACTTAACATCTTTCATAAGGTTTCTTTTTATTTAATACGTTTTTGTGGAAATTTTATTTTGACAATGCAAATAAGTTCATTCATTGTTGACTATTCCATTAAATTCGTATATGAGATCAGTAAAAGATCTTAACTCTGTATATGGTATACGTTTAAAGAGAGTGGCACATTTTTGTATTTTATCATCAAGTCATAGTACAGTCGCCACCGCATCCACAAACTGACATCTCATTCGATTTTGATCGTAACCATCAACATTTTATGGTTTAAAATCATTTGTGGTAATTTGATGTGCTGGCGACTATACTATACGAGGTCAACGTATTTGCTAGCGAAACTCCGCAGACAGAAAAAAAATACTTGATGATTTTTGGGCAGTCGAAGACAGCTGGTAGTTACTTGAAGTATGGTTTTAGAATATCAGTTATTTTTCTTTTATCCTATTTAAATTTCGAGACACATCACGTCTGCGGAGTTTCGCTTGCTATTTTAACACTGATTAATTACTATCAAACCATTAATTTAAAGGAATGTAAAAATGAGATACGTTCACTGGATTTTGTTCATTTAAATAATATTTCCGTGTAAAAAACCAACGCGGCCACTTTGCGGACTATCCTGAAATCCGAAAAATATTCGGTCGTCATCGAAAAACATATATTTTAAAACTAATACACAAACAGGATGGCGATTTTATCACTTGCATCCGTCAAGGAGGTGATTCTGTCCGTCATAAACTATTACTATGAAACTCATATCCAATTCTTAAAAATAATATAAATTTCCTCTTCAACAGTAGACGGACTATTTCGATGAATGTTTACACAGCATGTCAAATAATAACAGCCACTCGGGTTAAGCCACGCTTGCCTGGGTTGGTCCGTGGATGGGTGACCACCCATTAAATACTAAGTTTCCTTCGTGCCTCGGAAAGCACGTTAAGCCGTCCCGGCTGTAAATTGTAGATCTGTGACAGTCAGTCGTTACAGGTAGTCAGTGGCCCAAAAGTCTGACAACCAGTCAAGGGGTCTTGTATCAGTACTAAGTGGGTTGTGTAGGTCAGATATGCAGTCGCTCCATGTAAAATACTGGTATTCAGCTGCATCAGGACCGGAAGCCGACCCCAACAAATTGGGAAAAGGCTAGGAAGATTATGATGTATACACAGCACGTATCATAGAGGTGTGGTCATATTTAAGGATCCATAAAACTGAACAACTTTCTGCATGCGACCATCATCATTAACGAGTAAAAATATTCTGCTGTCCCATACAAATTTAATTTCCTAGTCGACGCAAATGTATGGGGCGGCTGATTACATCCGTATTGTAATGTTATTCGTTTTTTTTACGTATCCATACTATTTAATATTAAAATGCGAAAGTAAGTTTGTTTGTCTCTCCTAAACAACTGAACCGATCGTCCTGAAATTTTGCTTATACGTTGTCAGGTATACAGAGACGGACATAAGGGTACCTTTCATCCTGAAAAAAATACTGTTTCCGAGGGAAACAACAATAACGTTCTTATGATAATAGATGGCGCCACGTGTCTTTCGAATCATGATTGAATTATATTATTACAAGCAGAGTACAACCCGAATTGATTGTCAAATGCTAAATTAACGCGAGCGAAGCCACGGGAAAAAGCTAGTCAGATATAAGTTTCATACCAAAAGTTGTTTATGTAAATCGGCACCATGTAAATACTAAAATAAACACATAATTTTAAAATAATAACATGCACTAGTATTCTATAAGGGAGTGAACATGCTAATCAACGTGGAATCAGTTTGAGCAAATCAAAAAAGGGCCTTAATACCCTTGAAATAAAAGCGAATAGGCCGACGCAGTGTTGAGCGGACATAGGTCTTTCTGACCGATTCAAGCTTCTTATTCAACTGGCAAGTTTTATTTATAAAAAAAGTATAACAATATTCTTATAAATACTAAAGTTAATCATGATACTATTAACCTTTTGAACGCCAGAGCATAAACGCACGCGCGTGCCCTCCACGCCAAGCCACAATTTCAGCTGCCATTTTGTCACATATATGTGTCTTGGCGTACAGGGCACGCGCTTGCTTGTCACGTATATGTGACAATAGCGTTAAAAAGGTTAAAGAATAATGAATTCACAACATTTTGACAACAATATGGTCATATAAAATGTATGACTATTTTTCTTCAAATCATTGTAGTACTATTAATTACTTATTATATTTTAGTTTTGAAGGCATTATTATATGCATTAAATAATTTAATCATATGAAAGCTACAAACGTATATCTGGCGAAACGTTTTCAATTCCAAAAAAAAAGATGAAAGCGAACAGAAGTTAGCGATGAATTTTATTTATTTCCGACCTTATTTATATGGCAGTAAAGTTGAAATGTATGCAAATACTGGCAAAACATACGAATATGTTAGGCCCTGTTTCTGTCTTGGGATAGTTGCTATCCTCTAGATATACAAGGTGGAGGGATATACATCGACGAACAAAGGCTATCAAGTGATCGCTACGTCATACTGAACCTCCCCCTTTCTCCACCATACTCCATACATTGTGACCTTGTAGCAAGTGATAATTATACATTACGCACATGAATCCGAAAAGTCAGAGGTGCGTGTCTTGGGTCCGAACTTGAGATCTAGAAGTTGGCAGTCTGACGATCATACCACTAGGCTATCACTGCTTAAAAAAAACCGGACAAGTTCGACTCACGTGGAGAGGGTTCCGTACGTATATAGATTTCTCATAGGTTTTCCTGTAATCTATAGGCAAAGAACTATTATTTGTATTTTTTTTCAAAATTGTCGGCCCTGTAGTTTCGGAGTTAAGGGGGGGGATGGTCAATTGTTGGATATTTTCTTAAGTAACTTCAGAAATGTTTATCTTAAAATTATTTTAAAAAAATTGAGATGCTAAGGGGTTCCGTTTTTTCCTTTTGAGGTACGGATCTCTAAAAACAGCTGTTTCCTACAAAAGTGCAATACCTACATGGTCAAAATGTATGGAACTGTTTTTTTGATGAAAAAATTCTTTTTGGGGGGGTTCAAAATGATGTACTGAATACCTGGTAACAGTTTTCGCGTCGGTGTACCTTCCGCACCGTACAATTAGTATTTTCAACGAATATTAAAAAAAAAACTTGAAAAAATATTTTGGGGCAATTTTTATCTTAACTACCAAAATCAATTTCCACCATAGACAGAGTATCGCAGTAGACAAGTTACTAAATAATGGAGGGAGATCCCGTGACCGACAGACAAAACCTTACTATAGGCAAGAACTATAATTTTGAAAAGTCGGTAGCTTTGGGAGATATCAGGTAATAAAGTTGTGCTAACTCGCTGCTAAGTTACGGCATACTCATACTCATAAAGCGTGTTTTTCTGCCAGACACTTTGTCTGGGTAAAAACGTTTAACGTGTGTTTGATTGTAAGTGAACTTACGTCATTTTATTGAATACGAATATTACTATTTGAAGCGGTTTCCCAAGCCGCCAGACAGTTTTGATGACTATTACCTCTCGCTCGCACCTATACGTAACCTTCAACTTTGTCTGGGAAGGAACCATCAAAACTGTCTGTCGGCTTCCGGCGGCTGGGAAACACAACATTTCAGTCACCGGCGCTACTTTCAGACTTCCTTTTATGTACTCAATTCTTATTTTATCCATTCGCAAATAGTACAGGGGTTCAGGATGTATTTAGTAGCATTTAAACATGTATTTTAAAACAAATACGTGAAAAAAAGTCGGAACTTTGACCTTCAGTATCTTCAGTGACTAGATTCTAGTCACTGAAGATACTGAAGGTCAAAGTTCTAGTCACTAGAAGGTTCCCAGCTACGGTCCAAAACAAAAAATAAGATCACAATAGCGATCAGAATAAATGCCTCTCGGCTTCATTAAGCGCGAATAGCGTGAATAGCGCGAACGGCGTAAGGTGACGGCGCGGCGCAGGCGTGTAAACTCTAACGAAAAAAAAGGACGGTGTGCCTGCGCCGCGCCGCTTAAGTATAATTCACGACACGTCGCCTACCTACATTTTGTATGACAACGTTTTGAAGCGGCATCATGCCTGCGGCGCGCCGTCACCTTACGCCGTTTGTGCATAATTCGCGCCTAAAGGGTGTATTTATATCCTTTATATGATACTCTGTCTACGATTTCCACGTTTGTATATATAGTAATAAAGACTACAGTAAAATAATTCACAACAGTCAGTTTACCTCCTGTTCGCCCGCCTGGTTGAATATTATACTCTTCGCTTGCGCTAGGTATACGGGGTCGGGCTTAGACGGCTCTTCAAACGTTACGTTATACTTTCTCTTGAGATCCTCCATGAATTCCTGCTTCAATAAGGCTAGGCAGCTGAAAGAGGTATAAAGGGCTTCATTAGGTACTAAAGCTGCGCGCTTCGGCAATTATCGTTTGTCTTCGGAAATGCAAAAGGGCAATGATGAGATCTCATACAGTGCGTACCAGGACCATAAAAAAAGTTTATCTATGGGACCAAAATCGTAATAATTAAAAAAAAATTGCTGGCCGTGTCATATACATATGAATCGAGTAGGTATTTAAGTTTGCATGGGATAGCTGAATTCGATTAACTAATTTAAAAAAAAAAACATCTGTAAAATCGACGACATGCTTCCTTGGCTCGGCCTGATTCACAGCCAAGCAGCAAAATATACATTTAATTTTCCAAACTTGGCTTACCTGGCCTGTGCAGGTTTATGCCGAAAATGCCTGTAAATATGAGCACCTTTTAGAACAAATAATTCTCCACCACAAAAGGTTTTAAGTTGGCCACACTAACATCATGAGACTTGCATCAAGCTTGCGCACGCATCTGTTGTTCTTTTCATGTGAGTACCATCACATTTCGGTGACTCCTGACATGCTCTATAGCCCTATTTACATAGTTCAAGGACAGTGGCGATTAGCGACTACAAGTAAACACGGCGACACATCAAGCTATACATTTCCAGTATAACATGGCCTCACTTTGTATAGATTTCCCGTACAATGACAGACCCGCATAATTTGGCTTTGTATAGCTTGATTGGTCCTTGACTTGCTCCTGCCCGATCGATGAACACCACTTTCCTTAACTACTGTACTTATCAACTTCGCTAAATACTTGACCAATGTTATTCGGAGTTAAGCGATTTCTATCATTTGTTTTCTTCGCAGTCGGTGAACGTGTAGCAGTTTGTCAAGAGGTTAGTACTCACATGAGATAGTGCAGCTCTATGCCAGTAGTATTTCGTTGCTAGTGGTACTCACATGCGATAGTGCGGGTCTGCGCGGAAGGCGGTGATGTCCTGCGAGGGCGCGTGTGGTGTGTGCAACACGAACGCGCCCGGTAGCACTACGCAGCGATAGCCCTGAGCACGCAGTTCTACACTGTGGGACACCTTTGGAAAAGTAAACTTTAATAAATTAGATGACCTCATAACGAAAAAATGACAATGTCTTACAGTGGTCTGCATAATGCTGTTGTAAATAAAAATATTCTTAAAATAGCATGGTGTAAGGGTAAAATGCCATTGTGTAGCCTTAGTAATGCCGTTCTAAGTGTGATACGCCTTATTTGCCTCTTTATGATCTCAATATAACGGTATTTTTAAGCGTGTTGAAAATCACAACAAACCGTTGTGCGCATGCAGTGAATTTAATAAAATTTGTATGTTTACTTTATACTTTAATGCATGAATACATTTTTTTGTTACTTGTAAGTATCTTACTATTATTATAATGTTGAACAACCTGCGGAGTAAATGTATTCGAAGGATTTTTAATATAAATAACATTTTAATTTTGGGCTATAAGATCAGTACTCTTTTATAATACTTACCCAAGGGAGCTATAAGAACAAACGATCATTTAATATGAGTATAAAAAAATATCAAGACTAATATTAGTCTTACAAAGTGCACTTGTAAACTTTTGTCCTTACAAATATTTTACAAGGAGTTCTTCTATAAGAGTTTTTAACATTTATACATACTTTTAGTTCAAATCATCTTTATACATGCCTATATAAGAGGCCCCTTCTTAATCAGGACACTTATAAACCTCTTAAGATGCTTTTATTCTTATATGTTATTTTTTACAAGACTATTTTGCTAGCTGGGAACAGTTGTAACTTACCTTGTTCCAGCCAAAGCCAGAGAATCTGGTATCGTATTTAGGCACAGATCTGTGAACCACTAAATATGGCTCGTAGTCTGACTGCCACTCAACCTGAAATTTGAATAAGAATAATGGTATTTTAAATATCATCACAAGAAACCCGCCAAGTGCGAGTCGAACTCGTGCACGAAGGGTTCCGTAAGATGGTTGCGGGACTGTTCGAAAGAGATACCGTGGCCCTGGAACACAAAGGGCAAAGGAAGGAACATGGATGGGTTTTAGTCAGTAAAAGTCTGACACTCCCTCCTGCTCAGCCCAGACCGGGAGGGGCTATTTGATGATAAGACATCCGAAAAAAAAAAAAAAAAAAAAAGTGTTCCGTAAGATTATCTAAAAAAAACATGTTTGTTGTTTGGGAGCCCCCTTAAATATTGATTTTATTCTGTTTTTAGTTGTTTGTTGATATATCGGCAATAGAAATACGTATTCATCTATGAAAATTTCAACTGTCTAGCTGTCACGGTTCAAGAGATACAGCCAGACAGACAGACGGACAGTGGAGTCTTGGTAATAGGGTTCTGTTTTTACCCCTCTTTTTTTTTTCGGATGGTAAATCATCAAATGACTCCTCCCGCTCTGGGCTGAGTAGGAGGGAGTGTCAGACTTTTACTGACTAAAACCCATCCATGTTCCTTCATCGCCCTTTGTGTTCCGGGGCCACGGTATCTCTTTCGAACAGTCCCGCAGCCCCAGTCTGTTTTTACCCCTTGGGTACGGAACCCAAAAGAAACGGTTTTTGTTGTTACGCTATCATTAATGATGCATTCTGAATCACGTCATAATTGATACAAACACGAAACTAATGCGAAAATATAATGTATCATGTAAATTGAATGGGGAAGGTCGGTCAAAGCTCACTGTAATGGCGTCTCCATATCTAGGTCCCAATCTGACCAATAAGGTCACGCTATTTTCAAATATAAATGGACATTAACAGATTTTCAACCAATAACAATGTTGGGAGCCACCTATGCTAGCGCCATTAGTTTAACAGTTCCTCTCCCAAAAATATGGTGGAGTTAGTTCCTTCCTTGGACACGCACTAATAGAACCATGCAGAACCATAGACGTTCGAAATTTTGATTGAATGTTTTTACATCATCGACCTCAAGTCCTCAGATGTTGAAATTGTTTCATATACAGCAGAGCGCGTAGCGGAACATGATTCATAGTAGTTGAAAAGTTATGTTCCTGAAAGTAGATACTCGTGACTTTTGAGAGCGACATTATGCGCTTTGAATA
This sequence comes from Eugnorisma glareosa, assembly GCA_947578425.1. Lineage (NCBI taxonomy): Eukaryota > Metazoa > Arthropoda > Insecta > Lepidoptera > Noctuidae > Eugnorisma > Eugnorisma glareosa. The sequence continues at coordinate 16,390,794 of OX387960.1, read as the reverse complement.
GGATTAACGCTGAAGCGCTGTATTGATGCAATGATGGCTATTGTTTTTGAGCTCACCAGATGGCGCCACAATCAAGTAAGGTCATGTCAATCATTCTATTTTATACTTTACAGTACCAATAACTTCATCAAAAGTTTATTTTATTACGTATAACATCATAGTGTAAACTTCAGATACTTATTTACAATATTCTCCCTAAAATTAGCAAGCATGAAACATTTAAAAATCATTTCCTACAAGTAGCACTAAGAAATATGATCCAAAGTTGCTACTTAAAATCTTCAAATCTTAATCAGGAATAGCTCCGCCACTAAGACGACCCACTGACCCAATTCGCGAATATTGGTATGAATACGTGACAAAAAAGCACGCAACGCACGAACACTCTATGACGTCTAACATTTCAGTGACCCCACGCTACACTAGTGCCTCTACCGGCGAATTCATAAGCGATAGCCCTCATTAGCCAGACTCAGAAGGCGTTGCAGGTAACGCACTTCATGTGACGTCACATACAGTATAATGGGTGCTATTTTTTTATTTTTTTTCGGGTAGGTAATCATCAGATAACTCCTCCCGCTATGGGCTGAGCAGGAGGGCTTTTACTGACTAAAACCCATACATGTTCTTTCTTTTGCCCTTAGTGTTCCAGGGTTGCGGAATCTCTTTCGAACAGTCCCGCAACCCTGGCAGGAAGTATAATGGACGCTGGCCCAGTAGTACAGTACTGCGCTACGTACCTCGTAGGGCGCGGCGGCGCTGGTCCAGCGCGAGTAGTTGGTGGCGCGGTGTCCGCGCGGCCACTCGCGCGCGCGGAATGGCTGCACGTCGCCCGTGTGGCCGTGCGCTGAGCTCGCTAGGCGGGCTAACAGTGCCTGCTTGCTGCGCGGGACGGATGTACGGTAGCGCGTTGTTTCGAACGCTGCTACTACTAGGCACTGCGCAATACATATAAAATCCAAAGAATAACTCTGCTCATTCATAATAATCAGTGATCGGAAAAGGTAGAGCTAATGTGCCTAAAGTTCAAGAAACAGAAACGAAAGTGGAGACTTCCATTATGACAAATTTTTTTTTCGGAATATTTTTGCCGACTGTCGGAACATTACTTAAGTACAACTGAAATTAATAAAGTAAAACAACTATCGAATTCATTTAATGTTTCTGTTTAAAAAAAAAAGTTCACGATTTTTATTGATTAAAAAATAAAGATAATCTTTCTCGGAAGCTAATTTAATTTTCATAGCAGCTTTAATAGTTAGACCTAACAAGGTAACAAAAAACAATTTATAGGTTTTCACACCATTTATTCATTTTGTACAATTATTGGAACTAAACGTAAACAACCAACTAACGTAACTTTTTGAGAACGTTCTTCTTGTTGTCGATGTCGGTTAAAAAGGAAAAATAACGAATTCAATTAGTTTACTGTACTATTATTAATAGATAACATTATTATTAAATGTACTTAACTGATTCCGAGACATTTCCGAGTTTCAAAAAAAAAATATTTAGTCGTAAGGAACACCTTTCGTTTCTGTTCCTTGCTTGAACTTTAGGTACATTAGCTCTACCTATTCCGATCACTGATAATAATAGTCCTCCCGAGCAAATTTCGGGCATGGCGGCTAATCGCTGCGAAGACTAGCTATCGACCCGAGAGATATATTGCACAGGTGCATGCGCAGACACAGGTGCACTTTCTCTTCCCTGACTCTATTCAATGGAACAGCGATGCGACGCGACCAGGGAGAGATCAGGCGCAGAACCAACTAACGTTCCTATACATTGCATTATTGAATGCAAATAAAGATATATGAATTTTTGTCACGATATTTCTACGAATAATTTAATTCAAAAATACATTTGCTTAACTGCAATTAATTATATCATACATACCTTCTTCTGCGGATAAGGGTTGACGAGTTGAATAGCGGTCCTCAAATGATCGTACAAGCCCGCCATGGGCACGAAGTCGACGTCCATGAGGAACACGTACGGCGTGTTCACGTTCTCCAACGCAACATTACGTAGGTAGTTCACTGGGTAATGCACCTGTAAATATTTTACCATCATAGATATTAAAAAAAGAATGAGATAGTGCTATACAAGATGTGTCTTTGCTATCTTGTTGTTGTTGTCTGTGCGCTTGGTTATGAAGGTTCATCCGACACCACGTAGTAAGTTGTCAAGAGCCGTATACAAGTGTCCAAGTCCTCAAATTTGTGCACTTTAGCAAGGCAATGCCCTTTCCCCACTATCCCTGTTCACGTTAGATAAATTAGATCGTTTGTAATGATGAATGCTAGAGCAATGTCCGATATTTCCATGATAAAAATAACCAACTACACAGGTCGGTCAAAATTAAAAAGCGAATGAACTACGCAGACATGTAGATATCGATACTCATCACGCCTTCAGAGTTTCGCTAGCTAAACCTGCATGTCAGTGCAAGAAAAGGAATGTAATAGTGCCATAGAGTGCATTACCCGAAGGGAGCCGGCAGGAATCAGCTTCTTAGGTACCTTCGGGTCTGGTGCCATATTTTTTTTTTTTTAAATGCTTGACTTCATTGTCATACTTTACCTTATCATGTTTAAACACCAGATGGTATCCAATATTCTTCCTATCTCTAAGAGTATCGGACCAGTCTCCGATGAAACTCCACAGTCTTGTCACTTCACAGTCTGATAAATATATGGCAACACTAAGGGGACCTGTTAAATTAAATCGATACATTAATCACTTGAAAGATCTCGCTGGTCTAGTGGTCGCAAGCGCAGCTGCTGATCGTGGGGACCAGAAAATGAATCCTCCTCATCCAGATCTGAGGCAAAAAGCGATTACTTTTTTCATCGTGACTTTCTCAGAAGCAGCAGAGTTAGGATTTATCCTAGTGAATGCCAAGGGCCCCTTGTTGTATGGGACAAGAATATAACTTGCAAAATGTGGGTAAGTTCTCATAAATTTACGGGATTACAGTCCACAACATCACTCCTGCCCTTACCCCAATTTATTTGGGGTCTGCGAAGCATGTCTTCTTCTTCCATACTTCTCTATTACTCGTCATCTCATCAGACACCTCCACACGGGATTACAGTACCTATGTTATTCAAACAAGGAGCCTCGGTTTTACATTCGGTGAATATAATTAAGTTAGGTACGCTACGGTAAGCTATGCTAGATTTTTTTAATAGTTTGTACGCCGAATGCGCAACACCACAACATGCTCCAAGACAGGCATCGCCAATGTGGGCTATAAGTCTTCGAAGTTAAAATGGTATTGGGCGGGTCATATTTCCAGGATCGGTTAGGAATTCAGGATAGCTGGGCCAGAATCGTCACACAGTGGGTGCCTGAAGATGGTCGTCGTTACCGAGGCAAGTTCAAGAAAAGCTGGCGTGACGATTTGAACTAGTTCCTGACTCATTGGCCAGAGAAGGCAAAACACCGGGAGAGTTGGAAAGGAATAAGGGAGGCTTCTGTATAATAAAAAAAGGCCGTACCTTCCCAGTAGTTGACGAGTCTCTCGAGGAACTGCAGGCGGTCCATGGAGAGCTGCAGCGCGAGGGTCACGTCGAAACTGTCCACGTCCACATGGCTGTAATCCATGTAGTAAAGATGTGTTCGCAGCTTCACTTTCTGGGCGGCGCGGAAACTGACGCATAAATCTGACAGGTTTACCTGTAGGTGCATACGTATGGATTATTGGGAAGTGCGAAGAAAGGGTAATTATGGAATCAGGTGTTACTTTCTGGAAATCCATGACATTGAATTTTTGCAAAATATTTAGTTTTAATTCCGCAAATGAATCCAGGCTTGGATGCAGGATGCAACACCGCCCATAAACATTTGCGCATGCACGAAGTACGAAAATTTCCGATTTGGGGCATATTTTTGCGGGGGATGCTGCATCCTACATCCAAGCCAAGCCAGCCTACGCCAAGCAATTTGCGGAATTAAAACTAAATATTTTGCTTAACATTTAATGACGAGAACTGGCAAAGGGTTTTGCGAGCCTGCTTTATATAATTTGGACGTTCAAAAAGTGATGATACTGAGCTAAAAATGACTTTCAATTTTGTTTATTTACCCAGAGACATCGCATGACGTCACCATAAATATTGTTTCTGAACCTTCTTCAATTTCATGCGGAGAGGAAACTTAAATTCGATTCCCCCAATTTCTTCGAGTCCTACTTTATTGATTTCACGAATTTCTCAGTAGCAGACCAGATTCTGATTTTGTCTATTTAACAGCAGTAATAAGCTCACCCCATATTACATAAGACTTCAACGTCACTGACGAGATGTGGGTGTTATATGTCTGCCAACACATATAAGAAATATATTGCGTTATACAGGGTGTAACAGGACCCTTCACGAAGCCGTCAACCAAGCACTATGTACATCACATTTTACGCAAAAATTATTGCTAGGAAACGACTTTTTTTTTGGGGTGAAATTCACGTTTTACGGTAGGGCTCAATATAACGCACTCGAAACATTGTGCTGATGGATGGATTGAATAGTACGGGGGTCTTGGAGGTGTTTAAAGTAAAAATCTTACATTAAAAACGCGTATTTAAAAAAAAAACTTGTGAAGATGTTGGAACTTTGACTCTCAATATCTCCGTAACTAGAAGGTTCTCAGGTATGGTCTAGAACAAAAAATATCGCTATGATGGGGAGAACAAGTGCCTTTCGGCTTCTTTAAGGGTCTTGTTACACCCTTTATACTGTTATGTATGTTGATACTAACTCTCATCGAATTAAAGTGCTCTATGAAGGAGCATCGATGTAATTTCTCCCGTAGCAGGTATCCATCGAAGTTGACATACGACTGATGTATGTCGCGGAAGAAACTCGCGTCCCGAGTGTTTATGTTATGTTTTAGTGGAGAATTCCAATGAATTACCTGGAATTTATAGAATAGAATAAAATTTACAATCATATCACTTTCTCTTTTGTATTCAGTATGTACAGTCGCAGCCTTGAATATTAATCGCCTTATTACTGAAATTGCTTGCATATAATTATTCTGTGACAAAAGGGGTCCGAAAAAAAAGAACACGAGGCAAATAATTCAAAGAGGGGATATAACAATGAATTAGTTTATTTCAATATAAAAATCCTGAATTGGCGTACAAATAACAATGAATTTGTTTAGCAATGAAATTGTGAACCATTGATAATGGTAGAAAGTTGGTACAATGTTGATGGATGGAGAGGGAGAGGAAGGCCAAAGATGGTAGGATTGTGTGAGGAATGATATGAAAGAGAAAGGAGTAAATGAAGTCGTGAGCCCGTGACGTCTGACAGGGGAGAATGGAAGAAGGAATCGTGTTTCGCTGACCCCAAGTAGACTGGGACAGGAGCTGGAAGATGATGTTGATGATGTAGAAAGGATTTTACCATCATCAAAGCTTCACAATTTTGAAATGAACAATGCTCTGTTAAGTCATCTTAAAGACCAGACGAGAAGATGAGAGTCCATAGGGTATATGCATGTAATTTTTTCTTTACTTAATTAAATTAATAAAAAAATTACATGCTACTATTTTCTTGGGTCGATTTCCAAGGAAATAATTAAAAGTTAAGTTCAACTACTGCTGGTCTCTCAAAAAAAAATTAAAGTCTTACAATTTTCTACGGCAGTTCAAACGTCCCGGTCTCACGGACTGTCACGGTCATTCGCGACATGTTAAGTGACGTCATTTACCTCTATCTGCCATGTTTACATCTAAACTTTAGGTAGTTTTCAAATAAAAGTGTTTCTTTGACACATAGTATTTGATGTCACTACCGGCGACATCGAGGGACGAAGCGTTTTGAATTTGCGTTCTGTTTCATCAAAAAAACGCTACTTAAAATATTAAATTGTAAAATAAGTATTGTATTAGAGAATTAAACAAGTGTACCACAGTGTTTTTATGGACCAAGGCAACACAACAAGGCATTACAAAGCATTTTTAAGAAATATAAAGATTTTTGTATTTCTTGCATATTCCCTAATTAGTAAACACGCTCAAGACAGAGCACTGGCAAGATGGCAAGTTGATCAGACGTGATCAAGAAGGCTGTTGGAGGCAGCCTGTACAATGCGGTCCACACTGAGATGCATCGTATGGTAGCATTGAGGGAAAACAATGACGAAGAAGAAGAAGGCAGGAAAATAACTAATTTGTATACGCACCTTAACATTATTTTTATCCTCTCCATAACAGTTCTTAGCCAGAGTCTGCGTAGACATTTGCACATTATACTGGCAACTCATATTATACACGTAGCGCGGCTGATTCTTTATGATAGCATTGATAACATCCTGATCTGCAAGCGTAGTCTGTTTCAACCTGCCTATGTTAGCTTGAACAGCATCATGCCATAGTCTTGTCCAGTCCGTGGTTGTACGGATCTTCTTCAGGTCTAGGAGCATTACACCTGTGTTGTATCCTCTGCCAAGGGCCGGCCAGCGTTTGGCCTTGTTTAGGTACCAGCTGCTTTCGTTTTCAACTAGGCCTATGAACTGTGGGAAAATGGTTGGATAGACTGCTATAGTCAAATAAAATTCGAAATAAATGCCGGCTTCACTTATACAGCGTGTATCAGAAAAGTGTGGTCATATTTAAGGGTGTGGTGTAGACTACCAAACTGAACAACTTTTTGAAGTCATTCAATATTTTTAGGTTTACGCACGAAAAAATTAAAAAATGGAACCCTTTTAGGATCACTCGTGCGTCTGTCTGTCTGTTCGTCCGCCGGTCACAGCCAATTTGCTCCGAATCTACTGGACCAAATCAGGTGAAATTTGGTAGGGTGCAATCCTATGACCCAAACAGATGCAAATTTTTTTTTTTTTAAATAAATGTTTTTTTCGGGGGACAAATTAGAAAATTTAAAAAAAGTGTGTCACATATCAAATGAAAGGGCTCGTTATGAGGATCTCAAATATATTTTTTCTATTATTGTAAAATAAATAGTTTAGATTTTATTCATGAAAGAAGACGAAACATTTGACTTTGGCATTGTACGGAACCCTCTCCACGCGAGTTCAACTCGTACTTGGCCGGTTTTTTTTACTGTTACTGTTAGCCTGTGTCATCCTGTCATCTCACTGCTGGGCAAAGGCCTCCCCCATGACCTGCAAATTCTTCAATCCAGGGCCAATGCGGACCACTGGTCGTTAGTGCTGTCCAGGTCGTCCCGCCATCTACTGCAAGGTCTACCGCGTCGCCTTCTGGCTGTGTCAGGGCTTCACAACGTGGCTATTTTGACCCACAGCTCGTTTAGCACACGGCAGACAAGGCCAGCCCAGACCCACTATCGCTTAGTGGCTTTTTGAGCAACGTTTGTAATTTGTGTTATGGTCGGTTAATTTAACGCCTAGGATACTTCGCTCCATCGCACGTTGTATTAAAGTATTTAATACCAACAAACATGAATTATAAAATTAAATATGATAATTAAGTACCCGGAATAATTCTTCCATACAAACGGAGAAAACTGACAACTTCACTACTTGGTATTAAACACCAATAACTAAGCATTCAATATCGTCATTATACCTATAGTATTATTGCTAATCAGAACGGTAAAGAAAAAAATGTTTTGGAACTTATGAGCGGCATGCGAACTCTTTCCTAGTATTTGAAATTGAGGAATGACAAGGAAATAATAGTACATTACTGCAGCGGCCAGCAACAGAGGCATTGATAGACGAACGTGTAAATGTGGGCCGAGGCAAAGCCGAGGCACACATACGTAAGTGCTTGTATAGTACTTTTCTCAAATAATGCGAGGAAATTATAACTCTCGCGTTGAAGAGTTCATTTGCTTTTTTTTTCAATAAACCGCTTTCTATTTGCAAGCCAATTCGAAATTTAAATAAAACTTTTGATAAGTAACCTCCTTGGTTGCCATGTTTCAGAGTAAAAGATCGTTCCATTTTTAAATAACACGACAGATATGAGTTTACTATGTAATTTATTTGGCCGCTAAACACGACAGCATACAAATTTCCAAGCATGTTTGAGAAATATATTAATAAATACATGGTGCAAAAACGGCTGTAAGTACTTACTAAAAGTTATTACACCTAACTTCCTCTCTTAGTTCCAAGTTTCCTTTGCCTTCACTAATATAACTAATTAACATTGAAATAATCATACCTGATCATCTGTCATATTCCTAAACATGGCCCACAGCTCAGCGACATCACACAGGAAAGTCAGATCAGAGTCTAACACAATAGCCTGACTCAATGTATCCGGAAGGATATCGGGAAACAAAAGCTTGACCAGTGCATAGATACCGGAGTAGTGGCTGTTTGGGATCCAGCGTACTTGTGTCAGATACTCTTCTGCATTGTAGCATGTGTATTTTACTGAAAATAACAGATTTATCTTTGTCATAGTTGTGTAAGTTTTGGCCTTGTTGATCTACGCCCCTTTTAACATAATATGGATATTTAATACAACTGCCTACAACCAAAATGTGGGTGGTATACTATTATATACATCTATTTATGTAAGAAATGCCACTGAGTATGTATGTATATGCTGTTTAATCTATACAAATAAATAAAATTGCTGTGTCTGTTTGTAATATCAAAATAACATTTTTTTACTGAATGAATCAATCAATCAATTCTCTTTTTCTCATTCACTGAAATATGAACAATAACAAAAAAAAAAATTTAGAATTTTTGTCAGTCTGTTTGTTTGTTTGGTATAATCTCTGAAACGGCAGGGCCGATTTTGACGGGACTTTTACTGGCAGATAGCTGATGTTATAAGGTCTAACATAGGGTACTTTTATTTAAGAAAAATAATTAGGTTTCCGTGCAAAAAAATTAAAACCTTTGAAATTTAACAAAACCCGATTAAAAAAGAAAAGTAATAAGTTTTTATAACAAATTAACGCGATCGAAGGCCGCGGCAACAGCTAGTTAGTAATAAGAATCAACTTTTAATTACTAAATAAACAGGAACTCCTGAACACAATCAGTACAATCTCTTTTTCTTTTTAAAAAAATAGGCAACCTGGGTCACTACTCATAATGAAGTTCAGCAATATCACAAGGTTCACTTTAGGCGTTGACGTAATAAAATGGACACATGTGTAACTTTTCAACAGGAAATATGCATGTGATTTTTTTTGTCACTTAAATCAATAAAATGCAGTATTATCAACCCAAGAAAATAATTAATAATTTAATTTCAACTACTTGTCGCACAAAATAATATATTAAACTCCTACAATTTTCTCCATTACTGTCGCGGCCATTCAAGTCATAGCATTTGATTTCACTTCCCTCTATCTGTCTTATTTAAATCTAATTTTTGCCCTTGACGCGCCGGGAAGGGCCCTCCCCTTCCCGGCGCGTCTATCGTCAACGCGAGCATAGTCGAAAAGCCTGTTGTTTCATCCAGAGCCACAGCGGTGATTTTCTTTCAACTCCCCCGTCTTACCCCGCCCCGACCCCGCACAACTCGTCTCCCGCGCACCTCATACCGCCTAACGCGATGACATTGAACGAAAAATAGTGTTCGAAAATTTCTTGAACTTGTTCCAGGAAAAACGTGTTTTTGAATAAGTCTTACAAGTGTGTGAAATAAATACTTGTCATTAAAAATCTCCATTACAGGTGCAAGGTTTCTATCGAGATGGTTTCTTTACTTTTACAGATTATGAGTACATTATGAACGGCCAAAGTGTGAATTTGTTTTTACAATTTTTTATTTTTTGCTACCATAGAAACCTAGATATATTGCACAAAATACTTATTAGTTCAAAAAAATCAAAGATTGATGTGTTACAACTACATAATCACGTACGAGCGTTTGTATGAAAAGTATGACGGGTTGGCCGCTCTTAATAGAATAGTATTACTATATTGTAAATGCTTTATTAAAGCAAAAATTGCAATAACAATATTATAGTAAAATCTTAGTGAAACTTAGTACTTTTCAACTAAAAGTGTTTCTTTGTCACATAGCATTTGACGTCACTACCGGAATCGATGCGTTTTGTGTTTGCGTTCCGTTTCACCAAAAACACGCAACATAAAATATTTAATTGTAAAATAAGTGTTGTATTAGAGAATTAAACAAGTGTACCACAATGTTTTTATGGGCCAACACAAGGCATTTTTAAGAAATAAAAAAGTTTTGTATTTGTTGCATATACCCTATTATACCAACCTGGTAATAAAACACTAACTAAAAAGAATGTCTTTCTGATGTGCAATACATTTTTATACTACACCTGCTTGGAAAGTACCTTGATACTTTATCAAATTTACGGTAGAAAGTACGTCATTGCATATCGAACAAATATGCGGGGAGAAAACGCATCTGAGCGGGAGAGAAAAGCGTATGAAAATCCATTTCTTACGTGGTTTTTCTTTTTAATTTTGGGTAAGACTATGCGCCGGTAACCTAAATATCAAAAGCCAAAAAGTTTTTACAGTGAGTTTTTATCTCCAAGAACACAAAATGACACTGGCCACTAGCTGTGTGTGGGATGGTGTCGGGCTGGCAGTGCGACCCTGCAGCGGCAGGATAAACAATTTGAAAAAAGAACATGTGAAAATTGCAGACGCCATTGGTGCCATTTTCAATTTGTGTTGTTTGAGGATTCAGTTTTCGTTTTTTATTTTCCTCGTAGGTGTAGTATAAAGCACTATGTATCACTCGAGAGAAAGTGCGATTCCCGATCGACGATTCCCGACGGTAATCGGTCACTTTCTCCTCTCGGTGAACAATGTACTATTTTTTTAAATATTGAAACCTCCATTAAAGTACTTGAGAATTAAACTGAGTAAATTGTTAACAGAAAATTGTTTTTACACGTTATAGGAATTTATGAAGCTTAAATGATAAAGTATTATTTTTAAAACCTTATTTAGTTTTATATGTATACTTAAGAGTAAAATATGTCATTTAGGTATTTTCTTATATAATTATTGTTTAAGTAAAAGATAACTTGTAAATTTCGATGTAGGTATAAGCATTATTTAATCATGTATAAATTTGCGCAAACTAAAAAACCCTACAAAGACAGAATATTGTTTGTACATATTATGTACACCACTAATTTTATTCACCTGGTAAAACCTGTATTTTTTGCAAATAAATGATTCTTGAACCACAAGCATGATAACTGAAATATCTTATGCTAATTAGACACAAACTTAGAAAAAACACTACCTTTCGCTAGTGTGATAAGTGTGATAACATATTTCTGGTATGTCACATCCCATATCATACTTTACTTGTATTGCAAATTGATGAATTCCATTCTATTGTTCAGGCGTGAAAAGGTAATATACTGGCAGCTATACAGGCCGTCGCTTTGCATCCTGGTCAAATTCAAGGAGGTATCTATACTAATGATTCTCGACCCGAATCGCTAAAAAGGGTAGTTTTTTTTTGTTTTTACTGAATTCTGAAAGCGTAAACCACCCCTCATTTTCCATACTGTCCATAATTATACTGTAGAATAAACATTTGCCTTTGCGTGTGTGACGGCGCGTTTATTGAGCTAGGTACCGGTAAAAAAAAAAAAACTGAAACAAACTACCCTTTTTATTATCGATTCGTGTCGAGAATCATTAGTATAGATACCTCCTTGTATTTGACTAGGATGCAAAACGACAGCCTGTAGATACTTTTGCATTTATAATATTAGTATGGAACTGGACTACTCACCATCAGGCAAATCCCAAGTATCAAACAGCTTATTGACAGTTCTATGAGAACTGCTGTCTACAACAAAATGGAAGTGTATAGGGTTCTGGCGGTGATGCAGCAAAGACTTCAGCATGGGAGTGATCTGGCGTGTGCACTTCCCCATGCACACTAGGGCTATGTGCACCGTCTCACATAGAGTACCCACTGCATCTGGTATCTGTGGAGTATCAGTTTTTTTAAAGCATTTATAATGTTACTAAAAAATGACATATCATTTTGTTTCTGACCTTAAAAAAGTTCTATATTATATTGAAATCAATCTATCATTTGAATTGAATTAATAACAATTTTTTTTAAGAGTATTTCTTATTTTTGAAGAATATTGTCATTGTCGCGGGAAACAGTTCGATAACGGACGCATAGAACTGGAAAGTGTGGCCTGATGTGATTATGATGATGATGGTGAAGTATCATTAGTATGGCCCACGAAAAACAAAATGCTTAAATGTAAGTACAATAAAAACTTTCAAAACATGCACATTTCAACCTAACATGGAGTTGGGCATGACAAGGTGCAGACATGGCAGGTAGAGTAAAGCTAAGCTGAGTGCTGTCCAAGTACTGAAAGAGAAATGTTGGACTTCTAGCAGAAAGATGGGCTGACAATGTTGCTGCAACATGAACGAACATGAAGCTTGAGACAAACAAAGGGGCCTAATATCCAGCTGTGGGTGAAGTCAGGACCTTGATGATGATGATGAACCACAACTTGCAATTTTATATAAGTTTCTTTGCTTTCCATTAATTCTAAGATATTTATTATGATTTAAATCTAGTCATCTTACCACAGGAACTTCATAAGTAGACACGGAATCAACGGACATTTGTTTCATAACACTCTGCGACAGTTTCAACTGTGTCTTGAACACTTTGTTCTGGGTTTCAAGCACACTGATCCTGGATAGTAACCACCAATAGTAAACTATGGACACCGCTATACCTATTCCAAAAGGCAGTCCAAGCCATGGCCGAAAAAACAGGCAATACAAGAGATTCTTTATCTTCATGATTGAGTTGGTTCATTTAAGTTTCATTTTGATTTTTAGATTTTTAGCTGTAAATAAAATATGAAAGTTATTAGAAGTACAGTACACATCAATTATTTTTGTACAACTAATTCACTACCTGGAGAATTTGTAGACCAGTGATTAAAGTTTCAAAGCTGATTAGAGAAATTAACAACTTGCTAGGTGGTTCTTAGTGGATTGTACGAAGTACATTAGTTCTAAATATTTTCATGACAATTGCAGCTTGCCGATAAACCTGTTATAATCTTAATGACACGTTTAACCTAAAAGACGTTGATTATCTAGTACTTACTTTTTATTAGAATTTATTACACAAAAACAAGTTCTCTACATAATTAATAAGAGAGAAACATGGTTTCTAGTTGGTGGTAGCAATGTAGTGCTTTACGTTCTTTTCAGTGTTAGTAGAACATTTTTATTGATTGTGTATTAGGTATTTTTAGTAATTAATTGTTTATTTACACATTTAATTTGGAAAAGATCGTCTGATCTCATAAAGTACTGTGTACGCAATGTCACTGTCAGTGTCTTCGACATTTCGTGTTTACGACTGACAGGCGATCCGATAGATTTTGACAATGACGTCCATTTACGTTGCGTTCATGCCTTAATCCTTTTAATTCCATTCTTTTTTTTCTTGAATCAATAAATTAATCTCTGAACACACACAAGTTAATAGAATGGTATGAACAAAAAGGCGCAACGCTTGCTGTTGATACTACTCGTAACTTTCATCGAATTATAGTGCTCTATGAAGGAGCATCGATGTAATTTCTCCCGTAGCTCAAAGCAAGTTGACATAAGTCTGATGTATGGCGCGGAAGAAACGTCCTGAGTATTTATGTGTACTTTTAGTGGAGAATCCCAATGAATTTTTTGTACTCATGGAAAATAGTCAGCTGTCTCATCATGGCCGTCGCCAGGGGGGGGCTGCCCCCGCAAGGAGCATGTGGATATTTTGATCTCAAATTACAATTATTTCGAGGCATGAGTAAAAATTTTCGTGCTCATGAATCTTAACTTTGTTTATAAGTCGCCCATACGACTCCTGTGTGAAGGGTCGAAACAATTCTAGCCTATCCAAAGTAGTGTTTTATGAGTTTTGAACTCGCTTCGCTCGCTCTTACTGACGTTTTTCTCTTGAATTTTGACTTTGTCTAAAAGTCGACCAAGATCCTTCATGCAGGGTTAAAACAATTGAGGATGTTGCAGCAAAAGGGGAGCAGATCCAAATTTTAGCCATTGCTGTTTTTTAGGGTTCCGTACCTCAATCGGCAAAACGGAACCCTTATAGGATCACTGTGTTGTCCATCTGTATGTCTGTCAAGACCCTTTTTCTCAGGAATACGTGGCGGTATCAAGCTGAAATTAATACCAAATACTCAAGTCTGCTACCCCTTGGAGCAAAAATCAAACTTGTAAGTCAACGCGACCAAAAGATATAACTGTTTATGTCGCATATTATGCGATTTCACAAGGGAATCAAAACCTATAGGGTACTTTGACTTAGTAGACACCTTTTGACGTATAATCATGAAATTTGGCAAAAAGCAAGGCCTTACAGCACAAATAAAGGAAAAATTAAAAAGTTAAATTAGTTGACGCCAATTAATTTTTTTTTTTTTTTAGATTATGTTACGGAACGCTTCGTGCGCGAATCCGACTCGCACTTGACCGGTTTTTATTTTCTTAAACAATTTAACAAAAAATAGGGCTATCTTTTCATGCATGAAAGAGGCATATCCGACGAAAAACAAGCGCGCTATAACAAAATTTGGATCTGCCACCCTATTCTGTTTGGAGCAAGAAAGCAGTAGGTCCGGACCTGCCTAGTAATTATTTTTATTATTATTATTTTTCTATAGGCCTAGATGGGCTCTTATAAAACATCGACAGAAAGGTGCACGGTTCGGGTTGGTCGTTTCCTATGGAGAAGAACCGGCAAGAAACTCCATGGTTACTCTTTTCAAATCATTTGGTGTTACAATACCTATTATCATGTTACAGCAGGACAGCATAGGCCCGACAATAAATCGTTGCTAACTACACAACTAATTTAAAAAAAGATAAAAAGTTAACAAGCATCTGGGAATCTACAAAGCCTACTATGTTCACACATTCACAAACAATCGGTAAAAAAGAATCTCAAAAGAGGTAAAAAAATATTCTAAAATAGTAAATTAAACAAGTGACACAAATATTGTCATCAGTCCTGTAACTATTCTGAGCAAAGAATAAAAAATCTGGTTAGAAAGATGAGAAAAAATGAGATTGAGATTTATTTAGTTATAGACATCCACATATTAGTGCCGTTTATGAGCTACCAGGGAAAACATTTAAAAACTTGTTGTTATACACTTGTTCGTTTTGTTTCCCTTTTGATTGTTTAATCTTTCACGTGCTGATTAATAGTTGTTGAATTAGAAAAATACTTACTTAAACTTATTTTTTTACCTTAAAAACTTTGGTAAAATATGTAAAGTTTAGAGTAGGTATAATAAACCATATAACTCTAAGCAACAGTGTAACTATGAATTTTATAAAACCGTTTTTCTTAATACCTTAAAGTTATGACATTTTGATTTGCTTCCTTTTTGCTGCATTGTCCTCAATTTTAATCTGTCCAACGTAGGGTGTTCAAAATGTTTACCTCGCTTCGCTCGCTCTTGGAGAATAAGATCTTTTGTTCTTAAAATTGTCTCTTTAAGTCAACTATTTAAGGTGGAAGCGCAAGGGTAGCCCCCGAAATTTAAATTTTCTCAAGTTTATTGCAATTTGCAGGTCAGTGTCAAGTCGAATGTTGATTAAAATATGAATCGCGCCAGTAACACGTATGGAGTTACAGAATTATAATAATTCAAATCATCAATACAGCTCTCCAAGTTCATATAATCACATTAAATAGCTATTTCATGACAAAGTTACTTTTTGAGATTATATGAACTTGGAGGGTTGTATTGATGATTTGAATGATTATAATTCTGTAACTCCATACGTGTTACTGGCGCGATTCATATTTTCATCAACATACAACCTGACACTGACCTGCAAATTGCAATAAACGTAAGAAAATTTAAATTTCGCGGGCTACCTTTGCGCATCCACCCATCTATTTCTGAATAATAGGACTAAAAATTAAAAAACTATGAAAGTAACTAAAATAGACCGGGCGGTATCAACATCTGTAAATTGACGGATTTTTCTAATAGCATATGCTGCTGAACTTAGCCGCCCGGCAAGAGACGTTAAATGAGAACTCCATTGTAGCCTTGAATCAAGCGTAATCCCCAGGAAAACCGTTTCATCTACGAATATACTTAAGTACTAATGCTGTAACATGATAATATTGTAACACCAAATGATTTGAAAAGAGTAACCATGGAGTTTCTTGCCGGTTCTTCTCCATAGGAAACGACCAACCCGAACCGTGCACCTTTTTGTCGACGTTTTGTAAGTGCCCATCTAGACCTATGTGAAATAAAAATATTTTGATTTTGAAAGAAAAACTAACTTATCTGGAGTGGAGAGCTTAGGTCCATTTTCTTTTAGTTCCTACACTTTTCAATTAACTCGACAAAATTAGTAACTTCTACTTCTATAAGATATGAACAAGTTAAGATGTAACCAATCCGAGGTGCTAACATTTTTGAGGTGGCTATTGCATCTTAAATTCGTAGAAGAACTCCAGCTGCATCCGTAAATAGTTTTAACCCTTAAAAATCTTTTTTTATTTCACATCCTTCTGCCCCCTCCTCCCTCCCCACCCATAGCTCAAAAGCTGGCGACGCCTCTGTGTCTCATACCAAATTTCAATAGCTATCTAGCCGACCCAAACGTTTGGGACACTGATAAGCGATCATAGGCCTAGAAAACATTATCTATATCATTCAGTTTTTTTTTCATCAATAAATTATTATTCTAAAATCACGATAAATATTCTAAGTTAAAATTCAAACCATTTCTATAGTTCAATTAGGCCCTTAAAAGGCACTTTTGAACGTCAAACTTTAGAAAATAGGAAAAGGAGTTTATTTTAATTGCCCATTAGCAAGTCTAGTTAATTAAAAAATAATCCAGAAGAAAAAATAAACCAATAGTTTTTGACATACCATGAATACCATGATCACGGAAAAACTGAAGTTATCGGTCAACCCTTTTTCTTGTTCGTTTTTTGCCGTTCGGTACCACTACCACCGTAACTCACCAATGTATTGTTCCCGACACACGAAACTCACTGTATCCGGTCGCGAGCATTTTTCGGCACTTTATCTTTTTGATCTTTAATCCTACTTAATATTATAAAGCTGAAGAGTTTATTTTTTTGTTTGTTTGGTTGAACGCGCTAATCTCAAGAACCTCTGGTTCGAATTAAAAAAATCTTTTAGTGTTGGCATTTATCGAGGAAGGATTTAGGCTATACAATATCACGCTACGAGCGATAGTACGACCGGAGCATCAATGAAAAATGTCTATGTCCTAAGTGACGCAGACGAAGTTGCGCGGTTCATCTAGTAACAAATAAATATGTTTCATTGTATTGCATTGTATGTTTCCGTTTTCAGTGTATATACAGTTGTGGTCAAAAAATTAAGAACCAGATTTTTTATCTAAATCATGTCTTAGGTAGTTATGTGTTCCTTCTCAGAAGTAACTAATTATGTTGGCTTAAGGATTACCAAATGCTTATTAATTATGATAACTATACGGTGGGTAGCTGCTTTAACCGTAAATCTATGCTGCGTGGAGGTTCCCTAATATTAATAAAAAAATGTGTTAAATATAAGCAACGTAATGACATAAGTAGTAGGTCTCTCGGTTGAACATTGCGTCGAACTGTCCTGTGTTGAGCTGGATAAGCATATATGTAATTATGTGTGTGTACAGACCCCCAAATTATCAAAACTTTTCCTTATTTGAATCAATAATGGAAGATGTCCTGGCAAAACTTTCAGCCAGTAATAAATCTGCAATTGTTTGTGGTGATTTCAATATCAATATTTTAGAAGAAAATTCCAATAGCAGTCGGTTATTAAATCTTTTTAAATCATTTGACCTGACCAATATTTTTATAGAACCTACTAGAGTCACTCCATCTTCTGCTACTTGTATAGATAATGTTTTCTGCGATTGTGATTACTTAGATAAAGCCATATTAAATTGTCTCCCGTCTGACCACAGCGGACATACTGTAACTTTTAGGTGTAACACACCACTGCAAAAAGTTCTGATTAAATTTAGACCTATAACTACTAGCAAATTAAATAGGTATAATATTTCCCTACAGAACAAGTTAAATGTTATGAGCCATCATATGGACGATATTAATATAAATCAATTGTATGATAATTTCTTTTCAATAGTTCGAACTGAATTCAACAAAACATTTGAAAAGAAGACAAAAAGTATTTGCCCTAAATTTATATTTAGTGATTGGGCTACTAAAGGTATCAGGAAAAGTAGGGAAAGACTATTTGAGCTTTATGGCCTTAAGCCTTACATAAAAACTGAAACTTTCAACAAGTATGTTGCTAAGTATTCAAACATTTTTAGAAATACATGCAAGGTTGCTAAAGCCCTGCACATTAGCAACAAGATCAAAACAGCAGAAAATAAAATAAAGACTGTTTGGAAAGTCATAAATAACGAGACAAACAGGAAGAAAATACGTAACACTAGCTACACATTAGATACAGCATGTGGTCCTAAAAGCTCTAATTTGGAAGTAGCTCAAGAATTTGTAAACTTCTTTGCCGATATCCCGTTAAAAACTACGGAAGCTCTAAATTCCTCACCTGAAGTCTCAATTGGTTTATTAAGGGCCAACGTGTCTGGATGCCCGGCTGAATTTAAATTTAAACACATAAACCCTGTGATAGTTATCAAAGCTTTCCGGCAAATAAAAATCAAAGTGACCGAAGATCTATGGGGAATGTCTATCAAAGTTTGTACATCCATAGTTGAGACTATAGCACCTTACTTAGCTTTAATTTTTAATTTGTGTGTAGACCAAGGAGTTTTCCCTGATTTAATGAAATACAGTAAAGTCATACCACTTTTCAAATCCGGGGATAGTAAAGATACTAATAATTATAGACCTGTATCCGTGTTGCCAGTTTTTAGCAAGGTTTTTGAAAAGGTAATGCTGAATCAAATGCTTAATCATTTTAACACCAACAAAATCCTACACGATCAACAGTATGGTTTCACCAAGGGACGTTGTACGACTGACGCCGGTGTAACCTTATTAAAGCACATATTTACTGCATGGGAAGAGTCCCAAGACGCCATAGGAATTTTTTGTGATCTCTCCAAAGCGTTTGATTGCGTAAATCACGACACATTACTTTTGAAACTTGAGCATTACGGACTAGGAAAACTTGCACTTAGTTTGGTAAAATCTTATTTGAGTGATAGACCTCAACATGTTCAAATAAATGGTATCAATTCACAGGGTTTAAAAGTAAAAATGGGGGTTCCGCAAGGCTCAATATTGGGTCCTTTCCTCTTTCTAGTATACATAAATGATCTACCTTATTTACTGAAAAACCAACCTCAAAATATGGTGTTATTTGCTGATGACACTTCTCTAATTTTAAAGATAAATAGACGGGCCCAAATTCTAGATGACGTGAATAATGCCCTACTTCAGGTTCAAAATTGGTTCACAGCAAACAATTTAGTATTAAACGAAAAAAAGACTAAATGCATTAGATTTGCTTTACCGAATGTTAAAAGTAGTGATTGTGATATAATATTGAATAAAGAGAAACTTGAATTCGTAGATAAAACGGTTTTCCTGGGGATTACGCTTGATTCAAGGCTACAATGGAGTTCTCATTTAACGTCTCTTGCCGGGTGGCTAAGTTCAGCAGCATATGCTATTAGAAAAATCCGTCAATTTACAGATGTTGATACCGCTAGACTGGTCTATTTTAGTTACTTTCATTGTATAATGTCTTATGGCATTTTGTTATGGGGACGAGCTGCAGACATTCAGTCAATATTTATTCTGCAAAAAAGAGCCATCAGAGCTATATATAATCTTCGTAGGTGCGATTCTCTAAGGGAACTGTTTAAGGACATTAACATCATGACGGTACATTGTCAATACATCTACGAAAACATAATGTACGTAAGAAAAAATCTGCATCTTTTTAGTAAAAGAGGTGACAGACACAGTTACAGTACTAGAAATAGAGACCAATTAGTTCAGCCGGGCTTCAGACTCGCTTAAGTAGATTCATCTTTCATGGGGTACTGTTTGAGATGCTATAATAAAATTCCACAAAGTATTCTTGAACTCAATGAGACGAAATTTAAAACATGCATTAAACGCACACTATGTAAGCAAGCATATTACAAGTTGGACGACTATATCGCTGACAAAAATGCTTGGCTCAATGCCGGTCCTGCTCCTCAAGGACAGGGACACATAAATTGATAACATTAAATAGTATTGTTGGAGCTGCTGAAGATTGTACAACTATCTTTGCATTGTATAGATTCAATATCTTTAGTATTATATAAAGCCCATATTGTGTGAGTGCTATGTACTAAAGAGCTATCGTTCACTGGAAACCTACGTCCTTTCCCGACTTGAATGTGCCCTGGCGGTTGAGAGTATGTCATGCTCACTCAATGTCTCGCTGATGGTGGCGCGTGTGTCGGATCATTTAGTTCCCTTCAAAATGGTTGAGTTGAATGGTGCTGATCCATGCGTCATGTTCGTGAACGGGCGCTGTCAGTTGTGACTGGTCATCTCTTAGTTGCCACGGCTTATTTGAATTATTATTATTTATTATTTTTAATTTTCTTTTTTGTGTTTACCATGGACACTTTTAACGTGCACATCTTGCTACATCGTTCTCACATAATGTACCATCTCAATATGAATGATGTAACCAAGGTTTTGTAACAATATGCTGATTTAAAAGAGTGTCCATGGAGTTTCTTGCCCGTTGTTCTCCATAGAGATCTACGCTAGGGAATGGGCAACTACAGTACTTTCACAGTTTTTATGCCTTGTGACTGGGACTTTAGCTACATTTCATTGTTATCTTTGTTTCGACAGTTCAAAAGTGCCTGTAACTGGCCTACTTGAAATAAATGCTTTGATTTTGATTGTTATGAAATAGCTACATGAATAGAGCACACGGGATTAGGAATATAAATATAAAACCGCTAACATTTTTTTTTATAAATTGTAGTTATTCTCTATCGTAACAAATTCATTTAGTAATGAAACTGGGCAAATAATTAAGAACGATTTATTAAACTGCGTAGAGTTGTTTTATATTAAACTTAGATTAAATAAATCACAATAATGTGAAGTGCGTAAAGAAAAAAAGCAATTTGATACATTTTAAACTACAATTTATAGTCAGCAGCGTGTCCACGGCTTTTAATTACTGCTTTACACCGGCGGCGCTGCATAGACTCGATCAATTTTTTGACATTTCGCAAGAGAGATAGAGTTCCATTCTTCTAAGAAATCGTCGTGCAGCTCTCTTACATTGCCACATTTGCCACATTTTCAATTTGAAACCTTTTTCTTGATCTCGCACCAAAGATACTCTATTGGGTTTAGATCACAATCTAAGGCAGAAACTGATTGCGTTGTGAGAAATTCCTTAACGGTGCGCACAGTATGTTTTGGATCATTGTCGTGCTGGAATGTCCAAATAACCGGAAGCACGTCTTTAGCATAAGGTAACATTGTATCTTCCAGTATATTTTTGTATTGGCATTGATCCATGTTTCCTTCTATCTGTTTAACAAGTCTAACACCATATCCAGAAAAGCACGCCCAAATGTTCACATTTCCCCCACCATGCTTTAATGTCTTTTTTGTGTGCATATGGTTGAATGCTTTATTCGGAGGGCGTCGTACATATCGTTTTCCATCAGAACATACCCTGTTTATTTTAGTCTTGTCAGTCAGACAAAAGAACATTTTCCACTCTCTAACTGTCCACTTTTTATACCTTATTGCAAATGTAAATAAATAAATAATAAATAAATATCGCTCGACATTACACACAGCGCCATCTGGGTGCCACACTAAGCTACGAGGCTTGTGTTGTGGACACCAGAATGTAAGCCGGGCTTGCCTATAGCTCCGTTTCAACATGGGCACCTTCCTTGCTAACCTTCCGTGCAACTTTTCTTCTATCAAACGCCTTTGAATAGTGCGTGCCGAGATTGCTGAAGGGTTGTTTTCACCAAAATATTCTTTTTCAATACACTTTCTCGAAAACTGGTTCATATCGCACTACGATTAGGTTCAACATGCAATGTATTTCACACGCGTGTTTTTTTTAGTATTTTTTCGCACACGTGCGGAAATAGAAATTTCCACAGATAAGTTCAACGACTATAGCTATAATCGGCGGTGATGGTGTTTTTTTTAATCTCGCCAAGGAGTATTTAAATTGTTTATAAATAGAATATCATAGATAAACATGATTATTTATAACAAATATTTACTTTTATGAACAAATTAATATTTACTTGTATAAGATAGTTAGAAGTGTACCAATAAAACAGTTACAAATTTACACCAATCAAATATTTATTTGTCCTTAAATCACACTGTTAACAACTGATTTCACTAACTGATTACAATAAATTCCTTCCTTAATTTCTTAACTTCTAAATTTATTCACTTGTACACCGGTCGGTATCACTCCGCAAAATACACTGCTTCAATATGGCCGACCGCAGTAAAGTAAGCTACGGATGAAGTCAAAACACAAACTATGCTTCCACAAAAAAGTGGTGGAAGTTATTTTTAATAAAACAATTAATATAAAATATTTTAAACAATCCAATAATCATGATCTAACATGGTCACTAAATTATTTCAAACATTACCAGACGAAATACATAGCAAAAGCTTACACTTGTGTTCTAAATTCAAAAATATTTGAATTCTTTCTTTCATAATCTATTGTTTTTTTTTCATATTAGGCTGTATAGCGGCATCAGACCTTTGCTTCTTCTTCAACCTGGCGAAAGCAAGGCGCGGAAAAAAAGCAAATTAAATCATAGTTTCCTAATTATCCCTGACAAAAATACTTTCCGTTCTACTATCTTATTTCTTAGAAAGTGTATTGAAAAACGTCGTTTGATACGCGTGGGGATTTGTTACTGCAGTTCTCGGCTCCATAACACCCTCGCCTGCAGCTCGGGTGTTAATTCCGCGCTCGAATGCAATAACAAAGTTTCCCCACTTATATCAAAATGTACTTTCTCAGCTCATTAGACCTTTAAAAGGATTTTGTTTTGCCAAACGAACGATATTTCGATCATCTCGACAAGATGACTTTCTCTGTTGTTTAGGTACACGCGAAACATTTGAAGTATTTTGATAGGTGGCAAAATGCTTCGCAGTGTGGAAAACCATCGTTTTTGAGCTTTGCAGATGGTCGGCTATATTTTTACACGACCAAGTCGTCTCCCGAAATTTTATTATTACTTTCGTTGTAGATTTATCACAACTTTTATTTTCCCCATTGTTTTCATATGAAGTAATCACCGTTAAGACTTTTACTTCACTAAATGGCGCCAAAATTATACGTATACCCTCCTATTAATAAACACAGAATAAAGTTATTCCAAGTTTAAACCTTTGAAAATGTATGGTTATTCCTTTGTTATTCCTGGTATAATTTTATTCCGTGTTTATTAATAAGAGGGCGAGTGACCTACAACCACAGAACCACACAGTGTTCTCTATGTAAATTTGAATAAAAAAATAAACTATTCAGCGTTCTTAATTATGTGACCAGGCAGTAAATAATAATACTAGGTTCAGATCTAATGTATAATGGTTATCTATTTATTTTTTAGCCAATCATGTGTATCAACGAATGTACCGCTAGTATGGAAAAGTTTTGCGATACCGAGAGAAATATAAAAAAATACATGCAATTAGTTATACTTGTTACTTTAAAAAAATCTTCCCTTTAAATAAGGGTTCTTAATTATATGACCACCACTGTATGATAATGTTATTGACCATGTCAATTTACCCCGTCCCTTGCAAGAGCCAGCCCGCGATGCTGAGCCATTAGCAATGAACCAACCCCTAAATCAGATCCAGCCTGTCCCCTTGCTGCCCTCCCCAGCGACGCCCTAAGCCGAGGCTCGTACCCCACGGGATACCCTTACCGAGTGGTCGCTTAGTATTTAAGTTTTATTTGCCCCTGGCTGGAGGCCTTAAATTCAAGGCATCCACAGGATTCGACCGGTTAGGCAGTAGCCAGCCTCATAGGCTGAACTGCGAGCTGTATTCATTTTTTTACCGTATTAAACATAGAAATGTAAAAAACATTAGAAAGAAGTGTCAAGGGGGCGTGTCGGTGTGGCCGCGAAAAGCTCACGTTAAGCATGTCATAGGCAAATGGCTGTCTCCGCGAACTAGTGTGCTTGCTACTGCGATCGTGACAATTTATAAGAATGCCGTGTTGTTCAGTGGTTTCTTGTTATTAAACATCAATTATGACATTATATGTGACGACGATCAGACGATGTAAATAAATCTATACTAATAAAATGAAAGAAAAGAGTATGCCAAGATGGTTTGGTCGTGTGGAGAGGGTGAGTGAAAGGCGGCTAACAAAAGGTAGTTGCGCCTGGTAACGCTGGGAGGGGCGTCCTAGAAGGACATACACTAACCTTATTGGTGATGTTCTTCAAGTTTGTATGGTCGTGAACGTAAACCAAAGCAGCATTGCCTACGATCAAGATCAATCATCTCGTGTATCTATGCACCTACAATTATTAGAATTACTTATTTCTTTTAAAAACCGCATTAGTAGTAGTGGACGGTATATTTGGTAACTACTTAATTATTACAAACTCCCTATAACCTGACTGCCACGAAACTCAAATTATGTTCCCACAGCTGGGACACAAGTCACGGTTCAGTTCAGATTTCTAGGACACGCCGCGCCGGTTTCCTCACGATGTTTTCCATCGCCATTTTGAGAGCAGTGGTGATGAAATTACTTACTTTAAAAGACACTATGATCTGTGAGTTTGTTTCGGCTGTTTCTTCTCAGAGTAGTCGGTACGAAACACCGGACCCAACTAGTTAAAAAAAAGAGACGTGTAAAAGTGTTTGTAAAAACCTATTTGCAAGATAAACATCATTTATCACTTACCAAAGTAACGTGACTAGTTGGGTTCGATCCCACAACCTACAACTTAGAAATTGGGGCCGATACCCAAAGCCAAAAAAGCCCTAAAAGAGGATAATCCTTTTTTCCAAGTGACAGTTCTGCAAGAAAACTTGCTAATAGTCATTTTACGAAACACCAGATAATGTTATTGTAATGTTTATATAATTAAATTCGGAACGACCACGCTGTTTTTATACGTACCTAAGGCCGAATGACTAATGCCCTGTGCTGTGACACACAGCCAAATATTACGTCAAGGAATAGTTACCGATCAGTTTGTTATATTGTGTTTTGTGGTTTCGACTTATTTACATATTTAAACGTGAAAATTCTGTTTTCGTATTGTCATTGGGTTTTTCCATCAAGATCATGTTTTCAGGTGAACTGATGACGTGGTGGCCCAAGTAACACAGAAAGCATTCTAACAAACGAATAGCAAACTTGTGTAGAACTTAAGGTCCTTATAAACTCATAAATAAGTTCACCGAGCATCTTGACGCTTTATATTGGTATTTCAAAACCATTAGGATGCTTTACACTGTATAACGGTTGGATAATAGCATATCAAAATGCTTTTGTAAACTCCTTTAGTTTTAGTGCAGCAAACCACAATGCAGCTGAACGGCTTTCAGCAGTTTTTAGTGCATTTGGAATTACAATAGCATTTTAAGTAGTAAATAAATGCTTAATGCCGTTTAACAGCACAAATATGAACCATTATAATGCCACGTAAACCCGCTATACAACTTTCAGCTGTTTTTAGTGCCTTAGGTTCTACAATAGCATTTTTAAGTAGTAAGATAATGCCTAATGCTGTTTAAAAGCTTAAACTTTTACCGTTATAATGCTCCGTAAAACCGTTATACAGCTTTGAGCTGTCTTAAGTGCCCTTTGTTGTGTAATAGCACTTTTGAGTGGTAAGTAAAAGCCTAGTATTGTTGAACAGCATAAACGTGAATCAATGTAATGCTTGCGTTTTTTAAGATCAACTTAGCTGTGTCGTACAGCTAGCAGCTCTTTAATCAAATATACGTGAGTTATTGTAATGCGTAAAACTTTTTATACATTCATTTTACTGTAATCGTAGAACCTTTTGTAGGACATATTGGGGAAAAGCACATATTAAATGATCAATAAAACAACAATTTTTATGGTTGATTTTTATTTTCATTACTTCCTGATTTTGAACTATTGTCGTCCAGGGTGCAAACTTGCCTGTGTCATTCGCGTCTGTGTCTGAATGTTCTTCCATGATTGATAATTCAGCTTCGGCAAGCTCATATGTTCAAATATTGTTCATTTTAAAATAGCACTCCTATAGTGTCCATTCTTTTTATCGGGCTTGGATTGCTCATCTTTCATTAATTTGTACTGTGTCTTTTTAGGCGGCCACCACAATGTACCATTTTCTTCCCACAAAGACTACCTCGTATTGTTTTTCCTTTCTCTCTATCGTCTGTTCCATTTTGTACAGCATTGTATGGTTGGTATAAAAATCACTGAAAATAAGAAAACAATATTTTTTAAAGCATCACCCATAAAAAATATATTATTGCGTTTTCTGAAAAGTTTGGCCATTTTAAAGTGTACAGGTATATTTGATGGCTACTGTACCTGACTACGTACTACACTACACCGGGTATGAAATAAATAACGGTCCTTTCTATAAAATAGTTACGGAAAAATATCTTAATGACGCCTTTTTATCAACTTGGCAAACGAATCAAATTGAAATGGGTTTTATTGTTTTGCTCAAGGATCCCCAAAATTGCGTTCAAGTAATGGCACTACTTCAGTCTACATCAAAACTACTGGTATACCGGTGAACCCATATAGACCTACTTTATAGACAATGCCACTACAGTGGTTCATCAAAAGCCTTCTCTCTTGCCTCTGGCTTAATAATGGTTCACGTGTGAGTATTTATACAGCTGGCAGCATTAATTAGCCTTGTTAAAGGCTCACCGGCCTGCTATACCCCGACACCATTTTGTAAATATTTTATAACCAAAAAAATTATCATTCGGACCTATTTATGAAAGCAAAAGATCTTTAACATAATGATATAACTTGATTTAATACTGCCCAACCAATACTATTATTTTAATTAAGCAAAATTCGTTCTATACTAGGAATACACAATTGTTTTGATGATTTCACACATATTTTAATATGACATTTTCTATCAAAATCACAAAATATCGAAGGCGCGTGAAAATTTTCAATGAAACTTATATAGACATTTACAGTAAACTACATTGCGAATAATATTTGAAGGCATGAAGTAACAAAAGAGTCAAAAACTTACCCAGTAAATTTGTTTTGATGCAAACAAATATGGTGGCACTCACTCAGTTTTGAGTCTTCGTCCATATTATATTCCACGTTAATTGTATTATGACATTTGTGCCGTGGTATTAGAGATGTTTTTGCAATGATGTAGGGTTTATTTAAGTTCTAACTGTGAACACTTAAAAAGCTCCAATCATTCTTTTACTACATTCAAATGCTAGTCTAATGCTTTTGTAATGCAAACAACATCTTCATTATCAATAATATTGCTAGTATAATGCTTCTGTAATGCCATTGGCACGTTCTTTGACCACAATAATGCTAATATAATGCGCCTGTAATGCAACTAAACAACTATTGTGAACATATTTAGGATTTAAAGCCGTATAATTTGTGCCCAAATAAGCATTACCGTAGCCGTATAAACGTTTGTAATGCTACTATAGAACTAACTCAAAATGCGAAAACGATACAGAAATGCTGTAAGTCGGCCGTTATACTGCTTTGATGTGTTACTTGGGGGATGTCGCGGGAATTTGCTGGATGGGAGAAGGACAAAAGACTGGCCGATGTGGCGGCGCTTGAAGACGCCTATGTATGTCCAGCAGCATTGGGCCGTCTTTTCGCAGAAATGATGATGATGAAACCCGAATCTGGATTCGTACACAGTATTTTGCACAGATCTGGCCAAAGCGTTCGACACAGATTCGAATCAAATATTGCTCAAAAAACTAACTCACTTAGGAATACGTGGGCTAGCTGGCACAGACATCATGGTTTGAATGATACCTTCGATGCGCAAGGAAAGGGTCAAAGTCGATAGTACAACATACTTATGGGTACTCTGTGAAATCATCGTCGGCGTTTTCAAGGTAGCATTTTGGACCCAACACTGTTTCTTCCCCAGCACCTGGGTTTTTATTGCCAAATGTGTCTCATTTGGGTGGCATTTATGTTATGTTAGTTTTGAATTGGCTTGCCGTCCATAAGTTCCGTGTGTGCTATGACGTGTCATCAAGACACTCCCGTGATCACCTTGTAACACTGGATCTGTTTATTTTTAACAAGTTCTTATGGAAAACTAATTACTGCTTACTCCTACCATTTAATATGTTGACCAAAACAAAAACATTTTCCGTTTTGTATATTTTATTATTTATTAGTACCTACCTAAGGTTTAGTATCCAATACTCGTAAAGGTCAACTCGTAACTGTCTTACTTAGATGAGATGATGATTGCAGTTCTGGAAACAATATTTTTTTAGTAAGAAAACTCCTAAAATTATGTAGATAGGTTAAATAAACAACTGCACTAAATATAACCACATTCGTCAGATTCTTAATGATTAAACAGGAAGAATGGATAGATAAGATACTAGTGCCAATGTCATTGATTGCCAAACTTTATTTGTTTTATTATTGTAGTCTCGTACATAAGGAACTCTTGCCAAACTTGAATTCCTACTGTTCTGTGGTTTAATAAATACCTACCTACCTTAAATAACTGACGGTCTTGTTTTAACCACACTGTGAGAACCCCATAGGATTCAGTTGATCAGGTTTTGACTGGCACAGCTTATTAGTAACTCTGATTAATTTATATTTTAACTTTGATTTTCCTTTCGTATAATAAAAAAGTCTCAATAAAGACCGGCTTTATCTCGTGTTACTGGCACGACAAAATTAGAAACGTTGTCCACCATCGCGGACCACGGTTTAGTCGCGAGCAAGCGTTCGCCGCGAGCAGACGTTACATGCTGCTGAAACTTACAGAATAACAACTTTTAAATATCAAAATTTGTTTTCAACATTGTGTAAAGTGAGAATTCTGTATGAATATTGTGTGGATGCCATAGTAACTGGTGTATGTGCTACGTGTGCGATTTTTAATTCAAAAAACGGATTTATCTTTGGATGCTTTCGATTGTAATGTGAGTTTGTTTTTCGGGGGAATAATAGGTGAGTTTTCGTGCTTTTTCGTATTTTATATAAATTATTAATAAAACAAGTAATACCACTTTCAAAACACCCTGAAGAAGTACCAGCCTGTGGCATGCATAAACTTTACAAAGTTCGTGATAGTCCACAAGTCAACATAGACCAAAACTTTGAAGAAAGAAAACCTTTTTCTGGACAAACAGAAATCTGTCTACACCCTTAAAAGTGCAGCTTTTTTTACTCATTCTTGTATGACACTGCACAGTGCACGTGACCGAAAAACTTTCTCATCGTCTCGTCTGGGGCACCAATACAAAACTTTTCAAGATTATAATCTTGTTTTATAGCTTTAGCCCCAACTGTACATACGGAAACGTACACTCAAGAACAGCACATATTAAAGAAACAGTTCAAAAGTTGAAAGCTATCTAATGCGGAAAGTCTGCTAATCATTCCAAGAAAGTTGCATCCATTAGGTCACCGGAGAGAAACTGGTTTGATTTTCACATACGATATGCGTGCATTAAGTGCACAATGCACTGTCTGTTCTCCATAAAAACGAGGTTTTACTAATACAGGCAAAATGCTAGAGGCTAGAAGTAGTCAAGTAGGCATTTAAGGAGTTTTTGCGTACGTAGGTTGACTTTTTGCGACACGCGAGAAATGGCCACGTTTTTACTCACACGTTGACTAAAGACCTACTTTGTAAAGATGTGACGATATGCAAAGTAAAGAATAAAGTTTTGGAACACAGACCTTCGGTTTTGCAATCGCAAAGAGGATCCTTTTGAAGTCTGTTATTACTTTTACATTTTGATAGCAAGGTTAGACGTTCAATTCTTTGAAAGTCTAAATGCTAATCATGTCACGAACTGAACCTACTTTTGAAATATATTGTCTATTGCAATTATTCCCCTCACTTCTTTTTAATGTTGTTCATGGATTCCTGTTTTCCCCTTTCATATGTTGCCTGAGCTTTTTTAACAATTCCCGTCTGAATCTTTCAGTTTGCCATGACATTGTCGTTAATTCTTTCTTTACTCTTTAAATCGCCAAGGCATTTTCATTCGTTCGTTTATCATTACCATTATTTAAATTGCCACGACAAAAACATATCATATAACTACTCAAAATGTGTAATCGTCTTCATTTAATTCATTATCTTCTTCAGTTGAAGGCAAATGAGATAATTAGTGCAACACACTTGATTAGATACTTAATACATTGATATAACGCAGGTAGATATACTCGTATGGGTATACAATCGATAACACAATAACTAGTTAGATTGAAACACGTTACCGTATCGGAATTTGGACTGATAAGTCGTGATAGCTGATTGCCGTGGTTGAGCAATCAATTTCTGCGTCTCTTTCAATATTATCGTTCAATTTTTAAGAAGACCTAGAAATGTCTGGAATTGCGTTTTTATACACGATTCCTTTTGTTTTAACCACAAAGAATTTTTTATTGCGTTTTTAGAATATGTCTGTTATAGATCTGGGGGCCTAAAATGGCTGCTTATCATATCATCATACTATGAATCACGTTAAAAATTTAAAACTCCTAAAATGGACTTTGTGGTCATAACCGTATAGACCATTTTAAGAAATGTATTTTTTTAACGTGTTTCATATTATGATTCTGTTATAGCAGCCGTTTTAGGCCCCCAGAGTCTGACTACTAGTCACAAAAGTCACAAAGCGAACCGTGTTAGCCACTAACTGGTTTGTGGAGGTCAGATAGGCAGTCGCTCTATACAGCGTGTAACAGAAAGGGTATAAACATATGGAATACTGTGGTACGGACCATCAAACTGAACAACTTTCTATATGGAACCTCCATGGAAATCGTAAAAAAATAATCAGCTGTTCCACACATTTGGGTCGAGTAGGTATTGAAATTTAGTATAGGACAGCTGATTATTTTTTTACGATTTCCATGGAGGTTCCATATAGAAAGTTGTTCAGTTTGATGGTCCGTACCACAGTATTCCATATGATTATACCCTTTCTGTTACACGCTGTATATGCTGGTATTCAACTGCATCCGGTTAGACTGGAAGCCAACCTTATAAAGTTGGGAAAAGGCTAGGTAGATCATTCTTAATCTTTTATTTTACTATTTTAAACCATAATATCATTATTCCTTTCATCTGAAACATTCTTGTTGCTAATATCTTCTTGGTTATAATTTTCTATTGAAAGCAAATTAAGCTTACGTTTCCTATAAAATATTCGGGAGCAGCTATCCACAGACACGTAAATCGAGGAATTTATGCCAGATGTTTATATCCCTTCAAGTCGTAAACACGGAACGAAGGAAAATGGTAACCGCACATGTAACCTTATCAATACCTAAAGGAAATGTTTCTGCATTCCGATTGAGAATGTTTGCTTATTTCTTTTTTTAAATGGAATTGCGTATACCTACCTATAGTGTGTTTACTTTTTTTTTTTAAATGGGGGCACAAAAGTTTTGTTCTATAATTTGAATTCCGTGTTACCTACTTGTCTGAGGTTGTAAGTTTTTTTTTTTTAATTTGGAATCTGAGTCAAAACCTTTTCGGAATTTCCCAGCTCTTATTAAAGTTTTATGAAATAAAAGTTGCTCTAAAAAGTTCTATTTATTTACACAATTTCTTCCCATACTAAAAAATTGCTTTGCAAATAGCAACAAATATTCAAACAACGGTCACAAGCAGGAAATGGTGGTCGATTATAAACTAGAGGTAGACCACACAGGGAACAAATAAAAAGTTCCAAATACATTCAACAAATAACATTAGCATTATAAAGAAGATAAATGATCCATATCCTGGAACACATCCTCGGAGGAGCTCGTGGCTTAATAATAACAGCTGCTCGGGTCGATCTCCAAGGTTAAGCCGCGCTTGCCTAGGTTGGTTCGTGGATGGGTGACCAATCGCTAAGCCACTACGCCAACCGTGTCGTCATAATATATGATTTTTCCACCCAGTTGTTCCAAATTACCTACGCCTAGAACAATTCTAGGACACATTCACATTCCAGTATAGCCTAGAGCGCTCCATTCGCAGGAGTATTGTTATGTAGAAACAAAAGATGATCGGAAGATGCTATGCACGAAACGACTATTGTCTAGAAAGTCATTCTTTAAAACAATGGCTTAGGAGTTAAGATGCCATTAGAAACTGCGATGTTAAATAGATATAAGTAACCTTTCATTAGCAAAGAATTATGAGGAATTATTCATATATAGATGCGCCACATACCGCACGAGTTTATATGGACACAACAATTCTAATTCATATTCTCTTCTCTCTCTTCAGCAGCCACCCAATGCAGAGTGTAGGTCTGTTCCAAATCTCTCCACTTTTGGCGGTATTGTGTCATGGCTATCCAGTTTCTTCTAGCCACTTTAATCAGATCGTCTGTCTACGTAGTCAGTTGTCTTACCTCATTCCTCCGTCCCGTCCGTGGTCTCCACTCCAGCACTTTCTTCCCTCATCTTCCATCCAGTCTTCTCTTCTAGTGCCTTCCCAACAAATGAAGGGTCTCTAATTTCAATATATCTCCTTGCCTTTTCCGAGTTTAAACAGTTCAGCAGCATCGTGATTTCGGTCCAATCGCGTTTTTTTCTTTAACCGATTCAAAGATTGATTTATATATTTTAATGTTTCTTATCATTAGCCTACTCTGGTGCAGTTCAAATTTTTTGGAGACGGTAGGTAAAACATGTACCTTATTGGGCCGCCATTTTATTGTTCTCCCCATCATCATCCATAACATCTCACACAGTCCATTCAAGCATCCAGTTATTCTGAATTTCGAAGATTATTTTATAGATTGAGCGCGACTGCTGAGCATGAGGTCCTGGGTTCAATTCCCAGGTCGGAAAGTGTTTTTGGGTTTTACCATCGGGAATTTCTCAGTAGTAGCCACGGATTTGTGCCCGATTGATGGCAGTAGGCTCGCCCTATTACATGGGGCTTTAATTGGGTATATTATTAGACCCCTGCCGAACCCTTCGGGGAGTACAAGGGTGATGTTATCTTTTTATTGATCTAATTTATAATTGTTCAACCAAGTTGCCAGGTACATTCTGCGGTCACAAATAAACGCGACTAAGCAAAAACATTATTATATACGGTACCTGTATATTAGAAAATGACCGCAACATACTCCTAGGTATCAGTTTTCACATGTTATTCGATATATCGCTACCTCAGAACACAGCTGGGCAGGAGGTACGTCCCTATCGTATACTATTTTTATACGATTACAAATGTATACCTAAATGATGTTAGTTCACTACTAGGTTGGTCAGCGGGGCAAATTTTCCAAAGAACTAATTACGTATTATGGGTCGGCTTCCAGTCAAACCGGATCCTGCTGCATACCAGTATTTTACATGGAGCGACTGCCTATCTGATCTCCACAATCCATGTACTTTACTGGGGTAATACGATACCCTTTGGCAGGACTGGTTGCCAGACTTTCGGGCTGACGATAGACCCGTGCAGCTGTTATTATTTTTGCCTTAAGTATAAGGAACGAATATATTATAATTATAAGAAATATTATAATTATAAGAAATATATATTAATAATTATAAGAACTACTGAGCCGTTTATTTTTGTAGATTTTCGGAATCGGATCAGTAGTTCCGAAGATTACCCAATACATACAAACTAACAAATAAATACCTCTTTAAACTAGTATAACTAACATAAATTACTATGTACACATAAATTAGCTCAACTCGAAAGTATCCAGCTATCCATCCTCTCATCAGTTGTCAAAACTTTTTCGGACACATTTCTGTTGTATCAATAAACTCCCAAGACAACAAAGGAAATATTATTGTAAACAAAAATGTACAAATCTCTGTTATTTTCCCTTTATCTTGAATTTTGAGGCGCCATTTATTTCAATCTCATTGTTTACTAACAAAACAAAGCTGTCTGTGCCATTGAAATATTCGTAAAAGTTACATAAACAAACAAAATTCCTTGTTGGTTATTCCTTTCGAACAATATTTATGTTATGTAGTACTGAAGGTCTTTTGTAATGATAGTGTACTTATTATCTTCCACTACGAAAACTGCCTGGTATTTATAATTATGTAGATGCCTGATACTACTAAGAAATATGTGGTTCCCAATCCCGACATATGGTTAAGAGCGGCCAACCCGACATAAATTTCATTCAAACGCTCGTACGTGATTATGCAGTTGTTACACAACTATCTGTGATTTTTTGAACTAATGGGTATTTTGTGCACTATATCTAGGTTTCTATGGTAGCAAAACATAAAAAATTGTAGAAACAAATTCAGTGTAAGCCTCCAAAAATTGCTGTTTTGCTGAACTTTGGCCGTTCATAATGTACTCATAAACTGTAAAAGATAGAAACCTTGCACATGTAATGGAGATTCTTAATGACCAAAATTTATTTCACACACTTGTAAGACTTATTCAAAAACACGTATTTCCTGGAACAAGTTTAAGAAATTTTCGAACACTATTTTTCGTTCAATGTCATCGCGTTAGGCGGTATGAGCTGCGCGGGAGACGAGATGTGCGGGGTCGGGGCGGGGTAAGACGGGGGAGTTGAAAGAAAATTGCGCCGCTGTGGCTCTGGATGAAACAACAAGCTTTTCGACCATGCTCGCCTTGACGATAGACGGACCGGGAAGGGCCCTCTTAAGGGTATCATATACCTTTTCATGAAAGTCTGTCTTCCTAGAATAAGGTGTTAGGAGTGATCGGCTGCTGGGGTGCCCACAGCAGCCGATCAGCTGTTGCAATGACATGCCGCCATTACCGCTACAGACAGATAAAAAAGTTCCGGGCCTAAATTATTCAATCATTTTGTAGTTTAGAAAGCATTTACTATAAATAAATCTTTAATTTGTAAAGATTTTATTTGATAAAATACATTTTTAAATATTCCTTAAAAAAAAAAACAATATAAAAAAATGTAGCCCGGAATCGGTATCGGGAACAGGGTCCAAGCTATCGGCGCGCGGCAGTCCGTGCTCCAGAGAGAGGAACCTCCTAACAATACGAGCCGGTTCCAGGAGTACCGCTTTCTGAATCAAGCCCTTGATCCAGCTGCATAACGAGAGCCTCCTCATGTATTGATCGAGGCTCTTGGCAATTAAGCCATGGGCTGATACAACTATCGGCACAATGATCGCCGAGTCCACATCCCACATGTCGACAACCTCGCGAGCCAAGTTAAGAGCAATCATTATTATTGTTTTTATTGTTGTAACTAATTCTGTCTTATCAGTTTAATTTATTTTCATTATTGTTTCTTATCATTATTTCTCAAATGACTATTAAGTTGCGTAATTTAATTATTTTAAACCAACGAAGTGAAAACTCTTAGGTAAAAGTTTACATACAAAACTATTTTAGGTTCCAAAATCAAATCACATTATTGACTAGCGCCCAGTAATGAAAGTCAGTACCTTCCTACAATATAACAGCCCGGACCCCTACATAATGACTTGTTTTACATTAAGTTTGCAGTAAAGTTATTAAAATCAACAGTCAAACAAAACTTAAAGTTTCTAGGCCGCCATTGCACTTTAATAACCCATTCGAATGACTCACAATTTTCTCTAAACGGTAACCGGCCAGTTTATTGATTAGTTCCATTTAACATAGACATATAATTTTAGCCACCGGTTAGTATGAATGTGTGATTTTTTGCAACGTCTCGTCGTATCGGAAATAGCCCGTCTGGCTGGCGCGGCCTCGCGTGGCCCGACTCACTCACACGGCACACCGCACTACGCTCAAAGCTGCACATTGCTGCCTAGATTTTACCTAATTATAAGAGTACTATCCTATCTCGATAGTAAGCCATTAGAACTCTTTCACCTGTGTCTTCAATGTTCGACTCAACTCTATTTGCTGTATTGTGAGCTGTTGAACCTTAATTGCTCCAGTAACTGCTTCAGCACAGTCATATTCTTTTCCTGTGCTACCATCCTTGTAAATCCCAAAAACGTCGATAAAAAGATACGATTATTAAAATAATTATATCAATTTAACGTTTGGTATCTTGACGATGGAACCTTGGGAGGCGATGTAGATTCCGTTTTAAAAGATCTAAATTTCTTAAAAAATGAACTTCATTCCATTGGACTTGACCTCAACCTTTCAAAATGCGAAATATATGTAGCAGACAATACCGACAGACAACTGACTCTTTCAAAATTTAAC
Source organism: Eugnorisma glareosa (assembly GCA_947578425.1). Classification (NCBI taxonomy): domain Eukaryota; kingdom Metazoa; phylum Arthropoda; class Insecta; order Lepidoptera; family Noctuidae; genus Eugnorisma; species Eugnorisma glareosa. Next base: position 16,354,380 of record OX387960.1, on the reverse strand, counting down.
GCAATAGCACCTGGCATCAAAATTATAGAAAAAAGCTCTCTTCGTCTCCTTGGCTCTCCGATCTTTGAAAATTCTTTTCCCGATTTTATCGAGGAAAAAATTCAAAACTTCAATGATGTTTCGGAAAGATTGCTCCAAATTAACATACATTCGGCCATCACAATAATTCGTTACTACGGTTTTGGCCCAAAATTAACTTATTTCCTTCGTGCTTCCCCTTTATGGAAGCACACTCACCTTTTGGACAAAATGGATCAAATTATCAGAAATACAATATCATTAATTTTAAATGTGGCTTTGGACGACCGAACTTGGGCACAAGCTACTCTTCCCATTCGTATGGGTGGACTCGGCGTCCGCAAAATTTCTAGTATTAGTTTACCGGCTTTTATATCCTCGGTCCACGGCACTGAGAAATTAATCAGGAATATCCTGGCTTCCACACTGATTGATTTTGATGTGCCGTGCTTCTCCGAGGCTATCAATGCCTGGAAACTCGCTTGCCCCAATTCTGAAGAACCCGACCATCCATTTTCCCAGAGACGGTGGGACGAGCCGCTCTTTAGTTCAGAATAATTTACTGAACACGTCTGCTACTACTGCTGAGCGTGCGCGTCTGCTGGCTGTGGGTGAGTGGGAGTCTGGTCTTTGGCTTCACGCACTACCGTCGTCGAACATAGGTACGTTGTTCGACGATACTACTGTCCGCCTCGCTGCTTCTCTACGCTTAGGTGCCCCATGTTTTTCTCCTCATCGCTGTCACTGTGGTGAAGTTGTCAACAGCCTTGGACACCACGGCCTATCATGCAGCCGAAGTGCGGGCCGTTTTGCACGGCACGCGAATTTAAATGACATCATCCGACGAGCTCTTGTCACCGTCGGCGTTCCAGCTATTTTAGAACCCAATGGCTTGGCACGCGACGATGGCAAGAGACCGGACGGCATGTATTTGTTTCCTTGGAAGACGGGTAGGCCTTTAGTGTGGGACGCAACTTGCGTCGATACTCTTGCGCCGTCCCGTCTTCCAAGCTCATCGTGCTGTGCTGGCGCCGCCGCTGCGGCTGCAGAGAACCTCAAGCGGCGTAAATATAGTAACCTTATTGGTAACTATATTTTCGAGCCGTTTGGGGTTGAAACTCTAGGTCCGTGGGGTCCAAGTGCTCACAGCCTTTTCAAGGATATTTCCAAACGCTTAGTTGACACTTCCCGTGACCCAAGGGCTGGCTTTTACCTTGGCCAACGGCTTAGTATTGCCATACAACGTGGCAACGCCGCCAGTCTCTTGGGTACATTACCAGTTGACTGCGTTGAGGAGGAGTTTTTTGACGCTATTTTTTAATTTTATTAATAAGTTAGTTACTTTCGGTTATTTTAATTTATAAATTTTAATGTATAGTATAGTATAAATAATAAATGGTTTACATGTAAATAAAAGATACTAGTTTAATTCCAACTCCTAATTAAACAGCTTCTACCATTCTCATTAATAAAACTTTTCTTATATCTGTCTTTTGAGCCGTCTTAATGGTTCATTAAAGATGGAGGTGTCAGATGGTAAGTGAAATCATTGTGTGATGTTTATGCGGATATGCGAGTGAAAGTGGCTGAGTTTATCAGATCCACGAACTATAATGTCAACTGAGTGATCAATGCACCCAACTTCTTCTTGGGGAAATTTGTTCAGTTCATAATGTTGGTCATCTGGTAGTGTGGCTTTGCTTGCTAATACTTTTGCTAGTTCTTTGTTTTAAAGAGATTTTTTTTTTAATCTGAACTTAATTTAAGATTACTTTTCTATCAGATCTTTGCAAATGGCAATACTATACCTATGTATTTGCTTAGTAGTTAAAGGCTCGTTCCTTCATTGTAAACGGTATGTGTCGTCCTTCTTCTTAGAACTATTTCTAAAGTCTACTATGTCGAAAAATGTGCAGAACACGTTTTTAATTTTTATCTGATTTCTCTATCTGCTGTTTATGTTCCCCTTTCCTTAATCCCAAATTATTGGAGATTGGCGAAGAGTCTTCTTCTTCTGATAGATCTTCATCTTCATTTTGCATTATGTTCAATGTGTGACTAGACGTTTACTCGGTCTTCCAAGCCGTACCGTCATCAAACAAGCCATAAGCGTGTGCGCAATATTCTGTTGTACCAAACATGGTAGCGTACCATATTAGTCCGTCTATTGTTGTGCACGTTGGCTAAATACCTATCGCTGACTGTCCTTGCGATGAGGATGTTTTTGTCACATTAAGGATAAGGGAGACAATTGTTTACTTAGTTTTATTTTTCTAGTTTCAGCATTTCTGTCGCTTGTCGTGTCACCCTCAAAATATGAATAACAAACGGCTTACACAAGTGAAAATTTTGTCTCAAACAGGATTGACAGAAGTGATTCGTTATCTTATGTCAATTCAATGTATATTGTTGGCTTTCCAGCATCGTTTGCGCTGATAGAATATAATTTTTTCAAAGCCCTCAAGGGTCCATCTATAAATTTAGAGCAATTTGTAAGTAAGTAGGTACATCGTACAAGCGAAAACATGCTATGAAAGTCCCGCCGTTGTTTTGTTTGACTTTGATTTAGAAATAGATGTGAATGACGATTCAAATAACATGTTGATTCTCCAAACATGTGAGTGTCTCTTTTACAAGTTCATATTGTTTCAGACTTCCGCTGATAGTTAAATCTTTATTCGAATTCTTGGCAAGCATTTGATACAAATTAACTATTTTGATCAAGTTTATAATGACCTGATCTGAAGACTAAACACAAACACTGTTGTATACTTTGTCACCCACACAATAACGTTCAGGGCTCAAAAGATCCTGAGTTTTCCGCTTTTCACAGTTAAACCAATATTGCGAAGAATTTAACGATCCTCGCTTGGTTGTTTGACCTCCAGACTTCAAATATTTGTTGTATTCGTGTCTGCTTTTTGTATTTATTTAAGGAAAATAAAACAATGTTGGTAAGTGATGATTCGCTCGACACAGTCTGCAGTACCTACGAAAGGTGTTTTTTGATCATTTTATTTTTAACATTGCTAACTTTTACCATATGAGTTTTTATTGCAACAAAGACAGTTTTAATTTTAATTCTGTGTATCGTTCCACATTTCTGTTGGTCGTGGGCACATATGTAACGTGTTCCGTGTGAGCCTTTTATCAGAAACAAGTTTGGAAAGTTAATTCCGGTCGACGAACCCATGAGCATTCTCCTATCGGTGTGTCGCGTCGAAATGGCGGGCCTTGCTCCTCGACCGTTTGAAATTAATTTTCGAACTGAATATCACACGTGTTTGTTATGCAACCTCTTTCTATTATTATTATTATTTTTTCCATGAGAAACTTCATTAGCATTGAATTTGTTTATGTTTTTTTTTTATTTCTATGTTAAAAAGTTTCGAAATGTATTTTGATTTTATTTTCTGTTTTCACTAATCTAATTGAATAAATGCATATTATTATCTGCAAGTTCTCTAAATTAAAACAAAAATCAATATTTAATGTTAAGATTTTTTAATATTATAATTTTTTTTTTTTTTAATGGTTCTTTGGAATTGGAAATAATTGGAGCGTTTTCCCTTAAACCAAAAGAATATTTTCCCCAATAAATTCACATAAAAAGGTCAGAGCTTGTTTTAACGGATTGCCAGATCATGCTTTGAAGCTTTCGGCCCTTTCGGCGATCTATAAATCTATTGCCAATATTATTTGACCCACCAAAAAATATTCTGCGTCACAGAACATTACATTTACATACGTATGTACTTATGTAGGTACATGCAGCAAAAGACGCACCATACCTACGCATAACATGCCTCATTATAAACAATAGTAACTGTAGTGTAGATACGAATACGAACATCGTGACGTAGGTGAACATGAAGCCGTTAGCTAGGCTCCTGCCAAAATTTGACAAAATATTTTTTTTTAGTCGATAACTTGGATTTTATAGAGGCTAGACTAACTTTTTTTTCGCAAAATACATATTTAGCTACGTTATTTACAACTTAACGAGTAGATACTGTAAATAAGTATTTGTATAACGTTGCAAGAAATAACGATTTGGCAACAAATCAATTACCGATTAAAATAAAACCAATACGTACACACAAGATTTTTCTGTTTTAATCGTCCCTATGTTATTACAACAATATTAATTGTAGCCATCCATTTAAATAATTAATGGCCCTTGATATTAAAAATCATAACACACTCTCTACAGATGAAAATTAATTATTGTCTCGTGTTCGGGACCATTGGCCGGTTCCCCTTACAATGGCGTCCATACCATACGCATTCCATGTACGATGCCAATTGATTCATCGACGCAAGTATCTCACAAGACGATCTACAATCAAGTCAGTCAGCCATTGTCACTTCCTCAATCAAAAGCCCGTGCATATTCTATTGAAGAAAAAGCAAACTTTTTATATTCTGTATTTCTGTGGTTCTAAATTTCAAATGTGACGTTTGACCGTAGTGGCGGGTTGGCGTTAGTGAAGTGCATGCGATTTGAAAAAATTCTGTAACGGTTTAGTGGAAAAATTGTAAATTGAAAACTACTGTAATTAAGTTACTAAAAGGAGAAATGAAAAAGTAATTAAAAAACAAAGAGCCTTATGCAGCTGAAGAAAATTAACCTGAATATTTAATAATGTTCACTCGTTGATATTCCGGTAATTTTCCATGATTATGGATAAACAGTATTCATTACAAAGAGCCACTTAAAATTTTAAAAGATTCAGTGGTAAATGAGTTTATAAATTCCAGACTAATAGTGTAAAAAAAACTTGTGTTCCAATTTTGAATAATTCACGGAAAGCAATGTAGCATTTCACGGGTTTCACCAGTGCGTTCTCAATTACATTTGACGTTCAGGTTTATTCGCATGGATTTTTAGCGAACTGTGGCAAAGAGAAGATCTCCTTTGCTTCGTTCCCGTTTTAGCTGTACTACTTAAAGTGATACTGCTTAGCTTTAGAGATTTTTTTTTCTTAAAATGAGTCCGTTAGCAACGTTCAGGAAAACCAACAGACAAATGTAAGTACTTACTGATTATGAAAGTTTACAGAATGTACAAAAAAAATAGTTTGGTAAGCGAGCAGGATGGGAACGTACTGACGTATTAAATTACTCTAGGTTTGATGTCTGTGACTGAAATTCACATATTTTTTCAATATTCCATAGTCACATAATTAAAGTATTACCAACGGTGTTACTGCACACTGTGCATTGGTGTTTATAAAGATATGGGTGACAAATTAATCAGCTAATTTATTGTTATGAAGAATTCGATTTATTTTCAGGTAGCAAAGACCCATAGATAAAATACCTTAACCTAAATTAATTAAGTACCTAATGATTGATCTTTTGGTTAATTTTAATTAATGATTTTAATTACATAAACCCGCAAACCGGAACGAAGAAATGCGTTTAAATATTTTAAATCTATGTATAATTTTAATATTATTGAATTGGTTGTTTAACACAGCTCAAAAGAATTTCACCTTGAATCGCGAAAGCTGTGTGCAGAATTGTCTTGTGATCCCACCAAGTCACATCATCTTATTAACTTGCCACACGACAGTCGTTCTTAAAGATAAAGAAACAAGACTTATATTTGCGTGTAAATGTTTTCGTGTATCGTAAAACCTGGGTTCTTGGTGGTACGCAAACAATACGATCGACAGTTGGTATGAATACATATTAAGTACTTTGTGATGGATGATAATATCAAAATAAATATATACCTACTTCTAGATAGTTTATAAGTTCACCAAAAACTCAAACACGACCCTGAAAACAAAACATGGACTGAATTACCCAAAAATGAAGGTACCTACCATTAAATTTCAGTATGACGTCATACTCGTACCGTTAAATAAGGGTTACCGAAATATTTCGGTACCGTTTCTTTTTTTCAGTACCGGAATTTTGTGTTTGCGGTACCTATGTTTCGGTAGAAACACACACCTTTACGAATGTTTGTTTTAAAAGATGGACCAGTGCACATGCCAATCATCCGTTTTTTTCATGCCACATCGGACCGTAAAAAATCGGACTGCCGGACAGTAAAATTCTTTGTAGTGCACAAACGCCCTAAGGGTTAATTAACGGTACAGCCCAACCTTTATCTATAAAGGTATCGGTATAGCTCAACCTTTATTTTTAAAACGGTACCGATATTTTTTCGAGGTACTTATCTTAATCTCTAACCGTAACCGCTTTCAGTCCCCGCATAACACTCTTTATTGAGCAGTGGTGTCATCATTTTCCCGCCCTTGAGCCGAGGCCAAACAAGCGTATTTTTTTGAGCTGTGGGTGAGCATGCGGTTTCATAATAAAGTCCTGTTTGTATTGTACCACACGGCGACGTAAAATGCGTCGCCGTGTGGTACAGTACAACTCATTTTGCGTCGCCGTTAAAAAACAAAATGATTAAAATTAACAAACAAAAAAAAATTATATAAAAAGTAATCACAAGGAAAACTTAAAAATAAGACAAATATAAATGTAAAATTGGTCCTGTACGAGGCCAAAAGGCCCATAACTTGTCTGAACATGGTGCTTTAAAATTTAAAACAAATGCACAACGCTGGTATTCTAATACGAAAATGATGTCTGTTAATCAAAACGGACTAAGTACTTACCGTAGGTAATCAAACGATATCACAGTGCTCGACCACAATCAGGAAAGATTAAAAAGTAAAGAAATAAAAATGCAAAACTACGAAAGAAACAATACAACTGTATCTACGAATGTACTATCTACAGTTAGTTTGTTATCAATAAAGATTAAAAGTATTTAAAAGCGTGAATCGGTCTGGGCAAAACACCCAATAGTAATCATTCTATTAATAACTTGAGCGATACCTACTTTATATCGCTAATTCATTACTGGAAACGAATTGTAAACGAATAAGTTCACGAAAACGTATAATTTTTATATTTTCAAATATACTGCATATTAATTACTTAGCAGTCATAATCTATTCTATTTTTTCTTATGGCAAACAAAGCCGATGTCGACCATTCTGCCAATGTCAAAAGTGAATTGGAAAAGCAAGTGTGTACCCAAAAAAAAAAGGAAATAATAAAAATCTTGGACGATACATTGAAATTAATGTAGATCTTGTGGGGTTAGTATTGGACTGAAACAAACAAAAAAAAATTACATAAGTGTTAGAACATTAAAAATATACATAGACCGCATCCACACATGGGGAAACAAATATTATAATTTTATATTAGCAGTCATAATCAGTGGTAGCGATAAGTGGCTAAATAGGAAGATACTCGTATTGGTAATAAAAATGGAATGTTTCAATATTCGGTGGTAATATTGCAGTTTTTTTTTATATCAATCAATGACAGGTCTTAAAACTTCAGAAAGCTGTCAACCTGTTTTTAAATCTCTAAGGATACTTACATTGCCATCGTTGTATATAATGGAAGTTGCCCTATTTGTTTGAACGAACCAGCACCTGTTTGCGTCAGTAGTGGATAAAATACGACGCTCAGGACCAATAAGGTCACAATATAAAAATCTACTTTATACAGGTGATTACCAAACAAACAATATTTTAACCATGGGTCCTATTATAGTAAACTACCGAGACAAATAAAAGAATTAACCATCAAAGTCTAAAAAAGAAGTTAACCAAACTGCTACAGGACAAGTGTTACTACGCAATTAAAGATTTTCTTAATGACATAACTTTCTGTTATTGGTATGGTTGTATGCTATTTCCGTGTGATATAATTTAGTGACATTTTTATCTTTAATTTTATTGCAATTCCAATCTTTTTTTTTGCAATTTGTAATTGAATTTATTGACATTATTAATTGAATTTATTGTGATTTTAAACTTAATTGTAATTGAATTTTCTGACATTGATTGACATTTTTGTAGTTTTAGATAGACATTTTTTTTTTTAATTCTTTTTATTTGTTTTTTATTTAAATTATTCACATTGTGCTTATTTCCGAATGTTTTTGAATTAGATGAGTATTTTTAATAATGATAGTAATGTTGCTTATGAATGGAATGCTTCTATATTTTTTATTTTTTTTGTAAATATGCCTAGTATGATAAATAATTTTGCATGCCGTAAGGCAAAATGTATCGGGACGCTCATCAAAATAACCATCAAAATTATCTGTTTGCCTACATTATTGGCAAATAAATGATTTCTATTTTTATAACTTGACAAAAAATTACTGTCTACAGTCTGTACCAAGACTTAAAGATGTACCTACGAGTATATTACGTTTCATATTTTTATCAGACTAAAATCGTCAACAGACTAATAATTTCCTTCCGTCTTTTTTCCCTATTTGTTACTTAATTTACACTTACACTTAATGGAAGTTAGTCTGTTTAGATACATGTTTAGACTAAACGTGTAAGCAGACCAATTGAAAACCGAAACAGACTGAACTGCCTGAAAATGTACTGCTGAAAAATAAGGAATCATTTAAAAAATAACTTATTTTCTACGTGCTTCCCCTTTATGGAAGCACACTCATCTTTTGGACCGAATGGATCAAATTATAAGAACTACTTTATCATCCATTTTAAATGTGGCCTTGGACGATCGAGCTTGGACACAAGCTACTCTTCCCATTCGTATGGGAGGACTCGGCGTCCGCAAAATTTCTAGTATTAGTTTACCGGCTATTATATCCTCGGTCCACGGCACTGAGAAATTAATGAGGAATATCCTGGCTTCCACACTGATTTATTTTGATGTGCCGTGCTTCTCCGAGGCTATCAATGCCTGGAAACTCGCTTGCCCAAATTCTGAAGAACCCGACCATCCATTTTCCCTGAGACGTTGGGACGAGCCGCTCTGCAGAGTAGTTCAGAACAATTTACTGAACACGTCTGCTACTACTGCTGAGCGCGCTCGCCTGCTGGCTGTGGGTGAGTGGGAGTCGGGTCTTTGGCTTCACGCACTACCGTCGTCGAACACAGGTACGTTGCTCGACGACACTACTTTCCGCCTCGCTGCTTCTCTACGCCTAGGTGCCGCATTATGTTCTCCTCATCGCTGTCACTGTGGTGAAGTTGTCAACAGCCTCGGTCATCACGGCCTGTCATGCAGCCGAAGTGCGGGCCGTTTTGCACGGCACGCGAATTTAAATGACATCATCCGACGAGCTCTTGTCACCGTCGGCGTTCTAGCTATATTAGAACCCAATGGCTTGGCACGCGACGATGGCAAGAGACCGGACGGGATGTCTTTTTTTCCATGGAAGATGGGTAGGCCTTTAGTGTGGGACGCAACATGTGTCGATACTCTTGCGCCATCCCATCTTCCTAGCTCATCGTGCTGTGCTGGGGCTGCCGCTGCGGCTGCAGAGAACCTCAAGCGGCGTAAATATAGTAACCTCATTGGTAACTATATTTTCGAGCCGTTTGGGGTTGAAACTCTAGGACCGTGGGGTCCGAGCGCTCACAGCCTTTTCAAGGATATTTCTAAACGTTTAGTTGACACTTCCCGTGACCCAAGGGCGGGTTTTTACCTTGGCAAAAGGCTTAGCGTTGCCATACAACATGGCAACGCCGCCAGTCTCTTGGGTACATTACCAGTTGACAGCGTTGAGGAGGAGTTTTTTGACGCCATTTTTTAAGTTTGTTCTAGGTTATTTACTTTAGGTTATTTTAATTAATAAATGTACTTAATACATTTAAAAAATGTATAGGTACTTATGTACTTCTTGTGGTTATCTGAATCTTTTGCCGTCTTGTAAAACGTGTACAGTACGTGAATAAAAACTTAGTAGTATTTTAAAAACAATTTAACCTGATTTAAAATAAACATGCAGTCGAGCATAAATCAAGCGAAGTGTGCAAAACCTTATCTGACCATCGGCCTCCTTTCCTCACGTGGAATATGTGTTAATCTAACTAATTAGGCAACACCCACATACAAGCTAAAATTAACTCAAACAACTATACAACTGAAGCTATTTTCGTAAAACATAAAAGTTAAAAGTTTACTTTTGTCGGAAATATCTTCGGAGTGGATTTAGTTTTAAAAACGTTTAATGATAATAGGTAATTGGGGAATGCAAGGAAATTGCATTGAGTGTGCAATGAGGGGCTAGATTTAAATGATATCTAGACTTGGGACTAAAAGCACTACAAGTAAGTCACAATATTAACAATTTAATATCAGTGGTTAGAAACATAAAATGATAAAACATTGATTATGATGATGACAGACAGACAACGTACAACCTTATTGTCCTACGAACGGAAGTAACATTGACAGTACGGTTTAAAGAGTAACGGCTAGTTGTAAATTATAATATAACAATACAATTAAAATCATTTATGAACACGTTCATGGTTTTCACAGACTATAAATTACGACTACCTCAAGAGGTAGACTGTGCATAGCCCGTGACAAAAGCTTCCTGTACTAACGCCACTTTACAAATATGTACTTAGGTATTATTACAACGAATCGGTTTGTTGAATTGTCAAGCATTTTTAATTCGTTAATTAAGAGTTACAATCTACAAAAAAGGGTTGATTATTTGATTAACTTTTGAGAATTTGGACATATTTTAGCACATGCATAAATATATTTTCTTGCTTTCTTTTCTTTCACATAAGTAATGCATTTCCAACATAAAGATTATAGACAAGCAAAAAATTAAGTAGGTAATCATGTTACTTAGATAATCTTCTAATCTCTGTAAAATTATTCACGAGCATAACGAACGCAGCTAAACCAGCCGACAGACAGTTGATTTTATATCATGTATATCTTTACATTTCTTATGAAATTAATCTTCAATACAAAGGAGAAAAAAGTCCACCAATGATTTTAATTAATTACTCAGACTTCAACACAAGTAGGTCAGAACACCAAAAATCCCTCGTTACACCAACCTTGCTCCATTTAAAAAAATAATGTTTTATTTTTCTTTTTCAATGTTTTTTACGTCCCAATGATCTTGTTTACGATGGGAATACTGGCTGAATGTAAATGTTTGAACGTGTTTTCAAAAAAAAATATACTATTGTGTAGATTTTTTTATAAATTCACGTTTTCAGATAGCGAGTTAAAGAGATTGTGCGTAATTAAAACATCAAGTTCATTTTACAAACTCGAGCTGTCTGTTCTGGAATATTCCTCATTATTTCAGTTCTGAAAGCAAAAACCTGCTTCCTTCGTTTATTTGTCCCAGAAGTGAAATAACAAAGGAGGGTTCAAAATATTTTCCGTAGTTATGGGAGCTTTCCTGTGTTTATCTATCCCAAAAGACATTTTGTTATGTTTTGAACTGAATAAATCGTAATATTGTCGTACCTTGGCCGCCATTTTCTTGGGGAAATAAAAATCTGACTAAATGGTGCAAAAATTACATCAGATGACGGTACGAAACGGATGGATTTTTTCCATTCATTTTCGACACAACATTCCCCAATCTATCAACTAGCGACAAAAATATGCTAGCATTTATCATATTTGCCAATATGACATGACAAAGCAGAGCAATCCTTTCGAAATTCGAACAGCGTGATTTAAAATATGACATACGTTTGTGTCCGTGCGATCGACACGATATAATAATGGGCCACAAATGTTAGTTCGTAAATAGACGACCCAAATCCCGAGTGCACGGCTGGACTGCAGAATGTAGTCATCTGTTCCACGATACGAAATAGACAAATTGTCACGATGGACGAACAATTTGTGGTGACAAGATTTTTTTTTAAATTGTATGTCCCTAGTCCCAGGGCCATCTAGACCATAAACAATGAAGTGTAAACTCTTTGGTTAGGCACAATTTTGTCATTGCAAGTTGTTACCTGATAATTTGGTATGTTTACGTGTTTGCCCAGTCACAAAAAAAAACTATTTCGCGTAGTACAAAAAATAACAGAATGATGAAAACAGAAGTTGAAAGTCTTCTGTGTCACATTTGCTCTGAAGATGTGCGATATACATTCATTCTTCATTCTAGTTTAAGACATTTGGATGCATAACATTGTGGCGTAATTAGTAAACTTGACCATTAAATAAAATTTCTACAAAAAAAACTCAAAGCTTTCAAAATTGGCTTAGAATTGTTGCCATACCTACGCCCGTACGCTCAATTTACACGTTTAGACCACTTTGGTTGTTAGCCGGAATAACTAAACTAAAAACGATATTCATATCTGTGTACAGTATAATAAACAGTTTTAAAATAATACCAAAACAAGTCCAAATTAAAAAGCCGCTCAGTTTCTACAGTTCACGGCCGCCATTTGTTTTTAAAAGTACAATCACCGATGTAACTTTGGACAAATTAAAACACGACTATAATGGTGGCATAAATAATTTCTAAATTGCTCGTTGAACGTTTAATATATGTCATTTGTTGGAGCATTAATTAATACTGCACCAGTTTCCAGCACAGCCATTTGCATGAATGTTAATGTGAATGAAATACTGAAATTATTTTTTCATTTCTGTTTCAGATCATCAGAAATGATCCACGTCGATGAAACGGATCCGGTTGGAGGTAATATTTTATTTGAGTACTTTCCTTTATTACTTTTTAAATACTTTATGGCTGAGTACATCACAAATAACGGATTTGAATGCCAAAAGTGTGACGTCATAAAGATTTGTTCTGTTGATTTTCTGTATCCTTAATTTGTTAGCAAATAAAATAATTAACACCTGCAGGGTCAAACCCATTAGTATTGGTACCTTTTCACATAAAAGTAATTGAAAGACTTACTTAGCAATCGGCAAGTGTGGCGATTAGTGCCCATTCTTTTTTTGTACCAGGCTGGCCAGTATAATTAGTTAGTACCTACTATAATAATAAATTAAAGATCGAACCTCCCACAGCTATAACTTCTACTTTACTATGTGTAAACTAAAAATTAGAAGCACTAAAGTCAGTGTAAAATAAAAATCGCAAAAATACTATGTCAACATAAATTACTTTTAGCACTTAACGTATGTACATTCCATGAATTCCTCATATCTAGGTTAAATCAAAAGTTAATTATCGTTACGAGTAGTTAGCTTAACTGACAGCGGAATAAAAATAAAGTAAACAAACCCAATATTTGGCAGGCGCATGGAATCCGTCTTTATTTTCGACCGGGTCGAATATTTGGAATCGTGCGCTCGATGATACTACGGTCGTCATGTTGGTAATACATGCGGACGACTCGTGGAGACAATTCTGTCGTTCTTATGACGATTATTACGTCAGACAGAAACTTCTTCTTGTTGTATCGACAGTTCTTTGTTATAAGGACCGATTAATCGGGTTGAAAGGTTGACCAGGTAGACCTATAATATGTTTGATTAACCCTTATAGGGGTGACCCTTGTAGTATATGGGTTAACCCAATAATATTATAAATAAAAAGAGGGGTTAACCATTTAAACATAGCTGATTAACCTGAATGAAAGAAACAAAGCAACGAGCGCGGACTAACTCCGTCACTTGCTTGCATATTTTTATGTACAAACAAAAATTAGCACTATGCGAGTGCGTGAACCGGTTTTAATAGCTGATTAACCCTATAAAACGGGTTAACCTTTACTCTAGGGTTTTTCATCTAACCCTAAAAAATAATCCGATTAAATCTCTAATATAAGGGTAGCCTTTTCGGTCCCTCTACTTTATTTCTATTAATATGAATCGGAACATCTCAGGTCACCTTTGTCTCGTCTAGCATCAGTAGTCAATGATGCCAGAACCCTATTTGCTTAAAATTATGGTAGATCAATAACGCAATCAGTTCTTGATTTTGTCAATGGAGGAAATATGTGTCCAAAAATAAAAGAGTACCATCATGTCTGAAATAGAAGGGCAGACAAAAATAGTAGGGAATGCAGCATCATGCGTCATAGTTGTCAATTTTTGTAGTGATGTTAAAAACCATATAATATATATTTAATAAAAATCTATAACATGGAGTACAATTAAACCACAATTCTTTTCTAAAAAACTCCTCATATTGACAAAGGAATCCAAAAATCAATTCATAGAAATGCAGCCTACAGCAAATTACGGCTCAGTCACAAAAAATGTCAAATGTTCGAAATTCGGTTTCGAATATGATGGTATTCAACAAGTTATGTCAGATTCAATTATTGAGACCTATGCACAGAACAGCTATCAACATGACACTGGCAGAATAGTCGCCATTGGTTCTCAGTTGCCAAAAGGAAAAATAAAACAATGAGCATCCCTACAGTTCTTTGACAGTAGTTTTAACGTCTGTCATTGCGTCACTTTCAAAATCACAGTGAAGTTAAATGTCGCAACTTTAACGTTGGTTAATACCAACGTTAAAGTTGCCTAATTATGATATAGTATAGCCTAATGGCTACTGTCTCAGAAAAGTCTGTCTGAAAATTACAGTGATATTTATTCCTGTAGTTTTATGGTTGCTGTTGAATGACAGCCATAGAAATTTAAAAAACTTTAATATATCTATGATGACAGCTAACAGAGGTACAATTATTGTGAGAGGACTGTAGGCCACTAGGCAAAGTACACATACCATAGGCTTTAATCATAAAGCATTCTTTGCATGACGCACACATCCTGTGGATGTTAACTTTTTTTTTACTTGAAAAAAAATGGCAATGTGGTATGTAAGTATTTTGTATTTGAAATCCTTGTCTTTTAATTCGTCGGTTGTCGCAGTGTTTGTTTGCGTTTTATTATACTTATTTAAATGGTCCAAAAGGATTTTCATAGTCTGAGCACTAGAAGGCAAAGCTTTTTGAATGCAGACGCCTACATACAGGCGTTCGAAAAGTGCTGATTCTTTGATAATATTCAATTCAATTAAATGAGCACTTTTGACTATAAATTAAGTTGGTTCCATATTTTTTATCATTGTTTTGTATAATTTGGTTGCTAAGCAGCTTAAGATTGTGCTAACAACTATTTACTAGATCTAGAGCCTACCTTTTCCTTTGATCAGCTGTTTTAATGAAACGTCTGAAAGATCCAGTTGTACTGAATACTTATTTACGTTCTCAAAAGTCATATTATCTCTACATTCACACCGCAAGTGTATGTAAAATGCATTATGTTTCAAGACAATTTTATTCTGAAAGGTTAATGACACTTATCAGGAAAACACATTTTCACGTTAATATCGCATTTTTCAGGCTACCAATAAACGTTTATGTAAATGAAAATAAAATGTAATAATCATAGTTGCGGGAACACGGAATAATTCTGAAAAACATAATTAAAAATATATCTATGGACCTATAAAAAATATTACAATAACAAAAAAACATACTTCTGATTTTCCGCAATGTATTTTCATTTCATCATCATGTTGGATTCGTACAGAATACAATTGATTTAATATAACATTTTCCTTTAGCGATAGACTCGAACCGAAATAAATGACAAAACTATTATTATATTGCGGTCACACATGGCGGAAACAATTGAATTAATTATTCAGCGTCATATAAAAAAAAAAATAGAATGTAACGACGGCAGTACATCAAGCTACTACAATCTGTCAAATTTCTTTAATAGATTTTCAACTTTATCGCTAAAAGATTAGGTTGGGAGAATTTGACAGTTTTG
Source organism: Eugnorisma glareosa (assembly GCA_947578425.1). NCBI lineage: Eukaryota > Metazoa > Arthropoda > Insecta > Lepidoptera > Noctuidae > Eugnorisma > Eugnorisma glareosa. Next base: position 16,338,777 of record OX387960.1, on the reverse strand, counting down.
GGTAGCTTGATGTGCTGGCGTCTGTAGAGTGTAGCTAGATAGCAACCATTAGCCATTACACCTGATTTTGTATATTTTATGTAGGTACATGGACTGGTATTGATTGCGCGTCGGTTCGACAAAATGAAAAAAAAAAAAATGGGGGCACCCCTATTCTCTCACTATTTATAACAATCTGAAATATTATGAATGAAATACATGATCCATTGCATATATTTAATTTTTAAATCGTCTGCTTGACAACGTATAATATATTTTTTTTTTTTTTTTTTTTTTGTTATATGATGTATCCCAATAAGGTAACAACATAAAAAATACAATCTAGCTTAATACTAAAGCTAATGAGTAATTTAATTCTAACTTAATTTGCTAGGAAGAGTAAACCTAAGAATGTGTCCATTAACACTTTTCTTATTGTCTCTATTAAGGGGAAGACACTTTGTTCTTGTGTACTTTATGGGTAGCACTCACTTCACTACATTAAACTAACACTTCACTAAACTAACTCGAAAGGTTTTGTCCTTTTTAGTCTTCTCACTATGTCCGTGTTGTCGAGGAGCTGGATAGCCTCGACGTTCACATGATGATGAAGCCTTCGTTCATGAGCTTCGGCGTTCGTTTTAATTATGTTTGTGACGAGGTCTACCTTGAGGTCCCGATGAAGGTCGTCATTTCTAATGTACCAGGGCGCATTGACGATTCCTCTGAGTACTTTGTTTTGGAATCGTTGAATAATTTTGATATTACTTTGTTTGGTACAGCCCCAAAGCTGAATACCATAAGTCCATACAGGCATGAGGACTTGTTTGTACAAAAGTATTTTGTTTTGTACTGACAACGAGGAATGTTTTCCAATCAGCCAGTACATTGACTTGTAGCGAAGCTCTAGCTCGTCGCGTTTCTTTTTAACATGAGCTTTCCAGCGAAGCTTTGTGTCTAGTGTCATGCCTAGGTACTTGGCTGTGTTTTCGTGCGGTATGACATGGTTGTTTATGTATACCGCATGATAATTTGGCTTTTTATTTGTGAAGTCTATGTGAACGGATTTCGTTTCATTGAGTTTCACTCGCCATTTTTTTGTCCAGTCAAAGATGGTATTGACGGCTGTTTGAACTTTTTCCACTGCTTCTTCTTGAGTGACACCTGTGGCCATTATAGCTGTGTCATCCGCAAATGTTGCAATGGTGTTGTTTTCTAACTCAGGAATATCGCAAGTGTACAGTAAGTACAAGACGGGACCTAGGACACTTCCTTGCGGTACTCCAGCTGTTATCGACTTAAGTTCTGAATATGCATCATCTTGTCTTACTCTAAACTTACGCTGTGATAGGTAAGACTCTAAGATATCAGCAAACTGTTTTGGGAGCATGTTTCTTAGTTTTCTAATAAGCCCTTTGTGCCAAACTTTATCGAATGCTTGCGCTACGTCCAGGAAGACCGTTGAGCAAACTTTGTTTTCTTCTAAGGCCTTTTCTATAATGTTGGTAATCCTGTGTACTTGGTCTATTGTCGAATGTTTTTCCCTAAATCCAAATTGGTAGTCAGGGATTAAATTTCTTTCTTCGATGATGGGTTTTAGCCGTTTCAAGAGAAGCTTTTCGAACAATTTTGACATGATCGGCAGCAGAGAGATCGGTCTATATGATGTGGTTTCGTGAGGTGGTTTACCAGGCTTTGGTATCATTATAACTTCGGCAACTTTCCACAGATCAGGCACAGACTTAAGCCTGAACGTAGCATTGATAAGAGTTGTAAGTTTTACGATGGCTTTACGTGGGAGGTTTTTAAGAACTTCTCCAGTAATAAGATCGTAGCCAGGTGCTTTCTTTAGTCTAAGGCGCTTGATTTCGTTGAAAACTTCTCTAGGTGTTACGAATTTTATTTCTTGTTCATCATCATTTGGTGTTTCATCTAACAAAGCGCAGTCTTCATTTTCTTCATTCGGCTTAAAAATGAGTTCCAAGTGTTGTGCAAACCTTATAGCTTTTTGCTCGTTGCTTATTGCCCACCGCCCGTTAATATCTTTGATAGGTGGGATATGCATAATTGGCTTCTTAAAACTTTTTGTAGATTTCCATAGGGAGTAATCTGTCGTGCGATCGCTGGTTAATTGATTAAGATAACTGCTCATTGATTCATTTTTGAACTTCTGAATTGCATTCCTTAGTTGTTTTGTAAGGTTGTTCAGAAGCCTTTTATCTTGTGGAAATCTTGTTTGTTGCCATATTCGTCTCTGTCGCCTCTTTTCGGCTATGAGTTTTGTAATTTCTGCTGGGTAGTAGGTTAATCTATTTTTTAACTTGAATGTAGGTGTGTTTTTCCAGGCGCATTGTTGTATTTGAGTAATGAATTGACGGATATCCCGATCCAGGTCTTCTGGCTTCTTTAGTGGTACTTTTAAATCTATTATAGAGTCCAAGTCTATTTTAAAGCTTGCCCAATCAGTGTTCTTATTTACTAATGTGGGGTAGTTTTCTTTCAACATTAAAGACTCACTTACAGTAAGTATTATAGGTGAGTGATCTGAGCTCATATCATAACCTTCTTCAATGCGGAGAAGATTTGGTGATAGATTTTTATATATAAAAAAGTCAATGAGATCTGGAATCTTGTTTGGGTCAGTAGGCCAATAAGTAGGCTTACCTGTTGATAAAGCTTTGCATTGTGCTTCTTCAATTGCGCACAGTAGCTCTCTTCCTTTGGTTGTGGTCAGTCTAGATCCCCAAAATGTATTTTTAGCATTAAAATCGCCTCCCAATATAAATCTATTTCCAAGACCGTTTAGAAAGGTCATGTATTGATCTGTTTTTATCGAATACCTAGGTGGACAGTATATGGCTGATATGGAAACAGGGCAATATTTCGTTTTGACACAGACAGCCACTGCTTGAATTTCTTCTTTTTCATATTTGAGTTGTTCATAATGAAATATATTCTCCTTTATAATAACTGCACTACCACCTCTTGATGTGTTATTGGGATGCAATGCATGGTATACTTTATAACCTTTAATTTGAATATGAGATTCTTTAGTGAAATGTGACTCTGATATAAGGCACACATCAATACTTTCCATATTTAGGACAGCCGTAAGTTCATTCTGATGTTTGAGCAGTCCATTCGCATTCCAAGCCATAATTCTTAGTATGTTAGCCATTTATGATGTTTTTTTGTTGTTTGGTAGCTGCTTTAGTGCCACCTTCAAGCTTCTTCAGCCTTTCATCAAAATTAGTTAAAAGATTTATGATTTTATTAATCTTTTCATCCATGTTAGGGCTCACTGGTTTCATATGTGATTGTGGCGGTGGTATAATATATGACGCAATGAATATTGTTAAACTGTCAAAATTAATTTCATTTGGTATTGTGAGTGTGTTACGAAATTAGGAAAATCGTAGGTTTATTTATCTACTGGGTAAAAGTCCGGGGACAGACTAGGAGAACATAATGGTAATTTGGGGCGTCCGAGCAGACATAAAGGGTGTAAAAACACCGGCGCACTTGTTCTTTTCATCCTTGCTATTTTTTTTTGTTATTCCCGTATTTGGGAACCTTCTAGGTTTTATTTAAGATCAGGGGGTTTACTATGACGTCTTACAGCAGGAGTAATTCCAGTGTGGGAAAGAGACAGAGCTAATCAGGACCGCCATCTCTTCATGGTAGGCCACCAGGTTATTAACATTCTATGACTACAAATCTATAATACATTTAATACTCTAAACACCTCCGTGACCCCTGTACTTTTCAATGCATCCATCAGCACATTTATTTGAGTGCGTTACATTGAGCGTCACTATTAACCATGTTAATACACATTAAAAAAAGTTGTTCTCCTGCAATAATTTTTGCGCAGTGTTACTTAGTTTGATGTTCAAATGCTTGGTTGACCTCTTGAAGGGCCCGTATACATTCTATATACAGTCATTTCAATTGACGAGAGCAAAGCTTAACATAATAAATAATGACAGACAGATTTGGCCTATTTCAATAATATGTTATTGCTACATCGATTTCGCTAATAATAATTTTAAAACAAACAATGCTAGCCAGATACTAAATCTATTTTAATAGCAGAATTCGCGATTCGATATATTTTAAAACTGACTGCAGAGCTAGACAGTTTTTATAAAAGAACACTAGGTACAATTATGTTATTTTTTCTTACATTAATTACAAATAATAACATCTGGAAGCTGTGCTATGAGGTCGTTATTCGATAGTCTATTAGAATAGATGTCAAAAAGTCCAAATCCTATATCTTCAACTGAAAGATGACCTATCACCATCACTCTCCTGCCCTTATTCCACTTTATTTGGGTCGGCGCAGCATGTCTTCTTCTTCCATTCTTCTCTATTACTCGTAACGTCAGCAGTCACCTCCTATATGCGTAGGAAATTTTATACAATCAAAGTCCAGCTGTAAACTTAGATAAGTAATCCATAATTGAAGCATATATGTTCACAGAAAACAAAACTCACGAAAAACAGTCCCAGTAAAATTATTCACAGTCATAGTGCAAAATAATTACGAAATTATACAGTGGTATTTGAGCTAGTTTAAAACTATTAAATTTAAACACGTGCCGATAGGAAGCCAAGTTTCCATGATATTAGGCAGAAGGTCGACAGATCTTTGCCCGATCGTGCCCGCGCTGCCATTCATAACCATTTTATTTTTAAATGTAAAACGACGCAATAGGATTAGTATGTTGTTTTTATTGACAGAGCTTCATTGGGTTAGTTGTCGCTTTTATGATTTTATTCAGTTTTATATGAGGTTTGACATAAGCTGGTAAATCATAATGTCAAGTGTGCACAGTTCAGTTTGTTTGTTTGTTTTGACTGCGATTGCTCTTGGATAAAGAATCCTGGGGCCTTAGTCTGCTATTGCAATAGTGTCAGAATGGTCTATAATTGATTTAATAAGGCCCCTAGCCCACGGCGGCGTATTGAAGCGCGTTCGAAACTCGTTTGACGTGCGTACAAAGGGTAATTCGTCTGCGCGGGGCCTTATTAAATCAATGATAGACCATCCTGACACTATTGCAATAGCAGACTAAGGCCCCTGAGGGCCTGCTTCGGGATTCTTTTTTGATCATCATCATCAACCACAGGCTAACTTCACCTACTAATAGTAGGTCTCTCGCTGGATTGTCTGTATTTCTTTTCTTTATTTGAAGGACACTGAATTTTAGGCTTTTCCAAAACTACAACATTGCCAATCTACTTGTCAGGTGCAACTTGGGGTACCTCCTCTTATGCACTGGAAAGCTGTCTCAGCTGCAGACTGATCGTTGATCTGTCAATTCGCTGGCCTTAAATATTTGCAAATTAACAACAATAAGCCTAGTTCTTTTGCCATTACCAAAACAATTTCATGTATGGCAAAGCCATAAAACATCAGCTTCGTTTATGGTAGCCATTAACGTTAAAATCTCAGAAAAAACACTTCAGTCTCATATTTACAAAAAAACAGCTATTGATAAAATTGATGATATTTACATACTTAATCGTTGTTTTATGTTTTTACATAGGTACCTCCTGAAATTGCTTATCTTTCGATCGGCCAATATCAATATCATCTCGGTGTCAAATACCTGATGAAGTGATCAGGGATCGAAGATTATTAGGTTAATGTTGGGGTATAGACGATTTAGTATTGGAAAATCGTAAACAAATAAAAGTAACCTTAAAGCTTAACATGCTCTTGACTGGAGTTATATTATTGTGATCGCCCGTAGCCCATAAAGTCCGCCTATGTAATTCATTACCTAAAGTTCAATAAAATAAATATCCGATGAAGATCTGCCTATATTAAATCGATGAGTAATCAACGGCTTGCTGTAAAGGTGGATGAACGCGTCAGAGGCGTCTGCGGTACGTTCACCCCGTGCACTGTCCAACGTAGTAAGGTTGAACTATATTAGTACTATTGTGTGCCTACCATCATTATTACTACAGGGCCGGATTGAGGAGGGGGTAATGGGAGCATAGAAAAATTTGGGCGTGAATTTTTTTTGGACGTTACTGCAAATACCCACGATCACAGATTTTTTGTGTAGCTATTTCCAATATTTTTTGTACATCCTTCAGAGGATTTTTCCGTGTATAAGAAATATTTAATGATTCACGAGTTATTAAATTAGTTATTAGTTTGACAAATTCGGTAACTATACAAAATTACTACCATTACAATATTCAAAGTGCACCCAACCAAAATTAAACTTGTTAATTGGCATCAAAACTATAAATTGGCCAGCCTATACAAACTCAGCATCCGAAACTTTACCAAGTAACAAAATTAACATACGAAATTAGGTTGATTACTATTGAAAATTAACTAAACAAGCCAAACTCACGCCGGATACAAAAATATGTAAACAAGATACAACAAAAACGTTGAACACATGTTCGTCAGACTAAACAATAGACAGACACTCCAAAAATCGCAATGTCGTGCTCGATACGCGTTTTTTTGCGTCTTGAATTGCTGCCAAAACGATGCATGACGCATTAGTAGGTGCACTACAAGATTATTATTGTTTTTAGAGTTCCGTACCTTAAAAGGAAAAACGGAACCCCGTAAAAGATCACTCGCGTGTCTGTCTGTCTGACACAGCCAATTTACTCCGAAATTACTCGACTGATTGTATTACAATTTGGTGCACATATGTAAGTCGGTAAACCAAAAACGGACGTGTAAAGCAAATTGATGAATTTTATACATGGAAGCCACTTTTGGGGCGTAAATTAGAAAATGAAAAAAAAAGTTTTGCAAACTATTATGTGTTACATATCAAATGAGGAGGCTCATTGTGAGCATCTCAAATATATATTTTTTTATAATTTTAAGATAAATAGTTTTGAAGTTATTTGAGAAAATAGGCGAAAAGTGACGATTGCCCCTTAACGCCGAAACTAAAGGGTCGACAGTTTTGAAAAAAAAAAGATCTTTGCCTATAGATTACAGGAAACCTATTTAGTTACCATATTTGGTCAGAATCAAAACAACTTACGGAATTTAGATAATTAATGTACGGAACCCTCTCCACGCGAGTGAATTCGCACTTTTCCGGTTTTTTTTTCTATAGTGTCGCTATACAAGTATCGAGAAAAGTAATTAATTAGACTGACAAATGTGTTGAAGACAGTTTTTTTGCCAGCATCACTATACTATAGATGTAATTTATTGGCTCGTTGAAACGAATAGCAACGTGAATTCGTGATAGAGAAACGACGTCGTATTGTCACACGTAATTTGCAATGTAATTTATTAGTACAGAGTACAAGATAGGACCTATGACATTACAGAGATGATGAAGTAATTTTCCTATCTAGTATCTTATTTAAGGTGTGAAATGTCACTACAATATTTACGCTAGCGTAAAGTTTGCTTGCAACGACGATAAAGCCTCTAGCAAACGGTGCGAGTTCTCGAACCCCGTTTCTCCATATAAAATATTCGTTGACGTGACTGCCATAGTAACAGACGAAGCTAAGGCTAAGCATACAGATTGGCTCGTAGGATAGCTACAAAGACACGCACCTGTGTTGGATAATAACTGGATATTATCTTTTTTTAAGGCGACACTCCTTGGTCCGTTTGTCTATCGCGATGAGATTAAAATGAGTTCTTTCATTCTATTCGTTGCATTTTATCTGTTTATCAATTTATTGTAAAAGAACTTAATCAGGCTAATTACTGACACGATACATCATACCCGCAAGAAAAAAACCGTTTTAATACCAACAACATTTTTTACAGTAAACAAGAAGAGCCTCAATTATTTATAGTCTGATGAAGTTCCTAGTAAGTGACACACATGACAGCTTTTTTACAAATAAATGTAGGTATACTAAAATCAATGGCAGGCTCAATAGCTACAACAAAATCCAAAGTGCTCAAAGTATCTAAAACCAATTTCCTTATTTACTTAATCACTATCACTACATAGTATAAAACAAAGTCGCTTTCTCTGTCCCTATGTCCCTTTGTATGCTTAAATCTTTGAAACTACGCAACGGATTTTGATGCGGTTTTTTTTAATAGATAGAGTGATTCAAGAGGAAGGTTTATATGTATAACATTGACCCGGGGCGGGTCGCTAGTTTAAGTAGAAAGTAAAGTAGAACGTCAATATCAATAACCCATCATGCAATGTTATAATATCACTAGGGATACATGCAAAGGTGACAACACAGGGTCATCGGTAACTCAAAGCGTGCTCAGCCCCGTGTTCTAACAAGATAGTAGATAAAGAAGTTAAAGAGGTCAGTAGACCACGTGAATTGCACTAGAATACCACTGCTTCTAGTGTTGATAACAGATAAACAATCTGGATTACGGCAGATGATACGATACCTATATCTTACTGGAGCAAAACTATTCTCATGTATCCAAAGGTATCAGCAAATTCAGGGTACTGGTGAATAGATTAGGATAATTAAAGATGGGTTTTCAAGGTTATACATAGGACAACCAGTATTATACCTAAACGGAATTCACGACCAACCAAAGGGTTGATCTTGAACTCTAAACATAGGTAATGTTGTGGGTGTAAGGCATATGATAACAGCTAGGTCTAGGGCGGGGATAGGTGGAATGTATTGGGCGGTCATAATGACCATTGTCACTGCGTATAACAAATAGAATGGTGATGTTATTAGCAGTTAATGAGTATTAACAGAAGGAAAGCATCCATATAAATATGGATGCTTTCCTTCTGTTAATACTCAAAATACTCTCTTATAAGAGAGTATTTTTCTTTCCTTGGCACCAATAATCATCCTTGAGGAACTCCAACGCTGTTGCCAATCAACCGTAATCACTCTCATCTCCCTAAACTTCAAAAGATTTGAACATTGATTTTATGTTTATTTTTTTACAGAGATCGAGCCACCGTTCCCGTGTCGCGATGTTGCAATCAAAAGAAGTACAGATGTCAATGAATTTTACGAAATGCTCTCTGAGATCGGCAGGTGAGTTTATCAAATGTATTACTCAGACTACATTAAGTGTTTGTTGAACACATAAAATATGTTTAAACAATGATTATGGCGATAAGCCATCGCAAGTGTATTTGTCGGACATGTCAATTTCAATGTAGTAAGTAGAAAGTATACAAAAACAGAGCCTTAACTTAACAGTATGTGGGTTGTTGAATTGTTGACTTAGATATCAATCCGACTTCGGTTATCGAGTACTTGGAAGTGATTTTTAAGTATTAGTATACTAATAGATTAACATGATTCAGCAATGTAAACTACTATAATTTACTTTTAAATTTTGTGTTTTCGATGCCTAAATAAAGTAGGCTATTAAATGTACAATGTAAAATGTACAAACATTTCATTTGCCAAATTGCCCTTCCTGAAGTCGACCATTGCTAAATTCCAAATAACTACCACGTTCTATTAATCATAGCAGCATTAATTTCCTAGGACGTTCTCCACGAAACACTTAAAAATATACCTTGTTATAAATTTGAAACATGGCAGATTCACGCGAAGACAATGCCAGTACCATTCGTAATCGTCTTATAATTAGATCCCACTAAATTTATTGTCTGAATCGATAGTCCAGGCGCGTACACTTACAGGTTCCCTCGTTACATGACTCATAATATAGCAGGTGGAAACAATAATTGAAGTAAACCAATATACCAGTCAGTTGAAACGTTCACTTATCATTATCAACTTGAATCCATAGACCTTAATGTATGATGTCCGTTACGCAACATTTCTCCATCTGAAAGGGTTTCGTTTGCCACAGAATTACCATTGTAATGGTTTCCTTTATCAAAAGACGTATACGTAATTCATGTTCTTAGATCAGCATTCGAATCTATTAAAGGCACTTTGTCGAGATTGTTCTCTTTCATAAATCTTCGGGATGCTTTTGTGTTGTAACTGACATTCAGACAAATCTGATTGGATTCTTCTTAGGAAATGCTTAGGAAAATTCTAGAGAGATGATATTATTTTGACCGTTGTCTGTTGTGCTATATTATATATCTCAATGTCATTTTGAGTTATTTTTACAGTTCCAACAAAATGTGCCTTTCTATTTACTCCACTCCAACTTAGAGAGATTTGTAACCATGCAAAACTATTCCTCGCAATTTCATAATATTTATTTCTATTAATATTTTCTTTTTCAGAGGCAAATTCGGAACCGTATACCTCTGCCGCGAGAGAAGCACTGGGCTAGAGCTTGCAGCCAAGCTGGTGTCTGTTAGCAGAAGGGATGAGAGACGAAACGTAGAACGAGAAGTTGACGTGATGAGAAGACTGCGACACCCGAGGCTCATACAGCTGTACGATGCCTACGAATGGGGGAAATACATGTGTGTGGTGCTCGAACTGTAAGTACCATTCAACTTGAAAGTAATATGGTTGTGATAAGAGAAGAATGTTGCAAATGTCACCTACCAGCAGTTTGCCTGCGAGTCATTTGATTGAATGAATGAAATAATGTACTCAAATGATAAGAAATAAGAAAGGGTTTGTGTGAATGATACAAAAGGAAACTGTGAATGTGTTTATTGAAAAAGATACTGTCCAGATTTCGTTCAGCCACCGAAAATAATATCTTGTGTGCAGCATTCAATTTAATTATAGACGAATATGACGGATGTGAAATTTTTACATTTATTATTCTCATAATATTCTAATTAGTTGAAACAGCTGTCATTTGATTATTTCGAAAGTCAACAATGCCAAGAAATCTACCCACGGCGGTCCATACAGCGTGGGATATACCAGATGCGTGTTTATCTAATTTTATTCAACGACCTTTCTTTTATACATATAAATACCGAGCGCGAATGACTAAATCGCAGTATCACACGACACGACACTTGCGGAAAATCTGGTGGAGGAGCCGACGATTCTAAAGCTTCCGTCATACCAGTTTATTTGTATCGTTCACCGTCCACTAGCAAAGAATTTATTTTTGTAATAGTTATTTATCATAACACGACGTAGGTGGTAGCAGATTCATTTGTACAAACATGCTCGCTGCAATGGGGGCTATCGCGTATGAATTCGCCGCTAGAGGCGCTAGTGTAGCGCGTGGTCACCGAAATGTCAGATGTCATAGAGAGTTTGCGCGTTGCATGCTTTTTTATCACGTATTATTACTAATATTCACATGTATAATATTTGAGCCATTCCTGATTAATTACGACTTGTACATTTTAAGTAGCAACTTAGGATCTTTTTTGTTAGTACTTAAAGGTAAAATATTTTTTAAATGTTTCATTCTTGCTAATTTTAGGGAGAATATTGTTAATATGTAACTGAAGTTTACACTTTGTTGTTATACGTAATAAAATAAACTTTTTAAGAAGTTATTGGTACTTTAAAGTATAAAAAAAAATTATTGACATGATCTTACTCGACAGTGGCGCCATCTGGTGAGCTCAAAAACGATAGCCCTCATTCCATTTTGCCAGTTCATTCAAACGGTAGCTTCGTTGAGTCATGCTCGCAAAAGCTGGACAATACCAGTACCAGGTTATGTTTGACTCCACAGATGTGGGTTAAGGACGCCCGTAATTTTGACGTGCCGGAATTCTAGGGCATATGTTTCCATTTATCATTTCGCTAAATGATCTTAAGTTTGCATTATTTATCACCATTCGCTGTCACTTTCAACTTTTTCGCACAATATCTTGTTTTTTTCTGGTTGTCAGTTTGTAGATTAATGGAAGCATCTGTTAGCGCTGAAATCGTTTTAAAAACCTCTGAAGGGCACGCTAATGTGCCTAAAAATATGCACCCAAAAAATCTCGTTGAAAAAATTCAATACTGATTGGTGGGCAAACTTTAATCTGAAGACTAGGATATTTTATAAACAACATAAAAAATACATCATTATCTTTGTTAGAGCTGTCGCTTTCATCGCTTTAATTAGAAGTCATTATTTCGCTACAACGGAGTTTCCCTCCTGTACTTGACGAATTCTCCTATAAATAGTAATTATGAATAATCCAGGTGTAATTAGGTCGGTCGTTGACAGCCCAATAGTGCTGACAGGTGTGACAACAGCCGTTACACATTAATTATGGAATTCTCACTTTTATACCGTGACGTAATCATAGTAAATATTTAGAAACGAACTCATCTGGATAATGTGTCTGTTTATCTAATTAATATAAAATTAGAAGTCGGGTGCTAGTCATAGTTCTAATTATGATGATCGTTTATACCTTGCTATGTTATGACTAATTACATTGTTGCTTAATCGATTACATTAGTCAGGCAATCGCTCATTTGATGGAAATTCCTCTGGCATTTCCAAAATGACTTCCACCACCCACAGGTAGAGAATAAATAACAGGAAAACATGTCAAATACTTTCATTTGCGACTGTGTTTAGGTACAAAACTTTTTGCGAATACATACGTAAATCAGATCAGTGACATGTCAAAAAGGTGAAAGTCAGACAAGTGATGAGTCAGGAGACACTGTGTAGTATTACTTTACTATTGGAAAGTAACACAAATGTACAGTTAAGCAAACATGAGGTGGTTTTCTTATCGCCTGTTCTGCGGTTAGCCGCGATGAGTGCGGGAATCGCACGGTACAGTCATAGGTCTTGTGAACTTTGTTTTAATTTGGAGATACCCAAATATGGATCGTCGTGGTAGGAAAACACGATTAGGTGTGATGCCTATATTTTTTGTTTACATTGGTAATTGTCCTGGATTGTCCGTTGGAATCTTCACTTATTATATTTCCATCAGAAATTTCTCAGTAGCAGCCTCGGAATCTGGATTTGTGCCCGGTTGATGGTAATAGTCACAGACTCGCCCGCTACTATACGGAACTTAAACGTAACTGGCAAAATGAGGGTGTACCTAACCTGAAGTGTTAGGTACACCTCTGCCTAACCCTTGGGGGATTTTAGGCGTGGTGTTTATGTTGTAACCACACAGAAAGTAGTTTTCCTTAAATTATAAAATGTACTGTTTATTATAATACTAACTAGCATCAATCACAAAGTATGTACCCACTCAAACAACTCTAAATCCGGCCCTGTTGACAAAAAACACGTGCACTCACAAATTAAAAAAAAGCTTATTACTTAAAAAGTTGTATAATACTTAAAAGGCCTCTCTATGTTCAACTTCGAATCCGAACCCTCAATGAACCTATCTTGAATACCGTCTTTGTCTTCCTCCGTGACGCATATATCCTGATATAAAAGCGCGCCAAAGTGTAACCCGTAAATGGCGGCGGCCAGTCCACAGATACAGAATGAGTCGTGGCGTCAAACCACGTCAGAAGTTACGGCGGCGCATAGTTGGCGCGCGGCCACGCGACGCCATTCTATCAAAGTTGACAGGGCTGCTAGTTGTCATCGCTAATTTCATTAATTACTATTTTATAAGTGGATTTTTTGGTTGAGAAAATATATTAAAGCTGCACACGGATCTTTTGGCGCTCAAATGACTTACTGAAGTGCCAAAGTGACAGATTTGCGTTAGGTATACATGCACACGAGAAAGGGAATTAAAAAGTTACGAAATTGGAAAGTCATCAAGTAATGGCTTTCTGGGCTAATATTATTGCTATTTTTAATTTCCCTCCAACCGTAAATCAGACATCCAGCAATTCTGCCAATCGGTCGTCGTACTCTAGTGTTGACATGTCTATTACATTCCTTCCTCTGCCCAAATATTCCAGTCCCTCAGAAGTTCTGCCAAATGTCTATCTTCACATTAAACATGTGACATACACAATGAACAAACTAGTTAATTAAATAATTTCCTTTTTGGCCACACAAAGACATAAATTTTATTTTTAAAAGTTGGCAACCCTATTCCAAATGGATGCGTTCACTGAAAATGATTAACAATGAGACGAAGCGACACTTAAATCACTTTTTTATTTTATTTAAATCTTGTGACTTTTGGCTGACTCCTTATAAAACTATTACGTTTACGCCAAGGATATATTTTTTCCTCTAAAAATATTATTTTTTGAATCACAGTCGGTATGAGACACTTTTTCAGTTTTGGCTTGTACTGCACCCGTGCCTTGTATTTTGAACCTTCAACACTCAACTTTTCCAGATGCAGACTGGACAAATACTAAGTAATTAACAAACATTTCCGCGCCATTATTTGTTTAAAGACAACGTAATGTGAAACTGAACACTTCATTTCTCAAAAATAATTACCTACATTACCTTCTTTTAAAAACCACTGGCATGAGAAAGCATCTGTAACTATGCCCAACTTTCGATCCTATCTTAGCCCTAGGAAGAACATCACAAAAACTATCAATGTAAACACAGATATTGATGTTACGACATTGATTGATCATCGTCTAAAGCCGTTAACTTTGTTTATAACTGCCGTACATTAGTTGCCTTCTAATGACGTACGGCAAAAACGGACTTTCATACAATATTGTTTATGTATACAGCAGCTCTTAAACTGTTTACATATCGGAGTTAACAGTAACAACCGACGCTTCTGCCTACGTCAAAACTATACGAAGCAAGATGTAAATTCGAAAACCTATACTCAAGTAATGACGTATCTGAAAAAAAATTGCAGCCAGAATCTGCTGTTGACGTTCCCCCCCATTCAAACATTCTAATTTTAAATGAGATGACGTTAACGCTTGAGAAGTAAACATAACGTATTGGAAAACGGAAAAATCCGACGTTGATGCATAACTCGTAGTTCGCAGATAGTCGAGTCAGGGCCAGGGCGTAACAAGAAAAAATGTTAGTGGCATCTAAGAATTTACGTATTTTTAGATGCAGTTATGGGGTCAAGGAAAGAATTTTGCCAGTCTCGGTATGTGGGTAGATAAACATTTGCGTCCTTTACGACGTTCTTAACTAAAGTTACCTTAAATCTTGCAAGATAATCAAAGATGTCCAATAAAAAGTCTATAAAATACTTATTTACTACTTGCTGTACAAAGAGCCGTAATAACATTTTTGGACATATATGCCATTCGTTTATTTTGGTACCAGACAACATTCCTTCACAGTCTGAACAATTTGGAATGAAAATCACTTGTGCAAATCACAGGCGGATCGCAACACGTAAATTATAATTAATGTCATTCTTATATAAATTTATTTCGACCTGCAACAGCTTTCTGGACGATCTCATTGGCCAGATTACTTAATTCATAAAATCATTTAACTTATTTCGACGTTTTTCGACGAAACTAAAATGGTAGACGATATTAAAATAGCTATACTGAAGACAATGATGACTAAGGATTGAAAACTCAATGGATTAACTTAAAAATTCACTGATCAAATCGACTAAAACCTGGAGACTCGCGAGAACCTTCTTAGTAGGATTGCTCATGAATGAATACCAATAAACTCAGGCAAAAGCATAAGCTTTTGCCTGAGTTTATTGGTATTCATTCATGAGCTTCAGAATAATCTGAAGCTCCATTAGGATCTAAATCAATGGTTCGAAATAGCCCAGCATCTATTTAAGTCCCCATACTTATTTACGTTGGCTCCATTCAGATCCACGTGCACTAACTTTTCAGTTTACTTCTCAATTATTTAGCCATTTGAACGCTCTGTTTGAAACCTGTCAGTCTATTGTACACTCAAAATAAATGGCTGAACCATTTGTTACTGAAGTAAGCAAATTGAAGCATACCTAACTGTTAGCTGCACGTTTCTGGGTTCCTACTTAGATAGCTACATGGTTTAAAACAAAGATCGGAATATTCCTATTTGAATATGGACTTGTTTCATCAGGAGAAAAATAAAAGTTGAAAACTAATGAGATTTACAGGTGTCCCGTCATGGCACTAATATCTAATATCTTTAACTCCGTATGCATCATGCATGATTTGCCTGCCCATATACCTGATTGAATTGGGTGGCGCGGCAAGACTTTTTCTTTCTTACACCCTTATTAGTCGTCATCTCATGAGTGACATTCTTTCAAGCTATATCATCTTTCACGAAGTCCATGCATCGTTTCTTTGGTCTTCCCCTCTTCCTCACAGGGCTAGATTTTGAACAATGTGGACAGAGACACTACCACAAATGGATTCCTTTGCTTTACATTTGATATTGTTTCTTACAATAAAATATTTCCATTGACACCCACGTCAAGAGACCGTGCGTTCTATTTTTAGATGAGCTATTGCACGATTTATGAACAAAAGATGTAGCATTCCTAGTTTAAATCAGTGTGCACACTAGAAAAAAAACAGTATTCTCGAGTATAGACAGAATAGTTTTGCTTTGACCTTGTAGCAAGTTTTTCTGTAGGCTTTGTCAACAGTAATCGGCTTGAGCTAGTCAGAAAGAGCCCCAGAATCCATGCAATATAAAGCGGAAAAGACGCCATTATCACCTTGTTTCGGTTTCGGACGATGGGACTCGACCCCAAAATAAATGCGACAAATGTGGCGCTGTCCTTCCATATGAGACTGTTCTATAGTAAATGTGTAGCTCACCATCATTATTTTAGAATGATGTACTTAGGTCTTAAAAAGAGCCTTACCTCAGTCTGCTCTCAGCCTTTAGTCACATCACGTGTCATAGACGCGACGCAGCACCACTGACTAACGTGCCCAACAGAATGTTTGGACAGCATGGATTTATGAAGACT
Organism: Eugnorisma glareosa; assembly: GCA_947578425.1. Lineage (NCBI taxonomy): Eukaryota > Metazoa > Arthropoda > Insecta > Lepidoptera > Noctuidae > Eugnorisma > Eugnorisma glareosa. Next base: position 16,322,158 of record OX387960.1, on the reverse strand, counting down.
GTCGATTGTTTATCTATTGTCTTACGTTTCCGATTACGCACAAGTTTTATCCACCCGTACTAAAATTATAAACGGGAAAGAAGCGTCATCGAAATTTATTCAATAGACAAAACTCTGCTTGTCAGTCCTTTACCTTTTTACGCCGGAACGGCTGAACGTATTTGGGTGTTTGGCACACGGATAGACCATTTACTGGAGCTTTATTCCCCAGAAGATTTCTGTGATAGTTAAAGTCAAACCATTAATTTCAATTAGGCCTTAATAACCCTTTTGAACGTCAAACTTTAAAACAAAGTAATTAGAATTATTGATTCTATTGAGATATTTAACCACATCTAAACGGGCGAAGCCGCGGGCAGCAGCTCACGTAGATTACGTAATTTATAAAACAAACAAACCACCTACATCCTTTGATTTTATGTTTCTGTTTTACATATTTTTTATGCTGCAGAAGTATAGTAAATATAGTTGGCGTGGTGACTCGTAAATTGCGAATAAATAAACTATGTTCTGACCTAGTAACGACATTGCAGTATGACTATTGTTCACCATTTTGAATTTTATTGCTAAACACGTATCGGACGTGCTTCTGAAACTAACATGAATTTAAATCTTTGAAATGTAGCGTGGTCCATTTTAAACTTAGGTGATGTCTGTGGTTTTTATGACCAGACTGGGGACTCCACCAAATTGGAGACAACTGGAGATGTGGAAAGAGGAGAGAAGACGAGGTAAGGTGTATCCACCGAAGCTGTGAGGGAGATGCGTAGTGCGTACGGGCTAGACCGGAGCAGAGATGTGTGTACACTTGTACAGGCTTCTGGCAGACCGCCCCACGTCGCTCACGTCTCTTCTGGTCTGCTGCCTGCTGCCTGCTTGGCCGCCGAGTGCGAAAGCTGGGTAAAATGACAATGGTTATATGACACCTCTACTCTCTGCTCAACTGTTTCGGTTAAAGCTATGCGGAAACCAGAAGTTTAAATAATGAAATTCTATTGGTGGTTTACAACACGTTTCCGCTCATCTCATCTCCGCTTTGATGGAGTCCAGGCCACACGCTCCGTTCACTACCTCAGAAGATGCAACTGTCTCTTGTTTCCTTGGTAGAAATACCGTGGTCATGCTCCAAGCCACTCCTTTCAATGGTTTTCCCCGCAGTAGCTATCGTTACATGCGAATCGCTTGGGCATGCAGCTCTTAGCAAAGATCCCCTGTAAAGTTTTACCACTATAAAAATTTCTCCAGCTTTCCTTAACTATAAAACGTTGACCTCTAAAGAGCCGTAAAGGCGTGAACCAATATTGCATTACAAAAAGCTCTAACCAGGACTCGAGTGAAAGTGTGCCATCGTCAAGTCGTTTGTACGCTTCAAAACCCGTTGAATTTTATCGCTAATTTCGCGTTTACGGCTATTGTTTAAATTATGTTGTCGAGGTAAACAAAACAAACTAGGTAATGAAGGAAACTCGTATAAATGTGGCTTCTAGCAATCAATGTGAAGTAAGTGCGGCAATGCGGTTGTCTCCGAAGAATGTTGCTAAGTGGTTCATTGAAAAATTAATACTTTTCAATATTAACTGTTTTCGCCTCAATTGCTCTGCGATTTCAACCGATATTTTTTTTAAACAAAACCTTACAAACACCCCAGGCTCTTCAAACCTCTTAATATAGCAGAACAGGACAACAACCTGGTCCTGTTCTCTGAAGCAAAAAATCCCGTCTCTTTAAATCGCTCACACACAAAGACGTACAGTCATCGCTAAAATAAAGAACAGTTAGTCGCCGCCACTTCACCACTTCACCAGTCTTTCCGGGACATTACTAAAACACTATTAACGTATTCCTGCACGTGTATACTAAGGACTTGGTCGAAATAGCATCGTGACAACCCACACGGAACTTCGAAACGCCATTTTAAAGTAAAAACGTTAAAAGCCCAGTAAAGGAAGATTACAGACTGGTTTTCGGTTCAGGAATGCGGTTTCCAGAATGCATTAAGGCAGCTTAGGGCGATTTACTGGTTATTCTGGATTTGGAGTTCGAAATGTCGGGATTTCTGTGATACCACCCAAAAAGAGATAATGTTCCTTGCTGGGGTTGGTGACCGTAGAAAGGCCTGCACTAGTCGCATTCTGAGCCTTGTCATTTAGACGTGGGACGGATCGAAATATCACATCATTTTTTGTTACTCAGGAACATATCACAACGTTTTTAAAGCCAGTACATCGATAAACACGAAATAAATGGCCTGACATCAACCTTCAACACCTCTATTTAAGTTTATTTTGGCGCCAACGCACACGTCGATGCTAATTTCGATCATCTTATTTTTTTGGCAGCCTTACCCAACGCACGCGTCGGATGTGCAATTTGTAGTTTTTCTATATATAAAAAACGTATTTTCTTGTGTTACGTCTGTTTTTAAGAGGCGATTTTTGGAGATTTGCGTAGGTATTGGTTGTTTGTTTGTTTTTCGTTTTTGTAGAAAAAACAAACAGTTTTATTTTGACGTAATTTTAAGCAGGAAACTTATGAGAATATTGGTTTCGTGATTCACACATAGCTCGAATTCTAAAGCTAATTTGCCGGCCATTTTAGCCTTCTGATAACAAATGAACTTTTGTATTGATAGTGCATAATTACGCCGCTTCCTTTAACGGAGAACTGACTTTCAACGTGCATTCCAAGAACTTAGGGACTGATTGGGAAGGCCTATCTTTGGGCTTGAATAATGCGGAAGGCGGAAAGCCGGGTGGTGTTAGCAAATGGGGAGAGGCCCAGACATGACAGAGTCTAGACTGAATGACTAAACGACCTTCTGTCGAAGATCGTCGTAGAAGGAACAGTTGATTTCACCATCTGCAGGGCTATTGCGTATCTCTGTTGACAATTCATTCATTCACTTGGAGAGGTTTGATATACAATGACCGTTCTTGTTGGTTTCAACTGACGTTACCCGTGCAGAATTGTCATTGTATATCAAAACTCGATAAGTGATGATCACTATGAACTGTCAACAGAGATACGTAATAGCCCTGCTGGTATCCACTGCAACCTCGTAGCAATATTTTTGGCGGGATTGGGCCTGAATTTTAAACCATCAATGTAGGTGTACTTAGATACCTACTGCTTCAACAATTAAAGTTCGTCCCAAGTCCCAACCCACCCCATTTTGTGGCAGGTTGGGCCAACCAATGTGGGGCTAATCTAAAACTGCATTGATTCTTGAAACCTCGATATGTTTCGCCCAAATCCAGACATCACCACGTCCTTTCTGTCCTTTCACTAGTGCTGCTATAAACCGTAGTTTGTGACCGTTTTACGATTCTAAGGTGTTCAACACCGACTAATACTAGTAATAGCGTCAGTTTGGTTCGTCCATCCACACGATTGTAATTATGTTCTCGCGGTTATTTGTCGAAATGACGTAGTTGTTTGGTTTACGGGATTCTGACATTGGTAATGCATGTGCAACACTGGTAATTTCAATAAATTGATTTGTGAGTTAGTTTGCTGCTTTTGTCTGATGGTATTTATGTATGAGATTCCAGGCTTACCCCTTCTTCCAAAGCTGTGTTGCCAAAAATGTAACTCAGTCATTTCAGGGAGGGTAGATCAACTGTGACATTTACCAAGCAGCAATGTATCTCAGTAACTTGCTAGTTTGAAATGTACACAACATTTTATTTATAAGAATACTAAATTATTTATTTGATAACGTAACATAATACCTGTATTCTCTGACAGGTACATATCTACATTTCGCCATTTATGTTTTCCACTGCAATAAAGTCAGCAGCTCTATTATCTATCTTGTTCTCAGCATATTCTCCATTTATTTTCAGTATAACCGGCGGGGAGCTGTTCGAGCGTGTCATTGATGAAGACTTCGTGCTGACGGAGCGCGCATGCACGGTGTTCATGCGACAGATATGTGAAGGCATCGAGTTCGTACACCGACAGAACATCCTGCATCTGGATATGAAGGTACGTTAACAACTGGGTCCTAATGGGCCAAGAACTTCAAGACTAGACATCCTTATGATCCTGATCTGCGTCATTCAGATGTTCTTCTTGCCAAAGTCTGATTGTCTGAGAGTACTAAATTGAAAACCTGGATGCGGGAGGTTCAGAAAAGCGGAGGCCTGTAACCATGAAATAAGTGATTCTGGGCTGTAGTGACGATAATTACGATGAATGGGCTAGGGACTTCAACAGATCATTCTAATCCTGATTCAGGAGTTCTTCTAGATAATATAGTAAGAATGTCAAAAGTCATGTTATTGTATTTAACAGTCAAATCACATCATTTGACAATGCACTACCTATACAATACATTTTGGAAACAACTGTGCCAAAAAGTATGGATTTGGCTAAAACAACAAATATTAAAGCATCCGAAGATTAGGTTATTGGAGTACCTACCTACTAGTTCTTTTTGATGGCGTAATACGACAGTTTGATCGAGAATCGATAAATAATCTAAAAAAACCAAATGTATAAATATCGAAATCATACCATAGGTACTTACTGCCTACCGATATTGTGAAGTTTTGGGTACGTGGTACCTATGTGAAATTAAACTTAGTTTTCTGAAAAGCAGTCCCTGTTTCAGCTGTCCTGTTCCTGTTTCAGACCTGAAATAAACAAACTTAATTATTCAAAGATGCAATTACATAATATCGCTTCATTAATACTGTGGAGCTAAAAATAAACACACATAACGGGTAGTGTAAACGTGATTTTCTTTACATTTAAAGTGATGTTTCTAAATACCTAATTGCTTTTGTAATGGAGAGGAGTTTTTCTATTCGCATGACTAAGGTCTGAAATAGTACAATGATGTCATGTGCTCAGGATCTTTAGATATTTCGTCATCTGGAAACACTAATAGAAATTCAAGTCACTTGCGAGTTTTTTTTTGTCTAGGATACATATGGATTATAGTGACTGGACAAATCGACGAGATTTCAGAAACAACATAGATAACATTCTAAAGTGAAACGTAGAGTGTTAAAAACAAATGAGAACAGCACTAAAGATTGATTGTTTGATGAAATAACTACACCCACAGAGATATTGAAGTAATTACTCCAAATACCCATGATTAGTCTCAAGAAAATGCGAAATTGCTTCACCCTTGACTCCAACAATAAATACAGACGTAACTCCGGTTGTACAAATAATAGGGTATAAGTAAATAAAGAAACGATTACATTGTTCAGCTGTTGCGGTCCCGCCATTCTGGTCCGCGTCCAACTAATAAATCAAAATGGCGGAAAAAAGCGCGCGACTTTTATGATTACCGGCCAGTTCCAGAGTTTATTTGAAGATGAGATGTCGCTTTTGAATATCGAATTGGTATTTCTGTCATCTGTCGGAAGCGTTGCAGAAATATCGCTTTTTTGTTGTTTTTAGTTTAGTTTTCAATCCAGTAGTGGTTAACTTTAAAGCAGTAGATGATTATTATAAGCTACTTTGAAGTGCCTTGTTTACACCATACAGCAATTGTATGAGTGCGTATTAAAATAGTTGGCACTTGATAATAACGATTAAGATTGATATAGATATACCGTACACGGATATATCATGGAGTTTCTTGCCGGTTCTTCTTCATAGGAAACGACCAACCCGAACCGTGCACCTTGTCGACGTTTTATAAGTGCCCATCTAAGCCTATGTGAAATAAAAATATTTTGATTTGATTTTATATTCATTCATACCAACTTACATTCGTACTTACAGTTGGTATAAATGGTTCTCGACAAAAACATAATTTAACTCCTCCATCTTTCTATCGAGAATGTTGCCAACTAGATCATTCAGGAAGACTCCTCACAGTACTTTCGAATTTGCTTTGGAAAATATAAGATTCGGGACACTCCCCGATACCTTGGAAAACGAAATTTGCCAGTCAAGGAAAGTCACCAGTTCCGGACCCGTATGGTCGTAACTTGTGACTTCGAGTCACAAATTTCGACGATACGGATCTGAACTTTCCTTAACTACCTCTGTTAATCAGTCTCAAAGTCACTCAAAACGATCCTATTTACCATTATCCTAACACTTATATTCCTTTGCAGCCAGAAAACATCCTCTGCCTAACAAAGCAAGGCAACCGCATCAAGATCATCGACTTCGGTCTGGCCAGGTTCTACGACCCTGAGAAGAAACTCCAAGTCTTGTTCGGTACTCCCGAATTCGTGGCCCCAGAAGTGGTGAACTTCGATCAGATTGGCTACGGAACTGATATGTGGTCTGTGGGAGTCATATGTTATGTGCTGTAAGTATTTTTTTTCTATCTGGACGATGATTTTGAAATGTGTATACAAAATATGGTCTTTAGATTTCTTTTCAATAAATTGGCTCAATAGTTTGAGACCTGGAAAGCATATTCGAACCCCCCACATAAATTTACGATCGGCGGACCACACCCCTCGGTGTTCGGAATGACGTATACACGGCGCCACATCAAACTATATAACCAGCCATTTCCAGTATAACATGGCCTCGCTTTGTGAGTCGATGTACCTACCATGCAACCTGTATTTTTTTAGTACAATAATATTAATGAGTAATGGCAAGACGTCATTGATGAATCAGTCATTAGACTGGATCATTGAAGTTAAAACTAACGGCAAAAAATGTATAGACTTTCCAATCAAAATCTGATAAAAACCACAATCTTGCTATTAATGACAAAGCATCATTACAACATCTACTATCTCTTTCCAGCTTATCAGGTCTATCACCATTCATGGGCGAGACAGACATAGAAACTATGGCTAACGTTACCGTCGCTAAATACGACTACGACGACGAAGCTTTCACCGAGATCTCCGACGATGCTAAGGACTTCATTCAGAAACTTCTCGTGAAGGACAAAGAGTAAGTGTCTTGCCTGAATAGTATTTGTTGTGATATTCCTAGGACTTTACGTCCTATAGAGCCTGAACATTTTGCAAAGGAACGTTTGAACGTTGTGGGTAGCTTGGAATGGTGGTTTTAATCCTTGGAACGTTTTTTTCCTTATCCTTGAAAGCAGTCATTCCTGTGCTACAGTTTTTCGGCTAGAGTGTGTTTTGCAAAAGGTTTGGGTCTTAAAAAAAGCCTGTACAAATTATGAAGTTTGACTCTTCTATAAGAACCTTAGTTCAAAATGCGTGTCAAAAAAACTTTTTATCTTCGAAATAAATACCTTCAAATCCTCGCAACCTTTTAAGTCCGGTATGATCTCAATAAACGCGGATTTTCTAAAGCTGTGTACATACCAGCCTGACGATAAAGAACCCTTGTTACTCGTTGTATCCAACACTAGAAACTAACACTACATAAAACATTGCACGAAGTAGAAAGAATGATCTAACAGAAACAATAATTCTTTAACCCTGTACATACTAGTTAAGTAGATGTAGATTAGTGTATGTGTAGCCCACCAGTAACTCTCCTTCAAAATTTGGCCCAAATTCTGGCAGAAAATTTCCAATCTGCAAGCTAACCTATTAATCCTTCCAAAATCCTTCTTCTTATGCACGCATTCCCTCTTGCAACCCATGGTGGCGTAGCTGGGCCCTACCCACCACTGTTGTAGGTCCCGTAGAGCTAGAGACGCCACCCCCTTAACTTTTGTGTCGGTGTTGGGCGCTAGTAACAAGGGTCTTTGTCGCAGGTCGCGGCCGGGCGCCACCCAGTGCCTCCGCCACGCCTGGCTGCAGCGCCGGCCCCCGCCCCCGCACCTCCCGCCACACGCACCGCCACCTGTCCGCCCTGAGCTCAAGAACCCGCTTGACGTAGCCAAGGATAACTTGCGACTTTTCGTCGAGCGCTGGAGCGAACACCCCAACTCGCCATACGTATTCGACAACCAAGCACACGAAATTACCAGCCTCACAAATGGAAACTGTGAACGATCCTCTATCGGAGGATGTTCGCCCTCGCCCAGAAGTTCACTCAGCAGCTCTCCCGACGTAGTTTTCGATGAAGATGACTTAGATCCACCCCCGCTAAGAGAACACAACTTCCTATCAGCACCAAAATACAACCCCGTAGAAAGGCGAGCTTCCGACAGCACCTGCTTCTTACACAAGAAACAAGATGTCCTCGTCAGGAAAAACTTAGCGGAAGAAATAAAGAAACTATCCGACCACCTATACATGCTATCCACAATGAACACTGATCTCGCAAACAACAACAGCATGAAGGAATTAGATAAAAACGTTACAGAAACTAAGTCGACCAAAGAAGAGAAACTGCCGAACGGTTACAAGAAGGAAACAAGGCATACGAAGCTCATAACTAATGGCGACGCATCAGGCAAGGAGAAGAGATCACTGTTCACTTCAAAGTCAACAACCAAAATATCGTCATCATTCTTAACAGAAAGAGAACCAGAGAAACCAATGACGAGTAAAATGCCGTGGGCTAAATCAAACAGGTCGAAACGAGTGTCGAATACTAGTCGAGATGTGCCAGACCAGCCCGTAGAAGTTCGAAACAGTTTCTTCCAAGAATTCGACCGACGAAGGGAAAAGATAGACAAATTAGTGAATGGATCAGAGAATGGAAGACAAATGCCTTACAGGAGAGGAGATGAGAACAATGCGCATCGGACGAAAGACCTCCTTTTACATCTTCTAGAAAAATGGGGCGAGTCTGAAGAAGTGGAGGCCGAAAGATCGGCTGGAGGAACTTCGAACGGAGGGAGACACCAGTCGATATCCCTCGAATGGTCACCCTCCAACCAGTTGGGACAGTCCTCCATGTCAAGTCTACATGCATTCTTCCAAAGACAGACTTCGGACGAAAAGACGCAAAGGAAGAAAGTGACAAGTAATGTTGCGAAATGACTCCGGTTGTAAGAATAAGTGCCATGACACTATGTTACCAAAGTATGGTATGAGATTAAAGTCCGTTTTTTAATCTCAGAGATTAAACTGACAATTCGAGGGTTGCCAGTTTTTTGCAATTCTAAAATAGTGATGTGCCACTACCGTAAATTACCGTTAATAAAATCAGTAGTATCGTTTTTTAGGGAAATAAAACGGCGTCCAGTGTTGTTCCTGTTAAATTTAGGGTTGCTGTATTCAAAATCACACAGTAACTGCCATATTAACATAATTATATGATAATTTTACTGTGTACTAACAACACAGATGGCATCCGACATTCTTTTTCTAATCGTTTAGTAAACATAAAAAGTTACGATTCAACAAACCGGTATTGTAGGTCCAACACTACACAAAAGAGCTAACAGCATTATTTGTAAGTTTGACATTTGCATGTGTCAATTTAGTCTCTGAGATTAAAAAACAGAGTATAGTTAATGTTCATATAGCCTAGCGCATGTAAACGAGTTTGACTCGTCACATCACGGATTTGAAGTTCTTACAGGGTTATTTTATGTACATTTTTAGACCTTAGGTCCTCTAAGTACCTAAGTAAGGGGTCGTACGCAAAGGGAAAATTGGGACATTAATACCTGGCCAGAACTGAGAATATTTGAACAAAAAAAAAACTAAATAGGCTCCACTAATGCAATTTGTGGCAGGTACAATTTTTTTAATTCCATTTAACGTTTTTTGGGATAGGTACTAAAAGTATGTAGGTAAAGTATGTAGTTTTTATCATGTTTTTTTTTTTATTATTTATTTATAAGAACTTTCGTTTATATGCGCTAAGTCTTAAAAAGGCAGTTAAAATGACAATAATAAAAATCTAGTCTTCAAAATTTTACAAACAGATTTAGATTCAAGACTGAGAACGAATTATATCAACATATTGAATACATTTTGGTAATTTTTAAAACATTTTTTGTACATAAATAAGACATGTTTTGAAAAGTAGGGGTATCTAAACTTAAATTATGATTGTTCCTTATTTGTACTTATGTATAACTTAAATTTATTGTTATTGCGATACGTATGTTGTTAAAATATAAGGCTTTATTAAAATATTTTGTTTTATTACTTCAAAATATCAAATATTACGAGGATTATAGATCGATGATGATTACTAGCGGTTTCACCCTCACGGAGATTGTGTAAAACATACCTATTCATCATTCTAGAAAAGTTTAGCTTTCTATTAACCCTTCGTGTGCCGGAACGTAGATCCACGCGAGACACAATAGCTTTTTAATTGTGTCTATAAACTCGGCATACGAATGGTTAATAAAAGTGGAAATCTTTAAGAAACATTCCAGAAAAATGTATCTAAGTGTTCAGGAAGTACCCGATACCGTATTTGTAGTTGTACCTACTTTAACACATTTATTTATTTTATTTATTAAAACTGTATGCACAAGTAAAAGCTGTACAAAGGCGGACTTAATGCCTTGGGTATTTTCTACCAGTGTACCATAGGGGTCACATCCGCGTCCGGGTCCCGTTTCATAGAGTACATGTGCCATCCCACCATACATATTGCAAGTGAGTAGTGGACCCTCCAGGTGGGTTCCCGGCATCGCAAGTGCGACTTGAGCGAACCCACCATATGGGTTCCCGGCACTGAAGGTCAAAAATATTCAATTACAATCGCCATCAATAATAGAAATTTGACATCATAATAATCAACCTTCCACAGCGATCGTCTATCAGCGTCGTCGACTCTGACGCACCCCTGGCTGATCCAGTCGGCGCTCTGCACAGAGCTTCACGTTACCAAGTCCAAGCTCAAGAGGTACGTCATCAAGAAACGCTGGGCCAAGGCAGTTTCAGCTGTCATAGCCCTCAAGAGAATGGGGGCCAAGTTTGAAGACCATCATGAGGATAAAGTTGAAAAGAAGAATGGGGAAAATTGATTGGAGAGTTTTCTTTAGTTGAAAGTCGATTGGGCAGAGTTGGGACGGCGTAACCAGGATACTCTTCAAATCAAATCAAATCATTTATTTCTTTGCAAACATGGGTAAAAGATACATAGTTGTTTCGTATTTATTAAATAGTTCTCCACATTTTACCGTCCAATAGGCATGCAAATAGTGTTTAAAGGTTTAACATACTTAATTAAAACATAATACAATAAAAAGAATAGTTAAAAAATGTCAAACAAAAAAAAATGACAAACGGAGTAAAAGTATGTCAAACCACAATAATAATATGTCAATCAGAATAATTATACATAGGTATGTCAATCAGCAAGGGATTCATCATTAAGAAAGCTGTCAACAGTGTAATAGCATTTAATAAGTAAAATTTCATTTAGCGCCCTTTTAAATTGTACTACAGTCAAATTGTTTATATTATTCGGTAGTTTATAATAAATGCGAGGGGGCAATACCAAAAAAACTTTTTTGCATTAGTGCAGTTTTACATTTCACATGACATAATTTGTTAAAGTATTGTGTCCGTATTTTATTTTTTCTGACCTCTGATAATTTTTGGAATAGATGTGGGTTACATTTCACAAACAAGGCCGTTTCCAATATAAATATAGAGAAGGCAATGTTAAAATTTTTAATGACTTAAAATAGGGAACACAGCTATCAGTCGTCTTCAGGTTGCACATTGACCTGATGCATCGCTTTTGCAACCTAAACATCATTTCTCTATCAGTAGAATGCCCCCAGAATATAATGCCATACCGCAAAACAGAGGCAACTATTCCATGGTAGGCTGTTAAAAGAGCCTGACTATTGACTTTCTTTGATAGTTGATAAAGAGCATAAGCAGATTTGCTAAGTTTTTTACATAGTTCTTCTATGTGAGGTTTCCAAGTTAGTTGATTGTCAATTGTGATGCCTAGAAACTTAGCTTTATCTACTTCTTCAATATCGCAGCCCTTGAAGGAAACTACTCTACTACTCTTGAGGCATCAATTCGAGGTTATGTTGTACCACAATCCTGGGTACGCTGAAGTTTTTTTATTTAATTTTGCAGAAAATTCTGTGGATTATACAGGATGTAACAAGACCCTTCACGAAGCCGTCAACCAAGCATCAGGTACATCAAACTAAGAATCGTAGTAGTAACTTTACGCAAAAAGTATTGCTGGGAATCGACTTTTTTTTTGGGGGTGAAAAATCACGTTTTTTACCCAATATAACGCACGCAAAACATAGTGCTGGTGGATGGACTGAATAATACGGGGATCGTGGAGGTGTCTCTCCAAAAATCTTACTTAAAAACATGTTTTTAAAAATAAACCTGTAAAAAAATTGGAGTTTTGACCTCCAATATCTACGTAACTAGAAGGTTCCCAATGAACAAAAAAAAATGACGGGGAGAACAAGTGCCTTTCGGCTTCGTTAAGGGTCTTGTTAGATCCTTTATTTAGGTAGGTACCGTACCTACAGCACTTTCATCCTAGCTTGTTTCTTATTTTCTCCCTACAGGTCCGCTTCCAGTCTCTCGGCTAGATTGCGATATACACATTTCCACAGATATCTCTGTTTTAAAAATGCGTCTGAGGCTAAATTAGATATTGTTTATAATCCACCTCATTAGGTACCTAGGTACGAATAATATTTCTCAAAAAAATACAATGACTGGATTAATTATATTTTAAAATTACTTAACACTGCCCAATCCCTGACTAAATAAAGGTAAGATTATATCTTAGAGTTAAGACAGTTGGTAAAAGCACATAATTCGCAAAGAATACGCACACACGCATATCTAACATAGAAGTAATTGACTATAACAATATTCATATACTTAGGTACCTACCACCAAACGGGGTGCATAGGACCACAGGGGTAAATCGGGATGAAACTTTGGACGGCATTGAATACAAATAATTTGTAACTAAAACGGTTTTGGAATTATTCTTTGTTTTAATTAATGAAAATAGTGTGGGCCGTTTTAGGCTACCATTAACATTTAAATGTGAAAATACCTTTTAAAGTTTCGTCCCGATTCACCCTCGTGGTCCTATTCACCCTGTTTGACAGTAATTATGTTATTGACAGTGTAATCAAATTCTATAGAACGTTAACCTTGCATGTTTTATATCTGTTGTTTTTTTTTTTTTGTTTTTACTTCATTAAACACTTGTTAAGTCGCTAGAGTTCAATGTTGTTTTAGGGATAAATATGAAATAGGTAAATATTATTCATAATGGTTGGAGTTCAAGGTAGCCATAATTACGCATAATATTTCACTTTGGTCTAATAATTTTTGATTTACAATGATTTAGGACACGTGGCTATGATAAATTAATATTTACTTTAAACGAAATTCAGTATTAAGTCATGATTTTGAAACGCCTGTACTTAATGTCATTTAACTTGACCTGCAGTTTAATGCGGTTAATGGGGTCACATCTATAGGGAGGGAAGGAAAGAGGAGAGGGAGGGAGAGGGGGGAGTATCTATAGGGTAATTCGGCACAAAACTGTAAGTGTTGTGCCATTGGCCCTTTAATCATTATTAACCCCATTTCACCGCAATTAAGTTTTGCCGCTTTGGTATAACGAAAATCAAGCTATACAAAACCAGTTTATGCGGATCACTCATTGTACGGGAAACCTATACAAAGCGAGGCCATGTTATACTGGAAATATATGTTTTTAAAGCTATTAGAGGCAGAAAACCTTTGGTTTTACATGACTAAAATGGTGCCAAAATATTTACTAACTAGTAACAATAAGTGTAATGCAGTGCCTATAATAAAATAATACTTAAATAAATAATCTAATAATCTCATTAAGATCTGTATATCATGAGTATTCTATAGTATTCTACATTATTATGTTTTATGAAATAATAATAAGTTGGTAATTTGAAGGGGGGTTCCGTCTTAGGCAAAGATGAATGGACGAATGGCCCGTTTACACGAATGTTTTTCCTCAAATTGAAGTTTATTCTAAGCTAAAAACTGTTCGTGTAAATATGCTTTTAGCTTGTAGGACTGGTCCTACTTAAGGTGGATGCGCAAGGGTAGCCCGCGAAATTTAAATTTTCTTACGTTTATTGCAATTTGCAGGTCAGTGTCAGGTTGTATGTTGATGAAAATATGAATCGCGCCAGTAACACGTATGGAGTTACAGAATTATAATCATTCAAATCATCAATACAGCTCTCCAAGTTCATATAATCACATTCAATAGCTATTTCATGAAAAAGTCACTCAATGGGGTTAAATGAACTTGGAGGGTTGTATTGATGATTTTAATGATTATAATTCTGTAACTCCATACGTGTTACTGGCGCGATTCATATTTTCATCAACATACAACCTGACACTGACCTGCAAATTGCAATAAACGTAAGAAAATTTAAATTTCGCGGGCTACCCTTGCGCATCCACCTTAAGACCAAAAAAAAAAGATGCCTTTGCCAAGCAGTGGGTTTCGCGGGCTAAAAATAAATAAAAAAAATACATTTAGATAGGTAAATAATGAAAGACATTAACTTCTAACATTGTACTTAAGTTTTGTGCTAATTTAAATTAAATATTAATTGCAATCATCTCATTTTCAAATTAGATCTATTGGTCGTTATCGCCATTCTTTCTCACCATAATTATTTTTATGGAAGTTTTATTATTAAAATTATTTTGAAACTAAATTGTATGGATTGTTTAGTCGTATTATATTGCATTTAATTTTCCACGTAAATGACTTATCAATTAAAGACATTGGATTGTGAACGAAATTTTTATAGAATAATAAATCTTGTTGCATCAATGGCGTATTTTTGTTTCCCTCCTTTATTTTCATCCTTTCACTTCTAAGCTTTTCTTTTATTACCACATTTTTAATGTGACCATGCTCAAGTTGCCAAAAAGGAAAAAACTCAAAAAACATAATCTGGGCAGGCGGGAAAAAACAAAACTAAAATAAATGTAACAATTTTGACATTCGATGATTTATTTTCACTTCTCATGCTCTACAAGTACGGCAATATAACCTTATGAAGCGGGCCTAAAGTGACCACTTTTAGTCTTTATGGAGTGAAAAGTAATTAGTTTTTTAATTTCCTTCATGTGACATAGACGAACTGAAACAATCAGTATATACTATTTTCTGTGGAGTATCGACCATCTTCATTGCGAAAATGCAGATGAGTTTTAGTTCCATGGTTTTTCCGCAAAGAAGGTGGCGCCATGTGTTTTAAATATCTGCTCTGTGATTAATCTGTGGTTTAAAAGAAAAAACTGACCGCGAAAATTTCAGAATTTTTGTCGAGTGTTTTGCACTCAAAGTGAAAAGTACAGTTTGCACCTCGAGACTAAACGCCAACTTAAATACCCTCGGTTTCATGACCTCTGGGAAATTATGGCTTCGTTTAGTCCCTCGATTTAAAATATACTAATCAACTTCATGTACATACAATAGTGGTACATAGGCGGACTTGATGCCACAAGGCATTCGCTACCAGTCAACCTTTGGGTTAAATAATAAAAACTTGTGGTAGTGTAAAAATAAATATCTAATAAAATAACTTCTTGTTTGATTTCTTGACAAGCAGTCTGCATACTGTAACTAATTGTCTGCGCAAGGTTAGGCAGACGTGTAGGTAAGCAAGTAATAAACCCACAAAGTAGGTACAAAATTACGGCAGCGGTTGCGGAGGCTTAGGCGTCTCCGTGGGCGGTGAATCAACCCAAGAAATAGAATCTATTGCTGAACTTTTATATACATACCTTCGTTTTTGAGCTCACCAGATACCACCACTGTCCAGTAAGGTCCTGTCATGAATTCTATATTCTACACTCCAAAGTACCAATAACTCTTACGCTACACGAATTCATGCGCGATAGCCTCCATTGAACGCTACCTCGTCGTTGAGCTCCTTGGGTTATGAGTAGAGCTACACGATCACTGACAAATGCTTGCACTGACTGGACAGGTCCACTCAGATCTGTATGGTTATTTCTTCAAAATACCATATCAGGCATTAATCTGCATGGTCCTCATATGGCTTGACCAATGTCTGGACTTTAAAAGAGACAGTGACCTCTTGTGTGTTTTTTTCGGATGTTCCGTCTCAGAGTAGTCAGTTACGAAACACCGGCCCCATCTAGTTTTAAAATCGACGTGCAAGTGTTTTGTAAAACCAATTTACAGAAATAAATATGATTTATTTACCTGCTACGATCCTGCTCAACTCCTGTCAAGAGAAAGGTTTATAATGTCAAGCAAGTCACTACATGTAGCAATGTAAGTGCAGTGAATCAAAATCATGAAATGCGTTATCTATGATAGTGTCCTTCTTCAGGCAAGATAGGTCGCCGAAGCCAAAGCAGTATGGATGACCCGCCAGTTATATTTTTAAAATGTATACCTAGATACTTCTACTGACTTGACTGCCTCGTTGGTCTAGTGATTGCAAGCGCGACTGTCGAGCCTGAGGTCCTGGGTTCGATTCCTAGGTCGAGCAGTGTTATTGGTTTTTAGGGTGACGTGTACCGTACCCAAGGGGTAAGAATGGAACCTTATTACTAACTCCACTGTCCATCTGTCTGGCTGTCTGTCACCAGGCTGTATGCGCGAGCAAACCCGCGCACAGAAGCTAGTGTTCAATCATTTGAATATCCTCAAAATGTTTGAGCACTGCTGTGTGCCGCCATCTATCGGTCCTCAGCTTTCCCATAGGTAAGTAAGAAAGCACTTAGCATAGCACTAAGGTGCATTTCAAGCAATTGATCTAAACAAGTGCGTCACTAAATGTGGGCACAATAAATCAAATACAGCAGTGTTCAGTATCGACTCCTGCTTGCAGGCACGCAAAGTAGTGGAAGTTCCTTGCCAATTAATTTGTGTGATTGCTACTGATTGGTAGTCTCTTCTACTTTCATTGTAATACTTCGTCTTTTCAACATGACGGTGCTTTTAAAATAAGTGCGGCCCAGCAGTTTACCATCAAAAATAAAACAACCCAAAAACTTTTTATACTTTTTTTTATTTTTAAAAACACGCAATGGTATTGCACTCCCAGATCCACAGCAATGCAATACCATACCGCGGTACCAAAGATGGTTTTAACGGTAAGATTTCTGGTAGCGTGCGCGCGCGCCGGGACCTCCGAACTTCTTGGGCTCGCAGCGACGAGGGTCGGCGACCAGCAAACTCCTATCGTACTGGACGAGGATGTCCTTGATTTCCTTCTTTGATGCCTCGTCTACATCTGTAATGAGATAGGTCATTGTAAAAGAAACTACTTTGCAAGAATATAAAGGCGAAACAGTTTTCTTGTCAAGTACTTATTGTTATTTGGTATTATAAGAAATAAATGTTGTGTACATTTCAAACTAACAAGTTACTGAGATACATTGCTGCTTGGTAAATGTCACAGTTGATCTACCCTCCCTGAAATGACTGAGTTACATTTTTGGCAACACAGCTTTGGAAGAAGGGGTAAGGCTGGAATCTCATACATAAACACCATTGATGACATACAGTACTGTTATAAAAGCTGCAATGAACTTTTCAAGAAAACATCTTTACAAGGGTTTCGTCAAAGAACCCTACCAAAGAAAGAAGTATATTGCCTTAGTATAAGGCAGGCAAGATGTTCTATTGGACCTCTGACATTTTATTAAAGACATCACCCTATTTCAATTAAATTAAATATAATTTGTTTGTTGCTTACATTTCTGGTAGAAAGCGATGAGTGCCTTGGAGATGGCTTGTCTGATAGCATACACCTGGGCGACGTGACCACCACCCTTGACGGTGACTCTGATGTCCACACCGGAGAATTTCTCCTGTAAAAGTATAACATTTTGTTGGTGCATCGTGATATTGGTGATTTTATGTTTTGGAATGAAATGGTGATCAGATTGGATCTTTACTACACATCCAAAGATGCTCAGGTTCGGAATAAGAGTAATCATCATTTAAAACAAAGGGTATATTTTTACTCACTCACAGTCGGAAACAATTTTTTAGGGCCCACTACTGTGTTATTCTGGTTTTACAAAATTAGTTGAGACATCATAAACTTAAAAATGTTAGAAACAGTTGTGTGTAAGGACTGAAGTTATAAAATGGCAGTGTAAAACCAAAAGTTACACATGCATAATAAGAGAATCAATACAAAATATCAATGCAATCTAAAATTAGTTTAACATGAGCAAACTTGTGTGAAATAAACATGCAATAATTTACAAATGAAATGAGTAAGTATGAAAATTGTTTTAAAACAATTGAAAAAGCGTTTTTAATGGTCTCTAACCAAACATTTCTGGTGAGATAATCATTATATACAAAACATAACATAACATTAATAATTACATGTTGTAGGTACAAACAATGGCTGGGTGAATCGCTGCTCTCCTAGCTAGATTGCTGAGCAGTTTGTATTTAGGAGAGACGGTTAGATATACACACAGTTATACAGACTGTGACAGTGTGACAGTTATATCTAGGTCATAAGCTGGCTATTGACATAAAACAAAGTTTCCAACCTAAAACCAGAAACAAAAAACTACCAAGACTGCAAGCAAAGCATGTTATTAGTTTACTGATGGATGGTATACCTGGTGAGTTGCAGATTTTGAAACACCTGACACCAGTATAGTTATGGTCTCAGGTCCCGTGTTATGATGAACAAAAATTTATTTAAGGTATTGTCCTGACCTTGCCGAGCAGTAGGATGGGCTCCTGCAGTTTGTACTGCAGCAGACGGGGCTCCACCAGGTCGAGTGGGCGACCGTTTACGCGCAACACACCGTGTCCGCGTTTGCAGTAAGCCACGGCAGTGGCGGTTTTCTAAAAACATATACAAATTGCATTACAAATCTGAAAAAGTGGTAAAAAGTAAGTTTAAAAATTGTGAATGTACCGATCAAATGTAGAGACGATGAAGACTATTTAGGGAAAATTAAAATTAAAAAAGTTTTTGAGGTTATGTTGGCTACATAAATAAGTTGCAACAAAGCGATTTGAATCGCAAGTATTATTCAACCAATACGGTCTAGCTATAGTAACTCCTTCAGATCAGTTTGTCACCCTGGGATGGTAAAAGCAACAATAACAGTGATGCATCCAGTATCACCCTTCCACATCGGTTGTTCCCGATATAAGATACCAAATTGATGGGCGGATGGAAAGTTTGTATTTTCAATTGTTTTACCACTAATCTCGTGCTGCACACTTATAACGAATACGGGGTAAAAATATGGTCTAAACAAGTAAAATAATCACTTAGAAATCGGCACAAACACGTGGAAGGAGCCAACAACTAACCTTGCGGCCGAATACTTGGACGGCTTGGATAGGTTCACGTCGCGCCTGAAACACAGGTAAGGAGAAATCGAATGAGAATCAAATCAATTTGTAAGGTTGGGTAAAGAAAATACTAGTAAAAGAAGATATTTACAGAGCGCAAATCTTCGCGCACCTCCTGTGGGGCAGCCATTTTGACAGAGAAAGACTGACTGAATGAATGAACGATAGAAAGAAAGAACAGAATAAACTTTATGGATGAACGAATGACTGTCAAAAAACCGGAACTTGTGATAAAAGGAAGACTGATATTCTCATCAGTTCTACTGAATTCCATCCCGACATCTGCTGGCTGGCCAGTGAACAAAAACAAGTTTTTGGTTAAAATACTTCTGTCTAGATGGCGCTGTTTTCTTAGTGCACATTTTTTACTAGATGGCGCTAATGTTTCATAGTACACATGTTTGCCACTAGGTGGTACTAAATCGTAAATATTTTCTCATTTCACGTTCACGCCGGTGGCCTGGTGGGTGAGTCAACTAGCCAATCCATCACGCATAGCGAAGCGGCGCGCCAAGCTTGTTTTGTATTCGTCGAACGTAATTGCTGAGGTGGAGTCGTGCGGAATGCGCGACAGTAGTGCACGATCACGACAATGTGCCGCGAAAAACGCTAACTTGCGAACATTCCCGCGCTAGTGCATTAAAACTTGTAACAAAACAGTGTGAATTTGTTACTGTACGAGAGAAATTTTGTGAATATTGTTTTGTTTATGTAATTAACAGTTTGTGCAAGTAATATTTGAACTGGATATTGTGATTTACCAGTGCGAGTGATTATTGAGAATTTGGAGGTAAGTTCGGACATATTTGAAGTAAATATCAATTTGTTAAATGAACACGTGTGAATTATTTATCATTTTCAATAGGCATAAAAAGTACTTTTGAGTTTGCAGGTACTTATTGTGAATTGTGAGTTAATTTGACAATTTTATGACTAAATTAAATTCTCAGAACCAATGTACTTCGGTAGGTTTAAATGTATAATGTAGACACCTACAACCTACCAAATGTGTTATATACTATTATGTACAATTTCCTACCTATGCATACAAGTCGAGTAGACTTAAAAACTTTTTATCGTCACTTTTTGTTGACTTTGTGAGTCATAAAAAAACAAAGTGAATCATTCAAGAATGTAAGCCACAAGTTTACGTTTGACGACCCGAATGGCGCAGCGGTAGTGAGGCTGCCTTACGTTCTTAGGGTCCCGGGTTCGAATCCCGGTAGGAGCAAGTGTTTGTGTGATGAGCATGGACATTTGTTTCCGAGTCATGGATGTTTATATGTATAATAAGTATGTATTTACAAACAAAAAGTATCTATGTAATAGTATCAACTATCTGGTGTCCACGACACAAGCCTCGTTGCTTAGTGTGGCACCTAGATGGCGCTGTGTGTGTAATGTCCAGCGATGTTTATTTATTTATTATTATTTTACGTAGGCAAGTAACGAAGTAGGTACAATATCCAGGAAAATTAGAAAAATGGGAATTTATGTCAAAGTAATTCATTGAATGAGCGGTAAAACCAGTGGCGTAGCAGATCGGGTGTTTTGCAAATAAATACTTACAATAATTATGCGACGTCAATATCTGCTTATAAAACTTGCACATTATCATGATACTCAGAAATTTAGCATACTGCAATGTAAGTTATTCATGTCTGTTATGAATGAAGAGTGGGAAAGTGCGTTTCTTTGCATCAAGAATGGGCAAGCCAGTTCTCACGGGGATGGACATTTATCAATTACCAAACTAAATTTCTGCTACAGTACGGTATCATTTGAATTGATTAAAATACCGAATTAATACAAAATAATTGAATAATCGAACCTAGGAACTCACGTACCACTGCCTTTCCTCCACTGAACCATCGGAGAATAACTTTTTATGTGGCTTACACAAAAAGTATTGCGTTTTTAGGCTAAGTAGGAACAGGCTACTTACATATTATGAATATTGCATCCTGAAAACAATTTTCAGTGACATTACAAAGTTACAGATGTAATCTGACAGTTTATCAGATTTGCAACAACGTTTCTCATACTAAAATACAAGATAACACCAAAAACATAGGTTTCCCTACATAGCTACTAATCTGAACTCTACATCTAATCTCTCACTGGCTTCGAACAATTCGATTGAATCACTACATAGATAGTTTAGAACAAAGTCGCTTCGTGGATTTTGATGCGGTTTTTTTTAATAGATACGAGTGATTCAAGAGGAAGGTGGCGGGGAAGGGGGGAATGGATGTATAACATTGCACCCGTGCGAAGCCGGGCGGGTCGCTAGTTGAATTATAAAATAAAATAAAAAGGTCAGTCGGTGTTTTTTGTGATTCATTGTTTACCCGACTGCCAAGGAAGGGTAATGTTTTTTAAACCGTAACATTACTAGTAACACAAAATGATTTAAGTATCTTCGTCTTTTTCCTCATAATAACTCCCGCAAAGATTTTATACCGACGACGCGTAAGACATAATCTTTAAAAAAAAACCCATTAATTAGCAAATTAATTAGAAAACGAATACCTCAAGCTTCTCTTTGAAATAAAATACAACAAATCTATTATAATAAATTCAATAGTAATTCAAACTGATCCTTATGTGTTCAATCTTATAGGAATTTCATCCCTACAGGTCTTTCCAGTTCCAGCCTTTGCCTAGCAGTTGGACAATATAAGCTAAGAAAAAAAAACAGATATTTCCGTAAATTATTATATCCTAGCATTTACAAGAATGCTGGCACTACATGGACACAATCACGAACAAATGCTAGATCATCCAAAGTGTTCCGATTTAACATCATTAACATATAATTTGCATATATTATGTGCTATTAACATTTTGTCTACGTCTCAATTAGTCCCCTGTCCACGGCTACTTATGTAACAAAACTAGTCCAGTAGGTACCACAAACAATAATTTCCATAGTTTCATAATATTCTAATTACTTGTCAAAATAAATTTTAAATAACAAGCTAAGAGCCCAAGTCATCGTCAAATATTGAGATTTTGAAAGTGTAATAAATAAGAGGATTTATCGACTTCCGTATGTCAAATGTAACGATTTATGACAAGATTATCTAAGCACAATAAAACGAATGTCTCTTTAAATATTGACAGTTACGTTTACCTCGACAGTAAGTTTATTATACCTAACTCTACAAGACATAGATAAATACCATCGACAAAGGATGGTGCAACAGTCAAAACTTAACAGCTTAGATATGCATGTATGGTTCTCTCTCTTAACATTTAACTATCCAGAACTAAACTATGATGTTTTGATGAACAACGAATTATGTTGCCAGATAGTACAAGCCTCATTATTGGTTGGCAGTCTTGGCTAACCCATCAACAAGAGAGTTCGCTCCAGAAGAATTTGGAAACATCTCTAAAAAAAAACCTGTTCCAGTCTTTGTGGTCTTTTTGTGTTTACGCATTTTATATTTTGAAAAAATCATAGTAGGTATTTTGGAATTCCAATTACAGGTGAAATCAGTGTAGGTACATACTTTTCCGCTTTTTTGTAACATATTCTCTATGATCTATGTATGTAGTACATACCTCTAAGACCATACATACAGATTGTCTATGACAATCTAACTTTTTAATAACGTAGTTCGGATGTAAGTCGCGGTGTTTATCGGGCAACCGTTGTATGACCGAGAATATGTCTATAAGTCGATACCGTGGCGCTACTTCCTGTCGCTCGCACACTCCACGTAATACGGTCACGGATTATCCATTTTAGGCTCAAATGGGCTGAAGAAATGTGTCGACTATAAGTTATGAAACTATGGGACGCTACCACAGAATAAATAATACTACTAAACGCTATTTGCAATGTTGGTCATCGTACTCATGGGTATATACCTACAATATACATCAACCGTAAAAATAAAATAATAAAACTTGTCATAAAATTAATGTTAACTTTTAATCGTTGGTGCATTAGCTGTCATTCAACAATATAATATAGGGTACTTATAGAAGTAGTACGAGACCTATATTTTATTCTGATATTGTTGATTGATACCGGTCGCTGTTTTCATAGTACTAAGAATTTTAAATAGAAGATTTTTTTATTGTATTGCTACAATAAAAAAATCTAATTTATAGTTAATAATCATAATCACTGTGAACAATGGCAATCCCTAAATATATTTGTAACTAGCGACCTGTCCCGGCTTCGCACGGGTGCAATGTCATACATATAAACCTTCCTCTTGAATCACTCTATTAAAAAAAACTGCATCGAAATCTGTTGCGTAGTTTTAAAGATCTAAGCATACATAGGGACAGACAGCGGGAAGCAACTTTGTTTTAAACTATGTAAGTACTAGTAGTGATAAAATATACATTCTGATTTTTTTTTATAAAAACGTAAAACCGTAAATAAGTACGTAATTAAAAATATAAAAACCATACAACTTTAACCAAAGCGCTAAGTATGATGTGTGGTTCTCAGAAGACAATGGGAAGCTAATAATATAAGGAAAATTAATAAATAATTACATGTTACAGTCTGTTCACTTTGGTTTACACATTCCTACATAAGGATTGTATTAAATAAGCTTTATAAATAGAATAATATCGTGGTGTACCTATTTAAAGTTACAATAAAATACAACGACAACTAACAATGGCTTTAATTCAGCAAAGGCGTTGTTATAACTTACAACTTTAACCCAGTTGTGGTTTAAATTTTTGTCTTAGTTCGGTACTCCATTTATGTAAAATGATAGGAAAAACCTGTAATTTTCCCTGAAAATACTATGCCTAACTATCGTTTTACAAGGGCTTTTCAAGAAAGAAAATAGTACTTACTTATATTAAATAGTCGTTAAAGCTCAAGCTCAAGAACAAACACACTTACGGTGTTTATTTTTTCAGCTGAAGGAAGGAAATACGCGTCGTCAGGTCGTGACAATTATTGAAACTTTGATTTTCCTGTTACTAATAAATAGGTACACATTTATTGTAATATTATAATAATTTAAAGATTGTGGGGTTGCCTGCACCGTTAAATGTATTCTAGAGTATCGGTTTCAAAGATCAATTTCCTTCATTTATTGGTAGCAGATCATCACATTCCTCACCCATATACTAGACCACCAACAGCAGTCATAAAATAAACTCAGTAAATCTGAACTAACGATATTAGAGACCTAAGTCTAGATAAACATCCATCACGTTCAATTTTCAACCCTATGACTGAAAATATTAAGGTGCAAATTGAAATAAACAGTTTTGCAATAGGCTATAAAGCCCTAGTAGGTACTAGGGCTTCATATAATATAGTTAATAGATTTAGATTAGTAATGCAAGCACGCAACGGGAGCCGGGAAGCCTTATTGACTTACTGCAGATTTTTCGCGGAATATGTTCAACAAAGGGTTATTGCAAGGAGTTTCATTGCTTTTGTAATTCATTTGAAATAAATCTAAATATCTATTTATTATTTACGTTTCAACGTGTTATCGTCAGCCCTGGGAATCAAGAAATTAATCAATTGACACTATTTATTATACTACCAGCACTTCGCCCACGACTTCATCCGCAAAAAATGTAATAGCTCGGCTAATATGTATGATAAAATATATGGATCATTAGTTCCGGAGATTACCCCCTACATTCAAACTTACAAACTACCTCTTTATAATATTAGTATCGGCTTCGTCAAACATAATCTCACGAAAAAATTGTAACATAGGTCAAGTAAACGAAGACGATTTACACCAGTACCTAAGTCGGCACAAAAAATGTTCCATTCCATACTCAAGTTTCAATTCGTCACGGTATCACTCACTTAAGGTGGATGCGCAAGGGTAGCCCGCGAAATTTAAATTTTCTTACGTTTATTGCAATTTGCAGGTCACTGTCAGATTGTATGTTGATGAAAATATAAATCGCGCCAGTAACACGTATGTAGTTACAGAATTATTATAATCATTAAAATCATCAGTACAACCCTCCAAGTTCATATAATCCCAAAGAGTGACTTTTCATGAAATATCTATTTAATGGGGCTATATGAACTTGGAGGGCTGTATTGATGATTTGAATGATTATAATTCTGTAACTTCATACGCGTTACTGGCGCGATTCATATTTTCATCAACATACAACCTCACACTGACCTGCAAATTGCAATAAACTTAAGAAAATTCAAATTTCGCGGGCTACCCTTGAGCTTCCACCTTAAAGCTTCTTCTGACGAATCGGCACACATTAGACTTAGAGAATAGCTCATGCAGTGGTAAAAAAATGCAAATCAGCAAGATGGTAGCAGGATAGCATCAGGCGCGTCGTGATCATTTTAGTATCGCACGTCTAGAAGGCAATTTTCTGAATGAACGTCTGAAAACTTCATAACATAAAATAATTACATCGCGAATGTAATCCCGCAAGGGTTAGGCAGTGGTGTACCTAATAGTATACCCACATTTCGCCAGTTGTGTTTAAGTCCATGTAATAAAGGCGACCCTATTGCCATCAACAGGGCACGAATCTTGACTCCGTGGGTGCTACTGAGAAATTCTTGATGGAAAAACAATTTGCACGACAGTCGCGATTGCGACCACTAGACCAGCGAGGCACTCATCCTCATGAATTTCCCCCTTTTTTAAACACAAGCATATGTTTCGTAGCCAGGACAAGTAGTTCTAGTTCATAATCAGATAAGATAAATACTTTGGGAAAAAGCAAAAGTTTTTAGGTCATGTTAGCTATTGATAACTGAATTTTTTACTCGCGATAGATTTATCAATAGAAAGAATTCTGTTACTGATACCAAATATTTACTGCGCTGATTTCTATTTACTTTAAATGATTGATCAGCAAGTAATAGTAGGTACTCAAGCATTTCATTTGGAAACCAATATCTCCTAAAAGACGCCATAAGGCTTTATCAAATATTAGCTTTTGCCCGTGGCTTCGTGCGTTAATTTAGAATTTGTCAATTAAACTTTTAACACACTACCGGTTCTATAATATGATTCAATTATGATTCGAAAGACACGTGGCGCCATCTTTTATCATAAGGACGTTATTATTGTTTTCCTCAGCAACAGTACTTTTTTTTCGGGTTAAAAGGTACCCTATGTCCGTTTCTGTACACCTGAAAACGTATACGCATAATTTCAGGAAGATTGGTTCAGTGGTAACAAACACGTAACAACAACGTGTGGTACTTTCGCATTTATAGTATTAGTTAGGATGGTCAAGTTCAATGGCAGTTAAGACAAAACTTTAGTAGTAACTTAGAAGTCGAACCGTTTAAAATGCCGCCAAGAAAATGTCGGAGAAATCGTTGTAAGGTTTTACTATTTCGTATGGTCTATGGTATGTTGTCTGTGGGCTAAAAGAAAAGATAAAGAAAAGGAAGGTCGTAACGCTGTTATAAGCTTTCTTAACTTTGGTACAGATAAATGTATTTTATTGGTTCGTTTTTTATTTGGATTAGTTAAAACTTAAGTGATGTTTAGTAATTTGATGCCTATAAGCTTTCTATTTTAAAGTCCTTTGCTAACATTCTGTCATTCTGACCCCTTGCTCGGGTTGAAAGGCCTTTTCATTTGTAAGTTTTCTCTCCTACATTTCATGTATATTTTAGCCTTTGGACTCTATTTGTCTTTCATCAAACTCCTTTCAATACTTTCGCTGAAGAAAATATATTGGATCACGTTGATAGACGGCGACATTTTAGTCGATATGCTGATGCGTTCTACAACAGGTTCCTCACCGTTCCTCCTACGAGGCGAGAATCATAAAATTATGTTACATAACATATTTATGATACTCATACTTAGAATTTAGTTTCTAGAAGAAACGGTCTGTTTGGTTGTGGTTTAAATAGGTGCCGCTGAAAACTTTCTGTGTGGGGGTGTTCGGAATTATGTACTGAATACGTAACGCGTTCGTGTCGGCCGGTCTCCCTTCTGTGTACTACCAGTTGAATAAATTGCAATGTACTACCGACCTCACTGGACTTTCACCCTTATGCCCTAAGTAATAAAGTTGAAAAGTAGACCGTCAATGAACTCTGTAGTACAGACGAGTTACCCGAAACTGTCAAATTTTTCCAATCAATCTTGAAGTTAAAGTTAAAGTTGAAAATCTAATAAAGTAATTTAACAGATTGTAGTAGCTTGATGTCTGGCGTCCGTACATAAAGTATTTTCTCTGGGAATAAAGTAAAACTGCAATATACAGCTGGCTGGTTCAAAATATGAAAGCAGATCCAAGGCATTCTACTAGTATATATTATTATCTGTTGAGATGAAATCAAGAGTATTCGGAAGTAGCTCATAAATCAAACACTCGTTATATACCTAGTTTATTGCCGTATCATATAGGGACAGGTTTTCGATACATTTAGTTACATATAAACAACCGCTTTATTGCTAACGATGTTCTACGTAACTTTAATATTATATTTATAAATCTTTTATCGACTTGATATCTTATATTTTTGATTGAAACGTTACTGACACATGCAATAAATGATTGGTTGTTGTAATACTAACTTTAAGTACTGAAAATCAATTTCATCACGACAAAATCTTAACTAATATTATACATGCGAAAATAAGTTTGTTTTTTTTTGTTACCTCTTCACGCCTAAACCACTGAACGGATTAAACTGAAATTTTGCATATACGTTGTCAGGTGTACAGGAACGGACATAGGGTACCTTTCATCCCGAAAATAAGTACTGTTCCCGAGGAAAACAACAATAACGTTCTTATGATGATAGATGGCGCCACGTGTCCTTCGAATCATGATTGAATTATATTATTAAAGAAACTTTAGTAGTGTGTTAAGAGTATTTTTTTTAATTAACGCGAGTGAAACTTTGACCAAAAGCTAGTACAAATTAAATGTTAATTAGTTAATAAAAATAGTGATAAGAATTGGATAAAGTCGAATTTTCTACATAATCAAACTTTCTCTTCTCGTAAATTGAAGTCGGTAGTTTGCGATTCCCCATTAATATAATGCAAAGGTAATCTCTTTTCCAAGATATATTAAGGTACCCTTAAGAAAACAATTTAGCAAGAACCACTCATCATGACCATTACAAAAAGTTATCCTACTCCACATAATACAACCTATACAAATATTTTATCACTTTATTTTCCATTCCATATAAGTCCTCACCCGGTGTCGAACCGGCGATCTCTTATTACGATACATAAACATTCGCCAATGGACTGCAGTTCGCGCCATATTGGTGGTCATGACTTATTAAACGAGATGTTTTGCTGGCTCCGCACTATAAATTTAATCAGATAAGTAAGCGAAGGAGCAATGGATGAAGAATTGTGATATTTTATCGCTGGGACATGATGGAGGCAGGTTGCAGAAGTTAAGTTTTATATAACAGCGCTGTAAAACAAACTGCTCGATTTGGTTTAATTTAAATTTTCTTACGTTTATTGCAATTTGCAGGCCAGTGTCAGGTTGTATGTTGATGAAAATATGAATCGCGCCAGTAACGCGTATGGAGTTACAGAATTAGTTCATATAGTTCATATAACCCCATTCAATAGCTATTTCATGAACAAGTCACTCAATGGGGTTAAATGAACTTGGAGGGTTGTATTGATGATTATAATTCTGTAACTCCATACGTGTTACTGGCGCGATTCATATTTTCATCAACATAAAACCTGACACTGACCTGCAAATTGCAATAAACGTAAGAAAATTTAAATTTCTCTGGCTATCCTTGCGCATCCACCTTAACGCTTCAATCAGAGTTACTTTTTAGGGTAACCAACGGGACCCTAATACTAAAACCTCTGCTGTCTGTCCATCCATCTGTCTGCTTGTCACCGAGCTGTGGCTCATGATCCGTAATAGGTACAGTCTTGTTTATTATATCTATGAGTAATTGGGTAGAGTCTACCTATTTACGGACCATGACATTTACTTGGTAGACAGTTGAAATTTTCACAGAATTTGTAATTCTATTGCTGTTTTAACAACAAACAAACCCTTAATGAGCGAGTACGACTCACACTTGGCTGGTTTTTATGATAGTTCAACAGTATCACTATAACTATCTATGTTAACACTGATAAATATTGAAGTTTTACTAGATTTTCCGTCATTTGCGGTTAAATCCAAAAATTCCCCGACTCTATAATATCTATACACGTTTATAACATTCTTGAGTAATCTTTGTCTATTCTTGCTTTGTTCCTCAATCGATAAATATAGCCATTGTGTCACCCTATGTAAAATGTTTTTATTTTATGAATGTTACTTGTATGGTGTACATAATAAAGAATATTCTATTCTATCGCCCGCCGCCAGCAAGATCCACCTCTTCCATCTCCTATTCCTCGTTCCTTAAACACTCCAAACATAAGTCGTCAGCACATCACGTTACCGCAAACTGTCAAATCTCAACTCCAAATTATTTAAAACTATAACTTGTTCATGGTTAAGATCAAAATCAAATAAGAAAATTCGACACTTTGGTATAACTTGATGTGTACTTATTTTACGGCATCGCTATCACCTTTTGCGAAGTTCCCCACAAAGTTAATCTTCTGATAATATACCCTTCTACAAGTTAACAAGAGCTACTTACTGGTAATCCGAGCAATATTATATTTCGTCGAGCCAAGTGTAAGTTACAAGTAAGCAGTTCTGTGTGGCCATGGCTACTGAACTTATCGATGATGCCCATCCGGTCCAGATAGGGACGCATAAACAAGAATACTGAGATACAACCTTAGTACTAATTACTAATATGCAGTCATTAGTTGGTTTGTCATGTGGGATTCACTAGAAACACTAGTTAGAGTTTAGATTAAAACCACAAATTATCAGGAAGTAAATGAACTACGAGCGAACGACGAACTGGAGAGCAGCGGTAGCCCAGTGGTGGTGGCGGCCCCGACTTACGAACAGTAAGTCATGGGTTCGATCGAACCCAGGCAAGCGCATTACCTTTCGTAATTTATTTCATCACCACTGCTCTCAAAACGGCGAAGGAAAACATCGTGAGGAAACCGGCATGTCCTAGAACCAAAAATTCGGAGAACCCGCACTGGACCTGCGTGGTGGATTATAGCCCACTCCCTCTCACTGAGAGGAGGCCGTGTGTCCCACCAGTGGGACTATTATAGGCTGATTATGCAGATGAACTACTTTAAGGGTACGTGCACTCGCTGCCCGGGATAAGTAAGGACTAGTCGTCACGGTACCTTAAAGCTCACAGCTCACGCACGCTACGTTTATTAGTATATCAAATCTTTGTCGTGTTATGTAGTTTCTATCTCGAAATATCTACTGCTACATAGCTATTAGAGTGATGGGCCTGAGGTATCGGCTCTGACTTCAGTGTCATGGGTCGTGGGTTCGATTCGAACCCAGGCAAAGCATGTGAAGAATGCAACAGCTTTGGCTGTTATATTTCAAGAATAAAAATATTGGACGTTACAAGAATTGTAAAGGAAAATCGAATATATGGTTGGGTTTCTAGTAACTTTGTCGAAACACACACACTCCTACACACTCATTCACGCTGTACTCTTAGCAATGTTTTGTATAGCTATTAAATTGTAAATCCGTAATTGGCTGTATGATTAGTTTATACAAAATTGTAAAGAGCTGTGGATTTTGTGAATAATAAATAAATAAATAAACTGAGATTTAAAATTTATCCGAGAACCAGACATGGACTTGGTGCAAAATGAAAGTCCAAACCCTTAACCACATCATTCAAACCTGCTCTTATTCGTTTTAAAATACCTGTTCTCCTCACAATAGAGCCAATCTACTGCGTAACAAGTAAAGCACACTCAAATATGAATGTATAATGCGCCAGGTATTGTCACCAGGCCGTCACTGAGTCAGGCAAGTAACGACATAACTGGACACGCCCATTACAACTTTACATACAATCAACTGCATTAAAATAATCATTATAACGACAGTGTACGGTGAAAATATTACTATTTTGTGTACATAGACAAATGGCAATTACTTTCAAAGCGTTTCAGAAGCATATAAATACTTCGGTACCAATAAATTTATGACTGTAGTCTGGAGTTGTGCCCTGTTGATTACAATAGGCTTTAAATGTGGGTGTACTTGTTAGGTACATCTCTGCCTAACCTTTCAAGGATGGACCTGACAAGGCGTGATGTTATGTCATGCTCCTCGTGGCATATTATCTTGTTGTCTCGTTCCATTCCAATGATAACAAATTATTTTGGTAGATGAAATTATCCGAATCTACAGCTAGGATCACTTTCGCACCAAGCCACCAATCTGGTGGCTATACAAGTTAGTGTGTGATTTTGTATACGGCAACCCTACATTTAACAGGAACAACACTGGACGAAGATTGACTGTTTTTATTAAGTGGCACATCACTATTTTAGAATTTCAAAAAAACTGGCAACCCAGGTATATATAGATATCAGTTTAGTCTCTGAGATTAAAAAACGGACTTTAAATAGGAATACCTCCCTCTTCCCATTAATTTCCCCTCCCTTTTAACATATTCCTCTACTGAACTTCTTGTGGCGCTGATGATTTTCCTCCGCCACAATAATATAAAATTATAATATTTGTTTCCCCTTAGATTCTGTGTGGATGCGGTCTATGTATATTTTTGATGTTCTAACACTTACTTATTTATGTATATTTTTTTTTTGTTTGTTTCAGTCCAGTACTAACCCCACAAGATCATTAAGATACATTAAGTTCAATGTATCGTCGAAGATTTTTATAATTTCCTTTTTTTTATCATTTTTAAATACACTTGCTTTTCCAATTCACTTCTGACATTGGCAGAATGGTCGACATCGGCTTTGTTTGCCATAAGAAAAAATAGAATAGAATAGAAATAGGAATATGAAATACTAACACTTCGCCCGCGACTTCGTCCGCAAAAAATGTGATAGCTCGTCTACATACAAACTTACATAAAAAAATACCTCTTTATAATATGTATTTGTATATTAGTAATCTAAACAAATCCTAATTTGACTAATATGTAGAAAGTACTGGTTAAATAAACAAGGAAAAAAACTTGACTAAGCGATGTACTCGATTCGAAGATTATGTAATCATATAACTCTTTGTATTTGCAAGTTTATTACGTAAGTGTTTAATTAAATCAATTATCTGTTTTTACGCCCATCTCGACATGGTTGATCTCGATTAAGAGGACCTAGTGTTGCTAGTGTCTTAATTAACTATACCGGTTCTAGATTATTCATAATCACTAGATTATTCATAATCACTATTAATTAGCAACTAAATGTCTTCTTACTAGCCATATTACAAGCCCCTCGTAGACCGTAGATACAAGTCGAGAGGCAAGGAGAACGTGAAACTCCCTTAAAGTTGGTTTACTGCAACAATAATGGACCAGAGGATTCTTTAGACGTAATATGTTTCCAAGAACAATTAGTTGAGCCGCAATAATTACAACTATTACACGAATCAGGTCAATACGCTGTAGAAATAAATTGAACGAAGTCCTCTCCACATTTCTGTGCTAAATCATCGTGAAATATGCCGAACATTCGTCTGCGCAGCCGCGCCGCCATTACAAGTGAGCTAATGGCGGTAATCACTCGTGAACGGTACACTGCACACTTGATCATCTAAATCCATGTATTAGCGGTTAACATCGATATTACTGAGCTTTATTGATATTATCGGCATTTATCTTTACACCACTTTCCTACGTTTGCCGCGTAAATGATAATTACAAATTGCTCGTTCTGAATTGGGGACGTATACTGTTAAATTGATTAGCAAACCATGTGGGTTTACGAATCATTTTAATAGTACTTTAGACTTCTCTGAGGAACCGGTACTTCTCACCATAAAAAGAGCCACGTAACAACAGTTAGTAATCGTAAGAAAAATAAGTTCTCATAGCACAAATCATGGAGAGCGCTCCCATTTCTTGCTGATGCTGTCTGTGATACAAATATGACGGCCATCAGTCAGATGTCAGACTCCAAGTGATAAAGACGTCCCGATATATCATGACATATTTGTCCCGATCCATAATCAAGGTCGATTAATTTCACGCCAAGAAAAATTGTGGCAAAAAATTACGAAGACAGAACTTTCTACTGGGAACATTTTTCATACATTATCATGTTTTCGTTATTATTTAAAACTGTAAGCTTTTGAATCATCATATAATTAGTATAAATTGATATTTTTGGTTGACTTGGCGTTCTACAAAAGGAGCCGTATTATAGACGTAAATTTTACAATGTCTGAAAGCATTTTACTCCTTTCTGGCGTGTGAACAAGTATTGATTGTTATTGCCAACGTTTTATTTACTTATAGATATTTTTTTTATCTTCAACGTAATCTTGCTTTGTTACTAGTCACCTCAGCTTGTCTTGAATGATAGAGTAACCAGGTGAGATCACTCCGGAACGAAACCTAACGCTATGAATTCTTGATGATTCAACCGCTGATCCCTTTCATTTCCTTTGCAGGTCTAACAAGCAACGTGATATCTTTTTCCGCGAAGCGCGTCTGCTGAAGGTAAGAATTAAATTGAATCTTTCTTTATATCTAAGAAAAAAACACACACAGCCACATACAAACCAAACTAGATCATTTTAACAAAACTTCTAAAAATCGGAAATACCACGCTTAGGTAACATATTATAGGCGAATCAATCAGCAATTTAAAAAAGAAAATGATTT
Organism: Eugnorisma glareosa; assembly: GCA_947578425.1. Lineage (NCBI taxonomy): Eukaryota > Metazoa > Arthropoda > Insecta > Lepidoptera > Noctuidae > Eugnorisma > Eugnorisma glareosa. Next base: position 16,288,272 of record OX387960.1, on the reverse strand, counting down.
GCCAAAAAGTTTTAATATGTATGTAGGTTAATTATAAAACTTGCCATCGTTTAAAAAACCTGAATGCATTACATAATTATTATTATAAGGCGTAATCAATTGATTTTAGACAGAAGCTACATGATTGGCAACGCAAAATAAAATTATTGTTCGTAATTATTCACGCTAAGAAAATTACTCAATAAAATAAGACACGTGTATTATTCGATTTTTACGCTTTCTTCAACATTTGCAATAAACTATACACTAACATAAGACAAAAGTGGGTTATGATGAATTTGTTAACTTCTTCGTTTATTTATTTAGTAGGCCACGACTGGTTTTTTTGGCATAATTTATTATATCAGCATTGTATTGACACTGATCTTCTGGGATATTGGGTCTTCCAAGACCTTCAAAATACTAACTACAGTTGAATCGGAAGTAAATTAAAATGCATTAAATTAAAATGTCGCGTTCAAAAAAATGTCATCAAATTATGACTTTTCGTAAATTCACAATAGTTGCAGAATCACCCAGTTAAATTATTTAGCACAGGAATACAGCTTAAATTTTGACGCCATTTTTTTCATTCGTAAATTGACATTGCAGAATCACCATGTAAAATGAGCTCAGGGATATAGCCTATTTTTCGCGGCTTTAAATTTTATAAAAGTTTTGTTTTGACATCAAGGCCTTTTAAGATCATCCATTCATGATGGAGTCATTACTTTTATTAAAACAGTAGTGAGCTTTTTTTTTTCGTCTGGTGTACGTGGGAATCTTTGTCCGGTACTCCAGTATGCGTCATTAGAAAGTGATGAAATATATTTAAGTACAGCAAGTGAAACCTTACGTAATGCATTTGGTTATGAGATTTCTAATAATGTGCTTTCTTTACTCTGTGGAAGGTAATGTCTCCGTTTTTCTTCGGTTATTGATTTGCTTAGGGCCATATTGAAAATGTAAAAGGGATTGGTTTCGTTGATGAGCCTTGGGGTCTAAAATGGCCGGTTTAGCAGAGTCTATAGGATAATAATAAGAATCACGTTAAAATTCCTAAAATAGTCATAGACGCACTCAAAATTATGAATTTTTCATTTTGTGAGTACTCGTGTTTTACAAATAGATACTTAATTCATATTTTTCTCTTAATAAGATTCTACTCAAGCGGCCATTTTAGGCCTCATTGCCTTCTGCGCTCTAAAGTTTGAAAGTGATATTTTCTAACTTACTTATTAGATTAGTCACTGCCCGAGTACTTACTTCACAAGTTTACAACATTAGTCAACCTATATTAGGCTTCGCCCAAAGTTAGTAAAAACTGACTTTACAGAACTAACCGTGGCAAACTAATTCGAATTAAAATACAATAGGTATAGCTCTAATCAATTTTACCTAAAGAAACTAGCGTTTATTCAATTTTATCATTCACATAATGTGAAGCAATTCAATTGTCATTTTAGTGGAATGACGCAGCAATTCAGCAGCTGGTTGTCCCGGTCGATTCCCTATTAACTAATAGTAAGTACGTCATTCCTGTATAGGAAACTTGCTAAACATGAGTTACGTCTTAGGGAAATCTGGTGAATAAATTGATAGATTTACGGGAAATCCGAGAAAAACATTTATTTGTTAAATACTTGGTACATTTATGCATGCAAATAAACAGAGCGGACTTAATAAATTATATAGGCATTTTCTACCATTCAAACATCAAGTAATTTAAGTAATATTGCCTGCTTTGGTACTTCTTATAATGGTTGATATGGGTATAGTCTAAATAAGACTTTTTTTCTGGCTAGTGATGTAAATCATTTTCAGTGTCCCACCCCAATTATATACATAGAACTAAAGACAAGTGCACAAAAATCTTGAATCGTAGAAAGTTTTGTTTCCTAGTTTACATATTCTAGCTGACCTTCTCGATAAAAGCGTTTAGCAATCAACATAATATATTATTTAATTTTATCGTCGGTCCGATTATAATCCTGTTCTAAGCCGGACGTTTGTTTGCACTTAGCACGTAATATTCTTGATGAATGAAGGATTATCACTTACTATGGCTTATAATAATATATTAGTTATAGAAAGAATTTATTAATCTAAATATTTACTTTCAAGTAGGTATATAACATTCCTCTCGAACATACCTACCGTTATTTTTTTATTATGAATATTTTTTTTATTAATGACGTCCTTTTTTAGTCTGTCATTTCTACATTAAAAGCTGGCTGAAAATAAAAGTTCCTAGTAAGAAAGTGAAAATGAAGAATTATGAACGTACCTTTTTGTGATCAAGCTTTATTTAATTTAAATCAAAATTGTTTCTGTTCTTAACAACGATTACAGAAAATGTTCACTTTTTATGCATGTTTTTATCGTGAGGTAATATTATGGGAGTACAAACTGGTTTACTTAATTTTGGGTCGACATTGAACTTAGTACAAGGTTATAAAGGTTATAAAGGAAAAAAATGTTGATAAAACATAAAATTACTGATTTTAGAGAATACTTTCAAATTTTAAATCTGACACTTATAAAATGATGACCGGATAAATAGATATCAATTTCAATTCAATTTCAATTTATTTATTTCATAACAAACATACATTTGTGTTGAAACATGAGTAGTACCTATACATTTTACACCAAAATAAACCAAAAGATTGCATACAAAACAAAAACAGGTGGGTATTTGCTTTTTGCGATTATTAAATTTGTAATTACCAATGATTAAATGTCAAGTATCCTTTACTGTTAAGTGTGTTTACCTACCTACGTCAAGATCTGATACCGAATTTTGCAAAACATTTGATTTTAAAAAAGACTATCGATCGACACTATCGTTGACAGTTTCATTCATAAAAATCAAAATGGCTACTACTCTTATTGAGTCTACTAATCAACACTACTATGTAAAACGACTTGTTCAAATAAACTTACCGTGACAGTCAACGTTTAAAAAAAGAACCTACACAACATCTTCATTCATAAAACCCAAAAAGGCTACTATTGTATCTATCAATCAGCACTACTACGCGAACTATTCCATTTTCAAATTCTCAATAAAGTATGCCAGCCAGTGAGTCAGGATGTACCTGGTGAATTTGAGCTCCGAGACGACAGTGTTCTCGGAACAAATCTGACATTCTCGACCACCTAACTCATGAATGGGCTGCGTCATCAATGACTCATGGTTACAACTTTTACGTTCACCGTTTTTTTGGAGCGTATTTGAGACTGAAACTTGTTCCTGAGATTTTGTGAGGTAGGTATAATTTTATAGAACCAGTTATTGAGAATTGGTCACCATCAAGTTTAAGGCTTCCCCTTTTGATGTAAAAGAGAATCTGAAAGACCCATGTATTGGAAAACGAAGCGAAACATCCGTTAAAGTAAGCTCTAAAATACAGGCTGTGGCTTTGCACCCTGGTCAAATTCAAGGAGGTATCTATACTAATGATTCTCGACCCGAATCGCTAATAAAAAGGTTAGGTTTTTTTTATTTTTTACGGAAATCGGTAAGCGTAAACCACCCCCTAGTTTCCATGCTGCCCATAATTATACTGTGGAATAAACGTTAGCGTTTGTGTGTGTGACGGCGCATTTATTGGGCTAGGAACAGATGGGCTGCGTTTTAATACGGGTGATTTACACCTACCGATATCCGTAAAAAAATAATTTAAAAAACTACCCTTTTTATCATCAATTCGGGTCGAGAATCATTGTTAGTATAGATACTACCTTGAATTTGACCTGGTTGCAAAACGACAGCCTGTGTAATCAAAAATGTTTTACAATAAATCATATCCTAAAGAAGACTCTAGTAAAAACCATAAAATAAGAGCCTCTGTGCATTTGTGTGCTTAAAGTACTAATAAATAAATACCAATTTCCCCACGGCAACCTTTAAAAGCTACTATGTGGCGCCCTGACACAGAAGGTGACGCGGCAGACTTCGTACAAGATGGCGGGACGAGCTGGACAAATCCAACGACCAGTAGTCCACATTAGCCCTGAATCGAAATAACTGGAACTCATGGGGTGAGGGATTTGCCCAGCTGTGGGATGATGGAGGCTAACAGTAACCCTTCCTTTTTAATTTAATGTTCCCCATTTAATTAACTTCATTATTAGGTCTCAGTTATACTCCAAATTGAATAAGTTCTCATTTAAATGCTAAATTAACCGGATGAGATACAATCTGTCACAATAGCTAACTCTCATTGAAATCGGTGCCATTGTGTGGCATACTGGCATAAAATGATTGTGCTGGTACGGCGCTGACATTTTATGACGTTAGTGGGGCAATAGGGATGGGTGGCAGCGTCATAGTCACATCACTAGGTTGGCTTTGTTGTCCCCAATCTGCCTGATAATGGAATATTCTGCTTTGCATGACTGTATTGTACCATTGGACCGACTTGGAAAAATATGGCGGAGCAGAAACATCACAAAGGCCACTAAAATGCGACTTGTCAGGGCATCAGTGTTTCCCATATTTCTTTACGGTGCTGAGACATAGACTCTAAGAGAAAAAGAAGATAGACGCCCTAGAAATATGGCGCTGGAGAAGAATGCTTGGCATAACCTGGACACAGTTCAGAACCAACGTCTCAATCCTCCAAGAACGTCGAATCAAACAGCGTCTTTCTTCCATCGTCCAATGTCGTGTTCTCGCTTTCTTTGGACATATCACACGTCAAGAAAACACATCTGTGGAGCGACTTGTAGTACAGGGAAAGGTTGAAGGTTAAGATCGCGCGGATGGTCACCAATGCGTTGGACCGACCAAGTCAAAACTGCACTCAATGGTCCACTCCACGAATGCGCAAGAAAAGCCACAGTACGGGAGGAATGGCGACGGATTGTGCAGCTTGGCACCACCCCTGATGTGACGACCACGACCACTCTGCCAAGAGTGTGACGATGAAAAAGAATGGTACCATACGTCAAAGGTATTCTATACATTCTGTAAAGCTTCAGCAATGATTTTAGGGCAAAAATGCTTACACTAGACAGCACCCTAAATTAATCAGTTTTTAAAAAAAGATACAGGGCAAACGTTTAAAAGCCGAAACGTACTAATTAACCCAAAGTCTAGATTAAGACTGAACTAATTAATGCTGCTGCTATAGCTAATCGATAGCTAGCACATTAATAAATCTCTAAAGAAGAGGCTAATTAGAAATACTGGAATTTGTAAATTAAACTAGATGCTTTTGCTTACATGTTTATTACTATGCCTAGTTCTCTAAACCAGTGAACATTTAGTAGCATTTAAAGACACAGCACTTGATATCAGAGCAAAAAGGAGAAGAGATCCCTCTCACGAAGCGACGGATCACAGTTCGCCGATGCGTAGCAAAAACATTAGTAGGTTAGCACCAAAAAACAATGGAACATCTAACGGAAGAAATTCAAACAATAACAACATTCCCCGATAGTTTTTTTTTGTCTTTAATACATAAATAATGACAGTTTGATCACCGGAGGTGTCAATACTTCGGACAGGAAACGTTGCCAATTGGATATCAATTCGTAAGAATGTGAATACATTATTCCATTAGTTATACGTGTAAACTTTCATTGCTCGGAGACTATATTTATTTATAACTTTTATTGAGGCCCCGAAATCTGTGTTTGTTTTTTAATTGCCTAATAGCGTACAGATAATGACTCGGTAGAATTAGTCTTAATGATCTTTGTTTTTTTAACACTGTTCCAAGCTTCTAATGGCCCTACAGCGAAACGGGGTGAACGCACTGTGAAACGAACTTAAAAACCTTGTTCTTGATTCTTGAAGTCGTAAAGTGTTTGTGTTACTGACTTGTCCGATTAATGTTCAAAGTACTGTAGCTTTTAACTAGTAAGTTTTTTAATACCGACTAACAAGAACAATGTATAATACTTTCTACTATTACTTAGATTAGACTTAAGTATGATTCCTCTTCATGATCTTCCATTATTTGCTTCGCAAACTTACTGCTTGAAAGAGAGTATGATTTATTTGGACTTACTGTGAGTTACAGTAAGTCCAAATAAATCATACTCTCTTTTCCCAAAATAGTAAGTAATCAATAAACACAGCTCATCGCAATCAACTTCTGAACTTAGATGCTCCAGAACAACTTGTCCACGATAGGCAATATCTATTCCTAAGTCGTGATACGCAAAATTGCAGAATAGCTGAGTTTTAAAAACAAACACTTCACGCCAACATTCCAAAAACCAAAACAAAAGAAGTACAAACGAACATAAAAAACGTTACACCTCACTTTGAAGCATTAGATTTAGCATAAGTGGACAACACCCATGTGTTGTATAGTTATCACTTTGTCACGTTGGCAACCTCAATATGTCATGACAATTTCATGCCACCGACTTGGGCTGTCACGATTGTACGTGTCGCGTGCGTTGCATTATTGAAGAACTCGCTGTTTGCTGCATGCCAGATATTGGCAGCTGATAGCGATTCTTTACTTTCATTTGTCAATCTCAGGTTAGAGCCCTTAAGAAGAGTTAGAAAGAAAGTACTTTCTTCAGTTTTCAGGATGTCGATATAGGCACTTATTGATATGTTGCTAGGCTTTGGAGTATTCTTCAAGAGAATGTGAATTTTTGACATTTGAGCATTTGAGGCCTGATTTATTAATGAGGCAGCCAGCTTACCTTCCTGTCAAAGAAGATTGGTGTAGTACGTGTCTTCAAACCTCTCTAATTTTACGGCCTCTTCACACTTCTGCCTTTTTTTATTTCGGTACTGGGTGTTGTCCACTTCCTTGCAATCAGAAGCATTACGAAGTCTCCTCATACTTCCCAATACCCGATAACATTATCTTTATTCATTACTCGATTAACACTCTCAACTCACGATTGACTCGACTCCACCATGGGATCGCAAAAACTATCTACCTAATTACCCATGGATTTCTTAGTTACATAACTCGCGAAATACTCACCCACGGCACAGTATTGTTCAATTGTTTGTCGAGATTACATAATAGCACGGTATACATCGATAATTGAACTAATAGACTTATTCGCTAATCGTTCAGGTAACTTCGGAGTTCGGATCACGCAATGGACAGGTATTTAAAAAATTTCAATCACGATAAGGATAATGATCGTGTTTTGTCTTCGTTTGCATATCTAAAACCTGTTATTGTAATTAGATTGTGTATTTGTTTTTGTTGTCTAGGTCTATTTGCTTTTAAGTGGCAACGTACTTATTCGGTTTTATGGGGTTCCGTAGCTAACGGCCAAAAACTGATTACCTACTGTTCGCTACACAGTTTTTGCACTAAAGATTTGCAAACCACAGGGTCCATCACAAGGAGCCGTGTTTGTATCATATTTAATAGTCTTTTTGTCAGATTTCTAAGAAATAGAGACGATGGATCAATTCCAGGTTAAACGAAACCTTTCGTATTACGACCTCCAAACGAGATGCCCCATAAATCAGACCCGTCAAAATTAACACCACAAACACCCTTGAAAACTAAACCCCAAACAGCCATACCACGTACTTCCTCGTACGCTGCCCAAGTACTAGACACAATACAAGTTGTACGTAACGCGGTGGCGACCATCCTCATACTCTACGTGATTCGACTCCGCACTGACTCATTCCCGATTCTAAAATGGCCGACTGTCCTTTTCCGATTGTGTTTTGTTTTAGAAGTTTACTGTTACGAGAGAATTTTTGGAGTGCTTATGTTTTACTGGCAACGTTTCAAAGTCGTGTGGAAATTCGAGTAAATCAGACGAGGTTAAAAATGGTGCTTTTAACTTTACGACAGTCGACATAATAAGTATATTTACAACTACGTCATGGTTTTTACTCAAACGAAAACACATTATAGTGTTAATCCTCAAGCAATAAGTAATTTTATGGATTTTCTTCTTATACCTATTGGGAGAACCCTTGAAGATAATGAAGACCCTATGTATGTGGAACTTTCAGTTAACCCCTTAGCTCTTAATGATGTTACAAAGCCTTTCTAGAATCGGCATGCTTCAGTCGCACTGTTGAGTCGTAATGCACTCGACTAAACTTTTTGATGATATCCCTCGAATTGTGACGACCTTTGACCTGCAGGTATGTTGTATTATTATGATGCGTCGGAGATAAAACATAGGTCATCATTAGATTAACGTTTTCCCAACTATGTTGGTGTTGGCTTTCAGTCTAACAGGATGCAGCTGAATACCAGCATTTTACCTCGAGCGACTGCCTATCTGACCTCTTGGGAAGACTGGTTGAGAGATCAAAAATAGGTATTAACGTTACACCACAAAGTCTCATTCTAGGCAATGGGCTAGGGGTCATTCGACTACTATTTTAAGAAGTGACACTAAACTAATGACAGTTTCTTTGTGTTCGTAACAAAATGGCGTCACAGATGGTCTGGTGTCACGGCTAGCTTGCTCTGCCCAATCAATCGGCTAATTGACTATAGTTCTTGGAGGAATTCAATTGTATTTAGATGATTTTGTTAGTTTTTGCTTTTTCTGGACAGTGTGGAATAATTATACGAAACGCGAAAACGGTTACCACGTCGTGTACTAAAAAAAAGGAAAAGGAAAGGATTCCTCCACCCCGAAAAGTTAATGTATTTTTCAAGACCGAATCTTTCTCATATTTTGGTTAAACTTAGGAAGGAATCATAATATGCTGTTCTCCATATTCTTTTTCGTCAGTCATTTGTTTTTAAGAACATACGTAAGTCATTGTGGCGTGGTTATTTAGTTGTGTTGGCCCAATGATGATTGTGTTGTCCTATTTGAAATTATCCAGGTTCAGATTACCTATATCAACAAAAACAAAATGGCGGCTTCAGTTCCGAATAGGGGCGTAGGCTACGTTCCAAAAGAACCTCGCTGTAACTTCATATTCTTTAGTAAATGTTATATGATTTATTGACGTTTTATAATGTGGCATTCCTATTTTTTAACGCCATTTTCCCTTAAAACTTCCAGTTGGTTAACACAATGTTGTAAATTATTTACCAAATTACTTATTTATAAGGAAAATTCTTAGGTGTTTATGTAATATAGTACTTAGTAGGTAATATTGTTATAACAGCCCAAGTTGAGTTGTAAATGTGATTTATGCTGCTAATAATATGACTGAATAGCTGTGATATATTAATGATTCATTCCTTTGTCACTTGAGCTGTTGGTAGAATATAAACTATTTACAATGATTACATAATATACGAACTGACCAGGCTTAGTAATCGGTAAGATATAAATATGTTCTGTGACATTAAAGGGTGGAACTGAAACCCCAACAATTGTATCAAAACAATGACACGTTACAAAAATTAGATAAACATGGTAATTCCTATAGGTATTATTAACAGTGTTTTCTTTACATAACCCTGAAAAGTACATTAATTATAAAACCCTGAGCCAGTAAATATTGTTTATAAGTTTTACCGATGGAAAATAATGTTAACTAGTCTATTATGTATACCCATTTACAATCGATTATGACATCAATGAGACTGATTCTGCGTGTTCTAAGACGTCAATGAGTCTAGCCTTTTATTCATTACCTAGATCACTCATTTATTCATGGAAGTTTCATCGTATCGTACAATATCATAGAATTGAATAGAATATTCTTTATCATGTACATCATACAAGTAACATTCGTAAAAGAAAACATTACATTTTTAATTAATCATTTAAAACATATATTTCTTCTGGTATCATCACAAAGGACAATCTGAAGTAAACTAGATACAAAAAAATAAACTTAGGTTAGAATTTATATTTTCCGAACGCAGATCATTAATATACAATTAATTTTAAACAATTGGTATTAATCACGAAACGATGATTGACAAATTTACAACTTCGTTAAAAATGTATATCGGAGTGAATCATATCGTTCGGATGATCTCGTTTATATCCGTAATGCATGCCAGTGCCTACTTGACACGTCATGAGAACCTTTGAATGGACCAAGAAGGACTCTTATCATAAATCAAGCCTTCTTGGAACCAAGATTTCAACAATGTGAATTGGAATGCATGTGAAGAAGAGGTTGAATGACATGGAGATGGCTTTCAGACCACTAACTACCTGTAACGACTGTCAAAGATCAACAAATGACAGCCGGGACCAGCGGATAATGTGTTTTCCAAGGCACAGAGGAAACTAGGTATATAATAGGTAGTCACCCATCCACGGGCCAACCTAGGCAAGCGCGGCTTAATCTAACGATCGACCCAAGCAACTGTTATTATTTAACCACGAGCTCCACTAACTAGAAATCCCATTCCAGAACTTCTAAATTAAAGTTAGTCTAGCTCTAACAACTAGTCTAACAAGGCAGGTCCCAGCGTCAATTCTTAAGATAAATTACCTAGGTTTAAGCCTTATTACAATCCTATTAGTATTCATTCCACGTCAATCGCTTGGCGAGCATTGAGCAGGTGATCTTTACCGCACTCCACTTGCCGCATTCCTTACGATATGAATCGATTTAATTACTATTGTGTTACTTGCTCACTCGGTTTTGCTACTCGATGTATGTCATTAATCGATTCTTATAATCGCTAATAGTGCTAGTAAGTCAGTTGAGGAAATTTTCCGGGAATTTGTGCTTGCATATACTCGTACTGTGATTTTATAGCTGCTACCCAGAAAGCTACCTAATTTATTCATTGATGTTAATTCCTATATTCTGGATACTGTAAAACATAGGGTCTCAAAATTATATTAAAGTTACAGCAGTATAATTGTGCAATATTCGGAATTGGATACATTTCCAAACGCTCAATGTGTATTTTTTTGACAAAATTATACAATGAATTATTGTTGCTTTTGAAACCTTTGTCTCAAAACATAGTCTTGATTGACAAGCAGGTGGGACCAAATTGAGAAAAATATTTTCAATAACAAGTTAATAAAACAAACATTATGCGTAGTAGATTACAAAATGTCAATCGTCTTCAGATAGTAATATTGTAATCGTGTCTCGCAACGCAGCGATACAACTTTTCGTGATTAGATAAAACGAGATGTTTTTTTATCAATATGATGAGAAATTTTGTAATTCTGTATTCATTCTTTGTTTGTGATTATCATTTATCGAGACGTGAATAGAATAATTTGACAAACTACTGAAAATAATCTGAGAAAGGTCTCTTTCCAACACTATTTTTAATCCTCGTGCATTCTAAATTTGAATTTCTTTATAATTTGTTGGAATAAAAAAATAACACCCCAAATTTTTGTAATTGTTCAGATAATAATTGAAAGCTAACCAAATTTAATTTTTGGCTGCTGGCAACAATTGGTATCGTGCGAGGCAAACACAGATGTTTCCGACTGGAAAAACATTCTTGAATCATTGTGATCGTTGCTAACGAGTTTTTCTTTAGAATTCACTTGTTGTTTTATTGTGTATTTGATTTGACGACACTTTCTACGAAATCTATGTTTGCTCATTTTCGCATTGGAACTTCTTGTTTCTATAATTATCTTGTCCTGAATATTTTCGACAATATTATATTGATATTTGGGTGCATTTCACCAATGAAAATGAACATCGCACATCTAAACTGTGTTTAAAATAATGCTACTATCAATATTCCATTGCAATGTGAAGCTTACACTGACAGTTCATGAACGCAGTTTACCTGTGCTGATTATGTACATTCAGTTCCATTGGTGACATTGACCCTCAGCATAATCTTTTAGGTTTCGGTACATTTTCCATAACGAATGCTACTTCATTTATAACCACACCATGCTACCAGAACCACGTTATTAGGTCTGTCAAGCCCTTTATTAGATTTTTTACTAAGCAAGTAGTCCACTATGAAAGTGTACCACAGGTACCTACTCGGTGCGGTGCAGTATCGTTTAGAAAAGTTGTCAAGCGCCATTTTCCTGCCTTAGAGGAAGTGGTCCGTACGACCGCACCACGTCGGTTATGGTTATAACGTTGGTTATACTTATTAATTGCTGCCGGATGCTGGAGATTTAGTGTTGCATAGTCAATTAATATGATACGGTCAACCTTAATTTATATTTATACTAGCGACCCGCCCCGGTTCGCACGGGTCAATGTTATACATATAAACCGTCCTCTTGAATCACTCTATCTATTAAAAAAAACCGCATCAAAATCCGTTGCGTAGTTTCAAAGATTTAAGCATACAAAGGGACATAGGGACAGAGAAAGCGACTTTGTTTTATACTATGTAGTGATAGTGATAAGGCAGGCAAAAATTGTAACGTACCTATATGTTCGACTTTGTGACCCTTCATCCGTACTTTCTGAGAAGTTGTTATTTATCAGAACTTTTCGAAGTAAAGAGTTTTTTGTTTGAAAATAAACGAATTAGTTTTTAGATACACCTACTAATAAAGGAAGATTTGAAAGTATCCGGACATTTCTCAAAAGATGATTCAATTGGATAAGCGCTCTGGAACTTCTAGAAACACTACTATAATAAAAAAATTGTAATACTTACAGCCTGACAAAAAAGTTTAGATGGTAGCGAATCACGGAACTACATATTTCCTACCTGGCAATGCCATGTTTTCTGTCAAACACGGCGATGTCATTTGCTTGTCACTACTCAGGGTTGCCAAAGTTGTTGTTGTTAAAGTCGCTAACAGCGCCCTCATTTTTGCATAGGTACTCTATTTTGCCAAACTGTAGGTACTTAGGTGCATACCCCATATAAGGCACATCAGTGACAGCTAATAAACACCTTGAAAATTCCCTTGTACAGACACCAGCACATCAAGCTACCCCGAAACTGTAAAATTTTCCTGGTCAACCTTGATTCCTTGAACCTAATGCTTTAGCGATAAAGTTGAAAATCTAATAAGGAAATTTGACAGACTGTATAGTAGCTATATGTGCTGGCGTCCCACATTCAAATACTTTCCCTTAACCAGCTCTCCAGTATAGCCTTCTAAAAAGAAGTTCCTTCTAGCCCTTCTATGTTTCCTTTGCAAATATTTTCTTAATACGGTGGGGCATTGTAAAGAAAATGCACGTGTATAGTGCATTCCGACTCCATGATTAGGTCTCCCAGTTTGGAAGAGATCAGACAAAGAGCATTCCTGTACGGTAAAAGGAGACAGATGTATGGGAATGTGCTATATTATAAACCCTATTTGTCTTATTTTCTTAAATGTAATTAGAGAATAGTTTTGTCCTCAAAAGGATATAAAAAAAGAGTTATTTATTTGTAGTTTGGTATTTCTTTTTCTACTATACGATGTTCTCTACTTACTACCGAGTTCACTTTTCACCCATATTCCCTAAGTAATAGGGTTGGAAATTAGTCGATCGTCAGTAAACTCAAGGTAGTACTTATAAATAAAGTTTAAATTGGCATTCCGTCCATAGATGATAACCATTTTTAAAATACTTTTGGAGGGAAAGAGAAAAGGATATAGGTACACAAAAGCCTGTAAAAATGGTCTTGTCAGCTGCTGTACCTATCAGCTGTATGATGCATAAACTTAAAATAAATGCTTATTAATATGGTTGCGGTCTTTATTGCAGAATATTGATAAAATATCCATAATTATGAGCCGGCTGTATTCTGTCCTATCGATTGGTTTACGTCAGTTTACGTAAGGAATCTTGCAGCCACCAGCCATTTGTCCCATTTACGATCTTGTCACAGTTGCCGCAAGCAAAAAAAAAAGAGTTAACATATTTTTTTTTGTAACATAGCAATTTATAACAGCGTTCTAAAAATTAAAACGGTCACTTAAAATAGCGAGCGTAAGGCTAGCCATACACGGTGGGACATCTGCCTCTGAAGTAAATAGTTAATTGCGCTGCTGTAATTCGCAGCTGTCCAGCCGTTAAAGCTAAATGTCAAACTTATAATCAATTCATTGCGAAGAACAAACGACAAGGTCGGATCGTTTAATCCCTGATTAACTTTAAACGGATATGAGTAATGGCTGTTATGGGTAATGTGTTTTACTTCGTAGTTGTATCACCTTACTACCGATATTGACAATGCCTGGCAAGCTATTATTTATTTTATTACTCATGCTTTAACTTACAAAGTTATAAATTGACATTTCTGATGTCTGTGTCACGGTTTTGTCCTTGTCAAAACTCGAAACTGATAAGATTTTTTTACCCAAAAATATGTCTACATTGAACTTATGATATCACTACGCCCAAAGCAGAAAGCTTTCGTCTTATCTTTGTTCGGGCTTGTTTTAATTTTCCTTCGTAAATTGTAAAACATCAAAACAAAAACTTGTAGTGCAATAGTAAAAAAAACTCCAACCACTTTCACACTTGACCGAGTTAAAAAAAAAACAAATTAACAAGAAATTAACCGTCGGCACGTGGCTCTTTTTTTAAGGCAAAAGCACGAAGCCTTATCAGCCATATGCCACCAACGCGTGCCCGATGAACGCCTCCCTTTCGTTCAACCAACCGTATCCCGCTCGTGCTGGCTGAACTGATAAATAACCCAACCTTTTTACTATGGAATTTAGTACTTTTGGCACTTTATGACATTTCCAGAAGAACGCTGTTGGTAAACATCTGTGAAAGTGTTGATGGAAATTATAGGTTCTGGAAAACAATAGCTGGCGACTTTTTAGTTTTTAAACGTCGTCGTTCTTTTTTCAAATTCTTCTGAACTAAGGTAAGCTTATACAGACAATTCTCGGAGAAAAATAGCGTCGGCTTGAATTTTAATGTATTCGTATGCATTTGAAATATTAAATAGGCGTTTTGCGCGCCAATGAAACATTCACATGCTAAAATAATCTAATGCAAAGATGTTAGAATGGATTTTCAATTGATTTGCACCGTAAAGATGAACAACATGTCCTGTGATAATGCTTAAAATAGAGTTTAAATACGAATAAAATTAAATAAAAATAAACTTAGGGCGAATGTAACAATCATGACATCGAAAGTTCTTGAACGCGGTTTTGCTGAGCAGATCGCGTTCAGTTTCTTTATTGAAATCCACTCTCCTTTTTATGTATTGGAGAACAAAAAGGATATCAGATAAAATTATTCTAATAGAAATCTGCAATAAATACGTTAATTTAAAAATAAAATGTTTCGTCCTGTGACCATTATCGCTTTCGAATTTATCTTTTTTTTGCATTCGGTGGGGATCCGGAACGGAAGTCCCATACTTTACTGTATCAAGTTTGAGCAGATGTCTTCGAACCAGTAAGTAACTGTTTGGGGAACCCCTTAGTACGGGCCAGCCGACTAATCTTATACAGGGTGGTTTGGTTAATATTTTTGTTTATGTCTGGTTAAATTTGTTGGTTATGTTATCAATGTTTATTTTAAGATTTTAACATTAGAATTTTTATCTAGAGAAATACAGCGCAGTCTATGAAACATTGCTTCATTACCAAGAATGTCCTACCTATTTAAATTGACGTTACAAATAATATGTTAATTAATTAGTGACAAGAAACATTGCGAGATCAGTCGTTCACCATTCGTGTGCATTGCGCAAGAGTCGAACAATAGCAATAATCATACGGTACAAATGAATTATAATGTCACACACCTGTGAAATGGCGATTTGTTATAGTTAAATCAAGTTATAGATAACAAGCGACTAACTAAGCCTGAAAGTCTGACAACCAGTCATGCCAAGGAAAGGAGTATCATATTACCCAGTAACTGGATTGTGGAGGTCAGATAGGTAGTTGCTCCATGTAAAAATCAAATGAAAAATTTAAAGAATCCCCCGACACAAAACTCCTCCATAAATGAAAACATGAATCTCTAAATATTGTCCCTTTACGTCAACGTAAAGGAGAAAGAGACAGAGCTATACAGGTCGTCTAGCACCATCTCTTTCCCACAATGGAATTACTCCTGCTTTGAGACGCCATGGTAGGCCACCAGGGGGGGTTACAAGGACGTCTTAAGGTGGAAGCGCAAGGGTAGCCCGCGAAATTCAAATTTTCTTACATTTATTGCAATTTGCAGGTCAGTGGCAGGTTGTATGTTGATGAACTTATGAATTGCGCCAGTAACACGTATGGAGTTACAGAATTATAATCATTCAAATCATCAATACAATCCTCCAAATTAATTGAATGGATGGGGTTAGTGATGTGATGTTGAGATATGTTTGATGTATAGAAAATAGGTGACTTGTTACGCCTTTCAAATCGGACTGATTTACATTTAAACTGTTTGCTAATGGGCAAGCATGTTGTTCTAATCTTTGTCTGCAAATCTAATGAGTTACATAGGTAAATTAATTACGATTATATCTTGTCGTAAGATGTACATTTCACCATTTAGTCCTGTCAATTTTGTTCGTTTTATTCATTTGTTTGCGTCCTTGTGACACCGAGTTCCTGGTACCGTCACACCGACAACTGAGGCCATTGAAAAACTAAGCTTTTATTATTTTGCCTACTTACCTTTTCCTTTTCAGGGAAATCTAGGTTTGTTTTAAAGCTGATGGCCATAATAAACAGAGATTTCAAAAAAATACTGGGAATATTTTCATAAGAAAATTATGATCCCGAACATTTTCAATTTTGACACACGACAGGTAACATACCTGACAAGCAGGCGTATTGACAGTAGATTGACAATATGATATGTGTTACCAAGTAACAAGTAGTATTGGATAATGTTTTATTTTACGTTTTGTCCCATCTCTGGCTCGCTAATATTTGAATGTATTTGCCTTATTAAATGTTCCTTTAATAGATGTTGTTTTTGCTTCTGTTAAGTGCCACAGATTCTATTATCTATTAGTATGTAATGTCCCACAGTGCCACTACCGGAAAAAGGCTTCCATTTCATTATCAATTCTATTATTTTTTAATCCCCTACAGGTTTTTTTTTTACCCTTACCGTTAAATACCCTGACACGATCTCTAATTAAGTCCAACACGCTCTATAAAACCACACAATTTGATGTCCATTAAGTAACTAAAGCTATCGATCGCCAGTTTAAGCCGATTCTTATTCCCTAACTATAACAGGTTTCTCAATTATGTCACCAAGCTGATTATCAAGCCTGTTATTTGACCCTGAAATCATTACTACAGCAACTGTGTTACTATTTAATTAAGTAAAATATAAAGTATTATTACAAAATAATTAATCGGTTAATGAATCATGCTTATCAATAGGAAATACTTTAATAAATTGAACTAACGATTAAACTTCGGTGAATCTATTTACTCAAGTGTAAATATTTTTTTATTGCTCTTGGTTTAGGTTCACATTATTTTCTAAAGTTAATTAACGACAAGTGCAAATGATTTTATATAATTAATTTCATAACTGTTTGCGTTGTCGTTACGTTGTAAATTAAATTATAAATATAAGTAATTAGATTTTTTAGCTAATAGTTTAATTGTAACGGGATTTTATATAAAAAAAAACAATTTATTTTTTCTAGAACGGAATATGAAACACCATGTATTTTGATCGGTGTGCATCGTTTCCCGTGGCGGTACGGTCGCGTTGGGCGCCATCCCGACCCTTGCGCACACGCACAAAAAGTGCCAACACCTGGCCGTAACCATAGAGATCAAATCACTACATCGAAAACACATATCATTATAGATGTCCCTTACTACAATTCTAGACTTTGTGAATTATAGAATAAGGTACATTTTTCATAGTTGGAGAGCAAACAATTTATAGGATGAAGCTTGGGAATTATCGATTATTCGTGTGAATTATAACGGTTTTCTTTTGTTGATATTTTGACAGGTAAGCGTCATAAAAACGCCTATCGATCTAGTTTTTCGTATCACAATCAATGCGTTGCATAATGTAGCATTTTTCATTCCATGTCGTTTTTATGTCAATGCACTTAATTGCGTTAATAGTCGTCTGTCGTGTTTCTAATCGAAACGCATTGTTTTTGTTCAATCGCTGCAATTAACTGGCCATATTGCATTGTAGAAAATAATTTAAAAATAGAAATTGCGTTAACCGAATCACGTACCTATACCACCAATAGCAGAACTAGACGTTCAAATTCCGTTATTGGGGCAAAAACAGGCGTGTCAATACTACATAATTCCCGTTCGATTTTGAATTTGGAGCGCAGGAGGACATGGGAGGCGCATGCGCGTGCCATACTGCGCGGCAGAGCGTGGCGTATGGGACAGACCGAGCAGATGACACGCGACCGTTACACCAGGTGCACGTGCCACCATATATTCACATCGGAATTTATGAGCTGTACACAACGAGTGGGTGCGAAAGATAAGAGATGGGTAGACAAACTCGTACAGACATGTTAAACTTTATACCGTATAATTAACCGATTATTTTATTGAATTGTATCTTGGAACATTTTCAGCACTTCTTCTCCTTAGCGTGTCAGTGTCGATGGCAATTTAAATTGTGTCGGCCCAGAACCGAGCTACTAGTTTGCCGCTTTCGGTAGCGTCCATCAGTTCCTGTAGTGAACAAACAACAAGACCCACAGGACACGATATTAAGTGCCCCATGGTTTGTGGAACAGTACCACATTTACACTCCAGGGCAAAGTCAGTAATGAATCTCAACCTGAGCAGGTTTTTCTTGCTGCGACCAAACTGGGTCCGGAATTCCGGAGTCTACTTAAAGACTCAGCTCTGATGGTAAAGTTACCTACATAAGAGATTTGCATCATAAAAATCAAAAGTACAAGTGAAATCGTTTAGATCCCACTCGCCCATAGAAACAGGGTTACGTACTCAACAGTTCTACACAGATCATTTGCTCAAATTGAATAGCGAAGTGTTCGGAATTCTGATGTTTTACATTCACCAAGTTAAAAGGTATGACCTATCCTTGGCTTCAATGTGTTGAAAGGAACTATTATGTATTTCCTTGCTCACGTTGCAGATGATTTGATGCAAATCCGCATTCAGTTACCATATACAGCATATTTCTGAGAGTTGAAAAAAAAATATTTTTTCAAAATAACCTTTAACTAAGTATTCGTCATTCAAGCTTTAAACCAAGAAAGAAATGTATTCTTCTTTGAGCTAAAAATTATAAGCTGACTTTAGCTGACAACCAGTAGCAACTGATAATTAGCAATCTTTGGCATTACAGTATAATTAAAAGATATAATTAAACATTGATTCATTGATCACATGATAAGATTATAAAAGAACGCTCAGCAGTCTCGCGAGTTCGGGAATCAGAGCAAAACCCCTTAAATCCCGAGATACAGTTTAATTTAATATTATAAAATACCTGTAATAAAAGTAACATATGAGTGATAATGATTTTATGATATTTTTTATGATTCGTAAAACTTCATCGCGTGTAATGGAGCGCAGTCAATGCGCTACGGTATTGTACTCGGTCATGCTTTCCCCTCTTCGTGGCCATTTCCACTTATAAATATTATATCAGTCTGTTCCTAAAAAAATAGACAAAGATTCCTCATTTTTTTGTGACGTTTAACGCTCATTGTTTTTTGGTTAGACCTCCCGTTGAGAAACTGAGTCTTACTAATCTCCGTTCCGTTTTTTTTTTTTCACGAAAAACAGTTACGATAATTCTGCAGCGCATCAGCTGCATAGAAAGTTGAATATTTTTTGATATTTATTCTGAAACAAAGCCATACCAATTGCGGTATAGCAATTGATAAATTGTTGCAGTTATTGATAGGCAGATCCAATGGTAGAAAGCTTTGTGCTCAATTTTTGAAAATAACTCAGATTTTTGTGTCCCCCAAAGGCAATTAGATTAATAAATTCTATTAAAAGCTTGGTATCAAAAAATATTCTAATCATACATCATCTGCCTAGCCTTTTTCCTACTATGTTGGGGTGGCTTCAAGTCTAACCGGATGCAGCTACCAGTATTTTAAATGGAGCGACTGCTTATCGGACCTCCACAACCCAGTTATACGTTCTTGGTAAGACTTGTTGTCAGAATCGAGCCACTGACTACCAGTAACGATTATTCTAATCAAATATCAAACAGTAGCTTCGGAAAATCCTCTTCCCAATGACAAAAACCTTTTACACTTAATTAAAAATATTCAAAGTCAACACCCATTGAAAGAATCCATTGTCACCATTGAAGCGTGTCTTGCTGTTACTTCTGTAGAAATGTAGGAAGCTGTCACAGAACTATCGTACGTCTTGAAGGTTTGTTGATAACGCCAAGGTTCCTAATAACGTCACTATTTAGGTCGATTGATAAAATTCAGTGTCTGGTGATTGTATTTTGTTTTGTTTTGTGCCTTGTATTTGGAGATGAAAAAAAATTTATAAAAAATACAAAAAATATGTTTGACTAGAGTAAATTAAACTAAAGTCCTAATGATGAATACTACAAATAAACTATTTATATAAATAATATAATAATAATATAAAATAAACTATATATATTTACTAAATGATAAGATTTTAAATATTGGAACAGCCTGTATACCAATGCCCCATAAGCCTTTCCTATGGACTCTACTGGGATTTCTGCTCACATTATGATTATCAAATCATAATGTGAGCAGAAATCCGAGTATGTGAATGTAAATCACATTATGATTTATATTTCTGAGGCTATTTTAAATGGATTTCAATCCGGATTCTATTTAAATAATCTTTTCATCGTCTGTAACGGGCGGAAGAGTAGACAGGTTCGTTAGAGAACACCTAACCACTACAAGTGAGACCATAACACACTTCTACCTACTTACACGAGCAGATTGTGTTTTGTAACACGTTTTAACAATGTAGGGGTTCCATACAATAACACCGGATCCGTTGGAATCGTTATCCCGCATTCCTAAAAGACCCACAGAATATAAAATGTGAACACCTTTTTATTCGAAATATAAAATTCTAGACGAAACAAATGAGCATCGCGAGTTTTGAAGCAGTTGTTTTATATTTCGTCTTTAGCAATAAATAGATGAAAAATCATGAAACTAAGGATGAAATGAATCTGCCAGGGTTGCGGGACTGTTCGAAAGAGATACCGCGGCCCTGGAACACAAAGGGCAAAGGAAGGAACATGGATGGGTTTTAGTCAGTAAAAGTCTGACACTCCCTTCTGCTCAGCCCAGAGCGGGAGGGGTTATTTGATGATTTCCCATCGGCAAAAAAAAAAAGGATGAAATGAATGGGCCGTTTTCAGTTCTCGGATGACTCCTAAAAGAATTCCTAACTAAAAACACACACTGTTGGATTGTAGTACTACTGTATGCGGTCGGAATTGAAAATCCAACCATCAGCGAAATATTAGGGATTCGTGGAGGCGACGCTTAGCGTTAGTGAAATCTGGCATAAGTCTGGAATTCTAGACGGATGACTAGTTAACAATCTAAGTCTGAGTATTTGTGCGTACGATTGAATTGTATGCATTTCATCAATTACACCTGCAATTCAAAGAATTTTGCCGCTTTAATTGTCAATAGACCTTGTAAAAATGTTTGTTGATTAGCATTCAAAGAATCCATAGCGTTATTTGTTTTTTTTTTTTTACTTTTCATCATATTATGCCGAGTCTGTGACGAAATAATCTCCATTGCGCATTCCAAATAGGTGTTAATTGCCCATCGTTAGCGACTTAATATTAATTATTGTGATTAGTTGCAGAATGAGATTATTTCCACATAGGTCTTCGCAATACAGGATTAGAGCTTAAATGCTAATTGTAAGAATGAGATGCACAAAACAATATAATTATATGTTTCTTATACACATTGTTTCTTAATCTACAGGGTGTCAAAATACCCTTCACGAAGCCGTCAACCTAAGCTTTCTGTACGTCAAACTTAAGTAACTCTACACAAAAATGTTAGCTGGGAAACGACTTTATTTTTTGGGGTGAAAAATCACGTTTTACGATAGGGCTCAAAACATTGTGCTTATGCATGGATTGGATAGTACGGGGGTCGTGAAAGTGTCTTACATTCAAAACATGTGTATAAAAAAAACTTGTGAAAAAGTTGTAACTTCGACCCCCAATATCTCCATAACTAGAAGGTTCCCAGGTATGGTCTAGAAAAAAATATATCGCAATGACGATGACGGGGAGAACAAGTGGCTTTCGGCTTCGTTAAGGGTCTTGTCACCCTCTATACAAATAAATAAATTTGAACTTTGTCATATTCAAAATAACAGTTTTTTACTGAATGCCTATGAAAGTACACATCTGTCTGTCTGCCTGTGTGTCTGTCGGTCTGTCTGCCTGTCGATTTGTTCCGACTTATATTTAATTACGAATACTTATTATTTAATTGATACCTCCAGTATAGAAGAAGTACTATTTAATAACATACCTAATATACTTATTTACGGTATTATTTACTATATATTACCATAATATACAGCGTAAATTGTGAGTCAATCGAAGGAAAACTTTACTGAAATTGTAACTATCGAAGCGGTTATTTATATAGTGATCACTTTATGTAATACTCGGACCTTAAGACCCTACATTTACAAGATATATGCAATCGACGCTTCTAATATACCATCACTTATTTGGTAAATGGATATGAGAACATTGCAAAAGGTGCTATGAAGTAGATTTTTTATCTCAACTTCTCTCGTACGATCAATTTTAATACTCACGCATATCGAACGTGTCTTATTTCAACACACTTGAATATCGATGAAAATTATTATTTCATAAACTTATCATTTTGTAAAAATATCAATCAAAAATTTCCCGGCTGTCATTTCACATTGGTAAATCTTTGACAGTCGTTACAGGTAGTCAGTGGCCCGAAAATCTGACAACCAGTCTTACCAAGGGGTATCGTTTTACCCAGTACTAACTTGGTTGTGGAGGTCAGATAGGCAGTCGCTCCATGTAAAATACTGGCATCTAGTCAGCGGCATCGGGTTAGACTGGAAGCCGGCCGCAACATAGTTGGGTAAAGACTAACCACATAATTAATGAAAAATGGCATCCGGTATTTTTTTTCTGCTTCAAGCAAACTTTTATTTTTGAAAGACAACTGAACCTAACCTTTAATTTTGCACCAAGTTAATGATTCTTCATACTACTTTAAGAAAGACATTAATCTTGAATTCCTTCGATAAACCGAAGCTTATAATCGATCAGTAAACAAAATTATCGACTGACTAACACCCGCCATGTGTACTTAGTTACTTTATAATATGTTAGTATAACACTAGCCCAATGATTCAGATAGTCCGTTGAGTCAGAGACACAACTGCAAACCGTGGCATACTTTAGTTTACTTAGCTAGTGTTAGTAAAATGAACATTGTTTTATATGAAAAAACCGCAAATAATAGTGTAGTTAAGTAAAGCAAGACATTACTGAACAAAGTACCACCAGTTTTATTTAAAAACTGTGCTACCTTCTAAGAATTTCGGGTGACGAAAGGCGTTTGAAGAAAATAGCGGACATAGACTTATCATCTACTTAAAGTCTAGTTTTGCATTAGCAAACAAACACTACTTTTTTTCTAAATTATTTTACTCTGAGAACCGAAATGACTTAGGTAGTAACTTAGCAGCATGCGGTCATGTTTTGTATTCAAAGAATCGTTGGAGCGTATAAAATCTTAGCAAGCTCCAGATTAAGTCTCAGTCAACAGCAAGAGTGTTATTATTTGTGTGTACGAACTGAAGGGGAGAAATCACAGCCGATGTGCGAACGCCCTTGCATTCTGCGCACAATAGCCTCTGCAACGGTTTTTAACATCTGCCGGCCGGCCCTGGTAGGTTTCTCGTTCTCGTGATATGCCACCTATTATTATTTCAAAAGCACGTCATATCGCCTTGGACTGTGTTTTACTACTTTTTTCTTTAACTATTGTAAGCAATCAACACAATAGGCGTACCAAATTCCCATGACTATCAAACAAAAACAAAACAAACTTTACATACGAGATAATTTGGCCTCGAAGGCGCCGCGCGTCACGCACCGCGGGCACCGGGCACGCACCTCTGATGATACTCCTCGTAATGGACCAACACATTACGTCACTCACACCGATCATTAAACCCACCACCTTAGACACGCTGTTCCCACGACTCATTGTCTTTTTTTTCTTTTTCAGGATGTCCAATTTTCAACGAACGCGCAGCAAGGTATGGTGGGGTGATTCACCGCCGAACGTAGGAAGTCCGGTGGCACAGCCCGACTGGAACCGAAACAATCGCGCACGAGACGATCCCGAGTGGGAGCCCCAGCTACCTCACTGGATAGCCAATCAACCCGACGAGCCGCAGAACAATAGCGCCGATGACATCGCGCAACCCGTACAGATGAACCAATGGCCTCTGCGTCACGGTAGCCCCGGCAGCCACAAGAGCCAAGATTCCGGATTCTCGGATTCAGATAGCTCCCCGCCGCCCTCACAGTATTATCAGTCGCCAGAGAATACAGACAACAATAAATCGACAAGTAGCAGCGATTCTAACAACAATCAAGATATTACTGTGAAACAAGCTGCGGGTTTTAAAAACGCGTCGCAAAGTAATGTTTCTAACAACGCGACGTTGCCTGATAACGTCAGTGTGGGCATGCCGACGCCGAAGCCGCGACTCCGGAGCAGCAGCGTCATACAGACGCCGTACGACCTGCAGAAGTATTGCGAAATACATACAGACGAGGAACACATGGAACTGTTAAAAGATAAAGACACAGACAATGTAAATAAAACCGAACAAAAATACCCAACGTCGAAAAATATAAACAACGACAAAGCAAATAAAGAAAACTCGAAAAATATTTTAAATAATAATTTAAACAGTAAGCCTAAGTTAAAAATCGAAAACAAAATAGACATAAAGGTAACACCTCCGAGTACCGTAGGTCACAAAGAAAATAACATAAACAAAAGTGCAATACAAAAAGATACCAAAGAAGTACCAGTTAAAAACATTAATGTTATAAGCCCCTCGAAAAAGTATCCAGCGAAGAAGTCGTTCATATCTAGTACAGATAGCGATAGCACCAAAGTTATTAAAGTAGCTACAGTAAAGGATTTGGAAACTAGTAAGAATAAATCAGATGATAGTTTAGAATATTTGAAGCTTGAGGATAATAACCAAATAGCTGTAAACAATCAACCAAGAGTCCGGACGCCGATATCAAACATATCGTACGTCCCAACAGAGAGGACGTCTGTTTTGAAAGTGGACAGAAAAGCAGAGTACAGACGAAGTCTATCAAATGAGGATGCTATTCCAATAACTACAACTCCCAAATTCCAAAGAAATAGACTAAACAAGTCACTCAACTTCGAAGCACAGAGGTTAGACCAACAAATCCTAGACATCCAAGACGGCTATCATTCGTTAGGATACATTGATGAGGAAGCTTTGCCAAACAATGAAATGTCCTACGAAAACGAGCAAATGCATAAACCGGCCAAAGCCATCCTTGGTAAAAATATAATGGACAGTCTTCATTTAAAACCGACCAAAAAACCAGGACCAAAAGCTAAGCATCGTATAGCCACTAAAGGAGACAGAACGAAGGATATATTCAGGATATTTCCCAAGAAGGAGAAACCTGGAGTTGTGGACACTCACGCTGGTGGGCATCTAGCTGGTAGTCGAGTACCCTCACTCGGTCTACCACGAGTCAAAGACCAAGACTCGTGGGTACTCGTGGGACATCCCGAAGAAATGCTGATACCTCATTACAACGAAAGGCTAGTTGGTACAGAGGTCGAATTAAACATGGCAAAAAAGCCTGACGAAGACTACCTCAAAAATGAACGAATTTCTCCTCCACCACAATTCCAAGATAAACAGAAGACTCCTTACGAAACAGATTTTAATATGAAGAATTTAACACATGATTCTAAGAGGGAGAAATTAAAAGGAGAGATGGACTTCGTGGATGTTCAGCTAAACATGGCATGCACATCGACGCCAAAGATGCTAACTCCACATGAGTTTATGGACTGTACAAACAGTGAAAATAAAAATGCTCGGAGAGGCAATTTATTTGAAAACTTTAACACTGGGTAAGTGTTGTTCTTTTTTAAACCAAATTTTAATAATTATAAATACTCAAGTTGCACTTACAATATTGACAATCACATAATCTCCTATGACCTTCTCTTAAATGTCTTTGGAGTCTTTTAAGGTTCTTATGATTTCCTGAATACTTATGAAATCCATTACATTTTCAACTTGCGTCTGGTCTTATTACAACAATTAGGTACATTTAATTCAATATCCAGTGTCAGCTAATTTTAAAAGGTCAACCGATCACCACTTGAAATCCTTTGTCTTACGTCATATTAAGTGACTAACATACTCCTTGCGTGATACCCTTTCTACAAAACCCTATTAAGGTTTTTGAGTTCACGATTGAAGTAATGAAAGTCCTATGAAATTCCTTTAGGGAATTGGTGAATTAATATTACTTGCGAACAGTTGCAAACTTCAAGCTCAAAAATATATCAATGGTTCTTAAATATAGGTACAACTGAGTTCAATATATTTGAGACTGACTGACCTCTTGTTAAGTTTTATCTCTCATTTACAAATTGCTATTCATAACACCAATATTTTCCGATAAAGATGTATAGTATGGTGATGGCACTGTATCCCTCTCTGATTCTTCGCTCTTGACGCCTTGATATAAATGCTTTCTATCACTTACTAATACCATTCTAATCAAACAAAAATTTTCAACAGCGAGTACCATTCCAGAATAGTACTGAACAACCAAAACGAGATCCTATACCGAGAGTGTTCCATAGACCAGACATGTCTAGAACGGCTCTGTGAAAGGAAGCCCGAACCCGTCCAGTACTGGCTGTGCGACCTGGTGGGGTCCTGTGAGAATGAATGCATGACGACGCTCCAGAGCAAGCCTCTGGGTGCTGAGATGAAGGCTTTGGTCACTGCCAGCTCCGCGACGATAACGGGGAATATAAAGAAGGTGCAAACGCATGGACAAATCATTGTGCACCAGTACAGTGATGTTTTGAGGTAAGGATCATGGAAATATCTCTGACCTCAGAAAAATATGTTGTGTCATTGGAAAAGGGACTTTAAAGTCTCGTTTTGTACCTACTAAGGTATGGAGTTAGTATAAAAACGGGAAGTATAGTGGTCAAAATGATCCATCACCAGACGTTAAGATCCTGTCGCAAGGCAGATAATAAAATTAGTAGAATTAGTTATCAAGAACCAAAATCTAATCAAATTACCGATAATCGACAGTAGTTTCCTGTTGCAACTTTCACAGTAGAAAAAAACAATAATCATTTTCATTTCGTTTCTCCACATCCGTAGAAACATGTACTTTTCACAATTACCAACTTAGCATAATTATATACATTCGTGATTAGATTATGCAAAACACTTTCACGTTATAGGCAAATCGAAGACAGGAAAACAAGTGAGGAACAAATCTGCCTATTGGTAGCAAATATCAATGAATTTGTGCTAGCTCATAGCATAACACTAAACACAAAACCACCGGGAGAAACTCCTGAGAGATGGGACAAGATTAAGAAGTCGCTACAGCTGTATTTGCAGAAGTTAATTGATGTAGGAGAAGATGTGAAGGTGGAATTGAATGAGAGCAACCCTGAATGGAACCTCGTGTTGAAACATTTGAACACGTTGATCGAGATTTTCTTGGAGACGACTAAGGCTGTGCTGGTTCAACAGATGAAAGTAGGTTCTTTATAAATACATAATATCTTCTTAACCAATTTTTTTTGTCGAAAAACTGGTCCTATGGTTTCTAAGAAACATTACTGCTTCTAATTATTACCCCTGCCAAGTTGCCATAATTGATGCAACTGTGGCTGTGTTGTTGATTGTTGTTGGCAATCTGATCTTTTTCTTTTCGGCCTTCAAATAATAGCTTTAAAACGATTTCACCAGAAACAATTCTGTTACGAATTACATCATTCAATTTGAACCCACTCAAAAGATCAGATTTTATACAACATGTATATTTTTCATTAAACAAACCATTTCTATTCCCACAGACTCTAGTGTCAATAATCGAAGAGCCACCGTCGGACATGATCCTCAAGAGCACTCTAACGTCCATCGGCCACTTAGCCATGTTGAGTGACAACACAGAAAGTTCCTTACACGAGAAATGTACGAAGATCATGAAGAATATCACTGAGTTGCCGTTCGTGGACTGTGCGGTGCCCAGGGCGTTGTTAACGGCAATCATTGAGTCCAATAAGAGTTCTATAAAGGCACTGTCATTGCGTGCGCTTGCGACGGTTTGCGTAAATGGGGATGCGGTGAAACAGTTTGAAGAGGTACGGAGATATCAAATTAGTTTTGTGGTTGTACTCATAATCTTATCCAGTTTATTCTATTTCAAAAAGATCTTGATAAAAGCATTCTTAGGCTAACAGCTTCTCTGAGATCATGCACTAGTGAAAATATCAGACGAGAATTGATAGTATTGCTACCAAGGTTCATACAAAAAAATTGCAGTCAGTAGGAAATAGATAATAATTCACAATTTCCTTCGGGGATCCTGCTCTTACCATAAACCCTTAAACAAACAAAATGAGGAAACGCTATCATAGCTGTCAGCCTTGTTTAGTGGCTCACTTAGAATTGCCAACATGTTTAAGATGAACTCTCTAAAGATAGAAGATTCATTATTTATTATATTTTTCTTTCTCCAGGGAGGTGGTATCGAGATCATATCAGACATTCTATCAGACCGGTCAAACCCAGAGCCACAGATGAGAGAAGCTATTACCGTGCTCACTCAGATCACGGCCCCGTGGCTGAGAGGGCACTACGACCTGACGCAGATGCATCTATATCTCAATTCTATTGTTGATAATATTACCGGTAAGTTTGAAGGAAAATAAGAATGAAAAAAAACGAGGCTCGAGATCTATAGAACAACTAGCGCCATCTAGAGTAGGTACAATGTTGGTGATGAAACAAAAAATACGATTCATTGACTGTGTAGCGACATCTATTGTTGTAAAATGCAACGTGTTGAACTCATATTCAAGATTCAGATTTCTTTGGATAAGTTCAAAAAAAATTGTTTAAATCCAATAAGAACTTGTCCTAAAAACAAATAAATTTTACACTCCAATAAACACGCCAATAAAAACTATAAGTACTTACACCATAAAAACTTAGACTATGCGCCCCCGGCCCCTTCTCGGGCTTACGGCGACAACAGCAAGGACCGGGGGCGCATAGTCTATAATCTAGCCTCGCTCGGCTATCCTGCAACCATTGTACAATTATAATTAAAATTGTACCTACTATAAAAGTCGTCCGTTTCAATCATCATCCCCATTATGGTGTGATCGAGTATTTGTAAATATCAACACTTTTTTTTTATTTCATGTGTAACTTCATACCTCTTTTTTCTACACAGGGTTACTTTGTAAAGTAGCATGCATGATTAATCTTCTGAAAATGACTTCTTACTTGTGTTGTGACAATTAGCTAAAAACTAATTGTAACAGTCGCACAACTACAACTTCAGTCAACTTATCTGTGCAGGTACAACACAGAACTAAAATAAATGTACCAAGATTGATATATCGATGCATTTTTTTATAGACAAGCAGCGCCATCTTGAACTGCACACTTAAAGTGGTTATACTGTACTTAATTTCACTAGTCAATAAATAGTAGTAACTAGTTGAAAAGTTGAAAACAGAAACTTCAAGCAAAAAATCGGTGCTCACAGAAACAATTATGACTAAAACACGTCTTCATTCCCAGGTATTCTCTCCCGCACCGACTGCTGCCAGCTCCTCCTTCTGTGCACGGCATGTCTGGTCAACCTGGTTCGAGAGTTGGAACTGGAGAAGAAGGACGGTGACGTCACAGGCTCGGACATCGTCGACGTCATCACCAAGCATCACACGGTTGAGAGGCTGCTGGAGGCCGTCAAGCGACGGGGGCCAAATATCTCTGTGTTTTTACAGGTATGTACCGTATGTACATTGAACTTTGATGTAGGTACCTGCTTGCTGACAAGACGAGTACTTAGAAGAAACTGTGCTATGCGAACCGCCCGTCTTTATCACCTTTATGGGTCTAGTCTAGACGATGACATTCTATCAGCGACAAAAGTCAAAAATATAGACTTATTTTTACAGAAAAGCCAATCCGGTTAAAAGTCATTGTTATAGAAATACGAAACACTCCACTTGTCCCGTGTCCAACAATAATTTTATGATAACCGTTATAATCGCCATGACAGACAAGGGAATACAATGTATACTTCACTTTTGCATAATATAAACGGTCCTAGATGGCTTTTTGGAAAACCAAAAAGTCATCTAGGACCGTTTATGGAAAAGTATCAATTTTCGAAAAAGATTCTTCTCCAATCAAGGTCTAACTTCACTTATATCCATAGGAACAGACAGCCTCTCTCCTGGCCTCACTGTCGCGCATCCCGCGCTGCATGTTGCTGCTGTCCAACATCACGTCGGCCAGCGTGGCGCTAGTGTGCTTTGCGCGGAGCACGCCCAACAGCTGTGCGCGCACGGCCGAGCTGAGAGCACAGGCCAGGCTGCATTGTCATGCTGCGGAAGCGATCGCTAGGTAGGTGCATCATGCTTAACCTTTTCGGTTTGTAGTCTAACCGGATATAAGGAGGAGTCTTGGTATAAAATGGCCATTCATGGGCGTGCACGAAAAACTTGGCTTAACCTTGCTCGCGGCTAAGTAATAGCCGCTTGTGTAATCGTCCTGTCACTGTGAGACCTGCGATAATCAGTCGAGGTTTCAATCTTCGCTCAACTTTACCTCTCATAAAAAACTACTTGGTATGCCAAGAAATTAGCCTTCTTCCTTTCTGTGTACCATACTACCAGGTGCTGGCAACTTTGTGGATCTCCGATAAAACTATGCACGCTGCTAAACTCGTAGCTGTATTCTGGGCTGACTCTATTTAGATTGCCATCGACAAGCTAACAAGAATAACTTACTAATCAATCCTATTCATCCACAGGCTCTCAGTAATGCCAGACGTCGCACACCAAATTGTGCAACTAGAGGGCGTTCCACTCCTTACTAAACTGGTAAGGCTGCAGCGAACGCGCCCCCCCCTCGACACGAACCCGGACCAGACCCTGATCCACTGCCTCAAGGCGCTAAGGACCTTATACAAGCACCTGCCAGACGCCTTCGATGATAAACAGGATGTCAACGATATGATCAGACCTCATCTCATGGAATCGCTTATGTTGTTCTCGGCTAAGAAGGAAAGTTATGTCTAGTTGTATCGGTATTGTTATTCGATAAAATCGTTTTTTTTTTATTGTATCTGAAAAATCGAGTAATTTGTAAACTTCCGATTTTATCGATTGATAAATAGAACAAGGATAAGAATGTTAAGATATTGTAACTAGTCGTAGTAAGTATATGTATTTCGTAATCATTCCTATCTTGTGGCTAGAATATTCTAGAGTTTTATTTCTAAACTAACTCGAATATAGTTCTACTGAGACTGAATTGTAGAAAATTATTTAATTTTGACATACATATGTCTATTTATATAGGTATATATATGGGTACCTAATGTAACGGATTTAATTTCACAATAATCGATTCAAAATATTTGTACCAATTTTTAAATCGATTGCTACTCGACTCGAAATCCATTAATGAAATATACATAATCTACTAATAGACCTTAACTTTATGGATTTCCAGATTTTTGGCAAAATATTAAATAAATACATACTATTTATGGTTTTTAGATTACCATAAATTCCACTTTATATAAAAGTGTTGCTGTATATAAAATTTTAATGATACAAAAGTACATTATTGGCTTTGTATTTAGCATACTATCCACTTAATATTGTTTTACTATTTATCTTGAATAGTTTAGTCCTGAGGCCATACTATCGTGAAATTACTTTTACTAGTCTTTAATCATTCGTGTAAACTTAGCTTTAGTTGTTTTTAACGGCTTTATTATTTAAAACACTTTTATGAATCCTGTAATGCAAAATAAGAAAGATATTTAATTTAGTGCCTCATTCAGACCAGAGCATTTTATCTGGCTCTTTCGTCTGGTAATATTTTAAATCGACTCAAATTGTGCTCTGGTGAGGGTAATGCTTTAAAATATTC
This sequence comes from Eugnorisma glareosa, assembly GCA_947578425.1. NCBI lineage: Eukaryota > Metazoa > Arthropoda > Insecta > Lepidoptera > Noctuidae > Eugnorisma > Eugnorisma glareosa. The sequence goes on along the minus strand of OX387960.1, from coordinate 16,256,250 downwards.
TACATAAAACATTGAAAATATGATTTACTAATAACATTTTTTTCTCTGAGCTACGGACCTACTGTTTTGTATTCCGATGGATTCATTTTGTACCTATTAACTCAACATCACTCATGACAACACTGAATAGTATTTTAATACCACATTTTAATAATACCACATTGATACCACCTTATTTTATTGTAACCTACCTAGTGTACTATATCTACCTACATGTGTACCTACGAAAACGTTTGTAAAGAAATTGCGATATGCGGCGCCCGCCACTGTTACTATTTAAAATAAAGTATATTATCGATTTCATTTTTGTTTTTTTTTTGTGTGTGAAGAAGTATGTTGTAAGAACACCAGAGAACTAAAAAGTAGAGTACCCACAACCCAGACATAATAGCGAGGGCCAGTAACATTGAACTATTGTCTATGGATCAGAAAATCTTATGATTGTGATTGTGGGAAGTCCCCGTTTACTAGTAGCGAAAATAGAACTACCTCATTATGAACCATTGTAGGATTATAATAACGTGTTTATGCTTTCGTCATTCGGTTATCTATGACATACCTAACGGAAACGTTGCACTTGTAAAACAAATGACTCACTTTTCATGTTCGCAATCGAGAGTTTTACACTCAACTACTACAGACGAAAACAAACAGTCTAAGTAAGCTCTCATTCGCCCATGCAATTTTTATCGCGCTCTGGATTTTCAGAGCACTGCTTTATGCTGGGGTGCTCTTTGTTGGATTCTCAATACTGAGCTCAACAAAGAGAGTTTAAATTCCAGTGCGCGTAAAAATTGTAGGTTAAAAATACACCAAATATGAACTAGGACTTACAAAGAAAAAAACTGATAATTTTGTTAGGACAAAATTTAAATGATTTTATTATTCTCTCTTAAATTTAACAAGCATCAGCAGTTCATTAGTAGTAAATATATAAAAATATATCATCCGTAAGATTGTTTGATATTTTTTGAGTGCACTATGTCCACTGTAGTCTCATGGCAGTTTCTAAGATCTAAGTCATAGACACCAAGACAGAACTTGTTCTCTGGGGCCTTGAAATAGTCTAGACCTCTGCCGATTTTGATTATCCATCCAGAACTTAAACTGAAAACAGCAAAAAGGAAGAATATTCTAAATGGATAATAAACGAAAATTACAAAATGTACTCTTTAGCGAATGTTAAATATATATGTAAAAAGCTATGGCTTTTTCCAAAAATTTAATGAAAGGTAGAAATATAAAAGAAAAAGCCCATGGGGATGTTCTACAAAACAAGTTTTTTTTTGGTATGAGTTCCGTGACTTGTGCAGACAAGCAATGACACCTTTGAAAACATAACAATCAATGAAAAGATACTTACGTAATCTGTCTATCATGTAAAGTCTCAGAGTACTTCACAACTAATTGGATCCTATACTTTAACAGGTCATTGCTTAAGTTTCCGAACCATTCCCGCTGATCTCCTTCAGATTTGGCATCTTTGAATGTAATCAACTCGATCAGTTGGAGATTTGTACAGGACCGAACTAGGAGTTCACATAGCTTAAGAAAATTCTGACACTGAAAAAGAAAGTAGGTATTGGAAAATGTAAATTAATGGGTTTTTTTGACAATGAAAAACATACCCCAGTAAATCCTTAATGAGAATATAGTTTTGCCTTATAAATAGCAATTCCTACAATTACATGATAAAATTTAGACTTACCTGATGAAAGCTTCTAATGTAAGGGTCCTCAACAGAAACATATTGTACTTCTTCATCTAAAAACCTTCCAAATAGAGTTTTATAACTATGGCCAGTGGAATTATTCTCAATAAGCACTTGTTCATGGAATTGGCCGGCATCCTTTTGTTGTAAAACTAACTTTTTTATTGTCTCTGCTCTATTCATGTACTCCTCAACCTTCTTCCTTAGATAAGTTTTGTTAGAATCATCTATGTCCCCTGTTGAAAGACCATTTTTGTAAATTAACTAAGTTTTGAATTAAAACTTTTAAATAGTAAACAAAGTTGTTGCTTACCTTTTATTTTGTCTACTAATATCTGAAGGCCTTCTTGATAACATACTAGCGCTTCCGTGTATCTTTTCTTTGTATCTAATTCAACACCACGCTTCAGAATATTTACAGCAGCACTTTCTATGTTCATTTTGATAAAATTAAAAAAATAATTACTCTCTTTTGCATTTCGGTTGAATAATGACAAAACTCGTTTACAAAGGTTGCTAAGGATTTAGATAATGTCACAACATCAAAAATAATAAATTGTGCATACAACATGCCGTCTACTTATTGCGCTCTTCGTAAATGGACTGGAATCATAGACAGAGGAAGAATTTTTCACCGAATAAAAATAATCCAGTTTTTTTTTTAGACGTTGCCCACTGATCTTCCCCTGTATCGTGATGCGTTTACAAAATATTCACTCACATGTAGACAAACAGCCCGACAACTACTTGAATGCCAGTCAAATATTTGTTCCATGCGGGAATCGAAGAAGTCGAACCTGCGATACGCAGTGCTGCAGCCACTCGCTTAACCAATACAACTGCGCCAACCGTGCATCGTCTATTGCAAATAGTTTTTTTCTAAAGAGGAGAGGTTTTATTAGCAATTTTTAGGTTTCCGTAGTCAACAAGGAACCCTTATAGTTTCGCCATGTCGTCTTTCTGTCTGTCTGTCGGCAGCTTAGCTCAAAGAAGCAGTAATTTGGCATGAATATACAGATTAGTAACGCCGACAAAGTGGTAAAGTAAAATCTAGAAAAAAAAATTTTAGGGTAAGTATGTCCTGCAGGGCTATTGCGTATCTCTGTTGACAGTTCATAGTGATCATCACTTGGCGAGTTTTGATATACAATGACAGTTCTGCACGGGTAGCGTCAGTTGAATTGAAACCAACAAGAACGGTCATTGTATTTCAAAACTCGCCAAGTGATGATCACTATGAGCTGTCAGCAGAAGTGTGAGGCAGACGAGTAACAAACGATTTAAACCAAATGTAAAGTCTGCTTTCAATAAAACTCAAGGTACTAAGAGAACAATAAATACATAATAAGTACATAATCAAACGCTGAAGGATCAGTTACGTAGTGGTGTCATAGCAGTGGTACCAGAAGACGTCAAAGGAAATCATCCTACTCATTTTCTTGCACACCATCCAGTTATAACACCTGGCAAATCTCTTCGAATTGTCTACGATGCATCCGCATGTACGAAGGATACTAAAAGCTTAAATGAGTGCTTATATTGTGGTCCTATGATGTTGGAAGATTTAACAGGGTTGCTTATGAAATTTAGATGTCATGCCATAGGTATAACGGCAGATGTGGAAAAAGCATTTTTGCGAATTGCCTTAAATGAAAATGATAGAGATGTTACGAGATTTCTTTGGCTAAAGGATACAAATAAACCATTAACTAAAAACAATCAACTTCAATATAGATTTACACGTGTACCCTTCGGCATAATTTGTAGCCCTGAACTGTACCCAATGAAAATGAAGTTCAAATACCTTGCTTTTCTGACTCATCACAGTTGCGTATTCAGCTGTGATTTATCTGGTTCAGAGAAACGTAGTCAATTTTATAATAGGTAAATCACGGCTAGTTCCTATCAAAGATCAAGAACATTTAAAAATACCACGGTTAGAGTTATTAGGTAAAATTATAGTTGTAAGTACACAATGATGATGAAATTATTAATTTAGTTACTGAAGATTCTTCAACATCGGTCCGTGTGCTAAGTCGCAGAACTGGCATATCCACTAGAACTGTACACAGAATACTACTGTACCCATACCACTATCAAAGGGTATAGTTATTGCTACCACGAGATTATTTGTTAAGAGTAACATTTTGTTGAGAAATGCTACGCAGAATAAGAGAAGACCCGCAATTTTTTAATAAAATATTATGGAGCGACGAGTCATCCTCCAAAAAAGATGGATATTTAAATTTACATAATCTGCATAGCTGGCAGCTAGAAAACCCGCATCTCATAAGGCAAGACAGATCTCAGTATCAAGTTAAAATAAACCTTTGGACCGGAATTATTAACGGACAGATAATCGGTCCACACGAGCTGCCAGAAACATTAAATGCAGAGAGATATTTAAGTTTTTGCGTAATGACTTGCCGTCGCTTCTGGAGAATGTTGCTCCTGAAGTCCAACAAGACATGTGGCTGCAGGACGATGGCTGGCCCGCTCACTATGCTGTTACAGTACGAGAGCACCTTAATGCAGCGTATCCAGATAGGTGGATAGGGCGCTTAAGTCCAATATTGTGGCCTCCACGCTCGCCAGGCCTAAGTCCTCTGGATTTCTTTTATTGGGGCTGCCTGAAAGAAAAATTCTACAAGGAACAAATCACTAGCATTGAGCAATTGAGGACTAGAATCCAGACAGCAGCAAGAGAAATCAGCGATAGCGGGTTTGCTCGACGAATGAAACGGTCATTTATTCGACGTTGCAGAGCGTGTATAGCTGCAAATGGTGGCCATTATGTACATTTTTTATAATTTCTAAGTGTTTAATCATGTCAAAGATTAATAAATAATGACTAGTATGACTTGTTTTATTTCATGCTTTGGTCAAATACGTGACAAATCAGATCTACTAGATCGTTTTGCAACAATAGTGATGAAAATGTTATTGGCACTGACAGTGTAGTACATTTATTACAGAAATCGTAAGTATTAACGTCACTACGATTTAAGATGTATTTTAATGAAAATCTTCTTTGCTTCAATTAAAGTTGAATATCTTTCTATTAAACAATAGAATCTGTTATTGTGATACCATTTTGGAATCTGTATTTAGTAGGCATATTTTTAAATGAATGGGCACATCCAGTGTAGTACATTTTTTTTTACAAAAAAATCTCTTGAATTTTCATGATATGTTAAAAATTAAAGTAAAAATAGAGAAGAACTTACTATTTCTTCAAAAGCTCTAATATTACATAAAAAACAACATGTTTCCACGATAGCTCTAGTATTCAGCAGTTATTAACAGAAATAAAAAAAAAAGAAAATTATGTTTTTTTTTTAAACTACAACCGAATTTGTAACCAAAGATAGAAATTTCGTATAAAAATAGAAAAATAATAATAATTCAGGAACCCTTGGCTACAAATTGTACTAGGTTATAGTAAACTATCTGGTACATCGAATCCTTAAAGGTGGACCACTATTTACGCCACATCCTGTATATACTGGTAATAGGACGATTTCTTGACAAAAAGGACGGTTGAGAAAAAAATATACCTAAAAGGGCGTGATTATCGTTATATTTTTAGGGCAAACAAACAAAAAAAAGAAAAAACATTAAGATGTTCATTATTTTATTGAGGGATTTTCATTTTGCTCTTCCCTGGTCGCTGGACAGATGGCGCTGAACTTGTCAGGTTGTAAGTTGGTGAAAATATAAATCGCGCCAGTAACTAGTATGGAGTTACAGAATTATAATCATTCAAATCATCAATACAACCCTCCAAGTTCATTTAACCCCAATGAGTGACTTTTTCATGAAATAGTTATTGAATGGGGTTAAATGAACTTGGAGAGTTGTATTGATGATTTGAATGATTATAATTCTGTAACTTCATACGTGTTACTGGCGCGATTCATATTTTCATCAACATATAACCTGACACAGGGGTGGGTTTAAGTCCACCAACCAGTTTAAAATTTAAACTAACTAAACGTCAAACACCACGTTCAAGCACACCGCGAGGTGAAAAATTAAACTGACTAAAATTTAATCTGCCCCGTTCACGGTCGTCCGCTGGTATAAGTTTTCGCCTGACTAGGATAAATTTTAGCGACCTTTTTACCTCGCTAAATTTTATTCTGCTGTCAGATTTTGCTAGATTCGCGCCCTAGAAACGAATATTTCTAACGAGTACTTCATCATCGTCTCCGTGAATTTTATTTGTGAATTATGGATGAAGTTATGATTACATCTCAGACCAACAAAAAAAGGAAGACGAAGCACCGTGAACATCAAAAGTGAAGCCACCTTTTTATCTGTGTTTTCAAGGGCTGCCATTTGTTAAAGTTTTTCCCTATTTGGGGAATAATATTGTTGTAAGGGTAGGAAAATATTGTACAAGTAAAATATCGTTGAGATTCCGAAACAAAAACATTTTGTTTACATCGCCAAATTAAAAAAAGAAAACAATTAAGTACAAAGTGCATTTCATATACATAATATTATGAGATCACCTATTAAGCAACAATTGCTTGTGTTAGGAGATTCCGCTCTTCCACTTAGAATTATACATTCATTTGAAATTGCATGTAAAAAAGATGACAAATATAAATAGGTTAGTTTTAAATTATAATAAAAGCAAACTTGACCTATATAAATGAACGAGCGTTATACAGAGCAAAGGGCACGTATGCGCGTAATTGTGTGATGTGTGCGAATATGGGTGAGAGTGCGCTAGTGTGAGGTGTGTAGTGCGTACTCTTACGCACTACACACAAAATAAGAATATTTAATTCTAATAAATATAGGGTTTAATAATTTTTGAATAAAACCCTTTTAGGAAGATTAGTGAAGAATTATTACATACTAGAACAAACATAGAGGTTGAACTTTGTGAACCGACTGTGACTAAGTGTTCAGCAATTGCATTGGACGACGGAAATAACATCTAAAAAAATAAGTTTTGGGTCTGTAGTATTTTAATTAGCTAGTCTAAACTGGGAAACTAACTCAAATCACAAAAATACAGCCTTTGTTTAATTTTTGTGTTGATGAAATGTTTTTTTTTTTTTAATTGTATATATCTTTGTTGAGCGTGTTCTGTGTTTGGTGAGATAATTAAATAGTCGGACTCCAGAGAAGTAAAAGTCTTTTAATTGGGTTCCACAATACTTCGTTATAACTAACTACTAGTAACTACGTACTAGGTAAGCGGCGAGGCAGGGCGGTGGTACGTAGGCGACTGGCGGGCCGATCGCTCGCTCCCTCATATTTCGTCAAGAATGCAACTCAGCATATTGCCATTACTGAGCCGCTACATCTTGTTAGGATATCCGCTTTTGGTCATATGCAATTTGCAGGTCAGTGTCAGGTTGTATTTTGATGAAAATATGAATCGCGCCAGTAACACGTATGGAGTTAAAGAATTATAATCATTGAAATCATCAACACAACCCTCCAAGTTTATATAATCCCAAAGAATGACTTTTTCATGAAATAGCTATTGAATGGGATTATATGAACTTGGAGGGTTGTATTGATGATTTGAATGATTATAATTCTATAACTCCATACGTGTTATTGGCGCGATTCATATTTTCATCAACATACAACCTGACACTAACCTGCAAATTGCAATAAACGTAAGAAAATTTAAATTTCGCGGGCTACCCTTGCGCATCCACCTTAATCAAAGCAGATAGTCTGTCAGCTGTGACAAACCCACTTGATAAATAATAGGCCACTGGCTGCTTGATGCAGGGCTTGAAACCGGTTTTGAAATACCGGTTAATATTGTTCATAAACCCGTTATAATATCGTTCTTCGATTAACCGGTTAATTACAAAAACGGTTTAGACTAAACCTAAATCATTTTGGATACCGGTTTTTGCAGAAAATATAATTTTAATACTCGCACTAACCTAAATAAACCGGTATTACTCAGACTCCATTCAAGTATTTTGTTGCACTCACGACAATTAAAACGAAACTACGAGCGCGGTCGAACACAATCTGCTTGTGAGTGCGTTATTCGTTGTCGTAGAGCGACTAGATCGAGAGCTTTATTATTGTAGATGTAAGAGAGATGGCGTAGTAGGTAAAACTCTTATTTACTTACCGCCGAATCTCAAATTAACCGGTTAATTTCGCTCAACAGAATCGGAATTTGTAAAAAACGGGCTCTCCCACTAACCGGTTAAAATACCGGTAACCGAAACCTAAACCGCAATCGTTTCTGGTTTGGGGTCAATGACCGAAACCGGTTTGGAAAATTAACCGGTTTCCGAGCCCTGGCTTGATGTACTTCCGAACTCCAACCAACATAAATACAAGGCCATATGTAGCTGCCTGTGGAGATCTACTTTGTGTAGCATGGTCTTGAAATCCCTCAATATGATCCTCCTTAGTTATACTTAGTCTATATATATATATACATATAATAAAACAGTAAAAAAACTGTGTCTGTACATTGAATATATTAAAAAAATAATTTTTGAGGGGGGTTTGGAAACAGTAATAGAGCACGAATCCAAAAAAAAAATTCTGTCTGTTTGTCTGTTTGTTTGTACACGCTAATCTTCGAAACTACTCGACGGATTTAAATGATTTTTTTTTGTTGTAGGTATAGGTATTAAATCTGGGCAACATATAGGCTATAATTTATCTTGGAAACTTGAACATCTGATGCAAATTCGGTTGTAGTTTAAAAAAAAAACCTAATTTTCTTTTTTTTTATTTCTGTTAATAACTGCTGAATACTAGAGCTATCGTGGAAACATGTTGTTTTTTATGTAATATTAGAGCTTTTGAAGAAATAGTAAGTTCTTCTCTATTTTTACTTTAATTTTTAACATATCATGAAAATTCAAGAGATTTTTTTGTAAAAAAAAATGTACTACACTGGATGTGCCCATTCATTTAAAAATATGCCTACTAAATACAGATTCCAAAATGGTATCACAATAACAGATTCTATTGTTTAATAGAAAGATATTCAACTTTAATTGAAGCAAAGAAGATTTTCATTAAAATACATCTTAAATCGTAGTGACGTTAATACTTACGATTTCTGTAATAAATGTACTACACTGTCAGTGCCAATAACATTTTCATCACTATTGTTGCAAAACGATCTAGTAGATCTGATTTGTCACGTATTTGACCAAAGCATGAAATAAAACAAGTCATACTAGTCATTATTTATTAATCTTTGACATGATTAAACACTTAGAAATTATAAAAAATGTACATAATGGCCACCATTTGCAGCTATACACGCTCTGCAACGTCGAATAAATGACCGTTTCATTCGTCGAGCAAACCCGCTATCGCTGATTTCTCTTGCTGCTGTCTGGATTCTAGTCCTCAATTGCTCAATGCTAGTGATTTGTTCCTTGTAGAATTTTTCTTTCAGGCAGCCCCAATAAAAGAAATCCAGAGGACTTAGGCCTGGCGAGCGTGGAGGCCACAATATTGGACTTAAGCGCCCTATCCACCTATCTGGATACGCTGCATTAAGGTGCTCCCGTACTGTAACAGCATAGTGAGCGGGCCAGCCATCGTCCTGCAGCCACATGTCTTGTTGGACTTCAGGAGCAACATTCTCCAGAAGCGACGGCAAGTCATTACGCAAAAAACTTAAATATCTCTCTGCATTTAATGTTTCTGGCAGCTCGTGTGGACCGATTATCTGTCCGTTAATAATTCCGGTCCAAAGGTTTATTTTAACTTGATACTGAGATCTGTCTTGCCTTATGAGATGCGGGTTTTCTAGCTGCCAGCTATGCAGATTCTGTAAATTTAAATATCCATCTTTTTTGCAGGATGACTCGTCGCTCCATAATATTTTATTAAAAAATTGCGGGTCTTCTCTTATTCTGCGTAGCATTTCTCAACAAAATGTTACTCTTAACAAATAATCTCGTGGTAGCAATAACTGTACCCTTTGATAGTGGTATGGGTACAGTAGTATTCTGTGTACAGTTCTAGTGGATATGCCAGTTCTGCGACTTAGCACACGGACCGATGTTGAAGAATCTTCAGTAACTAAATTAATAATTTCATCATCATTGTGTACTTGCGGTCTTCCTTCACTTGCACCGCCTATACCTGTGCCAGGTATCCTCCCCTCGGTGTATGCGTTATGCACTCTCCCAAAAACCCGATGGTCTGGATGTCTTCGTTCGGGATATCTCTCCCGATAGAGTCGGGCTGCTTCTCTGCTGACACCTCTGCATTAGCCATAAATAAAATGCATGTCAGCATATTCGCGGGGTGTGTACCGCGACATTTTGGTTCGTCACTACACTGCACGTTTGTCCAAATCGTTGAGCAAGCCAAAGTCCAGTACACGTAGCCAATATCGTAGGGATCACCAAACAAACAAATCCAATCAGTAGGCAAAACAGAGTCCAGAGTCAGGGGTAAAGAAAACAGCGGAGGTGAACACAGGCAGAACAAAAACGAAACGCATAAGACGCACGAGTGACGAGATCGTACTAAATCATTTAGGAGACTTCTGGAGATTTCAACGTTAGGAATGAAAGAGATAGCATTCGTTAACCATATTCTTCCCTTATCATTCGTATCGCACGTTACTCTATTGTCAAGAGCTTCAATGCATTTTATTGTTAACCAACACAACTCAGGTAAAAAGGTTCGAGCTTTTGTTTGCCTCGGCCACGTTTGTGCTTTTAAAACCAGTTTTTGTCTAACTCACATCAACGTAAGTAAAAAGTAACATTTTATAGGACGTTTTAAGAATATGGTTTACGCAACTTAATTTTAAAATGTATTTTAAAGAAAACCTTCTTTACTTCAATTAAAATTGAATATCTTTCTGTTAAACAATAGGATCTGTTATTGGGATACCATTTTGGAATCTGTATTTAGTAGGCATATTTTTAAATGAATGGGCACATCCAGTGTAATACATTTTTTTCACAAAAAAATCTCTTGAATTTTCATGATTTGTTAAAGATTAAAGTAAAAATAGAGAAGTACTTACTATTTCTTCAAAAGCTCTAATATTACATAAAAAACAACATCTTTCCACGATAGCTCTAGTATTCATCAGTTATTAACAGAAATCAAAGTAAGAAAATTATGTTTTTTTTTTAAACTACAATCGAATTTGTAACCAAAGATAGAAATTTCGTATATAAATAGAAAAAAAAAATCAGGAACCCTTGGTTACAAATGGTTAAAATTGTACTAAATTATAGTAAACTATCTGGAACACCGAATCCTTAACGGTGGACCAGTATTTACGCCACATCCTGTATATGATGCTCTGTGGTCCCATTTCAGATAGCGAATCGACAATCGACCGAAAGTCGACGCAGGTACTGGCAACACGACACGACACGATCGATTTGGTCAAAGAAAGTACCATTAGCAAACGATTTTGGTGTAATTCTGTGAAATCAATCCAACCGTTGCAATTTTGTGATTGTTCTAGGTACGGGATGTAAGAAAAAACTGCAAGTGCACCAAAAAGATAGCAGAGAAAAGAAGGATTAATTACGCTCGACAGCCAAGTGTATTTTTGCTTGAATACCGGCCAGCCTGCACTTAAAATGTCTATTCAATGGACAATTATTGCTGGCTACCTCTACTTAGAGGTAGCTATCATCATCATCATGATAATGCCTATATTTAGTCCCAGCAGATGGAATCAGTTCTTCAAGTCGCGGATATTTTCGATGTTTCAAGTACATGCTGCGGCGTACTTCTATGTATTGTTGGGTGTTTTAAGTCTGTTCCTGATTGACGCTGTAAGAGAAATGAAGAAATATTCCAACAACACGGAAGCTGGAGCAAACTTGGCAACTGAAATGAAAGCCAGTGTTAAACTTTTTCGAGCACAAAGAAACTTCTACATAACTGGCTTTGCCATTTTCTTAGCCTTTGTTATTCGCAGGATAGTCAGTATGCTTATTATACAAGACGAACTGAGTAAGAAAGCTGACATGATAATTAAACGGGCTGAAGAAACGGTCAAAGAGGCTAAGAATACAATGGTGGCTCATTCACACAAAGGCGAGGAACGGTGTCCAGAGGCCATCGAATGGGAAAGTAAACTGAGAGAAACTGAAAAAATGCTGAGCTGTATCAGAGAGATTTCAGACAACGATAATATAGAACTTCAAAAATGGAAATATAAATGTTTTAATGCTAAGCTTCAAAATGATTGTGGAGTGCGAGGATAAATAACTAGAGGAACAGTACTGAAATGAAAACACCTCTAAATAATTGCTTCATATTTAATCAAAAGATAAGCTAAGTGCTATAATACTAGCTTATCTTGAACAGCAACTCAATTATAATAATCTAACTAACATTTAGTTAAGATCCCCAATTACAATAATAATGAAAAAAACTTAGTATTTTGTAGTGGATCTTATAAATCCTTTACCCTCAATCAATCAAATCGGTAGAACATAAATATACTTATTACCAGAGATCTGGTGATATGTACCTGTTGCTATGTTTGTGACATTGTCATTGTTACTAATTTTATGTAATTTCTTTTCGTGTTACAACCATAGTGACAGGTATATCATCTGGAATAGGTATATATTTGCCTAAACTTTAGGAAGTGTGTCATCTCCCGGTTTTTTTGTAACAGGTGGGCAAACATCTTTTCCGAGAGATGCACATGCATAGATTTGTTTGCGCTAGTTTCTATTTTCTGTTCCCTCATCTATTTCTTGATTTTGTCAAGGTTGATTTGCAGCATTAGTTAGGCCTTAGGCACCAATCACACTGCGTTGTTCTGTACGATATTTTGCAGCATAATTTTAAGATCACATGGCAGTTCCATATTGCATTTGTTTTCAACTTTATGAATATTGGACTATTGATGCGTGAACCCAACTTTAATAAACCGTAAAACGTCATGCCGGGCAGCGCCATGTGAACACACCCTTATTTGTATTTATTATTGGACAAGGTATCCGTGCCATCAGTGATGGTGGCAATTGATTGGTGTTACAGAACTTATTAAATATTTAGAGATTTTAAAGGAAGGTACAGGTTTAAAGGTTGTCCACATTTTATTGAATGCATTTATGTTTAAGCAAATGTACTCGTTAACTATTCTGATCTCTGCTAATAACTATTACTAACTATTATTAATCTGTGTATTTTACCTACCTATTATTCACACTCAGTAGTTTTAGGAACATTTGTAATGAATGTGATTTTTTATTATATCTGGTGCTTTATGTATCTTTTGAGATTAAAATGGCTCTGGTTAAGTTGTAAAACAAAATTTAGACTAACTCTTGAGGATAAACCTAATAAGAAAGCTGTAAAATTAGGTTTAAGTGTAACTTCCTTATTCAATTACTTGTTGATGTATAAAACACACACTATCCCACACTGATGTAAGATTAAAATAATATTGTGTGATGAAACCTGACAGTCTTTACATAATCTATTGTCAAGATACTGTCTTGCAGTTTAGTTTGTGTATAGCACCAGTGCCAAAATCTTAATTTTGATATCTAGTCTTATTTAAATAAGAATTTAAATGTTGCATCAAAATTGAAATTAATATTTTTGTAAATTGTTTTGCTATTTGTACTTTGTTCTTCTATTTTCATTGTGTATGATGATTGGCGATTTGGTATTAAAATATTTTTATGGTTTGGGGTTTGATAAATTATTGACTGAGTTTTTATTAATATATGTATTATTACTCCAGTTTACCCTATTTCATAACCCATTTAAAAAATGTTATATTGTATAAGCCATTTTTATTTTTTATTAACTAAGTTAACCCAAACATATTTTTGTACGCCATTCCTATATGGCAAAACATGTATTAGCTACTTTCTTTTATCTAGAAGACCTGTATATTGTATAAGTCCTAATCATGTTTTACAAAATAAATATATCTTATCTTAACATAAATACGCAGTGTACCTATTGTAGTTTCATTATAATTAAACTTTCTAATAAAATAAGTAATTGTGTATCATTTTTAGGGTTCCGTAGCCGAATGGCAAAAAACGGAACCCTTAGGTATAGATTCGCCAAGTCTGTCCGTGTATGTCACAGCCACTTTACTCTGAAACTATTAGGACTACACAGTTGAGACTTAGTAGGTAGATGTATTCCGTGAACCGCTATAAGGTTTATACAAAAATAAAAAAGATTAGGGGGGTCTCCCCATACATGGAACTGAAACTAAAAAATATTTTTTTCATCAAACCTATACGTGCGGGGTGTCTTTAGATAGGTCTTTAAAAATGACATTGTGGTTCCTAAACCATTTTCTCTCAAAATCAATCGTTTGAAAGATAGACACTTCCAAAGAGGTAAAATGTGTGTGTGTGTCCCCCTCTAATTTGTAAAGTATGAGCAGAAAAATTCTGAAAAAAATATAGAACAATAGGGTCCGCACATTACTGACCGACCCACGGTCATCGGCGATGAGACTGTTTATACCGCGGAAGTGTGGAGGTCGTGGCTTCTATTCTTCTTATGCTAAGACCTTGCATAATCGCGAGGTATGCAGTCTCAGGGAATACTTTCTCGAAACCAACTAAGGGATGCACCGCGACTGAAGGTTTTGTCGTTTCGGATGGTTTTGAACTTCGAAGCGATTCGAAGTTGGACGGTACGGTTGACATCTGTCAGGACTCAGGCATGAGCATGCCATCGTCCAGGAATCTTCAGTTTTTTTTTTTTTTTAATTGGCCGATGTTTCATACCTGACTACTCTTAGAAGAAACAGCTGAAATAAACTCAAAGGTCCTAATCTCTTTTAATGTCTAGACATAATCTTGTTCCAAGTCTCTTGAAGAAAGAACCACCACGTTGTTCTCGTCTTGCTAACGGCGAGTAGTTACACAGACCCAATAATCTAACTATTCATGTTCAATACTCAATCCTCGAAAATCCCAGATTCTCATTTATCCTTATTTCTCGCCTTAGGGTTTAAGTTTCCAAAATCGCTCAAAAACGTGTTTAATTGACCAAATACCAATTTTCATTGATTTTACCGGATTACCCCTATTTTGTCCTTTCGTAGTGGATGTCTACGTCACAAAAGGAACCTCCTGTTCTGCATTGATGAATCGGTCAGTTTGGACAAGTGATTATAATATGAATAGATTATGTTCATTTTTCTTATTAGTGCAGATTTACCGGCGGTGATTTGTTTGGGCCCGCGGGGTGGTTTACAGCCTACTCCCTCTCACAGAGAGGAGGCGTCCGTCCCAGCAGTGGGAACATTATAGGCTGATTATGCTTTATTTATTATTTTACACCTTGTTAAAATAATGGACGATAGTGTAGCTATATTGTCAGATCTGTCTGCCTTCAAGCAAAATAATAAATACTTACCTATCTCTCTTCCTAAACCATTTCTTTTATTTCATTATTTATAAGTAAAGTGTAAATCTTTATCGGCGGCGGCGATCTCTCGCGTCCGGCCCTGGTTCAATCCATGGTCCGGAGCGAGACGGAATGGGACGCCGTCACCTCCTTCTGCGAAGCAGTCATGCTAGCGAAGGAGGTGGCGGGACGTGAGAGGGAGAGAACCTCACGTCCCAGCCGCCGCGGGAGACGCACCGGGCGTCGGGGGCCACGTGGTGGCCCCCGGCCACCGTAGGCGCGGGCCTGTGGACGGTGAGCTATGGGCTAGCTCGCCGTCCGTCCGTCTTATGACGACAGGCCGTGTCGACGGCGCGTTCGTGTTCCACGCGCGCCTCAAAGAGAGTCAGCAAACAGGAAGGGGTCCGTAAGGACCGACGACGCCTGCCAGGGTTGCGGGACTGTTCGAAAGAGATACCGCGGCCCTGGAACACAAAGGGCAAAGGAAGGAACATGGATGGGTTTTAGTCAGCAAAAGTCTGACACTCCCTCCTGCTCAGCCCAGAGCGGGAGGGGTTATTTGATGATTTCCCCATCGGTAAAAAAAAAAAAAAAAGTGTAAATCTTTGTTTGATTTTGTCTAGGTTTTGATGTGCAATAGAACTGTCCGTACTTGCTAATATTGTCGAAGATGCTCTCTGTATTTTCAAATTGTAATAAGATCTCATTTTTAGAGTATTATGTTTAATTTGTGTTCGAAATTTGTGATGAATTATCATTACATTACATGACATACACATACTTGTGACTTGTGAACACCTTTTGTCCCAAATGCATAAACACATCGATTCATGTAAAATTAGTCATACTTGCATAGATGAATAAATTATAATCATGCTAAATAAAGAAGTCAAAAACTAACGTTTGTTTTACTAGACTGCTCCATATTGATTTCAGCATTTTATGCACAAGTACAGTGTTTTTCTCTGTCTCTTTATATATATGAGATATGTATGTTTGTGTGGAAGCATCCTGAAACCGGCGCGACCCTCACAGGCTCGTATTGGATATCATGCCAAGGCTAGCTAAATATAATAAAAGCTGTTTGTATATGTGTGTAGAAATATTTAATAAGATACCGAGCGACCCAAAAAATAAAATTATATCTAAATACAAGATTATTTAAAAGTAAATTGTATGGTTGGCTGTCCACTAATAGTTTTTATAGTTTAAAAGAATTTTTTGACAAAAAATTTAAATGACTGTTTTTAAATTTAACTGTTTTTAATTTTAATGTTTTTAATGTTAATAGATTTAAATTTGAATGACTGACATTAATTAAATGTAATGTTCTTATGCACGAAAAATTTGCACGCTTATAATGTTAAGCAAAAACATGTATGCTCTGTATCTAATTTTGTACCATCTTCTATACCATGTTTTTATGCAAATAAATATTCTTATTCTTCTCGATAGAAATTTTGTTCAGATATAATTTTTTGCTGAGTTACAATTGCCATCTTGAAGGAAACTATTGAGAAACGCACTGTACTTGTGCATAAAATGCAATACAAAGAATCTGTAAAAGCACTGTACTTTGAAATTCCCGCCCTGGATTTTACTGCCTTGTTTTCGTGGGCGATAAATAGATGGCTCTGGTCGGTAAGGAAAATTATCCTCAAAATTTATACGGAGTCGTTATTCTTCTCCTAGAGTATATATGTTCTGTGGTGCGTGGCCCGACATGCACTTGGCCGGATTTTTTTAATTTTTAATTGAGAGCATTGAAATTGTGTAAATAAATAATGATAATTCTACGAATGTAATTATTTCAAGATTTTCATTATTACCTACCGCGTACTATGTGAGTTCAAAACCAACTAAGCAAAGATAGCTAGCACGAACGGAAACGGAACGTTAATCATTTGACATAGAAGTGACATAGTTTTGTAAATACAACATAACCTCTACGAGTTTTCTTTTCTTAATTAGAAAAACGCACAAGATGATTAAAATAAGTACCTTCTTGTGTATGTTACGATAACCGGTATAAATATTATTTCACATCCGTTAAAGTTTTATTATAACAGAAAATGTCGCATCAGCTGGGACGTGTGGTGTCGGCAATTTTGCACCGATATTTTGGTGAAATCGTGCAGAAAGTGGGCGATGACTTATTCACGTTTGGGAGTAAGCCTATCGGCATGATTATGAAGACCACCAGCCTCACTCGCACCCAGGTAATGAGCGATAAATAGCTTTTAGTAATATAGGTTATGTGAATCAGTATTTCAGTATCGAACTGTCGAAGATACAATGAATCTATCAGGCGGTCAAAGCACTCAGGAGTTGAATCTATCAAGCTGTTCAATAATAGCAGGTTTAACAACTTAACAACTATTTCAATCCTGTGTTTTAAACTCTGTTCAACCATTTGACTGTGCCTTTTAACTAACTTACTTTCAGGCAAAGATATTAAAATATTTACGAGCAAAATAAACTGGACCAGATAAAGAAAATCGTAATCCAATACTTGTTACTACTTAGTAATAAACACACATTCGCTTTTCAGGAAATATTCATGTGTCAAAATCTAATTCCTAATGTCCGCTCTGTTACTGTTAACCTGTGTCATCCCACTGCTGGGCCAAGGTCATGACCATGACTTTAGAACTCTTCAATCCAGGGCCAATGTGGGCCACTGGGGGTTGGTTTTGTGCGCTCTATAATTCTTTTAAAACTCTTTGCTTTCAGGTCATTGAAAGTCTTCGCACACTGCTCAAGTTTGATTTGGCCACATTTGAACCGTCCAAGAATGAAGTGATTGCTGACTATAAGTTAGTTCCTGATAATGTCCTGCTACTAATAAGATATCCTAGGTAATTATAAAACATACAATAACATAACATCACACATGTATTCCTCAAGGGGTGGACTGTTATGTTAAGGCCCCCTGGATTGGGTAAGCTGATTGCCAGTTATCCAGATTGTGAACTAATATTAACTAAGAAAATCTAGATAGAAACACCTAAAATCATGCTGCCCATTCTGTGTATCAAACCTAAGACCCTGTTTAGTATTATCGCTTACGCTAGCGCTAGATCCAATAGTAAATTGGTCTTTAGTATGTGAAATAAAGTTCTACACAATCTTGATCTTTCATCAAAATTTTTTAATTTTGAGCATTGATGATAATTAAAATGATTCTTGTTCCATGTCTAAACTAAAAACATCCTATTTCAGGTATCTCCTGCAGATAAAGAGTAAGTATGGCAGTGAGGCAGAGCTGCTGGTTGAAGAGTTGCTGCAGCAAGCCACCTGCACTGCCACCGTGCTGCTGTTCACTATTGCAATGAAATATAAAGATGATAAGGTACACAGTACAGGTTGCTCACCAGTTAGAAGTTATCAATTTTAGACCAGCCACTGTTTATGCACAATTGTACCTAATGTTATTGCATTTATATAGGAGCCATTAGGAATCTACCCTATTTACCAGAACACACATAACATCATGTCTTCTCCCCAGAGGCCAAGGCAGAGGTGTACCTAATAGTACAGTCACATTTAGTGAGTTATGATAAATAGTTTGAGTTCATTTATATGCTAAACTCAAAGCATTTATTTCAAATAAGTGCTTTTGGAGGTGGTGTTGTTGACACTAGCCTGATGTACAATACAATACTACTTAGAGTAAATAGACTTGGAGTGGTAGTTTCATTCAACATTTTGTTGAAAGTTGAAGCAACAATACAATTAATGTGTACTTAAGTGGGATGTAATTTCACGAGTTGCATGTAGCCTTAAAAGGCTAACTTGAAATAGGTTCACTTTGCGTGCAACTGCTGCAGTTCTAAGCCTAGTAATTCTATGCAATACAATTGAATCAGCTAGTTATGTACTTTTTTTATTACAGAAACCATTTTAATTTTGTATTAGACTGCTGTCTGAAGAAACTCAATATCATTAGCCTACCTATGTGATTTTTCCCAAAATGCTTTAACAAAATTTAATTTGTGTTTACAGGAGAAAAACATAACAATAGTGACTCTAAAGGACATGTTCATAAGCCTGGTGACGGCGGGTTACATCCAGCAGGCTCCAGTACCCGAGCTGAAGGAAGGCAGTGAGCTACCCACCCTGGTGCCCGTGGCTACCATTGTGCCAGATATGTTGGTCTCCAGAACTGGCACGTTGGCGCTCGTGCAAGCTATGAGTACTGCCAGTATTAGTGATATTAATGACAGTTAGTATTATTTATTTTAGAGGTTTTTTCAGTCTTATGTTTAGAATGATCTTTCCTAAATTGAGTAATTGGATCATTTTAACTGTATAATTTTTCAAAGTTAAACTACATTAATGTTCTTGGATTGTATTATGTACTCTGACATGCTATTGTTGCAGAACAAAGATTTAAACACTTTTCCTTTTGCAGATATCTACTGGAGAGTGAATTACGACAGGTTCCACTTGGACTTCAGAGACGAAATTATGATAAAAGCAATCACACGACGAATTGACGAGAATGGTAGGTGGCTTCACTTTTTTAAACATTCACCTAATTGTCTCAGTTTTAGGAGCATCATCTATGTGCCACATGATCTGACATGACATGGTAATCATTACTGTTTCCAAAACATGCTATCAATATTATATAGCCGGTACCAGAAAGGTGTTGTCATGGGACTACCATCGAAATCGCGAAAAAAATCTGGATATATTTGGGTCGTATAGGTATTGAAGTTTCGTACTGGCCAGATTTTTTTTTCACGATTTTGAGTTTGGCCCTATAATATTATATGGCCAAATATTCATCCACTAGTGATATAATCTAGATTATTTTGTCATTTTTCAGCTGGAGAACTAATGCGCTTCCTCCTCGAGAAAATGTACCTAACGTCGCCAGCGTGGGCGCCTGAGTCGAGTCCCCTGTGCGCCATAGAGTTACGAGAGCGATGCCGAGGCGCTGCAACTGACAGGCCACTGCTGCATCAGTTCGTAGACCAGTACCTCAAGGTGCTAGGTATGTGGAAGTAACGTAAAGAAAATCTTGTGATTGTGAAAATGGTCTTAAAACTTAAGCTGTGCTTGTATGGCAATTTATAAGAATGTTTTGGACAATTTCAATTGGTAACACTTTTGAAATATGAATTGGACCGAAGAAAAGTTGCAAAAATCGGCTGGATGAGATTAGCACAAGACAGGACAGGTTTGTATGGCTGTAGCGGCATGCATCACACTACTATACGAACTAAGCATCAAACCCGACGACGTAATGCGCATTATACATCGCGCATGCAGAGTTCAGAGAGAATCGGACGGACACAACACCCGTCTGGTCGGATCATCTGTTTTCAATGGAGAATGGAGAATTTCCATCCTATTCGGCATACTCCTAATTGGCAATGCAATCATGATGATGACCCTACACAGTTTCAAGTTATAACTTGCCCCCTATATTCTGGCACAGAGGAGAACGGCGGCGGGTTCGTGCGTCGCGCGGGCGACGCGGGCGCCGGCCAGTACGTCGTGCGCGCGCGCCACGCGGCGCGGCAGCTCGTGCTGTGCGCGCTGGACCACGCCGTCACCGAGCGCCTCGGCTCCAAGGCCGCCAGGATATTTAGGTGAGGACTCTAGTGACTGACTAAATACTAACAACGCACGGATTGATCTTCGAGGTTAAGCAGTACTCGCTTAGGTCGATCCGTGGATAGGAGACCGTCCATAACATACCGAGTTTCGATTCATCGGAAAGCACTTTAAGCCGTCGGTCCCGGCTGTCATTTGTAGACCTTTGACAGTCTATTCAGGCAGTCAGTGACTTCAAAGTCCGACAACCAGTCTTACCTAGGGGCATCGTATTAACCAGTTACCTCCCTTGTGGGGGTCAGATAGGCAGCCGCTCCATATAAAATACTGGTAAATAGCTGCATCCAGTTGGAGTTGGTACCGGATGCCAACCTCAACATAGTAGTTACTGTTAAAAGGCTAGGCAGATGATGATATTATAATATTTCTTGAGTAGGACATCTGCAGTACCAGCCCAAAGATAAAACATAAAGCTGAAATATCTCATGACTTCATGTCACGTGTTTTCAGCGATCACCAATATGTCCACGAATGCGGTGGTTATAGCAATTTCTAAACACTAAAATGCGGTCCCTCGGTCTTATAAAACAGATATTTATTTTCGATGCAATATGTTTACCTACTTTTTTACAGGTTAGTCCGTTCTAGAAAGTACATAGAAGAGGATGACATACAGAAGAATGCGATGTTAGTGAATAAAGAATGCAAGCAGCTGACGTACAAACTGCTAGAAGAACATTTTATTAGTGTTCAGGTAATCTAATTTTCACTATCCCTCCTTATCTATTTATTTTTGCATTTTAAGATCTCTAACAAAAGATATAGGTACACAAAACATTATTAGATAGTGGACAATAAAAGGGAAAATTTAAATACTTTGAATTTACTACACACAATATTGCTTTTATTTGTTGCTCTGTAAAACAGGACTCGATTTTTATTTATCTGATTGCATCAGAGAAGAAATTTTTAGTAAACCTAACAATATAACATTTATTTTTTATATTTTCAGCCAATGAGAAAAGCAGCTTCGGCCGGTGGATTGGCGAAAGCCATCTATTTATATCACATAAAATTACATGACGTGAGTTTTATTAATTTTTCAATAATCATCATGTTCCTTGTCTCATTCTACTTGGGGTCGGCACACATTTTCTTCTTTTATTCTCCCCTGTCAGACGTCAAGGCATAATTTACTTATTTCTCTTTCATATCATTCCTTACATAATCCATCCGTCTTTTCTTTGGCCTTCCTCTCCATTTTGCAATAATATTATTATGAAAATAGTATGGGTCAAAATACTTTATTCATCCTCATCATTTCACACACATTTGGAGGAATTCTAAGTCCAGCTTTGTACGGCTTTAGGCTGAAATATGTCATAGTAGTTACACTGCTTACAATTTCAGTCTGACAACCAGTCTTACCAAAGGGTATCGTATTACCCAGTGGTAACTGGGTTGTGCAGGTCAGATAGGCAGATAGGTAAAATACTGGTATTCAGCTACATCCGGTTAGATTAGAAGCCGACCCTAAACTGTTGGGAAAAAACTAGGCAGATGAGATGATTGTTTTATGTCAATAAAATTTAGTTATTTTATCCAGGTGGCCCACGCAGCTCAGCAGATGTGCTACCGCGCGCTGCACAACGTGCTGCGCCGGCGCGCGGCCGAGCTGGCGGCGCACGCGCGCCTGCGGGACAAGCGCCGGCGCGTGCGCAGCATCGTGCACGGCATGCGCCTGCGCGGCGAGCCGCAGCAGAACATCGACGATGTCAGTATTATATCAGGCTGATTTTATCAAACCGAACATTGACTTGACAATCTGGCACTATTATAGATTTTCTGAAGACCCAACTCCACTAATTTACAAACGTTTCCGTTATTTGCCGTACAATTATGTCAAAAACAGGTAGGAATAGACCACCGAACTTTTTGTAAATTAGTGGTGTTGGGGCTCTAGAATCAAAGCTGTTTTGATGTACCCACGGCTACACATCAAGCTATACATTTCCAGTATAATCTGACCTCGCATTGTACGGAAATCTTATACAATGCGAGAACAGCATAAACTGGAAATGTATAGCTTGATGTGTAGCTGTGTACACACACGAGAACGATGAAGTTAAGACCCTGCTCGCTGTATTTGAGATGGATACGTAGACGATTGTCCGAATAAATAATTATAAATTCGGAGTCAGCTGAACACACATTAGAGAACACTGCACGTTGTCGTTTTGCCGACTCACGCTCACCTGATGAAAAGTTGGACACCGTAAACGTGTCATAATAAACATTCCAGGTAGAGGAAACCCTGACCCCGCCAGAGCTAGCAGTACTCCAGGGCGTTGAGAAAAGACTGAAGCAGCTGAGCACGGCAGAGATGGAGCTCGACAGGAACCTGTTCATCTTCAAGTGGTACTTTATGTTCCCACAGGACAAGTGAATGTTACTTGGTATTTCGTTTGTAAGGTATGACAGCTTCTTGTTGACATGGTGTACGAAACTGGTTGGTAAAGCAAATTTATAGTTGGCGCCAAATAACCTGGCAATAGCGGTCATTGCCCTGAGCATGAATGAGCTTAACTACATACAGCATATATCAGCTGGTGTTAGAAGTATCTAATCAATGTGTGTATAAAATGGGAGAAGAATAAGATGATATTGTTAACGAGTTGAAACTAATTCTGTAAATAGACAAGGATAAGGAAATTTAATAAAAATCTCAAAAATACGTTCTTAAAATTTTATTTGACCCCATTGATACTCAATAGTTGCTCAAACATGTACAACCTATTCCGTCGATCGATATTACAAAACATATCCAACTATTTACCCGGGCAGCCGTCACACGTAATAAACACAAAATGGCGTATAATTTGAAGCGAAATTTACAACTACCCTCGGAATCATTGCGAACAATGAAGACTTCTGTAAATACCTAATGTTGTTTAGTTCACCGAGGAGGTATTCGAAGCTCGTGTAGTGAGTTTTTCAACATTATATATTTGAAAATTGATTAAAAATGAACTCGTAAGACAAAATGATCCGTAAGAGCAAAGGGGCACTGTTGTTAGTCTATATATTGTTAATTAAGTTGTATAGCTTAAACATTTAATTGAATATAATACAAATTATAAAATGTTCGTTGTAACTTGTATCTGTACCCGCCATTGCCTCGATGATCTACTTATTGAATAGATAGAGAATAAAACAATAAATCAGGACCAAGGAATGTGTAAAAAATATAGAAATTGAAACAAATACCATTGTTTTTTAAATACATACATACTAGCATATTTTAATTTTATCAGTTAATTTACTAATATTGCACAAAAAACCGCATAGTCTCGGTGAACTCAACCACAGAACACTTGAAAGAAAAAAACAATTAATCAACATTATTATAATTATTAATTAATATTAACAAGTATATAGATTATGTACGTACGTAGTAAACACCTGTTAAACAGTGACATCTAATATTTTTATTATTTTTATTTATTACAGAGTTTCGACGATGTGTGTACTGACAAAGATGATTAAATAGGAAATATAATTTTGCTAAAAACTTTTGTTCTGCTCTTAATTACTGCTTTTTTAATCTTTCATGTAGAAATTAACCCAATTCTACTATACCAACGCCGTTTAGACAGTTTATTTGCTATCCATATTTTAAAATCGAAGAATTTCGGTACAGCCTTTTTCTTTTTGTTGTATTAACTTAATAAACTAGGCCTCGAACATCAAAGAATGTGTAAGATGTTCCAATCTTTGTCAACACACACTCGGCGCTTCGTAAGATACTCACTTCAAGCTAGATTAGATTTACACTAGATTTGTCTAAATTAAAAAGTCGTCAAATATTTACACGCTTTTGCCTCGGCTTGATGTCTCGTCAAAACTCATTAAAGATAATTTTAACATGTTAAATAAATGCATATTTACATATCATTCTGTTTAAGTTTAAAGTTCAGTTGTTTATATTCAAAAGTTGACAGAAATCAATCTAAAACAGGTGTAATTTTTAGGTTTTAAAAACAATTATGAAATGTAATACGCTTTTATTCAACAATAAATTGTTTTTGTTTATTCATAACACAAAATTGAATAATATTTATACTCATAGATCTTATTACTCAGTCATTAGTTACGATTTTTCGAATAATTTCTTATTTGATGTTTACTACCTCGACTCAAATGATTCTTGATCCGTGCACTTGAATTCACCTAGTTTTTGTCGTTTAGTACGCAGTTAAACCAAACGAATATGCGTAAATAATTAATTATATAAAATTTGTGCGCATTTAATTTTGCATGAACAATATTTATATTTTATACCAGACTAAAATCTCAACTAAAATTTACAAGAGACATCAAAGCTGAGTCACGAAAACACCCATTATTTTTAGTCAGATTATTTTATGAACTATTCTATGGAAATATTAAAAATACAGTGAAGACATCGACTATCTGGCCTAAGATATCACCTTAACGCGAACGAATCGACCTACATTATCCGACTATACATAGGTACTTGAAATGTTTACAAAAGCAGTTATTTTTTATTTATTTAATATTAATGTTATGAATAGTGTGTTTGTGTGTGTAAATTAAGCTCAAAATGCAACTAAAACAACATCTTAAAAAAATAGTTCTAAAGACGGAAATTGCTTGATTCAACTATCCTTATCCTCAGGGGCAGTAGTACTTTTATTTTACCAAAATCCGACTCAAATGGAAGTAACATAATTATATAATAATTTCACGCGAACGAAGGTCGCGGGGCAAATCCAACATTCCCAAAATAATCTAAACAGCGACATCTCTATGTATACAAAGGTGAGGTAAAAAGCGAAATAAAATGAAACATGCAAATTAAAATTGTATTTATTTTATTTATGAACTAGGTATTTTATACAACTTAACAAAATACATACATACAGTAACTAATCAGAGCAACCAAAATATAATCATTCATACTGGCATTGAATCTTGATCAAAACAACTCATATTGCTGCATTCATTCCTGGATCCATTTGGTCACATATCATTGTCTCGAACGTCTTCGGTTGGCAAGAACCATCTCAGTCAATCATGTAGTTATTGGAACAAATGAAGCAACATGATACTCACACTACTTAGTGTTGTCAATGTATTTTAGTTTCTCTCTAATACTGTTAAGTTTTATGTTATCACTGAGTACTTGATTTCCTTCAAAAGTATGTCTGAACGTGAAAATAATTTTATTTGTACTATCACAAAACACTTCGCATTTGATTACGGGATGGAAAGTCTAAATAAACATAAGTTTTTAAATAATTCGAGATATTTTAGCTTAAATAACAAAAATTTGGACTAAGCCGAACAAATATTTAATGACAACTCAATCCTTAAGCCAATTTACTAAAAGAAATATTTTATAGCTATATTAAGAGGCCAAATAAAGAATAAGAAATATAGAATAGATCTGTGATGTAAAATTAAAATATAATAAAAAGCTCTACTCGATATTTACAAAAGTAATCAGACTGTGGTAACGCTAAGACATGAGGACTGAACTATAGTTAAGAGACGATAACAAAACAGACGACGTCAGCCGCCGACGAGCAGTGATACGGTGCTGCTATATTATAATGTAGGCATGTACAGACTTCATAAGCGAGACATATATAAATTTTCCAAATTTACTATAGTGCTTTATTACTAAAATTTACCACTCTTGAGTGTACCAGTCGCCGTGTCGTGAACATAACATACATATTGTTTCTCTGAATAAACATTATGTATGGCGCGAGTGGCGCCCTCTGCCGCCCGGCACAAGCTCCGTTACAAGCTACATCTAGCGCAACAAACAGCATAATTTAGAATAAAACATAAAAACGTCCAAATATATTGCAAGAACTTATCACAAAAAGTAATAAACTGTCTCCTAATCCAATTATACTATTTACAATGCAAAACAGGGTAATTTATACACTTCGTTTGTTTTACTAAATAATTTGTCATTTTTAGATAAATATCTCCATACGTAATATAAATTTATTTAAGATGGCCTAAATAATAATACTAACATTTGTAAATGAACGTTGGCTAGCCGGGATAAAGTAAAATATTGATGTGAAGCCAAATACCTATTACGTCCAGGAACTATTAAATCATAGGCTTACTTACCGACGAACCTTATCCCATATATCTACTAACTTTAACGTATTTGGGCAGCATGATATCTATAACGAGCTATAACGTACGCGGTGAGATATACAGTATCGTTTTAGAAAGCTATCCATAATGTTGTCGAAACGTAACAGCGCTCACGACCGCAACTTGCGACATTTTCAAACGAAGCCTGCCATCGATGTGCGTTTACATCTTTTATAGTCTCGTACATTGTGCATGATTGTTTTATTAAATTATATCTACGAAAATTGACAATAAAAGATATCAGTGAGCTACGCAAACTTTTTAATTTGTAGTTACTTCATTTAAAAACATCACAAGGATTGTTCTGGGCGACATGGTATCCTGGCTTCTACACTGAACACATAGGAGTCCGACTCCCGGCAACACTGTCGCTCTCTCCCGCGCCCCCTGCCGATCGTGTAAGTGCGTCTCCCTCACACAGGAAGCCATTACAATATGCAGCACGACGCTGAACAACAACTGCTAGAACCACCTTTACTTTTTTGCCGTTGATCTGGAAATAAACAGAAGGGCTAGTGTTAGTTTTATCTTTTTAAATAAGACTATAACAATCTAAACCTAAATTTGTAGGTGCTGCCGATACAGATTCCAGTTGGGATCCAGCAAAAGACAGGCACTTTGTTGACAGTTGCTTTGTTAGTCTGGGAACTATGCACGTGATTGATGGTCCTAAAACTGTGTTGCTAGCATGGAAACAGTTCCAAGGACAGTTCTTAAATATGCTAAACTTTATTACCTTAATTTACCTTAATTTTTGAACATTTTACAGCGATACTGGAGCGACTTTGGAGCCTAGCCAGAAATCAAATTATATCAAACAAAATTTTGAAAAGATGAAGCAGTACCAGCAGCACAATCTATCGACTCTAACTAAAATACTTCGAAAAAATAAAGTCCCCTATTCTATAAAAATGCTCAAATAAGATTCATAGTTGCGCATCGCTATAGAATACGAGCCTTTAGCTTACGAGGAGTACAGTAAGTAGTACAAGGTATTATAACGACTTACTAAAAGGAAGAGGGAGGTAGGGAACGGGAAAGGAATCGTTAGTTCCACCGGACTTCTGGAAAACAAGCCTTAGTTTTAGTCACAACATTCGGTTGCACTATTTTTCTGTTTTGTAGGAAAAATAGCCTGGCCACTAATTACTGCACTATGAAAACGGTAACACCACTAATGCTATAAATAGACAAATTCTTTCAATGGTCAACAATACAATAGTGTACCAAACTACGAAAACATGTCATCTTAAATGGTTGTCAAAAAGAAAGCAGTATTCTACATTTTCTAATAATTGTTTTATTTTTATATTTTATACATACGGTTGTTTGACAGGACTGGAGAGACGAAGACTAATATAACAACCCTTAATTGTTTTGGTTCAGTTATTGGCAATGAATTTTTTATATAACGTCAACACTTTTGCTCATTCGTAGTCTCTTTCTTATGGTGCCTATTAAAAGACTTTTTGTCCAGTAAACTATTTCTTAAGGAGGTGGATTTTAGATACTTCTTTCTAAGTTGAGGGATTCCTGGTCAGATGAATTTATAACATTGGACGTCAGATAGCTGAAATATCTCAAGCGTGTGCTTGAGTGAGTGCGAGTTAGTTTCTAGAGTAAATAACGTCGTACCGTGTGAGTTAGGCTCGGGCAAGTGCTCGCGCGGCACGAGGTGCATGACGGTGGTGCGGCCCAGCGGGAGGCCTAGGGCTCCCAGCGTCACAGAACTGTGCAGGAATCGGCCCTGGTAGATCAGCCGCAGGATCTCAGCGCGCGACACGCATTCCGTCGCCCAGTCCGCTGGAACATTCAAGGTGGAAATGTTAGGACATGCTTACAGTAAAATAGATAGGGTATAGCGTGTCCTGCCTGTCCTGATGTTTGAACAAACAGGAACTGATGGACGCTACTGAAGGTGCCAAACTCGCCGCCAAATTCTGGGTCGATGATGTAAGAAAATGGTTATTCAACAAAAATCTTTTGGTTAGATAAAGAGGTAGGCAACAGCGTCGGTTAACGATAAACGATAAATAGAAATGTTTCACGTGTAATTCATAGTGATTAGACTAATTTTCTATGTAATGTGATGTCATCTTTAGCCTTTTCCCAATTACGTCGGAGTCAGTTTTCAGCCTAACCGGGTGCAGCTGAATACCATTATTTTACACGGAGTAACCCTTGGTAAGACTGTCAGACTTTCGGGCCATTGACTACCTGTACCGACTGTCAACGATCTACGAATGACAGCCCGGGATCAATGGCTTTACGTGCTTTCCGAGGCACGGAGGAAACTCGGTATGCAATAGGTCACCCATCCAGGGACCAGCCTAGGCAAAAGTGGCTTAACCTGACGATCGACCCGAGCAGCTGATAATTAACTTGCGGATTACTAAAAAAAATAATTGAAAATATATGAACCAGTAATTACTTCAGAAAATCATCTAAATAGTTCTATTAGCCATTAAAAACAATAAAAAGAGACTATGAATTAAAACAAAAAGTTATTTGAAAACCTGCCCCCAGAGAGATTTGAACTCTCGACCCCTGGTTTACAAGACCAGTGCTCTAACCCCTGAGCTATGGAGGCTGACAGTTGTAGCTCCGTAAATGTTGATACCTATTGACGGCGCGTCATTTACACACACTACAGTGAATCGTACAAACACAGATGTACCATTTACATGGTACTAAGTAGTTTCGTTCCAATAACTAGATGGCGCTGTAATAAATTGTTTCAAGTTCAGAAATAATTTTTGCTATGACGTGTTTAATTAACCTTGTCTAACAAATGGATGTCGTTTAATTGAGTTTTCTTTTTATTTTAACCAAGGTTTTGATGAATAAGAACATCGTAGGCGGGATGTGTTTGGCAGTAACCTATCATGTAACTTGTAAGGCGAGGTTATCGATGGCTGAAAATCGCGTGATTCCTAGCACTAAGTATAGGGGTGGTAAGCGTGCATAAACCATGTAGTGTGTACCCGGTAATTTTATATCATTATTTTTTATTGTATACATAAAGTAAAATAGTTTTTCGCGAAAAATATGTGTGCATCCGGCTTCGAATTTTTTCAGAAACTAAATGTATTTAAAAGTATGTAGATTATGTAGCATATTCCATTTTATTCAGTTGTTCCGTTCGCTTTATCGTGGAATACATGTAATATTATCGGGAACATGAAAGATAAAAGATGATGCAGGAAATCGGTGCTTTTGATATTTTAATTATTTCATTTAGTAACATTTTGTATTTAGCATAAACAGTTTAAATTTAAGAACACACGCTCGTAGTCGTAACGGTAACCAATAATTAGTCCTCAAAAACAAAGCAGAATTAGTACCTAAAAAATGAAAAATTGTCACCATAGCCGAATTATGTCTAAGATCTGTAAAATTGTAAGAGGAATAAATCTTTTCTTTATTATTTAGAGTTTATATGTATAATGTATTTTTTATTATTATGTATTTGGTTACTTCATCTGTTGATTGTAAGTAACCTTGCCTTAGATTGTTGTAGTTTAACAGCCACCACGTATCCGTAGCCCTAAATTGCATGTCTTCCCTAACAAACCACTAGACAAACTAACGCGCAAGCTTCATAAATCACGCGCCACCAGGAGGCGCCACTATCGCTGGCCACAGGGACAATAATTTGTGAACCAAACACGAACCACGTTGTTTGCCCGCCGATGGCGATAAATATCTACGTATCTACGTATTTACGTGCTAGATAAACTTAGACGTTTTATTGAGACTTTTCCTTCAGTGGAAATCTTTTGGAGTTTTCTACAATTTATTTCTAACTAGGTTGGTGACTTGGTGGTTAGATAGTGGCTTAATTTCGGTTTTGCATGCGATTGTTTTCTGATTTTGTGGTTGACGGAATTTTTGGTTTCTGACGTCATTTTAAAAATAGATTTTTTTTTTTGCTTTTTTACTCAGGTTTATGGAGGCCTTCTTATGGCCTACAATGGGTGTTTTTTCTTGCTTTCCCATTGCCTTAACGTGTAGGCTCATAACAATTAGCACTAGCCCCAATGGGGTCAAGTCTAATGGGTAAATTATGATTGATGATTTTCACTATGATGATGTATGTACGTTATAAATAGGTAGGTACCTACTGTTTATGTATTTACTCACTTACCACAGCAAATTAATCAAGGGATTAAGAACTACCTACTATCCATAAAAAGTTCAACTTTGGACCTCAAAATCCCAAGTTGCTTTCAAAGTAGAACTGCTAAAAAAGCAAAGATAATTCATAAGTAAGTTTTTGCCAACGTGTTATTATCAAGTTATTTTTTAACAAAATCACATAGCCTGAAGCCAGACAATTAAATTATATCGCTGTAATTACGACAATTATGGTTTAAAGGCATGTTCACACCTACCCGAGCGCGGTAACTGACCTCAGGCAACACGCTGACAACGAGCTCGCTTTTACACTTATTTGTCTTTATTTAACTAAATGTGCGCATGTGTGTTTGCCAGCCATATGTCGGACGCACCATGTGTTTCGGATTGGGAGGATATAAAAAATAAATGCCTTTTTTATGTAGACACTTCCGTAGAATACTAATTGTATATTTTACTGTGATTTTGTGCCAAATTCTTGTAAAAAAATGAGTTGTGTTTCATCGTAGAAAATATCTAATTTATTATAGACAAGTTGATTGAAGTGTGAACTATGTTTTAAATTAAATTGAAATGTTGTATTCATTGTACTTAATTCTTATAAAATGTTGTGGTCAAATATGCGTAAGTAACGTTTTCTTTTATGTAGGTACTTTATAAAGATTTATTTTTCCTTATGGCCTTTTGACGCACATAAACAGGAAAAATCGATGGAAAGTCCTTAATATTTCGATAACAAAATAATCAAACAGGCACAATAAAACAGCTTGTAATACCAAGGACGGCAAAGGAACGTGTTTGAGGCTCATATCATTGCGAAGGACCATTGATATGGTTTAATATTTCATAAGTAAAGCTCAACATACTGATAAGTATAAGTCGGTACTTCTCTCTTTATGAAACGCACGATAAAAAGAATCCGACAAAAACATAATAAAATTACCATAACATAAAATCCGTGGAATTGTTAGAAACCTACGTGTTGTGTTAAAAGTATCAGGGAACGTTTTTTAATATCGCATCTTTTTAGATTTCCAAGACACGTAAAGGCGCTATGCTGTTTATAACCTTGTCTGAACGGGAATTTAAGACGCGTTTGAAAACGGTTTAAAAGTTAGCCTTTTTGAGTATCAATATAAGTATAATAGGCCTTTGCCCAGCAGTGGGACAGCAGGAAAGGCTAAAACAAAAGGAAAAATACCATAGCTCTTTGGTAGTCGGTACGGCCAGACAGTATCCTTCTTTCTTTATCGTGTGGTTAGTGCCTAACCTGGTGTCAGAGTTTCTATGCCACCCATGGGCCTCTGACTTGGCTTTACAAGCCGTCGAGAAATATCTCTCGGGCATGCTGGTTTCCTCACTATGTTTGAAAATCAGAGAGAATCCTGAAACTCGTACATCTAGTCCTGCCAAGGGGTATTTATAATTATATGAACCAGAAACTGAAGTTCAGAGGCAGTCGTATCACGCAAAATACTGGTATGTCGAACTTAAACTCAAAGCATTTATTTCAATTAGACCATAACAGGTACTTTTGAATGTCAGAAAAACAAAGAAGGCGAAGTTACAGTCGCAACTTCACAACTTCACAAGGCATAATAACTTGTGAAAGTACTGTAGTTGCCCATTCCAAATCGTAGACCTCTATGGAGAAGAATGGGCAAGAAACTTCATGGACACTCTTCGCTGCATCTAGTTCGACTGTGTTCGCAATTTAGATGGGAAAAATAATGTATTTTAGATATGTAATTGTGGCAAGTGCGTCCCCACTGACGCAACAATCACGTCACATTAAAATAATTATGTAATCTGACAGATGAGGTAAACGATTTGAAGAGAAATAAAGGTTTTAATATGTGAATGCACATTTCGAACTCCTTCTCCAGCAGTGTGTCCCAACATAAATAGCTGTCGTCAAAAGGCTATGTTGACGCAACCAATTAGCAGCCACGCCCGTTGGTATGGAGATCCAAGTGAGCTAGCTACCTACTCCACTTGAGTGTATAAACTTAGATTTGCATCTGCAGCTTTGTGGCTTGGTAGACGAACGTTTCATAGATTTGTTAATGTGCCATTATCAGATATTTCATCAGTAAAAAGGAACCGAGTTAACTTTGATATTACTACACAGGTTTTATTTCATAACCTTCCAACTTGCAGCGTTTTGTTTGCACTTTTCAATGCCATAATTGTTATCTGTACAAAACTTTCCACAGATGTAACAAATGATACCCAGACTCGATTCAGTCATATGACTGTCATTATCATTCACCTTCAATTTAATGCAAAACAGAAAAACAAAGTCTTAACTGTGCTATTGTACTGTTTACAAAGATTTAAGGAAATATTTCTCAAACTTGGCCAACTAATGATAACGAATTTTGCTTACTTCTAGTACTTATCTTGTAACTAATTTAAAGGACACTTTTCACCAATGAAAAACGCGATCAGCACACTTTAACTGCGTTCAAGAGCTGTCATCATTGCTATGGAATATTGACAGGACACGGCTCTGAAACACTGTCAAGACGTGAAATTTGTCTAAATTAATGGAGTAACGAATAAAGAGAATAGGCAGAAAAGATACATAGCTGCTATGGGTATTGTTTATAAACACTAACAAACCAAAGCTCTATTTCAGACCTACACACAAACTGATTTCCATATCAGCAGGGCACACAACTATAGTTGTAAATAAACCGTTTTAAACCAAAATCAGTGGTTTAAAACCCGTTTTAAATTTGTTTAAAACGGTTTAAAACCACGACCACGTGGGCCGTACATTGATTACGAATTACTTAAAAAAATAGTTTAAAAGGCTAATTGAAATCATTTACCATTTTTATTAATATATGTGAAGTCAAATATCATATTTATACTACTATTTAGGATTAGACACTGAAAACAATCATGTTTTGGGTATTTATTAAAATAAAACGGCAACGCCGCATTTTTATTTTTCACTTTGCTATCAAAATCGCAACGGGGAGAGATGGGGCAGGTAGGGATCGATTTTATGTTTGTCCGTCATGTTAATGAAGGTTATTTTAAAACATTTTTATTTTATTTTCCTTTTATATATTCTAAATCAGGAAGGAGGTGTGGTCTAGATAACTTCGTGTAAAGCCTCAGTGCATTCCAAAAAAAAAAACATTCTAAACCATATTAAACCGCTAAGTGTGGTTTTAAATCGTTTTAAACCAAAAAGACCGTTTAAAACCAAATGGTTTAAAACGTTTAAAATTCGTTTTGCATCTATACACACAACCAACCACCCGTCTGTAGACCAGCTATTTATAGTTCTATGCTGAGCACAGTAAATACCACATTTGGCCAAAACAGACACAAATTGATTTGATTCGAAAGTAATTTCACAGTTGGGCTGTGATACAAATGTCCAAAATTCCGCAGCTGCGGGTTAATTGCGAACAATAGTGAATGGATTAATTTGTCATTTACATGTTAATAAATTTTTGTAAAGAATTTAAAGGGAACTGGACTGATTATTCTGTATTTTATAGATATAGAACATGGTTATTTTATGGTAGCAAGGAAGGTCTCAACATTGATCCCTGTGGCAATCCGAAGTTTTTCTTATAAAAGTATGGATATGTATTCATAAAATACGAAAGTACGATGTAATCCTTCCTAGCCTGATAGTAGATTGTATTTAATTGAAGTTAAAGCCTGCAATACCTACTAGAAGAACTATAAATTGGATTTCCTGAATTTGTCTCAGTTTGGTAAAAAATATATATATAAAAGAACAGGCTGTAGACGCTGTAGTCTATAGTTTTGTTACTATTTTAGTGTTAGTAACAATGGTGCTTAAGTAATTAGGTTAGTATTGTTGGTGTTTACAACTTAATTATTTATTTAGACCTATGCCTGTCCCCACCCAGTGTCTAAAAGGTAAAATCGCTAAGTGAGAAAATCAACATTTTATTTACACTCACACCGAAGATAGATCTTTGCCCAAGTCTGACTGTAGAAGAAGATGATGATGATGAGTATGGAATGAAAGATGGACACGTGGATATTACCTTCAGGCCAGTTATCGTAGACATGTATCGCGATATCGCCCGCTGAGTCGACAGGACTGAACACAAACTCCTTCGTTTTGCCAGACACCAGAATTAACCGAAGATTTATCTGTGGAAGAGGAGAAAATCAAATTAGTCACCTGTTTACTTCAATACAGCTTGCTGGAAAATGTTTACAAGAAAAATATTTCAAAGATCACAATTTTTGTTTTCCTCAATTATCATTAAACAATTTCTGAAAATTCTTGGAAGTTGTGTATTTGCTACTAAGCCGCCAGATTGCATTTACGAACAAAACTGTAAATAAATTATTCAGAAAGATTATCAAATTAACTTTTTTTGTAGTAAACCGCAGATTATTAAAGTTCATTACTATTGGTTAACAAAACGGTTCACGATCACAATCTTGACATATTTTATTGCGCCCTGAAACTGGACTATAAAGTATAATTAGTTTAGTAGTTAAAACTGCACGAGAAAACCGATAGTCAAGACCACAAGGAACGCAGAAGCATTCCATTCTAGTATAAACTTCATATAAATTTCAAAATCTATTATTAACCAGCATTCGCCGAAGCACAAAGGTGGTTCAAATAAACTGTACCTGCTTTTTCGTGTGAGTTATTTTTCTGAACACGATGTGTAGGTATTTTCTATCTAGTATTTTACTGCGTAGCGAAAAATTGCCGTTGCTACTACAGAATTCAAGGCCTTGACCCGAAAATGAGCGCAGACAACCTTAATATATTATGTTTATAGGGAAGCCAGAAGGCTATTTGGGTCAAGGATAAAAATATCGATTCTCGTAAAAAAGCGTATGAGGCAATTATTTTGCTAACAACGGTTTATTAAAGTGTTACGGTTAATACAATTACGGCTTCAATAGAAACTAGAATGGATCAATGTCTAAACATATTAGAAAGGGAGTAGCCCTTTATAATGACTAAAGCAGAATATTTGAGTTGACCTGTGTCTCAGAAAAAAACCAAAACAGTCTACTTTGTCTTTCGTACCTATTCTTTTTTAAAACTAAATGAGTTTTTTTTTTTTTTTTCAGCTTCGGCAATCGATTTTAATAATCGACTAAGCAATTATACACGTGAACCAATGACTAAACGTTCGATTTTTTAAATAAGGCCAGTTGTCTCGCTTCGAAAATTAACATGACAAAGCCGCAAAACAAGGCTTATTTAGTTTGAGCAGTTCATCCTAGCTACATTAATATGTATGGAAATGCGTGAACCGTAGAATGTTGTGCCGTTTCGTAAGCGCCTTAATTCATGGCTAATTAGTCTTCTTATTCTATAATAGCTTTGATTTGGCAAACCTATCTTGTATAGAAACAAAATTAGGTCAGAATTTGAAATTGGTGCTAAATGATGAATAAAAAAATGTATAATCTACTGGTATTTCATAATAAAAGAAGTTCTAAATGATTTTTGATGGTAACTTAAATACAAAAACTTTAACAAAATGGACAAAATGGGTTTAGCGACCCTGCCAGGATTCGAACCTGGAATCTTCTGATCCGTAGTCAGACGCGTTATCCATTGCGCCACAGGGCCAGTGACAACCTAGGCGAAAATAGCATTGATAAAACGCTTGCCGTCGCACCAGGAAAAATGTGTCAGCTTATTTATTTTTTTCAATTTTGGTCTTTTGTAAGAAGTTTCTTAGAAATAAATTTTCTATTCACAGGTATCTGACGTTCGCCAACAAGGTCCACCTACGCAATGAACTAAAATAAAATTAATGGGTGTGCGGCGACCCTCCTATAGGAATATTACATGTAAACGTATAGGGCACATTTTGTTCGTAGCCGGCCGGCTCAGGGGACGCAGGGTCTTGCGGCAGCCATATTTCATTTTTCCCGCTATCCGGGGAGTCATCCGCCATTCTCATTCTTGCATCAAAACGTACGCGAAGTTTTTATTTTCCTTTGTGTTTTTTGTGTCTCCACGATATTTCAAGGAAATCTGGTTTGGCGCAATTTCATGTAAATATACAGACAGACAGCGGCCTAGATATTTGTACAATATTAATATTTATCTTCTTTTTATTATTCCTTCAAAGTTTCCAAATAGTGAAGGTTATTAGTACGTATTGTGAATATTTCTTTTGTTCTTCGTTTCCATTGTGTCACAAAGGACTTATCCGTTTTATTTCATCACAATAAAATTGATGCCTAGCTTAGTTAGAGCTCTTTGTTAAATAAAATGAGTAGCTCCATCCATTTTGTCGACCCACGCACCTTCAAACCTCCAACACAGAACTTTATTTTCACGAACATCTTGCTTAGTGTACCGTGGCCGATCCCACAGTTAGTTTCATCGAGGCCATTGTCGAAAAAGCTTTATAAAAGAGAAAAATTTATGCCACGTTCATATTGGGGTCAAGCGGTTTTGAAAAACGTTCTTTCTCTCTCGGAATTCTTCAATGATGAAGATTCTTCGCAAACATTTCTTGTAGGGGAATGTTATGGGGGTTCCTGGTGTTTTCCTACGGTGTCCGTGTTATTTATCGTTTGTGTTGTTCAAACAGACGTTTTTTTTTGGGGAGACGCGTTGTGCTTTTCTTGTTTTTGCTCCTCCCACTTTTTTATGATGTTTAAATAAAGGGAGCCGTGTGGATGAATCTGTGAAGTGCGTATTGATTCTATTACGCGTGAAGGATTGAGCAGATAAAATAATGAACTTTCATTATATGTTAACTTATATCGTCAACCCATTGGATGCTGAATATAAATGTAAATGTTAGAGCAATTGAACAATACGTATTTAAGGAAACGACATCATAAAAGGCGAGAAAGACATTACTTCTGAGCGTATATGACATGTGACGTCGTGGCCGTTAGCGGGCGTAATGTCGCGATTTAAGCCATAGACAATAAGCTGCAAGCTTTATGGTTCCATCCGCAATGCGGGGCGACGCCAGTGTACGGAACCGTCCACTAGGCCGCTTCCGCTGCACACAACGGCATACCAACATAATTGATCGCCCTGTCATTGTAACAGTCTCAATATCTGAAAAACTACCTTCGTAGCAGCCCCCGCATTTGTATGGTCTTTTGAATCACAATATCACATTGTATTTTGAGATGTACTGCCTACTTCTAAACTGAAACCGAGTTCAATATCAGCTCAAAATCTGTTTTATTTTTAAATATATTATGACCCTGAATCTCGCGTATTCCCAATTCCCAACCAGCAGCGTTGAGTAGCATAGCAACTCCTTTAAATAGAATAAAGACGAGAATTTCATATATTTCCAAGAATTGGTAACTAACAAGAAAGAAAATATCGTTACATTCGTATAAAGTTTTCAAGTGGGGGCCATATTAAATTTTCGCGGTACCGTCATGCTGAGGCGTCGCCGTGTTCAAAGTTTCACAGTTATTTAGAACATCAAAAAGTTTGAAATAGGCTAGATTTTATACATACGGGCCGGTGAACACGCCTGATACTGAATAAAAGTATTGATTTATATGGATAACGAACAAGCGTACTGAAATAGATGCCCTTGTAAGACCATTTCGGGCGCCCATTCATGATCTCCGGTGTCCTGAGTAAGATGAAAATCGGGGGGCCTAAAATGGCTGTTTTATCAGAATCATAATATGAATCACGTTAAAAATTTAAAATTCTTAAAATGGTCTTAATGGTTATGACCACAAAATCCATTTTAAGAGTTTTAAATTTTTAACGTGATTCATATTATGATTCTGATAAAGCAGCCATTTTAGGCCACCAGTAAAAGTTGATTTGTCTTAGATGTTATGCTTACAAACGTTTTAGTTTCTTTTAGTTTAATGTTATTGGGTGAGGTAAACCACTTGATTGAGTTCTATGCGACTTATCCATGTTTGTTAAACCGGGGCATTGCAGGTATACCTACGTTAAAATTCTTGTGAAGAAGCTGAAATGTCTTATGTGTCGGAATAAAAGCGCTGTTTTGCGGCAGAAATAGGTATTCTTCCCTGGACAAGCTTCTTCAGAGAGAACTAACTTTTAATTGAGTAGTCAACTTCTTCTCATAGACTACACTTCAACGTTGACAATTGGCAAGTCGGTACAGTTTCGCATACTTGTTGCTGTTTTACTTAGACGGTAGTTAGGATCCGGTTCCTGGAACGGTACAAAAACTTGCCCAGCACTTAGCACCTGTTATTTTCCCTGGGGTATTTACTTTAATGCTGACAAATTATGTTGTTACTTTCAATTTACAACACGAAGAAGTTATTATATTTTGACAAAGATGTTTTAATTTTGAGTTGTGTTCGCTCTCGGATTCCCAAAGGCAATTGTGGAAGAATTAATTTCAAAACGTATTCAATTCAATTAATGGTTCGAAAAAAAAGCTTCCAGTGAAAAAAATAACAGTCAGTGGACTGTAAAAAGAAACGAAGTTCGTGTTTTAGATACTTCCGCGACGGAGCACCAATGAACCAGTTTTCCTCGACTTACAATTTTATTAGAACAACCGAAGAAACTTCAGCGGATCGTTCTCAAAAATAAACTTTGATCGCAAGTTTCTTTTCGATTTGACTCGCTGGTCACGGAAGGTCCGACCCTCACAAATATTCAAGAAAATGATAATCGATACACCCTTTAGTCGAATTCTCGAAACAAACATCTTCAGAACCTTTCCGTTCCGGGATCCCTGGGTACTAGTGGCCCAATATGTTTATGACACCGGACTTGACCGAATCTAACACCTACATTTTAGGGTTTCTAAGTGACTTGAGTTTGCCCTTAATTTGTGAATGATGGCTCCTTTCTATATATGAATCCGCTTGAACGGTTCTGTTCTCGATTCAGTGGAGAATATTCAATACTCATTGAAACTGATTTCATTGAAACGAAAGTTCAAAGTCGTGATTGTCTCGTGAATTGTTCTTGTTTCGTATTATTTCTGTAGTCAGAATGTCAGTTGTGTAGAAACAATTCAGTGACTCTTTATGGCCCCAAGGTTTCAGTAGTAAAATACTTTTTCCTGAAGTTTTTATACTGTTTTCGTTTTAGTTTTTTCCTTGAATGGTAACCTCATTGCTTAGCAGAACAAGATTAGCTATCAAAACAGTAGACTTCATTATTTGTCCAGAAAAAAACATAATTTGAATTTCCTTTAAGTATCGTTGATTTGAACGAGGAAATTATTTCGTAAGCTGATTACAAAATATGTAATACCCAATAATAAAACAAGTATATTTTGTACTGTTGTACACGGCGTGCGTGTTGCCATTAACTTAAGTTCTTTAAAACGGTGCAGAAAGACTGCAAAAAACAGATAACAAGCCAAACCCAAATGCTCGCTTTTTCAATTTGGATGTCGTGTCGTAGTAAAAGGAGTAAAAAAAAAACAAAGGTATTTACTTAATCAGTGTATTATGCCGAGCTACCCGAGTAACCGGCAACATGCTAGCGAACTTTCCTGGCTCAGCGCCAACTAATGCATGAACATGTTTATACTTTCCCGTGTTCGGGAGAAATTCCTGCCGCTGCTGGCTGGTTGGCTTTGACCACAGGCAAAGACCGTGTTATCAGCATTCTATTTGTTTTATTAATGCAACGTGCACTTATGCAACGTCCGGTTTTAGGTCTCCCTACAAAAATTCCGGCTATTTCCTTTGTTTTAAGAGGAAAGAGGATACGAAAATG
The DNA here is from genome assembly GCA_947578425.1 of Eugnorisma glareosa. NCBI lineage: Eukaryota > Metazoa > Arthropoda > Insecta > Lepidoptera > Noctuidae > Eugnorisma > Eugnorisma glareosa. The sequence goes on along the minus strand of OX387960.1, from coordinate 16,215,580 downwards.
TTCGGTTAGTTGATTAGCTTCGTCCCCATTTCGGTTTTGAGTCTCAATTGGAATAATGGAATCATTAAATTCACCGGCATGTTCCATGCTTTTACCCGAACGAACCCAAATACGGAAAATTAAAAAAATCCCTCTCATTTGTGACGTATCTTTTTGTGACTGCTCTGAATTACATTGTGTTGATGGGATATTATGCTGTTACGTCTTTGTAGCAGTTAAGTGAAAGGATTTTAATTGCACTATGCAGCTGCACCTTACGGTTGATGCAATATTTTTTCCCATAATAATGACGCTAGGTTCTGCGAATTCAGGATTATGATTTAACATGAAGACGTTGTAATGTTTACATACGGCAAAAAGTAATATAGATTCCAAGAATTGATATTAAAACTAGGCTAGAAGAAAGAAAACCGATCGCGCGCTAACATAACAATAAGTACTCGACAAAAACGCCTTGATATTCAAGGCTTCTATCACAAATCACGAAAAAAAGAATAGAATTCGATTCCATTCTTCATAGTCTTGACATTTCAATTTGTTAATCCATTGTTGTGTACCATTTATTTATAAATGACGTTCTTATTGCTGGAACGTATTCGAGATAACAATGGCGATGGAGCGGTGGCTCAGCGGGGCTCACTCTCGACCAGATAATCACGTTTAACGGCAAATAGAGTTTGTGCTCTCTGGAGGAACACTCAGGACTGTATGGGCCATTGCTGGCATAATAGAATAATAGATTAGTGCAGGAAGCTGTAATGATCATGTTGGTTCGACATTCACCTACTTTTGATGGTTAGATGGCCACTCAGGCACTCTTTAGAGAAGACCTGATTGAATTTGCAGATAGTTGTGCTGCAGTTCTTTGTTTTGGAACCTATGACTAAATATGCGGAGGGATCATTAATTCTGGAGACATCTATTTATTGCGAATATAAGATATTGCGAGACAATCACGGAAGATAACCCGTAAGTGACAGTATTTTGTATTAATTGCATTTCGTACATGCACATCATAAATCCTCAGCGATAAATTACAATATACTCGTTCTCTCATCTTGTAATCTTACTTAATTGCCTTCTATATTATTATGTTGTGTATTCTTGTTTCACGGTACAGGTGCTAGTCCCGATGCAATACAATGTCTAGGACCAACCGGTACAGGTACAATGGCACCGTTAGCTTTAATTAGTTTCAGCTTATATGGTCTAGCCATTAGCTTATACAATGTTTCTAATAATTGTATAGCTGAGAGCTCTTCCTTTATTAGTCACATGCAGTCTTATGTAATGATCCCAACTACCATTGCATCTACAGCTTTGTAATGGGAACCTTTAAAAAATGGTGTTGGATTATGATTCCTCTCCTGGTAATCGGAATTTGCATTCGGTAGTTTAAAATTCAGTAATTAATTATAAAGGTCCTATTTCATCAATAGAAGAGAACGCGAAATAAACTTTTTTTTTAATGACCACTCGCAGGTCAACAAGTCTAGAAGGTTGTAATTGCTTAACCGGGCTATGAAACGATCTAACCTCGTTCAAAAACTGTTGGTGGCAATATTCCATAGCAATGATTACACTGACAGCTCTTGGACGCAGTTTAAATGTGATCGCGTTCAGATTCATAGGTGAAATTCGTCCAGCTAGTAAAATTTTTTGGAGGGTTGTCGCATAAATTAGGGTGAGATTATTTTTCACGCATGCGCGTTCTGCCCTCTTAAGTGGATTCTCCGTGATCATAAATCAACCAATTACTGTTTTGGGAATATTTCCAATTTCTTCTATCAATCAAACCGCGTTCCCTTGGGGCTTAAAATTATAGACGGAAAAAATATTGCTGGGAATGCAGAAATATTCATTTTTCCTTATCAAGTTTATTAGATACTAGCGGCCCGTCCCGGCTTCGCACGGGCTATGTTGCCTTATTATACTTGCCTATGTTACTCAGAGTGAATGTAGCTTTCTAATGGTGAAAGATTTTTTTAAATCGGCGCAGTAGTTTTTGCGTTTATTCATTACAAACATACACACAAAAATACACACCTTACCTCTTTATAATATTAGTGTAGACTAGCTGTTGCCAGAGACCTTCGTCCGCGTGAAATTATTTAAAAGAATTATGTTTTCCCCATTTTTGCAACATTTTTCAGAGCGTGAATATAAATGGGCTATCCAACACTAACATAATTTTTCAATTCGAACTAGTAGTTCCAGAGATTAGCGCGTTCAACCAAAAAAACTCTTCAGCTTTATAATATTCATATTAGTATAGATTTTGGAGGAATCAAAGGAAATAGAATTATAGAAGCATGAAGGAAGTTTTAAATTTAGCATGTCGTATTTTATACCGGAGGTAGAAGGTCGGTTTTCTTCCCATTAATTAGTTATCTTTTTATAAACAAAACATTAAAATGGGGATAGTCTTTATCTTTATTTATCTTTATATTTATGTCTCATGAAATTAAAAAGGACTTACGAACCCTTATGAAAGTAATTAAGATTTATGAAGCATTAATGTCAAGATCAAGATAATAAATAAAGAGGTTATAATTTTTAGAGTGCTAATTTGAGCTGATAATGTATTTTAACACAAAACTAGTATTTCTAAACCAGTCAAATAAAATTACTTGATCGATTGCAGTTTTTTCCATTCACTTGATCGTGTTTTGTATGCATAAGTTCTATAGCGCGTTGAAAATTACAAATAGTCCGAGTAAACGTACATTTTCCGTGAAAAAAAAATGCAGTTCCTACACTTTATGTACGCCTGGTGCTTCTTGGTCTTCGGGAACAATACTTTAGCAAATTAGGCAAGATTTAGGTAAAGGAAAACATGTGTTTAGCATTTATTAGAAATAACTAAAAGTGAATCTAAAAACCTGCAAAATAAGTAAAAAAATCGGCTGGCATTTGTAGATCTTTGACAGTCGTTACAAGTAGTCAGTGGCCCGAAAGTCTGACAGCCGGTCTTACTAAGGGGTATCGTACTATTGAGTTGTGGACGTCAGATAGGCAGTCGCACCATATAAAATACTGGTATTCAGTCTGGATCCGACTCCAACATTGTTGGGAAAAGGCTAGGCAAATGATGATAGACTGAAAACCTTGAGAATTAACATGGACCTTATTAAAAAAAAAAAAAAATTACTGAATACAAAAGAAAGTACCTACCAGTGTTTTTTTCAAACACGTTTTATAACCATTTTGTCTATGAACATCCAATGGTCCAACATATATGTAGATTCAAAGAACTATCTTTTTTTTCAGGGTTTCAGTAACCCAAAAACACCCCAAAACTGCAAAAGAACCATTACAAAAACCCGTAAAACTATTTTATCTGACCCCCATTTCCTGATATTTAATATCACAGTATGAGTGTACCCTTTGATCCACAGTTACATCTTTGTTAAAATATAGGTGGTCCTTTGACATCCAATAACTTTTGCTTATAGAAGCGAGTGGGCTGAGGGTAACTATTTCGGCAACAATCGACTACGGACGGGGGAATTTAATATTCCGCTATAGTGATCCAGTATATGGAGGGAGGGGATTCGGTAAAAAGGTATCTTTGTAGATTATAATATGGAATGAGAAAAGGTTACTTGAAGTTGTTTGGTGCGGACAATTTGTTGCAGTTAAGAGATTTTAGCTTAAGGGCAAATCTCACCCGTGGAACTGAACACGACCAGTACATCTAAACTGCGTTCACGAGCCGTCAGTGTCAATATCCCACGGCCCTGACAGCTTTTGAATGTCGTTTAGATGTTCTAATCGTTTAGTTTCATTGGTGGATTCTGCTCTCAAACGTTGTGCGCAAGACAAAGTTGAACTTGTAAAATTGTAGGATACAAATTACTGACTTTGTTTATTGCAAAGAATATTATGATATTAGGAGGAATGAGGTAGATAAACAAAATAAAAATTACTTAAATCAAAACATAAATTAAAATTCGCAGGAAAAGCTCCTACATCTTTCGCCAAAAGAAAAGAAATACAATACATAGAAAATTAATGTCTTATTCGTTAAATTTATCATTCGGAATAACGGAAACATAAGAAAAGCCCACGCAAACAATTTAACGTGAATCCAGAGGCAATTTCGTGCAAATCCAGTATAATTTCCATAAAAACGAGGGCCTTATGAAAATTCCTAAGAAAATTGCGAATTTGTTTATTATATTAAAAACCAAAGAGCTGTTACAAACACGTGTCTTTGGCCGACCTTGTTGTTAATTACGTCCTTTGCTGTGGTAATTTGAACTTTACGTCAGGGGAATAAGGTCCGTGATAATTGGGCATGTTTCCATTAACCTTTTGACCGATTGTCGCGTGATAAACCGTCACGAACGAAAGTTGTAATTTGTTTTTTTTTCACATGGCGAGGTGACGAGCTTTTCCACATTTCAGCCAGTTCAGTTGTTGCAAACATTTTCATACGTCCATGTCACTAAAGTAAAAAGTTTCACTGCTGGCAGTTGACAAATTAATTAATTCTTGCAGTAAATTATGTAATGCGGTGTACTTTTTTTAAAAGGGTATTATCCGCATTGCTACAATACGAAATACCCGCAAATAAGTGCTGCAAAATAAGCTGTCACAACATAACACATTTGATTTATGTGTATGGCTCGTGCTGTGAAAAAGTTGTACCTATTAACCTGCTAAGGTGGAGCAGCGTAGAAAATCTAGAAAGTAGAAAATAAGGTTTAATTAAAACTATTTTTACTCGGTAGCTTGATAATATTCTTCTAGTGCCAACCTTATCAAGATCTGTCCCAAATCGATTTCACTACACATCTTGCATTGTATTAGAACAATTATCTAGCTGCTTTTTGTTTTTGTGTATGCCAGCCTAGTACTGTTCCTAAGGTTATTGCCCGTAACTAGTACAACTGTACAAATACTACTCGATCCCCTAAAATGTTTTGATTTTAATTTTATTCGTCCTAACATATTTCTACATTCTTGTACTCAAATTTGAAATTCGATCACATTTTTTTCAACTTAAACAGCGGGTCCAGTCCACCAAAGAAAATAAAATAAAAATATTAATTTAGTAGACTCATCCCGCGGGTCCCAAATGAGCGGGATCTGTTGACTAAAGAGCCCGACAAGCTCCTCAAAGCGGCAATCCAAAAGTGCCTGTAACGGTCACTCGAAATAAATGCTTTGAGTTTAAAGCTGTTTCACACCAATTTATCACAAATACCAATCTTCAGGATTAAAACTGCGATCAATATCGCGCCTCACATAAATCACTTTCTCACAAAATGTTGATAAATCGTGTTTTGAACTCGGTGTGAACTTCAGACGTCTATGACCGCAGTCACCTTCGTATCCTTGAACCGGGTCCAAGTAATCAACGTTAGAAAATCTTAATACATTCTGTTGAACATGTTTTTTTCACAAGAGTTATTGAAGGGTTGACTCACACGAAAAGGTCTCACCGAAACGTTAGGGTATCGATGTCAAAGAGAGGTTAGTTAATATTTTAACGAGGCTGTGAATAAACTCTGCCTTTGGGGTCTCATTATGCAGAACGGAGAGTTTTGTAATTAATTTACATAATAATTTAGTACCTTATAAGATTAACCTCTGGTTTCTGAAAGCCAGTACAGTCTTTGATGACTAAATGCGAATTTAACCAATGAAACTGAGTGTGTCACGTGATCATCACATCTAAACCGCGTTGAAAAGCTGTCAGTGTCGTCAAGTGGAGTAGTCGTAGCGGAGAAATGAAACTGACAGCTTTTGAGCGCGGTTTAGATAAACTGATCGCGTTCATCTTCATTGGTGCAATTCACCTTTAATCTATAGGTTTCAATACAGCCTCAGAAACCAGAGGTCAGAAATTCTACGAAAACAGTAAATTCTGTTTGAAAGCCCCGACCTTAGGAACCGTGTCCCACTTCTATGATATTTGGTCTCCCAGCCATCTGCTGCAGGTGCTCTACAATATTGAATTCAAAATGAGAGTGCACTTCGTTACATTTGGTGACGCTGCACGCTGTTTACGTAACCTTCAATGGCGCATTTCTACCAAGAAAATGTTACTCTTTCTGCGGCACTTCAAAATGGCGTGTGAAGTTAACACATGTTGCAAATATGAACGGGGGAAACGTTTATGGGTTAAAATATTTTCGGAGGACGAAATTCAAGGCGTTTCTTCGTTCGTTTTCTTTATATTTTGTTGTGGCCTAAACCTATTGCGCCATCTTATTATTTCATTACTATTTCACGAATGTGCACTAACAGTTGCTCTTTGTCCATATAACATCCTTGTAGTTCTTTCTTAGATATTATCATTACATTAATCTGGGTGAATAATCGAAAAATGTCTAGCAAACCCGCAGAATTCTGGTTAGTCTGAAGTTGAATAACCCTATTCTCCACAATATACTTTAGCTACTCAGTAAGAGTCAACAGAGAGAGACGGTTATTAATGGTAGGTGGTACTGGAGGCACCAGATCAACAATTTGTCATATTCTCATTTTTAATAGTCTTTTTATTTTAGTAACACTAAAATTTTTCAACAAAGTGATATTGGGAATTTCCATCAGGAATTTCTCAGTAGCAGCTACGGAGTCTGGATTTGTGCCCGGCTGATGGCTTTAGACTCGCCCTCTATTACATAGGACTTAAACATAACAGGCGAAATGTGGGTGTACTATTAGGTACACCTCTGCCTAACACTTCAAGGATTACGTGTTATCTGCACCTCGTCTTAGAGGAGGACTTTTGGCCGCAAGGAGTGGTGTTCCGTCGCTTCCACGGGCAAGTGCCACCTGAACGCACAAAGACATAGTGCACATGTGAAGTGTTACTAACATAGTTTTAAGCTTCTATTTAGTAACACAATTTATATTTATCATATCTATGGGCCAAAGAAGCCTGAAAATAAATGAATTTTGTTGTTGTTGTATTCCAGGCTAACATTTTATCAATTTCTATATTTTTTTGTCCAAGCCCATTAAAAATTCCTAATAATTTTCCACGAGCAGTAAAAGCTTGAAATACAGACAATGTCCCATCACTAGCTAGCTTGCTGCTAGCTAGCTTGTAATTATTTATCCAGATTACTAAAAGTGTTTGAATAGACGATCAATAAATAGAAATTTGTGTCAAGTACACACGAGTAACTCTGCTCACTGAAACTCTGCTTCCATGAAACTACTAGTCTAGTAGTATCATAAAGGCACACACACACACATACCCTCACACACACACGCACACACACTCAACACACACACACACCACACATGCATGCACTCACACTCATAAAGAGAAGTCATACCAGTATCTCTAACTTTTCATTCATTGTGTACTTACTTGTTTGTAATTACTTAAAATAGTTTAGTTATATAACTACCTAAAAATATGTTGATCCGAGGGAGGAGCAGAACAACCCAACACAAGCATTACTACATGCTTCCTGGGAGGTTCTAGCCACAGAATAATATTGTACAAGAAAGTTACAGAAATAAACTATTTTGATTTTTGATTTTTTTTTTTGATTTTGACTAGTTGTTACTAGTAACATGAATCACATAGTATAAAACAAAGTCGCTTACCGCTGTCTGTCCCTATGTATGCTTAGATGTTAAAAACTACGCAACGGATTTTGATGCAGTTTTTTTTTAATAGATAGAGTGATTTAAGAGGACATTGCACCCGTGCGAAGCCGGGGCGGGTCGCTAGTAATTAATATAACATAACATTTACTGCCTCGTTGGTCTAGTGCTCATGAGGTCCTGGGTTCGATTCCCATGTCGAGCAAAGTGATATTGGGTTTTTCCACCAGGAATTTGTCAGTAGCAGCCCCCGACTCTGGATTTGTGCCCGGTTGATGGCAAAAGGCTCGCCCCCTATTTCATGGGACTTAATCACAACTAGCGAAATGTGGGTGTACTATTAGATACATCTCTGCTTAACCCTTCGGGCATTAGAGGCGTGATGATATGTAACATGACATTAATCCTAAGACGCTTGGTTCTACTTAGTACTTGAATTCAATTTCTTACGACTATTAAATATAATAACATTAATTTCACAATAAACCTAAATGAATCTATCATCAATTATGAAGCGAGTTCTAGAAACGCTCTTCCTACGAAAACTAGTCAATGAACAGACTCGTTTAACCTTTCAGCCGTAACTTTCACTTTTCCCATGAAGCCATTACAGTACCTACACTAAACTGCCACGTCACCTGCCCGGACAGCAGTAACTCAGCAGGACTTTTCCCTAGCGTGTCATAACTTACTGGGCGATCAATACACATGTGCCAAGTTCACACAAGGTAGGGAATGTTTCTACGAATCTTTGTGTTACGGCCGGCAGCTAATTGACTTGTCCTGAAGGCCCTGAGGCCTTTGCAGACTTGCTACACTTGTGCTCTACTATGTTTCCTGCGCCGATGGCTAGTGTTCACTGAGTTCGGCCGATAAGACCAAAACCAACCAGGAAGACTACTTTAGCATTAGGTTTCAGCAAATACATAAAAGCTTTTGAGGAACACTATATAGAGAACTGACTGAGGTCTCACTAAACCCCAAAAACGATATGTATACGTCAGCGATTGAGTCGCTTTTCAGAAGCTCAAAGTGACTGACAGAAAAGCGAACGATGGAAGATACAAATGCAATGCAGCATTGTTGAAGTCTTGCCGATAGCCTGTGTTAAAAGTAGCTTGTCTGCCAAGGGCCTTACAACTTGCCGATCAATAAAAGCAATATGTCAAGTTCACAACGTAGGCAGGCAGAAATATTAGTTTCTACGAATATATTTCATTACGGTCGGTACCTAATTAGCTTCGTATTGTGTTTTCCTGGTCGACTTCTGTTACCGCAGAATCTATTAACGTTTTGGTTTAATTGTTGCGCATCGTTAAAGTGAGACTCTTAGGTGGGTTACCAGCATAAGGTAAAAGATTGAGTAATTACAGATAAGGCCTCAAAGTAACCTTGTTCTATTTCGAACACAATTCCGATTCGAAACTTGGATTAAAACAGCGGTAGCCGGGTTCTGGAGGTTAGATAGGCAGTCGCTGCATTTAAAATACTGCTATTCAGCTGCATCTGGTTATATTGGAAGCCGACGCCAACATAGTTGGGGAAAATGCTATGCAAATGTTGATTGAAACAGGGAATTATACGATTGACTATTTTTTTTGCTAAATTCACCTGAAACTCAGTTGGCAATCGATATGAGCCGCCATTACGGCAACTGGGTTAACTGGGCGATCAATATAAACACATGTCAAGTTCACACGGCGGTAACTCTCACTGTTACCATAAAATGACATAGTTACAACGGTTAATGGACGTATAATCTCTGTTTTGGACTTACGGGAGTTTGAGTGACCCTAACTATGGTGTATACGGCACTTAGGAGGATAGTGCGCTAATTGACGGTAGTTTGTCAAGAGAGAGCGCCTGTTGCGGGCTGTAAAGCGTAGTTTTGGACTAGTTTGCCCGAGGAATTAATTTCAATAAAATAAAAGTATAACATTTAGTTATCAGTGACATAAAGTCCTATTTGAACACTGTTTCACTGTGTGTTCAGTCCTCCCGCGATCATGGCGCTTGCAACAGAGTCGAAATATCGGGAGCTCAAAATCTACATCTATACTTCTATTATCAAGAAGTAAAGTTTGTGTGTTTGTGAGGTTGTAATCTCTGGATCTACTGAACCGATTTTGAAACTACTTTCGGGATAATTTCCGAACAAAACACGAGCGAAGCCGCGGGCAACAGCTATTAATGAATAATCACGGAAGATATCCCCTAGGTGACAGTATAAGTTTAGTACTATTTGAAATTCAGTAAATAAAGTAAGTATTCTAGTTGCTACCCAAACTTAGAATAAAGGCTTGATAATATTCGCATCATCAAAAAGTCCATTGTAAACAACATATGCAGATAAAGAAGCCCGTCATCATTCTTCTAGAAAAATCAATAAGTTTTAACTTTGTCCCACCACTTTGTGTTTGCGACCCACTTCTTACCCTGGCCCTGGACAGTGAGCCCCTCCCGCTGAAATTATAATGAACCGGGACCGTCACCGCGGTTTAAATATACTGTTTCATGAAACCGCCCCGACTTGATAGGCCAAACTTTTCCGATGGGGTTTTCACGAGTTCCGTGCAAATTGTAAATTATGCAAACCAGTAGCTAGGTAAATTACTTTTCTACGAATTTGGCGAAATATAAAAACAAACAAATGTGAAAGCGTAGATGTAAATTATTTTGAACTAGCATATGCCCGCGGCTTCGCCCGCGTGATGTTCGACGATTGTCCAACGGGGTCATACTACCGGATTAAAAATATCCTATGTGTTAATCCAGGTTATAAATTATCTGTGTGCTAAATTTAATCAGTAGTTTTTGCGTGAAAAATTAACAAACATCCATCCATCCATCCATTCTCGCAAACTTTCGCATTTATTATAATATAAATAAGATTTACACACTGCAACGAAATTTCCTTGCAGTGTCATAAGAAGTTGCACCAGTTTCTGTGAGCTTTGTCTGTTCTTCCTAATGTATTTAGACTGTTTACTTTTTTATATGAATAAATAATATTTAAGCTATAAGGTTATTCTATTATCAAGAAGTGTCTATGCCAGGAAGAAAATACTGAATCATTAATGAAGCCAATGAATAAGAAAAAGATGCTCGCAAACTTTAATAGGATAAAATGAAAAGGGGTCTTTTATAGCCGGCTTGACAAGATGTGCGAAAGAATTAATAAAAAATACTTCAGGGGCTATTAACGCATAAATTATTCTGTGCTAAATGTGCAATGCTGTGGATATACCTGGGGGAGGACTAGGTTTGGCAGTGGAAATCTTTCGGCTGGTGTAATTGTAACCAATATTTATTTGTACTTTTCCTGGAGAGGAAAGGTACAAAGGTACTAATTATTAGTTAAGGTGTGACGAACAAACAAACCAATTTTCACATTTAATTGTAAGTTATTATGATGTTTATTTTGCAAATACTTCTTTACAAACACTTTTACACGACACTTATTTTCAAAACTAGACGAGGCCGGTGTTGGCCGGTGTCTGAAAGAAACAGCCGAAACAAACTCAGAGGTCAGGTCATTCTTTGGTGGTGGTCACTCTTTTAAGGCATAATCTTGGTCAACTCATATGAGATATGCAGAGTAGTGTCTGAGATGGTCTGGTGAGTTTGATAATACTGCCGGGCTAAAAAGTATCCTATGTGTTAATCCAAGTCATAAGCTATCTGTATGCAAATTTCATCCAAATCCGTTCAGTAGTTTTTGCGTGAAAGAGTAACAAACATCCATCCATACATACATCCTCACAAACATTCGTATTCATAATACAAAGTAGAATATTTGCATGGGTTCTCTAAAATTGGTACTGAATTGGTTGCCTCTTGTTTATCTATAAAACTTTAATCGGCTTGTGATAATAAAAGTTTAAAATCTATGTAACCTATTAATCAGTGTAGTGCTCGCAAGCAATCTGGCAAAGTGCTTCATCCCTGTTTGTACTATAAACCCGGATAGCTGTTAACTTTTCATACAATCACTCGATTTTATTGTACGAAATTTTTACTACAAACTAATAAAAAATATATGAAAAAATACTGTTTTCGTCGATATGAAAACTAAACAGGAAACTAAAAACAACTAACTATTTTTCACAGAATTAAATAATCTAGACATGGTGTTTTCAATTTATGCAGATAACTGTGATATCTATCACACTTATCACAGTTATCTGCATCATCATCATATCACAATGCTGATTGATGATGACGATGCTTTTCAGACTTTTTCATATGACAAACACAACATGAAACTAACATACTAACATAGTTTAAGGTTCTATTTACTAACACAATTTGTATTTTATGCCATTAACACTAAATTAAGTAATCCTTTTACTCGGTCTTCTCACAGAACCACAAACATTCTAACATTATCGTCTTCCATTCATCAGCAAACAAGTCCACTCCAGGATTGGTCTCCACGAGCGCGTTGAGCATCGTAAGCATACGCGGTATAGGGGAGGTGGATCGAGATCGATAAATGTTAGTCTGTAACGTATATATCATGGGCGAAAGTAGCCTGACTGAAATAAATGGATTTTGTTGTTCTTGTATAACGCCTGTAATCCCCGATCGGTTAGGCAGAGGTGTACCTAATAGTATCTACATACTACACCCACAATTTGCCAGATGTAATAGGGGACGAGTCTATTGCCATCAACCGGGCACAAATCCGGACTCCGTGGCTGCTACTGTGAAATTCCGCATAGGATAACCCAATAACTTAAGTACCTACACCAGATTTAACTATCAATGTACGAAAAGGTCAATGACCACATTAAAAGCAAGGAGCCTAACGTTAACTATTCACTAATTAGCTTATAACTTTATTTACAATTATTTATCAACATTCTAGCACGCAGTTACTACAAATAATAATTCAATCGTTAAATAGGTACTTCGATAAAACTGTATTTAAATGTCAACAAGGATAATAATAGTTGTTGTAATAATAATTAATAGTCATTTTATAGTTGTGCTCGTAAATTATTAATAATTACTTTCAAACGTGATACATAATTTAAGTCTGAACAGTTGTGATGATATCTGAAGACTTATGGGCAATAAAGTTTTAGAAATAAGATTTTAGTAAAAGGCATATAAAAGATAAGATTATTCTTCAGTTCCAATGATTTAGTTTACCCAAAGTATATGGTACCCCCGAGCCCTGAGTGTTTTCCAGCAAGCATGAAAACTTTAATGTCTCAGTTATCAAGCTGAGTAGATAGGGTATGATGAGAGGACCACAAAAGCATATTTGAAAATTTAAAAAACCGGCCAACTGCGAGTTGAACTCGCGTGGAGAGGGTTCCGTACAATGCCAAAGTCAAATGTTTCGTGTTCTTTCATGAATAAAATCAAAACTATATATTTTACAATAATAAAAAAAAATATTTGAGATCCTCATAATGAGCCCTTTCATTTGAATTACGACACATTAAGGTTCGCTAAACTTTTTTTTTAATTTCCTAATTTGTCCCCCGAAAATAAGCCTTAATTTAAAAAAAAAAATACTTTTCAATACACTTTCTCGAAAACTGGTTCTTATCGCACTACGATTAGATTCAACATGCAATGTATTTCACACGCGAGATTTTTTTTATATTTTTCCACACACGTGCGGAAATAAAAATTTCCACAGATAAGTCCAAATGGGTTCAATGACTATAGCTTTAATCGGTGGTGATTGTTTTTTTTTAATCTCGGCAAAGAGATATGCGTCTATACGGCGTAAATATTTTTTTTGTATTTAAATTGTGTTTATAAATAGAATATCATGGATATACATGATTATTTAAAACATATATTTGCTTTTATGAACAAATTAACATTTATTTGTGTTCTAAATGCAAAAATATTTGATATTTCTTCTTTTCATATTAGGCTGTATAGCGACATCATACCTTTGCTTATTCTTCAGCCTGGCGAAAGCAAAGCGCGGAAAAAAAGCAAATTAAATCATAGTTTCATAATAATTCCTGACAAAAATACTTTCTGTTTTAATATTTTATTTCTTCGAAAGTGTATTGAAAAACTTCGTTTGATACGCGTGGGGATTTGTTATTGCAGTTCTCGGCTCCATAACACCCTCGCCGATTACACCATCCTACCAAATTTCATCTGATTTGGTAGATTCGGAGCAAATTGGCTGTGACAGACGGACGGACAGACAGACGCACGAGTGATCCTATAAGGGTTCCGCTTTTTTTCATTTTTTGTACGGAACCCTAAAAAGACCAAAAAATTACAACGGATTGTTCACCGAAGTCGATTTTCATCTCATCGTACGGGGCCTGTTAACTACGTATACAAGCAAATCAGACAGAGATATTCTAGGTTTTTAATAAATATTCTGAAAAATAGAATTTGGTCATTTTTTGTAAAGAATATTCCCCATAGTATCAGTTACTCTTGGGGTAACCAAAGGACATTATTTTATAAAATGTTCGTGATGGCTCTCACCTGATCCTGTCCCAGTTTTTGCAGAGGGGAAGCCCATTGCTATTCAGAACAGGTTTGTGCAGAACTTTGATTGACTGATTGGCAATTCATCAGGGCAGTTCAGAAGGAGAGCTTAGAAAAATAGGTCAGTGGAAAAGTGTGTCAAACCATAATTTTAGTTATTATCCCGTCGTGGCCAAGTTTTACGACCTCAATTAAAAAACTAGCTTTTTAAAGGTTAATTGTATCCTTGATGGAATATGGACTGCAGTAGTTCATGCGAAAGTGTGCACTATGGTGTTGGACCCATCATATAATGTTCAAATTACATTTAAATCACGCCATATCGACAGTGGAAATTTTAAAAGACGTAAGTGATAGAGATTTAAATGTTACGATATTTTATATTTCCTCCATCGATATAACCGGACTTAGATGTGGACGCATAATGTTACACACATTTAAGAGGAATAAAGCATTAGCTTACGTAGGTAAGATTGAGCTCAGACTCTTGGGCGAACTTCCCCCGTTCCAATATTTGATTAGCTCAACTGTTCTGTTCGACCTCGGCTTGGATCCCGCATCATATAGCAATCATCCTCTAACATTGGAAACTTTAATACTTAGTGCATACTCTTATCCTAAACCCTCGCTTGCAGGGCAGAATTTTAACCCTACGATTTTTTATTGCAATTTATTTCGACAACGTATCCCGGCGCGTCAAAAATGGCACCGTTGGATTCGTAATTCTGGGCGAGCAGCAGTGTGTTGAAAATCCAGTGCAGGCTTTACAATTGTCGCGTTAAAAAATCGCCCGTACTACGGGGAACGCTAAAAAATATAATCATCTTAAAGTTTCTTACTCTATTTGTTGATCTAAATTGTCCATAATATTGTTACCAATAAATTCGTAAGTTCATACCCTAAGGGCGGACCGCACGTCCGTACCCCAAGACCCAAACAAGAAGGGTAAATAACACCACTAGTGACGGTACAACGATTTAATATGTTAATTAATCCTATAATGAGACCCCAGACGGATTTAATTACGTATATGAATTAAAGTCACGCCTGCAAGTGAAAGGATATATATCCATAGGTGGTAAAGTAAAGGTATATATCCACCCTCGGATCTTTTTGTCGGTATTAGAAATCATGTAGAATGAGTGAAAAGTGGGTGGCAACGCTGGGAGGGGACGCCCTAGAAGGACATACACTGACCTTATTGGTGAGGTTCTTCGGAAAGGTCAGGTGCGTAGTACTCACAACCGGCGTGCGTGTATGACCAGGAGGCCTAAAATGGCTGCTTTATCAGAATCTTAATATGAATTATATGAATAACGTTAAAAACTTAAAATTCCTAAATAGGTCTTTATGAACCACAGAGTCCATTTTAAGAGTTTTAAATTTTTAAAGTGATTCATATTATGATTCTGTAATAGCAGCCATTTTAGGCCTCCAGATGTATGAACGTGGCCGAGGCGCAAGGAATATAATACGGGGTGGAAGAACACCGACGCGAAAACGGTTACCATCTATTCAGTACATCATTCTGAGCTTTCCCACATGGAAATTTTTCATCGGATAGTAAAAGAAAATGGTGTTTCCTTCAAAAGTGCAATACATAAGTAAGTGTTTTGTTATACGTATTGTAAATGTAACCATTTTTTTTAATGTTTTGTCCTGTGCGGGCTAATAAATACTTTTTCTTTCTTTCAATACCTACGCGGTCAAAATGTATGGCTTAGCAGGGCTATTGCGGGCATGCCACAATAGTGGCGGTAAGTCCCCTCTTTGAGGAGTGGCTAGAGAGGCGCCACGGCGCCCTCACCTTCCGCCTGACGCAGGTCCTCACCGGACATGGTTGTTTCGGGAGGTTCCTGCACCTAATCGGGCGGGAGGAAACGCCCGGGTGTCACCACTGCGAGGATCGACCGGAGGACACGGTGGAGCACACTGTGCAGGTTTGCTCCGCTTGGGCGGAGCACCGCCGTGTCCTCGTAGCGGCAATCGGCGGCGGCGACCTCTCGCGTCCGGCCTTGGTTCAATCCATGGTCCGGAGCGAGAGGGAATGGGACGCTGTCACCTCCTTCTGCGAAGCAGTCATGCTAGCGAAGAAGGCGGGACGTGAGAGGGAGAGAGCCTCACGTCTCAGCCGACGCGGGAGACGCACCGGGCGTCGGGGGCCACATGGTGGCCCTCGGCCACCGTAGGCGCGGGCCTGTGGACGGTGAGCTATGGGCTAGCTCGCCGTCCGTCCGTCTTATGACGACAGGCCGTGTCGACGGCGCGTTCGTGTTCCACGCGCGCCTCAAAGAGAGTCAGCAAACAGGAAGGGGTCCGTACGGACCGATGCCTGCCAGGGTTGCGGGACTGTCCGAAAGAGATACCGCGGCCCTGGAACACAAAGGGCAAAGGAAGGAACATGGATGGGTTTTAGTCAGTAATAGTCTGACACTCCCTCCTGCTCAGCCCAGAGCGGGAGGGGTTATTTGATGACTTCCCATAGGTAAAAAAAAAAAAAAGCAGGGCTATTGCGAATCTCTGTTGACAGTTTATTTCATAGTGATGATAACTTGGCGAGTTTCGATTACAATGAACGTTCTTGGTTGTTTCAACTGACGCTACCCGTGCAGAACTGTCATGTGATATACAATCAAACAAGAATTTTGAAAATCGGTCTACAATTGACTGAGATATTAGTGAACATACAAAAAAAAAACATTCGATTATAGAACCTTTTTGGAAGTCTATTAAAAACAATGAACTGTCAACAGATATACGCAATAGCGGGGCAGAATGATGTACCTACTGAATACGTGGTAACCTTTTTCGCGTCGGTGTCCCTTCCACCCCGAATATATATATAAGTAGTATATATACCTATATATAATTATGAGGAGTTTCTGCCTAACCCCATGGGAAAATGGCGTGAGTCAAATCATGTCATACAAACTAATAAGCACCTCACCAATCTGAGGCCTTACAGAAAAAAATATCAGTTTGAGAGATAATGGATTTGGAATTTTGACCCTACTATACATAGTATGTACAAAGCAGTACTTTCTTCTTCTAGCTGTATTAGGTATAGAGACGGCTCCAAATTCGTGAAGCGTCCTCCATGTTATATGACGTGTTACCTGAAACAAAAAGAAATAATTTTAGATACAAACATTTATTAGCTTATTTTATTTTTTATATTAAGTATAATTTTTTATTTAATATTACTGTTTGTTATCACAATGTAGTCCTATTTAACCCAAAGGTTGACTGGTAGAGAATACCTTGTGGCATTATGTCCGCCTATGTCCCACTATTGTACATAAAGTTTAAATAAATACATAGCATAATCTTAATCAGCCTAATGTTTCCACTGCTGAGACACACGGCCTGCTCTCTATGAGAGGGAATGGGGTATTTTCCACCACGCGGGCCCAGTGCGGGTTGGTAAATGTCACATGTCTTCGAATTTTTGGTTCTAAGACACGCCAGTTTCCTCACGATGTTTTCCTTCACCGTTTTGAGAGCAGTGGTGATGAAATAAATTACACAAAGTAATGCGCCCACGACTTACTGTTCGTAAGTCGGGGCCGCCATCACTGGGCCACTGCTGCTCTCTGAGAAATAAATACATAAAGTATGAAAATATAAGAGTTTGCATTAGCATGCAACTCAATTTATTGTTTACGAAGCAATTAATTCTAGGGCGCAGCTGCGAACAGAACAAAGTTCTATGTAATAATTGCAAAAGTTTTAATACATTATTAATGTCATTTTCAAATTAAAAACTTGTTCTATAACAAATATTGGTTTAAATTTAAATTCATGATCATCCAAAAATACATAGATTAAAAATACATTAAATTCAAATTGGAATTCAACCACGTTAAGACTTTTTAAGTTAGAAGTGGGTATCTTGTATATTAGATCAAACATTGGTAAGTCAATGTTGTTTTAATTAAAATTAAAAAGGAAATTTGTAGGAAATTCGTAGGAATTTTGTAGTTTCACGTTCACTTGTGACATTAAAACCACAGATTCTCACAACAACCAAACCAAAAGCCCAGCGAACTTCGAAAGCCAGTATCATGATTAGCCTTGATCGAATGGATCTGACTAGCATTCACGAAGACATCACTACATAGTATAAAACAAAGTCGCTTCTCGCTGTCTGTCCCTATGTATGCTTAGATCTTTAAAACTACGCAACGGATTTAGATGCGGTTTTTTTAATAGATAGAATGATTCAAGAGGAAGGTTTATATGTACAACATTGCACCCGTGCGGAGCCGGGGCAGGTCGCTGGTATCTAATATTAAACAACTTGAGGAGCAGATTGGTCACAGCAGTTCCTATTTTGCCACTAAGAAATACTTGCAGCCAAGTACCAAACTACCAAGACCCAATGCGAAATCACAAAGAGCGTGAATTTAGTAGTAAAGCTATTTGTAGGCGTAGAATATAGTGAAGTGCAATAACTAACGACCCTGGAGCTGTGCCAATGCCAGTTTAATTACACCCAGAGACAATAAATCGCGAGTGCACTACAACACTAGATACGTATTTATCAACTAACATTCTGTTAGGAACAATAAAAAATTAGGGCATAAGGCTACTTGCGGAGGTCAGATAGGCAATCGCTACATGTAAAATACTTGTATTGAAAACGGTAAGCAGACGATGATGATGATAAAAGCTGAGGGCCTTGTGTCCGATTTTGAGTTACAGCAGGCGTTATATGTGGTAACTGAATTCCAGTATATGCTGGCCCCTTATTCATTTGAAACTCCAAACTACGTTAGGCCAGCTACTTCAAAAATATTCGGAAAATAAAAAAATACGCAATGGGAGTCAGGTATAGTCCAGACTAGCAATAATAAGATCTGGTTGAAGAAGTGTGACACCGTAAAAAAAATATGACGACCCGACTGGCGCGCAGCGGTAGTGAGGCTACCTTACGTTCTTAGGGTCCCGGGTTCGAATCCCGGTAGGAGCAAATGTTTGTGTGATGAGCATGGACATTTGTTTCCGAGTCATGGATGTTTATATGTATAATAAGTATGTATTTACAAAAAGTATCTATGTAGTATTATCAACTATCTGGTGTCCACGACACAAGCCTCGTCGCTTAGTGTGGCACCTAGATGGCGCTGTGTGTAATGTCCAGCGATATTTATTTATTTATTAAAAAATGAACCAATAAAAAAAATGAAATCAACGAAAAATACGTCGGTAATTCGAATTCCATCCAAATTGATACTATTGTTAGGTTTCGGAATTTTACTAGTCAATTTCCTATGTTTTCAGATAGAATTTTATTTAAATGTATTAATTTATTAGCTTTATTCGCGTGAACACATCTTAAGTGCTTTATATTTTATTATGTAAACTGGTAACATTAATTCCGTAAGTATTGCTATTCGGCAATACTCCTATTATTTGATTGTAAAATGTATGGCGCGAAAGTGAAGCGGTTCTCTGATTGGATCACGAGACTGACGTGGCGTGATGTCGTGAGCCAATCAGGGCGCTGGATTTTCCCTCCAGAACGGCGGGATTCTTGGTCAGAAGCTGGTGGCCCGAGCGGGCATTCTGTGGCTGAACGTCGAAAACGACTGATAATTATTAAGATAGTTGCCGATCCGTTATGGCTGTAATAGTGTGTAATGTAACAAAATTGTTAATAAACCTATTTAAAGTCGTTGGAGTTTTCCTTCCAGTGCTGCAACGTTTTGGAATACTATACTATTAATATAAGACTTTTGATACAATATTTGTTGCTTGCAAAGCTAATTAAAATAAAATGTAGTGTCAAAACGTTAGGATCTTTTATTCCACCATGAATTTCCTTTACGGCGCTTAAGGGGAACTTCTTAGCTGGCGGATGAAGTGTCATGCATTTAAATTAACATTTTTCGCGAATTTAGTCCAGAAAGTTAAATATTTTTCCAGACATTTTGCGCGAAATGGACTATTACAGTTACTTTTTATCTTGACAGGGTTTTGTGGAAATGCAAAGTCATTTTGCTAAACTGAAAATATGATGGCTGGCTATAATTAGTTTGCACTTCAAGTTAAAACTTAAAAGTATATTCAACACACGTGTATAAATTGTGAGGAAAACGAGGGTAATCATTTTAGTGTTAGGTTCTCTTAATGAAGGTGAAATAAATTGGCAGTTTGGTTCTTAAACATAACATAACATTACGCTTGAAATCCGCGAAGGGTTAGGCAGACTTGTGCCTAATTTTCGCATGTTAAGTTTAAGTCGCATGTAATAAGGGGCATGCCTATTGCCATCAATCGGGCACAAATCCAAACTACGTGACTGCTACTGAGAAAAATGTCTGGATACTTTTCTCGCCAAAAATGCAAACTCGTTAAAAGTTTTCAATATGGTCCCAGTCCACACTCAAATGTTATAACATGCAATACAAATAACACAGCTAGAAAGCTGTTTGGACAGAGGCTCTTAAAAAATAGTATGTACAGACATAAAAGCCAATTTTAGGAGTAGATACTATGAAATGTAGCAAATCTATAATTCCATGAGCTTACAACAGTTCACCTACAACCTTCCTGCTTTAGTAGTTCCAGCAATTATGGTGCTATAGAAACCTTTGCAGTAATCATTTGAAGATAGTGCAGTAGTGAACATGAACATGCCAAATAGCCAATGCTTTTCCCACTTCTCTCGACCTGACAATTCTATTACTACTTCTTATTCGAACGTATTAGCACGAACTCTAAGAGAATAGTTCATACCTTCCTCTATCAATATTCATAACCAAAGCTATGCTAAAATCTTCATCTAGCCAGCCAGCCAGTCTGGCAGACTGACCTAATTTGTGCATATTTCCAGAGGTAATTAAACATAGCTCAGTCGCGATGCTGGCTGCCCGGCGATTTGTTTGTGGACCGCTAATTGCTTCGCCACTAGAATGAGGAAGTGTGTACCGTTAGTCTAATTTGTTTCTCTTTGTACGTGTTTAGTAATTCTTGTTTTTGGGAGACTTAAGTATTGTCGCAGTTAATATTAGTGTTCGTTGAAACATTCTGCATTCTGAAACAAATGCATTATAGTACCAAAAGATTCTCTTATCGTATGTTAATCTAAATCTTTCTTCTTTCATCATCTTTCATTTCTTCATCAGCAAACACAACTTATTTTATTCGAAAACTAAATGGCAAAGGGTTTGCGGCCTTGTTGTTTACTGTTTTTATCTTCCCTCATCATTGAAGCACCATATTGTGGGCGGTACCTAATTTCAGCACTAAATACTTACAAAGACAGTAAGTGAATCCAAATATTGAATCATCTTAACATCTACCGTGCCAAAAACACACCCACTAACGGTCCCACGCATACTCCTATATTAAAACAAAATTTCTATTCCGTCCGTCCCCCCTTCCCCCGTGACGTCACATGGTGGTGGTTGTCAGCGTTTCGCCTGCGGCAAGTGGGCCAAGGATCCCTCTAATTATTATCAGTGTAGACGCAATTACACGGCTTCCGTGGAGCAACACGCTTTTAGGCAAAAAACTTGCGAAAATGTTGCCAGAGGTTAGGAATGTGGGTGAAGGTTTTTTGTTTTTGGGGATGTGAAAGAGACTAAAAATAGGAATTTTCTTCACTAAACTTGCAATTGTGTTTTGGATAATACGGGTTTTTCAGTGAACAAGACGGAAGAAGGTTATGGTGTTTGAAAGAGAAGAGGATATATCTCATATATCGGTGCGTGATGTGAAAATGAATGATAAGAGTGTGGAGCACGTTAATGAGTTGGTATATTTGGGCAGTCTATGTCAGACAAGAGATGGAATGATTGACGCAGATGTGGAAAGGAGAGTAAATGCGGGATATAAAGTCTATGGTGCTATACATGCGGTTGTGACTAACCAGTCGATGTCAAAAAAGGCTCGACTGGCTGTTCACAATTTAGGGCATGCGGAACCGGTTTTCCGTCCCATAGTAAAACCGTTTTCACGGGATAATGAATCCCGGGAAAAACTATCGTTTCTGCTAATTGAATTGTTATCGTAGGTAACAAAAAAAGAGCGAAAAGCTTCCTTTTATGAAAACAAGTCTATGATTGAAATTAAGAACCTTCGTTCGCTATTTTCAGAAGTAGGCTAAATAGGAGGATATTCAATTAGCCAATGAATCGGGGTGTTGTTGGCGTGTCTAAAACACTTCCTTCTAAAGAAAATAACCTTGTGACGTCGGTGGGTAATGAATGGGCATTAAATGCTGTCGGTCGGTTACGACTTACCATTCTATTTACGACTGCACGTAATAAATATTACTAGTTAACCTAATTCTTTTCACGCATCTACGTGATGAATTAAAGGTATTATTTTAACGGTTTGTAATTTTAATATTGGATTAAGGGCAAAAGTAAGTAAGGTAGTGGTGGGTGTAGGGTTGCCAGGTCGCCAAACCTAATAGCCGGACAGACCAGCCAGTTTGGCCGGACATTTGGGTAGAAAGGCCGGACACCCTACATTATTTATTTATTTATTTTATTTATTTAAATAACATGGGAGACTTACAGCTAAAACAAACAGATCAAGGACAGTACATTAGTCTGAAAGCCAATTACAGGTCTCCACTGTTGTGACATCACTATTTAGTATGTAATTAGTATGTACACCACTAGTAATTGTCTATACTTCCGGTAGACTACTCCGATCACTGTCCTAACTGATCCCGTCCGTGACACTGCTGTGTCCGTCTATACTTATTATAATGTGTCTGCTCTGTTAATAAATCAAGTGTACCTAACGGTATCTTTTATTCAAACATCCAACATAACATGGTGTCAGAAGTCGTTTCGAAGAAATCATCAAAGTCGTGAAAATGCCAAATCCAGCCACGAGCACCGACGCCAGTCAAGATGGCGAACATGATCAAGGTTTGCGCACGCACATAAAGCAACTCCATATCTCATCCGATTCTACAAACAATAATGCGGAAGCGTGGAAGAAATGGTGGCAGCAATTAGACCTATATCTGCTAGCCACAGGTCTGGAAAAGTCAACCGAGAAACGGAAAATAGCCATTTTATTGCATTTCATTGGAGAACGTGGTCTCAACATATTCAATGCGTTCAACATCAAGTTAGATGCGAGCACACTAAACGATGTCAAGAACAAATTCGACAAATTCTTCGAGCCAAGGCGAAATGTGACGATGTGTAGATATGTATTCTTCACACGCAGGCAGAACAAATCCGAAAGCATCGATGATTTCCTCACAGATCTGGAAAATAAGAGCAAAGAATGCGAGTTTGGCACGCTCAGGGAGTCCCTAATCAAGGATATTTTTATAGCAAACCTACACATAGATTTGTCACATGTACGTCAAAGATTGCTGCAGGAGCCTGATTTGACATATCAGAGGATGCACGAGCTGGCAAGGACACTCATAGTCGCACAACAAGATGCAGAGAAAATCGTCAAAGGGTCCACCAGTGAAACCGTCATGCATCTCAGTCGGAGGAGCCGTAGTCGAGGAGATGGTCGACAGCGAGCTTCCAGTCGCAAGTCACCGTCAAGCAGTCGCAAGACACCTTCAGCTTCGAGCAGCGCCTCGACATGTGGTCGCTGTGGGCAGTCTCATCGCTACAAGTGCCCAGCTACAGGCGTTCAATGCAGGTCATGTAAATCTTTTGGTCATTTTTCTAAATATTGTTTCAAAAATAAAAAAGTCAGTCAGTTGCAATCGTTTAATTCAGACAAAAGTGATCAAGATTATTTTGTTGGCATGTTGAGCAGTTATTCAAAGTCGAGTCAATGTCATAAAAGTCATTTATATCAATATGATCCACACAGGAATCAGTCAAACAGTCAGAACACACAGGCACACAGTCACAAAAGCACACAGACAGGACAGTCACCGTCACAAAGGTCATATTTAGACCAGTCGCAGTCATGTTACTCACATCCCAATGATGAGAACACTCACAATTCTGAGAGATCCAATAACAATAGTCAACGTCCCAATCCATATTATCTTAATGATAAAAATGGAGATATGTCTGAGAGATGTAATGAATACAATCTACATCTCAATGATGAATACAGTCACAGGTCAGAGAGATACAAAGTCCACTCAAATAGTCAAAATAAAAAATGTCAGAGTCCATATTTACATCTCAACGATGAAAATGGTCACAAGTCTGAGGGATTACACAACAATACACAGTATCAGTATCATTATAATAAATATAACAGTCAGTATTCACAGTCACAATCACACAATGGATCATTAGTCAGTTACTCAGATAATAGTCATAAAGTAAATAATGTCAACACTTTAGAAAGTAATTATTCAAAACAGTCATGGGAAATTAACTTGTCAATTGGAAATAAACAAATTAAATGCATCATAGACTCTGGTGCAGATGTCAACATAATGTCCAAACAAACATTTCATTATATTCAATGTCAGAATAACAATATGTCAAAAGTGTCACTTGTCAAATGTCAAATAAACGTCACAGGATTTGGTGGAAAATCCATTCCGATTTTAGGCAAAGTCAACATAAATTGTAATTTATGCATACATAATAAAAACGTCGTCGAATCTATAATGTTTATAGTAACAGATTTAGATTGTCCAAATGTTCTTGGTCTCCCTACTTGTGAAAAGTTAGGTATAATAAAACGTGTCTTTTCAGTAATTAAACAAGATTTTTGTAAACAAATTCTTACACAATATAATGATGTATTTCAGGGTCTTGGGTGTCTACCTCCAGTCTGTCATCTTAAACTCAAGCCTGATGCAGTCCCATGCGTGGATCCGCCCAGGAAAGTTCCATTCGCGTTACAAACGAAACTGCGTGAGGAGTTGGATCGCATGGTGGAAATGCAAGTTATTGTAAAGGTTACAAAACCTACAGAGTGGGTTAACTCAGTCGTCATAACTGTAAAAAGTTCAGGTCAGTTAAGAATTTGTCTAGATCCTAGAAATCTAAATAAGAACATTATGAGGGAATTTTATCCACTCAAGTCAATTGATGAGATTAGGTCTCAGCTCGAAGGGGCTGTATGTTTTTCTCATTTAGATGCATTCTCAGGATTTTGGATGCTACGTCTGGATGAACATAGTTCAGATTTATGTACTTTTCAAACACCATTTGGTAGATATAAGTATTTAAGACTACCATACGGCATAAATGCTTCGTCTGAAATCTTTCAAAGAGTCATGATGAATCTATTTGGTGATATAGAAGGAGTTTTAATATTCATAGACGATATTTTGGTTTATGGTCCAAATGAGTCAGTTCATAATGAAAGATTACATAAAGTCATGCAAAGAGCTCGTCAAGTTAATTTAAAATTTAACAAGTCAAAATGTAAATTTTTAGTCACAGAAGTATGTTTTTTGGGTTATGTCTTTAGTAAAGATGGTGCTAGAGCAGATCAAGAAAAGATCAAAGCCATTGTCAATATGCCTACACCACAAAATGTCAAAGAGTTACAAAGAATACTAGGTATGATCAACTACTTAGGACCTTTTATAAGTAACCTGTCAGAGAAAACTCAAATATTAAGAAATCTTTTGAAAAAAGATTCAGTCTGGACTTGGGATGAAAATCATAGTCAATGTCTTAAAAAACTGAAAGATGAGATTACTAACTCACCAGTTTTAGCTCATTACAATCCCAAGATTCCATTAGTCTTGTCAGTTGATTCGTCAAAGTCAGCATTAGGTGCAGTCATTCTACAAAAAAATAAACCTATTGCATACAGTTCAAAAACTTTAACTGAAACCCAACAAAGATATGCTCAAATAGAGAAAGAGCTACTAGCAATTCAATTTGGTTGTGAAAAATTTCACCAATATGTATATGGTAATAGAGTCACAGTTCATACTGATCACAAACCATTAGTCTATTTATTTAAAAAACCATTACATGATGTCCCCGCTAGATTACAGCGTATGATGTTAACTTTACAAAAATATGATTTAGAGGTTATACATGTTCCAGGTAAAGAAATGTATATATCAGACACTTTGTCAAGAGCAGCTTTAAAAGACCATTACACACCTGAAAATGAATCAGAAATGTCATGTCATGTCAATCTAATGTATGCTAATTTAGCAATTACAAATGAATACAGCACAAAATTAGCTCAGGAAACCAAGAGTGATGAATCCTTGCAATTATTAAAAAAATATTATGATGAAGGTTGGCCAAAAAATAAAAACAATGTCAGTCAATTAGTAAAACCATTCTGGAATATTCAAGGTGAAATACATGTAATTAAAGATTTAGTGTTCAAAGGTTCAAAATTAATAGTACCACAGTCAATGCATAAAGAAATGTTGGAAAAAATTCACAAAGGTCACCAAGGTATAACAAAATGTCTAAAATTAGCTAAAGAATCTTTGTACTGGCCAAACATGTCAAGTGATATAAAGAATATAGTAGAACAATGTCTAATATGTGCAAAATTTAAACCATGTAATCAGAAAGAACCACTACAAAATTTTGAAATATGTAAATATCCATGGCAACAAGTTGGTATTGATTTAATGCATTTTGATAGTTCCGTTTATTTAATTGTCACAGATTACTACTCAAAATACATAGAAATAGCATTACTAAATAAAAACAGTACATCACAAAATGTAATTACACATTTAAAATCTATTTTTGCTCGTCATGGAATACCATTGTCTTTAGTGTCAGATGGTGGTCCGCCTTTCCAGTCACTAGAATTCAAAAATTTTCTACAAGAATGGGACATAGAACATGTTGTTACTAGCCCATATCATTCACAGTCAAATGGTCAAGCTGAAAGCTCAGTAAAAATTATAAAAAACATGCTCAGGAAATGTAAAGAAAACAAATCAGATCCATACATAGCTTTATTACACTATAGAAATACACCTAAAAACAATTTGTCGTCACCAGCACAGTTATTAATGTCAAGAAATCTAAGAGATAACATTCCAGTGTCATGTAACAAATTAAAGCCAAAAGTAGTTACATTTAAAGAATATAAAGAGTCAGTACAGAAAAATGATGAAAATAAATCTAAGTATTATGATAAGAATACAAAGTCATTGTCTATGTTACATTATAACGACCATGTCTATTTTAAAAGAAATCCAAAAAGCAACTGGGAACAAGCTATTGTCAAACAGAGAATGATGAACAATAGGTCATATGTTGTTGAGGATGTCAATGGTATTAGGTATAGGAGGAATAGAATTCATTTAAGACATAAGTACTCACATAACTTTGCAAACCCTCCTATGCAATCCAACTCGTCACAGGGGAGAGAGGAAGGTGACAGACAGAAGTCTAGACCTCAAGCATCCTCATCTCAAGAATCCACAAATATTACCACTAGGTCAGGTCGTGTCGTAAAGCCTACAAGAAGGCTAATAGAAGAAATTGATTGAATGTAAACTAAATAGTATTAAGAATGTTGTCTAGAATAAATTTGTCATAACTATTTTTAAGCATGTTGTCATATGTATAGTTGTATAACATTGTCTATCTTTTAATTGTTTGTCAGGGTCTAAATGGAACTCAACAAGGGGGATGTTGTGACATCACTATTTAGTATGTAATTAGTATGTACACCACTAGTAATTGTCTATACTTCCGGTAGACTACTCCGATCACTGTCCTAACTGATCCCGTCCGTGACACTGCTGTGTCCGTCTATACTTATTATAATGTGTCTGCTCTGTTAATAAATCAAGTGTACCTAACGGTATCTTTTATTCAAACATCCAACATAACATCCACTTATAAAATACAGACAAAAATGTAAATTCTACGGACATTCACACCAAGTTACTAAGTATATACTACAGCATAATTACTATGTTGCTCACACTGCATAACAAATCGAACTACATGAAAAAGCTTCGACTTAAGCACTTCCTGACTGACGACACACTAGTTTGGAATGGATCAAAATCATACTGTTTACAAAGCTTGTTTAAATTTCTGCTTGCACGCACAATGTACGAATTCTGCCTATAATTAGTTGAAGCAAATGGCACACACAACGGTGGATTATATCGTTTAGACTTCAAGGGAATGTTGAAATAAAATTTTGACAAAATGTCGCTACAGTTTATGGCGTTGTTAAAAATTTTCAACAAACATACACAGTCAGAAATCTCGCGGCGGTTGAATAAAGGTAATATATGATATTGTCTACAAAGGTTATGGTAGTTTGCCGAATGATACGGTACTTTTTGATGGTAACATAGATACCTTATGAACCTTCTTTGGATGCTCTCAATGCGGTCAATGTATTTGTGGTAGCATGGGTTCCATATTTCAGACGCATATTCCAAGTGGCTTCTAACAAAAGTACAGTATAGTATTTTTAAAGTTTTGGCTTGAGTGAAGCACTTGGATAACCGCATTATGAAACCCAGTGATTTTGATGCCTTAGCGACTATTGCATCTACGTGTATTTCAAAACTAAGCTTGGAATCATGATGAACCCCCAGATCACGGATAGAGTTTGATCTAGGTAGAATTTGATCGCCTAAGGTATATGATGTAGCGATGATTGAGCGCTTCCGAGAATATGTAACAACCGAGCATTTAGCGGGATTAAGATCCAGCTTGTTCCTTTGGCAATAGTCCTCCAGGCGACGTAGGTCATTCTGGAGTGCCGTTACGTCCATCTGGGATGATATAGTGGCATAAATTTTCATGTCATCGGCAAAACACAATAGTTTGGATGAAGTCAAGCAAGAGTCGATGTCATTAATGTAGATTATAAAAAGCAAAGGACCAAGTAATGAACCTTGTGGGACTCCACTAGGAACAGGGACCCAGCTAGATATATAATTATTAAGTACCACTGCTTGGGACCGGTTGACAAGGTAGGAAGAAAGCCATCTGAGTAGATCGCCACGAATTCCCATGCTAATTAACTTAGATATCAGAATGCTATGATCGATTCGATCAAAGGCTTTGCTATAGTCCGTATAAACGACATCAATCTGCTTACCGTTGCACATGGCATCAGTTATAAATTCGTTAAGGAGAATCAGGTTCGTGACAGTAGACCTCCCTTTTAGGAAACCGTGTTGGAACGAGCTAAATGAATTTTTCAGAGCAGAATAAACCTGATCATATATTATCCTCTCAAAGACTTTTGCTATGATACACAATTTAGATATCGGCCTGTAATTTGCTATGTCTGTTTTAACACCTTTTTTATGAATAGGCGTTATAAACGCAGATTTCCATATTTGCGGTACAACACAGGTACTCAAAGATTTTCTGAATAAAATTGAAATAGGTTGCGCTATCGAAGGTGCACACCGAACAAGAAGTTTGGATGGGATATTATCAGGACCTGCCGATTTGCATGTATCCAACTTAAGAAGCAAGTTAGTAATTTCATCAGTTTCAACGATGATACTACAGATATCAGATGCGAGGTTCGAAGAATCGTGAAAAAGAGAAGGAGAAGAGATTTGATGACTAACACTGGGATTGAGGAAAGTAGAATGGAAGTATTCCGAAAAAGCCTGACATATAGATTCCCCCGTCCGCAAGGTATCGCTGTTATAGTTCAAAGTTCAAAGTTCAAAGTTCATTATTAAGGATTTTGTACTATGGGCGACGGGCGGTACTTCGGTCTGCGTGAGCGACCGAAGTCGACTCTCGTCGCCTGCGCTCGGCCACGCTCGGCGCTCGCTCGTTTGCGAAATGTAAAAAGCCTAACAAAAGCCGGACAAGCCGGACGCCGTTTATTTTGGCCGGACACACAATCAAAAAGCCTACCTATGTCCGGCTTTATCCGGACGCCTAGCAACGCTAGGTGGGTGAGAGGTGAGTGGGTTATGAACTACAGGGTGGCGGGACTTCGACCCACCAACGAACACCACGTATTCAGTAAGGTTCGGAATGACGTACTGAATACCTATTATTATTCGTTTGTGCGTCCATGACCCTTCCAACCTGTATACACCACCACCATTGAGTAACAGTTTCCAAAAGTGTGATACTTTAATGTAAGCATTGTACGTCTAGCTCTCCTGGGGCAGTCAAACCTACTGCTACAACTATGTTGAGGAATACATGATCATCATCAATTGCCTAGCCTGTTCTTTAGTCTAACTTGATATAGCTGAATACTACATGGAACCCCTGTCAATCTCATTTCCACAACGTACTGGATAAACAAATAAATAAATCCGTGCCATTCCGTGCTGATGGATGTAGTGCAACCTTATAACAATACCTCTTGGTATGACTGTTTGTCAGTGTAGGAGCCAATGGTTGTAGGCACCGTACACTATCACTTTGTCGATGTTAGTTTAGTTATGGAGTACAGAGAAAGAACCACAAGTTCAGTTTACAGTTAAATTAAAAAGATGAAGGTACAAAATTTTTAGCGATTCTTTCTCTTGACAAGTGGTTAACTCCACAGTTATTGTCTAACCCGATGTGCATTGCTAGAAACGTTACAAATTAGAACATAATATTTGTGAAGCACGACATCCAAATAGGTTGGTATAGTCAAGTTTTAACTGCTGGACCAACGGTTTACCGGCCTCATACAGTCTCATTAAATATTTATATAGCAGTGATAGCCTAGTGGCACTAGTGGCGTGACCGTCGGACTGCCAACTCATAGATCTCGAGTTCGAACCCAAGGCACGCACCTCTGATTTTTCGGATTCATGTGCGTATTCTATAATTATCACTTGCTCCGGTGAAGGGAAACATCGTGAGGAAACCAGCATGCATTAGAGGTATTTCTTGACGGCATGTAAAGCCAAGTCAGAGTCCCATGGGCGGCCTAAAAACTCTGACACCAGGTTAGGCACTAACCACACGATAAAGAAATAAATAAATATTATATCAGTTCATTAAAAATATTAAGTTCCTCTGTATCGTATCAGTGACTATGTAAAGTTGAAAGTAGGAAACAGTCATGATAGTTATTTTTACACAGATTACTCACCAATAATTAGTTACATGACGTTGTATATGTTGATGTATTGAATTAATTTACATTTACTTACACTTTCTTTTATCTAGGCGTATAAATTACAACACGCGAATTGGACTGCGTTATGTAAGAACCGATTAAGCGCCATTTAACGAATCCTGAGAAAATGAGCTTCAAAAATTTCAAACTTAAAATGGTCGCTGTGCATACATTTAATATGTCAAGAGTATAATTTTTATTCTGAACATATAAAATATGTATAAGTTCACATTTGTTAAAAAAATATAAGGCTAAACTATACAGTTTTGTAGTTATAGCCATTTTTCCGCTTAATTTGTTAATGTGTTTTAAGCCATATTCAGACCATTTTATTTATCAATAACGTACTATACGGCATTATTGTCGTTTGATACTTTATTGCGATTTTTTTCGGGTGAAATAAATTGGAACATAAGATTAAATCCAGTTATTTTAATAAAATTTACTTAAACAAAACAAATGTTGTAACACTTCTACATCTTACAAACGAGAACACCCAGAGATAATGTGACGGATTGATTCACCTGGACGGTGGCATGCCCGACATATGTCAACCGTGCCGTCCTTCACAATAAATCTCCGGTAGTTATTCGTCATCATAACTTCATCCATAATTGCACAGACAAAACCTTCGGTTTCTCCGAAGAGGTCCCCGGAACGTAACCAGGCTACGGACGCTGACAGGTCTACATCGGGCCCGTGGAGGGCCCGGAAAAAGCGTCCGTGAAGCTCCTTACTCTGCCATACCTCCCTGCGGTCGTTAGTGTCAAGCACTACAGGTTTGCGCCAGTTCTCTTTAGCCAAGGAGAGCGGGGTGAGGCCCTTGTCCACCGCGACCACATCTCGATGCATCCCCACGTCGGCTTCTAGGAAATATGCCCTGAGACTGCATATCTCGCGATTGTGGAGAGTCTTAGCGTTTAAAAAGCCTCGACCCCCACACTTCCGCGGGATATACAGTCTCATAACCGAAGAACGTGGGTGATGCATTCGATATGCCGTCAACAATGTACGGATCTTCCTATCCAGGGCGTCTAGTTCTGTTTGAGTCCATTTCAGTATGCCGAAAGAGTACATCAAAACCGGCATGACCCAACCGTTGAAGGCACGCACCTTATTTCCGCCTGCTAAAAGACTATTAAATACTTTTTTCAGGCGGCCAAAGAAGCGCTCCTTCAACGATTGCTTCATGTCAGCAACATTGATGCCCAGCGCTTCCGACATACCCAAATACTTATAGGTTTCGGTTGCTGAGAGGGATCTAAGATTTATGGAATCCGAGAGCTGGGTACCCACAGATTCCATAATCTCCCCTCGTTTTACATGCATGACCGCACATTTGTCCACACCAAATTCCATCCTGATGGCGCTACTGAAAGTTTCAGTTACCTTCAGTAGCTCCATCAGTTGCAAATCGTTGGGGGCAAAGAGTTTCAGGTCATCCATGTAAAGGAGGTGAGATACAACTTGACCACCTCTCCTCAACCGATAGCCTAGACCTGAATCCTCCAGCAGCGTGCTAAGAGGATTCAAGGCTAAGCAGAACCAAAGTGGACTCAAACTGTCGCCCTGAAATATACCTCGCTCTATCCTTATCGGCTCGCTATTCCTCTGGATTTGCCGACATCCTGGATAGCGAAGGACTGTCCTCCATTGTCCCATACACGACATCAGGAAGGTGCGCAGAGTTGCATCTACTTTATACAACTCTAGCACCCTCATGAGCCATGTATGTGGCACGGAGTCATAGGCCTTCTTATAATCTATCCAACATGTCGACAGATCCCTTCGGGAACGGCGAACCTGTTGGCTAATGGCCATATCAATGAGGAGTAGCTCCTTAGTACCGCGGGACCCGTTCCTACATCCATTTTGAGAAGCGGACATGATAGAATTATCATCAATGTGTTTGTTAATTTTAGCTCTCAAAATGGATGTAAGAACTTTATAGACTGTCGGAAGACAGGTAATCGGTCTATAATTTTTAGGCTCCGCAGTACTACCCGATTTATGGAGCAGGTGGGTTATACCTGTTGTCAGGAACTCGGGCAGCGACCCTGACTCTAAGGCTGACTGGAACAGGGTTGCCAGGCGAGCGTGCGACCTTGTGAACCATTTGATCCAGAAGTTGTGCAGCCCATCCGGCCCTGGAGATTTCCAGTTAGGCAACGGACGGACTGCACGAACTACGTCTTGGGGGCAGATGGTGATTGCCCCCATTTCTTGTACTGGATCGCACGCTCGCTCGACCTCCCGGGTCCATTCATCCTCGGTATGGCTAACAGGCACCGACCAGATGCTGCGCCAGAACGAACACATGGCATCATCATCCGGCAGGCGCGTGTCAGCCACACCTTGGTCCGGTCGCTCCCAAGCCCTATAAACCCACCTTTCATCTCTTTGGAATGTGCGATTCTGAGTGTATCGGTCGACCCGCCGTTTATACCTACGAATACGGTTTGCCCATGCATACACTTTCTGCTTCAGGAAGTCGATGCGCTCTGTGACACGGGACATGTAGTCTCGAGGACTGATATCAGTCCCCGAGAACGCCCGCCTCACAAAACGCATCACTCTAGGGCGTGTATTGCCCTCCCTGAAGCAGATCAGTTTGCCGATGAGTGCTCTGGCCCCACCAATACGTCGTTCAATCCTGTACTGCCATGCTGGTACGGCTGGCTTAGGTCGTGTAGCTCTGTCATCAGAAAATTTGACGTGAGCTACACGACATGCCGCTACAGCTGTACAATACAGGATTGAATGAGCATCGATGAGGTCTTCGCAGTTATCAAAATAGTTTGACAACTGCGAATCCAGAACAGCCACCAGCGCCCTATTTTTGTTATGCATGGGCAAACGAGGTATGCGTGGCCTAAGGTCGGCTGGCATGAACCGATATTCCCGAATCGCACCTTCCAAAGCACTCCTCATTTCCTCATTGCACTGGGTACTTACATTAGTAACCATGTCATCACTTACGTCGTTATTGCGATTTGGTATTATGCTAGACTGTGGTGGAACCACAGCCTGCGACGGCGTGGCAATGACATGGCTACTCTGCATTTCAGTCCGCAAGCGATCAAGTACGATGTCATCCAACATACGATTACGCTGGATGACTCGCACCTGATCCGACAGTCGTTGCGCCGACACGTTGACAGCTGGCTCAAGCACCTGAAACAGAGAGAGCATCCGAACACGGTACGCGGTCAGGTTGTTTCCTCCCTCTGTAGCCCCATAATATATGCGCGCATGACATTCTCGTTTATGGAAAGAGTCCATCGCATGCGCGACACATTTCCACCGGCAGCGGGGACCCTGTTCGGGGCCGGTTGGCCACGAGGTCCCAAGCCCGCTGGTGGCCGTCCTCTTGCTCGTCGTCGAGGCGATGGTGGTGGTGGTGTCGACGGCGGGGAGAAAACTCGTCGCTCGAGCTCGACGCAACTGCAGCGACCGGCGACACGATGCTCACGGATGTGGCGCGTCCCGGCGGCTGCGAGGCGGAGCTGAGCGACGAGCCCGGAGATGGTGGGTGTGCCTGTTGTTTGGCTCGGCTTCTGGTCAGCATCTTATAATAATTAATATTATTATTATGTTTATATAATCTTGCGATCAGTCTTTCAGACTATGAGCAGATAATATGGTTCAAATGGCGTGTTGGGCGCTACTCCCAATAGAGTCTGCCCTATCATTTCGAAGTCATTCTTAAAACTGACTGTTCTGGTCGAAAATATCCCGTCGCTTTTTAAGCGACG
The DNA here is from genome assembly GCA_947578425.1 of Eugnorisma glareosa. Taxonomy (NCBI): domain Eukaryota; kingdom Metazoa; phylum Arthropoda; class Insecta; order Lepidoptera; family Noctuidae; genus Eugnorisma; species Eugnorisma glareosa. Next base: position 16,180,799 of record OX387960.1, on the reverse strand, counting down.
GATGCTTTCTGGGATGACAAATGAACAAAAATGATGGATAAGTAAACAAAACATCCTTCCGTTATTACGTTAGATGCGTAATGAGACCACCCGCTGCCGCCCCACCCCGTCCCGTACGCAAAAACCCGCGAAAATAGAATGCAATAACGAATGAAACGCCAGAAGCTGGCGCTTCATTCACGAACGGATGAAAGATTGCGCGTGTGGTGATACGCATTAACGAATTAAATACCATTTTAGGTGGTTAATTCGATGCTGCGGTTTAAAAACGGTTAAATCAAAAGGCAAAACTGAATTATCTTCATCGTGGACGTGTTTAATTCGTTTATGCAATTTGAAAACTGTTTGTAACTGTAACTTTGACGCATAATTCTTTAATACAAAACGAATGTGTGCACAAATTCTAGCAAAGTTCGAAATGTCGCTTGATTCAACCCCTTATTATAAGGCCGTAAGAGTGATTTTTGAACACAAAAATAGCTGAATACATAGTTTATCATACCTATAGTCGATCTGCATTCATAACTCTTTTTTTTCGATTTCGTCGCTTAATTCGTTATTACATAACGCAGTCCAATTGCTAGTCATGGTTATTGGGTGGAATTCCAATAGTTTAGTGAAGATTGGGTTTCTGTTGCGGTCCAAAATAAAGCTTCGGTTTAATTTGGATATCGGTTAGGTTAAGCGCAGTGACTAGTCTTTTTAACCGACTTCAAAAAGGAGGAGGTTCTCAAGTCGTCGGAATCTTTGTTTATTTTTTATGTATGTTCCTCGATTACTAGAAGATCGGTCCAGCAGGATCTTGAATAGAAAGAATAGAAATCCTGCTGGACCGATTTGGTTTTTTTGTTTTTTTTTTGTTTGAACTTTTGTACTTCCCATGATCATCAAGTCAGGATTTGATGATGGGATCTTGGAGAAATAGAGAGAACTCTTCAAATTTTATACGCGAACTCACACAAACACTTGAAGCGATTTGGGTAGTTTTTGGAAAAGTACTTTCTCGGAGTGGTCCCATTTCAATTTGGTGAAGATCTGATGAAGAACTTCGAAGGTAGGCAACGGAACTCCTGAATAATAAATGATAGAAAATGGACTGGGATTGTTGAAATCTCATGTCTGTCTATCGCTATAATCTCTAGCTACAACAAAATCGTAGTCCAGAATTCATAGGCCAACTTTATGAAAATAGCGAAAAAGTTGCAGTTTTCGAAACTAGGACGGAAGCCAAATTTCAGCGCCGGTTTCGGCTGAAAAAAACTTGTTCTGCTAGAACACTACTAATCAAGCCTATCATTGTGAAAGTGAGAAACAAAAAGTTAGCTGCTGGCTATTTTTGGAAAGTTTTTTTTTACATTACTTTCACTGCAAACATTCCGAATTGATCTAAGTGTTTATATGTGTCGAATCAATGTACGATGTCTTTCTGTGATGCAAGTATAGTTCAGTTAAATTGCCGAACCGCATACTTTAACTGGGAGACCTGCCCGCGTAGCATGGCCACCGTAGAAACGGGTTTTGTCGACGAAGAATCGAAAAAAAAGACAGAATGTGGAAAGATTTCTAAAATCGCAAGCGACGCATGGCGATGTTAGAAATTAATGACAAGACATGTCAAGTTGTGTAGAACGAGCTTTGTCAATTCTTGGTAGAATAGAGATAGTATTGCCATGCTACGCGGGCTGTAAGTAACTTGAAGCAAATTCAAGTTTTTTTATGACAGATGACGTTAGTAAAACCGTTAATACTAAAAATAATATGTAATTAATTATTTTTTATCATTCAAGAGCTCGGCCCTGTTATGTCATTGTCATTATATTCCCTATGAAACTAGACCTTCAGATCTTGCCAGCCAATCATTTTAGTAAGTGGATTATATGAAAAGTTGTCAGTATCCAATCGCTCGGCCTTGAGAGAGACGTGTCCAAGAGGCTGCAGTGAAGCCAACACTGTTAGCCTTCACACAGGCTCCCTATCTTTATATCCATGTTCAATGATACAGCGGTTTTCTTAAACTTTCACACGATGTAAGCATACACTCCCGCCGTCTTACAAAGCGTCTTACCAATGTTGGAATCGGCTTCTAGAATAATCAGATGAAGCTGAATACCAATACATACATGGAGCTACCGCCTATCTGATCTCAACACAGTTAATGAGCAACAGGATACCCCTTGGGTAAACCTTTACACAGCTGTTGTCTGTAAGTGTACATCTGATTGGTTCCGTAAAGAATGACTGTGATAGATCCTAGTATCCCTCATGTTTTTATTTCAAATCTTTTCTTTGAGAAGCAAGCCAGAACTGGACTTGATCATGTTCAGATGCACACATGTACACAGCATGTTGTATGGTGCATGATGATGACAGCACATAAGTACAATGTATTCTCGGTTTGCTTTTTTTTTTTTCTTAGTGTTTAATTTGTATTTTTTTTATTATGTGTGCTTATGGAACTGACGTCAAATAAACTTTATTCTTTCTTTTTTCTTTAGATGTAGATATTGTAGACATTATACGAACCGATAATGAGATGCTATATATAACTGTAAATTCAACTAACAATATTGGATATTGTTAATTGAATTTACAGTTACTTACTTACGTATTTCGCTGAGGAAACTAGCCATTCGAAATGAAATTATCTATTCCTTTAAGCCTTTTTACACGACACAAAATTACAGTTTTAAAGAGCCATAAAACAGTGTCTATCAAATGTTTACAGCTCGCTACCCGCTGTTCGCTCATAACTTGGAACACGGGCATTAGAGTGACGGCTCTCCTAGTTTTATTGGTGCACCTCGTTTGAAATATGGTAAGAAATGGGCGGGAAACGTGACCGGAGTTCACATTTCTAGCGTAATGGCGTTGGAACCAACTCCCTTTGCACGCTCCACTGTTCTTTAATCTTATTTGCACGCCATTTTCACACTGTACGTGGATTTAAGGGGAATAGTTTTAAGGTGATAGATGTTAGCTGAAATTGTTATGTGTGTTTTTTGAGGTATTTGTGTATTTTTACACGACTAGCCAAAAAGTGTTATATGCGATTTTACTATAGTTTTCGTGAGATACATAGATATATTTGCTTACGATTCCACCTCTCTATAATAACAGCGGATGGTAACATTAAGGCCCGGTTCTTCTTGTCAATCTACGTAGAACTGCGTAGGTGTATTAGTAAACATAATAGTACCGTTTATAAAACGATAAATTTTGCGGTAAACGTCAAAAATATATTTCGTTTAGTGTCAGTTAATACTGTCATGCTAAATGGCGCTTCCTTTCACGAAAACATACTTTAGTTCTGTGTCTATTTTTGGAATAAGGAATTGTGTCAGCAATATCACGGTTTTAGCACTATTGACACTAACAATTTATGTCAATAGAGCACAAATTGTCAATAGTGGAAGTGACATGAGAATACTCTTACTTATTCTCTTTGAGCAATATTTTATCAAAGCGATACCAACGGCTGTGCGAAATAAATAATATTGAAAATAAAGAAAAACGTAAGCTCAGTGAGTGCTGTTTACTAGCTGATCAATGCTCATTAAGTGCATGCTCATTAAGTGTGTGTTGCAGTATGGAGGTAGAAAGAATCACACATGACTGATCAGATAATCGCGATTCAATATTCACATTTATTGCAGCAACTAGCTCCGAAAAACATAGTTTAAACGTATTTGTTAAGCATCACCATCTATGCTTCAAGATAAAAATCGTGCTCCCAGATGCCTCCACCATTTTAGAACAGCCCCTTCAGTCATGCGCGATCTGTCCTACAGCCGACTAACCCGTAAAAAATCACAAACGACCCACAAAAAGCCAACAGAGCCAACAGTCACGAAGTGTGAATTTCGAATGCGCACGAAAAGGTTAAGTTCCGTGAGAAAAGAAAAAAAAAAGAACTATTTCCGGTCGGTCGGGTCACGGAAACAAGATATCCGGGGATGGCAGGCCCAGGAAATAGTCGCGGCCTAATGAGGAGAAGAGGATGAATAGAGGTCCTTCAGAGAACCTCATACGGAACATATGTTACGGCTTCAGAAAGAATTCGCTCAGGCTTTGATTTACTTCCAAAGACAGTAATTATTTCAGCTAGAACTTGCGAAGTAAAGGCAGACCCTTCAGACACATAAATAAAAGTATTGAGTATGTTGTCGCTTTACTAATATATGCGAAAATATCCGTTAGTTCAAAAGCCTGTATGTTGCCGTTTCAGGATGGTTTTGCGTTTTCATCTTCTATAAAGTGGTTGTTAAACTGCAATAGCGAACAAACGTACGGATCGCGCGCGCGTGCTCTAGTTAAGAGTATTCTGCAGACGCAGCACAACACCGTCGTCGCGGTGTACCTACGTCGATCTATCGCGGTCAGTGCTATGACCTAGTTACAAGTGATGCAATCATGAAGTGTTTTTAATAATTGATTGTTTAGGTGTTAACTCGCCTTACAATTAAATAATGGCCTCACCGTCACAGCCCATTAAGTTAAAAACTGACCTGGAAAAACGGCTGTATGACGGTTACATCCAGGAAAAAACCGATAGAGAAAACCTGCAACTAATGGTACGTAATCTAAATGATCACATCAATAGTTTGCAGGAACAAGTACTAGCCCTTCAAGGAGAATTGAATTGCTTGAAGGAAAAAAAAGAACCTAGAGAACAGGAAAGTCAAACAATATCTTTTGCCCAGCGTCCTAAAAGTGACGTTGAATTTTGCACAGACGAGGATGAGCTCGCTAAAGAGACTGAGTGGATTAGGGCCAAGAGCAGGAAGAAGAGGAAGCTTAACACCTCGCAATCTCCAAAACAACAACCCGGAACAAGTGCCCAACAGGAAAATCTCCGAAAAACTGAGAAAGAGACTCCCGTAAAAAAAGTGCCCCCGCCACCGCCAATCATAATAGACGAAGTTAAGAACTACCAAAAGTTCTATGACTCTCTAATTGAAACTACACCAGCGGAATCATTTACTGCAAATATGTTAAATGGCGATTGTGTGAAAATTAACGCCAAAACAGAGGACTCATATAGAGTAATTTCCCGGCTTTTAGCAGAAAAAGATCACCATTGGCACTCGTACGAGGATAAGCAGGCTAGACCAATTAGAGTTGTTGTGAAGAAGTTACATTCTTCTTGCCAACCTGATCGAATCAAAGACGACCTAACAACACAAGGTCTGAAAATTGAAAAAGTAGACAGCAAATTGAGCTGGAAGAGTAAAGAACCACTCAACATGTTCGTTTTATCATTTAATAATGAAGAAGATGTAAATAAAATCTATGGCATAAAATACATTTTAGGGTGTAAAATTGAAATACACCCACTCAAACATCCCAAATTAATTCCCCAATGCAAGAGGTGCCAGGCATATGGGCATACTCATAAATACTGCAGAAAAGAGCCCAGGTGTGTAAAATGCACTGGCAAACACCTTACAGCCAACTGTACGAAATCTCCGCAAGAGAAGCCAAAATGTGTTCACTGTGGTCTGCCTCACCCTGCCAACTATAGAGGGTGTGAAGTAGCTAAACAGATGCAGAATTTGAAGAACAAAAATATTAAAAAGAAAATTGTGGCACCAACTACCCAGCAGTCTTTGCAACTAAGAAATTCAGACAGAAACAACACACAAACACAGGCACAGAAAACGAGTCTCCAGTCATTTGCAAAACCCATGCAAGTAAACAAAACTGGTTCCTACGCGGAAGCTGCAAAATCAAGATCTCAGCCTGCAAATCTAGAGGATAAGATTAACCAGATTTTAAAATGTATTACTTCATTTGACAAGAGATTAGAGAAACTAGAGTCCAGCACTAAAACAGCTGTTTTAAGTCATCAAAAATGAATAACACCCTTAAAATAATGGCGTGGAACTCTAATGGGCTCCTCAAACATCAAAATGAGTTGCAGGCGGTCCTGGACACAGAAAACATTGACGTGTGTTTGGTCTCCGAAACGCACTTCACTAAACAATCTTTTGTGAAATTTAGAGGATACATGGTATACAATTCGCTGCACCCTAACAACTCTGCCAGGGGAGGCAGCGCGGTTATAATCAAACACACCATAAGTCACTACGTGCAATGTAAATATGAAGAACAAGACATTCAAGCCGTGGCAGTATCTGTTAAAAACAAATCTTGTTCCATGTCCATTGCAGCCATTTACTGTCCCCCACGGCACATGATAAGAAAAGAGCGGTATTTACATCTCTTTGAATTGTTAGGCCAGAGATTTATCCTAGGCGGCGATTTTAATGCTAAGCATACGCATTGGGGATCAAGACTTACAACGACTAAGGGAAGGCAGCTCTTAAGCGCAGTAAAAGATACCGGTTCTGAAGTTATGAGTACAGGAAAACCAACATACTGGCCCACTGACCACCAGAAAATACCGGATCTTATAGATTTTTTCATATGCAAAAACATATCCGCCAATTATGTCAGCGTGGAGGAAGGTTTTCATATGAACTCGGACCACTCTTCGCTTATACTAATGCTAAGTCAAAAAATCCTACTGAAAGAAAGACACTTAACCCTGGTTAATAAGTTCACAGATTGGGAAAGCTTTTCTTTTGATCTAGAAAATATTATCGACCTTAAAACTCCGATAAAAAAGCAAGATCAGCTTGACTCAGAAGTAAACAAGTATATTGTCAATATACAACAATGTGCGTGGAACAACACACCACAATTAAAACGTAAATATAAGGGATTTTCCTATCCTAAGGAAATTGTGGATTTACTTACTGAGAAAAGGAAACAAAGGAAACAGTGGCAGCAAACACGATGCCCGCGAGATAAAACATCACTAAATAATTTAACTAAAAAATTAAAGAGAAAAATTCTACAATTTGAGGATACAGCTCTGAACACCAACCTTCTGCAGCTAACCAATGACAAATCAACAGATTACTCCCTCTGGAAGGCAACAAAAAATCTAAAAAGGCCAATTAAACAAATACCGCCCATCAGACATAGCGACGGAAAATGGGCCATAAGCAATGATCAGAAAGCTGTAAGGTTTGCTCAGCACCTAGAAGAAACTTTTAAGCCCAATGAAAACCTGGTAGAATTACTTGAGAGTGAAAACTTAGCAGAAAACCAGAGAATTAAGCTTGTGACTCCTAAAGAAGTAATGAGAGAAATTCAAAATAACATTAGTGCCAAAAAGTCTCCGGGTTACGACCTCATTACAGGTGAGATTCTAAAACACCTCCCGCGTAAGGCTGTAGTTAAGCTGACCAAACTTATTAATGCTGCATTTATTTTAAAACACGTACCTGCGCCATGGAAGGTCGCTGAAGTCATTATGATTGCGAAGCCTGGGAAACCACCACATGAAGCATCATCATACAGACCTATTTCTCTGTTGCCCGTGCTATCAAAGTTATTCGAAAAACTATTATTGAAGCGATTAAAACCAGTAATAGAAGATAAAGACCTTATTCCAAATCATCAATTTGGCTTTAGGGAGAAACATTCTACAATAGACCAGGTTCATAGAATAACTAACATCATTGAGAAAACACTAGAAAATAAAGAAGTCTGCGCCACTGTATTTTTAGATGTGGCGCAAGCTTTTGATAAAGTTTGGCATAAGGGTCTAATATTCAAACTCAGGCGGATGCTCCCAGAATTTGCAGATATACTAGAGTCGTATATAAGTAATAGAATGTTCAGAATACGGCAAGAGGATGCATATTCCGAACTAAAACATATAAAAGCTGGGGTACCACAAGGAAGTGTGCTAGGCCCGATTTTGTACTTGTTATACACATGTGACATTCCAGAACTGGAAAACAACACCATTGCGACCTTTGCAGATGATACTGCAATTATGGCTACCGGTTCAACCCACAGAGAAGCAGTAGAAAAAGTTCAACTAGCTGTGAACAAAGTTTATGACTGGACACAAAAATGGAAGATCAAACTGAATGAATCTAAATCAATTCACATTGACTTCACAAATAAACACCTGGACTATCACCCAATCTATATAAATGGCATGCAAGTGCCTTACGCTAATACAGCCAAATACCTTGGCATGACTCTCGATACCAAGTTGCGTTGGAAAGCTCATGTCAAAAAGAAAAGACAGGAACTCGACATACGTTATAAAAGTATGTATTGGTTACTTGGAAGGAAATCCTGTCTATCAATACATAATAAAATAACCATATACAAGCATATACTGATGCCAATTTGGACGTATGGTATCCAACTTTGGGGCTGTACTAAACCAAGCAACATCAAAATTATCCAACAATTCCAAAATAAAGTACTCAGGGATGCTGTGAATGCACCCTGGTACATAAGAAACGACGACCTTCACCGTGACCTTAAAATGGAATTCGTCACCACAATCATCAAAAAATTTGCTGAAGCCCACGAACACAGACTACACCGACATGTGAATGTTGAGGCTATCCAGCTGCTAGACAACACAGACTTAGTGCGTAGGCTAAAAAGAACTAAACCATTTGAATTAATGTAGTGTAAGTAAGTACTAACAAAGTGAGTGAATATAGTAACATTGTGTGCTATACATATAACACATGAACATAGTGTTTTAATATAATATATCAGACTCTAAGAAAGTGCTACGGACTTGTGTAAAAGTGCAAATAGACACTATTCTTAGTATTAACATTATTTATAACGTAGCATATTAAGTTAGAGTTAAATTACTTATTAGTCTTTTTAGGCTAGATTGTAATTAATTTATTAAGAATTCTGTTCTTAATAACAAAGGAAAAAAAAAAAAAAAAAAATCTTCTATAAAGACTGGTGTGAAGCATTTCTTTTTCCAAAAAAGTTAATAACTTCGAATGAAGCAGTAAATTCATTTTAGAGGTACGGGGCTTATGAAATATGTTATTGCTTTGGTCAACCTCTTTAAAAGTAAACAGAAAATATAATACAAATAGGCATAAAGTTTTTTTTATAGAACCTAACTTCTAGTGATTCCTCTGGCACAACTTTCATAACCCAATAACTTCATACTGCAGGAACTAAGTAAGTATCAATTGGAAATCCCAATCAGACCCAAGCTTTTGAAAGTAGTAAGTTACAGGTACCTTATCAAAACTCAGGTCTAACAAGAGTACTGAACAAACGGTAAACTCTCAAGTTTCGTTATTGTGAATATTTAATTGTCCCTTTCAGAAGGCCTGGAGGCCTGGAGGGCTGGAAGCCTGCATGATTGATACATTGCTGGCTTGGTTCGGTGATATATTTATTAAATGTGTCGGAAAGTCACCGCGGCGTTACCCGGGTTACCTGCGGCGGAGTGAGGGTTGATTTTAGGGTTGCCTGAGATGTTACGTAAGAAAGTTTTAGTACGGAAGAGGTATGGATGTGTTGTGTTTGTATTCTTAGAGGTAACATGCGTGTCAAGTGAGATTGGAATCATTTGTTGTTTACTCTGAGCAATGAGGGCTATCGTTTTTGAGCCATGCTAGGGGGGCTGGTGACAGCCCCCCTAGCATGGCAATACTATCTCTAGTCTACCAAGACTGCACAAAGCTCTTTCTATACAACTTGACAAGACATGTCTTGTCATTCAATTCATATATTTCTAACATCGCCCTGCTTGCGACGATAGAAATCTTTCCACAATCTGTCATAAAATGACAATTCAATTCGACTCTACCTCGACAAAACCCGTTTCTACGGTGGTCATGCTACGCGGGTAGATGGCGCGACTGTCGCGTAAGGTTATGTCAAAAATTCTATTTTGTACTTTACAGTACCAATTACTTCATAAAAAGCTTATTTTATTACGTCTAACAACATAGTGTAAACTTCAGATACATTTATTTACAATAAGGAGTAAGTTTAGCTAAAATTAGGAAGCATGAAACATTTAAAAATCATTTTACCTCCAAGTACTAACAACAAATAAGATCCTAAGTTGCTACTTAAAATCTTCAAGTCTTAATTAATCAGGAATAGCACAATCTAGACCACAATCGTGAATATTAGTAAGAATACGTGTTATAAAAGCACGAAACACGTGAACCTTCTATGAAATCTGACTTTTCGGTGGCCTCACGCTACACTAGCGCCTCTAGCGGCGAATTCACACGCGATAGCCCCCATTTAGTAAATTCATAAACCACATAATTATAACATCACGCCAGTAATCTCCGAAGGGCAGAGGCTTAGGCAGAGGTGTACACATAACCACACATTAAGGTGGAAGCGCAAGGGTAACCCGCGAAATTTAAATTTTCTCAAGTTTATTGCAATTTGCAGGTCAGTGTCAAGTTGTATGTTGATGAAAATATGAATCGCGCCAGTAACACGTATGGAGTTACAGAATTATAATCATTCAAATCATCAATACAGCTCTCCAAGTTCATATAATCACATTCAATAGCTTTTTCATGAAAAGGTCACTTTTTGAGATTATATGAACTTGGAGGGTTGTATTGATGATTTGAATGATTATAATTCTGTAACTCCATACGTGTTACTGGCGCGATTCATATTTTCATCAACATTCAACCTGACACTGACCTGCAAATTGCAATAAACGTAAGAAAATTTAAATTTCGCAGGCTACCCTTGCGCATCCACCTTAAGCATAAATTTTCAGTATAACATGGCCTCGCTTTGTATAGGTTTCCTGTACAATGAAAGATTGATAAACTGGTTTTGTAAAGCTTGATTGGTTGTCGTGCATACGAACACTACAAGTAGAAGTACACTCATATTTCGGTAGTTATGTTTAATTCCCATGTAATTAAGGTCAACCTATTGTCATTAACAGAGCACAAAACTTGACTCCAGAATAAAACCCAGGACCTCATGCTTAGCAATACAACGACGAGGCAGTCAAATTCAGAATATTTAGCATGATGACAAAGGTTTCTCCAAAACAAATTGAACCCAACTCCACTCAGTGTATACCAAAAAAAAAGCATACCTACAAACGACCTAACCGCAAAATGCACACACAATGGTCAAAACGACCACACCGCTAACTTATTCTTATTGGCACTTCAATTTGTGCCCCAACAAACCGCACCGTACTATTATACCCACTTTTAACAGCATTACAGCGTTATGGCGGTTTAAAAGCCCCGGTGGTACCATAATGTGGTACTTACTGCTGTGATATCAATACCGAGTGTGCGGTTTTCGAATCAGATACTAATGATCATTGAGACCTACGGTTAGGGAAATTTGAACTTATTTGTTGCTATGAAAATCAGCATATTCATTCCTGCACGACTGTGTAACGTTTTAAGTTTAGTAGGTGGTTGTTACCTACTTATTATTAGCGTATCGATGCTAAAGAGTTGAAACACGTTGGTTTAAAATTCAGCATCGCGAAAGATTAGATACTGTCGCAATAATCAAAAGGTCATCAAGTGCACAAGTGACAGGGCGTGGCGCAAGATAGAAGAAACTTCAGATCTGCGCCGTAAATGAATCCCCATCGGAAGATTTCGTCGAAGGTTGATAACTTTATTTCCACATTAAATTACATAGCTATACATCAAGAAACAAATCCAAAACACATAATAGTCAGTCAGGAACAACACCACTACTCAACAACTCACACATCTATAACTAGGCCACTGTATAAATTACACTAAAGCTTAAATAATATCGTCTTATGGCAACCCTGCATTGTTATAAGAGATGACGTGGCGAATAGCCGTCCGATGATGGATAGGCCCGCGAAACGTATCTCGGGGTAATTTGTGCCACCCGACGTCTCGACGTCGACGCCTTCCGGTCGGTCGCGTTCGACGGGTTCAGGAATGCGGGAATTTATTTAATTTAATTCGCAAAGGCCTTGAACAGTGAAAGGGTTAAGAACGAGGATGCGTTTTGAAGGCTTTGCGTGTTTAAATTCGTTACAATTTTAAGTTAATAATGTTACCTGCATATAATCGAAACATCTCCATATAGGATGACCAATACATTTGACTTCAGGAGTTGTTAATATATGGCAAAAAGAAAGAGAACAATGTTTTTTATTTCACTTCCACAGCGAGATTTGGCCTATACAATCATCGTCATAAGCGGTCGGTCCTGTACTGTCCACTTCCAGCAGATTCCAGATACATCACATAGTTTACCTTCATTAAAATCATCTCCATTCAAGCAATCCATAATTAACGTCCCAGCTCAACTCAGCCGAACACGTGGGGTTAGCGTATCCACCGTATCCATAATATAACCCGTTCAATGCTGAGCTCCAGTGGCCTAGTTGGCACGAGGTGGCCCCTCGAGTGACGTCACCGCCCCCGTGCACTTGCACTAATGGCCCAGCCGGGGCCCGCGGCCCGGAGCCAGGCTACATATGTCGGGCCCTGAAGTGTTAGCGTTACAAGTAAAGCATTTTTGATGAGAATAGGATTTAGTGTTTTTTGGAGATTTTTTTTTTGCCTTGGGATTTGTTAGCTTGTGTTTTGGGTTATTTATTTCTAGTTGTGGTATTTCTTCTAGACTTGCAACTAATGCTTTCTATGTTCCTGGTGCTTTCTTTTGTGGTGCTGCAACACGACTTCTGAGATGAGATAACAGTACCTTAACTAAAAAGTTAAGGTACTGTTATCTCATCTCAGAAGTCGTGTTGCAGCAGGTACTTTCATATCTATTTTTCCATGTGCATCAGAAGTATACATTACTATTTCGCTGAAGTTTTTTTCAGTATTATTTTGTGGTTGTAAATATCGGTTCCTATGTAATAAATGTCTACTAAATTCAGCAATTTGTTAGGTTTATCTCCTGAACCACCGAAGTATTTACTTTCCTCATTAGTAACATTGGTGATCATCATCATCCACAATTCCACAGCCTGACTTCACCCACTATAGGCCTCTCTTTGCTTGAGGCCTAACATTGTTAATACAAAGAAGAACATATTATGAGGTAGTAAAGAATATTAAAAAAAATACAAAGATATGCGCGAAATACATAAATCCCTTTCCTATGTTCATGTTCTATCCGACTGCAAAGTCGCTGCTTCTTAGCTTAAGTCAAGGCAATTATAATTGCTAATACCCACCTAAGATAAATCATCTCCTTATTCTAAAATCTAATTTAGCGTACGAAAAAAATCGCACATTTCAACCAAACGTCGTATTCTTTGATTATTCTAAACGCTCACACAAAGGAAAGAAAAATACATGATTTGATTGAAAGAAAAAATCAGAGCGTAACAACCTCCCGTAGCGACATAAAGTCCTTCATGTGTGAGGACCGGGTTCATGGCAGAATGGGCCGCCAATCAGCTATGAGGGAATCTAATTAATTTAATACTGGGACACCGGTGAACGCGAAACTTGCCTAGGTAATTTCACGTGAGGTATCGGCGAAGGGTTACGAGCTTTCATAAGGGAAAACGGTATAACAGCGTGTGCTAAAATTCCATAATTAATGAAGATTGTTAATTGCCATATTTAGTCGAATGGAATCGTTTTACCAGGTGTGGGTGCCCTTAAAAAACACAAGTCTTGATATTCCTCAGAAATGTTGGTTACGTTGAAGTTACTCGGTACGGTGCGTGTAAGACCAATGGATGATCGTGAACGAAGCTAAAGGAGTAAGGCTCGTAGTATGTAGGGTTCTGTAGTTTCTGCCCACCCCATGGTATTATAGCGTGAATTTTTCGATGTCGGTGTTCCACTATAACATACACACACATTTGCAACTCTTCATGCACACTCCTACACACTCATTCACGCTGTACTCTTAGCAATGTACCTATTGTATAGCTATTACATTGTAAATCCGTAATTAGCTGTAGGATTATTTTATTTAGTTTAAGATAAACTCAAACTCAAAGCATTTTATTTCAAATAGGCCCGTGACAGACACTTTTGCATAAGCAAAAAATAAATAAAGCAGTAAATTTTAAAGAGCTGCGGATTTTGTGAATACATAATAAATAAATGCTTATCAGGCGCGTATATTAGGTAAATTATGTAGAGCGTTTGAGTGAACCCAGTAACCCACATGTGTTGGTGAAAAACATCCGGGCATTCGGAGTCAATGGAGAACTAAAACAAAGTTAATCGTACGTGTTTGCTACTGTTTGTGTTATGACTCAAAACTTCTGGATGCATAAATAATGAGACTTTCGTTTGCATAACAATAACTGCGGAAGCAGAACAAGCAGAAAACAAAAATGAATGTTTTGTTAAAAGCGAATGCAAACAATAAATGACGTCAATGACCAAAGAACATTCATCAACACCTTTTGAAATATTAAACGTACGGATCATCTCAATATGAAGAAATAAATTTACTCCACTTTTGGTCTTGCTCCAAAGGCACTCATTGCAACAATGCTTGAATTTCACGCACCCAATAATTTCACAGTTGACGGAGCCCTTACAAAGTAACCTGAAGGACGCAAGATTAGCTTCGGCTCTCCTCGGTCAATTTCGGAGACCTTCGACTATCTAATTAAGGCCTCGCCAACCATGGTTTCTTTTGCGTAAAAATCGCATTTTCTGCAACGACCTCATTCCATGGACACTTGTAATTGCGAACGGTAGTTTTAATTACTTTTTCGTACGCTTATTACCTAACGAATGCTGTGTTTCGGCGCGAATTGGGGTTTAGTGTTTTAAAGCGGAAGTTGAAAAAATTTTGGTGGTCATGTTTTTTAAGCGCAAAAGAATAATAAAAAATTTCTCAAAAAACATGGGATTATTTACGAGAGTTGCCAAAACCGGTTCCTATTTTGAACATGAGGAAGTAACCTTTTAGTCTTGCCTTCACATAAAGCCTCTAGTTCTGGCTGTGACACTCCCAAGCTGTTACAAACCCGGAGCCCATTCTAAGACTACATCATCTGCCTAGCCTTTGCCCAACTATGTTGTGGTCGGCTTCCAGTCTAACCGGATGCAGCTGAATACCAGTATTTTACATGGAGCGACTGCCTATCTGACCTCCACAACCCAGTTAGTACTGGGTAATACGATACCCCTTGGTAAAACTGGTTGTCAGACTTTTTGGACCACTGACTACCTGTAACGACTGTCAAAGATCTACAATTGACAGCCGGGACCAACGGCTTAACGTGCTTTCCGAGGCACGGAGAAAACTCGGTATGTAATGGGCGGTCACCCATCCACAGACCAACCTAGGCAAGCGCGGCTTAACCTACAGATCGACCTGAGCGGCTGTTATTATTTTGCCACGAGCTCCTCCTCCCCATTCTAAGACTACAATAACTTAAAATTCCATCAGCTGATTTTGTCCAGTAAAAATTCCATAGTGGTCATACCCAGTTTTGCCTAGTTAGGCTGATACTCGTCATAACTTAGGAAGCTAGTATATCTATGTGGAAAAGGACACAGCAGGAAGTCAGTTGCCAAAAAGTGCGGAGCCAAGTCAATATTTTATATGGTACAAAGCCACAAAACTAAGTTACTTGTACTGGCACAGTTTTTGTGAACTGTGATGCTAGCTTTTCCTCCTCCCATTTATTTTGTGGTACGAATTCCATTGTTTTTTGTACAACACTGAATTGTGAGCGTTTATCTCGGTTTGTCCTCGATTTTTTTTCCTTACATTACGTTTATTTAGATAAATAGTTGTGTAGTGAACTTGTTTGGCGCTGTGGGTGTTTCAGTAGTGGTGGTTTCTTTCTAATAGCAATCTCATTAACAAAGATTCTGTACTAACTTCACTCTTTGAAACATGGTGATTAATTTATGGGCATTTTGACCTGTATGATGCTTTGTAGCAGTTTTATTTTAAAACCGTGTTCATCAATGTTCGTCAACAGGTGTACCTGTAATATTTTCTGCGAAAATAAGAACAACCACTAGACTGAAAGTATATTAACCGTTCCTGGTGCAAAGGCTAGCCCTGGCAATTCAGCGCGGAAACGCTGCAAGTGTCATGGGCTCCTTTGCGCCAGGAACAACTATGAGCGTCTAGTGACGTAAGGTTTTTTTTTTTTATTTTTGAATTTTGTTATTTGACATGCCTATGTAATTATATGGTGTTATGTAAAAGTTTAATTAAATTGTCAAGAGAATTAAATTAACCGTTTTAAATCATATTTATGGCTTCGTTAATTGACGTGAGAGTCGAAGTTTTCGATTTCTAACATCAAAGCTAAATTAAACACGTCAAGAACCAGTATTTTACCATACAAATCATTGTCCTCATGTTAAAAACAATAAAATCTAAGATCAACTTTCGTTTTAACAACCAGATCTTAATTGCAGCCACTCGCAATCAAGTGAAATTAACAGTGAATACATAAATAGTTTGACACAAAGAGCTCAGAAGATGGATGTCTAGACAGCTAATTAAGGCAGCGTTATTAATAGCTCAAATAGCACGCTATATTTAGCGTAATCTGCTATTTATTAACGTTTCGTTGCAGTTCGCTTTGATCTGGATTAACACTTTATTTCTGTGTATATTGCATGAATGCATGCTTAGTTGGTTTGTTAATGATCCAGAAACTACTTATTCGTTTTTAAATATGTAGATCATTGCGGTTTTCTTGAGTCTTTAATGACTTTCTTACTGTAACTGTTACAGATGTTAATAACTTGACTTGATGTATTACATTGGTTTCGAATATCTCTCATAAATTTAGATAAATGAATTTTCCTTTCGGTGAAAATAATGAAAGTTTCGTGACAGACAATGCAAATTGACAATCAACCCATCCCCATTACTCATCTGATATAGTTTTACAAATTCAACAAATGGCTGACTCAACCCGCGCAATCTATCATAGAACTTGTCAATGTTGTCATAGTTCTTTATCAATTATTTACTGACAGCTTCGCTGTCTAGCGGTCGTAAACGATACAGCTAAACCTATGCATGAGGTTTTGGGTTCGCGTCCTAGTTAGAGCAAGGGGTAAAAACGAAACCCTATTACTAAGACTCCACTGTCCGTCTGTCTGTCTCGCTATCTGTCACCAAGCTGTATCTCATGAGATACAGCTTGAAAGCAAAAGAGAAACTTTCAACTGTCTAGCTATCACGGTTCATGAACCGTGATAGCTAGACAGTTGAAAGTTTCACAGATGATGTATTTCTGTTGCCGCTATAACAACAAATACTAAAAACCGAATAAAATAAATATTTAAGGGGGCTCCCATACAACAAACGTGTTTTTTTTTAGATTATGGTACGGATGCCTTCGTGGGCGAGTCCGAATCGAACGTGACCGGTTCTTTCAGTAATAGGCTCGCCTCCATTTTCACATAATGACGAAATGTGTAAGCTATATATATATATGTACCTCGCGTACCTATCCCTGCGGGAAATAAAAGCGCAATGTTATATTTACGTGATTATCACACAGCCTAATCAAACAGTACCTTTTTTTTTCTCGTTATCTTAAATCTTGCAATCAGTCCTTCTGACTGTGAGCAGATGTGTTAAGCGGCTATTAATCATGAGGAGATGAACCCCACTAGGAACATCCTTCATATTAGTCTACTGGCTTAGTCAACGCCGCCGCCGAGATCCAAGCTTCTGCGCCGTTTCAGGCGATTTAAACAGTCAGGTAATGTGAGCTGGACAGCGAGCTGGTTAGGATGGTTATCCAGTCTTGTTTTGTATTTGCTGCGAATGTCTTTATCTCATCCTTCACTGTTGGCATGTTCAGGTATTTGTGTACTTCAGTGTTTCTAATGAACCAGGGTGAATTGCTAATTTGCTTTAGGATTGAGTTCCGAGCTCTTTGAATAATATTTATGTTGGAATCACAGCAGGCTCCCCATAACTGAATCCCGTAGGTCCATGTCCATATTTACGTGATTATTTATTTATTTAAACTTCATGTACAACAGTGGTACATAGGCGGACTTAATGCCATTAGGCATTCTCTACCAGTCAACCTTTGGGTTCAATAATAAAACGCTGTGGTAGGGTACAAAATTAATATAAAAAAAAAAAAAAGTTCTTATAGCGATACTAATACACACGCACATCACACACACACGCCACACACACTGACACTGATCCTAACCTAACCTAATCAAAACAGTACATACCTACAATAACAATCAACGCGGAACCGCCACAGTCTACGATTAGCGCAACGCAGCTAAACATAGTAATAGGACGCGCATTAAATTAGCATTGTTCAACTAATTGGCGCTTGATGATAGCACATTAGTAGTGCAGTCTCCAAGGATTTGCGCCAGCTGTTGATTCTAGTAATCATACCCTGGTTGGTTGGTGATGGTTTTACCTGGAACAAGAATAATATTGGGTTAGAAATTGGGATACTAGGTAATATTGTAAGCAAATTAAGGAATCAGAATTGAATTCAGCCTAAAACATAGGCCACCGCTGGACAAAACTAGTTTTCCGGCAGCGCACTGTTATGAGCTGATAGACTAGCAATGATGTGGCTCAGAAATCTTAATAAGATGAAGGTCTCCGAAACTGTTTCCAGAAAAGAGTCTGAGATTTAATACCCAAGTACATATTTTTTGGCAACTTCTAGGAGCGCATTTCAAAAATGCAACTGTACGCAATCACCACATTTTGGCCGCTTGATATTCAAGAGCTGTCGGTGTCATAATAGTAGGTACTAAAGATTGGTACTAACAGTTCTTGAAAGTCATTCATAGGTGATTCGTCCTAAACGGGGTCAGAGTGATTGAACGTTTTTTTCTCTCAAACAACAAGGTTTTATTACAATGAACAGAAGAAAATTAGGGTTATCTATCGACAAATTCAATATTGAACGCTTATACAAAGTTTTGAGTCTATGCTATTAACCGTTGAGGAGTTCTCTCGTGAGGAGGCGATCCTGGCTACAGGATCAAGTCATGTCTGTCATAAAAATTTATTGTCACCAGAACCAAAGGTGTGTGCAAAATTTCAGCTCAATCGGTTCGGGGGAACTGGTTTAAAATTCAGTTGCAAGATTTCACCAATACATACTAACTAACAAGGCAAGTTAAATCATAGCTTATAATATCATGATTTTCAGAGCCATCCGTTTGTCGTATTGTGGTGAACGCGATCGTACCACAAACATATCTCAGCGGCGGGGGTTGTCAGTAATATTAATAACTTGCAACACAATATCTGTCGTGATTAATGGTGATTGTTGTCATGTCCGCCTCCCAACTCTGTCTTCCACACTTTGTCCTGAATTCCACATTTCCCATAGCTCATTGAATCCTTACTTCCTCACTTATCACTACAGAGTATAAAACAAAGTCGCTTCCCGCTGTCTGTCCCTACTCCCTATGTATGCTTAGATCTTTAAAACTACGCAAGGTATTTTGATGCGGTTTTTTTAATAGATAGAGTGATTCAAGAGGAAGGTTTATAATATGTATCACATTGTACCCGTGCGAAGCCGGGGCGGGTCGTAATATTATAAATGCGAAAATAAATTTGTTTGTTAGCTTTTCACGCCAAAACCATCTGTGGTTTTGGCGTGAAAAGCTAACAAACAAATTGGTTCTGACCAATCATCCTGAAATGTTGCATATAAATTGTCAGGTGTACAGAAACGGACGTAGGGTACCTTTCATCCTGAAAAAAAGTTCTGTTCCCGAGGGAAACAACAATAACGTTCTTATGATAATAGATGGCGCCACGTGTCTTTCGAATTATAGCATAATCAGCCTTTAATGTTCCCATTGCTGGGACACTCGGCCTCCTCTCTATGAGAGACAATGGGCTATAATCCACTACGCGGGCCCAGTGCGGGTTGGTACATGTCACATGTCTTCGAATTTTTGGTTCTAGGACATGCCGGTTTCCTCACGATGTTTTCCTTCACCGTTTTGAGAGCAGTGGTGATGAAATAAATTACAAAAAGTGCTGCGCCTGCCTGGGTTTGAACCCAGACTTATTGTTCGTAAGTCGGGGCCGCCACCACTGGGCCACCGCAGCTCTCCCACCACTGGGCCACCGCTGTTCTCGAATCATGATTGAATTATATTAATACAAGCAGAGTACCTACAACCCGAATTGATTGTCAAATTCTTAGCGCGGCAAAAGCTAGTTCCTTATAAACAAAGGTATATTGTGCATTAGAATCATCATCTGCCTAGCCTTTTCCCAACTTTGTTGGAGTCTGTTAAGTCAGTTTCTAGTCTAACCGGATGCAGCTTAATACCAGTATTTTACATGGAGCGACTGCCAGTCTGACTTCGAAAACACAGTAACTGAATTGGTATTGGTACTGGGTCATATTGAGCATTAGAATAGACGCAAAGGAAATATTGCGCAAAGGAAATATTGCGCAATAGAGCTGTGCGGAAATCGCGCTGGCGCAGTGCAGAATTCCACTAGTTTTAATATCCGGTTAAGTATAATCACACCGGATATTCCTAAGACAGTAAAAACTATGAGAATTATCATAACTTGCAGAGAGCAGTTGATGAAACCGACAATAAAACAGCTTGTTAAATTTCTTTCAAAGAAGATTGACAAGCATGAATTTTCTGCTAATAAAATAAAGCTGATCATTTTGATGAGTGTATTCACCCCCTTATGTGATGGACCACTATTCTAACGTGTTTATGACTTTCCTAGAGATCTTAGAGTCTAATAAACTAAAGATTCATAGATATCAATAAAGTTTTATCTAGAGGTTATAGCTGTTCTACAAGTCTATTGCATGATGAATGAGGGTGTGGTATAAAATAACTTAGAGGCTCCGAATAACCTAGATTTGATACCCAGACAGGGGAAATTGATGATGATTACAGCGAGGTCGACACCGATTTTATTCAATTTAGAAGAAAGAAAATCGATAGTAGTGCTCTCTTTTAATCCTCATTTTGTTACAAAGAACCTATACATTTTATAGTGTGTGCTTGGTTTATCGTTACGATCAATTTTCAATTTAACCAAATGTTTTCTAGTCAGGTATTACCTAAACTAGACTATCGTTTTACTAAGAAAGCAGTACCTGACTGTAATCTCTCTGGGATTCAAACACACTGAAAGGAAGATTTTAGAAACTTGTACCTATTCTGAAAGCGTTTTATCGACGGATATTTTTAAAATAAGAAATTCTAAATTCAATTCTCGCGCTCAATATTTGTTATGTCGTCGTAGAGCGCTCGGCAAGCGATTGCTGGCCGATATGAAACGGAGACGTGAACGAAATACCGTTAAGGACGCCCGTCCATCGGTTTACATGGCGAGAGGAAATTCGATTTTACTGGGAGGACATATTCATATTATGTTATGCTGTGTCACGCTCCTCCCTCGAGAGGTGAACAAAATCTGAAACTGGAATCACTGAAGTAAATATCTTTTCTCAAACATTCTTGGAAATTGGAGCATTATTTTGACAACCTTCTTCGAGATAAATCGAAATTGCTGTACTGGCCAGATAAATGTGACCAGCGGCCGGCAAAAGTTGTATGAAAATCTATATCTGTCGTGTTTAGCGGCCAAATAAATTACATAGTAAACTCATATCTGTCGTGTTATTTAAAAGTGGAACGATCTTTTATTCTGAAACATGGCAACCAAGGAGGTAACTTATCAAAGGTTTTATTTAAATTTAGAATTGGCTTGCAAATAGAAAGCGGTTTCTACTCTTCAGCGCGAGAGTTTTAATTTCCTCGCATTATTTGGGAAAAGTACAAGCCTTGGCCACAACTAGGCATTGATGGACTTACGTATGTGTGCCTCGGCCTACATTTATACATTCGTCCATGAATACCTCTGTTGCTGGCCGCTGTAGTAATGTACTAATGTAATAAGATTGTCTTTCATGAAAACCGTTGCAACGGTTTATACTATTCTTTGAACATGTTAACCAGACTAGGGTAAGGTGAGATTTGCGATACGAATTTATTCTAGCTAGATGAACGCCAAATCTTTGGAGACGAATCTGCTACCAAAGATGAATGCTTTCTTTGTTTAATTATTTTCGCATACGGCATATATAGAAAGGAGGTGTCTGCTGAGATGACAAGCAATAGAGAAGTATGGAAGAAGAAGACATGCTGTGCCGACCACAAATGAAAAGGGATAAGGGCAGGAGAATGATAATGATATGGCATCGTACAAGTGTTTTAAAAAAAATACATTATGGGCCTGCTCTTGACCTCGATCACGCATGATGGAAAGTGATAGATGACGTCTATGATGGAACGAGCGTGCCCAGAAGATGCCTGTTCACTCTTGCTTTGAAGGCAGACGGGTTAAATGTTTTTGGACAACATCAGGTAATGTAATAGTGGACAACAAACCTAACTAACGCATGCCATGACAATAGAAATCGGGTGAACGAACGTCCAGACCGATTTTATTACAAGATCTAGAATTAGATTCAGTCAGACTATACGAAACTCCGATATGTTTGTGAGAATATTTGTTTGTATTTTCAACAAGCCAACTTTCAAGAAACGTTTTGAATGTTAAAATGTAGAAACTTTGAGTAAATAAGATAATAACAAGGGTACAGTTATTAGTGAGTATTCAAGATATCTAGACAACAATAAGCCTCACCCTGAAACTTTGACTATTTTCTGTCATAATTCCATCTGAAAGACGCAGAAAGATAATTCTTCACAAACCACAGTATTCCATGCTTTACACAACTCTTACAACTACAAATTACAATTTATATAAAAACGCTGCGAATTCCAACTGCAGAATTTCATTTCATTCATTGAAATTCCGTCCAGCTACCATTCAAAGTATACAAACATACAAAGTTTTATTTATGCGTGTTATTGTGCAGCGCTCCGCAGCGTGACGGCAGCGTGGCGGCTGCGTTGCGGCTGCGTGGCTGTGACGGCGCATACTAAACGCACCGCAGATAAATGGCGCGGGGCTTAAGCGCCAGCGTGCATGCATGCCCTTTGTTTTGCCTTTTTATTTCATAACTTGTCCACAAAGGATGGCGGGAATTTGTGCGCTTTGGAGCGCGCAATATTGTTGTTAGGTTATGCGTGGATATTGATGGGTTAGGTAAACACACGGATGTGAGTTATCAACTTAAACCTTTGCGTGTTATGTCGCTGATTTATTTTCTCTTAGCTTATCGTATCTTTTAGGGACCACCATTGAATGATTGGTCGAATGGAATGACGAGACGAGATGGAATGTAACAAAATAAAGCAACCACGTTTAAACAATATAAACTAAATCACCATAAGCAATAGTCATCCCATAGCATAGGGGCTGATCAATATCGTACCATTGTGGAGTACAAAGCGAGAGATCTGGGTCTATTGCATCAGTGTCTAGTATAGCAAGAAATCTAAATGGGATGCATTGAAAGAATCTTGGCAAATAGTGACCCTTGAATTTCGCTACTTTGAAAAGCCAGTAGCGTCTCTTTTAAACTTTCTTATTACATAAGATTCAATTCCCAACAACACGCCACGAGCAAAGAAGCCTTTACCGAAAAAACCAGCTTCTTCCCCACATTATCATACATAGGTAAGGTTTAAAATAATAGGTGGACGAATAGGAAGCTTGGCTCGGATTGGCTTGGATTCAATCGTGCGTCGTGCACTATTCTATTAGACTGCAAGCCTTCGGCTTCGGGTAACGGTGGTCGGACTAGAAAACCGTTAGGAAAATACGGTGCAAGAGAGGAACTTGCAGCGGGATCGGGGATTGGGAGAAGTTTCTTAAGAATTAGTGGAAGATGAAAAAGAATTTCAAGACTTTATTGTCTGTAATTGTCTCACTGAAGAGCTAAAGCCTCTTCTCGTAGCAAGAAGGAAAGAAGGGAAGATTTTAGACAGGACTAATGAAAGTATTTTGCGCTTTGAATTGAATCCACTACATGCACATAACTTGCTTTCAAATCGTTCTAAATATATGTAGCATTCCCAAATGATTTGAAGATTTCAAGCTGGATTAGTTTGTAGTTTCCAGATCTCCGATATCAAGATCAGGGTTTGGTTAGTTCACTCCACAGAACTAGAACTTGAAATATTATCTCCTAAACTTGCGCTAACTTCAGGACCAATCTGATTTACTGATGTGTTTTCGGTAATCGTTGACGTTTTCCTATTTCTAAGCTTTTGTAGAAGAAAATAGCGAAGATTCTCAATCTCTAAATATTTTTTTCACTCCCCAAAAAAATATTAACGCCCCTTATCACTTCACCAAGATAGCAGATTTTATACGACAATCATTTAATTGACGACACTCCTCACGAGCGGTTTTTGTCGCACCACCTCCTCACTTGGGCACGGCAAGCGGTTTTAGATATAACCGTAACGGCTCGGATCCGAGTCAGCATTAACTTTAACGATTCGATCGTTGCCGACTAAGATAACTGGTCGGCAATGCCTTACTTACGTCTTCGTATTTGTTCGTATTTAGATCTTCGAGTTAAAGAAGCATTTGTTATAATAGCATGAACTGTTAGTTTATTACAGTTGTTGGGTGTTTTAAGTCGGTTACTGTGTATTGCTGATGATTACTATAATACTGGACGACCACACACAGTTCTCTAGGTTGGTTTTTCTCCTTCATTTAATGGTTTCTGTCTGTTTTTGCGTCAGATAGTGAAAAGCTTTCAGACTGTTCAAGCAATGTGATGCATCAAATTACGATGTCTATTTATTGAGTAAACTAAATCTAACTAGCAATACTGAAATGAAATTTTTGGCGCAACCGAAAATTTTTCGGCACACATGATCTTTAATTTTATGTTGTTTCGTAAATTTTGTTCATCACAAGAGTTTGGCATGTTTAAGTAGCGCCCATCAGGGACGCTACTGAAAATGCCAAACTCGTCGCCAAATTTTAGGCTGACTCAATTTGAATTGTCATCGATACGCTATGAAGATGACTGTACCTTTAAAGTTCTTGTAATTTGGGACGAAGCACAACTTCAATAGTGATATGGGACGAACTAAGATTTTTTTGGAATGTGGGACAAAACTTTAGGACGAACGAAGAATAAATCAATTTTATTCAAATGTGTTTCATGCATGTTGTAAATCAATTTTCTTTCCTTCAATCCTTTCTTCATCTCTGTCACCATTAAAGAACAATCTCACTTTAAAGTAAACAATGTAGCTTAATTTAATCCACTAACAGAATAATTCATAAACTAGCTGATACATAAACTAGCGTCTTAGGTATCTTACTTTTTTCAAAGTGGTCGTATCTATGTTACCCGGGGGACGCGTCGGGCGCAGTTGATTAAAGATATTAATTGTTTATCGTCGAGGAAGACGTGCTGCGAATATATTTAAACTGAAAGACTCTGGAAATTTACCCAGGGTAAGGTTGGCAGATTTTATTTATGAATGAGATGAAATGGAGTAAATAGTCTGATGATTCCTTTTACCTTACCATATAGGTAGACATTCCATGTTAAATACTGGTAGTCTGCTGTTAGTCATTCGGTTTAACTGGAAACCGACGTTAACATAGTTGGGAAAATGCTTGACAAAAATGATGATACTCTTTACCTACTAGAAGCAGGTATAACAAAGCAATTTTCATCAATATCATTTCCTTGTATCCAGAATGTGTTGCACATTTTCAGACATACCTTTTGTAAACATTTGGCAAAAACCTGCACACTGTTGTACAAAGAACACACATGTCATAATATACATTACACATAACAAAAATATGAGACAGCACCCGTTACCGGGACATTTATATTTACGTTCCAAACATGGCTCGTAGAATTGTTGCTATGTCAGAAGTTCACAACCCTAAACTGCGGGAAAAGAATATTAATCATACTGTCCAGTAACGGATAAACGGGGAAAGTAGACTGTTGTCCTGCTTGTGGGATAAACTCTGATAACAGGGCGCTATTGGTTTAAACCAGGATAAAGCCTAAAACATTTTTAAAGATGGCGGCTAAAGCTATGACTATGGATATGATGCCTGTAAGAGATAGGGAATACCAAAGAAATGTTGCATGGACTGTATAAAAGATGATGTAGCTATCGATCAATAAAGAAGAATGGAAGAAGAAGACATGCTGTGCTGACACCAAATAAATTGGGGGAGGAGAATGATGATGAAAAGATGGTGGCTATGATAACAGTCTCTCATCTGGTAATGGGACTACAGAGCCCCCATGAACAGCATAACCCGAAACGTAAATTGTATTACCTAATCACCGTGCTTCGTGATCACAGTATAGCGTGCAATACCTACAGCTGCTTGCCAAAACCAACAAAACAAAATACAAGAAGAATATAGACGATGTCAAAGTTGAACAGGCAGCCCTAACAAAGTCCCGGGTAGTATATTCACCCGTGGAAAGTTTCGGTGTCGCCCGGACGTGACACTTCTTTGAAAGAAAGTAGGTAATATGGTTATGTTAGAATTTTACCGGCGAGGCCACCACCTCGGAATACAAGATAAATATATTGATTTAATCAGTGATGTGGTTTACGTGAAAATCTTTATGTGAATTCATGAAAACAACATCCCACCAACCTCCTTTATTAAAAGAAGAGTAGTGATTTTGAAGCATTATTTAAAAATATTCTATGACGGTTGTTCTTTGTTAGTGGTTCTTTAGGAGATCAGATTTCATTGGTGGATGTCTATACGGGATAAGGACGTGTTAATCAGGTCATAGGTATTGACCTATTATATACATACCTCTGTGCAGTAAGATGGTGCAATCACAATGGCTGTCAGTCGTAGTAGCTGACTACATCAGATAAATAATAAGCTGCCTCGTTTATGTTATATTGGAAATGAGTAAAATGGCTACTGTTACATTTAATCGTAACTTCAAATAGTAAATTATCGAATTTCAAAAACAATTTCATCGAATAGTTGAATGCAATAACATCTGAAATTGAAAACGAATATATTTTTCTATTGATGGCTAAGTTTTCGCGTAAAATTATTAGCTAGGTTGTTTATGACAGTTCATTAACAAAATAAAAAAAAGAAAATTGTGGAATGCTTTCAGTTCTATTTGAGATTATAAATATTTGAAGCCTTTGGAAATTCAACGTCTTAAAGTTCATGAACTTTGACTTTGGTGTCGTTTCTCAATAAATTAAGTTTTGGAGCTAGAGTCATTCAAGTGGGCGTTGTCATTTTGCCATTGCTCATCCTTTTTGCACTTAACTCGATTGCTTTTAAATTCATAAAAGGGCCATTGTAAGTTAAAATGAAAAAGATTATTTCAGCAGGGAATACATTAGGTTGAGTTTAGTGGAGCACTATGAAGATTGGGTGACTGGCATTGGATTTGGCAAGATACAGCAATAAACCTATGCCAAAGGGATGATTAACTACCAGTTAATCGCATGCTCTTAGGCTATCTGATTCAAACGGCATTTCACACTTGTTCGGTCGTAATATCCTTCAGCTGTACAGCCTCTAACCCTAACACTGCGGCCCTCAAAAATTGCGACAAAAAGTTTGCAAAAATAATTTCTAACTCGGAGATAATGTTTTTGGAAAGAATTTCCCAGAGGCTTTATTTTCCAAGAGTCGCGGTACATATTTACATAGCAGGGGACTTAATAACAAGCGTTGCCTGCCGCATCCCCGCATTGTCTACAGAGACTGTCTCTCCCTTCATTTTTATGTGCTCATAATTCCCCTGCCTTTTAGTAACAGAGCAGACATCCTTTATTCACGTATTTGCCTCATCCCTTATTGTCCTTTTTTCATATCTACGATATTACAGCGTTTGTTCATATTCATTGTAGCATGTGCTTTTGCTGTGTTTCAGGGGAATTGACGAACTATGACGTTATGAAACAATGATATCAGATTCCGCCTCTAATTTTTGTATAAACAAAAAGGTTTCTATTTATTCGCTGAATTTTATTTTAATAGGGTTTTAGTCTGTTTATAATTGTGAATTCGTATACAAAAGGTCGTTTATTATAATAAAATACGCGTTAATATTTTAATTATTTTTAAGAAAATCTGTCTAACAATTTTATTATTCAGTTTATAATAATGATTTCGTAGTAAGAAGGCTTAAGGTGGAAAGACGCCAGGTTAGCCCGCGAAATTCTTTATTTTTAAAGTTTTTTGCAATTTGCCGGTCAACGTCAGGCTGTATGCTGAACAAAATATGATTTGCGGCCGTAATACGCATGTATTTAGAGAACCCTCTAAGTTAATTTACCCAATGAATAACTTTTTCATGAAATAGTCATTCAAAGGAGTTGAATTTCGCGGGCTAACCAAAAGGGGAGGGTTCAACAGCGAACATTGTAGTTTATTTATATACAGATATTTCAACTGCCACATCAGTTCCGCTTCAACGTCAGAATTATTATTCCTTTGTAATTAATCATGATCAAACTCCTCAATACGCAAAATCCTACAACATTTATAATTCAGTAATAATCCTACCGAAATTAAACCAAACGACAAACAATTCGCGTCTAAATATCATTGCCCACATTTAAAACCATATTTTTTACAGCATGTCCTAAATCCAATTTAGCGGTAAAATCCGGGGCCATTTCTCTCGTCTATTTTGTTTCTCATACATTATTCAAAATTATTCCGAGTGAATTACATGTTGCCTGTGTGCGAGTGTGTGTGTACAGTACGAGTTCGTGCGACTTATTGTGGAGACGTCTTACGTGTTTTATTGCAAGTTTCGCATAATAAATGTGGGCAGGTTAATATGTGGGCGCGCTGCCGAAGGGTTAACTGGGTAAAGCTAGGTCTTTTGCTGTAACCTGGACTTAGGTTCGGAATATTTTGTATATTGTTGTACGTTTCATCTATATTCGTATTTTGACATTGTCTATGAAGACAAAGTCAAACCATTTCTTCCAATTAGACCATTAAAATACACTTTTGAACGTCAAACTACAATGAACGGAGGTGATTCTAGTATAATATAGGGGAATGGTGTTAATTAAGTATTTTTCATGTCATTTGAGAACTGTGGGAATCCCGTGTCTCTATCAATGATCATACATCTTTCAGCTTCGTGCAAATCAACACATGATTGTGCCAACACCTGGAAAATTAGTCTAATGCAGTAGATATCTGACCCGTAACGTTGACGGTTCAAATACCTTTGTTTCTATTAAAAAAAAAACGCTTATAGAATGTCATCTGTGCATCAGATGTAAATAGACCCAGGACATCGCAATACACAACAATTGCGTATAACTTAGATATTTATACATATTGCAATAGCGTCGTTCTTGAATAGATTTCCTCTATCTTGTATTCTGTTGCAAGAAGGATTAGCTAATGCTTGGTAGTGGCGATCACTGACCAAGTGACTATATCATGTTAATATGTTTACAACGCTGAGGAATTAGACGTCATCCAACAAAAACAGGTCATGTAAATATTTTTTTTTTTTATTAATTAACTTTAGTCAGTTGTTGTTTTTTTTTTGTTTTTCGTCCATTATTTTTGTTTAACGCGAGAAATGTGGTTGTACTTTGAGGTACACCTCTGCCTAACCGTTCGGGATAACAGGTGTAATGTCTTTTCGTTTTAGATTGTGTGCACTTGTAGCATGTGCCAAATAAAAGTATTTTTCTTTCTTTCTTGTTCTCATGTCGATTCAAATATGAAATAAACAATAAATGTTAAATATAATGAACCCCGTTATTGACAAAATATGTTGCCAATTGGGTGTGCTTATTAGGTACACCGCTGCCTAATCCTTCGGCGATTACAGGCGTGGTGTTATGATGGTTTGTTAACCATATCCTATGTCTACCCACTGAATTATTTAATCACCCAAACTTCGATGAGAGTATCAAACAAACTTTTACCAACCCTATACCCGCTACAGTATCGGCATTTCGCAACAATACAACGGCAAACAAGCGATTCTGACAGGGCATCAACCGCGTGGTATTTTCGACCGCGCATGTGATGCTTTCGACCTTACGACCAATAGATGCACATACATAATTAATCGAGAACGAGGATATCGGGTTCACAGCAGTTTCCTATATTAACGAACCAGGGGCTACAGAAAACTCACTATACAATGAGAACTGAAACTTGTAACAACAATTAACAAAAGCACTTCGAAAGCGCTTCCAAAACGGCAACATCGCCTGATCAAATTCAAACCAGAAATACTGCAATGTTGTTTTTGCTTCCGGTGAGATAGTACGATGAATGAAGGATGAAACTTTCTAAGCTTTATGAATTGTAAATACTTCAGCCGGTGTGGCTAGGCTTGCATAACCTTTGCAGAAGAAAGTTTTCGTGAGAATTTTCGGCGAAAAATAATCTGCGCTAGCTTTCTGTTCTGCAGCTTGTAGACCTATTTCCAGCATAAGGCAGAGCACACACGCAGAACTTCAACAACCGTTACAATCACACAGAATGTCAAGCTTTTAGAATGCTTATTTTAAGGTAAAGGGACCTATCAAACGCCATTGAGTTGTACCTCAGTTACTTGTACTATTT
The DNA here is from genome assembly GCA_947578425.1 of Eugnorisma glareosa. Taxonomy (NCBI): domain Eukaryota; kingdom Metazoa; phylum Arthropoda; class Insecta; order Lepidoptera; family Noctuidae; genus Eugnorisma; species Eugnorisma glareosa. The sequence continues at coordinate 16,150,469 of OX387960.1, read as the reverse complement.
AGTCAGGTGTCAGGTGGCCTACCATGAAGTCTTAAAGCAGGAGTAATTCCAATGTTGGAAAGAGATGGCGCTGGAAGACCTGTATAGCTCTGTCTCTTTCCCACACTGGAATTACTCCTGCTATAACGTCATCGTAACCCTTCTGGTTACTGATACGGAGTAGCCTGGTATTTCACAAGCGAGCGTTTGCTAACTGACGACGCGTGGTATAGTTACTTACTTAATCTGTGGTATAGTTAGTGCTGAATCATTCAATCTCGACAGAACTCTTGGATATACGAGTTGGTTTTCTGCAAGTATTCTGTATAACAGATCTGTAGTACAAACATGTAGGTCAGTACAATTAATGGGTACCGACAGATGCCGTCCGACATCGATATTTATTTCAATTTGAGCTCCGGTGCGAATGGAAACGATGTGTCAGCTTATCTCCGAGGCAAAGTTAAGAGCGGATTAATGGGTGGGATAGTTGTTGAAAGGTTTAATTGCATATCGAGTTTAGCTTGCAAGCGACGATAGATGTGCAAATAGACTGCATTTATTTATTTTACTTTTTCAGTGAAGAAATGCAATACCTAAAAACCGTCATGCAGGATACTAAATCAATCGCTTGTTTACGACAAGGACAAGGACATGACATAATTCAAAAATTTAGATTTTTCGGTCTTGTTTGTAGTTGAATATAAAATTACGAAAGTAAATATTAAATTAAGTAACGAAATACGTAAAATAAACTTTCATCTTTTGATAAAAAGTTTCTGTGTAAAAAAAAAAACATTGGCACTATGATGGAAATATTTTAACTATAAATTAAAAAAAAAAACTATGTCTTTCAATTTTCGAGTTATATCATTATGGTCGCAAACAAGCGAAATAATAATAGATCGCGAGACGACTTGGCTATCCTTCATCACATCAGTCATTATTGCAAACTCAAACAGAAAATGAAAGCTAATGGAGGAAAACCGTAAACCATTAGTTTTACAGTAAAACTACAAGCAATCAATGTTATTGCTGGTATTAAAATCGTACATAGACGTGTAATCTTCAGCTAGGTTTTAATAAAGCCTACGTTAATACACTGTACCTAGACAGTAGGGCCGTCCTGTCGGGCTTATAGCGTGACAGATATGTCACATGTAATGGTGGGTGTTCTGGCGATCTTACTACATGATGGTACAAAGCTTACCTACCATACTGGTTAAGCTATACAACAGATTTACACCGCGTGATCGCAGACTCAACATGTCTTTGCTGAATACTGAATAATTAGTTGAAGCTAGAGCTTCCGACAATACCTCATACAAAAGCTTTGGGTTTTACAAACCTATTTCAGCTTGTATTTGCATGTTCGTATACACGAGCTTTTCATTAATGTATGAAAGCTACTTTGTCAGGAATTAACTGCAATAACGACTCCAAAATTACCTTACCCTACTGCATGATTAGAACCCAAGGAAAAGGCATCCCCTACCCGGGTCCTATTAATAACCCTACGACAAATTTCAGTCACGGCGCATCCCCTGGTCCCAACGGCCCGGGACGGCGATTAATTCTTTAATTAACCCTACAGCGGCGCGGGTCATTGGCGCCACGAATTAGAAGAAATGGCGCCGAGATAACTCTGCGAACGCACTCGCCATTTGTCTCCATTCAAGATGGCACCCAGTTATATAGAATAAAAGGAATTCTGGACCGCTAGGAAATATTATTAACTCGCTCGCAGTGTAAACTGAGCGCCTCAGTTATGGACATTGCAGAGATAGTTGGAGTTTTGGTTCAAGAGTATTTCTCGTGCATTCTGAAGTTAGCGGGGATGTTGTTAGCATTATACTAAGCCTTGAGGTATCGTTAGTAGTTGGTCTAGGCTTCACTTTCTCGTTCTAGCATTATTATAGCGGCAGGTGATCTCAAGAAACTTGTCGATAGATTCTAGAGTTTGTGAGAAGTTTCCCAATTTAAATTCTTACTACGTTTCTGGAGTTTGTTTTTCTGTTTCATGAATCAATACAATAATTTCTATGCATGAAGTGGTTGAACAATTGAGTGAGGATTAATATCGTAGGTCAGCTTGGTCACATTGGGTGTTGCGGTGCCAAAATTGCTGATAACAAAGTTATCAACCGTACACACTTATCATAGCAAAACCGCAATATTTGTACAGTACCTAGTAATGGCTGGCCATTTAAACTCCATATCCATACCATGTTATGTATACCAATGTTTGTGTGTTTGTCCTCTATGCGTTCCTAAAACATTGATGATACTTTGCTGGGTCCTTCTGTGTTCGCCTGCTAAGGTTCCTGGCCCAAATAATCTATATATCTACGTGGCATTCATTGCAACGCATGGGTACCGCACAGCGAATTATAAATGCGGAACTAACTCAGCCAATGTAATATGTATCTGTAAAATTTTCACGATTGCTGATCGGATAGAATAGACGTAGGATACTTATAATCCCGGAAATACGTTCCCGTTGGATCATTTCCGAGCCGCATTCACGGGCGAAGCCGCGGGCAAAAACTAGTTTCCTCTACACCCAAAACTATCTAAGCAATAAATCTACCGTAGATATACGATTAGATGGTAGATGCAAGTATATGTATAAAGTGGGTAAGAAATTCCTCAGGGCCCGACACGGCAACCAGCTACCGTATCGGACTGACATTCTACGACGCGGAAGTGCTAGCGCAATCATTCCAAACGTGTATGATAGATTTATTACTTTGGATAAAATTGAGAAATAAGCTAGGTGCTTTATGTATCGTAAAAAACTCCACGTGGGCGAAGCCGCGGGCATAAGCTAGTGGTTATAATAAAAATGGTAAACTATACAACAGGTACCTGGTTGTATGGAGCTACCTCAAGGAGAGGACAGCGAAGCTTAGCAAAATAATATCATAACCTTTTAGCACTAATTACAATTCGATAGCATATGCCGCAGACTGGTTGGCAGATTGGGATTAAAGCTTAGGCAGGCCAGGCGCCAGGTAGACCGACAATCTGGTTAAAATGGCAGGCAAGAGTTGGATGCAGGAAACCCAGGACAGGGGAAAGAGGCTTGCAATGGAGGAGACCTTCACTCAGCATTGGGTGGAAACCACGGGTTGAAGAAATAGACTAGTCGCTGAAGGATTTTTAAATGCTTTTCTATCTAAAGTTCTAGAGAAGAAAAAAAAAACAAAATCCCGCGTCCCTTCCCTGTCCGGATTCTGCATTTCAATTACAAATAAAATCAAACCGGAGCTCGGCGCGAAGGTTCCGCGCTAAACGCAGGCAATCCTCTCTCCCCCGGGGGAGTCGCAAATACTTCGCTAAGTAGCGGCAATTAACGTTTAGCCTACGACGCGACACTTGAGCCGCAATATGTTCCGCGCTGCTAAATTCCAAAGAAACTCTATTGATGTCTGTGGAAGTCTGCACTCGTGTGATGGTAAGGAGTTAATGACCTTTCTCTCCGATGATTACTCAGACGTCCTTAGACAATCTACTACGTTCGAGTATTAAACGCAACATCTCTAATTATTTACTTAAACTTCATGTACAGACGCACATAAAGCTACTACAATTCGTCAAATTTATTTAATAGATTTTCAACTTTATCGCTAAAGCATTAGGTTCAAGGTTAATTGGGAAAATATCGACAGTTTCAGGTAGCTTGATATGCTGGCATCTGTACAATAGTGGTATATAGGCGGACTTAATGCCACGAGGCATTCTCTACCAGTCAACCTTTGGGTCAAATAGGACAGCATTCTTATTCTTTATTGCACACAAAATATAATAGGACACACAAAATTACAATATATAACTTATGTAAAAAGGCGAGCTTAACCCAGAATTGGGTTTTCTTACAGCAAACCTTACGTTTGATTGTGAGATTTGCGAATGAGGATAAACCTTTGTGCACAAACGAACATTTTAAAACTTAAATTTACTTATTTTGACTAAACTAATACATAAAATATAATAAACGTAATACATACATATATACATAGACAGATACACAAAATACTATATGTATATATATACTATTATCCTGTTGAAGGAAATGTTCTCTTATTCGTTTCTTGAACACATCTAACGAAGGGCTATCCCGCAAAGAGTGTGGAAGCGAATTCCAAAGGCGCATCCCAAAGGCGCATTGTGATAGAGTACAAAAAAATACCTAAGAAAGTACTTACCATTTCAGAAATACATACACAGGTACTTACAAATACCCATATATATATATATAGATATTGATCTCTATCTCCGTATTTACGCTATATCATAATCTAGGCCCATCATGTTGGGGTCAGCTTCCAGTCTAACGGCATGCAGCTGGATATCAGTATTTTACGTGAAGCGGTTGCCTATCTGACCTCAAAACCCAGTTCACTTCCTTATTTACGCTATAATTTTGTTGGTTTAATCCACAGTTATTAAGGTAAAAAATGTGTAAATCAAAATCATTTAAAACCATGGTAATAAACCTGGGTTTCCTAACTAACCAATTTAAATGACATAATATTTTATGAACATGTCTAACGATCCTTTCGCTTTACATAATATTATAATTCGTACGGTAAAACGGGGCCCGTCGCGACAGAGGGTTATGTACTACCGAATTCACGGATGGTCGAACACTTTTCAACCTTAGTACTTAGGGCATAAGGGCGAGAAGTGGTCAACTGTCAGTCAATTCGGTAGTACCCAATAGGACAACGTGTTCCTTTTATGAAGGCAAAAACGGTTATTAAGTTAAAGACTGATGGTACATATTCTGCCAGGTTTGCGGCACTGTTCGAAAGAGATACCGCGGCCCTGGAACACAAAGTGCAAAAGAAAGAACATGGATGGGTTTTAGTCAGTACAAGTCTGACACTCCCTTCCGCTCCGCTCAGAGTGGGTCGATCATTTGATGAATTCAATCCGAAAAAAAAAAATGTGTACCTAATTATTCTTTTTAATACAAGGTGTAATTTTTATGGCAAAAAAAGAAGAATTAAGTTTTTTATACTACTAATTCTTTGAGTGTTTTTTTATTACGGTGTGCGTTGAAAAAAACAGATGAAAGTGTGATGCTGTAATGTTGTTTATTGCGTGTGATAACTTTCATAATCTAGGTCTACATTTCATTGTTAAGACGTTTTTCATGTTTGCGAACAACCATACCAACAGAATAGAAGTTGGAGTATATCAGTTCAGTGTACATGGTGCGAGTTTTTATCTATAAGAAAATTACTTGATCGCGTTAAAGGGAACTTTTGTATGGAATAATATTGTGTTTCCCATTTTGTCAACAGACACTGCTAGTTCAGTTCCAGAAGACACAAATTGATTTTCGGTACCACTCCATTATAAATCACATCTAAACTAAAACTCACTGAACCCTATTTCACCGACCGCAAAAATCTTTCACACAATCTTTCCCTATTCCACCTGCATTGATTCTTTCACTCCCGCACCAAATCTCTAAACAACAGCAATAGAACAATTAAAGAGCAATAACACGCCAGCAGCCTCAGCTCCCCGGCAATAAATTGCACGAGCTAAGCTGCACGCGAAAGTTGGCAAGATGTATACGAGCCAGATTATACTGCTATGCAAATTCTGTAGACGTGAACTTAGGAAACTTCGGATATTAACATAGCTCGCGGTGGTGGGAACGATTTTCGGAGACACGTGAGTGGTATTTGTTTTTGGGGTATGAAATACTGTGCTGTGTGTTTATTAGCGGAGAATCCCTTGGATGAACTGGTGGTGCTGTTAATGATATACAGGAATAAAGACAATAAACATTTTTTTTTGAAAATTATGGGTAATGCCGCCGCATATTGTTTTCATTCGTAGGTCTTATTTGGCAGTGTGGTCGTTGGGGATGAAGATAATAATATGTTGTCCCGTTTAAAAAAACTTTTGTAAATGTTTCTACCTACCTTACTTACCTACCTACCTTGCAATAAACATGAATTGTATAGTTTGTTCACTTGACGATACTTTAGCATCGATGACGGCTCGGTACTATGAAAACAATTTTTTTTGAAACCGTTGTGAATCGTAGTCTTTTGTTTTTCGATGACGAGTTGAAACAGTGACGAGACGGGCATAACCCATCTAAACAACCTTTTTTACATTTTGCGTAATTGAACGATCAGCTCCGAATAAATTCGCAGGAAATGTTGCATAGTAGACACCTACGCATACTGCGAATCATACTGTAGTAATATCAATCACTTATTCCTCAGAAATATTTACCATTGCATAAGTTCTGCGAATTGTTTCAGCAAAATTAATAAAAAATCACTAAATACTCTCAGAATTTTCCTAACGTTACTGCTATTATAAGTCAGTCATGCTCTCCACTTAACCATGTATTACAAGGGAGGCTACCACAATTATTCATTTATCAGTGATGGAACTATACGACTCTTCTCTTCCCCTCACACATGTAACATTAAAACAATACTGCTATGGAGGTGGTACAGTCCGAGATCTGCAATGCTCACCGCGTGCACCTGAGTGATACGGCAACAGTTGCGCTCGACATAAACTCCGCTCGCATCCCGCATGCCTAATGCCTTCCGTGACGTTAGACTCGATCGTGTCTCATGTGGAAACACTTCCGCATTCGCTGGGTTAATATCAGTTAAAACTTTGGGTTATGGCCGTTATTTGGAATGTAATTTAAAGTCATTTCGAAACAAAGTTGCATCCTCCTGGGACTGAGTCCCTTTTATGATTTTGGTTTTCCATTAATCTATCTTTCTGTCCCTTATCTGTTATGCCATTGAACAGAGTAAACACATTAACACATTAATGAATCAACCTTTTTAGTTTTAACATATAACGACATAAAGAACTATTCAAGTTCTTGCTACCTCTCGTAATCCTATTAGAATGGATAATTAAGACCGGCTTAGGAGATCTATTATCTAGCAACTAATTACTTCGCCTTTTTTGTAATAGATTCTAATCAAATCCCTTTCATCAATCAATCAAGCTTCAATCCTAATTATACCTAGGCTTTTTATCAACGTGCAAAATACTAAAACTCCTAATTCTATTGTTGCGAAAGATATCTAGTCTCATTTCTACCTTTACTTAGACGGTAAACTCGTTTTCATTAACTTGAAAGGATGAAACTTTAATGGATATTAAGTCCTTGCAAATTCCCGATTCAATACTTGGTGCCAATGAAAAACGACCAATACTTAATAGTTGGAACCCTTCCAGTGGGGACGAATGCAAATCCGATAAGTGATTAAAAGATGGTGGTGAATCTTTTTAACTTGAGGACATTTCTCGAAGTGTGCATGGCGTTGCGATTAGCCAGAGGCTGAGTTGATCATATTAATGAATTAATAATCCGGCAGATCATTCGAAATTGTTTCAAACCAGATGTTTTCAAAGCTCGAAATATTGGCATCAGCAGTTTCTCTTGAATTTGAACTCGGCCTGGGTGTTTCTGAATTTTGTTTCAGTAAATGCAGCTATATTAATAATACCGACATACATTTCTTTAAAATCAAGAGACAGTATCTGGGGCCCTAAAATGCTGCTTTATCAGAATCACTATATGAATCACGATAAAAAAATAGAATTCTTAAAATGGTCTTTATAGTTATGACTACAAAGTCCATTTTAGGAGTTTTAAATTTTTAACATGATTCATATTATGATTCTGATAAAGCAGCCATTTTAGGCCCCCAGATTGATTACTACTAAATCTTTAAAACTTCAAGGGGTTTCAATCAATATCAATCTGGTGAATAGTGGCAGAGCTTGTTATGTACAAATTGATATTGACTCGATTGGCGGCCCCGGTCAATCACCAATTAAAGCGAGTTTTTAGCTGATGGCGTCGCAACTTTGTTTCGCAAGCTATCGATTGTTGGCAACGTGACAACTTTACTAAATGTTTATTGATCGAGTTGTGGTGAATCTTGCGCAGTTTTTAATTTAATATAAAAAATGCCATTGGTTTTGCCCTTGAGTTTTTAATTAGCAAGATAATGATTGATACGGAGGCTCAAGAAACAAGTAATGAACTACGGGGCTAATGGCAAAACACTTCGAAGAGTTACAAATGAAAACTGAACTCAAACTCAAAACAAATCGATCGATGAAAACCTCAAACCTTCTTACACCATCAAGATACGTCCATAGCCACTGACGACATAGCAGGGAAAAATAAACCGCTATCGTCTCTCTGACCAACGACATATAACTGCTGATAAGAAACTGAAAAGGGCCACGAAGGCTTTATGGACAACGTAAAAAGACAATCCAAATAACAGCCAATGGTGCATGGTGGAGATAACGGAATACGATGGTGTTTTTCAATGGTTGAATTTGTTGTTTTATAGTTTTGGGTAAACCTATAAAGTGTGAGTATTATGGGTACACTTTTGAAGAAAATGCGGTTTGTATTGTTAACTTTTTATGAATACTTCCATGGTTTTAAAATTTCTGGTCTTTTGAAAAACATGATCATTCTGGATACTCGGTCTCATTTCTTAGACAAAAGAACAAATTAATAGGAAATGATTTCAAACCCGTCATTGACGTTGTCAAAAATATAATATGTAGTTATCTGCTTAGTATAAGCTATGAAACAGTATCTAATCTTTCGGAATTTACAAATTATGTTACATCACTGAAGATCCTGACCTCTCACATTTCACCCCTTAATCGAGTAAATAATCAATCACCTACCTATCGTTTGAACTATTACATAACCGATACCGATGTATCTAAGTACTAATCAATGGAACGGATTACAGATAGACAAGTTAGATGTTCTCACAAAGGGAAACACATCTGAGTTATCAAATGTTATCACTTCATGATTCACTGGGTACATTTGATAAAAGAGTTGTAGATAGAAGGTTCATTCAAAACTTTACTAATAAACCCAGAACTACAAATCGTTTCAGCGCGTACTGTCCGTAATCTATTTTGGAATAAGTTAACTCAACAGAACCACGGCCAGACTGCTGGCTGACTTATTTTTTTCCACAGTTCCTATTAGGAGGCATTAGTTACTTAGTTCGTTGAGAGAAAGACATCACTTAGAGACTCAGTTTATTGTCACATCGGGCCTACGTCATCGTACAAACGTCTGGTATTGGTCCAGAAAGTAAAAGGACTCCATTTTTGTACGGCACGCGCTTTTTACGACCGGCTCCTCTTTGTGTATTCTCAAGTCAAGGTAAACCTTCGGCCCTTATCTGTTATGTAGTCACAATCCCTGGTGAAGTGAACCGAATTAGGCAATTAATGGGTGCGGCAGCACGACCGCAGTACCAATTACATTGTTGTTTGTGCGAACACTTTATGTGCCAATTGTATGGTGATCGCGGATGGGAAATATGGCACTGCTCAATTTTCGGTAAAGTGATAGCTACATAAAGGAGCCAAAACATCGAGGGGATTACCATCGAGTGCCGGATACTATAATTATGACGGTCCATATTGTCCAGACTGAATGAACTAATAGACCAAAGAGATCTGCCTCACTAGATACGAAAATGTTAGGTGGAGTGTGGAGTAAAGAGTGTTTTTTTAGAGGCGAAGAATTTTAAAATGAAATAAAACACGGAAAAATAGTTTTAATATCCATGAAATTAGATTTGCTTTTTTTATTTAATTGGATTTTGGATTTGGCTCGCCCCCTTTTAAATGAGACTTAAAGTAAAACTGGCGAAATGTGAGTGTTACTTGTAGAAGAACAAATTCCTGAAAAGCCGCAGTTCGATGCAAAAATTGAGAAATTGCCTTGAAAATACAGTGAAAAAGGATGTGTACCAAAACTTAGCAATTTCAGCTCAATTTTCTTTGTACAGCGGCTCAAACAAGACTATATTCAGCACCTGCCGTTGACCTCAGATATGACGAACTTATATGTATAGCTATGCAACAACATGTATTGTCAAAACCCAAAACATATTATTACATACATAGGTACACGTATAGTAAATTGAGCCTCAGGAGCACATGCTCTGGATGGATATTGCTCCGAGCTACGCACAGTGATGGGAACTGTGTTTGACATTATTAATGGTGAAGTGCTGACAATACAAGTAACTAGAGGTCGTATATGCTTCCCTTATTTAACTTTGACTTGCCCTGCTTTTCTCATAGCAAACAGTTTGGAGGTTTGGAATTCGGTTTACCTGTAACAAAGAAAGTTAAATTATAAGAGTGTTGTCACGCTCACAATTAGGGAATCTTTACTAATATTATAAAGAGGTACCTAAAGTTTGGGAGATTGTAGGCGGTAATCTCTGGATCTACTGAACCGATTTTGAAAATTCTTTCACTAATAGGAAGCTACATTATCCCCGAGTGCCACAGGCTATTTACAACGTGTCCGTTGGATATTTTCCGAACAAACGCGAGCGAAGCCGCGGGCAACAGCTAGTTATAGATAAACGCCAAGAATAATTATTATCAACTTGATTGGTGGTGATATTCATTAGTAGATGATTTCGGATGATGATGGTTAGTGCAGATAAAAAGAGAATGGAAATGGCTAAGCTATGTTTTTTTTTGTATGTTTTAGACATCTGTCTAAAAGCCATGTCCCCGATGAAATTGGTCAGTATAAAAATGACGGACTGAAATCCATTAACTCCTTTAGGGCATACATTTCTAAAATTCCTTTCCTCGTGTAAAATTGCATGCTTCTTGATCCGACCGATTAGGCTATGCATTATCTGTCACTGAATGTAAGAATTTAGTTGATTTTAGCAGTATCCAAACTTGATGTTAACAACTGACCTCTCCAAATAACTAGTACAATAACAAGACAGTGCAACCCTGAGGCTGTAAGCAGAGCGGAAATTGAAAACGTAAACAGTAGCGAAGAGAAATATTTTATGTGCAGTCGTAAACTTGTAACGATTGCGTCTGAAGGTATAATATGATGTGCAAAGTAGCATATGTATAGTTTCCCTGTTACCATGAATCCTAGAGACAAATAAAAGAAAGAATTGATTTCACGTGTACCCAACAAGCGACACCGATATTTGTTTGTTCTAGATTCTAGTTAGAAACTCAACTTAAATATCTATGAACTTGTTTGACCCTTAAGTTAAGCGTGTTGAAAATAGTACATTTTGATATAAGTGGAGAAACTTTCCGTTTCAGTTCTCGGCTATATAACACCCTCGCTTGCAGCTCGGGTGTTAATTCCGCGCTCGAATGCAATAACATATCCCCACGCGTATCAAACGACGTTTTTCAATACACTTTCGAAGAAATAAAATATTAGAACGGAAAGTATTTTTGTCAGGAATTATTAGGAAACTACGATTTAATTTGCTTTTTTTCCGCGCTCTGCTTTCGACAGGCTGAAGAAGAAGCAAAGGTATGATGCCGCTATACAGCCTAATATGAAAAGAAGAAAAATCAAATATTTTTGCATTTAGAACACAAATAAATGTTAATTTGTTCATAAAAGCAAATATTTGTTTTACATAATCATGTATATCTATGATATTCTATTTATAAACACAATTTAAATACTCGAAAAATACTTAATCCGTAAAGACGCATATCTCTTTGCCGGGATTAAAAAAAAAAACAATCACCGCCGACTATATATATCGTCATTGAACCCTTTAGACTTATCTGTGCAAATTTTTATTTCCGCACGTGTGCGGAAAAATATTAAAAATCACACCCTTGTGAAATACATTGCATGTTGAACCTAATCGTAGTGCGATTAGAACCAGTTTTCGAGAAAGTGTATTGAAAAGATCTTTGTCGTTTAGCTTTCGTCTCCAAATAGGTCACTACGTCATTTTATCTGAGTCTGTCATCAGACACGACTAAAGTGGTAACAATTGGAGTGGTGTACATAATAAACAGTATAGCAGTGATAGCCTAGTGATGTGACCGTCGGACTGAAAAGTCATACATAGGTCTCGAGTTCGAACCCAAGGCATGCACCTCTGATTTTGCGGATTCATGTGCGTATTGTATAATTATCATTTGCTTAGGTGAAGAAAAACACCATGAGGATACCAGCATGCCTGAGAGATATTTCTTGACGGCATGTAAAGCCAAGTCAGAAGCCCATGGGCGGCGTAAAAACTCTGACACCAGGTTAGGCACTAACCAGTCCATAAAGAATAAACAGTAGTATATGTAGTTAAACCAACTATGTTAACGCTGACAAAATAACTAATAAAGATACCGTCTTAGTTATATTGAGACTTGAAGAATGAGACGCTATCGTTCAAGTTCCGCCATAATCCCTCAACAAAGCGTTTACATTAGCTGAAGCTGTTTCAAATATCAGTATTGACTTAGCCTACAGGGTATAACGTAATATCCTTTCAGTCTGCGTCTCGTGTTTGCTTAGCGAGTACCTCCTTCCGTGTGTATAGAGTTACTATCAAATATCTTAGAGGCCATCAGCGGATGTTTTGTTAAGCTGACGTTACGTAAAGTTATCTAGCGTATTGTGTTACCTAACCTGGAATTGAAGGAAAACAGAGGATGTATTGGTTTCCCAGAGGTGGCGGCCCCGACTTACAAAAAGTCATGGTTTCGAACCCAGGTAGGCGCATTACTTTGTGTAATTTATTTCAACACCACTGCTCTCAAAAGGGTTAATGAAAACATCGTAAGGAAACCGGCATGTCCTAGAACCAAAAATTCGAAGACATGTGACATCTACCAACCCGCACTGGGCCCGCGTGGTGGATTATAACCCATTCCCTCTCATAGAGAGAAGGCCGTGTGTCCCAGCAGTGGGAACATTATAGGTTGATTATGCTTATGTTAGAGGATGTATTCGTTACACTTTGTGTCAAGGAGAGTCTTTGCAAAATTTGGATTTCTTTGAGCTGCATGGTACGATGGTGGAGAAGCGGAGTCTTTTGTATAACCATTGCTCGGTGTTGGTATCGCTGGTTCATAAAGGAATCGAGATTGGACGAGTTTATAGCAGTCAATTCAGTCATACGCAGTTAATGGTTGAAGAATTACTTCTGTTGCCTTCTACATGTTGTAACTGTAACAATTACTAGACCACCTCGTGAATGCAATGAAGAAAATTAAAGCTCTTTTTTTTTCTAACAAAAATCCGAAACTGAACAGCCGAAATGTGACTTACTTTCAGTTATTTTAAGTACCAGGGTATCAGAAGTTATAACAGTTCTAGCCAATCGTGAAAACCGCACAACTTTCCCATGCCGACAGTTTCTACCTCAACAAAGTCTACTTGAGCTCCACCGCCCACAATCTCACTTAATTAAAGACAGATTGCTAAACGCCAGTCCATTGTCTTCGAACGTAGTGACGTCATTTCCAGTCCACTACTGCACGGATGAATTGGGTGTCTTCCAGCTGGTTTTAAGAGGCAATCGAGGAAAACGGGTCAGGGATGTGAAACTTGTCTATGTCAGGGATGTAACCTAACTTGGTAAGTGCTGAGCCAGCATGATAACATGGAAAATGTGTTGGTAAAGGGAGTGCATGTTTAATTACATTAAAATGTGGGGTTTTGGATACTTTCATTATGATAATGTGACTTCGGAGTTTACATGATCTAAAGATATACACTCCCCTCACATAGAAATTTTTCATCAGTAATTCAAAGGCTCAGAATGATGTACTCTTCTTTACTTCTTTTCTTTGTATGATGTACTGAAAATATAGTAACCGTTTTCGCGTCTGTGTATTCTACCATGTAGTTTCCCAAAGTTGTAGATGTTCTTTAGTAAAAATACTAGGTAACTACTGATATAAAAGGCGAGATCAAGGAAGGTATACTAGCACAAATGAATACCAGTCTAAACGTTTACTTCGTCAGTCACGTAGTTCTGAGATTTCGTGAACCTGCGAAACAATTGACTGCCACTCTTCATACAAAATATACGAATGTCCTAGACATGCAAACAGACATATTATGCGTGTTTAAAACTATGAATAGAAAAATCCTATAAAAGCTAATTCTAATAAAAACTCTCCTACTTCACCGATAACAATAATTAATTATCATTAGCACGTCGCAGCGACGTATACGCCGGGGGAGAGTACGTCGTCTGTAATCAGGCCTGACCTGGATACTTCTTTGTTCGCAGCTGAATGAGAGCCGACGAGCGCAGGGTTAATTGCGTGGCTGGTACACCCGCCTTTGGAGGGTTACAACTAATGCACTGAGTCCGTATGTTGGTGTTCTCATGCAAGGGTTTGTTTTGTGTGTTTAGGGTTAAACTGGGCTAACATGATAAAGAAAGGGGAAATGAATTTGTGAGAATGTGGCCTCTTCTAAGATAACTAAGCAAGAAGTTGTTCCGCAATTTTTGAAGCAATGCTTAGTATACATTTATGTCCGTTTTTCTCTGATTACACTACAGTAAGCCATTCAATTTAAGTAAGGAAAATATGTTTTTTTTATACGATAACCGTGAACTTTGAAAAAGAAGCATTACGTTTAAAAAAACACAACTTTTACCTTACTGTGTAAACTTAATTTATGAGTCAATTTACTAACGAGAATGAGACACCCACGCAACACCTAGATAGAGAATGAATTACAAATGAACGAATCCGTACAGTTAAAATTAATGAGAATTAAAAGTCAAAACCCTAGAGTTATTTTTCAGTTCTATGTACTTTTAGCACCAGCACGTGTAGTTATGTGAAATGTTTTCAACCATTTATCTTAGGGACGGTTGAAGAAGAAAAGAAGAAATTCAACACGCGACATCTAGATGAATGCAACTGAATTATAATAATTGCACTGTTTGTATTTCATTGCGTTCAAAATCTAACAGTTTGCTTTTATTTAAGCACATTCATTTGAGTGATGCTTAAGAGTCAATGAAAGCAGATATCGCAATTTTATTATAAGTTTTTATGTAACTTGCTAGTTACTATACAGTATTGGTAAAATCTTGCAACTGAATATCAAACCAGTTCCCCCCAACCAATTGAGCTGAAATTTTGCAAACGTCTTTGAGTCTGGTGACAATACATTTTTATGACAGACACCACTTTATTCTGCAGCCAGGATCGCCTCCTCACGAAAAACTCCTTAACGGTTAAAAGCACGGACTCGGAAACTTTTCACTTAAAGCTTGTTTAAAAAAAAAAGTTAAATTTATTACCTTTCAGTCAAATCTCCCCTTTTCACACAAAGATAGAGTTTCTGAATAAACAAGCATACTTAAGGGCAAAATCAACGTCTCTCATACAAAAAGTATTAGGGACTACATTTCTAGATCTGCCCTCTGTTGCTAATGAGACTATTTAGAAGTAGATTACCTATAGTTTGAACGAAAGCAATAAAAAGATTTTCTACTAGAATGCATTTTATTTCGAAATTGCATTTTTGCGCATTATGCGTGTATTGTGTCATTATGTGTGTGTTGTAGGACAGCCATAGGCATCAGTTAGATATAGGTACTTACTAAAAATACTGACATATTTTTAGATACTGTGTGTTACTAACACACTAACATTTAATGTTTTTTTTTTTTAATTTTACGTTCTAATGTAACTTATATGGAGACTCTCTGAAATAAATTAATAATAATAATAAAAGCTGTGTGTTAATATTTATTTTTAATTTATTTATTTTTTGGAATATTTACTACCCCTGAGTGTCTAGAACTTTAGAGAACCTGTCTAGAAATGATTATTATATTACCTGGACAGTGCAATGTATTTTTTTTTTTTTGTTTGTCTTTTTATACCAAAGTCACTATAACAATCTTATTTCAAATACATCTTCGTGACTCTTTATCAATTCATATTCGTAAAAGTTTGCAAGATCGACTCATTTTTGTGAACAATCGCATGCAAGCTCTTATTTTCAAGGTTGAAACAATTTATACTTACGAGCGTACACAAACAGGTAGCGGTTTACGAAATCTTTTGAGTTTCAACTCCAATTTAATTGTTAATGAGAGTATCGTACTTGTAAAACAATATATTCCTTGAGGCTTGTTTGTGGTAACAGGAGTGTTTTCAGTGGGGTATTTAAATCTGAACCTTTTATTTTTAATAGCAAGGTTTTTTCCGGATGCTCTAATATATCAATAAAGAAATACCTTTCAGAGACAGGACACCTGTGGGCCTAAAACGGCTGTCATTTTAAAAATTTAAAATTCTTAAAATGGTCTTTATGTTTATGACCACAAAGTCCATTTAAAGAGTTTTACATTTTTAACGTGATTCATATTAAGATTCTGATAAAGCAGCCATTTTAGGCCCCCTGTGCCCAGCCTTGGGAAACTGGGAATACAGTAGGTTGATTATATTTTATATTAACTAAATAAAGAAATAACGTTTGCAAGCATCATCTCACGTGAAAACTATACAGAAGTCGTAGTAAACATAATACTTCCTTATTGGTCACTTGACTGGCTAAGATTTCGTCATAACATATGTATACGCTATACGCTTTGATGTGTTGAAATTATCTTGATATTGGCGCAATAAGATTGCAATCTTCGTCCATCGAATAAAGAGACTCATTTATTTGCGAGCAGTTTAGGAGAAGTCTATGTCCAGCCGTGGACTGCAATAGAGTAAATTGATTTATTTAACAACTTTAGCAAAAGTACTTGACTCACCAAAACATTACCATCTTTCAGCCCTTGTCCCCGTCTACTTGAGGTCGGCGCAACACGTTTCTTTCCTCCATTCTCCTCTGTCACATTCACGCTATCATTTACACCTTTTTCTTTCATATCATTCCTCACACAATCCATCCATCGTTTCCTTGGTCTACCTCTCCCTCTCCATCCATCAATATTTATATTCATCACTCTATTAGTCCCATGCCAGCAACCTGGGGCCTTAGTCTGCTATTGCAATAGTGTCAGAATGGTCTATCATTGATTTAATAAGGCCCCTAGCCCACGGCGTATTGAAGCGCGTTCGAAACTCGTTTGACGTGCGTACAAAGGGTAATTCGTCTGCGCGGGGCCTTATTAAATCAATGATAGACCATTCTGACACTATTGCAATAGCAGACTAAGGCCCCTGCATGCCTGAGAGATATTTCTCGACGGCATGTAAAGCCAAGTCAGAGGCGCAAGGGCGGCCTTAAAAACTCTGACACCAGGTTAGACACTAACCACACGATAAAGAAAGAATATTAGTCACAAGTGAAATTTTAGTATCACAAAACACCAGGGATATTAAAAGTCACGGTGACAAAACGCGTCAAATGAATCTCTGCAATCAAATATCTGTGTCTTCTCAATCCTTGATGATCCGGTGGATCGAAAATCTAGCATCAATATTCTACTGCAAAGCGTGTTCAGTGTTCAAACTAGTAATGTACTCGGCTCTATTCCCTCTGGTAGGTCCATTGAAGGAAGGTTTCCGTCTGACTGGCGATCAAAGGATAAACATGGACGATCTAGGCTGGCATAGCTGCTAGGTACCACCGTCTAAATATGTTTAGTTTCCCATTTGACTGACTGACTTGGACGGTTTGATTGGGCTTCGGAAATCGGAATATTCCAAGGAATATTCACGGACACGTTGAATTTGTAATTAGTTGTTCTCATTTCTCTTGGGGTATCGGAATTGATCATTTATTTTTGGTATTGCCTTTGGGGCAGGTGGGATTCCTTTCAGAAAATTACAGTACTCCTAATCACTACATAGTATAAAACAAAGTCGCTTCCTTCTGTCTGTCCCTATGTATGCTTAGATCTTTAAAACTACGCAACGGATTTTGATGCTGTTTTTTTTTTAATAGATAGAGTGATTAAGAGGAAGGTTTATATGTATAACATTGCACCCGTGCGAAGCCGGGGCGGGTCGCTAGTAACATGATAATAATTCATTTATAGTATCTATGTGATCCTTTATAATTAATCACAATTATAGCTTCACTAGTTTATGCCCACGGCTTCGCCTGCGTGGAGTTCGGTAATTGTCGTACAGGATTGCACTACCGGGATAAAAAGTATTCCATGTG
The DNA here is from genome assembly GCA_947578425.1 of Eugnorisma glareosa. Classification (NCBI taxonomy): domain Eukaryota; kingdom Metazoa; phylum Arthropoda; class Insecta; order Lepidoptera; family Noctuidae; genus Eugnorisma; species Eugnorisma glareosa. The sequence continues at coordinate 16,132,525 of OX387960.1, read as the reverse complement.
TGTGTAAATGTTATAAACAATTTGCATGGCAAATTTAATCCAAATTCGTTCACAAGTTTTTGCGTTATAGAGTTACCAACATCGATACATAAATCCATCCATCCTCACAAACTTTCGGATTTATAATTAGTAAAGTAAGGTGTAATACAACAAGTGAGTTTAGAAGTTATTTTCATGTGACGAAAGTATTAAAGTTTGTTCCCATATCTGTGAAAACTGATAATAGGAGTTCTCTGTACCGTACTTACCTTTTCTTTTGGATTAAGGTAAAATAACTTTTATGAACGAAACGGAGCTCAGAGATAGGAAAAAAACTAATTAGAACATTAGCAAAATGTCTGTTAAAAATAAATGTAGGTACAAATTGTAATTAAAGATAATCTGAAAAACCTTGTAATTTTCCTAGGGCAACCTTTAATAGTCAAGTAATGTTCTAAAGTGGGTGCTACGTAATTTCCGCTCGAGGGAGACAGGGAATCTGATTAAGGACACTTACTAAGTTAATTTTAAAATAATTTCTAGCTAACATGAGTTTCTGACACGTTCAGAGTGTTGTTCTCAATATTAACAGGTTTTTCATATTGACCTCGATAGGTAAGCGGGAATTTATGACAGATACTTTTTTATAAATATTAAGTATGTCACATGTTACCAGAAGCCCAGTGAGGTTCACTGCTGATCACCAGCCCTTGTAGGTTGCTCTGCAACAAAAGCTTTTAATCACATTGCCAAAATAACCATCTTGTGCTGGTAATTATCAGGGCGTCTAAAATGGCCGCTTTAGCAGAATCATAATAGGATAATAATATGAATTACTTTACAATGGTCACAAAGTGACAATTCTTAATATTAACTGCGTTTGTGACCATTTTAAGAAATTTAACGTGATTCATCATATCACTATCACTACATAGTATAAAACAAAGTCGCTTCCCGCTGTCTGTCCCTATGTATGCTTAGATCTTTAAAACTACGCAACGGATTTTGATGCGTTTTTTTTTAATAGATTATTTGCATAACATTGCACTGGTGCGAAGCCGGGGCGGGTCGCTATTAATATTATCCTGTTATGATTCTGCTAAAGCGGCCATTTTAGATGCCCAGCTGAATGCATCTTTTACCTTCCATTCTGATTACACATACAACGAAATGCAGCAAGATGAGCTTCTAAACAGTAGTAGCCTCCCAACGCAGGCACTGCTGTCCGAGTGTCCGCCACACCAAATTACAAAGGAACAATGCAAAACCTGAGGTTAAACAAATTAAATTTTCCGGACAGTTTAGAGCCTACTTCTGAACTGGGGCGTGAAATGTAAAATATAATTAGGGGTAGGCCGGTGAGAATCGTGGGCAGATTGTATTTGTTTTAACCCCTAACGTGTCGCGCCCAAATTAACAGCGGGTTTTGTAAAAATATTCAGTTGCGACGTCAAAGTTGGTTCGGCTTTATGTTTTAGTGTTATAATATGTTAAATTAAGGTTTTTGAGGTCAATTTTGAGTGTCAGGTAGAAGTGTTGACGCACTCGAAAGACCTAAATATTGTGGAACTGTTATGACTCGTAATATTACTCTTTTTCCTAGATTTCACGCGACAATATCGTCGTTTGCTGTACATAGATGACTTAAGGTCATCAAAAAAGGGACCAAACGGGGGAAACGCGAGGGTCTGAGGTCAGGAGTTTTTTTGTTGAAATATTTCGTTTTTTTTTCTTCTAATTTCTTTGTTAACACCTAGTTTTATGTTCATGCTGTGGTCTCCTGTTATTGAAGGAACACACTTAAAAGAAACTTTGTTTTAACTTTAATGTATCCGTGTATCTTTTGTTGGGGATCCAAATAAATGAATAAATTAAAAAAAAACGCTAATTAGAGGTCGTACTACAGCACCAGACCTTCTACACTGAATTTCAAGCTATTATGTTCTATTTTCTTACAGCACTTCCGACATTTTATCTCTACTTGTACTAAGTACCTGTCCCCAACCTTTGATAAGAAGCTTGACCTCCAAAAGTTTGTGATGCGAAAGTCTGGTTTTATTTACCTTAATCCCAACAGACCTAAGAAAGACGATAAAACTTTTGGAAAACCCAAAGTGCCTACTAGCAACTTATCTACTTTTTTGTTTTGTTAAAAAACTGGCCTACCTGAGCTTTGGGAGGAAACGTTTTTCTTTGTCGTAAGATACCGCTACGAGTGTAGCTAAAACGTTTACATCGGAACTTCGAATTGAGCAAACATTGTATAGAGACTAAAATATAGCGTACTAGCTTTTGCCCGCGGCTTTGCTCGCGTTAATTTAGAATTTGACAACTTAGCGATGTGATATATACTTTACGACCTATTCTCATACCTACCGTTTGACCACGAGGTTGGAAATGTACACTTAAAACAAACAGTGAAACGCTTTTATTTACAAATCAAATTGACACGAGATTTTTATATGAGACTTATTTTTTTTGCGTTTTTTCTCTTAAAAGGAACACCGTCACCATTCCCAAAGGTGTAAACAAAACTTCCGTACCTTGAAACTCACACCATTAAGCGTAGAAACAATATGACGTAAGAGGGTTCATTTGGGGCGAGTTAAGCCTTCCGACCTATTTCTCCCTTACAAGTTGCACTGATACTGCCACAGACAACATAAAAACTACAGAAGCTTCACTTCCTACAACCGTGACCCAGCCCACGCACACATAGTTACCACACTTGGTAATACAGAATTCAAGGAAAAAAATAAGGGGATTTCGAATGCGGTAAAATCTTCGGATGTTGAATAAAGTCTCTTAGTTTACTATCTTTAGTATACTCTGTGGCCCGACCTATTTTCGCTCAACAATCTACGTTGATTCCTGTGCTGTTCTCAGCAGATCCCTTTTTGTTCGTATCTTCAGATTGCAATTAGGGACCCAACTTATCTTCTTACTATTTTCGTTTCATTTATTCTTGGCCTGCGCAAGAAACTAGGTGTTTTGATTAATTTGCTGATACGATGTAAGTTGATCTTGTATGAGTTGATTGATACGAGATGAATTGAGGCTGCTTCAGAAAGGTCGATTCTATTTCGGTGTGCGAAAGCAATTATTTTATGGCTTCTATATTTTGGGAATCCCATGCCTATTTGAAGAATACCGAGCCTTATTTTAAGCATTTTTATATTTATGATAGTTTAGGGTTTTCGCATGTAATTATCGTTAATGTCCGATGATGTTCCAGAAAGGTTGATAGAGCAGTAAGGTTATTTGAAGAAAGACCGCGTTCAGAACAAAAGATCTTACAAGTAAACTTCACAACTCCGTCCTCAAACTTAGTGAGTTTCGAATTGGATTCATAAGGCTTACGAGGATACCCATCTCTAATTTACATAGGAAGGCTTTTGTTCAAGTTCTTTACATCCCCGTGTATATTCAATTGTAAGTTATTTTTTATCGAAGTAAAAGATGGACAGGAAAATACGGATGCTATACGAAACCAAGTTTCTACGTTTTAGATACTTAAGTGCCGTGTTTATTCAAATAATAGAGCAACCTATTATTTTTCTTTTGTCTTCAGAAACCAGCTGGAGGAAAGGAAGTATTTTCTTAACAACCTGGTATGATGATTATGATGCATAATCAGATTACAATGTTCCCACTGCTGGGACACACGGCCTCATCTCTATGAGAGGGAATGGACTATAATCCACCTCGCAGGCCCAGTGCGGGTTGGTAGATGTCACAAGTCTTCAAATTTTTGGTTCTAGAACATGCCGGTTTCTTCACGATGTTGTCCTTCACCGTTTTTGAGAGCAGTAGTGATGAAATAAATTGCAAAGTAATGCGCCTCTGCCTTGTTTCGAATCCCCGAGTTACTGTTCGTAAGTCGGGGCCGCCACCACTGGGGCACCGCTGCTCTCTTATTGATTATGATGAATTACAACAAAATTCATGAAACAGAACCACCTCAGATTAATAAAAGGTTGCAATCTCTTGGTTAATTCTAAAAATCCCATAACCAGATCAAGAACGAAGATCAGAGAGTAATGAGGCAGCCATTGTGAATTAAATTTAGTGCAACTGTCGCCATTTGTTAGTTTTATCTCGAACTACCCTCCTTTTATTTGTGTATCGTTCTCATCGTACCCTTATCGATGTTACACTTTTGTTTCAGGAGGTTAGCCCGACTTGGGATTGTTAAAGCTCTTTTTAGTACTTTTTTGTATCGGAAGCCTTCGATTTATGAGAGTATAACGATTAGAGGGGATGTTGAATTTAGATGTAATGCTTTGTTTAGGTTGATTCTTGTGAGATTATACGAGCCCTATGATGTGCTAAAATATAATAAAGGCTGAATTTGCTGCCAAAAACAATAACATCGGTGGTACGGTGGTACAGAATGTTTTGGCGCAACTTGGGCGGTGATTCTTTGTCTTCAAAACTTTACTTGAAACGACCAAGCTCTTGTATAGACTTACTGTCGGTAGGTACTGTTCACTGTAATTTGATAATTCCCATGAATATTTCCAACCCGTGCATAAATACTTAACTTTAATATCAAGTCACCAACTTCATTTCCATATCTATTTACCTCAGCAGGTAAATACTAAAGTCACAAACTTTAGTAGGATCATATAAAAACTTATTTATTCGTTTGTACCGAGTACTTCCGAGTATTAAGTTACTCTAAGGTATTTTCAATTTTATCCTAAGACATTCGCGAACTGTCGACGATCCCCGTTGATTCATTAAACGTTATTTATTAGATAGCCTCGTCGAAACTTCGCTCGTTTATATTAAAATTCGTAACAAGTTGGTAAGTTTAAAATTTTTGTTTGAGAACTTGTTCATATCGATTTTGTCTGAGACCGTGACGTCATTTCGAAACGCTTGTTTCGAAAATATTTTGATATTTATTTATTGGTAAACTGGAGTAGACGACCTTGTCTCCCATTAGGTGACGTAAGAGTACACTTAGCTACTTTTTCAGGTAAATTTATAGTCGTCTATTAGATGACGTCAAACTGGCATCATAAGCCTACGTGTACAGGGTGAACCCCTAAGGTGCACTTTATGTGATTACGTAATTGTACCTATGTTTAGCATTCAAGATCCATTATTACCTATATTTGGCTTTTGCTGACACCTACACAAGGAATACAGGTATACTATCTTAGTATCTACAAGGCTAGACATCGTCCTGCTGTTTTAATTCTCCTCTCATTTACTCAGTTTTGATGTGCAATGATCGCATCTTGGCCATTGTAATGGCTTTTGCCCCCCTTCTTTCTGGGGGTCTAAAATGCAGAATCATAATAGGGTAATAATATGAACCACGTTAAAACTCTTAAAATGGTCGCAGACGCAGTTATGCATGCTAAAGCGGCCATTTTATGCCCCCTGTTCTTCTAATGGTTCGTTGTTTTGCATTAGATCATTTAGATCCAAACCTACTTATATTTAAAGTCTAATTAACTCACAAATAACGAGTCAACGATACAGTTCAGCTTCATTAGGCAGTTGGTGCTGCCGGTTGGGTATCAAATTTATTGTATCTTAATTAGAATCTGTTACCGCCATATCGCGTACATCATATCAAAGGCGAAGCTAATCCTGCCTGTGTAATTACTGTAATCATATTCTATGTGCGCGGGTGTTATTATTATTACGGACTAACCAAAACACGGACCAATTCTGCTTTCCCTAGTTCAGTATTATTGATTAATATAATTATTATAGTGTTTTTAGCTGGATATGTCGTAGTTCGCTGGCTCGTTACTATATCGTTGGTCTTGGGGCTGCGAGCGCGACTACGAGGGTCCTCGCTAAGGTAGGGTTTGATTCTCGGGTCAGGAAGGGTTATTAAGTTTTTTCTTCAGGAATTTCTCAGTAGCTTGGATTTGTGCCCGGTTGATGGAAATAAGCTCGTCCCCTATTACATGGGACTTAAACACAACTGGCGAAATGTGGGTGTACTATTAGGCACACCTCTGCCTTACCCTTCGGGGATTACAGGCGTGATGTTACGTTATGTCCTAGGTCACTATGGTGGGCCTACACCTACAGTAAGTTTAGAGGGTTTATTGAACACTCTGGTGCCTATGTTGGAGAAAGATACGGTAGGCTACTCTCACCACCTCAATCAGGATAAAAAGCGGCGAGAAATGCCACTGTGGTTAAATATAGTGGTTGATAGTGGTTGACAAATAGGTTTAGATCTCATACTTCTACCAGAAAGAACTTCGGGCGAAAAGAAAGCTGCAACTCAGTAGACCATCACTCAATTAGCAACATCCTCGCAGTTCATACCCTCTCTCTCATTACAAGCCATTTTACCTAATATTCGGCACAATACCTATACATATATCAACCTAATACGTCAACAGCCTAACGCTTCCCGTAAAACATTGCTATCTGATTCTGAAGCCAACGACTTAACTCGTCAATATTTCTCTATGGACATACTTCGTTAGGTTTCGGCAAGCTTCGTTGAGCTTCGGCAATACATCTGTATTGTACCCTCGTTCACTTGTCAATTATTTGGGAAAAATATACCGGCTTCAGGTGACGTGGGTTGGTGGAGCGTAATGTATACGTGAACGTAATTGATGTGATAAACTAATTATTGTTTCAGTCGTTAGTCTTGAAACAGAAGAGGAGATTAATTTAGAATGGGTTACTGTCGAAGACAAAAGTAAGGTCTTGGAAATAGACAAGATGTTAGAATGAATGAGGGACAAAATTATGTAAAAATAGGCAATTAGTCAATATGGAGAGGCCTGTATCCAACAGTGGACGTGTTTCGGCTGAAATGACAATGATTCCTCGATCATCATCATAGAATAGTATCGTCTGATTTGATGCCAATCAGAATAACAACCGTATCAACACTTTGATCATATACGATACCTTTTGTGTTAGTTGCATTCGCTTATCAACAAACGAGCTTCAACCAATATCCGAACTTTAATCCATTACTGTTGGACGTGGAACATACCAGAATCTAGTTGTGAATTTCAAATATTTTCTACCCACATTTTAGCGTTCGGCATGGCAATGCAAAAACTCTGGAACACTATGTTATTGGTGTCGGACATGTTCGGGGTTACCAGGGTTACCGGATCAACGCGAATAGTGGCAGAACGATGACTATATCTAGGTAAAACCATTGTGACAATTGTGGAATAGCAAATAGGTGAACAATTTTTTCAATGTGGATGACATAGAACAAAAAATGCAAAGAATAATACAGTGGGAAAACTTGGCAATTTGGGGTCGGGTTTCTAACCTTTCATATAGTCTGCCTATGAAAAATATCCATAAAAAAGAACAGTTAACTTAAGGATCCTTTGGTCTACCTACTCTAATGTTTTTGGGATTCTCGGGGTCGTGTCTCAATATTCCTTTTAGTTTTGGGGCAGTCAGTTACCTAATAATTTCATTAGGTTTACGGCTTGAAGACCGGGCCAAATTTAATTAAAGTTTTAAAAAGTTAACGTTGCTTTTGATTATTTTGTAGACACAACATAATCTTGGTACTCAGTCATAAAGTTGCGACTGTCGACTACACAGGGGGCCTAAAATGGCTGTTTTATCAGAATCATAATATGAAACACGTTAAAAATTTAAAACTCTTTTGTGGTCATAACCATAAAGACCATTTTAAGAATTTTAAATTTTTAACGTGGTTCATATTATTATTTTGATAAAGCAGTCATTTTAGGCCCCCTGGTCATCGGTGTCCTGTCATATCACAATTTATTTGAAGTCGGTGCAGCATGCGTTCCTTTTCCAAACCAACTTGATCGAGTAAAAAATACCATACAAATGAGAATTCGATATCGACAACCATATTTTACCGAACCGCATCGATTCCCGCCAGGTTCAGCCCTAGCAATCGCATTGTATTGAAGCGCGGCGCGCATTGTAACTAACATCGGCATCGCATACTCATCAACTAACGCTCTTTCAACAAACGTTGCTTGTTTATTCGTTGTACTGGTATATAATATACATTTCTGTTTGGCTTGATTTTAGTACTAAAACGTTAATTATAGAAGATCATCTTTATACTATTTACTTCATCGCCAATGTAGTGTTGGTCGTCAAGCAAGGCCTTATCGAACCTTTCTTTGACTCATCAAGTCATCATACTGTTTGCCCTTATTCCTCTGGAATGGGTAGAAAGAATGATTTCCTCTTTTCCATTTATCAGCTTTCGTTTTAACCTTCTCGTGACTGCTAGAGGCAGATGTATCTTCTTGCCTCTCAATAAAGCTGTTTGGGTGCTTTGAGGTTCTTTGTGCTAGCCTCAGGTTGCCTGCCATTTTGGTATTATATGTTAGGCCATCTTCACGAATGTACTAAAGAGGGCTTTTTTTTTTACCGATGGGATATCATCAAATAACCCCTCCCGCTCTGAGCTGAGCAGGAGGGAGTGTCAGACTTTTACTGACTAAAACCCATCCATGTTCCTTCCTTTGCCCTTTGTGTTCCAGGGCCGCGGTATCTCTTTCGAACAGTCCCGCAACCCTGGACTAAAGAGGTCTGGATTAGCAACTAGCAATAACAATGGCAGACCAGTGATTGCATCAAGAATCAAGATGTAATCCGTAATGGGTTTGTTTTATGTTAATACATGTTCCTCACAAATACCCACAGGAAAGACAGCAGTAAAATGTCGCTATGATTACTTGTACATTTTATTAGTACTTTTATGGTTTTCCCACATCTTGCAATATACAGAAATTATTCCGGAAAACGAGGAACACAAATGCTGAATGTGAATTCTTATGAATAATGGCTCTATGTTAATTTAGATGGTAAACGTTGTATTTATAATTTTCTGTTGGTTCTAACGACTCGACGTTCGGTATACGAGGCAATTTAATAAATTTTCTTTATTGCACAGTAGAGTGGTGTTACTAATTGTAACTACGTTTTATGGCACGAGGCACTGGAAGCAGTGCTATAAAGATGCATGATGACGTTTAAATGAGACTATTTATATATAAAAGTTATTAAAAAAAAACAATTATTTGTTAAAATTGTAAAAAGTTTGCTCGAGGTTCAATAGGGCATTTAGTACGTTTCCACAACACATATTTCGCTCAGCAATTAAGTACCAACCCATTTTAGTGTCCAAATAATTTTGAAACATGATCATTCTCCGAGATTCAATACCGCCGCTTTGTCACACGAAACGCTGGATAGGCAATTTGGCACGTATCATAGAAATATAAAAAAAAAAAACAGGAGAAGTGGCAAGGGGGCGTGTCGGTGACGCCGCGACAAGCGCACGATAAGCATGTCATAGGGCAAATGTCCGTCCCCGCGAACTAGTGTGCTTTCGACCGCGATCGTGACAACTTATAAGAATGCCGTGTTGTTCAGTGGTTTCTTGTAAAAATGGAAGCATAAACCAAAACTTTATAAATCATAGAATCACTTACTATGTGCAAGTATTTTACTATATTTGTCTTCAACATCACAAATCGTAAAATATTTCTTGCTCTTACTATGTTATTTCTGTTTTCAAATATCACAGCGACTGTACAAGTTTTGCAATAAATACATTGCTCCTTAACTACTACCAAAGTTTGTCGTTAAGTGACTGGACAAGCAATGTAAAAATCACAAAACGATACTTTTTTAAGTATATGCATCGCGTAGTACGGCCGCTGCTTCTTGCGACGAGTGATTTGCTTGTGCAGATTCAACTAACGTAGGCTATCGACAATGTCGATTGACGAAAGAAATATTGCTAATATAGTTTGTTTTTCAATTTTATCAACAATTTTAACCCGGTTGGAAGATCGATGTCGAATGTTTTTGACGTATTTTGGTTATTTTACAGCGTACATAATAATATGCGTAACTAGTTTTCGTAAAGTAAGTTAATTAAATTTCAGTTTAATAGTCGGTGGAGTGTTTTTGGCTCCCTGAATTCCTGCCCAATTCCTGTTTTCACTAACACTATGTGTCACCTAAGTCAATGCCTAATGCGCGTTTTCACCAACAGTAAGTGACACTTAACTCGGCGCCTTAAGCCCATTTTCACCACCACTAAGTGTCACCTAACTCGATGCCTTAGCCCGTTCTCACCAACACTAAGTGTCACCTAACTTAATGCCTAAAGCGCGTTTTCACCAACAGTAAGTGACGCCTAACTGAATGCCTATTTCCTGTTTTCACCAACACAAAGTGGCACCTAACTGGACGCCTAGTTCCTGTTTTCACCAACACTAAGCGACACCTAAGTCAATGCCTAATGCGCGTTTTCACCAAAAGTAAGTGTCACCTAACTCGATGCCTTAGCCCGTTCTCACCAACACTAAGTGTCACCTAACTCGATGCCTTAGCCCGTTCTCACCAACACTAAGTGTCACTAACTCAATGCCTAAAGCGCGTTTTCACCAACAGTAAGTGACGCCTAACTGAATGCCTATTTCCTGTTTTCACCAACACAAAGTGGCACCTAACTGAACGCCTAGTTCCTGTTTTCACCAACACTAAGCGACACCTAAGTCAATGCCTAATGCGCGTTTTCACCACCACTAAGCGACACCTAACTCGACGCCTTAAGCCCATTTTCACCACCACTAAGTGTCACCTAACTCGATGCCTTAGCCTGTTCTCACCAACACTAAGTGTCACTAACTCAATGCCTAAAGCGCGTTTTCACCAACAGTAAGTGACGCCTAACTGAATGCCTATTTCCTGTTTTCACCAACACAAAGTGGCACCTAACTGAACGCCTAGTTCCTGTTTTCACCAACACTAAGCGATACCTAAGTCAATGCCTAATGCGCGTTTTCACCAAAAGTAAGTGTCACCTAACTCGATGCCTTACCCCGTTCTCACCAACACTAAGTGTCACCTAAGTCAATGCCTAATGCGCGTTTTCACCACCACTAAGCGACACCTAACTCGGCGCCTTAAGCCCATTTTCACCACCACTAAGTGTCACCTACCTCGATACCTTAGCCCGTTCTCACCAACACTAAGTGTCACCTAACTCAATGCCTAAAGCGCGTTTTCACCAACAGTAAGTGACGCCTAACTGAATGCCTATTTCCTGTTTTCACCAACACAAAGTGGCACCTAACTGAACGCCTAGTTCCTGTTTTCACCAACACTAAGCGACACCTAAGTCAATGCCTAATGCGCGTTTTCACCAAAAGTAAGTGTCACCTAACTCGATGCCTTAAGACTGTTCTCACCAACACTAAGTGTCACCTAACTCAATGCCTAAAGCGCGTTTTCACCAACAGTAAGTGTCGCTTAACTGAATAGGAATACCCAACTCCTGTTTTCACCAACACAAAGTGACACCTAAATAGATGCCTTAAGCCCGTTTTCACAAACACTAATTGTCACCTAACGGAATGCCTAAAGCCCGTTTTCACCAACACTAAGTGACACCTAACTGAATGCCCAATTCCCGTTTTCGCCAACACTAAGTGTCACCTAACTCAATGCCTAATGCGCGTTTTCACCAACAATAAGTGACGCTTAACTGAACGCCCAATTCCTGTTTTCACCAACACTAAGTGACACCTAACTCGACGCCTTAAGCCCTTTTCACCTACGCAAAGTTACACCTAAACTGTCACCTAACTGAATGCCCAAACCTCGTGCTATTTCCTTACTTTTTTATGTTTCTTTTTTTGTATTTTAGCTTAGAATACGTTATAGTAATCGACATGGTTCAGATAATATAATAGTGACTTTTGCCTACAATAAGTCAACATAATTATTCACGCTATTTATTTGTTATGTTTGTTTGTTTTCATTTATTTACATTTTTTTTCCTAACTAGGGTTTTTTATATAACAAAAATCTATTACCAGCGAAGTAATTGCGTTACACACTTTCAGTAAGAATCGATTTCATTATGTCAGTACAACAACTTTCATTGATTTACGTATTACTTGAACACATGAATATTCGAAAACTTTTCGATTTAGTCAATCACTAGCGTGGGTATTCAATTAAATTGATTTTGCACAGCACAACGATACCGACCGATATTTTTGTGTGGGTAAGTTGTACGGTGCATGGTAAATACACGCTATGTTTGATAGGATAAGGTTTATAATCGATTGTGTAGTACGTTCTGTTTTAAGAATTGCGGGTGTGTGCGCGACTGCGTATCTATTGCTTTTACTGAATTGCATGTGTAGTAGGGTGATTAGGCCGGTTCACGACCACTTAGTAGACTTGTAAACTTTAAATTGTCATTTGTTATTAAAATAAGTGTTAATATTTTGATATTGGATTTTTATGTGAAAGAAAAATGTTTAAAATACACGATCGGATATAATTTTTAGAATTTTATTAATTTATTATTTTATAATTTAATGATTTATCGTAAAGTGCGATATTGTCATTTCTCGGACACCTACAGTCAGTTTACGTCCGCTTTTTGCGTTAGTTCTCGACCGTTAGGAAGCCACCGTAAAAAGAACTCAAGCATTATCAAAATAAGGTCAAAAATTAAATCATTAATAAATGTTTTGAATAATCACGTTTATTTAATATTAGAGAGTACAAAACTGGCAGGTATAATCTAACTGTGCTGCTTCTAAGTAAGACATATTTTTTAAAATTGTACATCTTAGATGAAACCATCGAACACATTCATCGCAACCAATGTTCTTTTCAGAGTCATCTTCGACATCGCTGATCAAATCATTGGAACATTGGCTGCATTTTAAAACTGACTTTTTTTTGGTTTTCCGTAGTGTCTTCTTCGTTTTTGATCTCTTGTCGTCTCGCTCTTTAGCTTTTCTTTCTTTTACCTCTGCTCTTAATTCTTGTTTACGTCTCTTTTCTTTAATTTTATTTTCTTTATCTTCATCTTTTTTATTATAGAATTCTCTCCACACACTTGTCGATATTGCACTTGGCAATTTAGGACCATTTCTTATTTTGTCTTTTAGCGCTGGTGGCTCAGGAAATTTTAGGTGCTTTTCGAAAGCGTCATCAAAGGAAAAAGTTTGATTAACAGCTGTAGCCTGACCTGTATTTTGTAATGTTATATTTTCAGGGTCTTTCTGTGTCAGAGGCTGTCCATGTCTTTGTTGTGGTGCTGTTAGTACATCAAAAACAGACGCCTCAAGATCTTCATATTCTATTATTTCATCCATTGGCGATTTATTGTTGCCTGTTAATACATGGATAGTTGACGCCTGAATATCTTTAACTGGTAAAATGTCCACTATCTTTTCTTTCTCAGCATTATGGATATCAGCTGACACTGTGATAGGAAAACATTGGTTTTCTGACACAGAGTGGTCAGATAGTGAGCTATTTTGATCCTGAGATATCTCAATCTCATATCTCAATCTCATAAGCGATATATTGTTCAGCGAAATATACGATCCAGTCTCAGGAAAACTTATATTTTCAATATTGCTGTCAGTGGTATATATATTTGCATCGGTTCTTACCTCAGCGGTTAATATGTTTAATTGTTGGCTAAGAGACGCAGGGGTTTGTGGCATGGCGAATTCAGGCTCAATGAAACTTAAATTGTCTGGAGTAATTGCAGTGTTAGCTTCAGCTAGAACTTCTTCAGCAAGTATACTAATGCTTTGGTTGGAAGCTGCAGAAGTTCTTGGTGTCTTGGATTTAGAACGGCGATTTGCAAGGAACTTTGCCTTAGCTTTATCTATTTCCGCCAAAATTACCTTGGTGTCAATGTTGTGCTTACTAATGTCGTCCTGAATTAACGAAATAATTTTTGTGGCTGCATCATAATCTTTGGCAGATACTGACTTTTTACTATTGGAGTTCGAAGTTCTTGCCTTGCGTTGTGTATCTTTTACACATTTTGTATAGTCCACAGCATCTTCATTTAATGGATACAATCCACATTTTCGGAACCCATTTTTTATAGCTTCTTCTAAGTTGATAGTTGAGAAAGTCTCATGTAGAATTTTGCAGAAGTTAATTTTTGTGACGGTTTGGTTAATATTTTCTTCACGCGCTTGCCAGATCCGAATTGTATTTTTCCACTCTTGTTTAAGCGGCTTAAAAACGCTCACGTCAGCCGGCTGAAGCATATGAGTTGTATTGGCTGGTAAGGCATATAAAATGATTCCATTCGCTTCACAAAATTGACTCAACGATAAAGTCATATGCGACTTGTGTCCATCGATAAAAAGAAGTACGGGTTTCTTGATCCCGTTTTCAGTCAGCCATGTATTATAACTATTGCAGATGTACTCATAGAATACATCACTTTTCATCCAACCACTTTCTGATCGTCCAAGTACCCATGATGTAGGCATGTTGTCAATGAGGGCTTTGGGTGGTCTTACGTATGGAAATACTACTAAAGGGGGACATATTTTTCCACTCGCTGTGAATACCACCAATACGGTGACATTATCTTTATCGTTACTCTTTTTTATTATGTAGAGGTTTTTGTACCCTCTAGGTCCTAAAATCTTACCACTTTTTGGGCACAAAGAAAAACCAGTCTCATCCCCGTTGAAAATTCTATCTGGATCTTCAAATATATCCAGTGCGTCTATGGATTGTATATACTCCCTGAGATCTTTAAACCATAGTCTTACTCGGGTCTCGGTTACTGCTGCTCTTGCATTATTGATTCCCTCTGCCTCCCTTACACTGATCTCAGGGTGACGTCTTAAAAATGACTGGTACCATGTGTCCCCTGGTATTCCATCCTTAAATGGGTTTTTCATACCAGTGTCACGAATAATTTTCGACACACTTTCAAAAAGTTCTTTTTTATTTATAGGAATTTTGCCATATCTAATACCCAGTTTTTTAACTTTTCTTCACCCTCACGTCCTAAAACAGGGTCAGGACCTACTTTAGGCATCTTGTTTACAGCAACTTTACCCGAAAGCCGATCATGCACGGTTGTTTTAGGTACGCCATAAATCCGACATGCTTCCCTTATACCCATTGTTTTGTTTTTTATTTCTTCTAAGGCTTTAATTATATGATCTTCCCTATAGTCAAATAGACGCCTGCTAGTCTTCTTTTTTGATGTCCCGACCTGCAATAATTATTTCTAATCAACGAAATATAAAAGATCCAATAACTCGTCAGTCTCGGCACTGGCGGCCATTATAGGACGAAGTGTTTGCTGCTTTAAAAAAATTTAACAACAAACTCTGATAAACTAATGAGTATACTAATAATAACATTTAATTAGTTTCATACCAATTTATTTTTGTCTCTTCCTTTTTTTTGTTTATCATTACATTGTGGAGCCATCTGTAATAAAAAAAATAGATGCTGCACCAAGCCACCAATCACCACAACCTTGCCACCAAATATATCAGATAGAAGCATTAATTCTAGATAAGCATGCAAATTTGTCTGTGGACGACAAACACGCAATTGCCGACCACCAAAATAAAAATATTTTCATGATAACACTGCATGATCGTAAACTAGCCACTTTACGACCGGCAAAAACGGATACATTTTGTTCAGATTATAATCTATGGTCGACAACGGATCAGTTGTCGACCATCATGATTTGATAATTTTTAAGTGCATACAATTTCGATCATTTTATACAATTAGCCGGTCGCAATCTGACGAGCAAATTAGTCGTGCTGTTATGAATACAAAAAATCGAAGTGTTTTACGTCATATCACGCAGTAAGTGCACAATCTTCAAGAAAAAACTAGACTAATACAGCTAGTTCCCGACCAGGTGGTCGTAAGCTAAGGGAAGCGTTATTTTAGTCAGTTAGTTATCCGACCACCCATTATTTTAATGAAATACTCGTAATTTCCAATAGATTATTAGTTTAGAAGTAAATACAAACATATTTTGACACACAAAGCATAATATCTATGTTCAAAACTGAATAATAACATGTTATACTCACGTTTGAAAATGTTCCCGTTCACAATTTTTTGCTATAATTTGGTGACACGTTTACTGCAGCAGAAGTTTGTCACTTCACTGAGCGGCATCAAGTTATCTTAGGTCGACAAACGATGACGCGGGAGAGGGAGACAGAATAAGCGTGCGTTTACAAAAAATATGAACGTTTGCCGCGCTTCGGTTTGACTATTTTTACGTGAATTACGCTAAGTGGTCGAGAGCCAGCGGTGGTCGGCGAACTGGCGTAATCACCCTAGTTGCCGGGTGGTGGGAGAAAACGGAGACAGTAGGTTGCGATACATTTTCGTATAACTGGCATATCTCCTTATTTATTATATCTATGGCACATACACACTGATACCTACAACTAAGCAATTATAGATCGCAATGATTGAACGAGAGTTGGCTTCCGCGCATGAGTATCAAGTATTCCGTAGGGATTCATCAAGCCGTCCATCCCCGCTTTGACGGATGTTTAATTAAATTCAGGCCTCGGTTTAACGAAACAGCACTACAAATTCGACCTCGGCACTTCTTTGTTTCTTCAATTATTATAATTTCAAAGCGACACCGCGTCATGCGAACTTGAATCTATTCGGAATAGACTTGGTAACCAGTAGACTGATTTCTGTCAAAGTTTCACGAATATTAATGAATGTTATTTAGAACAGTTGTAATTAAAATATCATATTTAGGAATGGTAATAACACAAAGAGTTTCGAATTGAAACGAGGTTTCGACAATGAATATGTTTCTGTTCTTTCGAAACAAAAATAACAAGGTAACAGACAACACTTGGTTGTTAGTGGAGCCAGCGAAGCTGCAAGCAAGTGGGTTCAATAAAATAATGCCCAGTGAAAAATGATAGGGCGTTTTACCAACAGTACCGGTTTCAAAAGATGCGCGAGAGCACATGACTTGTGGCCGCGCGCATGCGCTATGGCTCCAGTCTCCAGTGTTCCACGCGCGCACGCACATGAGTCAGAGCGCGTTGACCCGCAACGCGGAGCGGACGCCTCTGACACATTAGATACCGCTTTAATAACACACTGCGATAATTTTACAACCGGTTCCACGTACAAGGGACTATATTATTATGATAATTGAAATGGCTACTAGTACGGTTACTAGAGTGTAAACAAGATAACGGTAACGTGGCTCGCGACTATGAATAGTAAGCAAATATTTATATTAAATATTTGAACGACAGTCATAATGTGTATTGTGTCTCGAATATGTTATGAAATAATAAACTCTGTTAAAGAATTTTCAATTGGCGTCACGCTGGTCACGCATGCGTTAAGGAAATAGATGACGGATGACGAGTTCATTGTGTCGAAATTTGACTTTCCCTTTTGCCCTCGTCATTTTCTAACCGGTACGAACTTTCCAAGGCGAAAATTCAATGTCGAGCCGAGTATGGATACAATAAAACAATAAAGATAAAGTGTATTTTTCCGAAAATTGGAAACATCAGTCTTATGAAATCTTTCAAAATCAAATCATAACACGCAAGCAGAGAAAGTTAAAGAAACCTAACGAGACGTGACTGAGGAATACGTGAGGACACTGAATGACGTAGAAAGCGACACGGTAATTTGGTACGAACCTGAATATATTAGGAAATTGTTTCATTGATATCAAGGAAAGGGTTCCTACAAACCGTGGATGGCATCCAATTACGTATATTACCGGCGCTGTTACATTAGTGATATGAGTACGTAAAGAAGAAGACGAAAAGAAGCCGAAATAATTTTCCATGAAAATATTTGCTCGTTGGAATGAAAGCGAATATTTTTATAACGAAAAACCGATTTATGCGGGATGAGAAATTTCATTTAGAAGGCAGTAACTTAGTTTTCTAGGTAACTGGAGAAATTGCGTCCCTAAAAATAAAAATTGTAACGATAAAGGTCAAGAGTCCAATCTAAGCTTCATTAAGCGAGCAAGGAATTTCTACTTGACGCAACAAAATAATAGTAATTCTTTGTGCCTGTTAATGAATTGGAATACTTATTTAATTATGCATCAAATAAACAAAGAATTTCATGAAACTGGTATTTAGTTAAGTTCAAAGGAGAAGCCGGTGTTCAAAGGTTACGGAGGAACTAGACCAAGAGCAGACCAACAATTTAAGCAATGTTAAATGAAAAAAAAAACATTGTACATTTTTCTTTCTTATAAAAATCTCAAGTGAAAATTCTTACTTTATACAACGCTACAATACGGCCACAATAAAGAAATCTCGAAACGTTGACGTCCAAGTTTCTCAGTAAGCGTTCTTATTTCACCTGAACTTTTTTACGATACAAGTTCGGAGAGTGCCTGTAGAAACTATTTTAAAACGAATTTTATATCACTATTAAAACTTTCCAAGGGTGTGTAATAAACGGTCGCCGGAAGACCGTGAGATTTTATGTCCCGAAGGATATTGTTTGGTTTTTAATTTTATTGCGGGTATTTGAACATTTGTCTTGGTAAGAAGTGGAATGTGGCGAGTTGGCGACTAGTTTTTGTATTCAACAAATGTTCGGATATAAAATAAGGGAGGAATTTAAAGAATCTCGAAATACGTGCACGGCTTACATGCAAATGGATGTTGTTAGAGTAAAATTATCGGAATCAAACGTTAAATCACTTGGGATCCAGCAGGATCGGAGGAAGCTCCATACGGAGGTGAAACACGATGCCTGTATTGACATATCGAATTAATTAAGCACTTAGAATGTCATCTGATTCCAATTCTGTTAAACACAAACAATCGACAAATTGAGTTATGTTACTGATATGGGTTGATGTAGATCCTCGTTTAAAACCATAATTAGAAAATACATTTTATCTACCTATATGGTTTGAAAGTGACAGTGTTTGCTGGCTGCCAGTCTTAGTAGTTCAGAATTTAGACAGAAACATTACAATATAAAAGCTTTTCTTTCTCTTGGAGCCGTAGGTGGGCTATAAGAACAACCTTAATGAGGGCTATCTTTTTTGAGCTCACCAGATGGCGGCATTGTCGAGTAAGGTCATGTCAATCATTCTATTTTATACTTTACAAGTACCAATAACTTCATAAAAAGTTTATTTTATTACGTATAACTACATAGCGTAAACTTCAGTTACATATTCACAGTATTCTGTCTCTCTTCAGTTACATAATTATAACTTAAAAGTCATTTTACCTCCAAGTACTAACAAATATGAAAGATCCTAAATTGCTACTTAAAATCTTCAAGTCATAATTAATCAGAAATGGCTCAATCTAGACCTCAATCGTGAATTTTAGTAAAATATACAGACATTTCGGTGACCTCGCGCTGCACTAGCGCCTCTAGCGGCGAATTCATACACGATGCCCCCATTGATGAAGGTGATGAAGTAGGTACAGGTAATGACTAATGAGGTCCGATTCTGGGCTAAAAAAATACAAAAATTGTCGTACGAGTACCGTGTGAGCGACACGAAGAAGAATTTGGCGGATTTGCTATCAACTGAGGCCCGCATACACCACATATCACTGAACACTTTTAGCGCTAAGTATACCCTTTTAAAACATCGTTCTGTTTCTGTTAATCGTTCTAAGATAAAATTATATTTTATTATGTTAAACACATGAAGTTAGTTTTGGTGCAAGTGGGCCTAAATCTAAATACGCTCTCTGGTATCTTTCGTTGCTGCGACCGCACCGTCAATGAGACTATAAAGGAGTCCTACGGAGTCCTACCAGTATTTATAGCTATATTATTACGCATTGTGTCATAGTACTGTCGGAATGCCAATCGCGACCTTTATTGACCCTAATAGCGGGCGCCGATTGAATCATAATAGTACTCCGTCGGTATAGATCCTTTATTGAACAGATCTACTTTTATAGCGCCTGTAATAGATTTTAATTGAAATACTTCCGTTGTTTTCGTTTTTATTACTTTTTGGAACATAAATGTGAAAGCTAGTAAAACATCATCACTTGCATGTAATTTCACTTCCAACGTGTTCTTTCTTCGATCTGTCACACCTGATCTTACGGGTGTTATTTACGCTTTTGGGACTTTGCGAATATCTTAAAATAATGTGGAGCAACATGGAATAAAACTTTTCGAAGTTTTTTTGTCCAAATGAAACTAAACATGTATTTTATACTCTCAAAACGGTGCAGGAAAAGATCGTGAAGAAACCGGCATATCCTAGAACCAAAAATTCGAAGACATGTGACATCTACCAACCCGCACTGGGCCCGCGTGGTGGATTATAGCCCATTCCCTCTCATGGAGAGGAGGCCGTGTGTCCCAGCGGTGGGAACATTATAGGCTGATTATGCTATTTCAGTTAATTCGAAATACTATAACTTATGAATACGCAATGCGAACGAACTCTTTCCATTCGCAGGATGGAAGGCCTTAAATTTAAAAGCGTTATTTATATCTGCATAAAATTCCGGAATGTTTATTACCGAACTCAATTATTCTTTAAAACATTATGGAGCACATATTTCCGTTTAAAGTTTATTTGTGGAAAGTTACGATTCGACGTAATAACTCAATCTACATATTTATCATGTTGTGTACCCTTGATCCGGCACTTTTTATAGTTTATTGGGAATTTATGCCGGAATCGAGCCGGGAAAGATCCATTGCGTTACCAACATAAAATTATTACTTGGTTTATGTTCTGTTCTTGAAGACCATTATTTTATGATAATGTTGGAATATAAATATTATAAAAATACCTCTTCTGTTACATTTTCAGTTCTAGTAAGTAAACAATGCATCTCTATCAGTTACAATTAGTACCTGAAACAAGAAGAAAAGATTCATTAGTACAAATATTCCTGAAAGACAACTAACTGCTCTTATTTAGGAGTGCGAACATTTCAAACATAACAAAAACAAAAGGGAACACGCTATACGCAATGCAGTTACACGTCAGACACAAGTTCTGCTTCTGTGGTCTGAATTCTGAAAGAACGAACATTTATTGAATAGTCACAGAAACTACGTCGGGTATTCCATTCATCCACACTGCAGTACGGAGTAACGCTGAGCGATCGTACGCTCTGTGTTTGTGTGCGCCGCAAGTCATAAACTGACGATATCGCCCCGAAATAAAATGTTAGGAGGGTAGTTTTGTAAATTGAAGTAGTTTCCGACTTTTGGTACTTGACTTTTACAGCCTTTTTAAATAAAGTGGTATTGGAGTAAAGTATTCGAAGTTAGTGTTATGGTTCGAACACCTTTAAAGGATATGATATTCAATCAAGTTTCATTATTCGAAAATTTGAGTTAAAACAAACAATTAAATGGTTGTTTTAAATCGGAATTGCATTTAAAAGAAGACGAGAAATGAGAAATATACGTTGTTAGATTTCGACTCTTTTAATCCAATTTTTTTGCAAATAGTGTACAGTGAACCGCTTATAACATGTACCCGTTGTCAGTTACATCGAAATGTGACAGTGAGCGTTGACAATTTTATCACAGTCTGTGGACTCATCGTTTGTGGACAATGAACCGCCAGGACCATGCTTAAATTACAGTTTTAAACCACTATTTAAAATACTGTCAGTTAACAGTTCATTGTAGGTAAACTGCAAGCGCAATATCGTTTTGTTTATGTCAACCATGCTTCGAAAACTGACAACCAGTCTGACCCAGGGGTATCGTTTTACCTAGTAAAAGGGTGGTGAGATAGGTGATGATGCTGAATGACAGTATTTTACATGGAGCAACCCCATCTAAAATACTGGTATTTAGTTATCACCCGGTTGGTTTAGAAGCCGGCTAGGCTGCTATTGACATAATATGTGATTTTCCATGCATTTGTTGTGACAGAAGGCGCCCCTGTCGTTATATCTATTGACAGCTCATGAGCTCGTTTGTCAAAATCTGTTAGGTCATTTATCAGAATCGATCCAGTCGTATGTACACATTCGAGAGGGTGGAAAAAGTATATGTCAAGGCTAATCAAAGAAACGGGAACATAATTATTACCATTTTCCTTGTGTCTTTCCCAGTGCCACATTTTTTTTTTGCTTTTTGGTCTTCTTTCATAACATGGACCTACCGAAGTGTCACATTGGAAGTTGACAACTTTATCTCGCTGTGGACTGTACTCGGTGAGCGGTCGCGGACAATGAACCACGCGGTAATGTCATTTTTACGCCTCGCTACCGTTCGCCTCGGCTCGCCTCGCCCTACCTCGCCGAGCCATTGAAAGGCTCTGTGTTTGGACCATGGAGTGACACTTTGTTGTCCATGTGTTCTTTATTTGTTGTGAAAGTATTTGGAAAAAAGATGATTCTTAAGTCTGAGTAAATTTAAGTTTTAAAATGTTCGTTTGTGCTCATAGGTTTATCCTCATTCGCAAATCTCACAATCAAACGTAAGGTTTGCTGTAAGAAAACCCAATTCTGGGTTAAGCTCGCCGTTGTACATAAGTTATATATTGTAATTTTTGTGTGCAATAAAGAATAAGAATTCTTTTGTTTGTTTGTTTGATTGTTATTACATAATACTGATGAAGATTAATTTTAATTGCTTATTGCGAACCTGGCTACGCATAAATCGTCAGTAAATCGGACATAGCAATTAATCATCCAGGATATTGTGAGATTATAACGGACAGTACAAATTGCATACTATCCCGAAATGTCACCTGAGTGATTAGGAGTTATTTTTAGATGGTGTACAACTTGGACCTACTTAACTAGCTGTTTGAGTGTGTGTGTGCTTCGGAAAAATGTTGAGTCAACTCACAGCCCAAAAACATGTTTAAAGATCGCGTGACCTAGAGCTTTGTAAGGATCCTTTTATTTTTGGGAATTCTTTAGAAGAACTCTCGTTTTGAATTAGTGCTTTCACGTGTACTGTGTACAACATATTTTTCGCTAGCACACTAACTCAACTTGTTATAGAAATGTAAGGAGTGGAGTGGAAGGAATCTTATGCCCCGCAGTAGGACTGCATGGGCTAATATAATACAAATAATACCCGTAGGAATTAACGTATACATATATTTTTAAATGTTTTTTCATATACCTACTTTTGTTATAAAGAATATTTAAAAACTAGCGACCCGCCCCGACTTCGCACGGGTGCATTATTTTACATAACCATCCTCTTGAATCACTCTACCTATTAAAAAAAAATTGATCAAAATCTGTTTCGTAGTTTTAAAGATCTAAGTATACATAGGGACAGACAGCGGGAAGCGACTTTGTTTTATATTATGTAGTGATTGATGTACATGTGTTAGAAAAAATTATAAAGAGAAATAATACTTGTCTCACTACCCAAAACGCGCTTTCCTAGTGACAATAATAAAGTCAGGCATTTAATTCCGTAGGTACAAAACCAAAATGATCAGACGTAGCTTTGGTCTATGGTACATCGAAGCACATCTACTGCAGGCTATCAACCACACACAGGACATAGATTAGGCCGGCGCCGACCGGGCTTATCTAACCAGCCTGGTGATATATTCGCGCACATGATGCATGTTGATACAAGATACAGCACAGTTCGGCTGTTAGGCTACTGACTCATAAAATATAGTCATATTATTTACATACGATTTGGGGCGCCGAGGAAGCTTATATCAGTAGTGAATTGAGGATGTATGATTATCATATGACTCACGTAAGTGCAACAAAGATGGCATTTTTTGGAAAAAAATGTTTTTGTACTATTTTTCAAAATCAACTGTCTAGGTTTTTGCTGATTATATTGAGGTCTGCTTACAGTCTAAGTCTAACCGGATGCATCTGAATAAGATTATATGATGTAGGCCCTGTTTTTTTTTTTTTTACTTGGTGCAAATGCCAATTGACATTCACAATCCAGGAGATGATTTGACGGTTCGTTCCTAAGCCCTTATCGTTCATTGTTCATCCAAAACTTGCATACCTTTTCGAATATTTTGGAAGTACAATAGTATAAAAGTGTTACACGTGTAAATTCTTATAATTCTGCTAGGTTGAGCAAAGAAAGTGCAAATGTAAATAAGCATTTAGTTATAGAGTGAAATATGTAAAAGGAGAAGCTGTTTTTCAGTCCGAGACAAACGCATGCAAATAACTAATCTAGAACAAAGGAAATCCTTGTGTGCCACTCACCACACACAAAGGAGAACGGTATTTTCTTTTTTATGCAAAAGAATCTCATATAAAGTTGAGACAAAAGAATCAGATTGTTTCAAATTCAATAGAGAATTATATTCTAGACATTAGAGTATTTAAAAGGACTTCTAGGAACAAATGGAGGCTAAAACATATGCGGGCCTGTGGACGGTGAGCTATGGGCTAGCTCGCCGTCCGTCCGTCTTATGACGACAGGCCGTGTCGACGGCGCGTTCGTGTTCCACGCGCGCCACAATGATAGTCAGCAAACAGGAAGGGGTCCGAAAGGACCAATGCCTGCCAGGGTTGCGGGACTGTTCGGAAGAGATACCGCGGCCCTGGAACACAAAGGGCAAAGGAAGGAACATGGATGGGTTTTAGTCAGTAAAAGTCTGACACTCCCTCCTGCTCAGCCCAGAGCGGGAGGGGTTATTTGATGATTTCCCATCGGTAAAAAAAAAAAAAGGCTAAAACATATCACGTAGGCGAAAGGAGAATGCTTTTGGCATTGTGACGTCAAACTGGGTACTGGAAAAAGCTCTTGTTTATACCAATGCATAGAATTTCCAACCAACTCGATTCAACTATAGCTTACTCCCTCTAGAATGTTTTTGACATTGTGACGTTGTAATGATTGTATTTTTACATGGTTTTCATACTTGCATTTTTATAATATTAACCTGAAAAAGTAACATTCCTGCTCTTCAGGTACCTGCATGCTCATTACCTGGAGGCTTAGCATACTTTTACCTTGAAATTCATATTATTTTTCTGTAGATTTTTATCACTCTTGAATGTTTGTTTGATTTTCTTATGTCAGGTAATGACAGGCCTAGGTTTTTATTTTTAATTCATTGCTGGAGCCTAGTTTTAGGTCGTATAGCTAATTCATATCGACCTCTTTATATTTTTCTTTTTGTTGTATGTTCTAGAAATATCTTCATTCAAAAATTGTAAGCAGTCTTCGCACAGAGCATCTTATAAGTCTTCGTCTAGGGCTGAAACGTATCACAAGTCTTCAAAATTATAAGTTTTAAGAGGAAGCCCTCGTAAGATTTTTTTCATGTCGCATTATTAAAAATATCATCGCACAGCGCGTACCCGTGGTTCTTACATCTGTTGCTTGAGCTATAGACGTACTAACATCCTCCGACCATTTCTACTGATGGAAGACGAAGTCTGATGTCCCTCGGCCCATATTGCAGCCGAGAGGGCTGCCGTTCTCCACGTCCCTCGGCCATTACTGCAGCCGAGAGGGTCACCTTTTCCTCGAAGACTGAAGCCTGACGGCCCTCGGCCACTCATGCTACAGCCGAGAGGGCCGCCTTTCTCCACTTCATCATATTTTCCTATTAATTTCCATTTCCCAGCTTCTCTGGTGAGGATAAGTATATAGCTAGCTCCAGCTCCATTTAATACCATCTTGTAAAATAAGTTTGTGTATTCTTTATTAAATTCTATTATTGTTTCCCATATTTCCTTTTAACCCGTGCTCTCCTCCAGAATAGGTAGGTGAGTACCTTAATTGTGACCTCACAGATTCCCTGCTCTAGGAAATTGTAACGTTACAACGTCACTGGTACTGGGAAAAGCTTTGTTACCAATGCACAGAATTTCCAACTAATTCGATTCAACTATAGCTCACTCCCTCTAGAATATTTTTGACATTGTGATTGTGACGTCAAACTGGGTACTGGGAAAAGCTCTTGTACCAATGCACAGGAAGGTCCAACTTACTCGATTCGACTATAGCTCACGAGGAAGCCTGTGTCTCAGCAGAAGCGAATTATAGGCTGATTAATCACAGTGGACTGTCCTTGCAGGTAATGTTCACCAGACAATATTAAAAACTCAAAAGAAAAAGTTAGTAAAACTCAAACTATCACTATTCTAAATTTCTAAGCATAAACCGCTCAAATTCTTCACCATTTCAATCCTAAAAACAAAATCTAGCAACTTCAACTTCATACGCAGAAATGTACCAACATAAGTAACGGAGTTTCAGACAAGTATAGATAAACGCGCAAAACTTTCTAACTGCACCAGCAGTAGAAGCATGCGGGGACATTGTTTTCGGTTCACTTTCCGGCTCGTACATTTGTAGGCTCGTACCAACTACTGTTATGTTCGTTGAACTGCGAGACGGTAACATGGCGTGTCTATGGATGCAGTTTGTCGATGGTCTGGGTACGTGTTTCGGAGTTTAAAGATCGAATCGGCGTGAGAGTTGAATAACGATGTCTACACTCCATAGCTATTGTAGACTTCACAAATAAGTTTTGCAATGGTGTTGGCACAGGAAATAATCTGACACCAAAATCCCAATATGATACCAACGGGAACATTCTCTGACATCTAGTCCCCTTACCTTGTAGGCAGGCATAGTTTCAGGTGGCTATTGTGTCAAGTTGCACATAGTAACAGGACAGTGACCGGCGCCGGGTTCCGGAGTAACCAGCCCACTGAACATGACGACGATAACGTAGCGTTACTGTGGTCACGTCTGGAAACGACTTTATGCGAATATGGTGCAGTAGAGCAAACTTTTTTGATGTGATTTCAGAGAAGCGATAAGGATGATGCGGTTCCCTCGTAAGGATTCCGCTGTATAATTGATCGTGCGTAGTTTACAGACACGAAACTTACATGCTCAAAACTCAACATACTACTTGCTATTTCTATTAACGAACATCAATAAAAATGTCACCGATTTTTAATATCAAAAGCTTTCTCAAATAAAAAGCGTACCTACACCAATAAAAAACTAATATCACCGAACGAAAAATCGAATAAAACGCTGAAATATTTCAGCGACGTAGCAAAATGCAATTTTGTAAATAAAACTTTACATGGTTCGCTATGCATTAGGAAAATTGCATGTACGTAGTTTAATCTTAACATAAAATATTGGCATACCTACAACAAGATAGAAAATCGATTTTCTAATGCGTTCATTTTCAACAGAGGTATTTGAGCGTCGTATATGGAGTATGGACCAGACGACTTTGAAAGGGTGGCTGGACTCGAGTATAGACTGCACAGTCTACTGGACACTGGCAACGAGACGTGTCGACGATAACGTGACAATAACATTTCAGTGGCGACGTCCGAGCACGGCGTGATTCGATCAAGATTCAAGAGAGTGTGACAACGTGTGTTGAAACACAGAGAAGCGTTGAAAGCTTTTGTATTCTTGTTTTAGGAGGCGAATCTTAGCGGACGAACTCCAATACTAAAACGATTGAAAGTATTCCAGATAAATCAGAAAATGTAGAAGAAACAGCTTTTACAACAAATATTTCTAGGACTGCGACGGCTTTTGGAGGCAGCATGTACCGAATGGTCCACAATGCAGAATACCCCATTACTCGGAAATGCTGCCTATGTAGTCGCGATGGGCATTGAGTGAACGACAAAGAACAGATAACTAAGGCCTACGAAATACTTGACACTTTTCTAAACGTTTCTTAACTGCGAGGTTGACTCGACACCCGATGTACAGGAAATAATTTTGTAAATCAACCTATATCAAACTTCAAAACAGAAAATGCTACTGTATCCAATATTTATAGCTGACATGATACAAAGCGTCAATATTAATTTGTGTCATCGTCACCCCGGCAGAGGGATCCCCTAGCTTTTATCCCGTTGAGGTTCTATCATGAATTTCGAAAACCAAATTCAATCAACGACGTTTGAGCCGAAAAGTTTTAGTACGGAGAGCTGCTGACTCTAAACTAGGATTTCGGTATGCTATCTACTGGTATTCTAAACAGTCACCGAGAGCAATCAACCTAAGTTGCTACACGTAGACCGTCGTTGCTGAGCAGGTATTACTTATTAACCATTTCACTAACGTTATCAAAACGAAAACTAAGATTATCAAAGATCTTTTAACTTTAAATCCGAACCAACGCTGACTAAAAGTTCATTAAAACTTTAATTAACTTTTAACTTGCTGCACCTGACTTTAATCCAAAGGCACCTCTAGATTTGAAACCAATTTTAACACCATTTTTTTAATCCTACGTCCATAATCATCATCATCTTTATGCTCCTAGTGTTTTCATCTAGTACTTTCGAACATTCTTCTCTTTCAGCTGTGATCTCAATGTTCAAACCCTTTCTGGCCGTGTCATCCTTTGCACAATCCAACTATCTCTTCTTTGGTCTTTTCCTAGTCTTATAGTCATGCAGATTCATTCTCAAAGCTCACACATATAGCTCTCTTTCACAGGATATAGCTCTCGCGTCATCCAGATCATCTTGGCAGCTGTCTCCACCATTCGTTGAATTTAATTACATCGTATCAAAGGACACCTCTATAACTTTCTAAAAGTTCTCAAAGAAACTCTAGACATGTTTGCTCTCGACGTCAAATCAAAGGCACGTACGGCCGTCTTTCATAGGTCAAAAACTATAAAAAAATCTAAATGTCGCAGCTTGCATCACCCCTCAATCCAGGACATTTCGTCGGCGTCCCCACCAGTAGGTGAATTTAATTACAGTGTAGCGAACGATAAATCGCTCCGGGGATGCGACGCGCCAAACAGACTATGTGCTGTTTCATTATAATATTGAGCTCTGGGGTATTTGTGAGAAGGGAATGAGGAACATGAATTAGTAGACATGCGGATCATATTATCTTTTTGAGATTTTTTGATGTGGTAAAAAGATTTTGATTTCAGGTTTTTATGGCGGTCTGGGATTTTAGAATTTCGATTCCTTCGCAAAATTTCTTCAAGGGTTATTTTAAGCTATTTAGATCCTACCAAATCCTTCCAAACTTTTTTTTGTATTCTCAACAAATTGCTGGTCTCGTTTCTGGTTACAAAACTGTGCATAACTTTGAAGATAGCTCTCGCATGTCTCAACTTATAAACACAAACCCTGGCACCAATACGTCATAAGTGCACTAATTTACAATTGAAATCAATTAATTAATTTAAAGGTTAAGCAAACTATTTAATCAATATCAATTCATTTTGCAATCCGGAATCAATGAGCGTTAATAGATAAATATTGTATAATTGCATAAAATGAACAAAGATAGTAAATTATAAATTCAATTGTCAATTGCATTTAGCAGACTACCGGACTAACTGTCGCGCGTAGGGTTGCTAGATTTCATTAATAAAATCCCGTATACACGGTTATTTAATCCGCAGCATGTTGGCTCAGCGACGCATAGCTTTGTGGTGAAAAACAAAAATTATAGGGGTTTTTCAATTTCACCCAATGCGGTAAGCCAGGATAAAGGATTTATAGAAAAAAATGCAGAACTACAATCAAATGTAATTCCGGGGATTTTTTGTTGCGTTGTTTTTTTATTTATGATATTTGAAATGCCAGCTCGATATCCCAGGAAGCTTATCATACAACACTGAGCGAAAACTTGTCGGTTCTCATTACCTTGCAAATCTAATCAAATCTATACATTGTAAGATTTGTAAGTGGCCAGCCCTAATGAAAATTGGTCTGGCCGGATTTATGCTTTTGTAGTGTGCTAGTTTGCACAGAGCATAATATTATCAATCCCTTAATCCCTGGTACCTACCTGTATCGCTGGGAGGACCATCGATTTAGGTCGTGGTCGAGTTAGGAATTATATTTGATATTCTAGAACGAACTTCATAATGATATCTGATTGTACAGATATATGTATACACTTAGCAAGGCAACATTTAAAATTTTAAAGGTGGTTTTCATTTTTTTAAAGGTGATAGTGGATAAGCCTGATTGTCCCTTCCTGGGGCACTGGACCCGTATGCACAGCTGCAGGTCTGGTGCAGCGGGAAGCGGACTTAGTTATTGGTATAGGTTTTTAAATTAGTTTATTTTACTTTATTTTATTGAGAAATTTATTTTAATTTATATGGCAAATGTTACTAACATAGTTGATAAGTGGTACTAAAAACAATATGAATCATTTGTGTTCGATTTAAATAAATAAATAAATAATAAATTTAAAAATAAACTATGTAGTAGAAAAAGCAAAGTCTAAATAGTCCAATTCAATTCAGTCGATTATCTTGAGCAAGTTGCTAAAGAAAAGTTGAATCACTTCACTACTACTTTTCTTGAGCAGCGCTGACCTTGTGGAACAACTAACTTAAATTAGAAATGTTGGACGCCCACTTCGTTTCTTTGCTTTCAAGTACCGTTTTCCTATTAAAGCTGGATGTAGGATTGTGGGTGTAGTGTATGGATGAGGTAATGAGAATGGAGTGCTAATTAGGTATGTGGTTTTACGTGTGTTGAAGGAAACGTGACATTGATGTTAATATTTCTGAAATTGCTTTGGGATATACAAAAAAAAGACACTATGTCAGTGGTAGTTCACGCGCTACAAGATCTTTTGTGCAGCTATAGAAAACGACTAACAAATAATAAGACCAACGTTGTAATAAGGAGGGTACATACACATGACGCAGCGTCTCGTAATATGCAAAACAACCAAATCTAGATAAACGATGTTCGGGTAGTAAAAATCGAAATGGATTCAAATAGTTGCTTTGCTCTATGTGCCCTAGAAACTTGTAAAACCAAAACATACCTGCCACCTGGGTAAAAATAGTGTCGAAGAAAAAAACAGATATCAGTAGAATTACAAGTGATTAACACAGTTTGGCCAGGACTGACTAAGCTCGCACTGTGACCTTCATAGTTCCATGACACGTTCACCAGCACATCAGCACTCCATTTCTTCTTACTCCGTGGCCGTACAACACAAAAGGCGAAATAACGGGACAAATTGACAATATATCAAACCAAAGTTGGAGAACTTTCGCTACGTAAGAAGAAACTCGAAAAGTGAGGGTAGGTTGAGACCATGTTCGTTTTACAGATGCCTAAAATACCAATACGGCAAAGCATAGGAATATTTTTTAGAGCTAATATGACTTTTTATTATTTTGTTTGACGGACTTCCTTAGTTAGAAAATGAGAGAAGCAATAGTAAATACATTGTCACTTTCAATCCATTTAAATTAATTAATTCTTCAACCCTTTTCATCCTTGAGTTTGTACCCATGGGTATGAAGGCGTTAGTAAGAAGAATGGAGACCTGGTTCATATGATTTATTGCAGCAAAACCAGCAACCTAAAAAACCAACAAAATCGGAAGAATCTTAAGGCTGTTTAGGTTGTTCTGATGCTTTTATAAATATCGTGACCTGCCTATCGTTGTTTGCACGTTACAGACACTGATGGTTGCTTCTGACGGTGATGATGACGAAGAAGAATTAAAAATAATCTCAATTCATCCGAAAATCTCTCAAAACACCTGCCATAAACGCGTACACAGTTTAAAATACAATAAACTTACTACTCCAGAATCATAACTTATTAACTTGGCCACAAAACTATACTACTACGTTCTTAATTAGTTGTTTTAATTAAAACCAAATGAGAGTTACGTATCAACGTTTTAAAACGTCGTGATTACGAAACTGTTTGGCGAAGGAATTACTTAAAGAGGAGGATTTTAATGAGTCTTTCTTCGCTAAAAACGAGTCATTGTTAAATAAATCTTTTTAGGGTTCCCAAGGGGTAAAAACGAGACCCTATTACTAAGACTCCACTGTCCGTCTGTCTGTCACCAGGCTTTATCTCATGAACCGTAATACTCGTAGCTAGATAGTTGAAATTTTCACATAATTATGATGTATTTCTGTTGCCGCTATAACAACAAACACTAAAAACAGAATAAAATAAATATTTAAGGGCGGCTCCCATACAATAAACGTGTTTTATTTTTTATGTTTTTAGATAATGGTACGGAAGCCTTCGTGCAAGACTCCGACTGGCACTTGGCCTTTTTCCAGTAACGTGTTCTATTTGTCTTGGACATACAGCAAGGAGGTAGTGTTTAGTTAGTTGATTACTAAGTTGCGAAGGTAATCTTTGTAAAGTGACTCAGAACATCGTGCATTCAATTTCAGGGTCTTTACTTTCATAAAGTTTTCAATTTATTCAATATTTCATGTAGAAATGTTATTTTTTATGTTTCTGATACAAAGGCATCGAATGTAGACATAAACGCTATCGGCATCAAGTTGAAATTTCAGAATAAAACTGTTACTTTTTTATAGATTTTAAAAACTATAATTGAATAAATATAGCAGATAAAAAGGTATTACAGTCATAAAAATATTTTTCAGATGAAAATGTTATATTGCATGAAATCTCAGTTAGATTGTATTTGGTCCAATGTCACGTACAATATTGAAGTATTTTGTGGAGATAGAGATCAGACGGACCCAGGTGCTGTTGACCTTACGACTCTAAAGGAATCTTTAATATCAATTTCGGGGGCTGGAGTATGCTTAAGGAATGTTATGAGTAGGCAGCGGTTACCATTAAAAATAAGTCGAATTCGTGTAATAGCATTCAAACAAAGGCAAAGCCTCGCATTCAGAAGACTTTCGTAAGATAATAGAAGATTTTTAGAAATATTTTTACGCAAAACTTCGTGTGTGGTCTCTCGGACCATAAAATTCGACCTTCATTCCATTCCATTCATTCAATTCATCTATAACATATTCACACTCATAATAAATTCAAAATTATATGAACAATTAAATAACCTAATATACGTAATATAACTTATACGTACATATAATTTACGAAATAAAGGAACGTGATAACATTACAAAGCCTAATTTGTCCAAGAATAGTTTTTAGATATTATACCAAGAACGTATCACAACAAAAACATCCATCAACGATCTAGAATTTTCCTAATTAAATTCATGACGGGGTGCCTGACCTATTACTTAAAATAATTAATTTACGAGTGGTCACAGAGGGGACCTCTAACGAATTCATTGAAGTGGACAAATTCCACGTCGAGGATCGGGAAGCAATCTAAATACTTAACACAGTGCTGGCACTGTGGCACAAACTAAATAAATTCAGACAGAAGGCTCAATTCAAACTACGAGCGAAAATGCACGCACACATCACGCGCGTACAGCGAGTGCAAGCGTACTGTCATTTGTTTGACTAGTTTGAGGTAGCCGGAGTTACTGTGCTGTACTCGTATGCTGAAATCTCTAATTTCTCTCTCACGTCATAGTTGAAAACTTTGTCACTATCACACAAAATGTTTTTATGCTAACAGTTCGTCGGCGAACACGCAGTTTCACGTCGATGTGCGTGCATTTTCATTCGTTGCATGGGGCTCCATGCCTTCTGTAACTATCTACTCCGTCATTCTGTGGTACTGAGGAGATAGATGATCACACCATGTGTATGTGGAAACACATTTGTTGTCCCAGGATTTCCTTGATTACAGTTTGTGTAGTCTGAATTCATTACCGTTTTTGTGGGTAGACTTAATGTTTGATGGGAATAGGAGTTTGTTTGATGACAAGAGGGGTAGTTTTAACAATAGATTTAATGGATTGCTGCTTGCAGTTTAATGTTTGTTTTAATTAATTCCGACCTTTGTTGAAGTCAATAAATATCATCATTTAGTCTACTGATCATTGATATCTTTTGGAATTATTCAATGTATAGAAGTACTGAAAGTTGACCTAGAGAAATCGGTCCTATTGAACTAGATTTAGAATATAAACGATGGTCTGGCAAACTGCCACTAAACTACTAACTAGTGCTCCGTTATCAATATTTAACTCTCTGTGTTTATGCCAAATCATTTCAAGTACAGATTTGGCAACAATAGCAGATAACAGATACTAAACACTTTATTAATCATTACATTACCAACTAGTTACAGACAGTTATTCTAAAGTGGTTTGCATTATTTAGGAATTAGTTTTTTCCATTAGGAATTTTTCAGTAGCAGCCGGAGTGTGGTTGTGTGCCCGGTTGATGGAAAAACTGTCGAAATGTTGGTGTACCGTGTACTATGTATTAGGTACACCTCTGCTCAATCGTTCGGGGATTGCACGCGTGTGTTGTTACGTTTCTTAGGATTTGAAAATACTTGGAGATTAATAGCGATGCTATTTTCGTCACACGTCAAGAATTTCAAATTCTTGACACAACTCCACTGCAAAAACATATTAAATTGAATTCCAAAATCATTTCGCTCGTCCGAATCCCCCTAAAAATAAACGTTGGCGTTAAAAGTTTATTCAAACATCTATAAACGAGGTTTATCACTGAATTTAATTTTGAAATGCAAGAGTTCAAAGATGGTACAGGATGAAATTCGAGATTTTTCATTAGTAAACGAGGGAGCGTTGCTCTCACTAGATGTCTGTGTTTACCACCCAAGATCCAATCTAGCTATTTGCTTGTTCCAGACTGTCGCTGCATTACGAACTACAAATAAACATCTTACTACTTTGGAGTTCCGTCTAGTCTTGCAGACGTACGCTCGGAATACTGATTGGCTTTTTACTGCCCATGTGAAAGTTACCGAGTCTTTCCTTTTCCAATAGATCTTCATCGTGGACTTTTTTAACCAACTTCAGAAGTATGTAAAGCAAAAAAAACGACCGAAAATAAATGAGGAAAAATTTTAACCTACTTTTACAGGAAGCGAATCGCCGAGAGAAAACCTCTGGGTAAAATACTTTTTGGTGTTGAACTCTTTATTGGTGCGGCCGGCCGTGGCGAGTTGTGTAACGTAGTAATGTTAGGGGTTGCCAGTGCGAATAATGTTAAATAATAAAAGAGTAGCAATGACGTGTTTTGTGAGTTGCTGACGTCATGAGATAACTGTGCTATTGACACGCGGAAAATGTGATTTGTTTTGAAATGATTGGTTTGAAGCGTGAAGTTTGTACTTTGTTTACGTAGGTGCTGATAACTACATAGTTTGTCGTACAGGTACTATGCGGAAGTTAAGTTAGTTAAAACAGCTATACAGGTATATTTTGCTTGAGGTTGAAGGCTTGAAGCATCTTTATATATAAATCTAATTTCACAGTTAACATCTCAACGTGCAACTGCAATATACAACAATTTACGCGCACAAACAAGCAATCACCTCATTCCCTCTTCTAAGAACTGTATGGAAATCTATTTCGAACAAAAACCGTATCGAATACGTCGAGCAGGTTACTACATCGAGAACTTTCACGAGTCAACAACGCAGTAACCATGGCAACAATAAGAGAAAGGTAAGCCACAAATCATGCGCCCGCGTCTGTGGGCAGACACGACGTAAATGGAGACAGACTAGAAATTGATGTTTGCAATTGGTCTTTGTGTTTTCAATGAGGATTTACTTAGGTGCAGAGAAAGATTTTTATTGATTTCTATTGAGTGCGTTTTAGAAGAGAATATTGTTAATGTAAATAGACTAATCATGAGAAGAACTAAACTGATATAAATCACGTCTGTGTTTCTAATAACTTTAGCACTTCTTCATATTAATCCTTTTTAGGGTTTCGTAGCCAAAGGGTTACCAACGTGACCGTATTACTAAGCCTCCGCTGTCCGTCCGTTCGTCCGTCTGTCTGTCAACGGGCTGTATCTCATGATCCGTAATAGGTAGACAGTTGAAATTTTCACAGATTGTGTATTTTTGTAGCCGGTATAAGAACAAATAATAAATTAAATTAAATTAAAGGGGGCTCTCCTACTACGATGGTACGGAATCCTCCATGCGCAATCCCACTCGCACTTGGCCGGCTTTTCTAATAACATCAGTTAAGTGCTTGTGTTCCTATTTGTTAATGTCCTCAATAGTTACGTCATTCGTTAAAACCTCATTTTAATGTTAACCCCCAAATAACATAGTTGAAATACCAGGCACTTCCAAAACTAAAAACTATATCAAAATCCATGCAATAATTTCCGAGATTATCGCAAACAACAGTATGACATTGACATTGAGTGACGTTTGAAATTACAGCAAAGCAGATAAGAGAAATCTACGCAAATAGAAGAAACAGTGATTAGACGACTGCAATTATAATTATTATAATCAAATCATTATCTTCTGAGCAAAGATTTCCTTCACATGACTTATGGCTTGAGGAAGGATGACTGGAGTATCTGTTCCTAATCAATATTTAATGTGACGGTGACGTCGGTATGACGCAGAACGATGTGCCTACTTCAGTAGTCTGGCGTCTTCCCATCATTAGGGCTAATATTTGTATGGTCTCTGGCATTTGTTCTGTGTCTGTTGCTCGATCCGAGCGGAATAACTCGTTTTATGTACACTACGCGACAAATAAATATAATCTGTACTTCAAAAGGGTGTAAAAAGACCCTTAACGAAGCCGAAAAGCACGTATTCTCCCCATAATTGTGATATTTTTTTTTGTTCTAGACCATACCTAGGATTTCCTGGGAACCTTCTAGTTACGGAGACTTTTTCACAAGCGTTTTTAATCACCGGTAATTACCGGTTTTTAATGTTATAAGTTTATAACTTTACTTTAAATACCTCCACGAGCCACATACTATTCAATGCATCCACCAGCACAGTGTTTTGAATGCATTACATTGAGTCCTACCGTAAAACGTGATTTTTCACCCCAAAAAACAAATCGTTTCCCAGCAATCATTTTTGCGTAGAGTTACATAGTTTGATGTTCAGAATGCTTGTTTGACGGCTTCGTGAAGGGATTCGTTTACACCCTGTATACGAATAATATAAAGAGGTTATCGATTTGTCAGTTCAGATGTTGAAGGAAGTCTATGAATTTAAAAAATTCTATCACTGATGTACCTAAAGATGACACATACAATGTGTTTTACACGCGGGCGAATCGTGGGTAGAATTTAATGCCCAATAAAAGCGCACTGTTTAATTTTGTACATCTCGGAGTAGGACGTTACCAGGATGTTTTTTTATGTTACTTACAACAAAATAGGTTTACCAATGACCGGCTATGGGCCTAAAATAAGGTGAAGAGCGCTTATTAAGTACTTCCCAGGCGTAATGACAAAATCGACCTCCTTTAAAAGGCTCATATTATTGCTTAATCTGTACAGGGGCATGAAAAAATAATACTAGTTACGTAAAATAAAATTGAACGCTTTTATTTACCTGTATGTTTATATTTATACAGGTCACAATCACAATTACACGAAATAGCGAACAACACGCGACAATAATGACTCTTTTATCCAATTAACGTATAAACGGAATTCAATCATTTATTCATAACGTTATACAATACCATTTCCTGCCATTGTCAATTTTAACTCTATTTTCATAGCGTTAACTTTGTAATTAAAACAAAACACGGTTATGAGAAGGAAAGTTTTGATGCGTGGAACGATTTTGCAATGTTCAATTAGCAATTTGATATGTCGATTCGTTTCCGATATTTAATTAAGCAGATGCTGCATCTAATTATGGGTATTGCTACTCTAAGCGCAAAAGGATTCAATTTTACCGTAAAATTGGAGATAGGAACATAGGGGTGGACAAATCTCGTTAATTGTTGAATCCCTACAATTTTCTCAGTATTCTCCCCTCTGTTTATATTAAAATCTGCAATCCGAAAGCAGACTATTCATGATTGAAAATAACGTCATTAGGCACAAAGAAAGGACGATTTTAACGTTAACTAGTTGGTACTGTGTTTTTACTTCACATACGTATAATTTTTCATGTCTTTACTGTAAAATGGGGAATAGCACACAGGGAACAAATCTGGGAAACGTTGAATCCCTCCAGTTTTCTCAGTATTATCCCCTCTGTACCTACCAACCGTTGATATTAAAATCTGTAATCCGGAACCAGACTAGACCGTTAATTATAGAAAATAAAGTTAAAAGTACAAATAAAGAGTTGACCGCAGACAAACAACTAACTAGCATAAATGCACTAAGCAAGGAACTTTCATTTAAAATAAATATTGTGTCCCCAATTTAACTGGATATGCACTACCAATGCGCAGACTAGCAAAAATAAAGACTTTGGGCTACGTACATAATTCCCTATTCAAAACCAGATTTCGTTTATGTAGTAGCTCTTTGTCTATATAACTCCGATTTATTTAGCAATGCAAATATTATCACGGACACTGAAAACATCTATATTCAGATGTATTTGAATAGACTCAAAGTCCACCTCAGCTACTCGTAGGAATAAACTTAAATGCCTACGTCATGTTAACACAAATCTTCAAAATGTCATTAACACAGTTAATTGGACCTAGCTTAAAATAACTACGTGCTACCTAAAATATCCAGCGGTTATTTTGTGCTCATCACCATTTGACAAGTCCGTGATGCCAATTAGCCCAGCACCTCACGTGTAAAGTATTCTGTATATTTTTGTGCTCGACACCACACAAAAAGGAACAGAAGGTAGAATTAATGCTCAAATAGAATAGAATAGAATAAACATTTATTCGCTAATGGACACCAGCAACACAATAGAGCAGCACATACATATACATATTACTAACAAACAGCTTAACAATTAATTTAAACAGCTCAACTGCGCTGAGCATGCCCATAACGAAAGGGTCACCTACTCAGCATATGCTGGGTGTAAAACACTCAGCGCTGGTTTTCAGTAGGCCCCCCCGCAGTGACACACGGATGAGGGTAGTAGGTAGTAAATAAATAACGTTATTCTATTAAATGGGCATTTCTAAGTGTGTAATAAATAAATAACATAAAATAAATATTTTTGTCCCAGAGTCTAACATAATTATATCACTATTAATAGAAAAATGGTGCTTAGAGAGGGATACAGGTCAGTGGTCAAGTCCTGAAGCGAGTCTTTCCAAGGGATATCTATTGTCCAGTACTAACTGGGTTGTCGAGGTCAGATCGGCAGTCGCTTCATGTAAAATACTGATGCTAAGCCGACCCTAGCATAGTTGCCAAAAGGCTCGATAGATGATGATGTTGTTCAGGAGTTCAATTTCTACTCTGAATTAAGAGATATGAAATAGGTGTTGCTTGTTCATACAAAAAACGCAAGTGTTTAAATGAGTGAGTGAAGTGTAATTTTGGTAAATTGTGTATTAATTTAAAAGATTTTAAGGTTCCTTATACCTCAAATTAATGTAAAAGATAAGTACCTACATTTGAAAAAAAAACCGCCCAAATGCGAGTCGGACTCGTGCATGAAGGGTTCCATACCTTCGTATTAGGGGAGGATTCCATACCATCGTATTAAGGGAGTCCCCTTTAATTTTTAATTTATTTTTTGTTGTTGTAGAGGCAA
This sequence comes from Eugnorisma glareosa, assembly GCA_947578425.1. Classification (NCBI taxonomy): domain Eukaryota; kingdom Metazoa; phylum Arthropoda; class Insecta; order Lepidoptera; family Noctuidae; genus Eugnorisma; species Eugnorisma glareosa. The sequence goes on along the minus strand of OX387960.1, from coordinate 16,093,438 downwards.
CAGGAATACGGATTCTGTGAAATTTTCAACTGTGTGCCTATTACGGATCATGAGATACAGCCCGCTGACAGACAAACAGACGGACGAACAGCGGAGGCTTAGTAATAAGGTCGTGTTGGTAACCCTTCGGGTACGTAACCCTAAAAAGGAGCTGTTACAGAACCTGAACCACTTAGTCGAGGTATGAAATGAGAGCAGTGGTATAAGTGATCCTTTTGTTCGAAATTCTTTCTTTGACACCCCTGTCTCGTCGTCACCTTCAGTTTTCGTGTCACGTAGGAACTCGGGAGCGTGACGACTGACGATGACTAGGTACCTACACTCATTCTTATACCTCATGTCAAAAGGCAAACAGATTTTAATTGCCTTTAAACTAATTTGTAATTACCTTTAGAGGTCGATGACCGGTCATCTAGGTTGATTGGTGTTTGGTTGGTAATTTAATTAATTTAATGATTCAACGGTACGTACTCGTTAGGCGAGGATTTCCCGAAGCCGTGTGTATTATGCCTTATTAACCTGACTGCGCAATCTAGTCTTTCTATCTGTCCGCCAAGTTTTTATGTACAACTACCGAATCCATTTCAATAATAATATGGAGAAAGATAACATGTTATTTTGAGAATGACGTAACTTACATACGTTTCCAACCAATTCTGTTTTAAATTACAAGCAAGCGGAGCCGCGGGGCAGTAGTTTGTAAAATTCTTTCTACGAAAAATCTCATGGTTTAAAAAAATTCGGAGTGATTGTGTTGCAGAAGTTTTGAAGTCCGTAATCGCTTTTACCAAGAGAAATACCCTATAATTTTCTTTTCGGTAAATATTCAATTTCTCTTTTCCTCTGCTAAAGTACACTTGAAACTGCTGAAGTGGCCTCTTCCTCATTTGATCAGTCTGCCGCAAGCAATCTTACTGCTCATCTCATCTCTAATTTGTGAGTGGAGAACGTTTGCGACCGAAACCAATCTTTGATCGGGGCTGTGAATATAAACATCATCTTTGCTCGTTATAAGTTCAGATAGAGAAAGTTCATTAGGCTGTGAACAGATCTAGAATATTATTATGAAATAATTTGTGATAGACAAAACTTAATTCTGCTAAATCTGTTTTAATATTTGTACGCCGTTGATTTTTTTTTTTTTTTTGAAGGGACCACTCGCAGCGCAACAACTCTCGGAGGTTGATGCTGCTTAACCGGACTATGATACGCCGTTGATAGCAAAACATAGCACATTTATACCTTTTACACTTAAGGTCAGCAAATAAAAAACTTTGACTTTGACAACTATATTAAGACAGACTATTCCTCTATGAAAAAAATCCAGCACCGGGAAAAATACATTGTTTTGCCAACTATAGACAAAATTGTTTTGAAAACGTCTGTCGTCTGTGCACACGTTCTAAATAAAGTGAATTGTGGTAAATACACCTGTCGGAAGTGAATTAATAATGTAACGATAAAGACATCAATCACACACACACACATATACACTTTTGTGTTATACACTTACGTATTTATACGTAAGTGTTTACTGTCAAGTTTACTGTCAATGTCAACTAGGAAACGGGGCGAAATCAATGAATCGATTTTTATAGCTTCGTATTGTCACTAGTTTAACTACAACAACCTTGGTACAAAACATTATCATAAATTATTTCACTTCACTCCCGTTATCAGCGAAACAAACTAATTCTACAGTCACTGAATAATTTATCGATATGTCCAAAGCAATAGACAAGAAGAATAGAATTGTTTTTGTATCTATACTCGATACAAATAAATAAAATTGAAGCGTCTGTTTGTAATGTAAAAATAACAGCTTAATTGCATATGAAAATAAATACGGTACTCATAACAAAAAGCATTTTTTTTTTTCAATTTTTATCTGTCTTTTTGATCCGGCTAATCTCTGAAACGGCTGGACCCATTTTGATGAGACTGTTACTAGCAGATAGCTGATGTCATAAGATCTAACATAGGCTACTTTTACTAGAAAAATAATTACGGTTTTGTACAAAAAAAATTAAACCCTTGAAATTGGTAACAAAAATCGATTCAAAAAAGGCTGTACTTTTTTTTTTAATAATTTCACTCGAACGAATTTTGCGGGAAACTGCTAGTTAATAATAAAATAGCAATATGACCCTGAACTCGAGTATGTTAGGTCATGCAAATGAAATCCGGTGCAGATTGGCTCCTATTGGTTTAAATTGGATTTGTTGACATATGCGACCTTGCAGCACCAATGATCCGTGGTTACTAAGTGCTTTCAAAGAACAGTAGTATTACAAATCGATTTTTCCAAAGGTTTCCATAGATTTCCTGGTAGATAGTTACTTTCTGTAATCGTTGATGCATGAAAATGTTGAAGCGGATAACATTGTTAGTTTCGAAAGGTATATCCATTGTTCCGCGCTCTCTACGTGATTTCTACCGTGAATTTATATGTATTTCATGCTTTAATCATAGAAACTGCTCCATGCATCAACGAGCATATCATTGCAACACCACATTTGTTAAAGTCAGTAAAGACTGCAATCCGACAAAAACATGCTAATCAATACGATGTTAGTTACTAGATCAAGGAAAACCTGGCCCGGGGCTGCGGGACTGTTCGGGGCTGCGGGACTGTTCGAAAGAGATACCGTGGCCCCGGAACACAAAGGGCGATGAATGAACATGGATGGGTTTTAGTCAGTAAAAGTCAGACACTCCCTCCTGCTCAGCCCAGAGCGGGAGAGGTTATTTGATGAGTTCCCATCCGTAAAAAAAAAAGGAAAACCAGGCCTATAAATTCACCAAGTCTTCTAAAAAACTAGCTAGAGGCTTTTTATAAAGGATATCGTAAAACTCATAACCCAAAGGTAGTCTATTTCACACCTTCCACATTCTCCGCCCTGCACGTTCATATATCGTCGCACAAGGCATCACGAGAATGTCTCGCACAGACGGACGGACGTGACGGAATTATACGAATTCCTAATGGGAACAGTCCCTAAAAAGGTTCCTTTTCTTTCCGTAGTTTTTTCCAGTTACATGGAATGTTTTCGCTCTAGTTACACTGTATGTAGATTGTTAGATACATAATGACGACCGGTTGTTGAGGGGTCAAGAGAACTTACGAGTGTGATTACTAGATCCGACAACGTCGTTTTGAGTTCTCGGAGATGCAATAGCAGTTCGGAGTTCTCGCAATTTAATGAGAAGATAACTAAATTGTAAATGTAGAGTAGTACCTCATATTTCTCTTAGAAATACAGACGAGATATTAAACTACTAAATATATTCATAATATTCTCGTCACGTTATCGTGGTTATGTATGCAAATGCTTATAATCTTGTTACAAAGATATACCTACAATTGCTAGAGCTGCCGTGAAAGATGTTCGTTGCGAGGCACTGGTTCAATGTTTGCTTAGCAATTTGTAAGTCATTAACTGTATGCAAATAAATAAACAAAGTTAATGGTGCTGTTTCGTGACAAGACATGACATTGTGTCACATATTTTGTCGTATCTCTCGTACGGAGTTACGATTAAATTCGTGACACATGTCGTGATATGACGGTGATGGTAAACTTGTTAACATATTGGTCAAATGAAAGTAATTAATTCGAATTGAAACTAATGACCATGCTTGATTTAATTTTCAATTTTGCTTTGATGCAGTAAATTAGATAACGTTTTGTATTTAAACTGAACCGATGTCCTGACCACCTGCTGCTAACAAATCCAATTATTACAATTTGTTAATACCATTTTCCAGTCAAGCCATCAAAGAAAATAAAATGGATCGATATATCAAATAAGTTTCCAATTAATGCCCACAAAGACACGTCCAGCGCAGCGGTCCAACTAAAAGATTAATATCGTACAAAAGTAAAAACTTGTTTACAGCAAATACAATATTGGTCGTAGAAGCCTCAAGCCGCAATCTCGACGGTAATTAAAAACTCGCCCCAAAGGAACAAACTATGAGAAAGTGGCACACAACAAGCGACAGAAAGGCTATAAGAGACTATAAACTTGTCTTGAGAACTCGTGAAATCTTAGATCTGGGTCTCATCTCGACTTACTGCTGGTCTCTTGGCACAGTGTTTGCTGTATTAAGTTTGAAGAGCATTTGTTAGACTTATGGCAGATAAAAGTGTGTTGATTATGTTATAAATGAGTCTGACCTACGAATTCTACGAAGGTTTGTGTGAGACTGTGGGTGTGTTAGGCATAAGTTTACACATGAAGTAAACATCTAACAAAGGGCAAAGCACACACATTTAGATATGATTATTATAATGAAGAATCAATGGAAGAAATGTTAAGCCCAATAGTTTCGTTTCCATTTAAGAACAAGCATAAAGTAGTACAAGAAGAAAGAAAAAAGCAGCGAGGTCCAAGCTCCGTGGAAGTTAAAATGAGTTGTAAATGTAAGTGAAGACTCAGGTACCAACAGGTGATAATGAAAAAGTTAACTGTTACTAAGAACTCGACAGGCTTTATAACAAACAACTAGCAAGCGTTGGAGAAAGGGTACAATCAGATTACGACGACAGTAGTTTACGTAGACGATGTTTTAGTATTTTTTTTATTCGGGGTCGCTATGTCGCAGGTAATCTAAGAGGTTATTTTTCTTTATTTCAGAAGAATAAGGAGCTTAATAATATGACACAGAAAGGGGATGACCGAAGACAGTCACAAGAAAAGAGACAGACCAAAGAAAAGATGGATGGCTTGTGTGAAAGAGCGGCTTGCAAGAAAGTGAATTCTGTTCTTCAGATATTTTCGTAAATTTGCTGTCCATAGTATGACGTGCCTGAAACAACAAACTGAATCCAGTCCAGACTAGTCTTTGGCTCAAACGTAGCGGATGTAACAGTTTTGGCAAATGATTGCGCACTTATGTCTTCTTGCAGACAATTTGAAGACTTTATCATCATTAAATGAGGTATTATGAATCTGGTAGATTCTAGTTTTTGGTTCTATGTCAAGGTTCTAAGATTTGATGTATTTAGATAGTCTATTTAGTTTGTATTGTGATTGTTATGTGGATCCTATTAGATCGATTTAAGACTGGCACAAGCCAAGACTAGAAATTGTTAACGTTGGTCGAGTCAGTTCAAAACCTAATTGCAGGTACGATTGAATTCATTGGTTTTTTAGCCTAAAATGATACAGGCCACAGCGAAAGCCCCAGTTTAAAAAAAAAAAACAAGCATACGAATTGAAATAATGAACTCTACCATCAAATTGTTGGCACTACCTTCTCAGGTCAAATTTGAGCGTAAATCAATAGTAATATTTATAAAAAATAACAATATTTTCTAACGTAACAAGACAAATTCTAGGTTAAAGAAGCCATACTTCTCAAGCTACCCGTCATTACACTAATCACCTAGCCGTGCACGTTGCCAGACAGGTTCCACCACGTGGTTCCACCTGCTAAACTTCACAGATATTAAACTCAGGTTAAACACATTACCGACGTCAGTGTCGTACAGTAAACGCTAACAACATGTTTTGAACACGAGCGTGCAATAATCCGCAGTTGAACGGTAAATGGTGCACTTCGTCGCTCTCAGACTTGAAGCGTGAAACCTAAAATGGGTGCCTGCCTTGTTAGAATTTACGAAGCGATTCAACTGTGTGCTCTATTGATTTTTGCGTAGTATAATGAAAATTGAAACCAGTTATTAATGTATGTAAAGGACCAATTTTGCGGTGAAAATTGGACTTGAGGACCAAATCGAAATAAGTAGATTTTCTCTCTGTTTGACTTGTCCGATTCAAGATTTATTATTGGGGTTCTAAAAGAGTAAAAAATCTTAACAATTTTTTGTTTTTCAAAATCTTGTTTTCGTTCAAAAAGTTTCATAGCCTCAGAAAACATCACCTCAATACCCTTCCCTCCGGTCTTTGAACTGATTAAAACTCGATACAGATGGCCGATACTGTACGTCATTTCCGCTTCCTCCCTTACCTGCAACAAAACAAAATACACGTTAATACAAACAGGTCGAAGGAAAACAAGTAAGACGGCGTCCAGTCAGACAAGGTCTCAGGTAAACAGTGGTAGCTTTAGAAATTGTGGTCTGAGAAAACAATGGGAATAGGGATGCCTGGATTTGGCTGGGAACGTTCGGTTTTAACACCTTCTTTGAGCTCCATTAAATAACCCTAACATAAAGCCAGCCAGTAGTTCCATAATCATAGACCTGGAGTAAAATATAGCAGCATGGGAAGTGGACGTTGAAATTGCCTATTTTGCAGGTGTTATAGCACACCGCACAGTGAACAAAACCAGAAAGTGGAACTTCAACTGATATATTTTGTCGACGGAGGCATGTCTAAATCTTTAAAAGCCTATTCATGTTTTAGTAACTTCTGATAAAAAAATATTTCCAAAAGCAAAATGCTATAGCTTTTTAGGCCCAAGTCGAGATTTTCAATGAACAATGATAGGTAGGTACTCCGTATTTGGCCCTAGCTAGGCAGCCCTAACTAGAGGTCTTGACAAAATGGATGATTCATCTGACGTAAGGCAAATGAAGCGTTCTTTAATTCTGAAGGTAAACAATCATGGTCCCTGTTTTCGTACCCCACTATAATTAAGTTAAGTTTTCGAATTATGGGTTAGTTCTAGGGATTTAGGTGAATAGAGTTATTTTACATTCAATCAATAAATTTTCTTGTTACTTGAACTCCATCAATGTCTCTCTGTTAGCTATGTTTTCACTGACGAAAAAGCCTACGGTCTTTTTAGGTTTTTCGCGTAGGTATTTTAATTGCAAGTTAAGAATATTGTAACGACATAAAGCTACAGAGCACAAGCCAGTCTCTGGATTTTATAAAACTACAAATGCAAAATCATATTAAGGACATCTCGAATTTAATTTTCAAATATTATCTATAGTTTAATTTGAGCTCCTTTTACCATTAATTTCCGAAAGGCATGAATGGAAAATAATAAAATGAGCCGTGAAATAACTAAATATTTATAAAGTCATCCAAGTAGCCAAATCGATACATTATAAATTACCAATAGCACCGAAATAGCCATTTGCGCTGACCTAATAACCTAGATACGGCAGTTAATCTGAGAACTGTCCGCCCATTACCGAAATGGTATAATCGCATTAATACTAAAATGTTTCTACCTTTAAGCTATAATTTATGTTTTTAACATTTCATATATTTTAGGCTTATATTGTTCCAATATTCGTATGTTCACAGGTAAATCTAAAAGATCCTTGGCTGAATGTCACGCAAAGGTAGGAAATATTGCAAAAATGAGTTCTATTACTTTATTAATCACATAATTAGGCAAAACGCCTAATTATCTGATTAATAAAGTAGGAGTCTCGTTCCAATTGTATAACAATTTCCAATAGATGTTGCCAAATAAATAATTGTTTGTCATTTTAATAAGAGGATAATTACTGTTCGTTATGGACATTTTTCAATACATAAAAGAAACTAACAAAATTCATATCTACAGACAAAAAGGAACTTTAGCAACTTTCATAAATATGTCTTTACAGAATGAGTTACAAATCCTTGTTTGATATAACAGATATGAAACAACGTCGACATCAAAGCAAAGAGAAAGCGTATAACATGGAAGCAAACGAATAAAATACCAAATACCTTCATGTTCCTTCCCAAAAACTCCCGACTACGCCCGAGAGATAACAACAATAAAGTTTATTCCTAAAACAAAACGGAATTTGTAAAAAATAAAGAAAGACAACCATTACTCGAAAAGCAATCAAAACTATCGAGTGATCCAATTCCAAAATCGCATTGTTTTTCGGTACGAGATCGCCGCGGGCGCCAATCGGGAGCACCCTGTAATTTCCGCGCACTAACAACTATTGAGCGCGCCATTGTTTCCAATCTTTTTCACGATTTAGCAGTTTCGCAACACGCTTCGCCGGATCCCAACACTTGAGTGTTCTTTTGCGCTCAGAAATTCCTAAAAACACTGCATTTAATCAACATTATGAGAGGCATCTGCGGAAAAAAGTGTTTACAAAAGGCTAACCTTGCACACGATGTTCGTTTTCTCTCTGCAGCTTCGTTGTAAAAAGCAGCATAACGAACATAATTAAAATTAAAGTGAAGTAGAGTTTTGCATTCCCAAGGGAAAAAAATAAACAAATAGATGCTGCGGAAATGAATTCATTTAGTTCAGTTTCAGTTAGGTACATAAAGTTTTTTTCTGTTCATTAGTTAAAGGCAAAAAAAATGCTGAGCTGACCAATAGGAAAAGAGGAAATTCAGCAATAACGACATGGCAAACAAATGTTGTAATCGCTAGATTACAATAAAAAAATGTGTGGGGCATAAATTGTACTTTTATTAGAAGCGAGCCACGCAGAAGACATAAAGAGACATAAAAATGGTCATACGATCGACTGGCTAATCTACAGATCTCGCCCGAGATAATCGGAACGACAAGGGTACTGGCCTGATCGTGACAGCGATCTTCAGAGAAATTTATTGCTCAAGAGGTACAGTTAATTTTTCCCGACATAAAAACTTTCTGTATCTTTCCGCAAACTTACAAAATTTTACAATTGTTATTCAGATCACACGTGCCTTCTAAAACCATTGGCCTCTAAACCTTCACAGGCAAGACACTTAAGGCCCAGCGACCGCCGAAAGGGGTTCGGTAATGAGTCTGAAAGCACTTCAGTTGAGGTACGTCACTCGGCTTAGGAAGTTGTTGCGAACGGGGCGCGACTATAAAGTGTTGAAAACTTGGACTTGGTATAAGCAAAGTTCATTTTGATCGGCTACACTTTGATGGCTACGGTGATTAAACAAAATAATTACGTCGCGGATAGACACCACAAATCTGAGATCGCAGACACTGTGCTTAGATGTTGTAAATCTCAAAAACATTTTCTCCAATCTCGACGGTAACCAATAAACTAGTTACACACTTAAGTAACACAATTAATTCACAAAGACGAATAAAATTACAACTGGTAAAAGCGGTGTCACAAAAATAAATAAATCAGTCGATCAAAAACACGAGACCGCGACATCTCCGAATCGTTTTCAATTGAATTTATCTGCATTAACGTACAAATTTTCAAGCACTCAAGTAATTTGTAAACCGTGCCATGAGATTTTGGGCAAATCCCGTTCAACTGTGTAGAATAAGAGGTAGACTCGTCGCGAGATCGATCGCGAGATGGCCCAGTATAGATGGCTCTGTGACCCATTTCCTAAACGGGGCACACGGTGTCGACGCATTCCGACTATTTTTGCTAATGTATCAACCAAATACGGTCTTCCGAACTGTTACTCTTATCACGGGTTCACCGGGACTTTGAAGGTAAGCTTCGTTTTATGAAAGAGCTTGAATTTACAGGTGTGAGTCACCGAAGGGTGTTTTTAATCTAGACTATGTACGTAGATTACACTTAGAGAGCATGCACGTGTAAGTATCTGAAAGCATTTATTTTCAGGATAAACTCGAGTGTTGAATTTACACAATTTTATTTTTGCGAAATGGGTTTTTCGGCGAATTCCAGCGTGTTCGTTATCGCTTTGTTTTTTTAGCCATCCCATAAATTGAATTATCTATAGATAATGCAAAGTACCGGTCAGCTAACAGGAAAACTTTTGGCCCTTTGTTCCAAATAACCAAAACGTACAAAAATGAACTACACTTTTTTCCATACGAACATGCGTTTCTTGACTGTTACCCAAAAGAAAATGTAACTTCCGAAAAAAGACAATATATCATGCTGAGATTTTGACACAAGCAAATCATGTCGGCTTCCTAGAATACACAGCGACCCACAAAACCAGAAAGCCAATGTGAAAGTAGTCTCCCTTTCATCCAAACTCCGTCCAAATAACATACTCGCATAAGCCGGGACCGTGAATAATAGAGCGGACACAGACAGGAAATGAAACACTAGCTAGGAATAGATGAAACCTTTAGTTAGAAACTTAATAAAATTGAAATTCTATATAGGTCGATTTAGTCACCTGGATCAGCTGGATCTGATGCAAATGTTCAGCAAAATGTGCCACTTGACATTTATGAGAGAGCTCTTTAAATATAAGTGTTAGGTTAAATGTAGTGTGCATTTGACTAGGCATTTGTGGCATTTCATTAGCTTTAGTGTTTAGAAATTCATATGATTTTCAGGCATAAGGTCTTCGTTGGCTGAAATAACAGCACGGGGTTACCATAGAAGTAAATTTTTCTATGTCCCCAGTAAATTTTTCATGTTAGCCATCCTGACTGAATTTCGTTCCAACTCAGTGGAGAATAGCCACCGACGCGGACGACGATGGAGATATTAGTAGTGTGCACAGATACAGGTGCACTATCTTCCCTGATACTCTTAGCTATAACCAAAGACGAGCATCCAGTATGATGAAACACTGAAGCACTCAGCATTGGAAAACATTCGACAAAGCCCTCCAAGTCATGCAAAGTTGATAAATGATAGCGATTTAAAGATCACAAATGTGGAAACAAGTGAATGGATGTGGCCTCATGAAGAAACATATCTATTCTATGTATTAACGTCTCTTGATAAAGCTCAAAATACACAACACAATGTTGTTCACATGAAGCGTTAGTCATAATAAAAAAGAATGTCTTTGTTCTCATGGTATGGCTTTCTTAGAAAATGTTATGCCTAACTTGAATAAACTGTGGAAAATATTACATTATCGGTAATCTAATGAAGATTATGGTCTGACACGTAACTTTATTAACTCCAACTTTTAGATACAACTTGTTTTATAATTTAATTCTCAAGTATACGTTATTTTATATGAGCTCACTTCGTGGACTGGGTCAGGAACTTTTACAGTTTGAACTACTACAGAAGACACTGGTGTCTTACATTTTTAAGCAACGACAGTACTTTTAGTTGGAGTTTTTACCTGGATGGATAAAATAAAGGTCCTCATACTTTCACTAGAAAAAAACCTTGACATGAGTAGTTTTCATTTAGTGTTTGAAAAGCCTTGCTTTTATATTTTGGAGAAATGCCTTCCTTTTACCTCGAGAATCTCGCATGTCTGGGTTCAGGATGAAATTACGCCAACTAGGAAATATTGGGAGCAAATCCTTCGCATAGTTTGTAAGCAAAACGTAAAAAACAATCAAATTATCAATATTTTGTAGTGACCATTAATTCGGTGAAATCAATTGTGTACAATTTTCGGTAAACAATTATTGTTTTGTAGTGCGGCGGAATGCTCTGTGCGATTCAATGTAAACAACAGGCGTTTGTGCGAAATTAATGAAACGTAATAATCACGGAGGATGTTCGAGTATCATATACGAGCATGGAGTAATCAGAAGTACCTCGTTATTTGCGAGGTTGAATGTTCCTGGATTCGCTTTAAAAATTATATTTGGTTATGATTACACGTTGCAGAAAAAAGCCGGGATAAGTCGCAGAATAAGGGGACGCCCATGTCCAGCAGTGGGTGATTCCGGGATGATATGATGATGATTACGAGCCTTACATTTAGTTTCCATTTAACTAGTAACAGTTCCCCAAATGAAACAATATTATCAACACAATACTCTGTCCCATCTGTCCATCATATTTAAGAAAAAGATGTACGCTATCATTTTGATAGCATCTTAATGTGTTCCAAGCGTATATGACATTCTCGCCCCAAAACCGTTCCAGGCAATCTATGGGAAACGGCCCAGTAGGGAACGCTATAAGCCTTTATGCATTACGTAAACCATAAACCCAATTTCTCGCGACATAAAAAACGTCCAACATGTAACGTATCTCTGGGATAACATAAATTAAAAAGATGGATGTCTAGTTTAATGCTGGCAGCGCTAGACCAGGCTGTTATATAGGGTGGCGACATTGTGTGACCTTGTGCTCAACCGCGAGCAAGCCCACTGCGACACAGGCACAATCTACACGATACTGATTGACTAACTACAGGCTAGGGTGTACCTGACAGGTTTGCCTGTACAATTAATTCGTACACGTCAAGCTTACCTGAAGGATGTACGTACATGTACGGGTATACCCTTTACGTGGCTACCTTAAGAGGAAATGCGGTAGGTATTCGAAGAAACTATCGCTGTCGCTCAACGAGCGCTATATCGACATTGGTGCGATAAAGACAACTACAGATCCGACAAGTAAAAAATCATAATTCGAGGTGTGCTCTCGACTATTTCCTCCTTCAATATTCGACCAAATTAAGAGATATTTCATAAACTGAATGAGAAGGATGTATACTGTGCCCCTGTATTTTTCTTTTTTCATTAATAGGTGTCAAAGTACAGTAGGCCTCTGTTGACAGCGGTCCCAATAGGCAATTAAGCATTTTGTAAGGAGAAGAAGGAGCATAGAAGAGGTTGATATTTATTTAACTGTAAAAAATCTTTAAAAGCTTTAAACTCATAAACCAGAAAGAAAACAGGCGAGAGCGTTTGTATGGAGAAAAGACCACCCACCCGCATTTCCTCTTAACTGTGCACTTGTGTAGGTTCTTGCGTCTGGGATCTTAGCGATAGGACAGTTGTGTGCATGTTAGTCGAAAGAAAATACCCCATTGGGGAGTAATCTGTTTGAATCAAGACGCTGACAGTTTTTTTTCAGATGCGTTTATTTCTTTTCTTAACACTTTTGTCAGTCAGAATGTTAGTAATAAATAGGCAGGAAGTGTAATCATATATTAGGCCACAAAGCAATTTTAAGTACAAAAGTGGTAGTGCATGGTCAAAAAAATAACCTAGGTGTCCAAGGTAAAGCATAATTATTTCAAATGTTACTAACTAGCCATTGTTCTACAAATACTTAATGTACTTCGAAATATAAATTGCGAAGCCACAAAACTGTGCACAAAGGAGGTTAAATATGATTTATATCAGAGACGAAACCACTCAGTCATCATTTCTCATTTGTTAATTTTGGTTTTATTATCTAGGCGCTGTATTCTCGGTAAACCAAATTACTTCAATGTCTTTGAAGCTCCTTTTGTATCTTATATTTATTACGTTTATCTTGTTTTCAACCGACTTCATTTTGCTACATCAATTTTCAGAACAAATTCGTATTTTCTTACTGTTACAAACGGGACGAACGGGACCCTCTTACTAAGGCATCGCTCTCCGTCCGTCGGTCACAGGGCTGTATCTTTGAACCTTAATAGGTAAATACATACTTGAAATTTTCACACACTGTTTTAATTTCAAGTACTATCTATGGCCGCTAAAATAATAAACATAAAGGACTTGACCACACCCCACCCCGTTAGCTTGGAACCCTAATCCCCATACCGGTGGGCTAATATTTTTCATATTTTTATTTTTAGATTGATTTTAAAGTAATATTTAAAAATGCATAAATGTGTAGGAATCAAAATAAATGAAGGAGAATAATAAATTATAATAAATTTGAATCTTTTAGGATTGTGTTTTTCGGTGTTTTGTACGAGACCCGTGTGCGCATTCAACTCGTACATAACCGGTTTTTTTTTTGCGTTTCTTTGTCATAGTCTGATTATGATATTTTTTGTTCAGAGCAATCAGAGGTATTTTGTGAATTATTATTCACTAATGTCTTGATGGAAGACAACACTACAATTCGCAGATTGAAACGAAAAATGCCCCAAGACACACTTAAATTGCAACAGTGAAGTAGGATGCGACACAGATCGCATATCGAGCATGTCAACAATAAACCCAACCAACCCACTGATAAATCTCCCTAACTGGGATATGGCGATAGATCGCAGTGTAAAGAGAGATAAAAAAAAAACCACTAAAGCGGTAACTCGTCGTTAATAGCAACACCGTTACTTCCAGTTCAATTACAATTTTAGGATAGTTGATTGATAGCCCATTAAGGCAAGGATATCCGACATATTTCTTGTTTCCTTTGTATTTAATGCCAAATGACACTGACTCCGATACGCATGAAAAGACATTGATTACATTAGCATAGTTCTAATTATTCGATATTGAAGTTTCACATGAAAACTAGATTTGTTAACATGTGCCTGTTTTATCTGTAGATATTAAAACATGATATAAGTGAATTACGAAGTGATTTGCACCACCATAGGCAAAAAAACCGAAAAGAAACCCTGTTTATTGTTTCACTATATTTGTATCATTTATTGTTATAGCAGCCATAGGTCACTCTGTGAACAAGTATCCACCCATTACGTACAGACAGCGGAACCTTCGTATTAGGGTCCAGTTGACACCCTTTCGGTAGGGAATCCGAAAAATTAAAAAGGCAGATGATTTTTGGATGCGACAGTTTCCGTGCCCTGAACCCAAATCCCAGGGTTTTTGATTAACATTAAAGCCAAATTAATCAGAGGTGCCTGGTCACGTTTGACGGATCGAATTCGGACAAATCGACGTTAATTGAGGTTGGCAACCCTGCGTTAAGACCGGTGTCCACGACCAGGCTTAATTACGCAAGTTGACATCCACAACAGACTGGCACTGTGGAAACATTCACGATTTTATAGCAGTCGACTTGTTTTGCGATTAGTTAAAAAATAAGAACAAGAAAAACAAACCTGTCAAAATGGATAACAAAAATCAAATTGCATTATAAAAACTGCATTAAAAGAGTTACGTCTGGAGTCTTTAATTTTTGATGTATTTTAGACGAAAGAAATGAACAATGAACATTTATTCCTTCCCTCCCGGAAGACGAAGGTTAACAAAAAGGCGCCATAAGAAGCGACCATCAAGTGTTAGGAATCGCTAATGGCTTTCATAAACAAAGAAAAGAAAAACCGGTACAAATGTGGCTAAATTCCGTAACAATTTGTTCTTAAAACCCGTAATAATTCAAGCTTTGTGTGCGTGTGATGCTCAATAAGTTTGGTCGTAATTTTATATTGTTTCTAATTTTTCAATAAGAAAAACCATTGAATATTCAATTTGGTATATTATCAGCACAATTCACGCGCAGTACAATTTCAAATCTTCCCTTCTATATTTTTCTGCTGACTCAAAAATGGAAGGTACATTCCTAATTTGAATGCGCTCAAACATCAAACTTTACCGAGTACCCTCTGTTAAACGCTGAGCTATAAAATATGCTGTAATCGTCGAAGTGGGTCGGGGACACGTCTTTCGCCCCAATTTCAGCTCAAAGGGCTACGCAGGCCAAGGAACATGTTCCGCCCACTTTCATTCAATCCATACAGATTTAAGGGTCGCGATTCATATGCTATTATAGGGACCTGATCGTGTCATGTGTACTTTGGTGTAACATATTACAATCATATTTTCATATGACACTCTTTCTCAACAGTATCTAGATAAAATAACAAATGAGTTCATAAGATGAAGTCTGAAAAAGTGGCGTCGGTAACTGAAAAGTTGTGTGATAACTAGTTGTCATGGCATGGGCATGCCGTGCGGAGAAAACTGTCGCGAAAAAGGTTTTGAGTATGCATGTGGATGACTATAAGAGTAGAGGAAGAACAAAGCAGGGACTGAAAGCGGTTACGGTTAGAGGTTAAGATACCTCAAAAAAATATCGGTACCGTAAAGGTTGGGTTATACCGTTAATTAAGAAATAGGGCGTTCGTGCACTACAAAGAATTTTACTGTCCGGCAGTCCGATTTATTACGGTCCGATGTGGCATGAAAATAACGGATGATTGGCATGTGCAATTGTCCGTCTTTTAAAACAAACATCTATAAATAAAGGCAATAGTGTTTCTACCGAAACATACCGTTAAGCATTCTCAAACACAAAATTCCGGTACTGAAAAAAAAAACGGTACCGAAATATTTCGGTAACCTTTATTTAACTGTAAGACATCATACTGAAATTTAATGGTACCTTAATTTTTGGGTAATTCAGTCCAGTTCAGTCAAGAATGAAACGATGGATGGACTGTTGAGATGACGTTTAGAGAAGTACGGAAGAAGACATGCTGCGCCGACTTCAAATAAATTGGGATAAATGATGATGATTTATTTTATTTATTAGGGTAAGCAAACAATTACACACTTATATAAATGGTTAACAAAGAATTGTACGAGACTACATCAGTGTGCAACTAACTACGTTAACCACATCTTACGATGATGATATTCATAAGGAATCTTTCAAAGCATATTCTATGCTTTGATTAGGTATATAATGTCTAGATAGAGCATCAAATTTGCGCAAACGTGTAAAAAAATTGCAGCCAACTGTTGGCTTTTAAGTTCGCTCACAGAGACATATTGTCTCTTGTGTACCGGCCGCACGTTGCCGCACGCACACATGTATGAAATTGTTGCCTCATTTTCTTTGTTTTGATTGTAGGGCGACGCTCCATCTAGACATTAAATAATCAAAGATTTTATGTAATTCATATGTAGAGTGTCAAGTTTCCTATACATCTCAAGCTTGACACACTTCGCTAAACTAATACAAGGCCTATAATACTTGACACAGATTCTACATTTATGAGGAGCACTCATGTGGTTTTGTTGCTAATTAAAATGATCACGATACAATGTTGAGTGCTATAATAATAACTGAAATTAATTAGTTCGCTATTTTAATAATATTTATCCTATATAATAACAATATGTGTTTGTTTTCCATTCTTATGGCTATGGTAGATTAGCTCATCATTTTAGGTGTTCTGAGTTCAGTAGTTAAATGTCGTCATTATGACATTTCAAAGTAGATTCAGAGCTAGGTTTTCATAAGGTTGAGGACATTTAGTTGGTCAAGTGTGACAACGATTAAGTTGAGCAGTAGCCTTGCTGCTGGGGCTGGTGCAAATGATGATGAACTGGTGATCTTATCAGATTAGTTTATTTAATGTTATTAGACGTAAAATAATCCTATGTTCTGCAATATCCATAAACATTCAACCAACATGTATGCCAAAACTGTTTCAAGTAAGTAGTCCTTTGGCACGAATTCTAACAATGCCTAAGCCATTAGTGGTAATAAGTGTGATGTTATTATGTAGGTATGTATGTTAAATTATGGCGCGCATCCAATCAAATGCTTTTACATATCTCTTGCTCTGTAAGTACACCCTTACACCCCTGAATGCCGGGGTGTATGACTATCATTACAGCATAGGTTTTGGAATTTGAAAAAAGAACTGTCATACTCATACTGCACGAAGAATATTTTTAAAAAGTTAATTTTTTTTTTCTCGGTATCGATTAATTACTCGAATCGGCATCTAGACAATTTATTTTATAAAGATTTTATTTTAAATATGGAACTAAGTATTTGTTTCCACATCGTATGTTAGATGGAATCGATTTAAAAATCAAACTGGCCAGCAAGATTTGACGCGCTTGCGTGCGTGAAAAAAAAAAGGCAGTCTACTAGTAGGCGCGAAAGCATCGCGAAAATAATTAATTTTCTTGTTTGAGTTCTTTTTCAAAAGTTTTAAACATGTCTAGTGACGAAGACATAGATCTAACGCCCGATTTTATTAAAGAAAGGGCAAAAACAGTTGTCGAAAATATATTACCGCCGAACTCGAAAGAAAGATATGTAAAGGCATACGTCGAATTTATGAAATGGCGGTCAGAAAAAAAAGTGAAATCTCTTTCTGAAAGTGTTTTTATATCATATTTTGATGAATTATCTAAGAGGCTACAACCTTCCAGTTTATGGTGCTTTTATTCCATGCTAAAATCTACAATGATGACAAAACATGACGTGAATTTGAAAGATTTTTCTAAACTTACTGCTTTCTTGAAAAGGCAGTCTGACGGCTTTAAAAGCAAGAAATCGAAGGTATTTACTGCAGAAGAAGTACAGAAATTCTTAAATGAAGCTCCGGATGAAATTTATTTAGCAATAAAGGTACCTACGTATTTACTTGCCCTTTTTAATAAGTTACCAAAATATTTCACAAAAATACTATGCGAATTTGGTGCCTTTAATACAACTTATGTCTTTTTTACAGGTTGTTCTAATTTTTGGGATATCGGGAGCCTGCAGAACCGTGGAATTGACAAACTTGACAATAGAAAATGTAGAAAAACATAACAAATTACTACTCATAAAACTGCCTAACACGAAAACTAAAATTGACCGGTCATTTGTTGTGCATGAAGAATTTGCAAATTATGTTGAAAAATATCAAGCTCTTCGGCCTGAAAACGTGGATACAAATCGTTTTTTTCTTAATTACAGTAAAGGAAAATGCCACAGACAAGTAATAGGAAAAAACAAATTTACAGGCATGCCAAAGCAAATAGCCACATATTTAAAACTGAGTAACGTAGAGTTATACACCGGGCATTGCTTTCGCAGAACATCAGCGACTCTATTGGCTGATTCGGGAGCCAACCTCACTCTGTTAAAAAGGCACGGCGGCTGGAAGTCCAGCAAAGTGGCCGAAGGTTATATCGAAGATTCGATGGCAAACAAAAGCAAAATTACTTCTAAAATAACAGAAAATATAAACTTAAAATCACCACGTCAAAGCACATCATCTGAGCCATTTTTTAATGAAGAAAATAGTACCAGTCAACTGCCGCCATTTACGATGCAAGAACCTCAAGTCACTCAAACTCAAGTCTTATCATCACAAACTCATATTCAAACTATAAATATACCTAAAAAGAACGTGACCATATCTCTTACAAATTGTAATAATTTTACTATTAATTTTAATTAAATACACATTTTTTTCTTCTTAATAAATGTTCATTGAAACCTGCTGTCTTGTTGTTTACTTACCTCACAATCGATATGTAAAGCAGAGTATTTATCTCGGGCGTAAGCATCAATTGCATACTCGGGTTAATTAGCGCCTTCGCTTCTCTCAGGCGCCAAAAACCTCGTATGCAATTGATGTCATACAGCCCTTGGTTAATAATCTACTATTATGTTGTTTCGGGAGGAAAAGAACAACAAAAAGTTTTCGTTGCTCATTTTCCTTGTATGGAACTGTATAGGGCAATCAATGGGAATGGGATACATAACATGTTTGTATTTCTGAAGTTTCCTAACTGACGGTTGGAATGGCCCAATGGAAAGGAAAAGTAGGAGTTTATTTTAATAATTATTATATGAATTTTCCATTCGATAAACAACTTGAGGGTAATTGAAGAAAAATGTCGTCCAAGCTACGAACGACACTAGGTATATTAATTATCATAATTACTTCACCTGTTCCCACTGCTGATAATATTCTTGACATAATATCTTTTACGAAACCCACAGGTGTGAAAGGTGACATATTCCATACCAGAAACCACCTAAACCGTAGTCAAAATCCTAGTAAAGCAGCAGATTATGACAACATCCACGTAAATAGAAAATTAATCCCAAGCATGGAACTTAATGCAATATTCTTCGTCAGTAATATTTGATGTTCAAATAAACAGGGATAAGTATGCTAAGTTTATTGCTTCAGTCGTACCAGGACCTTATACGAGCAAAGTATGAAGACACCATTAAGAGAGATTATATGGATCCAAGAGAAGATCGGCGAGTGAATATAATGAATGTCAAACTACTACAATGTAATCCGTGTGGTTAAAGACTATTTATAGGATAATGAATGAAGGTTTTGTATGGAAGACGTTTCATATAAAGAATTTTCCCAAGGGTATAAAGCAGACCAAATTGACTGATAAGGATCAAAGGCGCTGGAAAAACTTTCACTCCGAAAAGGACAGAGGAAAAACATCAGAGTGAAGTACAAAAAAACATGACTAAAATATCCAATTACATCCACAATACTACGTGATCTGCCATATTGCACCTTACCCGTATCGATTCTTACTCTTCCGCAGTGCACAATCGTACGGGTACACAAAACACGTAGAGTGCAGAGTCTACAGTGAGTGCGGAGAGGGTAAACAACCACCTTTGGTTCGCGCCAAGGTTGCAGCGGCGTTTGCGAATGTTCCACCTTTGCGCAACGTTGCTTGCAGTTAAGATGGATCTCTGGATGGAAGCTTTTCTTTGAGGAATGTTTAGTTAGAATTGGTAATGGATAATGTACTTTTGTTGAAGAACTTTTGCTTCTGCAATGCACTTCAGTTCTGTTAATTTTAAACTTTTGTTACAGCTCCTAACAACACT
This sequence comes from Eugnorisma glareosa, assembly GCA_947578425.1. Taxonomy (NCBI): domain Eukaryota; kingdom Metazoa; phylum Arthropoda; class Insecta; order Lepidoptera; family Noctuidae; genus Eugnorisma; species Eugnorisma glareosa. The sequence continues at coordinate 16,073,379 of OX387960.1, read as the reverse complement.
AGCCCTTGGAATATCCATTCATGAATTCATTTTGTATACTTATCATAATTTTCGAATTCAAACTTTGAAACAGCAACTGTATTGCAAAAGGGATTTAGGAGTTATGATAAATTGGTAAGTAATGGTTTTCGTTGTTATAATCTACTTTGGGGAGCCGTAGGGGACTGCAATGCTGAGGATTAAATTTGAATTTGCACTAAATTAATGGCAGATGTTCTGCTGCGAAATTACAGTAACTTATCATACCTAGCTAGCTCGGCTACTTTGGATGCGTATTAAAATATTTTCATTGTAATAAAAGCAACTTCCTCTGCAACAAAAGAGTAAACATGGAATGAAACCATACGAATCATATTTTGCACATCCAGATATGTTTTTTCGCCCGTGTTTACAGATTCAGCCACGTAGCAATTCCCGGTCGTAATTAATGCATTTCTCGATCCCAAGTGTCCCGATGTCCCGGCCTGTTCTGTATTCATGAGAGGCCTACCGCCAGCACATTACACCCAGATCTTCTTGCAAGTAGTTTCGGATTAGGCTGCCCCACTCACGATTGCGTTTCACTTAGAATTAAGTAGTTTCAAGTCCTCGTGAGCAATTTGTAAACGTTGCTTCAAGGAAGTTAGGTAAGTTTGAATGGTGAGTTCCTTTGGTTACGTTACTTTGTACGGTTCATGTATTAATTTTACTATGTTTACTACCAGTATTGCGAAAACTGTAAAAAATTTTATCATCACCTATTTTACATTTCGTTATATAGAGGTTACCAACTACAAATTATTAGATCCCGTCTAATAGATAAGCCTATAAATTCAAATAGAATATCTATACATAATCATGTGGGCGGCAACTTGTTGTCTATTGATAAACACATAAGTTTAGGCAAACCTAGTTTATACTTGTTTCTAATAATATTATTCACCAGCTTATACAAATTATTTGCAAATCTAGAAGCCACGTGTATCGATCCTGTTTAGTCGAGCGTAAAACGTGACGCCATTGAAACTTTCAGGCACAGACTATGAACAACAGATATGTCAATTTAAACTGTTTTCAATAAATAAATAAAATTAAACTCATGTAAATCCGAAATATGTTTGTCGTGGAAGGCCAATGTTGTATAGAAATAATACGAGTAACTCGATCGAGTTCGACAATGCTACGTGCAATGGTTTTTATTTCTACAGTCAGCATTGTATTATTTGTATCCTTACTTGCTTACTCTGTCTTTCTGTGAAAGCGTTTCATGGCATCTCATTTGAGTTTTTTTTTTTTCAAAGCCTAGCACTGGATTGCGTTACTCAAGTTAATTACATCTTTTTTTAGTTTCGCGTGTTGTGGAACCTGTTTTGGTGTGGCCAGTATTTTTTCTACTTTTTACTTCGCAATTTATATTTCTGTTGTAAATTTTTAACAAGCACGGAAAACAGAATTTCGGTTTGAGTGTAGAACATAGACTATATTATTTTGAGACTAGCTTTTTGGAAGTTCTACATTTATTTAATGGAAAATAGTAGTGGGTAGCAGCAGATGAGTCCTAAATGGAGATGGAATCTGTTATTTTTCGGCCTTTTACTTTCCAATTCTTTTCGAAAATGGGTATTTTTATGCAAATAGTGTTGGGAACACTACCCGCTCTGTTTAATCCCAGTCTTTATTACGAGGGGTCCCAATCAGCCCCCTAGATCCGATGCTGGATTACGTGATACCCGCGAAAGTCCCATCAATATTCATGAGCAGACGATCGACGATGAATAGTCGATGAGTGTTGGACGCATCGATGCCGTGTCGATATGTCGATTCGCTTTCCATGCAGGACGTCACTAGTTTTCGAAGTTTAAAAATAATTCCGAATTTAGTTTTCTTTTAAATTGCATTCCATTTGTACAGAATAGAAATAGAGATGCTGTGGGATGTCCTTCGCGAGATACTTTACTTATATTATGCGTTACGTTTTTATGTCACATCTTAAAACAGCAGTCCATTTTAATTTAAACTTCAACTACAAAACTGACAGGATAAATCAACGACCAAAAAACCGGTTTTCATTATGAGAGTTCCCTCTGAACCTTCGTTACATTAGCATGCAAATTTTTCATATCACCCCGCGACGAATGGCCAGACTATCAATCTGAAGCGTCCAGGTGTCGGCCCGTTGTCATGGTAACGATCTCCTTTGTTCCGCCGCTTTTAACGATGTAACTTGATTTTATTAGGGACGTTCAAGTTTTTGCCCAAGTAACGAATGCGATTTATAACCCTTTTACTGATGAACAATTGCGTTTAACTAGCTTTGTAGAAAGGATAATAAAGATGTATTGAAGCACAGGCATAAATTATAATCATAACCATTCTGTGATGCCATCGTCAAAGTGATGAAATAAAATGTTGACGTTTGAATAAAAATATTACCTAACAAGTTTAAATCCGACTGCGAATAGCTGATACGACCAACAGTTTTTTCTAGGGCTGACTTTCAATGGACAGACGTCCAACTCGGAACAGACAGACTCGTTTTGAAAAAAAACTGAAAAATTCCCACATATCGGCCAGCCAGAGCCACCAGCAATTATTATAAAAACGAACTGTCCGTTTGGCCATCCGTCCACTAATACCCCTCAACCCACTGGAAATCCAGCCTCGAAATAGACATCCAGGTCAAACGGAGTCGTGCAAATTTTAAAACAAATTGACCTAGATTTAGTGTCTCATAAATATTAAATTTTTGCCCCGTTTACCCGATAAGCTTTTGTGCCAAAGTTATTCCAATTTCCAGTACCTACCATATGCAAAATTGGATCGGCATACGAGATTGTTTGTACCGAGAGGATTAATAGTGATTTATACGAGAAATACTTACATTGAGATAGTGCCTCGTTGACGTGTTTTTACTAATTATTTAACTAATGGGCAACGCTCGCGTAACCAAAAACGTTGTGCAATGTTTTGAATGCCTCGGAGTTTCATAATAGACTTGTGTATGAAATCAGCTGACATTCGGATAATACAGACCGACAACGCAACTTATTTCTAAAAGAATAAGGTTGAAAATTACGGATGAAAGTGAACATAATCTTCGTCTAGGTTTAGAAAATTTATTAAGCTCATTCACGAATACTGAAAATATCCTATTATTGATAGTCATCCTATACAAAGCGATAAAAAAGAGCTTAGTACTACGATATTTATACAGTTGGCTACGAATACTACGAGCTGAGACGCTAACGTAGTAAATTTCGAATTCCATTGTGTGTCGTCATAGTAAAAAGTACCAAATTTACCACAAGCGAACGTTGATGAAACGAAACTAAGCCATTAAGTCGTTTTAAAAATTAATAGCCCATTCGAAACTAAGCTTGCTGGTCTTTATTCACGGTTCGTTTCAGATACGCGTGGAAATCGGCTGTTTCACGTCGGGTGACAATTTTTTACGCCATTTTCAAATCAACTTTCTAACGCCTACCTGATTATTATTACATTTTCTACAGCAACGACGGCAGATTAGGTTAACAACATGAATTTTAATTTTTTTAGTGAAGTTCGGCTTGCCTAAACACGTTTTTTTGTACGCAACACTTTTGGAACGCTTAAAATAGCCGTGAAAATAGAGGTCGCAAGAAAATCGATAAAAACGGATACCAGAAAACAAACCTTGCTTTTTGTGCAAGTGAAGTCAATGACAAGGTCCCTTAAAATTAAACAATGTTTTTACGCTAAAATCATGCGGGTCTGGGTTTCGCTTCGAGCTTTCATTGAAAACATCAATATTCGCTATCAGACTATCCAGCACTAATCTAAATTTGAATATTCGAGCACATACTGCCGGCGTCCGTATCGCTGAATCGCTTACACACAGCGATGCATCGCTTTAAATCATCACACTGAAAATGGCAGAAAACATTGTGCAGGGTTTGCGTTGTTCGAAAATTTCGCTGAAGGCACGTTTCAGCGGCGTTGCATTATGCCATGGTTCATTCGGCTAGGCCGCTTTGAAGCGGTATTAAGGCTTGATTTACATTACCTATAGTTAACGACGCGATGAAATATTAATCACTTTTATGCATTTTCAAGTTGCGCTTGGTAAAAGCACTCATTGAATTTTTTGTTAAATAATAACGACGTCATTCAGGTTTGTATATATATGTATATATTATTATAACATTTATTATGCCATCGCCGACAAGAAGGTTAAAAGATTTGCTACTAAGTACTAAAGAATACGACAATGGGCAATCTCCGGTCATATTAGGCGTAGAAATGAAGAAGGTTAGGGTAGACTTATTCTTGAGTCGAGACCGCGAATTGACAAGCCTAAGTTGGAGCGAAAATCTTCGCAGGACGGCTGGTAGCAGCTGCATGAGAGTTGCTGAGGGCCTGGATGAGTGGCGTGTGATTGGAGCTGCCTATGTGTAGCAATTGACTGATGTAGGCTAATGATGAAAGAGTTTGACATGCTCTTGATAGCTCTTAAGGGCTCAAGACATGTTGATGATATGATATTTTTCTCTAAATCAAAAACCCATCTATTTAATACAAACTAGACTAAGTGCACATCAGTGCGCTGTTGATAAAGCAGGCCACTCACACGGCGATGTTTACGCGACGAAACAATTGCAGTCGCTGCGTGTTTGCGATCGTATAGGAACGTTGTTTCGTGTTATCGGAGACCTTACTTTTGTGACCTGAATACTATTTAGTACGAAAGGGCAAAGAAATCAGTGCAAACGATTAATGACGTTTTGATAAACAATAACAGATTCTGAAGAAAAACGTGGTTGCTGCTCACACAATACTATTTTGAATGTAGGCCGAATTTCACAATTGAAATTGAACTCGATCAACACATTCATTATTGCTGTAAAACAATTGACACTTAGCTCTTCAAGGTGGTTTTAATTTGTTGATCGAGTTTAGATTCATCGGTGTGAAATTGGGAAAATTAGTAAAATTCGCGATTGGATGTGTTAAATCCACTAAATACCTTGGAGTAATCCTGGACTACCGACTTTCCTGGCACCCTCAAATTGAAGCTATAAATGATAGGATCCGTAAACTCATATGGGTCTTTAAAAAGTTGAGACATGTCAACTCTCAAGACCTCATAAGGCGTATTTATATTGCATTGGCACAAACAGTTATGTGTTATTGTATTCCCATCGGGGGTGGTGCCACTAAAATTAAATTCCTTGAAGCAGAAAGAGCCCAGAGATGCTTGATAAAAACAATGTTCTTTAAGCCATTTAGATTTCCTACTGACGAACTATATCTAAATCATAAAATATTGTCACTTCGCAAACTGTATTATCAACTCAGTAGGTACTTAAACTACATAAAACATTACCTTACGTTTATATAGCTCAAACAGGTAGAAGAAAATGTAATGTGGCCACTGCTCCTCGCTGTAGAACTCTTTTTGCCAGGCGTCAATTTCAAGCCCACTCTGTCTATCTATACACAATAAATATACAATATACAACCTTCAATTCCATGAATGTAAAAAAACAATCGTTCACGAGCTTGAGCGGCTTGGGTACTGTGATATAGAGAACTTATTATTTAAATACGAACTCTAGACAATATTCGTGACTTCTAGCGGTACTTCCCGATCCCAAGATATTACATCGTAGGGCTAGAAGTCTCCTAATTAGGAGTCAAATTCACACAGGCTATATGAGAAATAGTATGTTCTAACTATCATAAAGGCACGCACACACACATACCCTCACACACGCACGCATAGACACTCAACACACACACATACACACCACACATGCATGCACTCACACTCATAAAGAGAAGTCATACCAGTATCTCTAACTTTTCATTCATTGTGTACCTACTTGTTTGTAATTACTTAAAATAGTTAAGTTATATAACTACCTAAAAATATGTTGATCCGAGGGAGGAGCAGAACCACCCAACGCAAGCATTACTACATGCTTCCTGGGAGGTTCTAGCCACAGAATAATATTGTACAAGAAAGTTACAGAAATAAACTATTTTGATTTTGATTTTTTGATTTTTCGCTAGTGTAGCAAAAATGACATGATGGCATTAAGTATGCCTCTACGAACAGTTTTAATGTGCATTCAGCATTAAATTAAGGAGTGATTTTAAGTCTCTAGGTACTCGTAAGACATACGCCCCAAAAGGCTAGACAGTATCCGTCTGCGTAAAAATCGAGACGGTGAAGGAAATTGACTGAAATTAAATCCAAATTACCAACACGCCCTGTACATATGTGAAAACCACGTTTTGGCGATGATGCTTGGCTGCAGATTGAAAATGGAAACGAAGCCAATCTGGTCTCTAGTTTCTAGAATATTTATTAAAAGCTTTATTTATTACTTAAAGAAATAATAACTTAAATGAAATTCAAAAAGTTAAATAAATTGTATTCAGCACAAACAAATAAAATGAATGCAAGCAACGATATCTCTTATGTGGGAATCAATAAGTATCCTTCAGTATTCCGATCCTGACCACACCTAATAAAGCGAGTCACACGCTAGAGCCAATAAAAAGCCATAGCAATGAAACCATGGATTAGATCGGCGAACAAACGACGTAGCTACGTACATAATATAGCAGGGGTCCATAATGGAAATCAATAATGGATTCACCTCAGATCCTCAGAAGCATGTTGAAAATCGTGACAAGACTGCGATGGCAATTTTTCATCGACAATCGCTCGGAACTTAATCGTGTGGAAAATGCAAGAACATCGAGCCGCATCACTATCTGTCCGCAACTCGATACCTAAGTATCGATAAGTCGAGTCGCCCGACTCGATTATTTTTGCGTCATAACGTTACCGGTTATTTCCGTTTAAATCTGGTTGACGTAAGCGGATATTGACGTTTTTGTGATTCTGATTTCGAAACGGCAGATACCGGTTTTTTTTTTAAATAAAATAGTGCAATGCGAGCAAAGATTTTGCTATTGCATGGTTGGTGAAGTGATTACAAATTAAAAGCATTTTTCGACGTATTTGATGATGTTGAAGTATCTAATTAGTAATTAGTGACAGGAAACTAGTGATCAAGCTAGCAAGTTTCCATTGCAAAAGACATATTTAACTATCCGTCTAATTCAAACATACGTTTACCTACAAAACTGCACGTGCAACGATTGTTTAATTTTCGACCCATTATTCTACACGTCGTACAATTCTCACACGCAATTCAAAAAGGTTTTAGTTAAATCAACATACCTACTTAAATGAATGTTAATTTGTAGCACAATAAATATTTTAACGAACTTGAAAAAAGAAAACACATTTAGAAAAGTTATCCACAGTTGTTACTTAAAAGTCGACTATCGTTAAAGCAATCAACTAATGGAAAATAGTCACCCTATATTTTTTCTCGCTCCATTTCCAAACACTATTAAAATACAAAAACGTGATTTCATTTCAAATTAAATCTTATCGTAACGTAAAAAGAAGTTGTTATTGCAAATCACTACAAAAGCTCGCCATATAAATTGGGATTTTTCACATGCAGTGTTTGGCGTTCGGAGTCACAAATTCGATTTGTAAACGTTTTATGACGAGGGAAAATGTGCTTTATTTAAATGGCATCTTGAGTTTATATTTGAATGTTAATGACAACGTAGTGAGGTTAAAGAAATGCTGATAATCGGATACAATGCTGAAAGACAATCGATTAAGAAGATTGGTAGACCGCATCATAGGACTTTAATACTAGGTGACATTTATACCACATTATCTTTTGCAATTTATATAGCCTATGACACTCGGGAATAATTTAGCTTCTCAATATTGAATGAATACGTATCAGTAGTTCTGAAGATTACCCCCTACATATTAACTTACAAACCAATTTTACTTGTGTATAATACAAAGGTAAAATAAATATAACCATAAATAAACCAGTACTGTCTGCAAAGAAAGAAATAATAATTCAAATCAATGCCTTCTTAGGATGATTGATTGTCTTCATTAAACATCACAAAGAAATTCTTGAAACTAGGTAAGTAATAAACTAATAACCTTTTAGTCATTACCATCAAAAAGGAAAACTAGCAAAGCAACAAAATTAAGTACACAAATTATGACAATTTCGTGATTCACTGCCATATTTACATTATTACCGCGCAACAAGGGAAATGTTTACTTGACTATTCTAACAATGAAGTTATGATTAACATAAACAGTGTATCCACTTTAATTTGATCATTTTATTACGCAATGATTTATGTACCGTGAATAGACCGCTTTAGGAAATGTCTTTTACTAGTAGCACCGGAAGAAATTGCCACTAAAAAAATATTATCATTGAATAAATACTCCGTAAAATTAGAGGTCTTCAGTTTGTCAAATAATCTTAATTAGCTTGATTATTCTCGTGTAAACGACTCACAAAATTAATTATTCAAGCAATAACAACCACAAATTAAAACAATGATAAAACAAAGGTTAAATAAATAAAAGTTAAGTAGTTACTCTTGTATTTAACGTTTAGTGTTGTGCCATTGGCCTGTATATTCTCGAAATTCAATAACGAAAAGAATTTAAATGTCAGAGGCAGGCAAGACATTCACAGAATATGAAATAAATTATTCCCTCTGTACAAAGCACGCGAAATAATAGAAATTCTAATAAATTACCCATATTCCGGCGGCTGAAGTGACTTTATCATCAAGTCGGAGCCCGCCTCAAATCTAATTTCCTTTTAATATGTCGAGCTCCTTGCAGGCGCGTTAACTAAATCTGTTATCCCGGGGAGAATGAAGGTTGAATACTAATACGCGAAATACCGATCATTTTGGGGCGAGTATCCGAATAGACTCGAGTTAAACTGACATTCTCGCTATGGGCATCGAATAGCTACCGAGTTTATGAATAACTGGTTATGAGAGGTGAAACTTATTACTTTACTACATCTTACACCTAGAATACTTTCAGGAGTTCCAACGAAACGTTGACCTGTACCTGTAAAAGAAAAAAAAATGTGTTTAATAAAACATTTGCGAGTCCCGAACTGCAATGTTACTGAGTTTTTGTGACATTTTTAAACGAACCCAATATTAAAGAGGGCAAAGAATCACGAATTCACGACCCTCCCTTTCAAAACTTCTTAGTCACCGTTTCTTTTATATTTATTACTGTTCGTTTGTTTGTGAACCACTATTTCTTTCTTCTGGTGATTACAAATGGGAAAATTATACATATCATGCGATGTAAGAACAAACATTTCTTTAAAATATAATGCGTTGGCTTACACGGGTACGAGTGATTCATGACTTGATTTTTGCCCTATTATACAAAAACTTTGTTTATTTAAATAAATTCAGTAATTTGTTTGAATTCTAATAGTTTATTTGTGGTAAATACATAGAGCTCAGTTGCCAGGGACCGCAATGTTCCAAAGGGAAGAAACCAAGTCTCGTCAATTTTCTTCAACTAGAGGAGGCTTTTGTGAATTTTGTGCGAAAATCAGATACTGTCTATGTCTACTAGAAATTCCCTACGGCAAGGCTAAATTCTATGGTAGGTAACTAGGTACCTAATAAGTAGCTACTTATTATTTTCTAAATACATAAGATTCCTTTCTATTGATAAAATAAGGTTCCCGTATACACGAAGCTTTTGTCTATAAGCAACATTGGCAATGGCATGACAAAAGTGGCTGAAAATGTATTGAGTAAACAACTATGAAATTAGAGCTAAGTTTCGCTGCAGTTAAAAGTCTCATAACTACTCTAAATAAGCATCACAATACCACTCCTGTAACCCAAAGGGTTAGGAATAGATTTAGCTAAAAGTACACCCACATTTCGCTAGGTACCTAATATTACTACACTACTACTCGATGTAATGTAGAACGAAATAATAAAAAATCTTCTCATAAAATTTTCAGAAAGTAACAAAATCCTCATTGACTCAACCTGTCTTTAACCCAACGACCTTTCAAAAGTTAATTGGTGCAGTGCAGTCAGTTAATAATGAAAATACAAATTAAGCGAGTAAATGAAAGACGACTAACGAGTCACATCCGTGTCGTTTAATTAGCTCCACGAGGTGTGACGTCACATTATGTCCTTCCAGTGTACTATTAAGGACGAACAATTTTGTAGTACGTTTTTGGACGTGTGTTCATGCATAAGGTCATTTTATACAGTGTGTATCAGACCAACAAACTGAAAGAAGAGGAAATGATGTTTTTCCTAGTCCTCCGCTATATTTTTCTGATTAATTTCGTTGCGCGATCCAAGACAGTTAAATTGTTTCACTGGTACTTCGTCAAGCTTCATTGTCTCAGTGCTTTTCTGGTGGTCGCCTCTGATGATTCTGGCTTTCATGAGTTGCAGTGGTTTGCGAAAAGTGAGTGGGTTTGTCCCAAAAAAAGGACCAACTAACTGAACAACTTTCTCCATGGCACCAACATCGTAATCGTGAAAAATACTCAGCTGTCCCGTGTTGTTCAGTTCGATGGTCTTATACTATTCCACGCCCTTAAATATGACAACACTTAACTGATACTCGCTGTACAACGTTTACAAATTATTACAAAGGAGTTCGTGATCGCTACTCTATGAGGATTTTCCGAAATTAACTCTCAGCGTTGAACCGAGAGTTCAAAAATCCAAAAGAGCGCTTTTTTTCTGGGCAATCATATAAGTTCCGCCTTGTGATAGGGAAAATGAACGCTGCTTACTTCGTTCTTGGCTCAAATAAACGTGCACGTTCATTGACTTACCAATAATTCAAATTCATTCACGGATCAATAACCGCCTGACCTCTGCCACCTTTGGAATTACTATTTTTTGCCGTATTCTGACACATAAAGGTCCCTAAAGACTATTATCGTCTTTCAACAAATCCTTACAAAAAGTAAAGATTTAAGACACTAAAGAGAGGCTACCAGAAGATTTTGTCATCCTGTCTAACAGACGTCAAAAAAAGCAAAACAACCGCAAACTGCCATATTATGCCAATTTTGAAACGTTACACTTGTACTGACAGCAACCTGGGGGCCTAAAATCTACCCGCCGCTTTATCATAATAGGATAATAATATGAATCACGTTAAAATTCTTAAAATGGTCATATCATAGACGCAGTAAATATGTATTATGACTGAAAGATGTATGCCTTTGCAGGGGGGCGATACATCAGACTTTGTAGACTTGTTTCCACAGGTAATTTTGCAGGATGATTAAATAAAAGAAGGAACTGGATGTAACAAGGGCTGCAGACGAATGTGATGTAGAGTGTAGCGTTACGACGTCTTGATATGGCGGCTGCTGAGCGAGTAATGACGGCGGTTTTTTTTTTTTTTGGTGATGGCATCTCGCAGTTCAGCCTCTGAGGCTGGCTACTGCTTAACCGGGCAATTCCCTGTGGATGAATCTAAGGCCTCCAGCCAGGGGCTTAAAACTATACTTAAAAACTAAGCGACCACTCGCTAAGGGCATCCCCTGTGGGGTACGGGCCTCGTGACGGCGGTTTACAGCGGCACGTCTTTTATATTCGCCGTCTAAGTCGCCACTCGTGGGGCCGTGAGCAATCACGCCGTTTTTGTTCAACCAATCAGGAGTCGCGAACACGGATGGGAAGTTAAGTCTGTGTGGAGTACTTGTATGTATGTGTGTGTGTTTTAGCCTTTTTATTAAATAATTATGGATTACATACAATTTGTCTCAGAAATTAAGTTACAATCATTTTACATGGAACATCAAAAGGGGTAAGCAGTAATCTTATAAGTGTATAAAATCGAATAAGAATCTTACGTGACTAAAACTAAATAACTACTCAATGGCTATTTTTTATGTACAAAATGCCTTATATATAAGCTGTTATTTACAATGACCATGTTACGAGTTATCCTATTATGATTCGGCTAAAGCGGCCATTTTAGGCCCCTAGTTAACTTTTGCAAGCAGATTACGATTATGTTCGCGTTTTCCCTTCTATCGCATCTATTTAAATGTCTTTACAAAAAAAACGCAAGGTGTGCTAGTTGTTACATAAAAAAAACACCACGTTCAAAGTCAAGTACTTAACTACAATTACACGTCAGGTTAAAAGATCAGTGAACAAATTACAACATACCTTTAGCTCATTAATACTGTATTCTTTACTTGCAACGAAGTAAGCAAGGGCGGGTGCAGGGTCACGCAAGTATACGTCATAGGGACCGTCAACTGCAAGCCCAAGTTACAACTCCTTTAATTCAAAGAAGAGAGGGCAATTTTCGTAATTGAAGAATTCGTACTGACATGTGCTTTACCGTAAACAATGATGGTCACTTCCCGCATTTACAAACGTTTAAAATTTGTTGCAATTTCATCTCAGCGACAAAAGGATTTAAAAACTTAAGATATGAATCATCATTTTCCTGCCCTGATCCCAAATTATTTATTCTATTTATTGCAATCTTTTATTCTTTCACACAGTCCATCCATCGTTTGTTTGGACTTCCCCTGCTCTTAAAGCCATCTACGTTCTTACTCAAGACAATGAGATTAATATGCGACCGATTTAACGAAATACGAGAATATATATATATATATACTTCGTTCATATTCAATGCCCTGTGTAGTGTGATTACAAGTACGACCGGTATGTGAATTGTAATTGTAACTAATAACTTTGATGTGAATTATGTAAATATCTTTATTGTGATAGTAAATGTTAATGGCATGGATGTCCTGTTTATAAACGATTTGCTAGTATTGTTCAATACTGCATACTTCGTGTTCTTCGCGCAGTAAGTATATAAATATGAAACAATAATTGTGTTATGAATCATAACATTCATAACATAAATGATATTTCTTAGGAGGCGAAGGAGCGAAAGTTAGTTCGTATGTGGCAATTGACACAATACGGCATGAAGATGGTTATAATCAAGGGCCCAGTATTTTTTTTTCACACAATACGGCAAGAAGATGGTTATAATCAAGCGCCCAGTATTTTTTTTTCACACAGTACGGCATGAAGATGGTATAATCAAGGGCCCGTTTTTTTTTTCCACACAATTCGGCATGAAGATGGTATAATCAAGGGCCCAGTATTTTTTTTTCACACAATACGGCATGAAGATGGTATAATCAAGGGCCCAGCATTTTTTTTCACACAATACGGCATGAAGATGGTTATAATCAAGGGCCCAGTATTTTTTTCTTTTTCAGAAAATTTTACAGCTACAGGCTGGCAGGCACATCAAGCTACTACAATCTAAATCAAAGATTATCAACTTCATCGCTAAATCATTAGGTTCAAGGTTGATTGGGAAAATTAGACAGCTTCAAGTACTCCATTTTCATTATTACAACTTGCCAACGTGCTTGTAATCTCTAAAACACGTTTATTCTCTTAATCCTAACCTCGAGCCCATCCGACACAGTTCTCGCCTGTTAAAAAATAAAAAGTATATTTTTAAACTATATTTTTGCGGTAACGAAATCCAGACAAACTTGTTTGAAGAAGAACTCGTTATTAAACAGGCAGGACCTTGTTGTTAGGTCCAGAAAAACGCTATGTTTTGGATAATTCTCTGCTATTTTCTTAAGCATATTAAGACATGTAATGCACATTAGTTTGTTTTCAACCACCAGCTTTCGGATTACTGGTTTTAAAACGAACGCATATTTTAAGGTTTAGTGATTTGATTGTCCAGGTTCCAGGTATTTTTTTTTATAAAACTTAACTAATAAATACATAAAGGGTGTAAACAAGACCCTTAATGAAGCCGAAAGCCACTTGTTCTCCCCGTCATTGCGATATTTTTTTTTGTTCTAGACCATACCTGGGAACCTTCTAGTTATGGAGATATTGCGTGATTTTTCACCCAAAAAAAAGTCGTTTCCCAGCAATAACGTTTGTGTAAAGTACCTAGTTTGATGTACATAATGCTTGGTTGACGGCTTCGTTTAGGGTCCTGTTACACCCTGTATATGCTATACATACATGTAGACATACATAGTTAGGTAATTTTAGGAGATTTTCTGTTGAAACGGAAACATAAATGACGAACTTTTTCTGCGTCCAAAAAGGGAGTACCTAATCAAAATTGGTACCCAATTTGCAGTTTTTAAACAATTAATTAACCTTAAGCAATCTTTATTGGGCACACATTTGCTCATATACCGAGGAAAAATAACCGCGTTCTATTTTAACTAGCAACACTTTCACAGCCAACAATAGTGAGATACTATCGTTGTGTGGCAACACTGGCAACTGTATCATCAATGGACGTGCGACTAAACATCAGTTACATAATCGACGTTACTTTAACCGCGGTTTATGAGTTACACAAGTGAACTCATTATGGCGGCTGGTTGAAAGTTAATTGACTTGATCTTCTTCAAATAGTTTGGACAATTACTAAACCACAAACAAGTTGAGAGCCACAGCATTGTTTGGGCTGTTAATTAATTAATATCTCAGTAAGTTCTAAGAGGGATTGCCACTAGAAGAAGAACCGTTTTCAACTAAGAAACAATATGCGTTCAATAAGTCTTCGATTATATTTTAAGGCTTTAGTGTATAAACAATGATAAAATCAATTCAGCACGTCGTTAAAGTTGCCAAGATAAAAAAGTAGGAGGCTATCCGGCGTACAAGATCACCGATATTATCTGCCGGATGCAATGAAAGCGTTGAGCAATACTAACAGTATTAAAAGGAAAGGAAATTGCTCAATACGGTGCTGTATTTATCTACAACATAATCGACTAAAACTAGCCAAGATCGTTAGTCGTGTACATACGCCTACCTAGTTGAGTACTTGTAAATAGGTCGCTTAGTATCAAAATGAAAAGTTTTTATTGCAAGCACTAAAAATGCAGTTTGATTACTAGTTTATGGCGGTGTACAATAAAAGTAAGAAACGAAGCCGTGTTGCGCCAATTTGAATTTCAAAAGAGTAAAATATGAAATTGCAATCAAAATTGTGAAAATGTGAAAAATAATTAGAATTAAGAATTCTACAACTAGTCTATACTTATTTGAAATAAGTGCTTTGAGTTTGAATCAAGTTTATAACCTGCCCAATCAACAAAATACAAAACAATGGTGTAAAATGTCATACTAACGAACAGACAGTCATGTTGCCTTTTATAAATAACAGGCTGAGAAAGATCTAAGTGCACGCGGACGAAATCGCGGCACAGTTAGTAATAAATAAAGCCAATTCATCCGTCTAATCACCTAAACCGCTTTTAAGAGCTGTCAGTGTCAGAAGTGCTATTTTGACACTGACAGCTGACAGATTTGAGGATCGCGTTCAGTTTCATTGCAGAAACTAAGTTTAGAAACGTAATGTCCGTCAAGTTATAAACAAATACCACTACTGACTAGATAAGCCCAGGTTAAAATTACCTTGACTCAGAAACTAGGCCTAAATCAGATGTAATTTTACTTTCATTAACTAATACACTAGTGCGGTTATGAAATATAAAAGAAGTAGCTATACATCGACCCAATGACCTGGGCGCGCGACCTTTCAGACAAAGAGTTCACAGCCGCAACGACGCGAGTTCGCTTTCAATGTGGCCAATTGAATGAAAATCCTTTGTTTTGTAACCGTACTGATGATATCTTTTTCTCACAACGTGGGAGTGAGCAGAAATTAGGTTTGTATGTAGAGCCTTTTACCATACTCCGGCAAAGCTAGCTATGGTTATGTGTTTTGTTTTCTGATTAAGAGGAATGCTTTGCTTATCCACTGAAGCACTGAGAACGGTTTTCATTTACCTTTTTGTTTTGGTTTCAGATGAGAAATAAACGTACCTTGGAGCTTGCCGACAGTTTAAATTTGTTCTTGAACGTTTATATTTAGTGCATTATTATAGTATTCCTATTTTTGCCACTTAAGTTTTTTATTTACAAGTCAACCGTCTAAGCTAAAGTAACATTTGGTGAACAATATTTATTTCGTCACCCCTCACTTCCAAGTCCCTGTGCTCCGCGTTGGTATCAATTAATGCATACAATCTAGGGCACACCGAAAATACCATGATTACGAGTACATGTCAACACGTGTGATCGTCTATTCAAATGCACCTATTACTATGTATGTTACAGCATCCATTGGGGATGCCACCGGCATAGCAATGACACGCAGCTGTCTATTGTCATCACGGAAATGTATACTTTATTAAATGTGGGTTAGAAGTTGCAATGGCTTGTGAGGAGTGCGGTCGTTGAAAACCAATTTAAACCACACTTGTAACAGATCTTGGTAGCTTAAAGACGTGGGCAGTACTCGAAGACACTTCTATGAGAAAGTTTCGAAACGATGATGTCTCATCTCAAAACTATACAGTTACTTATTACACACTGATATTGATTCATGTAATAACATATTAATGAAGATATCAATATAAACTGGTCTTTGTAAAGTAGAGACAAAACAAATAAATGAAAATGAATATATATAAAAAGGTATTCGGTAAAGTCAAACAATGTACGCATCGCAAAATACCTGACAGAAACATTCGCATCAAGTAACACGATACGATCCACAGATCGTATCATAATTGCTTATTTATCAAGTTTGTTTTTATAAACAAACGATGCAAAATACTCAATGAATTTCAACAACAGCCAGTATAATTGGATGATTCGCGTTACTACACCGTTTCTTCAGTACGTAGGTAGTAACTCATCGCATTTATAAAAAAAATACTATGACTTTTACCACAGGTATAGATACCTAGATAACGCAACTATCACGAGCCGTATGAAAACCAAGCGTGCAATTTGTTGACTACGTCCTATGACGTCATAAGCACTATTTAGTTACGTTACGATACAAAATAGACTTCGTTTTTGTTCTCTATGTCTAGAATGGCGGGATCAGTTGACTAAAGAGCCTAAGTTCTTGAGTTGTAACGTTCTTGTTTTAAACAAATTAGTTTGCTGCCGAAGCCACACACGTGTTACTGGCGAGATTCGTATTTTCATCAACATACAACCTGACACTGGCCTGCAAATTGCAATAAACGTAGAAAAATTTAAAATTCGCGGGCTACCCTTGCGCATCCACCTTAAGCGTAAAATGATTAAACCGGGGACGCGAATTAGGTGCTTATGCTTTATCTAGTTATATCTATATCTGTAACTTATACAGTACTTTTGCTTCTAAAAGGATCGAAGATTGCTACGGACGGTTCATTATAGCCAATTGAGCAGCTGGCTGACGTCATAGTTCCTTGTCCTCGGCCTAGGGAATCGCTTTACAAGCTCGTTGTGGAGAATGAGGCATATTATGTTAACCAAGATCAATTGATCTGATTATTTATCGCATAAGAACTGCATCTGCGTTATTAGTAATGAGAAACTTAAACTCAATTAAATAATTTTACAGAATGCCAATAGGTTAATATTTTGCCTTTTTTTTCCTATATGAAAATTAAATTACTAGCTTTTAGGGCCATCCTTTTACATTAGTGCAATAATCACGTCATCTATGTAAATCTGATTGACAGTAAATAATTTAAGTGCCCTGGGGGCCTAAAATGGAAGCTTTATCAGAATCATAATATGAATCACGTTAAAAATTGAAAACTCTTAAAATGGTCTCTATGGCTAAGAACACAAAGTCCATTTTAAGAGTTTTAAATTTTTAACGTGATTCGTATTATGATTCTGATAAAGCAGCCATTTTAGGCCCGCTGATTTAAAGAAAAATGATTAAAATATTTTTAAACATGACAAGCACCTGTCCTAAATAATATGTTTCTGAAGAACTTTGGCGCTTTTACACTGTTCGTACCTTCAGAATGAAAAAACCTTTTCTTGGTTCTTTCAATAAAAGTCTTAGGTGAAGTCACTTTTCGACAGAATTCGCTCTATAACCACGTCTTTCTTAACAATTCATTCTCCCAACCAGCTAGATTAATATCTCCCCACTTTTTGTATAGCATTTACAAAATAGTCTCTCGATTCTAAAAACCAAGGTTGATTGCAACAACCGGTGGACGATAAGATTTCGCGTTTTTAATCTAACGGATCGATCCAAGGGTACTTAACAAGTTCAGTTTTATGCTCCATGAACAGTGAATATTACTCTATAGGTGAATACTTGATTCCATAGGAGAATCTATGGTAAAAATTGTGCCTTTATAGTCGGCAGTTAGTCTTGCGATTCAGTTTCGTTTCAATATTGTCTTAATCTCGCCATAGACGATAGATAGGTTATGCATGTGCTAGGGGCCTAAACTGGCCGCTTTAGAAGAATCTAGGATAATAATATGAATTACTATTACTTGAATTGTAGTTATTAGTTACAATTCGTAAAATGATCATAAAGTGACAATTCTTTTTCAACTGTCTATGACCAATTGACCATTTTAAGAATTTTGGTGAATTATGATTCTGCTAAAGCGGCCATTTTAGGCCCCCAGTTTTGCCTGTACAGTTTGACTGTGCATGCATGAATGTTTGTAGGAGAAAAGTGATCAGGGGGCCTAAAATGGAATCTTTATCAGAATCATAATATAAATCACGATAAAAATTTAAAATTCTTAAAATGGTCTTTATGATTATGACCACAAAGTCCATTTTAAGAGTTTTAAATTTTTAACGTGATTCGTATTATGATTCTGATAAAGTGGCCATTTTAGGCCCCCAGTTATGCTTGGAACGACACTCGTTTTTGCATGCACATTTAAAACTATGCCTTACCATGTTACATTTCATTTTTAATTCAGTATCCAGCTTCCTACTTCAGCTGAAACTCTATTGTTTGACCTAATCGTAACAGTGGCTCAGTACAAATCATCAAAACAGTTCATTAGCAGACTTCAATCCGATAAGCAGTTTATACTAAGCCGCAGATAGGCATAATAACATGGCTGGCGAAGTATTTATCTATACTAACATAATTATAGAGAGGTAAAGTTTGTATGTTTGGATGTAGGGGTAATCTTCGGAACTCATGATCAGATTCTGAAAATTCTTACTTCACTCATTTAGGAATGTAACTTGTCTCCGAATGTCATAGGCTGTATTTAAAACGCCCCAGTGTAATAACTAATAATTTACACTAAAACTACAACGGGAACGTACTGCAGTACTGTCACAATTTTTATGCATTGTGACTGGCGTCATCTTTTTGTTTTTGACAAAGCAAAAGTGGGTGTAATGGTCTATTTGAAATGAATGCTATGAGTTTGAGCGAAGCAGCGGGAAAAAGCTAGCGTAACCATAAACAAACTTATCGATTCAAGCACACTCAGCAGTGATCCGTCATGTATTGACACTAACCTCTATGATAAATCGTTTCGGGAAAAAACGATAAAACTCCGGCAATATGGCGACCAGCTGTCTGGTTCCTCTGTTTGTTTAGATAATAACTTAATCTATTTACCTAAAATATTATGGAATTCGTTTGTTTTGTGAGCTTTCTTGTAAGTGGAACATCCCAGTTCTTTGAACTTTCAATCTTTTATTAGCGTTTTGTGTTAGAACCATCGTTTTTTTGTGTTTTGATATTATGACTGCAAGAGAAACTTGACACTAAATGGCCATAATCTGATTTTGAAACGTTTTGGGCTGAATTTAACTTTTTTAGATTTCTCGGAAAACTTTTTCATTTTACGGCTAACGCAATGGATGAAAATATAACCATCAAAAACATAATAACACCCCTGAATCACTAACAAATGTAACGTGTCATTTCCAATAATGAACAGCACATGTCGCCTGCCATAACTTAACGCGAGGGTAGAAATAACGAGGAAAAAACAAGTTAATGGCGTCATATTTGAACAGGATAATGTTAAAGCACAAAATAATGAAGTGCCCACAGAAGGTTTACTTCTAAGTGGGTATTTCGCCAATGATACTGAATGTGTTACATCTAAGACGAATCCAGACCCGTCAGTGCGGATATTCCATAGTGATGAAGTCACCGAAAGCCTTTGAACGCAGTTCAAATGCGCTGAATGCATTCAGTTTTTTGATGAAATCGCTCTTACTCGTTCACCATGGAATATCAAAAAACTTAGATGCCATTAGGTCTTATGAGTAGCGAAGGTCTAGGATGTGATAGCACTGATAGCTAATATTTCTGAATTGCACTTTCTCAAAGGATTGGCCTACAATCGCACTAGATCGCGAAATGTGGAAGGATCAGGTAGGCCATTGCCCTGCAGTGGGACAATATAGACTTATAATAATAAAACCATCGTTAGGTATGGCATTACTTGCAATGCCATACCTAACGATGGTTTTCATTATTTTATACTTTACTCCTAATCAATGGACTAGTTCCATTGTCTTGGAGTATAAAATATATGTACAAGAATGTTGAGAGCTGTGCCAGCCATGAGTAATGCGAGAAGACAAGAGATCAGCAAGTCACCGAACAGTTTTTCCAGCATCCTGCAGATTTCAGAAGAAACCTTTGTTCAGGTTTGAACTGCGACACATAGTCCCGGTCAATGTACCTCAAATTTGGCTCAAAACGTATCTGTCCTCATACATCATAATTTGTCACAAAGTCGTCTTGCACCCAAAGACAGGGTTGTTTATTGAAAGTGAACCTTCTGCCCACCGGACATAATTGTTTTAAGAAAGTGTTTAAGCAAGCCTTTCAATTAGTGTTCTGCGCTAATGTAAATATTATCTTCAAATAACGCGTTAAGAGCTCGTTAAGATTACAATCGTAATGATCCAACATCTTTTAAACGTTGAAAAGCTTTTTTAATTAAGCTTTATTATTGTACCAAATGTTGTTTAATGTGTGTTATTAATCGTTGTTTTATTAATAGAGCAATTAAGTGGAAGATATTACAATGATTCCCAAATTAGCTCATATTTGGTCCTTATAGCAAAGTTTAATAACCTTTTAATCCCAGCAAATTAATGCAAAAAACACATATTATTACAAGTCAGTTACTACATACATAATAATAGCACAAAATATATTAATAAAACAACACAATACTTTGACCGAGTTAAAAAATAATAATTTTAAATAAAGACATCACAAAATTCGTTAAACTGAGATAACTTAGTTTTACTTTTCTGTTGAATAAAGCAAAACCTTACTTAATATTCTGGAAACTAAAATATAAAAGGGGTTTACATAATTTAACGCCCAAGTCACGCTTTACTTGCTCGTGGCATAAGTTTTTACTGTTTTAATAACAAAATTACATATTCTCTACTTGTTTATTACTGAATAAAATAATAGACTAAAACTCACTTAGCTGTGAAATAAATTATTAAACGCGTTCATGATAAAACACGTGTTTGAAAATATGTTAATTAACTCGATCAACTATGATTGAAAATAAGTAATGAATTCTGAATTATAAAAAGTGGGTAGATCACAGAAAAGCGATATGAAAATGTGGATGGGTGGCTAGTTAAGCGATATAAACAACGCCGTTCACCGGCGCCACCCACACGTGTGGTTTTCTTATTTAATACTATCAACACATGTTCCCCTTTATAAAAAACAACATAAATAGACCTTCCTAGATGTTTTATCGACCATAAACAGGCGTGCGGACTCTTTCGCCGATAGATCACGTTCACACGGGGGAATACACTTTTTTCTCCTAAACACAACACATTTTTTCCTCAAAGTATGGTGAAAAGAAATTGCGCTTTATTCACCCTGTGTACTCTTGTATATTTTTTCCAAATACACGGTCTGCTAAAGCGGCCATTTTAGGTCCGCTGGTTGCTCATAGTTATAATACAATCAAGCTTTAGATTTCTCGTCTCAAACACACTCGTGTCGTACTTTGCACTTACAAAAAAACTTGTTCGTAAAGACAACTTTGTCCGACTGTATTTACAAAGATTTCTGACAAATATGACATCTAATAAATGATCTATCTAAGATCCGATCCGATGACACCTAGTAACAAATCACTAGTGGCACTTACAAACAAAACACGAAAAGAAAAATCAAAATAAATAGTTTCTTTACAGCATTAATTCCCAACATTAAATCTTAGAAGCCATACCAACTGTCATCGTGCAGAATCGGTAAACTTTGACTTGTAAACCGGTAAGAAGATCCCAAGAAGGCGTGTCGAAAAGATTTATTAACAACCGCTGGTTCCGTGTGGGAGCCATCACGGAGATTTGTAACTCTACACCCTCAGGCGAGGGATACGCACTAAAAAGCTGTTTTAGAAACCGCCTATTCCTGGAATGGAAGGAACTATAGACTCTTCTAAGGATATGTAGTTCTAAATAGGGTTTGTTTGTGTAAGGCTATTTTTGGGCTACGATTATAATGTACGTATCGTGCTTGAGTTTGTAGGACGTCCCTTTAAGGAAGTCCTTCTTTGTTCTCAAAATAAATATTGGTGCTCAATAAAGGATGTTTAGTAACAAAGGATGGAGTTTCAATTTGTAATTTCTTTAACATTGTTTTATTTTTTATGGGCCTTCCTTTTGTGCTTACATTTAGCAAAGGGTGTTCCTTAGATTGATTGTATTTCCAGTTCTAAACTCACATCAAAACCATTTTGATGTCTAAAGACCAGCGTTGTCAAACGCGTCTCCACAAATAATTTTGTTTTAGTGTATTTTTGTTTCCTTGTCTACATTTATTTTTTAGGACAATTGGTTCAATTTAGAATACCATATTTCAGCCTGAATCCACTTAATATTAAGTGTGTTTCTATGTTTTGACAATTTATTTTTGGTTTAATTTATAAAAGAAATTCCCATTCTCATCTTTCTAATTTTCTGAGATATAAATCAGGGCTTATCGAGGAGTAAATCGCCCTCTTTCTCAGTGGACACTGCACGTGTTTCAAAGTCATCATTATCATAATCCTATTTTGCAAAAATGAACGTAGCCCCCTCATCTTATTCACCTCATTTGAATTATTGCTTCTTACTCCTTGGGGAGACATTAGGCCCCGAGATTTTATTTTGCCACGCAAAAAACACGTTTATTATTTATATTTAGTTATTACTTTTGGCGCATATTAGATTTGTTGTTTTTTTGTGGAGATTAAACAAGTTTAATTTAAATAATACTTGTTAGGTAATATAATAAGACGTCTAGGTATAATAAATTATATAAAATGACAAGGTACGGTACCGCGAATCGTAGTGTGAAGACATACATAATTACATAGTGTGAAAATCAAAAATATTCCTGACATTAGTAGACAAACAAAAAGGCAAATTAAATTTGTTTATGCGTAAAGACATTTTGTGTAGGTCCTCCGGTCGCGTTTCACTTAAAAACTTGAAACCTTGCAAGTATTTCATCAAGTTGATTCTTCTAAACAATATTACGTCGTTTCTCCTCATTGTCCCCTAGACGCTGCATTTCATAACTTCAGCAAAACAGAATTCAATTTACGAGTCTTACCAATCAGTTGACGATATCGATATTCCCTTTGTTCTCCGTAATTTGCCTTTACAAGAAAAAGCCCGGGGGACGATTCGGTGAATATTTTATTTTGCCCAAAATTTCTTTTCTGGCGAAATACGTCCTCGCCAATTAAATTCCTGGTCTCAGATGAGAGGTAATGTTATTCTGTTTTATTTGTCAACTAAGGACTTCGTATACTAGTTGTCCAATTAGTTTTGGATTTGATAAGCTTAATTATATTGTATAGATAGAGCTGTTTTCATTTGAGGAGCTCGTGGCAAAATAATAGCAGCCACTCAGGTCGATCTGTAGGATAAGCCGCGCTTGCCTAGGTTGGTTTGTGGATGGGTGACCGCCCATTACATACCGAGTTTCCTCCGTGCCTCGGAACGCACGTTAAGCCGTTGGTCCCGGCTGTGAATTGTAGATCTTTGACAGTCGTTACAGGTACTCATTGGCCCAAAAAGTCTGACAACCAGTCTTACCAAAGGGTATCGTATTACCCAGTAACTACTAACTGGGTTGTGGAGGTCAGATAGGCAGTCGCTCCATGTAAAATACTGGTATTCAGCTGCATCCGGTTAGACTGGAAGCCGACCCCAACATAATTGGGAAAAGGCTAGGCAGATGATGATGAAAGCTGTTTTCATTTAATACTGTGTGAAGTTCGAAGCTTACTTCTGTTTTCGCTATTACTATGGTGATTCCCAAGAACCGCAACATCGATTCAGTAAAGATTAGTACGTAATCTGTTATGGTGTTATTCCAATTTCTACCTTAACAGCTTTCCGTCATCTTCATTCCACAAATCGTTAGTTCCTTGGAATGCTAGTGGTGGTGGTTGCTCGTAAATAGCAGATACCACACGGCAATTTGATAGGAAATCGATTGAGTGAGTTTACAACGAAGCTCAGAGCAATGGGCAATGCATTTGTTGCACGTACAGTCGTTATTTACTGTAATGTAATAAAGTGAGTTAATACATTGTTTCTGTACGTGGCTACGAGCGGACTCCACGTCTTAGAGGTGCACGGCAGTATTTGTGGACAATCATGCTCGGCGTACTACTAGGTTCTACCCAACTGCAGTTGCTTCGTATTTTTAAACAACACATTCATTAATCTTTTACTAACTTTAGTAGATTTTGTTCCTTCTCGTTTATTTATCAGAGTTCCTTAAGCCAGATTTGGTAATCCTCAACCAAATCCGTATTAGCATAATTTGCAAACAGTGCACATAAAAGTTTCTTTTCACCCGTATTTTAAAATTCAACCGGGGTAAATGGATTACCGCCGGTGGTGGCGATAGCAAGCGCCCGGCGCTGCTCACGATGTAAAAGATACAATCTTACCCATACATCGCTATAGTTTACTTCGAAACGGATCTACGGGCGGTTCGGAACAAAGCAAGATAAAGGGGCATGACTAACATACCACCTTGAACTATGGAATTTTATTACTCAAGCCGAGCTAGAATGTATTTTACACTGTGACCGAGCGAGAAGATTGGTACAAAGTTACTGAGACATCCATTTTGAAATACGACCGAAAATCTTTAGGAAACGCGCTGAATAACCCGAAGCATGCAATTTGTGTTCGTGACACGAATTGGGTTAAGAAATCCGCGATTTTAACCACGAGTATGCTTTACAATAACAGTTCGAAAAGTGGAAATATATCATCGATGTACGACGTTAAACGTTAACTCGGCACGGTAAGTTACGTTTGCCAGTGGTTCGCGATGCGGATCATCGGCGGAAAGTTTATTGACTTCATACCTAGTTAGTTCCTAACTGTACCGCACTTATTGCCGTTTGGAAGTTTTGCCGAGCGTCACCAGTCATGCGATACCGACATTTATAAAACGCGACTTTTTACAATTCCTTTTTCGCTGTCCCCATAGTTTGAACATGAAACACAAAGTGAAATATAGATGGTGTTTTCAAAGCAGGCATCTTATCATTAGTATGTCATCGTAACCTTTACCTGCATTGACGATGAATAATTTCTCGCAAAATTCAATACAAAATTCCTATTTTCCTTGTGCAAGGTTGAAGAACCGGTTCTTCAAAGATAACTCAGCCGCGAAAATATTCAAGTAGGTAATTTAGTTGCATTTTGAAACATCGCCAATAGCACTGAACGTGGTCCTCCATCAACAAACGTAAGAAGTGGCCGTTTTAAACATCGCTCCCGCGGGGCTGGCATGGAACGTCAGGCTTAAAGCCTTTAAGAATGAAAGGCGCCTGATTTAAGGCCCCCTGTCGGCGATAACGAGGAAACAGGCTGCGCCAGTGGCCGCTCAATAAAGCTTCCAACTAGCCAGGTTTTATCGGCGCTCACCATCTACCGACTACCCGCCAGTACCCGCATCTCCGCAGTCTGAGCGTGTCAGTGCAGAACACTCCACGCGAATTATGTAGCCATTATGCTTGATGTACGATTCCTTCGCCAGATGTTCCTATAAATCCAATGGTTTATGTCTTGAATTGACCTGAGCGTAATTCTCGTTCGAATGCAACTTTCAATTTGGTGTAACGATTAGATTACGCTGAACCGCAGGTTCAATGTTTTACCTCTCTCTTTTGTCTAACGATGCCTACTCTGCATTTGCTCGTTAAATCAAGATGCTTGAATGCTTCTACGGTCCTCTCTGTAACTCAATAAGTAAATAAATATCGAAAATGTTTCAAATTCTCCGACGGGGGAAAAATGGTTTTACTTTTATATTAGGCAAGACAGTAAAGCGTACCAACCAATACAGCTCATATTACATAGGCATGCGAGACGCGAATCCCGAGCGACTTGCGACGGGGGCGAAATAAAATTACACAACGTCCCCTAAGGAGTGCGACACGCGACAGTTACGATAAAGGGGATTATTGCCTGCACTTGAGAATGCACCCTCGATGATACGCCATAACGACACATATTGGACTAAAGGGCGACAACCCTAAAAGGCATTAGGAGGGATTATCGTTATAGCTTTACAAAGCATTAGTCGATAAGTCACCTTAATCTTGACTCTCTTTGTCTAGATTATCGATACTATTGTTCACAATTGTAGTTTTATTAGATAAGGCAAAACAATTAGAATATAAAAGAATTGTTTGTCGTTGCCGTACGTGACGCTTACAGACAGCTTCAAAGTCAAAGCAGTTCATTTTATCCTTTTCGTAGAATAAACTCTTCAGATAAAGAAACGTGTTCCTGACACGAGCGACGAAATGTGATCACGAAACTTTAATTATGCCGAGGGACACATTTGGCTATTTAGTCACGGTCATCTGGTAGCGGCATAAATTATGTAGGTAGACGGACAACACCCTCGACTTTCCGATGAGTCACTGGGCCCGACGACAAATGAGCTAGCATGACCACTACGAGGGTTCACGTCAATTAGTTCAACAGCAGATCTCATACTTAGACGAGACTACGATTTGTTAGAATCCCCTCGCATGTTCTATTTATTCCATTTGGATTCCGGTGGGGTAGAAAATGTTTTCAATTTAGACGCTTTTAGTCCGAATGCCTCCAGCTTTATACGTAGCTCACAATGAAACAAGAGTACAGTGCAAACTTTACGAAGCTGAAAATAAAACAATGTGTACGGTTTCTCCGATAAACTTTTTGCTGAGAGGGCTGGTCTTCAAATAGCAATTGCATCGGTCGGTAAATGAAAATGGGTTACAGTGGTCAAATACCGAAACGTCGTGGTCGCAAAACCAACTGGAAATTCTGGAATAGATACTGCTACTATATTTTAGTTCGCTCTATGTTTTGGAAGTTTGGTTTTAAATTAACTTTTCCACCAGCCGAAATAAATTTCAATTCTGGGACAAACGAACAAAAAAATTCGACGCTTGTATGAATTTTATTAAAATACAGTAAGGGACAGCACATCAGTTTATTTATATTAACAAGGCAAAGGAGTATGTAAAGGAATGCTCACTAAATCCATATTTTATTTCAAAATCACTTTCTAACTAGCAGTTACTCAATACAGTTAAATCTTATAATCGGATAGTAGTCACAGGTCTCAATAACTCATCCTAAGATAGAATAATCGGATTACATCGCCACAAAGAAATGTTGAGCGGCTTTAGAAAACCACTTGGGCCGTAACGAGCCGGGTAGTCGGCTTCCAAGAATCCAAGATATATATATGTTTTATTGAAACCCAACTACAATCAGATTGGATTTCAAGGATTGACGATTCTGGTTGTAGTAGAAATATGTAGGGTTTTATATTATCAAGAATCGGTGTGGGAATCAAATTCATGTGATGTTTTTTCCATGTTTATACCAACTATGGTAGAAGACCTGAGAATGTTATTCGTATTTGCATTTACCGTGACGAAAATTGCCTTTTTTGTTTTATTTTCAGTCAGGGTCAGTAGGGCATTAGAATTATTTAAATAAGAAAATATCTCGCACGTGTGCAGCGTTATCATAATTATAAAGACAAAGTCCCTAACCTAATTAAAACACCTTTCTTTAAATGAATAAAGACTGTAATAAATAACGATGCAAATCTACCTCGATTTAGTTCAGGGTTAGAGACACATAAACATATAAGAAATGCGCTACAATGTCACACAGTCGAGTTGTTGATTGAAGAATTATGCTAAGTGTGTCGCTCGTCATATCCTATAGAAAATAAAATATTCAGCAGCTTCTTTATCCAAGAGAATCGCGTGAATTCCGCGGGCTCTTCTCGACCCATTTGCGACGTAATGGCCCGTCGGAGTCTGCCTTCAGGATTCTAATGGAAAAACGTCTGAGTCCGATCACAGCCTTTCAACTCTTATTTCACTTTAGCGTATAAGCACAAACGCTTTTGCGGAGGTAATACGTTGAGAGCTGTTAAAAAAACCATGAAAACGTTTCGAGTTTTTCATTTTTGCTATCTGAGTAAAGGAAACTCCATAGTGCAATTTACCGTGACTGTTATTATAAATAGGAGCTGCCAGTTTCCCCACACTATTTTCTTTGTGATGTAAACCTATTTACACGCATGTGTTCAATTTAGAGGGGTGGGTGTTAAACTAACAAGGGTGCAACTCTTATTAACGGCCTGTCAAAAGCGTTATACCCAAATCCCGGTTGAATCATATCCCTTCAGATGCAGTCGTATTGATGCAATGAGTCAGCATACAAAATGCTTTGTTTATGGAACGTTATTTCATTTTTTGTTTCAAGGTACTTTGTACGAATAAAATTGTATTTTTTAATAGAAAGTTCAGGGATCTCGGTCTAGCTACGAAATATGTCTGTTATTAGCCAGAAAAGAAAGTGGCTTAAATTGTTTTATTTATAAAATGAGCAAGAAAGGTTAGGTAACAGATGGATATTTTTATAAAGTAGAAAAGAAAACTCTAAGAACACTATAATTTAAAACAATCGAGCAACTCCATCCCTAAGACGACCCACTGACCCAAAACTCAAAGTAAAATTCACCAAGTACCAACAACCCATCATTTCCAACAAAGAAAAATACATTGGTTTTCCCAGCAGTCGGCGACAAGAGGCTCTCAAAACGACTACATATCGAAACTGTCTCACACCAGCCCTGTTTTGTAGAAGACAGTAACTGATAGCAGAATAAACAAACAGGTAAGCGTTGTTGATATTGATTCCGCTCAGCGAGACCCGAGTGGACGTAAACATGGTGTTTGTTGTGTGTATTGGGATGTAAACGGAGTTTTTTCTACTGAAACATTCTTTAGTTTTCACAGTCACTGTTAGATCAAAAGTTGACCAAGAAGTAGTCCACCTAAAAACGTAGATAGAATTAGAAACTATCGTTTCTCGTAATGCACCGATAAGGTTTAAGGAAAAGCTGCGAAATAGCGCTTACAATACAAAAGATCGTCGTTAGATCTGTTTTCAACAAATCAACCAAGAAGGTCAACAAATCAACGAAGTCAAGAACAAAAGTACTAAAATTAGCTCGTATTGTCCGGAACATTAATACAGCTAATAAATTATAACATTTTCAAATTCGCCTTTTAACGAAGCACCTCGAGTAACTACAATCATTTTATGTGAACGAATTACGAACCTTCAGACACTGGGCCAAAACAAAGCAACGGCCAATTTATTTATTGTTCTACTTGTGAGAGGTGAAAACTGGGTGGTGGGTGAAGGTAGGGCACCCCCACAGGGGTGGGCCAGGTGCCCCTTCATCCCCAGGGACATTGGGCAGGCAAACACTTTAATACGGCGCGAAGCAATTCGTCTAACATCAAGTAACATCGAGGAAATTAAGATGAACCGCATTACGAACGGAAGAAACATTATTGACTGGTAATTCAATTTCGTTTTTATTTCGGTTGATAAGAAGTCTTGTATTGCATTCATAATTGTATTGAAGAAATAGGGAAGAAGAACACATGCTGCAAAATTGGGATATGGGCACGAATGATGATGATGAAGAAATTTTGTATTGTATCGAAAATTTATGTTATAATCAAATTGAAATCTCTTAATACAACAATATTGTTGATTGCCTTACATTAATTATAATGAAAACCAGAAATTAGCACTATAGTAAGATACGAATGGTAGAACAATACTTGCTTCACAATAACAATACCGCAATATTTTGGTCTGACATTGAAGCATAAAGATTAATATCATCGGCAAAGTAATGGTGTTTCTGACATTTCAATCAAAGTTCCGACCTAACAGAGTTAACCAGCATCATGGCCATCATGTAGTTTTTCCCCCTTAAGTATAACAAAGGAATACGTGACGTAGTTACTGGGCAATCTCGGCAAGCTGGAGCGGTAATTAAAAATGTTTTCGATGCTGTGCCGAGGAAGTTTACCTCGCCAGTGGTCGGTTTTCTAACTACTAAGTTTTTTTTTCTTTACAGCACCAAACTGTACGTAACAACTTTCTATATCCGTACCTGATAGAAATCTATTGCACAACTACCAGTTCTTAAAAGTTTTTCATAGGTGCAAAAATTCAGGATTCTTTCATATTGATTCAGAATTTGGGACCTGTGTTGTGTTAAAAATCATTTATTCTCCTTTCTCGGTGGTACTTGGAAGACTACTTTTGGGGTTTTTACCCAAATATTACATAGAAGGGCTCTGAGTTAGACATTTGTACCCGACTACGGCGATGCCAAAAAGAAGGGTTATTATTTTAGCAGTGTATGTATGTTTGTTTGTATTTACGTATGTTCCTCCGTAGCCTAAAGTATTCATCTGATTTTGATGAATAAGGTGTCAATCGATTCGTTATTATGGCCCGAGTAACATAGGCTACTAACCGAAAAAAAAAAACGATTTTATTTAGAGCGTGAGTTTTCAGTAGTCGTGTTTTTAGTAGTAGTATTCCACACAAACTTTGTGTTTAAAGAAAAACTCTTTCGTAATTCATATCAACAACTTTTGCATATCAAATTGCCAGTCATAAAGTGCTTGAGAGAACGCAATAAAGGCAGATTTACAACTTGATTAATCGAAACAAAGTCGTTTCTTTGTCCAGGTGTAATTAAGAGTTTTCACAACGCTTGATATCGTACATTGTGAACGATTGAACGATAGCACAACAATAGGCGCAGGTTACAAAATCTTTAAGATGTGAACGTCCCTCATCAGAGTTTCGAGATATTGTGACATAAGTCTTTGTAAGATCGCCCACGTTTTGTTTGTAGTTCAGTACCTACTCAGTACTGATATAACATCCATCTTTTTTATGGAATATTGTAGATATATTTACATAACGGTAGTGATCATAGTTGTTCTCATATTACTTTTGTATATGTACCGTAGATAACTGTTTTCTCAGATTTTATCGTGATATCATCGGTCATTTGGGAGTCATAAATCTTGCAAGTGTCTGATCAGATCAAGGTATCAGTACGAAGTTTTTTTAAACATAAATCACATTACAATATAATTTACTCACCCACTCACAGTCACGATATAGTTACTCTGTAGAAAACCTCAAACATAGTGATGTTCTAAAGTGCGTAAAGCTAAAGTTGAATAAACTATGGAGCAATAAGCAGATGAACAGTAATGGCTAGATTATCACGTTGAGATCAGAGCAATAACCACTAGGTACCGTTACAATCATGTCACGCCCATCGCGAGTACGATCAAACGCACGAAGTACTAACACTTGAACTACAAAAACTTGCTTGATCTAAGGAAGAAATGGAGCTGTCATAGTCGATTTTCTTTCTATATAAATGCGGTTAACTGTACAGAATCAACAGTAATGTACCGAGAAATTCGGGAAATGTTCTTTTAAATGTACCATGACTCCATGAGACAGTTTAAATAATGCATGGTGCTTGAATAAGCGTTATTTAAAATTGGGATTAAGGGACCTAACGGATGTAGACTCTACATTTTTTTTATATGCGACACTCTTGAAAGCCAGTGTTAACAGTAGCGACCAGGGAAGCGCCGAGAAAATGAAATTCGACGAAGTCCCAGAGAATCAATTTAACTGTTTTGGATCCCGCAACGAAATGAATCACAAAGAATAGCGGAGGAGTATGAATATGAAGACTGGAGAAGTTGTGCCGTAACGTGTTCATGTACACTACATAATTATCATGTGCAAATGTACAACATGTTTCTAACATACCGTGTGTTGCGTAATTGACACTTGATCCCAGCTCACATTATGATTACTAGATCAGATAATGTAAGTACTCGCACTAAGATTTTTCGCTGCGATTGCAATCACTGGACATTTGAGACTTAGCTCACTCATGCATCTGTCTAATTTAGTGCTCATTTCACCAATGAAAATTAACGTGATCCACATAGCATAAACGGGGTTCAAGGGCTCAGTGTCAAAATCCCATAGCTCTTATGATATTGACAGCTGTATACAGGGTCTAACAAGACCCTTAACGAAGCCGCCAACCAAGCATTATGTACATCAAACTAAGTAACTTTACGCAAAACATATTGCTGGGAAACGACTTTTTTTTGGGGTGAAAAATAACGTTTTACCGTAGGACTCAATGTAACATACTCAAAACATTGTGTACGGTGGCCGTGTTTAAATTAAAAACATGTATTTAAAAAAAAGAACTTGTTTTGGGTAAAAAAGTTGGAACTTTGACCCCAATATCTCCGTAACTAGAAGAACAAAAAAAAATCGCAATGACGAGGAGAACCAGTTCCTTTCGGCATCTTTAAGGGCCTTATTACATTCTTTATGTTGTGTACGTGTCAGTGTTGATGTCGGTTTAGATATTATGATGATCATTCCATTAGTTGAGACCGCCCCTAATCCTCTAGAATCACCGGCCCACAAGATAATTTTGAACAAGAATACAACCAATTAAGAAGTTCTACAATGAAAATCTTGTTTTTTAAGGTCCGATAAAGGTTAGACTCTACAACATCAAACAAACAGACGAATACCCTATTCCAGACAACATAACTAACTAACCTAATTAGCAATATTGTAAAACATTTGTGTTTTAATTTTGGTGTACAGTCTGTAATAATATTATAAAGAGGTAAAGTTCGTGAATTAGAGGTTGTAGGGGGGTAATCTCTGGATCTACTGAACCGATTTTCGAAATTCTTTCATTAATAGGAAGCTACATTATCCCCGAGTGCCAGGCTATATTTACAACATGCCCGTGGGATAATTTCTAACCAAAACGCGAGCGAAGCCGAGGGCAACAGCTAGTAAAGTATATTCTTATTTTATTGTAACCAGCTTGATTTGTTGCCGTATTATTGCTTGATACAAAGTAATACTAATTGGTAGTAACATTATGGAACGGGAGCAGATGCACGACCCGGAACCTATCTCTAGCTAAACAACTACCAAGCCTTCCATTTTATGGCAAAACAACCTGGCAACTGAATGTTAATGAAAATCTAGTTACATGGCTTGTTCACTTAGTCGTAATGGGTACTAAATATGGGTAGATCATCATTTGTATAAATGTAGAATTGTAGTTTCGAAATGCCTCGTTGGTGTACAGGCATGAGGTGATGAGTTCGATTCCCAGGTTGGACAAAGTATTATTGGGTTTTTCCATCAGGAATTTCTCAGTAACAGTCACGGAGTCTGTATTTGTACCCGGTTGATGGCAATAGGCTCGCCCCTAATGCATGGGACTTGAAACATAACTGGGGAAATGTGGGTGTACTCTTAGGTACACATCTGCCTAATCCTTCGGAATTACAAGCGCGCTGTTATGTATGTATCATGCAGATTTCATATTCAAATTATGACACAAATACCAAATGACGTAATTGCATCACAGAGAGGATATTTGGAGATTTAGCGTAATCAGTCTGCGTACGCGCAAACCAGTTTGGAACAAAATTTTAATTGAATGTTATTTATTATACGTGTTGATCCGCTTTGCCCTCTAATTAGACAGGCTATTCATAGTTTTTCATACGAATGATACCTACAAGGATAAAATAAAGCTAAATTAGATTGCAGTTAAAATGTCGTTTGTTAGACATAATGAAACCACGTGCAAGCCTTATGAGGCGAGCAGATGATGCATTCGTTTTAATATTCACTAGCGACCCGCCCCGGCTTCGCACGGGTGCAATGTTATACATATAAACCTTCCTCTTGAATCACTCTATCTATTAAAAAAACCGCATCAAAATCCGTTGCGTAGTTTCAAAGATTTAAGCATACAAAGGGACATAGGGACAGAGAAAGCGACTTTGTTTTATACTATGTAGTGATGAGAGACAGCTAATTATTGTCAATAAATCATGCACATTTAAAGACTGTACTAAGTAAACTTGTTAAATGCACTGCGAATATCCAGTCCTGCGAACACAGTTGCGTTCATATTATTGTACGGCATTGCTCATACAATGCGAAATTCCTTTTCATTGTAGTGAATTATCTGAAATTATTGGACGCAATATTCAGGTCAATAATACAGGTGGTATTGTCAATGCCGACAAAGAACAGCAAAAAGTTTTAAAAGGTTTTTAAAGCAGTAAATTACACATTTCGCATTCATTTGTAAAACGTAACGTATTGCGTTAACGGTTCCAAGATAATTACGTAACGACATACGAAACTCCTACGCTTTCGATGAGTCATCCCTCTAATTTAACAGAACTGTCCATTTCAAGAGTTGTTACAAAAAAAAACGCGAAGGAAACCTCACTTAAGGTGGATGCGCAAGGGTAGCCCGAAATTTAAATTTTCTTACGTTTATTGCAATTTGCAGGTCAGTGTCAGATTGTATGATGATGAAAATATGAATCGCGCCAGTAACAGGTATGGAGTTACAGAATTATAATCATTCAAAATATCAATACAACCCTCCAAGTTCATATAATCCCAAAGAGTGACTTTTTCATGAAATAGCTATTGAATGGGGTTATATGAACTTGGAGGGCTGTATTGATGATTTAAATGATTATAATTCTGTAACTCCATACGTGTTATCGGCGCGATTCATATTTTCATCATCATACAATCTGACACTGACCTGCAAATTGCAATAAACGTAAGAAAATTTAAATTTCGCGGGCTACCCTTGCGCATCCACCTTAAAATGCTGAAAACGTTTTAGATCACAGGGGCTTTCGATTTCCATACAGGCAAACTTGTGAAATAGGAAACCTAGTTTTTCTCGTAGTAACATAATTTTACGTCTATCCTATCCTTACCGCGCAGGACTTTCTCAAGGGAAATCGACTGTCAATTTCCAACGAATGATGTGTTATAGAACACAAACATGAATAATAATAGAGGTTGGTAAGAACCTACCAAAAACTTGTATGTTTTGTACAAATCTTAACGGAAATATATTTTCTCATTCTCCCCCTCCCAAAGTTGAAAGCACTCAGAAGTCAGATGGTTCGTGATTGCGCGACGTTAATCAAAAATAAACGTTACATTGTGAAACACCGAATCCAATCCGATAATTGTGGCAGAACATTAACCTAGTGGCTGTCGACCAGCAGTCCACCATAATGTTGCGGAAAGTGGAAATAAAGTGGATCAAGGGGCTTTAGCATCGGCCGTCGTGACGAAAGACTAGAGTACAGTTAAGCGAGGTATTGTTCGGACTCGGGGAGCGAGACAACTCATCTAGACGTCATAATTGCAGATCGTTAACCCCTCGATTCTGAGGTCGCTAGTGAATAAGTTCACTTGGTGACCGAGCTCAACAGACCAGCAAATTGTGGCACCGCACATTCGTACACTTCGAGTTTCGGGACTTGTGAAAGCTTTACAAATGTCGGTGATTTATTCGCTTCGAGGTCTGGTTGTTTAACTAAGTAGAAGCCGGGTTTAGCTACAATTGTTTTTTCTAGCATATTTTGTTATGTGCGGTCAGTTAAGTAAACAACGTAGAAATCCTAGAAAAAAATTGTCTCATTTTTCAGCGCGTTTTTTTGGGATCACTTCCCCTGGTCGTACAAACAAAATATCGTACCGTACGGCGTACGACACTAGTTTCACCGCGCTATAAAATAAGTTTTCGCAGTATGATGGTATCAGTGTTAATGTACACAAGGCCGATGTAATGACTGGCTAAACATGACTAGGTGGAAACATGCGAACGGTGTGATTCGAAGAAAAACCGTTAAGTCCGGTATAGAAATAATAGAGTTCAACTAGCCGTGTGAGTGGATTTAGTGTAATTATGAAATTTTATAGCGAAGTTTAATACCTAATTAGGTGTAATCAATTTTAATAAAGAACGCTAACCTATCTTAGCAACACTTAAATTACACTTAATTGCAGGACATTGAAAGAAGCGTACGTGGCGAGCTCCCAAAGAAGAAAAAGCTCATTAAATCAATTAAGTAAGCCAAATTATGATTTCCTTTACCTAAGTTAAGATTGATCACTTTGAGTTTGAAAAGCCGGTTTTTAATTGGGAGATTACTTTTTAATTATCTTCTTAATTTATGCTTACTTGAGCAAGTTTAAGAGGTGCCAGTAATATTGCTTTCAGTGGAAATAAGAAAAACTAAGAATAACACCACTAACCAAATTAGGCTGTGCTCCAAAATCATAATGTGTTGGTAATTCAACACTAGTTTCAAAAGTTGAGCACACAGACTCGTTTGTTTCGTCTATGATCTAACTTTATTTGGAGTGATCTAAAGACCAAAACAGCTTGGGTACTAAAATTGAAACCCATATACATGCATTAGTTTTAACCCATACCTACAGAGTAAACGGATCCATTTCACAATTGAAGAATGGTAGACAAAAGGCATTGTTTCGCAAAAGGCATTTGCGAAGCCATAGCTATATCGAGTAACCAGAAAAAGGGGTAAAAACATAAGCCTCGCCTAAAACAAAATGTGGCGACTGGTCTGCCGTTGTGCGTTGTTTTGACATATTTCTGAATTGTGGGACTCAAAGAAATACTGTGTTCTGTCTAGTATACAATCAGTTTGGTCTTATTGAATATGTACGGGAGTTTTTCACGTAGGCTTTTGTTTGTTGGGAGGGAATCATCGGTTTAGTAACTAGAGAGTAGAGACCCTCTAAATACATGCAGAGGGTTTTTTTTGTCATGAGTAACCGTTCGGTGACATCCAAGTTGCTGACTTAAAAGAAAATTTCAACAATTTAAGTAAGTAGTTATTATATTCTCAATCAGAATTATAAGGCTTTCACAACTGCATACCATTTTCAAAAGCTTTTATCAAAGCAAAATTTTAATGTTAATATTTTAGATGCCCTCATCCTAGTATAATACTATTTCGTTGGAAGTCGGAATTTTCTATGTAATAAAAGAACAGTGCAAAAACATAAATTATTCGCCGGACAATATGCTGCGTTAGCTCACGCAAACCCCATTGTATCTCTCATTTTCTTCTTTTTCCGCATTCCTTTGTTTCGGTAATGAAAAGTATTCCCATTCAAATTAATGAACGTTTTGAAATCGAGACTATTTTGCTATTATATTATAGCACTAATTAGGTAAAGAGTTTCAATTACGTCGTTTTAGTTACAATATTCTCTAGGTAGGCATACAAAGTTTCGCTTTTCACTGATTAGGAACTGATTTAATATAGTTTTGATTAAAGGCCTTTGGCTGGTTGGCATGATACATTCAAATTTATGCCTATTTCGAGACCATTATGTAAAGATAAAGAATTTAAGCGGCGTAAAAGCCATACAACAAGACGTTCGCGCCAAAATCGTTGGCAAATTCAAGATGGCGCTTACAAGTGAGAAAATGATTGATCGAACTCACGGTACATTGAAATACCATTTTATAATAAGTGTAATTGATATAATTCATACTCAAATGCACAACGATATTGATATCCATACAATTATTAGTGATCCATTAAAAATAGAAGCTTGCATAATTCATGGGAGGGAAAGTAGTTCCGTTGGTACCGCGTGATTTATTAATGACCACGTGTTTTCCATTACAACATTTGCATAGTTTGTATAATCAAACACAATACCTGTATTACCTGTAAGAAGTGACGTTTGATTGTTTTGCGAAAACACAGGAACAGGTACCGAACCACAGGTGTTCAGTTAGCCATTATACAATACATATTCATATTCAGTTAGGTTCATCAATATATCAAAATAGAATTTGAAATTTTAATAAGATACCATTTTTTTTTTAATTCTGCCAATGACGTTGGTGGATACTAAATTAAATTCAAAGACTTCTTTTTACTAAAGGTAGGCAGGTACTCGAAACTTTTTAGATACGGCGGCAAACAACTAAAGTTCATAATATTATCATAAGCACACAACAAAGGGGTTCTCATTGCTCATCACATGAAATCAAGAAATATCTTCGTACAAATAAAAGATTACGAACCGACGCGATCCCCCGAACAAAGGCTTGATTAAAGACATCAAAAGCGTGACGCTTTGTTGCATCCTATTAAGATGCTACTCTCGTAGATAAACAAAGTGTCTCTCTGTAACTTCAATAACTTGATCCCTTGTATTTACAGAACAAAGGTTAATGGTTAATACAAAGAGCGGGAAAACTGGAGGTTTCAGAGGAGTGAACTCGCGCGCCGTATTATACATCACTATCCCATTTCCAAAGGATCCATCTATTGTTCTTACACCATCGTAAGGTTGTAAAAAAAAATAGCGCTACATTTTGAATTTAGAATGCACCACAAATATTTCCCTGACTGATTCTATTTATTCGTTTGGAAATGCGAAACTCGTAGACATAGACATTTGTGAAAAAGCTTGTTTGCTCGGAAATCGGTCGAAACACGTGCTATTTTTCGAGTGTGTCGTGTCGGTGAAATTGGGACAGTACAAATAATTGGACAGGCCCCTGGGAACAACTTTGTTTCAGTCAGCTTCATACTAGACGGAAAATTATTAGTTAGTTTGTCTACGTCGTATCAAAGCTTTTGATTAGTCAGATGGACTGATCGATTTAATCAACCAGCCAATACACAATAGACTACAAAAATGTATGTTGTGCTAGTAAGGCTAATTCATCGGTACACTAACTTCGTTTAGCCAGTTTAATAGCAAATATTTGAACAAGAATGTGGAGTAGGCGAGTGGTATCATGTTCCGCGATAATTGGGATTGCGAAGTTAAATAGCTATTTTCATAGTTTGTGATTATGGAACATTACTTTGGGAGTAGGTACTAGATATGATGTGCAGAATTTGCAGATTCTGATGACTGTTTCATCAGCATGCTGGCAAGCTAAATGCTTTTAAAGGATATTGTTCGCTGTGTGCGGGTGACAATAAAATATGAATAGCACATAACGTACGTAATATTAAAAGAAATTTAAATCAGAACAGAGAAAAACCATAGTTATTAACTTATTACCCAAACAAAATGAAACAAAAAAAGCCGCACGCAGAGACCGTAGACAAAATTGCGCGCTGATTGTCGGGGTCCCAAATTGCATAATGTTCGGACGGCCATCAGTAAAGCCAGTCACCGACTAGATACAGTTGTGCTGCCACAAAAGAAAAAAAACAACTCGAGCCAAATGGTGGTGGTGGCCAAATTTATGTTCGTATAATCTGTAGTTACGTTTCACTTTGCTTTCATACCCGCAAATGTGGGCCCGTTGGCTTATTGTATAAAAGGACCTCCGCATTTTGGGTCCTTTAAGGACTGATTTACTGGGACGCCGACTTTTGTCGCGTTGACCTACTTTTTGAACAGATATCGCAAAGGGTTTGACCGTCAGTGTTCATCGCTTGAAGTGATCAATTGGGGATTCGTCTAGTCATGTTTGAAATTATAGCTGCAGTAAAATGTTTGGTTCATTGGTGCATAGTTCTACAGATCAATGAGAGATGGCAATAAATATTGATCTTCATATTGGTATCGATACGATTGAAAATGTAATGTTTGTTGTGTTAGAATGTTATATATTAAGCTCGGTAGTTGGTGTCGTTTCGTGAAGGTGGTTGCGTGTCGTAGGCGGGGGATGTTCAGCGGTGCGTTCAAATGGAAGACTTGTCGGTGTCACTTTAGTTTATTATTGTTCGTACTGCCTGTTCAGGTTCTATACATATCTATTGTTTCTGTCAGCTTTCTAAGCTCCAGTGAGAATAACAACTTAATATCATGTGCGTGGGTGGAGGCTGGGCTTTTGTATAAATGAAAGAACTGTAATAATAAGTCAAAAGAAAGAAAGTGAATAGAATTGGCTGTATATTGCCTTACAAAGAGCTTTTCATGGAAAAGTTCTAGGGTAGCCAAGAAAGGTCTCTACTCTATCTATTATGGGTTCCGTAGCCTAGTGGCAAAAAACGAAACCAATTTCTTCATGTCCGTTCGTAAAGGTAAATTTTGTTTGTATGTAGGGGGTAATCTTCGGAACTACTGCTCCGATTCCGAAAATTCTTTCACTAACGGGAATCTAAATTATCCCCAAGTGTCATAGGAACATTTAAAACGTTCCACGTTAAAAGGGAGCGAAGCCGCGAGCAAAGCTAGTATACTTATAAATATGAAAATTGGATTTATATATTCCATTCCATGTACTTACTAATAAATGACGGTATTATGTAATACCGTAAACAAATTGATAAGAGGTGGTACTTTTACACATGTAACGAAGAGCTGAAAAAAATTGCACAATAGCTTGTGGGGTCCCATCATCATACTGCCTAGGCTTTTCCCAACTGCGTTGGAATCAGGTTCCAGCCAAACCCCACGCTGTTAGTACCAGTATTTACACAGAATGACTACATATCTTACCTCACAACGCAGTTACTTGGTAAAACTGGTTGTCAGGACTCTGGCATTCTGAATGGTTATTGTCTGTACTTTTTGATAGCAATTTATGTTAAGGTATTCAAATAAATCTCAAAGTTATTACAATTTAAAATAGAGCAACTTTTCAACATTTTAAACTAGAATGTTTCTACCCCAGAAACAACACCATGCCTTTTAACATGACCTTCCTAGAAATCAATTTTAGTTTTCGACGGGAAGTTGAGTTATTCTCCGAGTAGCTTGTAGTATAGTATTTGTTAGAAAAATAAATTTGTTTCAGAATTTTAATAGGTTTGTGAGTAAACTTTGTGAAATTGGTTGAAATAACTAATGCAAATAACTTTTGTTTTTGCAACAATCAAAGAGATGATAGCCAAGCTATCAGCTTCAAGCTTTTCTTGTAATAAAAAGTTCATATCATAGACTAAGGATTTTGAATAGGGAAATTAAATAGTTTAGTTCAATAGTTTTTAGTTTAATATGATATACAGCTAGATTACAAAGTATTATTTGGCTGTGAGTCCCAAACTAGGCAGTTAATCTGTATCCAGAGGCTTGATTATTAAACTAAACAATTGTAAAAAAATTGTAATACCTGATATTTCAATTAAATTTTAAAATGTATTCAGATTCAGACATGAAAATCAAATTGGAAACGTAAAGAGACAATTAATATTGGTTATTGTAAATTAAACATCTGATCCTGCTATAATGCTTTACTAAAAGATGAATGTATTTTGTAAATATTTGAAAAATTATATTACTGTTAAATCAGTTAAGGTTATGAGAAGTAATTTTAACTGCATAATTAATAGATGGTTGAGATGAACTAAGGGACAGTTTTACAAAATTATTGACATTGATTAGAAAAATGTTTTGTTTATGAATGAATGTCTTGAAATAAGTTTTTCAACATTAAACAGCATTCATCTGATTAAATGGCAAAAACAAGGTTTGTTTATATAATCTCTAATAGAATGGATATGAATGTCTCCAAAATTGGGTCAAACCAATTTTACGTGAATGAAAGCACTGATTGAAAAACATCAATGCTAGCTAAATAGTTGCCAAAATTGTTACAACATTACGAACTCCTACATCTAGAACACGATGTAAACGGTTCATGTAATCAGTGTGAACGCTGGCCACAAAGACGAGAGAAAGGAGCGAGTTTAGAAACAAAAAAAAATATGACCTTTACGGCCGAAAACGATCGGCAACGTCGCCAACTCACAACATACCTTATCTCCTGGTAGGTTTTTCGACGACATGGTGTGTCACCTTTCTGTTCTGTGGTCTGACGTCGTCTTGGGGACGATTTATCCAGAGAAAGGATCTCACTGTAGCCGTGAGAGCCCAGCATACGACACAAAACACTCCACTTTACCAATCACTTGGCCATTATCACTGATCGAAAGATGCATCAAAGCCACAAACACAATAACCGACCCATCGTTTGGAGTCGTAATCAGCACGATTTCCCATTGAGATTCATCGACACAGATAATTTTTCACAACACTATACACAAACACAGCGACTGACAGAAGCTAACTTGATTGAGTTGAGCTTGACGGAAAATGGCGAGGGATGGATGACGTCCCTCCCGCCGCTCGCCCCGCGCATGCCATCTATGTCACTATTAATTCCCACAATTTTGCTAGAGGGCAGCTCTATACAATAACAAACAATGTCCTTGAAAAACATTTATAGTTTTATCAACAGATGGCGACTTTACAAATAACCATTCAAGTAAAAAATTGTGACCACAGGCAGCTTTGTGCGAGAATAATGATAAAAAAATATGTCCTAAATTATTAGAAACGCACAAGATCTAAATGATTTTTTTTGTTTGCTTGAATCAGATAACGGAAAAAGTATGAGGTAAGTATGATAATAAATATTAGCAATCTTGGCAGCCAAAAGCGTGGAGTGCCATCTACATTCATAAAAGTAAACAACTTCATAGTGATGTCTCATTAGTAAGAAAACTGTTACAAAGTCGACTAATACATAGATTAGAATACCACTTTTTGATACATAAATCGCCACCTCAGTGCTTATTTGTGCAATCCTCCAATCGTTGTATTTTACAGTAGAGTTATTTCTCCCTATTTTAAATGCTATTTAGTTTCAAAGACATTTAGATTTTGAGATTATGGACTGTTTCGTCAAACTGCAGCTGTAACTTTGGTTGGCACTAACATAAAAGTTGCCATAGATTTTTTAGCAAAATACCTGCCTTGTTACCTTTTCGGGTAATGAAAGAATTTATTACCAAGTTGCTGCGCTAGTGGCGCCTGAGGTTGATGCATATTATTGGATGTGGTACTAAATAACTCATTTCGTACGCCTTCTTCCGGCAGTAAGTAGAAACCTGCTACGATTCTTCGATACTCCATTTACCTCGTTCATGTTCATAAATCATCATCATTCTCCTGCCCTTATCACAATTTAATTGGTGTCGGTGCGGCGGCACTGGCGGTCCACGTTCATACATCTGGTCATAATAACTCTAGTATAGTTAGCTATACCAGAGTAAAAATATCTGAACTTGCACTTAAAAAAATGAGACGTAGCTGTACTAATACAGCTACGTCTCATTTTTTTAAATGCAACTAATGCAAGTTCAGATATTTTTACTTGTGAATTAAGCGTACACTAACTGTACTTAAACATTTTTAA
The DNA here is from genome assembly GCA_947578425.1 of Eugnorisma glareosa. Taxonomy (NCBI): domain Eukaryota; kingdom Metazoa; phylum Arthropoda; class Insecta; order Lepidoptera; family Noctuidae; genus Eugnorisma; species Eugnorisma glareosa. The sequence continues at coordinate 16,030,163 of OX387960.1, read as the reverse complement.
GCTAATATTCCCAATTTTAGTGTGTTTTTGACCAAGCCATAGACAATAATCGCCTAAAACAACTTTTTCTAACCGGATATAAAAATATATTGGTGATAAATAAATACAACACCAGCTTCCGCCCCAAGCCCAGCCCCGGCCACATTAGTTGACTGACTGGTTGGTTTGTATTGTAGAATTTGTAGATTCGCAAAATGGCGGATGGAGGCGTGGATATAGATTTGTACGCTGATGATATTGAATCCGATTTTAATCGCCAGGTAAGCAAATTGTTACCCTAGTGTTGCCTGGTTCCCAATACTGCTGAAGAAATATTTTCCGGCACGTTCCTTACTTGCTACCGATTGATAATTCAATTTCTTCGGTCTCCTTCAGGACGAGTTCGGCGGTGAAAATGTGGATTTATATGATGACGTGATCGCGGCACCTGCAGCTAAACCGGATGATGGCGATGGACCACCCAACTCAGCACCGCAGCACCAGCATCCACCGGAGGAGACCAACGGCAACATCCCGTATCACAATAACGCATCAAACCACGGCCATCATGGCCGCCGTTTTCAGCTATACGTCGGCAACCTAACTTGGGTTTGTACATGATTTTGTCTCATTTAGATATAATGTAAATATAGGAGAGTTTTTATTGTTTTGGATGTCTGTTTTTTTCTTGGTAACGAGAAAAACTGATGTCTTTAAATTAAGACTGCCGTTAGCTACTCAGGTTTTGTTACTGAGCCGTTTAGGTAACTCATTGTTTTACATAGGTTTTTGTAATTATGTCGTTATAGCTAAAAGTTGAGAGATGAGTTTGAACTAAGTAGGTAATTTAGCAAAGTTCATAAACACTTGCTACCTGCATTACTTAGATCAGACTCCCGAGACTGTATAGAGCAGCAATAGAATAAAAATCTACCTTCAAGCGTCTAAACATATGTTGAAACTGTTTACAACACATATTTTGATAATTTATGTCAATAGAATAAAACATTAATGGTTTTCTGTAACTTACTTTTTGTATGTGAAATAATATTAAATCTGGATGTCTTTAAAAGTCAAAATTTGTTGTCATTCATAATGTTATTAGCAAAAAACAATGTAATCTAAAAAGTCAGTAACTTACATAAGCACCACAACATTCAACATTATTATTGTACAGACAGACCATTCTGGATATAACAAGAAACTTGTGATAAGTTATTTTTTAAATTAATTAATTTATTGGTAAAGGTACCAAAATCTGAGTAATGATGGCAGTTCTTATGGTGACCATATGTAAAACTTACAGGCTAAAGTTGCGCAAATTACTATGATATGAATAAATCTGTTCAAGACGTAAAAAATTTAACAAGAATATTTGTCTTATTTTCTGCTTTGTGTATGTTTTTCATTTGGTCGACATTTCTTACTAGTTGGATGTGCATCTGTGTATAAAAGTATATATTGCACAGTCGCACATGTCAGTCACAGGCCTTATTTTAGACAAAACTTGCTTTGGGACTTGAAAGTCCACATTTTGGTTTTTAAATAAGGCCTCATGAATTATTTGTTTGGCTAAATATCTTACTAAAATGAAATCAATGTATAGCAAAATCTTCATACTAATTAAAAATTTAATACCTTCAAATTGAAAAACATAAAAATATTGGTTAAAATAAAACAGTAAGTATTTTATTTGTGAGCATAATAAAATAAAAAAATCATGTTGAGAATATTGTCCATGATTTTGCTATACAAAATACTTAGAAGCAAAAACAAGACAGTGTAACCTTTGACAATTTAATTTAAGTTAAAATTGTCAGCTATAAATTATTTAATAGTTATTTAGAGGCTGGATTAGGTATATAAAAAAAAATATTCAGTATTTAGTTCTTCAGTTTGTATCTTAGGTACCAATTCTCATTATTTTGGTGAGGATGTGTTAAGCTTCATACCTTTTGATCAACATTAAATTATTGTATTAATTTATCCTCCTATATTGAAACTGCATTAGCTTATATGTCAAATATTTTTCAAAGGCGTTTTGTTGTCGTACACCAGAAATTATTTGTCAATGCTTTATCTTAGGTGAATCCTTAAAACATGTTTCATCTTTTATCACACATTGTTGAGGTTTTTGTGCTGTACATAATCCAGTCTCCTGTTATCTTTCAATAAATGTTATCTGTTTAAAAATGTCATAACTTACTTAATTTATTAATAACTAAATGTAGAGTTCCTGTCAACTAACTTTCTTAATTGTTATAGTGAATCATTCACTCTTGGTTGTGAATAGTAATTTACAATAGAATAATTTATAAAACCAGTTTTCATTCATAGTGTCAAATTTTAAAAGGCTTTTATAATAATTGAAACTGTTACTGAATTTTACACACAACTTGTTTTTGCTTCATTTAATTAAAATTTGAATACTTATCATCAATATTTTAGAAGCAGTAAATATTTCACACAGATGAAGCCCCACAAAAAAAAAACATAGTCCCAATGGCGTCCGTTATAATCTGTGTGAATTAATTTACAATATTATATGAACTTTTTAGTTTTACTGCACCAATCAAGGAAATGATCTTGATAAAAAAGTTTTGTTTCCGAGACATTGTTCCCCATTTTCTGCAATTTGCAAAATGGCCAACTTGTGATATTCTTAATAACTTGTGCTATTGTTTTCATATTTTTATTTTATTGGATTCCATATTTATAGTTGAATTATACAAAAGAGATATTTACATTTATAAATATATGTACTATGGTTTGTACATTCAGCACCATATCCACCTAAACATTTATAAAATTAGAAATACCAGCAGTGTTCATTGGTAAGTTGGCCTATTTGTTTCTGTGATGGGCTAGTTATAGAATTAATTGTTACTTTGTAAATAGTTAAATTTTTTAAGTAAACTCTCTCAAGATCCCAGTAGCCTACATTCCTTTTTGAGAAATAATCAAATTGTTGAAAGTCACAAGCTACTTTTTTTTAAAATGCTAGTATGAATGGACAGGCAATAGGCATGTCCAGGATACAAGCCTTATTAAAAACCTTGTAAATATCTCTTTGATGTATTGCATTGTTGGTTTTGTGGCAGTAATTGCTACTGTTTTTGTGATTAAGGTTAATTTTTGGCATGTTTTATGGGGTATCATGATGAAGTATTACAAAAGTATGGAACAAATCAGGTTTTATGTTTTCCATTTAAGTTCTTGGATATCTGGTATCTTACCGATCCAACTCAAATGTAACGTGTGAAACTTGAAATCAACATACTTTTGTGCATCTTGTGATTCTTGAATTCTGAGTGTGGAAGAACGAATGATTTCTATGTATTTATATATTAGTTCATGTAACATATTTATTAAACATAATAGTATAGATAGTAGCCCCTCCCGGTGATTACATGTCAACTACACATCTTGAATATTTTACTTCTTAAATTAAACACTGTCTTTGCACATAATATATTTAGAACAAAAAACAAACAAATGTTCTGTATGACATCAATTAAATAATAACTTACAAAATTGTTGCAATGGATGTCTGTTATTGTTACTATACATTGCTTTAGTGAATAACATAGAGAATTTGTGTCACATACTGTGTAGGCTATGAATTAGTTCTTCGGGCTTAGTGAGGGCAGTGCGTTAAACAATAATTATTTCTGTTAGTAGTGAAGTATATAGCGTTATTGGCCTATTTCAACATGCTTGTCACTTGATAATTGGAATGTTGAGGCGGGAATCGCATGAACATTTAAGAATTAAAATACTGTTTATTTCGCCCAAAATTCTAGTTTCGTTGATTTATGTATTACATTACTAATGTTTTTCTTTATCAGGTTTTCAGAGGTAAGATGTTTGAGCTTGTTCCGCGTAATGATGTAGCTATTTGTGTCTTAATTTGATTATATTTTTATTGTTTTCTTTTCTTTATTGTTCCTTAAATCTTGGCAGATGTGTTTTACATTTTGTCTGTGTCGCGGTTGGAACTTGTCCAATTTTTTGTTGATGTGTAAACATTTATTATGTACTATTTTTAAATTGGCGTTAAAGTGTTCACATGTTTATCTACAGTAAAATTATAAATCTGTATGTATCATTCTTATCCAATATCCAAATTTTTGTTTATATCCGGGCGGAAATATTATAATACTGATAAACCGAAAGCTTTCACACTATTTCATTATTTTAGTGTAGTATTTAAATTTCAGTTAAGTACAGACATGGATCAAATTTATACTCCGCGGCGTCATACGTAATTTATATTTTCTGTCACGACTTTGTAATCACGTTTTCTATAGATTTACAAGGATTGTAAGTAAATAAATTCCATATTGTTTTGGCCCTTGTAACACTATTGGCAGATGGTTAATAGCATAACACCAGTAACCAATAGCATACACTGTAATAAGGCTAAAATAATTATTACTTATAATGTAATAACTCCCTGCTTAAAATACTTTTGTACGTTATATGATACCTATCTTTTAAAACCTAGTCTAGTGCAACAAATTATTTATCACCAACCTTCATTATATTGGTCTCCAATAAATTAAGTCGTGCTACGATTTTAAAGTGTAAAAATTATGTTAATGACCAAAGATGTTAAATCCTTGTACTGAGTTAATTATTATCCTTCCTTGCTGTAAGAAGGATCTCGTTTCCCGTTTGAGAGTGGTGGAGTCTGCAGTTTTGCGAACTGCTCTATTTATTTATCTTGATACTGCCAATATCTGTGATAAATTTATGATGACAATAAAAACATGGTAACAATAAAAACTGTTTCCTTTCTCCCGAAGTCTCCTGTTACGAAATGAGAGAACGACAATTTTCTAAAATAACAAAATCAAATAATATCTTAGTAGTGCTTCGTGTTACAATTCGTGCGATCAGATTAGTTAGGTATAGGTTTCAAAAACACGTTTGTAGTGACATACATTTTTTATTGCTTACATACTCGACACAACTTGACGGAAGTTAGGGGCATTTTCATTAGAGAAAATCCGTGTTAAAATTTCTTCGGTTTTTTATTCGCGCTAAAAGGTATGTTCTTGGACGACGTACTATACGTCAGAGTCGTGGCTGGCTTCATCACGTATGTATACAACTTATCGCTTAGTTGCTCAGCTTGTATCGTGGTTTAGTTTTTGGTAAAACCTTTTGCAGTGGGCGACGGATCAAGACATTGCTAACAACATCGCAGACATTGGCGTAACTGACTTCCAAGACGTGAAGTTCTTCGAAAATAGAGCAAATGGACAGTCGAAGGGGTTCTGCGTCATATCCCTGGGCTCTGACCAGTCCATTAGGATGGTACTGGACCGTCTGCCCAAGAAAGAGATTCACGGACAGCACCCAGTCGTCACGTTACCTACTAAACAGGTAAGTAGAGAGACCATCAATGGATCTCCGCTTATACATTCTGTCTTACCTTTTCTATTGATATTTTAATAACAGTTATGCAGACTAGGCATCAGATGGATGGATTATTGAGAAACCTACATAACAATAAATTCAGTTTAAATTTATTTCTGAAGTCGTGATAGAGGCTATGCTAACGTTAACGTAGGCCACTTCAGGGCACCCCTATGAGAATAATCTGGCACAATACCTGAGGTTCAATCGAATTATACACCAAGGTATTGCCTCCAAATTATCGTTCCAAAGACATAACTGCTGACCTTGCTTTTAACAAACGGTTCGTAATTTCAGATACGTAGCAAGGTAACAACAAAGTTATAAGCAATACAAAAAAAGAAAGCCAATTCCATCGGTGCAGTCTCTAATCAATAGATTTTAATTTGCATGCTTTATGATAGGGTATCAAAATGTATGCACCAGGTACGTCAGGGCTTTGCTGAGAACGGCTTATCAATTATTTTTAGCCCGCGCCTTTTGAACACTGAAAATGTAGCAAAGCGTTAAGTATGTGTTCAAATTTCGCACAAGTTTTCAACTTATGTTTGGGGTTAATAGGCCAGGGCCGAAGCCTTTGAAAATGGTAAAAAGTGAAAAAAAAATAGAACAGGATGAAACCCATAAATATCGGTGGATTTGAAGTCGGGAAGGGTAAGGGGTGGGATTTAACGGTGAGAAACGGTTTATCGCGATTTCCGGGAAAACTACAATTCCTATCGAAAAAATGTTAATGACAAAGTTGTAGGTTGCAACTTTTTTGACGTGAGATTTTTCACGAAAGGCACTTGTTCTCCCCGTCGATGCGATCTTTTTTTTTCTTCTAAACCTTGCCTGGGAACCTTCTACTTACGGAGATATTGAGGGTCAAAGTTCTAACTTTTTTATAAGTTTTTTTTTAAATAGATTTTTTTCATGTAAGAAGTTTACTTTAAACACCTCCACAACCCCTATACTATTCAATCCATCCATCAGCACAATGTTTTGAATGCGTTACATTGAGCCCTACCGTAAAACGTGAATTTTCAATTAAAAAAAAAAAGTCTTTTCCCAGCAATCATTTTTCAATACACTTTCTCGAAAACTGGTACTTATCGCACTACGTTTAGGTTCAACATGCAATGTATTTCACACGCGTGGATTTTAAATACTTTTCCGCACACGTGCGGAAATAAAAATTTCCACAGATAAATCCAAATGGGTTCAATGACTATAGCTTTAATCGGTGGTGATTGTTTTTTTTTAATCTCGGCAAAGAGATATGCGTCTTTACGGCGTAAATATTTTTTTAGTATTTAAATTTTGTTTATAAATAGAATATCATAGATATACATGATTATTTAAAACAAATATTTACTTTTATGAACAAATTAACATTTATTTGTGTTCTAAATGCAATAATATTTGATTTTTCTTCTTTTCATATTAGTCTGTATAGCGGCATCATACCTTTGCTTCTTTTTCAGCCTGGCGAAAGTAAAGCTCGGAAAAAAAGCAAATTAAATCATAGTTTCTTAATAATTCCTGACAAAAATACTATCTGTTTTAATATTTTATTTCTTCGAAAGTCTATTGAAAAACTTCGTTTGAAACGCGTGGGGATTTGTTATTGCAGTTCTCGGCTCCATAACCCCGACACCCTCGCCTGCAGCTTGGGTGTTCATTCCGCGCTCGAATGCAATAACAAAGTTTCCCCACATAAATCAAAATGTACTATTTGCGTAAAGTTACTTAGTTTGGTATACAGAATGCTTGGTTGCCGTCTTCGTGAAGGGTCTGTTTACACCCTGTATAAGGGAAAAAGAAATCGCCAAAATCCTCATCGGCGCATTCGACGTCCTTGACATTTTGATAAATTATGGAATATTGCCAGTAGCGTACAATGATCGTAAATTTCACAGGCCTTGAACCAGTTTGAGAGTCAGTCTAAGACTAGATCAACACCGCCTGGCCCTAACCCAGGCATGAGAGGACCACACCCGGGCGGACCGCCGGGCCCACATCCTGGAGGTAAATCATTGTTTTTATGCCTGATATTGACTGATATTAGTATTGTAGGTCTCTGTTGCACAAATTACTAAATGCGTTGAACGCTAAACGTATTAAAACATCATTGTCTCTGTTATCTTCAAACGTTTGACAGAAATAGAACGAAAACAGCGTAATACATACTATTTGTGGTCATTGTGGTGCCAGTGGGCTATATTCTAGCTCATGCTAATGATTAAAAAGTCACAAAAGCAAAAAAAAAAAAATCATGACTGCACTGAACTGATCTTAGCAATATTGTAGGAATACTTAACATGTGTAATGTTGGGTTCAAGAAATTGAAGTTTTTAAGTTACTACGTTAGCTACTGGCCCACTCACACATAAGAACCTCGAGAATTTAACTGCCAATAGCAATAGTGAGAATACTATAGGTATTATGTACTTTTCATAAGTATCAAAATATTTCAATGTAGGTATCGGTCGGCAGTATGTTGTCGATTGTGATAAGACCGCACCTATTATAGACGAGTATGAGTTCGCGTAAACAAGAACATTGTATGGTTTTCAAAGTTGAGACGGTCAACCTCATGTCAATAGCAACACCTGAACTTCGAATATCCGCCTTACTGCTATGAAATAAATATGCGGTATCAGTTTAATTTATTGTAACCATGGACGTGTAGTTGATTGAACAATAACTGTACAGACTTCTTCGGCGGCGGTCCGAATGGGCCGGGCCCCAACGGGCCGCGCATGATGATGGCGGGTGGCGCACCGCACCACCAGCTGCGTGGGCCCGCGGGCGGCCAGCATGGACCGCATGGGCCTCACGGGCCTCCGCACGGCCCTCCGCACCATATGCCGCAGCACCAAGGCCCTCCCCCGCATCATATGCCTCATCAAGGACCCCCGCCGCATCAGGGCCCGCCGCCACGAGGACCACCTATGCAGGTAAAATAAACTTCAAACCACACAATACCGGAGTTTGTTCGTCTTACCAAGGGGTATCGTATTACCCGGTACTAAAGGGGGGGTTGTGGAGGTCAGACCGGCAATCGCTCCTGTAAAATACTGGAATTCCGCTGCATCCGGTTAGCCTGGAAGCCGACCACAACATAGTTGGGAAAAGACTAGGCAGAGGCCGATGTTTGGTGAGGAAGTCTGTTGGAGCTTACTGCAGCTCCTCCATAGGCATTAGTCCATAAGTAAGTAGTCAATATAGAGGATTTTGAACAAGTTGATAGTACTTTCGGGCGAATTTCAGCAATTATAAATATATACAACATGTAACAGAAAGGGTATAATCATATGGAATACTGTGGTACGGACCATCAAACTGAACAACTTTCTCTATGGGACCACCATTGAAATCGTAAAAAATTATCAGCTGTCCTATACAAAATTTCAATACCTACTCGACCCAAATGTATGGGACAGCTGATTATTTTTTTACGATTTCGATGGTGGTCCCATAGAGAAAGTGGTTCAGTTTGATGGTCCGCACCACAGTATTCCATATGATTATACCCTTTCTGTTACACGCTGTATAGTGTTCAAGAATTGTCAGTGTCCTGTCCTGTCAATTTTCCCTAACAATGATGACGCTGACAGCTCTTGGACGGAATCGCGTTGTACACTTTCAGTCCACGATTTACAGGCTGTAATTAATTATTAATTTAAATATTTGTTTATTATTGGCAACTAAGCCTCAAACCAGAGTTGGGCTTAGTCATTACTAATATTATAAAGAGGAAAGATTTATGTGTTGTTTGTAATGAATAAACTCAAAAACTACTGCGTCGATTTCAAAAATTATTTCACCATTAGAAAGCTACATTCACCCTGAGTAACATAGGCACCCGTGCGAAGTCGGTACGGGCCGCTAGTCATAAATATTTTCAATCGATTGACGAATCAAACTAAAAAGTTAGTGATTATTTTAGTTATTACTAAATCAGTCACGATTGACAATTTAGTTTTAGTTACTAATATCGAGTAATCATTACTTATACATTTTAGTTTTGAATATTTTGTTAATAAAAAGATATTTTTCGTATTTGAAAACAAGGCAATAAAATATTATCCAGAAAATGGATCGACCTTGTACCTTCTAGTAACTAGACACAAAGCAATAAAATGTTAAACTTTTAAAAATTACTTTCTTTCTATTCAAAATAACCCTTATCAGGTAATTAGGTACTTCTCTGTTTATTACCACATTCTATCGCTGTTTGTGTCACTACCTGGAACGGGTCTACCGAAATCACACAAACTCTGATGAGATGTTTGAGAAAAGAGTCGTCATGAAAAGCAACTTAAATATAATGATTCTAAAACTGATGTATGTACAAAACCAATATTTACAACAAAAAACCATGTTTGACTATAGTGTTGTACTAGTAAAAAAAAAAATGAAATTGTAGATTGTGGCATCGAGCGCAAAGTGAGTTATTAATGCACGAGTGTTATGTTACTAAATTAACACGAGTGCATTAATTACTTTAGCAAGGTGCTAAACTTTTCTTTCAGCTACCAATCTACCTACCGTGATAAAATATACCTACCCTACTCAAAATAAAAACTTCGACTTTTGTGGCAAAAGGTTATTAACAATTTCATTTGCAGCTGTTTTTTATACTTTCTGGAGTTGAATTCATATCGATATCGCTGTCTATTTCCATTTTTTAAAACTTTTTTTTGTTAAATACGAAGTATCAAAGTTTTACAATTTATGGTACAAAATGCGCCCTTTTTTTTTTCACCAATTCGATTTTATTCAGCCGATTTTTATTTTCAGCCAGTATCGTTTTGATCAAATGCATACATTTTTTAGTAAACTTAATGGGAGACAGTCACAAATCTCTGTGGTAAATTAATATATAAATAATAAAAAAAAACAGTGCATTAATGAAAAACTGCAACAATGAGTTTTCATATAACATTTCTGCACCGTTTTGGTTCTAAGCAAAAAAGACGTTCTTTGTGATTGGTTTTATAGTGATTAATAATAACATTACTAAGTAGGTGAAAGAAAATATTATTATTTGCATACTATGTATGAATGACTATAAAAGAATAAACCATTATGTCTAATTTAATTATTCGTTTACTATACAATTTCCTCGACATTAGCATTTCAATCATTATTAAGGCCAGATTTTTTTTAGAATTTGGAATGTCTAAAAATCTAATAAAAAATATTTTTTAATAAATAAAAATCGTTACATAAAAATTGAACATACCCTCAATTAAATCGTGAAGAAAGAAACGCGATTTAGAAAAATTGGCGCGATATTTTTTTTTATCAAACATGACACTAAATCACAATTTTAAACGTGTACTGCCAAGAGATTCTATCATCAATTTATATGAAAGTTATATCAATAGATAGAGCATTTTATTTTGAATAAAAAAATATTTTATAAATTCATTTTTATTTTTCTCCAATAAGAAACAACAATCAATCGCTCGCTCGGCAGTCGCTGCCCGCTACTGTTCGTCAGTGCTGAGTGCCTAGACCTGATTGACGTTGGACGTACGTCGTTTGCTCCGTAAAAAATCCCCTTGCGTTTACGCCATCGGCCATAGTAATAACGTATCGCGCGGCGGGACGTTTAAGCATGCCACAGCATAGCGTAATGCAGTTATTAAATCATATTCGTGTGTGTTAATTTTAGTCACAAATCACTGATTCTACATTTTAAAATATACCTTCGTGGTCTAAGAATAGGATTTATTTTGCTTTAGGGCAGAATAAACTTACGACGTTTTGTAATTTGAAATCAAACTACTGTGTGACATACATATTAACAGACAGACAGACGGACATGGTAAATCCAAACTAATCACTAATTGCATATTTACAAAATAGCGCGCGGGGGTATGCTCTTAGCGTACTGTTCTGCAACCTGGCCTTAAACTTTTTTCCTTATCAGTTCCAAGGTCCACCACAACTACAGCGCGGTCCCGGTGGCCCCGGCGGTCCAGGCGGCCCCGGGGGCCCAGGCGGACGGCCGGACTGGGGACCTCGCGGGCCCCCACAACAGTTGCCCCCCCACCCCGCGCCGCAGTACGGACCCCCACAACACCAGATGCCTCACCAAATGCCACCGCCGCACCCGGTTAGTACCTGCCTATTTTTAGCCAGCATTAACAATATTTGCCTCTTATCTCGTCTAGCGTAGTATGTTTATCGTAAGAGATGGAACATATCAACGTCGCGGAATTACTACGCGAAATCATTCGTTTTAGTTTTTACGGCGCGACTCTGCCAGACGCTTCCACCCAGCTGCGACAAAATAATGTAGTGATACGTTTCCACCAAGCGCAGAAATCCTCATGCTCTTTTTTGATGTCACTGAATAAAGGACAGTATTCAGTATTGCCGTCAAGTATAAAATTGGGCGCTCGCGCATCTTTTAGCACGCGCGCGGAGACGCTTATGTCTGTGTCGGATTTTTTGGTTTCGTTTGAAGGAAATCGACCACGCCGATACGCTCAAACCGATTCTGTGTCGATAAATATTGTCACTCCCTTAATGTTTTAGTGCCTTCATACTGAGCGTGTAACGTTAGCGTAAAACGCATTGGCACAATTTAGTTTGTTTTGCTTAGAATCTACGTTGGACCAGCGCCAGATATGAAGTCAAAGGCTCGATCATTATCAAAGCGAGCAGAGAGATGTGCTGGGATCGACCAATCACATTCGTATCGACAACTGTTGGCTCATTCGCACCGCTCTTCTCTTCTCCGTTTTGGTGAAAGCTGTGTCTTAAAGCTTATATACGTTAACTAAAAGCTAATGTTTGTATCGTATGGTCACCAGCGCGATGTTCGCTTGCAGGGCGGCGCGGGGCTGCCGCCCGGGCACGCGGGGCACGCGGGGCACGCGGGGCACGCGGGGCTGGCGGTGCCGCGCGGCCCGGCGCCGTTGCCGCACCACCCAGGTATGCCCCCCTACCCAGGTACGCACACACAAGTTTTATTATTATTTTCTGCTAACATACTAACTTGGGGAAACGTAGTTAAATGATGACAGCCGCACGGGTGTATCATAACGGCTAAGCAACGTGTCTCGGACAGCACGAACTCGTGGCTAAATAATAAACAGCTACACGGGTCTATCTTATAGGCTAAGTAATGGCTCAGAATAGCATGCTCGATGAAAGTCTGATAATAAAGTTGATCAAGGGGTATTGTTAAAACAGTCGCTCGAATACTTAGGCCAAGAGGCGTTACTGTGTTTTGGCTTGAAGGGTGGCACTATAAATCAAGGCTCATGCGGCAGAGACAAATGTCAGCATGGTCTGTAAGGGCATAGCTTCATAGAATTTGAAAAGCCGCATTACTGGTGTCACACATGCGGGTCAATAGTAAAAAGTAAAAGTACACTATGGTGTACGCACCTGAGAAGCCACTAATATTACAAATGTTCATAGGCAGTGGTGACTACTTTCAGAAGGGCCACTTGCTCTGCTGCCACTGTTTTAAATCTTCAAAGAGTTACTTTGCTTTTGTTGAACTGCATTAACTTACTAACCAATTTAATATGTTCTTAAGACGACAAAATAATAGTGTGTAATGTGAAATTTAATGAATTTAAGGCGCAAGTTTCGTATTTGAGGTAAAAGCCGACCAATAGTGTAATGTTGCATTTTTTTCTGTTTTGTTTACCACAATGTGTGTGTGTCAAATTTTAAATAGACTACAACTATATCAATTTCACTATGTTCTAAAACCTACTTCACATCCATAAGCCCTCCATTGTCTACATAATGGTGTCATGTGATTATCAAAATCCATCAAGTAGCATTAAATTATGAATACACAGAAAAACTAGTTTTTCACATTATGCTATTTAATAGCATAATAAAGAAGGGATTTGTCTGATTTCTGGAGTGAAACATACATTTCCTGTGGACTATTTTCTGGTGCAATTTTCCTATTAATTTAGCCTAGTGGTTTCAAGTGCCACTGTGGTCCATCTTGGGTTCAATTCCCGGAGCTGGCCAATTGGTATTGGGGTTTCCAATAAGTATTTTTTTGTAGCAGCCTGGCGACTAGGTTAGTGCCCAATTGATGGCTATAGGCTTACCTCCTATAACGTGGAACTTTAACATAGCTAGTGATATATATGGTTGTACTGTTACTATACCTCTGCTTAAGGCGAGCTTGCAGCACTTTTTAAGATTTTTGAACATCTGAAAATCTAATTAAATATGAGTTTTTTAATAAATAAAAATCGTTACATAAAAATTGAACACACCCTCAAGTAAATCGTGAAGATAGAAACGCGATTTAGAAAAATTCGCTTGATATTTTCTTTTTAATCAAACATGACACTAAATCACAATTTAAAACGTGTACTGCTAAGAGATTCTATCATCAATTTTTAAGAAAGCTACATCAATAGATATAAAATGGTGAAAACATATCTTGTAATTTCATAATTATTTTTCTCCAAGAACAAACAACAATCAAAATTTAGGCATTATATCACTCGCTCGGCAGTCGCTGCTGTTCGTAAGTGCCCGCCTAAACGTGATTGAGGTTGGACGTACCTCGTTTGCTCAGCAATTATTCCCTTCGGGTTTACGCTTTAGTAATAGCGTATCGCGCGGTGGGACGTTTAGGCATGCCACAGCGTAGCGTAATGCAGTTATTAAAGTCGTGTTCGTGTGTGTCAATTTTAGCCACAGGTCACCGATTCTACATTTTAAAATATACCTTCGTGCGCTAAGAATAGGATTTACTTTGTTTTAGGGCAGAAAATAAATTAAATCGGCCAAGTGCGAGTCGTACTCACACACAGGTTTCCGTAGCACCAAAAATATAATAAAAATATTTTAAAGGCTCATTCATATTATGTTGTATTCTTTTACATTCAACAGCAAAACTAAACAAAGCTAAATTTTAAGTTAATGAAAAACAAAGTTACTGCTGAAGTTTGATGAAAAGTCCCATATCTCAAAAACTAAACATCAAATCTTTTTCAAACCAATTTTGGTTGAAAGTTTTATTTACGTTCTACAATCCTACATTTTTTCAGAATTTTCCTTTTCTTACTTTAGAAATTAGAGGGGGGACACACACATTTTACCACTTTGGAAGTGTCTATCTTTCAAACGATTGACTTTGAGAAAAACTGGTTTTAGGAACCTTAATGTAATTTTTACACACCTATCGATAGACATGTTTAGGTTTGATGAAAAATATATTTTAGTTTCAGTTCCATGTATGTTATTTTTGTATAAAAATCGTAAAGCGGTTCACAGAAGACATCTACCTACTAAGTTTCAACTGTGTAGTCCTAATAGTTTCGGAATAAAATGGCTCTGACAGACACGGGCAGACAGACATGCCGAATCTATAAGGGTTCCGTTTTTTGCCATTCGGCTACGGAACCCTAAAAAACATACGACATTTGTAATTTGAAATCAAACTAAAATCGATTGCTGAAAAAATTCTGCTACTTGACTGACCATAGATGGCGATATTCTCAGTGAATGCAATTTTAAACTTCGGCTTAGAAATAAGGATTGATATTCGCGTTCATAGATCGACATTTTCTGCTACTCGCTCAAGGAAATAACACATTAAGCTTTTGATCTATATTATCGATATTGATAGATACCCGATTACTTGCTTAATTCCGAAAAAAGGTCGTAGTATTATAAAATATAATTATCCATGATAATAAAAGTAAATACACAACAATATTTTATAACTCACTTAAATCTGACATAAATTAATTTATTAAACAAACCAAACCCGAACAAATAAATACTTACCTAATTAAGGTTAACAGTTTTTCTATAAGAAAATTCCAATGAGTTAAAATAAAAGATACCTTATTTTGACTTTGTATTTATTGTCCTTGTAACAAAATGTATACAATTTTATTTTATCGATATCTCGATCAAATCTGCATCCAACCTAACTACATCACTAATTGAGTAGCGTAGAACTTTAAAGAACGAAATAGTGCGCGGGGTCTACGCTCGTCTCGCGGCGGGGGTGACTACACTGTACTGCAATCTCGCCTTAACCCGTCGTGAATGAGGCTTGAAGGAAAAGTCGTGACGTAGAATATCGACTAGTCTGACGCGACGGTCAGTCTTCGCGACTCAGTAACGGGATCTTTGTATTATGATGTGTAGAAGAGAAACATGTTTGGTTTATGCCTTTGAGATGTGCAAGTACATGGAGTAGTTTCTGGTGCAATGTGGTACTGTTCCCTCGAGTCGTAGTGGTAGTGCTGCAGTAGTAACGGGTCCGCTTGCGCAGGCGTGGGCGGCGGCGCGCCGGCCCCGCACGTGAACCCCGCGTTCTTCGCGCAGCAGCCGCCCGTGCAGCCGCAGCCCGCCGTGCAGCCGCCGCCGCAGCCCGGCCCGCCCGGTATGTCTACACTGTACTCTACTCTACTGTCTACTGTATTGTAAGAGAAAGCACTTTGTGATCCTACATATCGACACGAAGAGGACTTTCCGCACACATTCATTGCTGCAAAATAGTTCTAAGGCGTGCTGCTCGTGTACGAGTCGGCCTGATTCAGGATCAGGTCGAACGGCAAAATCTAGCAGCACAGAATCGCATTTTTCCATGCTCATAACCGATTCCAAGATACATTTTCTGTCGCTTACAACCGTAATTTGCTAGAGCGACATACAGAGCGGGAGTGCTATCGAACGCAGCAGCATCGACGATGCGTTCGGCAACCCTAAAGGTACGTTTGATTTTGCCGTCCAACCTGGACTGAATCAGACCGACTAAAACATGTGTCAGTACCACCTTATAGTGACACTAAAAGTTTACTGCAATTCGAGGTCTTATCTGCAAATGCATGCGGCAAATCGAAAGGGTCGGTCTGATATTGATGGTCGATTTGGTCCTTTTTCATTAGTAGATTACTAGAGGTTGTCAAGTAAAAAGTTACTTTATGAAAATGAATGAACTCGAATTAATTTATAAATACGTGAACAGGTCCAGGAGCACCGTACGGTCACCCCGCTCACGGTGCGCCACCTCCCACACAAGGCCCGCCGCCTGCTGCAAGACCGCCTTATGGAAGGCCACCACAGGTGAGAGTGCTAAATTTAGGCTGAAACTGGAGTAAATTGGGTACACTGATGTACTGGGACAGATTGGCATCCAGCAGGGAGGATGACTTACTGGACGCTTCTCGCTTGGGAAGGTCAGCTTCTGCTTTATTAGCTCTATTTTCGGGGCCCTGCACGCCAAGGGCCTCGAACGAAAATTCGTATAATGTTGTCCAACTGAGAGGAGGTAATCGCAAAGCGGTTATAAAGAAAGGAGAGGCCCTCGGAGCCACTGCTTGTAATAGAACATCATCATCAACATAACATAATATTGTAGCTGAAGTTCCCCGGTTGATTGAGTTTTATAAATGTTCAACTTTGTCGAGCATTCATACCTGCGTTAATGTATTCAACTCGAATTTCTCGTTTCAAGAGTTACCCGCCGACCTCCGAGCCAGGTCGCGGACACCACGGGCCCGCCATGGGCGGCGCGCACCCTGCGCACGCGCCGCACGCCGCGCACGCGCCGCACCCGCCGCACGCTGCGCACGCGCCTCACGCGCCGCACGCGCCGCACGCCGGCATCAGCGAGGCGGAGTTCGAAGAAGTCATGTCACGTAACCGCACGGTGTCGTCTAGTGCTATCGCGAGGGCAGTCAGCGATGCCGCCGCTGGGGAGTATGCGTCCGCTATCGAGACGCTCGTCACGGCGATATCGCTTATTAAGCAAAGCAAGGTTGGTTTACGATCAAATGCTTAGTATAAGGTTGCTTTAAAAACGCCCCTAGTAAAATATTAGTCGCCCCAGTGGTTCGTCAAATTGATCAAGAACTACACTGATGAGAATATGCATTAATGTAAGAATCAACACAACGAAAGTTAATGATATTTATTTATTAAAGATTTTAAAATAATTACACATCAAATAACATTTTTTTTAATTTTTATTACCAGGTTGCCCACGACGACCGCTGCAAGATCCTGATCTCGTCACTCCAAGACACACTGCACGGCGTAGAGACCAAGTCATACGGGTCGGGCGAGCGCTCCCGCCGCTCGCGCTCGCGCGACCGCGACGCGCGCGCACACCACCGCACGCCGCGCCGGCGCGAGCGCTCCGCCAGCCGCTACCGCGAGCGCAGCCGGGAAAGGGAGGACAGAGACAGGTCAATATACGACTTTTATGTGTGTGCTTTGCTTTCATGCTTTGTGCTGAACGTGGGACTGGATTGCGGTTTGTTGACATCCACTAGTGTAAGATTCAAAAAACTTAAAGATTTTAAAAGGCATCTAGAATCAAACTAAATCACCACGTCATCGATGGACCGCAGTCTAGTTGCACCATGTTTTAAATTTTGAAACAGGTTATGGTGTTCTGAATTTTGCATTTTTGCCTTCAAGTAGCAGAAGGTACGAACTCTTGAGTGCGAAGCACCGTGTTTACACTGCTGATGAGCTCGTTTTGCCCAAAGTTGCGCATTCTGCACTCACAATATTAAAATCAATTTAAGGAGCATCTGAAATCGTGCGGCTTATTTACCAGGACATATTTAGCGTTCAATAACCAATTTCTTCAAACGGGTAATAATATAAAAAAACATAACATAGTAAAGTACTATCGTAATAATGTTAGAGACGGACAGCCTGACAGACGAAATAAATGACAATACCAATACCGTCACCAATGCAAGAGGGCTTACTAGGTAATACGATCTGTAGGAACATTCTGTATCCTGCTGGGAATATGAGGTAATGTATCATTATTCCGCTAAAGTATTACTGACGCTATGCCCTTGCTTGCAGGTTCAGGGAACGCTCGAGGGAACGTGATCGTGAGCGTGACCGCGATGCGTAAGTGTCGCGCATTCCTACACGTTCGCTATCATCACGCACGTTCACCTTATGGCGTGAACAGTATTCTAGGTTTCTTTATTGTCTGGCTGATATTACTCGATGTTTTTCGCTTTGGTTTATATTTTCAAGCTCCTTTGACCTTTACTGTCCTGGTATCTAGCGATGGTAGAAGATCCAGCGTATTTTGTACCTGCAATGACAAAGTTGCATCGTGTATATGCTTGTCGTGTTTTGGTATGAAACTATTTGGTGTGATTTTTTTATCCCTAGTCTTGAGAACTTATGAACCTGTATCGTAAGATATTAATGTTGTTAATGTCTTTGTTTCAGATATTACAGGGACTACCGTGAGCGTGAACGCGACAGGTCTCGCTCCAGGGAGAGGGAACGTGCTGACCATTACAATAGGGGCCATAGTCGTGAGGAGAGGTAAGGACTCTTCATGTTCAATTTGTTAGTAGATTGTATGTAGAAAGTAGATAGTTGAATCATATAGAAGTCATTTGTAAGCTCAGAGGTATTTTTTTAGAAAAAAGTTATATTTGACACTATATCTCTTATTAAAGCTTGATTTGTCACTAGTTCACTCGTTCACTAGTTCACTACTACGCCCAGTTACTGAACTTGATTTCACTAATTGACTTAATACCATTTTTAGCAAATTTTTAGTTCTAATGCCATAGGACTGTTTCTAGTTTAACTTAAACCTATTAAAAACAGTGTAGGTGTGACTAGTCAATAGGCCAGCATAAACACTAACTTACTTATCATCAGCTCTACCACCAGGCCGCGCAAGTCGCCCGCGGAGCCGGCGGCGGAGACCGGCGGCGGCGACGCCACGGCCAAGAGCCGCACGGCCGCCGCGCCCTACTATGACGAGCGCTACCGCGAGCGCCGCGAGCGCGACCCGCCGCCCGCCGAGCGCGACCGCGAGCGCGACCATCGCCGCGACGCGCGCCACTAGCAGCCTGGCCACCCTAGCCACCCCTAGCCAGCCTAGCACAGCGCACACCGTCGCTCCGGACAATACACGCAACATTACGATCAACAGCTCGTTACACCGTAGAGAACCTACTAAAAAAACAAGCAAAATACAGATCAACAACTTATTCTAAATAAAACCTTTCAAAATAATTCTAAATTCGTTTTACCATGTTTAAGATATTTGTAATGCTCCTATTCCTGTATGTCCTTCCGCTCGAGCTACAGTGTTGTGGCATACATAAATGCTAAGGTCTTAATGTTGTAAAAACATCTGTCATCTTTTCAGAGCGGGATGATTTGTAGGCAGTGTGCGATTCTATGTAGTCTGTGTAGATCAAACATCAAGTCTTGTGGAGCAATAAGATGACACTAACGCTTCTTCTATATGTTAAATGAGACAGGGATCAAGAAACTGGAAAATACCGGTTTGGTATAGAATATTATGCAACAGAATTTTTTATTTTGTATTGGACTGGAAGCTTGGACCCAGATCTGAAATCTGGTGTATGTTGGCTTTTGGCAAGTTGGTGTCAAAATGCCTTGAATTAAAAGCAAATATTTTGTACTGAAATAAGTTGACGATGTATATTTTTTCTTATTAGCTTGCGTTCAAAATAGTTGGATTAAAAGCAGTAGTAACCAAAGGATTTCATAATAAAATCCGCTTTTTTAAATAAAGTATATAATAGATATTATATTATTACTACTCCTTTCTAAATGAATTCTTAGCCAAACAGTTGTTTAGTGTATACTAAAAGTACATTGAAAGTAAAATTATCGCATATTTCACAGAGGTTAGACTAATTTGACATTCCAAAAAATACATTTTGCTTCCTTGACGCGTAAAACCACTATAGCTGTGAATTTTCATTCTTATTCAGATTTAATTTTAAACTATGCGTGACCTGGCTTAGTGAAAAAATGTATTTTACTATTTTCTCTTTAAAAATACTTAATTTCATTGTTATTGAGGTTACCTCGGTTTTAATTTTAATCATAGTCATCTTATTACTATAATGTATTTTCCTGAAGGTTCAATCATTGTTTTCAATAGGGAAATCTATCAGTTACACTGTAAGGTTTAGTCACGTAAGTTTTAAGATATTCTTATGTATGGATTGTTCCATATGATTAGATTATGACACTGATTTAGTAGTTAATTTAATAAATTGATGTAATACATAATACAATTGTTGTTTTATATTGTGAATTCCTATTCATCTTCCTTATGTGCCCTTCACTTTTCTAGCTACAGTGTACCATTGGTTCCTTTTCAAACATCAGTGCAGTGAACTTCGAGCTGGGTATGGGATAAATTGACACTACCAAAGCGCAGGTCACACCACCAGCGTGTATGCCCGTTCGTCCCACTGACTTCGTCCCCGTAGTGGGACGAACGGGAATTTACAAAAATAATATTAAATTTGTTCCCGATTGTCCCATTCATGATTTTTAGGGGGACGAACGGGTTCTTAGATTAGCGGGAACAATTTATTAATTATTTTTTAGTCCTCTTGGTCCCACCACATAATTTAAGACTGGTTGTTTTAATGGTAAAAAAAAAAAAAAACAGTCACCCATTTATTAAGGAATAAAAATCACAGTTAAAATATCCCAATAATAATATCCCGACAAAGGAGATGTTCCAGAAATGTATGGAGCCTTGGCTAGCGCCATGTATATATGTATACACTATGTAAATTTCGCTGTATAATCTAGTAGGTAAACATTTTTAATTTAAATGATCGTTTTTGTACGTTTGTACCATTCTTCAAATTAATTTGTTAGTATTTTTATGAAATTCCCCTATTTTTTTCCTACTTATCTATGTAGTGTACATAGTGGTAGCCCAAAATCAAACATCTCCTTTGAAAATAAACTACAAAACAACGACTAAACAATACGCACAAAATTATTTAGTGGGACGAATGGCGCTAATCTAAGAACCCGTTCGTCCCCCTAAAATCATGAATGGGACGATCGGGAACAAATTTAATATTATTTTTGTAAATTCCCGTTCGTCCCACTACGGGGACGAAGTCAGTGGGACGAACGGGAATACACGACCACCAGCTGGCGGGCGGGCGAACGACGCGTCGTTTCACCTCTTCATACTTTTGTTCACACCGCGAACTATCGAAAGATACGAACAAAGTATGAAAAGGGTGTCGTTCGTGTCGCTCGCCCGCCCGCCAGCTAGCGGTGTGGCCTGCGCTCAATTAAACACCAAAATTACACAAACATAATCACAAATTCACTACCCTGATCATATTCACCTACCCTCTTATTAATAAACACGGAATAAAATTACACCAGGAATAACCAAGGAATAACCATACATTTTCAAAGGTTTAAACTTGGAATAACGTTAGTCTGTGTTTATTAATAGGAAGGCTAGATATGGCACTTCTAGTTCACTTCGATTCGCTTCGTTGTCTAGCCGGAATCAGACTGACTGATATGATGCTCTGTGCTGCTCCCGCAAACACGAGAAAGTTCCACAACTTTCTGGAACCTTTTTTAGACTCGAACGTAATCTAGAATGTTCTCGTAAAACAGCCGACGTAACAATACTAAAATAAGCTGCTCCCTATTACTGCACTGTACCAGTGGCAAAGGTTCCATACAACTCGATTCTTACCGGCTTCTTGATTGGCTTCTTGATTGGTAATCATCAAATAACCCCTCCCGCTCTGGGCTGAGCAGGAGGGAGTGTCAGACTTTTGCTGACTAAAACCCATCCATGTTCCTTCCTTTGCCCTTTGTGTTCCAGGGCCGGCCGCGGTATCTCTTTCGAACAGTCCCGCAACCCTGGCAGGCATCGGTCCTTTCGGACCCCTTCCTGTTTGCTGACATCGCTTTGAGGCGCGCGTGGAACACGAACTCGCCGTCGACACGGCCTGTCGTCATAAGACAGACGGACGGCGAGCTAGCCCATAGCTCATCGTCCACAGGCCCGCGATAAGATCTGAAGCCCTAAGTGCTAATTTACGGAGACGGCGCGTTGAGCATTTTTTCCGTTTACGGAGAGGAGGCGCGTGCCGCAGCCCGCGTTACCACACGCCCAAACAAACATATGGCAATGTACGATGTTGTTTACGGAGACGCGGCGCGTGGTGCGGTGCCTGAGGAGCAGCGGTGGCCGCCGCGTTGCCCGCCGCGGTACCGGTGGCGGTTAACGCGGCGTTGCGGGAGGAGGGAAGGAGTACGTGCTGCGCAACTTAAATCAAAATCGTTTCTCCGTAAACGCTCTCATAAATATATGTTTGAATTTAAAGCGGGCCGCGCCGCTCAACGCGCCGCGTGTTTGTAAATGAGCCCTTACTCTATACGAACGCCTCTAACGGCGAATTCATGCGCGGTAGCCCCCATTAAGCTAGTTTCTCCCTTCATTTTGAACTATCGAAGATGTACCACTCTGTATAATACTCGTGTATACTGCAAGATACTGATACCTAGGTACCTCAATTTTATGATCTTATCGTATAAAAAGGGGTCCGGACGGATTAGGTACTTTGTCTGAATATGTGAAGTCCGTTTTGATGTATAGGTACAGACGCCACTCCGCCAGCACATCAAGCTAACCGAAAATGTCTTTTCCCAATCAACCTTGAACCTAATGCTTCGGCGTTAATGTTGAAAATATATTAAATAAATTTGACAGATTGTAGTAGCTTGATGTGCCCCGGTCTGTAGGTACCTAAGTGTTACCCGCGACTTCGCTTTTGATAAACACGTTATATGGCACAAGGCAGTTGGGTAGCTTTCCATCAGTGAAAAAGAATTTCTAAAATCGGGTGAGTACATTCAGAGGTTACCTCCTACGTTTGGATGACTTACAAACTTTACCTGTTTAGAATGTTAGTAATACAATTACGGGTGTAATGTAAGAATAGGTCCAAGTTCCAACATGAATATCTGTACCAAAGTTCTCATATCTAAGTAATTTGTTTACTACTGCAGGCTTGGTCGATTATGTCCGTTAAATTAAGCTAACAATCAACTAACTGTCATGAGGCCAAAGAAAATCATTATTGCTTTTATGCAAAATAGGTAAAACATACAATACTTTACATTCGAAAACATTCAAGCAACAGCTACTCCGCAGCTATTCTTGTTAAACATAGCTGCAAAAATGAACTGCGAACAAGAACGCCTCAGTGAACCCACCAACAATGCAGTTTGAAACAAAGAGGTTCTATAGCTACGGTTACCTACAGTTATTATTGATGAACCTTCTCTACGTGGTGGAGAAAAGTATTCGTTAGCGCAGAACAATTAAGATCAGCACATTCGATTATGTCTTCGTAAATTGTTTTCATTGATAACGCATTGAAGAATGTAATTAGATATTGATTTTGTTGGGGTGAATAAAATGAGCCTCGACGAAGATTCTCTACAGATATTTTGAGAAGAACACCTTTTTTCTCTTATAGGGTCAGGCAGGTTGCAAGCCAATAGTATGGTACTCCTACATTTGTTTTAAGACAGATGGATTTAGGCGAGTACTCGGCTGCTGGGGCCATACAGCAGGACACTGGGATTGATAACAGAATCCTGGTTACCTGTTGTGGATCTATTTCAGTCAATGCGTTTCATCTAGCAGTGATAGCCTAGTGGTGTGACCGTCGGACTGCCAACGCACGCACCTCTGATTTTTCGTATTTATGTTTTAGTGTGTTGTATAATATTATCACTTGCTTCGGTTAAGGATAGCATCGTGAGGAAACCGGCATGCCCGAGAGATATTTGTGGACGGCATGTAAAATCAAGTCAGAGGCCCATGGGTGGCATAAAACTCTGACACCAGGATAAGCATTAACCACACGAAAAATAATGAATGCGTTCTTCTTCGTGTCAATGGTACAGCTGTTACTATTGGCCCAATTTTCGCCATTGCCACGACATCTTCGGCAGCTTTTTGGGCACAAAGGGCATGGAACGTTTTGAGGCATGGTCTGCGATGTTGTTCCACATCCTCGTGAATGCAGGTACCTGGGTACTGCTTTGAACTTTCGCAGCTTCGTCAAGGTATCTCCGATGTACCTATCTACTGAATTGGCATCTGCCCACTTGTATTCGCAGTCGGTTCAATGCGGTAGAGTACGCAAAGGTGTATCGGAAACACGATTGCATAACAAATTCCCACGTTTTAGTAGACGGACAAAAACAGGTAGAAACTGTTCGTTCGCAACAGCGTTCGCGTTGACGTAGATAACAATCTGTGCGGGTTGAACAACGGCTGCTCACCAAAGGATAAATACATAAAGATTATAAGGAAAATTATTCTAATACGTGGTTACAACCTTTCCTGAAAGGGTCAGTTCTAATGTAAGGTGGGATCTTTTAGGTTACTAATGGTTTATGCAGGTACCTACATTTACTTAGGTTTTAAATGTCAACCTTTTTATTCCGGATTTACTGTTCCTTTGTTGTAAATGTAAGTGGTGACTATTATTAAGAAGTTAGGGGAACGTGATTTTTTTAATTTTCGTTTGAGGTTTGAGGAATTGATTTTGTTGAACTGAGTAAATATCCTCCTTCTCCTCTCCTGTTTTATATATCCTTGTAGGTAGTTTATTATAAATAGGCCTACACCCACCACTGTTTGTCTCTGCATCACCCAAAGGTTGACTGATCCGCCTCCGTACTTTGTGCTTGAAGTGTTAAATAAATAAATATAGGCAGATACGTTTTAAATAGAATTTGAAAAACAATAAGAACCGAGAAATTAACATTATGACTCTACGGCAACTAGCTTTAAAAAGTAAGGTAAGTACTATATTTACTTAATTATTTAGAGACCGTGTTGGTAACATACCATATTAATTGAACGTTAAAATCCCTTTCAAAGTTTTATCTCGATTCACCCCTATGCTTCTATTCACCCGGTAAAGGTTTGGAATTATTTCAAGTGCAGCCAATATTCCGGCTATTCATGGAACAATACAGAAAAAAACCAGTAGGCACAGCAAGGCAGGTGGCAGCAACACAAATGGCGATGAAGGAACATGGATGGGTGTTAGTCAGTAAAAGTCTGACACTCCCTCCTGCTCCGCCCAGAGCGGGAGGGGTTATTTGATGATTAGAAAAAAAAAAAAAAAGGAATGTACAGTTTATGCGGATCTCTCATTACATTGGAAATCTGTACAAAACTAGGCCATGTTATACTGAGAATGTACATTATGTATAGCTTGATATGGCGCCGTATGTACAGCCTACGATACTCGTACGGACCCCAAACTGTTATCATTTGAAGTTAGGACTACACGATTGTAAATGGTCAGAATAAAGCGTCACACACGAAAAAGCTCGCTTTCCAACACAGCTTTCTAAACGGTCCACAGACAGAAGTCTATGATATGTAGTAGTTGTAGTAAGTAGTTATAAACTGATTGTAGTACCTAGGTATGGATCATGTTTCGGCTTATGTATCCCCGGACTTCAGGCCTGAGTAGTCGGGGGACTTTCGGCCGTGGAGGACAAAAATCCCTAATGCATGGAAAAATCTCTGCCGAGGACGTGTCACGGACATAGCGCACTTGGTGGGCGATCATTTTTCCGTGTTATTACACAGTACACAGATGCACGTCAATTTCGAACGTATATTGCAATAAAATCAGCGGTATTTCGTCGCTGAAGTTCTAACACGACGCATGTCAAAAATAGCAACTTTACAGGAGAGTAAAATTTGAAAAATTATGTAGGTAACAGTACAAAACCATTTTTAGTTTGTGTTAACTTTAAATTAGATAGAGACGTTGCGTGTTTCTGATTGGCTGAAACACCGCTTCTTCCGATTTTCTAGCAGTGTTCCGCATACGTTTTGTGTTCAAAGTACATCTAGCAACCCTGCAGAGTTTAAACTTTAAAGTAACCTAACCTGTCCGAAGTCGGGGTGCCCCAAGTTCTGAGCTCGCTCTTGCATCCTAAGTTATAGAGCATAGGAAAACTATTATTTTAACAAAACATGTTTTCGGAAACTTAGTATTTTTTTCGGAAACTTAACATTTTTTTCGCAAACTTATTATTTTTTTGGAAATTTATTATTTTTTGTAGAATTGTAATTTGAATAAGCTTTTGTTTGTTTGATAAATACAACATTTTTTGTCGGTTAATTTTGTATTAATTTTTCGGTAATTCATTTTAACAAAGCTTCAATTAACCATTTTAAATGTGCTGTGCAACTCATTAGCAGGTATGCCTTTGAAGCAAGTCTCAAAATTCAAATACCTGGGCCTCTGGGTCACCGAGGACCTATGTGATGACTTAGAGGAAGAGAGGGAGCGCAGGGCGCTGTCTAATCGAAGTAATATGCTGTACTTACGAGATTAAAATTACGCTACTTGAGCTTATTGTCACTATCTACAACTGCAGCCTCTGGGTGAAGTATACGCAGAAGACATACAGCGCTCTGCGTGTACAATATAGTAATGCCTTCAGAATGCTTTTGGGGCTGCTGCAGTTTTGTAGCGCTTCCTGTATGTTTACCGATGCGAGGCTAGATGATTTTTATGCTATTACTAGCTGTACCCGCGCGGTTTCACTCGCGTGTTTCATACGTTGGGAAGTTTGTTGTAATAGAAAAATGAGGAGATTCCCAAAATGTTTCAAGTTTTTTTAAAATTTTATTATTTTTTGGTAAACATAATTATAAATTATCGTAATATGCTATGAAACAATGCTCACGACCAGTAAGCAACGTAAAAAATATTACTTGGAACGTAATTTTCTTTATAGCTACTCTTTTAAACACCAGCCTAAACCAAAGATACTAAACACTAAAATTAAAATACGAACGTAGGTATTCAATGACATTTTTTCTAGTAAGAACGACTAATAAGTACTAAATAACTATTATATTTTACAACATACATCGCGAAGAAATAGACACAAAATATAGACTCAATAGATACAAAATTCCAACCAGGCAATAGGTGAGAACACAATTATTATCCTCCAATTTAAAATTAGGAAGTGAAACAAACCAAAACGAGGAAAAAACCAAACAACGATGATGACAAATATTTCAAAGCAAATTAGTAGAAGTAGCAAAATATCGCAGAACAGAAATGAGCTTGAACGCACTATTCTATAATAATCTGTGATTGATTCATCAGTGCGTTTTTTGAAACGTTTAGACGGCGCATTCTGAAAAATACTGGCCACTTAGAAATTGGCATACAAACTTTAGAACGTTATAGAAACTCATTTCATTACCTTTCAGCAGACGCCTACATATTACTGAAACATACTGGCCACCTAGAAATTCGCATAAAAACTGAAGATGTAAATCTCAAGGAGCTTCCAAATTTTTATTGCAGAGTAAAATATGCATTATCGCGTAGTCGTAAAATTCAATTTGGATCTTTATCGGCTTCCGAATTCTAATTTCAATGTAGAGTAAGCAATAACGCGTTGCCGTAAGATTCAATTTGTATCTTTAACTTTTTTCATACAAACATTAAACACCCTTATTTATACCCTTAAGGGCCGAATTTCGTAAAACCTTTTCTTAGTGAGCACCTAGAAACCGAAAGGAACATTCAGGCCCACATTCATGTCTCTAACTTTAAACACACAAGGACTTTCATACAAACTTTGATACCCCTTTTCAACCCCTTGGGGTGCGAATTAAAAAAAAACCTTTCTTAGTGCGCGCCTGCACCCCATAGAGAGTGCTTGTGCCAAATTTTAGACCTCATGGCCCAGTAGTTTCTGAGATTTCGTGATGAGTGGTCAGTGAGCGCTGCGCTTCTCTCCGGCACAGAACACGTGACAGCCCGATGCTTGGCCGATGGCTGCACACACAGGTCGGTTCTAAGTAACTATACGGGCATCGAGTTTATTTCATTTTGTTTCTGTTATATTGTTGACCCTATTTTTGTTTTACTTGTTGATTATATGTGTTACTAATAACTATTGAAATATGTAGTTATTTCATGTCAATACTAACACTATGGACTTCAAGGTCTGGTTTTTTTTTTAGTGTTACGTTCAACCACAGATCGTTGGAAGTTAATTTGTTTTGCGGAAGCTTTATTATTTCCCATTAATTATTTAAGTTTTGCGGCTTCCGTCGGTCTATTTAACTTTAACAGATAACCTTATTAATTTCCGAGGCACAGCAACTAATGACCAGGGGCCTTAGTCTGCTATTGCAATAGTGTCAGAATGGTCTATAATTGATTTAATAAGGCCCCTAGCCCACGGCGTATTGAAGCGCGTTCGAAACTCGTTTGACGTGCGTACAAAGGGTAATTCGTCTGCGCGGGGCCTTATTAAATCAATGATAGACCATTCTGACACTATTGCAATAGCAGACTAAGGCCCCAGGCCCTGCAGTCTCGCATTCGCATCGTAAAACAACCGAATTCGGTCGCACAGTCATAACGATGCGGATTTAAGGTGGAAGCCGACACCGGCGTCACGTTCGGACCGCTTCCACCTTAAATCCGCATCGTTATTTAAATCCGCATCGTTATGACTTTGCGACAGAATTCGGTTGTTTTGCGATCGCTATCTATATCGAGGCTGCAGCGCCAGTATGGTACACCAGTGTGCCATGGCACACACTTTGCGGAACACTGCTCTAGCAAACGGTATCTAGGCCTTTAAACTACCAATTTAGTTTTATATTGACGTCAGTCCGTTACTCAAAAGCTAAGAAAAGTATAGGGGTCTTGTCTGACTTACCACTGTTTCGTACTGACGGAAAATTAAAATACCTAAATCTTATACGCGTCCCTGGAGCTATTTTTATTATGAATATTAAGGAAAAAAGCTGTATCTATAAAGTATCGGATGAATAAAACTACTTAGATACATTTATTATTATTTCTTTATTTATAATATACAGGGTGGAAGGCAGTAGCGAAGGGTATTTTTTTGTAAGAGGTACCTAAGCCGGATTACATATCTTTAAGTGATTTTATTATTTGTCTATAAAATACTGACTGTGCCATTTTCCAAAGGGAAGCTGGTAGGAATCGAGTTGTACGGAACCTTCGTCACTGGTGGAAGGGACTTCGACTCTAAATCGTTTACCACGTATTCAGAGGGTTTACTGTGACATCTTAATGCAGGAGCTCTAGTAATTCCAGTGTGGGAAAGAGACACAGCTATACAGGTCGTCTAGCTCTATTTCTTTCCCACACTGAAATTACTCCTGCTGTAAGACGTCATGGTAGGTCACCAGTTCATTATTCTTCTTCGGTAATTAAAAAAAAATCTGCGATTCCATAAAATTTAGTCGTTATCATTAACACTAGAAACGGTATATTTACCATGTTTAATGTTCAACAGTGCCGAAATATCGGGAACTGAAAATGAACATTAAACATGGTAAAAATCCCGTTTCTAGTGTTGATAATAATGTTAGTGACCATGACACTTTAAAAACTTATAATTTGATCGTTGTAAGGAATAGAGCAGCTGTTTTTTTAAATAACTGATGAAAAATGTCTATGCATGGGTCTTAATGATGTAGGTACTGAATACGTCGTAGTCGCCAAATTTTGGACTGACTCAATTTAAATTGTCATCGACACGCTAACAAGAATATATGTAGGTAGGTAAGTAGATTACGCAATTTTAATTAGATTAGCTTTGTTTTTTATAAAGGCTCTTGCACAGTGTTTCAAAGTGCACTAGTTGCCACTAGTGGTGTTTAAAATCACCAATTTAAAAGACGATTGAAAAAAAAATGGATAGTGGACTGTATTAAGGTTTGTGGTAATAGTCTTGGGGAATCAAAATGACGAACAGGCGACAAAATTAATAAGCGGAAAAGGAAATAAGCCTCACCCACCTACCTCTGTTCCTGGGCCACGTGGATGTAAACGGAGCGAGCGCGCTTCGATGTGGCGTGGCCGGCGTTTGGATGAAGCCCTGGTTATGAGGGTCTTCTAGAGCTCCAGGTCGCGTTAGCGGATGGACCCCGGGGCCGCTTGTATGTCTCGATTCCCGCGGAAGCGATTGACCTGCAGCAGCTGCGCTAACGCAGCGGCGGTCGGTTGATGCGGTCGATTACGTGTCTAAAGATGGAGTGGCGTGAGGCCCGCTGATTCAGGCAGGTGAGCGGAAAGGGAGAGGGAAAGAGATGTGCATAATATCATCGCCTGTTCTTATGATCTACGTCATATGATGATGAGTGATAGAATTATAAGTAAGACGAACAGATGGCGTCACCAACTAGCATCAATTTATAAAGGGTGTAACAAGACCCTTAACGAAGCCGAAAGGCATTTATGTTCGCCCCCTCATTGCGTTATTTTTTTTGACACAAGTTAAAAAAAAAAATACATGTTTTTAATGTAATATTTTTACTTTAAAAACCTCCATGACCCCCGTACTATTCAATGCTGGATGCATTGAATGGTACGGGGGTCAGCACAGTCTTTTGATTGCGTTACATTGAGTTGTACGGTAAAATGTGATTTTTCACTCCAAAAATCTGTCGTTTCTCAGCAATAGTTTTTGCGTGAAGTTACTTAGTTTGATGTACATAATGCTTGGTTGACGGCTCCGTGAAGGGTCCTGTTACATCCTGTATAAGTACCAAGAGGTTTGCAATTTGTCCACAAAGTCGTGGAAAACAATCTATATATAAGCTTCTTTTTCCAATTACGCCGATAAATCTATTTGTGCTGTGGTCTTCAACTAAGAATAGCTGAAGATCTACCTCCTACGCATGTTGTGAACGGCAATTCAATTCTATTAGTTGAACGGAAAACTGCATTCTGTAGAAATAAGATACCACCTGTACCTCATTTTCTATAAAAATTATCCTGTGCAGAAATCGGTATACTGGTACTGGATGCTTTGATTATATAATAATAATGTCTAGATAGAGAGCATCAAATGATCGAAAACGTGTCAAAAAATAGCAGCCAACTGTTGGCTTTTAAGTTCGCTCACAGTGACATATTGCCTCTTGTGCACCGGCCGCACGCTGCCGCACGCACACATGTATGAAATTGTTGCCTCGTTTTCTTTGTTTTGATTGTAGGGCGACGCTCCATCTAGACATTATATAATCAAAGACTGGATGGTATAATGGGTAACACGGCGCTGGTTGTTAGACTTTCGGGATTCTGAATTACTGTAGCGACAACAATACACAAGATTCCTACTACTTTCTTATTTGATATTCATCAATTATTCCATGAAAAATATCTATAAAATAATGTCCATATTAATTTTTTAACACCCTTGCTCGTAAAGCTGATGGAATTCCACCGGTTTTAAATATGTAAAGCGGGTCATAAAAAATGCGTGTGTTACCATAGCAAATAGTTAAGTTATAGTCATTGATATATTAAAAAACCCTTAATATATCAATGGTTATAGTCCACACAAATTCCATAACAGTATTATTTGCCATTTCAAATATGGAACTGATCGCCGCCGCACGACTCCAGCTAGTGAGCAGCGCGCTGTTGCTATTCAAATTTCGAATAACCATCTTAACGCACTAATATAGTAATGTACTATTTTGAATGAGCGAATTATTATGATATTCTGTTAATAAATACAATTTAAATTTTCATTTCCCCCCTCGGGTTCAGAATGATGTAGGTACTGAACACATGTTAACTGTTTGTGCGTCGATGGGGATTCCACCCGGTATATTAGAACGCAACATTTTTTTTTAATGACTTGTTAATGGACCCAGGACCTAGTTAATTGACTCAGTAGGTAGTCAGTAGCCCTAAATTCCTTTTTCGTGCAATATTATTGCACAAGGAATGTCTTATTAGAAGTCGTACAACATAGCTGTTTATGTACTTAAGTATGTAAAACATAGTTTATCAGATAGTCACGTCTTTCTTTATCTGACAAAATCGTGTCTCGTTTGGAGATCTCAATAGGGAATACAGAAGCGGGTCGACCGCCTGCCAAGCCAACTTACGAAGTAAATCTGAATAAGCAAATTATATAAAAACTAGCTTTTGCCCGTGGCTTCGCTTGCATTAATTTAGAATTTGGCAATCAATTCGGTTGTACTCTGCTTGCAATAATATAATTAAATCGTGATTCGAAAGACACGTGGCGCCATCTATTATCATAAGAACGTTATTGTTGTTTTCCTCGGCAACAGTACGTTTCTCGGGTTAAAAGGTACCCTATGTCCGTTTCTGTACGCTTGACAACGTATATGCAAAGATCGAACGTATATTCAGGATGATCGGTTCAGTGGTTTAGGCGTTAAAAGGTAACAAACAAACAAACTTACTTTAGCATTATAATATTACGATTAGGGCATGCGAAACCCGATTTCGGTCCCATAGTAAAACCCGGGAAAAACCGAGCGTACCCGTAGCTAACTTCATGACGTTTTAAACAGGGTCACATTAAATGAGGTATCGAATCTCAATCTTCTGATTTTTCGGATTCATCTGCGTATTGTATAATCATCACTTGCTTCGGCAAAGGAAAGTTAGCGGCTGAGTTCGAATCATGTAGCCGCCGTGTTTCGCTTGTTAAAAGTTTTCGAGAAAAGTCCTGCTTATTTTCCTATACTGAACTAGGTTTCATCGAATAATTGATAAACTAAACATAATTAGTTCTGGTAGAGTATTTGTTAAACAAAAAGAGACAGAGTGAATACGTTTTAATTTATAAATGCTCCTTTTGGGAGCATGGAGCATTTATTGCTTTACATCCTCTATGTATTGTTTTATCACGAATACAAGAAAATAAAAAAGGACTTTATCAAATAACCACCGTTTTACTACCTGTAGGGATATATTTTTATTTTATTCGGAGGAATTTTTACACAAAACCTTTCGTCGCGGTCAAGAGGAAAAGGTATTCACAGTCCAGATGAAATACAATGTTTTCTGGAGTGTTGGTTTTATAAATGGGCTGTAAAAACGTTGGCGGTAAAGAATGGTTTTAATACAATTTATTTAATACTTTCGGAATGTAGGCATAGTTTGTTGAGACCCACGTTAATGGGGATTATCGCGTATGAATTCGCCGCTAGAGGCGCTAGTGTAGCTCGAGGTCACCGAAATGTCAGATGTCATAGAGTGTTCGCGCGTTGCGTGCTTTTTTATCACGTATTTTTACTAATATTCAAGATTGAGTCTAGATTGAGCCATTTCCTGATTAATTATGACTTGAAGATTTCAAGTAGCAACATAAGATCTTATTTGTTAGTACTTGGAGGTAAAATTATTTTTAAAGGTTTCATGCTTGCTAGTTTTAGGGAGAATATTGTAAATATGTATCAGAAGTTTACACTGTGCTGTGTTTTTATGAAGTTATTAAGACCTTACTCGACAGTGGCGCCATCTGGTGAGCTCAAAAACGATAGCCCTCATTGATCAGGTTACGTATTGTACCTAGCCTTGCTGGTCTAGTGGTTGCAAGTGCGGCTACTCAGCATGAGGTCCTGGGTTCGACTCCCAGGTCGTGTAAAAAGTTTATGGGCTTTTCCATCAGGAATTTTACTGAGAGTGTAAGGGGTAGGAGTAAGGAATCACATTTACACGATCAGAATTTCTTGAATCTTTTTCTGTCACTTAGTATAGCAACTTACTAAAGTGAGAGGTCTGATCACACGTTGAAGTGCTTCCGTAGCGAGTGAATGCAGATTGTTTTTTTTTTTTTATCCTGATTTGAAATCATCAAATAACTCCTCCCGTTCTGGGCTGAGCAAGAGGGAGTGTCAGAATTTTACTGACTAAAACCCATCCATGTTCCTTCATCGCCCTTTGTGTTTCGGGGCCGCGGTATCTCTTTCGAACAGTCCCGCAACCCTGGCAGGCATCGGCCCTTGCGGACCCCTTCCTGTTGCTGACATCTCTTTGAGGCGCGTGTGGAACACGAACGCGCCGTCGACACGGCCTGTCGTCAAAAGACGGACGGACGGCGAGCTACCCCATAGCTCGCCGTCCACAAGCCCGCGCCTACGACGCCCGGTGCGTCTCCCGCGGCGGCTGGGACG
This sequence comes from Eugnorisma glareosa, assembly GCA_947578425.1. Classification (NCBI taxonomy): domain Eukaryota; kingdom Metazoa; phylum Arthropoda; class Insecta; order Lepidoptera; family Noctuidae; genus Eugnorisma; species Eugnorisma glareosa. The sequence goes on along the minus strand of OX387960.1, from coordinate 15,995,938 downwards.
TGAGGTTCTCTCCCTCTCACGTTCCGCCGCCTCCTTCGCTAGCATGACTGCTTTGCAGAAGAAGGCGACGGCGTCCCATTCCGTCTCGCTCCGGACCATGGAATGAACCAAGGCCGGACGCGAGAGCATGCTTGCTACCGGATTTTTTCTCCACCAAATGATGTTTTAACACAATAAGAGAGCCACTGTATAACGCTGATCCATTTGTGGAAATGTGATGTTACCCTAAGCGTCTAACCATGGTCCACCTGGAAGTTCCTAAACCATCTTTCCAGGAATCTTAAGGTAAGACTCCAACCTCATAAAGTTACGCAATAAAAAATGGCCATATCTTTTTTTACTCCGGTTTAATAAAAAAAAAAAACACTCGTAACTACAGCCTCGTTTGGTCTGGTGGTCGCAATCGCGACTGCTGAACATGAGGTTCTGGGTTCGATTCCCCGGTCGGGCCAATTGTTATTTGGTTTTTCCATCAGACATATCACAGGTTGATAGCAATAGCCTTGCCGGCTCGCCCCATATTACATGGTACATAAACCTAACTGGCGAAATATGGGTGTACTATTAGGTACACCTCTGCCAAACCTTAGGCATTACAGGCGTGATGTTTTGTAGCAGCTGAAAATCAGCGTCAGGTGGTACACCTTGTATTGCCACCTAGCATTATGCTGAGCTGAAGCCCTTTTGGCATCTTTAGTTCTGTTTGTTTATTTATTTTGTATAATTTTTAAGGTGTTTTTAAACGCACATAAACACAATTTTCTTTCTGTCTTCTTTCTCGTATGCAAGTCCCTGTGTTAAAGTTGAGTTTATAAACTTTCGATATTTACATATGCCGAAAGCGCCAGGTTCAGGTTAATAACCTTTACACCAAAGATGCGGTCACCGACCTCTACACTGCTATCAAAGGTGTGATTTAAAGCTTTCAGTTGAAAACGGAAATTAAACCATTTGGTATAAGTATTGTTTTGCTTTCTAATTTATAGGTTTGGCACGGGTATAACGTGTTTTCCTGTGATATATGGAAATTCTGTGAGTTAATGGCTCTTTAAGTTAAGTATGAGCAGTAAATAAAGGTATCTCAAAGTTCAATGCCTATTAAGGGCAATGCCTTTCACTAATGAATGAAAGCGATTGCGAACTGCGAACTGCGTCAGGGTTATCATTGCTGTGGAATATTGACAATGAGACGAGAAAAAAAAAGGATTAGGAAAAATATGTTGTGTTACTATGAACAACATCAAGGTTGGCTAACAGAGAAGTAAACTGCAGTTCGCGTGTTAAAAGTATCAGTTTGAAATGGACCCAGTAAAAAGGCATCTTCTTATGCAGAAGAAAACGGAATGCACATTAATCACCAGACACTTATCGTCACAGTTCACATTCAGGAATAACTTTACTGGCCATAAGTGTGAACTAGTCCCAGGGTTGCGGGATTATTCGGAAGAGATACCGCGGCCCTGGAACACAAAGGGCAAAGGAAGGAACATGGATGGGTTTTAGTCAGTAAAAGTCTGACACTCCCTCCTGCTCAGCCCAGAGCGGGAGAGGTTATTTGATAATTTCCCATCCGAAAAAAAAAATGGGTGAACTAGTCGGTCATACTTCACTAAACAAAAAAATAAAAAAGATCATTTTTTTTACAACTTTCAAATATATATATTTTTTACTTTTTTGTTTCCATACAGGGCTAGATAGTGATGAGACAAATTGATATCATTTTTTTATTTTGAACGTACACCATCAAACAGTTGAGTAATCGCCATACTACGTTTGTATGAAAGTATGACCGAAGTTCACTCTTAACGTACATTATCTAATCTATTATTTTTTCTATGTCATTGAATGATCTTAAACGAAGAAGATAATTGTGCCACCAACAAATCATAGGATGTGTTAAGTGTAACTTAGCTTGCTGCGTTAAGTTCATCACTAGGTCACCACTGCGACCACTCCATGCCTTAAGAGGGAACAGAGCTTGCAAGGAATTTAAAAAATAGGTATTTGAAGAAGCTATTGTCGTCGCTTTGCGTCAAGCCTGCCCGTAGAGTGCGATAGAGACAGCTGCAGCTCAGACCGATGATAATTATCACACAAAAATGTTGACGAGATAGATGTTTTGTATCTCTCTTTTTGCTCTTCGAAAACTGAGCCGATTCAATTTTTTATGACATTTTTTTTTTTAAGAAAGAGTATGTCTAGGTTCCTATCAATTCTTTTATGTTAAAAATTGTCCGAATATGTCTGGTAGTCCTCTCACGGCCGTAAAAATGAGGCATTTTTTGTGATTTTTGGAGGGTCATATTTTCATTACTTATGACTTGCTGAAAAAAATTAAATGACAGGGACGTGTACACAGTAGAAATTGCCATCATGAAAAAAAGAAAAGATTTTTCTAGAGGCATTATTCTGGAAACGAAAACAGGAATACGTTTGTATGGAGAACCGCAGCCTCTGTTCCCTCTTAATTAACAAGTCGATCCTTGGACTAGCTTTTCATTGAAATGTACGGAAGTTAAATAGGGTAGCAATGTAATTTCTTGAAATGGAATCGCATCTGGTCAGACTGGAACTGGAACGCAATCTAATTCGGAAAAATATAAATAATATAATATCGGAGTAACTCCTACCCAACCTTTTCAAGTCAAGTGGTGGTAGATACAAACCATCATTCCTATATGTACTCGGAATGTAAACGAACTGCGAGCTGATTCTCGTTTATCTATACTAATATTATAAAGGGGTAAAATTTGTTTGGATTGTTTGTATGTAGGGGGTAATCTGTGGATCTAGTAAACCGATTTTGAAAATTCTTTCACTAATAGGAAGCTACATTATTCCCGAATGCTATAGGCTATATTTATAAGGTGCCCGTGGAATAATTTCCGACCAAAACGCCGCGGGCAACAGCTAGTGTCAAATAAAGTCGCAAAATACCGGCTCCAAGTACTTGTGTTTATTTAAAACACATTAGAAGGACATCGAACTCTTCTTAATAGGTTTAACATAGTATCGGTATCTATATTTAGCTTTAAGAACATTGAGTGGGAAGGCGCTTTAATACAATCGAACATATTGTGTAATGTCCTGTAAAGTGAAGATACCATGCGATACTTACAACGTTGTAGAAATAACGCCTACGAGTTTTCTTAAAGAGTTTCTGCTTGCCAAACACTTTTCTTCTTACTACTCTCATAAAATTGATAATCTATTTTAGCAAAGACCTTTAACTTAGGTATGATAGACGACACATCATCATCATCAGCTGCGTAGCCTTTTCCTTACTAACTGAAAACCAGTATTTTACATAGAACGACTGCCTATCGGACCTTCACATCCCAGTTAGTACTGGGTAATACGATACCTCTTGGTAAGACTGGTTGTACGACTTGCGGGCCACTGACTACCTGTAACGACTGTCAAAGATCTACAATTGACAGCCAAGATCAACAGCTGTGAAGGCATCGATTCACCTTTTTTTCACACTTTGGTTCACACCTCAAACTACCGAAAGAGCCGAAACGAAGTATAAAGAGGCTCGCCCGGCTCGCTCGCTCGCTCGCTAGCTGGCGGTGTGGTATGGGCTTTAATGTGCTTTCCGAGCCACGGAGGAAACTCGGTATGTAATTGGTGGTCACCCATTCACGGACCTACCTAGGCAAGCGAGGTTTAACCTGAAGATAGATCCGAGCGGTTGTGATTGTTTAGCCACAAGCTCCGTAATCTTCATGCAAGAGGCAACTGGTTGATGTCGGTTGAAGTGTAACGTGTCAAAATTGGTATAACATATCACGACGTCTGAGATTTTCTCGTATTAGGCAGATGTGTAGCCTATGCAGTACAGACACACCAGGCCAGTTATGTTTAAGTCCTATTGCCATCTAGATTCCGGGCCGTTACCGAGAAATTTCGGGCGGAAAAACTAAATTACACTTTGCCAAACACGGGAATCGAATCCAGGACCTCATACTCAAAAGTAATGTTTGCGACCACCAGATCAACGAGGCATTTATGAAATATTTGCTTCAAGGCGTCACTGGGACATGCAGTGAATTATTTACTATTTCACTTTTTTTTCATAGCATCTGTGTAGTGGGCTGTGGCGTGTAACCTTTGGACACTAGTGATGGCGTCAAACTCGTGGCTAAATTCTGGGCTCACATAATTTAGATTGATGGCAATCTAGATTGATGGCAATCTAAATTGTGTAAACCCAGAATATAGCCGATACGGAAAGAAGAAAATCTATTTTTCTCAAACATGCTTGGAAATTTGAGCATTATATTGACAACCTTCTTCGAGATAAATCGAAATTGCTGTACTGGCCAGATACATGGGACCTGCGGCCGGCAAAAGTTGTATGAAAATCCATATCAGATTCTGTCGTCTTTAGCGGAAAAATAAATTACACAGTAAACTAATATCTGCCGTGTTATTTAAAAATAGAACGATCTTTTACTCTGAAACATGGCAACCAAGGAGGTAACTTTTCAAAGGTTTTATTTAAATTTCGAATTGGCTTGCAAATAGAACGCGGTTTATTGACAAAAAAAAAACAAATGAACTCTTCAACGTGAGAAAAATTATTTTTGTTTGTGTGCATCATTGATTTTGAAAAGTAATTGTATTTTAATTTCTTCGCATTATTTGAGAAAAGTACTATAGAAGCCTTGGCCACAACTAGGCATTGATGGACTTACGTATGTGTTCGTCCATCAATGCCTCTTTTGCTGGCCGCTGCAGTAATGTACTCTTTGATATTTAGTTACAAAACATTTTAGGTGGATTCTGTAACTAAAATATTGAAATAAATAAACCAGTAAGTAAGACTAAACCTTGGACTAAACTAACGGACTAACAGTATCCACTCAAAGTGTAACAAAACTGTCTCCGCCGCGAAGTTATTTATGATTTATCTCGACATCTTCCGTCCGTTTGTATTAATTTGTAGGTAAATAAAAGTTTTAATTAAAAACTTGAAATGTGTCCAAGTTGCTTTGATCTTGTTTTAGTACAATTTTGCTTCAAATCATTTGAATATTTTGTAATATTTATGCTGAAGTTTTTATGTTATTTTTAACCAACTTCCAAAAGGAAGAGGTTTTCAATTCGTCTGAATATTTTTTTTGTGTGCATGTTCAGCGATATCTTTGCCAATTGTGAATCGATTTTGATGATTATTTTTTTGTTTGGAAGAATATTATTTCGCGGTGGTTTCGTTTAATTAATTTGGTGAAGATCTGATGCTGATCTTCGGAGTTAAACAATGGAACTCTAGACAGCAAATCAGTCATGATTGCTGCAATCGGTTGGATGTTTATTGTTTACACAACATCATGACATAAAATAATAATAATAAACCATTTATTTCAGGTAATAAAGATCCATAGACCTTAATCTAAATATAGATACAAATAACATTTTTTGTTAGTATAAGCCACTTTAAAACTATGTTAATAACACTTCACTTGCACTATGATTTCTGCGTTCTTTTGGAATTCGTTCGCGGAAGCGACGGAACACCACATCAAAAACTTTCCTCCAGCACCAAATGGAGCATACACGTTGGTATGCGCACCACAAACGCCTTGAAATTGACGTTTCGGCGCGACTCCAGTAGCTGTACTCTTGGCGTGTACTTCAACTTTTGGCGTACGTACTCCTCGATGTCACGCGTGAAAAAAACACGCGATGGGAAAATCACGCCTTATGCTCTAGGCCCTCTAGGGCGTACGCAGATGTGTACAGAACAAGTTTTCGACAGTTGGTATGTTAAGTTCTATGTTATAGGGGATAAGCCTATTACCATGAAATGTATTGTTAGCGGTTCACTAATGTTTCACCAAATTTTTTTCCGTTTTTTTTATTTTTTGCAAAAAAGTTTTTTTATGCTTTGAGTTTTTTTATGCTTTGAGTTTTTTTACGCTTCCAGAACACTTCTCATAAAATAATAAAACAGTGGTTTTTCAATGATATGGCAAAACCACTGCTTGCATGAGCAAAGAGGGCAACTTTAACTGATTTTACGGCTAAATCATAAGCATATCATTTATCCGTAAAACATGACGTCTGTGACGAACTTTAAATATAATTTATTTATTTGTGTCTTTCTTGCGAATAAAATATCTTTAAACCTATAAAAATAACCTATAAAGTATAAATACAGAGCCGCGGTGGCCCAGTGCGGTGGCCCACACCTCGCTGCAGAAGGATAGGTTCCGAGGTCTGGTCCTAAAGTCGAACAAAAACGCCACCATGTCAGTACATGGTGGCGTTTTTGTACAAACACTTCAACATCTTGATGTACCGATAGTCGATTTGGCACCGTTGGAGAGACTGCAGTACAGCCCAAGTCTCGATCGAATCGAATGCTTTCTCGTAGCCCACAAACCCTAAACAGAGAGGCAGGTTGTACCTACTCTTCGGTTTTTGTATAACCTGCCTTTTCGGAATCCGGCTTGTTCGGGAGGCTGAAAATCGTCAAACCTGCGCGCGAGACGATTCGTAATGACTCTTGAAAACAACTTGTAGACATGGCTTAGAAGTGAGATGGGCCTATAGTTCTTCAGCCGGGCATTGTCGCCCTTCTTGAAGAAGAGTACCACCACACCCCTGCACCATGCCTGTGGCGTTTTCCCCTCGAGTATGACGGAATCAAACAGCTTCTGAAGGGCCTTAAGTACCGGTTTTCCACCCGCCTTCAGGAGTTCGGCCGTAATTCCATCATCACCCGGTGCCTTTTTGTTTTTAAGCTGTTTCAGAGCCATCCTAATCTCGTACAGGCTGACGTCCGGGATGTCTTCGGTATAATGTCGGGTCAGTCTAGCTCTTGGGTCGTTTGCTAGATCTACAACGGGTTTACTGGTTGACGTGTACAACTGCCCATAAAAACTCTCGATCTCCCTCAGAAGCTCCGGTTTGGCGGATACGATCCTGCCATCGTCGGTCTTCAGTTTCGTGAGCTGGCTCTGCCCAATAGCCAGATCTCTCGCAAATACCTTGGAGCCTTTATTCCGGTCAATTGCGTCTTTAATACGCTCGGTATTAAAGCGGCGGAGGTCGCTCTTCTAGGATTTAGAGATCCGTCTATTGAGCTGCCGGTATTTCCACGCCTCATCTGAAGACTGCAGGATCATCTCACGCCACTCCTTCATGAACTTAAGAGTATGATCAGAGAGCTTTTTGTTCTTATCTGCACGACGTGTCTTGAAGAACTTAGACCCAGACGTATGGACAGTTTCCACGAACCCATCGTTGTATTCGTCCACTGAGCTTCCTAGGCACTCGAAACGATTCTGGAGTTCAAGCTGAAAGCTCTCGGGGTTTTGGATCTGGATCTGTGCTGGACGGAGCGTAGACTTCATCAGTCGAGACCTTTCAAGCTTGATATTGATGTTCAATGTGCCTCTTACCATGCGGTGATCGCTCCCGGTTTTCACCGAATTGATCACAGAGACATCATTGAACATTTGCTTCTTGGTTGACATGATGAAGTCAATCTCATTTTTAGTTGCACCATCGGGGCTCTGCCAGGTCCACTTCCTGTGCTCACGCTTTCTGAAGAAGGAGTTCAACATATAGAGGCCCTCTTTCTCCATAAAACTAGCCAGTTGGTGACCCCGGTGATTCCAACGTCCAACTCCAAATTGCCCCACCTGCAGCTCATTCCCGTCCCGTTTGCCCAGTTTCGCATTGAAGTCTTCCATGACAACGGTGAAGTGAGTTTTGAAACCATGCATGGCTTTAGAGATATCCTCATACATGGTCTCCACTTCGTCGTCGGGGTGTGCCGAGGTCGGGGCGTAGACCTGTATGACCTTCAGCGAATACCTTGAGGATATTCTGAGTATAAGGTACGCCACCCTGTTCGACACACTCTCGATCTTCACCACGTTATTCACAAGGGACTTGTGGACGATAAACCCAGCACCACCCTGGGACTGCCGGTCACCCTCTCGGAAATAGAGCAGGTTGCCGGATTTCAGGATTAGCGTGTCCTCCCCCTCTCTACGGACTTCAAATAATCCCACAACACTCCATCGCAGCCTACTCAATTCCTCTTCAAGCTCCGTTATCTTCTCGTCGGTCCGGAGTGTACGCGTGTTATATGTTGCCAGGTCAAGTCGTCGGTATAGGCAGCCGGATCCCTTCCGGAGATTCTTCGCACCCCTTGCCACGCCGTCACCTCGACCGCTACCATAGTCGAGGGTAGACGGGCTGCCGGGTACTAGGGGCCATCTTTGTGTTGCGCTCATCATAAGGGGGGTTTTGCCATAATCGCCACGCTTGGCAGGCGTGTTGGCGATCGCAGTACGGTTGTTACAAAAACACAGAAAACGCTGCTGCCCATTCTCTGGTAAGTCCCTTAGTCGCCTCTTACGACACCCACGGGAAGATATGGGATGGTGCTATTCTTTACGTCCGACACCATACGGAACTATGGTAGGTAGGCTGATTATGCTAAATAAAATATGATGAGGAGATATTTGTAACCAAGGCAAAATTACAACTTAGTGCGATGGGCATTAAGTTGTAATTTTATTTGGTAATCATGACGTTGATTAAAGATTATGCAAGCATGAAGTCTATGCTTACATGAGTGCGCCACGTTATTTGGCACACAATTTTCCGTTTAAATCAAATTGTTGTTATTGTGAAAGTTAATTAGTTAGAGCTCTGAAACACCAACTGTGATCACTGACTCGTTTGATTTTGGGCAATATGGCTAAACACATATGTAAAACTATCTGTATCCCGCGGATTCGCCCGCGTGAAGTTCGGTAACTGTGTAATAAAGGGATAAATAGTATCCTACATGTTAATCCAGGTTAATTCGGTCAAACCGTTTCGGACGACTTCGATAACAAACAATGAGACACGAGATTTTTATATATTAGATAGCTTTGACCGCGGCTTCGCTCGCATTGAATTCGGGGTAATTTTAATTCAAAAGTGACCATCACAATCACAATCACCATCACCATCATTATCACAATCACCATCACAATCACAACCACTATCACTATCCTATCACCATCGCTATCACAATCAGTATCACAATCACCATACGCATCACAATCACAAACACTATTACAAAAACGATCACAGTCAATATCACTGTCACAATTACCATCACTATCATCGTTATCACAATCATTATCATCGTAATCACAATCATCATCATCACAATCATAATCATCACAATCATCATCATCATTATCACAATTATTATCATCGTTATCACAATCATCATCATCGTTATCACAATCATCACAATAAATCAACATTAAAACTGTATAGAAGTCGAATCCGCCATCTTCCGGATCTCAAAATAAACGCCATATTCGTAATCAGCACCCCTGATAATCTCGGAATCGACACCCACCGACAGTCCGCCACATTAAATCTTAAAATCGTTGTTTTTGTAATACACCCGACCTTTTCACTTTTTTTTTCAGACCGTGTCACCCCATCATGTTATGAATAATTAATTTTCCACTTGATTGAATATCTTACAAAATAAGAAACTTTTATGTTAGTAAATAGATCAATGAAGCATTTTAATTACTAGCTGTTGCCCGCGGCTTCGCACGCGTTTTGGTCGGAAATGATCCCACGGGCACGTTGTAAATATAGCCTATGGCACTCGGGGATAATGTAGCTTCCTATTAGTAACAGAATCTTCAAAATTGGTTCAGTAGATCCAGAGATTACCTCCTACAACCTCACAAAATCACAAACTTTACCTCTTTATAACATTAGAATAGATGACGTAGCTGATGCCTGTGTGATGTTCGGGTATTATCCCACAGGATCGTACTACCGAGATAAAAAGTATCCTCTAAGTTGTTCCAGGCTATAAAGAATCTGTGTGCCAAATTTCACCCGAATTCGTTCAACCGTTTTTGCGTGAAAGAGGAACAAGCCGATATACATCTTCACAAACTTTCGCATTTGCCCAAAAGTTACGATATACGATGTTTTTCTTAGAATTGATCATGATTTTGGCGTTTTATATAACTTTTTGTTATCAAAAGTATTCTTTTGCGATTCAGTTTTAGTGTTATATAACTTTAATTGAAAAGTCTGTAATTGATCCGGTTTTAATAAAATGTCAGACATAATAAGTTCTTATTTAAGGTATCAGGCAATGATTTGGGGTAATTTTTTATTGGCAATCCTTTAACTAAGGAAAAAGCAATATGCTTAGGCGTCGAATTCCTTATGTTGACATGCTGTTGGCGGTGGTCCTAACCCTTCGTGTGCGAACGTAGATCTACGCGAGACACAATAGGTTTTTAATAGTGTCTATATACTCGGCATACGCAAGGTTAATGGTACCTACCTAACGAAAAATCTACATTTGTCAATAAATTCACTTTCCTTTTATTTGGCCGCACGGGTCGAGTTTCAAGGCTAGGCAGTACTTGTTAAGGCTAGTCCCAGCCAGACCTTCATTACATAGCTAGTTTCCTCCGTGCCTCGGAAAGCACGTTAAGCCGTTGGTCTCGGTTGTCATTGGAAGATTTTTGTCAAGCGTTTCAGGTAGTCAGTGGGCTGAAAGTCTGACAACCAGTCTTACCAAGGGGTTCGCATTATTACGCAGTACTAACTAGGTAGTGGAGGTCAGCTAGGCATTCAGTTAGACTAGAAGAAGATCACAATATAGTTAGGAAAAAGGCTAGGCAAAAGATGAATACAGGATTTACTGAATAATAATGTTATATTCCTGCCTTCTCAAACTAATGAAGTGTTATATCTACCATACTAAACGGTTCCAGTACAAGAATTTTCACTAAACCTTCTTTTGAAAAAGGTCTGACAAATAGCTCGGATCCAAAAAGTCTAGATACGTCCGAATCTTTGTAGACCTGTATAACAAAAAATCTCAATGCATGAATACATCAAAGATTATTATTATCCATTCATCTGTACTTTCTTTCATATTTCTCCTAAAATCTGTATACATGACGAGGGTTCCTATATAATGTCATGTCGAGGCTCCATTTACGTCTATCCTTCACCCACTGGGCAATTTTTTATGACGTCTATAGGACACGCTGGTGTAATGTTTCTTTTACCTTTTTCGAAGCAAGAATGAATGGAAATGCCTTGACAACAAAAGAGCTTGCCAATTTGTCGGGAAATTATGTGTAAAATGAGCATAGATCAGGGTACAGAGGCGTGAAGACTTTGATAGACTAGTCGATGAATGTTCTAATATAACATCTCCCCTGTTTTCTTCGATGGTATTGGCAGACGTGTAACCAATCCATTGATTTGAAAAGTCTATGTTTATGGCCACGTTTCGTTAATTATGTTTATGTCATAAGTTAAAGAAGAAAGCTGTTTGCCATCAAAAAGGCTCAATTCCAGACTCCGGGCATTCGCTGAGACATCAGCATTCTCTTGCCCTTATCCCAATTCATTTGAGGTTGGCGCAGCATGTGTTCTTCTGCCTTACTTCTCTACGATTATTTTAATATTTTTTAACTTCAAATCTTTACGCCAGCCACGAAATTTTATTCCCGCTGTTTTATTTAAATTAAGGCGTGTTCGGAAATAGCACCTATGATATTTTATTATTCAAAATATATTACGTAACATTATTGAAACTAGAAATAAATATTTACAGGTTAATATCAGTTTTATTTGCAGTAAATACTTATTTTCGTTTAAATACAATAATAAGTTAAAAATTCAATAAATTACATTAAAAGACATAATTATCTAGAAGCAAAATTTCTTTAGTTAGTACGAAATTCCGAACGTGTTTGTCTTTGAGGTCGAATTCAAAATCGGAACTTCGAAAGGGCTGGTCTTTGTCTCTCTCTCTTTCTAATGTCGAGAAAGAGATAGAGTGTAAATGTTTCGGAATGTATGATTAACCCAAGGCTGAATAAGATATTCGCGGCTTTCTGAAAACAAAAATTAAAAAGTTACTTGGTCTCACTGATTTGAGGCAGCAAAACCTACATGTTTGAGCTACTGAAGTGAAAAAATTATTGCTAGGAAACGACTTTTTTTTGTGTGAAAAATTACATTTTACGGTGAATGTAACGCACTCAAACATTGTGCTGATGAATGCATTGAATAGTTCAGGGTTTATGGAGGTATTTCAAATAAAATTAGAACATTTAAAACTATTAATAAAAATAAACAGGACAGCTGTCAGTGACATTGTTCCGTTCCATTTCCATCTGTCATTCGTTACGTTTCATTCTGCGTACAATTCGATCTATAATCGATTGCTGAATAATTGTTTTTATCTTACTTTTTCGTTTTCTCGTAATATTAACGTTTAACTAATTTCAGTGTTTCTTAAAAATTTGTTGTAAAATTTCTGCCAATAAACTAGCAAGTTGGGGTGGTTTTCTTATTGTAGGAAACTCTAGATTTCTGTTTTTTTTTTGTATTTAATAGGATATTTAATATATATTTTATTTTATTTTTATTTTACATAGGTATATTGTTATTTATTACATTTATATAAATTATGGATGATGTAGCTGATCTCAACGACAGCTTCTTCTCGTGCTCTTCCTCTGCTAGTTTTGTTAGTGTGGACAGTGACTCTTCCTCACCACTTACCTTACACGATAAAATTTCTTCTCTTTTCTCCAATGACCCTAAGAATCTAAATATAGCACACATTAATGCTCAGAGTGTTCCTGGTCACTATTCTGATCTTCTGGCATCCTTTAGCAGTGCTCACCTGGACGCCCTATTAATTTCGGAATCTTTTTTGAAGCCTTCTCTCCTTTCTATTCAATATTCTTTGCCTGGCTTCGTCTTGATCCGCAATGATAGGACTGGCAAGGGTGGAGGAGGTGTTGCTATATACTTGCGTGCCGATTTACCCTACAGGGTGGTCAGCTCATCTCCCTCATTATATTCTGGATCGGCTGAATACTTGTTTTTAGAAATTTATTTTCACCACACCAAAGTTTTGCTTGCAGTGTTCTATAGTCCTAATCTAAATATTGACTACTTTGATGCCCTTGATTCCACTCTCAATGACCTTTGTCCGTTGTATGATCATATTATTTTATTGGGCGACTTTAATACTTGCTTGATTAAAAACGACGCTCGCTCTCTCAAACTCCTCTCTGTCTTGTCTTCCTTTAATCTTCAAGTTTTGCCTCTCTCCGCAACTCACTATTTTCCTAATTGTTCACCTTCTTTTCTAGATCTTATGATTGTTTCTTCTCCTAATAATGTTAAATACCATGGTCAACTTACTGCTACTTTCTCCTACCACGATCTCATTTATCTATCGTATCGCATCTGTGTCCCTAAGCGTAAGCCCCAGCTATTATATCTCCGTAACTACAAAAGCATAGATCTGCAGGCATTGCAGCGTGATGCCAACAATCTCGACTGGTCTCCTCTGGTCGAGACGGAGAGTATCGAAGAGAAGGTGAGTTATTTTAATACTATAGTTCTCGACTTGTTTGACCAGCATGCACCCATCCGACGCGTTAAAGTGAGACATAACCCTGCTCCGTGGATTACCACTCAAATTAAAGAGCTTATGGCACGAAGGGATAAAGCTAAGAGTAGATATAAGCGCAGACCTTCAGAGCTGAATCTCTCTTATTATAAATCGCTACGTAATCGCTGCAGTCATCTGTGTCAAGATGCCAAGAGACGCTATTTCCACGACCAACTCAACAACCGTAGTTCTTCCGATGTTTGGAAATTTCTCAAGTCTGTAGGTGTAGGCAAGTCACCTACCAACCAGTGCAAGGATGTGAACCTCAACGATCTAAATAAACATTTCTCTTTCCTTCCCTTTTCTCTCGATTCGTCTGTGAAAGCTGTGACCCTGGAGAGCCTTTCCAGATTGCCGTTGCCACAATGTTCTCCCTTTAACCTTAGCGATGTCTCTGAGGATGACGTTAAGAAATCTGTACTTGCGATTACTTCTTCTGCAGTCGGCAACGATAAGCTGTCTTCAAGAATGGTTAATCTTATCCTTCCCTCTTTACTTCCTGTTCTTACTTACATCTTTAATCACTCTTTTTCCTGTTGCTCTTTTCCTTCAGTTTGGAAGCAGGCTCACATCATACCCTTACCTAAAACTAACAATCCATCCTCGCTATCTCACTTTAGACCTATTTCTATTCTCCCATTTCTTTCTAAAGTTTTTGAGCACTTAGTTCATAAACAATTGACATTTTTCTTGACGACAAATTCTTTAATATCCCCTTTCCAATCTGGTTTCCGCTCGGGTCATAGTACTGTCACTGCACTTTTGAAAGTAACTGACGATATCCGCTGGGCAATGGAGAGTAAGTCACTTACCGTTCTTGTATTGCTTGACTTCAGTAGTGCCTTCAACTCAGTGGATTTCGACATTTTGCTAGGTATTCTCAAATCTTTAAATTTCTCTTCTTCTGCTTCAGCCTGGTTCAATTCTTATCTTCGGGGACGCTCTCAGTGTGTTCGCCTTGATGAGACTTTCTCTGATTGGTGTAGCCTCACCGAGGGTGTTCCTCAGGGTAGCGTTCTCTCTCCTCTTCTTTTTTCAATTTTCATAAACATGGTTACCAGTGTAATCTCTTCCAATTTCCATCTTTATGCAGATGACTTGCAGCTTTACCGACATTTTATTGTAACTGATGCGGATTCCGCCATTTCTGCTATGAATCATGACCTGGCTTGTATCAGCGCCTGGGCTAAGTCATTTGGATTGCAAATTAATCCAACTAAATCTCAGGCCATGATCATAGGCAGCCGATTTGTTCGTGGTGCGGCCGTTGTTGCATCTATGATGCCATTGTACCTCGATGGTGTTCGCATCGATTATACAGATACCGCCAAAGATCTGGGTGTAACTATAGATTCCCATCTGTCGTGGCGAGCTCAAGTCAATGAGGTAAGCCGTAAGGTACACTTCTCTCTTCATTCACTGAAATGCCTTCAGAGTCTCCTGCCTTTGAAGACTAAAATTTCCTTGGCTCACACACTTATTCAGCCGATAATAGATTATGCCGATGCCTGCTACCTGGATGCTACTGAGGAGCTATTAAATAAGCTTGAGCGCTTGCAAAATTTATGTATTCGCTTTATTTTTGGTCTCCGTAAATATGACCACGTTTCTCACCTTCGCAAAGAGCTCAAGTGGCTCCCAATCCGCCTTCGCAGGAACACTAGGATCCTATGTCTTCTCTTCAATATCCTACATAACCCATCCTATCCTTCGTACCTGCGCGAGCGTTTTTCTTATGCCCGCCCTATTGACGCACCGTGTAGATCGCACCTTAGATCCCTACTTAAATCCCATCCTCATAAATCCAGCTATTACTCATACTCCTTCTCCGTCCATGCTGTAAGGTTGTGGAACTCACTTCCGCCTAGCATTCGTGATTTGAAGACCATTTCATCGTTCAAAACCAGAGTGAAAGAGCATTACCTTTCCTCTCAATTATGATTTATTATATATATATATATTTTATTGTTTATATATCTTTTCATTATGTATTTATATAAGTATATATTCATATTTACTTAGTATGTGTATTTTATGTTTATTTAATATTATAGATTAAGTTAGGTAAGGGACATAAACACTTTATTCTTTTCCTTTTCTCACACACTATAGTCTACGTTTCTTTTTCATTTCTCCTTTTGCAGGTCTGCTGGCAGAAATTTCTTAAGAAATAAGCAGTACCTTTGTACTCATATTTTGTAATTGTATTTTCCTGTGTAATCTACTGTGTGTACATAAATAGTAAAATAAATAAAATAAAAAATAAATAAACGTGTGGAAAAGTTGGAACTTTGGTCTTCAATACCTCCGCAACTAGAAGGTTCCGCAACTAGGAGGTTGCAAACATGGTTCAGAACAAAAATTCGCAATGAAGGGAAGAATAATTTAATTGCCTCTCGCCTTCGTGTTTGTTGTTCGTGATGTTTTACACCCTTTATCTTACAGAAATTATTATTTTTTTGCAGATATTAGAGAATATGAACAAAATGAGTCTGTTGCTAGATGCATTTATGCAATAGAGGGTGTAACAAGACCCTTAACGAAGCCGAAAGCCACTTGTTCTCCTCGTCATTGCGATCATTTATTTTGTTCTAGACCATACCTGGGAACCTTCTAGTTACGGAGATATTGGGGATCAAAGTTCCAACTTTTAAGTTTTTTCTTAAATATCAGTTTTTAATGTAATATTTTTACTTTAAGTACCTCCACGACCCCCGTCCTATTCAATGCATCCATCAGCACAATGTTTTGAGTGCGTTACATTGAGTCACACCGTAAAACGTAATTTTTCACCCCAAAAAAAAGTCGTTTCCTAGCAATAATTTTTGCGTAAAGTTACTTAGTGTGATGTACAAAATGCTTGGTTGTCGGCTTCGTGAAGGGTCTTGTTACACCCTGTATGCATGCCAAAGATGACATCAGCCTGCTTTATATTCAGTTCTAGAAAAACATATCTATTTTACTTCTAACATCTCTGCATCCTCTATTTTTGGATGATTGAAACACGTTGAGGTTGGAGGTCGTCTTTCTTAACCCTTTGGGTGACCAGATTTATTTCTAGTTGTTTGTCTTCACACAAGGTCGGTTAAGGGACAGGTCGTAGGTTAATCCAAAGATTTAAAGGTTTCAGATTTGTATTCGGTTTAAGTGTTCTTCATTACGATCGATTCGGGTTTATTCCCGGGACGGTCAAAGTGCTATTGGGTTTTTCTATTCGGAATTTCTCAGTAGCAGCCATGGAGTCTTGATTTGTGCCCGGTTGATGGCTATAGGCTCGCCCCCTATTACAAGGGACTTAAACGTAACTGGCGAAATGTGGGTGTACTATTAGGTACATCTCTGCCTTATCCTACGGGGATTACTAGCATCATGATGTTATGTACCCATCGTCTAATTTTACTTTTGGTGTTATTTATCTTCATTTGGGTTTCCTCCAAGCATTTTTCAACCCAGTAAACGCTGTGGCAAGTTTGTTTATAAAGTCGGTGTGGTTTTGCAAAGATAAAAACTTGTAGGACCGTAATTTTTTTGCCTTTCTATAGCATAATCAGTCTATAATATTCCCACTGCTGGGACACACGGCCTCCTCTCTATGAGAGGGAATGAGCTATAATCCACCACGCGGGCCCAGTGTGGGTTGCTACCAACCCACACTGGGCTGTCACATGTCTTCGAATTTTTTGGTTCCAGGACATGCCGGTTTCCTAACGATGTTTTCCTTCACCGTTTTGAGAGCAGTGGTGATGAAATAAATTTCACAAAGTAATGCGCCTGCCTGGGTTCGAACCCACGACAAAAATGCATTCCAATCAAGTGACTTTTTAGCTTGATTGATGATATCTTGTTTAGAATAATCAAAATCTTAGTTAAGTTGATCATTCACGACATGATTGCAGCAATACTAGTTCAAATGATTGAACGCTCAAACAAGTTTCTCGATTACCCTTAAAATGACATCATTTTAGAAGAGTTAAAAAGAGACAAGTTAAAAAAATGTTAACTGTAACAAATAAGTTATAATTAATAACATATAAGTTAGTTGTGTCAATCAAGCATTATGATTACTTCAATAAAGATCATTTGACTTCATAGCATCTATCATTGCAATTAATTGTATTAATCATACAACTTGATCAAATCTTGCGCTAAATGTTTGCGCTAAATAAGTTCCTTGGTTGTGTTTATCACTATTTGGTTGTGTTTATTACTATTTGACTTGATTGCTGCAAATAGGTTTTGTGATAACTCCAATCAAGATCCCGTTTCAAATATCAATCAAATAAAAGTAGTAGCTGTGATCATTGTGCTTGTTAGTCTCAGATGAAAACAAGTTACTTAGTCAATGTAAACAAAATCTTTATTGTGGCAACTACTTTTTTTTTTTCAATGTACTGTTCGTAAGACGGGGCCGCCACCACTCTGGGCTGCTCTCGTATATCATTTACTAGAAATTGACATACAAAAAGTCTTGAACCAGATCTCGCAAAGAATCTACTTGACTTTCGAGTTACAAAATGATCTCCATCGCATTGATTGATGAATGAATGTGACTGATGCTGCATCATTTGTAATGACAACATGTATTTATGTTATCATTACAGATGATGGACCAACACAATCAACCTGTATTTTCAATATTTAGACTCAAAGGTTTCCAATCCTATTTCACCGAATTTCATCCTATAAACTAGAACATAAATAAACAACAAATCAACATCGTCAAAACAGATCAAACACAATTATCTGTAGAACAAAGTTTGACGGCCGTTTCGATATTAATCGATTTTCGGTACTATCGAGACAAAAGCTGCGACGGTTCGATTCACAATCGAGTCAGTTTTCAATGTTATCGATGAATAAAATCGAAATGGGGACTGTAAAAGCCGCTCGAGTGTGAAGAGCCATTCAATACTGTGTGCATTACAAGTGTTTATATTGAACGTAGGTATACTGTGTTCAATGGGACGAATGGCGCGTTCGTTAACATTGTGATCGAATATTTTTGTCTACATAAAAGTATGATTATAAGTTGAAGGGAATTTTGACGTTTTAATCCTTCTATAGCTTTCAACAATCTAACCCTCTCTTAGGCAGTATTTGCAGCATTAAACTTGTAGATAGACTCAGGCAGATGGTAGTATGCAATCTCTTTCAAAATGAAGTCAACCGACGTGGAAAAGCATAGGCGCCTAAGTTAAAATTTTACTACTATTGTAAATGCGAAATTAAGTTTGGATGGGTGGTTTGTTAGTCAATCACGCCAGAAAGGCTGAATCAATTTAGATGAACTTGGGCACAGAGATCGATTGGTCTGGAATAGGAGATACCATAACCATATATATCAAAATTTCGATGAAAACGAAGTCGTGGGCAACAGCTAGTTGATAATAAAATCCACCTTTAAGGCGCGATTTATACACAAGCGGCGTAAGGTGAAGGCGCGGCGCAGGCATGATCCCGCTTCAAAACGTTTTCATACAAAATGTACGTAGGCGACGTGACACTACAGCGGCGCGGTGTGTTCTTTCGTTTCCTTATAAATTCCACGCCTGCACATGCACCTGCGCCGTGCCATCACCTTAAGCCGTTTCTGTGTAATTCGCACCTTAGGAAGATAGACAAGTTCATGGGAAGTTTATCTTCAAACACAAGGAGATAGTGCTTGTACATAAAAAAGTATTTGGTTTTTCCTTTATTTTTTACCCACAAAAACCTACGGTGAGAAGGTCGTTGACTGCTTTAACATCACATATATTTTAGAGTTAGATCTACAAATGTAAATTTTAACGATTATTTTGCATTTAGAAGACAAGAATTGACATCTTTAATAGCAAAGAGATACGATTTCGGTAGTGTTAGTGCATCTTTATCTTCGGAAATGTGAAAAGTCTTTGGCCTTACGCGGTTTTTATTTGTTTTATTTAAACTTTATGTTATGCACAAATAAGCATAGTCAGAATAAAGGCAGAATTAATGCTTTGGGAATTTTCTACCTTTTCTACAAAAGTACCACCACACCAACCACTTTGCTTAATCTATACTAATATTTTAAAGAGATAAAGTTTGTATGTAGGGGGTAATCTCTAGACCTACTGAACCGATTTTGAAAACTATTTCACTAGTAGGGAGCTACATTATCCCCGAGTACCATTGGCTATATTTACAACGTGCCTATGGGATTTCCGACCAAAACGCGAGCGAAGCCGCGGACAACAGCTAGTTTCTACTAAATGCGTATGGAAAGGTTATTGTAAAAGTAAAAAACTTCTTGTCTAAGGTATGCAGGACTTCTATCTAACAACTCACGAGACAATATGCCTAGGATGGCCTAGATACTCGATTATATATATGTGGCAATCACACACGCACGTGTCAGTGGTCCTACCTATTCCCACGAAGTCCAACAGAAACAAAAGCAAGTCACGTGTTACGACGACGTTTCAACCTTATTACTTAGGACATAAGAGTTAAAGTAGCTGGCAATGAACTCGGTAGTACATACTCATTCACCTCATCCGCATAAAATACGTCAGCACTGGTCATTCACGTGCGCCGATCACGAGTTCCACCTGACCTTATTGAAGGACGTCACCAATAACGACAGTGTATGTCCTTCTGAATACCTCCCGGCGTTTCCATGCTTGACAAGCAAATAAATATTACCAAATTTTAAAATCCGTTCTAAGTTTGTCTTGAAAAGATCGGTTATTAGCGGCACCATAGTTCTTAAGTAAGTAAGTACTTATTCACTAATCCCGAAGGACCCAGTTGTTCGAAATAAATAATTATTTGATTTCCATTTTGATTTTGATAAGATTGCCCATTGTGAAAAATGTTTTCTTTTTATAAAGGTCTGTAATTTGTAAAGCTAAAGTAAAATGTAAGTAACATGAAACAATGATGGAAACTAGTTTTATTGTTAAATGTAGGTATTTAGTTAGAAGAGAAAAGGTATCGAATCTTTTATATAAAGATAATAGTTGTTGGAGCTCTCTCGTTGTTGTTTTTTTGCGGAGAGCGCCAACAGAATGAGTGAAATGAACAGATGGTCAGTGAGGTGAGAAAGGAACAATGAAAGGAATGGAGCAGCATTTGCTGTTATACTCATAAAATATTACAGGCAAGTATTTTTGTTTTTAAAAGAGTCGTAGGTACACCAGATAGTCAATTCAGGTACCTACCTATTTGCTAATAGGTACTGCTGAAACTTAATTAATTTCACACTGAGAAAAACAGCCAATGGTGAATTACACCCACTGACCACAATCTTATCTAAGGTTTCGTACTTGAACCTCAGTCGGAAAAAACGGAACCCTTATATGATCACTTTGTTGTCCATCTGTCCGTCTGTCAAGACCCTTTTTCTCAGGAACGCTTGGAGGTATCAAGCTGAAATTAATATCAAATATGTAGTTTAATAACAAAATACCTACAAGTTTATACGGACCTCTCGGTGCGCGTGTCCAACTTCCAACAATTTTAATTTCAGCTTGATACTTCCAAGCGTTCCTGAGAAAAAGGGTCTTGACAGACGGACATACAGACAGGCGGAAAACAAAGTGACCGAAGTGAAGTGACTTCCGTTGTACGGAACCCTAAAAAACTGCTAAGAATAAACAATTTACTGTTAGCTACCCGACCTCTGCACTCCTTCTTCAATAACCCATGTCAAACACTTTTCAAAGACAAACTTCAACCTCTTTTCAGTAAGACAATTATATAGCCTAGCCTTCAAATGCCTTATTAAAGCACGACGATATTTATTCGTTTATCGAATTTGATTACAGACCAATTTTATAACTTTGTTGGTTGAGTTACACATGTAAATATAGGTTTGAGCTATCGAAATTGAATTATTTAAGGTTTTATACGATTATTTTTACTTGAAACAACGCCGTCGTAGTAGTATACATATTTGTTAATTATTTAAAATGGATTTTTATTGATTTTTCGGAGTCACGCAGTCTAGATTCGTGCTGGGTTGTTGGTAATAGGCTCGCCCCCCATTACATGGGACTCAAATATAACTGGTGAAATGTGGGTATAGATAATAATAGATACCTACACCTCTGCCAAACCCTTCAGGAGTTACAGGCGTGATGTTATGTTACGTAAGGATTGTTCAAAAGGAAAAACCTTTGACTTTTACTAAGCTTTTAACATCAACACCTCCTCCATTCATTTCTCTGTCCATTGTCAATAGTCGGTATTGGAAAACATTAAAACGAGGGTATTCTGCCTTCCAGATGACAACACAATGGCCGCCACGAAGTCAGTAGACTAGCAATGTGATTCGAACGAGTCTCTGACAACACTGGGAACCAACCTGGCAACATTGTCTATTCCAGTCTCCGGCGAAAATAGACTTCGAACTTCATTATTTCTTCTGTTACTTTTGGTTTGAAATAGAATTTATTTAAATCAGTTTCGCTGTCTGGGATACAGTTTACCACTAACCGTCTGATGGTAAACTTCAAGAAATATATAACTTTTAAATTCGTCCATTTTGTAGCCTTTCGGTTGTCGTCGTATGCCTAGTTTTGTCGCAACTATATGTGAATCGTCTTCCAGTCTAACCGGATGGAGCTGAATACAAAAATTCACTTGGAACGACTGCCTATTTGACGCCCTCATTCTAATTACAGTGTAATACGATACCCCTCTTCCAAGTCTCTTGGTAAAATGTATAATTTGTTAGTTCCCATAGTTTTATTCTCTCCGGGTCTTTTTTTTTTAATTTTTGAGCACACGATGAACGAGGTAGCAGTAAAGTTATTAAATCAGGATCAAACTAAACTAGAGTTGCTGTAATTTTCGCTCCATAACAAACTATCACTCCTTGAAACATTTAAAGCTTTTTCATTTTGTCATACAATGTGGTTTATTGCGAAATGATTACACAGTGTGAATTTAAATTCAGCAGAACGTTTCAATTCCACTTTGTATAGTCGTATTCTTTATTTTAAGATGAATTCAGTAAGATAAAATCTAATTTCACTCTCAAAATCATGAAGGATGCCGCATTCGTGCGAGACAATTATTTCCTCTTGATTTTTTTCCATTTACAATTGAATTTTCAAGGCTTTACGAGTACAACTCTACCAATTTGTTTAGCTAGTTCAAAACCGCTTTACATGCTTGTTTTCGGATCGATGTATGGTATGGTACGTATTGATGTACCATACGTAGCAGGTATACAGTTTTGAAGTGATCACGTTTATTGTGGCGTCAGAGGAGTAGTTCAGATCTTCAAGGGTGAAGGTAAACGGAAACTTGGGGCAAAACGGACAGTTGGGGCAAAACAAACACTTGGGGTAAAGCGGACACTTGGGGCACAATGGTTACTTGAGGCAAAACGGACACTTGGGGTACTCCAGCATTTGAGACAAACTCTGATCGGTTCGTTCTAGAATTTGGTGATTATGGTTTACGATACGGGTAGTCAGAAAGTCGAAAGTCTGACAACCAGTCCTATCCGGACAAGAGTATTGTGTTACCCAGTTACTGAGCAGCAAAGGTTAGATAGGCCCTCGCTCCATGTAAAGTTCTGTAATTCAGTACCTGTTCACATACACACTTTGACACAAACTATAAAACTGTTTTATCACTAACTCAGGTCCAGTTGAAAACTATCGTCGGATACTAGCTGCTCGGCAGTTTGCTGAACTGGGCCTATTTGGCACAGCCGTAAGACACAATAACAATAATTATCTGTATTTTTTTTAAACATCTTCATCACTAGAAACGGGATATTTGCCTGATTTACCGTTTCTTTTGAGTTCCCGATATTCGTGTGTGTGTGTATGTGTATGTATGTGTGTGTGTGTCTGTGAGAGATTTGTTTGTGTGTGTGTGTGTATTATGTGTTGTTTTTATTGTTGTTGAGATTTTACTTTTTTGGTTAATTTTGTTTAATGTTGGGCCTATTTTCTTTCTTTCTTCTTTCATTAAGTCGAATTTCACTCATAGTTAATGAGTTAAAGTTATAAAAGTATTGGCACTAATAAAGCTGGTCGCTTTATTAGTGCCAATACTTTTATAACTTTATTTGTGATCTTATGTCTATTTCTGTGCCATAATGGCTAAATTACGATAGCGTCGGCGTCATATTAACCTTCTTTCGTTCACATTGTATTACCTCTATAAAATAATCATAAGCAACTAATCTAACCGGGTTTAGGGACGTCGTAAAGTGGTGTCAAGGACTGAACGAATGTGGGCATTTTAATAGTGTGCCTTAAGGTGGAACCTTCAAGGGTCACGTGACGGTCTCTTCATACAAGTTTGGTTGGGATTACACTGTAGACATGGACACTTTTTGTTTAAAACGAATCATTTTATCACTTTTCTACAATGAAAGGAGGGCGCGTGCGCCTTTTTAGGAAATAGCTTACAGTATTTTCTGAGAAAAACAGTCGTGAAATCTAGGCAAAATTTGACATTTCTTTACATGTGTGAGTAACTTGTCAATCAAAGTTTGCGTAACCAACCCACGTATGCCATCTAGTTCAAAGTTTCAAACCAACGCAATCATGGCGATGATTGCGTAGGTTTGAACTAGATGGCGTAGCCGGCGATATTATAATTCTGATAAATCAATACACAATAATTGTATTATTTTCTTTACATTTCATTAAAAAAAAAAGCATTTTATCATCATAAAACTGACGACTATAAACGGAAATTTATTCAATTTAATTTCTTATTATTTTTGTGTGGTAACATAAATGTCATTCTTCGTACAATAGGTAGTTATTCTTATTGGGAAATTAAATAATACTGTTATTTGTTAAATCAATATACAATAATTGTTTTATTTCCTATAATACATTTAATTAAAAAAAACATTACATTATCATAATACTGACGCCTTTTTAAAAAAGGTTTATTCAATTTAATTGCTCATTATTTTTGTATGGCAACATAAATGTCACTGAATCGTACAAGAGGTACAGTAGGTGTTATTATGCGACGTTGCCGTTCTTCATATCCTTGACCTACATGCACAACGCTGTTGCCAAACTTCGTCCCCCCGATTGACTTGTAGCTGTTACAATACTTTTTGAAGATCTCGCTATGCCGCATAGGATTCGCGCGTGGAAGTTCTCGCATGATATTGCAATATTAATTCGAGTATGTATTTTATTCCAATTTAATAGAATTAGGTATTGCAAATTATTGTAGGAACGGCAATTAAATTAATTATTCAAAATACGTAATTTTCCTGCAAATGAAAGTACCTATATTTCAGAGTATAAAACCCAATACGGGTTTAATTTATACTCTGAAATCTCGTCACAATATTAAGTAGATACCTATGTTTCGATGTAGTCAATTACATAGCACATACAAAGTTAGCGTTAGTCGTATTTTAATGTGTATATATATTTTTGGGTCAACAATAAATTACATTATTCGTGAAAACATTTGCATAATCGAAGAATGGGTAAAGTTGTCTTGTGGGATGTGCTTTTGTTGGGTTATGTTAAAAATAACTCGAACGCATTTTGCAAACCAACAGTTTCAGACAAACATACATTTTTGTATATTAGAGATACTGTGTGGTACTGTGTGACGTAACGCGCAGGGTTGGCGCGTTCAGAAACAAAAAATACACACGATTTCTTGCATATCCTAAAAAAAAAAAAAAAAACTTCTGATTTTCTTTCTTATTCGTCGAGTGGCGACCAATATTCTACTAGGAATATAAAGATAAGTAAAATTTTACTCTTACAATTAAATTACTATTACATTTAATTTCTATTTTGTCAGGATGTGATCCTAGTTCCGAACGAAATCCGTATGTATGGTTATATTATCTATGATTCATAGATTCATGTCATGCAATTGATGCAATGCAATTGCAATTGCGTGCGATCTCATCAGATTATGGTTGTGAATTACTATACTTTTAAATTTTATTCAAATACTGAGTGTATAAAAGTTACATATTCTTTTGTTTTTCATTTGTTTTTTTATATTTCAAATTTAGACTACGACTACAATGTCGTATGTACAACAAGAAGAAAGGCTTACAAAGGACACAAATATTCGGGGCCTCCGAAATCGTTGAAGCGAGTTCGCGGTGGACTACGACAATTTTACGACGATGAGAGGTAATAAACATAACTCAACATAACTCTAAACAACTAAATCTATACTAATACTTTATAGAGGTAAAGTTTGTGAGGTTGTAGGGGGTAATCTCGGGATCTACTGAACCGATTTTGAAAATTCTTTCACTAATACGAAGCTACATTATCCCCGAGTGCCGTAAGCTATAACTATTTACAACGTGCCGACCAAAACGCGAGCGGATCCGTGGGCGCCAGCTAGTATACTATAACTCTAATTCTGTGTTTATTGTAATAGCTAGTAACCGCCATTTCAACTATTTACCTACTTTTACTGTTGACTCAAGTTTACATTCGTAATTTATTCTCTTTATAATATTAATATTCGTATTACAGCCGTTTGAAAGTTTGGCGTGCCGAAGAATCGAAGAAGCCAATGAATGAAGAAATCGTCATAGATAATTCTAAAGTGTATGTATCAAATTAGCATGATTTTTTGTTTGCTGCTCGTAAAAGTGACACTACATAAAGGTGTTAGGTGTATATAATTATGGTAATTCAATTTTGATTTATTTGTTTCAGTAATCAGAATAAACAACTAAGAACATATGCGCGTGTAAAACCAAAAATCCGCTTAGAGGCCACATACAGTGTTCCTAGTAATAGCACTGTGACTGTGACAGACACTGTGGTTGAACCTTTAGAGATTAATTGGCCACAAGCTGATCCTGAAACTGATTCATTTCAATTGACAGTGGAAACTGTTCCAAATAAGTGTTTATCTGGAATATCTGGGTATCGCATTGTGGACCTGAAGCATGTCATTGAGTGGGCATTCCTTTTGGAGAGACACTGAAATATGTGTGAATCGTCACTAATTGAATTTTTCAGTGAGAGACATAATGGATTTCAAAGTGAATTAATTTTCAAGTGCAGTATGTGTGGTAAAGTGTGGAGGCAGTGTACGGAGAAGAGTGATAAAATCAATACTGCGTTTGTGTGGGCAACGGTGACTTCTGGTAGTTACTACACTCAAGCGAACACATCCAAATAACAACACATACAAATATAACACATCTCATGGATATTCCAACAATGTCCGCTAATAAATTTCGTCTAATTGAAAAAAAATTAGGCTGTGTGTGGTTTGATCATTTGACAGAGGAAATTCAAACTGCTGGTGAACAAGAAAGATCAATTGCCATTGAAAAAGGTCATGTCAGTTCAGACGGAGTTCCCTTTGTTACTGTTTATGTAGATGGAGGATGGTTGAAAAGGTCATATGGGCATAACTTTGATTCATCATCTGGTATGGTAAGTTAATATTTTACTAATCACAAATTTAGTTCTTTATGACCTTTTTATTTTATGCAATATTTTCAAGTTTGTTTTCATTTCCAGGCCTGCATTATTGGTAAAGAAACTAAGAAATGTCTATTTCTTGGTGTTCGAAACAAATATTGTTATACATGTCAATATTATGAGAGAAGAAACATGGATAAGAAATCACATAATTGTTGCAAAAATTTTACTGGACCATCTACAGCCATGGAATCACAAATTATTGTAGAAGGTTTTCAAAAGAGTGAAGAAATACATCGACTTCGCTATTTGAATTTTATTAGAGACGAAGACTCCTCTGTGTTTGCAAACTTGAGAGAAAAAGTGTCATATGGGAACATAATAAAAAAAATTGAATGCAAGAATCATGTAATCAAAAACTATACCAGTGCACTCTACAAGGTAAATAAATCAAATTTGTATAAACATCTCAAGATCAGTGAAGCATATTCTGTAATTATATTTGTACTTTTTTAGATCTTGGCCAACACTAGGCTACCACTTTATGGGCGAAATATTTTGAAACCTAAATTGATGAAACTTACATTAGTGGCACGGAAAATTATAATGTGTAGCAGTGACAGTGCTGCTAAGGCAGTAGATTTGAGAAATGGCCCGCTTCATGTATTCGGAGTACATGAAAACTGCAAGGATTATTACTGCAAAGTCAATAAAACATCTGCAAGGAAGAAAATCTCGTAGAAAGTCTGAAAAAGATTGCTCCAGAGGTGTGGGCTCTGATTTATGCTGCCAATGAAAAAATTGCTTTGAAGGCAGGCCGTTTATCAAATGAGACGACAAATGTGGCAGAAAACTTTATGAGCGTTATAAATAAATTCAACTGTGGAAAACGAATTAGTTTAGAAAGAGGGGGTTCATACCACCGACGTGTTCATGTGGCAGGTAAATATAAAGTCAGAAATTTTCAGTACCAGTAACAAATGCTTTGATTATCATGGTGCATACTTCCCTCCTATGGTATATAACAAAGTGCACTCATACCCAAACAGGTCAGATGGTGGACTACAGACCTACTCCAACAGTATTGTTTCTTTGTTTGTTACGTAATAATTATCTATTGATATTATCTAGTTAAAAATATTCTGTTTTCACGATTATCACTTGCTACTGGACACAAATGGCATGAAACTGCATGGAAAAAGCAGACCACACAGAGCCCAGGGACACATTTTAAAAAGTACATAAAGCAAATGAACAAACGACGGACGAACGATCCTGACAAGCACTATGGACCTGAAGCTTGTGATCCAATTGATATTGATGAAGCACAATTGAGAATACAGTGTGAAGAACGGTTAGCAGAATTTCAAAAGTCACCAGAAAACATAGCTTTGATTGAAATGTCTACTGTAGTTGTGACCGTTTGACTGCTAGTCAATTTGGGATGGTTAGTGGTGTGGTATAATTATGTTAGCAGAAATGTAGCTATAATAAGACCTACGTAGACAAAGCTGAATTTAATAAATACCCATAACATACATTTATTTTATCTGGTCTTTTATGTTTACAGATTTGCAAACGCCGTATTACAACTCCATGTCATAACCATGTAAAGGATATTCTATATAAAAAGAATATTTGTACAAAAGACATGTTATATGGGCAGCAAAATGAGAATGTGGCAAAAAGTATGTTCATGCAACAATTAATAAAATTGTCAGGCCTTTCTTATGTTTAGCTGGCAGTCCAGATGGTGAGTTTTTTTATCGAGCTTCAATTTTATCTACCTATTCTTATTTGGGAAATGTGGAAAAATATTACACTAGTTAAAATCGCGACTCGTCGACTAGGCGAATAAATTTCTTGTATTTATAAAATCTCATAAAGAGCTCCATAACATTGTTTTTAATTTTGTGTCAATTTGTTACAGGTATAGTTGAAAATGAGAGAGCTGTTGTTGAGGTCAAGTGCTTTCCATCATTGGCGAGGAAAAATCAAAGCCTAGAGGCAGCTGCCCTAGAAAAGAAAAACTTTGCTCTAAAATCGGATAATAATGTTTTTGTTATTACTTCCAAGTAAATTGATAATTCTATTGCATGTCCACTTTATACTTTATTTCAGTATCTTGTTTTGTCTTATACTATAGAAAAAACTCTATTTCAGGTTCAAGGACAAATGCGTGTCAGCAAAATGGAAAAGTGCTATTTCATATGTTTTATTTCAGTCACTGAACCGTTGACTGTGATAGAAGTTTGTCGAGATAATGAATTTATCAGCAATATGATACCGAAGCTATTAGACTTTTTTAAAAACTGTATTCTGCCAGAAATCATTTTGAGACGTGTTAAAAAAAACGCGCAATGTATAGATTTGAATGGTATGTACACAAGGTTATTACTTTACTTCATAAGTTGAATCTATTTCAATGTCTAAAATATATTATTATGTTTTTCTAGTGAAAAATCGTCCATCAGCATCAGTTGGAGATTCGAGCATGGAGTAAAGTTGAATTTTAGAGCAGCTTTGGAGATTGATGGTAAATAACATTTTAAAGATAATTTGAAATTATATTCGTCAATAGGTAACAAATATACTAAGTACAGTTATTTTCATTTGCAGCAGCTGTAGCTGATGCAGCAGCAAAAGAAGACTCAAGGCAGAGGATGACATCAAGCAGCCAAATGATTTTTGTTCTACAAGTGGTTTAGAATGTACATTATCATCGTCTTCCTGCCATTGTCCCATTCTATTTGGGGTCGACGCATAACGTTTTCTTCTTCCATTCCCCTGTCACACGTCACGGCATTACTTACTCCTTCCTCTTTCATATCAGTCTTCACACAATCTATCCACCTTTTCTTTACAATGATAATGTACGTTCTAAACAACTTTTTATTTGTATTTATTATAAAATCAAAAGGTGAAATAATACTTTGGTATGTAGGTGTATAACTACCTGTTCAACTCGATAACATGCTCTTTAGATTTTTGTTTTACTGGAAAGTTTTGTAATGAGTGCTTTGACATTATGCAATATTATTTCGCCTTCCTGGTTCTAATTACATACTAATTGCATTTTAGATTTATTGTCTCTTGTTTATGAATTAGAAATCTTGAAGATCTTGTTTCTTTGTAATTATAGTAATAATTGGATACGGTATAATAAAAATCATCAATGTTATTATATTACAGAAAATATGTATGGGAATAAAGAAAATATTGATTGCTTTTGAGTGAATAGGCATGTAATAGTTTATCCTAATTATAGGTATTGTTATGGTTATTATCAGTATTCCTTTTACTTTTAAAAGTTGATAAAATAGTAATGTTTTGCATAACCAAAAACTTATAACAACTATGTAGTACCTAAATTACATTATTAAATAATTCTTTCACTATTTCAGTATGTCTGTAAAATATGTAGAAACATAGAAAATATTCCAAACGGATATCCACCTTTTATGTCGTTGATATTTTGGATGACGGTAGATAGAAACGTCAAAGTTGTTTGTTCACGACTATAAAAGGGAGTGCTCCGAGTGGCAGAGGTTAGTATTCTATTGCTGTTATTATTGTGTTATGATATGATACTATTTTGAAATGTTTGTTGCTTTACTGTTGTTATTATGTTGGATATAATAATGATCATGGACCATGGTAATATTCAGTACAAATTCAAATTGGTATTATACTATGAATTATTACTGATAACTATGTGCTAGAAATGTGTGTTATATTATGGCTTATATTGCTTATTGTTTATCTTCACTGATAAACTGCTGTTACTTGAGAATGGTCCAGGACAACGGATAATTGTCCTGGCTGAATACTTATAACATGTTACCGTGGAGTTTCTTGTCCATTCTTCTCCACGAGGACCTAGGTTAGCGAATAGACGTAGCTTGATAGGTATCCTACTAATAACAGACAAGCCTAATTGAAATAAATGAAAAGTCTTGTCTTTCTGTATTTTTCTTCACAAAAACCCTTTTCCCTACACACCTCTTTAGAGCTACTTTTAGACACAGTAAATAACAAGTAACGATCCTGACACTCAAATATTGATTATTAGTGGTTATTATTACATAATACATTTAGTCTCTCATCTGCTTGTTATTACATGCATCAGGCATGTGTTACTTTTGTCAAATACTTTTGTTTTGACCATTGTTATAAGGTAATAAAATAAAACTATATTTTCCTATAAATTGAATATTTATTTTCATAATATAATCACATCATCGTAACTTATTGGTAGATAAAACATGATTATCTCATCAGACATTCATTTCCACATCAACAGTTTTTAAATACGCGCCATCTAGTGGTCCGTCTTAGTAACTAGTTCTCAATCAAGTCTGTGTGTGTCGGTGTGTAAACGATACTAAATTCAATGACGGATATTATTTTGGGATTATATGTCGAATTGGGTGGGTTTTGAGGCAATGTAATGATCAAGTTCAATGAAGTGTAATGTCCGCGTGGCGCTCGAACTATTTCTACGGCTTACTAACGTTCCAATTATAAATAAAACGAAATAAACTGAAAATGTTGACTTCAACGCCATCTAGCGAGAAAATGTCTATGAGCAGACCGTATCTTCATCCTTAACGTGTAGATAATAAAGCCGTAGGTGGAAATTAAATTCTGAAGTCACTCTCACCAAGGAGTATCTGGACTATGGATGTCAGATAGTCATTTGTTCTAAGTAAAATCTGTTTCAAAACTGTTCAGTTGCATTCAGTTAGATTGAAATCCGAAATTAATACAGTTGGGAGAGGCTAAGCAGATGATGGGATTGACACTAATATGAAGATGGATGATGAAGATGGCAGATATATCTAAATTTTACAGTACAGTTTTGGTCTACCCAAGTCCAGTGTGACCACGTGTAAGGCATTATTATATTGCCTAGAGTCAATGCGAACGCTTTAATTAGTTTAGTTATGTATCATAACAATGTTCTCGTGGCTAAATAATAACAGCCGCTCGGGTCGATCTTCAGGTTAAGCCGCGCTTGCCTAGGTTAGTCCGTGGATGGGTGACCACCCGCTACATACTTACCGAGTTTCCTTCGTGCCTCGGAAAGTACGTTAAGCCGTTGGTCCCCGCTGTCAATTGTAGAACTTTGTCAGTCGTAGAAACTGACTGACTGACTGACTTTGCCAGTAATCAGACGTTTACTCAGGTTTTTTGTTGTTAAGTGTAAGTTGATATAAATGGTTACTGGGCCAAAAATGTCTGCTATGTGCTTAATGAACTGTGGGTGAAAATAGCCACTATGTGGAGCCCTGACACAGCCCGAGGTCATGGCGGCACACTTCGAAGGAGATGATCGGTCTAGCTGGACAAAACCGAAGACTAATGATCCTCATTGACCCTGAACGAAATACCACCCATAGAGGATGACACAGGCTAACTATGTAACTGGTTTTCGAACTAACAGACCAATCGTTCGACATGTCTTTCAAAACGCTAAACCAACAAGGTGATCGTTAATTTTAATATCCTATTTATATTTATACCGCTTTACAAATGTATGGGAAAGATTATGGAGGTACAGTCGCTGAAACAATGCGACGGCGAGCCTGAATATAAATGTGTCGTCGTTTAGACGAGATAAATGATTCACATTTGTCGCACGCCGGGGTTTTCTGTCGAGGTTGCCATGACAACAAATAAAATAACATGATTTATATTCAAGCTTACCCCGTTCGTTTTATTTGATCGATAAGCTTTCCGGAAGACTAGATATTTCATTCAGAATTTTATGACATTGCCAAGGCTAGATATGGCGAAAATGTTGGAAGTTATATTCTATCTAGTCTTCGCTTCCCACAAACTATTTGACATCACCATCATCATCATTTCAGCCGAAAGACGTCCACTGCTGGACATAGGCCTCCCCCAAGTGTCGCCACATTGACCGGTCCCGTGCGACTCGCATCCAGCGGATCCCCGCAACATTTGACATGAATAACTTCTATTTGGTTTTTGAAAGCTATTGGAGCATTTTAAGGCTGTAGGTAATTAGTACAGCCTGTATTGTGATACATATTTTTAGTATTTTATATTTTCTTGTACTATATAGTATGAACTAAAAATTTGTTTTCAGATGAGAGTGTTAAAAAAATAAATATTGTGCCATCACTGTCATTCATCTTAATACAAATCCTTAAAATTTCCTTAAGTTGTCTTAGGTACTTCAAAACTCGTCATGCTGTCCAGATTAAGTTAAAGAGCACAATGCTATGAATTTTCTCAAGCAAGAAGTATTTTTTTAGATATTTATTTTGTACCCTACCTACCTAATGTTTTCTTATTTAACCCAAAGGTTGACTGGTAGAAAATGCCTTGTGGCATTAAGTCCGCCTATGTACCAATATTGTACATGAACTTTATATAAATAAATAAATATTTTGAATAAATCTAAAATATCACAAGATCCTCCTACCCTTTCCTTAACTATGTTGGGGTATGCATGCAGTCTCCTGCCAGGGTTGCGGGACTGTTCGAAAGAGATACCGCGGCCCTGGAACACAAAGGGCAAAAGGAGGAACATGGATGGGTTTTAGTCAGTAAAAGTCTGACACTCCCTCCTGCTCAGCCCAGAGCGGGAGGGGTTATTTGGTGATTTCCCATCCGAAAAAAAAAGCAACAGTCTAAACGGGTGCAGATATTAACCAGTACTTAACATGGTGAGACTGTATAATCTGACCTCGACAACTCATCCGCCAAACATTCTCTTAACTATTTCGGGTTCGACCTCCAGTCTAACCGGAGGCAGCTGAATACGAGTATCTTTCATCGAGCAATTGGGCATCTGACATGCACAACTCAGTCTTCTTTCTTTATTGTGTGGTTAGTGTCTAACCTGGTGTCAGAGTTTTCAGGCCTCCCGTGGGCGCATGCCGTCAAGAAATATCTCTCAGGCATGCTGGTTTCCTCACGATGTCTCCCTTCACCGGAGCAAGTGATGTAGCAGTGATAGCCTAGTGGTGTGACCGTCGGACTGACAACTCATAGGTCTCGAGTTCGAACCCAAGGCACGCACCTCTGACTTTTCGGATTCATGTACGTATTGTATAAATTATCACTTGCACAACTCAGTTACAGCGTAATTTGAAATTAAAAATAGGTTTCACAAGGTCTGAACCTGCAATTCGTGCTGTAGAAACCGATGTTTCTGATTAGTTATACTGTTAGCCAAGAACATGCCTCAAGTCAAAGATTTCCCATTATTTGTTTTTGTTTTTTAATTAAGTCGTACTTTCCTACTCCTGGCCAAAGACCTCCTCCCATTTCTTCCGCTTCTCTCGATGGTGTACTTCTTCTCGCAATTCGCGAGGAAGCCTTCCAAGGCGTCCATCTTCTCCTCATACACCCATGAGTCATAAAACCAAAAATAAATCCAGTACGTAAGCGTCTGAGTAATAAACATGGCACTATTAAGAGAAGCAAGACCTTAATATTGGCTAATAATTAAGTTATACCAACAAACTGAGGTTTACTAACCGCTGGAGGTCGAACAATGGCGTCTATATCAAGTGGTATCGATATTGTAATAATGTTGTTCTTTGTTTTTTATTGACCACTTTAGATATGACGATCAATATGTTGCCGTCCTTACGAAAAGTGCAATAACTGGGTTAAAACTATCATAGTTATATCGGTCTTGATAAGTACATCTTAAAGCACCGACCTAGATAGTGCAGCTAGTCTTAGTATTAAAACCGGCTTCGTCATAGATACGTAAAAACTGTCTAAGAAGAATCTATAGATCTCGTTCTGCAAATTCCGAATATGTACTTAACTCAATTCGGCGCAAACTCGAGTTATTGCACTTTTCGTAAGGACAGCAGTATGGTTATTGTTTGAAAGATGAAAGAATCTAAAGTGAAAATGCAGAGAATAATATTATGATATTCGTATTTTATTTATTAAGTTGCAAAGCGCGCTCGCGCTAGTCCAAAAAGGAATCGTGATAAAAGATGGGAAGTAAGTATGTAATGATTAGAAATATAGACAACACTGCTTATCCCACATACTGAAGGAAATGACTGAACTTCGAAGTTTAAAATACCGATACACTTTCATAAAGTTCAAAAGAACGATTTGCGTGAGTTAGAAAGCTTGCTAAGACAAATTACAAAATTTCGGATGTTTATTGTACACAACCCGTTATATTGCTCGCTGAGCGACCTTGAATTTATAGACCAGCCATATCGTGTTTCTTTCTTTCACTGATTGAAGGCCTTGGTCTTAAGGCTCTGTAGAATACGCAATGAGAAGAATCGACGAAGCTTCCGAATCGGTGCCCAGCCCAGCTGAATTCTTTTATTACCCATTTTATTTACGATTTAAGACTTCTTGAGGAATACCTCAAGAAGTCTTCTAACAAAGTTGACCAGCAAGTAAACACCCTTAGCTTAAAGACGCATTTGTACATTAATGGAATTCAAGTGTTTGAACCTAGCAGAGGTGGTCAAGTGTATCAGCCTGTGATAAGTGTACAGGTTAAGTTATTGTGGAGGTGGCGCCTTTAAGACAGCATAGACAAGTACGGAGCCTTTAGCCTGTAGGCTGAGCACACACTGAGTCAGTAATGTCAGTTAAGTGTCAGTTTTCGAGCATATGGCCTTCGTGGGCTGTGAAAATGATAGTCAGGTGGTATAACCTTGTGTTGCCATCTGGCATTATACTGAGCTGAGGCCCTTTTGGCATTAAAAGCTATTCATTTCATTTAGTTTTAAGGTGTTTCTTGTTTGTTTTAATATCAATAAACACAGTTTTCTTTTTTCTTTAAAGTTCGGAAAACCGGTACTAACAAATTGTGGTCAGCAGAACTCTAAGCTCTGGGCTCTGGGCTTATTGTACAGAATCCCGGTACCCGTAATCAATCCATGCGTTCTAACCAAATCGATCAACGTGAGAACACGTCAACGTCGCGTTCATATGTATCGGCGAACAGGAATAGAATTTGTGAATAAGGAATAGGTTTTTAAAGTATGCTTTTGAAAAACCTGTTTACATACAAAAAAAAAGACGTTATGGCTATGATAAGGGATTGTAATTTGTTTCTAGTGTGCGCCAGGTTTAATACAGTGTGTAGGCGTTAACTTAGTTTAACAAACTCGAAATTATTTTTAAAGTTTCATTTGGATACACCCCGTACCCAACTGACTATTTTAAATTGTGCAAAATAAAGGTGGTGGCTAAATAATAACGGCCGCACGGATCGTTCGCTTCAAGGTTTAGCCGCGCTCGCCTAGGTCGGTCAGTGGATGGGTACCCATCATTACATACCGAGTTTCCTCCGTGCCTCGGAAAGCACGTTAAGTCGTTGATGTTTGTCTTTCGAGTCAGTAGCTTGAAAGTCTGTCATCCAGTCTTACCAAGGTGTATCGTATTAACTAGTACTAAATTGGTTGTGGAGGTCAGATAGCATTAGACAGTATTTTACATGGAGCGGTCGCTCCATGTTAAATACTGGTAGTCATCTGCATCCGGTTAGACTGGAAGCCGACCCGAACGTAGTTGAGAAAAGGCTTCGCAGATTATGCTGGCGTAAATTGGGCAAGTTAGGACTGACAGACAAAGAAGTTCCGTTTTAAAAAAGGAAAGGATAAAACATTTTGAGTAGAAAAATCGGTAGCCTACTTGATATGCTCGAAAGAAGACAAAAGAAATATTAAGATGCGAACAAAAAGATAGAGAGTGGGTATTACCGGTCCATTACCGCGAGACGGTCTCCTTACTTATGCATCTATCTCTCCGTGCTTGACACTAAATAAATCGTGGGGTCAGATATTTTGTCTCTTTCGTTTGATAATCATAAATGTATATTTGTCCCTTATTTTTAATTTTATGCGTCATATTGGATTCATCTTACATGCCTTCTTCTTTCTTGTTCCTTTAAATATTCCTTCAAATAAAAGTCTAACAAGAAAAAAAATCAGTACAAGGCCAGGGCAAAGCGCAGAAGCCAGTTTTGGGAAGTCTAAGAAACACCTACGTCTTGGCGCTGTGTTAATGAGAGCCACTGCCAGCATGTCGCCGCTAGACCGCAGCAGCCGGCGGCAATGTCATCGTCTGCGTTTTCATCGAGTTACAAACAAACCAGTAGTGTTGCTGCGGTCTGTGATTACGGTTGGGTATTGCCGCTGTAGTTTAGGGCCTGCCGACGGAGTTGTACACACGCATGCATTTCCAGTATAAGCCGACATATAATCATAAATAATGCGAGATCAGCGTAAACTGGATATGTATAGCTTGATGTTTAGCCGGGTGTACCTTTACTCTTTGTCTAATTTTCTGAATATTTATCAAATGTTATTATAGCGTCATATCTCCATCACTATCGGTCGTCTGCGTTAAAAGTTCATTGCCAAGATAATAGTGAATGACAAAAAAATAGATAAGAAAGTTTGTTGACTTGCCAAGTCAGCCTGTGGCGACAGAGTAACTAAATGTTTTAATTTACAAGCCGTTGACCGCAAAGATTTAAATCTTTAGATGTAAACCACCGTACTATGATCATGCCAAAAAGTATATACTCTGAGAAGAGTAAGCTCACCCATCCCTCATTGAAATATAGATACGATGTATTTTCAGTTTAATGCCCTTTTCACATTATTCCCATCGGGAAATCCCGCGAGTTAATCTAGCCCAGTGCTGTCCTGGATAAAAACATTCACCAGTCTACATTATTCCAGTAATTCTAGTCATTACTAGGAACTCCAAGACTGCGTTTTCACAAAAAAAAAACAACTAACAATGTGTGTTTACTGTTCAACGTATAATCCAGCACTGAATTAGCTGTCTAAATGATACCAGTTGAGCTGAAATGGACACACTGAAAAGAAGACCACGAATTCAGTTACTGGACTGAATATCTCATTGCATCCAGTGCTTTCTAGTGACAGTTTAGATTATTCCAGTTGCAATCGAGCGCTGGATTACAATACTCAAGTCAACAATGGAGAAATGTGTTAATTTTTTGTCCCGACGCAACAATTTTTAGGGCTCGTCTATCGATTTAAATCTTTGGTTGACCGAAGATTTTGATGAAACCTTTAGTTTATGTAAACTTGCTTTGTAGGTGTAATTATTAGGCTTATTAGTTTTTAGTCTAGGCATGTGTGAAAAATCGGTAACGTCATCTGCGCGTAATTGCAGATGCTGGAGTAAATAACCAGGTTTTTGATTTAGGATATAAAATACTGTGCGAGTATTCTTTTCATTTAGAAGTCGTCTAATCTTAGTGAAAATGGTATTCGTCACATTGCGATTAACATAATCGACGCGCTTTGGTTTAGTGAGTTAATAAAATATGAATGCCACCAAATATTGTTATATTTTCCGCAAAAGAATAATTTAGTGATGTCCAAGAGAAAAAAAAGTACAATTGAATTGAAATTGGCAATTGACCTCTTGCATAAGAGCCGGGCGATGTCGACTTTCTATAGGCTTATTTCTGAAAGCAAAGCTTCTTCAAATATGATTTTCTTTTCTTTAAGTCAGCATTTAGAAACTATATTCAAAATCTACAACTTTTCATTGGATAAATGTGTTATGAATGAGAACTTAATTTAATTTAAACAAAATAAATGAACATGAATGTCAACTTTAAGACTTGAAACCTTTATTGTTGAGTTTCAGCGAGTTTGAATATACGTTAAATCTTACTATTAATAGTTCAAAAAACATGAATAAAATCAATTGTCTGGTGAAATTAATAGAAAAAAAAATAGTCAAATAGTGGCATTGAACAAATACTCACTCCCTGACCTCATATTCGCCTGAACTAAATAAGAACGATAGACGACATTGTTGGTATCATGGGTATAACCTGGATTAGGCTGGTACTTGGAGCCTGGAGATTGGCAGAAACAAACAGAGGCTTGCACCCAGTAGTGGGCAAAGTCGGGTTGTGGATGATGATGAGGAAATATGATCGGCTTACACAGTTGTGAAATATGATGGGAAGCCAGTCATCCATGCTGCCCCCCACAGAGTACGGTATCGCCACGCCAGTAGCGACAAGAGACATGAAAAAAATCGTGCGCTGAAAGTGTGCTGAGAGCGCAATTTCTGTCACGGACCACTTTTAAAATGGTCAGTTTTTATATGTCATTTGTGTTGCATGCGTGTAGCTACGATAATACCACGCCATACTATAAAGATTAAAGGGTGTAACAAGACCCTTAACGAAGCCGAAAGGCACTTGTTCTCTCCGTCATTGCGATCATTTTTTTGTTCTAGACCATACCTGGGAACCTTCTAGTAACGGAGATATTGGGGGTCAAAATTTCAACTTTTTCACGTTTGTTCCCAAAGAGTCACACTGTAACAAGTCACAGTGTGACTCGTTGGGATAAATTGTGAATAAAAATCCCAACCAGTCACACTGTTACTCGATAGGACAACTTTTGTGTTTATTCCCAACGGATTACTCGCCAAGTGAAGAGTGCGACTCGTTGGGAAGAAACGCTTTTTCACAAGATTTTTTTTTAATACATGTTTTTAATGTGAGATTTTTCCTTTAAGACCCCCATACTATTCAATTCCTCCATCAGCACAATGTTTTGAGTGCCTTACATTGAGTCCTACCGTAACACTTTTTAACTTTTTAACACAAATTTTTCACCCGAAAAAATAAAAGTCTTTTCCCAGCAATAATTATTGCGTAAAGTTACTTAGTTTGATGTATAGAATGCTTGGTTGACTTAGCTTCGTTAAGGGTCTTGTTACACCCTGTATAACATGTTGAGTTCGACTTTTAGACTACGTTCACACACAGGTATAGTCGGCAGCCGACTGTGAGCGCTCAGTAAAAAATATACGAAGAAAATTCAGACTGCCTTTGTTTGACCGCCACAGCTGGCGGCTGACTAAACGCTGTGTGTGAACACGGCCTTAGTCCAGCCAGTGGCAAAATATAAGTATTTTTATATAACATAACATCACGGTTGTAATCACAGAAGTATTAGGTAGAGTTGAATTTATTAGTACACCCACATATCTTCAGTTATTTTTAAGTTTCAAGTGATAGGAGGCGAAGAGACGCTAAAGATAAATTCCTCATGGAAAAAACCCAATAACACTTTTTCCGACCGGGGAATCGACCCTAGGACCTCACGCTCAGCAGTCGCGCTCACGACTACTAGACCAACGAGGTATGACTTCCAAAATAACAATCCACATTCGAATGTCAAGCGCGGTGATTTCAATTATCATGATAAACGACTATTTATCACTCAGGAATAAAACTGAGTAGCATTAATACATAATAGGCATAACATAAGTGTGTGTGAAAATCGATCAAAATCATGACATTATGAACCCTCGTCAAACGTCCCATTAATTTAATGTATTATACATGTACTAGTGACCCGCCCCGGCACGCCCCGCACGGGTGCAATGTTAGTATACATATAAACCTTCCTCTTGAATCACTCTATCTATTAAAAAACTGCATCAAAATCCGTTGTGTAGTTTTAATGTAGTGATTGTTGATATGTATGCGAGTATCGATAAGTATATGTAAATGGAAAAATCTTTTTCGGTGTGAATAGAATTTCAAGAGCCAATTACACCTGATCCTGTGAATTAGAATTTCACTGTAAGTATAGTCAACCTTTTAATTGCATTACCAATCTAAGGCTGAATATCAGCTTAGGTCAAGGTCTAGTTTATCCTTATCAGATAGATTAGGTATCCGTAGTGAAATTTGAATTTACTGGTAAATTTTGTCTAAAGTGGTAAATTCATTATGGTATTATGACTTATTTAGAGGTAAATCATAACTTATTTTTTTCAGGCAAATCAATTTACAGAGTAAAGTTTTGAGATGGGCAGTGAGGGCAGGAATCGCTTTAGCAACACGAAAACGGTCTAAGTAATCAAGGTGTAAACGTATCCTTCACGAAGCCGTCAACCAAGCATTATATACATCAAACTTAGTCGTCTTCTGTATCGTGTGGTTATAAGTGCCTAAACAATCATTTATCAAACTAAGTAACTCTTTACAAAAACTCGGTTTACGGTATGAAACAATATAACGCACTCAACACACTGTGCTGATGGATGCATTGAATAGTACGGGGGGCATGGAGGTGTTTGAAGTAAACTTTAACATTTAAAATATAAAAAAACGGGTACAAAAGTTGGAACTTTGACCCCCAATATCTCCGAAACAAAACAGTTCAGAAAAAAGAATAACGGGGAGAACAAGTGCCTTTCGACTTCGTTAACAGTGAGTTTACACCCATTATATACATAACTTTTTGATCAAACTGCGCAGATATCAGATATCAAGTCATTATTAGTTCCTTCGGATATCCTAATATCGAATAGACAAAATTAAAATGTGCCTGTGATTTGAAGAGCATCTCGGAACACAGCAATGGAAGCAGCATGGTTGCAAAAATATGTACTCAGGTTTCCCGGGTTAATCAAGGTCCATTTAAAATCCTCCCTAAGGGTAGTTCTCTGAAACAGATCTCGAAAAATCCCCTTAGGTCAACGGGAACGTGGAAATTAAACTTCCACTTTAGCCTCTTGCCAATGGACTAAGGAGGGGGAGGGGCATTCTCGGACAAGCATTGCCCAGAAAATATGAAGATTATTCAGAGCGTTCAACTGGAATATCCAGTTTCTAATAAAAACATCAGAAAGAACCTCTTCTAGTATTTTGATGTGTAAATAAGAGAAAAAAAAAGTATCCTATATGCTATTCCAGACTATAATCTATCTCTGAGCCAAATTTCATACAGATGCGTTTAGCCGTTCTGGCGTGATTGAGCAACAAACATCCATACATACATCCAAACTGTTGCATATATAATATTAGTTAAGATAGGGATCAAAAATCTTTTAGCATTATTTTAGTTCTATTCGTAGTCTGTATATAATGTACATAGTATTTTATTCTACTTATAATAGTGAAATTTCCTTGTCAATAAATAAACTTTAGATACTACTGATCCCACTTGCAATATCCAAATAATGAAATAATATTTGTAATATTCCGTGCTGAAGACTCCTCAAAGATATCGCAATCGAATATGATATCTAGTTTAGTAAATGTCAAGATCTTTAACATTTCGGTAATATTACATTACAAACATATTCTTAAGGTATAGTAGAATCTGCTGTTGAGGGACTCCACCCACTACGGCGTAACGTGTGAGACCCTACGTCGAACGGATTATGCAAAAATCGGGTTGCTTGTTTATATTGGAATCTCGGATTTCAATTTTCACGCTCTTTATCCTTGACACGTCATGACTTTGTGTCTGCTATAAATATGTATTAGTAGATTGAACGCTGGATAAAGGCGATTTAAGTTATATGGTAATGTACTGGATTTTGTTAGGTAGAATTGCATTAGATAGTATTTCCTTTGAATGGTTAACATTATTATGATTAATTTGTCATGCGTCTGCGGCAAATAAATATTTTTCTTTCCTTTCGTTATTTCTATTTGTAGATTTCCAGTAATTTGAGGCCTCCCACTAGGTGACCGATGACCTGGCGAAGGTTGCGGGGATCCGCTGGATGCGAGTCGCACGGGACCGGTCAGTGTGGCGACACTTGGGGGAGGCCTATGTCCAGCAGTGGACGTCTTTCGGCTGAAATGATGATGATGAGTAATTTGAGACTATCTCAAAAGTAATTAGATTAGCCGTTTTTATGTACAGTCTACTGCTTTCATTTTAGGGGAGCCTTTTTCAACGGCCTTTACTGTTGCGAAATCAACATGAAGGCG
Organism: Eugnorisma glareosa; assembly: GCA_947578425.1. NCBI lineage: Eukaryota > Metazoa > Arthropoda > Insecta > Lepidoptera > Noctuidae > Eugnorisma > Eugnorisma glareosa. Next base: position 15,953,295 of record OX387960.1, on the reverse strand, counting down.
CGGTTTCAATGCCAAATTATTACCAGGATAGTGCGGTTATCGTACTGCATAACCAAAGAACGAAAGAACTGAGATTTTTAACACCTACCAACCAACTACCGTATAAAAACAGTTCTTTATGGCCTTCAGTTTTACAATTTTATTGGAAAAGTAGCCGTTCAATAATAACATTTTCTACAAAATGAACAATGGACTGTCAAGTCTAACGCGGTAAGGAACCAAAGAACATTTTAATCTTCTGAAAGTGCAAACAGACGCTCACGAAGTTTGCGTTAATTTAAATTACACCCCATTGATGTCAATCAAGCGATTCCCTACGCCTCAGTGTGTGCCAACCCTCATCTACAAGGCCAAACAGTGGGTGCTACCGCTTAATTATATTTTAATTATTTCAACACAAATGTTGATTTTTGGCGTGGTTTCTGCAAACATGTGAAAGTACTCTGTGGTCACACAAAATGGCTACTTTTATGTATTTAATGAGTCTACAAACAGCTAACACTTTTAGTCCTTGGAAATATGTTTATATATTATGCAAGAGTTTCCTAATCAAAATAGAGTTTCGCTTTTTTCACGGAAATTAAACGACATCTCAATGAGTGCTTAAAGACTTGACTTGAAGCTCGTCGGAAAATATGTTTGAGTTTCATGTTGACGACCCGAATGGCGCAGCGGTATTGAGGCTGCCTTACGTTCTTAGGGTCCTGGGTTCGAGTCCCGGTAGGAGCAAATGTTTGTGTGATGAGCATGGACATTTGTTTACGAGTCATGGATGTTTATATGTATAATAAGCGTGGATTTACAAACAAAAAAAGTATCTATATAGTATTATCAATATCTGGTGTCCACGACACAAGCCTCGTAACTTAGTGTGGCACCTAGATGGCGCTGTGTGTAATGTCCAGCGATATTTATTATTTATTCATGTACATGTGTTTATTTTGGTATAGTAGAGAAAAACATCCTAATGAAAAGACTTATTTTGACACTGCTGGAACTTTATTTCTGGGCACTGAGTCGAATAAAACAATCCAACATAGCGCTTATATTTAAGCATTTTTTTTTTTTTTTTTTTTTTTTTTAGGAAATGGCATCTCGCAGTTCAGCCTCTGAGGCTGGCTACTGCTTAACCGGTCTATCCCTGTGGATGCCTAGAATTTAAGGCCTCCAGCCAGGGGCAAAATGAACTTATAAACTAAGCGACCACTCGCTAAGGGCACCCCCTGTGGTGTACGAGCCTCGGCTTAGGGCGTCGCTGGGGAGGGCAGCAAGGGGACAGGCTGGATCTGTTTTAGGGGCTGTTTTATTGCTACTGGCTCAGCATCGCGGGCTGGCTCATGCAAGGGTCGGGGGGGGTTTGAAACGGGACGTCGCGACGGACCACGGCGGCGGGGTCGGAATGACAGCGGTCTGTGTTTGTATTTCCTGAGTGTGCTGGTTTCCCTACTGCTTTCCTGGAGGAGGGTGATAGGAAGCCCTGACCTCATTTTTAGGGGTCCGTACCTCAAAAGGAAAAACGGAACCCCTTCTAGGATCATTTCATTTTTTTTAATAACGTTTTCCCACACTAGGATTTTCGCCTATATCGTGGGTGCGTTTACAATAGTATATTTTATAACCAGGGACTAAACGAAGCCATAATATACCAGAGGTGGTTTGACCCCCGAGCGTGCGAGGAAGTCAATGAAACCGAGGGTACATTAAGTTGGCGTTTAGTCTCGAGGTGCAAACTTTACTTTTCACTTTGAGTGCGAGAAAAATAGTCAATTTAGTACTAAAACATCTAACAAATATTCTTATAACTCCAGTCCATAAAACTTTCAAAAGTTTTTAGGTAAATCTTCCCCGATTTTTGCGGAAAAAGATTATCTATTATGTCTTTTGCTCTTTGCTCGACGTCAAACTCTTCACTGGCACTGGACATTCTTAATTTTATTTAAAACCAAACAAAACACTCAAAAAATTCTGAAATTTTCGCGGTCAGTTTTGTCACAGTATAAATATGGAACAGTACGGAAACTAGGCCTAGTTGTTAAAATAATTACCTACACTACATTGGAGCATTAGGGTTGTCACTCATAATGTTTTTGAAATTGAAGTTTATTTATGAAAATATTGTGTAGTGTATTGATCAAACAATCGAGTTGCAGTAGTTTATAAGACGGAACAGTTTATTATTAATACACAATAACTTGTAGAAGTATATAAATTACACTTGGCATTGTCAATATGGCGTAACCTTTTACATGTTTTGGCGTGACCGCGTGAGCCGCGGAAAGGCGAAAACGTTTCGTGCGCTCCTCCATTGAAACTACAGTTGGTCTTTAATAGATTTCAACTTTATGTTCTAGGGTATAAAGTTGAAAATCTATTAAAAGTCAAACTGTACCTCGTCGACGACGACTTAGAGAATGGCATAACAGGGCGCATGTGCGGCGCCGATGCCTGGTTAACCCAGCGGCTGCACACCGTACCGCGTTACAACCCGAAAATGCATGTGACAGTAATTAAAAAACCATAACATTAAAAATAATACCTTTATTCTCCATACTTACAAATTAGTCACTGAAAAATACTTACGTTTGCTACGACACGTTCGAAATGCTTTATTATTATCTTTTATGGTGTTATAAATTCTCATTCTATTAAAGAGTTTATTTAAATAAACAATTGGGAAACAAGGACAGGGTACTATAAAACCAATATTTTCTAATTCTTCGTAAATTAATGCAGATATTTTGCAGTTAATGTGTTTTCTTTTAAAGCAGAACGAAAAATTTCATCCATTTTTTCGACAGTTGAACAAAATCATCTGGTGATACAACTAGTAAGCTTCGGTTAGTATCTTTGCTGTATTAATAATAAGCCGCCATCTTGGATTGACATTTTGACAGCACTATCGGCTTCAATACCCTCGAAAATCACGAAAACGACACCCATGACAAAAAACTTGTCATTTTTTGCAGCCGCCACCTTGGATTTACATTTTGACAGCACTATCGGGTTCAACACCCTCGAAAACCATGAAAACGACACCCATGACGAAAAACTTGACATTTTTTGCAGCCGCCATTTTGGATTGACATTTTGACAGCACTATCGGCTTCAACACCCTCGAAGACCATGAAAACGACACCCATGACGAAAAACTTGACATTTTTTGCAGCCGCCATCTTAGATTTACATTTTGATAGCACTATCGACTTCACCACCCTCGAAAACCATGAAAACGACACCCATGACGAAAAACTTGTCATTTTTTGCAGCCGCCATATTGGATTGACATTTTGACAGCACTACCGGCTTCAACACCCTCGAAAACCACGAAAACAATACCCATGATGGTAAATTTGTAGCAGCCGCCATGTTGGATTTACAAATAAATTCACGAATTTATAATGATCGATCACACGGACTTTTAATTCGATAACGAATAAAACAATAAATCATTCTTACCGTTCTAAATCAGCAGGGAGTTTAAAAAAAGAAAGCTCCGGTTTTGATAAAGCAGTGTTTAAACACCCATAGGCTACGCAATACGTACGTGGCATTTAAAAAAAAAAACCGGAGAAAAACTTACTTCGCGACTACTCGTCTTGACGCGACGACAGTCACGACTGAGCGCACTTTGATGTCCGCTTCGGGGTCTCGTAGATGCGCGCGTTTGTGTGAGTGTGCCGATTCGACCGTTAGTACGTAGTTTCCGTACTGTTCCATATTTATATTGTGGTTTTGTCTTCTAAACCAGTCACAGATTAACAATTTAAAACACATGGCGCCACCTTCCTTGCGGAAAAACCATAGAAGTAAAACTCTCAACATTTTCGCAATGTCCACACTCAATAGTATATTTAGTGGCTGTTTGAGTTTGTCTATGTCACATGAAAGAAAATAAAAATCTAATTACTTTTTACTCCCTAGAGACTAAAGTGGTCACTTTAGTCCCGCTTCGTAGGGCTATAATGGCGTACTTTTAGAGCATGAGAAGGGAAAACATTTAAACTCACCAGCCAGACCCAGAACAACTACCTGTAGATCATACAAATATTTGTTCCGTGCGGGGATCGAACCCGCGACACGCTGTGCAGCAGCCAATCGCTCAGCCACTGAGCCAACCGTGTCGATCACTCACGTGTCTGATTGTCTGTCCGTCTGTCACAGTCAATTTCCTCCGAAACTACTGGATCGATTGAGTTGAAATTTGGTACACATATGTAAGTAGGTACCCGAAGACGGACGTGTATCGTCAATTAATGAATTTTAAACATGGAGCCACTTTTCGGGGGTAATTTAGAAAATGAAAAAAAAAAGTTTTGCAAACTATATCGTATTACATATCAAATAAAAGAGATCATTGTGAGCATCCCAAGTATATATATTTTAAGAAAATTTTAAGTTTTTTTTTTTAATTCACAGATTAATCGTTTTGAATTTATTTAAGAAAGAAAATAGGCAAAAATTGACCATCCTCCGAAACTACAGGGCCTAAAATTTTGAAAAAAATTGGTCTTTGCTTATAGATTGCAGGAAAACTTATAAGAAAACTATAACAACAAATAGTAAAAATAAATTCAAAATTAAAGAGGGCAACGACTGCAATGGTACGGAACCCTTCGTGCGCGAGTCCGACTCGTACTTGTTTTGTTTTAAAATAGATAAAATTTATTGTGACGTGTAAAATGTTTAATCAATATACATATTCACTGGTTGACTGTATTATCCAAAGGTATACTGCTAGAAAATAAATCTAGCATTAAGTCGGCCTCTGCACTCTGTGCTTAAAGTGTTGAATAAATACAAACTATAAAATATCGTTAAAGCATCCAAGACTTTGTGTTATTAGGTAATTAAAACATTCTGTTAATAGAAACAAGTGTGTAGGTTTTATCCGTTCTTGTATCCCACTAAATTCCTGTTGGCTGCTTTAGTTTCAATTCTCTAGAAGTAAGACGGTCGCGCGACTGTAATATTTAAAAGGCGTATGCCCGACTTCTTAGGGGGATTATTGATGTTCCTGATCTGCATAGTGACATCTGCAAGCTATTTGTCCCAGGCAATTACTGTCGTGGCAGGAAACAACGCTTATTGGCTGTTCCAACTTGCCGTACTGTTGCACACTCAAAATCACCTATTCCCCGGACATTATCCATTATATTAACGCTCTCCTGAACTCAAACACAGATCTTGATATGTCTGCGAATGAATGGAAGGTGATACTGTCAGAATGTTTGGATTTTTGTGACAAGAATGCATGACTGTGGTAAATAAATTTCATGTTTAAATAGTGTGCTTGGCTTCGGCCGTTCTATTTATATAAATAACTAAAAATGCATGCATGTCATATTTTCATTGCAAGAAGGCAGAAAGCCAAAAAATACAGGCCGCCACCGCGTACGATTTTTACTTTTATGCTTCATCCACGTTCATACATCGGTCGAATATACACGCACGGTACGTCATCATCTGCCTAGCCTTTTCCTAACTTCATTGCGGTCGGCTTCCAATCTTACCATATGCAGGTAAATACCAGTATTATACGTGGAGCGACTGCCTATCTGACCTCCACAACCCAGTTAGCACCAGGGTACTAACGATGCTACGGTACCCCTTAGAAAGACTGGTTATCAGACTTTTGGGCGATGGAATACCTGTAACGACTGTCAAAGACCTAAAAATGACAGCCGGGACCAACGGCTTAACGTGCGAAACTAGGTGTGTACTGGATGGTCACCCATCCACAGACCAACCTTGGCAGGCGCGGCTTGACCTTGAAGATCGACCCGTGCGGCTTTTACTATTTAGCTACGAGTTCCTCTACGCATACCTTACCTATATACGCACGCTTCGTAACAAAACAAAACAAAGAAATATGTTCGCTAGTTAAAAAGCGTTCATGAAATATTCCTGAACGGTGCTAATTAAAATGTTTCATAAGGCACCCGTTTAAGTAAAGTAGCAATCAAATAAATACCAGCTGCAGTATTATTTTATGTTGAATAATTAAGAAACGAAAGAAACATTCTAGAGTTTTAATTGATGCTTTAACACGCTTTTGAATATTTGATTCACTTACGACCTTGACGCCATTTGCCGCGTGTACTCTGACTGTATTTTTTTTTTGTTTCATAATAGTATTTTCGTTATAGTTTCGAAGAGCTCGTGGCGAAATAAAAACAGATACTCAAGTCGATTTTCAGGTAAAGCTTCGTTTGCATAGGTTGGGCAGTGGATGGGTGGCCATCTATTATATACCGAGTTTCCTCCGTGCCTCGGAAAGCACGTTAAGCCGTTGGTCCCGACTGTCATAAGTAGATCTTTGACAGTCGTTACAGGTTACAGTTAGTGGCTCGAAAGTTTGACTATCAGTCTTACCAAGGGGTATCGTGTTACCCAGTATTCATTGAGTTGTGGTTGGCAGATAGGCAGTCGCCCCATGTAAAAAAACTGGTATTCAGCTGCAATCGGTTAGACTGGAAGCTGACCCTAACATAGTTGGGAAAAGGCTAGGCAGATGATATGATATGTTGGAGCGATTAGTACTCAAAAAAGATTCGGTACGTTATACAGAACATAACATAATCAGCCTATAGATCTTTGACAGTCGTTACAGGTAGTCCAGTTAGTGGCCCGAAAGTCTGACAACCAGTCTCCCCAAGGAGTATCGTATTACCGAGTACTAACTGGGTTGTGGAGGTCAGACAGGCAGTCGCAGTATTCAGCTGCATCCGGTAGCCTGCTTACAGTGAAATTTATGAAAAAAAAAATACAATAAAACTTTGCCCAATCTGGAAATCAAATCCAAGATGAGGTGCTTTCCTTTTTTTTTTTTTTTCGGCTTTGGTGTCATAAAATGTCCCACTCTGGGCAGAGCGGAGGGAGTGTCAGCCTTGTACTGACTAAAACCCATCCATGTTCCTTCTTTTGCCCTTTGTGTTCCATTGCCACGGTAACTCTTTCGAACAGTCGCGCAACCCTGGCAGAAGATGAGGTGCTGAACTGTAGAACTTCCCCCCAACACTAGACCAAAGAGTCAGTTAGATTTATTTAAAATGTCTTAAATAAACTATGTACGTTGAACTTCTCAAAATTAATATCAGCCATTTTCATATTTACAATTCATTCACATTAAAATAAATTCTCCCAACTTATTTTTCTTTGTAGTAAGTTTTCTCCAAAATAATAATAATTTATTCAATGAAAATATTGACAATAGGCTTCGAAATTAAGTGTCTTCTGATTGGTTATTTAATTAAAGATGTAACTAAGTAGACTCGTATCTCTTGGGACTTGTTTCCAATTGGTCGCTGTCAACCTAAACATAAGTACTTATGAAATTGCTACAATCAATTTGATTCTTCTAATTATTTTGAGAATTGGGAATTCAATGACGTGAATAGGAAATACGTGTTGTTTGTAAATTAATATCTTATACACATCTACAGCGGTGTACTACGGCGGCTAGCGATGGTATTAGCAGCGGTGGCCCAGTGGTGGCGGCCCCGATTTTCGAACAGTAAGTCGTGGGTTCGTACCTAGGCAGGCGAATTACTTTGTGTAATTTATTTCATCACCACTGCTCTCAAAACGGTTTAGGAAAACATCGTGGAGAAACCGGCAAGTCCAAAACCAAAAAAATCTTAGACATGTGACATCTACCAACCCGCACTGGGCCCGTGTGGTGGATTATAGCCCATTCCCTCTCATAGAGAGGAGGCCGTGTGTCCCAGCAGTGGGAACATTATAGGCTGATTATGCTACATATCTACAGTAGCTATTGTTCTGAGCTGCAGGAGCTTGTTCCTGAATAATACCAGCCGCTCGTGTCAATCTTCAGGTTAAGCCGCGATTCCCTACGTTGGTCCGTGGATGGATTACCCATTACATTGCGAGTCTTCTCCGTGCCTCGGAGAGTACGATAAGCCGTTGGACCCGAGTGCCATTTGGATATCAACATAATATGTTGATAGCGAATGATTTGTTGCAGAACATTTGCTTCAAATATTAATCATATAAACGAAATCTAGCTAAGCAAGAGATTTCTACGTTGATTTAATTTTTATTTTTGAAAATTTCGGACTTTTGAGAATTCCGGACACTGAGCTAAATTCTGGACTTATCCGGAATATTCCGGACTTAAAGACCCTAGGTAAAGCCAATGTAAACTTAACTTTTTAAGTAAAATAACCTCAAATAACCCCACGTTATTGATACAGCGGCCCACAAAATTTTGTAATTTAAAATTGTTTACTTGATTTTCTTTTAAGTTTCTTAAGTTTAACGTTCAGTGTAAATTTAATTTTGCTGAAAGAGGTCAACGACCTCGCGAAGTCAAAATGCCACTTCTGTTTCAAAAGAGGTGTGCAGAAAAAGATGCTTCTGTATAGTCCCAGTACGAATAAATAGCGTCTTAAGTTGCCTCACAATTTGATGTTAATTAATTAATTTTCTGTTTATTTATTCGTAGATTCTAGAACGAGCAACCGAACCACTACATAGTATAAAACAAAGTCGTTTCCCGCTCTCTGTCCCTATGTAACTACGCAACGGATTTTGATGCGGTTTTTTTAATTCAAGAGGAAAGTTTATAGGGAGGAATTCTAGGAGGAATTCTGCAATGTCCCTCTCACCGCACTGACTTCATTCATCGATCATTCTTCGTTCAGTCTATTTCTCTATGGAATGCGCTTCCCCAGGAAATCAGGATGGCAACTAATCGTCTATCCTTTAAAATTAAAGTTCGGGAGTACATTCCCATTAGTAGAACTAGTGGGACTTTTTGTTCCCACTAGTTCTATTATTTTGTGTCACCTTGAATCGTAGGACTAGTGGGAGAAAAAAATCCCATTAGTCCTACCGTAGAACTGTGTAGTAGAACTAATGGGAATTATCCAACCCTTCAGGGATTACGGGTGTGATGTACTGTTATGTAAAATAATGCAACTCGGTGTTATCTTATAGTTGCCAAGATACCCTAATGTAATCGCCAAGAATTGGGTTATGTGTTGTCCGTATTTGAGTAACATAAAGGAGGCATACTGAAGTACTTAGCTATAGTAACATATCTCTTGGTTTTTTTTTCCGCTCGGCTAGAGAGCTTCTTCGAAATGATTCATCTGAAGAAGAGAGAAAGAAAAAAAAAAATGTTTATTTGTCGCAGGTACATAACGTGCGTACAAGAAATAAATTATCAATAATCATTCAATACATAAGAAATATTATAAATACACTGGACATATAGGTGCAAAGAAAAATAAATACAAAATTAACAGCTTGCACGTCGTGACTGCGACAAGCAGGTTATCATTCAGCATGATGCTGTTCGCTTTTGTTACAATCGGCAAGCATCCGAGTGCGCGTTTTAATTAAGATTGGCAAAGAAAATTAATGTTTTCGTTTCATTTAGTTTCCATCTTTTCAGTTAATCTTTCCTGCAGTCATGTTTTTTTTACCCGACTGCAGTGAAGCTGAAAAGGAAGAAGCTCGTGGCTAAATAACAACAGCCGCTCGTATCGGTCTTCAGGTGAAGCCGCGTTTACCTAGGTTGTTTCGTGGATGGGTGACCGCCCATTACATACCGAGTTTCCTCCGTGCCTCGAAAAGTACGATAAGCTGTTGGTCCCGGCTGTCATTTGTAGATCTTTGACAGTCGTTACAGGAGGACAACCAGTCTTACCAAGGATTATCGTATTACCCAGTACTAACTGGGTTGTGGCGGTCAGATAGGCAGTTGTAGCTGCATCCGGTTAGACTGGCTGACCTCAACATAGCTGAGAAAAGGCTAGACAGATGATGATGCAGTGAAGTTAAAAAGGAAGTTTTAGTTTTTGCGTGGTTAGTTCAAATGTAAAAGAAAAATACTCTATATTTTTGTCTTTTTAGCTACAATCGAATCTTTAGCGACAAAAGCCTATAAACGAACTTAGCCTGGCTATATCCCTTAATACGATTGTTCAAAAAATGTCCCCATTTACACGGCTCGTGTGTGGAATTACATAATATTGTATTTCCAATAGTAACTCTGGATTTGTTTTAAGCCGGCTAATTGCGAGCAGATTTATTGCCCAAAGACAAATGTTACCATGTTTGTCGATGGCAGACAATTTATTTACGATTCCCTCGGGGTCCCGGATTGGGTTTGGTCGAACGGCTAATCAGTCATTGGTACAAATTGTTAACAATAATGTTTATTATGACTTAAAGGACTTGTTTCTTAAAATAAATAAACGAATTTAATGGATTTTTGTTTTTTTGATTACACACAATTTTTTATTTTTTCATTTTTTCGATTACACACAAGATTAACAGAGTGCATAGGTAGAAGTAACCGTGGGCCCCAAACTAGGCACAGCCTGTATCTTGGTGGCCCAATATACTGTTCAGCGTGACACAGCACAGCAAGACACAAGTGACAATTCATTATGAAAATAGGAACTAAAATCAATAAAAAATAAAAAATAAAATCAATCAATAAAATAAATATTTACAAAAAACCAAACCAAAAAAAGGAGAAATAAATGTTGCTGAGGTTTGTTCCGACACTTTTTCATTCCACCTTAAATGGTAGGTCGTGATGAAGGGCGATTTGGAGGACTTTATAAATGTTCGAAGTTCAAAAAGTAACATTTTTGCTTTTTTTGTTTTGTTTTAATCCTTGTAAATAGGTACAACACGGGAAATAGTTAAGTAAAATGAATCTGCTAGGTGTGGATTATTTATATGTGGCGATGGTTAGGGGGAGGCTCTGACTAATAGTTCGGCTCTTTCTTTCTTCATGTGTTTAGTGCCTAACCTGGTGTCAGAGTCTTTATGCAGCCCATGGTCCTCTGACTTGGCTGTACATGCCGTCAAAAAATATATCTCAGACATGCTGATTTCCTTAGGATGTTTTCTTTAACCGAAGCAAGTGATAATTATACAAAACGCACATGAGTCCGAAAAATCAGAAGTTCGTGCCTTTTTTTTTTTTTTTCGGGTGGGTATCATTAAATAACCCCTCCCGCTCTGGGGTGAGCAGGAGGGAGTGTCAGACTTTTACTGACCCATCCATGTTCCTTCCTTTGCCCTTTGTGTTCCAGGGCCGCGGTATCTCTTTCGAAGAGTCCCGCAACCCTGGCAGGCATCGGTCCTTGCGGACCCCTTCCTGTTTGCTGACTTTCTTTGAGACGCGCGTGGAACACGAACGCGCCGTCGACACGGCCTAGAAGTGTGTGCCTTGGGTTCGAACTCGACACCTATGACTTGGCAGTCCGACGATCACACCACTAGGCTATCAGTGCTATCTATATACTTCGTATCTATGTAGTTCTATATGGTGATGACGTACCTTCATTCATCATCTGCCTAGCCTTTTCCCAACTTTGTTGGGGTCGGCTTCCAGTCTATCTGGATGCAGCTGAATACCAGTATTTTACATGGAGCGACTGCCTATATGACCTCCGCAACCCAGTTAGTACTGCGTAATACGATACCCTTTGGTAAGACTGGTTGTCAGACTTTTTGGGTAACTGACTACTTGTAACGACTATCAATGATCTACAAATGACAGCCGGGACCAACGGCTTAACGTGCTTTCCGAGGCACGGAGGAAACTCGGTATGTAATGGGCGGTCACCCATCCACCGACCGACCTAGGCAAGCGCGGCTTAACCTAAAGATCGACCCGAGCGGCTGTTATTATTTTGCCACGAGCTCCTCGGCGCTCGATGACGTACCTTCATTATTTCTACAAAAACAATAAGGAAACATATGGGCTATAGTCATGATTCTAGTTTAGCAGTCTTTGTCGTAAACCGTATAGTGCAAACTAATGAGGTTTTAATCCAATTTGAAGGATTAAACGGATTAGAAACCTACACGTGTTGACTAGACTATCAATCTTGTTCACGTAATTTCTTGAAAGCTTCTTTCTGTATGTAGGAAGCATCTATTAAGAAAATATTATGGGTGTTCACAAGAGAACAAATGGCCGTATCATTCGACTCAATTTTACAAAATGTGTCCAAAAATGTAACTCGACTGGCCATAAAAACCGTCGAAGTGTGTTACTCTCTTGCATTTAGGTTTCATTGTTCTGTGTGAAGGATGATTTGGCACGAAAGGAGGTGTCTGATGAGATGACAAGTAATAGAGAAGTTTGGAAGAAGAAGACATGCTGGACCCCAAGTGAATTGGGAGAAGGGGAAGAGAATGATGATGACTTAGGTTTCATTGTTATCTTTTTCCAAGGGGTAAAAACCAAACCCTATTATTAAGACTCCACTGTCCGTCTGTCTGTCTGGCTGTCTGTGACCAGGCTGTATCTCATGAACCGTGATAGCTAAACAGTTGAAATTTTCACAGATGATGTATTTCTGTTGCCGCTATAACAACAAATAGTAAAAACAGAATAAAATAAATATTTAAGGGGCCTCCCATACAAAAAACGTGTTTTTGTCGGGGTCGGCTTCCAGTCTAAACGGATGCAACTGAATACCAGTATTTTACATGGAGCAACTGCCTATCTGAACTCCACAATCCAATTAGTACTGGGTAATCCGATACCCCTTGGTAAGACTGGTTGTAAGATTATAAGGCCAGTGACTACCAGCAACATGCAAGTGAACTATCTATCTGTCTACCAGAAATGTAGAAGTGTATCTTACTTATCAGTAAATAGTATTCAGTAAATTCAAGTGACTAACATGTATGATTACAAAGTTATAGTCCTGTGACAGACAGAGATACTTAATAGGCTTGGTAATAAGGTCTCATTTGGCACCAATTTGGTACGAAAACCAAGAAAAAAACATATATCTTTTTTAGCCTGGTAACCAGTTTCTAGCAGGAGTCTCCGTTTCTTCCATATTGTTACAACAGTTAAATAAAGGTCGGCTGCTACAGAAAAGGTTGTTTTTCTAACAAATGGGATTGAGTACGGTTGGAACAAATGAAAGGGGCCGGTGGGGCTCAGTGTATTGTTTTTAATTAGGTGTTACATCTGTATTATGTTACTTACTTTGTTTTAGAGGTTTAGCAGATTAGTTAATGGTAGGTACTTATGATTTTAAACTCGATCTGAACAAAGTGTTATTTAGTTTTGTTTTTTTTTTAAGTACATCAAAAGGAGCAAAAGACAAACATTATTTATTTTTAACTAGCACTTCGACCGTGACTTCGTCCCCAAATATTGTGATAGCTCGGCTAGTATGCATGATATAAATATAGTGTGAAAGAATTTTTAGTATTGTATTATTAATTCCGGAGATTACCGGCCATACAAACTTACAAACAAATACCTCTTTACAATAATTATACTAGCTGTTGACCGCGGCTTCGCTCGCGTTTTTGTCGGAAATTATTCCACGGGCACGTTGAAAATATAGCCTATGGCACTCGGGGATAATGTAGCTTCCTATTAGTGAAAGAATTTTCAAAATCGGTTCAGTAGGTTCAGATATTACCCCCTACATACAAACTTACAAACATTTGTTCGTAAGTTATACCTACTAAGGTATAGACTACTGAAGGAGGGGAAAACCAAAGAAAAGATGGATGGATTGTGTGAGGAATGATATTTATGAAAAGGGAGTAAATGATAGCGTGACGGTTGACGGGGAGACTGGAAGAAAAAACATAATGCGCAGACCTCAAGTAACACGGAACAAGGGCGGGAAGATGATGATTATTTTTAACTATTATCTTTATAATTATAAGCTCACAGGATTGTCTGTCTCTCTCTGTCATCATCATTTCAGCCGAAAGACGTCCATTGCTGGGCACAGGTCTCCCCAAGTGTCACCACATTGACCCGTCCCGAGCGTCTCGTACCCAGCGGATCCCCGCAACCTTCACCAGGTCATCGGTCCACCTAGTGGGAGGAGTTCCAGTTTAACGCTACGTCTTCCGGTTCGCGGTCGCCGCTCCAGAACTTTTCGGCCCCATCGGCCATCCGTTCTGCGAGCAATGTTTCTACGGGCTACGTCGGTAACCTTTTCGGTTCTCTTGCGGATGTGTTCATTTCTGATTCGATCACGCAAGGAAACTCCGAGCATGGCCTTCTCCATTGCCCTTTTGGTGACTTTAAGCATCTGTCTCTGTGGTAACATGAATATCACATTAAAATCTCATTTTCCTACTGGAATGGTTATATATATACTAAGGCCGTTCATAAACATTACCTGTCACGTGTTTTGGCTTAAGCATGTTCCCGTCTCTTTCTTGGCTTTGGAGTTGGATATTTGTGTGACAGTGACAGCAATAACGCGTTACCAAAGTACATGTTAAGTTACGTTTATAGATCTCAGCCTCGTTCTAGTGATTTTGACCTAACATTACGTCTTTTATCCCCGAATGATAGGCAGCGAAGGATAGAACATCATAATTTCACCAGTTACGTTTCAAAATCAAAATCAATCAAAAAAATATATTTTGATTACACATAGGCCTAGATGGGGGATCATTCCCATTAGTTTAGTTTTGTACATGCACTGATGTGATGTGAATGTTTTTGTTTTGGGATCTCCTTATGTCAACGTTGTGTCAAAATGTCGCGTCGAAAGTGCTTGTCTATGGTGTCACCAAAGCTAAAGACATGCACTTTCTAGGGTTCTCTATGGTGTGACCAAAGACTACAATATAATATAGGTGTGACCATAGGGGATCTCAAGACAGAATCGTAGATGTAGAATAGTATTCTCTGCGAAGGTAATATTAGATTTCATTTTATTTGTTTTTTGCTTTGATGTTCTTTTTCAATTTTTTTATGGTTATGTTTTATTATTGCGCGTTTCTAGTCGGTGCAAAATAAATGATTTTTCTTTCTTTCTTTCTTTCTAGTTCTATTACACAGTTCTACGGTAGGACTAATGGGATTGTTTGTTCCCACTAGTCCTACGATTCAAGGTGGCACAAAATAGTAGAACTAGTGGGAACAAAAATTCCCATTAGTTCTACCGTATAAATTGTGTAATAAAACAGTAGAACTAGTGGGACTTTTTGTTCCCACTAGTTCTACTATTTTGTGCCTAGTGGGAATGATCCGAAGTGTTAGGCAGAGGTGTACCTAATAATACACCCACATTTCGCCAGTTTTGTTGAAGTCATATGTAAAGGGAGCGAGCCTATTGCTATCAACCGGGCACAAATCCAGACTTCGTGGCTGCTATTGAGAAATTACTGATGGAATCCCATATCACTTTGCCCGGGAATCAAACCCAGGACCTCATGCTAAGAAGTCGCGCTTGCAACCACTAGACCAACGAGGCAGTCGTGCAGTTTTAGCTGCTTGTAAAAGTGCAAGTTGATGTCCTGTTAAATGTGTTGATCAGTTTATCTTCCTATAGGAGCTTCAGTTTAGATAGCGAGTTTTTTGTTAGCCTCATCTGTCCCACTTCTGGGCAAAGAATTTTCCCCAATTGCGCCCACCTCTCTTGATGCTTCTTCTCGCTGAATTTCAAACAAATTGTTCTGGATAACCTGCAGGACCAGACAAGTCGAAATCAATTTCCAGTACAGTTGATTTGGGACAACCACAGGAACAAAAAAATAAAAATTAAAAAAGAATCTAAAACTAAATAATAAAAAAAGACCTGTGCGAGGTCAAAAAGGCTCCTATTTCAGCATGATGCTCCGATAGATGAAAAACAAATACCGCAGCGCTGGTATTCTGGTAGGGCCCATTGTGACGTCACGGTCACAACTACGGACACACAATACATTCACACAAAAAATAATACTCACTTAAATAAAATAAAACTATATGTATACAAACAAAAACTATAAGATTAAATGAAAATATTAATAATAATCGGCTCGGCCACACCGAACGTTCCAACTTCGCTTGTCAACGCTACAGACTTGTCTATGGTCCATGACAAGCGAAGGGACGCGAGTGCAGACGATACATTGGCATTTTGGCTTGGCAACTGGCTGTCAATGTCAACGTGATTTTAGACAAACAACTTACTGATGACTTGGCTTTGGCCTTACTTTTGTTTTATATTAGAAGAATACGAAAATATGACGAGGCTGAATGGTCTATAGATCGATGCCTGCCTTTTTACAGGGGAACGAAAAAAAAAACAACAACATAAGAAAAAAACAAGAAAATCTTCCGAAACAATAATGCACAACAAAATATAAGGAATGAATATATCAGACCCCGCGTATATACTAAGTTATGACAGAAAAGGTAGTCAGTGGGTCGTCTTAAAAAAAAAGGGTGTAAATATAATAAATAAATTATCAACTATCGATACTACATAGATACGCCAACCTTACTTATACTATTTTTATAAATGTAAAAGTTTGGAGTTGGTGGTTTTTTACTCAATCACGCTAGAACGGCTGACCGGAGCTGTATGATATTCGGCAAAAAGATAGATTATAGTCTGGATTAGATCATAAGCAATTTTTTTTTCTCACACGTCACTTCAAAATTTCCACACGAACGAAGTCATGGACAACAGCTAGTAACAGTGACCTTCTAGCTAATGATTGCATATTGCCTCAAACCCAAGGTTTTCCCAACGCCCAAAGTGCAGCAGTAGCTCATTAAACTAACCTTCGAAGGCTGGAGGTCATATCATAACTAGAACTATCTGTTCAATCAACGGCCTTTTATCTTCGAGACATATTCCTTCTTAGAAATTTCCACGGCATACCCTGATAACGTCCTTGTCCTGATTACAGCAATTTCTATGTAATTGTTTAACAAAAGGCAGTCTAATGAAGCTCGACCTATGTTTGGATCTTTTTGACCCCGTTATCGGAAAACCGTGACCATCGGCTGACCCTTGTGGTAATGGTTGTCGAATAATAATATATATTCAGGGATGCGATAACGATACCGATGGGTGAAATACCCGAAAGGGTAGCTGTAATAGCTACCCTGGTGATCATCGTACTACGACACTTTTTTCTATTTTAAAACCTTGTCCCACATTATGAATTTCTCCTGTATCGTGGGTGCATTTACTAACATTTAAACCCACATACACAAACAGCCAGATCCGGAACTACTATCTATAGGTCATACAAATATTTGTTCTGCGCAGGGGTCGAACTCGTACCACGCAGCGCAGCAGCCAATCTTAGCCACTGCGCCAACCGTGCCGTCAACTTTAAGCAGTTTTGGTAGGTGTCAAATGGATTTTACCGATCGGCACGTGCCGTATGAAAGTAAAATATGTGCTGATGTGTGTTGCTTCGAGTCGGCTTTATTGTTCATCAAATGCTGCCGAATCTAATCTGTTCACCCGAGCCAGTGAATAATATCCTTCAACCAAGAGTTTGGAACGAAAACTGTTTAATGCAAGTGTTAATTTATGCTCCCGGATATGTCGGAGCGAGGAGCTCGCGGTTAAATAGTAACAGCTAATCGGATCGATCTTCAAGTAAAGCCACGTTTGCCTAAGTATGTCCGTGGATGTGTGCCTACCCATTACATACCAAATTTCCTCCGATCCTCGGACAGCACGTTACGCTGTTGGTCACGGCTGTCATTTAGTAGGTCTTTGACAGTCGTTACAGATCAGTGGCCTGAAAATATGACAACCAGTCATACCAAGGGGTATCGAGTTACCCAGTACTAACTGAGTTGTGGAGGTCGGATAGGCAGTCGCCCCAGTTAAAAAACTGGTATTCAGCTGCAATCGGTTAGACTGGAAGCTGACCCTAACATAGTTGGGAAAAGGCTAGGCAGATGATATGATATGTTGGAGCGATTAGTACTCAAAAAAGATTCGGTATAAAAAATATATTGTATTAGAACATAACATGATCAGCCTATAGTTTAACCAACTACTGAGACCTGGATCTCTTCCCTGTGAGTGTAAGTGAGTCATAAATGGATTATCATTATTATTATAATTCATCACGTGGCACAGTACGACGACGATGATGGGCGTTACATTGTTTTTGATTTTTCGCTTCAGGACGTGCCGATTTCCGGACGATTATTACTAATCGTGTCTTCAGTGCTGATAAAACAAATTGCCCACCCACATCTAGTAGGTCTCGTGGGACACGTAATTCGAGAGTGTTACTGTTGAGCCTCACCGCTCCTAAAGCGGGACGCCTACGTTCGGATGAATATTAGATTTGTGTACGCGTGGGCACTCGAACAGTCTTCCCAATGTTGTGAGTCCGATATAAGAAAGAGGTCCTTTCTATTTTTCATATGTATATCTACGTTTCGCTGATGACATCATCATTTGCAACGATTGCTGCCAAGTTACAACAGATGCTCTAAGATCTGAGCACTCTGAGCACAGCAAGCCTTGAGGTTGAACTAATGATGAATCGGTCAAAGACTAATGGCACAAAAAGTAGGGTTGAGGTAGATGGGCAAGGAATCTACCACGTCGAGGAGGATACTTATTTAAAAAAAAAAAACCAGTTGGAATTTTTGTTTTTTTAAATAAATGTCACAGGCTTTAAAGACTATAATTTCCTCAACGACAATACTGATTGTGGTTTCATTCCTCTCCAAGGGCTGCAAGGCCGATTTTATTCCGATACTTACGTCTCTATTAGAGGAGCTCGTGACTAGCTGCTCGGGTTGATCTTTAGGTTAAGCCGCACTTGCCTAGGTTGGGCCGTGGATGGGTGACCACCCATTACTTTACGAATTTCCTCCGCGCTTTGGAAAGCACTTTAAGCCGGCGTTGGCCCAGTTGTTACAGGTAGTGGTTCGAAAATGTAACAATCAGTCTTACTAAGGGATATCGTATTACCTAGTACTAACTGGGTTGTGGAGGCCAGATAGGTAGCCGCTTCATGTAAAATACGGGTATTCAGCTGCATCCGGTCAGACTGGAAGCTGACACCAACATAGTTAGGAAAAGGTTAGGCATAATCATGATGACATACGTCTCTACTGATGGAGTCAACGAGAATGCGTCTATTTAAATAAATTCCATAAAAAATGGCTCGCGAAAATCGCAGCAAAGATAGATTGTGAAGTCACATTGTAAAACAATGTACATATTAGTCAAGCTAATTGCTTCATTCATTCTAAATAAGGCTATTTGCAAGTGCATATGTTAAGACTTATGTACTACAGGAAGCCATCGAGACGGGGCTTAACTCCAAACTTGTTGAACGAAAATAAACCTGATGGTATTAGCACAAGGATCCGAGAGTCTGCAAAGCTTATGTCTCGAGAGCAACAGGCAATGCCTATATACTGAATGTCTAAGCTCATACATTTCGGATATTTTCTTGAGTTAAATTGGGTACGTATTGATGATTGCGTTGTTAATCATGAATATACACATGTAGAAGGATTAATGTCTATGTGTGTTTCTATGTTTATAGAACATAGATAACTTATGAACCCATTCTTAGATCACAGGATTCTACTCTTTGAGAGGGAGTTGACTGTTATTCACCAAACAGTGTAAAGTGTAGTGTAGTGTGTGTAATGTCTCATGTCGACGAATTATTGGTTCTAAAACCCAATTTCCTCATAATATTTTCCTTAAGTCAGATGTGTTACTGTACTGATAGCCTGTATCATCCCACTGCTGGGCCAAGACCTCTCACCATGACTTCCGAACCCTTCAATCCAGGGCCAATGTGGACCACTGGTCGTTGATTCTGTCCAGCTCATTCCGAAATCTCCTCGCCTTCAGTGTCAGGGCTCCACATCGTGGTTATTTTGACCCACAGCTCGTCGGACATACGGCAGACGTGAGGTGTAAAGAAGTAAATTGCTGAAACAAAATGGGTTCTTTCTAATAAAGTGCTCTTGAAGTTCAAAATTCTCTCTGCCCAGCGAAAAGCCCGAAGCTACGGTCGCTATCACCCGAGACCACAAAGCGAAGATTGAATGTGAATTAATAATATTATATTAAACTTGATATTCTCTCCTTCGGTGACCGTTTCAGGGTTGTAATTAATAAATTGCAAAGACAGTCTTTGTGCTTTAGAAATGAAAATTAAATTCCACAATGTCTTTGTAAGTTTGTAGTGTTTAATTGTATTTTAGTTTTGATTAAGGCACAGTTGGCGCAGTAGCTGTAATTGTATCATTACGTCCAAGGATCTTTTCTGTCAAGGTCATTTCGGATCTCACTTAAGTGACCGCGCAAAATCCGAACTTGACAAAATTTTCCATTCGTAGTGAGGTTTAAAGAATAGTTATTTAAGTAAGTCTGCTTAGTGAAAACGTTTCATTTGTTTATTTATGAAAAACCAACTTGAATGAACAGTTAAAAGCCACAGATACAAATTATTGTTCATTATAGAGTAAAAGTAAACAAAAATAAATTAAATCAAACATAACACGCCTGTAATGTCCGAAGGTTTAGGCAGAGGTGTACCTAATTGTACACCCACATTTTGCCAGTTATGTTTCAAGCCCCATTTAAAAGGGGGCGAGCCTAATGCCATCAACCAGGCACAAATCCTCCGTGGCTGTTACTGAAAAATTCCTGATAGAGAAACCCAAAAATACTTTGCCCGACCTGTGAATCGAACCCAGGACCTCATGCTCAGCTGTCACACTTGTTACCACACGACCGACGAGGCAAAAAGACATCGGGCACACATTTCATTATAAATATTACTGCTATTATAAATGTGAAAATTAGTTAGGATGGACGTATGGATGGATGGATATTTCTTACTCTTTCACGCAAAACTGCTGAACGGATTTGGATGAAATTTGGCACACGGATAGTTTATAACCTGGATTAACACAGCATTAGAGATAGGCCTTTAAACTCGGTAGTACGATCGCGTGGGACAGGTACAAGTGGGAAAAGTACCGAGCTCTACGCAGGCAAAGCCGCTGGCATAAGGTAGTATAAAATAAAACTAAAAAACTATTTATTTTTACATTTTCACCGCTGAGCTTGAAGCCAAAACCTGAAGTTATTGAATTAAAATAGGTTTATAATCCTTGCGTTTATTGAAAACTAGCTGTTGCCCGGGGCTTCGCTCGTGTTTTGGTCGGAAATTATCCCACGGGCACGGTGTAAATATAGCCTTTGGCATCTGGGCATAATGTAGCTTCGTATTATTGAAAGAATTTTCAAAATGGGTTCAGTAGATCTAGAGATTACCCCCTACATACAAACATACAAACAAATTTTACGTCTTTATAATATTAGTATAGATGATACATATTTAACACAAAATATGTAATTCCTAGATACTATAAGTTTTCAATATAAACTAAGTTAAAATATGTAAATTTATTAGACGCATGACTTGATTTTATTATTCCAATTTCAAACGAGTTTTGGCTAACCAAAACATTACACCAATTTTGTTTTCAGTTTAAGATAATGATCATAAACCCACAACTGTTTCTTTAATATGGCTAAACTAAGACTTACTAGTTTCAAAACGCCAGCCTGGTCATAATACACACAAAAAAAACCGTTTTCATGGAACAAGGCAAGGTCGACATTAAAAGCAAAGCACTAATGATTACCCAATCTGTTTACCCTTAAATGTAAATGATGGCATGATAGCATCAATTTACATGCGTAAACAGAACACAGCCTTCTCGATATAAACTTACTATCTTGTTATATACAAGCCGGCCGTCTCGAAGAGCTAAGAGCTACGGCGTAGCGCTACGATCTACGGCGTAACGCTACGGGCTACGAGATTACAAACTCGTAGACAAAGTTGATTTGTAAGTAGACTTCAAAAGAATGTCTATCCAATTGTGTTGTGTTTTATAATTTTTCCTGCGTATAAAACTACGACGTTGGTGAACTAATCTTGTTTGTTTTGCCATTTGGCTGTTTCGTAGGTATAATAAAGTTTCTGTTGGATGTGTACAGACTCAGAAAAAGTATTTTTCGAATACTTACTTAGTATGCAATACCAGATTAAACTACAACCTCTCAGTTTTCAATACACTGTATTAAAACGTCAATCAAGCCAAGTAATATTCTCAAGTTAAAAGCTAAGTAACTAAGTAAACCAGTCACTTAAGTTTTATAACATCGGTAGTGCGGAAGTGCGCTTCGGGATGTTAGGGCAAGTCGACACCGACGTGAGTCATAAAAGTGTTATGTGTATACGTAATAGTTAGTTGGTGTCATCGGTCTGAAGGTTACGGTAGGAAGTATTTCTTTGCCTAATTAGGATTAAAATCGTTTTCTAAGTGAAATATCAGGAAATGTTAAGGTATGAATGTTTTTCACTTTTTTATTTATTACATTTCGTACAGCATAAGTCATTTATACTAAATTAAGTTAAGTAATCATTTTTCTCTGTCTTCTCACAGAACCACAAACATTCTAACATTATCGTCTTCCATTCATCAGCAAGCAAGTCCAATCCAGAGTCTGTCTCCACGAGCGCGTTGATTATCGTCAGCATAGTATAGGGAGGTGGATCGAGGTACAATGCGACAAAACTGTGAGAACATTTTTGATTTAATCGTCAGAATACAGCCAGTCGGTTAGATAAATAAATAAATATCGCTGGACATTACACACAGCGCCATCTAGGTGCCACACTAAGCAACGAGGCTTGTGTCGTGGACACCAGATAGTTGATAATACTACATAGATACTTTTTGTTTGTAAATACATACTTATTATACATATAAGCATCCATGACTCGGAAACAAATGTCCATGCTCATCACACAAACATTTGCTCCTACTGGGATTCGAACCCGGGACCCTAAGAACGTAAGGCAGCCTCACTACCGCTGCGCCATTTGGGTCGTCAAGATCTTTTGAATATATCATTAAACGGAATTCACGAAGCTGAATATTGGACTGAATAATTTAGAACTCAGTTAACTTACTTTTTGACATCCATACGTTAATTCTTAAGATATCAATGAGAGAGATGTTGAAAAAGACATAGGCATCTCCAATTACCCCACACTGAGACTAAATTCTCGGCTATTTTTCTTTTATCCATTTCAAAATTTTACCAGCCTTTTTGCGAAGATCGGCACTCCAACGAGCCGGTGTTCATCCTCGCAGGTTCACGGTGTCTACTCATGAACAAATCTGTATCAATATCTGTTGCAAATTAAGGTGATATAAGTGAACTACAGATCTTTGACAGTCGTTAAGTAGTCATTGGCCCGAAGTTCTGACACCCCTGGACACGCCTGGGTTGTGGAGGTCAGTTCCATTTAAAAATACTGGTATTCAGCTGCATCCGGTCAGACTGGAAGCTGACCTCAACATAGTTGGGGATAGGATAGCCAGATGATGAAGTAAGAAAGCTTTTGTTAAGTAAAGGCTGGCATTAGCAAGAAACTGTTTCTCAGAGTTGCTCTCCTAAATGTTATGTTAAGATGATAAAAATTGGATATTCCTGCTTCCAGTGTACACAGTTTACCCACCAATATTATAATTATGAACATATTTCAGTATTTCTACGAAACTCATCGATTTGTTTGTAAGCAGCTTATATTTGAAACACGTGTACCAACAAACAGAATAACTTATGTATGTTATTAAACAAATTAACAAGTACTTCATGCTTAGCATGTATTTATTACTCATTTAGATAACAGTGATAGCCTAGTGGTTTGACAGTCGGACTGCCAAGTTATAGGTCTCATCGGATTTTTCGGATTCATGTGCGTATTGTATAATTATCACTTGCTCCGGTGAAGGCAAACATCGTGAGGAAACCAGCATGCCTGAGAGATATTTCTTGACGGCATGTATAGCCAAGTCAGAGGCCCATAGGCGGCCTAAAAACTCTGACACCAGGTTAGGCACTAACCACACGATAAAGAGATTAGTCATTTTGCTCAATCAACAATAATGGTAGTATTACGTCGGTTGCTTACGAGAACATTCTAGATTACGTTCGAATCTCGAATGTTCCAGCACTGTTTAGAAGATTCGAGTCTGGAATGTTTCTCTATGGAACTATCTAGAAGATACGAGAAAGTTGTGGAAATTTCTTTATCCCATACCCAGCTCGTAACATTAGGATCGTACGTCGGTTCCTAACCGATGTCTGTATGTTTGCGCTGACCTTGGAAACAAGAACAACTAGATCGATAAAGATAAGGTTCAGCTTTAAATACGCTTGTTACAGGAGTAATTTCTGGGAAGAGTATTACTATTTGAGACTGGAATGGAACTGTAGCATCGAGCAGTATGGCGAGCTCTTAAATAACCAGATCTACGTGTCTTAGCTTACTAAATTCATAACTCAAGTTAACTTAAATTTTCACTAAATTAGACAGTACAAAGGGTTTGAACTTTATTCTAGGGAAGCTGACATAGTCATCCCTTCACCATTTTGATGTTTCTGCAAAGATGAAAACAAAAAAAAAAGCCAAGGGAAATGATGTTAGAACATGTCGCAATGCTGAGATATACGATTCGAGGTGACGATAAGACGGATCCCGTAAAAAGAACCCTTTTGACAAAGATTTACAGATCAATAAAACAAGAAAATACAAATAAAAAAAAACAGCGTTTGAATAAACTGCTTTCAATGTTAACATTTAATAAAAGCGAATTTGGAAAGGACAAGCCAAATATTTATCTCAACTTCTTGCACATTATACACTACCCTTTAACAAGTAAGTTTCAAAGTGCACTCAAAATATTATTACAAGATACATTATGGCTTAATTAAACCTACTATGCACTCTCTCTAGGATAGGTCGAAAGGTTGTATGTGTACATAGATCTCTTACCGCTTGGCCACAAAATACTCAGTCAAAGTACGCGAAGGCAAGGAGAAAACAAATGAAATAAGCTTATAGTAAAAACACCTCGTGTATTTTTTTTTTGTTTGTTTAGATGTAGTGTCTTTAGATAAGTGTTTAAAAAATGGTGCGTTTTTGGCGCTAAATTTTAAATTTTATATTTTTTTTTCAACCAAACCTATCGATTAGGGTATCAAAATGAAGGAAATTCAAAGGACATTACATAAATAAATAAAAAAAAAATATATATATATAATACGTAATATAATTTGTAGTCGGGTTTATGATACTTTTAATGAAATGTTACTTGTTTAACAAGCGTTTGAATATAGTTGTGACGTCTTTTTTTCGTATACCTCTCGGCAACCCTTTTTAATTGATACCCATATCATAAGGGTACATAAAAATAACCAGTCCGCCATCTTTGGGAGTCTGCCATATTTAATTTACAACAACAACAACAACATCCATTTATTTTCAGGCTTCTTTGGCCCATAGATATACCTTACATACTAACATACATATGGTAAAATACAAATTGTGTTAGTAAATAGAACCTTAAAACTATGTTAGTAACACTTCACTTGTGCACTATGTCTTTGTGCGTTCAGGTGGCACTTGCCCGTGGAAGCGACGGAACACCACTCCTTGCGGCCAAAAGTCCTCCTCTAAGACGAGGTGCAGATAACACGTTGGTATACGCACCACGAACGCCTTAAAGTATTAGTCGAATTAGCCGAATTTAGAATGACGTCACTTAGTTAACCATGTATTGTCATCCAAACGAAAAGTATATGAAAAATGTTAGGTTAATCGGTTGCGGATAACTGTTTTAAAATTCAGTTGCTAGATTTGACCGCGATAAACATTGCAAGCTAAATAAAAGCTTGTAAAAATGCCGCCAGTGGGCCTGCGGCGGTACACAAAATCATATCTCTTTCTTGGGTATACGCGGGCCCAGTGCGGGAAATCTATGAAAATGAAGGACGAAGACAAGGACAAGAAACAGGACATGCCAGGTTCCTTGCGTGGTTTTGACAAACTAATGTGCGTGCGACGTCTGTTTGTAAGTGGCGCCGGTTTTTTAATAAGTTGCGTTTTAATCGGTGGGTGTCGTAAGGACAAGTGATGCGGAGGAATGAGGAAAATCTCTTGAGGAAAGTTTTGAGTAAGAATGTGAGAGCAAGGCCAAAGGAACGATGGATGGACTTTGTAAAGGATGATATGGTAACAAAAGATATGTCTGATGAGATGACGGGTAATAGAGAGTTATGGAAGAGGAAGACATGCTGCGCCGACGTGCGATGGTACTCACGCAAAAAAAGCAAGTGTATACGTTACTCGAAACTGTGAAGGAAAACATATTGAGGAAATCCGGTATGAATCAAAAATTCTAAGATATGTACCAACCCGTACTGGGCCCGCGTGGTGTATTATAGTATAGCCCATTCCCTGTCATATAGAGGAGGCTTGTGTACCAGCAGTGGGAAAATTTTAGGGTATGCTTATGCTATGTACGTCACCTGTTTTCTTCGCCTAAGTGCGTATCGCTTGAATTTATCTGTTATCTTTGTTTCGACAATTCAAAAGTGCCTGCAACTGGCCTACTTGAAATAAGTGCTTTGATTTTGATTTTGAATCAAGCCGCATCGCCCGAGGTCGCGGAAGTGGCGTTGACACGTGTCGGGGTTACGTAAACATAGGCTTGTGGTCTTTGAGTCGTATGTCTTTGAGCGCTGCTCATGCATTTAATGATGGTATTAGATAGTTAGTGGCGTAGGTGGGTCGGATACAGACGCGGCATAACTCTTGCATGTTATTGTGGTTGCAGTCTCTTGCTTGAAATTTGAACATTGCCTTTTCAACGAGTGATAGTTTTGTGATCATGATGAGCAGAAATCGGGATAGGTAGACTTTATTTGCCTGAACATCAAGAAAGTAAGTAACATGTGGTAACATGTGTGTAAGTAACACCTCCTTATAAAATCGCGGAATGATTTTTATGTTCTGAAATATAGCGGTTAAATTAGAGGTACTGTGAGACATAAAGAATTCGATTCCCTTGTTACACTCAATAATAAAAGATAAACAGTCAAATTATCTTACAGGGAATAAATAATAAAGCCCACCAAAGACAACGCGGCGTTGTCTATGGTTAAAATTGCAAACTACACAGACGTGAATGATGCTGGCTGGTTCACTCTGGCGGAACGTCATGGCGTTGCGGACACAGCCATCTTGACATGAGCGGTGGTCAAGAATGGCGGCCGCGTCTGTTTTCTAAATCTAATAAAATCTTCTTCAATTTTGTAATAACGGTATATTTTAATGTTAAATCAGTGCTTAATTGAAGATATCTGTAACATAAATTTTGTAACTGAATGATTATTATAAAAGATTCCAATCAAACGAAGATTTGTTTAATTCGAACATCAATTGTTTTGTTCTCACATGTCATGGGTGATTCCGATGGGGGCGAGGAAGAGCCTTCAAATACAAATAAAATGTTTTAATGTGCAACGGACAATACAAAATTACGATAGCCAATCGTTTGTTAAAAGGCCATATAATTAACGCGAAAGATGATAATCTATACTAATATTATAAAGAGGTAAAATTTGTTTGTAAGTTTGTATGTAGAGGAAATCTTTGGATTTACTGAATCAATTTTGATAATTCTTTCACTAATAGGAAGCTGCATTATCCCCGAGTGCCATAGGCTATATTTACAAGGTGCAAGAATTTTCAAAATCGGTTCAGTAGATCCACAGATTACCCTCTCCATACAAACTTACAAACAAATATTTTACCTCTATAATAATCTATAATAATAATATTAGTATAGATTTAATACTTTTCCGTTTCCCGATCGGCATATACACTAGCCATGCGAGTAAATAACTGAAACGACTGGACCGCGCAAACTGTACGACATTACACACACGTCAGTACATTTTAAACATATATTTTGACTTAAACAATATGATATATATAGATATATATATTGCTCGCCAAGACCTTTTTTTTTGATACCAGACACGTGATGATTATCTCAGTTTAATTTTTTCGAGGTTAGTATCTTAGGTTTAAATTCCGTATAAAATTCCATATAAAATTTTGGTACAATTTATATAGCCTGTGTTACCCGGGCTATTATTACAAGTCTATTGAGACCTCATGCATTAAAATCGGTTCAGTAGTTTAGGCGCTACTGTGAAACATACATACATAGACTGCCAAAATCATTACCCTTCTTTTGGCTTCGCCGTAGTGGCGTAAAAATCAAATCAATAGTTTGTTGATTCTTTGAATAATTACATAGCGTCGAGTTCAAGTCCCGTTAATTATGGCTATTTAATAATTTAAGAAGAAAAGAGCCTCACCTTTCTCAAGTCATTTGTCAAAACTAAAGTACCTCGTAAATATTTTATAGAGCTTTGTACTGTTTCAAGCCTTTTTCTTTTTAACTGCATAGTAATTAAATAATATTGGCGAAGTTTACAATCGTATCGATGTAAAAGGAATGTAAATTATTTTATTTGCTTTTCGAAAAGTAATTACAGTGTCGTAGAAAATGTAATTACTGACTGTCGATGCGAATTGGGCTGGTAAAATGTGGGTGTACCATGAACTTACCCCTATGCCTGTCTACCCCTACTGACACCGGTGTGGATGTTGTATGTTACAAGTCAATTTTTTTGTCGCATAGTTCCATCCATGTCTTGTTAATAAAAAAATATTTTATCGATCCTTTTGGGCTACTTTAAAATAGATTAAATAAAACTCATGATGATAACGTAATTAAAAAATCAATAAGTAACAGAATTATTAAAAATATTTTTCTGACATCAGTCAAAAAGCAAAAGAAAACCACTTCATTTTTTTTTTTCTAACTGTTTTCGTTATTTACAAATTATAAATAGATCTTAAATAATAATTAAAACATGTACAAGCATCAACACGAGAAAATAATTAATTAATCAATCATTAATCAAAAAATTATTAATCATTTTTTCATTTTGCATTAATTATTTTGCAGCTTTGCCGTGGATGGCAATGCTAATTCTTTGGCAAAAAAAGGCCAGCCCTCTAAATCTACGTATCGCTTGGCGATATCCTGAAATATACTTCTTTTATTTAATAAAATGAGATCGTGATAAACTACAAGTTAGGAAAAGGTGATAAAACAAACTGAAGAGTGGCGTAGTGTTCACTGAACGCGTGTAGAACCCCGGATACTGTTACAGTCGCCGAAATGACCCCCGACCTTGAAATAGAAACAAAATATTTCCTCATTTTACGATGTAACTACAATTTGAAGTATCAAGAAAACATTGCAGGCAAAAATAAGAAATGTAGATGATAATTTGTGCCCGGTTCATGGCAATAGGCTTGTTCCCTATTCCATAGGACTAAAACATAACAGGCGAAATGTGGGTGTACTATTAGATACACCTCTGTCGAACACTTCAGAGATTAGGTGCGTGATATTAAACCCATATGTTCTATGTTATGTTAATGATAATAACAACGGAAAAATAAACATTTTGAAGGGCAAAAAATGTTAATACCCTCCACGAGTGGTACGTACTTAAATGTTGGTCCCATGGCCTTGAAATCGA
The DNA here is from genome assembly GCA_947578425.1 of Eugnorisma glareosa. Taxonomy (NCBI): domain Eukaryota; kingdom Metazoa; phylum Arthropoda; class Insecta; order Lepidoptera; family Noctuidae; genus Eugnorisma; species Eugnorisma glareosa. Next base: position 15,924,031 of record OX387960.1, on the reverse strand, counting down.
AACAAACATTTCCCGTTTTAAAGACAAGATGGATTTTGAAACAAAAAAAACATACAAGGTACCTAATTGTTTTAATAAGTTCATTTAAATTACTTCACGCGATAGAGAACCTTAATCACAGCCTGAATTGTAAGCCATGACATCACCTTGTTAACCAGCTTATATTTTTACCTAAACACGAGCTACTTCCACAATTTTCAATGAAATCCGACACGAGTAAAGAAGACAAACAACCTATTCCCATATCTGTCAAGTACAATCGAACCGTACTTACAAAGCGCAACCCTCAACTGCAGCCCACACCTGCGTATAGGTGCCCCCCGATTGTTTCCGAGGCACATTCGCGCTCCGACCGTCGACCGCGATGGGCGTTCCCCAACTCGGTACGACCGTTTCACCCGCCGAGCCAGGGCTCGAGCGACCGCGTCGTCCCCACCTGTTGATTGTCGACGATTCCAGGGAAGCGAGAGCGGTTGAAGGTTAGTTTTCTTTTTTTTAATTGTGAGTATATATTTTTTTATAAAAGATTTCGTGGTGTTTTTTTTTTCGGGTTTCGTGGTTTTTTTTCATGGTTGTAATATTATTTTTCTAATTTTCCAAGAAAATTCATGGGATATTTTTTCGGGCAAAAGACTTTTTAGGTAGATAAAAATGTGAATTTTAATTTCGACTTAAATATTAGTGGTGATATTTTGAGCTTAAGTGTTTTTTTTTTACTTTGACAATTTTTCCTACGATTCGATTTTTATACGATCTTCAGTAATAATTGCAGCATCACAGTTCTTACTTTTAAAATGTTAATATAGCCTAAACGATTTTGTTATATGTAACGTACAAAAAAGACCTCGGGTCAATGTGGGTGTGACAGTGAAAATATTTTTTTCTTTAAGTTATTGGCCAGACGAGAAAACTTATTGTAAAATTAGATATTGAATTTCAAGACATTGAATTTAAACTGCTATTCAGATAGCCATTAAAATTAAAACTAAACGCAAATAGATAACAAAAAATATTGCAATACATTTATCACCGGACACCACTATCAAACTATGTATTGTGTGTAGGTTTATCCGTATGACACTGTTCGGAACATTACTGGCAGTTGCTTGATAAAAACCGACGAGTAAGGTAAAACTCTAGCAGTGAAATATTTATAACCCTCCCGAAGTATTGGCAGTAAACGGGTTAGGGCTCGTAAAGAAAATTTTGTGGTAGTGTTTTTGCTCTTGGTGGACATTTTAAGGATATACAGGTTAGTTTCTTACTTTTTTTTTAAGATACATTTTTTTTATACATTATTTTTTCTTTAACTTAACTATCGTGCGTTAAATCTAGAGAAGTGCTATTATTCAAATGTAAAAAGTGCGGTATTGAAAATTAAAAAAGCGTAAAAAGTGTTATAAAAAAAAAATGGACTTTTTCATGGCAAAAATAAAGTGAAGCAAGAGCGTGTAAAAAACCTCTTATTAAAACAGGTCTTAGGAGCCTTTTAGGAATTTAAATGAAATATTTTAAACCTAGCTTACGATACAACAATCAATTAATATTCATTAACACCTTATGATACATTAATTAATATTAACACAAGGACCTAACTACAAAACAGTGTGAAACAAAACAACTAAAGTAACAAAATTAATATCCGCCTTGAACTAAAATAACAAAGTGAAAGTAATTAGGATGGTGACTTTAATATCCGTTTTCCGGGCCTTTGGGGCCTTTCTGCTCAGCTGAACGTACTCATAATAAAACGCTATTGTCTTTGGATAGACATTAATTTATGAAGCTTTCGGTGTAATTTTCAATTACAGAAAAGTGTGATCGCGATAGTTTTGATTATAAAAACTATGCATTTGTACAGTTTTTTCGAAATGTATGTGTTGGTATTGTGTGGTCTTTGGAATTGGCTGTTTGGCTAATTGGCTTTAGTAGAATCGTTGTAAGCTGGCAAAACAAGTGAATATAAACTTCTACCAAAACTCGCAATTGTAAACGATACCTACGGCTAGCCATACTATCTGTCGCTAAATATCACATCGCACTCGTATCGTATAATACACAGGTCCTTTATGATACGCGTGAGATATCATATTTAACGATTCTACTATAGAACTTTTAGGGTTAGTAATGTCACACATAAAAAACATAACGAAAAAGTGATATTCTTAAAAATATCATAACATACCGGCTTTTCTCAGTGGCTAAACTAAAATTTCGGTAGTTATTACAAAAAAAGTTGAAATATTTGCTCCTGAAAAACGAATATGAGCTTTATAAACGGTGCAGAATCATTTGCAAATAAAACGTTTTGCTTGAAAACTTGCAACTCGTGGCATAGATGCTAAACTTTGGTATTGTGTTTCATAAGGGGTACGCCAAAACAGGGGCTAAGACAGACAGTCTTGTCGTGCGAACATTGCCTGTTGCGCCTACTACAAGGTCATCACACCCCAGTGAGAAAGGGTTCACATAGCTACGAAAAATACAGCATTATGAACCTTTATCATACAATGTTTATACAGAATTTAATTCTAGAAAAATATAACAACTTTTTTTAAAACTTATTTTCTTGTCTGTTAAAGTGAAGTTTTGATAAAAAAGTTAAGATAACGTTAGAGTTTGGATTGAAGAATGTAATTTAATTTTGTGGGCGTAGAAAGAGTAAATAGTAATCCATCGTTGATAGAGATGCCTCGAGTCGAAAAGTTACAAAATGAGAAATAGTGATTGATTACTGGTACGGTCTGGAATGCAGTTTATGTTTTGTTTTGTCTTGTTTTTTTTTGTTTTTGTTTGTTTCCATCTAAAGTTTTATCGAACAATTATTTCAAAAACATTTTTTTTGTCAGCAGATTAATTAATTTGATATTGGCTCTCTCTTTAAAATAATATTCTATAATCAAATTTGTGAAAAATGTTATTTTGGATTTTCACAATTTTTTATTAAAAATCTTCAATGTTGGTTTATCCGTCAAGTGAAACAGGAATGTAATTCCTTTGCCCTTTCGAGTTATACAAGATAAGTTCGCGCTCGTGTCAGAGTGGTAAAAAGATTATCCATTCAGCAAGGTTACCACCGAGGCTGACTGTACACTTGTACAAATAGCGTCAGATGATTTAAGTCGTCACTTTTTGAGGTGCTTTTCGTATTGCATATTTATTTAAATCACGGCCCCTTTGGTTTATTTACCGCAAGGATGTCTGTAATTTGGTTTTTCTACTATGAAATCAAATAGTGGTGTACAATCTGGGGTTGTGATCGGTTACTGTTAAATGTTACAGCAACATGCTAAGATGCCTTTTGGCTTCGTACAGGACCAACTTTAGTTTGATGTGTTTTATTTTTCAATGTTTCCTTTTATATAATTTTGTTTTATTGTTAATTTTAATCAGTTGTTTTGGTACAGGTAGGTTCTTTTTTAACTTACCCCTTCCGGAAAAACAGATGTGATGTTTCGGGAAATAACTGCATTAATTAATTTTGATATTTGCATTTAAGAACATCAACGGACGCGGAAAAGGCTCGTATTGTTAAGAGGTTCCTCTCTCTGGAGCCCTGACCGCCGGTAGCTTGGACCCTGTTCCCGATACCGGTGGGCTACAATTTTTTAATGTTCTTTATTTATATACTTTTTCAGGAATATTTAAAAATGTAAATAATGTGTGCAGAGATAAATAAAGATCACAATGTGATTAGAATCTAACATACTAATTCGATGATTGATCTCTTTGTTGCAATTTGGCACCATAGGACTGTTACTACTCGATTAACATGAAGGTCATTAAGTTATCTTTCGTTTTGTGTTCATTTTGATGAACGGAACAGCTGATTTTAACAAACAAAAAACCGATGAAAATTTTATATTTAGGGGGAAAGGAGATTCACAATACGCGGTAATCGTTTGTTAATTAAAATTGATGTTTACTCCATGTGTATCAGTCTTAAAGCACTGCCTGGATTTTAAGTCCGGCTTACACTGAAATTCTGACTTCATTTCGTGAAAGCCTTTGCGTGAGTGCTGGCCAGTATGTTTTTTTGTTTTGGTCTAGGCTGACGGATAAGCTTTTCCACGTGCGTGTTTCAGTTCCAGCTCTTTGATTTTTTGTGGTAGGTAGATACATTAGTAGTTACAGTTACTGTATAGTGATGACTAAGAGGTTAGAGATCCTCTTTTCGGATACCCCTTTGTTACTGGTTATAATCTATCAATATTAATTTTAAAGACATCATATTTTGCACTCTTTATGTGCAAAATATAAAAGTCATGATGGCCCAGAGGTTAAGGCCTCGCCTCTCATGCATGAGATTGTGGGTTCAAATCCGGGCAAGTACCAATGTGACTTTTTCAATTTATATGTCTTTTCTAAGTTTATCTTGGACATCACAGACATCGGTGAAGGAAAACATCGTAAGGAAACCTGGACTTATAAAAGTCTGAAATCGCCAACCCGTCTTGAGCAAGCGTGAGAGAGGCCTTTGCCCAGCAGTGGGACAGTAATAGGCTGGTATTATATTATTATTGTGAGCAACTTCAATATCACATTTACGTCGTATGAAAACGTTTTTAAGAGACCTTTTTCTTCTTTTACACAAGATTGGAAGAAAAATATGTCAAGATGCATTAAACTGCAAACATCATCAATCTTTTTACCAGGTGTTATGTATATGTAATGTATTTCAGCAAAATAAATAATAAAGTAGGAACTACTTTGTAATAAAATGCTAAATTTCCTCCAGCAGTAAACGGGACTTGTAATTATTATCAAAAAAGTAAAGCCGCTCTGAAAAGTATTATTAAAATACGCAGCTATTATTATCAGAAAATGATAATAATTTAATTAAGCATTATTGGACACTTCGACGAAGTTTAAAATATTTTTAATATAAATAATATAAAAGATACACATACAGTTACATAACAGATGCGGAAAATATTTTTCTGTCACAGATATATACATGTTTCCATTGACATGGTGATGGTATGCACTTCGTTTGTAAAATTTCCCAACACAAACATAGTTCGTTTATAAGACTCATAGAACAGCAAATAGGGAGGCATTAGAGGATTTGCTATAATCCCAACCGCGAAATATTTTTTGGTGGTAGCTGTAAATGTCATTGAGGCCCAAGAAGTCTGCTTGTCTTCTAAATGAAGACCTTGAGAGAGAAATAGGGAACAAGAGCAAAGCGAGAAAACTATCGAGAGCTCGTCTCCTAGTTGCTTTTTGCAAATAGATAAATAGGAAATCGCATAAATTCTTAGCCGACAACTAGACTAACTTAAGGATGCTTGCAAAAGTTTTGCATTTATGTTTTTTTCCATTTGCTTCTGCATTCGGATTAAGTCCCACATCGTAGATCCTTTTAGCAACAACCTCATCTGCTTCGCCTTTTCGGGTCGGCTTTCAGTAAAGCTGGATTCAGCTGAACATCAGTATTTTACATGGAGCGACTGTTATCTGACCTCCACAAACTAGATACTACTGGGTGTTACCATACCCCTTGTTAAGACTCGTTGTCAAACTGTAGAGTCATTGACTACCTGTAACGACTGTCAAAGATCTACAAATAAAAGCTAGGACCAACCGTTTAATGTGCTTTTCGAGGCACGGAGGAAACTCGGTATGTAATGGATGGTCACCAACCCAGTTACACCACATAACATCAGCGATCTGCCAGTAAAGTCCCACTAAAATCAGCCAAGCTGTTTCGGAGATTACGAGGAACAAACAAACAGAACGACAAAAATTTAAACGAAAAAAAAACAGTAAAAAGGTGTTATTTTGAAATTACAAACTTTTATATTTATTTGTATAGATTATTTCAAACTGAACCGTCGCCGCGTCGATCAATATAAGTCAGAATGCTGGTCCTACAATCACAGTGCTTGAATGTTTGGCTAGATTAATTGCTCTAACCGTGTCGTGGTAATTTCTCATTTGAATAGTTCGTAATTTGCAAATTACAGGATTTGATCATTGGTTTCGGTGAATTAGACCTAATTCAAAGCTAATAAATACGTTAATGAATCTTGTAGATTAAGGTTTCTCTTGATTCAAATTAGCTATAATTTTAGTAAGTGGGCCATTTTGGTATTTGAATTAAAAATAACTGTTTAGGTATTCTGATTTCACAGATATGACTCGAATTTTTGAAGTTTTTAAAAAACCTTACTTTAACTTTAAATACTTCTCAAAAAATTACAACCAAAATGCAATAAGATAGTTGTATTTTCGCTTCAAAACTAGTATTAAGCCAATGATTAAAAAACGGCTCACCACAAAAATAACAAATAAATTCAAATTGTATATTTTAAAAAGTAAGAGAGAGTTATAAGAGATTTTATAAAAGCAAAATTCGAGATCAAAATACAGTTTATGTTTAAAATTGAATACTTTTAGCAAGATTCATGGATGCGTTAATTATGAAAAAGAAAACCATTTTACATTAAAAATAAAATAACATTGCGGTTCTTTCCCTGATATTTTAGGCAGAGGTGTATTTATTACTATAAGTACACCCATATTTCAGCAGTTGTTTAAGTTCCATCACGTAGAGGGTAAGCCTATTGCCAGGAACCCGGAACAAACCTGGGGCCTTAGTCTGCTATTGCAATAGTGTCAGAATGGTCTATCATTGATTTAATAAGGCCCCGCGCAGACGAATTATCCTTCGTACGCACGTCAAAAGGGTTTCGAACGCGCTTCAACACGCCGTGGGCTAGGGGCCTTATTAAATCAATGATAGACAGTTCTGACACTATTGCAATAGCAGACTAAGGCCCGTGAAAATGTTGACGGAAATCTTAATCATATCTACAGCACTGCCTTATAAGGGAATCAGGCTCATGCTCAGCATGGAGAGTTTACGATAACTAGACTAAAACGACATATATCACGCCTGTAATCCCAGTATGGTTAGGCAGAGGTGTACCTAATAGTACACCCACATTTCGCCAGTAATATTTATGTGCCATGTAATACAAGTAGGACGACCTGGTAATCGAACCCAGGACCTCCTGCTCAGCAGTCGCGCTTGCAACCACTAGACCAACGAGGCATGCAGTAGACCCAAACGTAAAAACATTAGATCACGAGAATTGGACTCGCGCACCGAGGGTCCTGTATAAACTTGTAACTATTTTGTTATTAAACTACATATTTACGGTTTTCAGATTTTTTCCTTTACATGTGCTGTATTTGCAAAACGTTCTTGCCAAAATGATTCTAGGTCAACGCGAAGCACCCTATATTCCCTGGTTAAATCGCAAAATACGCAACATAAACGGTCATATCTTTTGATTGCGTTCACTTACCAAGTTTTTTTTTTACTGATTCAAGGGGTAGCAGACCTGAGTATCTGAGTATTACAGCAAAACTAAATTTGTTTTTCATAGTATGTTAATGAAAACAAAGTTACTGCTGCAGTTTGATGAAAAAGTCCCATATCTCAAAAACTAAACATCAAATCTTATTCAAACCAATTTTGATTGAAAGTTTTATTTAAGTTCTACAATCCAATTTTTTTTCAGAATTGTCCTCCTCATAAGTTAGAAATTAGAGGAGAGTAAAATGTGTGTCCCCCACACACATTTTACCACTTTGGAAGTGTCTATCTTTCAAACAGTTGACTTTGAGAAAAAATGGTTTAAGGAACCTCAATGTCATTTTTATGACTTATCTATAGATACCCCGCACGTATAGGTTTGATGAAAATAATATTTTTAGTGTCAGTTCCATGTATGGGGAGCCCCCTCAATCTTTTTTTTTTTAAATCGTAAGGCGGTTCACAGACTACATCTACCTACTAAGTTTTAACTGTGTAGTCCTAATAGTTTCGGAATAAAGTAGCTGTGACATACACGGACAGACTGAGTTGGCGAGTCTATAAGCGTTCCGTTTTTTGCCATTCGGCTACGGAACCCTAACAAAGGTCTTGATAGACGGACAGACTGATGGATAGACGGACAGACGGACAACAAAGGGATCCTATAAGGATTCTGTTTTCACCGACTGAGGTACGAAACCCAAAAAAAAATTCGTGACAGAGATTTTTTATGGATTTGAGTAGAAGTTCTTAATTCATTAGTAAGGAGGTTGAAATCTCTCATAAAGATGAAGTTCAGTTCATCTCTTTAACCGAGTCTTTTCAAGAAAGTTGGTCTTTGAAACCGTCTTTGCTTTACCGACAATGAATCGTAGTCTTTTCTTTTATTTGTCACTAGTTTTATCCTTCACGTTTTTTTTTATCTTTGATGTTATGGTAAAAGATTAACAGTGTAGTCGTATTTTACCCAAGCTAAGTTTATCAAGATTTTCTTCTGATTTTTTTCTCGAGTTTGACTTTAATTTGTTAGCAAAGTAATTCAATGTCTTTGAAATATGTTAAAAGACGTCTGTTTCTTAGAAAATATTATAATTTTCTCTTACTGTCCTTTAAGTGTAACGATGATTTTATTCGTACTAAGATATTTTTTTTTTACTTTGTCTGGTAATATCTTTTTCTTAACGTAGAATAAACATGTATTCATACTTTTGTATACATAGTTACGCATTTGTAGGGTAAAAGATACTGTACTATTATTGTATATTATTATTATGTCTATGCGTTTTTTTTTTTGCTCCGCTAGCAGGGTAGACGGAAAGTACTGATAGCACGGGCCTAAGCCAAGTGATTATCAGCTGGGTTAGGAGTTAAAGAGGTAGTAATAGGTACAATACGGTCTTGCGTTGTAGCTTGAAAGAGAGATGAGGGTATGTTTAAGTGGATATGTTGGTGCGGGTTGTCTGATTCACATTGCAGGAACTTCCTCACCAGTCTGCACGTGTTTAGTATCACTGCCTTCTGCAGCAGGTGGTAGGTGTTAGAGGGCAGGTTCAGAGAAGTAAGGGACTGGTGGAGTTGACTGATTACTCCTGTTGTGGACAATACTATGGGGACTATTGTTACTTTTTGCAGATGCCAGAGGCGGGTTATTTCTTCTTTTAATTCAGTATACTTAGATAATTTTTCTGCAATAGTCGTTTGTAAGTTGTGTGTATTTGGTACAGCTACGTCAATGAGATATTCAGTTTTGTTTGTTTTATTTATTAAATTGATGAGATGTCTGGTATATTGAAGTGGATGGTTCGGTCAGTAAAAATCTCTCGGTAAAAATATAATTTAATTGACGTGTTTTCTAGCACAGTTTCATTATTATTGTATATTACTATAATGTGTCGAAACTGTCTCTATACTCACCTTTATCATAGGTATTCATAACAGTTTCAAATTCAAGTTTTTTTCATATATAACGAAGAACCTGGACCATTCATATTTTTAGAAATCGTGGGCGTCAGCAGAGCTGACGTCACCATTTCCACCGCTAGGGTCACTCATTGCAAAAATGAATACACACAGTTTATCTTCTCTCGTTTTGTTCTTATTATTAGCAAAACATAAATAAAACAGCTTTAAAATCTAAATCAATAATTGAAATCGTACTCACAAGATATTCTTTTCAAAAATGTGGCCTCGCAGCGTCTTGCCTTTTCAATACCCAAAAAAATGGCGTCGTCGTTGCGAAGTCATTACACATCTTTTTTTTACAAATTACAGATAACATTGATTGGAGTTATAAACTATGATTTGTAAATTAGTTTTACTATTTTTAGCATTCAATTTTAACATTGCCATAATTCTCTATTGTCTAAGCACACATTTTTAAACGCGCGCAATATTTTCCGGTTGACACACAATAATTCAATAAACTATTTGTTAAACAATAATTAAACAGATATTCTTTTAAAACCAACGCATACCGCTTATTAATCAATAAATGAATTTAGCAATTGATAACTTGTTTTTAAACCTAAGTTTAAATAAACCTTCAGTTATGATTTGCTGTTATAGTAACCGCAAATCATAACACGGCTTTTTATATTGAAAAGTAGGAAACTAGCAACAATAATCAAATCTAAACTAATTTAAATCTATCCAGTAATTTTTAACAGTTAGATTGGAACTAAAAGTTAATATTTTTAAAGTGACCGTTAGCCTTGCGTCGACATATACAGGGTTAGTTTCCAAAGACTATCCAAATTCTCAGATATGATGCAGCACGACATTCTGAGCCTCCCCACATAGAAATTTTTCATCGGTTATTAAAAAAATAAACAGCTGTTCCATACATTTTGACCATGTAGGTATTGCACTTTTGTAGGAAACAGCAGATTTTTTCTGGGCTCAGAATGTCGTGCAGCATCATATCTGAGAATTTGGATAGTCTTTGGAAACTAACCCTGTATATTATCCAACCGGTTGCAAATGGCAATAGACTCACCATCTATTACATGGGACTTACACATAACTGATGAAATGTGGGTGTACTATTAGGTACAGCTCTGCCTAACCCGTCGGGGACTACAGGCGTGATGTTATGTTATATTATCCAATTTTCCTGATTTTAAAATAATAATACATTTTTTCTAGTCAGATTTTTATTTATATATTTTGTTACGTGTCGTATTATAGGGCACAACAGACCAGTAAATGTTTACCTTCTATATACATATATACATGCGTATGTATATGTTTAATACCACTCCACATGTACTATAATTCTGGCAATAAAACGCTGCTCTCAGATTTTATTCTCAATCTCAGTAATGGTAACATAAGGACGAGGTTTCATTTACTGTTGATTGCAAGGCTAAGTGAGACTCACAGGGGAGCGCTAAATTATTGAACTTAGCCGTTAAGTAATGTACCTACAAGCTTTTCTATATAAACGCGTCGTTATATTATTTGTGTAAAGATGATGCGTTTTCTTTCCATTTGTGTTTGGATTAATTTCTAATTTACCTATATTTTCGCAAAATAAATAGATACAATGAATAATATGTTATCTACTATACAAACCTAAATAATAATAAAAATATGTAAATTTACAAAAGCAGAATATAAATTAAGGGGGACAAAAAGTTCGTCCGCATCGCTGTCAACGGGGAAAGTGCCCAGAAAGCTGGCAGCATTACCACATTGAATGGCAATGTTGATCCTTTGCTTTTCTTTTGTGTTTATACAGCATGTAACAGAAAGGGTATAATCATATGGAATACTGTGGTACGGACCATCAAACTGAACAACTTTCTCTATGGGACCACCATCGAAATCGTAAAAAAATAATCAGCTGTCCCATACATTTGGGTCGAGTAGGTATTGAAATTTCGTATAGGACAGCTGATTATTTTTTTACGATTTCGATGATGGTCCCATAGAGAAAGTTGTTCAGTTTGATGGTCCGTACCACAGTATTCCATATGATTATACCCTTTCTGTTACACGCTGTATAATTGTTGTGGATATAATTTAACTAATAGCTACTGTATGAGTTATCCCCGAACATGGTCTGTTCAGACATCATTTCAATGCGTTCATCTGTTTTTGTGTCTAATTGTGGTGGTCTTAATATTGTAATGCCTTTGGTTGTGGTAGAATAAATAGAATAGAATATAATTTATTTATGCATTTTAGATACAGTACACCAGTAGTAAACTTTAAAAATTAGTTATAACTAAGGTACTTTCATAGTTTCTAAGTTCTTAATGTACACTCACTAAGTTTATAAGGTACACTTTCACAAGGATCAAAAATCGTTGTCTAAATAACGATTATTAAGTAAAGCAAAATGCCATTATAACTATGTAAATAAACGTACATTACTAATAGCATAAAACGATTGATAATGTCCATTGACGGTATACATAAAAAAAAGTTCTTTACCTGCCGCGCTAGTTAAAACTGCTAGGTGGATATATTTATTAATATATATACTTGTTTTGATCTGAATAATAATCATATCTAGTTCAAAAATCACTTTCTATATTTGTAAATAACTAATAAGTTATTTAGCAATCAAAATAAACAAAACAGTTGCGTCATACATAGTCGGTGAGCCAAAAAGTAAGCATCGCTTGTATCTTGTGACTCGGTAATATACGCATCTTTCCATATAAAAATTGCTAAACAGTTTTTGATGATTTATGCGTATTAATTGCGTAACAAAATGAGTTGTTTTTTACAATGTTACGACAAAACTACCCAAAGAGCCAGCTTATCGACTCAACCTACTCATGCGATGTAACCAGCGGAATATACCACCAGCGCGTTTATTTTTAGCCATTTTTAGGGACTACACGGGTTAGAAAACATTCGTTATTTGCCCCGAATAAGTTTGCAAACGGTTTTCGTTGAAGTTATTTGCTCAGAAACGTATAAATAAGTAAGTCTCTAAAATATTATATCAATATCATTAACACTAAAGAGGAGCTCGTAGCAAAACAATAACAGCCGCTTGGGTCGATTTTTAGGTTAAGCCGCGCTTGCCTAGGTTGGTCTGTGGATGGGTGGCCACCCATTACATATCGAGTTTCCTCCATGCCTCTGAAAGCAAATGTGGAGGTCAGATCAGTCACTCCATGTAAAATACTGGTATTCACTAACACGACACCCTTGGTAAGGCGCGGACTCCACCAAAACGCAGAGGAGAGGAAATGTGCAAGATTGGACCAATCACAGGAGATACAAGAGACGCTAAGTTCATTTCAACTAACGTGATTGGTCGCTTTCCGCAAGTCCCCGCTCTGTTCGTCTCCGTTTTGGCTGAGTCACGGCTTAAGACTGGCATATTTCTTATAGCTTATAGATACACAGCTCAGGCAAAATGGGATAGGAACATTCAACATAATGTTCCTGAAAGATGCACTTTGAAAGGATTTATTAAAACTCTAGGTACCATAGACTCCAACAAGGTTAAACGTTTATTTACAAAGATATTTCAGATAACAACGAATCGTACAACAATACTGAGAGTAGCGGTGGTACAGTGGTGGCGGCCCCGACTTACGGGTAGTAAGTCGTGGGTTCGAACCTAGACAGGCGCATTACTTTGTGTAATTAATTTCATCTTTACTGCTCTCAAAATGGTGAAGGACAACATCGTGAGGAAACCGGCATGTCCTAGAACCAAAAAAATCGAAGACATGTAACATCTACCAACCCGCACTGGACCCGCCTGGTGGATAATGCTTATGTTATACTCGCACAGCAATATCATATTACAAATTGGAATTGCGTCATTCAGCCCAACTTCGCTTACATAATTCCAATTCACGTGTCTTCGTAAATTTACAGACTAAAGAAAGACAAAACTAGTAACAACTTGATTACTGCCTGAAGCTGAAACTGTGGGGGTGTTATTCGACCCCCAAAGGGGTCGAATAACACCGAACTCGGTTGGCTAAAACACACGTTTTACTTTAGTCCGGGTATATTTAAATTTCGGGCTTGTATACAGTGTACCTACTGATTAAATAAGTGTTACATAAAGTGCCTATGTGTACGTAAAAAAGCGGTCAAGTGCGAGTCGGACTCTTGCAGGAAGGGTTCCGTATCATCGTAGTAGGGGAGCCCCCTTTATTTTTTATAGTTTTTTGTTATAGCGGCAACAAAAATACTCATGCTGTGAAAATTTCAACTGTCTACCTATTACGGATCTTGAAATATAGCCCGCTGACAGCCAGACGGACGGACGGACAACGGACGCTTAGTAATAGCCTGTTCGTTATCCTTCGGGTATGGAACCCTAAAATTGAGTTATTATTTTTAGGTATTTTCGAGCTCTTCTGTTGACCAAAGTAGAACCACTTTTCATGGAACATTTCACCCCAATTAGATTATATCTATAACACTTTACTGAAACAAACGTGAAACATAACGTAGCGTTTTATTTTTTGTATGTTTTGGTAAACGACAAAACGTGTTTGTCATTAACGTTTTTATGTTTACGTTTTTAAATGAAAAAATAGAAGTAAATTTAACATATTTATAGATTTTTTCGTACGGTAAGCGAATCTTGTTTGTATTGTACACGATTTAGCTTAAATATTTCACTTTGAATGTGAGGACAAATGAAATTCATACAATGACTGTTATGTTATTATCTAAATCCAGCAGTCATAAGCGTAACTGCTGATATGGGATCCTGGGTTCGATCCCCGGGTCGAGTAACGTGTTATTAAGTTTTCAATCAGGAATTTCTTAGTCACGGAGTCTGGATTTCTGCCCGATGGATGGCTCGCCCCCTATTACATGGGACTTATAAAAATATGACTGGTGAAATGTGGGTGTACTATGAGATACACCGAGGCGTGATGTTATGTCTACAGGGTATCCAAGACCCTTAACGAAGCTGTCAACCAAGCACATCAAACTAAGTAACTTTACGCAAAAATCAAAGGAAAAAGGACTCAATGTAACGCACTCAAAACATTGTGCTGATGGATGGATTGATTAGTACGGGGGTTGTGGAGGTGTTTAAAGTAAAAATCTTACATTGAAATATGTATTTAAAAGAAAAATTGTGAAAAATCTAGAACAAAAAATGATCGCAATGACTGGGAGAACAAGTGCCTTTCGGCTTCGTTAAAGGTCTTGTTATACCCTTTATATGTGCAATGTTTTAACATTGCCATTATGTTATGGAGTATGTGGATAATAATATTAAGGATCGTACCATTTGCCGTTCTGCAGTTTCTGTAGTATCTGCCTACCCCCGTGGGAACACGGCGTGAGCGTATTTGTTATTTAATTAAATACTAAATTATTATAAAAATATGACTTCCCTGTTTGAATCGGATTTTCTCAATAATGTCAAGGGTTTCAATGTTTTTGCACGGAACCCTAATCTTTTTACTAAAATAAAAGTAAAGTTACTAAACATCAGCTATCTGCCAGTAAATGTCTCTTAAAAACCGGTCCAGCTGTTGCGGAGATTAGCCGAAACAAACGGACAGACAGCCGAAAATTGAAAATATGTTTTCCATTACTCGTACTCGGAAAGAAGGTCTGAAGTTGCCTGAGGAGCGGGTTGAAAGTAAAACTTTTCATCCCAAGGGAGAATCGTTTTCAACTGACAGCTGTCAAACATACAGCCACTCAATTACAGCGCAATAACATAAAGTTAAGTATAAATGAAAGATTTTTTTTTTTTTAAACTTTATTAAAATTTAGTTTCAACCATTTCTTTAAAATAACATAGATTTGAGCAAAATATTTTCCATTTTTTCAATGATGAAAATGTAAAATAATGGCTGAATAGCTGGCCAGCCACAGAAAAGAAAAAACAACAGGGAAAGTGGCAATCCGATATTCATTTGGTTTTTCAAATTGTAGAGTTTTGTCTATACTTGTGTTCATCTGACTCAGATATGGATTTAACGTCTGATTTTATAAGGGAAGAGGCTAAAGCTGTATTAGAAAACCTTTTACCACCTAAACCAAGATACGACTTACTTGTACAAACCTTCAACATTATGGAGCGTGTATTCTATGTTAAAGACAACATTAAGTACTATACACACTGTACATTTAAAGGATTTCGAGAGACTAACATCGTTTCTCAAAAGGCAATCTGATGGATTTAAATCTGAAAATTCCAAAGTTTTCACTTCCTAAGAGTTTCCCAGAAAATATCAACATACCCGGAGAGAACCTTTAACTAACAATAACTAATTGTTCTAATTTTACCAAAAACTTATAAATATCTCACCGAAGTTGTTGATTTATGTAAAATAAAATGGACTCATTTTTTCTTTAGATAATTCATGTTTTTTTTTTTTTTTACTTTGAACTTATGGAAAGCACAGTGTTTACCTCGGGTTAAAGACTTATTTGGTCCCCCGAACTATTGGCGCCTTCATTAGCTCGGGCGCCAAACCCCGTCCCGGGACTAAATAACTTACTTTCTTCCCTTTTTTTTTTCGGATGGGAAATCATCAAATAACTCCTCCCGCTCTGGGCTGAGCCGGAGGGAGTGTCAGACTTTTACTGACTAAAACCCATCCATGTTCCTTCCTTTGCCGCGGTATCTCTTTCAAACAGTCCCGCAACCCTGGCATAGTTACTTTCACCCCTGGTAACAATGTACTATTTTTTTTTAAGTACTAAATACTTACATGTTGCATTCAGTAATAAGCTGTTATTTTGAATTTACATACAGACACTTAAAATTTATTTAATTGTATTGTTAGATGAATGTGACGGATTAATAACTTTATTTTATTTGACATTTATTTATTCAAAGTTGAAACTCAAATTGGCTTCAATCATAAGGATTCTTTTAAAAATAAAACATCGAGTTAAAAACTATCTGAGTAGGCGTTTTATAACGATATTATTTTCGCCAAAAAGAAATGATTTTATAACGATATCGTTGAGACAGTTTTCTACTTACACCATTTATTTTCGTTAATTGGTTCAAGTTGGTTTTAATTGAACCATCTTTTGACCTTTATGTGAATAGGTCTTAGTGATTTAGTTGTTTTGTAGTTAACAGGACTCAGTTTGTTATTACAATATCAATAAGGTTCTATTTTACTATGTCCGTTTACGTACTTACCGAATAAATAAAAAAATGGAACAGGATTTGTATGAAATTGTCTACCAAGTAAGTTAACAGGAACTTAAGTTGGTGAAACAGCCCCTAAGAGTCCTTTTGTTGACATTTAGTAAAGTTGTCGGCTTAGAGTGGGGTAGATGATTAAAAAAAAGTAATTAGTCCGTATATTGGATACGTATTTTGTCTTTTTTCACGTAAACAAAAAATGAAGATGACACAGTGCATCGAAAACTCGCGTGACGTCACTTGTATGTACACTTTTTACGTGCTAGTGACGTCACAAGCCCCCACTTCAATTATTTGAGGCGTTATAACTTCGTCAGTTTTTGTTGATTTTATAAAACAAAAAATTCATATCTAATATTTTTCCATAATCTAGCTGACGGACTAAATAGAATCATATTTTCTTTACTCAGGAATTTTCCCTATTCACTTTATTTCGTAGTGAACCTAGATTGTTTAAAATAAGTAGTAAAAGAGCTCTCTGTGAGGGAGCTTGTCTGGGGTAGTACAGTCTTGAGCTCTGATATGTAAACAAATTCAAAAGCGATTTAATCGTGGAGCGAAGATGCAACTTTGAGATAAGACTTATTTCATAACTAGTTGTTGCCTGCGCGTGAAGTTACTATAAAATATTACTTCCTATTTGAATCCAATTTTGTTATCAATTTCAAGGGGTTTTTTTTCAAGGAACCCTAATTCATTATCTAATATAAAAGTAGCCTTAGTTATTCCTGCTAATATCAGCTATCTGCCAGTAAAACTTCTGTCGAAGTCGGTCCAGCTATTTCGTGTATTAGCCGGAACAAACAAACAGACAATTTTTTTTTCCTTTTTTTTTTGTAAGTTAATAGTTTCTTAGACTTTTAGTAAAAAGCTGTTATTTTGAAATAAAATTACGAACACACTTCAATTGTTTTTATTTGTACAGATAGTACGGATGAAAATAACACAAATAGTAATAGTAAAATAGTACGAAACATACTGAACATATTGAAACATACTGTTTCAAAACAGTATATTTGTTACAATATATAATTACAAAGATTACAGTAAGCGAAAATTACTTTTAAAAGTTGTGTGCTTTTACTATTTTGAAGGTGAAAAATAATCTCAGGCTGCTTTTCTTTTTGAAAATATTCATCCTTCACCAGTATCTCTCTGAGTCAACGAGTACAACCCTGAACATAATATCCGTTCAGTATTATTTACTTTCTATTTTAAATTCTTAAGGGACCTCTGTTTGATTAACAAACGAGTTCTGAATACTAACATAGTTTAAAAGGTTGGTAACCACTGAAAATTAGGTAACCCACCTGTAGCTTGATGAATTTTCAGTAACATTTTAATATGTTTCAGCTTTTAATTAATTAAGGCTATCAAGGTCCAACTGCTGGACATAGACAATTTAATTTATTCTATTTTCATCTTTTTGAGGAAACTAGCATGTGTACATGCTATTTTCAGTCAAATTTCTTTAATAGATTTTCAACTTTATTGCTAAAGCATTAGGTTCAAGTTGAAAATTGATGTGCTAGTGAAATAATAGAGCCAACAATTCAAAGATATTTGACATCCACCATCTTGCATTGGGCCCACATGGTTGTTTAGGCCTCTGCCTGTCCTGTCACAGCATGAAGAACACTGGAACATCATAGGCTGTTACGCCTTCATAATCATCAGCATATCAGCCCGGAATCACCCACTACTGGGTTTAGGCTTCCCCTTTCTTCTGCGACACTTCCCTGTTCTATGCGTCCCTTATCCAGGTGTTTCCCACGACTTTGACGATATCGTTGACCCAACGAGCCTGGGGACGGCCCTGGTTTCTTTGGCCAACACTCGGTCAAAGCCTTGCTCCTTTGGCCATCTCCGCGTTGTTATGCCTTGCCACCATATTAAAACTATAGCCCTGCCACATATTTGAGGAGGATTGGGGTAAATGACCGTTACTAGAGGTTCTGAAGAGGAGCTTTTATTACAATTATTATAAACGACAGAAAAAAAAAAGTATTCATTAGACTCGCACAGGACAAAACAAAAAAATGGTTATTGTTAATTTAACCATTTTTTTGTTTACAATATTATATAAAAAGTAGAAAAAAAAACAAACGAAATTGGTCCTGTACGAGGTCAAAAGGCCTCTATCTGAGCATGGTGCTGTAACAAATGTATATAAACAAATAAAAATAAATAAATGAACTGTCATTTACACTTTGTCCTACTTACAAAAATTATTTGCATCAATTGGCAACAATAATTTGTTTCGACGGATTGCTTAAATAAAACCAAACCATTATAGGATCACTCGGGTGTCTGTCTGTCTGTCCGTCCGTCTGTCACAGCCAATTTACTCCGAAACTACTGGACCGATTGAGTTGAAACTTGGTACACATAATGTAAATCGGTGACCAAAAGACAGAAGTTATTTAAGAAAATAGGCTAAAATTTACCATTCCCCTTTAACTCCGAAACTAAAGGGCGAAATTTTTGAAAAACAAAAATAGCTGCTAATGCAGACTACAGGAAAACCTATAAGAAATCTATAGTTACAAATTTGGGTCAGATGTAAAACAACTTACGGAATTTAAATAATTAACGTACGGAACCCTCTCCTCACGAATCGAACTCGCACTTGTCCGGTTTTTTTATACATACATAATCTCACGCTTTTTGCAGAAATGTAGGAAAAAAATACAGAATACCACCTGCTGCAATCCTTCTTGCTGCAATCCAGTACTTCCTTAGCTTCGTCATACATCCACGTACACAGCTATTTTTAAACTTTTATTTAACTTGCTTTGTTAGTTGGAGTTGGTTAGTGTGTATTGGTCAAATCTTGCAACTGAATTTCAAACCAGTTCCCCCCAACCAATTGAGCTGAAATTTTGCTTGACGCTGCAGCCAGGATCATCTTTTCACGAGAGAACTCCTCAACGGTTAACAGGACCACGAAACTTTATATACATATTCAGTTTTGATAGATAAAATAAATTTTCTGCTTTTCGTTTTACTGAAAACTTTTATTTATCAACCAAAAAATATTTACTAAAATAAGTTCACACGACCTCATCATCCTCATCATCAGCCTACTGCAGTCCACTGCTGGACATAGGCCTCCCCAATCGTACGCCACTCAACTCGATTCTCACCAGCTCCTCTCCAGTTGCTACCAGCCACCCTGCGAAGATCGTCGCTCCACCGAGCCTGAGGGCGTCCCACCTTACGTTTACCGATTCGCGGTCTCCACTCAAGAACACGTCTACCCCAACGGTCATCGGTTCTACGGCAAATATGACCGGCCCATTGCCACTTCAGCTTGCTTATTCTGTAAGCTATGTCGACAACTCTGGTTCTCTGTCGGATTACCTCGTTCCGAATGCGATCCCTCAGAGAAACTCCAAGCATAGCCCGTTCCATAGCTCGCTGAGCTATGGAACGGGTTCGAACGGTTCACACGACCACCACAAATAAATTCTGCATAGGGCAAAAACACCAATTCATATCCCCAAAAAAAACATGAATCATTAAAAATATTAATAAAAAACACACTTAATTCGTGTCCTTGGCAACAAGGAAGTTTCCTGATACCCGGGCGAACTCGGCCCGGTTATCCGCCTCAAGGGCAGGTAGCAGGTGATTTTTGGCGTATTATGATCGCCATGATGGATGGGATCTTTGATACTGAATAAATTATTGGCTGATAGTTGCCCGGGTAATCGATTATAGTGGCATTTGGAGGTAGTTGGGCTTTTTGTCATTTGTTTTGTTATTGTATATGTTTGAAGATTTAAAGATAACTTTGCTAAGATTGTTACAGTCATATTTAAATATGAGATTGATTTTTACGCATTGGTTAAGACACTGACACCCAGATTTAGGGTTCAATCAAACAGTCAATACTAGATTTTGTCTGCAACTTCACCTACGTGGGAAATGGAAATAATCCCAAACCTACTTCCGGCTTACAAAATATTATTATCCAAATACAGCTAGCTATTCAGTCATGATAATAAACATGCAGACAGAGTTACTTTTTATACGAATCACGTTGTGTTAATCACGGCAAAATACTTATAGTTTCGAACAGAAGAGTGATTCTAGCAAAGTAAGTATACATAAAACCAATTTTAGACTTCCGTACCCAAGGAGTAAAACCGGGATCATCTTACTAAGACTCCACTGTCCGTCTGGCTGTCTGTCACCAGGATGTATCTCATGAACCGTGACAGCTAGACAGTTAAATTTTTACAGATGATGTATTTCTGTTGCCGCTATAACAACAAATACAAAACAGAATAAAATAAATATTTAAAGGGGGTTCCCCCAAACGTGTTTTTTTTTTAGAAAATATTACGAACATCTTCGTGCGTGAGTCTAACTCGCACTTGCCCGATTTTTTCAAGACCAAGTTTCAATATTGTTTTGTAAAGCAGTGTATAAACGATAAAACAATGATCAGTTCTTGTTTACAGGTGCTCTGTAAACAACAACTGCACCTACTCTCAGCTAATTAAAATGTTCCCTTTCTTCTCCGTGACCTCTATTGATTCTTCCTCTTTTTATCCGAGGCCCTATTGAGTCTCGAGCGTTCAATAACTTCATAATGAACATCTGTTGGCCTCTTCAACGGTAATTGCGACGAAGGGGAGATTTCTAAAGAATAGTGCTGTATTTATTAAAATAATTGACAGCAATTACTAGAGAAAAGCAGCGGTGGCCCAGTGGTGGCGGCCCCGACTTACGAACAGTAAGTCGTGGGTACGAACGAGGCAGGCGCATTACTTTGTGTAATTTATTTCATCACCACTGCTCTCAAAACGGTGAAGGAAAACATCGTGAGGAAACCGGTATGTCCTAGGACCAAAAATCGAAGACATGTGACATCTACCAACCCGCACTGGGCCCGCGTGGTGGATTATAGCCCATTCCCTCTCATAGGGAGGAGGCCGTGTGTCCCAGCAGATTGAACATTATAGGCTGATTATGATGACTAGAGAAAATAAGAGGAGGTGGAGGTAACAGACATAGTTACTTTTATATTAACGTTGTGTTAATAACGGAGAAGCTCGTAGCTAAATAATATCAGCTACTCGGGTCGATCTTTAGGTTAAGCCGCGCTTGCCTAGGTTGGTCTGTGGATGGGTGACCACCCATTACGTACCAAATTTCCTCCGTGCCTCGGAAAGCACATTAATTCATTGGCCCCGGCAGTCATGTGTAGATCATTGACAGTCATTACAAGTAGTCAGTGGCCCGAAAGACTGACAAACAGTCTTGCGAAGGGGTATCGTATTACCCAGGTCTAACTGGGTTGTGGAGGTAAGATAGGCAGTCGCTCCATGTAAGATACTGGTATTCAGATGCATCCGGTTAGACTGGAAGCCGACCCCAACATAGTTTTGAAAAGGCTGGGCAAATGATGATAGTAGAGAAAAAATGAATTGCAGTGAAATAGGAATACGGCGTTGAACGATAACAAGTACGCGACTAATATGTCGATAAGAGTATTCGTGACGTAGGTACCTACTTCAAAATAAAAATCTGATAAAATATGGTAAACTACTGCAAATGCGCTTAGCTACGGCGTAGCGATCGTTATGCTACAGCGTAGCACAGTCGTAGCGCAGTGCTACGGCACCAGTTTTCACGTTTCAGTAACTTTTCTTTTGTTGTTCAAACATTCTTAACGGGCCATATTTGTATTGCATTTTTTTAGTGGCTGCAATAGTTCAGCAATAATAATGCAATAGCTATTAGCAATAAAGCCATTCCATTTAATTAAGTAATTCGGGTGGTAATAATCTCAGGTCAAACTGGGTGGAGCAGTTTGTATGCTTACAATACAAATTTGATGTTTTCATCGAAGCATCGGACATTCCTTTGGAAATACTTAACCGGAGCGAAATGTATCGATACATTATTGAAATATGTATGGCATCTTGTAATAAACACATTTCTGTCTCTTGATTGCGAAAATTGGGCAGTGTGGCTACGGTATGTTATATGTATGGGAGGAATATAATTATTTAATGTAAGGGGTCTGTTTGCCCAGCAGTGGGACACTTGAGAATCTAACAAAAAAAAGGTCAGTTTCTAATGAGTTAAGAAACTATTGTATTGACCGCTTTCACTTAAACTAGGCGGCACTTATCATGCACATACCATTTAGGAGTCCCCTAGAAATGAGTGAAGACAGATATTGGTAAGTTGTGGAATCAGACGTTACTTTGCTGAAATCTGTGACATTGCATAACGTTTTAACACTTTTTTTTTAGTGCAGACTTTTTTTTGTAGCTTCATGGGGTTTGCTTTAGATAGGCAGTCGCTCCATGTAAAATACTGGTATTCAGCTGCAGCTGGTTAGACTGGAAGCCGACCCCAACATAATTGGGAAAAGGCTCGGCAGATGATGATGGGTTTGTTTTACTCTGTGATCTGATTTGCCGTTGGTACATTTCCAGTATAACTTGGCCTCGCTCTGTGTAGATTTCCTATACAATGAGAGATTCGCATAAACTTTTTTATAACTTAGCCGTAGTGCATACTTAAAACACTGAAAACGAGGTATTTACCATGTTTACTATTTATTTGGAGTTCTCCGTAAGCACCATGATCAATATCCTATTTTCAGTGTTATAGCAAATTTTCGGAGTGGGTACCGTACATCGCGATGATGAACATTCTCAATTAAGTAATTCGTCATAGCAAACTCTCGGAGTACCGTACATGGCGATGATGAACATTCTCAATTAAGTAGTTGATCGTCATAGCAAACTTTCGGAGTACCGTACATCGCGATGATGAACATTCTCAATTAAGTAATTCGGCATAGCAAACTTTCGGAGTACCGTACATCGCGATGATGAACATTCTCAATGAAGTAATTGATCGTCATAGCAAACTTACGGAGTACCGTACATCGCGATGATGAACATTCTCAATTAAGTAATTGATCGTCATAGCAAACTTTCGGAGTACCGTACATCGCAATGATGAACATTCTCAATTAAGTAATTGATCGTCATAGCAAACTTTCGGAGTACCGTACATCGCAATGATGAATATTCTCAATTAAGTAATTCGTCATAGCAAACTTTCGGAGTACCGTACATCGCGGTGATGAACATTCTGAATTAAGTAATTCGTAATAGCGTACCTTCTGACTCACCTAAGTCGTAGTTTCAAGTTGTGAAGTGTATTAGAATTTCAGTAATACAGTCAGTGTTAGTGACCATGTCCGTTTAAAAAGATAAATAAAATATTTATTTATTTATAACATGTACAATATAACAGATAAATCCAAGCTATTGCACAGACGAAACACAGATTAAAAGAAACAAAAATTACAATGAGGAACAATTTTTAAAATATTAAAAAAAGTAACAGGAAAAAGTCATCTTTGAATTCGGCCTTCATAAAGTAACGTAAATATTTTTACTCACAAACGTTTCTAAAAAAACTACACTATCATAATATTATCATCGCTACAGTCTACGTTTTTATCCAACCACTATTAACCTCGATTCTATTTACTACGTCTACTACTACTCAAGTACTCACCTCCCACACATTAATATACTCACAATATTAAACGCACACACTTAAACATAGACAGTTATCACACACACTCACTTGTAAAAGCGATTCCCCGGTTCGTAGGCGTGGCTGCCACGCCGGCACAGTCGCCGACATAATGTTTTACTTCACCCACGCATATGACGGTACTATTAATAGTACCATTGTTATTGGGAGAAAAATAGTAAGCTTTGTAGACTGCAGGGCAAAGGCGTCTTCTAGTAGAGGAAAGGCATTAGTATTTATCACCAACCTTGCTCGAAGTGGAATCGCGATTTCAGACGTATAGAGGGTGTAAGGGACAGCCTTCTACAAACTGATGGGGTGGATTCAGTATATCACAGTAAGACGACCGGTAAAAGAAATTATTTCGGGAATGTTTTGGGAATCCAATAAATTTGATTTGTTTTATTTCCCCATACGCAATGTATCGTTACCGTGGCAAAACGCACGTAGCGAACGGCAAGCGCGATGACGAGTTCGATGAACTTTGTAGCTAGGCAGGAAGTGAAGAGCTGATTTCACGCGTCGTTCGTTAGAGTATTTCAACGTCCTTTGTTGGATTTTTGATTTGAATCGTATTATTTACATAAATGAAGTGCTGCGAACAGGGAATGTAATTTTACATTGAAATAAAGGAATAGTAATTGAAAAAAAAACGGGAGAAAAATTCCGGTGGAATATGATTCAAAATAAAGAGCTGAATGCACCCTGTCAGTTTGTGAAGGGTTGTCCCTTACACCCTGTATATGTAATAGTAAAGTGCGGTAAGATGAAGAAGGTACTCTCACCCAGCGTGCCAGCGGGCTGTATGACCAAAGGCTATAGCATGAGCACACGATGTAAACGTAACGTAAATACATTAATTTTTGAATCGAAAATATAATCATCCCACAGCATATCGGCTAAATTGTTTGCAACAAGCAAAATCAGTATCGTCCATAGATATGAACAAATTCTTAAAATTATGAAAAGTGAAACGTGTATTTTTGAATGATGATACTTTAAAATCGACGTATTTAGATTACGTTTCCACCGCGCGCTACTAGTACTAGAGCCTCAGATGTATGAACGAGGACGAGGCGAAAGGAGTATGTAAGGATAGCAGGTGGCGTTCTGTGGTTTCTTCCTACCCACATGAGGAAAAAGCGTGAGTTTATGTTGTATTATGTTTGTAGACGGTTTTCTTGGCGTAACAGTCGCCAGTGTGTCTGCTGACCGTCAATCCTGAGTTGAATCCTTGGGTTGGGTAATTTTAATGTTATTTCCAATAACAATTAATCAGTAGTATATCAGAGACTGGAGTTACATGAGGTTTATGGCAACATGCTTGCCTTCCGTTTCATGGAACTTAAAGAAAAGATGCTAATACACTAGTGCACTATAATATTTCCTGCGTTGATGACTAGTTCTATTCATCTGTCTGTATCTTTCGACTAATACAGTATACAGGGTGTAACAGGATCCTTCACGAAGCCGTCAACGAAGAATTATATACATCAAACTAAGTAACTTTACGCAAAAATTATTGCTGGGAAACGGCTCCTTTTTGGGGTGAAAATCACGTTTTATGGTGTGACTCAATGTAACGCACTCAAAACATTGTGCTGATGGATGCATTGAATAGTACGGGGGTTGTGGAGGTGTTTAAAGTAAAATTTTTACATTAAAACTTGTATTTAAAAAAAAAAAACTTGTGGAAACGTTGGAACCAATATCTCCGTAACTAGAAGGTTCCCAGGTATGGTCTAGAACAAAAAAATAATCGCAATGACGGGGAGAACAAGTGGCTTTCGGCTTCGTTAAGGGTCTTGTTACACCCTTTATAGCAGTGATAGCCTAGTGGTGTAACCGTCGGACTGCCAAGTCATAGGTCTCGAGTTCGAACCCAAGGCAAGCACCTCTGATTTTTCGGATTCATGTGAGTATTGTATAATTTTCACTTGCTTCGGTGAAGGAAAACTAGCCTAACTAAGAGATATTTTTAGACTGCATGTAAAGTCAAGTCAGAGGCCCAAGGACGGTATAAAAACACTAGGTTAGGCACTAACCAAACGAAAAATAAAATAAAGAAAGAATGGAATACATTTTACACATTTGTCACATGTTACTGTGTAGTAAAAATAGTAAGCCCTACGTACTTTGTAGTACCGATATACTTTGATGTAGAGGAATGTGTGTAGGAGTAAGTCTTTGTGTTTAGACTGCATTGTACGTTTTACGTTTCGTTTGTGGATTTTCTTTCCCTCTTTGTTGAACCATTTTGTCGGTGCGTGATATTTTCCCTAGAGGTCGTGGGCGTCGTCGTTTAAATCATCATCTTGTACAATTTGAATTTATGTTCTGTTGAGAAGGATTTTGGTTCCTTTGGCGAGTTTTCTGGTCCTTTGTTGAATGAAGGTGTGAAAATTGATTTTGTGTGGAATCAAAGTACCTTTGGACGTTACTGAGAAATTCCTGATGGAAAGTCCAATAACACTAAGCCCGACCCGAACCATTTGTCCAGCAGTCGCGCTTGCGACCACTACCACCGAGGCAGTCAGTTGTTTAAGTTTCGTTTAGTGTTAATCTTTTCCTCATTTATGCGCTGTTTGTGTTTAGGATTTGTGATGATATTGTACTGTGAACTGTGTAATTATTGAACTGTGGCTTTTTTATTTTTCTATTAGTATTAGTAGTAGTATTATAGTCACTTCTGGGAAATACCTACCTATAAAGGGTGTCACAAGACCCTTAACGAAGCCGAAAGCCACTTGTTCTCCCCGTCACTGCGATCATTTTTTGCTCTAAACCATACCTGGCAACCTTCTAGTTACGGAGATATTGGGGGTCAAAGTACCAACGTTTCCATTTTTTTTTCGTAAATACACGTTTTAATGTAAGAATTTTACTTTAAACACTTCCACGACCCCCGTACTATTCAATCCATCCATCGGCGCAATGTTTTGAGTGCGTTACATTGAGTCCTACCGTAAAACGTGATTTTTCACCCAAAAAAAAGGCATTTCCCAGCAATAATTTTTGCGTAAAGTTACTTAGTTTGACGTATATAATGTTTGGTTGACGGCTTCGTGAAGGGTCTTGTTACACCCTGTATATGTTTGTAATAAGAATAGTTTATACTTTTATCATAAACCTTGTGAAGTTTAAACTCACCGTATATTTCTTTAAACTTTTAAAATTACAGCGTAAAAACTGTTGCTAACTCACTTATCTACCGTTATAGCAGTATTTTAATGCACAAAGAAAGACCCTGGCAGTCTCGAGGGGCGAAACCAAAGAGATACTACACATTAACTAATTAAAAAAGAAAAAAATCAGCTAAAAGAGGTTTCTTCACATAATTTTATTCATTAGTGCAGCAAAGGGAGTTGTATTTAATGTTTGAGGTTTCCCCGGGTCATTGCCGACTTACATTTTGTTTGAAAGTAGTCGTGTTTTAGTGAGAACTAGCTGTGCCCGTGTTGCAATGCACCTTTTCCTACCTACTGCCTACCTACTACCTACCTATTTCAGAACTATAAAAAGTACCAGGCTGCCTGCGGCGGCTGAATTCATGGGAATTCAAGGTGGTATTTTAACAGTTCTGGATTTTTATCATAATTTTCTGTAAAAAGTATCAGGCAGTCATGAATTCAAGGTGGTATTTTAACAGTTCTGGATCTTAATTATAATTATCCGATAATGTATAGCCTAAATATAGAACATGCTAAGGAATACTTGTGCAAAATTTTAACAGAATCTATGCCGTAGTTTTTACGTGATGCGCGTTCGAACGAATAGACAAACAACGATTTTGTTATATGTATAGATAGATATATAGATAAAAAAATTAAAACTTGTGTCCCTGCACTATCGAGGTTTATTGCTGGTTATTGATAAAGTAAGTTTAGGGAGAGAAGATACAACAACAGACACAGAGAAGACACAGAGAGAGTTTATTTTATTGAACAGCGAAGTGGTTACACAGCTCTCTTACAATATTCATATTACTCCGTGAATCAATGATCACTGACACAATATTATCTGTCTAGCCTTTTACCAACTTCACTAGTGTCGACTTCCAGTCTAACCGGATGCAGCTGAATACCAGTACTTTACATGGAGCGACTACCTATCTGAGCTCCTCAACCCAGTTAGTTTTGTGGAATATGTTACCCCTTGGTAAGACTGAATATCGGTCTATCGAGCCAGTGACTAAGTGACTACCTGTAACGACTGTCAAAGATCTACAAATCCACACTTTTGATGCTCCTCATCAACTAATTAGGGATTGGATTCCGATCTAACAAAATGCAGCTGAATACCAGTACTTTACTTGGTCCTGTAGCGGTACTACAAAGACTACTACAGCAACATAGAACAAAAAGTACTACAGTGCCATCTATGACACAGACGATGAACAAACATCGACATACATCTAAATCCTATATCACGCAAGTATAGTTATCCACGACTTAAGAATATATAGAGAAACCCGACTCCAGCTGTTGGGCACCCACCAGATATAACACCCGACTGGTCGGAGGATCCTCCTTTTTCCATGGGGGATGTAGAACTTTACACCCTGTTCTCCATACCCTCAAAGCCCGAGTTTGACTTCTAATAGTCCTGTTTGCTTACAAAATTGTCCATCCACAAAAGAAAATAAACCGGCCTCGTAATATAATCATAACAAAGAGTATTCGAGCATTATTAGCGAGTTGTACAAACTTTCCGTCGGTAAGGTTTTGCAAGGGTCCCCGTTATTATTATATTAAGCCCTCTGTCGTCGAGTGTACTCGCCGAGAGTTTAACAGGCATTTTGATTTTCATTATTTTATTGTCATTTCGTTGAGTGGTTTGTTTTTGTTTTTTAATAGTTTTTTTGAATTGAAAAGATGAAGTTTTATTTGGTTTGGTTACACCGGTCTTCTGGAAGAAATTTCTTATGAAATAAGCAGGGCCTTTGTGCTCTTACATAAATAAAATAAGTGTTTTTTGGCTGGTTCTTTTTATATGAATTAGAGGGTTCGGTAAATTGTCCCATGGAATCTTACTACTGAGATAAAAATATGCTATGTTTTAATCCAGGTTATAAGCTATTTGTGGTCCAAACTTTACCTACTAAAGATTAGGTGAGGAATTTTCCAGCTATTCAACAAATGTCAGAAGAATTTCGCCATCGTTAAAAAATATCTAACCTGCCAGACGCTTCGAATGATACTTGTTTCAAATCTGTTGGAGGATATAGGTTCAATTAGTTTAAGTTCGGTTGAAATATTCAGGTGTTCCAGGTTAACCCTACGTATATGAAGAATATCACCATAGTGAAAAAATCTTACCTGCCAGACGCTTCGATTAGCACTTGTTTCAAATCTTTTGTAGGCTGGGGACGTTCCTTCCCGAATATCTATTCATTATAATCCGTTCAGTAGTTTTTGCGTGAAACAGTAACAAAACCATCAAACATCCATCCATCACAAACTTTCGCGCAAGTAAGATTGTTGTCTGATTTTGCCAGTTGAAACTATGGATGTCATAACTTAGGTAGTGTGCAAACCTGACTCAAGGCTGGTCTTAAAGCAGTTTTGGCTCTAGGGCGTAGACCTAGCTAAGTACAGTCGCGCTTCATCCGAAAATGAATCTTATTTGCACAAAGATAATGTGCATATTCCTACTAATGACTGTATACATATTCCTACCTGATCAAGAGTATCATACGAATAAGAACATTAACTTCAAGCAATTATAAGGTACTTTTTAAAATTTCGCATAATAGATCTAAGAAAACAATGCCAGTGAGTATGGTCGTTGGTAAGACAAGGCTGGTTGTTGTACGATATGGCAACAATCAAAACTGTGTTCCGTACTTATTGTCTTAGAGTAACCAGTTGCTTCAGTCGGCCGTTTCTAGAGACACGGAGGATTTATTAGATTTCGGATCTAAAGTACATCCGAAATCTTCAAAATCCTTATTATTCTACGAACCTTACATTACAGAGATTTCATCAGTTTCACTTAAGGTGGCAGCGTTGGGTAGCCCGCGAAATTCAATTTTTCTTACGTTTTTTGCAATTTGCAGGTCAGTGTAAGGCTGTATGCTGAACAAAATATATCCTCTAAGATCATTTCATCCCATTGAATGACGTTTTCATGACATCGTCATTCAATGAGATTAAATAAACTTAGTGTTGTATTGGTGAGTTTAATAATTATAATTCTATAATTAAATACGTGTTACGGTCGCGAATCATATTATAATCAACATATAACCTGACGCTTATAACCTACAAATTGCAAAAAACTTAAGAACATTTGAATTTTATGGGTTACCCTGGCAGAAGCACCACTTACAACTTTCTGAATATTGGATCTACGAATTTGCGACTTTCATTGTTAGTTTTTACAAATTCCTTCTTATTGTTGACGTACGTCGTTTTTCTTCTACGAAACTGTGTCCGAGCAGTCGAAACAGACTCTAATTTATTATTTACCTTAATCGATTCGCAAAGTTTTGGTAAACAACCGAAAGAAATTAAAATATTGTTGGTAACAATATTGGGTATTTACTATCAAAATAATGTCAAGGGTATAAGAGTATTCTTCCTCGTGTCCGTTTAATATTGAAAAGTAACTTTATCCTGAGGATCTTTCATCAAATCCCGGAAAATTAACTTTTTGTTGTTGACTTTGCTTTATCCTTCGTCAATCCATTGAAGGACTATTAATATTTGTTTGTAAAATTACACGTGTGAATTTGACAAATATGCCTCATGAAATATCCTCATTTATTGAAGTTACTTGATTGGTAAACTTGAAATGATATCTTCATCTAATGGTTGTAACAATACCCTTACTTAACGAAGCCGAAAGGCACTTATCCTCCCCGTCGTATTTTTTTTAGTTCTAGAGAACCTGGGAGCCTTCTAGTTACTGAAATATTGCGGTTCAAATTTTAAATACAAGTTTTTTAAAGTTTACTTTAAATACCTCCGCGACCCCCGTACTATTTAATGCACCCAATCGCACAAGGTTTTTAGTGCGATACATTGAGTCCTACCGTATAAGATTTTTCTCTACAAGAAAAAAAGTCAATTTCCAGCAATCATTTTTGAGTAGAGTTACTTAGTTTGATGTACAAAATGCTTGGTTGACGACGTGAAGGGTCCATTTACACCTTGTATATGATAAACTGTATAGATACTTTTTACATGCAAGTATCAGAACTGTGTGGTCATACTTAAGTTGTTTAACCTTTTTGATACCCTTGAGGTCCTTCCACAGTATTTTTTCCTCCTGGTTTGCTTCATTGTCAAAATCACATCTTTATGGACATCGCAATACGGGTGATGTTGTTATAAGTCGCTGACAAGCTAGTTTAGAGCCGTCTGGAACCGTTTAGCTAGTTTAGAACCGTGATGTTTGCTTTTACAAAAACAGTGTGTGTGATGAATGAACGATACCTAGGTGCCGTTCATTCATCATTCACTATGTCGTAGTTAGCATGATGGATAGCGTTCACTTTTGAAGTGATCTGAAATTCAGAAAGTTATGATAATTTACAGGATTCCACGTGTAACGATGAGTGATAAATCATTTTGAATAGTTTTGTGGCAAAAATGGGAATTTTCTTTGTTTCTTTGTTTCACAAGTTCTGTTGTTATTCCATTGTGAGACTAAAGATACAAAAGAATATTCACAAAATAATAAAACATTATTGAACATGGTAATGTTATTTTACTGACGAACTTGATGTTAATTTAAACGTAATAATAACGATTTTTCTCGAACATCTATTGATTTATGATGCCTGTCAGTTGGAAGCCGCTATAGAAACACAATGACCTTTGAAAGCGTTCGTGTCTAAGCCCTCTGGTAGCTGGTAGAATTAGTAAATCATTATTAAATTAAAATAATACCAGCCTGTTACTGTCCCACTGCTGGGCCTCTTCTCAACAGAGAAGGCATGAGCATTGATCACCACGCTTGCACAAGACGGGTTGGCGATTTCAGACTTTCTTTTAAGTCCAGGTTTCCTCACGATGTTTTCCTTCACCGATGTCTGTGATGTCCAAGATAAAATTAGAAAGTACATATGAATTGAAAAAGTCACATTGGTACTTGCCCGGATTTGAACCCACAACCTCATGCATGAGAGGCGAGGCCTTGACGTCTGGGCCATCACGACATCATTAATCATCTTCTTTCATCATTATTAAATAATGTATCATTATTTGCGTTATTATTCTTGTTCTTCTCGAATCGTCGACCCAGATTTTGTCCGACCAGCACGTAGCAACCTTGACAGCTCTGACGTTTGCCTCATTCAAGTCCTGGATCGTGCAATTAGTAGTGCATCATTGGCAGGAGAGAAGTTGAGGCATATCTTGTGTTGGGGCCCCCACATTCGCAATGTATCCGAAATGGGTCGATCTAGCCAAATCGGATGCGCAGCGGCCAACTTGAGTCCGCAGTCTGAGAAGGCAATCGGTTCAAAGATGTCCGTTCCATTGTAGTTTGTGACCAGGGGTAGTTTTTCTGCCGGTGTGAAGAAGTGTCGGGTCGGGGATATTTGTTTCTTATAAAGGAGACTTGACTACGTTGTTGCCCCTGGTCACCACCGTAGGCGCGGGCCTGTGGACGGTGAGCTATGGGCTAGCTCGCCGTCCGTCCGTCTTATGACGACAGGCCGTGTCGACGGCGCGTTCGTGTTCCACGCGCGCCTCATAGAGATGTCAGCAAACAGGAAGGTGTCCGAAAGGACCGATGCCTGCCAGGGTTGCGGGACCGTTTGAAAGAGATACCGCGGCCCTGGAACACAAAGGGCAAAAGAAGGAACATGGATGGGTTTTAGTCAGTAAAAGTCTGACACTCCCTCCTGCTCAGCCCAGAGCGGGAGGAGTTATTTGATGTTCCGAAAAAAAAAACCAAAAAGGTATATTACCGTTGAGTTTAAAAGTCATCATCTCTAGGCGCTTAATAAAATACGCAATAAAAGCAAACAAAAAAAAAAACAAATACAAAACTGTTTCTCTCTCGTAAATATAGAATCCCCGGTCCACAAATACATTTTCAAGGACCGTTGAGATACACGCGGTATCGATGGACCAGGAAACGGCAGCAAGGTCGGGGGCTGCGCGGGACACGATCGTGACCTACTCCTGGGTCAAGATCACGCGGAGAGGGGGAGGAGGATGGATGGGGGGGGCGGTGTGCGCGCGCCGCCATATTGAATGAATTGCAAAGTGGTTTGTTTCCGTTCTAAGGATGCTATTTCCATGTTTATGTGTATTTATGATCTTTTAATAAATAGAGATCTTACCTTGCGTCATTCAATGAAAGTCACAATTTTTCTAACACCAAAAGAAGTATTTCATAAAAGCTCATTCAACCAGTGTTAAAGAAAATGTGATCAGTCAAAAATATTTTGACATGAACTTTCTTCTTGAAGTTGTTAAAGAAATACGATATGTTTTGAAAGGCGATGACCACTTATCTCGGCCAGTTGATTAAACTAAGTAGTAACTCATAATTAATTAATTTAGTGAACAGTTCGAGCAGAAAGTACAGAGGCGGACTAATCATCAGACGGATTATTTATCTACTAATATTATAAAGAGGTAAAATTTGTTTGTATGTTTGTATGTAGCGGGTAATCTCTGGATCTACTGCAACGATTTTGAAAATTCTTTCACTAATAGGAAGCTACATTATCCCCGAGTGCCATAGGCTATATTTACAATGTGCCCGTGGGATAATTTCCTACAAAAACGCGAACGAAGCCGTGGGCGACAGCTAGTTTATCTATACATACAAATAAATAAAACTAAAGTATTTGTTTGTAATTTCAAAATAACAGCTTTTTGATTGAATGCATATGAAAGTATAATTATACGGTACTTCCGACAAAAAAAAACTTTTTTTTTAGTTTTGGTCTGTGTCTATTGCGATTAATCTCCGAAACGCCTGGACCTATTTCGACGAGATTTTTATTTTAGAAAAAGGGTAGGGTTCCGTGGCAAAAAATAAAACCCATGTTATTAACAATATCATGGGTTCATGGTTTTCATGTTATAAAAATATTACTTCCCTATTTGAATCGTCAAATAGGGAAGTAATATTTTTATAACAATTTCAAGATGACGAAGGTCGCGGGTAACAGCTAGTAATTAATATTTACATTGACATTACTAATATTACGAACCTGCGCGGGACACGATCGTGACCCGTCAAGTCCCGGGTCAAGATCACGTGGATTGGGGGGTTGGGGGGGGGTTGGAAGTGCGCGCGCCGCCATGTTGGTTTAGTAAGCATAGTGAATGAATTTCAAAGTGATTCGTTTCCGCTGTTAGGATGTTATTTCGTGATGCTTGCGTTGCAGGTTTATGTTACACGTGGCGTTTTATTTTATGACAGTCGCTTTAACTTTTAATTAATAAAATAAAAATTACTCTCTGACGGACAATGCGCAGTCTAAACAACTAGGTATTTTAATTTAAGTCGGTTAATTGGGGATTTCTTTATTTATTTACCACTAATTATAGCAACATTACAGACCAAGTCGAATACGATGCTATACAACACATTAAAGAACAATATATAATAACTAAAATGACACCCAGTAAAAATATTAAAAGTTATATTAGTTAAATATGACAATGTTAATAGTTTTTTAACACGGTGGTTTCAATTATTTTATTTGTGCCCTTTGAACAAATCTTGCAGGTTTTGCCCAAATATATCTTCCGATACCACCGTACCACCAGGATGAAAGTTTATATGGTCGATCGAAATTTTTGCCGTATGGGAATTTCACGATTTCTAACATAAAAAAATCTCGCTTTGATTTGAAGCATATGATTAGTCACAACCATTTTGTACGAATACCTGATAGAAATAGTCAATCAAAAATCAATATTATGATTCCAATATTTGCATTGGTATTCTAACAAACCTGCATATTCAGCATTTGCAGGGTAAACGGAAGTATTCACCTAGATTTAATAAAATATAAGTTCCATGTAGTTGAGGGCGATCCCATTGCCATCAATCGCTGCTGCTGAGAAATTCCTGATGGAAAACCCAATTACACTTTGCCCGACCTGAGCTTCGAACCCAGGACCTCACGCAACCACTACATCAACGAGGCAGCTACTAATATCTACAGTCACTCTCATAATCCCTTATCTATCAAAAATGGAAGACAGATTTCCTAATACCAAATTATAGAACAAAAATAAGTGTCGTGGAAATTTATATATACATATAATACTTAAGAGAAGGTGTCGTGAACAGAATACAATGCTAAATGTATGACAGCCTAGCACTTCACGCTATTTATGTTTTTTGATGACT
Source organism: Eugnorisma glareosa (assembly GCA_947578425.1). NCBI lineage: Eukaryota > Metazoa > Arthropoda > Insecta > Lepidoptera > Noctuidae > Eugnorisma > Eugnorisma glareosa. The sequence goes on along the minus strand of OX387960.1, from coordinate 15,888,677 downwards.
GTACCTTTAAAGTTCTTATAATTTGGGACGAAGCAAAACTTCAATAGTGATATGGGACGAACTAAGAATTTTTTGGAATGTGGGACAAAACTTTAAGACGAACGAAGAATAAATATAAAATTGTAACTGGACGATGTCTGTACATTGAAGATATTGAAAGAATAATAATATAGGGGTCTCTATTATAGCAACAGAAGCCAAAACAAAGGTTTCTAGAATTTTTGTCTGCCTTTCTGTTTGTATGTTTGTACGCGCATCACGCAAAAACTACTGCATGGATTTGAACACAGTTTTCACCGCTTTATTGCTAGATGCTTAACTTAAAATAAAGGTGTAACAAGACCCTTAACGAAGCCGAAAAGCACTTGTTGACCATACCCGGGAACCTTCTGGTTACGGAGCTATTGGGGGGTCAAAGTTCCAACTTTTTCACAATTTTTATATATAACACATTTTTAACAACAACAACAACAACAACATCCATTTATTTTCAGGCTTCTTTGGCCCATAGGTATATACCTTACATACTAACATACATATGATAAAATATAAATTGTGTTAGTAAATAGAACCTTAAAACTATGTTAGTAACACTTAAAGTAAGATGTTTACTTTAAACACCTCCACCGCCCCTTACTATTCAATGCCTCCATCAGCACTATATTTTGAGTGCGTTACATTGAGTCCTACCGTAAAACGTGATTTTACACCAATTTTTCAATCAATTTCAATCAATTTTTGCGTAAAGTTACTTAGTTGGATGTACAGAAAGCTTGGTTGACGGCTTCGTGAAGGGTCTTGTTATATCCTTTATAGGCTACATTAGATTTAGTTTTGGACCCGATAGGTGGGGCTGACTGAAGCAAGGGCGGGTCGCTAGTAAATAAATAAATAAACATAATAATAATAAGAAGCAACTGAAAATTCGCTCGCAAATAACGTAACTAATATCCCGTTGTCCAACCTCGATACATAGTAAGCTAACAGAGTAAAATGGAAATATCCAAGCTTCATCTCCCCACAAGGGGATTACCTGGTACGCTAATGAGAGCATCCAATATTTAATGACTGCCAATATTCTGCAGTAATACTGATCGGATGGATATTTCATGTTTGAACAGTATTGTGTTAAAGCTGCTTTGTTCTGGATTTAGCCAGACTATGTTTTGTGTTAGCATTGATTTTGTTTTAGTATCGATTTTCCTGTTATAACCTCTTATTTTATTGTAAACTTGATTGAATTAGATCATCCCGCGATCATGGCGCTTGCAACAGCGTCGAAATATCGGGAGCTCAGAATGATTGAAAATCAATGAAAATATCCCATAAGTGACAGTATAAGTTTAGATAAACATGTATTGAGTTTCAAAGCTCACACATAATGAAAGTTCTCATTGGAATATTCTTGAACAGGCTATGGTTAAAAGTGTATCAAAAACTGTTAGTGCCACTTGTGTATTATTAAGGCTACCTTTATACTAGATCTCAAAAAAACAAACTAATCAATGAGCTTGAATTCTACGTTAAAGAGCTTAATATTAAAAACATAATAATGCTTTATTAGGAGAAAGGTGAATTTTTAACAAACTTAAATACAGTTAAAAAAAAATAGAATAGATGGTTTAGTAAAAAATATGATTCATCTGAGTACCAAGATGGAAATCGATCGCTTTTTGTTTATAAAGTTAAAAACAGTATATTAACAAAAGAAAGGTATCGGCAGTACTTTTGTTTTTGCCTCTGTTTCGGAGGATGGGGGTGAATGCTCTAGTTATGTGCTCTAGCTTTTATGAAATATGGTAATGCGAAATTCTTGTAAAGTTACACAGGTGGCCAATATCGGAGTGGTCAAAAGTGGAAACTTATTTATTGTGACTTGTGAGACCATTTATTTCGGAAAATGTTTGTTTTTTGTTTTTATTTACCACCTTCCTTAGGTATACAGGGTGTAACAGGATCCTTCACGAAGCTGTCAACCAAGCATTCTGTTCATCAAAATAAGTAACTTTACGCAAAAAATATTGCTGGGAACCGACTTTTTTTTGGGGTGAAAAATCACGTTTTACGGTGGGATTCAATGTAAAGCATTCAAAACATTGTGCTGATAAAATTTTTACATTAAAAACTTGTATTTAAAAAAAAAACTTGTGAAACAGTTGGAACTTTGATCCCCAATATCTCCGTAATTAGAAGGTTCCCAGGTATGGTCTAGAACAAAAAAATGATCGCAATGACGAGGAGAACAAGGGTCTTTCGGCTTAGTTAAGGGTCTTGTTACACCCTTTATAAATATTATAAAATACTTTTTCAGGTTTTATTTAGTCTCTATTTTATTAGATATTTTATTTTATCTAATTAATATAATGAAAACTTTTTGTCAAATACCAATCGTAGCCTAGTAAATTAATTAATGTCGAGATATTTGCGAAAAAAACAGTAAAAATGAATAACGGGCCTCAATTTCAACCACAGGATTAATAAAAATTTTTAAATCTAATAACAAAATTATTACGCTCCAAATTTTACTCAATATTCATAGTTTTCATTGAAACCAACAAACTCCAAAAATTAAAAAAATCTTTTGAGATATGTTCTTCATTGAAATAAAAAACTCTATTATTTATTTTAAACTTATTTTCAACTACGATTTTCTTTTTAGAAAACCAGTTTCCATTCATGACAACATTTTCTGTAATAATGATTTCTTCAACTCCTTTGTATTGGGGCGACGTTGATAGATAATTTTACAAGTATTCACCACATTCATAATTTTGTTTCAATTTTATCTAATGGTTTATGAAATAAATGATTGACGTCACTATTCAATATTTTTGTTTAGACATTATAGGTTTTAATGGAATTAATCATTTTGCAAATCAACAACTCTTTCGTGTAAATGCGTCAGACATTTTTGATAATTAATAATTTTCTTTGAAATTTGTTTTGAAATTTTATTTTTAAGTTCATAATGGGTTGTCTTCATTCTCCTATCATATATCAATTAACTTGTTTAGAATTCTCGAAACTTGGTAAATAAACAATACTTTGTATTTATTATCTTCAAAAGATAATAAACGTTGTATGTTTGTGTAATCATTCCTGGAAATGTTTCGTATCAGCCAACAAAGTTTCTCGTGAACCGGTTTTACATTAATTCTATCTATTAACCCAACAGGTGAGATAATAATAATACATTTTTTATTTTATTAGAACTTTATTTCTTGGCGACAGAGTTTTTATGCCGCACAAGGGTCTCTAACTTGGCTTTACATCCCCTCAAGAAATATGTCTCAGGCATGCTCGATTCCTCATGAAGTTTTTCTTCACATAAGCAAGTGATAATAAAAAAAGTAGTTTATAGTGTTTAATTATATTTTTTTGCGAAAAACCGAGTTCCACAGAGGACACATACGTAATTGTAAGCCGGCGGCAACACACGAAAATACGGTTGCTTTAGTGGTAGTATGCGACCAGTACCGCGCAGGCAAAACCAAGCAGAAAAATATCTATTTCGATATTCCCTAGGATTCATGTACTAGTACAGTCCAGAATAACTGTATAGTTTTGTCCTACGCCCGTGCATGCATGCCTGTTTGTGTACAGTTCGACTGTACAGGCAAAACTGCACATGCATAACCTATCGTCTATAGACGGATAAACGGTATTAAGAGTACGTGCACACCGGCGTGATTAATTATGTGTTCCTAGCCTATATCTCGGAAGTTCGTTAATCAACAGTCCGCTTTATACATTGTGAGCTTGTTGCAAGCTTGACGGATTACATTATTAATTAATTTTAGTTGATTGTTGATTTAAGATAATCTGAAATAACAGGCTACAATATAGGTAATACTGTTACGAGCAGGGTAAGGGGGGCAAATTAAAATACTACCGGTTAAACAGCTTTTTTATCTCAGACTTACCAAGGGGTATCGTATTACCCAGTACTAACTGAGTTGTGGAGGTCAGATAGGCAGTCGCTCCATGTAAAATGCTGGTATTAGACTGGAAGCCTAGGCCTAGCCTGAAAAAGCCTAGGCCTAGCCTGAAAAAGGCTAGGCAGATAATAATACGTAAGGCGGACCCTATGAATACTGACGTCCTCAAAGCATGCAAATGAACCATTGTACCATTCAATGCATCAACCAGCACAATGTTTTGAGTACATTACATTGACTCGTAAGTAAAACGTGATTTTTCACCCCAAAAAATTAAAAGTCGTAAAATAATTGTTGCGTAGAGTTACTTAATTTGATGTACAAAATGGTTGGCTGCGGCTTAGTGAATGGCCCATTTACACCTTGTATATCTACTGTAGCATCTGATTTGCGCTCAAAACAGATGTAATTTTTTATAACTGCAGATGATGATTATGATGACTTATAACTCAATCACTAATTCACCACTGATCATTATTCACTTAGATATCGACTTGTAGTTTGAACTAGTAGACTTCACTTTGATTCACTTTGTTGTATCGCCTAAATCAAACTGACTGCACCGCAAACCCGACGACTATCTATATGCCAACAGATTCTTCGGGAAACTTCCACAACTTTCTGGAAGGCTTGGCAGATGATGTAAAGTGATGATGGGTGTATGTGTGTGTGTATGTATGTGTGTGTGTCTTTTTTCATTGTTTGAATTGTTTTTTTTTATTCATTGTCGTGGGTTGTTGCCATCTTGAATTATTGCAGTGACATGCGTGTTTAAAGTTTCATTGTTTATTAGTTTTATGAAACACTATAATGTGTAGGTATGGTTAGCGTAGTTGGGGGTGATTAACCCTGGGTCATCAGCCCCGGTTTCAGCATTTTGTTTTATTTTTTAACCTTCATTTCTGACTTTGAATTTTTTACAATTACGACATGATCAATAATTGTTGAGATTCTGAGTAAATCTAAATTTTTAAATAATTTATTTCTCACTGTTTACCAAAGGAATAAATAAAGGACGTTCAAAATATGAATGAGACTAAACAACAGCACAATAAAAATCAAGAGTCGTTTTTAATTGAAATTAAAAGAAATTAATATTATCTACAGTCGGTTCTTCGAAATTGATTTCATTTTAAAACGCAAAGACGTTGTTTCCTGCCCTTGTCCTTGAAACGCGTAATAATATACTATAATTAAATTTTCCACTTAAAAAATTAAAATCTATTACACTGTCTCGTTTAACATATTTCCTCTCACTACTCATTTTTTATTAAACTAGAACTTCACCCTCGGCTTCGTCCGTAAAAATTGTGACAGCTCGGCTATGAATATGCTTGATATAAAGTATAATTTATAGCCTAAAGCACCCACGAATAATGTAGGTTTTTGACAGTGAAAGAATTTTCAGAATTAAATGATTAGTTCCGGAGATTACCCCCTAACATACAAACTTACAAACAAATTTTACCTGTTTATAATATTAATATTAAGTATCGATTAAAAATTAAAATGGGGTATAACCTAACAAAATAAAAATTAATATTCTCTTACTTGCTCTCTATTCTGATACCAACAGTTAATGACACAAAAATCCCATAATAACGTTTTCAGCAAAACATCCTCATAAAATTATCCTCATCATTATAATGTTTTATTCAAAGAAGATTCTCGATAAAAACGTTATTGATCTCGGTTCTCATACAAAAGGTTCTGCTCAAATATCCTTCAACCAAGCGAATAATGGCATTGAAAAGGAGTAGGTCAAGACCGTGCCCGGGCGGGCAAACGTGCCCGTTTTCGGTCATGACCAACATCGTCAGACACGCCCACTTTTTATGACAGCCATTTATAATTCCCGGACATGGAAACCTTTTTTATCATCGCTGTCTAATCGTGAGAGCTTAATTTTATGCTGTCATAAAAGCCGTTTTGTGTTTTCTTTTGGTGTTGTTTTTAGTGGCCATGTTTTCTGAAATAGCAAATATGGTAATGGTTATTCTTATTACAGACCATTATGTGTTTTTATTGATTTAGGGACCACATTAAGGGTCAAACCGTAACGTACAAATTGCGCTGCTTTGGGCATAGACGCTTTCATTTAATTATACTGTCAGAAGTTTGCAGCGAATCAGCAATAATGTCCGTAACTCCCCATAAAAATACTACTGAAGTATTTGTCAATGTCAGGTGGTATCACAGCCAGTCCGCATTAGTCTGTACCAGTTCGACAGAACGTTTTTTATTTATGGCTACTTCATACCAAAAAAAAAAACAGATAACATAAAATCACGCTTTGTAATCCCCTCAGGGTTAGGCAGAGGTGTACCTAATAATACCACCACACCCTCATCATCCACACCACACCCCTCAAACACCACCCACTTTTCCCCAGTTAAGATTAAGTCCCATGTAGCAGGCGGCGAGTCTATTACCATCAACCAGACACAAATCCAGACTCCGTGGCTGCTACCGAAAAATTCTTGATGAAAAAACCTAATAACACTTTGCCCGACCCGGGATTCGAACCCAGGACCTCACACTCAGCTGTTACGCTTTCGACCACAATAAGAAATCTCCTCTAAAATATTCTACTAGTACCGCACGCTAAATAGGCGTTCACTTCGGCTAGAATAACTAATACCACGCCGTCTAAACGTACCTAGTACTTAAAACAGTCCATACAGTAACCTTGACAACTCTGCAGTAGTTCACGACCAGCTAAAGCCCAATACCTGTTGCCATTGCCAATGTGCGGACGGGGTCACGAGCGCACCCCAGCTATGTGACCCCATTATCGGTCACGATCAACGACTGCGCTGGGGAAGTCTTGTGGGTTCTACTATTGATATGCTTTCTATTTATGGAAGTGATACGGATTGTGGATATTTATTTCTTCTGTTTTTTACCCGACTACGGCGAAGCTAAAAGGAAGGGTTATGTTTTTAGCAGTCTATGTATGTTTGTATTTACGTATGTTCCTCCGTAGCGCCTAAACTATTCATCCAATTTTAATGAATAAGGTGTCAATCGATTCGTTATTATGGCCCAGGTAGCAATATGCTATAAACCCCCAAAAATAAAACCGCGATTTTTTTCCCACATAAATTTTTCTTTCTTGCTGTTTTTGTTTGTTAGTCGGTGGAATTCACTGTTTCCGGATCATTATAATCTAGATCTCTTCAAAGTTCGAGTGAATCGGTTTCTTCTAGGCAAGTGAGCTCCACCCTAGCCCACGTCATCGCTTCACACCTGGTGAGTTGCGGCCAAACGCAAGCCTATTTAGCACAAAAAAAAACCATGCAAAATTACCAAATTTTTATGATTCATAATTCTCCTGCCCTTATCCTAATTTATTGGGTGTCTTCTTCTTCCATACTTCTCTATCACTCGTCATCTCAGCAGTCACCTCCTTTCTAGCCATATCATCCTTCACACAGTCCATCCATCGTTTCTTTGGTCCTCCTCTACTCTTATAGCCATTCACATTCATGAATGAATACGGCATAGCGGAAATAGGCACGGCGGAAACTCGGTATGTAATTGGTGGTCACCCATCCATAGACCAACCTAGGCAAGCCTGATTTAACCTGAAGAATCGATACGTTAAATGTAAAACCTAAATATTATTTTGTAAATAAGCTATTGGTTTGACTTGTGAATATATTAATAAATGATAGGTAAAGTGTTCGCTGACTCGTTCTTTATTAGGTCAAGATCACGCCCGGGAATGCTGACCTGGTTTTCGGTCATGATCAACTACTGCGCAGGGATGGGGGAATATTGCGCGTGTTGTTGTAATCAGACAGATTGAAGGTTGTTTCGAACCTTAATAAACTTTAAATTTAAGTCGCTTTTCGTGTGAGACTTTGTGACTACGTTGTTTTTGATGACATTTAGGGAATTTACTCCGAAAGGTATATTATACATATTAATATTATAAAGAGGTCAAGTTTGTGGGGTTGTGGGTTTGTGAGGTTGTAGGGGGTAATCTCTGGATCTACTGAACCGATTTTGAAAATTCTTTCACTAATAGGAAGCTACATTATCCCCGAGTGCCATAGGCTACAATGTTACAACGTGCCTGAGGGATAATTACCGACCAAAACGCGAGCGAAGCAACAGCTAGTGTGGTTATTATATTGATTTGAAACTTAAGTTATGTGTCGAAATGTTTATGCTTTATAAAGTCATAAAACCCTGAAAAGTTGGGCGGGTTCTAGTAGTAGGTATATTGAAGTATTTTACATGGGATTATTTCGTTTCTGCGTTCTAGTCTCTCAAAATTATACCTAAATGTGAAAATTTGGATGGATGGATGTACGGATGTTTGAACCTCATGCATGGAATGGCTGAACGGATCTGGATGAAATTTTGCACAGATATAGAATATGGTCTGGAATAGCATATGTAATATTTTTTTCTTCACAAATTTCCACTCGAACGAAGTTGCGAGCCATGACTAGTCTTTCAGAAATACAGTTTTGAGCTCAGAATAATTGATAATCACGGGAGCCGTATGTCGACTTTTTCAAAATTTTTGACAAGTTTATGACATTAATGAGGTTGTGAAATATTTTGTAGGCTTTTAATTAACGGGAAATGGGATGAAATCTTATGGAATTTTAAGATGCAACCGTAGTTCCGTGTACTTTTCAGTAAAAACATTATACTCGGATTATCAACCAGTCATCTGAAAATAATCCCGGCACGCTTACATCAAACATCCATATAAACTTCTTTACGCCTAATGTTTAAGATCGAATTTCCCACATACATACATACGTCCCACAAAATATCTCACCAAAGTCTTTTACGTGAGGGAATTACTGGAGTGACTATAATCGGGACATTGCTTACCTAACCACGTCTTTTCGATTAAGACAACGCCTGGTGTCTGAGTCTGTTTCATTTTGTTTTGTTTTTGTTCGCGAAAGAAGGAAAGATCTAGGTTTATTAAGAGTTTAGTAGACGTCTGTTTTGTTATGATTCTATTGACATAGATGACCTCGTTAGTCGCAAGTGAGTACTTGGATTTGATTCGCAAGTCAGTGTTTTTGGGATTTTCTATCAATTTTTTTTCAGTAGTATCACTGCTTGTGGCAAAATAGTAACGCTCGGGTCGATCTATAGGTTAAGCCGTGCTTGCTTAAGTTGGTCTGTGGATGGGTGACCGCCCATTACATACCGAGTTTTCTCCGTGACTCAGAAAGCACGTTAAGCCGTTGGTCCGGGCTATCTGTAGATCTTTGACAGTCGTAACAGGTAGTCAATGGCCCAAAAAGTTTGACAACCAGTCTTACCACGGGGTATCGTATTACCCGGTAATAACTAGGTTGTGAAGGTCAGATAGGCAGTCGCTCCATGTAAAATACTGGTATTCAGCTGCACCCGGTTAGACTGGAAGCCAACCCTAACATAGTTAGGAAAAGGCTAGGTAGATGAGTAGCACTGAGTGTGGATTTCTAGTCCGGTTGATTGCAAGCCTTACTCCTTATTCATTGAACTTAAAGGTAACTGGCGAATATAATTTGGGTGTACTGTAGGAACACCTCTGCCTATCCTTTGAGGGATGTTATTTTGACAGTGAGTTACGCATAGTAGTTATAGTTACTAGTTCAACATAAACTTACTTACCATGCAGAGCATACAGGGTGTAACAAGACTCTTAACGAAACCGCCAACCAAGCATTCTGTACATCAAACTAAATAAATTTACGCAAAAATTATTGCTGGGAAACAACTTTTTTTTTTGGGGTGAAATATCACGTTTTACTGTAGGACTCAGTGTAACGCAATCAATACAATGTGCTGATGGATGGATTGAATAGTACGGGGGTCGTGGAGGTGTTTAAAATAAAAAAAATCTTACATTTAAAAAAAACTTATTTAAAAAAAAACTTGTGAGAAAGTTGGAACTGTTACTGTTTACTGTTACTAGAAGGTTCCCAGGTATGGTCTACAACAAAAAGATGATCCCATTGACGAGGAGAACAAGTGCCTTTCGGCTTCGTTAAGGGTCTTATTACACCCTTTATAATATGCTGCTACTTATAATATTTTTTCTTTACCATTATGTTAATTTAATTATTTCTCTATTTCAAGTTCAATTAATCAAGGTTCATAACTCGTATTTAATTAACTGGTATTTACCTCATAAAAATATACATTTCGTTTAAATAACCATAAAACACGCATGCATATTAAATGACTTTAGCTCACCTTATTAAAAAATAAACAAAAGTATAAACAGTTCCAAATTTGAAACCTGTTGAAAACTTTAGGGGTGGTACCTACCTACATATTTAGCTCGGTTTTATTAGGCATTTCTCGACGGCAGAACTGCATATATGTTTGGGAAAAAGCTCAATTATAATTGTTCTGAACCAGCTCGAACATGATGCGACGATAAATGATTTTAGAAGAAGTTTGTCGATCGATATGATTCGAAGGACAGCCGAATATAAGGTGTAAACGGAACCTTCCCGAAGTCGTCAACCAAGCATTCTGTACATCAAACTAAGTAACCCTACGCAAAATGTATTGCTAGGAAACGTCTTTAGGGGGTAAAAAATCACGTTTTACGGAAGCACTCAAAGTATTGTACTGATGGATGCATTGAATAGTACGGGGGTCGTGGAGGTATTTAAAGTTATAACATTAATCACGCGTATAAAAAAAAAACTTGCGAAAAAGTTTTACTGCCAATATATCCGTATCTAGAATTTTATGGTATGGGTATTTTTACACCCATTATGTAAAAGTTGCTTGGACTCTTCAATCTTCAACAAATACTGCCGAATACTGTCATTGTCCACTATGAATTAGAATCGGCGCATTTTTTTTCTCTTCTGTCATTCGTCAAGTGGTTATTACTACTTTTTCTTTCTTGTCATTTCTCACACTTTCCATCCATTTTTTATTTGGTCTTCCTTAATATGCCAAACCTATGTAGCACCCCTTACTCTACCAACAGGTTATGTTTGAAAGGCATCGCGTGACCGCTACAGAAAAGATTATAAACTTCGTTTTACAGCCAACGCGACGCCTCTACAAGGTCATCGCTGTTAGACAACCTTTGCAGTGTCACGGCTGTTATGGAAGCTATTTTAAGAATTAGATTTTTTATTTTAATGGACAAATTTAATGGTTTCTTCGTGTCTGTATTTACCTATTACTTACTGCCTTTAGCCAACCCTTGGGTCCTCGTCCGCCTATCGTCAGTTTTTTAAGTGTCTTTGATGCTAGGAATACTGTATAATGTGACGTGAATATAATTAAAAGTACTGATTCTTAAAACACAATAAATACGCGCCACCACGCGCGGTGGTAGCGCGTATTTGGACGCATCTACAAGGTCACAGCCGCTGTCAGTTGGGGTGTCATAGCGACGAAAGTGTGCGATCAAGTGGAAAATGGAATTGGTAATAAAGCCTTTACAGCGCTCTCAAGAGCTGTTCGCGTATAGTTATAGGATATTGATACTATATCTTCATGTTAATATTCTCAGTTGCTACGGAAACTATGTCTGTTTCAAGCTATTTACTTGGATGCTTACTACGGTTTAATATTTGCCACCAGTCGTTTAAAAAGTTCTTGTAACATATGAACTTATTGTACATAAGGGAATTCTGAAAGTGACGCCGGTGACTGAAAAATTTAGTGGTAATCGGTTATCGTGGTATAGACATGTAATGAGCAGGAAGGAATGTTGAAAGTATCGTGATGAAAGTTGGCTACAAGAGTAGAAAAAGACCAAAGAAACGATGGATGGACTGTGTGAAGGATGATATGGCTAGAAAGGAGGTGACTGCTGAGATGACGAGTGATTGAGAAATATGGAAGCAGAAGGCATGCTACGCCGACCCCAAATAAATTGGGATAAGGGCAGGAGAATGTATTGTATTGTATTGTATAGCGGGCTGGTGTCCTCAACTCCACGTCTAAGCGCGTATTTTGTGTGCGGGTGGGAAGTCAATTCGATTCACCCTAACTCCCCGAGAAAGGCCAGCAGCGCCTTGATGTTGCTGGTAATCTCGCGGAGAGTACCTGGGTTACCGAAGTACTTTGCCCTGTATGTCGCAACCCCTGGACAGTGCAGTAGCACGTGGGCTGCTGTCTCGTCTACCTCCATGCAGGCTCGGCACTGGGGGCTGTCCGTGACTCCTATGACAAAGAGGTGATTAAAAGAGCCGTGTCCAGTGACGGCGGCTGTAACTGTGCGCAGCTGAAGTTTGGGGCAGGAGAATGAAGATCATTATGATGAACTTATTGTTACGCAGGCTTTTTCTCATAGCGAGAAGATATATGCAAAACGCTTGGTCAAGGCTGATTGATTATTTCTGAATTAGGTTTATCTATAGGCAGACCCATCCCATTGATATGAATTGAAAAAGTCACATTCTTCTTATTCTTTATTGCACACAAAACGAAAATATACATTTAAATTGCAATAACATAGGATATGTATAATGGCGAGCTTAATCCAGAATTGTGACTTTTGATTTTGTTCGCGCCAATTGTTGAGAACAGTATTTTAATCAGAGTAAAAGAAAACAATGGTAAGAATTCGGATCCGGGAATGCACGTGATTACCGTGAGTTTATATTTTGATTTCTGAGTTGCATTTCAGTTTTCAAGTGTGGAGTTTTGTGGAGTTGATTATGCAGTATTGTGCGTTAGTTTTAACATAGTGAAGCAGTATTTTATTTCTTCAAGAAAAGCACTATCAGGACTATTGATGGAATAGTGCTGATAGTGCTTTTCTTATCTACATTTTCATTTCATAAAACTAACGTTGCAGTCGGAACCTATAGGTACAGAACGGTTTATGGCTCATTTGGGATCCGTTTTACTCGTAATTTAAATTCCCAATTCAAGACTCGTTTGAACTACGTTCATGATAGGAGATACCGTAACCAGCAGCTACATACACACACAAGACATTTTTACTACGCCATTACATGATCAATTCTTGTTATTAACGAAGCCATTCAAAAAAGCAAAATGACAAAAGAAGTACAAAGAGTAATCAATGTTTTCAATTTAGCCAAAATATTTCCTTCTTAGAAAAATATTCAATACACCTTTCATCTCCAAATAATAACCTGTATACAATAATAGAACCTTCTTGAACAGGTTGGCTCGTTCCCCATTAGACCCCATGAAAGATTTCCTTTACAAACCTTTGCATAACGTTTGACAGTGATCAATGCCTCAGAAATTTCCATACGATCGGAGTTCGAATAACAACCAATGGCGATTAGGTATTCGTCTTTGTATTGACTATGTTTAGAAAACGTTTTTGGTCATAAACTTTGTTTGTTGTTGTCATTAATTTGGCTATTTTTGGGGGTTAGTCTTCTTTATAGTGTGGTTAGTGCCTAACCTGTGGACAGAGTTTGTATGCCGCCCATGGGACTTTGACTTGACTTTACATGCCGTTGAGAAATATCTCTCAGGCTGCTGGTTTCCTCACGACGTGGGTGGTGAAGGTGTTTGTGATAATAAAGGACAAATAAGTGTAAAATAATGCTCGTGGCAAAATAATATATAAGGTCCCATTAAAATAGATATCATTGGTTAGACGTACTGAACGCTGTGTTAAAATTTGTCCATCTATTTTAATGGGACCCTATATACATTTTTTATACAGAAATATCACCACTTTAGTATGGGCAGTGGCACATATACTGCCACCAAATTCTCCACAAAATTTAAAGGGAACTAAAAAAATAAGTTTTGTTAAAAAATAAAAAAAAAAACATATAAATATCCTTATTAACATACATAAATTTCGTTTTACTACCATTTCCGGTTTTCCCTGCCCTGTAAAGGGTAAAAAGGTAAATAAATGAATCATCAAAATAATAATCATAATACAATTCTCAATTATGTAGTCGATGATCTTGGTGCACGGTAAAACTCTAATGAGTTTATGTTGGCACCAACTTAAATGTATCAAATGTATGTATCTACTACTGAATAAATAAATAAATATATACATAATTTTGGTTGGCAAGTACCTTCGATTCCCATCAGTTGTTCGCTATTAACACACCTATTACTATTATTTAATCTTTTTCGCAGAATAATAACCATATATTTTGCACAATGAAACATATGTCATGGATTTGCGCAAGGTAAAGCCTGATTCTGTAATTTAAATTACAATCAAAATAACTTATTTGTTTTTTCCGGGGCTAGTAAGAGTATAAGTGGATCCTGTTTTCCCATTTAGGAATAATAAAAACACATTCAGAAAAACATGAACCTCTTTTTTTAAACGCAATACAAAGCTAAGTTTGATATTTACTTGAAATCTTTTTCTCATAATAGATAATTTATGGCTCATATTTGGGTCAAACGTTGTATCTTTGGGGAACCACCGCCTTTGTTGTTATAACACATCATTAACTTTGACTGAACTTCCGTTATGCTTGTGTTATCGGATCGCTTTTTTATGAAAATCAACTTTCAAAAACTTATTATCGAAGTTAGCTTTTTGAACAAAATTGTTTTTATTTATTAGCTTGTGAACGTCTGCCCTAAAACATGGTTTTTATAGAAAGCGAAATAAAAGTGCAGGCATTGAAAAAAATATTTACTAGTTAGATACTCGTAGTAGCTAGAAAACAGATAGCAATATAAATCACTAGACGTCTTAAAATTGTTAATATCTAACTATTTAAACCAGATTTTTAATATGTAAAATTGTTAATATCTAACTATTTAAACCAAAAAAAAGTGTTAAAAGTTTGACCGCTATGTGTGTCTGTCTTTGAGTCCGTCTGTGGCGTCGTAGCTCTTAAACGAGTGAACCAATTTGGATGCGGTTATTTTATTGCATTTAATAGGTATTTTTAACAACTAGATGAGGGCGTTCCCTCTCATCTAACTGCTCAAAGAAGAAGTAGCGATACGAATTCGGAGTCAGAGCAGTCTCTTTTAAATTCTAGACATTGTCTTAGACAGATAATTTTTATTTTTTTTATACCCCACTCTAGCAAAATTGTGCGATATTTTTTTCATGAGGACCTCTTTATTTCAAATTTGCCTGATACAAGAAAATGTTGACTATTGACGTAGTATACTAAGCGACAGATGATACTAATTTTGTGTAGATATTCCTGTGTGCTCCTTTACACAAGGTCTATAGAGTGAAAAACAAATTGAGAGGAGTCGAAACCTTTGAAAATCAAATTGAGTGGAGTCAAGTGGCTGGAGCGACGGTAGAGGGTTGAGAGAAAAACAAATAAGCATCTAGCTAGTAATTCACATGTCTTGTGCCACTTGCTTTCCTTTCTAGTTGATTCTGAGTTCAATGTCCCGTATATTATGTAGAAATTCTAGACTCAGATTAAATACAATCTTATACGAAGAAATATTACACTCATATTTAATACAAGAACTTGACGACTTGCGTAGCAGTAAATAATACGTTTGTTATTTATTTACCCGAGATAAACCTAACACGAAGGAATCAATCTAATCTAGGGTTAAAGCCTTTGAACTGATGGAAATGAACACAATAATGCATAGACATAATAAAATAAGCGTAAAAAGTTTATGTAATTTCGCTATGAAGATCAGATAATAGGCTTTACCGGCAGATTGGATACGTGCTCGTAAAATTCGGATAAACGTTTTTACAAAAGAAATATGGGTAAATATATTTCAAGGAGATTAGCTGTTACTAAAATACACACCATTTAAAGATAAAAGAAGATACCATGTAATTTAGCCTTAGAAAGGATCACTGTAAATAAAAACATTGGCAGGAAATCTCCGCTTTAAGCAAACGTGGTGATCGATGCTCATGCCTTCTCAGCATGAGAATAGGCATTTGAACTGCAGAGGGTCAGTAATAGGTTGGTTTTACTAGCCTACCATATTCGTGAGCATTTATTAATTATCTGTCATTAAATTTAAAAAAAAAAAGTTAAAAAAAAATAACATTAACCCGACTACGTAACAAGAATTTGTGTGGTATATATACTACCACTAAAAACCTGACTACTGAAAAATCACGGTCTAATTAAAATCAGGGTTTTTTTATTTTCTTCGGTTTATATCCTATGTTACCGGGGTCATAATAACGAATCAATTGACACCTTATTCATCTAAATCGGATGAATAGTTTAGGCGCTACGGAGGAACATACGTAAATACAAACAAACATACACACACATAGACTGCTAAAATCATAACCCTTCATTTTGGCTTCACCGTAGTCGGGTAAATAGGCTGTTAATCAGGACTTACTTTACGACGATCATTATCCTTTTCCCAACTGTGTTGAGATAAGCTTCCAGTCTAACCGTATGCAGCTGAGTACCAGTAATTTACATGGAGCGACTGCCTATCTGACCTGCACAACCCAGTTCGTACTGGGTAATACGATACTCCTTGGTAATACTGGTTGTTAGACTTTCGGGCCACTGACTACCTGTAACGACTGTCAAAGATCTACAAATGACAGCCGGGACCAACGGCTTAACTGACTTAACGACTATAGAGATACATATTTTTACACCTTCAACATCCTTTTTGATGTTTTTTGATGAAGGTCCTCAAGCTTAAAAGAAAAAAACGGGAAATATTCTAGAGCGTGGCTGCAGTAGGCTAAAGTATATTTCTGTCCCAATATATGAAACAGGTCTCCTTGAGAAATATCAATTTCCACATGGACGAAGCGACCAACAAAAATCTCCCTCAAAATATTTGAAAAGATACAGAACATCCGCTCGAAAGAAATGTTTCCTTTCAAAAAGATTAGTTATTTCCATATCTTTCCCAGTGCGTAAAAGCGAGTATTATTTTTCTTATAAAAATGTACTGAAAGCATTAAAATATTCATGAAGAGTTGCTTAATTCGGATTGTAATGGGTAGTAAGTACAATAGAAAGTACTTGCTTTCAGAGTTAATGGAACAGGGCGGTCTGTCATAATTATGGTAATTTTGTGTTTTTTGGCATTCTTGTTGTGTCTATGTTTCTTGACTTTTTGAGTTATCTTCCGGGATGAGCAATTTCGAATGGATAACAACAGAAGACCATTTTTTTAAATTAAAAATGTTTAAAACCTAGTGCGATCTCTATAGATTAAGATTTGAATTAGAATGGAACGGTTTTCCAAAAAGAATAAGAATTACCCCTTTGCTATATAATAGGATAATTTATTTAAAAAGTATTAAAAAAGTATACATTTAGGCGCAGTAGTATTATTTCTAATACAAGTGCTTATAAGTACTCTATAAAATACAGGGTGTAAGGATCAGCCCTCCACAAACTGACAGGGAGCATTCAGCTCCTTATTTTGAATCATATTCCACCGGAAATTTTCTCCGGAAAAAAAACATATTTTTTAATCGTTTTTTTAGTTACTATTCCTTTATTTCAATTCAAAATTACATTATCTGCACGTAGTTAATGTAAATAATACGGCTAAATGAAAAAACCAACAACGGATGCTGAAATACTCTAACGAACGACGCGTGAAATCAGCTGTTCATTTCCTGCCTAGCTACAGACTTCATCGATTTTGCCGTCGCGCTTGCCGTGCTACGTGTGTTTTACAAGATACAAGTAATGATAATTTTGAATTCAAATGTTTGATAGTGACCTGCCTGACCAATGTCTATTTAAACCTGTGTTTCAAATATAATTTAATTGGACTATAATCGTATATCAAAGGATACTGTATGGAATTATTGTTAAGTACCAGAAGAGCTCAAAAAGTTTAACCCAATACAACCTTAAAGAAATACCAGAGATTATTGCTATATTCGTAACAAAATTTATATATATATTTTTTTTTTTTCATTTATTTTTTCTACATATTTTTTTTTAAACTCTTCTCAATATTCTAAAAATTCCAGTTGGTAACAAACATCAATACTATTAAATACCATTCTAACCGACTTAAAAGCCACCACAAAGTCAGGAATCCGACCAAAATCGTCAATTTGAATACTCATTACAATATCCTATTAGTTTCGCTCTGGTCGGGACCAATGAAATAATGGCCTAAAGGGTTTTTACGACAGTTTTGGACCAATGGGACCAATCAAGTGATCCCTTCTTGATCGGTTGTTGATAGGTATTAGTTAAACATTTATTAGTTGTTAATGGGAACCACTGTTGGTTCGATGAGAAACGGGTATGTATTATGTAATTTTTAAGACTAATTTAGTAAATGTAATTTTATAAATGCGTGGCGTTTCCGTGCAGTTTCTTACCCATTCTTCGCCATAGAGATCTACGCTTTCGAATGGGCAACTGCAGTACTTTCTCAAGTTATTATGCCTTGTGACTGTGACTGTAGCTTTGCTTTTTTTTTTTTACATTCAAAAGTGCCTGTGATGGTCTAATTGAAATAAATGCTTTGAGTTTGAGTTTTTAGGTCCTCTTATGTGCAGGTAGGTGCATTGCAATTGTACTTTTGTAATAAAAGTAAAACGTCCGCTATATGGAAACGGCCACAGATAAATACAAGAAACTTTTCTTTAGCAATATATACATTTACGACCTAAATAAAGTTGTTAGAAATGAGAGAAATACACCTACAACGAACAAGAATTTTCTACGGATTGCTACGCGTTTCGTAGCGAATCTGCTACGAGCTACGAGAGTGTAGCAGATTTGCTACGATTCGTAGTCGTGACTATAGTTGTAAATAAACCGTTTTAAACCAAAATCAGTGGTTTAAAACCCGTTTTAAATTTGTTTAAAACGGTTTAAAACCACGACCACGTGGGCCGTACATTGATTACGAATTACTTAAAAAAATAGTTTAAAAGGCTAATTGAAATCATTTACCATTTTTATTAATATATGTGAAGTCATAAATATCATATTTATACTACTATTTAGGATAAGACACTGAAAACAATCATGTTTTGGGTATTTATTAAAATAAAACGGCAATGCCGCATTTTTATTTTTCACTTTGCTACCAAAATCGCAACGGGGAGAGATGGGGCAGGTAGGGATCGATTTTATGTTTGTCTGTCATGTTAATGAAGGTTATATTAAAACATTTTTATTTTATTTTCTTTTTATATATTCTAAATCAGGAAGGAGGTGAGGTCTAGATAACTTCGTGTAAAGCCTCAGTGCATTCCAAAAAAAAAAACATTCTAAACCATATTAAACCGCTAAGTGTGGTTTTAAATCGTTTTAAACCAAAAAGACCGTTTAAAACCAAATGGTTTAAAACGTTTAAAACTCGTTTTGCATCTCTAGTCGTGACAACCTTGTATACATCGTAGATGTTACTTCAGCTAAACAAAACAATTTTATGGACTGTATCCATTGAAACATAACATAACATTACGCCTGTAATCCCCGAAGGCTTAGGCAGAGGTGTACCTAATAGTACATACACATTTCGCCAGTTATGTTTCAATCCCATGTAATAGGAGCCTATTGCCTTCAACCGGGCATGAATCCAGGCTCGGTGTCTACTACTGAGAAATTCCCGATGAAAAAACCTAATAGCGTTTTGGCCGACCCGGGAATTGAACCCAGGATCCTGCTACTGAAACGTTTGTACAAAAACCTATTTGAATAAAGTTCAAAGACCTTTACCCCAGAAATGTCCTGAACAGGTTTCTTTCACCAAGTTTAATCTAAATACGCGTCCCAATTCACAATGAAACCTTCATGTCCATATTTGTTAAACGCTTAGCCTTTTTAGACCTGAAAATTGATGAAGGGATAAACATCAAATTAATAGCTTTGAAAATCCTTTATATATATCAACGTTGTGGCCAAACATTCGTCTTTTTCCAGTTAGCTCTAACCCCTTGGCCACGATTTAGACGTCCAAGCGACGCGTGTTGTGACAGTGGCAGCGATTATCTATACATCTATCTTCTATTAATAAATAAAATTGAAGTGTCTATTTGTAATTTCAAAATGACAGTTTTTTACAGAATAGAAATAAAAGTTTATACGGTACTTGTAACATTAAATCTTTTTTTTTCTTTTGTGTGTTTGACGGGATTTCTACTGCCAGATAGCTAATGTTATTAGGATTTATTATCAATTGATGAAATTATTAATTGATAGTAATAATTTCACGGCCGAACGTGAATGTAATGTGACGGGCAACAGCAAGTAAAGAAAAAATAAATTAAAGAATATGCTTTGATTTTGCCACGAGACAGCGCGTCACTTATCGGGTGTACTATGCCAAATCGAATGCCAAATAATCGAATATCAATTCATCGCCCACTATAAATCGAAGGTCTAATAGTAATGCTGCCAAAACTAGTGAATGTGAACTCGTACCAAAAACTCGCAATTCTAAAGGATATTTATCGCTACCCGTAACTAACTGTCGCTATGCATCATATCGAACGCGTATCATAATACACAGGTCCTGTATTTTTGATACGCGTGAGTCTTACTAAACTACATAATTATAAATGCGAAAGTTTGTGAGGATGTATGGATATTTGTTCCTCTTTCACACAAAAATGGTTGAACGGATTTGAGTGAAATTTGGCACACAGATACTTTAAAACCTTCTTTTATTAACATAACATAAGATACTTTTTATCCCGGTAGTACGATCCCGTGGGATGATTAAATAACTCGGCGTGAGTGCAGCCGCGGCCATAAGCTAAAGAAATAAAATAAAAATAAAAAAGCCTTTAATGCTACCATACAACATAGAACATATACAAATTATATTAACATTACTTTATCAACATTAAAATTCATGGCATCATTACATTGATTGTGAATATTAAATAGTATAGTGGCCATAAATAAGCTACTTTGAAATATATGCTTTGAGTTCGAAAAATAATGCGATTAGTTTTTAAGCCCTGGCTGGGGGCCTTAAAGTAATTTTCGGCCACCACAGGATAGTTCGGTTAAGCAGCTTCAACCTCAGTAGAGTTGTTGAGCTGCGAGTGAAACTAAAAAAAATAAAAATAATAACGCGCGGCTCGCTTTACTCAAGCAAGTCGTATCGCGGTCGTGAACGGGTCGTAGATATTAAGGTTGTGGCCAAACATTCGTCTTCCCTAAATGTGGGTCCTTTGTTATTTAATTAGCTACACTAAATGGTCGGTTATTGGGATGCTTTATAACCTTGAATTAGTGAATGAGAAGCCGTGTGGAAAACGTGTAGTCGATTTAGTTACTTGTTTGTTTATTGAAATATGGATTTGACTTGTTTTATGGATAAGTAACGAACATTTATAATATAAAATGATGTTGGTGTTTAGCAAAATGATTTGTATATTTTTAACATAGCATGACGCCTGTAATCCGCGAAGGGCTATAGGTCTATTGCCGTCAACCGTGCAAAAATCTAGACTACGTTTTTGCTACTGAGAAATTCTTGAAAGAAAAACTTAATACCACTTTGCCCGACCTGGGAAGCGAACCCAGGACCTCATGCTCAGCAGTCGCGCTTGCGACCACTAGACCAACGAGGCAACAAATGAGCTATTAACACAAATATGATTTTAATTAATTCAATACGGATGTATGGACTGTATGAAAGATATAGTAATTCACATAAACTGTCACTTACGGGATATCTTCCGTGATTGTCTTTAATTTATTTGAGCTCCCGATATTTCGACGCTGTCGTTTTATGTGTAGTTGTAAACCATGAAAGTTTAAAACAGTGTTTAGATAAAGTAATGCTCCTCATTTAATTTTATTGTCTAATGACTAGCAAGAATTAGTTACTAAATATATATTTGTCACAATTTTTCAAACTGGAATATTCCCAGCTCAAACAACACCATACAATTAGCTCTGAAAACTTAAAGCTAACCATCAACGAAACAACACAAAACTCAATCCTTGACATACAAAACTTAAAACCATTATAAAATAATACAATTTCAGTGTGGATGTGACAATAAAACTATAAGCATGAACACAATATAGCGTTTATACAGCAGAGAGCGTTAAATGGGCCGCGAATGATAATATTATGTTAGTCTGGTTCGTGTGAAACTCCACTATTGTAATGTCAAGGGCAGTTTTCCATGTAATAATTATTTTGTGGGTTATGAAATGATAAATGAGGATTGTTTTCGACGTGTTTTGTTTTTGTATATTTTACTAGCACTTTGCCAGTGTCTTTGTTCGAATTGTGATAGCTCGCCTAATATGCACGATATAAATATGATTTATAGACTATAGCACCCATGAATAATGTGGCTTTCTGCCAGTGAAAGAGTTCTTACAATCGGATGATTAGTTTTGGAGATTACTCCCTACATAAAAACTTACAAAAAAAAACTACTTCTCAATCGTATAGATAGCTTTTTTAAATACATGTTTTTAACGTAAGAAGTTTTCTAAAAACACCTTCCAGACCCACGTATTATATTCAATCTTCATCAGCACTTTTGTACTTAATGCGTGGTCGACATTTTCATGAAGGGTCCATTTACCCCCTTTATACTTGTACGGCACGTCTCCTCCTTCGCTGCTGTTTAAAGAGAAACCGACCTTGTTACGAGTAACACATTCTAAACGCAATAACGTGTTCCCCGTAATATCGAATGATGCCTTCACATGCATACGGAACGGCGTATTGCACGGAATGGCGTATTGCATTTATCCATAATACGCAGCACGTTATGGCGTATCGTCATGCATCATATAAGGCAGGAATTTAATATTAGTGTGAAGATTCCTTGGAGATATTTTATTGCGCTTTCTATCGTCGTTGCAGTGTGGTGGGATGAGAAACGTGTGAATTCCTTTTGACCTTTATAGTTAGCGATAGTTTCAAGATCACCCGCTTAGTTTAGAGTCCTACACAGATGGCAGGCCAGGTTGACATAGTTCGGCTAAGCCAGGGAGCCACCCTGCCAGGGTTGCGGGACTGTTCGAAAGAGATACCGCGGCCCTGGAACACAAAGGGCAAAGGAAGGAACATGGATGGGTTTTAGTCAGTAAAAGTCTGACACTCCCCCCTGCTCAGCCCAGAGCGAGAGGGGTTATTTGATGAGTTCCCATCGTTAAAAAAAAAAACTGGGAGCCAAATCGGATATTTATAAATACAGCTTTTTTCAAATTGATCCGAACATTTTGTTGGCGATAGTAGATGCAGATTTCAACTTTTTTGTCGAAAACATGGAAAAGTTGATAGTTTTTCAAAAGCACTAGGAATTTCTTCCGTATCGTGGGTACGTTTACAAACATTAAAACTCACATGTATACAGAAACAGCCAGACCCGAAACAACTACCAATAGGCCATTCAAGTTTTTGTTCCTTGCGGGAATCGAACGTGCGATCCGCAGCGCAGCTGCCAATCGCGCTAACAATACTGTATTTTTTTTTAATTTATCATAAAAAGTAAAAAAAATCTATTATGATTTCCTAGTGAATTCTTTTCATAAATCTCATTCTTTAATAAGATGATTCTATTCGTATTTTACCACACCAATACAAAAACATAGGAACGAAAAATCTATTTTTTAAACCGAAGACACCATAGACAATAGAAAGTAAATGTCAGACATCTTTACTTACCCAAATGCTCCACAAGTCACATTGAACCTTTTTCCATCCTCTATAAGAATGAAGTGAATGGAAATGGGAGTTATGAATTTGTTCCTAAATGTACTTTCTTTTTTATTTGCTTTATGCCATCTTTGAACGTGGCTGTGTTTGGATGAGGGTCTTGAAGTGTTGAAAATCTTTCTGTTTAACGTGTTAAGTGTGTGTGAACGTGTGAAGTAGGATTTATATTTTCATGGTAGATAACACGTCCATTTAAGTTTGTAGGTTGTTTGGTTCGGACCAAGATATACTTTACTTGTTTGCAGAAATTATTAAGTAGAGTAAACTAGGTATAAAGGGTGTAACAAGACCCTTAACGAAGCCGAAAGGTACTTGTTCTCCCCATCATTACGAACATTTTTTTGTTCTATACCATACCTGGGAACCTTCTAGTTACGGAGATATTGGGGGTCAAAGTTCCAACTTTTTCATAAGTTTTTTTTAAATGCATGCTTTTAACGTAAGATTTTTATTGTAAACATCTCCATGACTTCCATACTATTCAATAATTCATTTACCGTAAAACGTGATTTTTTACCCCAAAAAAAAATCGTTTCCCAGCAATAATTTTTGCGTAAAGTTACTTAGTTTGATGAACATAACGCCTGGTTGACGGCTTCGTGAAGGGTTTTGTTACACCCTGTATATATTATTAATAAAAACTACGTATTATGATTCTGATAAAGTAGCCATTTTAGGCCCCAGCTGGTAACGTGCCCAAGAGACAACACATAGCCTCTGGCCAAGGTAAAAGCCAGCGTGTTTACGAGAATGCGTAAACTAGGCAACTTCGTGTGTTTTCTTTATTTACATGGCATGTTCTGAAACCAAAAATTCAGATACAAAGTGAATGACATCTACCAACTCACATTTGGTCTGATGAAATACAGGCGACTTCGTCTTACAGAGAGGTTGCTTACACTACACGTCATATAACAAAAAAGGCTATTCTACTCCGTTACAAATATTTTTTTCACTCTATTACAACTTTCAAAAAACGAATTCGTGTATAAACTAATTTCAGTCACCATAACAATGTTTACCTAACTCTACAACGTGTAACAGAATAAACGGAAAACCTCTTAAGGCGTCATTGTCTCAAAGGGCAAAGGAAGGAACATGGATGGGTTTTAGTCGGTAAAAGTCTGACACTCCCTACTGCTCAGCCCAGAGCGGGACCCCTTTGATGATTTCCCATCCGGAAAAAAAAGGGGTCATTGTACTCATCATTATGAACAACTTTAACTATGGGCCCAACCCCGAAATCGCGAAAAAAGATCAGATGTTCAGTACATTTTGTCGAGTTGTGGTAATAGTGTTACTGAAAAGATGTTTATGATAAAGGTAATCATTACAGTAAGCGGTGATGTTAAATGATTGGGGTATACGTAGATTGAATCCATAAATTTATCGGTTGGTATAGGCTTGAAAGGAATTTGACTTTTGTTTTATAAAGGGACACAGGGATTTCGATATTAATACGAGTATACTCCTGATAAACCCTGATTTCTACATGGTTAGTAAAAAAAATCTTTAATGTTAAAGTAATGATGTGAATGATAAAAATGTCCAGAACCTTTCGACCTCGTCAGTCATCCATTCTGCGAACAATGTTGTCATAGCCATTTAAGTATATCGGCGGTGGCGACCATCGGCGGCGGCGACCTCTCGCGTCCGGCCCTGGTTCAATCCGGACCATGGTCCGGAGCGAGAGGGAATGGGACGCCGTCACCTCCTTCTGCGAAGCAGTCATGCTAGCGAAGGAGGTGGCGGGACGTGAGAGGGAGAGAGCCTCACGTCTCAGCCGCCGCGGAAGACGCCCTGGGCGTCGGGGGCCACGTGGTGGCTCCCGGTCACCGTAGGCGCGGGCCTGTAGACGGTGAGTAATGGGTTTACTCGCCGTCCATCCGTCTTATGACGACAGGCCGTGTCGACGGCGCGTCCGTGTTCCACGCGCGCCTCAAACAGAGTCAGCAAACAGGAAGGGGTCCGAAAGGACCGATGCCTGCCAGGGTTGCGGGTCTGTTCGAAAGAGATACCGCGGCCCTGGAACACAAAGGGCAAAGGAAGGAACATGGATGGGTTTTAGTCAGTAAAAGTCTGACACTCCCTCCTGCTCAGCCCAGAGCGGGAGGGGTTATTTGATGATTTCCCATCCGAAAAAAAAAGCCATTTAAGTATGGCAATTATTCAGGCTGTCAGTTACCTTGGTTGGAGAACCAAGGTAACTGACATAGACATACAGAGTGATTAAGCGCTTGATTATAAATAATTTTCATGCTTAAATTCTACACTATTATAAAACCTCCTGTCATAGTTAGCTAAGTTTCCGACGTCCAATTAAAACTCGACCACAAACTATTAGACACCCAAAAGTTACTAAATTCATTTTTCATCATAAATAGAAACAAGAATGAACTAACAATTCATTTGAAAGCCTTTAAAAGCCGCTAAACAACAACAGTACAGAACCATTTAACTTTGCAAAAACCTTTATAATAATAACTAGCGAGCCGCCATTGTGCACGAGTGCTATCTTCCGAAGTGGAGACACATTGTCAAAATATCGAGGTTTCTGTATAATATCTAAGTTTAATATTAAAGTATCATACATACAAATCTTACGGAATAAATTTTCTAAATGGTGTTAATACTGCATCGAAATCCATTGCGTAATTTAGAAGTTAAACACGGTTACAATGAGCAACACAAAGAGCGACTTCAAATCAAATCAATTTATTTGCTATAAAGTATTGGTACAATTTCGGTGTTAACATAAATAATCTATATCCTTAATACTTGGGCTTACTTAATAAATGGGCTTATACTCGTAATTATTATCATTAAATTAATATTTCAATTGAAATATAATTCTATACTTTTTCCATAATATTATGTCAGTGGTTAAATAATTACCGTTATATTTTATTAACCAATTTCTTATTAAATAAGTCACTTACTGAGTAGAAATTCTTTTCCCTTAACTGCAAATTTATTAGCTGTTAAGTTTTTAATACTGTCAGGTATAGCATTAAATATGCGAACACACATTGCATAGCTATTCTTGCTGTGTAATGCTGTCCTAGGAATTATGGGCAAAACTATTTTAATTCTATGCTTGTTACTTTTTGGAAATATTTCATGAGCTTTTTTAAACAACTCCGGGTGCATTTTCACAAAGGACATGTTTCATTTTCGGCCATAAGATGTACAGTTATCAAAAAAGAGGAAAAAATTCCACGAATTCAGGAAAAATATTCTCTTGAGAATTTAAGACTGATTTGTTGTGCATAGAAAGTAACAGTTTTTCAATTATTGCCATATTATATTCAACATGGCGTCTTACTGGTTTGCCTAGTCTGCTTTCGTCCTGAAATCATGTCACATAAAAACATAATATCACGTCGATGTTATTTATGAGAAGTATGTGTTCTTGTAATAAATAATTATTATTATACTCTTTCAGTGTAATTTTACGTTCTCTCATTTATGTTTTGTTCCTACGACTCATGCTTTGTACAATTATTATCAAATAACGATTTCTAGGTTATGCAAAACGTCATCTCTACAACCTGTCATAGCTGTCATAACACTCACGACAAACGTCAAACAATTTTATTTTTTATTGCGTGCATAAAAAACCATTTAATATTATGTAAAAAATGTTACTTTATTCTATTCAGAGGTTTGTTTCGCAGCTTTTATAAAAAGTACGTGTTATGGCCGGAGTCCCATACAAAAATGAAACGTCTCCTTTAGCGCATTCAAAGATATAAAGACTTGGAAGTATTAGAATCTTGAACTTTTTGAATGGATGCATATTCCCGCTTCATTTCAATACATTCATTCATTTTAATACGAGTATGTAAATAGAATAGATAAACATAATTCAGACATCAGACACGTTTTTCCATCAGTTATATTACATAGGAGTGGGGATCAGTTATGTACTTATCCTTCGTATAAAAGGTGTCCGACCCTCCACAAAGAAGTCAACCAAGCATTCTGTACATCAAACTAAGTAACCCTACGCAAAAAATATTGCTGAGAAACGACTTTTTTTGGGGTGAAACATTACAGTTTACGGTAGGACTCAATGTAACGCACTTAAAATATTGTGCTGATGGATACATTGTATGGTACAGAGGTCATGGAGGTATTTAAGGTAAAGTTTAAATAACATTTAGAATGTGGATTAAAAAAAAACGTAAAAAGTTGTAACTTTGATCTCTAATATTTCGTAACTAGAAAAAATATTGCAATGATAAGAACAAGTGCCTTTCGGCTTCGTTTGGAGTGTTTTTACACCCTTGATACCTAAGTAATGTATCTAAGTACATATATTATGTGTGTTGGGATAGTAAGTGTCGAAATTTATGAGTCACGAAGTTCAAGGTTGGATGGAGATGGTACTCGTATGATGGGCCAATGTTTGAGCAATGTTTGGGTGTGGCATGTTGGCTGTAGACCGTTAGTGAATGTTTCTACATTATATCTGTAATTCATATTGTGTTAATATTGAAGAATATTCTTTTCTTTTCTTTGAGAATGACTCTCCGTCTAATTTAAATTACAGTATTAAAGTTTATTTAAGAACTTTTTTTATTGTTTTCTTACTTTTTTTTGTGTTGTTTTATTGTTGGTTGTGTACTAAAAAAGGGAAAACAAGTATAAATAAACTTTAGTACTGTCATTTAAACTAGAACTAAAAACAAAAAGAAAAACGACAACCAGTCATACAATAATAATCATTGTAGCGGACTGAGCCTAATCACCACACTGCTGGTTTACAAGACTTCCTATTTTAAAGGGGACTGTTATACGAAAGTAAACGCCGTGATGGTTGGTGGTAGACTGGTCTTTTTAATGGAAAACAAAATATCAAAAATAAACAGCATTCGAAATATAAAAGAAACATTGTACAAAATATACCAAAAAGTATAAAAATTACAAAAAGGTGCGTCGTGCACATTCCTTCCCCCCAAAGTTAAGCACTCAGCTTGAGCAGCTTCCTCAAGGGCCTCTTCAGTGTGCCCGCTGCAGTCCTGACTTCCGCCACTCGGATCACCCCATCGCGGCCCGGGTAAGTCGCTGAGATGCGCCCTCTCGGCCAGGAGCCCCTCGGTAGGTTACCGTCAGCCACCAGGACCAGATCGCCCACAGCCAACTCTGGAACGTCGCCTTGCCTGGGTCTGGGAATGAGATTCGGCAAGTACTCTTTAACCCAGCGCTGCCAGAAGTGGTCCGCCAGTCTGACCGCTTTGCGCCAACCGCTTCTCGACACCAGATCACGGTCCGTCAAGGTTGCTGGAACGGGACGCCCCGATGAAGCTGCAAGGAGGAAATGATTTGGGGTGAGCGCCTCTTCGCTGCCGGGCTCTACCGAAACGTGCGTCAGGGGGCGGGAGTTGATTAGCCCTTCTGCTTCTGCGAGTACGGTTCGGAGAACTTCTTCTGTCGGAGCACGTTCGGTGAGGGTCGCTCGGAGTGCTGTCTTCACACTTCTCACCAGTCGCTCCCATACTCCACCCATAAATGGAGCCGATGGAGGAATGAAGCGCCAACTAATTTTCTCCGTTGCAGCATATTCTATGGCTGCGTCCCCGTAGAGTGCACGGAGTTCTCTTCTTGCCCCGATGAATGCGGTGCCATTGTCAGACCAAATCTCAGAAGGCGTTCCTCTGCGAGCCACGAAGCGCCGAAGACTCAGTACAGCAGAATCTGTCGACAAGCTTCCAACAACGTCCAAGTGGATGGCGCGGACGACTAGGCACGTGTACAAAGCGACCCATCTCTTCTCCCGTCTTCGGCCAATAGTCACTTGAACTGGTCCAAAGTAGTCTAGCCCAGTGAATGTAAAGGGGCGCTTGTGGTGAGCTAAACGTGCCTCCGGTAAATTCCCTGTAGGCGGCTGGAATTTCTCAGCTCGGCGAATGCGGCATAGCTGACAACGGAAGGCAACGGAGCGGACGACGTTTCTTAAGCCGAGCAAGTAGAAGCTCTGACGAAGCTCGTTGACCACGGTCTCTGTGTTGGCATGGGCGGCTCGGCGGTGGTGGTGGTCTACTAGTAGCTGGACGGCAGGGTGCTTCCCATCGAGGATGATGGGGTTTTTTGTGGCTTCAGGCACTCCCGAGGCTGCGGCGATACGGCTGGATAGGCGTATGAGGCCGTCTTCATCCACAATCAGTGACAGTCGGAACAGCCGACTGGTGCGAGGTATGGGCAGGGGAGGGAGACTGCTCAAACACATCATCTCAACAGGAAATGAGTCCAGCTGTGCCTGGAGCAAAATGTGCGCCTCGGCCAGGCGCATATCGGCAGCTGTCTCATGCGCTGAATGTGGAGAGCCAAAAGAGCTTGAAGGCTGAAAAGAAAAGGTTAGTATCCGCCCTTGCTCACGCACTAAATTATCTACCTGAAGCCCCCTACGTGATAATGAATGGAGTCTTATAAGAGTTATATATTTATGAGCTTTATAAGTTGCACGTACCAATCTCAGCCAAGAGCTAAACCGCTTGGGATCAGCTGAGACTGGCACATGCCTCTCTACGCTACCGATGAGGTAAACTGCTGTGGTATATGCCGGATTCCTACTCTCTTCATTTACGGTTGGGAAGGAACTAGGCTCACTAGGCCAGTCAGAAGAAAGCAAGAATTCTGGACCAGTGATCCAGCGAGACTCTAGGGATAACGTAGTGCGTTTTAACCGGGTTGCATCGTCAGCGACGTTCAACTCGCTAGGCACCCACCGCCAATCACTGGCACTCGTTAACTCCAGGATCTCGCCGACTCTATGCGAAACAAAAGGTTTGAATGAGCGGGCCTCGCTTCGTAACCAACTCAACACCGTCATTGAATCACACCAAAAAACTTGCCTGACGGGTCTGAAACGATGAGAATCGCAGATTGTTGAAGCGAGGCGCGCGGCGATCAACGCTCCCTGCAGCTCCAACCGCGGAATCGACACCGGCTTTAAAGGAGCTACACGGACCTTGCTGCAAACCAGTGCGAGCTTGACTCCTCCATCCTTAAGTACGAACCGCCAGTAAGCCACCGCAGCAAAGGCAGACTCGCTGGCGTCAGAAAAAACATGAAGCTCGCAATGATTCACTTCATAGTCGGCTAGGCAGTAGCAGCGTGGGATCTGCAATTCGGCAACCCCAAACAAATCCTGAAACCATAGCCTCCACGCTGCACTGTCCTGCTGTGAAAGTTCTTCATCCCACTCGAGACCCTTGCGCCACGCATTTTGAAACATGATGCGACCGGTCACTACTAGAGGCGCAATAATTCCGAGGGGGTCGAAAACTCGCATCACGTGGGCCAAAACCACCCGCTTGGTAAGCTTTTTTGGCAGCCCATCCTTTTTTAATCCAATATTGAAACCGACACAGTCTGTAGTGGGCTGCCAAATAAGGCCAAGCGTCCTCACAGGAGTGGCCAGGTGGCCCAGGTCCACGGGTGAAGTCACCGGCACCTCCAGCAATGTCTCCTTCGGTAACAACGTCAGAGCCGAGGCACTGTTGGAGGCCCAGCCACGCATTTCAAAACCCCCGTTTTTGTGGACAGCGTGAATATCAGCGGCCAGTTTTGCTGCTTCATCCACACTGTCAAGGCTGCAGATGCAATCGTCCATATAATGGTCGCAAATGATTGCACGTGCTGCGTCCGGGTATTGTGTCTGATGCTCGGCCGCATTTTTATTTTTAATGTAAATTGCCGTAAAGGGACTAGAAGCGGCACCGAACATCATCGACGACATCCGGTAAACGCGCAGCGGTTCGCGTGGATTATCGCGCCACAAAAACCTCTGCGCGTCGCGGTCTTCAACGCGAATTTTAATTTGCGGAAACATTTCCCGAATGTCCGCGGTCAACCCAATTTTGCCTTCTCTAAATCGAAAAAGAACGCCGAGTAGTGGCACAAGCAGGTCAGGGCCCGGTAACAACAACGAGTTTAGTGAGACGCCCTTGGATTTGGCAGCGGCATCGTGCACAACCCGCAGCTTATTAGGCTTGTTTGGGTTGACCACGCCGAAGTGAGGCAGGTACCAAATACGTGGCCCTGTGGGTGTCTCTGGACACAGCTCGGCGTAGCCCTTCCCAACCATATCGAGAACGTTGGCACGATACCGCTCCGCGTAGGCACCATCCCTACACAACTTCTTCTCCAAGCCTAAAAACCTAGATAAGGCGAGGTTGTAACTATTAGGTACCGATAAAACGTCAGACTTCCAGATCAGACCTACTTCAAAACGACCACTGGGCAGGCGGCGTGCTGTGCGCTCAATAATCTGATCAGCACGTTCGTCATCAGCATTGCGCGCCTCACGTTTCGAAATACCTATAGACTCGAGTTTGTACTGCTCCTTAATAAGCTGCTCTAATTCGGAACGGTCGCTGTGGGCTACAGTCGCGGATTCAAACAGTGTGGCGTGGCTAACAACATCAACCTGAGTAGTTGAACTACAACCGAAACCGAATAATACCCAACCAAGCGCAGTACGAATCGCGACAGGTTGTGACTTAGACCCCTTACGTGTGGCCCTAGATACGGTGAGATGCCAGTTGTCAATGCCAATGATGAGCATTGGCTGAATATTACCGTAACACAACTCATCTGCAAGATCCGCAAGATATGGGTATTTCGTGACGGCGTCCCTGTTGACAAACTGAGACGACACCCCTAGACTGCCAATAGATCTAGCCCTACGAATAAGGTGACTATCTTTCGCGTGACGACCCTTGATGTAGAAGTCGACGTAACGCACCAGTGCGTTCTTATTAAGGCCCCCTATGCAATCTACGTGAACGCGTCCTTCTGGCCCCTTAACACCTATCTTAGCAGCAACCTCCGCATCAATAAAAGTAGCGGTCGACCCGTCGTCCAATAAGGCATAAGTATCGACACTACCAGACGGACCAGACACAGTTACAGCAACAACTTTCAGTAACGGGCGAAGACTCAGCGATTGCGCCGGACTTTCAGCTGAAAAAGAAGTTGACGCGTGGGACAGGATTTCTTTCCCTTCAGCAAGAGAAACTATAGGTACGGAGCTCGACGCGCACGGGGCGGAGCTCAGCGTGGACGGCGCAGTATCGTCGTCCTCTTCTAAGCCTACGTGAGCTGCGGCTGCGCGCTCACTAGCACTGTGCAACAACCTATGATGGCGGAATTTACAATCGCCAATGTCACACAAACTTTTTGCTGAACACGAACTTAGCCTATGCCAACCTTCTTTGAGGCACCTGTGACAAATTCTTTTCTTTTTTATAAAATGCCACTTGTCATCTACTGACAAGGAAAGAAATTTGTCACATTGCGTCAATGAATGCTGTTGTTGACATAAAACACAATGAATTTTGCCTGAAACAGTCGTGGATGAACTATTTTTAGATTTTGACCGAGATTTCTCTCCATCAACGACTGCGTGCACCTTATCCCTGAATCGGTTATTGGCAGCGGAAGTCGAACTCGGTGCGCCAGCCGATTCAGGGAGGAGACCGAATCTAGACTGAAGCTCGACTATGTTGGCCAGGAAATCGGCGAACATGTCGAGCATGGGTAGACCACTGGCCGCGTGACTGCTGGCGTAGGCCACCCATTGTGCTCGTAACAGTGGGGGGACTTTAGAAATAACCGATTGAATCAGCTCTGGCGATGTTAGGTAGTGAGGCTGGTCGAGTAGCCGAATCGCTTCCACACAATTACGAACACGACTGGCAAAAATAGCAAGGTCTTTACCTTCACCGGAGACGCGCGGTAAAGTGCGCATTGCAGCTGCCTCCTGAGCCACTATAAGCTCGGGGCGGCCGAAGCGCGTATCAAGCGCGCGCAGCACGACATCAGGCTCACGCGCCGTTGCCAGCAGCATCATGACCGCTTCACGCGCGCATCCCTTCAATGCTTTGTTCAACCTAGCTAGATTTTCCACTGCAGAATGTGAGTCCATCGTATCTAGAAAGGCTCTTTTTAAAGAAAGCCATTCTAGATGCGATTTACCGTCGAAAAACGGCAATGGAAAATCCCTATCACCCCTACGGTGGCATGCGCCTTTATTAACATTATCTATGAGAATGCCTAACGACTTCACAAGGCGGTCTGAATCGCTGGAACAGAGATGCATGTTAGCATTTGTAGCTGTTGTGGCTAGGTCAGCCGGTTTTATAGGCGAAACCGGGGCTGGGGCTAGGCGAGAGGGGGCGACCGAGATAATTGAATGAAACTCGACGGGGTCAGCTAGGCCAACTGGATCAACTTTCAGAGCAGCTTGCGATTTTTGCAGCCAGTCATTGACCGAACGACTGCTTCTCGAACTACGATGACTGGCATCAGCATCTATAGCCGCCAATTCTGCTCGGAGTTCCAACTCCGCTGCCTCGCGCTCTCGCGCGGCGACCCTCTCTGCGGCGACCCTCTCTGCGGCGACCCTCTCTGCGGCGACCCTCTCTGCGGCGACCCTCTCTGCGGCGACCCTCTCTGCGGCGACCCTCTCTGCGGCGACCCTCTCTGCGGCCTCCTGCTCTAATTCAGCCATACGGCGAGCATGTAAAGCCTCTGCGGCTAACTTTCTAGCCACCATTGTAGCAGAAGAACGAGATGAAGTTCTACTTACTGGTCTCGACGGAGTCTGGATTGTAGTGACGGGCCTCGGCGGGGTCTGATTGCCGGAGACGGAAGGGGTCTGGACTGCGGCCGCCGCGTCGGCGGGTGAATGGCTGGGCCCTGGTTGCTCCAGCTCCTTCTCCACAGCGTTCCCTTCAGCCCCCATCTTGGCACCCGCACGAGTACGCACCATCACCAATATTTGCTAGACTGGCTATCGAAGGACCACGATGTAGCGGACTGAGCCTAATCACCACACTGCTGGTTTACAAGACTTCCTATTTTAAAGGGGACTGTTATACGAAAGTAAACGCCGTGATGGTTGGTGGTAGACTGGTCTTTTTAATGGAAAACAAAATATCAAAAATAAACAGCATTCGAAATATAAAAGAAACATTGTACAAAATATACCAAAAAGTATAAAAATTACAAAAAGGTGCGTCGTGCACAATCATGTATAATGTTCATTTAATATTATGCGTTTGCAAGCGTGCGAAACAGGTTTACGTTTCTATGCGTACGTTTTATTTATTATATTTGCTATCATTGTACACAAATGTATTCTATTTACGTACCTATTCATACATATACCTTAGCAGTAACACAAACTATAAAACTGATTTACATCCGTCACATCACCATCTCAGGTCCGGTTGAAAACCAGCGTCGGGCACTAGCTGCTCGGCAGTTTGCTGAACTGGGCCTATTTGGCGCAGCCGTGAGACACACAATTATCTCTTGCCTTGTCTTGCTTGTCTTGTTTTTTTATTCTATTTTTTTGTGTTTAGCCTTAAGTTTATAATTTTATTTTTTTGTTGTGTGCACTTGTGGCCTGTGCCAAATAAATATGTTTTCTTTCTTTTCTTTCATACCAAGGGGTTTCGTATTACCCAGTACTAACTGGGTTATGGAAGTCTCAGATAGGCAGTCGCTCCATGTAAAATATTGGTATTCAGCTGCATACGGTTAGCCTGGAAGCCGACCACAAAATAGTTGGGAAAAGGCTAGGCAGATGGTGAGGACGATGATGACTGTAATTTAAATTAGACGGAGATTCATTTCATCAACATCTACCAAGACTTTTACTAACTACCTTAGGGTCGGCTTCAAGTCTAACCAGATGCAGCTGAATACCAATATTTTACATGGAGCGACTGCCTATTTGAACTCCACAACCAAGAGTCGTTTATTCGTCTGAATATCCTGAATTTAAGGGAGGCTTTTCTGAAATAGGTACAGAGGCTTTTAAAAACTGCCAGTGTCCAACAAAAACAGTATAATTTAAGTTATTTTTTTTTATCACATAAACAAAAGAAAACCTCAGTTACTCGTAAACAGACTCCGACTGCCCTGGGAAAGTCTCTTTGGTCTAGTCGTCACAAGCGTGACTGCTGAGTAAGAGGCCTTTTTTTTCGGATGGGAAATCATCAAATAACTCTTCCTTCTCAGCCCAGAGCGGGTCAGACTTTTACTGACTAAAACCCATCCATGTTCCGTCATCGCCCTTTGT
This sequence comes from Eugnorisma glareosa, assembly GCA_947578425.1. Taxonomy (NCBI): domain Eukaryota; kingdom Metazoa; phylum Arthropoda; class Insecta; order Lepidoptera; family Noctuidae; genus Eugnorisma; species Eugnorisma glareosa. Next base: position 15,853,076 of record OX387960.1, on the reverse strand, counting down.
GTTCCGGTGCCACGGTATTTCTTTCGAACAGTCCCGCAGCCCCGGCAGGCATCGGCCTCTTCCTTTTCCTGACATCTCTTTGAGGCGCGCGTGGAACACGAACGCGCCGTCGACACGGCTGAGCAAGAGGCCTTGGGTTCGATACCCGGGTCGGGCAAATTGTTATTACTGAGTTTGAATCTGTGCCCAGTTGATGGCAATATTCTCGTCCCCTTTTACATGGGACTTAAACACATAACTAGCGAAATGTGGGTGTACTATTGGCACACCTCTGCCTATCCCTTCGTGGATTACAGGCGTGATGTTATACGTGAAACAAGATAATCACAACTTGTTGAAAAACATCTTTATCTTTACATTATACCTGTTGCTAAGAAAAAGCGACAAAAACCTGTTGATATTACACTCTTTAAAGGACGATGCAAATATAAAAGATCCGTTTAAATGTCTTGATTAAAGTAAATGAGATATCACTAAAGGATGAAAGTTTAAACGAAATGGTTGAGAATTTTTATTTAACTTAACATATTTTATGCTAGTCTGTTGCCCGCAGCTTCGCTCGCATTTTTGTGGGAATTTATTCCACGGGCACTTTGTAAATATAGCCCATGGCACTCGGGGATAATGTAACTTCCTATTAGTGAAAGAATTTTCAAAATCGGTTCAGTAGATCCAGAGATTACCCCTACATACAAACAAATTTTACCTCTTTATAATATTATAGTATAGACTAAAAGAGATCGTAGCTAAGTAATAACAACCACTTGAGTCGATCTTTTGGGTTAAGCTGTGCTTGCCTAGGTTGGTCCGTGGATGGGTGACCCATTACATACCGAGTTTCTTCCATGCCTCGGAAAGCACGTTAAGCCGTTGGTCCTGGCTGTAAATTGTAGCTACCCTTGACAGTCGTTACAGGTAGTCGGTGGCCCGAAAGTCTGACAACCAGTCTTACCAAGGGGTATCGTATTCGGTATTACCCAGTACTAACTGGGTCGTGAAGGTCAGATAGGCAGTCGCTCCATGTAAAATAATGATACTCAGCTGCATACGACCATTACATAATAAAGTATACAGAATTACTATGTAATTTAATTGTATTACATTTATTAATTTAAATAACCTAAAGTAAATAACCTAGCAACAAATTTAAAAAATGGCGTCAAAAAACTCCTCAACGCTGTCAACTGGTAATGTACCCAAGAGACTGGCGGCGTTGCCACGTTGTATGGCAACGCTAAGCCTTTGGCCAAGGTAAAAGCCAGCCCTTGGGTCACGGGAAGTGTCAACTAAACGCTTAGAAATATCCTTGAAAAGGCTGTGAGCGCTCGGACCCCACGGTCCTAGAGTTTCAACCCCAAACGGCTCGAAAATATAGTTACCAATGAGGTTACTATATTTACGCCGCTTGAGGTTCTTCGCAGCCGCAGCGGCAGCCCCAGCACAGCACGATGAGCTAGGAAGATGGGATGGCGCAAGAGTATCGACACATGTTGCGTCCCACACTAAAGGCCTACCCATCTTCCATGGAAACAAAGACATCCCGTCCGGTCTCTTGCCATCGTCGCGTTACATAGTTGGGAAAAAGCTAGGCAGATCAAGATGACTTGCAACCCGCCCCTTCTTTCCGTGGTTTACCACAAGTTGTTGTTGTAGCAACTTGACATTACAATGTCATTTATTTAGTAGTACGTCATTTAAGGTATATATAAACCTGTAATACACATAAACTTTCCAGAATATTTTTTAAAATAATTATGTTATCTGCATCTGTTGCATAGTTTATAATAATAACGCAGTCGTCCGGTCCGTCTTGAAACGACTTCTTTTGATAATACCTATGTATTTAAAGAATATAGGTTTTTACAAGCTTTTACTTAGCTTGCAATGTTTGTATGTTTGTTTATGCCAAATCTTGCTACTGAATTTTAAATTATCATTAATACTAGAAACGGAATATTTAACCTGTTTACTGGTCATTTCGAGTTCCCGATATTTCGGCGCTGTTGCAAGCACCATCCATGGTCACGGATAAACGAAAATTATAAAATAGTCATCCCAAACCTTTTGAGCTGTAATTTTGCATACACGTTTAGTTTGGATGACAATGCATGGTTAGCTCACTGGACTTCATTCTAAATCCAATATGGCGGACTCCCAAAGATGGCAGACTAGTGATTTTTATGCACCTCAATTATATGGATATCAATTAACAGGGTTTCGTTGCGAAGAATACGAAAAAAATGACGTCACAACTATATTTAAACGCTTGTTTCTGAAAACGATTTTTTGCTACATGCATGTTTAGTTTTGACAAATAACTTGAGTTGTCAAAGAGCCTCCAATCAATCACAAAGAATGACAGCTATTTCATAAATTGATGTTGTATTCAAATCAATATTTACATTATTTACAATGCCCTCTACATACAAACAATAAATAAATAGTACATTTAAATTGCAATTTGCTTTCCAATTCTGTAACATTTAAAATGCATGGATGCGATACGAATCTATGAAATAGTACAACAGATATTTTGTGAATACAAAAGTATTTGAAACAGAAAAATACGCAATGGATTGCAATTTTAAATAACTTGATCGGAATTCAAATATAGCAAAGTGATATTGACCATTTTCCCTATCGTTAATTGTCAATTCTGGTCCTAACTGAAGAGAATAGTCGTGCAAATACGCCATAATCGCTTTTATAATTATGTCACTCCCTAAACAAAATTGCCGCGACGATCGCTTTTTTAAGAAAATCATCTGCCTAGCCTTCTCCCAGCTATGTTAGAGTCGGCTTCCAGTCTAACCGGATACAGCTGAATAACAGTATTTTACACTGAGCAACGGCCTATCTGAAAAACTGAGCCAGTTAGTACTAGGTAATACAATTTAAGACTGGTTGTCAGACTTTCGGGCCACTGACTACCTATAACGACTGTCAAAGATCTGCAATTGACAGCCGGGGCAACGTCTTAACATGCTTTCCGAGGCATGGAGGAAACTCGGTATGTCATGGGTGGTCACCCATCCACGGACCAGCCCGGGCAAGGGCAGCTTAACCTGAAGATCGACCCAAATGGCTGTTATTATTTAGCCGCGATCTCATTAAGAACATTCGCAGAAAAAGAACCCCATAAGCAATAACCATTTCTATTCTATTCATCGTCAAGAAAAAATACTCGACATATATTTTATTTTCGCTGTATCAATTTTTTATCTTAGCCAACATCCAAGGCTGTACTCATCCGTAAAGCCATCGTTCTCATGCACTCAATGTATTACTAGTACAACATACGACGAAGTATCAAGTATAAGCTGACCTTCCATTAAACGGAAAGCCTAGACAGTGCAAGAGCAGCTTATACTGGTATTTGCTTGATATGCTATCGTGTTAACTATGAAATATAGTCGACGTTTTGCGACAAACTTTCGCTATTTCTACCAAAACAAACCATAAAGAGACTTATGTATTTGTGTTTGTTAGCCAACTGTGTTTCTTGAAGAAGTTTCTGTGAGAACTTTGTCACTTAAATGTTTTTGTAGGGATTGGTAAAAGCCATTAGGAGACTAGCTTGTGTTGGTAAATAGATCTTAACATTTTTATTTAACCGAACCAAAGTATAATCACTAAATGCGCTGTCAATTTAAAAACCTTTAACTTTGAACTTATTTAAATATTTTGTCAAGTGATACGCTTTTATGATTATTTATAAAACAGTACATTTAGATCTTGTAAAAAGTAATTTAATCAAATAAACATGAAAGCACAATACCTCATCTAATTTTATTTACTCTTTATTTTATTTTTCTTGTTAAAATATTTATTCTCTTTTGGCTTCTCTGTATTTATTTATTGTAACCAGTAGTACTTTCGAACACGTTATAATAGGTACTTATTACCTACTCACATTTTTATCCTAACTCGTACCTACATACACATTTCATAAATTAACTCAATATCTATTTATTGTACTTAATCATTTATTCATATTCTATCTTCGAAACTGTTTTCTGTATGTCACTTACCCTCTCAAGGTTCATTGGAAGACCAGCGTCAGACAGCCTCACCTGTCTGGCATTAATGATAAAATGGACCTTTTTGGCGCAACCGTGAGGCACACAGTACAGTCATACTATGTATTTTGTCTTTCTTTCTCTTTCTTTCTTAATTAGCCAATAAAAACCGGCCAAATGCGAATCAGTCGGATTCGCGCACGAAGGCTTCAGTACCATTTAAAAAAAAAAACACGTTTGTTGTATGGGAGCCCCCTTAAATATTTAGTTAATTCTGTTTTTAGTATTTGTTGTTATAGCGGCAGTAGGAATACACCATCTGTGACAATTTCAACTGTCTAGCTATCACGGGCACAGCCTGGTGACAGCCAGACAGACGGACAGTGGAGTCTTAATAATAGGGTCGCGTTTTTTTTTTTTTTTTTACCTATGCGATGTTATCAAATAACCCCTCCCGCTCTGGGCTGAGCAGGAGGGAGTGTCAGACTTTTACTGACTAAAACCCATCTATGGACCCTAAAATATAATTTGGCATCCACGTATGAAACTCACTATGAAAACACAAAAACAATGGAATAAATCTTTCGAATGGAAGCAGTTGATTGATTCCAGCCCATTGTTTCAATCACAGAACATTCGATGGAGTGATTATCATCAATCTTCGGTGCCATAGGTATCCATTTGGCTAAAGCTATTCAAATCAGAATCTTTCCAACATAATATGACGAGCGGTGAGTTACTATGCAAACTTATTTGATAGTATGCGATTATGAACGGTTGCATTTTTATTAATAGTCTTTGCAGAGTAGTTTAATACTCTGCAAAATAATTACACATTGTACGGACTTTACCATAACTACTTAGTTGCTTATCTGTTCATTGTGAATAAAAACCAAAGATATATTTCATCCGTGCGTGACATTCAATTATGAAACACAACTATACCTAGGTATCCGTTTAATGCACAAAACGTGATTTCCATTCTTAAATTTTCCTCTCAAAGGGTGTTATTTCCAATGTCAACGACATTTCTGGGTAATGGAAAAAGATAATGTATTCACCGGGTTTAAATTGAAATGGCACACGTATTGACATTCGAAATGTGCATTGGTTTGTCTGAATTTTCATATTCCCATTTATGGCATCGTAAAAAACAAGATTTTGTATACATAAAGTTTTTAGTCTGTGGCCAAGTCAAATATTAGGTGACAAATGAAGGCAGTATTTTGCTGAAAATTAACTCCCATGTTGCATCATTTCAGTGGTTTTTGTATATTGCGCCGAATAGTAGTCTAAAAGCTAATATGACTTCATTTTAAGCATAATGTTCACAACAAAAGAAAAAAAAGAAAATAAATACATTTTCAGACTGTGAACGGTAATTTGACGGTTCTAAAATAAAGGACCATGGGCATTTTTCTATGAAATCTGGCCGTAAGACCAATAGTCGTTGAATCACTGGTATTTTGAGCATTTGGTTTTGTAATGTATCGTATTTGGGCGGTATATGCTTTAGATTGAAAACTATGTAGGTTAGTATTAACTAAAGATCATTGATCATGTTGGTAGCCATGTCTCGGGTAACAAATCAATTACTAACGCTCTGTAATTTACTTCAACGTGCGGTGTGTTCTACTTGCTTTGTGTAATTGTAACCGTAGGGTAATTGAGTTCGGGCCTGTGGACGGTGAGCTATGGGCTAGCTCGCCGTCCGTCCGTCTTATGACGACAGGCCGTGTCGACGGCGCGTTCGTGTTCCACGCGCGCCTCAAAGAGAGTCAGCAAACAGGAAGGGGTCCGTAAGGACCGATGCCTGCCAGGGTTGCGGGACTGTTCGAAAGAGATACCGCGGCACTGGAACACAAAGGGCAAAGGAAGGAACATGGATCGGTTTTAGTCATTAAAAGTCTGACAGTCCCTTCTGCTCAGCCCAGAGCGGGAGGGGTTATTTGATGACTTCCAATCGGTAAAAAAAAAAAAGCCTTGCAATGCCTTTTCTCAATCAAGTCGTCACGTTAGCGTTTTCTAGGCCTCACTCGAAGACGACGACCGTCTTGTGGCACCTACTGTGGCCCAGTTTTATCGCAAGAATTGGTCCCCTAGATAAAGCACAATATTAAATGCGATTGAAGCCAGTTTGACTAACCACTGCGAGGATCGACCGGAGGACACGGTGGAGCACACTGTGCAGGTCTGCTCCGCTTGGGCGGAGCAACGCCGCGTCCTCGTAGCGGCGATCGGCGGCGGCGACCTCTCGCGTCCGGCCCTGGTTCAATCCATGGTCCGGAGCGAGACGGAATGGGACGCCGTCACCTCCTTCTGCGAAGCAGTAATGCTAGCGAAGGAGGTGGCGGGACGTGAGAGGGAGAGAACCTCACGTCCCAGCCGCCGCGGGAGACGCACCGGGCGTCGGGGGCCACCTGGTGGCCCCCGGCCACCGTAGACGCGGGCCTGTGGACGGTGGGCTACGGGCTAGCTCGCCGTCCGTCCGTCTTATGACGACAGGCCGTGTCGACGTCGCGTTCGTGTTCCACGCGCGCCTCAAAGAGAGTCAGCAAACAGGAAGGGGTCCGTAAGGGCCGACGCCTGCCAGGGTTGCGGGACTGTTCGAAAGAGATACCGCGGCCCTGGAACACAAAGGGCAAAGGAAGGAACATGGATGGGTTTTAGTCAGTAGAAGTCTGACACTCCCTCCTGCTCAGCCCAGAGCGGGAGGGGTTATTTGATGATTTACCATAGGTAAAAAAAAAAGGGTAATTGAGTAACACATTTATGACGGCAATGCCTTTTCTCAATCAAGTCGTCACGTTAGCGTTTTCTAGGCCTCACTCGAACACGACGACCGTCTTGTGGCACCTACTGTGGCCCAGTTTTATCGCAAGAATTGGTCCCCTAGATAAAGCACAATATTAAATGCGATTGAAGCCAGTTTGACTTCTTCATTTTTATCATTTTTACCTGTGACAAACACCAAAAGTTAATGTAACTTTTGTAATTTGTCACATAATTTGAGAGCTTTTTTTTATAAAAGGCGCGGTTTGACAAATGAGAAAGGTTTTTATGTTTATGACTACAGGGCCGGTTTGGCTACATAGCTCCGGGCTGATTTTATGGCCCACCGTATTTTGTAGAAAGTTTTAAATTTCGATCTGGGCTAGATCTTTTGAAGTCGTAAAATATGACCTATGTGTATGTACGTACAGATAATGTTTTATTTTTAGAGATATTGGTTTTTGAAGTTTTAGTATGACGATAAAGGGACGAGAAAAATTGAGAAAAGCTATTCATACTATGGGTTCACCTTTGGAGACAGTTTTAACGTAATTTTATTACTAGTCAAAGTAATTCTATAAGTGTAGGTAAGTAATGATGTCTACACAATACTCATCCTAACAAAAAAAGAATCATTGAAATCAATTCACAGTTATGGCGAAGATATCGCTGACCATACAGTACACAAAAAAGAATCGGACGAATGGATTGCCTCCTTTTTTGCAAGTCGTTTAAAATTGGTTACCATGGTTTAATTCCCGACGAATAATGGACGACGATGTTTAAAAATCAGTGCATATTTCAAATATCTATTATATATTTTTTTTTTAAACACACTTTTAATTTATATATCCTATAGTTTTACTTTTATTAATTAAAATAACCTAAAGTAAATAACCTAGCAACAAAAAAATGGTGTCAAAAAACTCCTCCTCAAGGCTGACAATTGGTAATGTACCCAAGAGACTGGCGGCGTTGCCACGTTGTATGGCAACGCTAAGCCTTTGGCCAAGGTAAAAGCCAGCTCTTGGGTCACGGGAAGTGTCAACTAAAAGTTTTGAAATATTCTTGAAAAGGCTGTGAGCGCTCGGACCCCCACGGTCCTAGAGTTTCAACCCCAAACGGCTCGAAAATATAGTTACCAATGAGGTTACTATATTTACGCCGCTTGAGGTTCTCTGCAGCAGCAGCGGCAGCCCCAGCACAGCACGATGAGCTAGGAAGATGGGATGGCGCAAGAGTATCGACACATCTATCGTAAATGAATTGAAATAACATGTTTGGCATCACTCGTACTCTTTTTATTAACTAAGTGAGGCCTTGTAAGCTACAGTAGTCATAAATATTGCCAAGGTTATGACTAGCGAACACATATTTTTCAAATGAAATCACTTTCATGTTGTAAAAGTGAATACAAAGTTAATACACGTGTTAGACAATCTCATTTCATGTTAAATTAAATTAATATCAAATATATTTCTATTCCTTTTTATTGTTTTTACATATATTACTCATAACCACTTATATTTTCTTAGTTTTCTATTAAAAATATAAAAAAATAATTAATAATCAAGTACATTGAACAAAGCAATTTGAACAGTGATCCCCAAATTAGACGTTAGTCCGTATCTTGGGGATCAGAGTTGTACATTTTCGTTGTTATCCAGAAAGACCGTATACGGTGATTATTAACAAGATTAAAGTAGAGGAAAAATTAATTAATTAAAGTAAAAACAAGGAACGTTTAGTTATTCTTGAGACCATTGGTGTAATTGCGTGAATTGCTCTATTTATTTTGACAACAATACGAGCAATATTTATTGCAATGATGTACGAATTCTTTTCAATTTTTCATCTTTATTTATATTCAAGCAATTGAACAAGGTGGTCCATTAATCTAGGTTGAATGTATTGATCTAGACCCATGTTTTCTACCGCATGTCTAAAGTATAGACTATTGGATTAAACATTGAGATTTGTAGACAAAAACTAGTATGTTAAGAGGTTGAAAATTGGAACAATGTAACGAAGAAGGTTGTATCATGGTCAGGTGTATCATGTAAACTAACTATGACTACTATGTTCTAAAAGAATTATGTGAAGAATTTTGTGTTTTATAGCAGTGATGGCCTAGCGGTGTGACCGTCGTACTGCCAAGTTATAGGTATCTGATTCTTCTGATTTTCTGGTCTGATGTTTCGGATTCATGTGCGCATTGTATAATTTATATGTATTATATGATATTTTAATTAATTTGATTATATTATATTTATTTTTATATATTTTATATTTCTCGACGGTATGTAAAGCCAAGTGAGAGGCCCAGGGGCGGTATAAAAACTCTGACACCAGGTTAGGCACTAACACCCACCCCACCAAGGTGATTACGGACTGGGGGAAAGTAAGTGAGTTACTGAAATCCACCGAGTCCCCTCACCTTGACCAAATTCCGGAGAATATCGAGTCTGTGGCCGACACGGAGGCCGCGATCGGCTTGTTCACGGAACACGTGCAATCCGTCCTGAACGAATGTTCAAGGGAGGCTCCGGCGGTTGATCATCGCTGGAGCTTTCCGGACGATGTGCGTGATCTCGTGACCGAGAAGAACGCGGCTATTCGGGCCTACAGAGCTTTCCCCTGCGCCAGTAACAAGGCTTTTATGCGCTACTTACAACGTAAGGTAAGTAGACGCGTCAAAGAGCTGCGTAATGGGCAATGGGACAAGATGCTCGACGAACTCGAACCGACCCATCAGGCCTTCTGGGACCTACAGAGGAAGCTTCGCTCCTCTGAGATCTCCGCCATGCCTCCTCTCATTCGACCCGACAACAGCGTCGCTTTTGACGACGACGACAAAGCGGAATGCCTGGCCGACAGCCTAGAGTCCCAGTGCTCCCCCAGCTCCCAGCCAGTAGACCCAGCCCACCTCGCTGAAGTGGATGCTGAAATCGAACGCAGAACCTCCCTCCCCCCCGTGGAGGACCCTGATGATCCTCTGCCCCCCGTCACCCCTGACGAGGTGGAGGAGATCATCAGGAGACTCAAACCAAGAAAGGCCCCTGGCTCTGACGGAATCACCAATAGGGTGTTTAAACTCTTCCCCCCCTTTCTTATTGTGCTAATGACCGCCATCTTCAATGGCGCTCTAGCAAATAACATGTTCCCACAGTCGTGGAAACAGGCCACAGTCATCGGCATACCCAAGCCGGGTAAGCCGAAGACCTCCCCCAGTAGCTACCGTCCCATCAGTTTACTCAATGTCTTAGGCAAAGTCTACGAGAGGCTCATTTACAAGCGTCTCAAAGACTACGCCGAAGCTAAGAGTCTAATTCCAAAAGAACAGTTTGGCTTTAGAGCAAACCACTCTTGTGTCCAGCAGGTGCACCGTATAGTCGAGCATATCAGCGCCCGCTACCAGCGAGGCCTGATGACTGGTGCCCTGTTCTTCGATATAGCGAAAGCATTCGACAAGGTCTGGCACAACGGGCTGATATACAAGCTGTATCGGCTCGGTGTGCCGGATCGCCTCGTGCTCATCTTACGAGACTTTCTGTCGAATCGCACCTTCCAGTACCGCATTGAAGGTGCCCTTTCCGCTCCACATCCGATCCGCGCAGGTGTCCCTCAGGGCTCTGTGCTCTCCCCCCTAGCTTTCACGCTATTCACCAGCGACATCCCCCTGAGTAGAAAGGCTGAGTTAGCACTTTTTGCTGACGACACTGCCATCTACTACTCAGGTAAGAGCCTCGATAACATTGCCCGCATTCTCCAAACCTCCGCAAACGTACTAGGCGCTTGGTTCCGGAAATGGAGAATCGAAGTTAATCCCGATAAGAGTCAGGCGATACTTTTTAGTAGCCCCCATAAAACCTTCCCGTCTACCCCCAGACCGATCTCTATGTTTGGCAAGCCGATCCCTTGGGAGAAGCAAGCTAAATATTTGGGGGTCATTCTGGACCGACGCCTATCTTTCGGTGAGCACATAAAGACGGTGCGCTCGCGTGCCGCTTTCGCTCTTGGTAGACTCCACTCCGTGCTGAATGCTCGCAGCAAATTGTCACTTAGGTGCAAATTGCGTATTTACACCGCGTGCATTCGGCCCATAATGACATACGCTTGCCCCGTGTTTGCGCATGCCAAGCCCCATCACCTCCATAGGATGCAGACCTTACAAAATAGATTTCTCCGGCGAGCCGCGGATGCCCCGTGGTTCGTTAGGAACGAACGACTCCATGTCGACCTCAGAATTCCGACCATCAAACAGTGCATGAAACGTCTTACAAAGCGTTTCCTAGACTCTTCCGAAAAACACCCCAACCCGCTGATCGCATCGGCCGCCCGATACGCCCCCTCCAACATAAGTAGGATTAGGAGACCCCGCCTCACCCTCCTCCAACCCGATGACCCCATCACCCTCCTTCAAGAGAGCTGTAGGGAAACTAGTACATTACGTAAATACAAAAACAAATACCGACCGCGATTCCGGCCCCGCCGCCGAGGCCCACCGCGACCCCCCCGTAACATCACCGACCGACCCTTGCTCGACGAGCCAGCCCGCGCCGCTGAGCATGTAACGTTAAATTCCCCATTAAATAATCCGACCCAGCCAACCTCTAGTTGCCCCCCTCTCAATGACGCACTAAGCCTAGGCCCGAACCCCGCAGGGGGTGCCCTTAGTGTCTGTTCATTTAATGTATATCCTTAGTTTGTAAGCCCTGGCTGGGGGCCTTAAAGTAATTTTTGGCCACCACAGGATAGTCCGGTTAAGCAGCATCAACCTCAGAGAGTTGTTGCGCTGCGAGTGGTCCCTCCTAAAAAAAAAAAAAAAAAAAAAAAAAAAAAAATTAGGCACTAACCACAAGAAGAAGAAAAAAAATTGTGTTAAATTTTGTGTTTTGTTAATAAATAGTGTGGGTTACATGGCATTTTGTCTAAGTATTTGGCTACTAGTCAAAAAAGGTCAACCTTTTGCATTAGTAAAACATTTTTCATTCTACAAAAATTTGACGGTGAAATACCTAGCTAAAATAGTTTTAAACAAAAATCTGTTAGGTATCATCACAACCAAAGATGAACGAAAGAAAGGAGGTGAGGAAGTGTCTGATAAGATGACAAGTTATAGAGAAGTATGGAAGCAGAAGACATGCTGCACCGACCCCAAATGAAGGGGATATGAGCAAGAGAATGATGATTGGGGAGCAGCGGTGGCCCAGTGATGGCGACCCCGACTTACGGGATCAATCTCAGAAGATCCATTGGCCAGATCCATGATGGATCTAGTGACGATTGTTTTTCTCATTAGGTCTATTTTTATAAAAAAAAATAAGTAAAATGTATCTAATGAGAATTTTTCGAACAGTAAGGCGTGGGTTCGAACCCAGGCAGGTGCATTACTTTGTGTAATTTATTTCATCACCACTGCTTTCAAAACAGTGAAGGAAATCATCGTGAGGAAACTGGCATGTCCTAGAACCAAAAAAATCGAAGACATGTGTCATCGACCAACCCGCACTGGGCCCGCGTGGTGGATTATAGCCCATTCCCTCTCATAGACTTATTCCTACTGCTGGGACAATCGGCCTCTCTAAGAGAATGATCAAAGCTGCGAGGACGGCTAGTATATTCATTAGGTAACTGCTGTATCTTCAAGAACTCGGTATCAGGCGGCGTCTGAGACCGACATTTTTCGGACATGTTTCCCGGCGTGACAATCAGTCCATAGAACGCCTTGTCGTCCAAGGAAAAGTAGAAGGCACTAGACCGCGCGGAAGGTCACCCACGCGTTGGACTGACCAGATCAAGTCTGCCATTGGCGGTTCAGTTAACGAATGCAGCAGGATGACCTCTAGCAGGCAGCGGTGGCGACATATCGTGAAGTGTATCACATCTGCCCCTTCCAATACTGCTGCGAGTACTTAACGATCACGACCGCTCTGTCAAGAGCGTACCGGATAAGAAGAGAACTGCTGTAACAATCTGTGAACATTCCGTAACCCTTACAAATCCGACAAGACATTAAAACACAACCTAATACTATCACTAAACCTAAAGGGTTTAGATCATACATTAAAACAGTAAGATTCAAAGCAAAAATAACCCTTTCACATACAAACTATGAGTCTAAACTTATGCATATTCAACAGACTACTTACTCCAGGGATGAATTTACACGTTTTGCGGCGAAATTCATCCCTCTATACCCCTGTATCTGGGGGTGAAAGTACGATTAACGGGGGTGAAGTATTTCTTGAATACAGCTGTAAAGTTTTACGTGAAGCCCCGCTCATTGGGTTTAATTTACGCTAAATTTCCTTCGGGATTCTTGTAAGTAAATGTAAGACTGATTAATTGTGAATTGGTTTAGATTTGCTCCAAGTATTGGATTGCGTTTTAAGGGTTTTGCTCATTTAATGAACCTTTATTGGTTTGGTTTTCCGTAATGAGTTTGGCATTTTCCGACAGTATAACTGCTGTTCATTTTAACGATTGTCTTCTCAGCTTCGACAGCCATCCTATCCCGATTTGAAATACTTACTTTAATGGTTTTTTATCATCTTCTTCAAACTTGATGTACATTTTACGAATCCTAAATGCAAGCAAGCGAATTAAATTAAACAAATCTTGCTACTAATTAGAAACGTTGAAAATTGGGTGGTCGTAGTATCTGGCTCCGCTGCTCTTCTTAGGCACTGTGAAACAAAATCTAAACGGCATACAATAGCCAGCCTTACACGCTTCGGCGGCGGCGACCTCTCACGTCCGGCCCTGGTTCAATCCATGGTCCGGAGCAAGAGGGAATGGGTCGCCGTCAACTCCTTCTGCGAAGCAGTCATGCTAGCGAAGGAGGTGGCGGGACGTGAGAGGGAGAGAGCCTCACGTCTCAGCCGCCGCGGGAGACGCACCGGGCGTCGGGGGCCACGTGGTGGCCCCCGGCCACAGTAGGCGCGGGCCTGTGGACGGTGAGCTATGGGCTAGCTCGCCGTCCGTCCGTCTCATGACGACAGGCCGTGTCAACGGCGCGTTCGTGTTCCAGGCGCGCCTCAGAGAGAGTCAGCAAACAGGAAGGGGTCCGTAAGGACCGATGCCTGCCAGGGTTGCGGGACTGTTCGAAACAGATACCGCGGCCCTGGAACACAAAGGGCAAAGGAAGGAACATAGATGGGTTTTAGTCAGTAAAAGTCTGAAACTCCCTCCTGCTCAGCCCAGAGCGGGAGGGGTTATTTGATGATTTCCCATAGTTAAAAAAAAAAGCCTTACACGCTAGGTGCATGATAGTTCATTTAAAACTATCATGAAAGGCTAGCAAAACCTTCATGAAAACCTATCTCTGTCTATGGTTGGATATAATAGGGTGTTATTAATTATTTCGTTTAGTAATATTTATAAATCAAAACGGTGATTTGACAGCTATTCCAGTTTCAAAATGCAAAGCCGTGACGAGTTTTTGGGTCTAATGTCCATTATCATACACGAATGAAATAGATATATATAGATATTAAAATTATTATTCCCGTAGCGTTACCAGAGCCTTTACAAAAGCATCCCGTCTGTCCGTTTTACCATAAATAATTCCAGCTCAAATTATATTGCGAAAATTACACTGAAAACCGAAGATTAATGTTTCTAGAAACTTCTTACGTTGTAATGACAGAACTTTCCCGAATTATTTGGTCCTTGCAGGTATTTTAAAGAAGTTTTTGTTAAATTACTGAAAACATTGTTTGTGTGAAATAAAACTTTGTTTTGTGAACCTACTTTATGATGCTAAATAAACTTTGCAATCGGATTTTAAATAAATTATAAAGGTAACAAGCTTTTGGTTTTTTCATGTCACTCTCCCAATTAAAGACTTAATTATATAGAAAAGGTCAAAAAAAAAATCTCTCAAATTGTCTAAAAAGGTTCTTTAGTATTCATTAAACAATTATGAGAAATTCATTTAAAAATCTTTAAAGTTCGCAACGCAATATTGACCGCTATTTACGCAGTTACCAACTTTCAAAATGGACAGTCCGAATGTATACCTAACGCTCTTGTCAATTTCTACCATGAGATTTAGTCTCTGGGCGTCCGCTAAAACAGAAAAGTAGTTTGAGCAACGCCAAAAGGCACGGACAGCGCGGCTGGTTGGTTAGGAAATTTTGACAGCGGGCACCCGTGCGAATTTTAGCAGAAACCCTTAATGCTCTGATAAGATCCTACAAAAAAATTACCTACTCACATCCAATGGGAAATTTAACAATCAATGTCACAACTTAAAACGCATACAGCATAAAACTGCTCTAAACTAAAACACTAGATACCATTCCTAACTGCTATCAACCGTCCAAACATTACAACTGCTATTATGCGAAACGTTTTCCCGTAAAAAACGGATAAATGCCGTAACAATGTAGCTTTTAAACGAGTTACGAGCTTCGGGAAAAAATGCATTAAGCCACTGTATTGGAGCTTTCTAAACTATAAGGTAGTTAATGGTGGATGGGGCAATTTTTATTTCTTATCCGAATGCTAAAATACACACATCAAAAGTGTCTAGGGATCAACATATATTTTTGCAATAACTTTTCTCCTGATTGATATTAATTAAAATTTTCTTTAAGGATTCATCAAATAAAGTGTTTTCGTTTGTCACAGTAACGATAAACCAAGTCACCTTTGCATTAATAAAGAAATTTGCCATTTTCCTAATAAAGGGATTTTTGACATTTGAACCACTAACACAAAAGTTCGAAAAAAAGACTGAAATAACAGTTTTCTTTAAAATTTTATTGGGTAACTTAAACAATTAATAATCCGTGTTTCTACCGCGAACACTAACAACACAAGAACATCGGTTTGGCATACTCAAAATGAGTTCATCCAAATCACGCTGTGGAATGGCCGCCCATGTTCGTTGCAACAACAAAAAAAGGTCTTCTTGCGACTGGATACCCTCCATATTCGGCAGAGCTCTTCTCTGTAGCATATCCCATGCATGCTCAATCGGATTCAAGTCTGGCGACTGAGCAGGCCAGGGCAGGACATTGATGTTAGCTGCGGCGAGAGTCTGTCTTACAACTCTTGCGGTGTGCGGTCGTGCATTATCATGCATTAACTGAAATAAGGGACCGATTTGCACTTGTAGAGGAACGATGACGTCTGATACAATCGTCTCAGCATAAATTTGAGCGTTGAGGTTGCCTCTGATCCAAATCAACTCAGTTCTTCCGCCGATCCAAATACCCGCCCATACCATGATGGTTCCACCACTATAAGGATGGACTTCCTGGCAGGATTTAAATCGCTGTTGGCGTCCAGGGGTTCTCCAGTGTCGTATACGTCTTGTATCCGGTCTCATACCAAAACGAGACTCATCAGAAAAGCACACGAAACGCCATTGTTCTTCTGCCCAATTTCTGTGTTCAAGAGCCCATTGATATCGTATCCTACGATTGTGCATTGCTATAGGTGGTACCCGTAGCGGTCTTCGGGAATGAAGGTTCACTTCATGCAAGCGGTTTCTGACTGTTTGGTCGCTAATTAAGTTCCCTGAAGAGTGATGAAGCCTCACGGCTAACATCATGGCGGTTATTGTTGGAGCTCTTCGAGTTAAGATTTGAATGTATCGGTCTTGTCTCCGTGTGGTGCAGCGATACCGTCCTCCATGGCGCTCAGCCACGGTACCAGTGCTTCGGTAACGTGTCCAAAGTCGACTGATAACACTCTGACTTGTATTCAGAGCTAAAGCCACAGTACGTTGCCGGGAACCAGCTTCTATCATTCCCACGGCTCTGAGCATTTCTTCCCTGCTTAAATGACGTCGCCGCTCCATAATAACGTTGGTTTTAATCAGTAGTAGGGAAACAGTAGCACT
Organism: Eugnorisma glareosa; assembly: GCA_947578425.1. Lineage (NCBI taxonomy): Eukaryota > Metazoa > Arthropoda > Insecta > Lepidoptera > Noctuidae > Eugnorisma > Eugnorisma glareosa. The sequence goes on along the minus strand of OX387960.1, from coordinate 15,836,429 downwards.
AATAATGTCTTCAATGCGTTGTATGTTTTTATAGGGAAAATATTGACAGCTGATTTTCATCTTTTACTCGAATTTGATTCACAGTTCCTGATTCAAATTATGAAATGCACCAAAAAGGATCCATATAAATTTATAAAATCATAAATTTATTACAAAGCCACATCTCAATCTCAAGAAATCCACATAAAAATGCTTGATCCCTAGACACTTTTGATGTGTGTATATTTGTGCCCGGTTGGTGGCAATAGGCTCGGCCTCTATTGCATGGGACTTAAACATAACTGGTGAAATGTGTGTGCACTATTAGAGACACCTCTGCCTAGTGGCGTGATGTTATGTTATGTTATGCTAAAAAAGATGGCTTCAAGATTTGATGAGGTGTGATGAAACACATGTCTGAGTAAAAGAGTGATGAATAAAGGGTGTAACAAGACCCTTAACGAAGCCAGGAGACACTTGTTCTCCTCGTCATTGCGATATATTTTTTTGACCTGGGAACCTTCTGGTTACGGAAATATTGGGGGTCAAAGTTCCAACTAATTCACATTTTTTTTTTAAACACGTATTTTTAATGTAGGATTTTTATCTTACACACTTCCAGGACCCCCGTACTATTCAATCCATCCGTCAGCTTAATGCTTTGAGTGCGATTCATTGGGTCCTACCGCAAAACGTGATTTTTCACGCCAAAAAAGAAAGTCGTTTCCCAGCAATAATTTTTGCGTAAAGTTATTTATTTTAATGTACAGAATGCTTGGTTGACGGCTTCGTGAAGGGTCCTGTTACACACTGTATAAATGTCGATGGATGGAGAGGGAGACGACGACCAAAGAAAAAATGGATGTATTTTGTGAGGAATGATATGAAAGAGAAAGGAGTAAATGATGCCGTGACGTCTGACGGGAGAATGGAAGAAGAAAACGTATTGCGCCGACCCCAAGTAGAATGGGACAAGGGCTGGAAGTAGATGTTGATGAAAAAAGATGGTTCTGTTCAACTGTTTGTGTTTTGAAGTGGTACTAAGTGGTAAGACTGGCTCGTTTCTTTATTGGTCGCAAAGCACTACGGCATGAGGTCTTGGGTTCCTTTTCTAGGTCGGTGAATTTGTGCTTACCCTTTTTTTTTTCGGATGGGAAATCATCAAATAACTCCTCCTGCTGAGCAGGAGGGAGTGTCAGACTTTTACTGACTAAAACCCATCCATGTACCTTCTTTTGCCCTTTGTGTTCCAGGGCCGCGGTATCTCTTTCGAACAGTCCCGCAACCCTGGCAGGCATCGGTCCTTTTGGACCCCTTCCTCTTTCTTGTTTGCCGACTCTCTTTGAGGCGCGCCTGGAACACGAACTCACCGTCGACACGGACTGTCGTCATAAGACGGACGGACGGCGGGCTAGCCCATAGCTCACCGTCCACAGGCCCGCGATTTGTGCTTATCCTTGGACTTAAATCTAACTGGTGTAGTGCGGGTGTTCTATAGGTACCTACATCTCTGCCTTAGTAAAAAAAAAATCTGCTCTTCCATATATTTTGACTGTGCAGATGTAACATATGGCTTGTATTAGGTTTTTTTTTTATTTATTTTTTTCGTAGAAGAACGGATAGATGTAACATATCACATTACATCAGTAATGGAACGCTCTATAGGCTTAAGATGTTATGAGGGGAACGCGGGAACGCGCCCTACGCGCCGTTGACAGACGGACACGGCAGTCACACGAGCTTAAGATTACCATTGAGAATATTGTACGAAACTGGAAATAAATATGTTACAGTATCTGCGTGGTTTAATTAACAATAAACATTACAGCAGATATTGCACATTTTTAGGAAACATTTTCAGGTCATCTAGCGCCATCTGTTTCCCACACTGGAATTACCCTTGCTTTAAGACGTCACGTTAGGCCGCCAGATATGGATTGTATTTGCAAATGATTTCGCCAGGAAGCAACAAGTTTCCCTTAAAAAATACACGGTTTTGTTTTACTCTTTCCTAGTCTTTCTTTATAACCGCCATTTATTTAAACTACGCCAGTATACCACAGTAATCCGATTGCAATTTAACTTTCAGAGAACAAACAATTTCTCACTGAAGGGTAAAACGTTTTACATAAACGGTCGCTCCACGATGTAAATTATCGTCATTGTAAATGTCTAGACGGATAGTTTATTTATAAACGGGATCTGTTTACAATCTATTTTGTTTACAGATTTTCTTTGAACGCTGTCTTAGAAAATAAAATGATGTTGATGGTATACTTAGTGCATATTACAATAATGTGTTTGCCAAAGATTGTTTGCTTGTTTAAGCAGAGGTGTACCCGACACCCACAATTGGGCAGTTATTGTTTAAATCCCATGTAATACGGGGCGAGCCTATTGCCATCAACCGGGCACAAATCCAGACTCCGAGGCTACTACTGAGAAATTCCTGATGGGAAAATCTAATAACACTTTGCTCGACCTAGGAATCGAACCCAGGACCTGAAGCTCAGCAGTCGCGCTTGCGACCACTAGATCAAACGAGGCAGTCGGGTGACAAACATATTCATTAATAATAATATATCATTTATTTCAGGAAAAAAAGACCCATAACATAAATACCTTAAAGACATGCATATTTATAAAAACCAGAAAATAAAACTATTGTACACGAAGTGACGGCGTCGTGTTGCGCTGCGTGGTGCCGCGTAGCCTTCCGCGGAAACACAAAAACGTTTTAATGTTTCTGTGTTTCTTCTCCCCTCAATCATACACCTCGACTAGATTGAATCTTCGGTAGGTGCACCGTACTCAGGTCATAACATTTTCACTGTTCTGAGAGAGGTCTCTTCTCTATGAGAAGAGAAAAAGAATAATCCACCACGAGGACCCAGTGCGGGTAAGTGGATGTCAAAACCTGTTGAAAACCAGCGAGCAGTCTAGCTGCTCGGCAGTTTGCTGAACTGGGCCTATTTGGCTCCGCAACGCGACAAAAAATTCAACTCATTTCAAATAAATAAAAATAAGATAAAACACAAAACATTCATTTGTTCATTATTATTTACAAATTAAATTGGCATAGTCAACAAAATAAAATTAGTAATAATCATAAATGTTTCATATTCAAAGTAATAAGTTATATAAAAATTACGCAATAATTATCTCTTTTTTTGTTTATACTTAAATAGTTTTGGTATTTTTTGCTTCATGTTGTCTACACTTGTGGCATTTGCCAAATAAACCTATTTCTTTTTTTTTTGTCTTGCAATATGTCTTCGAGTTTTTGTATAGAAAGTTCCACAATCATGATGTTTTCCATTACTGTTTTTGAAAGCAGTACACTAAAGTTCTGCTTAGGTTCTAACCCAATGTGGCTATCGACATGTAACTCCAAGCCCAGACAAGTAACTCACGGCTCTTAAAATCTGCCTTGTTTAAATTCATGGCCGGTGAACATTCTTCAAAAGTCGGAGAATAAAAGGAGCCTCGACAATGACACTTAAGTACGTCCGCTGTTCTCTCTTAGCCGTCAGTTTCTTTACCTTGTTGACTGACTAATCTTTTCACTGCGACAAGAGCTATTTTTGAAGAGCAAGTGTCAAAAATGGAGACAAAAATATATGGTACCGAAGTACGTTTAGTAGAACTGTCTCATTGGTCGAGTGATCGCAAGCGCGACTGTTGAGCATGAGGTCCTGGGTTCGATTCCCGGGTCGGACAAAGTGTATTGCGATTTTCCATCAGGAATTTTTCACTAGCAGCCACAGAGTCTGGATTTATATCTGGTTGATAGAAATAGGCTCGCCTTCTATTTCATGGGACTTAAACCTAACATGTGAAATGTGGGTATACTGTTAGGTACACTTCTACCTTTTTTTTTTACTAATGGGAAATCATCAAATAACGCCTCCCGCTCTGGGCTGAGCAGGAGGGAGTGTCAGACTTCTACTGACTAAAACCCATCCATGTTCCTTCCTTTGCCCTTTGTGTTCCAGGGCCGCGGTATCTCTTTCGAACAGTCCCGCAACCCTTGCAGGAGGTACACTTCTACCTAACCCTTCTTCAGGGATTACAGGCGTAATTTTATGTGATATTATGTATGTGTTATTGCATATCGACAAAAGTCGATCTCTCTTAAAAACAATAAACCTCACACTCGCACTTTGTATTAGCTTAAAACAGTAAGCTTGTTTTTTATCAAGCTTACTGTTTTAAACAAACTAATACAAAGTGCGAAATATTATCACTTTCAAAACGTTATCGATTACGTTTAAGTAAATCGAAGGATATTCAGGTTCAATACAATTTGAAGTATGTACGTTAAAACAATCAAATAGTAATAAAACTCACACTAAGTCCCTAAGTCCTCCAGTTCTTCTTTTATTTTATTTTTTACAAAAATTTAATGGTATATTTTCTCCGTTCGAGTTCAGTGTGTCTCACCTATATGCCATAAGTGTCTTGGCAAACAGTATTATCGTATTCACACTTTGAAAGCATAATAATATTTATTTTGTTTACACAAGTCTCACTTTATTCGATAACTTATCAAAGATTTGATCATACATTTTGTAGAAGATTTGATCTTCAGACGGAGAGCTGTTTGAACAAGCCGTGATCTACTTATTGGAAATTAAAAATATTCAAAGTCGAACGGAGACACGTATTTGTTTAGCTGAGTTGAGTCCACTCAGTCTTATTTTCTAAGACGTGTCATCTTCGTGGAAAACCTTAAAGGCGTGAATGGCGTGAAGGGCATACGCCGCAAATGCGTTTTTATAACGTCTATGATGTTTAACGATACCATTTTGTTGTACTGGACCATACCTGAGAATCTTCTGATTACGGAGCTATTGAAGGTCGAAAGTATAATTTTTAAATACCAAAAACAAAGCAAAAAGCACAGTGCTAGCGTACGCTGCCATAGCCAGCTACAGTTTATTCTAAATGTTACTTAGTTTGATGTACAAAATGCGTATAATGTAAACTGTTTGAAAGGATTAAAGTGTTCTATGTGGGAATAGACCGACAACCTTATTATTATGGGGGTAGGATATCAAATCCAAGATCAAGACTTGAAGTGCTTGAGAACGCTAGAAGATTTATTTATTTAAAATAGGTACGCCAACAGTAGATACATTTTACTTTAAACAATAAAAGTATATAGGTTAGGGTTCTTATGTACCTAAATAAGAACCCTAACCTATATACTTTTACTTTTCTCCGTAAAGTTATAGAAATAAAATGTAACATAATAGGAATCAAAACATCTTTCACTTAAACTAAAAAAAGAGATCAAATATAAACTACTAACAAAATATCCATATCACGACTAATAAGAAACTACAACAAACGGTTATAATATATAACCGTTGAAATGTCGGTACAAATGAGAGCGCAACAGGCTTTTGAACTTCGGTAGGGAACTAAAGAAGATACTGGTCAAATACTATTTCTTAGTCGGTACACGTAGAGGGTATTTTTCAAAACGTCTTTTCTTTTGGAACATGCTGAAGACGTACAAAAAACATAAAGTATAAACACAAACCAAAGCATTTATTACAAAATTAACAGTTACAGGCACTTCCGAATTGTCGAAAACAAAAAAAATGAAGCTACAGTCCAGCTACAAAGTATAATAATTACTATTAAATGCCTGTAGTTAGTAGCAAAAGTTATTAGTAGTGGAGGCAATCTTGAGTTCTGCAAATCTGCATATCGGAGATTCTGCTGATAGTATTTACTTCTAAAGAAACCTATTTGGAACAGGGGCTCTTTAGTGAACTGATCCCACACAGGCGGGACCCGCGGGTCCAGTCGACCTAATGCATTTTTGAATTGGTCAACTGGACCCGTTGGCCAATTTTGTGATTTGTATAGTCAAGTATAATAGTTTTTTTGATATTTAATCTATATCTATTATTTGTAGTCATTATATTAAGAGATGTGTTCCGTAGACACTCGAAAGCCCATTTGGCTTTGTCTTGTTCAGTCACCATCTGTAACCATATATTCTTTGTCGTCACCAACGGCTTCGCTTCGGACTTGAAAACTGTTTTCTTCTTCTTCAACCTTTGCTCTCTTCCAAATCTCTTCACTTTTGGCAGTTTTGTGTCATGGCTATCCAGTTTCTTCTAGCCACTTTAATGATATCGTCTATCTAACTAGGTGGTTTATATCTTTCCACATTCCTCCGTCCCGTCCGTGGTCTTCACTCCAGCACTTTATTTCCTCATCTTCCATCCCTATAAATGTTTTAACCATAGTCAAATCTTAAAAAGAAGTTACAGTGGATCTCGCACCAGTGTTTTTCATAATAATTATTGTGAATGTCAAACCTGACCTTAATCAAGGTAACTGCCCCGATCAAAGCACAGTGACCGAGTAATCATTTGTCAACATTACTGTTAGTGCTACTTACGTAGGTGCCTGCGTATCTGTCTGGCTGATAGTAAACACTGATTAGATAGGAGTTATCTATTGTCTGCCAATGCGGAGAACACGTGCTACAAGTATACTACTCCACCACTGAATTATTGATTCATGCCGCATATTTAGTCATTTAAATTGTTTTGGCAGAATGGTTGTTTATCTATGATGATTTTCTCCATAAGCACTGCACTGTAAGCAATACCTCACCTCCTTTTCACTACCTGAGCTGTGGCAATACCGTTACTTTACTTAAATCATGTGAACAACTCGAAGTGAGGCGATGCTGGTTCCGGACAGTGAACATTAATAACTATGATTTGATCTTTACATCATTCATCAATTTATTTGAGGTCGGTACAGCATGTCTAACACATCAACCGAAGTTACGCGACAAAATGCTTTTTAAATGGGAAAGGCAAGTCAAAGCTGTTTGTAGATGGCGTGTCTATAGTTTAGTCCCAATCTGACCAATGAGGTCAAGCTATTTTGAAATATAAAATGACATTGACACATTTTCAACCAATGACGATGCTTGGTTGATGAGCCGCTAGCGCCATTGGTTCCACAGTTGCCGTCGCCATTGCCGATGACCCATTACGACGAAATTACGCCGTGCGACAGATGTGTTGCTTCGCCAAGGGGACCTATATGAGTGTACTAAAGTAAAGATACACTTCTTCCTACCCTCCGGATAGTGCGGGTCTGATAAAGGTCAAGTTTAGGTTTTATTGCATGAACAAACAAGGACGATCTTCAGTTTTACTAGCGAAAGATCATAAAGAAAACTTTTGGTAGTAATCACAGAGTTACGTACAGTAGTACTAAGTTTACTACTAAACATAGCCCTCACAATGACCGCAAATATTTACGGTCACAAGTTAAATTGCTATTACCACACTCGTGTTACACGGATTGATGATCAGAGGACATTATTACTTTGTAGTTATTGGAATAGTTTACTACAAAGTTAAATAGTGGGGTCAAAAGTCTTAAGGTGCGTCCAGAAATGCTAGGCATGTGTTTCGAAAGATATGCCACTTAAGTGACGCATGATTCAAGCTGTGGCTTCGAACAAACAGGGTGAAATATTATCCATTACATAGTTATATCTATAGTATACTTATCAATACTAATATTATAAAGAGGTAAAATTTGTTCGTAAGTTTGTTATGTAAGGGGTAATCTACGGAACTAATGATCCAATTCTAAAAATTCACTTTTAGAAAGCTGCATTATTCGTGAGTGCTATAGGGTATAAATTGTATTTATATCATGCATATTAGCCGAGCTATAACATTTTTTGCGGACAAAGTCGCGGGCGAAATTCTAGTCTAAAATGTAGTACAATTTCCTAGGACGTAGTTTTTTTGAAAACGAATCTAAAATGACAGAATTTCAAAACTGTACTGTTTTAGTATAGTTACAAAGTTCCAACCAACAATACTAGCGTATCACATTTCAAACTCTTAGTATCCGGTACTCAAAGTTCGTGATAGTTCCTAGTGACCGCTTGTTATGCGCAGTAATAAACTTCGGATCAGTCGCGTTCCGGTTTACCGTCCAATTAGAGATCTTGATGCCTTTGAAGTTAAAGTGATTGTGGTTACCGAGATGATAGTGTTCTGTGTCTATGATTAAAATGTAACGGGCCTAGAAGGTTAAATAATAACAGATACTCGGGTCGATCTTCAGGTTAAGCCGCGCTTGCCTAAGTTGGTCCGTGGATGGGTGACCACCCATTTCATACCGAGTTTCCTCCATGCCTCGGAAAGCACGTTAAGCCGTTGGTCTCGGCTATTAACTGTAGATGTTGACAGTCCTTACAGGTAGTCAGTGGCCCGAAAGTCTGACAACCAGTCTAACGAAAGGGTATCGTATTACCCAGTTCTAACTGGGTTGTGGAGGTCAGATAGGCAGTTGCTCCATATAAAATATCAGTATTTTAGCTGTTTTTTCAGCTGCATCCGATTAGACCGTAAGCCGACCACAATATAGTTGGGAAAATGCTAGGCAGATGATGAACGCGCCTACAATTTAAGACTGTTAATCATTCGAAGAGTAATAAATGGCTGTGTTTGGAGTTCCCTTGCGCAATTGAGAAGATCGAAGAGATCGACAGAAGAACTAAAGGTACCAACATAGCCCGATGAATTACTAAACTTAAGATCCAGGGCACATTGCTCAAATGGCTGGTTTATGGCGTCTAAATTTTCCACATATCTACTGGAATTTGGAGCGCAATATTGGAAGCCCGCCTATAAGGTGGATCGATGACCTGGAGAAGATCGTGGGTATACATCCGCTGGTTGCGTGAGCTAAGGTCTGGTCGTGGTGACGTACGGGGGAAGTCTACCAGTCCTTGTCCAGTACTGGAAGTCTTCCGACTAATATGATGAATTGATTATGACGTACCGGGTACGTACTGTTGATGGCAATAGCGTCGCCCTCTATGACATGGGACTTAAACATAAATAAGGGTGTACTATTAGGTTCACCTCTGCCAAACCCTCCGGGGATGTGATATAGGTACCTTATTTAAATAATATTCATATTCTATACTAATATTATAAAGAGGTAGAGTTTGTGAGTTGTACGGGATAATCTCTGGATCTAATGAACCGATTTTGAAAATTCTTTCACTAATAAGAAGCTACATTATCCCCGAGTGTCATAGGCTATATTTACAACGTGTCCGTCTGATAAATCCCGACGAAAACGCGAGCGAAGCCGCGGGCAACAGCTAGTAGTATAATGTATGCACTTTCGTTGTTAATTGGATAGTCAGCTTTGCTACCACTTTGCTGGCTGGTTAATATACTGACCACGGCTTGAACAGCAGAATTCGAATTAGCATCATTAATGCTAACACACAAAACATTTATGAAACTTTTAAACATTTTAGGCCCGACGAAACCATTTACAAATTCACGCATTTTTACGAAAAAAATACTTAAATTATTTTAAGCGCATTTGTGGTATCCCCAAACCACCACACGCTTATTTTAAATGAATTTAAGTTACACCAGAGTATACTTGATAAAACCAGATGATCCAGCATTATTTAAATATGTGTTGTGTTGTATTAGCTTACTGCATAAAATTGCGATTTTACTGGTAGTTTCATGAATTTATGACTTTTTGTATTACAAAACATATATTTTCTAAATATATGTATTTTTTTTTGCTTAAATTACATCCAACAATATGTAGTTATACACCTTTTTAACCACATTTTTTAATTATAATATCAATCTAAAAAAGATTTGGGAAATGGCTAGGCAGATTATGATCAATTTTAAGAACATATTTCGGGGCAAAATCCTCTTTTCTTTATTTTTGAATCTTGGTCACTGCGTGTTGGTGATTTAAAATTATTTAGTATACGGATTTTAGGATACTTTAGCTTATTTTATTGACTACTGCGGACTCAATGAACTCATAGAAACATGCTAGAAAAGGTTGTTCCACATTTCTTTGCAAAATGTTGTAATAAGACCTTGCATGTACGAGGAACTTTTTTTTTTTGATTGGGAAATCATCAAATGACCCCTCTCACTCTGGGCAGCAGCTCGACACCTGTGACGTTAATATCATTTCATTATAATAAAAAATTCATTTCATTTGAATAATATTATGTAAAATGAGAGCGGAAGGGAGTGTCAGACTTCTACTGACTAAAACCCATCCATGTTCCTTCTTTTGCCCTTTGTGTTCCGGGGCCGCGGTATCTCTTTCGAACAGTCCCGCAGCCCTGGCGCCTAGGCATCGGTCCTATAGGACCCCTACTCGATTGCTGACAGCTCTTTAAGGCGCGCGTGGAACACGAACGACACAGACACACAGCTATACATTCCAGTACAACATGGTCTAGCTTTGAACAGATGTCCCGTACAATGAGAGATCTGCTTAAACGGGTTTTGAATAGCTTGTTGTGTGCTCGTGCGTATTGCAAGTGCACTGTAACGTTGAAAGCATTACTCTACTGCTATTGTGTCTAGCGTTGAACCGTGAATATAGCTAAACGTTCAGAGTTGTAAAGGACCAGGATTCTGTTGTATAAAAGATAGAGGATGTTTTTATGAGGAATAGTACGAAAAAAAATGGAGTAAGGTTAGCATGACTCAGAAGAATGGAAATAAGAACGTGTTGCACCGACCTTTAGAAAGAAAGTAAGATAATAGCATCAAATAAAGAGAACCCCGTTGGTCATGTTTTGAATCCTGGGGAGCACAAGCGACCCGGTGTTGCTGACCACGCCGCCGCTACCTATCGGGTTCAAAAAATGTACCTTTCAAGCTGAAGCCCACCATACACATTCACAAAGTTTAATTGAAATCGGTTGCGTGGTTTCGGAGATTAGCTTGTGCGAATATAATGAGACGTGATTTTTATTTATTTTAATGATTAAACACTGCCACATACATGAATGCTTGCTTGCATTATGATTATTTGATTAATTAAGGTTTTGATATTGAAAACAGGTATAAACAATAAAGGCCAACTGAATAGTCGTAGTTTTATGATATCATTATTACCTTTTAAGTACCGGGGTGACCGTGCTCTGCTTGGGTGAGAATAGGGAAAACGAATTATTCCAGATATGAGACCTAGCTGGATCGATTTGTCGCCCCCGTAAACCTCTGTAATTAAAATTTTCATCGGAATCGTCTGAGCCGTTTTCGACAAAGGTATTAAAATATAATTCATCATTCATCATCATTTCAGCCGAAAGACGTCCACTGCTGGACATAGGCCTCCCCCAAGTGTCGCCACACTGACCGGTCCCGTGCGACTCGCATCCAGCGGATCCCCGCAACCTTCACCAGGTCATCGGTCCATCTAGTGGGAGGCCTTCCAACGCAACGTCTTCCGGTTCGCGGTCGCCACTCCAGAACTTTTCGGCCCCATCGGCCATCCGTTCTGCGAGCAATGTGCCCTGCCCACTGCCACTTCAGTTTGGCAATTCTTCGGGCTACGTCGGTAACTTTGGTTCTCTTGCGGATGTCTTCATTTCTGATTCGATCACGCAAGGAAACTCCGAGCATAGCCCTCTGCATTGCCCTTTGGGTGACTTTAAAATATAATTATAATACAAATATTGCTCATTTAATAGTATATGATGTATTTCCCTACCTCACAAACGAAACCGCGATTTTTTAAAACGTCTATAAAATAAATAATATCATCAACACTGTCATCTATAGACATTTTATCTATGGTTTGAGTTATATTGTGTTGCCATAACGCGGCCTACGCCCGCAGGTCTACCTATTAAACCACAGAATTCGGTTTAATATAGCAACACAATGATCGTAAGCCGCATTGTGGATGCCTTTGATTATAATAAGATACTAGTCGTGGCTCACGAATCCGTCTGCTTGGCAGTAGAAAAACGATTTTGGCTCGTGATTTATATGTAAATGTGCATTAACGTGGTTTCTTTGACTAACAATCAAAGTGAAAGAGCTAATGTACTGTATAAGCCGCCAATTGTAGCGGCTTGACCGCAATTTCAATAGCAGATAGCAGCTACACGTCTGGTTTCTTTAAAACAAACACAAACTCAAAGTATTTTGCTTCTGCCCGCGGCTTCGCCCGCGCCGAATGCGGTAATTATCCCACGGGTTCGTACTACCGGATGAAAAGTATCCTATCTGTTAATCCAGGTTATAAAGTATCTGTTTGCCAAATTACAACCGAATCCATTTAACCGTTTTTGCGTGAACGAGGAACAAGCACACATACATCCTCACAAACTTTCGTATCAATACTTCTATACTAATATTCTAAAAAGGTAAAATTTGTTTGTAAGTTTGTATGTAGGGGGTAATTAATCTCTTTACCTACTGAACCGATTTTGAAAATTCTTTCACTAATAGGAAGCTACATTATCCCCGAGTTCCATAGGCTATATTGACAACGTGCCCGTGGGATACCTAATTACCGGGCAAAACGCGAGCGAAGCCGCAGGCAACAGCTGCTCTGTTTTATAATAAAATTAAGAAGATCATTTTTTTTTTTTACAAGCACCTTTGGATAGTTATAAATAGAAAGATGAAGCTAAGTCACAAGGCATAATAATTGTGAATGAACTTGGGAAATTACCATTTCCCATTCTAAAGCGTAGATTTATACAAAGAAGAATGGGCATGAAACTCCACGGATACTTTTTTATATCAAAACTTTGGTAAAACAACGGACAGTATCGCCATCTCCCAAAGCGTTTCCATCGAATCAAAGAAATACAAATACATAACATAACATCACGCTTGTAATCGAAGGGATAGGCAAAGGAGTCACCCACATTTCACCAGTTCTGTTTAAGTCACCATGAAATAGTGGCGAATCTATTCCCACCAACCGAGCACTAATTTAGACTCCGTGGCAGCTACTGAGAAATTCCTGATATAAAAACCCAATAACACTTTTCACGACCCGGGAATCGAACCCAGGACCTTCTGCTCAGCAATCGCGCTTCCGACCACTAGACCAACGAGGCAGAAAGACAAATATGCTAAAATATTATCAGTTTTATTGTCCTTTTTACTGACAGTAACGTTTAAAAGAGGACTATTTAGTGGAAAAACGCCGTTTACAGCCTTGAGCCTGTTTCCTCATCACACCTCACACGGAAAGGTGACGTGTCTCTGAGAAACGATATAATATTTGCACACCCCCCGCCTTCCCGCCTTTATCATTCATACCTTGTGACGGTTCCGGGCAAATAATATAATAATGCTCGTATCGACTATACATACGAGTACACACGTGTGACATGATTACGACAGAGTAATCATATCGTGTGTGACATTCATGGGATCAGTTTTAGAAGACCGAGATGAAATAAATGACAAAATATTTTGACTATTTCGTCGAATATTAACCCTTCGTGTGCCACAATAGGTTTTTAATTGTGTCTATATACTCGGCATACAAAAGGTTAAGGGTGTAAATAGACCCTTAACGAAACCGAAAGGCTCTTGTTCTCCCCGTCATTGCGAGTTTTTGTTTGTTACACCTGGGAACCTTCTGGTTACGGAGATATTGGGGTTCAAAGTTCCAACGTTTTCACAAGAATTTTAAAAATACCTCGCGACCCACGTACTATTCAATGCATCCATCAGCGTAGTGTTTTGAGTGCGCTACACTGAGTCCTTTTTCACCTCAAAAAAAAACATTTCCTAGCAATATTTTTTGCGTAGAGTTACTCAGTTTGATGTACATAATGCATGGTTGACGGCATCGTGAAGGGTCTATTTACATCTTGTATTCTCTCTCTCTCTCTCTTTGTTTCTTTTTGACAGAATTCTAATTAAACTAGCTCTAACTAGGTATCACTACATATATAAAATAAATAAGTCTACTACTCATCATACTTATTAAAGTGAGTAAGATAGTGTAATTGGATCTTATGAGGTTGGCATGTACGCAGTGCCTACCTGCAATGCTCGCGCCTGTCTGCGCTGGTGTCAATTAGGGAGCTCAAATTAAATAAAGAATTATGTCATTATTATTTGAGTTTGTTAGCCAAGGTGTCTACTGGCCACTCAGCAACATGATTGTTATTAATTACTTGCCACAGAAGAATCAATTTGTGCGGAAATTAGCGTGATTCAAAATAAAAGGCAGCAGGCACATGTAAACTTGTATGAGTTTTTAATCGGAATGAGAAGATGACACATGAATGATGTGCGTACAAACCTAGCGAAAACATAACAGTTTAAATAAGACGAAACACTTAAAGCTAAGACGAGTTGCGTAGGCGCTCCAACATGCCCCCGGGCGTTGAAAGTCGTGCTTTCAACCAGACATAGATTCTGAAGACACAGGTAATGGGCATATCCTGTTGAAGGCCCTCCGGATGACTCCAGTAGAGGTCTTGATATCTGCTACACGGGCAATTCCATCAGTACCTGGATGTACCGCGATGACTCTTCCCAGTCTCCACTTCAGAGGTGGAAGATGCTCCTCTTTGACGACTACCAAGGAATCCAGCTTTAAGCCATTCTTGCAAGAACGCCACTTTGTCCGTTGCTGCAACTCTGCCACATACTCTTTAGTCCATCTAGTCCAGAAATGTTGGCGGAGTTGCTCAATACGTTGGTAACGACTAAGATGGGTTGCAGTTTGGTCTTCATAATTCTTCTGTGGCAATGAAGTGAGTGGCCGGCCGACGAGAAAATGACCTGGTGTCAATGGAGTGCAATCAGCGGGGTCTGAAGATAGCGGCGTTAGTGGGCGTGAATTTAATATTGCCTCTATTTGGGCTAAGGTGGTGTTAAGTTCCTCAAAAGTTAAATTACATTGTCCCAACACTCGCTGTAAATGATACTTTGCCGATTTGACACCCGCTTCCCAGAGACCGCCAAAATGTGGAGTATACGCGGGAATGAAATGGAATTTGATTCCATCATTAGCTATGCTTTCACTCAAAGCATCAGAATTCAATTTCAAAAATTTAGATAGCTCGTTACACGCACCAACAAATGAGGTACCGTTATCGGAGTATATATGAACTGGCTTACCCCTTCGTGAAATGAACCGGTACAAGGCTAATAAGTAATTATGACTCGTCAAGTCACTCACAAGCTCCAAATGCACAGCCTTTGTGGTAAAACAGATAAAAATTGCTATGTACACCTTGACGAGTCTACATCCACGACCTTGACGACTGGCGCTCATAATAGGGCCCGCATAATCAACACCGGTACTTTCGAACGGATACCCACCTGGAAGAAGGCGTTGCCGGGGTAGGTTACCCATCAATGGAGTAACAACCTTACCCTGCATACGCTGGCACCGAACGCATCTATGATAACAGGCTTTAGCCAAATTTCGTCCTCCTATAGGCCAATAGGATTCTCTAATAGATGCTAACAATAGTTGTGGGCCTGCGTGCATTAACTTTTTGTGCTCAAAATCAAATAATAATTTAGTAAAAGTATGAGTGGACTGTAAAATTATAGGGTGCCGTTTATTATGTGTAAAATCTGAATTGTCGAGACGTCCTCCGACACGCATTAGCTTGTCGTCATCTAAATACACATTAAATTTTAATAGGACGCTCTTTTTTGGCAAACTGTGTTTATTTAAAAGTAATTTATGTTCGGGAAATGATTCTTGTTGACACTGATAGATTAAAACGTTTAATGCTTTCTTTAACTCGTGATCAGATAAAAATTTATTGTTTGGCGATTGGCGTTTACACGCCTTAATGAATCGCAACACGTATGCCATGGAACGTAAAAGTCGTAAGTAATTAGAAAAACGATTATAATCTATAATAAATGCCTTAGGCTCAGTGTCAAGGACAGCATTTAAAGTGACATCAGTTCGAGTCTCGGGGAGTAGCCCTAATTCTGAACATTTAAATTGCGAAGGCCAAGTACTTGGGTCTTGTTGGAGGAAGTCAGGACCAGACCACCACAAATCTAAACCCTGCAGATGACTACTATCCACACCACGAGATAGTAGGTCTGCTGGGTTTTCATTGGTTGGGACATGCCTCCAGGTGCAACGACCTGCCTGATCTAAAATTTCAGCGACGCGATTGCGTACAAATGGCTGAAGTTTCGAAGGCAATATCTGTAGCCATCCCAATACGATGGTCGAGTCAGTCCAACAAAAGACGCGCGAGAACTTAAGACGAAGTGAGTTTAAAACCTTCTCACACAGACGAGTTCCCACTACAGCGCCACACAATTCCAACCTTGGAATTGTAGTGGGTTTGATTGGCGCCACTCGACCTTTGGCCGTAAGTAACCGAACGATGCACTCACCTGCATCATTAATACTGCGAACATAAACGCACGCACCATACGCGCGCTCAGACGCATCAGTAAATATATGTAGTTCCAACTCCTTGCATGAATGACACACAACAATTCGAGGAATACGAACTTCATTTAAAAGAGGCAGAGTTTTAATGATGGTCTGCCATTGTAATTTAATTTCAGGGGTCAATGGATCATCCCATGATAATTTATCCAACCACATTCTCTGTAGTAACATTTTCATAGTGATTACAAACGGTGACAACAGCCCCAAAGGATCGAAGATCTTTGCAATCACAGAAAGTAAATCACGTTTAGTGTTACTATTACAGGATAATATAGTTGAGCCTATGGAAAATACCAGTTCATCTGAACTTGCATACCAACCTAGCCCGAGCAACTTGTCAGGCTCACTAGAACCTATATTTAAGTCGAGCGAAGATTGGGCAACTTCAGACAATAATTGAGGCTCGTTGGACTTCCACTTACGCAATGGCATGCCAGCCGATGCAAGTACATTTGTGACTTCCTGGCGAATAAATCTAACCTCATCTAAATCATCACCGCCAGATAATAGGTCATCAGCATAGAAATCGTGCTTTATAACCTCAGCTACCTTCTGATTCTTACAATCGAGCCCTAATTGATGAAGGCACCGAAAAGCTAAAAATGGTGCACTAGCCGTACCATAGGTGACGGTGTTTAATTTATAAAATTTAACGGGCTCAGATGCCTTACCTCGCCACAATATCTGCTGCAGATATCTGTCAGACGGATGGACGACTATTTGTCTATACATCTTCTCGACGTCTGCTGACACGACATACTTGTGCTGTCTGAAACGGAGAAGAATCGACAACAGATCGTCCTGAACGGTAGGTCCAACCATCTGTAAATCGTTAAATGAAACGCCAGTTGAAGAAGGACAACTTGCGTTGAATACCACTCGGAGTTTCGTAGTGGTACTACTTTCACGTAATACGCCGTGATGCGGAATAAAATAGCCAGAAGGGCTTAAATCGGATTGTTTGCATGCAGTCATATGACCTAGTAACTCATACTCAGACATGAATTCGTGGTACATTTTACTCAAATCGGATTTCGTTTTTAACCTACGTTCTAACGACTGTAAACAATGAGTAGCTTTATTAATGGAATCTCCCAAAATAGAAGGATCTTGTTTGAGAGGAATACGAACGCAAAAACGACCATCAGGTAATCTGGTCGTATTATTGTTAAAATGCTTTTCACATAACTTCTCTTCTGGTGAATAATGAGATTACTTATTTACTTCTTCTAACTGCCAGAAGCGAGTTAAATCACTTCGAATTTTATCAAAATCGTTATCAGGTGAAGAATCGATTTTAGTAAAGTTACACCTAATGTTACTAGAAAGCAATGCAATGTAATTACGACTAATAGGACCGGAGACAATCCAGCCTAACCTGGTTTCACATAAAATTGGCTTACCAGTACCTAACTTGATTCTTTGTGACCCAAGCAAGTCCCAGAAGATATCAGCACCAATCAGAATATCTACATGAGCGGGCTTGCAAAAAGTAGGGTCTGCTAAACAAATATTTGACGGAATGTTCAGAATAGACAGATCTACTTCACGACATGGTACATCACTAGTTATTGATGGTAAAACGAAACAATAAAGTTCACTACTGAAACTATTGTCTAATGACGTCATGTTAATGCGACACGTTTTACCTACGTGAGAGGTCACGTTATTAATACCGAAAATCGACCTGTCTATCTGCCTTGTCTCTAAATTTAACTGGCGACATAGTCTTTCCGTCACAAAGCATGATGTACTACCGCTGTCAAGAACTGCACGAACAATATGTTCTAGACCATTACGATCACGTAATTTAATTAATGCGGTTGATAATAACACATCATGACTCATACTACTGTGCGAAGATGTGACGTTGGCCGACAACGCGACATTATTCGTCTCAGTCACAGAAGCCGTCGATGACGATTGTGGCGACAAGCTGTTATCACACGAGTTATCCGTATTATTATGACTATTTGCAATAGGTTTAAAATCAGCGACATGGACAAGAGTATTATGTCGGCGTTTACACAGCTTGCAACCTGGCCTTTTACAATGATTCGCGAAATGACCCGAACGAAAGCAGTTATAACACACTTTAAAGTTTGGCAGCAATTTAATACGTGCTTCGTTACTCAATGCGAGAAACTGTGCACACTCACTCAAGTTGTGGTCACCTTTGCATTTGGGACAGACCTTTGTACCTGACTCTGAACCAGACTTACCACCACTTTGAACGGTAACCATAGACTTCAGCTTAGCCCCTGATTTATTAACAGATTGAGGTTGGTTATTACGCGACAATTCCAAAGTTTCAATTAACTCAGCGCGCTCACGCATGAATCTAAGGAATGCATCGAGGGTAATCTTACTATCTTTATCAACACGACCTTTGTACTCCTCCCACTCACGGAACGTTCTGCTATCCAACTTGCGAGTAACAATGTAAATTAAAAGGGTATCCCAAGACTTAACAGGCTCACCTAAGGTGTCTAATGCTCGTAAGTGCTTAAGTATCTGGTCAATTAAATTCTTTAAAGTTACAGAGGATTCTTTTGTAATTGTTTCCATGTTAAAAATAGCCGAAACATGATTGTGAATTAATAATCTTTTATTATCATACCGCTCGCATAATACTTTCCATGCCACAGAGTAATTAGTAGCCGAAAACTCGAACGACTGGATCACTACGGCAGCAGATCCTTCCAAAGACGTTCGAAGGTAGTGGAATTTGTTGATTTCGTCGATAGCATCATTGGAATGAATGAGACTCGTAAAG
Organism: Eugnorisma glareosa; assembly: GCA_947578425.1. NCBI lineage: Eukaryota > Metazoa > Arthropoda > Insecta > Lepidoptera > Noctuidae > Eugnorisma > Eugnorisma glareosa. The sequence goes on along the minus strand of OX387960.1, from coordinate 15,817,402 downwards.
GTGTCATGAAACTCCAACCAGTTATTGTAAGATCCACTAAACTTTGGCAATTGGATTGTGGGCAACTTAACGGGCTTATAACTACTACCAAAATCACTTTTATTTCGAGAAACAGATTCATTATCTTTATTATAATTATTACCAAATTCCTGAGCCTTAGACATTGATTTAAAATACAGAGACTCAAAATCAGAACGCTCAGAAAACTGTGCCTTGATATCATCAGCAATACACTCCATACGTAACTGTACCTCATCATATTGTTGGTATAACAACTCCATCTTGCCTATACGCAGCTGTAGTTCTGTTAAAATGGAACTAGATAACGTTTTATCCTCCAGCGCGTCCAAATAATTGGCAAAAGCAGTTAATCGGCCTTTGAAGCTACCTCGCTTCTTTATTAACTCCCTTTCCTCGGTCATTCTGGGATTCGAGTGCAAATCTGGAATTTATACAATAGAGTTTAAGTAAACAATATTATAAATATGTAATTATGTACCTATGTCTTCTGATTCAACCTACAGGTGACCCCTATATGAACAATTAGTGAATACCTACCTAGATAATGCAAATAGTTTCTATTCATAAACAAAACTCAATAAACTAACAATGACTTGTATAAAGTACAACAGAGATACAAATAACTAAAATAATACGGTGATCACATTAACAGTAAACATTAATTAACAATATCTAACACTCTAAATTTATATTGCTCCTAAGTACCTACCTATGCAAAAATACTTAACGTGATTAGTAATTACTTTGGCAAAGACAATTAAATTAAAACAATATAATGTAATAAATCTATATTACTACACTTAACTAAGTATGATTTCTAATTTAACTGCTTCGAATACACAATAATGACAATAAAACTATCACAATGCAAATGGTAGGGTAATTAACGGAACAACTAATTACGCAAATACAATAGGTAATTAATAAGACTAACCTTTTATATCCTTAATTGGCGTTATTATACTACCTGATTGAGTGTTGGGTGACGATATTATCAATACATTATACTTAACACCGCTTTATTTTATGTACTTGATTCACATACCACACTGCCGATCAGTGACCTCGTTGCACTAATAAATTAATATTCGTTAATTTCACTATTAACTTCTTGATCTTCATATAATAATAGCAGATCCTTGCTATTTAATCAATCCGGCTCGAAGGACCAATATGTGCGGAAATTAGCGTGATTCAAAATAAAAGGCAGCAGGCACATGTAAACTTGTATGAGTTTTTAATCGGAATGAGAAGATGACACATGAATGATGTGCGTACAAACCTAGCGAAAACATAACAGTTTAAATAAGACGAAACACTTAAAGCTAAGACGAGTTGCGTAGGCGCTCCAACACAATTCTTTATTGAATCACAAACTTTCATTAACAATAATCTATAACTACAGCACTGTCAATTATTGATAAATTGACTTATAAAACAAGCTCATATACAGAGTGTAACAGAAAGGGTATAATCATATGGAATACTATGGTACGGACCATCAAACTGAACAACTTTCTCTATGTGACCACCATGGAAATCGTAAAAAAATAATCAGCTGTTCCATACATTTGGGTTGAGTAGGTATTGAAATTTTGTATAGGACAGTTGATTATTTTTTTACGATTTCGATGGTGGTCCCATAGAGAAAGTTGTTCAGTTTGATGGTCCCTACCACAGTATTCCATATGATTATACCCTTTCTGTTACACGCTGTAGAATAAAATAAATAAACGTTTGCTTATTTCAGACTAGGTAATGTCCATATTTTGTTAGTATCAAATTAATTATCTTATGAATAGGTTAGTAGCATTTATGTCGGTAGTCCAGATGAATACTAATTAGAATAAAATAACTTGATTGAGAATATACAGGGTGTAACAACAACCTTCACGAAGCCATCAACCTAGCATTATGTACGTCAAACTAAGTAACTTTACGCAAAAAATATTGTTTTTTGGTTTGAAAAATCACGTTTTACGGTAGGACTCAATGTAACGGACTGAAAACATTGTGCTAATGGATGGGTTAAATAGTACCGGGGTCGTGGAGGTGTTTAAAGTAAAAATCTTACATTAAAAACAAATAATTTAAAAAAAAAAAACTTGTGAAAATGTCGGAACTTTAACCCCCAATTTCTCCGTAACTAGAAGGTTCCCAGGTATGGTCTACAAAAAAAATATCGCAATGACAGGGAGAACAAGTGCCTTTGAGCTTCGTTATGGGTCTTGTTACACCCTTTATTAAATTGAAAAAGCAATAAAAAAAAAAAAAATTAAATTGAAACTAATTATGTCAAGTTTATGCATCACGATTTATTGCAATCGGCATCTTCTTAGTTCGTTGGCCGCATCCAAATCAGTTATTAAATAGTTAATTAACTAATTACGACTCCTTAATTAAATCTCTTTGACGTATCTTTTTATGAAAATGAAAGCCAATGAAAATATATTTCGAAGACGTGGTAAATAAATTAATATATTCGCTTTATGAATACATACTTACCTCATCAGTCAAAATTACATGAAAATAGAACATTTTCTCTCACTTTCTGTTTTCTTATGAAAAGGTGTAGATCAGAATTTAACATACTGTGGCAAAGTAATGATACAAAGAAGATTGATGAATCAAAGGCTGTTGTGTGTGAATAATATAAAAGTTCAGTGATATAAACAAAAGACTAGGTATTTTTTTTTTTGTTGAAATATCGTTCCCGTACTCTAGAGATTTCTCCTGTATCGTGTGGGTGCGTTTACAAACATTTAAACTCACTGGCACAAACAGCCAGACTCGGAACAAATATCTGTAGTATAAGCATAATCAGCCTTTTTAATGTTCCCACTGCTGGGACACTCGGCCTCCTCTCAATGAGAGGGAATGGGCTACTCCACCACGCTATAATATCTGTAGGTTATACGAATATTTGTCCCGTGCGGGAATCTCCCCGCGACAGTCAGCGCAGCAGCCAATCTTTCCCAAAAAAAATAAAAAATATATATATATATATATATGTATATATATATGTTATAATATATATATAGCTTATATATATATATATAAAGCTGCATACGACCTATATTATCTTTCAGCAATAACTTTCATAGTAGAATCAAAAATGTAGTGGATTGAAACAAGCTATCGAGAAGCTTACGTTAAATCTTAAACCTTCCATCATCATGTTTCTGCTCTTTACCCATTCTACTTGGAGTCGCTGCATCACGTTTTCTCCTTCCATTCTCCCCTGTCACGGCATCATTTACCCCTTTCTCTTTCATATAATTCCTCACACAATCCATCCATATTTTCTGTGGCGTTACTCTTGCTCTCCATCCATTAACATTTATATCTGTCTCTTTTAGTCACATGCGTTTCATCCTTCCTCATTAGGCGTCGTGCGATCTAGTGTATGGTGGTTTCAAAATATTGGCATCGTGCTACCGATTACTTGAAAGTACAATAAAGTAGGTGCGAAGGTACGACATCTTGCTACGAAATCATCTTGAAATCATCCAATTAAGATACTTACGCGTTAGTTGAGATATCTGTTAGAGGAATTTTCCGGGAGGAAAAATATATTATATATTTATTATATTTTTTTTCCTTCGACTATACTGTCAACGAATCTTGTTCGACAGAAAAACTCAAAAAGTCTTCATTTAACGAACGTGTTTTGTATTCTTTTTAATTTAATTAAGAAAGTTTATACAACAACTTTATAATTATAATTTGCAAGTCTTTTTGAAGAACGAATTTGCAAAGGGATTTTAATTACGGCAAAAAATTGTGTTTTTTAGACTTCCGTAGGCAGATGGTAAAAGCGAAGACCTTTTAATTTAACCGCAGAATTAACTTTGTTTACTGTGAAATACAAATTTTATTTTCAGCTCATAAAATTAATAAGTACAGCACGAACGGTATTACTTAAATATTTATACCGACTACGGAACCCTTCACTTGCGTAGTCTGATACACAATTGGCCGGTTTTTAAGAATTCTTAAAGTTGACCTCTGTTGTCAAGTGATTGTGTTTCAAAAACAACTCTAATTTGCCTGTTTTTCTTTGCAAAGACTAGTTTATTTCTTCTGACCGAGATTTAAAGAAAACAACACTTTTTAGGCTTTGACCTTTTTACTTGTTTTCGGATATTTTAAGTAAGACCCCGTTGTTTTACAAGATTCGGGTTCTAAATCTAAATAAAAAATATAAATGAAAAAATGCGGTGCTATTTATGGAAATAGCACCGCATTTTTTTAAAGTAATATTATTTTATTTAATTATTTAGTTAAAGTAATATTAAGGAATATTACTTTAACGAACTATTTGTTAATTATTTTAATTTTAATTTTTTCCAATTTTAATTACCAAATGTGTTTTGATTTTATTTTTGAAATATTACTTTAAGTTTGTTAGTTTTGTTAACATTTTATTATGCATGCTGTGGTCTCCTGTAAGTGAAGGAATACACCTTTTTTTTTTTTTAATGATGGGAAATCGTCAAATATAACCCCTCCCGCTTTGGGCTGAGCAGGAGGGAGTGTCAGACTTTTACTGACTAAAACCCATCCATGTTCCTTCCTTTGCCCTTTGTGTTCCAGGGCCGCGGTATCTCTTTCGAACAGTCCCGCAACCCTGGCAGGCATCGGTCCTTTCGGACCCCTTCCTGTTTGCTGACTCTCTTTGAGGCGCGCGTGGAACACGAACGCGCCGTCGACACGGCCTAAGACGGACGGACGGCGAGCTAGCCCATAGCTCACCGTCCACAGGCCCGCGCCTACGGTGGCCGGGGGCCACCACTTGGCCCCCGACGCCCGGTGCGTCTACCGCGGCGGCTGGGACGTGAGGTTCTCTCCCTCTCACGTTCCGCCACCTCCTTCGCTAGCATGACTGCTTCGCAGAAGGAGGTGACGGCGTCCCATTCCGTCTCGCTCCGGACCATGGATTGAACCAAGGTCGGAAGCGAGAGGTCGCCGCCGCCGATCGCCGCTACGAGGACACGGTGGTGCTCCGCCCACGCGGGGCAGATCTCCACCGTGTGCTCCACCGTGTGAAGGAATACACCTCCGTGATACATTTTTTAAATTATTCATTTCACGTGTTTGGGTACATCCTTTGTTGGAGATCCTAAACAATTTTTTTTTTTTTTTTACCAACTTTGCCCTACACTAGGAATTTCTCCTGTATCGTGGTTGCGTTTACAAACATTTAAACTCACATACACAAACAGCCAGACCCGGAACAACTACCTGTAGATCATACAAATATTTGTTCCGTGCGGGGATCGAACCCGCGACACGCAGCGCAGCAGCCAATCGCTCAGCCACTGCGCCTGCCGTGCCGTAATAAACCCCTTGCCAGTTACGTATGGTTGTTCCGATCCAGCCTGTCCCTTGCTGTCGTCCCCCAGCGACGCCCTAAGCCGTGGATCGTACCCCACAAGGGGTGTTACTGTGTAGTCTCTTAGTTTTTAAGTTTATCCCCTGGCTGCAGGCCTTACATTCAAGACCCACCTACGGGGTAGTTCGGTTAAGCGACAACCTCCTAGGTTGACCTGCAAGAATCCATTCACAAAAAATAGCCTCCGTGGCTACTACTGAGAAATTCCTAATGGTAAAACCCAATACTATTTTGCCCGACCCAGAAATCGAACCCAGCACCTCATGGTCATCAATCGTCACTAGGCCAATGAGTTTTGTACCTATTTGATGTTGTAGGTACCCAATTCTGACCAAACTAAACAGTTAAAATAAATGGACAATGGGTTAGTTCAATTGTGTTTTATCTAAAATCGGTTTTATAAACACAATATCAATCTGTGTTCGACAAAAACAATAGGTACATTTTCATGTCAATGAACCATTAAAATTAAGTTTGATTCAATCCACTAGAGTTGTTAATTTCCACTTCAATTCGCCTTTTGTGGGAAATCTGTCATCCTTTAAATATTGATTAAGGGAAAATATATTTAGGCAACCTTTGCCTCTACGAAGGCGTTCGTCGAACGTATATGCTTCGTATACGCAACGTCGACACGGCGTCTACGCGACGTCAACTGGTCCTTGACGCAAAAGCTCACTCATTGGCCCCGTTTAAATGGCGAAATTGGGTATTACGATTTACGGTAAAATTTTGGGGTAAAATCAAACGTCATTTTATTTGAATTGATAGACAGTTCTGTAAAACGAAGAGTCGCGGTGGCCCAGTGGTGGCGGCCTCGACTTACAGGCAGTAAGTCGTGGGTCCGAACCCAGGCAGGCGCATTACTTTGTGTAATTTATTTCATCACCAGTACTCTTAGAACGGTGAAGGAAAACATCGTGAGGAAACCATGCAAACAAAAATTCGAAGATTTGAGACATGATTTGCAATGGGCCTGCGTGGTGGTAGCCAATTCCAGATGAGGCCTGCATCCCAGCAATGGGAGCATTATAGGCTGATTATGCTATGCTTGTAGAACGTTCACTCCTCGTCACTTTTTTAAGGTTTGAACTGAGGAAAAGTGGTGGAACGCACTCCCCAACAAAATATATTCTGTCCGTCAGAATTTCAGTCGGTCAGAATTTAAGAACCTAATTTACACATACGTCAAAATTCTTCTGGACATTACGGTTACAAACAAATACAGTATGATTATTGAATGCCATGTGATCCTATGATCCATATAGTAAATAAAATATCGAACTGATATAATCACGTGTAAATGGGCCTTTATGAGTAACAAAAGGTATTGGGTCCCGGTCCTGTAAATATTTTGTTGAGCCCAAGAATAAATAAATAAGTTACTGGCTTTAGTCGATCTAGGGAAGCGACATCCTGATCCCCGGGATAGGAATTATAGTCCGGGATTCGAACCGAATGGAAGAAACCGCTATTTATTTGATGCATGCGGATTATTCGACAGATTTAGCCTGTTTCACGATGTCCGAAAAGCCAGTTCTGACCGAATAAATTCAAAAATGGAATAGAATTTGTACAAAATTATCTGCCAAGTTAATTAACGGGAACTTAATTGTAGGTGGTGAAACAGGCCCTTTATCTGTTATAACAGTGAACATATTTGTGGGATATTTCTATAACAGAAAATTTACATTGTTAAATGAGCCACATCTGGATGCCAAAATGCCGTATTACTAGACCTTACCCTACAATTATACTGTTGTTAATATACGTATTACGGCATAACACTTGGTTTTATAATACATACAAAAGGTCATATAAGTCGTTAAAAGCGACGGCCTATACGACCTTTTGTGTCAAATCATAATTATGTTGTGTCTGGGGCCTTGCGTCATATTTCACGAATAACGAGGTCTATACAATTACCTACATTCTCGTCTCTGATATCTTAAGACAAGGTTCATCTTGTGGTCCAATTTGAACTTAATTTTATACATTGCGTTATTTAAGGGGTGTAAAAGGAATTGTCTGTCGGACTTTCATGGAATATTCTCATTATTTGCTTTTCACTATGTGGGTAAAAGGTAGTACAAAAAGTCTTAAACCTTTATTTTACGGATGGGAAATCATCAAATGACCCCTCCCACTCTGGGCGGTGCGGAAGGGAGTGTCAGACTTGTACTGACTAAAACCCATCCATGTTCCTTCTTTTGCCCTTTGTGTTCCAGGGTCGCAGTATCTCTTACAAACAGTCCCGCAACCCTGGCAAGGCTTAAACCTAAGAAGGATATTATCGACTTTCTTGGAATCTAAGAAAACTGGGGTAGATTGCTGGGTGTTTCACAGAACAGTTTGCGTTAGTCAATTATGGCAATGACATCCATGACAAACTTGTGGAAATCTTTAGTCTGCCTTTTCCCACGGGGAAACATGGAAATATACAATTTAATTTATTTTTAAACACCTTTTTACGCAATCAAAAATAAAACCAACTAACTTTCTTACATTCACTTAATAAAGACCATTACCCTGCGCTCTATAAAATATAAAAATATATAATCATGGAAAACAAAATGCCAGGTAGAGCAAATCGAGATGCGAGCAAATCGGCCGTGTCCTTCGAATATACCCGTAATACGTACGCCAAGATTGACACTGATTGGATGCCTAAGGGATGACATCACTGGCGAGGTCGCATACGTCCGGGTCGTGACAATATGGACGTTTCTATTCAAAAAAAGGAGAAAGAAAATAAAGGTGAGGTTTTGGCCCAGTCATCATAATATCAGCCAAAGATCCACTGCTGGAAAAAGGCCAAGTCAAGCATCCCTAAATCGTCTTATGCTTTTCGTTCTCACATCCAGAGGAACCCCAGTGCTTCCAATAGGTCAACAGTTCTCCTCATGGAAGTTAAGGCACTTCTCCGTGGTATACGTGGTCGTCTTTTGGTCTCATCGGTCATTCGTTCTGCGAGTAATGTGCCTAGGTACTTCCACTTGCTCCCTAGGACGTAAAAGACGCTCACAAAGCTCATCTGATCTCAATCACTCTAATTAGCTGGGTACCTATTCTGTTCGTGCTTCAACTCTGACCAGTAATGTTTTTGTCGTAGCGGTCACGTTTTCGAAAGCACAAAAAAGATGCACGAAGCACAGTTGAAACAGGAATTAAGTGTATTCCCAGCTTTACAATTTCTGCCAGTGTATATATTGAAGATCGTAGTATTTTGTTAAGTAAACAACCACAACGTACTGTTGACACAAAAATCAAAGAAACGCGCAAATTTATGCGCTGCCTGTTCGGAGAATAACACAATTTTTGTTATAAAAAATTCACGATTCTCGCTGCAAGCTAGCTTATCGAGAAAAACCAATTTTTCATGGAAAATAAAACATCGGTTTTCGTTAATTGAATACAAACAAGCCCTTGAACTGTAAACTTTAATCAATATTCGTTGGTATCGAATGTCGCGGCGTCATTGTTACTTCTGAAACCTTCAGTTTCACCATTTCAGTTGCAATACTTCCCACGTAAGTATTGAAGTGTAATATAATGACACGTAGTAAGTTGAGAGAGGTCAGTGTTTGTAGACGATGGTACTGGGATTGTGCTTTTGTTATATTTGCGCTGTTTATTTGTTATTTTTTGTGTCCACTTGGTGTGGTATGGTTGGTGATTTGGTTAAAGTAAGATGAGGTGAGTGATCAACATAACGTAACATCACGCTTGTGATCCCTAAAGGTTAAGCAGAGGTGCGCCTAATAGTACATCCACTTTGTTTTAATGAATTAGACAAAATTACTTAATATTTGACAACTATTCATTGCAACGTTGCGAACTTTCAAAAAGCACTCTCTGCAATAATTCAAACATAATAAAAATAAGTACATTCTATAATCTTAATAAAATCAATAAATAAAAATGTGTCCAGTTTACAGTTCAAACACAGCATTGAAATAGCAATTCGACCGTTACGCACACCGAACATTCGATTCTGTGAATTTGCTGTAGTATAATGCCCACTTTCAAATTCTCAAAACATGCGCCATCTGCCAAATTAACAAAATATGTATGAATATATCTGCTTGATAATTGACTTTTCCATGAATTATGCTGAGTACATAAACGGGGATGTACTCAGCTCAACTCAAGTTCAAGCTCCACGAACCCCACCATCCCCTTCTTCCATCAGGAGTCCAGACGTACTTCAGATTATCATCCATACCTTGTCGATGTTCCACACATTCGCACAAAACGCTTAGCTACTGCATTTTTTATTATACGCACAACCAAGGAGTGGAATTCCCTGCCTGCGTCGATGTTCCCGAGTTCATGTGACCTGATTGAGTTGCGATTTAATAGGTTCCTTTGGGTTAGCTCGTTCCATCGTTGACCTCATCTCTGTCCTCAGGACAAGATTGAGGTCAAGAGTAGGCCCATTTAATATTAAAAAAAGCTTGTCAAAAGTAACAGCAACATCTCCCATTGTCCTCAGGAGTGTGGCCTGCTGAGAGTTTGGAAGGGCCGGCAACGGTGCGCGGCAGCTCCGTAGACTACGCGGCCGCTTTGCTGCTGGCTGCGATGGCCGCTGTACTGCTGGCTGCTGTGGGCTACCAGTGTGCTGCAACTTGGAGGTGGATTGTGGGGAGGTAGGTTGGAAAACAGTATTTATATGTATGATGCAAAATGAGGCACAAGTTGTGAGGTAAGCTTTGAGTGTGAATGGCTATAAGAGAATAGAAGAAGACCAAAGGAAAGGTGGATAATGGATAGACTGTGGAACATTATATGGCTAGAAAGGGGGTAGACTACGGAGAAGATGACTAATAGATAAATATTGAAGAAGAAGACTTGCTGCGAATAAATTACCCCAAATAAATAGAGACAACAAAGGACAGGCAAATGCTGATGATGTAACTGAATCATTAAAAAGACAGGCCCGACAGGCCCACCTGCCGCTTCGATTCGAGAAGACGTATGGTTATCTCGCTTGCTTTCGTAAAGCCAAAAAAATATTGACATACGACTTCTCGAATCGAAGCGTTTGTGAATACGGGAGCTGATGTTTGGGGTTTGATAGGCTTGTTTGATAGGCATTTGCCTAACAATTATACCGGTACCCACACCCTTCAAACTGGAATAAAGCGACGATGCTTGGAGGCAGAAAGAAGGAGAAAAGATGGAATGACCTTCTTAATACGGAACAGGGCGTTGTGATTCTCCATACAAATGTATTCCCCTTTTTCTTCCTGTGTAATGCTTGTATAGACACGTCCCTGTTTTTCCTTTTTTTCAGCAAATAGTAAGTAAAGAAAATGTGACACACACATGTGTTGATAGGAACCTAGAATTACTCTTTCTTAAATTTTGTATGTCAAAAATAATTGCATTGGCTCAGTTTTCGAGGAGAAAAAACGGGTAATACGAAACGTCGATCTCATAAATTTTTTTGTGAATTGGGGTGAATTAATGGGGCTGAGTGGCAGCTGTCCCTATCGCACTCTAACGGGGGCAGGCATGACGCAGCGCGACGGCAATAGTTTCTTCAAATACCTATTTTTCTAATTTCTCGTAGGTCCTATTCTACTAAGTACACCCCCTAAGTCGAAAATAATCCTTCTACGAGTAAAGAGACTGCTACCGAATTCTCCATATGCAAACAGCCAGTCACAGTCAATTTCCATATTTCTGAAGCTTCCCTAAGCACCTCCATCTTTCCTCATATCCATTTTCCGTCTAACACTGACTATCACTTGCCTCTTCACTTAAATATTTAAAATAGACTTCAGCCGTCGGAAGTGAGATGTTGACGTTGAATGCATGTTTAGCTGCCATTTTGCAGTCTGCAATGAAATGACATTTTAAACATTTGCAATGTGATGTGAATTTCCTGAGAATAGCTTTTTGTTTTAGTGACTTTGACAATTTAATACGTGTCTCGTTTTGTATAAAGTTAGTTCAGCTTACAACTGAATTTTCAGTTTTAAACGATGTTTAATGTTACCTAAGATTTGTTTAATTTTCAAACCGTTCTTTAAACGACACAGAAGCACTTCGCGGTATTGGCTGGCAGTGCCTCAACTCAAGTCAAAATGATATCCATGAGTCTATATAAAGTTTATATTGCAAAAAAACTTATAAGCATTATTTGGTTTGCGAATTTGAACCAATCCGGTTACGTGCTATGTTTGTGCAGTCATCCCGGGCAGTGCTTATACGTTGTGTTGACATCAAGCAAATACGTATCATGAAGTAATGTCATATTACATAACATCACTCTTGGAATCCCCGTAGGGTTAGGCAGGGGTGTACATAATAGCACACCCACATTTCACCAGTTATGTTTAAGTCCCACGTAATAGAGGGCGAGCCTATTGCCATCAACCGGGCGCAAATCCAGACGCGATAGCTGCTACTGAGAATTCCTGATGGAAAAACCAAATATTGTTTACCTGGGAATCGAACCCAGGACCTCATTCTCAGTAGAACATCGAGGCAGTCATAGTAATGTCATATTCTTTTAGTTTAGTCCAGTCCTGCACGGTTTATTTAATACACTGTAAGGCCATTTTGTTCCATAATTCCAATCAATTACCACAACTTATTCTCTCAACTTACATAACATCAAATCGCCTGCTACAATTTCTTTCTTATTCTTTTCATCCAAACCTTTTCTTTCTTGATCTATCACTACCTATCATCATGATTCACCTTTTTTAACAGATCACTTTGGTGCAGGGCACGGCGGGACTCCGAAGACAGCAATTGCGACTCCCTCTCTCGCCAAGCTGCTATCCGCATCAGTCACTCTCTACCTGACCTGCAGACCGAACCTCTGAAGCAGGAGTATGTTCAGGAGCATAAGGATCCGGCTAAGAAGGTAAGATTAATCATTAGGATTAGCAATATACTATGTGCTTGGAATTCTAAGGCGAGAATTACACAGAAACGGCATAAGGTGGCGGCGCGGCGCAGGCGTGGAATTTATAACGAAAAAAAAGAACGGCGTGCATGCGCCCGCGCCGCTTGAGTGTAATTCACGACACATCGCCTACGTACATTTTGTATTAAAAGGTTTTAAAGCGGCATCATGCCTGCGCCGAGCCTTCACCTTACGCCTTTGTGTATAATTCGCGCTTTAGCCTGCGTACACAAGGGTGCTTTATTGTCTACTGGATTTTAAACTCTCCCTGTTGAGCCGAGTGAATGCACTCCACGAGATTTTCACCGCTCGACTAAAATGTTGCCCGCCGTCGTTCGCCGCCGTTGTAAATATGACCTTAGCTAGTGTTTGACGAGTACACACGGTGACATTATTAAGCTATGCATTACTTTTAGTGTTTAGGTTATAAAGATAAGAGAAAGAGATAATATAAAGAATTACGTTAATAAAATCGTCAATGGAGGTTGTCTTTAGTTCACGCCACTATAATGGCGGTAAGTCCCCTCTTTGAGGAGTGGCTGGAGAGGCGCCACGGCGCCCTCACCTTCCGCCTGACGCAGGTCCTCACCGGACATGGTTGTTTCGGGAGGTTCCTGCACCTAATCGGGCGGGAGGAAACACCCGGGTGTCACCACTGCGAGGATCGACCGGAGGACACGGTGGAGCACACTGTGCAGGTCTGCTCCGCTTGGGCGGAGCAACGCCGTGTCCTCGTAGCGGCGATCGGCGGCGGCGACCTCTCGCGTCCGGCCCTGGTTCAATCCATGGTCCGGAGCGAGACGGAATGGGACGCCGTCACCTCCTTCTGCGAAGCAGTCATGCTAGCGAAGGAGGTGGCGGGACGTGAGAGGGAGAGAACCTCACGTCCCAGCCGCCGCGGGAGACGCACAGGGCGTCGGGGGCCACGTGGTGGCCCCCGGCCACCTTAGACGCGGGCCTGTGGACGGTGAGCTATGGGCTAGCTCGCCGTCCGTCCGTCTTATGACGACAGGCCGTGTCGACGGCGCGTTCGTGTTCCACGCGCGCCTCAAAGAGAGTCAGCAAACAGGAAGGGGTCCGTAAGGGCCGACGCCTGCCAGGGTTGCGGGACTGTTCGAAAGAGATACCGCGGCCCTGGAACACAAAGGGCAAAGGAAGGAACATGGATGGGTTTTAGTCAGTACAAGTCTGACACTCCCTCCTGCTCAGCCCAGAGCGGGAGGGGTCATTTGATGATTTCCCATCGATAAAAAAAAAAAAAAAAAAAGGTTGTCTTTTTCAATCGCGGTTTGTTTTGACCACTATAAACTGGTCTCGCAATGTATAGGCTTTTTGATGAGTTGATGAAGAAGTTGACTCATACTAGAATGGCTCCGTTTTATCAACGAAACAGTTAATTATGTAGACGGCTTCCTAGAACAACGTCCCAACACTTGCGGAAAACTCCTGATTAGTAACAACATTTACAACATAAAACGTTAACCCAACGTTTTAACGTTTAACGTTGCCCCACACTAGGAATTTCTCCTGTATCGTGGGTGCGTTTACAAACATTTAATCTCACATACACAAACAGCCAGACCCACAAACACAACGGAATTACCTGTAGGTCATACAAATATTTGTTCTGTGCGGAAATGGAACCCGCGACATGCAGCGCAGCAGTCAATCGCTCAGCCACTGCGCCAACCTTGCCGTCAATTGTCATATTATTACGGTTGTGTTTTTGAAAAGAAAACTAAAAAGTATGTAGGAGCTCGTAGCAAAATAATAACAGCCGCTCGGGTCGATCTTTAGGTTAAGCTGCGCTTGCCTAGGTTTGTATGTGGATGGGTGACCGCCCATTACGTACCGAGTTTCCTCCGTGCCTCAGAAAGCACGTTAAGCTGTTGGTCCCGCCTGTCATCTGTAGATCTTTGACAGTCATTACAGGTGTCAGTGGCCCAAAAAGTCTGACCAACAAGTTTTACCCAGGGGTATCGTATTACCCAGTGCTAACTGGGTTGTGGAGGTCAGATAGGCAGCCGCTCCATGTAAAATACTAGTATTCAGCTGCATCGGGTTAGACTTTAAGCCGACCCTAACATAGTTGGGAAAAGGCTGGGCAGAAGATGACCAAAAAGTATGTCAAACAACTTTTCGTATCAGAATATCAACATGATTACAATTTACGTCACCATTCCCAATTTACAAACAATATCGTAACAAGTCCACCCCTAAGTAAGTACTTAGCAGATTCCTTCCACGGTTTAAGTTACCGTCCTATGTAAGTAGCAAACCTTCCTATGTTGATTTAGAAATTAAGTTGTGGGTCAGACAAGTCTGAACTTAGTACTTATGCAATTCTGCTTGCTAAGGGATATAGGTCACTGTTATGTACGCTCGTGTAGGCAATTTGATAATAATGTATGTCGTGATGGCCCAGAAGTTAAGCTCTCGCTGATCTATGAGGTTGTAGGTTCAAATGCGGGCAAGTACCAATATGACTTTTTCAATTCTTAAGTGCTTTCTAAGTATATCTTGGACATCACAGACATTGGTGAAGGAATACATTGTGAGGAAACCTGGGGGGTTACTATGACGTCTTAAAGCAGGAGTAATTCCAGTGTGGGAAAGAGACAGAGCTATACAGGTCGTCTAGCACCATCTCTTTCCCACACTGGAATTTCTCCTGCTTTTAGACGTCATGGTAGGCCACCTGAACTTTTTAATTAGTATATGTAAGCCTAAAATCGCCAACCCGTCTTGAGTAAGGGTGTTGATCAATGCTCGTGCTTTGTTTATATGAGAAGAGGCCTTTGCTCAGCAGTGGGACAGTAACAGGCTGGTTTTTAATTATTATAATATAATATTATTGATCTTAATCAGAAATTATAAATAATTATAGATAAAATTATGTTGCTTTATGTTACTACTCGTACTATGTCTAAAATTGTACTAGGTATGTTACTAATAACTTTATAATTGTTCATAATACTTATAAATAATCCGATTTTTTCAATAGGTTAGATGACCAAAAAGATCTAACTAGTCCGTCAGATAGATTTCCAAAAAATATTGGTTACGAATTTTTAACTCAGAAATCATCCCTATTATCCTAACATCATAATAACCAATCAGTAAAAAAATGATGGCATCAACGTTCCTAAACATTCTTTCAAATGTTTTTCAAATCAAAACAAAACATTACTTGGTTAAAAGGCGGCGACAAAACAAACAGCGAGCTTCGTGAGATAAATCACGCAGACAGCGAAAACCTTTCAATACGAAGCTCGGTAAACATGTGGGAAGATCTCACTCGGTAAATAATAGGCAGAGGTTTCTTTAATATTGTTGGTGTTACAATGATCGTGAAGAAAAACGAGGCTCTTTATATTGATGGATGATTTTTGGATCATTTGTAAGCAATAAACAATTTTTAGGGTTCCATACCCAAGGGTAAAAACGGGTCTGTCTGTCTGACTGTCTGACTGTCTGTCTGTCACCAGGCTGTATATCATGAACCGCGCTACCTAGACAGTTGAAATTTTCACAGATGATGTATTTCTTTTGCCGCTGTAACAAAAAATACTAAAAACATAATAAAATCAATATATAAGGGGGGGCTCCCATACAAATAACGTGTTTTTTTTTTTAGAAAATTTTGCGGAACTCTTCGTGCACGAGTACGAATCGCACTTGGCATGTTTTTTAGTTATCATTAACACTAGAAACGGGATTTTTACCATTTTTACGGTTTATTTTGAGTTTCTGATATTTCGGCGCTGTTGCAAGCACCATGATCACGGATAAACTGAAGTTATTGCGGGTGGGTGTTTATGAGCAGACAAATCGGTCTACCCTCTTTCTTGTTCGTTTTTTGCACTCAGTACCGCTACCACTGTCACTCGCAACTCGATTCTGTTCCCGACACACGAAATTCACTGTGTCCGCTCGCGAACTGTTTTGGGTTTGTAAATATCCTTTTTTTTTGTGTTAATGATAATGTTAGTGACCATAGCAGTTTAAAAACTTAAATATTTTTTTTTGTATTGTAATGTTATAAATATGACATGTCGTTTGTTATAGCAACAAAAGACTTCAAATAGTACATTATTTACAACAAAAAAAAAACCTACAAGGATAGAACAGTAGACTGAAGATATAAACGATAGAAACTAAGAACCGCCCAAGTTTCAGAGCCGAATACCAAAAGAGCATTACATGACGAAGAAAAACATAATTTTTCAAACACGCGCACAAAACCATATATTACAGAAAATAAAACCCTTCATTATTGAATAAAACTCGAAACTTCGAGTATTTCGTGTATTAATTTACTAGTGGTGTAACCGTGGGACTGCGAAGTCATAGGTCTCAAGTTCGAACCCAAGACACGCCTCTGATTTTTCGGATTCAAGTGCGGATTGTACAATTATCACTTGCTTCACACTTGATGAGATCCGCTGGATGCGAGTCGCACAGTACCGGCCAGTGAGGACACACTTGCGGGAGGCCTAAGTCCAGCAGTGGACGTCTTTCGGCTGAAATGATGATGATGAACAGAATATTTCGATATCGGTAACTTCACGACATGAGTACGTAATCCCTGGGGCCTTAGTCTGCTATTGCAATAGTGTCAGAATGGTCTATCATTGATTTAATAAGGCCCCTAGCCCACGGCGTATTGAAGCGCGTTCGAAACTCGTTTGACGTGCGTACAAAGGGTAATTCGTCTGCGCGGGGCCTTATTAAATCAATGATAGACCATTCTTACACTATTGCAATAGCAGACTAAGGCCCCTGGTGTGTAGTTTTCATAAATATGTAGTTTGATATAGGATGAACCTCGTTTACCTAGATTTCGTTATCCAATTCGATGGAACAGTACCTGTACCTAGAATTGAAATATTATTCCCTGAAGTGAATACTCATCTCCCTCTTACGTATGGATGTAAAAATTGTTGAAAGTGGAGCCGTTTAACCTTTTTATGTAAGAGATCCTTTCGCAAGATATTGCTATGGGTGGCTTGTAATATCACCCATATTACAAGCCACCCATAGCAGCATTACTTAAAAATCGTATAAATTGGAAGATTGTGGTAGGTACAGCTTTTTATGCCCCAGATTGAGTAATCGAAACGAAAAAATATATTTTCAATACGCTTCTTAGTATTTTGCGTTTAAACAGGCTGTCGCTTTGCATCCCGGTAAAATTTAAGGAGATATCTATACATAAAAAGTGTATTTTTTTTTTGTACCGAAATCGGTAAGCGTAAACCATCCCCCAGTTTCCGTACTGTCCAGTATTATACTGTGAAATAAACGTTTGTGTGTGTGACGGCGCGTTTATTGGGCTAGGAACAGATGGGCTTTGTTTTAATACCGGTGGTTTACACATACCGATTTCCGTAAAACAATAACAAAAACCTACCCTTTTTATTATCGATTCGGGTCGAGAATCATTAGTATAGACACCTCCTTGAATTTGACCAGGATGCAAAGCCACAGTCTGTATATTACGCACAGTGAAAAAACTATAATAAAATATTTGCTAGTACTGTTAAATCTTTAAAGCTTCGGAGTACTTCAATGGTTTTACCAATTTTGCGAGCGTATCCATCTAGAGTACCTAATCTAGACTGTAGTGACGCCCAGTTTCTTTATTTTTTCTTTCAAACTGATTTGGAAACCTTCTGAATCTATTGTCATCTAATAAATAATTCACCAGTAGGTCTGTATCAGTCAATATTTCCATCTTAGTATCCATGTATCTAAACTATATTGTTTCTGTAATTAGATACATATTTTTAGACAAAAGCTCTTTTGAGACAGTAAAATAACGAGACCCTCCATTATAATTAAAAACTGTTGCTTTAAAAACTTTTGCTGTTTACTTAGACATTTTCTAAGGCAATGACATTATAAAATTGAGATTTATGAGTCTGCCTAGGGCTTTATTACAATATTTTTATGATTATTTAAAACAAAATACGTACATTGAAGTCACATTATATTTCTCTTTCATAGCCATTGCTGTTTAAGGCTGCGTTTCCATCAGAGATGTGCGAGGGTGCGTAGTGAAGGATGTGTTTGTCAAGAACCAATAGAATTACTGCATTTACCTAGCCTCGCTCAGTACAGGTTTAGTGGAAACGGCTCAGCGGAGCGAGTTTTTGTACATGGATGTTTGCTAGGGACAGACGCGAGCGAAAAACGAGCCCGCTACACAGCCTCGTACCGCTCGTCTGCGAACCGTTTCACAGCGTCACTACGCACAGCCTCGCACCGCTCAGCGGCCTAGCACATCTCTGGTGGAAACGCAGCTTAAAAGAACTTTTGCAACAATCACGCATATAATGTCCAAAGGCTTAGGCAGAGGTGTATCTGGTAGTAGATACACCCACATTTCTTCATTTATATTGAAGTCTCGAAATCTCATTGGGAGCGAACCTATAATAAAAATGTATTTAGGTATTTAAGTGTAATATGTTTTATGTAAATATATGTATGTATTTATTGTATATATGTAAATGGTACACCACAGGCTACCTGCAGTATTGTCTCTCCTTCCCCCTTAAATCCATCCAAAGGTTGTCTTTAAAAGATCGCTTTTAGCGATAAGACCGCCCATTGTGTCACACTTTTTATAATGTATCACATTTGTATCTGTAATTTTTATGGTTTTCTTTACATAATAAAGAGTATTCTATTCTATTCTATTGCCATCAACCGGGTAAAAATGTGTTGCAATTACATTTAATTTCGTTTAAACAGTAACTTATGAAGTCCGTCGTGTTTGGATGATACAAATTATTGTTCTATCATGAAATCGACGTCAAATAAATGTCGGCATATAAATAGCTCCTCATAGAGAAGAAAAGCTGCACTCTATGCAATCTGAGACTGCATTTGGAGGTTGCATAATCCATACGTTGTAATAGGTATTTCCCTCATAGAGTGTACTCTGCTTGGAGCTAAATAATACGCGCACGTGGCTGAATAATACCCGCCGCACGGGTCGATTTTCAAGGTTAAGACCATCGATTATATGTATGCAGAGTTTCCTACGTGCCTCGGAAAGCACGTTAAGCCCGTAAGTCAATTGAAGATCTTTGACAGTCATTACAGGTAGTCAGTGGCCTGAAAGTCTATTATAGTCTGTAAGTACTGACTGGGTTGTGGTTGTCAGATATGCAGCCGCTCCATGTAAAATACTGGTATTCAGCTGCATCCGGTTTGACTGGAAGCCGACCCCAACATTGGGAAAAGGCTACGCAGATGAGTAGTAGTAATTCTTAACCCTTCCACTATTTGTGACGTAATACATATTGGTGACGTTTTCCTTTTCCATAAACACACTGCGAGAGGCATTTTTAGGGTTCCGTAGCCGAATGGCAAAAAACGGAACTCTTATAGATTCGCCATGTCTGTCTGTCTGTCTGTCTGTCCGTGTATGTTACAGCCACATTATTCCGAAACTATAAGGACTACACAGTTGAAACTTAGTAGAAAGATGTATTCTGTGAACCGCTTTCTGATTTCTATATAAAATAAAAAAATAAAAGGTTAAGGGGGCGCCAGGGTTGCGGGACTGTCCCAGGGTTGCGGGACTGTTCGAAAGAGATACCGCGGCCCTGGAACACAAAGGGCAAAGGAAGGAACATGGATGGGTTTTAGTCAGTAGAAGTCTGACACTCCCTCCTGCTCAGCCCAGAGCGGGAGGGGTTATTTGATGATTTCCCATCGGTAAAAAAAAAAAAAAAAAAAAAAAAGGGGGCGGGTGGGTCCCCGTAAATGGAACTCAAACTAAAAAATATTTTTTTCATCAAACTTATACGTGGGGGTGTCTATAAATAAGTCTTTTGACATTGAGGTTCCTAAAAACAATTTTTTCTTAAAATAAATCGTTTGAAAGATAGACACTTCCAAATTGGTAAAATGAGTGTCCTCCCCCCTCTAATTTCTAAAGTAAGAGGAGGAAAAATATGATTGTAGAGCGTAAAAAAACTTCCAACCAAAATTAGTTTGAATAAGATTTGATATTCAGTTTTTGAGATATGGGACTTAAAGTCCCATCAGCAGTAACTTTGTTTTTCGTTAACATACTATGAAAAACAAATTTAGTTTTGCTGTTAAATGTAAAACAATACAACATTATGAATGAGTCTTCAAAATGTTTTTATTATATATTGTTTGGGTCTACGGAACACTGTGTGCGTGTGAGTACGACTTGCACTTGGCTGGGTTTTTGTCACGTTCTTATAAGAAACAAGTACGTGTGCGAAACAGTCGACATTTCAATGTCGTCTTCGAAATAGCTTTACCACCTTTGACAACAATTAATACACAACTAAAACTTTAAAACTAGGTTGAAAAATTGCAGTTATACCTACACAGACAAAATATGTTTTATGGCCTAGAAAAAAATGTATTCTATCAGCTTAAAAATGTTGTTAAGTCAAAAATTGACTACTTTTTTCAAAAATTTCGGCTCTGTAGTTTCGGAGTTAAGTCACTTTTCGCCTATTTTCTTAAATAACTTCAAAACAATTTATCCTAAAATTATAAAAAAAAAAATATTTGAGATGCTCACACTATACCCTTTCATTTGACATGTAACACGATATAGTTTGCAAAAATTTTTTTTTTGTTCATTTGAAAAGATGTTTAGTTAATTAATTCGAAAAGATGAAGCTAGAGACAACCCCAAGGCATAATAACGGTGAAAGGTCCATAGTTGCCCATACCAAAGCGTGGAGAAATTCTATACTCTTTTAATAATTGGATTGACACAACCTGCTATGCCTGTTGAAAGTCAAGTGGTAGTAGCACACGCGGCAATCTCCCTTACAGTGGTAAAGCAATTACAAGGCCGACTTTACACATAAATATCCTTGTCCCACATCTGACTGAAACTTAATTATTTATGATATCGGAACATACAATATTCGGTATCCAGTTCTCGTCCGGTAGACAGGAAATTCAACGATCCCTGAATTTTAATATCCAAATATGGCATTCATCGGGTGTACTGTTTCACACATTTCTCCCCTGGGGGACAATGACCTCCTTTCGTCTGAGTTATGTGTATGAAAATTATGGAAACCTTTTTCTGAGCATTTATCTGGCGTTCTCTCCGATGTTATTTACATGTATTTATAATTTTTGGCACGTTTTTTTCTTGATGCCAGTATGGGACCGATCCATTTAATTTTTGCTTGGGTTTGTCGCATTTCTCGATCTGCTCGCATAGCATGGCAAAACTATCTCTATTCTACCAAGAATCGACAAAGCTCTTTCTATACAACTTGACATGTCTGTCATACATTTTTAACATCGCCATGCTTGCGACGATAGAAATCTTTCCACAGTCTGTCATTTTTTTCGATTTTTCGTCGACAGAACCCGTTTCTACGGTGGTCATGCTACGCGGGTTGGTGCGTACCTACTTGGTCATTATTTTTGAACGTACTTAATTGTCATTAGAAAACAAATTGTCAAGAAAAACTGCTACCTATTTAGTTACGCGGGTAATTTTCCCGTGGTTGACAGTCAGCCCCAAAAAGATGTAAACACGGATAATTAACCATTTTATTGTTTCCAACTATTATTATTCCATAATTGTGGACACAATGCAAAGCTACAAAATATAGTAAATAATTCAACCTACACAGGCCAGATACATAATAATATAAACACTCTATGTTCAAAACAGGATAATTTACAAAAGTCTCACAAATGTGGAAACAAAATTCGTTAAAAAACGAGGTAAACAAACGGCACAGGTTTTTTACACTTTATCATTATAAATTATAGCCTACGTTTTACTCTGTTGCATAAATTATATTACTGAAAAGTTTCATCAAAATCCATTGAGTAGATTTTGCGTGAAAGAGCAACATACCGTCCCCACAAACATTCGCATTTTGAATAGTAAGTAAGATCCGTCACATTAACGTCAAATAATCTGCCTAGCAACCATCGTAGCTTCTTACATTATAACATAATATTACGCCTGTAATCTCCGAAGGGTTAGGCAGAGCAGTGCCTAATAGTACACCCACATTTCACCCATGTTTAAGTCTCGTGTAGAAGTGGGCGAGTCTATTGCCATCAACCGAAATCCAGACTTTGTGTCTGCTACTGAGAAACAATTGATGGAAAAACCTAATAAAACTTGGTCAGACCTGGATTCCTACATGATAATATTAATGATATAAGATTTCCAACATGCCATGTTAGAAATCTTAGTTTCAGACAAGTAAAATAGAGATGGGTATTTCTATTTTACGTGTCTGAAACTACAAAACTGATAAAGAAACTTACGAAATAATGATGTTTACTTCTTTAGCTTTATCCACATGGTAACAAAGGATTGAGAAACTTCTGGAACATCCCGAAACTTATAAGTTTTACTTCGAAAGGTCGGGCGGCTAGACGAGACAGATTGATCGATTTCTCGGTACACACATTAAAGTAAAATAAGGTTTCCTACTCGAGATACTCGTAAATGTGTTACTTTGTCACTGAAAAGGCTTCTTCTATAAAGAAGGAATTATACTTTTGATTGCTTAGCAACATTTTTTGTCAAAATCAGGCGTTCATATTATGATAAACTGATTTTAGCTTGAACTACGCTCACGGCAACGCGGCAGGCCTAGAAGGAAATGGCGGGACGAACTCGACACTTTTCTTAAAGATTGGCCAATCTTTCTTTATCGATTGGTTAGTGTCTAACCTGGTGTCAGTTTTTGTGCCACCCATGGGCCTCTGACTTGTTTATACATGCCGTCGAGAAATATCTCTCAGGCATGCTGGTTTCCTCACGATAGTTTCCTTCACCGAAGCAAGTGATAATTGTACAATACGCACATCAATCCGAAAAATCAGAGGTGCGTGTCTTGGGTTCGAAGTTGAGACCTATGACTTGGTAGTCCGACACACCACTAGGCTATCACTGTTTAATTGGCCAATAATAGCTGTAGATAGGAACAAGTGGAAGGAGGGCATGAAGCCTTTGCCCTGCAGTGAGATACAAATAGCTAAATAAATAAATAAAAAGTCCTCCTGAAAAATTGATAGGTCTGTAATTAGTATGTTTATCTTCTAGACCAGCCACGCTTCTTTACGATAGGTAAGATCAGTTGGAAATTAGGTGGTTGTTAAACCATTAGATAGCATCATCATCATTATCTGCCTAGCCTTTTCCAACTGTTTTGGGGTCGGCTTCCAGTCTAACTGGATGCAGCTGAATACCAGCGTTTTACATGGAGTGACTGCCTATCTGACCTCCACACACCACTTAATTCTAGGTAATACGATACCCATTAGTAAGACTGGTTGTCTGACTTTCGAGCCTCTGACTACCTTTAACGACTGTCAAAGACCTAAAAATGACAGCCGGGACCAACGGCTTAAAGCGCTTTTTGAGGCACAGAGGCAATGGTTGGCATGTAATGGTTGGTCACCCATCCACGAACTAACCTAGGCCAAGCCCGGCTTAACCTGAACATCAACCCGAGCTGCTGTTATTTAGCCACAAGCTTGATGATTAGATGGCATGTCATCTAGTGGATTATAACTGCACTGAATACCATAGAATTTAATGCTGGGCAATTCAATGCCTAGGTGCCTTTGTAGAACTGGACATCAAGATATCATTCTCTTCGGCATTCATTTAAAACTTGCAAGGTGTGAGAGTAAGATATTTCATATTTTGTATCGAAAAGAACTAAGAATACATGGAGAAACCTGAAAAATTGTAACAAAAAAATACGAATAAAAAAGACATTAGAAAAATAACGATAACATAACATAACGCCTATAATCCCCGAAAGGTAAGGCAGAGGTGTCCCTAATAGTACACCCATATTTCGCTAGTTCTGTTTTTTTTTTAAGTCTCATTTAATATGGGGCGAGCCTATTGCCGTCAACCGGGCACAAATCCAGACTCCGTGGCTGCTACTGAAAAATTCCTGAACACTTTGTCCGACCAGAGAATCGAACTCAGGACGTCATGCTCTGCAATCAGTGTCATGCGCTTACGACCACTCGACCCACGAGGCAGTCTAAAATAATAAATAATCGAAACAATAAATAGAATGTAAATCGAGAACAATGTTACCATTTACACAATATTTCGCTAACGTGTGCCTAGTAAATAAGCACCAAACATAAAGCCTTACTTACGTATAGTGGAGATGTTCCTAAGCCAGTTTACACAACACCCAAATACATTCATAAATAAAATCACCGTGTTTAATTTTCAACTCTCAGCACAACACCGTGAGTTCAAATTCCAATAATACAATAATATTTAGGCATTCTCTTAGGTGCCGCTTATTGTTAGTGGTATCAGGTATTAGTTTACTTGTATCATGTCGGCCTGTCAGCTAGTTTCTTCGAGCCTGACTGATATGACGGGGATGATAGGTCTTGTGTGCTTTATTTTACTAATAATTGTACTTATGTAGGTAATTTAATATACTTTTTGGAGGAATAGTTTCTAATTCAAAGCGATACATAGAGGAGTTCGTGGCTGATGCATTCCAGCCGTTCGGGTCGATCTTTAGGTTAAGCCTTGCTTGCCTAGTCGAGGTTGGTTTGTGGATGGACCACCCTTTACATACCGAGTATTCCACACAAACACCCACTCACAAAAACACATACACTCCTCAATCACTCACACACATACATCATCACACAGATTTAAAATTGTTTGTACACCAGGTAAATTTAAGCTTTGGAAGAGCGAAGTGACCTAACACAGGCATTTTTTGTCTAAAAGGTCTCTTCAACCACTAGATGTAGTACATACCTTCTAAAAGAAAAAATAAATTATTTGTATTTGTATAAAAAAAAAATTATTTGTTTTTGTATTTGAGTTTTCACCGTGCCTCGGAAAGTATGGTACGAGTAAATCGTTGGTCCCGGACATTATTGACATTCTGGGATCTATTGACATTCTTAGAATTTATCGTGAATTTAAACTTAATTTGTTAACATTTGTAATTGAATTTTGTGACATGTAGTTGATTGACATTTGCAGTTTTAGATAATCACATTATATTTTTTTTTCTTTTTAATATTATTTTTTAATATAAATTATTGACATTGTGCTATAATATGAGTATTTTTAATAATGATAGTAATGTTGCCTAATGAATGGAATGCTTCTTTGTGTTTTATTTTTTGTAAACGTACCTACTCGTATTATGTTAAATAATTTTGCATGCCGTAAGGCAAAATGTATCGGGATGCTCATCAACATAACCATCTTAATTATCTGTATACCTACATTATTGGCAAATGAATGATTTCTGATTTCTGATTTCCGGCTGTCATTTGTAGATCTTTGACAGTCGTTAAAGGTCAACAATCAGTCTTACCAAGGGATATCGTATTACCCAGTACGAACTATGTTGTGTACGTCAAATAGGCAGTCGCTCCATGTAAAATAGCAGATGATTATGCCATAGTATTGTCGGTGTTATCCAACGTGGTAGGCACAGGTGTATTAATCGTAACGAATATTACAAATGCGAAAGTAAGTTTGTGTTTGTTACCTTTTCACGCCTAAACCACTGAACCGATCATCCTGAAATTTAGCATATACGTTGTCAGGTGTACAAAAACGGACATAGGGTACCTTTCATCCCGAAAAAAGTACTGTTCCCGAGGAAAACAACAATAACGTTCTTAAGATAACAGATGGCGCCACGTGTTCACACGAGTACAACCCGAATTGATTGACAAATTCTAAAATAACGCGAGCGAAATCAAGGGCATAAGCTAGTTTATAATATAGTGTTTCAGACACGTGTAATATTAATTAGGCGAACTTATAGCCGAGAATAAATCCAAACGAAGAGAAGTTTGAGAATCCGATTGTTAATGGTATCTGCGGCAACCCTGCCCAACTCGGGGGTCCAACCCGAAACCCCAAAGCACAGCATCATTTGTGACAAAGGCACATAGTGAAGAAATATTCCGTGAAAGACCCTATTGGGCTGACAAATTTATTTAATTAAGTAGGGTTGGTAAAACAGATGTTGTATTTGGTTTGGTTGCCAAGGGTTACAGCGGTTGGCCTTGGATTATCTCTTCGGCAAAGTTAGGCTACTAACAGTGTGTCTACATGTTTTTCTTTAGCTTGTTGTCTCTTAACACTCTCTGTGTTCCAAACAGCCTACTGTTAGGTAAATAGATATCATATGTCTTTTATACAGCGTGTAACAGAAAGGGTATAATCATATGGAATACCGTGGTACAGACCATCAAACTGAACAACTTTCTCTATGGGACCACCATGGAAATCGTAAAAAAATAATCAGCTGTCCTATACAAAATTTCAATACATACTCGACCCAAATGTATGGGACAGTTGATTATTTTTTTACGATTTCGATGGTGGTCCCATAGAGAAAGTTGTTCAGTTTGATGGTCCGTACCACAGTATTCCATATGATTATACCCTTTCTGTTACACGCTGAATAGTAAAACATTTTAAGTCCCCATTACTTAAAGACGAGCACTACATGCACTGTATTATATAGCGCCTAAATAGCTAATTAAACAATGAAAAAAAATAAAAATAAAAATACAAATAAAAATGAAAACAACAGCAGTATCAACTAATTTTGAGTTTCACCAACTAGACACACGTGTGTCCAGTCTCTCGTGTCGAGTTGGTGACTAACCCTCGGTACCTAACAGTTAGTTGTGTTGTTGTGTACAGTCATGTCAGGAAAGATGTACGCTTCGTTAATCTTCGAGTGCAAACCTTGTGCCACAGAGTATCCCTGCCCTTGTCCCATGATACTTGGGGTCAGCGCAACACGTTTTATTCTTCCATTCTCCTCTGTCAACTGTCACACTATTGATCCATCGTTTCCTTGGTCTTCCTCTCCCTCTCCATCCATCAACATTTATATTCATCACTCTTTTAGTCACATGCGATTCGTCCCTCCTCGTCACATGCCCTTACAAAGACAGTCGATTCCCTTTCAACTTTTCTGTGACTGTAACGCCTCTTTCAAACTTCCCCTAATATTATCGTCCCTTACTTTATCCATTCTTGTCACACCACACTGGACCTCAACATTCTCGTCTCCGCTCCAGGCAAATGCTTTGTTGTACTGCACCTTTGAACAATTGTATGACACTGTTATGTTACCAACTCAGCCCGCATAGCATGACCACCGTAGAAACGGGTTTTGTCGACGAAGAGTCGAATTGAATTGTCATTTTATGACAGATTGTGGAAAGATTTCTATCGCCGCAAGCATGGTGATGTTACAAATGTATGAAATGAATGACAAGACATGTCAAGTTGTATAGAAAGAGCTTCGTCGAGTCTTGGTAGACTAGAGATAGTATTGCCATGCTAGGGGGGCTGGTCGCACCTTGTCATGTGACAGAGGTCAACTACATTCCCCTACTTATTGTAACCCACAAATATAAATAACGTAAACCAAACTACAAAAGACTACAAAAAGACCCTGGACATTCCTCAATTCAATTCACCAAAAAATAAACGTAGGAATATCAAAGGGCGTCTTACAATTTTACACAAGCAGTTTCCTATTGACTGAATACAAACGACCCTGTAAACATTACTTGGTAGTGCGTTGCTCCTGCTCATGGGGTTGAGGTTGAGGTCATTTCGACCCCTGAACAAATAAGGGTTGAAAC
This sequence comes from Eugnorisma glareosa, assembly GCA_947578425.1. Taxonomy (NCBI): domain Eukaryota; kingdom Metazoa; phylum Arthropoda; class Insecta; order Lepidoptera; family Noctuidae; genus Eugnorisma; species Eugnorisma glareosa. The sequence continues at coordinate 15,789,389 of OX387960.1, read as the reverse complement.
GGTTCGTGATCGAAGTTGACCTCTAAGACGGTTGAGATGCCTTGTGATAAATTGGTTTCGCGATTTCGTGGGATTACTCTTATAATGGGTTTAAAAATATCCTTTGTGTAGGAATTTGTTCTCGCCATCATTGCGATATTTTTTTTCCTTCTAGTTACAGAGATATTAAAGATCAAAATTCTAACTTTTTCACAAGTTTAAAAAATATACAAATTTTAATGTTTTATAAATTTATAACTTTACTTTAAATACCTCTATAGGCCTTTTGTACTACTCAGTGCATTCATTAGCACAATGTTTTTTTTTTGTGTGAAAAATTTCGGTACCATAATTTTTCACACAAAAAAAAAGTCGTTTGATGTACAGAATGCTTCGATGACAGCGTCGTGATAGGTCCGAATACAACTTGTATATTTTGCACATATTTTGAAAGATTGCGTCCATAAAGGCGTGTATAAGCTCTGCAGTGGCGCCACTGTGGCGCGTAATCCACGCCACTAATTTTATACGATACCTTTGGTAAGATTGGTGGTCAGACTCTTTGGGCCACGGACTGAGTGACTACCTGTAACGACTGTCTAAAGATCTACGGATCACCGCCGTGCTTTCCGAAGCACGGAGGAAACTCGGTATGTAATGGACGGTCACCCATCCACAGACCAACCTAGGCAAGCACGGCTTAACCTAAAGACCGACCCGATCGGCTGTTATTATTTTTAATATACACTACGATTGAGAAACGTTTTTTTCTTTCAATCTTCTAAATAAATAAATTAATCTAATAACACCTAGTGTTATATCGCCCCCATTTTCACGCCTCGCTTGCTGTCTAGGACAATTATAAGACTTAGTGAACAGTGATTAATGAACTAATAAATAAATATGTCTATTTCTATATTACTAAATGTCAAGGTGCGTTTACCTTTAACTTTTGCGTCTTTGTTTTGTTCAAGTTGAGTTAATAGTTTGTGTTTATAAATCTAAACTTCGTTCAATGTTTCGGTTCGGTTTTTAAATACTTGAAAGGTAAAAGAACTTGAGGGTACTAATTTTCTTGCAAGGGCCTCTTTTTTAGAAAATTTGTGATAGGTTTATTGAAAAGGATGTTTTACTAAAACTGGGGTTTCTGGGGAAACGCGGTTTCGTGAATCATATTTTAAGCAACATACGAGTATAACCTCACACTGACCTCCAAATTGCAAAAAACGTATGGAAAATTTTAATTTTGCGGGCTACACTGGCGCTTCCCCCTTAATGCTCCGATAATTGAGATGAATTTAGCTTCGCTGTAGCATCGTGCAGTTGGCTTAGTTTAGAATGTATTTATTCATATTGAGAAACAACAAACATTGTATGCTGCAGTAAATATTACAAAATATTCTGATGGCTAATGTACAATTCACGACGTTTCCATAGATTATTTAGGTTACGGATAGAATATTATAAAATACAAGACAATTAACGACAGGAAGATAAAATAAGAGAACGTACATTTTACTTAACTTAGGGTTAGGACTAATGGTAACTGCTATATGAATAAAAAAACATGTGTATTTCATAATTGGCGTATTTTTTAGGATAATGACGTTTGTGTTAACGTTTATTTACTGTCAGTTGTGAAGCTACTTTTTATAAAATAAATGACTCGTCACACAATTGCAGACTATTCAAGCCTTTAAAGGGCACCAACTCAAGCAGTTCACGAGTGGGGATACCTAAATGTTATGCTCATCAGATCCTGGACAGGTAGCCCCGCCTCCTCAAGCTAATCCTAAGTTTTCCATACAGTTAGATCGATATATCCAACCTAACAAGTTCATTGAACTCATTCTATTCCTTTCTATAAAGGTAAAACTCCTACAGTAAACACACATTAGGTTCATTTATCTAAGTTTATTACGGTCAACAATAAAACGGGCCACTCTGCAAGTAGTTGCAGAAATACGGGAACCCATATGGACTTAGAATTAATAGAAATTGACTACAGTTTAAGCCGATTGGGTTGATACTTGTACAACTAAATTGGTTCAAAGGTAAGGGGAACAAAATTCCTTATCTTCCATAGAAAAGGAAATATCCTTCGAGTTAGTCGAAGGTTGTTGCCGGGTTTTAGTATAAAAGGTGTAACTGGATCCTTCACGAAGCCGTCAACCAAGCATTCTGTACATCAAACTTAGAACAAATATTTACTTTTATTAACAAATATATGTATCTTTTTAACTACTTTGTTTTTAAATTGTTGATAATTATAATCTTTTACTCTGGACGCTCTTAATGTGCACGTCTGTCTACATCGTTCTCACATATATGTATAATCTCAACATGAATGATGTAATCAAGATCTTGTAACCATATTTTGATTGAAAAGAGTGTCCATGGAATTTCTTCTCCATAGAGATCTACGCTTTGGAATGGGCAACTACAGTACTTTCACAAGTAATTATGCCGTGTGTCTGTGACTGTAGCTTTGTCTTTGTTTTTCTGTCATTCAAAAGTGCCTGCTAAGGTCTAATTGAAATAAATGCCTTGAGTTTGAGTTTTATCAGCTAAATATTACAAAAAAATAATTAAAAACGTTTAGTTGACACTTCCCGTGACCCAAGAGCTGACTTTTACCTTGGCCAAAGGCTTAGCATTGCCATACAACGTGGCAACGCCGCCAGTCTCTTGGGTTCATTACCAGTTGACAGCGTTGAGTAGGAGTTTGTTGACGCCATTTTTTAAATTTACTTCAAGTTAGTCACTTTAGGTTGTTTTAGTTTATATTTATGTATACCAAACTTAGTAACTCTACGCAAAAAATGATTGCAAGGAAACTGATTTTTTTTGGGGTGAAAAATGACGTTTTACGGTAGAAAGGACACCGTAGGACACCGTTTGTAAATACACGGTGGATAGGATTTAATCAACTGCCTCATACTAAATTACAATACCTACTCGACCCCAATGTATGGGACGGCTGATTGATTTTTTATGATTACGATGGTGGTCCCATAGAGAAAGTTGTTCAGTTTGATGGTCTGTACCACACTCTTCCATATGATTATACTCTTTCTGTTACACGCTGTATACTATTGATGAAGTATTTTCGTTAATTTCATAATCGTGGGGTTCGATTTGCGGTTCTCTGGGAAACAAACAGTAGTATTTTATATATCCTTGTAGTTTGACCGTGTAGTTTTGGCACTTTTATGTAGAAAACAGCAGATTTTGTTTATAACCGATGAAAAATTCTAGCTCAGAATAATATATATTGTATACGTGGTAACCTTTTTCGCGTCACACCCCGTATAAAATAAATATATTTGAAGAATTTAATGTTAGTATGAAATCGAAAAAGATAAAAACCATTGGTCTCAAGGGTGGACGATGCAAGCTTTATGCTGCCATATGATAGGTGTTGCTACGATTTATATGTAAGACACATTACCTTATGCATTCCTAAAGGGAATTCTCAAAGAGAATCAGTTTTAGAATATATATTTAACGTTCTTATCACGTTGCGAACGTTGCTTACCATAAATTCCCCAATGAGAATTCATAGAGAAAATTCTCAAAACCACGTTTTTTTTTTTCGAAAAAAATCGACCTCCTTGGTAGATAAATATAGTCATCGTATTTGGTTTAAAATGTTTGAAATGTACGTTCTGCAGTTATGTTTATTCAGTCCAACGTAATAGGGGGCGTCAACTTGGCACACATCAAGACTCCGTGGCTGTAACTGAGAAATTCCTGATGGACAAAACATAATAACACTTTGTTCGACCCGGGAATCGAACCCAGGACCCCATGCTCAGCACTTACGCCTTTGACCAACGAGGCAGACATTGAGAATTTAATAATACTATATACAGGGTGGCAACGATTATACGACAATAAACTAAACTGCATATACTCATTCCGTTTCCAGTCTGCGTACAAAAAATCAAACAAATATATCCAGTAATTTAGTCATAGGACTTTACTTTTCATTTGTACATGATGTAATACAAGATTAATAATACTACAACAACATCCATTTATTAATAGGTTAACACCGACAGTTTAAAGACCGCATCTGTATAAACACTAAATAAATGTTGCCAACTCGCTACTTCAAAAACCTTTGCCGAATTCGTTCCTTAAATTATTATTTCTAGATGCAAATTAAACCATATGGATAGTAACATAAACCAATATTAATAAACGGTGTTCTGGATGTTGCTTGTTTTTTTTTTTTTAAACGATAGTATATATAAGTAAATATATCGCTGGACATTACACACAGCGCCATCTGGGTGCCACACTAAGCAACGAGGCTTGTGTCGTGGACACCAGATAGTTGATAGATACATAGATACTTTTTGTTTGTAAATACATACTACTACTAGTTCACTCATTTTATTTTTCCTTTTACCCACAACACTGTAAAAATTGTGTGTCTACGAATTAGCTTATATATTTACGAGTACCTACCTTCCTCATAAGTAATTCTTATATTTAGTTTTAAGATTACCGTGTATTTCTCATATTAAGTGAATTGTATTCTTTTTGAGAAATAAATGTCTTAAACCGTATACTTATTATACATATAAACATCCATGACTCGGAAACAAATGTCCATGCTCATCACACAAACATTTGCTCCTACCGGGATTCGAACCCGGGACCCTAAGAACGTAAGGCAGCCCCACTACCGCTGCGCCATTCGGGTCGTCAAAGTTGAGTTGAGTTGTTTGATTGTTAAAGTTTAAAGGAGATTGCCCGTTTTGTAAAGGAAGTTCGGTCCACGTGGAAAATGCTTGTGCCCTGAAGATTTTTATTTTACCTAATAGTAAAAACATAGCATTTTCATAATCTGAAACCTTTTTTCATTTATTCACCCTGGTTCAGGAGATATCATTATTTTTCTGTTTCAAAAATCTAGGTTATAATTACAACTTGACATTGACTATACATCACTATGAGCATGGAACGATGTCTCTACTCGAGGAACTTATTAGCTCAACTCAGTAGGAGCAGAAAAAGCACGTATCGTAAATAATAACTATGTATATACGGAATTCAAAACTTAACGTATTTAGACAAAGCAATCACGAACGTAACGAATCTCAGAAATTGCTGTGACATGCGCAAGTAAATATTGCCAGATCAATTATTTTTAATCATTACTAAATCGATTTCAGTTTTTTTATCAATTTATCGATTAAAACTCATTTGTTAATACGGCGTTTCCAAAATACGTAAGGCTTTTATGTTTGTGTAAATCGCTTTAATGAACATCTAATCAACAATATGGACTTATTATGAAAATAAGCAACCTATTGTTGTCCTCGTTCTATCGCTATTACTCGCATAGACTCTAGGCAGTGTATATCCACTAGTTTACGTCATTAAGAATATTTTACATAATTAAACTCATACTTAGCCTACATCTATCTTTGTGCATTTCATATATAATATGCTACAATAATACGTACCTATGAAAAAGACAGGGTTGACACCATTATAACTCATCGTCAAGAAAACATAATGCTAAAACAGTAGCTTTGAAGTTGTCAAATGGTTGAGAACTACATTTAAATGTTGAGACGTAAACTAGTTATAATAATTAAAAATGTTTTTTTTTGTTAATTATCGTTATGTTTTGATATCGATTACTCCATTGATTATTATACGTCATATTCGATTGTTATTTGATTTCTGACAACTTTTTTTTGTATACCTATCAAACGGATGTCGACGTAAGGTTTAACTATTAATTAACTTTAGCTTTATTTCCAGGGTGAAAGAAATTGTATAAAAAATAATTTGCACACAAAAAAATAAATAATATTTTTAGGTTATTATTCCAATCAGGCACAAGATATCACAAAAGCCTGCCCCGTGGCAATGTCCTTTACTGTCGTATTGTCGTCACTATCTTGTGTATACTATTGATGAAATATTTTCACTATTTTACTATTTTATAATCGTGGGGTTCGATTTGCGGTTATCTGGGAAACAAACAGTCAATCCAACTATTGCGTACTTCTCCCAGTCCATCCACGTCTGGAAGAAATCTGATCACGCTCTGGCACTATTTGCACGTAAAATTATGTATTTATTCGACCTACCCCCATGAGAGAATAGTGTACCAAGAATTGTGCCTACCTCAACCAAATCACTGAAGCAAACACGATTCTAATTTAAACAACCGCAACTTCTAAATATTGACTCAAAGCAAAGAGTTACACCCACCTAATTCCAATTCAAAACTTACGTCAGCAAATATAGGACGTAAAGTTTAACATAGAAACAATTGGTAGGCTACGTATATAAACAAGCTTTTATATAAATATAATACCTTGAACAACTTTCGCCCCCTCATTTAATAAAATGCCCGGGAGCGGTCTTAAGACAAACATTATCATAATTATGTTGTCCTTGTTTTTTATCGACAATTCTTGGAATAAGGCTGTTCTCTCATATTGCGGTATGGTTTGTACTCGATCTATTCGGTACTGAGAATTGACGGAGTACTACTAAGTCGGCAATAACCTTTGCTTGACTTTGTAAGCTAGTGCGATATTACTAATAAGGTAAATTGTGATTTTAAGGCTGCGTATACTTCGGATGATAAAGAAGCAGTTTTCATAAAAAAATATATATTTTTTGTACTTGTTGTGACATCGGTATAATTTCTGATCAAAAACCTTTTTAGGCTGATGCCTTGCCTTGGCCTTGCTGTGAAACGTATTTCGTTTTAACAGAAATTGTTATGTTTTTAACACACTTTTATTAGTATCTCGTAAACTACTGCAGCTACACCTAAATAAAAACCGATAACTAATAACCGGTTACTAATAACTATGTAAAAAATATTAGAAGTTAAATTTGACCCACTTCCCGGTTTCCAAATGAGCTGAAATTTTGCACACATATTTAGTTTCGATAGTAATGCATGGTTAGCTAAATGACGCTATTCTGAATCCAATATGGCAGACTCCAAAAGATGACGGACTAGTTATTTTTCATGTATGTTTGCAAAGAAAAAATCGAGAAATAAAAAAAAAACTTTTTTTAAACAATAAGTACTATTATACACCCAAAAAATAAACAACAACAAATGAGTGAACAGCCTTAGTAGTACTCAGAACCGGTCATAACGTCTAAATTAGTGTTATTCCCTCTTTATTTGAATAATTTTCCTTTGATATTCGAATCTAACGGTTGCCCGCCGTCGGCTACTTGGTTATACCATCCGAAAAGCGCTTTGGGGTTAATTTAGAAAATTAATTAGCCATTAAATTTTCTTAGCCTCTGATAATGACTTCGAAAGATATCGAGATTCGTGGTTACGATTTTGTATTATAGGAGCAGTTATTTATGTACATCCAAGGTAAACAAGCCCTTCACGAAGCCGTCAACCAAGCATTCTGTACATCAAACTATGTAACTCACGCAAAAATTTGTGCTGGGAAACGACTCTTTTTTTGGGGTGAAAACTCACGTTTTACGGTAGGACTTAATGTTATGCACTCAAAACATTGTGCTGATGGATGCATTGAATTGTACAGGGGTCGTAGAAGTATATTTGAAAGTAAAGTATAACATAAAAAAACTTGTTAAAAAGTTAGAACTTTTGCCCCCAATATCTTTGAACTAGAAGGTTCCCATTGCAGGTATGGTCTAGATCTAGATTTCAAGAACAAAACAATGATCGCAGTGACGGGGAGAACAAGTGCCTTTCGGCTTCGTTAAGAGTATTGTTACATCCTTTAAACCCACTTACACAATAATACTTCTTCAATTTTATTTCTGTAGGCCAAGATTTTTATATAAACCTTAAAATTCTAAAGTTGACTTTCAATTAATTACTTTAAAAACTAATCAATATCTTTGTATTGAAAAAGTGCTGATTAATATTGTTACGAGCTGGCTATGGGATAAATTAAATACTACCGATTAAACACGAAATAAATTTAATAATCACAAAATACTTAAAACTTACTCACAAATATACCTACTACTGATCACTATTACTCACTTAGATATCTCACTTCTAGTTCACTTCGATTCTCTTCGTTGTGTACCCAAAATCAGACTGCCCACTCCCGCAAACACGACGTCTATTTATATGACGACCGATCCTTCGAGAAAGATCTACAACCTTCTCGAACGTTCTTTACAGTCCATAGTGAAACATCATCCTTCGAGAAAGTTCCACAAGTTTCTCGAATCTTCTGGAAAGTTCCATAGTAGTTCATTGTCCTTCGAGAAACTTCCACCACTCTTTCGAATCTTCTAGACAGTTCTATAGTGGAACATCTAGACTCTTATCTACTAAACAGGTCCTTACACGAATATTCGAGACTCGCACGTAATCTAGAATGTTCTGTAAGGCAACCGGCGTAACAATATTATAGCTTTGTTATATTTATGTAAGTTATAAGTGTGTAAATTAAAGATAAAGTCGTACCGCATTATCCTCTTCTACAGATGTCTCATAAAATTCGTTTATAACCACATAATACGACCATGCGGTGTGCTTAAAGTGACATAATAATACAAGTCTAGACCGCCTTAACGGCATATTAAATATGAAGTTAATAAGGAAAGCGACTTAAATAACTTGTTGGTTAGCCAAAGGATAATGAGTGCTAGATGTGGCAGGTTGAATGTTTGTATCTTATTACTTCCTAGCGACTCGCCCCGGCTTCGCATGGGTGGGATTTACTAACGAAGATTTAAAAAAAAATCAAAGCTTTCTTTCATGCAAACCTTGTCTTCACAATTACGAACACCGAGAAAAAATCAGCCATATTGGTTAGGCCGTTCTAAAGTGATGCTCCTTCATACGTGTGACCCGTCCCGGCATCGCACGAGTGCAATTTTTCTAATAAAATATCATAATTTTCTTTCATACCAACCTTGTCCAAACAAACAAACACAGAAAAAAATATCTGCGAAATCGGTCGAGCCGTTCTCTAGAGATTCTGTAATACAAGTGGCTATTTTTTATATTATTATGTAAATTATAATAAATAAGTAAAATTATATTAAAAATGCGAAAGTTTGTGAGGATGGATGGATGTTTGTTACTGTTTCACGCGTTAAGTGCGCGTTTTGATTATTTTTATTACGGTAGTACGATCCCAAAGGACATTACCGAAAGCCACGCGGGGGAAGCCGCAGGTGAAGCCGCGGGCATAAGCTACTAGATTATAAATAGTTGAATACACCCAACAAATCTAGTGTGCCGTAGCTTTCGCTCGTCTCGTTGATCGCCATAGCAACTACAGATCCCGAGACCGGGAGCGTTAATTAGGTAACCCGTAAGTTTCTTTCAGTAACTGTCAATTGTCTTGATTTTCACTGTTGGGCAAAGGCCCCTTTTCTTCTTCAAAACCTATGTTTGTGCAACTCCTGACCATGTTTCCCCGCAAACATGATATGATCGTCACCGTAGCTGCTGTCGACCTCGACGTCTTGATTTCATGAGTTTTTTCGTGTCTAGATTTTTTGAAAGAACTAACTGAACCGCGCAACTTCGTTTGCGTCACATAAGAGAGAGAAAGTTCTCAAAAGAAATAATTTTTCCCCGTTTTTGCAAAAATTTTCATTTATGCTCCGCTCTGATTTGCTGTAGCATGATGTTACATAGCCTATAGCCTTCCTCAATAAATGGGCCATCCTAAACTAAAAGAATTTTTGAATTCGAACCAGTAGTTCCTGAGATTTGCGCGTTCAACCAAACAAACAATTTCTTCAGCTTTTTAATTTTATGGTATAGATATGTTTTCGATTGTTTAACAAGCTTTTAATTAATTTCGATGTATTATTATGAATCTTTCCAATTTACAAAAATAATAAGAACAATAATATATTCCGAACCCAATCACTACGAAAATCAATATCTATAAACTCAGAAATACACATTCAATAAAATTTTAATACAAACGCATTCAGCGAACTTTACCTCTTCGTTGTTTGCGTTGCAAAATAGTTAATCGTCGGTTAGCACTCAGTTTTAAGTGTTATTTACAGTAAAACCCGGTTTAACCAAAGCTCGGCTTGCAATAATTATGTAAACACTCGTTTAGACTCAGTTCTTGCTTTTTAGGTTTTTCTTTGACTTTGAGCTTTCGGTGCTTATGAACGTGGTCCAATTTCCTATCGGAAACTTATTATTTATTTGAAAGTTGGTAAATGGATATTTTTACTTACATTTCTCGGCAATCCGTATTTTTTACAGGCGTTTATTTAACTTGCAATGTATGTATGTTTGTTTAGGTCAAATAATGCAACTGAATTATAGAACAGTTATCCCGAACTGATTGAGCTGACATTTTCATGATATTGCGTGGTTAGCTAAGTGACGTCATTCTAAATTCAATATGGCGGACTCCTAAAGATGGGGTCGGCTTCTATTTTAACCGGATGCAGCTCACGATGTTTTCCTTCAACTTTCCGAGTAGAGGCTATGAATTAAATGACACTAAGTTGTGTGCTCGATCTTCAGGTTAAGCCGCGCTTGCCTAGGTTGGTCCGTGGATGGCTGACTCACACCCCTTACATTTCGAGTTTTCGTATGCACGTTAAGCCGTTGGTACCGGCAGTCAATAATAGATCTTTGATAGCCGTCACAGAAGGTCAGTGGCTGGAAAGTCTGACAACCAGTCTAACCTAGGGGTATCGTATTATCCAAACACTGTTTTAAACTTTCACGGTTTAAACGGTCATCTCGCGATCATGGTGCTTTCACCACCTTCACTTTGACCCTTCACACCAGTGCAGTGTAAAGGTACGGGTATTCTAAATAGCAAAAGTTGAAGTGAGAAATGTCACTTTGACAGGTGTCAAACTATGAAATGTCGATTACCAGTAGTACTACGGGTAAAAAAAAACTTCCCGTGGTACTACTGGATCGCTTGGTAGTTCTACGGGTATTTTTTTTTACCCGTGGTACTACTGGTAGTATTACTGGTAGTACCACCGGCAACAAACGAAAATATTGGGAGCTTTAAATAATGGACAATCACGGAAGATGACCCGTAATTGACAGTATAAGTTTTGATCGTATTATCCAGTACTAACTAAGGGATGTGGGGTCAGATAGTGCCTCCATGTAAAATACTGATATTCAGCTGCATCAGGTTAGACTGGAAGCCGACCCCAACAGTAGTTGGGAAATGGCTAGGCAGATTATGATGAAAGTGCTTGATTAGATTCGAACGTAAATGCATGCAAATTAGGACCGTTACCACTGAACCACCACTGCTCACATACCGTATCTAATGATTCCATCTAATAAATCACATAATTTACTACCTATTAGGTGTTCCGTGATTAGGTTTCAATTTAAGTGTTAACTTAAATCAATAGTGTAATCGTAATACCGTATTGAACTTGATTAAATTACCGTAACGACCTATTAGGCCATGGAATAATGTGTAGCCAAACAAATAGAGTTCAAATTAAAGGTCATCTGAGATGTTAGACCAAGTGTTTACCAATATTGTGTAGTTTCAGTGAATTGCCATATCAATACCGAATCACCAATAATATCTAATGTTTTGTATGATATTTATGAAGTCAATTGAGAATCAGTTAATAATTTGATTCTGTATGTTCAACGAAAAGTTTTGTAGCGAAACTAGCAGAAAAATATCGTACTACAACTTTTTCATGCTACATCAGACATCACTCTACTCGTATAACTCCTTGTGCTATTCGATACATTTTCAACTTGTGTTGCGCAAGGGTAGCCCACGAAATTTAAATTTTCTTACGTTTATTGCAATTTGCAGGTCAGTGTCAGGTTGTATGTGGATGAAAATATGAATCGCGCCAGTAACACTTATGGAGTTACAAAATTATAATCATTCAAATTATCAATTCAACCCTCCAAGTTCATTTAACCCCATTCAATAACTATTTCACGAAAAAGTCACTCCATGGGGTTGAACTTAGAGGGTGTATTGATGATTTGAATGATCATAATTCTGAAACTCTATAAGTGTTACTGGCGCGATTCATATTTTCATCCACATACAACCTGACACTGACCTGCAAATTGCAATAAACGTAAGAAAATTTAACTTTCGCGGTAGCCTTGCGCATCCACCTTAAGGAGAGAGAGGAATCTCTAAAACTAACTCTAAGTCCATGAAACAACGACAAAAGAAATAGACACCATCCTTTCGTTCGTTTAGGGTGACGGGACTCGACATTGTGCTGAATGCTACATTTGAGCTGATATGTGATTAGTTCGAGCCGTCATAATTATATGAGTTTGATCACTCCCTCATTGTCTGCCATTACACTTACCATGACGTCAATTACTTATCGTACAGCAAACCTATTAACACTATTAGACCTGTAAAGATAGTTGTTAAGAGGTATATATTAATAAAAAATAGACTCTTCGTCCCCAGGTCCTCCGCCAGACAACCCTACCGATCGTCCCGACTCGCCACCAGACGTTCCAGCGCCAGCTGTCCCATCGACTCGACCTGCCTTCGATCCAGTTCAGCATCTGCAGTCTGGAGCGAGCTGACTCTTCGATTGGACTTATTAAGGTGAGGACTACCCTGTGTCTATTAACTGAGTGACAGAAACTGCACTCAAGATAGAAAGAAAAATATATTTGTTGGAAGATTTGCATAAAGTCATCATTCAAATATTTTGCAATGTACACATCATGTATATAAAGATATTGAAATCTGCCTGTACTTACATGGAATGGGAAAGAGTTTTTTTTTTTAGTCAATCAGAAGCTCAGTTTCTATATAACATAACATCATCCTGTAGTCCCCGAAAGGTTAGGTAGAGGTGTACCTAATAGTACACCAATATTTTGCCAATTATGTTTAAGTCCCATAAAAGGGGGCGAACCTATTGCCACCGATCGGGCGCAAATCCAGACACCGTGGCTGCTACTGAGAAATTCCTGTTGGAAAAACCCATTATCACATTTTCCCGACCTGTTAATCGAACCCAGGGTCTCATGCTTAACAGTTGCACTTGCGACCACTAGACCAGCGAGGCAGTCGAGGTAGATGGGTTTCTGTTTTTGTAAATAACCCATTTACACTGACAAGGTGCAAAAATATTGGAAATGATAGGAAGGTACTGAGTTCGGATATCACCCTGTTTAGTCAGCAATTATGGCTCTATTTTGTTCAGTTTAATATATTTACAATTACCAAAAATAATTTAATTCGATTGAGGATTATTTTGTTTTCTTGAACATGACAAACTTGACCGAGAAGGTGATTTTATCTAAGAATTACAGATAGAAAATCTTCGCCGTCGAAATGATTTTTAATCGCTCGTGAAGAATGTATATGTTAATCTTTTAACACACCTATTACCAAGATGAGACAAAAAACCGGCCAAGGCGAGTCGTACTCACACGCACACAGGGTTCCGTAGCACTAAACAATATAATAAAAATATTTTGAAGGCTCATTTATATGTTTTATTGTTTTACATTCAACAGCAAAACTAAATTTGTTTTCATTAGAATTTTAATGAAAAACAAAGTTACTGCTGCAGTTTGATGAAAAAGTCCCATATCTCAAAAACTAAATATCATATCTTCTTTAAACCAATTTTGGTTAAAAGTTTTATTAACGTTCTACAATTTTTCTATTTATAATCCTATACTTTTTCAGAATTTTCATCCTCTTACTTTAGAAATTAGAGGGGGGGGACACACATTTCACCACTTTGGAATTGTCTATCTTTCAAACGATTGACTTTGAGAAAAATGGTTTTAGAAACCTCAGCGTCATTTTTAAAGACCTGGCTAAAGGTAAGATAAAAATATTTTTTTAGTTTTTTAGTTCCATGTATGGTGGCCCCCCTTAATCTTTCCTTTTTTATTTTTTATAAAAATCGTAAAGTGGTTCACAGATATCTACCTACTAAGTTTCAACTGTGTAGTACTAATACTTTTGGAATGAAGTGGTTGTGACATACGCAGACAGACAGACAAACATGACGAATCTATAAAGATTCCGTTTTTTGGCATTCGGATACGGAACACTAAAAAAAACAAACACAAATTACACCGGTATCGAGTACGACGTAGATACATCGAGTGCTACCCGCCATCGATCGCCGCAAGAATAAATTAAAACTAATATATAACTACCTCCACACAAGAACGATGGAGTTATAAGTTATGCATATGTAATCACTATGCATATTGCCAACGTAAATATGAGATAGAATGCTCATTTGTTTTGTTACTGGAGTGGGTTTCAGGGTTAGTTTCACTGATACAGTAGAGTGATATAAAAATGGGGGTAGATTTAAAATTATTATTTAGATTATTATGTAGATTTAAAGTATTATCATTAGTTAGTATTATTATTTCATTCGTTTATTCATTTTTTAACATATTATTTACATTTTTAAATTTTATTACTAACAAAAAATATATAAAAACCTTTAAAAATATAGAAAATAGCAATACGGGAACAGGGCCCAAGCTAATGGGTCTAACGATACGAGCCGTGTCCAGAAGTACTGCTTTCTGAATCTGGACGTATTTTGGCTCAAATGATGATAATGATTGATTTAATCGCGCATTATCGCAAGAAAATTTTAATGCCATACATTATTTTTGCACCCGACTATTGTCAAATCATATTAAAGCTTGTCTGCCATCTTATACAAGCTAGTTACATTCATCATATTACACCCTTCAAGGTACTAACAAGCATTGGCTTTGTTGCCAGTTTAGGTAAGATATCAGATATCTTAACTGTCTGATCCTTGAAGCTAGCTAACTAAATGGGGGGGGCTCGACTTACTAACTACGGCTGAGTAAACGGACCTTCTACTGTCTTGCGAAGCGGTCTTTTGTATAGTCGACCTTGTAACTGCTTTATAAGGTTTGACAATAATTACCAGAAACCCAAAGATGCTAAATTAATTATGGGTATTGTTATCGCAAATAGGATTCCGTGCTTGCGTGCTTGAAAATCGATGGATGCACTGAAATGTTCAATCCTATGCTGCTGATTCAAGTTTAAATTTTCATAAAAATTTTCTCATTAAATCGCGTATTTTTCATCAAAATTTCGAAAATTTCATATTCACAAAATAGTATATAATTAACTTAGGTATTTATAAATGTATTGACCGTTTTCAGACCATTAAATACCAGAAAGAATTCTGCCCCAAAAGAGTTTGTCACAAAACTTACAAATTCACAACTGAACATTAAACTAGTGCGTATTCAAGAAAATTCTAAGCACGATTTTGACATCTCTTATTTTTTTTTACTTTTTGAGTTCATGTGGCAATAACTTAAGAGGTTGTTAAAACTTTTAAGGGTCGATATACTTGTCTTGACAAACAACTTTAGGACGTTTACCTTTACAAAAATAACAAAAGAATAACGACGTTTTAATATAAATAAGTTCAGTTTTACGTATAAAACGACCTACACTGGATTAGCATCGCCTTATTTCTAGCCATTGACTTTTTTTTCTTTGTATGTATTTTCAAAGGGTGACATAACATATAAGCACCATAACGGTATTGTCTCGGATTGTTTAACTATAGAGAACAGTAAACGGCGGCAGTCATTCAGTAATTTATTTCATCACCATTGCTCTCAAAAACGGTGAAGGAAAACATCGTGAAGAAACCGGCATGTCCTAGAACCGAAAATTCGAAGACATGTGACATTTACCAACCCGCACTGGGCCCGCGTGTTGGATTATAGCCCTCTCATAGAGAGGAGGCCGAGTGTCCCAGCAGTGGGAACATTAAAAGGCTGATTATGATTTGTGAATACCGTGTTATCGTTTTCTAGTACTAGTATCATGCCAAGAAGATACTTAGTAGAAAACACAAGTTTTCTTTAAATACTATGAAAATATCTTAAAGCTTATAGCACTCAGAAAATCCGAATTCTTTCCCCTCTTCATTATGACTTTAAAACTCCACTGTCATTACAGTCTCTTTGACAAAAGAGCCTGTACCTCTAATAAAGGCTTGTGCACATGATTCCGGTTTCTTAATTATCACTCTTTTGTCTTTGTGAAGAATTTTGCGCTCTTTTCTCTTATATTTTTTGTTTGTAATTAAAGTACTGGTGGCCACGTTTTTTGTAACAAAACTCTTTGATAGTTAATAAAAGCGGGACAGGCTTGTGTGTCCCAAGCCTATGATTAAAATGTAACATTTTGATATTTCGTTTCTTTTGAAATAAGCTTTGTTCAAAAAGCAAAACAATATTTAAATATCTATATACAGCGTGTAACAGAAAGGGTATAATCATATGGAATACTGTGGTGCGGACCATCAAACTGAACAACTTTCTCTATGGGACCACCATCGAAATCGTAAAAAAATAATCAGCTGTCCTATACAAAATTTCAATACCTACTCGACCCAAATGTATGGGACAGCTGATTATTTTTTTACGATTTCGATGGTGGTCCCATAGAGAAAGTTGTTCAGTTTGATGGTCCGCACCACTGTATTCCATATGATTATACCCTTTCTGTTACACGCTGTATAGTATGCAAAACCCTGAAATGGAAATGGAACAGGATGTTAAGGGACCCTTCCCTTAGAGACGTGGACGAGACTTGTAACGGAATGGTACCCGCGTGATAGTAAGAGGAACAATGGTAGACAAACTAAACGTTGGAAAGACGACATGAAAAACATTGCTGGTCCAGAATGGACACGTATTGTAAAAGATAGGACAATAGTGAGAGCATTAGAAAAAGATAAACCGGCTGCCGAAAAATGATATGCGTAATATAGAAAGTATAATATTGTTTTAAAGAGTTAGGGAAATGTAAAATTAAGTTTCAGCATTATGGTTTATTTTATTTTTTATTTTATTTATTTTCTAAAAAGAAAATTAAAAGCCTAAATAGAATGTTGAACTGTACCCTTTTACAGTGTTGTCCTATTTATCCCAAAGGTTAATTACCTAGTAGACAATGCCTTGTGGCAATAAGTTTGCCACATGTATATGATGTTTCCTAATTGAATGATTTTCCTTCTTCTTTTTGTGCTGGTATGACAGTATTATAGGCGTAGTAGAAACAGTGTGTACAGTTCTTCTGTACTCTCTATCTACTTCAATACTCTATTGAAAAGAGAGGATCTACCATCAAGACGGGTGTTTTGCCTGGTGGGCTACGGCCGGCCTGACAGTTGTTGGCAGGTTTTTCTATACATTCAGGCTGTCGTTTTACATCCTGGTCAAATTCAAGGAGGTATGATCTATACTAATGATTAACTACTAAGAGGGTAGGTTTTTAATTTTTTACTGAAATCGGTAAGCTTAAACCACCCCCTAGTTTCGATACTGTCCATAATTGTTTGTTCCCAACGAGTCACACTGTAACGTGTAACAGTGTGACTCGTTGGGAAAAAAATTAAATAAACATTCCAACCAGTCACACTGTTACTCGATAGGACAACTTTTTGTATTTATTCCCAACGGATCACACGCCAAGTGAAGAGTGTGAGTCGTTGGGAATAAAATATTATCATACAATAACACTGTGACATATTGGCACTACTTCTTACCCAATCAGTAACACCATTGAGACTCATCATTTGTTCATGATTTTTTATTAATTTAAGATTTGTTTGAACCCAAATAATGAAAGATAATTTATAACAATCCACCTTATTTATTATATATTATCAATCACAAAATATCAAAATAAAATCACAGCATAACAAGATAAAATCACAGTATAACAAGATAAAATCACAATATAAAAAACTGAAACTGCACTTTAACACATCTATCTATATCACATTTAATATATATCACATTTAATCGTTTTAAATATATTTTTACACAAAATATTTACCTAATTTTTGTATTTACTAAACAGAAAATAGGTAACTGTAATTTAAGTGTCACACTGCATGACCAGAAGAATAATTAGACGGAGAGAGAAGAGAGAAAAAAAAACTAAAACCCGACTACAGGAAATCCAAAAATGTATTAAGCCAGAGGTGGCATTCAGTTTTACATATATTTTCGTCAAAATAGTTTGATGGTCTCAAATCTGAACGCCACCTCTAGCTTAATAATTTAGTAATCTTTACTTGTTAACTTTTTTGGTTTTCATGCAGTGGGGTTTTAGTTTTTTTACTTTGTTTTTAATAATAAATAATAATATTTTGCTCTTTTCTCTAAATTACTTTGAAAACGTATCGACACCTCATTTGTCCAAATCTGATAAGTAGTTTTGGAGCTACGAAGGAATAGATGAAAATACATAAACTGTCTAACTCATAACTCTTCGTAGTCGGGTAAAAATGCCGTAGTATTATTAGTACATGGTAATATTAGAACATTGTTCCAATGACTTTTGTGATTTTATTTTGTTATATAATAGTTATGATGTGATTTTATTTTGATAATTGATAATTTTATTAAATATGGTTGATTTTTACAAAATATTATCTTTCGATAATTGCATTAAAACAAATCTTGAATTAATCAAAAATCATCAACAAATGATGAGCCTCAATGGTGTTACTGATTGGGTAAGAAGAAGTGCCAAAATGTCACAGTGTTACTGTATGAGAATATTTTATTCCCAACGAGTCACACTCTTCACTTGGCGTGTGGTCCGTTGGGAATAAACACAAAAAGTTGTTCTATCGAGTAACAGTGTGACTGGTTGGTACTTTTATTCAATTTTTTTCCCAACGAGTCACACTGTAACATGTCACAGTGTGACTCGTTGGGCAAAAAATTCAAACGTCCATAATTTATACTGTAGAATAAACGTTTGCGTTTGTGTGTGTGACGGCGTGTTTATAGGGCTAGGAACAGACGGTCTGCGTTTTAATACGGGTGGTTTACACTTACCGCTTTTTTCAAGCTAATTACTTTGTGTAAACAACTGACTGCTTTTGGTTGAACGTCGTCGCCGTAAAAATCTTTTAGTGTAAACTCATCGGAGTTGCTCATATTACTGTAATTTTAAACCAAAACACTGTTGTAAAAAGTTAAAATAAAAACGGGTACCTTTAAACATTTTATAATTATGTAACTTGTTTTATAAAAACAGTAATATTTTCCCAGAATTGTAAAATATTATATTATGATGATAATATTATATGAAATGAAACTCAGTTGTTTTCGTAACTCGTGTACGCTTTGATGTGAGTTTACATAGTTGTGTTTGTATTTAAACGAAATTTAACCCATTATATACGGGGCATTTTCATATTGCTTCGTTAAATGTTATGTGCAGAATATTATATTCTAGATCCTATAATATTAATATCGGTAAGCCTGATTTATGGTTGATCACATTTCTTGAATAAGATTATCATCAAAATAATAATTTTGAGAAAAAGAGCAGCGTGGACTGCCTCGTTGGTCTAGTGGTTGCAAGCACGACTGCTGAGCATGAGCTCCTGGGTTTCTTTCTTCTGGGTTCGATTCCCAGGTCAGGCAAAGTGTTATGGTGTTTTCCATTAAGAATTTCTCAGTAGCAGCTACGGAGTCTGGATTAGTGCCCGGTTGATGGCAATAAGCTCACCCCCTATTACATGGGCCAAAAACATAACTGGCGAAGTGTTAATGTACTATAGAAAGCCTCTGTCTAACCCTACAGGAAAATACAGGCGTGATGTATGTACACCGTGTAACAGAAAGGGTATAATCATATGGAATACTGTGATACGGACCATCAAACTGAACAACTTTCTCTATGGGTCCACCATCGAAATCGTAAAAAAATATTCAGCTGTCCTATACAAAATTTCAATACCTACTCGACCCAAATGTATGGGACAGCTGATTATTTTTTTACGATTTCGATGGTGGTCTCATAGAGAAAGTTGTTCAGTTTGATGGTCCGCACCACAGTATTCCATATGATTATACCCTTTCTGTTACATGCTGTATATATTATGTTACGTATTAAGAGTTAAATCCATTCAAACCATCATCAATTCCATGACATTGTTCAACTTCGAAAATGGCATCACCTGGTGGCCTACCATGACGTCTTAAAGCAGGAGTAATTCCAGTGTGAGGAAGAGATGGCGCTAGACGACCTATATAACTCTGTCTCTTTCCCACGCTAGAATTACTCCCCGCGTAGCATGAGTACCGTAGAAACGGGTTTGGTCAACGAAGAATCGAAAAAAAATGACAGATTGTGGAAAGATTTCTATCGTCGCAAGCATAATTATGTTAAAAATGTATGACAGACATGTCAAGTTGTATAGAAAGAGCTTTGTCGATTCTTTGTAGAATAGAGATAGTTTTGCCATGCTACGCGGGCTGGTTTAAGATGTCATAGTAGCCCTACCCTGCATTGGATAACACCGACACTGCCCTTGCGCTAGGGTTGTCAAACTCCTCCCGCACTATATAATCCAACACGTCAAACCCTCTGGTGTAGACATAACAAGGTACTAAATTAACTCCATTGTTCTCGCGTAGATTGTCAACGGCACGTCACTAGCAGACGTGTCATTTCCACATCATTTCCGCTAGGGGGGGCTATTGAGGTAAAAGGGAATGCGCACTGAGAGCTTTGGAGTGTATTTTAAAAATAGAACATTCGATGTTGAGCATGACACACACACACAGACATAATGGGTGTAACCCTTAACGAAGCCGAAAGGCACTTGTTCTCCCCGTCATTGCGATCATTTTTTTGTTCTAGACCATACCTGGGAACCTTCTAGTTACGGAGATATTGGTCGTCAAAGATCCAACTTTTTCACAAGTTTTTTTAAATACATGTTTTAGTGTATGACTTTTACTGTAAACACCTCCACGATCCCCGTACTATACACAATCCATCCATCAGCAAAATGTTTTGAGTACGTTACATTGAGTCCTACTGTAAAACGTTATTTTTCACCCAAAAAAAAGTTCTTTCCCAGCAATAATTTTTGCGTAAAGGTACTTAGTTTGATGTACTTAATGCTTGGTTGACGGCTTCGTGAAGGGTCCTGTTACACCCTGTAGATATACCTAGACAGGTAACGCAAGAGCACCTACTTCGCGTGTCCGGCTTAAGCATTTTATGCTTAACTGTTGCAACAAGCTAATTTGTTTAAAACAAAAATGTTGCAACTCAAGAACTTAATTTTTGAAATTTAAGGAACAAATCGGAGTCTTTTTTGAATAGTAACTAAATTGTGCTTATAACGTCATAGTTGTAGTCAAAAATTGGCACGCTTGGTTTTCGTATGGGCCGTGATACTTGCGTTGTCTAGGCCTATCAATATCGGTGAGGATGACACTACAATATTGAGCCAGCTTGCTTTTGCTGGTGTCTCGGAAAGGACGCCAAGCTGTTGTTTATTGTAGTCAGAAGCCAGGTGGTGTGACAATCAGTCTTACCTAGGGGTATCGTGTCACTCACTAACTAGGTCGTGGAAGTCAAATAGGTAGTGGCTGTATCCGGTTAGAGTCTTACTTTTACACGCCTGTATGTGTGTCCCAGAAGGGTTAGGCAGGGGTGTACCTAATAGTACACCCACATTTCACGAGTTATATTTTAAGTCACATTTATATGTAATAGGAGGCGAGCCAATAGCCATCTACCGCACACAAACACAGACTCCGTGGCTGTACCACGCTACTGAGAAATTCCTCTTGGGAAAACCCAATAATACTTTGCCCGACCCGGGAATGGAACCCAGTACGGCGGCATGCTCTGTAGTCGCGCCGATGGTTAATCTGTGTTGAGACCGGCCGACGAGACCGAAAAAAAAAAGCGGTCGGGTAGACTGTATTGTTTGGTGTAACTGTTAACGAATGATTCTATTTGATAGGAAAGCGGACTGTATCTAAAGGGAAAGGTAGAAGGGACTCACCGAAGCTCGCTGAAGAGAGCCGGCTGGCTCCGAATACCTGTGATTTTATGCTGTGGGGCGCCCCAATTCTTGATTCTTGTTGATTTAGACGATAGCAGGTTGATGGCACACACAATTAATGTCTTGATAGCACTTGGTTGTAGTATTTCACAATAATTTTACGGAGTCGATTCGTTCAGTGGTGAGTTATGGCGGGGAACTGGTTGGTGAGTTTTAAAAACGTTAGGTGGCGCTGTGTGCGCAGGAAATGGTAGGATTTGAAAGGGCGGGAGTTCAAATTATGTTTTATGGTGCTTTAACATTATATTCCCCCCCCGCTGGCGAATTGATGAGACTGAGAAGTCTGAAGTGAATATTTGTTCACAACAACCATTGCTTTGATATTATGATGTGATAAATATGATAATGATGATGAATATATAAAATAGAATAGGTAATTTTAAATGTTTTGATCACAATATGAATGTATGAAAAAAAATAAGACATGAGTTAGTCCGTCATGTCTGGTAATGGGCACAACTTCACAAGTGGCCTTTTGAGCATACCTTGTGCAGTTCTGACCGTAGCAGAACGAGAAACGCCATCGCGTCCTGGGTGTAATTCGACGATTCTACCTAAACGCCATCGCAGTGGATGAGTAGTCTCGTCTCTGATAATAACGAGCTGGTTGATTTTAGCTGGAGGTGAATTCACAGTCCATTTCAATCGCTGTGACAAATTTGTGAGGTATTCACTATGCCATCTAGTCCAGAAATCCTGGTGCATTTTCTGTAATAGATGCCACCGTGTTAGCCTATTCATTTTTGTGTTGGAATAGTCTGGTGAAGGCACTGATGTTAGAGGTGCTAATGTTAAAAAGTGCCCTGGTGTAAGTGCTGTTAGGTCTGATGGATCTGAACTCAAAGCTGATATTGGTCGCGAATTTAAAACTGATTCGACCTGTGTCAAGAGTGTGTTTAACTCCTCATATGTTAGGATTTGATTACCTATCACCCGATATAGGTGAGTTTTTACGGACTTTACCCCAGCTTCCCAAAGGCCACCCATGTGTGGTGATCCTGGGACATTAAATTTGAAGTCAATGCGCTCCGATTCACAAGCTGAACGCATGATTTCTGATAATTGTGACTGCGCACCTTTGAAATTGGTTCCACAATCGCTATGGATGATGTTGCAACGACCGCGTCTAGCAATGAATCTGCGTAGAGCAGCCAGAAAACAAGAGGAAGATAAATCGCTGGCAAGCTCCAGATGAAGAGCTCTTGTTGAAAAGCAAACGAAAAGACAAAGGTATGCCTTTGTTGAACGTACACCACGATAACGTTGAAACGTAATATTGAAGGGTCCTGCATAATCACAACCCACAACCTGAAATGGTTTGATTTGATTGACGCGAGAATGTGGTAAATCTGCCATTACTGGCTGAAAGTTTCGTGGCTTCATACGGAAACAACGATAGCATTTTGAAATGACCTGATTAATGGCTCGCCTTGGTGACAAAATCCAAAAATTTTGAAGTAACAGATACTGCATAGTTTGCAGACCAGGATGTAAATTTTCGTTATGTGTGCACTGGATGATAAGTTGCGTCAAACGATGCTTGCGAGGAAGCAGAGTCGGATGTTTTGTTTCATAATTAAGGTTTGACTGAGAGAGCCTACCCCCCACACGCAACACTTGATTTGAATCTAAAAATGGACTAAGTTTTCTGAATGATTTTGATAATACATGATTTGATCTCAAACGTTTGATTTCTTCACTAAATTCGGAATGTTGGGTGTGTTTCACAAGTACCATGAGGCTATGATGAAGTTCTTGTTCTGTTAAATGACCTGTACGCTTGTTTTTGCGCAGGGCGTTGATAAAACGATTGCAATATGTTAAAATACGTTGAATCTTTCTCAGTGATGAAAATCTTGTTAGTAAATGATCGATTGGATTAGTTTCTACTGCGTTAGACACGTTCAAAACGCAGGCACGTTGCTCACAATTCACCTCTGGATCTTGCGTCATTTTTGAATGTTGAGGCACTTTAGGCCATTGATCTTGATTTGAGGACAGCCAATGAGGGCCAGTCCACCACAGGTCATGACTGATAAGCTCGTCGGGTGATAACCCACGACTCGCGGCATCCGCAGGGTTTTGCTTTCCTGGGACATGATTCCAAATTGCTTCAGGTAGTTTACGCTGAATATTGGATATGCGATTGCCAACAAACGCCTTAAAATTTGATGAATTTGACTGGATCCATGACAAAACTATCATAGAATCAGTCCACGCATGTACACTCTCTATGGGGAGAAGTTTGCTGTATATGGTGATGATGTGTCTCATTAGGTCTGCCAGCAAAGAACTGCCACACAACTCAAGCCTTGGTAAAGTTCTGCGTTTCGTTGGGGAGACACGAGACCTTGCACTAACCAGGATGACCTGGTGTTGATGATATTGATTGGTAGCACGAAGATACACAGCAGCTGCATAACCAGCCTCACTTGCGTCTGAAAACCCATGCAGCTGATAAGTCACAGCGTCGTCGGATGTGATGCGGCGTGGTATCTTAAGCTGGGCTAGGTGAGGCAACTGCTGAACATACTTTGTCCAAATTTGATTGATGTCGTCGGGAACGGGTTGATCCCATGATGAACCGAGCAACCACAAACGTTGAATTAAATGCTTTGCTAAAAATGTTAATGGTGTTAAAAGACCAATGGGGTCATAAATACGTGCCAGCTCTGAAAGCATGGTACGTTTGGTACACTCACGATTGATTTGATTCACTTGGTAGTTGAATATGTCCTCCTGGGAATTCCAGGCTAGACCGAGAACCTTCACAAAATTACCATCACTATCGAATGTTTGATTGACATTCGGCACTGCTTTATGCTCTTCTGGCACGTTTTGTAATACAGCCGCATGATTGCTGGACCACTTTCTCAGCTCAAAGCCTCCGGCTGCCATGATATTAATCAGCTGCTGCTGAAGAGCGACCGCCTCTTCGATGCTCTGACACCCTGTAACGGCATCGTCGACATAGATGTCCTCTAACAGCACCTGAGCTGCAGCTGGAAACGAGCTGCCTTCGTCGCGGGCCAATTGATGTAACACACGAATTGCTAAGAATGGTGCTGATGATACACCGAAAGTAACACGATTGAGACGGTATTCTTGTATTGGCTCACTAGGGGAACACCTGAACAGGATTCTCTGAAAATCCAGGTGTTCTGCTGTTATTCGGATCTGCCGGTACATTTGCCGAATATCCGTACAAAACACAATGGCATGAAGCCTGAAACGCAAAAGAATGTTGGTGATGTCAGTCTGAAGTTTAGCGCCTGTAAGAAGAGTGTCATTTAAGGATACACCTCTTTTATCCTTCATTGATGCATCGTAGACCACACGAAGGCTACGATCTGATTTTGATACGGCATGATGCGCCAAGTAAAATGCTGTAGGAGATTGACACTCAACTGCAGGGACCTTCTCCATCTGACCACTTGATAAGTACTCCATAACATGTTGATTGTATTGTTCATGAAAAGCTGGCTTTGCCACGAGGCGTTTTTCCAGCTGCATAAAGCGCCGATGAGCAATTGTGTAAGCACCCTCAAAGGCTACTGATGATTGATCACGGAATGGTAACTGGACAATGTATCGTCCCTCACTGTCACGCTTGTGTGTTGATAGGAACATTTCCTCACAATGTATGTCATCCACCGAGTGAGATTGTTTGTTGTCTTCACACGGTATGCTGTCCAATTCCCACAACTTCTGAACGGCAATATCCAGATTGGCATCCATTGATGCATGATTGATTGATAGAGGAATGGATGATGACGATTTTGATAAAGTTTTTCCCATGAGAATAAATCCAAATATGGTATTGATGGCAGTTGCTGCATGTGGACCACCATCAATTTTCCCTGGTAAAAGAATTTGAGGGAATATCTCTCCACCAATGAGGATATCCACAGGACTAGAAGAATGATATTTCTCATCAGCCAATTTGATGTTTGATAAATGTTGAAAATTGTTAATGTCCACTGGATGGGTGGGCATGTCACCACAAATTTTGTCCAAAGTCACAGCTTCTGTTGTAAAAGATGGCTCTGGTTTTCCAACTGGTCGGATTTCTAAGAAGACCTTGCCCATGGAAAATGCAGGAACGTCCCCTATACCTGACATAGGAGTTTGAGTTTTATACTGGGCCAACCCTAAGCGACGGACACATACCTTGGTGATGATGTGACTTTGGCTACCGGGGTCCAATAAGATACGGACCTTCTGAAAGGAGCCTCGACCGTCCTTGACCTCCACCTCAGCAGTGGCCAGCATCACAAAATGAGTATTTGATGTTGATCCTGCAGTTGTGTTTGATAATGATGTAACGGGTGTTATCACATTTTCCTTGGAATCAGAAGTTGGTGCTGGGCCTTTCTTTGTTTGAGAAACGCCTGGTTGTTTATGTTGAGAGTTGACTGACCCACTTGTCTCTGTCTTTTTTGTAAAGTGCAGAAGGCTGTTGTGCTTTTGTCCACATGATTTGCATGTATGCACTGAATTACAGTTGGCTGTGATATGGTTTGATCGTAAACAGTTGAAACACAATTTATTTTGTCTCACAATTTGAGACCTCTCATGAGGAGATTCTGACAAAAACTTTGAACATAAGTAGAGAGGGTGATCCTCTTTACACACTACACATGATTGAGGAGGCGCTTGGGCCAAAAGCATTGTAGGCTTTGATTGGTTGTTTGAAACCACACGCTTGTTATTTTGCTGTTGCACAGCTGATGATGATGATTGATTATTCACATTTAATGTTGAGCGTTCAAGGGCATTACACCTATCTACCAAGAATGTGGATAATTCCTTGAAGCTTGGAAAATCACTACTGGTATTGGCCAGCTCAAAAGCTTCTCGAGATGCCTTATCTAATTTTGTAAGCAATGAGTGAAATAACACAAAATCCCACTGTGTTGTTGGTAGCCCTAAAGATGCAAGCATTGATAAGTTCTCATTATAAAGGTCTATCATTGTACGCAAGCTTTGAGCAGAGCCGGAGGGCATTGTCCTCAAATTGTTGATCTGTTCCCAACACATGAACGCCAAATACCTCTTGTTGTTATAACGATTAACTAACGCTTTATATGCACTGATGTAGTTACCCTCACACACAGGAAACGCACGAATGATATTGATTGGATCCCCAGATAAGGATGTGATCAAATATTGAAACTTTTCTACATTTGATAAGTCATTTCTGTTATGCACTAATGTATTGAAAAGGTCAATGAACCCTGGAAAATCTTTGAATTGCCCCGTGAATAATGGCAGCTTCATAGGTGGTAACTTAGCTGTTTTATTTTTTGACTCACTGGACGAGGAAGAAGTCTCCACCTTTACTGACAAGTATTTACGCTTGGCCTCTAATGTTTCAAAGAACATATCGTCGGCCTGTTCTTGGAACTTAAATTGAGCTTGTTGCACTTCTTTTTCGTCCATACCTGCCTTTTTGCACTCACACATTAATTGGACGTGGGCTTCGTTAAATGTTTCGAGTATTTGATCTACGCGCGAACACCAAGTTTCTAACCTATTTATTTGATTTGGGTCTGTTTTGCAATTTCGTGCGCAAATTACAGCATCACGAAGGCGCTTAAGCGCCATGTTACGCTTAGATTCATAATGTGCGATCAATGCTTCACTCATTTTGATGATTAGTTACACACTTTGATATAAGAAAGCACTTGTTTACAAAAGTACAACTTTTGTATTCGATTGGTAAACAAGATCACGAAATGATTGTATTTGAACTGATTTAAACGAATGAGTGAACGAAACGCACGCAAAACACACTTGATTGTCAATGTCACTGTTTGAAGTTACACTAACGTCACTATGATAAATGTTACTTGTCTAAACTGTCCATCACAACAGTTCTGAAACAAGCTTTACAAACGCAAAATAGTCTATGGTTAGATAATAATTATTATGTTGGCAATAATTTTTGCAATTGTACCAACACAATAAACCCGAATGATACGAGAAAATGTAGGTACAATACCTACCTGATAAACGATTTTGAATAAAACAATGATACACAATGAAATCCTGGTGTTCTATGTTGCACCAAGGCTTCCAACACAAAAATGATAATTTTAGGCGCCGTATGTTACACCTAAAACACGATTAGAATGAAAATGACGTCGACGAAACAACTCACTCTCGACTGCGAACAAATGAGCGTTTGGTAGGTACGTTGCTATGATAACTACCTACCACATATATTATGATATGATATGATTATGAACACGAAACATTGGCACAATTTGATATTTGTGCTAGGTTTTTGTACCTATGTTAGGTTTGTTTGATCAAATGAGTTCCCGCGTGATGAATGATAACTTCGAAATATGATAAAATACACTTGCTATGTTGTAGAACAATTGACAACCGTAAATAAAACAAAAGTTATGTTCAAAACTGAGGTTAGATGATAAAAATATGTTATGATTATGTTAAATTGAGTAATGATTGTTGTATTGCAATTTGGTTTTTGCGAACAAATATGGCTGACCCCACAATTTTCACAATAGAAAAAATAAGATTACTGATACTATTTCAGCAATCCGGCTAGCAAGGACCATAAAAATGTTAACGAATGATTCTATTTGATAGGAAAGCGGACTGTATCTAAAGGGAAAGGTAGAAGGGACTCACCGAAGCTCGCTGAAGAGAGCCGGCTGGCTCCGAATACCTGTGATTTTATGCTGTGGGGCGCCCCAATTCTTGATTCTTGTTGATTTAGACGATAGCAGGTTGATGGCACACACAATTAATGTCTTGATAGCACTTGGTTGTAGTATTTCACAATAATTTTACGGAGTCGATTCGTTCAGTGGTGAGTTATGGCGGGGAACTGGTTGGTGAGTTTTAAAAACGTTAGGTGGCGCTGTGTGCGCAGGAAATGGTAGGATTTGAAAGGGCGGGAGTTCAAATTATGTTTTATGGTGCTTTAACAGTAACGGAACTACTTACTATTGCAATGTATAAGTTGTACCAAACATTTCAATTCTTCGCGCTGTAATGCTGGCTTTGACACACCTAATTATGATCGATGTAAAGCTCAAAGTCGAGACATTGCACACGAATTTGCTCCCAGTGAGCACACCCCTTAATAATAATGTCAGTATTGTAACAGCCTTAGAAAATCCGGTGCCAGGAAAAGTAAGACTTTAAGTAATAATGAAGTTTAAAATCTTTCCTGAAATTGCTTGAGATTTTTTTCAAATTTGAAATTGTTTATATGGAGGAGATAGTTCTGTGATGAAGTACCTAGTCATTGTTTATTACATGGCTTTTGTAACATAGTAATGGGGGCTATCGCGTGTGACATCGCCGCTAGAGGCGCTAGTGTAGCGCGAGGGCTCCGAAATGTCAGATGACGTAGAAAGTTCACGCGTTGCGAGCTTTTTTATCACGTATTTTTACTAATATTCACAAAAATTGTAGTCTAGATTGAGATATTCCTGATTAATTATGATTTGAAGAATTTAAGTAGCAACTTAGGATCTTATTTGTTAGTACTTGGAGGTAAAATGATTTTTAAATGCATGTGTGCTTGCTAATTTTAGGGAGAATATTGTAAATAAATGATCTGTAGTTTACACTATGTTGTTATACGTATTAAAATAAACTTTTTATGAAGTTATTGGTACTTTAAAGTATAAAGTAGAATTATTGACATGACCATAAGCGACAGTGGCGCCATCTGGTGAACTCAAAAATGATAGCCCTCATTGGAAGCTTACATAAATATTTTATTAAATTAGGTTTAATTGGTCTGCTTTTATTTTGGTCATGGTATTGATGATCTGAGGCCTACTATTGAGACCTATTAGGTACTCGTAGACATAAAGTACGAACGATGTTTGAATCAAAAACAAATATTTTGTTTTAAATTTTTACGATAGACTAAATTAGTATGACACACATAGAAACGAGATACATTAAAATCTTAAAACTTGGTAAATATTATGGCCGAAACGAGCATTATTAGTTTTTTTTTTTTCAATTTACGTTTATGTTTACGCCACGCGTGGCCGCCACGGCGCTAACTCCAATGGTGAAGGTGGCGAGTATCCGAACCACTCGTAGTAGCTATGCTTGGATAAGTCATTTGGCCAACAGTGGACTTCTAACTGTTGAGATGATGATGAAGGGGTATTTGATGTTGATTGGCAACCATTATTCAGATTCATTTTCAATCATGGATATCCTAATTTCAGTGTTATATCTCTATATAACAAAGTAATTATTCCATAGCCTGCACAAGCGCCATTCTATGCCACACGTATAATGTACAACCGAAGACACTGATGACGGTCGACCATTTTCAACCTTATTACTCAGGGTATAAGGGTGAAACGTAGTCAACCGTCAATGTCTTCGGTTGTACATGCGTTGCCTCGCTGCCCCATTGAAATGGAACTCATTACAGCCGCTCCCCTTTCAATCAGTGTCCGCATTATTGAATAGTGTTCACGTTCGCAGCTCCGCCATAATGAAGGGATGGAAATCGAGTTGTCACCGGTAGACAGTCTTGTTTCATTTTAATTAAAGAAATCGATGACAGGCTGGTAATGAAGTGGTCGTTTTTATAAGCCCGTTTTGTGTTAGGAAGGTGATTGTGTAGCCAGCGGTTTTTGCTTTACTTGGAGGTGTTGCTAGGTAGTGTGTGCGACTGTGCGTTGCTGGGTAGTGTGTGCGTTGCTGGGTTGCTTATTGCGTTGCTAGGTACTTGTTTTTTGTGACTGACCCGTTAGTTTTGTGTTCGCAAGCGAGCCCCGGCGAGTGATTCCCGGTTCGTACAAAAAGTGCTATTGGGTTTTTACCCGACTGCGCCAGAAGGAGGGTTATGTTTTTCTTTATTTATCAGTAGTAGCCCGGAGTTTGGAAGTTGGCGGAATAACACCCCCGTGCTTCGGAAAGCACGTTAAGCTGTTGGTCCTGCGCCTGATCTCTCTCCGGTCGTGTCGGATTGCCGTCCCATCGGACTATGAGAGTAAAGGAACAGAGACTGCACCTGTGTCTGCGCACACACTTGTGCACTATAATATCTTCCGAGCCGTTGGCTAATGTCCGTTAAGATTGGCCGCCGTGACTAAAAACGATCAACAAGGCTATAATATTACCATTAGTTTTTTAGCTGGCCAGTGTTTAATGGCGTTTTAACTAAACGGTAATATTATTCAATTCTTTTGATGATACAATATTATCAATTTAAATTGAAGGAGAGTATTGAAGGTCGACGTAAAAGTTTCCGCGAATTATAGGTACCATAGTACTTGTTTGTCACGTTGCTAAACAATTCGTTCTGTGTAGACTCAACTGAACTATTGTTTGGCCTACAAATTAACGGTATTTATGTTACATGCATAAACAAACAGTTTAGTTGACTGTGACATAATTAGTTTCTAGTTGTGTATTCGTTAGAAGTTGGTATCAATATGTAGGTACAATAATGTAAGGTTGAAGTTGGGGTGGCGGATGGGTGACCAGTTGACCACCCATTACATACCGAATTCCGTCGGTGCCTCGGAAAGCACGTTAAGCCGTTGGTCCCTGGGCTGCGGGACTGTTTAAAAGAAAGACCGCGGCCCTGGAACACAAAGGGAAAAGAAGGAACATAGATGGGTTTTAGTCAGTAGAAGTCTGACACTTCACCTTCCACTCCGCCCAGAGAGAGAGGGGGTCAATTGAAGAATATTCATCCGAAAAAAAAGCCTTTGGTCCCAGCTATCAATTGTAGATCTTTGGCAGTCGTTACAGGTAGTCAGTGGCCCGAAATTCTGACAACCAGTCTTACCAAGGCGTATCGTATTTCCCAGTACAAACTGGGTTGTGGAAGTTAGTCCAGTGGAAGTTAGGCAGTTGCTCTATGTAAAATACTGGTATTCAGCTGCATTTGGTTCGACTGCAAGCCGACCCCTAACATAATTGGAGAAGGCTAGGCAGATCAAGGCTACCTGCCTATTAGAACCGAACATTAACAAGGATTCTATAGATATGGGATAAATTTAGCAGAAAGCTGTATCAAATTCTAATTCAAATTCAAATATGTTTATTGTTTGTTACATGTAGAAAAGATCTTATATTTATTATGAAGTAGCATTGTAACATACCTATAAGGTATACAATATTCTATTACATATGTTATTATATTTATAAACATTCTTACAGTTGGTCTAGTCACTCTTTGCATTAATCAAATTATACCTTAAAAATATTATAAAATTAAATTGCTTTCGTCAAGTTACACAATAAAAACATTCAAACATTAGTCAAATACATTAAAATAGAAACTCATACAATCAATAGTCATATTATATTATCAATTAAACAAAATACATTAAACTACGTCTTTGTCATTTAAAAAATCATTTATTGTGTAGTACGCTTTATCTATTAGGAATTCCTTGAGCTTAAGTTTAAAGATATTGATGGCTGAAATACTTTTAATACAGTTTGGAAGTTTGTTATAAATTTTTACTCCCATTCCAAATATACTAGATTTAAATTTAACTGTTCTACACCTTATTCCGGATAGCTCATTTTTATGTCGTGCACTTCTAAGTGTTTCATATTGTCTTATATCGCTTTTTATACGTATTGCCGCTTCATAAATATATAATGAAGGCAGAGTTAGAATTTTTAACCTGCTAAACGCTTCTTTACATGAGTCAGTCTGTTTAAGTCCGGTTATACTTCTCACACATCTTTTTTGGGCTTTAAAAGCCTTTTCTCTATCAGGCGAATTTCCCCAAAACAAAATGCCATATTTTAGCGTGGAGACCACATAGGCATGGTAAGCGTTTAATAGTGCACTCTCGTTTACAACTTTCCTTAGCATGTAAAGTGCATAGGACTGTTGATTTAATTTTTTACACACCTGATATGCACGATACACAATATGCACACCTAAGAATTTTGTGTTAACG
Source organism: Eugnorisma glareosa (assembly GCA_947578425.1). Taxonomy (NCBI): domain Eukaryota; kingdom Metazoa; phylum Arthropoda; class Insecta; order Lepidoptera; family Noctuidae; genus Eugnorisma; species Eugnorisma glareosa. Next base: position 15,756,570 of record OX387960.1, on the reverse strand, counting down.
ACTTCTTTTATTGTTTCTCCTTTATAGCTTATTTGTAGCTTTTTTGGTTTTGTGTTTTTATTTTTAAATGTCATGTAATTTGTTTTGTCAAGATTGATTTTAAGATTATTACGAGTTAGCCAATTAATAATTGCTTCTAGTGATTTATTTATATTTGTCTCGTATTCAACTTCGTCATGGTCAGTAAAAATGGCTGTGCTGTCATCCGCAAATAGTATCATTTGATTGTTTATGACTTTTGGGAGATCATTTATATAAATTATGAACAAAAGAGGTCCAAGGATGCTTCCTTGGGGTACTCCATACAGGACTGCTTTTGGATCTGACATGTAAATCTGTTCAAACTTTGTATCATTAATTCGTGTTATTTGTGTTATTTGTAATCTATTTGTTAGGTATGATTTCATAAGATTTAGAGCATTTCCTCTTACTCCATATTTTTCTAGCTTAACCATTAGTATTTGATGAAATTATAAAATATCAATTAACTCGGCTCTAATTGTGTGGATTTTCATATTAATATTACTATAATTAATTTACTTTCGTTACCTAACTAGATACTTCTATGAGCAAATCAAAGGAAGAAAAAAAAAACAAGCAATCTTTTTATTCCAAAATTTTTACTAAACGTCAAGGGATTTCCGTAATGACTACTTACTTTCCGTAATGTTTAGGGTTCCGTAGTCAACAAGGAACCCATATAGTTTCGCCATGTTCGTCCGTCTGCCTGTCCGCAGCTTAGCTCAAAGACTCTTAGTACTAGAAAGCTGTAGTTTGGCATGAATATACAAATTATTTACGCCGACGAAGTGGAAAATTAAAACTCGTTTTTTTTTGTTTAGGGTATCTCCAGTAAGTAAGTAGGCTTTACAAGTTTACGAGTAATAGTCGACCAACTTATAAAATGTACTTAAATAACATATTTTCCTAAACATAATGTATCGGAGCACAGGTTTTTCAATTGCAAATGTAAGTTTGTCTTTTATTATTAGAATAAAAATCATCGTTTGGAGGCAAATCGGACCGTAGGAAGTGGATTAAATTAACGTTGTAAGACTACGGAACCCTACACTGTGCGTGGACCGACACGTACTTGGTCGGATTTTACTCAATTATTTTCCGTACATTTTGAAAACAATTTGGTTAGATAAGCTCAAAGCCTTGTTTATGTTAAAAGATTGAGAACGACGTACTTACAACCTTTGTCATTTAGGACTTATAAAAAATTGTATTCAGCGAAAGATTCAGCGAAATTGCCTGATATTATATTTACGGATAAGTTAGGTACTTTATGAAAACTAGACTAGAAACTTTTTTGGGGTACTTTACGTCAGTGGAAAACTACGCAATAAGTTTCTAAACGAGTTCTCATTTAAAATTTCTGTTGATGTGTGAATGATATCTATTTCTTTATTAATGCTTCTTTCTTCTTTTCTATATGCACATAAATTTAATTTTAAGTTTCGTTATAGATAATTATGTAAATTGGAAAAATAAAAGTTATCTTCTCATTATGGTGTTGGTCATAATGCAATCGCATATAACAGTCGCTGTTCCCAGCAAGAGACTTGACATTCTTGTAAACTTCTTTGAAAATTGAATAAAATAACCGTAGTGCAATTATGAATCCCTTTATGAATGGAATTTTCAGAACTTGTATAGTTTTACATACAACAGCAAAACTAAATTTGTTTTTCATAGTATTGTAATGCAAAACAAAGTTACTGCTGTAGTTTGACGAAAAAGTTTCATATCTCAAAAAACTAAACATCAAATCCTATTCAAACTAATTTTGGTTCAAAGTTTTATTTACGTTCTACAATCCTAATTTTTTTCAGAATTTTCTTTTTGTTACTTTAGAAATTAGAGGGGGGGGACACATTTTACCACTTTGGAAGTGTCTATCTTTCAACCTTTGATAAATAATGGTTTTAGGAACCACAATGTCACTATTAGGACCTACTATCTATAGACACCCCGCACGTATAGGTTCGATGAAAAAAATATTTTCTAGTTTCAGTTCCGAGGGAGATTTTATTTTTATTTTTGTATAAAAATTATAAAGTGGTTCATAGAATACATCTACCTATTAACTTTCAACTGTGTAGTACTAATAGTTTCGGAATATAGTGGCTGTGGCATACATGGACAGACAGACATTGCGAATCTATAAGGGTTCCGCTTTTTGCCATTCGGCTACGGAACCCTCAAAAGCAAGGAATTTACTAGTAACCTCAGTGGTTTCTGTATGTTATTTGTCAATCTGTTTAAGACGGAAGTGCATAAAACACGTTATTAAAGGCCATTCCTCTTCAACTTTTTCAGACCTTCAGCGCATCATTACACTTAATACCAAATTTATTGACCCACCGTTTATTGTACCATATTCTTTAAAGCCACCCATAAAATTACATTTACCGTGAAACATCACGCTCTATTGAATATTTTTATTGGCAGCGTTAAATATAAACGGCCAAATTTCAGCTGTAAATTAAATTTTGTGTAGATCGAGGCTAGATTGGCTGTAAAGTGGGCAAATGGGAAAAGTGGGTTTTTTATTGTTTTTGATTGGCCAAAAGGGAGTGTTATTAACATTGTTGGTTTTGCTTGTATTTGGCGGTAAGCGGGACAAACAATCCTCATAATTACTTATGAGGATTGTTTGTGATGTTGAATTATTGGTGGGACTTGAATTACTACGTTTAACATTACCATAAAGCTGCTCGGTATTATTAAGAGAATGTAAAAGGCTTTATTGACTTTTATGTCATTCTTTCTTTTTTTGATGTCAGATTTTTTATACCGCTCATGGGCTTCTGAATTTACATGCCGTCGAGAAATATCTCTGAGGCTTGCTGGTTTCCTTAAGATGTTTTTCCTTCACCGAAGCAATTGATAACTATACGATATGCACATGAATCCGAAAAATCTGAAGTGCGTGCCTTGGGTTCGAACTCGATTTTAGAATAGACTTTTTGGGAAAAGTTGATGTGTCACCCAATAGCCATAGTGTGGTAGTTGTCATTTAGTGGCACATGTTCAACAATAATGAAGGAAAAAATAAAAATTCCTTTAAACGACTTTAATTGGATATCATGACCTATTGACGGCACGGTTGGCGCAGTGGCTGAGCGATTGGCTGCTGCGCTGCGTGTCGCGGGTTCGATTCCCGCACGGAAAAAATATTTGTATGATCTACAGGTAGTTGTTCCGGGTCTGACTATTTGTGTATGTAAGTTTAAATGTTTGTAAACGCACCTATGATACAGGAGAAATTTCTAGTGAGGGGCAAAGTTTTCTTAAAAAAAAATATATACATATATATATTACTGTTACTGTTAGCCTGTATCCCTCTAGGTACTGGTCCTCTTTACATGACTTCCAGTGTTTTTAAATAAAGGGTCATTGCTTTTGTTCGATAATCACATTAATGCGATAAAATAAACACTCGTTGGTCTAGTGGTCGCAAGCGCGACTGCTGGGCATGAGGTCCTGGGTTCGATCCCCGGTTCGGGCAAAGTGCTATTGGGTTTTTCCACCAGGAAATTCTCAGTAGCAGCCACGGAGTCTGGATTTTTGCCTGTTTGGTAATACGCTCGCTCCTGGGTTCGATTCCGAAATTCTCAGTAGTCTGGATTAGTGTCCGGTTGATGGCAATAGGCTCGCCCCTATTACATCGGACTTAAACATAACTGGTGAAATGTGGGTGTACTATTAAGTACACCTCTGCCTAACCCTTCGGGAATTGCAGGTGTGATGGTGATGAGGTTGTCTTATGCAATTTTGGTCCTTGTAATAAATTCCTTCTATACATTCCTCCTTCTTATATTACTACAAATTATTTCGATACTAACCGATATTCCTTTTTTCAGCCGGAACTCTACAAGAACGAGCTGGTCCGCCAATCCTCCACCGACAGTGCTGAACTGGAGTTCTGTGGCAAGCTACACTTCGCACTCAAGTATGACCAGGAAGTCGAGGCTCTTGTTGTCAAGGTAAGTCATAGTTACCTTCAAGAGATGATATGGAAATAATACCGGGAAATGTGGGATTCCGTGTACCTTACTAGAACTGTTCCGGTGGCTTCTATCAGCAAACGAAAGGGAGATCAATCTGTAACCCCTTCTGAGCAATGCCTGCTGGGGCACCTCCCATGGGAGACCATAAAGAAGTCATTATCATCTGTTTATCCTTTTGCCAAATTTATTAGGGTCGGCTTCCAGTCTTACTGGATGCAGGTGAAAACCAGTATGTTACATGGAGCTACTACCTATCTGACCTGCTCCACAACCAAGTTAGCACTGGGTAATACGGTACCCCTTGGTAAGAGTGGTTGACAGACTTTCGGGCCAATGACTATCTGTAACGACTGTCAAAGATCTACAAATGACAGCCGAGACCAACGGCTTCACGCGTTTTCTGCAATAACACAGTATCATACGAATGAATAAACTAAATTCACCTGAAACCTAGTAACGAAATGATATTTTAATGAATAATAAAAACACAAATGACGTTACTGAAGCCTTGATGAGCTAATTAAAACTAATTAACAATGTACGTATTACGTAGATAATATCGTCATAAAATGCTCATATCTCTTTAGCTGTACGAGAATCTGTAATCCTGACTACATAGCAACCAGAGCTCTAAAAGCATTTTTCTTTCAACTACGTAGTAATGTTATCATTAATCACTACAAAACCGATCACAAAGGACGTGTTTTTTGCTTAGAACCAAAACAGTGCAGAAATGTTATATGAAATCTCATTGTTGCACAGTTTTTCATTAACCACTATGCACGACAGAATTTTGACACATGACACATCAGCTGAATCGGCGGGGTGATGCGCATTGTCAAGAAATTCAAGAATTTTCGTGAACTTTCAGCATTCGATTTTATAATGAAAAATATGTCGCGGCAGCTGTTTTATACGATAAGTTTGTGGTTAATATCTCCAAAAACGTGTTGATGTTGGTAAAATGGCGTCAGTCTATTGCCAAATATGTGTAAATTACATACCACTACACCCTTCCAAAAATAGGTAACTTAGATGCGCTTGAAATAATGTACATGGACAAGTTTCTCGTTTGCTAAAAAAACTCGAAAGGGCAAAATAAAGACAGTAACATTCTATCTGCGCTCTTATTTTTACCATTATTCATACAAAATTTCATAAAAAAAACACGATCCAAGTCTTGACAAATATTACTAAAAACTCTTAGTGCTGACCGTAAACCCATGATTCAACATTCGATTAAAAAGTTGCAGTCAGCCCACAGACATAATTTATATGTCTGTGAGTCAGCCTAATCGATTACTCGCAATGAAATCAAGTTTGGAAAAAAAAAGTTGAAACGGAATAAAAACCTCCTTGGTATAATTTCAAATAATTATATCATTTTAAAATTAACATTTATGCTATCTTTTAGAATAATCTTATTTAGTAATTATTCGATGCTTTTGGCTGATTTCAAGAGAAGGAGAATAAATCTCCTCTCCTCTCTCCTATTCTATACTAATATTATAAAGAGGTAAAGTTTGTGAGGTTGTAGGTGTTAAACTCTGGATCTGCTGAACCGATTTTGAAAATTCTTTCACTAATAGGTAGCTACATTATCCGCGAGTGCCATAGGCTATGTCTACAATGTACCCGTGGGATAATTTTCGACCAAAACGCTAGCGAAACCGCAGGCAACAGCTAGTAAATAGACAGACGGACAGATCGACAGACTGACTGACAGACAGATTGACAGACTGACGGACCGACTGACAGACAGACTGGTAGACACACTGACCGACAGACTGGTAGACAGACTGACCGACAGATCGAGAGATAGACAGATAGACAGACTGGCAGACTGATTGAAAGACTGACTGACAGACAGGCCCACAGACAGACTGATCAACAGCCTGACAGACAGACTGACAGACTGACTGCAGACAGGCAGACTGATAGACAGATTGAAAGACAGACTGATAGACAGACTGACAGACGGACAGTTCGACAGACTGACATACGGACTGGCAGACAGATTGACTGGCAGACTGATTGAAAGACAGACTGACCGACAGACAGACTGGTAGACAGACTGACCGACAGACTGATTGACAGCCAGACTGGTAGACAGACTGACAGACAGACTGGTAGACAGACTGATTGACAGCCAGACTGGTAGACAGACTGACAGACGGACTGGTAGACAGACTGGCAGACTGATTGAAAGACAGACTGACAGACAGGCCCACAGACAGACTGATCAACCGCTCAGGCTGTTGTTGTGTTGTCTGTCTCTCAGCAGACAGACTGACAGACTGACTGCAGACAGGCAGACTGATAGACAGATTGAAAGACAGACTGACTGACAGACGGACAGATCGACAGACTGGCAGACTGATTGAAAGACAGACTGACCGACAGACAGACCGTTAGACAGACTGACCGACAGACCGGTAGACAGACTGACCGACAGACTGACAGACGGACGGGTCGACAGACTGACTGACAGACAGATTGACAGACCGATTGATAGACAGACTGACCGACAGACTGACAGACGGACGGGTCGACAGACTAACTGACAAACAGATTAAGAGACAGATTGACAGACAGATTGATAGACAGACTGATCGACTTACTGACATACAGACTGGTAGACATACTGGCCGACAGACCGGTTGACAGACTGATCGACAGGCCGGTTGACAAACAGATTTATAGACGGACTGATCGACAGACTGACATACAGACTGGTAGACATACTGGCCGACAGACCGGTTGACAGACTGATTGACAGGCCGGTTGACAAACAGATTTATAGACGGACTGATCGGCAGACTGACAGACAGACCGACAGACTGACTGCAGACAGGCAGACTGACAGACAGATTGAAAGACAGACTGGCCGCAGACCGGTAGACAAACTGACCGACCGACTGACAGATGGACGGGTCGACAGACTGGTTGGCAGAAAGATTGACAGACGGACTGATCGACAGACTGACCGACAGGCCGGTAGACAGACTGACCGACAGACCGGTAGACAGACTGACCGACAGACTGATAGACGGACGGGTCGACAGACTGACTGACAGACAGATTGACAGACAGATTGATAGACAGACTGACCGACAGACTGACAGACAGACTGATAGACAGACTGACTGACAGACCGGTAGACAGACTCACCGACAGATCGAGAGATAGACAGAGAGACAGACTGGCAGACTGATTGAAAGACAGACTGACAGACAGGCTCATAGACAGACTGATCGACAGACTGACAGACAGACCGAGAGATACCCAGACAGACAGACTGACTGACAGCCAGACTGACAGACAGACTGGTAGACAGACTGACCGGACAGATCGAGAGATAGACAGATAGACAGACAAACTGGCAGACAGATTGACTGGCAGACTGATTGAAAGACAGACTGACCGACGGACAGACCGGTAGACAGACTGACCGACAGACAGACTAACCGACAGACTGACAGACGGACGGGTCGACAGACTGACTGACAGATAGATTGACAAACGGATTGATAGACAGACTGATCGACAGACTGACAGACAGACTGGTAGACAGACTGACCGACAGACTGGTAGACAGACTGACTGACAGATGGAGAGACAGACAGACTGATCGACAGACTGGCAGACAGACCGACAGACTGACTGCAGACAGGCAGACTGATAGACAAATTGGAAGACAGACTGGTAGACAGACTGGCTGACAGACCGCTAGACAAACTGACCGACAGACTGACAGAGGGACGGGTCGACAGACTTACTGGCAGATAGATTGACAGACGGACTGATCGACAGACTGGCAGACAGACTGGTAGACAGACTGACCGACAGACCGGTAGACAGACTGATCGACAGACCGGTAGACAGACTGACCGACAGACTGACAGACGGATGGGTCGACAGACTGACTGACAGACAGATTGACAGACAGATTGATAGACAAACTGACCGACCGACTGACAGAAAGACTGGTAGACAGACTGACTGACAGACCGGTAGACAGACTGACCGACAGATCGAGAGATAGACAGAGAGACAGACTGGCAGACTGATTGAAAGACAGACTGACAGACAGACTAAAAGACTGACTGACAGACAGGCAGTCTGGCAGACAAATTAAACGACAGACTGACGGACAGACTGACCGACAGACAGGCAGACTGATTGAACGACATCCTGTGGTGGCCAAAAATTACTTTAATGCACTGTTTTTTATTTTTTATTTACCACAGAGATTTACTGTCTCCCAATTAGGTTTACTAAAAAATGTATGCATTTGATCAAAAAGATACTGGCTGAAAATGAATATCGGCTGAATAAAATCGACTTGGTGAAAAAATACAAATGGCGCGCATTGTGAACTCTAAATTGTAAAACTTTGATACTTCGTATTTAGCAAGAAAAGTTTAAAAAAATGGAAATAGATAGCGAAATCGATGTGAATTCAACTCCAGAAAATATAAAAAACAGCTGCAAATGAAATTTTTAATAACCTTTTGCCACAAAAGTCGCGAGATACTTTGTTTCCATTAACTTGAAGTTTTTATTTTGAGTAGGTATATTTTATCACGGTAGGTAGATTGGTAGTTGAAAGAAAAGTAGATTACGCACCATGCTAAAGTGAGTAATTAATGCACTCGTATTAATTTAGTGCCCTCGCATGCGCTCGAGCACCAACATAACACTCATGCATTAATAACTCATTTTACGCTCGATGCAGCAATGTACTATTAATATTCTATTATATTTTTTTAATATACAGGGTGGTAGGGACACCGACTAGAAAACGGTTACCATGTATTTAGTAAATCATTCTGAGCCCCCCCCACATAGAAATTTTTCATAGGTTATTAAAAAAAACAGCTGTTCCATACATTTTGACCGTGTAGGTATTGCACTTTTGTAGGAGACAGCTGTTTTTTTTTTATAAAGGGTGTAAAGGGTGGCTTTCGGCAAGGGCAAGACCCTTAACGAAGCCGAAAGGTACTTGTTCTAGACTATACCTGGGAACCTTCTAACTTTAAACAGCTCCACGACCCCCGTACTATTCAATCCATCCATCAGCACAATGTTTTGAGTGTGTTACATTGATTCCTACCGTAAAACGTGATTTTACACCCCCAAAAACTGTCGTTTCACAGCAATAATTTTTGCGTAAAGTTCCTTAGTTTGATGTACATAATGCTTGGTTGACGGCTTCGTGAAGGGTCTTGTTACACCCTGTATGAGCTCAGCATGATATACTGAATACGTGATAATCGTTTTTGCGTAGGTGTCCCTTCCACCGTGTATACATAATTGTAATTTAATTGTTCCATATAAATGGAACAATTAAATAAACCCAATAACAACAATACAATAACAACAACAAAAACAAACATAATAATTAATAACAATAATACTAACTCAATCAAAAAAACAATAATACAATAATACTTAATTGTATAATAATACAATTAAGTATACCTATAAAGGTATACTTCCCGATTGGTCCCATAGTAAATAAATAAATATGGACATTACACACAGCGCCATCTAGGTGCCAAACTAAGCAACGAGGCTTGTGTCGTGGACACCAGATAGTTGATATTACTACATAGATACTTTTTGTTTGTTAATACATACTTATTATACATATAAACATCCATGACTCAGAAACAAATGTCCATGCTCATCACACAAACATTTGCTCCTAACGGGATTCGAACCTGGGACCCTAAGAACGTAAGGCAGCCTCACTACCGCTGCGCCATTCGGGTCGTCAATAATTAATTGTTCCATTCCTTGAAATGGGTTACACGTCTATTAATATTTCTTAGTCTATGGCAGGACTTAGGACAATCAATCGAGTTTAGGAGTTTAGTATGTTCTCCTTGATTGGAAGTGCTAGGCTTAAGAGCTTCTGGAATTCAGATGAAGATAAAGACCAAAAACTGCCTCGTTGGTCTATTGGTGGCAACCGCAACTACTGTGCATGCCGTCCTGGGTTCGATTCCGAAATTCTCAGTAGTCTGGATTAGTGTCCGGTTGATGGCAATAGGCTCGCCCCTAATACATGCGACTTAAACATAACTGACAAAATGTGGCTGTACTATTAGCTACACCTCTGCCTGACCCTTTGGGGATTACACACAAGTTGTTGTAGTTGCTAGTTGTTGTTGTTTTTTTTTTGCATTAAAAACTGGTACGCGCCCAATTTTTGCTACATTTTTGTAGTATGAATAAATAATGTTGTTTTTCTGTTGCTATCCGATGCAGCGCAATTATGCTATGAATGTAGTCAGAACTGCCTTTATTAGCTCAAGTAACGTAGCCCGTGCATGTAAACAAATCACAAATCTTATCATGTTTTATTGAATCTAAAAATGTAATTTTAGACCACTTAATATCAGAAAAAAAGCTCTTATGCTAGATTGTTTCTAATGTTATCTCTTTCATTTTTATTTCATTAAGCTCTTTATTTAATAAAATAAAAATAGACGACGGAACTTTTCCTCATATTCTCTTTTATACAAAAGTCAACATCCGAGATCATTTGAATGAATTTAGCGAAAGAATAATCACTGAATGATCTCTACCATATTGGAAATGATTAATACCATAATGTCGGGGCATCGACCGATCAAAAGGTAAAAATGGTAGAAGTACTATTACTTGACAACCCGTAGTAACCCGGGTTTCTGAGAACTAGAGCCTACAATCGAACTGTGATCGACTCTATCATCGTATACGAAAAAGAACATTAAATATATACAAAAAAGTTTACTGTCGGATATACTGCGACTGTACGTACCTTGAGGTAAGCCTAAGTTCCCTCTGTAGATGTTTGCCTATGTAACATACGAGTAGGTATCTACTCAGCTTGATCCAATGTATCGAACACCTAAGCTACTCTCAATTGTGTGACTGTTAGGGATATGAATTGCGCAGTTATATGTCAAAACCCTGCGTGCACATCGTACATAACAGTAAACTGCCGACTTCATTCTATTCCTTGTTTCTTCCGTATCCTGTTCTGTCCCACTCCTGGGCAAAGATGAGAAAGATTATCTCCCTTTACTCTTCTCATTTTTCGTGATACCGCGCGTCACCCGGACCGGTCAGTTCTGACGGAACCTGTCCAGTTCGTCCCGCCATCTCCTTCGTGGCTTGCCGCGACCCCACCTCATTGTGTCAGGGCATTAATTTCCTGTTATTTTGGCCCACAGCTTGTCTGGCATTTCATGATTTATTAAAAACTAGCTGTTGCCCGCGGCTTTGCTCGCGTTTTGGTCGGAAACTACCCCACGGGCACTCGGGAATAATGTAACTTCCTATTAGTGAAAGAATTTTGAAAATTGGTTCAGTAGATCCAGAGATTATCCCCTACATACATACCTCTTTATAATATTAGTATAGATAAATAAAAGACTATCCACCCTAATTCATTCAGAACCGATTAGTGCAAAACTAATCCATATTAATAAACAAATGTCAGTAGGTATTTGAAGAGCCTCCTTTGACATTCAACCCTATCCAGGTAACTTTCATATAAAAGGTACCTACTCAATCAAACAAGACTGTAGGAGTACCAATTTATTGTCTGACTTGTTAGAAGCCAATTTCGATACCATAACGAGGTCACTCACCCCGGCACCCGGGACCTATGGCTCCAAACCACGGAATTGGCAACAGCTGTTATTGTAAATTAATCATTTTAGGGCCTAGTCCTTTGCAATATTCGATTATTAAGAGCATTTCTGATAAGGTGAGGTGTGTACTACCTAGGTTTTGGGAGGTTGTATTGCTCTCCCAATTCTTTGACAGGCGAGTTTGGCTTAGTGGCCGCAAGCTTTAATGCTGTACACGAGGTTTTGTTCCCACAAAGTGTTATTGGGTTATTCGAAGTCAGGATTTGTGCCTAGTTGATGGTAGACTCACTTCTTTTATATAGAACTTAAAACTAACTGACAAACCGTGGGAGTACGCACGACTACCAATCAAACTACAAACCCAAATTAAGCTGATCTCTTATTGTGCGGGAAGCTCATACAACATGAAGTCAGGTTATACAGAATGTGTACAGCTTGATGTGTCACCGTATGTACCATAATTACAATTCTGCCATACCTTCTGGGATAAGGGGTCATCCATAAATTACGTCACACGAATTTAATGATTTTTTGCCCTTCCCTTCCTTGTCACAGCTGGTCACATTTGTGAGACTCCCTCCCTCCCTAGTATGACATCACACAGTTTGCAAATTTACATTTAGAAATTATTGGCGTTTGGCGGCATTTATCAAAGGGCGTCTAGGCGGTCGGCGCGTGACACTAGTAGAGCGAGTGTTCGACAAAACAATTGGTAGGTATCTTATATTTACACAGATATAGTTGTATATGTTTTTGAGGTTTTCGTAAAGTAATAGTTTAAAGTTCGTGTTTTAACACTTAGATTATAATAGATTATGAAATGTGACGTCACGAAATTTGGGACCCGTCCCACCCCCTTGTCACACAATGTCACACTTCGTCGACCCCCTCCCTCCCCCTTAAAGTGAGACGTAATTTATGGATGGCCCCTACCAGGCATGTAAAGTTTTTAAAGAGTTAAATCAACATCAAACTGCTCTTTGACCAAGACCACTAGTTTCATGCACAAGCTTCCAATTAACTGATTTTCTGTTAACATAAAGTCGACTCACAAAAAATGGCATGCCGGAAAAAGTGAAAGAATGTTCAGCGAAACCGTGACATAAAAGAGCCAAATTAAATCGTCGATCTTAACTATGTCCACATCGGCCCCATTTTTCGTCCAATCAAAATTTTTAGGTCAGCAAGATGTAACTTGCCGAATGGCCGCGATTTTTCCAAATCAATCGGTTCTGTAGGTACTCCTGAAACGGGGCCGAGGGACATTAAGATCAAGATTTGTGAAAATGTAATGCTCATTTACACGGGAAATGTTTCTCGCTTTCAAAAGGTATGAAAAGTTGTATTTTGTAAACAGTGAACGAAAGGTAAGAATAGCTGTAAACAAAAATCTCTCTATACAGGGTGTAATCGAACCCTTCACGAAGCCGTCAACCAAGCATTATGGACATCAAACTAAGTAACTTCACACAAAAATTATTGCTGGGAAACAACTTTTTTTTGAGGTGAAAAATCACGTTTTGCGGTAAGACTCGATGTAACTAACTCAAAACATTATGCTGATGGATGGTTTCAATAGTAGGCATCGTGAAGGTGTTTTGAGTAAAAATCTTACATTAAGAATAAGAAAATGTATCTAAAAAAAAAGTTGGAACTTTGACTCCCGCTATCTGCGTAACTAGAAGGTTTCCCAGATATGGTCTAGAACAATAAAATAATCGCAATGACGGGGAGAATAAGTGCCTTTCGGCTTCGTTCTGGGTCTTATTACATATGGAGAATGATAATCTTCATTATCATTCTCCTGCACTTATCCCAGTATATTTGGGGTCGGCGCAACATGACATGACTAAACAAACAAAATAAAATTCGGCAGACAATCCGGAATTTTTGAACGTTAAAATTGCACACTGAAGGTATTCTAATGACCACTTCGTAGTGTTTTAGTTGGGAAGAAGCAACTCTCAACTGTTACATAGAAACAACTGTTTCTAGTTGCAGATTGTCATTCCATTGGATATTGGTCCTATTTAATTTTTATTTATTTTATTTTATTTTGCTTTGGGCCTTTGACATTTGACATTTTAATTTGACCTGGCATTTATTTGTTTTTCACATTTTTACATTACTTAATCAATTTAATGTATTTGTTAATCAATCAGTTAGTATAAAAGTGTAGTTTTTAGCTAATATGGGTCAATGACCTGAAATAAATGAATTTTATTTTATTTATTGGGCTTCGCACATGAGGTTTGTGGTTGTGGTGTAACTTTCGGAACCTTCGATTCGAATTTCGAATCATAGTAACTTTGAGAACATCGCCCGACGCGTAAGTTTTTGTTGTGTAAAGTAAATAGCTCATACAGGACTGTGATACTCGCTTAGTGTTTTGCTTCTCAACTGCCAACAAAAGTTCCCCGTGTAAACGAGCCTTAAGATTGAATGTCAAAGGTTTTCTTTTTTTATTAAATTCAGCGTGTAAAGGATCTTAATTGAATTTTCTTCGCGTGTGCTTCAAGACCTTTACAGGTTATTGAACCCTATCGAACTTGAATGGGGAAAGTTGATGATATTAACATAATATGCTTTTACGAGCGTGTTTGGGTAGTAGATTGTGATTTTGCATGCATATGAGAAAATATATCAGTTTCAGGCTAAATATGTGTTTAGATCTTTGTTACCATATTGAAATTATGACCGGTATCATCAAAATCTAAAACAAAAATATGAAACAAGTAAATACGAGCATAAATGCTGATTCTCAACCAAACAATAACGAACTTTTGATTTTGAGTGGGCTGCCTTGATAAGCTAGTGGTCGCAAGCGCGTCTGCTGAGCTTGAGGTCCTGGGTTCGGTTCCCGGGTCGAGCAAAATGTTATTGGATTTTTCTGTCAGGAATTTCTCAGTAGCAGCCACGGAGTATGGATTTTTTGCCCGGATGATGGCAATAGGGTCGCCCTCTATTACATGGGACTTAAACATAACTGGCGGATAGTGGGTTTACTATTAGGTACAACTCTGCCTAACCCTTCGATTATTACAGGCGTGATGTAATCTTTTGATTTTGAATTCTATTTTATGTTTTAATTGCGCTAAAGAATCGTCATTCCATGATTAAGAAATAATACCACGAACAAACAATGACACGTGTCAAAAATAATTCTCGATATGGTCACTCAAAATTAATTGACGGATTTGATGAACCATCCATTTGTATGGGAATCCGGATAATTAATTCAGTAATTGAACCGATGACATCCACGTGTAGGAAATATCAGGGGCATTGATTTCTAAATTGATTGGATGAATTTTACGATTTATTCACGTACTTACAAAACATAGGATGTACATCACTCCTACTGTTGTAGTAGGAGCTTACGGCTAAATGCTAACAGTCACTCGGGTCGATCTCCAGGTAAAGCTGCGCTTGCCTAGGTTGGTCCGTGGATGGGTGACCTCCATTACATACTGAGTTTCCTCTGTGGTGCGGAAATGACGTTAAGCCGTTGGTCCCGGCTTTCATTGGCAGATCTTTGGTTGCGTTACAGGCAGTCATTGGCCGGAAAGTCTGACAACCAGTCTTACCAAGGGGTATCGTATTACCCAGCACTAACTGGGTTGTGGAGGTCAGATAGGAGGTCGCTCGATGTAAAATACATAAAAGGTGTAGCAAGACCCTTAACGAAACCGAAAGGTTCTCCCCGTCATTGCGATAATTTTTTTTTGTTCTAGACCATACCTAGGAACCTTCTAGTTACGTTACGGAGATGTTGGGGGTCAAAGTTCCAACTTTTTCACAAGTTTTTTTCAATCCATCCATCAGCACAATGTTTTGAGTTCGTTATATTGAGTCCTACCGTAAAACGTGATTTTTCACCACAAAAAAAATTGGTTTCCCAGCAATAATTGTTGCGTAAAGTTACTTAGTTTGATGTACATAATGCTTGGTTGACGGGGCCTTGTACACCCTGAATATTCAGCTGCATCGGTTAGACTGGAAGCCGACTTTAACATAATTATTATGTAGTTTGGAAAAGGCTAGTCAGGTGATCCACGTTCACAATAACTCACGCCTGAGCGTGATTTTTTTGTATTTTCTAGGGACTCGAAGCTTGGTATCTTTTTTTTTTTTTTTTTTTTTTTTTTTTTATCGATGGGAAATCATCAAATGACCCCTCCCGCTCCGGGCTGAGCAGGAGGGAGTGTCAGACTTGTACTGACCAAAACCCATCCATGTTCCTTCCTTTGCCCTTTGTGTTCCAGGGCCGCGGTATCTCTTTCGAACAGTCCCGCAACCCTGGCAGGCGTCGGCCCTTACGGACCCCTTCCTGTTTGCTGACTCTCTTTGAGGCGCGCGTGGAACACGAACGCGCCGTCGACACGGCCTGTCGTCATAAGACGGACGGACGGCGAGCTAGCCCATAGCTCACCGTCCACAGGCCCGCGTCTACGGTGGCCGGGGGCCACCACGTGGCCCCCGACGCCCGGTGCGTCTCCCGCGGCGGCTGGGACGTGAGGTTCTCTCCCTCTCACGTCTCGCCACCTCCTTCGCTAGCATGACTGCTTCGCAGAAGGAGGTGACGGCGTCCCATTCCGTCTCGCTCCGGACAATGGATTGAACCAGGGCCGGACGCGAGAGGTCGCCGCCGCCGAAAGCTTGGTATCTTAATTGTTTATCCTCTTCCGGATGATCCGAATGAGTTGACATTGATTTACACACCCACGATGTTTTGATGTAAACAAATTATTATGATGCCATATGCTCATAGCTCATCTGACGGTAGACGCGAAAAGCGCAATGTCGGCTTACATTAAAATAAGCCTCCGTGACAATACTTAAGGTAACTGATACGGGCAATCGGGATAATTAATGGCACAATTCTTGGCAGTAAGAACTTATAAATGTGATTGAAAATGACGTCTTCAATACGTAGGTCCTGTATAGAAATTTTCAACTGCAATTTACTGTGCAATAACTAATCGCCCCCATGTCTCGTGTAGTCAGCCTTGTCTTCGCCTCGCTAACTGGTTGACAAATTCAGCCAAGGTATCCCAGTCTCAAAGAGGAGGCATGTGGTCCACCATTGGGAACTTTATACGCTGATTATGTATTTTATGTTATAGAACGTGTAGACGGCAAAACAACATTAAATTGAACTTCGTATACCTCATGACGTTCCCACTCTGCATACAAAAATTCTATTGAATTGAATTGGACACCGATGCGAAAACGGTTACGACGTATTACGTACATCATTCAGAGCCCTCTTCGTAGAATTTTTTTATCGGCTATTAAAAAAAAAAAAACGGCTATTCCAAATATTTTGACTGTGAAGGTTTGGTAGTGCCTTTTATTAGGAAACAGTTGTTATTTTTATTTTTTTTCAATTTCTTCGTGATCTATAAGCTGACGTCGACAGGTTAACGACCCGCATCGATATAAACATTAAACACATGTTTATAGCTCGCTATTTCAAATCAAAATCTTCACAAAATTCGTTCTTAAATTGTATTTCCTGATGCGAATGAAAAGGAATGGTGTTCTATTTCGTTTACAGTTTTATGCTATTTAGTTTTTATGAAAAAAAAAAACAATTATTTCGATATTAGGATTTATTTAATAGTTTAAAAATATTCCAAAGAACTAGTATAGCCTGTGTTTTCATTTATTGTTGTATCTTTGTCTCCACCTCGCATAAGTATGATCTCTACTTGGTGCCGAAATAAAAGGCGAACAATAAAAATATACATATTTAAATTACTATTCTCTCTTGTCCAGATATTCGAAGCACGCGACCTGCCCATCAAGGACGTGACCGGCAGCAGCGACCCTTACATCAAGGTGTTCCTCCTGCCTGACCGCAAGAAGAAGTTCCAGACCAAGGTCCACCGCAAGAACTTGAACCCTGTCTTCAATGAGACCTTCCTGTTCAGGTAAGTGAGAATACATCAGTTACTTGAAATTAAGGCGGAAGCGCGAGACGCACGGGACCGGTCAATGTGGCGACACTTGGGGGAAGTCTATGTCCAGCAGTGGATGTCTTTCGGCTGAAATGATGATGCTGATGAAGGTGGAAGCGCAAGGGTAGCCCGCGAAATCAAAAAAAATCTTAGGTGTTTTTCCAATTTGCAGTTCAGTGAGAGGCTGCTTTTGACCAAAATATTTTTAAGTCAGTGTCAGGTTGTATGTTGATTGAAATATGATTCGCGACCGCAACAATATGGCTTTACTGAGTTATAATCATTGAACTCATCAATACAACCGTCTGGGTTCATTAGATCCCATTAAATGACTTTTTCATGAAGTAATGTAGTAGCAGCAGTGATAGCCTCGTGGTGTGAGCGTCGGACTGCCAAGTCATAGGTCTCGAGTTCGAACCCAAGGCACGCACCTCTGATTTTTCGGATTCATGTGCGTATTGTATAATTATCACTTTAACATCGTGAGGAAACCAGCATGCCTGAGAGATATTTCTTGACGGCATGTAATGCGAAGTCAGCGGCCCATGGGCGGCCTAAAAACTCTGACACCAGGTTAGGCACTAACCACACGATAAAGAAAGATAAAGCAATCATTCAATGGGTTTAAATGAATCCTAATGTTGGCTGCTGGGCGTTTCCACTTTAAGAGTTATGAACATTTGACATGTGACAATCGAACCGCACTCGACCCGCGTCACCGTGCAAGGTGTGGGACTCTGTCTTACAGGGAAAACATCTGTGTTTCAGCAGTGAGTACATCATAGACTGAATATGCTACGTTATGCTATGACCCAAGGTCCACTGGCAGGTTGTAAAAATACGCTGATAGGCATTCCGATTCCTTAATTTTTTTTATTCCTCGTTTAAGTGGGGAGTCACACCTAATGATTTTTTAAAATAATTTTACTGCAACATTGTTTGGCAGTGCTCTTGTCCCTTTTTAATCGATATATTGCAAATAGTCTCCTAGTAAAATGGCTGTGAAGCATCCGGATAATAAATTATATTCAAAGATTCCATTTTTAGGGTCCCGTACCTCAGTCGTCAAAAACGGAACCCTTAAATGATCTTGTTTGTCGATTTGCTTGTCGATTTTGTTGTCCGTCTGTCAAGACTTTTTTCTCATGAATTAATATGAAATACTCAAGTCTGCTACCCCTTTTTTTTTGTTTTGTCGGATGGGAAATCATCAAAAAACTCCTCCCGCTCTGGGCTGAGCAGGAGGGAGTGTCAGAGTATTACTGACTAAAACCCATCCATGTTCCTTCATCGCCCTTTGTGTTCCGGGGCCACGGTATCTCTTTCGAACAGTCCCGCAGCCCCGGCAGGCATCGGCCCTTGCGGGTCCGCAAGGGCCAATGAGGCCTTCCTGTTGCTGACATCTCTTTGAGGCGCGCGTGGAACACGAACGCGCCGTCGACACGGCCTGTCGTCAAAAGACGGACAGACGGCGAGCTAGCCCATAGCTCACCGTCCACAGGCCTGCGCTTACGGTGGCCGGGGGCCACCACGTGGCCCCCGACGCCCGGTGTGTCTCCCGCGGAGTCTGCTACCCCTTAGAGCAGTGAAAAGATCAAACTTGTAGGTCAAACGATCTCGATAAGTCTTGTGCGATCATAAGATATGACCGTTTATGTCGCATATTTTGTAATTTCACAAGAGAATCAAAATCTATAGGGCACTTCCCACAATGTCCTTCAGCACATGTAGGAAAAAATCTGAAAACCGTAATATATACCTAGTTTAATAACAAAATACATACAAGTTTATACGGAACCCTCGGTGCGCGAGTGCAACTCGCACTTGGCCGGCTTTTTGCCATTTGGCTACTGAACTCTAAAAGTGGCAATATTAAAAGTGTCAGAAAAAGCTCCTTTTTATGTCTAAGTAGGCGTTTCGGCCCCTAAAATCAGTCAAACAAGTGAGCACGGTAAATTCACTATAGAATAGCATCTTGCACAACATTTTCCAAGCATAAAAATGTAATATCAATTTTGTCAAGTTCCCAAGATCCTAAACTCCTTAAAATTCTATATCTACTTTAAGCGCAGGCCACACCGCCAGCTGGCGGGCGAGCGACGCGGCGCGCGGACGGCGCCCTTTTCATACTTCGTTCGGCTCTTTCGATAGTTGGTTGGTGGTTTCGGTGTGAACCAAAGCTAAGAGGAAATGCGGTAGGTATTTGAAGAAACTATCGCTGTCCCTCTACGAGCGCGATTTCGACATTGGTGGGATAAGGACAACTACAGATCCGACAAGTAGAAAGTCATAAATCGAGGTTTGGTTCTCGATTATTTCCTCCTCGAATATTCAACCAATTTAAAAGTAATTTCCATAACTGAATAAAAAGGATATATACAGTACTGTGTCCCTATGTTTTCTTTTTTCATTAATAGTTGTTTTTGTACACTAGGCCTCTGTTGACAGCGGGCCAAATTGGCCTTTTTTTGCATTTTGTAAAGGTTCTAGTGCTGATACTGCCTAGATTATGTATCATCAAAAAGGAAAACAAAGGGACATAGAAAAGGTTGATATTTATTTAACTGTAAAAAAACATAGCTCTAAAGTCATAAACCAGAAAGAAAACAGGCGAGAGCGTTTGTATGGAGAAAAGACCACCCGCATTTCCTCTTATAGAGGTAAAACGATGCGTCGTTCTCCCGCTCGTCCGCCCGCCAGCTGGCGGTGTGGCGTGCGCTTTAAGCCGTCGTTCGATCCGTCCCTCGGGACTTGGCGACAGAAACTTGGCAATATTTCGTCAAAATATTAGTTTTGTTGAGTGCCACCTGACTTTTGAAGTTACCGGTAAATTGAGTTTACTCTTAGTTTTCATCTTGACGTTAATTGTACTTCACTTTAAAAGTTTATACGGAATTTCTGGAATATTAGCTTTCTTGTTACTTCATTCTGATGTTAATTAAAACTAAATATTTGGGATTATTAATATCCTTAGAGCTGTGGTCGCTCTGTGAAGTTAGTTACGATTTATAAGTTGAGACGGATAAGTGAGTCCCAGTGGTGCTTATAAACACATGACGTAACATCACGCCTGTAGTCCCCGATGGATTAGGCAGAGGTGTACCTAATAGTACACCTACAATTCGCCAGTTATGTTTAAGTCTCATGTAATAGGGGCGAGCCTATTGCCATCAACTGGGCACAGATCCAGACACCGTGGCTGTTACCGAAGAATTCCTGGAAAAACCCAATAACACTTGGCTCGGCGCGGGAATCGAACCCCGGACTTCATTCTCAGTGTTTGCTTGAGCGCTCAGCATTTTTTTTTTACGTGACGGTACCTTTATACGTACCCTTTAATGTTTCATAAAATAAAATTGTTTTTATATAAGGTCTCTTTAAAATAGCTGGGCTAATTTTAACTCACAGCATTCAGTACGTCTAGCCAATAGTATGTAAGCAAAAAAAAACACTGATTAAAGTGATTTTATTTTGACCTAAAATAATAAATTGCCGGCGGCACTCTAGAAGAAACACATCCCTTCACGGTTAGGTCACAATAAAATCACAATCAGCGTTTTTTTTTGCTTGGATATCTTTGGTTAGACGTACTGAACGCTGTGTTAAAATTTGTCCATATATTTTAATGGGACCTTATATAAAACATTTTAATTAAAGAATAGAGACTTTGGACTCACCAAAGGCTCTATTTTCCCCTTTAGTGTGTGACTGCAAGACCTTATTTTCCTTGTTTCACGCAACTCTGTCTTTTGGCAGTAAATGAGGGACATCCATACGATGTATATGCTAATCGGTATTTTAAACTTCGAAGTTCAGTAATACAGTCGGCGGGGAATCCATAGCCTGCAATAATTATTTCTGAATTTACATAAAGCCGTTATTCAAACAAAATTATTTTCTCTTTAAATTACCTTCAAAGGTTCTGGTACAGTACCTCCTACTTCCGCAAAGAAACTCTTAACGGCTTCTAGAAACTTCTGGCAACTTTTCATAATTACATCCGACCCTTAGCCAAGGTCAACAACCTTCACAGATATCGTAGGCGACAAAAAAGCCTTATTTGTATGCAAAACAAATAAATTGACAAACTTTTGGAAACTTTTTTCGTCAAGTTCAGAGACCTCACCTGAAAAAGTGAAATTTCAAAGGCAATCATAAGTTTCTGATTGGCCAAAACGAGGAATTCTGCGGTCAACATGAGAGGTACTTACTTTTGTTTCGGTTGGTATGTTCGTTTCGGCGGTTTTTGCCGAACAATGAAGCATTCACTAAACTAATTTGGTATTCATTCGGCCAGTGAAGAGCTCGGGGCTATTTAATAACCGCTCTCGGGTCGATCTTCAGGTTAAGCCGCGCTTGTCTAGGTTGGTCTGTGGATGGATTACCACCTATTACATACCTAGTTTCCTCCGTGCCTCGGAAAGTATGTTAAGCCGTTGGTCCCGGCTGTCATTTGTAGATCTTTGACAGTCGTTACAGGTAGTCAGTGGTCCGAAAGTTTGACAACCAGTCTTACCTAGGGGTATCGTAATACCCAGTACTAAGTGGGTTGTGGAGGTCATATAGGCAGTAGCTCTATGTAAAATACTGGTATTCAGTTGCATTCGGTAAGACTGGAAGCCGACACTAACAGAGTTGGGAAAAGGCTAGGCAGATGATGGTATTCATTCGGCTTGTGTCGATTAGGGAACTCCGTTCGGGATCTACGATCGCTGAATCAAATTCAAGTCAAATTGTTTCAATCGGAGCTAAGCCGACCGGCATTTTCTTGAAATCCGAGCACTAATACTTGCATTTATTCGATTTTTCATCACGAACCGGATATGTTTATAGCAACCTATACAACCCCACTCTACCCTAACCACACACACAAACACATACACTTTACCCTATAATGTAGATATATGTTTTCGGTATATCCCAAATACACATATACCAAGTTAGAATTTTACACATGTCGTTGCAAATGTCAAAGTTGAACCTTTCGATGTTGTTTGGTACTCGTATTATTAGCATTTATAAGAAATCCGTTTAATCTGTTGAAATTAAACTTTTATTTTGTAGATGACAATGCTTTGTATATTATGCAAATCTTTCAACAATAGCATATACATATATAGATTATAGCCCATTCCCTCTCACAGAGAGGAGGCCGTTTGTCCCAGGAACATTATAGGCTGATTTTGCTTCAACTATAGGTAGGTAGTATTTTTTTGTTCAATGCTTGTATTGATTTCTTTTAAATTACGTTAAAAATACCTAATAGTACCTCCATACTAACAGTAGTAATACGATAGCAACCTGATCTGTCTGTTTGACCCTCTGCGTCATCAGTATCCTCCCTTTATAAGCATTAACAGCTGAACGGATTCCTATGCAATTAGGCATACCATCAGAACTTGACCTAGGTTATGTCAAGGTTTTGTACTTTGGTAACCCAGGTACTCTCCGCGAGATTACCAGCAACATCAAGGCGCTGCTGGCCTTTCTCGGGGAGCTAGGGTGGATCGAATAAATTTCCCACCCGCACGCAAAATACGCGCTTAGACGTGGAGTTGCGGACACCAGCCCGCTATACAATAGGTTATGTCAAAGGAAACTTTGTATCCCGGTAATGTGTCGCTGTGAGATAATTTCCGAACCCCACGCGGACACAGCTGAGTGCAAATGCTAGTCTGTTAAAGTTTCAAAGTTAGAATGACAGATCTTCAGTGAATCAATCAAATGTTACGATCAATCTTTATTTACGGTACCATTCATCTTGCAAGCCTTCGTTTTTTCAATATTGTTTCAATGTAATACATGTAACAGAGAGTTTTGGTCATATTTGAGGGTGTGACATAGATCATCATACTGAACAATTTATTCCATGGGACATACCTACATCGACTTCGCAAAAAAATATCTCATGATCTACTCGGCCCAAATGTATGGGACAGCAGATTATTTTTAGGGTTTCGTATCTCAGTCGGCAAAAACTGAACCCTTATAGAATCACTTTGTTGTCCGTCTCCCCGCCTGGCTGTCCGTCTGTCAATACTCTTTTTCTCAGAAACGCGTGGAGGTATTAAGCTTCTATGGAGACAGTCATCCACTTTCATGGTCAATAACACACCCTTAAATGAACACTCCTTTCTGGTACCCGCTTTATTACTATAATAAATCACGTCAATGTTTCAAAAGTTCCATTTTCTCCCTCAGTGCATTTCTGAGTATTTGTTGGAACTGTGGAACTTGATAGTATTATTTATTACTTATAACATACACGTGAAGTCACTTAAAAGATATACTCAAGTGGCAGTCGAATGATTGACGATGATTCTTAAGTTATAAATGATATTGTTTGAAATTTTCCAAATGCGCTATTGACCATTTTTATGATCCATTCCTATTGGAGACTTCCCTCTTACGTGCACAAGGCGATTCTGAGACGACAACGCTCGTCCGCGCGGAGAGGCAGTGACAACTACAAGCCAATGCCACGTGAGACCCGCTTCACCGACAGAACGTGCGGACGCGCGGTGTCGCGTGAGAATTGCATAACACGTCTTCAAATGTAGTTGGGGCCCCACAACCTCAATTGGTTTCAGAAAAGGACGCCATTCTGTATCATTTCTCACAGCAAGTTTGTATATTTTAGTATGTTAATAAGCTCGTCCCCTGTGATGGGCATGGACTATAACATACACGTAACTGCCTAATCCTTCGAAAATTAAATAGGTATAATATTAAACTAGAATAATTATAGATTATAAATTATTCTGTTAAATTAGATTTAAATCTTTGGAGTGTGCTATTAGGGACTATTTTTATCACAACTTAATATCAAACAAAGTAGCTCGCTGTCGTCTGACCCTATACATATGCTTAGATCTTTAAAACTACGCAACGGATTTTGTTGCGGTTTTTTTTAATAGATAGTGATTCAAGTGGAAGGTTTATATGTATTACATTGCACCCGTGGAAAGCCGAGGCGGGTCGCTAATGAACTATATTGGAATCTTCCCTCTCAAAGACTCCAACATCTCTAGAGGTGTTTTGTAACCCCTCAAGCCGCAAGTCTTAGGGAAAATTCCTGTAAAGAACGCTATTATGTCATTAATTTTCTCACAGTAAGTCTACAGATTAACTTAATATTTAAGTATTCAGTTGGTTTCAGCCTGTGGATGTCATGTTTCGTATGTTTAAATTTTCTTTTGGTCTTTCGGTAGCCTTATTTTGAACGTTTATAAAAAAATGAAGCATAATCAGCCAAAAATGTGCCCATTGCTGGGGCCCAACACCAGTTTCCTCTCTTGGAGGGGCCGTTGGCCATAGACTATGCGGACCCGGTGCGTGTTGTGTAGACATGTCTTTGAAATTTTTGGTTCTAACACATGACAATTTCTAAAAATATTAGTTTGCCCTAATCGAGATATTCTTTCTATAGCGTCCCGTATGAAGAGCTGCGTCAACGCTACATCCAGTTCTCCGTTTACGACTTCGACCGGTTCAGCCGCCACGACCTAATCGGCCACGTGGTACTGAAGGGTCTGCTGGAGTCTGCTGATCTTCAGCAGGAGATCGAGTACACCATGAACATACTAGCTGCGCCTCAGGTAAGAGAAACCATTGAGTGTTGATTAATTTTCAAGATTTGGTGCAATGGTAGATCGTTGACAGGTATATAATGTCATTATCTCTTTATGTCTACCTATGTATCACAACTAAACATTAGGTACCCTGCTGAGGGTGAGGTCCTGGGTTCGATTCCGAGGTCGGACAAAGTGTGGTTGGGTTTCTTTATCTGGAATTTCTCAGTAGCAGCCACGGAGTTTAGATTTGTGTCCGGTTGATGGCAATAGGTTCGCTCCCTATTACATAGGACTTGCACATAACTAGTGTGTACTATTAGGTACACCTTTGCCTGACCCTTTATGTTAGTTAAAATAAATCGTAGATACATCAAATTTTATAATTGAACATATTCGATAAATAACATGTTTTTGTCCAGTAGCAGAATGAGTAACGTTATGACAGTGCTGTTGGTAGTTTAGTCGAGAAAATCTTAGTATCAGTAGGTACTACCGCGCTCAAAGACGGTCAACCACTTTTCAACCATATAAGTCAGGGCATAAGGGTTAAAATTTGTCAGTGACATCGGTTGTACATACGTACTTTATTTTTTGTTGACACGTCAACGGTACATAAGGCCGCGGGCCTGTGGACGGTGAGCTATGGGCTAGCTCGCCGTCCGTCCGTCTTATGACGACAGGCCGTGTCGACGGCGCGTTCGTTTTCCACGCGCGCCTCAAAGAGAGTCAGCAAACAGGAAGGGGTCCGTAAGGGCCGACGCCTGCCAGGGTTGCGGGACTGTTCGAAAGAGATACCGCGGCCCTGGAACACAATGGGCAAAGGAAGGAACATGGATGGGTTTTAGTCAGTAAAAGTCTGACACTCCCTCCTGCTCAGCCCAGAGCGGGAGGGGTTATTTGATGATTTCCCATCGGTAAAAAAAAAAAAAAAAACGGTACATAAGGAAAGAGTTATGATAATAAAAATAAAGATACCCTAAAAAGATAGGATATTGTCGTTATTGGGGATGTTTTGTCACCTTTGTTTTTGATATATTGTGTCCAAAAAAATCTCCCAATTTCTTTTGTACTTTGTACTTTTTACTCCTGCATATTTATATGTATTTCGTCCTCTTTCACGTTCATAAATTAAGTAATCTTCACTTTCAACAAAAATTCTATCGTAATAAATCTAAAATTCTTAAGCAAATGGCGGAGACAGGTTAGGCAAAGAGACACTTTATTAGATTATTGAGCTGACTCCCGGCAGTTTCGTTACCCATTAGATTATTCAACAATTTTTTTTTTTTATGTTTATATTTGAGATTATTTTTCATGCTTATTTGTCTTAGAAATTTTATATAGGGTGACTGGTAATTAGTGACCGATACTTAAACACGTCATTTCACTCATGAAAACAAACAACTTTCCTTGGGAATGTTGTTAAAACTCATTCACTTTAATCACAATAACACAATAGGCGTATTAAATTCGCGCGCGCAGTCTTTGGATATTATTTTTTAATTTGTTTACACTGTTGCACGGTATCTAATGAGACAGAACGGCGTCACGAGGCTATAACAGCTGATAGGTCACAGGCGCGAGCTCGCGAATTTCATACAGCTGTTGTTTTATTTGTGATTAAATTTTATAATTAATGACTATAAAAAAAAATGTTTCTTTGGATAAGTTGTTTGTTATCATGAGTACAATCACGTGTTTAGAGTATCGGTCACTAATTACCAGTCACTCTATACAGGGTGTAACAAGACCCTTAACGAAGCCGTCAACCACGCATTATGTAAAATACATTAAACTAAGTAACTTTACGCAAAAATTATTGCCGTGAAACGACATTTTTTTGGGGTAAAAAATCACGTTTTGTGGTAGGACTCAATGCAACGCACTCAAAACATTGTGCTGATGTATGGATTGAATATTACGGGAGTCGTGGAGGTGTTTACTACATTAAAAAATGTATAAAAAATAAAAAAACTTGTGAAAAAGTTGGAACTCTGACCCCAACATCTCCGTA
Source organism: Eugnorisma glareosa (assembly GCA_947578425.1). NCBI lineage: Eukaryota > Metazoa > Arthropoda > Insecta > Lepidoptera > Noctuidae > Eugnorisma > Eugnorisma glareosa. Next base: position 15,729,351 of record OX387960.1, on the reverse strand, counting down.
ACTAGAAGGTTCCCAGGTATGGTCTAGAACAAAAAAGGCACAGAACAAGTACCTTTCGGCTTCGTTAAGGGTCTTGTTACACCCATTATTCTAGAATTTGCTCATGTTTCCTCATTAGGGTGGTGTGTTTTTACGTAAATGTAGATAAGGTAAACGTGAATTTTATTCGGATGGAGATAAATGTTTGTTTTCTTTTACACATTTGTCATTTCTTCGTCTTCAACCTTTGGTTACCCATAAAGTGAAGAGAAGTGAGTGAAGGTCTCTTCCAAATCTCTCCACTTTTGGCGGTGTTGTGTCATGGCTGTCCAGTTTCTTCCGACCACTTTAATAAGATCGTCTGTCCACCTAGTCGTCATTTATTGGTAAACATAAGTTTCCCTTTTCCAAATTATTGTATTTGCCGCAATATAGTTTCAAGTTAGGACATAATTACGGAACACAATCAATTCTCATACATTAAGTAAGAACGAAAATTGAATTTATTTGGCATTAAAATACCTTAAAAATTATACAAAACAAATAAACAAAAAGAACTAATAATACCAAAAGGGCCTCAGCTCAGTATAATGCCAAATAGCAACACAAGGTGTACAGCCTGACGCTGATTTTCTATATATGATATAAACAAACACATCTTAAAGTCTAAAATATTATGCAGAAATACCAAATAAGATTAAATGTCGCATACATCAACTGTGATCATTACTAAAAAAGACACTAATAAAAAGCAAATGTATAAAATATATAATAGTAATAAAGTTTAAAATTGAAACATTAAAAACAATAATAAAAAGTAATATTAAAAGAATGTATAAAATTAATAACATTGGAAAAATTGAAAAACGCATAAAATTTATAAAATACTGTGCCCATTAATAAAAAAGAATAAAAAGACATTAATAAAAAGCAAACATGAAAAAGTCTATAAAGTTGTAAATGCTCACCCAAACTTCATCGATCATACTAAGGTCCATCGTTCACGACATTAATCATACAACGTGTTACAAACTAGAATCACCAATGAGTAGCCAGTATGTTACAGTACTAGTATTTCCGACTTAAGCATAATCATCGGTCTATAAAGTTCCCACTGCTGGGGCGTAGGGCGCCTCTCGATGAGATGGTTCCACACTAGCGTCCATCCATTAACACATTAGACAAGCTATCTGGATTACAATCCAGATAGCTTGTCTAGTCTGTTAATGGATGGACGTGTTATTGTGTCAGGAATTTCTCAGTAGCTGTCACGGAGTCCGGATTTGGGCCCAGTTGATGGTAATAGGCACGCCCCTTATTACATGGGACTTAGCTGGCGAATTGTGGGTGTCGGTACTACTATGTTTACCTCTGCCTAACCCTTCGGGGATTACCGGCGTGGTGTTATGTTATGTTTATGTTAATACATTGAATTCCTCAGCCATTGAAATATTAGTTCTGTCAAATTCTGGATATTGAATTGGTGATTTGAGTTTGTTATTTGTTACTTTTGAGCAGACACAGATGATAGCTAGCCCTAACACTTACAGAAACACGAATCTCAACGCAAAATTCAATCAAGTATCTCGGTTTTGACATTTCAATATTCCACAATTAATCATTGCCACAATTTTCCTACAACTTAATTTAATTTGGGATGGTGGGATGTATACAGCTAGGCTTAACAATTCGATTTTGGCCATGGACCAAAACTCATTAATCAAGTTGCCTACACCTTACGACACGACCGACATAATTTGATACACCAGGGTGGTGCTGCTTGCTAAGAAAACCGTCAACCACCTGTCAAATTCAGTACATTTACAACGTAGTTCCTAATTCCACCGCGTCTCAAGATATGTTGGTGAAGTAATACGTTGGTTTCTTGTGCCCTTTTCCCTTTGGTCCTTCGATTTTGAAGGACAAGGAACCTTTTATCCTGCACCTTGCCTTGAGGTGTATGGTGGCGTGAATATAGAGCGGGTGACTTAACTTGATGCGGTTATTTGATGGGATGGTCAGATATGTCCACCTTCTGGGTCCCATTTGTTTACTATTTCTGCAGCATGTTTTTCGTTTTATGATTGGATGCGGGGTTCGTGATTAAGTTCACGCAGCCACATGGGTTGAACATCAAGGTTGAGCAATGTTTGCCGCTGTCAGTTTGTGGATAGATGACCATACAGAAAATATTTCGCGAAAAGCATGTTAATCCGTTTATTCCGGCGGTCATACGCAAATCTTGTCAGTCGTTAGGGGAGACGAAGTCTATTCTTAAAATTCTGTTCTATTCTGGTGTCTGTGATACAATGATTTTTAATCATTTGTAAAGGCACCAACGATTCACTATTCCTTGAAATGCTCATTTTAATTTGATTTTTTTTTTGAAAAAAAGGAAAAAAAAAAACACATTTTTAAATATTCCTTAGAAAAAACAATATAAAAAAGATTTAAAAATATTAAAAAAAAATTGCTCACCGGTATCGGGAACAGGGTCCAAGCTAACGTCAGCCAGGGCTCCAGAGAGAGGAACCTCCTAACAATACGAGCCGTGTCCATTATATTATTATTAAAAATAATCACATATGTGGTTGTGGTGACACTTGGGGAAGGCCTATGTCCAACAGTGGACGTCTCACGGCTGAAATGATGATGATGTGCTTGAGTGACTGTTCCGTATGGACTTACTTTTCTCACAAGGTCCTCAAATATCTTCTATCTATTATTCATTGGTATCAAATTCACTGTACCAATATTATTTTGAAAGATATTCAATTTAATCTCCCAAAGTCTGTTAATAAAACTATTCACGTTCTTTCAACTGTCAGCCATTTTATCGGCGCGTGGTTTAGCTCGCTTACGCAATATTAAATTATTATCATTGGAATCTTTACTAAAATTATTTTTTCCAGCAAAATAGAATATTTTAGGGCAGTGATTGTGTTTTCAGAATTTTATTGGAATTTGCGGTTTCGAAATTTTTTTTATTAAAGATTTCGATAGCTTTGAAAAGAAAGTTTTTAAGTTTATTACTTAATTTTATTTTATATTGAAGTTATATTTAACTTTAAAAACATAAAATGATTATCGATACTTTCATAGACAATATATGAAGATTTCCCATTGAGTAAATTTTGGTTTGTATTGTTTTTTCCATCATTATATACATGACCTAACGCTTGTAATCCCCCAAGGGATAGCAGACGTGTACCTAATAGTACACTTAATGTAATGGCGAAATGTGGGTATATTTCGCCATTTATTTTTAAGTCCCATGTAATAGGGGGCGAACCTTTTTCCATCAACCGGGCACAAATCCAGACATCGCGGCTACTACTGAGAAATTCCTAATGGAAAAACGGAGTAACACTTTCCTCGAACTGGGAATCGAACCCAGGACCCCATGCTCAGCAGTCGCGCTTGCGACCACTAGACCAACGGGGCCGTCATCATCATAAACAACTACAGAAAAGTTAAAAACAATAATCATATCGTAAAAAATTTGCGACTACAAGTGAGAGATACTTCTTTTACTGTTAGGGTTCCGTAGCCGAATGGCAAAAAACGGAACCCTTATAGATTCGCCATGTCTGTCTGTCTGTCTGTCCGTGTATGTCATAGCCACTTTATTCCGAAATTATTAAGACTACACAGTTGAAACTTAGTATGTAGATGTATTCTGTGAACCGCTTTACGATTTTCATACAAATATAAAACATAAAGGGAATCTCCATATATGGAACTGAACCAAAAAAAAAAAATCGTCAAACCTATACGTGCGGGGTGTATAGAGAAAAGGTCTTGAATCGCCACACATGGAACTGAAACAAAAAAAAATCGTCAAACCTATACGTGCGGGGTGTATAGAGGAAAGGTCTTGAATCGCCACACATGGACCTGAAACAAAAAAAAAATCGTCAAACCTATACGTGCGGGGTGTATAGAGGAAAGGTCTTGAATCGCCACACATGGAAATGAAACAAAAAAAAAAATCGTCAAACCTATACGTGCGGGGTGTATAGAGGAAAGGTCTTGAATCGCCACACATGGAACTGAAACAAAAAAAAAATCGTCAAACCTATACGTGCGGGGTGTATAGAGGATAGGTCTTGAATCGCCACACATGGAAATGAAACAAAAAAAAAAATCGTCAAACCTATACGTGCGGGGTGTATAGAGGAAAGGTCTTGAATCGCCACACATGGAACTGAAACAAAAAAAAATCGTCAATCCTATACGTGCGGGGTGTATAGAGGAAAGGTCTTGAATCGCCACACATGGAACTGAAACAAAAAAAAATCGTCAAACCTATACGTGCGGGATGTATAGAGGATAGGTCTTTAAAAATGAAATTGAAGTCCCTAAAACCATTTTTTCTCAAAGTCAATCGTTTGAAGGATAGACACTTCCAAAGTAGTAAAATGTGTCCCCCTCCTCTAATTTCTAAAGTAAGAGAAGGAAAATTCTGAAAAAAATGTAGGGTTGAAGAACGTAAATAAAACTTTCAACCAAAATTAGTTTTATTAAGATTTGATGTTTAGTTTTTGAGACTTTGGTACTTTTTCATCAAACTGCAGCAGTAACTTTGTTTTTCATTAACATACTATGAAAAACAATTAACATAAGAATGAGCCTTCAAAACATTTTTATTATATCGTTTGGTGCTACAGAACCCTTTGTGCGTGTGAGTACGACTTGCACTTCGCCGGTTTTTTTATTTTGTGTACTTAAAGTTAAAGGTCTTAAAAACCCGAGTTTTTAGGTCAAGGTATTAAAAAGTTCAAAGGGAAAAGGTACGGGTTTATATTATTGTAATGATCGTTTTAAAAACTTTGATGTAACGCCAAAGTTCCCTGGGGGGTTACTATGACGTCTTAAAGCAGAGTAATTCCAGCGCGGGAAAGAGACAGAGCTATACAGGTCGTCTAACGCCATCTCTTTCCCACACTGGAATTACTCCTGCTTTAAGACGTCATATTAACCCCCTGTTAATACAATCTTAACTTTAGCCTACTTTATATTTTTTTTTATAAATTGAAGAATACCTTCCTCAACATACATAACATGACATTACGCCTGTAATCCCCGACGGGTTAGGCAGAGGTGTACCTAATAGTACACCCATACTTCGCCAGTTATGTTTTTAAATCCTATGTAATAGGGGGCGAGCCTATTTCTATTAACCGTCACATCCATACTATGGGGCTGCTACTGAGAAATTCCTGATGGAAAAACCCGATAATACTTTGCTCGACCGGGGAATCGACCGCAGGACCTCATGCTCAGCAGTCGTGCTTGTGACTACTAGACCAAAAAGGCAGTCACCTTGCTCAAATACCGGAATACTCATATCCCACTTCTGAGCAAAGGTTTCCCCTTCTGAGCAAAGGTTTTCCCTTATTCGTTTCATTCTTGATAATGTACTTCTTCTTAAGAGGCTAAAAAGGCATATGTGCAACTTTCGTTCTATAGCATGTTTTGGGTATTCTTCGTCTAAGCGTGTCGGCTCAGAACTAACTAAGCCAGTAGCACTTGGCACCTCCAGTAGCGTCCATCAGATCCTGTAATGAACAAACAAAAGGACACGCATGACACAATATTAAGTGCCCCACCGTTTGTGGAACAGCACTACATTTACACTTGGGTATTAATCTATACTAATATTATAAAGAGGTAAAATTTGTTTGTAAGTTTGTATGTAGGGGGTAATCTCACAAATAGAAAGCTAAATTATCCCCTAGTGCCATAGGCTATATTTACAACGTGGCCGTGGGATAATTTTTGACCAAAACGGGAGCGAAGCCGCGGGCAACAGCTAGTAAAGAATAAGAGATAAACAATTAACTAAAAAGCCCTATAATTCTAAAACACTCTCTCTCTGTACCTCTTGAATACTTCTCAGGTGGTAACATAATCATTTTCATAATAACAAATACGACTATATATCACGTAGTGGCAGGTTAATTATTATATTGCTTGCGAGAAGGCAGCTGTAAAGGGGCTTACACATTACAGTCGACGGCAAAATACCCTAATGTCTTTACATGACAGGATGTGAAACAGGCTTTGGCAAGGTTTCTTAAAAGATATTGAGGTATATTTAGTAATGTAGACTATCTATTTATTTTCTTTTTCTTGTGAAAATTGGCTTCCACCCCCGAATATTTTTCTTGTCCTTTGCGAGGTATTGTAGCTAAGCAGCTCTAGTGACTGCAATTTGCCTATCAGTGTTAAGCTTTATAATAATAAACCATTTATTTCAGGTAACAAAGACCCATAGATAAATACCTTTATCTAAATATACATACTAATAACATTTTGTGTTAGTATTAGCAACTTATAAACTATGTTAGTAACACTTCACTTGCACGATGATTTGTGCGTTCTTGTGGAACTAGTCCGCGGAAGCGACGGAACACCATATCCTGCGGCCAAAAACTTTCCTCCAGCACCAAATGGAGCATACACGTTGGTATACGCACCACAAACGCCTTGAAATTGACGTTTCGGCGCGACTCCAATAGGCGACTCCAACGTACTCCTCGTTTCTTTATATTGAACAAAATGTGATTCGCGACCGTAGCACGCATTTTTGTATTTTCAGAATTACACTTTTTCATGCAATAGTTATTGATACTTTTAGTGGTTATAATTAAGTAAAGCCACTGACACTGAAAATTGTAATTTCGAGGGTAAGCTTGGCGCTTCCCCTTAACCACTGTGTTTTCTTCAAATCACTCACTCTTTCCAGTTTTTTTTTTTTTTTTTTTTTTTTGTTTAACGTCTTTTTTCGTAGGCAGACACTGCGTTTCCTAGTCATTATCGGCAACATCTCGCCAAAAGATTATTATTATTATTTTTTTACAAGACGCTCTTTCTAATCACCTTGAAAACAGTAATGAATGAATTAAATGGTTGCTAATTCTGAAAAGTAGATAATAATAGTTCATTCACATTCAGACGGTCTGCGTTTGATTAATCGGGAAGCCATACTGTGTAGTAAAACTGCTGACATGGGAACCAGAGTCAGAAACGCCGCGTCACCGGTACAATTGTGTGGAAAGGCCGTTACATTTCCTCTTCTACTAATTAAATTACCAACGGAGTCATTTTTCTTCATAATATTTTTCTTCTAACGTACGAGCTTATTCTTGATAATTATGTAACATAGTGCCTACATTCTGCGATGAGGCAGGTATAGTTGTTTTTGTCAGTTATGTTTACACAAATAGTAATTGTATACAAACCTATATGCTACCTTGGAATTTCTGAGTAACGGCTCAGAATCTTTTACGACAAAAAAGATAATATCATTGGGATCGAACCTAAGAACCTTATAGCATTCATGGTTATGGGGAACGAGACTATATTTCCATTTTTTTTTTATCGAACCTTTTGCAAATTTACAACGTGTAACAGAAAGGGTATAGTCATATAGAAGACTGTGGTACGGACCATCAAACTGAACAACTTTATCTATGGGACCACCATCGAAATCACAAAAAAATAATCGACAGCTCGATCGATACAAAATTTCAATACCTACTCGACTCAAATGTATAGGACAGCTGATTATTTTTTTACGATTACGATGGTGGTCCCATAGAGAAAGTTGTTCAGTTTGATGGTCCGTACCACAGTCTTCCATATGACTATACCCTATCTGTTACACGCTGTATACAATGTATCAGCGATAACGACAATCAAAATCAAAATATTTCCGGGTTTCAGTCCCTTAGACCAGTTTTTCCCGGGTTTTATTTTGGGACCGAAACCGGGTTACGCATGCCCTAGTTACAGCATTAGTACTTAGGTATCTGAGGACAGCTTAGGCCCGACAATAGGTCCTTGCTTACTTCACAAAACCGTGAATCAAGATAGAAAAGTTAACAAGCATCTTAGAAATCTACAAGGTACTAGAGATCTAAATTATGATTTTCTTTTTGTATATTGGCACCTTGTTTTTTTTTAAAGGTATTTAAAGAATATCCATGTAAATTGTATAATTTAATTGTGCTTCTGTGTGTTGTGTCTTTTTGTGCACTTAATAAATGTTTTATCTAACTATCTAAGGCCTACAATGTTCACACATTCACAAACATTCGGTAAAAAAGAATCTATCCAAAGAAAAAAAAAACATAACAAAAAAGACGATACTAACGAAGTGATAAAAATGTAATAATAGAACAGTCAAAAATGTATTGAATTGACTTAAGTTAGTATTCACCGAAGACCTACTGTCAATCCTTCAGTCCTTCAGAAGCCAAAGAAAAAAAAAAACATTGAAAACGCCATTTTTTCTTCTGGTTTTATACCCTTCTAAAATTTTACTAGAAAGCCTACGTTGCCAAACAATAAAATAAAATATTACTTTTTTTGTTAACAGGAGAAGAAGGATCTTGGTGAGCTGATGCTATCGCTATGCTACCTACCCACTGCGGGCCGGCTTACTGTCACTGTAATCAAAGCTAGAAACCTGAAGGCAATGGACATAAATGGATCTTCAGGTGAGTCGCAGATAAGACAGGTTGATGAACTTAGTGAGATACAGATGGAGCTATATTCGACCTTGTAATTACTTTAACTTAGGGTTGAAAGTTACTTGTAAGTTACAAACAGCTATGTATCTCTTCAGTAAGTGGTATGTGGGTATTATAAATTATATTATTATTCTCTTTATTCATCTTTACACATATGATTTACATTTTTAAATATTGTTAGAAATTAATAAAAAAATAAATTTAAAAATATAAAAATAGTAGTCCGCCGGTGTCGGGAGCAGGGTCCAAGCTACCGGTGGTTAGGGCTCCAGAGACAGGAACCTCCTTACAATGCGAGCCGTATCGAGGAGTACTGCCTTATTATTATTATTATATTCTTCAAAAATGGTAAATGTACAAGTTAAGTATACAAGTATACGCGCACTGGAGTTCCTCGACTTTGTAATTTTTCCGACTTTAGGAAAATGCTAATGCATTTCAAAGTATTCAATTTCAAATATATATAATAATATATATTATATTATTGATTTAAACTTTTGAAGGGCTTTGTGAAGCATTTTTTTTCATTTCAAGAAACTTATTTAAGACAAAGGTTTTGTTTATAATGTTCAAGTATGTCTATTCCTAATAAAAATCAACACAACATGGTCGTCTAGACCCAAACACTTAGTTACGACTTCCAAACTCCTAATCTGATTACGGCTCGACCAAGTGTTGGCCAATAATTAGCTTTCGCCTAAAACGGATTAACTTAATCAATAACTAAGTGGACTAGGCCTAATTCCGTTAGCGTGCACTAATATCATTGTAGTGCCGTCCAATCGGCTCTTAGCAGATGTGGTCTTTGATCGGAGAGCTACAAGCAATTATTTGATAATATGGTAAATAGGATCATTACATATCAACAGTAGTAGTAGCTATGTATAATAAATAACTTAACTTCACGCCTGTAATTCCCGAAGGGTTAGACTGAGGTGTACCAAATAGTTCAGTCGTATGTAATAGGCGGCGGGTATATTGTCATCAAACGGGCAAAATTCCTGTGCATTTTGTACATCAAACTAAGTAACTTTACGCAAAAATAATTGCTGGAAAATGACTTTTTTTTTTGGGTGAAAATTCACGTTTTACGGTAGGACTCAATGTAACACACTCAAAACATTGTACTGATGGATGGATTGAATAATACGGGGGTCGTGGAGGTGATTATAGTAAAAATCTAACATTAAAAACACGTTTTTACAACTTTGACCCGCAATATCTCCGTAACTAGAAGGTTCCCAGGTATGGTCTAGAACAAAAAAATGATCGCAATGATGGAGAAAGCAAGTGCCTTTCGGCTTCGTGAAGGGTCTTGTTACATCCTTTAGGTACCTACCTAAAATTTAAATTTCAGTGAATTTTGATTATTTTAAAGTATCTGTAATCAAAACATGATAGAGATATCAGCGCATTTCTGTGAATGTAACGGTATCTTTAGTTAAAAACGAAAAACCGGCCAAATACGAGTTGAACTCGCAGGAGAACAGCTCTCCTTGTGGAGAGGGTTCCGTACAATTTGAGATCTTCAAAACGAGCACTTTCATTTGATATATGACACAGTAAGGTTTGCTAAACTTTTTTTAACTTCCTCTTTTGTCCCCCGACCGATGACCATTATTTAAAAAAAAAAAAAAAAAAACTTTGCACATCTGTGTTTGGGTCATAGAATTACACCATCCTACCAATTTTCACCTGATTTGGTCCAGTAGATTCGGAACAAATTGGCTGTGACAGACGGACGGACGGACAGACAGACGCAGCGGTGATCCTGTAAGGGTTCCGTTTTTACATTTTTTGTACGGAACCCTAAAAGCACTGTATTTAAATGTGTTCTTAGTATCCCTGTTACCCTTCGTTTAGTTAGTGACTGAAAAGACTCAAGAGGCCAAAGTATTCGGTTTCGGTTTAAAGAAATTTATTTCTCATAAGAACAGACCGCTTATTATGAGATACAAAGTAAAGATATGAGAAAGATGTAAGTCCACGCGGACGAAGTCGCGGGCAAAGCTTGTAATAACATAAAACTTTTACCCTCCATCCACACATAAGACAATAAAAAAAATAAAAATAGAAACACCTCCACCACATACCGAGACAGACGGCAATTTCAAAAGTTGTACCTCGATACGACGATACCAGAATACTAATACATACTCCCGCAGCGAATCGGTACCGGTATCGGTATTTGGGACGTATCGTTCACTGATGAACTTTCCAATAAACTAAAGGAATTGGAAAAACTCTAGGTGAGAGGTATTTTATTTTCCGAGCGCGATGTGAAATGGAATTTTATACGGTGTATTGCAGCGGGTGATTATCTGCTATAGATTAGTATGGCAGCTGGAGTATTGGCATAAGTGAAGACTTGATCTGTTAAGATATTTACTTCGGTTTTCATAGAGGAGCTCGTTTCTAAATTTAACTTCGATATACAGGTTAAGCCATAACTGCATAGATTGGTCTGTGGATAGTTGACTACCCATTACATACTGAATTTCTTCCGTGCCTCGAAAAGCACGTTAAGCCGTTGGTTCTGGCTGTCAATTGTAGATCTTTGACAGTCGTTAGGTAGTCAGTCGCCCGAAAGTCTGATCCAGTCTTACCAAGGGGTATCGTATTACCCAGTACTAACTGGGTTGTGGAGGTCAGATAGGCAGTCGTTCCGTGTAAAATACTGGAGCTGCATCTGGTAAGACTGGAAGCCGACCCCAACTTAGTTGGGAAAAGGCTAGGCAGATGATGATTTTTTCGTCTTTAATATTTGCCCGATTGTGGAGGAGGGAAAGACGGTATTGTTTTTAATATCATATGGTTACGTTTAGTTTACGTTGTGATCAGTTGATCTGAAATAAAGATTCGAATAGATCAGACTAATGGATGTTATCCATCTAAAGGTCAAATACATCTACGGATTACAATAACAATATCTGGTCACAAATAATATTCCAACAAAGATAATATCTAAATGAAACAGAGTATTTTCGTACTTTTATATCATTGATTAGATAAAAAATAAAATACTGGCCACAAATAAAATTATTTAATTGGTAACAATAAATCATATAAAGAATCAAATATTGACAGAGGACCGTTGTTGGTACGTGAAATTGTTTTGAAAAAACAAAATGGCGGCATTCTAACTTATTTATTCCACGCACGCAAAGATCCTTGTACAGCTACACTTCCTCATTCATCAAACGAAGAGTTTGATTAATTGAATTATAATTGCTTAAATATCAACTTAAATTAATAGTAGAACAAATAGGACCATAAGACGAATTCAGTCATTAGTTTCGTGTCCTCAACATGCGGTAGTGCCAACGATTTGTCAAACTTGAGAATGAAAAATGAATAATTAGTTTGAAAAACTTTTTGAAGCCAGCTCAGAGTTTCTTCGTCTGCTATTCAGATTAAAATGTAGGGGTCTGTGAGTTCTTCTGTTATGATTTTTGATCCTATTGTTTTATTTCATAACTTGGAATACCTAAAATCTCTTAAGGACCTGAAAATATACTGAATATTTAAAGTAATATTTGAGTAGCGGCATTACAAAAAGTACTACCTACAGCAACATAGTACAAAAAAGTACTACAGTCGAACTCCAGCGCCGTTTATTACAATAATGAGGAGCCAACTTCAAAATTCGGAATCGCGTTATTCGCTATCCGCGACTTGAGATCACAAAGAAAATCCCGACAACAACTGTCGGGCAGTAGCTCACCAGACACAACACCCGTCTGGCCGGAGGATCCTACCACTTCTACGAGCGATGAAGAACTTTACACCCTGTTCTTCATACCCCTATAATTGCACTTCAAGTTTGATTTAGGACCCGTGCCGGCCCAGTGGAATCAGCCCCGATTAACATACAGTTTCTAGATTCAACACCCATCAGACAGGCATTTAACTTTGCATCATTTATTTCATCACCACTGCTCCAAAAACGGCGAAGAAGAACATCATGAGGAAGCCGGCATGTCATAGAATAAAAAAAAAAGAAATGTGACATCCACCAACGCGTAACGCGTGTGCGATAGCACTCCCGCTTTCACTCACTCGCTCTGGCAAATAACGGTTCTGAGCGACAGAAAAAGGATAAGAGCATGGAGAAATGTGATAGATAACAACCCCTATAACGAACTCAATGCGATCCATAATGCCCTATGGAGGAGCTACCGCTATGATCCATTCCCTCTCGCAGAGAGATAGCTTATGTGCTAGCTATAGTCCCAGCAGTTGGAACGTTATATTCTGATTATTATTAATACTAATCAGAGAGTTATGATTGATTATTTTTTATATCTATTGTTTAGATTGCGATATCGATTATAAATTATTCAAAGAAATAAATTACGTACATTATTCTTTTGTTGACCTAGAATCTGAAACCACAAAGCTGGTCCGTATCCTGATTACCATTTCATGCAAATTCTGAGAGCCAATTACAGGAAATCGTATAAAATGCTTGCATACAAAACAATCACTATTATTTTTCTTTGACAAGCTCTTGTTAGACTATTGATATTTCCAAGAACATTGTTTTCTTCGGTTTCTTCAAGACTTCTGTATTTAATCTGTTGTAAAACATCGATTCAACTCATTCCATCATATAAGCTACCTGTTAAACCAACGGCGCGGCGGCGTATCGCTGACCATGTCAAAGTTTCACGTCCACATACAGGCTTTTACAGCTAATTTGTCATATCAATGTCAAAACTTGTGTGTGGACGTGAAATTTTCACGTTTATTCGCTGTCTATCAAAGTCGCAGCGTGTGTACCAAGTATTATTTGCATTTATCGAAGCGACACCGCATTTTTTTTGGTTTTAAAAGGGTTTGTTGCGAGCCATAATTGTTCATGGAGCGAACGTCTTTCAAGAGATTTAGATAGAGAGTGACTAAAACCAACTCAGCACAATCAGCCCATAACATTCACTGCTGAGGTCTCAGATTTATCAAAGGGCCATAAAATAACATGCGTGCCCAGTGCAGGTTCTGCTTACATCATAACTTAGGTCTACGATAAGTTTTACTGTAACTGTTAGCCTGTGTGATCCCACAGCTGGGCTGGGCCTCTCTCTCCCTATAACTTCCAAATCTTTCGATCTAGATCTATTGTAGACCACTGGTCGTTAGTTCTGTACAACTTGTCCCGCCATCTCCGGCGACGTCTACCGCGACGCCTTTTGGCTGTGTCAGGGTTCCACGTCGTGGTTATTTTGGCTAGTCGGTCGTACGGCAGGCAGTGGCCTAGTATCGCCAGCCAGACTTTTGAGCAACGTCAGTAATTTGTGTTTAGAAGCGCAGTGTGGTGTTGCGTATTTGGTCGGTTAGTTAGACGCTTAGGATCCTGCGCTCCTTTGCACATTGGCGAACCTTGCTCGGACTTTTGAATGTTTACGCTAAGCTTTCATTGTGGAAATAAACGAATATGTACTCGTTACTCAACAGTCTGCATTTTAAGGATTCTCCACTCCCTCCTCCACCAAACAAAAACCTCATATTACTCTTACATAACAGCAAAAGAATAAAGATACCTACATCAAAACGACCTTGACAAAGCAAACAACATTAACCCCTCACATGACGACATAGATTCAACAATCGACAACCATTTCCGAAAGTTGTTAAGGACCAACGTGACTAGGTTACCGAAGACCCCCGAAGTTTCCCGAATCCTTTCGAAGTTCACCGAATCCGCCTACTGAAAGAAAATGTAGGACAAAGTAGTAATGAAAGTTGCCTATAAAATCTGGATTAGTTAGAAAAGTTTGGCTTTGAATGTTGTTGCAAATTGGGCCCTATTTCTAGCTTGATGAGTGGGATTTTGTAATCAACAGGCTATATAAACCAGTTCTTGATTAGGTCAAAGTTTCCGGGTAGGTCGGCAAAGGGTTCGCGGAAAAGAGTTATTTTGGTGTGGGTGGTCAACTGACCTTAATTTGACATTTATCTGTGGTTAATTTGGCGTCTTGGTTTGTGCCTTTTTACCGAAAAGGTAGATATCGGGATTTCTTTTTTTTTATTGGGACGTAATTACGAGCTTGCGTTTAAAACAATCATTGTTATTTGTTTTGCAAGTATAAAATATTTATTCAAAAACGATAGAACAATAGAATAAATTCCACTTCCCTTAAATGCAGGCGGCCTACATAAATATTTGGGGTATTCTTCTTTCTCTATTACTCGTCATCTCAGCAGTCACTTAATTTCTAGCCATATCGTCCTTCACATCCTTCCACTTATTATTCTAAGACTATCATTCTATAGTATGTACCCGACCGAGCTCACCGACTTATCTATTGAATCTGGGGGCCTAAAATAGTCACGAAGTGACAATTCAGAATATTTTGTTAGTATTCTGAATTGTCACTCTGTGACTATTTTAAGAATTTATTTGAATTTGGCACTCAGATAGTTTATTATCACTTTGATTTTTGGGGGTATGGAGAACAGGGTGTAAAGTTCTTCATCCCCCATGGAAAAGGGAGGATCCTCCGACCAGACGGGTGTTGTGTCTGGTGGGCTACTGCCAACAGTTGTTGTCGGGTTCTGCTGTAGACTCTTAAGTCGCGAGTAACCTTACTTGCGCGATGTAGGATTTTGATGTTTAGTTCTTCGTCTGTGACATAGATGGCGCTGTAGTACTTTTTGTTCTATGTTGCTGCAGTATTCTTATAATGCCGCTACAGATTAATACGTGCGAACTTGTGGGACAATTTAAAAAATCCACGCGAAGCCGCGGGCGTAAGCTTTACATTTTCCGTTTGAAATTTAAATAACACTGCAATTTCCGAAGTACAGGGCCACCGATCATGTACGTACTCGTAAGTGCAAAATATGTATGTTACGACGATATAATTACGAGTATTTATTTTTTAATGTGTTTCAATTGAGGTACAGTCATTTTGCAAGTCTTACGCTCTTTCATTTCGAATATATTTCAGTTAGTTGTCATTCATTATGAAAATACTAACTATTCATGAACATCATGCATGCCTATAATCACCGATAGGGTAAACAGGGGTGTACCATTAATTTATTATCTCTCTTTGCGAGTTAAAGTCCCATGTAAAAGCGGGTGAGCCTATTGCTCTTAAACGGATGATATTTTGCTTGACTTGGGAATTGAACCTGGGATCTTGTGCTCAACAGTAGCACTTGCTTCCACTAGACCATCAAAGCAGTACAGTTTCAGTAAAAATTACTTGAATATTTCAACTCATCATTATCCGCCTAGCCTTTTCCCAACAGTGTTCGTGTCGGCTTCCAGTCTTACCGGATTTAGCTGAATACCAGTATTTTATTTGCAGCGACTGCCTATCTGTTTTCCACAGCCCAGTCAGTACTGGATAATACGACACCCCTTGGTAAACTAAAACTGGTTGTCAGACTCTCGGTCCACTGACTACTTGTACCGACTGTCAAAGTTCCTTAAATGACAGCCGGGACCAAAAGCGCTTTCCGAAGTACGGAGGTAAACTCGGTATGTAATGGGTACCCATCCACGAAGCAACTTAGGCAAACGCGGCTTGATCTAAAGATCGATCCGAGCGGGGTGTAACGAGCTCTTCTACTATATTTCAACTCATGTGGGACAAATAAGTAACCAAAATATGTTCAACACCTTTTTTATCCACATTCTGAAATTGCAGATATATACGTAATTGAATTCGCGCACATTCAGATTCGATAAAAGGTGACAATTGTATCAAAAGAAATGTTGTAAAATATACATTTTATAAATATTTCAATTTCTATTCAAACTCTTTTGTGTTACTTTGGCGGTAAAGAATGGTGTCTGGAAGTCATTTGTTAAGAAGGAGAATAGTTAAGTCTTTTAAATCTCTTTGTCTATTATGCAATAGCGAATGTTATTAAATCAAACTCAAACTCAAAGCATTTATTTCAATTAAACCATGACAGTCACTTTTGAATGTCAGAAAAACAAAGACGAAGCTACAGTCAACAAGGCTAATAATTTATGAAAGTACTGTAGTTGCCCATTCCAACGCGTACATATCTATGGAGAAGAATGGGCAAGAAACTCCATGGACACTCTTTTCAATCAAAATATTGTTACAAGATCTTGGTTACATCATTCATGTTGAGATTATACATATATGTGAGAACGATGTAGAAAGACGTGCACATTAAGAGCGTCCAGAGTAAAAGATTATAACTATCAACAATTTAAAAACAAAGTAGTTAAAATAAACCGTGGCAGCTAAGAGATGACCAGTCCCAACTGACAGCGCCCGTTCACGAACATGACGCATGGATCAGCCCCATTCAGCTCAACCATATTGAAGGGAACTAAACGACCCGACACCGGCCTTATAATTCAGTTTTCTTTTTAAATTCTCCCTAACACATCTATTGCCCAAATTCCGTCTAGATTTTTATACCACTTAGCACTTGTACCGAAAACGTGTGGGCTAAAGAATTTGCATATAATTTCAGTCAAGGCCTCGGATTTGTGTCTAAGAATGGGTTATTTTTGATGTCTCAATTTTATCCTTCTAGGATTTTATAAGATAAAACGAATTACAGGATCATATGTGATGTAACAGCAGTTCATAAGATTTGACAAATTTGTTTGCGCTATTTTTAGAATTCCTAAAATAAAATTAATTGGAGGGAACTTGGAATCAGTTGTCAGGTGGCCTACCATGACGTCTTAAAGCAGTAGTAATTCCAGTGTGGGAAAGAGATGGCGCTAGACGACCTATATAGCTCTGTCCCTTTCCCACACTGGAATTACTCCTGCTTTAAGACGTCTTAGTAACCCCCAGATGTCAGTCAGATTGTATTATGAATGCGAAAGTAACTTTGCCTATCTATAAACTTCGCATTTTTATAGAGTGACTGCTAAGCATGAGCCTGGGTTCGATTTCAGGGGCAGGCAAGGCGTTATTGGGTTTTACTGTCAGGAATTTCTTAGTGGCAACCACGGTGCCTGGATCTGTATCCGGTGGTTGGCAATAGGCTCGCCCTTTAATACATAGGATTTTAACATAACTGGCGAATTGTATGTGTAATAGGTGCTCCTCTGCCTAACCGTTGGGGTATTAGGCGGAATTAGGCGTGATGTTATGTCCATGCGGGAAATACCAGAAAAATGATACTACTGACACTACTAGATAAACCATACGCCAAAATTGTGAAGGTCAAATGTAAAGGAACGGTTGTCATTCGCGTCCAAAGTTTTCTGGCAAAAAAACCGTCAAATAAGACTTCGAACCCTCTAAAAATTCAAGAAACCCTTTTACCCTTTTAGTATTCTATAGAAATTCGAAACGTACATTATACTCGTTCGGATGGTCTTTTGTATTCAAGACTGGTTTTACAATGGGTAAGGCCCGCCTTTAATGCGTTTTCCTGGGATTTTTCTCATTAGGTAAGGAAAAATATAGCTGGTGCTTCAACTAGTTCCTATATTATGGTCTTAAAATGGCATTACACTCCGTAACACTCCGTTTTTGTTAAACCCAACATTTAAAAAAAAAACTTTTATTTCAGACAAGCGACTTCAATAGAAGATTAACTTATTATTTATTTAGACACAAGCCTGTTGTTCGAGATGCATCTACGAACAATAGCCCCATATATCAGGGAATCGTACCTCTCTGCTATAGTCTTTAGGATGGAGTTGGCGGTTGATTAAATACTTCGAAATTTCTTTAATGTTCTTCTTAGCGTCTCTGTCTGTTTTACATTACAAAATTATAAGTTATTGTTTCAACACACGCGACTGGTTTCTCTGTAACTTTGTGATTTAGGGATATGAAGAACGGGGAGTGAAGTTCTTTATCCCTAATAGTGAAGGGAGGATCCTCTGACCAGTGTTGTGTCTGGTGAGCTGCTGCTCCCCAATAGTTGTTGTCGGGCTTTCCTGTATAGTCTTAAGCCGCGGAAAACCTTAATAGCGCGATTCAGAATTTTGAAGTTAGTGTCTCGCTGATGGTGTGGCGCGTGTCGGATCACTTAGTTCCCTTCAAAATTGTTAAGTTGAATGATGCTGATTCATGCGTCATGTTCAGATGTGTCAGTTGTGACTGGTCATGTCTGAGTTGCCACGGATTATTTGAATTAATTATTTTATTTTTGATTTGTATTTGTTTTTAATATGGACACCCTTTTTAACGTGCACATCGTTCTCACATGTACAGTGTACTATCTCAACATGAATGATGTAACCAAGGTTTTGTTATACACTGATTTAAAAGAGTGTTCATGGAATTTCTTGCCGTTCTTCTCCATAGAGATCTACGCTAGGGAATGGGCAACTATAGTACTTTCACAGTTTTTATTCCTTGTGACTGGGGCTGTAGCTACATTTCTTTGTTATCTGTGTTTCGACAGTTCAAAACTGCCTGTCACTGGCCTACTTGAAATAATTGCTTTGATTTTGATTTTTGAGTTCTTCCTTTGTGGCATACAGGGCGCTGTTGTCTTTTGTACGAATATCTATATATAGTATATATAGTAGTACTTTTTGTACAGTACATGGTGGCCTATGATTGTATCATGACGTCACAGCCGGTCATAGATTAGAAACATCCGTCTGTCATTGCGATTTTTCGACTTTGTCTTTACGACTGCGGTCATGTTCAAAAATTTTACGTTTAGAAGAAACCTAAAAACCGTTATGCCACATCCTTATCTACGACAGTCGAGCGGCTAAGTTAAAAAGTTTAAACATAAGAACTCTTATCTACCTACATAGAAGTACGTGTAGGTGTATTTTTTCTTTTATCTCCTAACAATAGACCCAGTTTGTTAGGGCTTGTTCGGTAATCGTCTGAAAAGAAAATTTTCAAGGATAATCCTGTATTAAAGCGAACCATGTTTGTCTTTATATTGTTTTAAAGTGGTTTTGTGTTCGTGACATGTATTGTTAGACTTTAAGTGGAGGATAGATTTAGTTCAAAGCTGACTTCAAAAGGAACTCCGCATACTTGGGAAATAAATGTCTATATACAGGTTGTAACAAGACAAAACCTCTTGTGGGGTGTCTCAGACCACGAAACTGAATAACTTTTGTTCTATGACTTTTGGAAACACATATCTTTTTTTTAGTTTTATTATACGTAAATGTTGATTATCTGATCGCGCCCGATCCTCCAGAAAATCCAACTTTTCTTTTGTGAATTTCAAGAACGAAAGTTGTTTTATGGTCCGAGAGACCACACGTTAGCTTTCGTTTACACCAGAACATTACGGCACATTACCATTCGAATGAATGATTGTAATGAATCCCTCATTAGCATCATTCATTCGAATGGTAATGTGCGTATACATGTGCATGTAGATTTCTTAGGTGAGTTTTCAACCGAATCTTGAAATGATTTTACCAAATTCAAAATGATTTTTCGAATGGACGAAAATCCCATAATAGTTTAACTGCCAATCCACTTTAAATTTAAAAGACACTAGGTACTAACCACCCAACTTTTGTCCTCCAAACAGATCCGTACGTGAAGATCTGCCTCATCTGCCAGGGCAAGCGCATCAAGAAGAAGAAGACGACCGTCAAGAAGAACACCCTGTCACCGGTGTACAATGAGGCGCTGGTGTTCGACCTGCCGGCTGAGAACGTGTATGATATCACGTTGCTGGTCAAAGTTATTGATTATGACAGGTAAGAAGTAAAGATCAATAGCATCCTCATCTTTGCGTCATGTTCCTCATTACTGAGGGTCGTGATTCCCCCGACGTGAAGCAATCTTCTGGTTGACGATCTTTCGTTATCTGTGCCTACCCTTGGCATTGTGAAGCGCGTCGTGAAGTTTTGAGTCCAGTGATGAGCGATGTTGGTTCGTCCATCAGTGGACTACGATCATAGCCTAGCCGACAGCAAACGTGGGAATTTAGCTGAGTTAAGGATACTTATCCTGTTGTCTGGATTTTAGGTTATAGTAATTGTTGAGTTCTTTATAACATAACATAACATGACATCACGCCTGTAATTCCCGAAGGGTTAGGCAGAGGTGTACCTAATTGTACATACGCATTTCGCCAGTTCTGTTTAAGTACCATGTAATAGGGGGCGAGCCCACTGCCATCAACCTGGCACGAATACAGACTCCGTGGCTGTTACTGAGATATTCCTGATCGATAAACCCAATAACGATTTGGGAATCGAACCCAGGACCTCATACTCAGCAGTCGCGATTGCGACCGCTAGACCGACTATGTAATCGACTCAGTTCTATGAAAATATGTTATTATCTACTTACTTGGCAAACTACTTATGTTTTTTCTCAACGAGAGACCTCTGTATCAGTCTTGGGAACATAAAAAGCTAATTATACTCGGCGTTGGGGAACATTTTCATAAAACAGTAGAAGACCTTTTTGTAACGGTGCTGATACTGCCATCCTACCCCTTCCTGCTGGCAAGCAGCATTACTGAGTTTGGACTAGATGGGTGCCGGTGTTACTACGGGTACTAGGAATACTTTAACTATGCCTCCGAGATGACAATGCACTTGCAGTGCCTTTGACATTGCGGACTACCAAAGGTGAAAGTAATTGAATAGCTTAGTTTGTCTAAAACAACAAATTTCTCCCTTTGATCTACCCCAGGATGCACGAGGAGTGCAGGAGTGCACGAAATCAATTTTCACCCAGCCGATATTCCAATATTCAGCCAGCAGTTTACGTCTATAGGAGGTAGTGGTGTCCAGCAAGCCTAATATTTAAGCTTGCTTTACTGGGTTCGATAGTACACCCAAGTTGATTATTTCATCAGACATCGTACCGTCCAATCAGAGTACCGGAGGCTTTCCTAGAATTTAAATTCGGTCTGGTTTCTTGACCGTGGTCCTAATCCGTAATGTAAGAGGGTTTTCGAATTTAAGTCTGATTTTAGATGAAATCTCAAGATTGGAATTTACTTTTCAGTTCAAGATTGATGAAGTAGGAATGTTAATACTTGGTGGATACGTACTGTGAGCCTAGCTCAAACGCGCGGAGTAAATTTCAAATGAATAAGAAGAATTGTAACATGCACACAATTTTTACTGAATTTGAAATCTATGGGTGATACTTTGTAGATCTTTGACAGTCGTTACAGGTAGTCAGTGGCCCAAAAATTCTGACAACCAGTCTTACCAAGGGGTATCGTATTACCCAGTACTAACTGGGTTGTGGAGGTCAGATAGGCAGTCGCTCTATGTAAAATACTGGTATTCAGCTGCATGTAGCATAATCAGCCTTTAATGTTCCCACTGCTGGGACACTCGGCCTCCTCTCCATGAGAGGGGATGTGGTGCTGCTGCATGTGGTGAGACTGAAAGCCGACCCCAACATAGTTGGGAAAAGGCTAGGCAGGTGATGATGGGTGATACTAATTACTAATTGGGTGGTTACGTGGGGTGTAGATGTATGTATTATTTTCAAAAATTCGCATTTATTATACTTCACATATTTATATTTGTTTATTCGTTGCACACATTATATATATCTATATATTTTAAATTCGTATTCGTATCTGATCGTGGCATCACTTTGGGCCCTATCAGAATACCAGCGCTGTGACGTTTTCTAAATGTTACAGCACCATGCTGAGATAGGGGCCTTTTGGCTTCGTACAGGACTAATTTCGTTGTTTTTTTTAAATTATAGTTTTATTTACTTTTATAATTTTGTTGTACTTCATGTAAATGTAACCATATTTTTGTTTTATTTCGTCCTGTGCGGGCTAATAAATACATTTTCTTTCTTTCTTCTTTCTTTCTTTAATTGTGCATTATAAAAAGTCCATCACTATCAGCCTATAACAGCCCACTGCTGGACATGGGCCTCTTCAATCGCACGCCACTCAACTGGATTCTCGGTAACTCACATCCATTGGCTACCAGCCGTCCTGTGAAGATCGTCGCTCCACCAAGTCTGTAGGCGTCCCACCATACGCTTGCCGATTCGCGGTCTCCACTCAATAACACGTCTAGCTCAACGATCATCGTATCTACGGCTGATATGGCCGGCGCATTGCGACTTCAGCTTACTTATTCTGTGAGTTACGATTGTTGACAACTTTGGTTCACTGTCGGATCACCTTCTCTATAAAAAATCTATAGGACGGTTGTATTTCAAAATCAAAGATCGTTCGAATTTGCGTTTTATTTACTTCGCACGTTTATGTTAGGGCCTCTGAAGTAGTCTGAAGTGCTTTATCAGGTATCGTTTACCAATATAATTTGATTAGGAACTCGTTTAGGAATTAGGTTGGTACTTGACATTTAGGAACAAGATCATGGCTCTTAATTTGTACAATTTTACATTTTGGGATACTGTGACCTGAATATTAGGTTGAAATAAGTATTAATTCTGAAATGCTGCAGCATTAAAATTAGATCTCTTTTGTAAACAGTTCTAAACTTGAAAACATTGTCCCCAGGATTGGTCCAAACGAGCTGATTGGCTGCTCAGCAATTGGTTCCACACTGATTGGTATTGGCCGCGACCATTGGCTGCAAATGTTGGATAACCCTCGCAAGCCAGTGGCCCAATGGTACCCCCTGAACAAGAGCCCCCCTGCCAATATCACGCTACCCAGCAATGATGCGCAGAACTCTGGACTTAGCTGCTTGAATGGAAGGTGAGTTTGGAATAGATGGCTACTTTAATCATGTTGTCATCATCGAAGATCATTTCCATAAACAAAATTACTCTAGGTCAGGACTACATCCTTTTCTTCAATACCATGTCCTTTAGCTGACCCTTCTTTATTTGTATATTAGGAATATTAATTCCATAAACTTGTAGTTTACCCTCCACATGTTGTTATTTGAAGCCTATCCAGAATTCTGAGAAGCACTGTTATACTCTTAAGTAGATTGCATACTGATATACAAATGTTGACTGGTAGAAAATGCCTATGTGCATACAATGCTTATGTGTTATGCCGAAAGTACAGAGGCGGACTGTAGTTTGAGCATGATGTGTTCAAAAATAAATTTTCTTTTTTTTTCTTTAATGCTGTCCATAAATCAGTCACTCCATCTTTTAGCCACTACTAAAGCCAGGTATTGCAATACTATGTATTAGATTTACTGGCAAATGACTATTTGGTAATTGACATAATTATTCATTGTTTCCATGGGTAGCATGTCCTTATACTAGGACATACATCGATGAACCCATACAGACAACACAAACAAATTACATGCACAAACATTCAAACTACGAACAAACATCTGTATACAAAACAAATATTTGTGCTATCCTGCTACGCCGATCGGGTCGCCTGTCTGTGTTATTGTACTTCTAGAGATTGTGCGATCTCGTAGCACATGCAGTGCTACGAAAATGCTACGAAGGTCTACGCTTTCCTACGAGTCGATACAAGTTTTTTGGTACCTTAAATCAGTCCCATACATTAATAATATACCACTGTCATTATGAATGATAGAATCTCACCTTGTTTCGACCCTCATGTCGTTTGACGCAGGTCGAATCGCTCAAGGCTGTGAGCAACTAAGGCATGACTAGAAAATAAATTAAGTCCCCCTTAGCTCTGTTGTAAGCATTATTTTTTATTACCAAAAGAACATGATCCATTACATTTATTTTTAACATAAAAGGAATGTCTTGTTTTAAAAGAAAAAAGGAATATAAAAGATGGAATTTTATATTAAAAAGACATATTTTGTAATGTTGATAAAACATATTTTTCATTTCTATAAATAATTTTACAATAATCCTATTTTTAGGGTTCTTTGGGCTTTTTATCGGGATTCGGACGTGGTCCACCTGCTTAGTTCACCTGGGTGGACCACGGGCACTTTTTCTTGCCGGTGGATCACCTAAATGTTAGGAATATGCAAATCAAAAATGTATATAGGCCATGGTATTGAATAACCATTCTTGAAGACAGGCTATATTTATGTAGCACTTCAAGCACAAAGTAAAGAGACGGACTAAATGCCATAGGCATTTTCTACCAGTCAACCTTTGGGTGATGCAGAGACAAACAGTGGTGGGTGTTTATAATTATTATGAAAATAATTTTAATGAAAACTTCGTTAAATAAAATATATTATTACAAGGATATTTAAAACACTATAAATATGTATCAAAATACTATAAGTACATATATGTATATCACACGGAGAAATGTCAATTGATGACTTCCCATCCGAAAATAAAAAAGGCAACTTTTCTTAAAAAAATATCGCTGCAGAAATCAGTATGGCAATGGATCGCATACAACATGGCGTTGAACTTAAACAACATTAAACTTAAATGATCTTGGAAGCTTCCAGTAACGACTTGATCCATTCACTGCACTATCAATTTGTATTTCCAGTGCAGCCATTTATAATGATTTCCACTAATGTCGTAAGTCTCCGGTCATTGACACCCAGGTTATTGCATTCAACGCTACAACCCTATATTCTCACAACAAAATATTAGCTAAACATTTAATAATTTACGCAAAGTAAATTTCTAAAGCCATTTAAAATGTTTTAAACACTTTATAATTCGACTTTTGTGCTAAATATCATCCCTTTTTCAGATGAAGAGATGGAGGATAAAGGACTGAAGAAATTAACATCAATTAAAATGGCGACGGCCATTTCGATGTAGGCAGGTATTCTCGCGATGCCAAAGCGTTTATTGTAAGTAAATGTGATTATAATAAACGTTTGTATGTCCATTTACCGTAGAGAAATGAATCAAAATCAATGTTAAGTGATATTGAAACGTAGAGAAAGAATTAGTATAGATATCTGTTGATGTAGAAGAAAATGAATTTATCCAATAGTAATTCTAATTGTTTTTAGATGGAGTATAATTTGTAGCAAGTAGTTTGGATATCAAATGTACTCTCATATCATTACCATACATTTCCTACGTCTACATACTTTACTGACCCTGTATTTTGTCATGGTTCTATACAATGTTACTTCTATTTATACCTTGGAATACGCACACTTCAAATTCAAGACTTATTCACATCATGTACATATTATATACTTATTAATGTTGTATAGTTGTTGTCTTTTGCGATAAGTGTATTTAAACTTGTCGTCATATCTAAACAATTTGATATGTTCATGTGGATTCTAATACATATTCTGCAAAGAGTCATGATTTGTTGAAAACGGACGAATGTTACAAACATTCTTTTGTCGGACAATAATGTAGTTGGAAAAATAATATATATATGTATGCGAAGTACTAAAAGATATAATTTTCACAGAAGGCACAAGATCTATATTCTATAAAATATATAATTTGTTATATATGTTACATGAAATTGTAAGATGAAAATGAAGCTTTAAATCGTGTTAAAATTAAAATATATCTAAAATATATCAATGTATTTAAAGTATATATTATATTAATAAGTTTAAAATTACATATTAAAAATGTTTATTAAAGGATAAACAATGAAGATTGATAAATAGAGCTGTCATAATATGCATTTTACTCGCGAAGCATATATCGTTTACCGAGCGGCCCAGCTTTGGGGAGATTATTTAAAAACTGACATATTTATTACACTGCACCCTTTGTACGACGCGTGCGATTTAAATTGAAAGGAGATTATTGTAAACTTATTCATTTCAATTCGGATAATCCTTTTTCAATCAAGTATAGCTTAAATAAACTTTGATATTATTCAATTAAATTGCTATTTTATGAAAATTATTTGTTCTGGAAAACATATTATATGGATGTATACCCTGTATATGTAGTTGTAAGATTAGAAATAAGGTTAGATACCCTCTTTATGCCTGCTTATTTACTACTGTTGTTGTATTGTGTCACTCAAGTTCCAGATTTCCTAAATGATGATATTTTTCTGACAAGTTTTCCTGATTTATGGTCTTGTAGAACTGGATGAAGTGCGAATTCAGAATGAAATTATTTGTTAAGGAAGTGATATTAATCTGCGAAACGAATTCTCAAGTCGTGGATCCAAGTATATATTCTAAAGATTTAATTTAGATAGAAACATATCTATATAATGTAAAGTGTATATTGATTGAGGAGAACATTTTTCTTGTGGAAAAATTTTGTATTTTAATGCGAGGTTTTCCTCGAAATATAATGTTCTTTAAACGAGTTTGATGGTACATACAGACAGCCGTTCCTTGCGGCACTTCCGTGTTTTGGCACCATTGATGCCGTGGAGTTTTTTCTCAATTTTCCCTTTGTGGACTTTACGACGGAGGGTCGTAATATCCTTTGAAGTCCAAGCCAGATGCATTTCTTCGAGCTCAGTGCACACAAGAACGTGTCTCAAGTCTGGAAGTCTGTATTTACGATCAACAAGTCATTGAACTTTCAACATAAAATACTCTCGAAGAGAAAATTCTGTATGATATTAAATATTTTTCTTTGAAAAATTGAATAACAAAGATAATGGAAATGACAGTACAAGGGAAGGTTGAATGAGAGGTAATATTTTTGTATGAGATTAGGATACTTGTCGTTAACGTTGCTAAGTCTTTATACTGTAAAACTGTATAGATGTAAGTGAATGTAAGTACTTATACTGATTTATGAAATAAAATGTTGACATTTTTAAAATTGGTATTTTAGTTTTGTCCTGAAAATGTCATAGCACAAAATCATTTCTGTAATACCTTAAAGGGTAGGCAGAGACGTACCTAATAGTACACCATTTTTGCCAGTTATGTTTAAGTCCCATGTTATAGTGGCGAGCCTATTGCCATCAGCCGGGCACAATTCCTGTCTCTGTGGCTGCTACTGAGAAATTCCTGATGGAAAAACCTAATAACATTTTGCCCGACCCGGGAATCGAACCAAGACCTCACGCTGTAGCGCTTGCGACCACTCGACCCGTTGGTCGTAAGAGAAAGAATAAGTTTTCCTGAAAAACAATATGTGGTGAAGATTTCTAATCAACTGATAAGAACTCAATGATTGCAAAAATACAAATCGGAAGTCATAAATAATATTTCCTGCGACAAATACAAAATCATTTCTTTCTGTTTGTTACGGATTCATAAAAACCAAGAGCTATACTTGGTATCTTTCGTTCTGATAAACGGTAGTATTATAAAAGAATGCCTTAAAACATAGTATTTGACATATTTTTTTCCTTTATCGTAGGTGCAGTAAGTATCGTTTAAAAATCTTTATTTATTATATTTAAAGTCCTCGTTTGCCGAGCCGCTTCACAACAATGTTTGGATCGGCTTCCAGTCTAAACGGATGCAGCTGAATAAGAGTATTTAACATGGATAGACTGAAAATCTGACCTCCACAACCCAGTTGAGTTGTGTAAGCTAGATAAGTTCTTTCAAAGTGAGTAGTTACGTACAAACTTAATAATTCGTAATTCTTTACGCCCAATAAAATCTGAGTTGGTACCTACACACTTTTCAGTACTGTCCCCAGCAACAGGTTTTATAAATCTAACCCCAGGGTTTGTAAAGGTAAAGCAATACCTGCCACATTGACAAACGACAGCTCGGGACGAGGTCTGCAAACATATTGAATTTAAATTGAATCCCGACTGGACTTACATCCGAAAGTAATGCTGTTGCTATACGGGGTTACATTGGATTGTGAAGATTCTATTCAGTTACGATGTAGAAAAGATAGATAGGTATGCTTCATTGTAAGTTGGAAAAGAAAGAATTATATTGAATTTAAATAGAATTGCGACCGGACTTTTGACATTTGGAGGTTACATTGATGCTTCTTTCTTTATCGTATGGTTAGTGCCTAACTTGTTGTCAGAGTTTTCATGCTCCCCATGGGCCTCTGACTTGGCTTTACATGCCTGATAATTATACAATACACACATGAATCTGAAAAATTAGAGGTGGGTTGGGATCGAACTTGAAATCTATCTATGACTTGGCAGTCCGATGCGGCGACGGTCAGGCTATCACTGCTCCATATTGATGCTACACTGTTACTTTGGTTTGAGTAGATATATTTGGTAAATATGATGGATACATAGATTGTATACGTATTGGAAGGAAAAACATCAGGAAATAACTGTCATGTTTGTAAATAAGAGCGGCGGAAAAGATGATCGTATCGCCAAAGGCAATATTTGTGCTGACTACACCGTTGAATGGAAAATAAGGAAAATAAAAAGACATTTTGTAGTTATATAAAGGATGTAACAAACAAACTCCGTCATTGCGATTTTTTTTTTGTCAAAGACCATACCTGGGAACCTTCTAGTTACGGAGATATTGGGGGTCAAAATTCCAAGTTTTTTAATACATGTTTATAATGCAAGAACTTTACTTTAAACACCTCCACAATCCTCGTACTAATCAATTCATCCATCAGCACAATGTTTTGAGTGCGTTACATTGAGTCCTATTGTAAAACGTAACTGTCATCCCAAAAAAAAAGTCGTTTCGCGGTAATATTTTTTGCGTTACTTAGTTTGATGTACGTAATGCTTGGTTGACGGCTTCGTGAAGGGTCTATTTACACCCTGTAGGTGGTAGCTTCACATTATTTATTTTCAAATTAATCATATAATTGAAAGTGGCGCCGGTGACTGAAAAGTTGAGTGGTAATCGGTTATCGTGGTATGGCTACGTGGTGCGAGGAAATGAGGAAACTGTAGTGGGGTAAATGAGTATAGATATGAATGTAGATACCTATAAGAGTAGAGGAAGACCAAAGATACGATGGATGGACTGTGTGAAGGATGATATAGTTAGAAAGGAGGTGACTGCTGAGATGAAGAGTTGGTAATAGAGAAGGATGTAGTATCCAAATAAATAGGAATGAGGGCAAAAGATTGGTGATGATGATGATCACTATTTATTTGAAAAAAGATCAAAGAAGTAGTTTCAAGTGGTACTCCAGTGTAAAATTTTCGTAAAAATATTTCTTGAAGCTATTATTATGTGTAAACCGGTAAAGAAGAACAGTAAGAAGCACGTGTATCAAGTACAACAAAAAAGCTACAAACAACTTGATTTTTTATTAAATCTGACTTAGTAAATCTTCGGAGTAGCTCGTGTATAATGGAACAAGACGGGGATACACGAACAAACACACGACTTAACTATATTGTAGTGAACATCTTAGTCAAGTTCCGTACAAAGGCTTTCAGGGAAACACTATACGCTGAGAAAACGAGCGTTTAGCATCTGTCATCTAAGCTTTCGAATATTGCTTTGTTGTTAGAAGAGATATGTCTTTTATATACAGAGTGTAACAAGACCCTTCACGAAGCCGTCAACCAAGCATTCTGTACATCAAACTAAGTAACTTTATGCAAAAAATATTGCTGGGAAACGACTTTAAAAAAAATCTTACATTAAAAACATGTATTTAAAAAAAAACTTGTGAAAAAGTTAGAACTTTGACCCCCAATATCCCCATAACTAGAAGGTTCCCAGGTATGATCTACAAAAAAAAAATGATCGCTAAGATTGGGAGAACAAGTGCCTTTCGGTTTCGTTAAGGGTCTTATTACACCCTTTATTAGATTCTAGAAATAGTAGTTTAATAACATAATACAGGGTGTAACAAGACCCTTCACGAAGCCGTCGACCAAGCATTCTGTACATCAAACTAAGTAACTTTACGCAAAAAATATTGCTGGGAAACGACTTCTTTTTGGGGTCAAAATTCATGTTTTACCGTAAATCTCAATGTAACGCACTCAAAACACTGTGCTGATGGATGCATTGCTGTGACACTGTGCTGATAGTACAGGGGTCGTGGAGGTGTTTTAAGTAAAAATCTTACATTAAAAACATGTATTTAAAAAAAACTTGTGAAAAAGTTGGAACTTTGACCCCCAATATCTGCGTAACTAGAAAGTTCCCAGGTATGGTCTACAACAAAAAAGTGTTCGCATTGATGGGGAGAACAAGTGGCTTTCGGCTTCGTTAAGGATCTTGTTACACCCTTTATATGTATGGATACACATCCTTCAAAACTTTCGTGAACAGAGTTATGAGAATGTGGATGGGTATAAGAGTAGAGGAAGACAAAAGAAACGATGGGTGGACTGTGTGCTGGGAAACGACTTTTTTTTGAAAAATCACGTTTTACGGTAGGACTTAATGCAATTTAATGCACTCAAAACATTGTGCTGATGGATGCGTTGAAAGGTTGGGGGTCGAGAATGGTGTTTAAAGTAAAAATCTTACATTAAAAATATGTATTTCAAAAAAACTTGTGAAAAAGTTGCAACTTAGACCCTAAATATCTCCGCAACTATAAGGTTCCCAGGTATAGTTGTAAATAAACCGTTTTAAACCAAAATCAGTGGTTTAAAACCCGTTTTAAATTTGTTTATAACGGTTTAAAACCACGACCACGTGGGCCGTACATTGATTAAGAATTACTTAAAAAAATAGTTTAAAAGGCTAATTGAAATCATTTACCATTTTTATTAATATATGTGAAGTCATTTATCAAATTTATACTACTATTTAGGATTAAACACTGAAAACAATCATGTTTTGGGTATTTATTAAAATAAAACGGCAATGCCGCATTTTATTTTTCACTTTGCTACCAAAATCGCAACGGGGAGAGATGGGGCAGGTAGGGATCGACTTTATGTTTGTCTGTCATGTTAATGAAGGTTGATTTTAAAACATTTTTATTTTATGTTCTTTTTATACATTCTAAATCAGGAAGGAGGTGTGGTCTAGATAACTTCGTGTAAAGCCTCAGTGCATTTAAAAAAAAAACATTCTAAACCATATTAAACCACTAAGTGTGGTTTTAAATCGTTTTAAACCAAAAAGACGGTTTAAAACAAAATGGTTTAAAACGTTTAAAATTCGTTTTGCATCCCCAGGTATGGTTTAGAACAAAAACATGATCGCTATGACGTGGAGAGCAAGTGGATTTCGGCTTCGTTAAGGGTCTTGTTACACACTTCAAATCTATAAAAATAATAAAATTGAATTGTCTGTTTATAATATCGAAATACCAGCTTATTACTGAATGAATATGAAAGTGTACTTAAACCGGTACCTAAATATGTTTTTTTTTTAAATTTTTGTCTGTCTGTTGGTTCTGGCTAATCTCCGAAATGGCTGCACCAATTTTGCCGGGACTTTTACTAGCAGATAGCTGATCTTATAAGGAGTTAACTTAGGCAACTTTTATAAAAAAAAGGATTGGGGTTCCGTGCAAAAAATTAAAACCCTTGAATTTTTTAACAAAATCCGATTCAAATAGCGAAGTCGTATTTTAATAATAATTTCACGATGCTAGTTTTTATAATAAAAAGATTGGATGACGCAATTTTTATTTATTTATATCGGATAAAGGAAAGAAAAATAAAAAATATTTGCATTGAATGACCATGCAGTAAAAGCATGATTGGTACTTAAAGATGTTTCTCAAAAGACCATAATCCTACACAAGACAAATTAAGGCTCATACATTCAAAGTTAACAAGAAACGATACAATATATAACGAGTAAGTTACGATACGCAACTATCCTAGTATCATTTTCTTAAGTCAAGTCAAGGACATTGTTCCAATTACGGCAATTAAGATATCTTACTTTCTTCAAAAGAAAGAAAATCCCGTGTCTTTACAGATGCCATTGATGTGTTACAGACCGCTTAAAATATTTGACTGTGTTTCATTTCTATAACGTCGGCGGCAGTGCAGGACCTTGTAAATGCACAACACGTGTAAAAAATATCAACCAAAAAGTTTGTCTTAGATTCGTCTGTTTTTTGACTATGCGTGCTGACTAGCTATCTCAATATTTTGCGTCTATATTGCAGGCTACCAGTCGCGAAGGTTCTATACAACTCGATTCCAACCGGCTTCCCTTTGAAAAATGGCACAGTCAGTATTTTACAGACAAATATACTCACATTGAAGCTATGTACTCCGGCTGACCTCTTACAAAAATTGACCCTCCGCTACTGCAGGATACATAATTTATCCATAAAATGTATTTTGGCAAAAATGTAGATACAAAGTCACAGGACCTTGTATTTGCGTTTGCAGTGACACCGACGCTAAGTAATAAAATGATGTTGGATGGTGCAAACTAGTGAGTTGAGACCGCTTAAACAAGGTGTAAATGCACCCTTCACGGAGCCGTCAATCATCAATCACGTCACCAAGCATTCTGTATCAGTACATCAGTTTTGACATATTTATCTAAACTGATAAATGAGCATGAGGCCCTGAGTTCGATTCCCAGGTCAGCCAAAGTGTTATTGATTTTTTCCATCTGGAATTACTCAGCAGTAGCCACGGAGACTGGCTTTGTGCCCGATTGATGGCAATAGGCTCGTCCCCTATTAAATGTTTTTTTTTTTTCAAAATGGCCCTTCTCGGTCACGCCTGATGGAAAGCAATAGATTAGGTGTATGATGGAACGAGCGTGCCGAAGATGCCTGTTCACTCTTGCTTTGAAGGCAGACGAGCTAAATGTGGCCGGGAACACAAATGCCGGCAGAGAGTTCCACTCTTTGGCTGTGCACATAATAAACGTGGAGGAGTAGCGCTGAGTACGACTCGTCAGGATATCAATCAAATGTGATTGGTACGCCACAGTACTTCTGATAGTCCGGTGGTAAAAAAAGTGATGGTGGAACTTAAACACATCTGGCGAAATGTGGGTCTACTATTATGTACACCTCCGCCTAACCCTTCGGGATAACAGTCTTGATGTCATGTTATGTAACATAAAATGGTGGATTGGCTAACTATGGCAGAATACGAAACAACTGTCGCTTTATCAACAATCTTCAGACTCTGCTAGATACCAATTTATTACTTTCTAACTGCACTTTAATTAAGTGAACGTAACTTTCAAAGGAGAACAGCAAATATAATGACGTCACATTATATCTTAACTTCATACTACACATAACTAGGTCACGGTTACGTCATGTTTGTTTCTGAGTTTAATATAAACTTTGGTGTGGTTCTGAAGACGTTTGAATAACCATGTTGTATGGTGGAATAGCTCGTGGCAAAATAATAACGGCCGCTGGCCGATCTTCAGGTTAAGCCGAGCTTGCCTAGGTTGGTTCGTGGATAGGTGACCACCCATTATATACCGAGTTTCCTCCGTGCCTCGGAAACCACGTTAAGCCGTTGGCCCCGACTGTCAAGTGTAGATCTTTGACAGTCCTTACAGGTAGTAGTGGCCAGAAAGTCTGACAACCAGTCTTACTCAGGGTTATTGTATTACCCAGTCTAACTGGGTTATGAAGCTCAAATAGGCAGTCGCTTCATGTAAAATACTGATATTCAGCTGCATCCGGTGAGACTGGAAGCCGACTGGTCAACGCCCTAACCGATAAACTTAATTACCGTTAATCTTTATTTTTCCTTGTTTTAATTTTAAAACAACTTTTCCCAACATCCAACAAATAACTCTTTCTGACCTACATTATCACAACAGTATCAAATTTTGCCGAACCGAACAAGTGCGTGTCACACCACGCTCAAAGAAGGGTTCCGTACTCAGAATGATTTTTTACGCATGCACAGATTTGAACGGCCGCAAAAGTCAATCAAAATCAAATTACTTTCGATTACTGTCGTTTCCAATGGAGAAGAACCGGCAAGAAACTCCATGATTACTCTAAGTAAGTTTATACTTCTTTAGATGTTATCGAAAATATTCCATAGCTCTAAAACTTATATAGCTTTTTAGCTCTAAAACTTATATAGCAGTTTTTTTTAAATTATGAGATATACAAATGTTACGTATTCTGGGGTATACACCACAGAATTCGTAACATTTTTACCAATATCGCAAATGTTTTCGAGTACTAGAGAGTTTTCGAGTTTTAGAGACTATGATATCAGGACAGACGAACATAACGAAATTATAAGGGCGTCCGCTAAAACTTGAAGGGTGCACGGAGCGGGTGCCCTCTGCCAAAATATACCTACTTAGAAAGTCTGTAGGACGCGCACGTGCCGTTTTTAGCGCTGCTCATACTATTTTTCAATACAGACAAGTTAGTTGCGCACGCACCCGCGCGAATTTTCGCGGAAGGCCTAAGGGTTCCGTTCTTTCCATTTATCTACGGACCCCAAAAACAATTACATCAAGTTTTCTCTCCTGGTAACTTAGGGCTAAGTTTAGAAGGTAACAAATATAACATAATTTTTTAAACTTTTCTCATTCAGGGCAAAGAGAAATCGACCTACGAGATCTATTCTCGTTTAATGATGCCTTTTGATATCGGATCTTGGGTTTAACGAGCTTCGCAGTAAGGTGATATATTTGGTTCTAGTTTTTTTGGTGTTATTGATGTAGTAGGTCGAGTAGTTGCAAACGACTGCTGAGCATAAAGTCCTATGTTCGCTTCCCGGGTCGATCAAATTGCTATTGGGTTTTCCATCAGAAATTTCTCGGTATCAGCCACGGAGTCTGGAGTCGTGACCGGTTGATGGAAATAGGCTCGCCCCTTATTACATGGGACTTAAACTTAACTGGCAAAATGTGGATGTACTATTTGGTACACCTCTGTCTAACCCTGTGATCCACGTGATCACTGTTTACTGGCACATGAGATATTTCAGTCTTGTCAGATCTATCTGATATATCTATTGTCAGATATATCTGTTGTGAGATCTAGATGAGTTCCTGTTGGTAGGCGGCGGGGACAGCTTTCTATCAGGTGGGCTTGTTGCGGATCCATCATCTTCTGTTAAGCCATTTCCCAACTATGTTAGGGTCGGCATGACAGTATTCACTTAATATCTCACTTGTAGTTCACTTCGATTCGGTTCATTGCCGCGTTGTATCGTCAAAATCAGACTGTCCGCTCCGGTTTATGAAAATGGCATCTCGCAGGTCAATATAGGAGGTTGTCGCCGACTTAACCGGACTATCCTGTGGATGTCTTGAGTGTAAGGCCTAAGGCCAGGGCATGTCTGCACCGGCAAACCCGACGGCTATTTATATGCCGACGACCCATCATTCGAGAAAGTTCCACAAGTTTCTCGAACCTTCTTCACAGCTCAATAGTGGGACATTTTAGTATTATTCTCGAGTTTTAAACTTTCACGGTTAACACTTACACATAAACTGTCACTTACGGCATATCTTCCGTGATTGTCTGTACTTTTGAGCTCCCGATATCAACCCGCGATCATGGCGCTTGCAACAGCGTCGAAATATCGGGAGCTTAAAAGTACAGACAATCACGGAAGATCTTCTACACAGTTCCATAAGCAAACATTCTAGACTTGAACTTCGCGTGAAAAGAGGGCTTGCTATTTCTTTGTTCAAAGAATTAGCATTGCCATTCAACGTGGCAATGCTGCCAGTCTTCAGGGCACGTTTCCGGATGACATCGATGGGGAGGAGTACTTGTTGTAGATACTATGGTATCATTTTTATATGTTTTTTGAACGCTTGCAACACTGCAATAAAAGGACTTTTACAAAATGGACGCGTATATTTTATTTCTGACAAAATCATGAATTTTACGAAGTTAAAAGGGTGATTAACTGCTGCTCACGTGCTTGCGTCTCCCTCTTATCAGCCGCTAAGTCTTCAATCCATCACAAAGTTGGCGACCGTGGGAAATATCAAGAACTTACAGACAGAAGTCCGACCGACCCGGCTTGTCCACGTGTGGCGTGATCTTCACACCACGATGGCTGCACAAGCATTAAAAGAAATCCGGGAGCGGGATCAACTCCGAAGACTATTTAACAGGAGCGCAACAGCGGTAGAATCACATATTAAAAATCGAGATTTTTCGCAAGCAACAATAGAAGTAACCTATTTAGAAGAAAAAATCAACAGTTATCTAAATTAGACACTCAGATTCGAGAAAGAATATTAAACTTAGAAGATTTTAATGAAGAAAGCTATACAGAAGAAGTTAATAAAGCTGAAGAATTTGTTCACAAATGGTGTACCATTAAAGCAATCTGTTCAAGTTTCAAGAAAACCACCACTGAAGTAACATCCCAAGAAGTGAAATCAGCTAAGAATTACAAACTACCTAAAATTGAATTCAAGAAATTTGATGATGACCTAAAGAATTGGTTAGGTTTCTGGGGTCAGTTCAAGAAGATACACACGGACACTAATATGAGCAACGAAGATAAATTTCAATACTTGATCCAGTCAATGAAGGAGGGCAGTAATGCACGGGCGTTGGTGGAAAGTTTTCCCCCATCAGCGGACAACTACTCCAAAGCCATTGATCAACTGAAGGCGAGGTTTGGCTGTGAAGATTTATTAATTCAGGTTTATGTTAGACAGTTATTAGCTTTAGTTCTCAATCATAACAAAAATCAAGAATCTATTAGGAATTTATATGATAAATTGTCTACTTATTTATTATCTTTAGAAACTTTAGGCATTGTAAAGCAAAAATATGAAACAATTTTATATCCTTTAGTTGAATCAGCCATACCTGAAACTATTTTAATTGCCTGGAATAGGATTAATGTAGATAATAAGTCTTCGAATCAACTTACCAAATTATTAAATTTTTTGAGTTGTGAGGTGGACACGGAGGAGCGTGTGAAGTTGGCTAGGTCTGAGTTTGATGCTTGTGTGGGTTCTAAATCCTCTTTTAACAGTGAATCAAGTCTACCAACAGCAGCAGCACTGGTGTCCAACACAAAACCTGGTAAGGAGTTTTCAAATTCTAAAAGTAATTGTTATTTTTGTGATAAAAGTGGCCATAATACCTTTGAATGTAGTAAAGCTAGTAAGATGTCTTTAGATGATAAAAAGGAGGCAATTAAGAAGAAAGGCTGTTGCTACATATGTTTAAGAAGGGGACATATGGCTAATAAATGTAAAAACTTTGTCAAATGTATAGCTTGTGGAAGGCGTCATTTTGTTATTTTGTGTCCTGATGTACATAATAAGAGCAGTGATAATAGAACATCTGAGAATGTACTTATATGTGCCAGAAATAACACTACGACTTTATTACAGACGCTGATTGTGAATGTCGCCTATAATGGTAAATATGAGAAGGTGAGAGCATTATTAGACAGCGGATCACAAAGGTCGTATGTGAAAGCTGCAGTAGTCAAGAAATTGGGGCTGCAGCAGACTGGCACAGAGAAGATAGGTCATATGTTATTTGGAGGTGTAGAACAACCAGCAGAGGTATATAAATGCTTTGAGTTAAAGGTGAGTAGTTTAGACAACTCATTTCATGCTAAGATCAATGCATTACAACAGGCTGATTTGTGTGGGCACCTACCAAAGGTTAAGAATGTGGCACTGTCTAAGAAATTGCGAGACTTAAACATTAAGATCAGTGATTTTCAATTTGCAGACACTGAAATTGGTCTCTTGATTGGGTCTGATCATCTTGGGTCCATAGTTAGTAATGAATTGGTACATTTAGATGACAACCTGATGGCTGTCAAAACCAATTTAGGATGGACATTACAAGGCCCAATACATAATTTAAATTCAGTCAACACTAATAGTGTTTCATGCTTTTCGAAAACAAATCTTTCCGATTTGTGGAGTGTGGAGTTATTAGGTATTCAAGACCCCTATGAAAAGCAGTGCAAGAATGTTACTGAAACTGAAGTTCTTAAAAATTTCAACAACAACATTTCAGTGAATTCAGAAGGCCGTTACAACGTGTCATTGCTGTGGAAGGAAGGGTGTCCGAAGCTCAGCACTAATTATGAAGTAGCATCTAAGAGGCTGGAGTCAACTACAAAGAAATTGAAGTTGACAGGTAACCTAAATACTTACAATCATGTCCTACAAACTTGGGAGAAGGATGATATTATTGAGAAGGTTACAGATGATAATAGGGGAAAGGGTCACTACTTACCTCATCACGGTGTCATAAAACCACATAGTACTTCAACTCGAGTGCGCCCTGTGTACGACGCGTCCACCAAGGACCGAAATGGGTGGTCACTGAACAGTTGCTTGGATAAAGGTATTAATATGATAGAATTGTTACCGAAATTATTAATACAATTTAGAAAGGGTGCTTATGGAGTTGTCTCTGATATAAAGCAAGCGTTTTTACAAATATGTGTTATAGAACAAGACAGAGACTATCTTAAGTTCCTTTGGTGGGAAAATATAGAGACATGTGATAAAATTGTGACATACAGACATAAAAGAGTTGTTTTTGGAATCACTTGTAGTCCATTTTTATTAAGTGCAACCTTGAATTATCATTTGGATTTGTGCACAGAGGCCTACAAGAAGACAGCAACTAAATTGAAACAATCATTCTATGTTGACAACTGTGTAGCGAGTTTTGATAGTATTGATGAACTAAATACCTTTATTACAGAATCTGCAACCATAATGAAAAGTGGTATGTTTGATTTGCGTGGATGGGTAACAGCTCCTCATAGA
Organism: Eugnorisma glareosa; assembly: GCA_947578425.1. Taxonomy (NCBI): domain Eukaryota; kingdom Metazoa; phylum Arthropoda; class Insecta; order Lepidoptera; family Noctuidae; genus Eugnorisma; species Eugnorisma glareosa. The sequence goes on along the minus strand of OX387960.1, from coordinate 15,690,531 downwards.
ATAGACGACACAGTTTCAATTTCAGTATTGGGAATGATATGGAATACATTGCAAGATAACATACAATGTAATATGAGCATAAATGCATCTTCATCAGAACATATAACAAAGAGGTATGTGATCTCTGTGGCTCAACATGTGTTTGATCCACTGGGATTAGTTTGTCCAACAACTTTAATACCCAAGCTTATTATGCAAAAAATCTGGGAACTGAACCTTGACTGGGATGAAGAAATACCTTCCAATTTGGCACAGGAATTTAAAAATTGGTTGAAAACAGCTCATTTAATCAATCAGTGTCGTATTCCAAGACGTGTGTCAGTTGCACCTATAGAAGAATGTGAGACCAGTCTACACATACTTAGTGATGCATGCCAAACATCCTATGCTGGCTGTGTGTTCCTAAGAACACGAAAAGATAAAAATGTACATGTACAACTCATTTTAGCAAAGAGTAGAGTGGCTCCAGCTAACAGGAAAATGTCATTACCTAGATTAGAACTTATGGGCGCTCTTATCGCGTCTCGGTTATATAAAGAAGTTATGGAGTCTGGAATATTGGCCCAATGTAAGAAATACAATACCTATTTTGGACTGATTCAGCAGTAGTGTATGCATGGATAAAAAGACAAACACAATGGAAATTATTTGTTTCTAATAGAGTTAAAGAAATATGCACAACTACAAATCGCAATGATTGGCACCATTTACCAGGCGAACACAACCCGGCTGATTTGCCGTCGCGAGGATGCAATGCACAAAGGTTATTAGAAAGTCGGTGGTGGGAAGGCCCTACATGGCTCAAATACAGCATCGAAGATTGGCCAAAATCATCGATACCCGACCTGAATCGACCTGAATGATGGCTGTGAAGAGTTGGTGCGTGCTGAAATTTGTAAGAATGCTGTAATTTGTACCGATGTCACAACTGTTCAATTTAGTCTGAAGTTAATGTATTTTTCTAGGTATAACCGTATAGTCAGACTTGTAGCATGGATTTTACGCATGAGTTGTAAAGTAAGAAAGAAATTTAATGTACATGGATCGGATATAACAAATGACGAATATATAAATGCAGAGAATTCGTTGATAAGATTGTTACAGAAAGAAAATTTTACTCAAAAAGTTTTACCAAAGAATCTAAACACAATTATGGATGATCAAGGAGTAATCAGAGTAAAGACAAGATTGGAGTTGAGTCATGAAGATAGGAAATTCGTGAATCCAGTACTGTTACCTGGCAGAAATGAAATAATACAACGGCTAGTATGACAGCGACACGAAAAACTTAATCATGCAGGGACACAGCTCTTGTTGTCAAATCTCAGAAATTGTTTCTGGATTTTGAACATAAGACGTCTCGCCAAGAATATCGTGGCGCGATGCGTAGTATGTAAAAGGGACAAATGCAAACACTATGAAGTTCCTGAAGCGCCGTTGCCTGCAGACAGAGTTGATGCATCCGCAGTCTTCCAGGTCACGGGAATAGATCTTGCAGGACCATTATATCTTCGTAATCAAGAAAAATGCTGGATAGTGCTATTTACATGCGCTACTTACAGAGCAGTACATTTGGAATTGGTAGATTCCTTATCTACTAACAGATTTTTGATGGCTCTACGTCGTTTTATAGCACGAAGAGGTCGTATGAATGTCATTTACACTGATTGTGGTAGTAATTTTCAGGGTTCAGCTAATTTATTGAAAGAAATAAATTGGTTTGAAATCGAGGCTGCGACAGCGATCGTTCCACCGCCAATCAAATGGCGGTTCTTACCACCCAGAGCACCTTGGTGGGGAGGATGGTGGGAGCGTCTTGTCAGGGTAGTAAAGGATATGTTACGGAGAATTTTGGGTAAACAGACTGTAACATGAATTGAGTTGTCGACTTTACTTTGTGAATGTGAAGCAGTCATAAATAGCCGTCCATTAACATATGTAGCAACAGACGACTACTCATTAAAACCGCTCACTCCCATGATGTTTTTGCATCCTCTACATTCTACAGATACACCTGATTTTGATCAAATAGATTCAAATAATATCAATATTCGTTATCAATATTTAGATAAATTACGAGCCGATTTCAGACAACGTTTTAGAAACGAATACTTAGCTTTACTTTGCAGTAGAAACAGGTGTATACCAAATTTTCCTAAAGTTAATGACATTGTTCTAATTGAGACAGATTCCAAGAGATTATATTGGCCTTTAGGAATAGTAAAAGAATTGTTGACAGGTGCTGATGGACACAGCAGAGCCGTAAGAGTACAGACTGCGAATGGTGAATGGTTACGAGCTTGTCAAAAGCTTTATCCCCTGGAACTATCAACGGTTTCCGATGAGTGGCGTAGAACATCCAGCAGCACAGGTAAGCCTGAGACTTGTTTACATAATGAGGATTTGAACTCTGGTGAGGCGTCGAACTCGGTCTTGGACAACTTGACTCAACCGCCCTCCGTGGTCACTAGACACGGAAGAGAGGTTAAAGTGCCAAAACGTTTTTTAGAATAGTAAATAAATATGTCGGCCCCATTTTGTTGTTGCTGTATCCTGCATAATAATATGTTACGCGTCCACATAATATTGCAGTACCTTAATGTAATTTTAATGACCATTTAATTTATTGTTGAATGTGACCTATATGAATGAATGTACCTAATTATTTTGACATAATATTTTATGTGACATTGTAGTTTTTTTTTACACAATTTGAATTTATATATTAGTGACTTGGTAGGTACGTAAATATTATTAATTATTGAATTTAATTAAATGGTAATGATTTTTTCTATGTGTATTGTAATGTAAACTAATGAATGACTAATACCTATATCTATTGATGTATCCATACCCCTTTGTTGGGTGGTGGGAGGATGTTGCAGATACTATGGTATCATTTTTATATGTTTTTTGAACGCTTGCAACACTGCAATAAAAGGACTTTTACAAAATGGACGCGTATATTTTATTTCTGACAAAATCATGAATTTTACGAAGTTAAAAGGGTGATTAACTGCTGCTCACGTGCTTGCGTCTCCCTCTTATCAGCCGCTAAGTCTTCAATCCATCACAGTACTTCGACGCCTAAGTGTCCTATTGTCGTCGTTGTCTAAATGTATATAGGAATTTACTTTTAGTCTTCTTTTTTGAATTATTTTAGTTCTATTTGTACTCGGACGTAATCTAGAATTATCTCGTAAAGCCGCTGACGTAACAATATAATTCCCTTCGAGAAATGTGTTCTAGTTACATGGAAGTACATAATAATAAATTCAATCCCTATTTCCATTAAATTTTACCTTCAAAACGTTTCCTTGGGCGGGTCTTAAAGCCGTCCCTCAGACCTGTCCTTTTGATACCTTTTATCTCAAAAACAATCTTGCTTCCCTATAGATAAAGGAGATGGGTGTTCGTTGCTCTCGGATGAAAAGATGATACCTGTGGTGGAAGGTAAGGATACACTCTTGAAGGTCATCAGGAACGTACAGTATCTTTATTTTATCATAATATCACGCCTGTACTCCCCGACGTTTAGGCAGAGGTGTACCCATTACAACCTCATTTTGCCAGTTATGTTCAAGTCCCATGTAATACGGGGTGAGCCTATTGCCATTAACCGGCCACAAATCCAGATTCCGTGGCTGCTACTGAGAAATTCCTGATGGAAAAATTTCTTAATACTTTGCCCGACCTGGGAATCGAACCCAGGACCTTATGCTCAGCAGTCGCGCCTGTGACCACTAGACCAACGAATTTGTATTTTTTTTATTATTAGGTATTGTTGTAATAAAAGTGACAATACCCTTTAATATAACCGTACAAGGATCTTTTGCCCTTGAAAATCAGAAATTAGCGCCGCCATCTTATGCTTAGCGTAACTTCAACGTCGTTTGAACGCCAAAAGGCTCTTGTGGCACTGTTATTATAGTCTGTACTTAAGAGGGCCCTTCCCGGCCCGTCTATCCTCCTTTCTTTCAACTCCCCCGTCTTTCCCCGCCCCGACCCCGCACAACTCGTCTCCCGCGCACCTCATACCGCCTATCGCGATGACATTGAACGAAAAATAGTGTTCGAAAATTTCTTAAACTTGTTCCAGGAAATACGTGTTTTTGAATAAGTATTACAAGTGTGTGAAATAAATATTTGTCATTAAGAGGCCGGCGACCGATGCGTTTTTCATACAAACGTAATACCAAAATAACTTGTAAATCAAAAACATTCTTAAGGTACTGTCTCTTTATTCCGATCGAAATACAAAATATCTAGGTTCCCAATGAAATATTTTGAATGGACACTGATTTAAACAAGAGTTATGAGAAAAATAAGTTTTCTATAGAAATTTTAAATTCCTCATATCTCGTCTTTATATCATTGTCCTTTCAAAATATTTCATTGGGAACCTAGATATTTTGTATTCCAATCGGAATAAAGAGACAGTACCTTAAGAATGTTTTTGATTTACAAGTTATTTTGGTATTACGTTTGTATGAAAAACGCATCGGTCGCCGGCCTCTTAAGAATCTCCATTACACGTGCAAGGTGTCTATTGAGATGGTTTATTTATTTTTACAGTTTATGAGTACATTATGAACGGCCAAAGTTCAGGTAAAATTTGTGCAAAACCGCAATTTTTGGAGGCTTATACTGAATTTAGTGCACAAAATACATATTAGTTGAAAAAATTCAAAGATAGATGTGTAACATCAGCATAATCACGTACGAGCGTTTGTATGAAAAGTATGACCGGTTGGCCGCTCTTAATGATAGACTTGGCTGATCAATTTCAGTTATTAGGGTTAAATGGCAACGCGGCAGGCTCAGAAGGAGATGGCGGGACGAACTCGACTTTTCACAAAGATTGGTGAGTAGAAGCACTGGATAGGGATATGAGGAAAGGGAAGGGAGACCTTTGCCCAGCAGTGGGACACAAATAGATAATAATAATTATAGGTTAAACGGAGTGTCCAATTTAATGTTTGAGAGGTGTTTTTGATCATCAGATTTTTTTATACGAGCTTATTACTTCCTTAATTGTATTTGCAGGGAACCCTTGTTCTAAAATAAAAACCTCATCTTCTAAAAGTCCCGTTATAATCGGTCCACCGTTTCGGTGATAAGCACGAACAAACAGAGAGAGAAAAAAAATAAATATTAATAATTGTTTTTTTGTTATAAGTACCGTGTATACTTTCATTATGCATTCAGTAAAAAACTATAATTTTGACATTAAAACACCGTTTAATTTTTTTTAAATATATATATTTGTTCGTAATTTTGTTTCCGGCCAATAATAACGTGCAACATTTTGTAAAAAAGTTGAAAATAAGGTAATAACGTAAGATTTTTCTCTTCTTAACCAATAAAATACGATATTAAAAACTAAAACCTACATTCCCATATTACTTTAGCAAAGTCTTTGTAAACTGTTACTTAATTAAGAAATTCAGTTTCTCGTTTCCTTATCTCACCCCCAGCAACCACAAACTGAGTTTATACCAGACTAATAAATTGAGACAATCTTAAAAATATGGCCGCTATTTTTTCCGAGAGCCATAGAGTATAAAATAAAAATACAGGTTGTTTGGTAAATAGGTTTCCTTGTAACTTTGGGAGCTGACTGTGAGTACCGTAGACAAACGGGAGAAATTCCTAGTGTGGAGAAAATTTTTTTTTTTTTTGAACTCTCGTAACTAATAAAATACTTTTCACTTGTTTTGCACGGCTTTTGTTTTTTTGTCCAAACGGAGAAGTTACCAAATGGGACGTACTCAAGTTTTTGAAGAATTGGGGGTCACTATTATTAAATGAGCAATATTTGTATTCTATAATCACGTTCTCCAAAACGGCTTCTACGATTTCGATGAAAGTTGCAATTTGGGGGTTTACGCGTGCGCAAAATTAATCTAGCTCAGTCTCATACCTGGGAAAATTAGTTTTCTCTGTTTTTACCCGAGCAGAGCTCGGTCGCCCAGGTACTGATTAATATCTTAACATATAAAAATCACGAGTCAATCATGTTCGTTCACGCTAATCTCCGAAACAACCTAACCGATTTCAATGAAATTTATTGAATGAATATATTTTGTTCCAGCTTGAAAGAAAGGATAGTTTTAGACTCGATAAGTGACGCTTTTGGAAGCAGGGGCGAGTCGTTAGTTTTTTTAATACATTAAAAAATTAGAAATTTAATCGCGAACTTTGGAAGTACAATCAATATTAATAAAAAAAAAAACAAAATTTAAGCAAACTTATTGCACCAAACTTATTGCTGTTTATTACAGCCTCAAACAAAAACAAACGGTTAATGATACGTCATAAAACGTTTCTATGACAAAAACAGTGACGTTTCGCCAAATAAAGGAAATAATTACTCAATTAACATGACACATGAGATAAGACAGGTTCTGTGGGGTACAACTAGGATATGACTCCCATTTAGTTAAGAAAATTATGTTGGTCCGTCTTCGAAACACCCTGTATAAATACAGTGAGACTATTTTTATCACCAGTCCGTAATCGAATAAATTGTATCGAATAAGTCAAAGTCGCTTTTAGTTTTCAACAAGGCTTTTAGCACTCGATGTTTTTTTTTTGCTAAAAATAGCAAAATTATTCCATCATTGGCATTTTTATTTTTCATGATATTGATGAATTGCAATAACAATTTTAATATTCAATACACATGCTGAATGCAGTGTAATTTAAACTGTGTTTTGAATATTAAAATTGTTAGCACTTAAAAAAATAATTCTTTTTCTCTAATCTGCGTATTGAATAATAAATAGCTTATGATACATAATCTGTATAAAATTAGGTATAATTAACCACTGGTTCAGGTTAACCAGTGTGACAGCATTTGGGAAGCTTCGTCGGGTCATATCGTCACATATTCCACGGAGCCTAAAGACTATAACTAGCCTTCAATCAGTGCGTCCTGCCTGTTTTGACTTACGGGGCCGAAACGTTGACACTCACGGTATGGCTGGTCTATAAATTCAAGGTCGCCCTCGAGCTATGGAGCGGGCTATGCTTGAAATCGGTCCGAAAGGTCCGACGCCTACCAGGGCTGCGGGACTGTTCGAAAGAGATACCGCGGCTCTGGAACACAAAGGGCAAAAGAAGGAACATGGATGGGTTTTAGTCAGTACAAGTCTGACACTCGACAAAAAAAGAAGCGTCTCTATTCTGTACTGGAATGTTCAGACTTCCGTACAAAAATTACGTCTGGCTAGGGCCTTCCTCATCATCATGTCAGCCTGGATTCGCCTACTGCTGGGTATTTGGACTTTGATGATATCGTCGACCCAAGGAGCTTTATAGCGGCTCTGGTTCTTTTGGCCTAACCTTGGCCACAACGCGGTTAAAGCCTTAGGTAAAACAGGTAGTTTTCCCAAAACTCGGTTTTAAGTAAGGACTCATTACTTTTTATGATTGTAATTGTTAGATCGGCCACTGATTAGCTCTTTCCTGTGATTATCTTTAAATCTATACAAATAAATAATTAATTTTGAAGTGTTTTTAATATCAAAATAACAGTTTTTTTCCTGATGGATATGAAAGTATATACGGTACTTAAACAAAAACACTTTTTTTCAGCTTTTGTCCGTCTGTCGGTCTGTCTGTCTGTCTGTTTGATCCGGCTAATCTCCGAAACGGTTGAACCGATTTTGACGGGACTTTTACTGGCAGATAGCTGATCTTATAAGTTCTTACATAGGGTTTAATTTTATGAAAAGAATTCGGGTTCCATGCAAATAAATGAAAACCCTTGAAAATGGTAACAAAATCCGATTAAAAAAGGAAGTAATTTTTTTTTAATAATAATATTTTGTTTTATTTGGAAAAATCAAAACCGTCGTTTCGTTGGCCCCACTACCCTTCCCTACTGGTGGGGTCAACGGGAAGTCTGCAATTTTGTTCCTCGCGGGCAACAGCTAGTCAATAATAAAAATGTTATTAGTACACACATCAAAAGTGTCTAGGGATCAAGCATTTTTATGTGGATTTCTTGAGATTGAGATGTGGCTTTGTAATAAATTTATGATTTTATAAATTTATATGGATCCTTTTTGGTGCATTTCATAATTTGAATCAGGAACTGTGAATCAAATTCGAGTAAAAGATGAAAATCAGCTGTCAATATTTTCCCTATAAAAACATACAACGCATTGAAGACATTATTAGTGCTACTGTTTCCCTACTACTGATTAAAACCAATTATGGAGCGGCGACGTCATTTAAGCAGGGAAGAAATGCTCAGAGCCGTGGGAATGATAGAAGCTGGTTCCCGGCAACGTACTGTGGCTTTAGCTCTGAATACAAGTCAGAGTGTTATCAGTCGACTTTGGACACGTTACCGAAGCACTGGTACCGTGGCTGAGCGCCATGGAGGACGGTATCGCTGCACCACACGGAGACAAGACCGATACATTCAAATCTTAACTCGAAGAGCTCCAACAATAACCGCCATGATGTTAGCCGTGAGGCTTCATCACTCTTCAGGGAACTTAATTAGCGACCAAACAGTCAGAAACCGCTTGCATGAAGTGAACCTTCATTCCCGAAGACCGCTACGGGTACCACCTATAGCAATGCACAATCGTAGGATACGATATCAATGGGCTCTTGAACACAGAAATTGGGCAGAAGAACAATGGCGTTTCGTGTGCTTTTCTGATGAGTCTCGTTTTGGTATGAGACCGGATACAAGACATATACGACACTGGAGAACCCTGGACGCCAACAGCGATTAAAATCCTGCCAGGAAGTCCATCCTTATAGTGGTGGAACCATCATGGTATGGGCGGGTATTTGGATCGGCGGAAGAACTGAGTTGATTTGGATCAGAGGCAACCTCAACGCTCAAATTTATGCTGAGACGATTGTATCAGACGTCATCGTTCCTCTACAAGTGCAAATCGGTCCCTTATTTCAGTTAATGCATGATAATGCACGACCGCACACCGCAAGAGTTGTAAGACAGACTCTCGCCGCAGCTAACATCAATGTCCTGCCCTGGCCTGCTCAGTCGCCAGACTTGAATCCGATTGAGCATGCATGGGATATGCTACAGAGAAGAGCTCTGCCGAATATGGAGGGTATCCAGTCGCAACAAGACCTTTTTTTGTTGTTGCAACGAACATGGGCGGCCATTCCACAGCGTGATTTGGATGAACTCATTTTGAGTATGCCAAACCGATGTTCTTGTGTTGTTAGTGTTCGCGGTAGAAACACGGATTATTAATTGTTTAAGTTACCCAATAAAATTTTAAAGAAAACTGTTATTTCAGTCTTTTTTTCGAACTTTTGTGTTAGTGGTTCAAATGTCAAAAATCCCTTTATTAGGAAAATGGCAAATTTCTTTATTAATGCAAAGGTGACTTGGTTTATCGTTACTGTGACAAACGAAAACACTTTATTTGATGAATCCTTAAAGAAAATTTTAATTAATATCAATCAGGAGAAAAGTTATTGCAAAAATATATGTTGATCCCTAGACACTTTTGATGTGTATATTTATCAGTATACCAAAACCTCGATGGCGCTTGAGACAATGTTAGTAAACCGTTCAACCTTACTGATATCGTCGTAGCAATTAGGTGTCGTAAGTGGGACAAAGCCTCCGGAATGAACGACATTTCAGTTGAGCAGATAAAACAACTTGGCCCATTTGCTGCAAAGTAAGGTCATAGCAATACCTGAGCCAGGCAAAGCAGCTGACGACCCAAAAACTTCCATCCAATTTCTCTACTGTTTCATACATACAATACATACAGAAACGCTTTACGAGCGTTATTGAACCCAAAATTAATCCCAGAGTGAGCTGGTTTCAGACCCGTCAAGTCATGCAGTAACTAAACCCTTAAACTCGTTCAAAACCTTGAAGATGGTTTCGAGGCAAGAATGGTCACAGGGGCTGTGTTCGTGGACTTTTCAGCTGCTTACGATATAGTCAACCTCAAACGGCTTACGTGGAAGGTGGACACTTTGTGGTGATGATCAGCGATCAGTAGTATATTCGCATACTCCAGGAACTTCTCCACAACCGCCATTCTAGGTCGTCTTTCTCTTTTCAGATAAGAGAGCACAAAAAACGGCCTGGCCCAAGGTAGTGTCTTGGCACCGTTTCTATTTAATATAAAGGGTGTAACAAGACCCGAAGATGAAAGGTACTTGTTTTCCCCGTCATGGTTAAGGTATTTATCTATGGGTCTTTGTATTTTTTGTATTAAGTATGTATTTTACTACTTTTATTGTATTTGTATTTATTTTACCTGAAATAAATGGATTATTATAAAAAGTCGACTTCTAAATTACCTCTTCGGTCCGCCTTTCATATCCTCCAAAGCAATACGATATACTTTAACATAAATATCACATCACCGACTACGTTTTCTTACATCCACCGTTATTGGCGAAAAGGATTATAACATCTCCTCTGTGTGTATTTTGCATGACAAAAGAAAAGGCTTACATCACTTTTGTAAAGCCACCTTCGTCGTTATGAAATATGGAAATCAAGACCTTTAAAGTTCATGGTATTTCGTCTCAATTTTCATTAACGAGATTAATTTCAACCTTGATTTATGGGATAAAGCAAAAACGTGCTTATTTTTAAAGTTGGATATAAATCAGTTCTTTCTTTGGTCAAAGAATTAGCATTGCCATTCAACGTGGCAATGCTGCCAGTCTTCTGGGCACGTTTCCAGATGACATCGATGGGGAGGAGTACTTTGATGCCTAATGTCTTATTGTCGACAGTAGGAACTTCGTTTTAGTCTTCTTTTTAGCATTATTTTAGTTCTATTTGTAGTTTGTATATAATTTACATAGTAGATATAAACAATAAATTAATCAGTTAGCAGTTTTAAATGAGAAAGAATATAGGTACGCAAAAATGGTAATATTTGTATCCAATATCGCGACCCCAAAGCTTTTTTAAAACGAATACAAATATTTAAATGCCACTAAAATATTACTCCGACACAAAGCAAAGATAGTTAAAACAAAAAGGTATTCTCTGGAATGGCACGAAATCCAATACTATGACGATCAAATTGATTGAAATAGCTAATATTTAAAGTCAAGTCAGAGGCCCATGGACGCAGGTTAGGCATTAACCACACGAAAAATAACGAAGAGATATCCTGATTTCAAAGAAAACAAAAACTGTAGAATCCCTCCGTTTTCAACAAAACCACACGCTCTAATAACAAAGTTTCCAACCGGAATTCGTGATGTCGGTCTGTTCGTAAAACTCTTTTATTTTTAAACCATTTGACGAGTGGAGTTGAAACATGCTCGATCGGTTTTTCGCATATTTGTAGGCAGAACTTGTAGATTTAATTAAAAACCGAATGTTAGTACGCGGTCAGTTTTAATTTAGTTTCGAAAATGTGAGGATAAAGATCTTTGTGGAGCCCTTACACAGCCAGAAGGCGACGCGGTAGTCCTCGCAGGAGATGGTGGGACCAGCTGGACAGAATCAGCGACCAGTGGTCCACATTGGCCCTGGATCGAAGGATTTGGAACACATGGGGAGAGGCTTTTGCCCAGCAGTGGGATAGCACAGGCTAACAGTAACAGTAACCTTTAGCTGTAGCACAACAGCCTTGAAAACACATAGGTTACAAGAAAATCATACAAATCTTTTACTTTACATGTTTTTTTTGCGTGAGAATTTTCTTTCTACTTTCAAGTCCAAAAAAGTGTTATTGGATTTTTTTCCAATCAGCAGTAGCCACTTGCCCGGAGTCAGCATTTGTTGATGATAATAGGCTCGCCCATATTACATGGGTTTTATAATTAACAGTGATTTAAGCCTTTGTTCTGTTGTTTTGTTTAATATTAAGTTATTTTTTGTTTATTTTTTAATTTATATTTTCGTTTTTTTTATGTTCGTCTTTTCGTTTAGTTTTTTTGCGTATTTCTAAAATCTATGAAGCCCGAACCACTCCTACTCACAAGTAAGAACGTCAAGATCTTTATTTTATTTAGTTACGGATAAAATACTAGGCTATAGATATGATTTGGTTTACAGCTTGTTATCATCAACTTTTAGTCATAATCATAAGCCTCCGATCTTATCGCCATCCACCTTGGTCCTAATTCTATTTTGGATTTACGTAGTTTCATGGAAATTACTGGCTAATAGGTAAACCTAAACAGTAATATTAAATACAGGGTGTAACAAGACCCATAACGACGCCGTCAACAAAGCATGATGTACATCAAACTAAGTAACTTATCGCAAAAATGATTGCTGGTAAACGTTTTTTTTTTTGGGGTTGAAAAATCGCGTTTTACGGTAGTACTCAATGTAACGGAACATTGTGCTGATGGATGGATTGAAGAGTACGGGAGTCGTGGAGGAGTTTAAAGTTAAAATCTAGCATTTAAAACATGTATTTAAAAAAAAAATTGTGAAAAGTTTGGAACTTCGACGCCCAATATATCCGTAACTAGAAGGTTCCCAGACTTCCCAGGTATGGTCTAGAACAAAAAAATATATCGCATTGACGGACACGTGCCTTTCGGCTTCGTTAAGGGTCTTGTGACATCCTGTATATATTATAAAGGCTTTTGATCTTTGAGGTCTTCGCTCCCTTAATTCCACTAACAGGTGATTTATTTAATAAACAGAATTCAAAATGGTGAACAATAGTGAATTTCGGAGGTTGGAAGTCTTCAAGAAGTACTTACTAACAGTTTAAATGAAGTATAGTACTGAATTGTTGCCAGGTCTTCTTTGCGTGTATTATTTATTTATTTATTCACAAAGGCATCAAATCACAATTTAAATACAGAATTATTTAAAGATTAAAACATTACAAAATTACATTAGAAATCGTATCATAAGCCTTAACCATAAATAAATAATAATAAATATTATAAGAAACGTGCAATATAAAAAAAAAAAAACAAATGTTCAATTCATTAAAATAGACAAATGTACCATTAGATCAATGAACTCCAATTATTTGCTACCAGTATGTAGCTATACCGGACCTGCACAAGTCTATCATTGGCTTCGATAAACCTTACAACATCGTAAGAGTATCGCGAAAGTACTGTGTCGAGGATATTCTTCTTTTGCATGTAGTGAGTGCCTAACCTGGTGTCAGAGATTTTATGCTGCCCAAGAGCATCTGACTTGGATTTACATGCCGACAAGAAGTATCCCTCAGGCATGCTGGTTTCCTCACGATGTTTTCGTTCACCGAAGCAAGTGATAATTATACAATACGCACATGAATCCGAAAAAAAAGAAGAGCGTGCTTTGGGTTCGAACTCGAGACCTATGACTTGCCAGCCCGATGGTCACACCACTAGGCTATCACTAGGCGATATTGTAAAAGCTGCTGATGAGACAGCTTTTACAATATCATCGACTCTCTCGTAGTTAAATAATACCTGCCACTCAGGTCGATCTTCAGGTTAAGCCGCGCTTGCCTAGGTTTATCCGTGGATGGGTGACCACCCATTACTTACCGAGTTTCCGTGCCTCGGAAAGAACGATAAGCCGTTGGTTCCGGCTGTCATTTGTTACAGGTAGTCAGTGGCTCAAAAACTTACAACCAGTCTTACCAAGGGGTATCGTATTACCCAGTACTAACTGGGTTGTGGAGGTCAGACAGGCAGTCGCTCCATGTAAAATACTGGTATTCAGCTGCGTCCCGTTAGACTGGAAGCTGACCTCAACATGGTTGGTAAAAGGCTAGGCAGATGATGATCGACACAGTACTTTCACACGCCAAATAACCGTTAACGTCAGTTGATTTTCACAAAGAAATAAATAGATTTACGAGTAAAATGTTCACACTCAATAATAAAACTGTTGCTTGCAAAAGCGGTTCTATTGTCTGAAACCATTAAATACTTACAATGTTTTAGCGGTTTGTCTATGAAAGTACTGAGGTGTTTTATTTTATTTTTATGGATTTTAAATCTTTCGCAACAATGCTTCTTTATTCAATAGCGTGAGACATTGTAGTTTTCGCCTTAGAAATGTAGTTAATATTCTATTCTGACAATTTTCAGAGTTTTCAGGAGAATTCTTATGTTAAGGGTACACTAGCCCGCGGGTCTGTGGACGGTGAGCTATGGGCTAGTTCGCCGTCCGTCCGTCTTATGACGACAGGCCCTGTCGACGGCGCGTTCGTGTTCCACGCGCGCCTCAAAGCGATGTCAGCAAACGGGAAGGGGTCTCAAAAGGACCGATGCCTGCCAGGGTTGCGGGACTGTTCGAAAGAGATACCGCGGCCCTGGAACACAAAGGGCAAAAGAAGGAACATGGATAGGTTTTAGTCAGTAAAAGTCTGACACTTCCTCTTGCTCCGCCCAGAGCGGGAGAAGTTATTTGAAGAATTACCAGCCGAAAAAAAAAGGGTACACTAGCAGGTCATACTACATACAAACGTAGTATAGCGATTACTCCACTGTTTGATGGTGTGCGTTCAAAATAAAAATAAAAATTCGATTTGTCTCATCATTATCTAGCCCTGTATGGAAACAAAAACGTTAAAAAAACAACTTTTTTTTTTTCAATTTTCAATTATAATTATGTTTTTTTTTTTTACTTTTTTTTTTATGCTAAACTATTTCTATACAATATTTTATTTTATACTATACGCCATAATACGTTTCTTTGTTTTCTATGGAAGTACGACCGACTAGTGTACCCTTAAAAGAGCATTGTAATGTTAAGTAAGTGTGTTTGAAATTCTTAGTAACTGTTATAAATGCGATAGTAACTCTGTCTATTACTTTTCCACCTTAATGGCTGAACGGATTATGATGAACAAAGATTTATGGTAGGTATAATAGCTTAGTTTCAGAAGGATTCATCAATGAAAGTATGTTCATAATATGTAGCTGCAATCGCAGAGCGTAGCTTGCATGTATTCGTTTTTAGAGTTCCGTACCAGAAGGGTAACCAACTGGTGCCGTTTGTTACTAAGTTTCCGCTGTTCGTCCGTCCCTCTATGTGTCAGTCAGCGGGCTGTATCTCACGATCCGGAATAGGTAGACAGTCGAAATTTTGACAGAATGTGTATTTCTGTGGCCGCTATAACAAAAAATAATAAAATAAATTAAAAGGGGCTTCCATATTACGATGGTACGGAAGCCTTCATGCGCGAATCCGACTTGTACTTGGCTGGTTTTTTATAATAAAAAAATTCAAATATATCCAAATAATTATGTAAATATCATCAAATCTGAATATAAAAATATGAAGGTACTGCGTTTCGATATTGCAAACCATTTGCGATATTTAAACGCAGAAAGCACCTTCTGAATACATGCATATCCGCCACGGCGCGCGGCGCGTCTTCAAATCTTTACACAAGACAATTTTAAGTAAAACAAAAAAAAAAACATAAATATTTTCTTCCTTATCCCGGTGAACCTGAAGGTTGCGTAGATCTGCGTCTATAAATAGAACCTTAAGGCCATGTCCTTCACGACGTTTGTATCCA
Source organism: Eugnorisma glareosa (assembly GCA_947578425.1). Classification (NCBI taxonomy): domain Eukaryota; kingdom Metazoa; phylum Arthropoda; class Insecta; order Lepidoptera; family Noctuidae; genus Eugnorisma; species Eugnorisma glareosa. The sequence continues at coordinate 15,675,049 of OX387960.1, read as the reverse complement.
GGAAGTAGGTCAAACTGTAGCCTGTCTTGCATCCCGATATTGAACTTGTTCGGAAAATTGAACTTTGTGTAACCTGTCAAAGAGATTAAGGGTGCGGAAGAACCTTCGTGGTTGTTTTGATTAGTTGTTTGTGTTCATCGAAATTATTTGTTTATATTTTTACCGTTTATCATCTTGGTCAAATGAGCTAAAGATTAACTCATGGCGTGACGAAGATATGACACTCAGCGAGTATTGCTAGAGCCTATTATACACATTACATACTCATCGTCTTCCTACCCTGATCCCATTCTACTTGAGGTCGGCGCAACATGTTTTCTTCTTCCATTCTCCCCTGTCAGACGTCACGGCATCATTTACTCCTTTCTCTTTCATACTTATTACACTGGCTTATGCCCGCGGGTTCACCCGCCTGGAGTTCCGAAATAGCCACACGGGATCAAAAATAGTATCCAATATGTTAATCCAGGTTATAAACTATCTGTGTGCCAAATTTCATCCAAATCCACTCAGCAGTTTTTGCGTAAAAGAGAAACAAACATCCATTCATCCATCCTCACAAACTCGCACATATAAAATATAAGCAGGATAGGATAACACACTGCACAATATAATAGACACATTACACACTGTTATTAGTTTTGAGCGAGTAAGATACTTTTATGACAAGATTTTCAAATGAAGTTATTTTAATGGCGTTATTTCTTTTGGCTTATGCATGATTTTCATTTCATTGTTAAAGATAAGATAAAGATATATTTATTTTGTAAAACATGAGTAAGAGTACACTTATACAGGTCTTATAAATAAAAGAAAGTAGCTACATGTTTGCCTTAGAGGAATGGCGTACAAAAATATCTTTGGCTTAACTTACAAAATAGGATAAACTTAATAAATATAAAATTTAAAAAACATGTCTACACCTTGTAGACATGTTTATAAGATCACATACTATTTGACTCAAACCTCAGCTACGAGTAGTCTCACGGGACTACATCCCATTTAAAGTTCGTGACAGTATTAGAGGAATAGTATAAGAAGAGGCTGGATATGGTGTATTTCCGTTAACCCCACCGCCTGTTCCCCACTGGTGGGGTCAGCGGGAATGGATTAAAATGATTCAAAATTGTCCCCATTGACCCCACCAGTTGGGCAATGCCAGTGGGGTCAACGGGAATACACCCTGTATATCTGCCAGTACCATCTGTGCGATTATTCATAAACAGTATACCAGATTTCTTCTTCATCGTGTCGATGGTTCCCATACCTAAATTTGTTTCGACCAGAACTCGGCCACATCGACGGCGTTAGTAGTGGTTTCAGACAGGTCCTTTAAAGTGTAGGTGGAGTTGCACAAAAAGCAGGTCAGGTGGTGGGCCATGGTTTGGGGTGAGACACTCAGCTTTATTGGAGTACCCTTACCGGACCAAGTTTCACCTGCAGCGGGCACCTGGTTTCGAAATCGTGGTTGGTGAAGCTCTAAAAAAGGTGTGGCTTCTCAGACGATTTCGTAGCACGATGCCAACAATCGCATTATGACAAAAATAATCTTAGTTCATTGTTCTAATCACAGCATGCCTTCTTCGGATATTGTCAGTACTTTTTATATTTATTAGGCCTACAATATGTACAGTCAAACACAAAATCATCCCCCTCCGGCTCACTAGCCTGCGCAAAAGCTCCCAGCGGGTCACCAACTGCCATGGCCCACCTGGAAGACTCTAAACCAGATTTATTCTCCGAGTTATGTACCTTCTAGACTAGACAGAAAAGATTCTATCCTATTTTCAAGGACAAACAAAGCGGCCTTTAACCTCCAAACGACTGCACACTAATGACTACCCGAAATTAAATTGTCATAACTGTATGATTCATTTCGTTAATTTCATGCCTGCCAGCCGTTGTTAAGGTACTTACCCACATAGTTTGCGAACTAGAGCAATAAGATCTAGTTGTTGTTGTTTCACTTTTTTTTTCACCCCTTCTTTCTTGGGTTCAACCCGTTCGGCGACTGCAATGTTGTTGTTATGTTGTTGTATGTTGTTCTAATTGTTTTTGTTGTTGCGTGTAACAGAAAGAGTATAGTCATATGAAAGACTGTGGTACGGACCATCAAACTGAACAATTTTCTCTATAGGACCACCATCGTAATCATAAAAAAAAAATCAGCTGTCCTATACACTTGGGTCGAGTAGGTATTGTAATTTAGTATGAGGCAGTTGATTATTTTTTTGTGATTACGATGGTGGTCCCATAGAGAAAGTTGTTTAGTTTGATGGTCCGTACCAAAGTCTTCCATATGACTATACCCTTTCTGTTACACGCTGTGTAGGGTGAAAGGGACACCAACGCGAAAACGATTACCACGTATTCCGTGCAAAATTCTAAACCGGTACATCAAAATTTTTCAAGGGTAATAAAAAAAATCTGCTGTTTCATAAATTTTGACCGTTTTTTTTATGTGTTCAAAATTATGTAATGACTATGTTGTAGGCGTTTTCGCGTCAGTGTTCCTTCCTCCCTGTAGATAAATATAGCTCCCATCTCCTCAAACTCGCATTTTTCTTTTCCACTTTTGGACTGAAATTGACTATGGTTGAATCTTTCCCGTCACGTTATCAGTTAGATCGTATTGCAAAGTCAGGTCTAAAGTTCGAACCTAAGACACGCACCTATGATTTTTCGGATTCATGTGCGTATTGTAATCACTTGCTTCGGTGTAGAAAAAAAGGAAACCAAACCATACTTGAGAGATATTTCTCGACGCCGTGTAAAGCCAAGTCAGAGGCACTAACCACACGAAAAAGAAACAAGATCAGTCAGTAGGTACCTAAAAAATAATCACGACTCCATTAATATGAAAAAAAAAGTGAAACTGGTGCTTTTTTTTTCGAAAACAGGATCTTCCACGCCACGATTCCAAATTCCATGCTACTGTTCGCTGACTCAGTGAACACATACCTTAAGGTTAAACACACAGTCGTGCGGAGTTCACCGGATGTTAATTTGCATTAATTTGCACGCATGTCTTCATTTTCGTGTGTTATAGAGGTGGAGCTATGTGTAACAGTTTGTTTGTATGTAATTGTGGGTACTTGTGGGTACTTGTTAGAGGTGTGTCTGATTGCGGTCGATTTGTTGATCATAAGAGTGAAATATTTCAGTTAACTTGTACAATGAATATAGTTAGTCTCTTTGGTCTAGTGGTTGGAATCACGACTGCTAAACATTAGGTCCTGGGTTCGATTCCCAGGTCTGGTAAATTGTTATTGGATTCTGGATCTGTGCTCGGTTATAAGACAATAGGCGTACTTGACATTTCAGAAACCAAATCAATAAGAAAATAACCTCTGACCTTAGTTCTAAAAAGTAATCATGTGGCAGCAAGCAACGCTACGGGACACAAGTAAGTACACGGTAAATACATTTACACACTCGATGGAGCCACTCCCGATACACAGAGGAAATCAGGACACGAATGCGAAAATAATTGTTCACATAGACCTTATAACGTCAACAGCTGCAGAGAATTTCTGAAGAAACAAGTGATATTTAATCAAAAGTATCTAAAAACCCAACTACATTTTGTATTATGGACAGTTATAACAATAATATTTGTATAATTATATTTGTAATCTCCTTTTTATTTCCTTCATTTTGATACCCTACTGGATATGTTTGGTTGAACTTACAATTTATCGACAAAAAACCGTTTTTTTTAACACCTATTTTGATAACACACAAAAAACACAGAAACACAGCACAAAAAACATACAAGATACGCACGAAAAACATGACCCTTCCTTGGCAGTTGGTGGCAATGGGGAGGAATCTACGGATGAGGTAAATACTGATAAAAGATTTATGAGATAAAAAGACGATTTGCATATTAAGTTCAGTTTTAAGCATAGTTTATTCAAACTATATTGTGTGAGGCTCTTCAAGAAAATGCCAGGTATCTCGGTCAAACTCACTCATTTGGCAATTTATTGATTTATCGACATTTTAGAAGTCTAAACTGTCAAAATTCTAACAACCAAGTCTTATTACCAAGGGATATCGTGGAGGTCAGATAGGCAGTCGCTCAATTAAAAAAACTGATATTCAGCTACATCCGGTTAGACTGGAAGCCGACCCAAACAGTTGGGAAAAGGCTAAACAGATGATGATTAATATATTGACAATTTTTTTTTTTAATCTACGCAATAAACCTAATCAATTATAGGTGAGCGATCACGCTTATCAAGATGGAGTCGTGCTGGTGATTAGCTCAAGCCGATTGCGTGTAGTACAGTGACCACATGCAGTGCTGCTACGCACTTATCTTGCTGTGGCATGTGTGTGAAGCCTAGATAACGTCAAGCTGTGTGCTACCTACGTTAAGCTGAGCTGGTAAATCATGCGGCAGAAGCTTCACAGTTATTTGAAGCTGCCAGTCAAACTCGATTATTGGATAAACCAATTTGTTTTAGTTTCGCTTGGTTCAGATTCCACCTAAATCAATATGTTTATTTGCGCTGCACGAGTAAAATCATTACTCTAGGTCGACTCATAACATTTTGCCCGAAAATATCTTTACATAAAATTCTCGTGTCACAATGTTAGTTACAATACTCCTCTGAAACGGCTTGACCGATTTTTATGAAATTTTATATGCATATTCAGTAGGTCTGAGAATCGGCTAATTATCTATTTTTCATACCCCTGGGATAATTTTCGACCAAAACGCGAGTGAAACCGCGGGCGACAGCTAGTAAAGATATAAAAAAATAAAATCACTAGAACAAACATATGCACGGAAAATTACGGGTTTTTTAAAAACCTATACGGACTTATAACGTTGCAGTAAACGGCTACGCGGCAGGCTTAGAAGGAGATGGCGGGACGAACTAGACCCCTTTGTCAAAGATTGACCAATAACAGCTGTAGATAGAGAGAAGCGGGAGGATCAAGGCAATTCTAGCCCTGTGGGACATAAATGGCTGGATAAATGATATTTATTTAGCAAATAGGTTTTTACAAACACTTTTACACGTAATTTTTTTAAACTAGATGGGGCCGGTGTTTCGTACCTGACTACTCTGAGAAGAAACAGCCGAAACAAACACAGAGGTCATAGACTGTTTTAAAGTCCAGACATAATCTTGTTCAACTCACTTGAGGGCTATGCAGATTAGTTTCTGAGATGGTCTCTTGAAGACAGAACCACACAGATTTGAGCGGACCTGTCCAGTCAGTGCAAGTATTTGTCAGTTATCGTGCAGCTCGACTTATAACTCAAGGAGCTCAACGACACGACGAACAATAACAAAGAAAGGACATTTGGGTAGGTAGCTTAAGGTACTAAGACTACCTGACAAAAATGGAAAAAAAAAACAAACAAAACAGAAGATGACTCCCATAATCCGCACATACACAATAATCAAATAAAATTAATAACAAATAATACTTTACAAAATAAATTTCAATAAAAATCATAATAAATATAGAAGGTACTCCTCTATACTATTCAGCACTCTACTCTTAAGGATCTATAATAACGCAGCAGGACTTCTGCTGACGCCCATTCAACACAAACATATAGTTAACCCCGACGAACGTCTCCGTAGTCCCCTGAGAGAGCTCATATTTACAGGGTAGGTTTGATTGCTTTCAATAATGTCAATAAGAAACAAAAGTTCAAAGGTCACGACTGATTGTGAACAATATGAATCAAGTCCTTGATTTCTCAGTTGATATTATTAACTTAATTATGTTAGGTACCATTTCCTCTTTTTATTTAGGTACTTACATTTTAATATTTGATTTATCTGTCTACTTGGAAAGAATTGCCCTTTTAAGAATTGGCCTTTTTGTGAATTGGGCTTTTTAAGAATTAGGCATTTCCAGAAATAGGTATTTTCAGAACTAGGCATTTAACGAATTAGTCCTTTTTTAACCTGTTGGCCATTTTACGAATTGGGTATTATTCGACTAAGCCATTTTTTTCTTCATATCCCATCCACCACCCGACTTTCCGTTATATGGATCACTCAATTTGCAAATACGTTAAAGTATACGCTAGCAAACGCTATTTCAGTGTCCTAATTCGATTCTCATGTCGAGCATAGTGTTGTTATGTTTTCCCATCTCAAATTTCTCAGTAGTTTCCAGGATGAATATGTGTCCAGTTGATGGCAATAGGCAAGCCCATTCATGGAACTTAAACACAGAGATGGCGAAATATTTACTATGAGGTACTTCGCTGCCTAACCCGTTGGCGATTACAGGTGTAATTTTATGTTTATTTCATCAATCAATCCAACTCCCATCAAAATGATCTAGTAACGTGTAGTTGCGGACACCAGCCCGTTATACAATACAATATAATACAACCACATACCTACATATTAACCTTCTTTTTCTTCCGAAGTGGGTACTGTGGGGATCGTTTGTATATTGTATGTTGTTTTAGTGTTTAGTGTAATAAAAGATGTTATAAGGCAGACTCCAATATTTATCTAATCACTACATAGTATAAAACAAAGTCGCTTCCCGCTGTCTGTCCCTATGTATGTTTAGATCTTTCAAACCGCGCGACGTATTTGATACGGTATTTTTAAAAGATAGATTCAAGAAGAAGGTTTATATGTACAACATTACACCCGTGCGAAGCCAGGGCGGGGCGCTAGTTATCAAATAAAACCATATTTTTTACAAGTCACTCTTTCGACGCACTAAACTGACTGAACTTTTCTTATTCTAATTTCGACCTTATTTTTTATGTCATTACAACATGCCAGAATTAATTCCTAATTAATTTAAGGTAACAAAGTACTTAAATAACACGTCATTTAAACAATCATCGAAAGTACAAAACTGCAAAAGCCAAGCACAAGGTTTATCTACACTATACGTTCTAGTATTAGCATCCGCACAACATCGCTGTAAGCCCTAGACTCTAAGTACCATCTCCTGTCAATAGACTTAGCTAGAAATCCGACGACAACGCATTACCAAAGTAATTTGCGTGCGCTCCCAGTTTGCACAAGTACTAAGCGACAGTAAGTCTATTGTCGCATCAAACGGGCCCAGGTATATAGTTGTAAGTACATAGGTAAACATATTATTAATATGCTTGCTTTTAATGTCATTTATGATTATGTAATAGAACATTAGAACATTCTGCGGGCTGCCCCGTTGGTCGAGTCGATCGCGATTGTGAACACGAGGTCCTGGGTTCGATTCCCGGGTTGCGCAAATTGTTATTTAGTTTTTTCGTCAGTAATTTCATAGTAGCAGGGCAGAGCAGGGCAGGACAGGGGTTTTCATAGTAGTAGCTGGGTTTGTGCCGGGTTGATGGAAATAGGCTCGCCCTCTACTACTTGGGACTTGAAACATAACTGGGCGAAATGTGGGTGTACTATTAGGTTACAACTCTGCCTAGCCCTTCGGGGATTACAGCCGTGAGGTTATGTTAAGTTATATAATAGAACATTTAGTAAGACTTCGGGTAAGGGTCGAATTTTCTACATTAAAATTTTGTCGTTGGAAATGGTAGGGGGCTGACGTTTTCTTCCAAATAAATTAAAAGTGAAACCGTATGTTCTCTTTAAATTTATATGTCAAAAATGATAACCCGAACCGGAAGAAATAGGCCGTAGAATTAATTACTGCAATATGAAAAAATATTCGTTTTTAACCGACTTAAAAAGAGGAGGAGATTATGTACTCGACCAGTATGTCTTTTTTCGTGTATGTACACCGATTTCTCCGTGATTACTGGTCCAATTTTAGTGATTATTTTTTCAGTTGGTCCCATTTATTTTTCTTACTGGTTTTATTCAGTTCTATGTTCCTAATATAACATAAGAATATGCCTCTAATAACCGCTAGGTGAAGCAAAAGTGTATCTATAGACATCCATATATTTACACTCATTACGTTTAGGTCTCTTACAAGGCTCACCCCCTGAGCCTATTGCCATCACAAAGGCACAAATCTAGACTCTAAGCTACAACTGAGATATTCCTCGTAGAATAATTGTAATAACAAATTTCCCTACCTGGGAGTCGAATCTAAGACCTCATGCTCAGTAGCACCGCTTTGCGACCACTAAACCATCGACGTAGTTCAAACTAACGCACTGACCTTTAAAGTAGGTATACAATACCAAAAGGGTTTTAAAATAAAAGGTAAATGATTACACTAGCCGCTGGACCTGGGGGTGAACCCTAATAGTGGTACAAAAGGAAAGGATATGCATTAGAAACATTGTTTGCTCGGCGGTAGGCGCTAGGTTTCAAAGTTTTGTGTGAATAATTTGGTACCTAAGTACCTATTAGCTTTGTAGTGTGGGTGGGGAGTTAATTTACTAATTTAGAATATGCTTTGTTAATTACTCTTATTTTTAGAAACGCGATGGAGGGGTCAAGGTTCTTATATAGTATTTAATTTAATAATATAGTGTCACTGTCCGAGTTTTGTTTAAGTAAATTAAATTGTTGGTGGCTACAGCACAATAAATTGATATTGCAAAAGTCCTGTAGAGAAACTCTGTCAAATTTATTTCGAAGTTCTTACTAGTGAACGCACTCTTCTTTCTAGTATTTTTATTTATTTATTTAATATGAACAACTACTAACTATTCGGAAGAAACCTCGTTTGTTTTTTTAGTAGTCTTTTGTTTTTATTTGCTTAAAAGATAAACAGCATATCCATTGCCGAGATACAGGACTCCTCGCTCTGACAAGGAGTGGGTCATATCTACCGGCCCGAGTCGTAGGATGACACATGTATTCGAAATTCGTTTCTAGTACATACCATTGCCAGGTATCTGCAGATACCTGGCGATGTTTACGTTCACGTTTTGGGAGTAGTGGTGTTGACATCTTACTTACTGTTACAAATGTGAAATGTTTAGATGGATAAATGTTTGTTACTCCATCACGCCAGAACGGCTGAACAGATCTGGATAAAATTTGGCACAGAGATAGATTATTAGCTGGAGTTGCGCAGAGGCATTTTTTTTCTCACACATACACACAACGCCAATGAAGTCGCAGGCAACAGCCAGTAATTACATCAAAGTAAAGTGCCAGATGCCTCTCACCGAAAGAAAACCTGTGATCCAGTGTGTGTGAGCGTGTTTTTGGTTATGTTTAATAGACAAATCAGAAAAGAACTGACCAGGCAGATACCCGCTCCTATTAACACCACAATATTAACAGCAAAGCTAGGCTTAGTTCAGAGAATTACAGGCGCACAATATAAGTTTTGCTTCACGTGGCCCCTTGAAAGTTGGTCAACTGCGCACCCTCTACGACCGGTCGGGCGTTTCATTAGACAACTTTGTTGTTCGTACATATGGTAGAGGTAAGTATACACGTATTATGAGAACTAGTTGAAAGGTTTGTTGGTTGAATGTGAAAATAATAATAATAATCACCTTCTTTACATGGATGATCTGAAACTCTTTGCCCCCAACAAATTGCAACTGATGAAGCTACTGAAAGTAACTGAAACTTTTAGTAGCGCCATCAGGATGGAATTTGGTGTGGACAAATGTGCAGTCATGTATGTAAAGCGAGGGGAGATTATGGAATCCGAAGGAATTCAGCTCTCGGATTCCATACACCTGAGATCCCTCTCCTCATCCGAAAGCTATGTCGGAAGCGTTAGGCATTAACGTAACTGACATGAAGCAATCGTTGAAGGAGCGCTTCTTCGGTCGCCTGAAGAAGGTATTAAATAGCCTTCTTTCGGGCGGGAACAAGGTGCGCGCCTTCAACGGTTGGGTCATGCCGGTTTTAATGTACTCTTTCGGCATACTCAAATGGACTCAGACCGAACTCGATACCCTGGATAGGAGAGTCCGTACACTGCTGACTGCAAACCGGATGCATCACCCACGATCATCGGTGATGAGACTGTATATCCCGCGGAAGTGCGGGGGTCGAGGCTTTTTAAACGCGAAGACGCTCCACAACCGCGAGGTATGCAGTCTCAGAGAATATTTTTTTAAAGCCGAGGTGGGTATGCACCGAGATGTGGTCGCAGTGGACAAGGGCCTCACCCCGCTGTCCATGGCTAAAGAGAACTGGCGCAAACCTGTAGTACTTACTACCGATGACCGCAAGGAAGTATGGCAAGGCAAGGAGCTTCACGGGCGCTTCTACCGGGCTCTTCATGGGCCCGATGTAGATTTTCTAGCATCCGTGTCCTGGCTACGTTTCGGTGACCTCTTTGGGGAAACTGAAGGTTTTGTCTGTGCGATTATGGACGAAGTTATGTTGACGAACAACTACCGGAAATATATTATGAAGGACGGGACGGTTGACGTGTGTCGGGCATGCCACCGTCCGGGTGAGTCCATCAGACATATTATTTCTGGTTGTTCTCGTCTGGCTAACGGCGAGTACTTGCACAGGCATAACCAAGGAGCCAGGATTATCCACCAGCAACTTGCCTTGAAATATAAACTTGTGGAATCAGAGGTACCGTACTACAAGTATGTGCCCGACCCAGTTCTCGAGAAAGACCATGTCACGCTGTACTGGGATCGGTCTATCATCACTGACAGGACTATTGTCGCCAATAAGCCTGACATAGTGGTGATAGACCGATCAGCGCGCCGCGTAATGATAATCGATGTTACCATTCCGCATGACGAGAACCTCGTGAAAGCTGAGAAGGAGAAACAAATAAAATATCTCGACTTGGCACACGAGGTTGTCGACATGTGGAATGTGAACTCGGCTATCATTGTGCCGATTGTCGTGACGGCCAATGGCCTTATAGCCAAGAGCCTCGACGACCACCTTTCGAGGCTCTCCTTAGGCGGTTGGATAAAGGGCCTGATTCAGAAGGCAGTACTCCTCGATACGGCTCGCATTGTGAGGAGGTTCCTGTCTCTGGAGCCCTAACCACCGGTAGCTTGGACCCTGATCCCGATACCGGCGGACCACTATTCTTTATTTTTTTAAATGTTTTTTTAATATTAATTTGTTTAGAAATATTTAAAAATGTAATTTATATGTATATATATGAATAAAGGAAATAATAATACCAGCCTATTACTGTCCCACTGCTGGTCAAAGGCTTCTTCTCAACAGAGAAGGCACGAGCATTGATTGATCACCACGCTTGCCACCACGGTTGGCGATTTCAGACTTTTATAAATCGAGGTTTCCTCACGATGTTTCCTTCACCGATGTCTGTGATGTATACAAGATAAACTTAGAAAGTACATATGAATTAAAAAGTCGCATTGGTACTTGCCCGGATTTGAACACACAACCTCATGCATGAGAGGCGAGGCCTTAACCTCTGGGCCATCACGACATCATCATCAGTGAATATAATAAAAAGCTTATATTCACTGAGAGACAACATTCTCTGCCTAGCCATTTCTCAAATCTTTTGGGGACGGCTTCCACGCTAACCAGATGCAGCTGAATACCACTATTTGAGAGAAAGTCATTTCCAAGCAATAATTAAAAAAAAGTAAAGTTAAAGTTACTTAGTTTGATGTGCATAATGCTTGGTTGACGGCTTCGTGAAGAGTCCTGTTACACCCTGTATTTACCTAAGAACATGGATAACTTTGAAACTGAACGCCATTTAACTCAATATACTAATGGCATGTGTTTACAACTGCATAAAAGCGGCATAGTTGACAGACAAAGAGAATAGAAGCTTTTGTTGTCAACTTGTTTAAAGCCTCCTTTCAGATGCCTACTATTGAAAGTTTTGTTCAGAAACTCGTGCCAACGTTGTGGGGTGGAAAATACTTTGAGCAGTAATGTAAATAGGTTTATAGATTTGTGTATTTTATGTGTGTAATGTTTTCACTTGTAAAACTGAAACTTTGTAGGAACTTTTGGGTTGATGAGAACGTTTATAAACTATTTAAGTCGTATTTAAACATCGACTACAGACCTGAAATAATTAAAGATTTGGTGAAAGCAATGATCGTTTGAGACTTGTCATCATAACACACCTGTAATTTCCGAATGGTTAGGTTAGGTTACATAACTGTGAAAATGGATGGATGTTCTATAGGTCTCATAATATATAGTCATCTCGTATAGTCATCTCGTATAGTCATCTTATATTCCTAGTCATCTTATATACAGGGTGTAACAGGACCCTTCACGAAGCCGTTAACCAAGCATTATGTACATTAAACTAAGTAACTTTACGCAAAAATTATTGCTGGGAAACTACTTTTTTTTTTGGGGTAAAAATTCACAATTTACGGTAGGACTCAATGTTACGGACTTAAAAAATTGCGCTCATGGATGGATTCAATAGTACGGGGGTCGTGGAGGTGATTAAAGTAAAAATCTTACAATAAATACAAATATTTAAAAAAAAACTTGTGAAAAAGTTGGAACTTTGACCCCCAATATCTCCGTAACTAGAAGGTTCCCAGGTATGGTCTAGAGCAAAAAAATTATCGCAATGACGGGGAGAATAAGTGGTTTTCGGCTTCGTTAAGGGTCTTGTTACACCCTTTATAGTCATCTCATATAGTCATTTCATATAGTCATCTCGTCTAGTCATCTCGTCTAGTCATCCCATATAGTCATCTCATATAGTCATCTTAAATAGTCATCTCTTATAGTCATATCATATAAGTAGTCATCTCGTAAATAAGGTCTAACTATTCATACACGAAATATTTTCAGAAAATCATCTAACGGTTATAACGAAGCCATTTCAAAGGAATACAAATAATTAGCTCAGTATATTTTTATAAAAAATAAATAATTTTAAATTACTTGACCCACAAAATAAATGCTGGCTTTTATTTTTCGACATCCATTACGCTAGTTTACTACAGGCGCGTCTCATTCATAGAATTGGGAGTAAAGGTTTTATGCAAAATGTCTCAAGAAAATGTAGAATTATAATAATTTCGTAAAACAAAAACACTTGGATAAAATTTTTTTTTTCGTTGATATGGCCATATTACGACTTACAGAAGTTACTTACATGTCGTTGTAAGCGGGCGTGGTCTGTTATTAATCGTCCCTTCACTAACAGCCGTTTTCTATAACTTACTTACGTATAACAGTTAGTTGATATGCCTTACTCTAGTAGCTATCGGTGTTTCTATAAACAAAGTTAGCAATGAATTGACAGGAATATCCTATTTACGTCAATTACCTGTCTCTCAGAGGTTTGGCATGTTTCTTTAACTGTTTGCCTGAGATAGCAACGTTCCGTTAACTGTTTATAAGTTATTGAAAACGGCCGTAAATGGTGAGATAAAAAGTCATTTAATTGCATTAGAGCAACATCACACTATGCTACTGTTTTGTTTACATTGACTGGCTTCTTCCGCTATTCTGAACTACTCGGAAAAAACAAAAGCGACCGATTACAACCAATTAAGCGATCCTCTCGAACTAATTGTCTTAGTATTGCTCAAGCACCTACTTGGGATCTACAGAAATAATTTCTAAGTAACAACAAGCGTTCTTGAAAAGAACAAGCTTATTGTAAAAACCCGCTAAGTGCGAGTCGGACTCGCGCACGAAGGGTTCCGCACCATTATTTAATAAAAAAAATATCTTAATTGGCGTCAAGTCAACTATACAGCGTGTAACAGAAAGGGTATAATCATATGGAATACTGTGGTACGGACCATCAAACTGAACAACTTTCTCTATGCGACCACCATCGAAATCTTAAAAAAATAATCAGCTGTCCCATACATTTGGGTCGAGTAGGTATTGAAATTTTGTATAGGACAGCTGATTATTTTTTTACGATTTCGATGGTGGTCCCATAGAGAAAGTTGTTCAGTTGCAAGATTTGACCGAAACAAACACAGATACATTGCAAGTTACTTATAAGCTTCTAAAATGAAAAACATGTTAACCGAACTATAGGAATTTTCCAGAGTCCGGAATTTTTTTGGAGCGTGAACTTTTTTTAATATTTGCATAATGACCTGAAGAGGCTCTCGTTAAGGTAAAACCTTGGATTGCGAGGTCGTGACCTCCCTTGAGTACTCTCAGTATTCAGCCTACGACGACCTTAGAGATGCATTCTTTGCATACTAAACGTTATTTATTTTTAGCTTCTGTTTTTCTTTGGGATTACCGGAAGATTTTTTCTTTTCAATTTGTTGGTTCATTCGGTTAGATGTTTTCTGATGTAAATGGAGTACTTAACCAAAATAATAAATGATCTGGCTGGAGGCCTTAAATTCAAGGCATCCACAGGATTAGACCGGTGAAGCAGAAGCCAGCCTCTTAGGCTGAACTGCGAGACGCCATCATCAAAAAAAAAAAAAAAAGAGTAGTCTATTGGCGCAAAAAGGTAGACAAGTGAGAATACGTGCAAGATGGTCAGACGAAGAAAACTGCTGTTATGGTAGGAGATACATCACTATCCCTATACTACATCACTAGTTTGACAGCCGGCCAGGAGGACCGGTATAACCTATATATGTTCTGTGATTCTGTGTTATAACTGGTGTTTGGATTCCTGAATAAATGTTATGAAGATCAACTCAGAGTTATCAATTATTTCTACAACTGCAGAACACGTACTGAGCGGTCCACACTACGGAAGATCACATAAATTGGAGACGGTTCATGTATATGTTCGCAGTCTTTAGCATTGCGGAAGAAGGAGAAGAACACTGAATAAAAGTACATTCAGAAGGTTACCGCAACTGCGAAACCCAACCTTTTATACGAGATTGAGACGACAATAAATGAAAACACTGGCCATACTAGTTCTTAAGAATATGTTTAAACTATCAAATAAATCCGAACATGGAAAATAAAATTTAAACAAACTAAACAGTATAAAACCGTAAACGAAATGGTACAACATTTATAAAATATTGTTCCCAGGCGTAAGGTATAATTTGCACTAATTTGAACCAGGAAATAAAATTGAAAAACGAATTTGGCGAAGATTTTTGGAATGGCGAGTTGAACAAACATCTTGTACCTAGAATATGCAAAATAAATAAAACTAGATGTGATCTGCGACTAGATTATATTTGATTGAATTTTTGTATACAGACTGAGAACGTCACCGTCACCGACACGTGATCTATACGAAATTTAATTTATTGTCGTCTTCATCTTGTATAAAAACTTATAAAGAAGCAGTCATTACTCTTCTAAAAAAAATGTAGGTAGTAACAAATCTCTTAATTGTTCCAATAAACTGAAACGTCAATAGCAACGAAAGCGATTAGAAAGAATTGAGTTAACAGAGCTATGAATATTTATATCAGCAAGCGAGCAATGTTGAAGGATTGACGTAATTTCTATTGACAAGGACGTTTGACCTCCTTTGTAGAAAATTGTTCGGAGAAATTGTTAGGTATTAGTTTTTAGGGTTCTGTACCCGAAGTGAAACCAACAAGAACTATTACTAAGCCTCCTCTGTCCGGCCATCTGTCTGTCAGCGGCCTGTATCTCATGATCCGTAATAGGTAGACAGTTGAAAATTTTATTTTTAATTAAAAATTTATGGGGCTCCCTCACTAAAATGTTACGGAACCCTTCATGAGCTAGTTCGACGCGCACGTGGCCGGTTTTTTTCGTTTGCTTTAGTGAGTTGATCGAAAGGTCTAATGGTTTGAAGTTTAAGATGAGTTCAAAAGTAAACATCTTCTTACAGGAACACAGGTGCGAACAAAGATCTTTTGGGATGTGATCAAAATAGTAAAGAACTGTATCAGTGTTAGCACTATGGCATGCAGGCAAAGATCTGATTTTCATTTCTATTTAACTCAAGCTAAGTACAGTGGCGCTACATCGGAAAATAAAACCTCATTTGTATAAAATTCATGTCCATATTGTGCATTCTTACACGCTACTGTGGTTGAATAAGAACATTAACTTTACAGAAATAAGGTTAATTTGCGGGAGAAGCGCAACTGTACTAAGCTTGAGTTAAGTCAAAGATTGCTATATAGAGCTCACCTTTAGAGTTCACAATTTGATGATATAATTCCAGGCACTTTTTTTTTTTTTGCCGATGGGAAATCATCAAATAACCCCTCCCGCTCTGGGCGGAGCAGGAGGGAGTGTCAGACTTTTACTGACTAAAACCCATCCATGTTCCTTCCTTTGCCCTCTATGTTCCAGGGCCGCGGTATCTCTTTCGAACAGTCCCACAACCCTAGCAGGCGTCGGTCCTTACGGACCCCTTCCTGTTTACTGACTCTCTTTGAGGCGCGCGTGGAACACGAACGCGCCGTCGACACGGCCTGTCGTCATAAGACGGACGGCGAGCTAGCTTAATTCCAGGCCCTGCAGTCTCGACATAGTTGCCGATCGAAAAACAACCGAATTCGGTCGCAAAGTCATAACGATGCGGATTTAAGGTGGAAGCTGACACCGGCGGGTCGCGTCCGGCTCGCGTCCGGCTCGCGTCCACCTTAAATCCGCATCGTTTTGGCTTTGCGACCGAATTCGTTGGTTTTGCGATCGCTATCTACGTCGTGACTAAAGGGCCAGAAAACCTCTATAGTAGACACGAGAAAGTACCAACCTACTTGGGGGATAGTATTTTTACGCCGTGCCGGGAGAAGCAAACACTGCGTTGCCGGTGACAAAATATCTCGGACAGGAAAAAGACTGATACCAGAGTCCATTGCACGAGCGCGCAGCGTAAACGTAACGTAAATATGTCGATTTTTTAGGGGGAAGCGCCAGGATATCCTGCGAAATTCAAATTTTCTTACGTTTTTTTCAATTTGCAGGTCAGTGTCAGGTTATATGTTTATGAAAAATGAGTCGCGACGGTAACACGTATGTAGTTACAGAATTATAATAATTAAAATCATTAATAAGACCCTCTGAGTTCATTTAACCCTATTCTGTAACTATTTCATGAAAAAGTTATTCAATTCATAAATGTATCGATTTTTGAAACGAAAATACAATTATCCATAGCATTTTATAGTTAAATTCTTTGCAACAAACACAATCAGTATCGTGCTTAAATATGAATAAATAATAATTATATTGTTAAATAATATTTAAGCACGATACTGATGCAAAGAATTTAACTAAAATGCTATGGGATAATTGTATTTTCGATTCAAAAATCGATATATTTCTGTTACGTTTACACTGCGCTCGTGCTAGGGCCTAAGGTCACACAGATAAGAAATGAAGAAATAACACAGCCCAAATATTCTCATGTCCAAAAACACTTCAAAAGTAATTTATAAAATTATCTACAAGCGAACGATGCTTAGATAATTACAATATCAGTTTCAGTGATCAATTACTCGTATGAACAATTTAGACGTGTCTACCTATAGTATGAAACTTACTTGAGTTTAGGTAAAGTGGTGGATACAACTAAGTTACTTAAGCCAATTAGTGTGCCGAATAGTTCCTTGAAATTCTAGTGGTGTTTAATTACTTTAGCTGTTTATATAACATAGTTATGGTTAGGCTTGTATATAAGAGGCACGCAGTCATGTGAAGGCGGCGAATGTTATGTGCAGTGCGCCGAGCGGGGAGGAGGTAAGTGCCGCTCGTCCGCGCGGTCCGGCGGTGTGCAGTCATGAGCACCAATATGTACACACGCTCCTAAATTTAAAAGCAATTTTCGCGAGAAATAATGATGTAACTTGGAGATGGGATCTTTGTCATAAAAATATCGGTTCCAGATAATTATGTTCGTAACAACATGAAATTTTAATCAGAAAAGTAGGAGTAAAACACTCTTTAAAGTTGTTAAGTGTTTACATATTGGTGCTCGTGACTGTACGCGTGGTTGGAATCAACGGATTTCATACAAGTCAATGCGACGTGAGATCCGCTTTAACGCCCGACCGTGCGGATGAGCGATATCGTGAGTCTTAACTGCCTATTATAGCACAGATCGACTTTAGGTGGGAGGCGTCATGGTAGATCGCGTTTTTTTTTTTTTGTAATTTGCTGGTCAGTGTCAGGTTGTATGTTCTTAAAATATTATGATTCGCGACCGTAACAAATATGGTTTTACGTCCACTGTATTTTAGACCACAAAACTATTATAATCTCACGCTCCTATGTGTTTCCTGGAAAGCATTTATAATTGATTTCGTAAATACTATTAGTTTCGTTGTGAACTCAGCCACCTGCGTGAGTGTACCCGTGAAATCTTCTCACTTCGATGAAATTGGGTCATGGGTGGGAAGGTGTATTATAAAATTTATTTTAGACTAGATGCTGCCCGCGGCATCGCTCGCGTTTTGGTTGGAAATTATTCCAAGGGCACGTTGTAAATATAGCCTATAGCACTCGGGGATAATGTAGCTTCCTATTAGTGAAAGAATTTTCAAAATCGGTTTTATAGTTTCAGAGATTACCCCCTACATACAAATTTACAAACATACAAACAAATTTTACCTCTTTATAATATTAGTATAGATTAAATACAAATAATTTTGTTGTGCTTTACCGGTGTTTTATAGTGTTTAGTTATATTAGGAAGAGAGAAAATTATAAACAATCAGTGTGTGTGTGTGTTTTTAGGTACTATACGCACAAATAATCACTACAAACACACACACACCCCAGTTACACAAATACACACATAAAATAATAATATATACTGGGTGGAAGGTACATCGACGCCAGAAGCAGTTACCACGTGTTCAGTACGGTCGCAAGCACATCTAGTTACCAACTGTCACTTTAAATGATTTTAAACCATAAAATATTGACGATTAAGTTCAAAATCGAATGAAAAAATTGACAGTATGTTGTAACTAGATGCGGTGGCGACTGTACATCACTACATAGTATAAAACAAAGTCGCTTTCTCTGTCCCTATGTCCCTTTGTATGCTTAAGGACGCGTATGCAAATCTGACTAAAACTTTAAAAAATAAGTAATTTTTCGGTTGCTTTTGCGGAAAAATGAAACAAAACTAAATGCAACCAATAACTACCACATATAGATTACTTCTTCATCTTCAAATGGTATAAGCTTTTTTTTCAAAAATGTTAGTTTTTAATACTGTAAAAAAATATTTCCGGTGCATCTCCACACAAAATTAACGATATCGTGTTGAGTTTAGGATCAGTTTTCTTCTATTTAATAACACACATTTATGTATTTAAAAATATTTTATGTAAGAATATATGTTCAACTCAAAATGGTATTAAAAAAAAATATCAAAATGTTACAATCCAACTCAGAAAAAAAATAAAATCGCATCTATATTTTCTACAAATTTTGCTTAATCGCGTGAATCTTACAGGCTTGAGTTACGGGTTATTTTACTTGTCACTGTCTTGATTTATTGCACAAAAATTTTGTAATGAACTATATTATTAGTCTACGCTCGGCCGCCGTCATGAGTGGACGCTGTGTCGCTTGTAACCAGGAGCTCGTATTGAAAAAGATCGCTGTACGAATACAAAATATTTGACTTCTCAAACTTGATACTTCACGTATTTTGTACAGGCTACGGACAACCAAGGTAAGATTTTATTCAGTTTCATAATTGTTTTTGCTTGAAGTAAAAAAGGATTATAAAATTCACATTTTGTTTCGGACTTGATGGAGTGACCTGAAGGTGTACTGGTAAGACTGTTACAGGAACTAATGAACGAGTAGCGCTAGGTGTACCGAGTTTGGGCTTGTCTTGTTAGTTATGTTGAGACCTTACCTCCGGACTTGATGGAGTGACCTGAAGGTGTACCTGCTACAGGAACTTATGAACGAGGAGTGCTAGGTGTACCGAGTTTGGGCTTGTCTTGTTAGTTATGTTGAGACCTTACCTCCGGACTTGATGGAGTGACCTGAAGGTGTACCTGCTACAGGAACTTATGAACGAGGAGTGCTAGGTGTACCGAGTTTGGGCTTGTCTTGTTAGTTATGTTGAGACCTTACCTCCGGACTTGATGGAGTGACCTGAAGGTGTACCTGCTACAGGAACTAATGAACGAGGAGTGCTAGGTGTACCGAGTTTGGGTTTGTCTTGTTAGTTATGTTGAAACCTTACGTCCGGACTTGATGGAGTGACCTGAAGGAGTACTTCGAAGACTGCTGCAGGAACTAATAAACGAGTAGCGCTAGGTGTGCCGAGTTTGGGCTTGTTTTGTTAGTTACACTGAGATCTTACCTCCGGAATTGATGTACCTCGAAGACTGCTATAGGAAATAATAAACGTAAAGAATGTGTAAAGTTTATACCTCTTATAACTCAATTCTTGTTTTAGATGCCAAAGCCTAAGACGTTTGGGAAATGTTCCCGTAAGAAACTTCAGACCAGTAGAAGTAACTTAGAAAAGGCAAGACGGTTAGTACATAAATGATTATCAAAAATACATGTATAATTAATTGTGATCATTTATAAACACAGGATCCTTTTTTCACAGGCAAAAGGACGGAGGTAGAGGTGACACGAGTATTGCGACTGATACACCCGAAGTGTGTCCGAAAAGATATGACCAAGCGAGTTGTAGTACTACTGATGACATTAATTTGGAAGTGTCTTACGTAAGTTATATTGCATTTTTAATTAGTGTAATAATTTTTTTGTTTATTCATTACTACTTTATACTGAAAAAAAGTCATTTTTTTCTGTATTTGTTTTAGAATATGAACAATGAGGAAACAGAGCCGTTCCAGGTATCAGGAAGAAGGGTCGTAGAAATAGGTTATTTTATGAAACAGCTTCAAGATATTGTAGACCATAGTTCCATGTTTAAATGTAATTTAGGTACTGTTGAAATCTTAAATGAAAAAAGGACTGGACTAATTTCAACTTTTCATATGAAGTGCCAAATGTGTGGAACAAATTTTATATTGAAATCTTCTAAAGATTCGATAAATAAAATGGATGTGAATGAGTAAGTCGTGGCCGGTATTATGAGTATTGGTGCTGGAGTTACACAGCTAAATACGGTTCTTAGTCACATAAATACGCCACCTATGTCAGTACGATTGTATCAATCGAAACACGATTTAATTTGTCGATGGTGGAACAAAACTGCAAAGCACTGTATAGCAGAGGCTGGTAAGGAAGAGAAAAGTCAATTGATTAAGATTTTTGTTCTAGTGTTTTTCGTTAGTTTTTATAATCATTTTATCACTTACTAGCTCTTAGTGCATTTAATGTGCATTGTAATTTGTGCCGTATGAATGTGAAATGTTTTTCTTCTATTTATATTGACATTTGTATGGTGTACATCTATCTATTGTTACTGTGTGCCTAAAATTGTGTGTGCCAAATAAACATATTTTCTTAAATTTTTCTTTTCTTTATAATAGGTGACCGGACAAAAAAAACTATATAGTCCGTCAGATAGATTTCCAAAAAATATTGAATACGTATTTTTTCTTTTTTCTGGTAAACAAAAAATGAAGACGATACAGTGCGTTGAAAACTCGTGTGACGTCACATGTAGGTACACTTTTTACCCACAAGTGACGTCACAAGCACCCACTCATGACTTTTGATCTTCGTCAATTTTGACAGACTGAATAAAATCATATTTTTTTAGTGCTTACCAAACAATCACTGTCCAATGGTATCTACCTATATGACCATTTCACGTTACAAAGTTTTTGAAAACAAAATAGGTAGGTACCTACCGTAAGTTTAAAAAATATTCACGGCAATAAAATAAATAAAAGTAGGCTCAAGTATCAAGTCGTGTCAGTTCACTCATAATTTCGCCGCTTCGCGCAAGGCGCTGTGTGTGTGAGCCGTGCACGTGTAGTAGTAAGATTCAATACCTAAAATCGAAGCGCGTCAATTCGTAAATGCGTCCTTAAATCTTTGAAACTCCGCAACGGATTTTGATGCGGTTTTTTCTAATAGATAGAGTGATTCAAGAGGAAGGTTTATATGTATAACATTGCATCCGTACGAAGCCGGGGCGGGTCGCTAGTTATACATAAATTATTTCTATGTGGTACGGATTGTTCGGAATGATTTACTGGATACGTGGTTACGATTTTGTGCGTCGATGACCCTTCAAATCAATATAAAAATTATCTAATTTATTTATTTATTTATTGAAATCTGTCTTACAACTATCTCTCTTACAGGTGTATCCTTAATGCGATAGCGCGATCTTTAAATTAACTTGTTTACAATAAAACTAAAAAACGTAAAAAACTAGTAGTAATTAAAAAATAAATAATGATAATAATAATTTACAAAACATTTGAATTACAACAATTTTTTATTTTTTTTCCTAATTAAAAATATGGCCCTCAATGTCTACATTGAAAATAATATAAAAGAAAGCTATTTCAAATTCTTTATTGGCTTAATTATAAAGAGATTAGCCCTCGTAGCAACAGTCTATACAGAAATTAATTAACAATGTTATAACACTAATTAGGTCTTAAGATTTATTTCGTTGAAATGGTCCTTTTTGGGGTTCCATACCCAACGGGTAAAAACGGAACCCTAACTAAGACTCCACTGTCCGTCTGTATGTCTGTCTGGCTGTCTGTCACCAGGCTGTATCTCATGAACCGTGATAGCTAGACAGTTGAAATTTTCATAGATGATGTATTTCTGTTGCCGCTTTAACAACAAATACTAAAAACAGAATAAAATAAATATTTAAGGGACCTCATAAATAACAAACGTGCGTTTTTTTTTTTTTTTCGATAAACGTACGGATCCCTTGGTTCGGTTTTTGTCCAGTCCAGGACACTTGTGACGCGGGCCTGTGGACGGTGAGCTATGGGCTAGGTCGCCATCCGTCCGTCTTATGACGACAGGCCGTGTCGACGGCGCGTTCGTGTTCCACGCGCGCCTCAAAGAGAGTCAGCAAACAGGAAGGGGTCCGAAAGGACCGATGCTTGCCAGGGTTGCGGGACTGTTCGAAAGAGATACCGCGGCCCTGGAACACAAAGGGCAAAGGAAGGAACATGGATGGGTTTTAGTCAGTAAAAGTCTGACACTCCCTCCTGCTCAGCCCAGAGCGGGAGGGGTTATTTGATGATACCCCATCGGTAAAAAAAAAGGGACACTTGAGAGGGGTTTGAACGACGGCGTTAGACAGAGGTGTACCTAATAGTACACCCACATTTCGTCAGTTATGCCTCATCACATACATCAGGACTTAAATATTAAGTGAAACTAACATAGACAGTGATAATAAGTAACTTGAGAAAAATACCTATTACGTAGGTTCTGAACAAACACTGTGGCCGGATAAAGTAATACAGTTCCTATGTATCCTGAAAATTACTTACGTAACTTACTCCAAGTTTGGCCCTTAATATTTCTTTTAGGATCTAAAAGTAGTTGCTCTTACTTCGTTAGCGCTTTTAGCTACGGACGCTACGGTATCATGAATTGTTGATGTTTAATCATGGAAATTAACAGACAGATCGATGTTACTTAAGGACACAGCACACATATCAAATAGGAAAGGGATCGGCATCGTATCATCTTCGCCACGCCGACAAACAGGCGTCAACTTAACGTAAGCAAGCGGATCAGCAGCTCCGATACGTCAACTCGGCTACGGTTAGGCGATGCCGCGCTCACGGCTCGCCGACCGCTGTTTGATCAGTTTGATAATGACAGCACGTGTGTCAACAGGAGTGTGCGTAAGGGTGGACGAAGAGGCGTAAGCTCGGGTACGGATAGACGTAAGCGCGGCTACGGACATACGTAAGCGCCGGGAATACGAGCCGTAAGCGAGTTGACCACGCACCGTCCGCGATTTGTGAGCTTATCCCGAGGCGTGGTGATTACGTTGCGATTCCGATTAGTATGCGTTGCAGTAAGGAGTTTCATACAAAGAATACTGAACGGCTCGAGTTGATACGGTGCCGATCCCTTTCCAATTTGATAACTGTACTGTGTCCTTTATTCTGAGGAATACAGGCTTCAGTGTTTACTTAACAACAACACTGCCCGACCTTGGCATTGAACCCTAGACTCCACGTTCGGGTTTGCAACCACCAGACCTTCGGAGCAGCTGCAATAGACAGATAATTATTGAGATAATTCATAATGTCATAGTATAGTAATGAGACCGGTTGGCGATAGCAGTACCTACGTCTCTGACATCTTTATTGTAACATCTACTGGTTAATGGGTAAGGGATGTTTTTGAATTTCTAAAGTTTACGAAGCCAATATAAACTCATCAAAATCAGGCACGGTAGTGCCCCCGCTAAGACGAGCCAAGGGAAGCGCAAGGGCACTACCTACTTTTTCTCGAAGTGCTTTGTCGTTTTTTTTTGAACACTCATAATTTTTTTTTTTTTTTTTTACCGATTGGAAATCATCAAATAACCCCCTCCCGCTCTGGGCTGAGCAGGAGGGAGTGTCAGACTTTTACTGACTAAAACCCATCCATATTCCTTCTTTTGCCACTGACTCACTAACTGATGATCATCAAAATTTTAAGGGTACTTCCTTAGAGTTTTGTGCTTGGATCTACATAAGATCTGATAACTTTTTGACAGTGCGAGCTATACAGGCTGTCGTTTTTCAACCTGGTCAAATTCAAGGAGGTATCTATACTAACGTTTCTTGACCCGAATCGATACTAAAAAGGGTAGTATTTTTTTTTCGGAAATCGGAAAGTGTAAAACGTATTTAAACGCAGCCCGTCTGTTTCTAGCCCAAAAAATGCGCCGTCACACACACAAACGCAAACGTTTATTCCACAGTATAATTAGGGACAGTATTTAAACTAGGGGGTGGTTTACGTTTACCGATTTCCGTTAAAAAAAAAAACTACCCTTTTTAGTATCGATTCGGGTCGAGAATAGTTAGTATAGATACCTCCTTGAATTTGACCAACAGGGCTATTGCGTAACTCTGTTGACAGTTCATATGGATCATCACTTGGCGAGTTTTAATATTCAATGACAGTTCTGCACGGGTAGCGTCAGTTGAAACGAACAAGAACGGTCATTGTATATCAAAACTCGCCAAGTGATGATCACTATGAACAGTCAACAGAGATACGCAATAGCCCTGCTGGATGCAAAACGACAGCCTGTATAGTCTCCTCTTGGCAACATTTTACATGAGAATACTTTTGGTGGGATCGTCATCATTTCCTTGCCCTGAACCCAATTTATTTGGTGTCGGCGCAGCATATCTTCTTCTTCAATACTTCTCTATTGCTCATCATCTCATCATACATCTCCTTTCTTGTCATATCATCGTTCACACAGTCCATCCATCGTTTCTTTGGTCTTCCTCTACTCTTATACTCATCAACATTCTCAAGCCTTTTCTCACGACGATTTCCTCATTTGTCCGCATCACATGCCCTTACCAAGGCAACCGACTATCACATAACTCATCAAAATCGTGATATTAAATAATAATTAATTCTCTATTCTATTTGTACTGTTTAATGCAAATATTGGTATTTGGTCGACGCAGTATTTTTAATTATTAGTTGGCAGCGTTATTCCGGCCAATGTTTATTTTGTTAGTAATTACCTAAGTAGGTATATTGTTAGGGCCGGTGAAACTGAATATACTAATTCATACAAGGAAATATATCTATTTGATGACAAAACTGATTTGGTAGATTTTGGTGTGACCGGCAAAATCACTAAAAGAAACATGGGGCCGCTTTATAAGAATTCGGATTTTTAAATATATTGTTGTATATTCGTGTTATGAGGGTGGTTGCATCCACCTACTCCTATATAAGTTGTGTCGCTTGACAAATAAACTCAGTGTGCTACCAGCTATCCGACGTTTCACTTGTTTCCCGTCCGCATATATATCAGTGGCGACGAGGACCTACTTACCCGCGATAACGAAAACAAAAATAACGTTAAAAAAATGTCACATTTTGGAATATTATCGAGTTTTGACCACAACATCCATACATGGCAAAACTATAAACAACGCATTTCGCAATGGTTCATTGCGAACGATGTGGACAACGTACAGGATCCCAAGGGAGTGAAAAGACGGGCAATATTGCTGAGTGCACTCACTGACAGCACTTACAAACTGGCGGCCGATTTGGCGTTACCGAAGGAGCTAACGCAGACGCCATACGAAGACATTCTCACACTTCTCGACTCAGACAGACTCAGACACTTCACACCAAGGAAATGCGGATTTGGTGAGCGGTATAATTTCTATGCTGCTACTCAAGGTCAAGAAGAAACATTCCCACAGTGGGCTGCGAGGCTTCGTGGCCTCACTACACACTGCGGATTTCTGAATGTAGAAGAGGCGCTGCGTGATCTGTTTGTTATGGGTATGCTGCCGGGACCGGAGAAGGACAAGCTTTTCGCACGTGACCTTCAGGAGTTGACATTGGCAAAAGCGGTGGATTTGGCGGAGAGCGTGCGCAGTGCACGCAAGGGAGCAGCAGCATCATCATCGGCGTCGGCGCAAGCGCCGCCGTCGAGCGAAGCGCTATTCAAAATCGTCACCACAAACGAACCCAGTGCTAACAAAGATAAGTGTTCCGTGTGCGGCTACAAAAATCATAAAACGTCACAGTGTCGGTTTGCTAACTATACATGCAAAAAGTGTAACGTAAAAGGCCATCTCCGTAGAATGTGCAAAAAAATTAATTTTGTAGGAACGGGTGGGTCGAGCGAGAGTGATGATGACGGTAGGTCAAAAAAAATATGTTCACGAAACGGCGAACCTATGACGATAACAGTTTCGATACAAAGTAGGAAGCTAAAGTTTGAAGTCGATACCGGGTCGGCAGTCACAGCGATTTCTGAGAAAATGTACAAAAGATATTTTGAATTGTTTACGTTATTATCAACATCGGATAGATTATTTACGTATACAGGTCATAGTATCAATTGTCTAGGAATAGTGCAATTACCTATTACATATATAGACAAAACACATGTAGTTAATGTGCGAGTGATACGTGATGGTGGACCCCCAATCTTGGGCAGAGATTTTATTTGTTTGTTTAAATTACAAATGTTGCAAATAAATTATTGTCAGTCAAATAATATTGCCGAACAGTTAAAACTACAATATCCATCTGTATTCTCAGACGACCTAGGTGAATTTACAAAGTATCGGGTAAAACTACAATTAAAAGATGACGCGAAACCGGTTTTTTTCAAAGCTCGTCCTATAGCATTTGCGCTAAAAGATAAAATAAACGACGAACTCGATCGTTTGGTACGTATAGGTGTACTGAAACCGGTTCAATATTCAGATTACGCATCGCCTATTGTTCCTATATTAAAGCGAGACGGGGCAATTAGGTTGTGCGTAGATTATTCGGTAAGCGTAAACAAGCAGCTAGTTGTAGAACAGTATCCGTTACCAACAGCACAAGAACTTTTTACAAAATTACACGGGGGACAGCAGTTTAGCAAATTAGATTTGACAGGACACAAAGTAGTAATACCCGAAACACTCAGAACTAAATTATTATCACAACTACATAAATCACATTTAGGAATCGTAAAAACGAAAGCTGAAGCGCGCGGTAGATTTTGGTTTCCGGGAATAGATAACGCGGTAGAAAAAATGATTGCGGATTGTGAGGTTTGTTTACAGTTGAGACAGTTACCAGCGCGTGCGCCGCCAGCGCAATGGCCACACTCACCGCAGGCGTTCTATCGTATTCATATTGACTTTCTCGGCCCCATACATAATCGTTCATACTTAGTAATAGTAGATGCGTACTCAAAGTGGGTAGAAGCGTATGATATGGGGACAAGTACATCATCATGTTCGCTGATTAATAAATTGTATGAATACATGGCTAGATTTGGCTTACCGCATACCATTGTCAGTGATAATGGCACGCAATTCACTTCTGCAGAATTCAAAATGTTCTGTACATCGAATGGAATATCGCAAGTGACGTCACCGGCTTATCATCCGGCCAGTAACGGGCAGGCAGAAAGCTACGTGAAGGTAGTGAAGAAGGGAATTAAATCTTGTATGTTAAGTAATAGCAATACTAAAGGATTGAACAACAAGTTATTTAAATATCTATTTGATTATCGAAATTCAGTTCATTCGGCTACGGGCTGTTCACCTGCCCAGTTAGTGTTCGGACACAAACTGCGATCGCGACTAGATTTAATCAAACCTAACCAACCTCCACCGGCGTCTGTCACTCTCACTCGAAACGTCGAAAACCACCAGTGTTTGCAGTCTAATAATGGCAACAAAGCTTGCAAAAATTTCAAAGCTGGAGACTATGTTTTGTATAAAAAAACCAACATAAATAAGCAAGGGTCATGGAATAAAGGTGTAGTAATTAAAAAAATGGGCAAAGTTACATATATTGTAAAGGACTTTAAAACTTCTTGTAATGTGAAAAAACATAAAAATCAATTAATAGCATATAAAGGTACAGCAGCAGTTTCCCACCGGTCAGAGGATTGCCCTATTGAAGTCGAAGACATCACTTCACTAGGAACTTCACCACCAAACCCAACACCCCCAGTGGACGACAAGGAGTCAGACTCGGGAGGGGAGGGAAATGGTGAGAGTAAAGGAATCATGGATACAGAAACACCGACTGGCACATCCAAAGAGGAAGACGAAGAATTCTATGAGGCAACAGAAGAGACTCATGATGAACCCCTCGTGGAGGCAGGCTCAGGCCAGCCCCCACAGCCAGCAAGGCAAAGGAGTGACGGGAAAAAACTGCGATCTGTACCTAGGGTCGATTATAAACAATTCTACTAAGTAAATTATATTGTCATGTTTATGTTGTCAAGCTATGGGGAGGAATGTTGTATATTCGTATAAGTTGTGTCGCTTGTCAAATAAACTCAGTGTGCTACCAGCTATCCGACGTTTCACTTGTTTCCCGTCCGCATATATATCATATATAAACCATAATTAGCAAATAGTGCGGTGTGTAATTAAGACTTCATTTAATTTTAATTACTCAACGTTTGTCAACAATTAAGTAATGTATGATGTGCTTGCCTAGGTTGGTCCGTGGATGGGTGACCACCCATTACATACTGAGTTTCTTCCGTACCTCGGAAAGCACGTTAAGCCGTTGGTCCCGGCTGTCATTTGCAGAGCTTTGACAGTCGTTATAATTATGCAGTGGCCCGAAAATTCGGCAACCAGTCTTACCTAGGGGTATCGTATTACCAAAAGTAGCGCCGGCGTCTTGACCACCAGCAGCGCCGTCGGCAGAAGCCGGCAAGTGCGGCTGTGAATCGATATTCTCAGTTTTCTTGTGGCTTTGATTTGATGCCTGCCCCCGATGCCGCGCGGTGCGGCGGCGGCCTCGCCGGCAAAACGGCCGCCGGCTTTGTTGCGATTGCCGCACGAAAAGCCAGGCCACCGTCGCATACCGCCGGGCTGTGGAACCACCATTAGATATCTTATTAACAACATTGTAACCCTCCAAGATGGATCGCCATACTGCTAATCACTTAGCATATTTATAAGACATTGAATATTATTATTTTACTGGCTCAATGCCAGCCATAGGTTACGACATTAAATATGCAAAATGTCAAGGATATGAAAATCAAAGAGGCTTCATGTGTCTGGGGCTCAATAACGCCCTTATAGTCTGTAAATGATGCGTGGGAGTATCAAATGGCTTTATCCAAATTTGATATGATTTTGTCTTACATTTTTTTCTACCTCTCTATTTTTGTCGTGTTATCATATATCAATACATTATAGTGGCCATTATTTTGTGAGTAACATAAACCCTTTTGCAAAAAATTGACACTTGATTTTATTCTCGGTCTTAATTGAATATTACAAGAAAAAGGTTTTATTAATTTGACGATGTAATAATTTATTATGATATTTGAAATAATTATCCTAGCTGGCATGAATGGCTCTTTTTAATGCCTAGTATCAGAGCATTTACACGAGCAATCTATGGGTCAACTACACTAAAAAATCTGCAATCTACTGCGATCTACTGTTTGTCCTGCGCGTTCAATATAATAATGCTTTCAGGATGTTTTTGCGACTGCCCCGTTTCTGTAGCGCTTCAGAAATGTTTGCTGAGGCCCACACAGGTAGTTTTCATGCCATAATACGCAAAAAAACGGCTTCGCTGCTGAGTGCGGAGTAGTCGTAACTATATAATGAGAGCTGTGGCGGAGAGCTATACTACAAACATCAGACATTTTGTGCCGAGGTTGATTAGGTAGGAAACATGTCTTTCTGCCTGGTCGTCTTTTGTTTTAATAATATTATTTTTATATCAATGTTACTAACACTTAAATATAAGCTGTGTGTAATAATAACAAAATATAGATCACTGTTGTCCGAAATAAATGAATTTTAATTTAATTCAATAAAAGCTTATGATCCAAATTCAAACTTTACATCAAAATAAAACTAATGATTATTGTAAAACTGCTTTAATAATGACGCGAATTGTTGAAACTGTAACTTGCGTGTTACTAAAATTTTTAAACTTTTAATAATAAATTATGCTTATTATAATGAATATGCAAGGATTAACATTGATTAGGTTGGTAAGTGGAGACTAAACTATATGAAGAGTAAAGAGACAGTAATTAACATAATGTACACGTGGCCAGCTAAATCAGATTTCACGCCAAACTACTTTGTCCTGCGGCAAACTGGTTTATCGTGTCAGGATATGCTAACCCAAACAAAGCAATTACACTAGCATGACATCGCTTGCCTAACATATTTTAGTCGGAATGTGAGCATAGGGTACTGGGTTCGATTCCCAGGTCGAGCAGTGTTATTGGGTTTTTCCAACAGGAATTTCTCAGCAGCAGCCACGGAGTCTGGATTTGTGACCGGTTGAGGGCAATAGGCTCGTCCCCTATTCCTTGGGGCTTAAACATAACTGGCGAAATGTGGGTGCACTAATGGGTACACCTCTGCCTAAGCCTTCGAGGATTATAGGCGTAATGTTATATTGTCCTATGATCGTCTCTTTGTGATGAGCCCTAGCCTAACTTTGGCGTAGGACTAATTTGTTTCGCCTGAAATAGAATTTACCAGCGGTACCTAACACATATTATATATTATTTCTATACTGTGTTTATGAATGAGAATTTTGCACACGAGTGCTGTTTTTCAGTTACTCTAAAAGTAAAAACTTCATACCTAATAATTAAAATTTGACGAAAAACATGATTGATAGCGATTTACATTTTCATCAACACTCAACTGCAGATGATAAATCGAGTCTTTTTTGTTCATAAAACTTGTAATCGTACATTATGATACAAGTGCGGTAAGTTGAAAATTACAGCCGAGGCGATATTGCTAGCCCGACCTGTAGGCGAGGGCTACAAGAAAGCAGAGGCTGCAATTATCAAAGCGCACGTATGTCATACGACGTTTTATAACATATTTGCTAGGAAATAAATAAAACAGCCTCTGAGACTTCTGGCGGTGTTGAATTAATACATTCATCATTACTTGACGACATTTTCAAATAAAAACAATACAGCGAAAAGAAAAAGCGCGCAGAATATTTTTTACTTGTTCACAAATTAGCGATGCGCGTGCATCAGCGCTTTTTTTTTAACGCCAGTATTGCTAATAAAGTAAATTAATATTTCATCACTCCCGCACGAAAGAAGTGTGTCTTTCCTTAAGAAAAAGATTAATGTTTTTTTTATAAAATTTATCAAATTATTGTCAAATTAGTTCAGAAACATTAAAAAAGTTTAATAAAATATTGAAAAAATTACAGCGTCAAAAAAGAACGGTCATTTGTGACCCAGACCCGACACAAATGAGACATATCTCAGTTTTTTTGTTATTTTAAATATAGCTTTGTGACTATTTAATTTATTTACCTATGATGACTGAATACTTTCATGCTGGGAGTGGTGAAAAGTTTTGTATGCAATATGAGCAAGTTCATTTGCTATTCGTTTTGTTGAGTCTTTCGCTTACTCAGGATTGAAATTTATAATCACTCGCTGCGCTCGTGATTCTATTTTTCAATCCTTCGTTCGCTCAAGACTCAAAATCAAAACTCATAGGAAAAACGAACTTTCCGCACATGTTGGATAAATAACTATTTTTGTGTTTTTGTTACAGGTTATAATTTATTGTCAAAATTAATTAAATTAAAGAATTAAATATAAAATTAATAATTACTAACTACTATTATTACTTATTTTATTTTTTTATAATTTTATATTTATTTATTTTATTTTATCTCCCAAAGTTAATTTTATTCATAAAATGTTCACCACTTTTCTGACATAAAAACTCTTTGCTAAGATTTTAAAAAATACCGTTCATTTTAGACGGAGCATCTTGATAAACCGTGCGTTTTACATTACATTACCGCACAAGTGATATTGAAATTGGTGAAATAAGAGACCCATTAAGAGCAAATGTGTTATAAAAAAAATTATGATAATAATATATTATTCTCAAATAATGGTACATTAACAGTGGATGAAGTACAAGTCCATGATTAGACCTGTCCTACTATTGTATGGATCGGAATACTGGGCTGTGAAGAAGATGGATGAAAAAAGATTGCATGTAGCGAAGATGACAATGTTAAGGTGGATGTGTGACAAGAATGGATAAATTAAGTAATGAGTTGATTAAACGAAGTTTGAATGCTGCGCCAGTTACAGTAAAGTTAAAAGGGAATCGACTGTCTTGGTATGGTATATATATATGGTATATGGTATATATGAGGAGAATGAATATAGGCAATACAATGAATTGTCAAAGTAATCTGACATGGACATAACCCTCCCCATCTCTAAATACAAAAAAAAATGACACTGCAATAAATGTATAACAATAATTATAATTTTTAAGTGAAACAATTACTTTTGTTGGCTCAAATGCTTTTTAATTATTTAGGTTTAATTTTGTTTTTTGAATTATTATTTTTTCTCTAATTTCTGTGTCACCTAGTTTTATGTGCATGCTGTGGTCCTCTGTAATTGAAGGAACACACGGAAAAGGACCTTTGCAAAACTGTGACCAGTAATGTGTCTTTTTTTTTTTTTTTTTTTTACCGATGGGAAATCATCAAATAACCCCTCCCGCTCTGGGCTGAGCAGGAGGGAGTGTCAGACTTCTACTGACTAAAACCCATCCATGTTCCTTCCTTTGCCCTTTATGTTCCAGGGCCGCGGTATCTCTTTCGAACAGTCCCGCAACCCTGGCAGGCGTCGGCCCTTACGGACCCCTCCATGTTTGCTGACTCTCCTTGAGGCGCGCGTGGAACACGAACGCGCCGTCGACACGGCCTGTCGTCATAAGACGGACGGACGGCGAGCTAGCCCATAGCTCACCGTCCACAGGCCCGCGCCTACGGTGGCCGGGGGCCACCACGTGGCCCCCGACGCCCGGTGCGTCTCCCGCGGCGGCTGGGACGTGAGGTTCTCTCCCTCTCACGTTCCGCCACCTCCTTCGCTAGCATGACTGCTTCGCAGAAGGAGGTGACGGCGTCCCATTCCGTCTCGCTCCGGACCATGGATTGAACCAAGGCCGGAAGCGAGAGGTCGCCGCCGCCGATCGCCGCTACGAGGACACGGCGGTGCTCCGCCCACGCGGGGCAGATCTCCACCGTGTGCTCCACCGTGTCCTCCGGTCGATCCTCACAATGGTAGCACCCGGGCGTTTCCACCCGCCCGATTCGGTGCAAGAACCTCCCGAAACAACCGTGTCCGGTGAGGACCTGCGTCAGGCGGAAGGTGAGGGCGCCGTGGCGCCTCTCTAGCCACTCCTCAAAGAGGGGACTTATCGCCACTATTGTGACGTGCCCTGCACGGGGTTGCGACAGTCGCTCTCTCCATGTCGCCATGAGATCGCGCCGGAGGTCTGTCCGCTGAGCGACAATTTGCCGCGGCAGCGGAGTTACCCCCCGGCGTAGTGCCTCCACGCGCCATTCGTGTAGGCGCGCGAGGACTATCGCCTCCAGATCCCATGGCGGCAATCCGGCAAGGAGGCTCGCCGCCTCGCCGGAGATCGTGCGGTATCCCCGGACCAGCCTTACGGCTACCACCTTTTGGGGCGCGTTCAGGTAGTGGGCGGCTCGCCGCCTCAAGGAACGCGCCCACACCGGGGCCCCGTAAAGGGCCATGGACCGCACGACCCCCGCGTAAACCAGTAATGTGTCTGTGTATCCTTTGTTGGAGATCCGAATAAATAATTAAATAAATATAAGTATTGATGGATGGAGAGGAAGACCAAGGAAACGATAGATGGATTTCGTGAGGAATGATTTGAAAGAAAAAGGAGTAAATGATAGCGTGACGGTCTACAGAGGAAGATGGAAGAAAAACACGTATTGCGCCGAACCCAAGTAACATAAGACAATGGCTAGAAGATGATAATGAACAATGGATGAAATAAAATGAGGATGTGAATGGAGACAATGCCTTGAATTTATGTACGTATGCATGTATGTATTTATTATGTAACTAAGTACTTTTACTATTACTATCTAGTGATATAAACCAGTCTCACCACAAGACTATTAAATACAAAAATGTCACATTAAACTCAACATCATCAAAATCATCCCAAAATCCTCTATGATGAAGCTAAAATCCTCGTAAACAAGAATATACGAGTAAACGTAAAACAATATCGATGGGGTGACATTATCACATGTCTATTCCTGTAGCGGGGACGGTGACGCACGTTGTGGGGTGAGACTGTGAGAGAGTGGGGCAACGTCATAATATCGCCGAAATTCATATTCGGTCATTTTGGCTGACCGACAGTGCACGTACGTGAGGTGTGAGCGGAAAGCGGTTTGATAACATTGCGTTCTTTCTTTTTCGAGTAGTAAGTGCCTAATCTGTTGTCAGAGTTTTTATGCCGCCCATGGGCCTCTGACTTGGCTTTACATGCTGTCAAGAAGTATCTATCAGGCATGCTGGTTTCCTCACGATTTTTCCTTCAACGAAGTGATAATTATACAATATGCACATGAATCCGAAAAATCAGAGGTGCGTGTCTTGGGTTCGAACTCGAGACCTATGCCTTGGCAGTCCAACGGTCATATGGTTATGTTATTCGAGTACATGCCACCCAAACTTAAGCCCTTTGTGCATGGCGTTACGTTGAAAATAACTAGACAAGACTAGACTTACAACAATTTTCATAATAATTATGGTTCTTTTGCTTGTACCCGTAGTCTAAACTGACTTTTAATTGAGTTTATCAAGAAAAAAATAAATTGGGGTCCTCCGGGACGGGAGCCTCGGGGATCGGGGTACTCAGGGAATAACCCATGCATACAGTACACACGAACTGATCGTTAAAAGATTTTTACAAAATATTTTATTATTTTGTTGTACAAAACAACAAAAAGATGACTGTTCTATGTTTGTCTATTGTAAATCTTGCATATTCTGAAGGTATGTTAGTATATTAATTTTAAACACTAGTGTTTGGACTATTGCAGCAGTTATCTCTTTCTTCGTATTAAAAGTCTCTTCATAAATTCGATTTTTCACACATAAATCAGCCCTTTTACTCGAAATTCACTCATAACTTGCACCACTCAAAATATAATTACAAGTATTTGTACTCACATTTCGTCCTTAACTGGTTTGTGATTGGATATCACCGGTTTTTCCGACAACTGAGATATATTGATAAATTATATACGATGAAGGGATATGCTTGGATGAAACGCAAATATTTGTGGAAGCGATGGAATCCTCGCGAAGGTCATGGATATTGTTTTGTTTTGTTTTGAATATTGGTTTGATTGCAAGCGGTCGTGAAACGGCTCTTTTGGTAAAAGACCTTTATGAGAATACTATGTTTCACAAATAAATGTTCTGATTCTGATTTTGAACCTTTTATCATTTTTAACAATATGCTGATTTAAAAGAGTGTCCATGGAGTTTCTTGAGTTCTTCTTCATAGAGATCTACGCTAGGGAATGGGCAACTACAGTACTTTCACAGTTTTTATGCCTTGTGACTGGGACTGTAGCTACATTTCATTGTTATCTTTGTTTCGACAGTTCAAAAGTGCCTGTAACTGGCCTACTTGAAATAAATGCTTTGATTTTGATTTCCGGATCGTAAATGTTGTCTAGGGTTCAACTTATGAAGTCTATGAGATAACTACCATAGAGTCACTGTGACCGGCCACCTTGTATGAGCAGTTATAAACAGTTCAAATCAAATCAAATTAGGCACCAGACAGGCACTTTTGAACTGTCGAAACAAAGATAACGATTAAATGTAGCTACAGTCCCAGTCACAAGGTAAAAAAACTGTGAAAGTACTGTAGTTGCCCATTCCCTAGTGTAGATCTCTATGAAGAAGAACTCGAGAAACTCCATGGACACTCTTTTAAATCAGCATATTGTTACAAAACCTTGGTTACATCATTCATATTGAGATGTTACATTATGTGAGAACGATGTAGCAAGATGTGCACGTTAAAAGTATCCATAATAAAAACAAAAAAGACAATTCAAAAAATAAAGTAAAATAATTAATTCAACCAACCAATGACCAGTCACAACTGACAGCGCCCGTTCACCAACATGACACATGGATCAGCACCATTCAACTTAACTATTTTGAAGGGAACTAAATGATCCGACGCACGCGCCACCATCAGCGAGACATTGAGTTAAAACTGATGAAAAATTTATATGTGGGGGGGAAGGGGTTAAAATGATGTACTGAGTGAATACGTGGTAACCGTTTGTTACTAGTTCACTGCCCCGTTGGTCTCGTCACAAGCGCGACTGCTGAGCGTGGGGTTCTGGGTTCGATTCCCCGGTAGGGCAAAAACTGCTATTGGGTTTTTCCCATTAGTTTCTCAGTAGTAGCCCGGAGTTTGGAAGTTGGCGGTATGGAAAACACGCTAAGCCGTTGATCCTGCGCCTCAGATGCGATCAGGCTATGAAAGTATTAGGAACCACCTCTGCACTTGTGTCTGCGCACCTCATTCAAATCCAGACAGATGCAGATGGTTTTACATAATAAGCAGACAAAAACGTTCCTTATTTACCCTATAACCTTTTCAATACCAGTTATTACATACCCCATGACCTTTAAAGTACGATGGTACAGATGTGCAGTACGCACGCACCACGTGACGCTATCGGAGCTGACGTTCACTTCCTTGCTGATGACAATGACATTGTCGTCATCCACTGCCAAGGGGAATACAAAGATATAGAGAATTGTTGGAAAGGAACAATATTAAAGTTGGTCTTGATTTAAGAAGCGGATCTCACGGTGGATTGGATTGTATGAAATCCATTGATATCTCACACACGATACAACCCGCCAATACATTTGCTTTTCCGCCTCCACCCGACCGTGCAGACGTGAGAATCGCCATAAAGCTAAGAGTAATTGATGTACAATCTCAAAATAAGTAACCTGGTTAGTTCATAGTATAACCTAGTAAGTATGACTGTTGAGATTTGAGATGATGAGTAATAGAGAAGCATGGAAGAAGACATGCTGAACTCCAAATAAATTGCCATAAGGGTTGAAAAATGGCGAGGATGAGTGGCAGTATTTCCATATCTGACAACTGCTCTCAAAATGGTGAAGGATCATCATGAGGACAAACATGATGAGGAAACCAGCTTTTCCTAGAACTAAAAGATCTTCCGAATTGAGCCCACGTGGTGGGTTATGACCGGTTCCCTTCCTCAAAAATATTATCTCCCAGCGGCGGGAAAGTTACAGGCTGAAAATACTAAGATACATTCCAACGTCAACCATTCATTGATTCATTCTCCTGCTCTTACCAATTTATTTCAGCCCGCGTACCATGGCAATACTATCTCTATTCTACCAAGAATCGACAAAGCTCTTTCTATACAACTTGACATGTCTGTCATACATTTTTAACATCGCCATGCTGGCGACGATAGAAATCTTTTCATAATCTGTCATTTTTTTCGATTCTTCGTCGACAAAACCCGTTTCTACAGTGGTCATGCTACGCGGGCTGGTCGGCGCAGCATGTCTTCTTCTTCCATACTTCTCTATTACTAGACATAACAAAAATTCATCGACATGAGAAGTATATGAGTGGGGGAGAAATAAAAAGGATTAAGTAGGTATGGATATCAGTTCTTCATCATATACTTTGTATCATGAGTGTGAAAGTGACTTTATAAATGTGTTATGTAAATCTTTATGCTTCAGCATTATTGTGTACGTTTGCCTCTTCCAGTATTTTCTGAGCCTGTATCACGTTGAATATCACGTGACCGAATTGACCTTTTTAAACTATTTGTGGTCATTTTGCACTGCATAATCAGCATATAATGTTCCCACTGCTGGGTCACTCGGCCTCCTCTCTATGTGCCAGTTGGTAGATGTCACATGTCTTCGTTTTTTTGGTTCTAGATAATGCCGGTTTCCTCACGATGTTTTCCTTCACGGTTTTGAGAGCAGTGGTGAAGAAATAAATTACACAAAGTAATGCGCCTGCCTGGTTTGGAACCCACGACTTACTGCTCGTTAGTCGGGGCCGCCACCACTAGGCCACCGCTGCTCTCTTTTTTCATTTTGCACTAATTGATCATAATTATTTCGACATAATAACTCGTTAATCATCGGTTTTTGTTAAATTTCAGTGTGCTGATACCTACCTATTGTGATTTTATTTAGAAGATGACCTAATAATTTATTTAATTAATCTTAATTTTATATCGTATTTGTAACTCGTGTTAAATGATTGTCAAAATCGTGTATGTGTGTGTCATTTAGATTGTTAAACAATCTAAATGACGTTCTAGGAAAGCCGTTAGTCCGGGCTGTCATTTGTAGATCTTTGACAGTCGTTACAGGTAGTCAGTGGTCCAAAAAGTCAGACGACTAGTCTTACTTGTCTTAACTGGGTTGTGGAGGTCAGATAGGCAGTCGCTCCGTGTAAAATACTGGCATTCAGCTGCATCGGGTTAGACTGGAAGCCGACCCTAACATAGTTAGGAAAAGGCTACGCAGATGATGAGGTTCTCCTGATCTTATTCCAATTTATTTGGAGTCGGCGCAGCATGTCAACATAATCTCGTACCATACTCCGATAACTCATCTCAGCAGTCACCTTCTTTCTTGAAATATCTTACTCCATCCAGCCTACCCATCGGTTTTGTGGTCTTCCTGTACTCATATAGCTATCCACACAAAACTCGCGTCACGACATTTTCCTCATTCCTCCGCATCACATTCCCATACCACGATAACGGACTACCACATAACTTTTCAGGTCTCCAGCGCCACCTTCAGACTTCCTCTTATGTAGGTATTCATTTCTTATTTTATCTATTAGCGGAAGACCACACATCCCCATGAGCATTCTCATCTCAGCTACATGCCAATGCCCTTCATTCATCCATTTGTGGCCCAACATTCTTATTCATACAAGACAAATGGTCCAATCATTGTTTTATAAATCTTCCCTTTAAGTTTAAGGGGAATGCGGGAGTCGCATATTGTTCCCGTGCCCAGCCGCCATTTTTTTATCCATTCAGTACTAATTCTGTGCTTAACACTACGATCTGTTCCGCCATTGCTTTGCACGAGTGCCTACCGAAACTCGGAGCAGACAGGGAGAAACCTACTAAATAATTTAATTACCTATAATCGATAGTCATGATCTTACATAACCAAAGGATAGGCATTAAATAAAGTATATTATGTAAGTAATGCATATATACAAATAAATAAAATTGGAGTGTTTGTTTGTAATATCAAAATACTTAACAGCTTTTTACTGAATGCATATGAAAATATATACGGCACTTATAACAAAAACATAGGTATTTTATTCAGTTTTTGTCTGTCTGTCTGTTTGTACCGGTTAATCTCCGAAACGGCACACAGAAAAACGCCTTTAATACGTTTGCACCGTAATTACATTTTGCTGTGGAGTTCTTTTACCACATAACACAACTGTCACCGAGTCGGAGTCGTATGACAAATGGAACGCCACATTTAAATATTCCAATCGATATTTAAATTATTTATGCGAGTTTGTGTGTACTGTATGAAAACGTTACTGTTGAGTTTTTACAAGTGATGATAGGTACTTAGGCTGATATTTAAATAGTCGGTACATGTTCCCGTCAATTTCTTACACTAGTATTATGACAGTTGCGTGACAGTGACGGGCATAACGCTTAGAGAAAGTACATACTAGGTTACGGTTATACAGCGTGGAGATATCGACGCACATAATTATGGAGCTGTTTCCTACGAAAGTGCAATACCTACACGGTCAAAATATAGGGAACAGCATTATTTCTAAATTTTCGATGAAAATACCTATCCCCCACATAGGTATTTTTCACCGGCTGAAGTACCTAGGAGTATGTGGTAACCGTTTGTGCGTCAATGACCTTCCACCTTACAGATCTGAGCTCTAGTCCGTAAATTACACTTCGGACAGTTCACCACTATAAAAATATTCATATTCATTTATTTTGCATTCCATAATGTATAAAAAATAACTGCTTACAGTTTCATTAAGCC
Source organism: Eugnorisma glareosa (assembly GCA_947578425.1). Lineage (NCBI taxonomy): Eukaryota > Metazoa > Arthropoda > Insecta > Lepidoptera > Noctuidae > Eugnorisma > Eugnorisma glareosa. Next base: position 15,634,690 of record OX387960.1, on the reverse strand, counting down.
ATCTATGCGGTAGGTATGTAAGGTAGACAGGTATTTTATAAGCATTTTGGAAATATACCGAACAGAAGGAAATCATTCAGTTCGTCCTTATGCGGAAAAGTAAATTCATGTTGATTGGTGCGCTTAAAAAGAAAAATAAAACACGTCGCAATATGAATAGACGTCTATACGACACAGACAGAGTGTTTTCAAATTGGCTGAAAAACAGTTTATTTCAACGATACTGAGCCCGTCGCTTGATAGCTTCAATGCAATGGATATAAAACCGTAAAAGTCCAAAGATAAAGCGCAATTTTCATTGGTGTTGGTAGATCTATTCCAGGTTTTTAAACCATTGAGGTGTGAAAAATATGGTAGGGGAGTTTATTACCAACCTTTTGACTTCGTCTGTCGATGTGAGTAAAGCGAAGTTATTGATGCGCGTCACAATATTTTTGTTTATTTTTTAATAAATTTTTATTATATTTTTTTGTATTATATTAAATTTATGATTGATAGAAAAGTTCGATGCACCTTGGTTGTCGCACACTGTGGAAGTGCTGGTCAGAAGACCCCACATCAAACTTCAAAATTTTCTTTTTTTTTTTGTTTCTGTGTTTGTTTACTAACAATATTTTTTAGGAACAATGATACTAAAATAGGGCCGTGACGTGATGCCTTAAAAAAAAAACATATATTTGACTTAATTTTTAATTATTGAATTATTAAATATCTATTAATTTCGTTCAATGATTTGTGAAAAATACTGGTGTTATTGGACTTTCATAATATAATAATTTGTTTTTGTTAATAATTTTAACTTTATTGCTTTTATCAATTAAATAACTCCATAATTACCTGATCTTTAAAAGTAAATTAAAAACATGTAACAAAAGATCCCTGGCAGCGGTGGGATTCGAACCCACGCCTCCGAAGAGACTGGTGCCTTAAACCAGCGCCTTAGACCGCTCGGCCACGCTACCACTTGATCAGAGCTTCAAAATTATCACACAGTCCCAGGGCGCGGTTGGAATGTCGACGTCACAAATGGTACAGACATTTTCTTATCTGTCCTATTAATAACAGCGCGTCGTGATATAAATTTAATATTACTCATTCGTTATGTTTGCACGAATGAGATAATTGATTAAGAACGACCAGACAATTATTGTCAAAAAAAAAAAAGATTGTATTATTGTTGTAAAAAAATACGCGTCTAATTGAGTACCTCCTTGTTTTTCGTCGGTTAAAAATACAAATCTTAGATGACTTTTTTGCTTTTTATTGTTATATCTTAAGATGTTTCATGAGGACACTATCATTCTACAAAATTTGTAGATTTTTTTTGTTACTTAATATAAATAAATTGATTATTTCTTCTGTGTGTTCTTTCTTGTGTTTTATTACTTCAATTACTTCAAAATAAGCCCTTCAGAATATAAAATCGAATGAAAAGCGTGATAATGTTTATGTATTCTTTTTCGATTTTCGCAGAGAAAATCTTGTAACAAACTTATATAGGAAAAAAAACGAACCCTAATCTTATTTGCATTTCCAAACTAAACTAGAGTTTTTAATCTGCGTCGAACTAAAACAATTTTTTCCCCCCGAAGCTTCCAATTCTCGTTATGATTGCAAATGGCCGCCGTCTCGACAGGCCGTAATATATCGACCACCTGCCATGCGTTGTGCATTTGTTTGAGTTCAGGACCGCAGTCAGGCCGATGGGAAGCACAGGGTCGGAAGAGGGCAGTCCATTTTTGAAGTATGAAATATTCTTCTCCGCATATCAATGACAATGTCTTCAAAAATAAATATGTTAGGGTCAAACACCAGTGCTTCGTGGCACTGGTGTTTGACTGAACGAAAAAATGGTGTATGCTAAAAAGCTATGACATACATTGTACATACATTGTGATACAAGGGTGGAAAGTAAAAAAAAACACGACCGCGTAACAGAAAGATGCCGATGCAAAAGATTTAATTTTCGAATCATAATTATAGTCTCTGAAAGTACGCCATGTTTAACAACTGTATTGAAAATAATATTTAAGCAACTGGGCGACGGAGCTCAGCTCGGGTGAAAATAAAGAAAACAAATGTTCCCGGATATTAGACTCAGCTAGATCGATTTTTCGCCTGCACTACACATACATATTGCAACTTTCGTCGAAATTGCTAGAGCCTTTTTCGAGAACGTGATTATAAATATTTCTCATTTAATAGTTTAGGATGTAGATTGTAAACTTTTCAGTTAACCGTCAATTTAGCTCTCAAACAGACTTCCAAGCTTTTGGCCACCCGAAGATAACAACTGCCACAATTATCCAGATGATAGCCGGAACCAACAACTCCTTACTTGCTCCTCCTCTAAAACTTGTTTTTGAGGGACGGAGGAGTCTTTGTACAGGAAGGTCTTAGATCGACCAGGGCAAGCGTAGATTAACCTCTCATCCACGCGAGGTTAGTTCATATTTAACCATACGTTGAGGTACAGGATTGCCTGTTTTTACTAACAATGGGCATCTCCCAAATCATCATCATCAGCCTAGCCTTTTCCCAACTATGTTGCCTTTGGCTTCCAGTCTAACCGGATGCGGCTGAATATCAGAATTTTACATGGAGCAACTGTCTATCTGACATACACAAGTACACAACCCACTTAGTACTGGGTAACACCCTTTGGTAAGACTGTGTGTCTCGTAAATGTAATTCCTAAATCTTATTGCACGTTGGATTATCGGATCTGAATGCTGGGTCAGTTGTCAGATATCCAACGGAGCGCTATTGTAAGCCATTGCATTTGGGTTATACGTCACCGAGTGTTATATTAATAATCAGCCTTTAAAGTTCCCACTGCTGGGACACTCGGCCTCCTTTTATGAGAAGGAATGGGCTAAAATCCACCACGCGGGCCCAGTGCGGGTGCGGAATGTTATATAAATCAGGCAAAAATCTTCCTAGCGAAACTTTTAGATCGCTTGCACCTTCACCACCGTCCCCACAAATAGCCACTCCGGAGGTAGGAACGTGGGTCCATTGTGCTGTAATGGACCGTTTTAGCCACCATATTGAAATGCGATTCTAAATGAGAAAATTACGCTTTATTGGCTTTCACGAATGACGTCACAATTTAAATGCTCCTGAATGTTTTGTGCACACAGACGGTATTTTATTGTTGAGGATATTTTCTTTCAGAGTTTCTGGTTGATTTGATTTTGGTGAGAATGGAAACTCGGTTGGTAATGGGAAGTATTAAGAAGTAGGTATCTTTCTTTCTTTTTTCTGTAGCGTGTATTTTTTATTTTATTTTATTTAGGGACAAAAAACAGTTACACGTTACAATTTGTTCATCGGAGCTAATTAGTATAATTTAATAAACGTATAACCCACACTATTGTCCACGGAGGACCTTTAATTTTGTTTTCATAATCATCATCATCATTTCAGCCGAAAGACGTCCACTGCTGGACATAGGCCTCCCCCAAGTGTCGCCACATTGACTGGTCCCGTGCGACTCGCATCCAACGGATCCCCGCAACCTTCACCAGGTCATCAGTCCACCTAGTGGGAGGCCTTTCAATGCAACGTCTTCCGGTTCGCGGTCGCCACTCCAGAACTTTTCGGCCCCATCGGCCATCCATTCTGCGAGCAATGTGCCCTGCCCACTGCCACTTCAGTTTGGCAATTCTTCAGGCTACGTCGGTAACCTTGGTTCTCTTGCGGATGTCTTCATTTCTGATTCGATCACGCAAGGAAACTCCGAGCATAGCCCTCTCCATTGCCCTTTGAGTGACTTTAAGCCTTCGAATGAGGCCCATTGTGTCGAGCGACCACGTTTCGGTCCCGTATGTAATCACTGGCAACACACACTGGTCATAGACTTTCGTCTTGAGACACTGCGGTAAGTTGGACGAGACGATACCGCGCACCTTCCCGAACGCTGCCCAGCCGAGTCGGATTCGACGGTTGACCTCTTTCTCGAAGTTAGACCTACCAAGCTGGACCGTTTGTCCCAGGTAGACATAATCGTCTACAACTTCGAGTGTAAAGTCTCCGATCTTGATAGGAGTGGGTGTTCAGTTAAGACCCACTCTTTCGGAGGCTCTAGTGAGGTCATCGAGCATTGTACTGAGGTCCTCCATGGTCTCAGCCATGACCACTATATTGTCGGCAAACCGAAGATGAGTGATGTACACGCCATTAACGTTGATGCCTAGCTCTCTCCAGTCCAGAACCTTGAAGACATCCTCCAGTGCAGCGGTGAACAGTTTCGGAGATATGACGTCTCCCTGTCTCACACCTCGCTGCAGAAGGATAGGTTCCGAGGTCTGGTCCTGAAGTCGGACTGACATGGTGGCGTTTTTGTACAAACACTTCAACACCTCGATGTACCGATAGTCGATTTGGCACCGTTGGAGAGACTGCAGTACAGCCCAAGTCTCGATTGAATCGAAGGCTATCTCGTAGTCCACACACGCTAAACAGAGAGGCAGGTTATACTCTTCGGTATTCTGTATAACCTGCCGCAGCGTATGTATGTGATCTACGGTGCTGAAGCCTTTTCGGAATCCGGCTTGTTCGGGAGGCTGAAAACCGTCAAACCTGCGCCCGAGACGATTCGTGATGACTCTTGAAAACAACTTGTAGACATGGCTTAGAAGTGAGATGGGCCTATAGTTCTTCAACCGGGCATTGTCGCCCTTCTTGAAGAAGAGTACCACCACACCCCTGCACCATGCCTGTGGCGTTTTCCCCTCGAGTATGACGGAATCAAACAGCTTCTGAAGGGCCTTAATTACCGGTTTTCCACCCGCCTTCAGGAGTTCGACCGTAATTCCATCATCACCCGGTGCCTTGTTGTTTTTAAGCTGTTTCAGAGCTATCTTAATCTCGTACAGGCTGACGTCCGGGATGTCTTCGGTATAATGTCGGGTCAGCCTAGCTCTTGGGTCGTTTGGCTAGATCTACAACGGGTTTACTGGTTGACGTGTACAACTGCCCATAAAAACTCTCGATCTCCCTCAGAAATTCCGGTTTGGCGGATACGATCCTGACATCGTCGGTCTTCAGTTTCGTGAGCTGGCTCTGCCCAATAGCCAGATCTCTCGCAAATACCTTGGAGCCTTTATTCCGCTCAATTGCGTCTTTAGTACGCTCGGTATTAAAGCGGCGGAGGTCGCTCTTCAAGGATTTAGAGATCCGTCTATTGAGCTGCCGGTATTTCCACGCCTCATCTGAAGACTGCAGGATCATCTCACGCCGCTCCTTCATGAGCTTAAGAGTATGATCAGAGAGCTTTTTGTTCTTATCTGCACGACGTGTCTTGAAGAACTTAGACATCGTTGTATTCGTCCAGTGAGCTTCCTAAGCACTCGAAACGATTTTGGAGTTCAAGCTGAAAGCTTTCGGGGTTTTGGATCTGGATCTGTGCTGGACGGAGCGTAGACTTCATCAGTCGAGACCTTTCAAGCTTGATATTGATGTTCAATGTGCCTCTTACCATGAGGTGGTCGCTCCCAGTTTTCACCGAATTGATCACAGAGACATCATTGAACATTTGCTTCTTGGTTGACATGATGAAGTCAATCTCATTTTTAGTGGTACCATCGGGGCTCTGCCAGGTCCACTTCCTGTGCTCACGTTTTCTGAAGAAGGACTTCATCATATAGAGGCCCTCCTTCTCCATAAAACTAGCCAGTTGGTGACCCCGGTGATTCCGACGTCCAACCCCAAATTGCCCCACCTGCAGCTCATCCCCGTCTCGTTTGCCCAGTTTCGCATTGAAGTCCCCCATGACAACGGTGAAGTGAGTTTTGAAACCATGCATGACTTTAGAGATATCCTCATACATGGTCTCCACTACATCGTCGGGGTGTGCCGAGGTCGGGGCGTATACCTGTATGACCTTCAGCGAATACCATGAGGATATTCTGAGTATAAGGTACGCCACCCTGTTCGACACACTCTCGATCTTCACCACGTTATTCACAAGAGACTTGTGGAAGATAAACCCAACACCACCCTGGGATTCTGGGACTGCCGGTCACCCTCTCGGAAATAGAGCAGGTTGCCGGATTTCAGGATTATCGTGTCCTCCCCCTCTCTTCGGACTTCAGATAATCCCACAACACTCCATCGTAGCCTACTCAATTCTTCTTCGAGCTCCGTTGTCTTCTCATCGGTCCGGAGTGTACGCGTGTTGTATGTTGCCAGGTCAAGTCGTCGGTATAGGCAGCCGGATCCCTTCCGGAGATTCTTCGCACCCCTTGCCACGCCGTCACCTCGACCGCTACCATAGTCGAGGGTAGACGGGCTGCCGGGTACTAGGGGCCATCTTTGTGTTGCGCTCATCATAAGGGGGGTTTTGCCATAATCGCCACGCTTGGCAGCCGTGTTGGCGATCGCAGTACGGTTGTTACAAAAACACAGAAAACGTTGCTGCCCATTCTCTGGTAAATCCCTTAGTCGCCTCTTACGACATCCACGGGAAGATATGGGATGGTGCTATTCTTTACGTCCGACACCATACGGAACATAATGTTTTCATAATGACTATGGCTAAATAATAAGAGCCGCACGGGTCGATTTTCAAGGTTAAACCGCACTCGCCAAGATCGGTCTGTGGATGGGTGATCATCATTACATACCGAGTTTTCTCCGAGCCTCGGAAAGACCCGGCTGTCATTTGTAGATCTTTGACAGTTGTTACAGGTAGTCAATGGCCCGAAAGTCTAACAACCAATCTTACCAAGGGATACCGTACATTACCCAGTAGGCCTCTTTGCCAACAAATCCAGACTCCGTGGCAGCTACTGAGAAATTCCTGATAGAAAAACCCAATAACATTTTTCCCAACCTGGGAATCAAACCTAGGACCTCAAGCAATCGCGGTTGCGGCCACTAGACCAAAGAGTCATTACTGAAACAGTTAATTAAAATGGCGTAAATACTCTCACATTTCAGTAGTATTCCGAGTACTCAATGGCACCTATTCAAAGTTACATCACTACCATTCGATCCCGCGATCCCAGGTTGGCATTGTGCATTAGTGTTGGCTCATCTCTCATTATCCCGGGATTTGCATGATCCAATTAGAGATGTATTGTAGGTATTGTATAAATCGGCTTCATTGTTCAAGCAAGGTACTTAGATGTAAGGTTTTATTCTCGTATGAAGGTTAACTAGATGATCTATTTTTGAATACAAGGTTTTTGATCTGTATTGGTGTGTATTTTTATGGGATTTATGGGCTTGACTTCGTACTTTTAGGCCTTATTATTACTAAAAATAATATCTATAGTATAGGTATTGATATGAAAATTATTACAAAGACATTAAATAACTTCACCGTGACTGCAGCAGATAGGACCAATTCATCATACATGTGCACGTCATTTGTCTGATCTAGAGGCAGGAAAATTTATCTTCCTTGATATTACTTGGCGCGAGTCTAGCGCAGACAAGAATTTATTCTTGGACAGCGCCGAAGCAGTGTACACAGTTAGTGTTTAGAAACGACACGAATTCTTGTATAGGCCCGGAGGGACTTTAATTTTCTTAGCGTGTACTGTGGCCGTGGCCGTGGCCTAAAGATAAGAATGATTCTGCAAATTACTGACTGCCGAAATGTGGGTGGCCTATGTCGATCTGGGTGAACCTCTACCAAACCCTTTGGGAGTATGAAGAACAGAGTGTACGGTCGAACAAGATATTTGATATACACGCAAAGATATTCACAATCCTAGTACACTGACAATATTGTTTGCAATTTTATTTTATAAAGCTTACGTCATTAAGAGTCACTCCATTAATGAAAAAAGCTTTATGAAATAAAATTTGGAAAAGTATACGCTCCGGTATTGGATTGTGAAAATTTCCGCGTGTATACCAACTAGCTTGTTCGACCGTACATTTCTTCGTCCTCCATAGAAGAGGGGGGGTTCTCCGACCGGACGGGTGTTGTGTCTGGTAGGCTACTGCCCGACAGTTGTTGTCGCATTTTTGTATATAGGTAGTGTTTAGCCGCAGATAACTTTACCTGCACGATTTAGGAATTTGATGTTAGCACTTTATTTCTGTCATAGATGGCGCTATAGAACTTTTTGTCCCATGTTGATGAAGTACTTTTTGTAGTGCCGCAACAACCTTATTAAAGCCGTGAGCCGTGAGCTGGTACAAAACTTGTGGCAGATCCTCACTTTTAAAATATTTTTTAAGTTATATGTACATAACTCAGACAGTATCAAAATCTTCATAGGACTGAAACAATGAATACCCACACGATATTTACTTATGCAACTAAATACTTCTCTCTGAGCTGAAAACATGCGAGCATGAACTATGCAACAGATGGGAACCAAAAATACGGCCAGACCGACGCAATAACTATGAGGCTTTCAACCACTTCTCTTTAGTCTTATAATCATGAACATAATATAATTTGAAGACACAACGAACCCAAATACGAAACAAAATATTTACACTTTTCAGTCACAAACAAAACAAGACTTCTATAAGTTATTATAGCTTGCAACTTTAGCCGTAACTTTCAAGAAAAATGTTTTAACCCTATACCTTGGTTAATAAGGGTTATTTTTCTTTGTTTTGTATATATTTAGGAGTACATAAGTAGCAATATAGACTGCAGACACATTAGTGTGGTAGACGCAGCAGGTGCAAGGGATAGCTCGTAAAGTAAGTGTTTTTACGGAACTTGGTCTATTTAGTATCAATAGTTAGTCTAGTACCACTCCAGACTTTTTTGTTGTTGTGTCTTTTTGGTTTGGAGTACGTGATGCAGCTGATGGAGTAAATGGAAAAGTTTTCGGATTGATTTTCTTTTGTTTTTAGAAAATGGTAGTTTGAATCCTAAAAATGGTTGTTCTAAACAAATGAATGTGTTTTCGAACAACAATACGGTATTTTGATGTGAGAAATCTAATTAAGTAACTTCTAATGCCTAATGTTTTTGAAAAATGAATACTTTTTTTATTTGTAAATAAGGAACCAGTGACTATACACACAACCAGCCAGTGTTCGCTTCGTTTTCTTTGAGAATTAACATAAACGTATCATCGAATGGTCGGAAGTCATAGGAAACTATAAACTACCAGACAAGAAGTCATCAAGAATATGTGTGAGTGTGTATGCTACGTCGTTCTCACATAGTGTACCATCTCAACATGAATGATGTACCTTACCAAGGTTTTGTAAAAATATGCTGATTTAAAAGAGTGTCCATGGAGTTTCTTGCCCGTTCTTCTCCATAGAGATCTACGCTAGGGAATGGGCAACTACAGTACTTTCACAGTTTTTATACCTTGTGACTGGGACTGTAGCTACATTTCATTGTTATCTTTGTTTCGACAATTCAAAAGTGCCTGTAACTGGCCTACTTGAAATAAATGCTTTGATTTTGATTTTATGGTCAAAGACTAGTCTATCCATTTAACAACTGTATAAACCGAGTGACGTTCTCTTTCAAACACAAATTATATTAACGATATTAAAAGCTACAAATAAATGTTTGTTTTAACTACACGAACAAGACAAAAGAAATATATCCACAACCCTACATGTATCCGTGCAAGATTGATACAAACATTTCCGTTCTTATTCCACATCAAGCAGATCTATTCATTTATACTCGTCTGTTAAATTCCCTCTACGGTCCTATCTGCCTAGTACAAAACATCTCTCTTTAGCCACTCGGACAAACGATTTTGTACCTTATGTGAAGGGTGTAAAACTGTTGGTGTGGAGTTGTGAGGGGTCTTGTGAAATTGGTCGGATTGTCACCAAAATTATGAGACAGCTTGTCAACAGTAAATGTGTGACTGAAACAGTGTTGTTGTTGTTTGGTCTGTATGTTGATACTTGTCTTCTGTGCCTCTGAAAACCCGTCAAGTCATTGGTACATCTTTGACAGTCGTTACAGTGGCCCGAAAGTCTGACAACCATTCTTACCAAGGGGTATAGTATTACCCAGTACTAACAGGGTTGTAGAGGTCAGATAGGCAGTTACTCCCTGTAAAATACCAGTATTCAGCAGCGATCATGGCGCAACAGCGTCGAAATATTGGGAGCTCACAATAATTGAAAATCGCGGCACGTGTCTCGTAAGTGACAAAGTTTAGAAATACAGTATACAATCTATTAAATGCTCAAGCCTTTTTCTTTACGACAGACAAAGAAACTATGAAAAATGAAATGAAAAGCGTTTATTCGTGGCGACATCCTTTTTTTTTTTACCGATGGGAAATCATCAAATAACCCCTCCCGCTCTGGGCTGAGCAGGAGGGAGTGTCAGACTTTTACTGACTAAAACCCATCCATGTTCCTTCCTTTGCCCTTTGTGTTCCAGGGCCGCGGTATCTCTTTCGAACAGTCCCGCAACCCTGGCAGGCATCGGTCCTTACGGACCCCTTCCTGTTTGCTGACTCTCTTTGAGGCGCGCGTGGAACACGAACGCGCCGTCGACACGGTCATAAGACGGACGGACGGCGAGCTAGCCCATAGCTCACCGTCCACAGGCCCGCGCCTACGGTGGCCGGGGGCCACCACGTGGCCCCCGAAGCCCGGTGCGTCTCCCGCGGCGGCTGAGACGTGAGACTCTCTCCCTTTCACGTCCCGCCACCTCCCTCGCTAGCATGACTGCTTCGCAGAAGGAGGTGACGGCGTCCCATTCCCTCTCGCTCCGGACCATGGATTGAACCAGGGCCGGACGCGAGAGGTCGCCGCCGCCGATCGCCGCTACGAGGACACGGCGGTGCTCCGCCCACGCGGGGCAGATCTCCACCGTGTGCTCCACCGTGTCCTCCGGTCGATCCTCACAATGGTAGCACCCGGGCGTTTCCTCCCGCCCGATTCGGTGCAGGAACCTCCCGAAACAACCGTGTCCGGTGAGGACCTGCGTCAGGCGGAAGGTGAGGGCGCCGTGGCGCCTCTCTAGCCACTCCTCAAAGAGGGGACTTATCGCCACTATTGTGGCGTGCCCTATGTGGCGACATCCTAAGGCGCAAATTATACACAAACAGCGTAAGGTGACGGCGCGGCGTAGGCCGAAGGCGTGCAAAGTGCCTATAACGAAAAAAGAATGGCGTGCCTGCGCCGCGCCGATTGAGTGTATATCACGACCCGTCACCTACCTATATTTTGTATGAAAACGTTTTGTAGCGGCACTATACCTGCGCCGCGCCTTCTCCTTACGCTGTTTCTGTGTAAATTGCACCTTATAATTACAAAAAATGTTGCTTCTGCCAAAGTGTGAAGCAGTTTGTTCGCAGATGTAGTCCCCATACCTAATTATCGAATGCTATACTGACTCCTTAGTAGCTAAACTTATACAAAAACGTCTTGACTACACTATACACTTCGTTGAAGAAATCAAAATAATTATAACTATGTCGGCTGCCGCCATAGTCACCCATTTAATTAACACGAAATTATTTTCCCGTGAATCCGTAGTAATTTAACTATCATCGAAATATCAGCTTTCCTAACATAAAACTCATCCAACGTTGATTGGGAATCCAATTTTCTACCGCAAACAAAATAAGAATATATTCGAAATAATTGGACCTGTAATGGGAATAACAGAGATTTCGCAGAAATTTATTTGAATTTATTTTCAACTGTAGGTATTCAGAGCTTCGCCATGTGTGCTGGTGCTTAGGTACTTGATCTTTTTTTTCTATCTACATTAATAAAAATCTGAGTTCAAAGTGATAATTATAATTGTTAATTATCTTGATACCATAAGTATTGTGGGATGGTTTTTTTTTAAACAAACGTTGTTTTTTTTTAAATTTGCTTATATCATTATTTTTTTAACAAAAAGTTTTAAGTATATTCAAACTTAAATAGCAGTGCTCCTTCCGCTTAATGGTAGACTCTCCTTGTAATAGTAACAAAAACACGAGGGTATTTTTGAAAATTGTATTTTTTTCTTGCAACTTAATTTTTGTGCAATTCGTTCGAAACGTGAATAATGATCTTTTGACGTTTTCTTCATTAGTAAGTTGCACCCGTGCGAAGCCGGGGCGGGCGCTAGTGTTTTTAAAATTATGACTTTTAAAGCATCTCTAAGAAACTTTAACTCGTGACACGAACCTAAATAACGAATAAAAGTCTAAAATTGTCAACAAGAATGACAATTCAGTGTTTTCAACCCTATCTTAACTCAATCCAATCCCGGCAAGTCCTTGAATGCAATCCGGAATCCTCGACAAATGACATGTCCAAGCATTTATGTGGACATTTAAATCAGTGTCGTTAGCTCAATTCATATTTAAATTATTGTACACGACTGTACAGGCAGACTGCGTTTTGTAAATCGATATTATGATGCTTTAAGCGAAGTAAAGTACGTATTTTGTTTTTGAATGTACCTTATTAGTGTTGGCAAGTATTTATTTTCGAATTTCTAAAATTTCAGAAACGAAAGTTTCTGAAATTATTATTATTGGAATGCTAAATAAACTTTTTGTTGTAACAAGAATGCATTCAAATTCAAATTTGAAAAAAGAAAACTCTCAAGTTTGATTTGAAAGTCATTTTATTTGTATGTTCTCTTTTATAGTATTTATTTCAAATACGTTCAATAAAGTTGATGGTTTAGATTAGAGATATTTTTATCAGTTTTTGTATTGTAAATTCCAAGTGCAATACAAACTCTACCATACTGCAAAATGAACGTTACATTACTATTTACAAGGCTCATAAATCGATAAAACCAGTACCCGGAATGCCAATCAAACACGAGCATAACGTACTACGGCTACGTAACGTGGGTCGTATACCAAATACCAATTCCCAGAACAAGGCAGAGCTATACTACGAACGTTTTCAGCAACAAACATAGTAAGGGACTATTATACAGAACAAATGATCGAAAATGAACTCTAAAGGCCCGCTTTAAACTAACGCAAAACTGGCAGGAAGTCGTAGATGGTAGGTAAATTACTACGCCTTTTCAGAAGCGTAAAATTATAAAGGGGTGCCTCGAACTAAAAGGCTTTTCGCACACAAGCGACCTCCGAGCGCGTGCAACCCGCGGCCCAGACGGGACGACGAGCCCACTGTGCGAGAGAGACAAAAGACGCAAGTCCCAACGTGTTTGAAGAGTACAGAATAGTGATATTGACCTTGCGGGCGCTGACGTCATTCGCGACCTAGCTGCAGCTTCCCCTGTATTTCACGTCGATGTGTGAGTGAACCAGACCCTGAAAATGTATGTGTGCGCTCAATTTCCTCGAGTTTCCGCTTGTGTGTGTGTCCTATCCATGTTCTTGTATTGTCCCCTGTATTTGCAGGGTTCCGTGCAACAGGCGGGTATGTGTGTGTGTTGTGACATTGATTTCTCGTCTCCCGTGAAAGCAACAGGCGAATTACATTGTTCGCGTCTTTGGGTAAATATACAGGGGTTTTATTAGCGTAATATCGCTTACTCAGTAGCGTTAGTATGCGTAATAAGGGAGGTCCCGGGATCCTAGGGGAGATTGTAGCTCGTAGACTCATAGTATTAGTTACAAAGTTGGGGGCGTTAAACTGTCTTGTTTGGTTAATGCTGACATTTAAGTGAGGCGTTTGTTTATATCAAAAACTGAGGTAGAAGATTGAAGTTCAACTTTTGTTAATATACTTACGACATATTAATGACTACCTGAAGTCATTACTTTTTCCTAGTAACATAATTTTTTTTGATTAATTTTACCACAGGGGCCCGATATTTGACCTTCCAGGACTGTTATTATCCTGCCAGGGCTGCGGGACTGTTCGAAAGAGATACCGCGGCCCTGGAACACAAAGGGCAAAGGAAGGAACATGGATGGGTTTTAGTCAGTAAAAGTCTGACACTCCCTCCTGCTCAGCCCAGAGCGAGAGGTTATTTGATGATTTCCAATCGGAAAAAAGGACTGTTATTATTCCTCTGTACTCTGTTGAAATATTATTATTCCTAAAGTTGTGGCCAGGATTTCGACATCCGCATGTAACCTTGTTGAGATTAAAAGGCGGAAAATTCGGTAATGTATTCTAGGTACTTGACCGGGGAAGATCTGATAGCCCACAGGTCAACATCCTGAGGGTTCATAACCTGGCAAGTACTTTTATTGTAACATCAGCAAAATTGACTGCCTCGTTGTTTTAGTAGTCGGAAGCGTGACTGGTGAGCATGAGGACCTGGGTTCAATTCTTAGGTCGGGCAAAGTGTGTCAGGAATTTCTCAGTAGCAGCCACGGAGCTTGGATTTGCGTCCGGTTGGTGGCAATAGGCTTGCCCCCTATTACATGGGAATTAAACAAAACTGGTGAAATATGCCTCTGCAAACCCTTGGGGATTATAGGTATGATTTTATGTGATCAGCATAATTATTCAATCCATTGACTATTCTTGATTGCTTTACACTTTTTTATTGACTGATGGACATACTCATGACTTCGGTCTAGCCTGAAAGAAAGCTACAGATGAGGTCTACGATGAAAGAGGGTTGGAAGAAGTGAAAATGCCTACTCACTCTGGCTTTCAAGGGTGACGGGAATGATGGCTTATAGGACGAAGGGAACACAGCTGCTGGCAAGGAATTCCACACTTTGGCCATACGAATAATAAATTTGGATATGCGCTGAGTACGATGGGGAGTGTAGTTTTTTTACTTTCATTGCATGAAAAGGTTTTTTTAACTGGCTCAAGCCATCCTCATCCCTGATCAGGATATCCACCAAGGGCAAGATTTTACAAGTTGAAGACTTAATCATGTTTTTTATCGTGTGTTTAGTGCCTCACCTGGTGTCAGTTTTTTTGCTGCCTATGGGCCTCTGACTTGGCTTTACATGCCGTCGAGAAATCTCTGGTATGCTGGTTTCCTCGCAATGTTTTCTTCACCGAAGCAAGTTTAAGACTTTATTATTTATTCATAAAGGTCTACCAACAGCTTCTGTGTACATCATATCCTAAATAAAGGTTCCACAGTCAACCAGCATTCACAAACAAGTGATAGCATAAAAAGAATATAAAACTAAAAAGAGTTGCTCTAAAAATGAAATAAAACTAAAATAAACAACTACACAGCTAAACAAAAAAAATTAGTGCCAGAACAGTAAAAATGAGATCAAAACTGAGATCATTACCATCAATTAAAAAAAAAAAAACCTATGATATAAAAAACTTTATGATAAAGTTTCAGATAATTTGTTTGGTATTGTTACGCAGATAGTCATAACTTAACGCCTCGCCTGTAATCCTCGAAGTGTTAGTCAGAGGTATACCTTATAGTGCACCCACATTTTGCCAGTTATGTGCAAGTCCCATGTAAAAGGGGTGAGCAGATAGTCATTTTTAGGGGTAAAACCGGGACCCCATTACTAAGACTCCACTGTCCGTCTGTCATCAGGCTGGACCTCATGAACCGTGATAGCTAGACATTTGAAATTTTAACAGATGATGTATTTCTGTTGCCGCTATAACAACAAATACTAAAAACAGAATAAAATAAATATTTAAGGGAGCTCCAACACAACGTATTTTTTTTTTTAATTTTTACGGACTCGCACTTGACCGGTTTTTTGTTTAATTTTAACACTTTTACAGCCGAAGATTTTAAAACGCGGATTCCATGGTTCGCCGGCGATTTTCGCCGATATTGCAACATTTATAAAATGAGAACTATCAATGATAAATCTATAATTATTTTTTTATTTATACTATTGACTTGTTTATTTCTAGGATAAAAATAAAAAACAGACGTAAATTAGTTTTTTTTTATTTAAAAATGTAGAATAAAAAAGAGGTTTTATGGAAAAAAAAAAAAAGTCGAACATGGACTTTTGCGTGTTCAAGTCGTGTAATTTTTGCGTGTATGAAACATTTTGAAGCAAGGATGGTAGCATAAAGGCACGTTGCAGTCTGGGCAGTAAAATATGGTTTCTTTGCGTCCTCGTTTGCCAGTGTTTTTTTTAGAAATGTCTGCACAAACTTTACAGACTCTTGACACCTTCTCTTTTTTTTCGGTGCTCGGTATCCTTTCGAGAAAGTGCACTACACTATTATATCAATGCACGCCAAACACGGACTACGGACGTCGTTTTAAAACAAACACTAAGAAAGTCAGTCACGTACTGAGAACGTGATCAGCGTCACAATACAATCAACCTGGGACGTACTCTGCACGTGATCGGCTGTGAACGTGTTAAAGCCGACAGTGTTAAAATACGTGTCGTATTATCATTGTTTGCAAATTCTACGTCTCTCTTGTGTATTCACTCCGTTTAGAGGAACAGGTGCCGTTGCAAAAACTTTGGAACGTGAATTCCTAACGTTGACAAAAGATTTTGTGTGACTATGTTTTTTAATATATTTGACAACTGCCTGCAATCATGAGTTGGCGAAAAGTCACAATAGTACAGAACACAACAAAATGGTGCATGTCGCAGTCTTTTAAAAACATGTACAGTGAGTTTTAGCAATTATCTGACTCAAACTTTGCGTAAACGGTTGAGATTTGTAGAATACGAATCGATTGAATTTTATATTCTTTTACATTTTACTTACTTTGCTCAAATAAAATAATTATAAAATTCTATAGATTCGTATTCTAAAAAATCTCACTCACTCTGAAAAATCTCTCAATCATTTATGCAAAGGTGGGTCAGCTAATTGCTATAACTCACTGTACATTAAAAAATATTGGGTGATGTCACTAATTATTGAAGAAACCAGACGAATGGAACAGAAATGCTCGACGTCCAAAGTCCTAATCAAAGCGATCGGTCATGCGAATATGGTGATCGTAGGTTTCTTATGTCACTCACTTGTTCGGCAAACCAGAATGGGCGCTCTGTCAGCGCAAACGCTTGCTCTAGTTAGTGACAATCGCGTGCTCTTGCGATATTTGCTTTGGTTAGGATGCCGCCTTATTTGTACAATCCTATTTGCCACAAAAGTGATCCAAGTTTTTCCGAGGGTGGTCAAACCCATAAATCATTGCAATTTCAGTGGATTAAAGTAAATTAATAAATAAGCAATACATCTTCTCGACCTCATCACAAGAATAGATCAGCTGCGAGCCATCATGGCGTGGGCAGAAAAATATTTATTGCCTCACTAGGAGACTGCGTAGGCTTTGGTAATAAAAGTTAAGAGATTGAAATTAGGAAGAATAAAAACTTCTAACCGTACGTCGTGTACTTAGTGATTGAATGGACAATTATATAAATATATACAGGGTGTAAGCGCAGCCTTCAGTATAAATATCATACTAAGATGACCGGTACAAGAAATTATTTCAGGAATGTTATGGGGATCCAATAAATTACATTTGTTTTATTTACTCATACGCAATGTATGTACCTTGGCAAAACGCACGTAGCTAACAGCAAGCGCGACGACGAGTTTGATGAACTCTGTAGCTAGGCAGGAAGCGAAAAGCTGCAAAAGCGTCTTTCGATAGAGTATTTCAACATTCATTGTTGGATTTTTGATTTTAGCCGTATTATGGAGTGCTGCGTACAGGGAATGAAATTTTACATTAAAATTAAGGAATAGTAACTAAAAATAAAAAATAAAATGAAAAATTGCGGTGGAATATGATTCAAAATATGAAGCTGAATGCACCCTGTCAGTTTGTGGAGGGCTATCCCTTACATCCTGTAGGTATAATATATAACATTACATCTGTATTACCTGAAGGGTTAGGCAGAGATGTACCTAATAGTTCACCTACATTTTTACAGTTATGTTTAAGTCCTATGACTCCCATTTAATATGCGAGCTTATTGCCATCAACCGGGCACAAACCGGAACTTGTGGCTGCTACTGAGAAATTCCTGATTCAAAAATCCCTTTGCCCGACCCGGGAATCGAACCTAGGGCCTCCTGCTCAGCAGTCGCTTGCGACCACTAGACCGACGAGGCAGTAATAAAAAAAAATTGGCTGGCAGGCTAGTGGGCCGCGCAGACGTACGAGTATCTTTTGAGGCCCCGACTCACGGTTATGGTAGTCCTACCACTACCAAGACCTATGGAGTCTTAGTCATTAGTAGTCCGCCATACCCCGCCATTCCTCCGTACATTCCCCCAAACCGTGTATTTCAAGAGTCAGTTGGAAACAAATAAATCTAAACAAGATCAGCTGTTTTCGAGCTTTAATCTAGGTAACAGCATTTACAGAGAGTCTTTTAGACGAGGATTTTAAAATAATACGAAGAATTTTACAGCCTATGGATACTTGCAAAACCAAGATAATAGTATCTAGGTGGCGTAGCGATGACCTTAATCCCCTTTAAACGACGTACCAGTTGAGTGAAAGTGGCTAAATCCTTTAAAAGGAACCAAGCAGACTAAAAAATTTCAGAGAGTGTTTAGTGTTTCCAGGAAATGAGTAAGTTCTAGTAAAATAACGGTTTAAAGGAGACGTTGTAAATGTTTGCTTTCATTAGAACGCTCATTTTTATGATTCTACTATAATAATGATTTTAACTTTTAAAGAAACTGACCTTTTTCAGCGTAATTATTATGTTCGACACGAGCGGAGGCGATGCTAGCGCCATCTAGTTTAAACATTAGGAACCAACGCCTTGGTCTTTCAAAGATATAATGTAAAGAAGGTACCTGAAGATTTTCTTTAGGTTTTCTTGGGGTTGTAAACTTGTTTTAGAAAATGTATAACTTTAACGATGCCGCAGGATAATTTGTTTTTTTTTTTTGTGAAAATCCTAAGGCTCTTACAAGGGTTTCTGGTTTATTGAATATTGACTGCGAGAGATTAGAGTAATATTGGGAGCATCTAGAATTTTGAATAATTAATAACATAAGTAATAAATGGTTGGTCCATTTTATGACCTTTACAAGGAGTAAACACAATCACATGTCGTGATGGCCCAGAGGTTAAGGCCTCGCCTCTCATGCATGAGGTTGTGGGTTCAAATCTGGGCAAGTACCAATGTGACTTTTTCAATTCATATGTACTTTCTAAGTTTATCTTGGACATCACAGACGTCGGTAAAGGAAAACATCGTGCGGAAACCTGGACTTGTAAAAGTCTGAAATCGCCAACCCGTCTTGAGCAAGCGTGGTGATCAATGCTCGTGACTTCTCTGTTGAGAAGAGTCCTTTGCCCAGCAGTGGGACAGTAATAGGCTGGTATTATTATTATTTTTAAGGAGTAAGGTATTATAATGTCTTTCATGAATAGGACTACCATAGACGACAGTCCGCTGGTGTCCATATCACCTAGTTGCTGCATTATCAGCATAATATATTATGTACCCACTGCTGGGACATATCACCCTCTATGACGGAGAGCGGACCGTAATCAACGCCCCGGCCCCAATGCAACTTGCTGATTGGCTCATATTCCACCGCATAAGCTATAAGCTCATGCCAAAACTAGCCAAGAAGTCCTTCCTATTGTAATTTAAATGCAAATGTTCCTACAGTGGTCAATCCCAAGTGTAATAGCATAATCATCTGCATCCCTGATTGTGCAAATGACATTAATTTGCCGGTTCATCTGTTGAACTTGTTCAAGCGTTAAACCTATGTTTTCAGCCTTAACCTGCTACCTCGACTCAAGGCAACTACGCAATGCTTAGGTCTCTCCGGGAATGGGAACCAGGAAATTTACCAGAACTTTTCTTATTATAGGACCAGGGTTGGCGTATTTTTAGTTGAATGTTTTAGTTTTAACTGATTGTCCTTGTGAGTTCGTTTATATATTTACGTTTTAAGTGTTTAGGATACACGTTAGTGCTGAGAATCCGCATTTTTGTTTAATCATTTAAAAAATGAAGTCGTAAAAATGCAGTGGATGAATTTAGTTGTTGAATAGTTGTTCTCGCCAGTTTTTCATTGTTCAGTTCAGTATTTTTCTCCTTATCGTTTTCCTCGGGTGTCACCATCACGACATAGTTATAAAGGCGTGAATCACAATTACCGTACTTCATCGTCTTTAATTGTAGCCTTTTTCCAACTTTTTTGGTCTTACCGGATACCAGCTGAATACCAGTATTTTACATGGAGCGACGGCCTATCTGACCTCTCCAACCCAGTTAGTATTGGGTACCCTTTGGTAAGGCTGTTTGTCAGACATTTCAGGACTGTAACAACTGTTAAAGATCTGCAAATGACAACCGGGACCAACAGCTTATCGTGCTTTCCGAGGTACGGAGGAAACTTGGTATGTAATGATGGTCACCCATCACATACCAACCTTGGCAAGCGCTGCTTAACCTTTAAGACCGACCGCTGCAACTGTTATTATTTTTTGTATGATATCCTGGGGATAAAATCTTTACGTTTCGTGGACATACCATGGCGAGTGCATCTTATACTAAGATCAATCCAGCGTAGAAAGGTGGCAAACACCCACCTTTCTACGCTCTCACTTACGACGCCGTGGGAAAGGTAAAGTTCTGGGCTAATAAAATAATTTTAAATACTATCGTACTAGCGATACGAGGAAGAAGAAGAAGCTACCACTTGCTAATTGCATGTGTTTGCGCACAAACTTGTTCAACATAATATTTCCTGCTTCAATGAGCAGTCTCAGCTAATATTGGCAGTTGTGCCCGAAAATAATAAGTTTTACCCCTTACAATTTCAGTCTACTTTATTTTTTTGAACCAAAAAACACATGACAGATGGTGTATGAAAAATAGATTTCCACACAATCCTTACCTATAAAATACTGAAAACATGAAAGGGCATATAACATGAGATAATTACGGCATAATATGCAAACATGATAGAGAGTGTATTATTAATTTAATGATTTACTTTGAATGTGCAATGAATGGGAAGAGTTAATTTATGAGAACCGTGGTTTGTTTTCATAAATACTTATTATAAGGTTGTGACTACAAAACATTAACTGAATGTAGGTTTATCAGAGAAAAAAGATATGCGCTAAGATTGTCAAAGCAAAAATCTGCACAGCATTCATAGTTGGTCCCATAATGAGGGCTATCGTTTTTGAGCTCACCAGATGGCGCCACTGTCGATTAAGGTCCTGTCAATAATCCAATTTTATACTCTAAAGTACCAATAACTTTATAACAAGTTTATTTCATTACGTATAACAACATAATGAAATTTTCAGGTTCATATATTTACAATATTCTCCCTAAAATTAGCAAGCATGAAACATTTAAAAATCATATTACCTCCAATTACTGAAAATTAAGATTCTAAGTTGCTACTTAAAATCTTCAAGTCATAATTAATCAGGAATCGCTCAATTTAGACCACGATCGTGAATAATTGTAAAAATAAGTGTAAAAACGGATGATATGGCAAGGAAGGTGTCTGATGAGATAACGAGTAATAGAGAAGTATGGAAGAAGGAGACATGCTGCGCCGACCGCGTATTAATTGGGATAAGACCAAGAGAATGATGATGTTGATGAGAGTGATGGCGGTGAAGGAGATTCTGAGAAAACTGGCATGCCCTAGAACCAGAAATTCGAAGACATCTGACAGTCACACACGGGGCGCGTGGTAGATTATTGCCCACCATAATCTACCACGCCGGCCCAGTGTGGCCGCCGGAATTTTGTGGACTGATAATAAGTTTCCACTTATCTAACTGACTTCTAAAAGGAGGCGGTTCTCTCTTTTATGTTTGTTACCTCATAACTGCGTGTTTACGAGTACTGGTCCGACTTACGTGATTGTTTTTTCATTTGGTGAAGAAACTCGTCGCGGTGGTTCCATGTAATTTTTTATTCATATTGCTTGGGTAATTTATAAGTTATCTTCCATAATACATATTTAGTTTTGTATGTATATGTGGATGATCTGATAATGCTAATAACTTTAAGTAACAGTGGAAATGAGTACTCCACAAGAATTTGTTCGAGATACCATCATACCAAAACTCAAAAGACTGAAATTAAAAACTTTCAAAAAGATAACCGCCTTCCAAAAAAACAATGTATATATACATTTACTAGTATTTTTGTTTTTCTGTTATTGCACCTTCTGTGTATTGTCGCTGCATCACCTTAAGGTAGACTGGTAGAAAATGAAAAGGGCATTAAGTACGCCTTTGTACAGTTTTTACTAGTGGGTAAAGTATTAATAAATAAATAAAAAGCTGAAAATAACTTAACTTCCGGAAGTCGGTTCCAAACAAGTCAATGGAACAAACAAAAGTCACCGCCTTTTTTGTGTTATTTTTTATTATTTCACATAATCTTGTGCCAGCGTGGCCTCAGCTTTACCCATAATTTTATGTTTATTATAAGTCCTTCAAAGGAAGTAAAATAACAGATGGAAAAGCTAATTCATGAGCACTAGCACTCTGCCTAGAATAAGGAGAGCTCAAGAATATGAAGTCTACTTCTAATTAGATTGAAGCAGATCTTGATTAAATTAATAAAATGACTTTACGTAAATTTCTTTTCGAAAATGAAGCTGTACAGTAAGTTTTTTTTTTAAATATTCATTCTAGCATTTTTTTTCTTTTACGAAATAGGCTTGCGTTTGGCTGCAACTAAGGTGGAGCACGATGGAATTGATAAGTCATACTGAAATTAAGCCACCTTCTTAGATTCAATACGCGGTGCCCGCTCCAGTACTCGTTTTTAGTGTTCCGTAGCCGAATGGCAAGAAACTGAACCCTTATAGAATCGCCATGTCTGTCTGTCTTTCTGTCCGTGTATGTCACAGTCACTTTATTCCGAAACTATAAGGACTACACAGTTGAAACTTAGTAGGTAGATGTATTCTGTGAACCGCCTTACGATTTTATACAAAAAAAAATAAAAAAAGATTAAGAAAGGGTTCCCCCATACATGGAATTGAAAGTAAAAATATTTTTTTCATCAAACGTGCGAAAAATGACATTGAAGTTCCTAAAATCATTTAGACACTTCCAAAGTGGTAAAATGTGTGTGTGAGGAAAATCCTGAAAAAATGTAGGATTGTAGAACGTAACTAAAACTTTCAACCAAAATTGCTTTGAATAAGATAGATAGTTTTTGAGATATGGGACTTTTTCATCAAACTGCAGCAGTAACTTAATTTTTCATTAACATACTTTGAAAAACAAATTTAGTTTTGCTGTTTTATGTAAAACAATAAAACATATAAATGAGCCTTCAAAATATTTTTATTATATTGTTTGGTGCTACGGAATCCTGTGTGCGTGTGAGTACGACTCGCCTTGGCCGGTTTTTTCTTTTGACTAAAGCGCACGCGTACATTGGTACGTATACATAATTTTACTGCGATATGTTGATATTGATAAGGATCTTATCAGTACTTGGGAGGAGCTCGTGATTAAATATTAACAGCCGCACGGGTCGGTCTTAAAGGTTAAGCCGCTCTTGCCAAGGTCGCTCTGTGGATTGGTGACCATAATTACATACCGAGCTTCCTCCGTGCCTCGGTAAGCACGTTAAGCTGTTGGTCCCGTCTGTCATTTGTAGATTTTTGACAGCCGTTACAGGTATTAGTCAGTTGCTGGAATGTCTGACAACTAGACTTACCAAGGGGTATCGTATCACCCCGTAATAACGCTCCGTGTAAAATATCCGGTAAGACCGGCTATGCAGATGATGAGATGATGAATGATCTTATTAGTACCAACTAATAAAAACACTACTTTTATTCGTTTACTCGTTTTTGATTTGAAGTTTGTTATGGGGTTACTATACTTTTTTCGTCAATTATGTTTTCCTTTTTTGTGTATTGGCACCTTGTTTTTTTACAGGTATTTAAACAGTATTTTTGTAAATTGTATCATTTAATTGTGCTTCTGTGTGTCTTTGTGTGCACTAAATAAATGGTTTATCTATCTACTTATTCTTTCGTATCGATAGTACGACATATTATTATATTGTTTTTGGGCCCAGTATGTGGCTACATTAATCGCGGCGTCTGTGTCATCCTTTAAGTCCTCTAAAATGAAGATATAAGGACACTGGACAATCCAGCAATAGGGCCATGGTCTGGTTGGGAGCACCGCATTTGCAATGTTTGTCGGAGGGATCTTTTATACCCCATTTTGCCAAATGGTGTTTGCAGTGGCCTACCTGAGTACTCAGTCGGTTGAGTGCCTTCCATAAAGGCCATTGTAGATTATTTCCGGGGGTAATGTTCCTGGAGACAACACTAAACTCATAGGCCATGAGTCGCATACGAGCATTGAGTCGTGGAAAGGAATGTTCTTAAAAAACCGATCAAATGCGAGTCGGATTCGTGCATGAAGCCACCGTAGGCGCGGGTCTGTGGATGGTGAGCTATGGGCTAGCTCGCCGTCCGTCCGTCTTATGACGACAGGCCGTGTCGACGGCGCGTTCGTGTTCCACGCGCGCCTCAAAGAGAGTCAGCAAACAGGAAGGGGTCCGTAAGGACCGATGCCTGCCAGAGTTGCGGGACTGTTCGAAAGAGATACCGCGGCCCCGGAACACAGAGGGCAAAGGAAGGAACATGAATATGTTTTAGTCAGTAAAAGTCTGACACTTCCTCCTGCTCAGCCCAGAGCGGGAAGGGTTATTTGATGATAACCCACCAGAAAAAAAAAAAAAACGCTTCCGTACAATCGTTGTTGGGGAGCCCCCTTTAATTTATTATTTATGTTAGAGCAGCAACAGAAATATACGTTGTGGTGACGCCATCTGTTTTTCTTGCTTATAATTCTACCACTCATCAACTGATTCTTTCATATGACGTAGATCATAGGAACAGGCGACGATATATGTATGCCCATCTCTTTCCCTCTTTGCGCTCGCCGACCATGGGTCGCGCCTGCCAAAGGTAGGTGAGCCTTAATTTCCTCCTCCCCTTATTTAATTGTCGCTTGTTCGTCATTTTGATTCCCCATGACGATAATCAGAATCCTTCATATAGTCACTTTTCAAATAAACCCATTTTTTTTAATCGTCTTATAAATTCACCAATCAACTGTCTACCTATTACGGAACATCAAATATAGCCCGCTGACAGACAGACGGACGGACGGACAGCAGAGGCTTAGTAATAGGCGTTGGTTACGGAACCCTAAAAACATGAAAGTGAAGATATTTTTCTGTTACAGAGGCATCAACACCCCATCCGATTACCTGTACATAAAAATCTTACGTTTCATGCTGATGATCGTCAGCTCCTGGCCTCGGAAACAAATCGGAGAGCCCGAATCGAACTACGGAGCTGTATTTCTTAAGTACTTTTACTTATGCATTACTTTTGCTACCGTGTTTGGATCCGTTTCGTACGCCATTAATCACATAAGCGAATTAAATTTTTTGGAGATTGGACATATTTATATTGTTATATTGATGTCTACAGTTGAAATGGTAAGTAAATATTTAAGTGAGAAACAAGCTCAAGGCACTAGACCGAATTTAGCGGTCTATCATTAGCATTAGGTCCGCCTACGTCCCTAACACTACATAAATACACGAATTAAAATTCACAAATCAAATAGTTAAAGGACTAATGTGGACCACTAGTCTTTGGCATTGTCCAGCTTGTCAAGCCAGATCAAAGTAACTGTAAATCATCAGGAGAAGCCTCTAACCAGCCGAGGGATGAGGCAGGTTTACACTAACTATAACTTTATATAGTTAAAGGATTAGTAAGGAGAGATCATCATCATCTTCCAGCCCTTGTCTCTTGTTACTTGTTCGACATAATACTTCTTTTTCCACACTCTTCTATCAGCCGTCACGCTATCATTTACTCCTTTTTCCTTCGTATCATTCCTTACATAATCCATCCGTCTTTTCTTTGGCTTGCTTCTCCATTTCCATCAATCAACATTTTTATGCAACTCTCTTTTAATCACATGCGCTTCACACTCGTACATCCTCATTACATGCCCATAGTCCATTATAGCAAGAGAGACGATTCCCTTTTAAGTTTTCTGTTACTGGCACAACTTTCAGCTGTTACGAAAGATATTGTGTAGTATTGATATTGTGTTGTTTGATAACCTTGGTTTTGCTGACTGTAGTTGTATAAGTTTGTTCCTTATTCCAGTCCAGAGTCATGACCCTGACATGTTCCACGAGGTACCGAGAGCTGGCCAAAGAATTTCTCAGGAAAATCCATCTGTTCTATCACAAAGAACGTTCCGAATATGCAATGAAGGTACAATTCTATAATTGTTGAACTAATTAGCGATTAATTTAAATTTCCTAGTATATCCAAAAATGGTGTGCGAAATAGCTTCAACACGATCAAGAACTACTTACAGAAATAAATGTAATTTCAATCAAAACCAAATTAAAACATTTTTACACGTGATTTTTTTAGAAACTAGTTGAGATCGGTGTTTTCTATACGACTACTCGGAAAAGAAACAGCCGAAACAGACTCAGAGGTCCCAGTCCTCTTTAAAGTCCGGAAATTGTCTTGGTCATGTAAGGAGCATGCAGGTCCTCGTCTGAGATGGTCTTTTGAAGAAAGAACCACACAAAATTGAGTGATCCAGTCTAGTCAGTGCAAGCATCTGTCTGTAAACGCCCAACTTAACAATTTCTCCGATTGCATTTAAAATCAACTTTTTCAATATTTTCAGCTTTGTTTTAAAAATTCTTTAGCAGCTGTCTTATTTGAACATTCAAACACTTGTAATACAAATATTATGTTGATTCTAATTTTGCAGAAGGTTTTATGAATAAAATTTAAACTAAAAACGATTGGTTCAAAGGCATATCCCTGTGGTACGCCTTACTTTTTACTAATTTCAATTTCATGTTTCAGACTCATAAAATGGTCCATCTGGTATCTCATCTGTTCACGTTATGCTTAGTCGCTGAGATGTTGGCTGGGTTAACTCTCTTCAACCTGATACCTATGTACAGTAACTATGCTGCAGGAAGGTACCAGACTGGCGGACTTAAAAACTCGACGTTTGAACACTCAAGTTATTTTTCATACCCCTTCAATACGTCGACTGATATGAAGGGTTATATTGTTGCTTGTATCTTGAATTGGTAAGTATACGCTGCAATTCTGAAAGGGACAGCAATATTACAAACCGCAGTGGCAAAGTATATCTTGAGAATCGAGAGGCTAGAGTTATGCTACAAGATTGTGTTTTGTGGTGCGAGTCCCGATTCACCATCTGGAGACTTTTATAATGGCGGAATTTTGGCCGGAGGGTGTCGTGTATCAATGTTTTCGACTCAACGTAGTTGATAGTTTTTGTAAATCCTATCCTATACTATCATATGATCAATATTTGTATATTTATTTATATATTTGTAATCACGTTCTCGAAAACGGCTCTAACGATTTCGATGAAAGTTGCAATCTAGGTATTTACGGGGGCGAAAAATCAATCTAGCTAAGTCTAATACCTGGGAAAATTCGTTTTCTCTATTTTCACCCGAGCAGAGTCAAAATCAAAATCAAAAATCAAAAATGTTTATTTGCAAGAAAATACATAGGTACAAATTACAAGGGAAGATCTTATGTCCTATAAGTCATTGTATTCTGCCTGCAAGCAAGCGTGCAAATTATTTAAGTACATCTATTTATGTCATTATTACCATGCAAATAATATTATTACAATTATTTAAAAAATACAATTATTCATTTGCATTCATCATTAATATTAATTTTTAAACTCCATAAATTCCTTAACGCTATAGAAACAACTGTTTTGTAACCACTTTGTTAATTTTTTTTAATATATATTACTCTGCAATAATTTCAAATCATTTGGAATTTTATTATAAATCAGTATACACAAGTCGCCAAGGTACTGTATTAGTCTATTTTTGTACTTATTTTAAGCATTGTATCTATTGGCCTTCGTTGCCTACAAATTTGTTTATATTTAAGTCTATAAAAACGCTTCCTGAGATGACAAAATTGGTGCCTGTTGCCGTTTTCCAAGGCTCAGATAGAAACTAGGCCCTGCAGTCTCGACATAGATAGCGATCGCAAAACAACCGAATTCGGTCGCAAAACCATAACGATGCGGATTTAAGGTGGACGCGAGCCGGACGCGACACGCCGGTGCCGGATCGTTATGGCTTTGCGGCCGAATTCGGTTGTTTTGCGATCGCTTTCAATGTCGAGACTGCAGGGCCAGTAGTTATGCTGTGATCTGTGATTATATTGAGTAGTTTTATCACTGCGGTTAGTGGTTATGGTTTAGCCAAAATGTTACACATCAAGGTGCTTGATGCTGCAGTAAAGTGCTACATTCTTCATCTTCTGGCACGCTATGCATAAAATCTTTTCAAACCATGGTAAGAGTACTGGTCCGTCTGTGCCTACTGCCATGGTATGGCAGTGGCGTGAAGTGGTTCCCCACGGAGGGTAGGCCAGGCATACTGACACCCAAAAAAAAAACGCAACATCACAGCGTCGCTCAACTAAGATGACCCTCAAAGTAGTCACATCTATTGACCACTCACATGTCCGCGCTCCCCGCACCTGCCCTTAGTGTTTTTATTAGCGTATAAGAAACAACGCCATCTAGCTTAAATATCAGGAATTTCAATGGCATTCTGTCAATACAAGAACGAACGATGTCGCTTCGCTAAAATATTATTTCTAAAAAATAAAACAGAGTGCGCTGTCAACAAAAAAAAAACCTCAAAATTGGCTAGGTTTAGTTTAGTTTTTGTTTGGGGCTCAATTTTAGTCTGGCCGGAATATTTGAAAAAAAAGCATTGAAAATGACCCTGTCAAAACAAAAGTTATAAATACAAGAACTCACCACATTATTCAAGAATCAAATCACGATTTTCTGACGATGCAAACAGAAAAAAGATTCACTTAAAATGACGAGTACAAGATGAATTTTTTCGGGTTAATTCTCGTAATTCGGGTACCTGCTCATCTACCTATAAACACAACTTGAAACGTAACATTAAAAGATAATTGTAAATACTTACTGTTTAAAACGTAAAACAAACACGTTATCGACGCAAACTTCACAACAGAACACCATTCTTATGTAAATAAACACAACAAATAATATTTATACTACTGTACGTTTCAAAACGAATTACATAAAACTTAGAAGATATAAAAAAGCAAAACAATCAAGAGTTGCCGATACTTATTTTCCTAACTCCCAAAAATCAAAGCGAAATTTCCCAAATATGAGGAGAAAAATAAATAAAATATGTATTTTTAGTTATTTTTATCGCGCTTTTGCTATTCTTTACAATTTATAATTTTTTAGAAGGTATAAATTCGACAATACCACCCTGTTTTTTAATTGTCTTTAGTAATCATTAAGGAAACTATCGTGTCTGTGAGTAGTCTGTTTCTCAAATTCCCCGCGATTCGGGGAATTGTCAAAAAATTGGGAACCCTGGTTTTCAATACTTTTCATTCATTAAATCTTTAAACCTGTATTTACACACAGCCAATCACAATACGCGGCGGCCAGCTACAGTCGCAGTAGTTACGCCCCTAATTTCAACCATGTGTGCCCTTCATACACACGAAAATGTACACCGGTGTAGGTAAATTTATCAATGGGAATTAGGCTGAGCGAGTTCGAGCCTAATGCGTGCGTACCGAGCTCCGTTGAACTGTGAGTTACGTCACACGGGCGCGACAAGTTGCTATAAGTATTATAACAGGAGTTTTCACTTTTTTTTTTATCTTTCGTATTATTTTATTACATACTTAAAATAAATGCATTGGGCGTTGTTGGTAGGGTAGGCTAGGCCTAATTGCTTCTATGGACGGCACGCCCCTGCCGCTGACAGACAGATGGACGGACGGACAGCGGAGTCCGTGTTTAGTAATAGAGTCCCGTTGGTTACCCTTTGGGTACGGACCCTAAAAATTGAACAGAATTTGTGTTCTGTTATTTTCAGTAGAACATAATTATAGGGGTGTGGTGAGAGGCCCTGGGTTTTTTAACAATAATTTTTTTCTTGCAGGGTTGTGTCTTACCTGTGTTCAACTTGGTTCTGCATGTTTGATCTCTTTCTGTCACTAATGGTTTTCAACGTATGGGGCCATTTCAAAATCCTCATTAACCTTCTGAATGATTTCCCAAGACCGAGTTCCAATTCTAATTTTATAGTAAATGGTTTCGTTATAAAAGCTGAGAAATATTCCAAAGAAGAACTTTTACAAATTTCGAAGAGGTTGAAAGAATGTATTAATTACCATCGGGAGATTGTCACGTAAGTACTTTTGGCCTACCACAACCAGACACAGCTGATTTTTTAAATCTTACTTCACTATGGGAAAGAGATGGAGCGTTATGTAAACCACTATCTCTTTCTGCCACCGAAATGGCAAGTCAAAAAACTGCTATAGTAACTATTATTTATATACTCGTACTCATCTGACGTTGTTTCTTTTAGATTTACCGACACAATGTCAGATGTATTTGGACCAATGCTGTTCGTATACTACGTTTTCCATCAAGCAAGTGGTTGCCTCTTACTCTTGGAATGTTCACAGATGGTCAGTATCCCAGATGGAGCAGTCAAAAAAGAAAAAGCTTTTTTGTGATAAAAATGTTGGATTTTATTTTTCAGACAGTTCAAGCTCTGATGCGTTACTTGCCTCTCACTTTAATATTGACACAGCAGCTTACACAGCTATCAGTTATTTTCGAACTGGTTGGGAGTGAGGTAAGTCTATAAAGGCTAGGAGAAGCTCCAATCATGGGCCTTGACTTGAGCCTTGTTTGAAAGACTTAGGTAGCATCCTAAATAAAGCGATAGCTGCGCGACGATGCGACTGATGAATCCCTTTTTGTGCTTATCGCGCCGGCAAATGGCGCCTTCCAGTTTGTCGAAAAAGTGGTAATAATTATAATATGACCACGATGATCGCATATTTGCGAGACCGTTTGCTTTGGCTAGGAAGTGGGACTTAAAGGACTCGTGTGTGGTCTTTAATAAACTGAACGCAGGCTTGCGTGGTCTACTGGTGGTAATTTAACGGACTTCTAAAATACGGGGTTTTTCATACAATTTAAAGTTTAGTGTCAAAAATGTTTTTAAATTTTTATTTATTTAAGTAAAATTCTACCTGCTACCTTTGATTTTATCTTGATGATATTTACAAATTTACAGAGTGCAAAACTTAAAGATGCTGTATATGGCGTACCATGGGAATGCATGGACACGGAGAACAGGAAAGTGGTGACCTTCTTCTTGATGAATGTCCAGGAACCTGTACATGTGAAGGCGCTGGGTGTTGCTAATGTTGGGGTTACTTCTATGGCTATGGTAACTTAAAAATAATAAAATCTGTTAACATACAACATAAAACTGCCAAACTAAAATGGGACTAGACATGATGCTGGCAAAGCTATGGGCCCGCATATCGTAAAGCTGGAGCCCTGAGACAGCTAGACGAGGTCGCGGCAGACCGAGGAGAAGATGGTGGAACGCTTTGGATGGCTTTCTCGTTAATTGGCGAAAAAGAGGAAGGAATTGGGGGAGGCCTTTGCTCAGGAGTCGAACAATTAAGGCAAACAATTAACAAAAAAAACTAATAACAGTTTGTGCCGTCCACAAGTAAATGCAGAGCAGAGATGGGTCATGCTTTTGATTATAGTTTAGATTTCATAAAGAAACCTAACTGAAAATGTGTCTGTTTTAAATTTTATTGCACTTCTGCTCTATTCTAATGTAATTTTCTTTTTACAGATCCTCAAAACTTCACTGTCTTACTTCACGTTTCTGCGCAGCATGTGAGTGCTGTGCAGCATTTGAGATAATTTATCTTCTTATATTGAATTCATACAACACTAATCTTTTAGCAATTATTTTCAAATGTTGTTAGTCTAATCTTTTAAAATATTATGCGTTATTATAATAATTCACTATCTACTCAAGATGTATCCCACTTTTATGCTTTTACAATTATGTAAGGCAGTTGTTTTATTGTTTTTTTTTTCAATATTTCCTTGTTACTAGAATTATATTAATATTTGATTATGGTCTTGGCTTTTGTTTGTCCAAAACTCTCCTTTAATCAACTCATTAATAACCTGCTAAACTAACGTAAGTTTTTTTATAAAAAGAAATCCAGTGATTTAGCAATTGAATAAGTCAGTAAACCTTTTTTTGAATACTTTGGGGCCTATATTGTCCTGTATCCTGTGCCAATAATGCTTTTTGATCACGTATTTTTTCTAATATTCACGATTGTGGTCTAGATTGAGCTATTCCTGATTTATTAAAACTTGAATATTTTAAGTAGCAACTTAGGATCTTATTTGTTAGTACTTGGAGGTTAAATAATTTTTAAATGTTTCATGCTTGCTAATTTTACGGAGAATATTGGTAATAAATGTATCTGAAGTTTACACTATGTTGTTATTCAGTATGTTGTAATAAAATAGAATTATTGACATAACCTTACGTGACAGTGGCGCCATCTGGTGAGCTCGAAAACAATAGCCCTCACAATAACAATAACGATAACGGCCATACCACCTCCTATGAGGTGGTATGGCCGTTTTTCTTTTAATTTCGAAAAATGACATTGATGTGGCAAATAACAAAATCAGAAAACTGTTTTCTGGGTACTTTGAGGCATATTGGCATGTATCCTATGTCAATTGGAGGTTGTATGACCGAACCTATCTTAACCTAACTTGCTAACCTAACCACTTTTTTTTTTAATTTCAAATATTCCATCTATTTGCAATTGACAAAGTAAGAAAAACTTTTTCTGGATACTTTTAGGCATATTGACATATTCTAGCCTATGAGAAGACCAAACCTAACCTAACCTAAGTACCTTGGTTCGATTCCCGGGTCGGGCAAAACTCGGGCAAATAGCCTAGAGTTTGGAAGTTGACAGTATAATACACACACACACACATCTCGGAAAGCAAGTTAAGCCTGATCTCTCTTCGGTCGTGTAGGATTGCCGTTCGTCACGTTTATGGCCCGTGGTACTACCAGTATTACTGGTACCACGGGTAAAAAAAAATACCATATAACTACCAAGCGATCCAGTAGTACCACGGGGAGTGGTTTTTTACCCGTGTTACACTCGGGTTTGGTAAATAAGATCAACAATCATAGTCGGACAATGAGAGTGAGGGAAGAGGGGGTGCACGTGTGCCTATGTATACTCCTGTGCACTATAATATATCTTGCGTCGATATCTAATCTCCGCTGAGATTGGCCGCCGTGATTGAAAGCGGGTTGGTTTCTAATTTAGTCCTCCTGTAAAAAATATCAGTTCAAATCGCCACGTTTACAACCGTCGATTAACATTACTTGTTTGTTAACTTACTGTCAGTTACGGTTGGCCTCATTACTTGGCAAGCGTCGAGGACCTAAATTGAATTGTATGTAGTGGTAATAGGTACTAAAATAATATTCAAATTTCAAATTCAAAATATTTATTGCTAAACACAGTACATATATGCATTTCCAGATGTCGAGTGAATGCGCAGTCCACTGTATTGTCACCAATTTAGGCATGCAAAATTCAAAATTATAGTTAGACAATTTCATAAAATCCAATTAATCGGTTATATAATTCCAAAAATAATAATACTTTGTGCAATAATATACATTCAAATTATTAAGTAAATATTGTCATCGTTCAAATTAAAAGTAATGTCAGAATAAATAATGTCAAATTAATTAATGAATTTACCAATTTATAATTTATCATGCATTGTATTATTATAATTATAATTAAAATTAAAAATATATACTTTAATGATCATTCAAATTACATTATATAATTGCACTTAGATAGAATTAAGCTTAAATAAATCGGACACCTGACATCTCTACTTATTATTTATTTAACTTGTCTGATAAGAATTCACCAATGGAATAGTACGCTTTTTTAACCATATGGTCTGTTAACATTCTTTTGAATTTGTTAACGTCCTTCTCAAGTCTTATAGTTGAGGGTATCATATTATAAATTTTTGGAGCCATGCCCAGAAAACTTTTTGCGTATAATGCTGTTTTATGAGGCACAGCGTGAATTTTGTCCTGGTGACGTTTACTAGTCAGGGTTTCAAATAAATATAAGTGTTTTTTTACGAACATTGCTACTTCAAACGCGTATAGGGCTGGAAAAGTCATTATTCTTAGGTCAATAAAGTGTGGTCTACAACTGTCAGTAGTTTTTATTTGGCACACAGCTCTCAAACACTTTTTTTGTGCCTTAAACACTATATTCATGGTCTATATTTGTGCCCAGCGCACAAACATTTAATTAGGTTACCTAATATTTTATGAATATCTGCATGACATAAATCCACCTTTATCGATACCACGCCAGGACTGCCGGGAACCATACCTCATCTCCGTGAGAATTCAGGTTCTGACTCATGATGGTTTTCTCTCGAAGTTTTTCTAAGCTTTTATGGGAAAATAAAACTCACGATCCGTTTATTTGAAAACTTCAAAATGTTTAATCTAAAAATTCAAAATAATAGACGGGAGTTGGTATCGGGAATCATATAATTAGAAGACAAAAGATTATGCATAAATTGATTTGGTGATAAATCCAGGTGCCGCTAAACATTTACATGCTGTTTAGAAAAGTGAAATAAGACATTGACGTCTTCAGGATCTGTAAAAAAAAATACGGTATTGTTTTATTCAGTCGATGGTGTCTTTTTGATGTGATATGATTTGTATGCACGATCTTGGACAGAGTCTGGCCTCAGTAGTTTTTTAGGAGTTATAGTTTTCTTTAAATTAGTAGCCTGAGGGAGAGAAGTATGGAAGAAGAAGACATGCTGCGTTTACCCCAAATGCATTGGGACAAGGCCGAGAGAATTATGATGAGAAGCCTGAGGGACTCCACTGGGTCTGTGTCTCCAAGGAAATCTCTGAACACAATCTGTCAAACAGAAATGACTGCTAGACATAAGTCTTAATTCAAGGAACTTTCCCGTTCGTCTTGTGGCAAGCGCAAGCGCGACTGCTGAGCGTGGGGTCCTGGGTTCAATTCTCGGGTAAGGCAAAAAGTGCTATTGGATTTTTCCATTACTTTCTCAGTAGCATATAGGAGTTTGGAAGTTGGCAGTATACCCCCCGTGCCTCGGGAAGCACGTTAAGCCGTCGGTCCTGCGGCTGATCTCCTTCGATCGTGTAGGATTGCCGTTCCATCGGACTATGAGCATAATAGAGCAGAGAGTACCTTTTGCCTGTGCACACACTTGTGCACTATAATATCTCCCGCACCGATGGCTAATCCACTGATTGTGAGACACTTAAAGCGCAATAACTAAATATTACCGTAGTCATAGAAGTAACACCAACATCGGCTAGACCGAGCGCCTTCACATGAACAGGTTCCTGCACATTCATGAGGAAAAAGGCCACAGTTCGCCTGTTCTTTGTATCCATGCACTCCCAGGGTAAGCCGTAGACAGAGTTCTTTAATCTGTCACTCTGCAATAAACAACGTTAAAGTACTGCAGTTATTTCACAGCTAAGTATTTACCTCTGACAATGGTGGACCTCGACACAAGGGTGTAGGCAATCCAAGGAAACGATGCTATCCCTGGATACAAAGACCAAGCGCTTTCTGCGCCTGAACAGAGATAGCCTGCGACTGGTGGCGGGGACCACCACTGGACGCTGCTCTCTAAACAAACACTTTCACACCCTACTCCTACGTACCACTGACAGTCCCCTGTGTAGAGCGTGAATAAAGATGGAGGAAACGGTAGGGCAAGTAGTCTTCGAGTGCATAGGCATCACCCAGATCCACAAGGAAACTCTTGGAACAACGAAATCCCTTGCGGATGTCCTGAGAAGTCTGGAAAGATTGATCTGGTTCTGGGGGCAGTCGGGCTGGTTGGAATAACGGCTTGTGGTTGGTTGGCTCACGTAAAATGGTTCACATTAAGGACTAAGTGCGAAAACCGAAATTCTTATAGAACATACCTCAGACATCAACAACAAAATCACTGTGATCAAAATTACTGTGCAAAGTCACGGGAAAATGAACTGTATAATATAAGGACTATTTTGGGGTTTGAATGAAATCGGAAGAGGAACGCTGTTAGTAAACATTTGGTAAAAATACTATGTCGGCGTTAATTCTGATTTAGACCAAACAGCGAACGGTGTTATAATGATATTTCCGTTGTTTTAGACGATTTTAAGGTGGAAGCGCCAAGTAGCTCGCGAAATTAAAATTTTCTTACGTTTTTTACAATTTAAATGTCGGTGTCAGGTTGAATATTGATTAAAATATGATTCGCGGTCGTAACAAATATGGCTTTACCGTGTAATAATCATTAAAATCATCAAAGCAACCCTCTAAGTTTATTTAACGCCTTTGAATGGCTTTTTCATAAAATTGACCGACAAATTGCAAAAAAATAAGAAAATTTGAATTTACCCTGGTGCCTTCACATTCTACAAATTGATTAATCTTCAAATATACAAACTACCTTATTTGTATAGGATGATACATGATGTTCTGAGAAGATTGCTTACTTAAGAATTAGTTTAGTGATTGGTTATGATTCCCAAATCCCAAGTCAAGCAGTGTTATTTGATTTTTCAATTACCAAATCTTTATAGCCTGGTGAGTTCATATGCCGCTCATGGGCCTCTGCCTTGGCTTTACAAGCTATCGAGAAATATCTCTCAGGCATGCTAGTTTCCTCAGAATGTTTTCCTTCACCGAAGCAAGTGATAATTATACAATACGCACGCGAAAAATCAGAGGTGCGTGTCTTGGCCTTGAACTCGAGACCTATGACACCCACCCACACCTTTTTTACCCCACCTTTTTTTTTTTTTTACCGATGGGAAATCATCAAATAACCACTCCCGCTCTGGGCTGAGCAGGAGGGAGTGTCAGACTTTTACTGACTAAAACCCATCCATGTTCCTTCCTTTGCACTTTGTGTTCCAGGGCCGCGGTATCTCTTTCGAACATTCCCGCAACCCTGGCCAGCGTCGGTCCTTACGGACCCCTTCCTGTTTGTTGACTCTCTTTGAAGCGCGCGTGGAACACGAACGCGCCGGCGACACGGCCTGTCGTCATAAGACGGACGGACGGCGAGCTAGCCCATAGCTCACCGTCCACAGGCCCGCGCCTACGGTGGCCGGGGGCCACCACGTGGTCCCCGACACCCGGTGCGTCACGGTCCCACCTTTAGGTTATCACTGCTATATATCACCAGGTTAAACACTAACCACACGTTAGAAGAAGAATAGCCTAGAGTTTGGATTGACAACAATATGTTAGTGAATAGGCGCGATATTAAATTATGATATAAAATATTTTCCTTACAATACTGCCAATAAGTTCGAAGATGGTCGACAGCTGTATAAGTTGTTGAAACATGATAATTGTGAGCGGCAGATAACGGGACAGAGCTGCGGCCGTCTGAAATAAAAACAACAAGTAAATACAGCATGTAACAGAAACGAAAGGTTCTTTCATACGGAACAGTGTGGTACGGACCATCAAACTGATCGTAATAATCAGCTGTCCCATACAAAATTTCTATACCTACTCAACCCAAATGTATGGGACAGCTACGATGGTGGTCCCATAGAGAAAGTTGTTCCGTTTGATTGTCCGTACCACAACAATGACACAAATGATGTGTTGGACATTAAAATGATTTGATGAAGATTTTTACTTTAAATACGTCCACATACTATTCAATTCATCCCGGCACAATGTTTTGAGTGCGTTACATTGAGTCCAACCGTAAAACATGTTTTTTTCACCCCAAAAGAAAAAAGTCGTTTCCCAGCAATTATTTTTTCGTAAAGTTACTTAGTTTGATGTACCTACAGAATACTTGGTTGACGGCTCCGTTAAGGGTCTTGTTACACCCTGTATATCCCGTTTTCAGTGTTTATTATTTTTAAGATTTAAATTGAATTTATTGTGCCAATTCTAATTTTGAATAAATATATTATTATATCTCCAACCCGCATTGGACCCGCGTGGTGGATTACAGCCCATTCACTCACATTGAGAGGGAGTCTATGTCCATGTACAACATGATCAGCTGAGTATGCTAGGGGTCGAAAATCCAAATGACTCTTGTGACCTTTACTAAGGCGATTCTCACACGAAACCGCACGTCCGCGCGATCGAGCGGAGGGGGCGAAGATTTATACACCGTGACTTTTTCGTACTCGTGCGCTGGGTAGGTATGATCTACCGGTCTTTCATAATTCGAATGCATTGTTTATTTTTCTTTGTAAGTACCTAAATGTTGAAAAAATCGCGCCTAGAGGTATTTTATGTCGGATACATTGAGAGGAGCTCGTGGCAAAATAATCACAGCCGCTCGTGTCGATCTTTAGGTTAAGCTGTGTTTGCCTGGGTTGGTCTGTGGATGGGTGACGCCCATTATATACCGAGTTTGCTCCGTGCTTCGGAAAACACGCTAAGCCGTTGGTCCCGGCTGTCATTTATAGATCTTTGACAGTCGTTACAGGTAGTCAGTGGCCCAAAAAGTCTAACAACCAGTCTTACAAAGGGGTATCGTATTACGCAGTAATAACTGGGTTATGGAGGTCAGATAGGCAGTCGCTGCATTTAAAATACTGGTATTCAGCTGCATCCGAATACACTGGAAGCCGACCCCAACATAGTTGGGAAAAGGCTAGGCAAATGATGCCATTGTGTGGACCACCTTTGTAAGACGACAAAAAATCACGGTGTATAGGCGCCGCGCTGAGAGGCGGTGAGCACCGCTCATCCGCGCGGTTGGGAGGCGGCGAAGATTTATAGTTCTTAGCGTGTCAATGGCAATCTAAATTAACTGATTTCCAATAAACTTAAACTAAAACCAGTCAGTTTAGTAGAACATTATTTTGTAGCGGATTTTAGGAATATACCACGACTTCACGTTCCCATGTAATGTTCCCTGATAATGCCAAAAGAAAACGCGCTCACGTGATTGAAGCCGAAGAAAAGCAACTCTGTTTGTTTGTAACCTTTTCACGACAAAACGGCTGATTGGATCGTAATTAAATCTGGCAAGGAGGTAAATTATGTAGCTGCACCACAAAGAGTACAGTACAGTACAGCAACATAGAACAAAAAATACTACAGCGCCATCTATGACACAGATGATGAACTAAACATAGAAATACATCTAAAATCCTACATCGTGCAAGTAAAGTTATTTGCCACTTAAGACTATATTGAAGATTTATAGTATGGCGGTGCAATGAGCGTAGAGCCAGTGAGAGCCGCTCCTCCGAGCGGTCGGGCAGTGTACGTGTGAGAATCGCCTTACATATTCTTGGCTGACGAATAAAGATAAATCGGACATTCTAAGGCCTTCGGTGAAACGAGACCAAAGTATGTATAGGTGTACAAAGTACTAGATACTGACCAGTTGCGAGCACTCCAGCAGCAGTAAGCATCCAGTAGCCTGATGGAACCCGTAATAAATGAACAACATTGGCCCAAAAACATCCGACATTTTGTCTGAAAACCTAAAAGTCAATGAAAACATATGTTATTGTGAGGATAACGAGATCTTTATGTAGTAGTTTATTACAGTAAATTCAATCATAAATAGGCGCATCGATCTATGTTGATAACATAACACAACATTACGCCTGTAATTCCCGAAGGGTTAGGCAGATGTAGTATACCCACATTTTGCCAGTTATTTTATAAGGCCCATGTAATAGGGGACCAGCCTATTGCCATCAAACGGTCACAAATCTGGATTCCCTGGCTGCTACTGAGAATATCCTTATGGAATACCCCAAAAACACTTTGCACGACCTGGTAATCGAACCCATGACCTCATACAATAATGCTATTCATGTAATCTCAACTTACTTGACAATATTTCGATGATAATCAATCAATTCATTTAGCTGAACACTAACACTTTTTAGCTCATGGGGAGTATACATCTCACAAGTCAGAGTCGCGTTACTATCTTCTATCATGAAGCTTGTCTTAGATGAAGGCCTCGGGAAGTTGTCCAGATTATACAGTAAAATCTTGAAATGACCCCAAACATGGAACACCATTAAGGATAAGAAGCAATCGTGCATACAGAACCAGGTTGAACAAAGATAGCAGATAATCCTGGAATATATAAAGTTTTAAATGAGACTTAGTAGAAAATTATTTGTCATCGACCGCTAAGTACAAGAATGAGAAATAAAGGGTGTAACAATGTCTCCTGAACTTAAATTTAATTCAAATTTCACCACAACATTGCAAAGGTTTGAGTAGCCTAGACAAGTCGCTGGCTTTCAAAGCATATTCGTTTTCCACAGA
This sequence comes from Eugnorisma glareosa, assembly GCA_947578425.1. NCBI lineage: Eukaryota > Metazoa > Arthropoda > Insecta > Lepidoptera > Noctuidae > Eugnorisma > Eugnorisma glareosa. The sequence continues at coordinate 15,594,538 of OX387960.1, read as the reverse complement.
AATGTATATACATTTTTCAAAAGCTTATATCCTTCAGTGTGGGTTGTATTTTTCAGTATACTTACCAATGAAAAATGTTAGCAAGAATATACCATTTCAAATCTGTCGACGCAGGAAATGGGTAAGAGAAATACAGAGCGTGTTCATATGTGGTGTTCTCCTTCAATCCAGCGAAGTTACCAGCAGAATAATTATTATACATGGGAGTAACATTGAATAGAAAGAGGCCAGCTATCATTTGACCTGTTAAGTATAAAGTGAAGATATGGGAGATCTTATGAACTTGCTTGTGAGTCTGGAAAGAAAAGGTTTAGGTATGTATAAATAATAATACCAGCCTATTACTGTCCCACTGCTGGGCAAAGGCCTCTTCTCAACAGAGAAGGCATGAGCATTGATCACCATCCTTGCTCAAGACGGGCTGGCGATTTCAGACTTTTATAAGTCCAGGTTTCCTCACCATGTTTTCCTTCACCGATGTCTGTGATATCCAAGATAAATTTAGAAAGTACACAATTATGAATTGAAAAAGTCATATTGTTACTTGTCCGGATTTGAACCCACAACCTCATGCATGAGAGGCGAGGCCTTAGCCTATGGGCCATCACCTAATCACCATTATTATAAATAAAATAGAAGGTACAATTTTAAAGCTGACGATAACGGCTGTTCGGCTCAACCGCAATAACTCGTTCAGACCGCAATCACACTTTTGGTTTCTATTATATAAAGCACTTCGGTAGATGGTGAAAATACCGCCGGATGCAGCGGTCGTGCTGCGACTGCAGATGGCATACCTTCATCTTCGTGTCGATGATGCTCACAGTTGTTAAATTTTTATTTCGACCAGAACTTAGCCACATTGACCGCGTTGGTAGTGGCTTCGGACAGGTCCCTTACAGTGTAGGTGGAGTTGCACAAAGAGCAGGTCAGGAGGTGGGTCATAGTTTGGGATGAGACTCTATAGTCGCACAGCTATATCGGAATACCCCCACTGGACCAAGTTGTACCTGCAGCGGCCCACCTGGCTTCGAAGTTGGCTTAGAGTAGTCCAGGTTAGGCATGGCAGCTGGTGACTTGCTGGGAGCTTTTCTGCAGTCTTAGCATAGTAAGCCGGAGGGGGATCTCTGAGAAACTCCAACTTTTTCGAAGCTACACCAACCCTTTTATTGTCGATTAATCGACCTAAGAAAGATGTACCGACGCTTCAGCTTGCCTCGCGGCGTCTGCCGCATACCTGTATTACGGTCTTTAGCTGCCACTACAAAAGCGACAACACGTCTTGTTGTTGTTGTTAGTTATTATAAATGAGCTGGCCACTACTGTCGATGATGCGTTCGGAATTAAAACCGCGGCAGCACTGCCACTTGCGACTATTATCAACCGCAACAACGCTGCAAACTACAGTCTACAGTCAGCAAAATAGAGGTCGTGGTGAGACAATGATTAGGATCCTGTTTTGAAGGTGCAATTTGAATTAAATAAATCTTACCTTCATTGAATACTCTGAACGGTCTTTGTAGAAGAATAGGTGGAATTTTTCCAAAAAATCTCTGGCAAGAGCTACGTATTCATCAGAAAAACATAGTGTAGTGATTCTGGACTGAAAAATATTAGAAATGTTGGCTGCATCTTTAAAAATAAATGAAATGATAAATTGTTTGTTTGTAATATCAAAATAACTGTTTTTTACTGAATGCATATGAAAATATGCACTTAAAACAAAAACACATCTTTTCAATTATTGTATGTCTGTCTGTCTGTTTGTTCCGGATAATCTCCGAACCGAACCGTAGCGGCTGGACCAATTTTGACGGGGCTTACCTGCAGATAACTGATGTCATAAGGAGTAACTAAGGCTTTTTTACGATAAAATAAAAACTAGGGTTCCGTGCAATAAAAATTAAAACCCAAGAAATTGGTAACAAAATTCGATTCAAAAAAGGAAGTAATATTTTTTTATAATAATATCTCGCGAACGAAGGTTTTTTATAACAAGTTTTTTTCAATTCAAATTTGAAATGATTGTGATAAATAACTTTCCTTTAAATACGTCCATGACCCCTGTACTATTAAATGCATTCATCAGCAGATTTTTTAAAGAGCAAAACACTATAAACCGTAAATTGGATGTTTCACACCAAAAAAAAGTCGTTACTCAGCAATATTTTTTGCGAAGTATTACTTAGTTTGATGTACAGAATGGTTGGTTGACGGCTTCGTGAAGGGTCCCTTTACACCCAGTGCAATGGAGACGGTCCCATAATTATACTTACAAAAATAACAACAGTCATAAGCAGAGATATATACAAATGGCCAAGCTCGAAGAAAGTCATCGAATTCTTATGCAGCAGTATATACATCATCCCGCCAACGGTAGTGATCAAACATACAATCATATGAAAAGATCTCTGGATAGTCACCCAGATCTTCCTTCTTCGTATAGCTCCTGTGTCAAGCGGGTCCAGTAGCTTTAGGGGCCAAGAGCTTATCACTGATAGTAGGTGACGGAGCATTATTAGATAGGGGTAGTCAGCTGGTGAGGTGATATCACTGAAAAGACAGTATATACACTACACTGGTTTGGCTGACATTGCACTGGATAGACATTCATCTCATCTGCCTAGCCTTTTCCTTTCTATGTTGGGATCGGCTGCCAATCTTACCGGATACAGCTACTGTCAGTATTTTGCATGGAGCGGCTGTCTATTTGACCTCCATAACCCTGTCATCACTGGGTAATACGGTACCCCTTGGTAAGAGTGGTTGTCAGACTTTCGGGTTATTGACTACCTGTAACGACTGTCAAAGATCTACACATGACAGCAGGTATCAAAGGCATAGCGTGCGTTCTGAGGCACGGAGGAAACTCGGTATGTAATGGGTGGTCACCTTTCCACGGACCAACCTAGGCAAGCGCGGCTTAACCTGCAGATCGATCCGAGCGGCTGTTATAACGTAACCGCGAGCTCCTCGTGGATTGTGTTAAAAGAGACTTAGTCATTAGGGTTCCTGAAGACAGGCATCGCAACTGAAGCAGGCCTAAGAAACGCTGGCGTGACTAATTAGACTGGCTCCTAACAGATTATACGGAGACGCAAAAGCATACTAAGATACAATCTCGAATCGCCAATATGCAACGAATAAATGCGTTGATACCTTTCTTAGTCTGCGAAAAAGCTATTTTAAACTGAAATTATTTATTTTGGCAGTTAATAAATAAATGTAAAAAAGCGACAAAACTTACTCTTGAGGTTCATAATCAAAGAAAAAATCACGTAAGCTAGTAGTCGAAGACATCTCCGCTATTGGAACTGCCTGCAACTGTACCGACTGTACTGACCTTTCAGCTTATATACTCGTACTGAAAACCGCTAAATACTGCATAAGGCTTCAGCCACACACTCATGATAAGAATTTTCAACTTGCAATAAAGTAGCACCACGGTTGGAAGTTTGGTGATAGTCTTTTGATCTTTCTCGTTTCTCGTTTCGTTTCTTTTCTCGTTTTGACCGTCGGAGACGGTCATTAGTACGGGCTCAAAATGAATCTCAAGTACGCGATGGTGACATCACACGATCTACTTACGAATCTACCCACACCATATAAGCATACTCTACAATTTTTGTCACTACATCTTCTTTTTCGTTTAAATTCTTCTCATTCACTTGTTAGTTGCATATCGTCGCATTTTGAAATACCAAAGAGTTTTCATTCTATAGATTACCCAGTTTTTATGGTTTTTATTTTGGGGATAATTTTGCTTACTTGTGGCTAAGCATAATCACCCTGCAATGCTGATGTCCTGCTGCTGAGGGCAGGTCCTCACTCTGTGAGAGTGGGTGGTAATTCACCACACAGGCCCATTACGGGTGGGTGGATGTGAAATGTCTTCGAGCTAATTCCCATTTAAGAAAGACTTATCTAGAAAATCTGCTGTGTGTTTAATTTTGACGAAAATAATATCAAGGGTTTTGACAACAATCTTGTAAAGGACGTAACAAGACCCTTAACGAAGCCGAAAGGCGCTTGTTCTCCTTGTCATTGCGATCATTTTTTTTTTGTTCTAGACCATACCTGGGTACCTTCTAGTTACGAAGATATTTGGGGTCAAAGTTCCAACAATTTCACAAGTTTTTTTTTAAATTTTAATGTAAGATTTTTACTCTAAAGATCTCCACGACCCCCGTACTATTCAATCCATCCATAAGCACAATGTTTTGAATCCGTTACATTGAGCTACCGTAAAACGTGATTTTTCACCCCCAAAAAAAGCCGTTTCCAAGCTATTATTTTTGCGTAAAGTTACTTAGTTTGATGTACACAATGCTTGGTTGACGGCTTCGTTAAGGGTCTTGTTACACCCTGTATAACTGACAGCAATCTTACTTCTAACTACTATTTATAAATGCGATAGTTTGTGGAGACGATTGTTACTATTTCACGCAAAAACTACCTGGTTGGTCTACTGGTCGTAAGCACGACTGCTGAGCATGAGGTCCTGGGTTCGATTCCTAGGTCGGGCAAAGTGAAAAACCCAATAGGGTTTTTCCATCAGGAATTTCTCAGTAGCAACCACGGAGTCTGGATTTGTGCCCAGTGAATGGCAACAGGCTCACCCCCTATTATATGGGACTTAAACATAACTGGGGGAATGAGGGTGTACTATTACGTACATCCACATTTCCCATTATGTTATATATGTTACTTTTAATCCCGGTAGCACGATCTTGTGGGACGATATCCGAACGAAACACGCGCGGGCGAAGACGCACGCATGAGCTAGTTCCTAAAAAAAAAACACCTGGCGGGTATGGCTCTACCTTAAACAGCATTCATATACAATCATTATACAAACACACTACAGTTCTCATGCTTGAACTTTCTTGATCCTCTGATCATTTATTATATTAATAATACAGCATTCGTCATAATTTTTGACAGCCGTTTATTATGGTAGGTAGATCTACACGTTATTCTTTGGATTGCTTAAGGCTAAGACTATGGCTATTGGCTATAATACTTCGTTTTAAAGAAACGAATTCCTCGATATTTCTCAGTAGCAGCCACGGAGTCTGGATTTGTGCCCGGTTGATGGCAATAGGCTCGCCCCCTATTACATGGTACTTAAACACAAATGGCGAAATGTGGGTGTAATATTTGGTACCTCTGTGCCTAACCCTTCGGGCATTACAGGCGTGATTATATGTGCTATTCAGAATATATTTACAAAAACGTAAATAATTATTTTTTTATTGCTTTACTTATTAAAGAAAACCTTCGTTTACCATAACTAAAATCACAAGTAGCAATCAATCGGCGATAGCATAAAATTATTTGAAATTTTTTTGGCAAGAGCTCCATGTCGATTTAATGAAAATAACAAACATTTACACCAGTATCTCTAAACAAGTCAAATTGAATGCTTGAGTAAAAGTAATCATTATTCTAAGATACGATATTTATTCTGTAGTTTAGTAATTGCTAATTGAATGTTGATGGATGGAGAGGGAGAGGAAGGCCAAAGAAAAGATCTAAGGACTGTGTGAAGACCGATGGCTTCCAATCTAACCGGATGAAGCTGAATACCAGTATATATCTTGGAGCGACTGCCTATCTGGCCCGCTTAACCCAGTAAGTGCCGGGTAAAGTCGCTTTTTATGCTCTAGAGCATAAAGTAAAATCTTCGAACACCTTCAAATTTATAGAATAACCTCTTTATTTTAATTCGTTTCGTTAGTATTCTAAGAGCAAGGCAAGGTTAATATTGCTCATTGTCCTAAGGTAACTTTCAATTTTAATTAAATTTACAATATTTACATGTTGCTGTTTCATTTCCTCTGGATAAACGTAAAATGGTGCGTTTTATGCACTTGGCCCTATTAGCAGTGAGGTGCGTATTATGTATTTTTAGCTTCCCTCCAATATGCATTGGCCTTAAAGAAAATCTATATAGACCTTCTAATTAAATAACTACACAAAGAGAATCCAGTATATGATAACTACAGGCTTCTGATAATCTTTGATCGTTTACTGAAAATGTGGTATTATTTAAATATTTTTTGTCAAAGAAAAAATTTCTCGGAAATGTGGGAAATAAAGTTCTCGTTTGCATAAAGATGAGAATATACCAGAGTCCAATATCAGCGGTGTATACCTTTTTAAGGAAACCGGTAGAGGTTGCCAATATTGTCTTTATATCAGGGTTGTCTTACTCGAATTTGTATAAGTATGACATCTAAAATTTATTTCAACTTTCAGTGGGTCACCGACAATGAATTCATACTTGGAACTTTCGTCATCATCATCATTTCAGCCGAAAGACGCCCTATTGCTGGAAATAGGCGTCCCCCAAGTGTCGCCACATTGACCGGTCCCGTGCGTCTCGCATCCAGCGGATCCCCGCAACCTTCACCAGGTCATCGCTCCACTGGAACTGTGTACGTTTTTAATTGTAAGCTCTTTTGGACAAGAGTCAACGAGATTAGGGTGCGTTTGGAAGGTGTATTCCCGTTGACCCCACTGGCATTGCCCCACTCAGGATTTTTTCCATGCGCTGTTTGTCCGTTTCAATTGTTTCTATAATTTTATTGCGCGATGTGCTTTTACAGCGGTATTTTTACTATTGTCTTATTATTACACAACAGTTCAAAATAAAGGTAATGAAAAAAAAATATAAACATGAAAAGTTTATTCTCATAACATAGAGAATCTTAAATCACCTTGACTTATTTAAAAACTATTTTATCCACATTTAAAATATAAATACACTTTATAATTTCATGCTTCATTTGTTAAAATGACGTAAAATTACATACATAATGTTAAACTAACCTAAGTTTAACAAAAATCTATAAACATTTGTATAAAAAAAGAACAAAATGTTGCAGCTAATTTATGACATATTATTATATCTGTACCTAACCTTAAATTTCCCGAGTTTCTTTCAGGTAGCTACTTATGCACTATTTCTTCACGCTTATTTGAATGGGGAGCAAGTAGGACTTTACTTGTACCTGTGGCTTAGAACAATAAAAATAATAAAGAATAGACATTTTAGACCTCTTAATCTACTATGGTAAAACATATTTGATAGAGCTGCACTGGCGGACAAAACTACAGACCTACTATAATATGCATATTTTTCATTGCAAAATGACATCGCGAATTCCTTAAGAGAAAACGTTTCTAAGTTTTCTGTGAAAGTCTTTCATCTTCTGAATTTGTAGAAATATTCTGCAATGTTTCCTTTATTTCAAAGATATGAATTTTCTTGTGTACATGAATTCTTGACGTTTCTTGAATACAAGATAACACCTACATTTATTTTATTTTGTTCATTTTTTTACCGTCCTTTCGTGTTATTGATCAATCAGTTTTTTTTTTAATATCCGTTTTTAAAGAATTATAACACTAAGCCGCTAATTTACCAAGTACCGTAGCAAAAGTTATAATTTATGAGCCCTAAATTACTGTCACAGGAATAAACCGTGAAGATATATATTTACGAATATATGTTACTAACAAAGGTTGACCTATTTTGCTATATATACAAAAATAAATGAAGTTAAAAAGTTGTTCAACCATTCACTAAATTAGCAAACATTATTTTTTCTAGAATAAGCTAAGATTAAGAATAAAAAAATGCCCGCTGGAGGATCGAGCAAGTTTTAATGGATAAAAACATAGAAACAATGTTAAGAAATCACTTTTGTTTGCTCGTCTCCCATATTATAACAATAATGCCTATACATGCTGTTATTTTTTATAATAATAAGCAGTTTACTAATTGCATTGAATTATTAGCAAAGTAATAAAAATTAATCTCCAACAACAACGCTAGATGGAGTTTATGTAAATATTATCATAGTTATTTTCGTACTTTCTTGATTATTGTAATTTGATTATTAAACTAAATTTTTGAAATCAAATTTGATACCTATAGTTTTGCTCTCTAGTGCTATGTTTTTGTATTTCATAATATTATCCATGCACAGATTCACAATTATTTAGTTTAAACAGCGTTCGCACCTAATGTTTCTTATTCAGTAGTCGTAGCTAGACACTATCCATATAAAAATACGTAAATGAAATAAATATAGCATTCTATTTTTGAAACTCCTAAAAAATACAAAAGATATTTTTTTCTAAATCCGTTAAATATGTTATGCATCAATAATTTTGTCCTCATTTGTAAAACTTGGATCTTAAAAATCCATTTGCTCTTTTTTGTCCACGCTCTTTTGTATCATTCTCTTCATTGTATATCCCTTAGCAGCATGCCTCGCACCTCACGAGGCCCACTTCATCACAATTCATGCATTTGAGAGCCACAAATTCTGCCGTGAAGTGGTTCCTGTGAAGGCTCTTCTTGGATCCGTTGCAGATTCTGCAGGGTAGAAGGCGGAACCCGCCACACATTTGACAGGTGTTGCAGGCGTCTGGGCTCTGGAATTGAGAAAAATAGGAGTTAATGATGAATTTACTATTATGTTCCCAGAACCCCACTTAATCATTACGTAGTAGCTTCGAGGGTCTGTCTTGTATTATTTTAGTATTCAAAATGTGTAATGAATTCATATTTTTTATTTGAATTCGATGAGTTGCTGTCAAATTTTCTCGGAGACGATTTAGCCGAAAACAGACGATTCAGACCCAAATAGATGTAAACACGGAGAAGGATCCATTTTATTGTTTACAACCATTATTCCATAATTGTGTGTCCAATTTAGAGCTACAAAACTTGTAAACACGTGCAGTGTACAGAGGCCAGAACATCAAGCTACTACAATCTGTAATATTTCTTTAATAGATTTTCAACTTTATCGTTAAAACATTAGGTTCAACTTTGATTGGGAAAGTTTGACAGTTTCGGGTAGCTTGATGTGCTGACGTGTGTGCACGTGGTTTTTTTAGGTTAATGTACCAATTTCACGAAACCTTTACATAAAAGGAAGCACCAATATAAAAAAACTAACATACTCTTTTGACATCGAATATGAAACGGAATTCAAACCTGACAACGCAATATGAATCAAAATCACATTTCCTTTCAATAAAATACTCATTTTACATCTAACGTAAACGACAAATACGTTCCATGTTAGGCTTTCATCCCAGATCGAATTATTTGCCTAGTCGTAGTCATTTCTGAGTATACAAATCATTTCTACTTCTATACAAAACAAACCCATAAATTATTGCAATTTCAGTGGATTAAAGTAAATAAATAAATAAGCAATACATCTTCTCGACCTCATCACAAGAATAGATCAGTTGCAAGCCATCATGGCGTGGGCAGAAAAATATTTATTGCCTCACTAGGAAACTGCGTAGGCTTTGGTAATAAAAGTTAAGAGAGTGAAATTAGGAAGAATAAAAACTTCTAACCGTACGTCGTCTACTTAGTGATTGAATGGACAATTATATAAATATATACAGGGTGTAAGCGCAGCCTTCAGTATAAATATCATACTAACATGACCGGTACAAGAAATTATTTCAGGAATGTTATGGGGATCCAATAAATTTCATTTGTTTTATTTTCTCATACGCAATGTATCGTTACCGTGGCAATACGCACGTAGCTAACGGCAAGCGCGACGACGAGTTTGATGAACTCTGTAGCTAGGCAGGAAGCGAACAGCTGATTTCACGCGTCGTTCGTTAGAGTATCTCAATATCCATTGTTGGATTTTTGATTATAGCCGTATTATTTACATAAATGGAGTGCTGCGTACAGGGAATGTAATTTTACATTGAAATAAAGGAATAGTAACTAAGAATGATTAAAAATAAGGAGCTAAATGCACCCCATCAGTTTGTGGAGGGCTGTCCCTTACATCCTGTAGGCATAATATATAACATTACATCTGTATTACCTGAAGGGTTAGGCAGAGATGTACCTAATAGTTCACCTACATTTTTACAGTTATGTTTAAGTCCTATGACTCCTATTTAATATGCGAGCTTATTGCCATCAACCGGGCACACATCGAAACTTGTGGCTGCTACTTAAAAAATCCTGATTCAAAAACCCAACAACCCTTTGCCCGACCCGGAAATCGAACCCTGGGCCTCCTGCGACCACTAGACCGACGAAGCAGTAATAAAAAAAAATTGGCTGACAGGCTAGGGGTGCACGCAGACGTACGAGTATCTTTTGAGCGCCCGACTCATGGTCTTGGTAGTGGTAGGACCTATGGAGTCTTAGTCATTAGTAGTCCGACATACCCCACCATTCCTCCGTACATTCCCCCAAACCGTGTTTTCAAGAGTCAGGTGGACTAGAACAAATAAATCTAATTAAGATCAGCTGTTTTCGAGCTTTAATCTCGCTAACAACACTTAGAGACAGTCTTATAGACGAGGATTTCAAAATAATACGAAGAATTTTACCGCTTATGGATACTTGCAGTACTTACCAAGATAATAGTATCTAGGTGGCGTAGCGATGACCTTAATCCCCTTTAAACGACGTACCAGTTGAGTGAAAGTGGCTAAATCCTTTAAAAGGAACCAAGCAGACTAAAAAAAATCAGAGAGTGCTCCAAAGAGTGTTTTCAGGAAATGAGTAAATTCTAGTAAAATAACGGTTTAAAGGAGACGTTGTAAATGTTTGCTTTCATTAGAACGCTCATTTTTATGATTCTACTATAATAATGATTTTAACTTTTAAAGAAACTGATCTTTTTCACCGTAATTAATATGTTCGACACGAGCGGAGGCGATGCTAGCGCCATCTAGTTTAAAGATTAGGAACCAACGCCTTGGTCTTTCAAAGATATAATGTAAACAAGGTACCTGAAGATTTTTTTTTAGGTTTTCTTGGTGTTGTAAACTTGTTTTAGAAAATGTATAACTTTAACGATGCCGCAGGATAATTTGTTTTTTTTTTTTTTGTGAAAATCCTAAGGCTCTTACAAGGGTTTCTAGTCTATTGAATATTGACTGCGAGAGATTAGAGTAATATTGGGAGCATCAAGAATTTTGAATAATTAATAACATAAGTCACCAACCATTTTATGACTTTTACAACGAGTAAACACAATCACATGTCGTGATGGCCCAGAGGTTAAGGCCTCGCCTCTCATGCATGAGGTTGTAGGTTCAAATCCGGGCAAGTACCAATGTGACTTTTTCAATTCATATGTACTTTCTAAGTTTATCTTGGACATCACAGACATCGGTGAAGGAAAACATCGTGCGGAAAACTGGACTTGTAAAAGTCTGAAATCGCCAACCTGTCTTGAGCAAGCGTGGTGATCAATGCTCGTGCCTTCTCTGTTGAGAAGAGTCCTTTGCCCAGCAGTAGGACAGTAATAGGCTGGTATTATTATTATTTTTAAGGAGTAAGGTATTATAATGTCTTTCATGAATAGGACTACCTTATACGACAGTCCGCTGGTGTCCATATCACATACTTGTTGCATAATCAGCATAATATGTTCCCACTGCTGGGACATATAACTCTCTGTGACGGACAGCGGACCGTAATCAACGCCCCGGCCCCAGTGCAACTTGCTGACTGGCTCATATTCCACCGCATACATGGCAAAACTAGCCAAGAAGTCCTTCCTATTGTAATTTAAATGCAAATGTTCCTACAGCGGTCAATCCCAAGTGTAATAGCAAAATCATCTGCATCCCTGATTGTGCAAATGACATTAATTTGCCGGTTCATCTGTTGAACTTGTTCAAGCGTTAAACCTATTTTTTCAGCCTTAACCTGCTACCTCGACTCAAGGCAACTACGCAATGCTTAGGTCTCTCCGGGAATGGGAACCAGGAAATTTCCCAGAACTTTTCTTATTATAGGACCAGGGTTGGCGTATTTTTAGTTGAATGTTTTAGTTTTAACTGATTGTCTTTGTGAGTTCGTTTATGTATTTACGTTTTAAGTGTTTAGGATACACGTTAGTGCTGAGAATCCGCATTTTTGTTTTATCATTTAAAAAATGAAGTCGTGAAAATGCAGTGGATGAATTTGGTTGTTGGAAAATTGTTCTCGCCAGTTTTTCATTGTTCAGTTCAGTGTTTTTCTCCTTATCGTTTTCCTCGGCTGTCACCATCACGACATAGTTATAAAGGCGTGAATCACAATTACCGTTCTTCATCATCTTTAATTGTAGCCCTTTTCCAACTTTTTTGGTCTTACCGGATACCAGCTGAATACCAGTATTTTACATGGAGCGACGGCCTATCTGACCCCTCCAACCCAGTTAGTATTGGGTACCCTTTGGTAAGGCTGTTTGTCAGACATTTCAGGCCTGTAACGACTGTTAAAGATCTGCAAATAACAACCGGGACCAACGGCTTATCGTGCCTTCCGAGGTACGGAGGAAATTTGGTATGTAATGATGGTCACCCATCACATACCGACCTAGGCAAGCACTGCTTAACCTTTAAGACCGACCGGTGCGGCTATTACTGTTTTTTGTATGATATCCTGGGGATAAAATCTTTACGTGTCGCGGACTTACCATGGCGAGTGCATCTTATACTAAGATCAATCCGTGTTTGCCACGTTTCTACGCTGTCACTTACGACGCCGTGGGAAAAGTAAAGTTCTGGGCTAATAAAATAATTATAAATACTATAGTACTAGCGATACGAGGAAGAAGAAGAAGCTACCACTTGCTAATTGCATGTGTTTACCACAAACTTACCAATAATATTACCTGCTTCAATGAGTAGTCTCAGCTAAGATTGGCAGTTGTGCCCGAAAATAATAAGTTTTACCCCTTACAATTTCAGTCTACTTTACTTTTTTGAAACAAAAAACACATGACAGATGGTGTATGAAAAATAGATTTCCACACAATCCTTAACTATAAAATACTGAAAAAATGAAAGGGCATATAACATGAGATAATTACGGCATAATATGCAAACATGATAGAGAGTGTATTATTAATTTAATGATTTACTTTGAACGTGCAATGAATAGGGAGACCTAATTTATGAGAACCGTGGTTTGTTTTCATATTATTATGTACTTATTGTAAAGTTGTGACTACAAAACAAAGAGAATGTAGGTTTATCGTAGAAAAAAAAGCAAAAATCTGCAAAGCATTCATAGTAGGTCACATATAATGAGGGCTATCGTTTTTGTCTGTGTATCAATTAAGGTCCTGTCAATAATAAATAGTTGATTTTATTACGTATAACAACATAGTGTAAACTTCAGGTTCATATATTTACAATATTCTCCCTAAAATTAGCAAGCATGAAACATTTATAAATCTAGATTCTAAGTTGCTACTTAAAATCTTCAAGTCATAATTAATCAGGAATTGCTCAATCTAGACCACAATCGTGAATAATCTAGACCACAATCGTGAGTAAATATAGGTACGTGTAAAAACAGCAATTAATCTAACATTTCGGTGCCCCGCGCTACACTAGCGCCTCTAGCGGCGAATTCATACGCGATAGCCCCCATTGCAACAACAACAAATATTAGATTCAACTGAGAGTGATAGCGGATGATATGGCAAGGAAGGTGTCTGATGAGATAACGAGTAACAGAGAAGTATGGAAGAAGACATCCTGCGCCGACCTGCCAGGTCCTGCCAGGGATGCGGGACTGTTCGAAAGAGATACCGCGGCCCTGGAACACAAAGGGCAAAAGAAGGAACATGGATGGGTTTTAGTCAGTAAAAGTCTGACACTCCCTCCTGCTCAGCCCAGAGCGGGAGGAGTTATTTGATGATTTCCCATCCGAAAAAAAAAGGGCAAGAGAATGATGGTGTTGATGATAGTGATGGATAGTGATGATAGTAACAGTGGAAATGAGTACTCCACAAGAATTTGTTCGAGATACCATCATACTACAACTCAAAAGGCTGAAATTAAAAACTTTCAAAAAGATAACCGCCTTCCAAAAAAACAAAAAAAAAAATGTATATATACATTTACTAGTATTTTTGTTTTTCTGTTATTGCACCTTCTGTGTAATGTCGCTGCATCACCTTAAGGTAGACTGGTAGAAAATGAAAAGGGCATTAAGTACGCCTTTGTACAGTTTTTACTAGTGGGTAAAGTATTAATTAATAAATAAAAAGCTGAAAATAACTTAACTTCCGGAAGTCGGTTCCAAACAAGTCAATGGAACAAACAAAAGTCACCGATTTCCGGAAGTAAAGTTATTTTCCAGTTTTTTGTGTCATTTTTTATTAATTCACATAATCTTGTGCCAGCGTGGCCTCAGCTTTACCCATAATTTTATGTTTATTATAAGTGCTTCAAAGGAAGTAAAACAACAGACGGAAAAGCTAATTCATGAGCACTAGCACTCTGCCTAGAATAAGGAGAGCTCAAGAATATGAAGTCTACTTCTAATTAGATTGAAGCAGATCTTGATTAAATTAATAAAATGACTTTACGTAAATTTCTTTTCGAAAATGAAGCTGTACAGTAAGTTTTTTTCAAATATTCATTCTAGCATTTTTTTTTCTTTTACGAAATAGGCTTGCGTTTGGCTGCAACTAAGGTGGAGACCGATGGAATTGATAAGTCATACTGAAATTAAGCCACCTTTTTAGATTCAATACGCGGTGCCCACTTCAGTACTCGTTTTTAGGGTTCTGTAGTCGAATGTCAAAAAACTAAACCCTTATAGAATCGCCATGTCTGTCTGTCTTTCTGTCCGTGTATGTCACAGTCACTTTATTCCGAAACTATTAGGACTACACAGTTGAAACTTAGTAGGTAGATGGATTCTGTGAACCGCCTTACGATTTTATACAAAAAAAAAAGATTAAGGAGGGGTTCCCCCATACATGGAATTGAAAGTAAAAATATTTTTTTTCATCAAACGTGCGAAAAATGACATTGAGGTTCCTAAAACCATTAGACACTTCCAAAGTGGTAAAATGTGTGTGTGAGGAAAATTCTGAAAAAATGTAGGATTGTAGAACGTAACTAAAACTTTCAACCAAAATTGCTTTGAATAAGATAGATAGTTTTTGAGATATGGGACTTTTTCATCAAACTGCAGCAGTAACTTAATTTTTCATTAACATACTATGAAAAACAAATTTAGTGTTGCTATTTTATGTAAAACAATAAAACATATAAATGAGCCTTCAAAATATTTTTATTATATTGTTTGGTGCTACGGAATCCTGTGTGCGTGTGAGTACGACTCGCCTTGGCCGGTTTTTTCTTTTGACTAACGCGCACGCGTACATAGATAGGTACGTATACATAATTTTACTGCGATATGTTGATATTGACAAGGATCTTATCAGTACTTGGGAGGAGCTCGTGGCTAAATATTAACAGCCGCACGGGTCGGTCTTAAAGGTTAAGCCGCTCTTGCCAAGGTCGCTCTGCGGATTGGTGACCATAATTACATACCAAGCTTCCTCCGTGCCTCGGTAAGCACGTTAAGCTGTTGGTCCCGTCTGTCATTTGTAGATTTTTGACAGCCGTTACAGGTATTAGTTAGTTGCTGGAATGTCTGACAACTAGACTTACCAAGGGGTATCGTATCACCCCGTAATAACGCTCCGTGTAAAATATCCGGTAAGACCGGCTATGCAGATGATGAGATGATGAATGATCTTGATGATGATGATGATGAGATGATATTGTTTTTGGGCCCAGTATGTGGCTACATTAATCGCGGCGTCTGTGTCATCCTTTAAGTCCTCTAAAATGAAGATATAAGGACACTGGACAATCCAGCAATAGGGCCATGGTCTGGTCGGGATCTTTCATACCCCATTTTGCCAAATGGTGTTTGCAGTGGCCTACCTGAGTACTCAGTCGGTTGAGTGCCTTCCATAAAGGCCATTGTAGATTATGTCCGGGGGTAATGTTCCTGGAGACAAAAACACTAAACTCATAGGCCATGAGTCGCATACGAGCATTGAGTCGTGGAAAGGAATGTTCTTAAAAAACCGGTCAAATGCGAGTCGGATTCGTGCATGAAGCCACCGTAGGCGCGGGCCTGTGGACGGTGAGCTATGGGCTAGCTCGCCGTCCGTCCGTCTTATGACGACAGGCCGTGTCGACGGCGCGTTCGTGTTCCACGCGCGCCTCAAGGAGAGTCAGCAAACAGGAAGGGGTCCGTAAGGACCGATGCCTGCCAGAGTTGCGGGACTGTTCGAAAGAGATACCGCGGCCCCGGAACACAAAGGGCAAAGGAAGGAACATGCATATGTTTTAGTCAATAAAAGTCTGACACTTCCTCCTGGTCAGCCCAGAGCGGGAAGGGTTATTTGATGATAACCCACCAGAAAAAAAAAAACGCTTCCGTACAATCGTTGTTGGGGAGCCCCCTTTAATTTATTATTTATGTTAGAGCAGCAACAGAAATATACGTTCTGGTGACGCCATCTATTTTTCTTGCTTATAATTCTACCACTCATCAACTGATTCTTTCATATGACGTAGATCATAGGAACAGGCGACGATATATGTATGCCCATCTCTTTCCCTCCCTTTTTGCGATCGCCGACCATAGGCCGCGCCTGCCAAAGGTAGGTGAGCCTTAATTTCCTCCTCCCCTTATTTAAATGTCGCTTGTTCGTCATTTTGATTCCCCATGACGATAATCAGAATCCTTCATATAGTCACTTTTTAAATAAACCCATTTTTTAAATCGTCTTATAAATTGGTGAATTTACACACCACATTCTGTGAAAATTTCAACTGTCTACCTATTACGGAACAACAAATATAGCCCACTGACAGACAGACGGACGGACGGACAGCAGAGGCTTAGTAATAGGCGTTGGTTACGGAACCCTAAAAACATGAAAGTGAAGATATTTTTCTGTTACAGAGGCATCAACACCCCATCCGATTACCTGTACATAAAAATCTTACGTTTCATGCTGATGATCGTCAGCTCCTGGCCTCGGAAACAAATCGGAGAGCCCGAATCGAACTACGAAGCTGTATTTCTTAAGTACTTTTACTTATGCATTACTTTTGCTACCGTGTTGGGAGCCGTTTCGTACGCCATTAATCACATAAGCGAATTAAATTTTTTGGAGATTGGACATATTTATATTGTTATATTGATGTCTACAGTTGATGTGGTAAGTAAATATTTAAGTGAGAAACAAGCTCAAGGCACTAGACCGCTAAATTCGGTCTAACGCATCAAATATGTTTGATGCGTTAGACCGAATTTAGCGGTCTATCATTAGCATTAGGTCCGGCTACGTCCCTAACACTACATAAATACACGAATTAAAATTCACTAATCAAATAGTTAAAAGACTAGTGTGGACCACTAGTCTTTGGCATTGTCCAGCTTGTCAAGCCAGATCAAAGTAACTGTAAATCATCAGGAGAAGCCTCTAACCAGCCGAGGGATGAGGCAGGTTTACACTAACTATAACTTTATATAGTTAAAGGATTAGTAAGGAGAGATCATCATCATCTTCCAGCCCTTGTCTCTTGTTACTTGTTCGACATAATACTTCTTTTTCCACACTCTTCTATCAGCCGTCACGCTATCATTTACTCCTTTTTCCTTCGTATCATTCCTTACATAATCCATCCGTCTTTTCTTTGGCTTGCTTCTCCATTTCCATCAATCAACATTTTTATGCAACTCTCTTTTAATCACATGCGCTTCACACTCGTACATCCTCATTACATGCCCATAGTCCATTATAGCAAGAGAGACGATTCCCTTTTAAGTTTTCTGTTACTGGCACAACTTTCAGCTGTTACGAAAGATATTGTGTAGTATTGATATTGTGTTGTTTGATAACCTTGGTTTTGCTGACTGTAGTTGTATAAGTTTGTTCCTTATTCCAGTCCAGAGTCATGACCCTGACATGTTCCACGAGGTACCGAGAGCTGGCCAAAGAATTTCTCAGGAAAATCCATCTGTTCTATCACAAAGAACGTTCCGAATATGCAATGAAGGTACAATTCTATAATTGTTGAACTAATTAGCGATTAATTTAAATTTCCTAGTATATCCAAAAATGGTGTGCGAAATAGCTTCAACACGATCAAGAACTACTTACAGAAATAAATGTAATTTCAATCAAAACCAAATTAAAACATTTTTACACGTGATTTTTTTAGAAACTAGTTGAGATCGGTGTTTTCTATACGACTACTCGGAAAAGAAACAGCCGAAACAGACTCAGAGGTCCCAGTCCTCTTTAAAGTCCGGAAATTGTCTTGGTCATGTAAGGAGCATGCAGGTCCTCGTCTGAGATGGTCTTTTGAAGAAAGAACCACACAAAATTGAGTGATCCAGTCTAGTCAGTGCAAGCATCTGTCTGTAAACGCCCAACTTAACAATTTCTCCGATTGCATTTAAAATCAACTTTTTCAATATTTTCAACTTTGTTTTAAAAATTCTTTAGCAGCTATCTTATTTGAACATTCAAACACTTGTAATACAAATATTATGTTGATTCGAATTTTGCAGAAGGTTTTAAGAATAAAAATTAAACTAAAAACGATTGGTCCAAAAGCATATCCCTGTGGTACGCCTTACTTTTTACTAATTTCAATTTCATGTTTCAGACTCATAAAATGGTCCATCTGGTATCTCATCTGTTCACGTTATGCTTAGTCGCTGAGATGTTGGCTGGGTTATCTCTCTTCAACCTGATACCTATGTACAGTAACTATGCTGCAGGAAGGTACCAGACTGGCGGACTTAAAAACTCGACGTTTGAACACTCACTTTATATTTCATACCCCTTCAATTCGTCGACTGATATGAAGGGTTATATTGTTGCTTGTATCTTGAATTGGTAAGTATACGCTGCAATTCTGAAAGGGACAGCAATATTACAAACCGCAGTGGCAAAGTATATCTTGAGAATCGAGAGGCTGGAGTTATGCTACAAGATTGTGTTTTGTGGTGCGAGTCCCGATTCACCATCTGGAGACTTTTATGATGGCGGAATTTTGGCCGGAGGGTGTCGTGTATCAATGTTTTCGACTCAACGTAGTTGATAGTTTTTGTAAATCCTATCCTATACTATCATATGATCAATATTTGTATATTTATTTATATATTTGTAATCACGTTCTCGAAAACGGCTCTAACGATTTCGATGAAAGTTGCAATCTAGGTATTTACGGGGGCGAAAAATCAATCTAGCTAAGTCTAATACCTGGGAAAATTCGTTTTCTCTATTTTCACCCGAGCAGAGTCGCCAAGGTACTGTATTAGTCTATTTCTGTACTTATTTTAAACATTGTATCTATTGGCCTTCGTTGCCTACAAATTTGTTTATATTTAAGTCTATAAAAACGCTTCCTGAGATGACAAAATTGGTGCCTGTTGCCGTTTTCCAAGGCTCAGATAGAAACTAGGCCCTGCAGTCTCGACATAGATAGCGATCGCAAAACAACCGAATTCGGCCGCTAAGCCATAACGATCCGACACCGGCGGGTCGCGTCCGGCTCGCGTCCACCTTAAATCCGCATCGTTTCAGTTCGACCAGTAGTTATGCTGTGATCTGTGAGTATATTGGGCAGTTTTATCACTGCGGTTAGTGGTTGTGGTTTAGCCAAAATGTTACACATCAAGGTGCTTGATGCTGCAGTAAAGTGCTACATTCTTCATCTTCTGGCACTAACGCTATGCATAAAATCTGTTCAAACCATGGCAAGAGTACTGGTCCGTCTGTGCTTACTGCCATGGTATGGCGCAGGGTAAACCAGAATCACCATAATTATTTATTTAAAAACACTTTTACACGTCACATTATGTTATTTTTTATCACCCCTCGTGAAGATCATTTTGACGCTAGTGGTTGGGCACCTTAAGTGACCCAAATTAATTAATTTATTTTTTATCTGCTAAACCTTTGGGTCATTTCTTTAAAATAATTTATTAATTTCAAATGGTTCCTCTACGTTTAGTATCTGATGCTGTTCGGTTCACATACCAAGAAGGTCGCTCTTGGAATTGCTGAACCTAGCGACACTAGCGCCATAGTTTTGGCAGAAGAAAAAATTTGACATTCCTGACCTGTTCAAAATCTCGGTTTGAGCTTCTCGCGTATTTTTTGGCTGGAGTTCGTTTTTCTCCGTGATGGACAGCTAAAGGTTATCAAGAAACTCGTGATAGATACCCAGCAGTGATCTGACAATCTGTTTCGTGAAAATGCTTTACGGTGTGAGCTGCGGACTGTTGCTGATGAGGCGTCCCTGAGCTGGTCTGAAGGTTAGTGGGCCAATAGTTTTCAGTGCTGACGTCGAAACCATTTCTCATTCTTTAGTTCACAGGGTGGGTTTCATAGGAATCAATATAATTAATCTTACACCATTGCTTCTCATAATTGAATTCCCCGCGTGTTGTCACACGTGTAATAACATAATAATAACATATTTAGCATATTATATTTTCATTCTAAATACTTATTACAAGTATTATTTTCCATATAAATGCTTGGATGTTCGCAGATTTACGTACTTTTGGTAAAATTCTCGAAGTACCTACAGCGTAATGCCATTGTGCGCCGGTTACGCCATTTGTAAATTCCACATATTTTTACGTCAATTAAAATAATTTCTCTCGAAATTATTTTTTCATTTTTTTTTCTCATATTCATTGTGAATTATTTCTTCAAAATGCATACGGATAAAGACAATGCGTCTAGGGATTCGATTGATTACAAACAGTTCGTCCTTTTGACGGCAAAAAAAGAAAGACTTTTTTCGCGGATGAATGATTTATTTGAGCTTTCAAAAAACATTTCTAATTACGCGTCAAGAAGTAATGAAATTTTCATGGCTAAGTCTGAATCTATTGGTGAGATGCGCAGTCAGTTTGAAACGTTATTAGATGATTTAAATGGTCACCATCACTTGATTTGACGTTTAAGCCAGATTACAAGCCTTTAGATGCGTTTGATGATCTATATCTTCGAGTAAAGCACACCCGAAATAATATTATTCAGGCGTTGCGATCAGATGAATCATAATTGCGAAATGACTCATCTAATTCTAATGTCATGTGCACCATTAAGTTGCCGCCAATAGAATTGCCAAGTTTTGATGGCAAAACTCAAAATTGGCCTAAGTTTTACGAAAGTTTTAAATCTAACATGGGAATAAATGCTTAACTGTATTCTTAGACCTCAAGAAGGCATTTGACACCGTCTCTGTCCCTGCCCTAGTGAGAAAACTGGAAAAGGCTGGAATACGGGAAACGGCGCTCAACTTATTAAAAGATTATCTCACGAAGAGAACGCAGAAAGTTAGAGTGGGAGGGGTTACCAGTGATATGCGTAGAGTCTCAAAATAAAGTTAATAAAACTTCTTTTTCTGCACTCGCACTTAATGATTTAGTTCAAAAAAATGCGATTTTTAAGTCCAGAAGAGACTGAATGTGAGAACTTGTTTGCATCGTCGTCGATCACTCGCGCTGATGATGAGCGGTATTCTGTCGCGTTACCTTTTGCTAAGGGCTCGAGTGCACTAGGTAGTTCCCGCATTGCTGCTCAACGTCGACTGATGGCCTTGGAACGCAAGTTCAAACAATCGCCTGACTTACGAAAAAACTATGATGACGTAATGAAGGAGTATGTCGATAAGGGTTACTTGTCACAAGTCGCCGAGTCAGATATTACTGACGAGGGATACTACATCCCGCATCACGCTGTTACCCGTCCGGATAAGCCGATGCCTCGGATCGTACTTGATGCTTGTGCCACAACTCACACCGGACTGTCATTGAACGACGTATTACATACCGGTCCTAACTTGCAGGCAGATTTATTCTTGCTATTGCTTGATTTTCGTCTTTTTCCTGTCGCTATGACTGCGGATATAAAGCAAATGTATTTGCAGATTGAAGTCCCTGACGAACATCGTAAATATTTGAGAATCTTATATAGATTCAGTCCTGATGATTTAATACGAACCTTCCAATTTAATCGGGTCCCGTTTGGACTCAAGTCAAGCCCGTACTTGGCAATGCGGACCGTTCGCCAATTAGCCCAGGATATGAGGCCACATTTCCCGGATGCTGCCACTGTGGCAGAGTCTAAACTTTATATGGATGACTTTGTTCATTCTATTGCAGATAAATCCAGCGCCGTTCTTCTTTCACGAGAATTGATCTCGTTGTTTAAGACAGGCGCCTTTGATTTAGTAAAGTGGACGAGTAATTCTCGAGTGCTACTTGATGATCTTCCAGATTCGCATCGCAGTACGGTAGACTTTTGTGATGATTCTTCTAACAATGCTTCGAAGGTATTAGGCCTTTCATGGGCACCGGCCGCTGACAGCTTTTTCTTCACGACTCTTAAGGTAGAAGAGAAGTGTACTAAGCGGAGCATACTGTCGGTAGTCGCTCGATTATTTGACGTCCTCGGCTTAGTAGCTCCTATAATTTTATATGCCAAGCTGCTCATCAAAGAACTGTGGCTATCTAATATTGGATGGGATGACACTCCTGCCGAAAGCATTATACAAAAGTTTTCGGCGTTCATTCAAGAATTTCCAGTAATTTCATCTCTGAAAATTCCTCGACATGTAGGCGTTTTACGTGATAGCACTGTGCTGATCGTTGCCTTCTGTGATGCTAGTATGAATGGATATGGATGTGTCATATTCCTACACACTACTGATCCTGCTAGCAATATCACAGTGAGATTATTGTGCGCGAAATCAAAGGTTTCCCCCACCAAAGTGACCACACTTGCTCGCTTGGAACTTTGCGCTGCGGTTCTTATGTCCAAGCTGATACGTATAGTTCATGAAACATATCGTGCGCGTTTTCCTATTGCAGGAACTTTCGCGTTCTCGGATTCTACCATCGCTCTTTCATGGATACATTTTTCACCGCATCGGTGGTCAGTATTTGTCAGCAACCGCGTTGCCCAGTGTCAGGAAAATTTACCTCCTGAAAATTATTATCACGTCGCCGGGTGTGAAAACCCGAGTGATTGTCTTTCGCGTGGTATGTTACCTTCGCAGCTCGTGTCGCACGACTTGTGGTGGAACGGTCCTTCGTGGATTCGAAACCCACCTTCGAAATGGCCCGTAAAACCTTTTACTCCTTCCAATGCAGGTCAATTGCCTGAACTCAGGGACAAGGTACTTACTGCGACAGTACAATGTGAACCATTGATCCTAAATGAATTAACTCAGCGTATATCCTCTTGGGATAAGCTTCTTAGGATTGTCGTTTATATCCTTCGTTTTATAAAGAAGGTTTCTTCTCCTGGCTTGGTCAGTAATCTTATGACTGCAGAAAAGGCTGTGATTCGTTCTGTTCAAAGAGCTCACTTTGCAGAAGATATCAAAGCTCTTAATAAAGATAAATTACCTTCAAAAAAGCTGCAAAGCTTATTCGTGTTTCTTGACGAAGATGGGCTGTTGCGCATTGGAGGTAGGCTTTCTAATTCGGACTTGCCATTTGAGGCTAAGCATCCTCTTTTGCTCCCTAAGCATGACCCCGTGGTGGATCTTTTAATTAATCATTTCCATGTTATGAACTGTCATACAGGCCCAGGTCTGCTTATTTCCATTTTTCGCCAACGTTTCTGGATATTGGACGCCAGGACCGTTGTAAGGGCTAGGGTGCGGAAATGCAACTACTGCTTCAGAGTAAATCCATCACACCCAAAGCCCATGATGGCAGATTTGCCGTCATATCGTGTGTCGGAAGCTAAAGCTTTTGTTCATACAGGCGTTGATTATGCAGGCCCAATCCGTACAACGCTTACTCGTAGGAGAGGACAGCATGCACAGGAGGATATAAATCTGCCTATTTATCTGCCTTGTAACTAGGGCCATCCATATCGAGTTAGTTTCGGAGCTAACCTCGGATGCCTTTTTAGCTGCATTTAAGAGGTTTATCTCTCGTCGTGGCTCTGTGTCATGCCTATGGCTATGCCTATGCCTATGGCTCGGGGCCCACACTTCGGTGGGATTTGGGAGGGGAACATTAAGAGCTTGAAAACTCACCTTTACCGTGTGTTAAGAGATCAGCTTCTCACGTACGAGGAGTTGCAGACAGTATTGGTTCAGATAGAGTGCATTATGAATTCTCGTCCTCTTACTGTTGTGTCTTCTGATCCTGCACCAGAAGTTATAACCCCTGCGCACTTTTTAATGTCAACCCCATTGCAGTACTTGCCTGCCGTGGAATTGAAAGACGTGCGCATTAATTTAGTACAACGTAAGCAATTACTAGATAGTATGGTTCAGTCTTACTGGAAAAAGTGGCGTTTGGAATATCTGCACACGCTGCAAGTCAGGCAGAAGTGGACCTCTCCTGACCGTCCTATAGAAATCGGAACTGTCGTACTTGTTGAACAGGATGATTGCCCTCCTTTAAGATGGCCATTAGAGGTAATCACGGAAATTCATCCCGGTTCTGACAAAGTCGTTCGTGTTGCGACGGTTAAAATGAAATGTGGAATTTTCAAGCGTCCAGTTGTAAAATTGTATCCCATACCAACCCAATAAGAACTTCTCTTTTTTTTTTTCTTCATATGAGAATAAGAATAAGAATAATTTATTGTTTATAAAGTACATTCAATACATTGATTCCTGAAACTCACACTAGGATTCCCTGTGTCGTGAGTTCCAGGCTCCTTCGTTCCGTTTACAATACTTATTGTTACACAATTTTAGGTTTAGCGCCGCTACAATAAATTTCTAAATCTAATCTAGTCTACTCGTTATCTAAAAAGAAAAGGAATAAGTAAAAACATAAAAAAAAAAAAAAAAACAGAGGTTACTTATGATTTTATGTATATTTGAATGAACGTTGTATGTGCGTGTATGTGTGTGTGGTGTTTGTGGGTGTGTGTGTGTGTGTGTTGCGGGGTGAATAAAGACAGTGTGTCTGAATGTTATACCTGTTGTTTAGGGAAGTTTGTGATTTATAGTTGTGAATATATAATTGTAAATATGTAAATGTAAATGCATATGTACCTATCAAGGTGAGCCAAGAGCGTTTTTTAGGATAAGATACTTTCGGTGAAATCATAGTCCAGTTTAAGAAGCCATTTTGATACTGTCATTTTACATTTGGTATGTGTTAGTTGCAGAATTTTGAGTCGGTCATTGAGTTTCGTATAAATGTGCGGA
This sequence comes from Eugnorisma glareosa, assembly GCA_947578425.1. Taxonomy (NCBI): domain Eukaryota; kingdom Metazoa; phylum Arthropoda; class Insecta; order Lepidoptera; family Noctuidae; genus Eugnorisma; species Eugnorisma glareosa. Next base: position 15,569,488 of record OX387960.1, on the reverse strand, counting down.
CCCATGAAACCGTAAGACCTTCTACCAATTGTTTTACGGCATCGCACCCTTTTCCAGTGTACCCTTCGACTGGACAGTATGCAAGTGCTCAGGGAGGTTTTGTGAAATCTTAGAGTGACAGACAGGATGTAAAACTGTCTGACTCTAAGAACCCCCACTTCGGTGTATAACGTATTAGTGGGGTACCGGAACGGCCGCCTATAGGCAACTTTAAGCAGAGCTCGCTGAGCTCTTTCTACCTTTATTAATGTGGTTTTGCCTGCAGCGCCCCATGCTACTATACAGTAGTTAAGGACTGATTGACACAGAGAGTAGTAAATCATCTTTAGTACTGAGTCATCGGCAATCTTACCCAGTTGCTTAAAGATATGCAGCATCTTTCTCACCCTACCCCTTAAAGCACTGAGATGTGTGGACCATGACAAACGGTCATCAACAAAGACTCCAAGATATTTAATCGTATCTGTTTGTTCGATACGTGGGCAAGTACAGTAATCGGGGCTAGAACAGGAGTGTAGCTGGAGACAAGTAACACTGCTAGGGGACGTGCGTTTCGAGATGGCAAAGTTTATTGCCTTCTTTTTGTCCACATTAAGCGTCAGGAGATTATGTTGCAGCCAATTCGCAACAGCTTTAATCCCGGTTTCAACGGCAGCCTGAACGTCAGCCCAAGTTTTCCCATAAAATACGATTGCGGTGTCGTCCGCGTAAGTAAAAATTTTGGCTTGAGGGATTTTCATGGCACATAGTCCGTTTATGTATATAATAAATAGGGTAGGTCCCAGCACGCTTCCCTGTGGCACACCAAAATGTGCTATTGTAGAGTCACTAAAATATTCCCCTAAGATGACTTTTTGGGTTCTGTCATTGAGATATGAGGTGAACCAGTCCAAAGCGACGCCACGAACTCCCAGTAGTGCCATTTTTTTAATCAGGAGTTTCCTAGAAATCGTGTCAAATGCTTTGGCGAGGTCCAGGAAGATGCCAGTACATGCTTGTCCGTGATCAAGATTGACGGATATGAAATCAGCTAAGTTGGTTACTGCATCCTCTGTGGACCTGCCCACCCTGAAACCGTACTGATTGTCTGACAATAAGCTATTTTTTTCAAGGTATGCTAGAAGTCGCTTGTTCACAACTTTCTCAAGAATTTTTGAGAGAGCTGTCAGCAAGGAAATCGGACGATAATTTGAGGGGACTTTGGGATCTCCACTTTTAAATATCGGACATATATTTGCAATCTTTGCGCAATCAGGTACTTTCCCGGTTGTTAGGCTTAAATTGCACAAGAAGGCAATTGGGCCGACCAAAGCATGTGAACACTGTTTTAGAAATTTGTTATTAATGCCATCGTAACCTGTTGCAGACGTCGGTTTAAGGTGGGAAATAATTGTAAAAATTTCTTCTTCATCGGTCGGAGCAAGGAAAAAAGAGTATGTGCCGGGGTTGACAGTACTGTATTGCTCATTGCTATGTGCCAATTCGGCTTCAGTTAAGCCCAGTTCACTGAGTGTTTTTGCTGCTAGGTTATGGCCAACAGTTGAGAAATATTCATTCACATTATTTAATGTGGGCACAGGATTTTCGGCGTCTGTCAAAAGCTCAGTCTTTCCGGACTTTTTGTTTTTAATATTGCAAATTTTCTTAATTTCATGCCATAGCTTTTTACAATCGCCCTTTGTTTCCATAAGAAGTTTACGGTCATGGTCAAGTTTCAAATTGGTTAATATATTGTTACAGTAGTTTCGATACTTCCTATATTCTTGTTGGATGACAAGGTTATCGCGATTATCTTTTTTCTTTGCGTTAATGTGCATGAGGTCACGCCATCTTATGCACTTTAAGAGGTTTTTAGTTATCCATGGTTTGATAATATCCTCTGAGCTACTGCAAACAAGGTTAGTGGTGTGTTGTTTAATTTTAGTCGAGAGTGTTTCGACAAACTTTTGAAATGCAATCGTAACATTGGACTCTTCAAGAAGCCAATCCCAAGATTCTTTTTCAACATCCTCTTTTAATTGTATGTAGTTGATTCGTGTGTTTCGTTTCTCAACTTTGGCCCTAGCTAGTTCTTTATGAATGCCTAAGATAACCGTCTCGTGATCTGTTATGCCAGTTTCACACACAATAACAGACGGTTAAAATGAAATGTGGAATTTTCAAGCGTCCAGTTGTAAAATTGTATCCCATACCAACCCAATAAGAACTTCTCTTTTTTTTTTCTTCATATTATATAGTTTGTTGTTAATTAATTTAATAAACATAATTTTATCAACTATAACTCATTTATATTATTAATTTGTCTTCTTTTGAAAGTTCTGCGAACTTCCAAGGCCGGCAGCATGGTTGGGCACCTTAAGTGACCCAAATTAATTAATTTATTTTTTATCTGCTAAACCTTTGGGTCATTTCTTTAAAATAATTTATTAATTTCAAATGTTTCCTCTACGTTTAGTATCTGATGCTGTTCGGTTCACATACCAAGAAGGTCGCTCTTGGAATTGCTGAACCTAGCGACACTAGCGCCATAGTTTTGGCAGAAGAAAAAATTTGACATTCCTGACCTGTTCAAAATCTCGGTTTGAGCTTCTCGCGTATTTTTTGGCTGGAGTTCGTTTTTCTCCGTGATGGACAGCTAAAGGTTATCAAGAAACTCGTGATAGATACCCAGCAGTGATCTGACAATCTGTTTCGTGAAAATGCTTCACGGAGTGAGCTGCGGACTGTTGCTGGTGAGGCGTCCCTGAGCTGGTCTGAAGGTTAGTGGGCCAATAGTTTTCAGTGCTGACGTCGAAACCATTTCTCATTCTTTAGTTCACAGGGTGGGTTTCATAGGAATCAATATAATTAATCTTACACCATTGCTTCTCATAATTGAATTCCCCGCGTGTTGTCGGTTATTTGCACGCCGCTTCACCAGCAAGCTTTGACGAAACAAAAGCGTCATTTCAACGGCTTTAAATAGGCACAATGCTTCGGAAACAAAAAATAAATGCTTGGACTCGCGCATGAAGGGTTCCGTACTATCATACTAGGGGAGCCCCTTTTATTTTTTAAATATTTGTTGTGATAGCGGCAACAGAAATACACATTCTGTGAAAGTTTCAAATGTCCTCCTATTACGGATCATGAGATACAGCCCGCTGACAGACAGACGGACGGACGGAGAGTCTGTGTTTAGTAATAGAGTCCCGTTGGTTACCCTTCGGGTACGGAACCCTAAAAATGGAACATAATTTGTGTTCTGTTAGTTTCAGGAGAATATAATTATAGGGGTGTGGTGAGAGGCCCTGGGTTTTTTAACAAGAATTTTTTTCTTGCAGGGTTTCGTCTTACCTGTGTTCAACTTGGTTCTGCATGTTTGATCTCTTTCTGTCACTAATGGTTTTCAACGTATGGGGCCATTTCAAAATCCTCATTAACCTTCTGAATGATTTCCCAAGACCGAGTTCCAATTCTAATTTTATATTAGAAAATGGTTTCGTTATAAAAGCTGAGAAATATTCCAAAGAAGAACTTTTACAAATTTCGAAGAGGTTGAAAGAATGTATTAATTACCATCGGGAGATTGTCAAGTAAGTACTTTTGGCCTACCATAACCAGACACAGCACCTGATTTTTAAAATCTTACTTCACCATGGGAAAGAGATGGAGCGTCGCGTCGTGTATACCACCATCTCTTTCTGCCGCTAAAATGGCAAGAATACTATCTGATGTTGTTTATTTTAGATTTACCGACACCATGTCAGATGTATTTGGACCAATGCTGTTCGTATACTACGTTTTCCATCAAGCAAGCGGTTGCCTTTTACTCTTGGAATGTTCACAGATGGTCAGTATCCCAGATGGAGTAGTCAAAAAAGAAAGAGCTTTTTTGTGATAAAAATGTTGGATTTTATTTTTCAGACAGTTCAAGCTCTGATGCGTTACTTGCCTCTCACTTTAATATTGACACAGCAGCTTATACAGCTATCAGTTATTTTCGAACTGGTTGGGAGTGAGGTAAGTCTATAAAGGCTAGGAGAAGCTCCAATCATGGGCCTTGACTTGAGCCTTGTTTGAAAGACTTAGGTCGCATCCTAAATAAAGCGATAGCTGCGTGACAATGCGACTGATGAATCCTCATTGTGCTTATCGCGCCGGCAAATGGCGCCTTCCAGTTTGTCGAAAAAGTGGTAATAATTATAATATGACCACGATGATCGCATATTTGCGAGACCGTTTGCTTTGGCTAGGAAGTGGGACTTAAAGGACTCGTGTGTGGTCTTTAATAAACTGAACGCATGCTTGCGTGGTCTACTGGTGGTAATTTAACGGACTTCTAAAATACGGGTTTTTTCATACAATTTAAAGTTTTGTGTCAAAAATGTTTTTAAATTCTTATTTATTTAAGTAAAATTCTACCTGCTACCTTTGATTTTGTCTTGATGATATTTACAAATTTACAGAGTGCAAAACTTAAAGATGCTGTATATGGCGTACCATGGGAATGCATGGACACGGAGAACAGGAAAGTGGTGACCTTCTTCTTGATGAATGTCCAGGAACCTGTACATGTGAAGGCGCTGGGTGTTGCTAATGTTGGGGTTACTTCTATGGCTATGGTAACTTAAAAATAATAAAATCTGTTAACATTCATCATAAAACAGCCAAACTAAAATGGGACTAGAGATGATGCTGGCAAAGCTGTGGGCCCGCATATCGTAAAGCTGGAGCCTTGAGACAGCTAGACGAGGTCACGGCAGACCGAGGAGAAGATGGTGGGATGCTTTGGATAGCTTTCTCGTTAATTGGCGAAAAAGAGGAAGGAATTGGGGGAGGCCTTTGCTAAGGAGTCGAACAATTAAGGCAAACAATTAACAAAAAAAACTAATAACAGTTTGTGCCGTCCACAAGTAAATGCAGAGCAGGGAAGGGTCATGCTTTTGATTATAGTTTAGATTTCATAAAGAAACCTAACTGAAAATGTGTCTGTTTTAAATTTTATTGCACTTCTGCTCTATTCTAATGCAATTTTCTTTTTACAGATCTTCAAAACTTCAATGTCTTACTTCACGTTTCTGCGCAGCATGTGAGTGCTATACGAGCACTTGAGATAATTTATCTTCTTAAATCGAATTCATACAACACTAATCTTTTAGCAATTATTTTCAAATAATGTTAGTCTAATCTTTTAAAATATTTTGCATTATTATAATAATTCACTATCTACTCAAGATGTATCCCACTTTTATGCTTTTACAATTATGTAAGGCAGTTGTTTTATTGATTTTTTTTTCAATATTTCCTTGTTACTAGAATAATATTAATATTTGATTATGGTCTTGGCTTTTGTTTGTCCAAAACTCTCCTTTAATCAACTCACTAATAACCTGCTAACCTAACGTAAGTTTTTTTATAAAAAGAAATCCAGTGATTTAGCAATTGAATAAGTCAGTAAACCTTTTTTTGAATACTTTGGGGCCTATATTGTCCTGTATCCTGTGCCAATGGAAGTAATCGTGTGTGAATTCGCTGCTAGAGGCGCTAGTGTAGCGCGAGGTCACCGAAATGTCAGATGTCATAGAAAATTCACGCGTTGCGTGCTTTTTGATCACGTATTTTTACTAATATTCACGATTGTGGCCTAGATTGACCTATTCCTGTTTTATTAAAACACGAATATTTTAAGTAGCAACTTAGAATCTTATTTGTTAGTACTTGGAGGTAAAATAATTTTTAAATGTTTCATGCTTGCTAATTTTACGGAGAATATTGGTAATAAATGTATCTGAAGTTTACACTTTGTTGTTATTGGTAATAAAATAGAATTATTGACATAACCTTACGCAACAGTGGCGCCATCTGGTGAGCTCGACAACGATAGCTTTCATAGGAGGTGGTATGGCCGATCCTAACCTCACTTAAGCAGCGTTTTTCTTTTAATTTCGAAAAATGACATTGATGTGGCAAATAACAAAATCAGAAAACTTTTTTCTGGGTACTTTGAGGCATATTGGCATGTATCCTATGTCAATTGGAGGTTGTATGACCGAACCTAGCTTTCTTACCTAACCTAACTTGCTAACCTAACTACTTTTTTTAATTTCAAATATTCCATATATTTGCAATTGACAAAGTAAGAAAAACCCTTTTCTGGATACTTTTAGGCATATTGAAATATTCTAGCCTATGAAAAGACCAAACCAAACCTAACCTAACCTTGGTTCGATTCCCGGGTCGGGCAAAAATCGGGCAAAAAGCCTAGAGTTTGGAAGTTGACAGTATAATACACACACACACATCTCGGAAAGCAAGTTAAGCCTGATCTCTCTTCGGTCGTGTAGGATTGCCGTTCGTCACGTTTGTGGCCCGTGGTACTACCAGTATTACTGGTACCACGGGTAAAAAACATACCATATAACTACCAAGCGATCCAGTAGTACCATGAGAGGTGGTTTTTTACCCGTGTTACACTCGGGTTTGGTATAAAAGATCAACAATCACAGTCGGACAATGAGAGTGAGGGAAGAGGGGGTGCACGTGTACCAATGCATACACCTGTGCACTATAATATATCTTGCGTCGATATCTAATCTCCGCTGAAATTGGCCGCCGTGATTGAAAGCGGTCAGGAGGACTAAATTAGAAACCAATGCCAAAAATATCAGTTCAACTCGCCACATTCACAACCGTCGATTAACATTACTTGTTTGTTAACTTACTGTCAGTTACGGTTGGCCTCACTACTTGGCAAGCGTCGAGGAAATAAATTGAATTTTATGTAGTGGTAGGTACTAGAATAATATTCATGGTCTTTATTTGTGCCCAGCGCACAAACATTGAATTAGGTTACCTAATATTTTATGAATATCTGCATGACATAAATCCACCTTTATCGATACCACGCCAGTACTGCTGGGATCCATACCTCATCTCCGTGAGAATTCAGGTTCTGACACATGATGGTTTTCTCTCGAAGTTTTTCTAAACTTTTAAGGGAAAAGAAAACTCACGATCCGTTTAATTGAAAACTTAAAAATATTTATCTATAAATAATAGACGGGGTTGGTATCGGTAATCATATAATTAGAAGACAAAAGATTATGCATAAATTGATTTGGTGATAAATCCAGGTGCCGCTAAACATTTACATGCTGTTTAGAATAGTGAAATAAGACATTGACGTCTTCAGGATCTGTAAAAAAAAATACAGTATTGTTTTATTCAGTCGATGGTGTCTTTTTGATGTGATATGATTTGTATGCACGATCTTGGACAGAGTCTGGCCTCAGTGGTTTTTTAGGAGTTATAGTTTTCTTTAAATTAGTAGCCTGAGGGAGAGAAGTATGGAAGAAGAAGACATGCTGCGCCTACCCCAAATGCATTGGGACAAGGCCGAGAGAATTATGATGAGAAACCTGAGGGGCTCCACTGGGTCTGTGTCTCCAAGGAAATCTCCGAACACAATCTGTCAAACAGAAATGACTGCTAGACATAAGTCTTAATTCAAGGAACTTTCCCGTTCGTCTTGTGGCAAGCGCAAGCGCGACTGCTGAGCGTGGGGTCCTGGGTTCAATTCTCGGGTAAGGCAAAAGTGCTATTGGATTTTTCCATTACTTTCTCAGTAGCATATAGGAGTTTGGAAGTTGGCAGTATACCCCCCGTGCCTCGGGAAGCACGTTAAGCCATCGGTCCTGCGTCTGATCTCCCTTCGATCGTGTAGGATTGCCGTTCCATCGGACTATGAGCATAATAGAGCAGAGAGTGTACCTGTTGCCTGTGCACACACTTGTGCACTATAATATCTCCCACGCCGATGGCTAATCCACTTACTGTGAGACACTTTAAGCATAATAACTAAATATTACCGTAGTCATAGAAGTAACACCAACATCGGCTAGACCGAGCGCCTTCACATGAACAGGTTCCTGCACATTCATGAGGAGAAAGGCCACAGTTCGCCTGTTCTTTGTATCCATGCACTCCCAGGGTAAGCCGTAGACAGAGTTCTTTAATCTGTCACTCTGCAATAAACAACGTTAAAGTACTGCAGTTATTTCACAGCTAAGTACTTACCTCTGACAATGGTGGACCTCGACACCAGGGTGTAGGCAATCCAAGGAAACAATGCTATCCCTGGACACAAAACTGACCAAGCGCTTTCTGCGCCTGAACAGAGATAGCCTGCGACTGGTGGCGCGGACCATCACTGGACGCTGCTCTCTAAACAAACACTTTCACACCCTAGCAGTGGCGTGCCCGCTCCCTTCATCGAAAGGGAGGCAAAGCCCAATTACCACAATGAATTCAGTACAATATCTCGAAATAAGCACCTACAGATGTATTAAAAATTTGCTAGGAGAAAGTGAGATGTCAGAAGTCAGATGCAAGCCAGCGGGTGTGAAAGAGAAAACGTTAGCACCGGCGGAAACCCCTAAAGAAACCTTAAGAATGTTTTTATATTTTTATTTGTTGAGTTTGATTGTAAGGCAAGCCAGGGCTTTTCGGCTTGTATGATAGGTCCGCCACTGTCACCCTAGGTACCACTGACAGTTCTCCTGAGTAGAGCGTGAATAAAGGTGGAGGAAACGGTAGGGCAAGTAGTCTTCGAGTGCATAGGCATCACCCAGATCGACAAGGAAACACTTGGAACAACGAAATCCCTTGCGGATGTCCTGAAAAGACTGGAAAGATTGATCTGCTTCTGGGGGCAGTCGGGCTGGTTGGAATAACGGCTTGTGGTTGGTTGACTCACGTAAAATGGCCCCTCAGACATCAACAACCAGGGCACGCCACAATAGTGGCGGTAAGTCCCCTCTTTGAGGAGTGGCTAGAGAGGCGCCACGGCGCCCTCACCTTCCACCTGACGCAGGTCCTCACCGGACATGGTTGTTTCGGGAGGTTCCTGCACCTAATCGGGCGGAATGAAACGCCCGGGTGTCACCACTGCGAGGATCGACCGGAGGACACGGTGGAGCACACTGTGCAGGTCTGCTCCGCTTGGGCGGAGCACCGCCGTGTCCTCGTAACGGCAATCGGCGGCGGCGACCTCTCGCGTCCGGCCCTGGTTCAATCCATGGTTCGGAGCGAGAGGGAATGGGACGCCGTCAACTCCTTCTGCGAAGCAGTCATGCTAGCGAAGGAGGTGGCGGGACGTGAGAGGGAGAGAGCCTCACGTCTCAGCCGCCGCGGGAGACGCACCCGGCGTCGGGGGCCACGTGGTGGCCCCCGACGACACCGTAGGCCACCGTAGGCGCGGGCCTGTGGACGGTGAGCTATGGGCTAGCTCGCCGTCCGTCCGTCTTATGACGCCAGGCCGTGTCGACGGCGCGTTCGTGTTCCACGCGCGCCGTAAGGACCGACGCCTGCCAGGGTTGCGGGACTGTTCGAAAGAGATACCGCGGCCCTGGAACACAAAGGGCAAAGGAAGGAACATGGATGGGTTTTAGTCAGTAAAAGTCTGACACTCCCTCCTGCTCAGCCCAGAGCGGGAGGGGTTATTTGATGATTTCCCATCGGTAAAAAAAAAGCAGTGTTATTTGATTTTTCTTTTACCAAATCTTTATAGCCTGGAGAGTTCTTATGCCGCTCATGGGCCTCTGCCTTGGCTTTACAAGCTATCGAGAAATATCTCTCAGGCATGCTAGTTTCCTCAGAATGTTTTCCTTCACTGAAGCAAGTGATAATTATACAATACGCACACGAATCCGAAAAATCAGAGGTGCGTGTCTTGGCCTCGAACTCGAGACCTATGACTTGGCAGTCCGACGTTCCACCTATCACTGCTATATATCACCAGGTTAGGCACTAACCACACGATAGAAGAAGAATAGCCCGGAGTTTGGATTGATAACAACCTGTTAGTGAATTAGGAGCGATATTAAAGTATGAAATAACATATTTTCCTTACAATACTGCCAATAAGTTCGAAGATGATCGACAGCTGTATAAGTTGTTGAAACAAGATAATTGTGAGCGGCAGATAACGGGACAGAGCTGCGGCCGTCTGAAATAAAAACAACAAGTAAATACAGCATGTAACAGAAACGAAAGGTTCTTTCATACGGAACAATGTGGTACGGACCATGAAACTGATCGTAATAAACAGTTGTCCCATACAAAATTTCAATACCTACTCAACCCAAATGTATGGGACAGCTACGATGGTGGTCCCATAGAGAAAGTTGTTCCGTTTGGTTGTCCGTACCACAACAATGACACAATGATGTGTTGGATATTAAAATGATTTGATGAAGATTTTTTCTTTAAATACGTCCACATACTATTCAATTCATCCATCAGCACAATATTTTGAGTGCGTTACATTGAGTCCTACCGTAAAACATGTTTTTTTCACCCCAAAAGAAAAAAGTCGTTTCCCAGCAATTATTTTTTCGTAAAGTTACTTAGTTTGATGTACCTACAGAATACTTAGTTGACGGCTCCGTTAAGTATATCCAGTTTTCAGTGTTTATTATTTCTAAGATTTAAATTGAATTTATTGTGCCAATTCTAATTTCGAATAAATATATTATTATATCTCCAACCCGCATTGGACCCGCGTGGTGGATTACAGCCCATTCACTCACATTGAGAGGGAGTCTATGTCCATGTACAACATGATCAGCTGAGTATGCTAGGGGTCGAAAATCCAAATGACTCTTGTGACCTTTACTAAGGCGATTCTCACACGAAATCGCAAGTCCGCGCGGTCGGTCGCGCGGAGCGGAGGCGGCGAAGATTTATACACCGTGACTTTTTCGTACTCGTGCGCTGGGTAGCGTGTATGATCTACCGTTCGGACATTCTAAGGCCTTAGGTGAAACGAGACCAAAGTATGAATAGGTGTACAAAGTACTAGATACTGACCAGTTGCGAGCACTCCAGCAGCAGTAAGCATCCAGTAGCCTGATGGAACCCGTAATAAATGAACAACATTGGCCCAAAAACATCCGACATTTTGTTTGAAAATCTAAAAGTCAATGAAAAAATATGTTATTGTGAGGATAACGAGATCTTTATGTAGTAGTTTATTACAGTAAATTCAATCATAAATAGGCGCATCGGTCTATGTTGATAACATAACACAACATTACGCCTGTAATTCCCGAAGGGTTAGGCAGATGTAGTATACCCACATTTTGCCAGTTATTTTATAAGGCCCATGTAATAGGGGACCAGCCTATTGCCATCAAACGGTCACAAATCCGGATTCCCTAGCTGCTACTGAGAATATCCTTATGGAATACCCCAAAAACACTTTGCACGACCTGGTAATCGAACCCAAGACCTCATGCAATAATGCTATTCATGTAATCTCAACTTACTTGACAATATTTCGATGGTAATCAATCAATTCATTTAGCTGGACACAAACACTTTTTAGCTCATGGGGAGAATACATCTCACAAGTTAGAGTCGCGTTACTATCTTCTATCATGAAGCTTGTCTTAGATGAAGGCCTCGGGAAGTTGTCCAGATTATACAGTAAAATCTTGAAATGACCCCAAACATGGAACACCATTAAGGATAAGAAGCAATCGTGCATACAGAACCAGGTTGACCATAGATAGCAGATAATCCTGGAATAAAACAAGTTTTTTAATGAAACTTAGTAGAATAAAAGACTTTTTTTCAAAAAATAAAGTTATTTTTTAACTTTTTTTGTTTTTGAAGTCGGTTTTATTTTTTGAAAAAAAGTTTTTTATTTTTCCATTTTTAGTATAAATAATCGTAGGTAAGTAGTTAGTTGAACTAAGTCATTTAACTTGATTAATAATTCTGACTTTGATTTTGACTTTTAACCGTTAAAGAGTTTTATATTCCATAATCAGCTCACCTAGATAACCTGAAAGAATACAACTATAAATACGTCCCCATAATATTTTATTAAAGAATTATCCTCCAAATTCTAACCGGTAAGGAGTTATACCTTCGTTCATCAGGTCATCAACATGAGGTGATGACCTAGATGCGAATACTTGAATAACTTTTGAAAAAAACACGAAACATGTAATACGTGCCAATAAAATTTGAGGATTGCCCTCGATTATCTTGAGATTCCATCATCAGATGCTGACATGGTGATAATGGGATCCCCTCGGGAGTATACTCTTACAAAAGATAAAAGAATTTTGAAAATCGGTCCACAGTTAATATTTTACTAAAGAATTATCCTTCAACTCCTAAATGTTAAGGACTTATACCTTTCATCATCAGCTCATCAACATGAGGTTATGAGTCCCAGATGCGTATGCTTGAATAGCTTTAGAAAAAATATGAAAGACGTAATACGTGCCTATAAAGTTTGAGGGTTGCCCTCGATTTCCCTGGTATTTCATCATCAGATCCTGACATGGTGACAATGGGACTACCCCGAGAGTATACCCATTCGAATAAAAAAATAATTTTGTAAATCGGTCTACAACTGACTGAAATATCGCTGAACATACAAACAAAAAAAAATTCAGACGACTTGATAACCTCCTCCTCTTGGAAGTCGGTTAAAAATATCTGTCATCGACCGCTAAGAACAAAAATGAGAAATATAATAATACTAGCTTCTACCAGCGGCTTCGCCTTCGTGGAGTTCGGCAATTTTGCCACGGGATCGCACTACCGGAATAAAAAACCTATGTGCTACTCCAGATTATAATCTATTTGTGTGCCAAATGTCATCCAGATCCATAAATTTTACAACACCTTTAATCAGTATCTTAGCTGATCGCAATCTACTCCTGATCTTAAATTTAATTCAAACTGCACCACAACATTGCAAAGGTTTGAGTAGCCTAGACAAGTCGCTGGCTTTCAAAGCATATTCGTTTTTCACAGAAATTTATATACATTTTTCGAAAGCTTATATCCTTCAGTGTGGGTTGTATTTTTCAGTATACTTACCAATGAAAAATGTTAGCAAGAATATACCATTTCAAATCTGTCGACGCAGGAAATGGGTAAGAGAAATACAGAGCGTGTTCATATGTGGTGTTCTCCTTCAATCCAGCGAAGTTACCAGCAGAATAATTATTATACATGGGAGTAACATTGAATAGAGAGAGGCCAGCTATCATTTGACCTGTTATGTATAAAGTGAAGATATGGGAGATCCTATGAACTTGCTTGTGAGTCTGGAAAGAAAAGGATTAGGTATGAACAAATAATAATACCAGCCTATTACTGTCCCACGGCTGGACAAAGGCCTCGTCTCAACAGAGATGGACAAAGGCCTCGTCTCAACAGAGAAGGCACGAGCATTGACCACCATGCTTGCTCATGACGGGCTAGCAATTTCAGACTTTTATAAGTCCAGGTTTCCTCACGATGTTTTCCTTCACCGATGTCTGTGATGTCCAAGATAAACTTAGAAAGTACACATTGGTACTTGCCCGGATTTGAACTCACAACCTCATGCACGAGAGGCGAGGCCTTAACCTATGGGCCATCACGACAATGTATATATTATTATAAATAAAATAGAAGGTACAATTCTAAAGCTGACGATAACGGCTGTTCGGCTCAACCGCAATTACTCGTTCAGACCGCAATCACACTATTGGTTCCTATTATATAAAGCATTTCGGTAGATAGTGACAATGCCGCCGAATGCAGCGGTCGTTTCAAGACTGCAGATGGCATACCTTCATCTTCGTGTCGATGATGCTCACAGTTGTTAAATTAAATTTGTTTCGACCGGACTGGACTTCGAAGTTGGCTAAGAGTCTTTTAGGTTAGCCATGGCTGTTGGTGATTCGCTGGGAGCTTTTCTGCAGGCTCAGCATAGTAAGCCGGAGGTGGATGTCTGAGGAGCTCCAACTTTTTCCAAGCTCCACCAACCCTATTATTGTCGATTAATCGACCAAAGGAAGCTGTCCCGACGCTTCAGTTTGCCTCGCGGCGTCTGCCGCATACCTGTATTATTGTCTTTGGCTGCCACAACAAAAGCGACAACACGTCTTGTTGTTGTTTTGTTAGTTATTATAAATGAGCTGGCCACTACTGTCGATGATGCGTTCGGAATTAAAACCGCGGCAGCACTGCCACTTGCGACTATTATCAACCGCAACAACGCTGCAAACTACAGTCTACAGTCAGCAAAATAGAGGTCGTGGTGAGACAATGATTAGGATCCTGTTTTGAAGGTGCAATTTGAATTAAATAAATCTTACCTTCATTGAGTACTCGGAACGGTCTTTGTAGAAGAACAGGTGGAATTTTTCCAAAAAATCTCTGGCAAGGGCTACGTATTTATCAGAAAAACATAGTGTAGTGATTCTAAACTGAAAAATATAAGAAATGTTGGCTGATCTATACAAATAAATTAAATGAAAAAGTGTCTATTTGTAATATCAAAGTGACTGATTTTTACCGAATGCATTTGAAAATATATACGGCACTTAAAACAAAAACACGACTTTTAAATCTTTGTCTGACTGTCTGCCCGTTTGTTCCGGATGTAGTAACGTCACTATTTAGTATGTAATTAATGTGTACACCACTAGTGATTGTCTATGATTGTAGATACTTCCGATACTCTGGTCACTGCCATGTCTGGGATACTGCTGTGTCTGTAACTCTCTAATACAATGTGTCACCTATAAAAGTGTACCTAACGTTATCTTTCATTCCAACTAACCAACATAACACCGGATACTCTCCGAAAAGGCTGGACCGATTTTGACGGCGCTTACTGGCAGATATCATAAGGAGTAACTAAGGCTTTTTTATGTTAGAATAAATATTAGGGTTACGTGCGAAATAAATTAAAACCCTTGAAATTGGTAGCAAAATTCGATTCAAAAAGGGAAGTAATATTTTTTTATAATAATTTAACGCGAACGAAAGTCGCGGGCAACAGCTAGTTGTAAATAAAGATATAGTGACTTTTGAGGACCCCGATGGAGAGTTTCCTCCTATCATTCTCATGTCAAAAAGCTTATGGTTCATTCGTCCTAATTCTTCTTCTTCAGTATTACAAGAGTTTGAGTATTGAGGTTTGACAGTAGTACGAATAGCGTCAGTAAGTGCTAACCCCTCAAGATGTTAAAGCTTAAGGGGTTAGCACTTACTGACGCTGGGTGTACCTAACTGGGATTAAGTCCTCCTCTTTATGGGAAAGAGTAAATCATAGTACACAACGTGGGACCAGTGCCAGTTGGTACTTATGTCGCATGACTTCAAAGTTTAGAAATCCTCACGAGATCCAAGATTTTCTTCCAAGTTTTGAAAATAGAGGGTGTAAAAGACCAATAACGAAGCCGAAAGCCACGAGTTCTTCCCGTCATTGATATATTTTTTTGTTCTGCATCATATCTGGGCACCATTTAGTTACGGAGATATTGGGGGTAAAAGTTCCAACTTTTTCACAAGATTTTTTCAATTTCAATCTTGAATGATTGTTATATATAACTTTACTTTAAATACGTCCATGACCCCTATACTATTTAATGCACCCATCAGCACATTTTTTAAAGAGCATAATACTCTAAACCATAAAACGTGATGTTTCACACCAAAAAAAGTCGTTTCTCAGCAATATTTTTTGCGCAGTCTTACTTAGTTTCATGTACAGAATGGTTGGTTGAGGGCTTCGTGAAGGGTCCCTTTACACCCAGTGCAATGGAGACGGTCCCATAATTATACTTACAAAAATAACAACAGTCATAAGCAGAGATATATACAAATGGCCAAGCTCGAAGAAAGTCATCGAATTCTTATGCAGCAGTACATACATCATCGCGCCAACGGTTGTGATCAAACATAAAATCATATGAAAAGATCTCTGGATAGTCACCCAGATCTTCCTTCTTCGTATAGCTCCTGTGTCAAGCGGGTCCAGTAGCTTTAGGGGCCAAGAGCTTATCACTGATAGTAGGTGACGGAGCATTATTAGGTAGGGGTAGTCAGCTGGTGAGGTGATATCACTGAAAAGACAGTATATACATTACACTGGTTTGGCTGACATTGCACTGGATAGACATTCATCTCATCTGCCTAGCCTTTTCCTTACTATGTTGGGGTCGGCTGCCAATCTTACTAGATTCAACTACTATCAGTATTTTGCATGGAGCGGCTGTCTATTTGACCTCCATAACCCTGTCAGTACTGGGTAATACGGTACCCCTTGGTAAGAGTGGTTGTCAGACTTTCGGGCTATTGACTACCTGTAACGACTGTCAAAGATCTACACATGACAGCAGGTATCAAAGGCATAGCGTGCGTTCTGAGGCACGGAGGAAACTCGGTATGTAATGGGTGGTCACCTTTCCACGGACCAACCTAGGCAAGCGCAGCTTAACCTGCAGATCGATCCGAGCGGCTGTTATTATGTAACCGCGAGCTCCTCGTGGATTGTGTTAAAAGAGACTTAGTCACTAGGGTTCCTGAAGACAGGCATCGCAACTGAAGCAGGCCTAAGAAACGCTGGCGTGACTAATTAGACTGGCTCCTAACAGATTATACGGAGACGGCAAAAGCATACTGAGACACAATCTCGAATCGCTAATATGCAACGAACAAATGCGTTGATACCTTTCTTAGTTCAGCCGAAAAAGCTATTTTAAACTGAAATTATTTATTTTGGCAGTTAATAAATAAATGTAAAAAAGCGACAAAACTTACTCTTGAGGTTCATAATCAAAGAAAAAATCACGTAAGCTAGTAGTCGAAGACATCTCCGCTATTGGAACTGCCTGCAACTGTACCGACTGTACTGACCTTTCAGCTTATATACTCGTACTGAAAACCGCTAAATACTGCATAAGGCTTCAGCCACACACTCATGATAAGAATTTTCAACTTGCAATAAAGTAGCACCACGGTTGGAAGTTTGGTGATAGTCTTTTGATCTTTCTCGTTTCTCGTTTCGTTTCTTTTCTCGTTTTGACCGTCGGAGACGGTCATTGGTACGGGCTTAAAATGAATCACAAGTACGCGCTGGTGACATCACACGATCTACTTACGAATCTACCCACACCATATAAGCATACTCTACAATTTTTGTCACTACATCTTCTTTTTCGTTTAAATTCTTCTCATTCACTTGTAAGTTGCATATGCGACGATATGCATTTTGAAATACCAAAGATTTTTCATTCTATAGATTACTAAGTTTTTATGGTTTTTAATTGGGGATAATTTTGCTTACTTGTGGCTAAGCATAATCACCCTGCAATGCTGATGTCCTGCTGCTGAGGGACAGGTCCTCACTCTGTGAGAGTGGGTGGTAATTCACCACACAGGCCCAATACGGGTTTGTGGATGTGTAATTCCCATTTAAGAAAGACTTATCTAGAAAATCTGCTGTGTGTTTAATTTAGACGAAAATAATTTCAACGGTTTTGACAACAATCTGATAAAGGACGTAACAAGACCCTTAACTAAGCCGAAAGGCGCTTGTTCTCCACGTCATTGCGATCATTTTTTTTTTGTTCTAGACCATACCTGGGTACCTTCTAGTTACGAAGATATTTGGGGTCAAAGTTCCAAAAATTTCACAAGTTTTTTTTTTAATTTTAATGTAAGATTTTTACTCTAAAGATCTCCACGACCCCCGTACTATTCAATCCATCCATAAGCACAATGTTTTGAATCCGTTACATTGAGCTACCGTAAAACGTAATTTTTCACCCCCAAAAAAAGCCGTTTCCAAGCTATTATTTTTGCGTAAAGTTACTTAGTTTGATGTACACAATGCTTGGTTGACGGCTTCGTTAAGGGTCTTGTTACACCCTGTATAACTGACAGCAATCTTACTTCTAACTACTATTTATAAATGCGTTAGTTTGTGGAGACGATTGTTACTATTTCACGCAAAAACTACCTGGTTGGTCTACTGGTCGTAAGCACGACTGCTGAGCATGAGGTCCTGGGTTCGATTCCCGGGTCGGGCAAAGTGATATTGGGTTTTTCCATCAGGAATTTCTCAGTAGCAACCACGGAGTCTGGATTTGTGCCCAGTGAATGGCAACAGGCTCACCCCCTATTATATGGGACTTAAACATAACTGGGGGAATGAGGGTGTACTATTACGTACATCCACATTTCCCATTATGTTATATATGTTACTTTTAATCCCGGTAGCACGATCTTGTGAGACAATTTCCGAACGAAACACGCGCGGGCGAAGACGCACTCATGAGCTAGTTCCTAAACAAAACACCTGGCGGGTATGGCTCTACCTTAAATAGCATTCATATGCAATCATTATACAAACACACTACAGTTCTCATGCTTGAACTTTCTTGATCCTCTGATCATTCATTATATTAATAATACAGCATTCGTCATAATTTTTGACAGCCGTTTATTATGGTAGGTAGATCTACACGTTATTCTTTGGATTGCTTAAGGCTAAGACTATGGCTATTGGCTATAATACTTTGTTTTAAAGAAACGAATTCCTCGATATTTCTCAGTAGCAGCCACGGAGTCTGGATTTGTGCCCGGTTGATGGCAATAGGCTCGCCCCCTATTACATGGGACTTAAACACAAATGGCGAAATGTGGGTGTAATATTTGGTACCTCTCTGCCTAACCCTTCGGGAATTACAGGCGTGATTATATGTGCTAATATTCAGAATATATTTACAAAAACGTAAATAATTATTTTTTTATTGCATTACTTATTAAAGAAAACCTTCGTTTCCCATAACTAAAATCACAAGTAGCAATCAATCGGCGATAGCATAAAATTATTTGAAATTTTTCGGCAAGAGCTCCATGTCGATTAAATGAAAATAACAAACATTTACACCAGTATCTGTAAACAAGTCAAATTGAGTGCTTGAGTAAAAGTAATCATTATTCTAAGATACGATTTTTATTCTGTAGTTTAGTAATTGCTAATTGAATGTTGATAGATGGAGAGGGAGAGGAAGGCCAAAGAAAAGATCTATGGATTGTGTGAAGACCGATGGCTTCCAATCTAACCGGATGAAGCTGAATACCAGAATGTATCAAGATACATTCTGGTATTCAACTTCATCCTGCCGACTGCCTAGCGACTGCCTATCTGGCCTCCTTAACCTAGTAAGTGCAGGGTAATACGATTTCCTTGGTATGGCTGGTTGTCAGACGTCAGCTTAGCATAATACGGTTTTCACTTCTCATGCTCTACAAGTTCGTCTTTATGTCGTGCGTTGGCGACATAAAGTCGCTTTTTATGCTCTAGAGCATAAAGTAAAGTCTTCGAACACCTTCAAATTCATAGAATAACCTGTTTATTTTAATTCGTTTCGTTAGTATTCTAAGAGCAAGGCATAGATAATATTTCTCATTGTCCTAATGTAACTTTCAATTTTAATTAAATTTACAATATTTACATGTTGCTGTTTCATTTCCTCTGGATAAACGTAAAATGGTGCGTTTTATGCACTTGGCCCTATGAGCAGTCAGGTGCGTATTATGTATTTTTAGCTTCCCTCCAATATGCATTGGCCTTAAAGAAAATCTATATAGACCTTCTAATTAAATAACTACACAAAGAGAATCCAGTAATATGATAACTATAGGCTTCTGATGATCTTTGATCGTTCACTGATAATGTGGTATTATTTAAATATTTTTTGTCAAAGAAAAAAATTCTCGGAAATGTGGGAAATAAAGTTCTCATTTGCATAAAGATGAGAATATACCAGAGTCCAATATCAGCGGTGTATACCTTTTTAAGGAAACCGGTAGAGGTTGCCAATATTGTCTTTATATCAGGGTTGTCTTACTCGAATTTGTATAAGGATGACATCTAAAATTTATTTCAACTTTCAGTGGGTCACCGACAATGAATTCATACTTGGAACTTTCGTCATCATTCATTCATCATTTCAGCCGAAAGACGCCCTATTGCTGGAAATAGGCGTCCCCCAAGTGTCGCCACATTGACCGGTCCCGTGCGTCTCGCATCCAGCGGATCCCCGCAACCTTCACCAGGTCATCGGTCCACTGGAACTGTGTACGTTTTTAATTGTAAGCTCTTTTGGACAAGAGTCAACGAGATTAGGGTGCGTTTGGAAGGTGTATTCCCGTTGACCCCACTGGCATTGCCCCACTCAGGATTTTTTCCATGCGCTGTTTGTCCGTTTCAATTGTTTCTATAATTTTATTGCGCGATGTGCTTTTACAGCGGTATTTTTACTATTGTCTTATTATTACACAACAGTTCAAAATAAAGGTAATGAAAAAAAAATATAAACATGAAAAGTTTATTCTCATAACATAGAGAATCTTAAATCACCTTGACTTATTTAAAAACTATTTTATCCACATTTAAAAAATAAATACAATTTATAATTTCATGCTTCATTTGTTAAAATGACGTAAAATTACATACATAATGTTAAACTAACCTAAGTTTAACAAAAATCTATAAACATTTGTATAAAAAAAGAACAAAATATTGCAGCTAATTTATGACATATTATTATATCTGTACCTAACCTTAAATTTCCCGAGTTTCTTTCAGGTAGCTACTTATGCACTATTTCTTCACGCTTATTTGAATGGGGAGCAAGTAGGACTTTACTTGTACCTGTGGCTTAGAACAATAAAAATAATAAAGAATAGACATTTTAGACCTCTTAATCTACTATGGTAAAACATATTTGATAGAGCTGCACTGGCGGACAAAACTACAGACCTACTATAATATGCATATTTTTCATTGCAAAATGACATCGCGAATTCCTTAAGAGAAAACGTTTCTAAGTTTTCTGTGAAAGTCTTTCATCTTCTGAATTTGTAGAAATATTCTGCAATGTTTCCTTTATTTCAAAGATATGAATTTTCTTGTGTACATGAATTCTTGACGTTTCTTGAATACAAGATTACACCTACATTTATTTTATTTTGTTCATTTTTTTACCGTCCTTTCGTGTTATTGATCAATCAGTTTTTTTTTTAATATCCGTTTTTAAAGAATTATAACACTAAGCCGCTAATTTACCAAGTACCGTAGCAAAAGTTATAATTTATGAGCCCTAAATTACTCTCACAGGAATAAACCGTGAAGATATATGTATATTTACGAATATATTTCACTAACAAAGGTTGACCTATTTTACTATATATACAAAAATAAATGAAGTTAAAAAGTTGTTCAACCATTCACTAAATTAGCAAACATTATTTTTTCTAGAATAAGCTAAGGTTAAGAATAAAAAAATGCCCGCTGGAGGATCGAGCAAGTTTTAATGGATAAAAACATAGAAACAATGTTAAGAAATCACTTTTGTTTGCTCGTCTCCCATATTATAACAATAATGCCTATACATGCTGTTATTTTTTATAATAATAAGCAGTTTACTAATTGCATTGAATTATTAGCAAAGTAATAAAAATTAATCTCCAACAACAACGCTAGATGGAGTTTATGTAAATATTATCATAGTTATTTTCTTACTTTCTTGATTATTGTAATTTGATTATTAAACTAAATTTTTGAAATCAAATTTGATACCTATAGTTTTGCTCTCTAGTGCTATGTTTTTGTATTTCATAATATTATCCATGCACAGATTCACAATTATTTAGTTTAAACAGCGTTCGCACCTAATGTTTCTTATTCAGTAGTCATAGCTAGACACTATCCATATAAAAATACGTAAATGAAATAAATATAGCATTCTATTTTTGAAACTCCTAAAAAATACAAAAGATATTTTTTTCTAAATCCGTTAAATATTTTATGCATCAATAATTTTGTCCTCATTTGTAAAACTTGTATCTTAAAAATCCATTAGCTCTTTTTTGTCCACGCTCTTTTGTATCATTCTCTTCATTGTATATCCCTTAGCAGCATGCCTCGCACCTCACGAGGCCCACTTCATCACAATTCATGCATTTGAGAGCCACAAATTCTGCCGTGAAGTGGTTCCTGTGAAGGCTCTTCTTGGATCCGTTGCAGATTCTGCAGGGTAGAAGGCGGTACCCGCCACACATTTGACAGGTGTTGCAGGCGTCTGGGCTCTGGAATTGAGAAAAATAGGAGTTAATGATGAATTTACTATTATGTTCCCAGAACCCCACTTAATCATTACGTAGTAGCTTCGAGGGTCTGTCTTATATTATTTTAGTATTCAAAATGTGTAATGAATTCATATTTTTTATTTGAATTCGATGAGTTGCTGTCAAATTTTCTCGGAGACGATTTAGCCGAAAACAGACGATTCAGACCCAAATAGATGTAAACACGGAGAAGGATCCATTTTATTGTTTACAACCATTATTCCATAATTGTGTGTCCAATTTAGAGCTACAAAACTTGTAAACACGTGCAGTGTACAAAGGCCAGAACATCAAGCTACTACAATCTGTCATATTTCTTTAATAGATTTTCAACTTTATCGTTAAAACATTAGGTTCAACTTTGATTGGGAAAGTTTGACAGTTTCGGGTAGCTTGATGTGCTGTCGTGTGTGCACGTGGTTTTTTTAGGTTAATGTACCAATTTCACGAAACCTTTACATAAAAGGAAGCACCAATATAAAAAACTAATATACTCTTTTGACATCGAATATGAAACGGAATTCAAACCTGACAACGCAATATGAATCAAAATCACATTTCCTTTCAATAAAATACTCATTTTACATCTAACGTAAACGACAAATACGTTCCATGTTAGGCTTTCATCCCAGATCGAATTATTTGCCTAGTCGTAGTCATTTCTGAGTATACAAATCATTTCTACTTCTATACAAAACAAACCCATAAATCATTGCAATTTCAGTGGATTAAAGTAAATAAATAAATAAGCAATACATCTTCTCGACCTCATCACAAGAATAGATCAGTTGCAAGCCATCATGGCGTGGGCAGAAAAATATTTATTGCCTCACTAGGAAACTGCGTAGGCTTTGGTAATAAAAGTTAAGAGAGTGAAATTAGGAAGAATAAAAACTTCTAACCGTACGTCGTCTACTTAGTGATTGAATGAACAATTATATAAATATATACAGGGTGTAAGCGCAGCCTTCAGTATAAATATCATACTAACATGACCGGTACAAGAAATTATTTCAGGAATGTTATGGGGATCCAATAAATTTCATTTGTTTTATTTTCTCATACGCAATGTATCGTTACCGTGGCAATACGCACGTAGCTAACGGCAAGCGCGACGACGAGTTTGATGAACTCTGTAGCTAGGCAGGAAGCGAACAGCTGATTTCACGCGTCGTTCGTTAGAGTATCTCAATATCCATTGTTGGATTTTTGATTATAGCCGTATTATTTACATAAATGGAGTGCTGCGTACAGGGAATGTAATTTTACATTGAAATAAAGGAATAGTAACTAAGAATGATTAAAAATAAGGAGCTAAATGCACCCCATCAGTTTGTGGAGGGCTGTCCCTTACATCCTGTAGGCATAATATATAACATTACATCTGTATTACCTGAAGGGTTAGGCAGAGATGTACCTAATAGTTCACCTACATTTTTACAGTTATGTTTAAGTCCTATGACTCCCATTTAATATGCGAGCTTATTGCCATCAACCGGGCACACATCGAAACTTGTGGCTGCTACTTAAAAAATCCTGATTCAAAAACCCAACAACCCTTTGCCCGACCCGGAAATCGAACCCTGGGCCTCCTGCGACCACTAGACCGACGAAGCAGTAATAAAAAAAAATGGGCTGACAG
This sequence comes from Eugnorisma glareosa, assembly GCA_947578425.1. Classification (NCBI taxonomy): domain Eukaryota; kingdom Metazoa; phylum Arthropoda; class Insecta; order Lepidoptera; family Noctuidae; genus Eugnorisma; species Eugnorisma glareosa. Next base: position 15,545,865 of record OX387960.1, on the reverse strand, counting down.
GCTAGGGGTGCACGCAGACGTACGAGTATCTTTTGAGCGCCCGACTCATGGTCTTGGTAGTGGTAGGACCTATGGAGTCTTAGTCATTAGTAGTCCGACATACCCCACCATTCCTCCGTACATTCCCCCAAACCGTGTTTTCAAGAGTCAGGTGGACTAGAACAAATAAATCTAATTAAGATCAGCTGTTTTCGAGCTTTAATCTCGCTAACAACACTTAGAGACAGTCTTATAGACGAGGATTTCAAAATAATACGAAGAATTTTACCGCTTATGGATACTTGCAGTACTTACCAAGATAATAGTATCTAGGTGGCGTAGCGATGACCTTAATCCCCTTTAAACGACGTACCAGTCGAGTGAAAATGGCTAAATCCTTTAAAAGGAACCAAGCAGACTAAAAAATTTCAGAGAGTGCTCCAAAGAGTGTTTCCAGGAAATGAGTAAGTTCTAGTAAAATAACGGTTTAAAGGAGACGTTGTAAATGTTTGCTTTCATTAGAACGCTCATTTTTATGATTCTACTATAATAATGATTTTAACTTTTAAAGAAACTGATCTTTTTCACCGTAATTAATATGTTCGACACGAGCGGAGGCGATGCTAGCGCCATCTAGTTTAAAGATTAGGAACCAACGCCTTGGTCTTTCAAAGATATAATGTAAACAAGGTACCTGAAGATTTTGTTTTAGGTTTTCTTGGTGTTGTAAACTTGTTTTAGAAAATGTATAACTTTAACGATGCCGCAGGATAATTTGTTTTTTTTTTTTTTGTGAAAATCCTAAGGCTCTTACAAGGGTTTCTGGTCTATTGAATATTGACTGCGAGAGATTAGAGTAATATTGGGAGCATCAAGAATTTTGAATAATTAATAACATAAGTCACCAACCATTTTATGACTTTTACAACGAGTAAACACAATCACATGTCGTGATGGCCCAGAGGTTAAGGCCTCGCCTCTCATGCATGAGGTTGTAGGTTCAAATCCGGGCAAGTACCAATGTGACTTTTTCAATTCATATGTACTTTCTAAGTTTATCTTGGACATCACAGACATCGGTGAAGGAAAACATCGTGCGGAAACCTGGACTTGTAAAAGTCTGAAATCGCCAACCTGTCTTGAGCAAGCGTGGTGATCAATGCTCGTGCCTTCTCTGTTGAGAAGAGTCCTTTGCCCAGCAGTAGGACAGTAATAGGCTGGTATTATTATTATTTTTAAGGAGTAAGGTATTATAATGTCTTTCATGAATAGGACTACCTTATACGACAGTCCGCTGGTGTCCATATCACATACTTGTTGCATAATCAGCATAATATGTTCCCACTGCTGGGACATATAACTCTCTGTGACGGACAGCGGACCGTAATCAACGCCCCGGCCCCAGTGCAACTTGCTGACTGGCTCATATTCCACCGCATACATGGCAAAACTAGCCAAGAAGTCCTTCCTATTGTAATTTAAATGCAAATGTTCCTACAGCGGTCAATCCCAAGTGTAATAGCATAATCATCTGCATCCCTGATTGTGCAAATGACATTAATTTGCCGGTTCATCTGTTGAACTTGTTCAAGCGTTAAACCTATTTTTTCAGCCTTAACCTGCTACCTCGACTCAAGGCAACTACGCAATGCTTAGGTCTCTCCGGGAATGGGAACCAGGAAATTTCCCAGAACTTTTCTTATTATAGGACCAGGGTTGGCGTATTTTTAGTTGAATGTTTTAGTTTTAACTGATTGTCTTTGTGAGTTCGTTTATGTATTTACGTTTTAAGTGTTTAGGATACACGTTAGTGCTGAGAATCCGCATTTTTGTTTTATCATTTAAAAAATGAAGTCGTGAAAATGCAGTGGATGAATTTGGTTGTTGGAAAATTGTTCTCGCCAGTTTTTCATTGTTCAGTTCAGTGTTTTTCTCCTTATCGTTTTCCTCGGCTGTCACCATCACGACATAGTTATAAAGGCGTGAATCACAATTACCGTTCTTCATCATCTTTAATTGTAGCCCTTTTCCAACTTTTTTGGTCTTACCGGATACCAGCTGAATACCAGTATTTTACATGGAGCGACGGCCTATCTGACCCCTCCAACCCAGTTAGTATTGGGTACCCTTTGGTAAGGCTGTTTGTCAGACATTTCAGGCCTGTAACGACTGTTAAAGATCTGCAAATAACAACCGGGACCAACGGCTTATCGTGCCTTCCGAGGTACGGAGGAAATTTGGTATGTAATGATGGTCACCCATCACATACCGACCTAGGCAAGCACTGCTTAACCTTTAAGACCGACCGGTGCGGCTATTACTGTTTTTTGTATGATATCCTGGGGATAAAATCTTTACGTTTCGCGGACTTACCATGGCGAGTGCATCTTATACTAAGATCAATCCGTGTTTGCCACCTTTCTACGCTGTCACTTACGACGCCGTGGGAAAAGTAAAGTTCTGGGCTAATAAAATAATTATAAATATTCATATTCATATTCATATTCATATTCATTTTATTTTGTATAGTACTAGCGATACGAGGAAGAAGAAGAAGCTACCACTTGCTAATTGCATGTGTTTACCACAAACTTACCAATAATATTACCTGCTTCAATGAGTAGTCTCAGCTAAGATTGGCAGTTGTGCCCGAAAATAATAAGTTTTACCCCTTACAATTTCAGTCTACTTTACTTTTTTGAAACAAAAAACACATGACAGATGGTGTATGAAAAATAGATTTCCACACAATCCTTAACTATAAAATACTGAAAAAATGAAAGGGCATATAACATGAGATAATTACGGCATAATATGCAAACATGATAGAGAGTGTATTATTAATTTAATGATTTACTTTGAACGTGCAATGAATAGGGAGACCTAATTTATGAGAACCGTGGTTTGTTTTCATATTATTATGTACTTATTGTAAAGTTGTGACTACAAAACAAGAGAATGTAGGTTTATCGTAGAAAAAAAAAGCAAAAATCTGCAAAGCATTCATAGTAGGTCACATATAATGAGGGCTATCGTTTTTGTCTGTGTATCGATTAAGGTCCTGTCAATAATAAATTGTTGATTTTATTACGTATAACAACATAGTGTAAACTTCAGGTTCATATATTTACAATATTCTCCCTAAAATTAGCAAGCATGAAACATATATAAATCTAGATTCTAAGTTGCTACTTAAAATCTTCAAGTCATAATTAATCAGGAATTGCTCAATCTAGACCACAGTCGTGAATAATCTAGACCACAATCGTGAGTAAATATAGGTACGTGTAAAAACAGCAATTAATCTAACATTTCGGTACCCCGCGCTACACTAGCGCCTCTAGCGGCGAATTCATACGCGATAGCCCCCATTGCAACAACAACAAATATTAGATTCAACTGAGAGTGATAGCGGATGATATGGCAAGGAAGGTGTCTGATGAGATAACGAGTAACAGAGAACTATGGAAGAAGACATCCTGCGCCGACCTGCCAGGTCCTGCCAGGGATGCGGGACTGTTCGAAAGAGATACCGCGGCCCTGGAACACAAAGGGCAAAAGAAGGAACATGGATGGGTTTTAGTCAGTAAAAGTCTGACACTCCCTCCTGCTCAGCCCAGAGCGGGAGGAGTTATTTGATGATTTCCCATCCGAAAAAAAAAGGGCAAGAGAATGATGGTGTTGATGATAGTGATGGCGGTGTAGAAAAATATTCTGAAAAAACTGGCATGCCCTAGAAGCAAAAATTCGAAGACATCTGACAGTCACACACGGGGCGCGTGGTAGATTATTGCCCACCATAATCTACCACGCCGGCCCAGTGTGGCCGCCGGAATTTTGTGGACTGATAATAAGTTTCCACTTATCTAACTGACTTCTAAAAGGAGGCGGTTCTCTTTTTTATGTTTGTTACCTCATAACTGCGTGTTTACGAGTACTGGTCCGACTTACGTGATTGTTTTTTCATTTGGTAGAAGAAACTCGTCGCGGTGGTTCCATGTAATTTTTTATTCATATTGCTTGGGTAATTTATGAGTTATATTCCAGAATACATATTTAGTTTTCTTTGTATATGTGGATGATCTGATAATGCTAATAACTTTAAGTAACAATGGACATGTGTACTCCACAAGAATTTGTTCGAGATACCATCATACCACAACTCAAAAGACTGAAATTAAAAACTTTTTGTTTTTCTGTTATTGCACCTTCTGTGTATTGTCGCTGCATCACCTTAAGGTAGACTGGTAGAAAATGAAAAGGGCATTAAGTACGCCTTTGTACAGTTTTTACTAGTGGGTAAAGTATTAATAAATAAATGAAAAGCTGAAAATAACTTAACTTCCGGAAGTCGGTTCCAAACAAGTCAATGGAACAAACAAAAGTCACCGATTTCCGGAAGTAAAGTTATTTTCCAGTTTTTTGTGTCATTTTTTATTAATTCACATAATCTTGTGCCAGCGTGGCCTCAGCTTTACCCATAATTTTATGTTTATTATAAGTCCTTCAAAGGAAGTAAAATAACAGACGGAAAAGCTAATTCATGAGCACTAGCACTCTGCCAAGAATAAGGAGAGAGCTCAAGAATATGAAGTCTACTTCTAATTAGATTGAAGCAGATCTTGATTAAATTAATAAAATGACTTTACGTAAATTTCTTTTCGAAAATGAAGCTGTACAGTAAGTTTTTTTTTAAATATTCATTCTAGCATTTTTTTTTCTTTTACGAAATAGGCTTGCGTTTGGCTGCAACTAAGGTGGAGCACGATAGAATTGATAAGTCATACTGAAATTAAGCCACCTTTTTAGATTCAATACGCGGTGCCCGCTTCAGTACTCGTTTTTAGTGTTCCGTAGCCGAATGGCAAGAAACTGAACCCTTATAGAATCGCCATGTCTGTCTGTCTTTCTGTCCGTGTATGTCACAGTCACTTTATTCCGAAACTATTAGGACTACACAGTTGAAACTTAGTAGGTAGATGTATTCTGTGAACCGCCTTACGATTTTATACAAAAAAAAAAAAAAAAAAGATTAAGGAAGGGTTCCCCCATACATGGAATTGAACGTAAAAATATTTTTTTCATCAAACGTGCGAAAAATGACATTGAGGTTCCTAAAATCATTTAGACACTTCCAAAGTGGTAAAATGTGTGTGTGAGGAAAATTCTGAAAAAATGTAGGATTGTAGAACGTAACTAAAACTTTCAACCAAAATTGCTTTGAATAAGATAGATAGTTTTTGAGATATGGGACTTTTTCATCAAACTGCAGCAGTAACTTAATTTTTCATTAACATACTTTGAAAAACAAATTTAGTTTTGCTGTTTTATGTAAAAAAATAAAACATATAAATGAGCCTTCAAAATATTTTTATTATATTGTTTGGTGCTACGGAATCCTGTGTGCGTGTGAGTACGACTCGCCTTGGCCGGTTTTTTCTTTTGACTAACGCGCACGCACATAGGTACGTATACATAATTTTACTGCGATATGTTGATATTGATAAGGATCTTATCAGTACTTGGGAGGAGCTCGTGATTAAATATTAACAGCCGCACGGGTCGGTCTTAAAGGTTAAGCCGCTCTTGCCAAGGTCGCTCTGTGGATTGGTGACCATAATTACATACCGAGCTTCCTCCGTGCATCGGTAAGCACGTTAAGCTGTTGGTCCCGTCTGTCATTTGTAGATTTTTGACAGCCGTTACAGGTATTAGTCAGTTGCTGGAATGTCTGACAACTAGACTTACCAAGGGGTATCGTATCACCCCGTAATAACGCTCCGTGTAAAATATCCGGTAAGACCGGCTATGCAAATGATGAGATGATGAATGATCTTATTAGTACCAACTAATAAAAACACTACTTTTATTCGTTTACTCGTTTTTGATTTGAAGTTTGTTATGGGGTTACTATACTTTTTTCGTAAATTATGTTTTCCTTTTTTGTGTATTGGCACCTTGTTTTTTTATAGGTATTTAAACAGTATTTTTGTAAATTGTATCATTTAATTGTGCTTCTGTGTGTCTTTTGCACTAAATAAATGGTTTATCTATCTACTTATTCTTTCGTATCGATAGTACGACATATTATTATATTGTTTTTGGGCCCAGTATGTGGCTACATTAATCGCGGCGTCTGTGTCATCCTTTAAGTCCTCTAAAATGAAGGTATAAGGACACTGGACAATCCAGCAATAGGGCCATGGTCTGGTCGGGAGCACCGCATTTGCAATGTTTGTCGGAGGGATCTTTTATACCCCATTTTGCCAAATGGTGTTTGCAGTGGCCTACCTGAGTACTCAGTCGGTTGAGTGCCTTCCATAAAGGCCATTGTAGATTATTTCCGGGGGTAATGTTCCTGGAGACAAAAACACTAAACTCATAGGCCATGAGTCGCATACGAGCATTGAGTCGTGGAAAGGAATGTTCTTAAAAAACCGATCAAATGCGAGTCGGATTCGTGCATGAAGCCACCGTAGGCGCGGGCCTGTGGATGGTGAGCTATGGGCTAGCTCGCCGTCCGTCCGTCTTATGACGACAGGCCGTGTCGACGGCGCGTTCGTGTTCCACGCGCGCCTCAAAGAGAGTCAGCAAACAGGAAGGGGTCCGTAAGGACCGATGCCTGCCAGAGTTGCGGGACTGTTCGAAAGAGATACCGCGGCCCCGGAACACAAAGGGCAAAGGAAGGAACATGAATATGTTTTAGTCAGTAAAAGTCTGACACTTCCTCCTGCTCAGCCCAGAGCGGGAAGGGTTATTTGATGATAACCCACCAGAAAAAAAAAAAAACGCTTCCGTACAATCGTTGTTGGGGAGCCCCCTTTAATTTATTATTTATGTTAGAGCAGCAACAGAAATATACGTTCTGGTGACGCCATCTGTTTTTCTTGCTTATAATTCTACCACTCATCAACTGATTCTTTCATATGACGTAGATCATAGGAACAGGCGACGATATAATGTATGCCCATCTCTTTCCCTCTTTGCGCTCGCCGACCATGGGTCGCGCCTGCCAAATTGCCAACTGTTCGTCATTTTGATTCCCCATGACGATAATCAGAATCCTTCATATAGTCACTTTTCAAATAAACCCATTTTTTTAATCGTCTTATAAATTGGTGAATTTACACACCACATTCTGTGAAAATTTTCACAGAATGTGGTGTGTAAATTCACCAATCAACTGTCTACCTATTACGGAACATCAAATATAGCCCGCTGACAGACAGACGGACGGACGGACAGCAGTGGCTTAGTAATAGGCGTTGGTTACGGAACCCTAAAAACATGAAAGTGAAGATATTTTTCTGTTACAGAGGCATCAACACCCCATCCGATTACCTGTACATAAAAATCTTACGTTTCATGCTGATGATCGTCAGCTCCTGGCCTCGGAAACAAATCGGAGAGCCCGAATCGAACTACGGAGCTGTATTTCTTAAGTACTTTTACTTATGCATTACTTTTGCTACCGTGTTTGGATCCGTTTCGTACGCCATTAATCACATAAGGGAATTAAATTTTTTGGAGATTGGACATATTTATATTGTTATATTGATGTCTACAGTTGAAATGGTAAGTAAATATTTAAGTGAGAAACAAGCTCAAGGCACTAAACCGAATTTAGCGGTCTATCATTAGCATTAGGTCCGCCTACGTCCCTAACACTACATAAATACACGAATTAAAATTCACAAATCAAATATTTAAAGGACTAATGTGGACCACTAGTCTTTGGCATTGTCCAGCTTGTCAAGCCAGATCAAAGTAACTGTAAATCATCAGGAGAAGCCTCTAACCAGCCGAGGGATGAGGCAGGTTTACACTAACTATAACTTTATATGGTTAAAGGATTAGTAAGGAGAGATCATCATCATCTTCCAGCCCTTGTCTCTTGTTACTTGTTCGACATAATACATCTTTTTCCACACTCTTCTATCAGCCGTCACGCTATCATTTACTCCTTTTTCCTTCGTATCATTCCTTACATAATCCATCCGTCTTTTCTTTGGCTTGCTTCTCCATTTCCATCAATCAACATTTTATGCAACTCTCTTTTAATCACATGCGCTTCACACTCGTACATCCTCATTACATGCCCATAGTCCATTATAGCAAGAGAGACGATTCCCTTTTAAGTTTTCTGTTACTGGCACAACTTTCAGCTGTTACGAAAGATATTGTGTAGTATTGATATTGTGTTGTTTGATAACCTTGGTTTTGCTGACTGTAGTTGTATAAGTTTGTTCCTTATTCCAGTCCAGAGTCATGACCCTGACATGTTCCACGAGGTACCGAGAGCTGGCCAAAGAATTTCTCAGGAAAATCCATCTGTTCTATCACAAAGAACGTTCCGAATATGCAATGAAGGTACAATTCTATAATTGTTGAACTAATTAGCGATTAATTTAAATTTTCTAGTATATCCAAAAATGGTGTGCGAAATAGCTTCAACACGATCAAGAACTACTTACAAAAATAAATGTAATTTCAATCAAAACCAAATTAAAACATTTTTACACGTGATTTTTTTAGAAACTAGTTGAGATCGGTGTTTTCTATACGACTACTCGGAAAAGAAACAGCCGAAACAGACTCAGAGGTCCCAATCCTCTTTAAAGTCCGGAAATTGTCTTGGTCATGTAAGGAGCATGCAGGTCCTCGTCTGAGATGGTCTTTTGAAGAAAGAACCACACAAAATTGAGTGATCCAGTCTAGTCAGTGCAAGCATCTGTCTGTAAACGCCCAACTTAACAATTTCTCCGATTGCATTTAAAATCAACTTTTTCAATATTTTCAGCTTTGTTTTAAAAATTCTTTAGCAGCTGTCTTATTTGAACATTCAAACACTTGTAATACAAATATTATGTTGATTCGAATTTTGCAGAAGGTTTTAAGAATAAAAATTAAACTAAAAACGATTGGTTCAAGGCCCTGTGGTACGCCTTACTTTTTACTAATTTCAATTTCATGTTTCAGACTCATAAAATGGTCCATCTGGTATCTCATCTGTTCACGTTATGCTTAGTCGCCGAGATGTTGGCTGGGTTAACTCTCTTCAACCTGATACCTATGTACAGTAACTATGCTGCAGGAAGGTACCAGACTGGCGGACTTAAAAACTCGACGTTTGAACACTCAAGTTATTTTTCATACCCCTTCAATACGTCGACTGATATGAAGGGTTATATTGTTGCTTGTATCTTGAATTGGTAAGTATACGCTGCAATTCTGAAAGGGACAGCAATATTACAAACCGCAGTGGCAAAGTATATCTTGAGAATCGAGAGGCTAGAGTTATGCTACAAGATTGTGTTTTGTGGTGCGAGTCCCGATTCACCATCTGGAGACTTTTATGATGGCGGAATTTTGGCCGGAGGGTGTCGTGTATCAATGTTTTCGACTCAACGTAGTTGATAGTTTTTGTAAATCCTATCCTATAGTATCATATGATCAATATTTGTATATTTATTTATATATTTGTATTCACGTTCTCGAAAACGGCTCTAACGATTTCGATGAAAGTTGCAATCTAGGTATTTACGGGGGCGAAAAATCAATCTAGCTAAGTCTAATACCTGGGAAAATTCGTTTTCTCTATTTTCACCCGAGCAGAGTCAAAATCAAAATCAAAAATCAAAAATGTTTATTTGCAAGAAAATACATACGAGTACAAATTACAAGGGAAGATCTTATGTCCTATAAGTCATTGTATTCTGCCTGCAAGCAAGCGTGCAAATTATTTAAGTACATCTATTTATGTCATTATTATCATGCAAATAATATTATTACAATTATTTAAAAAATACAATTATTCATTTTCATTCATCATTAATATTAATTTTTAAACTCCATAAATTCCTTAACGCTATAGAAACAACTGTTTTGTAACCACTCTGTCAATTTTTTTTAATATATATTACTCTGCAATAATTTCAAATCATTTGGAATTTTATTATAAATCAGTATACACAAGTCGCCAAGGTACTGTATTAGTCTATTTTTGTACTTATTTTAAGCATTGTATCTATTGGCCTTCGTTGCCTACAAATTTGTTTATATTTAAGTCTATAAAAACGCTTCCTGAGATGACAAAATTGGTGCCTGTTGCCGTTTTCCAAGGCTCAGATAGAAACTAGGCCCTGCAGTCTCGACATAGATAGCGATCGCAAAACAACCGAATTCGGTCGCAAAACCATAACGATGCGGATTTAAGGTGGACGCGAGCCGGACGCGACACGCCGGTGCCGGATCGTTATGGCTTTGCGGCCGAATTCGGTTGTTTTGCGATCGCTTTCAATGTCGAGACTGCAGGGCCAGTAGTTATGCTGTGATCTGTGATTATATTGAGTAGTTTTATCACTGCGGTTAGTGGTTATGGTTTAGCCAAAATGTTACACATCAAGGTGCTTGATGCTGCAGTAAAGTGCTACATTCTTCATCTTCTGGCACGCTATGCATAAAATCTGTTCAAACCATGGTAAGAGTACTGGTCCGTCTGTGCCTACTGCCATGGTATGGCAGTGGCGTGAAGTGGTTCCCCACGGAGGGTAGGCCAGGCATACTGACACCCAAAAAAAAAACGCAACATCACAGCGTCGCTCAACTAAGATGACCCTCAAAGTAGTCACATCTATTGACCACTCACACGTCCGCGCTCCCCGCACCTGCCCTTAGTGTTTTAATTAGCGTATAAGAAACAACGCCATCTAGCGTATATATCAGGAATTTCAATGGCATTCTGTCAATACAAGAACGAACGATGTCGCTTCGCTAAAATATTATTTCTAAAAAATAAAACAGAGTGCGCTGTCAACAAAAAAAAAACCTCAAAATTGGCTAGGTTTAGTTTAGTTTTTGTTTGGGGCTCAATTTTAGTCTGGCCGGAATATTTGAAAAAAAAAGCATTGAAAATGACCCTGTCAAAACAAAAGTTATAAATACAAGAACTCACCACATTATTCAAGAATCAAATCACGATTTTCTGACGATGCAAACAGAAAAAAGATTCACTTAAAATGACGAGTACAAGATGAATTTTTTTGGGTTAATTCTCGTAATTCGGGTACCTGCTCATCTACCTATAAACACAACTTGAAACGTAACATTAAAAGATAATTGTAAATACTTACTGTTTAAAACTTAAAACAAACACGTTATCGACGCAAACTTCACAACAGAACACCATTCTTATGTAAATAAACACAACAAATAATATTTATACTACTGTACGTTTCAAAACGAATTACATAAAACTTAGAAGATATAAAAAAGCAAAACAATCAAGAGTTGCCGATACTTATTTTCCTAACTCCCAAAAATCAAAGCGAAATTTCCCAAATATGAGGAGAAAAATAAATAAAATATGTATTTTTAGTTATTTTTATCGCGCTTTTGCTATTCTTTACAATTTATAATTTTTTAGAAGGTATAAATTCGACAATACCACCCTGTTTTTTAATTGTCTTTAGTAATCATTAAGGAAACTATCGTGTCTGTGAGTAGTCTGTTTCTCAAATTCCCCGCGATTCGGGGAATTGTCAAAAAATTGGGAACCCTGGTCTTCAATACTTTTCATTCATTAAATCTTTAAACCTGTATTTACACACAGCCAATCACAATACGCGGCGGCCAGCTACAGTCGCAGTAGTTACGCCCCTAATTTCAACCATGTGTGCCCTTCATACACACGAAAATGTACACCGGTGTAGGTAAATTTATCAATGGGAATTAGGCTGAGCGAGTTCGAGCCTAATGCGTGCGTACCGAGCTCCGTTGAACTGTGAGTTACGTCACACGGGCGCGACAAGTTGCTATAAGTATTATAACAGGAGTTTTCACTTTTTTTTTAATCTTTCGTATTATTTTATTACATACTTAAAATAAATGCATTGGGCGTTGTTGGTAGGGTAGGCTAGGCCTAATTGCTTCTATGGACGGCACGCCCCTGCCGCTGACAGACAGATGGACGGACGGACAGCGGAGTCCGTGTTTAGTAATAGAGTCCCGTTGGTTACCCTTTGGGTACGGACCCTAAAAATTGAACAGAATTTGTGTTCTGTTATTTTCAGTAGAACATAATTATAGGGGTGTGGTGAGAGGCCCTGGGTTTTTTAACAAGAATTTTTTTCTTGCAGGGTTGTGTCTTACCTGTGTTCAACTTGGTTCTGCATGTTTGATCTCTTTCTGTCACTAATGGTTTTCAACGTATGGGGCCATTTCAAAATCCTCATTAACCTTCTGAATGATTTCCCAAGACCGAGTTCCAATTCTAATTTTATAGTAAATGGTTTCGTTATAAAAGCTGAGAAATATTCCAAAGAAGAACTTTTACAAATTTCGAAGAGGTTGAAAGAATGTATTAATTACCATCGGGAGATTGTCACGTAAGTACTTTTGGCCTACCACAACCAGACACAGCTGATTTTTTAAATCTTACTTCACTATGGGAAAGAGATGGAGCGTTATGTAAACCACTATCTCTTTCTGCCACCGAAATGGCAAGTCAAGAAACTGCTATAGTAACTATTATTTATATACTCGTACTCATCTGACGTTGTTTCTTTTAGATTTACCGACACAATGTCAGATGTATTTGGACCAATGCTGTTCGTATACTACGTTTTCCATCAAGCAAGTGGTTGCCTCTTACTCTTGGAATGTTCACAGATGGTCAGTATCCCAGATGGAGCAGTCAAAAAAGAAAAAGCTTTTTTGTGATAAAAATGTTGGATTTTATTTTTCAGACAGTTCAAGCTCTGATGCGTTACTTGCCTCTCACTTTAATATTGACACAGCAGCTTACACAGCTATCAGTTATTTTCGAACTGGTTGGGAGTGAGGTAAGTCTATAAAGGCTAGGAGAAGCTCCAATCATGGGCCTTGACTTGAGCCTTGTTTGAAAGACTTAGGTAGCATCCTAAATAAAGCGAAAGCTGCGCGACGATGCGACTGATGAATCCGTTTTTGTGCTTATCGCGCCGGCAAATGGCGCCTTCCAGTTTGTCGAAAAAGTGGTAATAATTATAATATGACCACGATGATCGCATATTTGCGAGACCGTTTGCTTTGGCTAGGAAGTGGGACTTAAAGGACTCGTGTGTGATCTTTAATAAACTGAACGCAGGCTTGCGTGGTCTACTGGTGGTAATTTAACGGACTTCTAAAATACGGGGTTTTTCATACAATTTAAAGTTTTGTGTCAAAAATGTTTTTAAATTTTTATTTATTTAAGTAAAATTCTACCTGCTACCTTTGATTTTATCTTGATGATATTTACAAATTTACAGAGTGCAAAACTTAAAGATGCTGTATATGGCGTACCATGGGAATGCATGGACACGGAGAACAGGAAAGTGGTGACCTTCTTCTTGATGAATGTCCAGGAACCTGTACATGTGAAGGCGCTGGGTGTTGCTAATGTTGGGGTTACTTCTATGGCTATGGTAACTTAAAAATAATAAAATCTGTTAACATACAACATAAAACTGCCAAACTAAAATGGGACTAGACATGATGCTGGCAAAGCTATGCGCCCGCATATCGTAAAGCTGGAGCCCTGAGACAGCTAGACGAGGTCGCGGCAGACCGAGGAGAAGATGGTGGGACGCTTTGGATGGCTTTCTCGTTAATTGGCGAAAAAGAGGAAGGAATTGGGGGAGGCCTTTGCTCAGGAGTCGAACAATTAAGGCAAACAATTAACAAAAAAAACTAATAACAGTTTGTGCCGTCCACAAGTTAATGCAGAGCAGAGATGGGTCATGCTTTTGATTATAGTTTAGATTTCATAAAGAAACCTAACTGAAAATGTGTCTGTTTTAAATTTTATTGCACTTCTGCTCTATTCTAATGTAATTTTCTTTTTACAGATCCTCAAAACTTCACTGTCTTACTTCACGTTTCTGCGCAGCATGTGAATGCTGTGCAGCATTTGAGATAATTTATCTTCTTATATTGAATTCATACAACACTAATCTTTTAGCAATTATTTTCAAATGTTGTTAGTCTAATCTTTTAAAATATTTTGCATTATTATAATAATTCACTATCTACTCAAGATGTATCCCACTTTTACGCTTTTACAATTATGTAAGGCAGTTGTTTTATTGTTTTTTTTTTCAATTTCTCCTTGTTACTAGAATTATATTAATATTTGATTATGGTCTTGGCTTTTGTTTGTCCAAAACTCTCCTTTAATCAACTCATTAATAACCTGCTAACCTAACGTAAGTTTTTTTATAAAAAGAAATCCAGTGATTTAGCAATTGAATAAGTCAATAAACCTTTTTTTGAATACTTTGGGGCCTATACTGTCCTGTATCCTGTGCCAATGGAAGTAATCGCGTGTGAATTCGCTGCTAGAGGCGCTAGTGTAGCGCGAGGTCACCGAAATGTCAAATGTCATAGAAAATTCACGCGTTGCGTGCTTTTTGATCACGTATTTTTACTAATATTCACGATTGTGGTCTAGATTGAACGATTCCTGATTTATTAAAACTTGAATATTTTAAGTAGCAACTTAGGATCTTATTTGTTCGTACTTGGAGGTAAAATAATTTTTAAATGTTTCATGCTTGCTAATTTTACGGAGAATATTGGTAATAAATGTATCTGAAGTTTGCACTATGTTGTTATTCACTATGTTGTAATAAAATAGAATTATTGACATAACCTTACGTGACAGTGGCGCCATCTGGTGAGCTCGAAAACAATAGCCCTCACAATAACAATAACGATAACGGCCATACCACCTCCTATGAGGTGGTATGGCCGTTTTTCTTTTAATTTCGAAAAATGACATTGATGTGGCAAATAACAAAATCAGAAAACTGTTTTCTGGGTACTTTGAGGCATATTGGCATGTATCCTATGTCAATTGGAGGTTGTATGACCGAACCTATCTTAACCTAACTTGCTAACCTAACCACTTTTTTTTTTAATTTCAAATATTCCATCTATTTGCAATTGACAAAGTAGGAAAAACTTTTTCTGGATACTTTTAGGCATATTGACATATTCTAGCCTATGAGAAGACCAAACCTAACCTAACCTAAGTACCTTGGTTCGATTCCCGGGTCGGGCAAAACTCGGGCAAATAGCCTAGAGTTTGGAAGTTGACAGTATAATACACACACACACACATCTCGGAAAGCAAGTTAAGCCTGATCTCTCTTCGGTCGTGTAGGATTGCCGTTCGTCACGTTTATGGCCCGTGGTACTACCAGTATTACTGGTACCACGGGTAAAAAAAAATACCATATAACTACCAAGCGATCCAGTAGTACCACGGGGAGTGGTTTTTTACCCGTGTTACACTCGGGTTTGGTAAATAAGATCAACAATCATAGTCGGACAATGAGAGTGAGGGAAGAGGGGGTGCACGTGTGCCTATGCATACACCTGTGCACTATAATATATCTTGCGTCGATATCTAATCTCCGCTGAGATTGGCCGCCGTGATTGAAAGCGGTCAGGAGGACTAAATTAGAAACCAATGCTAAAAATATGATATTTTTAGCATTGGTTTCTAATTTAGTCCTCCTGTAAAAAATATCAGTTCAAATCGCCACGTTTACAACCGTCGATTAACATTACTTGTTTGTTAACTTACTGTCAGTTACGGTTGGCCTCATTACTTGGCAAGCGTCGAGGACCTAAATTGAATTGTATGTAGTGGTAATAGGTACTAAAATAATATTCAAATTTCAAATTCAAAATATTTATTGCTAAACACAGTACATATATGCATTTCCAGATGTCGAGTGAATGCGCAGTCCACTGTATTGTCACCAATTTAGGCATGCAAAATTCAAAATTATAGTTAGACAATTTCATAAAATCCAATTAATCGGTTATATAATTCCAAAAATAATAATACTTTGTGCAATAATATACATTCAAATTATTAAGTAAATATTGTCATCGTTCAAATTAAAAGTAATGTCAGAATAAATAATGTCAAATTAATTAATGAATTTACCAATTTATAATTTATCATGCATTGTATTATTATAATTATAATTAAAATTAAAAATATATACTTTAATGATCATTCAAATTACATTATATAATTGCACTTAGATAGAATTAAGCTTAAATAAATCGGACACCTGACATCTCTACTTATTATTTATTTAACTTGTCTGATAAGAATTCACCAATGGAATAGTACGCTTTTTTAACCATATGGTCTGTTAACATTCTTTTGAAAAATTCTTAGGTCAATAAAGTGTGGTCTACAACTGTCAGTAGTTTTTATTTGGCACACAGCTCTCAAACACTTTTTTTGTGCCTTAAACACTATATTCATGGTCTATATTTGTGCCCAGCGCACAAACATTTAATTAGGTTACCTAATATTTTATGAATATCTGCATGACATAAATCCACCTTTATCGATACCACGCCAGGACTGCCGGGAACCATACCTCATCTCCGTGAGAATTCAGGTTCTGACTCATGATGGTTTTCTCTCGAAGTTTTTCTAAGCTTTTATGGGAAAATAAAACTCACGATCCGTTTATTTGAAAACTTCAAAATGTTTAATCTAAAAATTCAAAATAATAGACGGGAGTTGGTATCGGGAATCATATAATTAGAAGACAAAAGATTATGCATAAATTGATTTGGTGATAAATCCAGGTGCCGCTAAACATTTACATGCTGTTTAGAAAAGTGAAATAAGACATTGACGTCTTCAGGATCTGTAAAAAAAATACGGTATTGTTTTATTCAGTCGATGGTGTCTTTTTGATGTGATATGATTTGTATGCACGATCTTGGACAGAGTCTGGCCTCAGTGGTTTTTTAGAAGTTATAGTTTTCTTTAAATTAGTAGCCTGAGGGAGAGAAGTATGGAAGAAGAAGACATGCTGCGTTTACCCCAAATGCATTGGGACAAGGCCGAGAGAATTATGATGAGAAGCCTGAGGGACTCCACTGGGTCTGTGTCTCCAAGGAAATCTCTGAACACAATCTGTCAAACAGAAATGACTGCTAGACATAAGTCTTAATTCAAGGAACTTTCCCGTTCGTCTTGTGGCAAGCGCAAGCGCGACTGCTGAGCGTGGGGTCCTGGGTTCAATTCTCGGGTAAGGCAAAAAGTGCTATTGGATTTTTCCATTACTTTCTCAGTAGCATATAGGAATTTGGAAGTTGGCAGTATACCCCCCGTGCCTCGGGAAGCACGTTAAGCCGTCGGTCCTGCGCGTGTAGGATTGCCGTTCCATCGGACTATGAGCATAATAGAGCAGAGAGTACCTTTTACCTGTGCACACACTTGTGCACTATAATATCTCCCGCACCGATGGCTAATCCACTGATTGTGAGACACTTAAAGCGCAATAACTAAATATTACCGTAGTCATAGAAGTAACACCAACATCGGCTAGACCGAGCGCCTTCACATGAACAGGTTCCTGCACATTCATGAGGAAAAAGGCCACAGTTCGCCTGTTCTTTGTATCCATGCACTCCCAGGGTAAGCCGTAGACAGAGTTCTTTAATCTGTCACTCTGCAATAAACAACGTTAAAGTACTGCAGTTATTTCACAGCTAAGTATTTACCTCTGACAATGGTGGACCTCGACACAAGGGTGTAGGCAATCCAAGGAAACGATGCTATCCCTGGATACAAAGACCAAGCGCTTTCTGCGCCTGAACAGAGATAGCCTGCGACTGGTGGCGGGGACCACCACTGGACGCTGCTCTCTAAACAAACACTTTCACACCCTACTCCTACGTACCACTGACAGTCCCCTGTGTAGAGCGTGAATAAAGATGGAGGAAACGGTAGGGCAAGTAGTCTTCGAGTGCATAGGCATCACCCAGATCCACAAGGAAACTCTTGGAACAACGAAATCCCTTGCGGATGTCCTGAGAAGTCTGGAAAGATTGATCTGGTTCTGGGGGCAGTCGGGCTGGTTGGAATAACGGCTTGTGGTTGGTTGGCTCACGTAAAATGGTTCACATTAAGGACTAAGTGCGAAAACCGAAATTCTTATAGAACATACCTCAGACATCAACAACAAAATCACTGTGATCAAAATTACTGTGCAAAGTCACGGGAAAATGAACTGTATAATATAAGGACTATTTTGGGGTTTGAATGAAATCGGAAGAGGAACGCTGTTAGTAAACATTTGGTAAAAATACTATGTCGGCGTTAATTCTGATTTAGACCAAACAGCGAACGGTGTTATAATGATATTTCCGTTGTTTTAGACGATTTTAAGGTGGAAGCGCCAAGTAGCTCGCGAAATTAAAATTTTCTTACGTTTTTTACAATTTAAATGTCGGTGTCAGGTTGAATATTGATTAAAATATGATTCGCGGTCGTAACAAATATGGCTTTACCGTGTAATAATCATTAAAATCATCAAAGCAACCCTCTAAGTTTATTTAACCCCTTTGAATGGCTTTTTCATAAAATTGACCGACAAATTGCAAAAAAATAAGAAAATTTGAATTTACCCTGGTGCCTTCACATTCTACAAATTGATTAATCTTCAAATATACAAACTACCTTATTTGTATAGGATGATACATGATGTTCTGAGAAGATTGCTTACTTAAGAATTAGTTTAGTGATTGGTTATGATTCCCAAATCCCAAGTCAAGCAGTGTTATTTGATTTTTCAATTACCAAATCTTTATAGCCTGGTGAGTTCATATGCCGCTCATGGGCCTCTGCCTTGGCTTTACAAGCTATCGAGAAATATCTCTCAGGCATGCTAGTTTCCTCAGAATGTTTTCCTTCACCGAAGCAAGTGATAATTATACAATACGCACGCGAAAAATCAGAGGTGCGTGTCTTGGCCTTGAACTCGAGACCTATGACACCCACCCACACCTTTTTTACCCCACCTTTTTTTTTTTTTTACCGATGGGAAATCATCAAATAACCACTCCCGCTCTGGGCTGAGCAGGAGGGAGTGTCAGACTTTTACTGACTAAAACCCATCCATGTTCCTTCCTTTGCACTTTGTGTTCCAGGGCCGCGGTATCTCTTTCGAACATTCCCGCAACCCTGGCCAGCGTCGGTCCTTACGGACCCCTTCCTGTTTGTTGACTCTCTTTGAAGCGCGCGTGGAACACGAACGCGCCGGCGACACGGCCTGTCGTCATAAGACGGACGGACGGCGAGCTAGCCCATAGCTCACCGTCCACAGGCCCGCGCCTACGGTGGCCGGGGGCCACCACGTGGTCCCCGACACCCGGTGCGTCACGGTCCCACCTTTAGGTTATCACTGCTATATATCACCAGGTTAAACACTAACCACACGTTAGAAGAAGAATAGCCTAGAGTTTGGATTGACAACAATATGTTAGTGAATAGGCGCGATATTAAATTATGATATAAAATATTTTCCTTACAATACTGCCAATAAGTTCGAAGATGGTCGACAGCTGTATAAGTTGTTGAAACATGATAATTGTGAGCGGCAGATAACGGGACAGAGCTGCGGCCGTCTGAAATAAAAACAACAAGTAAATACAGCATGTAACAGAAACGAAAGGTTCTTTCATACGGAACAGTGTGGTACGGACCATCAAACTGATCGTAATAATCAGCTGTCCCATACAAAATTTCTATACCTACTCAACCCAAATGTATGGGACAGCTACGATGGTGGTCCCATAGAGAAAGTTGTTCCGTTTGATTGTCCGTACCACAACAATGACACAAATGATGTGTTGGACATTAAAATGATTTGATGAAGATTTTTACTTTAAATACGTCCACATACTATTCAATTCATCCCGGCACAATGTTTTGAGTGCTTTACATTGAGTCCAACCGTAAAACATGTTTTTTTCACCCCAAAAGAAAAAAGTCGTTTCCCAGCAATTATTTTTTCGTAAAGTTACTTAGTTTGATGTACCTACAGAATACTTGGTTGACGGCTCCGTTAAGGGTCTTGTTACACCCTGTATATCCCGTTTTCAGTGTTTATTATTTTTAAGATTTAAATTGAATTTATTGTGCCAATTCTAATTTTGAATAAATATATTATTATATCTCCAACCCGCATTGGACCCGCGTGGTGGATTACAGCCCATTCACTCACATTGAGAGGGAGTCTATGTCCATGTACAACATGATCAGCTGAGTATGCTAGGGGTCGAAAATCCAAATGACTCTTGTGACCTTTACTAAGGCGATTCTCACACGAAACCGCAAGTCCGCGCGGTCGGTCGCGCGGAGCGGAGGCGGCGAAGATTTATACACCGTGACTTTTTCGTACTCGTGCGCTGGGTAGGTATGATCTACCGGTCTTTCATAATTCGAATGCATTGTTTATTTTTCTTTGTAAGTACCTAAATGTTGAAAAAATCGCGCCTAGAGGTATTTTATGTCGGATACATTGAGAGGAGCTCGTGGCAAAATAATCACAGCCGCTCGTGTCGATCTTTAGGTTAAGCTGTGTTTGCCTGGGTTGGTCTGTGGATGGGTGACGCCCATTATATACCGAGTTTGCTCCGTGCTTCGGAAAACACGCTAAGCCGTTGGTCCCGGCTGTCATTTATAGATCTTTGACAGTCGTTACAGGTAGTCAGTGGCCCAAAAAGTCTAACAACCAGTCTTACAAAGGGGTATCGTATTACGCAGTACTAACTGGGTTATGGAGGTCAGATAGGCAGTCGCTGCATTTAAAATACTGGTATTCAGCTGCATCCGAATACACTGGAAGCCGACCCCAACATAGTTGGGAAAAGGCTAGGCAAATGATGCCATTGTGTGGACCACCTTTGTAAGACGACAAAAAATCACGGTGTATAGGCGCCGCGCTGAGAGGCGGTGAGCACCGCTCATCCGCGCGGTTGGGAGGCGGCGAAGATTTATAGTTCTTAGCGTGTCAATGGCAATCTAAATTAACTGATTTCCAATAAACTTAAACTAAAACCAGTCAGTTTAGTAGAACATTATTTTGTAGCGGATTTTAGGAATATACCACGACTTCACGTTCCCATGTAATGTTCCCTGATAATGCCAAAAGAAAACGCGCTCACGTGATTGAAGCCGAAGAAAAGCAACTCTGTTTGTTTGTAACCTTTTCACGACAAAACGGCTGATTGGATCGTAATGAAATCTGGCAAGGAGGTAAATTATGTAGCTGCACCACAAAGAGTACAGTACAGTACAGCAACATAGAACAAAAAATACTACAGCGCCATCTATGACACAGATGATGAACTAAACATCGAAATACATCTAAAATCCTACATCGTGCAAGTAAAGTTATTTGCCACTTAAGACTATATTGAAGATTTATAGTATGGCGGTGCAATGAGCGTAGAGCCAGTGAGAGCCGCTCCTCCGAGCGGTCGGGCAGTGTACGTGTGAGAATCGCCTTACATATTCTTGGCTGACGAATAAAGATAAATCGGACATTCTAAGGCCTTCGGTGAAACGAGACCAAAGTATGTATAGGTGTACAAAGTACTAGATACTGACCAGTTGCGAGCACTCCAGTAGCAGTAAGCATCCAGTAGCCTGATGGAACCCGTAATAAATGAACAACATTGGCCCAAAAACATCCGACATTTTGTCTGAAAACCTAAAAGTCAATGAAAACATATGTTATTGTGAGGATAACGAGATCTTTATGTAGTAGTTTATTACAGTAAATTCAATCATAAATAGGCGCATCGGTCTATGTTGATAACATAACACAACATTACGCCTGTAATTCCCGAAGGGTTAGGCAGATGTAGTATACCCACATTTTGCCAGTTATGTTATAAGGCCCATGTAATAGGGGACCAGCCTATTGCCATCAAACGGTCACAAATCTGGATTCCCTGGCTGCTACTGAGAATATCCTTATGGAATACCCCAAAAACACTTTGCACGACCTGGTAATCGAACCCATGACCTCATACAATAATGCTATTCATGTAATCTCAACTTACTTGACAATATTTCGATGATAATCAATCAATTCATTTAGCTGAACACTAACACTTTTTAGCTCATGGGGAGTATACATCTCACAAGTCAGAGTCGCGTTACTATCTTCTATCATGAAGCTTGTCTTAGATGAAGGCCTCGGGAAGTTGTCCAGATTATACAGTAAAATCTTGAAATGACCCCAAACATGGAACACCATTAAGGATAAGAAGCAATCGTGCATACAGAACCAGGTTGAACAAAGATAGCAGATAATCCTGGAATATATAAAGTTTTAAATGAGACTTAGTAGAAAATTATTTGTCATCGACCGCTAAGTACAAGAATGAGAAATAAAGGGTGTAACAATGTCTCCTGAACTTAAATTTAATTCAAATTTCACCACAACATTGCAAAGGTTTGAGTAGCCTAGACAAGTCGCTGGCTTTCAAAGCATATTCGTTTTCCACAGAAATGTATATACATTTTTCAAAAGCTTATATCCTTCAGTGTGGGTTGTATTTTTCAGTATACTTACCAATGAAAAATGTTAGCAAGAATATACCATTTCAAATCTGTCGACGCAGGAAATGGGTAAGAGAAATACAGAGCGTGTTCATATGTGGTGTTCTCCTTCAATCCAGCGAAGTTACCAGCAGAATAATTATTATACATGGGAGTAACATTGAATAGAAAGAGGCCAGCTATCATTTGACCTGTTAAGTATAAAGTGAAGATATGGGAGATCTTATGAACTTGCTTGTGAGTCTGGAAAGAAAAGGTTTAGGTATGTATAAATAATAATACCAGCCTATTACTGTCCCACTGCTGGGCAAAGGCCTCTTCTCAACAGAGAAGGCATGAGCATTGATCACCATCCTTGCTCAAGACGGGCTGGCGATTTCAGACTTTTATAAGTCCAGGTTTCCTCACCATATTTTCCTTCACCGATGTCTGTGATATCCAAGATAAATTTAGAAAGTACACAATTATGAATTGAAAAAGTCATATTGTTACTTGTCCGGATTTGAACCCACAACCTCATGCATGAGAGGCGAGGCCTTAGCCTATGGGCCATCACCTAATCACCATTATTATAAATAAAATAGAAGGTACAATTTTAAAGCTGACGATAACGGCTGTTCGGCTCAACCGCAATTACTCGTTCAGACCGCAATCACACTTTTGGTTTCTATTATATAAAGCACTTCGGTAGATGGTGAAAATACCGCCGGATGCAGCGGTCGTGCTGCGACTGCAGATGGCATACCTTCATCTTCGTGTCGATGATGCTCACAGTTGTTAAATTTTTATTTCGACCAGAACTTAGCCACATTGACCGCGTTGGTAGTGGCTTCGGACAGGTCCCTTACAGTGTAGGTGGAGTTGCACAAAGAGCAGGTCAGGAGGTGGGTCATAGTTTGGGATGAGACTCTATAGTCGCACAGCTATATCGGAATACCCCCACTGGACCAAGTTGTACCTGCAGCGGCCCACCTGGCTTCGAAGTTGGCTTAGAGTAGTCCAGGTTAGGCATGGCAGCTGGTGACTTGCTGGGAGCTTTTCTGCAGTCTTAGCATAGTAAGCCGGAGGGGGATCTCTGAGAAACTCCAACTTTTTCGAAGCTCCACCAACCCTTTTATTGTCGATTAATCGACCTAAGGAAGCTGTCCCGACGCTTCAGTTTGCCTCGCGGCGTCTGCCGCATACCTGTATTACGGTCTTTGGCTGCCACAACAAAAGCGACAACACGTCTTGTTGTTGTTGTTGTTAGTTATTATAAATGAGCTGGCACTACCGTCGATGATGCGTTCGGAATTAAAACCGCGGCAGCACTGCCACTTGCGACTATTATCAACCGCAACAACGCTGCAAACTACAGTCCACAGTCAGCAAAATAGAGGTCGTGGTGAGACAATGATTAGGATCCTGTTTTGAAGGTGCAATTTGAATTAAATAAATCTTACCTTCATTGAATACTCTGAACGGTCTTTGTAGAAGAATAGGTGGAATTTTTCCAAAAAATCTCTGGCAAGAGCTACGTATTCATCAGAAAAACATAGTGTAGTGATTCTGGACTGAAAAATATTAGAAATGTTGGCTGCATCTTTAAAAATAAATGAAATGATAAATTGTTTGTTTGTAATATCAAAATAACTGTTTTTTACTGAATGCATATGAAAATATGCACTTAAAACAAAAACACATCTTTTCAATTATTGTATGTCTGTCTGTCTGTTTGTTCCGGATAATCTCCGAACCGAACCGTAGCGGCTGGACCAATTTTGACGGGGCTTACCTGCAGATAACTGATGTCATAAGGAGTAACTAAGGCTTTTTTACGATAAAATAAAAACTAGGGTTCCGTGCAATAAAAATTAAAACCCAAGAAATTGGTAACAAAATTCGATTCAAAAAAGGAAGTAATATTTTTTTATAATAATATCTCGCGAACGAAGGTTTTTTATAACAAGTTTTTTTCAATTCAAATTTGAAATGATTGTGATAAATAACTTTCCTTTAAATACGTCCATGACCCCTGTACTATTAAATGCATTCATCAGCAGATTTTTTAAAGAGCAAAACACTATAAACCGTAAATTGGATGTTTCACACCAAAAAAAAGTCGTTACTCAGCAATATTTTTTGCGAAGTATTACTTAGTTTGATGTACAGAATGGTTGGTTGACGGCTTCGTGAAGGGTCCCTTTACACCCAGTGCAATGGAGACGGTCCCATAATTATACTTACAAAAATAACAACAGTCATAAGCAGAGATATATACAAATGGCCAAGCTCGAAGAAAGTCATCGAATTCTTATGCAGCAGTATATACATCATCCCGCCAACGGTAGTGATCAAACATACAATCATATGAAAAGATCTCTGGATAGTCACCCAGATCTTCCTTCTTCGTATAGATCCTGTGTCAAGCGGGTCCAGTAGCTTTAGGGGCCAAGAGCTTATCACTGATAGTAGGTGACGGAGCATTATTAGGTAGGGGTAGTCAGCTGGTGAGGTGATATCACTGAAAAGACAGTATATACACTACACTGGTTTGGCTGACATTGCACTGGATAGAGATTAATCTCATCTGCCTAGCCTTTTCCTTACTATGTTGGGATCGGCTGCCAATCTTACCGGATACAGCTACTGTCAGTATTTTGCATGGAGCGGCTGTCTATTTGACCTCCATAACCCTGTCATCACTGGGTAATACGGTACCCCTTGGTAAGACTACCTGTAACGACTGTCAAAGATCTACACATGACAGCAGGTATCAAAGGCATAGCGTGCGTTCTGAGGCACGGAGGAAACTCGGTATGTAATGGGTGGTCACCTTTCCACGGACCAACCTAGGCAAGCGCGGCTTAACCTGCAGATCGATCCGAGCGGCTGTTATAACGTAACCGCGAGCTCCTCGTGGATTGTGTTAAAAGAGACTTAGTCATTAGGGTTCCTGAAGACAGGCATCGCAACTGAAGCAGGCCTAAGAAACGCTGGCGTGACTAATTAGACTGGCTCCTAACAGATTATACGGAGACGCAAAAGCATACTAAGATACAATCTCGAATCGCCAATATGCAACGAATAAATGCGTTGATACCTTTCTTAGTCTGCGAAAAAGCTATTTTAAACTGAAATTATTTATTTTGGCAGTTAATAAATAAATGTAAAAAAGCGACAAAACTTACTCTTGAGGTTCATAATCAAAGAAAAAATCACGTAAGCTAGTAGTCGAAGACATCTCCGCTATTGGAACTGCCTGCAACTGTACCGACTGTACTGACCTTTCAGCTTATATACTCGTACTGAAAACCGCTAAATACTGCATAAGGCTTCAGCCACACACTCATGATAAGAATTTTCAACTTGCAATAAAGTAGCACCACGGTTGGAAGTTTGGTGATAGTCTTTTGATCTTTCTCGTTTCTCGTTTCGTTTCTTTTCTCGTTTTGACCGTCGGAGACGGTCATTGGTACGGGCTTAAAATGAATCACAAGTACGCGCTGGTGACATCACACGATCTACTTACGAATCTACCCACACCATATAAGCATACTCTAAAATTTTTGTCACTACATCTTCTTTTTCGTTTAAATTCCTCTCATTTACTTGTAACTTGCAACCTTTGAAATACCAAAGATTTTTCATTCTATAGATTACCAAGTTTTTATGGTTTTTAATTGGGGATAATTTTGCCTACTTGTGGCTAAGCATAATCACCCTGCAATGCTGATGTCCTGCTGCTGAGGGACAGGTCCTTACTCTGTGAGAGTGGGTGGTAATTCACCACACAGGCCCATTACGGGTTTGTGGATGTGTAATTCCCATTTAAGAAAGACTTATCTAGAAAATCTGCTGTGTTTAATTTAGACGAAAATAATTTCAACGGTTTTGACAACAATCTGATAAAGGACGTAACAAGACCCTTAACTAAGCCGAAAGGCGCTTGTTCTCCTTGTCATTGCGATCATTTTTTTTTGTTCTAGACCATACCTGGTTACCTTCTAGTTACGAAGATATTTGGGGTCAAAGTTCCAACAATTTCACAAGTTTTTTTTTAATTTTAAAGTAAGATTTTTACTTTAAACACCTCCACGACCCCCGTACTATTCAATCCATCCATAAGCACAATGTTTTGAATCCGTTACATTGAGCTACCGTAAAACGTGATTTTTCACCCCCAAAAAAAGTCGTTTCCAAGCTATTATTTTTGCGTAAAGTTACTTAGTTTGATGTACACAAAGCTTGGTTGACGGCTTCGTTAAGGGTCTTGTTACACCCTGTATAACTGACAGCAATCTTACTTCTAACTACTATTTATAAATGCGATAGTTTGTGGAGACGATTGTTACTATTTCACGCAAAAACTACCTGGTTGGTCTACTGGTCGTAAGCACGACTGCTGAGCATGAGGTCCTGGGTTCGATTCCTAGGTCGGGCAAAGTGATATTGGGTTTTTCCATCAGGAATTTCTCAGTAGCAACCACGGAGTCTGGATTTGTGCCCAGTTGATGGCAACAGGCTCACCCCCAATTATATGGGACTTAAACATAACTGGGGGAATGAGGGTGTACTATTACGTACATCTACATTTCCCATTATGTTATATATGTTACTTTTAATCCCGGTAGCACGATCTTTTGGGACAATTTCCGAACGAAACACGCGCGGGCGAAGGCGCACGCATGAGCTAGTTCCTAAAAAAAACACCTGGCGGGTATGGCTCTACCTTAACCAGCATTCATATACAATCATTATACAAACACACTACAGTTCTCATGCTTGAACTTTCTTGATCCTCTGATCATTCATTATATTAATAATACAGCATTCGTCATAATTTTTGACAGCCGTTTATTATGGTAGGTAGATCTACACGTTATTCTTTGGATTGCTTAAGGCTAAGACTATGGCTATTGGCTATAATACTTCGTTTTAAAGAAACGAATTCCTCGATATTTCTCAGTAGCAGCCACGGAGTCTGGATCTGTGCCCGGTTGATGGCAATAGGCTCGCCCCCTATTACATGGGACTTAAACACAAATGGCGAAATGTGGGTGTAATATTTGGTACCTCTCTGCCTAACCCTTCGGGAATTACAGGCGTGATTATATGTGCTATTCAGAATATATTTACAAAAACGTAAATATTTTTTTTTTTATTGCATTACTTATTAAAGAAAACCTTCGTTTACCATAACTAAAATCACAAGTAGCAATCAATCGGCGATAGCATAAAATTATTTGAAACTTTTCGGCAAGAGCTCCATGTCGATTAAATGAAAATAACAAACATTTACACCAGTATCTGTAAACAAGTCAAATTGAATGCTTGAGTAAAAGTAATCATTATTCTAAGATACGATTTTTATTCTGTAGTTTAGTAATTGGTAATTGAATGTTGCTGGATGGAGAGGGAGAGGAAGGCCAAAGAAAAGATCTATGGATTGTGTGAAGACCGATGGCTTCCAATCTAACCGGATGAAGCTGAATACCAGAATGTATCAAGATACATTCTGGTATTCAGCTTCATCCTGCCGACTGCCTAGCGACTGCCTATCTGGCCTCCTTAACCTAGTAAGTGCAGGGTAATACGATTTCCTTGGTATGGCTGGTTGTCAGACGTCAGCTTAGCATAATACGGTTTTGACTTCTCATGCTCTACAAGTTCGTCTTTATGTCGTGCGTTGGCGACATAAAGTCGCTTTTTATGCTCTAGAGCATAAAGTAAAATCTTCGAACACCTTCAAATTCATAGAATAACCTGTTTATTTTAATTCGTTTCGTTAGTATTCTAAGAGCAAGGCAAGGATAATATTTCTCATTGTCCTAATGTAACTTTCAATTTTAATTAAATTTACAATATTTACATGTTGCTGTTTCATTTCCTCTGGATAAACGTAAAATGGTGCGTTTTATGCACTTGGCCCTATGAGCAGTGAGGTGCGTATTATGTATTTTTAGCTTCCCTCCAATATGCATTGGCCTTAAAGAAAATCTATATAGACCTTCTAATTAAATAACTACACAAAGAGAATCCAGTAATATGATAACTATAGGCTTCTGATGATCTTTGATCGTTCACTGATAATGTGGTATTATTTAAATATTTTTTGTCAAAGAAAAAAATTCTCGGAAATGTGGGAAATAAAGTTCTCATTTGCATAAAGATGAGAATATACCAGAGTCCAATATCAGCGGTGTATACCTTTTTAAGGAAACCGGTAGAGGTTGCCAATATTGTCTTTATATCAGGGTTGTCTTACTCGAATTTGTATAAGGATGACATCTAAAATTTATTTCAACTTTCAGTGGGTCACCGACAATGAATTCATACTTGGAACTTTCGTCATCATCATCATTTCAGCCGAAAGACGCCCTATTGCTGGAAATAGGCGTCCCCCAAGTGTCGCCACATTGACCGGTCCCGTGCGTCTCGCATCCAGCGGATCCCCGCAACCTTCACCAGGTCATCGGTCCACTGGAACTGTGTACGTTTTTAATTGTAAGCTCTTTTGGACAAGAGTCAACGAGATTAGGGTGCGTTTGGAAGGTGTATTCCCGTTGACCCCACTGGCATTGCCCCACTCAGGATTTTTTCCATGCGCTGTTTGTCCGTTTCAATTGTTTCTATAATTTTATTGCGCGATGTGCTTTTACAGCGGTATTTTTACTATTGTCTTATTATTACACAACAGTTCAAAATAAAGGTAATGAAAAAAAAATATAAACATGAAAAGTTTATTCTCATAACATAGATAATCTTAAATCACCTTGACTTATTTAAAAACTATTTTATCCACATTTAAAATATAAATACAATTTATAATTTCATGCTTCATTTGTTAAAATGACGTAAAATTACATACATAATGTTAAACTAACCTAAGTTTAACAAAAATCTATAAACATTTGTATAAAAAAAGAACAAAATATTGCAGCTAATTTATGGCATATTATTATATCTGTACCTAACCTTAAATTTCCCGAGTTTCTTTCAGGTAGCTCCTTATGCACTATTTCTTCACGCTTATTTGAATGGGGAGCAAGTAGGACTTTACTTGTACCTGCGGCTTAGAACAATAAAAATAATAAAGAATAGACATTTTAGACCTCTTAATCTACTATGGTAAAACATATTTGATAGAGCTGCACTGGCGGACAAAACTACAGACCTACTATAATATGCATATTTTTCATTGCAAAATGACATCGCGAATTCCTTAAGAGAAAACGTTTCTAAGTTTTCTGTGAAAGTCTTTCATCTTCTGAATTTGTAGAAATATTCTGCAATGTTTCCTTTATTTCAAAGATATGAATTTTCTTGTGTACATGAATTCTTGACGTTTCTTGAATACGAGATTACACCTACATTTATTTTATTTTGTTCATTTTTTTACCGTCCTTTCGTGTTATTGATCAATCAGTTTTTTTTTTTAATAACCGTTTTTAAAGAATTATAACACTAAGCCGCTAATTTACCAAGTACCGTAGCAAAAGTTATAATTTATGAGCCCTAAATTACTCTCACAGGAATAAACCGTGAAGATATATGTATATTTACGAATATATTTCACTAACAAAGGTTGACCTATTTTACTATATATACAAAAATAAATGAAGTTAAAAAGTTGTTCAACCATTCACTAAATTAGCAAACATTATTTTTTCTAGAATAAGCTAAGGTTAAGAATAAAAAAATGCCCGCTGGAGGATCGAGCAAGTTTTAATGGATAAAAACATAGAAACAATGTTAAGAAATCACTTTTGTTTGCTCGTCTCCCATATTATAACAATAATGCTTATACATGCTGTTATTTTTTATAATAATAAGCAGTTTACTAATTGCATTGAATTATTAGCAAAGTAATAAAAATTAATCTCCAACAACAACGCTAGATGGAGTTTATGTAAATATTATCATAGTTATTTTCTTACTTTCTTGATTATTGTAATTTGATTATTAAACTAAATTTTTGAAATCAAATTTGATACCTATAGTTTTGCTCTCTAGTGCTATGTTTTTGTATTTCATAATATTATCCATGCACAGATTCACAATTATTTAGTTTAAACAGCGTTCGCACCTAATGTTTCTTATTCAGTAGTCATAGCTAGACACTATCCATATAAAAATACGTAAATGAAATAAATATAGCATTCTATTTTTGAAACTCCTAAAAAATACAAAAGATATTTTTTTCTAAATCCGTTAAATATTTTATGCATCAATAATTTTGTCCTCATTTGTAAAACTTGTATCTTAAAAATCCATTAGCTCTTTTTTGTCCACGCTCTTTTGTATCATTCTCTTCATTGTATATCCCTTAGCAGCATGCCTCGCACCTCACGAGGCCCACTTCATCACAATTCATGCATTTGAGAGCCACAAATTCTGCCGTGAAGTGGTTCCTGTGAAGGCTCTTCTTGGATCCGTTGCAGATTCTGCAGGGTAGAAGGCGGAACCCGCCACACATTTGACAGGTGTTGCAGGCGTCTGGGCTCTGGAATTGAGAAAAATAGGAGTTAATGATGAATTTACTATTATGTTCCCAGAACCCCACTTAATCATTACGTAGTAGCTTCGAGGGTCTGTCTTATATTATTTTAGTATTCAAAATGTGTAATGAATTCATATTTTTTTATTTAAATTCGATGAGTTGCTGTCAAATTTTCTCGGAGACGATTTAGCCGAAAACAGACGATTCAGACCCAAATAGATGTAAACACGGAGAAGGATCCATTTTATTGTTTACAACCATTATTCCATAATTGTGTGTCCAATTTAGAGCTACAAAACTTGTAAACACGTGCAGTGTACAGAGGCCAGAACATCAAGCTACTACAATCTGTCATATTTCTTTAATAGATTTTCAACTTTATCGTTAAAACATTAGGTTCAACTTTGATTGGGAAAGTTTGACAGTTTCGGGTAGCTTGATGTGCTGTCGTGTGTGCACGTGGTTTTTTTAGGTTAATGTACCAATTTCACGAAACCTTTACATAAAAGGAAGCACCAATATAAAAAACTAACATACTCTTTTGACATCGAATATGAAACGGAATTCAAACCTGACAACGCAATATGAATCAAAGTCACATTTCCTTTCAATAAAATACTCATTTTACATCTAACGTAAACGACAAATACGTTCCATGTTAGGCTTTCATCCCAGATCGAATTATTTGCCTAGTCGTAGTCATTTCTGAGTATACAAATCATTTCTACTTCTATACAAAACAAACCCATAAATCATTGCAATTTCAGTGGATTAAAGTAAATAAATAAATAAGCAATACATCTTCTCGACCTCATCACAAGAATAGATCAGTTGCAAGCCATCATGGCGTGGGCAGAAAAATATTTATTGCCTCACTAGGAAACTGCGTAGGCTTTGGTAATAAAAGTTAAGAGAGTGAAATTAGGAAGAATAAAAATTTCTAACCGTACGTCGTATACAGGGTGTAAGCGCAGCGTTCAGTATAAATATCATACTAAGATGACCGGTACAAGAAATTATTTCAGGAATGTTATGGGGATCCAATAAATTTCATTTGTTTTATTTCCTCATACGCAATGTATCGTTACCGTGGCAATACGCACGTAGCTATACGCACGTAGCTAACGGCAAGCGCGACGACGAGTTTGATGAACTCTGTAGCTAGGCAGGAAGCGAACAGCTGATTTCACGCGTCGTTCGTTAGAGTATCTCAATATCCATTGTTGGATTTTTGATTATAGCCGTATTATTTACATAAATGGAGTGCTGCGTACAGGGAATGTAATTTTACATTGAAATAAAGGAATAGTAACTAAGAATGATTAAAAATAAGGAGCTAAATGCACCCCATCAGTTTGTGGAGGGCTGTCCCTTACATCCTGTAGGTATAATATATAACATTACATCTGTATTACCTGAAGGGTTAAGCAGAGATGTACCTAATAGTTCACCTACATTTTTACAGTTATGTTTAAGTCCTATGACTCCCATTTAATATGCGAGCTTATTGCCATCAACCGGGCACACATCGAAACTTGTGGCTGCTACTTAAAAAATCCTGATTCAAAAACCCAACAATCCTTTGCCCGACCCGGAAATCGAACCCTGGGCCTCCTGCGACCACTAGACCGACGAAACAGTAATAAAAAAAAATGGCTGACAGGCTAGGGGTGCACGCAGACGTACGAGTATCTTTTGAGCGCCCGACTCATGGTCTTGGTAGTGGTAGGACCTATGGAGTCTTAGTCATTAGCAGTCCGACATACCCCGCCATTCCTCCGTACATTCCCCCAAACCGTGAATTTCAAGAGTCAGGTGGACTAGAACAAATAAATTTAATTAAGATCAGCTGTTTTCGAGCTTTAATCTTGCTAACAACACTTAGAGACAGTCTTATAGACGAGGATTTCAAAATAATACGAAGAATTTTACCGCTTATGGATACTTGCAGTACTTACCAAGATAATAGTATCTAGGTGGCGTAGCGATGACCTTAATCCCCTTTAAACGACGTACCAGTCGAGTGAAAGTGGCTAAATCCTTTAAAAGGAACCAAGCAGACTAAAAAATTTCAGAGAGCGCTCCTAAGAGTGTTTCCAGGAAATGAGTAAGTTCTAGTAAAATAACGGTTTAAAGGAGACGTTGTAAATGTTTGCTTTCATTAGAACGCTCATTTTTATGATTCTACTATAATAATGATTTTAACTTTTAAAGAAACTGATCTTTTTCACCGTAATTAATATGTTCGACACGAGCGGAGGCGATGCTAGCGCCATCTAGTTTAAAGATTAGGAACCAACGCCTTGGTTTTTCAAAGATATAATGTAAACAAGGTACCTGAAGATTTTTGTTTAGGTTTTCTTGGTGTTGTAAACTTGTTTTAGAAAATGTATAACTTTAGCGATGCCGCAGGATAATTTGTTTTTTTTTTTTGTGAAAATCCTAAGGCTCTTACAAGGGTTTCTGGTTTATTGAATATTGACTGCGAGAGATTAGAGTAATATTGGGAGCATCTAGAATTTTGAATAATTAATAACATAAGTCACCAACCATTTTATGACTTTTACAAGGAGTAAACACAATCACATGTCGTGATGGCCCAGAGGTTAAGGCCTCGCCTTTCATGCATGAGGTTGTGGGTTCAAATCCGGGCAAGTACCAATGTGACTTTTTCAATTCATATGTACTTTCTAAGTTTATTTTGGACATCACAGACATCGGTGAAGGAAAACATCGTGCGGAAACCTGGACTTGTAAAAGTCTGAAATCGCCAACCCGTCTTGAGCAAGCGTGGTGATCAATGCTCGTGCCTTCTCTGTTGAGAAGAGTCCTTTGCCCAGCAGTAGGACAGTAATAGGCTAGTATTATTATTATTTTTAAGGAGTAAGGTATTATAATGTCTTTCATGAATAGGACTACCTTATACGACAGTCCGCTGGTGTCCATATCACATACTTGTTGCATAATCAGCATAATATGTTCCCACTGCTGGGACATATAACTCTCTGTGACGGAGAGCGGACCGTAATCAACGCCCCGGCCCCAGTGCAACTTGCTGATTGGCTCATATTCCACCGCATAAGCTATAAGCTCATGCCAAAACTAGCCAAGAAGTCCTTCCTATTGTAATTTAAATGCAAATGTTCCTGCAGCGGTCAATCCCAAGTGTAATAGCATAATCATCTGCATCCCTGATTGTGCAAATGACATTAATTTGCCGGTTCATCTGTTGAACTTGTTCAAGCGTTAAACCTATGTTTTCAGCCTTAACCTGCTACCTCGACTCAAGGCAACTACGCAATGCTTAGGTCTCTCCGGGAATGGGAACCAGGAAATTTCCCAGAACTTTTCTTACTATAGGACCAGGGTTGGCGTATTTTTAGTTGAATGTTTTAGTTTTAACTGATTGTCTTTGTGAGTTCGTTTATGTATTTACGTTTTAAGTGTTTAGGATACACGTTAGTGCTGAGAATCCGCATTTTTGTTTTATCATTTAAAAAATGAAGTCGTGAAAATGCAGTGGATGAATTTGGTTGTTGGAAAATTGTTCTCGCCAGTTTTTCATTGTTCAGTTCAGTGTTTTTCTCCTTATCGTTTTCCTCGGGTGTCACCATCACGACATAGTTATAAAGGCGTGAATCACAATTACCGTACTTCATCATCTTTAATTGTAGCCTTTTTCCAACTTTTTTGGTCTTACCGGATACCAGCTGAATACCAGTATTTTACATGGAGCGACGGCCTATCTGACCTCTCCAACCCAGTTAGTATTGGGTACCCTTTGGTAAGGCTGTTTGTCAGACATTTCAGGCCTGTAACAACTGTTAAAGATCTGCAAATGACAACCGGGACCAACAGCTTATCGTGCTTTCCGAGGTACGGAGGAAACTTGGTATGTAATGATGGTCACCCATCACATACCAACCTTGGCAAGCGCTGCTTAACCTTTAAGACCGACCGGTGCGGCTGTTATTATTTTTTGTATGATATCCTGGGGATAAATCTTGACGTTTCGCGGACATACCATGGCGAGTGCATCTTATACTAAGATCAATCCAGCGTAGAAAGGTGGCAAACAGCCACCTTTCTACGCTCTCACTTACGACGCCGTGGGAAAGGTAAAGTTCTGGGCTAATAAAATAATTTTAAATACTATCGTACTAGCGATACGAGGAAGAAGAAGAAGCTACCACTTGCTAATTGCATGTGTTTGCGCACAAACTTGTTCAACATAATATTTCCTGCTTCAATGAGCAGTCTCAGCTAATATTGGCAGTTGTGCCCGAAAATAATAAGTTTTACCCCTTACAATTTCAGTCTACTTTATTTTTTTGAACCAAAAAACACATGACAGATGGTGTATGAAAAATAGATTTCCACACAATCCTTACCTATAAAATACTGAAAACATGAAAGGGCATATAACATGAGATAATTACGGCATATATGCAAACATGATAGAGAGTGTATTATTAATTTAATGATTTACTTTGAATGTGCAATGAATGGGAAGAGTTAATTTATGAGAACCGTGGTTTGTTTTCATAAATACTTATTATAAGGTTGTGACTACAAAACATTAACAGAATGTAGGTTTATCATAGAAAAAAAGATATGCGCTAAGAATGTCAAAGCAAAAATCTGCACAGCATTCATAGTTGGTCCCATAATGAGGGCTATCGTTTTTGAGCTCACCAGATGGCGCCACTGTCGATTAAGGTCATGTCAATAATCCAATTTTATACTCTAAAGTACCAATAACTTTATAACAAGTTTATTTCATTACGTATAACAACATAATGAAATTTTCAGGTTCATATATTTACAATATTCTCCCTAAAATTAGCAAGCATGAAACATTTAAAAATCATTTTACCTCCAATTACTGAAAATTAAGATTCTAAGTTGCTACTTAAAATCTTCAAGTCATAATTAATCAGGAATCGCTCAATGTAGACCACGATCGTGAATAATTGTAAAAATAAGTGTAAAAACGGATGATATGGCAAAGAAGGTGTCTGATGAGATAACGAGTAATAGAGAAGTATGGAAGAAGGAGACATGCTGCGCCGACCGCGTATTAATTGGGATAAGACCAAGAGAATGATGATGTTGATGAGAGTGATGGCGGTGAAGGAGATTCTGAGAAAACTGGCATGCCCTAGAAGCAGAAATTCGAAGACATCTGACAGTCACACACGGGGCGCGTGGTAGATTATTGCCCACCATAATCTACCACGCCGGCCCAGTGTGGCCGCCGGAATTTTGTGGACTGATTATTGTTTCCACTTATCTAACTGACGTCTAAAAGGAGGCGGTTCTCTCTTTTATGTTTGTTACCTCATAACTGCGTGTTTACGAGTACAGGTCCGACTTACGAGATTGTTTTTTCATTTGGTGAAGAAACTCGTCGCGGTGGTTCCATGTAATTTTTTATTCATATTGCTTGGGTAATTTATAAGTTATATTCCAGAATACATATTTAGTTTTCTTTGTATATGTGGATGATCTGATAATGCTAATAACTTTAAGTAACAGTGGAAATGAGTACTCCACAAGAATTTGTTTGAGATACCATCATACTACAACTCAAAAGGCTGAAATTAAAAACTTTCAAAAAGATAACCGCCTTCCAAAAAAACAAAAAAACAATGTATATATACATTTACTAGTATTTTTGTTTTTCTGATAATGCACCTTCTGTGTATTGTCTCTGCATCACTTTAAGGTAGACTGGTAGAAAATGAAAAGGGCATTAAGTACGCCTTTGTACAGTTTTTACTAGTGGGTAAAGTATTAATTAATAAATAAAAAGCTGAAAATAACTTAACTTCCGGAAGTCGGTTCCAAACAAGTCAATGGAACAAACAAAAGTCACCGATTTCCGGAAGTAAAGTTATTTTCCAGTTTTTTGTGTCATTTTTTATTAATTCACATAATCTTGTGCCAGCGTGGCCTCAGCTTTACCCATAATTTTATGTTTATTATAAGTGCTTCAAAGGAAGTAAAACAACAGACGGAAAAGCTAATTCATGAGCACTAGCACTCTGCCAAGAATAAGGAGAGCTCAAGAATATGAAGTATACTTCTAATTAGATTGAAGCAGATCTTGATTAAATTAATAAAATGACTTTACGTAAATTTCTTTTCAAAAATGAAGCTGTACAGTAAGTTTTTTTCAAATATTCATTCTAGCATTTTTTTTTCTTTTACGAAATAGGCTTGCGTTTGGCTGCAACTAAGGTGAAGACCGATGGAATTGATAAGTCATACTGAAATTAAGCCACCTTTTTAGATTCAATACGCGGTGCCCACTTCAGTACTCGTTTTTAGGGTTCTGTAGTCGAATGTCAAAAAACTAAACCCTTATAGAATCGCCATGTCTGTCTGTCTTTCTGTCCGTGTATGTCACAGTCACTTTATTCCGAAACTATTAGGACTACACAGTTGAAACTTAGTAGGTAGATGGATGCTGTGAACCGCCTTACGATTTTATACAAAAAAAAAAAGATTAAGGAGGGGTTCCCCCATACATGTAATAGAAAGTAAAAATATTTTTTTCATCAAACGTGCGAAAAATGACATTGAGGTTCCTAAAACCATTTAGACACTTCCAAAGTGGTAAAATGTGTGTGTGAGGAAAATTCTGAAAAAATGTAGGATTGTAGAACGTAACTAAAACTTTCAACCAAAATTGCTTTGAATAAGATAGATAGTTTTTGAGATATGGGACTTTTTCATCAAACTGCAGCAGTAACTTAATTTTTCATTAACATACTATGAAAAACAAATTTAGTGTTGCTGTTTTATGTAAAACAATAAAACATATAAATGAGCCTTCACAATATTTTTATTATATTGTTTGGTGCTACGGAATCCTGTGTGCGTGTGAGTACGACTCGCCTTGGCCGGTTTTTTCTTTTGACTAACGCGCACGCGTACATAGATAGGTACGTATACATAATTTTACTGCGATATGTTGATATTGACAAGGATCTTATCAGTACTTGGGAGGAGCTCGTGGCTAAATATTAACAGCCGCACGGGTCGGTCTTAAAGGTTAAGCCGCTCTTGCCAAGGTCGCTCTGCGGATTGGTGACCATAATTACATACCAAGCTTCCTCCGTGCCTCGGTAAGCACGTTAAGCTGTTGGTCCCGTCTGTCATTTGTAGATTTTTGACAGCCGTTACAGGTATTAGTCAGTTGCTGGAATGTCTGACAACTAGACTTACCAAGGGGTATCGTATCACCCCGTAATAACGCTCCGTGTAAAATATCCGGTAAGACCGGCTATGCAGATGATGAGATGATGAATGATCTTATTAGTACCAACTAATAAAAACACTACTTTTATTCGTTTACTCGTTTTTGATTTGAAGTTTGTTATGGGGTTACTATACTTTTTTCGTCAATTATGTTTTCCTTTTTTGTGTATTGGCACCTTGTTTTTTTATAGGTATTTAAACAGTATTTTTGTAAATTGTATCATTTAATTGTGCTTCTGTGTGTCTTTGTGTGCACTAAATAAATGGTTTATCTATCTACTTATTCTTTCGTATCGATAGTACGACATATTATTATATTGTTTTTGGGCCCAGTATGTGGCTACATTAATCGCGGCGTCTGTGTCATCCTTTAAGTCCTCTAAAATGAAGATATAAGGACACTGGACAATCCAGCAATAGGGCCATGGTCTGGTCCGGTCCAGTCTGGGATCTTTCATACCCCATTTTGCCAAATGGTGTTTGCAGTGGCCTACCTGAGTACTCAGTCGGTTGAGTGCCTTCCATAAAGGCCATTGTAGATTATGTCCGGGGGTAATGTTCCTGGAGACAAAACCACTAAACTCATAGGCCATGAGTCGCATACGAGCATTGAGTCGTGGAAAGGAATGTTCTTAAAAAACCGGTCAAATGCGAGTCGGATTCGTGCATGAAGCCACCGTAGGCGCGGGCCTGTGGACGGTGAGCTATGGGCTAGCTCGCCGTCCGTCCGTCTTATGACGACAGGCCGTGTCGACGGCGCGTTCGTGTTCCACGCGCGCCTCAAAGAGAGTCAGCAAACAGGAAGGGGTCCGAAAGGACCGATGCCTGCCAGAGTTGCGGGACTGTTCGAAAGAGATACCGCGGCCCCGGGACACAAAGGGCAAAGGAAGGAACATGGATATGTTTTCCATCTGACACTTCCTCCTGCTCAGCCCAGAGCGGGAAGGGTTATTTGATGATAACCCACCAGAAAAAAAAAAAACGCTTCCGTACAATCGTTGTAGGGGAGCCCCCTTTAATTTATTATTTATGTTAGAGCAGCAACAGAAATATACGTTCTGGTGACGCTATCTGTTTTTCTTGCTTATAATTCTACCACTCATCAACTGATTCTTTCATATGACGTAGATCATAGGAACAGGCGACGATATATGTATGCCCATCTCTTTCCCTCCCTTTTTGCGATCGCCGACCATAGGCCGCGCCTGCCAAAGGTAGGTGAGCCTTAATTTCCTCCTCCCCTTATTTAATTGTCGCTTGTTCGTCATTTTGATTCCCCATGACGATAATCAGAATCCTTCATATAGTCACTTTTTAAATAAACCCATTTTTTAAATCGTCTTATAAATTGGTGAATTTACACACCACATTCTGTGAAAATTTCAACTGTCTACCTATTACGGAACATCAAATATAGCCCACTGACAGACAGACGGACGGACGGACAGCAGAGGCTTAGTAATAGGCGTTGGTTACGGAACCCTAAAGACATGAAAGTGAAGATATTTTTCTGTTACAGAGGCATCAACACCCCATCCGATTACCTGTACATAAAAATCTTACGTTTCATGCTGATGATCGTCAGCTCCTGGCCTCGGAAACAAATCGGAGAGCCCGAATCGAACTACGAAGCTGTATTTCTTAAGTACTTTTACTTATGCATTACTTTTGCTACCGTGTTGGAAGCCGTTTCGTACGCCATTAATCACATAAGCGAATTAAATTTTTTGGAGATTGGACATATTTATATTGTTATATTGATGTCTACAGTTGATGTGGTAAGTAAATATTTAAGTGAGAAACAAGCTCAAGGCACTAGACCGCTAAATTCGGTCTAACGCATCAAATATGTTTGATGCGTTAGACCGAATTTAGCGGTCTATCATTAGCATTAGGTCCGGCTACGTCCCTAACACTACATAAATACACGAATTAAAATTCACTAATCAAATAGTTAAAAGACTAATGTGGACCACTAGTCTTTGGCATTGTCCAGCTTGTCAAGCCAGATCAAAGTAACTGTAAATCATCAGGAGAAGCCTCTAACCAGCCGAGGGATGAGGCAGGTTTACACTAACTATAACTTTATATAGTTAAAGGATTAGTAAGGAGAGATCATCATCATCTTCCAGCCCTTGTCTCTTGTTACTTGTTCGACATAATACATCTTTTTCCACACTCTTCTATCAGCCGTCACGCTATCATTTACTCCTTTTTCCTTCGTATCATTCCTTACATAATCCATCCGTCTTTTCTTTGGCTTGCTTCTCCATTTCCATCAATCAACATTTTATGCAACTCTCTTTTAATCACATGCGCTTCACACTCGTACA
This sequence comes from Eugnorisma glareosa, assembly GCA_947578425.1. Taxonomy (NCBI): domain Eukaryota; kingdom Metazoa; phylum Arthropoda; class Insecta; order Lepidoptera; family Noctuidae; genus Eugnorisma; species Eugnorisma glareosa. The sequence goes on along the minus strand of OX387960.1, from coordinate 15,505,388 downwards.
TCCTCATTACATGCCCATAGTCCATTATAGCAAGAGAGACGATTCCCTTTTAAGTTTTCTGTTACTGGCACAACTTTCAGCTGTTACGAAAGATATTGTGTAGTATTGATATTGTGTTGTTTGATAACCTTGGTTTTGCTGACTGTAGTTGTATAAGTTTGTTCCTTATTCCAGTCCAGAGTCATGACCCTGACATGTTCCACGAGGTACCGAGAGGTGGCCAAAGAATTTCTCAGGAAAATCCATCTGTTCTATCACAAAGAACGTTCCGAATATGCAATGAAGGTACAATTCTATAATTGTTGAACTAATTAGCGATTAATTTAAATTTCCTAGTATATCCAAAAATGGTGTGCGAAATAGCTTCAACACGATCAAGAACTACTTACAAAAATAAATGTAATTTCAATCAAAACCAAATTAAAACATTTTTACACGTGATTTTTTTAGAAACTAGTTGAGATCGGTGTTTTCTATACGACTACTCGGAAAAGAAACAGCCGAAACAGACTCAGAGGTCCCAGTCCTCTTTAAAGTCCGGAAATTGTCTTGGTCATGTAAGGAGCATGCAGGTCCTCGTCTGAGATGGTCTTTTGAAGAAAGAACCACACAAAATTGAGTGATCCAGTCTAGTCAGTGCAAGCATCTGTCTGTAAACGCCCAACTTAACAATTTCTCCGATTGCATTTAAAATCAACTTTTTCAATATTTTCAACTTTGTTTTAAAAATTCTTTAGCAGCTATCTTATTTGAACATTCAAACACTTGTAATACAAATATTATGTTGATTCGAATTTTGCAGAAGGTTTTAAGAATAAAAATTAAACTAAAAACGATTGGTCCAAAAGCATATCCCTGTGGTACGCCTTACTTTTTACTAATTTCAATTTCATGTTTCAGACTCATAAAATGGTCCATCTGGTATCTCATCTGTTCACGTTATGCTTAGTCGCTGAGATGTTGGCTGGGTTATCTCTGTTCAACCTGATACCTATGTACAGTAACTATGCTGCAGGAAGGTACCAGACTGGCGGACTTAAAAACTCGACGTTTGAACACTCACTTTATATTTCATACCCCTTCAATACGTCGACTGATATGAAGGGTTATATTGTTGCTTGTATCTTGAATTGGTAAGTATACGCTGCAATTCTGAAAGGGACAGCAATATTACAAACCGCAGTGGCAAAGTATATCTTGAGAATCGAGAGGCTAGAGTTATGCTACAAGATTGTGTTTTGTGGTGCGAGTCCCGATTCACCATCTGGAGACTTTTATGATGGCGGAATTTTGGCCGGAGGGTGTCGTGTATCAATGTTTTCGACTCAACGTAGTTGATAGTTTTTGTAAATCCTATCCTATACTATCGTATGATCAATATTTGTATATTTATTTATATATTTGTAATCACGTTCTCGAAAACGGCTCTAACGATTTCGATGAAAGTTGCAATCTAGGTATTTACGGGGGCGAAAAATCAATCTAGCTAAGTCTAATACCTGGGAAAATTCGTTTTCTCTATTTTCACCCGAGCAGAGTCGCCAAGGTACTGTATTAGTCTATTTTTGTACCTATTTTAAGCATTGTATCTATTGGCCTTCGTTGCCTACAAATAAAGTTGTTTATATTTAAGTCTATAAAAACGCTTCCTGAGATGACAAAATTGGTGCCTGTTGCCGTTTTCCAAGGCTCAGATAGAAACTAGGCCCTGCAGTCTCGACATAGATAGCGATCGCAAAACAACCGAATTCGGTCGCAAAACCATAACGATGCGGATTTAAGGTGGACGCGAGCCGGACGCGACACGCCGGTGCCGGATCGTTATGGCTTTGCGGCCGAATTCGGTTGTTTTGCGATCGCTTTCAATGTCGAGACTGCAGGGCCAGTAGTTATGCTGTGATCTGTGATTATATTGAGTAGTTTTATCACTGCGGTTAGTGGTTGTGGTTTAGCCAAAATGTTACACATCAAGGTGCTTGATGCTGCAGTAAAGTGCTACATTCTTCATCTTCTGGCACTAACGCTATGCATAAAATCTGTTCAAACCATGGCAAGAGTACTGGTCCGTCTGTGCTTACTGCCATGGTATGGCGCAGGGTAAACCAGAATCACCATAATTATTTATTTAAAAACACTTTTACACGTCACATTATGTTATTTTTTATCACCACTCGTGAAGATCATTTTGACGCTAGTGGTTGGGCACCTTAAGTGACCCAAATTAATTAATTTATTTTTTATCTGCTAAACCTTTGGGTCATTTCTTAAAAAATAATTTATTAATTTCAAATGGTTCCTCTACGTTTAGTATCTGATGCTGTTCGGTTCACATACCAAGAAGGTCGCTCTTGGAATTGCTGAACCTAGCGACACTAGCGCCATAGTTTTGGCAGAAGAAAAAATTTGACATTCCTGACCTGTTCAAAATCTCGGTTTGAGCTTCTCGCGTATTTTTTGGCTGGAGTTCGTTTTTCTCCGTGATGGACAGCTAAAGGTTATCAAGAAACTCGTGATAGATACCCAGCAGTGATCTGACAATCTGTTTCGTGAAAATGCTTCACGGTGTGAGCTGCGGACTGTTGCTGGTGAGGCGTCCCTGAGCTGGTCTGAAGGTTAGTGGGCCAATAGTTTTCAGTGCTGACGTCGAAACCATTTCTCATTCTTTAGTTCACAGGGTGGGTTTCATAGGAATCAATATAATTAATCTTACACCATTGCTTCTCATAATTGAATTCCCCGCGTGTTGTCACACGTGTAATAACATAATAATAACATATTTAGCATATTATATTTTCATTCTAAATACTTATTACAAGTATTATTTTCCATATAAATGCTTGGATGTTCGCAGATTTACGTACTTTTGGTAAAATTCTCGAAGTACCTACAGCGTAATGTCATTGTGCGCCGGTTACGCCATTTGTAAATTCCACATATTTTTACGTCAATTAAAATAATTTCTCTCGAAATTATTTTTTCATTTTTTTTTCTCATATTCATTGTGAATTATTTCTTCAAAATGCATACGGATAAAGACAATGCGTCTAGGGATTCGATTGATTATAAACAGTTCGTCCTTTTGACGGCAAAAAAAGAAAGACTTTTTTCGCGGATGAATGATTTATTTGAGTTTTCAAAAAACATTTCTAATTACGCGTCAAAAAGTAATGAAACTTTCATGGCTAAGTCTGAATCTATTGGTGAGATGCGCAGTCAGTTTGAAACGTTATTAGATGATTTAAATGGTCACCAGTTATCACTTGATTTGACGTTTAAGCCAGATTACAAGCCTTTAGATGCGTTTGATGATCTATATCTTCGAGTAAAGCACACCCGAAATAATATTATTCAGGAGTTGCGATCAGATGAATCATAATTGCGAAATGACTCATCTAATTCTAATGTCATGTGCACCATTAAGTTGCCGCCAATAGAATTGCCAAGTTTTGATGGCAAACCTCAAAATTGGCCTAAGTTTTACGAAAGTTTTAAATCTAACATGGGAATAAATGCTTAACTGTATTCTTAGACCTCAAGAAGGCATTTGACACCGTCTCTGTCCCTGTCCTAGTGAGAAAACTGGAAAAGGCTGGAATACGGGAAACGGCGCTCAACTTATTAAAAGATCATCTCACGAAGAGAACGCAGAAAGTTAGGGTGGGAGGGGTTACCAGTGATCAAGCGGATGTATCATTCGGCGTTCCACAGGGAAGCGTACTAGGCCCAACACTTTCCCTGGTATACGTCAATGACCTCTGCAATATGAACATCAATAACGCAAAGGTCTTCTCATACGCTGATGATACCGCGATAGTTTTCTCAGGGATTTCCTGGCACGATGTGAAACAAAAAGCAGAGCTAGGCATGGTCCAAGTAGCTACTGGCTAAACATCAATCTACTCACACTTAATACGACTAAAACGAACTATATATGTTTCAGTATTAGCAAAAGGACACAACCTAGTGAAGACTTTAACATAACAGTTCATGTATGCGGTGACATTAATGATAGACATTGCAACTGCTCGCTCATTAAACAAGTTGCACAGACAAAGTACCTAGGAGTGATACTCGATCAACGTTTATCCTGGTATCCCCACCTTGATCAAGTCACGAATAGACTTAGAAGATTAAGCTGGATATTCAAGACTCTCAGACATATCGCACCAAAGACAATAAATACGAACAGTGCCCGTAACCCGTCTAGAAATATTTTGAATGAGATCTACATAGCTCTGGTCCAGTCGGTCCTAATATACTGCATCCCCATTTGGGGTGGGGCTGCAAAAACTACTTTTATCAACGTCGAACGCGCCCAACGGGCCCTAATTAAGATCATGTATTTTAAAAAACTAAGACACCCTACTGAAAACCTGTATCATATTAGTGATTTACTCTCAGTTCGCAAATTATACGTAATCCAAACTATTACAAAAATACATAAATCCCTAAAATATGACTCAAGCATAACAGCTCAAAGAAGGAAAGACCTAATTGTACAAATCCCTCATTCTAAAACTTTATTCGCCGCGAGACAATACAATAAGCGATCGGCTTTACTTTACAACAAAATCAACAGGAAAATATACGTATACCCAAAAAAATACTACGATTGTAAAAAAACTTTAGTAGACTGGATAAAATCACTAACCTATGACGACACGGAGGCACTCTTGGATTACATTAAGTAAATAATAAAAAAGGACCTAGTAATAATCACACACCCATAAGTCATAACTATATCTCTAAACACCAAATGCACAACACGCACACATATCACACACATATTATTATAAGTAAGAAAAATAATAAACCAAAAATACTAATTACACACAGAACACACGCCCTTACGACATCCATCACTAACACAATATCATCACACTCGCACACACACAACATAACACCTATCCTTCATACACAACACACTAACAACCTTACATAACACTGAACACACACCTGCAAGCAAGACTTCCTTAAGTTTAAGTTTAAAATTGCATCTTAACTTCTGTAATGTATAACATCATATCTCTGTACCTATTGTTTTTCTTTTTCTTTTTTGTAAATACCCAGTTTTTTAAATTTGTATCGCTATGAAAGAGCGGGGCTTCCCAACACAGGCATTACTTGCTTAAAGGGAAGCTCCAAACACTAAACCTTTATGTAAACTTATGAAGCAATAAATTATTTTGTATTTTGTATTTGTATTTTGTAACATTCATAACAACAATCAGCTGACTGACTCGCAGCGCGTGCAGGATTTAGTAGGTAAACTTACGCACGACGCACTCAAGGTCACGGCAGGCATTGTGCCTACGGGTGAAACCTATAATATTATTTGGGAAAGTTTAGTTAAAAAGTTTCAAGATAAACGTACATTAGGCACGCATTACTTAAATAATATTCTTGATTCTAAGAGTTGCATAAACACGTTTAATAGTCTTGATGCATTTATTGGTATGTATACCTCCTCCGTGGCGGCATTGAAACAATTAGGTATCGAGGATTTGTCCGATTTCATCTTATTTCATTGCGCACTTAGGAAAATCGATTCACAAACAGTACAAGCGTTTGAGTTAGCGTTTCGTAATAAAGAAATTCCGTCTTATAATGACTTGGTGTCTTTCATACAAGATCAAGCAAAAATATTGCAACGTTCAAACAATAACTCGACGCGGGCATCGAACACTGGCGCGAGCGCAAGTAAGCCGTCCACTGATCAGTCGTCCCGTCCTCGTACCTACAAGTCGTTCGTCGCGAGTAATGAGAGTGTGCCTACTACTTCATCGACGAAATCGTGCGATTTTTGTAACAAAACCGATCATTCAATTTACGCTTGTTCTCAGTTCAAGAACTTAAGTTCTCCGCGCGCACGATTTGAATTCATTAAATCAAAACATGGTTGTGTTAATTGTTTAAGTGGGTCACACACAGTTACGTCTTGTAAATCTACGCATGTTTGTGATTTACGCAAGAAAAAACATCACACTTACTTACACTTTGATAAAGATCATAATATTAGGTCAAATAATTACGTTCAAGTGTCTCAACTCCCGACCGGTCAAGGGTCATTGACATCACCTGCGGTCCCGTCGCGCGCTTTGTCCGAACAGGCCGACGTAAACATAGACTCACGCGCTATGAAAAATTGCTCAGCTGAGAACAGCGCACCTGTTTCGGCTGCGTTGCGCATTGATAACTCGAATCATAGTGTTGATATTTCCTCTGGTATTCCCTCGCTGTCATTAAGTGCTAAAGTTAGACCTAATTCTTCCATTTTATTGTCAACCGCGCAAGTTTACGCGAAATCTAAGAATGGTAATAAAATAATAATACGTTGCCTTATTGATAATGGCTCTCAAAATAACTTGATAACCGTTGATTGTTGCAAGGCGCTTAACTTAGTTATAATTCCCTTGAGTAATTCTTTTGTTAAGGGAATTGGCTCCGCATCTCGACCGATATTTGGGTACGTTCATTTGGACATTGAGTCTCGCGTATATCCAAATAATAAATACACGATACATGCACTTGTATACATGCACGGCTACTTAGAGGGATTGCCCCTTGCTGATTTGACGTGGAATATTCCTGGGAACGTGGACGTTGTACTAGGTGCGCAATTGTTTCCGTACATTTACTTAGGTAACAAAGTTGTGTCGGGCACCAACTCGCCCTCCGCTATATTGACCGCGTTCGATTTCGTTTTGATGGGTGACTATCCCTGTAACGAGTATCAAAATAAAGTTAATAAAACTTCTTTTTCTGCACTCGCACTTAATGATTTAGTTAAAAAAAATGCGATTTTTAAGTCCAGAAGAGACTGAATGTGAGAACTTGTTTGCATCGTCGATCACTCGCGCTGATGATGGGCGGTATTCTGTCGCGTTACCTTTTGCTAAGGACTCGAGTGCACTAGGTAGTTCCCGCATTGCTGCTCAACGTCGACTGATGGGCTTGGAACGCAAGTTCAAACAACCGCCTGACTTACGAAAAAACTATGATGACGTAATGAAGGAGTATGTCGATAAGGGTTACTTGTCACAAGTCGCCGAGTCAGATATTACTGACGAGGGTTACTACATCCCGCATCACGCTGTTACCCGTCCGGATAAGCCGATGCCTCGGATCGTACTTGATGCTAGTGCCACAACTCACACCGGACTGTCATTGAACGACGTATTACATACCGGTCCTAACTTGCAGGCAGATTTATTCTTGCTATTGCTTGAGTTTCGTCTTTTTCCTGTCGCTATGACTGCGGATATAAAGCAAATGTATTTGCAGATTGAAGTCCCTGACGAACATCGTAAATATTTGAGAATCTTATATAGATTCAGTCCTGATGATTTAATACGAACCTTCCAATTTAATCGGGTCCCGTTTGGACTCAAGTCAACCCCGTACTTGGCAATGCGGACCGTTCGCCAATTAGCCCAGGATATGAGGCCACATTTCCCGGATGCTGCCACTGTGGCAGAGTCTAAACTTTATATGGATGACTTTGTTCATTCTATTGCAGATAAATCCAGCGCCGTTCTTCTTTCACGAGAATTGATCTCGTTGTTTAAGACAGGCGCCTTTGATTTAGTAAAGTGGACGAGTAATTCTCGAGTGCTACTTGATGATCTTCCAGATTCGCATCGCAGTACGGTAGACTTTTGTGTTGATTCTTCTAACAATGCTTCGAAGGTATTAGGCCTTTCATGGGCACCGGCCGCTGACAGCTTTTTCTTCACGACTCTTAAGGTAGAAGAGAAGTGTACTAAGCGGAGCATACTGTCGGTAGTCGCTCGATTATTTGACGTCCTCGGCTTAGTAGCTCCTATAATTTTATATGCCAAGCTGCTCATCAAAGAACTGTGGCTATCTAATATTGGATGGAATGACACTCCTCCCGAAAGCATTATACAAAAGTTTTCGGCGTTCATTCAAGAATTTCCAGTAATTTTATCTCTGAAAATTCCTCGACATGTAGGCGTTTTACGTGATAGCACTGTGCTGATCGTTGCCTTCTGTGATGCTAGTATGAATGGATATGGATGTGTCATATTCCTACACACTACTGATCCTGCTAGGAATATCACAGTGAGATTATTGTGCGCGAAATCAAAGGTTTCCCCCACCAAAGTGACCACACTTGCTCGCTTGGAACTTTGCGCTGCGGTTCTTATGTCCAAGCTGATACGTATAGTTCATGAAACATATCGTGCGCGTTTTCCTATTGCAGGAACTTTCGCGTTCTCGGATTCTACCATCGCTCTTTCATGGATACATTTTTCACCGCATCGGTGGTCAGTATTTGTCAGCAACCGCGTTGCCCAGTGTCAGGAAAATTTACCTCCTGAAAATTATTATCACGTCGCCGGGTGTGAAAACCCGAGTGATTGTCTTTCGCGTGGTATGTTACCTTCGCAGCTCGTGTCGCACGACTTGTGGTGGAACGGTCCTTCGTGGATTCGAAACCCACCTTCGAAATGGCCCGTAAAACCTTTTACTCCTTCCAATGCAGGTCAATTGCCTGAACTCAGGGACAAGGTACTTACTGCGACAGTACAATGTGAACCATTGATCCTAAATGAATTAACTCAGCGTATATCCTCTTGGGATAAGCTTCTTAGGATTGTCGTTTATATCCTTCGTTTTATAAAGAAGGTTTCTTCTCCTGGCTTGGTCAGTAATCTTATGACTGCAGAAAAGGCTGTGATTCGTTCTGTTCAAAGAGCTCACTTTGCAGAAGATATCAAAGCTCTTAATAAAGATAAATTACCTTCAAAAAAGCTGCAAAGCTTATTCGTGTTTCTTGACGAAGATGGGCTGTTGCGCATTGGAGGTAGGCTTTCTAATTCGGACTTGCCATTTGAGGCTAAGCATCCTCTTTTGCTCCCTAAGCATGACCCCGTGGTGGATCTTTTAATTAATCATTTCCATGTTATGAACTGTCATACAGGCCCAGGTCTGCTTATTTCCATTTTTCGCCAACGTTTCTGGATATTGGACGCCAGGACCGTTGTAAGGGCTAGGGTGCGGAAATGCAACTACTGCTTCAGAGTAAATGCATCACACCCAAACCCCATGATGGCAGATTTGCCGTCATATCGTGTGTCGGAAGCTAAAGCTTTTGTTCATACAGGCGTTGATTATGCAGGCCCAATCCGTATAACGCTTACTCGTAGGAGAGGACAGCATGCACAGAAGGATATAAATCTGCCTATTTATCTGCCTTGTAACTAGGGCCATCCATATCGAGTTAGTTTCGGAGCTAACCTCGGATGCCTTTTTAGCTGCATTTAAGAGGTTTATCTCTCGTCGTGGCTCTGTGTCATGTCTATGGCTATGCCTATGCCTATGGCTCGGGGCCCACACTTCGGTGGGATTTGGGAGGGGAACATTAAGAGCTTGAAAACTCACCTTTACCGTGTGATAGGAGATCAGCTTCTCACGTACGAGGAGTTGCAGACAGTATTGGTTCAGATAGAGTGCATTATGAATTCTCGTCCTCTTACTGTTGTGTCTTCTGATCCTGCACCAGAAGTTATAACCCCTGCGCACTTTTTAATGTCAACCCCATTGCAGTACTTGCCTGCCGTGGAATTGAAAGACGTGCGGATTAATTTAGTACAACGTAAGCAATTACTAGATAGTATGGTTCAGTCTTACTGGAAAAAGTGGCGTTTGGAATATCTGCACACGCTGCAAGTCAGGCAGAAGTGGACCTCTCCTGACCGTCCTATAGAAATCGGAACTGTCGTACTTGTTGAACAGGATGATTGCCCTCCTTTAAGATGGCCATTAGGGGTAATCACGGAAATTCATCCCGGTTCTGACAAAGTCGTTCGTGTTGCGACGGTTAAAATGAAATGTGGAATTTTCAAGCGTCCAGTTGTAAAATTGTATCCCATACCAACCCAATAAGAACTTCTCTTTTTTTTTTTCTTCATATTATATAGTTTGTTGTTAATTAATTTAATAAACATAATTTTATCAACTATAACTCATTTATATTATTAATTTGTCTTCTTTTGAAAGTTCTGCGAACTTCCAAGGCCGGCAGCATGGTTGGGCACCTTAAGTGACCCAAATTAATTAATTTATTTTTTATCTGCTAAACCTTTGGGTAATTTCTTTAAAATAATTTATTAATTTCAAATGTTTCCTCTACGTTTAGTATCTGATGCTGTTCGGTTCACATACCAAGAAGGTCGCTCTTGGAATTGCTGAACCTAGCGACACTAGCGCCATAGTTTTGGCAGAAGAAAAAATTTGACATTCCTGACCTGTTCAAAATCTCGGTTTAAGCTTCTCGCGTATTTTTTGGCTGGAGTTTTTCTCCGTGATGGACAGCTAAAGGTTATCAAGAAACTCGTGATAGATACCCAGCAGTGATCTGACAATCTGTTTCGTGAAAGTGCTTCACGGTGTGAGCTGCGGACTGTTGCTGGTGAGGCGTCCCTGAGCTGGTCTGAAGGTTAGTGGGCCAATAGTTTTCAGTGCTGACGTCGAAACCATTTCTCATTGTTTAGTTCACAGGGTGGGTTTCATAGGAATCAATATAATTAATCTTACACCATTGCTTCTCATAATTGAATTCCCCGCGTGTTGTCGGTTATTTGCACGCCGCTTCACCAGCAAGCTTTGACGAAAGAAAAGCGATATTTCAACGGCTTTAAATAGGCACAATGCTTCGGAAACAAAAAAAAAATGCTTGGACTCGCGCATGAAGGGTTCCGTTCTATCATACTAGGGGAGCCCCTTTTATTTTTTTAATATTTGTTGTGATAGCGGCAACAGAAATACACATTCTGTGAAAGTTTCAAATGTTCTCCTATTACGGATCATGAGATACAGCCCGCTGACAGACAGACGGACGGACGGACAGCAGAGTCTGTGTTTAGTAATAGAGTCCCGTTGGTTACCCTTCGGGTACGGAACCCTAAAAATGGAACATAATTTGTGTTCTGTTAGTTTCAGGAGAACATAATTATAGGGGTGTGGTGAGAGGCCCTGGGTTTTTTAACAAGAATTTTTTTCTTGCAGGGTTTCGTCTTACCTGTGTTCAACTTGGTTCTGCATGTTTGATCTCTTTCTGTCACTAATGGTTTTCAACGTATGGGGCCATTTCAAAATCCTCATTAACCTTCTGAATGATTTCCCAAGACCGAGTTCCAATTCTAATTTTATAGTAGAAAATGGTTTCGTTATAAAAGCTGAGAAATATTCCAAAGAAGAACTTTTACAAATTTCGAAGAGGTTGAAAGAATGTATTAATTACCATCGGGAGATTGTCAAGTAAGTACTTTTGGCCTACCATAACGAGACACAGCACCTGATTTTTAAAATCTTACTTCACCATGGGAAAGAGATGGAGCGTCGCGTCGTGTATACCACCATCTCTTTCTGCCGCTAAAATGGCAAGAATACTATCTGATGTTGTTTATTTTAGATTTACCGACACCATGTCAGATGTATTTGGACCAATGCTGTTCGTATACTACGTTTTCCATCAAGCAAGCGGTTGCCTTTTACTCTTGGAATGTTCACAGATGGTCAGTATCCCAGATGGAGCAGTCAAAAAAGAAAGAGCTTTTTTGTGATAAAAATGTTGGATTTTATTTTTCAGACAGTTCAAGCTCTGATGCGTTACTTGCCTCTCACTTTAATATTGACACAGCAGCTTATACAGCTATCAGTTATTTTCGAACTGGTTGGGAGTGAGGTAAGTCTATAAAGGCTAGGAGAAGCTCCAATCATGGGCCTTGACTTGAGCCTTGTTTGAAAGACTTAGGTCGCATCCTAAATAAAGCGATAGCTGCGCGACAATGCGACTGATGAATCCTTTTTGTGCTTATCGCACCGGCAAATGGCGCCTTCCAGTTTGTCGAAAAAGTGGTAATAATTATAATATGACCACGATGATCGCATATTTGCGAGACCGTTTGCTTTGGCTAGGAAGTGGGACTTAAAGGACTCGTGTGTGGTCTTTAATAAACTGAACGCATGCTTGCGTGGTCTACTGGTGGTAATTTAACGGACTTCTAAAATACGGGTTTTTTCATACAATTTAAAGTTTTGTGTCAAAAATGTTTTTAATTTTTTATTTATTTAAGTAAAATTCTACCTGCTACCTTTGATTTTATCTTGATGATATTTACAAATTTACAGAGTGCAAAACTTAAAGATGCTGTATATGGCGTACCATGGGAATGCATGGACACGGAGAACAGGAAAGTGGTGACCTTCTTTTTGATGAATGTCCAGGAACCTGTACATGTGAAGGCGCTGGGTGTTGCTAATGTTGGGGTTACTTCTATGGCTATGGTAACTTAAAAATAATAAAATCTGTTAACATTCATCATAAAACAGCCAAACTAAAATGGGACTAGAGATGATGCTGGCAAAGCTGTGGGCCCGCATATCGTAAAGCTGGAGCCTTGAGACAGCTAGACGAGGTCGCGGCAGACCGAGGAGAAGATGGTGGGACGCTTTGGATAGCTTTCTCGTTACTTGGCGAAAAAGAGGAAGGAATTGGGGGAGGCCTTTGCTAAGGAGTCGAACAATTAAGGCAAACAATTAACAAAAAAAACTAATAACAGTTTGTGCCGTCCACAAGTAAATGCAGAGCAGGGAAGGGTCATGCTTTTGATTATAGTTTAGATTTCATAAAGAAACCTAACTGAAAATATGTCTGTTTTAAATTTTATTGCACTTCTGCTCTATTCTAATGCAATTTTCTTTTTACAGATCTTCAAAACTTCAATGTCTTACTTCACGTTTCTGCGCAGCATGTGAGTGCTGTACGATTACTTGAGATAATTTATCTTCTTATATCGAATTCATACAACACTAATCTTTTAGCAATTATTTTCAAATAATGTTAGTCTAATCTTTTAAAATATTTTGCATTATTATAATAATTCACTATCTACTCAAGATGTATCCCACTTTTATGCTTTTACAATTATGTAAGGCAGTTGTTTTATTGATTTTTTTTTCAATATTTCCTTGTTACTAGAATTATATTAATATTTGATTATGGTCCTGGCTTTTGTTTGTCCAAAACTCTCCTTTAATCAACTCATTAATAACCTGCTAACCTAACGTAAGTTTTTTTATTAAAAAAAAACCAGTGATTTAGCAATTGAATAAGTCGGTAAACCTTTTTTTGAATACTTTGGGGCCTATATTGTCCTGTATCCTGTGCCTTTGGAAGTAATCACGTGTGAATTCGCTGCTAGAGGCGCTAGTGTAGCGCGAGGTCACCGAAATGTCAGATGTCATAGAAAATTCACGCGTTGCGTGCTTTTTGATCACGTATTTTTACTAATATACACGATTGTGGCCTAGATTGACCTATTCCTGTTTTATTAAAACTTGAATATTTTAAGTAGCAACTTAGGATCTTATTTGTTAGTACTTGGAGGGAAAAATAATTTTTAAATGTTTCATGCTTGCTAATTTTACGGAGAATATTGGTAATAAATGTATCTGAAGTTTACACTTTGTTGTTATTGGTAATAAAATAGAATTATTGACATAACCTTACGCAACAGTGGCGCCATCTGGTGAGCTCGAAAACGATAGCTTTCATAGGAGGTGGTATGGCCGATCCTAACCACACTTAAGCAGCGTTTTTCTTTTAATTTCGAAAAATGACATTGATGTGGCAAATAACAAAATCAGAAAACTTTTTTCTGGGTACTTTGAGGCATATTGGCATGTATCCTATGTCAATTGGAGGTTGTATGACCGAACCTAGCTTTCTTACCTAACCTAACTTGCTAACCTAACTACTTTTTTTAATTTCAAATATTCCATATATTTGCAATTGACAAAGTAAGAAAAACCCATTTCTGGATACTTTTAGGCATATTGAAATATTCTAGCCTATGAAAAGACCAAACCAAACCTAACCTAACCTTGGTTCGATTCCCGGGTCGGGCAAAAATCGGGCAAAAAGCCTAGAGTTTGGAAGTTGACAGTATAATACACACACACACACACACACATCTCGGAAAGCAAGTTAAGCCTGATCTCTCTTCGGTCGTGTAGGATTGCCGTTCGTCAAGTTTGTGGCCCGTGGTACTACCAGTATTACTGGTACCACGGGTAAAAAACATACCATATAACTACCAAGCGATCCAGTAGTACCATGAGAGGTGGTTTTTTACCCGTGTTACACTCGGGTTTGGTATAAAAGATCAACAATCATAGTCGGACAATGAGAGTGAGGGAAGAGGGGGTGCACGTGTACCAATGCATACACCTGTGCACTATAATATATCTTGCGTCGATATCTAATCTCCGCTGAAATTGGCCGCCGTGATTGAAAGCGGTCAGGAGGACTAAATTAGAAACCAATGCCAAAAATATCAGTTCAACTCGCCACATTCACAACCGTCGATTAACATTACTTGTATGTTAACTTACTGTCAGTTACGGTTGGCCTCACTACTTGGCAAGCGTCGAGGAACTAAATTGAATTTTATGTAGTGGTAGGTACTAAAATAATATTCATGGCCTTTATTTGTGCCCAGCGCACAAACATTGAATTAGGTTACCTAATATTTTTATGAATATCTGCATGAGATAAATCCACCTTTATCGATACCACGCCAGTACTGCTGGGATCCATACCTCATCTCCGTGAGAATTCAGGTTCTGACACTTGATGGTTTTCTCTCGAAGTTTTTCTAAACTTTTAAGGGAAAAGAAAACTCACGATCCGATTAATTGAAAACTTAAAAATGTTTTATCTATAAATAATAGACGGGGTTGGTATCGGTAATCATATAATTAGAAGACAAAAGATTATGCTTAAATTGATTTGGTGATAAATCCAGGTGCCGCTAAACATTTACATGCTGTTTAGAAAAGTGAAATAAGACAGTGACGTCTTCAGGATCTGTAAAAAAAATACGGTATTGTCTTATTCAGTCGATGGTGTCTTTTTTATGTGATATGATGACTCTATCCAAGATAAAGAGTAGAGTAGAGTAAGAGTAAGACCTCAGTAGATTTGTAGGAGTTATAGTTTTCTTTAAATTAGTAGTCTAAGGGGGAGAAGTATGGAAGAAGAATACATGCCGCGCCTACCCCAAATGCAAGAGAATTCTGATGAGAAGCCTGAGGGGGAGCTCCACTTGTTCTGTGTCTAAAATAAAAATCAAAGCATTTATTTCAAATAGGCCAGTTACAGACACTTTTGAACTGTCTAAAAAGTATCCAAGGTTAACTCCATACACAATCTGTCAAAAAAAAATGACTGCTAGGCATAAGTCTTAATTCAAGGAACTTTCCCGTTCGTCTTGTGGCAAGCGCAAGCGCGACTGCTGAGCGTGGGGTCCTGGGTTCAATTCTCGGGTAAGGCAAAAAGTGCTATTGGATTTTTCCATTACTTTCTCAGTAGCATATAGGAGTTTGAAAGTTGGCAGTATACCCCCCGTGCCTCGGGAAGCACGTTAAGCCGTCGGTCCTGCGGCTGATCTCCTTCGATCGTGTACGATTGCCGTTCCATCGGACTATGAGCATAATAGAGCAGAGAGTGTACCTTTTGCCTGTGCACACACTTGTGCAGTATAATATCTCCCGCGCCGATGGCTAATCCACTGATTGTGAGACACTTTAAGCGTAATAACTAAATATTACCGTAGTCATAGAAGTAACACCCACATCGGCTAGACCGAGCGCCTTCACATGAACAGGTTCCTGCACATTCATGAGGAGAAAAGCCACAGTTCGCCTGTTCTTTGTATCCATGCACTCCCAGGGTAAGCCGTAGACAGAATTCTTTAATCTGTCACTCTGCAATAAACAACGTTAACTGTGTACTGCAGTTATTTCACAGCTAAGTATTTACCTCTGACAATGGTGGACCTCGACACCAGGGTGTAGGCAATCCAAGGAAACAATGCTATCCCTAGATACAAAACTGACCAAGCGCTTTCTGCGCCTGAACAGAGATAGCCTGCGACTGGTGGCGGGGACCATCACTGGACGCTGCTCTCTAAACAAACACTTTCACACCCTAGCAGTGGCGTGCCCGCTCCCTTCATCGAAAGGGAAGCAAAGCCCAATTACCACAATGAATAAAGTACAATATCTCGAAATAAGCACCTACAGATGTATTAAAAATTTGCTAGGAGAAAGTGAGAGGTCAGAAGCCAGATGCAAGCCAGCGGGTGTGAAAGAGAAAGCGTTAGCACCGGCCGAAACCCGACAGGGGACTGACAGTCCCCTGCGTAGAGCGTGAATAGAGGCGGAGGAAACGGTAGCACATGTAGTCCTCGAGCGTATCGGCGTCACCCAGATCCACAAGGAAACTCTTGGAACAACGACATCCCTTGCGGATGTCCTGAGAAGACTGGAAAGATTGATCTGCTTCTGGGAGGAGGTTGGCTGGTTGGAATGGCCGCCATGGCTCACGTACAATGGTTCACATTAAGTTTGGAAACCGAAATCCTTATAGAACATACCTCTGAAATCAACAACAAAATCACTGTGATCAAAATTACTATGCAAAGTCACGGGAAAATGAACTGTATAATATAAGGACTATTTTGGGGCTTGAATGAAATCGAAAGAGGAACGCTGTTAGTAAATATTTGGTAAAATACTATATCGGCGTTAATTCTGATTTAGACCAAACAGCGAACGGTGTTAAAATGATATTTCCGTTGTTTTAGACGATTTTAAGGTGGAAGCGCCAAGTAGCTCGCGAAATTAAAATTTTCTTACGTTTTTTACAATTTAAATGTCGGTGTCAGGTTGAATATTGATTAAAATATGATTCGCGGTCGTAACAAATATGGCTTTACCGTGTAATAATCATTAAAATCATTAAAGCAACCCCCTAAGTTCATTTAAGAGTGGCCAACCCGTCATACTTTTTATACAAACGCTCGTACGTAATTATGCAGTTGTTACACATCTATCTTTGATTTGTTTTTTTTTTGGTCTAATTGGTATTTTGTGCACTATATCTAGGTTTTTATGGTAGCCAAAACTAAAAAATTGTAGAAACAAATTCAGGATAAGCCTCCAAAAATTGCTTTTTGCACAAATTTTTACTGAACTTTGGCCGTTCATAATGTACTCATAAACTGTAAAAGTAAAGAAAACATCTCGATAAAACCTTGCACATGTAATGGAGATTCTTAATGACACATATTTATTTCACACACTTGTAAGACTCATTCAAAAGCACGTATTTCCTGGAACAAGTTTATGAAATTTTTGAACATTATTTTTCATTCAATGTCATCGCGTTAGGCGGTATGAGGTGTGTGATGATTGTATTTTTACATGGTTTTCATACTTGCATTTTTATAATATTAACCTGAAAAAGTAACATTCCTGCTCTTCAGGTAGCTGCATGCTACCTCACCTGGAGGCTTAGCATACTTTTTACCTTGTAATTCATATTATTTATGTTTTTCTGTAGATTTTTATCTCTCTTGAATGTTTGTTTACTTTTCTTATGTCAGGTAATGACAGGCCTAGGTTTTTATTTTTAATTCATTGCTGGAGCCTAGTTTTAGGTCGTATAGGTAGTTCATATCGACCTCGTTATATTTTTATTTTTATTGTATGTTCTAGAAATTTCTTCATTCAAAAATTGTAAAATGTCAATTATCTGGAGATGGCTGAGAAGCGGCAGTCTTCGTCCAGAGCTCAAAAGTATCACAAGTCTTCAAATTTATAAGTTTTAAGAGGAAGTCCTCTAAGATTTTATTCATGTCGCATTATTAATAATATCATCGCACAGCGCGTACCCGTGGTTCTTCATCTGTTGCTTAGCTATAGATGTACTAACGCCCGCCGTCCATTTCTACTGATGGTCCACTCGGGTTTTATCCACTTCATCATATTTTCTTATTAATTGCCAGTTCCCAGCTTCTCTGGTCTAGTGAGGATAGGTATATAGCTAGCTCCAGCTCCATTTAATTTCATCTTTTAAAATAAGTCTGTGTATTATTTATTCAATTCTGTTATTGTTTCCCATCTTTTCTTTTAACCCGTGCTCTCCTCCAGAATAGGTAGGTGAGTACCTTAACGGTGACCTCACAGTTTCCCTGCTCTATGAAACTGTAACGTTACAGGTGCGCGCGAGACGAGATGTGCGGGGTCGAGGCGGGGTAAAACGGGAGAATTGAAAGAAAATTGCCGCTGTGGCTCTGGATGAACAAGCTTTTCGACCGTGCTCGCTTTGACGATAGATGGGCCGGGAAGGGCCCTCTTAAGCCCTTTGAATGGCTTTTTCATAAATTTGACCGACAAATTGCAAAAAAATAAGAAAATTTTAATTTACCCTGGCGCCTTCACATTAATAAACGAATTGATTAATCTTCAAATATACAAACTACCTCATTTGTATAGGATGATGCGCGATGTTCTAAAAAGATTGCATAATAAATTAAGAATTCGTTAAGTAAATTGGATATGATTCCCAAATCCCAAGTCAAGCAGTGTTATTTGATTTTTCAATTACCAAATCTCAATAGCCTGGAGAGTTCTTAAGCCGCTCATGGGCCTGTGCCTTGGCTTTACAAGCTATCGAGAAATATCTCCCAGGCATGCTAGTTTCCTCAGAATGTTTTCCTTCACCGAAGCAAGTGATAATATTATACAATACGCACACGAAACCGAAAAATCAGAGGTGCGTGTCTTGGCCTCGAACTCGAGACCTATGACTTGGCAGTCCGACGTTCCACCTATCACTGCTATATATCACCAGGTTAGGCACTAACCACACGATAGAAGAAGAATAGCCCGGAGTTTGGATTGATAACAACCTGTTAGTGAATTAGGAGCGATATTAAATTATGAAATAACATATTTTCCTTACAATACTGCCAATAAGTTCGAAGATGATCGACAGCTGTATAAGTTGTTGAAACATGGCAATTGTGAGCGGCAGATAACGGGACAGAGCTGCGGCCGTCTGAAATAAAAACAACAAGTAAATACAGCATGTAACAGAAACGAAAGGTTCTTTCATACGGAACAGTGTGGTACGGACCATCAAACTGATCGTAATAATCAGCTGTCCCATACAAAATTTCAATACCTACTCAACCCAAATGTATGGGACAGCTACGATGGTGGTCCCATAGAGAAAGTTGTTCCGTTTGATTGTCCGTACCACAACAATGACACAAATGATGTGTTGGACATTAAAATGATTTGATGAAGATTTTTACTTTAAATACGTCCACATACTATTCAATTCATCTATCAGAACAATGTTTTGAGTGCGTTACATTGAGTCCAACTGTAAAACATGTTTTTTTCACCCCAAAAGAAAAAAGTCGTTTCCCAGCAATTATTTTTTCGTAAAGTTACTTAGTTTCATGTACCTACAGAATACTTGGTTGACGGCTCCGTTAAGGGTCTAGTTACACCCTGTATATCCTGTTTTCAGTGTTTATTATTTTTAAGATTTAAATTGAATTTATTGTGCCAATTCTAATTTTGAATAAATATATTATTATATCTCCAACCCGCATTGGACCCGCGTGGTGGATTACAGCCCATTCACTCACATTGAGAAGGAGTCTATGTCCATGTACAACATGATCAGCTGAGTATGCTAGGGGTCGAAAATCCAAATGGCTCTTGTGACCTTTACTAAGGCGATTCTCACACGAAAAGTCCGCGCGTTCGGTAGCGCGGAGCGGAGGCGGCGAAGATTTATACACCGTGACTTTTTCGTACTCGTGCGCTGGGTAGGTATGATCTACCGTTTGACGCGTAAACAGGATCTTTCATAATTCGAATGCATTGTTTATTTTTCTTTGTAAGTACCTAAATGTTGAAAAAATCGCGCCTAGAGGTATTTTATGTCGGATACATTGAGAGGAGCTCGTGGCAAAATAATAACAGCAGCTCGTGTCGATCTTTAGGTTAAGCCGTGTTTGCCTGGGTTGGTCTGTGGCTGGGTGACGCCCATTATATACCGAGTTTGCTCCGTGCTTCGGAAAACACGCTAAGCCGTTGGTCCCGCCTGTCATTTATAGATCTTTGACAGTCGTTACAGGTAGTCAGTGGCCCAAAAAGTCTAACAACCAGTCTTACTAAGGGGTATCGTATTACGCAGTACTAACTGGGTTATGGAGGTCAGATAGGCAGTCGCTGCATTTAAAATACTGGTATTCAGCTGCATCCGGATACATTGGAAGCCGACCCCAACATAGTTGGGAAAAGGCTAGGCAAATGATGCCATTGAGTGGACCACCTTTGTAAGACGACTAAAATTCACGGTGTATGGGCGATATGCCGCGCGGAGAAGCGGTGAGCGCCGCTCATCCGCGCGGTTGGGAGGCGGCGAAGATTTATACCTATGGCGGTGCAATGAGCGTAGAGCCAGTGAAAGCCGCTCCTCCACGCGGTCGGGCAGTGTACGTGTGAGAATCGTCTTACATATTCTTGGCTGACGAATAAAGATAAATCGGACATTCTAAGGCCTTAGGTGAAACGAGACCAAAGTATGAATAGGTGTACAAAGTACTAGATACTGACCAGTTGCGAGCACTCCAGCAGCAGTAAGCATCCAGTAGCCTGATGGAACCCGTAATAAATGAACAACATTGGCCCAAAAACATCCGACATTTTGTTTGAAAATCTAAAAGTCAATGAAAAAATATGTTATTGTGAGGATAACGAGATCTTTATGTAGTAGTTTATTACAGTAAATTCAATCATAAATAGGCGCATCGGTCTATGTTGATAACATAACACAACATTACGCCTGTAATTCCCGAAGGGTTAGGCAGATGTAGTATACCCACATTTTGCCAGTTATTTTATAAGGCCCATGTAATAGGGGACCAGCCTATTGCCATCAAACGGTCACAAATCTGGATTCCCTGGCTGCTACTGAGAATATCCTTATGGAATACCCCAAAAACACTTTGCACGACCTGGTAATCGAACCCAAGACCTCATACAATAATGCTATTCATGTAATCTCAACTTACTTGACAATATTTCGATGATAATCAATCAATTCATTTAGCTGAACACTAACACTTTTTAGCTCATGGGGAGAATACATCTCACAAGTCAGAGTCGCGTTACTATCTTCTATCATGAAGCTTGTCTTAGATGAAGGCCTCGGGAAGTTGTCCAGATTATACAGTAAAATCTTGAAATGACCCCAAACATGGAACACCATTAAGGATAAGAAGCAATCGTGCATACAGAACCAGGTTGCCCATAGATAGCAGATAATCCTGGAATAAAACAAGTTTTTTAATGAAACTTAGTAGAATAAAAGACTTTTTTTCAAAAAATAAAGTTATTTTTTAACTTTTTTTGTTTTTGAAGTCGGTTTTATTTTATGAAAAAAAGTTTGTTATTTTTCCATTTTTAGTATAAATAATCGTAGGTAAGTAGTAAGTTGAACTAAGTCATTTAACTTGAGTAATAATTCTGACTTTGATTTTGACTTTTAACCGTTAAAGAGTTGTATATTCCATAATCAGCTCACCTAGATAACCTGAAAGAATACGACTATAAATACGTCCCCATAATATTTTATTAAAGAATTATCCTCCAACTTCTAACCGGTAAGGAGTTATACCTTCGTTCATCAGGTCATCAACATGAGGTGATGACTCCTAGATGCGAATACTTGAATAACTTTACAAAAAAACACGAAACATGTAATACGTGCCAATTTGAGGATTGCCCTCGATTTTCTTGAGATTCCATCATCAGATGCTGACATGATGATAATGGGATCCCCTCGGGAGTACACTCTTACAAAAGATAAAAGAATTTTGAAAATCGGTCCACAGTTAATATTTTACTAAAGAATTATCCTTCAACTCCTAAATGTTAAGGACTTATACCTTCCATCATCAGCTCATCAACATGAGGTTATGAGACCCAGATGCGTATGCTTGAATAGCTTTAGAAAAAATATGAAAGACGTAATACGTGCCTATAAAGTTTGAGGGTTGCCCTCGATTTCCCTGGTATTTCATCATCAGATCCTGACATGGTGACAATGGGACCACCCCGAGAGTATACCCATTCGAATAAAAAAATAATTTTGTAAATCGGTCTACAACTGACTGAAATATCGCTGAACATACAAACAAAAAAAAATTCAGACGACTTGATAACCTCCTCCTTTTGGAAGTCGGTTAAAAATATCTGTCATCGACTGTTAAGAACAAGATGAGAAATATAATAATACTAGCTTCTACCAGCGGCTTCGCCTTCGTGGAGTTCGGCAATTTTGCCACGGGATCGCACTACCGGAATAAAAAACCTATGTGCTACTCCAGATTATAATCTATTTGTGTGCCAAATGTCATCCAGATCCATAAATTTTACAACACCTTTAATCAGTATCTTAGCTGATCGCAATCTACTCCTGATCTTAAATTTAATTCAATCTGCACCACAACATTGCAAAGGTTTGAGTAGCCTAGACAAGTCGCTGGCTTTCAAAGCATATTCGTTTTTCACAGAAATTTATATACATTTTTCGAAAGCTTATATCCTTCAGTGTGGGTTGTATTTTTCAGTATACTTACCAATGAAAAATGTTAGCAAGAATATACCATTTCAAATCTGTCGACGCAGGAAATGGGTAAGAGAAATACAGAGCGTGTTCATATGTGGTGTTCTCCTTCAATCCAGCGAAGTTACCAGCAGAATAATTATTATACATGGGAGTAACATAGAATAGAGAGAGGCCAACTATCATTTGACCTGTTAAGTATAAAGTGAAGATATGGGAGATCCTATGAACTTGCTTGTGAGTCTGGAAAGAAAAGGATTAGGTATGTACAAATAATAATACCAGCCTATTACTGTCCCACGGCTGGACAAAGGCCTCGTCTCAACAGAGAAGGCACGAGCATTGATCACCATGCTTGCTCATGACGGGCTAGCGATTTCAGACTTTTATAAGTCCAGGTTTCCTCACGATGTTTTCCTTCACCGATGTCTGTGATGGCCAAGATAAACTTAGAAAGTACACATTGGTACTTGCCCGGATTTGAACCCACAACCTCATGCATCAGAGGCGAGGTCTTAACCTATGGGCCATCACGACAATTTATATATTATTATAAATAAAATAGAAGGTACAATTCTAAAGCTGACGATAACGGCTGTTCGGCTCAACCGCAATTACTCGTTCAGACCGCAATCACACTATTGGTTCCTATTATATAAAGCACTTCGGTAGATAGTGAAAATGCCGCCGATTGCAGCGGTCGTTTCAAGACTGCAGATGGCATACCTTCATCTTCGTGTCGATGATGCTCACAGTTGTTAAATTAAATTTGTTTCGACCGGACTGGACTTCGAAGTTGGCTTAGAGTCTTCCAGGTTAGCCATGGGCTATTGGTGATTCGCGTGGAGCTTTTCTGCAGGCTCAGCATAGTAAGCCGGAGGGGGATGTCTGAGGAGCCCTAACTTTTTCCAAGCTCCACCAACCCTATTATTGTCGATTAATCGACCTAAGGAAGCTGTCCCGACGCTTCAGTTTGCCTCGCGGCGTCTGCCGCATACCTGTATTACGGTCTTTGGCTGCCACAACAAAAGCGACAACACGTCTTGTTGTTGTTTTGTTAGTTATTATAAATGAGCTGGCCACTACCGTCGATGATGCGTTCGGAATTAAAACCGCGGCAGCACTGCCACTTGCGACTATTATCAACCGCAACAACGCTGCAAACTACAGTCCACAGTCAGCAAAATAGAGGTCGTGGTGAGACAATGATTAGGATCCTGTTTTGAAGGTGCAATTTGAATTAAATAAATCTTACCTTCATTGAGTACTCTGAACGGTCTTTGCAGAAGAACATGTGGAATTTTTCCAAAAAATCTCTGGCAAGGGCTACGTATTCATCAGAAAAACATAGTGTAGTGATTCTAAACTGAAAAATATAAGAAATGTTGGCTGATCTATACAAATAAATTAAATGAAAAAGTGTCTATTTGTAATATCAAAGTAACTGATTTTTACCGAATGCATATGAAAATATATACGGCACTTAAAACAAAAACACGACTTTTAAATCTTTGTCTGACTGTCTGCCCGTTAGTTCCGGATGTAGTAACGTCACTATTTAGTATGTAATTAATGTGTACACCACTAGTGATTGTCTATGATTGTAGATACTTCCGATACTCTGGTCACTGCCATGTCTGGGATACTGCTGTGTCTGTAACTCTCTAATACAATGTGTCACCTATAAAAGTGTACCTAACGTTATCTTTCATTCCAACTAACCAACATAACACCGGATACTCTCCGAAAAGGCTGGACCGATTTTGACGGCGCTTTCTGGCAGATATCATAAGGAGTAACTAAGGCTTTTTTATGTTAGAATAACAATTAGGGTTCCGTGCGAAATAAATTAAAACCCTTGAAATTGGTAGCAAAATTCGATTCAAAAAGGGAAGTAATATTTTTTTATAATAATTTAACGCGAACGAAGGTCGCGGGCAACAGCTAGTTATAAATAAAGATATAGTGACTTTTGAGGACCCCGATGGAGAGTTTCCTCCTATCATTCTCATGTCAAAAAGCTTATGGTTCATTCGTCCTAATTCTTCTTCTTCAGTATTACAAGAGTTTGAGTATTGAGGTTTGACAGTAGTACGAATAGCGTCAGTAAGTGCTAACCCCTCAAGATGTTAAAGCTTAAGGGGTTAGCACTTACTGACGCTGGGTGTACCTAACTGGGATTAAGTCCTCCTCTTTATGGGAAAGAGTAAATCATAGTACACAACGTGGGACCAGTGCCAGTTGGTACTTATGTCGCATGACTTCAAAGTTTAGAAATCCTCACGAGATCCAAGATTTTCTTCCAAGTTTTGAAAATAGAGGGTGTAAAAGACCCCTAACGAAGCCGAAAGGCACGAGTTCTTCCCATCATTGATATATTTTTTGTTCTGCATCATATCTGGGTACCATCTAGCTACGGAGATATTGGGGGTAAAAGTTCCAACTTTTTCACAAGATTTTTTCAATTTCAATTTTGAATGATTGTTATATATAACTTTAGTTTAAATACGTCCATGACCCCTATACTATTTAATGCATCCATCAGCAGATTTTTTAAAGAGCATATTAGTATAAACCATAGAACGTGATGTTTCACACCTAAAAAAGTCGTTTCTCAGCAATTATTTTTTGCGCAGTCTTACTTAGTTTCATGTACAGAATGGTTGGTTGAGGGCTTCGTGAAGGGTCCCTTTACACCCAGTGCAATGGAGACGGTCCCATAATTATACTTACAAAAACAACAACAGTCATAAGCAGACATATATACAAATGGCCAAGCTCGAAGAAAGTCATCGAATTCTTATGCAGCAGTACATACATCATCGCGCCAACGGTTGCGATCAAACATAAAATCATATGAAAAGATCTCTGGATAGTCACCCAGATCTTCCTTCTTCGTATAGCTCCTGTGTCAAGCGGGTCCAGTACCTTTAGGGGCCAAGAGCTTATCACTGATAGTAGGTGACGGAGCATTATTAGGTAGGGGTATTCAGCTGGTGAGGTGATATCACTGAAAATACAGTATATACACTACACTGGTTTGGCTGACATTGCACTGGATAGACATTCATCTCATCTGCCTAGCCTTTTCCTTACTATGTTGGGGTCGGCTGCCAATCTTACCGGAATCAGCTACTATCAGAATTTTGCATGGAGCGGCTGTCTATTTGACCTCCAAAACCCTGTCAGTACTGGGTAATACGGTACCCCTTGGTAAGAGTGATTGACAGACTTTCGGGCTATTGACTACCTGTAAGACAGCAGGTATCAAAGGCATAGCGTGCGTTCTGAGGCCCGGAGGAAACTCGGTATGTAATGGGTGGTCACCTTTCCACGGACCAACCTAGGCAAGCGCGGCTTAACCTGCAGATCGATCCGAGCAGCTGTTATTACGTAACCGCGAGCTCCTCGTGGATTGTGTTAAAAGAGACTTAGTCACTAGGGTTCCTGAAGACAGCCATCGCAACTGAAGCAGGCCTAAGAAACGCTGGCGTGACTAATTAGACTGGCTCCTAACAGATTATACGGAGACGCAAAAGCATACTAAGATACAATCTCGAATCGCCAATATGCAACGAATAAATGCGTTGATACCTTTCTTAGTCTCCGAAAAAGCTATTTTAAACTGAAATTATTTATTTTGGCAGTTAATAAATAAATGTAAAAAAGCGACAAAACTTACTCTTGAGGTTCATAATCAAAGAAAAAATCACGTAAGCTAGTAGTCGAAGACATCTCCGCTATTGGAACTGCCTGCAACTGTACCGACTGTACTGACCTTTCAGCTTATATACTCGTACTGAAAACCGCTAAATAGTGCATAAGGCTTCAGCCACACACTCATGATAAGAATTTTCAACTTGCAATAAAGTAGCACCACGGTTGGAAGTTTGGTGATAGTCTTTTGATCTTTCTCGTTTCTCGTTTCGTTTCTTTTCTCGTTTTGACCGTCGGAGACGGTCATTAGTACGGGCTCAAAATGAATCTCAAGTACGCGATGGTGACATCACACGATCTACTTACAAATCTACCCACACCATATAAGCATACCCTACAATTTTTGTCACTACATCTTCTTTTTCGTTTAAATTCTTCTCATTCACTTGTTAGTTGCATATCGTCGCATTTTGAAATACCAAAGAGTTTTCATCCTATAGATTACCCAGTTTTTATGGTTTTTATTTTGGGGATAATTTTGCTTACTTGTGGCTAAGCATAATCACCCTGCAATGCTGATGTCCTGCTGCTGAGGGCAGGTCCTCACTCTGTGAGAGTGGGTGGTAATTCACCACACAGGCCCATTACGGGTGGGTGGATGTGAAATGTCTTCGAGCTAATTCCCATTTAAGAAAGACTTATCTAGAAAATCTGCTGTGTGTTTAATTTTGACGAAAATAATATCAAGGGTTTTGACAACAATCTTGTAAAGGACGTAACAAGACCCTTAACGAAGCCGAAAGGCGCTTGTTCTCCACGTCATTGCGATCATTTTTTTTTGTTCTAGACCATACCTGGGTACCTTCTAGTTACGAAGATATTTGGGGTCAAAGTTCCAAAAATTTCACAAGTTTTTTTTTTAATTTTAATGTAAGATTTTTACTCTAAAGATCTCCACGACCCCCGTACTATTCAATCCATCCATAAGCACAATGTTTTGAATCCGTTACATTGAGCTACCGTAAAACGTGATTTTTCACCCCCAAAAAAAGCCGTTTCCAAGCTATTATTTTTGCGTAAAGTTACTTAGTTTGATGTACACAATGCTTGGTTGACGGCTTCGTTAAGGGTCCTGTTACACCCTGTATAACTGACAGCAATCTTACTTCTAACTACTATTTATAAATGCGATAGTTTGTGGAGACGATTGTTACTATTTCACGCAAAAACTACCTGGTTGGTCTACTGGTCGTAAGCACGACTGCTGAGCATGAGGTCCTGGGTTCGATTCCTGGGTCGGGCAAAGTGATATTGGGTTTTTCCATCAGGAATTTCTCAGTAACAACCACGGAGTCTGGATTTGTGCCCAGTGAATGGCAACAGGCTCACCCCCTATTATATGGGACTTAAACATAACTGGGGGAATGAGGGTGTACTATTACGTACATCCAAATTTCCCATTATGTTATGTTACTTTTAATCCCGGTAGCACGATCTTGTGGGACGATTTCCGAACGAAACACGCGCGGGCGAAGACGCACGCATGAGCTAGTTCCTAAAAAAAAAACACCTGGCGGGTATGGCTCTACCTTAAACAGCATTCATATACAATCATTATACAAACACACTACAGTTCTCATGCTTGAACTTTCTTGATCCTCTGATCATTCATTATATTAATAATACAGCATTCGTCATAATTTTTGACAGCCGTTTATTATGGTAGGTAGATCTACACGTTATTCTTTGGATTGCTTAAGGCTAAGACTATGGCTATTGGCTATAATACTTCGTTAAAGAAAACCTTCGTTTACCATAACTAAAATCACAAGTAGCAATCAATCGGCGTTAGCATAAAATTATTTGAAATTTTTCGGCAAGAGCTCCATGTCGATTAAATGAAAATAACAAACATTTACACCAGTATCTGTAAACAAGTCAAATTGAATGCTTGAGTAAAAGTAATCATTATTCTAAGATACGATTTTTATTCTGTAGTTTAGTAATTGCTAATTGAATGTTGATGGATGGAGAGGGAGAGGAAGGCCAAAGAAAAGATCTATGGATTGTGTGAAGACCGATGGCTTCCAATCTAACCGGATGAAGCTGAATACCAGTATATATCTTGGAGCGACTGCCTATCTGGCCCGCTTAACCCAGTAAGTGCCGGGTAAAGTCGCTTTTTATGCTCTAGAGCATAAAGTAAAATCTTCGAACACCTTCAAATTTATAGAATAACCTCTTTATTTTAATTCGTTTCGTTAGTATTCTAAGAGCAAGGCAAGGTTAATATTTCTCATTGTCCTAAGGTAACTTTCAATTTTAATTAAATTTACAATATTTACATGTTGCTGTTCATTTCCTCTGGATAAACGTAAAATGGTGCGTTTTATGCACTTGGCCCTATGAGCAGTGAGGTGCGTATTATGTATTTTTAGCTTCCCTCCAATATGCATTGGCCTTAAAGAAAATCTATATAGACCTTCTAATTAAATAACTACACAAAGAGAATCCAGTATATGATAACTACAGGCTTCTGATAATCTTTGATCGTTCACTGAAAATGTGGTATTATTTAAATATTTTTTGTCAAAGAAAAAATTTCTCGGAAATGTGGGAAATAAAGTTCTCGTTTGCATAAAGATGAGAATATACCAGAGTCCAATATCACCGGTGTATACCTTTTTAAGGAAACCGGTAGAGATTGCCAATATTGTCTTTATATCAGGGTTGTCTTACTCGAATTTGTATAAGGATGACATCTAAAATTTATTTCAACTTTCAGTGGGTGACCGACAATGAATTCATACTTGGAACTTTCGTCATCATCATCATTTCAGCCGAAAGACGCCCTGTTGCTGGAAATAGGCGTCCCCCAAGTGTCGCCACATTGACCGGTCCCGTGCGTCTCGCATCCAGCGGATCCCCGCAACCTTCACCAGGTCATCGGTCCCCTGGAACTATAAACGTTTTTAATTGTAAGCTCTTTTGGACAAGAGTCAACGAGATTAGGGTGCGTTTGGAAGGTGTATTCCCGTTGACCCCACTGGCATTGCCCCACTCAGGATTTTTTCCATGCGCTGTTTGTCCGTTTCAATTGTTTCTATAATTTTATTGCGGGATGTGCTTTTACAGCGGTATTTTTACTATTGTCTTATTATTACACAACAGTTCAAAATAAAGGTAATGAAACAAAAAATATAAACATGCAAAAGTTTATTCTCATA
The DNA here is from genome assembly GCA_947578425.1 of Eugnorisma glareosa. NCBI lineage: Eukaryota > Metazoa > Arthropoda > Insecta > Lepidoptera > Noctuidae > Eugnorisma > Eugnorisma glareosa. Next base: position 15,475,976 of record OX387960.1, on the reverse strand, counting down.
ACATAGAGAATCTTAAATCACCTTGACTTATATAAAAACTATTTTATCCACTTTAAAAAATAAATACAATTTATAATTTCATGCTTTATTTGTTAAAATGACGTAAAATCACATACATAATGTTAAACTAACCTCCTAAGTTTAACAAAAATCTATAAACATTTGTATAAAAAAGAATAAAATATTGCAGCTAATTTATGGCATATGGCGCCTTCCAGTTTGTCGAAAAAGTGGTAATAATTATAATATGACCACTGTGACTGTCTGTCACGTACTCCTATTTATTAAGCAAACATCTTATCCTTGAATGTTATTTCAAAAACCACCACACGATATCGGCCACGTGCAAAACATAAACCTCTATCTTATGACTTTACAACTTGACAAGTTATCTTAATGAATGGTGAAACGTCTCTCTTCCTTTGAATTGTAAAACAATATTGGTTTCCTTGGGAACGCATAAATCCTATAGTCGGCTGACAGCCCAAATGTAATATTTTAAGAAACTCTTAAAAAAAACGTTAAAAGACCCGATTTCTACGCGCAGCTCACAATAGCCGAACAACATCTGGTTGCAATATACCACGGTCAAAGCATCCTAAGGGATACTTAAAACAATTGAGACATTTTACAAAAAAAGACCGTTAAACCATTTCTGGGGAGAAATGCGTGGTGTTTTTAGAGAAGCGGAGCCCGGAGGAAGGGCCCGAAGGGTGGTGAACGAGGACAGTGGGTTTAAGATCGCGGAAGGGTCCGGACGTTGAGGCGAGTGGAGTTTAGTCAGGGTAGTGAGTCTAACACGTCAAGGTGCTAGGACGCCCTAGGTTAGACTAGTGCAATTAGCGTAGTTTTGGTACAAAGATGCACAAGCGAAGCAAAGAGCGAATTATATTTTAAGTTAAATATAAGTAGTAGTAATAAGTCTAGTTGAAGTAAGTGTCGAGAAGTGGAAGGAGACGAGCTGAGGCGGAGGCGAAGCTGGTAAAGTGTGCAGTACTCTGCAAGTGAGTTGTAGACTTCTCTATTTTCAACGAACACGTGGTAAGTGTTAACTATAATGAACTCCTAGCTTAAGTAACAGTTTGGCGGTAGCGCAGAGGAGCTGTTAATAATCATTTATTACAGCACGACGGAGCAGCCGCTTTGTATCATCTTAATGTATACTATTATCCCATGTGTTATGTGTCCACCTCCTAATCCGCACCTCGGCAAATATCCGTCATCATCGTTTGGTTATAGGGAGCGAGGTTCGCCTTTTGCTACACTATTCACACATTTCATGCATACGACATGTACATGACTGTACACTAAAACACCCGACTATTGACGAATGTTGACTTTATATACTGACGCACCACAAATGGAAGGCAGAATCGTAATATTCACATTTCGACTAGAACAATCTATATTGTCTAGTCTAGTCAGTGGTGAAGGCAACACCGTATTCAGTTTGATTGAAACAAATTACATTGTTCAGTAATATTTATATGACCGACTTGTACTTATGGTACAAATTAGCCAAACGCTGCTGATGAATATTGCTTCCTAAAAGGTCCAGCTCAGAAACATTGCGTAGGCATTGTTGGCGCACATTTCGGGAGAGGGGTAGGCACCCTGAAATATCTCGCACTGAATTGATAACTCCGTTCTAAGGAACGCTAGGGACTAAAAGTCAAACCCGGCTGTTTGTACCGTTAAAAGTCATCCCGGCCACTGATAGGCCCATTGTTGAATCGACAATAATTAACGAGACACGCAACCACGACAAGGGGTAGAGTAAAGAAATGTGGAGTGACGATAATATATTACCACTCCGGCGTCCACCAATAACAAACGCAATATGTTCTGCTAAGGACTGAATCTACGGTGCGCTTGTGCAAGTTGTGTATTAACATAGTCAAGGTGTAGATTGCCGTAAGGGTGTTACTAACATGAATTCGCGTGTAGGAAGAACTACTAAAACGTGCCTTCCTCAGGCAGCAGGACTTTTCAGAACTCTGTCTTAGGATTGAGAAAGACATGGAGATAATGCTTAGGGAGCGTGGTCTGTTAGAATTCGTAGCAGTGTCCTTAGTGGGCCTATGCGCTTAGGTCTAGCAGTCACGTACTGGGGCAGTTATTGTAACCGTTTACATGCCATAGATATGGGTTCGTAGTACATATAAATAATAAAGTTAACGTAACTCTAAAATGATTAATTTCTTAAGCACAAGCGTAACGTTTCCCTTACCAACCTTTTCATCATATATCATATCTTTGCGCCCTCTTGTCTTATTAGCTTCATACCTTATTGATGTTTTGCCTCATAGGATTTGATATTATTCATGTATATGTCTAACTGTGAATTCCCAATATTAACTTCACCTTGTATCCCATCCCTGTCCCTTAGCCTCCAAGGACGGGACAGGGCAGCCCCAAATTGGGAATTCAGTCCTCTTAGTCGGTGGGAAGGCGACCAGTCAGGGACGAACCTTACAGGTGCCGTGCGGTAATGGCGGGGCGCGGCCCTTTCCCCTTCGGGGGAAACCGATAATAATACTAATATAAATATGATTTTGGAAAAACGAAAATTTTATCAGCCTAGGATAATTTAAGAACAGTTACACCACGATTATCGCGTATTTGCGAGACCGTTTGCTTTGGCTAGGAAGTGGGACTTAAAGGACTCGTGTGTGGTCTTTAATAAACTGAACGCAGGCTTGCGTGGTCTACTGGTGGTATATTAACGAACTCCTATAATAGGGGGTTTTCATACAATTTAAAGTTTTGTGTCAAAAATGTTTTTAAATTTTTATTTATTTAAGTAAAATTCTACCTTTGATTTTGTCTTGATGATATTTACAAATTTACAGAGTGCAAAACTTAAAGATGCTGTATATGGCGTACCATGGGAATGCATGGACACGGAGAACAGGAAAGTGGTGACCTTCTTTTTGATGAATGTCCAGGAACCTGTACATGTGAAGGCGCTGGGTGTTGCTAATGTTGGGGTTACTTCTATGGCTATGGTAACTTAAAAATAATAAAATCTGTTAACATACAACATAAAACTGCCAAACTAAAATGGGACTAGACATGATGCTGGCAAAGCTATGGGCCCGCATATCGTAAAGCTGGAGCCCTGAGACAGCTAGACGAGGTCGCGGCAGACCGAGGAGAAGATGGTGGGACGCTTTGGATGGCTTTCTCGTTAATTGGCGAAAAAGAGGAAGGAATTGGGGGAGGCCTTTGCTCAGGAGTCGAACAATTAAGGCAAACAATTAACAAAAAAAACTAATAACAGTTTGTGCCGTCCACAAAAAAATGCAGAGCAGGGAAGGGTCATGCTTTTGATTATAGTTTAGATTTCATAAAGAAACCTAACTGAAAATGTGTCGGTTTTAAATTTTATTGCACTTCTGCTCTATTCTAATGCAATTTTCTTTTTACAGATCTTCAAAACTTCAATGTCTTACTTCACGTTTCTGCGCAGCATGTGAGTGCTGTGCAGCACTTGAGATAATTTATCTTCTTATATCGAATTCATACAACACTAATCTTTTAGCAATTATTTTCAAATGTTGTTAGTCTAATCTTTTAAATTATTTTGCATTATTATAATAATTCACTATCTACTCAAGTTGTATCCCACTTTTATGCTTTTACAATTATGTAAGGCAGTTGTTTTATTGTTTTTTTTTTTTCAATATTTCCTTGTTACTAGAATTATATTAATATTTGATTATGGTCTTGGCTTTTGTTTGTCCAAAACTCTCCTTTAATCAACTCATTAATAACCTGCTAAACTAACGTAAGTTTTTTTATAAAAAGAAATCCAGTGGTTTAGCAATTGAATAAGTCAGTAAACCTTTTATTGAATACTTTGGGGCCTATATATTCCATCTATTTGCAATTGACAAAGTAAGAAAAACTTTTTCTGGATACTTTTAGGCATATTGTCATATTCTAGCCTATGAAAAGACCAAACCTAACCTAACCAAACCTTGGTTCGATTCCCGGGTCGGGCAAAAATCGGGCAAAAAGCCTAGAGTTTGGAAGTTGACAGTATAATACACACACACACACATCTCGGAAAGCAAGTTAAGCCTGATCTCTCTTCGGTCATGTAGGATTGCCGTTCGTCACGTTTGTGGCCCGTGGTACTACTAGTATTACTGGTACCACGGGTAAAGAAAATACCATATAACTACCAAGCGATCCAGTAGTACCACGGGAGGTAGTTTTTTACCCGTGTTACACTCGGGTTTGGTATATAAGATCAACAATCATAGTCGGACAATGAGAGTGAGGGAAGAGGGGGTGCACGTGTGCCTATGCATACTCCTGTGCACTATAATATATCTTGCGTCGATATCTAATCTCCGCTGAGATTGGCCGCCGTGATTGAAAGCGGTCAGGAGGACTAAATTAGAAACCAATGCCAAAAATATCAGTTCAAATCGCCACATTCACAACCGTCGATTAACATTACTTGTTTGTTAACTTACTGTCAGTTACGGTTGGCCTCACTACTTGGCAAGCGTCGAGGAAATAAATTGAATTTTATGTAGTGGTAGGTACTAGAATAATATTCATGGTCTTTATTTGTGCCCAGCGCACAAACATTGAATTAGGTTACCTAATATTTTTATGAATATCTGCATGACATAAATCCACCTTTATCGATACCACGCCAGTACTGCTGGGATCCATACCTCATCTCCGTGAGAATTCAGGTTCTGACACATGATGGTTTTCTCTCGAAGTTTTTCTAAACTTTTAAGGGAAAAGTAAACTCACGATCCGTTTAATTGAAAACTTAAAAATGTTTTATCTATAAATAATAGACGGGGTTGGTATCGGTAATCATATAATTAGAAGACAAAAGATTATGCTTAAATTGATTTGGTGATAAATCCAGGTGCCGCTAAACATTTACATGCTGTTTAGAAAAGTGAAATAAGACATTGACGTCTTCAGGATCTGTAAAAAAAATACGGTATTGTTTTATTCAGTCGATGGTGTCTTTTTGATGTGATATGATTTGTATGCACGATCTTGGACAGAGTCTGGCCTCAGTGGTTTTTTAGGAGTTATAGTTTTCTTTAAATTAGTAGCCTTTTTTTTTTTTACCTATTGGAAATCATCAAATAACAGGGGTTATTTGATGATTTCCCATAGGTAAAAAAAACTTAAAGGGGGCTCCCCTACAACGATTGTACGGAAGCGTTTTTTTTTTCGGGTAATGGGGACGGGGACGGCAACGGGGATAACCCATCATCAAATAACCCTTCCCGCTCTGGGCTGAGCAGGAGGGAGTGTCAGACTTTTACTGACTAAAACCCATCCATGTTCCTTCCTTTGCCCTTTGTGTTCCAGGGCCGCGGTATCTCTTTCGAACAATCCCGCAACCCTGGCAGGAAATTAGTAGCCTGAGGTGGAGAAGTATGGAAGAAGAAGACATGCTGCGCCTACCCCAAATGCATTGGGACAAGGCCGAGAGAATTATGATGAGAAGCCTGAGGGGCTCCACTGGGTCTGTGTCTCCAAGGAAATCTCCGAACACAATCTGTCAAACAGAAATGACTGCTAGACATAAGTCTTAATTCAAGGAACTTTCCCGTTCGTCTTGTGGCAAGCGCAAGCGCGACTGCTGAGCGTGGGGTCCTGGGTTCAATTCTCGGGTAAGGCAAAAGTGCTACTGGATTTTTCCATTACTTTCTCAGTAGCATATAGGAGTTTGGAAGTTGGCAGTATACCCCCCGTGCCTCGGGAAGCACGTTAAGCCATCGGTCCTGCGTCTGATCTCCCTTCGATCGTGTAGGATTGCCGTTCCATCGGACTATGAGCATAATAGAGCAGAGAGTGTACCCGTTGCCTGTGCACACACTTGTGCACTATAATATCTCCCACGCCGATGGCTAATCCACTGACTGTGAGACACTTTAAGCATAATAACTAAATATTACCGTAGTCATAGAAGTAACACCAACATCGGCTAGACCGAGCGCCTTCACATGAACAGGTTCCTGCACATTCATGAGGAGAAAGGCCACAGTTCGCCTGTTCTTTGTATCCATGCACTCCCAGGGTAAGCCGTAGACAGAGTTCTTTAATCTGTCACTCTGCAATAAACAACGTTAAAGTACTGCAGTTATTTCACAGCTAAGTACTTACCTCTGACAATGGTGGACCTCGACACCAGGGTGTAGGCAATCCAAGGAAACAATGCTATCCCTGGACACAAAACTGACCAAGCGCTTTCTGCGCCTGAACAGAGATAGCCTGCGACTGGTGGCGGGGACCATCACTGGACGCTGCTCTCTAAACAAACACTTTCACACCCTAGCAGTGGCGTGCCCGCTCCCTTCATCGAAAGGGAGGCAAAGCCCAATTACCACAATGAATTCAGTACAATATCTCGAAATAAGCACCTACAGATGTATTAAAAATTTGCTAGGAGAAAGTGAGATGTCAGAAGTCAGATGCAAGCCAGCGGGTGTGAAAGAGAAAACGTTAGTACCGGCGGAAACCCCTAAAGAAACCTTAAGAATGTTTTTATATTTTTATTTGTTGAGTTTGATTGTAAGGCAAGCCAGGGCTTTTCGGCTTGTATGATAGGTCCGCCACTGTCACCCTAGGTACCACTGACAGTTCTCCTGAGTAGAGCGTGAATAAAGGTGGAGGAAACGGTAGGGCAAGTAGTCTTCGAGTGCATAGGCATCACCCAGATCGACAAGGAAACTCTTGGAACAACGAAATCCCTTGCGGATGTCCTGAAAAGACTGGAAAGATTGATCTGCTTCTGGGGGCAGTCGGGCTGGTTGGAATAACGGCTTGTGGTTGGTTGGCTCACGTAAAATGGTCCCTCAGACATCAACAACCAGGGCACGCCACAATAGTGGCGGTAAGTCCCCTCTTTGAGGAGTGGCTAGAGAGGCGCCACGGCGCCCTCACCTTCCACCTGACGCAGGTCCTCACCGGACATGGTTGTTTCGGGAGGTTCCTGCACCTAATCGGGCGGAAGGAAACGCCCGGGTGTCACCACTGCGAGGATCGACCGGAGGACACGGTGGAGCACACTGTGCAGGTCTGCTCCGCTTGGGCGGAGCACCGCCGTGTCCTCGTAACGGCAATCGGGGCCGGCGACTTCTCGCGTCCGGCCCTGGTTCAATCCATGGTTCGGAGCGAGAGGGAATGGGACGCCGTCAACTCCTTCTGCGAAGCAGTCATGCTAGCGAAGGAGGTGGCGGGACGTGAGAGGGAGAGAGCCTCACGTCTCAGCCGCCGCGGGAGACGCACCCGGCGTCGGGGGCCACGTGGCCCCCGGCCACCGTAGGCGCGGGCCTGTGGACGGTGAGCTATGGGCTAGCTCGCCGTCCGTCCGTCTTATGACGCCAGGCCGTGTCGACGGCGCGTTCGTGTTTCACGCGCGCCTCAAAGAGAGTCAGCAAACAGGAAGGGGTCCGCAAGGACCGACGCCTGCCAGGGTTGCGGGACTGTTCGAAAGATATCTCTTTCCTCTCTCTTTTCTTATCTCTCTCCGCGGCCCTGGAACACAAAGGGCAAAGGAAGGAACATGGATGGGTTTTAGTCAGTAAAAGTCTGACACTCCCTCCTGCTCAGCCCAGAGCGGGAGGGGTTATTTGATGATTTCCCATCGGTAAAAAAAAAGCAGTGTTATTTGATTTTTCTTTTACCAAATCTTTATAGCCTGGAGAGTTCTTATGCCGCTCATGGGCCTCTGCCTTGGCTTTACAAGCTATCGAGAAATATCTCTCAGGCATGCTAGTTTCCTCAGAATGTTTTCCTTCACCGAAGCAAGTGATAATTATACAATACGCACACGAATCCGAAAAATCAGAGGTGCGTGTCTTGGCCTCGAACTCGAGACCTATGACTTGGCAGTCCGACGTTCCACCTATCACTGCTATATATCACCAGGTTAGGCACTAACCACACGATAGAAGAAGAATAGCCCGGAGTTTGGATTGATAACAACCTGTTAGTGAATTAGGAGCGATATTAAATTATGAAATAACATATTTTCCTTACAATACTGCCAATAAGTTCGAAGATGATCGACAGCTGTATAAGTTGTTGAAACAAGATAATTGTGAGCGGCAGATAACGGGACAGAGCTGCGGCCGTCTGAAATAAAAACAACAAGTAAATACAGCATGTAACAGAAACGAAAGGTTCTTTCATACGGAACAATGTGGTACGGACCATGAAACTGATCGTAATAAACAGTTGTCCCATACAAAATTTCAATACCTACTCAACCCAAATGTATGGGACAGCTACGATGGTGGTCCCATAGAGAAAGTTGTTCCGTTTGATTGTCCGTACCACAACAATGACACAATGATGTGTTGGACATTAAAATGATTTGATGAAGATTTTTTCTTTAAACACGTCCACATACTATTCAATTCATCCATCAGCACAATATTTTGAGTGCGTTACATTGAGTCCTACCGTAAAACATGTTTTTTTCACCCCAAAAGAAAAAACTCGTTTCCCAGCAATTATTTTTTCGTAAAGTTACTTAGTTTGATGTACCTACAGAATACTTAGTTGACGGCTCCGTTAAGTATATCCAGTTTACAGTGTTTATTATTTCTAAGATTTAAATTGAATTTATTGTGCCAATTCTAATTTCGAATAAATATATTATTATATCTCCAACCCGCATTGGACCCGCGTGGTGGATTACAGCCCATTCACTCACATTGAGAGGGAGTCTATGTCCATGTACAACATGATCAGCTGAGTATGCTAGGGGTCGAAAATCCAAATGACTCTTGTGACCTTTACTAAGGCGATTCTCACACGAAATCGCAAGTCCGCGCGGTCGGTCGCGCGGAGCGGAGGCGGCGAAGATTTATACACCGTGACTTTTTCGTACTCGTGCGCTGAGTAGGTATGATCTACCGTTTGATGCGTAAACAGGATCTTTCATAATCCGAATGAATTGTTTATTTTTCTTTGTAAGTACCTAAATGTTAAAAAAATCGTGCCTAGAGGTATTTTATGTCGGATACATTGAGAGGAGCTCTGGCAAAATAATAACAGCCGCTCGTGTCGATCTTTAGGTTAAGCCGTGTTTGCCTGGGTTGGTCTGTGGCTGGGTGACGCCCATTATATACCGAGTTTGCTCCGTGCTTCGGAAAACACGCTAAGCCGTTGGTCCCGGCTGTCATTTATAGATCTTTGACAGTCGTTACAGGTAGTCAGTGGCCCAAAAAGTCTAACAACCAGTCTTACAAAGGGGTATCGTATTACGCAGTACTAACTGGGTTATGGAGGTCAGATAGGCAGTCGCTGCATTTAAAATACTGGTATTCAGCTGCATCCGGATACATTGGAAGCCGACCCCAACATAGTTGGGAAAAGGTTAGGCAAATGATGCCATTGAGTGGACCACCTTTGTAAGACGACTAAAAGTCACGGTGTATGGGCGATATGCCGCGCGGAGAGGCGGTGAGCGCCGCTCATCCGCGCGGTTGGGAGGCGGCGAAGATTTATACCTATGGCGGTGCAATGAGCGTAGAGCCAGTGAAAGCCGCTCCTCCACGCGGTCGGGCGGTGTACGTGTGAGAATCGCCTTACATATTCTTGGCTGACGAATAAAGATAAATCGGACATTCTAAGGCCTTAGGTGAAACGAGACCAAAGTATGAATAGGTGTACAAAGTACTAGATACTGACCAGTTGCGAGCACTCCAGCAGCAGTAAGCATCCAGTAGCCTGATGGAACCCGTAATAAATGAACAACATTGGCCCAAAAACATCCGACATTTTGTTTGAAAATCTAAAAGTCAATGAAAAAATATGTTATTGTGAGGATAACGAGATCTTTATGTAGTAGTTTATTACAGTAAATTCAATCATAAATAGGCGCATCGGTCTATGTTGATAACATAACACAACATTACGCCTGTAATTCCCGAAGGGTTAGGCAGATGTAGTATACCCACATTTTGCCAGTTATTTTATAAGGCCCATGTAATAGGGGACCAGCCTATTGCCATCAAACGGTCACAAATCCGGATTCCCTAGCTGCTACTGAGAATATCCTTATGGAATACCCCAAAAACACTTTGCACGACCTGGTAATCGAACCCAAGACCTCATGCAATAATGCTATTCATGTAATCTCAACTTACTTGACAATATTTCGATGGTAATCAATCAATTCATTTAGCTGGACACTAACACTTTTTAGCTCATGGGGAGAATACATCTCACAAGTTAGAGTCGCGTTACTATCTTCTATCATGAAGCTTGTCTTAGATGAAGGCCTCGGGAAGTTGTCCAGATTATACAGTAAAATCTTGAAATGACCCCAAACATGGAACACCATTAAGGATAAGAAGCAATCGTGCATACAGAACCAGGTTGACCATAGATAGCAGATAATCCTGGAATAAAACAAGTTTTTTAATGAAACTTAGTAGAATAAAAGACTTTTTTTCAAAAAATAAAGTTATTTTTTAACTTTTTTTGTTTTTGAAGTCGGTTTTATTTTTTGAAAAAAAGTTTTTTATTTTTCCATTTTTAGTATAAATAATCGTAGGTAAGTAGTTAGTTGAACTAAGTCATTTAACTTGATTAATAATTCTGACTTTGATTTTGACTTTTAACCGTTAAAGAGTTTTATATTCCATAATCAGCTCACCTAGATAACCTGAAAGAATACAACTATAAATACGTCCCCATAATATTTTATTAAAGAATTATCCTCCAAATTCTAACCGGTAAGGAGTTATACCTTCGTTCATCAGGTCATCAACATGAGGTGATGACCTAGATGCGAATACTTGAATAACTTTTGAAAAAAACACGAAACATGTAATACGTGCCAATAAAATTTGAGGATTGCCCTCGATTTTCTTGAGATTCCATCATCAGATGCTGACATGGTGATAATGGGATCCCCTCGGGAGTATACTCTTACAAAAGATAAAAGAATTTTGAAAATCGGTCCACAGTTAATATTTTACTAAAGAATTATCCTTCAACTCCTAAATGTTAAGGACTTATACCTTCCATCATCAGCTCATCAACATGAGGTTATGAGTCCCAGATGCGTATGCTTGAATAGCTTTAGAAAAAATATGAAAGACGTAATACGTCCCTATAAAGTTTGAGGGTTGCCCTCGATTTCCCTGGTATTTCATCATCAGATCCTGACATGGTGACAATGGGACTACCCCGAGAGTATACCCATTCGAATAAAAAAATAATTTTGTAAATCGGTCTACAACTGACTGAAATATCGCTGAACATACAAACAAAAAAAAAATCAGAAGACTTGATAACCTCCTCCTTTTGGAAGTCGGTTAAAAATATCTGTCATCGACCGCTAAGAACAAGAATGAGAAATATAATAATACTAGCTTCTACCAGCGGCTTCGCCTTCGGACCTTCGGAGTTCGGCAATTTTGCCACGGGATCGCACTACCGGAATAAAAAACCTATGTGCTACTCCAGATTATAATCTATTTGTGTGCCAAATGTCATCCAGATCCATAAATTTTAGAACACCTTTAATCAGTATCTTAGCTGATCGCAATCTACTCCTTTAATTCTCTTAAATTTAATTCAAACTGCACCACAACATTGCAAAGATTTGAGTAGCCTAGACAAGTCGCTGGCTTTCAAAGCATATTCGTTTTTCACAGAAATTTATATACATTTTTCGAAAGCTTATATCCTTCAGTGTGGGTTGTATTTTTCAGTATACTTACCAATGAAAAATGTTAGCAAGAATATACCATTTCAAATCTGTCGACGCAGGAAATGGGTAAGAGAAATACAGAGCGTGTTCATATGTGGTGTTCTCCTTCAATCCAGCGAAGTTACCAGCAGAATAATTATTATACATGGGAGTAACATTGAATAGAGAGAGGCCAGCTATCATTTGACCTGTTATGTATAAAGTGAAGATATGGGAGATCCTATGAACTTGCTTGTGAGTCTGGAAAGAAAAGGATTAGGTATGAACAAATAATAATACCAGCCTATTACTGTCCCACGGCTGGACAAAGGCCTCGTCTCAACAGAGATGGACAAAGGCCTCGTCTCAACAGAGAAGGCACGAGCATTGACCACCATGCTTGCTCATGATGGGCTAGCAATTTCAGACTTTTATAAGTCCAGGTTTCCTCACGATGTTTTCCTTCACCGATGTCTGTGATGTCCAAGATAAACTTAGAAAGTACACATTGGTACTTGCCCGGATTTGAACTCACAACCTCATGCACGAGAGGCGAGGCCTTAACCTATGGGCCATCACGACAATGTATATATTATTATAAATAAAATAGAAGGTACAATTCTAAAGCTGACGATAACGGCTGTTCGGCTCAACCGCAATTACTCGTTCAGACCGCAATCACACTATTGGTTCCTATTATATAAAGCATTTCGGTAGATAGTGACAATGCCGCCGAATGCAGCGGTCGTTTCAAGACTGCAGATGGCATACCTTCATCTTCGTGTCGATGATGCTCACAGTTGTTAAATTAAATTTGTTTCGACCGGACTGGACTTCGAAGTTGGCTAAGAGTCTTTCAGGTTAGCCATGGCTGTTGGTGATTCGCTGGGAGCTTTTCTGCAGGCTCAGCATAGTAAGCCGGAGGTGGATGTCTGAGGAGCTCCAACTTTTTCCAAGCTCCACCAACCCTATTATTGTCGATTAATCGACCAAAGGAAGCTGTCCCGACGCTTCAGTTTGCCTCGCGGCGTCTGCCGCATACCTGTATTATTGTCTTTGGCTGCCACAACAAAAGCGACAACACGTCTTGTTGTTGTTTTGTTAGTTATTATAAATGAGCTGGCCACTACTGTCGATGATGCGTTCGGAATTAAAACCGCGGCAGCACTGCCACTTGCGACTATTATCAACCGCAACAACGCTGCAAACTACAGTCTACAGTCAGCAAAATAGAGGTCGTGGTGAGACAATGATTAGGATCCTGTTTTGAAGGTGCAATTTGAATTAAATAAATCTTACCTTCATTGAGTACTCTGAACGGTCTTTGTAGAAGAATAGGTGGAATTTTTCCAAAAAATCTCTGGCAAGAGCTACGTATTCATCAGAAAAACATAGTGTAGTGATTCTAAACTGAAAAATATAAGAAATGTTGGCTGATCTATACAAATAAATTAAATGAAAAAGTGTCTATTTGTAATATCAAAGTAACTGATTTTTACTGAATGCATATGAAAATATATACGGCACTTAAAACAAAAACACGACTTTTAAATCTTTGTCCGACTGTCTGCCCGTTTGTTCCGGATGTAGTAACGTCACTATTTAGTATGTAATTAATGTGTACACCACTAGTGCTTGTCTATGATTGTAGATACTTCCGATACTCTGGTCAGTGCCATGTCTGGGATACTGCTGTGTCTGTAACTCTCTAATACAATGTGTCACCTATAAAAGTGTACCTAACGTTATCTTTCATTCCAACTAACCAACATAACACCGGAAACTCTCCGAAAAGGCTGGACCGATTTTGACGGCGCTTACTGGCAGATATCATAAGGAGTAACTAAGGCTTTTTTATGTTAGAATAAAATTAGGGTTCCGTGCGAAATAAATTAAAACCCTTGAAATTGGTAACAAAATTCGATTCAAAAACGGAAGTACTATTTTTTTATAATAATTTAACGTGAACGAAGGTCGCGGGCAACAGCTAGTTATAAATAAAGATATAGTGACTTTTGAGGATTCCGATGGAGAGTTTCCTCCTATCATTCTCATGTCAAAAAGCTTATGGTTCATTCGTCCTAATTCTTCTTCTTCAGTATTACAAGACTTTGAGTATTGAGGTTTGACAGTAGTACGAATAGCGTCAGTAAGTGCTAACCCCTCAAGATGTTAAAGCTTAAGGGGTTAGCACTTACTGACGCTGGGTGTACCTAACTGGGATTAAGTCCTCCTCTTTATGGGAAAGAGTAAATCATAGTACACAACGTGGGACCAGTGCCAGTTGGTACTTATGTCGCATGACTTCAAAGTTTAGAAATCCTCACGAGATCCAAGATTTTCTTCCAAGTTTTGAAAATAGAGGGTGTAAAAGACCAATAACGAAGCCGAAAGGCACGAGTTCTTCCCATCATTGGTATATTTTTTTTGTTCTGCATCATATCTGGGCACCATCTAGTTACGGAGATATTGGGGGTAAAAGTTCCAACTTTTTCACAAGATTTTTTCAAATTCAATTTTGAATGATTGTTATATATAACTTTAGTTTAAATACGTCCATGACCCCTATACTTTTTAATGCATCCATCAGCAGATTTTTTAAAGAGCATAATACTCTAAACCATAAAACGTGATGTTTCACACCAAAAAAAGTCGTTTCTCAGCAATATTTTTTGCGCAGTCTTACTTAGTTTCATGTACAGAATGGTTGGTTGAGGGCTTCGTGAAGGGTCCCTTTACACCCAGTGCAATGGAGATGGTTCCATAATTATACTTACAAAAATAACAACAGTCATAAGCAGAGATATATACAAATGGCCAAGCTCGAAGAAAGTCATCGAATTCTTATGCAGCAGTACATACATCATCGCGCCAACGGTTGTGATCAAACATAAAATCATATGAAAAGATCTCTGGATAGTCACCCAGATCTTCCTTCTTCGTATAGCTCCTGTGTCAAGCGGGTCCAGTAGCTTCAGGGGCCAAGAGCTTATCACTGATAGTAGGTGACGGAGCATTATTAGGTAGGGGTAGTCAGCTGGTGAGGTGATATCACTGAAAAGACAGTACATACACTATACTGGTTTGGCTGACATTGCACTGCATAGACATTCATCTCATCTGCCTAGCCTTTTCCTTACTATTTGGGGTCGGCTGCCAATCTTACCGGATTCAGCTACTATCAGTATTTTGCATGGAGCGGCTGTCTATTTGACCTCCATAACCCTGTCAGTACTGGGTAATACGGTACCCCTTGGTAAGAGTGGTTGTCAGACTTTCGGGCTATTGACTACCTGTAACGACTGTCAAAGATCTACACATGACAGCAGGTATCAAAGGCATAGCGTGCGTTCTGAGGCACGGAGGAAACTCGGTATGTAATGGGTGGTCACCTTTCCACGGACCAACCTAGGCAAGCGCGGCTTAACCTACAGATCGATCCGAGCGGCTGTTATAACGTAACCGCGAGCTCCTCGTGGATTGTGTTAAAAGAGACTTAGTCATTAGGGTTCCTGAAGACAGGCATCGCAACTGAAGCAGGCCTAAGAAACGCTGGCGTGACTAATTAGACTGGCTCCTAACAGATTATACGGAGACGCAAAAGCATACTAAGATACAATCTCGAATCGCCAATATGCAAAGAATAAATGCGTTGATACCTTTCTTAGTCTGCGAAAAAGCTATTTTAAACTGAAATTATTTATTTTGGCAGTTAATAAATAAATGTAAAAAAGCGACAAAACTTACTCTTGAGGTTCATAATCAAAGAAAAAATCACGTAAGCTAGTAGTCGAAGACATCTCCGCTATTGGAACTGCCTGCAACTGTACCGACTGTACTGACCTTTCAGCTTATATACTCGTACTGAAAACCGCTAAATACTGCATAAGGCTTCAGCCACACACTCATGATAAGAATTTTCAACTTGCAATAAAGTAGCACCACGGTTGGAAGTTTGGTGATAGTCTTTTGATCTTTCTCGTTTCTCGTTTCGTTTCTTTTCTCGTTTTGACCGTCGGAGACGGTCATTGGTACGGGCTTAAAATGAATCACAAGTACGCGCTGGTGACATCACACGATCTACTTACAAATCTACCCACACCACATCTTGCTTGTTACAGAGTCAAAATGGTTAACTCTGAGTTAGGACGACAGACAGTCAGTGTCTGATCGCGGCCGAGTTAAGACCTCTTGGAACTGTACCCGATTCATTGTGCCCCGTGTTATTTTGTTAAGTTGTCTTGTGTCATGTATTTCTTTTCATAGCACGAAACCCATCGTCTGCCCACATGATGTAGAAGCCTAGCGGAATAAATCCTGACACTCCGACATACCTAAGTACATAAACTCAGGCCTGTTTCTCATGGGGGTAGGCAGAAACCACAGAATACCACCTGCTACGATTCTTACATACTCCTTTTGCCCCGTCCACGTTCTCACTCACGCCAGTTGCGAGTATTGCGCACCTGACCTTTCTGAAGAGCCTCATCAATAAGGTCATTCAGTCCTTCTAGGGCGTCCCCTCTCGGCGTTGCCACTCACATCTGCCTTGTAACTACCTTTTGTTAGTCGCCCTTCACTCATCCTGTTCACGCGACTGAACCATCGAAGCATACTCTTTTCTTTTTCGATTCTCAACTTCAAAATTCCTCTCATTTACTTGTAACTTGCAACCTTTGAAATACCAAAGAATTTGCATTCTATAGATTACCCAGTTCTTATGGTTTTTAATTGGGGATTGTTTTGCTTACTTGCGGCTAAGTATAATCAACCTGCAATGCTGATGTCCTGCTGCGGAGGGCAGGTCCTCACTCTGTGAGACAGGGTGGTAATTCACCACACAGGCCCAATTCGGGTGGGTGGATGTGAAATGTCTTCGAGCTAATTCCCATTTAAGAAAGACTTATCTAGAAAATCTGCTGTGTGTTTAATTTTGACGAAAATAATTTCAACGGTTTTGACAACAATCTTGTAAAGGACGTAACAAGACCCTTAACGAAGCCGAAAGGCGCTTGTTCTCCCCGTCATTGCGATCATTTAAAAAAAAAATGATCGCAATGACGGGGAGTCATTGTGATCATTTTTTTTTCTTCTAGACCATACCTGGGTACCTCCTAGTAACGAAGATATTTGGGGTCAAAGTTCCAACAATTTCACAAGTTTTTTTTTTTAATTTTAATGTAAGATTTTTACTTTAAACACCTCCACGACCCCCGTACTATTCAATCCATCCATAAGCACAATGTTTTGAATCCGTTACATTGAGCTACCGTAAAACGTGATTTTTCACCCCAAAAAAAGTCGTTTCCAAACTATTATTTTTGCGTAAAGTTACTTAGTTTGATGTACACAATGCTTGGTTGACGGCTTCGTTAAGGGTCTTGTTACACCCTGTATAACTGACAGCAATCTTACTTCTAACTACTATTTATAAATGCGATAGTTTGTGGAGACGATTGTTACTATTTCACGCAAAAACTACTTGGTTGGTCTACTGGTCGTAAGCACGACTGCTGAGCATGAGGTCCTGGGTTCGATTCCTGGGTCGGGCAAAGTGATATTGGGTTTTTCCATCAGGAATTTCTCAGTAGCAACCACGGAGTCTGGATTTGTGCCCAGTGAATGGCAACAGGCTCACCCCCAACTATATGGGGCTTAAACATAACTGGGGGAATGAGGGTGTACTATTACGTACATCCACATTTCCCATTATGTTATATATGTTACTTTTAATCCCGGTAGCACGATCTTGTGGGACAATTTCCGAACGAAACACGCGCGGGCGAAGGCGCACGCATGAGCTAGTTCCTAAAAAAAAACACCTGGCGGGTATGGCTCTACCTTAAATAGCATTCATATACAATCATTATACAAACACACTACAGTTCTCATGCTTGAACTTTCTTGATCCTCTGATCATTCATTATATTAATAATACAGCATTCGTCATAATTTTTGACAGCCGTTTATTATGGTAGGTAGATCTACACGTTATTCTTTGGATTGCTTAAGGCTAAGACTATGGCTATTGGCTATAATACTTCGTTAAAGAAAACCTTCGTTTACCATAACTAAAATCACAAGTAGCAATCAATCGGCGTTAGCATAAAATTATTTGAAATTTTTCGGCAAGAGCTCCATGTCGATTAAATGAAAATAACAAACATTTACACCAGTATCTGTAAACAAGTCAAATTGAATGCTTGAGTAAAAGTAATCATTATTCTAAGATACGATATTTATTCTGTAGTTTAGTAATTGCTAATTGAATGTTGATGGATGGAGAGGGAGAGGAAGGCCAAAGAAAAGATCTATGGATTGTGTGAAGACCGATGGCTTCCAATCTAACCGGATGAAGCTGAATACCAGAATGTATCAAGATACATTCTGGTATTCAGCTTCATCCTGCCGACTGCCTAGCGACTGCCTATCTGGCCTCCTTAACCTAGTAAGTGCAGGGTAATACGATTTCCTTGGTATGGCTGGTTGTCAGACGTCAGCTTAGCATAATACGGTTTTCACTTCTCATGCTCTACAAGTTCGTCTTTATGTCGTGCGTTGGCGACATAAAGTCGCTTTTTATGCTCCAGAGCATAAAGTAAAATCTTCGAACACCTTCAAATTCATAGAATAACCTGTTTATTTTAATTCGTTTCGTTAGTATTCTAAGAGCAAGGCAAGGATAATATTTCTCATTGTCCTAATGTAACTTTCAATTTTAATTAAATTTACAATATTTACATGTTGCTGTTTCATTTCCTCTGGATAAACGTAAAATGGTGCGTTTTATGCACTTGGCCCTATGAGCAGTGAGGTGCGTATTATGTATTTTTAGCTTCCCTCCAATATGCATTGGCCTTAAAGAAAATCTGTATAGACCTTCTAATTAAATAACTACACAAAGAGAATCCAGTAATATGATAACTATCGGCTTCTGATGATCTTTGATCGTTCACTGATAATGTGGTATTATTTAAATATTTTTTGTCAAAGAAAAAAATTCTCGGAAATGTGGGAAATAAAGTTCTCGTTTGCATAAAGATGGGAATATACCAGAGTCCAATAACAGCGGTGTATACCTTTTTAAGGAAACCGGTAGAGGTTGCCAATATTGTCTTTATATCAGGGTTGTCTTACTCGAATTTGTATAAGGATGACATCTAAAATTTATTTCAACTTTCAGTGGGTCACCGACAATGAATTCATACTTGGAACTTTCGTCATCATCATCATTTCAGCCGAAAGACGCCCTATTGCTGGAAATAGGCGTCCCCCAAGTGTCGCCACATCGACCGGTCCCGTGCGTCTCGCATCAAGCGGATCCCCGCAACCTTCACCAGGTCATCGGTCCACTGGAACTGTGTACGTTTTTAATTGTAAGCTCTTTTGGACAAGAGTCAACGAGATTAGGGTGCGTTTGGCAGGTGTATTCCCGTTGACCCCACTGGCATTGCCCCACTCAGGATTTTTTCCATGCGCTGTTTGTCCGTTTCAATTGTTTCTATAATTTTACTGCGCGATGTGCTTTTACAGCGGTATTTTTACTATTGTCTTATTATTACAAAACAGTTCAAAATAAAGGTAACGAAACAAAAATATAAACATGCAAAAGTTTATTCTCATAACATAGAGAATCTTAAATCACCTTGACTTATTTAAAAACTATTTTATCCACATTTAAAAAATAAATACAATTTATAATTTCATGCTTCATTTGTTAAAATGACGTAAAATTACATACATAATGTTAAACTAACCTAAGTTTAACAAAAATCTATAAACATTTGTATAAAAAAGAATAAAATATTGCAGCTAATTTATGGCATATTATTATATCTGTACCTAACCTTACATTTCCTGAGTTTCTTTCAGGTAGCTACTTATGCACTATTTCTTCACGCTTATTTGAATGGGGAGCAAATAGGACTTTACTTGTACCTGCGGCTTAAAAGAATAAAAATAATAAAGAATATACATTTTAGACCTCTTAATCTACTACGGTAAAACATATTTGATAGAGCTGCACTGGCGGACAAAACTACAGACCTACTAAAATATGCTTATTTTTCATTGCATAATTACATCGCGAATTCCATAAGAGAAACCGTTTCTAAGTTTTCTGTGAAAGTCTTTCATCTTCTGAATTTGTAGAAATATTCTGCAACGTTTCCTTTATTTCAAAGATATGAATTTTCTTGTGTACATGAATTCTTGCCGTTTCTTCATGATTATGATTGTGGATTAAAAAGAAATGATACTTGGTTTCTCCAACATGTAAAATGGTTTATTCCAATGAGTGTTAGTACTTGGTACAATAAGAAAACGACTTTTAACTGTGGTTTTGAAAACGAAGCTATACAGAGCAAGGTTGAGATTCGAATATTAGTATTGTAGAAAACCCGAGCGGTTAACGTTCCATGGAGAAGAATTCGGGAATCTTCTACTGCTCCTATTGGTGCTTCTTCGATGGCAACCCTTGAGGTCCTCTCATTGGCTGTCCGAAGATGATGTCACAACTTTGAGTCATGACGTGTAGGTAGGTGCCCAAAGAACGGAACGCCTACGGTTTTGGTGATAGCAAATAAGCACGTCGTCAACATCATGCGTAAACATCCTCCCGGCCTTGAAAGATGGTCTTTCAATGTGTTCACTCAGCTTCATTCTCCCACAGTGGACAAATCTTGGAAAATGCCCTTCTTATGATGCCCTTTTCCGTCTGGATATCCGCCACTCGTGCAACTCCGTCGCTGCCTGGGACGGTGCTGATGATACGGCCAAGACACCATTTCAGTGGCGGTGCGTGATCATCCTTTATGAGTACCAGTGTGTCTGGCTTCAGATCAGCTTGCCTTGACTTCCACTTCGTCCTGGTCTGCATCTCGGAAATGTACTCTTTGGACCACCTGCTCCAAAAATGTTGACGAATCTGCTCCACTCGCTGATAGCGTGACAGACGGTGTAGAGGTTTGTCGATCAGGTCCTCACAGACCGGCGCTGTCAGCGGACGGCCAACCAAGAAGTGAGCTGGGCATAGGGGTTGATAATCGTGGGGATCTGTGGACATAGGACTAAGAGGACGGGAGTTTAGGACTGCTTCCACTTGTGTCAAAACAGTGTTGAACTCCTCATATGTTAAGTGCAAATTCCCTACAACACGGCGTAAATGATGTTTGCATGATTTTACCCCAGCTTCCCATAATCCACCAAAGTGCGGAGCGTAAGGGGGAATAAAACTAAATTTAATATCTTGTGAAGTAGCGTAATCTATGATATTTTGTGAACATTCAGAAAGGAATTTTGAAAATAAATTCATTAAGCCAACGAAATTCTTTCCGTTGTCTGAAAATATGTGTGAAGGTTTGCCTCTGCGCGAGACAAAACGCTTGAGAGCTAATAGATAGGCGTCTGTTGACAAATCACCTACAAGTTCCAAGTTAATCGCGCGCGTAGTGAAACATATAAATATGCATATGTATGCCTTCACAGTTCTAGCACCCCTACCTTTACGGTTCAATATGAGAATCGGTCCCGCATAGTCCACACCAGTGGTCATAAAAGGAAACCCTGGAGACAAGCGTTGTGCAGGTAAGTTACCCATAATAGGTGTAATAGGCTTAGCACGGAATCTAGCGCATCGAACACAACTATGCACAACATGTTTTGCGAGATTTCTCCCTCCCACCGGCCACCACGTCTCTCTGAGTGTGTACAAGAGGGCCTGCGGCGCGGCGTGCATTAGTCGCTCATGCTCGGCGCTAAACAACAGCCGTGTGAATGTGTGCTTGCTGCATAATAATATTGGATGCTTTTTGTTGTACGAAAACTCTGGTGAATTGCACAAACGTCCCCCGACTCTAATTAAATTTTGTTTATCGATGAAGAGATTTAGTTTTATTAAATTGTGTGAGTGATTTAACGTTTTGTGTTTAGTTAAACTATCTAGAATGTCGGGGAATGATTGTGACTGTGACGCCTTTGTTAGAATAGTCAGTGCTTCGTTTAACTCGGTGACGTTAAATGAGCCAATACGCTTAGCAGCGTTGTTTCGCACATTATATAAAAAACGTAACATATAGGCACAAACACGTCTCATGTGATTGAACCGAGTGAAACGATGAAATGGGAACCAACTATGTGTAACCGAGATTTGATGAGTGTGTGTTTGAGACTTTATCTCAGGTAAATCAAGTGTTGTATAGTCTGTGTGGTCAGAGCTATTGTGATCGGCTGGATTAAATGACGGATCTGAAAGGAAAGACGGCCCTTCCCACCAAAGCGTGCATGAACTAAGTACGTCCAAAGTCACACCGCGTGATACTAGATCAGCTGGGTTTTCCTTACCAGATACGTGGTTCCAGGGCATATCCTTAGTTAATTCGTGTAGCTCCGCGACCCTGTTTTGTACCAAAGGCTTTAAAGAGTTAGGATTCATGCGTAACCAACCGATCACAATAGTGGAATCTGTCCAGAATGTGACACTATCAAAGGTACAACGAAGGGACTTTGTGATTCTATCATGTAACTGGGCTCCTAATAGGGCGCCGCACAATTCCAACCGTGGTATACTAACGGGTTTCAAGGGTGCAACCTTTCCTTTAGAGCACAATAACTTCGTTGTAACTATGCCATTGTCTGTTATGGAACGAATGTAAGCACATGCGCCGTAAGCTGTTTGTGAAGCATCGGTAAATAAATGTAGTTCTATACGAGTAGCATCGATACCTATAGCGTGCCGCGGTATTCGTAATGTACTTAGCAATGCTATACCGTTTACGAACAGTGCCCAACTGCGTGTGACGTCACTAGGTAAAATATCGTCCCAACCTAATTTCAGTAGCCATAGCTTTTGAAGTAGAACCTTTGCAGTCATTACATATGGACTAAGTAATCCTAACGGATCGAAAATTTTGGAGACTTCCGACAATATGATTCGTTTCGTTAATTGCCGAATGTCATTCGTGTATTCTGTGTGGAAATGCAAAGTGTCAGACTGATTATACCAGCCCAATCCTAGGGTTTTGTGATGTGCGTTTTCCCCAAGTGAAAGTTCCTTTAAATGAGACGGAAACTCTTGTGGATCATGATCAAAATTGAAGATCCATTTGCGAAGTGGGAAACAACCATTCTGAAGGACATTAGTTGTTTCCTTAGCTATATTTTTTACCGTCTCAATACTGTCAGCACCGGTCACTAGGTCGTCGACAAAAAAATCATCCTGAATGATTGTACGAATCAATGGATCAGAACATTCCAATGCCAGCTGTTTTAAACAACGTACGCTAGTAAACGGTGCGGATGCGGTACCGTAGGTGACAGTATTGAGCCTGTAAATTTCTAATGGGTCTGTGGGATTGTCACGCCATAGGATTAAAAGTAAATTTCGCTGACTGGGATCTTGTAGAATCTGTCGAAACATTTTCTCGACGTCTGCACATCCTACCCATCTGTGTTGTCTAAACCGGAGCAAAATGGCAAACAAGTCCCCCTGTATTGCTGGGCCTACGCGTTGTATGTCGTTGAGTGATTTGCCGGTCGTGGTTTTGGCACTTGCATCGAATACAACTCGTAGTTTTGTGGTAGTACTGTGCTCGCGGAATACACCGTGGTGTGGTAGAACGTAGTGGGGTGTGTTATATGTATGGATACGTGACATGTGACCCATTGCTATGTATTCATGGATGAATTGCATGTATAACTCTTTATAGGCCGGTGTACGTAGCAGACGTTTCTCTAGTGCGTAGAAACGACGTTCGGCCTGAAGAAATGAGTCACCCAATGTGTCAGGGGACTCCTTCAAAGGCATGGAAACACAAAACCTGCCATCAGAGTCACGTGTGGTGGTCTTTATAAAATTATCCTCACAAGCCTGCTCCTCATTACTGAGGACGTCAGTCGATCGGCCTATCTCCTCGAGTTCCCAAAATTTCCTCAACTGTTCATCCAATGATGATGTGACATTACATGAAACTAGATAACTATGTGCGAGAGTATTCAAAGGCCCTGAAATGATCCACCCTAGTTTTGTGTTTTGTAAGTGTGGACCATTTTTCAACCGGAATCTTCCGTTTTCGAGGAGATCCCAGAAGTGGTCAGCACCAATCAACATATCTATGGGTTGAGACTCGAAGAAATAGGGATCGGCTAACTGAATGTTCACAGGAATATTGATACCGTCTTTAGATAAAGACACTGCTGGCAAATGTGAAGTTATTGAGGGTAAAATTAAACAATGTATGTGTGTAGTGTAGCAACCTACCAGGGACCTAATTGTAACATTACAGGTCTGTGTGCACTGGGAAACTGAGTTGCCTACACCTGTTATATTGTAAGTGGACTGTATTTTTTGTGTGTGTAATTGATTACATAACGCCTCTGTGATAAAACATCGTGTACTACCGTTATCGAGAAGCGCGCGCGCCGTGTGATAATTGTTATGAATATCGGCTATCTCGACTAACACGGTGGACAACAGAACTGGTTTGGCGACGGGCCTTTGCGTGGTGGGGTCGCCGTCGCAATTCGCATTATGTGTGTGTGATTCTAATGCGGGTTGCGAAATTTGCCCTACTGTCACTAATGAGAGAGGTTGATTTTGCGTGTTATCCTCTGACTCGTTACGATGCAGTAGTGTGTTATGCTTCTTACAACATTTCCTACACGGTCCAAATGGGCAGTCGTTCGCCTTGTGCCCTGAGCGCAAACAGTTTGTACATAATTTATTTTGCGTGACTAAATTATATTTGTCTGCAATGGACAGATCAAGGAATTTCTGGCATGAAAATAACGGATGTTTTTCCTTACACATAGGGCAAGGTTTATACTGTGTTTTGTGCGACAGTGGTTTCGTAGTGTCAGATGAAGAAGCGTTACAGTGTACCTTATGAGTGGCCGCGTTAGTGTGTTTCTTACTATCGTGTGTGCCTTTACTATGCGTCCCTAATAGTTTATCCAACATGTCCGCTCTCCGTCCGATAAAACGAATTAAATCCTCTACCTTTAACTCAAGCTTCACATCGGCAGGACATTTTACCATTTGTGCGAGTACATACTCTTCCCATTCTCGCTCGGTAACAGGGTCCGCCTTCCGCATAATCATGTAAATGATGAGTGTATCCCAGAAGTCGGTCGGCTCCCCGAGTGTTTTTAGTGCACGTAGATGTTTTAACATCGTATCGACGAGCTTTCGCAATAACGCGGGTGACTCTTTAGTTATAGCTTGTGTGGAGAAAAGAGCTTTTACATGATTGTGTATTAATAGGCGGCTGTTATTGAACCTATTAGTGAGTAACTCCCATGCAACACTGTAATTATTGGCTGATAATTCCAGTGAGTCGATTATTAATTCAGCGCTACCCTTCAAAGCTGATTTTAAATAGTGGAACTTCTGAATATTACTTATTTGTGTGGAGTTATGCACTAAGGATAAAAAGGTGTCCCTAAACTCTAACCAATCCTCATAAGAACCGTCAAAGGTTGGTAATTGTATTGTAGGTAACTTCACCAGTTGTAGTGAATCAGAGTTATTAGAACTTTTAGGTGTTTTGCTATCCTCAGACAACAAAGACTTAGCTTGCGCGATGACACTAAAGTACCTTTGTTCGAACTGTTCCCTATATTCCAGATGTTCATCTAAATTATCACAAGATTCTTCAATTTGCGACTGAAGGTCGTTAAATTCGGTTATTAGGGAGGTAGCACTATCTATGCGTAATTTGATTTCAAGAACTTTATTAGCTTCTAACGGCTGTTGAAATGACTCAACATATTTTTGCAAATTAGACAATCGACCCTTAATTACTCCCCTTTTGCGTGTGAGGGCGTTAATTTGTGTAATTAACGGAGATTTAAGAGGTGATTTAGGAGCCACCGTCAGATGTGTAGAACTTGACTCCGCCATTCTGGTGGATATAGAAACCTGGAGTACTCACGCTTTGCGAACACGATTTCAGCGTCTGGAGCGTAGAGGCTGTAGCCGCTGCGGCTCCTGCCCTATCTCGCGAGTAAGTATGATGCACTGGAATTTGAGAGGAGAAACACTGTTAACACAAGGAAAGAGGAAGTTGATTGGGAGTCCTGGCTGGCACGTCTTACCGAGTTGCGCGTCTCTCGTTCGTGTCCACGTCTGACTCTTCACCTTTCTGGGCTGGTTGGTTTACTGGATCCGGCTCGAAGGACCAAAATTATGTTCATGCGTTAGGCGCCTTCCTCTTGAATTATGATTGTGGATTAAAAAGAAATGATACTTGGTTTCTCCAACATGTAAAATGGTTTATTCCAATGAGTGTTAGTACTTGGTACAATAAGAAAACGACTTTTAACTGTGGTTTTGAAAACGAAGCTATACAGAGCAAGGTTGAGATTCGAATATTAGTATTGTAGAAAACCCGAGCGGTTAACGTTCCATGGAGAAGAATTCGGGAATCTTCTACTGCTCCTATTGGTGCTTCTTCGATGGCAACCCTTGAGGTCCTCTCATTGGCTGTCCGAAGATGATGTCACAACTTTGAGTCATGACGTGTAGGTAGGTGCCCAAAGAACGGAACGCCTACGGTTTTGGTGATAGCAAATAAGCACGTCGTCAACATCATGCGTAAACAAACGGCAAGAATTCATGTACATTTACAAGATTACGTCTAAATAGTTTTTTTTTGCTGTCCTGTTGTGTTAGTGATACAATAAGTTTATTTAAAAAATAACTGTTATTAAAGAAGTATAACTCTAAGCCGCCAATTTAGAAACCGTAGCTAAAGTAAGCCAATTTATAAGCCCTAAATTACTCTCACAGGATTAAACCGTGAAGATATATATTTACGAATATATTTTACTAACAAAGGTTGACCTATTTTGCTGTATATACAAAAATAAATGAAGTTAAAAAGTTGTTCAACCATTCACTTAGTTAGCAAACATTATTTTTTCTACAATAAGCTAAGGTTAAGAATAAAAAATACCCGCTGGAGGATCGAGCAAGTTTTAATGGATAAAAACATAGAAACAATGTTAAGAAATCACTTTTGTTTGCTCGTCGCCCATATTATAACAATAATGCCTATATATGCTGTTATTTTGTATAATAATAAGCAGTTTACTAATTGCATTGAATTATTAGCATAAGTAATAAAAATTAATCTCCAACAACAACGCTAGATGGCGTTTATGTAAATATTATTACAGTTATTTTCTTACTTTCTTGATTATTGTAATTTGTTTATTAAACTAAATTTTTGAAATCAAATTTGATACATATAGTTTTGCTCTCTAATGCTATGTTTTTGTATTTCATAATATTATCCATGCACAGAATCACAATTATTTAGTTTAAACAGCGTTTGCACCTAATGTTTCTTATTCAGTAGTCCTAGCTAGACACTATCCATATAAAAATAAGTAAATGAAATAAAAATAGCAATCTATTTTTGAAACTCCTAAGAAATACAAAAGTTTTTTTCTCTAAATCCGTTAAAAAATATTATGCATCAATAATTCTGTCCTCATTTGTAAAACTTGGATCTTAAAAATCCATTTGCTCTTTCTTGTCCATGTTCTTTTGTATGTTCTTTCTCTTTATTGTATATCCCTTAGCAGCATGCCTCGCACCTCACGAGGCCCACTTCATCACAATTCATGCATTTGAGAGCCACAAATTCTGCCGTGAAGTGGTTCCTGTGAAGGCTCTTCTTGGATCCGTTGCAGATTCTGCAGGGTAGAAGGCGGAACCCGCCACACATTTGACAGGTGTTGCAGGCGTCTGGGCTCTGGAATTGAGAAAAATAGGAGTTAATGATGAATTTACTATTATGTTCCCAGAACCCCACTTAATCATTACGTAGTAGCTTCGAGGGTCCGTCTTATATTATTTTAGTATTCAAAATGTGTAATGAATTCATATTTTTTTATTTGAATTCGATGAGTTGCTGTCAAATTTTCTCGGAGACGATTTAGCCGAAAACAAACGATTCAGACCCAAATAGATGTAAACACGGAGAAGGATCCATTTTATTGTTTACAACCATTATTCCATAATTGTGTGTCCAATTTAGAGCTACAAAACTAGTAAACACGTGCAGTGTACAGAGGCCAGAACATCAAGCTAATACAATATGTCATATTTCTTTAATAGATTTTCAACTTTATCGTTAAAACATTAGGCTCAACTTTGATTGGGAAAGTTTGACAGTTTCGGGTAGCTTGATGTGCTGACGTGTGTGCACGTGGTTTTTTTAGGTTAATGTACCAATTTCACGAAACCTTTACATAAAAGGAAGCACCAATATAAAAAACTAACATACTCTTTTGACATCGAATATGAAACGGAATTCAAACCTGACAACGCAATATGAATCAAAATCACATTTCCTTTCAATAAAATACTCATTTTACATCTAACGTAAACGACAAATACGTTCCATGTTAGGCTTTCATCCCAGATCGAATTATTTGCCTAGACGTAGTCATTTCTGAGTATACAAATCATTTCTACTTCTATAGAATAACTCAAGTTATTGGCTTAAGACATCGGAAGGATTTTGTATAAGTATGTAGATATTTGGATAGGTTATTCTTCGTCTAGACGAGCTCTCACCCGACCCCTGCCGGGTATTTAAATCTAATTTACTTGATGAAATTGTAGTTGTAAGAAAACCTACAAGACTAATGTCTGTTAGTCTGGTACTATTCATCAATTGATTAGTACTGGCAGGATTATTTAACAATGTAGGGGTATATTATCCGGGGCTGCGGGACTGTTTGAAAGAGATACCGTGGCCCCGGAACACACAAAGGGCGATGAAGGAACATGGATGGGTTTTAGTCAGTAAAAGTCTGACACTCCCTCCTGCTCAGCCCAGAGCGGGAGGAGTCATTTGATGATTTCCCATCCGAAAAAAAAAAAAAAAAAAAAAGGGGTATATTATAGAATATTGAGTCTGAGGGACGATAATTTCAGTCTGCATTATGCACTGTAGGCCAAAGACCTCTTCATTGTAGGAAAGGACGTGCAAAAATTAAACGAGGAAACTAGCAACTAATGTTACTAGTTTCCTCGTTTAATTTTCGCCATGCCATGCGGTGACAGGGGGGATAGATGGGTATCGTTCGCCCCGACACTGCATCTAGCCCTCACCCTGTCATCGGTGTCCATTCCATTGGACCAAGAAGGGTACGGACAAAAGAGTGCGTCCGTGTTTGCGAACATAGGGAAGTCACTAAGGTGGAAGCAAGGAATTATAGTCGTCATTACAACGTGAAAAATATGTGGCTTCTACTTAACGATATGTAAGTTCTTCGCCAGAATTGGAAGGCATATCGATAAGTAACCTCCTGTCAGAGAGAAATCCAAGAAAATATGAAATGCTGTTCATATCAACAGTTCATATCACAACAAAATTGCTGACAGTGAAAGAAAACACCCAAATTAAAATACTATCGAAAAATACCGCCAAATCGATTAATCAATCATTTTTATTTTCCAACCAATTAACTTCCCGACACAAGACAGCCAATCTACAAAAACCAAACAAAAAACTGTTACAAAATGGCCACGGCACTTATGCAAGAACATTCAAATACCGCGAACAAGTTACAAAACATGTTGAACATGATAATATTTGTTTTTACTCAGTAATCGTAATAAACATTGCGTGAGGCGTTTAATTTGATAAAGGTGAACTGAAGGTCGTTTCCAATAAAGGAAACAGGTTCAATTGGCGGTCGGATGCGAAGATCGAAGTTGTTGAAATACCTTGTGAATATGCGACCTTCGTAGATCTCTTCGTTCGTGGTACATCGTTGTTATGACCTTTTGTCTTTGCTACAAGACTCAATTAAAGGTTCGTTGAAATTAAAACATGACCGCCGCCTGGTTTGTTAGAGGAATGTGTTGCTAAAAGATTTGCTGCAGCCGACTTCAGAAAGTGGAAACTGGAAAAGCTAGTAGTCACTATGAGCTAAGTCATAAGCAGTGGCAGTCTAGTGGTGTGAGGGTCGGACTGCTAAGTAATAGGTCTCGAGTTCGAACGCAAGGATTCATGTGCGTATTGTATAATTATCAGTGATCGGAATAGGTTGAGCTAATGCACCTAAAGTTCAAGCAAGGAACAGAAACGAAAAGTGTTCCTAACGACTAAAAATTATTTCCCGAATATTTTTTTCTGAAACTCGGAAATGTCTCGGAATCAGTTAAGTACATTTAATAATGTTGTTTATTAATCAGTACAATAGACTAATTGATTTCATTATTTTTCCTTTTTAGCCGACTTCGACAACAAGGAGAACGTTCACAAAAAGTTACGTTAGTTAGTTGTTTACGTTTAGTTCCAATAATTGTACAAAATGACTAAATGTTAGGAAATCCTATAAATTGGTTTTTTACCTTATTAGTTCTAACTATCAAAGCTGGTATGAAAATTAAAATAGCTTCCGCGCTTACTTACGGTGTTCAAACGAAGATAAGATACCTTTATTTTTTTAAACAATAAAAATCCTGCACTTTTTTAAAATCAGTATCAGTAAATGCATTCGATAGTTTTACTTTATTTATTTTAGTTGTACTTAAGTAATGTTCCGACATTCGGAACACATATTTCGAAAAAAATAAATATCGTAAGGAAGTCTCCACTTTCGTTTCTGTTCCTTGTACTTTAGGCACATTAGCTCTACCTACTCCGATCACTGATAATTATCACTTGCTTCGGTGAAGGAAAATATTGTGAGGAAACCAGCATAGAGAGCAGAGATATTTCTCGATGGCATCTAAAGCCAAGCCAGAGGCCATAAAAAGTCTGGGACCAGGTTAGGCACTAACCACACTATAAAGCAAGACTATGAGCTCATACGTTCCCAAAAAAGCATAAAAAAATATAATAATAGATGGAGCTATGCAATACATATTATATTATATCTCTTTCCCTGCTCTCCCAAAATAATTTTTCATTATGTCTTCGACGCGACGCAGGTAAATTGCACATAAATCACATGTCTACGACACCGATTTCAAAGTAATCAGAATATATTTCAAACATTGTTTAAGAATGAAAACGAATGCATAACTCACATTTCCTTAACTGCGTTATGATGTTTTATGTACTGAGAAAGTTCATATTTACATAAATAAAGCTTTCGATTCAAATTTTAATTTAGCTAATTAAAAATAATGACAGCCTATTGCCATCAACCTATGATACATTCAAAAAGTCTTGTGTGTTAAACTTTATCTTATTTTAGGACAGCCTATTGCTATCAACCTGAGATAATTTCAAAAAGTCTTGTGTGTTAAATTTTCTTTTTGTTATTTTTTTAAATTGCGTTGAATCATTCGACCATTTCGTTAACAGTGTTACTCTTTTCAGCCAAAAAGTTTACTAGGCCACGCAGTGTACTTATTGTCACTTCCTATTACACAACGAGTGTGCGACAAGCAACATTGTCACAAGTAATGATGCTAACTAAAATAATTGACAGCGAACAAGGAATCGATTTTACTCGTTTGTGCAATTTCTTTTGTGCGTCGGAAGTATTTCGGATTATAACTACGAAGTGATGCGCTGATTGCGGACTCCGTATTATGATAGATCATCATCCAATTAATCACATCATAATGACATAAGCTCAAGCTTTTTTCTCATGGGGGTGGGCAGGAACGTTATCTGCTACAATCATTACATAATTCTTTCGACTCGTCCACGTTCATACATCTGGTCATATACTGCCGGTTGCGAGTACTACGCACCTGACCTTTCTGAAAAACGTCACCAATAAGGTACACATATATCAATAGGTACATTATCTCTCACAGTCTAGTCTCCGGAGTTTTCCGTACTTGATTGACCAAACCTTTACAAGGCAAGTGAGTAATACTGTGAAGCTAGATAACAGAACGAATAGACCCACCCATTTATAACAAGAAATCTTCAGAATTCCCAAACAAAAGGACGTCGCAACTTCTGGTGTCTACTCTTCCAGAACAAAGCGTAGTGAAATTCTATATTGAAAAGAGCTTTTTGCCCATCCGATAATTAAAATGGTCACAGTTTACTGATGAGCAGTGGTATACAATACAGATTGGGGCTATTGTTACTAGATGTAGCATTTACATGACAGAGTGCAATGTAACGTGAAATGCGAACCTGAAATCAAATTGTATGGAAACTGCTTTATATGCTCTGCGTAGCGTTGCACGGCGCGGGCGTGTGTGTATTGACTGATAATACACCTTGTTTACCAAGATTACCGACGTAGCTCGAAGAATTGCCCAACGTAAGTGGCAGTGGGCAGGGCACATTTCTCGCAGGACGGATGTCCGATGGGGCCGAAAAGTTCGGGAGTGGCGACCGCGAACCGGAAGACGTTGCGTTAGAAGGCCTCCCATTAGATGGACCGATAACCTGGTGAAAGTTGCGGGGATCCGCTGGATGCGAGTCGCACGGAACCGGTCAATGTGGCGACACTTGGGGGAGGCCTATGTCCAGCAGTGGACGTCTTTCGGCTGAAATGATGATGATGACGATGGTGACACTTTATTTGGCTGTAGTTGTAGCTATAGCGTGTATCACAAAGATATGGTAATATTTCAGGTTGTGATTCACACCATCAAACAATCTGAAGAACGCGAAAAAATAATCACCAGTCCCATACTTTGGGACAAGTAGGTATGGAAGTTTTGTATTCCTGATAGCTAATATTTCGTCTCGTAGCTAAATAATAGCAGCCACTCGCGTCGATCTTCGAGATCAGGCCGCGCTTGCCAAGGTCGGTCTTGGATGGGTGACCATCATTATATACCAAGTTTCCTCCGTGCCTCGGTAAGCACTTTAAGTCGTTACAGGTACCGTATTACCCAGTACTGACTGGATTGAAAAGGTTAGATGGGCAGTTGCTCCTTGTATAAAACTGGAAGCCGACCTCAACATAGCTAGAAAAAGGCTAGGCAAATGATGACGGCTGATTATTAATTCTCCTGCTGTGCCCGCGGCTTCGTTATTTATTTGTGCTCACGATATTATTGGTTCCACTGAGAAAATCCAGAATCTCCGATAGTCAATTGTACTAGACTAACGTACATTTACAAGCCCTGAACTATAACCTGATCAACACAAATTAGATACCCGAACCGTTCACAAGCTTGTCGGTTTGCAGCCGGTGACACAGAATAAATCGGTACAGAAGGAGAACTTCATCCAATGAGTGAGACTAGACGCGAATAAATCTGAAACAAATTCCAGTCGCGAGTGCGGTTGTACCCGCAGTACTTGCAGCGTATCTGTATGTGATATCGTTTTCGATAGACGTCAGATCGTCATCGATTGTCTGGCGACATCCTTACCTACGTACTACAGTATCGTATCTTAAATCGAGATATAGTGCTGCATAGTTCATTCCTTAATCGGAAGCAACGCTAGTTATTTCAATACAATTTCCACTGTAATGCTTACTAATAGCGCTCTCCTGATATAAACTACACGGGAATGAAGAACAGGGTGTAAATTTCTTCATCCCCCATAGTATAGGGAGGATCCTAAGACCAGACAGGTGTTGTGTCTGGTGAGCTACTGCCCGAAGGCTCGGATAACTTTAACAGCGCGATTCGAATTTTGATATTAGTTCTTCTTTTACGGCATGGATGGCGCTGCAGTACCTACTTTTTTATGTACTATGTTGCTTTATTATTTTTTGTGCCGTCCGCTACATGACAATGTGATTCAAGCGTCAAAAGAAACTTGCATCCCTAAAAATAACCGTTGAGCAACAGCCCACCAAACACAACCTGTCCGGTCTAAGGATCCTGCCCTTCTTTGTCTTTCTTCTAGTTCATACCTTTACATGAAGTCGGTCTTCTGTATCTCCTTATTCTGTGGTACCATTATGCGGTGAATTACGTACAAAGTAAACTTTGTGTAGCGGGCTCTGTGCTCAACCTTGTGTAAACGCGTTACAGTCGCTATGTGGATACAGTCTACCCTGATGGATTGGATGGACGAAGTAGTAACTGTGCTGAGTAGCATCATGATAGATGTATTTGTTTTTGGGGATGGTCCCGCAACCTGATATTTTCAATGGGAATTTTCTTGTCTTGGGACGTTGAAAATGTGGAACACAAGGAAAGAGCAGGAGTTTCTGATGACCCCAGGTGGAAAAGATAAAGTATTTATAACTTAGTTTTTAACCACCGACGAAATTAACAGTAACTGTGATCCGTCTGTTGTTTCTCGTCATTTATAGGTGTGTGGTCCTGAAAAGTTATTTTTTATTTGTCTTTGGGCATTAAAAATGTTGAATTTAGGGAACGAGCTGGGGTTGACAACACCACACGGATGAAGTCACATAGAAATAAGAACCAAATTTTTTTTTTTTTTTTCGGTAACCGTGCAACAGCTGTATTGAGACAGGAGGCTGTAATACTTTAAAAAATACATACCAGAAAGGGTACATAACGGCGAAAATAAATGTACATATTTATTTTATACTAGTACTTCTTACAACCGTACTAACTGGGTTGTGGGGTTCAGATAGGCAGTTAGTCCATGTAAAATACTGGTATTCAGCTGCATCCAGTTAGACTGGAAGCCGACCCCAACTTAGTTGGGAAAAGGCTAGGCAGATGATGATGATAGCACTTCGCCCGCGACTTCGTCCGCAAAAATTGTGACAGCTCGGCTAATATGCACGATATAAAAATAATATATAGCTTAAAGCAAAAACGAATAGCCTGTAGCTTTCTATCACTGTAAAAAAAAATAGAATTGGATCATTAGTTCTGGAAATAACCCCCTACATACAACCTTACAAACAAAGGAGATGTTCCAGAAATGTATGGAGCCTGGGCCAGCACTATGTACACTATATGTAAATATCGCTATGTATTACAGTAACCGTTTTTTATTGTTAATTTTCATTAATTTCACTTCGTCTCAAAGTACATTCAAATTAACTTGGGCAAAGGGAGGAACACAAAATGAAATTAAATATGGTGGATCGGATCAGCACCAAGCGAAAAATGACATTATGACAATAACATTTGATTGACGTATGTCGTAATACCTGCGATAAAAATAAACAAAACGAATTTCGAAAATCTTGGGTTTCGGTTTCGATAAAATACTACAGATCCAAACTCAAAGCAAGGAAAGACTCAAAAATGTCACTTCTTAAAACTGTCAAAGTCGTCAAACTTCATTTGTCAAACAAAACTGTCATAGCTGCCCTAAAAATAGGGTTATTTTATTAAAAAAAACTTTCCAAATGATCATTATTGTACCACTGTACCTTTCTTCAAATCATTTTTTTAGTATTTTTATGAAATTCCCCTATTTTTTTCCTTTTTATCTATGTAGTGCACATAGTGGTGGCCCAAAATCAAACATCTCCTTTTACCTCTTTATAATATTATTAGTACAGATTATTACTGAACGTTTATTAATTCGATGGAAAAACAGAGTCTCAGATTAACAGAACATATTTAATTACGTTCATTTCGAGATGAATTGTTACATTTAATTCCTGATTTAACTTGAAAGCATTCTAAATCGTAAGCACTTCATTTCATTTGACTGTAACACGATTATGTGTTGCTAACAAAAATCTTTTATTTCCTTTATTTGAAACCAAAGCTTAAAAAAAAAGTTTGTTGACAAAACGCCCTAAGGAAAACTCTGTTACTATGTCAATTGTTTCTTTTTTTGTAATCACAAAGAGCCAATAAAAACAGGTGTATTCTGACCATGGCAATAAAGTTCATTGACACAATAAACCTTGTTCACAAAACTTTTATTATAAAGATGAAAATATAATAAGCTTTCCTATTTTAATGTTATTCGTAGATCTTTGATAGTATTATCATATGGCGCTATCTTCTTCCCAATTTAGTCGTGGTCGGCTTCCAGTCTAACCGGATGTAGCTGCACACCAGTATTTTACATGGAGCGACTGCTCCTCTGACCTGTACAACCCAGTTAGTACTTCCTAATATGACACCCCTTTTTTCGGATGGGGAATCATCAAATCTCGCTCTGAGCGGAGCGGAAGGGAGTGTCAGACTTGTACTGACTAAAACCCATCCATGTTCCCTTTTTGCCCTTTGTGTTCCAGGGCCGCGGTATCTCTTTCGAAAATTCCCGCAGCCCTGGCAGGCATCGACCCTTGCGGACCCTTTCCTGTTTGCTGACATCTCTTTGAGGACTTGTGACTATCGACAAATGACTGTATTTAACGGGCTTAACGTGCTTTCAGAAGCCCGGTATAAAATGGATGGTCACCCATCCACGGACCGACCTTGGCTAGCGCAGCTTACCCTTGCAGATTGAACCGTGCAGCTATTTAACGTTGAGGCTAATAATGGGTAGTCACATTGGGTAGACGCTCCATGTAAAATACTAGTATTGCGCTACATCTGGTTAGACTGGAAATCAGACCCAACATATTTGGAAAAAGGCTAGGCAGCTGATATCCTATTTTTATATTGCTATCGAAAACTAAAGGGATTATGTGTAGGTAACAGATGAGCATAAACCACATAATTCTTCGAATTCATTAAAACATACTGCTATCAAAACCCAGATTATGAAACATAGATATTGTTACATTAACAAGACACGTCTCGAAGCGTTCATTATCATAGTCTTTGGAGAATACTTTGTCAGTAATGAACGTTTCGCAGAAATCATAATTAACTTTACTTATTTTGCAGAAAATGTTTGCAATCCTTGGATAAGGTCAGAACTACTGCATTATGTCAGTTTGAGGCTTTTATTTGTAGGTAGGACAGATATATTGCAAACATATCAATTTTAATAAAGCTATGCAGTACTATGCATAATATAACATAGCATCGCGCCTATTATCCCCGAAGGGCTAGGCTGAGCTGTACCTAATAGTACACCCACATTTCACCAATTATGTTTAAGTCCCATGTAATAGGGGGCGAGCCTATTACCATCAACCGGGCACAAATCACAATCTTCATGGCTGCTACTGAGAAATCCCTGAAAGCTATTTGCGACCAGTGCGACCACTAGACCACCGACCCCTAGACCAATAAATCTATACGCACTAATAAAACAAAACAGATTCAATACAAAAGAATTGGCATGTATTTTAGAGAAAATATGGAAATTTGTTTTTCTTAAATGACTCAAGAAGTCCCATGGTACTAAAGATAAAGATAGTCTTTTATATCAATTGTCAAAATAAATAAAACTTGTTTTATATAGCCCAAGATAGAAAGGTTTAGAAGGAGAAATAGCTTTTGCCCAGAAGTGGGACACTTAAGGTCTATCAATACAATTCAATTCAATTTCAATTCAATTCTTCGGGCTCCGACGGTAAACTTGGTTCTCTTGCGGATGTCTTCAGGCAGCACATAATGAGACATAACTTTTTCATAACACCATGTACTTACTTTTTCCTAAGTGTCATAACTAAACATATTTGAATTTAAAAATAAACATAATAAATTTAAAAAATAATGAATTACCTTGTAAGGTTTCAACATCTTCCTCAGTTCTCCACTCTCGTTGAGTTTCTCCACCGTGTCTGCATCCTGAAACCAATGAAAGGGGATTTAATATAAAAAGTTTCTAATTAAGCAAGCTTGGTGACATTGACACTGGGAAATCCTGTGATATTGTGGTCTTGCAAATTAAAAATGTGGACGACTTTGTGGAATGCAGTTTTTTTGCGGGTTCATCAGTTTTAGCTTTTAGTCTTTCTTTATTAATTTTAAGTATAAGTAAAGTTATGATGCTGTCTGGATCCTTATACATAGTGTAACAAGATCCTTAACGAAGCCGTCAACCAAGCATTAAGTACATTAAAAATTGCTGGGAAATTACTTTTAATTGGGGTGAAAAATCACACGGTAGGACTAAATGTAACGCACTCAAAACATTGTGCTGATGGATGGATTGAATAGTACGGGGTTGTGGAGGTGTTTACAGCAAAAATCTTACGTTAAAACATTTAAGAAAAAAATATGGAACTTTGACCCCTAATATCTCCGTAACTAGAAGGTTCCCAGACATGGTCTAGAACAAAAAAATGATCGCAATGACGGGAGGAATAAGTACCTTTCGGCTTCGTTAAGGGTCTTGTTACACCTTTTATTGCCAGACTTAACAAGCAAAAATCAGCAATTTGCTCAGAACCTCAAGGCAAAAATAGTCCTGTTTTAAAACATCGAATCTGTACACTTTGTGACCCTTTTAAAAATCTTAAACTTGTCACTTTTATTGCTAAAAAAAAATACAATTCACATTATCAGAAAGACAATTAATCTTATAACTAAATATAAGAATTGCTTATGAAGAAGAAGCTTATTTATTTACGAGTATCTTTACAGTGCTGTCTGTGGGTAAAATGAAAAAGTGAGTGTATTATATATCGATTCTTGAAGGCAAATCAATAGCAATTACACATTCAACTATTTTTATTTATGTATTGAAATGTTTCGGAAACACAGAGTAGGCATTATAGTAAAAAAAATATTCGTTCTTTACCCATAGCAACAAATAAATAAAACGCATCATCCTTTTTCCGAACACTTTAACTTATATAAACCATACAAAACAATCGTCTATAATATTTCAAAACAACATTATTTAATCTCAGTCTCATTTTAAAAAGAAATGCTTCTCATAAATTTCGCTTAGCTTTTCCGCAGATAGTCGATTTCCATGGAGATGCAGCGACAGGTAAAAGCCGGTAACGAATGGCAGAGAAAACAGACGACAATAGGAAAACTCGGAACTACTCGCACGTTACCATTTCCGAGATCTCTGAAGCATTATTTGTGAGCATTTTCGGAATTAATAGTCTAGGGAATATTGACGGTCTTCGAGAAGATATGAAATGTTTGTTTTCTGGAAATAGATCTGCTTGTGATATCTATCCAAGTATATAAAAGGAATAATCATTTTATAAGACAGAGGAAGAGGAAGAGCCGTTCAGGTCTATCTTCAGGTTAAGCCGCACTTGTCTAGGTTGGTCTGTTGATGGGTGACCATTTATTGCATATCATCGTTACAGGTAGTCAGTGGCCCGAAAGTTTGGCATTCAGTCTTACCAAGGAATATTATATTACACAGTACTAATTGGGTTGTGGAGGTCAGATATGCAGTCGCTATGCAAAATAGCAATTATGTAAAAAAAAATTAGAAGTAAAATTTGACTCATTTCCCGGTTTCCGATTGAACTGAGATTTTCGTTTGGATGACAATGCATGATTGGTAAAAATAAATAAAATAAAATAAGTTTATTTCAAGTAACAAGACTCCTATATAAGATGGCGGACTCTCAAAGATGGCGGACTAGTTCTTTTTTTTTTATATTCCCACCAGCTGTTGCCCAAGGCTTCGCTCGCGTTTTGGACGGAAATTATCCCACGGGCACGTTGTAAATATAGCCTTATAGCACTCGGGGATAATGTAGCTTCCTATTAGTGAAAGAATTTTCAAAATCGGTTCAGTAGATTACCCCCTACATACAAACTTACAAACTTTTAAAGAAATTTTACCTCTTTATAATATTAGCATAGATAATATGTGTATCAAATGCAAGGTAAAAGCGTGTTTTTTTATGTTTGTTTACTATAACAGTAGTTACCATTATTAACACCGCAAGATTTTAATCTTCCTATCAGTGCGTACATAGTGTTTTTAATAACGCATTTCGTATACTCTACGTAAACTCTAAACAAATAAACATCGATACGCAGGCAAAACCAGGAAGCGTTAAGCAGTGCATTATCGGAGCAGGTCGGTAGTACGTCGGTAAGGCAGCTTCCGATAGGCGGCCTTTGTACGGTCTGTGTTTATCAGCTTTATTCCACTTTGGTTTAAATGTACGCGGTTGTTAGTGTTGGATGTGGTACTTTTGTAGCCACAAATGGTAACAGCAATATCACCGAGCCGATTTTTAAGGGAATCTTTGGTCTCGTTAGTCTAGTGATCGCAAGCGTGACTGCTGAGCAAGAGATCCTAATTTCGATTTCCGGGTCTTGCAAAGTGTTACTGGGTTTTTACTGGACTTTCTTAGTTGTAGCCACGGAGTCTGGATCTGTGCCCGATTAATGGCAATAGGCTCGCCCCCTATTACAT
Organism: Eugnorisma glareosa; assembly: GCA_947578425.1. Taxonomy (NCBI): domain Eukaryota; kingdom Metazoa; phylum Arthropoda; class Insecta; order Lepidoptera; family Noctuidae; genus Eugnorisma; species Eugnorisma glareosa. The sequence continues at coordinate 15,436,187 of OX387960.1, read as the reverse complement.
GGGAATATAACATAAGGGCAAAATATGGGTGTACTATTAGGTGTAGCTCTGTCTAACCCTTCGGGGATTGTGTTCCCTGAAGAGCGTTATGTTATGTTAGGTGTTGTGCACAAATCTGTGCGCAAACAGGTGCACTTTTCCTTTGGTATTATCCAGTGGGACAGCACTCCGACACGGCAGGGAACAGAGCAGGCGCATGACTAACGGCTTAAAGTGCTTAGAGAGGCTTCTGTACGCTTCTGAGAAATTCCTAATGGAAAACCCAATCATGGTCAATCATTACTAAAAGCGATGTTGAAGTATAAAATGTTTTGAAACCGACTGAGACTTGTCTGAAACTTTCACGTTTCCAGGAACTTTCTCTGAAGCTCAATAATGACGAGTGACGGCACGGTTAGCGCAGTGTCTCGGATTCGATCCCCGCATGGAACAAATATTTCTAAGGCCTACAGGTAGTCGTTCCGCTTCGTGCTGTTTGTCTATGTGAATATAACTATTTGTAAACGCACCCACGATACAGGAGAAACCCCTAGTGTGGGGCAAAGTCTTCCAAAACAATAAAATATTCGAAGCTTGTCCATTTTCTTCTGTAATCTTTGTACTGAGCTCTAGTTTGTATATTAATGTGCACTGTAATACTACGCTATCCGCTTGTGCTCGTGGTATAAAGATAAAAAAAAGGATTATAGTACTAAGCAGGCCTTTAATGGTTATAGGGTTCGGGTCAAAAGGTTTTTTGATCTGGTATAAGTAGGTCATATTCATTGCTTGGTTTTCTTCCGTTGAGTCTTTGAATGGACTAGTTGTGCTAAAACTTTAAAGCTTATTTGAAAATTTGAACAAAATTCGGAAAAGGCGAACGCGCTCAGGTATTAAGCGAAATTCAGGTATTCGCGTTTTTTACTAAATGCAACTCAGTTTAAGGTTTTACGTATATAACTTCACGCCTGTAATCCCGGAAGGGTAGGTAGGTGGGTGGTAGGGGGGGTTAGGCAGAGGTGTACCTAATTGTACACCCATATTTCGCCTTATGTTAAAGTCCCATGTAATAGGGGGCGAGCCTATTACCATTAACTGGGCACAAATTCAGACTCCGTGGCTGCTACTGAGAAATTCCTGATCGAAAAACCCAATAACACTTTGCCCGACCCAGGAATCGAGCCAACGACCTCATGCTCAGTAGCCGCGCTTGCCACTTGCCACTCGACCAACGAGGCAGTCATCATAATCATAATTATTTTAATTATCAAAACAATACGCTAATTTAGAATAACCCAATTGAATAATAACTTTGACGTGAAATCATGGTATTTGAGACGGTATGTATCTTAGATTAGTACACCTAAAGAGAGGCCATTGCACAGCATGGCATCATCACATAAGTACGATTCTTAACAATCGCATAATAATGCGAATAGTAAAAACGATTGGCTATAACTTTTCTACAATTCCTAGTAAGTAATTATGGTTATTGACATTGTAATGAATGGCAGTGAATAATAGTGATCGGTTCAATAAAAACTTTGTTTTCTCATATTAAAGACATACTTCTATTGTTTGTTGGCGTATTAGAAATATGTAAGGCTTAGGTTATACTACGCGATGAAAATTGCTGTGTTGCCGACAAATTATATTATCAACTGGCTGTTGCCCGCGGCTTCGCTCGCGTTTTGGTCAGAAATTACCCCACGGGGACGTTAAAAATATAGCCTATGGCACTCGGGGATAATGTAGGTTCCTATTAGTGAACAAATCGGTTCAGTAGATCCAGAGATTACCCCCTATAACCTCACAAACTCACAAACTTTACCTCTTTTTAATTTTAGTATAGATTAATTTTGCTTTGAGTTTGTGTAAGCATAGCATAATCAGCCTGAATGTTCATGGATAGACAGGGACAAGAAAACTCAAGAAATGATAGATGTATTGTGTGAATAATGATATGAAATAGAAAGGAGTAAATGATGCCGTGACGTCTGGCAGGGGAGAATTGAAGAAGAAAACGTGTTGCGCCGACCTCAAGTAGACTGGGACAAGAGAACGAAGATGATGTTGATGAATCAGCCTATAATGTTCCCACTGCTGGGACACACGGCCTCCTCTCTATGAGAGAAAATGGACAGTTATCCACCACGCGGGCCCAGTGCGGGTTGGTAGAAGTCACATGTTTGCGAATTTAGGTTCTAGGACCAAAATTCCTTGCGATGTTTTCATTCATATTTTTGAGAGTAGTGGTGATGTAATAAATTACTCAAAGTAATGCGCCTGTCGAGATGGGCAGACGACATTGTTGCCATCGCCTGAATATGCTGGATGAGGCTGGCACAAGAGCGTGGAGCTTGGCACAAGAGCGTGGAGCTTGGCACAAGCAAAAAGAGGCCTATACTTGGCTTGCGATGTTTTCATTCATATTTTTGAGAGTATTGGTGATGTAATAAATTACTCAAAGTAATGCGCCTGTCGAGATGGGCAGACGACATTGTTGCCATCGCCTGAATATGCTGGCTAGTAGCTTGGCACAAGAGCGTGGAGCTTGGCACAAGCAAAAAGAGGCCTATACTTGGCAGTGAGTTAAGTCGGGCTTCTTTTTTCGTGTCGATGATACCCCTTCGGCCGTCTACGAAACCGTTTCGTAACTGGTTTCGATGAAGGAATTATTTTTCCTTATACAACTTGTTTAAATTGCTTGGGCCCAGTATGTGGCCATGTTAATTGCAACGTTTGTGGCGTCTTTTAGGTCCTCCAAAGTGCAGGTGTTGAGACAGTTTGGACACTCCAGCAAGTGGGACATCGCCCGACTTCAGTTTTCATGGAATTTTCAAGTCAGGCTGTTAATATTGATGATGATGATGATGATGATGAATGCGTCTGTCTGAGCTTGAACCTTTTTTTTTTTTTTTACCGGTGGGAAATCATCAATAACCCAATAACGCTCTGGCGTCTGTCTGTGCTTGAACCTACGGCATTCAAATCATAAGTCAGAACTGTTACCTTTTTGCCAACACTGCTCCCTTGTGTTGTATAATATATGCTTGTTTCATTTAAACGAAATTATTACATCTTACATTTTTACAAAATATTTTGCGCTAATAAAATTAACAATCAGTCTAGCCTCTACTTTCCAATCGTAGATTCGTTTCTATTCAGCGTTTCTTTTATTATTGTTGTAGATAAAACAATTAAAATAAAAATTACCACCTATTAACTCCTAGAATTCCATTCGTTTTACCAAAACAGACCTTGAAATTATTATTCACAGACGAGCACAATGCTTCGTGATAATTGTTTCAAGTAGTAGAAACTGGTCACTGGGTAAACAAAAGTCGATCAAAGTTTTTGTTGAAATTATTTACTGTGAACCATTTTATTCTGGGCACGTGTAAGTGTGTACGAACGACGTCCAATCAAGCTGTACAAAATCAGTTTATGTGCATCTCTCATTGTACGGGAAATCTATGCTAAGCGAGGTCACGTGATGCTGGAAATGTATAGCTTGATGTGTCTCCTTGTGTACGTACTACCGAGTTCACCGACAGTCAACCAACTTTCAATCTTATTACTTAGGGTATATGTATACATTAAAGTATTTATAATGTTGAGATATTCCATTAAACTAAGAATAAATCTCAAGAAGGGTCAAAGGACCTCGATTCTATTGCCTCTAACGCTACGTTTTAGATTTACAAACAGCAGTTGAAGAGCTTTTATTAATATTAGGTCACCACCTATGAAATCAGCGTTTTGTATGGAGGATTTTAAAGAAGTTCCATTTTTCATACTATCATTTTCTTAATTAATAAAATTCATTTTATTTAACAACAGACTATGAACACTAATGTTTAAAAAATAAGTTTCGGCTAAGTTAAAACAAATAGTAGTCCTCTTTTTGCTAACAAAACGAGGAGTCATTTTTAAGGTATTTTTTTGTTTAGAAAACTATAATTAATAAAGTTTTTTTTACTATTGGTAGTTGTCTATGATGGTCATTTTTCGATATAATATCAAGCAATTGATGAATATTTTAATTCATAGAAGTGACGAGGTTCTCCATTTGTGAGAAAAAAAACGCCAATTTCATAGGTATCACACAATATATGTTAAAAAAAAATTGGTGAACTTCTGTGGTCTTATATCCATCTACTGATGAATTTAAGGTCTCTCATTTCAAAATTAATTGTAAATTTGCTGTCAAGCGTCATCATCTTCTGTCTAGTCTTTTTCCACTATGGGGTCGGCTTCCAGATCTTCCAGCTGAATACCAGTATTTTACATGGAGCGACTGCCTATCAACAACAACCCAGTTAGTACTGGGTAATACGATTCCCTTTGGTAAGACGGGTTGGACTTATCCCAAGCATATGATAAAAATCTTGCAAAATATGATTAACAGTGTTTGAGAAGGAAAATATGTTTAAATAGGCTGAAGCGGTGAAGATCGAAACGACTGAAAAAAAATGTTGGAATTTCTGTAATGCGCTTTCACCCATTTTTCTCTATACGTCACAGTTTTCATTTATTTCCTTCAAATTTTATCTAATTAAAAATGTTCTTAGTAGTAAAATAATCAATCACAATTCATCAGTCATCTACAATATGCATCAAGCTTTACAACGAGACACTATTGTTAGGTCCCTCGGGAAAATTTCCAGTAAGAACTTCACATGTTTTCTTAGTATGATAAACGTTCTACTCAGTGTCGCATACGTTAGTACTGGCCACGGAATAATCTTGAAGCGTTACCGTCAAGGTAATGAACTGATGACTTCATGTAATCGGTGTTTTGACAACCACTGAAAAAGACATTGGGGCCAAAGTATTGAAAAGAATACATAACATTACTCCTGTAATCTCCGAAGTGTTAGGCAGAGGTGTACCTATTAATACAACCACATTTCGTCAGTTATGTTTAAGTCCCATGCAATAGGGGTTGAGCCTATTGCCATCAATCGGGCACAGATCCAGACTCCGTGACTTCTACTGAGAAAATCCTGATGGAAAAATCCAATAACACTTTGTCCGACCTGGGAATCGAACCGACGACCTCATGCTAAGCAGTCGCGATTGCGACCACTACACCAACGAGGCAGTATTGAAAAGAATATTTGTCTAATTAATCTGTATTTATGATGTTTTCAAGCTGTATCTATGCTAATATATCATGGAAAGGTAAAGTTTGTAAGTTTGGCCGAAGGATGTAACATCCAAAACTACTGGTCCAATTTATAAAAATCTTTTACCGATGGAAAGCCGTTACTGAGCGCCATATCAGAATACCAGCGCTGTGAAGATTTTTTTTAATGTTTTTTTTTTTTTTTTTTGTTTTGGCCTCGTACAGGATCAATTTCGTTTGTTTTCTTTTATGTTTAATTTTATATAATTTTGTTGTAACTAATATTCATTTGATCATTTTTTTTTGTGTTTTGTCCTGTGCGGGCTATGATTATATTTTCAACGCTGACAATTTATTTAATTTAGATTGACAGACAGACATGGGGATTTTATCAACAGGACATTTATAAAATCATTCAAAGGCACAGTTTTTTCAAAGAATATGTTTTTTATGAACGAAATATGACGAAAACTTTGCTCCTTTTGAAGCAAAGTTACGTTAAAAGAATAATGAAGTTTTAAAATTTTCTCAATCTCTTTTTCCTTCCATAATTTTCTATTAAAATTAAGCCCTCGTCTTAACAATATTAAAAACGATTACACCAGTACAGTAATCTATAGCTGAACTCGATAAAAAAACTCGTTTAAACCGACTCAAGATCTTAATCTATTTGACGGTAAGTACAAACTTTTACCTACTTTCTTTACATTTCACATAATGAGACCATTGAAGAAAATCTTCTGTGGAAATTTTTATTTCAACACACTGTAATTTACATCTTATCACTTAGAGCTAAGGTGTGTTTTCTAAGTTGTAGAGTTAATGGCTTCGTTGCCATAAGTTTCATTTCTAGTAGGTCAGTATATTATGTTCGTTTTATTATAAAACGTTTGCTTCGTCTTCCGTAGGCCTGTTTCCGGAAACATTATTACATTTCCTTAAAGTTTTGTGCTTTAAAAGGGCAAACTTTTCAGAATTAGCCTTTTCAAATTGTCTGCGGACAGTTTTTAAGGCGCTCTCGCTCCTCTCTGGACGATATCTTATTTACGTTGGCCTTTCCATCGAAATTGGACTTTAAAACCTAGGTATTAAGGAATGAGTTTCACAACTCTAAACGTACATAATGTTTTTCTTTCGGAAAAGATTCCTATCTTTTGATGTCTCCAACGGGAAGACTAAGGAATTGGTCTCTACACCCTAGGCATTAAAAATGAGTTTCCCACAACTTTAAATGGACCTTCATAACAATGAAACTCGTTATCTACTTTGTATTCCACGTTGCAATCATTGTTATTACAAAGTGTCAGATTTTATCACATAAGTGACAACTTGGCCCCGATTGTTTTGAGGTCGAAAACCATTCTTGGACGATCTCTTGGATGGTCCAACCGCTTTTCCGCAACATGTATGAAACTAGCTGCAATCAATTCTTCTGCTGGCTAATTTTGAAAGTGCGTTCCTGGATTTACAACTTTATTCTAGGCGCAGTAAAATCTAAATTCTACCAGAACGCTTGAATTTGGGCAAAAATTTTGATGTCGCTTAGTAACAACGAACATGAAGGATCAAATTTCAAAGAACCTGAAGTTTCAGTACAACCTTTAAGGAACACTAAATCTTTCAAATCACAAGACATATCTTATCTTCGTCATCTGCCTAGCTCCCAAATTTGTTGAGGTCGGCTTCCAGTCTTACCGGATGCAGCTCAATACCAGCACTTTACATGGAGCGACTGCCTATCTGACGTCCACAACCCAGTTAGTACTGGGTTTTACGGTAACCCTTGGATGCGCAAGGGTAGCGCGAAATTTTCCAATATAACCCCATTCTATAGCTATTTCATGAAAAAGTCACTCTTTAGGATTATATGAACTTGGAGGGCTGTATTGATGATTTGAATGATTATAATTCTGTAACTCCGTACGTGTTACTGGCGGGATTCATATTTTCATCAACATACAACCTGAAACAGACCTGCAAAATTGCAAAAAACGTAAGAAAATTTGAATTTCGCGGGCTAAACTCTCGCTTCCACCTTAATAAGACTTATTATTAGACTTTTGGACCACTGAAGTCTACCTGATGCTACAGGTAGACTTCAGTGAACTTTAGTGGTGGTTCTTTCAAATATCTACAAATGACAGCCGGGACCAACAGCTTAACGTGTTATCCGAGGTACAGAGGAAACTCGTTATGTACCTAATGATGGTCACCCATTTTTTTCTTTAAATTAAACTTTGCCCCACACCAGGAATTTCTCCTGTATTGTGGGTGCGTTTATTAACATTTAAACTCACATACACAAACAGCCAGACCCGGAACAACTATCTGTAGGTCATACAAATATTTGTTCCGTGCGGGGATCGAACCCGCGACACGCAGCGTAGCAGCCAATCGCTCAGCCACTGCGCCCACCGTGTCGTCATTCACAGACCAACCTTGACAAGGGCAGGCTTAACCTTGAAGATCGACCCGTGCTATTGACATGTCAATCTTCCTGGTTGGAAAATCTGTAGTAGTAGTTAGTATAAGCAGGCCTCTTATTCTATTAAAAGTCCGTATTTCTCTAGGCCGCCGCCACTGCCGCCGAAGCCTGCCCAGAAAGAGGTGGTGGGCGATCAGAACGCGTATCATGAGGCGTGAGGGCTGGTTCGAAGAGGCACGACAAAAGAGCACATGGAAGGAATTGGGGGAGGCAAAATCAAATGCAAAGCATTGGCACAGTAAAGGCAGAATAGGCCAGATCAATTTCGAAGTTTTACCACCGATATAGAATCTAAACACAATCTTAGAACAACACGAGTGCAAATAACATACCTATTTATCACTTTCCCTCAAAACTATCTATACCTAAACACCCCAGACCTGCTAAGCACAGTCACTCTTCAAGCTCCACTTACCCTCGCATGTTATCAGAGAAACAAAACAAACAACACAGGCATCGCACGAGAGGGGTCTAGGTCACAGGATGCACGTGGATACAGGGTGGATGACTCGTGCCGGTCGCAACGAGCTCAGAGGGAACCAAGAACAATATTAAACTACGAATTTTATAGTACTAATATGACTGCCTCATTGGTCTAGTGGTGGTAAGCGTGACTGCTGAGCTTGAGCTAGAATCAAGCTGGAATCAAGCCCAGATGCTTGATTCCCGGGTCGGGCATAGTGTTATTAGGTTTTTTCATTAAAAATTTCTCATTAGCAGCCACGGAGTCGGGATTTAAGTCCGGTTGATGGCACCAATGGTATCGCTCCATTTTACATGGGGTCAGATGTGGGTGTACTATTACGTACGCATCTGCCTAACTCTTCGGGATCGGTGGTAGGCTTGATGTTACGTTATGTTTTATAGTAGTAAGTACGTATTTTACTACAACTCAGGATCTGGCTGGAACAGACTATAGACGGCAAATCAGCCGGAGGCCGAAGCACAGAACGGTGGTCCGTTCAAATATTCGAGTTATTTGAGATAGCACTCCACTGATCGTAACAGATGGAGAAAAATGTTGACAAATTGAACACAATTCTCAGCAGTGTGAGAAAGATTAAGAAGAAGATGTGTCATACAGAACGTTGATGAATAAAATGAAATCCATACTTTTAAAGGCACCAGACCAAATATCAGCTGCAGACATCTTTCACATTTTTTTTCGTTCCAAAACAAAGATATAATTTATGTTATTAATTTAATACTAACTAATGCAATAATAAATACATTGTTTATCCTTTAAAAAACATGAGATTGATGAATAAACATGATTAATATTGGAGGTCACTGGGCCGTAACAGATGTTTATAACAATACCCTTGCGATCACGTAGAACGCATAAATATGAGTTGATTTCCTCCATGCTGCATAATTTTGTCATGACAATGGTAATTTTCGTCATCGGGTTAGTTCCTTACGGTCAATTGACAAATCAAATAAGGATAATGAAGCATCTCTGATTTTCATAGAATAATTTGGAGAAGGAATTTTCATCTATTATATTTGAATATAGATTACGGAAAATCTCGTGGCAAAATAATGACAGCCGCTCAGGTCGATCTTTAGGTTAAGCTGCGCTTGCCTTGGTTGGTCTGTGGATGGGTGACCGCCCATTATACACCGAGTTTTCTCCGTGCCTCGGAAAGCACGTTAAGCCGTTGGTCGCGGCTGTCAATTGTAGATCTTTGACGGTCGTTACAGGTAGTCAGTGGCCCGAAAAGTCTGACAACCAGTATTACCAAGGGGTATCGTATTACCCAGTACTAACTGGGTTGTGGAGGTCAGATAGGCTGTCGCTACATGTAAAATACTGGTATTCAGCTCATCTGGTTAGACTAGAAGCCGACCCCAACTTAGTTGAGAAAAGGCTAGCCAGATGATGATGATTACGGAAAAGGAAAGTAATGGGGGAGGAGGTGGTAGGAAACCAAAACAATCGCCAATGGCGTGATCAAAACTCGTTTCTTCTCTCCACGAGAAGTAATTTATTGGATTTTATCTATTCCACACCTTGATTCGACTTTTACCAGTTTGATAGTTGATGCTCACCAAAAGGTGATGCAGGGCAAAGTCGAAAGCACGACACCACGAGGTCGATCACCATCCCGAGGGATAGACTCCATTGAATCTGCCACCAAGATCCTTGTGGCAGAATGTGCTCGCTATGCAGTCAATAGAGACCGGCGGAAAAGGATCCCGAAGGCAGACCGCAGTTGTGGGCAACCTCCCATGACCACGTTTACTCTGCGATGAGTGAACGACTAAGAAGCAAGTTTGATTTGCAATGAGTGGGTGCATACGCATTGGATATGGTTTGACCCCTGCGAGTTATACAATCATAATGATTGAGCTGTCAGATCAATATGCATATACTTCTATGGTTGTAGCAGCTCCAATTGAATACGGGGCTCCCAACCAGACCATGGCCGACTTGCTGGAGTGTCCAAACTGTCCCTACACCTGCATTTTATAGGACTTATATACTGTCAAAAAACGCTGTTGAAAGTTTTTTTTTTTTTTTTTAAGGAGTTACATCTATATTTTGATTTCGACAATGCTAAAAGCATACGTGGTCACCTGAGCGAAGCCGCAGGCACGACTAGTAGAATAATAAAAAAAAAAACTGTTCAAAGAAGAAAAATCGCAAAATATGACTGTCTCCCTTCACGTAATCCTGTCCCAGTAATCTAGCTAAGCAACATAACCTCACACCTACCTCTAAGGTGGCGTTTGATAGAATTAACCGTAGGTACCTATGTATCTTAAAGCCTGAAAGAAGATTGGATCAACTTTCTATTGATTACGCAAAAGGACTGTTTACGTCGATTTCGTGAGTTGGTAAAGATGTAATTTATGGTCACGTGTGGTGTTCTAGTTTATTAGGCTATTATTTTAGTCTCTATTTACACAAGTAAACAACCAGTTTTGTTTTTCCAAAGGGCTTTTAAGGAAGCTTTTTCGGCAAAGACAGTCGTTTTTACTAACTAGAATAACAACCAGGCCTACGTCATGGCTTTGTCGGTGTTTGTATGTGAAATTCCACGAAATCTGTAGCAAACACAGTATCTTTTTGTTGCCATGGTACCAGTAGCTTGTGCTAGATACACAGTCGGAATTTATGAAGCTATAAAAGCTTGGCTCAAAAGGAACACAAAACGAGCCTCTCCGGGTCTATTTGGAATGTTTTAAAAAATTGGTTCAGAGGATTAGGACTTTATTTTTTCTTCTAGATCAATTTATAGCAGAAAATTAATGTACAGATGTAAGCCATAGATTTATTTTAAAAACAAATGAGTTCACTTCCGAAATTCGCTTTGAACTTATAGGGTGCTATACTGACATGTACATGTGCTTTTACTTTATCGTTTGGTTAGTGCCTATCCCGGTGTCAGAGTTTCTATGCCGCCCATATGATAGGCCTCTGACTTGGCTTGGCTTGACATGTACTGATGTGTACAGACATGTTGGTTTCCCTGATTCAGGACAGGCTGGGTTGGTAAAATCGAATGTATATTTTGCTACTGTTTATTACGACGTAGTTTAATATTATGACTCATGTCTATATAATGCCATCCTTCCCATTAAAGACGATTGTCAGATATGGACGGGCGGAAGTATTTAACTGCACTGAGATCTTCTTCTTGCGATCACCTGTACGCAACAAGCAAAATAATGGCGTTATTCACACAAGGCAATTTATGATGAGACGTATATGTTTGGCACTGATGGATAATATATGTATGGATTCATCGTCTGCCTAGCCTTTTCCCAACTATGTTAGGGTCGGCTTCCGGTCTAACCAGATGCAGCTGAATACCAGTATTTTACATGGAGCGACTGCCTATCTGACCTCCACAACCCAGTTAGTATTGAGTAATACGATACCCCTTGGTAAGACTGGTTGTCAGACTTTTTTGGGCCACTGACTACCTGTAGCTGTATCTGTAATATATGTATGGATTGATGTAGAAAAAAAATCACCTCTAGGATGCAAGAGAGACAAAAGTAAGCTGAATGATTCCAAGTTAAAGTCAGGCCCACTTACGCCACAGATCGTTGAATTCGTATCATTCTGTCATCCATTAGCAAAAAAATGATAGAAATAGGACGATGCTTTAAATCCATTTAGAGCTAAAAGTATTTACATTTTTTTTGAATGGCCTATCGCAGGTCAACCTATGAGGCTGCAACCACGGCGTGGTCGGAACGACGGCGGTTTGTGTCTGTGTTTCCTTAAAGTGTTGGTTTCCCTACGTATTTACAGATTTGTAGTGTGTTTTTATAGTGCATGTGAGCCTAAGAAAAAGCCAAACTACGAATTTGATTAAGTAAACCATAAAGCTTGTCCCTGAATTAAACAATTGAAGATTGTAAGAACTTCGTGCACTTTTCTTTAGGGGGCGGTATAATCCTTCGTCTTCTCAAAGTATTTTGAGCTGGTTGAAAAAATCACGAGACTTCAAATACTGGCTGTTTCTTTTCAGTATAACACTGAACAACATACGTGAGCAGCAACAGTTTACTACATAGTGTTCCGTAGTTACTTTTAACGATACAGTGAACCAATTAAAATGTGCTCTTCGTTAGTTTAAAAAACGAATAGCACTTAAAACGGGCGTAAACTATGGTTAGTCCGTTTTATGGTAAAACTAATATTGTATGGTGAAATCTTGTGGTCCTAGATTAGTTTCCTAATAAGGTTCTTAATTTTGATAAGGCTTATCCAAGACATTACTTTGTTGGGGAATATAAACAGCATATATCTGTAAGGTGAAGACAAACGACGGCACGGTTGGCGCAGTGGCTGAGCAATTGGCTGCTGCGCTGCGTGTCGCGGGTTCGATCCCCGCACGGCACAATTATTTGTATGATCTACATAGGTAGTTGTTCCGGGTCTGGCTGTTTGTGTATGTGAGTTTCAATGTTTGTAAACGCACCCACGAAATAAAACATCGTGGTCGTGAAAAAATAAATCAGTTAACCCATACTTCTTCTTCTTATATTATTTTAGTCATAACGATGTAGGTTCCGTGAAGAAAGTTTTTGAGTTTGATTGTCTGTCGTGTACATTCTTAATATGACCATTCCTTCCTCAAACCAAGGGTCCAATGGGTATTTGGATGATTTCATTGTGATAAACTAGACCCTTTTTATGAAAAATATGTTTTTCTTGCAAATACCATGTACAGTACACGTGCCTGGAATGCTCAACCAATTTGAGCATGCATCAATGCACATGCATTCGTGACAATTATTTCTTGTTATTTACCCCTCGTGTGCCGGAACGTAGATCCACGCGAGACACAATAGCTTTTTAATTGTGTCTATGTACTCGGCATACGAAAGGTTAAATGTTTTCAGTAATGTTGTTTTAACCGAGTATACATTTCTGGGTATTGTAAATGAGGAAGCTGCCACCCAGCTATCGGATACTATGAGAAAAAATTAATAAAAAAAAATTACTGCCTTTTTGGTATGGTGGTCGCAATCGCGACAGGTGGAGCATTAGACCCTGGGTTCAATTCCCGGATGGGGCAAATTTTTACTGGGTTTTCCATCAGGAATGTTTCAGTAGCAGCCACGGAGTCTGGATTTGTGCCTGGTTGATGGCAATATGCTCTCCCCTATTATACAGGACTTAAACATAACTGCCAAAATGTGGGTGTACTATTTGATACACCTCTGTCTAATTAAGGATTGATGTTATATGTATTTATTTTTCATTTACGCTTCCTTTCTAAAACACATTTTTATTATTTACTAGCTTGTTCATTATTGCATTACCACATTCTCTAAAAGCAAACTAAAACTTAAATTAAGTACATTTTATGCACATTATAATGCAGTTTTCATTTTGTTTGTTGTTTTATGAGTGTGAGCATGTTGTTATACAGGCTGGAGGGACATCGACGCCTAAAAGATTACCACGTATTGAGTACATCATTCCGAATCAACTTTTCATCGGAAATTTAAGAAAAAAACTGGACAAGTGCGAGTTAGACTCGATTGGAGATGGTTCCGTACGTTATAGGCAAATAACAATTTTTTTTTTCAAAATATTCGACCGTTGTTTCGGAGTTAAGGGGGTGGTCAATTATCGCCTATTTTCTTAAATAACTTCAAAACTTTTTATATTAAAATTATAAAAAAATTGAGATGCTCGCAATGAGCCCATTCATTTGATTTGTAACACGTTTTTTTTTTCATTTTCTAAAAGTGCCTTGTTTAAAATTCATTAATTTACGTTACACGGTCGTAGACTTACATAAGTGTACCAAATTTCAACTCAATCGGGCCAGTAGTTTCGGAGTAAATTGGCTGTGATAGACAGCCTGACACGCGAGTGATCCTATAAGGGGTTCCGTTTTTGCTTTTTGAGGTACGGAAGCATAAAAATAAAAAAATCTAAAGAGAAGGGGTTCAGAAACATAATACTGAATATGTGGTAACCATTTTCGCGTCGATGTCGCTTCCATCCAATATAGACGATTAAAGATTCTCTACGTGAAGTGTTTATCATTGTCTAGCGTTGTTCGAGCATGTTGAAATCGGTTTCCAGCGTAATCTGATGTAGCTGGATACCAAATGCAATTTATTAAGGAATTCTGTGAGAGTTCAAGAGTAAGACCATTAAGACCACCAACATATTTACAATTTAAATCTAACCTATCAATAGTAACCATGGTGTTTATGGTGTTTCTTGCCAGTTCTTCTCCATGGGAAACGACCAATACGAACCGGGCCTATGTGAATTATTAATATTATAAAGAGGTATTTGTTTGTAAGTTTGTATGTAGGGGGTAATCTCCGGATCTACTGAACCGATTTTGAAATTTTTTTCACTAATAGGAAGCTACATTATCCCCGAGTGCCATAGGCTATAACAACATGCCCGTGGGATAATTTCTGACCAAAACGCGAGCGAAGAAGCGGACAACAGCTGTGTGAAATAAAATATTTTATTTAGCTCATGGTGAATAGGGAAACGTTGAAATCCTAAAACCCACATTTCAAAAATCTGCTGATAATTCCTTCTACCCCTACATTTCTACCCCCATGTTTTTATTTTATCAAACCAGTATAACTATACATATAAATAAAGCTAAGTGGGTACGTCTGGCGGCGCAGACAGTTGCAATAAAGTCCGTAGCTGCGCGCAATGTTCGCCTGTATTCCTACCTGCGGTTATTACTTTAGCAAACGTAGGGTTGTACCGGGTTTGAAAACAACTGAGTTTGAACATAAACGTAACGCAACATAACGCCTGTAATCCCAGTAGGCTTAGGCAGAGGTGTACCTAATAGTACACCCATATTTTGCCAGTTAGGTTTAAGTCCCATGTAATAGGGGGCTAGCCTATTGCCATCAACTGGGCACAAATCCACTACTGAGAAATTCCTGATGGAAAACCCAACAACGCTTTGCCTGACCTGGGAATCACACTCTCTTGCTCAGCACTCCACTAGACGAAGTTATCTTAAACGAAAAATTGTTCACGGCCTCGAGTATCTTTTGTGCAAGTGCGTGAGTGAGTGCGTGAGTGTGTGTGTGTGTGTGTGGGTATACAACATGTTAGCAGAATACATACAGTATAATTGAATCGAAAGCTATAATTTATCTCCATTTGCCAAACATGTAACCACTCAGTTCATTTCTTAATAAATACTCAATATATCAATGGATCTGAAGAATGTGTCTGCCATGGTCATGTGAAATATGAGGCATGTATGTGGTCACACCTAAAATTCTAGCCACAATATAATTTACTCTACAACATTTTCTTTTCCCTAGATTTAAGTGCGTATCAACCCTATCCTAATGCGATAGCTCTCCTTTTACGAGCGGTCTCATTGTGCTAGAGTCTATTTTTATATATTATATCGTTAATTGTGAGGCAGGGCGCAACATGTTCATCAAAGTTATGGCTTCATGCGACAATTTCAGTGCAATACTGTTATCTGTTTTGAGTTCACAGCCTTGGACCTAGGAACATTGAAACGTAGCTTTAGTTAGTCCATTCAGAGGCTTTTACATATTTTGGTATGGTGAAAGATCTGCATTTGGGTTTACTAGAGGGCCCAGGTATAGACAGTGATGATCATCACTTTGCCCCAACTACGTCGGGGTCGGCTAACGGCTTCCAGTCTTACCGGATTTAGCTAAATTCCAGTATTTTACACGGAGCGACTACCTATCTGACAACCCAGTTAGCGCTGGGAAATAACGATACCCCTTGGTAATAAGACTGGTTGTCAGATTTTCAAGCCACACTGACTACCTACAAAGACTGTCAAAAATCTATAAATGATAACCGGTACCAACGGTTTAAGTTTAACGTCCTTTTTGAGGCAAGGAGGAGATTCGGTATGTAATGGGTGGTCACCCATTCACAGACCAACCTAGACAAGCGTGCCTTAGCCAGAAGATCGACCCGAGCAGCTGTTATTATTTAGCCGTACCTATGTGTTTTTAACCGACTTCCAAAAGGAGGAGGTTATCAAGTAGTCTGAATTTTTTTTTTTGTTTGTTTATTGAGCGATATCTTCGCCAATTGTGAACCGATTTCGATGATTCTTTTTTTGTTTGGTAGAATATTGATTCGCGGTGGTCCTATTTTTAGAATTTATTTTTTAAATTTGGTGAAGATCTGATGCTGATCTTCGGAGATATACTATGGAACTCTTCAAAAATAGACGGCAAATCGGTCGTGATTGCTGCAATCGCTTGGATGTTTATTGTTAATACAACATCATAACATAATATCATGCTTGTATGCTCTAGGGGGTACGCAGATGTGTACTGTACAACTTTTCGACAGTTAGTTAAGTTAAGTTCTATTTTATTGGGGATAAGCCTATTACCATGAAATGTATTGTTAGCGGTTCACTAATGTTTCACCAAAACTCTTTTGACAATATTTAACCGACTTCAAACAAAATGAGAAGGTTCTATGTTTGACTGTGTGTCCCGTATGTTCACCGATTTCTCCGCTAATTGTGGACCGATTGTCAAAATTATTTTTTTATTCGAAAGCCTATACTACTGAGGTGATCTCGTTGTCACAAAAATAGAATCTGATGATGGGGTCCGAGGGAAATCGAGGGCAACCCTGACATTTTTCAATGTTTTTCATATAGGTACTTTCTAACGATATTTGTACCTGATAATCATTTTCTCATGTTGCTGAGCTGATGATGGAAGGTATAAGTCAGGATCGGATGCTGATCTTCGGAGATATACAATGGAACGCTTCATTAATAGACAGAAAATCTGTCGTGATTGTTGCAATCTCTTGAATGTTTATTTTTTACACAAAATTAGAACATAACTTAACGCCTGTATGCTCTGAGGGAGTACGCAGATGTGTACAGTACACCCAGATATCGACAGTTAGGTATGATAACGATATAAGTTACATTTTATTGGGGATAAGCCATGGTAATAGGCTTAGGAAAGGAGTAGTTAACAATGTAAAATAAATGTATAGCAAATGTTTGTGTAGAATATTTTTTATAACTAAAAAACGAAAAATAAAAAACCTTTTTTGCAAAAAAAAAACCGACTTCAAAAACAAAAAAAAACGTGGAAAAATAACATTAACTTTAAAAAAAAAACTTTTTTGTAAAAAATTAAACCGACTTCAAAAACAAAAAAACGTGGAAAAATAACTTTACCTACAGAAGTCGGTGGAAAAAAAACTCAATCAAACAAACAAAAGTCACCGACTTCTGAAGCTAAAGTTATTTTTCCACGTTTTTTGTTTTTGAAGTGGGTTTTATTTTTTTTGCAAAAAAGTTCTTTTCAATTTATTATTTTAGTGGTAAAATTCGGCCTGAGGTGGTAAAACGGATGTGTTAATTAACGAAGGGCATTCATGGTTGTTTCAACACTATGCGACACACATTGAGCTGGGTCATGGTTTCAAAATTGCAAGATTCCGTGAGTGGGGTGTATTAGCATGGTTGACAAATACCATAGAATTTTAAGTGGGTAAGTATTTTGTCAATACCGACCACTATCTACTTTAAAGGTCAAGTAACTTATATATGTGCCTATTTTTTCGTGTCTGTGTGTATGACTGAGTTGTTCTTGTAAACTGCGAGTCGAATTTTGACGTGGTTATCACTATACTGTATATCCTTTATTTATTTTTTATTGCGTTGTCGGTCTAGCGGTCGCAAGCGCGACTGCTGAACATGGGGTCCTGGGTTCACTTCCCAGGTCGGGCAAAGTGTTGTTGGGGTTTGCCATCACCCGGAATTTCTCAGTAGCAGCCACGGAGTCTGGTTTTGGGCCCAGTGATGGCAATATACTACGTGGGACTTAAATATAACTGGTGAAATGTGGGTGTAGGTACTAATACACCTCTGCTTTACCCCTCGCGGAATACAGGTGTGATGTTGTGTATGTATAATATGTTTATATTTTCGGAATATTAGAATTCTTTCTGAACGATTTATTCATGTGAATAACACACACATAAATATGAAACCTACATACAGAGAACGAAGCAGAAGCGGGTCACTGCTTACGTATTAGTTACTAACTGTTACCCGCGGCTTCGCTCGCGTTTTGGTCGGAAATTATTCCACGGGCACGCTGTAAATATAGCGTATGGCACTCGGGGATAATGTAGCTTCCTATTAGTACAACAATTTTCAAAATCGGTTCAGTAGATCCAGAGATTACCCCCTACATACAAACTTACAAACAAATACATCTTTATAATATTAGTATAGAAGTTTATATGACAGGCAATTAGCGAGATCTTGCATTGTAATATAAAAGGTCCAACCACAGATTATTTAGGTAAACAATTTGGAAACCCTAATCGTAATCATTCTAGCCTTTTCCTAACTATGGGTTCAGCTTCCAGTCCAACCAGATGCAGCTGAATACCAGTATTTTACATGGAGCGACTGCCTATCTGAACTCCACAACCCATAGTTAGTACCTACTGGATAATGCGATTCCTTTTAATTAATAATACTATCAAAATCACAAAGAAAACAAAATGTTGAGGAAATCTTTTTGTTATTTACCATTTAGGCGGGTAATTATTTTCTGGGAAAACAGTCGTTGTGAGCAACCTTTTAAGGGATTTTCCGAAAAACGAGGACAGTGATGGTTCTCATCCAAAATATGAGGAAAGGTAAAGTAAATACGATTAATTCGCATTAAACGTTTCCGAGAAAATCTTTAATTAGTTAATTTATCATAACAGGAAGAGTGCCATTTTTAACGTATTCAATTAATAACAGAAAAAAAGTACTTCATACAAAGATCTTCTATGATCGTTGAGACGTTAAAACTTTTCCTTATTGACTGCTATGCGAGTATGTAGTTAGATTCTTAACTCTACAGTGTCTAGGTTGAAAGTGCAATATCACAGAATTTCTTGTTTAAGTTTAAAAACTTAAATATCTCAGATTGATCCTATTCTCAAAATTGGATTGATAAAGTTCAGATGTCGTATTTAGAAGCTGGCAATTTTAAGTGATGTGAAGAAAATTATCAACCCCCAGCACAACACTATTTAGTCGTTTTACAAGTAACTGTGTTTTACCACAGTACAAGTATCTCAAAGTACGTTGATCAAACACCATAAGCATGAGCGCGCGGTTTAAATGTAAGATAGCATAATCAGCCTTTAATGTTCCCACTACTGGGACACTCGGCCTCCTCTCCATGAGAGGGAATGGGCTACAATCCACCACGCGGGCCCAGTGCGGGTTGGTAGATGTCACATGTCTTCGAATTTTTGGTTCTAGGACATGCCGGTTTCCTCACGATGTTTTCCTTCACCGTTTTTGAGAACAGTGGTTATGAAATAAATTACAGAAAGTAATGCGCCTGCCTGGGTTCGAACCCATAACTTACTGTTCGTAAGTCGGGGCCGCCACCACTGGGCCACCGCTGCTCTCAATGTAAGATAATTACGTCGATTTTTAAATTAAAAGTACTAGTTTCACTTAACAATATTTGCATAATTTTAAGAATGTATTCATATCTATGGATGATACTGATTGTGCTTGTTGCGAACAATCAACCTAAAATGCTTTAGGGTAATTGTATTTTCGATTAAAAAATCAAAGTTTTTAGTTTACTTTCATATACAGCGCGCGCTCGTGCAAGGCCCCAGTCTATTATTAATTTTGGTTTAAGCAGGATTAAGGTTTAGAATTAGAACAAGTGACCTCGGAATGTCTCAAGGATTCTAATTGGCTCAGTTATTGTAAATCTTTTGAAGGACGATCATAATCTCCGGCTGTACTATAAATCTTGAGAGGCATAGTAATCCTTGAAAGCCGGTTGTTTTGGTATTAGTATTGAAAAGCTGTCAAAATGCGGCCCCAATTATGCGAAAGTTCGTGGTTGGAAACTTATTGGACTACTTTTGAAATCTGTCGGTTTGTTGTTATTAAAAAATCGAAAGGAGAATGGCGAGATTGCATGTAATTCGGGACCCAGTGATAGGGGTAGCGTACTTTGTGGAAAGTTATGAATAGTTACAGAACGACATAATAAGACTAACAAAGCAAATGGAAAGTAGGTTATAGAAGTTGGGAGAAAAAAGATATGAAAGGTAGAAGATTATAACCTAACTTAAGGCACGTACTTATTGGTTATTATTTAGTAGTAGAATGAAACAAACAATGGAATGATCCACAGACTATGTCTACAGATGAATTTGACACTGACGTTCCATTTCTCAGTAGTAAGAAGGTAAATGTCAAACGTTGCGTTCGGAAACTGCAGGATGACTTATTTTTATATAAATTAAGATCATTCGTAACTTTTTATTCCCATCTCCTAGTAACTCAATATTTTTTTATATAGAACTCTGATAAACTCTTTACTATAATCAATATAAACTAGTCCGCAAACGGAGCTCCGTTGATTTTTAAATTACGTGGGTCCAATCTCGCCATTCTCCTTTAATATTGATACGTAGTTTACAAAAACTAGGATTTTAGTTTGAAAACAAGTCACGTGACGCATAATTGTAATTTATTTATTTATTCAAAGTAAATAATATTCATTGTTTTTAGAACTATGCCCCACAAAACCGTTTTCACGGTCTGTCTGTCAGTGCCATAGGTTGCACGGCGTTTATATTATATAGGCTTGCGTTTGGCCGCAAATTGCCTGACGAGAAGCGATGACGCGACCTTGGGTGGATGGTAGTGGTGCATGCTTAGATGAAATCGATTCACTCGTACTTTGAAGAGGTCTAGATTATAATGATCGGGAAACAAAGAAGCCGTGAATTCATCAGACTGACGGTTCGCACAATAAATTTATGTAGGAGCATAGCGCTTTGTTCGGAACCGTGGAACTTCAACCATGTAACGATTTGCCGTATCTCAGGTCATCCGATGTTAGAATGGGGATAGGGTTATTAGATAGAGTAACTGATAAAAAACTGAAAGGCTGGCAACTTTGCGGCGATGTTCAAGGCTTTGAAGCTTGGCTTTGACAAGGGAATCGTTGTCAATGAGCCTCTTGGCACGTCGTTCAATAGCTTTAGGTATCTCTTGTGCTGAGATCGCAATAATTAGTGTTTATTTGCTTATACGTGACGCTTTAGAAGATTTTCTCTCATACAATACGTTGTTTAAGCCGGTAAAAGTTAATTGAAAGCCCTTTACAAGTACACTTCACAAGTTCATTTTAGACCTTTTCTTAAAAAGTGTCGCCTTCATTTTTAATACATATTTCAATTACTATTTATAGTCCAACCAATTCAAAACACGTTAGTTTATCTTTCACAACAAAACGGTCCGTCCTAACTTTTGAGGGTGGAAAGTTTCCAAAAACTGAAAATCCCGGTAAATAAGCTTCCTGAAAACGTCTTCCTAAAGAAAAAGGCCGAGAGAAAGTTTATTAAACTTTCATAATCCGTAAGTAGCTCAGAGGTAACAAAATAAGGTCTTTGGCCTCCTTAACAGCGTGACCCAAAAACTTTATAAGAATTTCTTTGAAAATTAGCTCAATTGGGCTTTGTCTAAAATTATTTATTCAGGACTGAGAGGTTGGATGTTGTCCTATTCTAGGACATTCGTTCTAATAATATTACGTCTGGAAAACAAAATACATTTAGTATACTAACTTAAGGTAGTTCAGTAGGTACGTACGACTAAATAGGTACTCAAGTTTTTCGTCAAATGATAGAGGTTTCAGTTTTCTATTCGAAGACTACATAGCTTGGAGATACGTTATGTTATGTGATCAATATTCTTAACAGAGAGGGAACGATAAAGAAGACGATTATCTGTTCAGGAACTTGAACTTGTTTTATCGAAGGTACGGAAATATCAATTCTAACTTCATAATTACAAGTTTTATTTTTACTCACCCCAATATGCTGTCCATCAAGAAACAGCTGCGGGATCAAGATCTGGTCGCTTTTCATTCTGTCCCTGATCTCGTCTTGGTACTCCGTGCTCATGAAGACATCCCTTTCTTCGTACTTCACCAGTAAGTTCCTCAGGATTTTCTTCACGAGGACGCATCGTTGGTACGTACCCCGGACGATGCCCATTGTCGTCGTGTACACTACCACCTTGCCAGCGTCTTTTTCTTTGTAACTCTGTGGATAAAGCAAAAAAAGTTGTATTATTTTGAGTACGTATAAAAACAAGTAAAAAAGGCGGGAATGGAGTTTACAGTGTTAGTAAAGATGACGATTGGGTGAATTGGAGAACAGCGCCATCTGTTGGAATGTTGGTGTACTGTTACGTCCACCACTTCGTTGTGGTCGTAACCTTTAAATTGAATTGATAGTGCAGCACTTTCTCAATAGATTGCGCTATTCCGATATTTTCAACTCTCATGCGAAAAACTTTTTCCATTGACTCCAACAACACTTCGAGCACATTATACTGCATCTGATGGTAGAATCGAAATTTTCAGTAATGAAGAAAGTTTTGACCTTTATTAAAAACTTAGGTAGAAAACAGTTTGATTGAGTCTAGACTATAGCAGGATCTAACTTCAACATTTTAACAGTTCTACAAACCTATAAACACCTCTATGTAATATCACATCTTGTGCAACCTGTCCATCAAAAACATACACACAGGTGCAACTGTATCGTCGGAGTGTCAAGTGTCGGCCACAAATTCACATGTTTTACGTTACTATCGGTCAAACAATTTACGTAACTTCCTATTGGCTGTTGTACAGGTGGGTTCAAAAGTTTTACGATTGGTAGCCATGGCGATAGTTTTTGCGAGTAAAAATGTTTAATTATAACATTTTTTTTTTAATTCCGGTAATCCCCCCACACTATTATTCCCAAACCACTGTAACTATTGAAAGCCAGAATCAACAGTGGCAACCACCAGAAAAGCGCCGAGACAATGAAGTTTGACAAAGAAGGATTAGGCAGAAGCAATGTGGGTGTAAAGAAGGAACGGGGGGAGGCCTTTGCCCAGGAGTGGGGCAGAGCAGGCTAACAAAAAAAAAATGTGGGTGTACTATAAAGTATAGAAGTGTAGTTTATAGTACACCTACAATGCGCCAGTTATTTTTTGTAGCCTATTGCCATCGACTGGCCCCAAATCCAGACTCCGTGGCTGCTACTAAGAAATTCCGGATGGAAAAACCCAGTAACACGTAAATGCATTAAAATATAATATAATATAAAATGGTATCTAGAGAATTGGGATGAAGAGACTGAATTTATTGTTATAATTATGTGATGTATGTTTAATAGAGCTTAGACTAGAGGATCATGAAACAAACACCAGCTGAAGATAAAAAAAAAATGTTTTTCTTTTTTGTTATCATGGTGGTTACAACAGCACCGAAATATCGAGAACTCAAAATCAATAGTAAACATGGTAATTATCCCGTTTGTAGTCTTATTGATAATCTTTTTCAAAACTATTTTATAACGATAACACGATTTATTTTTTCGAAAACATATGTTGGTTAAATCGCAAATTAATAAGAGTAATAAAATAATGATATTTGCCGAGAAGCACACTCTATCCAAAATTAACGAAATACTGTCAAAAAAAAAAACAAATTCAAAAACACTTAACCATCCACCAGTACTTTTATAACGACAGTGACGCAACCAATTACGAGATAAGTTCTATACCAATCCATTGATGACGTAATGAGGTAGCTAACACATCTCCAATAGATTCGCTGTACAACGTGTCATTTATTGATGAGTGGAACCAATTGATGTGATGCTTTTGCTATGGCCATTTACGATCAAAATTTTGGTTATGGTGGCCGTAGGGACTTTTTCCAAAATAGCTAATAAGATAAGTGAACTAAATTAATCTGAGACGTCAAACAAAATTGCTCCGGAAGGAAATTAGTGCCTATCTACCTCTTATCAATGACTACCTATGTTCATTTCATGACTGAGGGCTTATTAACATTCTGATATCGTCAATGACGATAGAAAAGTCATGAATGTTTGGGACTAACACTTCCGAATGGCTTATTAAGGTGGATGCGCAAGGGTAGCCCGCGAAAGTTAAATTTTCTTACGTTTATTGCAATTTGCAGGTCAGTGTCAGGTTGTATGTTGATGAAAATATGAATCGCGCCAGTAACACGTATGGAGTTACAGAATTATAATCATTCAAATCATCAATACAGCCCTCCAAGTTCATATAATCACATTCAATAGCTATTTCCGTATTTACTTAAGTTAGTTTTAATGTTTTTGTACCAATTGGATTTTTGTTATAGTTGTTAATAGATTTATTTTAATTTCAAAACTTTTATTGTACTAATTATATGATGCATTGTAAGTGATGGCCTGAAACACAGGTTTAAATAAACCTAGATCAGGCAGGTCGCTACCTAACACTTGAGTTCGACTTCTTCATTACTTGCACCTATTAATATATTTGAGTCATAGTTTACTAAGCGCTAATTATAAAATTGTTTAAGAAATTACACTACAGCACCTAAATGTACTTTTGTAATATCTACTTTTTAAAATAAATTATTCTTATTCTTATTTCATGAAAAAGTCACTCTTTGAGATTATATGAACTTGGAGGGTTGTATTGATGATTTGAATGATTATAATTCTGTAACTCCATACGTGTTACTGGTGCGATTCATATTTTCATCAACATACAACCTAACACTGACCTGCTAATTGCAATAAACGTAAGAAAATTTAAATTTCGCGGGCTACCCTTGCGCATCCACCTTAAGCAAGTGTGTCGACTTTACGTGTGCAGTTCAAAGTGGCGTTGCTTGTCAAGAAAATTCGAATCGATATGTCAAACTTGGTACATTTATTTTAGTTCTGTGTTTTCCCACCTGCACAGATAAGTTGGTTGAAGTGTAGAAAAGCTTTGAAAGCGATTGCTACTTATCTGGGCCATTTGAACGTACCTATAGCTA
Source organism: Eugnorisma glareosa (assembly GCA_947578425.1). NCBI lineage: Eukaryota > Metazoa > Arthropoda > Insecta > Lepidoptera > Noctuidae > Eugnorisma > Eugnorisma glareosa. Next base: position 15,411,201 of record OX387960.1, on the reverse strand, counting down.
AGTACTTAATCGAAGCAGAAATGGTCATCATTTTAAGTAAAGACTTTTGTAAAACAAATGGTGCGTGAATTTGCACTAATAAGGCAAAATAATATCGCGGGCCTGTGGACGGTGAGTGAGTATGGGCTAGCTCGCCGTCCGTCCATCTTATGACGACAGGCCGTGTCGACGGCGCGTTCGTGTTCCACGCGCGCCTCAAAGAGATTTCAGCGAACGGGAAGGGGTCCGAAAGACTGATGCCTGCCAGGCTTGCGGGACTGTTCGAAAGAGATACCGCGGCCCTGGAACACAAAGGGCAAAAGGAGGAACATGGATGGGTTTTAGTCAGTAAAAATCTGACAATCCTTCCTGCTCAGCCCAGAGCGGGAGGAGTTATTTGATGATTTCCTATCCGAAAACAAAACGGCAAAATAATATTCATAAGTCATCTTCAGGAGACTGACGTAACAAGGAGGTCTGGGGACCTTAAATGGCCGCATTAGCAGGATCATAATAGGATAACACTAATCACTTTAAAATTCTTAAAATGGCCACAGACGCAGATAACATTATGGATTGTCACTTTGTGACTATTTTACGAATTGTAACGTAATTCATATTAAATACCTATTATCCTATTACGATTCTGCTAAAGCGGCCATTTTAGGCCCTTGTTGTATCCACTTGCCCTTTCTGTAAATAATCGGCTTACAAACACAAACGAATAGACGTAGGTAAGCCTACTTAACCTATAATATTCTTTACTATTATAGTCCATAAGGTTACTTCTTTTTTGTTGGCTTATAATGCCTGGTTTTACAAACACTAGGCGACTTACCTATTGTAAGTTGGATTTTCCACTGTCGTCACCGAGTTTAGCGTTGAAAATTCAACGGTGCGTTTTTATTTAGGCAATAATTTTAGTGTCGGCTTGACTTAGCATGAGCACACCTGTTTCTCCACCTGCTTTTACTATAAATATAAACAGATGACTTTTGTAATGTTGTGTAACACCTGCCCATCCTCATACTTTGCATGATGGTTTAATTTATTGATATGTTTTTCAAGTCTGGCAATTTATTAATTTGATTCAAATGAAGCTAACTTTCACGATTCTACTAAAGCAACTTTTCATTTTCATGGGCAATAGAATTCCTATATAAAACAGCTTGGCAATCAGGTATTACTGCTTGCTATTAATCTTCCAGGTCCTCATAGGATTATTGCTTTCAACCGAGCACAAATCCAACTCCAGGCAGTTATTGAGAATTTTTTAATGGGAAAACCCAATAAAACTACCGAACCAGGTATCAAACCCAAAAATTTAAGCTCAGCTGTAGCATTTGCAATCATCATCGTCTGCCTAGCCTTTTCCCAACTCAGTTCGGGTCGGCTTCCAGTCTACCCGGGTGCAGCTGAATACCAGTATTTTACACGGAGCGACTGCCTATCTGACTCCACAGCCCAGTTAGTATTGGGTAATACGATACCCCTTGGTAAGACTGGTTCAAACGTTTGATCCACTAACTTTATTAACTGTCAAAGATGTGCTTATGACAGTCACAAAAAAAACTTGCTTATTTTTTTTTTTGGTCTCAATAATTGCATTCTGAGTTATATCACAAGTTCGAAAGCAGCTGACACACAGTCTACAAAGTGACGTCTTACGTCAGTGGTCACACATATATGTAATCGCACCTTAACACGGCCTTCCACGTTCGTGTATTACTTTACTATTGGCCAAATATGGAGGTTTATTACTGGTGCGGAGAAAATCTATATGAAATTGTATTCCGGTATGACAATATGCGGAATATAGGTAAAAATTGAATTGTGTATTATTGCTGGATCATTAAATTTAAATCTTTGGATGTACCCTAGCTGCACGTAGGTCGCGACAAAAAGAGAAGAATTGGCTCGTACATACCTATAGACAAATACGATTTTCAGTAAGATTGAGTAAGACTAATACTATTCAAAGGACATAGTAAATTATACAGCAATTGGGGCGTGGTAGAAAAAAAAATGAAATGAATGTAGAAAGCATAAATGTATAAGAAAATAAAAAAATATCTGATTGCCAAGTATGCATGCAGTAGCCTTTTTTGTGTTAAGGCATGGGCTTCTATTAGGCATGCTAATATGAGGACATACAAACCACATAATACACGAGTGTCAATGTTATTTGCGAGGTAGACAACAAATAAATTGAAGTTTTATTTTTTAAATGTCACGTCGTTTTACTTTCTAGTAGCAGCCACGTCTAGATTTATGCCCGGTGGATGGCCATAGGCTCGCCCCCTATTTAATTATTGGGACTCGTCTAACTCGTAATCTATGGCCAGTTGACTACACGAGCGACCTTCACTTACTTCACTTACCCGAATTTTCTAATTATCACTAGCTTCGGTGAAGGAAAAACAGTAACATGTCTGAGGGATATTTCTCGACGGCGTGTAAAGCCAAGTCAGAGGTCCATAAGCATAAGCCTAATCAGCCTACAATGTTCCCACTGCTGGGACACACGGCCTCCTCTCTATGAGAGATAATGGGCTACATTCCACCACGCGGGCTTAGTGCGGGTTGCTAGATGTCACATGTCTTCGAATTTTTGGTTTTAGGACATGCCGGTTTCCTCACGATGTTTGTTTGTTTTTTTTTTTGTTCAGAGGCCCATGAACGGCATAAAAAGACACCAGTTTAGGTACTAACCACACGATAAAAAATAAAAGTCAGCTAATTCTTGTAGTATGTGTTTAAAATGGAAAACGGAAGTTACACCTTATCCATAAACTAAATTTATCACCCAAAGTTGACTCAAACTCATTAAATAATCGCCGAAGGTTTTCCATGTGACAAAATTCTTCCACAGCTTACGTCACTTTTTCCAGCCGGTTCATATTACGTCACTTGCCCTAAGACTCGGGTTTAGTGGTTTTCCAAGTTTGCAACATTTCCTAAGTTACAACATTAATAATTTACTGGTTAACGTGGGGAAAATTACTAGAAAGGTATTCCATACAATCCTGAGTATTGTAGAAATTATGCAAGTTTAGTATTTTGCAACTGTGCCAATGTTTATTTGTTGCATTTATTTAGAGAAGCTGCCTTATTGGTCCAGTGGTTGCAAGCACGACTGCTGGGCATGAGATCCTGGGTATGATTGCCGGGTCGGGCAAAGTGTTATTGGATTTTTCCGTTAGGAATTTCTCAGTAGCAGCTACGGAGTCTAGATTTGGACCCGGTTGGTTGTGATAGGCTCGCCCTCTATTATGTGGGATTTAAACATACCTGGCGAAATGTGGGTGTTGGTACTATTAATGGATGTATATATAATGTGTATTCAGAAAATAGTAAATTCCTCATACACATACGACTGTATCTACTCTATATTATTTATCGGCGTGTCTTAGAGTGGCTCAGTGGGTTTTTAGTGAGCCTTTTAGATAGCAGGGACAATCCAAGAAGCGCGCGCGGGCCCTTTATAGTATCATAATTATTTGATGTAATCATTTTAATGGGCCCAGTATTTTAAAGATAACATTCCTGTCTCGATGATATAGAGAGAGAATAAATGTACTTATATGAAAGACCCAAGACTGAGGCAATACAGGTAGATGTAGTACAACTATTATTACAGAACAGGCCCGAGTCGTTGGCAAAAAATAAGGAACAAATATGGCTTTAGAGAGTTGTATTGATGATTTTAATGATTAATTCTGTGAATCGTAAGCGTAATCCGGTCGCGAATCATATTTTGTTCAACATACAACCTGACACTGACCTGAAAATTGCAAAAAACGTAAGAAAATTTCTATTTTGCGGGCTACCCTGACGTTTCCACCTTACGGCTGTGTGATTTTTATAAAGTAGATCATAATAGTAATGATGTATTTTTGATGATCGGTTCTATGTTTTGATCGCCTATTAAAATAATTTAGTTCTATAAAAACACTAATAGCCACCACCACCTTCAGTATTAATTGCATGGCGGTTAACACTTTAACAGTTATTGCCTCAAGCTTTGCTAAACGCGGCTAACGTTAACCGTGGACATTCACACATGCCGTAAAACCGCAACCAATCAATTGACCTCATCTATTAACCTTGCACGGAATTGCAAAATGAATTCACACGAAATAATAAAATATTTCCAAACATTAAATTCATCTTAAAATGTTTTATGTAATTTCGTTGCTCTTGTAACGGTGAGTGTTCACTTTTTGGCAATATTTGACTGACTTATGAAAACTAGAGGAGTAGATCCAAATTCCAAAAGATGCGTCATTCGATTTTATTTATTTGAACTACGGGAGTCAGCCAATGTAAGCTTAAGAGCATCTGCATAGGTTTCAATCTCCTTTTTCAATCCATTAAGACTACCATCCATCTATTAAGATTACTTTTATAGAACAAAATAAAAAAAATCAAATTCAAATAAAAAAAAAAACAAAAAAAAAACAAATTCAAATTAGTTTTTTTTTTTTCTTTTCTTTTAAAAAAATCCCCACTCTAGGAACTTCTCCTATATCATGGGTGCGTTCACATACACAGGCCATATAAATATTTGTCTTTCTTTCTTTTAGTAAATCGGACCCGCGACACCCAGCGCAGCAGTCGATCGCTAAGCCACAACGCCAACCGTGTTGTCAAAACATTACCGACCAATTAACTCACTCTGTCGCAGACCACTGCTGGGCATTGGCCTCTCCCAAGTCACGTCCCACAATTACGCATCCTATGTACATGAACCACCTTTTTAAGGCCGTCGGTCTTCGACAAAGCCGGCTGCCAACTACTGTCACTCCAGCTTACTAGGCCTATCCAGCTAGCTAGGGCTCGCCTTTACCCAACTATGTCAGGGCTGGCTTCTATTCTAACCAGATACAGCTGAATACTTCGATCAAGAGGATTATAGGTCGATGGCTGAATACCAGTATTTTACTTGGAGCGACTGCCTATCTGCTATAGTATTGATATCGTCACGATAATCATCAGTTTGCAGTGCTATGTTAAAATTTGATTTCTTGATTAATCAAATAAGTAGGTGCCTGCTAAACATGTCCCACCTCGACATGAGTCGCCATGGCTGACCTGGAAGTCTTTAAACAGCGGACCCAGTTGGTCACGGCAAGAAAAACCTGCTCAGGTGGGGATTCGTTAATGACTCTGCCTTGGAGTGTAAACCTGGTGCTGTTCTACAAACGATGGGGCACTTCATATTGTGTCCGACGTGTCCTGCTGTTTGTTCATTACAGGAACTGATGGACGTTACTCAAAGCGCTAAACTAGTGGCTCAGTTCTGCCCGCGTAGCATGACCACCGTAGAAACGGGTTTTGGCGACGAAGAATCGAAACAAATGACAGATTGTGGAAAGATTTCTATCGTAGCAAGCATGGCGATGTTAAACATGTATGACAGACATGTCAAGTTGTATAGAAAGAGCTTTGTCGATTCTTGGTAGAATAGAGATACTATTGCCAGGATACGCGGCCTGGGCCGACACAGTTTAGATTGCCATCGATACCGTCAGAAGAAGTAGATACCTAATGGTAGTTGATTGATATTTGCTGTCATGCTGGCATCCGATCTGACCCGGTAGCGGGGTCACCACAGTCACTATTACTATTTGTCGGTTACATAATTGTTCTATGGTGTAAGTTCCGTTTTCAATCACCGGATACTTGCCAATTCTTATGTAATTGAGCCCACAGATTTGTCGATAGATTTTAACAAAACGAACGACTTCCTTTTGATAGTAATACTTATATTACTGAGAGTATTGAGTCTCAGTAATATAAGTATTACTGTCGCGGGTTCATAATTACTATACTCAGTTAAATATGCAATAAATAGTATTATCATCTTTCTCTTCATCTATTTTATAACCCAATACAAGATGGAAGGGAACACCGACGCTAGAATGTACCACTTTTGCAGTTCTTGTGTTGACATAGAAATTTTTCATAGATAATTTAAAAAAAAAACCGTTCCATTATATTTTGACCGTGTAGGTATTGTACACTTTTGTAGGAAACAGCTGGTTTTTATTTTAATAACCGAAGAAAAATTACTGTGTTGTGCTATTATTGGATATAATATTATTAGGTTCAGAAGGAAGTACTATAGTACTTGAACCCAAAAACGTTTATAACGTTGTAAACGTTTTTGGGTCCATTCCACCCTGTATTTGAAGTTTGTTTCTCTTCAACTCGATTTTATCGTCTAGATTACGGTCACTAATAACTACAAGTAGGTAAGGTGACAGCAGATGTCATAGTCAAGAGGGCCTAGAGATAAAGCGACATTCTATTCATCCGAAACGATATTGCATGGTGAAAAACTTTTTTTTTTTAGATTAACATAAGCTATTGTGAATTCGTTGCAGAAGTATGAAATGCCTTGGAAAAGATCGCCACTTTTCTAGGCTATAATGTAATTTAACAGAACACAAATGAACGAGTAATCGATAAAACTGGACATGTAGTGATTTACTTACATTAAAAATACAGGATGTTTGGTACAGCGTTTGCCAAATTGAACGGGTCAAAAGAAGGGGTCATTTGATGTCTCTTTAGCCCCAAAAACTCATTCTTGACCCCACGGATTTTTTTAGTTTCAATTTTTATATCAATGGTGACGAATTGCAAAATTAAACACTTAAACTTATTTTTTTCAAAGAGATTCGTGTCGAATTTTGGAATTTTTCGAAATACATTAAAAAAAAGTCGTGGGGTCAAGCATAAGTGATTGGGGCTAAAGAGACATCAAATTACCCCTTCTTTTGACCCGTTTATTTTGGCAAACGATGCACCAAACACCCTGTACAACATAAGACTAAAAATATTAGTTTTTAACTCAGGAATTCGGCAAGTGTCATCCGATACGGCACGTGCGACGGTCGTATCAATTACAGACAAGTGTGTCCAAACCTTTACCCATATTTACGGTAACCATAGTTGGAGCTATTAAGAACGAACCGCTAACCGCTGCCATAGAGTAAGAATTTATAGATGCGAACGTGTTTTAATTGTCTACAGTTAAGGGGCGTAAATGTTCAACATTGTCAGGTTTAGTAAGCAAATTGGTGGTTATGAATAGACCATAGAAACGATAGCAAGAAATATAGTCGAAGAAGATATTTAAGTATATAAGGTAGGCATCAAATTCAAATAAATAAATGAATCAATCAAATCCTCAAATAAAATTGGCATAGGAGCAAGGTAATGAGGATAGAATTGCTTGAAAACTGTCTTGGCTTCAATAATCGCGAGTAGAAGGGGAACGTAGAAAGTAAAGTAGTCGCGGTATTTTCTGCCACCATTTCTAACTTCTGTACAAAGGCCGCACCATTTTTTTCACTTCTCTTAAAATATAGTTATGCTAAACTTCACTTTGTATAGGAATTAACAGCAAATTCTGCCATCTCCACCAGGGCCTGATTCAATGTAGCTTGCCATACAAGGTACACGAACCCATCACGAAGCCGTCACCAAGCGTTCTGTACATCAAACTAAGTAACCCTACGCAAAAATTATTGCTGGGAAACGACTGTTTTTTTGGGGTGAAAAATCACGTTTTACGGTAAAACTCAAAACATTGTGCTGATGGATGCATTGAATAGCACAAAGGTCATGGAGGTATTTAAAGTAAAGTTATAACCTTAAAAATTAGGATTAAAAAAAAAAAGTTCTAACTTCGACCTCCAATATCTCCGTAACTAGAAGGTTCCCAGGCATACCTAACTAGGAACCTTCTAGTTACGGAGATATTGGACCATAGTCCAGAACAAAAAAAGATCGCAATACGGTGAGAATAAGTGCCTTTTGGCTTCTTATAGGGTCTTTTTACACCCATTATAACATAACCCTTTTGTACCCGTGTGTGGCTAATTCTTCGGTCTTCTACTCAGTTTTCGTATTCTTTGCCGCTACTTACGTCACCGGTATGCAACTTAAGTGGACATTGCACACCACGTGAGATAAAGCACAGGCTTTTAGCGGCAAGTTGAGCGGGACTTATGTGTTGCCAAATAGTTGACGGAATTAAGTAAATGAAGATTCTTGGCAAGTGGCGTTATTTTTTTTGAGATTGATCGATGGCTTGGTCTTTGTACATAAAAAAGGATAAACGGGTCTCTAGGAGAAGCACGTCACGATTACAAGTCAGGATTAATTAAGATGAAACATACATAACGTCTTTAATCTCCGAAGGGCTAGGCAGAGGTGTACCTAATAGTACACCCACATTTTGCCAGTTATGTTTAAGTCCCCTGTAATAGCTTAGGGGGCGAGCCTATTGCCATCAACCAGGCACAAATCCAGACACTGTGGCGGCTACTGAGAAATTCCTGACGGAAAAACTCAATAACACTTTGCCCAACACGGGAGTCAAACCCAGAACCTCATGCTCAGTAGTCGCGATTGCGACCACTAGACTAACGAAGCAGTTAATTAAATTATTTAAGGATAAGTATATACATTTTTAAGAACTATTGTAACAGCTCCAAATCATTTTAATTTCATCATTGCGACTAATTAAAGTCTGCAAAATCTATGATTAAAAATCAAGTCTCCTTTTTAGGGTTCTGTAGCCGAATGGCAAAAAACGGAATCCTTAAAGATTCGTCATGTCTGTCCGTGTATGTCACAGCCACTTTATTCCGGAACTATTAGGACTACACAGTTGAAACTTAGTAAGTAGATCTATTCTGTAAACAGCTTTACGATTTTTATACAAAAATAAAAGAATAAGGGGGGCTCCCCATACTTAAACAACTTAAACTAAAATATATTTTTTCGTCGAACCTATACGTGCAGGGTGTCTATAGATAGGTCTTTACATGACAAAGAGGTTCCTAAAATAATTTAATCTCAAAGTCAATCGTTTGTAAGATAGACACTTCCAAAGTGGTAAAATGTGTGCCCCCCTCCAATTTCTACAGTAACATTTGTTTTTTATTAACATACTATGAAAAACAAATTTAGGTTTGCTGTTGAATGTAAAAAAATGTAAAACAATACAACATTACAGTGAGCCTTGAAAATATTTTTATTATATTTTTCTTTTTATTGTTTGATGCTACGGAACCCGTGTGCGTGTGAGTACGAACTTCACTTGGCCGGTTTTTAATCTTTCTGCAACGAACTGTATCATTAATTTGCATGTCGCATTAAGACTGCTAATTATTAATTATTACTGAGTAGGAAATTGAATTCTTCACGGTTATTGAATGTGAAATTATTGCCTGTCAATCGTAATGGCCGGAAAATAATAGCATGGCGTATCAAGGGGTGGACAGGTTGGTACAATAGACATAGTACGGATATGTCGTATGGCTTACATAAACATAGATAGACCTTTTTAAATCGTATTGGCTGGGCAATGTCAATCACCCGGTGTGGTCTACGATGATGCATACTTGGTTAGTGCAAAATCGTAGAATTTTAAAGCTGACCTGATATAACAATCTCAACCCAAATATGCTTTTTAAGAAAGTTCATAATCTATTTCCTTCGCATGTCTGAAAAATTCGTTGGTAATGCAATGATTATTGTAGAATTGTTGTCAAAATGAGCTCACGCATTGGAATTGTTTGTGTGTTTCGCAATTATGCTACAAGTTGCGTTGGTATTTACCAATGACGAGACTGAAATGGCTTTGTCTGGTGCACCCTGAGCAGTTAGCCTTTTTTTCATTTTCATGACTAGCTTTGGTTATTATTTTTATTAAAGCTTACGTAAATCACAGATAGATGAAAAGTATAATCTTAGACAGCGACACTTCCTTAAGATTACCTACTAGGACTTTGCCCGTGACTTCGTCCGCAAACATTGTGATAGCTCTGCTAATATTCATCATATAGATATATTAATAGAATTTTTAGAATTGGATCATTCGTTCCGGAGATCGCTACAACTAATTTGTACTAATATTATAAATAAATAATACTAATGTTAGTATAAGATAGTATATTGGTCCAGTTGCTGCCAACCGAATTTTTCAAACATTTATAAAAACCTACACATTATCGACCTAACTTAATATTTTTCTGATTCTCTGACTCCTAGACATTGGCATTTCCATTAGTAAATAATATAATAATTCTGTAACACCCAGAACTAATGCAGGCTATATCTTGCGAAATAATAAGACTAATATCTTATTGATTCTACTGCTAGAAAATTATTTGAGTCAGTCTTGAAAGTTAATTATTGGAAATTGCTTAAGACTGTACCTATGGATATAAAATAATATCTAATGATGTAGATAAATCTTAATGTAGTAATTGGGTAATGTCTCGTAAATCTTGAATGGTCTATTACTGTAATTTACTGACCACTGTTGGTAAATGCAGCCGGCTTGTAGCCTGAAATAAGTAACTTTAAAAAATAGATAGATTTTTCGGTATGTTGAAAGTTTCAAGAAAATTAACAAGAATTAAGGAATTCTTGTTAATTTTCTTGAAACTTTAAATACCTAAGGAGGTATTTGGCAAAAATATACTATCACTAGCTTATACCCGCGGCTTCGCCCGCGTGAAGTTCGGTAACTAACCCACGGGATCATACAGTATTCTAAATGTTAATCCAGGTTATAAACTATCATGAGCTAAATTTCATCCAAATCCGTTCAGTCGTTTTCGCGTGAAAGTGTAACAAACATCCATCCGTCCACCCTCACACAACTTTCGTATTTATAATATTAGTAGGAAAGTGGGATAATAAACGATTTGTCATCATCAGCTACGTTAGGGTCGGCTTCCAGTCTATCCAGATGAGCTGACAACCAATATGTTCCATGGAGCGTCTGCCTATCTGACCTCCACCACCCTCTTACTAGGTAACACGATTCCTTTTGGCAAGACTGGTTGTCAGACATTCAAGCTAAAGCCTGCCTGTAAACTGCAAGATGACTATATGTTTTAAAATATTTCAGAAATCAGTAATCAGAAGAACGAGATATGGAGAGGAAGGCCTAAAAGGCCTAAGAAAAGTTGGATGGATTGTGTGAGGAATGATATGAAAGAGAAAGGAGTAAATGATGCTGTGACGTCTGACAGGGGAGACTGGGAGAAGAAACGTGTTGCGCCGACCTCAAGTAGAATGGGACCAGGGCAGGACGATGACGAGTGATCAGAAGACCCTTTTTGAATTCTTCTTCTTTTTTTATCGTGTGGTTAGTGCCTAACCTGGTGTCAGAGTTTTTAAGCCATCCATGGGTCTCTCAAGCATGCTGGGTTTCCTCACGATGTTTTCTTTAACCAAAGCAAATTTTTGACACGTAATATCGGGCAAATTACAAAAATAAAGGGTGTAACAACACCCTTCACGAAGCCGAAAGGCACTTTTTCTCCCCGTCATTGCGATCATTTTTTTGTTCTAGTCTATACCATACCTGGGAACCTTCTAGTTTCGGAGATATTGAGGGTTAAAGTTCCAACTCTTTCACAGGTTTTTTTTAAATACGTGTTTTTAATGTAAGATTTTTACTTTAAACACCTCTGCGACCCTCATACTCGTCAATCCATCCATCAGCACAATGTTTTGAGTGCGTTACATTGAGTCCTACCGTAAAACGTGATTTTGAACCCCAAAAAAAAAGTCGTTTCTCAGTAATAATTTTTGCGTAAAGTTACTTAGTTTGATGTACAGAATGCTTGGTTGACGGCTTCGTGAAGGGTCTTGTTACACCCTGTATATCTCTAATAGAACCTTAGACCAAGGTCCAAGCTTAAATAACAAGAAACTAAGTAAACTACCGTCTAGTACCACCAAGAATGCCACCTGACACCTGTTTAATCATCATACTGATACTTGCATACCTCATTATACCGTGCCTGATTGAATTTGCCATCAGCCTTACGAACTAACATAAACATCTAACTGAGTCTATCTGGTCACGATTTACTTACCATACCCAAAGAGTATATAAAACATGGCAGATGTGGCAAAAGGATTGCGACTTTATCTGCTTCGGTTTCGGTTGAATTTGACGTACATTGTTTTTCGAAGAATAATGTTGGAAAAGTTTTTGGACTAAAGTTCAATACGAGACCGTAACTCGTAACTTGGATTTTTGGGAGACTCGACTCGAGACTCGTAACTTGGATTTTTGGGCACCATTTATGAGTCTTACAAAATACTCCGTGCTTGGACAGTACCAGACAAGGCTAAGATGGTCCGATTTTGTGTAGTTTATCCCACACAACGAATTTAGACACTGGTGGGTCTAGAAACCACAATATTAAAAATAAATTTAAAAAAAGTCAAAGGTTGGCTGAAATTAAGTCCACCTACGCACCACTATTGTACATGAAGATTAAAATCACTACATAGTATAAAACAAAGTCACTTCCCGCTGTCTGTCCCTATGTATACTTAGATCTTTAAAACTACGCAACGGATTTTGATGCGATTTTTTTAATTAAATAGAGTGATTTAAGATGAAGATTTATATGTATGACATTGCACCTGTGCGAAACCGGGGCGGGTTGCTAGTGAATAATAAATGGCAACTTGTTGTTGGTCGATGTTCGTCACAACTATACAGTAGTCCATAATAAAAAACTGGTTGAATAGCTACAAAAAGTATGCAAAGAATTAAGAATCAACGCTTTAAAAATAATTAATACTCGTAGGTAGGTAAAAAACCTCCACGTCCCACTCGCTAACCTAAAAACCTGACGCCACTGAAACCCGTTTAACCCCACGGCATATCTCCTGCTTCTATGATCTTAGTACACGACCTTGTGAGGCTAACCAGTCTGATACGGAACCGGTACGAACCGGTCTAGGGAAACTAGGGAACCGTGGATATCATTAATTTGTATGTGAAAGTTTGTATGACTCGGAATGCTGAGGAATGTTGGTGAATTCTGTTTATGCTGTTAGAAGGGCTTCGGGATTGGTGATTCAAAACGTAAACAGTTGTGTGAACCTAGTTCAAGTAATCATTATTAGATATGTGTAGCGGCTTAACTAAAAATAAATTGAAGAACCGGTCTATCCCTGTGGATGCCTAGAATTTAAGGCCTCCAGCCAGGGGCAAAATGAACTTATAAACTAAGCGACCACTCGCTAAGGGCACCCCCTGTGGGGTACTAGCCTCGGCTTAGGGCGTCGCTGGAGAGGGCAGCAAGGGGACAGGCTGGATCTGATTTAGGGGCTGTTTTATTGCTACTGGCTCAGCATCGCGGGCTGGCACTTGCAAGGGTCGGGTGGGGTTTGAAACGGGACGTCGCGACGGACCATGGCGGCGGGGTCGGAATGAAATGAAGTACGCTACGACTATGTGCTTAAATACCAACTTGGCCATGAGCTTTGCAGTAACATCTTTTAAGGGTTCCGTTCCAAGGGGTAAAACCGGAACCCACTAAGACTCCACTGTCCGTCTGTCTGTCTGGCTGTCGGTCACCAGGCTGTATCTCATGAACCGTGATAGCTAGACAGTTGACATTTCCACAGATGATGTCTCTCTGTTGCCGCTATAACAAAAAATACTAAAAACAGAATAAAATGAATATAAACGGGGTACTCCTACTACAACGAACGTGTTTTTTTTTTATTTTTTTTAATTTTACTGAAACTTTGGCCGGTTTTTTTGGATTGCCACGTTGGTCTCGTAGTCGCAAGCGCGACTGCTGAGCATGAGATTCTGGGTTCGATTCCCAAGCCGAGCAAGGTTCATTGGGTTTTTCCGTCAGGAATTTCTCAAAGGCAGCCACGGAGTCTAAATTTACGCCCGGTTAGTGGTAATAGGCTCGCCCCCTATTACATAGAACTAAAACATAACTAGCGAAATGTGCGTGTACTATTAGGTACACCTCTACCTAACCCTTACAGGGAAATACAGGGGACTACAGGCGTGATGTTACGTCTGCTAAGTTATTAACACCTAGATAATATTTGTCACTAAAAAGAAAGAAAGAAATAAATAAAGAAAAATATTGATTTGGGACAAGCACAGGAACAACATAAATACTTAATAAAAAAAAAACTAAAAAAAAATAATAAAAAAAGATCTGTGCCAGGCCAAAAAGGCTCCTATCTCAGCATGATGATGCGATAGATGAAAAACAAATACCGCAGCGCTGGTATTCTGATAGGGCCCACTGTGACGTCACGGTCACAACTACGGACACACAATACATTCACAAAAAAAAAATACTATCTCAAATAAAATGGTTGGTTGGTTTTGTTTCTAATTACGCGAGCTAAAATGATTTTTACCAAACTCAATAAGTTACTTAATATTGAGTAAGTTAAACATCCGCAGTATCACAAATACTACACCGAACGCTAATGTCATAGCAAATCCATTCCTTTTCCGCAATCAGCAGGAACTTTCTTCAGGGAAACAGATTACAATGCCGCTGACATTCTAATGTCAGACATACAGACATACATAAGTGAAACATCGTCCATCGGTAATGGACAGGCCGTGTTGCTGTTGATCGTCACGCGAGCTTCCGAGGATATTGTATTACCTTTTTTGTGGGTGCTTTGATATAATTATAAATTTATAACTATGCGCGTCTCCTTTTGTAGGAAATCTTTCGCTGTCTAGTCGACATTTCTCGTAGCATAGCATGACTACCGTAGAAACGGTTTTTGTTGACGAAAAGTCGAATTGAATTGTCATTTTATGACAGATTGTGTAAAGATTTCTATCGTCGCAAGCATGGTGATGTTAGAAATGTATGAAATTACAAGACAAATCATGCCAAGTTGTGTAGAAAGAGCTTTGTAGAGTCTTGGTAGATTAGCAATGCTAGGGGGGCTGATGCTGGGTGTTTCTTTGGCCAAAGAATAATTCTGGATGAAAAAATTAGATTATTAGTAGAAATGGATCATTTCGTGAAAGGGGAAAGACTTTATCTTTTAAATTGTCAACGAAGTAGTCTTAATAGCATCACTTTTTTTTTGGAATACTGTTAGTGAAGTTTCAAGCATGCACTGCTATATTAATAATAATACTTTATTGATACAAGTCCTTACAATATGCTTAATATCAAGCTAAAGTTCTCAATAATTAAAGGCGCACAGAAATTGAAACCCTGACTCCTAAACTAGGAATACCTGTGACTTAGGAGTCAAAAATATATATATTCGTAAACAAAGTATTACTACCTCTAATGTACTGCAACTAGTGTATTTTATATACCGGGAAATTATAAATTCATAACAGCAATTACAAAAAATAACAAACATAACTTAAATGATAATCAAGATACTCAATTAGCCCTTACACTTCTTTCATCACGTATACCCCCCGCTGTTTACAAACCAACACAAATGACTAAGCATGTATCTAATTACAATATTACACGACAAGGGCAACCAATGCAATAAACTCGGTATTATATTGCCAAACATACATTTGTGAAATGTACACCTTTGCACTCGTAATCCAATATTATTACTTAATATTTTCTGTGTAATTAATATCGGGTTGTAATGTTTTAATTTATTTTTTAAAGATTGATAACTCATTCTGTGTTGTGAATTGTGATTGAAAATGAAATTAAGGCCATTGATCTTAATCTCAGGAATATCATCTTTCATGCGTAGTCGAAGCTGTTGACCTATTGCTAGTAGCAATGATCAAATACTATATTCACAGTGACAGCACAATTGCCAAATTGAACAATAAAAATAATAATATTTAATTGACATAAAGAAAAAGGCTGTATATTTCCATTTGAAACACTGACTTCTGAGCTAGGTGATACCTGTGTTACATGAGTCAGTGTGTTCACAATAAGAAATCTGAAGCCTATTTGCCAAATAAAAAAAAAACATTGTCAAAAGCTTAATTTTTCCAGGAATATTCATTGCTCCAAATGTTTAGAATTCTGCCTTTATGATACGCAACTCAAACGCAATGAATATGGTTGAACTGTAAAAATCAAAGTGCTTGTCACACAATTAGGTTCTTGAAGGACATTAGTGGATTGCGATACACAATTAGGATCTTGAAAGGGCTTTCATTGGCTGCGCGGTTGCCGCAGTGGCTTAGCAATTGCCTGCTGCGATTCAGGAGAAATTAAATAAAATAGTACAGGGCTCGATGCAGCAACCGATACTGTTTACCTGTTATGAGAATCTATTTTCCAAAGCCTTAGCTATATGTTGCATTACGCCTGTTCGTATTTTATATCCAATAATTAAACGAACAAGCGGAGCTGCTTGTGCACGGCAAATCATTCTTACACATCTTACATAAAAAGCTCTTTACAAATTGATTTCAATAAATCCATGTAAGTACTTAATAGAAATGTTAAGAACAATGGCGGTATGTAAATCCCACGCTTTCAAGTTGACGTTTAGCAAGAGTAGCGCATGCGTGATGAAAATTCTTGCGTGTGACGACATAGTAGTGTTTGACCTCTAAATGTTAAGTGAATAGACGTCCTTGGTCAAGAATTTTTGGCTCAACAGTACCAGTAGGCTCTTGAGCAAGATGAAATTATCTCAAATCCTGGTAAAATTAAAATATAAAGTTCTGGATGGAACTTAAATATAAAAAAGAAATAAGCTTTACTTTGTTTAATTTATTTTATCAACACTAACCAAAACGGTGAGCACGTCGGGAGGACACGGCTACTATGACGTCCTAAAGCAGGAGTAATTCCAGTCTGGGAAAGAGACAGCTAAAACGTCATGATAGGCCAACAGGTGGCCTGCCATGACGTCTAAAAGCAGGAGCAATTCTGGTGTGGGAAAGAGATGGCGCTAGATGATGATGATGATGCTTTAAGACGTCATAGGAACCTCCCAGGTCTTAGCACCAAAAATTCTGTGACGTGTGAAATCCACCAAACTGTGAATTATAACCTGTACCCCGCATTATTATATAGTTTTTAGTTTTGAAGCCTCTGGCTGGAGACCTTACACTCAAGGCACTAACTTGATAATCCGGTTAACTAGATGATAACCTCTTAGGTTGATTCCATTTCGATTCACAAAAAAAAAAACAATGTTATAGTTTTAGCGTGCTTTTAAAATTGCTTTCCCTTTTATAACACGGAATACGGATTGATTCTTTTTGCACTCATGCTACTTTAAATAAATATTAAAAATAGTGTTTTTTATAGGTTCTTGTGCGTAGATTATGAATTTTATAAACAGTAAAATATTCAAATCAAGAAGTTTTTCTCGTTAGCTTTTGAACATAGAGCCCAGTAACAGATAAAACGGCGCTTAGCAAATATATTGCTAGTAAATAAAATAAAATTATAATATCTTCTTCTGATAAAGAGAATATTTATGTCAAATATTAACATAATAATAGAAAAAGCCATACAATTTCAATTTTTATTGAGGGAATTGCCAATAACTCAAGACTATTATATTCTGAGTTATTACTGTATGTTATTTCCATATTTTTGTCCTTATAAAAGGAATTTAAATTATGTAAATCTGACGTTAACTTTAGTCGTGCTATGTTAATATTTGTGACTCTGTGGAGACTTTTATTGTATAGTTAAGAAGTTTTTGCCCAAAATGTGTGAAATTTAAGATTCTCAATGTCGTGCCAGTCGTCACGTAGGTGACGACTGGCACGACATTGAGAATCTACACGAAAAAAACAAAAAAAAAAAAAAAAAAAAACGTCTATAAATACGAGTATGTAGATACTCGTATTTATCTAGATTGAACGTGCTAAAATTGATGTTAACTTACATAATAAATACACGGTCTACTTAAATACAGTAAAATCTATCAGCGTAGGTCTAACACATATTTTGGCGTAAAATGAATGAATAGATTGACTTAATTTACTAATTTACAGACAAGCAAGCTTTCAAGCTACTACAATCTAAGTCAAATTTCTTTAATAGATTTTCAATTTTATCGTTAAGGCATAAGGCTCAAGGTTGATTTAGAAAATTTGACAGTTTCGGGTAGCTTGATGTGGTGGCGTGTGCACACTATTTTTGTCAGCACTATACGGTATTATTAATTTTAAACTGGACTTCATTACACATTAAGAATAACCTTCTAAACCTAAAAGCAGTACAATGCTGGCCTTTTAATTTAATGACTTTATTGAATCTATTATCAAAAATATTTTTCCGAATTTAAAATAACCTTCAAACGTAAGCAAAATGACCTTGAAAACCATTTCAATCTCATGTTTGCCACACATATCAAACAATGCCACATTAGGGCATTTAATCGATTCAAAAATCGAACATGTGTCACGATTTTCAAACTGTAGATCGATCACTTTAAAACCAATCGAACGACCGTTCCAGTGTCAACCTTGGTATGTATAATCGACTTTTTATTGGGTTTGCGCTAGAGTTGCCGCGAATACTCGCTATTATTCGGTATTCGGCATTACTCGACATTTTTTAGATATTCGTCGAATACCGAATAATAGCTAGTATTATTCGGCATTCGGCGAATAATCGTCTAAAATAAACTTTTAATGAACAAAAAAACTAATGAGTTAAAAATAAACATTTTTTTTATTATTTTCTCTATTAAAACAATACAAAATATCAATTATTATCTGTAATATGTGCCTGTGCCTATCATATTCATGAAATTAAATTAGTTAGGCTTTTTAATTAATATTTAAAATCCAACAGAGGCAGATTGTGGTGCAAAAAAACAATTATTTCTGCATGTTCGGGAGCAAGTCGGTTTCGTTTTTCCTCGTAAATTAAACCTGCCTCGGAAAATAGTCTTTCTGAATAAACAGAGCTTGCTGGTGTGATTAAGTATCGTTTAGCAAGATTTTATATTATTTTATATTCGTTTTATATTCGTTTAGAAATTAGAAATATTTTTAATGTGTTTAATGTGTTTTTTTTGTCGAATAGTGATGTCGAGTTATTCGACTATTCGCCAAAGTGAATGGCGATTAATCGGTATTCGACTATTCGCTATAACCACTATTCGCGGCAACTCTAGTTTGCGCACATGATAATTTGTCGATTTATTGATCAATTTTTTATCGAATTATCGTACGTTCACTTCGATAAATTCAGGGCTGTCGCCACGTCTTGGTATTTAATATTCCTATGTTTTTTTTTTTAATATTTTGGTTATGATTTTTTTTTTAAGCTTGAAGGCGTAAACAAAGTTTTATTAGCAAACTCACATTCTCCAACATTAAATTTTAAGTTAGAACAAATAGAGGCGGAAGCTATATTCATCAACAGAGCACTATAAATAATTCGACTCTGGGAATGCTTCTGCATAAGCATAACCAGCCTATTGTGTTCCCACTGCTGGGACAAACGGCCTCCATGAGATGGAATGGACTAGAATCAATACGCGGGCCCAGTGAGGGTTGGTACCTACCTAGATGTCACATGTCTTCAAATTTTAGGACATGCCGGTTTCCTCACGATGTTTTCCTTCACCGTTTTGAGAGCAGTGGTGATGAAATAAATTACACAAAGTAATGCTGTTCGTAAGTCGAGGCCGCCACCACTGCGCCACTACTGCTCTCTCTGAATGCTTCTGACAAAATCTTAATTTTAAAACACAATAACACGACTTGATTTGGGACCTAGGATCTCGAACTAAACAATTCCGATTCCTGACACCGCTAGACCAACGCGATAGTCAATTGTTTTTTCATAAGATAGCAACAGTATTTTTTTCCCTGTAACCCACAACAGTTAATATTTTTTCTTATCAACAATATTCGGCCATAAGTAGGTACCTCTAGGCTTAGTCGTCAATACGAACGGTATTCCACGTTACAGTACTAACGGTGAGCGATGTTCAACATAACATGGACTGCTATCGATCATGTTATGTTTAATAGGTTGATGATTCGTGATGGTCTGTGTTTGTGTGTTGGGGAAATGAAATGAAATTTATTTGATAGAATTGTAGAACCTACACTATAGATGGTCGAATTTTATTACAGTTCCTCACACAATTCCCTACAACTAGCATGGAAAATTAAAGAATACATTAATACAATAAGTAAATCTAATATAATTGGTATGTTACTCGTATAAATTATAATAATTATATCAGGGTCAAGGGCTTGATTCAGAAAGCAGTACTCCTGGACAAGGCACGCATAGTGAGGCGGTTCCTCTCTCTGGAGCCCTGACCACCGGCAGCCTGAGCCTTGCTCCTGATGCCGATGGGCCATCTATTTTTAATATATTTTATATGTTTTTTTTTTAAAGAAATGTTTAAAAATATATGTAATAAGAAAAATGATAAATAAAAGAAATAATAAGAAGAATATCACTACAGAAAATGTCAATAGTAAGAATGTCAATAATTTTCAATCAATTATTTATGGAAAAATGTCATAGTGATTCTTCGAGGTTAAGAGACACATTCACAGAATAAAATGATTTCTCTATAAATCATCTGAATAAAGCCGTTTTAAATCGATTGATTGGCAGTTCCCTATATGATTGTGGAATAGTGGTGCCTATTGTGTAAACAGTTGGGTCATAATGAATTAAATCATATCTTTTTGCCTACAGGAATTTAAGAGGGCCCTTCCCGATCCGTCTATCGTCAACGCGAGCATGGTCGAAAAGCTTGTTGTTTCATTCAGAGCCTCAGCGACGATTTTATTTCAATTTCCCCGGTCTTACCCCGCCCCGATCCTGCACATCTCGTCTCTCGCGCACCTCATACCGCCTAACATAGAACGAAAAATAGTGTTCGAAAATTTCTTAAACTTGTTCTAGGAAATACTTGTTTTTGAATAAGTCTTACAAGTGTGTGAAATAAATATTTGTCATTAAGAATCTCCATTACATGTGCAAGGTTTCTATCGAGATGTTTTCTTATCTTTTACAGGTTATGAGTACATTATGAACGGCCAAAGTTCAGTTAAAATTTGTGCAAAACTGCAATTTTTGGAGGCTTATACTGAATTTTTTTCGACAATTTTTTATTTTTTGCTACCATAGAAACCTAGATATAGTGCACAAAATACTAATTAGTTCAAAAAAATCAAAGATAGATGTGTAACAACTGCATAATCACGTACGAGCGTTTGTATGAAAAGTATGACGGGTTGGCCGCTCTTAAAGGCAGAGAATCAGCCTACTCTAAATTCGGTTCCAGAGTTCCTTTTTTAATGAAAGAGCCCGTGGGTAAGTAATAATAGCCGCTTGGATCGATCAGTTAACTTACAGTTACCGAAGTTGATCTATGAATCGGTAACCATGGATCACATATCGAGTTCATCCATGCCTCGGAAAGCACGTTAAGCCGAACACCTGGCTGTCATTTCGATTTTTGACAGTCATTACGAGTAGCAAAAACCTGAAAGTCTGATGGCCAGTCTTCCAAGAGAGGTAAGACTAAATGGAGCGGTCTTACCAAGAGGGTTACCTAATAACTGGGTTGTAGAGGTTAGATAGGCAGCCGCTCTATGTAAAATACTGCATTTGTTTTCTTATGATGACGAATCGGGACTTCTTGTATGGAAAAAAAAATGGTGACCAGTCGGAACAGTGACGAGTCGGGACAGTGACAAGTCGGGCATAAGCCTTTAAAATAAGTAATAACGTATGCTTAGATACAAACAAAATCTCTAATTCCACTACCACATTCATAAAATTTTATCAATGATCAAGAATCAAGATTGTCCAGCAGAGTGGCAACACTCGCTTCATCTCGGTATAATATCAACAAGTGCCACAAATAACTGCACGCTACGCGAATGAAATTCATTTCTCACTAATTATTACAAAACGGTTTTTTTTGTTCGCTCTGACAAGACAAGTAATGAATTGCTTTTCTGGCGAGTGTTGTCTGGTATATCGCTTGATGATGATTTGTGATTGGTTCATTTTGATAATAAAGATGAAAAGTGTTTCCGTGAATGAGAACATTTATTTATTTAACACTTCAAGCACATAGTACAGAGGCGGACTTAATGCCATAGGCATTTTCTACCAGTCAACCTTTGGGTGATGCAGAGACAAACATTGGTAGGTGTACCTATGAATAAATTACAAGGAACAGGAACATTGTTCTTTTGGAGGAATAATTATAGTTTTGGCTGCCTCGTTGGTCAAGTGGTCGCAAGCGCGACTGCTGAGCATGGGGTCCTGGGTTCGATTCCCGGGTCTGGCAAAGTGTTATTTGGTTTTTTCATTAGGAATTTCTCAGTAGCACGTCACGGAGTCTGGATTTGTGTCCGGTTGATGGCAATAGGCAAGCCCCCTATTAGGTACATGGGACTTAAAAAATAACTGGCGAAATGTGGGTGTACTTTAATTGCGTGCACTTCTGCCAGACCCTTGGGGGATTACAGGCGTGAAGTTATGATAACATTTCCTAATGGTAAGAAACCCATTCACACTTTTCCCGATTTAGGCATCGAACCAAGAATATGCACAACTTTTACACTTTCAAGTACTAGAACACCGAGACGAGCTTTATTTTATTATAACGAGGGCAGCACTTACCGAGTTTCCTCCGTGCCTCGGCAAGTGGTTGCGGCTCTCATTTGTATATCTTTGACAGCCGTTACAGTTAGTCAGTAGCCTGAAAGTCTGACAACCAGTCTTACCAAGGGGTATCGTATTTCCCAGTACTAACTGGGTTGTGGAGGTCAGATAGGCAGTCGCTCCATGTAAAATAATGGTATCTAGTCAGCGGCATCGGGTTAGACTGGAAGCTGATCCTAATGTAATTGGGAAAAGGCGAGGCAGACGATAGCAGCAGTTTCAACGACAGAAATGCCTATTACAAAATACTTAACTTGCGTGACCGAAAATATGTCAATAAATAAAGACATAAGACTGATCAACGAATGAATGAAATGATCGGCATCTCGTGCAGTTAACGAATGCAACTGTTAATGAGAGCAATTTATCATTCTCTCACGAATGTGACACCATTGTTTTGTTAGAAGACCATGTTTTATCATAGTGATGAGCAGTAACTATCGGTACAAGTAAGCATCGAGGAGTGAAGAGCTCTGAACAAAAAATAAGGTGTTTGAACACACCCACAAAGGCGTGTTTGGTGATTGAGCCTGTAATTCTCGAAGATTTAGGCAGAGGTGTACCTAAAAGTACAGTAAAGAGGGGCGAGGTGTTTAAATATTTGATTTATTTCTCAGTTAGTTTTTAAATGCTCATCTGTCTGTCAGATGTCTTGGTATGGACATGTAATAATAATAATAATTAATTGATAATATGTTCAAGTATCAAAGACTCATTAAAACACAGAATTCAATACATGGGGCAAATGATACATTAAATACACACACTATATTAAAAAATCCCATAAAATACAACACGAAACAATAACTATACAAAAAATATTTAGACAGCCGACGACTGTAGGTGACGTGCAAGTCACTGCAGCGTCTGATGTTAGGACAATCGAAAGATGTAATGAGGAGGGATGAAACGCATTTGACTAAAATGTGATGGATTTGAATGTTGATGGATGGTTTTTGTGAGGAATGAATATGAAAGAGAAAGGAGTAAATGATGCCGTGACGTCTGGCAGGAGAGAATGGAAGAAGAATACGTGTTGCGCCGACCTCAAGTAGAATGGAGCCAGGGAACGAAGATTTTGAGTTTAATGCTCATCAACTTTATCAACGTATAGGTAGATAAAGGCTCTCCCAGGGTTGCGGGACTGTTCGAAAGAGATACCGTAGCCCTGGAACACAAAGGGCAAAGGAAGGAACATGGATGGGTTTTAGTCAGTAACAGTCTGACACTCCCTCCTGCTCAGCCCAGAGCGGGAGGCGTTTTCTGCACAAGTTTGTTCAAACAATCTAAGTAAGTAGCAATTAGCCAAACGAATAAAAAAAATACTTTCAATATTTAACTTACTCTTGCGTAAACAAACAAAAACGCCTCACATAATTCATCCGAAAAATTAATCGTTTTTGAGAGTAAACATTTGTCACATCCACGAACACAAGTGAAACATTTCAGTTTTTTTTTTTTCTAATTAATTCTCGTGACGTTAAAAGAGTCGCGTGCGCTGACAAATCCGATATGACTCGGTATTAAACGTTAATTAGACACGGAATGCATGTAATTAGGTTAATATAGGAAGTTCTTTCTTTTAGTCGGTTTAGTAAATATAGAATGTGCCGTTTCCCGCTTTTTTGTTTGCTGGATTTTACGTGATGTTAGAGCTCATTTGAATACGGCCTGTTTGCCATTGCTTGCATACAACTTGCCTTATAAAATGCCAGAGATTTTGACTTCGCACAGCTGCAATCTTCTTATGAGGCGACGCGACGGGTCAAATTTCAAAAACATCGAGTTTTTAGTGTTATATGTATTTATTTAACACTTCAAGCACAAAGTACAGAGGCGGACTTTGGCAAAGCCATTTTCTACCAGTCAACCTTTGGGTAATGCAGAGACAAGCAGTGGTAGGTGTCTATCTGAAAATAATTTTAATTAATACTAAGATAAACTACAAGGATTTATAAAATACTATAAATATATATATCAAAACATATATTGTTTGTTTGTTCTATATATCTATAGAACAAACAATGGGGATAACAAATCCGTTGTGAAGAAACTGCCAGCTTCTCTAAGTTAACTATAAATGTACTGTAAATGATGGTGTAAACTCATAAGTATAGAAGAACTAAGTAGTTATACACACATTTTTGTTCTATAGATACTGTTTTTTTACTTATTTTACTTATTGAATGAATATTAATCTGAAGTGGGTATTTGAGAGGTCGTTTACTTTTTCAATTTAATAAGCTGGAAGACCGGATCTATCTAAGTTTACGTAATGGGTGTAAAACACCCCTTGTTCTCCATGTCATAGCATTTTTTTTTTCTTCTTGACCATACCTGGGAACCTTCTAGTTACGGAGATATTGTAGGTCAAAGTTCCAACTATTTACAAGTTTTTTTTTTTAAATAAGTACAAGTTTTTAATGTCATCCCTTTACTTTAGAGGTACACCTCCATGACCACTGTGCTATTCAATGCATTTATCAGCTCAATATTTTGAGTGCATTACATTGAGTTTTACTATAAAACGTGATTCTTCACCCCAAAAACAGTCATTTCCCAGCAATTATTTTTGCTTAGAGTTATTTAGTTTGGTCTACAGAATGCTTGGTTCACGGCTTCGTGAGCGATCCGTTTACACTTTGTATTTTTCAGTTGTCATGCAAACAAACGTATATAACAACACAAGATACAAATAAAATACAAAAGCCGTTTGCTTCCCAGTTGATTCTCAATCTGCAATCTGCTAACAAAATCTTAGAATTAATTACAACCCACGCTGTAATGAATGCGAATTAACAATTATTACTTAATACTGGTCGGTAAGTCATGGTGCCGGCTGCCGTGTTATGACAAGAACGTCGCCTGCCTTGGGACGCTTGTTGTTAGGGTTGCTGGTGGCTTAATAGTAACAGCTGAAAGGGTTGATCTTCAAGGTTAAGTCGCGCTTGTCTAGGTTGGTCCGTGGATGGGTGACCATCCATTACATACCGAGATTTCTCCGAGTATCGGAAAAGCTGTTGGTTTCTGCTGTCATTTGTAGATCTTTGACAGTCGTTACACATAGTGGGCCCGAAAGCCTGACAACCAGTCTTACCAAGGGGTATCGTATTACCCAGTAAAAACTCGGTTTTCGCTCTATGTAAAATATTGATATTCAGCTGCATCCGGTTAGACTGGAAGCCAACCCTAACATAGTTGGGAAAAGGCTAGGCAGATGAGATGCCTAACATTTTCTTGGTTATAACGGCTAAGGTATTGTGTACACTTAGATATACCGCCATCACTGAAATTCGGTCTTGAATGAATAGTCATTTGCAAGGACGAATTTGCAAGGAGGTTGATTTATTTTTATTGATGGTAATAGTACCATCGATCTCCTTGCAAATTCGTCTCTAACAGGGCAAGAAAGTACATCTGACAACCCTGGTCACGGCGCGCCCATATCGATGCGATCTATGACATGGAAGCCATAAGAGAATGGACATAGTTGAGAAGGCATTTCTGGTAGATTTATCAATGTATTTTGTGTCGATTTTCGAAAATGACATTTGCAATCTGACAGACGATTGTCTATTGTTTGTAATACGGATTAGTGGAATGCTTTAAGTCGTGCTGCATTACTTTACTGTGACAAGACACATGTTGCCCTGAAAGGCTCAGTGACTTAACACTACTGATCTGCTTTACACAGTATGAACACGCAGTTCAAGAGACATTTTTTCAAAATGTCAAAATTGGTTTTATTTTAGTTCTGTGTTTTCCCGCTTGCAGAGATAAGTTGGTTGAAATCTAACGATTTTCGCGACACAATGACAAACGGTCATTGTTGCAAAATATCAATACGTTGATACTACATCGTCAATAAAACTGGACCACTTCTTTTTGTCGGATGGTTTTTCAAGCCGACATTGTGTATAATTGACATTTGTAGAAAACATTTCCGTGACTCACTGACTAGAATAGAATTTGATAGAATTTTTGAATCTTTTCTCCCTAGATTGGGTTAAAAATCGCAAATCGAAGTTAGTTTAAAACTTAGCAATAAAAGTGGCGGTCGTTCTAATAAACTTATGAGATTGCTTTGTTTATCTACACTGATTTATTATTAGGTAAAGAAAAATTTGTTTGTAACTTCGGAACTACCGATCAGATTCCTTTCACTAACGGTAAGCTACAGTATCCCCGAGTAACACAGGCTACATTAAAAATGTTCCCCTGGGTTAATTTCCGGGAATAACGGGAGCGAAGCCGCGAGCAAAAGGTAGTAAGAAAATATATTTTGACCGATCAGGTGCAGCACGTGTAGTATGACAACCGTAGAAACGAATTTTATCGACGGAAGAATCGACAAAATGACAGTAATTTTGTCGATTCTTCCGTCGACAAAACCCGTATAAATCCGATAATGTATCGCGTGCAGGTTCGTCCGTTCAAATGGATCTCTCCAAGTACGTCATAACATCATTATCATAACATCACGCCTGTAATGCCCGAAGGGTTAGGCAGTGGTGTACATATTAGTACACCCACATTTCACCAGTTATGTTCAAGTTCCAAGGAATAGGAGGCGAGCCTATTGCCATCAACCGGGCACAAATCCAGACTCCGTGACTGCTACTGAGAAATTCCTGATGATAAAACCCAATAACACTTTTCCCGATCCGGGAATCGAACCCAATACCTTATGCTCAGCAGTTGCGCTTGCGACCAGCAGACTAACGAGGCAGCCAGTCCAAATACGGCAGTCTTTATATTATGCTGACACAAACCTAAGTGGATTAGCCACAGTATTACATTTAATCCGTCCATTAAGCCTTCGTGCTGAGTTATGAATGTCATATGAATCATGTCTACCTTGGTTCACCCACGGTTACCCTAAGGCAACGATGGGGTTTTTCTATGAGCTGATAAAAGTGACATATTATAACTGAGGCATTTTGTTTTGGTGATTGTTTGATAAGACACCTCGTTAGTTAGTTAATTGTTTTAAAGCGATAGTGTTTTGTTTGTGACACGTGTCTGGTCGACTTTATCAATTTTCTTTTCAAATGCTTGATTAATCAAAATATAAAGGGTGTAACAAGACCCATAACGAACCCGAAAGGCACTTGTTCTCCCTGTCATTGCGATCATTTTTTTGTTCTAGACCATACGGGAACCTTCTAGTTACGGAGATATTGGGGGTCAAAGTTCCAACTTTTCCACAAGTTTTTTTTTAATAAGTACATGTTTTTACTGAAAATTTTTTTTGAAGAAACACCTCTGCGATCCTCATATTATTCAATCCATCCATCAGCACAATGTTTTAAGTGCGTTACATTGAGTACTACCCTAAAACGTGAAATTTCACTCCAAAAAAAGTCGTTTCCCAGCAAAATTTTTTTCGTAAAGTTATTTAGTTTGATGTACCTAATGCCTGGTTGACGGCTTCGTGAAGGGTCTTGTTTAATTGTTTTGTGCCCGATTGATGGCAATAGGCTCACCCCCTATTATACGGAAAATAAGAAAAAAAACTGTCGCAGGGACAGGACGTAACAACATAACACTTAAGTTGCGTACATTACTGGCGAAGTGTGGGTGTACTAAGGTACGCCTCTGCCTAACGCTTTGAGGATTACATGCGTGATGTTATGTTACGGATGACTGACTGATGTTAATGACTCTGAAGTCATTAAAGTCCATGAACTTGACAGTTCTGTATACACATTCGCAGTAGCATCGCGCTGGGTCAGGATCAGGGGGCCTCAAATGGCTGCTTTATCAGAATCATAATACGAATCACGTTAAAAATTTATAACTCTTAAAATGGACTTTGTGGTCATAACCATAAAGACCATTTTGTGAATATTACATTTTAAACGTGATTCATATTATGATTCTAATGAAGCTTCCATTTGAACCCCCCTGTTTTCCTTACAGCACATTTTCAAATCATAATTATACCGCATCCATTCCACCTACTCCTTGACCATATCGGGACAGGTGTTCTGGCCATAAAGCGACATTCCTGTGGCAAGCGGGGAGCTCCTGGATACCGTAACCATTGGATGGGCCCATTTATCAAAGTAGCTGTATTGTATGAGTGTACAGTCACGAGCACCGATATGTAAACATTTAACAACTATTAAAAGTGTTTCTCTCCTACTGTTCTCATTAAAATTTCATGTAGCTACGAACATAGTATTTTGGAACTTATATTTTTATGAAAAAAATCCTATCTCCAAGTTACAATCGTGATTTCTCGCGAAAATAGCTTTCAAATTTAGAAAAGTGTATACATATTGGGGCTCGTGACTGTACACAGCTAGGTAGGTTTATAGGTAGTCAATGTAGCAGGCTGTGAAGTGTAGATCGTTTAGCGGGATTGGAGATGACTATAATAGATAGATTGCAAGCTTTGTGAGAGTGAGTGTTGAAAAATATTGAACTCATAGTTAACTATGAAACATTTATGTATGCTGGTGTGAATTTTGTTTTGGTAGTTTTTCTTGTATAACTCTCTTAACTTTATATATTTTGTTATATGTATGTATTTATTCTTATATGTTTTAGTTATAAATATTTTCTTCTGTTATTGCACCTACTGTTTTGTCTCTGCATCACCCTAAGGTAGACCAGTCTACCTTAGGGTGATGCAGAGACAAACTACCAGGAAAATGCCCAAGGCATTAAGTCCGCCTTTGTACAGTTTTTTTACTTGTGCATAAAGTTTTAATAAATAAATAAATTTTGGTTTAAACATGTTAGAGTTCTATCGGTATATTTATGAATTTTTGGTCGGTCGGTATGAAACGACTTTTTTTGAGGTGAAAAATCACGTTTTACGGTTGGACTCAATGTAACGCACTCAAAACATTGTGCTAATGGATGGATTTAATAGTACGGTTGTCCTGGTTGTGTTTAAAGTAAAAATCATACAATAAAAACTAGTATTACAAAAAAAAAAACTTGTGAGAAAGTTGGAACTTTGACCCCCAATATCTCGGTAACTAGAAGGTTCCCAGGTATGATCTAGAACAAAAAAATGATCGCGGAGGATCGGAAAATAAGTGCCTTTCGGCTTCTACAAAGGTCTTGCTACACATTTTATAGGCTATCAACAACACGTTTTGTACCTCTCAAATTCCAATAGTAATTGTCATTTAGGCGCCTTACAAACCAGTGACAGATTAATACCAACGCCCACAGTCAGTATATAGGAACTAGTAAGACCAGACGGCGTGACATTTGTGTGGGATGGCCAACAGAACTAGGCTTAGTGATAAATGGCTATTTGTTTGACCTACTCGTAACAGGACAGAAAACAATGATACGGTAATTTATTAAGTGTTTAATAAAGTTTTAATGTAGAGTTGTACAACGACTGCAGAACAAGGGGTTCGATTCCTAGCTCGGGCAAAGCGTTATTGGATTTTAATTCAGGAATTTCTCAGTAGCAGTGCCATGAAGTCTGAATTTGTGCCCGGTAGATGGCAATAGGCTCGCCCCCTATTACATGGGACTTGAAACATAACTGGTGAAATGTGGGTGTACTATTAGGTACTCCTCTGCCTAACTCTTCGGGGATTAGAGGCGTGAAGTTATGAATTTAACTGAAGTCTGTACGATGGCTCACCTAATAGAGATCATGCATCAATGAAAAAATAATTATCAATTATAAATGCTTAGTTGAAACGTCTTTCTGTCTGTGTGTCGATATTATGTTGATAGAAAAATAATAATGTTTTAAACTTATACTGTCACTTACAGGATGTAGCTACCACCTATCCACTTATACATCTTTCTATCGTCTTGTTAACCAGTGTTTAATAATGTTTTGATTGAATGATTAAAGAGAAATTCGATATTAAAGAAGATTTAATTTAGACGCCTTTGACCTATTTAACAATCTACATGATGATTACTAATAGGTTAAAGAAGACTGAAGTTGAAAGATGCTCAAGATAAACATTGATTTATCCATCCATACATCCAACTGTTTATTTTGGTTTTGGTCGGTCTTGACGATCAACAATCAACAGTAACTGACATATACCGTCAATTTATTATTGATTTCAGGGCCCACCTACTTATTACCCATATTTATTAATCCGTAAACGTAAGTCTAAACCTTAACATAGTTTGTTAACTCGCATTTCTTTACTTAACTTACCTTGTCACCTAGAATCCCAGTTGATTTACTCAAGTTAATCCCACTCCAAATAATCACAAGTTAGAGATTATCTCCTTCAAGTACAAACTGACCCAGTTCACATCGAATAACCGACTGTAGTGATAAGTATGATTATGATTACACCTGACACTTTCCTTATCACGCCTAGGTGGGTGTGTAATGATTGTAAAATTGTTGGGAATAACGACTTAATTAGAGGTATGGGTTTCAACCCGTCTGGTAACTTTCCCGATTCGCCAACTAAACAAAACAGTGCCTTTTTACCCGACTGCGTCAGAAGTGGGGTAAGGAGGGGAGGGAGCGTATGTATGTCTGTCCCTAATGCTTGGTTGACGGCTTCGTGAAGGGTCCTGTTACACCCTGTATAATTTTTTTTTTTCTCAACATAGCAATATGGGTATCAAATGAGAGCTAGTGAAAATACCATTTCAAAAATATATTTATCATGTCACGTTTATATTACTGTTTTAACGTAGGTACCTGTAATATATTGGGACGCCCGAACTATCATTTTTTTAAGATTTTTCCTATGATTAGTGAAAATCGGGTAACGTTTTGCTGGATATGGCCAGTTAAGTTTATGTAGTGAGGATGACAGCAGAAAATCTTTAAAGAATTAATTTATCTGTTTCTAGATTTTCTTGTTAATTCGATTATCTCTCTATCAAAATGATCAAACACCTTATTGCTTTATAGCCTTTGGAAAAAACATCATTTTCATTGAGAGTAGTTTTTTTCTTTTTCCTTACCAATGAAATGTAGTAGGTAGATAAAAAGTTTCCCACCCAGCATTTTTATATCATTTATAGCATGAAATTATAACTTTTTTGGAGCGATTGATAATAATGATAACTCTTTGAATTGATAAGACTGAAAGTTCATTGACTCAAGTAATGTTTAGGTTATTTTAATTTATGAATGTGTATGATATTTAGCTAATAAATTTCTTAATAAGATCTAAAAAAAAGTACTTAATGTTTTGACATTTTTATGTGAGAGTGACATAAAATAGTCTTAAACATATCCTAAATCAATTATAGCATTTAAATAAAAAAAAAAACATCACAAATGTTACGGTTTTTGATAAATAAAAATACAGAATATAAATGCAAAATAAGTTTGAGGTGAACGTGAAGAAATCTGTCTTGGCAACTAGAAAAAGTATAATTTGTCCACTTTGTGTAAAAGTAAAAAATAATATTTTATTCGTTCGTTTTGTACTATTAAAATTTATGAATGTTGATAATAATCTCGTATTTATTCAAATTCTAACCACTTTTTTAAAGTATTAAGTGAAAGTCTACGTTTTATGTGTGCTCCTTTCTTTTATATTTAAACTAATAAAATAAGGAGTAAACAGAACGACTATCATAGTTTTTAGTAGGTAATTCATCTAGTTAGTCTGTTTTTTTTTAACAAACGAGTACCGACAATTTTGACTACATTTCTATTGGTCCAGGTAAGCAACATAAAGTCCTTAACTTTAAGGCCTTACAATAGAACAAAGGCGCTGGACCCACCCCGACTAATGACCCATCTCACTCTGTCAATATCGAAAATGTGCGAGACTCAATAAACTCAGTATTCGTTTGTTAAAAAAAAAACAGACTATAGTTATAAACGTAATTATTTTTCTGGCTGCCTCGGTGGTCTAGTGGTCGCAAGCGCGACTGCTGAGCACGAACTCCTGGGTTCGATTTCGGGGTCGGGTCAACATTCATCTACCATTACAGTGAGATAACCAATGCAGTAAATGCGTCTTAACCTAACTTGATTGCTAAGCTTAATCTGTAACTTAACTTAATTGTTACGTAGAACTAATATCTATATCACTCAGAGAACAACAGAATAAGTCCGTTTCATCTCCTTTAAAAGGTTGGTCCGAGTACGTAGTTCCGCTAGCAGTCGTGGCTGCCGTCGTCGCCACACGTACCTGTCCGGCACATAAAGACTCACCTGGCCTAAAATAACTGCATTATGCACCTTCCCTCTTAATAATTTAAATATAATAAGGCGAGTGCAAGGGTGGTGTGTTATTGGGTTTTCGAAAAACTTCAAAAAACCCACGGAGTCTTGATTTGTGCCCGGTTGATGGCAAATAGGCTCGCCCCTATTACATTGGACTTAAACATAAAACATAGATACCTACTATACGGGCTACTTAACTCTCTAATTCCCATGTCCAAGTTCATAATTTTTTTCCTATATCTCAACAGAATTGGTTACATTTAGTTAGGACAAAAATATAAAAATTCAAATTATTTATTTGTGAAACATAGGTACATCAAAATAAGATCAGGGAGATGAGATGAGAGAGAGAGAGAGAGATGATGTGATGATGATGTGATGAGATGTTTTAATACTAATTAAATCATTTTCATGAATTGGATTATTCAAATGATGTCAAATCTACCCCCGTTTTATTTCCCCTACAGATGACACTCGGTATTTTCATTGTGTAAAGTTCAGACTTTAAAACACATGTCATTTTTGTTATTCTTTAGTTAGAAATTAAAATTGCCTTGCGTAAAAAAATTAACATTAAACTTCTACCACCTACAACTGACCCTTTGGAGATAACAGGCATGATGTTTATTTGACACTAGCTAATTATGCCTGCGGCTTCGCTCGCGTGTATTTCGTTAACTTTCCCACAGGATCATACTAGCTGGTTAAAAATATCCTATGTGTAATCCTACCTTTTTTTTTTTTTTCGGTTGGTAAATCATCTAGTAACCCCTCCCGCTCTGGGCTGAGCAGGAGGGAGTGTCAGACTTTTACTGACTAAAACCCATCCATGTTCCTTCCTTTGCCCTTTGTGTTCCATGGCCGCGGTATCTCTTTCGAACAGTCCCGCAACCCTGGCAGGATGTGTAATCCTACCTGGATTACACATAGGATATTTTTAACCAGCTATAAACTATGTGTGTGCAAAATTTCATCGAAATCCGTGCAGTAGTTTTTGCGTCCATCCATCGATCCTCACAAACTTTCGCCTCGCAATAAGTAGGATACACCTTAACTGTAGCTGTTGTTGTTTCTACCTAGTCTCAAGCAGACAGAAAAAGAAAATACCTTACACAACGTTTTACACAATTCTTTCAAACTCTTTTGTTAACACGTTTTATGCAATAACTTAGCATTTAAAACGTTTCATCATACGTTTGCTCACTTTCTTCAAATTATCACTTGAATCTACAGCAATAAGTCTTTATGGCACTTTACATGCAAGTGTTTATTTTGAATGTTACGATTTTAATCTGAATCATATGTAGACCAGTGTGTTGACTGGAATGACCAGCACAATTCCTTGAGCAAAGTGAGAATTTAGTAGTATTAATATAAACTGAAGTGACGTTAAGTTTCATACTAGGTAATTTAATGAAGTTATCTAAAAATCGGCCAAGTGCGAGTAGTACTCACACGCACACAGGGTTCGGTAGCACCAAACAATATAATAAAAATATTTTGAAGGCTCATTCATAATACTTAGTATTGTTTTACATTCAACAGCAAAACTAAATTTGTTTTTCATAGTATGTTAATAAAAAACAAAGTTACTGCTGCTAGTAAGTTGATGAAAAAGTCCCTTAACTCAAAAACTAAACATCAAATCTTAAATCTTAATTTTTTTTCTGAATTTTCTTTCTCTTACTTTAGAAATTAGAAGGGGAGGGGGGGGCACTTTGGAAGTTTATCTTTCAAACAAACCCCTAAGTTTTAAGATAATGATCTTATGTAGCTTTAGAAAACATGTCTGCAATTAGCTACGTCTTATCTAAAGGGTGTAACCAGACCCTTTACAAAGACGAAAGCTACTTGTTCTCCCCGTCATTGCGATCATTTTTTTGTTCTAGACTATACCTGGGATCCTTCTAGTTACGGAGATATGTGGGGGTCAAAAATCCAACATTCTCACAAGTTTTTCTTTTTAATACTTTTAATATTTTTTAATGTAAGATTTTTACTTTAAACACTTTGATTTACACAATTCTTGGTCGACGGCTTCGTGTATGGTCTGTTTACGCCCCATAAACCAATTTTATAAATGCTAAAGTTTGTGTGTTTGGATATCTGATATCTGATACAATTAATTAATTTATAATTATATTTTTAACGTTTAGAAGAAAAACATAACTTTCCCTCCTGGAGCAGTTTGTTAAAAAAGAAAAATATTACCCATGTATTTTTGGGGCCATAAGCTTTTACAATAATAAATCAAAAACAAAGTTATTTGTGTGATTTTCTATGTTACTCAACCGCAATAATAGACGAGGCATGATTCTACAGTCTACTGTTACTTCCAATCTATGCTATTTTGATATAATATTTACTTGTACTATCTAAGGATGCCATATTGGTCAAAAGAAACTCTTTTTTTGTAAAATAAATAAATCGATACGTTGTATTTTTTTTTTTAATGAGAAAAATATGAGTATTGATTATTTTTTAAATTGGACATTTACAAGTGTATTTATTTTTAGCCATGTCTAACAAAAAAAACCGGCAAAGTGTGAGTAGGACTCGTTGTTTTGTCGTTGATAAAACGGCAACAGAAATACACATTCTGTGAAAATTTCAACTGTCTTACTAATTTAGATAATGAGATACATCCCGCTGACAGATAGACAGATTAACCCTCCAGTGGAACAATAATAAGCTGGTCCTATCATTATTATTATTTAGTTCTAACACTGAAAGATCAAAGACTTTGTGTCTATCATGGCGGTGTTAAAACATCGTGAGTAAAACAGCATTGTCATTTCAGCCGAAAGACGTCCACTGCTGTACATAGGCTTCCCCCAATCGTCCATTCATCCAGCATTGACCGGCCATGCCTGAGAGATATTTCTCGACGGCAATATAAAGCCAAGTCTGATGCCCATGAGCGGCATAAAACTCTGAGACCAGGTTAGGCACTAACCACACGATAAAAAAGAAAAAAGCCGTGTTCCTGATTCTATCTTTTATTTCATCCAATCCAAGACTTTATGTCTATCACAGCCATAACATTCCCGTGAGAGAAGCTATACAAAGCTCATTTACGATGTAGCAATTTGATAGTTCAATCTTACCAAATTGGGAGACCTGATTAACCTTTGAAACAGCATCGACATTACAGTTATACATACTGTAACCTTATTAAATACATGTATGGATGTGAATACGCTCTATATAATTGAATACTTGTCTAGTGACATTCGATATTATCTGTCATAGGTAATTGACACGTGACCTAGAAGCAAGAGGGTCTACAGTACGACCAGTGTGCAGTTCCAGGAGGCGCTGTTTGTCTAGAAAAAAATCAGAAAAGCGTCAAACTTGGTACATTTATTTTAGTTCTGAGTTTCCCCACCTGCACACATAAGTTAGTTGAAGTGTAAGTTACAAACAGTTGTATTAAGTTTCGATCTATAAGTTAGCAATAGGCTATTTTGCTAACATAAGCCTCACTTAGGTAATACCTAGTGAAATCGGGTTACCACAAACATCACGCCTGTAATCCCCGAAGTGTTAGGCAGAGGTGTACCTAATAGTACACCCACATTTCGCCAGTTGTGTTTCAAGTTCCATGTAATAGGGGGCGAGCCTATTGCCATCAACCGAGCGTAAATCCAGACTCCATGGCTGCTACTGAGAAATTTCTGATAGAAAAACCCAATAACACTTTGCTTGACTTGGGAATCGAACCCGGGACCTCATGCTCAGCAGTCGCGCTTGCGATGAAAAAGGGGATGAATGAAATCACGGCTAAGTAAGTTTTTAAAACAATACGAACATAATATGATCGTGATCATTAGTTACACATAGCAATCAAGAATTAATATCAGTGATTCAATGGATGGGGTGTTCCTAATATTTATTTACCTATCGTTCCTCGACAACCCTAATTTCCAAGAATCTCTAAACCGCAGCATCCAATAGTTTTGAACACAAAACAGTTGAAAACCTGTCCATTCCACAAACCTACTTTAGAAGCGTCACTATGAGTTAGAAATATTCCATATTAAACATTTATTTGGTGAAAGTAATTCATGAATATTGGTTGAATCTCATTTGTCTGATCATGTGTGAAAGTTATCTATATAAGATAATGATGTTACTGATATAGGAAAGTTTTCAACGATATATAAATAATCAATTTGCTTAATTTTTTTTTAACTTTGGTAGAATATTCGTTAGACTCAAACTGATAGACTAAAACTATATATTATGTAAAGCGGCCGTTTGCACCGCATGATTTGTAAGATGTGAAGTACTTATCTTTTTAGTTCGCTTTTTAATTAACCAGTCGGGTTATTTTTTATTAATATTATACCTACCAAATAAAATTTTGATCTAAATTCATTCCGAATGAGCGCCTTCAGTAAGCAAAGCCCCAAAAATGTTACAAAATTGAAATTGGAAGTCTATTATGCGAAGATACTGAATATAGAGTAGGGCTAAAGAAAGTCTAAAACAGGTCCTACATATAATTATTGGATATTTTAACTAACTAGCGACCCGACGCTGCATCGCACATATACATTACACCTTCCTCTTGAATCACTCTACCTATTGCTGAAAACTGCATTAAAATCCGTTGCGGAGTTTAAAAGATCTAAGCGTACAAACACCGGGAGCGACTTTGTTTTCGACAATGTAAAGTTTACGAATCCCAAAACAATCTACAAATTCAAACGAACACTTTCAACAACACATAATATTACATGTCTCTACAAATCATCTATCGTATAGCAATCGTCAGATCGATTAATCGCAACTCGCGACGGCAACCAGTTGCGACCGCGATCACGATCCATCGCATATCGCAGGAAGCGTACACAACCATGTAATCAATTCTTCCTATGCCGTGTGTGTAAAAACAAGCAAGCGCGCGCATGTAATTAGATTATACGCTGTGCAGACGCCGAGTAAATGTTGTACAGTAGTTTAACTTTAGTCAATGTTTGTACGTTACTAATTTGTAATTGTGCTTTAAACGCATGTGAATAAAAATGTGATGGATATGAATGTTGATGCAAGGGGAGGAGAGGAAGGCTAAACAAAATATGGATGGATTGTGCGAGGAATGATATGAAAGAGAAAAGAGTACATGATGCCGTGACGTCTGAGAGGGGAAAACAGGAGGGGGAGGGGGGGAATGGAAAAAAAAACGTTTTAGGTCAACCCCAAGGAAGGTGATGTGCTTTTAACTGAACTTAACGACGATCTTTAGGAAGTTATTGCAACTTCATCTGAACAAAGCAATAGTAGTAATGGATCTGAGTTCATTTCTAAAACAAGAAGAGGCCTTTGGTCTGTCAGTGAAATGATTATGGCTGGTCAATAACTCACTGATGGCAAAGAGTTTTCAGCTTCCAAAAATGACTTGTCTTTACAAGATTTTGTATGAAATTCTGCTTCTGGGTCTTACTCTGATATTACGTGACAGAGGCGCTCCCAGATCCGGCCGAAATGAAAATAAAATATGTCAACAAAACAAAACCTAAAAAAAGCAAAGAGCCTTTTAAATCATTACATTTCTTAAAAATATTTATTTAAGGATAGGTTTCATCGCAAGCACTTACATCTTTGTACATATTGACATAACACCATTTTTAAGTAGACAGACATCATCTATCAATAATCTATGAACTATTACACAACAATAGGTATACCTGTCAATTAGTCAATCATTGTAATTTACAACTTATGCCGATGGGCATAAAGTCTTATAACGAACGCTCGTAATTTGCAACTGCTATGTCTTGACAGCAAGAGTCGCGTTTGTCATTTGTTTAGTAATCGATGTCAAATCCATGTAATCAAGTGTCAATATTCATGTCATTATGCAATTGACACCGTCATTATAAAGCTATAACCAATCAACGTTTGGGTGTGTATGATTTGATGGTTAAATGTATGAAGTGATTGGAAAAGTTAATGATTGGTTGAAGTATTGATTTGTAAAGTACTGTTTCTAAATAACTAGAAATGCGACTTTGTGTTATCTTTGGTCTTTGTCTAATGTCTGGAATGTACTCGAGAGTGTGAGCAAAACTTTAATTTGATGATATTACAGAAGTGTGTAATAGTTAGTGATCGGATATTCGGATGCATAATAACCCAAAGTTTGAGTGTTGACAAGTATAGAGCGCGCGAAGGTACGGAAAAAGTCCCGGTTTATTTAAATACATAGTTTTTTGTTTTTATTCTAGTCTTTTACTTAAAATGAATTGTGATAATCATAATTATTTACCATTTCTTCCCATTCATATATTCAGCAGTAAAATTTAAATCGTATAGTTTTGTATTTTTACGAGATATTTTCAACAAATTTCTTGCCTGGTTTTAAATAGATTTAAAACATTAATCATACTTATGAGTACTACATTTTAAACACTGTATTATTTATACAATACCGCGATCCGAAGAAAAATTGGCATTTAAGAAGCCGCTTTCATACTTTTGTACCTTATGCCGGAAAAAAACGTACTTTAGGTAAATATGCATCCGAATATCCGATCTCTAGTAATAAGTACGCACACATTTCGCCATTTATTTTTTAGTTCCATGTAATAGAGGAAAAACTCAATAACACGTTGCCCGACCTGGGAATCAAACCCACAACCTGCTCTGCTCTGCTATACCAATAAGGCAGCCGATATAAACCTACTATATCTTAATTTTACTGTGACCACCAACATAGTATGACCAACAAGCTATTTTCTAAAAAATCCTTTCCATTTGCGTTTTTTTTTATAATTAGGTATGCCGAGCTAAAATTATTGAATTAACACTATCAATGTTTCTGCTATGGTCTATTTGTAGAACAGGAGGATTGAGTGCCGCTTCGGTGGGTAGATATCACTTTCTTATGTGGAGTATGTGCTGGTGTGTATGTAATGTATGTTTTTAATGTATATTAGGTGTGTTTGGTATTTAATAGCAATTTCTATCCTGTTTTCATTTTTGCTATAGTTTTTTAATACGTATTTAATTATTTAAAAATGTGGCATAGGTACCGTATGAATAAAAGGAACGTTCTGCCTTTAATAGAGGATTGGGCAAGTAGTTGTGTGCTATCGGCTCCCCCCCCCAACTGAATAATTCTAGCTTAAACAATCAAAGTAAAAGTAACTGGCCAAAAAATTAATAAAGTCTGAAATGAAAAAATAATTAAACTAAAGTGAACCCAAAGAACGCGGCAGACTGAAGAGAACGTGAAACAATCTTACTAACAGAACATGCAAATACAAAATATAGCATGAATCAGAACAGTGGTTTTATTTAAGGACTAGCTGTGCCCCGTGACCTTCGTCCGCGTGAAATTATTCTAAAAATATACTTCCCTATTTCAATCGAATTTTGTTAACAGTTTCAAGGGTTTTTTTTCTATTTTGCACGGAACCCTAATCTTTTTTCTGAAATAAAAGTAAATTAAGTTACTCCTTATAACACTAGCTATTTGCCAGTAAATGTTCCGTCAAAATCAGTCCAGCCGTTTCGGAGATTAGCCGGAACAAATAGACAAACAGACCGACAGACATACAGACAAAAATTTGGAAAGATTGGTTGTTAAACTTTAAGGCCACTGATTGACTATCTGTAACGACTGTCAAAGATCTACAAATGACAGTCGGGACTAACGGCTTAACGTGTTATCCGAGGTAAGGAAGAAAGTCGGTATCTAATGGGTGGTCACCCATCCACAGACCAACCTAGGCACGAGCGGCTTAACCTGGAGATTGATCCGAGCGGCTGTTATTATTTGATCACGAGATCCTCGACACTTCTCTGATACGCTATGTATGCTATTTTTGTTCTCGCTCGAAAGTCCACACGAAAAGTCAAGGCTGCCGGACCAAAACATTATCGAGGTATGCAGGTGGGGATGTGTGACTAAAGCAGGATGTTTATTTTTTATTATTAAATGGCTTTATACTGAGATGGAGGTTACTTGACTGACCAGTGGCGATTTTGTCTGATACTGGCCACTAAGGAATAAAATAACTGGTTGATAAAATATATTGCAGAAAAAGAAGAAGAAAAAATGTACCAAGTTTGACATTTCGATGCATTTATTCTTGACAAGCAGCGCAACCTTCACACTTCAAGTGATCATACTGTTTATTGCCTGCCAGTAACGAAGGGTCAATTTTTGTAAGAGGATAAGCCGGAGTACATATTATCTTTAATGTGAGTAATGATTTGTCTATAGAAGACTGTGCCATTTTTCACAAGGAAGCCGGTAGGAATCGAGTTGTATGGAATCTTCACCACTGTTGCCTGCAGTGAACCGACATGCAAAATTAATGTTTGGGGGAACCTGTGAAGACACCAAAGAAACCCCTTTCTTTCGTGTCTTCTTCTTAGTTACCACCGTAAGATTCTGACAAAGACAATAATTATTTAAAGTATGGGCAGCAGAATTATCTTGAACTCTAAAGTAGACAACATAAGAGTGTTGTAAGCACGATTTATTTATCAAATTTTGTCACGGTGCCATTGTGATATGTGTGTGGAATCATAATATCGATACGGTTAAGAAAGAGTACCTTTTTACAAAATTAAAAACAACATTTAGTTCTAAATTCGTAATCTCTTATCTCGGAAATCAGATTTCTAAAACAATGCAGAAATTAAACAACAATTATTTCTTTATCGTGTGATTAGTGCCTAACCTGGTGTCAGAGCTTTTATGCCGCCCTCAACGACAGTTGAGCTAACCATAACTACACAGTTGTTATCATAATAAGGCAAGTATAACGTTCTTCATATTGTGTTATTGACACCTAGAATCAGATTTCAAATAACCAAATCGTTTGTAATACAAACTTGAGAAATACATCGAATAAACAGAAGATTAATTCGTCTTGTGGCGTAAATGACAAGATTCAATTGAGATCTAGGTCGCTGAAGAAATATGTAGGCGCAAAAGTCACTTTGAACTAGATAATAATTTTAAGTCGATAATATTGCAGCTAGCGTCGGTGCCATAATTTTCTGTGAGACCACTTGATGATAAGATGATAACAATCTTGAGAGAAAATATTCAAAGTTTTTATTCAAAATGTCTGGTGTTAACCAGATTACATATACTATGGGACAAGCCCGCCACACTATTCCCAAACCACTGCAACTCCTGTAAGCCAGAATCAATAGTGGCGACCACCAGAAAACCGCCGAGACAATGAAGCTCAAAGAAGTCGCAGAGAAACAATTGAACTGTATTTGATCCCGCAACGAAATTAATCAGAAAATAATAGCAGAAGAGTATATTAAATACATAATTTCCTCTTCCAGACTATTTGTCGGACACTGTAGTTTAGATTTGGTTGTTAGTAAAACATCTATTTTCAAGATATTTCCTAAACAAGTTTAAGCTTATTCAGCCGACATTGACCCACTCCTGGGACAGAGGTCTTCTCTATATGATAAAGAATGGATTATGTCTGTACCTAATTACTCCAAACGAGCCCTTTCATTAAACTTCCAAGAGTTAACATTGAACAGTCGAAATTACATCACATCAACCAAATTGGCGAGAGCAGAAGCCACATTACCTTCAAGTTCAACATACGTAACTCAATTTTTATTACTCCAAAAGAATCGTGAATACAATCGTCTATAAACTTATTACATCTAATTACCGAACGATTTAAAAACAAACAGTTAGTAATAACTAGTTTAATGAAGCGAGCAGTGAATGTAAGTAAAGCCAAGGCCAAAAATTGTAGCACACGGAAGGCGGCATGAGGAAGTCTTCTACTTGTAATATGTGTGTGTTGGTCCAGTTTTTTGAATTGTATTAAGGTCGGATCTAAACTGAATTTGTAGTGTGT
Organism: Eugnorisma glareosa; assembly: GCA_947578425.1. Classification (NCBI taxonomy): domain Eukaryota; kingdom Metazoa; phylum Arthropoda; class Insecta; order Lepidoptera; family Noctuidae; genus Eugnorisma; species Eugnorisma glareosa. Next base: position 15,368,755 of record OX387960.1, on the reverse strand, counting down.
CTATTAATTTGACATGTACACCATGATTATACAGGATGGAAGGGAGATCGACCCAAAACGTACGAATGCCACGTATTCAATAGGTATATCACTCTGACCCTCCCCACAATGGTTTTTTTTAACAGCAATTTTATAAAAATCAGTTGTTCCATATATTTTGTCCGTGTAGGTACTGCATTTTTGTAGGAAACAGCAGATTTGTTTTTAAATTGCCGGTGAAAAATTTTTCTGTGGGGTGGGGAAACATTGATGTACTGAATCCGTGGTATTCGTTTGTGCGTCTAGGGTCTATTATAGTGTCAGATTTACTTCTTCACCATCGTTATAACGATGGTGAAGAAGTAAAAAAATGCATTTGTTTGACATAAGCTATCGCTAGCTTAAGTAAATCCTCTTGAAAGTCAATGTAGAAATTCAAAACGATTTGAAAGCGATTAGCGATTTTGGAATTCAGGACAGAATCATTAGCAATTTTTCTTTTAGATTAAACAATCCTAATTCTTAAGAGATACTGATCTTTTCCGAAGACGCCATTTGTACAAAATATTTTAAATGCATTCTACAGAACTTTCTGGAAACTCATAATGTACCTAATCATTAAAATTGCACAAAAGCACACCCGTCTCAAATCTAGCACAATGTCACAGAATTTGACGAAACGAATAATTGAATTATAACAAAGAAAAGTATACAACATTGTCCATTGGTCTAGATTTATATATTATAGAGGTCATATCTAGGTCGTATGTGGTACAAATAATTTGCACCGTTCTATGAATGAAAAGTTCACGAGGTGCAATTTGTGTCTATGAGTCGGCGCAGGTAAAAGTTGGATCTCAATTACAAGAAGTCTAAGCTGCTATAACCATTTAAGCCCATAGATTTGTGTCGCTCTTTGAATTTAGAGAAGAAGTGACGCGTCATGATGACGATTTATTTATGGGGAATCCCAGATGTGTTGTGATGTTGATCGACACCCCGTTTGCTTTGGATGACCTATAAATAAAGTTCGGAACAATAATCTATTATGAGCTGATTACAACCAATATTATTTTAGTTAACGCTCAAGATATATTATGACAAAGGAAAGATTTGGAGGTCTAAGAGGTTGTTATTTTAAACAAACTCTTTCATAGTTAAAGAGGAAGAAAACCTGGTAGCTTTTAAAGATAACTGGTAAATTCTTTCTAAACAATTTCTTGCATAAATTCTACCGCTTGTGGCTAACTATTATCTATTGCGGCTGTAATTGTTTGGCAAACACATAAAATCTAATCTTACCACCGTTTAATTTTATTTTTTTTCGGTTTGGATATCATCAAATAACACCTCCCGCTCTGGGCTGAGCAGGAGGGAGTGTCAGTCTTTTACTGACTAAAACCCATCCATGTTCCTTCCTTTGCCCTTTGTGTTCCAGTTCCGCGGTATCTCTTTCGAAATGTCCCGAAACCCTGGCAGGCATCGGTCCTTTCGGACCCCTTCCTGTTTGCTGACTCTCTTTGAGGCGGGTGTGGAACACGAACGCGCCGTCGACACGGCCTGTCGTCATAAGACGGACGGACGGCGAGCTAGCCCATAGCTCACCGTCCACAGGCCCGCGCCTACGGTGGTCGGGGGCCACCACGTGACCCCCGACGCCCGGTGCGTCTCCCGCGGCGGCCGGGACGTGAGGTTCTCTCCCTCTCACGTTCCACCATCTCCTTCGCTAGCATGACTGCTTCGCAGAAGGAGGTGATGGCGTCCCATTCCGTGTCACTGCAGACCATGGATTGAACCAAGGCCGGACGCGAGAGGTGGCCGCCGCCGATCGCCGCTGGGAAGATCTCCACTGTGTGCTCCACCGTGTCCTCCGGTCGATCCTCACAATGGTAGCACCCGGGCGTTTCCTCCCACCCGATTCGGTGCAGGAACCTCCCGAAACAAACCACCGTTTACGTGTGACTTAAATATTTCATTTGTGGAGTTTTGATTACTAACGCATTACAGATATCATTAGGATGATCTATTTTTATCACAAATTACTCTGACTAAATAAAAAAAAAAAAAGATAAGATTAAGATATAAAAATAAAATACTAACAACTAGAAGTCAACAAAGCAAGTCGGTCGCCTTTACGGCTGAATAATTTTAGCTATACCTAGTTATCGACTACCACTAAGATTATTGAGTATATTTTCTTTATACTTCTTCTATTTCTACAGTTTTGTTTATTTTTGAATTTCTATATCCACATGACTAGGATATAGAAATTCGAAGAAGTATAGGAATTCGTATTTATAGGTTTTTTTTCCCACTCGTGCTTGAATTAACTACTGTTGTGTAAGTAAGTAGGTTGCAATTCTTCACGTAATTGTATTTTGAGATAGCTTCTATGTTAGTCTTTAATTAAAAACATCTTGATAACTTGATCACTCACGAATCGATTTACAAAAGCAAATACACAACAACGATTCTGTTATTCAAAATCTTCTTCATCTACACACACCTCATAAATGATCATCTCATAACAACAATCGCCCTTTACAAACAATAGCTCCAGTTATCGTCATCAACAATTTTTCCTAACTTTCTACAAACTAGTTCAATAGAATAGAAAACTACTAGAAGTCACACTTCCGACACACTTCGAGCCAGACGTGGGACTCCAGCTATAGGAAACGACAATTTTACCATAATTAAAGATGGCAGAAAAGCGGGAAGTGATCTTGGGGCAATTATATCCGTGGAAGTCGGTTGAGATGATAACTGATACAGATTTGTAGGAAAAACGTGTTGAATTGGTTGGGAAGGTAATTATGGATTGAGGGTTATTTCTGTCCGGGGCTGCAGGACTGCTTGAAAGAGATACCGCGGCTCTGGAACACAAAGGGCAAAGATGGAACATGGATGGGTCTTAGTAAGTACAAGTCTGACTCTTCTTTCCGCTCCGCCCAGAGCGGGAGGGGTCATTAGATGATATCTCATCCGAAAAAAAAGGGTTATTTATGTAGACTTCTTTGCAGTAGAGTTGATTACTGACAATTTATGACTCGAGTCTGTTAATGCAAAATTGACTTTGTTATAAAAGAAAAGAGAGAGAGAGGTCTTTGCTCAATAATCCTACCGAAACGACTGACCTAATATAGCATTGGCCAGGAATGGGGCAGATCGGGAGAGACGGGTCTTAGCCCAGCCTGGAATGACGAGTTTAAATACGACCTAACTAGTATTCCGGTTTAAAACGAGCAGATCAGCAGAACTGAATATTTTTATGTTGTTTAGGTAACTGGTCCATTAAATGGTACACTGCCTGTTCAGTAACCTCTACCCTCGGTCAACTTTTACGCTTGGCGAAAGTGAAGCTAAAGTTCTCATACCGTATGTAATGCTCAGGTATTCCCAACTTTTAGATAACGAAATCATTTTACTAGTAATTAAATGGTTTGATTCAATCGAAATTGGCAATTAAGAAAAGCTTGTATGTCTGACCATTGAGAAGTCATTAACAACTCATTTTAAAGCCAATAAATCAAGACTATTATGAAACCTTAACGGTAAATGAAAAGAAAAAGCTCAATTGTCTATAAATTAGATATGAGCTATCACAACACTTTTTCCAGCAATTACATCACACGATGTCTTTACAATGACGATTGTTGTCGTACAAAAGCCTTTGGACCAAGATACTCCAACGTCCGTTCATAATTCTCAATGGTAATTAAAACTGCCAATTGTTTACACATTTTGTTCCTTCACCCTTTTATTGTTCACGACAATCTACCATGAAGGCTCAATATCAAACATTTTCCCGAACGCCATTTAAAAATAACAATTTTAATAAACTAGAATACGTGCTTGCGTATAATACTTTCGAATGCATTTAGTTGTGACCTCTAAAATCAGTACGTGTATAACGAGGTAGCAGTCGACATAAAACCGGAGCAAGCTGAAATTAAATGTAAAACAATCATAAAAAAATACCTTTGTCGTGTTCTGAATTTGCAAAAACGTCGCTATGCCCGCGCGTACGCGGTTCTTCACGCCCCTTATTGTTCCTTTGGAACTTTTTATCGTCGACGGCATCTCCTCGTTTTTATAATCCTTCACACCGGCGAAGTATTCCACTTCAGACACTTCACACTCACTTTTAGCACCAACACTAACACTTTTCACATCATCAAATTGTTTTTCGTTTAAATGGAAATCGTAAAATTTGTCGGTATCAAAGTAATGACTGCTATAGAACATTTGTTCTTGTTTCATTTTGTCCTGTTGCTTTCGGTCCTCGTAAGTGCTCTCGCTAATCAGTGGCGTTTTGGAGCACAAGTTCGCGGGTAGCGACTCCGTCGTGTTCTTGCACTCGCTATTAAACTGAGAAACTAGACGGAACGACGTGAGTTGAGCGCTTTCTTTTGAAATATTAGCATCCTCATTAATATTCTGGTTCACTTCCTCGTGAGGCTCGGGCTTCGCCTCGCTTTCAGTTTCGACCGTATTTAGTTTCGCTGAACGGTCTCTTATGTCTTGCAGCAGACCCAGCGGTAGAAAGCTGCTGTCTTTATTGTTCGCTTTGGCGAACGTCTCTTGCGCGTCGGGTGATTCCGCACTCTGTTTCTTTTCTTTTTTACTATATTCGCTATGACTTTCATCGGCGTGCACGCTTACGTTCAGCTCGCTACTATTCAAAGAATCGCATGATATATTCGAGTCGTTGTCTTCAAAATCCACTTCGCTTTGGCTGCTCCCGTTTCTCGAGCTGATTAGCGTTACAGATACGGCTTTCTTTATTGAACTAGTTTTTGAGGTCTTCTTTTTGGGTAGAGGTGGAGGAGTGCCGTCAAGGTCGCTGCATGTTCCAGAGTCGAGAGTATCACTCGGAGAGCACTGACCGCTTGACATAACCATATTTGTCATAGAATTCACGAAGGAATTGCAGTAGATGTATGGCGCTTTGTCGGTTTTCAAATGATCTTCGTTTTCTAGAATTTTCGGTCTGTTTTCATCAACATTGAGTCTGATTAAGCTATTGTTTTTCTTGCACACGTCGTTAATCTTGAAGGTTTCGAAGTCGACGTCGCTCTTGAGGTGTACACTGGATATTTTTGGTGCTTTCGGTTTATCTGCATCGGTGTTTATTCTGATAGTGACCACGTGTGGACCATTGAGAGCGTCCGTGCTAGGCGTACTCGCGGGTCGATCTGACTGGGTCGCCGCTACGAATACCGTTGCAGATGGTGTCTTAGAATTAAGGACGAGTGAGTGCATCGAACTTAGCGAGTCCATCCGGACGTCGGTAGCGGTGAACCCGTTTGTGTTCATAGTGGCTTCGTCACTAGTTATTTGTGTATAAGTTGTCGATCCTCTTTGCTTCACCTTTGGGGGTAAAGGAGGGATGTATTCGACGCTGGGGCGAGGCGTTACTTCTTCCATCATTGTGGTTGCTAATAAATTGGCATAATAAACGGTGCTTCCCGTTTGCAATGCTGGTCAGGTCCGTTCAGATAGTGTTGGATGTATAAGGCATAATGGTTCCGGTGACCGTTCGTGACTGGGTCAATAATCCGCTAAGGTGGCCTGTTTTTCTTGCGCGTTGTTTTTTTACATCTGAAAAGAAAAGAATTTGAATGTTAGTATACTGGGGTAATAAAATAGGCTACACATTTACACAATGCTTTTGTATCAACGCTGATAATATTGCTTGATTGTGAAAGGTGGTAAATAACTAAATGAACTGCAATGCGTAACTACACAGTGCATTTCAAAATATTTCAAGCAATTTTGGTACTACCGATTTGATTATTGCTATACAAAAAATGTTTCCACATATTAAAATATTCCAAAAACCTACAAAAGTCACGTAAGTACAAACAAATGCACCCACCAACGCAATATTTATCGTCAATAATATACTTGAAGACATTTTTCAATACTTCGACGCAACATCTTACATAATATAGGTACTCGCAAATGTGGAGTAATTTATACTAACGTGCAATAGTTATTCCAATAAAACAACGTGTCTTTTCCATAATGTGTCCCTCATCATCATTGTACCTTATAATCAGAGCATTAAGGTTGAATACTGCATAGGTAGCTGATAATTTTGTTTTTGTAACAGGAAATTGAGCCGTAATCAAATTTTCTAATATGGTAGCTCCCACGAATGAGTCTGAATATTTATACTTTCGTAATAAGTATCAATGGTGAATGATTTTTCATATAATGATGAGATTGAGTGATATGAAAAAGTTGTTATTTGAGGAAAAGTGTTTAATTTTATGCGATCGGAAAGGTTTTATTCTCTTGTGAATAACGAGTTTAAAACATCTTAATTAGGTGTTTCTCGACTTTGAAGGCGATAATATTACGTAGCTCTTATTATGTGCATATCCAATCATGTTATATCTTTATTTGGCTGTTGCAAAAGTAACAGTTCATGAAATATTTGGTAACTTTAGTAACTTATGAACGGTTTCACTTACTTCTGTGAGTAACTTATTAATAAAATAAAAAATAGCGTCAAAAAACTCCTCCTCAACGCAGTCAACTGGATTACCAGTTGACTGCGTGCACTGCCGCCAGTGTCTTGGGTACATTAGTACCCAAGACACTGACCGACTGGCGGCGTTGCCACGTCGTATGGCAATACTAAGCTTTTGGCCAAGGTAAAAGCCAGCCCTTGGGTCACGGGAAGTGTCAACTAAGCGTTTGGAAATGTCCTTGAAAAGGCTATGTGCACTTGGACCCCACGGACCTAGAGTTTCAACCCCAAACGGCTCGAAAATATAGTTACCAATAAGGTTACTATATTTACGCCGCTTGAGGTTCTCTGCAGCCGCAGCGGCAGCGCCAGCACAGCACGATGAGCTTGGAAGATGGGACGGCGCAAGAGTATCGACGCAAGTTTTTTCTTCTGAGTAAAAAGTTTGATTTCCAATAGTTTCAATGAAGAAGTGGTTAATCGGAGTATAAATTTGTATTCAGATAAAGATGTTTCTTAGCCTACTATTACAACATTGTTCGGCAATATTAGAAGAAAAATAGAGAGTAATCTTCAAACAGACGATGACCATAAAACATCGATTATTCACAGACAAATCATCGAAACATTTACAAACATTGTTTTGCAAACAAAGAATAGGTAAACACTATTCGACACACAACATTAACCGTGAACAATTCTATTTTGACGTAATCTTTGTTGACATTAGACACAAAAATATTTCGAAGTCTATACGGAAGGTTAAAAGGTAAGTATAATTAGTTAGATTGGGATTTCTTGTGGCCCTATAGTTATAACCTTTAAGATTACATGTAGATTTCAGTTACTTCCAGGCAATTATTGTGCACCAACATCAACCACAGGATTCGTGACCATCACGTGACGAATCGAATAAACTAATTTGAGGTCGGCTTCTAGTCAAACTGACCTCCACAAGGCCCACCACCCAGTTACTGGGAAACATTGATGCTGCATTGTCGGACTTTCAGCCTCCTCAAACTTTGAGGGACCGCCAGACCAACGGCTTAACGTGTGAGAGCCATAAAATCCTTAGTATAAGGCGAACATGCCTAACATAAAAAAAGTATTTGGAGAAAGTTGGAACATATTTGGCTTAAGCCAATCACATCGGATTGACTAGTGTCATCAAGCATGGATACATACATCGACAGTGCTAAGGACTGCTATACCCTTTGGAGAGAGCCGTAGCCTTACAAGGAACGCGGATGTGATTATTGTATTGTCTTTTGCTCGAATGAAAGTACTATCAAAGGCAAAGGTAGGTTAAAAACTAATAGCGGAATTACAAAAGTACTACAGCATGATAACATAACACAAACAGTACTACAGCGCCTTTCGATCAACAGCGCCACATAAATGAAGAACTAGGTAACATCAGAATTCTGAATCGCGCTATTAAAGTTATCCGCGACTTAAGACCATATAGAAAACCCCGACAACAACTGTTGGGCAGTAGCCCACCAGACACAACGCCAGTCTGGTCGAATGGTGCTCCTTTTTCAACTGGAGTAAAGAAATTTACACCTTGTTCATCATCCCCCTAAAATTTAAGAATTTCTGTAAGTTCTAAAAGAATTGATAAAATAACAGACACCATTCAAAGTCGATCTTTGTTTACTTCATCTACCCTAAACGTAACAGACATACCTACCTATAGTATACCGACATACCTACTTCTTCTCTTGGAGGCGACCCCTGTGTCTCAGAAGTCATTCTTCTGCATTATAGACAGATTTATACGCATGCTACCCTACTAAGTATAAATGTTATAATCGTCTCCTTTCTAATCTAATCTTTAGCAGCTTTATAAGTGTGAAAAATATTTAAACCATCAACTCTTTTTAACCTTCAACAAACCTATTGTTATAGATGTACAAACGCATACCTTGACCTTGCATTTACACTCCAAAGAAAGAAACAAAAGCCATTGCACTCTAAAAAGCACTTTGTACGCAACTCACGCGCACATGTCTTCACGTAAGTAAATGATACGGTAAATCTAGACAACTGATAACCAGATCAACTGTCAGATTTGCATGTACACGTCTAGACTCGATTATGGGTTGAGTCGATTTAAAAATTATATCGATTTAGATTGGATTTATCCGGGACCAGGACAATCAAATAGGTGGGTATAAGTGTTTATTGGGTTTGAAACTAAAAACATGTATTACAAAAAATAGCTGTTGCCTTCGTCCGGGTCAAATTATATTATAAAAATATTACTTCGATATTTGAATCGGATTTTGCTAACAATTTCAAAGGTTTTTATTTTTTGTACGAAACCCTAATCCTTTTTCTAAAATAAAAGTTACTCAGTTACTCCTTAAAACATCAGCTATCTGCAAGAAAAAGTCCCGTCAAAATTGGTCCAGCCGTTTCGGAGATCAGCCGAACGAAACAGACAGACAGACGAAAATTTTACCTTTTTTTTGTTATAATTACCTTCATTTTATGCTTTTAGTAAAAAGCGGTTATTATGACATTACAAACAGACACTTCAATTTTATTTATTTTTATGTATGTTTATACAACCTGTTTTTTTTGATATCCCATAACTCTAGGGTTATATTCTGTAGGTAAAAATAATACTAAAACTCCTAGAATAGGTGGTCCAAAAAGGCATCGTTTCGGAGATATCATCAATCATAATTAAATTAGGTCAAAAATTGTCACCAGTATGACGAATCTTTACTTTTGCGAGGTTGCCAAACTTCGCAGTAGAGTAGTGTAGTAAAATAAATAGTAAAATAAAATATGTAGGTAAGTAATTCATTTTTATTCAAACCAATCATTCATATTTACATTGTTTTACATTAATAATCGTGACTTTGCCGAATTATTTTGTATGAAAAATGAAAAAAAAAAAAACGAAGGATTGGAACATAACTCCTAAGCCAGTTGATTCTTTGATATGGCCTCAATCATACCCTAGAGTTATGGGATATCAAAAAAAACACGTTGTATAGATAATGTTCGCACCTGTTAGTTGATTGCTATTTTTAAAGCTCCATTAGACTCTAGAACCGAACTCAAGAAATTTCTTTCTTTTCTTACTCAAGTTAAGAAAAACAAACGCAGATGTCAATGATAAGGTATTCTTAAAATAAATTGCTCTAGTAAACTGACAGCTCAATTATCATCACGGGTATTGCAAAACAATACGAATGATTCGTCAATCAATACACAATAAAAATACTTTCGCTTGACAAATATCGGTGCGAATTGTGATTTTCTAATGAATTCTTTATGCTCAGAACGATTTGTTTTGGTTTCTGTTGTGTATGACGATGGGAACCCGTGGCTATTGCGATTAATTGTAATGGCTATCGTTCCAGCATTTGAAATAAAAATATTTGTTACTTTGTAATTCTGCAACATAATTTCACCTAATTTTGGACCATGCTATTTATGGTATAAAGGGTGTAACGAGACCCTTAACGAAGCCGAAAGGTACTTGTTCTCCCTATCATTGCAATCATTGTTTTATTCAAGACCATACCTGGGAACCTTCTAGTTACGGAGATATTGAGGGTCAAAGTTCCAACTTTTTCACAAGTTTTATTTTAAATACATGTTTTTAACGTAAGATTTTTACTGTAAACACCTCCACGACCCCCGTACTATTCAATCCCTCCATCACCACAATGTTTTGAGTGCGTTACATGGAGTCCTACCGTAAAACGTGAAATTTCACCCCAAAAAAAAAGTCGTTTCCCAGCGTTTTTGCGTAAAGTTATTAATTTGGATTAATTGCGTAAAGTTATTAATATTGTTATATTATTTTGATGTACATAATGCTTGGTTGACGGCTTCGTTAAGGGTCTTGTTACACCCTGTTTGTATCTATTGCCAATTAAGGAGATCGATTTTTTCAAATACTAGATGGAAAATTATAACCCGCTTTTTACAATATTGCTAGTTCTATGGCAGTCTTACCGCTAATAGCGGTGTCTTCCAGACAACCTCTGGGTGGATTTTCCCAACTTTCAATAAAAAAGGGGTAGTCAGTGGTGTATTAAGTAACTATTATGAAGAAACTGTGTGCGTGTTGTCTTGACAGTGAACGTTTACAAACTGCCCAAGTGTCAAAACTGATAAATTTGATAACATTGTTTCATTTAATAAAAGTTAAACAAAGAACAATTATAATTTTCCACTCGCTTAGCTCCTAATTTTAATTTGGTGTCTGCATGCATTTTGATAATTAATTATAACAGTAAATTGACTTGTTTTTTTCGTGTTTGTTTTGTGAGATATTTTTTACTATTTATTGCTGGCACATACATGTTTAATCTGACAACTTGCCAAAAATGTGATAAAATCAGCAGCTGACTTAGTGCATGCCTCTGGCGCTACTATTTGAGTATCTACTCATTGGGTACAACGTACAACTGATTTAAAAATACCATCGGCAGGAACACAATTAAAAACTTCGATGCGTTTAACAGTAGGCACCAGTGTTGGGTTAGTCACCAACTCGACCCGAGATACTGGACACACGTGTTAAGCGTATATTTTTAAAGTTTAGCGACACCTTTATAATTGTAAAAAAGGAGCACTACTACTTTGTACTTATTGTCAATTTTTTTATTTTATTTTTATTATTACTATCTAATCCTAATCTTATCTAATCCTAATCTAATTTTAAGTTATTTTCTAAACAATGTATTTTGTTACGAAATAAATGTCTTATGACTTTACAAAAATTAACGTTTGCCTGTGTTGCAACCCAAAAACTAACAATGTTTAAGTCGGGGCCGTCACCACCTGTATTTCTTGATGTATATTTTTAATTTAAAAAACATATTTTTAGAATGCTGATTTATATAAGATTAAAAACTTACTGTCTGTCATAACAGAAATGGAATTTTATACAATAAAGAAATTGCATTAATTATTTTGAAGTTCGGCGAACATAATTTAAGAAAATAAATAAAATAATAATATGTAAACGCTATTTGATCAAAAATAAATCATCAAAATAACAAATTAATGAATTTTAAATCGATTTAATTCCTAATCAGGATGACATAATCGATACATAATACGATGGTATAATAAAAGATTATGACGTAAACTGACAATAAATATCGTGTTTGATTATAGAAAAGTGAAAGTAATTAATTACTTCCGTTTTTTATTACTAAAACCATAAACAGGTTGCTAGCACCAGTTCTTAAAGATTCATAAAATTAATAACTTATTGGCCATTTTGTTTTCTACAATGCTCTCGTAGAAAATCGCTAGAAATTTTGCCAACAACAATCATGATTGTAATTGTTTTCATGACACATAACATAACACCACGCCTGTAATGCCCGAAGGATTAGGCAGAGGTGTACACCCACATTTCGCCAGTTATGTTAAAGTCCCATGTAATAGGGGCGAGCCTATTGCTATCAATCGGGCACAAATCCAGAATCCATGGAAAAACCCAATAACACTTTGCTCGACCTGGGAATCGAAACCCAGGACCTCAGCAGTTGCACTTGCGATCACTGAACCAACGCACTATGGAAAATCGTAGAACAACTGCTGATTAAAAATGGTTTTTGTCAATGTCGCTACTGGCATGCTTTTTTTATTTTACTCAATAGTTTAAGGACCAAACTAGACTATAATATCAAAAAATTATAAATATTAAATGAAATGATTTTTTTACAACACCACAAACTTTATAGTTTTGACGGACGTCCATGTCAGGCCCGTTCACTTCATCACTTTTAAATTGATTTTATTGTTATACGTTACAGGAAAAGGTATAATGTATTATATATTTCTGGAAACCTCGTCTTTTGAAGAATATGAAACAGCTAATATGTATTTAATGTTATGTTAAGGTTCACCTTAAAATAATTGCAAAATAAAATATGGTGAAAAAAAAGTTTTTTTAAAGTTCAACGAGACTTTTGACAGTTACCCACGTTTACCCCTGCTTTACATTTAATGTTGATTTGTAGCCTAACTATCCATAAACATAATCAAATAATAACAGCTGCGGATATTTGCGGGTTTCGGAGTAATTAATAAAAATGTGATAAGAGTCAGAAAACGGAAAACCGCTCGCTATCTATTGCGGTTTGAAATGTTGCTGTTTACATCAATAATTTGCGGTAAGTTTCGTAATTTATCATTGATATTAGGGCATTTATCTTTTTAGCACTCATGTTGCGTGTGAAAATATTAATCAACAAAATGCACACTACCCTCATATTTCAAATAGTATATAAACAGTGGTTTCATTCCATTGTAAATAACAAAATAGTGGAGAATTAACAGAAGTGTAATTACATTTGTTGACTCTTCAAAATGTCTACTTTCAAGTGTTCTAAACGTGAAATAATACTTTCGTATATCGAAGGAGGAAAATCGTTGGAAGCATTATCAACAGTTTTGCAAGAAAAATATCATGTGTCTCAAGACAACTTATGTTTCATCCTCAGTGATTTTCAAAGACATATTATTCCCGCTTTTAATAAACGCTGGAACGAAGCTTCACGGAACAAGGATACATTTTTAATGAAGAACAGTAATTGGTTGGAATCAGAATATTCAATAACTTTACCGGACTCTGAAGACGTTACAACCATCTCCACACCATCTACTTCTTCTGGGAAACGTGGAAGACCGTGCGTGTCTTATCCAGACTTGTCAGAATCCAGTAAAAGAAGAAAAAATACAATGTTACTTAATGAATATGGATTTGAACACGTCTTTAATGCATATCTTCAAGGGTTACGTTCGATAGGAGAAGGAACAGAAGCTAAACTTGTGGAAACATTAAGGTTTGCTGACAGTGAAAATAAGACCTTATTTTCGAGTCTCATAGAAGACGCAAGGCAGACCAAAATGTTAACGGATGAAGAAGCATTGAGCGTATTTATTGACTTGGATTTAACGAAAGAACAATTTGTACTTGAGAAATTTAACGAACGAACGAAAATGTTTTGTGCTTCCGCCATATTACAAAGTGCTAGAAGTTAAAACTACTTGCTATCCACCGTCTTCAGCCATAGAAATTACAGACACAAGTGCAAAAATAGTAAGACTTCAAGATTTATTAGATCACACTGCAGCTAGAATATTGACAATAGATTCAGTCTATAGGAATGGATTGAATAACTTACTTCTGTATAGTAAATGGGGCTGTGATGGCTCATCCGGTCAAAGCCAGTACAAACAGAAACTGCCAGAAGAGTCTGAACTTATTTCTGATTCGAATTTATTTATCACTTCTTTGGTGCCTATTAAGTTAATTAACGAGCTAACAGGTGATGTTGTCTGGCAAAATCCGGTACCTTCATCTGTTCGTTTTTGCCGGCCTATATTAATAGAATTTTGTAAAGAAACTCCCGAGAAAACTAAAGCCGTTGTGGATGAAATAAAGGGTCAAATAAATTCCTTGAGTCCATCATTAATTAACAAAGACGGTGAGGGAGTGCAAGTGAAGCATGATCTCTTCCTTACATGATAGATGGTAAAGTAGCTCAGGTATTAACAGATACGCCTTCGGGTTCCACATGTACAATATGTGGAGCTACTCCACGCCAAATGAACGATTTGACAAAAGTGACAGCTAGGCCTGAAAATGAAGATTCTTATCACTACGGACTGTCTACTTTGCACGCCTGGATTCGTTGTATGGAAATGATTTTACATATTTCCTATAATCTGTCTTTCCAAACATGGTCAGCCACAAGTGAAGAAAAGAAACGACTAAAGCAAGAGAAGAAAACCCTGGTACAAAGGCGTTTCCGTGAAGAGCTAGGATTGATCATCGACAAACCAAGACAAGTAAGTGGTAATTCTAATGACGGTAATACTGCCAGAAGATTTTTTCACAATGCAAGCTGCTCTGCTGAAATTACAGGAGTGGATATAAATTTGAGTAAACGACTTTACATAATTCTGCAAGCTCTTTCATCGGGTGTAATGATAAATGCTGAAAAATTTGGCAGTTATGCTATGGAGACTGCTAGGATCTATGTGAGCAATTATGAATGGTATTACATGCCATCTTCAGTTCACAAAATTTTGATTCATGGAGAAAGTGTCATAAAGCATTTTGCAGTACTTCCTATTGGTCAACTTTCGGAAGATGCACAAGAATCTCGCAATAAGGATTATAAAAAATTTCGTCTTCATCATGCTAGAAAATGCTCAAGATCCGCTACAAACGAAGATGTATTTCATACTCTTCTTTATACTTCAGATCCTTACATTACCAGCAATAGAAAACCGTATACTAAAAACGTGAAGGAACTTGATGAAGACACCTTAGATCTTTTGAAAGTGAACGAATTAATTTTAGATCCTGAAGTTCATCAAGTATAAATAACATAACATTTAGTAAACAGTACAATAAATTAATTAATCTGTGTTCGATTTTAATCTTTAAAAAAATGCTTTTTTTTATTTTATTTGATTTTTATTTTGATGTACTATATGATATTTGTTTTTTGTAAACATTAAAATAATAGTATTCATTGTTAAGAAATAAACATTGGAGATTTTTTATAATTTTGAATTTGTTTTATTTTTTAATTTATTATTTTAGATTTAATCATAATAAATTACATTCTATTTGAAGCCATATACACTATTCTATATTTGTGCAAAATTTTAGAACATAATAATAAGAAATAAAGAAGTTATTGATTTTTAATCAGAAACAGACCATTATTTTCCACAGTGCAACGGGGCAACGAGGTTTTTTTTCAATATAAAGTAACAAGCCGCGCTTGATGAGATTTTCTATCGGCAAAAACGAACTTCTGTTCATACCTTCATCCCCAATTAACTCCCATTTAAAGCATAAATCAAAAGCCCTTCCTTCTAAACAACTACCTACTTTGCTATCAAATAAACTCATTTATGAACCTTCTCATAAAATATATGCATTATTTACTACTAGCGATCCGCCCCGGCTTCGCACAGGTGCAATGTTTTGCATAAAAACCTTCCTCTTGAATCACTCTATCTATTAAAAAACCGCATGAAAATCCGTTGCGTATTTTTAAAGATCTAAGCATAACATAGAGACAGACAGCGGGAAGCGACTTTGTTTTATACTATGTAGTGATGCAGACTTAAACTATAAAATAAAAATATGTATATGAATCCAAAAACAGAAAAGAATTAAAGGGCGACAAAAAGTTTGCCTGCATCGCTGTCAACGGGGAAAGTGGCCAGAAGGCTGGCAGCATTACCACGTTGGATGGCAATGCTGATTCTTTGCCGAGAAATAGGCCTGCCCTTGGTTGCGAGAAGAGTCGACTAACCGCGTGGCGATATCCTGAAATACTACTAAACTCTTTTTCATGCTTTTACACATAATGAGTTAAGCTGTACTTTATCTGTCAGTGAGTTTATTTATAAATATTTTTTTAATAATTTAATTCTACATAAATGAATGCGGAAGTTTGTTGCTCTTTGACATAAAAACAACAAAACAGATTTAACGAAAGTTTACAGTGATATAGCATATACATCAGAATAACATATTTAAAAATATGGATTAAAAAAATCTTTTACGTGGGGCGGAGCCGCGGGCTGAAACTAGTCATTTTATGATATTGTTTTAAAGATTCTGTACAGATTCAGTGCTTGATTAATTTTTATTAAAGAACAAATTGTTTTTTTAACCATTTTTTTTTACAATTATCCAAAAGAAACAGATCTAGTATTATTGTTTTAACCTGGTTAAGTACCAGTTTAATCTTTCATTCCTTAGAACTGTGCTTTTAACTTTCTATACTAAACGGTATAAGAGGTAAAACAGGTGTGACCGTGTGACGAATGGACATAAACAAAACCAACGTCATTCTATGTTATTTACATATTTTAGTAATTTCTGCTCAAAAATAAACAATAAATATTTCTAAATACGTAACTGGTACTGCACTTTCTACATTTTGCGATAAAAATTTATATTGATTCTAATACAGTTTAAAAAAAAAACATTGCCATTCAATAATTGTCGATATAAGAGTGTTTTCAGATTATCCGATCCAATATCGGTGTAGGACCCCAATAGCCGATATCCGAATAGCCGACACCATGTGCTGTTTTCACATATATCCGATAAAATCGTTCCGATACGTCCATTTGCTCGATAGCTTTAGTGCGGGCAGGTCATCTTGGCAGACTATAATAGAAAACTTTGTTTGCTGTAGGTGTCTATTATATTTGAGACGCCATGATGACAACCAAACTAGTAAACAAGCAAAATGACCGCCGCGCATCGGGGTCTGTGCACACAGACACAATTTAGATACACGTATAGCACACATACAAACTTTATCGTCCGACAGCCCACGGGCGTCCGATAGTGCCGTCAACATATCGGTGTCGAATCCAATATCCGATATCGGAGCGGATAATGTGAACGCTCTTACAGTCTCAAACTCGATTAATGATGACCCCATAAATTCAGACTTTTTAATTTCAGGTTTATTTATGATGTTTTTCATCATTCATTGATTCTGCTAAGTTGGCCTAGTGGTCGCAAACGCGACTGCTGAGAATGAGGTCCAGGGTTCAACTCCTGGGTCGGGCAAAGTGTTATTGGGTTTTTCCATCAGGAAATTATCAGTAGCACCCACAGAGTTTTGATTTATGCCCAGTGGATGGCAATAGGCTCGCCCCCTATTTCATGGGACTTAAACGTAACTTGCGAAATGTGTGTATGTACTATTAGGTACACGTCTGCCTAACCCTTCATATAATGTTTTTCATCAAGTTAAATCCGTTTTTAACAAGGGCACCGATTTATCTTTTAAGATGGGAACGTCAAAAAAAAAAAAGTCGCATAAAAACTTGCCGTTTCGAATCCGCATCAGCGTTGTTGAGAAACAGGTCTCTCAAACCTCTAAACCAGCACGACTTCTATAGTATTGTTAATAAAACAATAACAAAATAATAAGCCAATAACTCTTTATTCACCTCATTACCAGTTACCAACAGTACTACTTACGGACAATCAAATTCTTCTTGCGTAACTTTAACCATCGGTTGTTGACAAAATATGGCACTTTATACTTTCACTGACGACCAGCCGTCCGACATTCGGTCGGTGGAGCTAAGGCAACGGTTCCACAGTACGAGGAAGCGACAAACAATCGGCGATCGCTCAAGAAACGTATAAAAGATTTAAGTCACCTGTGAGTAGAAATATAAATTGGTAATGGTTTAGTGTCTAGGTAATTTATTAATTAGGCAAATAAGTTAGCAGACATTTAAACCACATTCGAAGTTTAAAATATTACCTACAGCTAGGTTACACAGTCTTATTGTCAGTTAGCCCCAACTAGAGAGTCGACTTGAGGATCGTGGTACCATTTTCAGAGTGAAGATAGTAAAAGAGATAGTACATATTTTAATAATTGATCGCTGGCTCGCTGAGTGTTCACACCGCGTGATAGGACTCTGTCATACAAATATTCGTTTTTAGCAGAAACTAACAGGCCATCGATCCATGTATAAAACAGGTATTCAGCTTTATACGGTTAGACTGGAAGCTGACTTAAACATAATTGGGAAAAAGCTAAGTTTATTGGTTGACTCACTCTACTCGCTTATGTCTGGCGGTGGGGCAGATACCTTACTTTACTGGCAAACAAGTGGAATTTGATAGACCGGAGTTATGTTCCGTACCAACGGTTGATTCTGTTATGAATGCAGTGGAAATGATGTAGAAAAGTGTGGCATTTAAATGGGAAACTGTAGTTTTGTGACACTAGGGTTTTTAAGGTGTCGTGAGTTTATGAGCTTATATTGTGTTGAGTCAGTTCCTGTATAATATTTTGTGGGTTATCAGTCTTTTCTTGCCCTTGTTCAATGTTATTTGGAGTCGGCTCATGTATTTTCTTCCATTCTCGCCTGTCAGCCGCCATGCTATCCTTTATTCCTTGTTGTTTTGAAGGTTATCTATGCAAATATTTTGTCCCTGAGCTCGTCAAGATTTTCAGTATTTTCGTCTTCCGATTTTAATACCTACTGAGTTCATGAAAATTTCATGAATTTTAACATAGGCATCAGGCAACACAGGCAAAGATTGCATAGATGGATTGTTACCATATGTTCTTTGTTGATTTTTGAAACATCAACAACATAAAATCAGTATGTTTAAAAAACTGTTTTGTTGAAAAACCAAGTTTACAATACCTTCATCTCTTGCTTGTGTCCACTGAATGCATAATAGACATTACTTCATACATAGGCAATAAAGAAATATACCTAATATTATTATTCGCCGAAGGCAACACAGTGAAAATCGCCATTTGCTTACAATAGCAATTTTTAAACATTACTCATACATACATTGCAAGGTAGTCGTTGTGTACTTGCACTTTCTATATGATTGTGGTAGGTTCGTCTCGGTTTCCCTGCTCAAGAAACTATTTTTCAGATACATAAGTAAGTACATAAAGTAGTGAAAGTATATTTTCTCGAGTCCCTTCTGTTGATAGTTTGAATGCTTGGACTTTTTTTACTTTTATGGGGATATCAAAGTGCGAGTGAAGTGTGAGTGCGAGTGTGTGAGTGCAAGTGTGAGTGTGTGATATTGGGTTTTCTATATCTATGAGTTTTTTTTTGGAGTTTCCGGCCATTTTAAGAAAATTTCGGACTTTTTCTGTACATTTTTTATTGTTTTTTTTAAAAAGTAACAGCCACACGGGTCAAACTTTAGGGTTACACAGTTCTTGTTGAAGTCGGGCCGTTGAGGTTGTAGGTATACGGTCGCTTTGCAATTGCTTGAAACCTTCAAACATGGGTGACGTACCATTTCAGACATTTAAACCTGAACTTATACTGTCTTTTGAGGTCCCGATATTTCGACGCTGTTGCAAGCGCCATGATCAGCTCAAGAAGTGACAATAGTGTCACTTGAGCTGATCATGGCGCTTGCAACAACAACACGGTTGCTAGTTGCCGTTGCGGTTGCAAGCTTAAAACAGTGTTTAAACCTGATCTCCTAAGTTTTTGCCGCGTGTAGAAGAAAGATTAAAAAAAAGATGTAGGTAACACACATTCAGATAAACTTTAGTAAGCTCTTTTCTCTTCTTTTCTTCAACATTTGTCTACCCAATGCTGAGTGTAGGTCTCTTCCAAATCTCTCCCCTTTTGACGGTTTTGTGTCACGGCTATCCAGTTTTTTCCGGCCACTTTAATAAGATCGTCTGTCCACATACTCGGTTGGCTTCCCACATTCCTCCGTCCCGTCTGAGGTCTCTACTCCAGTACTTTCCTCCCCCACTAGAGTTTATGGCTAAATCAATGTGCAAGCTAAACATTCTTGATAATACATTTGGACACGCTACATATCAGCATGTTTCTGCATATACAGTATGTTTCTTTTTGAAGTATGTGGCCATCATCCACAATGACCGGTTGTCACGGCATTGATGTGCATAAACACTGAATATTTTTCACGATCCATCGCTTGTGGAAGAAAATGATGTGAACAATTGCTTCTACAAACGTATTTTTTTTAAATTTATCCCTTAATTCAGAATATTATAAAGTTCCTAATTAGATTATCTTTTGAAAAATTACTTTTCTTTTGATCTTAGCCACAGTCGGTGAAGAAATCGAAAAAGCGCGCCTTTTATATGCATGTAGTGTATTTTGGAAAAAACCCCAGTCGTTTTTATGATTTAGCCAGTGATTACAAAATGCAGACTTCGACCTACTGATCGTTAAAGAGTTATTATCATAGTCATTAAGTCTTGTCTTAAATATTTGAAATAAATCAACTAAAATGTCCAATTTACTGTCAAACGGACAGCGCATCCGGCGATTAAGGAATATTTTTGTAATTATTACGTTTCTGATCATCTCATTCCGTAAGCACTAAATGTCATTTGAAAAACTTGTAAATGGAAATAATATGCAAAAATTAAAATAAAAACTCACCTAATTTGTGTTTTACTAAGAGATACATAACATCACAACTGTAATCTTGGAAGGGTCAGGCAGAGGTGTACCTACCTAATAGTGCAACCACATTTCGCTAGTTATGTTCTAAGTTCCATGTAAAAGGAGGCGAGCCTATTGCCATTAACCTGGCACAAATCCAGACTGTCGTTTCTACTGACAAATTCTTGATAGAAAAACCCAATAACACTTCGCCCCCCTATAGGAATCGGAACCAGGACCTTATGCTCAACAGCAGATTTTTTTCATGGATGTTTATATGTATAATAAGTATGTATTTACAAACAAAAAAGTATCTATGTAGTATTATCAACTATCTGGTGTCCACGACACAAGCCTCGTAGCTTAGTGTGGCACCTAGATGGCGCTGTGTGTAATTTCCAGCGATATTTATTTATTTATTTATTTTTAATTACCGATGAAAAATGTCTATGTGGGACGGTTCAGAACGATGTACTGAATACGTGTTAACTGTTTGTGCGTCGGCGTTTCTTGCATCTTTTATATTTTTCATCATGTAAAGGCCCAATTTTCAGGTCATAGGTAGTACCTAGCTCCACGTTCAAGTTCTGGTATTCATCTGCATGATCCGCATATCATTAGACTGGCACCCCAAGATAGTTGGTAAAAGGCTGGCAAAAGGGCGATTCATCAATCTTTAGGTGACTAGAATTGTTTGATTCTTATTATCAAATTGAGGGTAGTTGGTAATCATCACCGAACTTGCTCTCGACCTACGTCGCGGCCATATATATCCATGACGCGCAGTACGATTTTACGCCTTGAGCTGGATGAACGTTTCTTCCTCGCTTTTTGTGATCGTGTCGCCAAGCTAGATGTTCTAGCATCTATAGTGTTTGTGGACTCACTACCGTGTGGTGTGCGATCTTCAAGACCAGACCTGTGACGTGCCGTGCATGCTGCAGCTCTTCTGCTGACCTGGGATTTGAGACAAGGTAGCTGGTGTTTAATTGCCTTCTTGGAGATAGTAGGAACGAACGATTTCCACCCACAAATACTCTACTTCCAATATTCTTAGGTTCACAAGCCGCCAGCAAATATTTTATTCAAAAAGGTTGGTCAAAAACCGAACAAAAATCCAAGGATACAAAGTTGTGCTGTGATAGTTTGTGTATAGAAAATTATGTCAAACAGTCACATGTATTTCTGCAGATAGAAGATTGATAATGAAAACATCGACTCTTGATTTCATAAATCAATGAAAAAAAAGGGTTTCATACACAGTAAAAAAATGTCCCTTGGAACATTAATAAAAAATATACCTAAACTGCCAAGCCTCGTTGACTTTTCATAATTAGATTTGTCACACTAAGAAAATTGCGTCACAACTGAATCGTGGAAATATTTACGGCAGACCTATTGTGAAAAAATGGTTCAGCTCTAGTTCCATGGTGGATTGGCCCTATCTACCACAGTTGCATAGTTTTTATTACATTCTAGTATTATTCATCTATTTATAAATAGAAAAACCGACAGCTCTATCAGATGAATAACAATTGTATGGTCAACACAGAGCCAATTACAGGTTCTCACGAGGAAAAACAGAAAAAGAAATAGAGATTTTACGATCAAAAACAAGCACGATAAAAATATAAAGAACTAGCTGTTGCCCGCGGCTTCGCTCGCGTTTTGGTCGGAAATTATCCCACGGGCACGTTGTAAATATAGCCTATGGCACTCAGGAATAATGTAGCTTCCTATTAGTGAAAGATCTTCAAAATCGGTTCAGTAGATCCAGAGATTACCCCCTCACAAACTTTACCTCTTTAATATATTGACACCTGGTTAGGCACTAACGGCACGGGAAAAAAATAAAGCACTACGCGCTTTAAAAAAAGTAGCATACAGCCAAGTGCGGGCAAAATAGGTTTTTTTTTTGTATAGTCAAACATCTATTTTTATGTGATTTAAACATAGCTACTTTTAATCTAATATAATAATAATACCAGCCTATTACTGTCCCACTGCTGGGCAAAGGCCTCTTCTTACAACAAAGAAGGCACGAGCATTGATCACCACGCTTGCTCAAGACGGGTTGGCGATTTCAGTCTTTTATAAGTCCAGGTTTCCTCACGATGTTTTCCTTCACCGATGTCTGTGATGTCCAAGATAAACATAGAAAGTACTATGAATTATTACTTTTACTGTAATTAATTTTATTTGGGTTTGTTGAAAATTCATCATGTTAGTTTATTTGTCTTAGTAGCAATTTCATAATTGAGGGAGACTGAGAATTTTCGGCTCAATTTTCATATTCTGCCGGTGGCTACATATTGATTGTATACAATTTGAGTCCATCCGTACAAAGATGCAGAAGAGCCGCTGAATAACAAATATTTACAAAATACTGTCGTGTTCATTGACTTTTGTATCTGACTGCAGACACGTATTAGTCTAAACTTCCTCTTGATTTATTGATAACATTGAACAAGTCAATATTTCCCACTTTATTGTTACTAAACGACACAAGTTCAATTCCAGTGAACAACAATAGTCTATTTCCAAGTTTTTCTAAACAAAGATGTTGTTCAAAGAAAGTTGTCAAAGCGAAAAAAAGTGATTACATGATTTGATCTTTTTATAATACCAGCATCCGCGCTATTTCCTGCTCCCATTGATTCGATAAAACAATGGTTATTCGTAGAAATATGTGCTAGCTACCTCTCGTTTCTTTTCAACCATTTTCTCAAATGTTTGTGTTGCCACATAAAAGTAATTGTAAGTAATTCTAGTAAGTCAATTTTATGTCAGTGAATTTTTTTTTAATATATCAATGGACTGATTAGGTAAGCTTTGCATATATTTAATTTAACCATGGCAAATAAAATAAACCGATTTGTTTGATATTTTATTCTTAATAAAATTGCAAGAATGACGTGTAATAAGTAAACAAATAAATTGAATTGCAAGACCTCATAGTGTTATGTGGCGAAACAAAAAGGACCTCCAGTGCTTTAAAAAAAAATAGTTCTTTTGGTTAGGTTACATGCTACGCAGGAAAGTAAAATAAGACAGCGACGTTTTCAAAATCTGAAAAAGATGCGGAAAATATTCTTATTAAAGAATGGCCCCAGAATAGTCGCAATTTCTCATTAGTTTCTCAAAACCTTACCGTGGCCATAGTAGTAACCCCAACATTAACAACACCTAATGCCTTCACATGTATTGGCTCCTGAACATGATACAGGAACATGGCAACGATCTGTCTATTCTTTCTGTCCATATATTGCCACGGGACACCGTAAACGGCATCCTTTAGTTTTTCGCTCTGAAATTATTTCAAAACAAAAGTATTTATAATTAATGAAATGCCTACTAGCCTACTAAGTATATAATTTCATGATTTCCTCTATTATGTCATCAAAAAGATTTCTAATACATTTCTCTAAACTTAGAGTTAAACATTATAAAATTTAACTTTCGATTACAACAAAATAGAATAAAACGTTCCATAATTTGAATAATTTGCTTCAAATCAGATAGTTTATTCATTAATTAGTTTCGTACCGTGCTTCCTAATAACTCAAATATAACTGACAGCTGAATTAATTGTTGAAATATTATTGCTGACAACGGTAAGTACCTCATCAAGGCTTCTGCGGTCTGAAACAATATACAGTTCCAGAATTAGACCACATTACTTTGGATAAAATTGAAAAATACTAAAATAAATATACATTACTACTGACCATTTGCGAACACTCGAGAAGAAGCAAGCACCCGCTCACTTGATGAAACGCGTAATAAATAAACAACACCGGACCAAAGGCTTCTGACATTTGATCAGTGAAACTATAATTAAGAAATTGTACGTTGAAATTCACAAAGCTGCGACATAGCAAAAAACAGATAATTCTCTAGTCTAACAAATGGAAGTAAGATACTGACAACCACAATATAAAATGACGACAAAGCAAAAACCTGTCTTGCAGTGACCGGAAAAGTATAGGTGTTTTATTCGGGTTATTTTTTACAGTTATGAGAGAAACCCTAGAGCAAAGGTTAACCCGTATTATAGGGTTAATCAGTCTTTATCAACCGGTTCACGCACAGACATCATTTTTGTACTTCAAAACATGCAAAACAGTGACGGAGCTAGCTAGCGCTCGATACTTTCGTCTCTTTCTTTCAAGTAAATCAGCAATATTTAAATGGTTAACCCATATTTTATTAGTCAAATATTATATGGGTTATACGTCTAGCCAGTTAACCTTTTAACTCGCTAAAACGGTTCCTGTTTTCTCGGTATTGCCATTGTCGATCTTGATGCTACTTACTCTTTTATAACGCGATGATACTCTATACACTGTTTCAACTTTTGATAAATTTGTTCCAATTCCTCTTCGGAATACATTTCTGCAGAAACACTAGCATTTCTATCGTCCATTGATAGGACAACTTTATTAGCAGGTAATGGAAAAGTTTCTAAATCATGAAGTAGTATTTTCAAATGTCCCCACAGATTGACAACCATCAGGGCTAATAGCAGATCCAGCATACAGATTGATACTGAACATAAGTATGACATTGACCTGAAGAAGAAAATTAAATAATATTATAATAAAAAATAAATAAAAAACACACGCATTTTTGTATTCTTCTCAGCAAAACCTTTTCATTTGATACTCATATCATGGGAATGCATAAAATAATAACTAGCCCGACATCTTTGGGAGACCGCCATATTTGATTTAGAATGAGGTCACGTAGCTAACTACGCATTGTCATTCAAATTCAACAAGTATGCAAAATTTCAGCTCAATCGGAAACCGGGAAGTGGGCAAGATCAACTTCTAATATTTTTTTTCGTACTTAGTTGGTTACAGCTGAAGCTACTAAAAAGCATGTTTTTTTAGCATACGTCAAACTAAATTAGCTAGAAACTTCACAAATATAATTATTGATGTCTATAGACGATTAAGAAAAATAAATTAGTACTAATAACTTATTTCATTAAAAAATGTCTGGATGGACTGAAAGTTCATTATATACTTTGAAATCAAGTAATTAATAAGGTCCTGTATCCCTCAAGGTGACAATAACAATGTTACTGCTCCAAAACTGTACGTTTTATTGAATCTCCAACGGAAATTCAGTTCTCCAGAACTTAAATGGCATCTCGCAGGCCAACCTATGAGGCTGGCTTCTGCTTAACCGGACTATCCCGTGGACCGGGTGCCTTGAGAGGCAGATCTCCAGCCAGGGGAAAAAACTTATCAACTAAGCGACAGCGCGCTAAAGGCATCCCCTTTGGGGTACGAGCCTCGGCTTAGGGCGTCTCTAGGACCTGGGCGTCTCTGGGGACTTAGCGTCTCTGGCTCTGAGTGAGATCATTATTTAGGGGCTGATTTAAAACTACTGGCTCAGCATCGCGGGCTGGCTCGAGCAAGGGTCGGGGAGGGCGTGAACAGGGACGTCGCGACGGACTTCGACAGCGAGGTCGGAATGATGGCGGTTTGTATCTGTGTGTTTTTAATCGTACTTGTTTCCCTACTGCTATCCTGGAGGAGGGCGATAGGGTCGTCGGGAGTGACTATTGGGGTATACCGTGGTCAGCGAATCTTATTGATGCGTGATGGTTCGTATCAGGTTTCGATGCCTTGTGGCAGAGTCGAAGAAACGCTTCGCAAGGCTTTTCTTAAACTGTAGGGTCTTTAATTATTTAAAACTTACCAATTATAAATGAAAGCAACCACATACGCGTCGAAGTGTGTATAAATTTTGAGTACTGGTATAGAAAGGTATAGGGAATGTTCATATGTTGTGTTATAAAGGACTCTTTGTTTGTAGTTTCCTGCAGCGTAGTTGCTCCACATTGGAATGATATTAAACAGGGTCAAACCACTAATCATTTGTCCTGTCAAGCACAAGGTAAGGAGGTGGGACATTAAGTGTACTCTGCTGTGTATCTGAAAAAATATGAAAGTCTCCATATTAGGTAGGCTCTGATTATAGTACTGCAAGGATTTTTAGAAGCTCAAGTGATCGCTCCAATTTGATTTACAGCATGTATGAGAAAGATGTGGTGAATAGCCCATCAAACTAAACAACTTTCTGTATTTGCACTTGCCATGAATTCTTGTGTTTAAATCTAAATATAGTATATTAATTTCGTTTTTACCGTCATTGCATACTCAGACATATCTTTGAAGAACAGTAAGTGCATTTTAGTCAGAAAAACAGTGGCCAGGTTTCTGTATTTTATAGCTTGAGGTAGCGTCAGAATCATTCTCGTCTGAAGACAAAATGCAATTATTATTACGGTTACCGATTCGAAGCTTTTGTTGTTAATGATCCTGTCAACATTATTCTATTTGGAAAACACAAATATGTTAAAAAAAAGACAATCATAATTAAATAAAAATTCATTTGTTTTCTTATGATGACGAATCGAGACTTCTTGTATGGAAAAAAAATTGGTGACCAGTCGGAACAGTGACGAGTCGGGCATAAGCCAAGCTATCGTGTTTTCCGTTTGAGTTTTTTTTTTTATATAATATACTCACCACCTCTACAAATCCCATCATTACGGTTATAATCATATGTCCCAGTTCGTAAAAACTCTTATCAGAATTTTTCACCATAAAGATAATACCAGTTATCATACAAAATAGATTTACACTAATCAGCGTAAAACCTTGTAAGTTCCTGTACTTGGACTGGCCCTCTCCGATTTCTTGTCCAGGCCATGCATTTATGTTTGATAAATTAAAACGCAAGATTCTCATGTACCTAAATTCGGTTACTTTTTCGACGTCGCCTCTGAAAGAAAAATATTTAGATTTTATTTGTGTATCGTACGCAGATATGCCACCATAGTTTTTAATTACGTACAGGAGCGTAACGTCTTCAAAGATTTTTGCTTTAAGTTTTTGCATTGTTCCAATACGCTCTTCTGTATATTATAAGTATATCGTCAGTTCCAATGATGGCTGAATGGTTCTATGACAATCCTTTTATATTTTATTTTTTAAATTTCTTTTCATTTAATTTAAATTAGCAGCAATTATAAGTAGATAATAAATGCACTTACTGCTTTCTTTGAATAATTAATTAAGGTAGATAATTACTTTTCTTCGATATATTTTTTAATACTATAATTTCTTCTATTAATTTCTAAGCCAATGTCAAGTAAATCCTACTACCTATTCTATCTTTCAACTACATATAAATCACAAATATTCTTTACTGCCTCGTAGGTTTCGTGGTCGCAAGCACGACTGCTGAACATGAGGTTTTGGGTTCGATTCCTAGGTCTCAACACCATAATCTCAACGATTCAAAATATCAACATTTAAATATTTACAAAAGTAACCAATAGTTTTTTTTACAATAGTGCACGGAACGAAAATTTCTGCTCCTTTGAAAAATTATCGGCGCGGCATGGCAGCCACATAAGCAAAACTTATTACCAAAAGAATATAACATTAATAATGACGTAGCATACACGTCAAACTACATGAGCCAAGAAATTCAATCAACCATGATTTACATATAGCAATTACATGCCAAGTTAAATACATAGACACATGAGCGCGGTAAATAAGATGTCATGTCTATGTTAAGTCAAAGATACACTTGCGAAGCTGCAGCTTGCTGCTTAGGGCTCTAACCTCTCTGATACTGCAGAGTAATGGCTGTCGAATGGTCCAATGCAGGTTTATTTTTGAGAAAATGGCTAGTAAAATCTTCAGCAAAGTATTATTCGGCTTTTCCATCAAGAATTTCTATGTGGGCAGGGGATTTGTGCCCTTTTGAAGGCACTTTAACAATCGTTCCCTAAAACATAGGATTTCAAAACATAACTTGCGAAATGTGGGTGTACTATATAATTATAAGGTACACCTCTGTCTAACCTTTCGAGCAATACAGGCGTGATATTATGTTTTGTATCGGATATCTTTGGATTTTGGGTATGTTTCTACTTGGATTACAGTCTCATTTTTTATTTTTATTTGAAAACTACATACCTACACCAGAAATTGTCAACTCTCAAATGTTGATTAGATTTGTTAATCTCGTTCATTTTTACCCGACTACGGCGAAGCCAAAAGGAAGTGTTATGATTTTAGCAGTCTATGTATATATGTTTGTAGTTACGTATGTTCCTCAATAGCGCCTAATCTATTCATCGAATTTGATGAATAAGGTTTCAATCCATTCGTTATTATGGCCCGGGTAGGCTAAAAACCGACAAAAAACCCCGATTTTAATTAGAGTGATTTTTTAGTAGACGGGTTTTAGTGGTATACCATACAAATTCTTTTATCATAGATAAAATCCGCACTTAGGCCCGTATTACGGCGGTTCAGGCATTACATAAAATTAATTTAACCCTTCGTGTGCCGGAACGTAGACCTACGCGAGACACAATAGGTTTTTAATTATGTCTATACTAGCGACCCGCCCCGGCTTCGCACGGGTCAATGTTATACATATAAACCTTCCCCTTGAATCACTCTATCTATTAAAAAAACCGCATCAAAATCCGTTGCGTAATTTCAAAGATTTAAGCATACAAAGGGACATAGGGACAGAGAAAGCGACTTTGTTTTATACTATGTAGTGATACTCGGCATACGAAAGGTACAATCAAATGGCTGGAATCTAGTTTTAACAATGCGTGAGTTTTGAGTGATTCTGTGATACGAATCTTAGTCTACAGTAAAGTAATATCTAGCTATGCATCTCACAAAGTGTCGCATGTATGTCTTCGGCCTAACTAACAGTTTATGTTATATGTCTATCTGTTGCACCGTAATGACACATTACCCTCGTTTGACTTGCACGAGTTGACAGGTGACAGGCGACGTGTATGTTTATCATTGAGATCCGTATATTAGAACAAGTTTATTTCCAAGTAGCGAAGTTTATTTGGATTGGAGAGACGTTAGTCTAGTAATTTCTAAAACGACTGCTGACCTTTGTGTTTAAGGATCGATCTATGCTTAAAGAGTGTAACAAGACCCTTAACGAAGCCGAAAGGCACTTGTTCTCCCGGTCATTGCGATATTTTTTTTTGTTCTAAACCATACCTGGGAACCTTCTAGTTACGGAGATATTGGGGTCAAAGTTCCAACTATTTTCAAACAACTTTTTTTTTAAATAAATACATGTTTTTAACGTTAGATTTTTTCTTTAAACACCTCCACGACCTATTCAATTAAATTAAACGTTATATTTAATGCATCCATCAGCACAATGTTTTGAGTGCGTTACATTGAGTCCTACCGTAAAACGTGATTTTTCATCCCAAAAAAAAGTCGTTTATAATATCATAATAAACATTCTAACCTAGTTATAAAATTGCTCACTTAACCTTGCCCGTACTGTGTGTACTCGCTCTAATACTTCACTTAAACATTATTATTTAATTGACAAGTATATTATATTATTATTAATCCACATAACGGTCACGTAATTGTTCACTGCTACAAATTAGCTAGCGAAACGAGATTTTTGTCTAAGATTTTTGTTTTGGAGATTTGAAAGGCAGTTGGTTACATATCTAGAATTATGAGTATAAAATTCCTTAGTTTGTCTTGTTTAAATTAGTTACCATGGTTTAGGTACCCAAACAACTTATTTTAAATTTTACTTAATATTTCAAAAAACCTGCGGTCCCAAGAAAAAACCCAAGAAAAAATCATGGTAACTAATTTTTGTTGTTTTATCTTCTACATATCGATCAATCAATGCCGAAAAGGCCAAAAGTGGACACTTACGGTACGGTTGGTCTATGGTCCACGTTGGAATGGGCTATGCTTGAAGTCTCTCTGAGGGATCGCATCCGGAACAAGGTGATCCGACAGAGAACCTGAGTTGTCGACATAGCTCACAGAATAAGTAAGCTGAAGTGGCAATGCGCCGGCCATATTAGCCGTAGAACCGATGACCGTTGAGATAGCTGTGTTTTTGAGTGGAGACCGCGAATCGGCAAGCGTAAGGTGGGACGCCCTCAGGCTCGTGAAGCGACGATCTTCGCAGAGTGGCTGATAGCAACTGGATGAGAGTTGCCGAGAATGGAGTAAAGTGGCGTGTGATGCATGTTTAATGTCCAGCAGTGGACTGCTGTAGGCTGGCGATGATGACATATCGATAATCATTGCGTATGACGAGTTTTGCTAGCTGATCTGAATTGACCTTCTATAATAATACATATGACTGTAGGTATCTCAAGGTTCCAACACCTACTTAGCTGACTATGTTATTAAAATATGAAACTTGACATTCGTGTTGAAATCCATTAAATGGGTTTTAAATATAAATCGCATTACAGTTTTGTAATAACTTTTGTATTTAATGTTATTATTATTGGTTTGTGGGCTTTTCATTGTGATTGTTCCACTTTTACACTTTTGTTGTTAATACTGTTTAAGCTTATAAAAAGACCTGAAGAATTATCCTTATTTTTGTCGTTCAAATAAAGTACTTAATTGTTGAAAAACTAATGACCAAAATAGTGTGTACTATGCACTCCAGTCTATCATTTGCAAAATAACGATGTGCCTTACATCATGTGCCTAGCTTTTTCCTAATTATATTGGAGTCAGCTTCCAGTCTAACTGGATGCAGCAGAATACTAGTATTTCATATGGAGTGACTTTCTCTCTGACCTCCACGTAATCCAGTTAGTACTACATAATATGAATTGATAACCCTTGGTAAGACTGGTTGTCAGACATTCGAATCACTGACTACCTGTAGGTAACGATACTGTCCAAGATATACAAATGACAATGGCTTAACGTGCTTTCCCAGGCACAGAAGATACGCAGTTTGTAGGTGTGGTAGGTTTGGTGGTCACCCAACCAAAACCAACCTAGGCAAGCGCGGTTTAACCTGAACATTGATCTGAGCTGCTTTTGTACAAATAATAACGGTCATACTTAAAACATCTAATTTAATGTACGTCATAAAAGTTTAAATCAATTATAATTACAATAAAATATTATGAGATTGCAAAAAAATATAGTTAATCAAAGCAATTAAGTCGATTATTTTTTGTTTTTAAATACACACCCGTACTAAATTAATAAGGCATAGTTGTGTTTTAATTATCAATCGGTCAAGGATTTTAGACGGGTGCAAATAGTTAAGTTTTTTCCGAAGTCATTATTTTCACCCTTCGGTAATAATTATGCACTTACCTGAATAATTTTGTGATTATTAACATTATGAGGTGGCACATTTTCGATATGACACATTTCAAATAAATTTTTGCGTTTTAAAAACGTTAAAATTGAATTTAAATAGTATCAAGTATTCCAACACAGGGAAATAATTATGCCATGTCTTTATACAGCAATAGTAGGTGCAGACGCCAGCACATCCAACTATCCGAAACTGTCAAATTCTCGCAATCAACCTTGAACCTAGTGCTCCAGCGATAAAGCCGAAAATCTATTAAAGAAATCATTTGCCTGCCCTTATCCCAATTTATTTACGGTCGGTGCTCCATGTTTTTTTCTTCCATACTTAGGTATCTTGTAGCTCTGGTATCGACAACTTGTATTTTCTTTATTAATTTCTCAACCATATTAATTACATTTTAAAATAATACAATATCACAAAAACAAACTAGTGGTCCGCCATTGTCAGGAGCAGGGTCTAGGCTACCGGTGGTTAGGGTTCCATAGACAGGAACCTCACAATGCCAGCCGTATCGAGGAGTACTGTCTCCTGAAACAACCGCCTATGGAGAGCCTCGAAAGATGATCGTCGAGGCTCTTGGCCATTGGCAATGAAAGCCAAGCTCACAAGTCGACAGCCGCGTGCTTCAAATCTACAAATTTTATTTGTTTCTCTTTGTCAACTTTCACGAGGTTCTCGAAATAAATAAATAAATATCGCTGGACATTACACACAACGCCATCTAAGTGCCACACTAAGCAACGAGGCTTGTGTCGTGGACACCAGATAGTTGATAATACTACATAGATACTTTTTGTTTGTAAATACATACTTATTATACATATAAACATCCATGACACGGAAACAAATGTCCATGCTCATCACACAAACATTTGCTCCTACCGGGATTCGAACCCGGGACCCTAAGAACGTAAGGCAGCCTCACTACCGCTGCGTCATTCGGGTCGTTCGGGAATGCAGGATCGCTAACAATAAATCTTTAACAATGAACATTATCAAACGCAATGCATCTTCTTTACAAGCACAAACCCACAATTAATCGGATGTCCATATAATTACAATACATGTAATACGAAACACATTATTAGTATTATGATATTCTAATGGCTTTGGCCTTTGATATAACCGATCCCGACATTTAGTTGGGTCTCAAAAGTCACGCTGTCAAGGCCGTTTAGATGCGCACGCGACGACTACAATCAACCACACGAACAACTTCCCAATTCGACTTTGACAACGCCTTTACTTCGAAGCAATGAACAGATTTCGCGGTTGAAAAATTAGGTATTACGTGTGGATGTGTCTGTACCGACATTGCTGGATGAAGGTGCCACATTTTGTTGAATCTCTTGATTAGTGGTAACTGGCAACCTTGCATTAAAAGGTTAGAAGAATTACTGTTTCGTCTATTGGAATTTAATTTGCGTGTGAAAAGTTTTTAATGGCTTCATCTTATATTTTTACTACGGGGAAAAAACTACCTTTTCAAAAGCAAGATGGAGTTGCAAAAACAGAAGAAGCGGTTTCTGAAATAACAAAAGCTCCATATTTTTTTCGTAAACTCATCCCTCATCTCTCATCCCTTAACAAAATATACATATACTCTATCATTCACTATATTTACCTGCGCATCACTTTTTGTAGTGATTATACACTTGGATACCATCTCCAACACTGACTTTATAATACAAATCACCCAATCCAAGCTTTTACGTCCATTGATGCATTCCTCACAAGTTCAATACTGCTGTTATACATCGGAGGAGCAATGGATGACGATATGTGGCGATTTGATCGTAAATATCTTGTTGAGAGTAAGACACGTAATGGGTACCATTAGCCACGGACATGTTCATCGTTGTTTGAACAAGTTACAATATGGTTTAAAACCGCTTTTAAGGGATTTTGGAAAGAAATGTTCTTTTGTTAATGATTGTTGGCTGAATATAGTGTTTTCTATATCATCTTCTGACTATTACGAGAAGAATTTGCTGACTAAGTATTGTTGTTTTAAAAGATCAGAACAGTAGGTATACTAGCGCTGTTGTCTGACTTAGGTACATATATTCATTTATCTAGTTCAGTTCTAGTTATTTATGTTTATATAAGCTCATCTAAGATAGTTTTTAATTAAGTAATGTTACTCACTTGAACTGAATAAATTGTATTATAAAATTATATTATAAATATTATTATGTAAATGATATCAAGTCTTGTACTAGTTACAATTCCAGCATTATCCTTTATTTCATCCATTAAGGCTCGTTTACACCACAAAATCAATAAAAGCGTTTAACATCATTCATTTCAGGATGACAGAAATCTAATGATTTTTAAATAAAATGTATATCATGAATTTTGTACAAACGGGCCTATAATACTATACGTAATACTATACGTATACTGTTTTCTTGTAACTACGATTTCAAATCAAGACTAGCCATTACCTAAGAATGTCGTTAAGGTCGACTACTATTCATCATAACCTGACCTAGGATTCAAAGACCTCAGCCTAAGCCGCTAATTACTTACTCGTCTACAACCAACAATTAAAAAAAACCCATATCATGATGTTAGCCTTCAAAACCAGTGAGACTTTCGAACTGATCTGAATCACCATAACTGACGTGACTGGTTGCCATATTAAGTGTTCTACAAGTTTCCATCTTGATTTATATACCTGTGTTTTCTTATGTACTTGGATGGGTGAATCGATGCGTTGATCGTTCAATATCACGTAATAGAAAATGTGGTGTCAAATTTTATGGGATGTGAAATTAATTGGATTTGTTGAGCCTTTGTAGAAGACTCTCGATACCCAATATGAATAACATTGTTAGTAATTTTGACAAAGTTTTCAGTTCAGAGTTCAGCTATTATAATTTTCAGCTTTTTCACCATATTAGAAAATGTGGTGTCAAGTTTTATGGGATGTGAAATTGATTGGATTTATTGAGCCTTTGGAGACATCGATACCCAACATGAATAACATTGTTAGTAATTTTGACAAAGTTTTCAGTTCAGATTTCAGCTTTTTCACCTTATAGCGAGTTAAACAATGTGTACTGTCACTTACGGGATATCTTCCGTGATTATTCACTATTTTGAGCTCCCGATATTTCGATACTGTTGCAAGCGCTATGATCGCGGGATGACGGGACAATGCGGGTGGATGGTAAATAAATTATTTGGTTCAGACAAATCTGTCTACCCTTTTCTTTTCTCTTTTTTATCACTGTTTCTGTCAATTTTTCTAAGATGACAGACCCAGAATGATGTTTTAAATATAGACATTAACTTTAAAATGTTATTATATTGTAGAAGATTTTATAAATATTTTTTTTTTATATTTCATGTGCAATAAACATTTGATGTTGTATTTCTCTTTATTATGTAAAATTTAAAATAGTTTTTGTTTGTTAGTGTTTAATTTTGTTTATTTTGCTTTTTCTGTTAGTTATGCTTTTATTTTGTACGCCTTCACGGCAAAGCACAGCGCCTATTATAATTAACCCAAGACCTTTATGTAAATACCTATGTTTCACAAATAAATATTCTGATTCTGATTGTGATGCCATTATCCAGTTATGGTGTAGATATTCAGTTATGCCTATAAGTTTCAAAACTAGTTTTTCTTTGATTTTGGGGATTGCAAATGTCAGTTTCCTTTATGTCTTGAAATGAAAAACCTTGTATCATTAGTTACAGAACTGAAAAGTTTTCTTTTGAATTATACTATACTAGCTGTAGCCCGCGCCGTTAATTATAAAAAAAAAAAAATATTACTTCCGTTTTGCAATCGAATTTTGTTACCAATTTCAAGGATTTTATTTTTTGCAAGGAACCCTAAATATTTTTCTAAAATAAAAGTAGCCTGTATTAGACCGTATAATATCAGTTATCTGCCAGTAAAAGTCCTGTCAAAATCGGTCCAGCCGTTTCGAAGATTAGCGGGAACAAACAGACAGACAAAAAATAAGTGTTGTATATAATATATTTTTATAAATACGATATTATATATATTTTTATAAATAACAGATACTTCAATTTTATTTTATTGTATAGAGGAGTTGTTGTAAATGAAATGTTCTGGCCAAAACAAGGTTCGATTGTACGTGTTTCACACCAATCGGCGCCGTGGCTTAGTTGGTTAAAGCGCCTGTCTAGTAAACAGGAGATCACGAGTTCGAATCTCGTCGGGGCCTGTGCAATTTCGTGCATATGTTTTTTTTTGTTTCATTGCTATTTTTGTATGACATCGAAACTTCAACGGTGTTTAAAAGCGATCATTGTCAATATTTCATAGCAATTATGACAGATAGCTCTTATACGTGGTTTATATTTCTGATCGCATTCCGTTTAAATGGTGGAATTTGCCACTCATATTTCCTAACGTATTTAAAACTTTAAAGTATGTAGGTATAAAAAAAACATGTATAATAAACCAATTAAAACTTATATGCGTAATAATATTATAATTATTCCAACATAAAAATAGGCATATTTTTGCTAATTTCCAATGATTTATCAAGCCATAAAAAAATAGTGAACGCGCAAAAACCAGAATGGAACAAGAATTTTCTGGTAAATAAAAAAAAAACAATAGACGTCTGTCACAGTATTTTTTATAAATATTCATATCCTCAGCGGGTTTTTTTCCATTCGATCTCTCAACGACCTTTGGATTGAGAGTTTTTTTTTTGCTGTTTCAAAATGTCAATGTGTGTAAAGTTGAAGTTACGTGGTACGAAATTGTTTATGTTTTTTTTTTTTGATAATATCGGGATAAATACGTTGTTTAATAGTTGTTGTTGTTTTTTTTTTTGGCGCACCCAGATCTACTGAAGTATTTCAAAATGAGAACGGCTTTGTTCTATTTTTTTATTTTTAATCCCGTTGCTAACTGGTAGCAGTAATAGCCTAATGCTGTGACACTCGGACTGCCAAGTCATAGGTCTCGAGTTGAACCCAAGACATCTGATTTTTCTCGACGGCATAGGCATGTAAAGCCAAGTCAGAGGTCCATGGGCGGCATAAAAACTCTGACACCAGGTTAGGCACGGACCACACGAAGAAGAAGAAGAAGACCTGGTAATACTTGATATATTTCAGATATTTATAACCGAAACATTAGTTTTTCGTAAAATTCCTATTTAGTTTGCATTTATAGTCCATAGACTCTTCGATTTATTTATTTAGAGGAAATTATTGAGCATGAATGCGGATGGGTATCAGAGTAGAGGAATACCAAAGAAACGATGCATGGACTGTGTGAAGGATGATATGGCTAGAAAGGAGGTGTCTGATGAGATGACGAGTAATAGAGAAGTATGGAAAAAAGTTATTTTTTTACCAAAAAATATTTGTTCTTCATGCTTTTTCACTGTTTTTTTTTGTTTGTATATCGTTTAAACTTGAAATAAAAACTTAAATCAATAAGTTAGAAAATTAGCGAGAATTATTGTTTTGTTAGACAACTTTAAATCGTTATACAGCGTGTAACAGAAAGGGTATAATCATATGGAATACTGTGGTACGGACCGTCAAACTGAACAACTTTCTCTATGGGACCACCATCGTAATCACAAAAAAATAATCAGCTGTCCTATACAAAATTTCAATACCTACTCGACCCAAATGTATGGGACAGCTGATTATTTTTTTACGATTTCGATGGTGGTCCCATAGAGAAAGTTGTTCAGTTTGATGGTCCGTACCACAGTATTCCATATGATTATACCCTTTCTGTAACATGCTGTATAACGATTTAAAGTTGTCTAACAAAACAATAATTCTCGCTAATTTTCTAACTTATTGATTTAAGTTTAGTAAATGTAAGTAAATGTAACTTTTCTTCAAACCTCAAAACACGCTTGAACGAAGACGAATAGTTGAAAAACACATCAATTAATAACCCAATAAAATCCCAACTCCATGATAGATCAAACCAGTTCATTTAATAACGAGTTGGTGCTCGAAAGCGTCCATTGACGGCTTCGAACGTTAACATGCGACTCACGCGCAGGCTTTCATCAATACATTCATACACTGGCGTGTGTGAGTGAGTGCGAGAGATGGTGTGTGTGTGAGAGAGGCGAGGGTGAGTGTCATGTGGTAAGGTGTCAGACGGAAGCGCATTGGTTGATAGATCTTATGGTCTCAATTGTGGTTCGATGTCTTTAATTGATTAGAATTAAAATATTTATGATCGATTTGTCTGCAGGTAGTGTGTGGTAATTATTAGTGCATTCTTCGTTATCTATCTTGCAAGATTGCAATCTATCTTGGCACATTGCACTGCAAGGTCAGTAATTGATCAAAAAAACTTGATGAATTGATATGTCTTATTTTTTTGGCATCTGAATTGAAAGAACATTCTGACTAAGGGACTAACCACACTTATTTAGGTCTGATAAGCTTTTGTCCTTAGAAAACAACGATTTTGTTTGGAATGCGTATACGCATCTGTTCAGCTTTCCGTGTACGTAAGCATTCCATCATCGACATTAGAGTGGGACTGCCTCGTTAGTCCAGTGATCGCAATCACGATTGATGGGCATGATGAGGGTTCCCGGTTTCGATTCCCGGGTCGGGCATTTCTCAGTATCAGCCTTGGAATCCCCCCCCCCCCTATTATATAGGACGTAAACATAACTGGCAAAATGTGGGTGTACTATTAGGTACACCTCTGCCTAACACTTCGGGGATTACAGGCGTAATGTTAAGTAATGCAGTGGGCCTAAAATGGAAGCTTTATCAGAATCAGAATACGAATCACGTTAAAAATTTAAAATTCTTAAAATGGTCTTTATGTTTATGACCACAAAGTCCATTTTAAGAGTTTTAGATTTTTAACGTGATTCGTATTATGATTCTTATAAAGCGGCGATTTTAGACCCCCTGTTTGACTAAATATCGATTATTGGATGTGTTGTGATATGATCTCAATAATATTTAACCTGTCCATCAAATGAATCGCCAGCAAAAAAACTATGCACTTACCATGTATTAAGTCCACCTTTGTTCCTTTTGAGGATGTCAAGTATAAATAAATTATTTCTTATTATCTTTTACATTTACAACTAAAAGGCATAGGTCAGCTCCGCACAGCTCCGCAAAACTTAAAAGAACATTGCCATGTGACCACGCCCTTATGCAATGAACAATACTCAAAAGTTTTTGAGAGTGAATCAGCGGAGGAACTTACATACTATCCGGGTTCAACTTGAAATGCGTTAGTAACCAATGATATTATGAAACTGAGTCGGTGAGAAATATATATTTAGACTTGAGGAAAAAGGCTTTTAGTTATTATTCAAACTTATCAAGAGCTTTAGTGAGGTCATCGTTCATTCATGGTGGATGGCACACCGACGTACAAACAGCACATCATTACAAAATTTTACAAAACTAAAAATAAAACAGCTGTTGTGACAAGCCTTTTGATAGCTTAAATTATTACGTCACTCTCGAACAGTTTTGAATTTATAGTCACTGAGAGCGGTACCTCAGCTTAAGATCTGTACCACGTAACTTCATCATTTCTCTGACCTCATCTCAATTTATTTAGAGTCAGCAAGTCTGTATTTACCGTAAAAGAGTTGAACCTAGAAACAGAGTATTGCCACGTGCGATAGCATTCCCGTTCTGTTTCTCATTCTGGCAAATGACGGTCCTGAGCGACAGAAAAGGATAGGAGCAATGGAATAGTGTGATTCTGAGGTTGATGAGCTCGTAGCAAAATAATAACAGCCACTCGGGTCGATCTTTAGGTTAAGCCGTGCTTGCCTGGGTTGGTCTGTAGATGGGTGACCGCCCATTACATACCGAGTTTCCTCCGTACCTCGGAAATCACGTTAAGCCGTTGGTCCCAGCTGTCATCTGTAGATGTTTGACAGTCGTTACAGGTAGTCCGTGACCCAAAAACTCTTCCAACCAGTCTTACCAAGGGGTATCGTATTATCGAGTACTAACTGAGTTGTGGAGGTCAGATAGGCAGTCGCTCCATGTAAAATACTGGTATTCAGTTGAATCCGGTTAGACTGGAAGCCGACCCCAACATAGTACCAGACAACCGTAACTAGCTGCCGCTGCAGGGGCTGTGGCTGGACAACCCTGCGTGCTGCGCGCTATCCTGGGATTCCAAGATCGTCCTATCTACCTGGCTGCCCCCGGTCACCTATGTTCTGGGAACTACAGGATAGTGGCTTCCTTTAGGCGGTCTAGAATTGAATACGCGCTCGATGTCGAGAACTCACGCAAGTCCTCTACTGGGGTGAATCTAAAACTGTATACATTTTTTTTTTTTTTAATAATTAAATTTTTGTAAATTACCTCTATTCTGACTTTTATTTTCCGGCCAAGCACTAACCGTTACAGCATAGTTGGGAAAAGGCTAGGCATAATTATGATGAGATGAGGTTCAACCCTAACTTGACATGACAGAAAACCGTTGTGAATTTAACATAATTATAACCGTTAGCCATTTGAATTTATAACAATAAAAAGTCTAGCCAATAAATAACCTAAGCTCCCTTTACACGTAGTTTTTACTTCCCGCCACCGTATGCGTAATAGACCGGAAATACTTGCTACCTGCGCCTGAGCATAACAAATAACCTTTCTTAATGTTTAGAGTTAACAAAAAAACGGAAGAAGGATCGTATTTCTTTGGAACAAGGTGGATGACAGTTGGTAGTCGTCCTTATATTTTTGTTTTTTTTTTTTTGACGTTTTATACGTCGCAACGTAATACTTGTGTAGTTTTATCTATGCTGATACTTGGTTGGGACATTTAAGTGGATTTCACATAACAGTAACAAAGTAAAAGAAAAGATTCGTTTTGGACGAAATAAGATTTCAATAAAATATTCGTTTATGACTTACAATTAGGTAGATGCAGCTGTGACAATCTGGATGAGCCCCGATAGGGTGCTTTTTTTGTTTCCCATCCTTGGTCTGCAAAATACAGACTGATCTGAAGCCCCGTATTATGTGTTGGTTCTAGTTGTTCTCAGAAAAATATTCTATAGACACTACCTTTACAATGAAGCAGACATAAAAAGGTAGTAGAAAAATTCCCCTAAGTAAGAAAAAAATCTATAAGGTTGAAAACCATTGTTGGATGGGGAACTTTAATAATACCTTTGTGTATTACTCACCTGTAACCAAAGGAATTATAATGAAGAACGAATCGACTTTTAATAGACTTTTTTTTCTTTTTTTTTTCGGATTGGATATCATCAAATAACTTCTCCCGCTCTGGGCTGAGCAGGAGGGTGTGTCAGACTTTTACTGACTAAAACCCATCCATGTTCCAGGGCCGCGGTATCTCTTTCGAACAGTCCCGCAACCCTGGCAGGCATCTGTCCTTTCGGACCCCTTCCTGTTTGCTCTCTCTGAGGCGCGCGTGGAACACGAACGCGCCGTCGACACGGCCTGTCGTCATAAGACGGACGGACGGAGAACTAGCCCATAGCTCACCGTCCACAGGCCCGCGACTTTTAATAGCCGTAAAATAATATAGTTATTTCTTCCCTTTTTCCATTAAATGCTACTATATAATCTTATAAATCGGAAAGTTTGTAAGGATGTATGTATGGATGTTTGTTACTCTTTGACGCAAAACGACTGAACGGATTTGGATGACATTTAGCACACAGATAGTTTATAACCAAAATTAACACATAGGATACTTTTCATCCCGGTAGTATGATCCTGTTGTGGCGTGGTAGTCGATTAATCTAGAATCGATTACCATGCTCAATCCGAATGTGACAACACTGTGCGTAGTCTACACTCTATGGTAGATACGCCTGGCTATAAATTGTCACCACGGTCTGCGATCGGCCTTTCTCGTTCGATCTTCTTCAAATCAACTAAACTTATAAGAAACCCCTCTGTGCCCAAGGGTAAGTAAGTGCTTTGCGTAATCTGCTATTTTCTCCTATCATGTCTTGTCAACCGCATTCATCTTATTTCATCTATATTCTGCGGTGATTGTATTTCATGTAATTGCTCGGTTGTCAAAATGGCTTCCGTCCTGTACATGACTAAGCTATTTCAATATCATGTATTTTCCACTAGTGTTTCTAAATCTGTAAAGCATCCGCATGGCGTGTTCACCCTTTGCTGCTGTGTCTTAGCCGCTGTACGCTTAATCCGCCTTGCCACGCGGCTAGGAACTTTTATATTGTGCCACGCGGCATGCGCTCGCTTATAACCTTTGTGAACCGTCACGATGGTGAGTTTCCCTGCCTCCCCCTGGAGCTACTGCTTGGGTTTACGGCTGGGAGACGCACGCATCGCTGACGTTCACCAATCCTGGCACCACGCTTATGGAAGCACCCTTCGTGCTGATTCCAGGGTTTTTCCTTTCTTCTTTTCTTTCTTTACTGAGAGATAAACTACTGACACCGCTGACGGGCGTCATCGCTGCCTCCGCGCTCTACCCGCTGGAGAGACGTCCCGTCGCGTGTTCGAGACACCTAATCTCCACGCCTACCGCGTGTGAGACGACGGGCGTCATCGCTGCCTCCGCGCTCTACCCGCTGGAGAGACGTCCCGTCGCGTGTTCGAGACACCTAATCTCCACGCCTACCGCGTGTGAGACGACGGGCGTCATTGC
Organism: Eugnorisma glareosa; assembly: GCA_947578425.1. Lineage (NCBI taxonomy): Eukaryota > Metazoa > Arthropoda > Insecta > Lepidoptera > Noctuidae > Eugnorisma > Eugnorisma glareosa. The sequence goes on along the minus strand of OX387960.1, from coordinate 15,326,510 downwards.
TGCCTCCGCGCTCTACCCGCTGGAGAGACGTCCCGTCGCGTGTTCGAGACACCTAATCTCCACGCCTACCGCGTGTGAGACATGCCTCCACGCCTGCCGCGTGTGAGGCCTACGTGACGTGCCTAAGCACGCCGCCACCAGCTACCGCGACCGATAGACGGTCGCTCCGGTCACTGCTGAGTGACCCTTACCCTCCACGTGGCTGCCACGTGAGTGCCGCCTGTCTCAGCCGGCCAAGTGCCGTGCCAAGAGACGCGCCTTCCAGCTGCCGCGAGCTACACGCGGTCGCTCCTGCTACCTCTCCGCATCGCTGCCCTGCTTCGGTGTCGCCTCGCCGGACCTCGTGCGTCGCGGCCTAAGCCCAGGGCAGTACCTACTTTACCCACCTACCGTGGTGACTAGTGAACAAACTCTTGGTGAACTGAATCCACCCCTCTACCTGTGAGCAAGCTAATAAATGTATTAAACTATTGTGGTCTTTCTGTTTCTTCCTCTACCACGAAACCCACTACGCCACAGTGGCGCCCACTCGGTAAAGTTCACTAAGGTTTTCTTCACTGGTCACTATTCCTTTACTCATTTCATCGTGGCGGTAAGTAGTGAGTAATTAGTTGTAATTTTTTTTACTGTTATTTTTGTGTCTAGGATTCCCCTCGCTGTGGCCAAGACTCCTTTAGCCACAAAACGGTCTTCTGAGTCTGGTTGATCGGCAGCGAGTTACTCATTACCTATACCACCTTACTTCCTCCCACCCATCCGTCTGTTGCCTGTAGGTGTAGGTCTCGAGGCGCAGACATCCTTGTTTAATTTGTTATTCTGCTACTAGGGTTGTTGATAATTAATTGTAAAGATCACAATGAGCTCTCACCCAATTAACTTTATCCACCTAAGAAAGGCCGAATTAGAATATGAGGTCATAATAAGAGGCGGTGACAAGGGCACAGTCACAGACCTCAGGAGACAAATTAACAAGCTTGCTAGACATTATGAAAGTGAGGACATTTTGCTGTCCGGGATAGATGAGAAGGATGATTTGAGTGGTGTGAGTCAGACATTAGAAGATTTTAAAGACTCCTTAACTACTGTAAACTCTGAACGTTCTCTTAGTGTAGCTATATCAACTAGGAACCACATATTCTATAGGTTAGGAAGAATAACTCCAACCACAGAAGACACTACTCGGTTAAAGAAAAAACTAGATTCTCTATTTGTTTGCTTGGACTCTCAGTACAAAACTCTCCTGATTAAACTCAGTCCTAGTACGTCTGATAGCTCTGCCAGTAGTCAGCAGGCTGAAGCAAGTGCCACAAAATCAACTAATATAGTTGTCACTTGTCCCAGTCACCAAGGCAACAAACCCAAATATGATGGTAGTTCATGTGTTAGATCTTTCATTCAAAAAATAGAGGAGTTCAGACTTGGTAAGCGAATCTCCAAGGATGACATGCTAAATTTCTCCTATGACATATTCACTGGGAATGCTTTACACTGGTACAGACACATAAAAACTAATATATTGTGTTGGGACCAGTTAATTGACCTACTTAAGTCTGCCTTTGATAGTGAGGATTATGACTATAGACTCCTTTCTGAAATCAGACAGCGTACACAGGGCGATACTGAGAACATAACTATTTATATTTCTATAATGAGCGGTCTCTTCAACCGACTCAGTAAAAAACTTACAGATGAGGAAACATTTGACATTATCTCTCATAATGTTAAACCCATCTATGCTGATGTGCTAGCCTTAAGTAGTGTGCAAACGTTAGACCAATTACAACAAGTTTGCAAAAACTATGAAACATATAAAGCTAGGGCTGCACACTACCATGAACCCAGCAAAAGTAATCTGAGCACTCTTGCACCAGAGTTTGCATACCACAGGCACAATAAGTCTAGTAATAGTTATAACTCAAGTTCTAATAATTCAGCCAAACACTACACTAACTACAAGAAACACTCTGGTCAGTCAGATACAGAAAAGGTTTCAGCTCTTAAAACTAAAAAAGAATCTCCCTCTAAAGGAGATCCCGTAGGCCTAGCTTGCTAGTGTTTGACCCTACACAAGGTCACACGATGCCAAGGGAACACACACCCACGACTGCCTACCATATTAGTTGTGGAGGGTCGACTTGTACCTCAGACTAGGTCTTGCTTAGTCTCCGGCGTGCAAGCATCTATCGCTTTTACGCCGAACTACCTATGTTAACTATAACTCTAGTTACAGTTATCCTAGTGGCATATTTCACTCACCTACAGTGTGGTAATCCTACTAAAACCTATTGACTAAAGTTACCTATTTTACTAAATTAACTATTTATTTTATCTTATAACATGGCTTACTGCCGTGTCTGCATGGTTCTAAGCCAACATAACTTTAGTTCTCTGACCATCTATCTGCTGACCACACACACTTACACTACACATCTAATTTATTTAATTTTTTCTTCCACGGCGTGGCCATGAGAGGATACTGTGGGCTCTCAGGGGCGATATTCTTTTGTTTTAATGGCAGAGTAGGTCTCCCATGGCACACTACCATTAACTTTTATTTTTTGTTATAATGTCCTTATGGATGTCTTCAAGACGGCCCCCTGAAATATGGGTGTCCGCAAACTAATTATTTGACATTAATTTCCTAGCTAGGTGTGGCTATGGAGAATGCTGTTGACCCCAAACTAATCTGGTTGTCACAACACTTCCCCATAGCCACCATTAGGTAATTGTAATGTCTCCCTACTGTTCTGAAAACAGTTTCAAGCCGGTACATTTTTATATAAATTACTGCACCTATTTCCTACATACTTAGTATTCTTTAACTTTATAGTCCAATTAAAACTGTAAAACTTTTTCACTACCTATTAACTTTTAAACTGTTCATAAAACTTTGTTATAGCATAGTCAACTGTATTGTTTTCTCTTAGAATTGTTGATCTAGATTTCTTCTACCTAAACACTAAACCTGAAATCTAACTTAAACTTTAATCACATCGTTTAATATTGAACACATGAACCAACTTGGTAATTTCCAAACTATCTTTCCCTAAACTTAACAAAAAAGAAAACATTCACTAGTTTTCATAACGTAATTTCTACTACTATAACTTCGCTCAACAATCAAATCAACATAATGAGCGTAATATAGCACCTATACGTAACCTAATTATCACTTAAATCACAATTGACCTACTAAAATTCATTAACTTCCCTAAGAAAATAGTTCCGCGTGTCAGATAAGATAACCTAATTATTTCAAGTCCATTGACAAATTATGTTTTGACGTTTACGTACTGACATAGTGACATTAGACATCTCGACGTAGTCACCTTTCTTGGATACTTGCCTTTTAGAACTTCGTCTATAACGTTCGGATATTCTCGCGAAAGTTGACTTTTTAAACTTCACTCACGTTCGGAAACTCTCTCGAATAGACTTTGACATAAACCGCGTACTCCAGTTCTGAAACTTAAACCAATTTGTACATAGACATGGAGCATGACCCAAAATATTTTTCTGGTCTTTCACAAAATTTTTTTTTTTTAAAAGATTTCTTATAAAATACTTTTAACTTTGAACTTTCACAAAATTTTTTTTTTTAAAGCCTTAACTTAAAATAGAACCTTTACTTAAAAAAATTATTTAAGCTTTTGTTATGTTTAGAACTTTGACTTAAAATATTTTTACAATTTTTTTTTAAAAAAACAATCATCAGTTTAGTTTTATTTTTATTTTAACTATATAATTGTAACCTATTAGATACAAGTATAGCCTTTAAACTCTAACTTTCTACAGAAGCTACTGCGCTTACTCAACTTACAGGTAGATGCTAACTTCTACAATTCGTGTAACCGTTCAATATTCAACGATGAACTTACTTTTTGTTTTTAACTTAACTTCAGCATTATCCTGGGTCCTAACACCAAGGTTACCTAACCCTGTGGAGATACACTTGCCTAATCTTGTTGTTTTTCCTACTGACTGTCTCGAGTTAAACTACTCTACAATTAGTTTACCTCCCGAATGTGATAGTAAGTCACTGACTTAGGACTACTTCCAAGTCAGGGACGGACATAGAATGGATGGATGTATGATTGATAGTATGGAAGCACATGAATGGGATGTATGAACGTATAGGTAGTCAGTAATAGTGGTTTAGGCCTTCTAGCGGATTTCCCCTAGGGAAAATCCTTCATTAACAGGCGGGGTACTGTGGCGTGGTAGTCGATTAATCTAGAATCGATTACCATGCTCAATCCGAATGTGACAACACTGTGCGTAGTCTACACTCTATGGTAGATACGCCTGGCTATAAATTGTCACCCCGGTCTGCGATCGGCCTTTCTCGTTCGATCTTCTTCAAATCAACTAAACTTATAAGAAACCCCTCTGTGCCCAAGGGTAAGTGCTTTGCGTAATCTGCTATTTTCTCCTATCATGTCTTGTCAACCGCATTCATCTTATTTCATCTATATTCTGCGGTGATTGTATTTCATGTAATTGCTCGGTTGTCAAAATGGCTTCCGTCCTGTACATGACTAAGCTATTTCAATATCATGTATTTTCCACTAGTGTTTCTAAATCTGTAAAGCATCCGCATGGCGTGTTCACCCTTTGCTGCTGTGTCTTAGCCGCTGTACGCTTAATCCGCCTTGCCACGCGGCTAGGAACTTTTATATTGTGCCACGCGGCATGCGCTCGCTTATAACCTTTGTGAACCGTCACGATGGTGAGTTTCCCTGCCTCCCCCTGGAGCTACTGCTTGGGTTTACGGCTGGGAGACGCACGCATCGCTGACGTTCACCAATCCTGGCACCACGCTTATGGAAGCACCCTTCGTGCTGATTCCAGGGTTTTTCCTTTCTTCTTTTCTTTCTTTACTGAGAGATAAACTACTGACACCGCTGACGGGCGTCATCGCTGCCTCCGCGCTCTACCCGCTGGAGAGACGTCCCGTCGCGTGTTCGAGACACCTAATCTCCACGCCTACCGCGTGTGAGACGACGGGCGTCATCGCTGCCTCCGCGCTCTACCCGCTGGAGAGACGTCCCGTCGCGTGTTCGAGACACCTAATCTCCACGCCTACCGCGTGTGAGACGACGGGCGTCATTGCTGCCTCCGCGCTCTACCCGCTGGAGAGACGTCCCGTCGCGTGTTCGAGACACCTAATCTCCACGCCTACCGCGTGTGAGACATGCCTCCACGCCTGCCGCGTGTGAGGCCTACGTGACGTGCCTAAGCACGCCGCCACCAGCTACCGCGACCGATAGACGGTCGCTCCGGTCACTGCTGAGTGACCCTTACCCTCCACGTGGCTGCCACGTGAGTGCCGCCTGTCTCAGCCGGCCAAGTGCCGTGCCAAGAGACGCGCCTTCCAGCTGCCGCGAGCTACACGCGGTCGCTCCTGCTACCTCTCCGCATCGCTGCCCTGCTTCGGTGTCGCCTCGCCGGACCTCGTGCGTCGCGGCCTAAGCCCAGGGCAGTACCTACTTTACCCACCTACCGTGGTGACTAGTGAACAAACTCTTGGTGAACTGAATCCACCCCTCTACCTGTGAGCAAGCTAATAAATGTATTAAACTATTGTGGTCTTTCTGTTTCTTCCTCTACCACGAAACCCACTACGCCACACTGTGGGACAATTATCGAACTCCACGTGGGCGAAGCCGCGGGCATAAGCTAGTATGGTTATATTTTTAAACGGCTCGTTGATCTAGTGATCGCGAGCGTTACTGCTGGGGATAAGGTAGATGGGGGTTCGATTCTCATGCCGGGCAAATTGTCATTGAATTTTTGTTTTAGGAATTTCTTAGGGGGTAGTTCGGAATTTGGTTTTGTGCTCTGTCTACGTGTACCTGTTTCTATACAGCATGTAACAGAAAGGGTATAATCATATGGAATACTGTGGTACGGACCATCAAACTGAACAACTTTCTCTATGGGACCACCATCGAAATCGTAAAAAAATAATCAGCTGTCCCATATATTTGGGTCGAGTAGGTATTGAAATTTTGTATAGGACAGCTGATTATTTTTTTACGATTTCGATGGTGGTCCCATAGAAAAAGTTGTTCAGTTTGATGGTCCGTACCACAGTATTCCATATGATTATACCCTTTCTGTTACACGCTGTATAGAATTTGGATATACCTGGTGTAATTTGGGTATAGGTTAGGTAACCCTCTGCCTAATCGTAGGGATTTACAAGCGTGATATTATGTTATTTTCGACTGTTCAGATAATCTAGAGGTTATTCTAAATATTAATTTCGAATGTGGGTAGGTATTCAAAAATATTAGCAAAATAAAATGTCTACCAAATCCAATTATTTTTATGAATTAGAGCGAGTTGGTTATAAAGAAAAAGAAATATAGAATAATGAAAGTATTTTTAATGTGTTTACTTACTGTAATACCTACTGTATTCTTAGTAACTACATTGAAATTTACAAAAGCCACATTAAACACTAAGTTTATATACTGAAGATTAATGCGCCTTACCATTTTATAACGACCAATTGTAAGTAGTTTGATCAAAATAACATACTCTTAATTAATTGGTCTTACTAATCCGTAGTTGATCCTGATAATGGTTAATGTCATTTAACCGAAATTAATTTAAAATTCGCATTTGTTTTCTCTAGCAAAGGGTTTTGAGATACTAACGAGCGTCTCTAAGAAGCAGGGTTTGACGTGATTTATCATTGACAATTATTCGATTATTATCATGACTGCCTCGTTGGTCGAGTGGTCGTAAGCGCAACTGCTGAGCATGAGGTCCTGGGTTCGATTCCCAGGTCGGGCAAAGTGTTATTGGGTTTTTCCATCAGGAATTTCTCAGTAGCAGCCACGGAGTCTGGATTTGTGTCCGGTTGATGGCAACAGGCTCACCCCCTATTACAGGTGTCTTAAAACGTAATCAGGGTGAGTCTTCTATTATGTACACCTCTGGCCACCCTTCGGAGATTTCATGCGTGGTATTATGTTATCATGATACTGTCTTGCCAAAGAAAATAATTTTCTTATCAATCACATTATGGCCAATATGGGCAATTTTGACTCGTTGCAAGTAGACTAAGATTTCATTCGTGTTGTCTCTATCGATTTAAACTAATATATTTATTCTCTAGTATTACAATGGACAAAATAATGCCATTGCATTTACAACACTGCAACTTAAGTAAGTTGCAGTCTGTAAAGTAAGTACTTTACAAAGAAAAAACAGACTAACCGTTTCTAAACACACGTATCAAAATCAATTAATCTAAATGTCGAATGACCTACATGTAATTTAGTTATCCATTGCGTGTTATACCCAAATGATTCGATACGACTCGCGTAACACCTGTGCTGGGGACTTTCACCTCAAAAATCAAGTTTGGAACAAGACGAAACAAGAAATCTGTTATACAACTCACTTGGGCGTAAAGAAGCTGATTATACTTCTCGACATTCTTTTCGAGGATAGTGATTTTTTATTACACTGGGAAGGTAAACGAGTGATGTCGCAACATGGTGTTAAAAGATAGACTGGAAGCGTCTGTGATAATAAAAAATATTAAAAAAAAACAAATGTTAAATTGCAAAAATGATACTCAAACCTGTTTTTAGTGTTGATAATGGCACATTCTAGAAAACTCGATCAGATGAATAAAACTAAGAAACAAAAATTTATTCCAAAAAGTACACACATCAACGCGTCAAGTTGTACATATCCAGTAGGTATAACCTGACCTCGCTTTGTATGAGCTTCCCGTACAATGATATAATTTAAAGTTGGAATGTCTATAATAATTTTGTTAATGTTAAATGTAAATTTTATTTATTACATTAGACTCTGTAGGTCTAATGTAATAAATAAAACGACCAATGAAAGAAACTGTTTGTGATTTAAAAATTCAAAAATATGAATTCAGAAAGTCATTTTTTGACTTACTGAAGTCACATTTTCACGAAATTCATTAATAAAATTACCATTTAACATTAAACAAAAGTTTGACGTTATAAACTAAAGAAATTACACAAAGGGCTTCTCACTTACAAATAAAATAATCTAAGTACGTATATTAGATGATCTAGATATAAGAACTGTCCAACTAATAATAAGTCCGTCAGTTTGTCTGATCACCCGTCACTGCAGCTCACGAACTAGCAAGGCCACACATAATCGTGATTGGTTACTTCAAAATATTTTGAATGCAAAAAACTTAATGTGGCTAGCACAAGGCACAGCAATCGAATACAAATTGGACGAGTTATTTCAAAATAAATAACTGAGAATCTATAGTAAAAACAGCAATAAAATGTGTAATTTTAATGACTTCTTTGCGGCCGTTTCTTAATAAGTTTGGTTATAATGCAATCACTTGTATGTAATATGTTATACTTACAAATTGAATACTGCAGCCGTCAGCAAACCGGGCGCATCTGCAAAAAAATAAGGATTATAAGTCTTCGGTGTGCCAATAAATATGAAGATTTTTAACTGACTTGGTGATTTACCATTTACTATTTCAGTTGTTATATTCAGTTTTTCCGTGATCATGGAGCTGGCAACAGCGCCAAAATATTGGGAACTCGAAACAAATAGTAAACATAGAAAAAATCGCGTTTTCAGTAATGATAATAAAAATAAAGTTAAAAATAAAAGTGAGTTTTTCGGCGTATTTGCACGATTTTAATATAAAAAGGGTACTTAGTAAAACATACAAGCGGTCCTTTTTATTTAAGGAGAATAACTAATATAAAATGAACAAAAAAATACATAGTTGCAATTATGAATGTTTTCACGATTCCGTAACATTTTCTAGACTACATAAATCGTCTAATATTCATTTCATCATGTTTTTCATAGACAAAATAATAAAAAGAAACCAAATACATAGACTGCTAAACTCATAACCATTCCTTTTGGCTTTGTCGTAGTCGGGTAATAAAGAAACTTGAAACTCCTTTTTTATTTTTTTCCTTAAAACCATTACAAAACCACCTGACTCATTCATATTTCAACAGAATTGCCGCCTAAATTTTCACAAGTAATTCGCAAGAAAGTCAATAAATAAGAAAGCTGACAGCACCATATTCGACATTAAATAACCATTGAGTGAATGGATCGGATAATCATTCGGTCAACGAGGTCATTCACTCGCATTCTGGTAACGTGGAACATCAGTGTTGTGGAATTATGAGAATGGTACTCGTATCTTTTCCGTACTTGATAAGTTTGATGATGACTTTTACCCTTCATTTTGGGGTCGGGCCGCTCTTCAGGTTAAGCCGCTCTTGCCTAGGTTGGCCCATGGATCGGTGACCACCCATTACATACTGAGTTTCTTCCGTGCCTCGGAAAGCACGTCAAGCCGTTGGTTCCTGCTGTCATTTGTAGATCTTTGACAGTCGTTACAGGTAGTCGGTGGCCCGAAAGTCTGACAACCAGTCTTAACAAGGGGTATCGTAACGTATTACCCAGTACTAACTGGGTTGTGGAGTTCAGATAGGCAGTCGCTCCATGTCAAATACTGGTATTCAGCTGAAACCGGCTAGACTGGAAGCCGACCCATCTTCTTGCCCTTGCCCCATGTTTTTGAGGTCGTCGCTACGTTCTATTGTTTTATTATTTCATCCTTCTCTGACAACAACCGCGTTTTATTCATTGCCTTGTTTTTTAAATCAATCCTCACACGATCTTTTCCTCTTTTCTTTTACCCTTTCTTTCAGTCTCATTATAAACTTATTAACAATAGATGAAAATGACTATTATTTTCAAGAAAAAACACAGCATTAAATGTTTAATCATTAACTGGAAAATGTTCAAGACAAATAGTTTAAACAGTGTAGAAAAGTCCCAAGTTTCGCAATAGATGAACATATACGGGCTTCAAATATATGTTTGTAGGGCGCTATGCAAATGTAAAATAAGTATTCAAACAAGCAACATTGCAAGCAATAACATATTTTATTAAAAGGTTACCTTACTTACAATCCAACATATAATCAAACACTGGATTTTTGCAAGTATTTTTTGTAAATGTATAAAATTTCGCCGAAATACTTGAGTCTCTTGTATCAGCTTGTGATAGCTTTCTTTTGATATTATTTAAACAGTCATGTATTAATTTCCGTTCTGTGTTCAGGAGGAAACTAAAAGTGGACCAAATGCACATCAAACCGTGTGGTCTGACGAGTCATAGAAAGATAGTTATTTGGTAAACAAGATACTACTGCGAAACCCACTTTATCTCGTTCGTTGAAATCTGAAAGAAGTTTTTTCTAAGGAAGTCTACAGAATTCTGTATCTGCTAAGTAATCATGTATTTCATGTCTAGCTTTCGTTTGCTGAGTACACAGTATTCACAGCCATTTAATATTTATTTCTTATTGAAATCCAAACATAGTCTACACTATAATAATTACAGTTATCAATATAACTGTCGTCAAATTAGCATCGATTACGAAAATAACTCTCGATTATCGGTAATCAAATTTACCCAAAAACAGACTGACTTAATACTTGCCACAGTAATTATTTCCTTCCTCAACCATATAGCCAGTTCATCAACCTTGGATACGGTCAACTTTGCAAAAATTGTACCCAATTTACGCCTTGGACAAAACTCTTCCGTAGCTAATAAGGAAATTATAGTAAAAAATCTGTGTTTGGTACACAAGACACGAAACAAATGGGACTGTCAACCACTTTCACTCAAGAATGAATAATAAAAATATTTCGTTCACCGATGCGTAACGCTTGCTTGGTGGTCGGGCTGACCAATAAAAATGTAAATTAGCGGAGGTTTTTTGTAGTAACATTGACAAGAAATTCTTGGATAGTCAGCTGTTTGTTGTTCTGGTTGTAATTGGTAGCTAGCAGTAGAGAAGGGTCAATTTTTGTAAGAGGTAAGACGAACCGGATCTTTAATGAGATCATATTATTTATCCATAAAATACTGACTGTGCCATTTTTCAAAGGGAATCCGGTAGGAACCGAGTTGTATGGAATCTTCGCCACTGGTAGCTAGGCTGCTGGCAGGGATGGTTAAAAGTGGTATTGTTTCAATCTAAACTAATATTATAAAGAGGTAAAGTTTGTGAGGTTGTAGGGGGTAATCTCTGCATCTGCTGAACCGATGTTGAAAATTATTTCACTTATAGGAAGCTACATTGTCCCCAAGTGCCATAGGCTATATTTACACGTGCCCATAGGATAATTTCCGACCAGAACGCGAGCGAAGCCGCGGGCAATAGCTCGTTGGAGATATAGATATATAATTCCATGATGAACATTAATTAGAACATGAACGTGGAGATTGGCAAGCAAAAACAAGGCTTAATACTCGTACATAGCTGTCGGTAAGTGTGAATGAAGACATTAAAATGGTTGCTATATAAATATCTCCACGGCCCCCGTACTATTCAATGCATCCATTAACACAATGTTTTGAGTGCGTTACATTGAGTCCTATTTTTCACCCCAAAAAATAAGTCGTTTCCCAGCAATAATTGCGCTTGCACCTTGCACCTTGCTTGCACCTTGTCTAAGACGGGATTTGTTTTATCTGCTAAATGCTTGTTTCATCAAGTACATTTGGGATATCTGGTTTTAAATGCCTGCCTGCATTAATTTGTATATGTTGCCGTGTCTAATCTTTTGTGTCGCATAGTTTTCTATCTTGATAATGATAGCAGTCGATTTGATCTTACAATATGGAATTCATCTAGAATTCTAGATTCTAGATAGACGTGATTAACCGCGTTTAGATTGGTGTTGTATGCCGTTTTAAAGCATTCGAGTTTCTCCTCGTTCTGATTGACTTTCTATTTAAAAGTAATTGATATTTTATTTCCTTAATCAAGGAAATTATTATTGATAGCAACAACACAAGCTGTATTTTTTTAATATATGAACTTCTATTATTTTAAAAAGATTTCTATGTGTAAATCCTTCCTATGTTATTGCATTTCTTTTTTGTAAAAATTGTAAACGTACGCGCTTTTTTTTTCCGTGCCTCTTTGTGAAACTCAGCCATTTAAGTAATTGTCATCCACAACCCGACTTCACCCACTGCTGGGTTTATAAGTCTCTTTGTTTATGCCAAAAGCCAGCCTTGTCCAGGTTTTACCCGCGATGGCAACAATATCATCGGCCGATCTCTTTCATCATCTTCAAAACTTACTATTATAAACCGTATTTAGATCAATCTTACCTCCTTTATGTGTCTGCAGACACAGACAAGTCTATATCACAGACAATCCGCTAGTCACGATAGATCGTTAAACGGCATTGAACTTTCAATGTGTCGAAAAAATCCGGCTCCATATTCATTGCTAATATCTGAACTCTCTTCTTTAATTCAAATTATTATCGCTAGATTCTGTTGGTCATTTTGAAAATCTTTATCTTCAACATCTTAAATTCTATTATTGTTAATTGTGAAATGATTAGGAGATTCGTTTTCCTTATTGTTGAGGCCATTCTTTTCATAGTAAACTATTGACTTTACCATTCTATTTTTATTTCTATCTCCCATCATCCTTTTGACTGAGAGACTTCCAATGCTGGACAAAGACTAGACTCCCATAATTATCTACAGTGCCTAATTCCAACGGATTCACATGACCTTCACTAGGTCGCCGCTCCACCTTGTGGATAGCCGACCTACACATTTATTTATCTCTACTGCATGAGCTATTTACATATTTCTCATTAATATAATTTTCTACTAGCTTATGCCCGCGGCTTCGCCCGCGTGGAGTCTTGTAATTGCCCCACGGGATCGTACTACCGGGATAAAACGTATCTTGTGTGTTAATTCAGGTTATAAACTATCTGTGTGCCAAATTTCATCCAAATCCGGTCAGTAGTTTTTGTTTGAAAGAGTAACAAACACCCATACATCCATACATCCTCACAAACTTTCGCATTTAGTAGGATTCCCAAAATATCTAAATATACTTTCATCAATTTATTTACATTTGACACATTAAAAGCTCGACCTTGGCTGAATATATTATTAACGGAGTGGTCATTGTTACTAATGGTTAAGCAAAGAAATTGATGACTTGGCATCGCTCTTGCATGTTTTGAAGATGTGGTGCCGTATCGCTTTTATAACTGTATATATGACCGGGTTTTGAGTTCAAGTTTCGGAAACACGATTCGTTTGGTGGCGTATTAGTAAATCAGTGAGCTTATTATGATCAGATTTCATTTATAAGTAGGCACATGTGTATTTATCTATTAACGTGATGCACATTTTTATAAATAATCTCAAGGAATGTGCCTGGTTAAAAAGCAATTAATTTGTGTACTTACGTTTAATTGGTGACGGATACCACTAAATACACCAAATAAAAAACTAAACTATAAACTATTGCAATTCCTTTGTATAACAAATATTGAATAGTAGTGTAATTATTATTTTGTTTTGTCAAAGATTTAATTGTTGAACACAATATTTGTATTCATCATGTGTTTTGAGTCTACATTCCTAAGTCATAACGAAATTCTTCTCATGATTTCGAGTTTCACAACTTAAAATAACAAATGACTGGCGTTCTTCGTTCTTTTGTAATAAAATAATTCAAGTTTCGAACAGAGTAGAAACAAATGGCTACCGCACTTCATAATAAAATCCAGTAAACTATCCATTTCTCCATTCCCTTTCTTTCAAATCCCTATAATTCAACTTCCAACCACCGCAACCCGCACAAACAATAAGCTTGACGCCATTGTTGTAACCCATAGCTACTGACCATGAGAAGTCTCCAGGTCATTCAACCTGCAGGACTTTAGTCCTGCCACCGAATCGGTACCGGTTTCCACATCAATAAGTAATTACGGGAGGATCGAAAAGAACTGGATTTTGGACTGAAGTGAAGTGTTATTAATGTTCTTTTTATTTCATGGGTAATCACGATTATTATGGTTGTGATTGACATTATTTTTGGGGATAATGACCTAGCAGTTCTGACTGTGATATAAATAAGAGTACATGAAAAGATTTATGAGTTTCGGAAAGCATAAAACCACGTTGAAATTAATTCATTGGTTGGTTAAGAGTTTCTTATAAACTTCGCAGAATTTGATCCTTAATAGCGACATTGTGAAATGGTGTAATAATACAGTGTGTTTTTATTTCCTAATTGTTGGGTTTGATAATATTGTCTTTTTTTTAAATCTAATGATGCAGTTTTAGTTTTCATCATAGTTATAGTATGGTATAGTTTCGGATTGGGCCATACACGCCCACTTGAAAAATTCATTCTGTATAAATGTACATACATATTAGATCATACTAACCCTTCGGGCATTACAGACGTGAGTCTGTCTGTGTTAAAATGAATTAAGGTATATAAACTTTACATTAATTTTCATTGTAAGCATCCAACCATCAAATATGTGTCCACTTCCTGTCAGGAATATTATCGCATATAAATTTCTTAAATATTCCCAAAACTATTAGATAAGTTTAAATAAAACTGGGTTAAATAATCGCTCAAGCAAATGGCTCTATTTCAAAATAAATGATTACGCGCAGCCATAATGCGTAAACGGTGGTTAGTCCGTCGGTTGGAATTACATAACAAAATAATTGCAATTTTCTAACACTGAACTGAAATGTTAATAATTTCGTGAGATAATCTGGGCTTTGAATCAATTTGATTTACAGATTTTTTGCTTGTTAAGTAAATTGGTAGATGTTCTTTTTAATCAATATAGTTTAAGAATTTTTGAGATATTGACACTTTTACACATGTTTATTTCTACTTCTTGTTCATCATCATTACGTCACGTTCACGTTACGTTAGTCATACCAGGTAATTTTGGAGTTTTAATTTATATTAGTTAATTCATTATTTTCATATTTAAATTTAAATTTTTGTAATTGTTAATTTTTGTTCTGACATTATAATTTTGGGAAATTTGAGTTTTAATTTATATTATTTCATTAATTATTTTTGTATTTAAATTTAAATTTTTGTAATTGTTCATCTTTGTTTTAGTCACTGACATTATAATTTTAGAATTTTAGATTTAATTTATATTATTTAATTGTTTTAATTTTGTTACGGATTGAAATTTTTAACTTTTTAATTATAAACTCATTTCAAATGTGTTCTTTTATGATCCTAAATGGATTGAAATAAATGATTTTGAATTGAATTGAATTGAATTACAAGTGTTTTTATGTATTTGCTCTTTAGCCTATAGGTAGGTAAAAGAAAATAGGCAATTTCTTAAAAGACTTTTTAAAAGAAAGCCTAAAAAGAATAAACTGAAATTCCATTTTACATAATAAAGAATGTGCAAAAATAGGTTTGTAGAAATTCCTGTTTGGTAGGTCAAGTTCATCCACGTAATATAATACTGAGAAACGACTCCCACGCTAAAATAAATTTAGATAAAATGGCGAGAAAGGACACAAACACATTCTAAGAAGCAATAAACCCAGAAACGAAATAAGCAATTCATACGTTTATAGCTCCAATAACAGGTGTGGCACGATGAGAAACTTCTCATCCTATCATTGCCCAACATACCACTAACTTTGGAAAACACGACAATGGTAAGGGAGTGCCCAAAACCAAAAAATATCGAACAATTGTATACCCAGTCAACTGTAAACAGTCAGTGAAATTCCGTAAACACCACGCCATTGTTATTTTAAACGTTTTCCGCATTTCATAACGGGCCCGATTAGAATAAAATGCATGCAAATTAAATATTAAAAGTAAAAAAGGCCAGAGATCAGTTATGGTCAAGACGTAATAGTATTGCAAATATGAATAGAATTGGTTCACCGGATCCAATGCGAGGTATTTTTGCAACTGCCACATTGTTTGATAATTTCAATTAAATTAGGCATAGTGAGAGCAGTGTGAAACTTGACGGTTGTAGAATAGCTAATTGTTATTGTTAGGTCACTTTAAACAACGACTAATGTGTAGTTAGTTTTACGACATACAATTTAGAAGTCATTGGCCAAAAACTGATACCCTATAATTAACATTCAGTCAAGTGAATCAATAACACTGAACTTTGTATGGAATCCCAGACATTATCTCAACCTGAATATAATACATTATTCAGCACGAACCAGCCTAGAAATCTTCGCAAGTCCAACAAAGACAGTGAATGAATAGCTCCACAAAGGCAGGTGATGGGGATTATACCTCAAGGCGAAGTACGCAATCAAGAACAATTTATTAAAGGTATCGGACGATCTTACTCTGGAGCTCCTGACTCCGTATAAGGCTTCGTTAGGAATCCGAAAATAAAAGCAAGCCTTAAAAGATTCGCCTCACCGCCCTTCGAGGCGGGCGTTCCGGGAACTGAGAACGAAACTGGAAGACTGGACATGGCAGGTAATTTCGGAGAAAAGGATGATGAATAATAATGTTGGGTAACATTAATAATAACAAGGCATACTTTGACAGACAGGTGGAGGAACGAACATATAGCTAAATGTCATATTTATCTAATCACAATATTTTATCTTCAGTAAGTTTAATTTAATTAGTGTTATGAGCTTGTGCTAAAATCACATTAACCTGTCGAATTATTTTCAAAACAAAAGGCTCAACTGGAACATCCATTCCATTTGCATATCATACCACATCTACTTCATTTTGATTTACTATTTTGATGTCAACATCATTTTTCAATCCACTAACAGTCTTGCAATTACGTTCAATTCTACCTTGCTTGACTGATTTAGATACTAGTTATGATGCAATAAGTCTTCCAAGTTCCTCTTCCGTGTCTATAAAAGGTACCCTTTGCATACTAAGTGATTACCGGCCAATGAGCTCAGTTCTAATGTGAGGATGAAAGAAAGGTATAAAAACGAATGTATTAGCATTGGATGGAAATGTAACTTCCTCTTTAGCTGCTGAGAAAGATTTCTCTCTAGCTTTCAGACAATGGTCTAATAACCTTCCTGCCTTCACTAGGCAAAAGACATCCGCTTAGGACCACTTCTTCTCATAATTTTGTCAGTTGTAGATCTTTAAAAATATTTTTGCTTTTGACATGTACCAGTTTATGAATAAAGCTTCAGAATTCTGCCAGGGTTAAACATTCAGTCCATTAGTCAAGAATCCAATTATCACATTGGCATCTTCGAGCGCAACATATTTATGCATCGGTGGCGTCAGACTCAAAGTTATTGCTTTTCGGAACCAGTTTGTGGTCGCGCTCACGTTTGCGCTAAAGGGCTCGCAAGAGGACAATATCAAGGACAACGGTTTGCTGAAACCGAAGACTTGGTTGAATTTTCTGTATTCCGTGAGAAAGCATGCTTTAAATAGAAGTAATAAGTGTTGTAATTAGAATTTCTTCAATTGAAAGCAGAATTTTACCGAAGCAAGAATTTTAATTTTGTTACTATTATTTTAACATTCGCAAAAAATCTAAACAATTCTACACGGCTTATTTTCAAAAATAACATGAGTCGCATACTATATGCGATGATCGAATCCTGACCTTTAGATTCTGGTGTAATAGTTTATTTTACAACATTGACCTCTTGCCACCGGACCAACTCCGTGATTTCCAATGCAAATCACGCAAATTCTACGTGGCTATGCTCATCTACTGGTTTATCCTGATTTCTGTTACAATGAGTGTCCAGTACGTCTATATTTCCGCCAGTACCTCCATTCATATCAAAGTCATCAATTGTCATAATGTCTATCATTTCTTCTAAATACCTCATCTTTACCAATATTATTTTTTACAAGTTTTGTCGTTTTTGAATAAGTTTATAATATACAAAGTACCATTATTATATTAGCAAGTCTGTCACTGGAGCTAAACGTGTTGATGAACTCAGCCTTTGTTTGTGCTCGTACGCAGCTCAGTATCCGCGATCGTTGTATTTATTTAAAGCTTTGAATTTTAATCAGATTCTGATGTGGTTTGCTTTTGTCAATTACAGTAATGCAAACGTAATGAGTTTTGATTATGAGGCTCGGTAATTATGTTTTGTAAATTTCATTGACCTTTGGGATTTCCAAGTCAAGTTTTGGAACTGGATATCGCTGCGTACGGCTGACTAAACGAAATGACTTTTCGACTTGAAGTGACCAAGAGATTACTTTCCATGTGTGGGTTGTATTGGTATGTCTCGTGACTTAAACGTTTAAATTATTAAAATCCCTTGAATTAATAAATACCTACACGGTCTTAAGCAAGAGTAAGTATGGTTTTAATAATAAAGTTAAAGAACTTTCAATCTTAAATTACTAGACCATTACTTTAGTATGATTTAAATCTGACGTTAATTGTGAAATTTAAAATCCAACTTTTAATTTACAACTAGAACCACATTTCAGTTAACGACATCTGAGATGATTTTCTCAACACAAAATGCCATGTTGCAGATATCATTTTAAATCTAGATGAGATCTGATCTCGCATTAGCCTAGATTTTATCACTGCAAAGTAATGACAAGTGCTTTCTTGTAATCTGTTTCTTGTGGTATAAAGTATTAGTCAGCAAAAACTTGTAATTTTCCCTCGTGATTTGAAGTTATTTAACTTCAGGCCGTAGTTGCTTAAATTTTCTGTTTCTTGGAATGCCAAGTTGCTTAAATGAGGTTGATAAACACTTTAGTTATAAATAGAGTCTTACGACACATTAAAATAATGTGACACGATATTTCGTATTATGTCTTGGAATGACCACTACTGATCCAGTAATTTCGTTAGTAACCACCACTCTTTTGGGAGCTTATGAATGTGTGAATGGTGCATACAATAAAGGTCTAAAAACACTATAGTATTTCTCCACTGTTTTGGAATTGATTTTATTTACAACACTGGGAACAGTTACACTTATCAAACAAGATGTTTTGGCTTCAAGCATAGATTTGGCAGTGAAAGCATCTGGGATTGTTTTTATCAGAATTTTCAAAACAATAAATAAAGTTATTTATTGTTTTTATATTAACAAAACTGCATCACATAGAAAACAAGAATAGAAACAAAACAGTCGTAAACCAAATTCTAAAAACAATGTCCCATTAGTTACAAGACTTATACTAGTTTGTGCTACTCTTATACAATTATGATATACATCTTCAGTTTCACCTCACACGTTGAAAGTACGACCGGTGTATGAACCCGCAATACCGTTTCGATGTAAACTTTTTCATAAGATTATTCAAATTGTTGTCGTTAAACTACTTTCGATGCGTGAGAGTCGATTTTACAGAAATGTGGACTAGGTTTTGTGCGTGACTCTGTCTATACGCAAATTATGTGTTTTATTAAAGTATAGTATGCGTGTTTGTTCGTGGAAATTGTTTGATTGTAAAATCGATTACTTGACGCGGCATAATTCAAGAAAATGATTTCGTAAATTGGTTGTGTGCATTTCTTTTTCACCGCGGTTGCTTCGTTTGCCGTGTCGTCAGCGTAAACTTTATGACTGACTGACACAATACGAAATTGCCTGTAAATAGTTTTGAGTTGCTTTGAGTTTATAGTTCTCAAATAAGCAGGATTTAAAAGTTTCAAATGTTACTTCATCGGACTATTAAAAATTATCATCAGCCTAGCCTTTTCCAAACTATATTGAGGTCGATTCGGCTTTAATTCTAACCAGCTGCAACTGAATATCAGTATTTTACATGAAATACTAAAAATCTTAATAGATCATCCCGTTTCCGTGTTTATTACAAATATTCGTAACACGATTTTTTTCTACCGGTAACATGTTGTATTGTTGTTTCACAATTTCTTTACCGCCATTCTTACATCAAAGTGAGCAATAAACCATCCACTAAAGACGCCATTTTCGCCTCCAACATCATCTGTCATCGTAACTGCTGACAAAGTGATGGTAACTGCCATAACTGCGCAAGAGCATGTACTGTATGCTGCTTCGACGCATCGTATCGACACATTACAATCTAATCACTTAAGGTGGCTACAGATTGGCTTGATTGTTGACGATCGTTTTGGTCGCAGTTAGGCTTCTACAGATTTGCCCTTTTAAAGATCGATATTACTATCAAGGTTAAAATCAAGCAACAATTGTTTATTTATAAATAATGTTGGCAAAATTGCAACGTGTCGAACACGGCAATTATGCTATTGTGCGATATAATCTCAATAAGACATGGGATCAGTTTTCATGACGTTTTTCTGATATCTTCTCTGTAATTTTTAAAATCTCTATTATAAAAACTACACATGGTGGCAAAATATTATGTTGACCGCCACTTTTTTTGCGTATTAAGTACACAATTTAGTATGATCACTGTTATGTTGTTTGCTCATCACAGGAGCTGATGGATGCTACTGAAAGTGCCAACTCGTCGCCAAATTTTGGGTTGACTCAATGAAATTGTTATCGACACGCTAGGAAGAAGTATGATCATAATCATAAACAAAAACTGAGCAAATCTGTAGGCACCTTTACACACTCGTTTGGAACATTTTCTTGGAGAAACTCACACGGAAATGATTGGAGATTAGTAATAAAAGAAATAAGTGTATTAGATCGCTGTATTGGCTCATTTGATCGATAGTGTTGATGCAAACTGGTTTGGTATCGAGTTTCTCAGTGCTTTCGTTATATTTTGTTAGATAGCGTAGGATAGTATGGTTGACTTAAAAATTCTGCCGTTTTTTTTTATACTACTAAATAGGCTTACGTTTGGCCGCAACTCGTCTGATCTGACGCATGATCCGACTTAGGGGCACGCTTGCCTAGAAGAAACCGATTCACTCGAACTTTGAATAGATCCAGATTACAATGATCAGGGAACAGAGAAGCCGGCGGTGAATTCCACAGACTCACGGTTAGCACAATACATGTGTAAGCCACTATGCTTACACATGTATTGTGCTAACTTTGTTCGGGTCCGTGGAACTTCAAATATAATACAACGGTGATGCTACAACGACAGTATCATACCATGACTACATTTAAAAAATGTGAAGTGCTTGGCAAGTACCAGCTATGGTACTTAGTATTATTTTATCGTTTTAAATATTTTAATCGATATTCAATCATCAATATTAATAGATGCAGAATATAGCAAAACATAAACAAAGACCACTTGTTTATCATTCACTCAATAGACAGAGACATATTAATTGATATCCTAATGACTAGTAATACATCTAACAACATACTAACATGCAACTTCGCAAAAAAATAAACATTTTACGGTACGGTGTAAAAAATCGCGAATATAAGAGAAATATGGAGTCTCATGTTTTATACATGAACGAAATTAATTTACAGACGCGTTGAAATATCATCGGTAAAATATGGTTATTTGGTATAGACTGGAAAAATAAAATATTGCGTAATTTGCAAGTTTCTTAGTTAATTAAAGTTGATTCTAATCACGGACAAGTTATTAAGTTGGCTCTTTCTTTGGTCAAAGAATTAGCATTACCATTCAACGTGACAATGCTGCCAGTCTTCTGGGCACGTTTCCGGATAACAGCGATGGGGAGGAGTACTTTGACGCCCAAGTGTCCTATTGTCGTCGTTCTTTATATGTAGGTAGTTACTTTTAGTCTTCGTTTTAGAATTATTTTAGTTCTATTTGTAATCTGTATATCATGTATAAAGCAGATATACTTCCTGAATAATAATAATAAAAAAAGTTATTTATATTTTAAGATTTTAATTAATGTTTTAGGTAGATTAAGCACAATCACTATGAAGCAGACATTACAAGAAGAAAATGGTCTTAAGTAAAATACATCCTGATTTTTATTTATCACATGGTTTTGCTGTTCTTCTTCTATGCGTGTCGATGGACTCAAATAATACCCGACCAGTATCTAGCCACCTGCACAGCTCTGCCATTGGCTTCGTTTAAATCCTGGAAGGTGCAGGTGGCCGATCAGGATGGACAAGAAAGGAGGTGGGGCATATCATGCAGACCCCTCTGCTCTCTCCACTGGTATTGTATTTGGGACGGGTCGATGATACCCCATTGCGGCCAACCTCGGCCTGCAAACGGTTAAAAGATTTCCAGATTGGCCACTGAAGTTCCTGTTCAGGAGGAAGGTGATCTGATGGATTGATGAAATGAGGAGGGGTCGGACGTCTATTCTTTATCAGTATTCGCTATAAAGGCGGACTTAATTGTCACAACTAGAGTTTTACTTGATTTATGCTTCGTTCGGCCCACTGAGTTTCGACCCTCATTAAAAATTCCTGGATCGTCCCAAACAATATGCTTCCTTCGTCCCAAAATTTAATTTTAATTATTTTATTCCAGCTTCGTCCTATTTTATATTCCTTCTACGGCCCATATTTTTTGTGTATGCCAAACTTACTTACCTACTGTATCCAAATAAGGAACTTGAAATATTTGAGAAGGATATGTTATTTCTTTAATATTAAATCTTCTAATATATTTTTATAATAATTCGTTAAGGAGTGTAAACTGGTAGGTTAAACAAGTGCCATTTAGAATCAATTTAAATAGTATGTCATATTTTTTTTTTATACTGTTTATTAATTTTATATATTCTTAACAAAATCAGTTTAGTTTTTGGGTTTAATTTCACAAAAACTTAAATACAAATAATAAAAGTAATCTGGATGTTTTGTGAAAAATCCGTGAGTAGCAGGTGCAGGCCGAAATTATACTTAAATTATAAATTATACGTACGTTCAGACGCCAGCCAGCACATCAAGCTACTACAATCTGTAAAATTTCTTTAATAGATATTCAACTTTATTGCTAAAGCATAAGGGTCAAGGTTGATTGGGGAAATTTGACAGTTTCGCTTAGCTTGATGTGCTGGCGTCTATACATTGTATGCATATTTATAATTTATTCAATTTAAAAGGAGTTCGTGCATGTGAAGCTATGTCGTCTGTCATTTAGTCAAACGACTTCATTGTCTAATCGATCGTGTGTGAAATTACTTGCGCTAATTAGGACCAATAAACTATGAGTATGCTGTTATTCGATCAAAGAACTTTACCGTATTTCACGTGTGAATATTAGAAGGAACCATAATATCTAATCAAAATATTACTGGGTCTATTGTTTAAATAATCACTATAAAAGGTACTGTTACCCGACTAAGGAGGGTAGTGGGTTTATCAGCCTATAAATGTATGTTTGTTCCTTTTGTGGCGCTCAAGAGACCAAACGCGTGAGCATATTTTGATGATTCTTACATTAATCGATTTTTTCCGTTGTCCAAATACTTATTTTATTCTTCTGGTAGATATAAGTATAATCAGCCTTTAATGTTCCCACTGCTGGGACACTCGGCCTTCTCTCTATGAGAGGGAATGGGCTACAATCCCCCACGCGGGCCCAATGCGGGTTGGTAGATGTCACATGTCTTCGAATTTTTGGTTCTAGGACATGCCGGTTTCCTCACGATGTTTTCCTTCACCGTTTTGAGAGCAGTGGTAAATAAATTACACAAAGTTCGTAAGTCGGGGCCGCCACCACTGGGCCACCGCTGCTCAGGCTTCTGGCAGATATATCAATCATTAATTAGTTTTTTTATCTGTAAATCTGTTGTCAAATCAGGTAAAGCACAGGTGATTTTAAAATCAATCGAAATCATGGTTGACAGATTTAAAATCCTTTGATTCGATTTTCCAAGCCTAGAAAGGATTCTAGAAAAAAGTTAAGCAGTGGGATTTAACAATGTCTGACAACCAGTCTCACCAAGGGGTATCGTATTACCCAGTGCTAACTGGGTTGTGGAGGTCAGATAGGCAGTCGCTCCGTGTGAAACACAGGTATTCAACTGCATCCAGTTAGACTGGAAGCCGACCCCAACATAAATGAAAAAAGGCTGGACAGATGATGAAGCAGTGGATCGCAAAATACGGATTACAAAAACTTTGCGGTAAATAATATATTTGGAACCAGAATGTGCAATTACATTACAATTCATCTCGCAAACACAAAAGAGAAAGAATGTCTGTCTGCTATGTAACATAAACAACGAAAAACAAAACACAATCAGCGTAAGAGCAAAATTAAAACATTTCTCTATTTCAACGAAGTTAGCAATTAAGTCAGTTACATAATAAATTAAAACTACATTAATTACATAAACATTGATAATACTACTATTAACTGCTATTATTGTTAGTCTGATAGTATACAGGGTGATCCATTGATAGCAGATGGGTATAGAAAAGTCTGAAACTTTACGGGGTTGTGAAATTGGTTTTAAGAAATTACGTCATAATCTTAGTCCGAGATCTATAAGCATTACTTATCACTTGCCGTGATTTAAGCATTTGTCTATTTTGTACTTGTAATTAACATAGTAAAAATGATTATAAAAATAAAAAACTTTTTGTCATGTATTGTTGAGAAAATTCAGTATTTTTCTCTTTCTCTAAACGGGTTACAGCAAGATTTATTCCTTTCAACTTAAACTCGTAAACACCGTCCCATCTCAATGAATCAACCTGTATTATGTACAGGAAAGAAAGTATTTGTACACCTTTCAATAGGACAAGTGACAATAAGCCTTTGGTCGAGGACATTACGTCACTATTACAATAGAAACTTGAACTATTCTGTTTTGTTGGACAGTCGCACAATACTGGAGGGAATTGGCATTTTATTTTTATAGAAGGTAAACAAGAATGGAGTTTGTTTAGATATTTCCTTAACAGTATCATTTGACAGCGTTGAGGAGGAGTTTTTGACGCAATTTTTTAGTTTATTGTTAAGTTCGTTTCTTTGGGTTGTTTTGATTTTTTAATGCATAGATTAGAGTTTGTTATTGTTACCATCATCTGATTGAATATTTTTGTCAATTTCTCCAAAAACTAGGTAAATTCAGAATTGAACTTTGGATGTACAGACGCCACCAGATCAAGCTTCTACAATCTGTCAAAAATGTAATGGATTTTCAACTATGTCGCTAAAACATTAGGTTCAAGGTTGACTGTCAAAACTGTTCCATACATTTTTTTTAAAATACCGATGATAAATTTCTATGTGGGGGGGGGTCAGAATGGTACTGAATACGTGGTGGACGTTTGTGCGTCGGTGTCGCTTCCATCCTGTATAAAATTGTTATATTGCGATATGCCTTGAAATCCAATTACTAAATGTACCAGCAGCAAAGTGGGGGGTTAAAAGGGGGAAACAGTTTGGATAATGGACAGTTCTGTCTGTAGATCTGATTTACACTAAATCTATTGATTTCGTAAAATTGTCTTAGGTCTGTCCAAGTAACTCTTAAACATGAAAAAAAAATAACAATTACTTATTATGTTAATGTATTCAGTTCTTTTATATGTCACCTGTATTTACAGAATATATTTTGGAACTCATACATAAATACATGGACATGAGATTGTCAGTCATTATACGAATATGTCACTAGATGATTCTATATTATACCAAACACGTTCATTTTAACTAAAAGTGCTAATTTTCATACATATTATTTTAAATATCAATTATTTTTATGAGTGTTTTGTGGTCATTAGCACTACTGTTGACTATGGGTTCGATTCCTAGGTGGAGCAGTGCTATTAATATTTTCCATTTGAAATTTGTCAGTAGCAGCTCGTATTTAGAGTTCCGTAGGTACTTGAAGGGTAACCAACAGGACCCTATGATTATGTGCTTGCTGTTGGTCCGTCTAAATTAAACACACACACAGACAGTTTAAATTTTCACAGGATGTGTTATTTCTGTTGTCAAAGCCACTATTCCTCAAAGCTCTTAGAAAAGAAGCGCTTTGGCAAGAACGCAAATACAATAATATATTATTTGAAGGAAATAAAAGAAGAAAGATCGATATAATGTTTAATGCCAAATACAAAAGAGAATTGCAAAAGCTTGAGGGCCAAAAAGTTAGTCCCTTTGAATTTTTGATAAATCTTGGCCATATCAAAAGGATATTTATAGGTGAATAATTTAATAATTTTGTGTGAAATTTCAAATAAATTTATGTAATTTACAAATGACTTTCAATTTCTATCATGAGTGTACACATAGAAAAAATGACTTTTTGCTAAATAGACGTTCTGCTATACAGACCATCTGATAGTTGGACGTTTTGCTACATGGTCATTTTGCTAATTAGGCTTACTGTTCATTAGACGTTTCGCGCTGTTGGACGTTTAGCTACTTAGACCTTCTGATCAGGAGGCCAACATAACAACAAGAAAAAATAAAAAAATAATAAAGAGTTCCTCTACTACGATGGTACAGAACCCTTCATGCGCTAGTCCGACTCGCACTATACCGGTATTTTAGATTTATACCCGATAAATGATACTAGGCTCGTCCCCTTTTACATTTTAATAATTAATTAATTCTTGTATTTTAATAATCATATTTAATATCTGAGTAATGCGAATATAGTGGCAATTTTTACTTAATCTCAATAATTTAATAACACTATTATTGTGTTGACATGCGGATAATATAGGGGGCTGCAATATTGTTTATACTATTAAGAACTTATATTATTGTTATTTGTGAACATTTATATTATATTGTAGCTGTTTTTTTTTTGTCCCATAACAAATAAAGTAACCTTTGAAAAAGCAAGTGTTATTTAATACAATCTAAAAATGTAGATCCTAATCCTAACTAGTAGGTATAAAAGGTGTAACAAGACCCTTAACGAAGCCGAAAGGCACTTGTTCTCCTCATCATCGCGATCATTTTTTTGTTCTAGACCATACCTGGCAACCTTCTAGTTACGGAGATATTGGGGGTCAAAGTTCCAACTTTTTTACAAGTTTATTGTAAATACGTGTTTTTAATGTAAGATGTTTAAAAACCTTTAAACACCTCCATGACCCCCGTACTATTCAATGCATCCATCAGCACAATGTTTGAGTGCGTTACATTGAATAAAAAAAAAAAAGTTGTTTCCCAGCAATAATTTTTGCGTAAAGTTATTCAGTTTGATGTAGGTACATAATGCTTGGTCAACGGCTTCGTGAAGGGTCCTGTTACACCCTGTATTATATGGACATTATATTAGATTATAAATTCGAAAGTAAGTTTGTTACCTGTTACCTTTTGATGCCAAAACCACAGAACCCATCATCCTGAAATTTTGCATATACGTTGTCAGGTGTACAGAAACGGACATAGGGTACCTTTCATCCCGAAAAAAAAAGTACTGTTCTCGAGAAAAACAACAATAATGTTCTTATGATAATAGATGGCGCCACGTATCTTTCGATTCATAATTGAATTATTATTACAGACATTTTAGGAGTGTTAAGAGTTCATTGTCAAAATCTAAACTAACGCAAGCGAAGCCGCGGGAAAAAGCTAGTACATAAATAAAGAATAGTTTAAAATAAAAAGTAACTTTAAATGTCACCTATTCTCTAGCCATCACACCAAGGCCTTTCTAATGAGTTGCTCAAGACCACTCAAAGAAAGATGTCCCAACTTTGGTTTTACCAAGTTGTTTTAAAAATGGGCTAAAATTAAATAATACTCGCAAGTTTACACTTGTTAAAATGTCAGCAGAACATTGAAGTTGGTTGTGCAAATGTGACCTTTGTTTTGAAAGCGATACGGTATGCTGATCAGATCGATTTTGTGATAGGTGTGTGACTGCGCAGGGTCGTTTGTGAATTTGTCATTTAGAAACAGGGCTGCCGAAATAATTAGGTAGATAGTACGAGTAATCACTACATAGTATAAAACAAAGTCGCTTTCTCTGTCCCTATGTCCCTTTGTATGCTTAAATCTTTGAAACTCCGCAACGGATTTTGATGCGGTTTTTTTTAATAGATAGAGTGATTCAAGAGGAAGGTTAATATGTATAACATTGCACCCGTGCGAAGCCGGGGCGGGTCGCTAGTTACTTATAAAGTGTTCGTCGCTTGCCTAGTTTGGTCGTTGCCCCGTATGACATGGGGCTTATACTTAACTGGCGAAATGAGGGCGTACTATTAGCTAGACATCTGCC
Source organism: Eugnorisma glareosa (assembly GCA_947578425.1). Classification (NCBI taxonomy): domain Eukaryota; kingdom Metazoa; phylum Arthropoda; class Insecta; order Lepidoptera; family Noctuidae; genus Eugnorisma; species Eugnorisma glareosa. The sequence goes on along the minus strand of OX387960.1, from coordinate 15,298,586 downwards.
TTACCCTTTGGGGATTAGAGGCGTGATGTTATATTGTGATATTGAAGGAAGATTTATTTTTCGGGAAATTGTGGATTTTTTTTGCGGATTACTTGCGTTTTCTCCCCAAAAGCAGTTTTAGTCCATAAATGATCTATCATACAGCTCTGGTTCTGGCAATTAGCAAGTGCATAATTCTCGAAGAAATGCCAAATCCGATTTAAAAACACAAAAATCACAAGTATGTACGACAAAGTTATGATGGACAGTCAAATCAATCAATATCAACAACGCATGCAAAACCAATGCTAATTAATCCTTCCTCATTACCCCATTACACTCAACTTAATCAAACAAACTTGGCTTACACACTAACACCTATACACCTGCTTACCCCCATTCCATCTGGGTTAGTAGCATGTACTTACTGGGACATATCCAAGACACGATGGCCTTAAGGATAAGTTGGCAGTAAGATAAACATGATTGTTACTTAGTAATTATAATTATGATAACGTGGATTAGTAACTGTAGTTAACACCATTACAGTCAACTGTACATTCGTTCTACAAAAATCGACCTTACTGCTGTGACATTTAAGTGATATTAGTTTTAAGCTATTTTCAGTGTTGTGTGGTTGTGTTGATGTAGTTAAAACCTTAACCTTTGAATATGATTGACGTGAAGTAAATAATTGTATAAGGAACTTATTTTTTGTTACTTTTTTTTGTTGCTAAGCAAGGGACCATTAATGTAAAGATGAGCGAGGATGCGTAGCGAGGGATGTGTGTGAAAGTAACCAATAATATCGCTTTTTTTTCATAGCTTGAGGTATTCTAGCTGTAATTGGTTAGTTCCACACATATACCTCCTCGCTCATCTCTGTTGGAAAAGCAGCCTAATACTGCCCCACCAAAAGTAAAGCTATTCTAGACAACTTCAGTGTTTTTTCGGTGTCAAATATGAGTTTATACCTACTAAGATTACGTGAGATAAGTGGCCGCTAACTCCATGCCTATAAGGTGAATTTAATTATAATTCGAAGCGACAAACTGTATGAGATTACATATTAAGTTTCCTTGCCTTTCAATGCCATAATATTCAGAATTGTAATAAAAATAATTTAGATATTGAAGCTTGAATTAACCATTCAACAAAATACTTCTGTAAAGTTACAGAAATTTAATGAAAATTAAAGTTTACATATATTTTCTATAGGTTTTTACGCTGTTTTTGAGAGTATTAGGCGTTTAATACTTTCAAAATTAATGATGATATCACAAATATCATTATTAATTATCTGCAGTCAGCTTTATCATTGATCAATGGAAGATTCATAATGTGATAATGAATGTCATAATGTGACCGAGAGTAAATAAAGTATGCAATGAAGTTTTCCCCATTCCTGGAGAACTAGAAATCGTTTTCTAACATCAACATTTGCGACTTTTGTTGCGTACAAACGGCAACTTCAAATCAAAAAATAATTATTATTTTCTACAACTTTCTTTACTCTTTCATTACTGAAATCTGCTGACATACCTTCGTCTGTCTCAAGTATAAACTAACGTGGCCTTTGTTTTGATCAAAATGCACATTATTTTTAGTCATCAACATGTTGTGTTCGTTTATCGTTACCACCTAAAACAAGTTGTAAACAAGTTTTCTACAAATCTTGTAGAAAACTCAATAACACTTTAAGTTAGCTACAAGTTATGCTACAAATTAAAACAGAAAAATAACAGTATGTTATTTCAGAAACAAGTTATAATACATCTATGAGACATGTTTTCAACACATGTTTTTGACTGTTTTTGACAAATCGTTTACACAACTTGTTGAAAACAAATATTACGATTTGTATCGGGCTACTTACATCGAATTTAGCTATCCTTGCTTTTGACATTAATAAGTTCAATAACAATTTAATCACTTCAACCCCCTTGTTTTATGGATTATATATCATTTCCCTTCATTGTTCTCACCCGGTTAATGTACGCAATTAGTGATGCGCAACACCGCAAAGCTTTTTATTATCTAGTGATGTGAACCTCAGGCTACGTCGTCTCATGAGGTCATTCAAATATGTAGGTATTTAAATATCACGTTTTACCTCCACTGGTGATCTCAGCAGACATATATTTAATCAGACATCTGTATGTACAAACTTAAGTCCGCTAAATACATATTCATTGTTGGAAATTAAAATAAATACCTACAACAAATGTGGGTGTTTTTGTACTAAGCTACATTAATTATTTGTATGTTGAGAAATTGCAACCATGACAGTGAATTGTCGTAACAATTTCAAAACTAAGTTATCTCGAAATCTTTGACAAAAACCAGCAACAACCGTGTGAATGCAGATAAGAGTCATCCACACAAAAAAAATAGATGAATGATACAATTAACAGCAAAATGATATCTTAAATATCTTACCAGAAAACGTGAGAAAACATCCGACTTTCTGGCAAAAAACAATCAGCCGTTATTAATACACACTGTCTTCAAATGTCACAAGCACAGGTCACGGTAACGGAACACAGACGTACATGCGGAAAAGTGGACACGAAAAGAAATCAAACGATCGAACGCGATTGGCCGGTCGGTCGGTCGGTTAGAACGTTCGAATCCGAAATTCAAATTGGCCAATGAGAGGAGATCGCGCATGCGTACAGCAACGACGAACGCTTGTCGCGGACTGAGGCAGTTTCTCAAATGAGTGGTGGTTGACGGGCCTTCTCCATTCACACTGTCAAGTTAATTGTTTCTGCTGTACAGAATTCTCAACCTTAATTTTCTTTGTACAAGGTGAAATTCACTTTGTGTAGTTTCGGCGCTTAAGTCTATATTTCTCAAAAATAAACGCATTGCCACCTCGGTCGCCTTCACATGCGCAGGAGTCCACTTTTTTGCAATGTCTCGTTTTAATTATTTTCTTCGTACATTTTTATTTTTTATATAATAGTAGAAAAAAAGCGATGAAATTATGGCTTACCCAATATGTGTTTCAAAACTGTTAGATAAAAATGGGGAAAAAACACCGTTAGTATTCATGTAATATTATACATAAAATAAAACTCAGCATAATAAAAAATATGATTAAAGAAAGTTTTATACATAATTCTGCTGTTTACGTAATAAAAATATTAAGTATGATAAATATTTTTGTCCTAGTCGTAAGCGTTGATGTCTTTGTAATAAACAACTCGTCAGCTAAAAAGTTGTCAAGGTAACCTACACATTAACACACTTCATTGTACTTTAAACATTAACTACTCCTTGTTTAAGTTGCATTTTCAATGTGTTTCTTTCTAAAATATAAACAATGGTCACATTTTTCTTAATAAGGAATTTTAATATAAGAATTAAAAATAATTAATGTGGGAAGTGCATTTCATAATAATTATTTAACCTTTTTTTGTGGGGTTAAAAACCGCTGTAAAACTTAACACGGTTATGACTATTATCAATATTTTGTAATGTAAACAATGTAGTGCAATTCTGTAAAAACTAGTTTAAAAATAATTTCCTTAGTTAGTATATTTCGTACATAATCAGCTGTCGACCTGTCTATCTCACGAGCAGTGATAGCCTAGTCGTGTGACCGTCGGACTGCCGCGTCATAGGTCTCGAGTTCGAACCCAAGACACGCTTCTCCGATTTTTCGGGTTCATGTGCGTATTGTATAATTATCACTAGCTTTGATGAAGGAAATCATAGTGACGAAACCAGCATGCCTGAGAGATATTATCTCGACGGCTTGTAAAGTCAAGTCAGAGCCCATAGGTGGCATAAAAACTCTGGATTATATTTTTTGGCTTTGGCTGCTTCAAGATATTCCAGTTTCCTCAATTTTTTTTTTCCTTCACCTTTTTGTACTCACTCATACAAGTATAATTTATATGTATTGAAACAATAATCATGGCATTGTCTAGAATTACAATAACCAGTTTATTATTGGTATAGGTGGCCCTATACATACATTATTATAATAGTGAAAAAAAAGGAATATAGTAGGTCCTCTTGTTTTTTTCACTGACATAACTACCTATGTTATGACAGCCTTTAATTAAGGCTATACTATAAAATGTAAAAATAATATAAGTAGTTTAACACGTATTTTTGTTGTAAGCTTTGTTTGTTGTCCTTAAATAAATAAATTGTTTTTCCAATCCATACATACCTGTCTACTAAAATAATCCCCTCCGGGTTCTCTGTCTTGTTGCAAAAACTGTAATAACTGTTTTTATAGGCAATCAATCCTTATTATTAATAATTACATGGTTGATTACGAAGCCATATTAACATGTTCTCTAAGGTCCTTCGTCACGTCATCTCGTTGCGTATTCCACAGAGGCTAAAGACTAAGGTCTTCAAGCAGTGTGTCCTGCCTGTTTTGACTTATGGGACCAAAACATGGACACTTACGGAACGGCTGGTCCATAAATTCAAGGTCATTCAGCTAGCTATAGAACGAGCTATGCTTGGAGTCTCTCTTAAAGTGAATCTGTCTTAATGCGAACAAGGGAATAAAATAGGTACCCCTTGGTAAGACGGAGAGAAGTTATCAGACTTTTGGACCTCTGACTAACTGTAATGACTGTCAAAGACCTACAAATGACAGCCGGGACCAACAGCTTCACGTGCTTTTCGAGGCACGGCGGAAACTCGGAATGTAATGGGTGGTCACCCATTCAGCGACCAACCTAGGCAAACGCGGCCTGAAGAGCGACCCGAGCGGCTGTTTATGTTTATATTGTTTATGTTTATTATTTAGCCACGAGCTCCTTTAACGCGAATATTCTTAAAAACAAAACACTATTTTAAAAACAAAATAAGATCTCCTATAAAAGGTTTCTCTGCACTAATACGGCTCATAACCATTTTCAGAGCCACAAGCCTGCCTGTTCTGTATTCAAAGTCAACTAACAGATATGGTAACAAATATTTGTGTTACTTATAGGGCTATTTAACTAATCAATAAAGAAATATATAGCCGTGAACTGCAAAAGGAACTAGTATTTAGGTTCGATAAACCACGTGATGGTTCACATTGACCAAGTTAAGCCCTTTTTGGTTTGTGCATAGGATAGGTATGTTATCGTGTTTACTTTAGAAATACGAGTATAAGTTTCGGTCTTATTATTCGGCACAATCTAATATCAATATGTCGGAGACGGTCATTGGTACGGGCTTGAAATGAATCACAAGTACACGGTGGTGACATCACGCAATCTACTTACAAGGCTACCCACACCACAGTGTCACTTGTCACAGAGTCAAGATGGTAAACTCTGAGCCAGGACGACAGTCAGTCAGTGTCTGATCGCGGCCGAGTTAAGACCTCTTGGAACTGTACCCGATTCATTGGACCCCGTGTTATTTTGTTAAGTTGTAATCTCAAGTAATTCGTTAGTGTTGCTAGAAATAGTGTATCGCTCTGTGTCTTTTCATAGCATGAAACCCATCGTCTGCCCACATGATGTAGAAGCCTAGCGGAATAAATCCTGACACCCCGACAAATATCTCTATTGACTGCCTCATTGGTCGAGTGGTCGTAAGCGCGACTGCCGAGCATGAGGTCCTGGGTTGGATTCCCAGGTCGAGTAGTGTTGTTGGGTTTTTTCCATCAGGAAATTTTCAGTAGCTGCCACGGAGTCTAGGTTTGTGCCCGGCTGGTGGCAATAAGCTCGCTATTACATAGGAATCCTAAGCTATTACTTGGGATTTAAACATAACAGGCAACGTTAGGTACACTGCTGCCTAGCCCTTCGGAGATTACAAGGCACGCCTTGTAATCTCCGAAGGGCTAACTAAATAAACTAAATAAATAAACATCACGATGTTTATTTATTTAAGGTTTATTTAGCTTGTGTAACTGTATCCTATAGAAATAGATATGTTTATTTTGTATTATTATAGGTGAGTCGCTCATTTATTTAAAAGTGGAAATTGCGCAGTTTGTATCTAGTGAGATAGGTATTCAAATGTAAATAATTATGAATAAAACAAATGGCATATGCGTCACGAAAATGAATAGTAGATCAGAATAACATGTTTCAATTCAATTTCTCAAAAATTGCTTCAAATACTCAGTGCTTCTCCTCCACATTTGTAATGCTCATGACCTCCCTACCAGGGTATGTGTTCCCTTCCTCCTATAACCCGTCAGCTTTCAAAACAAGAGTGAACATGAAGATGCATGCTCACTGGGTAACTGGGCATGCTCGTTCTACCGTAGACTTCATCCATCAGAGATTGAGCCATACTCACTGTTTAAAATTGTTCTTTACGTTAAGCGAGAAAAATGCGAAAAATTACCCGCCATTATGGAATCCCATTAAAGGCCTATGCTCTTAATCCAATAAAATTAAATAAACATAAAATTACGCCTCCAATCTCTAAAGGGTTAGGCAGATATGTACCTAATAGAATATCCGCGTTTCGCAAGCTATGTTTCAGTTCCATGCCCCATGCAATAGAGGGCGAACCTATTGACATGTATTAGGCGTAATTCCAGACTCAGTGGCGGCTGCTCCTGAGAAATTCCTAATGGAAAAACTCAACATCACACTGTCCGATCTGAGAGTCGAACCCAGGACCTCGTATTTAATCGTAGCGCTTGTCCGCTAGACAAACGAGGTCAAAAATATAGGCGGAACAAAATCAAGATATAAACAAATATAATCACAGAATTCCAAATATTCGATATGCGTGAACATAAGAAAAGGGCCCAACTTAAAACAGGTACCGTGACCAGTTATTGGCCAAGCTTCAGAAATGTGCGAGCAAGTACAGTTAAACAAATTGTCGAGTTTTGAGGTCTGCCGAAGTAAATCTTAGGTATGTATGAGAAATATACTCTAAAAACAGACTAGAAAATGTGGTCGATATATTAATTGAACTACTTTTGCTTTCTTTTTTGCGTATGCATAAATTTTTGAATTTAAGTATTGACATACTTTCCAAAAATGTTGAAATCTAGAATCTATGCTGATTTTTTTGATCATAAAATTATTATGTAAGTAAGACATAAACTAATTTGGGATTTATTGTTTATGAAATCAAAGATAACCTTGTTCATAAAGGGCTACAGTTATTATCACATAATTGCAATAACCAGTCCAAACCTGATGAAAAAATGCTGAACATAAAACTCCAAAAACTTAAAGAATCAAGAGTTTACACAACCACAAAGGGACCTTAAAAAGGATCCCTAAAAGTAAGAAGATAAACAAAAACTTGTTTCTTTGGTCGTCAAGTTCGAACCAACGGATGGCGGAGGTCGCCGGGCAACATTCCATATCAATGATTATTATTTTTAGGCATTCGCTAATAACGGCCACGAAGATTATGTGGCTGTGGTTGCAGAAAAAAACATCATAGAAGGTGCTAGTCGGGTTGGTGTATGAATAAAATTAGAATGTGAAGATGGGCATTAAATCTTGATGTTGACTAGATGCAAGATTTGAGAATAGTTTTGATTTAGAGGAAGAGGATTTTGTAATGGAAGACGATAGTTCCGGATACACAGAACCAGCTTTCAAGATTATACTAGCACATTTTGACGTCAGAATTTCCATAGTTAACACTTGTAGATCGTTAGCATACACGTACGTGTTGCTACGTACTGGCCGGACCAAAAATAAGTCATCTATACGAGGAGAACAAGAACCTCGTATACATGAAGGAACAATCCTTCGGAACAAAAAAAAAGATTAAATTGAAGAATTGTTGGAGCTACACAAGTGGCTCCAACAACAATAACAACAACAATTCTTCAATTCAAACTTTTTTTTTGGGTCTTCCCTGAACTTATTTAGTTGATATGTTCAGCGAAGACCCCAGAAGAAGAGAAGTGAAGGTCGTGAGAATCCACTGTATTAAAGAGGCACAGGACTGTTTATTTTAGTTATGCTTGACCAGCAGTGGACGTCTTTCGACTAAATAAAGATGTTAAGGTTACTATCAGGTTTACTAATAAGGTTGAATACAAATTTAAACATTATGAAGAGAAGTTTGACCTCACAACCTCTTGACAAAAGCCTAAACATTGGGTTGCTAATAAACTTTACAGTTATATTGTACCACATAGTATTAGTATTGCCTCCAGCTTACATCGGCCGTTGAACTCAAAATATAAATATAATAGTTGCGTGCTGAAAAATACGTAACGCGATCAGACATGACCGTTACCTTTACTGTTTGCTGGTTACGTTATGGAATACCATGCCAACGTCTGTTAGAGTAACAAAAAAGGTTTTAGTACCTACACTCCTACAGCCGACAGAAGTCTGTTTACGCTGATCAGAAGTCGAAGTATATAGTATACTAGCTGATAGAAGTGTAGAGAATTCATTGAAGACTGAAGAAGTTGAGATTTTAATAATGTCGCATCAGTTTAGCTATTATCTCCATCAAAAGCCATTTTTTATAAATAAATAATTATAAGTAATTCTGATTAAAAAGTTCTGGATTAGACCTGTCGCACTTTATGAATCAGAATGCTGGCCTGTGAAGAAGACAGATAAAAAAAGATTGCATGTAGCGGAGATGAGAATGTTGAGGTGAATAGATAAAGTAAGAAATTTGTATATTAGAGAAAGATAAAAAGTTGCGCCAGAAACAGATAAGTTGAAAGAGAATCGTCTGTCTTGGACGACATGTCAAGTATGGACATGTGGAGAGGAGAGATAAATCACATGATGTGACTAAAATGATAAATGTTGATGGTTATAGAGGAAGAAGGAGACAAAAGAAACAATGGATGGATTATGTGAGGAATGATATGAAAGAAAAAGGAGTTAATGATGACGTGGCGTCTGACAGGGGAGAATGGAAGAAAAAAACGTCGCTAGCCAGCAGACGCATGGAATACAGATTGCTGGAAGGTGTACGCACAATGAGTCGAGAAGTTTCCAAAGAAATTCATACCGTAATTAATACATTAAACATAGTACTTACGGTAAACGTTTTTAAAGATAATATGCGACGGAAAGCCTTAATGACAAAAGCCTCATCATATTGGGTAAAGAAGTTATTAAAAAACGTAACAGCTGCAATTTATTTTTTATTTCTAATAATTTCGACATGGATATTTATCACAATAGTAGAAATAATATTACATATTACAACACCGTTAGTATTTATGAAGTAGAATTAATTTCACTAAAACATTTAATAAATATTAAAGCTTTAACTAAATACAGATTGACTAGAGTTTAATAAACATTTTAATAACCAACAGAACTTATAAAGCAACAATAGTACAACAGTAGAATATATACCCTATTTCTATTATTAAAAGAACTAAAATAGTATTAGTATACATTAGGCCTTCCACATAAGGTTACAAGGAAGAAGAACATTGAGATTCTCGAACTGCCATAGAATGTTACATTAACTTTGTTATGAATACCGGTACAGTTATGATAAATGCAATACAAACACACAAAGAAACTGAATTTGAAGGCATTAATATAATGATTGAAGACATCTTTGAAAGAGTAGCAGTAACCACAATTCAGAACTACGTATAAGGAACTCTAGTTATAAGTATATAGGGCTTAAATCACAATAGAAATCACTAAAGAAGAAACATCCCTATTACGTGCTAATAAGTACACAACACAATACTATTTGCCATTTAATTCGCCAGATACAGTGGCTAAATATTTACACGTCGATCGTCAAAGTAACGTTTGCAAGGTACGTCCGTGGATCGATGACCATCCTTAATATACCAAGAGTTGTACCCCGCTTTGGTTATCGTTCCTATATTTTTGACAGTCGTTTCGGGTGGTCACAAGCCTGTTACTTTGACAACCAGTTTTTCCTAAAGGTATACAAGGTGTAACGCAATATCTCATAAGTGGTGATTCAAACCTGGTAGCCTTTCTTAAAGCACGAGTAATCCCGGTGTGGGAAATGGGCCTAGACGACCTGTATAGCTTTGTCTCTTTCCTACACAGGAATTACTCCTGTTTCGTCATAGTAACCACCCTGAACTGGAACTGGACAACTTTTTCTAAGGAAAATGGATCGCAAAAAAAAGGACTTTTCTATACTAATTTCGTCAGCCCATGCGATATTTTGTGTGGAAGTCCATTTTTAGGGGTAAAAACGAAACCCTATTGCTAAAACTACCACTGTCCGTCTGTCTGTCTAACCGTGATAGCTAGACAGTTGAAATTTTCACAAATAATGTATTTCTGTTGCCACTATAACAACAAATACTAAAAACAGAATTGAATAAATATTTATGGGGGGCTCCCATAGAAAAAACGTGTTTTTTTTTAGATAATGGTAGGGGGGGGGGGGTGGGGGGGTTCGTGTGCGAGTCCGACTCGCACTTGACCAGTTTTTGTTTTTATGTTCCTCAAGTTATTGCGCTTTTTGCAATACTTCCTGCATAGCGTTAACTACCCAGTTAATGGATTGTAGAGGAGAGATAACCAGTTAAGACTGGAAGCCGATACTTGGAAAAAGGCTGGGCTGATGATGACTTCCACCATAGGTTGAGGAATAGATAATTCAAATTTTCATCAGTAAACACGAAACTGATAGTCTAACATTCATATAACAAATCCTAAAGATTTGATTCATCATGACATTTTATTTTAGGCCTTCTAACATTCAATTTTTCGATATATATTTTAGGTCGTGGGTCATTACATGGTTCGTTTGATTCAGATCTTCTTCTTGGTCAGGAACCAGGTCTGCATCGGCTCTGCCTTCCCTTTCATGGATATGTATCCACGGTATGTTAGTTCGAATCGTTCATCGTAGTTATCTTCTCGCATCAGGTATCTGAAAAGAAATGCATGGGTTTAATGGAATTACATGGTAAAAGAGCTTTAAAATTGCCTCTAGGATGAGTGATGCTTTTCTAACTTTACCTCGTTTATTAATTTTTACACATATCTTTTATATTTTTACTTGTTTCCTTAAAAAAAAAAAAAACAGAAAAAGATATAAAAAATAGTAGCCCACCAGCATTAGGGACAGGGTCCGAGCTACCGGCGGTCAGGGCTCTTGAGAGAGGAACCTCCTAATGATACGCGCCGTGTCCAGAAGTACTGCTTTCTGAATCAAGCCCTTGTTCCAGCTGCCAAGCGAGAGCCTCTTCAGATGTTGGGGCCGACACGACTAACTTTACTTATTGTTAATGATTATGCAAATGTTTAATGATATATCTCTTTCTGAAGCAACACAATATTAAACTTACAACCAAGTTCAAGAGTAAGTAGATTGGTTGCAAGCGCGACAGCGGGATCATGGGTTTGATTTCCGAGTCATATGAAGAGTTTATCCTTTTAAGAAACTTTCAGTGACTGCTTAAAATCTGACTTTGTGGCCGGTTGATGGCGAATTACTCCCTATTACGTTATTATACTAAGTACAACATACGAAATGTGACAGTGTAGATGTCTCTGTATAGGTGTATGCAGATAAACTTACTGTTCACCGTTTTGCGCCTCTAGTCGAAGGGTGAACGCCTGTCTTTTATAGAATAGACGGAAAAAAATATCGAATTCCTAATGTCTCGCGAGTATCGCACCTATAAAATAGACTACTGAGTAAGGCTTCCCAACTTATAGGTAAGAGGATTATACTGCACTTGCAAGTATTCTTAGTAAAACCGAGGGGTGAAAACTGATTTCATGGCTATTCATTCGCCGACAAAGGTGGTGGACAGTTCTTCCTTTAAAGTTTAGTTGTTGTTGAATCGCCATTTTAAAGTGCTCAAACCGTTAACAAAGAGAAAGGTTTACAAATGTAAAACTTTGTTACTGGTACAAATAAAATAAAAGATAAAATCAAAAGTCAAAATGAAGTTTTATAAATTGTAGCAAAACTTTTTGCAATTTTGTGTATTTTAGTGGTATTTTATTTGTTTTGTTCGAAAAATTTTTGTGATCATTATGGAATCATTCATGGAGTATTATTTCGAAGGAGTCTTCAGTAATATGGATCGCGACGGTTTGAATGAGAGGTATAAACGGCGCGAACTCGTCGAATACTTCAATACTGTCATTGCTGGTTGTGCGAGAGGTTATATATTTTTTTGATTATTTATATTTTGTGTGACTTATGCTTCAAAATATTTGGTTTCTTCTATCTTACACGGTTTTTTATTTTGGACTTTCTAATTATTTAACAAAGAGATTTAAAACATTTATAGAACGGACATTGGGAATATATTGTCATACAATAATTTACATCCCGAACATTTTTGATCGACACCTGACAAGCGTGTGGACACTAGACAAACGACTTGCTATTATGTAGTATCAAATTTTTGGTTACTATCGCTCGTAAATATTATAATGTCTTTTTCAAAAGTGCTATCATGCTTATTCTTACAGTTTTAGAAGTTTAAGAGAACTACATACTCAAGTCACACGTCAAGAAAAGTGTTATTGGGTATTTCTATTATTTTGGGATGACGCTTTATCGTAATTGACGAAATTTGCATGTATTATTTGACAACTTATCCTTGGGGCCTGATATTATGTTATGTGGAAAGAGATTTTAAACATTTAAATGTCTTTAATAATGTGTTAAATGTGAAAATTCAATGTTTATAGAATTTATGGTCACAATAGTCGAGTAAAGAGGTTCATTCGACCTCTTGCCATTTCCTGCAGACGACGCGACTTTAAAAGTTAGAAATACATCGACCCAATAGTTACAGAAATGTAACTTCAAAGGTCTAGTTTCACCTACAGATTATTACCTTGTTCTATAACAAAGAAGACAGCCTCAAAGATCCTCAGAGAAAGGTCTTCAGCCATTAATAGCATTTCAAGTGAAATATTATGATAGTCTGGCAAAACTAAGTTTATTACCTAGATCTATAAATAAAAGCTTTCTCTTCATAAGTTTATGTGACTTGAATGATTGCGATTCAATGAAATTTTATGAACCTGATATTTAGAAAATTGTGAAGCTGTATCTTGGTGTTTGGTGTTGGTGTTGCTATTGGTGTTTTGTGTGTTTTGGTTGATAATTTGTCACACATGAAAGACGATGGTAATTTCTTTATCAGTAAATACGACAAAGATGATTTAAAACTTGCTCTTGAAATATTAATTCACAAGCCATTCGTATAACAAAATAAGGTCATTGTAAGCCAATATTAAATATGTAGGTACAGACGCCAGCACCTACTAGAAACTGTCAAATTTTCCCAATCAACCTTGAACTTAATGCTCTAACGATAAAGTTGAAAATCTATTAAAGAAATTTGATAGATTGTAGTAGCTTGATGTCGTCTGGCGTACAGTGTACGTACGAAATATTATAGCGATTACAGTTATCAATTGCGTCTAGTTTTTGAAGTCAGGACTTGGATTGTGATTCCAGTCGACTGATTCTAAAATTCTATTATCATCTGTTAGAAAACGGTCCCTGTACGTGGCGGGTCGCATAATACTCATAAGCTAGTCACTTATTATAGTATTTCACTCTCCAGTTTCCGAAAGGTCCAATTACTGATCAGACTCTGAGTACAATATATTACTATCCTCTTGCAGGTCAAAACCATTCCGACAACACATCATGCAAGAATTTCGTTTCGTCAGCATTGAAGTACCACAACAACTGCAAAACGCAGAACGGGGAAGTATGCCGAATGGGGAAGTACCATAACCTGTTGTATGTGGCCATGAAGCTTGCCTTTGATTGGAGTTTGCAAGATAATGAGGTGATGGCTGCGCTATTGGACGAGATATACGCATGTGAGAAGACCTTTGAAAGGATATTTTTGGGTATGTTGGTATTAAATGTGTTTTTGAGCTAAAATATGATACGCGACTCGTAATATCGAAATAAATTCCGACAAGTCATACGACTAAAAAAGGTTGCAGAAAATATAGATTCCGACAACCAGCATACAGACACACGTGGCATCCAGCGCATGTTGGTGGACGGCGCATGCGTAGTGTCTTATTGTCCACCTACTCCCGCAAAGATCTGTGTCCTAGCAGTATGGACAATATAGGCCGATTATGGTGTACGTACGTAAAAGGCTGAATTAACCACAATATTTGGAATGTTCTTAACTATAATCATCATTTATTTGTGAAAATCCTGCACGCTCTTACAGGGTGGAAGGGACGACGCGAAAACATCTACCACGTATTCAGTACATCATTCTGAGCCCCCCCCCCCCAAATAGAAATTTTTCATCGGTTATTTTAAAATAATCTGCTGTTCCATACTTTATGACCGTGTAGCTATTGCACTATTGTAGCTGTATATAGGGTCTATCTATTCATACACGAAATCTCTTAAGGGGTCATTGTACTCATCGTTATGAACAACTTTTACTATGGGACCAACCTCGAAATCGCGAAAAAGCTGTTCCCCACAATATGATCGCATTAACTCGTCAAAATGTACTGAACAGCTGTTTTTTTTTCGCGATTTCGGGGTGGGTCCCATAGTGAAAGTTGTTCATAATGATGAGTACAATGACCCCTTAAAGGATTTCGTGTATGAATAGATAGACCCTATATAAAAAAATAAACAGCTGTTTATTTTTTTATAACGCTCTTGCAAGAAACTAATCAGACCTCTTTTGTTTATGCAGGAGCAATATTCGGCACATCAGCACCATACTTCTTAGCCGGTTGGAAATCAGACTTCATGGACAAAGAAGAGAACGTACACGCTCTAGTTTTCTACCTAGATCATGCAACTAACGCTAACCTCGAATACAAAGAAAATGGAAAGACTTATCGTTTCATAGACGTGCCTTTGGAAAGTTGTGGACATGCTTCACCAGTAAGAGTCGTGATACAAATGGGAGCTTCAGAAATGCTGATGATACTATTAAGATTTGGAGCTAGAATAACGTCAGATACGGCTTCTACTAATCCAATAGAGTCCATATTAGATCGACTGAATGAATATAACAGAAAGTATCCATATGAATTAGTATCATGTCTAAAGCTAGCTATGAGAGCTGTCCCAAGAATTTCTTTATCGATAAACAAGGCATTGTTTAAAGATCTAGAACTGCCTGATGATTACAATTATCAAAGGAAAGTGATGCTGGAAAAGTATGGGGATATTCTGTCGGATCATCTAGTGCCCACTTCTAGATGTGGATTGAAACCGGTGGAGTTAAAGCATCTGGCTAGATGTAGGATCAGACAAATGCTTTGGCAGAATTTTGAGCTACCGTTTGGGATACAGAAGTTGCCCATTCCAGTAACTTTGCAACGATATTTAGACCTGTGTGAAGATTAGGTAAAACGTACCTTTTTTCTTGCTACTTTATATTGTATATGTCTTGAAAACGCCCGATTACAATAATTATTCGAACATTTTCTTGTTTTTTTGGTTCTTGTCTTTTCGTCTCCGGTACTTACAAAATACACTGTGCGTCTAAATACAAATCATTCGCAAAAGGTTACTAATTAAAAGATTACAATTAGAGTAGTTTAATTCACGTAGGAGGCCTACCTACTTTACTTAAAAATACTATCACTCCTTTATCATTAGTTAGTTACTGTAGGCTATCCACAGACAAAGAGACTATCTTTGCGTCGTTTTCAATGGGGGCTATCGCGTATGAATTCGCCGCTAGAGGCGTTAGTGTAGCGCGGGGGCACCGACATGTCAGATTTCATAGATTGTACGCGCGTTGCTTGCTGTTTTTACACGTATTTTTATAAATATTCACGATTGTGGTCTAGATTGAGCCATTCCTGATTAATTATGACTCGAAGATTTTAAGTAGTAACTTAGAATCATAATTTTCAGTACTTGGAGGTGAAATTATTTTTAAATGTTTCATGCTTGCTAATTTTGGGAAGAATATTGTAATTATATGAACCTGAAGTTTACACTACGTTTTTATACATAATTAAATAAACTTTTTATGAAGTTATTGGTACTTTAGAGTAAAATAGAATTATTGACAGGACCTTAATCAACAGTGGCGCCATCTGGTGAGCGTAAAAACGATAGCCCTCATTGCATAATAAGCCTGTCGTGTCCCACTGCAAGGTAGAGGCATACTCTTTGACTTTCCGTTTTTTTTTCTTTCTTTTGCATTTAGAGCCCTACCCTTACGGTAACAGGAGTCTTGCCAATTAAAAACAAAAACAAATATTTACCCATGAGTATCCTCGCTAACGTTGATAGTGCCCGGCACACCAGTAGTCTCGCAGCGGCTGGTCAAGTTGACCGTGTTCCCGAAGAGACAGTACCGCGGCATGCGGTGACCGATCACTCCGGTCACCACCTCGCCGGTGTGGATGCCGATTGTGATGCCCTGGGTAATGAAGAATTGTAAATAAATGAAAGAGAAACGAGGCTTGTATTTTTTTTCTTTCATAAAATATTTCCCTACACTAGAAATTCTCCTGTATCGTGGGTGTGTTTACAAACACTTTAAACTCACATACACAAACAGCCAGACCCGGAACAAATACCTGTAGGCCATATAAATATTTGTTCCGTGCGGGGATCGAACCCGCAATGCGCCAACCGTGAAGACTAAAAATTCATAGAAGATAGGTAACTCCTGAACACCTTTATTTACATGTTTTGTTTAGCACCTCAGCTAGCACTCTGCTAGCTGGAATTTGGACCAACTAAAGGTGCGATCAAACCGAGTGAACTTGATTCAGAACTTTAGACACCGGACTTTGACTGATAATTTGTTGAAATATCAAAATCCGGGGTCCTTAGTAACTCTGCGTTCCGGCCCGACGTTTTGAAGTGAGAAAAATAAAAAATACTCTGAGGTACAGACAGCGGCACATGAATCTGAAAATTTTTAATATAGGCCTCGCTTTCTATTGATAATAATAATAATAATCTTTATTTGCGTGAAATATGGTACATTGAGGTGTTAAAGATAAATAGGTTCTACTTAATCCGCTTACTAAAATTCAGCATGCAAATATTATAAAATAAAACTTTAACAATTAGTTAGTAGTTATAAAAGTAGAAGTAGCAGTAGTAGTTAGACAAGCAATTGTTACAAATTCAACAAAAAAAAAATAATAAGTACCTACTATAATATTTATAATATGAAGTGATATTACAGCTGGGCTTAAAGGGTAAAAACTCACTTATTGTGCATTGTACAAAAAAATAGCATTTAAATTGTTTTATGAAAACTAAGTTAACAATTAAAGTAAGTTATAAACATAAATTCAATTAAAAAAAGTAATAATCATAAGTACCTAACTATTCAAATATTTAAATTATTAATAATGTTACACAAGAAGAAAAACATATGTTAGGTGATTTCCTATACAATGAGATATCCGCATAAACTGGTTTTGTATAGCTTGATTGGCTCTCGTGCGTACGTCTTATGCGTATCTAGTGTTGTTTATGGAAATCTAATTTTAATTGCAACTTAAAAATTATACAAGGTATAAACGGACCCTTCAAAGCAGTCAACTAAGCATTCTCTACCTCAAATGAGAAAACGAGCAAAGAGGAAAAATCACGTCACGAAAAATCAGGACAATTTTGGGGCGAAATTTCACGTTTCACAGTGGGACGTCAATGTAACTCACTCAAAACATTGTGCTGATGGATGCATTGAATAGTACGGGGGTCCAAGAGGTATTTAAAGTAAAATTATAACATTAAAAACCTATTAGTATTAAAAAAAACATCTCTGTATCTAGAAGGTCGAAAGGTCTGTTCCAGATCAAAAAAATGATGGCAATGACCGGGAGAAGTGCCTTTCGGCTTCGTTAAGGGTATTTTTACACCCATTAGTTAATTTTTGTATCTAGTTTACTTTGAAATAAAATGGCTTCTTATAAAATAAAGCTCATAATTATTAGGGAACTGATACATAGTTACTTACAACAGGTTCTCCATCAACGGTGACAGTCTGAGACAGATCCATCATCTCCAAAGCAAGAAGAGAGATGTGTTTGGCGTGGCCCACCTCGTACTCTGGCAGACCAGATACCGCCATGTACTTATCGCCAACAGTCTCCACCTGGAATATAGATTTGAATGTAATATTGTGGGTTCACATTGGGTAGTCCAACGATTTACATTAAATATACTTTTAGTTACTGCCTCACTGGTCTAGTGGTCGCATGTGTGACTGCTGAGCATGAGTTCCTGGGTTCGATTCCCAAGTCGGGCAAAGTGTTATTGGGTTGTTCCATCAGGAATTTCTCAGTCCCACGGAGTCTGAATTTGTGCCCGGTTGATGGTTATAGGCTCGCCCCTTATTACATGGGGCTTAAACATAAATGGCGAAATGTGGGTGTACTATTAGGTACACCTCTGCCTACCCTTCGGAGACTACAGGCGTGGTGTTATGATATCGGACGTTACAAAAAACAGAATAAAGTTGTTCTGAAATGCTTCACTTCTATAACAAAATAAATGAAAATATCAGCCAAAGGTTAATCTTCGCTTTACACGTTTATCAGTCATCAGATTCTTATTCTGTACCTTATGAGGTTTAAAATAAAGCATGTTATCACATAAATACCACTGGGAAATTAAGCGTGGACAATGGCAACTAGTATAAATCGGTTATTCAATCTCATAGCGTGATTCTTTATGGTTATGCACCGGTCTGGTTTACAAACGAGAAAAGACGATAAAGGAAAAACCTATACCTATAATAACCTATTGAAGGAAATTTATATGCGAGGAGTACCCAGGCAATCTTACCTTATAAACATTAGGATTCCTCTTCGGATCGGTCAGCACATCGAACGCGGTGTACAAATCATTGAGCATTCTGACGATCTTCATGGCTCCCTTATGGTCAGTGTGCCGCGCGCAGTAGTTAGCGAACCCGACGATGCCGCTGAAGAGTAACGTCACGGTGTCGTAGCGACGGGCTGGGACTGGGCGCTGGTGACGGAGCTCGGTAGCCACGCTGATTGGTAGGACTGAGTAGAGGAGCCTGGAATAAGGTTATTAAAGCATAGGTAAAGCTGCCAGGGGCTGTTTGAAAGATATACTGGGGCCCTGGAACGCAAAGGGCAAAAGAAGGAACATGGATGATGGATCCGGAAAAAAAAGGCATAGGTAATGCTACCTGAAGAGGGCGCGCCCTGAAAGTTGGAAACGTCGCAAATAATGTCAATTATTTCGCCATTTTATCTTATTCGCTATCCACCCCGTTTTCCCTGGTACCGGTTTTAAAAGTCTGCATTTATTAAAAAGGAGGATAGATATTCATTCCCACTTCTTAGGTACTTATCGGTGTTATACGAAAAAGTAGTGATTATATTTATCAGTCGCTTTATACAGGGTTAGTTTCCAAAGACTATCCAAATTCTCAGATATGATGCAGCACGACATTCTGAGCCCTCCACATAGAAATTTTTCTTCGGTAATTAAAAAAAAAAATCTGCTGTTTCCTACAAAAGTGCAATACCTACATGGTCAAAATGTATGGAACAGCTGCTTATTTTTTTAATAACCGATGAAAAATTTCTATGTGGGGGGCTCAGAATGTCGTGCTGCATCATATCTGAGAATTTGGATAGTCTTTGGAAACTAGCCCTGTATATGCTATGACGATAACTGTCAATGGGTTGACCTAATTCAACGTAAAAGCGGGTCCACACGCACGCACGCAAACTGCACTGTTGTTGCGAACTGAACAGTGCAGTTCGCGTGCAACTTAGGCACATAGTATAGATAGCTTTGGACATGTTCGCGGGCGGTTGGCGAGCAGTTTGATTACAAGCTATAAAGTCGCGTGTATCTTAAGAACATAGTTTGGACACCATAGTACGTGTTTGCGAGAAGAGCGCGCGCATTCAATGTGACGCGTCCATAGACATTCTGGGCACGTATCGTGCACGATTCGGGCGCGTGCTGTACGCGCGCATATGTGGGACTACCCTATCGGTCAACATTATCAAAAACAATTGAATCTCCACAAAATACCTGTCAGTCTTCTGTTTCTCGGAGTCCAGCTCTCGGAAGGTCTGCTGCAGCTTGTCAGTTAGCACCTCCAGGTTCTGAGTGAGCTTGTAGTCAGCTTCGAACTGCTCTGACATGAGGACCAGGTCGCGAGTCGCATCGTGGAGAGGGATGTCTGAGATGCAGAGGCCACGGCTGTAACATATAATTAAATTATGTGAATCTGGAAACTGAATTCGTGTGTGGATATATCAGTTACGGAAAGTACGCTACAATATTTGAAACCACGGACTGTTTAACAAGAATGAAAGAGACACACCACCAAGCGCAGGCTAACGCCGTCACTTTTTTGCATATTTTTATGTACATATAAAAATTAAATATGTACGTGAACCGGTTACTAAAGGCTGATTAACCCTATAATGCTGGTTAACCTTTACTCTAATGTTTTTCAAAAAATTCTAAAAAAATATCCGATTAAAACCCCTATACGGGTATTAGCCTTTTCGCTCCCTGTTTGAAACAAAAGTTCATGAAAAGTATGAAGGTAAATAGAACCGTTCTAAAAATATGTAGGTACCAATGTTATTGTGTGATTTTCAATGTATGTTGCATTATAGTGCTTAGATTAGTAATTTTTTAAAAGGTGGGTTTTAAAAAAAAAGTGATGGGAAATAATAAAAAAACCGGCCAAGTGCGAGTCGTACTCACACGCACACGGGTTCCGTAGCACCAAACAATACAATAAAAATATTTTGAAGGCTCATTCATAATTATGTTGTATTGTTTTACATTCAACAGCAAATCTAAATTTCTTTTTCATAGTATGTTAACGAAAAACAAAGTTACTGCTGCAGTTTGATAAAAAAGTCCCATATTTTAAAAACTAAACATCAAATCTTATCCAAACCAATTTTGGTTGAAAGTTTTATTTACGATCCTAAATTTTTTCAGAATTTTTCTCCTGCTACTTTAGGAATTAGAGCCGGGCCTCTAGACACATTTTTACCACTTTGCAAGTATCTATATTTCAAACGATTGACTTTGACAGAAAATAGTTTTAGAAACCTCAATGTAATTTTTAAAGATCTATCTATAAACACCCCGCCCGTATAGGTTTGATGAAAAAAATATTTTTAGTTTCAGTTGGAGCTTCCCTTAATCGGTTTTTTTTTTTTTAATTTTGGTTTGAAAATCGTAAAGCGGTTCACAGAATACATCTACCTACTAAGTTTCAACTGTGTAGTCCTAATAGTTTCGGAATAAAGTGGCTGTGACATACACGTCCAAATAAACAGACAGACATGGCGAATCTATAAGGGTTCCGTTTTTTGCCACTCAGCTACGGAACCCTAAATAAGACATTTCTTTTATACTATGGGCCTTAAAGTACAAATTACCGTGTCAAATCATCCAAGTTTGTCACACTGGGGTAGCATTGAAATACAACCACGTCTGTCTCCGGAATGTACAGCATTTGACCCTGGAATTATAAAAGTAGGCACACAATGGAAAAGTTGGAATCACCGTCTACCTAGCCTCTTCCCCAAGGGCAGGGCAAAGAGTACCTAAGTTTTTGGCCTAACCAGATGCAGCTAAATACCAATATTTTACATAGAACGATTGACATCAGAATAAGTAAGCTGAAGTGGCCAGCTGAAGTGGGCCATGTTAGCCGTAGACCCGATGACCGTTGTGGTAGTTCTTGAATGGATACCGCGCAATGGCAAGCGTAATATGGGACGCCCTCAGCATCGGTGGAGCGACGTTCTTCGCAGGGTGGCTGGTAGCAACTGGATGAGAGTTGCTGAGAATAGAGTTGAGTGGTGTGCGATTGAGGAGGCTTATGTCCAGCAGCGGACTGCTGTTGGCTGATGATGATGACGTCATCTGATCTCCACAACAGTTACAAAATCGACTTTGTGTACGACGCATCGTGAAATAGTACAAGGAGCACAGAGGAACCATTTGAAGTTTTGTGTGTAATGTAGCTAAATATTCAATATTCGTCACAATACCTTCAGACGCAGGGAAGCGATATCTTCGTCAGGGGCTGTGACAGTCATCTCTTCTGGTTTGGTCTTCAGCACATACACCGTGTTGATGTGAGCGAGTACATTGGCGAATGTCATCTCCAAATGAGGTCGCACCTGAAATATTATAGTGTTTCTTTAAATCTTTTTAAATAACATAACTCCACGCCCGGAATGCCCAAAGGGTTAGGCAGGGGTGTACCTAATAGTACATACACATCCCGACAGTTATTTTTAATTCCGTGTAATAGCAAGCCAGCCTACGGTCATCAACTGGGCACAAATCTAGACTCCGTAGCTGCTATTGAGAAATTCATAAGAGGAAAAACTCAAAGAGACTTTACCCGACCTTAGGACGTCGACGACTGCAGAGCTTGCAGACTGAGAGATGACTGCAGAGTCAGATTTAGTAAAAGGTCACTATTTTTTCTTTGAGAAGTTGTTTGATGTTGCCTATTTAAGTCGTTTTGGTTCAGGACACAGACGATGAGACGAAAACCAACATTACTAAACAGTCTTTGTTAGTTTTTGGCCCTTTTTGAAAACTGAAAGTCTTTCCATAGCTATCAAGCTAGATCTTCGTTAAAGACATTGAGAAAATCATTGTAAAAATATGTGAGATTTTGAACTGCACATTTTGGTGAATGGGATGCACAATTAATTATTGATGAGGTAAGTACACAGTTTGCAGTAACTAATTTGGTGACTAAATTATAATAAATATTACTGCCTGCCTTATCAGTTTAATATTGAAACTGATTATAGTCCACAACTATTGGTAGCACAAATCAACAGTATATTGACGTCGAACTTGAAATATTATCCGGTCAGGAACTTTAGCTGTTCGATTGACAGCAAATATAATTTAAGGACATTTATTAATTACTCTTCTTTAGAAGTTCTTATATCTAAAGCTTTTGAACTGATGGATTAATTAAGGTCAAAGATGAAAGAATGACACCTATAAATTCTCTCCCTCTCACTTCGAAGGTTGACGCGAGCGTTTCATAGATACTCAAGCTATCAAGTATTCATGCTGATTATGCTTGCTGAAAAACTCTCTGGGCCCTCCATTATAAATTATTTTTAAATAACTTACTGTATCCAAAACATCAGTGATCTTACACCCCTGCCTAGTGACCCTCGGCATCAGGCGAGATACAGTGCGTCCAGCTTGCACGATTTTCAGCTCCCGATCGAACATCAGGTGGAACGGGAATACTCGGCAGAATGTCGCTGGGCTCACTTTGGGCTCTGGAAATTATTGAAAAGCACGTCAAAGCACGGAAAAGAGGTAACAGCATTAATTCATGCCAAATGTTTAAAAATAAAATTATGGTAGCCATTTTTTACTTTACTTGACAATTAGGTTGGATTTCAATTACGGCGCGCTGTGCTGGGGCAGCTGCTCGAACGGCGCAAATTCAATAACTTAATTCGTGGTAATGTGTTTGAGCCGTTTGTGTTTGAAACACTTGGATCCTGGGGTCCGAGTGCTCACCTATTCTTTCGGGATATTGCCTAGCGGCTGGTCAACGGCTCACGTAACCAGAGGGCTGACCTGTTTTGGCCAAAGAATCAACAAGATGATGGTCATGAACCGTCGAAAATGTTTGCGATTGACATAACCTACTGCAAAGTATATGTTCGAAATAAAGAACTTAAAAAGCGTTTATCATAAGTCCCTCTGGTTCTCATTTAGAAATATGTGGTTTCGTCGGTTTGATTCACGTGTCTATAAAATATGCAAAATTGTAGCAGGTGAATAAGCACTTCAAAAAGAATCACACCAATTTACCAGAAAAAAATCAGCTGACTAACAGTCAGCAGCTTTTCAAAAGTATTTATAGTTTCGGTCAATGAGTCCAAATTGAACAAAAAATTGTTGCATGCTCTAAAATGCTTACCAAGAGACAAAGTTTCGATTTCAGCCATCTCAGGGGCGCACACTCGTCCAGATGTGGACGTCTCAGTGATAAGGAACTGCACGTGGTCGCATTCTTCCTTCGTCTTCAAGATCTCGACTTTGACCTCGGTGTCGTGGAGCTTGCTGGCGACCGTCTGTAACAGAAATTATTTCAGGGCATGAATTTTACAAAACCTGACTGGCTCGTTGGTCTTCTAGTGGTCTCAATCGCGTCTTCTGAGCATGAGGTCCTGGGTTTGATTCCCGAGTCGGGCAAATTGTTATTGGGGTTTTCCATTAGGAGTTTCTCAGTAACAGCCACGGAGCAGACTCCGTGGTAGCTAAATTCAGAAATTTGTACCCAGTTGATGGGAAAAAGCTCGCCATGGGACTTAAATATAACTGGCGAAATGTAGGTGTACAATTAGGTACACCAGACCTACCCCTTTGGGGATTACATGTATGATGTTATGTTAAGAATTCTACAAATATGTGTTATATAGTCATGTACACATACACATCATCCAGCCTTCTCTGATGATGTCTTTCCAAACGATCATTCTATCTGGTGAATGTAGACTTTTCTCAAGCTGAATTTTAATTATCTAAATAAACTGATGGACATAGGCCTCCAGCCATGACCAGTCCTGCGCTGCTCCCATCCATCGTGTTCCCGCAACCTCCATCAGGTCGTCGGTTCACCTTTTGGGTGGTCTGCTAACGCTGGGTCTTCCGGAATGCGGTCGCCACTCAAGAACTCTTCGGCTCCATAAGCCGTCAGTTCTACGAGCAATTTACTATGCCCACTGCCCCTTAAGTTTAGCAATTCCATATTCCAATACGTTGTTATTTACTTTATACTAGCGGCCTTTCCCATTTTGTTGTGGCCATTTTGTTGACAGTGACTGATATACTTTACGTTATTCCGTTGCTTCCGAGTTTACGTGAATGTGCTCCCTAACGTTTTTAAGCTCCGGGCTCCGTCGACCGGGCTTCCGTCATCTCTCTCCCCCCATAAATTAGGTTTACAATGTCAGTTAATTTAAAAAAAAAAAACGTAAACATCGATTTACTTTTAGAAATCGGTACCAAAAAAGTTCCTGAAACAAATAAAGTCACTGACTTCCGAAAGAAAAGTTATTATTCACCTTTATTTGTGTATAAAACTACTCCAAACTATAAGCTACAGAACCCTAAACAATGTTGTGACACTTGTTATTTGTGGGATTCACTGACCAAATACCAAAAAAAATCAGCTGAACTCTCAATATTATCAGGTCACATTTATCAATGGTACATGAAACCTATTCATTCATTAAAAAAAAAAAAAATGTATTACTGGAGGTATAACTGTTCACTGAAGCAGTAGCATCAGTGGATACTGTGACTAGTTCTGCCCAATCTTCAATGACGACATATGTTGCTTGAATCTCCTCTCTACAATAATGTACTGTTTCATGATTTTTATGTTAGTTTTATTAACACCGCACTTCCAGCTTGTGTGCAGCCATCGGGGTGCATCGTGTTGATATGTCTTGTAGTTCTGAATGTTGAAGTGGTTCTTTTTAGTAAAATGTGTTTCTGAAACTAGGAGAATATTTTTTTTTTGTGTCTCTAGATATGCCTTAACTTCAAGGGTATGTTGTGACAGCCCATTGACATTCCATAGGGCAAATTTTAAGCAGTCGAAGTTGACAGCTTGGTTGTGAGGGCTATTATTAGGTTTGTCAGGGTGGTCAGTTGTTGCATCATTTGTTTCATCAAAATTATTATTTTAAGCATGTCGTGTTGGTTAGCGTGATTTGTCTCTAGTGTTGTACAAAAGCAACCCGAAATGCTTTTTATTAGCAAATGCGTCTTTGCGGGATTGATATTTGATATGTTGGTTTTCTTTGTCCGTAGAATTCTGGTTCTCTGCTGTAGCACTCTGTTTATTGTTAGGTGTATAGACTTTTTTTGGAAACTTGAGATTTTGGAGGTCTCTGTAGTTTTTACAACCCTTATAGTTTGCCGGGTGTTTGCCGTCACAGAGAACACGTTTTACATTGTCTGATCTTGTTTTCCTTAAGCAATCGGTGGAGAGATGGTCACCAGAGCATTTGATGCATTTAGGGCTACGGCGACAGTACGTTTTGGTGTGTCCGTATTGTTGGCATTTGGCGTAGGGAGGTATTTCTCGTTTAGAATCTGCTGTTGACAAGGTGACCCCCTCGGACCAGTGATTTTTAGCTTAGATATCCACCCAATTGTTCGACAGCTAAATTCTAAAAACGTTTGACTCGAAGGCCAAGCAAGCTTTACAAAACCAGTTTATGCGGATCTCTCATTTTATAGGAAATCTATAGGTACAAAGCGAGGCCAAGTTATACTGGAAATATACAGATTCATTTGCCGCCGTGTTTACTTTGACTATGGAACCTCGAAGTGCGCTATGGATACTGTTTAAAAAGATTTAAGTTTCTTAAAAATAACTTCATGCCATTGACCTTGATCACAACCTTTCAAAATGTGAAATATATTTAGCGGACAGTACCGACAGAAAAATGATTCTTTTAAAATTTAACACAATAGCTAATGACATCAAAATAATTAAAAAAAAGTCCGTAACTTGAGAAACGAATAAAAAAAATAATTCATAGATCTACGGTTTATCGTGCTTCTCCTTGAAGCACACATACACTTTTGGACATACATTATCATCAATTTTAAATGTTAGCTCAAAATCAAAAGTACATATAATTATATTAAACAAATTCATCGTTTTAAATGATAACTTTACTTAGAACTTTTTTCTCTATACTTATGAATGCATCTATCAGCACAATGTTTTGAGTGCGTTACATTGAGCGCTACCGTATACCATGATTATTCAGACCAAAAAAGAAAAGTCGTTTCCCAGCAATCATTGTTGCATAGTGTACTTAGTTTGATGTACAGAATGCTTGGTTGACGGCTTCCTAAAGGGTCGATTTACACCTTTTTGACCCTTTTTCACCTTTTTTTTTTGGGTTTTTGCAGACGCGGAGATAAAAACTGTTCCTTTTCGAAGTCAGATTCACAGATGACAAAAACGGTGACTAAAAGTGAATAAACAAGACATCGATGTATGTTTGTGTAGTTTTTATAATCATGGATGAAATTGGGCGGATGACTTCCTCAAAAACTTCAACGAAATGTAGCCAGGCTACAGTTGCCAAGAGATCTAGATCAGGCCTATGAAGGACCCTGATAAAGGGTTATTATGATAGAGAATCGAAAATTCAAAATCGGTGCTCACATAAAGGGTGTAACAAGATCCTTAATGAAGCCAAAAAGCATGTGTTCTCCTCGTCAGTGAGATCATTTTTTTGTTTTAGACCATACCTGTGGGATCCTTCTAGTTACGGAGATATCGGGGGTCAAAGGTCCAACTTTTTCACCAGTTTTTTTTTTTAATATATATTTTTAATGTAAGATTTTTACTTTAAAAACCTCAAAAAAACCCGTATTATTCAATCCATCCATCAGCCCAATGTTGTGAGTGCGTTACATTGAGTCCAAAAAAGAAAAGTCGTTGCCCCGCAATAATTTTTGCGTAAAGTTACCTAGTTTGATGTACATAATGCTTGGTTGACGGCTTCCTGAAGGGTCCTGTTACACCCTGTATACGCCTCACGTCAGGATATTGAACTAACCTTGACAATTCCAATGACGATATGCTCTAAACCAGGTCTGTCAGAATAGTAGTGCAGCACCAAAGCTCCGTCTTCAGGCCGTTCAGTGCATCGGAAGGAAGGCGATCGCATACCAGGGTACAAAGTACCCAGGTGGTCGTGGAGGCCGTCCAAGTTCTGGAAAAATAAAATTTTAATTAATATAGGTTTCATAAAGAAAGACGTCAAAGGAATGAAGTAGATCCGAGGCAACGTTAACACTATTCCCATTAATGCTGTTGGATTTTATATCAAGAACAACAAACAATACTGATATTCGGTAACATTATGTAATAATATCTATAAGAACTTGAACGATTCTTTTAGTACATAACATTTGCCTGAAAAATGAACTGCTACTAATGAAATAATAAAATTCATTATTACTGACACTGAATCTTCATGATTTAACAAAACAGCTGATAGTTATAGGCGACAACAACACAGTAGCGCCTCGCGTGGATCCAACCTTAAACGTTTATTGATGAGTGTCAGCCAGTCCGTAATGGAATTCATTCCTTTTGAGTCAAGATTAAAAAAAAAAACAAAGTATTTCAGCAGACTCTGATTATTGCTAGGTTGTTTGTCATTGAAATACAAGTATATTTTGGTAAAAGTACTGGTTGAACGTCTGGCTAATAGATGGCGCTAATTTCAACTTCTCTGATTCTACGATGGTCTCAAGCTTGGTTCTTATTGATTTTCGCTTTTTGCGAAAACTAAAGATACTCGTGAAATGTGTACTGTACTAGCATATGCGCGGCGTCGCCAGCGTAGAGTTTGGTAATTGACTCATGGGATCTAAATAATGGGAAAAAAAGTATCCTAAGTGTTAATCCAGGTTATTAACTATCTGCGTGCCTTTCGTCCGAATCCGTTGAGTATTATGAAAACATCCATCCCTCCATCTTTTCGCATCAAATCACCTGCAAAAAATCTCGAGGTGTAGCTCCCAAAACTTGCAAAATCTTGTCATATCCGGAGTCTTGGCAGAACTCGAAGAAAGTCTTCCCAAATAGCTCTAGAATTGCATCAGCTGGGATTTCTGTAATCAGGTAAACGATTTGATGTTAAAAAAAACGAATAAAAGAAAAAAAATACTCTCAAGCAGACACTGAAAGTAACCACCTTGAAAATAATAATGCTGAAAAGCTGATATAACATAACATAACATTACGCCCGTAGTCCCCGAAGGGTTAGGCAGAGATGTACCTAATTGTACACCCACATTTCGCCAGTAAAGTTTAAGTCCCATCTAATAGATAGGGCGCGAGCCTATTGCCATCAACCGGGCACAAATCCAGACTCCGTGGCTGCTACCGAGAAATTCCTGATGGAAAAGCCTACTAACACTTTTCCCGAACCGGGAATCGAGCCCATGGTCAGCAGTCACGGTTGCGACCACTCGACCAACGAGGCACTCCAGAATTCCAGAAAAAAAAATTGTGCCCTTTGATCTATTGCAATACAAGTATTTTATATGTCTGTTGTTAAAACAGTATATAGCTAAAACTGGATGAAAAGAATCGCTACTTGTTATAGATATTTTGTTGAATCTCAGGTTATTCCCTCTCATACAGAGGAGGCCGTGTGTCCCAGCATTGGGAACATTATAGGCTGATTATGCGGCTGCAGGTTATATGTATTACTTACGCAGCACTTCAACAGCAGCTGTGATCAGGTGATAGGTGATCTCATCTTCATAGATCTGACGCACAAGGAAGCTGCCTTCCATTGTCACGTCCGCCTTTTTCCTGTACAAATAGAAACTCTTTACTTATACATAATTCGAAAATTAGAAATACATAAATTCTTAATTCTTTTCTTCTTCTTTATCGTGTGGTTAGTGCCTAACCTGGTGTCAGAGTTTTTATGCCGCTCATGGGCCTCTGACTTGGCTTTACATGCCGTGGAGAATTATCTCTCTGGCATGCTGGTTTCCCCACGATGTTTTCTTTCATCGAAGCACGTGACAATTATACAATACGCACATGAACCTAAAAAATCAGAGGTGCGTGCTTTGGGTTCGAACTCGAGACCTACGACTTGGTAGTCCGACGGTCACACCACTAGGCTATCACTGCCACTATAATTCTTAATCATCAAGTTAGTATAACTAATTCTAAATATTTTTCATGTGCAACTACAGTACTTTCATAAGTTATTATGCCTTGGGTCTGTGATTGTAGCTTCGCCTTCTTTGTTTCTCTGACATTCAAAAGTGCTTTTAATGGTCTAATTGAAATAAATGCTTTGATTTTGTGCTAATTTGCCTGTCCGGTTGCTTGCACGTCTCAGGAGCTGATGGACGCTTCCGAAAGTGCTACTCGTTGCCAATTTTTGGGCCGGTTTAATTTGTGCTAGGGCCTAGGTTTGTTTTTATTTTAACTTCACGCCTGTAATTCCAGAAGGGTTAGGTAGAGTTGTACTTAAACACCCACATTACGCCAAGTATGTTTAAGTCGCATGTAATAGGGGGCGAGCCTATTGCCATCAACCGGGCAGAAATCCAGACACCGTGGCTGTTACTGAGAAATTCCTGATAAAAAAACGCAATAACAATTTGGCCGACTCTGGAATCGAACCCTCCTCTCATGCTCAGGCATGAATGGCAGGCATTCTAGATCAAGAAATGCTTAACACTTACTTGATAGTTTCCCATGTTTCTTCGTCAAATGTTTTTGTCACAAGTAACTCGAGGGCGTAGTTCACGAACCCGTACTAAAAAACGACAAAAATATTGTGTAAATTATAATTTATCGTTAACATTTTAAATTATAATTTATCGTTAATATTTTAAATTATAATTTATCGTTAATATTTTAAATCATTCGTGCTTAATGTTGCTTATTTACTTACCATGTTGTAACTTTGTTTATGATTCTGTAACAAAAGTGATAGAATAAATTATGTGGCATTTGGAAGAAAGAAAAAGTATTTATTAGACTCACACAGCACAACATTCATTCAAACTCACACATATCACATATTCGAACACACACACAGGACATTTCGAACTTTTTTGAGCTGTGCTATTTATGAAACGGAACAATTTTATTTTCGCCAATTTTATAATGTTAATTTGTACATCTACTGCAGTAAGAGCCTCTCAAAATAGCAACTACGTGACTAGCTTTTGGTCCTACTTCGTTTGTGTTTATTTTGTATTTCATTCTTTTTAATGCAAACTGGTATCAATAGATCTAAAGGGTGTAGGTGGGTGTGGGTGGGTGTGTGTGTCAAGACCCTTAACGAAGACGAAAGGCACTTGTTCTCCCCATCATTGCCATAATTTTTTTGTTTTAGAATCTAGACCATACCTGGGAACCTTCTAGTTACGGAGATATTGGGGGTCAAAGTTCCAACTTTTACACAAGTTTTTTTTTATACCTATTTTTAATGTCAGATTTTTACTTTAAACACCTTCTCGACCCCCGTACTATTCAATCCACCCAACAGCACAATGTTTTGATTTCGTTATATTGAGTCCTACCCATAACACGTGATTTTTAACTCCAAAAAAAAATCGTTTCCCAGTAATATTTTTTGCGTAGTTACTTAGTTTGATGAACCTTCATAATGCTTGGTTGACGGCTTCGTTAAGGGTCTTGTAACACCCTGTATATCTTTCTCCATTTCCAAAACTACCTATCTATCTTTCTCTACGATCAATACACGGATAGAGTAACAGCCGCTTGGGTCCGCGCTTGCTTAGGATAACCCGTGAATGGGTGACCACCCATTACATATCGAGTTTCCTCCGTGCCCGTGTTAGTTAGTTAGTCAGTGGCCTGAAATTCTAACCACTAGTCTTACCAAGGGATATCGTATTACCTAGTACTAACTGGATTGTAATGTGGAGGACAGATAGGCAGTCGCTCCATGTAAAATAATGGTATTCAGCTGCATCCGGTTGGACTGGAAGCCGACCCTAACATAGTTGGGAAAAGACTAGGCAGATAATGATACGAGTTGTGT
Organism: Eugnorisma glareosa; assembly: GCA_947578425.1. Taxonomy (NCBI): domain Eukaryota; kingdom Metazoa; phylum Arthropoda; class Insecta; order Lepidoptera; family Noctuidae; genus Eugnorisma; species Eugnorisma glareosa. The sequence continues at coordinate 15,267,108 of OX387960.1, read as the reverse complement.
AAAAGTGGAAGTTTGGATCATTCAAGTAAAAATCTTTGAATCCTGCTTTTCCTATAACTCCCAAAAAATTATGACCACAGAAAACGATCCGAAAACTAATAAATAGAAAAGTATTCATATTTCATTGGAAAGAAAACTCATTTTTCTTCGCACTAGCTCCACGCCTTGGAAACAAATGAAGCGGTTCTTGTTTTTATTTTTTCTTTCCTACGATCGTTGCCATGAAAAGCGAATGAGAGAATTCATTCATTACTATTTTCTTTGATATTTTATGAATGAGAGTACTTTTGAGAAAGAAAGGGTAGGCCTAAATGAGTTTTGTTATTGTCTATTCTCTTCGAAGGTATTTGCAAACAATTGTTCATTTTAATTACCTGCATAGTCATAAAGTCATATTTTAAATAAACTTTACGTGTGTCTTTCATTTATTTTTGTTTACAAACCATCGACTAGGTACTTATTTGTGCCCTACTATAAAGATACATAGTTTATTCAGACATTATACTTGTTATATACAAAGAATATAGTGGTGGTGTGGAAGGGATTTAAATATTGAAATAACCATAACAAAGCATTAGATGCAGTCAAGTTTTCTTTGCAGAAAAGTCAGTGAACGTCTAGTTGCCTGGTAACTATAATTCTCAATTTGGTTTCATGCTCACTTAAACTATTTGAGCTACTCGCTGATAGATGGCAGCACCATCACACCTTTACAAACTTCACTGTAATTCTATTACTCACTAGATGGCGCTGTATTGCGCATGTTTGGTGGAAAAAGAAATAAAAATTTAAGAAGAATAATCAGGCTTTCTTGAATTAAGAATTAAATTACTATTTAAACGGATAATTCATTTGTTAATTAAAAAAATATATTTATATAGTAATAAAATTCTGTATTTTAAACGATATTATCATAAACACAAAAACAATAAATGCAATACCTAACCACCTAAAGAAATTAAATAAAAATGAAGAAAAAACAAGACAACCGTATTAAACCGTCAACATAAACAACAACAATAAAACATAACAACGCGAAAAAATATTAATAAAAAACAAATTCCTTCACTAAAATTAAACTAGGCCAATTAGGTACACTCAGAAAAACTCACCTTTTCAAATCCGAAAGTTGGAAACTAATTATTCACGACGTTTACAAACTCGCTCGTATCGAAGCCATATAAATTAAATACGTGATGTTTGTTTTTGTTTTAGGCCGACGCAGCACCCACCCACATTACTGATCGCGCCAAGAGACTGGCGGCAACTGACGTACGGCTGTCATTGGCTGAGCGAATAACGCGTAATTACGTACAAAATTCAGAAATTACTTACAAAACCTACAATATTCACATTTTGAAAATATCTAGTCATTATTCTTTTCAATTTTTATGTTAAAATTATGTTTTTCTTTGTCTCATGTCCTAAAATACTGATTTTACATTTGGCTGCCTAGCGGCATTTACCGGAACTAGTTTAGTTGCACTATTCGATAATAGATGGCGTTAGTAGTAGCTACGAAGGAGTTCTATTCGGTGTATTTATGATTTTCCTTGAAAAACATAATTGGATGTAATATACTAGCATAACCTTGCGCTGCGCCCATATTAAATTAATAATCCACTGTCCCTAGGGAATCGCAGTAAAGAGAAATGAAATGGCATGTCCTTGAAATCGTTTTAATGCCTGCAGATCATAGTATTGTATAAAGAATGACCGTGAAAGGCTAAAAATAGGAGGCGTGGAGCTTGATATGATTTACTCCCTTTGTTGGTTGTAATTTAGTTGAAAAGGGACTATTCATAAAAATAATGTATTGTGTATGTATTTAAATTTGAATTTCGTTACTAAGGTACAGTACGGAAGGTTTAAAAATTTGGTGAGATAAAAATATTAGCCATTCACCATAGTGTATGGCATAACTGACTGCCTTAAGTGTTTCGGACTAATTTTAGTATTGTGTGGCTTATACCCATTTTATAAAAAATTATGTTATACTTACCCGTGGTTGACAGGTATATACTTATAGTAAGTATTAAGTTCGCCCTTGTAATTTTGTTGCTTATAAACGCCATGGGTACAAAACGGGCGTCGACCGGGAAATCACCCGTGCCCGTGCCCGGCCGTGACTTATAGGCGTTTTGGGGAGATATGTCGGAGAAAATCGCACTACTTGAAAAATGGAAGCATATAAATGAGCAAGTCTTTTGCGTAGCAGTCGGAAAATACAGGCTGGAAAAAAAACATACATTAAAAGTTTCTTGTAGAATCTCTTTATTTACATACATACATAAACTCTCGCATTTTTCCCAAGGAGGTAAGCAAAAACCACAGAATGCCACCTGCTACGATCCCTACATACTCCTTTTGCCTCGTCCACGTACATGTATCAGTCTGTTCATACACGCACACCGGTAGCGTACTACGCACCTGATTTCCAGAAGTTCCCTTGTCATATACAGGCTGTAGAGCAATGTGTTAAGCTTGTAACAAAAGCTTCTTCGTCCGTTCGCGGACCAGAGGCAAGAGATTGGTTCTTAAGATCAAGAATGAAGGTTTGGCATGACTTACCAGTTTTTGACACAAAATCGAAATATTTCCTTGAAGAAGACCTTGGATGCTCTTCATAAAAATATTTTTATTAAAATGTATTTTAATCATTCAATGTCTTCAATAAAAATGATAACACATTCGTTTTTCAAATGAGTACTTAATATTTTTGTAACTCTAGTTTTAGCTATTACATATATTGAAATATTGGAACATGATGCGCCACCTGAAGATGCTGACTTAGCAGGCTGATTTTGTTTTTGCATGTATCTTACTTCCCAGGTCAGTGATTGGTTATACAGGAAAAACAAAAATTTAAACAACAAAAAAATTTGCTCCACCATAAGCATACACTTTTCGTTTTTTGTTACTTCTTTTAAACCACGTTTTTGCATCGTAGTTGGCATCCTTAAAATATATATACAGCGTGTAACAGAAAGGGTATAATCATAAGGAATACTGTGGTACGGACCATCAAACTGAACAACTTTCTCTATGGGACCACCATAGAAATCGTAAAAAAATTATCAGCTGTCCCATACATTTGGGTCGAGTAGGTATTGAAATTTTGTATAGGACAGCTGATAATTTTTTTACGATTTCGATGGTGGTCCCATAGAGAAAGTTGTTCAGTTTGATGGTCCGTACCACAGTATTCCATATGATTATACCCTTTCTGTTACACTCTGTATATATGTATAAAAAAAAACTTGATTCTTAATTTGAATTTGTTTTCTTTCTATAATATTTCAACACATTATTCTCGCAATATTATGCCAGCGACAATACACCTACAGCTACTTAAAACAATAACAAACCTTCATACATACACCACACGAATTAATTCGTAAATAAGGGTGTGTGATATTAATCCATTTGTGTAATTACTAGCCACACCCCCACGTTCTGTCAAATCACTGGGCATGGCTCGCGTGTTTTGGTATTCGGTGCCAACTTTATACTTATTAGTTTATGGAATTAAGCTGGCCCTAATTGACTGCTAATTTTATGTTGATGTGTTGGGGAAAAAGTGAAAAAGCAAATGGATGGTAATGAGTCGTGAGAGTGGCTTAACATGTTGATAGGTGCTCGCTTTTGTGTATGCTTTGATGTTTCATATGTGCCCAGACATCCCACCCCTCCTAACTTCATCAATCTAGCAGAACATCTTCCTTCTGGCCAGGAAAGGTTTGCGGGCCCAGTTGGCCACTGTAAAAATAATCTGACCAAATGGGGTATCATCGACCCGTCCCAAATACCAGTGGAGCCCCTCTGCAGGATATGCCCCATCTCCTTTCTTGCCCATCCTGTACTGCCATCTGCAACTTCAAGGATTTAAACGAAGACAACTAAACAGCTGTGCAGGTGGCTATATACAGGTCGGGTTTTATTTGAGCCATTGACATGCAAAGAAGAAGATAAGTGCCCATGTAGATTAATGTGAAATGGAATATTTTGAATTTTAATGATATACTTAACAAAATAAAAAAAATACTAGGCTAAACATGACGAATATTTTTATCACAGTAAGACAATCACGTGGGACAATAATTACCGAAATCCACCCGGGTGAAGCCGCTGACATAAGCTAGTCGGTAAAAATGTGTAACCAAATAGATAAGAAGCTTATCTAGATGCCAGAAATATTTACATAATCGTATTGTCTATTTGTATTGACAATCGATACATTAGCTGTATTTTGCTAAAAATCGCAGACTGACATGACATAGTAATTGACCAGGTGGCCTACCATGACGTCTTACAACAGGAGTAATTCCACTGTGTGAAAGAGATGGCGCCACACGACCTGTATAGCTCTGTCTCTTTCCCAAACTGGAACTACTCCTGCTTGAAAACGTCATATTAACCCCCCAGTTTGTTTATGTTGTAGGTATCAAAATGGACTGGTTTCTGTTACTACAAACTTTCACATTAAAAAAATATGTTTTGTTTTAAAAACGCCGTTATTTAACCGAAGCTAGGGTTGTGTTTTCCACTAGTTTAGTCATAATTATGAATAAAATCTTCTTTAGAAAAAAATCAGAGATTAAGCAAAATATATAGCGACATCTCATCAAATCTCAAAACACGATAAAAATCTAAAACTTTTCCTTCAAAAGAAACTGAAAGGAAATTGGAGGAAATTGTTGAAACTAGATTTATAATTTCAGCCCGAAATTAGTTTCGCCGTGTATCTGAGTAAATTAGTTTTTTACCGTCTTCCGTTTCCGCTGGAGGCATTATATAATTAAGTCTTTTTTTAACTGTGTTGCCCTATTTTTTGCCTTGCTTCCTCCTTTTTGCAAACTGGCTACATTTAAATTTCACGTTTCTTTTTTAGTGAAAAAAATTATCTTTTATTAAAAAGTGAAGTTGTCAGTTGTTGCATTCAAATTGGGGTCACGTATTTTGGTTTTCTATGCATTTTGTTTTTCTCTTTTGACCCTTTCCCCATTTTCACTGTTTCTACATTTCTAAACACTTTTTTTAGCCTACATTGTCCCACTGCTGGACAAAGGCCTCACCATAGCCTTTCATTCTTCACTCCGTGCGGTTTTCTACGGCCAATATCTCACAAAACTTGATTAAAATGTAAGGTGTCAGTATGTACGTAATTAAGTCGATAACTTTATTAATTTAAAACGAAATTACCGATTAAAGAAAAAAAAAACTGAACCTACACATCTACCGAGTGTGTACCTGTATACATTCTCGCATTCGCCCTGCCTCGGAATGTTTCGGCGGCAGTGTACATCTACCCTTAGACTTTAACTTAAGCGTAGCGTGACCACAAAAGAGGTAGTTTTAGTAGTTAATTGCTAAAAATAAGTGGCTTTTTAAATTGAAGCCTTCACGTGATTTCACGTCGTTTGAGACTCTTTTTTAGAAAGATTAAATTTTAAATATGTGTTACAAGATGAAATATTGTTGTTAATTGTTAGTGTGAGCATGTGTGATTATTTCTGTGCAATTTACTGATAGTTTTGTTGCCAAATAAAGATTTAAAAGAATAAAATAATACAAAAATATTGTAGTACAACACACTTATTCAAAATTCTATAAACTCTTTGGTCTTATATTTGTATAACAGCTCATTTTCTTTTTAAAGAACTTCACAAAATTATTAACACAGCCCAAAAACATCAAAATAAAATTAAAGCATTAACTAGTCTAGCATTTTAAACCAACACGACCCACTACACCTAGATTGGGTAACAAACAAATACCAACTAGTTGGTTATAAAGCTAACACCACTCTTTTAACCACAACTTTCAAAGTTCAGTCGAATTCTCTGTGAAATCCGATGCGGGTGGCCGCAACGAAACAATACAGTGAGATTTAAAAATATTCAGGAATTTTGAATCTAGAAAAATTTTTAGTATCGGTTCGGATTAGTGTATTTTTTACACTCTTTCCAAGCAGCTCATCGTGGGTTAATAATAACAGCCCGTTGGGTTGATCTTCGTGTTAAGCCGCGCCGACGGAACAACCTAGGCAAGCGCCTAGGTTGGTCCGTGGATGGGTTACCACCCATTACATACCGAGTTTCTTCGGTGCTTTGGAAAGCACGTTGACCCGTGGTTTCGGATGCCATTTATACATCTTTCAGTCACACCAGATCACCAGATCAGGCAGTCGTTACAGGTAGGCAGTGGCCCGAAAGTTTGATAAATAACAGGTCTTACCAAAGGGTATCGTATTACTCAGTACTAACTGGGTTGTGGATGTGGAGGTCAGATAGGCAATCGCTCTATATAAAATAATGGTATTCAGCTGCATCTGTTTGGACTGGAACCTGTCTCCAACATAGTTGGGAAGAGGGTAGACAGATAATAATAATAATAATAAATATCGGTGGACATTACACACAGCGCCATCTAGGTGCCACACTAAGCAACGAGGCTTGTGTCGTGGTTACCAGATAGTTGATAATACTACATAGATACTTTTTGTTTGTAGATACATACTTATTATACATATAAACATCCATGACTCGGAAACAAATGTCCATGCTCATCACACAAACATTTGCTCCTACCGGGATTCGAACCCGGGACCCTAAGAACGTAAGGCAGCCTCACTACCGCTGCGCCATCCGGGTCGTCAACATGATACAATCTTTTCGAAAAGTTTGTCAGACAGTCAGTTTGCACCTGCAGAGCGGGAAAGAAACTAGAATTTACCTCCTCTTTCGCCCATTGTGCTATTTTCCGTCACCATAAGTGACATACCGATGTGCACTTCAACCAACTTATCTGTGCAGGCGGGATAACACAGAACTAAAATAAATGTACTAAGTTTGACATTTCAATGCAAATTTTCTTGAGAGCTGCACACTTGAAGTGGCCATACTATATAAACAGGCTGTCGTTTTGCATCCTGGTCAAATTCAAGGAGGTATCTATACTAATGATTCTCGACCCAAATCGATGATAAAAGGGTAGTTTTTTTTTTACGGAAATCGGTAAGTGTAAGTCACCCGTATTAAATAAAACGCCCAATAAACACGCCGTCACACACACAAACGCAAACGTTTATTCCACAGTGTAATTATGGACAGTATGGAAACTAGGGGGTGGTTTACGCTTACCGATTTCCGTTCCGATTTCCGACATCCTGTATACATGAATAATTTGAATATTATTTTTATTTATTTTTGCATGCTCTTGTTCCTCAGTCACGCATTATAAAAAGCGTTGAATCATAAGAGTTCACTCTTATTTTGCTGGCTGGATTACAGGTGGAAGTCGTCACCGATGCTAATGGAGATTTCCAAACTTTGATCATGCGCATAAATGATGTCAAAGAGAAGCAGTGAGCAAACAGTCTTGTAGTCCGGTAGTACAGCTCCTATGCACGACCTCCGAAGACACAATCTGTATTCGAAGGAATAAAAAATCGACCAAGTGCGAGTAATACTCGCGCTTCCATCGCTACGTAGTTGGGGAACCCCCTTTCATTTTTTATTTATTTTTATTATTTTTTGTTATAGCCGCAACAGAAATACACATTCTGTAATAATTCCAACTGTCTAACTATTACGGATCATGCGATACAGCCCGCTGATAGACAGACGGATGGACGCACGGACGGGCGGACATCAGGGACTTAGCGAATCTATAAGGGTCCCGTTGGTTACCCTTCGTTTATGGAACCCTAAAAACGTGCTATATATACCTTAAAAATAGGGAACACCACGGTATATAACCAAAAGACCTAGGAGATACCATTACATTCTATTTCTAAATCCCAATTTATAAAAAAACTGCGAACACAAGCTCATCTCCTATGAAACGCATTGACAATGTTATTTCTACCGCACAATAGACGCGCGAAGGAATCGATATGTTCCCCTATTGTTCACTACGATTATAGAACGCGCCAATCGTAGAAATGTGTGCTGGAACGGACAAGCAATTTATTGTTACATTTTTGTTATTGGGATAGCGTTTTTCTTTGAAGCAAGGGTATTTCATTAGGTACAGTGACAAGTAACATTTTTTTTTTTAAAGAAACTATTTTAGAAAAAACCTAATTTTGAAATATAAACTGTTCTAAACTTCATGTTGTTGTGTGTGTTGTGTTGTGTTCATGTTGCGTGTGTTGCTTCATGTAGTTGGGACAATGAGAGTTTCATCAACATCATCTGTCTAGACAGATGATGTTGATGAAACTCTTAACTTCATTTTAACACTTTATTGCTGGCCTATTATAAAGCTCAGTTGGTTTTTTTGTCTTTTAATACTTAATCATCATCTTTCAACCCGACTTCCTAACACGTGGTTATCTTTCCTTCTTCCCTGCAGCTATCATTTACTCCTTTCTCGTGAGAAATCGCTGCGACCCCGCAAGGGGGCGCGGCTGGCGGGTTGTGGGCATCGCCCTTGGTACCGCGGTTTCCAGTTGTGCCCGTAGAATTACGGACACCTTCATTAGTATGGCTTTGTAGGCTCGGCCCATGGCAATCGCGCTGCGCGCGGTTTGCCTATGTGTAGTTGTCATTTGTGTCGGTAGGGGCGCCACGGTGCTGTTCAGTAGCGCAAAACAAAATTCAAAAAGGGTACTAATATTTTTTTGTAATAATTTCACGCTAACGAAGGTCGCGGGCAACAGCTAGTTTATAATATAAAAAAAAAAATAGAAAAAGGAAAAAAATAATAAGTTCCTTTAGCATAAATTAAACCTCAATAGAATTAACAAAACGGAGGTCCTCGTGGCTAACTTGTAGCAACCACAGGTAGTACCGTACTTGGCGAGGTCAGTCCGTTCGATAAAATTGGAAATAAGCTATAACCCGACTACGTAAAAAGGACGAAACAAGAAAATAATTCAAACAGAAATCCAGAAATGCATGGCTACAAAAATGGTCAAGGTGATCGAGAATCTTAGGTTTAAATTCCGCCATATAAAATTTTGATAAAATGTATATACTCGTAGCCTATGTTACCCAAGCCATTAATACGAATCTATAGACACCTAATTCATTAAAATCGGTTCAGTAGTTTAGGCGCTACGGTGGAACAGACAAACATAGACTGCCAAAATCATTTCTTTTGGCTTCGCCGTAGTCGGGTAAAAAGGAAGAAAGCTAGTACTCCACAGTGGGTGGAACAAGGTGGTGATGATACAAATTTTTAGACATCATTTTTCTCACACGAACGTAAGATGCGTGTGTGACATTGTGTGCGGACAAAACGAAGACGTAACGTACAAACAATGGAAACTTAACCTATAAAATATTGCAGACAGTCAGTCCACCGCCTCACATTAGCAATCATTATGTACCCTCCACGTCTTTATGTATGTAAATTGCTTATTAATGCTACATATACTCGTATCTAGGATTTAGAGACACGTTGGTTGTGTTTAAAATGGGGTTTTTCAATTCGACTCCTATTTTTTTGTTACTTTTTACAGAGTGGTCCGATTTTGTAGACACATGTATTTCATTCCACCTCTTCACTAGATATATTTACTTCGCAATAATCATTTCACAAACATCATTTGCCTACATACTTACATCTCAATCTCATCTTGATGCTATAAACAATTCGCTCACGCATCTCCATTATTCCAAGAACGGGAACCAAACCTTCAACTGTTAATAGCATACCATCAATCACTTTATTTGAGCGACGTGTATTGTCCATTAACAATCTTGAAGGTCGAATTGTCTATATTTAAAGGACTGACATAAAGTCAATATACAATTTTCATGTGGAATCAATATATATAGAGTGTGATATCCTTCACGATGCCGTCGTCATGTACATCAAACTAAATAAAACGGCGCAAAAATGATTGCTGTGAACCGTTTTTTTTTGTTGTTGTTAAAAATCATGACTTATGGTAGCGCTCGATGTAACGCTCTCAAAACATTGTGACCAAAATAAGTATTAAAAAAAAATCGTGTGAGAAAGTTGGAACTTTAATCATATAAAATATCTCCGTAACTAGAAGGTACCCCGGTATGGCCCAGGCAAAAAAGAAAATGGCAATGGCGGGAAGAACAAGTACCTCTCGGCTTCGATAAGGGTGTTTTTACACCCATTATAATATAATACCTCATCATCATTATTGGCAGCGTTGTTCCACATACTGCATGCTCAGAGAACACCATTTTGCTCCATGATTCCATGGTCTACTCAAATCCTCTTACCCATTTTCCTATGCGAGTGATTTGTATCCCTGAGGGCTTATATGTACATAGAAAAGTCAAAGATGTATTGGATCTTAAGTCAATCCTGTTGCACGCCGGCCGCTGAGAAATATGAAACGTTTTGAAAGTTATTGCCAATTTTTTAGGCCCCGGAAGTATGCCCAGCATTTGATGTGACTATTATTTTTAGGCCTCTAGGAAGTATCTATGCCTTGAATTGGACGTGTCTATTATTTGTAGACCCTACTAAGTATGCCCTACATTTGACGTGTCTATTATTTTTAGGCTCCTAGGAAGTGTGCCCAGTATTTGGCATGTCTGTCATTTATAGGCCCTAGTAAGTATGCCCAGCATTTGACGTGACTATTATTTTTCGGCCCCTAGGAACTAAAACCAGCGTTGGAGTTGGACGTGTCTATTATTTTTAGGCCCCTAAGAACTACGCGCAGCATTTGCCGTGTCTATTACAGTAGAAACTGTAGTCAAGATACTTTTCCACGATAATAACAGTAATCTACTCAGTATTTAATCCAGATTACAATCAAAGTACGGCCAATAAAAACTAAAGTTAACACCAAAACATGGTGTTCTCGATTTATTTAATGGGACAAGATAAATTCGAGAACATTTACTATCGAACCTCGCCCCTATATCGCTAGCACGCAACTTAAAATGTGAGCATCAGATTTCCTTATAGATTTTTATAGCAACGATTTAAGGACAGATAAATAAAACCAGCAAAGGCAACACTCATACCAATATTACAAGTATTTCATCGATCTTTGACAGTCATTACAGGTAGTCAGAAGCCCAAAAATCTGACAACCAGTATCTGTGGAGGTCAGACAGGCAGTCGCTCCATGTAAAATACTGGTAATTAGCGGCATCTGGATTGATGGTGGTGATTGGAAGCCGAACCCAACACAGTTGAAAACGGCGAGGCAGATGAAGTACAGTCGGCAAAGTTAGCGTGTGTTCACTTTTTAACCTAAATCACTAAAAGCATTTACTATTATATTATTATTTTCTTTATTTTTTTTTTACTTTCGAACACGCTAAAATACTTATTACTTACTCACATTTTTATCCTAACTTGTACCCCACATTTCATAAATTAATTCGATAACTATTTATTGTACTTAATCATTTATTCATATACTATCTTTGAAACTGTTTTCTGGATGTCACTTACGCCCTCAAGGTTCATTGGAAGACCAGCGTCAGACAGCCTCACCTGTCTGGCATGAATGCTGAAATGGACCTTTTTGGCGCAGCCGTGAGGCACACAGTACATTCATACTATGTATTTTCTCATTTTTGTAACTTTTTTAATATTATTGTGTGTGTGCCGAATGTACTGACGTCGAATAAATATTTTTATTTCTTTCTTTTCTTTCATTTCGATGCCGGAAGTGGTCAACCGGCAATCGTATGTTGTACATTAAGAGGATGTTGTTTGTGTTTATTTTGGTGCTTTTTAACATTCCAATTAAAACTGTTTAAGCTTTCGTTATCAAAAATGATCGTGCCCATTTTTTTTCACTATCGATGGGTTTATGACCTCTGTTTGAAGGAAGTCCCATTAAAAACTGTTAATAGATCCACAAAAAATATTTTAACTTGTTCCCATTACAAAAGAGTAATTAAATTCCCGTAATTAGGTCATGTCACATTGGTCACATAAAAACGGGTGTGACTGTGACAAATCGTACAACGCTGACCACAGCGACTGAAACCTACATTTCCAATTTATTTTTTAGCTTTGTGAAACTGTGCTCGTGGCAAAATAATAACAGCCTCTCGGGCCGACCTTTAGGTTAAGCCGTGCTCGCCTAGGTTGGTCTGTGGATGGGTGATCGCCCATTACATACCAAGTTTCCTCCGTGCCTCGGAAAGCACGCTAAGCCGTTGTCAGACAGTCGTTACAGGTAGTCAGTGGCCTAAAAAGTCTGACAACCAGTCTTTCCAAGGGGTATCGTAATAACCAGTACTAATTGGGTTATGGAGGTCAGATAGGTAGTCGCTTCATGTAAAATACTGGTATACAGCTGCATCCGGTTAGACTGGAAGCTGACCCCAACTTATTTGGGAAAAGGCTCGGCACATGATGATGCTAAGTCGTAAACAAACCCTTCATGAAGCCGTCAACTAAGTAACAAGAACATCAAACTAATTAACTCTATACAAAAATTATTTCAGAGAAACTTTTTTTTCCAGACTAGCCTAGCAGACTTATTAGACTAGCAGACTAGCTTCGCACGGGTGTAATGTTATACATACAGGGTGTAACAAGACCCTTCACGAAGCCGTCAACCAAGCATTATGTACGTCAAACAAAGTAACTTTATGCAAAAATTATTGCTGGGAAACTACTTTCTGTTTTGGAGTGAAAAATCACGTTTTACGGTTGAACTCAATGTAACGGACTCAAACCATTGTGCTAATGCAAGCCTGAATAGTACAGGAGTCGTGGAGGTGTTTAAAGTAAAAATCTCACATTAAAAACTTGTATTTTTAAAATACTTGTGAAAAAGATGGAACTTTGACCCCCCATATCTCAGTAACTAGAAGGTTCCCAGGTATGGTCTAGAACAAAAAAAATGATTGCAATGACGGGGAGAACAAGTGCCTTTCGGCTTCGTTAAGGGTCTTGTTACACCCTTTATAAACCTCCTCTTGAATCACTCTATCTATTAAAAAAAAGGCATCTAATTCCGTTACGGAGTTTTAAAGATCTAAGCATACATAGGGACAGACAGCGGAAAGCGACTTTGTTTTATACTATGTAGTGATGTAATTATTAAGTTTTATAATCGGACTCAATGTTACGCACTCAAAACATTGTACTGATGGATGTATTGAATAGTACGAGGGTCGTGGAGGTACTTAAAGTAAAACAAATGCCCTTCGGCTTCGTCAAGGGTATTTTACACCTAATATAACAATAATTGGTTTGATACATAAATGATGTATCCATGAAGCATTCCTCACTAAATCTTACGAATTAACTGTTGTTATGATTGCGAAAGTTTGTGAGGATGGATGTTTGTTTCTTTTTACGCAAAAAATACTGACCGGATTTGGTTGAAATTTGGCAAAAAGACCTGAACTAACACATAAGCTACTTTTTATCCCGGTAATGCGATCCAGTGACACAATTATTATTGGCCTATGCTAGTAAATCATACACTTTCCAATTATAATAATAATATACAAAAATGAAATGTTACTATCAATATAAAATATGTTGCGTTACTCGGACTAACATGAATCTTGCAGAAATCTAGTAGGTAAATGCACTACGAATGCGAATAGCGATAAAGTGGAATTGCACCCATGAGAGGGTGCGGAAAATCGCTATAATAACCGTATTACAGACACTGCTATCTCTCTTAGACGTCTGTGTTGGGTGATTCATTCAATTTAATTTTTAGTCAAATCTCATGTCAATTTCTTTGATAGGCTATAATTATTCGATCTAGGATTGCATAACTAAAACCGTACTCACACACGCACACAGGGTACCGTAGCACCAAACAATATAATACAAATATTTTGATAATGTCTCATAAGTTGTATTGTATTATATTCAACAACAACAGCAAAACTAAATTTGTTTTTCATAGCATGTTAATGAAAAACAAAGTTACTGCTACAGTTTGATGGAAAAGTCCCATATCTCGAAAACTAAGTCTCAAATCTTATTCAACCCAATTTTCTTTGAAAGTTTTTGTTACGTACTACAATCCTACTCTTTTTCAGAATTTTCCTCCTGTTACAATAGAAATTAGAGGGGGTGGACACATTTTACCACTTTGGAAGTGTCTATCTTTCAAACGGTTGACTTTGAGAAAAAATGGTTTTAGGAACCTCAATGTCATTTTTAAAGACATATCTATAAATATCCCGCACGTATAGGCTTGATGTTTTTCCTTTTTTTTTAGTTTCATTTCCATGTATCGTAAATCGTAAAGCGGCTTACAGAATACATCTACCAAACAAGTTTCAACTGTACCTATAGTCTTAATAGTTTCAGAATAAAGTGGCTGTGAAGAATCTTTATGGGTTCCGTTTTTCCATTCGCCATTCGGCTACCGGAACCCTAAAACTGAGATTTTTACCGGGCACCTAAAAATTAGATTTTGACGAGCTTGCGCAATCAATAACTTAAACATTTCTGGAACATGTATCTGTTTTTAACCGACGCCAAAAACAGGAATCGTCAAGGTTTGAACATTACGAAGACAAAAGAGTTGCAAATATGTTTAGCGTTCATTTCAAATTCACTGCCTCGTTGGTCTAGTGTCCTGGGTTCCTTTCCCGGCTCGGGCAAATTGTTATTGTATTTTTCCATCAGGAATTTGTCAGTAGCAGCGACGGAGTCTGGATGTGTGCCCGGTTGAAGGCAATAGGATCGCCCCCTATTACATGGACTTAAACATAACAGACGAAACGTGGGCATACTATTAGGTACATCTCTGCCTAACCTTTTGAGGATTATAGTCGTGATGTTATGTTATCTTATAATTCAGTGACGAATAAACCTCCAGTATTTTTACTACTATGCTTCAACTGTTCAACTTTGCCACACAATGAAAAAGGAAAAAGTCAAATTATTCAGGGTGAGAAGTACCAATTAATTAGAATAAGAAAAACTTTCTTGATATTCGATAACCAGCCATATAATTATACAGATACGGTATATCTAGTATAGATACATTTAGTAGAAACTTAAGGTGTGCGTAAAGCGATCTCTTGGGACAAAACGGTAGCATATACATAAGGGTCACGTGCCATCGACCACGGTTGGGGTGTTGGAGGATGTAGGCTCGAGTTACCTTTGGGACATGTCAAAGGGCTAACACAGGACAGGCCTACTGTCTGCCAGTAAATACTCTGGAGGCCTAATGTTCTCAGAAAGGCTGTCGCAGTTTAAGTGTGTTTGATATCAAACTTATGTGTGTTATTGCAGAGTTTGTTTTGCCACATCTTACGTAGCAAAACAATCTCTGCAATAACATCTCGTTTGGTTTAGAAATTGTAGTGCTGGGTGAAATTCTTTGGAGTGCTGGGTGAAGTTTTTTATCGCACGTGTAATAGAGAGCGATCCAGACACTTTGTGTGGTGGAAAACCCCAAGTAACATTTACAGAATTCAGATCTGATAAAATGACGTAAGTTCAATTACAATTTATCATACTTCAAAGGTGTCTGGCGGAGGTTTACCACCACACAAAGTGTCTGGCAATGGAGGAGGTGAATCATCATATTAGCCCATATGTAATATCAAAATATTACACTTTATATTACGGCGCAACTGCTATATAACACACCTTTGTAACCTGATATCTGCCAAAACTACCACGACCGACTTTTCATAATATCCAAGTGTTCTTATATATACTAAGGTTAACACACCACAGCCACACTACACCACACTACACCACACCACACCACACACGAAAAAGTTTCAGCTTTGATAAAATATTTGATAAATTAAGGTCTGGCGTTCATGGAATCTTGTTGAGCGGTTTTGAATTGATCAATTGAAACTCAAATACTGATAATAATATACATCACGCCTGAATCCAAAAGTCGGGAAGGGTTAGGCAGAGCTAGATCGAGCATCACATGTGCGAAAACGTGTCAAAAAATATCAACCAACTGTTGGGTTATAAGTTCGCAAACAGCCGCGCCCGCGAGCACGCTGCCGCACGCACACGTTTGAAATTGTTGCCTCGTTTTCTTTGGCTCGATTGTAGACGGGCGACGCTCCATATAATCAAAATCCTTTCCTAAGCAGGAAATAAGTATACCCTCGGAAAAAAAATACATAGCCTAACAATATTTCATAACAAAAATCAGTTTGATATAACGATGTTTTGACCAAGCTCGCCTGGGCGTGGCAAACTGTTTTATTTACATTTTTATCTAGCAAGGGTTCGTGTTTCGTCAAGGTTACGCTTTTTGTATCGACATAACTTATTCTAAATATGGAATTTGTATGAAATAAGTATCGTATCAAGAATATCGGAATACCACGAAAATAGTCATGGACAAAAATAATATGTTTTTTCAGCAATAACTTGCAGAACGTGAATGAAATTTTAAAGACAAAAAGGGCACAAGAAAAATAAAATTGATTGGTTGTCAGATATTCTGTTCCTATCCGTAACAACTGTCAAAGATTATACAAATGACAGCTGAGACCATCAACTTAACTTGCTCCCAGAAAATGGACGGGACCCAGTATATTGAGGATTGCAACCCATCCATGACCCCACCTCAGCAAGCATTGTTTAATCTCTAAGAGAGCCACAAGCCTCTCGCAATTCCTCCATTAATATCATCAAAATACCTTTTGCATTTAATTTGAATAAAATGGCGCTGGAATATGCAACGCCGACACTCATTGAATTAAAGTGAGCAGCTGCCATCCGGTTTTATCGACAGCCCAGTCAGCAGAGTATGATAATTTTATTATTAAATGGTAGTAGGTATTTGCCGAAAGAGTTTGACGTAGTTTGGTTCGTGGTGTGTGATTGTGGTGGAGTGCCTACAATGTTAGAACATGATTGTGATGGCTTCGTTTGTTTACAGTCTTTTAACTTCATTGATAGTAGGTAATGTGTGGCCAGGTAAGGTTGAAAGACAAAAGGAAGGCTACAACAATTAGGAACACCACAAAAGTAGCAGATTTTAAAATAAAAACACGAACCCTAAAATGGAAATGCACAGGTCACATGATGAGGACACTAAAAGAAAAGTGAACCAGAAAAGTTACAGAATGGTACCCAAGGGACGGAAAAAGACGTAGAGGAAGGCAAAAAAAAAGATGGGAGGATGATCTGCCCAAGAGTTGGAGGAGAATAGCAAGGGATCGACAAATATGAGGGAAATTGAGGAGGCCTCTGTCGCAAGACAGCCTGACCTGGTAGCTGATAGGATACATAATACTTAATTTATTTTTATTTGTTGGTACAAATAAAAATAAATTAAGTATTATGTATAATTTAAATTTAGTTAATGTTTTAATTTAAGTTAGGTAATTATAGAAAACAAATAAGTGTAGCTCCTATTTTTAATATTTCAAATTACTTATTAATGTGTCTACGAAGGTAAAGAGTAAATAAAGACTATTTTTATTTTATTTATTTAATGTGTATCCGAGTGCACCTATTTTTTCGGGATATCGCCAAGCGGTTGGTCGACTCTTTACGTGACCAGAGTGCTGGCTATTTTTTGGCCAAAGGATCAGCCGCAACGTAATAGAGGGACACTATTGCCATCAATCTTGCAGAAATCTGGACTCCGTGGATGCTACTGAGAAATTACTGATCGAAAAACCTAATATCGTGACACAACAGACGCGTTTGCAACCACTGAATAAATCATAACACGGGGACACGACATTTTTGGTAACGATATCTTATGATAAAGAGCAAATCCTTGATGCCAAATATTATGTCGGTCTACCTTCGCGAAGTGGTTGCGTTAAGCGTATATGGCGCTTGAAAAATTAGACAACGTTACCAAAAAAAAACGTTAAAGTCTAATCTAAATAGTATCGATCTCGAATTGAACTGCTAGTTAACCTATATATAGTATTTAGGATATCGTTACGTCTTAACCTCCTAGTCTCTAGTTAACATCATCCATTCAGTCAAAAGATGTCCACCGCTGAACTTGCCCAAAATATTACCAATTCTGCAAATACATAATAACTCCTTTAAACGTCGTACTAGAATTTCAAAGTAAAGCTAATAATAAAAATGTCACACAAATAAGCACGAGGACCCATTCAATGTAACAACGAATGCATTTCCATAGCTAAGCTTAGTTTCCATGGCTTCAATAAAACCAAATAAAAACCAACGGTTTTATTACAACCATATAAAGAACATTGTATGAAAAGTATTGAAAAAAGCAAAGTGCTGTGTTATGTATCGTAAAAAGGTTATGACCCAAATATGGTACATTCATAGACATTTTATTGCAAAAATATGAATTTTACGTGAAAAATGAAGAGCTTAAAACATCGGGTTTCAAGTTTTAAAGTAGTATCGAGTGTTTTATAGAAGAGTGATTTGAAAATCAAAGCATTACTTCCTTCTGTTTATTTTCTTTTATGTTTTGTTTTTTAGTAGCCGTGTATGTCCCACTGCTGGGCAAAAGCTGCCTCCATAACCTTCCAGGAACTCTTCTGCTGCGCCACCTCGAACCAGCTTTCGTTGTGCGCGTCTAGATCATCTCGCTCTTTCTAGGCCGGCCTCGGTGGCGCCATCCATCTTCAGGCACCCATCGTGTTGAGACCTTGGCCTTTCTCCTTCCTTCATCCTCCATCTCTTATGATAAGACATTAAAACCAGCTGTTGCCCTTGGTTTCACTCGGGTTCTAAAACAATAACTACTAAAATGTAGCCTGTTTAATTTTTTTTCTCGAAAAGTCTGACAACCAGTCCTACCAAGGGGTATCGTATTACCCAGTACTAATTGGCTTGCGGAGGTCACATATGCAGAAGCTTCATGTAAAATACTGGTACTCAGCTGCATCGTTCATCATCATTCTCTTGACCATATCCCAATTTATTTGAAGTTGGCGCAACGTGGCTTCTTCCATACTTAGCTATTTGTCGGCTCATGAGTCATCGCCATTCTAACCATATCATCTTCCACAAAGTTCATCCTAAGTTTAGTTGATCTTCCCCTACTTTTAATAACCATTCACAAGTTAAGAAAAATAAGTAACTTGCATGAAGAAATATTTCATATTGACACGATCACACGGCCAAATTCACCTTGAACCGGCAAAGCGGTAACATCCACAAAACTCATAAATCCAAGAATAAAGCGTTCCGAAGTAAACTGGAGTGTGCAATTAAACGTTATATTGTGAGTTAAACCATTTGCTCGTCGCAACGCCAAAGTGTTCGCAGTTAGTTGAATGTGCAGAAGTGCCATTTTTGTCGTTGGGAACATTTACGTATTGAAATTCTGGCAATTTCCCGCTATTTGATTTGCTTTTAAGAGTTCGCCATTTTCTTAAATCATTTCTGAACTGTTATGTTAAGGAGGCTGCCTGCCTTTTACGTTAGTTATGGTCTTAACAATCCTTTTATCAAGGATAAGTTAGATTTTTTTTTGTGTAGTTTTTTTTTAGTTTGATACCTCCACGCGTTCCGAAGAAAAATGGTCTTGACAGACGAACAGACAGACGGACAAAAAGTGACCCTATATGAGTTTCTTTTATGCCGACTGATGTACGGAACCCTAAAAATAGAATATTTCTGTTTTAAAATAACGGCTGTTTACGTTTTGCTGTTAGATAGAGTGTACTTTGTTAAACACGCGGCGACACATCAAGCTATACATTTCCAGTATAACATGGCCATGGTTTGTATAGATTTCCCGTACAATGAGAGATCCGCATAAACCGGTTTTGTATACCTTGATTGGTCGTCGTGCGTACAGCAAAAATGTGACAAAGCAGGGAGGGCCCCCCTCCCTGCTTTGTCATTTTTGCTGTAGTCCTTTTTGTGTAGTCATATTGAGATCTTATAAACAACCTTTAGATGGACTTAACCAAAGTTGTATACTTCCCGATTGGTAACGTAAACTGATGTTACTAATTCGTCCATCATGTGCCTAGCCTTTTCCCAACTAAGTCGTTAAACATGGGGTCGGTTTCACTATTCTACATGGAGCGACTGCCTATCTGACCTCCACAGCCAAATAATGCGATACCCCTTGGTAAGACTTTCAGGCCACTGACTATCTGGAACAACTGTCAAAGATCTACAAAAGACAGCCGGGATCAACTGCTTAACGCGCTTTCCGAGGCAAGGAGGAAACTCGGTATGTAATGGATGGTCACCCATCCACAGACTAACTTAGGCAAGCGCGGCATAACCTGAAAATCGACCCAAGCGGCTGTTAATATTTAACCATTAATTCGTTGTGGAGGTATAAAAACACTCATTCACTTTTCTTACGTTAATGTAAAACAGAACAAATCAAATTGACCAGGTTTTCAGAACGAGATTTGGAGTATTGTGGGTAGTTACTGTTGATCTTGTATATTTTTTGTTTTGTGGCTGAAGTGCTGAACTCATTAGACGAGTTGTATTTGTCAGCAAGCGACTGTATGCGGGCTTTTAGAAATTTTTGTTCGTATCTAGTTAGAGGAAAAATAAATAGGTGTTTTTAGAAAGTTGTTTAATTATAAATTAAGAGAAACATTTGCATGTGGCTGAGATGAGAATGCTAAGAGGGATGTGTGGTGTAACGCGAATTGATAAAATAAGGAATGAGTGCATATAAGAGGGAGTCTGAAAATGGCGCCGGTGACTGAAAAATTGTGTGGTAATCGGTTATCGTGGTATGCACATGTGATGCGGAGAAATGAGGAGAACGTATTGAGGAAAATGTTGAGTATGAATGTAGATACGAGACAGGTAGATAAGAGAAGAGGAAGACCAAAGAAACGATGGATGGACTGTTTGAAGGATGATATGGCACGAAAGGAAGTGACTGCTGAGATAACGAGTAACAGAGAAGTATGGAAGAAGAAGACATGCTGCGCCGACCCCAAATAAGTTGGGATAAGGGCAGGAGACTGATAATGATGAAGATGATGAAACATTTCCGATTGTAAGACCTATTTGTTTTTTTTTTTTTTTCTTGTTGCAAAATTGCTTTTTTTTCTTCAGAATAATGGATAGACCGCGCTATCATTTACACTTATAATCCTAACTAATATAGTAAATGCGAAAGTATATTTGTTTGTTTTTACCTTTTCACGTCTAAACCACTGAACCGATCATCTTGAATTTTTGCACATACGTTATCAGGTGTACAGAAATGGACATAGACTTCCTTTCATCCAGAAAAAAATACAATAACGTTCTTATGATAAAGGTCTCTTTCGAATCTATACTAATATTATAAAGAGGTAAAGTTTGTGATCTTGTGAGTTTGTGAGGTTGTAGGACGTAATCTCTGGATCTACTGAACCGATTTTGAAAATTCTTTCACTAATAGGAAGCTATATTATCCCACATATATTTACAATGTGCTCGTGGGGTAATTTCGAAGCCGCGGTCAACAGCTAGTAATTAATAACAATAGTGACCCTTGGCACGAGTTTAATGACAAACCATTCAGTTTTGTTTATGACAAGTATCATGCACACATTAACCTAGAAAACTGCATCCTTTGTATAGTTCAAAAGAACAACGGTCACGCAGACAGATATGAAAAGTGACTTTATCACAAGCTTTTAATTAACTTGCAATGTTTGTTTAGGTCAAATCTTGCAATTGTATTTTTAAAACATTTATCCCCAACCGATTGAGCTGAAATTTACATAGGTACACGTTTAGTTTTGATGACAATGCATGGTATGCTAAGTGACGTCATTCGAAATCCAATGATGACGGGGCACGGTGGGTTCTCCGAATACCTGCATCATTGTAAGTGTAAGGAGAACCCAGCGTGCATCTGCGAACCAAATAAAGTAGAGTCGATCGCACACATCCTAACGGAATGCCCAGTGTTTGAGGCAGAGCGATACAACGTCAAACGGAAACTAGAGACAAGCTTAAATAAACAGCATACAAAAGCTTATGTCTGAAAATAAATCCAGAAATACCTTATTGGAGTACTGCTTATTAGTCACAACAAAAGTAATTGAACGAAATAAAACTATGCTTTTCCAAATATGAATATTTCTTTATAGAAAAGATATTTAGATATATGTATAGAAAAACGTAGCTCTTAAATTAAATAATAAATTAAAGTCGGATTTATAAATTAAACACGGAATATTCATGTAGATAAACTTTTTTAAAATTAACGGTCAATAATCAAGCAAATGGCAGTAAAAACAAAACAAGCTTATAAAGGTCTCTGACAATGACAGGGGGACACCAGCAGAGCAGGAGTGGTTTTAAGCCGGTTCGAGTCCGGCACTACCTCGACTGTCTTACAGCCTGTGAGATAGTCGAGGTGTCCGTGGGGATTGCCCACTCCTGCCAAAACAAAAAAAAAATCCAATATGGCGCAACCCCAAAGATGAAGGACTAGTTATATTTATGCATCCCCGTGATATGGGTATCAATTAAAAGGGTTTGCTGAGAGAATTACTATAAAAATGACGTCACACCTGTACGGTTCACGTACAGGCAAGTAATTTGCGGACGCCCGACCTACTTGCCGTAATTAATTTTATATTAAATTTATTTCTAATACTATTGACCATCACCTTAGCGAGTAAAACCGCGGATTAGCATCCAATATTATAACTTCATGTAACTTTACAATAAACTTGGGATTGTAAAGTCTGTACGTCAACTCACTTACACTGAAACTCTACTTTCTGAACCGTCATCATCATCATGTCTTCTTCTTCCATACTTCTCTAAAACTTGTCATCTCAGCAGTCACCTCCTTTCTAGCCATATCATCCTTCACACAGTTCATCCATCGTTTCTTTGGTCTTCCTTTACTCGTAAAGCCATATAAATTCATACTCAACATTTTCCTCAATATATTCTCCTCATACCTCCGCATCCTTTCTGAACCGTACCGTTTTTATTTTATTTTTTACTTTAAGCTTTTTTATAAATTATACAGGAGGCCTAAAATGGTCGCTTATGTAAAATCATATTATGATAATTATATGAAACATTATTTCAATTCTTAACATTGTCACAGACACATTTAATATAATAATAATAAATGTTTATTGTGTCTCAAAAGTTACATGCTATACATGAGTTGAGACAACCCAGTAAGTAATTAAAAATACTTGTGTTGAGGTTGACTCGCTACTTCCCTTATTTAATACAATATTGAGACTAAATTACTAGAAAAGAATACAAAACAAAATAAAACAAAACAAAACCCAGCGAAGAAGCAAAGCTGGTAAAAATATGTGATTCTTATAATTTCCATGAGCTTATTCTAGGCATGCATGTTTGTGTGTTCGCGTGTGTGTTCGTGTGGGTGGGTTATGTGTGTGTGATAGTGTGTGCTTGTTGCTGAGTGTATAATTATGTACGTATGTGTCAAATTAGCGAATTCGTTCTAGAATGTGCTCAGTTTCCTCAAACGTCAATGTTTTTAGCCATTCAGTTATAACTTTCTTACATTCATACAAGACTCTAGGATGAAATTGTAGTTTAGCGTTTATTTTGTTGTTAATATATGCAGATTGGGTTAGATACTGACGTCTTGCATAAATCGAACTAATATTATGAATTATCAGTTTGTGACCGTTTTAAGAACTGTAACGTAGTTCATATTATTATCATAAATTATGATTCAGCTAAAGCGGCCATTTCAGACCCGCTGAACTTCTTACTGATATTTTTTTATTACTGACATATAGGTATTAATACCAGCGCCGGAACCTAGCCAAACACTAAAAAGTTCACGATCCCTAATACCAACCCACTAGTTACAATAAACAAACTACTGAAACCTGTTATAATAACGTTGGAATAATTAAATGAAACTGAAAGCTGTAGAAGGCTTTAATTATTCAGGCTAGACGATAATTACTGGCGTACCCGCTCTCAAGACTAAAGACTACTTGGTTATTGGCTTGGCTTGAAAAAAGTACTCTTGACTTTAAAACTGGCTGGTTACATGGTAAAAGGATTAACACTGTTTTCCGAAGAGGTAAGCATAGTCGACCTATTAGTATATTCATACTTTGCAGTTACGTGATCCTTTGTAATAGGAGGAGAGCGCTTTGTCATCAATCGGGTACTTTACCGGAGTCGAGGTTGCTACTAAGATTTTTTCATGACATCACGCCTGTAATCGCTGAAGGTCTAGGCAGATATGCACCTAATAGTACACCAACATGCCTCTAGTTAAATTTAAGTCCCATGTAATAAGGGACAGCCCTATTACCATCAACCGGGCACAAATCCAGACTCCGTGGCAGCTACTGAGAAATTCCTGATGGAAAAGCCCAATAACACATTGCCCGACCAGGAATCGAACCCAGGACCTCATGTTCAGCAGTTGCGCTTACGGCTACTAAACCAACGAGCCAGTTAGAGAATATTTTCTTTACTATTAAAGAATTTCATCTCAAGTACGGAGATTCGTGCTAGTAAAAAGCGGAATAGTGAATGAGTGATACGAAAATACTTTAAAAATAGAACATGAGAATATCGAAATATAGTGAAACATAAAAACCTCACACTGCGGTTTATAATAACTAACGAGGTCATTATGAAACTTGAAAAGGACGGTTTTTTTTTTGTTCACCTACAGCGCTACTGTCACATGACTGAGATGAGCTTGACTATAAGGCTTGCGGGGTATGAAATTTCAGATGTTTTGAACGTTGACATTTTACCCGTAGGTATTTTGATGTTCGAAATTCAAATATGAACCCGGCTTTGTGGTTTACGGAGGTATCTTTGCTATGTATTATAGTACTACTAGCTGTTGCCCGCGACCTTCATCCGCGTGAAATGTTTATAAAAATATTATTTCCGTATTTGAATCGAATTTTGTTAACAATGCCAAGGTTAAAAAATAAGTAGCCTAAGTAATAAATGGAGCTTAAGTTACTCCTTATAACATCAGCTATTTACCAGTAAAAGTCCCGTCAAAATCGGTCCAGCCGTTTTTGAGATTAGTCGGAACAAACAGACCGACAAAAATTAAAAAAAAAATAGATCTTGTGTTGTGTTTCCGCAGAAAAACAAAACATAAACTTGTCTGTTTATTGCAAAGCCATATCCTATATCACTTTGTTTCGCCTACTACCTCTCCACGTGTATGGCCATTTAAAAGAATTAAAAAAAAACGTTTCGACAGAACTTGCCAAGTCCAAAACACGCAATTTCAAACATAGAATGCAGTACTCTTCCAATTTGGAACCCTCCGCGTGATAATTAAGCACATGTCCAGTGCCAAATTGGAGCTAGCCAGATAACACTTGGATGAGAAAAAGTTTAATTTAAAATACAATCACGATTGCATTTAGCACAGGGTTAGGTGCAGTCGTTGTCAAAACTCATTTGTACAAAATAGAGTTAATTAGAATGCATTCACATCGGATATTGGTACAGCGTCTGCGTTGATAATTACAGTGTCTGACACGTTAAAGTATCTAACCTTTAAACGCATTGTAAAGTAAATAATTACTTTGTCATTTTATAAAAATATTAAATATGTTACCGGCCAAACCCGATTTCAGGCCAAACTAGGGATCATCACAAAAAGACAATCATAGAGCACCCCGACTAAATGGGTTAGGTTAGGTTAGATTGGTGACCAACCACGTTGGTCCTACATCCAAGTTGGGCGCAGTTTAATTGTTTTGTTTGGGTTAGTGTATCCTGATATGATAGACCAGTAAACCGGTTTGGCCTAGGACAAACTAGTTTGGCCTGAAATCGGGTTTGCCGGTAACATATACATTTATAAATTAAAATAACCAGAATCAGAATCAGATCTTTATTTGCTTTGAATGTAGGTACAGGTATACGATGTTGTACATTAAGAGATCGGCTACAGTCTACCTTACGGCGTGCAAATTGTTACATAAAGTAAAATAATAATTGAACCTAAGGTAACTAATTCCTTCTGTCAACACTGGTACTGTCCCCTAGAGACTAGCGGCGTTGCCACGTTGTATGGCGACGCTTAGCCTCTGGCCAAGTCAAAAGCCAGCCCTTGGGTCATGGGAAGTGTCAACTAAGCGTTTTGACACTTCCCATGACCTGAAATTAAAGCTTCATGCTTGGAGTAAGTCATATGATGGCATAATAAGCCTATCATGTTCCCACTGCTGGGACACGAACTTACTTTAGAAGCCGAAAGGCACTTATTCTCCCCGTTAATGCGTTTTTTATTACAGTTCTGGATCCTAGTACCTGGGATCCTGGGAGTTACGGAGATGTTACGTATATATCGGAGGTCAAAGATCGCACATTTTTGAAAGTGTTTTTTAAAACGCAAGTTTTTTTATGTTTTAACTTTAGGTACTTTAAATATCTAGATGACCCTTTTACTATTCAAAGCATCCATCAGAACAATGTTTTGAGTGCGTTACATTGTGTCCGTAAACTACTGTTAACCGTGATATTTCCCCCAAAAAATGCAGTTTTCCAGCAACATTTTTTTGCGTCCAGTTATTTAGTTTGATGTACAGAATGATTAGTGGACATCTTCGCAAGCTTACGTTTACACCTTGTAGTTACAACAAAACACCCTTCAACTTAACCACTAATCGACAGAACCCAAGCACGTCACAACATAATAGGTACGTAGGTGTACAATCTTCCGATATTGAAAAATTCTCACGTGGTACGCAAGGTGCTGAGGGATCTTAATGAAATTCCTTTCAACCCCCGCAACGCTCAAGGATACGGTAATTAAGTTAAGGGTTCCAATGCATAGAGGGTGGAGGGGTGTATAGAATATAGATATTGGAAGGACGTGGGATGTTTAGGGTTAGAGGTAACTAGATTAATTAATCTTTGTTAATGTCGAGATCTATGAAAGGTAGCGTGGGTGGGTTGAGATAACTGAGGTTCTTAATCAGTTTGAAAGCTTGGGGTTGTTTATATTATTTTTAATTCATACTGAGCTCATTTACATTTTAAAATATGGTTTTGATTTTTATCGTTTTTTTTTTTTTTTATATTAATGTATGGAAAATTTCGCAATGCTGATGTACAAGGATACGCTACTGAGCCTTACCTCTTCTTTAAAAAGTTATATCTTGAATTTTTACAAAAAGAGTATTCCAGCTTGTCTGGTTTTCTTGTAAAAGTATTGATTTGGTCATTACGATATGTTTTTTTTTTGGTTTTACTCCTTTAAGATTAGTTATTTATTTAACCGAAATAAGTTTGCAAGCGATATACATCATCTGCCTAGCCTTTTCCCAAATATGTTGGGGTCTGCTTCCAGTCCTTCTGGATGCAGCTGAACACTAGTATTTTACATTGAGCGACTGCCTATCTGACATCGACAACAATGTTAATTAATTTACTTGTTCTTTATTTTTTTGACTCAATTTAAATTAAGTTAAGAACTTCGTTTTTTAAATTTTCTTTAAACTTTAAACTATAAAAAAGTATCCAATCTCATTTTTCATTTTAACTTAACTTTTTAACGCACGTCATCTAAGATTTATGGCTTCTCTTTTATATTAAAGTTAAAACAATTTACTTTATCCTTACTTCTGAAAGTCATATCTTCACAAAGAAATATTATGAAGGTAACGATATCTTTTAATGGCCGTTTGTAGGTAGTTTGAAGTTTTCAATGAAATTACTTATCCGTTAAGCGTACTTATACGCCTCTGCGACCGTTTTATGTGGTAGGAATTGTAATCAAAAGTTTTTAATGTTCGGCTCGAGAAAACATGAATTTAGACTTGGGTAATAATATTAAAATGTCTTTTTAGGGTCAATAATCTCTTTTTCTATCTTTTTTTACGTTTTTGTGAAGTAAGCTATGATTTGTTGTCGGGCCTACGAGACTGTCCTCCCATAAATAAGTACTGACACTGTAACAAAATAATATTGTAAAATCAATTAATTTTAAACGAGGAGCCATAGGGTTTCTGGCCAGTTCTTCCTCATAGGAAACGACCGACCCAAACCGTGCAACTTTTCTCGACGTTTTGGAAGTGTTTAGAATATTTTGATTTGATTTGATTTTCTCCTAAATAATACTTCTACCACCATAAGAGCTAGGGTGAATGCACCGAAACAATGCGAAGATGTGCGAAGCGGCGAGGAGAGGACGTGCATAAGAGCTAGGGTGAATGCACCGAAGCAATAACCGCATGATCATCAAGTTTAATCTCTGTTTCAACACAAACAAGAAATCGAGAACAGTATAAACTGCAGCCGTTACCTCGCGATCACCACATTATTTAAGATAATAAAATTGTAAGGCCGATGTCTGTACATTGAAGATATTGAAAAAAAAAAATGTGTATATAGGGTGTCTTTATTACAGCAACAGAAGCCAAAACAATAGTTTTATGAATTTTGTCTTTCTGTCTGTATGTTTGTACGCGCATCACACAAAAACTACTACATGGATTTGAACGCAGTTTTCACCACTGTACTGCTAAAATATAGGCTACAAAATATAGTTTTGGACCCGATATGTGGCCCCGTGCGAAGCAAGGGCGGTTCGCTATTTAAATATAAAGCCCCTCTGGTTGCTTCTATGGCCGGTATGCGGCAATTAATTCGTTTTGTGTCAGCGTTAACTCGCCAGTTCACATGCACTCCACAGATTTGCAGAGCAAATTGAGTCCTCATACCGTAACCGACTAACCACCTACAGGCTATTGCAATATTTATGTGTAATAGTGTAGTGAACTATAACATGACCTATAACTAAAAAAATATAAATGTATTGCACTAAGGAAACTTTATTCTTATTTTTCACCTTCATTGTCACTCATAGGACGCCGAAGAGTACGTAGACATTTATTTTCATACGAGGCTAGTGTTTTTTTTTTAAACTAGTAACCAATGTATATAATTATTCATTATTCATCTTGATAATTTATTTTTGACTGATAGTGTAAGAAAATGTTTTAAAACTAACCTAGTGATCTGGATTCACCAACAGTAGAAGTAGCGAGCAAGTTATAGATTGTTATGATTTCGTTTAAAAAGTTATAATGAAATAGGCGAAAGGCATAAAAAAACAGTATATTAATTGTCAGGCATAGATCATGGAACTGTTTTAATGAGTTTTTTATTTTGATGATTGTATAAAAAATGCCACTTTTTTAAAATAATATTCAGCAGAAACAAAGCTACCAATAACAGTTCAAGATTCATGTAAACAAAGCGAAAACTACATCAATATTCCTGCACCAAAGAAATTACGAAACAAGTAAGTTCTGATACTGATACTGTTGTCTGCGTCATCCCACTGCTGTGCAATGGCCTCTCCCATTACACCCAGTTGTTTCGATCCAGGGCTAATGTGGACCACTGGTCGTTGGTTTTGTCCAGCGCGCCTCGCCATCTTCTATGAGGTCTGCCTTGACTCCTTCTGGCTGTGTTTGGCACAGCTTATTGGGCATGCGGCAGACGTGGCCAGTCCAGACCCACTTTAGCTTAACGGCTTTTTGAGCAACGTCAGTAATTTGTGTTTGGAGCGCAGTGTGTTGCGTGAAACATGATCGGTTAGTTTGAAGCCTAAAATGCTACACAAACAACTATATATGTACACTTGGTAATTTAAAAATACATTAAAATTTAATCTAAAATCCATCACCACATTTATAATTATTTCCGGCAATATCTAAATAGAACAAAAGCCGATACAGACCACGTATCCGCAACACATAAACGTGTTCTAGATAATGTTTCAACTGACCCCTGTTAACCGGCCCACCAGTTAGCCCGGATATTAGTCTAACACAATTAATCCGGGCAGGGTTTCCCACTTTACGGTACTATATACGGACCCCTAATTTTCCTTGATTAAGACCTTGATTAGGATGGCGGATGTTAATTGGAAGTCTTAATTGATTTCGTTTTCAGTTTAGTTTTTTTTTGAAAGTGTTTTCGTGTTTTTGCATGATAAGTTCGGACTTGAAGTTAGAAACTCCTAAAAACATTTATGTTTACGGTTATTAGTAGTTAATGGGACTAAAATAAACTCATTCTAGACCAAATTTGGCAAAAAAATGCGCTTTTGAAATAGCCAAATCCTTAGTTTGAAACAGTTATGGTGTAAAACTCCTGTTTTTAAGTTTTACAATTACGGTGGGACCATGAAAATTCTCTAGAGCCACAGTGGCGCTGTAAAATTTAATAAAAAAATGTCCTACCAGCTGCTGCTAAAAATCTGTTTTTGTTTTTTTTTTTTTTTTTTGTTTTTTTTTTACAATTGGTTTAAAATTACACTATTACACGTGATTGAATTTTAAGGCCGGTCAATGTAGTATGGCTGATATACCAAAATAAAAACACAATTACACGTAAAACTGCAAACTTTCAGAAAGGCAACGCAGGTCTTGCAATTTAGGATGTTTGAAATTCAGGTCATCATCTTCCAGCCCTTGTCCCATTCTACTTGGGGTCGTCGCAACACGTTTTCTTCTTCCATTCTCCCTTGTCAGACGTCACAGCATCATTTACTCCTTTCTAAATCATATCCGTCTTGACACAATACATCCATCTTTTTTTTGGCCTTCCTCTCCTTTTCCATCTATCAACATTCATGTCCATCACTCTTTTAGTCATAAATGCGTTTGGAAGTCGAACTTCAGGTAGGTAAACCTCTATAATTATTACGTTATGAACACTGGAAATTAACTTGAATAAACTTACACTGTCGCTTACGCGATATCTTCCGTGATTTTCTACTAATGTGAGCTCCCAATATTTCGACGCTGTTGAAAATCACGGAAGATATCCCGTAAGTGACGATGAACTCGTAAATTTAGATATAAACAGTAAAAATTAAAAACAGTGTTTCACTTGATTAATACAAGATCGTAACTTCTGTTTTCTTGCGCAACAGATGTTAAAGCCATTTTTTTGAACCACACTGCTAAAACTCGAAAAAAGCAATTTTACTTAATTAAGCTATAAAAACCTCTTCGTTTCCTGTACTTACCTACAAACAATAGATTAATTTATAAGACTACTGTCGCTTTCAAATCATAACTTTGAAATGTAGCACAAAACTAAGTTCGTCGACAACACAAATTAGACTTTGAATATGAGTTTTCAAAGACTACGTTGTGTTAGCAACTCAGAATTGAATTTAATCCGCCGGCCATGCTTTCTATCTCGTCAATTTTCTTAAGATTCTTTTTCTTGTACAATCTTCATACATTCAGCTTTGATTCCAATTTTGTTTGGGTTTTCGTACAAAGCATGATAATTATTTTACAAAATGGCATTAGTGTATCCGTAACTAAACTACTTAACTTGTTTAAACTAATATTTAGTGGTAAAATAGGTTTGTAAGTTTGTATTTAGGGGGTAATCTCTCTTCCCAAAATCCGAAATATTTCACTAGTGGGAGAAGTAGCACTATCCCCGAGTGTCATTGACTACTGAGGTGGACTGTATTGTTTAACAGCACCTAGACTGAATATTTCCGTAGTGGACTGTATATTAAAACATTTACTTGATAATCACTAGTTTTATTTCACTATTAAGTTACATTGTAGAGAGCTTGTAATCGACTGTGCTCTGGCATCTTTTTTTTTTTTTTTTTTTGTTGATGGCATCTCGCAGTTCAGCCTCTGAGGCTGGCTACTGCTTAACCGGACTATTCCCTGTGGATCCTGTGGATGCCTTAAAAGTGAATCTAAGGCCTCCAGCTAGGGGCTTAAAACTATACTTAAAAACTAAGCGACCACTCGCTAAGGGCACCCCCTGTGGGGTACGGGCCTCGGCTTAGGGCGTCGCTGGGGGGGGCAGCAAAGGGACAGGCTGGATCTGAGTGATATTATTTAGGGGCTGGTTTAAAACTACCGGCTCAGCATCGCGGGCTGGCTCTGGCAAGGGTCGGGGGGGGTTCGTTGAACGTGGGCGTCGCGTCGGGCCTCGGCGGCGAGGACGGAAACATGGCGGTCTGTATTTGTGTTTACGCAATGTACTGGTTTCCCTACTGCTCTCCTGGAGGAGGGTGATGGGGTCATCGGGGGTGGTGAGAGCATGTCGCGGACGGCGAACCATGCTAATACGCGAGGGCTCGTATCGGGCGGCCGATGCGATCAGGGGGTTCCTATGCTTGATAGCGGAATCGAAGAAACGCTTGGAAAGACGTTTCATAAACTGAGCTAAGGTGGGGATCCTAAGGTCTAAGTGGAGACTGTCATTACGGACATAATAGGGGGCACCGGTGATCTTACGGAGAAAACGGTTCTGAAGGGTCTGCATCCGGTGCAGATGACGCGGGTGGGCATGGGCAAAAGTGACACAAGCGAATGTCATAATGGGACGGACGACGGCGGTATAGAGTCGCAACTTGCACTTAAATGACAATTTGCTCTTTGCCGTGATCATAAAATGGAGCCTACCCATGGCAAAGGCAGCCCGGTCGCGGGCTGCTCTTATATGCGCTGCAAAGGACAGGTGGTTGTCGAGAATGACTCCTAAGTATTTGGCTTGCTTCTCCCAAGGGATCGGCTTGCCGAACATAGTGATCGGAGAGGGAACGGGACGTATGAGACGCGCCTTATGGAAAAGAACTGCCTGGCTTTTATCGGGATTGACCTCGATTCGCCACTTACGGAACCAGGCTCCTAAAGCATTGGCTGCTTTTTGGAGCTGACGGGCGATGGCGTCTTGGCCGTGCCCAGTATAATAGATTGCCGTATCGTCGGCGAAAAGGGCCAAGTGAGCCTTTTTGCTCTTGGGGATATCTGAAGTGAATAGAGTGAATATGAGGGGGGAAACGACAGAGCCCTGAGGGACTCCCGCGCGAATGGGGTGGGGGGAAGAAAGGGTTTTCCCTATGCGATAGCGGAAAGGGCGATTCGCCAAAAAGTCTCGCAAGATGAGCACGAGACGATCTGGCACACCGAGCTGATACAGCTTGTATATCAGCCCGTTGTGCCAGACTTTGTCGAACGCTTTCGCTATATCGAAAAATAACACACCGGTCATCGCTCCACGCTGGAAGCCAGCGCTCAAGTGCTCTACGATGCGGTGGACCTGTTGGACGCACGAGTGTTCGGTCCTGAAACCGAACTGCTCGTTGGGAATGAGGCTCTTAGCCTCGGCAAAGTCTTTGAGGCGCTTATAAATAAGCCTCTCATAGATTTTACCGAGCGCGCTAAGGAGACTGATCGGCCGATAACTAGTCGGCTCAGTTTTAGGTTTACCCGGTTTGGGAATACCTATGACGGTGGCCTCTTTCCACACTTGGGGAAAGATGTTATTGCTCAAGGCGCCATTGAAGATGGAAGCCAACAAGACTATGAGCTGAGAGGGGAGGACTTTGAACACCCTATTGGTGAAGCCATCGGCGCCAGGGGCTTTCCGAGGCTGTAGCCTATCTATTATGTCTTTCACTTCGTCGGGCGTGACTGAAGGAAGAGGACAGTCGGGGTCTTCTACTGGGGGGAGAGCGGCTCTACGTTCGACTTCCGCGTCCACCTCAGCGAGATGTCGCATGTCTACTGGTTGAGAGCTGGGCGTGCACTGAGATTCCAGGCTGTCGGCCAGGCATTCAGCCTTCTCAGAGTCGTCAAAGGCGACGCTCTTATCGGGGCGAATGAGAGGAGGCATAGTAACCTCGTCGCTGCTAGCACGCAACTTTCGTTGCAGTTGCCAGAAAGCTAAGTGAGTGGGCTCGAGTTCGCTAAGCTCCTTGTCCCAACGATTCGAACGAAACTCACTGGTGCGCTGCTTTACAGCAAGCTGCAAGCTGCGCATGTGAGCCTTGTTCGCATAGCAGGGAAAGACGCTATAGGCACGAACGGCCGCGTTCTTCTCGGTTATCAGATCACGTATGTCATCGGGTAGTTTCCAGCGGTGATCGCTCATCGCTGGGACTTCCCGTGAACAATCCTTCAGTACGGATTGTACGTGATCTGTAAACAAGTTGATGGCGGCCGTCGTGTCTGCGACTGAGACTATGTGATCGGGGATACCGTCCGTGAGAGGAGACATGTCGGATTTCAGCTTATCGCTTACTTTCTTCCAGTCTGTTATCAAAATAGGGGCAGGGGGCTGGCTGGGGTCAAAGAGGCCCGAGCTAGAAACGAGATGCATGACTACCGGACGGTGGTCAGAGTTAAGCTCGTGTAGCGTCTCAATCGAGTCCAGCCTGAGGCTGACGTTCCTGAGCAGCGCTATATCGAGCACATCGGAAACCGACAGTGTCGGGGTAGTGGGTGTGCTCCATAGGAGCGATAGGGTCGAAAGAAAGGGAGTCGCTTAGGTCGAATAACGCTCGCCCTCTCGGGTTAGTCGTTATGCTGTTCCAAGCAGGGTGTTTGGCATTGAGGTCGCCCGCTATGATAACGGACTCGCTCAAGCCGAAGAGAGAAGTGAGATCCTTCTCTAACAGGGAATGGTCCTCAGATGAATTTACGGGGGGCATGTAGGCAGAGATGATATGGACCGACTGATGGCCGGTCAAACCTAGCCGACAGATTGAAACCTCAAGTACTGATTCTAGAGGGGGTGAGTCTACTGGGATGCAGTGCAGTTCTTTACGGTAATAAATGAGCGTGCCGCCTCTGTGGCAGCGGGAACGGTCATTGCGAACTATATGAAAGTTTGCAATCTTGGGGTTGCGGAGATGGAGCTTTAAGAACGTCTCTTGGACAAGAAAGACATCTATCTGATGATCGCGGAGGAACGCGGCGATCTCATCGCGTTGTCCACTAATGCCGTTGGCATTGTAGAAGCCTACTCTAAGGGATCGGGGTTGGGTACTCGTTAAGGGCCTAGTTAGATCCATTATCGGTCTGGTTGTGAGAGAGCGCGCGGAGAGCTGCACGTATCCTAGGATACGATTTCAAGATCATGTTGATCTTTTTCATGTCATTCGTTCCTCTGAGCTCGGCCGCTAAGCGGTCGGCCTCAGGGGATTCGAAGATCGCGAACCTAGCGATGGTGTCGAAGGAGCTTTCCTCGGCATCCTCAGACTCTGGGCCGGGTGGCCTGGAGGGAGGGCGCGCTGGTGAGGCTAGGGGAGCGGCCGTTGGAATGGGCGCAGGGCAAGGGACCGGGTTATCTAATAACCCGGGCATGGGGGCGGTGGTCTTGGGGCTACCAAGTGCTGGAAAGGCACGCTGATGATTCAGCGCGTTCCAGGGGGACGGTCTCTGGGGACTGAGACGCTCAGGCAACTGAGCAGAGGGGATCGGGACTGATGAGGGGGCTTCCCTCAGCTGGCGGGCGTTAAAACGCTTCGCCAGCTTACCCGGAAATTGTTTGGGGGCTTTGGGGCAACCCCTGTAGTTGGCCGGGTGGCCTGATTGACCGCATAGCACACAACTGGGTGGCTCGGTACAGAGATTCCTGTCTTTGGGACGGGAGCAATCGGCCGTGGCGTGATCGCCTAGGCACTTGACGCACCGGGGAGGAGCGAAGCAGTGCTTTTGGGCGTGGCCGTAAAGTTGGCAACCGTGGCACTGGGAAAGCACCTTGTTGCGGTGAGGCCGCTCTATGAGGATGCCCGATAAGGAGCAGACGGTCTTAACTTTAAAAATGGGGTGATGACCCTCGACGGGGTCACAGATGACGAGCACCATGTCGTACTCGTCACCTCCCCTCGCCTTGTGTAGGCGGTGGACGGCGGAGACTGGAACGTTCTGGGAGGTGAGGTCGTCCAGAATGTCCTGGGATGGGATCTCTTTGGGGATCCGCCTGATCACCATGCGGGTGGGCTTCTCCTCAGGGAGAGAGTAGGTGTGGAAGGTGACGTGCCTCCCACGAAGATTGCGGACAAGGTCCCTGAAGTCCGAAGACGAAGGGACAGTGACCTTTATACCCTGTAGGGTAAATTTGGCTGAGGTGTAGTTGATGCGCAACTCAGTGCACATCTTGGACACATCGGTCCACTTCGCCTTATCTTGGATGAAGATAGGCGGCGGGGACTTAAGCTTCTTTGAAGAAGAAGCAGAGGGTAGGGGCGGTAGCCATAGGGCTAACGGGGCGGCTAGACGCGGCCGGAGCTGTCGAAGCGACAGGAGAAACGGGGCGAGATAAGGGGGCAGGGGAGGGTGGG
Organism: Eugnorisma glareosa; assembly: GCA_947578425.1. Classification (NCBI taxonomy): domain Eukaryota; kingdom Metazoa; phylum Arthropoda; class Insecta; order Lepidoptera; family Noctuidae; genus Eugnorisma; species Eugnorisma glareosa. The sequence continues at coordinate 15,231,179 of OX387960.1, read as the reverse complement.
GTGGGGGTAGAGCGAGCCGCTACGGGCTTTTTGGCCTTATTGGCCTTAGCGCCCTTGCCCTTCCTATGCTTGCCCTTGCCTACCATTGTGTACTCCTCAGAGTCAGAGGTAGCGTCAGAGGCTCCCGAGTACTCCGAGGCCTCGGAAAGCACGTCCGCAATCTCCATAGGAGATGCATCAGGAGCTCTGGCATCGCCTGGTTCGGTCTTTTATACACGAGCGCGAAAGCGCACGGGGCGGCGGTGCCCAACATTATTCCCGCCAAATGATCAATAACATGGCGCAGAGCAACGGAGGGGCACTGGACAGGTTTCGACCTGTCGGGACTTGAACAGAACATGAATGCCGCTCCGTTGGTCGACCAATCAGAGTGTTTGTTACATTTTAACATGTCAGAACCTGTTGGTTCAAGGGTTTCTGGCTTCTATGTGCCTAATCATTATTATTTATTGATTATACATAAGTCTTAACCTACTTGGGACCCGGAGATCGGCGTCTTTATTACTATCGTTTATTATATCTAAGTCTTATTCTACTTGGGACCCGGAGATCGGTGTCTTTATTACTATCTATACATAAGTTTTATGTTGGTTGTGATCCTGAGATCGGCGTCCGCAACAACTACATTTAAAAAGTTCTCGTGGGATAATTTCCGACCATAACGCAAGCGAAACCGCAGACTAAGCAGGTCTTATAGAATACATAAAACAATTTACTCTTGGCAAAAAATTCATAATATAAAATGAATTTTCGGGATAAACATTATAAACGGTTCAAAACTTAATATAAAAGTCACAGTTGCCATTCATCGTGACAATGCTCAGTGGCGTGCAGTGCTTCCCGAAGGCAGGCAGGCCAAGCAAAAAAAAAAAAACTCGCAACATCACAGCGTCGCTCTACTTAGGATGACCCTCAAAGTAGTCACATCTATTGATATATTCACTAACCCTCCCAGGCCCCCGCATCTGTCTTCTAGTCTTCTTCATCGTCTTTTTAGTAAGCAACAACAACGCCATCTAGCTTAAATATAAGGAATTTCAATGGTATTCTGTCAATACAAGAACGAAGGATGTCGCTTCGTTACAAAAAAACCTAAAAAATAAAACAGAGGGCGCTGTAAACAAAAAAAAATAGTTTAGTTTTCGTTCCGTACCCAATTTTGAGCGTCTGACCGGAATATTTGAAAAACAAACATTGAAAATAAGCCTGTAAAAACCAAAGTTATAAATACAAGAACTCACCACATTAATCAAGGTTCAAATCACGATTTTCTGACAATGCAAACAGAAGAAAGATTCATTTGAAATACCGAGTACGAGATGAATTTTGGGTTAATTCTCGTAATTCGGGTATCTACACATTTTCCTTTAGACACAACTTGAATCTTAACATCAAACAATCGTGAATACTTATTGTTTTTAACTTCTGACAAACACATTATCAGCGCAAACTTCACAACAGAACACCATTTTTAAGTAAATAAACAAATACAACAAATAATATTTACACTACTGTACGTTTCAAAACGAATTACAACCGTCAGATATTATAATAATCAAAACATTCAAGATCACGAAATAAATTTTGCTTGTCACATGAAACAAATATGGCTTCTAAGAAAAATACAATTGTTATTTTGTCAATGAAAAAAACACTACCGAATATAATTGCATCACCGCATACCGTTTTAGCCGGATAATACTTTGTGGGGCAGCCAATCAGTGGCCAGCTAGCCAGCTACACTCGCAGGAGTTTACGCCCCTATTTACTATGTGTGCCGTTCGTATTTCCGTGTATATACACGAAAATACTTATCAGTGTGCTTAAATTTATCAATGGAAATTAGGCCGGCTGGGGCCTTGCCTAGACTCGTAATATTATTACCAGTTACGTCACACGGCCGCGACAAGTTGCTTTAAGTATTATAATAATAATAATAATCTCTTTATTTCAGAATAAACTCCATAAATTTACGTTAGTACATATTCACTTAAAAACTATGTTAGCGTACAGCACAAATACAACGATATTAGTAACATTAAAACTTAACAACTATGTTAGTAGACATTAACTATATTTACAGGAGCATGTAGCTGACTTAGATACCAGATAATAGGACAATCCAGTTTGTTGGCAATTACACTCAGGTGACTGTTGGTACTGGCACGCACCCTACGCAACAAGGACGCTGCTCGCTTGCGTCTGATCGCAGCGAAGCTGTCAGTCTGGGCGTCCGCGAACATCCCAGAGGCACTACAGAAACGTGGCAGCCCCAACAGCATCCTGAATGCATTGTTGTACTGGACGCGAAGAGCATTAACGGCCTTTTGTGTAAAGCTAGTCCAGAGGCTACAGGTGTAAAATACTTGACAGTATGCTTGGAAAAGAGTTATTTTAACTGAACCCGTGCAGCGTGAGAACCTTCGGATCAGCATATTACATCTCACCGCCAATGCTCTGCGCTCCCGGTCCACATCTAGATTGTCCTTCAAATCCTCCGTAACAATATGCCCTAGATATTTAAACTGACGAACACGGTTCAAGACACAACCACTCAACGAGACAGTTGGGTAGCTCTCTGTGCCCTTGTTAGCCGCCTTAAAGATCAGCAACTCACTCTTGACCGAATTGTACCTCAAACCGTGTCCCTCAGCGTAACTTTCACAGACTCTTATTAACTTCCTGAGACCTGCCATTGACGGGCTCAGCAACGCCATGTCATCAGCGTAGCTAATATTATTAAAAGCAACCCCATCGACATAGCATCCAGCATGTAAACTGCTGAGCTCGACAATGAGGTCATTTATGTATAAATTAAACAAAGTAGGGGAGGTTAACCCACCCTGCCTAACTCCACATTCCATCACGTACTCATCCGAAAGTACATTTGCCCACCTTACACAATTTAGTTGATGGGAGTACCAATATTTGAAAATTTTTATCACCTCACCAGGTACATTCGCGCCACAGAGCTTAGACCACAACTTGTCATAAGACACCATGTCAAATGCTTTTGACATATCTAAGAAACATGCAAAAACAGGAGTTTGATTGCCTGTATAATAATTGACAGTCTTTTTCAGACATAGAACTGCAGTTTCAGTAGATAGGCCCTCTCTAAAACCATGTTGAGCATCATGCAATTTTATGTAGTTTTTCAAAACTTTATTCAACAGAGAGTCAAATACTTTAGCTACAATTGTGGCTAAAGAGATTGGCCTATAGTTCCCTTTATCTGATATGTCACTAGTCCTGTTTTTTACAATCGGGACGACAATAGTTTTCATCATCTCCCGTGGCAGATAAGCGTGCGACAAACAACAGTTAAAAAACAAAGCCAAAACACGGGGCAAGTGAATACCCGCGTGCTTTAGGTGTTCCACACTGAGCCCGTCGTGCCCCGGGGACTTTCCTCGCTTCATGCGTACTATGACGTTTTTTACTTCGTTTGCTGAGTACCTGATTGTAAAATTTTGTGTCAGAAGCTGGTCAAGTTCACTCTCGCCACACGAAGGGCCCAGTGGTGATTTCACAGTAAACAAATCTTTGAACAGGTTCGAGATCTCCGCAGTATCAGTAAGACCGTCAACGCTCTCAGGAAAGCTAGACCCATGGTTTAAGCTGTTTGTACTCTTCCAGAAGTTCTTAAAGTTATTATCACTGTGAAGACAGGCTATCTTATCCATCACTATTTGTTCCTGATTATCTTGGCACCATTTCAATTTAGACTTAAATTCCTTTCTTGATTGCACCATATTTTTATAAAGCTGGCCACCCAACGGTTTACCGGCTTCCAGCCACAACTGAAACCTAAGTCTAGCTTCCCTGTGCGATCCACTAACATGCTTATTCCATCCCCTAACACAGCCCCCCTTTCTGTTACAGCGAGGTTTCTCATAACTATGGGACGCCGCATCACTCAAAATAGAAATAATGCAATGATACATATTATCAATAATAGCACGATGTTCCAAATCATGACAACTACTGTCAGCACAAAGACGGAACTGATCCGGAAAATCAACGAGCTTCAATTTGTCATTGCACGATTTATTATATTTAACTAATTGTTCTACATGTCTGTGTCCCCATATGACTTTATTCTCCCTGACCTGTCTCAAAAAAGTTTTAGGTTTAATTACATTAAAATTACAACGAATGACCAAAGGGAAATGGTCAGACCACAACATATCGTACTTCACACTCACAGTAACAATTGTACTGCAAGCGGACTCAGTGACCACACAGTGGTCAAGCCATCTTTTACAATCATGGGCTTCACTAATGAAAGTGAAAGTATCCGAATTAGTACCTAACAACTGTTCGTCAGCACATTTCCAGTTTTGCTCTAAACAAAATTGTTGCAACTCATTACCAAACAATTCACCCGAGTGGGCATTAAAGTCACCTAGAATAAAGCAAGCTTCTACCTGTTGTTCCTCAATAATGGCATTAATCCGGCTCAAGCACTCGGTAAATTCACTTAAGTTCTCCGCACAATTCGTAGGCATATACACACTAAACACTAAGATCGATCTGTGAGATAACACAATTTTAACAGCTGATAACCGCACATTGTTACAACTAACGACAGACACCGTTTGAAAAACACTTTTTCTCCAAAGTAAGGCGACCCCACCATAGGGCCTACCTAACAGGATACCAGTTGAAGTGTCCACCGCTGAAGTCCCAGTATGACCAAAGTCGGGATCAATTGTGCCCAACAAAGGAACGTCATAAGGCATAAGCCAGGTTTCCTGCAGGGCCACAATGTCTGCTGACCTGCATAATGCTCGCACACCATCCATACTTCTCTTGAGAGATTTACAATTAAACGAGACCAATGTTGTATCCATTAACAGCTGTTTTTATTCTCCGACACATTTCGCTTTGCAAAATAAACAAAGCGTCTAAATGAAATCCCATCAGGCCATAGTTTAGCATCCATAAATATATTTAATTTACTTCGTGGTACAAGTATTTTGTATGCATCATAATCTTTCTCTGATTTCATGGCAATCTTTTCTAAGGATATCTGTACTTGAGTCCTTTTATATATGTAACTTGAAATATCATTCGCGGACGTGTTTTTAGACACTTTGTTTATAAACAAAGGTATTTTGATATCCGCAGCTCTGAAGTTTCCATCAGACTCAACAGTAGCTTCACCTTTTTCACTATGAAATCTATTTCTTAACCTCCGTCTTTGGACGACCTCCCAGTTGTCATCCTCTTTCCTATTTTTCCAAGCTCCGCCGACACTAAGTAAATCAGCGAAGGATTTCTTTGACGGATGCGAGCCTATGTTTTGTACTTCCTTATCAGTCGCCGAGATCGATGCACATTCCTGAGTTGATTTTTCTGCGGGACTCATTAAAACAACTTCACTCGGTTGTTCGCTTCTCAAATTATTGGTTTTAGCCGTTAAAACCTCATTAGGTGGAGGAATTTGCAGGACTGACAATGATTCCTGGCATGTTAATTCCTCTCCTGGTCTACCCTCAGATACATTTGTGTTCTCCTTCTCAACAAATTTTGTCATATCGGCATTCTTGAACAATGCCACTTCATTCTGCACGACAATTAAGTCCTCTGCTTTCGCATAAGTTTGCTTTATTGTATTGACTTCCTGGTGCAACAATACAATGTCTTTTAAAAGTCTCGTCACGTCGACATGATCAAACGTAACCGGCGGTAGTTTTGTCAGATTACGAGCGACAAAAATAGGAATCTCATCCTGATTTATTTGGTTCATCACACTTATTATGTCTTCAATATCACGTTGTGATTTACCATCTTTCTTTCTTTGCACCTTTCGCTTGTTTGTTTTCACAGAATCAAACAAAAGACAACATAACAACATAATTATAACAGGCGTTTTATTTTTTTATTTTTGATTAATATAGTTATAATAAATGCATTTGTTGCGTTGTTGGTAGGAATGGTAGGGTAGGCTAGGCCTAATTGCCTCTATGGACGGCACGCCCCTGACAATGCTGCCAGTATTTTGGGCACAATTCCGGATGACAGGGATGTGGAGAAATACATCGACGCCTATTGTTTATTTAGTTGCCTTACATTTAGTTTGTTTTATAAAATAACAATAAATTAATTACATTTTATTTTAAGACTACAGTCCCTAGTATTTTAGTGTTTTATTTTATACATATTTTGTAAATATTTAGTTTTAATAATTTTGTAGCTTCCATGATTATATAACGTTACGTTAGTTATACATTTCATTATTATTTTGTTTGTTTCACTTAATAAATATCCAATCTATTCATACAAATGCTCACAATTTTTCAATTAAACTGTAAGAAAAAACATGCTCACACAGTACAAACTTGCATGGGACATGACTGTTATATTAAAACTATCGATTGCCTTTTAGGCTACGCTGACTTGGCTATTACCGAACTGGGTCACGACCAAAATATTCACACTGTGGCACATAAACACGTACATTTGCAGTCCAATGAAGATATAATCCATTTGGGTTAGTATTATGACCACTGTTATTGGCACACTTGAAGTGCAGCTCAATTTTGTCAACCATGCTAGAATGGCATATTGGCTTTTCGTTATTGAGAAGGCCATATTTAAATAACACATTGGACGAATAAATCTGGTTATTATTCGTTCATGAAACGTGCAGTTGTATGGAACCATAAATTAACTTTCTTAGTAAATTGGGCATAGTCTGTTAAGATGGTCAATGTGCCCAAAGATTTTAAAACATTGTAAAAGAGCCGTGCCGTTAAATAAAATAGGTAAACTTCTCTGTCTTTAATATGATCAGAAGCACCGCTTTCACATCGGTTCACTGGTATCTTCTTCTATAAATTACACTACCAAACAACAAAAGACAAAGCATTTTATAAATCAGCCAGCGCAAAAAATAAACGAGCCACAATCGCCCAAGAGCCTCGATGGAAGAGATCGTTTAGAACGCATCAACTTCTTCATAAAAACGAAACTAATTCGAAAAAAAAACCAGACCATTCTCTTTGAGCTTCTACATTTTTTTCCTCTTTTACTAGAAAGAAACCCAGGGTGCAAGATTTTTTGTATAACATGATGTCAAAGGAAAATATTATTCTCGTTATGACGTCAAAATAATAATATCGTCAAGATAAAATATTCCTCGTTTTATTTGTGTATAGCTGTCATAAAGATTCAAGAGTGCTCTCCCTGAATATTTTAGCGTTTCCATCTTAAACTTGAAGGATGACGGCGGTAAGGCTTAATTTGTTGGGTGCTTGTAACAATATGCTACGTTTTAGGACTTTTTATAATCTTACAGACATCTGGTGTAACCCTGACGTTAAATCCAAACTCAATTTTCTCTAATTTATACAGCGTGGCGATTTTAAAACCAGCCAACCAGTCGTAATGGCCACTTGGAAGTGGCATTAACTATTTCAAACTACCGTCAAGCAAAGTAAAAATCGTTAGATCCTCATTCATACAATTAAAGCCACTCGCAGTCGTAAGCAAGTACTAAACACCGTAAAAGAAACATGAAGTTAAGGTTGGAACACATTACCGACTCGGGCTAGTACTGTAGGTGTAGGCAATGGTACGTCGTAACACGTATCAGTTTAAGAGCCAAAAATTATCTTCGGCGGCTATCAGTGATGGAAGCACGTTCGGGCTATTGCGGACGGTGTGGACCTAGCTTAAAGTGGTTGCGCAAGGGTAGCCCGCGAAAGTTAAATTTTCTTAAGTTTATTGCAATTTGCAGGTCAGTGTCAGGTTGTATGTTGATGAAAATATGAATCGCGCCAGTAACACGTATGGAGTTACAGAATTATAATCATTCAAATCATCAATACAACCCTCCAAGTTCATATAATCTCAAAGAGTGACTTTTTCATGAAATAGCTAGTGAATGTGATTATATGAACTTGGAGGGTTGTATTGATGATTTGAATGATTATAATTCTGTAACTCCATACGTGTTACTGGCGCGATTCATATTTTCATCAACATACAACCTGACACTGACCTGCAAATTGCAATAAACTTATGAAAATTTGAATTTCGCGGGCTACCCTTGCGCATCCACCTTAAGGACTAATAGCTTTACTTTTCTTGTTATAATTGAGGGTAAATATTTTTTGAGTTGACTTTTTAAATGAAGGGACTTTATTCATGAGTATAATTTTGGAGTTGTAACTGATACTTAGGAATTAAAATATATTTAATTTGTGTAAATATCTCTCATGATTCATGAATTACTACGAAAGATGAAATATTAATTCCAAACTGCAGACAGAAAGGAGACACATTTAGCAGATTACGATGAAAATAAATTCATTTCAAACATTCAACAATCTTTCAAAGGTAACTTCGAAATAAACAGACAGTTGACTTTCCAAAGCGAAATTCAGCGAAAACATTAAATTACTCTCCTTTGTGTAAGTTCAAAAGCTAAACGAATAAACCATACGTCATTTAAAAGCGAGAATATGAACACCAATGGAGCCTCTAAAATAGTCTAAAAGAGAAATTAATATTTTAGTTCACCTTTATAATTAATAGAGTAAAGAGAAAATACCACGGCATAGCGTGCCCTGTTTCTCGTCGTGCATTTTAAATGAGTCGGGTCACATTTTATTAGGTTTTCCAGGTACACAGTGTCTGTCTCAACTAGCTAGACTTTTCAGACACAGTGTGACACGGTGCTCATCAATTCTTTTGTTTGGAATGCGTGTTGGGTGAGGCAGGGTATCATGTTGGGTTCAAGTGTAATTACGAGTTAGCCAACTTGTGTGAGCCTGGGTGTGAACTGTGAATCGAGCTTTGAAACGGTTCGTCTGTTAGGGTTGGTAAATAAAAGTGGGCGGTGGTCTAGGAGTTTGGTGTTAATCTTTTAGGGAGTTGGAATATTACACGACTGAAAAGGTGATACGTAATGTATGAATACATCGGATAGAATAAGATACACAATACACGTATATACATATACACTACTAACTGTTGCCTGCGACTTTCGTTCGCGTGATTTTATTATTAAAAATATTATCCTTTTAAATCGGATCTTGTTAACAAGGGTTTAATTTTTTTCACGGAACACTAATTATTATTATAAAATAAAAGTAGCTTATGTTAGTCCTTATAACATCAGCTATCTGCCAGTAAAAGTCCCGTCAAAATCGATCCAGACGTTTCGGAGATTATCTGGAACAAACCGACCGACAGACAGGGAAAAATGGGAAAAATGTGTTTTTTGTTTAAAAAATGTTGTTTTGGTATTACAAACAGATCCTTCAATTTTATTTATTAGTATTGATATATAGATGTACTCGTAAAATAAAATTGTACAGTCACCAGCGCATCAAGTTACCACAAACTTTCAAATTTTCTCATTCGTGAACTTAACCATCAACATTTTATGGTTGAAAATCATTTGGAGAAATTTGACAGTTTGTGGTTACCTTATGTGTTGGCGACTGTACCAAGTATAATGTGCGAGATCACTCTTCTCAGTGTCGATTTTTTTAACTAAATAAAAGTAGGCACGGTGAGAGCAGATCTAACGATCTAAATCTGTGCACTAAACCTCCCAAAAATTCAAACCCGAGCTTTTAACTTGTTTCATTCTACCCAGTGATGCGTTCAAAAGTCTTTGTGCAAACACCAGTTTTCATTCGTTTTCGTACATCATATGTTACGGAAAAACTCCTATTGGAAGCTTTGGGAAGTTTGTACAAGGTATTAAATCTATCCGCAAGCAAATCGGGGATGTTTGTGTTAGTATAATTATGTTTGTCGAAGGACATGTGCAGCCAAAATGGCGGGTAAACTGTTTTCTATGTTAGTTCTAGGGACAGTTGAGTTTAAAGTAAATTGATCTAGGATAGTGCTTTTTGTGTTTGATAAAAGGGTTCTGAAAATTTTCCGGTCTTCGGAAGTCATTTGTTTTTCGAAGAACAAGAAAAAAAATGGTGTCGTTTTTGTAATTATCTTGATCACAAGTATATTTTTGCCCGAAAGACTCGCGGCCCTGGTACACTGGATGGCTAATAAAGAACATGGATGGGTTTTAGTTATAAAGAACATGGATGGGTTTTAGTTAGTACAAGTCTGACACTCCCTTCCGCTCTGCCCAGAGCGGGAGGGGGGTCATTTGATAATATCCCATCCGAAAATAAAATAAAAAAGGCATACTTTTGCAGCCTTTCTAAGGTATCGCAAAAGGATACTTTTCTTCGAGCTCGCCTTAAAGTCATTAAAAATAAAGTTATACCAACTATTTTATTTCACTAATTAAGGTATTATAATCCATAAATTCTTTGATTTGTAAAAATCGTAACATTCCATTGCAAAAAAATTATTGTTACTTTTCTACAAATCTAGTTTAACGGTTTATTCTCATTGATACACTGTTGTTTTTCTCTGACTCTCCTATATTCATTATTTCTGGATTTGTTGTTACTATGAGAACACAACTTTTGTTCTTTCATGAAAATGTAAAGCATCGTTATCATCGCCATGCCACTTTCCTTCACGACTTTTCGTCAGATTGTAAATTATTTTCTTCTTCCATATCTTTTGTTCGTAGGGAATAGTTTGGTTGTTTTTGTTAACTTTTATCATTTGCTCAAAGTTTCTGTTATCGGTACTACGTGAATTGTGATGCTCATTTTCCTTATCCATAGTTACTGTTATCTAAAAATAGTTCTTGCAAGCCAGATTAAAATTCATGTCACTGAAAACAGAGTGATTAAATTTTTTATTCATTACAAAATAAATCGGCACTATTTATCTTTTATTATCTCAACTATAACTATCTTGCTGGCAAAAGATCCCCTCGATAGGTTTTCAGTTTTCCATTTTTTTTTCGCTTTTTCTAACCTTAAGATGATTGGTGTGTTGGTAATACAGCTTTTCCCCTTTTAACAACAGTATGATTACCTTACAATTTTTTCCTGTATCTTCCAACTCAGTGGAATCTTCACTAGCCTGTCCCTTAATATTAACTGCCAGACCAGATGAACCCCAGGCATGCGTTAGCAAGCAGTAACCCCGAAGTAAAGCCAGCGATAAATTAAGTCGTAACAGATTGGCGACCCCGTTGTTGATGTAATACCGCCTTGGACATTGTGTGCATGACAAATATTGGCTCCAAGCATATGTTTGGGTACATTCCGTGTGTATTTTGGGTATTACACAGGTATAGCTTTGACAGGTTTAATTGAATCGTCATCAAATTCGTATCCTGTGCTCAGTTAGTCGTAATGCCATCCTGCGGATCGATGCGTCGTTTTGTCTCCATTTGGAGTAATTACTGTGTGCTATTGAATGGGGCTTATTCAGTCCATAACGTTTTGAATGCTGGGACACAAGCCTGTTCTCTCGTGAGATAGTAGGCAGGTACATCATTCAAGCAGTAGCATGTGGCATTGACTTGTATGAAATTCGTTGGTGCCTAATACAAGTACATACATACATCACAAGACCGCGCTTAGCACCGCACTGTTTTACTCCATCCTCAGTTATTTTATTCAGCATTGAATTGTGAAGAATGAACTAAAAGACAAGGTAAAGAAAGTATTTCGTCAATTTGTGGTTACAATAAAACCCACAAAGCTGGCTAATAGCGGACTCGATTAGATTCTCATCATGCTTTCTGTTAAACAAAATCAAAGGAAATCTTAGAAATTCAAATAAAGTTGAAGTAAAACTCCAAAACTTTATCAAATTCGTGCCTAGAAAAGGTTGAAACATTCCAAGCATAATAATTTCAAAAATGTTACCTCACGAAAACAAAATAGGGACGTTTGTTCAAACAATCAAGAACAGTAAAACAAAACAACGGAATTTATACAATGTTTGGTGGAATTGAAACAGAAAATATTTCCCTCTGGGTGGAGCTGACGCCATGCGCCGCGCCGCTAGAATGCCATAACTTTGTCTACGTGACAACCGTTTAGTTCCGAACAACACTTAGTACTTTTAATTTGGTATTTAATGACTGAATTTTTGCGTTGAGGCCGTGTTGTTTCTCTTCAATTGAAGGATTTGTTGTTTGTGGAATGTTTATGTTAGCAGTGGCATTTTAATTCGTTTGTTTATTTATGAATTGAAACGGACTGGGTAAACCGGTATTATCTTGTTTTCCATAAAATTATTTTTAGTATTATTGTTTTCCGTCCCCCTGATAATTTTTACTTGCACTCACATCATATATACTAATAACGTTTGTCATATCAACTTATTAGTCATCACTTTTATTTGCCATAAAATAAGTTTCAATAATAACCAGTGATCGGAATAGGTAGTGCTAATGTGCCTAAAGTTCAAGGAACAGAAACGAAAGTGCAGACTTAAGGAAGTCTGCACTTTCGTTTCTGTTCCTCCGTCAATTTTTTTTTTCGGAATATTTGTTTCGAATGTCGGAACAACTAAAGTACAACTAAAATGAATAAAGTAAAACAACTATCGAATTTATTTAAAATTTTTAGTCGTAATTTAGCTTGAACTTTAGGTACATTAGCTCTACCGATTCCGATCACTGATAATAACATGTGTTATTATTGTTTCATTTGGAATAATTTTAGTAGGCATTCCATTTCTATAAATATGCATTTCTAACCTTAAATTAAAATTAAATTATTGTCTTTAGAAGTCAATATGTTGAGCTACAAAAATTAGTGATAGAAACGAATCGCTGGAAAACCGACTCTACGTAGTCTTGTCTGCCCTACCCAATTATTATTTTTTATTTTTTTCGGATCGGAAATTTTCAAATAACCCCTCCCGCTCTGGGCTGAGCAGGAGGGAGTGTCAGACTTTTACTGACTAAAATCCATCCATGTTCCTTCCTTTGCCCTTTGTGTTCCAAGGCCGCGGTATCTCTTTCGAACAGTCCCGCAACCCTGGCAGGCGTCGGACCTACCCCTAGAGTGTAATTTAAGCCCGCGTAGGCACTGAGAGGCGAGGCGGCCCTCGAGCTGTGGAGCTGGTGGTTTTAACGCAAGCCGAAGCTGCGGTAGTGAGCGTCAAACTATCTGTGACTTTAAGCTCGCTGGGGACTGCCGGAGCTCCGCAGCGCCGGAGCCGTGACAGAAACCATGCCTGCTGCATGTTGCATGTATGCTTGCTTCTTTGGTTGCTTGCATGCTTCATACTTGCTTGCATGTTAAAGGTTTGCCTGCATGCTGCATTCTAGTATGAGCAAATGAATATTATGGTGAATAAATGTTATGGAAAACGACATTATTGAAAATGAAAAATATAGCAAAAAATTTATGGAATAAGTAATTAAATTATTACACTCGATCTATTATATAATCGATTATGACATGACCAATGAAATTAGTGAAAATGATTTTATGTTATTTCATGATTATGGTAACTGAAGCATTATTTCTAATGAAATTAAGGCAAATACAAGTATGGTATAATTATAAAATTATTGCATTTTAAATTATGGCAAACATTAGTAAACCAACACCGAAAGAACTCAGAAACTCGTAGAGATTGCTGAAATTCACCAAATGTGGTGTGGCGCCGTATCTCTTTTTTAGTGTGTAAAAATTGTTTCAAACCTCACTTCACAGTCATTGTTCACTGTCTGTTTCTAGTCTGCAAAATTAGAAGGAAAACTAGATTAATTAGAAATAAAGTACAAAATCGTACAACCGTCAATCCAAAAGTGAGACGTATTCGAAATATGGGTATTACTTAAGAGGAAACACAGCTTGATGCTTGTGTGTTCAGTTTATTTGTTTGTGTAATTATATTTTTATTGAGTGAGCAACGTCCTGCCAAGGTCTTACCAGTGCGTTCATTGATAGGTCACAATTATATCCCTTGATAAAATCGACAAAAGGATTAGTTTTCGAAATTAATTATTAACCCAAAAGACTATGCTACCCGTTATGAATACGATAATAATAATTTATCTCCAAGTCACCTTTTTTTTTCGGATTGGAAATCATCAAATAACTCCTCCCACTCTGGGCTGAGCAGGAGGGAGTGTCAGACTTTTACGGACTAAAACCCATCCACGTTCTTCATCGCCCTTTTGTTCCAGGGCCACGGTATCTCTTTCGAACAGTCTCGCAGCCCCGGATCTCCAAGTCACCTGGGGAATTGGTTATTATAATTATAAAAGACTGCCATACCCTTTTGAGAATAAAATAAGACACACAAAATATATATATAATATATCAAATCACTGTCCCTCTTGACGAGAATCTCATGAAAGCTGAGAATGATAAAAAAATCAAGAATCTTGATTTTGCACACGAGGTTGTCGTACACGTGTACTCTGCAATCATTGTACCGATAGTCGTTACGGGTAATGAACTAATAGCAAAGAGCCTCGACCAACACCTTAGGAGGCTCTCATTGCGCGGCTGGGTTAAGGGCTTGATTCAGAAAGCTGTTCGGTTCCTCTCTCTGGAACCCTGACCACTGCCAGCCTGGACCTTGTTCCAGATACCGACGTGCCGCCTATTTTTTACATTTTTAAATGCCTTTATGTTTTTTTTTTCAAAGAAATGTTTAAAATTTAGGAAATATGAAAAATGATGAATAAAGGAAATAATAATTGATTACAAAAATATCAATATTATCGCCAAAATTACTTACTTATAAATATAATAATGATTGTTCTATTCAAAGTAAGAAAAACAGTTTGCTTAGACTTGTTTGTTTTAATTTCTCTATAACATTCAAATTTATTTACCAATATTATCTGTTTATTTTGAAACACTATAACTCAATCAAAAGTTAACACTTACAGCCAACAAATGCAATCATAACTTTATAACGAAAAATAATATTCATTTGAAAAAAAGCATGGTTCACTTTTGTCGTGCAGTTTGAAAATAAAATACATTTTTATGAAATTAATTCAGTTTCAGTGAATATATTGTTGTTATTTCACGAAGTAACGAAGCGGTCATTTTGTGAAAGTGTTATTTTGACATTTTAAAATACTGAGTTTTACCCACGGTTTAGTAATTTAATAGAGGGGGTTTGAAATTGTTTAATAAATGAAAACTACAGCGCAAATAGTTTAGCTCTTTCTTTCTATAACGTGTGGTTAGTGTCTAACCTGGTGCCAGAGTTTTTAGGCCACCCATGGTCCTCGGACTTGGCATGACTACCGTGACATAGCTCATGATGTTTTCCTTCACCGAAGCAAGTGATAATTATATATGTTGCACGCTGCCACGTTCAATGTCAATACTAATTCTTTGGCCTAAGAAAGAGCCAGCCTTCTGGTGTTGCGAAATATCGACCAGTAGGCGAGAGCTTTCCTTAAAAAGGAATAATATTTTTAATGCAAAAGAAACTCTTTCCGTTTGTCTATTACTTTCGGTTGAACGCATTGCAATATTTGACGTGTATGTATACCTGTGTTGGGGCACTTTCCTTTCCCCCTCTTTTCTTTTTCACACCGGTATACCGGTGTGAAAACAGAAAGAGGGAGAAAGCAACGTATAGTTCGGTTCAAACTTTATGGCGGCTCGGAAGTTAGTTGCGAACGACGGTCTGCGCAGATATAACGGTTCACACTTTATGGTGGTTCGGAACATCTAACGTAAAGCTACGCAGAACACAATTTTAGGTACGAGCGGGGATCGTCTTGACTGTATAATGCGCAGACTGTCACTCGCAGCTAACTTCCGAACCGCCATAAAGTTTGAACCGAACTATACCACCGCGGTAGTACGTTCCAGTGGCATAATTTCCGAACTCCACGCGGGAGAAGCAGCGGGCAATAGAAAATTATAAATAAACAAAAGTAATATATTACTTTATTATAACGAGCAACAAAGGAATGAAAATAAAAATAAATATATTTTCTTTTTTATTGTTTACTAGCTGCTGCCCGCGGTTTCGCTCACGTTTTGGTCGGAAATTATTCCACGGGCACGTTGTAAATATACCCTATAGCATTCGAGAATAATGTAGCTTCTTATTAGTGAAGGAATTTTCAAAATCGGTTCAGTGGATCCAGAGATTACCCCCTACAACCTCACAAACTTTACCTCTTTATAATATTAGTATAGATTTGTGTACTGGCCCCCTAAAATGGCTGCTTTATCAGAATCGTATTATATCACGTTAAAAATTTAAAACTCTTAAAATGGATTTTGTGGTCGTAATCGTAAAGACCATTTTAAGAATTTTAAATTTTTAAAGTGATTCATATTATGATTCTGATAAAGCTACCATTTTAGGCCCCCTGACTTTATAACCAATATAACCTGAACTTATTCTGCCTTTATAGAACACCAGATTCTGATATAAATATATTCTTCAGAAAATTACAAATATTGTTGGATAAAACATGTAGTAAAGAGAAATATAAAAATATAATATGTGGCGACTTTAATATAGATATTCTAAGCGATAGCAAAAATAAGAATACATTTATCGATATTTTACATAATTATGACTTAAAAATACACATACACAAACCAACTCGGCTAAATTCTTGCATCGACAATATTGTAAGTGACATCAAGGAAGCAAAAGGTGAAACACATGAATTAGGACTATCAGATCACAATACCGGACAAACATTGTCAATACAATTAAAAACCGAAAATAATATATTTCGAAAGCATTGGTTTGCATACAAAAGGGACCTCAGTAAAGAAAATATAGAAAAATTTAACTACTATATAAGTAAGCTATCATTTTCAGAAGTATACTTGGAAACAGACGTAAATAAAGCCTTTTCATTATTGCACGATGAACTTTGTCTATTTTATGAAATGTGTTTCCCATTGATTAAAATTAAGATGAACTCTAACTCTATTAACCCAAAATGGGTAACTAATGGTCTAAAAAAATCATTTATAACAAAGAGAAAACTACAAGGTCTCTATTATAAAAATTAAACTACCCACAATAAACAAAAATTTAGAAAATATAGCAAAAGACTAAAGCAATGTGTAAATACGATACAAAGGGATAATAATAAAAAATATATAGAGAAAGCAGACAATAAATGTAAAGCTGCATGGAAAATAATAAATGATAAACTCAAACAGAACAATGCCAGTAATGAAATTCGTGAAATTTTGGATGGGGATAATATATTAAAAGAAGGTAATGATATAGCAACATACTTTAACAAGTATTTTATCAAAATCGCTAAAAAGGGTAACACTCAAAATCCAAAAAATAAGCATGTTTGCAATAAAACGGTTGTGAACTCAATTTATCTAGAACCAGCTACTTGTATGGAAATATTTATGACAGCTATGAAATTGCGAAACACCAACTCAGTCGGATATGATAACATAAGTACTTATATGATCAAACAAAATTTATCGACTTTAACAAAACCATTGACTTACATAATTAATTTATCTTTGGAAAAGGGTACATTCCCCGAAAAATTAAAATTTTCTGTTGTAAAACCCCTTCACAAAAAAGGACCTAGATCTGAGGCAAATAATTATAGACCAATTACTTTGGTTCCCATACTTTCAAAAATATTTGAAAAGGTAATGAGCAAAAGGCTAATAAATTTCTTAGAGAAACATGATGTGTTATGTAGTCAACAGAACGGTTTCATTAAACAAAAATCTACAACTTTAGCATGTTTTAAACTAGTTAAAGAAATTATGGACGCTATCAATAAAAAAGAAATCCCAGTAGCAGTATATTTGGATATGAGTAAAGCGTTTGATATGGTATGTCATGAAAATTTATTGCGTAAACTTGAGCAATATGGTATACGAGGCGTTGCGTTAAGTTGGTTTGAAAGCTACTTAAGAGGCCGACAACAATGTACGGAGATTAAAAAAATGTGTTTTGAAACTAACACCCAGAAAACCTTTAGGTCACCGTACTTGGCAAACTACTGTGGTGTACCACAGGGAAGTGTCCTTGGCCCCCCATTGTTTATAATATATATAAACGAACTGCCCAACTCCACGAACCAATATACCATATTATTCGCAGATGATACTACCGTGTTGACAAAAGAGAAAACTTTAGATAGCAGTAAAATAGTTACGAATAAAGCATTGACAGATTTAATTAACTGGCTAAATAGGAATAACTTAAAAATAAATACGAGTAAAACTAAATTTATAAAATATTTGACATATAATAACCACAAAAAATTAGGTAATGAAATTAAATTAAGTTTAAAATATAATAATAATGACATAGAAGAAGTTTATCATATAAAATTTTTAGGAGTAGTTATGGACAAACATTGCAATTGGAAAGCTCAAGTAGATAATGTTTGTAAGAAAATAAACAAATTCGTATTTGCACTTAGGAGGATAAAAAATTTAACAGACATTCAAACAGCCTTATTGGTATACCTAGCCATGTTTGTTCTGTTTTAAGGTATGGATTAACTGTATGGGGGAATTCAACAGATGCCCAGAGGGCATTCATAGCCCAAAAAAAATGTGTAAGATCAATTTTCAATCTTAAGTGGACAGACTCCTGCAAACCTGTATTTATTAAACAAAAGCTGCTTACCCTCCCGTCTCTATATATATTTGAAACCTGCAAATTTGTAAGAAACAATTACTCGCTTTTTGAAAAAGATGAAAAGGCTATGTCAAAGAGGAAAATAGCACAAAAGCCACTAGTAGTCCCGCGTAATAGACTAAGAGTATGCGACAAAAATTGTTATACTATGGCGGTGAAAATATATAACCACTTAGCTAAAGAATTTAGAAGTGCTACAGATCTAGAATTTAATAGAAAGCTACATAGCTGGTTGTGTGAGAGATGTTTTTATTCCATCAACGAATATTTTGATTGTAAAATGTAAAACTGACTTACTATAATTATTACTCTATTGCTATTTTTTAAATAATATTGAAATATTTTAATTATTCTTGCTATTTTTTATTGACACGACATCATTCGACAACGCTTTTTCTATTATTGATTGTTTTTTTTTTTTGGATTCAACAAATACTATTTTTATTGACATGACATAAATATTATTGATCGCCGTTTTAACATGTATACATTATTATTTTAAACGAATCTATATTAAATTTATGAATTGGTTTGTAATTTGAATTATGTTATGTATTTAAATATAATTGCTAATTAATAAATGTGTACTGCATGCTATAATTATGCCGAAATGTAAAATCTCAATATTTGTATGGCCGAAATGCCAAATATAGTGAAACGAATAGATATTAAGAACTTATGTTAACTACCTATATTTCTGCAAATAAATGTATCATTCATTCATTCATTCATTCATTCATTCATAATTAGGTATGTTTCATGCAATCTACAATCACTTTCCATAATGAATTAGATCTTAATACTTACGGGTTTTATGGTCGTCTGTCGCCATTTTCTAAATAATAAACTCACACTTTTTCCTATGGTGGTACGCAGAAACCACAAAACGCCATCTACTACGATCCTTACATACTCCTTTTGCCTCGTCCACGTTCATAAAATTGGTCATACACGCAAGCCGGTTGCAAGTACTACGCACCTCACCTTTTTGAAGAACATCAGTAATGGTTGTCTCTCTAGAGCGTCACGGTATTTCCACTTATATCTGCTTTATCCTTTTGCAGTGGTCTCTTATTTTTCTTTCACTTACATAATCACTACATAGTCTAAAACAAAGTCGCTTCCTGCAGTCTGTCTGTCCCTATGTATGTTTAGATCTTTAAAACTACGCAACGGATTTTGGTGGGTTTTTTTTTAGTAGATAGAGTGATTCAAGAGGAAGGTTTATATGTATTACATTGCACCCGTGCGAAGCCGGGACGGGTCGCTAGTCTTTAAACAAACGTCACTTTAATTTGAACCGCTCTATAATAACTTTATTATCATTTTAAATGGATTTTTTTGCTATTTGATAGTTTTAGTATGAGCTCTTGGGTTCGATTCCCGGGTTGGGCTAAGTGTTATTGGGTTTTTCTATCAGAAATCTTCTTACATGATCTTGTTACATCGGACTTAGACATAACTGGTGAAGTGTGGGTGTACTATTAAGTATATCTCTGCCTAACCATTTGGGCATTACAGAGTTATGTTATTGATGTTATAAAACTACGTCTAACATAACATGAGCAATTTTGATCATTGCACAAGCAATATCACCGGATATTACTTGTGCAATGATCAAAATTGCTACCGAGCTATAAACAAAGAGACATGGCCTCTGATATTGTTAGCGGAAGGGTCACATGTCCTATAACAGAGATAATTATAGAGATAATTAGGGCAGAATTCAACGATATGTTGACACAATTCAACGAAAACTTGGTCAGCACTATGAACAATGAACTGGAAGCAGTTAAGTCAGAAATGAAGGAGATGATAAAATCTATGCAATTCATGAACAAACAATTTGAAGACTTTGAGAGTAATCAGAAGGCATCAAACGAAACTATAAGAAGGCTAGAAATAGAAAACACGGAATTGAAGACATCCATGGCGAATATTATTGTGCGAATTAATAACCTTGAGCAGCAATCTCGATCAAGTAATCTTGAGATACAATGTATGCCTGAATCAAAAAATGAGAATGTTTACACTATTGTCACCCTACTCGGGAAAGCCGTCAACTCTGAGATTCAAGAAAAAGACATATTGAATTGTACGCGAGTTGCCAAAACCAATCCATCCAGTACACGTCCTAAATCCATAGTAGTCCAGTTAGCATCACCTAGGCTGCGCGATCAACTTTTAGCGTCCGTTATTAAATATAACCAAAATAACCCGCAGAATAAACTTAACTGTGGACATCTTGGATTTGCCAGCCAGAAATCACCGGTCTACGTTGTTGAACACCTGTCACCTAGCAACAAAACTCTTCACGCTGCGGCTAGGATCAAGGCCAAGGAACTGAACTATAAGTATGTTTGGGTCAGAAATGGCAAAATATTTGTGAGAAGAATAGACGGAGCAGAATACATTCTTATCAAAAACACGGATAGTCTAAGTAAAATCAAGTAATCGGTCTTATAATAAAGTCATGTCATAGTACCTATCTATATTTTAAAATTCACCAAATTAACTATCTATTACCAAAATTGTAGAGGTCTGAGAACTAAAACTAACACATTTTATGTTAACCTGTGTTGTATGAATTATGATGTATTAATTTTAACCGAAACCTGGCTAAATAGTAGTGTACTCAGTAGTGAACTATTTGATGATAGATATGTTGTTTACAGAAGAGATAGGGAGACAACAGGCTTCCACCCTAATAAGGATGGAGGCGGAGTTCTAATTGCTGTCTCAACCAAATTCAGTTCAAAGCGCATTGATAAATGGCACAGTAAATGTGAAGATCTTTGGGTTACCATCGATATTTCGACTGGACATAAGTCACGACAGTTGGCTCTCTGTGCAGTCTACTTACCTCCACCTGTATGTCTTTCAACAATTGACCACTTCATAGAACATTGTAATAACGTGTTTGAGACTGCAAATATCCCAATTTGTATATTAGGGGATTTTAACTTGGGCAAAATAGATTGGGCTCCGGGTGCCGTTAACAGTTCACTACCGAACACCTGTCTGAGATTATTGGAATTTATGAACGTCAGTAGACTTTCGCAGTACAATTTGGTACGGAACTGTTCTGCGCGTATCTTGGATCTAGTCTTATCAACCTTATCTACGTGCACTGTGAGTGAAAGCAGTTGCTCTTTAACTCCCGTCGATAAACTACATCCTCCGCTTGAGCTTGTTGTGTCATTAGTGAAAGAACCCAATCTCCCATACAATAGTCTCAACAATAGAAAAAACTTTTATAAAGCAAATTATGAACAAATTAAAACTTATATTAACGAACATGACTGGAATCAGCAATTTGCTAATAGTAATGACGCAGATAGTATGTTGAAAGTGTTCTATGAGGTTTTAAATAGTTCAATAGAAAAATTTGTCCCTAATTGTAAGTCAATGACTTGCCGTTACCCTCCATGGTTTAATAAAGCAATTATTAGAACACTCAAAGAGAAAAATAAGTTAACATTACGCTTTAAGAAGTATAAGAACCCGTTGGATGAATTGGAACTAAAACTAGTCTCAAGGCGTTGTCAAAACCTGGCGAAAACTTTGTACAGTGCATACATGGAAAACTTAGAGTCAGAAATCAAGGATAATCCTAAGCTATTTTGGACTCATGTTAAGGCCAAGCGCGGTGGGTCTAGTGTATACCCATTAACGATGACTGACGGTCAAACCACAACATCTAATGGTTCGGATATTTGCGATCTCTTTGGTAATTATTTTGCATCAGTTTACACCCCTGAACATGGCACAGAATCTAAGAACGACTCAAATCTTCTTGACTCATTAGAAACTAATAGCCAGTGCCTGACAATACCAGAGCTTGATAGTGATACTCTTCTCAAAAAGCTGCAATGCGTCAACATCAGGAAAGGAGCAGGTCCTGACGGAATCCCACCATTATTTATTTCAGCCTGTGCATCAGCCCTGGTTACCCCGTTATTAAAAATATATAAGGTGTCGCTAACCACTGGAACTTTCCCATCTGAGTGGAAAAAGGCCAAAGTCGTTCCTGTACACAAGTCTGACAAAAAAGACACGATTTCCAATTACCGTCCAATAGCGGTTCTCTCCACGTTTGCCAAGATTTTTGAGTCGATGATTTGTCCTTACATCCAACGCCATTTCAGACTTTACCTCAGTGATCACCAACACGGCTTTGTTGCCTCGAGGTCTACTGCCACAAACTTACTGGCTTTCTCGGAGTCCCTAATTGAATCTATCGACTCAAATAAGCAATTTGATGTATTGTACACCGATTTCAGCAAGGCCTTCGATAAAATTCCTCATTCCATACTAATTCATAAACTAGCAACCTATGGTATCACTGGTCCCTTGCTGAAATGGCTACAATCTTATCTGTCACAGCGTGAATTTTATGTTGTTGTTAACGGCTTTCGATCTGCCAGCAATTATTGCATGACTTCTGGTGCCCCGCAGGGGTCACACCTTGCTCCCATATTATTCATCATTTATATTAATGACCTTCCTCACTGCTTTTACTTTTCCGATTGTTTTCTTTACGCTGATGACTTAAAGTTTGCTCGCAGAATCGAATCACCAAGTGATATCGCGCTTCTACAAGAAGATCTGAACAGAGTTGTTGAATGGTGTGAAACTAACAGAATGGAACTAAACTTAAAAAAATGTTATCATTTGTCATTTTCAAGAAAGTCTCATCCAACACACTCGGAGTACTTTATAAGTGATAAAAAAATTCAAGAAGTGGACGCTATTAGGGATCTGGGAGTACTTTTTGTTAAAAAATGACCTTTGTCCCCCACATCGAGAACATTATTAAGAAAGCCTCTAGAATGCTAGGGTTTGTGATAAGAAACACCAGGGGCTTTAGACATATTGGTACCAAAAAGATGCTGTATTATAGCCTTGTACGAAGCGTCCTAGAGTACTGCAGTGTTGTATGGAGACCACATTACGCCACACATAAGTTACTTTTGGAAAGAGTTCAAAAACGGTTTTTGTGGCACCTTGCATTTTCGGTAGGAAAAGGTAAACAGTTGCTCTCCTATAATACCCGTCTCAACTACTTTAAAATGCGCTCATTATCAACCCGGAGAGAAATCAATGATGCCTTGTTTCTCTATAAGTTGCTTAGAAACAAAATCGACTGCCCTAACCTACTGAGTCTCCTAAAATTCCGTGCCCCAGCCCGATACCCGCGTAATCCTATCACACCATTGTACCCTCCCTTGCGCAGAACAGTTCTGGGTGCCAACTCGCCGATTGCACGCCTGTGTAAGGTCCTAAACAGTTGTAGTGATCTTACTGACATACACCATGACAGCATGGGTCAATTTTACAAAGTAATTACCGAGCACTGTTCTCATAACGAATAGTTTTAACACAAATGTTCTTTTTTTATCTTGAGATTGGGTATGTATAATTTTAATTTTATGATAAAATATGTAATTTAAATAATTGTTGTGATTTTTGTTATTATATTTTGATTTTATTTTAATTTAATTTTACTTCTATTCTTTGATTTTATCTTTTAATTTTAATTAATTTATTATTATATTAATTTCAATATTTTTTAATTTTAATTTTATTTCTTTGAATATAATAATGTTGTAAATCCATTTCGGACCGATTTAAGCAAAAATGATTCAGTCCACACTAACCTCATTTCGAGATAATAGAGTTTAAAGTTTATTTCGGTATTTCTCTGGCTTTGTAGTTCTAAATGTTATGTTTTTAATTTTATGTTATTCTAAGTGTTCTAAACTAATTTACATGCATGTATTTAGTAAATAAATTTTAATAGTTTCGTAGATATTCAAGAAAACTTGCGCGTGGATCATTATTACATAATACATTTTGTATGGAATTAGCTGTGTAGGCTGCGGAAAGAAAAATGCAAAAATGTTCCAAACTATGACAAAAATAAAAGCTTAAAAATGTTTATTATTTTTATTTTATTTAAAAAAACACAAATGTTACCCTACTCCTCATCCAAATCAAAGTCGGGTTCATCACAATAACCATCTATATCGTCTATTATTGCATCGTCTCCCTTCAGTTTTTTATAATAACCAATGCAATCATTTGGTATGAGATGGAATAACGATTTCAAATCGTTTAACTTCTTTTTGTTAATCAGTTTTCCTGAAGGCCATAATTCTTGCAAATCTTCTTCTATGACACCCAAGTCAACACCTTTTAATTTCTTTTTAATATTCAGTTCTTTGTAGTCCTCATTAAAGGAAGTTCTCATGAACAAAGAATGTTGAGTCTTTTTTGTGATTAAAATTTCTTTTGTTTTGAGCCAGTTTACTTTGCTCTTATCATTAAATATTTTTCTATTAACTATTTTCTTTTCTAGAATTTGAGATCCAACAAAATCACAAATCCAAAAAAATAGAATAAATTTCATGCAAAACATACAATTTTATTGCAGGTACAAAAAAATGCAATAAAAGATAGAAGGTTTAAATAGTTATATACGTATTTCATTAAAGTTTTCGGTATAAAAATAATATTTTGTTTACTTTTTAGCCGAGATATTAATGATAATTTTATATTTAACCGTGAATCGTTTTTTAAGAATTGAATTTTTCGTTTTTCTTTAATTAAATAGAATAGTCATGTGGTCTGAATCAGTATACTTCTGTAGTCGAATGTTATTTGGAATTGAGTTAAAATGATTCAAGGTTATTGGAAGATTTAAGCAGAATGATTTTTATAATATTTTCCATATTGTATAAAAAGCATTATTGTTCCAAGTAGTTTGAATCATTATAGCAAAAAACAAAAAACCTATATCAGGGCAACCAAGAAAATGCAAAAATGATTCTAATAGCTTGAAACATTTATGCATTATGAAAAAATGATGTTCGCTATGACAGTTGTGGTTTGGACCATACGGATTTTCGTCAATTATTAACATAGAGTTCCGAGTCTTTGATATGTTAAAATATACCTTATTTAGAGTACATAAGTCACAAAAACTCGAAATTGTCGAGATTGTGGGTTGGATCATTTTTGCATAAATCGGTCCAAATAATTGTAATGTACTTAATTTTATTCTTGTTGATAGTATTACAAATACCAAAAAACTTTAATAGATTTAAATTGTAAGTATCCTTTTCGGCTTAGTTATACTATAATAGTCTATAATATAATAATATATAAATATAATAATAGATAAGATAACCATAATTGGTGCATGTTGTGTTAGCCTGTAAGTAATTGTTGCACTTATAAAATTACTATTATGCAAGTATGATTTCAAATGTCCTGTGTAAACAATTGTTGGCTAACCAAAAAATAAATAAATAAATAAATAACACATAAAAAGTTAACACGCAGTTGCCTCCAAGGGCAATCTTAGCCATGAATGAAGACATACAGAAGGTAAGATAAGATTTGTCTCTGGAAAATATATTATGGTTCAACATGAGTTCGAAGCGTCCCTACGAAGAATGACGTGCAGTAGATAGATTTTCACAAAATATGTTTCATTTAAAAGTCATAATTATCTTTCCGCTCTTGTCCCATTCTGCTTTGGGTTGGCACATCACGTTTTCTTTTTCCATTCTCCCTTGTGAGAAGTCGCAGCATTATTCACTACTTTCTGTTTCATATCATTCATAACACAATCCATCAATTTATTTATTTAACACTTCAAGCACAAAGTACAGAGCTGGACTTAATGCAATAGGCATTTTCTACGAGTCAACCTTTGGGTGATGCAGAGACAAGCAGTGGTAGGTGTCTATCTGAAAATAATTTTAATGAATACTAAGATAAACTACAAGGATATATAAAATACTATAAATATATATCAAATACCATAAATATATATATATCAAAATATATATTAGTCTAAATAGACATTTACACAGATATACTAAAATAAAAAGACAAACAATGGCGAAATCATTACCGTTGTGACGAAACTGCCAGCTTCTTCTGAATGTATTCGCGAAATTTAATTTTAAAAGATAAACGATTGGTTGACATCCTGATTTCCTGGGAAAGCGTATTCCACAGTGAAATAGACTGGACAAAGAATGATCGGTAAATGAAGTCAGTGCGGTGAGAGGGGCATTGAAGAACACGGTTTTGCGATGATCGCAGGCTCGTATTATGGTTAGCACAATAATACGGAAAGTGGGGAGCAAGGTAACTAGGGGAAGAGGGAGAAACAAGAAAAGAAAACAAGGTGGTTAGCGCCCTTTGCTCCCTACGCTGACGTATGGGCAACCACTTAAGAAGAGACCGGTGCTCAGAGACATGATCATATTTACGCAGATTGGAAACGAATCGAATGCAGTTATTTAGAAGACCGTCAAGTTTGGCCATCCATCCATTCTTTGGCCTTCTCAAAGAAAATATATGTATCCTTCTGCACCCATTAACACTCATAGCCATCACTCTTTTACGTCCTGGCCACAGCTACTGGCGGCGCGGTGCGCGGTGCGGCGGGCGGCGCGGCGGGCGGCGAGACTTGCGGTGGTAAGCCACAGCTCGACTAGCTGCGACCGCGGCGGCGTCAGCGGTGGACGTATTTAGAGAACGGCTAACTATTAAAATAGCCCTACCAAAAGTGGCACGGTATTTAAATTGTTGTTTTATTTCGTCCCACAATTTTTTATAACATGTTTTGATATCCATATTACTGATCTACTCAGTATTTCACTAATAAATTGTTCCGTATCCATTATTTATATAAGCTCAACGTCCGATAAAAACAAAATAATTTGTTTCGATCGTGCGATGTTGAATACGTCCACCGCTGCCGCCGCGCGCGCCGCTCTGAACTGTGGCCTCCTCGATCCTCGCTAGTACATTTGTTTCAATCGCAAACCGCGCAGCCCGTCGCCGCCGCGTGCTGCGCGGCGCTCAGCGCGCCGCAGGTCGCGCCGCAATTCGCACCGCCGGTAGCTGTGGCTTACTTCATACATTGTCTACCATTTGTTTTCGCTGCTCACCGCTTGCCGCGCCTCACGCAGCGCCGCAATCCGCGCCGCGCTTGGCTGTGGCCAGAAGGTTAGTTACATAAAAGGCCGCTGTAAACAAAATTTGGCCAAATGAGGAATTTAACAGCCTTCCGACACGAAGTATGAATGCGGTGCTCCCGACCAGACAATGTCCCACTTGCTGGAGATACTCCAGCAAGTGGGACATTGTCTGGTCGGGATTGAGACCGATTGAGACCCGAAAATGTGTTACAGCTCGCGACACGTAAGTTAAACTATGACCTTGAATGCACAGTAACACATTTTCTGGTCTCAATCCATAATTTTATCTGCGCGGACGACCGCCATTTTGGTTCAACTTACGTGCCGCGGTCTGTACAGTTTGTTAACTAAAAAGTACCTGCCAGAGTGTTCATAAATGCACAATAACTCCACACATTGTTCAACCGCGGGTATTCCCAGTTGACCACTTTTTGCGTGAATTGTAGAATATCTTATTCTATTTGTGTTTTTGTTACTCGCAAATAAAAGTATTTTTCCTTTCTTGTTTCTTTAAGTTTGAAAAGTGGTCAACCCCCATTGTCCACGATTATACAATGGCAATACTGAAGCTAACCCAAGATCTAAAGAATTGGCAGCATAAATCCAGCCTGAACAATTTACGCGTTCACAACCAAACAGAATTCTATTGTTATCCTTTTCTCATCCAATTTTCTCTCAATTGACTTACTGAAATTTTCTTTGTCCCTGGTAAAGCCTACAGGGCCGTAGGCTATCTCGGCACATATGGAGACTGTCGTTACCTTTATCTTACTGAAATGTCGCACACAACAACCTTTCTATTGTTTTCTTATTTTATTATTAGTCTATCTTAGGTACCGTTACTTGTAATAGACAAAAGTCAATTTTGTCGTTTTGTTTTCAATCAAAGCTCTGTTTAATGTATGAAAAAGTTGAAATCTTCTTTATTGTTTTTATACCGTCCATGGGTCTTTGACTTGGCTATACATGCCGTCAAGAAATATCTCTCAGGCATGTTGATTTCAACACGATGTTTTCCTTCACCGAAACAAGTGATAATTATGTGGGACGCACATGAAATCCGAAAAATCAGAGGTGCGTGTCTTGGGTTCGAACTCGAGACCTATGACTTGGCAGTCCGACGCGGTTACACCACTAAGCTATCACTGCTATAACAAAGTCAAAATCACCTTATATAAATAGCTATACAGGGTGTAAACAAACCTCTCACGAAGCCGTTAACCAAGCGTTATGTACATCAAACTAAGTAACTTTACGCAAAAATTATTGCTGGGAAAAGAGACTTTTTTGTTGGGGTGAAAAATATCATTTTATGGTAGGACTCAATGTAACGCACTCAGAATATTGTGCTGATGGATGGATTTAATAGTACGGGGGTCGTGGAGGCGTTTATCATATAAACCTTGCATTAAAAACATGTATTAAAAACACTTGTAAAAAAGTTTGTACTTAGGCCCCCAATATCTCCGTAACTAGAAGGTTCCCAGGTATGATCTAGAACAAAAAAATGATCGCAATGACGGGGCGAACAAGTGCCTGTCGGCTTCGTTAAGGGTCTTGTTACACCCTTTATAAACTCACCCTAAGTGTGAACGCCACCTGCTACGATCCCATGGTCCGCTTCATCCGCGATTAAACAGTGTGGAAGGGTCACCAACGCATAAACGCTTACCAAGTATTCAGTACATCATTATTTTTTATAGGTATTAAAAAAAACAGCTTTTCCATAGGTTTTGACTTTTGTAGGAAACAGCGGATTTTTTTTAAAGTAACCGAAGATATTTAAAAAAATAATAAGCAATATTAGTATTCTAGAAGCCAACCTTAACAATGCATAACAGCATAATCAGCCTATAATGTTCCCACTGCTGGGACACACGGCCTCCTCTCTATGAGAGGGAGTGGGCTATAATCCACCATGAAGAACCAGTGCGGGTTTGTAGATGTCACATATCTTCGAATTTTTGGTTCTAGGACATGCCGGTTTCCTCACGATGTTTTCCTTCACCATTTTGAGAGCAGTGGTGATGAAATAAATTACACAAGCCTGGGTTCGAATCTACGAACCCCTTACTGTTCGTAAGTCGGGGCCGCGGCCGCCAGCTATGGGCCTCCGCTGCTCTCTTAGCCACACCGACACTACACCGACCTTAACAATGATTTAAAAATAATTGATTTGACCAACTGCCTATCCTTATAATATCTAGGGACATGTTAAACATAAACTAACAAACACTTTTTTAAACTTTCACGGTTTATTTATTTTTCATCCACCCGCATTCTCCAGTCAACCCGCGATCATGGCGCTTGCAACAGCGTCGAAATATCGGGAGCTCAAAATAATGGAGAATCACTGAAGATATCCCGTAAGTGACAGTTTATGTATGAACTAACAATACGATCATGATTCTCTAAGTTTATTCTTCACATCCCATTCAACTAATTTCAAATATAACACACATATTCCCCTAACCAAACAAATACCGATTAGGATGGCAATGACAATACCAAACACGCTATCAGAAATTATCAACAAAAGCATACCTAACATTATCTACGCCCAACCTCGCATCCAATTACAATTCATCCCTAAAACAAACAAACAAATACCAATTCACTCCCTCCATTAATTTGTAACGGAACCCTAAAGCCCTCTACTCACGGAGAGGCAAAACTGAACCGGAAAATCGGCATCAGTTTCGGGTTAGTTTGATCAACAAACAAAATACTCTCAACAGTTATAATGATTGCTTCAAGTAGACTGTGATGCGGGCCTGTGGACGGTGAGCTATGGGCTAGCTCGCCGTCCGTCCGTCTTATGACGACAGGCCGTGTCGACTGCGCGTTCGTGTTCCACGCGCGCCTCAAAGAGAGTCAGCAAACAGGAAGGGGTCCGTAAGGGCCGACGCCTGCCAGGGTTGCGGGACTGTTCGAAAGAGATACCGCGGCCCTGAGACACAAAGGGCAAAGGAAGGAACATGGATGGGTTTTAGTCAGTAGAAGTCTGACACTCCCTCCTGCTCAGCCCAGAGCGGGAGGGGTTATTTGATGATTTCCCATCGGTAAAAAAAAAAAAAAAAAAAAAAAAAGTAGACTGTGATTGGCTTGCTGTGTGTGATGAAACCCTATCATAAATGACAAAATAATAACGATTCGACTGAAGGGTTAAGCAAAAGTGTACCTTATTACCCACGTTTTGTCAGTGAAATGGGGGCGGACTATTGCCATCAGCTAGGCACAGTCCCAGACTAGGTGGCTGCTACTGAGAAATTCCTGATGGAAAACCCCAATAACACTTTACCCGACCTAGGAGTCGAACTCAGGACCTCATACTTAGCTGACACTCTTGCGACCACTAGACTAACGAAGTTCTAAATTACAAAATGTGGGTAGGTGTTGTAGTTTCTGCTGACCTCTTCGGGAATACAGATTTGACGTTATATTTCATAATTCAAATAAATAATGGTTTCAAGATTTAAATCGTTAGATGTACACTAATCACACTAGATCCCGCGAAAAAGTATTTACGCTGCTGCATGAAACGATATAAGAGTGACAGAAACAAAACAATTAAAATGTTCGTCAATTAAACGCAAACATTTTTGCCACGATAGAGGTAGAGAATCTTCTGATTTAAAACATGTGGTGTGAATCACCCACAAAATGTTGAAACTTTTGGGTGATGAGACGAATTTGACCGCAAAACTGATCATGTAAAATAGCCTAAAGAGATTAAGTTCATTTAAAATCATAGCACCTTCACCGAAGAATAACGAGGCCTCCCCCATTAGTTAGGACAGTCCATTGTGGGCTTGAATGAAGCCTTCCACAATGCCATTCATTCCAACTATTGTGGTGATAGGGATATTACTAAAACTTGGAATGGAATAGTTGTATACTGAGTGAATAATATTGTTATATTCCTTCGATAATCTAAGGTTGAATACGGCGAAATGTACGTTGAATTGCTGTGTAGCATCAAACTATTTTGAAGATATTTAGTTCTGTATCTGTTTAAATTGAAATGTAAAGGCTTATTTTGCTTGCCCTAATTATTAATGCCTTGCCTTGAGACGTTCCCTAAATAGATATAGGGATCGCCTCTCTTAAAATTGAAATTTAATTAAGGTTCTGAACAATTCTGTTTTTATAATAATTCTATTATTATTTGCGAGTGCCGTGTGCTCAATTGAATTTTCCATTTGGAAAAATGGCGAAATTTCATACTAACTCTGGCCTCCTTTTAAATTCTTTCTTAGTAATAAGTTGGTGATATTTCAAAAATCCTTTTGTTCCTTCACTTAAGAAACTCTTGTGCTAAATTCCTAGACCCAGTGGTAAGTTAGGCTGTACTTTGTCTGCAAGTGAGTGATTAACTATACAATATCATTTATAGACCGCTTGCTTTAATTTAGAACTTGACAATCAGTTCGGGTTGTACTCTGCTTGTAATAATATGATTAAATCGTGATTCGAAAGACACGTGGCGCCATCTGTTATCATAGTTGTAGTGTAGTGTTACATATCTTTTTCATCGATACCTATAGTGCTTATTATGGCAGTTAATTGTGATAAGTGCGTTGCATTACGCTGTTTGCTAGCTGTTGCCCTCCACAGATCCAGAGATTACTCCCTCTATACAAACTTACAAAGAAAATTTACCCCTTTATAATATTAATATAGAAGTATAGATAAACCCGGGTCTTTAAGGATTAAAAAAGTTAACGCAGATATCAACGGCACCAGCCGAACCCTGCCTAAAGCGGTTTCTCCACAAATGGCGCACCGTGCAGTACGTCACTGAAATAATTATAATAGTACATTACTGCAGCGGCCAGCAACAGAGGCATTGATGGACGAACGTGTAAATGTGCCGAAGCTGAGGCACACATACGTAAGTACATCAAAGCCTAGTTGTGGCCTAGGCTTGTTAAGTACTTTTTCAAATAATGTGAGGAAATTAAAAAACTCGCGTTGAAAAATTCATTTGTTTTTTTTTTTTCAATAAGCCGCTATCTATTTGCAAGCCAATTCGAAATTTAAATAAAACCTTTGATAAGTTACCTCCTTGGTTCATGTTTCAGAGTAAAAGATCGTTCCTGTTTTAAATAACACGACAGATATGAATTTACTATGTAATTTATTTGGCCGCTAAACACGACAGATATGGATTTTCATACAACTTTTGCCAGCCGATTTCGATTTATCTCGAACAAGGTTGTCAAAATAATGCTCTTTCCAAGCATGTTTGATAAAAGGTTATTTTCAGCCTACAAATTAATGTTCAGTTTCAAACGTCATAAGTTTGCTCTAGAAAATCGAGAAAAATATTTTACAGTGTAGTGTCACAAGAATTAAAACTGATTATTAATTTAATCATCATCGCATCTTCCTGCACTTATCCAGTTCTACTTGGGGTCGGAGCAAAACTTTTTATCTTGCATTGCCCCCTGTCAGACGCGTGACGTCTGACAGGGGGGATGCAAGATGATTATTAATTTAATATAATATAATTGTGTAGTCAAGTCTTAGCAAGGGGTATCGTATTACCCGTATTACTAACTGGGTTGTGGAGGTCAGATAGGCAGTCGCTCCATGTAAAATACTGGTATTCAGCTGCATCCAGTTAGACTGGAAGCTGACCCCAACATAGTTGGGAAAAGGCTAGGCAGACGATGATGATACATTTTATTTTTAAAATAAACGTTAATATTATAATAATAAACACCAATTTCATTGTGCATGTTTCGCCCTTTTTAAGTGCATAATTTGGCAGTATCAAGCGTGGGAGCGAGACAAAAAAACACGCCAGCTTCATACTGTATTTATGCATTTTGTTTAGCCTGCATACATACTTGTTTATTTTTTGTAGTGTTTATTATATTTCTGGGTAGTTGTTTGTTATTTTAACCCAAGTACTGTTTATTTTATTTTCTTATTTATGTAAAAATATTTATGCTGTCTTGGCTTCCGTACGTTTTTTCACGGGTGACCACTGAAAACCAGCGCTGTGTTTTGGGTCCTCCATAGCACAGCATCGTGCAGAGTGGTAACCTGCTTGTCGCAGTCACGACGTGCAAGCTACGAACGTTTTTTTTTTGTTATGCGTTTTATGTTTATTGTTTTTTTTTTGTTTTTGGTCACTTTGTATGTTTGTTTGTTTGTTGTCGTCATGTCCCCGCGACAAATAAATATTTTGTCTTTCTTTCTTTTTCTTACATAATAATCCGGTGTCTACTCATAACACGAGGATGATACAAGTTCCTCACGACTTTATGTAGAGCCAACTTTATCTTTAAACTTCAGAACTAAGCGAACTGAACAGAACTTAACACAGTGAAGAAGCAAGTAAAATAACGAAGGATTAAAACCCAGTGTCTTATAGAGAACTTATAAACTCAGGACTTAAGTTCAGATGGCAAAGTTCGGGTAAACATAGGAACAGTAAGAATGATGCACAGACCAGCTTCAGAAAATCTCTTGGAATTTATGAAACAAAGAGAATTTATGATACTAGATAAGTTGCAATAAACTTTTTGTTTTAATAACATACTTCACGCCTGTAGTCTCCGAAGGGTTAGAAAGAGGTGTACCGAATAGTACAACTATATTTCGTCAGTTATGTTTTTAAGTCCCATGTAATATGGAGCGATCCTATTGCCATCAAACGGGCACAAATCCAGACTCTGTGGCTGCTTCTTAGAAATTCCTGATGAAACAACCTAATAGCACTTTGCCCGACACGGGAATCGAACCCAGGACCTCATGTTCGACAGTCTTGCTTACGACCACTAGACCAACGTGGCAGTGTACATAGTTTGTCTTAATATTGCATTTTTTTTTCTGAAAAGACTGCATATTGCTGAATATTGCATTTTTTTTTCTGATTGCTAAGCTTTTTTTTTTTTTTACCGATGGGAAATCATCAAATAACCCCTCCCGCTCTGGGCTGAGCAGGAGGGAGTGTCAGACTTCTAGTGACTAAAACCCATCCATGTTCCTTTTTAAGGTCGAAGTTTAGTATAGGTAGATTTTTTATAAAGTCCTTGAATAAAAATAAGCTTTGAAAATGGATCCAGATTAAAATCGACCCCGTCACTCTTTTTGAGTGGCTTTACAAGGTTACATAACATAAAAACCGAGCGAATCGGACTCGCGCATGAAGTTAGGGTTCCGTAACATCAGCAGGAGAGTCCCCCTTAGGTTTTTTGATAATTTTTTGTCAACGGAAACAGAAAAAAACATGCAACAGAAAACAATTCAACTGTCTACCTATTACGGATCATGTGATACTGCCTGCTGACAGACGGACGGACGGATGGACAGTGGAGGCTTAGTAATAGTTGGTTACTTGTCGGGTACGGAGCCCTTAGAACTACACGCCTGTAAGCCGTGAAGGGTAGGCAGAGATATCTATAGGACACCACACTTCACCCGTCAAGTTAAAATCCCATAAATAAGGGGGTGCTTCACGTCAAGCAAGATTTTGGTTAAACATTTGAATAGTTTTTTTCTGAAAACTAAATAAATATCGCTTGACATTACACACAGCGCCATCTAGGTGCCACACTAAGGAATGAGGCTTGTGTCGTGGACACCAGATAGTTGATAATACTACATACATACTTTTTGTTTGTAAATACATAATTATTATACATATAAACATCCATGACTCGGAAACAAATGTCCTTGCTCATCACACAAACATTTGCTCCTACCGGGATTCGAACCCGGGACCCTAAGAACGTAAGGCAGCCCCACTACCGTTGCGCCATTCGGGTCGTCTAAACTGTACAAACAGACAGGCAGACTCACTGTCACTCACCCTAAAACATATTAGTGTAGATTACACACAGACTACATTATAGTTACGTCTATTACATTCACAGGTGTAGAAATACCAGGATGACATAAATTCAACGGAGGTCTGACATTCTGCCAAACACACACACCTTTGTGATTTCAACTGGACTCAGTATGTCCCATAAATTGGGACAGTTGCGAGAGGGGGTCCTAACAAAATAGGCCTCGGTTGGACTTAGATACCTTTGAAGCCAAATTGTGGATGGTTTGTGACTGGCTCTTTGTCGCGTAGTGTCAGTTTGAAAATTCAAAACCGCGAGAGGTATGTCGAGACGGCATATAAATCTAAATTGTAGTGGAGTAGTTGAATGGCGTGAGTTTTTTGGTTATTATAAATAGTTTTTTGCTCTGAGTGACGTAGCAGGAGAACAATGATAAATGATGTTACTTTTACAAATAGGTTTTTACAAACCCTTTGACATGTTTTTTTTTTTCAAACTAAGTGAGTGATGTTTCTTAACTGACTATTCTAAGAAGAAACAGCTGAAACGAACTCAAAGGTCATTGTCTCTTTTAAGGTCCATACATAAACTTGGTCACCTCACATGATGACTATGCTGAATAAGGCGGTTTACAATCCAGACAGAGCCAGGCGGCTTAGCTACTCGATTTTACCAAAGTGTTGCAACATTAGATGGATATGAAAATTACAATTTTATTTAC
This sequence comes from Eugnorisma glareosa, assembly GCA_947578425.1. Classification (NCBI taxonomy): domain Eukaryota; kingdom Metazoa; phylum Arthropoda; class Insecta; order Lepidoptera; family Noctuidae; genus Eugnorisma; species Eugnorisma glareosa. The sequence goes on along the minus strand of OX387960.1, from coordinate 15,195,159 downwards.
GCACTGAAACTAATGAAACTCTTACAACTATTGAATGCTATGTATGATTCAACTACGAAAACATAGTTATATTAAAGTTTAAGACCTGACTTGTCTTTGAGATTTTAGTCATTTACTCCAGGAAAAGAAAATGGGGAATGCCTACCATAATGTATGTCCACTCATCATCTCTTGCAGCTCTTGTCCCATTCTACTTGGGGTCGGCGCAATACGTTTTCTTCTTGCATTCCCCCCTGTCAGACGTCACGGCATCATGATTATTAATTGAAAATAATATAATTGTGTAGTCAAGTCTTAGCAAGGGGTATCGTATTACCCAGTACTAACTGTGTTGTGGAGGTCAGATAGGCAGTCGCTCCATGTAAAATACTGGTATTCAGCTGCATCCAGTTAGACTGGAAGCCGACCCCAACATAGTTTTGAAAAGGCGAGGCAGATGATGATGATATATTTTATTTTTAAAATAAACGTAAATTATAATAATAAACACCAATTTCATTGTGCATGTTTCGCCCATTTTAAGTGCATAATTTGGTAGTTTGAAGCGTGGGAAAGAGACAAAAAAACACGCCAGCTTCATACTGTATTTATGCATTTTGTTTAGCCTGCACAAATACTTGTTTATTTTTAGTAGTGTTTATTATATTTCTGGGTACCTAGTTGTTTTATTATTTTAACCCAAGTACTGTTTATTTTATTTTCTTATTCATGTAAAAATATTTATGCTGTCTTGGCTCTCCCCTGTCAGACGTCACGGCATCATTGCCTCCTTTCTCTTTCATATCATTCACATCCTCGAACAATCCATCCAGCTTCTCTTCTCCTTCTCCATCCATCATCATTATTTTTGTCTTATAATTTATGTCCGGTTTTTGGGCTGATATGATATTAATAATGACTAAGATTTATTCCTCAATTAGGTTTTACTTGACTGCTCCCGATAAATGATAGTTTGCCTACAAAATAATCTATCTCCACTAATCCTATTGTAAATTACATCTAAGTAAGCTTTAAGCTCAGAGATGTGTATCAAAGATTCATAGCAGTTAATTCATTAGCGTAATTACTTGTACTATTATCTCGACAGTATTGTATTTTCGCATTAAATTTTATGACTTGCTTAGTTTTAATCTGGATCTAGATAGGAGATGGGCTCTAGGTGATTAACGACCGTTTTCTATAACTTACTTACGTATAACTGTTAATGAATATGCCTTACTCTAAGTAGCTATCGGTGTTTCGATAAACAAACTTAGCAATGAATTGACAGCAATCCTATCCACGTCTCTTATCTGTCTCTCGGAGGGTTGACAGTTGATGTTTCTTCAACTGTTTATCTGAGATAGAAACGTTCCGTTAGCTGTTAGTAAGCTATTGAAAACGGCCGTAAGTAAATAGGATTAATAGATGGTTTTGTTTTGAAGTTTTGTGGGTAATTAAAGTTATTTGTGGGTAAGGGAGAGTAGGTACTTGGGTTATTTTATTTCATTTTGATGTTAGCGGCGAAGGTGGTGTGGCGATCTGATCTGTTTGTGATTTGAACATAGCCAGAGATTGCACAAGATAGAGAGGTTTGAAAGGAGAAAAGCCTTTGCCCAGCTGTGGGACACTTGAAATACTAACAAAAATATAATGTATATGTGGGCAATTGGGCAAATTCACAGGATATTTTTGTATTTAGTACCTTAATGAAACGATAGTTAATACTTACCTTTAAAGCAACACGTACCACAGTATTCGAAATGATGATAAATTCCTTACTTCAAGCCACTTCTAGTCATTAAAATCAACGTTTAAATGAATTTAAACTAAATATTAAGAGAGATTAACACCGGGATGCTGAGAAAAGACATCTCCGCGGAACTCGCCTTCAGTTAAATTTCAGATTACTGGCCGACTAGTTTTAATTAATTTGGCGAGAGAAATATTACTTTGTTGCAAAGAGTCGCTTTTAGGCCTATTTGGAGGCCTTTGTGTCATTAACATGGATTTTTGAGTACTGAAAAAGTTTATATATTTTTCATCAGCTACACAGCACTATGTTTTTAAATTTTCCAAGTAGCTGCTCTTTTACTTGAAAAGGTAATGTGAATTGCAACGCTTATTTCAGACATGCAATCATGCTAAAACAATATAGCGTCTAGAAAGAGCCACATTTTAGTCCGATCGAATAGGCCAAGTGCGAGTTGGACTCTTGCACCGATGGTTCCGTATAAATTTGTAGGTATTTCAAAAACTGTTTTAAGCTTTCACGGTTTAAAACTAAATCTATTCTGTCCCCTTAGGGATAAGTGCCGTGATTTATTTGCCATCCACCCGCATTCTCCAGTCTTCCCGCGATCATGGCGCTTGCAATAGCGTCGAGATATCGGGAGCTCATAATAATGAACAATCACGGAAGATATCCCGTAAGTGACAGTTTATCTTTTGAAGGTATTTTGTTATTATACTACATATAATTGTACGGTTTTCAGTTTTTTCTTTACATGACTGTGTTGTAAGACATTACTTCTTGCCAAATTTCATGATTCTAGATAATCGAGAAGTACAGGTTTTGATTCACTTGTAAAATCGCAAAATATGCGACATAAGCGGTCATACCTTTTGATCGCGTTGACTTACAAATTTTTCAGCTTGATACCTCAACGCGTTCCTGAGGGTCTTGACAGACGGACAAACGGACCGCAAAGTAATCCTATAAGGGTTCCATTTTTGCCGGCTGAGGTACAGAACCCTAAAATACATAATAAATAATGACAGTTTTACGCACAACACAACATGTTTTTGAGTAATATTTTACTACTCAGAAATACGGTAGGGGGAAAGGGAACCATTTTTAATGTTTTTATCAATTCCCGTTGACCCCACCGCCCGTAGGCCCACTGGTGGGGTCAACGGAAACAATTATTAATTATTTTAATCAATTCCCGCTGACCCCACCAGTGGGGCCACGAACGGTGGGGTCAACGGGAACACACCAACATCAAGCCTACGTTTCCCCAAAGGTTTACAGAAAACGGTTGGTTGGCTTTCGCAATACAATTCGCAGAAATGAGTAAAGCAATAAAAAACTTTAGAGTAACTACAAAGAACTCCACAAGATATAAAAAGTTAAAGCAAATACGTTACCCATTACTTAACTTAAAAGCAGAACACACAATAAAATAAAATAAAATACACCTCTTCTCACAGCACTTAAACACTAGGGTAAGAGAAAAACTTACTGATTTATTGACGCAGTCTTCTACGTTTTTCTACTAACATAAAAACGTATTTGAAACAGAACTAAGTAAATAAAGTGAACTTTTTTGAAAATAGTGAAATAGAAGTTTAATTCAATTTGATCTTTTTAGAGTTCCGTACCAAAGCTGGAAAAATAGGACCCTATAACTAATACTCCACTGTCCGTCCGTCTGTCTGGCTGTCTGTCTGGCTGTATGTATCTCATGAACCGAGATAGCTAGACAGTCGACATTTCCATAGATGATGTATTTATGTTGCCTCTGTAACAACAAATATTAAAAAACCAAGTGCGAGTCGAAACAGTATAATAAAAATATTTTGAAGGCATTCGTTCATATGTTGTATTGTTTTTACATTCATCAACAAAACTAAATTTGTTTTTCATAGTATGTTAATGATAAACAAAGTTGTTGCTGCAGTTTGATGAAAAAGTCCCATATCTCAAAAAATAAACATCAAATGTTATTCAAACTAATTTTGTTTGAAAGTTTTTTTTACGTTCTATAATCTTATTTTTTTTCAGATTTTTTCTCCTCTTACTTTAGAAATTAGAGGGCACACATTAGGGGACACACATTTTACCACTTTGGAAGTGTTTATCTTTCAAACGATTGACTTTGAGAGAAAATGGTTTTAGGAACCTCAATGTCATTTTTAAAGACCTATCTATAGACGGTTGAATGTTATTCAAACCAATTTTGGTTGAAAGATTTTTTTCCGTTTTTTTGCCATTCGGCTACGGAACCCTAAAAACAGAATAAAATGAATTCTTAAGAGGGGATCCCATAATTTCTTTCGTTTTTATTCGTGGGCACTCGCCCGACTCGAACTTGAACAGTTTTTTACTCTAAATAGGCTTGCATTTGGCCGCAAATCGCGTATACGGTAGCTTAGTGGTGCACGCTTGCCTAGAGAAATCGATTCACTCGAACTTTGAAGAGATCCAGATAAATAATGATCGGGAAACAGAGACCGGCCGGTCTACAGCTTTCGTCGTGATAATGTTCTATTTATTATTACTTACCCGCATTGGGCCCGCGTGGTTGATTAGGGCCCCACTCTCTCTATCAAAGAGGAGGCCCAGAAGTGGGAACTTTATGGGCTGATGCTGTTACATAACATCACGCCTGTAATTTCCGAAGGGCTAGTCAAAGGTGTACCTAATAGTACACCTACATGTCGTAAGTTATGTTTATGTCCTATTTATTAGGTGGTGAGCCTTTTACCATCAACCGGGCACAAATCCAGACTCCGGGGCTGCTACTAAGAAATTCTTTACGGGAATACTCAATAACAGTTTGTCCGACCTGGGAATCGAACCCAGGACCTTATGCTCAGCAGTCGCGCTTGCAACCACTAGACCAACGAAACTGATGCTATTATGCTGGTCTAATTAGCAACCCTACAATAACATGGGTCCTATGAGCCGAAATATCAAACCTCTGTGTAGCTACCTACACAGATGTTTATGTTTATGTAGGTAGGTACTCATTTGTATATTTTAAGTTCCGTATATATTCATGCGCCAGGCTGAATGCGGTAGAGAGAAATACAACAAGAATAATTAGTGGGAGAAACACCAAGATACCTAACGACAGTGCCCTAATCGAAGATAGAAAGAGATTTCTATTTTCTTTAGTCTTTAAAACCATATTTGAGAAGGCGGACTTTATTCTAAGAGGCATTCTCTACGAGTCAACCTTTGAGCTAAAAGGACAACATTGTAAAACATGTGCAAAATGTGGAACCATTTCATTTTTGGTAATATGCAAAAACAACTTGTACTTTTGAAATAAATTACGTTATGAAACAATCAGACCTATTACACGGCGTTTCCCTTCAACACTCAATCGAAAAAGTTACAATACATACAAAAGGCCAATAGGACCAATTTTTACCCCTAATGCTCACAGATTCTGCGCCCACAGGCAATAAGAAATACACGTGATATTTTTTATCGAGTAATAACCCCAATGTACCTACATTCGGCACCTATTTTGTTTGATGTACCATCGTAGGTAGACATCGCCTGAGGGCTTCGCGATATTCTCGATATATTGGAAGTGTATTGAGGTTTTCTTGATCAATTCAGTTAGTACGGTTGATTAGCTGACTACTGGTCGTTGAAACCATTTTAGATGATGTTTTATCGTGAATTTTATCTAAGCCAATACTTTTTCCGAGGAGGGGAGTTTTCGTTTTCTTTATAGCGTAGGTGAAACTCGAGGTAGGTGGAGGTCTTGGCTTGGAGGTCGATCTTCAGGTGAAGCCGTGCTTGTCTAGGTTGGTCTGTGGATGCCCATTTACTTACCGAGTTTCCTCTGTGCTTCGGAAAGCACGTTAAGCCGTTGGTCTCGGCTGTTACGACCTCAATGTCATGTAAAGACCTTATAGACACCCCGCAAGTATAGGATAAATGAAAAAAAAATTAGTTTCAATTCCATGTATTTTTTTATTTTTGTATAAAATATAAAGCGGTTCACTGAATACATCTACTTACTACGTTTCAACTGTGTAGTCCCAATAGTTTCGGAATAAAGTGGCATGCACGGACAGACAGACAGTATGTCTGTCAGAAATGACGAATCTATAGGGGACCGTTTTTTTCCATTCGGCTACGGAACTCTAAAAACGAGAATCTCATTGCAAAATCTGGACGTTACACACACAAAATTTTCATTATTTTAAGATTTCCTTCTCAACTATCTTTCTAATTCTAAAAAGTTGAGCAGGCACACCTTGATTTGATGACACTAACCAAGTGTCCTAAAGTCTGCATTGCAGATAAATTAGCGAAAAACTTCAAGGTATTGTTTCCATACCCATATTATGTTAGACGACAGTGGATATAGACTTAAACCTTCGTTTTTTTGGCAAACGCCTACCTCTTACATAAAATTACTTTTGTTACAGACTTCAAGTCTTTGGCAATCACCATTTTCAATATACTTTTATGGAGATGTCGAATTTTATATGAATTGGCGTCTTTTTTTGCGTCTAAAGCTGAGTACGAAGCTGTAATATTGTAAAAGTAATAGCTATCTTACCTTTTCTTTTATGTACGTATCTATTATGTTCAAATTGTATACTTTTACACTATGAATAACGTTATAAATACTTAAAAAATCTTCTAAATAAAAATCGTTGAAAATTTCAGATCCAGTCAACGCAGTATCTAAACAGGTGGGTCTGCAATTCTGAAATTCTGGTCAAGAGTACTATTATTGAAGGAAGAGGCATTTTTTTTTTTTTTTTTTTGGATTACGGGTCGTGGTACAAAACGAAACAAGGCCGATAGGCATAGGGACGTTTACAATTGGCATAAACCCAGTTGCCTAGCACCACAGATAAATATTATCATTAATATTAATGGGTCCTAAGTTGTGAGCGGATATAATTTAATACAATAATAGGTATTTTTGGTTACAAAAATGCTTGAGTGCACGGAAATTTGTTCCAAGTTTCTACGGTTTCTAAGGTCCGTGTATTATTTAACTCCGGATGTAAAATTGTTTATTTTGCCAAATACTACACTCCCTTAAAATATGATGTCCCGATTGTTCATATTCGCAATCAGATGTAGAACATTGCCAAAAAGGCGAGGCAACAAGCTTGAAGGAAAATAATTTCCACCTTTTTTTTTTGGTTGGGAAATCATCAAATCCCACTTTGGGCGGAGCGGAAGGTAGTGTCAGACTTGTACTGACTAAAACCCATCCATGTTCCTTTTTTTGCCCTTTGTGTTCCAGGGCCGCGGTATCTCTTTCGAACAGTCAACACAAATAATTTGCTCTTAAAGTTACCATGACCTGTGAGAAATTGAGCAACACAGTGATCCACCTCCAGCTATGTCCTGGCCAGCCGCTCACGAACGGATGGAAAAAACTGATGGAGGTGTCGGCCCTTGATGGAAATATCCCATCTTAATTGCCATTCAGACAAAAGTTCCAACACCACAAGTGTAAATCGGCTAAGGCGCCGTCTCAGGTAGGCCTGTACCTACTTCCATCTAGTCTATTTCTAAACGGCTTTGTCACCCCCTAGTATCGCCACAAGAATTCTGCACTCCCCACATCATCAACAGATTCCCGGAACGTATTTCCATTTAACTAAAATCGTCTTTAAATCAAACTCGAACTTAAAGCATTTATTTCAATTAGACCATTACAGGCACTTTTAAATGTCAAGAAGCTACAGTCACAGTCACAAGACATAATAACTTGTGAATGTATACTCTTTTAAATCAAAATATTGTTACAAAATGCTTATAAATTAACTGGAAGCTGCAAAATATTATAATGTTCAGTAAATAATTTGAACGGTTAATTAAATCGTTAAAGACGTTATCAGGAAAGGGTATGTTTCATTTTAAACTTCTCTTTTACGGATTACGCAAACGATGCCTAGTACCAGCCTTTGTGTATCTTTCAAAGTTATCTGGCGACTTATCTCTTTGTATTACGGCTTTTAAACTGGATTATGATAAAACTGAAAATGGGAATGATATTCTTAATAGGTAGATGAATCCAGGTGTCAGGGCGGAGCCTGGATTTGAGCCTGTGGAGGATGGCAATACGTTAGCGTTTTTGGAAATAGTATTCATTTATCTATGGACACTGAGAGCCAGACTTCAATTGATGAAATGTGGGTTTATTACACCTCTCTTCCTAAGTCTTAGAAAATATAGTTGTAATTAGCTGACGCCCGCGACCTTCGTGCACGTGAAATTAATTTGAATCAAATTCAAATTTTTGATTACACCACAAAATTTTGAACAAAAACATATTAGAATGCTTAAATTAAAAGACTTAGTGTGAGTTTAAGTTTTAAGTGTAAGTTTTTAATATGGAATCCTCTGTTGCTAGGACGGATCCTGTATCTCCGCAAACAGTACCATCCCCTAACAAATACACTACAATGATTAAGCCAAAGTAGACATTCAAGTTGCATCGATTTAAGATAATTATTTCAAAAGTTAACTTCTATTATAGTTCACATTACGAAAGCCAATAATAAGTAATGAAAGTTACAAGAATAACTATAACCTAACAAAAAAAAAAGATAAAACGCAATAAGATAAGACAGTAGCCTAATGAAAAAATATTCCTACAAGCTTTTGTAAACACTCCAATAGCGATTTAATATTTAATATTATTTTAATTTTATACCTGTTTTCAATTTTTTCAATGTATTCAATTTTTATTTTTATTTTATTTCGTTAATTTTATTCTCTTATCAATTTATGGTCGATATCTTTATTCATAATTCAAATAATAAATAATCATAATGTAAACAATTATAATTTATCAGTATAATTTAATCAGTAATCAAATGCCAATGTTTTTTTTTTTTTTTTAATTTAAAATTTTATATTTTGTAAACAGCATTGAATATTATGATATTTTTTCTTTATTGTTGTTTTTAATTACGTATTCATTGTATGTAAAATTTCTAATTTCAATAATTTATAGATATGTTATGTAGCCGTTTTCTGTGCATGTGGTGTTAACCTGTAATTAATTGTTGCACTTGCAAATGTTACTCTAGTCATTAAATCAGAAATGTATATAGTGTAAACAATTGTTGGTTAACCTAAATAAATAAATAATAAATAAATAAATAAATGGAAGATTTACGTACCGCATTTATGATATGGGTGTGTATGTGTATCTGTGCGTGTGTGTATCTGTGTGTTTGTGTATCTGCGCATGTGTGTATCATTGTGTGTGTATCTGTGTGTTTGTGTAGTGTTTATTTGTGCGTGTAGTACCGAAAAACAAAACAATGGGTGTTTGTAAGGTGTCTACTAATTTTGAATTTTTAGCAGGTCTTCAGTTTCCTCATAAGAAAATCGGATTTTGTTCACATTTTCAAGAGTTTTATTTTTATTTTGCTTGGAACCCTAATGCTTTTTCTAACATCAGCTATCTGCCAATAAAAGTCCCGTCCAAATTGGTTGAAGATTAGCCGAAACAAACAGAAATACCAAAATTTTAAAAAAAAAGTTTTTTTTGCCGTAAGTACCGTGTATGCATTCAGTCATAATCAGCCTATAATGTTCTTACTGCTGGGACGCACGCCTTGCACTCTATGAGAGGGAATGAGCTATAACCCACCATGCGGGCCCAGTGCGGTTTGGTAGATGTCACACATCTTACAATTTTTTGGTTCTACAACATTGTTTCCTCAATCCTCGCGATGTTTTCCTTCACCGTTTTGAAAGCAGTGGTGATGAAATAAATTACACAAAGTAATGCGCCTGCCTGGGTTCGAACCCATGACTTAATAGACGGGGCCGCCTCCACTGAGCCACCGCTGCATGTTCTCGTGCATTCAATAAAAAGCAGTTATTTTTTAATTACAAACAGTCACTTTTTTATTGACTTTATGATTTTACATTACATTTAATTTTATACTATTTTTTTTGTCAAGTTAAAAAAATAAGTCTAATGACATTACATTTACATTTCTCTGAACAATCTGGTTTACTACGGCATAAATATCAAAGGACTGATCCGCCCACTATTTTTACTAGTCCCTGTATAACTGAAATACGCAGAGTTAACGATCTGTCTGTAATTGGTGAGATTACTCTGTGGCTCTCCCTAAAGCCAGCTGTGAGCAAGATGACAATCGCGAATATTCCCATTAAGGAGGATTTTTGGTTTATGTTTTATCCGGAGAAAATTATGAGGAAATTGGTTTTCGTATTCACGCGACTCTCGAATCTTAACCGCGTTCAAAAACTGTCAGTGTGAATATTCCGTAACTACGAGTATAACGCAGTGACAGTGTTCTTGAACACGGTTCATTGGAAACCCTTTCCCAATTTTTTTAAATTTTTATAAATACTGAATATGATTGCGTTTGGCCGCAGCTCGCCTGATGTGAAGCGTTGATGCGGCTTAGGAAGTGGCACGCTTGCCTAGATGAAACCGATTCACTCGAACTTTGAATTGATCTAGATTATAATGATCAGGGAACACAGAGAAGCCGGCAATGAATTCCACAGACTAGCGGTTCGCACAATAAATATGGAAGCATAGCGCTTTGTTCAGGGGCCTTAATCTGCTATTGCAATAGTGTCAGAATGGTCTATCATTGATTTAATAAGGCCCCGCGCAGACGAATTACCCTTTGTACGCACGTCAAACTAGTTTCGAACGCGCTTCAATACGCCGTGGGCTAGGGGCCTTATTAAATCAATGATAGACCATTCTGACACTATTGCAATAGCAGACTAAGGCCCCTGGTCCGTTGAACTTCAACTATATTGTAACGGCGACGCTTCGCCGTATCTCTGCTCGTCCGATGAAAGAATGGGGATTGGGGAATTACATTGTGAATTCCAAACCAAAGTCCCCGAAATGTGACCGTAAATAGTTCGTTGAATTTGGTCCTCAAAAACGAAAATACTTGAACGCTACTGATCAACGAAAACAGAGGGGATTTTCATTGCTGATACCCAGAAATCGGATTAGCTTCCACGACTTGGCTTTCATAAGCTTTATTCAGTTTTGAATTTCGCCGAAATATCGATGTCACACATTGTTGTTTACCAAGAGGAGCTCGTGGCAAAATAATAACAGCCGCTCGGGTCGATCTAAGTTAAGCCGTGCTTGCCTAGGTTGTACTGTGGATGGGTGACCGCCCATTACATACCGAGTTTCCTCCGTGCCTCCGAAAGCACGTTAAGCCGTTTGTCCCGGCTGTCATCTGTAGATCTTTGACAGTCGTTACAGGTAGTCAGTGACCCTTAAAGTCTGACAACCAGTCTTAGCAAGGGGTATCGTATTACCCAGTACTAACTGGGTTGTGGAGGTCAGATAGGCAGTCGCTCCATGTAAAATACTGGTATTCAGCTGCAATCGGTTAGACTGGAAGCTGACCCCAACATAGCTGGGAAAAGGCTAGACATATATTGACATTGTTGTATATCTAAGAACGAACAGAAATCTCACGTGGACTCACTGGAATTCCTAATCAATAAAAATCCCAGTACAAAGAAAAACTCTAGAAGGCTAGATAGCTAGAGTTTTATTTCTTAGTAACTCAGCCGCCATGCTAACGATCAGCCGGTAATTGCTGAGATTTCTTCGACACTCCCATTTATTCTCGTAGTATTTTGATTCTTAGTAAACTAGTACTGAATTTAGATTGTTTGTTATTGTTATATTATTGGTTTGACTAGCATAATAAAGGGTGCTTTTTAAAGGCGCCGAACTTTAAATTTGAGTAAAACGCAGAAAAATGGTTTTTATGTCCATGAAATAGGATTTGTTTGACCAATATTGTTTTAGACTTAGGTGGTGATACAGGTAGAATCCAAAATCACCCTTTGCTTTATTATACAAAGTGTTTTCTTTAAGTGGGACAATATGGGGAAGTCCGAATGCATAAGAGATATTGGAAAACTTTAAGCTCTTTTTTATGAAAAAAAAATTGTCTTATAAAACACTTTTTGTTCAAGTGATAGCTGTCCATAAAAATGAGTAAAATTGGCCAAATATGTTTAATGCCGTTCGGCTCTGTTTCACTTAAGGATAATTTCATCGTATGGGAAGAAAAAAATCAAGTGAGCTATGGGCTAGCTCGCCGTCCGTCCGTGTCGACGGCGCGTTCGTGTTCCACGCGCGCCTCAAAGAGAGTCAGCAAACAGGAAGGGGTCCGAAAGGACCGACGCCTGCCAGGGTTGCGGGACTGTTCGAAAGAGATACCGCGGCCCTGGAACACAAAGGGCAAAGGAAGGAACATGGATGGGTTTTAGTCAGTAAAAGTCTGACACTCCCTCCTGCTCAGCCCAGGGCGGGAGGGGTTGTTTGATAATTACCCATCCGAAAAAAAAAAAAACGATTTTGACAGTGTAAATTGTGTAAATGTATAAGAGTACATTCAGTAGGGCTACACTTTTAAACCTGCTATCCTTGTTTGTGTATGTCTTCTTCGTAACTCAGCCGCCGTGATAACGATCTCCCGGTAATTGCTAAGATTACTTCGCAGCTCCCACTAATTCTACAAGCCTGGTCCTTTGAGACGAAGTATACTGCTCATTGTGCTCGAATATCCGAAGTAAAGGATTTTATGCCGATAATTACACTTAATATAAATCAACTTTAATGTTTTAGAGGAATTTTAGATGTTAATTTTGAGTTTAATAACCTGATTTCTAGTTAAGATATAAAGCCCTTAGGTATTTAGTAAATTGGAGAAAAGTAGAGGTATTCTGACGATCCGAATGGTGCAGCGGTAGTGAGGCTGCCTTACATTCTTAGGGTACCGGGAGGTAGGAGCAAATGTTTGTGTGATGAGCATGGACATTTGTTTCCGAGTCATGGATGTTTATATGTATAATAATTATATATTTACAAACAAAAAGTATGTATGTAGTATTATCAACTATCTGGTGTCCACGACACAAGCCTCGTTGCTTAGTGTGGCACCTAGATGGCGCTGTGTGTAATATCCAGTGATATTTATTTATTTATTATTCTTGTTAATGATTTAGGAATATTTCTTCCCGAATAAAGTGATGAATAAAATATTAGGCGATGACTCACTGGGAAATCAAATAGTTAGAAGAATGGAATGATCAAGTATTCATATAACATTTGAAGAGTCCTTTTTTTCTTGAACTTTTATCAACACAGTACTTTACGATACGACACAGCTCAAGAGCTCGTGGTTAAATAATAACAGTCACTCGGGTTGATCTTCAGGTTAAGCCGCGCTTGCCTAGGTTGGTCCGTGGATGACCTCCTACTTACCGAGTTTCCTCCGTGCTTTGGAAATCACGTTAAGCCGTTGGTCTCGGCTGTCAGATGTACACCTTGGTCAGTTGTCACAGGTAGTCCCGAAAGTCTGTCAACCAGTCCTACCAAGGGGTAACATCGTATTATCCAGTACTTACTGGGTTGTGGAGGTCAGATAGGCAGTCGCTCCAAGTGAAATACCGGTTTTGCTGCATCCAATTAGATTGGAAGCCGACCCCAAATAATTGGGATCACAGCTTTATATAAAAGCTGTTATAATGAATCATTAGAAACTTTAATTTTCCACAAAATTTAAACTCTTCAGATATCTTTAATGGCCGGCGGTTTAACGAGACAAGGTTCATTAATCAAACGTTCATAATTACTGAAAAAAGCTGTCTAACTTCCAAAGAAACGATTAATCTTTCGAAACTATTTTAAAGTATATACTTATCTTTGACCAGTTCAAGTGTTATTATAGCAAGTTTGTGTTTTAATACAAAGGTGTTTGAATAACAACAATTTAATGATATCACTTTGTACTGTACCTAACAATAAAAATCTCTTTTTTTCACGTCACGTTTTGAACTCTGATTATACAAGGTGTCAACTGTATATCAGTCTAAGTAACTCAACGCAAAAAATATTGCTGGATAAAGACTTTCTTTTTTTGGGGTGAAAAATCACGTTTTACGATAGGACTCAATGTAATGTAACGCACTAAAAACATTGTGCCGATACGTTGGGTGCATTCAATAAATAGTACAGGAATTGTGGAGGTTTTATAACAGTAAAAAAAAATATTAAAAAAAAATCTTACGTATGGATTCTAGGTATGGTCTTTAACAAAAAACAATATCGCAATGACAAATATTGTTACACCCACATGAGCCTTTCAAGCTGCGCTACAGCATCCAGCATCCTTTCTGCATCCAGTCTATCCCAATGAAATCCATTAGATGGGAGCTGTCCCACATTACGCTTGTGAATACCTGGTTTCTACTCCAGGACATACATAGACTCACACGTTTTCCCCATGGATTCTAACCATAGAACGCCACCTGCTACGATCCTTACATACTCCTTTTGCCTCGTCCACGTTCATACATCTGGTCATACACGCACGCTGGTTGTAAGTATTACGCACCTGACTCTTCTGAAGAACCTCACCAACAAGGTCTGTATTATGTCCTTCTAGGGCGTCCCCTCCCCTAAATGTTCATACTCATATCTCGAGGACGCGTTTTACTCAATTTCAGTTTGATCCATAAAGCAACATTTAGGCCGTACTGTTTGACTTTTTATGAAAACAAATATTAATACACTGAATATGGTCGTGGTAGTCATCTTTTACTTAAAAGCAACCATGATAAAATCCCTAAACAAAATGTTTCCACATAAAGCTCACATGACGTTGTACTCTGAAAAAGATTATGCAAGAGGGACGGGTAATAGCGCACCTGTGTTGTACTCATTATAACATAGAATAAGAAATTCGTATAGACGTGTAACTTATGTTTAATGATTGTCTAAATCAATAGGTTAAATGTATTTATGCATAAATTTAGGGTTTTAAAGGTTATTTTTATAGAAATTAGGTTGTTGATGGAAAAAAAAAAGTCAGACAAGGAAAACGTTTTAGGTTTTTTTGTAGTAATTTGAATGTTATTTTAGAAACAAATGCTACGTACCTAACAAAAATACGGATTTTTTCATTTCTAATTTAAACATAGAAGTATATCCGGCTCGAAGGACCATTCGAGCCGGATATACTTCCTATCATTTAAGAGCGGCCAACCCGTCATACTTTTCATACAAACGCTCGTACGTGATTATGCAGTTATTACACATATATCTTTGATTTTTTTGAACTAATAGGTATTTTGTGCACTATATCTAGGCTTCTATGGTAGCAAAAAACAATGTAGAAACAAATTCAGTATAAACCTCCAAAAATAGCTGTTATGCACAAATTTTAACTGAACTTTGGCCGTTCATAATGTACTCTTAAACTGTAAAAGACTGTAAAGAAAACATCTCGATGGAAACCTTGCACATATAATGGAGATTTTTAACGACAAATATTTATATCACACACTAATATTGTAAGGCTTATTCAAAAACACGTATTTCCTGTAACAAGTTTAAGAATTTTCGAACACTATTTTCGTTCAATGTCATCGCGTTAGGCGGTATGAGGTGCGCGAGAGACGAGATGTGCAGGGTCGGGGCGGGGTAAGACGGGGGAATTGAAAGAAAATTTTCGCGATTTTCGCTTGAAACAACTTCTTTTCTTTTCTTCTTTTTCTTTGAAACAACAAGCTTTTCGACCATGGGCTCTCTTAAGCTTGTGTTAAAGCTGCTCAAATAATAAATCAATCTGGTAAAACGAGTCAGAGACAGATGAGTTTGTTTATTTTGTCAATGATTGGGCTCGGCTCGGAGCTGTAAACTGCAAGCAATGATACCATCCTGGCTGAGTTGAAAAAGCCGAAAAGGCTTAGTTATTTCAAACGCATGCGAACCGGGAGTTTTATCATCATCTCGCTACCCTTTTCCCAATTCCAAGTCTGTCTG
Organism: Eugnorisma glareosa; assembly: GCA_947578425.1. Taxonomy (NCBI): domain Eukaryota; kingdom Metazoa; phylum Arthropoda; class Insecta; order Lepidoptera; family Noctuidae; genus Eugnorisma; species Eugnorisma glareosa. Next base: position 15,179,590 of record OX387960.1, on the reverse strand, counting down.
TCTGTCATTTGTGTCAAACTCTTTTTTTATTTCATGTAAACATAGATGAGTTGAAACGGCACAAGATAGGTGTGTTATTCGAATTGTTCGTTTCCTAGAACCGACAAAAAACTTGAAGTATTTAAAAAGAAATGTTTTACAATGTTTGCATTTTGTCGTTGTTCGCCATTCTGTAATTTTCCTCCTGTCTACCTAATTTATTTTTGCACTATATTTCCCACTTTTCTTGAAGTCGCACAATGTCGAACTTTCCCATCTAAATATTTTTATTCTATGCTAATAACGTAATACGATCCGTCTGCCAAGCACGGTGATTATGTGTATGTCAAGCTAGGTTATATTGCCAAGCGGTGATTAAGCTGTTTCTCGGAAACGAGTGCGGTTTACACGTTCAATAATGCAAGTTTTTCCGGCAGGTGCGGCAGGAGCTACGGTATATCTCGGTGGTTTGTCGGATACAAGGTGAGGCATATTTGTTTGAATGTTAAGCTAGACTTTTTATGGCGACTTGTATTAAACGTCGGAAACATAAATGGTAAGAAAGAAAGAAAAGAAAGAAAAAATGTTTATTTGTCGCAGGGACATGACGTGCGTACAAGAGATAAATTAAAAATAATCATTCAATACATAACAAATATTATAAATACACAGGACATATAGGTACAAAGAAAAATAAATACAAAATTAACAGCTTGCACGTCGTGACCGCGACAAGCAGGTTACCACTCAGCATTATGCTGTGCTATGGGAGGCCCACAGCACAGCGCTGGTTTTCAGTGGTCACCCGTGAAAAAACGTACGGAAGCCAAGACAGCATAAATATTGAAATACATTAAATAAGATAAAACAAACAGTACCTACTTGGATTATAATATAAAGAAATATAGGAAATATAATAAACACTAAAAGATAATAAGTATGTGCGCAGGCTAAACAAAACAAACATTAACACGTGAAAAGGGTTTTTTTTTTTTTTTGGTAGTCATTCATTTCTTTTTTCATCTTTTTTGTAACCTCTATTTTAAACCTAGGGACACAGATTCTTACTGTCGATTAGTCGCAAGCGATGCCAAAGATGTTTCTTCGTATAACATGTAGAATTGTCTTGAAAACATGTCTAATGCTTTTCAAGTATAAATAGAACGATTAATATATATTTAAGTTTCCTAGAGAACAATTATGTAACTAGATAAACTGACGTTACAAGTAAGGGACCAGCTGACCATAGCAATATCTACTGGAGCATACATTCTAATAAATCCAAGTCGTAATACCCATTAGGTCTAGTTTTTCTCCGAGTCACGCACCGAAACCAATCAATCTCGTCAGCTCGAATGTGATTGGTTGTAACAAATAGCACTGTAGCTCCAACAAGACTTTGCTAAATTGTAAAAGTTAGATTCATATAACATGTTTTATTATGTGGGGAGGTGAGGTAAGTATTTTTGCACGCAAAATACGCGCTTTAGGCGTAAAGTTGCGGACACCAGCATTTTAATATAATGCAACACCTACAGATTTAGATTCATATTCAAAATTATTTATTATCACAAACCATGAAGGGTCAATCACCGACGCACAAACGAACCCCTTTTTTTTTTCGGATGGGAAATCATCAAATAAACCTTCCCGCTCTGGGCTGAGCAGGAGGGAGTGTCAGACTTTTACTGACTAAAACCCACCCATGTTCCTTCATCGCCCTTTGTGTTCCGGGGCCACGGTATCTCTTTCGAACATTTCCGCAGCCCCGGCAGGCATCGGCCCTTGCGGACCCCTTCCTGTTGCTGACATCTCTTTGAAGCGCGCGTGGAACACGAACGCGCCGTCGACACGGCCTGTCGTCAAAAGACGGACGGACGGCGAGCTAGCCCATAGCTCACCGCAATTCTTATGTCAAAATATATGGAATAGTTAGTTTTTTTTGAATGCCAATAGAGACGCATGTTCTAACTCACCCGAAGGTAATGAACAAATCCGGAAGCGCGCGTCACCCGCCGCAAGTCACGTCGTAGTCACTTCGCATCTCCCGACGTCGATGACGAAGCGTAACTTTTATTTCATTACCGTATATTTTTTGAAGACATCATTTGATGTTTATATAAGTACCGTACTATATTAATTAATCATTCTTACATTTGGAAAGCTTAATGAGGATATGCCAAGCTTCTTATTTTTCCTTCCTACTCACAATTACAGTGAGTAGATAAACTTTTAATTGGTTCCCAGTTCACTTGAACTTTTTAATTGCGATAAGCACCTACTTATTATTATCTTTTGAAGTGTGAAGTAAATATTTCTAGGAAAGTTTAAATCGATACTTCAGAAGAAAAAAGCATTTCTTTCCAAGAAATTGTCACTTGACTCATGAGTGTGGAATTTGAAGAATTATGAGTAGTATTATGTTGAAAAGATTCTTGTGGCCGATGGAATTTTTCATCGACAATAACGACGAACTTTCATCTACTTTAGAGGATCAATTTTCAAAAATCCTTTCTTAGAGTTATTATAGCTAGTCAAGACTCAAATGACCCTGTTGTATGCTGTGGGTGTTTACGATTGTCAATATATAAACAAACTATATCTGTTAATGTGACTAATGAGGCAGAATTTAGGCGGGTCGAGCTTGACTTTAGTCAGCTACTAAGAAACCAGTGTTTATATATAGTGTTCTTACATCTACCACGCAGACGAATCGAAAGGAGTATGTAGTATCTGCTTACCTTCACGGGGAAAAGGTGTGAGTTTATTTAGGTATGTACCTTTATCTATTATTCTGAAAATGAAACGCGAATCCTATAAAAGATTAATACGCTAAAACCTTTCTTTTGACATTAACATGTCCTTAATAAGCTCAACGCAGACAAGAATAATACCACCTTAACCTTATTACATTATTCCACGAAAAATAAAGGCTATCAAGTAAAAATGGACGCAAACAAAGCAACCCGCTAAGTATGTGTGGACAGATGAAAATACTGCGTGATTCTGCTTGTCTTCACGGAGAGCTTTCTAAATGTGAAGGATTTATATGCGGGTTACTGTATTATGTTGTGTTGACCGTCAGGGTGAAATATATACGCTATTGTGTGATTTTGCTGGAGTTATTTATATGAGGATGGGTCTGTCTAGATGCGGATGCTGGAGGACAGGGGAAAGCAGTATACGATAGACGATGATTGTCTGATTTTTAGGGTTCCACGCGTACATCAAATGGAAAAAGGAACCTTTATAGGATCTGTCTGTGTGTAAAGATCGTTTTTCTCAGGAGCGTCAGGAGCGTAAAAATTATAAATTTCAACTTGATACCTCTGTATCAAGTTGAAATTTATATTTTCCAACTAAATAGTCACAAATCCAACTAATAAGTCAACGCAATCAAAAGACATAATCGTTTATGTCGTATATTTTCGCATATTATGCGATTTCATATGGGAAAACTTTTAGGGTACTTCCCGTTGACCTAGAATTATGAATTTGGCAAGAAGGCTGAAAAAAAAAAAAAATAGAAACTGTAAATATGTAGTTTAATATCAAAAAGATTTTTAAGAGTTGATTGATTGAGAGAAAGACCTCTTGTATACGCTTACTACATGCTCAAATGACACTGATCTTCCGACATCGTTTGCGGGGAAAACAATCAAAAGAAGACGTGCCGGACCACTAGTTACAAAGAAATATTATTATTGTCATGTTAATGCGAAGAAAGACTAGAGAATGCCCGTGCAGTCGCTACGATTGTAAAACACAATGATTCAAATAACTACTTAAAACCTTTCCAAACATGTCAATATCCTTCCCTATATTATAAAGTGTACTTCGACCAAAACATGAAATCGCAAAGTCAGGAGCATACAAAAGGTACTCGAACTCACAAAGCGAGACACATAATATTAATAATGGAATTTCTACCTTCGTACCAGGTTTCGCTTCGGATCCTCTCCAACATTAAATATTGATGAAAATCCGCTTACAACGGCATCCACCGGGCCACCTCGCCTTTTAGTTCACAAATACTCGATGCAATTTTTAGATTTAAATTTTGTTGATTGACCCTTTTGTTACTGAAAACACATTTTGTTATTTAAAATAATGAGTATGGTTGGAACATGTTATGTTCTATTTATGGTGAGTAGAAATTTCGGTTAGAAGGAAATGGTTTTACTGTTAACTAGCGACCCGCCCCGACTTCGCATGGGTGCAATGTTTTACATATAAACCTTCCCCTTGAATCACTCTATCTATTACAAAAAACCGCATCAAAATCATTTGCGTAGTTTTAAAGATCTAAGCATACATAGGGACAGACAGACAGCGGGAAGCGACTTTGTTTTATACTACGTAGTGATAACAAAAAATAATAATATAAATACCTACTTCTGGTTAACAGTCATGGCAGTTGGGAGCGACACTCGCTGGTCACCCATAACCACGCGACTAGGATAGTATCAGCAGGTAAATTTGATGAACCCAGAGAAAGGAATTATTCTGGCGACCGAACGCTTGATATAAGAGTACCGTACCTTCTCAACCGATATTAGAAGCCTGCTGATATTAGAAGCCAGAAAATAAAAGGTAAATTTGCCAAATTACTTAAGCTGTACTATCTCAAGACATTGTGAACTGTCTTTTACTATTAGTTTGCTTGATAAGCAATTTTTTAATACTGTTTGTTCCGTTTCCACAGACAAACCGTGAAAACGGTTTTGTGGGGCATAGTTTCTAAGTTAAGGTTTTTTTTTGTAAACATGTCATTAATAAAATAAAAAATAATATATAACGACCCATCGAACAAGTAAACAGAGCACTTTGATCTCAAGTTAAACCTCTTAAGCTAGTGGTATCTAACAAAAACTTGCGATTGCACAATGTTGATGTTAATGATGATGATCACATACGATGATGATGATCTTTTTTAATACTAAATTGGCTTGCATTTTCCCGCAACTTGACTTAAATTTACAAAACTCTTCAATCCAGTACAGATCTTAATATATCGAATTAAGAGAATACAAAGAATGTGAAATCTTCATTTAATTCAAGTCACGTAGAGATTTTATCGTCTTCACTGAAAGAACAATTTTACATCGGTGAACATTTCATGACGGTATTTGGTTTTTTTGTCCGTTTTTACTGTGTTTTTATCTAGCTACGTATTATTGACTTATGACAATATTTTAAGAACGTCAAGGGGTGTAGGACGACGCCTGCCAGGGTTGCGGGACTGTTCGAAAGAGATACCGCGGCCCTGGAACACAAAGGGCAAAGGAAGGAACATGGATGGGTTTTAGTCAGTAGAAGTCTGACACTCCCTCCTGCTCAGCCCAGAGCGGGAGGGGTTATTTGATGATTTCCCATCGGTAAAAAAAAAAAAAAAAAAAAAGGGTGTAGGATTAATAAAATTGGAAGAATTGACTATGTCATAGAAGCTTAGATCGTTGGTTATGAAAGTTCCTCATCAGGAATTTCTACAAAGGCTAAAACGTACGACCCTTAGTCGTCTAAAAGAACTGTGTCATATTCCTTTCCTAACCCTTTGGGTTTCATACATACATTAACTGGCGCCATTTTCCCATGGGAGTAAGCAGTAACCACAGAACGCCACCTGCTACGATCCTTACATACTCCTTTTGCCTCGTCCATGTTCATACATCTGGTCACACATGCACGTCGGTTGCGAGTACTTATTTATTTACTGGTGGTACAAGAACTTAAATCCCTCACAATTACACCTAAAGTATAAAAAAAATTTCGTTCTATATCTTTAAACTCTGATAACTGACAAATGCTTGAACTGATTGGACAGGTCCACTCAAATCTATGTGGTTCTTTCTTCAAGAGACCATCTCAGACACTAATTTGCATAGTCCTCATGTGAGTTAAACAAGATTATGTCTGGACTTTAAAAGAGTCTATGACCTCTGAGTTTGTTTCAGCTGTTTCTTCTCAGAGTAGTCAGGTACGAAACACCGGCCCCATTTAGTTAGAAAAAATGACGTGTAAATGTGGTTTTAAAAACCTATTTGCTAAATAAACATCATTTATCATTAAATCATTGCAGCGAAAACTATAAAGCCTATGAATTCAAAACCTGTACCAGTAGCCCTGTATTAATAAATAAAATATAATAAAATACAGCCTATTAATTCTATAGATCATAGTTCCAAAGGTTAATTATTATTATTATTTATTACTGCAGCCCGAACGACAATTTTCCAGGGCATCTCTTACCTTTAGAGTCACTAAAACTAACAAAAACCTCCAAACGTGGCAAACCATCATACAGTGCCTTATGTAATTCCACAGTGAGTCAGTGCTTCTATCATCAAAACTACCCCGCTCTGTTTGATGTAAACATGATAAAGCAACAACTATGTAAGTTGGAGCACCCTGTAGATACAGTTCTGATTACTCTCGGAGTTCGGAACAAAGATTAACTGGTGGTCACTGAACCTGTGTTTAGACATCGTGTTGGGGTAGTCTAGTCTATGTTTATGTTGGTAGTGTGTTGGATATGCTTCTAAATGGATGGATGTCCTTCTTCTATTCATAACATAGTAATATAAACTATACTTATGTATACTAGTCTATACTAATATTTTAGAAATGGTAAAATTTGTTTGTAATTTTGTATGTACGGGGTAATCTCTGGATCTACTGAACCGATTTTGAAAATTCTTTCACTAATAGGAAGCTACATTATCCCCGAGTGCCATAGGCTATATTTACAACGTGCCCGTGGGATAATTTTCGTTTAAAACGCGAGCGGAGCCGCGGGCAACAGCTAGTATTTTATAGAGGTAAACTTTGTGAGGTTGTGGGGGATAGTCTTTGGATCTGCTGAACCGATTTTGAAAATTCTTTCAATAATAGGAAGCTACATTATCCTCGGGTGCCATAGGTTATCATTGCAATGTGCCCGTGGTTACCGACCAAAACGCGAGCGAAGCCGTGGGCAACAGCTAGTATGGAATATAATACAGAAACTGTATTTCTGTATTTAACATAACATAACGTCACGCCTTGTAATCTACGAAAGGATAGGCAGAGGTGTAACTTACAAGTACGGGTGTGCTTGTTGGTTACACCTCTACTAAAACTGCCTGATCCATCCTGAAATACATGCGCAACGTTGTTTCTTTTACTTGACAAATCAACATCAAGGTAGCACCTTGATACTGATGATCGCAGCACATAATTAAGAAAACCGGCCACCTGCGACTCGGACTCGCGCACGAAGTGTTCCGTACCATTATCTAAAAAAAAAACAGTTTTTAGTATTTGTTGTTATAGCGGCAACAGAAATACATCATCTGTGAAAATTTCAACTGTCTAGCTATCGTGGTTGCTTTACTGTTCGGGCTGTGCGCCTTTGGAATTCGCTTCCACACTCCTTGCGGGATAGCCCTTCGTTAGATGTGTTCAAGAAAGGAATAAGAGAACATTTCCTGTCAATAGGATAATAGTATATATATAGTATTTTGTGTATCTATCTATATATATATATATATATATGTATTACGTTTATTATTTTTTATGTATTAGTTTGGTAAAAATAAGTAAATTTAAGTTTTAAAATGTTCGTTTGTGCACATAGGTTTATCCTCATTCGCAAATCTCACAATCAAACGTAAGGTTTGCTGTAAGAAAACCCAATTCTGGGTTAAGCTCGCCGTTGTACATAAGTTATATATAGTAATTTTGTGTGTCCTACTTTTATATTTTGTGTGCAATAAAGAATAAGAATAAGAATGGTTCATGAGATACAGCCTGGTGACAGCCAGACAGACAGACGGACAGTGGAGTTTTATTAATAGGGTTCCGTGTTATTGTAGATTTTTAGGGTTTCCCTAAAAATCTACGTTTGTAATACCTATAAATATCACAAAACAACTGCTGGTTCCTATTGAATAAACACTACCTACCTATTAGCTAATTGACGACATAAAATGCTTCGTAGCTGTAAATTGCTTCCAAGAATTTCGTAGTCGAAATGAGTTCAGCAATTAAGCCCTAATGTTGGCTACAACTGTAAATATAGCATGAAACACTAAAACTTGATGGGTATCATTATAACTAATGGGATTATTTTATTTTATTGGAGGAATATTGTGTTCAGGTAAATTGAGTTGAGTGATAATTTCTATGTGAATATTATAATTATCTATACTCTTCACTTATCTTACCAGTACCTATTATAAAATTGTAACAGACCGATGGAGATACATGATGAAATTGTACATTGAGGATACTGAAAATAAAAAAATACATAGAGGGTCTTTACTAGAGCAAAAAGTCAAAACAACAGTTTTTAGAATTTTTGTCTGTCTGTCTTTCTATCTGCATGTTTGTACGCGCACTACGCAAAAACTACTGCATGGATTTGAATGCAGTTTTCACCGGTCTACTGCTAGCTAGATGCATAACTTAAAACAATGGCTACATTAGATATTGTTTTGGATCTGATAGGTGGCGCTGTCCGAAGCAAGGGCCGGTCTAGATTTATTTGTGAGGATGGATGCATGTATGGATTGATCTTTGTTACTCTATTACGCAAAAACTACTGATTTGGATGTAATTTTGCACACACATAGTTTATAACCTAGAATAACACAAAGGATTCTGGTTGACTGGTAGACAATGCCTTATGGCATTAAGTCCGCCTATGTTCCACTATTGTACACACGGCTACACATCAAGCTTTACATTTCCAGTTTATGCTGATCTCGTATTGTATAGGATTTCCGTACAATGAGAGGTCAGCTACTGGAAATGTATAGCTTGATGTGTAGCCGTGTGTACATGAAGTTTAAATAAATAGGAAACTTTACTTATTCCGGTGGTATGATCCCGTGGGACAATTAAAGAACTTCTTGCGGGCGAAGCTGCGGGCATAAGCTAGTAATATAAATACGAAAGTTTGGCACGCCAGAACGGCTGAACGTATCTGAGCGTTTGGCACAGAGATAGGTATAGTGTGGAGTAGCACATATGATACTTTTTTCTGACTCATACACATCAGGTTGTTAATCATCATCGGCCTAGCCTTTTCCCAACCGTGATGGGGTCGGCTGCCAGTCTTACCAGATGGAGCTAAATACCAGTATTTTATATTGAGCGACTATCTGACCTCCACAACTCAGTTAGACCCTTTGGGAAGACTGGTTGTCAGACTTTCGGGCCCCTGACTACCTGTAACAACTGTCAAAGATCTGCAAATGACAGCTGAGATCAACCTCTTAACGTGTTTTCTGAGGCACGGAGGAAACTCGATATGTAATGGGCCACCGATGACCGCTAGGTTGCTAATATTAACAAAAATACTATTTTTGTCGTCACCAAAATTTTTGAACCCAAGAAAAGTTTTTTACGGGCCTAAAAAAGACTATTGGGCAGATCCTATCCATCTACAAATATCTATTGAACTATCGACTTCAACCAACGTTGAATTCTCAACTCATGATCCCCACAATAAAACCGTCTTCAAAAAAGACCTATAACCTCATTCCTCTAATATAAAAAGGTCGTTTTGTCTATTTGTCCTCCCAGTCACGGAGCCATCAACAATATGAGACTCATTCAAACGTTTTAGGATAGTGTTAAAAATGATAGTTCCAATACTAACAGCTCTGGTATAGTCATGAAAATATCTTCATGATTAGTACTGGTATGATCGTATCAAACGAGGTTTTACTGAAATTATGAGTTTAATAAAACAGTAAAATTATGAGCAATAAGACTGCCAATTGTTTACGTACAGAAGGCTGTAGTCTGTCGTGACAAAACCACTATAAGCTGTCCTCGTATTCCATCAAAACTCCGTACTACGCTGGGCCATCTCAAGTTGAAAGTTTTACCCCTGACGTGCTTCAAACTGTACATTCTCAATGTTTAATAATGTCTGTATTTTACAATAATGCTGCGCAATACATTTTCTCATTTGCGGCAAATGCCTCTTATGAAAAACCAGTAGGGGCTGCAATCATCCTTAGATTTTCCAGGACTATTATACGATGGCCTAGAAGCAAATGTGCTAATTACAAAATTTTGATAATGTAATATTTTAATTCGAAATGTAAAAAATGCGCATGTGAGCATGCTCTACCGATCGCATTTATTCAAACTACATAATACCGTCTCTTCTCTCTAACCCATATTTCTCTGAACAGTTTTAAGCTAGAAGTTTTGAATCAATAAAAAGTCCTCCTGAAAAATTGGTAGGTCTGTAATTAGCATGTTTGTCTTCTAGATCATCGAATAATACCTTACTTGATTTAAAAGTGTCCATGGCGTTTCTTGCTTATTCGTTCACTATCTTCAACTTTCTGACTAATTGCACTACTTCTTGAGAATTCAAAAGTGCCTGTAATTGATTTCATTGAAACTAGCTGTTGCTCGCGGCTTCGCTCGCGTTTTGGTCGGAAATTATCCCACGGGCACGTTGTAAATAGACTATGGCACGCGGGGATAATGTGGCTTCCTATTAGTGAAAGAATTTTCGAAATCGGTTCAGTAGATCCAGAGATAACCCCCTACAACCACACAAACTCACAAACTTTACATCTTATAATATTAGTATAGATAAATGCTTTGAGTTTTTTACTTTGACCATCTGTTTGCAAATCCCAGATTAGAAATTTCTGGTCAAAAACAGAATTTCGTTGCTTATTAGTTTAATAACCTTAACTTTTTGGTATTTTTTAGGCTTTAATATTTTTCAGAGTATGCTTTAATATTGAAGTTGTACATTCAAACATACACGGACATCAAAAACAAAACCAATAATTTTATCAAACACTATAATTATGTAAAGAACCTCTCTGTAAGTCCCTGAAAACTTTATAACACTTGACCTCACTGAAATTCACTATAAATATCCCATTTGTATGCAAAGCGTGTGTGTAAGGAATTTATAAGCCAAGGATTTTTATATTGCAGATCTTGAGTTACGTGTCCTTTGCTTCAATGTGGAATTGGTTTATTTTTTATGTATTAATTGAAATGGTAGAGTGTTTTTTTTAACGTTGCTCATTGCTAGATATGCATTGTTTATACAATTCCATAACATAACATTTAGGCCTGCTAAACTAAAATACCCCAAAAAAAATTCGAAATTTTAAAAAGTTGGTTGCTAAAAACTGAATCAAATACGAAAACGTTACCGACTTCTGAAGCTTTTCAGTTTTTGGTGAATTACGAAGTCGGTTTTATTTTTTTAAGATTGTTTTTGATTGAAATGAGTGGATTTTTATACTACAAATTGACGTAGCGTCAATTTGCTTAACAATCAATTCCAAGGGTTGTGGAGCTTTTTGTTTGATCGTATATAATTTGATTAATTTTGCCTGCAATGATACATAAATGGCAATACCTAAAATTTTAAATTATAACTCAACATAATGAGTCGAGCGAGTTTGACTCGCGTGGAGAGGGTTTCGCAGGTTTATAGATTTCTTATAGGTTATCCTGTAATCTAATATTCGGCCCTGTAGTTTCGGAGTTAAGGGGGGGGGGGAATAGTTGATTTTTGCCTATTTTCTTAAATAACTTCAAAACTGTTTACATTAAAATTGTTAAAAAAAAATTTGAGATGCTCACAGTAAGTCCGTTCATTTTATGTGTAACACGATAAAGTTTGCAAAACTTATTTTTTTCATTTTTCACCCCCCAAAAGTGGCCATTTAAAATTCATTAATTTACGTTGTAGTCTTTAGGTCACCGACTTATATATGTGTACCAAATTTCAACTCAAACGGTCCAGTAGTTTCTGAGAAAATTGTCGCAAGTGATCCTTTAAGCGGTTCCGGTTTTCCTTTTGAAGTACGAAACCCTAAAAATGACCAAAGAAACGATGGATGGACTGTGTGAAGGATGATATGGCTAGAAAGGACGCGTCTGCTGAGAAGGCGAGTAATAGAGAAAGATGGAAGAAGTGGTCATGCTGCGCCGACCCCAAATAAATTGTGATAAGGGTCCAGCTTATGATTCCTTTCAAAGAAGAAAGTTCTGGTAATCCAACCATGGAAATTTATTCCAAATACACAACTCCTGACTCAAGATTTAGTTGACTAAGAAGCTGTATTTGTTTGTTAAAAATATTCATGAATACTCCTTTTAGAATTTTCCACGAAATTAATTTTATGTCTATGTTTTATTTATTAAGTATTGTAGCTTTTACTAGGGGTGAATTTGAAAGGATATCTATGGCTGAGCTATTTGAGGGGTCGTTGGACATTCCAGCCCACGCAGCAACGCTTGAACGCGCTCAATGTGAAGTACCTGATGCCTACGCATTCTTGCGAAAAATGTATTTGACGGTAGCGTGGGCGGTTCATTTCACTTCGGATAGATTGGGTTCCGATTTGGCCTTATGCTTACAGTGTTTCAGGCTATGGTAAACATTTTGTTATATAGTCATCGTATAATCCCCGAAGGGATAGGCAGAGGTATACGTAATAGTAAGCCCACATTTCACCAGTTATGTTTAAATCCTATGTAAAAGGGAGTGACCCTATTGCCATTAAACGGGCACAATCCGAGGCTTCTACAAAAAAATTGCTGATGGAAAAACATAATCACAATTTGCCTGACCCGGGAATCGAACCCAGGACCTAATGCTCATCAGTCGCGATTGCGACCACTAGATCAACGAAGCTTCGTATTTGTAATCAATTAGCATTTTATAAATATGTCCTTCAAACGTATAGTGGCAAAGAAATAGCTGCTTGGTTTACCCGAATGATAAGCTTAGCGCGGGCGGTCCCTGGAACGGTGAAAAGCTTTAATGAGCGGTTGGTCCTAGCAATCATTTGTAGATCTTCAACCATTTTTGCGAGAATTAAGAAACTCAAAAGTCTGGGAACCAGCTAAGGGGTACTATCGTCCCGCTCCTGTGGACGGTGAGTAATGGGCTAGCTTGCCGTGTGTCCGTCTTATGACGACAGGCTGGGTCGACGGCGCGTTCGTGTTCCACGCGCGCCTCAAAGAGATGTCATCAAACGGGAAGGGGTCCGAAAGGACCGATGCCAGCCAGAGTTGCGGGACTGTTTGAAAGAGATGCCGCGGCCCTGGAACACAAAGAGCAAAAGAAGGAACATGGATGGGTTTTAGTCAGTATAAGTCTGACACTGCCTTCTGCTCCGCCCAGAGTGGGAGGAGTCATTTGATGATTTCCGATCCATAAAAAAAGGAGTTTCTATCGATAATCTGGGTTAAAAAGATCAGATAGGCAGTATTCCATGTCAATTAGTATCCTGCTGTATCCGGTCAGACTGGAAGCCTAGTCAACATATTCTGGAAGAAGTTTACAGCACACTTATGAGCACTGCACAAGAATCTGTATCATCGACTTCATTTTAACTAGCAGATTCAGATCCGGGGCGATTATTTGAAACAAGTATAGCCAGATGATGTCACGAGGTTGAAAAGACCTGTTTCTTCTACTTTTTCTTCTGTTCCCACACCCCAGAAAATTAAATTACAGTCGTAAATTACAATTTAACGCCAGAAACAGTGATTACAAATCGTATAACATGGAATATAAATCTCTACGGAACCACGCTGACCCATGGTGTCGCTTCCACGTTGTTTTATGTTGATTTATGACAGAAAAACGAAGTCCACGAGCTAATTGCTAAGTGGCTCTTACATTTTTATTCTTGCTAATATTTCCTGTTTTGATTTCAACTGTTTGCAAGAACATATTTGTATATAATATACTGATTAAATTGTAACCAATAAAATACTTACCTAGAAACGATTAAATAGCAATAATAATGATAATTAATGCAAGTTAATGGGATTTAATTGCACCCTCCAGGACCATTGCCATCAACCGAAAACAAATCTAGAGTCGTGGCTGCTACTGAGGAATTCCTGATGGAAAAACCTAATAACACTTTGCTCGACATGGGAATCATTCTCAGGACCTCAAGATCAACAGCCGCGCTTGCAACGACTAGATCAACGAGCCAGTCAGCAATAGAGTTGATTTTTTTATAAAATCAAAATATATATGTCAGGATTTTATGAGCCAACTTAAAATATCTGTTTTAATTTTTAAACAATACACCTTACGATATACTTTAAATCCAAATCTCTGCACAACATACCTTCAGAGTATCAAAAGCCACAATTTTTCATAAGATTCGGTAAAAACAAAGCCATTTCAGAGACATCTGTCGTGACAATAAATGGCGCACGTGCTTACCAAACGGGTTTCAGTTTATGTACCATTCAAAGTACATTGTAAGAAGCTCTTGGAGAAATAAATAAATCGAGGGTAGATACAAAATTGTGTAGACAAGATATATTATGTATATAGGTGGGATGTTTTTTGGCAGCCTGTGGAAAGATCAGAAAGTACCTGTTCTTTTCGAGGTGTTAAACGATCCTAATTTTATTTAATATCATTATATATAATTAATATTATTGCATTATTACATATTACATTGCATTGTATATCATGATTATTTTTCCCGAATGGTTAGGCAGAGGTGCTATGCTAATTCTATCTTATTTAGCCTATTATTTAAGAGTACTTTTATCTTCAAAATGTGCCTGATACACTTTGTAGCTGCTAGGTACGAGTATGGCGGTTGAATTTCGATTTTAACTACATGGCATCTGAAAATTTTAGGTTTTCAAATTGAGACTATTTAAAATATGGAGAAACTTCAATCGATTTGAAAAACCTTGTTCAGTTTTGTACGCAAATCTAACTGAAGACAATAAATCACATATTTCACTCAAATTTTAAACAAAAGAATGTCTAGATTTTGAACCAGATTGATCCGTATTCAAAACTCAAGATATTCAAAAATAAGAAAATTCTAATAAAGTCGAAAGCTTTTTCCAAACCAATATTTGACCGACGCGCGACGTGGGCTCTCAAAATTCAGGGCTGGCCTGAGTTTGCGGTGAAACTCCATTTGCTAATGACGATGTTGGCTGTTACAGCGGCCTGGCAGCGGCCCTATTGTGCCAAGCATTGGCAGAGTGCCACTCGAGTTTCTAATAATCCCACTTTGTATCTGTTAATTAATATTTTTGGTATCAATACCGATGGATAACTACGTATTTTCGCATTGGGTTAATTAAAAATGCCTTGTAAAATCTTTTTTGGGATTTCAATCAACGGATACATACATGGCTTTGCCTGCTAATCTGTACTGTTTTGTGAGAATTTTATTTTCATAAAAAAATCTCGGCTTTACATGTTTATATTTCATACACAAAAATAATAATGATACCATGATTACTGTCCCACTGCTGGGTAAAGGCCTCTTCTCGGACAGAGAAGTCATGAGCATTGATCACAACGCTTGCTCAAGACGGGTTGGCGATTTCAGGCCTAAATTAATTATAAGTCCAGGTTCCCTCATGATGTTTTCCTTTACCAATGTCAGGGATGGTTGTTTTATTAAACAACGTGGTCGGGCTCCATAATAAATTTAAAAATCACATTGCTACTTGCCCGGATTTGAACCCACAACTGTGTGCATGAGAGGCGAGGCCTTCTGGGCCATCTCGACATACAAAAATAGTATAATAGATAAATTGTTAGTAGAGTTTTGCCTAAAGACATTCAACAAATGGAAAACACAATCATACCTGAAAACAGATAGCTATTAACTATTTCAGCGGAATAAACGAAATTTTACCTACAGAGCATTACCATGAAAGAAACATTTACTTATACCAGCAAAAAGTCTTTATTAACATTATCATATTAAATTACTCGTGTTAAAAAAAAAATGAGGGCTACATTAAAATATAAAAAGTCTCTTTAAACATTTTCGAGGCATCACGTAAACAAACCGGGAGGTATTTATGAATTATTCACGTGTTTGTGCCAACCCTGCGCATAGAATTATAAAACTGTATAGAAGCGAAACTCGATTTAAAGTATTCAAGGATTAAAACAGAGGCAGAGACATGGTTCAGACATTATGTCTACAGGCGATTTTCATACGACATCACTCGTCCACGCGGTCGTGCGGAGGCGACAACGCTAATGTATGTATGCGTCGTGTCGCGCGCAGACGCGATGTTTGCAGCTCATCGGTTGTGCACTCGTGTGTATTAGGCATCAATGGATTTCATACAACTATTCCTCATTTTCCTGCCCTTATCCTAATTTATTTGGGGTCTGTGCAACATGTTCTACCATACCAACTTCTCTATTACTTGTCGAATGACGGCGGTGATGTTACATATTTTAAGTAAGTTGTGGTGTTGTTGGTTGTGTTGTTGTTGTTGTTGTAAGTAAATTGATAACCTAACCCACACATACACACAAACTACACACACACTACACACATACACACTTACTTTGGTTTGGTATATTGACCTAAGAAGTGTATCAATTTCCGTACCATCTAGACTTTAGAAAGGTTCGGAAAATCAGAGGCGTTCAATAAATTCTAAAAACTGTAGGTGTCGACTTGGGAGCCTCAAAAAACTGTAGGCAAAAATGCGTTCCGAAAGGGTATTTCACATCTACACCCTTTTTTATTCTATGGATATCCGAGGTTTATTGCGAAAAAAGTACGCAAGTAATTTTGAGAACCCCTCCGTTTCGTAATTAAAATGTTTGTGGGGACTATTAAACAATGTTTTCGGTTTATTTTTAAGGTTTATGATTATAAGTTCTGATGCGTTTTGTGAATTTTAAATAAGCCGGCCCATTGTTGCGGTGTGGATGAAATGAGGCGTACGCAGTCACAAAGCTTATCGCGTTTGCTCTTCAATAATGCTAATTAAAATGTTGTGGGGGATACTGAATACATTACCACAAGGGTAAGATAAATTTTCAAAGGAATGTGAGCCGTAAAAGCAAGTATCATAAAGGGTACAATTATTAATATTCTAGACAAAACCGGCAGAGGTAAAAGGGCTTCCTTGTATACTTGGTGATCAATTCTGTTTTTGCAACCATTACCAAAAAAAAAACAGCTTTGCAAAATAGTCCTTCTAACAAATAAAGACAATGCATTTTCATTTGATTAAAAAGCCTTCACATCTGTTTCTGTTTTTATTCTCGGTTATACAGTAACGGCTTATGAAATATAAGTCAAAATTCATTTCGCTGTTCGCGTCGGTATGTGTTACAAACATTTTATTACATCACATGAAATCACTGAGGAACGAAAAAAATATGATAAGGGTATTTTTTTTTCTATTGTATGCGTGACTGGTTTAGTTAGTTTATGAAAACGAGCTATTTATTGTATACCAGACAAGTGGTCTTTTTTTTTTTCGTTTCATATTATCGGACATCATCAAATGCCCCCTCCTACTCTGGGCGGAGCGGAAGGGAGTGTCAGACTTCTACTGACTAAAACCCATCCATGTTCCTTATTTTGCCCTTTGCGTTCCAGGGCCACGGTATCTCTTTCGAACAGTCCCGCAGCCCTGGCAGGCAGACGAGTGGTCTCGTATTTGGAAATTTAAACCATCACGGATCCAAAATGAGCCACAAACCGACCTGCACCACTGCAACGATAGTTTTATGAAACGGAAAAGTAGGTAAGAAAAGCACTGCACTATCACTTTTGGTGGAAGTATCGTTATTTCTTTAACACTAATTAAAATAATGTTCTAAATACACAATTGTACATGGAGCGACTGCCTATCTGACCTCCACAACTCACTTAGTACTGGGTGATACGATAACCCTTAGACTGGTTGTCACACTTTCGGGCCACTACCTGTAACGACTGTCAAAGATCTACAATTGACGACCAACAGCATAACGTATTTTCTCAGGCACGGAGGAAACTCGGTATGTAATGGGTGGTCACCCATCCACAGACCAACCTAGGCAAGCGTGGCTTAACCATAAGAGCGACCCGAATGACTGTTATTAACCTGGCGTCTGTTATTAATTGTCGCGAACATATTGGTATATTAAAAGCCGGTGTGCAAATGCAGAATGGAAGCTTCCCTACTCTGCACTCTTTTCGGTTCGAGCTTCTAATATCCTGTTTTCAATGAAGGAGTCCAGCTCATCCCGCGATCTCCATCTGAGCCTGCCACCATGTCGCTTGCTTTTCAAACTAACCCATTGGGTCATGAGTTACACCCATTGAGTAGCTGACATGCGGAAAACGCGTACAGTCCAATTTCAAATTAACATTGCAGGTTTCCGATTGGCATCAGTGTTATCTTTGGTATTCCTATAATAACACGGTCTGTTAGTTTAATACCTAGAATAATTTAGAGATCTTTAGTTTAACACACATTTGGATGCAATAGTGATGATGAGACACTCACACTCATTCACGCTGTACTCTTAGGAATGTATTGTATAGCTATTAAATTGTAAATCCGTTATTGGCTGTAGAATTAGCTTATATAGTTGATAAAATTTTAACGAACAGCTCTTTTTTTTAGATTTTGTGAATGATAAATAAATAAATGAGATGCTCAGTTCATTTTCTTTTCTGTGTATTTCACGTTTTCGTGAATACTTTCTAAAGAATACAACTGACTTAGTACCTCAGGATTTAACGAAGACGTACACACACATTGGATAGGCACTCATGGACAATTGACAGTAAACAAACGGCTTCAATAAAAATAACAAGAAAAAACCCATATAAAAGGTGTTCACAAAATGTGTTTTCGTGCGTGAAACACGATTGTGTTAAGGTATAGGGTGATTCATAAACATGTCTGGCAATCGTGATTTATATTGTTTGCCGAATAAATGCGTGTGTTGCTTAAACTTAGAGATGTTTCTTTTGGTCCTTTCATGAATTTTGTTACAATTACGTAAAATTATTTTTGCGGACAAAATAATATAAGCAATCAATCCTTTTTTTGAAGCTACAACCCACATCTTTTCATTGTACTAAAATAGCGTCCACGATTGGTCTGCCTATGGAGATACTTTAATGATCATAAATAATCAGTTTATAATTTTCCAATTGCTGCAAAAAATGCTCTATAAGAGTGACTGCGCCAATAATCTAATCCACCACGCGCGACCTATACGGGTTGTCAGATGTCACATGTCTCTGAATTTTTAGATTTAGGACTTGGTCGGTTTCCTCACGGTGCTTTTTCGCTTAACAGTGAAAGACTTGGGATCTTTCTCTGACCTTCACCTGCATACGAGTTTTAAAGCAGCCTTGCCTCTTACCTTTGGTATGCCGGACGGAACGTGGATCCGCGCAAATCCCGTTATACTGCAGGAACACGTAACCACGACAAAATGACCTCATGCGATTTTTTTCACGTTCGGCATTCCGAAGTTTTAATAAACCTATCCACGGAGCTCCATAACATTCGCTACATTTTTTCCGACTGATTATAGTTTTACCATACATTGCATAAACTAATAGGTACTTCATTCCAACACGAGAGAAAGTGCGCCTGACACTAAACTCAAAATGGCGACGCTATCTCACATTACACGTAGCAAAACTTTCCCACTACGTGACTATTGCACATGACACAAAGAAAACGATGCGGTTTGCCGTACAGGTATGGTAGGTAAGTCTCACAGAATAGATAGGTCACAGAAGGTCCATTACCATTATTAATTTTTGCTTCAAAATGAATCTTTCTCTTTCGAGTGGGTAGTATCTAACCTTGTATCAGAGTTTTTATGCCACCCATGGGCATCTGACTTAGCTTTACATGCCGTCGAGAAATAGCTCTCAGGCATGCTGGTTTAGTTTCCTCACGATTTTTTCCTTCACCGAAGCAAGTGATAATTATAAAATACGCACACGAATCCGAAAAATCAGACGTGCGTGTCTTGGGTTCGAATTCGAGACATATGACTGGGCAGTCCGGTATCACATCTATGCTATCACTAGAAAAATGAATTAAAATATGACGCGTAAATTTACAAGTTAGCAGTGCCCAGCTATCATAATTTAAAAACTTAATTAAATTAGCTTCAGTATAATCAATGTACCGAACAATTACGGAGCTTTTATAAACCATCGCCAAACCACCTGTCATGTTTAACAGGCGGACTATAGTGAGCAGGATAAAAGATTAAACGAGGATTCTGTGGCATTAACTGCTTTCGTGTTACCTATTATTTTCCCATACAGGGTGTAGACGGATCCTTCACGAAGCATTCTTTACATCAAATTATGTAACACTACGCAAAAATGTTGCTGAGAAACGACTATTTTTTTGGGTAGTTTTAAGGTAGGACTCAATGTAACGCACTCAAAACAACGTGCTGGTAGATGCATTGAATTAAGGAGGTCGTTCAGGTATTTAAATAAAGTAACAATAAATAAATAAAAAAAATTGACAAAAAGTTGGAACTTTGGCCACCAATATCCATCAATATATATATCCGTAACTGGAAAGTTCCCAGGTATGGTCTAAAACAAAAAAAAATATATCGCTATGACGGAAAGAACAAGTGCCTTTCGGCTTCCTTAAAGGTACTTTTATATCCGTTAGAAACCTCACCTATCACATTGATTTAAAATACAGGCATTATTTTGGTGAATTTAAACTCTTATCGTCTTCTGGATTAAGGCATCCTAACGATAACACCTCACGGTATCTCTTGGTTATCTTAGAAAGCCCTTGTAAATTCCGTGGCGTTTTAATTATTATACTCTAGTCCGCGTTTTAATCCTCGTAGAGATAAGATATTATTCTACAGAAAAAGCAACTACCACCGGGATCCAAAGTATTCTAGGTCCTCATCCAGATCGTGAACTATTTGAACAGGAAAATACCTTAGAATAAAAACATGCCCTAGAACCGAAATTCGGAATCATGTAGCCTGAAGGCTCACGGATAGAGTGCCTCTGTTCCTTCAGCGGGAACTTAAAGATTCATTGTGTAATTGAGTCATTTGACATTATTAAAACCAATAGACGATTTTTAACCGACTTCCAAAAGGAGGAGGTTATCAAGTCGTCTGAATTTTTTTTCTTTTTTTTCTGTATTTTCAGCGATATCTTCGCCAATTGTGAACCGATTTCGATGATTCTTTTTTGTTTGGTAGAATATTATTTCGCGGTGGTGGCATTTTAAATTTGGTGAAGATCTGATGCTGATCTTCGGAGATATACTATGGAACTCTTCAAAAATAGACGGCAAATCTGTCGTGATTGCTGCAATCGCTTGGGTGTTAATTGTTTATACAACATCATAACATAATATCACGCTTGTATGCTCTAGGGGGTACGCAGATGTGTACTATACAACTTTTCGATAGTTAGGTATGTTAAGTTCTATTTTATTGGGGATAAGCTTATTACCATGAAATGTATTGTTAGCGGTTCACTAATGTCTCACCAAAACTCTTTTGACAATATTTTAACCGACTTCAAACAAAACGAGGAGGTTCTACGTTTGACTGTGTGTCCCGTATGTTCACCGATTTCGCCGCTAATTGTGGACCGATTGTCAAAATTCTTTTTTTATTCGAAAGCCTATACTACTGAGGTGGTCCCGTTGTCACAAAGTTAGAATCTGATGATGGTATCCCAGGGAAATCGAGGGCAACCCTGACATTTTACAGTGTTTTTCATATAGGTACTTTCTAACGATATTTGTACCTGATAATCACGTCATTGCCCCATTTTACTTGTTGATGTTTTCTTCTTCCATTCTATCCTGTTCTGACAGTCACGGCATCATTTACGCCTTTCTCTGTCATATCCTTCTTCACAATCCAACCATCTTCTCCTCAATCAACCGATCATAATCATCTGTTCTTATCCCAATTAATTTGGAGTCGGCGCAGCATGTTTACTGCTCTCAAAAACGGTGAAGGAAAACATCGTGAGGAAACCGGCATGTCCTAGAACCAAACATTCGAAGGCATGTGACATCTACCAACCTGCACTGGGCCCGCGTTGTGGATTTGCCCATTTCCTCTCAAAGAGAGGAGGCCGAGTGTCCCAGCAGTGGGAACATTAAAGGCTGATTATGCTATGCTTATGCAGCATGTCTTCTTCTTCCATACTTCTCTATTACTCGTCATCTCAGCAGTCTAGCCATATCATCCTTCACACAGACAATCCATTGTTGTTGAACCAAACAGAGCATCGTTGGCACTAATCAAAAATATTAGCAACAAATCGACTTTAGCCGACCTTGCTTTTTTTGCCAGTCGCAAAAGTATCAAGAAAGTAGGTCAAACTGTTAAATTGTACAATGAACACAAATATCGTTATAAAGCTGTCGCAATTTTTTTCTGTTTAGTCTGTAAAAATGTTTTCCTTTAATTTTTTTTATCTTGTTTCTGTTTGAGACAGACAAAACGTCTGGCGCGATAATTTTTGCAAATACTTCGTATGTTTCGGAGTGTTTCTGTTGAAACTTTTTTGGTGCTGTCGTCATTTCAAAGGACACAAGTATCTTTTTGTTTTTTTTCGTCGTTTTTTTGTTGCTCGTCTTCTGCTATTATTCATTTTAAAGTCGTTTGGTTGATGCAGGACGTGTGAATTCGGTTTTTGAGAGCATTATTTTCGGAAATAACCGTCTTACATTTCGAAAGCATTATTTCTTCCTTATTTTTTATGATGTGACATGTGACATCCACCAACTCGTGAATGTCACATGTTACGACCACACCCTTTCTACTGAGAGAGAGAAAGAAAGAGAAGCAACCCTTTGTCCCATTTATTATTGTTTTTACAGTTATCCATAAAAAAATAAGATTAATTCAATCATAGGGATAAGTAAAGTTAATCTACCATTACTGGTTGCAAATACCTATTCACCAAACAGCCCGAGGTCTCACGCAAACGGTACGCTAATTTGTTTTTGTACAGCCATTTGTACGGTACGTGACATTTTAGATGACCGAAAAGATATAAACGACCATTTGAATCGTTTTATCTCAATTTGATTGATATTTTCGATAAAAATTTGTTTGCTTAGCAACAATTTGTTTCATGAGGCTTTTTGCCGTCAAAGTGTCGGCAGTACGAATTTAAAAATACGTTGAACCAGTTGTTTGCCTATAAAAAGGACAGCCTTGTATACAAATGTTCATACTCAAATTTACCCCGTAAAGGGATAAATCTTCAAAACGTAGAGCCTAGTATTTCATCTTCGTTAAACAAGAAACTTTTTAAGAAGCTATGATGCTTCTAGATCAAGCATTTTAGGCTGTGCACGATGTCTGTCAGCCAATATTAGATTGATTAGCCAAACCTTTCATTCAAACGAATGAAACTAACTGAGTGAAAACATAATGAAAAATGATACTACGTTTACATTTAACAAGATGGATTTTTCAAGGACGGTATCTTAGAAATGTCTAACGTTTGACACACATAATAAATCGTCTACTTATTGATTTTCTGTCACGACTACCTATACGCTCATCAAATATAATGTAGGATATAAAGTAACATGACTCATATTATGAAGAGACAGATTCAGAGAGTTTAGAATTTCCTTTATCAAATTATCTCTGAACAAATAACAAGCACAACCTAAAAACGTACGTCCGTCAAGACTTTAAAATTCCCGTCTCCCATTTTCCACTTTTACGGTCGCCATTTTCGCTTTAAAATCTGAGAGATATTTATTTTAACACGAATAGCAACCCTACTTCAGACAAATTAGGAGTGTCTACTATATTACTTTCAAAGAACTTTTTCTTCTCGTCTTTGCTACTGCAACCCTTTTGTGTCTATAAGTGCTTGGACGTGCAAAATAAATAATCGTTTAAAACAATTCGGGCTCGTAACCGGTAAATGGGAATTCGTTTTGTAGAAATTATTTGATTGTTTCTTGTTACTGGTTTTAAATAACTTTTTAAATACGTTTTGTTCGCCTAGTTATACGAATGCTCGGTCTTCGTGGTGTGTACCTACCGGAAATGTATTTAAGTTTAAGATAAAAGGATTTTTGTTTATGCTTTATAGCTCACTAGCTGTTGCTCGCGGCTTCGCTCGCGTTTTGGTCGGAAATTATTCCATGGGCACGTTGTAAATATAGCTTATAGCACTCGGGGATAAAAATCGGTTCTGTAGATCCAGAGATTACCCCCTACATACAAACTTACAAATTTTACCTCTTTACAATATTGGTATAGATAGATTAGTATAGATTTACAGAGACGAGGCGGGTCGCAATAAATTCATACATATGGCGATATATGAGAGTGTTTACGGAGAAACGACTTTACGCGCGTTTATCTGAATGCAACGTTACCTGCAGAAAACATCGCCGCGTCGCATGCGGCGTTCAAGCGGCAGCGTGCAGCGTTGCGGCCAGCCAGTTTCTTTAATACTTTTCACGAAGAAGCGGCGTGCGAAACGTAGCGATAAAATGTTCCGTAAACGGAAAAACGCACAACGCGCTGCGCGATTCGCCTCTTTACCGTAAATGAGTCCTTAGACTAGGTGAACACGTCTAAGCGAACGTCGCGCCAACGTGATTGTCGCTTTTATTTTGTTCAGCGAATCCTAATGCGTGTTCACGCTTTCCGGCTTGACGAACAAATAAAATCAGTGATAATTATATGCATACAGCGATCGCATATTCGCGACAAAGCGGTTTGGTTACGACGCGGGAAAATAAGTCGTTTTTGTGTATGGACATAGGTATACTAATACAGTCTGCATATTATTACACGCACATTATTATTTACGCGCGATTGCTTGAATGCAAAGTAGATTCTGCAGAAAACATCGCCGCGTCGCATGCGGCGTTCAAGCGGCGGCGCACGCAGCGTTGCGGCCAGCCAGTTCCTTTAATACTTTGTTCACGGAAAAGTGGCGTGTGAAACGTTGCGATTCCCACGACGGAGCACGCGGCGCGTATTTTATGATCTATTAAATAAATGATTTGATTATTTGTTTAGGGACAATCCAGAAATTGGTGTAAAAAATCTTTCTCGTAAATTATTTTGGTCATAGAAACTGCCACCTAACTTCCAAAAACAATTAATTTGGGTTTCCATCTAACCATTACGATTGCTAATGGCATTTGAATGAGAACCCGATTTCACTAATGAAACTAATCACGATTAATACATCCTAACCGCGTTTAACAGCTGTTAATGCCAATGGTGTTTCCATTGGCATTGGCACTGACAGTTCTCGCACACTAGATTAATTTTATTTTAATTAAATCATTTTCTTAAACCGAAAAAAAAGACGGTAACAAGGTTTCATAATCTAGAGAAACAAGAGAAGTGGTGTTCCACTAAAATTAAATTAATTAGCTGACATCGCAATGAGTACTCTTTGTGTGAGTTTCAGTCAAAGCTAATCTGGTTGTGCCTTCAACGCGTTTGCATAGAAGGTGCTAAATATAACTGCGAAAATGTTGAGCTAATTCTAAGAAGCTTCTTGAAGCTTTGAGGAGGACGCTGTAGTTTGAATATTTTTCTTTCTAAGGTTGAATCACGTAGATTATGTTTCTACGTGTTATTTGGGAGTCAAGATAAATCTCATAAGTATATAGTCATTTAAAAAGGATTTAACAAACTTCGCACGACACCCTATCGACCAGAACTGACGTACTGGATAACAAGTACCGCTTACGACCTTCGAGCTTGACTATTTGTAACAACTGTCAAAGATCTAAAAAATTACACCCGGATCCAACAGTCTATGGCACGAAGGAAAGCAACACGTAAACGAAGATCACCAATCCACGGACAGACCTTGAAAAGCTTTGCTTAATCTTCAATCGACCACTGCCGCAGTTATTACTTAGTCACAAGGCCTAGTGCAAACTAGAACACACAAAAACATCAGGCCATTAAATAAACGACTCTCTTTATAACTAGAAACATGACTTATAAAATTGAGCTGCCATCTCTCTAATGCTCCAACCATTAATATGACAGCTTGGCTCTAAGCACTAATACTAAATGGTGTTACGTCATAAGTTGAGAGCGCATAGCTAACGACCCTTGGTGGTGCACTTAGTTGTGGATATAGAGAAAATATAATAGAATTTCTTTTGTGAATAAAAATGATCATGACACTGTTGTCTTTATTACCCGTAGTATGATACCGTGGGACAGTTACCATACTTCAGGCGGGCGAAGCCGCGGGCAACAGCTAGTAATAATATATATATTTGTTGCAAAATTGAATTTAGAGTGGACGGTAGTCTGCGATTGCGTAGCTCGTAGCTTCAATATCAGCTACGCCGTAGACCCTTTGTAGAGCATAATATGTTTTCGTGTTCACATTTTACTATTTTGGCGAGCGCCATCATAAATTGTTTATTGGTGATGTACGGTGTGCGTTTATTACGCTTATGCCCGACTCGTCACTGTTCCAAGTCGTCATCGAAAAACAAAAGAAAATTTAATTCACAACTGTTTAAAAAAAAATATTTTCATGTTACCGATTCGTCATCGATGCTAAAGTATCGTCAAGTGAAAAAACTCTACAATTCATTTTTATTATAAGGTTGGTAGGTAAGGAACATTTACACAATTGCCATTTATGTGATTTATATGTAGTAATTTTGTTTGAAATGTTAGTTCATTTTCAAGCAGTTAGTACTAGATAATACGATTCCCTCTTAAGATTGGTTGTCAGACTTTTGGTCCATTGATTACTTAACGACTGTCAAAGATCTACAATTGACAGCCGGGACCAATGGCTTAACGTGCTTTTCTAGGCATGGACACCCATCCACGGACCAGCCTAGGCAAGTGGTCTGAAGTGGTAGCCTCAAGATCGATCCGAGCGGCTGTTAATATTTTGCCACGAGCTCCTCCATCAAACATTTTCTAATACTTTCTAAAATTAAATCTTCCAGTTTCACTGTATCTCTGTATTAAGCATCAAATCGACCTTTCATAGTCACATAACACCGTGATGCAGATTATCAAGTTAGTTCAAAAGCCAGTCTGAAATTTCACTTAGCATTTGCGATTCAAAGTTATAACTTTTAGCATTAAACTTTTATATCACAAAACTCTGGAGTTAGCTGATAAAACATTCGTGATCTTGCTTTAAAAGGGGTTATTAAATAATAAAGGTTTAAGTTTAGTTTTGACACTTTGAAGTTAAGGAGTCATCTTGCCAAGTTTATTTCAGTACAATGGATGGAATTTACCTGGTTTAACATCATATTATAGGCCTCCCACCAGGTGGACCGATGACCTGGTGATGTTGCGGGGATCCGTAGGATGCGAGTCGCACGGGACCGGTTAGTGTAGCGACACTTGGGGGAGGCCTATGTCCAGCAGTGGACGTCTTTCGGTTGAAATGATGATGACGATGAACATCATATTAGATATCGGATTATAAAATGCATTTACATGTTTGCTTATGCAAATGCATAAAACGCTATTTTTATATTGTGTTTGCATAATTATAGTCCTTTTTCATCGCTATTGCTTTTATAGTAGACTAGCTGTTCGCCGCGACCTTCCTTTACGTGAAATCAAACGTCGCTTTTAATCGGATTTTGTTTACAATTTCAAGACTTTTAATTTGTTTTCTCGGAATGCTAATTATTTTTCTAATATAAAAGTAGTATCTTAGACCTTACACCATCAGTTATCTACCAGTCAAAGACCCATCAAAATCGGCACAGCAGTTTCGGATTTTAGCCGGACCAAAAAGACAGAGAGACAAAAATTAAAAAAATGTGTTTTTGTTATTAGTGCCTTATATAAACTCACTAGCTGTGCCCGCCAATTCGTCCGCGTGAACTTATATCTTTCTCAGCCTAGTCTGAAAAATTACCAAGCTTTTTGATGCCGATTGATGGTAATAGGCTCGTCCCTTATTACATGGGACTGAAACATTACTGGCATAAAGTGGATGTACTATTAATGGCACACCTCTGCCTAACCTCTTTGGGAAATACAGGCGAAATGTTATGTTATATAAGTAGTAACATAATGTGTTTTTCATTGTGCTGTACATCATATTGCAGTTTCTTAAAGCGTTCTTTCTCATTAAGAGTCATCTTTTAATGAACCCTCGTCGTCGTTATGATATTATTTTGTTGCGCGTAATAGATTATCCTAATTATAGGTATTGTTATGTTTATCATAAGTAATCCTTTTACTTTTAAAAGTTGATAAAATAGTAATGTTTTGCATAACCAACCAAAAACTTATAACAACTATGTAATACCTAAATTACATTATACAATCATTCTTTCATTTTTTCAGTAGGTGTGTAAAATAAATAGTTTATATATTAAGGAATAATGTAGCAAAACATATAAAATATTCCAAACGGATATCCAACTTTTATGTCGTTGATATTTTGGATGGCGGTAGATAGAAACGTCAAAGTTGTTTGTTCACGACTATAAAAGGGGGTGCTCCGAGTGACAGAGGCCATTTTCTTGTTGGAGACATCTACCAGAACGGAGCTCTGGCCTAAAGGTAAAAGTTAAGTTATTCTATTGCTGTTATTATGCTGTTATGATGTGATACCATTTTTCAATGTTTGTTGCTTTACTATTGTTATTATGTTGGATTGCTATTGTGTTGGATATAATAATGATTATGTACCATTATTTACATAAATAGTTTGGTAATATTTAGTACAAATTTAAATTGATATTATACTATGAATTATTACTGATAACTATGTGCTAGAAATTTGTGTTATAATATGGCTTATATTGCTTAGTGTTTATCTACACTGATAAACTGCTATTACTTGAGGATGGTCCAGGACAACGGATAGTTGTCCTGGCTTAATACTTTAAAAGACGTTACCGTGGAGTTTCTTGTCCATTCTTCTCCACGAAGACCTAGGTTTGCGAATGGACGTAGCTTGATAGGTAATTAACTTAACCTATTAATAACTGACAAGCCTTATTGAAATAAATGAATAGTCTTGTCTTTCTGTGCTTTTCTTCACGAAAACCCTATTCCCTACACACCTCTTTAGAGCTACTTTTAGACACAGTAAATAACAAGTAACGATCCTGACACTCAAAGATTCATAATTAGTGGTTACTAATACATAATACATTATAGTCTCTCACCTACTTGCTATTACGCGCGTTACTTTCATTCTATGATATTTCTTAAGATATTCATCTAATTCAAACGGTGTTAAGGGCAATTTTGGTCACAATTAAACGCTACAGATGACTAACATATTTATGTTGATATAAGGAATAATACTATGTCGGTAAAACACCTTCGCAAATAAAGCATTAGTTTTGCCCAAATTTTAAAATCATAAACATGGTTATTGTTATTCAACTTTAAAAGATAGGCATGTATTGTCGCGGATTTTTTTCTAGACCTGTTTAAGAGAAATTATTCCCTCATACATTATTTTTGTGCAATTTTAACCATTTACGCAGCACACGCAACGGAAATGCTCAAAAAGAAAAAAAAAAACACGTTTTTGTAGCATTTTTCATTGATGGTCCGCTCCTATTGGTTGTAGCGTGTGTAAGCTTTTGCTATGTATTTCGTCTGAAAATGTTTGAAATAATTTAGTGACCATGTTAGATCATGATTATTGGATTGTTTAAAATATTTTATATTAATTGTTTTATTAAAAATAACTTCCACCACTTTTTTGTGGAAGCATAGTTTGTGTTTTGACTTCATCCGTAGCTTACTTTACTGCGGTCGGCCATATTGAAGCAGTGTATTTTGCGGAGTGATACCGACCGGTGTACGAGTGAATACATTTAGAAGTTAAGAAATTAAGGAAGGAATTTATTGTAATCAGTTAGTGAAATCAGTTGTTAACAGTGTGATTTAAGGACAAATAAATATTTGATTGGTGTTAAGTTGTAACTGTTTTATTGGTACACTTCTAACTATCTTATAGTTCAGAAATGGGATGAGACAGGAATATTGCTTAATATTCTAATCACGTCCACTTAGACCGTTAATAAGGACAGGTAACGTAAGAGGCATAAAATTGATCTAACTAATATGTCGAAAGTTCGTGAAGAAGTGAGAATGCGTAAAGTTTCTGATCGAGAGGCTTCTCAATCGCGTGATGGAGCTACGCCGTCGTGCAGCCGCGCGGGTCGTTTGCGCAGGCGTCACAGGCGAAGCTGTTCTAGTACGCGGCGCCGGGGTCCTATGCGGACCAGCTCAAGCTCCTCGAGCCGCGCAGGTTCAAGAGGCCGTACGCCACACAGACGTCCGGGTTCTTATGAGAGCCTTGAGCGTCGTAAGCGACGTCGGTCTGAGTCGCGGCGTGTGAGAAAAAGAAAGCGGTCTTCGCGGTCGCGCTCGCGTTCCCGATCTGCACACCCGCGGAGGGCCAGACTGCGACGACGGCAGCGCAGCGGGGTGAGACGGGGAACTCGTCACCACAGGACGATTCGAAGACGTCGGGAAACCGTAAGTCAGTCATCATATACTAGCAGTATGGATAGTAATTTGAATCTTAACACTGATGTAACTTATATGAATAAGACCTCCAAAAACAAAACTGTAGATGATCACAGTTTTAGTATTCGTGATGTCATGGAGTTAATCAAATCACTGCCCTCGTCAGCGTCCCAGGCTCAAAACCACTTTAGTATGTCAACAAATGCAGTACCAGAATTTGATCCTGCTAATAAGGAACAAACTGTCGATTTGTGGATTACGAAAGTGGAAGAATGTGCAGCTTTGTATAAATGGTCTGAAACACAACTACTTCATTATGCGTTGCCTAAATTGTCTGGAGTTGCAAAGGTGTGGTACCAAGGCTTAACTTCCTTAAGTTATAGTTGGTTGGAGTGGAAGGATAAATTGACAAAGACTTTTCCCACAGTTCAGAATTATGCACAACTTTTGCATAATATGTTGGATCGGAAGGTTAGACATAATGAATCGTTAGAAACTTATTTTTATCACAAAATTAACCTGCTCAACCGATGCGATATAACTGGTAAGCGGGCTGTGGATTGTCTTATATATGGATTAGAAGACAAGAGTATGCGACTAGGAGCTCAGGCTGCGAACTACTCTCAACCTGAAGAATTACTATCTTATTTCAAATCAATTAAGTTAGAGGATGTAAGAGACAAAGTATTTCGTCAGCCTTTTACAAAAAGGCGCTCTGATAGCAATAATGATAATTCTAAACTGAGTAGCAATATAAAATGTTTTAATTGTAATGAGGTAGGTCACCCCTCCTTTAAGTGTAACAAACCCTTATTGACGTGTAGCATTTGTAAGAAACTTGGACATCAGAGCGCTAATTGTAGACGGCTTAACAGAAACGGTAATGATGCAGGCGGTAAACATAATGAAAACAGTATCTGAAGTTAAGTTAACCGGTGAGTTAGATGACAAGTATGTCCTTCCAGTTCAAGTTAATGGCAAAACAATGTCATGTTATGTGGATCTCGGTAGCCAGAGTACTTTGATTCAAATTAGTGATTTTAAACATTTAAACACTGCTTACGGTAAAAATGATTTGCCAACATTAAAAGGCTTTGGTAATTCAATCATAGAACCTATAGGTAGAGCAGTGGTCCAAATACAAGTCAAGCCGTTACAACATCCGTAGAAGTATTAGTAGTACCGAATTACTTAAATATGCCGTACTATTGGGACATACTTTCACCGAGCAAGCCGGTATAATTATTATAAAGACAGATGAACATTTAGTTTTTCAAAAAAAGCCTGATCCTTTAAATAATTCTAAATTAGTAAACTATCAAAAAATGAATTTAGTTGTAGACTCTGATGTCAACGTTAACTCTATCAATTTGATACCGGTAAAAGTGAATACCGATATAACCATAAAATTTTACGTAAAGGAATCGTTAAGGAAAATAGGTGATAATTGTTATTTCATTATGCCTTGATTACATACAATAGTGCAAGGAAAAGGTCACATTTTAGTTGTAAATTTAAATGATAACGAAATTAAACTTCAAAAAGGACAATTATTGACTAGAGCTTACACTTTAAATGATGATGATTGTCTAAATGTTAGAATATTAGAAAACAGGGTTAGCGATTCTATATCAAACGATCTTAGAATAGGTGATGGATTTAGTACTAGAGATAGAGAACGGTTAGAAACCTTGCTAAAAGAGTATAGGGACTGTTTTTCGTTTAGTTTATCTGATCTAGGGCTGACTAATTTAACCGAAATGTCCATCACGTTAAAAGATGCGACCCCTGTTGCATATAAGCCATACAGGCTAGCTTATTCGGAAAGGAATAAAGTCAAAGACATGATTTAAGACATGTTGGATTCAGGTATAATTACCGAGTCAACATCTTCTTATGCAAGCCCCATAATTTTAGTGCAGAAGAAGACCGGTGATCAAAGGCTTTGCGTTGACTATCGGGCTATAAATGCTAAAACTGTCAAGGAACACTACCCTTTGCCCAGAATAGAGGATCAAATAGATCAGTTAGGTGGTTATTTATATTTTATAACGCTTGATTTGGCCTCAGGCTATTACCAAATTCCAATAGCCCCTTCGTCGCAAGACAAAACTGCGTTTGTAACGCCAGACGGTCAATATCAGTTTACCCGCATGCCTTTCGGTTTGGCCAACGCACCGTCAGTTTTTCAGAAAACTATTAATACTATTTTGAAAGACGTCAAAGGCCAAGCTTTTGCATTCATGGATGATATAATTATTCCAGCCCATAGAATTTCGCAAGGAATGGATCGGTTAGATACAGTACTTAAACTTATAAAAGAAGCGGGGTTGACGTTAAAATTATCAAAATGTGTATTTTTCTCAAAAAAAATCGACTATCTGGGTTTCGAAGTAAGTAAACAAGGGGTCAGACCGGGTTCAAAAAAGACTGCAGCAGTAGAAAATTTTAAGTGCCCCACTAACCAACACGAAATACGCCAGTTTGTTGGTTTGGCTAGTTTTTTTAGGCGTTTTGTGAAAAAATTTGCTATAACTGCTAATCCACTGACAAAATTATTAAAAAAGAACTGTAAATGGGAGTGGGGTCCCGAACAAGAAAAATCATTTTGCACCCTAAAGGCAGAGCTAGTAAAAAGACCAATTTTAGCGTTGTACAACGTAAGTGCAAAGACTCAGATTCATACGGATGCGTGCAAATCGGGTATAGCAGGAATATTACTGCAGGAAGATGAATTAGGCAGGTGGCGAGCAGTAGCATATTACAGTAGGCAAACTACCCTCGAAGAGCAGAAGTACCATTCATTTGAATTGGAAACCCTGGCGGTAGTAGCTTCCTTGCAACGGTTTAGAGTATACGTTTTAGGCCTCAAATTTAAAATAATAACCGATTGTAGCGCATTACGCACTACTTTATCAAAAAGGGATATGATACCTCGTATAAGTAGGTGGTGGCTTCAACTTCAGGAATACGATTGTAGTATCGAGTATAGGCCGGGTAACCGTATGACCCATGTGGATGCACTTAGCAGGAATGCTATCCCTATGTCAGATGAACCTGAGCCTGTATTCGATATTTTAGTTGTAGAAACAGAAGACTGGTTAACAACTATTCAGAGTACTGATGAAGAGGTTCAACGGATTAAAAGTATTTTAGAAGACCCTGAAACGCCTAAAATCCATGAAACTGTTCAGAATTATCGTTTAAAGGGAGGAAAGGTTAATAGGGTTGTGGACAGCCAATTGAAATGGTTAGTCCCTAAAGGATTTAGGTGGCAGTTACTCCAGAAGTGTCACGATGAACTTGGTCATTTTGGTCTAGATAAAACTTTGGACAAGTTGAAATCTCTTTACTGGTTTCCCAAAATGAACAAGTTTACCAAAAAGTATGTTCAATCATGTTTAGAATGTAGTTATCACAAAGTACCACCAGGAAAAAGACAAGGTATGCTCCATCCAGTCCCAAAAATTGATAAACCGTTTCACACGATACACATGGACCACTTAGGTCCATTTGTTCGGAGTAAATCTAAAAACACTTACTTGTTGGTGCTTGTTGAAGCATACACTAAATACGTTACTTTATTTGCCGTCAAACATACGAAAACCAAATCGACAGTCAAAGTTTTAAATCAATATTTTAGTTTATTCGGTATACCAAGCAGGATAATTAGTGATCGGGGAACTTCTTTTACAAGTAAAAGTTTTAAAGACTTTGTGAACAAACTAGGCATAAAGCACGTTTTAAATGCGGTAGCAACACCGCGAGCGAATGGCCAAGTAGAGCGATATAATCGTACCATATTGGCTTCGCTTGCAGTCAAAAATTTAACACAATTGTAAGGAAAATGAGTGGGATACTCATTTAGAAGAAATTCAGCTGGGTCTTAATACAACTCTTAATAAAGGTACAGGCAAAACGCCAGCTGAAATACTGTTTGGTATAAGGTTGAGGGCCAAAAGTGATGGAATAGTCACTTCATTGCTCGACCAGGGTGAATCAGGGTGTTCACAAGAAACATTAGAGAATATAAGAGAAGAGGTAAATGCGAACATAAGTGAGGATCAAGTAAGACAAAAGGAAAGATTTGACAAGAATAGGAAAGTTGGTAGGAAATATCTAGTAGGCGACTTAGTAAGAATTGAAAGAGAAGTCGGTAGTAATAGCGGACAGTCGAGAAAGTTACATGCTAAATTACAAGGTCCATACAGGATTATCAAAGTACTGGATAGAGATAGGTATGTTGTTCAAGATACACCCCTAACCCGAAAATTGAATAGAAAATATGAGGCGGTAATTGCGTTAGATAAGATACATCCTTGGTTGACCTTTACTCAAGAAAGCTTAGCTGATTCCGATGAAGAAAGCTCAACGGAGGATGTAGATGTAAACAAAACTATTGAAGGTTCTGATAATATGGAAAAAGAGCTGTCTGAAATGTCAGTAGGTATGGATGTGGAGAGTACTGAGACAATGAGTGAAAATTGAAATTAAAAAAAAAAAGTTCTTTTTTAGTTTAATTTGAAATACCTATAAAAAAAATGAATTGGTATCATGAATGTTTTCCCTTGTTTTTGAAAATGGATTTGAATTGGAATTATGATTGTTTTTAACCTTATTATGGAATGAATATTTTGAGTACACTTGAAAATTGATATGAAAAAAATCTACACACAATGGAGTCGTTTGACAATATGAGTGTGTTAGATTTGAAAATTGATATGTAAAAATCTACACACAATGGAGTCGCTTGACAATTATGAGTGTGTCAGATTTGAAAATTTATATGTAAAAATCAACACACAATGGAGTCGTTTGACAATTATGAGTGTGTTAGATTTTATGGAATAATATTATATTGCGCAAGGAGGCCGTAGGCCAAGGTTTTGAGCGCTTTCTTAGTTATAATTAAATTGATAAGGACATAGATTAAAATTAAGATTAATTATTAAAATTCTGTTTTGTTGTATTAATTGATGGAACAATTACTGTATACGATGGCCGAACAAATGATATTTATTAAAAACAAAATTAGTTAGTAGAATTAATGAATTTATATAAAGTATATTATTTATGCCTATTCATGATTATTTTGTAGTAAAATATTTATTTTGTTATTAATGTTATTATTTTGTTTTATCTTTATATTATATAGTTTTGGTACATTCCTATGCACTTACTGGAAATTATTATCTGATGATCAGTTAAGAAAAGTGTTGGGCATTAGATTCGCTTGTTGTAAATTATTTTGAATACACAATTTATTTTATAATATTGTCTCATTGTTTTAGAACATGAATATTTCTAGCTTAACATAAATAAGTTAGTCATAAACAAAACGTAACGAGAGGACTCTGTTATTTCAGAATGGCCGACTGTAAGCTTTTGCTATGTATTTCGTCTGAAAATGTTTGAAATAATTTAGTGACCATGTTAGATCATGATTATTGGATTGTTTAAAATATTTTATATTAATTGTTTTATTAAAAATAACTTCCACCACTTTTTTGTGGAAGCATAGTTTGTGTTTTGACTTCATCCGTAGCTTACTTTACTGCGGTCGGCCATATTGAAGCAGTGTATTTTGCGGAGTGATACCGACCGGTGTACAAGTGAATACATTTAGAAGTTAAGAAATTAAGGAAGGAATTTATTGTAATCAGTTAGTGAAATCAGTTGTTAACAGTGTGATTTAAGGACAAATAAATATTTGATTGGTGTTAAGTTGTAACTGTTTTATTGGTACACTTCTAACTATCTTATACGTGATTAATGTGATGATATTTAATTGGCCTATAGCCTTTCTCGATAAATGGGCTACCCAACACTATAAGAAGTTTTCAATTCGAACCAGTAGTTCCTGAGATTAGCGCGTTCAACCAAACAAACAAACTCTTCAGCTTCATAATAATAGTGTAGAATATATGCATTCGGTAAAAATCTGATATTTTGACATTACAAACAAACACTTCAATTTTATTTATTTTTATAGATAAATGTGTAAGACGCATTGCATTAATCTGTTATACGATTATACAGGATAGAGGGACGCCAACGCTAAAACGGGTACTACGTATTTAGTATATCATTCTGAACAGAGACGTTTTTGCTTCGGTGTTCCTCCTACCCTGTATAAAACCCGGATCTTTAAGGATTAAAGAAAGTTAATATTACGCATACATAAATGGCACCGGCCACACCCTGTCTGAAGAGGTTTCTGCACAAATGGCGACAAATTTCACTGCTGTCCACTAACGTCAGTTGTCGTAGAGAGGTAATTTTCAACTTACAAATTAATATTAAGTAACAAACTTCATAAAGTTTGCAGGAGAATTAAAAATTAAAATTCCTAGTGTGGGGAAACGTTTAAAAAAAAAGGTATTTCACTATTTTTCTTATTAAAGAAATATCGAAGAAGAAGACATGCTGCGTATAGCATAAGCATAATCAACCCATAATGTTCCCACTGCTGGGACACACGGCCTTCTCTCTATGAGAGGGAATGCTCCGTATTCCGCAAATTAATTGGGATAGGGGCAGAAGAAAGATGATTTATATCGTTACGTGTAGTACCTACCGAATGTTGTTACAATTTTTAAATAAAAACCGGCTGAGAAAATTGTTTATTTTATTTCGTTTCGCCATTTTCAACTGTCCACACACGTTTTAAAGTTGATTTTCAACTGTAGAATGTGCAGCTTTTTCAGTTTTATTTAAAATTAAATTGAGAAACCAATTGAAAACGCACCCACGCTTCTTTAGACACATTTGCATTTAAAATTAAAACATGCTTAATTTTAACATGTCACCAGTACGAACATGGCAACTACGCGTTATTTAAACTGACTCAATAACCATAATTTAACCGTTAAACCGTTCGTCGATCATCTGATAAATTAATCCAATTGTATCATTCCATTTTAATTTATCAAGAAACTAACTAAATTAA
The DNA here is from genome assembly GCA_947578425.1 of Eugnorisma glareosa. Classification (NCBI taxonomy): domain Eukaryota; kingdom Metazoa; phylum Arthropoda; class Insecta; order Lepidoptera; family Noctuidae; genus Eugnorisma; species Eugnorisma glareosa. The sequence continues at coordinate 15,142,388 of OX387960.1, read as the reverse complement.
AAGCAAATATCAATTATTTTCAATTAAAATGCTGTTTATATTAGAGAGGTAAATGTTTGATTCTGGGTGATTCGTTTGTAGGTGGTTAATTGGCAATGTAAAAAGCCAACATGGAGGTTTTTTTTTTCTTCCAGATGATTAAGGATTTATTCAATCGCTCTGCAGTCACTAAAAACTGCTTAAAAACTGTATATATTATACAAAAATCAAATAACTCCAATTTTCATTATTTGGTAAATATTAGTCTTAAGAGGGCCCTTCCCGGTCCGTTTGGCGTCAACGCGAGCATGGTCAAAAAGCTTGTTGTTTCATCCAGAGCCACATCGGCAATTTTCTTTCAACTCCCTCGTCTCACCCCGCCCCGACCCCGCGCGATTAGTCTCCCGCGCACCTAATACCGACTAACGCGATAACATTGAACGAAAAATAGTGTTCTATAATTTCTTAAACTTCTTCCAGGAAATACGTGTTTTTGAAAAGTTTTACAAGTTTGAAAGGTATGACGGGTTGGCCGTTCTTAGAGTACTGACTTAACATGCATTTTGAACGTGTATACGAAAAAAATGCACGCTAATCAAGTGACTTTTTAGCTTGATTGACAATATCTTGTTTAGATTCATCAAAATCATAGTTGAGTTGATCATCACGACATGATCGCAGCAACACTAGTTCAAATGATTGAACGCTCAACAAGTTTCTTGATTACCCTTAACATGACATCATTGCAGAAGAGTTAAAAAAGAGACAGAAGTTAAAAAAAAAATGTAACTGTAACAAAATAAGTTAGTTGTGTCAATAAAGCATTTTGATTACTTCAATAAAGATCATTTGACTTGATAGCATCTATCATTGCAAATAATTGTATTAATCATACAACTTGATCAAATCTTGCGCTAAATAAGTTTTTTGGTTGTGTTTATCACTATTTGGTTGTGTTTATTACTATTTGACTTGATTGTTGCAAATAGGTTTTGTGATAACTCCAATCAAGATCCCGTTTCAAATCTCAATCAAATAAAAGTAGTAGCTGTGATCATTGTGCTTGATAGGCACAGATGCAAACAAGTTACTTAGTCAATCTAAGCAAAATCTAGATTGTGGCAACTACTTTTTTTTCAGTGTAGAGTAGGTATTGTACTTTTGTAGGAAACAGTTGATTCTTTATTTAATAACTGATGAAAAATTTTTATGTGGGGGGCTCAGAATGATGTACTGAATACGTGCTAACAGTTTTCGCGTCATTGTCCCCTCCACCCCGTAACAGGCAAAACTTTATAATATATAATAAAGTATACAATACATATGACATGAATATATGTATTGTATACATTAATATATATTGTAAAGTTTTAGTATTCATGTCTTTAAATATGTTTTTATTCATTACTATTACAAAAAAATCATCATCTTTATCTTAATTAAATTTAGAACAGATTAATATTAACATTGTTTATTACATAAAAATCCTAAATTGGTTCGCTCATACACAGATCGTCGTTTTGTGTTGTGTCAGCTTAAACATGGATGAAACGCTCGCTTCGCTCGCTTGGCCTGTGCGTGTGCGTGGTGGTTACAGATTTACTAGCCTAACCTAATTCTTATAGTCTTTTTGCTCTATTTTTTAGGGTTCCGTACTTCAGTCGGCAAAAACGGAACCATTAAAGGATCACTTTGTTGTCCGTTTGTACCTCTGTCAAGACCGTTTTTCTCAGGAACGCGCGAAGGTATCAAGCTGAAATTAATATCAAATACTCAAGTCTGCTACCCTTTAGAGCAGTGACAAAATCTAACTTGTAAATCATCGCCATCAGAAGATATGACCGGATATGTTGCATATTTTGCGATTTCACAAGGGAATCAAAACCTATAGGTTATATCCCGTTGACCTAGAATCATGAAATTTGGCAAGAAGAAATAAATCTTACAGCACATGTGAAGGAAAAACTGTTAATATGTAGTTTATTATCAAAATACCTACAAGTTTATACGGGACCTTCGGTGCACGAGTCCAACGCGCATTTGACCGGTTTTCTTTTCATGATGCGCCCTAGAAAGCCAGCAATTGCGACTAATTTCTCAACTCCTCATATAATTTTTGCGTAGGTATACATTTTTTTTTTCGAAAACCTTGACATGAATTACATTCACCTACTTTAGTCTCTGACTGCAGAAAACCGCATAACATCACCAACACGCTGTTTCATAAATTCGCCCATAGCTTTCGCAGTACACCGGAATTCAGTGTGTCATTCGGCACTGTGGTGTACTCGTTCACAGCCATAATTATAAGCCGGATATTAATTATTGCCGTCAGTCGTCAGTAATTTATGATCGGCATTAACATACCCAGCTCCACTGAGAGTCATTCATTTTGCTGGCTTGACAACTTAGTTTGATTACGACTGTATTAATTGTGTTCAATTGTTATTTTAATTAGGTTAATAAGTTGGTAATTGGGGAGTGATTGTGACTATAAATATTTGTCTTGGGTGGCTTCTCATTGCGTCCGAAAGACAGTAATGTTTGTTGAGAGTTAATAACTGAGTTGTGAGGGTTAGATATGCAGTCGATCCATGTAAAATACTGGTATTCAGCTGCATCTGGTTAGACTGGAAGCAGACTCCAACATAGTTGGGAAAACGGTAGGCAGATGATGAATCCCACTCGCCCTGGTCTTATCTCCAGAACCCGGAATTCTATTGAAGTGTAAGCTTCCCCATTTTGTGCTATCCGGGTCCTTCATTTGAAAGCACAAAATCAAAATCAAAGCATTTATTTCAAGTAGGCTAGTTACATGTAAGTTTGAGCTGTCGAAACAAAGATAACAATAAAATGTAGCTACAGTCCCAGTCACAAGGCATAAACACGGTGAAAGCACTGTAGTTGCCCAATCCCTAGCGTAGATCTCTAAGGAGTAGAACGGGCAAGAAACTCCATGGACACTCTTTTAAATCAGCATATTGTTACAAAACCTTGGTTACATCAATCATGTTGACATGGTACACTATGTGAGAACGATGTAGCAAGATGGGCACGTTAAAAGAGTTCATAGTAGAAACCAAAAAGATAATTAAAAATAAAATAATTAATTCAAATAAGCCGTGGCAGCTAAGAGATGACCAGTCACAACTGACAGCGCCCGTTCACGACCTTAAGAGACCGTCTCTTCTTTCTCGGTTTTAAATGTTCTGTTGAGTATTTTAACGTATTATTGTCTCATGAATACTTATTCAGGCATAACAAGTTCAAAGTCGGAAAGTTTTTTAGTTGTAGTTCGAACTCTTCATTCGTATCTGGCTTGAGAATATCTAAAACTTCGAGATAACCAGCGAAATGTACGTGTACACTATTTATGCTCCCCTTCTAGGTATTCATTTATTTAGTACAGCATATGCCATTCATACTGAAATAAGCTACGTCATCATTTTACTCTGTCTTCTCACAGAACCACAAATACGCGAGCAGACTCTAGGAACACTGAGATCCCTTGCAGATGTCCTCAGAAGATCGGGAAGTTTGATCTGCTTCTGGAGGGAGATGGGCTGGTTGGTTACGGCCACCAAGGCTCACGCACAATGGTCTACTTTGGGACTAAGTTTGAAAACCAAACCCTCAACATAACATCGTCTTCCATTCATCAGCAAACAAGTCCAATCCGGGGTTGGCCTCCCCGAATGCGTTAAGCATCGTAAGTATACAGGGGTGATATTTAGTTATACATAAGCTCACGCTTTTTGCCTACGGGGGTAAGCAAACATTTCAGAATAACACCCGATCCTTACATACTCCTTTCGCCTAGTTCACGTTCGTACACCTGGTCATACACGCCGGTTGCGAGTACATAGTATATTATGTTATATTTCCAACAATAAGTTAGTTATTACTATCACGTATTCATATGCAAATATTTCTCTAGTTAATCAGATGTAAATGTATCGAATATGATGTACTATGAATGTGTTCAGATGATACACTTGTATGTTAATTTAATATTGTAGATTTAACGTGTTTAAAGGTAATAAATGTATGTAAATTATATTCAGAGGATTTAATTGCTTACGTATTACTGGTAAAATGAACAGTTAAAGGGGTTCGTGGATTTGTATTCACAGTTTTAAATAAAGGCTACGGGATTGTTAATAGATAGCAGGATGCTATTGCTGACCCCTAAGGCTTGGACTCCACCTAAGCGGAGACTAGCGGAGTGGAGAGGAGACGTTTGGAAACCGACCAATCACATTGGTTGAAATTTACATCACGACTCTTGTCTTTCCTGTGATTGGTCGAATCTTCCAATCTCCTCTCCGGAGCGGAGCGGCGGCTGGTAACTTAGGACCGGACAAGCAACTTAATTCCGGTCCTAAGTTGCTTGTCACAACGTAATGATGGGATTTTCAAAATAAAAAGTATATTGGGCCCCGTTTTTGCGTTACAACCTCATGGATGAATATAACTCTTACGTTATAAAACGTCAAGGAAACTCAGACCAGTGGCAATCGCATTCAATGCATTCCTACAGCCCATCTGGATTGACTGCGATTTTCTTATGTCAAATCAATACATCTTACTATCACTACACATCGCTTCCCGCTGTCTGTCCCTATGTATGCTTAGATCTTTAAGACTACGCAACGGATTTTGATGCGTTTTTTTTTAATAGATAGAGTGATTCAAGAGGAAGGTTTATATGCAAAACATTGCATCATGCGAAGCCGGCGCGGGTCGCTAGTAAAAAAAATTATAAAATGCGAAAATGAATGAATGTTTGTTACTCAATCGCGCCAAAACGGCTGAAAGGATCTGGATTAAATTTGGCACAGAGTTCGATTATAGTCTGGAATAGCACATTGGATACTTTTTATCCCGGTACTACGATCCTGTGGGACCATTACCGATCTACACGCGGGTGAAACCAAAAGTCATAAAACTAGTTTTCACATAATAAAATAATTTAGTCAGGGTCCTAAGGTATCTTTTACTATGAGTTTTTGTCAAAAATCGTAGAACAATCACGAGGTTCACGTATATACTGCCTTTCAAAGTACTTTGTCTACTGCAACGAAGATTTTTCCTGTGAGTTCTTAAGGTTTGAACAGCTGCTGGCTTGCATCTGTTGTTCGTGATGCAATCACCGACGTGACTGGCTCATGGATGCTCATAAAACAAAAGAAAAAGCGGGGCAAAATCAAAGAATATAACAACTCGCTTGTATTTCCTCGAAGAGAAGCAAAGGAGTTTCGCAGAGAGAATCGCAGAAAAAAGCATTGTGAGTAGTGCCTCGCACTACTAGGAAATTTGAATAATTTTAAGCACATCCCTCGCAGTTTCTAGTAATTAACTTTTTGTTTGTTAAACCAGCATTTCCGCACAGCAGAAACAGTTTTAACTTTTCAGAATTGTGGCTACGTTTTAATCGGAATCTACGACACCGTATTTAGAGATAACTAAATGTAAATGGTAGCTTTACAGTACATAGTACTGACACATGTGCTATGCAATTATATAATACTAAGATATTGAATCTATACAATGAAAAGATATTTTACAATCTTCTGCAGCTGCCACAATAATTTCACATGAGCTTCTGATTAGTTTGCCCCTATGGTTGTGGAGCAGGACCAGCATTGAGCCAAGCATTTTTATCATCGATGTAATCCCCTAACTTATATTATGCTTGCTTACATGTATTAACATGTATTAATGGTGCAAACGAGACTAATTAGTCTCTTCTGCACCACTGATGGTGCATACGGTACAACGAGCACATATTGTCTATAAAGCTCGACATATTTAGCTACGGGTTGCTCATACATGCACCTTGGTGTAGCGGTTCATGAGGATACCTGCTCTCGAAATTTAAACTGTGTTACTAACAGTCTCGAAGTAAAATGGCTGTGACGGTTGTATACTGCTTTATAGACAAAAGTTCTAAAGAATTACGATTCATATATTTTTTTTCTCATTTTATCATTAATTCATAGAATAATCCATACTTTTAATGCTTGCTTCGAATAATTTTAATAATTTATTTTTGTTACAAACAAAAATTAATGTTTCGATATTCATACCAAAGAATAACAAATCAAATATTCTGTATACTCATAATGTTCAGTTACTAAATAACCTAACCCAATCCAAGAAAAACATTTTATCGAGTGACAGTTTCTAAATGTTTCAACACTTATAAACAATGCGGGTAATCTTGTTATTCTCATTAATGAGTTCATAATTATGCACGTACGTACTATGTTTATTTTGGGGTTCATAATTGCATTTATTACTGCCACCAATTTCGACGTAGCGTATTTGGTAACAGTTCTAACCTAACCTATTTGGTCGGAGTAAACGGAACGTTTCAAAGTCAAGGTACATATCAAAATGTTGTAGTAATCGACGTAGTCTCGCTACGCAGGGCTCCTATTTCTGCCTGAAGGGTTTAAAGAAACCTAACAACAATTCAATTCAAATCTAACCTATCCGGAGTCGGGGTGCCACAAGTCCTGAGCTCGCTTCGCTCGCTCTTGCATCCTAAGATTTCCTTGCCACAATACCTTGTATAAGTTGATGTGGTGTGTGTACAAAACAACAACAAAATTGGAGTACGATACATACATTCGACTACATCCGTATTTCACATCCATACTTTTATAAACGTTTACTTACTTTTAAATACTCTTTGAATTATAATACCATTGAAAAATACACCAAACAAACAATATTCGTTAACCAATCAGTCTACTGTTTGATAAGTTTGTTATATAAAAAAATGTGATTAAAAAATTCATTGAATTGTATTTCTGTGAAATATGTTTCAATCAAGTAAATAGTCGTTAAAACAATAATATTTGAAATAAAAATACACGAACCAAATATTATATGAAACATTTTCTGCGAAACGAAATTTTATGAAATTTCTGTCTGCGAAACAAGGGGTAACCGGCTGGGACATACGGACGGCAGACAGACAGAACGAATCGATAACGGTTACGTTTTTTTCATTTGGCAACGGACCCCTAAAAAATGAGTAGTTTCTTGTAACAGTCAGAAACAGGACAGGCAGAGGTCAAAGTTGGGGAAATTTCATGCGAGCCCAAATACTGGATAACACTTTACAACATTTATACAGATTCCTAATCAAGACAATAAACTTTGAACATTTGTTAGACAATCTCTTAACCCTTGCACCACGCAAACATTTTTCTACTATGAACTATTCTGCAAATCTTCAATTTTCTTGACTTAAAAATAAGACATTTTCTTTCGGCTCCCTACTTCCTACATTTTATTGTATGTACTCTTTTTACTTTCTTCTTTTATTCTGTAACTTGTTATCCTGAACATACATTGTTTCGAGAGGGAAAATGTATATTAAAATATATAATCAATAGGAGAATATTCTTATGGATTGCATCTTTGATCTATACTGTAATTTTAATAGTAATACTATATATATATATATATATAGTCCTCCTTACCGATTTCGGTAACGGCGACCCTTTAAAGCTATAATTTCCATGCGTGTGCCCTTATATGACTGGCCAGACCGAATTTGCTTATGAATACCCGGTCACAACTAAAACAGTAGAGTTCGCCGGCAGCGTTGTAAGTGTATGTATAGGAGGGCTTAGGTCTCTCTTTACGAAAAGTAATACTAGCGTTTTTACATAAATCAACAGAACAGTGTAACAGAATAAACGCAAAACCTCTGAAGGGGTAATTGTACTCATCAATAAGAACAACTTTCTCTATGGGACCAACCCCGAAATTGCGAAAAAAAATCAGCTGTTCAGTACATTTTGTCGAGTTTTACGGATATAAATGTATGGGGCAGTCGAATTTTTTTTTCGCGATTTCAGTGTTGGTCCCATAGTGAAAGTTGTTCATAATGATGAGTACAATGACCCCTTAAGAGGTTTTGCGTTTACTCTGTTACACATTGTATAGAGAGGTCATTCTCACCATCATTCTTTTGCCCTTATCCCAATTAATTTGCGGTCGGCGCAGCATGTTTTGTTATTCCATACTTCTCTATTGCTCGCCATCTCTTCAGTCACTTCCTTTCTAGCCATATCATCCTTGAAACAGTCCATCCATCGTTTCTTTGGTCTTCCCTCTCTCTTAAAACCCCTCTCTTATACAGAGCTCATCTCATACACGGGGTGTAACAGGACCCTTCACGAAAACATCAACCAAGCATTGTGTACATCAAAGTATGTAACTTTACGCAAAAATTATTGCTGGGAAACTGTTTTTTTTTTGTAAAATGGTGACTGAATGTTACGCACTCAAAACATTGTGCTGATGGATGGATTTAATACTACGGGGGTCGTGGAGGTGTTTAAAGTAAAAATCTTACATTAAAGTGATGTATTTAAAGAAAATCTCGTGAAAAAGTTGAAACTTAGACCCCCAATATCTCCGTAACTAGAAGGTTGCCAGGTATGGTCTACAACAAAAAAATGATCGCAATGATTAGGAGAACAAGTGCCTTTCGGCTTCGTTAAGGGTCTTGTTACACCTTTTATGTTTAGAAGGCAAGAACATTGATTTCCACGGGCGTTGTATTGGCGATTACAGACTTCTCTTAATTTTAAATCCTGGTTTATTCATGAATTTTTCCTTCGCCGATGTTATTGATGTCCAAAATAAACAGATGGCTATTGATAGTTTTATTTTTTTTGAGGTAAAATGTCTATCAACATCTTCAATATCATATGTTTTTTTTTATGGAGGATCTCAGGATTTTATAATAATCTGTAAAGAGGTTGTTCCAATATGAGCTGTGATCTCTAAGATCTACAATCTCTGAGTTACTACTTGGTTCACTCAGGGTCGAAAACTTTTAACCTTATTTCTTAGGTCATAAGGGTGAAAATTAGCAGTTCGTCAGTGAAGTCTTTAGTGTCTATAATTGTGATATGAGTACGTAAGTAGTCTATGATTTGTTCGAAATCAAATGACGAATCAAATTCAGAAAAATATTTCCGTGCATGAAAGTCAAGTTAAATATCACAACTAATTACACCTACCCACAATCAACAGCTCCGATAAAATCAACAGGTTAACTGAAACACGCTTTAAAAATGTAAATAAACCAGTAAAGTACGTAGAAATGAAAAAAACGCCAATAACATTTCCGTGTAAAGTCACTGAAACAAAATGGCGTCAGTTTAAACAGCTGATTTCAGAACAATGATATCTGTTTGTCACGCGATGAAAGCATCAAGTATTTGAACAACACTAGTTGGCTAGGTGGGGTGCAATTACCAGGCTACCAGGTATCTGGTGGTGATACAGGTAGAAGCCAAAAACGTTATTTTTCTTCCAAGTAAATATAAAAAAAAGGAAATGTAACGGTGTTAAATTAATTAATATAGAACTATAGAACTTGGATGATTCAGGTTCCTTAAAAAGTGTATAGTAGACGTTGAAAGTTCGCGGGCCAGTGGACGGTGAGCTATGGGCTAGCTCGCCGTCCGTCCGTCTTATGACGACAGGCCGTGTCGACGGCGCGTTCGTGTTCCACGCGCGCCTCAAAGAGAGTCAGCAAACAGGAAGGGGTTCGAAAGGACCGATACCTGCCAGGGTTGCGGGACTGTTCGAAAGAGATACCGCGGCCCTGGAACACAAAGGGCAAAGGAAGGAACATGGATGGGTTTTAGTCAGTAAAAGTCTGACACTCCCTCCTGCTCAGCCCAGAGCGGGAGGGGTTATTTGATGATTTCCAGTTGAGCCGGTATGAAAGAAATAGGCGTTACATCATCTTCCGAAAGATATATTATAACAAAAACCTATCTTACACCTTACACAGAAAAAAAAACAAACATTTGATCATGGAATACAGGGTGTAAGGGACTCCGACGACGCTCAAACGATTACCACGTATTCAGCTCATCATTGTGAAGTAAAGACCGATGAAAAATTTCTATATGGTAAGGAATCTATTTGTGTCGGTATCCCTTCAAACTCAAACTCAAAGCATTTATTTCAATTAGACCATTACAGGCACTTTTGAATGTCAAACAAACTTGAGAAAGTACTGTAGTTGCACATTCCAAAGCGTAGATCTCTATGGAGAAGAATGGGCAAGAAACTCCATGGACACTTTTTTAAATTAAATTATTGTTACAAAATATGGTTACATCATTCAAGTTGAGATTATACAATGTGAGAACGATGTAAAAAAACGTGCACATTAAGAGCGCCCAGAGTAAAAGATTAAAATAATCAACCATTTCAAAATAAACCTTCCACCTTCTATAAATTATAATTATGACAAACGCACCAAGTTCATTAGAGTTTTTCCTTAACTTAAAACAATCCTTTTTGCTTAATACCGAAAAATTTCCACCGCCATCACTATTGCGAACCACGATTTATCCGTTTTCGAGCATAATATACTATCAAGTTTTATGTAATAGGATTCCGCAGTGAGGGACTTACAATTTTCCATACATTTACTTCGCAGTTTTCCGGTTACGCGAATAAATATTTCCAGATCTCTCGAGATGTTAACGGGATATAAACTAACGTTGTAAAATGTTGGGGTTGTCAAGAATTTAAACAGTTTAACAAAATGCTTATTGCGTATTTTCATTTTCTGTTTTCGCAGTGCTATTATTTTATTTATTTTCTGTCTTAGTTGTAGTAATGATGACGCCATCGAGCCGATTTCAGCCACAGCAACTGCATTCGATGGCTTTCTAGGGTGGTTGTCGAAAGCTTTGGTGTGCTGCTCTTTCATGTGATCTCAAGTGGCTACCATATCCAACTTTGCACGAAAAGCTCCAAGCACAAAGCTGACATGTCAGAACACCATTGACAACATTGTAGGGTATAGCTATTGGTGGCCTAAGTTTAACTGCGACCTTCTTCACTCTTCAAAGACGTTGACCTGCCGAAGTCGTAATAGCACGTTTTACATAATTTCTATAAAAGAATAAGATGGTTTGGTCACGTGAAAGTAAGAATGGAAGTCAACCTACACCAGGTTTTTACAAGGCAGATCTGGAGAGATCATAAGGAAAACACCGGGAAAAAGAAGTAAAAGAAAGACTAAGTATTTATTGGACTGGCACAGGACAAAACAATAATACTACATTAATTAAAAAGAAAACAACCAAAAAAATAAAGACATACTTAAGGTGGAGGCGCAAGGGTAGCCCGCGAAATTTAATTTTTCTTACGTTTATTGCAGTTTGCAGGTCAGTGTCAGGTTGTATGGTGATGAAAATAAAATCGCGCTAGGAACACAAATGCAGTTACAAAATTATAATCATTCAAATCATCAATACAACTCTCCATCGGTAAAAAAAAAACGTTCATTTAACCCCATCGAGTGACTTTTTCATGAAATATTTTTTGAATGGGGTTAAATGAATTTTCATCAACCTACAATCTGACACTGACCTGCAAATTACAGTAAACGTAAGAAAATTTCGCGGGCTACCCTTGCGCTTCCACCTTAAACTAAACGTTACATAATAATGCAGGGCCACCAGTTAGAGGCCAAAAGGCTCCTATCTCAGTATGGTGCTGTAACATTAAAAAAACACAGCACTGGTATTCAATTCTGATTGGGCCCAAGTGATGCCAGTCAGATACGAAAAAAATAATAATAATACAAATAATCTACCAACTTCTTTAAAGCCCCAGTTCCTTTCCATTCTTAAACAAAAAGCCTCCTTATACCTATCCCTCTTTCCACAATTTTGAACATAAACAACGAAATTACGAGGTTTCCATTGTAATCCGCATTAAGCTTCATATGTTAGGTGAAGTTTTAAATTCAAAACGAGAGTCGTATCGTTCGTGTTTTTGATTTAGCTTCGAGTTTGGGATAACAGTTGGGAACGGCTCCACAAATAAATTATAACTTTTGTCAGGAAAGTTCTCGCCTAGACGGGGCTGTAATTTATAATTAAATCGTGTTTCGGATACTTTTGTTTCATGAGTTCATACAAGTTTTTTTATTGTGGACGTGGGCCGTTTTCTGAAAGATCGGCTTTCAATTAAAAGTACTCTTCCGGAGGTGATCGGAGCCGTATACCGTAGCGGCAACGTCACCCAATTTCAGTGTCAGATTGTGATTGATTGATTGTGATTTATATCAGTGACAGCCTAGTGGTGTGACCGTCAGACGGCTAAGTCATAGGTCTCGAGTTCGAACACAAGGCACGCACCACTGATTTTTCGGATTCATGTGCGTATTGTATTTTTATCACTTGCTCGGGTGAAGGATAACATGGTGATGAAACCAGTATACCTGAGAGATATTTCTTGACGGCATGTAAAGCCAAGTCAGAGGCCAATGGGCAGCCTAAAAACTCTGACACCAGGTTAGGCACACGATAAAGAAAGAGTGACAGATTGCAGCATCACGACTCCTCTCCTGTCCTTAGCCTAATTTATTTGGGACCGACACAGCATGTCTTCTTTGTTTCAATTTTCTAGAACACAATCCTAGAACCATCTACAATATATCTAAACTGCGTGCTTCATACCTAGATATTTTATTCAGACTGATATTGCTTACGTGAGCAGTATTTTGTAGTCCTTTCTATTATGGGTCCTGTTGCCTAACCATGCACTGCAATAACATTATTATTGTACCATACTCGTATGATTACCTCGAGATTACGGATGCCATCGGTATTCGGAAATCCTCTGTTTTGCGATGTGATGAAAACCGGTACTTACTTATTATTTTATTTAGGTACCCTCCCTTTAATCACCCTTAGTAAGAGGTTGGCTCTTAAAGCATGCGGACGACATTTTTTAAGCGCAGCTCCTTCCCTAATTTCACGTATGTAACCTACTATAATCTATAATGTAACATATAAAGGAGAATGCCAGAACGTAGGTAGTAGCTGCATCTTTTCCATTTTTATGCAGAAATCTGCTTTTGAACTAAGCACTTTTGTATGGACCCTGGCTGGCATAGCCAATAAAGTTCTAATGTCTGTTAGCTTATTGCTTATAACCTACAGTTACTGAAATGAAACAGTTTATGTTGGCCGGAAATGTACAGCCGGGGACATAAAAAGTTAAATTTTGCTGCGCCTACTTTTTTTTTGTAAAAATCAAATCTACAATATAAAAGTTCATTCTATGCTGTATTTTAGTCAGGTTATCACCTTGGTAATTAATCTTAGGGTGGTACTAACAAAATAAAACACCTTTTTTAAATAAACCTTTAGTATGGTTACAAAATGGGCATTTTATTAATTGATAACGGTGATTAAAACTCTTTTTTACTCACTGAGTGAATAAAACATTTTGAATTTGGAATAAGCACGAATTATGAACAAAAAATAAATAGAACGTGCCGACAAGAATAAAGCACTGAATTTCGAAAATTGTTCAAATTTCACTATAAATGTTTAATGTTTATATTTAATCCTTTGTTCTCTTAAATTACCGATTATAAAATGCGATGAATACTCATCTGCCTAGACTTATCCCAACTTTATTGGGTTCGGCTCCCAGTCTAATCGGATGCAGCTGAATATGTGTATTTTACATGGACCCCCAACCGCTTAACGTACTTGCCGAGGCACAGAGGAAACTCTGTATGTAATGAATTAGTGTTCACCCATCAACATACCGACCTTGGTAAGCCCGGCTTAACCTTGAAGATCGACCAGAGTGGTTGTTATTATTAACCCACCAGAAATATAAATACTATACTTATATTTATTTTCTCGCAGTCAATGGTAAAAAGTAGAGAACTCAACTCGTGAAAAAAATAATCATCTCGGTTGTTGTATCCCTCGCTCCGCTCAGGATTCTACTCTAGAATCCCTTGTTACGCTCGGGATCCTACTCTAGAATCCTTCGCAGCTGTCGGGATCTAACTTGGTCTCTCGAATTAAATTCCCTTTTTTTCATTTGTCATATAATCAATAGAATACGTACCGAAGTGGTTTAAGTCCATAGGCAGTCCTATGATGTCAGGTGTGATATCTTTTCTCTCCGGTAGTTTACCGTGTTCTGCCCATATTAGAAATTGAAGCTTATGATGTAAGGTTTCATTCCATGGGCAAGTTGTTTTTATTGAATATCCAAGTTGACGCATCATTCTTTGCCTTATTTTTTTTTTAGTCTGTTTTTTATTTTCGAGGCTGAGAATCTGCGAATTTTTTACATCCCCGCGTTTGCATTTTGGTCCTATTATTCCACTGTCGAATGATACCAGCTAATTATATATTATAGATTTTTAGTTGGAAAAACGAATTAATAAAAAATGATGGAGATGAAATCTAATTGCAGTTATATTTTACAAATCATCGGTGAATCATTATTACTTGACTTTTTTTTTTGAAGCTGCAATGGGCAAAGTGAACAATAATAAAATAAAATACTGTCCTTGATCTATCGAGACGCTTCGCGTAACTTTAATAAACCATCACAAATACAAAATAATGTGGCCCTACTGGTGGAAACGACGTTTGTTTCGTGCTGCTAACCCGATACGGATTTTTTTTTTTAATTAGTTAAATGAAGGTTGAATAAAGGTATAGACTTTTATTATGATGGTAATTCTATGTCATATTCATGTTGCCATGTTGTATGTTGTTATGATTTGAATGTGTTTTATTTTGTGCTAGACATGAAACAACATAAATGTCACTACTTTGTGATGATATATCATTATACTTACTTTTTCGCCGGTGATCGTAGCGGGACATCACAATAATTGGATGGTTGAAAGTCCGTCAATAAGTCAATAAGTGGTGGTTGAAACTGCCAACGAATATAAGAATGGTTTTTATTTAGATAAGCCGGACAACATTTTCTATATTTTACCGATGATTCAGTCGAGACACAACAACAGCTGAACTCCTGTACAAAATTGGGCATTCCCCTTTAAATCCCAATAACTTATCATTATTGGCAAAGCATTCCTCGTGCTTTTAAATTAATCCACTGCAATAATTGCGAAAGACAAATATTCAAATCGAAGCTACGGTTAAAAATAAACTAACTTCCACTAATCGAATCGTATTTCACATTAAATACGGTCTAGGTTTACTGAACATTTTCGATTCTGGAATCTAAATGAAATACCATTAGTGGACTGTAGAAAAAAAACCATTTACACAGCTAATACCACTAAGCTCCTTACTTCGATGTTGCGATGCAGATTTTTCTCCCGTTGCGTGTGTCATATTTCCACTACGTTATACGCTGATGAGAATACCTTTAACTGTTCAATCTTGAAAATATGGGTGATATTTTGTAACGAAATCAAAGTTGTTTCGAAATCAAATTGGAATCCTTAAAAGTTTATACTAGATTTCGGGTGCTTACTGATCTTGATATTGAAGGTATGATCGGCAATATCGGTAGGTGATAGCATCACTGGTATGTAGGACTAACCTAAAACTTACGCCAGTACCATGCTAGATTCTTTCAGAATATACTGAGTCTTAACCCAAGAGATATACCTGAGAATGTTGATGTTTTTTGTCTTCATTTTATTACGTTAATGCAATTTAAAATACTGTGTCTACACTGTATCTTTAACATAAGTAATATGTGGAAACGTCGTGAATTGTACATTATCCTACCTCTAATACGTCATAATATGTACTGTAACATATTTTGTACAATTGTTTGTTTTCCCTAAATAAAAAAATGTCTTTACCCGTAATGGTAATTGGCCTTTAAGCTCTCGAGATTTTCGGGAGAACTGACGACAAAAAAGTCAATTTCACAAAAAAATAATATAGCGGAGAACACGGTTCCAGAGAATTTTTGAGTATCTCCTTAATTTTAGACAGACAAATGAAATCATCTAAAAATATTCGTGTCACGAATACGTACATCCCAATCACATCTCTTTTGTTTCAACGATTGGAGCTCCTATCTGCAACGATTTGCAAAATGGAACGAGAAAGGGGAACACGTCCCGTGAATATGTTTTATTTTTTTTATTTGGTTTTTCACATAATGGGTTTTCGCTTGCGATGCCAAAAAATAGGTTTTTTCTCTTGATTCATTCGTGATCATGATGAATATGTTTTCCTTTTTCCCAAGATTTTTCTTACAGATTAGGTACGTCTGTTTAAATATATGGTTACGAAATCAGCTTACGTTTGGAGCAAAAAGCAAAATTGTGGTTTCATAAATTAGCCTGGAAAAGGTCTTTGGCAAAAACATTGTTTCTGGAAATAAATCAAATTGGATTTTTTTAAGGCGGTTTCCAGAATTCGCTTCTGATAAATGAAATTATACTTTTCAGCATCCCCAGGCAGATTTTTTTTATTCGAAATTAGAAACGCTATCATGACTATTAATGATTGTTTACTTTTACGTAATGAGTTCTGTTTTCAGAAGCCAAAGGCTGAAGCCTTTGGCTTCTGAAACACAACCGCAAAACGGCGTGTCATAATTTTAAACCATAATTTTATTGGACCATATTTTCACACCTTCATAATATTTACATTACATACGGCTACAAATTGAAAATTAAAAGCAATATTTCTTGGTAAACACCACCCGTTTCCACCACATTTCGCTGGCTTCCCGGTAATTTCTCTCGACATTTTCTGTTTTCAAATACAAATTAAAAATCGGGAAAAAACGCATTCAGAATCAAACGTTCAACTTTAATTTATTGCTGGTAATTAATCGTTGTGCAAACGTTCGATTTATAAATTCTAGAACATAGATTTATTAACGGTTTTAATGAAAATGCTCATGATTAATTGGTTCGAGAGGTTTGAGTGCTGCAATTAAACTTTTCGGGTGGATCATTTCCTATGCCTGACCTGATTTTGTCGCCTGAGTTTGAATTTTGATATGAGCAACATGTTGTGTCAACATCAAAATCTGTCTAGCCTTTTCCCCAACTATGTTGGCGGCTTCCAGTCTAACCGGTTGCGAACGAATATCAGAATTTTACATGGAGCGACTGCAAATCTGAACTAAACAACCCAGTTAGTACATGATAATATGATACACTTTGGTAAGAAAGAAAAGTCTGACAACTAGTTGTCAGACTTTCGGGCCACTGACTACCTGTAACGACTGCCAAACATTTACAAATCACAGCCGAGACCAACTGCTAAACGGTGCTTTCCGAGGCACGGAGGCAACTCGATATGTTGTGGGTGATCACCCATTCACGGACCGACCTAGGCAAACGCGGCCTAACCTTAAGATCGATCCAAGCGGCTGTTATTCTTTAGTCCCTACCTCCTCTCTGTGAGTAGTTTTTTTTTTTCATTTTTAGTTCACTTTTTTCTTCTATATTTTACAGTACAGTGACCATAATTCTGGATGAGGAACATGAAGTGAAAAAAGCGTTGCTACTACCTGAACATAAGGCGCGAATTATATAGAAACGGCGTAAGGTGAAGGCGCGGCCCAGGCGCAGTCGTGGAATTTATAAGGAAACGCAAGAACGGCGTGCCTGCACCGCGCCGCTAGAATGTAATTCACGACACGTAGTCTTGGTACATTTTCTATGAAAACATAATTATGCCTACGAAGAACCTTCACCTTACGCCGATTTTGTATAAATCGCGCCTAAGCGAGGTAGAGGACGACCTTCGTCTACGTGGTGGACTAGCATGATGTAACTCTAACTGGAGGAAGAACTACCTGACCCGACAACCCCTGACAGATTGTTGGAATAGAGCTAGGAAGCAGAACAAGAAGACAGTGACCGTGATATACTGTTTATCATAAGGTTTATGTAAAAAATAACTCTGGAAGGCCTACAGTTGTACACGGCTTGGGTATAAACAAGTAGGTTTTGTGAAATAGTTTTGTTTTATTATTAAATTAAGCCTTGTTTGTCGTGGCACGAATATGGCCGGTAATAAAATCGTGTCAAAGGTTGTTTTAATATCTGTCTGTTATTGTTTGCAACCTTTGTTTGATGGTTAAAGTTAGAATGTGTGTTTTTATTAAAGTCGATGTTAACTAGGGCTTTAATCTGCAATTTAATATTTTGTAGAATCGCTTTTATTAGTCTCTCTCTTCGCAATTGTTATTTCATCTCTTAGCTGCCACGGTTTATTTTAACTACTTTGTTTTTAAATTGTTGATAGTTATAATCTTTTACTCTGGACGCTCTTAATGTGCACGTCTTTCTACATCGTTCTCACATATATGTATGATCTCAACATGAATGATGTAACCAAGATCTTGTAACAATATTTTGATTGAAAAGAGTGTCCATGGAGTTTCTTGCCCATTCTTCTCCATAGAGATCTACGCTTTGGAATGGGCAACTACAGTACTTTCACAAGTTATTATGCCTTGTGTCTGTGACTGTAGTTTCGCCTTTGTTTTTCTGACTTTCAAAAGTGCCTGCGAAGGTCTAATTGAAATAAACGCTTTGAGTTTGAGTTTGATATGAAACCCTAGACGCAAACTTTTGTTGGCTGCCATTTTGGATTTTGTTTTCGACATTATTTTAGATAAGTATAATATTCAAGTGATTCTGAAACATATAATGACAGCTAGAAAGTAAATTTGATGTCGTTGTCGAGTGATAAAATGAGCTGAGCAGCTCATCTTTAGCAGCTTCTCTTCTTGATAGCTTTTAAGTTTGTATGAAGCACAGGTCCGTTCCTGTATGGAGTATTGCAGTCACCTGTGGGATGGCTCAGCAAAATACCAGCTTGCTGCACTTGACTCGGTGGAACGCAGAGCTAAAGGGCTTATATGCGACGAGACGTTGGTAGCTACGCTTCACAGCCTGGCTCACCGGCGTAATGTTGCCTACCTGTCGGTCTTCTACAGACTGTACTTCGGAGAGTGTGCGAAGGAGCTCCACGACCTGATCCACCATCACCTTTTTACCACCGGACTTACAGACGTTCTGCGGCGTACCATCCACACTTGGTTGATATCCCGACGATTCGTACTCAGCGCTTCTCCTCCACATTTATTATACGCACAGCCAAAGTGTGGAACCCTCTGCCGGCATCTGTGTTCCCTGCCACATTTAACCCGTCTACCTTCAAAGCAAGAGTGAACAGGCATCTTCTGGGACGCTCGTTCCATCATAGACCTCATCTATCGCTTTCCATCAGTGTAAAAATAATCGTGCTAGCACCGCTATAGTTCACCAGTTAGGTGAACTATAGGTACATTATTTTGTATAAATACCCGTGGTTTACTCATTAGGTGAACCAATGGTACAGAAAGTTAACCATGGAACACCTAGGTGAACCACTTTGGTGATCCACGTGTCAGAAACGGAATCAATAACTAGATCCTATGTGTGGCGTCACCAATATATTAAGTATAATAAGAATAATATACTAACACTCGTATCTATAAACAAGTCAAAGTGATTACTTGATTAAAATTAATTTATTTTAGTATTTGCTTGAAGTTACAACTCTCAAAAGTAAGAATTCTTATGTTTGCTTTCTTCGACGGTTCCTACTTCGTTCAAATGTTTGTCAATTGCGTAAAAATGGTTGCAGAATTACTTAAACTTGACCATAGGTACAAGTGTTCTTGTTTAAGACGTACGTAATTACTTACTGGATTTCAAGAGATACATGACTTAACATCATAACACCTGTTATAGTACACTAGCTAATAGTACACCCACATTTCACCAGTGTATGTCCTATTGACGTCGACAGAGCACAAATCGTATCTCCGTGGGTGCTACTAAAGCTTTAACCCTGCGAGCGTAAGGTTGGGTGTGGTACACCCAGACTAAGATATATCAATCGATATTTTAGTGTTTCATCGTTATAATTGACTGTCACTTGCTTCGGTGAAGGAAAACATCGTGAGAAAACCAGCATGCCTGAGAGATATGTGTATTTCTCGACGGTATGTCGAGCCATCCCATTAGGCATCACAACTCTGACCCCAAGTTAGGCACTAACCACACGATAAAGAAAAAGAAGACTGGCTGTGCGTCAGAGTAGCTGCAATGGCAGTGATAAGGAAGCATCAATTATTACGGCTCAGTCGACGCAACGCCGCCACCTGGTAAAGGGTTTAGAATAGATCAAGTTATCAATGGATGGGGTTCACCCATCTTACAGATCGCGGCACATAAGTTGAACCAAAATGGCGGTCGTCCGCGCAGGTAAAATTATGGATTGAGACCCGAAAATGTGTTACTGCGCATTCAAGGTCATAGTTCAACTTACGTGCCGCGAGCTGTACGCTCTGTGTTGTATATTTTAACCTTCCGCATGCCGCCGGGTCAAGGAAAAATATTAAGAAAGCGTGCACGACCAGATGTATGAACGTGCACGAAACAGGAATATGTAAGAATCGTAGCAGGTCGCGTTCAGTAGTTTTTGATTACCCCTTTGGAAAAAAAAACCTCGTATGTCCTCGTGTATAGTAACCAAACAAACTTATTTCGAAACATCCTCACAATAAAAAGTTATACACAGGTAATTACATAAATAAACATATTTTAGCCGAAAAGGGTTTGGGTCAACATTTGGCAACTTTCGGTGTCATGTAGGAATCGGGACAAAACTTTATTTGTAGACTTTTTAATTCTACATAATTATTAAATGTGTGGTGTGGATTTTTAAAATGTACTGTGTCTAACTGGGAGTTATAATTATGTGTTGTTAGTATACTGGAAATAAAATAATCTTTTGACTTTTCAAAATTGAGACTTTTAAATCTAAACTAAATATTTTTTAGTAAAAAATCTAACTGGCACTAAACGAAATAATGCAAATTATTGACTCGAATTTTCTTACAGCAATTATCTACTCTGCTCTTGAGCATTGATTTTTTTCCAATAATTGCAACAAATTATTCTAAAATGCTACAAAGTAGTCATTTTAACAATGATAAAACTGATTCAAAATATTTTTGTTCAGTTAGCGATCCCTACGTCTCCTGTTAATCGAATTAACGCTGTATCTTAAAGTGTTTGCCTCTAAAAACTTTGTAAACAGAATAGATTTGTATGAAAACCAAGCGTGGCATTTTTTGATTACCGACTGTGACGTCCTAAGCACTATTTAGTTACTCTACAAACTTATGACTACTTTTTTCTTCTTTAAATGTCTAGAAAGAAGTTCTTGAGTTGTAACATTGTTGTCTGCGCCAGTAGCCACGTTAAATAATGCTTAAGCCGGGCACGCGAGGTGCTCTTGCGTTATTTAGGTATGTCTATTTAAGTGGTTGTTACATTATATTGTTCAATAATTGCCCATTCCTAACTATTGTTTGAGGCTTTTTGTCGTGTCTCTCTTACAAATACAAGACATTTCCAACGATACATCACAGCATCTGGCAAAATGTGCCACAAAAGCCACAGATGGGGCAAGTTTGCCATTTATTTGTTAACCCACATCATTGCCAGACTTAATACCTTTTAGTGCTGTACTGGAACTCACTCGTCGTGTTTGTTCAACTCTCTAGCTTTTGAACATGTCTGTTGAACTTTCCGCTTCTAGATTTATTTCGTGAATCTACGGAATTATTTTAATGGGACGTGTTTGATGTATTTGTGGTGAATAATTTAAGCTGAAATGCTGTATTTTTAAAAACGTAAAAACTATATTTTTGGTATTTGTATAAAGTGAATTATTTAAATTCAGAATATCGTCTTGAGACCATTTTTTTAATTGCTTTGTTGTACATGTTCCGTATTTGGTATACTTTGGTTCACTTTTTTAGTTTGATGTATTTTTTTTGCAGTTTTCACAACCTCTGCCCAGCCTTTTCCCAACTATGTTGGGGTCAGCTTCCAGTCTAACTGGATGCAGCTGAATACCAGTATTTTACATGGAGCGACTGCCTATCTGACCTCCACAACCCAGTGTGAACGAGCACCAATATGGATACCTTTCCTAAATTTATAAGAAATTTTCGCGAGAAATAACGATTGTAACTTGGAGACAGGATCTTTTTCATAAAAATATGAGTTCCGGAATACTATGTTCGTAACAACATGAAATCTTAATCTGTTATGTAATTTGTTAAGTGTTTACATATTGGTGCTCGTGACTATACCTACTGGGTAATACGATACCGATTTGATAAGACTGGTTGTTCTGACGGGCGACATAAAGATAATAATATTTGATTGAAATGCATAAAATATTTATTTCCAGGAATCGTACTTATGCCACTTATTTTTATGAGCATCGATAGTCTTATCCCATATTACAGGCCTTTCTCGAACCAATGTAATTAGTAATTCTTGACTTATGTTCATTTTATTCGTACAATAAAATCAGCGTATATAATCTGTCACGAAAACGTGAATACGTCCGGCGCCGTCGACATACTCGCACAGACTGCGATACAACACTGATAAAAATCACGCTGTGCGTAGACGGGGCTTACCGAGGGGCAGGCACGGCGAATACGGCGGTGGCGCCACGCGCCGCTTATGCCAACAAGCTCCTCAGTGATCTATACACCACTGACAACCGTGCCTGCGCACAGCGAATTAACCGTAGATTTTCACGGCGAAAAAAAGTGTGTGAACAAGAGGCCATAACGTGCTTTCCAAGGTACGGAGAAAACTTGGACTCACAAAATATAGTGGTGGTCACGCATCTGCGGACCAACCTAACCAAGCGAGGCTTAACCTAAAGCCCCGTGCTTTTCAAATAATGAGGTTTATAGTTTGTAGGTGGTAGTGTGTAGGTTTCAATGACACTGCTACAAAAACAAACAGTCGGAAGGTATTTCCATAAAGTTTAAATATGTTCAGTCACCATTTTGATACTTCCATACAAAACATGAGAACGTAAAACAGACGTCAACACGAAGGAATAGACTTAACGATGTAAGATGTAAGGTACAGTCAGCCTCAAAAAGATGTAAACAGTGGCAGAACTCAAATGAGTTTGAAAATTGTAGACAGTCAAATGACTGTCTACAATTTTGTGTTAATACTTCATCAATGTGTAGCTATGTGTTGCTTTGTGGCTCTAAACTGATGCAATTTTAAAAACAAAGACTGTAAGACAGTCAAATTAAATTTTTGTTGATGCTTAATATGTTGCAGTCAAATTTAAGTTAATCGGTCAAAACCCTTATTAAGTTGAAATGCGGTTTTTCTAGCAAGTAAAACTACCGTTGTTTCAGAACGCCTGAGATATAATTACCTAAAATTACCGAAATTATTAATAATTATTTACTATTTATTTATTTATTAATTAAAAAAAGCCTAACTATCTAAAAATAATATTTGTTAGTTATAATTAAGTTGTGAACTAGTAATTATTGTTAAAATAGTTTTAACTGGTCAATAGCAGTTTGTTTTGACTGATTAACAATTTGACTGTAACATACAGACAGAGTGGAAGGGACACCCACGAAAAGAACATCGGGAATGAAAAAAAACTACTGTTACGTACAAAAGTGCAATACCCATACGGTCAAAATTTATGGAACAGCTGATTTAAAAAAAAATACCGAAGAAAAATTTAGATTTTTCTAAATTTGGTATTTTTTTTCAATCAGGTTCGGAATTATGTAGTGAATACGTGGTAACCGCTTGCCTTCCACCCTGTATACATATTTTTGAGGCTGACTGTAGGTACTCAAGTATTCATACAAGACGTTTCGCTTAAGATGCAGTGAACGTTTTACGATCGAAAATTGGGTGACAAGAAAAATAGCGGGAAATAAAGAACGAAGGGGATGACTGGAACAAGGTAGAATAATGAAAAATAGGGGTACGATATAAGAATAATGGTACTCGTAGCTACCATTGTTACTTTATCAGTGAAATAATATTGATCAGTAAAAGACCGGTATTTTCACAGTGTCCCCGTTCTCTTGAATATAACCTGTTCTGTCCCAATGCTGGGCAAGGGCTTCCCCCATACTTTTCCAATCTTTCTTTTTTCTTAATCGCGTGCCTAACCTGGTGTCAGAGTTTTCAGGCCGCCCATGGGCCTCTGACTTGGCTTTACATGCCGTCAAGAAATATCTCTCAGGCATGCTGGTTTCCTCACGATGTTTTCCTTCACCGGAGCAAGTGAATAATCAATACGCACATGAATCTGAAAAGTCAGAGGTGCGTGGCTTGGGTTCGAACTCGAGACCTATGACTTGGCAGTCTGACGGTCACACCACTAGGCTATAACTGCTTCTTCTATGTAGATCAATGTAATTTTAACCGTCGCTCTAAGAGGCCAATCACTGTTTTCCAAAACCAAACCAGGTAATATTTTCTACAGGTACAGTATATCGCTCAATTACCTAACAACCCTTTAAAAAAGGACACAACATTCAAAGTTTCACAATCATGAGTTACCTCTTATGTTCACGACGCAGTATTTTGCTTGTTTTTGTGTACCGTTGTTTTGTAATCTCTCTAAGTAAAGGCGACCGCGAGTCGTAGCGTTAAATTATTTACAGAGTAATTAGTGAGTATGTCGCAGAAACACAAGATAATGATAAGATTAATAATCGTGCTTTGAAGCTAAACTGGATTAACCTTTAGTCCTGTAAAACACCGCAAGATTTTCTACCACTATGCCATATAGTAGCTAGTAGAAATTCTCAGTAACTGCCTCGTTAGTTGAGTGGTTGCAAGCGCGACTGCTGAGCACGTGGTCTTGGGTTCGATTCCCAGGTCGGGCAAAGTGTTATTGGGTTTTGCCAACAGGAATTTATCAGTAGAAGCGGTAGATTAAGCCGCGCTCGTCTTTGTTGGGTCCGTGGATGGGTAACCACCCGTTACATACCGAGTTTCCTCCGTGCCTTGGAAAGCACGTTAAGCCGTTGGTCCCTTCTGTGTTTAGTAGATCTTTGACAGTTGTTACAGGTAGTCACTAATCACTTAATCAGTGACAAGAAAACACTGTTTTAAACTTTCACAGTTTACACTTACACATAAACTGTCACGGAAGATATCCCGTAAGTGACAGTTTATGTGTAAGTGACAAGAAAGTCTGACAACCATTCTTACCAAGAGATATCGTATTACCTAGCACTAACTGGGTTGTGAGGTCACATAGGCAGTCGCTCCATGTAAAATACTGGTATTCAGCTGCATCCAGTTAGACTGGAAACCAAACCACAGTTGGGAAAAGGCTAGGTAGATAATGAATGTAGACAGCATGGATGCTGAATCACAAGGCCTCGAACATTGTGATCACAGCTTGATTTGATATCTGTTACGTTCATCCAGCCCGCTCATCGCTCCGCTCGTCACACCGTTCTTACCTTTTTGAATGCCTAGCCGTCTAGTTTATTTAGTTAAGTCACGGGAGCACACGGTGCATTAAATTATTACCAAAGTAATTAGAGAGGCCAACCTGGGAATATAACTCGTGATGATTAGATAATTTCATAGTAAAATATGTATGTGTTGAACTTATTTATGAGATAGGTTTTAATTTTTTGCTCGAAGTGAGCTTCGATTGCAATGCGACGGAAAATTCCACTTCCATCAGAAAAAATATATTTATACCTTGATAAAAACAAACAATAATATGAATTTCAGTTCACCGTTATATACGAACGCGATTTGCTGCTTTAAATGCGATTAGTGTCACCCTGAAAAAAAAAGGTCACTACAATCCACAAAATTTCCTGTTTAGTTTTGTTCGTTACTATGTATTTCACTATATGGAACGAAAATGCAATACAAAAAGGGATTGAGTAAAAAAAAAGAAATCAAGTTAAGAATCAGCATACACAATAAATTATCCGATACAAGCACTAAATTATCACTTTAATTACATCACTTGCTTCGGTGAAGGAAAACATCGCATCGTGAGGAAACTAGCGTGCCTGAGAGATATCTCTCGTCGGCTTGTAAAGTCAAGTCAGAGGCCCTTGGGCGGCATAAAAACTCCGACACCAGGTTAGGCACTAACCACACGATAAAGAAGATTATCAAAGAAAATAATTATCTTGATAGTTTCGATACTAGGGTTCGAAACTATCAAGATTATTATTTTCTTGTTTCACCATTCAAGTTAATTGCGATATAAATACTCGGGTCAAGCAGACGAGCATTAACTATTTTCTTAATTTAAAGAGTTGTTACTATAAATCTCAGTTATGGACCATTAACGTCAAGATGGCGGCGATTAGAACCCCCCAAATTGATATAAAAGCGATTCTGATTATTATTTTCTGTTAAACAATGGGTTTGAATATGTTTGTTATGGGTACGTTGAAATTCTTTGGCGATTTGTTTGAGAAAACTTTGTTCTTAGCGTGTTTGAGGAAAGTTTTTATTTTTCAATCTGAAAAACATGCTTTTAATTAAAGCCAACTAGTATTTTGCCCGCGGCTTAGCTCGCGTTAATTTAGAATTTGACAATGAAACTCTTAACACACTAGTAAAGTTTTTATATAATAACACAATTCAGTCATAATTCGAAAGACACGTGGCGCCATCTATTAGTTTAAAAGTTATATCACTAGGTTAGGTATTTCACTAGTATATAAGTCTTGATTGTTACAGAGCAGCCCGCGACCGGGCTGCCTTTGCCATGAGTAGGCTCCATTTTATGATCACGGCAAAGAGCAAATTGTCACTTAAGTGCAAGTTGCGACTCTATACCGCCGTCATCCGTCCCATTATGACATACGCTTGTGTCACTTTTGCCCATGCCCACCCGCGTCATCTGCACCGGATGCAGACCCTTCAGAACCGTTTTCTCCGTAAGATTACCGGTGCCCCCTATTATGTCCGTAATGACAGTCTCCACTTAGACCTTAGGATCCCCACCTTAGCTCAGTTTATGAAACGTCTTTCCAAGCGTTTCTTCGATTCCGCTATCAAGCATAGGAACCCCCTGATCGCATCGGCCGCCCGATACGAGCCCTCGCGTATTAGCATGGTTCGCCGTCCGCGACATGCTCTCACCACCCCCGATGACCCCATCACCCTCCTCCAGGAGAGCAGTAGGGAAACCAGCACATTACGAAAGTACAAATACAGACCGCCATGTTTCCGTCCTCGCCGCCGAGGCCCGACGCGACGCCCACGTTCAACGAACCCCCCCCGACCCTTGCCAGAGCCAGCCCGCGATGCTGAGCCGGTAGTTTTAAACCAGCCCCTAATTAATATCACTCAGATCCAGCCTGTCCCTTTGCTGCCCCCCCCCAGCGACGCCCTAAGCCGAGGCCCGTACCCCACAGGGGGTGCCCTTAGCGAGTGGTCGCTTAGTTTTTAAGTATAGTTTTAAGCCCCTGGCTGGAGGCCTTAGATTCATTTTTAAGGCATCCACAGGGAATAGTCCGGTTAAGCAGTAGCCAGCCTCAGAGGCTGAACTGCGAGATGCCATCTCCAAAAAAAAAAAAAAAAAAAAAAAAAAAAAAAAAAAACAAATATGGAAGAGATTCTGAATTAAATGTGTATTATTATTATCGTAAGATTATCGTTTTTGAGGTTTTCCTCAGGATGATCGGTTAAGTGGTTTGGCGTGAAAAGGTCATACCATCTTACTTTCGCATTCATAATATTAGTTAGGATTAGGACAACACTTGGAAATATGTTCCCATCAGTGAATTAATTTTCGGAATCGGATCGGTATTTCCGAAGATTACCTCCTAGATCGAAACTTACAAACATACAAATACATCTTTATAACATTAATGGGGTATTTTGTCCCAATAAAAGAAATATTTAATTGGCCAATTCACAACAATATCTCTATTTTAAAATTTGAATCTTAAAATCTCTTCCCGAATAACAAACAAAAGAAAAACAACTGAAGCACGCCCCAGAAATACGAAAACCATCGCTTTAAAAACCTTTTATTGGACTATAAGCTTTAATATCGTGGAGTACAGTCGTCCACTGAAATGGTTCCCATAAACTGATTATTACCAGTCGCTTTGGGTACATGAACATTGCCAGTTGCCACGTCGCGCGTCGTGCCATCTCTGGGGATTCAACTACAATGCCAGTTAGATTGGCATAAATACGCATTGCTTTGTTTAGTATGAATGTTTAATTTAAACTTTATAAGGTGTTTGTTTAAGTAATTTATTTATTGGCGAGATGACTTGACATGAAGATTGAACGTGTACATAAGGCGAGTAAATTTACAGATATACATATGTAAATGCGAACATGTAGTGTTAAATTCTTTAAAAGCTAAAAAGGAATGTTTTAAGCCTTATACCGTAATTGAACTATTGCTTTCATCTTTCTCGTAGATATCGAAACCATGTTTGTATCTAAGAGAAAAATACACCAACCATGTGCTTGTATCGCAATCTTTAGGTTAAGCCGCGCTTGCCTAGGTTGGTCCGTGGATGGGTGACCACTCATTACATACCCAGCTTTCTCCGTGCCTCGGAAAGCACACTAAGCCGTTGCCTCCGGCTGTCATTTGAAGATCCTTCACAGTCGGTTCAGGTAGTCAGTGGCCCGAAAGTCTGACAACCAGTCTCCAAGGTGTATCGTATTACCCAATACTAACTGGGTTGTAGTGACGTCAGATAGGCAGCCGCTCCATGTAAAATACTGGTATTTAGCTGTATTCGGTTACACTGGAAACCGACCCTGACATAGTTGAGATAAGCTTAAAGAGACGATGACACCTGCAAATAAAATATCAGGCGATCTACATAAAAGGTTCAATAAAACCTCAAAAAGCACCAACTCCTCTCCACAAAAGTAAACACCATTCCACTTCTGTTTCTTTCAAAACTTGTTCAAGTTGCTTCAATAAAAACCGAAATGTATTACCGCTGTTGGAAACCTGTATAAGTCTGCCTGGCGCCCCGCTTGAATATCTTACCCTGAGAGAGATCTGGGTGAAAGATATAGGAAAAAGTATTTAGTTTAACTGTATACGTAGACCTACTTGATTCAGGACTTGAATGAATGAAATCGTAAATTACTGGGCAAGACGTATAGATAAGAATGATATAATGGTTACTTTCTGACGTAAACAAGTTAATGAGACGTGTAAGTTCTCTTCAGAAATAGAGAAACGATCTTAATTCAATACCTACTTCTTTGAAGAAACAAACCTTTAGCGCCCGTGGTCCCGGTCCCTTAGTCCCTGGAAGGGACCACGAGTATTTTCTTGCCCGTGGTTCCTTCAAAAAATATATACTGCCGAATTAAATTGTACTTAGATATTTGAAATGCAGTTATTGACATTTTTGAGTACATTTTTTTAAGTACTGAGTTAGGTACATATTTTTATAGTTCTTTTTATTATTTTTAGTAACATAGATAAGCAAGCTAAGCATAATAAGCTTATTAATAAGCTGTAAAGTCATCCATGTACTGAAAATAAATACTTAAATAAATTAAGGTGTGAGTCTATGTGACAAACAAATAGAACAAAATATTTGTAATTTTGAATCAGACGTGACGATTGACAACACTGAGTTCCTTTATGCATTTAACCCATTAAATTATAATAATATGTATACAGGCTGTCGTTTTTCATCCTGGTCAAATTCAAGGAGGTATCTATACTAGTGATTCTCGACCCGAATCGATAATTAAAAGGGTAGGTTTATTTTTTATTTTTTACGGAAATCGGTAAGCGTAAACCACCCGCTAGTTTCCATACCGTCCATAATTATACTGTGGAATAAACGTTTGCGTTTGTGTGTGACGGCGCGTTTATTGGGCTAGGAACAGACGGGCTGCGTTTTAATACGGGTGATTTACGGCTTCCGTAAAAAAAAAAACTACCCTTTTTAATATCGATTCGGGGAGAATCATTAGTATAGATACCTCCTTGAATTTGACCAGGATGAAAAACGACAGCCTGTATACATATTATTATAATTGAATGGGTTAAATGCATAAAGGAACTCAGTGTGTTTGTTGTGACTCCTGAATTAAACAACAAATACTTGAATTCCTTTCTTAATATGTGACTTGAATCTTTTTCGTAATTCTAGTTCGAAAAATTATTCAAAACCGAAAAGTAAGAGTTTTTCGATGCCCTTTTATAGTTTATTGGTGGTTTATTTTATTTTAATAGTTTTTAATTAATCATGTATATAGTTAGTTTACCAAGAATTTAATATTGAACCATTAAAAATAAATAAAAAGAAACCGAAAATGTTAAATGTTTCCATGTCTATTCAATTTTAAAAAAGAACACCCTACAAGTTATAACACGATGCCGACAATCAACCTACTCGAACGTGAACCGTTTTTAGACACAAACCCAAATAATATACAGTGTAGCCATTCTGAAATTCTAGTCACACATTTCACTCCTAAAATATAGACAACAGTTTCTTACTCTGAGTCTACTAAACCTTAGTATTTATACTTATTCTAGAACACTAAGTTGGTACCTAGTTAGGTAATCCTACAGTTAGTAAACAGGGTATGAACACGCGAACATTTACATGTGGCGTCTAACGGGTTGAGCCCGAAATTAATGGGTAGCACGTTAATGTTACCAGTAGTATTTTTTTAACTATTTGTGGTCCAATATATATAGGCAAGTTAGATGAAAACATCTTACGCGCCTCTGATGACTTCAGGCGGTTGCGACTTTCGTCGAGCGAGAGATAGATATGTATATAAGTAGGTCAATGAGAATTGACAGATGATTAATTTATTAGTTCCTTCCTCGACCATCAGTAACTGTTTTCCTTAAACATGTTCAAGGGTCAATGGTGTCAAAAATATCCCTACCTTGCAACTTTGCGTTTTTTTTGTTGTAAAATCCCTGTTAAATAAAACCAATGGCCCCGAAAGCACGACTAATTAATGAATAAAACCTAACAAGTAACTCCGTTTTCTATTTTAAAGACACGACTATTAAACCATTACCTACTTTGAGAACAGTGATTTTGAAGTATAAAAGCTCTAGGAAATACAATTTCAAACGAAAAATTCGACAGCGAAATGGCAGTTACCTCGGACTTATAAGCGTTGCCATTCAATGTAGCAGCCTGGCGGGGTTACCAGACTACGTGGCGGATTGCCAAGTGACATGGCGTACGTTGTAGACTGGAAGGGTTTGCATAGTTGGATAGATTACATTAGTTTGTCTTGTTATGTGTAGGTTTAGGTTTACATAAATAAATTGGTATTTTTAGTAGATTTTTTTCATTTTGACCTTATCAAGAATTAGCTTTCTACTCTGAACTTATTTTAATTTCAGGCACATGAGAATCAGAATCAGAATTATTTATTTGTAAAACATAGGTATAAACATTAAGGATCTTATAAATATTTAGAGCTCTTGCTATGTTTTGTCGTTACTGACATACAAATATGAATAGAAAAAAACACTTGAAATTACAAATAAAATGTCAACTCAAATAAAAGATTACAAATATAAAATACCAACTGAAATAAAAGATTACAAATAAAATGTCAATTAAAATAAAATAAAAAATCGCAAATACGAAATGTCAATAAAAATACATATTACAAATAATAAAATGCCAATACAATTAAAAATCATAATAAGAAAACCATAATAAAATGTAAATTAAGAATAGTAAAATCACAAAGCAGAAAAATTTATACAAAAAAAATATCATTTAAATATTCATCCACACTGTAGTGAGAGCAGCGGTGGCCCAGTGGTGGCCTGCCCCGACTTACGAACAGTAAGTCATGGGTTCGAACCCAGGCAGGGGCATTACTTTGTGTAATTTATTTCATCACCACTGCTCTCAAAAACGGTGAAGGAAAACATCGTGAGGAAATCGTCATGTCCTAGAATCAAAAAATTCGAAGACATGTGCCATCTACCAACCCGCACTCGGCCCGCGTGGTGGATTATAGCCCATTCCCTCTTAGAGAGGAGGCCGATTGTCCCAGCAGTGGGAACATTAAAGGCTGATTATGTTACTGTAGTAACATTTGTCTAGTAGTATCCCCTGAAGAGACTTTTTAAATCTATTTACAGGCAAACATTTAATTCTATCTGGTAGTTTATTATAAATTTTGGGAGCAAAACCAAATAAGCTCTTCGTCAATAGTGCAGTTTTGCATTTGATCGGACACAACAGATTTTCTTATTGGGGACGAATTGGAGTTTTTTTAACTGATGAATATTTTTTAAACAAATGTTGATTTGATTTTACAAATAATGCAGACATTTGGACTGCATCTACTCGTAAAGATGACACGTACCTCTGATTTTCCGGACTCACGTGCGTATTGTATAATT
The DNA here is from genome assembly GCA_947578425.1 of Eugnorisma glareosa. Lineage (NCBI taxonomy): Eukaryota > Metazoa > Arthropoda > Insecta > Lepidoptera > Noctuidae > Eugnorisma > Eugnorisma glareosa. The sequence continues at coordinate 15,110,325 of OX387960.1, read as the reverse complement.
ACTAGCTTCGATGAAGGAAAACATCGCGAGTAAACCAATCATGCCTGAGAAATATTTCTTGACGGCATGGCTAAGTCAGAGGCCCATAGGCGGTATAAAAACATTAAAACAAAGTTAAGCACCAACCACAATAAAAAACAACAAAAAAAGCTGCAATGACTGTAGATTGTTTTACAAACATCAATAGATTTCGATGACTACATGTCTTCTACTGACTTGTTGAACCATCCAATATCAAGAATCTAATAACTTGAAGTTCGAACTCAGTTAAGTTCTGAAGGACAAACATATTTCAGCTTAGTGGGAAGTGTTAATAGGTAATCTCTAGCTATTAAAGACGTTACTGAGAATGAGTCTATGAAATTACAGGAACTCATAATTTTAAAACCACTACCATAAGGTTTATCTCCAGACTTCTCTTCTTTTGAGTTATCTCGTTCCGTCGTCGAACTCATTTCTATCCTCAGGACGAGATCGTGGTCAAGAGTGGGCCCATTTCATCATCATCATCATCATCATTTCAGCAGAAAGACGTCCACTGCTGGACATAGGCCTCCCCCAAGTGTCGCCACACTGACCGGTCCCGTGCGACTCACATCCCGCGGATCCCCGCAACCTTCACCAGGTCATCAGTCCTGCGACACATGCGGCCCATTTGATTTAAAAAAAAACCTTCTTAGCAGGTCGCAGTCAAAAATAACTTTTAGCGCGATCAGAAGCGGGTAAGCCGATCGATCACTTACTCAAATAACAAAATCTTCCATCCATTCCAAATTCGTGTAACTAAATCCAAACATGCCTACACGTTCCCAGTTCCCAATACGCTAAAGTCAACAATATTGAACGATTTCCTTACATTCACTTTGTCAGTAACTAAAATAGGTAGCAACGTTGTAGGTATAGTCAGTAACAAAACTTGGTTAACGCTTTCCGAAGATTTAAAGGCTTGTAGCGGGATAGCAAAAAGTGCTACAACGCCATCTACTCTCACAAATGAAGAACTAATATCAAAAACAGAATCGCGCTATTAAAGTTATCCGTGACTTATAGGGATATAGAAAAACCCGACAACAACAGCTATGAGTGGAGTGTTGAGGTTACACCCTGTTCTTCACATCCCTACTGGCTAAAATATAATCAGCCTATAATGTTCCCACTGCTGGTATTCAGGCGTCCTCGCCATGAGAGGGAGTGTGCCGTTATAAACCACCAGTACGCAATTCAGTTTGATAGATATGTCTTCGATTTTTTTGGTTCTAGGACAAGCCGCTTTCTCCACGATATTTTATTTCACCGTTTTGATATGATAGTAATAAAAACTGGTTTCAAAGGAATTATCATGAAAGTCTTGCAATGTCGAAGTACAATATTCTTAGAGAACATTTTAAACAATTGATAATCATCATTCTCCTGAAATTATCCCAATTTATTTGGGGTCGACGCTGCATGTCTTCTTTTCCATATTTCTCTATTACTCGTCATCTCGGCAGTCACCTCTTTTTTAACCATATCATCCGTCATTCAGTCTATCCATCGTTGCTTTGATCTTCTTCTATTCTTAAATGACATTTTAAAGAATTATTTGATTTATTATGGACACTAACGAAATTGCTTGACAAAAATAAATAACTAAGTTACGAAATGATCATCGACTGTTGGTGCTGACTGTACAACACATGAGAACCTACCTCTCTCAAGGGAAGGTATCGTAAGTTTCAAATAACAAAGTTATTTGTAACGTTAGGTACTAGTGATTTTCCTTGGTTTTGTTTATTTTTGCAATCTTCTTTGTTTACTTTGGTGAAATTATTTCACAGGATAAGACTTAACGAGAAAGGATTAATTACCCTTTCCACTGATACTAAGCGACGTCTTGAATACCTAAATACACGGTGTAAACGAAGCCGTCAACCAAATATTTTGTACATCAAACTAAGTAACATTGCGCAAAAATTATAAATTAAGAAGAAAACAACGTTTCATCCCACTATTAAAATGTTTTACATAATAATAATGAAATTTTGATAAAAGTGGGCAAAATTTTGTGATTGCAGCAATGGCGAAATTAACACCCGAACCGAAAGCGTGGGTGTAATGAACCCGAGAACTGCAGTGACAAATGCCCATGTGTATCAAACGACGTTTTTCAATAAAGTTACAAAGAAATAAAATAATAGAACGAAAAGTATTTTTGTCAATTAGGCATCATGATTTTATGAAACTATGATTTAATTTGCTTTTTTTTCCCCGCGCTTCACCTTCGCCAGTTGACGGAGAAAATGATTTTTTTAAATGTTAATTTGTTGATAAAATTAAACATTTATGATATTCTATATCCTCCCGTCGAAGAAGAATACAATTTAAATAATCATAAAATATTTAGGCCTTAGAGGCATGCGCCTCTTTAGGTACTGAGATTTAAAAAAAAACATGAACAAAAATGCATTTAGTTTTGCCTGGTTATCTGTGGCCAAAATAAAACACTTGTAGAAATAAATGAAAAAAAAACCACGAGTTTGAAATACGCTGCATTCTGAACTAACTTGAAAATCCAACGTATTGCCATTAAAGTCAATGTGCTGATTAGACTAAAATAAAATTCAAGAGTAAAGTCTAATATTTAATATTACATTAAAACTACGTTCGCAATTACAGACACTAACGGCACAACTGAATATTATGAATGAACGTATACCCCTAATTACACTAAGTGCCAAACAAAGTGTAGATTCCTTAATGCGTCGTTCTACTGTTTTCCAGTACTTTATGTCTCGAGGTCACTTCACGTAATAAAAGGCACGTCTCTTTCAGGAATTTGAAAATGAGGTAATTTTTTTGCACGGACTTGTCGTTAATGTACGTAGATGAGGTTTAGATTTGCTGAACGCTTATGGTTTAATGATTTAAGTGGTCCGTAGCTACATATCATCATTCATCATTCTGTTGCCCTTATCCCAATTTATTTGGGGTCGACATGGCATGTCTTCTTTCTCCATACTGCTCTATTACTCGTCATCTCATCAGTCACCTCCTTTCTTCCTATATAATCCTTCACACAGTACATCCATAGTTTCTTTGGTTTTCCTCTACTCTTACACCCAACGGCGGCGGCTAGGCGTTCCTTATACGACACAACTAATCACACACTACTAAATAATATGTACTGTACATGTATCGTCTACAGACCGCTATTGAAATACTGGTGACATTCTGTGGCTAATCATTGGTGATTTATGTTTTTCCGTGGTTACTTTTGAGTAGCGTCACGTCTTTGGGGCTGTTTCACAGTGCCTTTAATAAGGTAGAATGCATCATGGTAATTTCAGTCGAAAGACGTCCACTGCTGGACATAGTCCTCCTCCAAGTGTCGCTACATTGACCGGTCCCGTGCTTCTCGCATCCAGCGGATCCCTGCAACCTTCACCTGCCACTCTGCCCTGCCCACAGCCACTTATGTTTGGTAATTCTTCGGGCTACGTGTCGGTAACCTTGGTTCTCTTGGGAACTCCAAGCTTAGCTTTCTCCATTGCCCTTTGGGTGACTTTAAGCCTTCTGATGAGGCCCATTGTGAGCGACCACGTTTCGGTCCCGTATGTAATGAGATTCTTAATATTCTTAAATTGAACAGAATTCGCTTGCAACTATCCGCTCAAAATAAGTCTTCAAAATTTTTGTTATGAGAAGGTATAACTGACCACTAGTTGTGGTTTCGAACATCATCTGCCTAGCCTTTTCCTACTTATATTGGGGTCGGCTTCCAGTCTAACTGGATGCAGTTGAAAATCAGTATTTTACATGAAGCGGCTTCCTATCTGACCTGCATAACCCTGTTAGTACTGAGTAACAGAATAACCGTTACCGCGTTGGTCAGACTTTCATGCCACTGACTACCCGTAACGACTGTCAGAGATGTACCTAGAAAGCCGGGACCAATGGCTAAACATGCTTTCCGAGATACGGAGGAAACCCAGTATGTAATAGATGGTCACCCATCCACAGACCGACCTTGGCAAGCGTGGCTTAACCTTGAAGATCGACCCGTGCTGCTGTTTAATATTTAGCCATGCGTTGCTCCTCCTTATCATAACATATTCTAAAGGGTGTAACAAGACCCTTAACGAAGCCGAAAGGCACTTGTTCTCCCCGTCATTAGGATAATTTTTTTGTTCTACTAGACCATACCAGGGAACCTTCTAGTTACTAAAATTTATATAGGGCCAAAGTTGCAACTATTTCCCAAGTTTTTTTTTTTAAATAAGTACCTACATGGTTTTTATTGTAGGATTTTTACTTTAAGTACCTCCACGACCCCCGTACTATTCAATGCATCCATCAGCACAATGTTTTGAGTGCGTTTCATTGAGTCCTACCATAAAACGTGATTTTTAAATGGTTATTCCAGCAATAACTTTTTCGTAAAGTTACTTTGTTTGATGTACAGAATGCTTGGTTGACGGCTTCATTAAGGGTCTTATTACACCCTGTATACTAAATTGAGAAAGAAACCTATGCAAAAGTCAGGAAATAGAAGTTGTTAGAATATTTCTTCTTTCTTTCAAAATATTCCTAAGTTACACAGCACACACTCGGAAAGTTTCTAGTAGCAGTGGACTGATAGGTAAAACTTCTAGTGAATAAAGTTTATCTTCGTAACAAAGGAATGTCTGAACAAACTCGATGAATTTGATAGTTTCCCGAAGTTTCGCAAACTCTACTATAACACCGCAAAGTTTTGATGGGATTGGACTAGATTAACAGCCGCTCGGGTCAAACTTTAGGTTAAGCCGTGCTTGCCTAGGTTGGTCTGTGGATGGGTGACCGTCCATTATATACAGAGTTTCCTCCGTGCCTCGGAAAGCACGTTTAACCATTGGTCCCGGCTGTCATCTGTACATTTTTGACAGTCGTACAGGTAGTCAGTAGCCCAAAAAGTCTGACAACCAGTCTTACCAAGGGGTATCGTAAAATACTGGTATTCAGTTGCATCTGGTTAGACTGGAAGCCGATCCCATCATGGTTGGGAAAAGGCTAGGCAGATAATGATAGACTGGATTATTTGATGGTGATATGTTTGATGTCATTGACCCTCGCAATTCATACTCAAGGAAGAGTTTTGATGATAAAGATTTAAATGAAATACTCTCGTTTTTATCATCAGTCAGAACAGTCAGTAGATCAGTGAACATCGAAGAAGGAACTAATAAAGCAATCATCTGTCAATTATCATAGACCTTCTTTTAATTTTAGTTTTTTTTTTTGATATAATTGTACCAAATTGTTGGTGCCTTTTCAAATCGACCGGTAGTACCAAAACATATTTTTTTTTAAATTAGCCTTTTATGTCTTACAGCTGGGCAAAGGCGTCCCCCAATTCCTTTCATGAGCTCTTTTCCCGTGCCTCCTCGGACCAGCCCTCGCAGTACGCGTCCAGATCGTCTCGCCACCTCTTTCACGACCGGCCTCGGCGGCGCTGTCCGGCTTCTGATAACCATCATGGTCACGATCATCGTGCAAATACTGCTTACATTTTCCATTCTACAATAACACAATGACTGCCTCGTTAGTCTAGTCTGAGCATGAGGTTCGATTCCCAAGTCGGGCAAAGTGATATTGGGTTTTACTGTCAGGAATTTCTCATTAGCAGCCATAGAGCCTGAATTTGCGCCCGATTGATGGCAATGGGCTCGGTTAACTGGTGAAATGTGGATGTACTATTAGGTACACCTCTGTCTAACCATTCGGGAATAACAGGCGTGATGTTATGTTATCTATTATCAAAATACAATACAATAGAAATAGAAAATCCATTTCATAAAATTGATACACCAGAAGGTACACACACACACCTACGTCCGTTTTTGCTGTTATCGGAACTAAAGTTAAATGTGGTCTCGTTACGTCGAGTTTGCAACATTAGTTTCAAACCGGAATCGAACTCATGGCCTTTCGATCGGAAGTCCACTCTTGTTGTTTGAAACTATTGTTAGAATCTGTTCGCTGTGTTGTTGCTTTTTGTCGTAAACTGAGCAAATGGGGTATCAAGATACTTGCGCGAAAGACATTTGCGCGAAAGACATATGCGCGAATGGACTTTTGCGCGATTGGACATTTGCGCGAACAGACATTTGCGCGCTAGGACACATGCGCGAATGGACTTTTGTGCAACTTAATGTTCAAAGAGGTTTACTCTGTGGAGTAAACATAACATCACGCCTGTTATTACTTGAAGGCATTGTTTTTGGGGTCGCTGATTACGAAAATTAGGTCATAAAGAAAATACAAGATGGCGCCGAGGAAAATTTTGGTTTTTCATCATAGATATCGTTTCCATGGTTTTCGGGGTCGCTGATTACGAAAATAAGGTCAAAAAGAAAATCCAAGATGTGCCGAAGAATATTTAGGATTTTTCATCATGGGTATCGTTTTCATGGTTTTTGGGATCGCTGATTACGAAAATAGTGTCAAAATGAAAATTAAAGATGACGTCTAGAAAATATTTTGATACCTAAATGAAAGCCCAATTTCTGTTTTCACCAACACTAGGTGACACCTAAAGGAATGCCTAACGCCCGCTTTCACCAACCCTAAGGCACACCTAACGGAATGCCCAATTTCCGTTTTCACCAACGCTACGTGTCACCTAACTCAATGCCTAATGCCCGCTTTTACCAACCCTAAGCGACACCTAACTGAATACCCAATTTCTGTTTTCAACAACACTACGTGTCACCTAACTCAATGCCTAATGCCCGCTTTCACCAACACTAAGGGTTACCTAACTGAATGCAAAATTTCAGTTTTCACCAACACTGGGTGACACCTAACAGAATGCCTAATGCCCGCTTTCACCAACCCTAAGGGATACCTAACTGAACGCCCAATTTCTGTTTTCACCAACACTACGTGTCACCTAACTCGATGCCCAATTTCTGTTTTCACCAACACTACGTGTCACCTAAATCGATGCCTAATTACTGTTTTCACCAACACTAGGGATACCTAAGTGAATGCCCAATTTCTGTTTTCACCAACACTACGTGTCACCTAACTCAATGCCTAATTACTGTTTTCACCAACACTAAGGGATACCTAACTGAATGCCCAATTTCTGTTTTCACCAACGCTACGTGTCACCTAACTCAATGCCTAATGCCCGCTTTCACCAACACTAAGGGATACCTAACTGAATGCCCAATTTCTGTTTTCACCAACACTACGTGTCACCTAACTCAATGCCTAACGCCCGTTTTCACTAGCACTACGTGTCACCTAACTCAATAACCTACTGCCCGCTTTCACCAACACTAGGGATACCTAACTGAATGCCCAATTTCTGTTTCCACCAACGCTACGTGTCACCTACCTCAATGCCTAATGCCCGCTTTCACCAACACTAAGGGTTACCTAACTGAATGCCCAATTTCTGTTTTCACCAACACTAGGTGACACCTAACAGAATGCCTAACGTCCGTTTTCACCAACACTACGTGTCACCTAACTCAATGCCTAATGCCCGCTTTCACAAACACTAAGGGTTACCTAACTGAATGCCCAATTTCTGTTTTCACCAACACTACGTGTCACCTAAATCGATGCCCAATTTCTGTTTTCACCAACACTAGGTGACACCTAACAGAATGCCTAACGTCCATTTTCACCAACACTACGTGTCACCTAACTCAATGCCTAATGCCCGCTTTCACCAACACTAAGGGTTACCTAACTGAATGCCCAATTTCTGTTTTCACCAACACTACGTGTCACCTAAATCGATGCCTAATTACTGTTTTCACCAACACTAAGGATACCTAAGTAAATGCCCAATTTCTGTTTTCACCAACGCTACGTGTCACCTAACTCAATGCCTAATGCCCGCTTTCACCAACACTAAGGGTTACCTAACTGAATGCCCAATTTCTGTTTTCACCACCACTAGGTGACAACTAACAGAATGCCTAACGTCCGTTTTCACCAACACTACGTGTCATCTAACTCAATGCCTAATTACTGTTTTCACCAACACTAAGGGATACCTAACTGAATGCCCAATTTCTGTTTTCACCAACACTACGTGTCACCTAACTCAATGCCTAACGCCCGTTTTCACTAGCACTCCGTGTCACCTAACTCAATAACCTACTGCCCGCTTTCACCAACACTAGGGATACCTAACTGAATGCCCAATTTCTGTTTTCACTAACACTGGGTGACACCTAACTCAATGCCTAATGCCCGCTTTCACCAACACTAAGGGTTACCTAACTGAATGCCCAATTTCTGTTTTCACCAACACTAGGTGACACCTAACAGAATGCCTAACGTCCGTTTTCACCAACACTACGTGTCACCTAACTCAATGCCTAATGCCCGCTTTCACCAACCCTAAGGGATACCTAACTGAACGCCCAATTTCTGTTTTCACCAACACTACGTGTCACCTAAATCGATGCCCAATTTCTGTTTTCACCAACACTACGTGTCACCTAACTCGATGCCTAATTACTGTTTCCACCAACACTAGGGATACCTAACTGAATGCCCAATTTCTGTTTTCACCAACGCTACGTGTCACCTAACTCAATGCCTAATTACTGTTTTCACCAACACTAAGGGATACCTAAATGAATGCCCAATTTCTGTTTTCACCAACACTACGTGTCATCTAACTCAATGCCTAACGCCCGTTTTCACTAGCACTCCGTGTCACCTAACTCAATAACCTACTGCCCGCTTTCACCAACACTAGGGATACCTAACTGAATGCCCAATTTCTGTTTTCACTAACACTGGGTGACACCTAACTCAATGCCTAATGCCCGCTTTCACCAACACTAAGGGTTACCTAACTCAATTCCCAATGCCCGCTTTCACCAACACTAAGGGTTACCTAACTGAATGCCCAATTTCTGTTTTCACCAACACTAGGTGACACCTAACAGAATGCCTAACGTCCGTTTTCACCAACACTACGTGTCACCTAACTCAATAACCTACTGCCCGCTTTCACCAACACTAGGGATACCTAACTGAATGCCCAATTTCTGTTTTCACCAACGCTACGTGTCACCTAACTCAATGCCTAATGCCCGCTTTCACCGACACTAAGGGTTACCTAACTGAATGCCCAATTTCTGTTTTCACCAACACTAGGTGATAACTAACAGAATGCCTAACGTCCGTTTTCACCAACACTACGTGTCATCTAACTCAATGCCTAATGCCCGCTTTCACCAACACTAAGGGTTACCTAACTGAATGCCCAATTTCTGTTTTCACCAATACTACGTGTCACCTAAATCGATGCCCAATTTCTGTTTTCACCAACACTACGTGTCACCTAACTCGATGCCTAATTACTGTTTTCACCAACACTAGGGATACCTAACTGAATGCCCAATTTCTGTTTTCACCAACGCTACGTGTCACCTAACTCAATGCCTAATGCCCGCTTTCACCAACACTAAGGTATACCTAACTGAATGCCCAATTTCTGTTTTCACCAACACTACGTGTCACCTAACTCAATGCCTAATGCCCGCTTTCACCGACACTAAGGGTTACCTAACTGAATGCCCAATTTCTGTTTTCACCAACACTAGGTGACACCTAACAGAATGCCTAACGTCCGTTTTCACCAACACTACGTGTCACCTAACTCAATGCCTAATGCCCGCTTTCACCAACACTAAGGGTTACGTAACTGAATGCCCAATTTCTGTTTTCACCAACACTACGTGTCACCTAATTCGATGCCTAATTACTGTTTTCACCAACACTAGGGATACCTAAGTGAATGCCCAATTTCTGTTTTCACCAACACTACGTGTCACCTAACTCAATGCCTCATTACTGTTTTCACCAACACTAAGGGATACCTAACTGAATGCCCAATTTCTGTTTTCACCAACGCTACGTGTCACCTAACTCAATGCCTAATGCCCGCTTTCACCAACACTAAGGTATACCTAACTGAATGTCCAATTTCTGTTTTCACCAACACTACGTGTCACCTAACTCAATGCCTAACGCCCGTTTTCACTAGCACTACGTGTCACCTAACTCAATAACCTACTGCCCGCTTTCACCAACACTAGGGATACCTAACTGAATGCCCAATTTCTGTTTTCACCAACGCTACGTGTCATCTAACTCAATGCCTAATGCCCGCTTTCACCAACACTAAGGGTTACCTAACTGAATGCCCAATTTCTGTTTTCACCAACACTAGGTGACACCTAACAGAATGCCTAACGTCCGTTTTCACCAACACTACGTGTCACCTAACTCAATAACCTACTGCCCGCTTTCACCAACACTAGGGATACCTAACTGAATGCCCAATTTCTGTTTTCACCAACGCTACGTGTCACCTAACTCAATGCCTAATGCCCGCTTTCACCGACACTAAGGGTTACCTAACTGAATGCCCAATTTCTGTTTTCACCAACACTAGGTGATAACTAACAGAATGCCTAACGTCCGTTTTCACCAACACTACGTGTCATCTAACTCAATGCCTAATGCCCGCTTTCACCAACACTAAGGGTTACCTAACTGAATGCCCAATTTCTGTTTTCACCAATACTACGTGTCACCTAAATCGATGCCCAATTTCTGTTTTCACCAACACTACGTGTCACCTAACTCGATGCCTAATTACTGTTTTCACCAACACTAGGGATACCTAAGTGAATGCCCAATTTCTGTTTTCACCAACACTACGTGTCACCTAACTCAATGCCTCATTACTGTTTTCACCAACACTAAGGGATACCTAACTGAATGCCCAATTTCTGTTTTCACCAACGCTACGTGTCACCTAACTCAATGCCTAATGCCCGCTTTCACCAACACTAAGGTATACCTAACTGAATGTCCAATTTCTGTTTTCACCAACACTACGTGTCACCTAACTCAATGCCTAACGCCCGTTTTCACTAGCACTACGTGTCACCTAACTCAATAACCTACTGCCCGCTTTCACCAACACTAGGGATACCTAACTGAATGCCCAATTTCTGTTTTCACCAACGCTACGTGTCATCTAACTCAATGCCTAATGCCCGCTTTCACCAACACTAAGGGTTACCTAACTGAATGCCCAATTTCTGTTTTCACCAACACTAGGTGACACCTAACAGAATGCCTAACGTCCGTTTTCACCAACACTACGTGTCACCTAACTCAATAACCTACTGCCCGCTTTCACCAACACTAGGGATACCTAACTGAATGCCCAATTTCTGTTTTCACCAACGCTACGTGTCACCTAACTCAATGCCTAATGCCCGCTTTCACCGACACTAAGGGTTACCTAACTGAATGCCCAATTTCTGTTTTCACCAACACTAGGTGATAACTAACAGAATGCCTAACGTCCGTTTTCACCAACACTACGTGTCATCTAACTCAATGCCTAATGCCCGCTTTCACCAACACTAAGGGTTACCTAACTGAATGCCCAATTTCTGTTTTCACCAATACTACGTGTCACCTAAATCGATGCCCAATTTCTGTTTTCACCAACACTACGTGTCACCTAACTCGATGCCTAATTACTGTTTTCACCAACACTAGGGATACCTAACTGAATGCCCAATTTCTGTTTTCACCAACGCTACGTGTCACCTAACTCAATGCCTAATGCCCGCTTTCACCAACACTAAGGTATACCTAACTGAATGCCCAATTTCTGTTTTCACCAACACTACGTGTCACCTAACTCAATGCCTAATGCCCGCTTTCACCAACACTAAGGGTTACGTAACTGAATGCCCAATTTCTGTTTTCACCAACACTACGTGTCACCTAATTCGATGCCTAATTACTGTTTTCACCAACACTAGGGATACCTAAGTGAATGCCCAATTTCTGTTTTCACCAACACTACGTGTCACCTAACTCAATGCCTCATTACTGTTTTCACCAACACTAAGGGATACCTAACTGAATGCCCAATTTCTGTTTTCACCAACGCTACGTGTCACCTAACTCAATGCCTAATGCCCGCTTTCACCAACACTAAGGTATACCTAACTGAATGTCCAATTTCTGTTTTCACCAACACTACGTGTCACCTAACTCAATGCCTAACGCCCGTTTTCACTAGCACTACGTGTCACCTAACTCAATAACCTACTGCCCGCTTTCACCAACACTAGGGATACCTAACTGAATGCCCAATTTCTGTTTTCACCAACACTAGGTGACACCTAACAGAATGCCTAACGTCCGTTTTCACCAACACTACGTGTCACCTAACTCAATGCCTAATGCCCGCTTTCACCAACACTAAGGGTTACGTAACTGAATGCCCAATTTCTGTTTTCACCAACACTACGTGTCACCTAATTCGATGCCTAATTACTGTTTTCACCAACACTAGGGATACCTAAGTGAATGCCCAATTTCTGTTTTCACCAACACTACGTGTCACCTAACTCAATGCCTCATTACTGTTTTCACCAACACTAAGGGATACCTAACTGAATGCCCAATTTCTGTTTTCACCAACGCTACGTGTCACCTAACTCAATGCCTAATGCCCGCTTTCACCAACACTAAGGTATACCTAACTGAATGTCCAATTTCTGTTTTCACCAACACTACGTGTCACCTAACTCAATGCCTAACGCCCGTTTTCACTAGCACTACGTGTCACCTAACTCAATAACCTACTGCCCGCTTTCACCAACACTAGGGATACCTAACTGAATGCCCAATTTCTGTTTTCACCAACGCTACGTGTCATCTAACTCAATGCCTAATGCCCGCTTTCACCAACACTAAGGGTTACCTAACTGAATGCCCAATTTCTGTTTTCACCAACACTAGGTGACACCTAACAGAATGCCTAACGTCCGTTTTCACCAACACTACGTGTCACCTAACTCAATAACCTACTGCCCGCTTTCACCAACACTAGGGATACCTAACTGAATGCCCAATTTCTGTTTTCACCAACGCTACGTGTCACCTAACTCAATGCCTAATGCCCGCTTTCACCGACACTAAGGGTTACCTAACTGAATGCCCAATTTCTGTTTTCACCAACACTAGGTGATAACTAACAGAATGCCTAACGTCCGTTTTCACCAACACTACGTGTCATCTAACTCAATGCCTAATGCCCGCTTTCACCAACACTAAGGGTTACCTAACTGAATGCCCAATTTCTGTTTTCACCAATACTACGTGTCACCTAAATCGATGCCCAATTTCTGTTTTCACCAACACTACGTGTCACCTAACTCGATGCCTAATTACTGTTTTCACCAACACTAGGGATACCTAAGTGAATGCCCAATTTCTGTTTTCACCAACACTACGTGTCACCTAACTCAATGCCTCATTACTGTTTTCACCAACACTAAGGGATACCTAACTGAATGCCCAATTTCTGTTTTCACCAACGCTACGTGTCACCTAACTCAATGCCTAATGCCCGCTTTCACCAACACTAAGGTATACCTAACTGAATGTCCAATTTCTGTTTTCACCAACACTACGTGTCACCTAACTCAATGCCTAACGCCCGTTTTCACTAGCACTACGTGTCACCTAACTCAATAACCTACTGCCCGCTTTCACCAACACTAGGGATACCTAACTGAATGCCCAATTTCTGTTTTCACCAACGCTACGTGTCATCTAACTCAATGCCTAATGCCCGCTTTCACCAACACTAAGGGTTACCTAACTGAATGCCCAATTTCTGTTTTCACCAACACTAGGTGACACCTAACAGAATGCCTAACGTCCGTTTTCACCAACACTACGTGTCACCTAACTCAATAACCTACTGCCCGCTTTCACCAACACTAGGGATACCTAACTGAATGCCCAATTTCTGTTTTCACCAACGCTACGTGTCACCTAACTCAATGCCTAATGCCCGCTTTCACCGACACTAAGGGTTACCTAACTGAATGCCCAATTTCTGTTTTCACCAACACTAGGTGATAACTAACAGAATGCCTAACGTCCGTTTTCACCAACACTACGTGTCATCTAACTCAATGCCTAATGCCCGCTTTCACCAACACTAAGGGTTACCTAACTGAATGCCCAATTTCTGTTTTCACCAATACTACGTGTCACCTAAATCGATGCCCAATTTCTGTTTTCACCAACACTACGTGTCACCTAACTCGATGCCTAATTACTGTTTTCACCAACACTAGGGATACCTAACTGAATGCCCAATTTCTGTTTTCACCAACGCTACGTGTCACCTAACTCAATGCCTAATGCCCGCTTTCACCAACACTAAGGTATACCTAACTGAATGCCCAATTTCTGTTTTCACCAACACTACGTGTCACCTAACTCAATGCCTAATGCCCGCTTTCACCAACACTAAGGGTTACGTAACTGAATGCCCAATTTCTGTTTTCACCAACACTACGTGTCACCTAATTCGATGCCTAATTACTGTTTTCACCAACACTAGGGATACCTAAGTGAATGCCCAATTTCTGTTTTCACCAACACTACGTGTCACCTAACTCAATGCCTCATTACTGTTTTCACCAACACTAAGGGATACCTAACTGAATGCCCAATTTCTGTTTTCACCAACGCTACGTGTCACCTAACTCAATGCCTAATGCCCGCTTTCACCAACACTAAGGTATACCTAACTGAATGTCCAATTTCTGTTTTCACCAACACTACGTGTCACCTAACTCAATGCCTAACGCCCGTTTTCACTAGCACTACGTGTCACCTAACTCAATAACCTACTGCCCGCTTTCACCAACACTAGGGATACCTAACTGAATGCCCAATTTCTGTTTTCACCAACACTAGGTGACACCTAACAGAATGCCTAACGTCCGTTTTCACCAACACTACGTGTCACCTAACTCAATGCCTAATGCCCGCTTTCACCAACACTAAGGGTTACGTAACTGAATGCCCAATTTCTGTTTTCACCAACACTACGTGTCACCTAATTCGATGCCTAATTACTGTTTTCACCAACACTAGGGATACCTAAGTGAATGCCCAATTTCTGTTTTCACCAACACTACGTGTCACCTAACTCAATGCCTCATTACTGTTTTCACCAACACTAAGGGATACCTAACTGAATGCCCAATTTCTGTTTTCACCAACGCTACGTGTCACCTAACTCAATGCCTAATGCCCGCTTTCACCAACACTAAGGTATACCTAACTGAATGTCCAATTTCTGTTTTCACCAACACTACGTGTCACCTAACTCAATGCCTAACGCCCGTTTTCACTAGCACTACGTGTCACCTAACTCAATAACCTACTGCCCGCTTTCACCAACACTAGGGATACCTAACTGAATGCCCAATTTCTGTTTTCACCAACGCTACGTGTCATCTAACTCAATGCCTAATGCCCGCTTTCACCAACACTAAGGGTTACCTAACTGAATGCCCAATTTCTGTTTTCACCAACACTAGGTGACACCTAACAGAATGCCTAACGTCCGTTTTCACCAACACTACGTGTCACCTAACTCAATAACCTACTGCCCGCTTTCACCAACACTAGGGATACCTAACTGAATGCCCAATTTCTGTTTTCACCAACACTACGTGTCACCTAACTCAATGCCTCATTACTGTTTTCACCAACACTAAGGGATACCTAACTGAATGCCCAATTTCTGTTTTCACCAACGCTACGTGTCACCTAACTCAATGCCTAATGCCCGCTTTCACCAACACTAAGGTATACCTAACTGAATGTCCAATTTCTGTTTTCACCAACACTACGTGTCACCTAACTCAATGCCTAACGCCCGTTTTCACTAGCACTACGTGTCACCTAACTCAATAACCTACTGCCCGCTTTCACCAACACTAGGGATACCTAACTGAATGCCCAATTTCTGTTTTCACCAACGCTACGTGTCATCTAACTCGATGCCTAATTACTGTTTTCACCAACACTAGGGATACCTAAGTGAATGCCCAATTTCTGTTTTCACCAACACTACGTGTCACCTAACTCAATGCCTCATTACTGTTTTCACCAACACTAAGGGATACCTAACTGAATGCCCAATTTCTGTTTTCACCAACGCTACGTGTCACCTAACTCAATGCCTAATGCCCGCTTTCACCAACACTAAGGTATACCTAACTGAATGTCCAATTTCTGTTTTCACCAACACTACGTGTCACCTAACTCAATGCCTAACGCCCGTTTTCACTAGCACTACGTGTCACCTAACTCAATAACCTACTGCCCGCTTTCACCAACACTAGGGATACCTAACTGAATGCCCAATTTCTGTTTTCACCAACGCTACGTGTCATCTAACTCAATGCCTAATGCCCGCTTTCACCAACACTAAGGGTTACCTAACTGAATGCCCAATTTCTGTTTTCACCAACACTAGGTGACACCTAACAGAATGCCTAACGTCCGTTTTCACCAACACTACGTGTCACCTAACTCAATAACCTACTGCCCGCTTTCACCAACACTAGGGATACCTAACTGAATGCCCAATTTCTGTTTTCACCAACGCTACGTGTCACCTAACTCAATGCCTAATGCCCGCTTTCACCGACACTAAGGGTTACCTAACTGAATGCCCAATTTCTGTTTTCACCAACACTAGGTGATAACTAACAGAATGCCTAACGTCCGTTTTCACCAACACTACGTGTCATCTAACTCAATGCCTAATGCCCGCTTTCACCAACACTAAGGGTTACCTAACTGAATGCCCAATTTCTGTTTTCACCAATACTACGTGTCACCTAAATCGATGCCCAATTTCTGTTTTCACCAACACTACGTGTCACCTAACTCGATGCCTAATTACTGTTTTCACCAACACTAGGGATACCTAACTGAATGCCCAATTTCTGTTTTCACCAACGCTACGTGTCACCTAACTCAATGCCTAATGCCCGCTTTCACCAACACTAAGGTATACCTAACTGAATGCCCAATTTCTGTTTTCACCAACACTACGTGTCACCTAACTCAATGCCTAATGCCCGCTTTCACCGACACTAAGGGTTACCTAACTGAATGCCCAATTTCTGTTTTCACCAACACTAGGTGACACCTAACAGAATGCCTAACGTCCGTTTTCACCAACACTACGTGTCACCTAACTCAATGCCTAATGCCCGCTTTCACCAACACTAAGGGTTACCTAACTGAATGCCCAATTTCTGTTTTCACCAACACTACGTGTCACCTAATTCGATGCCTAATTACTGTTTTCACCAACACTAGGGATACCTAAGTGAATGCCCAATTTCTGTTTTCACCAACACTACGTGTCACCTAACTCAATGCCTCATTACTGTTTTCACCAACACTAAGGGATACCTAACTGAATGCCCAATTTCTGTTTTCACCAACGCTACGTGTCACCTAACTCAATGCCTAATGCCCGCTTTCACCAACACTAAGGTATACCTAACTGAATGTCCAATTTCTGTTTTCACCAACACTACGTGTCACCTAACTCAATGCCTAACGCCCGTTTTCACTAGCACTACGTGTCACCTAACTCAATAACCTACTGCCCGCTTTCACCAACACTAGGGATACCTAACTGAATGCCCAATTTCTGTTTTCACCAACGCTACGTGTCATCTAACTCAATGCCTAATGCCCGCTTTCACCAACACTAAGGGTTACCTAACTGAATGCCCAATTTCTGTTTTCACCAATACTACGTGTCACCTAAATCGATGCCCAATTTCTGTTTTCACCAACACTACGTGTCACCTAACTCGATGCCTAATTACTGTTTTCACCAACACTAGGGATACCTAACTGAATGCCTAACGTCCGTTTTCACCAACACTACGTGTCACCTAACTCAATAACCTACTGCCCGCTTTCACCAACACTAGGGATACCTAACTGAATGCCCAATTTCTGTTTTCACCAACGCTACGTGTCACCTAACTCAATGCCTAATGCCCGCTTTCACCGACACTAAGGGTTACCTAACTGAATGCCCAATTTCTGTTTTCACCAACACTAGGTGATAACTAACAGAATGCCTAACGTCCGTTTTCACCAACACTACGTGTCATCTAACTCAATGCCTAATGCCCGCTTTCACCAACACTAAGGGTTACCTAACTGAATGCCCAATTTCTGTTTTCACCAATACTACGTGTCACCTAAATCGATGCCCAATTTCTGTTTTCACCAACACTACGTGTCACCTAACTCGATGCCTAATTACTGTTTTCACCAACACTAGGGATACCTAACTGAATGCCCAATTTCTGTTTTCACCAACGCTACGTGTCACCTAACTCAATGCCTAATGCCCGCTTTCACCAACACTAAGGTATACCTAACTGAATGCCCAATTTCTGTTTTCACCAACACTACGTGTCACCTAACTCAATGCCTAATGCCCGCTTTCACCGACACTAAGGGTTACCTAACTGAATGCCCAATTTCTGTTTTCACCAACACTAGGTGACACCTAACAGAATGCCTAACTTCCGTTTTCACCAACACTACGTGTCACCTAACTCAATGCCTAATGCCCGCTTTCACCAACACTAAGGGTTACCTAACTGAATGCCCAATTTCTGTTTTCACCAACACTACGTGTCACCTAATTCGATGCCTAATTACTGTTTTCACCAACACTAGGGATACCTAAGTGAATGCCCAATTTCTGTTTTCACCAACACTACGTGTCACCTAACTCAATGCCTCATTACTGTTTTCACCAACACTAAGGGATACCTAACTGAATGCCCAATTTCTGTTTTCACCAACGCTACGTGTCACCTAACTCAATGCCTAATGCCCGCTTTCACCAACACTAAGGTATACCTAACTGAATGTCCAATTTCTGTTTTCACCAACACTACGTGTCACCTAACTCAATGCCTAACGCCCGTTTTCACTAGCACTACGTGTCACCTAACTCAATAACCTACTGCCCGCTTTCACCAACACTAGGGATACCTAACTGAATGCCCAATTTCTGTTTTCACCAACGCTACGTGTCATCTAACTCAATGCCTAATGCCCGCTTTCACCAACACTAAGGGTTACCTAACTGAATGCCCAATTTCTGTTTTCACCAATACTACGTGTCACCTAAATCGATGCCCAATTTCTGTTTTCACCAACACTACGTGTCACCTAACTCGATGCCTAATTACTGTTTTCACCAACACTAGGGATACCTAACTGAATCCCCAATTTCTGTTTTCACCAACGCTACGTGTCACCTAACTCAATGCCTAATGCCCGCTTTCACCAACACTAAGGGTTACCTAACTGAATGCCCAATTTCTGTTTTCACCAACACTAGGTGACAACTAACAGAATGCCTAACGTCCGTTTTCACCAACACTACGTGTCATCTAACTCAATGCCTAATGCCCGCTTTCACCAACACTAAGGGTTACCTAACTGAATGCCCAATTTCTGTTTTCACCAATACTACGTGTCACCTAAATCGATGCCCAATTTCTGTTTTCACCAACACTACGTGTCACCTAAATCGATGCCTAATAACTGTTTTCACCAACACTAAGGGATACCTAACTGAATGCCCAATTTCTGTTTTCACCAACACTACGTGTCACCTAACTCAATGCCTAACGCCCGTTTTCACTAGCACTCCGTGTCACCTAACTCAATAACCTACTGCCCGCTTTCACCAACACTAGGGATACCTAACTGAATGCCCAATTTCTGTTTCCACTAACACTGGGTGACACCTAACTCAATGCCTAATGCCCGCTTTCACCAACACTAAGGGTTACCTAACTGAATGCCCAATTTCTGTTTTCACCAACACTAGGTGACACCTAACAGAATGCCTAACGTCCGTTTTCACCAACACTACGTGTCACCTAACTCAATGCCTAATGCCCGCTTTCACCAACACTAAGGGTTACCTAACTGAATGCCCAATTTCTGTTTTCACCAACACTACGTGTCACCTAAATCGATGCCTAATTACTGTTTTCACCAACACTAGGGATACCTAAGTGAATGCCCAATTTCTGTTTCCACCAACGCTACGTGTCACCTACCTCAATGCCTAATGCCCGCTTTCACCAACACTAAGGGTTACCTAACTGAATGCCCAATTTCTGTTTTCACCAACACTAGGTGACACCTAACAGAATGCCTAACGTCCGTTTTCACCAACACTACGTGTCACCTAACTCAATGCCTAATGCCCGCTTTCACAAACACTAAGGGTTACCTAACTGAATGCCCAATTTCTGTTTTCACCAACACTACGTGTCACCTAAATCGATGCCCAATTTCTGTTTTCACCAACACTAGGTGACACCTAACAGAATGCCTAACGTCCATTTTCACCAACACTACGTGTCACCTAACTCAATGCCTAATGCCCGCTTTCACCAACACTAAGGGTTACCTAACTGAATGCCCAATTTCTGTTTTCACCAACACTACGTGTCACCTAAATCGATGCCTAATTACTGTTTTCACCAACACTAAGGATACCTAAGTAAATGCCCAATTTCTGTTTTCACCAACGCTACGTGTCACCTAACTCAATGCCTAATGCCCGCTTTCACCAACACTAAGGGTTACCTAACTGAATGCCCAATTTCTGTTTTCACCACCACTAGGTGACAACTAACAGAATGCCTAACGTCCGTTTTCACCAACACTACGTGTCATCTAACTCAATGCCTAATTACTGTTTTCACCAACACTAAGGGATACCTAACTGAATGCCCAATTTCTGTTTTCACCAACACTACGTGTCACCTAACTCAATGCCTAACGCCCGTTTTCACTAGCACTCCGTGTCACCTAACTCAATAACCTACTGCCCGCTTTCACCAACACTAGGGATACCTAACTGAATGCCCAATTTCTGTTTTCACTAACACTGGGTGACACCTAACTCAATGCCTAATGCCCGCTTTCACCAACACTAAGGGTTACCTAACTGAATGCCCAATTTCTGTTTTCACCAACACTAGGTGACACCTAACAGAATGCCTAACGTCCGTTTTCACCAACACTACGTGTCACCTAACTCAATGCCTAATGCCCGCTTTCACCAACCCTAAGGGATACCTAACTGAACGCCCAATTTCTGTTTTCACCAACACTACGTGTCACCTAAATCGATGCCCAATTTCTGTTTTCACCAACACTACGTGTCACCTAACTCGATGCCTAATTACTGTTTCCACCAACACTAGGGATACCTAACTGAATGCCCAATTTCTGTTTTCACCAACGCTACGTGTCACCTAACTCAATGCCTAATTACTGTTTTCACCAACACTAAGGGATACCTAAATGAATGCCCAATTTCTGTTTTCACCAACACTACGTGTCATCTAACTCAATGCCTAACGCCCGTTTTCACTAGCACTCCGTGTCACCTAACTCAATAACCTACTGCCCGCTTTCACCAACACTAGGGATACCTAACTGAATGCCCAATTTCTGTTTTCACTAACACTGGGTGACACCTAACTCAATGCCTAATGCCCGCTTTCACCAACACTAAGGGTTACCTAACTCAATTCCCAATGCCCGCTTTCACCAACACTAAGGGTTACCTAACTGAATGCCCAATTTCTGTTTTCACCAACACTAGGTGACACCTAACAGAATGCCTAACGTCCGTTTTCACCAACGCTACGTGTCACCTAACTCAATGCCTAATGCCCGCTTTCACCGACACTAAGGGTTACCTAACTGAATGCCCAATTTCTGTTTTCACCAACACTAGGTGATAACTAACAGAATGCCTAACGTCCGTTTTCACCAACACTACGTGTCATCTAACTCAATGCCTAATGCCCGCTTTCACCAACACTAAGGGTTACCTAACTGAATGCCCAATTTCTGTTTTCACCAATACTACGTGTCACCTAAATCGATGCCCAATTTCTGTTTTCACCAACACTACGTGTCACCTAACTCGATGCCTAATTACTGTTTTCACCAACACTAGGGATACCTAAGTGAATGCCCAATTTCTGTTTTCACCAACACTACGTGTCACCTAACTCAATGCCTCATTACTGTTTTCACCAACACTAAGGGATACCTAACTGAATGCCCAATTTCTGTTTTCACCAACGCTACGTGTCACCTAACTCAATGCCTAATGCCCGCTTTCACCAACACTAAGGTATACCTAACTGAATGTCCAATTTCTGTTTTCACCAACACTACGTGTCACCTAACTCAATGCCTAACGCCCGTTTTCACTAGCACTACGTGTCACCTAACTCAATAACCTACTGCCCGCTTTCACCAACACTAGGGATACCTAACTGAATGCCCAATTTCTGTTTTCACCAACGCTACGTGTCATCTAACTCAATGCCTAATGCCCGCTTTCACCAACACTAAGGGTTACCTAACTGAATGCCCAATTTCTGTTTTCACCAACACTAGGTGACACCTAACAGAATGCCTAACGTCCGTTTTCACCAACACTACGTGTCACCTAACTCAATAACCTACTGCCCGCTTTCACCAACACTAGGGATACCTAACTGAATGCCCAATTTCTGTTTTCACCAACGCTACGTGTCACCTAACTCAATGCCTAATGCCCGCTTTCACCGACACTAAGGGTTACCTAACTGAATGCCCAATTTCTGTTTTCACCAACACTAGGTGATAACTAACAGAATGCCTAACGTCCGTTTTCACCAACACTACGTGTCATCTAACTCAATGCCTAATGCCCGCTTTCACCAACACTAAGGGTTACCTAACTGAATGCCCAATTTCTGTTTTCACCAATACTACGTGTCACCTAAATCGATGCCCAATTTCTGTTTTCACCAACACTACGTGTCACCTAACTCGATGCCTAATTACTGTTTTCACCAACACTAGGGATACCTAACTGAATGCCCAATTTCTGTTTTCACCAACGCTACGTGTCACCTAACTCAATGCCTAATGCCCGCTTTCACCAACACTAAGGTATACCTAACTGAATGCCCAATTTCTGTTTTCACCAACACTACGTGTCACCTAACTCAATGCCTAATGCCCGCTTTCACCGACACTAAGGGTTACCTAACTGAATGCCCAATTTCTGTTTTCACCAACACTAGGTGACACCTAACAGAATGCCTAACGTCCGTTTTCACCAACACTACGTGTCACCTAACTCAATGCCTAATGCCCGCTTTCACCAACACTAAGGGTTACCTAACTGAATGCCCAATTTCTGTTTTCACCAACACTACGTGTCACCTAATTCGATGCCTAATTACTGTTTTCACCAACACTAGGGATACCTAAGTGAATGCCCAATTTCTGTTTTCACCAACACTACGTGTCACCTAACTCAATGCCTCATTACTGTTTTCACCAACACTAAGGGATACCTAACTGAATGCCCAATTTCTGTTTTCACCAACGCTACGTGTCACCTAACTCAATGCCTAATGCCCGCTTTCACCAACACTAAGGTATACCTAACTGAATGTCCAATTTCTGTTTTCACCAACACTACGTGTCACCTAACTCAAAAATAGATACAGCATGTGGTCCTAAAAGCTCTAATTTGGAAGTAGCTCAAGAATTTGTAAACTTCTTTACCGATATCCCGTTAAAAACTACGGAAGCTCTAAATTCCTCACCTGAAGTCTCAATTGGTTTATTAAGGGCCAACGTGTCTGGATGCCCGGCTGAATTTAAATTTAAACACATAAGCCCTGTGATAGTTATCAAAGCTTTCCGGCAAATCAAAATCAAAGTGACCGAAGATCTATGGGGAATGTCTATCAAAGCTTGTACATCCATAGTTGAGACTATAGCACCTTACTTAGCTTTAATTTTTAATTTGTGTGTAGACCAAGGAGCTTTCCCTGATTTAATGAAATACAGTAAAGTCATACCACTTTTCAAATCCGGGGATAGTAAAGATACTAATAATTATAGACCTGTATCCGTGTTGCCAGTTTTTAGCAAGGTTTTTGAAAAGGTAATGCTGAATCAAATGCTTAATCATTTTAACACCAACAAAATCCTACACGATCAACAGTATGGTTTCACCAAGGGACGTTGTACGACTGACGCCGGTGTAACCTTATTAAAGCACATATTTACTGCATGGGAAGAGTCCCAAGACGCCATAGGAATTTTTTGTGATCTCTCCAAAGCGTTTGATTGCGTAAATCACGACACATTACTTTTGAAACTTGAGCATTACGGACTAGGAAAACTTGCACTTAGTTTGGTAAAATCTTATTTGAGTGATAGACCTCAACATGTTCAAATAAATGGTATCAATTCACAGGGTTTAAAAGTAAAAATGGGGGTTCCGCAAGGCTCCATATTGGGTCCTTTCCTCTTTCTAGTATACATAAATGATCTACCTTATTTACTGAAAAACCAACCTCAAAATATGGTGTTATTTGCTGATGACACTTCTCTAATTTTTAAGATAAATAGACGGGCCCAAATTCTAGATGACGTGAATAATGCCCTACTTCAGGTTCAAAATTGGTTCACAGCAAACAATTTAGTATTAAACGAAAAAAAGACTAAATGCATTAGATTTGCTTTACCGAATGTTAAAAGTAGTAATTGTGATATAATATTGAATAAAGAGAAACTTGAATTCGTAGATAAAACGGTTTTCCTGGGGATTACGCTTGATTCAAGGCTACAATGGAGTTCTCATTTAACGTCTCTTGCCGGGCGGCTAAGTTCAGCAGCATATGCTATTAGAAAAATCCGTCAATTTACAGATGTTGATACCGCTAGACTGGTCTATTTTAGTTACTTTCATAGTATAATGTCTTATGGCATTTTGTTATGGGGACGAGCTGCAGACATTCAGTCAATATTTATTCTGCAAAAAAGAGCCATCAGAGCTATATATAATCTTCGTAGGTGCGATTCTCTAAGGGAACTGTTTAAGGACATTAACATCATGACGGTACATTGTCAATACATCTACGAAAACATAATGTACGTAAGAAAAAATCTGCATCTTTTTAGTAAAAGAGGTGACAGACACAGTTACAGTACTAGAAATAGAGACCAATTAGTTCAGCCGGGCTTCAGACTCGCTAAAGTAGATTCATCTTTCATGGGGTACTGTTTGAGATGCTATAATAAAATTCCACAAAGTATTCTTGAACTGAATGAGACGAAATTTAAAACATGCATTAAACGCACACTATGTAAGCAAGCATATTACAAGTTGGACGATTATATCGCTGACAAAAATGCTTGGCTCAATGCCGGTCCTGCTCCACAAGGACAGGGACGCATAAATTGATAACATTAAATAGTATTGTTGGAGCTGCTGAAGATTGTACAACTATCTTTGCATTGTATAGATTCAATATCTTTAGTATTATATAAAGCCCATATTGTGTGAGTGCTATGTACTAAAGAGCTATCGTTCACTGGAAACCTACGTCCTTTCCCGACTTGAATGTGCCCTGGCGGTTGAGAGAATGTCATGCTCACTCAATGTCTCGCTGATGGTGGCGCGTGTGTCGGATCATTTAGTTCCCTTCAAAATGGTTGAGTTGAATGGTGCTGATCCATGCGTCATGTTCGTGAACGGGCGCTGTCAGTTGTGACTGGTCATCTCTTAGTTGCCACGGCTTATTTTAATTTATTATTTTAATTTTTTTTTAATTGTCTTTTTTGTGTTTACTATGGACACTTTTAACGTGCACATCTTGCTACATCGTTCTCACATAATGTACCATCTCAATATGAATGATGTAACCAAGGTTTTGTAACAATATGCTGATTTAAAAGAGTGTCCATGGAGTTTCTTGCCCGTTCTTCTCCATAGAGATCTACGCTAGGGAATGGGCAACTACAGTACTTTCACAGTTTTTATGCCTTGTGACTGGGACTGTAGCTACATTTCATTGTTATCTTTGTTTCGACAGTTCAAAAGTGCCTGTAACTGGCCTACTTGAAATAAATGCTTTGATTTTGATTTTGATTTTGATTTTGAATGCCTAACGCCCGTTTTCACTAGCACTACGTGTCACCTAACTCAATAACCTACTGCCCGCTTTCACCAACACTAGGGATACCTAACTGAATGCCCAATTTCTGTTTTCACCAACGCTACGTGTCATCTAACTCAATGCCTAATGCCCGCTTTCACCAACACTAAGGGTTACCTAACTGAATGCCCAATTTCTGTTTTCACCAATACTACGTGTCACCTAAATCGATGCCCAATTTCTGTTTTCACCAACACTACGTGTCACCTAACTCGATGCCTAATTACTGTTTTCACCAACACTAGGGATACCTAACTGAATCCCCAATTTCTGTTTTCACCAACGCTACGTGTCACCTAACTCAATGCCTAATGCCCGCTTTCACCAACACTAAGGGTTACCTAACTGAATGCCCAATTTCTGTTTTCACCAACACTAGGTGACAACTAACAGAATGCCTAACGTCCGTTTTCACCAACACTACGTGTCATCTAACTCAATGCCTAATGCCCGCTTTCACCAACACTAAGGGTTACCTAACTGAATGCCCAATTTCTGTTTTCACCAATACTACGTGTCACCTAAATCGATGCCCAATTTCTGTTTTCACCAACACTACGTGTCACCTAAATCGATGCCTAATAACTGTTTTCACCAACACTAAGGGATACCTAACTGAATGCCCAATTTCTGTTTTCACCAACACTACGTGTCACCTAACTCAATGCCTAACGCCCGTTTTCACTAGCACTCCGTGTCACCTAACTCAATAACCTACTGCCCGCTTTCACCAACACTAGGGATACCTAACTGAATGCCCAATTTCTGTTTCCACTAACACTGGGTGACACCTAACTCAATGCCTAATGCCCGCTTTCACCAACACTAAGGGTTACCTAACTGAATGCCCAATTTCTGTTTTCACCAACACTAGGTGACACCTAACAGAATGCCTAACGTCCGTTTTCACCAACACTACGTGTCACCTAACTCAATGCCTAATGCCCGCTTTCACCAACACTAAGGGTTACCTAACTGAATGCCCAATTTCTGTTTTCACCAACACTACGTGTCACCTAAATCGATGCCTAATTACTGTTTTCACCAACACTAGGGATACCTAAGTGAATGCCCAATTTCTGTTTCCACCAACGCTACGTGTCACCTACCTCAATGCCTAATGCCCGCTTTCACCAACACTAAGGGTTACCTAACTGAATGCCCAATTTCTGTTTTCACCAACACTACGTGTCACCTAAATCGATGCCTAATTACTGTTTTCACCAACACTAAGGATACCTAAGTAAATGCCCAATTTCTGTTTTCACCAACGCTACGTGTCACCTAACTCAATGCCTAATGCCCGCTTTCACCAACACTAAGGGTTACCTAACTGAATGCCCAATTTCTGTTTTCACCACCACTAGGTGACAACTAACAGAATGCCTAACGTCCGTTTTCACCAACACTACGTGTCATCTAACTCAATGCCTAATTACTGTTTTCACCAACACTAAGGGATACCTAACTGAATGCCCAATTTCTGTTTTCACCAACACTACGTGTCACCTAACTCAATGCCTAACGCCCGTTTTCACTAGCACTCCGTGTCACCTAACTCAATAACCTACTGCCCGCTTTCACCAACACTAGGGATACCTAACTGAATGCCCAATTTCTGTTTTCACTAACACTGGGTGACACCTAACTCAATGCCTAATGCCCGCTTTCACCAACACTAAGGGTTACCTAACTGAATGCCCAATTTCTGTTTTCACCAACACTAGGTGACACCTAACAGAATGCCTAACGTCCGTTTTCACCAACACTACGTGTCACCTAACTCAATGCCTAATGCCCGCTTTCACCAACCCTAAGGGATACCTAACTGAACGCCCAATTTCTGTTTTCACCAACACTACGTGTCACCTAAATCGATGCCCAATTTCTGTTTTCACCAACACTACGTGTCACCTAACTCGATGCCTAATTACTGTTTCCACCAACACTAGGGATACCTAACTGAATGCCCAATTTCTGTTTTCACCAACGCTACGTGTCACCTAACTCAATGCCTAATTACTGTTTTCACCAACACTAAGGGATACCTAAATGAATGCCCAATTTCTGTTTTCACCAACACTACGTGTCATCTAACTCAATGCCTAACGCCCGTTTTCACTAGCACTCCGTGTCACCTAACTCAATAACCTACTGCCCGCTTTCACCAACACTAGGGATACCTAACTGAATGCCCAATTTCTGTTTTCACTAACACTGGGTGACACCTAACTCAATGCCTAATGCCCGCTTTCACCAACACTAAGGGTTACCTAACTCAATTCCCAATGCCCGCTTTCACCAACACTAAGGGTTACCTAACTGAATGCCCAATTTCTGTTTTCACCAACACTAGGTGACACCTAACAGAATGCCTAACGTCCGTTTTCACCAACACTACGTGTCACCTAACTCAATAACCTACTGCCCGCTTTCACCAACACTAGGGATACCTAACTGAATGCCCAATTTCTGTTTTCACCAACGCTACGTGTCACCTAACTCAATGCCTAATGCCCGCTTTCACCGACACTAAGGGTTACCTAACTGAATGCCCAATTTCTGTTTTCACCAACACTACGTGTCACCTAACTCAATGCCTAATGCCCGCTTTCACCGACACTAAGGGTTACCTAACTGAATGCCCAATTTCTGTTTTCACCAACACTAGGTGACACCTAACAGAATGCCTAACGTCCGTTTTCACCAACACTACGTGTCACCTAACTCAATGCCTAATGCCCGCTTTCACCAACACTAAGGGTTACCTAACTGAATGCCCAATTTCTGTTTTCACCAACACTACGTGTCACCTAATTCGATGCCTAATTACTGTTTTCACCAACACTAGGGATACCTAAGTGAATGCCCAATTTCTGTTTTCACCAACACTACGTGTCACCTAACTCAATGCCTCATTACTGTTTTCACCAACACTAAGGGATACCTAACTGAATGCCCAATTTCTGTTTTCACCAACGCTACGTGTCACCTAACTCAATGCCTAATGCCCGCTTTCACCAACACTAAGGTATACCTAACTGAATGTCCAATTTCTGTTTTCACCAACACTACGTGTCACCTAACTCAATGCCTAACGCCCGTTTTCACTAGCACTACGTGTCACCTAACTCAATAACCTACTGCCCGCTTTCACCAACACTAGGGATACCTAACTGAATGCCCAATTTCTGTTTTCACCAACGCTACGTGTCATCTAACTCAATGCCTAATGCCCGCTTTCACCAACACTAAGGGTTACCTAACTGAATGCCCAATTTCTGTTTTCACCAATACTACGTGTCACCTAAATCGATGCCCAATTTCTGTTTTCACCAACACTACGTGTCACCTAACTCGATGCCTAATTACTGTTTTCACCAACACTAGGGATACCTAACTGAATGCCTAACGTCCGTTTTCACCAACACTACGTGTCACCTAACTCAATAACCTACTGCCCGCTTTCACCAACACTAGGGATACCTAACTGAATGCCCAATTTCTGTTTTCACCAACGCTACGTGTCACCTAACTCAATGCCTAATGCCCGCTTTCACCGACACTAAGGGTTACCTAACTGAATGCCCAATTTCTGTTTTCACCAACACTAGGTGATAACTAACAGAATGCCTAACGTCCGTTTTCACCAACACTACGTGTCATCTAACTCAATGCCTAATGCCCGCTTTCACCAACACTAAGGGTTACCTAACTGAATGCCCAATTTCTGTTTTCACCAATACTACGTGTCACCTAAATCGATGCCCAATTTCTGTTTTCACCAACACTACGTGTCACCTAACTCGATGCCTAATTACTGTTTTCACCAACACTAGGGATACCTAACTGAATGCCCAATTTCTGTTTTCACCAACGCTACGTGTCACCTAACTCAATGCCTAATGCCCGCTTTCACCAACACTAAGGTATACCTAACTGAATGCCCAATTTCTGTTTTCACCAACACTACGTGTCACCTAACTCAATGCCTAATGCCCGCTTTCACCGACACTAAGGGTTACCTAACTGAATGCCCAATTTCTGTTTTCACCAACACTAGGTGACACCTAACAGAATGCCTAACTTCCGTTTTCACCAACACTACGTGTCACCTAACTCAATGCCTAATGCCCGCTTTCACCAACACTAAGGGTTACCTAACTGAATGCCCAATTTCTGTTTTCACCAACACTACGTGTCACCTAATTCGATGCCTAATTACTGTTTTCACCAACACTAGGGATACCTAAGTGAATGCCCAATTTCTGTTTTCACCAACACTACGTGTCACCTAACTCAATGCCTCATTACTGTTTTCACCAACACTAAGGGATACCTAACTGAATGCCCAATTTCTGTTTTCACCAACGCTACGTGTCACCTAACTCAATGCCTAATGCCCGCTTTCACCAACACTAAGGTATACCTAACTGAATGTCCAATTTCTGTTTTCACCAACACTACGTGTCACCTAACTCAATGCCTAACGCCCGTTTTCACTAGCACTACGTGTCACCTAACTCAATAACCTACTGCCCGCTTTCACCAACACTAGGGATACCTAACTGAATGCCCAATTTCTGTTTTCACCAACGCTACGTGTCATCTAACTCAATGCCTAATGCCCGCTTTCACCAACACTAAGGGTTACCTAACTGAATGCCCAATTTCTGTTTTCACCAATACTACGTGTCACCTAAATCGATGCCCAATTTCTGTTTTCACCAACACTACGTGTCACCTAACTCGATGCCTAATTACTGTTTTCACCAACACTAGGGATACCTAACTGAATCCCCAATTTCTGTTTTCACCAACGCTACGTGTCACCTAACTCAATGCCTAATGCCCGCTTTCACCAACACTAAGGGTTACCTAACTGAATGCCCAATTTCTGTTTTCACCAACACTAGGTGACAACTAACAGAATGCCTAACGTCCGTTTTCACCAACACTACGTGTCATCTAACTCAATGCCTAATGCCCGCTTTCACCAACACTAAGGGTTACCTAACTGAATGCCCAATTTCTGTTTTCACCAATACTACGTGTCACCTAAATCGATGCCCAATTTCTGTTTTCACCAACACTACGTGTCACCTAAATCGATGCCTAATAACTGTTTTCACCAACACTAAGGGATACCTAACTGAATGCCCAATTTCTGTTTTCACCAACACTACGTGTCACCTAACTCAATGCCTAACGCCCGTTTTCACTAGCACTCCGTGTCACCTAACTCAATAACCTACTGCCCGCTTTCACCAACACTAGGGATACCTAACTGAATGCCCAATTTCTGTTTCCACTAACACTGGGTGACACCTAACTCAATGCCTAATGCCCGCTTTCACCAACACTAAGGGTTACCTAACTGAATGCCCAATTTCTGTTTTCACCAACACTAGGTGACACCTAACAGAATGCCTAACGTCCGTTTTCACCAACACTACGTGTCACCTAACTCAATGCCTAATGCCCGCTTTCACCAACACTAAGGGTTACCTAACTGAATGCCCAATTTCTGTTTTCACCAACACTACGTGTCACCTAAATCGATGCCTAATTACTGTTTTCACCAACACTAGGGATACCTAAGTGAATGCCCAATTTCTGTTTCCACCAACGCTACGTGTCACCTACCTCAATGCCTAATGCCCGCTTTCACCAACACTAAGGGTTACCTAACTGAATGCCCAATTTCTGTTTTCACCAACACTAGGTGACACCTAACAGAATGCCTAACGTCCGTTTTCACCAACACTACGTGTCACCTAACTCAATGCCTAATGCCCGCTTTCACAAACACTAAGGGTTACCTAACTGAATGCCCAATTTCTGTTTTCACCAACACTACGTGTCACCTAAATCGATGCCCAATTTCTGTTTTCACCAACACTAGGTGACACCTAACAGAATGCCTAACGTCCATTTTCACCAACACTACGTGTCACCTAACTCAATGCCTAATGCCCGCTTTCACCAACACTAAGGGTTACCTAACTGAATGCCCAATTTCTGTTTTCACCAACACTACGTGTCACCTAAATCGATGCCTAATTACTGTTTTCACCAACACTAAGGATACCTAAGTAAATGCCCAATTTCTGTTTTCACCAACGCTACGTGTCACCTAACTCAATGCCTAATGCCCGCTTTCACCAACACTAAGGGTTACCTAACTGAATGCCCAATTTCTGTTTTCACCACCACTAGGTGACAACTAACAGAATGCCTAACGTCCGTTTTCACCAACACTACGTGTCATCTAACTCAATGCCTAATTACTGTTTTCACCAACACTAAGGGATACCTAACTGAATGCCCAATTTCTGTTTTCACCAACACTACGTGTCACCTAACTCAATGCCTAACGCCCGTTTTCACTAGCACTCCGTGTCACCTAACTCAATAACCTACTGCCCGCTTTCACCAACACTAGGGATACCTAACTGAATGCCCAATTTCTGTTTTCACTAACACTGGGTGACACCTAACTCAATGCCTAATGCCCGCTTTCACCAACACTAAGGGTTACCTAACTGAATGCCCAATTTCTGTTTTCACCAACACTAGGTGACACCTAACAGAATGCCTAACGTCCGTTTTCACCAACACTACGTGTCACCTAACTCAATGCCTAATGCCCGCTTTCACCAACCCTAAGGGATACCTAACTGAACGCCCAATTTCTGTTTTCACCAACACTACGTGTCACCTAAATCGATGCCCAATTTCTGTTTTCACCAACACTACGTGTCACCTAACTCGATGCCTAATTACTGTTTCCACCAACACTAGGGATACCTAACTGAATGCCCAATTTCTGTTTTCACCAACGCTACGTGTCACCTAACTCAATGCCTAATTACTGTTTTCACCAACACTAAGGGATACCTAAATGAATGCCCAATTTCTGTTTTCACCAACACTACGTGTCATCTAACTCAATGCCTAACGCCCGTTTTCACTAGCACTCCGTGTCACCTAACTCAATAACCTACTGCCCGCTTTCACCAACACTAGGGATACCTAACTGAATGCCCAATTTCTGTTTTCACTAACACTGGGTGACACCTAACTCAATGCCTAATGCCCGCTTTCACCAACACTAAGGGTTACCTAACTGAATGCCCAATTTCTGTTTTCACCAACACTAGGTGACACCTAACAGAATGCCTAACGTCCGTTTTCACCAACACTACGTGTCACCTAACTCAATGCCTAATGCCCGCTTTCACCAACCCTAAGGGATACCTAACTGAATGCCCAATTTCTGTTTTCACCAACGCTACGTGTCACCTAACTCAATGCCTAATGCCCGCTTTCACCGACACTAAGGGTTACCTAACTGAATGCCCAATTTCTGTTTTCACCAACACTACGTGTCACCTAACTCAATGCCTAATGCCCGCTTTCACCGACACTAAGGGTTACCTAACTGAATGCCCAATTTCTGTTTTCACCAACACTAGGTGACACCTAACAGAATGCCTAACGTCCGTTTTCACCAACACTACGTGTCACCTAACTCAATGCCTAATGCCCGCTTTCACCAACACTAAGGGTTACCTAACTGAATGCCCAATTTCTGTTTTCACCAACACTACGTGTCACCTAATTCGATGCCTAATTACTGTTTTCACCAACACTAGGGATACCTAAGTGAATGCCCAATTTCTGTTTTCACCAACACTACGTGTCACCTAACTCAATGCCTCATTACTGTTTTCACCAACACTAAGGGATACCTAACTGAATGCCCAATTTCTGTTTTCACCAACGCTACGTGTCACCTAACTCAATGCCTAATGCCCGCTTTCACCAACACTAAGGTATACCTAACTGAATGTCCAATTTCTGTTTTCACCAACACTACGTGTCACCTAACTCAATGCCTAACGCCCGTTTTCACTAGCACTACGTGTCACCTAACTCAATAACCTACTGCCCGCTTTCACCAACACTAGGGATACCTAACTGAATGCCCAATTTCTGTTTTCACCAACGCTACGTGTCATCTAACTCAATGCCTAATGCCCGCTTTCACCAACACTAAGGGTTACCTAACTGAATGCCCAATTTCTGTTTTCACCAATACTACGTGTCACCTAAATCGATGCCCAATTTCTGTTTTCACCAACACTACGTGTCACCTAACTCGATGCCTAATTACTGTTTTCACCAACACTAGGGATACCTAACTGAATGCCTAACGTCCGTTTTCACCAACACTACGTGTCACCTAACTCAATAACCTACTGCCCGCTTTCACCAACACTAGGGATACCTAACTGAATGCCCAATTTCTGTTTTCACCAACGCTACGTGTCACCTAACTCAATGCCTAATGCCCGCTTTCACCGACACTAAGGGTTACCTAACTGAATGCCCAATTTCTGTTTTCACCAACACTAGGTGATAACTAACAGAATGCCTAACGTCCGTTTTCACCAACACTACGTGTCATCTAACTCAATGCCTAATGCCCGCTTTCACCAACACTAAGGGTTACCTAACTGAATGCCCAATTTCTGTTTTCACCAATACTACGTGTCACCTAAATCGATGCCCAATTTCTGTTTTCACCAACACTACGTGTCACCTAACTCGATGCCTAATTACTGTTTTCACCAACACTAGGGATACCTAACTGAATGCCCAATTTCTGTTTTCACCAACGCTACGTGTCACCTAACTCAATGCCTAATGCCCGCTTTCACCAACACTAAGGTATACCTAACTGAATGCCCAATTTCTGTTTTCACCAACACTACGTGTCACCTAACTCAATGCCTAATGCCCGCTTTCACCGACACTAAGGGTTACCTAACTGAATGCCCAATTTCTGTTTTCACCAACACTAGGTGACACCTAACAGAATGCCTAACTTCCGTTTTCACCAACACTACGTGTCACCTAACTCAATGCCTAATGCCCGCTTTCACCAACACTAAGGGTTACCTAACTGAATGCCCAATTTCTGTTTTCACCAACACTACGTGTCACCTAATTCGATGCCTAATTACTGTTTTCACCAACACTAGGGATACCTAAGTGAATGCCCAATTTCTGTTTTCACCAACACTACGTGTCACCTAACTCAATGCCTCATTACTGTTTTCACCAACACTAAGGGATACCTAACTGAATGCCCAATTTCTGTTTTCACCAACGCTACGTGTCACCTAACTCAATGCCTAATGCCCGCTTTCACCAACACTAAGGTATACCTAACTGAATGTCCAATTTCTGTTTTCACCAACACTACGTGTCACCTAACTCAATGCCTAACGCCCGTTTTCACTAGCACTACGTGTCACCTAACTCAATAACCTACTGCCCGCTTTCACCAACACTAGGGATACCTAACTGAATGCCCAATTTCTGTTTTCACCAACGCTACGTGTCATCTAACTCAATGCCTAATGCCCGCTTTCACCAACACTAAGGGTTACCTAACTGAATGCCCAATTTCTGTTTTCACCAATACTACGTGTCACCTAAATCGATGCCCAATTTCTGTTTTCACCAACACTACGTGTCACCTAACTCGATGCCTAATTACTGTTTTCACCAACACTAGGGATACCTAACTGAATCCCCAATTTCTGTTTTCACCAACGCTACGTGTCACCTAACTCAATGCCTAATGCCCGCTTTCACCAACACTAAGGGTTACCTAACTGAATGCCCAATTTCTGTTTTCACCAACACTAGGTGACAACTAACAGAATGCCTAACGTCCGTTTTCACCAACACTACGTGTCATCTAACTCAATGCCTAATGCCCGCTTTCACCAACACTAAGGGTTACCTAACTGAATGCCCAATTTCTGTTTTCACCAATACTACGTGTCACCTAAATCGATGCCCAATTTCTGTTTTCACCAACACTACGTGTCACCTAAATCGATGCCTAATAACTGTTTTCACCAACACTAAGGGATACCTAACTGAATGCCCAATTTCTGTTTTCACCAACACTACGTGTCACCTAACTCAATGCCTAACGCCCGTTTTCACTAGCACTCCGTGTCACCTAACTCAATAACCTACTGCCCGCTTTCACCAACACTAGGGATACCTAACTGAATGCCCAATTTCTGTTTCCACTAACACTGGGTGACACCTAACTCAATGCCTAATGCCCGCTTTCACCAACACTAAGGGTTACCTAACTGAATGCCCAATTTCTGTTTTCACCAACACTAGGTGACACCTAACAGAATGCCTAACGTCCGTTTTCACCAACACTACGTGTCACCTAACTCAATGCCTAATGCCCGCTTTCACCAACACTAAGGGTTACCTAACTGAATGCCCAATTTCTGTTTTCACCAACACTACGTGTCACCTAAATCGATGCCTAATTACTGTTTTCACCAACACTAGGGATACCTAAGTGAATGCCCAATTTCTGTTTCCACCAACGCTACGTGTCACCTACCTCAATGCCTAATGCCCGCTTTCACCAACACTAAGGGTTACCTAACTGAATGCCCAATTTCTGTTTTCACCAACACTAGGTGACACCTAACAGAATGCCTAACGTCCGTTTTCACCAACACTACGTGTCACCTAACTCAATGCCTAATGCCCGCTTTCACAAACACTAAGGGTTACCTAACTGAATGCCCAATTTCTGTTTTCACCAACACTACGTGTCACCTAAATCGATGCCCAATTTCTGTTTTCACCAACACTAGGTGACACCTAACAGAATGCCTAACGTCCATTTTCACCAACACTACGTGTCACCTAACTCAATGCCTAATGCCCGCTTTCACCAACACTAAGGGTTACCTAACTGAATGCCCAATTTCTGTTTTCACCAACACTACGTGTCACCTAAATCGATGCCTAATTACTGTTTTCACCAACACTAAGGATACCTAAGTAAATGCCCAATTTCTGTTTTCACCAACGCTACGTGTCACCTAACTCAATGCCTAATGCCCGCTTTCACCAACACTAAGGGTTACCTAACTGAATGCCCAATTTCTGTTTTCACCACCACTAGGTGACAACTAACAGAATGCCTAACGTCCGTTTTCACCAACACTACGTGTCATCTAACTCAATGCCTAATTACTGTTTTCACCAACACTAAGGGATACCTAACTGAATGCCCAATTTCTGTTTTCACCAACACTACGTGTCACCTAACTCAATGCCTAACGCCCGTTTTCACTAGCACTCCGTGTCACCTAACTCAATAACCTACTGCCCGCTTTCACCAACACTAGGGATACCTAACTGAATGCCCAATTTCTGTTTTCACTAACACTGGGTGACACCTAACTCAATGCCTAATGCCCGCTTTCACCAACACTAAGGGTTACCTAACTGAATGCCCAATTTCTGTTTTCACCAACACTAGGTGACACCTAACAGAATGCCTAACGTCCGTTTTCACCAACACTACGTGTCACCTAACTCAATGCCTAATGCCCGCTTTCACCAACCCTAAGGGATACCTAACTGAACGCCCAATTTCTGTTTTCACCAACACTACGTGTCACCTAAATCGATGCCCAATTTCTGTTTTCACCAACACTACGTGTCACCTAACTCGATGCCTAATTACTGTTTCCACCAACACTAGGGATACCTAACTGAATGCCCAATTTCTGTTTTCACCAACGCTACGTGTCACCTAACTCAATGCCTAATTACTGTTTTCACCAACACTAAGGGATACCTAAATGAATGCCCAATTTCTGTTTTCACCAACACTACGTGTCATCTAACTCAATGCCTAACGCCCGTTTTCACTAGCACTCCGTGTCACCTAACTCAATAACCTACTGCCCGCTTTCACCAACACTAGGGATACCTAACTGAATGCCCAATTTCTGTTTTCACTAACACTGGGTGACACCTAACTCAATGCCTAATGCCCGCTTTCACCAACACTAAGGGTTACCTAACTCAATTCCCAATGCCCGCTTTCACCAACACTAAGGGTTACCTAACTGAATGCCCAATTTCTGTTTTCACCAACACTAGGTGACACCTAACAGAATGCCTAACGTCCGTTTTCACCAACACTACGTGTCACCTAACTCAATAACCTACTGCCCGCTTTCACCAACACTAGGGATACCTAACTGAATGCCCAATTTCTGTTTTCACCAACGCTACGTGTCACCTAACTCAATGCCTAATGCCCGCTTTCACCGACACTAAGGGTTACCTAACTGAATGCCCAATTTCTGTTTTCACCAACACTAGGTGATAACTAACAGAATGCCTAACGTCCGTTTTCACCAACACTACGTGTCATCTAACTCAATGCCTAATGCCCGCTTTCACCAACACTAAGGGTTACCTAACTGAATGCCCAATTTCTGTTTTCACCAATACTACGTGTCACCTAAATCGATGCCCAATTTCTGTTTTCACCAACACTACGTGTCACCTAACTCGATGCCTAATTACTGTTTTCACCAACACTAGGGATACCTAAGTGAATGCCCAATTTCTGTTTTCACCAACACTACGTGTCACCTAACTCAATGCCTCATTACTGTTTTCACCAACACTAAGGGATACCTAACTGAATGCCCAATTTCTGTTTTCACCAACGCTACGTGTCACCTAACTCAATGCCTAATGCCCGCTTTCACCAACACTAAGGTATACCTAACTGAATGTCCAATTTCTGTTTTCACCAACACTACGTGTCACCTAACTCAATGCCTAACGCCCGTTTTCACTAGCACTACGTGTCACCTAACTCAATAACCTACTGCCCGCTTTCACCAACACTAGGGATACCTAACTGAATGCCCAATTTCTGTTTTCACCAACGCTACGTGTCATCTAACTCAATGCCTAATGCCCGCTTTCACCAACACTAAGGGTTACCTAACTGAATGCCCAATTTCTGTTTTCACCAACACTAGGTGACACCTAACAGAATGCCTAACGTCCGTTTTCACCAACACTACGTGTCACCTAACTCAATAACCTACTGCCCGCTTTCACCAACACTAGGGATACCTAACTGAATGCCCAATTTCTGTTTTCACCAACGCTACGTGTCACCTAACTCAATGCCTAATGCCCGCTTTCACCGACACTAAGGGTTACCTAACTGAATGCCCAATTTCTGTTTTCACCAACACTAGGTGATAACTAACAGAATGCCTAACGTCCGTTTTCACCAACACTACGTGTCATCTAACTCAATGCCTAATGCCCGCTTTCACCAACACTAAGGGTTACCTAACTGAATGCCCAATTTCTGTTTTCACCAATACTACGTGTCACCTAAATCGATGCCCAATTTCTGTTTTCACCAACACTACGTGTCACCTAACTCGATGCCTAATTACTGTTTTCACCAACACTAGGGATACCTAACTGAATGCCCAATTTCTGTTTTCACCAACGCTACGTGTCACCTAACTCAATGCCTAATGCCCGCTTTCACCAACACTAAGGTATACCTAACTGAATGCCCAATTTCTGTTTTCACCAACACTACGTGTCACCTAACTCAATGCCTAATGCCCGCTTTCACCGACACTAAGGGTTACCTAACTGAATGCCCAATTTCTGTTTTCACCAACACTAGGTGACACCTAACAGAATGCCTAACGTCCGTTTTCACCAACACTACGTGTCACCTAACTCAATGCCTAATGCCCGCTTTCACCAACACTAAGGGTTACCTAACTGAATGCCCAATTTCTGTTTTCACCAACACTACGTGTCACCTAATTCGATGCCTAATTACTGTTTTCACCAACACTAGGGATACCTAAGTGAATGCCCAATTTCTGTTTTCACCAACACTACGTGTCACCTAACTCAATGCCTCATTACTGTTTTCACCAACACTAAGGGATACCTAACTGAATGCCCAATTTCTGTTTTCACCAACGCTACGTGTCACCTAACTCAATGCCTAATGCCCGCTTTCACCAACACTAAGGTATACCTAACTGAATGTCCAATTTCTGTTTTCACCAACACTACGTGTCACCTAACTCAAAAATAGATACAGCATGTGGTCCTAAAAGCTCTAATTTGGAAGTAGCTCAAGAATTTGTAAACTTCTTTACCGATATCCCGTTAAAAACTACGGAAGCTCTAAATTCCTCACCTGAAGTCTCAATTGGTTTATTAAGGGCCAACGTGTCTGGATGCCCGGCTGAATTTAAATTTAAACACATAAGCCCTGTGATAGTTATCAAAGCTTTCCGGCAAATCAAAATCAAAGTGACCGAAGATCTATGGGGAATGTCTATCAAAGCTTGTACATCCATAGTTGAGACTATAGCACCTTACTTAGCTTTAATTTTTAATTTGTGTGTAGACCAAGGAGCTTTCCCTGATTTAATGAAATACAGTAAAGTCATACCACTTTTCAAATCCGGGGATAGTAAAGATACTAATAATTATAGACCTGTATCCGTGTTGCCAGTTTTTAGCAAGGTTTTTGAAAAGGTAATGCTGAATCAAATGCTTAATCATTTTAACACCAACAAAATCCTACACGATCAACAGTATGGTTTCACCAAGGGACGTTGTACGACTGACGCCGGTGTAACCTTATTAAAGCACATATTTACTGCATGGGAAGAGTCCCAAGACGCCATAGGAATTTTTTGTGATCTCTCCAAAGCGTTTGATTGCGTAAATCACGACACATTACTTTTGAAACTTGAGCATTACGGACTAGGAAAACTTGCACTTAGTTTGGTAAAATCTTATTTGAGTGATAGACCTCAACATGTTCAAATAAATGGTATCAATTCACAGGGTTTAAAAGTAAAAATGGGGGTTCCGCAAGGCTCCATATTGGGTCCTTTCCTCTTTCTAGTATACATAAATGATCTACCTTATTTACTGAAAAACCAACCTCAAAATATGGTGTTATTTGCTGATGACACTTCTCTAATTTTTAAGATAAATAGACGGGCCCAAATTCTAGATGACGTGAATAATGCCCTACTTCAGGTTCAAAATTGGTTCACAGCAAACAATTTAGTATTAAACGAAAAAAAGACTAAATGCATTAGATTTGCTTTACCGAATGTTAAAAGTAGTAATTGTGATATAATATTGAATAAAGAGAAACTTGAATTCGTAGATAAAACGGTTTTCCTGGGGATTACGCTTGATTCAAGGCTACAATGGAGTTCTCATTTAACGTCTCTTGCCGGGCGGCTAAGTTCAGCAGCATATGCTATTAGAAAAATCCGTCAATTTACAGATGTTGATACCGCTAGACTGGTCTATTTTAGTTACTTTCATAGTATAATGTCTTATGGCATTTTGTTATGGGGACGAGCTGCAGACATTCAGTCAATATTTATTCTGCAAAAAAGAGCCATCAGAGCTATATATAATCTTCGTAGGTGCGATTCTCTAAGGGAACTGTTTAAGGACATTAACATCATGACGGTACATTGTCAATACATCTACGAAAACATAATGTACGTAAGAAAAAATCTGCATCTTTTTAGTAAAAGAGGTGACAGACACAGTTACAGTACTAGAAATAGAGACCAATTAGTTCAGCCGGGCTTCAGACTCGCTAAAGTAGATTCATCTTTCATGGGGTACTGTTTGAGATGCTATAATAAAATTCCACAAAGTATTCTTGAACTGAATGAGACGAAATTTAAAACATGCATTAAACGCACACTATGTAAGCAAGCATATTACAAGTTGGACGATTATATCGCTGACAAAAATGCTTGGCTCAATGCCGGTCCTGCTCCACAAGGACAGGGACGCATAAATTGATAACATTAAATAGTATTGTTGGAGCTGCTGAAGATTGTACAACTATCTTTGCATTGTATAGATTCAATATCTTTAGTATTATATAAAGCCCATATTGTGTGAGTGCTATGTACTAAAGAGCTATCGTTCACTGGAAACCTACGTCCTTTCCCGACTTGAATGTGCCCTGGCGGTTGAGAGAATGTCATGCTCACTCAATGTCTCGCTGATGGTGGCGCGTGTGTCGGATCATTTAGTTCCCTTCAAAATGGTTGAGTTGAATGGTGCTGATCCATGCGTCATGTTCGTGAACGGGCGCTGTCAGTTGTGACTGGTCATCTCTTAGTTGCCACGGCTTATTTTAATTTATTATTTTAATTTTTTTTTAATTGTCTTTTTTGTGTTTACTATGGACACTTTTAACGTGCACATCTTGCTACATCGTTCTCACATAATGTACCATCTCAATATGAATGATGTAACCAAGGTTTTGTAACAATATGCTGATTTAAAAGAGTGTCCATGGAGTTTCTTGCCCGTTCTTCTCCATAGAGATCTACGCTAGGGAATGGGCAACTACAGTACTTTCACAGTTTTTATGCCTTGTGACTGGGACTGTAGCTACATTTCATTGTTATCTTTGTTTCGACAGTTCAAAAGTGCCTGTAACTGGCCTACTTGAAATAAATGCTTTGATTTTGATTTTGATTTTGATTTTGAATGCCTAACGCCCGTTTTCACTAGCACTACGTGTCACCTAACTCAATAACCTACTGCCCGCTTTCACCAACACTAGGGATACCTAACTGAATGCCCAATTTCTGTTTTCACCAACGCTACGTGTCATCTAACTCAATGCCTAATGCCCGCTTTCACCAACACTAAGGGTTACCTAACTGAATGCCCAATTTCTGTTTTCACCAATACTACGTGTCACCTAAATCGATGCCCAATTTCTGTTTTCACCAACACTACGTGTCACCTAACTCGATGCCTAATTACTGTTTTCACCAACACTAGGGATACCTAACTGAATCCCCAATTTCTGTTTTCACCAACGCTACGTGTCACCTAACTCAATGCCTAATGCCCGCTTTCACCAACACTAAGGGTTACCTAACTGAATGCCCAATTTCTGTTTTCACCAACACTAGGTGACAACTAACAGAATGCCTAACGTCCGTTTTCACCAACACTACGTGTCATCTAACTCAATGCCTAATGCCCGCTTTCACCAACACTAAGGGTTACCTAACTGAATGCCCAATTTCTGTTTTCACCAATACTACGTGTCACCTAAATCGATGCCCAATTTCTGTTTTCACCAACACTACGTGTCACCTAAATCGATGCCTAATAACTGTTTTCACCAACACTAAGGGATACCTAACTGAATGCCCAATTTCTGTTTTCACCAACACTACGTGTCACCTAACTCAATGCCTAACGCCCGTTTTCACTAGCACTCCGTGTCACCTAACTCAATAACCTACTGCCCGCTTTCACCAACACTAGGGATACCTAACTGAATGCCCAATTTCTGTTTCCACTAACACTGGGTGACACCTAACTCAATGCCTAATGCCCGCTTTCACCAACACTAAGGGTTACCTAACTGAATGCCCAATTTCTGTTTTCACCAACACTAGGTGACACCTAACAGAATGCCTAACGTCCGTTTTCACCAACACTACGTGTCACCTAACTCAATGCCTAATGCCCGCTTTCACCAACACTAAGGGTTACCTAACTGAATGCCCAATTTCTGTTTTCACCAACACTACGTGTCACCTAAATCGATGCCTAATTACTGTTTTCACCAACACTAGGGATACCTAAGTGAATGCCCAATTTCTGTTTCCACCAACGCTACGTGTCACCTACCTCAATGCCTAATGCCCGCTTTCACCAACACTAAGGGTTACCTAACTGAATGCCCAATTTCTGTTTTCACCAACACTACGTGTCACCTAAATCGATGCCTAATTACTGTTTTCACCAACACTAAGGATACCTAAGTAAATGCCCAATTTCTGTTTTCACCAACGCTACGTGTCACCTAACTCAATGCCTAATGCCCGCTTTCACCAACACTAAGGGTTACCTAACTGAATGCCCAATTTCTGTTTTCACCACCACTAGGTGACAACTAACAGAATGCCTAACGTCCGTTTTCACCAACACTACGTGTCATCTAACTCAATGCCTAATTACTGTTTTCACCAACACTAAGGGATACCTAACTGAATGCCCAATTTCTGTTTTCACCAACACTACGTGTCACCTAACTCAATGCCTAACGCCCGTTTTCACTAGCACTCCGTGTCACCTAACTCAATAACCTACTGCCCGCTTTCACCAACACTAGGGATACCTAACTGAATGCCCAATTTCTGTTTTCACTAACACTGGGTGACACCTAACTCAATGCCTAATGCCCGCTTTCACCAACACTAAGGGTTACCTAACTGAATGCCCAATTTCTGTTTTCACCAACACTAGGTGACACCTAACAGAATGCCTAACGTCCGTTTTCACCAACACTACGTGTCACCTAACTCAATGCCTAATGCCCGCTTTCACCAACCCTAAGGGATACCTAACTGAACGCCCAATTTCTGTTTTCACCAACACTACGTGTCACCTAAATCGATGCCCAATTTCTGTTTTCACCAACACTACGTGTCACCTAACTCGATGCCTAATTACTGTTTCCACCAACACTAGGGATACCTAACTGAATGCCCAATTTCTGTTTTCACCAACGCTACGTGTCACCTAACTCAATGCCTAATTACTGTTTTCACCAACACTAAGGGATACCTAAATGAATGCCCAATTTCTGTTTTCACCAACACTACGTGTCATCTAACTCAATGCCTAACGCCCGTTTTCACTAGCACTCCGTGTCACCTAACTCAATAACCTACTGCCCGCTTTCACCAACACTAGGGATACCTAACTGAATGCCCAATTTCTGTTTTCACTAACACTGGGTGACACCTAACTCAATGCCTAATGCCCGCTTTCACCAACACTAAGGGTTACCTAACTCAATTCCC
Organism: Eugnorisma glareosa; assembly: GCA_947578425.1. NCBI lineage: Eukaryota > Metazoa > Arthropoda > Insecta > Lepidoptera > Noctuidae > Eugnorisma > Eugnorisma glareosa. Next base: position 15,065,504 of record OX387960.1, on the reverse strand, counting down.
AATGCCCGCTTTCACCAACACTAAGGGTTACCTAACTGAATGCCCAATTTCTGTTTTCACCAACACTAGGTGACACCTAACAGAATGCCTAACGTCCGTTTTCACCAACACTACGTGTCACCTAACTCAATAACCTACTGCCCGCTTTCACCAACACTAGGGATACCTAACTGAATGCCCAATTTCTGTTTTCACCAACGCTACGTGTCACCTAACTCAATGCCTAATGCCCGCTTTCACCGACACTAAGGGTTACCTAACTGAATGCCCAATTTCTGTTTTCACCAACACTACGTGTCACCTAACTCAATGCCTAATGCCCGCTTTCACCGACACTAAGGGTTACCTAACTGAATGCCCAATTTCTGTTTTCACCAACACTAGGTGACACCTAACAGAATGCCTAACGTCCGTTTTCACCAACACTACGTGTCACCTAACTCAATGCCTAACGCCCGCTTTCACCAACACTAAGGGTTACCTAACTGAATGCCCAATTTCTGTTTTCACCAACACTACGTGTCACCTAATTCGATGCCTAATTACTGTTTTCACCAACACTAGGGATACCTAAGTGAATGCCCAATTTCTGTTTTCACCAACACTACGTGTCACCTAACTCAATGCCTCATTACTGTTTTCACCAACACTAAGGGATACCTAACTGAATGCCCAATTTCTGTTTTCACCAACGCTACGTGTCACCTAACTCAATGCCTAATGCCCGCTTTCACCAACACTAAGGTATACCTAACTGAATGTCCAATTTCTGTTTTCACCAACACTACGTGTCACCTAACTCAATGCCTAACGCCCGTTTTCACTAGCACTACGTGTCACCTAACTCAATAACCTACTGCCCGCTTTCACCAACACTAGGGATACCTAACTGAATGCCCAATTTCTGTTTTCACCAACGCTACGTGTCATCTAACTCAATGCCTAATGCCCGCTTTCACCAACACTAAGGGTTACCTAACTGAATGCCCAATTTCTGTTTTCACCAATACTACGTGTCACCTAAATCGATGCCCAATTTCTGTTTTCACCAACACTACGTGTCACCTAACTCGATGCCTAATTACTGTTTTCACCAACACTAGGGATACCTAACTGAATGCCTAACGTCCGTTTTCACCAACACTACGTGTCACCTAACTCAATAACCTACTGCCCGCTTTCACCAACACTAGGGATACCTAACTGAATGCCCAATTTCTGTTTTCACCAACGCTACGTGTCACCTAACTCAATGCCTAATGCCCGCTTTCACCGACACTAAGGGTTACCTAACTGAATGCCCAATTTCTGTTTTCACCAACACTAGGTGATAACTAACAGAATGCCTAACGTCCGTTTTCACCAACACTACGTGTCATCTAACTCAATGCCTAATGCCCGCTTTCACCAACACTAAGGGTTACCTAACTGAATGCCCAATTTCTGTTTTCACCAATACTACGTGTCACCTAAATCGATGCCCAATTTCTGTTTTCACCAACACTACGTGTCACCTAACTCGATGCCTAATTACTGTTTTCACCAACACTAGGGATACCTAACTGAATGCCCAATTTCTGTTTTCACCAACGCTACGTGTCACCTAACTCAATGCCTAATGCCCGCTTTCACCAACACTAAGGTATACCTAACTGAATGCCCAATTTCTGTTTTCACCAACACTACGTGTCACCTAACTCAATGCCTAATGCCCGCTTTCACCGACACTAAGGGTTACCTAACTGAATGCCCAATTTCTGTTTTCACCAACACTAGGTGACACCTAACAGAATGCCTAACTTCCGTTTTCACCAACACTACGTGTCACCTAACTCAATGCCTAATGCCCGCTTTCACCAACACTAAGGGTTACCTAACTGAATGCCCAATTTCTGTTTTCACCAACACTACGTGTCACCTAATTCGATGCCTAATTACTGTTTTCACCAACACTAGGGATACCTAAGTGAATGCCCAATTTCTGTTTTCACCAACGCTACGTGTCATCTAACTCAATGCCTAATGCCCGCTTTCACCAACACTAAGGGTTACCTAACTGAATGCCCAATTTCTGTTTTCACCAACACTAGGTGACACCTAACAGAATGCCTAACGTCCGTTTTCACCAACACTACGTGTCACCTAACTCAATAACCTACTGCCCGCTTTCACCAACACTAGGGATACCTAACTGAATGCCCAATTTCTGTTTTCACCAACGCTACGTGTCACCTAACTCAATGCCTAATGCCCGCTTTCACCGACACTAAGGGTTACCTAACTGAATGCCCAATTTCTGTTTTCACCAACACTAGGTGATAACTAACAGAATGCCTAACGTCCGTTTTCACCAACACTACGTGTCATCTAACTCAATGCCTAATGCCCGCTTTCACCAACACTAAGGGTTACCTAACTGAATGCCCAATTTCTGTTTTCACCAATACTACGTGTCACCTAAATCGATGCCCAATTTCTGTTTTCACCAACACTACGTGTCACCTAACTCGATGCCTAATTACTGTTTTCACCAACACTAGGGATACCTAACTGAATGCCCAATTTCTGTTTTCACCAACGCTACGTGTCACCTAACTCAATGCCTAATGCCCGCTTTCACCAACACTAAGGTATACCTAACTGAATGCCCAATTTCTGTTTTCACCAACACTACGTGTCACCTAACTCAATGCCTAATGCCCGCTTTCACCGACACTAAGGGTTACCTAACTGAATGCCCAATTTCTGTTTTCACCAACACTAGGTGACACCTAACAGAATGCCTAACGTCCGTTTTCACCAACACTACGTGTCACCTAACTCAATGCCTAATGCCCGCTTTCACCAACACTAAGGGTTACCTAACTGAATGCCCAATTTCTGTTTTCACCAACACTACGTGTCACCTAATTCGATGCCTAATTACTGTTTTCACCAACACTAGGGATACCTAAGTGAATGCCCAATTTCTGTTTTCACCAACACTACGTGTCACCTAACTCAATGCCTCATTACTGTTTTCACCAACACTAAGGGATACCTAACTGAATGCCCAATTTCTGTTTTCACCAACGCTACGTGTCACCTAACTCAATGCCTAATGCCCGCTTTCACCAACACTAAGGTATACCTAACTGAATGTCCAATTTCTGTTTTCACCAACACTACGTGTCACCTAACTCAATGCCTAACGCCCGTTTTCACTAGCACTACGTGTCACCTAACTCAATAACCTACTGCCCGCTTTCACCAACACTAGGGATACCTAACTGAATGCCCAATTTCTGTTTTCACCAACGCTACGTGTCATCTAACTCAATGCCTAATGCCCGCTTTCACCAACACTAAGGGTTACCTAACTGAATGCCCAATTTCTGTTTTCACCAATACTACGTGTCACCTAAATCGATGCCCAATTTCTGTTTTCACCAACACTACGTGTCACCTAACTCGATGCCTAATTACTGTTTTCACCAACACTAGGGATACCTAACTGAATCCCCAATTTCTGTTTTCACCAACGCTACGTGTCACCTAACTCAATGCCTAATGCCCGCTTTCACCAACACTAAGGGTTACCTAACTGAATGCCCAATTTCTGTTTTCACCAACACTAGGTGACAACTAACAGAATGCCTAACGTCCGTTTTCACCAACACTACGTGTCATCTAACTCAATGCCTAATGCCCGCTTTCACCAACACTAAGGGTTACCTAACTGAATGCCCAATTTCTGTTTTCACCAATACTACGTGTCACCTAAATCGATGCCCAATTTCTGTTTTCACCAACACTACGTGTCACCTAAATCGATGCCTAATAACTGTTTTCACCAACACTAAGGGATACCTAACTGAATGCCCAATTTCTGTTTTCACCAACACTACGTGTCACCTAACTCAATGCCTAACGCCCGTTTTCACTAGCACTCCGTGTCACCTAACTCAATAACCTACTGCCCGCTTTCACCAACACTAGGGATACCTAACTGAATGCCCAATTTCTGTTTCCACTAACACTGGGTGACACCTAACTCAATGCCTAATGCCCGCTTTCACCAACACTAAGGGTTACCTAACTGAATGCCCAATTTCTGTTTTCACCAACACTAGGTGACACCTAACAGAATGCCTAACGTCCGTTTTCACCAACACTACGTGTCACCTAACTCAATGCCTAATGCCCGCTTTCACCAACACTAAGGGTTACCTAACTGAATGCCCAATTTCTGTTTTCACCAACACTACGTGTCACCTAAATCGATGCCTAATTACTGTTTTCACCAACACTAGGGATACCTAAGTGAATGCCCAATTTCTGTTTCCACCAACGCTACGTGTCACCTACCTCAATGCCTAATGCCCGCTTTCACCAACACTAAGGGTTACCTAACTGAATGCCCAATTTCTGTTTTCACCAACACTAGGTGACACCTAACAGAATGCCTAACGTCCGTTTTCACCAACACTACGTGTCACCTAACTCAATGCCTAATGCCCGCTTTCACAAACACTAAGGGTTACCTAACTGAATGCCCAATTTCTGTTTTCACCAACACTACGTGTCACCTAAATCGATGCCCAATTTCTGTTTTCACCAACACTAGGTGACACCTAACAGAATGCCTAACGTCCATTTTCACCAACACTACGTGTCACCTAACTCAATGCCTAATGCCCGCTTTCACCAACACTAAGGGTTACCTAACTGAATGCCCAATTTCTGTTTTCACCAACACTACGTGTCACCTAACTCAATGCCTAATGCCCGCTTTCACAAACACTAAGGGTTACCTAACTGAATGCCCAATTTCTGTTTTCACCAACACTACGTGTCACCTAAATCGATGCCCAATTTCTGTTTTCACCAACACTAGGTGACACCTAACAGAATGCCTAACGTCCATTTTCACCAACACTACGTGTCACCTAACTCAATGCCTAATGCCCGCTTTCACCAACACTAAGGGTTACCTAACTGAATGCCCAATTTCTGTTTTCACCACCACTAGGTGACAACTAACAGAATGCCTAACGTCCGTTTTCACCAACACTACGTGTCATCTAACTCAATGCCTAATTACTGTTTTCACCAACACTAAGGGATACCTAACTGAATGCCCAATTTCTGTTTTCACCAACACTACGTGTCACCTAACTCAATGCCTAACGCCCGTTTTCACTAGCACTCCGTGTCACCTAACTCAATAACCTACTGCCCGCTTTCACCAACACTAGGGATACCTAACTGAATGCCCAATTTCTGTTTTCACTAACACTGGGTGACACCTAACTCAATGCCTAATGCCCGCTTTCACCAACACTAAGGGTTACCTAACTGAATGCCCAATTTCTGTTTTCACCAACACTAGGTGACACCTAACAGAATGCCTAACGTCCGTTTTCACCAACACTACGTGTCACCTAACTCAATGCCTAATGCCCGCTTTCACCAACCCTAAGGGATACCTAACTGAACGCCCAATTTCTGTTTTCACCAACACTACGTGTCACCTAAATCGATGCCCAATTTCTGTTTTCACCAACACTACGTGTCACCTAACTCGATGCCTAATTACTGTTTCCACCAACACTAGGGATACCTAACTGAATGCCCAATTTCTGTTTTCACCAACGCTACGTGTCACCTAACTCAATGCCTAATTACTGTTTTCACCAACACTAAGGGATACCTAAATGAATGCCCAATTTCTGTTTTCACCAACACTACGTGTCATCTAACTCAATGCCTAACGCCCGTTTTCACTAGCACTCCGTGTCACCTAACTCAATAACCTACTGCCCGCTTTCACCAACACTAGGGATACCTAACTGAATGCCCAATTTCTGTTTTCACTAACACTGGGTGACACCTAACTCAATGCCTAATGCCCGCTTTCACCAACACTAAGGGTTACCTAACTCAATTCCCAATGCCCGCTTTCACCAACACTAAGGGTTACCTAACTGAATGCCCAATTTCTGTTTTCACCAACACTAGGTGACACCTAACAGAATGCCTAACGTCCGTTTTCACCAACACTACGTGTCACCTAACTCAATAACCTACTGCCCGCTTTCACCAACACTAGGGATACCTAACTGAATGCCCAATTTCTGTTTTCACCAACGCTACGTGTCACCTAACTCAATGCCTAATGCCCGCTTTCACCGACACTAAGGGTTACCTAACTGAATGCCCAATTTCTGTTTTCACCAACACTAGGTGATAACTAACAGAATGCCTAACGTCCGTTTTCACCAACACTACGTGTCATCTAACTCAATGCCTAATGCCCGCTTTCACCAACACTAAGGGTTACCTAACTGAATGCCCAATTTCTGTTTTCACCAATACTACGTGTCACCTAAATCGATGCCCAATTTCTGTTTTCACCAACACTACGTGTCACCTAACTCGATGCCTAATTACTGTTTTCACCAACACTAGGGATACCTAACTGAATGCCCAATTTCTGTTTTCACCAACGCTACGTGTCACCTAACTCAATGCCTAATGCCCGCTTTCACCAACACTAAGGTATACCTAACTGAATGCCCAATTTCTGTTTTCACCAACACTACGTGTCACCTAACTCAATGCCTAATGCCCGCTTTCACCGACACTAAGGGTTACCTAACTGAATGCCCAATTTCTGTTTTCACCAACACTAGGTGACACCTAACAGAATGCCTAACGTCCGTTTTCACCAACACTACGTGTCACCTAACTCAATGCCTAATGCCCGCTTTCACCAACACTAAGGGTTACGTAACTGAATGCCCAATTTCTGTTTTCACCAACACTACGTGTCACCTAATTCGATGCCTAATTACTGTTTTCACCAACACTAGGGATACCTAAGTGAATGCCCAATTTCTGTTTTCACCAACACTACGTGTCACCTAACTCAATGCCTCATTACTGTTTTCACCAACACTAAGGGATACCTAACTGAATGCCCAATTTCTGTTTTCACCAACGCTACGTGTCACCTAACTCAATGCCTAATGCCCGCTTTCACCAACACTAAGGTATACCTAACTGAATGTCCAATTTCTGTTTTCACCAACACTACGTGTCACCTAACTCAATGCCTAACGCCCGTTTTCACTAGCACTACGTGTCACCTAACTCAATAACCTACTGCCCGCTTTCACCAACACTAGGGATACCTAACTGAATGCCCAATTTCTGTTTTCACCAACGCTACGTGTCATCTAACTCAATGCCTAATGCCCGCTTTCACCAACACTAAGGGTTACCTAACTGAATGCCCAATTTCTGTTTTCACCAATACTACGTGTCACCTAAATCGATGCCCAATTTCTGTTTTCACCAACACTACGTGTCACCTAACTCGATGCCTAATTACTGTTTTCACCAACACTAGGGATACCTAACTGAATCCCCAATTTCTGTTTTCACCAACGCTACGTGTCACCTAACTCAATGCCTAATGCCCGCTTTCACCAACACTAAGGGTTACCTAACTGAATGCCCAATTTCTGTTTTCACCAACACTAGGTGACAACTAACAGAATGCCTAACGTCCGTTTTCACCAACACTACGTGTCATCTAACTCAATGCCTAATGCCCGCTTTCACCAACACTAAGGGTTACCTAACTGAATGCCCAATTTCTGTTTTCACCAATACTACGTGTCACCTAAATCGATGCCCAATTTCTGTTTTCACCAACACTACGTGTCACCTAAATCGATGCCTAATAACTGTTTTCACCAACACTAAGGGATACCTAACTGAATGCCCAATTTCTGTTTTCACCAACACTACGTGTCACCTAACTCAATGCCTAACGCCCGTTTTCACTAGCACTCCGTGTCACCTAACTCAATAACCTACTGCCCGCTTTCACCAACACTAGGGATACCTAACTGAATGCCCAATTTCTGTTTCCACTAACACTGGGTGACACCTAACTCAATGCCTAATGCCCGCTTTCACCAACACTAAGGGTTACCTAACTGAATGCCCAATTTCTGTTTTCACCAACACTAGGTGACACCTAACAGAATGCCTAACGTCCGTTTTCACCAACACTACGTGTCACCTAACTCAATGCCTAATGCCCGCTTTCACCAACACTAAGGGTTACCTAACTGAATGCCCAATTTCTGTTTTCACCAACACTACGTGTCACCTAAATCGATGCCTAATTACTGTTTTCACCAACACTAGGGATACCTAAGTGAATGCCCAATTTCTGTTTTCACCAACACTACGTGTCACCTAACTCAATGCCTCATTACTGTTTTCACCAACACTAAGGGATACCTAACTGAATGCCCAATTTCTGTTTTCACCAACGCTACGTGTCACCTAACTCAATGCCTAATGCCCGCTTTCACCAACACTAAGGTATACCTAACTGAATGTCCAATTTCTGTTTTCACCAACACTACGTGTCACCTAACTCAATGCCTAACGCCCGTTTTCACTAGCACTACGTGTCACCTAACTCAATAACCTACTGCCCGCTTTCACCAACACTAGGGATACCTAACTGAATGCCCAATTTCTGTTTTCACCAACGCTACGTGTCATCTAACTCAATGCCTAATGCCCGCTTTCACCAACACTAAGGGTTACCTAACTGAATGCCCAATTTCTGTTTTCACCAATACTACGTGTCACCTAAATCGATGCCCAATTTCTGTTTTCACCAACACTACGTGTCACCTAACTCGATGCCTAATTACTGTTTTCACCAACACTAGGGATACCTAACTGAATCCCCAATTTCTGTTTTCACCAACGCTACGTGTCACCTAACTCAATGCCTAATGCCCGCTTTCACCAACACTAAGGGTTACCTAACTGAATGCCCAATTTCTGTTTTCACCAACACCAGGTGACAACTAACAGAATGCCTAACGTCCGTTTTCACCAACACTACGTGTCATCTAACTCAATGCCTAATGCCCGCTTTCACCAACACTAAGGGTTACCTAACTGAATGCCCAATTTCTGTTTTCACCAATACTACGTGTCACCTAAATCGATGCCCAATTTCTGTTTTCACCAACACTACGTGTCACCTAAATCGATGCCTAATAACTGTTTTCACCAACACTAAGGGATACCTAACTGAATGCCCAATTTCTGTTTTCACCAACACTACGTGTCACCTAACTCAATGCCTAACGCCCGTTTTCACTAGCACTCCGTGTCACCTAACTCAATAACCTACTGCCCGCTTTCACCAACACTAGGGATACCTAACTGAATGCCCAATTTCTGTTTCCACTAACACTGGGTGACACCTAACTCAATGCCTAATGCCCGCTTTCACCAACACTAAGGGTTACCTAACTGAATGCCCAATTTCTGTTTTCACCAACACTAGGTGACACCTAACAGAATGCCTAACGTCCGTTTTCACCAACACTACGTGTCACCTAACTCAATGCCTAATGCCCGCTTTCACCAACACTAAGGGTTACCTAACTGAATGCCCAATTTCTGTTTTCACCAACACTACGTGTCACCTAAATCGATGCCTAATTACTGTTTTCACTAAAACTAGGCATACCTAAGTGAATGCCCAATTTCTGTTTTCACCAACACTACGTGTCACCTAACTCAATGCCTCATTACTGTTTTCACCAACACTAAGGGATACCTAACTGAATGCCCAATTTCTGTTTTCACCAACACTACGTGTCACCTAAATCGATGCCTAATTACTGTTTTCACCAACACTAGGGATACCTAAGTGAATGCCCAATTTCTGTTTTCACCAACACTACGTGTCACCTAACTCAATGCCTAATTACTGTTTTCACCAATACTAGGGATACCTAACTGAATGCCCAATTTCTGTTTTCACTAAAACTGGGTGACACCTAACTCAATGCCTAATGCCCGCTTTCACCAACACTAAGGGTTACCTAACTGAATGCCCAATTTCTGTTTTCACCAACACTAGGTGACACCTAACAGAATGCCTAACGTCCGTTTTCACCAACACTACGTGTCACCTAACTCAATGCCTAATGCCCGCTTTCACCAACACTAAGGGTTACCTAACTGAATGCCCAATTTCTGTTTTCACCAACACTACGTGTCACCTAAATCGATGCCTAATTACTGTTTTCACCAACACTAGGGATACCTAAGTGAATGCCCAATTTCTGTTTTCACCAACACTACGTGTCACCTAACTCAATGCCTCATTACTGTTTTCACCAACACTAAGGGATACCTAACTGAATGCCCAATTTCTGTTTTCACCAACGCTACGTGTCACCTAACTCAATGCCTAATGCCCGCTTTCACCAACACTAAGGTATACCTAACTGAATGTCCAATTTCTGTTTTCACCAACACTACGTGTCACCTAACTCAATGCCTAACGCCCGTTTTCACTAGCACTACGTGTCACCTAACTCAATAACCTACTGCCCGCTTTCACCAACACTAGGGATACCTAACTGAATGCCCAATTTCTGTTTTCACCAACGCTACGTGTCACCTAACTCAATGCCTAATGCCCGCTTTCACCAACACTAAGGGTTACCTAACTGAATGCCCAATTTCTGTTTTCACCAACACTAGGTGACACCTAACAGAATGCCTAACGTCCGTTTTCACCAACACTACGTGTCACCTAACTCAATAACCTACTGCCCGCTTTCACCAACACTAGGGATACCTAACTGAATGCCCAATTTCTGTTTTCACTAACACTGGGTGACACCTAACTCAATGCGTAATGCCCGCTTTCACCGACACTAAGGGTTACCTAACTGAATGCCCAATTTCTGTTTTCACCAACACTACGTGTCACCTAATTCGATGCCTAATTACTGTTTTCACCAACACTAGGGATACCTAAGTGAATGCCCAATTTCTGTTTTCACCAACACTACGTGTCACCTAACTCAATGCCTCATTACTGTTTTCACCAACACTAAGGGATACCTAACTGAATACCCAATTTCTGTTTTCACCAACGCTACGTGTCACCTAACTCAATGCCTAATGCCCGCTTTCACCAACACTAAGGTATACCTAACTGAATGTCCAATTTCTGTTTTCACCAACACTACGTGTCACCTAACTCAATGCCTAACGCCCGTTTTCACTAGCACTACGTGTCACCTAACTCAATAACCTACTGCCCGCTTTCACCAACACTAGGGATACCTAACTGAATGCCCAATTTCTGTTTTCACCAACGCTACGTGTCACCTAACTCAATGCCTAATGCCCGCTTTCACCGACACTAAGGGTTACCTAACTGAATGCCCAATTTCTGTTTTCACCAACACTAGGTGACACCTAACAGAATGCCTAACGTCCGTTTTCACCAACACTACGTGTCACCTAACTCAATGCCTAATGCCCGCTTTCACCAACACTAAGGGTTACCTAACTGAATGCCCAATTTCTGTTTTCACCAACACTACGTGTCACCTAAATCGATGCCTAATTACTGTTTTCACCAACACTAGGGATACCTAAGTGAATGCCCAATTTCTGTTTTCACCAACGCTACGTGTCACCTAACTCAATGCCTAATGCCCGCTTTCACCAACACTAAGGGTTACCTAACTGAATGCCCAATTTCTGTTTTCACCAACACTAGGTGACACCTAACAGAATGCCTAACGTCCGTTTTCACCAACACTACGTGTCACCTAACTCAATGCCTAATGCCCGCTTTCACCAACACTAGGGATACCTAACTGAATGCCCAATTTCTGTTTTCACTAACACTGGGTGACACCTAACTCAATGCGTAATGCCCGCTTTCACCGACACTAAGGGTTACCTAACTGAATGCCCAATTTCTGTTTTCACCAACACTACGTGTCACCTAATTCGATGCCTAATTACTGTTTTCACCAACACTAGGGATACCTAAGTGAATGCCCAATTTCTGTTTTCACCAACACTACGTGTCACCTAACTCAATGCCTCATTACTGTTTTCACCAACACTAAGGGATACCTAACTGAATGCCCAATTTCTGTTTTCACCAACGCTACGTGTCACCTAACTCAATGCCTAATGCCCGCTTTCACCAACACTAAGGTATACCTAACTGAATGTCCAATTTCTGTTTTCACCAACACTACGTGTCACCTAACTCAATGCCTAACGCCCGTTTTCACTAGCACTACGTGTCACCTAACTCAATAACCTACTGCCCGCTTTCACCAACACTAGGGATACCTAACTGAATGCCCAATTTCTGTTTTCACCAACGCTACGTGTCACCTAACTCAATGCCTAATGCCCGCTTTCACCGACACTAAGGGTTACCTAACTGAATGCCCAATTTCTGTTTTCACCAACACTAGGTGACACCTAACAGAATGCCTAACGTCCGTTTTCACCAACACTACGTGTCACCTAACTCAATGCCTAATGCCCGCTTTCACCAACACTAAGGGTTACCTAACTGAATGCCCAATTTCTGTTTTCACCAACACTAGGTGACACCTAACAGAATGCCTAACGTCCGTTTTCACCAACACTACGTGTCACCTAACTCAATGCCTAATGCCCGCTTTCACCGACACTAAGGGTTACCTAACTGAATGCCCAATTTCTGTTTTCACCAACACTACGTGTCACCTAATTCGATGCCTAATTACTGTTTTCACCAACACTAGGGATACCTAAGTGAATGCCCAATTTCTGTTTTCACCAACACTACGTGTCACCTAACTCAATGCCTCATTACTGTTTTCACCAACACTAAGGGATACCTAACTGAATGCCCAATTTCTGTTTTCACCAACGCTACGTGTCACCTAACTCAATGCCTAATGCCCGCTTTCACCAACACTAAGGTATACCTAACTGAATGTCCAATTTCTGTTTTCACCAACACTACGTGTCACCTAACTCAATGCCTAACGCCCGTTTTCACTAGCACTACGTGTCACCTAACTCAATAACCTACTGCCCGCTTTCACCAACACTAGGGATACCTAACTGAATGCCCAATTTCTGTTTTCACCAACGCTACGTGTCACCTAACTCAATGCCTAATGCCCGCTTTCACCGACACTAAGGGTTACCTAACTGAATGCCCAATTTCTGTTTTCACCAACACTAGGTGACACCTAACAGAATGCCTAACGTCCGTTTTCACCAACACTACGTGTCACCTAACTCAATAACCTACTGCCCGCTTTCACCAACACTAGGGATACCTAACTGAATGCCCAATTTCTGTTTTCACCAACGCTACGTGTCACCTAACTCAATGCCTAATGCCCGCTTTCACCAACACTAAGGGTTACCTAACTGAATGCCCAATTTCTGTTTTCACCAACAGTAGGTGACACCTAACAGAATGCCTAACGTCCGTTTTCACCAACACTACGTGTCACCTAACTCAATGCCTAATGCCCGCTTTCACCAACACTAAGGGTTACGTAACTGAATGCCCAATTTCTGTTTTCACCAACACTACGTGTCACCTAATTCGATGCCTAATTACTGTTTTCACCAACACTAGGGATACCTAAGTGAATGCCCAATTTCTGTTTTCACCAACACTACGTGTCACCTAACTCAATGCCTCATTACTGTTTTCACCAACACTAAGGGATACCTAACTGAATGCCCAATTTCTGTTTTCACCAACGCTACGTGTCACCTAACTCAATGCCTAATGCCCGCTTTCACCAACACTAAGGTATACCTAACTGAATGTCCAATTTCTGTTTTCACCAACACTACGTGTCACCTAACTCAATGCCTAACGCCCGTTTTCACTAGCACTACGTGTCACCTAACTCAATAACCTACTGCCCGCTTTCACCAACACTAGGGATACCTAACTGAATGCCCAATTTCTGTTTTCACCAACGCTACGTGTCATCTAACTCAATGCCTAATGCCCGCTTTCACCAACACTAAGGGTTACCTAACTGAATGCCCAATTTCTGTTTTCACCAATACTACGTGTCACCTAAATCGATGCCCAATTTCTGTTTTCACCAACACTACGTGTCACCTAACTCGATGCCTAATTACTGTTTTCACCAACACTAGGGATACCTAACTGAATCCCCAATTTCTGTTTTCACCAACGCTACGTGTCACCTAACTCAATGCCTAATGCCCGCTTTCACCAACACTAAGGGTTACCTAACTGAATGCCCAATTTCTGTTTTCACCAACACTACGTGTCACCTAAATCGATGCCTAATTACTGTTTTCACTAAAACTAGGCATACCTAAGTGAATGCCCAATTTCTGTTTTCACCAACACTACGTGTCACCTAACTCAATGCCTCATTACTGTTTTCACCAACACTAAGGGATACCTAACTGAATGCCCAATTTCTGTTTTCACCAACACTACGTGTCACCTAAATCGATGCCTAATTACTGTTTTCACCAACACTAGGGATACCTAAGTGAATGCCCAATTTCTGTTTTCACCAACACTACGTGTCACCTAACTCAATGCCTAATTACTGTTTTCACCAATACTAGGGATACCTAACTGAATGCCCAATTTCTGTTTTCACTAAAACTGGGTGACACCTAACTCAATGCCTAATGCCCGCTTTCACCAACACTAAGGGTTACCTAACTGAATGCCCAATTTCTGTTTTCACCAACACTAGGTGACACCTAACAGAATGCCTAACGTCCGTTTTCACCAACACTACGTGTCACCTAACTCAATGCCTAATGCCCGCTTTCACCAACACTAAGGGTTACCTAACTGAATGCCCAATTTCTGTTTTCACCAACACTACGTGTCACCTAAATCGATGCCTAATTACTGTTTTCACCAACACTAGGGATACCTAAGTGAATGCCCAATTTCTGTTTTCACCAACACTACGTGTCACCTAACTCAATGCCTCATTACTGTTTTCACCAACACTAAGGGATACCTAACTGAATGCCCAATTTCTGTTTTCACCAACGCTACGTGTCACCTAACTCAATGCCTAATGCCCGCTTTCACCAACACTAAGGTATACCTAACTGAATGTCCAATTTCTGTTTTCACCAACACTACGTGTCACCTAACTCAATGCCTAACGCCCGTTTTCACTAGCACTACGTGTCACCTAACTCAATAACCTACTGCCCGCTTTCACCAACACTAGGGATACCTAACTGAATGCCCAATTTCTGTTTTCACCAACGCTACGTGTCACCTAACTCAATGCCTAATGCCCGCTTTCACCAACACTAAGGGTTACCTAACTGAATGCCCAATTTCTGTTTTCACCAACACTAGGTGACACCTAACAGAATGCCTAACGTCCGTTTTCACCAACACTACGTGTCACCTAACTCAATAACCTACTGCCCGCTTTCACCAACACTAGGGATACCTAACTGAATGCCCAATTTCTGTTTTCACTAACACTGGGTGACACCTAACTCAATGCGTAATGCCCGCTTTCACCGACACTAAGGGTTACCTAACTGAATGCCCAATTTCTGTTTTCACCAACACTACGTGTCACCTAATTCGATGCCTAATTACTGTTTTCACCAACACTAGGGATACCTAAGTGAATGCCCAATTTCTGTTTTCACCAACACTACGTGTCACCTAACTCAATGCCTCATTACTGTTTTCACCAACACTAAGGGATACCTAACTGAATACCCAATTTCTGTTTTCACCAACGCTACGTGTCACCTAACTCAATGCCTAATGCCCGCTTTCACCAACACTAAGGTATACCTAACTGAATGTCCAATTTCTGTTTTCACCAACACTACGTGTCACCTAACTCAATGCCTAACGCCCGTTTTCACTAGCACTACGTGTCACCTAACTCAATAACCTACTGCCCGCTTTCACCAACACTAGGGATACCTAACTGAATGCCCAATTTCTGTTTTCACCAACGCTACGTGTCACCTAACTCAATGCCTAATGCCCGCTTTCACCGACACTAAGGGTTACCTAACTGAATGCCCAATTTCTGTTTTCACCAACACTAGGTGACACCTAACAGAATGCCTAACGTCCGTTTTCACCAACACTACGTGTCACCTAACTCAATGCCTAATGCCCGCTTTCACCAACACTAAGGGTTACCTAACTGAATGCCCAATTTCTGTTTTCACCAACACTACGTGTCACCTAAATCGATGCCTAATTACTGTTTTCACCAACACTAGGGATACCTAAGTGAATGCCCAATTTCTGTTTTCACCAACGCTACGTGTCACCTAACTCAATGCCTAATGCCCGCTTTCACCAACACTAAGGGTTACCTAACTGAATGCCCAATTTCTGTTTTCACCAACACTAGGTGACACCTAACAGAATGCCTAACGTCCGTTTTCACCAACACTACGTGTCACCTAACTCAATGCCTAATGCCCGCTTTCACCAACACTAGGGATACCTAACTGAATGCCCAATTTCTGTTTTCACTAACACTGGGTGACACCTAACTCAATGCGTAATGCCCGCTTTCACCGACACTAAGGGTTACCTAACTGAATGCCCAATTTCTGTTTTCACCAACACTACGTGTCACCTAATTCGATGCCTAATTACTGTTTTCACCAACACTAGGGATACCTAAGTGAATGCCCAATTTCTGTTTTCACCAACACTACGTGTCACCTAACTCAATGCCTCATTACTGTTTTCACCAACACTAAGGGATACCTAACTGAATGCCCAATTTCTGTTTTCACCAACGCTACGTGTCACCTAACTCAATGCCTAATGCCCGCTTTCACCAACACTAAGGTATACCTAACTGAATGTCCAATTTCTGTTTTCACCAACACTACGTGTCACCTAACTCAATGCCTAACGCCCGTTTTCACTAGCACTACGTGTCACCTAACTCAATAACCTACTGCCCGCTTTCACCAACACTAGGGATACCTAACTGAATGCCCAATTTCTGTTTTCACCAACGCTACGTGTCACCTAACTCAATGCCTAATGCCCGCTTTCACCGACACTAAGGGTTACCTAACTGAATGCCCAATTTCTGTTTTCACCAACACTAGGTGACACCTAACAGAATGCCTAACGTCCGTTTTCACCAACACTACGTGTCACCTAACTCAATGCCTAATGCCCGCTTTCACCAACACTAAGGGTTACCTAACTGAATGCCCAATTTCTGTTTTCACCAACACTAGGTGACACCTAACAGAATGCCTAACGTCCGTTTTCACCAACACTACGTGTCACCTAACTCAATGCCTAATGCCCGCTTTCACCAACACTAGGGATACCTAACTGAATGCCCAATTTCTGTTTTCACTAACACTGGGTGACACCTAACTCAATGCGTAATGCCCGCTTTCACCGACACTAAGGGTTACCTAACTGAATGCCCAATTTCTGTTTTCACCAACACTACGTGTCACCTAATTCGATGCCTAATTACTGTTTTCACCAACACTAGGGATACCTAAGTGAATGCCCAATTTCTGTTTTCACCAACACTACGTGTCACCTAACTCAATGCCTCATTACTGTTTTCACCAACACTAAGGGATACCTAACTGAATGCCCAATTTCTGTTTTCACCAACGCTACGTGTCACCTAACTCAATGCCTAATGCCCGCTTTCACCAACACTAAGGTATACCTAACTGAATGTCCAATTTCTGTTTTCACCAACACTACGTGTCACCTAACTCAATGCCTAACGCCCGTTTTCACTAGCACTACGTGTCACCTAACTCAATAACCTACTGCCCGCTTTCACCAACACTAGGGATACCTAACTGAATGCCCAATTTCTGTTTTCACCAACGCTACGTGTCACCTAACTCAATGCCTAATGCCCGCTTTCACCGACACTAAGGGTTACCTAACTGAATGCCCAATTTCTGTTTTCACCAACACTAGGTGACACCTAACAGAATGCCTAACGTCCGTTTTCACCAACACTACGTGTCACCTAACTCAATAACCTACTGCCCGCTTTCACCAACACTAGGGATACCTAACTGAATGCCCAATTTCTGTTTTCACCAACGCTACGTGTCACCTAACTCAATGCCTAATGCCCGCTTTCACCAACACTAAGGGTTACCTAACTGAATGCCCAATTTCTGTTTTCACCAACAGTAGGTGACACCTAACAGAATGCCTAACGTCCGTTTTCACCAACACTACGTGTCACCTAACTCAATGCCTAATGCCCGCTTTCACCAACACTAAGGGTTACCTAACTGAATGCCCAATTTCTGTTTTCACCAACACGACGTGTCACCTAAATCGATGCCCAATTTCTGTTTTCACCAACACTAGGTGACACCTAACAGAATGCCTAACGTCCGTTTTCACCAACACTACGTGTCACCTAACTCAATGCCTAATGCCCGCTTTCACCAACACTAAGGGTTACCTAACTGAATGCCTAACGTCCGTTTTCACCAACACTACGTGTCACCTAACTCAATGCCTAATGCCCGCTTTCACCAACACTAAGGGTTACCTAACTGAATGCCCAATTTCTGTTTTCACCAACACTAGGTGACACCTAACAGAATGCCTAACGTCCGTTTTCACCAACACTACGTGTCACCTAACTCAATGCCTAATGCCCGCTTTCACCAACACTAAGGGTTACCTAACTGAATGCAAAATTTCAGTTTTCACCAACACTACGTGTCACCTAACTCGATGCCTAATGCCCGCTTTCACCAACACTAAGGGTTACCTAACTGAATGCAAAATTTCAGTTTTCACCAACACTACGTGTCACCTAACTCAATGCCTAATGCCCGCTTTCACCAACACTAAGGGTTACCTAACTGAATGCCCAATTTCTGTTTTCACCAACACTAGGTGACAACTAACAGAATGCCTAACGTCCGTTTTCACCAACACTACGTGTCATCTAACTCAATGCCTAATGCCCGCTTTCACCAACACTAAGGGTTACCTAACTGAATGCCCAATTTCTGTTTTCACCAATACTACGTGTCACCTAAATCGATGCCCAATTTCTGTTTTCACCAACACTACGTGTCACCTAAATCGATGCCTAATAACTGTTTTCACCAACACTAAGGGATACCTAACTGAATGCCCAATTTCTGTTTTCACCAACACTACGTGTCACCTAACTCAATGCCTAACGCCCGTTTTCACTAGCACTCCGTGTCACCTAACTCAATAACCTACTGCCCGCTTTCACCAACACTAGGGATACCTAACTGAATGCCCAATTTCTGTTTTCACTAACACTGGGTGACACCTAACTCAATGCCTAATGCCCGCTTTCACCAACACTAAGGGTTACCTAACTGAATGCCCAATTTCTGTTTTCACCAACACTAGGTGACACCTAACAGAATGCCTAACGTCCGTTTTCACCAACACTACGTGTCACCTAACTCAATGCCTAATGCCCGCTTTCACCAACACTAAGGGTTACCTAACTGAATGCCCAATTTCTGTTTTCACCAACACTACGTGTCACCTAAATCGATGCCTAATTACTGTTTTCACCAACACTAGGCATACCTAAGTGAATGCCCAATTTCTGTTTTCACCAACACTACGTGTCACCTAATTCAATGCCTCATTACTGTTTTCACCAACACTAAGGGATACCTAACTGAATGCCCAATTTCTGTTTTCACCAACACTACGTGTCACCTAAATCGATGCCTAATTACTGTTTTCACCAACACTAGGGATACCTAAGTGATTGCCCAATTTCTGTTTTCACCAACACTACGTGTCACCTACTCAATGCCTAATTACTGTTTTCACCAACACTAGGGATACCTAACTGAATGCCCAATTTCTGTTTTCACTAAAACTGGGTGACACCTAACTCAATGCCTAATGCCCGCTTTCACCAACCCTAAGGGATACCTAACTGAACGCCCAATTTCTGTTTTCACCAACACTACGTGTCACCTAAATCGATGCCCAATTTCTGTTTTCACCAACACTACGTGTCACCTAACTCGATGCCTAATTACTGTTTCCACCAACACTAGGGATACCTAACTGAATGCCCAATTTCTGTTTTCACCAACGCTACGTGTCACCTAACTCAATGCCTAATTACTGTTTTCACCAACACTAAGGGATACCTAAATGAATGCCCAATTTCTGTTTTCACCAACACTACGTGTCATCTAACTCAATGCCTAACGCCCGTTTTCACTAGCACTCCGTGTCACCTAACTCAATAACCTACTGCCCGCTTTCACCAACACTAGGGATACCTAACTGAATGCCCAATTTCTGTTTTCACTAACACTGGGTGACACCTAACTCAATGCCTAATGCCCGCTTTCACCAACACTAAGGGTTACCTAACTCAATTCCCAATGCCCGCTTTCACCAACACTAAGGGTTACCTAACTGAATGCCCAATTTCTGTTTTCACCAACACTAGGTGACACCTAACAGAATGCCTAACGTCCGTTTTCACCAACACTACGTGTCACCTAACTCAATAACCTACTGCCCGCTTTCACCAACACTAGGGATACCTAACTGAATGCCCAATTTCTGTTTTCACCAACGCTACGTGTCACCTAACTCAATGCCTAATGCCCGCTTTCACCGACACTAAGGGTTACCTAACTGAATGCCCAATTTCTGTTTTCACCAACACTAGGTGATAACTAACAGAATGCCTAACGTCCGTTTTCACCAACACTACGTGTCATCTAACTCAATGCCTAATGCCCGCTTTCACCAACACTAAGGGTTACCTAACTGAATGCCCAATTTCTGTTTTCACCAATACTACGTGTCACCTAAATCGATGCCCAATTTCTGTTTTCACCAACACTACGTGTCACCTAACTCGATGCCTAATTACTGTTTTCACCAACACTAGGGATACCTAACTGAATGCCCAATTTCTGTTTTCACCAACGCTACGTGTCACCTAACTCAATGCCTAATGCCCGCTTTCACCAACACTAAGGTATACCTAACTGAATGCCCAATTTCTGTTTTCACCAACACTACGTGTCACCTAACTCAATGCCTAATGCCCGCTTTCACCGACACTAAGGGTTACCTAACTGAATGCCCAATTTCTGTTTTCACCAACACTAGGTGACACCTAACAGAATGCCTAACGTCCGTTTTCACCAACACTACGTGTCACCTAACTCAATGCCTAATGCCCGCTTTCACCAACACTAAGGGTTACGTAACTGAATGCCCAATTTCTGTTTTCACCAACACTACGTGTCACCTAATTCGATGCCTAATTACTGTTTTCACCAACACTAGGGATACCTAAGTGAATGCCCAATTTCTGTTTTCACCAACACTACGTGTCACCTAACTCAATGCCTCATTACTGTTTTCACCAACACTAAGGGATACCTAACTGAATGCCCAATTTCTGTTTTCACCAACGCTACGTGTCACCTAACTCAATGCCTAATGCCCGCTTTCACCAACACTAAGGTATACCTAACTGAATGTCCAATTTCTGTTTTCACCAACACTACGTGTCACCTAACTCAATGCCTAACGCCCGTTTTCACTAGCACTACGTGTCACCTAACTCAATAACCTACTGCCCGCTTTCACCAACACTAGGGATACCTAACTGAATGCCCAATTTCTGTTTTCACCAACGCTACGTGTCATCTAACTCAATGCCTAATGCCCGCTTTCACCAACACTAAGGGTTACCTAACTGAATGCCCAATTTCTGTTTTCACCAATACTACGTGTCACCTAAATCGATGCCCAATTTCTGTTTTCACCAACACTACGTGTCACCTAACTCGATGCCTAATTACTGTTTTCACCAACACTAGGGATACCTAACTGAATCCCCAATTTCTGTTTTCACCAACGCTACGTGTCACCTAACTCAATGCCTAATGCCCGCTTTCACCAACACTAAGGGTTACCTAACTGAATGCCCAATTTCTGTTTTCACCAACACTAGGTGACAACTAACAGAATGCCTAACGTCCGTTTTCACCAACACTACGTGTCATCTAACTCAATGCCTAATGCCCGCTTTCACCAACACTAAGGGTTACCTAACTGAATGCCCAATTTCTGTTTTCACCAATACTACGTGTCACCTAAATCGATGCCCAATTTCTGTTTTCACCAACACTACGTGTCACCTAAATCGATGCCTAATAACTGTTTTCACCAACACTAAGGGATACCTAACTGAATGCCCAATTTCTGTTTTCACCAACACTACGTGTCACCTAACTCAATGCCTAACGCCCGTTTTCACTAGCACTCCGTGTCACCTAACTCAATAACCTACTGCCCGCTTTCACCAACACTAGGGATACCTAACTGAATGCCCAATTTCTGTTTCCACTAACACTGGGTGACACCTAACTCAATGCCTAATGCCCGCTTTCACCAACACTAAGGGTTACCTAACTGAATGCCCAATTTCTGTTTTCACCAACACTAGGTGACACCTAACAGAATGCCTAACGTCCGTTTTCACCAACACTACGTGTCACCTAACTCAATGCCTAATGCCCGCTTTCACCAACACTAAGGGTTACCTAACTGAATGCCCAATTTCTGTTTTCACCAACACTACGTGTCACCTAAATCGATGCCTAATTACTGTTTTCACCAACACTAGGGATACCTAAGTGAATGCCCAATTTCTGTTTTCACCAACACTACGTGTCACCTAACTCAATGCCTCATTACTGTTTTCACCAACACTAAGGGATACCTAACTGAATGCCCAATTTCTGTTTTCACCAACGCTACGTGTCACCTAACTCAATGCCTAATGCCCGCTTTCACCAACACTAAGGTATACCTAACTGAATGTCCAATTTCTGTTTTCACCAACACTACGTGTCACCTAACTCAATGCCTAACGCCCGTTTTCACTAGCACTACGTGTCACCTAACTCAATAACCTACTGCCCGCTTTCACCAACACTAGGGATACCTAACTGAATGCCCAATTTCTGTTTTCACCAACGCTACGTGTCATCTAACTCAATGCCTAATGCCCGCTTTCACCAACACTAAGGGTTACCTAACTGAATGCCCAATTTCTGTTTTCACCAATACTACGTGTCACCTAAATCGATGCCCAATTTCTGTTTTCACCAACACTACGTGTCACCTAACTCGATGCCTAATTACTGTTTTCACCAACACTAGGGATACCTAACTGAATCCCCAATTTCTGTTTTCACCAACGCTACGTGTCACCTAACTCAATGCCTAATGCCCGCTTTCACCAACACTAAGGGTTACCTAACTGAATGCCCAATTTCTGTTTTCACCAACACCAGGTGACAACTAACAGAATGCCTAACGTCCGTTTTCACCAACACTACGTGTCATCTAACTCAATGCCTAATGCCCGCTTTCACCAACACTAAGGGTTACCTAACTGAATGCCCAATTTCTGTTTTCACCAATACTACGTGTCACCTAAATCGATGCCCAATTTCTGTTTTCACCAACACTACGTGTCACCTAAATCGATGCCTAATAACTGTTTTCACCAACACTAAGGGATACCTAACTGAATGCCCAATTTCTGTTTTCACCAACACTACGTGTCACCTAACTCAATGCCTAACGCCCGTTTTCACTAGCACTCCGTGTCACCTAACTCAATAACCTACTGCCCGCTTTCACCAACACTAGGGATACCTAACTGAATGCCCAATTTCTGTTTCCACTAACACTGGGTGACACCTAACTCAATGCCTAATGCCCGCTTTCACCAACACTAAGGGTTACCTAACTGAATGCCCAATTTCTGTTTTCACCAACACTAGGTGACACCTAACAGAATGCCTAACGTCCGTTTTCACCAACACTACGTGTCACCTAACTCAATGCCTAATGCCCGCTTTCACCAACACTAAGGGTTACCTAACTGAATGCCCAATTTCTGTTTTCACCAACACTACGTGTCACCTAAATCGATGCCTAATTACTGTTTTCACTAAAACTAGGCATACCTAAGTGAATGCCCAATTTCTGTTTTCACCAACACTACGTGTCACCTAACTCAATGCCTCATTACTGTTTTCACCAACACTAAGGGATACCTAACTGAATGCCCAATTTCTGTTTTCACCAACACTACGTGTCACCTAAATCGATGCCTAATTACTGTTTTCACCAACACTAGGGATACCTAAGTGAATGCCCAATTTCTGTTTTCACCAACACTACGTGTCACCTAACTCAATGCCTAATTACTGTTTTCACCAATACTAGGGATACCTAACTGAATGCCCAATTTCTGTTTTCACTAAAACTGGGTGACACCTAACTCAATGCCTAATGCCCGCTTTCACCAACACTAAGGGTTACCTAACTGAATGCCCAATTTCTGTTTTCACCAACACTAGGTGACACCTAACAGAATGCCTAACGTCCGTTTTCACCAACACTACGTGTCACCTAACTCAATGCCTAATGCCCGCTTTCACCAACACTAAGGGTTACCTAACTGAATGCCCAATTTCTGTTTTCACCAACACTACGTGTCACCTAAATCGATGCCTAATTACTGTTTTCACCAACACTAGGGATACCTAAGTGAATGCCCAATTTCTGTTTTCACCAACACTACGTGTCACCTAACTCAATGCCTCATTACTGTTTTCACCAACACTAAGGGATACCTAACTGAATGCCCAATTTCTGTTTTCACCAACGCTACGTGTCACCTAACTCAATGCCTAATGCCCGCTTTCACCAACACTAAGGTATACCTAACTGAATGTCCAATTTCTGTTTTCACCAACACTACGTGTCACCTAACTCAATGCCTAACGCCCGTTTTCACTAGCACTACGTGTCACCTAACTCAATAACCTACTGCCCGCTTTCACCAACACTAGGGATACCTAACTGAATGCCCAATTTCTGTTTTCACCAACGCTACGTGTCACCTAACTCAATGCCTAATGCCCGCTTTCACCAACACTAAGGGTTACCTAACTGAATGCCCAATTTCTGTTTTCACCAACACTAGGTGACACCTAACAGAATGCCTAACGTCCGTTTTCACCAACACTACGTGTCACCTAACTCAATAACCTACTGCCCGCTTTCACCAACACTAGGGATACCTAACTGAATGCCCAATTTCTGTTTTCACTAACACTGGGTGACACCTAACTCAATGCGTAATGCCCGCTTTCACCGACACTAAGGGTTACCTAACTGAATGCCCAATTTCTGTTTTCACCAACACTACGTGTCACCTAATTCGATGCCTAATTACTGTTTTCACCAACACTAGGGATACCTAAGTGAATGCCCAATTTCTGTTTTCACCAACACTACGTGTCACCTAACTCAATGCCTCATTACTGTTTTCACCAACACTAAGGGATACCTAACTGAATA
This sequence comes from Eugnorisma glareosa, assembly GCA_947578425.1. NCBI lineage: Eukaryota > Metazoa > Arthropoda > Insecta > Lepidoptera > Noctuidae > Eugnorisma > Eugnorisma glareosa. The sequence continues at coordinate 15,040,177 of OX387960.1, read as the reverse complement.
CCCAATTTCTGTTTTCACCAACGCTACGTGTCACCTAACTCAATGCCTAATGCCCGCTTTCACCAACACTAAGGTATACCTAACTGAATGTCCAATTTCTGTTTTCACCAACACTACGTGTCACCTAACTCAATGCCTAACGCCCGTTTTCACTAGCACTACGTGTCACCTAACTCAATAACCTACTGCCCGCTTTCACCAACACTAGGGATACCTAACTGAATGCCCAATTTCTGTTTTCACCAACGCTACGTGTCACCTAACTCAATGCCTAATGCCCGCTTTCACCGACACTAAGGGTTACCTAACTGAATGCCCAATTTCTGTTTTCACCAACACTAGGTGACACCTAACAGAATGCCTAACGTCCGTTTTCACCAACACTACGTGTCACCTAACTCAATGCCTAATGCCCGCTTTCACCAACACTAAGGGTTACCTAACTGAATGCCCAATTTCTGTTTTCACCAACACTACGTGTCACCTAAATCGATGCCTAATTACTGTTTTCACCAACACTAGGGATACCTAAGTGAATGCCCAATTTCTGTTTTCACCAACGCTACGTGTCACCTAACTCAATGCCTAATGCCCGCTTTCACCAACACTAAGGGTTACCTAACTGAATGCCCAATTTCTGTTTTCACCAACACTAGGTGACACCTAACAGAATGCCTAACGTCCGTTTTCACCAACACTACGTGTCACCTAACTCAATGCCTAATGCCCGCTTTCACCAACACTAGGGATACCTAACTGAATGCCCAATTTCTGTTTTCACTAACACTGGGTGACACCTAACTCAATGCGTAATGCCCGCTTTCACCGACACTAAGGGTTACCTAACTGAATGCCCAATTTCTGTTTTCACCAACACTACGTGTCACCTAATTCGATGCCTAATTACTGTTTTCACCAACACTAGGGATACCTAAGTGAATGCCCAATTTCTGTTTTCACCAACACTACGTGTCACCTAACTCAATGCCTCATTACTGTTTTCACCAACACTAAGGGATACCTAACTGAATGCCCAATTTCTGTTTTCACCAACGCTACGTGTCACCTAACTCAATGCCTAATGCCCGCTTTCACCAACACTAAGGTATACCTAACTGAATGTCCAATTTCTGTTTTCACCAACACTACGTGTCACCTAACTCAATGCCTAACGCCCGTTTTCACTAGCACTACGTGTCACCTAACTCAATAACCTACTGCCCGCTTTCACCAACACTAGGGATACCTAACTGAATGCCCAATTTCTGTTTTCACCAACGCTACGTGTCACCTAACTCAATGCCTAATGCCCGCTTTCACCGACACTAAGGGTTACCTAACTGAATGCCCAATTTCTGTTTTCACCAACACTAGGTGACACCTAACAGAATGCCTAACGTCCGTTTTCACCAACACTACGTGTCACCTAACTCAATGCCTAATGCCCGCTTTCACCAACACTAAGGGTTACCTAACTGAATGCCCAATTTCTGTTTTCACCAACACTAGGTGACACCTAACAGAATGCCTAACGTCCGTTTTCACCAACACTACGTGTCACCTAACTCAATGCCTAATGCCCGCTTTCACCAACACTAGGGATACCTAACTGAATGCCCAATTTCTGTTTTCACTAACACTGGGTGACACCTAACTCAATGCGTAATGCCCGCTTTCACCGACACTAAGGGTTACCTAACTGAATGCCCAATTTCTGTTTTCACCAACACTACGTGTCACCTAATTCGATGCCTAATTACTGTTTTCACCAACACTAGGGATACCTAAGTGAATGCCCAATTTCTGTTTTCACCAACACTACGTGTCACCTAACTCAATGCCTCATTACTGTTTTCACCAACACTAAGGGATACCTAACTGAATGCCCAATTTCTGTTTTCACCAACGCTACGTGTCACCTAACTCAATGCCTAATGCCCGCTTTCACCAACACTAAGGTATACCTAACTGAATGTCCAATTTCTGTTTTCACCAACACTACGTGTCACCTAACTCAATGCCTAACGCCCGTTTTCACTAGCACTACGTGTCACCTAACTCAATAACCTACTGCCCGCTTTCACCAACACTAGGGATACCTAACTGAATGCCCAATTTCTGTTTTCACCAACGCTACGTGTCACCTAACTCAATGCCTAATGCCCGCTTTCACCGACACTAAGGGTTACCTAACTGAATGCCCAATTTCTGTTTTCACCAACACTAGGTGACACCTAACAGAATGCCTAACGTCCGTTTTCACCAACACTACGTGTCACCTAACTCAATAACCTACTGCCCGCTTTCACCAACACTAGGGATACCTAACTGAATGCCCAATTTCTGTTTTCACCAACGCTACGTGTCACCTAACTCAATGCCTAATGCCCGCTTTCACCAACACTAAGGGTTACCTAACTGAATGCCCAATTTCTGTTTTCACCAACAGTAGGTGACACCTAACAGAATGCCTAACGTCCGTTTTCACCAACACTACGTGTCACCTAACTCAATGCCTAATGCCCGCTTTCACCAACACTAAGGGTTACCTAACTGAATGCCCAATTTCTGTTTTCACCAACACGACGTGTCACCTAAATCGATGCCCAATTTCTGTTTTCACCAACACTAGGTGACACCTAACAGAATGCCTAACGTCCGTTTTCACCAACACTACGTGTCACCTAACTCAATGCCTAATGCCCGCTTTCACCAACACTAAGGGTTACCTAACTGAATGCCTAACGTCCGTTTTCACCAACACTACGTGTCACCTAACTCAATGCCTAATGCCCGCTTTCACCAACACTAAGGGTTACCTAACTGAATGCCCAATTTCTGTTTTCACCAACACTAGGTGACACCTAACAGAATGCCTAACGTCCGTTTTCACCAACACTACGTGTCACCTAACTCAATGCCTAATGCCCGCTTTCACCAACACTAAGGGTTACCTAACTGAATGCAAAATTTCAGTTTTCACCAACACTACGTGTCACCTAACTCGATGCCTAATGCCCGCTTTCACCAACACTAAGGGTTACCTAACTGAATGCAAAATTTCAGTTTTCACCAACACTACGTGTCACCTAACTCAATGCCTAATGCCCGCTTTCACCAACACTAAGGGTTACCTAACTGAATGCCCAATTTCTGTTTTCACCAACACTAGGTGACAACTAACAGAATGCCTAACGTCCGTTTTCACCAACACTACGTGTCATCTAACTCAATGCCTAATGCCCGCTTTCACCAACACTAAGGGTTACCTAACTGAATGCCCAATTTCTGTTTTCACCAATACTACGTGTCACCTAAATCGATGCCCAATTTCTGTTTTCACCAACACTACGTGTCACCTAAATCGATGCCTAATAACTGTTTTCACCAACACTAAGGGATACCTAACTGAATGCCCAATTTCTGTTTTCACCAACACTACGTGTCACCTAACTCAATGCCTAACGCCCGTTTTCACTAGCACTCCGTGTCACCTAACTCAATAACCTACTGCCCGCTTTCACCAACACTAGGGATACCTAACTGAATGCCCAATTTCTGTTTTCACTAACACTGGGTGACACCTAACTCAATGCCTAATGCCCGCTTTCACCAACACTAAGGGTTACCTAACTGAATGCCCAATTTCTGTTTTCACCAACACTAGGTGACACCTAACAGAATGCCTAACGTCCGTTTTCACCAACACTACGTGTCACCTAACTCAATGCCTAATGCCCGCTTTCACCAACACTAAGGGTTACCTAACTGAATGCCCAATTTCTGTTTTCACCAACACTACGTGTCACCTAAATCGATGCCTAATTACTGTTTTCACCAACACTAGGCATACCTAAGTGAATGCCCAATTTCTGTTTTCACCAACACTACGTGTCACCTAATTCAATGCCTCATTACTGTTTTCACCAACACTAAGGGATACCTAACTGAATGCCCAATTTCTGTTTTCACCAACACTACGTGTCACCTAAATCGATGCCTAATTACTGTTTTCACCAACACTAGGGATACCTAAGTGATTGCCCAATTTCTGTTTTCACCAACACTACGTGTCACCTACTCAATGCCTAATTACTGTTTTCACCAACACTAGGGATACCTAACTGAATGCCCAATTTCTGTTTTCACTAAAACTGGGTGACACCTAACTCAATGCCTAATGCCCGCTTTCACCAACACTAAGGGTTACCTAACTGAATGCCCAATTTCTGTTTTCACCAACACTAGGTGACACCTAACAGAATGCCTAACGTCCGTTTTCACCAACACTACGTGTCACCTAACTCAATGCCTAATGCCCGCTTTCACCAACACTAAGGGTTACCTAACTGAATGCCCAATTTCTGTTTTCACCAACACTACGTGTCACCTAAATCGATGCCTAATTACTGTTTTCACCAACACTAGGGATACCTAAGTGAATGCCCAATTTCTGTTTTCACCAACACTACGTGTCACCTAACTCAATGCCTCATTACTGTTTTCACCAACACTAAGGGACACCTAACTGAATGCCCAATTTCTGTTTTCACCAACGCTACGTGTCACCTAACTCAATGCCTAATGCCCGCTTTCACCAACACTAAGGTATACCTAACTGAATGTCCAATTTCTGTTTTCACCAACACTACGTGTCACCTAACTCAATGCCTAACGCCCGTTTTCACTAGCACTACGTGTCACCTAACTCAATGCCTAATGCCCGCTTTCACCAACACTAAGGGTTACCTAACTGAATGCCCAATTTCTGTTTTCACCAACACTAGGTGACACCTAACAGAATGCCTAACGTCCATTTTCACCAACACTACGTGTCACCTAACTCAATAACCTACTGCCCGCTTTTACCAACACTAGGGATACCTAACTGAATGCCCAATTTCTGTTTTCACCAACGCTACGTGTCACCTAACAGAATGCCTAACGTCCGTTTTCACCAACACTACGTGTCACCTAACTCAATGCCTAATGCCCGCTTTCACCAACACTAAGGGTTACCTAACTGAATGCCCAATTTCTGTTTTCACCAACACGACGTGTCACCTAAATCGATGCCCAATTTCTGTTTTCACCAACACTAGGTGACACCTAACAGAATGCCTAACGTCCGTTTTCACCAACACTACGTGTCACCTAACTCAATGCCTAATGCCCGCTTTCACCAACACTAAGGGTTACCTAACTGAATGCAAAATTTCAGTTTTCACCAACACTGGGTGACACCTAACAGAATGCCTAATGCCCGCTTTCACCAACCCTAAGGGATACCTAACTGAACGCCCAATTTCTGTTTTCACCAACACTAAGGGATACCTAACTGAATGCCCAATTTCTGTTTTCACCAACACTACGTGTCACCTAAATCGATGCCTAATTACTGCTTTCACCAACACTAGGGATACCTAAGTGAATGCCCAATTTCTGTTTTCACCAACACTACGTGTCACCTAACTCAATGCCTAATTACTGTTTTCACCAACACTAGGGATACCTAACTGAATGCCCAATTTCTGTTTTCACCAACACTAGGTGACACCTAACAGAATGCCTAACGTCCGTTTTCACCAACACTACGTGTCACCTAACTCAATGCCTAATGCCCGCTTTCACCAACACTAAGGTATACCTAACTGAATGTCCAATTTCTGTTTTCACCAACACTACGTGTCACCTAACTCAATGCCTAACGCCCGTTTTCACTAGCACTACGTGTCACCTAACTCAATAACCTACTGCCCGCTTTCACCAACACTAAGGGTTACCTAACTGAATGCCCAATTTCTGTTTTCACCAACACTACGTGTCACCTAAATCGATGCCTTATTACTGTTTTCACCAACACTAGGGATACCTAAGTGAATGCCCAATTTCTGTTTTCACCAACACTACGTGTCACCTAACTCAATGCCTCATTACTGTTTTCACCAACACTAAGGGATACCTAACTGAATGCCCAATTTCTGTTTTCACCAACGCTACGTGTCACCTAACTCAATGCCTAATGCCCGCTTTCACCAACACTAAGGTATACCTAACTGAATGTCCAATTTCTGTTTTCACCAACACTACGTGTCACCTAACTCAATGCCTAACGCCCGTTTTCACTAGCACTACGTGTCACCTAACTCAATAACCTACTGCCCGCTTTCACCAACACTAGGGATACCTAACTGAATGCCCAATTTCTGTTTTCACCAACGCTACGTGTCACCTAACTCAATGCCTAATGCCCGCTTTCACCAACACTAAGGGTTACCTAACTGAATGCCCAATTTCTGTTTTCACCAACACTAGGTGACACCTAACAGAATGCCTAACGTCCGTTTTCACCAACACTACGTGTCACCTAACTCAATAACCTACTGCCCGCTTTCACCAACACTAGGGATACCTAACTGAATGCCCAATTTCTGTTTTCACCAACGCTACGTGTCACCTAACTCAATGCCTAATGCCCGCTTTCACCAACACTAAGGGTTACCTAACTGAATGCCCAATTTCTGTTTTCACCAACAGTAGGTGACACCTAACAGAATGCCTAACGTCCGTTTTCACCAACACTACGTGTCACCTAACTCAATGCCTAATGCCCGCTTTCACCAACACTAAGGGTTACCTAACTGAATGCCCAATTTCTGTTTTCACCAACACGACGTGTCACCTAAATCGATGCCCAATTTCTGTTTTCACCAACACTAGGTGACACCTAACAGAATGCCTAACGTCCGTTTTCACCAACACTACGTGTCACCTAACTCAATGCCTAATGCCCGCTTTCACCAACACTAAGGGTTACCTAACTGAATGCCTAACGTCCGTTTTCACCAACACTACGTGTCACCTAACTCAATGCCTAATGCCCGCTTTCACCAACACTAAGGGTTACCTAACTGAATGCCCAATTTCTGTTTTCACCAACACTAGGTGACACCTAACAGAATGCCTAACGTCCGTTTTCACCAACACTACGTGTCACCTAACTCAATGCCTAATGCCCGCTTTCACCAACACTAAGGGTTACCTAACTGAATGTCCAATTTCTGTTTTCACCAACACTACGTGTCACCTAACTCAATGCCTAACGCCCGTTTTCACTAGCACTACGTGTCACCTAACTCAATAACCTACTGCCCGCTTTCACCAACACTAGGGATACCTAACTGAATGCCCAATTTCTGTTTTCACCAACGCTACGTGTCACCTAACTCAATGCCTAATGCCCGCTTTCACCAACACTAAGGGTTACCTAACTGAATGCCCAATTTCTGTTTTCACCAACACTAGGTGACACCTAACAGAATGCCTAACGTCCGTTTTCACCAACACTACGTGTCACCTAACTCAATAACCTACTGCCCGCTTTCACCAACACTAGGGATACCTAACTGAATGCCCAATTTCTGTTTTCACCAACGCTACGTGTCACCTAACTCAATGCCTAATGCCCGCTTTCACCAACACTAAGGGTTACCTAACTGAATGCCCAATTTCTGTTTTCACCAACAGTAGGTGACACCTAACAGAATGCCTAACGTCCGTTTTCACCAACACTACGTGTCACCTAACTCAATGCCTAATGCCCGCTTTCACCAACACTAAGGGTTACCTAACTGAATGCCCAATTTCTGTTTTCACCAACACGACGTGTCACCTAAATCGATGCCCAATTTCTGTTTTCACCAACACTAGGTGACACCTAACAGAATGCCTAACGTCCGTTTTCACCAACACTACGTGTCACCTAACTCAATGCCTAATGCCCGCTTTCACCAACACTAAGGGTTACCTAACTGAATGCCTAACGTCCGTTTTCACCAACACTACGTGTCACCTAACTCAATGCCTAATGCCCGCTTTCACCAACACTAAGGGTTACCTAACTGAATGCCCAATTTCTGTTTTCACCAACACTAGGTGACACCTAACAGAATGCCTAACGTCCGTTTTCACCAACACTACGTGTCACCTAACTCAATGCCTAATGCCCGCTTTCACCAACACTAAGGGTTACCTAACTGAATGCAAAATTTCAGTTTTCACCAACACTACGTGTCACCTAACTCGATGCCTAATGCCCGCTTTCACCAACACTAAGGGTTACCTAACTGAATGCAAAATTTCAGTTTTCACCAACACTACGTGTCACCTAACTCAATGCCTAATGCCCGCTTTCACCAACACTAAGGGTTACCTAACTGAATGCCCAATTTCTGTTTTCACCAACACTAGGTGACAACTAACAGAATGCCTAACGTCCGTTTTCACCAACACTACGTGTCATCTAACTCAATGCCTAATGCCCGCTTTCACCAACACTAAGGGTTACCTAACTGAATGCCCAATTTCTGTTTTCACCAATACTACGTGTCACCTAAATCGATGCCCAATTTCTGTTTTCACCAACACTACGTGTCACCTAAATCGATGCCTAATAACTGTTTTCACCAACACTAAGGGATACCTAACTGAATGCCCAATTTCTGTTTTCACCAACACTACGTGTCACCTAACTCAATGCCTAACGCCCGTTTTCACTAGCACTCCGTGTCACCTAACTCAATAACCTACTGCCCGCTTTCACCAACACTAGGGATACCTAACTGAATGCCCAATTTCTGTTTTCACTAACACTGGGTGACACCTAACTCAATGCCTAATGCCCGCTTTCACCAACACTAAGGGTTACCTAACTGAATGCCCAATTTCTGTTTTCACCAACACTAGGTGACACCTAACAGAATGCCTAACGTCCGTTTTCACCAACACTACGTGTCACCTAACTCAATGCCTAATGCCCGCTTTCACCAACACTAAGGGTTACCTAACTGAATGCCCAATTTCTGTTTTCACCAACACTACGTGTCACCTAAATCGATGCCTAATTACTGTTTTCACCAACACTAGGCATACCTAAGTGAATGCCCAATTTCTGTTTTCACCAACACTACGTGTCACCTAATTCAATGCCTCATTACTGTTTTCACCAACACTAAGGGATACCTAACTGAATGCCCAATTTCTGTTTTCACCAACACTACGTGTCACCTAAATCGATGCCTAATTACTGTTTTCACCAACACTAGGGATACCTAAGTGATTGCCCAATTTCTGTTTTCACCAACACTACGTGTCACCTACTCAATGCCTAATTACTGTTTTCACCAACACTAGGGATACCTAACTGAATGCCCAATTTCTGTTTTCACTAAAACTGGGTGACACCTAACTCAATGCCTAATGCCCGCTTTCACCAACACTAAGGGTTACCTAACTGAATGCCCAATTTCTGTTTTCACCAACACTAGGTGACACCTAACAGAATGCCTAACGTCCGTTTTCACCAACACTACGTGTCACCTAACTCAATGCCTAATGCCCGCTTTCACCAACACTAAGGGTTACCTAACTGAATGCCCAATTTCTGTTTTCACCAACACTACGTGTCACCTAAATCGATGCCTAATTACTGTTTTCACCAACACTAGGGATACCTAAGTGAATGCCCAATTTCTGTTTTCACCAACACTACGTGTCACCTAACTCAATGCCTCATTACTGTTTTCACCAACACTAAGGGACACCTAACTGAATGCCCAATTTCTGTTTTCACCAACGCTACGTGTCACCTAACTCAATGCCTAATGCCCGCTTTCACCAACACTAAGGTATACCTAACTGAATGTCCAATTTCTGTTTTCACCAACACTACGTGTCACCTAACTCAATGCCTAACGCCCGTTTTCACTAGCACTACGTGTCACCTAACTCAATAACCTACTGCCCGCTTTCACCAACACTAGGGATACCTAACTGAATGCCCAATTTCTGTTTTCACCAACGCTACGTGTCACCTAACTCAATGCCTAATGCCCGCTTTCACCAACACTAAGGGTTACCTAACTGAATGCCCAATTTCTGTTTTCACCAACACTAGGTGACACCTAACAGAATGCCTAACGTCCATTTTCACCAACACTACGTGTCACCTAACTCAATAACCTACTGCCCGCTTTTACCAACACTAGGGATACCTAACTGAATGCCCAATTTCTGTTTTCACCAACGCTACGTGTCACCTAACAGAATGCCTAACGTCCGTTTTCACCAACACTACGTGTCACCTAACTCAATGCCTAATGCCCGCTTTCACCAACACTAAGGGTTACCTAACTGAATGCCCAATTTCTGTTTTCACCAACACGACGTGTCACCTAAATCGATGCCCAATTTCTGTTTTCACCAACACTAGGTGACACCTAACAGAATGCCTAACGTCCGTTTTCACCAACACTACGTGTCACCTAACTCAATGCCTAATGCCCGCTTTCACCAACACTAAGGGTTACCTAACTGAATGCAAAATTTCAGTTTTCACCAACACTGGGTGACACCTAACAGAATGCCTAATGCCCGCTTTCACCAACCCTAAGGGATACCTAACTGAACGCCCAATTTCTGTTTTCACCAACACTAAGGGATACCTAACTGAATGCCCAATTTCTGTTTTCACCAACACTACGTGTCACCTAAATCGATGCCTAATTACTGCTTTCACCAACACTAGGGATACCTAAGTGAATGCCCAATTTCTGTTTTCACCAACACTACGTGTCACCTAACTCAATGCCTAATTACTGTTTTCACCAACACTAGGGATACCTAACTGAATGCCCAATTTCTGTTTTCACCAACACTAGGTGACACCTAACAGAATGCCTAACGTCCGTTTTCACCAACACTACGTGTCACCTAACTCAATGCCTAATGCCCGCTTTCACCAACACTAAGGTATACCTAACTGAATGTCCAATTTCTGTTTTCACCAACACTACGTGTCACCTAACTCAATGCCTAACGCCCGTTTTCACTAGCACTACGTGTCACCTAACTCAATAACCTACTGCCCGCTTTCACCAACACTAAGGGTTACCTAACTGAATGCCCAATTTCTGTTTTCACCAACACTACGTGTCACCTAAATCGATGCCTTATTACTGTTTTCACCAACACTAGGGATACCTAAGTGAATGCCCAATTTCTGTTTTCACCAACACTACGTGTCACCTAACTCAATGCCTCATTACTGTTTTCACCAACACTAAGGGATACCTAACTGAATGCCCAATTTCTGTTTTCACCAACGCTACGTGTCACCTAACTCAATGCCTAATGCCCGCTTTCACCAACACTAAGGTATACCTAACTGAATGTCCAATTTCTGTTTTCACCAACACTACGTGTCACCTAACTCAATGCCTAACGCCCGTTTTCACTAGCACTACGTGTCACCTAACTCAATAACCTACTGCCCGCTTTCACCAACACTAGGGATACCTAACTGAATGCCCAATTTCTGTTTTCACCAACGCTACGTGTCACCTAACTCAATGCCTAATGCCCGCTTTCACCAACACTAAGGGTTACCTAACTGAATGCCCAATTTCTGTTTTCACCAACACTAGGTGACACCTAACAGAATGCCTAACGTCCGTTTTCACCAACACTACGTGTCACCTAACTCAATAACCTACTGCCCGCTTTCACCAACACTAGGGATACCTAACTGAATGCCCAATTTCTGTTTTCACCAACGCTACGTGTCACCTAACTCAATGCCTAATGCCCGCTTTCACCAACACTAAGGGTTACCTAACTGAATGCCCAATTTCTGTTTTCACCAACAGTAGGTGACACCTAACAGAATGCCTAACGTCCGTTTTCACCAACACTACGTGTCACCTAACTCAATGCCTAATGCCCGCTTTCACCAACACTAAGGGTTACCTAACTGAATGCCCAATTTCTGTTTTCACCAACACGACGTGTCACCTAAATCGATGCCCAATTTCTGTTTTCACCAACACTAGGTGACACCTAACAGAATGCCTAACGTCCGTTTTCACCAACACTACGTGTCACCTAACTCAATGCCTAATGCCCGCTTTCACCAACACTAAGGGTTACCTAACTGAATGCCTAACGTCCGTTTTCACCAACACTACGTGTCACCTAACTCAATGCCTAATGCCCGCTTTCACCAACACTAAGGGTTACCTAACTGAATGCCCAATTTCTGTTTTCACCAACACTAGGTGACACCTAACAGAATGCCTAACGTCCGTTTTCACCAACACTACGTGTCACCTAACTCAATGCCTAATGCCCGCTTTCACCAACACTAAGGGTTACCTAACTGAATGCAAAATTTCAGTTTTCACCAACACTACGTGTCACCTAACTCGATGCCTAATGCCCGCTTTCACCAACACTAAGGGTTACCTAACTGAATGCAAAATTTCAGTTTTCACCAACACTGGGTGACACCTAACAGAATGCCTAATGCCCGCTTTCACCAACCCTAAGGGATACCTAACTGAACGCCCAATTTCTGTTTTCACCAACACTACGTGTCACCTAAATCGATGCCCAATTTCTGTTTTCACCAACACTACGTGTCACCTAACTCGATGCCCAATTTCTGTTTTCACCAACACTTCGTGTCACCTAAATCGATGCCTAATTACTGTTTTCACCAACACTAGGGATACCTAAGTGAATGCCCAATTTCTGTTTTCACCAACACTAGGTGACACCTAACAGAATGCCTAACGTCCGTTTTCACCAACACTACGTGTCACCTAACTCAATGCCTAATGCCCGCTTTCACCAACACTAAGGGTTAACTAACTGAATGCAAAATTTCAGTTTTCACCAACACTGGGTGACACCTAACAGAATGCCTAATGCCCGCTTTCACCTACCCTAAGGGATACCTAACTGAACGCCCAATTTCTGTTTTCACCAACACTACGTGTCACCTAAATCGATGCCCAATTTCTGTTTTCACCAACACTACGTGTCACCTAAATCAATGCCTAACGCCCGTTTTCACTAGCACTCCGTGTCACCTAACTCAATAACCTACTGCCCGCTTTCACCAACACTAGGGATACCTAACTGAATGCCCAATTTCTGTTTTCACTAACACTGGGTGACACCTAACTCAATGCCTAATGCCCGCTTTCACCAACACTGAGGGTTACCGAACTGAATGCCCAATTTCTGTTTTCACCAACACTAGGTGACACCTAACAGAATGCCTAACGTCCGTTTTCACCAACACTACGTGTCACCTAACTCAATGCCTGATGCCCGCTTTCACCAACACTAAGGGTTACCTAACTGAATGCAAAATTTCAGTTTTCACCAACACTGGGTGACACCTAACAGAATGCCTAATGCCCGCTTTCACCAACCCTAAGGGATACCTAACTAAACGCCCAATTTCTGTTTTCACCAACACTACGTGTCACCTAAATCGATGCCCAATTTCTGTTTTCACCAACACTACGTGTCACCTAACTCGATGCCCAATTTCTGTTTTCACCAACACTACGTGTCACCTAACTCAATGCCTAATTACTGTTTTCACCAACACTAAGGGATACCTAACTGAATGCCCAATTTCTGTTTTCACCAACGCTACGTGTCACCTAACTCAATGCCTAATGCCCGCTTTCACCAACACTAAGGTATACCTAACTGAATGCCCAATTTCTGTTTTCACCAACACTACGTGTCACCTAACTCAATGCCTAACGCCCGTTTTCACTAGCACTACGTGTCACCTAACTCAATAACCTACTGCCCGCTTTCACCAACACTAGGGATACCTAACTGAATGCCCAATTTCTGTTTTCACCAACGCTACGTGTCACCTAACTCAATGCCTAATGCCCGCTTTCACCAACACTAAGGGTTACCTAACTGAATGCCCAATTTCTGTTTTCACCAACACTAGGTGACACCTAACAGAATGCCTAATGCCCGCTTTCACCAACCCTAAGGGATACCTAACTGAACGCCCAATTTCTGTTTTCACCAACACTACGTGTCACCTAAATCGATGCCCAATTTCTGTTTTCACCAACACTACGTGTCACCTAACTCGATGCCTAATTACTGTTTTCACCAACACTGGATACCTAACTCAATGCCTAATGCCCGCTTTCACCAACACTAAGGGTTACCTAACTGAATGCCCAATTTCTGTTTTCACCAACACTAGGTGACACCTAACTGAATGCCTAACGTCCGTTTTCACCAACACTACGTGTCACCTAACTCAATGCCTAATTACTGTTTTCACCAATACTAAGGGATACCTAACTGAATGCCCAATTTCTGTTTTCACCAACTTATGTCAACTAACAGAATGCCTAGTACTCGTTTTCACCAACATTAAGTGACACCTAACTCAACGCCCAATTTCTGTTTTCACCAACACTAGGTGACACCTAACAGAATGCCTAACGCCCGTTTTCACCAACACTACGTGTCACCTGCCTTCAAGTAATAACAGGCGTGATGTTATGTTTACTCCACAGAGTAAACCTCTTTGACCAAATAGTCGCGCAAATGTCCAGTCGCGCAAATGTCCAGTCGCGCAAGCGTCCATTCGCGTATGTGTCCTGGCGCGCAAATGTCTGTTCGCGCAAATGTCCAATCGCGCAAAAGTCCATTCGCGCATATGTCTTTTCGCGCAAATGGGTTCGCGCAAGTGTCTTTCGCGCAAATGTCTTTCGCGTAAAAGTCCCAGATCCAGCAAATGGCAGTATTGTTCAGGAATTAAGTTTTTAAATGCGAGTTTTTTTTTCACACGAAATAGGCTTGATGTAGTGAAAATTTAAAAGAGTATGCTTAGATGGTTTGGTCATGTAGAGAGGATGAGTGAAAGGCAACCAAGAAAATGTATTTACAAGGCGAGTGAGTGGTGAACGGCACCGGTACCGATAGTATTACTTCATAAAGAGCGTTAACGTCCTGCGGCATTTCATACAAAGTTTGAACTCATTTGTTTTCGAAATGACTGAACCGATTTTAATAAAATTTCATACGCATAAGCAAAATACATAGGTCTAAAAATTTGATAGAGAACATTTTCGAAAAATAGTGTTACAACTAATTTAGATTTTTCGTAGAAAGATAAATTTCCAGTTACCTTTTTTTTAAAGACATTTCTAAAATGTTCTCTGTCAACTTTTTAGACATATGTATCCTGCATATGCGTATGAAGTTTCATTAAAATCGGTTCAGTAATTTCGAAAACAAATGAGTTCAAAGTTTGTATGAAATGCCGTAAGACGTAAATGCTCTTAACACAGCCTGAACTGCGCTAGCTGTGATACGTTAGTTTCACGCACACCCCTCGCTGAACAATCTGAACATCGTCGATCCTTGCACATACGGAAACGCCGTCTTTTTTAAGTATAGTTAAAACTGCCCTATGGTAATACTGGCCAATGGTTATGGAAGTGGCAGTGGGCATATTGCCCGCAGATTGGATGGCCGATGGGGCCGAAAAGTTCTAGAGTGGCGACCGCGAACCCGAAGACGTTGCGTTGGAAGGCGCACTAGGTGGACCGATGACTTGGTGAAGGTTGCGGGGATCCGCTGGGTGCGAGTCGCATGGGACCGGTCAATATGGCGACACTTGGGGGAGGCCTATGTCGAGAAGTGGACGTCTTTCGGCTGAAATGATGATGATGATGATGAATGGTTATAATGTGATGATAATACACGTAGCTATGACAGACAGGAGTGACTCTGATCTAAAATATAATTATGTATGAACACATTAATAAACATATAGACTTTTCTAGTGAAAACAATATGGATTCTCACATATCAAATTGCAATCAAGTAAGTGCCAGCCTAATAGATTTAATTTTGCAATACGTTGATGAGAGTTGATGAAATTAATATCCGACGAAAAGTAATTAATTAAAAACTTTGCCAATATTTCAAACCCAATTCATTTACGGGAATTAATTTGAGTGTGTTGGGTTTTACTCTTGAGAATTAAAGCGTTACAACATTAATGAAAATAACCACATTACTACAACGAAGTAAGAACATAAGTTTCAATATTTCCATAAAACTTTTTGTGTCTCAGATTTGTTTTATATTTACTTGCTTTATAAAACTGCACCTAACAAATTATTTACTATCCACCCACATTCTCCCGTCATCCCGCGATCATAGCGCTTGCAACAGCGTCGAAATATCGGGAGCTCAAAATAATGTATAATCACGGAAGATATCCTGTAAGTGACAGTATAAGAACTACATTCCCTCTCACCCAAGAACTGTCAATTCTACCATCCATTAAAACCTTGTTTATGTATATGAACATTACCTAAGTGCCGATATTAAATTCCCGATAGACATCAGAGCAGGATGTGTTCATTAAACGTTGAGCTCAAATGAGGTCGGGGACAATATTAGATTTCCATTCGACTGGAATTTGGTAGTATCTCTTTGTTTTGTTCAAATTCTTAAGATTAAAAATGATGGAGGGCACACGTATGTTCAAGGTTTTTATCATTATTATGATGTTCTATAAATTGGAAAACTACAAACAGCAAACAATGAAAAACACACTTGATAAGGCTTTTAATGTGGCAGTCAAAAGAAATAACCCTATAACATGAAAAAGGTTAAAAAAAAACATTAGTATTTCCATAAGACCATGATTTTTGGAGTATCGAAAGTTATACATAGAACAAAGGCTACGGTCGGCTAGGTCTATGAAATAAAACCTTGAAATCAGACAACGCATAGCCTAAATCCCCTCCGGAGCAACTGGACAGAACATGTACAGTCCATGACATAATTAAAGTGGATGAGTTGGGAATATTGACGTTATGAAAAAAGTGGTCAAGGCACAAAGGTCTAGGTCTTTTCAAACTCCGATTTGAACAACTAGGCCCATTAAATTAGCATACCCTAGATATCATTAAATTATTCACGGTTACAAATTGAAGATTTTGTTTAATATTACCCACTTTCATGGACGACGCCAGAGGGGGCTTGCAGCCTAGTTTTTGTTGAATCTTAATATTCATTCGATTTAACTAGGCAAAACAACTGAATGTGAGCTTGTACCAAAAACTAGCAATTGCAAACGATAGCTATCGCTACTCATATTAACCGTCGACGCACCATACCGCACGCGTAACATAATATATCGGTCTTGTATTACGATACGCGTGAGATATTATGATATTTAGCAACATTGCAAGTTTTTTGGTACAAGTTCACATTCAATTGATTGGCTAACTTAAAACGGTTCTAATCTATTTATAGCTAAGGCATTATAGATGACTAAAGTGGTGTGTGATGGGAAATTCCATCCAGCTCCCTGGGGCCTTTTATCTAATATATTATTACACTAATTTATAAGCTAACCTTTCCTTGACATTCAAAGATTGGCCATAAGAAGTACTATCATCAAAGGACGTTGGTATAAACCCTATGTGGGTTGCAAATCCGACAAATAAAAGAAACTTCTATAGAAACACTTTTCATCAAAGTTCTTTCAATTTTCAGGGCGATTGATATTTACAAAGACTTGGCGTGAAATAAGCTTGTGTGGGTCTTCGAAGTTGGTTTAGTGAGTACGAAGTGCGAAGATTTGTTGACAAGAAAATTTTTTTTTACTCTGTTAAAAGGGATTCTCTATAAGTGTATTTTCGCAACGTTTTTCACGTAAAGAAATTCAAAGTGTTTGATGTTGAGATTTACCTACGTGGCGATTAGGGTCATGTTTATTTGAAGAGTGTGAAGTCAAAACTGATGTTTATGCTCTAGTTGTGAAAAACATATTTTATGACACAAAACTTTAGGTAGGAACATTTGATCTGCAAATGCTACGACGACATTCACCAAATCTCTATATTTTATGTTTGAATACAATTAACACATAACATGACATCACGCCTGTAATCCTCTAAGGGTGAGGCAGAGGTGTACCTAATAGTACACCCATATTTCACCAGTTATGTTTAAGTCCCATGTAATGGGGAGCGAACCTATTGCCATCAACCGGGCACAAATCCAGACACCGTAGCTGCTACTGAGAGATGTCTGATGGAAAAACCCATTATCACTGCCCGACCTGGGGATCGAACCCAGGACCTCGTGCTTAGCAGTCGTGCTTACGACCACTCGACCAATGAGGTATACAATTAAGTTTATTAAATTCAACAGTGGAAAATATTCATCGCGTAATGACTATTGCAATATCACTGCGAATTTTCCCCCTCTTATCGCTTTCCCTCAAAAAAATACCTCCTATTTTTATTCCCTCTACAATTTCCAAATCAAAAATATAAATTATGGCATTCGCTTTGGTTTTATTACAGGTCGAGCCAACAGTCCCAATTGGGCGCCAATTCACAAAATTATAGTTGCCTTGTCCAAAGTTATTTAAATCCGAGAATATATCTATTAGCATATTTATATAATCAGATATCTAAGCTATTATCCGTTTACAAGGACCTTTGACATCGGGGACTGGGGTCTCGAGGGAAATCAAGAGCATGTCAAGTCCTGAATACAGCGGACAATTTAAACATCGCGAAATAAGTGTTTTTTTTTTTTTGATCTTGTATTTGCGAAAGTATTTAGATTAGGTTGTTGACTGTTCAGGAGTAGGTACTTTGGACTCTCGATTTTGCTTTTGTATAGAAGTTGTTGAGAACTCTCATTTTGTGTCACTATATTTGTTTTTACCCTCCGTATCGATAAACTTCATTCCATTAAAAACCGGGCAAGTGCGAGTCGGACTCTTGCACGAAGGGTTCCGTGCCATTATCTAAAAAAAAACATGTTTGTTGTATGTGAGGCCCCCTTAAATATTTATTTTATTCTGTTTTATTTTTGTTGTTATAGCGGCAACAGAAATGCATCATCTGTGAAAATTTCAACTGTCTAGCTGTCACGGTTTATGAGATATAGCTTGATGACAGACAGCCAGATAGACAGACCGACGGACGGACAGTGGAGTCTTATTAATAGGGTTCCGTTTTTACCCCTAAAAAAGGCTTTAATAAGACATTTATTATTTACTACGATTAATGTTAAACAATGAGGATTGAACATTAAATATACTCGAAAACAAAGGCTTTTGTCTAAGCTAACTCGTATATACATGTTTTTGGGTTAGAGTAGAAGGTTTACAGCATCCCTGCTACGGATCAGCTTGAGAGTAATGACTTCTTTAAACCCAGCCTTATGACCTTGACCTTAAGCTTTATACGGTTTTATTAGCTTCAACTGTAACTACGTGAAAAAAATCTTAAAAAATTTTGACCCACTTTCCTGTTTCCGATTGAGCTAAAATGTTGCAAACATGTTTAGTTTGGATGACAATGCATGGTTAGCTAAGTGTCGTCATTCTAAATCTAATATGGGGGACTAGTTCTTTTATATGCATTACCATGATATGGCTATCAAATGAAAGGTTTTGCTGAGAGGAATACGAAAAATAAGATGACGTCATTTGAAAGCGTTTTTTTTTAGTATTTTTTAACCGTAATATTATAAAGCGTGTAACAAGACCCTTAACGAAGCTGAAAGACATTTGTTCTCCCCGTCATTGCGATATTTTTGTTCTAGATCATGTCTTCACCTTCTAGCTACGGAGATATTGGGGGTCCAACTTTTCCACAAGGTTTTTATTTTTAATACATGTTTTGAATGTAAGATTTTTACTTTAAACACCTCCACGACCCCCGTACTATTCAATCCATCAGCACAATGTTTTGCGTGCGTTACATTGGATCCTACCGTAAAACGTGAATTTGAACCAAAAAAAATATTCAGTTAAGAGTAGTAACAGTTCAAATAGTAAGTTACTTAGTTTGATGTACATAACTTGGTTGACGGCTTTCATACTTACACACTTATGTAAGTATGAGAGCATAGGCCCAACAATAAGTCGTTGCTTACTACACAAAAAAAATGTAAAACAAGATAAAAAGTTAACATAAGTTCACGTTGTTCTCGATACGTTTCACATTACGCTTACTTGTCTAAAGTAAACACTCATTGTACAAGCATCTATAAATAAGAAACTTATTTATTTAATACTTTAATTTTTGCATACACAAAGGTTGCCATAATAAGTTGGATCAACAGATAAATTCTGTAGGTTGTTCTTGGTTAATGTTTCGGTGAAAAGTTGATAACAGAAGATAATTTATAATCTTGCTCAAAGGGAGTAGAGATAATAAATAAATAAATAAAAATATCGCTTGACATTACACACAGCGCCATCTAGGTGCCACACTAAGCAACGAGGCTTGTGTCGTGGACACCAGATAGTTGATATTACTACATAGATACTTTTTGTTTGTAAATACATACTTATTATACATATAAACATCCAGGACTCGGAAACAAATGTCCATGCTCATCACACAAACATTTGCTCCTACCGGGATTCGAACCCGGGACCCTAAGAACGTAAGGCAGCCCCACTACCGCTGCGCCATTTGGGTCGTCCCGAGATGAAATCATACACCCACATTTTGTTGCAGTGTTGTGTGTAGTGTGTTAAGCAATAGGAGTTTTTATTATGGCCTACATTATTATTTTGAAATGTAAGTAAATAATAATAATAGTCCTCCTGACCGTTTTCGGTCACCGCGGCCAATCTAAGCGGTGATTAGCTATCGGCGCGGGAGATTTGTGCAAGCGTGTGTGCGCAGGCACCGGTGAACTCTCCTTCACTCTCATAGTCCGATGAGATGGCACTCCGACAGGACCGGAGAGAGATCAGGCGCAGGACCAACGGCTTAACGTGCTTTCCGAGACACGGGGGTATCATACCGCCAACTTCCAAACTTCGGGCTACTACTGAGAAATTTCTATTTTAAAAACCCAATAGCACTTTTTGCCCGACCCGGGAATCGAACCCAGGACTGCTGAGCGTGGGGGGGCCCACGCTCAGCAGTCGCGCCTGCAACCACTAGACCAACGAGGCAGTCAAATATAAGTAAAGAGTAGATGAATGGAAACCGCTTCAAAACTTATTTTTACTATTCTCTTCTATTAATAGCATAAATGTGAATTTTCGAAAACAGGTAGATATTATTTTGTACCCCATCCTAATGTTTTCCTATTTAAATCAAAGGTTGACTGCTAGAGAATGCCTTGTGGCATTAACTCCGCCTATAAATGCACCACTCTTATAAATGCAGTTTGAATAAATAAATGCGCACGTATACTTAGAGGGAATCAATGAAAAACGTTTAGAAAATTCTTATCACTTAAAAATAAAATACTGTAAAAACATAATACCTTCTCGTCATAAATCAAAAAATTGCCGGTATTACGAACGACAGAATGATAACATGATAAGAAATAAAGCCGAGCGCGTTGATTCAAACCGGATGCAACCACAACCCTTTCGCTCGTTCCCGAAATATCTTTCCATCGATTTTCCTCAAAGACGTCGTTTGCTCATCTTTTGAGAAATTGGTACGGAATGAGACATTCGTTCAAGAGAACATATTTTTATCTGAATTGAGCGTGCTCGACGCTTGAATTTATGTTATGAATTCATACCGACGTCCTTTGTTTTTTAAACAGCACCCATTTTGAAGTGTTTGTTTGCTTTATTTCCTTCTATACTCATTGTCTTATACAATTTAAAGGGCCATATAGGTTTACCAATGACATTTCCAAATACAATAAGAAACTTAAAATATAAATGAAAGAAAAAATATTAATGAATTTTAAAATGCATGATTTTTGTCTCAAATTACCACAGTTTCCCTAAAATGTAACAAACTTTTAAAACATGACAACACCATCTTCGGCATAAGTATGTTCGATTGTCAATTGTTTTTTTATGACGTCACTACCCGAGAAGCGACCGCTCGCGTCCGTGTGCTGCCATATAAAGGTCATGGCACACTATACCGGCACAGCTTCATTTTTAGCACATTTTATTAAATTTTAATCGGGGTATTTTTTTACTTGTTCTCATAAATAGAATCTAATCTCGATACCTAATAATACCCTCACCTTTTAACCTTTTCCCAGCAGTTTGGATGTCTGCAGCTTCCAGTCTATCGATACAGCTAAATACCAACACGAATTTTAGATGAATCGACTGCATCTTTAACTTAATTACAGTCCTAGACGATTACCTAGCAATTGACGCTCTCATGACTGCATCAGCGAGCGGAGTTCGCATGGCTGAATTTTGAGCCACATATATTTAACGAAAATTTGCCATCGACACGCTAAGAAGATAAAGCGATCTTTAACTTTATTACAGTTATAGAAATACCTTTTGCCGCTTGAATGACATTGACAGGTGCGTTTTAAAAAAAAACAAGATGGCGCCGCTTTGTCTAATTTTGGTGACATGCCAAAAAGTCCGTAAACAACTATGTGTGTTATTTCCTAAGTACCTAATGTTGATACTATCTGTAACATTCCCTACCTTATATTTTTCAGGAGTTACTACAGCGAATGAGATCCATAACATTTTTTCATTGCCTTTATTGCACATTTTACCTAGTTAGCCCTATTCATATTTTACCTAGTTAGCCCTATTCATATTTTACCTAGTTAGCCCTATTCATATTTTCTAATGAGGGCATGGCTTAGTTGGCATTAATAATTTTTTCCTCAAACAATAGGCTGGATTGTAATGAAAAGCTTTTTCTTTTTTTATTGTAAAACTCGCATTTAATTATGTATAATATGTTGAATTTTTTTTTATAAAGATATACGATTGTGAGTAGTATGTAGTCGAAAGTACCCCCAATTAATACCAGTGAATTGCTAGGGATGATGGCGGCATAGTGTTCACATACTGCCATGCATACTTGCACAGCGAGGCTTTGGGGAGAACTCGTAAATTCTCGCCAGGGTTGTGCCCTGTCAGGCGTTGCACAAAGGGGGCTCCGAATAGGTCGTAACTGTGCCGCCTTCCTGGGTGATTTAAGTGAGGTAAAAATCTCACACTGGACACTCCCAAAACACCAGTAACCTTTTGAAAGTTTCCACCGAAAAAGAAGGAAAAGCTGAAAGGTGATCAACAAAAGAGCGTTTGTAGTTCTTTGCGGTTGACTTAGGTATTATGTCTTTAAGATTTCAAGAAAACTGAAGTCAAATAAATCTTTTTTATCCAATGCTTTCAGCAACAAAAAACTGTCTACGGCATTTTCTATTTCCTTTAAAAACCAAAACCGTCCTTAACACACTTATTAAAAGCAATATTAATAATAATTTAATTTAATTCGAGCAACAAGACTCATAGTGTTAGTAACAATGTACTTACAAACTATGTTAGTAATACACTTACAAAGACCAAAAACAGAAACAGATTGTGACAACATTGCTGCAAGGTGACAGGCCCAGCCGAAACCTTGCAGCAGTGGTTCTCAAACTCACAATCAAGCCTGCTTGCTATCATAGATAGGATGCTGTTGGCGCTGCCCTACGGACCAAGGATGCGCACCGTTTCCGCATCACCGTGTAGAAACAGTCCACGTGAGCTTCAGCGAACATCCCCGAAAAAAGTAATATTGACATTTCCTCCTACATTAACTCCTCGTAATTAAACTTCCAACGAGTCGAATAAAGTAGTCGCAAGTTAGTGCAATACTGCCAATATTATCGGGACTGTTTGATTCCCTCGTGCGTGCATCTGCGCACGTGTTGAGGAAATACACAAGCCCTTATAACCCACGTGCTGGTAAAAATACACTGCAGTGTATATTTTTCTCGTATGTCTTATTTTGTAAACAAACATCCATGGATATGATGGGTTCACTTTTAGCTTAGGTATGATATACCTTGATATTTTTGTTTGATGAATCATTCCGACGTGTTGCTTCAATAAACCTTTTAAACATAGATTTATAAACTCAAAATAAATTCTACAGGACCTAATAGAATTCTAGAAAACGCACTTTACGTTGCACAAATGACAAGCATTACTTGTAAAGGTGGGTGTATATTTGGACTATTTTTATTTATTGAAATTGGATATTTAGCTTACTTACATTCAATAGGTTGGCTTGTCATGTACACTGTGACACGTCATGTTACACACATGACACTTCCACCATAACATGGCTTCGCTTTGTATAGATTTCCCTTACAATGAGAGATCCGCGTATAAACCTGTTTTGTACAGCTTGAATGGTCGTTGTGCGTTTACAACAAATGGAGTATTAGAAACAGTTTTGATGAATACTTGTATGAGTGCAGTTTAAATTCAAGTTGAACTAATATTTTAGTCTATATTTACAATTACTTTTCCACGAATAGACTGTATTCGAAATCGTGGGTGTTGAATCTAACTTGAGATTTCAATCTTGAGTTCCATGTATACGACAGACAAAGTAAATTATAGCGAATTGTTATTTACAGTCCAAGTTCCAACTGTTTGAAAGCGAGACAATTTCAACATGTGCGTATTTATCTTGAGATTTGTATCCTCAATTTTAGATATTTCTCATTTCCGAGATAGTTTCGACTGCCTCGTTGGTCGTGTCACAAGCGCGACTGCTGAGCAAGAGGTCCTGGGTTCGATTCCCGAGTTCAGCAAAGTGTTATTGTGTTTTTTCCATCAGGAATAAAACAGAGTCTGGATTTGTGCCCAGTAGAATGCAATAGGCTCTCTCCCTATTCCATTGAAATTAAAAATAACTGGCGAAATGTGGGTGTACTATTAGGTACACCTCTGCCTAGCCCTTCAAGGATTACAAGTCCGATGTTATGTTCTATTTACGACTGCTCTATCATTTATCTGTAGTTTACAAAAGGGTTCAAGTAACTGATATTTGGCTCCAAGTAAGATAAATACGTTACACCAATGTTGTTATATAGTAACCTCATTGGCTTAAACTAAACATTACTAGCTAACTTTAAAGTGGACGACACCATTCCAAACATAAAATCAACGCCTTCTTGCACTATTTCAATGAATTATCTGGAGTCGGGTTAAAAAAACAGCAATTTATTATCCATCTAAGCCAGTTACCAAGTCTAAATTCAAAAATCGTAATTGCAAAAATCGAAATTCTGAGATGTTTTTCAAAGTCCATGTGAGCATTTTGATTTTCGAGCTTCCAAAATTGAAAAAAAAAAAACATCAAAAATGTCGCAGCTATGATCCGACCCCGTGTATCTGTCCGACACATCGTTTCGCGTCAACAGATTTCTCGGAGATAAAATGACGCGCTCCAACGCTTTCAGTAAGTTGAAGTTGACATTTTGTAGCAAAATGTCGACGATTTTTGTGGGGAATTGAAGTTTTTTCGGTGATTTTTATAAAATTACTAGCCTCTCCTCGCAGCTGTGTAAGTCAGCAAGTCCCACGGTTACATACTACTGGGATAAAAAATATCCTAAATTCCTAGTCTAGAACATGTTCTATCCGTGTCAAATGTCTTAATCCGTTTATTAACTAAGGCGTAAAAAACCTTTGCAGTTTAAATATTAGTTTAAATCCGTATCATCACTACATAGTATAAACCAAAGTCGCTTCCCTCTGTCTGTGACTATGTATGCTAAGATCTTTAAAACTACGCAACGGATTTTTGTGCGGTTTTTTTAATAGATAGAGTGATTCAAGTGGGCGGTTTGCATGTATAACATTGCACCCGTGCGAAGCCGGGGCGGGTCGCTAGTAAAGTTATAAAAACGATTTATTTTTATTTTCAACACAGTTCAATTAGGTTGAGGAGCTTTTGGCTAAATAATAAAAGCCGCTCGGATCGACCTTTAGGTTAAGCTGCGTTTTTCTAGGTTGATTCTAGGATGGGTGACCACCTATAAACTACCATGTTTTATCCGTGCCTCAGAAAGCACGTACAGCCATCCGTCCTGGCTGTCATTTGTAGATCTTTGACAGTCATTTCAGGTGATAAGCGGCCCGAAAGTTTGACAACCAGTCTTAGCAAGGAGCATCGTATTACCAAGTAAGAACTGAGTTGTGGAGATCAGATAGGCAGTCGCTCCATGTAAAACTCTGATATTCAGCTGCATCGGGTTAGACTGGAAGCCGACCACAACATAGTTGGGAAAAGGCTAGGCAGATGATGAACACAGGTTAAAAAGTAGCAACTCTATTGTATAGCGAAAATTCACACGAACGTACCACGCCTTTTCAAGGTATGCAGAAACTACGGAACGACATCTATCCATACTGAATACCATGTAAAAAGATAAGCTCGGAAAACGGATCGGTAATATTTTCTAGAACTCGCGGTGTTTTTGTCTCGACAAACAATTGCTTTTCGACGTAAGAACGTACTTGTAGCGGTATTTTTCAGAACAACGAAATCTTGTCAAATTTGGTAGAATTTTTGATTGAATGAATGAATGATCGAATGAATGATACATTTATTTGCAAGAATATAGGTAGTTAACATAAGTTAATATCTATTCGTTTCACTATATTCGGTCATTTCGGCCATACAAATATTGAGATTTTACATTTCAGCATAATGATGCTTTTTAGGGTTCCATACCCAAGGGGTAAAAACGGAACCCTATTACTAAGACTCCACTGACCGTCTGTCTGTCTCGCTATCTGTCACCAAGCTGTGTCTCATGTACCGTGATAGCTAGACAGTTGAAATTTTCACAGATGATGTATTTCTATTGCCGCAGGTTTTTGTTTAAATACTCATCTGCTTGGTTTACACGGGCACGAGCTACACGAGCTACGAGCAAGCTTGCATTTAGGACATGTTAAAAGTATTAAATTCAAACCGTTTAATTTAAGGATTTTCCAAGAATTCTTCCAGGTTGGAATCATCAGTCAACACTGCATAGACTGCCACTGCTCCTGCAGCCTCCCAAACTGCGACACAACACCTTTTCTCCATCTTTTGCTTACTGTCTGACCTAGTCACTATTGCAAACGTACTTCTACTGAAATGTCTACAAAGAAATATCAAGCCACAGCTACAGTTGAAAACCTGCGAAAATCACGTTTCAGTTTATCATTCGTTAAAAAAACTATCATAGCTTTAACACATTGAAATGTGGATAAAATTTTAATGAAAATCTGAAATGGTCGGCTTCTGTCTGTTTGCTTATCGATCGGTGCAGATTGTTTTTTTTTTTTAACTTAATCAGCCTTTCATGTTCCTACTGCTGAGACACTCGGCCTCCTCTCTATGAGAGGGATTGGGCTATAATGCACCACGCGAGCCCAGTGCGGGTTGGGAGATGTCACATGTTCTCGAATTTTTGGTTCTAGGACATGCTGGTTTCCTCACGATGTTTTCCTTCACCGTTTTGAGAGCAGTGGTGATGAAATAAATTACACAAAGTAATGCGCCTGCCTGGGTTCGAACTCATGACTTACTGTTCGTAAACGGGGCCACCACCACTGGGCTACTGCTGCTTTCAAATCATTTATTTTGCTTAAATTTGGGTACACATAAGGATGGAATACAACAATAGAGCTCAGGTCCATATCCTACCCTACCAGGTGTGCAAATTAGTACATACATACTATATATATTTAAAAGTTTTATGTGCATGCTGTGGTCACCTGTAATTGAAGGAACACACGAAAAAGAAGTTTACCTATATTGTATCTGTGTATCTTTTGTTGGAGATCCAAATTAAAAAATAATAATTAAAAAACAAGAGGAATGGGAATGTCAATAATTTATTTATTTATTTATCACAAACACTATTAACATTTTACAGGGAATTCCTAATATTAGCGTAATATTAGCGTGGTCCTAAATTAAACTATTTTAAATAACATAACACATACAATATTGTTTTTGTGAATTAATTCAGACAGCAAGAAAATAAATCGATCCTGTCAGCAGTGTCATTTAGTGCGTGTAATTAAAAACAAATGTCACCTTACAGACTTCAGAGATAAAATTAATTAAAATGTCAGTGTCAATATTCCACAGCAAGTAAAACAAAGACCGTTCTTGATCGCGGTTAAGATGTACTGTTTATTGGTGAAATGCGCCCCAAAAGTACGAAGAAATATCTGGTTTAACACACAAAGCACCCGCTATGACGTTGACTAGGCTTTCATTTGTAACATACCTTTAACAAACAAAACCTAGTACAACCTTATTCCTACACGTACGAAACACCTCTAGTATTTAAGAAAGGTACAAAGGGCTTTAAAACGCCTGTAGTTATACAAAAGCTCATTCATACCTTACCTCACACAGACATTAAATACAAGTAGAGAAAATAAAAAATACTGTAAAGGAAAACATTGCGAAACAACATGGACTTTAATGGTTTGAAATTAGCAACAACAAACCGCGATGTTTTTGCTACGATTCCGATACACATGCGCATGTTTTTTTTTGCTCCATCATAAGTCTTTTTTCAATGGACGTAGGGAAAAATAGAACGCCACCTAAAAATATCTGCTACAATCCTTACGTACTCCTTTTGCTTTGTCTACGATCATAGATTTAGGCACTCATGCGAGTTGCCAGTGCCGTTGGTCGCCGGTTGCGTGAACTGACCTTTCTACAGAATATTTATTAACAAGGCCTTAAGCTATTCTATTCTATTTTTATTAAATGGCAAGCAAAGCTGATAATGATAGGCTTAGTGTAGGTATGTCCTTCTAAGCCGGTATTTCCACTCAAATCTGCATCCAAGTTTTTGATCATGGTTTATAATTTCAGAATTTTTTTTTTGTTGTTACTGCGCTGCTGCTGGGCAAACGCCTCCCTAAGTCGTTCCAGGGGTTTTTTATCCTGTGCCAACAGAATACAGTCAAAGTACGCGTCCAGTTCGTCTCGTCATCTTTTCTTAGGTCGGCTACGGCAACGCGTTTCAGTGATGCCAAGTAAAAAAAAAACTATGATCATATTTTTTTACTAAAGCCAGGAAAAATAAAACCAATAACCCATTAAAGCACACTGTTTCAGTGAGATTTTATTCACCTTATCTTAATTAACGGAATAAGCTTTAAAGTAAATTGGCCATTTCTTGGTGCCAAAACAAGACGGAAGTTAGAGCTCATGATTTTTAATAAGTTCTCTTGGCGTGTCATCAAAAGATGTTAGGAAGTTTTCGGCACGCCCTCATTTTTAATATTTAAAGTTCGAGATTCTATATTTGCATGATATATGGTACATTATGACCTTACAAATAAAACGGTTTTATTATTTTATACCTATTTTCAAACTAGCTGCTATTTTTAATCAAATCTATTGACATACTGACCATGATGTTCGTTGATCTAGTGGTTGTAAGCACCACTTCTGAATATTCGTTCAAACTCCAGTTCGGGTATAGTATTTCCTTATTCTCAGCAGCACCGAGTTCGGATTTTTCTGCGATTAGAGAGTCATCATTGTAACAAATCTACTAGATCCTGTTAAGAATTAAAGGATAAGAGTAGACTTGTACA
Organism: Eugnorisma glareosa; assembly: GCA_947578425.1. Classification (NCBI taxonomy): domain Eukaryota; kingdom Metazoa; phylum Arthropoda; class Insecta; order Lepidoptera; family Noctuidae; genus Eugnorisma; species Eugnorisma glareosa. Next base: position 15,010,923 of record OX387960.1, on the reverse strand, counting down.
TTTAAAAATTTAATAGAGATATGGATGGTTTTACAAATGAGATAAAAAATACAAGTGTTTACAAAAAAGACGTATCAAACCCGCACTCTGGAAGCAGTTTTTGAGTATATTTACACGATTAAGTAGCACTGTTGAAGCACGATGAAATGTAGAGGTGGAGATGTAGGACGATGAATCAGGTCTGCTCCTCAGGAAGGCGGCATTTATAAGAACAGGAGTTGAGGTCCTGGTAGATCTTTAGAGTTGGATCACCAGCTTTTAGACCCAGGGCAGCTCCGCGAGATGATCAGCAGGGATGGCACAACGACAGTTTTTAATAATAAGATTGGGAGTAGTAGTCCCAGGTGTATCTTTAGATGGTTCACCTTCAAGAATCTGTCTTGTCTCCAATTTTAAGAATTCTTCAGTCTCACATATAAGAAAACGCTCTCTCGTCTAGTCTAGTCTAGTCTCGACTGCCTCGTCAGCTCGTTTTCCACAGTAGTCTCCTTCCATTTTTGAATCTCAGATTTTCTTCTTGTGGCCATTTAATAATCTCATCTGACAAGTGTAGTCGGCCAGGACATAGCAGACTTACTTCATAAAACCATGAATGCGTAAATAATTTATAAATATAATTTAAAATTAAGTTATTAGTAAACAATCATTATTATCTATAAAATACAATATTTCAGCTAAACATTGAAAAATATAATTTAGATTAGATAAACCAAAAAGTATTCATCATAGACTAAGCTAGTAAGAAACTCTATGACAGAAAGAATGTACGTCAGTTTGGCAAATCTGACGTACATGTCACAACATTGAAAATTATGAAAATTGATATTTTATTTCAGCAAATATAATGAAAACGAATCGTATTTAGATCGATTCGCTGAGTATAAATAAACAAATCAATAAAAAAGGATGATAAATGGTATATGGTATGACAATTGTAAGTATAGTACAAAGTGTAAGTATAGCATATACTATATTTCCCCAAAGACCCCGAGAAAATTTTTGACCTAGAACAAAAATTTTGCAAACGTTATAACAGCATTCACAAAACTTTCATAACTCATTCAAACACACCGACATCTTACGAAGTTAGGTCAGGTAGGATTCACATTCAATGATCACTACTCAACCTGAAAAATTAATAACAGTAGGCTTATTTTCGGAGTTGTTATCCGCTCACGTCTAAAACCATTAATTAGATGAAAATCTAAAGATTCTTTTAACAAAGGCTTATTTTTATGGAGTTGTTAGCCGCTCCAATCAACGTTAGTTTTAACAAGGGCTTATTTTTATGGAGTTGTTAGCCGCTCCAATCAAAGTTAGTTTCAACAAGGGCTTATTTTTATGGAGTTGTTAGCCGCTCCAGTCAACGTTAGTTTCAACAAGGGCTTATTTTTATGGAGTTGTTAGCCGCTCCAATCAAAGTTAGTTTTAACAAGGGCTTATTTTTATGGAGTTGTTAACCGCTCCAATCAACTTCCAGAGTTGATAACAAAATAGTAATACTAACTTGTAGAGTTAGTTTATAAGAAGGTTAGGTAACATGTACCTAAAAGCACTTCATAGAGTTATCTGATAAGAACAGATATAAAAAGAGAGATTAAAGAAAATAAACTTCTTTAATGGTTTAAGAACCAATTGAATAAAAAAAAAAAAAATAGAGTTTTAATAGGCCGAAAAGAACTCTACAGTTAGAAGAAAGATAGAGATGAATCATGAGTGTAATATAAAAGATGGAGTTTATTTACATAATTATATACATTATATTTTAAAATCTTTAATATGCCATTTAGCTTGGTTGCCATTAGGATCCTCTAATACGTAAACTAATGAGGATAATTTCTGCAACACAGTGGACTTTATATATTTTGGAGCTAATTTTGCACTGAAATAAGACCCAGCCTGACTAATTACATAATTTCTTCGCCAGACTATATCGCCTACGTTATATTCTTTAAAGGAATGACTTTCGTTATAACGAGAAGAGTTACGGGCATGAGCAATATGAAGAGCTATCTGAACTTTATCAAAAGTTGCAGACAATAAACCTAAGTTAGTAGCATAGATGTCCCTAGGTAGAAAAACGATTTCATCAAGATTATTAGTTGTCGTATAAAGTGAACCAGAAGTAACTGTTTCTCGTCCAAAGAGTAGAAAGTTAGGAGAGAAACCAGTGGTAACATTAGTTGTGCTGTTCATAGCGTATTGGACTTTAGGAAGGTGGATATCCCATGATCTATGGTCTTCACCGACCAAAGATGACAAAGCTGTGATTATAGTACGATTGTATCTTTCAGTGGGATTAACTTGAGGGCAATAGTGAGGAGCGAAAAATATGTGTGGTATGTTATATCTGCCAAGAAAGTTGCGAAATTCATGGGACTGGAATTGCGATCCATTATCCATAATAATAGTCTGAGGTACTCCATGAACCAGAAAAACAAAATTTTCTAAGTTTGATATGATGTTAGAACTAGTAGCCCGTTTTAGCGGAAAGATCAGGGAATATTTAGTAAAACAACAGTTAACCACTAAGATAAATTGATTTCTACGTCTAGTCATAGGCAGAGGACCCATTAGATCTAAAGAAATTGATTGAAAGGGCCTGGAACTAATTTTTGGTTTACCCATAAGGCCAAAGGGAGAGTGATTTGCGTGTTTGTAAGATAAGCAATTATCACAGATAGAAATTATTTTAGCGATATCTTTAAACATAGCTGGCCAGTAATATAGAAGTGATATTTTTTTTATAAGTTTTAAAAATTCCTAAATGAGGCTGACCTGGGGACCCATGGTTATCTTTGATAAGGATTTCCCGGAGATTAGGATGAGGAACTTCTTTCCACGCGAAATCTTCAGTTAACGCGTAGGGAGAGTGAGTATAGCGGAATAATTTATTTTCACGAATAGTATAATTGGGATATTGATCAGGATTGTTACGACATTCTAAAATTAGTTTGTTATATAGTATAGTGCTCCAATGCTGGACATACAGGTTGGGGATTCATTGAGACAGGATTAACGCCAAGTTGAAATAATGTAGAATTACGAGAGAGTAAATCAGGGACTAAATTATCTTTACCTCTTTTATGTTTTAGAATAAAATTAAAAGATGACAACCTAAGAGCCCACCGCGCGAGTCTACCGGATGGATTGGATAATTTTAGAAACCATTTAAGAGCTGCGTGGTCTGTATAAACAGTGAATTGTTTACCATTATCGATATAACAACGCCAATGTTCTAAAGCTGAAATTACCGCTAGAGTTTCTCTTTCTGTAGTTGAGTAATTTCGTTCGTTTTTATTAAGAGATTTGCTCATATAGGCTATAACTACTTCTTTGTCGCCTTTTACTTGCGTTAACATACCTCCGATGCCAAAGTTAGAAGCATCGCAATGTACAGAGAAAGGGAGATCATAGTTAGGACAAGCTAGTATAGGAGTAGTAACAAGAGCTTCTTTTAGTTTATTAAAAGCCAGAGTAGCATCTTTATCCCAAATGAATTTAGGGGCGTTTTTACCGGAAGAAGTTAATTTATTAAGTGGAGTTGCAATTGTGCTGAAGTTGGGAATAAAACGTCGAAACCAACTACAAGTTCCAATAAATTTCCTTACTTCCTTACGAGAAGTGGGAGTAGAGAATTCGAGTATTGCTTTAATTTTAGCCGGGTCTGATCGTAAACCGTTTTCATCTACAATGTATCCTAAGTATTTAAGTTCATTTTTAAAGAATTGACTTTTATCAAAGTTAATTGTCAATTTAGCAAACGTTAATTTCTCAAGAACTTTAACTAGATAAGAGATATGTTCTTCAAATGATTCAGAGATGATTATTATATCATCAAGGTAACAAAAAACCTTATTGTCAAATTCAGGAGTAAAAAGCATGTCCATAAGTCTTTGCTGAGTAGCTGGAGCATTAGTTAAACCAAAGGGCATGATAACAAAGCGATACATGCCACGACCAGGGACATAAAAAGCTGTTTTATCTTTATCCGCTTCTTCTTTTAAAGGGATCTCCCAAAATGCTTTAGCAATATCGATGCTTGAAAGAAATTTAGCGTTTTTAAGGTTATCTAAAATTTCGGAAACAAACGGAAGGCTGTATGCGTCTCTACGGGTAACTGAATTTAGTTTACGACTATCAACACAGAATCGCCATTCGCCATTCTTTTTAGGTGTAATGATAACCGGAGAAAACCAAGGACTTTCGCATTTTTCAATAACGCCCCATTCTAACATTTTATCGACTTCTATAATAAGAGCTTTTTGTTTTTCAGGGGAAAGACGATAACATCGTGGTTTAATTGGAGGAGTATCACCTGTATCAATATGGTGACTAATAAGATGTGTGCGGCCCAGTACTCCTCTACTTTCGAAAGATATAGCTTTAAATCGTTTTATCATATCATCAGCGATAATTTTTTCTTCTAAAGAGAGATGATTATAAGGAAGTACTTGTTTAGTAGTTTCAGTAACCACTGAACATTTAGTATTTGTTTTAAAAGCCGAAGAAAGTATGTGTGGAATAAGGTTAAACTTTTTCCAAAAGTCGACTCCTAAAATAATTGAAGGAGATATATTTGGGAATACGAAGGCTTGTATTAAATGAGTTTGATTATTGTATCTAATCGGAATGTCAATTGAGCCAAGGGATTTACTCATATGTTTACTGGCAGTAGTAATCGTCATTGAAAAAGACTTGGTTAACGTGAAGCCTAATTTTAAAATTTCTAAGTGAGAGTTATTACCAAGTATTGTAATAGAACTACCACTATCAAGTAAGCCGGCAAATATTTTATTATTAATAGAAATATCAATAAAAGGACGATTAAAATCTTTTTCACTATCGTATAGCGAAGTTATTTTGTAACAATGAAAGAAATTTTTTATGGTTTGTAACCAATCATGCCATTCTGATTGATTAAAGTTTTGATTAACCAAGTCGTTATTTAGTTTTTTGATTGAGGAAACGGAGCACATTTAGGACAATTAGAAATTTTCACGCCTTTCATACCACACTTGAAGCAAATCAAGTATCTAGGTTGAGTACACACTCTAAAGTATGACCTGTAATTCGGCAACGCCAACAATAATCCTCTCTGGGCTTATTCTGAGCTTGGGAGGAAGAGGGCTTATTCTGTATCGCGTTCGAGTGATTTAGGTTAGAATTATTTCTAGACGATACCGGACGATAACCGAACTCTGCAGCGCAAGATGGAGTATCTGAATACTTGGGTTCACGGAAGTTCAGGTCCCTTTCCGAAATCTTTTCATAGCTTTGACAAGTTGAGATTAATGAGTCAATTGAATTAATGTCTTTCAACGCAACGAAAACTGAATAGCATGGTTTTATATTATGAAGTAGAATTTCTAATTGGTCGCTTTCTGTCAGTTTCTTAGAAAGACGATTGAACATGCCGAACATAATAGATACATATATAATGATAGACTCCGTTGCTCCTTGAGTGCGATTCCTAATAGCCTCTAGCAATTTATAGTCATAATCCTGAATACCAAAATCTTTAATAAGGAGAATATGAATCTGACTCCAAGTCAAGGAAGGATTCCGACTATGCTGAAATCTAAACCAATGTAGCGCATCTCCGACAAAAATCTCAAAAGCATGCTTAACTAGAGTAACTTCAGAGATATTCCTGGAAATCTGAAACTCCTCCAACTTCTGCAAAAATGACCTAGGACAAGTTTTACCATCATAAGAGAACCTTTTAAAATCTTTCACGAAATTGCAAGGTGAGTAACAATTCTGTCCCATCGAGGAAGACTGCGGCATACCCCAAACAGCAGCAGGATAAGGTACCTGTTGAGACATAGCGAGAACCTCAGAAGGTTCAGAAATTCGAGGGCTGAAATGAGGGCCAGCTTGATACTGAGCAGGAGGGTCGGATTGGTTCTGAGTAGGAAGGTTGTGGATTTCCTCCAACACGTCCTCTTCAGTTTCAATATGATCAAAACCTAAAGCTTCGAAACGTTTTTGAAGCAAGAAAAACCGAGATCTAACTTTTGAGCATAACTCGATTAATGGTGGAGCAGCAATAACACGCTCTAAACGATAAAAAAGATGGTTCATAAAAGACTCAATTCTTTTCATGCTACTACAATCGCGGGATGATTCCACATGCGAGATTTTACTTTCTATATAATTGAGAGTAGTTTCCACTTGTGATAAATCAAGTTCCAGAGGAATTGGCGAGGATTTTATGTCTCTTGACAAAACATGACCAAGTTTCGTCATCTGATCCCTCAGTTGTGTCAGAGTTTCAGAAGGTTTTTCAGCTCTGATAAACACTTCGTATTCAAGTTCAGATTTGTTTAGGTACGAGTATCTTATTAGTTTATCCATAATTAGATTTAAAAGATATTATCTAGTTTAATTTAATTTAAAGGTTTAAGGAGTTTTCCTAGTAATTTTTAGTACTAAATTTATGTATGTTTTCTCGACAAGCAGCGCCACTGCAAATCGTAAAAAGATCCGCGTCGCACTGTTCAAGTTACCTAGCAACACTTAAATAACAAATCTGACAAATTATGATGCCAAAATTAAAATAATATGATGAATAATTACGTAAATGTTTAGTTATAGTTGTATAAACGACCACAAGATATTGTCCTGCAGCCGTCGTAGAGTATCCCAGCCCCCAACTTATAAGTGACCACGAGTGGTTTTAAGAACACTTACAAGCGAAGACTGGGTACGATTACCCGGAAGTAACCGCAGTGGTGTGCAAGTGTGTGGGGTGCAGGGTAGTGAGGTATTAATAGAGAGTTATGTGTAGGTGGCAACGTCTATAGGATATTCTCCTATAGTACGTCGTAGAGTAAGCCAAACCCCAAACTTGTAAGTGACCACGAATGGTTTTAAGAACACTCCACAAGCGAAGAATGGATGACAATTACCAGAGGGTAAAAGTAATGTGTGTGGGGGTGTAGTATAAGGTGATGTTCAGTACGAAGAAGTGTCAAGTAAATGATGAAGTGATGAAGTATGAAGTATGATGGAAATAATAACATACCAAATATAATCTCTTGAGTAAGTTTTTTTTTGAATTTTGAGAAGATTTAATGAGATCTAGAATTGATTTTACGTTGGGCGCCAAACTGTAACAAATCTACTAGATCCTGTTAAGAATTAAAGGATAAGAGTAGACTTGTACATTTAAAAATTTAATAGAGATATGGATGGTTTTACAAATGAGATAAAAAATACAAGTGTTTACAAAAAAGACGTATCAAACCCGCACTCTGGAAGCAGTTTTTGAGTATATTTACACGATTAAGTAGCACTGTTGAAGCACGATGAAATGAGAGGTGGAGATGTAGGACGATGAATCTGTAAAGGTTGCATACCCTGTCATGGCAGGCAGCACTGGCAGGCTAATATTATTTGTTATTAGTTGCTATGACAACATCAAAATTGTCTTGTCAATATGTTTTCTATATAAAAACATCGCTTCTTTTTCTTAAAAGTTTACGTTATTAATTTTCAACTGCGCTACTGCAAAGGTGAAAAATCAACAGGTTATGGGCCGTTGTTTACACGTTGAAGATCGGAATAACAAAAATAACTTCGAAAATGGATGCTATTTCGACAAAAGTGCAAATTGGTAACTTAGTGGGTACAGCGAACTGGGCCACATGGAAATATAAAATTCTATTAATGCTTCAAGGCATAGACGGCGCGAGAGAAGTTGCGAAGGTACCCTAACTAGGCCATCACTGGCAGAAGTTGGAACGGGAGCAGGAGACGCAGATGTCGCTGTTATAAATTTGGCACTATCCAAATTTAAGAAAGCCGACACAAATGCACTCTTAATCATAACGACCAACATGTCGGAGGACACACTACGGAAAATCATGAGGTTTGAAAGCGCGAGGGAAGTCTGGCTGGAACTGCACAGGCTGTTCGACGGACAGACTGAGGACAAAGCCTACTCATTATGCACGGAGTTCTTCAGTTTTTGTCATAATAAAGAGGAGGATGTTTCGACTATGATGTCAAAATTGAAAAACATATGGAACGATCTCAATAATGAAGTTATAAAAAATGATGCCACGACGAAACTCCCTGAGCTGTTCCTAATATGCAAGATCATGGACTGTCTGGATGATAGATTTTTTGCGTTCAAATCAAGTTGGGCACTTCTATGCAAGAAAGAGCGAATAATTGAAAATTTGACAAGTCAACTTTGCGCATTTGAGAGACAATTGCAAGGCAAAGTGGAACAGACTAGTCAAGAGGCCCTAGTCACAAGAGATTCTGTGCACAGCCAAAAGCAGAAGAAAAAGATTCCAATAAAGTGCAATTATTGTTCGGAAAAAGGGCACAGGGTTCGAAACTGCCAGAAGTGGATAAAGGATGGGCGACCCCCAAAGCCAGGCACAAGCAGTTCGAATCAAGCTCACAGCACAAATATAATGACAATGGTGGTAAATACCTTAAATGAAATCGCAACTGACCGTCACAATTGGTACGTTGACAACGGAGCTACCGTACATATCGCTGTGAGGCGTGACTTCTTCTATGATTTTGAAGAATTTAACTCAAGTCATACGATAATGACAGCTGACGGAACAAAAATTCCAGCCTTGGGAAAAGGATCTGTGAAAATAGAGTCGACAGTGAACGGCGTTACAAACCAAATCAACTTATCGGATGTTTGGTTGGTACCATCACTGATGAAGAATCTTTTCTCTGTATTAGCGGCACAAGACAAACTTGAGAACAGCGTTTTTTCATCGACAATACATGATTGCAAGCTAGCTGTTGGAAAACGCAACTGGATAGTTGGAAAGAGAGTACCGAATGGCGGACTTTACAGGTTGGCAGTAAAGACAGTACTTCAGAAACGGCATATTGAAGTGAATGCTGTGACTGGATCCAACCTGCTTCAACTATACCACGAACGCTACGCACATCAAGACAAGAGACATGTATGCGATTTAGTCAAAAGGGAACTAGGCATAAAGTTGCGTCAAGATGATAAAAAGTGTGAAGGCTGCATTTATGGCAAGTCGCATAGACTCAAGTTCGGAACAAGGGAAAGAGCTAAATTTCCTGGCGAGTTGATACATACTGATGTTTGCGGACCATTTGAGCCAAGTTTCTCAAAATACAGGTATTACGTATTATTCAAGGATGATTTCACAAAATATCGCATGGTCTATTTCATGAAGAACAAGTCCGAAGTAAAGATGAAGTTAACACAAATGCTGAATGAAGTGAAAACAATTGGACATACAGTCAAGTGCATTCTCAGCGACAATGGAGGAGAATTTGACAATGAAGATGTTCGAAAGATCCTGAACAAGCACGGAATACAACAAAGGCTTACGATGCCATACACCCCGGAGCAAAATGGCTGTAGCGAACGAGAAAATCGTACACTCGTCGAGGCTGCAAGAGCCATGATGTACACGAGGGGGACATTGCCGCAAACATTATGGGCAGAGTTGGTTAATACCGCCGCATACGTACTTAACCGAACTGCACGTACACAGGAAGCGGGTAAATCACCCTTCGAGTTATGGACAGGGAAGAAGCCAAAAATTTCTCATCTGAGAGTAATAGGCAGTACCTGCTACGCTCACATTCCCAAGCAGAAGCTAAGGAAGATGGAGAGAAAGGCGATCAAGGGAATACTGATCGGTTATGAGAACGATGATGGCTATCGAGTCTGGACAGGCATTCAAACCATCAGGTCCAGAGATATCACCTTTGAAACGGATGTTGAATTCAGAATCACAACGTCAGCTCCGGAAACTCCTGATACTGTAATAGCAGATAGGAGTTCAGAAGTAGAGGGAGATAGAGGATACAACCACATCAGGATAGGTCCTGAAGCAGAACAAGAAGTCATTGAAGGGGATTTAATGCCCGAAAATGATCTAGAGGGAGAAAGTTCAACAAGACCGGAGCCAAGCACTTTTGACAAAGGAGCAACAAGTCCAGCTCCTATTACTGTTGAAGACACTGGAGATCAAGTTCAAGCCAGGTCACCTGAGGATCCAATAGAGGAATTTGTCGATGCTGAAAATGGGGAAGAAATTCGCGAACCCATCGCTGATGTTAGCGATGATGACGAAGACAATCACTCTCAGCCGAGATACTACTTGAGGGATAAGAGCACTCTGAGTCGTCCTAAGAAGTACGATGACTACATCTGCTCAGTAGGAACAGAACTTTTTCCAAGAACCTACAAGGAGGCCATGGAAAGTAAGGATTGTATAAAATGGCTAGAAGCTATGAAAAATGAAATGTATTCACTAAAGGATAACAATGTTTGGACCTTATGTGAATTACCACCACATCGAAAAGCATTGCCGTACAAATGGATTTTCCGAATCAAGCGTAATCCGGATGGATCCACCGAAAAGTACAAGGCACGACTTGTGGTAAAAGGCTTCCGGCAACAATAAGGTCTGGACTACGACCAAACCTTCAGTCCAGTCGCGAGGATGTCGACAATCAGATCGCTTCTAAGCGTTTGCGCTAAAGAAAACTTATACATGATACAATTTGTCGTCACGACTGCTTTCCTGAATGGAAAATTAGAAGAAGATATCTACATAAAGCAACCAGAAGGGCTTGATGATAAAACACCAAAAGTATGGAAATTAAATAAGAGCCTATATGGCTTAAAGCAAGCTCCTCGCTGCTGGAATTCATACTTTGGACAGATACTTCTTGATCTCAACTTCAAGCAGTGCGATGCGGATTGCTGTCTCTATACAAAACAAGTCGGAGACAAAAAGATCTTGCTCACTCTGTATGTTGATGATGGATTAGTCGCTGCATCGGATCAAAAATTGGCAGAAAGCTTCCTAAACGACTTAAAGAAGAGGCTGAAGATCACCAGCAAGCCAGCCTCCTACTATTTGGATTTGGAGATCCATCAAGAAAAGGACTTGGTCTCAATCAACCAAACCGCTTACACCAAAAAGTTACTAGAAAGATTCCATATGGCCGATTGCAATTCAGTAGCAACGCCTATGGATAGAAACAATGGAGATGCTACTACATCAGAGGAGAGCACTGAATCAGGGAAAGTAAGCTTCCCATACAGAGAAGCAGTAGGGGCGCTGATGTACCTCATGACGGGCACTCGACCAGATATAGCCTATGCTGTTGGTGTAGTCTCAAGAAAGCTGGAGAACCCGACACAGGCAGATTGGCTGAAAGTAAAGCGTATCTTTCGGTACCTCAAAGGTACTTTGAGCCTCGGCATTCGATATCAGGCTCACTGGATGTGCAGCATCGAAGGTTATAGCGACGCGGATCATGCAGGTGACAAAATGACTGGACGGTCCACCACGGGTGTCACGTGCCTGTTTGCCGGAGGGATCGTCTCGTGGTTGAGTCAGAGGCAACCTTCAGTTGCTATCTCCACCACAGAAGCTGAAATCGTCGCGGCAAGCGAGGCTGCAAAAGAACTGGTATGGCTGCAAAGAATTTATGGCTGTCTAACCAAGCTGGATGGTATACCAACTCTGCATGTTGACAACGAAGCCGCAGTCAAACTTGCGCACAATCCAGAATTCCATAAAAGAACGAAACACATAAGTGTAAGACATTTCTTTGTCAGGGAAATGGTGACAGAAGGAAGACTGATTGTGAAGAGAGTCGACACTGCAAATCAGCTTGCAGACATGATGACAAAAGCTGTCCCAAAACCAACACTCGTCAAAATGTGCTGTGGATTGGGGCTGCATAATATTTTCCACCATTGAGGGAAAGTGTAAAGGTTGCATACCCTGTCATGGCAGGCAGCACTGGCAAGCTAATATTATTTGTTATTAGTTGCTATGACAACATCAAAATTGTCTTGTCAATATGTTTTCTATATAAAAACATCGCTTCTTTTTCTTAAAAGTTTACGTTATTAATTTTCAACTGCGCTACTGCAAAGGTGAAAAATCAACAGAATCAGGTCTGCTCCTCAGGAAGGCGGCATTTATAAGAACAGGAGTTGAGGTCCTGGTAGATCTTTAGAGTTGGATCACCAGCTTTTAGACCCAGGGCAGCTCCGCGAGATGATCAGCAGGGATGGCACAACGACAGTTTTTAATAATAAGATTGGGAGTAGTAGTCCCAGGTGTATCTTTAGATGGTTCACCTTCAAGAATCTGTCTTGTCTCCAATTTTAAGAATTCTTCAGTCTCACATATAAGAAAACGCTCTCTCGTCTAGTCTAGTCTAGTCTCGACTGCCTCGCCAGCTCGTTTTCCACAGTAGTCTCCTTCCATTTTTGAATCTCAGATTTTCTTCTTGTGGCCATTTAATAATCTCATCTGACAAGTGTAGTCGGCCAGGACATAGCAGACTTACTTCATAAAACCATGAATGCGTAAATAATTTATAAATATAATTTAAAATTAAGTTATTAGTAAACAATCATTATTATCTATAAAATACAATATTTCAGCTAAACATTGAAAAATATAATTTAGATTAGATAAACCAAAAAGTATTCATCATAGACTAAGCTAGTAAGAAACTCTATGACAGAAAGAATGTACGTCAGTTTGGCAAATCTGACGTACATGTCACAACATTGAAAATTATGAAAATTGATATTTTATTTCAGCAAATATAATGAAAACGAATCGTATTTAGATCGATTCGCTGAGTATAAATAAACAAATCAATAAAAAAGGATGATAAATGGTATATGGTATGACAATTGTAAGTATAGTACAAAGTGTAAGTATAGCATATACTATATCATCTGCCCAGCCTTTTCCTTGGGGTCGGCTTCCAGTCTAACCGGCTACAGCTGCATACCAATATTTTACATGGAGCGACTGCCGTCACATAGGCAGTCGCTCCATGTAAAATACTGGTACAACCGAGTTACTACTGCGTAATACGATACCCCTTGGTGAGTCTGGTTGTCAGACTTTCGGGCCACTGACTAATTGTAACGACTGCCAAAGAACTACAAATGCCAGCTGCTGAACATAGCCTCCCCAAGATTTGGCACAACACCCTCCTCTGCTTTCTGCATCCAGCCAGTCCCAACCACATCTCAGTGCTTTTCGAATTCGACAACCAACACTTCCATCCATTTAAAACAAAATCAACCTCTTATCCGTTATCCTTATCATCAAAACCGATATCTTCACGCTCTATATCCCTAACGAGCCGATTAGAATGCCATACAGTCACGGCTCAATACGCAATCATCCATTGTGAAATACAAAATGTTTTTTTCGTACCATAAAAGTCGTTAATTAGCAGTTTTCGTGTCTAAATAGGTGATACAATGTATTCACTATATTATAGGTGATGGTTTGATGGATGCGTTCACTATTGTCAGATGCTTCGGTGAGGCAGATGTTTTGGATATGTCCTTCGCAATTGTTTTTGGGCGGTCGTCGTTTTGCTATAGATATATTGGAAGACATTGGCTTTGTGTTGACTCGTACTTACCTGATATTATGTACCTAGGTAGTATACTTCAAACTAAAATAATAGGTGTGAAAATACCCTTACGGTGGAAGCGCATGGGTAGCCCGAGAAATTCATTTTTTTTTTTGTAATTTGCAGGCCAGGGTCAGGTTGTATGTTGATGTAAATATGAATCGCGCCAGTAACACGTATGGAGTTACAGAATTGTAATAAATAAATTTATTAATACAACTCTCATTATTCATTTAACCCCATTCAATAACTATTTCATAAAAAAGTAATTCAATAAGAATAAATTAACTTAGAAGGTTGTACTTGTATTGATGATTTATTGAATTAACTGCATTCAATATCTATTTCATTATTCATTTAACTCCAGTAACCCCAATTTCTCAGTCACAGCCACGGAGTCTGGATTTGTGCCCGGTTGGTGGCAATCGGCTCGCCCCCTATGACATGGGTCTCTTACGCTCCTCAACTCAATCGTACTTAGTCAAAATGTGGACCTGTTCACTGACAAACTGAAGAAAATTATGGCTGCGGCTAATACCTGCCCCACACACTGTACACAAGTACGTAAGCCATGTTAATGATGTAACTACCTCACATGTCTTAGGGTTGGACAAGTAACGATTATCGCCCCTTCGTTTATGTCGATGTAAGCATAATTATAATTATAAAAAACTCAATTATTTCATGATAAACTCTAAGCCATGTAATCCACAAACCATTTACATTGAAACGTACTCAAACCAAAACCGCTGTTGCAGCTATGATACACAATACCTGTCCCTATTTTGCCGTTATTCTTTAAAAAGTTAAAAATTATGTAGTGTCCATAGATAATAAATACCTATCAAAACTAAATTAAAAAATCACATTCTACAGTTTGGCCGCTGAGAGAATGCGTTCCTGACAGGTCACAAATATTAGTATTATTGGTGATGTTATATAACTTATAGCATATTTAGCTTACCTATTATTCCCTTTTTTGCACTTTCTACCCTATTAACAAATAATATTATTAAAAACGATATAATTAAATCATCAACAATAAATGTTATAATTTCGCGCTAAATTTTTGTACCAGCTGACAAACGTCGGGAACGCGTTCTCGCAACGGCCAAGGTGTAAATGATCAAACTCTACTTTAACCAAACTTGCCCTTCTGCTGCGTTGCCTTTATTGTGGCACCGAGCTCGCATTCCTTATCTGATAAGATTATTTGCGACCACAGTAATTATTTATTTTGCGGGTGGATGGAAATAAAAATTGTAAGCTTTGTGTTTTTTAATGTAAATGTTATTTGCGTACGAAATATTTTACCATAGACTTTAATTAATTGTTCAGAAAAACATTACATAACTACTTAGTTTATATGTCAAAGTTATTGTAATACTATGTTTAAGTTCCAATATGCTCTCAAGTAAGTGAAATACCTACTGTAATTGCATATTGAGAAAAAAAATCTTTAACCATAATAATAAGCTAAGCGAACAATAAAATATTGTAACTGTAGGTACGCGTATATTTAGTACTTATATATAACTAGTTTGTAGACGTCTTGGGTTTACCTGTTAAGTTTACAAATGTTTAATAATAAATAAATAAATAATGGGACTTAAAACATAACTGGCCACATGTTGGTGTACTAATGGGTACACCTCTACTTAACCCTTCGGGGTATACAAGCGTGATATTATGTTATGTAATAAAATGACTTGGAATGGCAATCTGATTCCTTCGTATAAGACACAACAGCATTTTTATTTTTATTTTTAAGGATTGACGTCCGTCTAATTCCGCTTTCATGATTAGACGAAATGTCACAAAGTTCCAACACACTAAAATATGTACTCTCATTTGCATCACCTAACATCACATCACAACGACAATAACAAAAGAGCATCAACCAAATGTAATTTTACTAAAAGCCAACCCCAACGAATTCTTTGGCGACCACATTTAACTCAAACTAGATTCCCACAGTATAATTGCCTTCACAGAGAGATTTGAAATAACAATTATTGACATGACATTTGGGAGTACAATGACATGCCTTTCGTATGAAGAGTGAACTAAAACCTTATTTATGGTAATTCATATGTCTACCTAGGCGCCCTAATATCAAACCGCGGTGGTTGCGTGGACGAGATCAAGCGACGCATGGCTATCACCAGGTCTGCCATGGATAGACTGAAGAAAGTATGGAGGAACCGCAACGTCACCAAAGCCACGAAAACCCGGCTCGTACGGGCACTGGTGTTCCCCATATTTCTATACGCAGCCGAGACCTGGACGCTGAGAGAAGCTGAAAAAAGTAAAATAGACGCTCTGGAAATGTGGTGCTGGAGGAAAATGCTTGGAGTATCTTGGACTGAATTTCGCACCAACATATCCATTCTCCAAGAACTCGGCATCAAGCAGCGTCTGTCAGCTATAGTCCAGGCTCGAATTCTTCAGTTCTTTGGTCACGTGTCCCGGAGAGGCAATGACTCTATTGAGCGGCTTGTTGTCCAGGGGAAAGTGGAAGGCACGAGAGCGCGTGGCAGGTCACCCATGCGATGGACTGACCAGATCAAGTCTGCAGTGGGTGGTCCGCTGCATGAGTGCACACGTATTACAGCCGACAGGGAGGGATGGCGTCGCATCGTAAGGCGAATCATGGCAGCACGGTGTCTTGCTGCGACATGCTGACCACGACCACTCTGTCAGGAGTGAAACGACAAAGAAGATGGTAATTCGGATTACATTTGTATACCTTGTTAGCCGCGGGCAAACATGGACTAGAAGATTTGAAATAGGTATGTGAAATCAATACAATAAATATTATAAGAGAAATAAAACTACCAGGAGTTTTTAAAATATCATATTTTGTATTTACAGTTTGTTAAAATAGTCATTATTTATCTGCTTTGTTTACTTTACCTTGAAAAACAGCTACATTCACTGCCAAGCCTGCAATTGAAATATGATTATTGACGCTGAAAATATAAAACATAATTTGTACCTATTTATGACAAAAAAAATTGTAGGTGTAATTTGTCCTACATCAATAGTTTGAGAACACGTTATTGAATATTGATCTTCGTTTATATTGTAGGTAAAACTTTTTCGGTACCCGTTATATGAACTGAAAAAAGAATATTTTCCGCGAATATGTTTTCTTTATAGAAAAAGTAAATTGAAAGCAAAAAATTACAATCTTGAAAATCAGTTTTGGAAGATTTCGCGATAAAAAGGTAACTGAATTTTCTTGAGTGTAGTACATTTTTTATAAACTACTTAACTAAATGTCGCTTATTTTTTGGACTAAGCAAAAAGTTTTAAAAAGTTGTTCACACTTGTATTATTATTTTAAATATAGATTAAATTTAAATGCATTCTGTATAAAATAACAGTGAATTTTGGCGCTTATTTTCATTTCAATAATGAAGTACATATTTTTTATAAAAGCAATTATTACGAAAATGTTTACTCTTTCCTCTTTAAAAAGAAAATAATGGAATTTTATTTGCTCCCACCCATTCATGTACTTCTTAAAAATGCCATTATTTTCTTTTTATTATAAAAAAAAGTAAACACGGGAATTTTATTTGCTATTTTATTTAATATTGTGTATTTTGTGTTTTTATGTGTTGTTTTTTTTTGCATCTTGTCTTGTCATTGTATTCTTTTATTTTTGCTGCTTGAACAAAAAATAAAGTACCTACCTATGCACATAGGATTCGTTATATTGATTTTCTATACAATACTTGAAAATAAAATTATTTAAGGTACAATTTTTAACCTTATAAGAAGTCAAAAAAAAAAAACAATTAGTAACGAGCAAACACTTTTTTATCCTACTGTATTTATTGCAATTTCATGTTGTCACGAACATTATATTTTGGAACCCACATTATTACGAAATAGGTTAAAAGCAATTGATGTTTAAATTTTTATTTCACGAAAAACCGCTTTCTTCTCTCTACACTAATATTATAAAAAGAGGTAAAGTTTGTGAATTTGTGAGTTGGGAGGTTGTAGGGGGTAATCTCTGGATCTACTGAATCGATTTTGAAAATTCTTTCACTAATAGGAAGCTGCATTATTCCTGAGTGCCATAAACTATATTTACAACGTGCCCGTGGGATAATTTCCGACCAAAACGCGAGCGAAGCCACGGGCAACGGCTAGTTATACATAATTATAATGGAACTCGTTAGTCCATTAATGAAAATACTTCAAACTGAACTGTCTCTTCGGTCTAGTAGCTCTACTGCTGAGCATGAGGTCCCAGATTCGATTCCCAAGTCGGGCAAAGTGTTATTGGGGTTTTCAATCAGGAATGAGTCATTAAAATAATAGTTATTAGTTAGTTATTTTATTGTATTTATAGTATTGTTATAAATAAATAAACATGTTTTGTGTTTGTATTTATAGGTATGTTAGTATATTCCTAAATGGTATAAGTAGGTATTATATTTATATAGTTCTGCTTTATGTTTTGTATTCCATTTCCTTTTCTTCTTTGTCTGGATTTCTGCCCGGTTGATGGTAGTAGATTTGCCCCTATTATATGGAACTTGAACATAACTGGCAAAGTACGGGCGTACTATTAGGTACATCTCTACCCAACCATTCAGGGATTACAGGCATAATGTTCTGATACTAAAATACTTCAATGAACTGTGGCAAAAATCTATAATTTCCAACTTACCGGTACACAACAAATTAGCGCTAAATAGCCCGACTAATGGCCCCTTTAATTACATTTTGTTAGTAAAATAAGGTCTAGTTGTCCCGGCCAATATTTAGTACCCATGTTTGCTTTCAGTTGTAATAAGTACTGCGGTTTTAGTATTGGCTAATTTATCAGAAATGGAGATAGAATATTAGGCTGTTCAGATGATGTGTACTATTCTAAGGCGCTGCTTTGAATCGCACATAAATTATTTAAGTAAGTAAAGTTATTTAAGTATTTCAAATCGCAAGTTAGATGTGCGATTTGAAATACTTATTTTGGAAAATGCTGGTGGAAAACTGTGTTGAGTTGGTAGAAGTAAGACATAATCTTTAGGCACCAGTGATTGCAAAGTTAAAGCACATTTAGATCATCATGTTATCATCTGCCTAGCCTTTTCCCAACTATGTTCGGGTCGGCTTCCTGTCTAACTGGATGCAGCAGAATTTCAGTATTTTTCATGTAGCGACTGCGAATCTGACTTAAACAGCCCAGTAAGTGCGGGGAAATACAAAACCGGCCACTGGCACCGGGGTTCTTAGGCCATTGGCTGGATGGGTAATGGGTGGTCATTCATCCATGGACCAACCTTGGCAACCTGAAGACCGACCCAAGCGGCAGTTATTATTAAACCACGAGCTCCACACATATTTAGATTCATAATCTAACCAACTTAAATCTCATAAACTTGTCATGCGGCTATCTACCTTGCACAGGATCTTAACCAAGACATAGCATAACATCAAGACACACAAAATACACCAAGTAAGCGATTACACACCGATTGTCTAGTAGTTCATATTCTACTAAAGGCACACAGTTGATCGTAAGATACGATAGTCGCAGCCATTGAAATAGTGAAACAAGTAAAGTACACACGACTGAAGACTTGGCAATAGTGTTTGTAGTCTTGAAACGATTTGTAGCAATTTAAAGATTATTTTAACGGAGCTCTGCAATATTTATATTGCAATATTATTGCCGGACATAAGAGAACACATTATAGTGTGGATATTGTTAGTTGTATGGCAAAATAACAGTATTTTAGTCCTAACTTTGCTAGGAGATGAGCTGAAATCAAAGGTGAGCTAAATCTACAATTAGGTAAAGCAACCAGTGTGCGTTGTTTAAAAAACTCAGGTATCAGGGCGTGTTAAGGAGTTAATCATTTTCTAAATTAAAATTTCAGTTTATTGTTAGAGCTGCTTAAATTATCATAACATAATAAAGGACGCTCTACAGAAACCAGAAACATGGCGGAAAAGAAAGAAACTATAAGAATCACTCTCTACTATATAGAGTATCGATCAGTAAAGGGGGATTCCAGTATTAAGAACCTTAATGTCGATGCACTCTTTTAAGGCTCTGCTCCAGCAAAACTGACTTATAGTTTCAGGCACCCATTAGAGGACAATTTTATCCGAACATATTTAACAAAAAATTTAATTAAAAATTTAAAAACCCCCAACGCAAAAAAGAAAAAACGAACATTTAAAAAGTCAAAAATAATGCATATTGTTGAGCCATCAAATTCGATTAAGTAACACCATATACTTTAATTAGGTATAGAAATTGATGGATGGCACGGTTTGCTCGTTGAAATGGCGCTATAATGTCGCGGCGGGGTACCACCGCTTATGTAAGTCAGACCCTTCATTTGATTGACTATCTATTAATTTACTAGCATTTCCAACCAACTTGCTTCGATACGATCAATTTTTTGTAGAAAATCTAGTTGGGTGTTAAATTGTTGGAGCGCTATGAGTAATGAGTACGCAATCTCCTATTTTAGCTATTTTTATTGCTTTAAGCTTAGCGGTACCCCACCGCGACATTATAGCGCCATTTCAAGGAGCAAACCAAAAAGCGTGCCATCCATCAATTTCTATACCTAATTAAAATATATGAAGAACGCTACCCAAAACCACTTTCTGAACTCAAATAAAAGATAAAACCTCATTTGGATCTAAAACCTTTGAGCCGTTGACCAAAGTGCCATTTTGTAGACAATTGATGAAGGTAAAATATTTAGGTTCGATTTTGAGTTGTCAGCATGACCAGGTGGTGACATTTTTGGGTTATAAATTGAGTTTATATTGCGGAGGTGGGCTTAACCCTTTTGCATAGTTTGGGTCAGTAGTGAAATAGAACGAAATATGTTTTGCTGTGTTACATAAAGGTAGAACGAATGATATGCTGGGTGTTTCATTTGGGTCATTTACAACCAACCACCGTAGTGGTAGTGGTTTCTGGGCTATTTATTTTGGTGGTTAAGTATTCGTACTTCCTTGCTTGTACCCGACTGTGGCGAAGCCCAAAAGGAGAGTTATGTGTTTGACTTGTATGTATGTGTGTTTGTATGTACCTATGTCCGTTACTTTAATACCTCCTAAACGGATGAATGGATTCGGATATTAAAGTTGGACGCAGGCGGTTTATATTCAAATGGGCCTAGCCTGTTTCCAACTTTTGTTTAATTTCAAATGTGCTTGTTTTTTGCTATTCATTTTATTCAGTTGGGTTATTTAGTTTTTCCAATTATTATTTTCTTGATATCTTGAGCTCTAAAGGTCATCCAGTACATTATACGAAACTCAAATATTGACTATAAATAAAATTCGCTACCTCTTGAATTCGGTGATCACTGAGCAGTTAAGCCGGTTTAGATCCTGGGTTTAATTCTCAGGTCAGGTAAGTTGCTCATGGGATTTTCCATTAAGAATTCTCTGTAACACCACGGAGTTTAGATTTGTGCCTGATTTATTGCAATGGACTCGCTATGGATGATCATGGAGCTTATCTATAAGTAGTGAAATGTGCCTAACCCTTCGGGCAAAAATAGGCTTGCAGTAAGTTCATGTACGTGGGCAGCTCTTGGCTTATTATCTCAGAGTGATCTTTTTCTTCTTCGTTCCCTCACTGCTGAGGATCGCGTCAACATATGACACGTCTCAAAGCCATGCGGTCTCCTGCAGTGTGAACCGCTCGGTACAGGCTGCCTCCAACAGCCTTCTTTATCGCGTGTGACAATCTTGCCGTTGCTCTGCCTCGCGCGCGTTTACCTTCTGCTCGGCCCAGTGTTATAATACCTAAGCCTTTCCAGACAACGACAAGGCGAACGCATATAAAATATCTAAAAAGGCTGAGGGCTCGCTCCAGGTGGTTTGATGCAAGCCGTTTGGTGATGTTGAGCTTGATGGCATACCCTTAAATATATGATGAGAATATATAACTGATCAAAACAATAATTAAAATGTAGCAACGTCGGCTGTCAAATGTGAAATAACATTGATGCATGGCGACGTCGCATTTCAAGAATATTGCTAAATTAATAAACATCGTAAATTAATATCTTGAGAACAGAAAGGTTCTAATTTCAAATACACCTAATATACATTGTCCTAAAATATTTTATAGCCCGATGTCTAAATAGCAATAATATCTATTGTGGCTCAAAAGGCTTGTTTCCGAAAGAAAGGTAGTTTTAACATTTGAATAATCAAGTTCAATGTTTATTTACTTTATATTGCTAATAAATGAATTAGTATTAATTAAGTGATATTTATGTTTCCTAGATCATATCTTGCTATTTCAATATATCAAGTTGTTTCAATATCAGTTGATGTTCATGTTTTATCCGATTAAACATAACATTTACGTATGATCAATTCAAGACTTGTTGACTCATACGAAAACTTATTTTGAAATTATTATATGAAATTACTAGTAAGTATAGAAACTTTAATTATTAATAATTTTTGAACTTGTTAGGTACACTTGGTAGCTTATTTTGCGAATGGACGTAGCTTGATATGTAATTAACGTTACTTTTTAATAACTGACAAGCCTCATTGAAATACATGAATAGTCTTGTCTTTCTGTGCTTTTCTTGACAAAAACCCTTTTCCCTACACACCTCTTTAGATGTACTTTTAGACACAGTAAATAACAAGTAACGATCCTGACACTCAAAGATTGTTAATTAGTGGTTATTAATACATAATACATTTTAGTATCTCACCTATTTGTTATTAAGCTCCTCCAGTATGGACTCATTAGTTCTAATTGCGGTCCATGGTATACATACATAGCAGCCTCCGCCAACACCACAACTCAAAAGCATCGATCTTACTGCTTTCATGACTCAGAGTGATACAAGTCAGCAAGCTCAAATTCACTTAACAGCCTAATGAGTCATAAAAATGCCTCTGAAATAATTCCCCATATCACAAAATTCATATCTCCCATAATACCATGCATCCATTCCATATCAAAATATTTACCTTTCATATGGTGACAGATTTTTAAATATATTTTTTCAAGCGCGATATCCGCGAGTAATGTTTGCATGAACTCGATACCTTTTATTTTTTTGCATTTACAGGTGGGCAATTTCTCGCCCGTGGAGAGAGCGAGATTCGTCAGGTCATATTGAGTTAACACAAGGAGAGAAATAGTAGAACTTTGTTCTTGACATTCGAGACACATCAGGCGACTTTTTGCAAGGAATTTTACCTGGTAGTAGGACAATGGCCCACCACCTCCTCTTAAAGAGAGGAGGCCTGTGTACACACAGCGACACATCAAGCTACACATATCCAGTATAACACCTCGCTAGATACAGGTTTCCCGTACAATGAGAGATCCTCATAAATCGGTGCTGTATAGCTGGATTGGTCGCCGTGCGTACCAGTAGTGGGAGAACATTATGATCTATTTTAGCGAATTTCGAAATTAGGTTTTTTTTATAGAGACGACGCTTCTAATTAATTTTGAAAGTGGAACGTTTGTATCATACTAGTACCTCAAGTATTGTTTACACAAGTCAACAGGCGAAAGTTTTTATTCAGTTTCGCCAAACACTCGAGGCGAGGAACTCTCCTCGTGTAAATGGTCCATGAATATTATGTTTACCGCAGGCGTCAATAAATATTATCAGAATCTTGCTTATTCATTTATTATACTGTTTCGAAAGAGTATGGTAATGGCATAATTGATTTTGAAGTGAATTTGCTTGTACTTTCAGCTTTACTGATTTTTATAGCCTGAAGCTTCGTGTAGGGGAACTGAGTTTCATTTGTTTTTGCTTTGCTTTTATCTAATGGATATGATGTAGAGGAGGCCGTAGTTGTTTTTTTTATTGATACATACATTCACTCCTTTAATTCCAAAAAGGTTAGTCAGGGGTGTACTTATGTTTAAACCGCATTTCGCTACTTATGTTTAAGTCCCATGTAATAGCGAGCGAGCCTATTGCCATCAACCTGGCACAAATCTAGACTCCGCGGCTGCTACTGAGAAATTCTGCATGGAAAAACCTAACAATACTATGCCCGATCTGGGAATCGAACCCAAGACCTCATGCTCAGCAGTCGTGCTTGTGACCACTCGACCAACAAGGCAAATGCCTTCTTCACTACATAGTATAAAACAAAGTCGCTTTCTCTGTCCCTATGTCCCTTTGTATGCTTAAATCTTTGAAACTACGCAACGGATTTTGATGCGGTTTTTTTAATAGATAGAGTGATTCAAGAGGAAGGTTTATATGTATAACATTGACCCGTGCGAAGTCGGGGCGGGTCGCTAGTTAAAAATAAAATAATTAAGCGAACTTTAAAATTAAGCAACGAAAAACTTCTGCTGATATAAAGTTGCATTCATTGACTTTAATGCTTAAGTTGGCTTAAAAGCTGTTTTATTTTACTAGCCAGAACAGCAGCCAGCGAACGCCGCGCCGCGCCGTAATGAATATTGAAAACTTTATTAATAATCGATTTTTAGTAGTCCTTATGGGACACCACCACCACATCACCATGCAGGAACAGAAAGACAGGAGCCAGAGGAGAATATACCCTTATTTAAATAATATAATTTATTATGGTGTTCATACGTACAGGTTCAAGTTCTACGGTGTTTCTTATGTAATTTCTGCTGACACTACACATTGTATGGGTTGCGACCGTAAAATCTTCAATCACACGGATGAATTGAAATAGATGATTAAATCATTATATTATTTTATTTTATCCATTGTTTTTTTTCCTGATGATTGAATGGTACTTACGTGGGTTTCAGCCGTGCAATCTCTAAAACACCAAATCCAATGGACAATGTCATTTTTAACTCACTTATTATCGAACTATACGCAGGTATTTAAAAAATCATGTATGGGTATGTTTATTTATTTTATTTGCCGCGTTGGTCTAGTGGTCGAAATCGCGACTGATGAGCATTTTTTTTTTTTTTTTTACCGATGGGAATCATCAAATAACCCCTCCCGCTCTGGGCTGAGCAGGAGGGAGTGTCAGACTTTTACTGACTAAAACCCATCCATGTTCCTTCCTTTGCCCTTTGTGTTCCAGGGCCGCGGTATCTCTTTCGAACAGTCCCGCAACCCTGGCAGGCGTCGGCCCTTACGGACCCCTTCCTGTTTGCTGACTCTCTTTGAAGCGCGCGTGGAACACGAACGCGCCGTCGGCACGGCCTGTCGTCATAAGACGGACGGACGGCGAGCTAGCCCATAGCTCACCGTCCACAGGCCCGCGTCTACGGTGGCCGGGGGCCACCACGTGGCCCCCGACGCCCGGTGCGTCTCCCGCGGCGGCTGGGACGTGAGGTTCTCTCCCTCTCACGTCCCGCCACCTCTTTCGCTAGCATGACTGCTTCGCAGAAGGAGGTGACGGCGTCCCATTCCGTCTCGCTCCGGACCATGGATTGAACCAGGGCCGGACGCGAGAGGTCGCCGCCGCCGATCGCCGCTACGAGGACACGGCGTTGCTCCGCCCAAGCGGAGCAGACCTGCACAGTGTGCTCCGCACACTGCAGTGCGCGCGTGTGCAGTGTGTGTGTGTGTGTGTGTGAGCATGAGGTCTTGGGTACGATTACCGGGTCGGGCAAATTTTTACTGGGTTCTTTTTCCTTTTTTGTGTGGTTAGTGCCTAACCTGGTGTCAGAGATTTTAAGCCGCCTCTGACTTGGCTAGGCTCTGAATTGCAACACAAAACAAGGTGTATTCCCGTTGACCCCACTGGCATGGCCCCACTGGTGGGGTCAACGGAAAAAATCAAAACTGTCGTTTCGTTGGCCCCACTAGCCGGCCCTACTGGTGGGGTCAACGGAAAGCTTGCAATTTGGTTCCCGCTGGCTCTACTTGTATCAAAATCTTCTTCATTGCTTCAAAAATTAATAATTACTGACACATTTACTGACGATGTTATTTTTTTTCTTTCGCTACAATCATGATTTATCTCGGTTAGTCGTCTTAAAGCGCTCCCTCACCCGGAGCATTCGACTGTAATGTGACAGTGCAGATTCACTTGTTTCTGCACAAAATTGAATCCTGGATTGTTACATTAAGGTAGTAGGTTATTGGGTTAGCCATGGGGTACCCACTCATACCCAGTTGGAAACTTAATTTAGCTAGTTAGGTGTATAAACCCAGTCTCCAAGGGCCGTATATAACTACGCAAGTCCCTTCACACTTATCAAAATGTTCTAGTTCACAGCTTGTCAGTTAGCGCCTTGAGAATAAAGTTGAATTTTTCATCGTTATTGCTCAATCTGGAGTCTCTCAGGTACTTTTGTAGGTGAAATATTTATGACGGAATATCATAAAGGTCGGAAAAATAGGATAATCTTTCTTTTCGAGGAGTTTATTTTGGGGAGAAACTGTTTGTGATAGGCAGTAATATTTTATTTGATGTTCAATGTATTAAAATATAATGAGAGGTGAAGGAGATATTGATTAGAGATAAGAATTTCATCGATTATCAGATTTATTACATTATTAACGGTTCCGGTGACTACAATAATTGGTGATTTAAGTTTGCTACTACGAGTACATAATTACTTTTGAATGGCGTCATTTACGATTGACCTTAGATTATGTCATAATAATTTTCAAGCTACTAGCTAGCTAGGGAGTGGACTAGCCACGTAGCGCGAATGTACCCACAGCAGTGGGCAAATATCGTCACTGGAGCTGATGGAGGAAATCGCCACCGAGGTAGACGGTGAATATTTAATTATTATTTTATTACTAATATCTATTTAGCAAAAATCCCATTCCACTATATTTGGAAACTACCAAAAGCTAGGCAAATATTGGTTAGTATGTGAAATGTCAGTTATGTAAATTCCAATTTATTTTATTCCACCGAAACATATTTAGTTTATTATCGTATCAAATAAAAATATTTACATTAAAAGTACTGTATGATGGTAACCATATGTTTGTATTGGCATAATAGGCCAGCAGAAATAGCGTTTTATATTTATATTCTGTGGCGCTGTAAATCATAACTTGCGGTATTTTTAGTCTGTGGCAGAAATTATTTATTTGATTTAGGGAATTCTGGACATGTAATTATTATTAAATTTATTGCAGTGTTGATTTTGAAATAAAATAAATTAAAATTGTGTCAGTTCTGTGTGTAACATCGTGTATAAATATTACTTTTTAGGGTTCCGTAACTCAATTGGCAAAACGGAACCCTTATAGGATTACTTTGTTGTCCGTCTGTCTGTCTGTCAAGACCCTTTTTCTCAGGAGCAGCTTTTCATCAAGCTGAAATTAATACCAAATACTCAAGTCAAAAATCAATCTTTTAAGTCAACGCGATCAAAAGATATGTCTTGTTTATGTCGCATATTATGCGATTTCACAAGTACTTCCCTTTCACCTAGACTCATGAAATTTGCCAAAAAGCAAGGCCCTAAAGCACAAATAAAAAAGGAAAAATTCCAAAAAATAAAAAATAAAAGTTGAAAGTTAAAGGGTGTCCCCATACATATACAGCGTGTAACAGAAAGGGTATAATCATATGGAATACTGTGGTACGGACCATCAAGCTGAACAACTTTCTCTATGGGACCACCATCGAAATCGTAAAAAAATAATCAGCTATCCCATACATTTGGGTCGAGTAGGTATTGAAATTTTGTATAGGACAGCTGATTATTTTTTTACGATTTCGATGGTGGTCTCATAGAGAAAGTTGTTCAGTTTGATGGTCCGTACCGCAGTATTCCATATGATTATATGTTACACGCTGTATAGTTGACGCCAATTAAGATTATTTTTTAGATAATCCCTTCGAGCGCGAGCCCGACTCGCACTTGGCCGGTTTTTAATTAAAATAACTAGTTTTCTATTTAATTTAATTATACATATTTAGTTTATATGCCTGAATAATCATTTTTAGGATGATGTTTATGAATTTCCAGAAAATCTGAATGATTGCGAGTGTGTTACCGAAACTTTATAAGTGTTTTGCGAACTCAAACTTATTATATTAGATTTCTCACCTTTTCTTCTTTTACAAATGAAATTCACATACAAAATGTTGGTGTATTCCCGTTGACCCCACCACCCGTGGCTCCACTGGTGGGGTCAGCGGGAATTGATTAAAATAATTAAAAATTGTTCCCGTTGACCCCACCGTATTTTTGAGTAATAAAATTTTACTCAAAAACATGAATCAACTTATCCGTCTAGGCGGGAAAACACTGAACTAAAATAATATGTATTATGTTTGACATATCGATGCAAATTTTCTTGAACTGCATACTTAAAGTAGTCTTGCTATATGTACGTCATCAAGATACAATTAAATACACACACACCAACTTGTAAACTGACCAACTTAGCTAGTTTCAACATTCCCATACCCTTCCAGTTATTCGCAAGTTACTGCACGATTAAAAGTGACTTCTCTGCTAAGCCCTGGAGACTCATAAGCCAGTCTCGTTCTATAGGCACGGAAACCCCAAGAATTATTTCGTTGACTTCAGAAAATGTCTTCTGAACTGAACTTTGTGTTGAAATTTTAAAATAGCTGAATGTATTTATTGAATTAGATTATGCTGTAGTAGGCTGCGTTGCGAGCATATTGTGTTGAAAATAAACAGAACACCCAAGCGATGTTCAAGCGGTTACCGCTTATTCAGTACTTACATCAATAAGAACCCCCCCTCCCCACAAAGAAATGTTTCATCGGAAATTAAAAAAATCAGCAATTTCATTTTTACCGTGTAGGTATGGCACTTTTGTAGGACACAGTACATTTTTTAAAAATTACGGATGAAAATTTGTGTCTGGAATGTTCAGAAGATTTCATAGCACGATGCACTTACTGAATATGAGGTAACTGTTTGTGCGTCGGTGTTCTTTCCACCCTGAATAGCAAAGATTATAGCTTATTATTCATTCCTAGTGCTTTGGCTCTAACATGAGAGAGAATAAGCAATTATCAACCACGCGGGCCGAGCACCAGTAAGTGGATACTACATTTTGGTCTCGCACTGTTTTGAGACCTGTTGTTTTGAAAAAAAAAACCAAGACCTACCTACACAAATTATTGTGCCTGTCTGGGTCCGAATCTACGACCACACACAAACACTACACGTGAAATACGACGAAAACTCTTCTCAAGATTAAGCTAGACCCTACATCCCCAAAAAGGTCCAATCAATGCCAATAACCGTTCAATATTAACTTGATTCTCGAGAGGGCACCACTTTCATAGTTCATATATAGATGAGACGTAGGTAATTAAGTTAGGCCCCAGACTAGAGCCAATTACCAAGATGTAATCATATCAGGTGGAATAATCGAGGTGATTGGTAGGTACCTAGTTGTTATGTAAGGGTACTAAATAAAATTAAATGCAAAATGAAACTAACTAGTTGGATTCAGGAACTAAACAACCTGGAAACTGAAAATATCCTAGCTGTCTCGGTGTAGTTCATTATTTGAGTAAATAATTTACGAAAATTATTTATTAAATTAACTATATTATCATCCACATTAGTCATCAATATTATATATGTCCAGGCAACAGAAAATTCTACATTCTCACTCACTAGATATACATAATCCACCCTACACTTTCCTTCATCCTCACACAATACTAACCATACTAACACTATGTAGATTCAGGAATCGCATCTTAAATTGTTAAATATTTCGCGACAACTGTTTGATAAAGCACTAGAATGTTATATAACCCAAGGGCGGGGACCTGGTGTCCTGAAATACAGGCCCCAAGGCTAGTTTAAATAAGATAGATAGATAAATCATTTATTTAGTCAACACAAAAGACACAACACACGGAAGTACAATTAAATTATAAAATTTACATGAACATTCTTTAAATACCTATAAAAAAAACAAGGTGCCAATTTACAAAAAGGAAAACATAATTAGTTAGTTAAGGCACCAGTCTCCCACAATTTACTTACTGTATCCACTTGTTCCCATAGAAATCATGTTTTTAATGTGTATTGTGGCGAGAAAATAAAGATTATTATTTCCTTTATTCACTTTCTTAACTTATTAATTTACATTTTTAAATATTTCTTAAAAAAAACTTATATAAAAACATTTAAAAATATAAAAAATAGTGGTCCACCGGTATCGGGAGCTGGGTCCAAGCTACCGGTGGTTAGGGCTCCAGAGACAGGAACCTCCTCACAATGCGAACCGTATCGAGGAGTACTGCCTTCTGAATCAGGCCAACCGCCTAAGGAGAGCCTCGACATCCTGGATGGCGAAGAACCGTTCTCCAGTGCCCCATACATGACACCAGGAAGGTATGCAGAGTTGCATCTACTTTATGGTTACTTACATAATATATCAATATCTGTTTGGTTTATGATAACACACCAGTAATCCCCGATGGCTTAGGCACAGGTGTATCTAAATGGTACACCCACATTTCACCAGTTATGTTTAGGTCCTATGTAATAGGGGAGCCTATTGCCATCAACCGGGCACAAATCCAGAGTCCGTGGCTGGGTGACTGCAAAAAAGCGTGATAATATTAGGACGCGAGCACACGTCAAATCACAACCACGAGTCTTATTTTATATGTTAAAATAGTTTTATCAATTTGTAGTCTTTTTTTTTTTTCAGAACTTTAATAAGTACTGGCATGAATTCAAGGTGGTATTTTAAAAGTTCTGGAAAACTTCTTAAAATACCCTAACAGATATAAACTACGACCAGTATTTTTTAAAGTTACGCTATATATTTTAGTTATTCTGTTTGGGTTCTGATTGTTCAATAAATTACGTATTAAGTTCGATTCTCTAAAGGAACTGTTTAAGGATGTTATCGTCATGATGGTACATTGTCAATACATCTATGAAAATATACTGTGTGTAAGAAAAAAATCCGCATCTTTTTAGTACGAGAGGTGATAGACACATTTAGAATATTAGAAATATTGACCTATTAGTTCAGCCAGGCTTCAGACTCGCTAAAGTAGACTCTTCTTTCATGGGGTACTGTATGAGACAGCTAGATAGCTGACGTTTAATATTTATGCCAACCTGGCATTCATAGGCATGAGTAGTTTTCTTGAATAAAAGTAAAATTAATGTTAGGTATCAGATGAGGTAAACTTCTTCTTATTTATGACTGCCTAGTACTTTAAATTGGTACGAGACAAATTCTGTACTGACGGATCAGCGAAAAGCTTTTGATTCGTATGAATATATTATGTTTGTGAGTTTTTTTTTAGTTTAAGGTTGTTGTAAATAAATTGATTTAAAAGTCATACTATACTTTTATTACTTACTGTACTTTTTGACTCGCAAATTGATACTGATGACAAATCGGGAATATCGAAATTAAATAGAAATTCATTTGTTTTTTTATGATGACGAATCGAGACTTCTTGTATGGAAAAAAATTTGGTGACCAGTCGGAACAGTGACGAGTCGGGCATAAGCCTTTCAATTCAAGGTCACTCAGCGCTATAAAGCGGGCTATACTCAGAGCCTCTATGAAGGATAAGATCCAAAAGAAAGTATCTGGAAAAGACTTTAGACTGGTGTCACTGAAATAGCTTGGGGAGGAAGTAAACTGATTTGGCAGTTAGCTGGCCGTGTCTGCCAACCGTATATAAGAGGGAACAGGGGCTGCGATGCTCCATACAAATATATTCCCCCTTTTTCTTCTTGGATAATACCTCTAGAACAATCTTTTGTAGTCAACTATAGACACGTCGATGTCATTTCCTTTTTTTCAGCAACTAATAAGTAAAGAAAATATGACCATCCATAAATGACAAAAAATGCCCCATTTTATGGCCGTGATTAAAGACTACCAGAAAAATTAAAAAAGTTTCTAACATAAAAGAAATTGATAAGAACCTAGACATACTCTTCCTTAAAATTTTAATGTCAAAAATAATTGTATTGGCTCAGTTTTCGAGGAGAATAAGGGGAATTCGAAACCTCAATCTCGTCAACGTTTTTGTGATATAAACTGCAGCATCGAGCTGCAGCTGTCCCTATCGCACTCTACGAGGGCAGGCTTGACGCAGCGCGACGGCAAGAGTTTTTTCAACTAGGTACCTATTTTTCAAATTACTGGCAGGCCCTGTCACCCCTTAAGATAAGACAGCTTCGGGCAGAAGCCGCAATCTCAATAAGTAACTCCCAAGACTATTTCGTATACCTAAAACACTGTTTTAATACAACATATTTTACAGACTGTTTACGATATTTGTTTAGAATTTACGACTACCAACTCTGCCGTAAACTGCCACATATACCCCCAGGAAATAATTTTAAAAGCCGGCCTTTATATTCAATTATGGCACAGTTTGAAACCAATATCGTGTGCGCATTAACCAGAATGCCTCATAAACGTCTAGAGAGTTCCATAAATTTAAGTGCTGTACGCATAGAATTTACGATATTATACCTCGTTTTAGAGTTATTAGAAGTTTCTGTCGGGACGATATGTTTGTTTAGATGTAGATGTGGCATTTAGTGCGTTCATTTTGGAACAATGTTAGTAGGTTACGTAAATATTACATTAGAGGACAAATACAAAAAAAAAATGTTCTAGAACTGGTCGTTTTCAAAACATTCTGCTGAGATATCAATAGACAATCTTTTCTGTCCCACTGCTGGACTAAGGCAATCCCCCAAATTGTACCCGTCATATCTCAACATCTACTTTCAAAAGGCTTCCACATATTAAAAGTTTTTCTTAAATAGATGTCAGTTAGAGTAGGTCCGTTACCTCTTTTACAGTCAGGTAGACTGTAAAAGAGGTAACGGAGTTTTGAAAAGCTTAGCTTTGTACAGGGGGCCAAAAATGGCCACTTTAGCAGAAACATAATAGGATCATAATATGAATTAAGTACGTTAAAAATCTTAAAATAGTCACAGACGCAGTTAGTACTATGAATTGTCACTTTGTGACCATTTTACGAATTGTGACGTGATTCATATTATTTTCCTATTATGATTCTGGTAAAGCAGCCATTTTGAACCCCCAGGAAGCTCGCAAAATTCTAATTTTCGTTAGTTTTTTGCCTATTATAGGTCAGTCAAGCTGTATGTTGAACAAAATATGGTTCGCGACCGTAACGCGCATATATTTACTGAATTATAATCATTAAAATTATCAATACAACCTTAAGTTCATTTAATCCCATTGAATGACTATTTCACGGGATAACCCTCGCGCTTCCACCACCGTACACCGTCTTATAACTCTCACACAGTCTCTTTCTTAAGCTCAAAGTGTCATGTTAACACCGGGGTGCTGTTTATTAATTCCATATTTTTGCTCGCGACTGTACGCCGAGTTACATACGAGTACATTTGCTTCTCGTGTCAGGTACCGAGATGAAGTAAGCAGCAATAAATCTCTTAATATTTATGAGTTTTTGTGTTCAGCAGTATTGTGAGAATTTTATTAGGTAACTAAATGTGTAATTTTGTCGTACATTCTGTTGGTAGATACGCCTCTGTTCTGTTGAGTTAGCAGGTTATCATAATCAGCTAATAATGTTCCCTCTGCTAAGACGCAGGCCATAGAGAAGACTCTATGAGAGGGAGTGGTGCCACGCGATCTTGATAACTGTCCCTCGTCTTCGAATTTGAGAGTTTTCTAGGATAATATAAAAAAACAGGGCAAGTACGAGTCGGACTCGCGCACGAAGGGTTTTGAAGGATAATAAAAAATAAAAAAAACTCGTTTGTTGTATGGTAGCCCCCTTAAATATTAATTTTATTCTGTTTTTAACTGTCTAGCTATCACGGTTCATGAGATACAGCCTGGTGACAGACAGACAGCCAGACAGACAGACGGATTGTCGAGTCTTAGTAATAGGCTCCCGTTTTTACCCATTGGTTACGGAACCCCAAACAAACTAACGTGTAGGTCTTAAAAAAGTAACTCTTCTTCTAGTTTACTAAAAGCTTAGATACGTCTAGCTTAAAAAAAGAAACATGTAGAAAATCCTGTATCTGTAATCCCTTAACTCAATTTAAACGGAGAGTGTGATCATACTCTTTTGAACTTATAATGGTACTGATCTTTCATAAACTTTTCCCCAGATGTCTTGAATGCCCAAGAGTCCAATACTCAACAAAAATATACCGAAAGTCTCAATACTAAAAAAAAAACCAATTTGTGAATTTAAGTTTTCAAGTTTGGAACCACAAAAGCGATCCATATCAACGCAACTTTCACCAAAATGTTTTATAATAAGACTGTTTAAATTCATTACGTGGTTTCTTCATTTTGTTCTTCGGAATCATCTTTTCAATTGGGCAATTAGGATCGTAATTTTCCTGTTCACAAAGCACCTGACTTTCAAGGTTTAGAAATTAAGCGTATTTTCAGGGACCAATTAGATGACCATTCAGAATAAGTTACTAAAGTAGCTATAATCTGACTTGTACCCACTTATATTTCTGCCTTGTTACATTACTACATTACTTATATTTCATAGTAATTGAGGCGTATTATATGATGAGTAGATGAGTATTAGCAATAGTATTAGACGAATAGATGCGTATGTACATTTTCCACCACCTCTGATTTTTCAGATTCAAGTGCATAAGGTGCTTTGGTGAAGGAAAACATTGTGAGGAAAGCAGCGTGCATGTAAAGCCAAATCAGAGGCCCATGGGCGGCATAAAAACTCTGACACCAGGTAAGGCACAACCACACGAAGAAGAAGAAGAATTCATGGGAACTAAGAACTTAAATCAACCCAAAGATTTACATTTGGTAAATCTGCACTTCAGGACCACATCATCATCATTATCACTTCAGCCGAAAGACGTCCACTGCTGGACATAGGCCCCCCAAGTGTCACCACATTGTCCGGTCTTGTGCGTCCCGCATCCAGCGGATTCCCGCAACCTTCACCAAGGTCATCGGTCCACCTAGTGTGAGGCCTTCCAACGCAACGTCTTCCGGTTCACGGTCGCCGCTCCAGAATTTTTCGGCCCTATCGGCCATCCATTCTGCAAGTAATGTGCTCTGCCCACTGCCACTTAAGTTTGGCAATTCTTTGGGCTACGTCAATAACCTTAGTTCTCTTGCGGATGTCTTCCGGACATCAATTCAGGACCACAGCTTGCCTCAATCTTGGCCATAGAATCTTTGACCAAGAAGAAAGTCATGTCGCACAACTGCTCAAAGTTTGCACGGGGGTTGCACGATCTCCTAACCAATGATACCTTGATGATCAATGTTACCAGAGTTATGCTTGCAATTTAACTAGCACACATCTTACTTTTTTTTTTTAACAAGAAATTACTCCTAAACCAGTGAAGAGCCGAATCTTCCAAAAACCAAAACATCCTAAAACTAAAGTAACTATAACAGAATCAATGACAAGAATGTCCTTCTGACACGCCGTTACATTAGGGACCGACACATTAGCCGAAATAAGGGACGGCACCAATCCTAATGTGTTGATGCACTTATAGTAATTAATAAGGATCAAAGGGATGGCTTGGGTTGTGAGGGTGATGTTCTGTGATCATTTCACAAATGGTTTTTCTAAATAGTGTTTTTGTCGTGATGGTCCGCTTCCTAAATACGAGGTCGTTGTTTTGAGTCTGGTAGGTATAGTCAAACCGCCTGAAGCTGACAAAACAAGTGCATTTGGACTTGTACCAAAAACTCGCAATTGTCAACGACATTTATCGCTACCCATACTAACTGTCCTTAAATATCATATCGGACGCGTATAATACACAGTTCAAGTCGAAAGTCCTTGCCAGTTTTTGGTACAAGTTCACATTAACTTGTTTTGCGAGCGATTTTACTATAGTCTCTTTTAGTTGCTTTCAACTTCTTCCTCATCCCAGATACTGATGGTGAAGGAAAACATCGTCAGAAAACCTGAAATTGTAAAGACTAGACCTGAAATGGCTCTAAAACGCTAACAGTATTACACGTATGTAGTCATCGTCAACCACAGCCCGACTTCATCCACAGCTGAGTAAAGGCCTCTCTTTACTTGCGCCAATCTCCACCCTCTTGTGCCAGCCTCATTTAGGTTTTACCCGCGATGGCAACAGTTTTGTCTACCTATCTCGCTCTCGGACGACCAACATTTCTCAGTCCATTGCTTGGATGTCTATGTAGTACTAGTACCTAAGTAAACATCGTGATCAAAGCTCGTACATTATCTGCGTGAGATGTGGTATTTGCACTGCGGTGTGATAATACGGGCCAGGTAAAGAATCGTATACATAAAATTAATTAAACGTAAAGACGAAAAAAGTGAACGTGAGGAGTTCGTGTTACGAGTAATTAATGACAGCTGGTCGGGTTAGCTGGCTTTCCGTAGTTCTTGGCTGGCTTCCATAAATAAAGCTGAATTCTGGGGATGTAACAACTTCAAGACCTACAGACATCTTGTAATCTGAGAGTAAAATCCGGAACAGAAACCACCAGGAAAGCTATTTCCAACTTGACATAATCTTCCAACCATAATTACTAAAACTTCGGCAAAACGTGGTTTTAATTAACACTTTCACACGTTAAATTGTAACTTCGTCTTACCCGTTTGGGATCATTATCTTGATCTAACGTAAACACAAAGATTCTGAGACACTCTTGTGAAAATTCAGTTTGTTTACAAACTTGTGTAATTGTTTCGGCAGTATTAGGTTTCGGTTCTAATTAAAGGTTTTGGGGTTTTGTGTTAATTAAGAGAAAGTGTTTTGAAGAAGGTTTTTGATTAAGTAAGTGATGGTTATTTATTAACCACTGCCATTTGTCATAAGTTTTACCAATCTTGGATACTCGAATAAAGAGAAATTCTATCGTATGAATCTACTGTTATCAGGAGTAACCAAGAGCCCCGTATGGGTCGATCATCAATGTTAAGCAATGCTCGCCGAGGGTGGTCCGTGGATGGTTGACCATCCACTAAATTCCGAGATCACAAATCACGTTCAGTGCACGATGACATAAGAAGAAAACGGTATCTGGTTAATAATAACCACACATTGTGATGAATTCATGCAAAATTTTTGTGTAGATTAACTTACTGTAAATTATTAATAAACCAGTCTACATGTCGAAAAAAGGTGAGGTAACTGAAAAGTACTCCGAAGGGATACTCAAAGGGCCCCCAAATAACCTGTTAAAGTTCCATTAACTTCGGAATACTTTCCAGGTAAAAGTACATAACTGCTGGAACTGTAATGGAGCTTATTTATAATGAGACCACTCAAACAATTTTGCTAAATCATCTAACTACTAACCAACAACCTTTCAAAAACAGATTCTTGTTAGAAAAGAAAAATATTTTCGCCTTTGTAAAAAAATTAAGCTACAAAATATTGGCTGGATACTGTAGATATGAAACTGCTGAATAAAATAGAGAATTTAGCGTGTTATAAGGTACGAAAAGCTCTGGCCATATTTCTTGGCAAGTTAATACGCCTCGTAGATAAAGCACGTTCAGTCCAAGACAAACTAATTATAATGTGGAAGTTAGGAGTTGCCATCGAATGTGTGTATTTTGGTGATGTTATTAATTTATAAATTTTCCCGATAAAAGATTTATGAAATAAAAGATCTTCACGAAATAATAAGAAATAATCACATTCCACACTTTTACGAATCTTTTTATAATAAATTCTCATAAGTAAAGTTTTGTTCGAAAAGCATTTTGATAATTTTTAAGATTATTTTTACGGGTTATCTTCTTTTGATTGATACTCATTTAATAATAATTAAGTATTTTCTAAGTCTTATCCTACTTTCTAATTAAAATATTTTAATATTCAATTAATAAGTTAGTGTTTTAGTTCCTTTTAGTTGATTATATATTTATTATTTACTAACTGTGACCTTGATTTATTTGCTTCATTAAATAAGGTTGTGGGCAATCAAAGTTATGAAGTCGCCATTAGATTATTTTGATAAGAAGTTTACTATATTGTTATTTTGTATTAATTAAAGAAAATTAAAAAAAAAATAAGTACAATTTTTTCTTCATACTATAAAAAAATATCATCTCCCAAAATATGTTCTCTTTCTCGAAAAAAAGTGTCATAACATAATCCCTCTTTAAATATTTCTTGAAAGTTAATTTAAAAAAAAATATTCAGAAAAGTTTATGCTCTACGAAGTGTATATAGACATACTATTTGGAAATATTTTTTTTGTAATTTAGCTCCTAATAATGTTTTTATTATCAATGTACTTAGTAAATAGTAAAAAATCTTAAGTCTGGTTTTCTCGAATCAGTAACTTTTATGTTATGACGCTTTTTTTGCCAGGCAGCGATTTGTGTGTGATACTAGTAGGTAGTACTAACTAACAGAAAGGTACTTACAACAAAAAATGGGTATTAGTCCATTCATCATCATCATATGCCTAGCGTGTTCCAAACTATATTGGGGTCGGCTTCCAGTCCAACCGGATGCAGCTGAATATTATAGTAGTTTACGTTAAGCTACTGGCTATTTTCAAACAGGTTTGTCCATTATCATCCTCAAAAGACGTCCACTGCTGCCTCAGTATTCGTATCACAGAATCGCCGCACCTTCGAAACTTATGAATTTCGTGACACCAAAATACCGTCATGTATAAAGTATGCCAAATCTGAAAGTATGAGGAATAGCAGAATTAGCGCACATTATTATTCTCGGGCCCAATTTTGATAAAACTAAAACTGCATTATTTTTTGGAAGCTTGTAGGTAAGTTCTATTCCATAAATCATTTAAATTTTTGTATCCCTAATGAAACAAAATTAATTAGTATGTTGACTATAATTCTTGAGTCTCGCCAAAATCAAATTGCTATAAAGGGTGTAACAAGACCTGTAACGAAGCCCAAAGGCACATAGTCTCCCCTTCAATGTGAATTTTTTTTTGTTCTTGACCATACCTGGGAACCTTCTAGTTACGGAGATATTGGGGATCAAACTTCCAACTTTTTCACTTTTTTTTTTTATTACATGTTATATTATCAGATTTTTACTTTAAACACCTCCACGACCCCCGTACTATTCAATCCATCCATCAGCACAATGTTTTCAGTGCATAACGTTGAGTCCTATCGTAAAACGTGATTTTTCACCCCAAAAAAATAAGTCGTTTCCCAGCAATAATTTTTGCTTAAAGTTACTTAATTTGATGTACCACATAGTATGTAACAAAAACCCTGTTGTTCCAAGTAGAGACGTTTTCAGAATTGATATCCGATGGTAATTACGTAAGTCAATTAAAAAAATATTCAAGAAAAACAAAAGCAAAATAAATATTGAAATATTAATATTTGAAAAGTAACACTTTTTGTGTAATTGCTCACCTCTGCAAATAGAAATAGGTAGCAACTTGCTTTTCAACAAAGGCGCCGCCCGCCGCGCCACCGCACACTACCATACCAATAACTAGGGTCACGTGTCGATCATAAATCTCTCAGCTGTTTAACTAATAACACTTAAAATATTCCTCATTTGAATAAGACATTTTGAAAAAAAAACGCACACACACAGAATTCACTCGCAAAATCACAATAATTTGGTTCTTTTTCCAATGTTGTCAACGTAGATCAACGATACATCCGTCCGGAAGTAAGTTGCGCAGGCGACTGAAGGGCAGTGAGGGAGGGGGATAATCGGCTAGTGGCGGTCGTACAAAGGGTGCACGTACCATCAAACGCGGCGGGCGCCGGCGGCGCAGGCGGCATGCTTTGTGTTTTGGCGCCAGCCTGTCTAGCTATCGCGAATCAAAGGCGCCGCTACTTTTTATCGACCGTAGGCTAGATCGATTAGTACATTGTAAGTTCAGATGTTAAAAACATTTTGTAACAATGTATCGAATTAAAAACTATTTGATTATGGACAATATTCGACCACCACTTGTTTTTTTTTTTTTAAATTATAACTTCATTAATGGTAAGCCTATAGGTATATAGACACGCTGCTACAAAGAACAACAGGGTTTTCGTTACATACTGCATAATGATTGGTTAACGGCTTCGTGAAGGGTCCTGTTACATCCTGTATTGTTTCCGAGTGTTTTTCGCTACTTATGACTAGACCTGCAGCTGCCTGCCCATAGCATATAGCGATAGCTTAATGGAAAGCATCGTGAGGAAACCAGCATGCCTCAGAGCTATTTCTTGACGACATGTAAAGCCAGGTCAGAGACCCATGTGCGGCATAAAAACTCTGACCCCAGGTTAGGCGCTAACCACACGATAAAGAAGACTAAGCCTGCTAGAGTTTTAAAATAACGTAACAATTGTATTCACCTAACTTTAACTCCTACAAAATTGAGCGACGTCCCGGAATTTTCCCAAACAAGGAAGAAACAACTTTGATTAATACATGCGTGCGTATTTTTCCGGGACTTTTTTTTAACAAAAACCCTTTTGTTACACACTCTAGAAGAGACGTGACTGTTTTGTGCTGGTATTAGTGGAGGCTTTTCCCTCGTTCATGTAAATGACTGTCAATATTGCCTGCATTCATATATTCTTGGTACACATAGCTTCTTGGTCTGTTTATCAAAATTGTCAAGTACGAGTACGTTTATCAAAGGTGATAAAACAAATGCTGCAATTCTTAAATACAGTACATTTTTTCTTTTCGTTCATATGATTAAAATCCATGTGTGTATCGGAGTAGTAACAAAGAATGTACTTACCAAGTCAGAATACTGCTGCAATTCTTTCTCTCTTCTCTCTAATCTTTTGAGCATCGATTCAGTTTTTTTTTTAATTTCGATTTTGGATTTTTTCGTTTAGATTTTGAAAAGACAGAGTATTTTGTGATTTTTACTAGATGGTTTTTTTTAAAGCTCTGGGAAATCATGAAAAGTGTTATTGTAAAGACTAACGTTAGATTCACACGCAGAGATTTTAGTCGTCGGTGACTAGCTGGTGATTTCAAAATCTCACTCCACATACATACATATTTTGACATCTCACACAATTTAGTGTTACTTTTCAATGCATGGATTATAGTGCAGCGTGTTTTGAAATCGCCAGCGCATCGCCGACGAATGAAAGTCGCGTGTATACCATTAAAATGGTTAGGGTAGAATGTAAATGTATGTCTGTCAGTCGATCCTCTGTAATGTATCTTGATCCTTGTATGCCTCCGAGCAGAGCAATTTTCAAAATCATAGGTGACGTCAAAAGTAGTTAATGGATGTCAAAGTCGTAGCATGGTACTTTACTACGATTAGCAGCTTGTCATTGTGTCATGATAACAAAAGTGCAACCAAATTTGTTAATTGTGTATGATTAGATTAGACAATCATTATTGATTAGTGTGACTCAAGTAGATGACATAACCTAACAACACTGTAGTGCTTAAAGGGATCAGAGAAGAGGGGGAGAGATTGTACAGTCATAGAAACTTGCGTCTGACCACCGCACTATTCCAGATATAAGACTATTCCTGCTTTGCAGCGCCCGCCCGCTATAAACAATTACAAACTTTCTCTTGGTCTTTTCTAAAACGGTGATCAAACTATCAACTGTGATCATTATAAGAGCCTGAGTTTTTTTAAACAAAATATTTATAAAATAAAAAAACTCGTATATTTTTCAGTCTCTTTTTGTTTTACTACTATTGGTCCGCACAGAATGTGGCGGTAAATGGTCATCGTTTGCACGGGGTTTTGTTTTAAAATTTAACAGAATGATGCAGCTTTGGTCAACTGTACCTACAGCACACCCATGTTCCGCCAACTACGTATAAGTGCCATTTAAGAGGGGATTGGGGTGATTTAATAATTAAAATAAAACAATCACATTATGAAAGAAACATTTTATTTTTTTATAGTTTTTCACTAACAGTGCATTCACAGTTAAAGTTTCTTACGGCAAGAAACTATTTATTAAAAATTAATAGTAAAACAAAAAACATACATTTTCGAAACAGCGTGACATACAAATAGCTTACATTGATAGTGAAATATATACTTTTCTCTAATTTTATTAGACTTAAAGATTCGTGACTATTATTATTGTTTTCTACAGAAGGCCGTGTTCTTAGGCATTAATAATAACAATTATATAAAGTAATGAAGATTATGCGTTACTTACCGATGCACAGAAGTATTCTACAAGATTTACATTTTTTTTAAGGATAGTAAAATTTTAAGTTCACGATGATATACATAATATTATATGAAACCTATATAAAATATATATGATATACATAGTTATGAAGGTACATCTAGGTACTTATATGCAAGTAATAATTTCATTAGTGTAGTTGTATTAAGGTACGATTTTTTGGAAAAATTGTAGAGTAGGTCTAGTTTCTCCCCATTTTTACTACATTATACAATATACACATACATAAAATTTTGATGATTCAACCAGAAACTGTTTAAGTAGAAAGATTATTGAAATTCAGTTGTAATTTTTTTCACACAATACTATAATACTTTTTGAAGGGCCTACTCGGATTTTTGTACGCATACTTTTAGGTTTTTATTTTTATTTTATTGTGATAAAAAAAAACATGTTTCATTGCTTTGTAGTTGGAGTATATTCTTTATTGTCTATTTATGTGGTTACAGAAACTATTATTTTTAATATTATTATCTAAATTCTACAACGACGATGACTAGTCAAAACTATTATTATTTAGCATTATTTTGTATGACTGCAAAATAATGCGATTTTTGAGTTAGTCATTAAGTACTTTTTAGGTTTATTTTTATATTTTTTTTACCGACAAAGCTTTTTTCACTTTTAATGAGATTCAATACAATTAATCTATAAAACAACGTAAACTAATGTTTTTTTTTGCCGTTCATACAAAATAACGAAACACTAACATTACTTAAAATTAGTGACTAGATGAGAATGTTAAAAGTATCCTATGCGATATGTGACGCAAACGCTTCAAAGCATAGCATAATGAATCTTAACCTAATAATCATACGATTTATATTCTAGTACGCTAAATCACAACACTGCAAAATTTAAACATGTTTACGAGTGGAATGTTTCTAATGCTTTATGAGTGCTTATCGCTCGATAAATAAATAAATTATACCCGTAAGTACATATAGCATTTTTCTTAGGATAAATTGTGTTGTGGTAAGCCATTATGGTCTTTATTAGGGTCGCTTTAAAAGAAAATTGAGGCTGAAATGGCCGTGTAAGATGGGACTTCACTGTTCTCGATATATCAACGTAAGCCAATATTTATTTAGGTAGAGTTTGGTAGAGCCTATGAAATAAAGTTGACCAAAATATATTTATCTTTGAATCGAAGATATACAGGATGGAAAAAACGGATGGGCCTGGAAAGGAGGTACCCTAAAGATTGATTACAATTCGTTTTATCTTTTTTTTTTTTTGCGATATTTTTGTTCTTGGTTACTAAAACATGAGGTATATATACCCGTAATATGCGAACGCAGTGTTTTAAAATGCAACTCTTGATTGATACGAAAAAAGAAAGTATTATTCACATTTTAAATTACAATATCTAATAGTATTCAAGGTATCGCAGTAAGCACATTAACTATTTTAGAACAAACGCTTTTTTGTAAGTATGTATATTGTTCAGAAGTCTTATTATATACAATGCTTAAGACTATTAATAAATATCATAAATTAAAAAGTAGTACAAAAGTTTCTCGTCTTGAAAACCTTAGCGTCGAGTTAAGTACTAAAATTTTTGGTTCCATTGACAAATATAATATTAATAAAATAAATACAAAGATTAAAAACATGTTTCGTTTAAATAACGCTTCGCAAAATACATAGACATTTTAGCAACGTTAAAGACTACAGAAGAAAATTAATTAGTGATCATATTATTATTGTAAAAGGGTCATGTTTTTTCTATGCGTTTTTTATTTTTATTTTGTTTCATTTATTATTTGGCATTTCTAAAATAAGCTGAATTCTTTTAAAGCAGAAATTAGGTATGAAATATTAAAAAAAGCAAAACAAGTTTCCTTTTACTTTTAAATAATCTATGATCCCGAAAAAAATCTACAGTAATATTCGTTTGAACTATTATGCTATGTTATGACTTTAAATATTTTAATGTTTACCCTAATATAATTTGAATGAATTATGTCTAGAAGCAAAACACATTTTGCCTTAAATTAGTTTATCTACAGCGTCGCTTTAAATCTATGTAAGTCGTAATTATCCCAGGTTCAACTTTATATACAATATATTCCTTACGATTATATAGTAAAGCTTCACACAGTTCACTAATAGTTACATCTATATGAAAATGTGTTGGTACAAACACGATAAGAGATACATGAACTACGTATTAAATGAGTTTTAAAGGCTACCATCCAGTTAAGACTGCGATTTTTCTATATTTTATTTTGCGATATTTATTTTAACTTTATTTACCCCGAAAAGATCTTCTCTTAGCTCTTATTAAACAAGGGTGATAATAGTATCAATACAATTTTTAGTATGAAACAGAGCTGAGCTCAAAATATATCTCACAGGTATAAATTTAGCATCAATTTACATGGCTAATAACATTAAAAACATACCGTTAGCTATTAATTTACGTAATATATCAGCATCTCCATTTGCACTATAATTACATCTAGTAGAAAAGCATTCAGTATCAACCACAACAGCCATAAGATTCTTAAATCTAAACACGGAAAAAAACTAGGCATTTTGTTGAGGGCTCCTATTTGAAGACCACCTATGCAAATAGCACCTAAAGTGGGTTTACAACACCTAAAGTGGGC
This sequence comes from Eugnorisma glareosa, assembly GCA_947578425.1. NCBI lineage: Eukaryota > Metazoa > Arthropoda > Insecta > Lepidoptera > Noctuidae > Eugnorisma > Eugnorisma glareosa. Next base: position 14,966,776 of record OX387960.1, on the reverse strand, counting down.
GCGCAAAACCTAAACTGAGTGGGCAAAAAAACATTTGGCATTAAAACTGTGTACACAACACCCAAAGTCGGAACTCAACGCTCAAAGTGAGTGCGCAAAACCCAAACTGAGAGCACAACACCCAAAGTCAGAGCGCAACACCTAAAATAGGTGCGCAAAACGCAAAGTGGGAGCATAATATGGAATACTATGGGCGCTACACGCACGAGTGCTCTCCAAAATGGTGCTCTCAATGGAATGCCTCCAAAATACAGCTTAAAATATAAAGAGTATTAAAACTTCCCAGTGACATTTTTACACAAAACAGTTGATGAACAAAGTTTTTAATCATCACTTTACAAAGCAATTACAAGATAAGTATTTACAATGTCAACAGTTTGCTCCAAACTTGAAACGATTTTGGTCTAATTTTAATTCTGCGACTCAGTCGCTCCACTGGATTCGTCGTTTTCAATATCATCTGGTTTTGTCTGCCCTATGTTGAATTCTTTCAGCGCATCCTGTATATGCTTGACCTGCCAAAGAAAAACCATGTTAAGGAAGTTTCTCCCTTAGAGGCTTACCTCAAAAGAAAGAGAAGAAAGTATTACTAACTTGAAGTTAGTATAAGTTGAAAGATTCATATAAATTCCAACAGCATCGAACATTCATAAAAAATCATAAAGTTTATTCAATATCTGTAAAAAGTATGAAACTCGTCGAAACAGAAATGGTCGAATGACTTTGATAGAATTGGAAAGTTCTGTTTGTTTGATATCAAAAGTAATAAAGCCTTTGGATTTATTTAACTTTATTTCCGAAGCAAAAAGAAAGTTAGATGCGATTACAAATGGCGCTCTATTTTTTTTTTCACAATGTTCTACTCTCTATTATTCTTATCACATTTTTATATAAAAGAAAATAAATAAGTAACAAAAACTGTTCTAAGCCAATGAGTTTAAAAAAGACTTTTTTAAGAACTATGTTACATTATTATGTGTCATAATTATACAACCGCAGAGCTCATAATTATAAAACCTTGGGGACACTTTTTTTCACATTTCCAGTTTCCCCTTCAATTTCAGCCTTCACCATATTTTTATTTAAAATTTTTGGTTGCCAGACCCTTTGTTGTCCCCTGACCTTTATTCATCCCAAGGTCTTTTATAACTTTAGAAATATCTACAAGAATATGAACTAAGGCTAACAGTAATTAGTTTTAAGTACTTGATGAATATTCAAGGCGTTGTGTAGGACCTATATTATAAAGTGAATAGGCCTATGTAATTATTCCAACCTCGTTTGGTATGCAACGGGGGAATTTTATCAAGTAATTATGTTACCAAAATTCAAGCGAAGCTTTTTTGTCTTGGAATGTTTTTGATGTACATTTTTTTGAGATGACTTTTTGTCTTCGTCAGACAATCTTTAATTTTATGTCTCGCGTCAACCTTATCTGATTTATTTTTATTATCAGGCTCGGCAAACTAATTACTTTAAAAAGTTACCACAAACTTGTAAAATAAATTCAAAGACGTAGAGAAAATAATGTTTTGCTTGATAGAAAAGAAACAAACAAAAACAATTAAATGCTCCCCAAAATGATATTAAACTGTCGAAAAGTCTTAATCAATCATTCGATCTATCAAACAAAATTTCGATGTCCAATTAATAGAAAAAACTCACCTGAGAAACCATAGGGTCGGTACCAGGGTGCATGTACTTGCGGAGGAAATAACACGTTCCCGGGATGTCCTTGGGGAACGAATTTGGGAGACAGGAACGGTCCCGGGGCTCCATCTCAAAGCCCGGGAACTTTATTAGCCACCTGTCAAAAAAGTTGTGTTAAGAAAGTGTCTGTCCTTTCCGTAGCAAAGTGATTCAGTGGTCATGTTCTTGTAAAGTTAACAAAAGAGTTTGGTTAGAGGAAGGCCATGGACGTATTTGTCCAGGCGATATTCAGTTTTATTACACGAGTTTGTAATTTGATTTTTGAATGGCATGTCGTGCTATTAGAGCCATCTAGTTGAACCTCGTCTGGCAGCATAGAATCGCACTTTTCCATGCATCTATCCTTTTCTGTCGCTCAGAAACGTCGTTTGCCAGAGCGAGAAATATTTTATATATGTATACTAAAATATTTGGGATCCTGTAACTCCTGTAAGTTTACTGTGAAAGTCATAATTGAAAATTATAACAATTTAAATGGAGAATCAGCACCTACATAATGTGAAACGCCAAAATTACATAAGACAGCCCCCCAAAAACTTTACACTTCATCCATTCTACCTCCTTCACTTTTATCTTCTTCTTTTTCTCTCTTTTCTTCAGCTTGGCAGAAAAAATTATGGGACAAACTAGCCAGCAACACATCTGGCTTTCAGCCCAGAAACTCGTACTCGCTTTGTCTGTCCTACTAAACTCAGGAACCATCACTTTGCGTTGTGTGATGCAACGTACACGAAAACCACGAATGAATATTGCATAGACAACTTTATTCTAAATCCAACAGGAAAATACATCCCATATTTCTTTCAAGAAGGTTATGTATGCACGTCATATCATAAATTTTTCATACGCCCATATACCACCCTAAAAATGAACGCGATGTACGCGAATGTACGCGAGTGAGGTCATAAAACACACACCCCTTTCACGCCAAAAACTAATGGATCATAACTGAAAGTCCGCAATGAATTTTCATGAACAAAGTACCCTTTTTGACAGCACCTTGTATAAAGTTTTTTGTTACGCAAAATCACACGCGATAGTTCGAGGAAACCACTTCGCTATAAAAATAATTGAAAGGCAGTGGATTGTTAAGGCAATATTAAGTTCGATAAAGTTAATTATACTGTTAATTTGTGCTTATGCTTTTAATTATTTTAATGAAAATACTATAATATTAATAATAAATTATATTTTTTAATGTTTTGTATTTAAAATATTTAAAAAATTAATTAATAAGAGAACAGATGAATACAATATTATAATACTTAATTGTCAAGAGCCTCGATCAATACCTGAGGAGGCTCTCGTTAGGCAGCTGGATCAAGGGCTTGATTCAGAAAACGGTACTCCTGGGCACGGCTCGTATTGTTAAGAGGTTCCTTTCTCTGGAGCCCTGAAGCCCAGTAGCTTGGACCATGTTCCCGATACCGTAGGCTACAATTTTTATATTTTTAAAAGGCTTTCATATTATTTTTTTAAAGGGATATTTCAAAATGTACGTAAATTTGTAAAGAAACAAATAAAGGGCATAGAATACCTAACACAGTTTAATGTAACTTTAGATAATAGACTATAGCCAGTATTGCATAACCCTTATTCAATATTAGTTACGTTCTGAATGCATTATATTCACCGATCAAAGGCACTGCAATCAGTACAGCTTCGTAGCTGACAAAGAGAATTATTCTAGCGCATCGAAGGATACCAAGCACTCTCTTGGATTAGCCTACCTTCGAAGTAAACTCATAGAAGTATTACTTAAGGTGTTTTTACACCGGGCAATTTATATCGCAACAATAAACCTGATCGTGATCAAGATGTCTATCTTCAACCCGTTCAAGAGCTCAGTTTCACACTCAGCTCTAATGATTGTGACAGCTCTTGTAGGCAGTTTAATTGTGCTGATCGTGTTCAAGTTTCTGGGTGGAAGTCGCCCTAACAACCTACAATGTAACGATAACATAAAGCGCTTTACTATTGCTATTAGATAATAGCTTCGACCCCATATTAAGCTTTATGAGCCGGGCAATTCAGTATATCGATACCTTTAGGCTCAAAGGGCGTATCCACCAAAACACGACTTTACAGGAGAGCCAAAAAACAAAAAAACAAAACAGTTTTCCGACATAACTTTTTTGTGGGTATAGCTATAAAAAAAATGCAAAAGACAAAAGTTCTTAGAATTTTGAGATAAAGAACATGGTAGAATAATATCTTAACTAAATCCAACAAATAAAAAAATAGACTTCGTGGGTGGTATATATGCCATATTTAATGTTTAAGGGTGTATACCCTTAAACATTAAATATGGCAGTCGGTTACGCCAATAAAAAAAAGCTCCTGCTCAAACAGTTACGGGTGTAATAGCAATTCATACAAAATCAATTCAAAATTCATGACGTAAGTTACAATCTCTTTCTATTCTAGGATCTAACAAACGATGCAAACTACAAATCTTTTGTCCAATATGTGGTGTAAGACACGATTTCTCATTTCTCATCAATAATTTCTCATTATAAGCTCCGGTAATTCAATTGATTTTTACCGATCAGGTCATTTGCTTGATTCTTTTAGTACTACGCCTACTCATAACAACTGCAGTGCAGTCCAGAACTTACAGAAAATACAAACAAAACACAGCCACTAATAAAGCAAATTAATTGCATTATTCTGCCAAATTAACGATGCCATACATAATTATGATATATAAAAAAACATAGAAACAAGAAACGTAAAAACTGTTAACTATAACGGGCAAGCATAAGCATCCCGAACGAAAAGGATTTAAACATGAGACTTTATTCTTCCTCTGTATCTTCGTCTTCGTCATCGGTTTCAGGTAATGTATAGGGTACATCTTCAGTAGAACAGAGCTGACGATTCTCTTGATGAAAGGTCTTGGGGATTGTTCCGTTGTCACAGAGTCTGATAAGGTCTTTATATTTTTCTACAGATATCGGAAGTTTGGCGTTATGAAAAGGCTTAATAATGTAGTTTTTGTGTCCGGATATATCGTTCACAACATTTCCATCTGTACTATTCTCAATGCTCTTATTTTTACCATACCTTGTTTTCGTGTCCTTTCCTTTACCTTTTCCTTTTCCCTTGCTTTTGCTAATTCCTTTCTTTTGTGTCTTCTCAAATAATTGTATTTGTTCCTCTACCGCACTTTCTTTCATGGAATATTTTATTTGAACTTAACTGGATTCTTCTTTTTGAAAGTAGCTGTTCTTATTGCTTTGAAGGAAATATTTTTTAACGTACCAGGCGTAAACGTTTGGTTAGCCAATTGTGCTAAATCTGAATATTCCATGACATTGACATGGTAGGGTCTCGGCCTTTTCCGGGCTGCTACAAAAAAGGTCGCCCATTATGATGGACTCCAAACAATTATTCTTTTCTCTTCCCTTTCGATTACAGCATGGACTGAATCCACGGGCATTTAAGTATGTCCGGGGAGTAAAAAGTTTATCTGTATGACTTCCAGATTTATAGAAATTTTGAAAAAGTGATTGAAGACAGCCAACACTGTTTTATTTTTATTATGGCCACTGCATGAGTCACAGTACAATAAAAGGTTGTGCACACCTCTTCTATCAACTTCAACAAGATATTTTATTAGGCAGCTAGCAATTTCATTGCTACCACGTTTGCCATCGCACTCACCCCAGGTGAAGCAAAAAGCAGCTTGCGTGTTACTCGTAAAGAGTAAAATTGTACACAGAATATTTTCGTGAATAGTAGGTATAACAACATGCTTTCGCAATGGGGAGTGTTATTTTAATAGGGCGTATAAGCCAAATTTTAAATATTTTAGTATATTTCGGGGACGTAACCACCAAACTTGATAAAATGTCTGGTTGTATAAGACAAGTACCAACAACAATTCTTAAATAGCTAGTGGCGTAAACGCCAAAAGAGACAGATCACCGGATATACTTCCAAGTTTTTAAATTTGTTTACCTGTTGCGACGTGTGCGCTAATGAAAAATGAAATATATTTCATTTACGGCCCAAATTTAGAGAAAATCAATGTTTAGCGACCTAAAAGTTATGGCTGTATAACCCACTTTTTTGCGAATATCGACATTTTAAATATACCAATCGAAAGAGGGCGAAAAACTAAGTATGACTGCATTAAAATCTCATTTTGGCCAAAATGGCGGTTACGCCCTTTGAGCCTAAAGGTATCGATATACAGAATATTGAACTTCCGACATCATAATAATATTCTGAATTTCATTATATCACTTTAGCGTTAATGATAACTTTTAGCAAAGAATAGATTGACTTATTGCTTTAATAGTTCCCATACAAGTTATTGTTGTAAAAATCGACCGTCACCTAGACAGCCGCAGGAGCCGTACGCGCTGAATTTAATGACGTAATTCGTGCGCGCTGTTGGAATCCGTATCCTTGCAACATTTTGCTGAAATGCGGGTCGTTCAGCACATCATGCGCGTCCGCCGTAAACGTACCTTAAGACCTCTCGACCAATTCCCATTACGGACTGCCTTCAAGGAACATTGCACATTATTAGGATGCCAATCTGTCTTGCTAAGATCCATTGCCGTGATTTGAACCATGAATAGAATCCACCTGATTTGGCCGGTGGGCGAGCATTTCGTATTCAATACTGGCTTCAGACCATCATTGTTATAAATTGGCCAATCGATTTTAGGTTGTTGTATAATACAGAACAGTACCTAGCGGTGAAATATGCCACATCTAGTTTTTTTTTTGCTCAAGTTGAATTGTAGAACTACCGTCAAACTAACTGCAGTTCTCTATCTCAATCTGAAGAATTTTTAAGGAATTTCGTAACATAAATAGCCCCATATTATAAAAGAAAATCGTCAGCTCGAAAACAAAAACAACGCAAAGAATGTTGCTGAGATAACAAAATGATTGCATTGGGAACACGAGTGTGTTACGCAATTACACTTCAAGCAACTTATTTGTGCAGGCCGGAAAACACAGAATTAAAATAAATTTAGGATGCAAATTTTCTTGACAAGCAACGCCACTTTGAACTGAACACACAAATTGGTCATACTGTTACTGTTAAGTGAATGTAATCGAATAGCAGCTTCTGATGAAATAAAATTAATTCTTAATTTAAATCTTTCATCAAGTTAAATTCAGCACAATTTAAAATTAAAATCGTACTGTGAAAACCACTGAACAGTATTTTATTTAATTAATTCATGAATACAGATTTTGTAAAAACGTTTTGTGAGGTAAACAAAAATGTGTGTTTATGAAATGCGGGAAAGAGTACAAATGTGGCAATTTGTGGAGAATAAAATCAGTTTCAATTCCAGACGGCAACGAGGTTTATTGACAATGGTTGAATGATACAAATAACATAAACAGGTTTAAAAACTATTTAGTGTCAATGCAAACAATTTTACTTAGTTTAACTAGCTAACTCAACTAATTTTCTAATTCAAGCATCCTTAAACACCATATATTTATCATCAGCAATTTGATTGCTTTGTAAATTGACGCGCAATGTCTGTTTATCTCGGCCAAAACGCGAATATCTAGTGACCCGTCGCCAATGAAAATCGTATCTTCTACGGGCCTTACTTGAATCGTATGCGACAAACATAGACAAAGTAAAATTCATTATATCTGGAGTAGACATTAGTTCCATTATTCAATGTTTTTAAAACCAATTCGTTTGATTCAATCAGTTTAGTTGCTGAGAAGTTTGTTTCGCCATTGCCCCCTTGTTAAAACATTAAATAGTGGTGAATTGGGTGGCGGCCATTTTGCGAGACTGTCTTTTGTCATTTTGACGTTTAAAAAGTCCTGATTCTCAATCTAAATAAACATCTTTTTTTACCAGACTACGGCGAAGCCAAACGGAAAGGTTATGATTTTAGCCTTGATCGAGATCAAGCAAATTAACAGCATATCGAATAGTTAGAATATTGAACAACTTACTCATAAGTAGTAGGACTGACGTTGATCTTCAAAGGTTCGGAGCCGGACTCAAACTTGTTGGCAAGCGTGACGTTGTGCCCGAACAGACAGTACTTCAACATCGTCTTGCCGACGACTCCAGCTAGTACTGTGCCGGTGTGCAGGCCTATGCGCATCTAGGAAACAACGAGAAACAATTGATTAAATTGAAGAAAATAATCGCGTTCAGTAATGCTAAAGTTGAGTTTGACAAATTACCAACTTCAAATTTTGAACTCGTAAAGCTTTTTTAAGGTCTAAATTCTAGTATTAAATATTCTTAAAAAAAAATATTAGTCACTTTTGTCCAAAATAGACTTTGGAAATATGGCCTTTTCCCAAATTTATTGGAGTCGGCTTCCAGTCTTTCTGGATGCAGCGGAATACCAGTATTTTTAGAATGAGTGACTGCCTGTCTAACCTGCACAACCCAGTTTGTACTGGGTAATATGGTACCGCTTCGTAAGACTGGTTGTTCGGCCCACTGACTACCTGTAACGACTGTCAAAGATTTACAAATGGCAGCTAGGACCAACAGTTTAACGTGCTTTCCTAGGCACGGAGGAAACTCAGTATGTTATGATGGTCACCCATCCACAGACCGACCTTGGCAAGCGCGGCTTAACCTTGAAGATCGATGCGTGCGGCTGTTTTTATTTAGACACAAGCTCTTCAACTTCGGAAGTCTATTAACGATCTAAAATGAATACCTAAGTATACCTACTTAATCAAATAGAAAATAGAAAATTACATTCTTACCTGGAAAGTGTATAAAACTTTGATTAACCTTTGCGTCATCGCTAACGTGTGAGGGCAAACGTAGATGTTTACATTTCGATGCAAACAGTTGATTCTTTGAGGGAAATAGGTTGCGTGAACACACAGACTTGCTATCTTTAGTCGTTTTACGACAGCTTTCATTAGTATAAAATGTCATGTTGAAGCTTGTTGACAGGTAAATACGCGGAGTGTGTAAACAAAAACGCGGTTAGAACGGTCGCCATATGCGGTTAGACTAGAAAGTATGAGACTATGCCTTCTAGACCGTTGCGTGCAGTGCAAGGAGCGTCCACATTTTTTGCCGGTGCCGATACGCTACCTACGTGCATGGCACGCGACGGTCTAAGTCAGTGTCTGAACTCAAACTTGTGTGAAAGTTCATGTAGGTTAACTTAAATAAAAAAAATCGTTCAGTCATGGTTTGCCACATAGGTAGGTACTGTGGCGTGCAAGTGTTTTAAATTCTAAACGTGTGTTTTCTAATATATTTTTTTGGTCAAATATAAATAATTGGAGTAAATGTAACAAAAAATACTAAATGGCAAAATTAAACATGACAGAAAAAAACATTAAAAAATTCAAAATTTAATCTATATCTATAAAATTAGCAACTAATAATAAATGTCAAAATGATACAAGTCAAAAGTAAAAGATTAAAAATAAAAATGTTGTCGTTAAAAATAATCAGGAAATAATAATAAATGTTCTAGTTGTCATGGTCTCATACTTTTCAATATGTAAAGAACATTTTTTTCCCTTATACCTTCATAGCATGGTAATAACGTGTAACATACCATACCAAGACCGTGCTAAAATAAATGCATTGAACTTTTTGATGTTTCAAAATAAATTAAAAACTCCGCGGGGCCAAGTATGAGTTATTGGGGTTGAAGATACTGCAAATGACCCCTGTATAAAGTATCAGCTAATTACTTGATAGTGTTGATAAGAGATCGCTAAGAGTGTGTCGGAGAGCACTAAAAAATATTGAAGACCTATAAGAGTGAGCGCAAATATTGCAAATACCAAATCAAACAAAACACAATATTACTCAAACATAGATGTAATAGAACACAAACCTTGATAGGGTTCCCCTCGTGCGTCAAATGCTGCGCGCACGTCTCCACCATGCGCAGTGCCATCCACGCGATCTGCGGTGCGTGCGTGTCGATCTTACGATGCAGCCCGCTCGCCACGCAGTATGCGTCGCCTATTGTTTCCACCTGCACAGAAGATAATGGAATGCATCAGTTATAATAAAATAAAAATCTTTATTTTTATAACGGAGAAGTACAACAGATATTGTATTTTGAGTTAAAACATAGTTAACGAAAACTGTATTTTTTTTACAGATCATGTATAAGATTTAAGTGACAATCAATTTGAGAATGATAGTCCATTTGCCATGATTGATCCAAAACCTATAATATAAACTGAGCCTGATTCATATAATTAAATTAATTTAAATGGTCAATGTAATTGGATTCAGTACAATTAATAATTTAATTCATTAGTGCGTTTACAGTGTGAAAACCACTGAACAACAAATGCATTTTATTAAATTAATTCATACAGATTTACTTTAAAATGTATGTATTATACATGACATACATAAATCTGTATGATTTCGAATTTAAAATATAAAGTTGAATTAATGCTGGAAGCGTTCGAATGTGGCATTTTAACGAAATTTAAATTCATATTCACTGATCTTGTTACCAGATAACGTTAACGAAATTTATTGGGCAAAAAATGGTTTAAAAACATTAATTAACACGAGTTAAAAAAAATAAGTAAGGGCCAATTTCATATACCTACTAAACTGTACTAGACCATGTAGTGTTTATTGTCGTCATTAAAACTCGATTTGGATAGAGGCAAAGTAATTAAAAAATACAACACCAATACACGCACCACTTGATGATTTTTGACTTTAGTTTTTTCATACATCTCGAGTTCGAATCCCAAGGCACGCCTCTCCGATTTTTCGGATTCATGTGCGTATTGTATAATTATCGCTTGCTCCGGTGAAGGAAAACATCGTGAGGAAACCAGCATGCATCAGAGATATTTCTCGACGGCATGTAAAGCTAAGTCAGAGAGGTCTATGGGCGGCATAAGAACTCCGAAGTCAGGTTAGGCACTAACCACACGATAAAGAAGAAGAAGTAAAAACCATCCATGTTTTTTTTTTAGATGGGAAATCATCAAATGACCCACTCTGGGAAGGGAATGTCAGACTTGTACTGACTAAAACCCATCCATGTTCCTTCCTTTGCCCTTTGTGTTCCAGGGCCGCGGTATCTCTTTCGAACAGTCCCGCAACCCTGGCAGGATCCTTGTATTTTACCCACATCAAACCGTCACAATCAGTTTATTTCCGTGTTAAATTAAGTTCTTGTAAATTTCCTACATAGTCTTCAAAGATTATTACTATACACGCTTTCATTAATATAAAGCTTCTATTTATCCAACATCCTTCAAACAGATTAATAACAAGAGTAAATTATCCTCAGTAAACGACTATTAATTACATAGAACAGTAATTATAATTATAATTGTGCCTTAATTATTATTAAATTAGAGCATGGATCACTGGCAACAATTACTTTTGTATATTTGATCTACAATGCTTTATTTTGGTGTCACTTTATTAATTAAACTCTGTTTGATGTTTCAATTACAGAAAAGATATCAAAAGAAGAGAACGGTTGACTCTTAAAGGTTTATCTTTTTGGAGTTGAATAAAATGTCAAATTTTATCAAAATATAACACCATAACATCACGGCTGTAATCTCTGAAGCAGGGCAGAGGTGTACGCACGACGGCCAATCAAGCTATAAAAAACCAGTTTATGCGGATCTCTCATTGTATAGTAAATCTATACAAAGCGAGGCCAAGTTATACTGGATTTGTACAGCTTCATGTGCCGCCGTGTGTTCCTAATAGTACACCCACGTTTCATCAGCTATTGTTTTAAGTCCCATGTAATAAACGGCGATCCTATTTCCATCAAGCGGGCAAAAATCCAGAGTCTGTGGCTGCTACTGAAAAATTCTTGATAGAAAAACCCAATTAAAATTTGACCGACCCGGGAATCGAACCCAGGAACTGATGATCAGCAGTCGTGCTTCCGACCACTCGACCAACGAGGCAGTTCATTCGAGTCAATTCTAAACAATCATTTTGACAAAAAAAAATACAAAGAATTTAGGAACGAACCAAATCTGTGATAACTTTACAAAAGTTACTGGGTTGTGGAGGTCAGATAGGCAGTGGCTCCATGTAAAATACTGGTATTCAGTGGCGGACCTATCATACAAGCCGAAAAGCCCTGGCTTGTTTTACAATCAAACTCAACAAATAAAAATAATAGAACATTCTTTAGGTTTCTTTAGGGGTTTCGGCCGGTGCTAACGCTTTCTCTTTCACACCCGCCGGCTTGCATCTGGCTTCTGACCTCTCAATTTCTCCTAGCAAATTTTTAATACATCTGTAGGTACTTATTTGGAGATATTGTACTGAATTTATTGTGGTAATTCGGCTTTGCCTCCCTTTCGATGAAAGGGACCGGGCACGCCACTGGGTATTCAGCTGCATCCAGTTAGACTGGAAGCTGACCCCAACATAGATGGAAAAAGGCTAGGCAGATGATCAACCCAAAAAAGTATTAAATGTTAATTTCAACTATTGCTTGTCGCCCAAAAAAAAATTAACTCCTAAAATTTTCTTCCAAAGTTCAAACGTTCTTGGCTGTCGCGGCCGTGATGTGACTTCATTTACCTCTATCTGCCTTGTCTACATCATTTTTTTTGTCTTTGGTTAAGCAAGCCGCGCCATTTTGTAGAAAAATCGTCGGGCCCTTTATACTAAGTATATTGAAATATAATAATATGGATAATAGATAGATACGATAAGAAATATTAATAAAATTCTTAATTACTTTTTGATCAAGTTAAGCTGTCGAAGCAAAATTTTCATTAACGTGAATGAAAGATGGATTACAACTTTCATCGTTTCTTCGTCAGTAAAATCAACATTTGAGAACAGGGGTTGAACGATTTTAAAGAACTTGTTAAGATCTAATTTAACAAAAACCAATTTAATTTAAGTTTGATGTAATTTTAAACAACTGCTGCATCGTTTAGATTTTTTTTTAAGTCTAATAATGCTATGTGTTGATTTAATTTCTGAGAAATTACATTGTGTAGATTAATTCAACACGGCCTTGTTCTTTTATCCCCCTCTGAGAATTTTTGAATTCAACGTAAACTTTATTAATACCATATTTTTTATCTTTCTCGTTTTATTGAAATGATCTATAATATTATAAAGAGGTAATGTTTGTGATCTCTGGATCTACTGAACCTTTTTTGAAAATTCTTTCACTAATAGGAAGCTACATTATCCCCGAGTGCTATATTTACAACGTGCCTGTGAGAGAATTTCCGATCAAAACGCGAGCGAAGCCGTGGGCAACAGCTATTATTGTACACCTGACACTTCAAAATATGAAAATTGTTTTGAATCCCGAAACAAATCCTTGATTATCCTGAATCAAAAACTAAATGAAACAGAATCAACGCTACAATTCCATAAAACGACTTACCCAAAACGCCTTACAAAAGGAACGGAATGAAACGTCCCTCACTGAAGTATTTTGTTTCCAAAAGGCAGAATTTCATTCTAATTACTAACGGTAATTGTATGCTCCTTGTTTCAAATTACCAAACTGTTTAGGTTAATTTGAATTTGTAAAGAGAGCAATTTTCAAACGGTCTTCTTTAAGTAATGTGACTATGTAGCGTTTCTAACATCTTTGAGGTGGAATTGTTGACTGTAATAATGGACAGGTCCACTCAAATCTGTGTGGTTCTTTCTCCAAGAGACCATCTCAGACACAAATCTGCATTGTGTCATGTGAGCTAACCAAGATTATGTCTGGACTTTAAAAGAGACTATGACCTATGAGTTTGCTTCGGCTGTTTCTTCTCAGAGTAGTCAGGTACGAAACACTGGACCCATCTAGTTTAAAAAAAATTGACGTATAAAAGTGTTTGTAAAAACCTATTTGCTAATTAAACATCATTTATCATTTAGGAGTACATCCATAATGTCACTCTTGGTATACCTTTTTGTGGTTTTTTGGATGGTATCAATTTAAATCGTACAATTTTGAATTTAACAGTACAATTTGCGTCGTTCATTGAAAGGTCAATATTTGTTCAACGAATTTAAGAATTTAAAAGAATTCGATTTTTGGTAAGTCGTTTGGTATTCAGTACGAGCTCCATGTTTCAGTCTTGTTTTCGTTGAATTTTTATTCGACTTCATGTGCTGATAGAATACTTTTATGGCTGATTTATTTTATATTCTCAATTTACAGTTAGATCTCTAGCTAAAATAGAATCAGGCTTACAACTGACGCGTGTCAGACGACCAATACCTGGCGAAAGTATACCGTATTTTGGGGGTCTCTTTTCATGTAATCGTTCAAATAGTTCTGATTCTTAGCCTACTTTGAATCAATGACTTTGGATTTAAATAGGCCAAAATTCACTATAAACTCCTTTAAAATAACTAGCGTGAATTATTCTCCTTTATTCATATAAATACAAATTAGTTACATTTTTAAATATTTCTTATAAAGAACAATATAAAAACATTTAAAAATATTAAAAAAAAAATATTATTATAATATTACTTCCCCATTTGAGTCGAATTTTGTTAATAACATCAAGGGTTTTAAGTTTTTTGCACGGGACCCTAATTATTTTTCTAAAATAAAAGTAGGTAGCCTCCTTGTGACATCAGCTATCTGGCAGTAAAGTCAAAATTGGTCGAGCCGTTTCGGAGATTAGCCGGAACAAACAGACAGAAAGACAAAATATAATAAAAAGATTTTTGATAAAAGTACCGTTTGCACTATCTTAGATATGCATTCAGTAAAAAGCTTTTATTTTGAAATAAAAAACAGACACTTCAATTGTACTTCAAATATATTCGTAAAGAAACAGTAACGCGGAAAAAGAGTCAGAAGGCAACTGCTCTGCAAAAAAATCTTATATTATTAAATGCCTAGAATTAGAAATCTTACCTTATAAACATCCAGCTCCTCACAGAAGATATCAAACACGCTGTACAGGTCCTCAAGCATGGCGATGACCATCATCGGCGTGGCTGTAGCACATATCGAAGTGAAGCCGACTATATCGCTGAACAGCATTGTTACGTCGTCGTGGCTTTTGGCTTCGATCTTCTCACCTTTGAAAACAATGGCTTTGTTAGATGTTTCTGTATCGTCTTTTTGATTTGGACTTAATAACTGAACAACGCTCCCGAAGGTTCCAAACTCGTAGCTAAATTCAGGACCGACACAATTCAGATTGCCATCGAAACGCAAGAAGAAGAATTTAGACCCACACGAAAGACCCTCGGTATGGTGAAAGAATTTTCTCCTTACCGTGTACATGTATGTACCTAGTACATGGTTATCTACGTTTCTGTTAGGGTGATATTTTCTTAGTATGTTTCTTTCCATTCAGAAAGTGCGAGGTCACTCATTTTGGTATGAACACTTTCACACGCTATTTAAATGCCGGGATTTGTTTGGAGATTTACATTTTTAGATGATCTCTAAAAGTTTAAGTCTTTGTTTCGGCCTAGATTATAATAGCCACTTGCAACAAATAAACTAGTTCAACTCTGCGTAACATTATCAGCTCAGTCAGAAATTTGCTTAAGCAGCCTAAAACCCAAAGACGTAGACGACGTAGGCGTTCATACATTCTAACTTAGAACATGACACCAATTTGTTATAACAACGTAAGATTCTTGACACCTTAGCCTTCTATGACACACACGACCTTTTAAATAAAGTGATTCATCACAATGAATGCTCTCTAATTATTCATCCAGCCCGTTAAAAAGTTAATGGAATTATAAAAGGTGAGCGCACCTGTCTTCGGGCCTTTGCCCACGGTGACTTTTTACAGCAATGCAAACGCATATGGCCGGCTCATCGCAGCGCAGTCGCAATGTTGTCGCTGGCTGTATACCTTCGCCATATTTAAGGTGTATCTATTCATACACGAAATGTCTTAAGGGGCACAAAAACAGCTTTTCCCTACAATGTTATGATCACATTAACTCGTCAAAATGTACTGAACAGCTGTTTTTTTTTTTTTCCCGATTTCGAAGTTGGTCCCATAGTAAAAGTTGTTCAAAATGATGAGTAAAATGGCCCCTTAAGAGATTTCGTGTATGAATAGATAGACCCTATATATACGCCATATATAACCACCTTTATCGCTTTAGCCGTGATGGAAACGTGATTCAGCACCGATGCAGAAATGTCTCCGTTCTCTACTCTTCGTTCCTCTATGTCGTCAGATGCGGTAGTGCGTTTGTATCAATACAGTGACTATGTTGACGAGAGTTGCATCGTTCACAAAAGCAATTTAATGCGCGACATGTTTATGTTAACTAATTGGGCGGCAATATCGCCACAAAAAGTTGCCGTGAGCGAAGCCAGTTACGAAGTGCACACTCAAAGCTAGATTAAACTTAGTAATTAATGTGTACGCCAACTAACAATGGTGTACAACCCCGTTATGGCGTTGAAGGGCGTGTGACAGTATAAAGGATGGTATTATACGAGTATGTGAATGACATATAATAAACAGCCTTATGATATGTTATGGTGATAACTTTCTTTATCATGCAGTGCTATCGTCATCATACTATACCAGATTGAATTTACTGTAGATAATACTGCTTAGATATTTAACACAGCAAGAAAATAGCAAGATTAGTGATGGATTGGATGAAAGCTTTTTACGTATTAAGGCTAGGAATAAATTGCGGACACGGACACCTCTATTCAAAACTTGTTAAGTTATTTGTCCTTGAGAGCCTACCTACTCTGATCATAATTGTTCACCCACGAAAATATTTTAGATCTATGCAATAATATTCAAATCAGCATTGAGATTAGAACGACTGAGTGTTTTATTACACCAACTCACAACTGAGCAATAAAAGTCATAATACCAGCAAAACTTTTACTTATCCAGTATCACAATAATTCGCTTTTATATGACACTTAAACTCGAGCTCACGCAGACAACTTGGACAAATTATTCACCGAAAACTCTCAACAGAGAATACTTATTACTCGAAATAAGGTTTTGTAAGCATTTTGACATCAACATTAGTCAGTTTTACGTCATGACAAAATTGCGTGATAACTCGGTGCGTCACGCAAAACGTCGTGTCTAAACAAATGTCGTTGAGTGAATGGGACGCCTCGGTTTTGGTTTATGACTGTAATAAGGGGTTCGTGGAACTAAGGGTTCCAATCTTAAGTGCTTACGTGGGGTATGAGATTGCGATCTTATTTTGGTGTTTGAACAATGTGATGTAGGTCAACTTTCCATTGAATCTGGTAACTGAAGAATCGATTTGCAACTATGAAAAATCATGTTGATAGGAAAGATACGAATTACAGGTAGATATGACTGTCTGTGTAATCATGGTGTTCTGCTCACCATGACGTACGGTGCTCACACTAGAGGCTGCGTACAGAGAGTAACACAGAGAGCCATGGAGTGTTCCATGCTTGGCATAAAACTAGAAGACCGAGTTCCAAACGTTAAAATACAGAGACGTACGAAGGTCTTCGATATTGGAAATCTCGTTATAGAACTCAAAAAGCTGTGACCGAGTGGCGTCCAAGGAGTAGTAAGAGAAGTGACGGGCAGACGACATTGTTGCCATCGCAGGAATATCCTGGATGAGGCTGGCACAAGAGCGTGGACCTTGGCACAACCAAAGAGAGGCCTATACCCAGCGGTGGGTGAAGTCGGGCTGTGGATGATTACTGACGATATTGGCACACAACAGCAAAAAGTGCAATGCGTTTCTTAACTTCTCAAAGTTGCTATTAACGTGTCTACTGGGCCTTACTAATCCAAAAAGTAACATCGATTAGAAATGAAGAATAGTGTAAAAGAAAGTCCTCATCACATAATGAGGGATACTAAAGTTTAAGAAGACAATAATAATGAAACTCCAGTACCAGACCTCACTAAATAACCTTTAAACACAAGTAAACTACGCCACAAGTCGCCACTTCAAAACAAGATTGACTCGCTAAATTCCGTCTAAGGCCTAACTCACTTCAATTCCCAGGATGCAAACTTTAATCAAACATAGTGCGTACTTAAATTAAACCATACATAAATCAATTTCAAAGTGTACGAACAGATAATTGTCTTACAAACTTACCTAACCACAGTCTCTTAGCTATATGCGGAGGAAATATTAAATGTAGAAGGCTGACGTTCTTTTGTCTTTCTTTGTCCACGGCTTTGCTCGCTTCTTCTATTGAGTTCTTTAGCTTGTCCATGCGTCTTCGGAGTCCATCCTGAATGAAAAAAATATGGATTAATATAAAGGTTCCCTCCAGATGGCTCCAAAGGTTGTAAAGAAAGGAAGTCGTGGCTAAATAATAACAGCCGCACGAGTCGGTCTTCAAGGTTAAGCCGGGCTTGCCTGGTCGGTCTACGGATCGGTAACCATGTATTACACATCGAGTTTCCTCCGTGCCGCGGAAAGCACGTACAGCCGGTAGATCTTTGAGAGTCGTTACCGGTAGTGCAGTGGCCTGAAAGTTTGAGTACCAGTCTAACCAAGGGGTATAGTATTGCCCAGAACTGACAGGGTTGTGGAGGTCAGATAGGGAGTCGCTCCATGTAAAATATATATATTCAGCTGTAACCGGTTAGACTGCAAGCCAACACCAACATAGTTGGTAAAAGGCTAGGCAGATGATGATGATGATCATAAACGGTACTTCTGTGTATGCGGTTCTGGGTTCAAATCCTCAGGTCGAATAATGTTTTATAGGGTCTTGCCATCAAGATTTTTTAAAAGCATCCCTGAGTCTGAATTTGTGTTTACTTCATCGCTCATCCCATGACTGACATAAAAAGCGAATTGTGGGGGTAGGTACTAATTATAGGTACACTCTTTGGGAATAACAGGAGTGATGGTATGTGGCTATGTTCTGTTGCAGTACTAGAAATAATTAATTTGATATTCAATGAATAGTTACAGAAAAAATCTTGGTTGGAAAGCTGCCAAACGCATTGATAGCAAAGAGTAATTTCAATTGCACTGTGACGTAGTTAGTACCTGGATGAATAGGTAGCCGTCTGGGAATAACACGTGAGGTTGTTTTTTTGGGAAAACTATTTTTTTTCTTTTAATTGTGACATTACAAATGTAAATTCACAATTAAAATCAAAAGTCACGTCTTGTCTCAATAACCTCATAGTCTGGTCTTGTTTGTTATTAGTTTTCTTTTTTTTTAATCCACACAACAACATAATATCAGGCTTGTTTTCCCAAAGAGTTTGGCCAGAAAAGTTCAGTTTTCCTTTTTAACCGAACATCATCGCAAAATTCTACAGTTATCCCTAGTAATTACTCGAATTCCAAGTATGGTTTGCCTAAGTTTTAATTTTTCCAATTAATTCCCATCAACTGCACTACAAGGTTAGAAAATTAATAATAAATATTCATTGTCATCTTGAGCTCAACTCAAGTCTTTGTCTCCACAAAGCAAGTTTCAAGCACTCTGCCGGAGACATTGGACTTGAAGACGATCAACAAGTGTGAAACTTCAAACTGGTGTTTTAAAACTACTTCTTAACTCATGCTGGTGAAGCTTTTGATACTTCTTTGGTAATTCTTGAACAACTATGTTGTAAAAGCATGTTGTTGTGTTCATATGTTCAAGATTTTTTGTAGGTACCCAATATTTAGTTTTGTACGATATTATATTGTATTTCATGGACCGTGTATTCATAAAAAAGGAGCATAACATCCATAAATTCTGTTCACACTATCGTGTATCAAATCTTGATTTATGACTATACTATTTTATAGTTTTCAGCAGCTCATATATTCCAAAAAACAATCATGATAAACATTACTTTATAAATGATTGTTTAACGATTCATATTGGTTAAAGTATTGTTAGCGAGGTATCAAGAAAAGAATAAATAATAATAATTGAAGATAAATCTTACCTGAGCTCTTGCCTGTTCTCCAACCAAGATGACATCTCTCGTTGCATCATGCAGAGGTATATCAGAAATGAAGAGACCTCTACCAGTCAGACCCTCAAGTCCATCGAGGAAAGGAGATCCAACGAAGAGAAGAGAGTCCGACTCTGAACAGAACACCATTTGGCCTTTAATCTCCAGACCCTGTTGGCAATAAAATAATGGGTTTAAGACAAATACTTGAAAAAGTTATTAAACTGACGTGGTCACTAAGACTATCATTAACAATAAAACGACATATTTACACAAACAAACAGTAAACATGGAAATCATCCCGTTTTTAGTGTTAATGATAAATACTTTAAGGCACAGAAATTCAAGAAAAATACGATAATCACGGCTTTTCAAAAGTAGATTAGTATAACTAATCTAAAATCTAGGCACAGAATATAGAAATAGAAATTCACAGAAATAAAAACCGCATAAACTTGAAGGATGTTTGGACTACATTTGAATAGTAAATATCTCGCAAAGACAATAATTTATGAAATCCTTAATTCGAACAACAAAAGAAAAGCTTAGTTACTAAGTAGAGATAGGCCAGCTTCCAGTCTTATCTTATACTTTAGTGTTGTTAGTATTTTTTTTGTTCGAATCATAAATTCTAGAAAGATCGTTGAGAGTCTTATCAGGTTATATTTAGGAGATGTAAATTTTCGGACGGACATAACAGAGTTTAGCAGAGACGGTACGAGCAAAACTTTTGGTGCAAAAACATAACACCTCACTTTCCTCTTTCTACATCTGAACACGTTCTGATGAAAGTCCGTAGTCCATTCAAAAGTTCCAACGATGCGGTAGTAGCAGGCAATTTAGGAGGGCGTCGTGTAAAACGTGGTTAGTGCACCACTTTAGCTTTGTTTTTGTAAGTAAAAGATAAAAGTTTGCCCGCAATACCGTGAAGAATATACGGAGCGTGGAACTGGTCTGCGGGTAACATCAGCTAGAAGTGTAGTTCAGAATTTTGCTATTTATTTTAGGTAACTTTTTCAGAAGTCAGCGATCGATTTTAATGATTAACAAAAGGGAAGTTTGTGTTATATAAATAAATAAATGTAAGCTTTATCGTAACGTTATACGAAAATATTAGAACTAGCAAATTGGCATATTTAGACGATATATTACTTAAATTATCAAAATAAAAAAATAAAATAGTAGCTACATCCTCTTTTTCACTTTCAAATTGTCTACTATTTGCCCTTTCACTCGAAACAAAAATAAAACAGTATTCCAGTTGGGATGGCAAGGTGTGAAAAGTTTCCGGGTCAGTCCACTTATTTAAAATGTAAACAAAGGTTGGGTCCATCCCTTCTATTTGGTAAAGAATTTTATTCTATAGACAAAATAAAATATTATGTGTTGAACAGTGAAATCACGAATGATATTGTTATGGAATGAGGTGTAACTGTTATTTACTAAAGCTACTATCTTATTCAATTTAGGTATTATATTTATATTCTTAACTTTTGATGGTATTCAATTAACCGAAATAACAAAAAAGGTTAAGTTGATTTTACTGTGAATTTTCATATTGTTTTGTTGGATCAATCATTTTTAGGGTTCCATATTTTTTTCTGTTGAGAAAAAAACGGAACTCCTTATAGGATCACTCGCGGGTCTGTCTGTCTGTCTGTCTGTCACAGTCATTTTACTCCGAAACTACTGGACTGCTTGAGTTGAAATTGGATACACATATGTAACTCAGCGACCCAAAGACGGTCGTGTAACGTAAATACATGGGGGCTAAATTAGTAAATGAAAAAAGAAATGTAAACCGTATCGTGACAAATGCATTTTTATATGAAATTATTTAAGAAAATAGGTGAAGATTTACCATTCTCCCTGGGATCCTTAACTTGGAAACAATTGAGCCGAAAATTTTGAAAAAAAAAAAAAACAAAAAATTGTTCTTTTCTATAAATTATAGGAAAACCCAAAAATTATTATATTACATTATTATTATTATTTATTATTATATTATTAATTATTATTTATTAATTATAAATCTATGGTATTAACATTAATATACGAAGTTTCTCAAATTTGGGTCAGATATAAAACAGTTTACAAAATTTAGATATAATTAACGTGCGAAACCCTCTCTACACGAGTCGAACTCGCACTTGGCCGGTTTTTTCATATCAATTTCATTTTCGTTACTGCTTTTCGCAACCCATTTCATAAAAGCCACTTACGTAACAGAAGCTTTTTAGGAATTTCTGTTCCGAGTTAAATGTTTTCGATATTTTCCTGTTTTTGTTTGAATGTGTGCTTTTAAAAGCTTTCAGGAAACCGACACAAAATAAAGAAAATGTATTTATTTGAATGATAAACGGTTTTCCATCTTTATTCAACAAATCCGATACATCAACTTGTTTCATTGTGTCTTTTTAATCCCATGAGTACGAATCGAAATATTTGTTCTTTTCATGTGCCTTTTTTTAAAAGAAAAATGGGATTCGAAATCA
This sequence comes from Eugnorisma glareosa, assembly GCA_947578425.1. NCBI lineage: Eukaryota > Metazoa > Arthropoda > Insecta > Lepidoptera > Noctuidae > Eugnorisma > Eugnorisma glareosa. The sequence goes on along the minus strand of OX387960.1, from coordinate 14,944,715 downwards.
CTTGAATATACATTTATATTTTACATTGTATTGGTTTCGACTTGCCTTTCAAGTCAAAGCAAGTTCTCATTGGAAAACATGATTTTTAAGCTCTGTATTTAAAGGATAAAATTGCATGCCACGTCCTTTTTTATGCGCAATGCAATTTATCATGGATTATGCTTTTAAACGCATATTATGTCCGTTAACGTTAGTAACAAGCGACAATTATAAATTAATGCGAAAATAAAATGAAAACTTTAAATTCTCAGCTCAGCACGGTATTGTAGCAGCACTACAAGAATACTGCAACAACACAGAACAAAAAAGTATTACAGCGCCATCTATGTCTCAGACAAAGAACTAAACATCGAAATATGAAATCCTACATCGCGCAAGCAAAGTTATCCGCGACTTAAGAGTATATAGCAGAACCCGAGAACAACTGTCGGGCAGTGGCCCACCATACATAACACCCGTCTGGTCGGAGGATCGTTCCTCTTCTATGGGGTATGAAGAACTTTTACTATGAAGAACTTAATTTATGTTCTCCATACCCTCAAAGTATCAATGCTAGTGAAGTCAACCATTACAATTATCAAGTTTTGATTTTTATTTCTTTTCGTTCTGCCTCCTTGGTACGGGGTGAGGAGAGGTTTTAGAGTCGATTGCCTGATCGGGCTGAGTGTTATTGGGTATTTTCTACAGGAATTTCTCAGTATTGGCTACGGAGCCTGAAGTTGTACCTGTTGATAGCAATAAGCTCGTTCTCTATTACATGCGATTCAAAAAAGACTGGCAAAATATGGAAATACTATTAGGTACATCTCTGTCGTTCCAAAAAAGACGAAACAAAAATATTTAGCAGTAACATTTCAGAACCGTTTAGCAATTAAGAAAAGGGACTAATCGTGGGTCGGTTTAAATAGTAGAACAAACAGACTAGGAGCCCAGGAGTTGTGGCAGATAAAGTGAATCCGGTACACAACTAGGATTAAGCCATTTCCATTAGTTGTGGCTTTACGGTTACGGATAGAGAAAAAGGATTGAGTTAGTTTCAACTAATCGGTTTGTTCAGAAAACAAACGGATGTGTTACTGGTAATTAGAACCTTTAGTTGTAGCCAACAATACCTTTGGGAAACGGTAGAGTGACTAATTTTTTGTCGGGACTAAACTAAACAAAGGAAGCGGAACAAGAGAAAATATTACTGTTTTCCACGGCTCAATCGTTTTTCTATCTATTTACCTCTTACTTATTTTTATTACTTTTCTAGGTTTAGTAGATCCAGAACAAATAATGAATTTTGCAGAAAAAAACACTGGGGATTTACGCGACATTTGTTATGATTTAATGCTTTTCGCTTAATTTTAGTTTTGTGGAACACCAGTTTTTCTGTATCACTTGCATAAAATATTGTTGCCATTAACGGTTATTATAAGCACAATTCTTGTTACTAACAAACCTTGCCTAGTCCTTGGACTTTTTTGTCTGAAATAAATGTTGTTTTTTATTTATTAACGGTTCGGTATTTTTATGTGTAGATATACAGCGTGTAACATAAAGGGTATAATCATATGGAATACTGTGGTACGGACCATCAAACTGAACAACTTTCTCTATGGGACCACCATGGAAATCGTAAAAAAATAATCAGCTGTCCTATACAAAATTTCAATACCTACTCGACCCAAATGTATGGGACAGCTGATTATTTTTTTACGATTTCGATGGTGGTCCCATAGAGAAAGTTGTTCCGTTTGATGGTCCGTACCACAGTATTCCATATGATTATACCCTTTCTGTTACACGCTGTATAGATGCATAGATATTTTCTAATAAAAGCTTTGATATGGCGGTGAAATATTGTTTTTATATTTAGTTATCAACGTAGAGATATTTTTTTAATAATATGTATGTCATATTTGGAGCACAAAATAATCTTGTGTAATATTTTGTACAAAAGCTTCAATAAACAACCAGGTTCAGCGTGATAGGTGAATTCATTGAACATGACATATCTAGGGGTAAGTATTCTTCCTGCCAGGGTTGCGGGACTGTTCGAAAGAGATACCGCGGCCCTGGAACACAAAGGGCAAAGGAAGGAACATGGATGGGTTTTAGTCAGTAAAATTCTGACACTCCCCCCTGCTCAGCCCAGAGCGGGAGGGGTTATTTGATGATCTCCAATCCGAAAAAAAAAAAAAAGTATACTTGAAGCTAATAATAGGCCTGTGCATGTTCTCCAAACATTTTTATTTATAGTAGCATCTTAATATACCTTGCCATTTCCAATCTGAATACCAGTATTTTACCTGGAACTACTGCCTGACAGTTAGTACTGAGTAATACAGTACCCCTTGATAAGAGTGGTTGCCATTGACTACCTATAACGACTGTAAAAGATCTACAAATGCAACCGGTACCAACAGCCTCACGTGCTTTACGAGGCACGGAGGAAACTCGGTAGGAATTGGGTGGTCACCCATCCAAAGAACAACCTAGACAAGCGTGGCTTAACCTGAAGGTCGATCCGAGCGGCTGTTATAAACTAACCAAGAGCTCCTCTCCTTTCATCTATAGTAGCATAACAGCATAATGAACTCTTGCGACGTTAGTCTCATTTCTGTGCAAGTGAGTGCGCCATAATATATTTATCTCACGGTTCCAGTGCGGGTAGAAGTCACATGTCTTTGAATTTTTTATAAGGGTTTCGCGTCTGTCTGTCTATCCGTCCGTATATCACAGCTCTTTTACTCCGAGAAGCCCTTTTACTTGGAGTGTAGGTGCCTTCTATGAACCACTATACAAATATGATATGAATTTATAAAAAAAATAGGGGCCCTCCATACATGTGAGGGCAGTGGTAATACAATAATTTACACGAAGTAAAATGCTAGCCAAAGTTTGAACTCACGATCTGAACTATTTTTTTTTAATGTATTCCTGGCAAATAAAAATCGCCATTACTATGCACCCATCACAATAAAACCTAAACAAATACAAGCTATTAGAATTCACAACACATTTACGAGCTTCCAACCGTTTGATTCCAAACAATGGCTCATTTAGTATATAGCTAAACAAACTTCCATGTACCCGCAGTTCTGACACAAACTTGTACCGGCAACTTTCGCGAATAAACGCAAATGAATGCGCCAAAAGTTGTGCGGTAAAACAAAGGAGGTGGGGATGGTGTGCAGATTGGCGCTCGGATCTATTTCTACTCTCTAGATATACACAGGACTAAGTTTCAGTCTACTTTCAGTATATTTTGAGGTAGAAACAGATAGCAGTCTTAGTTTCGGAGCACACTGACGGCACGGCATGGCAAGGGATTTTTATATGTTGAATAAGAATATAACTTTAGAGTATGAAAATAAAGTTGAAATTTTAATGTTTAAGTAGTGGTAGATACAAAAAAAAAATGCGTTCCGATCCTTCGGAATGCCTCGGCATCCCTCGGTACGCTTCGGCATGCCGGGAGGAACGACAACGTACCCCGCACACAACGTATGCGCTTACAATCATGTAAGGATCCCCAGCCATGTTTGTCGGGTCTTAGACGGTACGTTATCTAGACAGGTGTAGTTTTCTATTGAGTGTCGTTATGCATGCTTTATTTTGTTAGATTTCTTTTGTATTTTGTACTATACTTTTGGGAACAGAGTAGTACAGTCACACACAGAAGTGTTAGTGATTTATTATACTCCTGTGTCTAATAGAAGCACTGTTTTGCTTAAAAGGAGGCTACAAACACGTTTTAATGTAATGATTATGCTAATTGTGACAATAAACAATTTTTGTATTTTTTAGGTATTTGTATTATTCATCTAAGTTTTGGAGCGAAACATGAAACGGTAATCTTCTTAACATACTGACTGGCCAGGAGATCAAACAAAGCTATATAAATAAATATAAAGATACCAGGATCGCAATTTAAAATAAAAAAGGAGGAGCTTTGATAGTCCACAAAGGTAAAGAAAAGATACAAATGATTAGGTAATCTTTTGTAAACAAGAAGTCCACCAAAAGTAAACCTAATCCATTATAAGACTAACAAAAATAGGGTAAAGAACGAAATCTTCAGAGAAAAGTGTTTTCATTATGTTACATAAAAGCTTTTCAGCTAACTGATTAATGATATCGAGGTACTTAAAGTAGAATACTTGTACAGTATGGTATGATAAAAGAACCAAGGGAAACTAAAAAACTAAGATTGAAAACACACAATAGAAATAACTTAGAAATGACAGACAGGCAGTGTGAAATCTTCAAGAATAAAACCCAACGCCAAAATAATTTATCTTTTTCAAATTCTTAATTTCTGAAATAAGAGTATTTGGCAAATTGCGATGTCGTTTTAAATCGTACGTTGATTAAAATTTAATGCGTGGCGGTTATAACAGATATTTAACTTAAAACAGATCAGGGGCCTTAGTCTGCTATTGCAATAGTGTCAGAATGGTCTATAATTGATTTAATAAGGCCCCTAGCCCACGGCGTATTGAAGCGCGTTCGAAACTCGTTTGACGTGCGTACAAAGGGTAATTCGTCTGCGCGGGGCCTTATTAAATCAATGATAGACCATTCTGACACTATTGCAATAGCAGACTAAGGTCCCAGGTGGCCTACCATGACGTCTTAAAGCAGGAGCAATTCCAATGTGGGAAAGAGATGGCGCTAGACGACCTCTATAGCTTTGTCTCTTTCCCATACGGGAATTACTCCTTCTTCAAGACGTCATAGTAACCCCACAGCTTTCAATATTACATCATCATCATCATCATTCACGCGCTCCACGCTCTTGTGCCAGTCTCATCCAGGATATTCCCGCGATGGCAACAATGTCGCCTGCCCATCCCGAAATCGACATATTAGTAAATAATTATATTGCCTAAGGCTATTTATACATTACAGATCTACATTGAAGGAATCACCTGAAGTGCGACGTTCTTCAAAATAACGAGAACAGATCAGCCATATCCTTTAACAAAAGATCCAATGCCCCATCCAGACGAATGTAATCTTTGTGCAAACCTTTTGGTCGACCAGCTCAATTCCTTAACTAAACATAGTTAAGAAACGAACAAACAGACGGATCTGCTATTTACATTACCTAATAAATCTAAAGTGACGAGCCCCTCTCGATACCGGTTTTATTTTCTTTTCCGATTGCATGTAATCGTGTTAGTGAACGGGGTTCCGATAAACAAGTTGCATTTATTTCATGGAACGAAATAGGATACTTTTTGCTGGGAAGCTTTTATGGCGTGATTCCACCAAAATTTTGCGTGAACATTTGTGCTGCACATTAATTGTTCGCGAACATTTTGTGCAGCACAAATTTAGTACGAGAGCCCGTCACCAAAACGTTTGTCTTATCGTTTTCTGACCAAACTCGTCTTAAATCCATAGATTTGGTTATTCTGATTCCAAAAATACATTTTTTTTTAATTTTCCGCGTCACGTCTGACTGTCCGCATTTTCAAATCTTTAGATTTTAAACACCGAAAACTTAATTTTATCAGCTACAGGGTACATGTTGCTGATAAAATTAAGTTTTCGGTGTACTAAGCATGCAAAAAATATTTTTCAGTCGGTAATTAGGTGAATAATGGTTGGACTGTTAAACGGTAATATCGGGCACATTTTGCTCATGTTTACTCGGGCGAGTCCACCGGTAGAAATATTTTGAGCGAGTGTACGGCACTGTAACAATTTTAGAATTTTGTTTATGATGACTGTGTATTAATAGCCTACAGAAGATAATCAAAAACTATACCTCTTGATGCCAAAATTGAAATTTTAATGTCAAAATATGATAAAAATAAAATAATATAGCGATAAAGCTACTAGGATGTGTACCAAAATACATCAATATTTTGCCAGATTCAGAGCCTATTACCACCAATCGGGCATAGCAACTTCGAGATGCTACTAAAAAAATACTAATAGAAAAACCCAACAACACTTTACCAAGCTTCTTTATGAGGTACAAAGAAGGTTGGCAAACCTCATGCTTATCAGTAGCCCTTGCGATCACTATACTAATCAAGATAATACTCCGTAACTATCATAAATTTAGGCAAAAATTATCCATCCCTACACAATTTTCACAGACTATTGTCCATACAAATACATTAATAGTCTATTGTCATATTCGTACGCGTTTAGTCGGACACAGGGTCTTGTGTGACACACTTTAAAGGTAGGTCACTGGAAAAACTGTTGTCGCAAGCTTTTGTCTAGCCGGCACTTTCCTTTGTTGATACGTAATCAGAGCTAGGGGGCGAGGTTTGAGAGGGGCTTTAGTAATGCATGTTGGGGAAACAACTAAAATGCTCGGAATACCATTATTGTGTATAATATTAGTATTGGTTTTTGGTTTATTTTGCGTTTTCTGTGTCATCGTGCTTATTGATTTACTAGTTTTCTAGAATCTCTTAATCGCATTCGGGGTCACCACATTCGATTCGCCAGTTTTTGTTGAACTACAAAGCTGACCTGAAGTACTCGCTATACATATTCGGCTCTCATTCGGCGAGCTCCATTCGGTATAACTAATATCGCTGAATCGTGTTCGTGATACGGCACAATTTGAGCTTAGTCTAGTGGCTTATTCCCAAATGTACTGTAAAATATATTTGATTATACTACCCGGCTGTGCTGTTTCATGCCGAGTCGAATATATATATATCATAGCCTTTTCCTAAGTATGTTGGGGTCGTTGAACTGCTTCCAGTCTTACTGGATGCAGTTCAATACCAGGATTTTACAAGGAGTGACTGTCTATCTGACCTCCTCAACCCAGTTAGTATTGCATGTGTGTAGCATTCCTCAATAATTGACTGAAGAGATCGTAATCCCACCTATAACTATTTTGTTTATAAGATAATTTTCTACACAAAACACACACACACAAAAAACAAAACACATTTTTCACAAAACGTGAAAGTTTCACAAGAAAATTGGAGTAAACAAGATAAATTTCTTTACACCAGCCCTCTACAAAACTGTTTACATTACCTCCAAACACAATACTTCCAAGACTCCATCATAAAACAATTTCTAAAACAAACAAAGCCCAATTATTTCCATAATCCCACTCCTATCACAGCCTTTGTAATCATCTTAACACCGAGATGAACCATCAATATTGAAACAGGGTTTAATCACGGCCTATGTAAGTGTATTTGTATCTACGAAACACCTAAACAAATTTGGTCAGAGAGCAAATAATTCGGCGGTGTCCATTCGGAACGTTATATTGTGTGCAAACTTAGTAAAGTACCTCCTTACAAAGGGATGTTCTGAAGAAGTGTTTTGGAGGGTGCGCGGACAAAGAAAAGCGGTTAAACATAGTTACTGTGGGTTTGGTTACATGTGTGTTTTTGGGATCCATTGTGTTTTGCAAAGGATGTGTGAACATGTAAACAGCAATCCTGGTGTGATTGCTAGTTTACATGGCTGTATTGTTCATATTTAAGTAGCATCTAAATAGCAATCTTTTTGTGATGCTGCTTTACATGGTTCTATTGTTTATGTTTAAGTAGGTGGGATCCAGACTAATCTTATGTCTAGTTTCCAATGGTAGTAACAAATAAGGGATAATTTTATTTTTTATCATGTAAGGACCAAACAACATGACGAGGCGATCTTATTTCCTAAGTCTTCATTTTTACCCGACTGCGCCAGAAGGAGGGTTATGTTTTTCGAGAGTATGTATGTATGTATGTATGTTTGTATGTATGTATAATTTTTGGCACGCTCTGTGGCCTGAACGGCTCGATGGATTTTAGCTTGAGAGGTGTCGTTAGATTCGTATTTACTGTGAGAGTTTAATGTGAATTATTGAAGGTGAATTATTCAATAACAAAACAAAAAAAAAAACGGTAATTAAAAAAATTAAAAAAACCGACTGCGTAAAAAAGAAAATATCAAAAAGCATAGAACATAGCGACTTAACAGTCGGGACCCATTAACATATAAAGACCGGCTTAAATCGTCCCAATAATGGGTCCCGACTGTTTAAGTCACTATGTTCTATGCTTTTTATTTTATTTTATTTTTTTACGCAGACGGGTTTTTTAATTTTTTTAATTACCCTTTTTTATTAAACTACTTATTTCAGTGATTTGAATATCAGGATTTAGTAAATACCTACAACTATACAGAAGTTAATTTTACCGACCTAAGTGTATGTACAGACGCTAACACGTCTAGCTACCCGAAACTGTCAAATTTTCCCAATCAACCTTGAACCTTAATGCTTTAGCAATAAAGTTGAAAATCTACAGGGTATAACAGGACCCTTCGACAAAGCCGTCAAACAAGCATTATTTACATCAAACTAAGTTACTTTAAACAAAAAACATTGCTGGGAAACGACTTTTTTTTGGGGTGAAAAATCACGTTTTGCCGTAAAACTCAATGTAACGCACTCAAAATACTGTGCTGCTGAATGTTTTGAATAGTGCGGTGGTTGTGGAGGTGTTTTAAGTAATAAAAAAAAATATTAGGTACTATATTTGTTTTTAAGTATTATTAAAATATTACTTAAAAACATGTATATAAAAAAAAGCTTGTGAAAATGTTGGAGTTTTGACCCCCAATATCTCCGTAACTAGAAGGTTCCCAGGTATGGTTTGGAACAAAAAAAAATGCAATAACGAGGACAACAAGTACCTTTGGGCTTCGTTAAGGGTCTTCTTAGACCCTTTATTTACGAAATTTGATAGATTGTAGTAGCTTGACTTGCTGGCGTCAGTACATGATTTTTTAAGAAAATAAGCAGTTATTTTTTAATGCAACGAGTGTTTTTCTAATAGATTGTAGTAACTTGACTTGCTGGCGTCAGTACATGATTTTTAAGAAAATAAGCAATTTTTTTAACGACTGTTTTTCTAAGTGTCATAGTTTACCTTACTTTATATCTCTATTTTATAACAGCTTTAACTTTTTATATCTACTATAGTCTACAGGATCTGGCCCTGACCGTTTTCAGAAAACAATATTTTTATATTGTACTTTAAAATTAATAACTTGCGCTAATATTTACTTTTTCCAATCACGAACAGGCAAAAAAGGAACTTCAAAGGGAAATAATTTTATTTAAACTTTGTGGAGCGTCGGAAAATCGTGAATAATAAATTAAAAGTTGGCGACACTTCCGTTTCCTCGGCGACAAAATTTTGTTAAAAACGGTGAAGATGCGATTATTCCGGATAACATTTTGTTGCTTTCAAGATAACTTCTTTTTTATTTAAATAGCTTAGAGAGACTGAAAACATAAATGGTATTAGGAACATGACTTCATTTCACCAGTGATAAAGAACGCGATAGTGTCAATATTTCAAATGGAAATGATGAACTATCAACTCTTTAACGCAGTTTAGTGATACTGACCGCAATTGGATACAATGGAGTAATGCCGCTTTTTTTTTCCTCTGGGAAATCATCAAATAACTCCTCCCGCTCTGGGCGGAGCTGGAGAGAGTTTCAGACTTTTACTGACTAAAACCCATCCGTGTTCCTTCATCGCCCTTTGTGTTCCGGAGCCACGGTATCTCTTTCGAACAGTCCCGCAGCCCCGAGGTATAATCCCTTTAGGTTCTTGTAATTTGGTTATTATTAGGATTTGAAAGCCCATAAACAGGTTTTCAAGGAAACGTCAAATACCACGCGCACCTTATTGTCTACTTATCTTCCCGGAGTATTCCGTGATAGTGTAAGTGCACCACTTTATTATTTTCTTCTGGGGAGGCCTTTACCATATGGTTAAGTTCTATAAACTCCTGCATCATCGCAGCATAATCCGCCTTTAATTTGTGATTCTTTGAATGGAAAAATTCTAAACTTTAACCTTTTCAGAGTTCGAAAACGGAACCCTTATAGGATGTCTTGTTGTCCTTCTGTCTATCTGTCAAGACCCTTTTTCTCAGGAATGCGTGGCGGTATCAAGCTGAAGTTAATACCAAATACTCAAGTCTGCTACCACTTGGAGCAAATAAAAAATCAATTTTGTAAGTCAACGCGATCAAAAGATATGATTTCACAAGAGAATCAAAACCTATAGGGTACTTCCCTTTGACCTAGAATCATGAAATTTGGCAAAAAGCAAGGCCTTACAGCACAAATAAAGGAAAAAAAATCGAAAAACAAAAAAAAAGGAAAATTAAAGACTGTCCATACATAAGACAAGTCAAGACGGGTTGGCGATTTCAGACTTGAAGTCCAGGTTTCCTCACGATGTTTTCCTTCACCGATGTCTGTGATGTCCAAGATAAACTTAGAAAGTACATATGAATTGAAAAAGTCACATTGGTACTTGCCCGGAATTTGAACCCACAACCTCATGCATGAGAGGCGAGGCCTTAACCTCTGGGCCATCACGACATTTAAAATGCTGTAGGATAATAATTATATTTTTGATTAATAAATCGACGTATTTACGTTACGTCATATCGCAAACTCAACCTAGCTAAGATTGCCGACAACAGTTCTCAGAGTATGTTTATGATAACAAAGTGAAACTCATTAAGCCCTAATCTGTTTTCTTTTGCTCAAGCAACAAAATAAGCTCTATTTCTTCAAGATTAGCATAGCAAACGTTCATTAACTTCTTAATACTTTTTCTTGCACGAGGCAAGCGTATTCTAATTAAAAATTTCTCAAAACTTTCTTATAAAGTGAAGGTATTCAGCATTTTTTCGTCGTGAAAATGAATCTAGTCATTTAATGGTGATTATAACTGGCTCGATTTTCATCTCGCCTTAGGAGTTCCTATCTTAATCTTAGTAGCTTAGCGTTCAATCTGAACGGTGTATTAGATTTTGATTGGGTAATCTAAATTAAGTAGTTTAGTCCCTCTGTGCTCTTTACTACCTTCGGTTACGATTTGGTTTTCTAAGTAATTTTAACTTAAAAAGAAACAGTGAAGTAAGGGAAGTAAAAACTGCCATAGCTGCTACGTAAAAAAATGCTGTTTAAGTCTAACTGCAATCATAGTGGTTTAACCCTTCGTGTGCCGGAACGTGGATCCACGCGAGACACAATAGGTTTTAAATTGTGTCTATATACTCGGCATACGAAGGGTTAACGGACCTAATACTTATGTCTCGGCATAAATAGTCCACTAAGTGATCAGTCAGTCATTTATCTATATGGCTAAAAATAGTTATTTCGATAAATCTTTATACCAGAACCAGCAGAATCACTTACCTCAGCTGGAGAAGAAGATCCAGGCACCTTCAAGCAGAACATGAACGGAGTGTTCACTCTCTTTAGGATCTCGCGAAAGTCGAGAGGAACTCCTCTAGGACGCAGCAATCTGAAGTATGTGCCTAGCGAAGAACCGTGAGATGCGAGGTAGGTTCCGAAGAGACGCATGAAGCCAGCACCTGGTAGACAAAAAACTGATAGTAAAAAGGTGTTCTCCACACATAGAGAATACAGTTACACCAGAGCAGGTATGCGCTTCGGTAATCTTCGTATTTCCGAATTAGAATAAACGTCGCGTCACAAAATAATCCCTCACAGAGATAAAACTTCTCACTTTTATACGCACGGCAGCTTATCAAGCTATGCAAAACCAAATCAAGCTGATATCTCATCGTACGACAAGCTCATACAAAGCGAAGGCAGGTTATACTGGTTATGTACAGCTTCATGTGCCGCCGTGTGTACTGTCGCTTTATCGAAGTGAACCTGTCATTGCACGTTGGTATGACGCTTTCTATGTATTAGATAATGTACTCTCGTCAAAGCTATATTACATTTTTTTAAATTGTGTAATAATACTATAAAAAGATGATAACATAATAGGTATTTCCATGGTTGGTGCTAGATTTTAAAATCGTGCGTTATTTTTTAAGATAGACGATAATTGCCGAAGTGCATACTTTGGCTGGTAGATCTGTAGTTATACGAATAAAATACACGAACAAGGGCACATTCGGCATTGATTAATGCACAAACGCGACTACCATCAATTTAACGCAAGTACCAACCATAGTGGCAGACATAGCATAAACGCGATTAGTTGTATAGATATTATTTAAACAAAGGGATGAAGTAGGTAGGCATTCAAAAGGACGTCGTATAAATGCTTTCACTAATATTATTTAATCCCTTCCATTATTTGAACATAGCAACAATTACATTATGTATAAAGTAACAATGTCAGACAATAAATTATACACAGCCTTCAATAGTGACCTTGTATAAATTAGTTTTTGCTGCCACCAGTGGGACATCAAGTCTAATAATGTTTGTCAAGCCAAAATTAATAATGAATACCTAAAACCTGAACTAAAGTCAAGGGAAAATGAAAATTAGTTTTTTGTTTGTTGAATATGTTTTCGCAAATGCCATATTATTATTACCAGTGGCTTAATTTAAATGGAAGTCTGGCGCACCCTAAGCAATTGCCTTTACAAAAAAAATAAACGTATTTTTTTTAAGTGCGATTTGTAGGTAATTTGATCTATCGATCGGTTTGTTTATTACATCTTCTCAACTTAACGACTGAATAAATTTCGATGAAACTGACACACAGATAGACCATAACTTGATTACGGCGAAGGATACTTTTTCTTTCCCTTGAGATAATTTCTGACATCACTCAGAAAGAGATGTTTTTTTAACAATAATAATATAATTGCATTCCTACTCTGTTTAAGCTGTTCTTACGTTTATTTTGGCAAATGTAACGTACATTTGTAACGTTATACGAGTATTATCATTTATTATTTGTTCAGTGTCCCCATCTGAGGCAATTCGTCAAATTGCGTTCCCGACAAAGCTCTCCCTAGTTTTGACGTTGTTGTGAATCATTCATATTTTGTGATTAATATCATATTATGTGTTTACTTGGCTCAGAGCTGTTTTGCTGCTTTTCTTCCATGAGAATGCTGGTTGCAAACCTGGCAACTATCAATGTGACCTTTTCAAAACTATAATTTAGATTTATGTATTATCTTGGATAGCATGATCAGCCTATAATGTTGCCACTGCTAGGACACACGGCCTCCTCTCTATGAGAGGGAATGGACTATGATCCACCACGCGGGCCCAGTGCGGGTTGATAGATGTCACATGTCTTGGAATTTTTGGTTCTAGGACATGCCGGTTTCCTCACGATGTCGTTTTTCACCGTTTTTGAGAGCAGTGGTGATGAAATAAATTATACAAAGTAATGTGCCTGCCTGGGTTCGATCCCACGATTTACTGTTCGTAAGTCGGGGCCGCCACCACTGGGCCACCGCTGCTCTCATTATCTTGGATATGACTCTCATACTAAGAAGGGAAATATCATAAGGTCAGAGGGCCTCTACATGAAGCAATCGCTTTTAAAGTGATTCATATTTCTACAGTAACTTTTAACAAAATTGACATTTATGTACTTCAGTCTGAGATCACCAACACGTATTGAGTAAGCCTTATCAGCAATACTCGTGCCTTCTCTGTGTAGGAAGAAGCTTTGAACCTGAATTTACAGAACATAATACAAGGTTGGGTTCATTTAAACGAACCCTTAAGAAAACAGTCAACCAAGCTTTCTGCTCATTAAACTAACATTTCCCAAAAAATATTGCAAGGACGACTTTCAAATGGAATGAAAAATTACGATATCTCAATGAAGCGCACTCAAAATATTGTGCTGATGGATACATTGAATAATAGGGGCCATGGAGTTTTTTTTTTTTTAAACTTTGCACCCACACTTAGAATTTCCCCTGTATCGTGGGTGCGTTTACAAACATTTAAACTCACATGTACAAACAGCCAGACCCGGGACAACTATCTGTAGGCCATGCAAATATTTGTTCCGTGCGGGGATCGAACCACACGACACGCAGCCCGGCAGTCAATCACTCAGCCACTGCGCCAACCGTGCCGTCATGTGTAAGTAATTAAAGGTATAACATAAAAAAAATACTTTTTTATTTTTATAAACTTGTGAAAAAGTTGGAGCTTTAACCTCCATTATCTCGGTAACTAGAAGTTTCCCAAGTACGGTCGATAAAACAAAATGATCGCACTGATGGGGAGAACTAGTGTTTGGCTTCGTATATACACCCATTATTTTATTAAACCTTGTTTTTGAGCATGTCACGAGTTTAAAAATGTATCAAAGCACGTTGTTCAAAACTTCTTGTTAAACGTAGCAAAAGTTCCTAAAAGAAAATATGTCTGCAGATAATATCTTGCGGGCAACATAACAAAATGCTCGTAAAATTTTTAGCAGCAACTACCTAGTACGCCAAAAATTTTTAGAGGAGAATAAAAATTCAGTTTCACAACAACTTAACCTACATCTCCTGTATTTCTACAACGTACGAGTAGTTCTTTGGAAATACAATTTTACTTGTATAATTTATTACTTTAATCGTACGGCTACTTTATCCTTCACTTGACATAATTATAAATTTCTTTTGTGTTTTACCTCCTGGAAACCGCGAATAAACGCACTTTCATACTTTTCTATTACAAAATACTAGCTGTTGCCCCCGGCTTCGCTAGCGTTTTGGTCCGAAATTATTCCTCAGGCACGTTGTAATATATAGCTTATGGTACTCGGGGATAATGTAGCTTCTTATTAGTGAAAGAATTTTCTAAATCGGTTCAATAGATCGAGAGATACCCCTACAAGCTCACAAACTTTACCGATGTAGAGGGCGGTGTTTCGAGTATGAAAAGTTTTATTGAAATTCAATTTAAAAAGAGTGCAAAGCTATGTAGTATGTGTGATTATAAGTTACAGATTTTGAAAAAGCCCAGCAGCGCAAACTTTTTAGCTTTCCTTCATCCCACATGTATTCAAGTTAGTAAGTTTTGCCTAGTTTGTTTGTATTAATTCGAAAACATAAAGATCTTCTTTCGTGTAGTTAGTGCCTAACCTGGTTTCAGAGTTTTTATGCCGCCCGACTTGGCTTTATGTGCCGTCGAGAAATATCTCTCGGGCATCCTTCACCGAAGCAAGTGAGAATTATACATTATGCACATGAATCTGAAAAAACAGAGGTGCGTGTCTTGGGTTTAAACTTGAGACTTATGACTTGGCAGTTCGATGGTTACGTTACTAGGCTATCACTGCTTAACACTGCCTATCATGAAGATTATCGAAGCGTATACATTTTTTGGTTTAACTGTAGGTACTTCAAATAGCTTTTTTGAAGTGAATATCATAGGAATACTTCATAATTATCATTATTTCAAAATATTCGTGAGTCTAAATTTGTCTCCAGCCTAATCTAAATTGTCCTTCAATTGACAAAGAGCTTGCGTGAACTAGACGTGCCTATAAATAATTCAGATAGTCTGATTACTTGTCTAGATCTAATTTACTTTGGTAAGCTTAGACGGCTCTATAATAATAATCTCATTGTTTAGGTGATTTCTCATAATTTATAAATATATTTTTAGCGTTGTAATATCATTTTCAATATTTTAAAGTGTAAAAATGACTTTTATTTCGATTATTTTATGATTAATGGTTCTCCTCCTATTACATGGGACTTCAATATAATCGGCGAAATGTGGGTGAATTTAAGGTACATTTGCGCCTAGCCATCGGGGATTAAAAACGCTTTAATGTTACATATACAATGTGTAACAGAATAAACGCACAACCTCTTAAGGGGTCATTGTACTTATCATTATGAACAACTTTCACTATGGGACCAATCCCAAAATCACGAAAAAAAAAAACAGCTGTTCAGTACATTTTGTCGAATTATGCGCACAGAAATGTATAGGGCAGTCGACTTTTTTTTCGCGATTTCAGTGTTGGCCCCATAGTGAAAGTTATTCATAATGATGAGTACAATGACCCCGTAAGAGGTTGTGCGTTTATTCTGTTACACATTGTATATGTATATATATATTTTTTTTTTTTAAATTCAATTTGCTTTTATTGTCATACCAGGACACTGGCAAGACGGTTTCTACTATCGCAGGAGTCAAAAAATCCTAGATACCGTGTACAATGTTTTTATATAAATAAATATATGTGTATATATTTTTTTTTAAATTGTCTTTTACCAAATCAATGTCATCAATCTTCAAGAACAGTTACTATCATCGAACAGTCAATGATTTGGTTGTTCATGTTCAAATTCTGTTCAAGTTTCCAGTTTATCCCAGAACTATAACCGAAAACTACCAACAACCTAACCACCTTAAAAAGTACGAGTATCCTCGTTAACCGTTATGGCCACCAACAAAGGCAAGGAAATGAAGGTACCATAGTAAAAGACCTTTTGCCGATAATCACCTCCCGCTACCGTATATTTAACGACCCTATTTTGAGAACCCTATCAAGTGTAGGGTGGAAACTAGACAGTAATTCACAGGAACTGGACAACAAGTCCATTTACTTTCCTTTGAGCTTTTATTGACGAAAATGCTATAAAGATAACACTACAAGGGTACATTTTTTTTTTTCTCTAAAATAGACCTTATTAATAATCTAGTACTGGCAATTACATAAAAATCAATTTAATTTAAATTTCTTCTTAAATCTTAACTTTATCCACAATTTGTTAAAAACCCTTTGAACTCAGATTTTAGAATCAAAGGCATCTCAAATCTAATATTCATGACCATAAAAATTCATTCAAAAATTAAGTAAATAAACGATTTCAAACGAACTTTTTTGCCTTTTTAATTAATTACCGATTCTTGTTGCGTGGAATACTTTTGCGAAGACCATTTAGCATCTGGACATTATCCATTCCATTTCCCAGGTAGATTTTTACAAAATAATTTTACTCAAGAATATGGAAGCAGAAATCCTGTGGGAACATAAATAATTAATGTCTTGACCGAGGTTAATCTGGATTCAACTGGGACTAGATAGGATGGCTCCGATGCTGCCAAAGAAAAGTGTCAAAGAAAAAAGATGAATAATGTTAATGGAGGTTTTATTAGCTACGCGGATACTGATTATAATAAATCTTTTACAACTCTTTTAGATTTTATTCTTCTGTAAATTCTAGTTGCAAGTTTCAAAGAGCTTAATGGTAAAAATACTCCTTTAGTTGATGGTATTGTCAATGCGATTGATGAAACCTAAAATGAAACAAAAAGAACAATGTCCCAGAAATTAATCTAGAACAAGCATTGAAAATAGATAATGCAGGTCTCTGACATTTTCACCGAATGAAGATCCAAATTGTCTGATATTTGACATTTTCAGCGAATGCAAATCCAATATTAAAAGCTTATTTGGAATCCATAATATATGGCTTAACAGATACGGAATATTAGTTTTATGGTTCTGAATTTCTGGTTCCACATTCGAAGCACAATAACATCATAAAGACTCATCAAGCTAATTTTGGCCTTAAACGAGTAATATTATTACAGTATAAACATTGCATTTGTAAGCTAACGTAATCTGGACTCGTAATAAATGCAGCGTCCGAAGAACATAAATCAATAAAATGTAAATAATATTTCCGACTCGAGGTCAAACGTAGATATTTTCAGATGAACCGTTGTAAAATTCTATTCGCAGACAAACGTTTTATATGAAAAATTGTACAGAGTTATTCATGACTGGGTTCATATTGTATTTTACACTATTTCCTCGAGCATATCGTCTTCTGTAGTTTCCTGTTCATTGAAAATCTTTTAAACTATTCTTTCTCTGTTACTAGATCAAATTCTGAGTTTTTGGAAAGATACACATAATAATATGTCGATTCTTAGTATTAAGTGAACAGACTTTAAATACACATTTGTATTTTGTTTGGTTGACGGCTTCGTGAAGGGTCCTGTATAGTAACAGTAGTTCGTCGGATATTAAAAAAAACAACTGTTTTCTACAAAATTGCAATACCTACACGATCAAAATGAATGTAGCAGCAGATTTTTTTTTTATTACCGAAGAAATATTTCTATGTGGGGACGACGTGACGTACTGAATACCAGGTAACCGTTTTTGCGTCGATGTATTCCACCATGTAGATGATGATTTCGATGAGATAAATATTATGAAATAATAAATAGTGAAAAAAATATATTAATAACATCTATTATCTTTTGTACTTTCTTGGGTTTATTAATTGGCTCAACATCTTCAATTTCGAATACATTTGAACCAAATTCGTTATTCATCATCATCTGCCGAGCCTTTTCCCAACTATGCTGGGGTCGACTTGCAGTCTAACCGGATGCAGCTGAATACCAGTATTTTACATGGAGCGACTGCCTATCTGACCTCCACAACCCAGTTAGTACTAGGTAATACGATACCCCTTGGTAAGACTGGTTATCAGACTTTTGGGCCACTGACTACCTGTATCGACTGTCAAAGATCTACAAATGACAGCTCGGACCAATGGCTTAACATGCTTTCCGAGGCACGGAGGAAATTCGGAATGTAATGGGTGGTCATCCATCCACAGGCTAACCTAGGCAAGCATGGTTTAACCTAAAGATTGACCCGAGCGGCTTTTTGCCACGAGCTCCTCTATTCCCAATTCCAAATCGTTATTGCTAAGCTCAAAATATTCCGATACCTCTCCGTGGAGCTTTTCACTTAGCCTAAGACGGCCTCCACTGATTTACAGAGCAATAAAATATGCTTCTAAATGCCGCTTTATTATGTACTTAGTATCGTCCGTGAAACCACTATGATGGTATTATAAAGAAGTATGGTGCTATTAATGTTCCCATCTCTCACACATATCCTTTAAAACGTTTTTATTATAAAAAGAATCAGATTTAATATGTTTCTCGGTTGTTTTCTCATTAATTTTATTGCTCATTCTAAACGTGTCTTTGCTGTTATTTCATTTATTTTCAGACGAACACTTTAACTCTTAGATTTTTTCTCAATATTAAACCATAATGGTACAAAGAACTTCAATTACTTTAGCGAGCTGTAAAAGGCATGTCTTGTATTGTCGTTAGTCAAAATAATTTGGTAAAGATGTTCGTGTTCTTCTAGGAATGCTGATGGAGTATAGTCACTTATTTGAAAGAAGAAAGAAAAAATATTTATTTGTCGCAGGGACATGACGTGCATCATACAAAGAAAAAAAAAACAAAAAAAAATTACAATAAACATACAACGCATAACAAAAAAATTAAAAACAAAAAAAAAAACGCAAGCGCGCAAATCGCGAATTTCTATAAGAAAGTATATTCCATCATCATCTGCCTAGCTTTTTCCCAACATGTTGGGGTCAGTTTCCAGTCTAACCGAAGGCAACTGAATACCAGTATTTTATTTTATTATCTTACCTCTACAACCAAGTTGGTACTGGGTAAAACGATACCCATTGGTAAGACTGGTTGTCAAACTTATGGGCTACTGACTACCTGTAACGACTGTCAAAGATCTACAATTGAGAGCCGGGACTAATGGCATAAAGTGTTTTCCGAGGCACGGAAGAAAATGGTATGTAATGAGTCACCCATGCACGTTATCTAAATTATTGCAATAATTACAATTAAAATTGTTGTACGAAAACCCAAGCAACAGCAGAAGTAATATAAAACACATACCCAATTGTACCAGTTCCAATCTCTTGTCGGTAACAAAATGCCACGGGAACGCCTTGCAGAAGCTCGCCACTCCGATCCTCAAATCTGTCACTTTTGTTGACGTCGCGATGCAGGATGCCTCTGATTGCTCGCAGTCACTGTCTTTCAACTTCTGATTTAATGGCACTGCGTTTATTTCGTACCTAAAACATAATAAGATTGGAGAAAGTGCTGAAGTATTGAACATTTTGGGACGTCCCACCCGAGTATTATGACCACTTATCCTTAGTCTTCGGAGAATAGCTAATATTAAAGCTGTACACAGTGCAAGGATCCTTAAGCGCGTGGTAAAATTCGGAACTTAAGTCGCCATTTTGTTTTTGCAATACATTTCGTAAAATTAATTCGTAAATGTTTACCAACAGCGCCCTCTAGTCAACGTCATTCGACCTAAAAGATCCTTGTCGCACTGCAAATTCTTATCACTCCATAAAAATCCTACACATCCATTTCTTTCGATTCATTCGTTTTTGCGGTGGCCATGGTACGCGCACAGAAAAGGCTACTGAAGCGAGCCGAAGAAAAGTATTTATTGGGCTCACACAGGACAAACGTAAAAAAAATGCTACATAATTTGTATCTGTGTTTTTCAAACATGAATATATCAAATTATTTGCAAGCAATATAACACGTCAGACTATGTTAAAACACTCATCTAAAGCCTCGTTATAAAAGAATCAACGAAGTATTTTACATTTTTCTTCGAAAAGGTCAGTTACACCTTCTTTTCATATAAAAGTTTCCAAGCAATTAAAAAGGGATCGCCTTGCTAATGGAAGTCGATCGAAGGACGGAACTCAAATAATAACTAATTTCCAAGTTGGCAAAAGACGACTCATTATTCGTTCGCTCTTTCTACTTTCGTATCATATTTATTTATTTTATGCCTTAGACCGTGGGGTCCGAATGACCTTAGTTTAAACATAATATCAACACGCCTGTATCCACGAAGGGTTAGGGAAAGGTGTATTTAGCAGATATGCTTAAATCTTTGTACCGATCTTGAACGGGTTCAAAAGTAAGTATTTGGGTATATTTTCGCAAATACTGGATATATACATAAACAACGGTTGGCTACTTCACAGGCAAGATGGGAGACTTAAAAAGCCTCTAAAAGAGTTTCTGTCGGGCTAGAAATCGCCAAGTCAAATGGAAGTATGGAGAAGATAAAGGGGAGAATTATTATTCTCCTCAGAAAACTACTGCTAAACGGCCAGTAGACAGTGTCTGGTATGATGCTGTCGGATATTTTCCAGAATCGGCAAGTAAGCTATCACGCTGTAGGTTTTGCAAAGAGGGAAGAACCAGAGTCAAGTAAGTGCAATATGCGTCTGTGTTTTGTAGTAGGAGAGAGTAACAAAAGAAATTGCTTCCGCCAATTTCACAAACAATAAAAATTGTTTATTAAGAATTATTCATATAAAGCAAATAATTACCTAAGATTGTTTTTAATTGATATTTTGGCACCGTACACAGATTTTCGCGAAAACTGTAATAAGTCGATTTTTTTTCATATTGTTTTTCAGTGTTCTGGGATACTATTAAACCAGGACAAAACAGAAAAACATTAAATTTTAGAATATTGATGAATACTTGAAGAAATATCCACTAGGCGGCTCAGAAGATTATAATATTGTATAACCACACACAACTCGAATGCGGATCTCCTAGACAAACTTGACCGTCTTCTAAATTACTGCATTCGATTCGTTTTTAATCTGCGTAAATATGATCATGTCTCTGAGCACCGGTCTCTTCTTAAGTGGTTGCCCATACGTCAGCGTAGGGAGCAAAGGGCGCTAACCACCTTGTTTTCTTTTCTTGTTTCTCCCTCTTCCCCTAGTTACCTTACTCCCCACTTTCAATGCATTTGTGCCAACCATGACAGGAGTCTGCGCTCATCGCATAACCGAGTTCTGCAATGTCCCTCTCACCGCACTGACTTCATTCATCGATCATTCTTCGTTCAGTCTATTTCTCTGTGGAATGCGGTTCCCCAGGAAATCAGGATGGCAACCAATCGTCTATCTTTTAAAATTAAAGTTCGCGAGTACATTCGGAAAAAGCTGGCAGTTTCGTCACAACGTTAATGTTTTCTCCATTGTTTGTCTTTTTATTTTAGTTTATTTGTGTAAATGTCTATTTACACATGTATGAATTTTTTTTTATATATGTATAGTATTTTGATATATTTTATAGTATTTTATATATCCTTGTAATTTATTCATAGGTACACCTACCAATGTTTGTCTCTGCATCACCCAAAGGTTGACTGGTAGAAAATGCCTATGGCATTAAGTCCGCCTCTGTACTATGTGCTTGAAGTGTTAAATAAATAAATAAACTCGAACAATAGCGTAAAAATAGCATAACCTTAAAATGCCGGCCGAAATAAAACACTCACGCGCAACCAAATGCAAATCTTTATAAAATACAAGCTTATGCTCGCGGCTTCGCCTGGATGGTATTTGGTAATTGTACCACCATTATGTGGTATTGTTATGTTATGTGTTAATCCGGGTTATTAGCTATCTGTGTGCAAAATTTCATCCAAATACGTTCAGTAATTTTTGTGCGACAGAGTTACAAACATCCTCACAAAATTTCGCGTTTATAAAATAGTAATTAAAATTCAAGCATTCAGTAAAAATATCAACTGTTTTAATTCTCGTTGAATAAAGCCGTATTTAACGAGGTTAAAATTACACGTTTTCCATTTCTGAATGCAGACTTGTGCTGATGTCATTATAAGTTCAGATTTTAATGGCGTTACTGTTAAAATTTCGATACCCAGAAATGCGTTATAATTTAAATAACAATTAAAATATGACAACCCGGCTGGTACAATCGACATCGCATTTATTCCATTACAATTGTTTTAAGGTTCAAAATGGAGTTGATTTTAATTAAATCAGTTTTAATTATTGTTTCAGTCGTTAGTGAATTTATTATCTGGTACAGAGAAGAATTCATTTTGAAATTGCATTACCGTCAAATGTGCAACTGACACTTTTGTTTAAATTAAATTCATTTCAAGCTGAACAACGAATAAATTTATTTACATACTATTCCTTTTCATAACATAACATCACGGCTGTTATCCCCGATGGGCTAGGCAGAGGTGTACTTAATAGTACACCCACATTTCGGCAGTTATGTTTAAGTCCCATGTTATAGGGGGCGAGCCTATTGCCATCAACCGGGCACAAATGCAGACTCCGTCCGGTGCTACTGACAAATTCCTGATGGAAAAACCCAAAAACAATTTGCTCGACCCGGGAATCGAACCCAGGACTTGATGCTCAGCAGTCGCGATTGCGACCACTAGACCAACGAGGCAATATTCCTTTTCGTAAAAGAACAAAAACATACAAAATAATAAAACAAAAGATAATGGCAACATTTCGTCACGGGACCTTTTTCGTGAAACTTTTCGAAAAAAGTCTATCCATCTAAGAATATTAAAGGCGTTCTTCAATAAACAGTTTACCGTCATCAAAATCGTCGGCAATAAGCTTATAACTTAGCTACTTAGCTTTTTGGCTTTAGCTTTTTCATAGGTCTCGAAATCAAAACCAAAGACACGCACCTCCGATTTTTCGGATTCATGTGCGTATTGTTTAATTATCACTTACAAAAAAAACATCGTGGGGAAACCAGTATGCCTGACAGATATTTCTTGAAGGCACGTAAAGCCAACTCAGAGGCCCATGGGCGTTATAAAAACTCTGATCATCAGGTTAGGCAATAACCACACGATATAGAAGAACAAAAATAAGCTAATACTTACTTAAATCTCCTAGGGTCGTTAGTATAACTCGTCAGTCTTATATCCGTCTGTGTATCATATAATAGCCTAGCTATTGATTTCAAGCTGCCAACTAGAATGTATGCGACAGGTTCGCTTTCTGTCGTCAAATGAAGCTGGATTTTTCCTTCTTGTGATGTTGTACAAACGAAATTCGCTTCGTATTCCATTGTTTCATCTTTCTGAACATCATCCTGTGGAAATACAATGATATCATTAATCATGTTGATTTCTTCATTAACGTTTTTAGTTAGTGTTCTACAATTTGAATTGTTTGATGTTTTCTTTTGATCTTTACTTGGAATAAAAGCTTTAAAACAAAGGATTTTATAAATCACAGCGATGAAAAAATTTAAATATAACAGTATTAGTTTTTATATTGTGAATTTAATTTAAAACTTTACTTCACTTCGTAACGAAGATTTATTACAGGGATTGAAACTAACTTCACGCTTTTCTATTTCGTATAAATTGTTTTTTTTGGAACTGTGAGAAGCCATCATCTCGCAGTTCAGCCTCAGGATGCCTTAAATGAATCTAAGGCCTCCAGCCAGAGCCGTATAAATTTTTCAAAAGAATAACTGTTTATACCTAGTAATTCCAAGGTATAAATAGAATTCACAGATGTATGCTGAGATGACAAGTAATAGAGAAGTATAGAAGGAGAAGCAGTAGCGAAGGGTCAATTTGTGTAAGAGGTAAGCCGGAGTATATTTATCCTTAATGTGATTTTATTATTTGTCTATAAAATACTGACTGTGCCGTGTTTCAAAGAGAACCTGGTAGGAATCTAGTTGTATGAAACCTTCGCCACTGAGGAGAAGACATGTTGCGCCTACCCCAAATACATTGGGACAAGGGCAAGAAAATTTTAATGATGAAATACGAGTAGCAATAAGGATGCACTTACCTGGTCATGTAATACATCGTGAACGCTGTCTAAAGTAGTGAGAAATTCAGTCAAATTGGTGCCTAAACATTTAAAAGCCCTCTCAAGTCGACAGTTATGTGAGAAGGCTGTTAAAATTAAATATTCTCCTAATTTTGCCATAAAATCCTTAGTGCTAACACCTGCAACAAGCAATGGAAACTTTAGTGCGTTATAAGATTAAGGTACTAGTAATAAAACTCATGTTACGGCTGACGTATGCACTTAATACATTTATTATGAGACGAAATGGAATTTAGAATTTTATAGCACTTTTGAAAGTGCTTAAAGATGGCAATGTTCCCATTAAAGCTGTCTAAATGAAAAATGAAAATTATTGTCTGGGTCATAGAATGTTAAAGGTGTCTGGTGTTAAAATGAAAAATAAAAGAAGTTCAGACTAAAAAAGAAGCACAGTTACTCAAAAACGAAGTATGGAAGACGAAGTCATTGCGCCGACCCCTAACAAATGAGGATAAGGGCAGGGCAATGATGAAGACTTAGCCAAAAACGACCTTAACCTGATGAAGATTTTAAAGGAGAGTCTTAATGTCCAGTCTACAAGGAAGACTTTAAAATACAGGGCTGTATTCCAAAATATACAGGGTGAAAACAGATCCCTCAAGAAGCCGTCAACCAAGCATTCTGTACATCAAACTAAGTAACTTTGTAAGTAGCAAAAAATTTTGCTGGGAAATTACCTTTTTTTTGGTGAAAAATAACTTTTTACGGTGGAACTCAATGAAACGCACTTAAAACATTGTGCTGATGGATGACCTGAATAGTACGGGTCTCGTGAAGGGTTTTAAAGAAAGTTCTTACATTCAAAACAAGTATTTAAAAAAAAACTTCTCAAAATTGGAACTTTGACTCCCAATATCTCCGTAACTAGAAGATTCCCAGATATGGTCTAGAACAAAAATATTATCGCAATGACGGGGAGAACAAATGCCTTTCAGCTTCGTTAAGAGTCTAGCTACACCCTTTACGTAAGGCTGGTATGAACAGCTCGGTGTGCTGTCGCTCGAACAGGCCAGAGTTGGGAAAATACGCCACTGCTTGGTTATTTACATAATATTTTTCATTGTGAGCAAATAGGTGGAAGTGCAAGCAACTCAATTGTAAATATCGAAATGAACTTCTTCAGGGTACTTAACAAATGTTCGCGGCGTTTCAACAACGCAACGGAAATTACTATTGATTTTGTGGTACACCTTGTATTGCTACCAGGCATTATTCACAGCTGAGGCCCTTTTGGCATTATTTGTTTTGTTTGTTTATTTATTTTGTTAAATTTTAAAGGTGTTTTTGTTTTTAATAATGCCGAATACATACAATTTCCTTTCTTTCTTTTTGTTTATCTAACGATTTCTAACAATATTGGTTTCCTTATTTATTGGTTTCGACGAAATGTTCTTCGTTCAGAAAATCTGTGCAGTGTTTTCTTTAATCATAGGTTTTAAATATTTCGTCAATGTCTAGCAACATAGATCTTTATTAATTTATTTTTCTTTTAATTCATTTACGTACATATTTCCTTACCTAGAGCATAATATAACATAGCATCAAGCCGGTAATCCCAGTAGTGTTAGGCAGAGGTGTACCTAATAGTACACCCACATTTCGCCATTTATGTTTAAGTCCCATGATAAAGGGGCGAGATTATTGCGAGCAATCGGGTACAAATCCAGACTCCGTGGCTCCTGCTGAGAAATTCCTGGTGGAAAACCCAATAACACTATACCTAACTATGAATTTAATTGCTAGTGGAGAAATAAAAGCCAAATAAACAATGGCAACACTAATAGTGCTAAAACATGAAAAGGTTTTCATCCATTAACAAATCCGTACCTTTAATATTACACGTTTCGTTCAACTCATAGATAGCAGACATTACCCGTATATGAAACTGTAATTGATCAATTTACGCGAGTTATGGGTACACTAGTCGGTCGTACTTTCATACAAAGGTAGTGTGGCGATTACTCAACTGTTTGATGGTGTACTTTCAAAATAAAAAAATATATCAATTCGTCTCATCACTATCTAGCCCTGTATGGAAACAAAAAGTAAAAAAAAAAAAAATTGAAAATTGAAAAAAGTAATGTTTTTTTTTACTTTTTTGTTTCCATAAAGGGCCGACTAGTGTATCCTTAAGCCGTTACACTCTATGTTATTTATGAAGGTGAATTAATTACCATGAATTGTTACACTTTAAGCATCTCGTTATATAATATATACACGATAATAAGTCTTAAATAATATGTTTGATAGTCTCATAGGGATGGATTAGTTCCAAATCACAATCTAGTATAATTTTCAGGAATATTTCGAAAGTAAGGAAAAAAAATTTTGACGCACTAGTTTAATAAGAAAGTTTGTTACTATTTATTTAATCCAGAAAATCCCGTTTGCTGGACACTATTACTCGCATCAATCAGTGCGCAGTGACTGGCGACAAACAGTAAAAAAACTGTTTGTAGGGCTCAATCGGCAAAACGAAACCCTTATAGGACTACTTTGTTGTCCGTCTGTCTGTCTAGACCGTTTTTATCAAGAATGCGTGGCGGTATCACGCTGAAATTAATACCAAATACTCAAGTCTGCTACCCATTGGAGCATTGAAAAAATCAAACTTGTAAGTCAACGCGATCAAATGATTTGACTGTTTATGTCGCATATTATACGATTTCACAAAGGAATCAAAACCTAAAGGGACACCCATACATACATAGTTGACGCCAAATAAGATATATTTTTTTTTAGAAAATATTACGGAACCCTTCGTGCGTGAGTCCGATTCGCACTTGGTTTGGTTTGTTTACTAGTTATTTGCTTATAGAATCTTAGATAATGATTATGTATGGAAGCACCTGAGTGGCTTACCTGAAATGATAACGCTTTATTTCTTGTTCAGGTAAAATCCAATATCTATTATTGTAAATGTTTTTGTAAATTAATTATTTTGATAAAAACAAGTGAGCCTAGTGTGAGTTTTAATCACTGACAAAATATATTTTGGGTTTTCAAGGACCGCACCGGCTCAGTTTCAGTTTATGATGAAGTTAAATTAGATTATTTTAGTTAGTTTTTTGAGGCTGCTGCAGGTGCTGAAAACCTCCAACGGCGCAATTACAATAATTTATTTGGTAGTTATGTGTTTGAGCCGTTTGGTGTTGAAACACTAGGGCCATGGGGTCCGAGTGCCTAGTATTTCGGGAAATCGCCAAGCGGTTGGTCGACGCTTCACGTGACCAGAGGGCGGCCCTATTTTTTGGCCAAAGAATCAGCATTGCCATAAAACGTAGTAATGCTGCCAGCCTTCTGGGCACTTTTCCTGTTGACAGCGATGTGGACGAATTTTTTGACGCCCCTTTTGATACTTGTACATATTTTTATTACTATTCTAGATTTGTAGTTTGTAAATAATGTAAAGAACCAGATCTTAAATAAGTTCTCAAGATGAAGTTTAAGTTGCATGTTCAGGAAAAAACAAAGTGCGGACGGGGGCTAGCCTGAACCCATCAGTGCCCGATATGTGTAGCTAGACCTCAATTCGTGTTCACCGCAGTTTTCCTGACATAACACGCCTGTAATCTTTGAAGGCAGAGCATGGCATCGCAGAAGCCTACCTAATAGCGGATACCTAATAGCACACCCAGTACCCACATTTCGCACACATGTTTAAGTACCATGTAATAGAGAGCGAGCCTAGTGCCATCAACTGGGCACAAATATAGACTTCGTGGCTCCCATTGAGAAATTCCCGATGGAAAACCCCAATAACACTTTGTGCGACCCAGAAATCGGACCCAGGACCTCATGCTCAGCAGTTGCGCTTGCGGCCACTAGACCAACCAGGCAGTAACAGCCGGCCTGCCATCCTAATAAGGTGAGTAAATGTGTATAAAAACTCGCACTAAGCCATCAGATGGTTATCTTTCAAAGCCAGATTAGCAGTTCCACCGTTATCTGCATGTAAATCTCCTTTGAGTCATTTCCCTAAAAATTCTATTTCAAACTCCATGATCGCGTCGTCAGATGTCAGTCATTTACGTCTGTCGGTGAATCTCGGTTTCATGTAGACACAATGTGACTTCAAAGCGACGGGGCTATGACGGCCATGTTGGCTTTGTAACAAAGCAAACTTTTGTATGTGCTAACACTGAATGCGACCTGTGACGTCACAGTATTTGAGAATCGAAGTGAGGTTTTATTTCCATGAAAGGTCACTGTTTGGTTTGGTGAGTGAGAAGTTATAGGGAAGTAGTCGATTCAAAAATGGAAGATGACCACTTGAAGGTTTTCGTAGAATTTTATGAAAAGATGTAAAATGTTTTTATTTGTTCTTTTCAAAAAAAAACTTTCGATAGAGTTATCAAAATGGAGGTCAAATAGGAATTCTATGTAAATCAAGGGATCCGTACCAAAATCTAAAAAAAAATGTTTTATGGGAGCCCCCATTAAATATTTATTTTATTCTGTTTTTAGTATTTGTTGTTATAGCGACAACAGAAATACATCATCTGTGAAAATTTCAACTGTCTAGCTAATACGGTTCATGAGGTACGGTATCCTAAAAACTAACTTTGATGAAGCGTTGAAAGGGTTACCGCTTTAATGATTTGAAGAAACGCTGAAGAAACTGCCTATCATTAAACGAATTTCAGAAACCTTTTACCAAAATATCACAGTGATAAATACGAGTCCGTGTGACATCGCATAACCCTCTTATTAATATAACTTTCATACAAAATTGAATTATGACAAGCTGCCAGAAGTTTGCCAACTCCGTGACAGACGGAAAGGTTACGAACGAAAGGGAAACGAAATTAATGTCAACGATTTTGGACACTCTCATCGTCAGTATGAATACGATAAACGTAGGGTTTTCTGTTAAAATAATAAATACAAATTAAAGGAAAAAAAAAATATCATCAGAAATAGTAAATAATAGTGGATAGAGAGAGATAGGTGAATTTATCTATGACATGATTATCAGACCATGTCTGCCGGATGGCTAAGCTGTGGGTCCGCATATTAGTACAACTGGTGCCCTGAGACAGCTAGGAGATGGCCGAGGAGGTGGCAGGACGCTTTGGATGGCTTTCTCGTTAATTTTCGAGAAGAGGCGCAACATCGAGAAAAGTTGAAGAAATGGGGAGAGGCTTTTGCCCAGCAGTGAGACAGTTCAGGAGTATAATAAAAAATAAAAAAGATTAAAATGTGTGGAATGTGGGTTGACTCAATCGTGAAATTCCATAATTTGAAGATAGTTGTTAATAGTTATTTGTCTCTAACCTTAACAGACACCAATGTTAGTATACTCAGTTATAATAAGATATGAAGGATGAAGATAGACCCTTGACGAAGCCGAAAAATACTATTGTTCTCCGCGTCATTGTGATAATTTTTTGGTTCTGGGCCATATTTGGGAAACTTTTAGTTACGGGGATATTGGAGGTCAAAGTTCCAGCAGTTGTGCAGATTTTTTGACGGCTTCAAGAAGGGTCTGTTTACACCTTGTACAATACTGTCAGCCATCATGAATTACTATTACAGTTAGACTTCATCATTCTAAAGCTGATCGAAGGCCTCTCCCGATTATTCCCGATTATTTTTCGATAAAGCTAATGTAGATGGACCACTGGTCGTTTGTTTTATCCAGCTCGTCTCGGCATCTTCTACAGGACCTGCCACGGCGCAGCGTCTTCTGGCTGTGACAGGGTTCCACATGGTGAGTTTTACCCATAGCTCACTGGTGTTTTAATTGTCGGCCATCATTAATTGTTTTCTCAAAATAGAGCAATACATTTTTGTTCAGTGCTTATTTAGCCTGTCTCAAATATCTAGTTCAAACGTTGTCTGTACAGAATTAATGTGTCCATTATTTAGGATAGTGATGGATGGATACTTACTGTCCGTAGCTCGTACCGCATCGTAAATTTCTTGTAAATACGCGTAATTCCTACAAGTTTTTACATCGTCTGGTAGTCTTCGTCTGAAACAAAATGGGTACTTTTATATTTTTTGGCTTCATTAAGAAAGGAATGGGTAGGCCATAACAATAAAAAGGGAATGTTTCTATTTTGTATTATGTTTTGTTTGCAACAAATTACATTTTGAGTTATTAGCTTAATATAAATTGATGTAAGAACAAAGACATGATGTAATGTGTTCGTATTTGAACACTACCAAAGCTCAAGTGCTGTCTACAAAGATACAACATCTAAATGTTCTCATTTCTTAATTCTACATTATACTGCTACATTTACAGCCTAATTACGGTAGTCTATCCTAGTTCCCTTACAAGATTATCTAGTAAAACCTGTTTTGATCCTTAGGCCTTTAAATAGGCACAATCTCAGATTCCCCAAGATTAATCGTCGTAGGCTCGTTTGTTAAAGATCTTAATTACTGTCATAAGTGCCACAATAAGTTCAAGTTAAACATTCCTCATGAACCCTCCACCATTTCATTTAAAGCCACTATGAGCCCTGTTTAAAAACAAACATGGAACAGCAAACAAACGTAATAATAATT
Source organism: Eugnorisma glareosa (assembly GCA_947578425.1). Taxonomy (NCBI): domain Eukaryota; kingdom Metazoa; phylum Arthropoda; class Insecta; order Lepidoptera; family Noctuidae; genus Eugnorisma; species Eugnorisma glareosa. The sequence continues at coordinate 14,913,897 of OX387960.1, read as the reverse complement.
ACTCTTACATCTCTTAAGCGTGTTATATGACCAATTTAAGTTGTCCCCATAATTAAATTTAATCTTACAAGTGGAAGTTAATTAGTAAAGATGCTTATTCACAACTGGGGTGTCTTTTAATTTAAGCGTTTCTTATTTACATACACTCATTGTGGAATAAAGCTTTTGATCTTAGATTTTGCGGTGCCTTGCCGTTTCGCAATTTCATGCGGTTGATGTCAACCGTATTTTTTTTCCGCACTCGTTTTTGATAGAGACATTGAACATTTAGGGTGTGTCCACACTAAACTTATGCTTGCCTAGTACCTACTTTTTGCTGGGTTATAATAAAATTAACAAGACAATATCAGTTAGCTCGCCAGTTGTGACAAACTGGGAATAAACGGAAATAAGTAAGTACTTTTTAACAATCGTAGATTACAACAACAGTATTTTAGTTGCTGGTATAGTTTGAAAAAAAAAAACAGGGTCCGGGGCTCACTGTACCTCCGGGGTTACGGCCAGGGAATAGTGGGTCTGCCCACTATATTGCTAGAGGTATGGTCGGTATTAGACCCACCGTAGTACTGCTGGAGGTACGGTGGGGCTATAACGATTGAAGGGCTGTGAAAATTATAGTGTGTTGTGCAATGCAAGTTGTATTCCTATACGTATTTTTTTGCGTGCTGGACTTATTGCTTTTGATAATACGCCGCACGTATCATTTGGTAATTAGGCTATGTGTGGCCAATATTTGTGGCTGCATTACTTTGTGCCAAAGCAGAGTTTGTGACAAATATGGTGATTCGAAAGCTGACATCAATTATGCACATTTAGTTAAACAATGATAAAGAATCACAATATTACTCACTCACGATTTACTGATGTTTTACTGGCGTAGATCCTCATAAAATACTTGGATATATTTATCCATATCTGTTTAGGCTGGTAGTCGACCCTTAGGACCAGAATAGTTAGGGTTTTAGTCAAGTTTTTTGAAGATCTATTTATTTTTCATATTGTGAAGTTTACAGGATGAATCCTGATGGTGATTGTGTTATGGTGATATTGTGGTGTTCTAAAGACCTGTTTGTCCATCTCCGGATAAGTTTCGGATAACTTATCTAATACATTCTTTAATCAAATTTTCAGATTTTTTATTGCATTTAAAAATGCGAACTTAGGTGGAAGATTGTCAACTGCCTACCTGATAATAAATAAGATTTCACAAAGACTTGATCATTGAGCTTGTCGGGCACAGCAAACATACATAGGACAGAGAAATTGGGTTCTCTAATAAATAGTGCCTATCCGGAGAAGGTAAAACAGGCCTTACGTGTAAAACAATAAGGTAGGTAGCTATACTTACAAACAGTTGTATTTGTCGTAGTGTTCCTCTTGGTTCTTCGTGAGAGCTGTCACCGCTGTGTGGAGGTATTCGTTCTGGAAGTAAAGAGGTAGGTTAGAATAATATATGACGCTTGCTTAGAGATTCATAGGTCTGATTTAGACAATGATATATTATCGCTTAGGATTGTAGTGGGAGTACAAAAACTTTATGTGATTTATCCGTGTGTGTAATTTGATGTATCCCCTAAATTGATCGAACCCTTATATTTTAGCTTAGTAATAAATCATGTCTAAAGCTAATCGCGGGTTTCTTTCATCTCACCGAACTCACCATCTTAAGCGCTCATTATACACAAACGGCGTAAGGTGACCGCGTAAGGTGACGGCTCGGCGCAGGTGCAGCGTTAGCGTGGAAAGTATAAAGAAAAAAATAACGGCGTGATTGCGCCACTCTGCTTGAGTGTAATTCACGACACGTCGCCTTCTTACATTTTGTATAAACGTTTTGAAGCGGCATCATGCCTGCGCCGCGCCTTCACCCTACGCCGTTTCTCTGTAATTCGCGCCTTACATACACAAAAAAAAGGTAAAAGGTTGAGCATACCATTGAGCATATTGCACCCAGCAACGAATATACGCTTGTTTAGGTCCCAGTCTCATCTATGACCTAATATTTAAATTAACAAGTTATTTTATGTAGTCAGTTAAGAGACTGGCGGCGTTGCCATGTTGTATGGCAGCGCTTCGCCTCAAGCCAAGGTAAAACTCAGCCCTTGGGTCACGGTGTCAACTAAGCGTTTTGAAATTTCCTTGAAAAATCTTAAATTGTCACATAATTTTAAAGATCAAATAAAACAACAAACTTTGAAATACATAATACGCCGACCTTCCTACGCAACGAAGCATGAAGGGACCAATTTCCCCACATTTTCTTGACGAGGCGTCGCGCGTACCCTGAGCGCTTTAAATGCGGTGCCTTGATGAATTGGCCGTGGTGAACAAAAGACGACCATAATCCTTAGACCTTTTCAGTCTGATTTATTTGTTGTTAGTACTTTGTGTACTGGAGTTGATGTCAAGTGCCTACACGATCATGGTAACAATATTTAAATAGGATTCATGCAAAAGGAAAACGTGATTTAAAAGTCATTAGGCCATCTATTTTACCGTAATATTTAAAATGATTTCAAACTACATCTTCATTAACACTAAAAAGAATAGGTATTGGGATATTCACCATGATTACTATTTGTTAAAAAAACCACATCTTTTTGAACTCAGTGTCTATAAAACATAAAAACGACCGTCAATTGATAAGACTTCTGCCAGAAAAAGATAATCACGCCTGCAATCTCCGAAGAAGTGAACCTAATAGTACACCCACTTTTTGCCAGTTATATTAAGTCCCTTATAGTAAATGGCGAGTCTATTGAATCAATAGACCATAGCTGCTACTGAGAAATTCCTGATGAACAAACCCAATAAGACAATGTCCGATCTGGGAATCTAAACCAGGATCTCCTGCTCATCAGTCGCGTTGCCACAGACATCTATCATCTATTCATAGCACACACGTTAGATGGATGTGAGAGAGTATTAGTTGCTTTGTCAAACCATCTGTTAACTAAAAACTGAAACAACAACATTAAATTACAATTTTTCAAAAAGCATCTTAGCCATTTATTGTGGTATGGGGAAATCCGTTCTCTATCTGGAGAGGATAGAGTATTATGGCGGACCCTTACTAACTAAAACCTCAATGTTCCTTCTACTACCATGAGTCGGGAGTCCGAGAGATACAGAGGACGCAAGATACGATGACAACTTAACCTGCCACGGAATAAACGACTGAAGATATTAAACGTACATTTAAATTATATATACTCACAAAACCGTAACTCAGTCATGAACAAGTCCACTCATATACAGCCACTTACCACACTCACACACAACTATAAGACACACCCTCTCACACTCACTCATTCACCTTGCATAACACACAAAGAGAGGAACAGACCACTATTACAAAGCCATAATAAATAAGAGTACTATTCAATGGTATTATAAAATGTAAGCGTATAAGAAACCTTATGTAATGTGAGCGCAAACCGGCTTTTTTAAAAAAAAATAGGGTTGGCGCTCCTGCTAAGGTTGCGGGACTGTTCGAAAGAGATACCGCGGCCCTGGAACACAAAGGGCAAAAGAAGGAACATGGATGGGTTTTAGTCAGTAAAAGACAGACACTCCCTCCTGCTCAGCCCAGAGCGGGAGGAGTTATTTGAATAACCATCCGAAAAAAAAAGGGGGTTGGCGCTGTAAGCCGAAATACTGGTTCCTCCTAGTTCAGCTCCAGATGCTAAAACTTTTGTGTACATCATTCTGTTCATAGCATTTATTTGCAAAATAGATTCAGTACTTTTTGTGTAAGAAATAAATTTATTTATATATTATTATTTATTTATTTATTCTACATTAAAAATTGCCTCTATTCGCCACCGTATACTATAATATCGATACAGCCGACGACTTGCAGCTCTGTAGTACGGCTTCTTGTCCTTACTAGTCGGCTTACCGTACCCGGTGATCCGGTTAACAGCTGATCTAGTTCTAGGTGCGACGGATATTTTTACGTGTTGTAGGTGATAGGTACTTCTAGAGGATTTTAAAAGGCAATTTTCACGTCAAGAAGTCTTTGAAAAAATTGCGCATGGTTGAGTGTATTTTGCCTTACCAATGCCATTTCACTTAGTTAGCATAAGCATAAGCCCCCACTGCGTCTCCACTGCCCTCTGCTGGGACGCAGGCTTCCTCGACATGAGAGGAATGCGGTATAATCTTCCACGAGGGCCCAGTGCTGGTTGGTAGATTGCACATGTACGTGTGTGTTCGAATTTTTGGTTCTAGGACATGCCGGTTTCTTCACGATGTTTTCCTTCACTCCATTATCAGATCTGCTATAGGTACACCTCTGCCTAACCATTTAGGTAAAGGCTTGATGTTATATTATTAGAACTACATCAATATAGCAGTGAAAGTTAAACTATAACTTTAAAACGTAAGGATTCTTAGCGACTATAATAGGACAGGAAGTCTATTAGAGTCACAAAGAATCCCTATCCTAATCTACATTTTATTATCAACAACGATCTCAAAGAAAAACAAGGTTATTTTTGTGAAAATTGTTTTTTTCTCATAATGTAAAATTGACCCCCGACACTTTAATGTCGCACTTGATTCTTAATCCGTCTGGGCAAGTATCTGTTTACAAAGAGCCTTAAAAGCGTTTGCCTTACATAAGATAGGTACGAGTAAATATTAATATAAGGCCTGTTGTAAAATTCATCTAAGAAAATGTTTTGTAACTATAATATAACTCAATTAACTGTTCGGCACGAGTAGATAGGTAGGGCCTAGTTTTGACCAAACATCACTAAAACATTGGCACTTCAAATGACTGTCTATTCCCTCCGAATTATGTTTAAAAACTAGCCTATGCCCGCGGCTCAGCTCGCGTGGATTTCGGTAACTGTCCCACGAGATCGTATTACCGGGATAAAAATTAACCTGTGTTAATCCAGGTTTTAAACATATCTGCGTACCAAATTTCATCTATAGTGGTCGATAGTTTTTGCATAAATGATGATTATTTAGCAAATAGGTTTTTACAAACACTTTTACACGTAATTTTAATAAACTAGATGGGGCCGGTGTTTCGTAGCTGACTACTCTGAGAAGAAACAGCCGAATCAAACTCATAGGTCATAGACTCTTTTAAAGTCCAGACATAATCTTGTTCAACTCACATGAAGACTATGCAGTTTAGTGTCTGAGGTGTTCTCTTGAAGAAAGAACCACACAGATTTGAGTGGACCTGTCCAGTCAGTGCAAGCATTTGTTAGTTATCATAAACGAGTAACAAACGTCCAGCCATCCATACATGCTCACAAACGTTCGCATTTATAAAATTATAAGTAGGATATGTCCTATTATGTACTGTTTGTTACTAACCGTTTGGTCCTTTAGACTCCATTTAAAAAAATATTGCTCAAAAAAAATCATCAAAAGATTCGAACCATTAACAAAAATGAATCAACTCAACGACCAATTGAATCCGCGACTCCCTAAATCAATGAAATGAAAACTTTAGACAGTTTTATCAGTCGGCTAAAATGAATCAATCAAATAAGTTGTCCATCTGAATTAATTGCTGAATAGTCGGTGTCGGGTTGAGTCTATTCATAAACAGTTAAAAGGTTTTCTAATTAACATGGAGAGGATGAAACAATGACAGGGTAATCATATTGGAGTTTAGTGTAAGTTTTAATGGATAAAGTGGAATTTGGGAAATGGGTTATTGAGTGTACTTCATTATTTTCAAAACATAACGTCAGAACATTGCTCCTGTATTTGATAAAGCAGACCTGTATGTATAGGTAGTGCACCCACATTTTATCATGCCAGTCATCGTCTTAGCACAAATCCCGAAATCGGGCTGATACTGAAAAAATCTTCACCGTATAAAACCACTCTTTTTTTTTCGGATGACAAGTCTTCAAATCACCCCACCCGCTCTGGGCTGAGCAGGAGGGAGTGTCAGACTTTTACTGACTAAAACCCATCCTTGTTCCTTCCTTTGCCCTTTGTGTTCCAGGGCCGCGGTATCTCTTTCGAACAGTCCCGCAACCCTGGCAGGCATCGGGCCTTTCGGACCCCTTCCTGTTTGCTGACTCTCTTTGAGGCACGCGTGGAACACGGACGCGCCGTCGACACGGCTTGTCGTCATAAAACGGACGGACGGCGAGCTAGCCCATAGCTCACCGGCCACAGGCCCGCGCCTACGGTGGCCGGGGGCCACCACGTGGGCTCCGACGCCCGGTGCGTCTCGCGCGGCGGCTGAGACGTGAGGCTCTCTCCCTCTCACGTCCCGCCACCTCGCTAGCATGACTGCTTCGCAGAAGAAGGTGACGGCGTCCCATTCCCTCTCGCTCCGGACCATGGATTGAACCAGGGCCGGACGCGAGAGATCGCCGCCGCCGAACCGTATACAACCACTGAACTATATTATTCAGCATCTGCCTAGTTGGGAAAACCCAACTATATTGGTCGGCGTCTAGTCTAACCGGATGCAGCTGAGTACCAGCATTTTACATAGTGCGACTGCCTATCTGACCTCCACAATCCAATGTAACTGGGTAGTACGATACCCTTTGGTAAGACTGATTGTCAGACTTTCGGCCCACTGACTATCCTGTAACGCCTGTCAAAGATCTAAAACTGACAGCCGGGATCACCGGCTTAACGTGCTCACCGAAGCACGAAGGAAACTCTGTATGTAATGGGTTGCAACTAATGGACCGATAAGGTTGAATGATGGGTAAATCTTCTTCATCTTAGCGTTTTGATCTTCATCTTCTTCTTCTTTGTGTGATGGCAATCTAAATTGTGTCGGCCCAGAATTGAGCTACTAGTTTGACGCTTTCGGTAGCGTCCAACAGTTCCTTTAGTGAACAAACAACAGCACACGCAGGACACGATATTAAGTGCGCCATCGTTTGTGGAACTGTTTGTGGGTAAATATAAATTAGCCGACGGGTTTGCGGGAGCAGTCGGTCTGATTTCGGCTAAACAACAAAGCGAATCGGAGTGAACTACAAGTGCGATATCTAAGCAAATAGTGTTCAGTGGTGAATTAGTGATTGAGCTTCAAGAATGAAAAATATATTTGTCGTTATTGTTTTAAAAGCCGATACCCAGTTCGTAACATTACTCAAGAGACGTAATACTATAGATGTCAATAACACGAACCTTACACTTCCCTCCATCCCAAAAAGTCTATAATTACCAAGGACCAAACATAACTTCACTTAGACCGAACATGTAATAGTACACCTTAAGTGAACTGACGTCACAGATAGATGAATGGATGGAAATGGAAGGAAAAAGGCCGTTACCGACGTAGCTATCGGATTTCTAATGGATGGGTGCTAAGTTTGTTTTGATTTCTCTTGGGTAACCCATTTAGGTTGGCAATTTATGGATTCATTACTTGTTGTGTGAGTCATTGTATGAGGCGTTTGGTTATTAATTGAAAGTGTAGGTGGAGATGTATTTCGAAGTTGCGTTGGTTTTGGTGGGTGTTTTACAAGGGATGATGATAGGGCCTTTATTAGAATAAGGTGTATCCATAGAAAATTCTGATTTATACCCGTGTGAAGCCACGGTCAGAAGCTAATCTATACTTGAATATTAACATAACTTGACTTCACGCCTGTAATACCCAAAAGTTTAGGCAGAGGTGTATGTACCTAATAGTACACCCACTTTTCATCAGTGATGTTTTAAGTTCCACGTACTAAGGGGAGTCTATTGCTATCAAACGGGTACAGATCCAGACTCGGTGGCTACGACTGAGAAATTCCTGATGCGAAACCCAATAACACTTCCCGACGCGGGAATCAAACCTAGGACCTCTTGCTCAGCAGTCGCGCTTACGACCACAAACCCATCGAAGACCTTACACCGTTTTCTTTTACCTTATAGTCTTATAGCCAAAAAATAATAATCGACAAAAATGGTCGCCAAGACTGATAAAAAATATGATTAAATTAAGGTTGAGTCTCAAGAGAACGCATACCAGTAAGGAAAATGAATTGCTTTTAGTGTAAAATACGTACAATTAATTTAATAATACGCTATCTATTTCAGGAACCTTCAGAATTGATGCCTTATGACAAGCGTCCCAGATGAGTCCTATTAGAAGTTTAATAAAGCGCCCTCATATTTTATTGAAAAGCGACCATGATAGCATCTGTCGTAAAAGTAATTTTGTCATCTTCATAGTACTCGTATATTTATTGATTTCACAAATATCAGACTTAATGTTAGATTGGAATTGATTTGCGTACATCATCATTTCAGCCGAAAGATGTCCGCTCCTGGGTAGGATAGGCAGTCGTGCCATAACATACTTTGGAAAAGGCTAGGTTTATGAAAGATATTACTTACATCACAACATTTCAAAGTAAATCACATTATACTCGTAATAATATAAAAACGGAAAGTCGTGACAAAACAACAAGAATAGGGTAGATGACTAAAAAAACGAATTAGTCCGTCAGATAGATTTCCAAAAAAAATTGGATACGTTTTTTTTCGTTTTTCACGTAAACAAAAAATGAAGACGTGCAGTACGTCGAAAACTCTCGTGACGTCACTTGTATGTACACTTTTTAACGACAAGTGACGTCACAAGCCCCTGCTTCGATTAATTGATGTGTTTAATCTTCGTCATTCTTTATTGATTTGATAAAACAAAAAATATGTAAAAATATATTTTTCCTGACGGACTAAATAGAAACATATTTTGTTTACTCAAGAATCATCCCTATTATTGGATATCTGGAAAATCATAGCCCCAAGAAACATGAATTGAGGATAATTACTTTTTATTGAGAAACACAGTACATACAACATCGTTTTAATATTTCTCTAAGATAAAGAACAATTTGTTTACGCACGTCTCACATACTTATATATACGTACAGTATGAAAGCGCGTATACTTTAAGTAGCAATTACTTTGTGGAATTTAAAGGACATAAAGCGGCAGGAATTGGTACAAGGTGTAAACTGACAGAGATATAAATGTTAGAAAGTGCAAAAAAAGAAGAATGCCTATATATCAATACAACCCTCCAAGTTCATTAAACCCCATTGAGTGACTTTTTCATGAAATAGTTATTGAATGGGGTTAAATGAACTTGGAGGGTTGTATAGATGATTTGAATGATTATAATTCTGTAACTGCATACGTGTTACTGGCGAGATTCATATTTTCATCAACATACAACCTGACACTGACCTGGAAATTGCAATAAACTTAAGAAAATTTTAAATTTCGTGGGCTACCCACCCTTGCGCTTCCACCTTAAGCCAAGTTCTTTACTTTATTTACAGGGGACATGTTTGACAAATGTAGTTCAGTATCACTGGGAATTGCCTACGATCTATTTAATTACAAGCAACCAATGTTAGTACTAGTTTCAGAAGTGTTCAACTAATTGGATTGATTAGATTCTTGGATTGGTTCAATATGATTGGTAGATTTACCATGTTTTGTTTTTTAAATACATTAATTGTGAAGAAAATTATTTCAACATAAAAAAAAATCTTCACAGAAAACCCTTTCGTTTCATTTTGATACCCTTATGGGAATACATTAAAAATACTAGTCCACCATCTTTGGGAGTCCGCCATATTGGATTTAGAATGACGTCACTTAGCTAACCATGCGTTTTCATCCAAACTAAACATGTATGCAAAATTTCAGCTCAATCGGAATCCGGGAAGTGGGTCAAAATCTTCTAAGATTATTAACATAGTTACAGGTGAACCTAATAAAATCGTGTTAAAAATATTACCCTCCTTCTGACGCAGTCACACACTACAATAACCACACAGTACAATAGTCTAATATCGTACTTCTTTTACATTATACTGCAGTGAAAGTAGTTACGCAACGCTTAACAGTCAGTTTAATATTGTATGTCGTTCAACTATATATTTTAATATGGGGAGTATATTAAAATTACACGTAGATATACCTCTCAAGGAACGGAGTAAAGACGTAAATATTTGCTGACTCCTGTTAATTTAAATATTAAGTACGTGCTTCTGGTATTAGGGCGGCACCTAATTTCCGACTTGCGGTGCTATCGCCGGTAATTCGCACAGCCATGGAATATTTAACGAGGCATCATTTTAAATACATTTATAACCTTTATGAATAAAGATTTGTTTACATAGCAAGTGGTTCTAGTTTTCTCTGGCTTTTCGCTCATAAAATCAGCTATGAGAGGGAGAGAACCTCACGTCCCAGCCGCCGCGGGAGACGCACCGGGCGTCGGGGGCCACGTAGTGGCCCCCCGGCCACCGTAAGCGCGGGCTTGTGGACGGTGAGCTATGTGCTAGCTCGCCGTCCGCGTTAATGTTCCACGCGCGCCTCAAAGAGATGTCAGCAATAGCAAGGGCCGATGCCTGCCGGGGCTGCGGGACTGTTCGAAAGAAATACCGTGGCCCCGGCACACAAAGGGCGATGAAGGAACATGGATGGGTTTTAGTCAGTAAAAGTCTGACACTCCTTCTCCTTCTCCTCCCCCAGAGCGGGATGAGTTATTTGATGATTACCAAAAAGGAAAAAAAAAAAAAAAAAAGGAATGTCTTATATGGAACTGAAACTAAAAAAATATTTTTTTCATCAAACCTATACGTCTTTAAAAATGACATTGAAGTTCTTAAAACCATTTTTTCTCAAAGTCAATGGTATGAAAGAGAGACACTTCCAAAGTGGTAAAATGTGTCCCGAACCCCTCTAATTTCTAAAGTAAGAGGAGGAAATTTCTGAAAAAAAAAATAGGATTAGAGAACGTAAAAAAAACTTTCAAGCAAAATTGCTTTGAATAAGATTTGATGTTTATTTTTTGAGAAATGGGACTTTTTCATCAAACTGCAGCAACAACTTTGTTTTTCATTAACTTACTATGAAAAACAAATAAACATATGAGTGAGCCTTCAAAATATTTTTATTATATTATATGGTTTGGCCGGTGTTTTTCTTTTGAAGTACGGATCCTTAAAAATAACAGAACTTTTTCAAATCAAGATCCCAACATCAAGTAAACTTTTTTCCATCGACCAACTAAACTACCAAACTAGTAGATAGCGAAATAAATCACTGTACGTCAAATATTTTCTAGAACTTTCCGGCCACAGGTAGAATGTGTTCAGCGACATCCATTTTGTTCAGAAACTCTGAACTATTTCAATTGAAACATTCCTTCAGGAATAGAGAAAGTTTCACTCGAACCATACGGGAAGAGAATTGATATCATTAATCACAGTTATATTAATTAAAGTACACCTGTGTGTATAAATGAGGGTATTCATCGTTCAGAATTGTTAAGGGTTAAAATACTTAGAAGAAATTTTGGTAATGAAATCTGTTGAACGTAGGCACTTATTACACTCGGAACATTTCCTTTTCAGAGATCAGATAGCTAGGAATAAACATGGCCTCCGCAATCTGACAGGGTGCATTCAGCTCCTTATTTTGAATCATGTTCCACCGGAATTTTTCTCAGGTAATTTTTATTTTTTTATTGTTTTTTTAGTTACTATTACTTTATTTCAATGTAAAATTATATTTTCTGTACGCAGCACTCCATTTATGATAATACGGCTAAAATGAAAAAGCCAACAATGGATGTTGAAATAATATGACGAACCACGCGTGAAATCAGCTGTTCATTTCCTGCCTAACTACAGAGTTCATCGAACTCGTCATCGCATTTGCCGTTCGCTACGTGGGTTTTACCACGGTGACGATACATTGCGCATGAGGAAATAAAACAAATAAAATGTATTCCCATAACGTTCCTGAAATAATTTCTTGTACCGTTCATCTTAGTATGATGTTCTGAATTCACCCCATTGGTCTGCGGTGTGCTATCCATTACAACCTGTATACCAACACAATTACGAGTAAAAGTGTCTTAGAAAATCTATTCACTGAAATAAACATAATTTTATTGCATACGATTTCTTACTACTGAAAATAGATTTTGATTTCCACATAAAACCGTTATTTTAAAGTTCCGTTTTCAGAGTACTTTTAAAATGATGGTCTGTTTCTAGAGATAAAACAACTAAAGCTGTAACAAAATCAAACGATCGCCTAACAAACATTGATTGATGTTACATTGCTTTGTTTGCTTCAAACACTGCGAAATAAATATTTCAATCTGGTTTTTTAATTGCCCAGGTGTAACAAAACGGGCCTGTTAAAAAGAAAATAAAAATAGTGTAACTGCGTTAGGCCCAGTTTTGACAAAAGTGGAATGCTGACGTGTAAGGTTTGACCAATCACAGGATAGACAAGAGGTAGGATGTGGATTTCATCCAATGTGATTGGTCGATTCCTGAACGTCGCCTCACCGCTCCCCTCGTCTCCGTTTTTGGTAAAACCGGGCTTAAGCTCTTGTTAGCAACCTTCTTGTTATAACCTTTTCATAATTGACGACTTTCAGGGGTGCATAATGCAAAGTTGGATGAATTGTGTGATATGAAAGAGAATAAGAGAAAGAGAGTAAATGATGCGGTGACGTCTCACAGAGGAGGATGGAAGAAGAAAATGTGTTGCGTCGACCCCGAGTAGAATGGGACAAGGACAGGAAGGTGATGATGAGCGCTGCGTAATGCGAGTTACAATTTTTATCTATTCACTAATACTACCTTACTGGCAAAACCGCGCTCTAAATTCTCTTACCAAATTTCGTAAAAATCGTAAATAATTCTATATCATCATCATACTGCCCATAGGTAATCCAATTTATTTGGAGTCGTACATCTATACATATATGTCATACTTCTATAACTCGTCATCTCATCAGACACCTCCTTTCTAACCATATCATCCTTTCACACAGTCCATCCATCGTTTATTTGGTCTTCCTCTACTCTTATAGCCATTAACATTCCTATTCAAAAATGTTATAATAAGTGATATAATTATGTTTATCTTTCACAGGTGAGGCCTGTGAAAGATAAACATACTTATATCACGACGCCGACGGTGAGTGATTAAATCAGGACTTTTCTTTTTTATTATTGAATAGCGCGGCAACGCTGCATCGCTCGCGTTTTGGTCGGAAATTATCCCACGGGCACGTTGTAAATACAGCCTGTGGCACTCGGGGATAATGTAGCTTTCTATTAGTGAAAGAATTTTCTAAATCGGTTCAGTAGATCCAGAGATTACCCCCTACACACAAGCATATACACTTACAAACAAATTTTACCTCTTTATAATATTAGTATAGATTTCACTTAGACCATCATCTCGGAGAACACAAAGCCTATTCATATTCACAGACAGCTATCATTTACAACCCCAAATACCATTTCTATCAATCGGGTAGCCATTGGAAGCACAAAAAGTGAGGTATGAATAATACGAAACCGTGAAAAGAGGTTCATTAATCACGAGTACATTTGTGCTTTCTCATGATAGAATTGGGGAATTAATTAGCATTGAATATACGAGAAATGATCGCGTGTGTAATGAGATTGTATTGATAAGCTGTGCTATTAATTGGAGGGTCGGAAAGCCAGTGAACCGGTAATTTCGATCAGAGATCAGCTTCTGCGATAATTTTGCTCTTTCATTTAGAAAACCTCGTCATGCATCATGCGTCATGCAACAAAGCGATAAAAGCATGAATCCCACTCTTGGCCTATAGTTTCAATTTAAATCAACAGTCTTATTCAACAGACTGCCGACTTCTGCTCAGGTCCTGGGTTCGATTCCCAGTTCGGGCAAAGTGTCATTGGGTCTTTTCGTCAGAGATTTTTCTGTAGCAGCCACGGAGTCTGGATATGTGCCCGGTTGATGGCAATAGGCTCGCCCCTTATTACATGGGACTTAAACATAACTGGCAAAATGTGGGTGTACTGTACACTCCTGCCTAACCCCTCGGGTATTACAGGCGTGATGTTACGTTATTCAACAGACAGGTACATGTTTATTGGAGGTCAAACACTTTAGAAGCCTGACTGACTCCTCAATCATTTATCAAATAAAATCTGAGAAACGGATGTGGCAGTTTGATATTATAGGTATTATCTATCCAAAGTTGTCAAACCGCAATTTTTCACTCTTCAGATAAAAGGTATCTGACGATTGAAAAATTCGGCCTCAGAATAATTATATTCTTTGGTAGAGGTAATATTTTGCATTTTTTGATATTGAAATAAATTTCAGGTAATCAGTCGTTTTTCCTTAAAACTGCAATAGCAGGTTATGAAAATAACATAAATAACATCACGCCTGCAAATAAATCTCCGAAGGGTAAGCCAGAGGTGTACCTAATAGTACCCCCACATTTCGCTAGTAATGTTTAAGATCCATGTAATATGGGGCGAGCCTATTTCCATCAACCTGCACAAATCTGGACTCCGTGACTGCTACTGAGAAATTCATGATAGATAACCCAATAACACTTTGTGCGACCTGAGAATCGAACCCAGGACCTCATGTTCAGCAGTCACGCTTGTGACCACTCGACCAACGAGGCAGTCGAAAGCTGTAGAAATAAGAAAATAATACCTATAGATAATACCTACATAATTATTTATATAACCTGCCTATTAGCAGAACCCAGCAACCTAGGGCAACATGTCGGCAAACCTTTTGAGGTTAGTTGGAGGCCATAACCACTTTCCATCAAGTGGAACATTGTAGTCCACAGCCTAATTGTGTAACACACTCATAATGACATTAGCCATTTTGACAAGTCAACGACATTCATTGCGTTGGCTATCGTTAAAGTGAAATACAGTTATTTACAGTTATTTTACCTTTTACAGAAATTTTCCAAACACATCCTTATTGGGCATAATCAGCCTGTAATGTTCCCACTGTTTATTTATTTATTTAACACTTCAAGCACAAAGTACAGAGGCGGACTTAATGCCATAGGCATTTTCTACCAGTCAACTGAGACAAAGTCACTATTGAGACACACGGCCTTCTCTCTGTAAAAGGGAACTTAATAAGGAACGCTTATTGTGACTAAAGTACTAATATTATGAAGGGCTTATGCCCGACTCGTCACTGTTCCGACTGGTCACCAAATTTTTTTCCATACGAGAAGTCCCGATTCGTCATCATAAGAAAATAAATGAATTTCTATTTAATTTTGATGTTCCCGATTCGTCATCAGTATAAATCTTTGGACCTCCTGTTCCGATTTCGAAAATTATGGTAAGCTAAATTATTCCGAAGTGTCTTATGCTATATTTAAAACATTTCGTGCGCAAAAGCTAGTTTTAAAATGAGATTACTGCGATGTCTACAGACTTATCAGTGTTTGTAACCTATAAGCAACCTTATTGTAACGAGAGTAAAATAAATATCACTCTGATTTTGACAATGATTCCAAAACATACGTGAAAACCTGTCAAAGCACTTTACGTTGTTTGCCTTAAATGACGACGTCGATACTACCACGAGTTTTGTGAAACTTTACGGTTAGAAAGATGATCTTATGACAGTCAGACGGACAGACAGGCAAGGAAGCTAAGTAGTAGGGACCCCTTGGAACCCTTTGACAATTGAACCCTAAAGAACCAACAGAACTTCTAATTATTTTCTAACAGCAGGATAAGTGGTTGATCAAACAACTACCATTAAAGGTGAATTTAAACCATAGTTTAACAACAAACCTGTTACTTTATAAGCACCAATAAGTTTACGCTCGAGAACATCAATTTAAGTTCAGTAACTCCTGCCATTGACCTATCAAATTATGTTTCGTAAATTAATATTAGAAGTATTTTTTCACACAACCACCCAAAAAAGAGTATTATGTTTTAACAAATTTACGTATATGAAAAATCGCCTCCTGCAAGAGTTCACGCGCGTTTTTTCTCTGAAGAAAATCACCCAAGAACGATATAATTATTATCTCGTAATTGTTCTTGTTATATCAACGCACCGGATCAATTCCGGATAAATGAAATGGCGACAGGTCACTGGTACAACTTGCGACCCACGGATGCCCCTCAAGTTAAAGGGGAAAATATACAAGTCCGTGATTAGACCTGTCGTACTGTATGAATCGGAATGTTCAGCTGTGAAGAAGATGGATGAAAAACAATTGCATGTAGCGGAGATAAGAATGTTGAGGTGGATGTGTTAAGTGACAAGAAGGGACAAAATAAGGAATGAGTATATTCGAGGAAGTTTGAAAGTGGCGCCTGTTACAGAAAAATTGAAAGGAACTCGTTTGTCTTGGTATGGACATGTAATAAGAAAGGATGAAACGCATGTGACTAAAAGAGTGATGGACATGAATGTTGATGGATGGAGCGGGAGAGGAAGGCCAAAGCAACGATGGAGGGATTGTGTGAGGAATGATATCAGAAAGGAGTGAATAGTGCCATGAAGTCTGACAGGACAGAATGGAAGAACAAAACGTGTTGCGCCGACCCCAAGTAGAATGGTACAAGGGAACGAAGATGATGATGTTCTGTCCGTGATTTTCAAATTATTGAATATCTCATAGGTGACAGTGTAAGTTTAGTTATAAACCATGAAAGCTTAAAACAGTGTTTGATTGTATTTGTTGTTAAAATACAAGAAATTTCTTTCGTCGAGAATAATAAAAACAACGACATTAAAGAACAAACCATCCCGGCTATACCGCTTTCTGAACGTCATCGCTTGAGAAATGAGATTTCATTCAAAACTACTTATAACTTTCATACCAAGAGCCTTTTTTATTAGCTGACAACTTATCTCCTCCTTATGTGCCCCTTTTTAGTGATAATGGGTTTTCTTTTTAAATAAAGTGAAGGATAACTTTGAGAAGGGATAACGTTGAGAAGGAGGGCAGTAGCGTCCTTTTGCGCGTAAATAATAATGAAAATGAATAGCCCTGAAAATGAGATCGAGGCAAAAAGAGCAGTATTCTTTCAGCAGCATAAATGGGAAGGCTATTCAAAGCTGATAGTAGATGGCGTGTACATAGCTCAGTCGCAATCTGACCAATGAGTGAATGAATCTCTCTCAATGTCATTTTATATTTTTAAATATAAAATGACATTGAGAGATTTTCAACAAATGACGATGCTTTGCTGACTAATTTACAGTCGCCTTGTCCATTGTCCTAATGTCATTAGTACTGTTATGTAGTACCTAATAAAACGGCGAGCCGTTTTCGACAGATTTGAATGAAAAAAATATTTAGTCAAAGATTATAATTTTACATTAGATAGTTTATGTTTGTTATATCAATCGAACTTGATAGTGTATAGCTCAATAATAATAAATACACTCACAGCAAAATTTTCCTGACGATTTGCATACGAGTATCTGAAATATAAAGGGTGTAACAAGACCCCAAACGAAGTCGAAAGGCACTTGCTCTCCACGTCATTGCGATCATTTTTGTGTTCAAGACCATCCCTTTCCCAGGTACCCTCTTGTTACGGAGATATTGGGGGTCAAAGTTCCTACTTTTTTAACTTGTTCCTAAGTATTTTTTTTAAATACTTGTTTTTATTGTAAGATTTTTAAAACCTTCCACCGCCCCCGTATTATTCAATTCATCCATCAGCTCCGTGTTTTGTGTGCGTTACATTGAGTCCTACCGTAAAACCTAATTTTTACTCCAAAAAGAAAAGTCGTTTCCCAGCAACAATGTTTGCGAAAAGTTACTTAGTTTGATGTATATAATGCTTGGTTGACAGCTTCGTGATAGGTCCTGTTACACCCTGTATCTATTCTTTGCTCAAGTTTTGATACCGCTGTTACCTATATCACATCACTATGAAATAATAATGCAAAAGGTTGTACTGCCTGAATTAGAACCTATAACCTACGTCACGTAAGTAAGGGCCGCCACGACTGGTCCATCATTGCTTCTTTCTCTTTCTTTTTCCCTGGCGTCAGGGTTTATATGCTGCCCATGGGCTTCTGACTTAGCTTTAGTTACATGCCGTCGAGAAATATCTCTCAGGCATGCTGGTTTGATTTCCTCACGATGTTTTTCTTCCGCGAAGCAAGTGAAAATAATACATACGTACATGAATCCGAAAAATCAGAGGTGCGTGTCTTGGGTTCGGACTTGGGACCTTTGACTTGGCAGTCCGACAGTCACACTAATAGGCTAACACTGCTTAAACTACTACACAAATAAACAACTAAACCATAAAAACATACGGTCATGCTCAAACACTTCACAGCAGATGTCACTGTCAAAAAGACAAATGGCTCTAACACTGATATTGATTGGTATTATATTTTACTCTCTTCCGGTAATATTGATTTGATGAATGGAAGCTGACAACAACACTCACGTTTATTGGAAAATGATCCGCTAAAAGGTTTTTTTTTTGACGTCAGATCTCAAAATATTTAAAATATACTTAGCAGGAAATATTAATTTGACAACCCTGCCTGCTTTGTTTACCAAATGTTCGCGAGCACTTTTGCTAAGCATAGGGTACTGTGTTTGATTGCCTGGTTGGACAAGATGCTATTGGGTTTTTCGAATTTGTCAGTCTCCAGGGTCTGGTTTGTGACTGATTGCAATAGGCTTGCCCCCAATTAAATGCGACTCAAACGTAACTAATGAAATATTGGTGTCATAGATGTACTTATAGTACACCCATCTGTGACACCAATATTTACCTGTGTATCCCTTTGTGGACTAGAAGCGTGATGTACTGTAATATAGTTTTTATTTTTGTATACACGAAATACTTGATATCTTCATCAGTTACACATTTATTTTTCTTATCTGCGATACTATGACTGTGTGTAAAATAGACTCATTGCAATCGGTTTCACTACTTAGTAACTGGAAATATGGAATTGTATTGTGTTTTTCCATTTAGAACAGAACAAGTACCTATAAATAATTTCTACAAAATGGCATGTAGGTTGACAATGACAAACTAATTCTTAATAATAAATAAAAATACTATCGCCACGCAATTACCAAAATGTACAACCGAAGACACTCAACGGTTGATTAGTTTTCACCCTTATTATATATGGAATAAGGTTGAAAAGTGGCGGACCGTTAGTGAGTGCGGCGGTACTTACGGTGTATGACCACATTTGGGTAACATGGAGTTACCATAAAGGTAGAACAGTAATAAATAGGTAAAAAATACAGTCCTTAACATCAGTACCACTAGGTACATGACTTATCACACATGCAATTTACTTTGTACAAATCTTTATTACCTAAAAACCGCGTGCTCTATTTGGGATTTGTCGTAACATCTTGGCGGGATGTCATACCGTTAAATCAGTCATGTAGTACAAATCACTGAAATGCGAAGCCTTTTGTTCATAGCCATGTCATTGGAAGGTGTCGATATTCCACAAAATATGATTGATTATGATTAAATTAGAACAAAGTCAAACGTAACAACTTATAACTTTTGTAAGTCATCGCAATCAAAACATATGACCGTTTGGGTTGCAATTTTAGGATTCACAAGGGAATCAAAACCTAAACCTTCCCGATGACCTAGAATTATTAAATTTGGCAAGAAGCAATGCAACAGCACATGTATAAAAAAAAATCTGAAAACCGTAAATATGTAGTTTAATAACAAAATACCTACAAGTTTATACGGAACCCTCACTAGGCCGGATTTCACCTAAACGGTACACCTCAAAACTCGAGATTGAATCGCCATAAGGGCACAATTCCACGAACGGACTAATCTTCAATCGCTTAAACTCGCTCACTTAATCCGAAGGCGAGCCAATCAAGCCAATAACAACGATAGCGTTTGCTTTCATACCAACTAGTGTGTTTGGTTATCCTTTCGTTTTTAATTACTGCGAGAAACAGAATATTTTTGCGCGTAGTATTTTTGTTGATCAAGAGCGGTCAAATTCTAGGAATTAAGACCATGGGCTTCGATTATCTGTACAAATTTTGACGAAATCGACGTTTCATATTCCCCTTTTTTTCTTGGTGAATAATGCCTGTAGTGTAGAACAATCATTTTTTTTTCTCTTATAATCAATGTCTACTGTAGACTGACTAATAAGTAAAGAAAATTTGACCCTCCAAAATTAACAAAAAATGCCTCAATTTAACGGCCGTGACATTGTGAAGAGAAATTCATAGAAACCTAGACATGCTCTTACTTAAAATTTTAATGTCAAAAATAATTATATCGGCTCACTTTTCGAGGAGAAAAGGGGGTATACGAAACCTCGACCTCGTCAAAGTTTTCGTGATATAATCGGTATGAGCTGCAGCTATCCCTATCGCACTCTACGGGAGCACGCTTGACGCAGCGCGACGGCAATAGGTTCTTCAAATATTATTATTATTTCTTCAACATTATTTTTCAAAATCTTCGCAGGACATCTTCTATTAATTTTGCCCAATATGCGTTTTGAGTTGTTGGTCTTCACGTTGTATGATTAACATGATGTGTGGTTAATAAATGGATAAGTACATAATGTGTCACTCGCTTGTCCACCACATACAAATAATACAACGTATTCTTTCATACTTCAGCCACATTACAGCCGTGCTGTTATGTGTTTTTATGTTTATTCAAATGAATACACAGACACAACAGGCGATGATCGATGTTCATCCTCTGTCTGGATCGCTTCAAATAATCTGTAGAAACACAATCAACCTAACAAACTTAAAGGAATCAATGTCTACCTATGTCTACCTGGTATATCCACAACTCTTCACTGAAATACTTAACGTGCTACTCAATTTGCACATAAATCCAACATGAGTGACTGCAATCGCCCCAAAGTCCCAATTAAGCGAATCCCAATCACGGTATTAGCACATTTCCAGTTGACTTTCAATCGCTGTGATCGCTACATTAGACATTCGATACGATTTCCGTGACTGTGCAACGATTGTGCGGTGTATTCTGAAAGATGGGTTGCTGAGGTCAGATAGACTGCATCCGGTTAGACTGGAAGCTGACCTCAACATAATTGGGAAAAGGCTAGGCAGGTGATGACTTAGAATGTATAAACTATTTAAAGTTCTTTATCAAATAATTCGCAATGTTTTTGGCAATATTAGTGTAAATGAAATATAGCTTTGTAGGTCACAAAATTATTGATAAATGACTTCTTGCCGCGACTTCGTCCACGTCGGAAGAAGTATGCTTCTGCCAAATGTAAATGCCATAGACTATGGTCTATGGCATTTAGTAACAGTGTGTGTATGTGTCCCTGGGTGAAACATTTTTCTAATTCAGATGAGTAGTTTCGGAATGACATTCCATAATCCAAACTTACTAACTTTTATGGCCCTATTTGTCAATGCCAATTTGTATTGCCTTTCAATACAACGCACATCGCAGAACTATTATTAGTGAGAGAGATTTGATTGTGGTTTTCCTTAAATCAACAATAAATAACGGTTATTTGTGCTATAAATACTTGTGAATTGTTAAGTAATTTACCTTCTTATTTTGTACAAATTAACGATAATTACCTGAAGTAAGCGAATCCTAATTACGGTAAGTGCACCTTTCCAGTTCACTTCCAATCGATACGATCGCTATATTAAGTCATGTGATACGATTTACGTAGCTGGCGTGGAATACATAATAATAATATTATTAAGGCGAAAGTTTGTATGTGTGTATTTTTGTTATTCCTTGACGCTCAAACGGCTTAACAGATTTGGATGGAATTTGGTTTCAAGATAGCTTATTTGCTGGATTAACACAAAGGCTACTTTTTATTCAGCATAAATGCAATGTTTTCGTGGGATGATCAAATAACTCAAATATTTTTTTCCCGAATTTTGACTAAAATCGTCTTTTTGTCTGGACGTGTGCTAACTTTTTCACTGCCGGTGACACCGCGGGCGCAGCTAGTAGGTAGGCAGAAACTACAGACCGCCATTTTACACCTTTTGCCTCGTCCACCTCCATTCATCTGGTCATACACGCTGGTTGCGGGGATTACGCACCTGACCTTTCTGGAGCACCTTACCAATAAGGTCTCTTTACCGCTTTTCTCGACCCCTGTTCATCTATTAAGGTCATTTTTTTTACTAATAAAGATTGCTCAATGAAGACTGACCCTATTGGACGACATTTATTTTAGTTTTTTATGTATATAAGTAAATAATTTTAAAAGTTCCAAAGTTTGTGGGGATTCACGCAAAAACTACTGAACAGATTTTTACGAAATGTACCTACTGTATCATAGCTTATATACATACATTACAATAAAACATACACATTGTAACAAATCTACTTGATCCTATTAAAAATTAAAGGATAAAAGTAGACTTGAAAATTTAAAAATTTAATAGAGGTAAATGGATGGTTTTACAAGTGAAAAAAAAAATACAAGTGTTTATAAAAAGACCTATCAAACCCGCACTCTGGAAGTAGTTTTAGAGTATATACACACGATTAGTAGCACTGTTAATGTAGCACGATCAAACGTTGAGGTGGTGATGTAGGACGATGCATGCAGTTCTTTCAGGTCTGCTCCACAGGAAGGCGGCGTTTCGAAGAACGGGAGTAGAGGTCCCTATAGATCTTTTAGTTGGATCACCAGTCTTTAGACCCAGGGCTGCTCCGCGAGACTAACACCAGGGAAGGCACAAAGACAGTTTTTAATAATAAGATTGGGATCTGACATACACGTCACAACATTGAAAATTATGAACATTTATATTTTATTTCAGCAAATACAATGAAAACGAATTTATTTAGATCGATTCACTGAGTATAAATAAACAAATCAATAAAAAAGGATGATAAATGGTATATGGTATGACAAGTGTAAGTATAGCATAAAGTGTAAGTATAGCATATAAAGTGTAAGTATAGCATAAAGTGTAAGTATAGCATATAAAGTGTAAGTATAGCATATACTATAACATTTACAAAGATATTGCGTAAAAAACGAGTATTTACGCGGGCGAAAGAATAATAATATGAGTTTGCGTAAGTATTTTTAAATAATGAACTGATCATATCCTGAACAAATCAACACTATCAACCTGCGGTAGCGATTTTGTGCTTGTCTATTAAGGCACTAATAGTTCATTGTTTTGTTAACATTGCTTTTTAATGGGTACCTACAACAATCATTATTGTTGACGTCTGTTAATGTCGTCAATGAATGAATTTTGTAGTGATTTTCCTTGTATTCTGTACTTGCTTTTGCTCGCGGTTTCAGTACCATAATGTACGGAAATTAACCCACTGGAACGTTTCAATGTAACCTATGACACTCGAAAGAAAATATAGCTTTCGGTTAGTGAAAAAAAAATCAGAATTAAATCAGTAGTTTCGAAGATTACTCCCTACATACAAGCTTACAAACAAATGTTACAATATTAAGTACAGATAAATGGTATCCATCGATATGACGATACAAGTAATTAATAATAATAGATAAAAATAATGTTTTATTTGAACACAATTACAAACACGATACGTTTGTAATATTTCTTAAATCATGATCGTCCTCCCTTGGCCCATGGTGCTATTGTATGTTGTTGTTGTAAGAATTAATTCTTTATTAAATGGAAAACATGCTGCGACAGCCGAAATTAATCGGAGTAAGTTGGCGGGAAAATTTAGAAGATGTAAATTAAGGTATCTTTATTTATTCAAAATAATTTATTCTCGAAATTAAATTTTGCTGAAATTAATTCTCTTAATTAATAGTACCTGTATAAATTATCTAAGCCAGTGAGGGGGTAGGGTCTTATCAAGAGGAAATATACTTAATATTTTTTTAATGTCTGTATAATTAAGTTGATGGCTAATAACCATAACATCAGCTCGCCTGTAATCAACGAAGGGTTAGGCAATGGCGTACTAATCATTAGTACGCCATTGCTTAACCCTTCGGGGACTAGTATCTAATGGTACACCCACATTTCGCCAGTTATGTTTAAGTCCGATGTAATAGGGGGCGAGCCTATTGCCCGCAACTGGCCACAAATCCAGACGCCATGGCTGATACTGAGAAATTCCTGATGGGAAAACGAAATAACATTTTGCCCGACCTGGCAATCGAACCCAGGACATCATGCTAAGCAGTTCCGACCACTAGACCGTTAAAACATATACAGGGTGTAACAGAACCCTTCACGAAGCCGTCAACCAAGCGCTCTGTACATCAAGCTAAGTAACTCTACGCAAAAATTATTGTTGGGAAACGACTTTTTTTTTGGGTTGAAATATCACGTTTTACGGTAGGACTCCATGTAACGCACTCAACACATTGTCCTGATGGATGAATTGAATAGTACAAGGGTTGTGGAGATATTTAAAGTAAAGCTATAACATTCAAAACCGGTATTAAAAAAAAAACTTGTGGAAAAGTCGGAACTTTGACCCCCCAATATCTCCGTAACTAGAAGGTTCCCAGGTATGGTCTAGAACAAAAAAATTATCGCAATGACGGGGAGAATAAGTGCCTTTCGGCTTCGTCAAGAGTCTTGTTACAACCTTTATATGAGAAAAAAGCTCGTGACATATTATGCTAATTCAATCCCAGAATGACTAGGAAACTTTGAGACAAAGAACGTACCAACCATACATCACGACCCAAGTACGGTAGAAACCAGGACGTTTCATTAGTATAGAAACGACAGAGACAGATAACTCAGCCGGCTCTAACCTGTCGGCGGCCGGGTGACACAGATTTAACGAAATTAAACCGCGGATCTTCAGACCCGTTTAATTAATACCCAAAAATAGAATCCTGAGCTTCTCTAATCTCGAAGCCAAGCAATGAAGTGTGTAAGACTGTAAGTTCATACAAAGGTTCTGTTCAATCATTTCTTTTTCGCGATTCGTGATTTAAACGTTTTTTTTTTTCTTTTTTTTTTAAATCGAGGTTGGCTACAATCGATATTTTCTCTCGATTCGAGATTTATTCATCGAGATTCATGAATCAGTTTCAGGAAAAAGAAGAGTATTAAAGAGATTTACTACGTTGGTCTGTCGACGTTAAAGTTGCTTAATTAACAATCATTCTGAAACTTTTCGGATTAATTTTGTAAATTAATTTACTTCACAATGTAATAAGTGGATGTAAGACGATACACACATAGGTACATAACGTGTTGTCACGCTACATTTGTAATTATTTACAGTAAGAAGTCCTTTATTAAATATAGTTGACATGACAGTATTTGACATTCATTTTGATATTTTTTTCTGGTAATATTAAAGTGTCATCATTTTTATCAAACATTTCATATTAATATTGAATAATTCATTTAATATTTCCAAAAGGCTGCTTCCATTTCGAGCCTAATATTCAAATAACTTTACCGTCAATTGTAATGATCAAACAGAAGGCCACAGAGGCCATTCATAAAGATTTCATTTCACGGCATTTGTTTTAAAACGAAATTCTTCCCCAAATTACTTCAAAGCCAACTCCTGAAAGCGAATATAATGAAAATGTCGCAAAAATGTTCTTTGACAAATATCAAAGGGATCTTGACGAAAGAACTTAAATATATTCGTTGCTCACACCGTGTGAATGCAATTCAATCGGTGTCACAAAGGAATGTTTAGAGAATTCATGAGGTTGATATATACCACACCACAGCCGCGAACGGGTTGGATCTGGCGTCACACAAAGAATATGGTCTTTTAAATTGAAATGTGAATTTATGGGCACAAAAGAATAAATGCCTTTAGAATATGTGTTTAGAGAGAATATTATTGCGGTCTGGACTGAAAATGTACTCCCCATTCGTAAAATGAACTCTAGCTTTCCACGTTTTAAAATGAAAGATAACAGCAAGATGGAAAGACCACGTTGAAATCCTTCCCGAAAACGAGAGGAAAAAGACCAAAAAAATCAATTCACATTCACGGACCAAGTCGTTCGTAAAACCTGCTCCATTTACTCCACATAGGATCAAAGGGGAAAAGTTTAAAACCATTACGTATTTGTAAAACAATTTTCTTCGCTGATCTTCAGTGAAAAACTCATGCAGAACTCCATAAATGTTAGCATGAGTCGTTGTGCCATCAAAAGTTGAGTCAACCACAAGTTTAGAGTATTTTCAAGCTGCGGGAACTTTGCGTAGAACTACGGCGAACTATCAGGCTTGCTACACAATTATTCAAGACGGTGGCTTATTTTTTTTTCTTTTAAGCCAGCCTTCTGCTCGGCACTAAATTCTTTTCTATAATATATCCGATGATATTAACGTCAATCATGATAATAGTAGTATTATTCTTTAAAATAATATCATTAAGTGATTCAGGATAACCTAAAACTTAATAATTGATTGAGGACGAAGAAACACATAAAATAATGTTATACGGAGTTACCACGTATCCAGATTTAAAAGAAAAAATGAAAATTTACGAAACTCTGAAAGAAAAAATTAAAGACTCGAAGATGCGACGAAGTCAGCCGAAATATAGTGATGTGGTAGGAAAAAGGGTGATCAGGTGCTTCAGTTGTGGTGAAAGAAGGCATCAGTCCAAAGAATGCCCAAATAAACATCTCGGGCTAAAATGTTTTAAATGCAATAATTTCGGCCATATTGCGCCATACTGCAACAAGGCGGAAGTATCCGAACAGGTACCGAACAAATTACGAAGCGGCGACGAAGCAGGTGCGACTTTTACAAGACGTCAGCAGCACCCGACCCGGCAAGTTGTTGGTGAAAAACCACCAGGAGGCGTGAGTGCGTTGAACGACACGAAACGCACGATGTTTAACAAGGAGGCCGACAACTTTAAGTTTGCGTCCGCGGGTGGCAGCACTGAGTTGTCAACGGCCAACGAAAAAGGTTTCAGCACGGATTTGTCAACTACGAATAAAAAAGAATATGATGTTTTGCTTGACAATGAGAACGATGTAAAAAAAGATATTTCAAGAAGAAAACCCCAGAAAACTGTTAAAATTTGTGATAGGGCGACGAGGGCATTGATCGATACCGGCAGCGATGTTAACTTGATTTCTGAAGAATTTTACACAATGATTGGATTACCGAAAAGGGAAAATAAGTTTCTTTCGTTATTTGGTTTTGGACATGTAAAAGTGTGTTCTATGGGGAAAATTAAAGTTCCTGTTGTTATTGATGAACAAAACTATAGTGATGTGTGTTTCCATGTGGTATCTAATGGCACTATGCCGTATGATATTATAATAGGACATGAGTTCCTAAAAGATGTAACATTGTTTATGAAGGAAGGAAACATAATGTTTTTGCCGTCAAATGAGAATTGGTTGCGTAAACTTTCTTGTTATTTTACAGACGTTCCGTACGTTATCGGAGGTGAAGCTAGTAAACATGTTCAGCAGCAGGTAAAGCATATTATCGAGGGATATCAGCCGATGAAGACGAAAGACGCCCCGGTAAGGTTGCATATTATCTTGAAAGACGACATCCCGGTAGCTCAGCGGCCACGCCGTTTAGCTATCAGTGAACAAGAAGACGTTGAAAGACAGGTGGAACAGTGGCTTAAAGAAGGAATAGTACGGGTGAGTTGGTCAGAGTATGCTAGTCCGTTAGTCTTAGTTCGGAAGAAGGATGGAGCTATCCGGATTTGTGTGGACTACCGATTAATCAACAAGAAGATGTTAAAGGATGAATATCCTTTACCGATTATTGATGATCATATTGATAGACTTGCAGAAGCTAAGATTTTCAGTACGATTGATTTAAAAAATGCGTATTTTCATTTGCCAGTACATGAAGACTCTATTAAGTATACTGCTTTTGTCACGCATAATGGACAATATGAGTTTTTAAAGGCGCCATTTGGTTTGACGGTCTGCCCTAAAGTATTTACAAGATTTATAACGACTATTTTCCATGAATTGATTTCTAGACGTATTGTTTTGATTTTTATAGACGATTTACTAATTACAGCTCAGAATGAACTAGAAGCTGTAGAAAGATTGAAAGAAGTGTTAGACGTAGCGTCACAATACGGGTTGGAGATCAACTGGAAGAAATCACAACTTCTGGTAAGACGAGTGGAGTATTTAGGCCACATCATAGAGAATGGTCAAGTAAAACCTTCACCTGAGAAGAGTGATGCTGTCAAAAGGTTCCCAGAACCTAGGAACACCAAGCAACTGCAAAGTTTCATTGGCCTGACGTCATATTTTCGTAAGTATATCCAAAATTTTTCACTGATTGCGAAGCCATTGACCGATTTATTGAAAAAAGATAGTATTTTTAAGTTCAATCAAGAACAAATGATTGCATTCGAGGCTTTGAAGGACAAACTGGCAAATAATCCAGTACTTAAGATTTATAATGCTAAGTCGTATACTGAACTACACACAGATGCCTCAGCAGTTGCGTATGCTGCTATTCTGATGCAACGAAGTAACGATGATGGAAGTTTGCATCCGATTTACTATATGAGTAGGAAGACGTCAGAGGCAGAAAGTCGGTATTCTAGTTATGAGTTAGAGGCACTGGCTGTAATAGAAGGGATTAAAAAGTTTAGGAAATATTTATTCGGTAAAAAATTTAAGATAGTAACGGATTGCCAAGCGTTTCAGATGACGTTGGAGAAGAAAGACATGGCTATTTCACCAAGAGTTGCCCGGTGGATAATTTTACTGCAAGAATACGACTTCACTATCGAGCACAGGAGTGGAAGCCAGATGCGACATGCCGATGCATTGAGTAGATACCCATATGTAGCTCAAATCACATCAGACTTTTACGAGAAATTAAAAGATAATCAAGCTAAAGATACTGCTTTGAAGGCGATAATTGAAATTTTGAAGGACAAGCCCTATGACGACTTTTGGCTAGAAAACGAAATTTTATTCAAGGGTCCTGAGAAACATTTGGTGGTACCAAAGAATATGGAGATGGAGTTGATTCGTAGCGCTCATGAGAATGGACATTTTGGTAAGAAAAAGACTATGGAATTGCTAAGAAAAGATTACTACATTAAGAGTATAGACAGAAAGGTTGAAGATTACATTCAAACATGCATACCATGTTTATTGGCAAGTCGTAAAGCAGGAAAGCAAGAAGGATTTTTGTCTCCAATTGAAAAAGGTGAATTACCATTGGATACATTACATCTAGATCACATTGGACCTATGACTGCAACGAAAAAACAATACAATCATATATTGACGGTGATTGATGCATTCACAAAGTTTACATGGATATTTCCTACAAAAAGCACAACAAGCCGAGAAGTATTAGCAAAACTACAGATTCACCAACAAGTTTTTGGTAATCCCAGACGCATTATTACTGACAGAGGAACTGCTTTTACCAGTGGAGAGTTCACAGGTTATTGCAAAGACGAGAAGATTGAACATATTACTATTACGACGGGTATTCCCAGAGCAAATGGGCAAGTGGAGAGGATTCATAGAGTGATGATTTCTGTACTAACAAAACTGTGTATAGAGCAACCAGGTAACTGGTACAAACATGTTAGTCGTTTGCAACAAGCACTGAACAGCAGTTTTCAGAGAAGTGTCAATGCTGCACCATATGAGTTACTCATTGGCACAAGGATGAGACGGCAAGCAGATCCTGAGATTTTAGATTTAATTCAACAGGAAAATCAAAACATTTTTATGAATAATCGAGAAGAACTGCGTATGAAGGCGAAAGAGCAGATTTTAAAAGTTCAAAACGAGAATAGGCGTGATTTTAATAAAGCAAGGAAGAAAAGTCGAGTCTATAAAGTTGGAGATGTTGTGGCTATACGACGCACGCAATTTGGAGTAGGTATAAAACTCAGACCGAAGTACCTAGGTCCTTATCGGGTTACCAACGTGAAGGGTGCCGATAGATATGATGTAGCTAAGCTGGATTCTGAAACTGAAGGGCCGAATAAGACGAGCAGTGCGGCGGATTCTATGAAGCCATGGCCTAGTGTGCAGGAAAACGATATTGATACTAGAGATGACTGAGGTTAGCGCACAGGTTTAGAATTCAATTTTATTTTAATTTTTCAGTTAAGACGATTAAAACATTACGTTTCCTAATGCCTTGAATTATAAGATTTGTTTTCGTTTATGTCGTAGTTAGTTAGTTATGTTTTAATGTGATGTTGTGTAATGGTTGTAAGTTTAAGATGTTTGTTGTTTCGATTTTATTTTTACGGTTTACAGCTTTTATATGTTTTCTTAAAGATTTCTTATTTGTATTAGTCTAGGGACAGACTAATTGCAGGACGGCCGAATGTGGGGATGACAGTATTGAGTGAATGAGAGCGAGGGTGTGTGAAAGAGAAAGAGTACGAGTAGGGAGTGTGGTTTTTTGACAGAAGACGTAAAGACGAAAAGATTATTGTAAAGACGATATAAATTGAAATAAAATAGTTAAACGTTTTAAAGTGTTTGATTTCCCACATATAATACTATTCTAATCATAAGCTACTGGCAAAAAAAATAAACTAGGATTTTACAAGGTTATTTCCAGTGTTTCATTATTCTAGTTTTTCATCTACCCCCCTGCAGATTAAAAGTCTAACTCTTCAGTGTGTTATGTGGCAATTAGATTTATTAAAAAAAAAAGTGTGCAATCTCCAATGCACCCGAAACTTTTAATTTTTTAAAGTTTTTGTTGTCTTATTTTTTTAATAGGAGGACACACAACCTTTACATATTTTACACTACCTTTGGTGAAAACGCTCTAATATATTCACTGGACACATTTTGTGTTTACATTCCATTTGACTTTATTATTTATTTAAATCATTCTGTAGTATTTTTTAACAACAAATCCAATTCGAAGCAATTACTGCACATATTCGGTTGTAATTTGGCTCGTTCTAATTGTCAAGCTTGGTTAGGCGCCTAATCTACCATCACTGAATTATGTTGGAATCGGCGCGGCTAATTCGTGCTAAGCCGAACGGCTTATCAACAAACATTTAATTTGGCCGACCTGGTGACCAGAGTGGGAAAGAGATGCAGCTACAGAATAGCTGTATGTCCTATAGGACTTCTTGCTCCATCTCCTGTCCACTCTGAACAAAGATTAAAACAGTATTGTTTAACCCTCAAGATTGTGCCGAATCACGCCGACCGGACCATATGTTTGTTGGCAACTAGGCATGGAGGGGCAAAAAACGTCTCGAGTATAGGGAAGGTTGCATGGAGCATGTGAATTTCCGCATTTCCCGCATGTACATATTTTTGCATGCTATGCTTTTTTGCGAAGTTGTAACTATACAGCGTGTAACAGAAAGGGTATAATCATATGGAACACTGTGGTACGGACCATCAAACTGAACAACTTTCTCTATGGGACCATCATCGAAATCGTAAAAAAATAATCAGCTGTCCCATACATTTGGGTCGAGTAGGTATTGAAATTTGTATAGGACAGCTGATTATTTTTTTACAGATTTTTTTTTTTTAGAGAAAGTTGTTCAGTTTGATGGTCCGTACCACAGTATTCCATATGATTATACCCTTTCTGTTACATGTTGTATAAGGTGTAACATAATAAACGCAAGAATTACTGTGTGGTCTCTCAGACCATGAAACTGAACAAGTTTTGTTCTACGACTTCTTGAAATTTACAAAAAAAATATACTTTCTTTAGACGAAAAAAAAGTTATGAATTTCCAAAAGGCATAGAACAAAAGTTGTTTAGTGTCATGGTCTAAGACACCACACGAGATGTCTCGCGTTTATTATGTTACACCCTGTATAAGTTGGATTTCCGCAAAGTAAGTCCTGATTACATTATATCGTATCTTGTGTAACACCCCTCACATTATACGGAAAGAGGGAAAGTAGAGTTAAACATGCGGGTATAGGTAACTGAATTATTTGCTTTAATAATGTTCGCTCGAGAAAATGAAGAACATTTCGCTAAATGATTGATATTGAAAAACGTCAGCTTCGACAGAACAATAATGTAAAATTGAAATGAGGTTAGTTCAATGTTTTTGTTTATCGTAATGACTTTAGTTTGGAGTTCATTAGTTTGACACCCATGTGATGTAGAGTGTTCCGTATTGCGTCATAGGGCCTGTCGTAGTTTTGGTTTTGTTTTGCAAGCATTCTTACATAATTGCAATAGTGATTTAATAAACACTAGCGACCCGCCCTGACTTCGCACGGGTGCAATGTTTTACACACAAACCTTTCTCTTGAATCACTTTATCTATTAAAAAAAAAACAAATTATAATCCGTTGCGTAGTTTTAAAGATCTAAGCATACATAGGGACAGACAGCGCTAAGCGACTTTGTTTAATACTATGTAGTGATAGTCATTATGAAATATCCTGATCTTTAAAGTACTATGGGGTAAATGTGACGAAAAACTAAATTTCTAAAACCATGTTGATAACCAATAATTACGGACGGCACGGTTGACGCAGTGGTTGAGCGATTGGCTGTTGCATCGGTGTTGCGGATTCGATTCTCGCACGGAACAAATACTTGTATAGCCTAGAGGTAGTTGTTCAGGGTCTGGTTGTTTGTGTACTGCGAGTTTAAATGCTTCTGGACGCACTCAAGATATAGGAGAAACTCCTAGTGTTGGGCAACATTTATACTCGTAAAATAAATACCAGTTGACAGCACTGAGGAGAAGTTTTTGCGGGTCTATTTTGGGTTGTGGTTAGTTCAGGTTATTTTATTTTAATGTAGTTAGTTAGTAATTTAAATAGATAACATATCAAAACAAAATACCCCCATAATAAACTTTATAAAGTAGAAAAATACGAAAAATATCACACAGAGGGAGTAAATGTCCTCTATTTTAGAAATACAGACTTTTAGCATAGATCAACTTTTAGTGTGCCCACTGCTGGGACACTAGGCCTCCTGTATTTTCCCACACCTTTTTTGACAGCAACTAAAAGCAGCATGAAATATAAATAGAAGCCTCAATCATCATATAATTTAAAATAAGGTACGTTTCATCGCGTAAATTGCCAATCAAAGGAGACGGTGCTCTAGGGATTCTGTATCATGTACAGGGTACAAACATTTGATGTATGTTTTGACCCAGACAAATGTATCTCAATTATTAATGGTATGGCCCCACTAGGTCGGCGTTACAATGTTAATTTGGACCATAAATTGGTAATATGTAAGGTTGAAAGTTACGAGGTATTTAACTTTTCGTTGACTAATTTAATTCTTGCTTACATAATGTCATGCCTGTTATCAATGTCATGGGAGGAGCTCATGGCTAGACAATAACAGCCAACCGAGGCGATCATTAGGTTAAGCCGCGCTTGCCCAGGTTGGTCCGTGGATGGGTGACCC
Source organism: Eugnorisma glareosa (assembly GCA_947578425.1). Taxonomy (NCBI): domain Eukaryota; kingdom Metazoa; phylum Arthropoda; class Insecta; order Lepidoptera; family Noctuidae; genus Eugnorisma; species Eugnorisma glareosa. The sequence goes on along the minus strand of OX387960.1, from coordinate 14,880,758 downwards.
TTTACATACCGAGTTTTTCCCGTGCCTCGGACAGCACGCCTGGCTGTCATTTAAAGATCTTTGACAGTTGTTACATGTAGACAGTGGCCCGAAAGTCTGATACTGTCTTATCACAGGGTATCGTATTACCCAGTAGTGACTGGGTTGTGGAGGTCAGATAGGCAGTCGCTCCATGTAAAATTCTGGAATTCTGCTGCATCCGGTTAGACTGGAAGCCGACCACAACATAGTTGGGAAATGGCTAGGCAGATGATGATGATGTCATGCCATTTTTCTTGGTAAGAGAAGACAGAGGTATACATTAATTTATTATATCCATATATTCTGACAGATATTAAGTGGCGGGCTTTTAGGCCAATAACCGTTTGCTACTTTAAATGATTTGAGGAATCTTTTATGTGATTTAATACTGATTTTAATTGGGGCTGGATCAAGGGCCTGATTCAGAAGGTACTACTCCTCGATACGGCTCGCATTGTGATGAGGTTCCAGTCCCTGGAGCCCTAACCACCGGTAGCTTGGACCCTGGTCCTGACACTGGCGGAACACATTCTTTTTTGTTAAATGTTTTTTTTTTTAAAGAAATACACGGTGTAACAAGACCCTTCACGAAGCCGTCAACCAAAAATTATGTGTAGGTACATCAAACTAAGTAACTTTACGCAAAAATTATTGCTGGGAAACGACTTTTTTTTTTGGGGTGCAAAATTATTTTTTACGATAAGACTCAAAATAACGAACTCAAAACATTGTGCTGATGGATGGATTGAATAGTTACACTTAAAAACAAAATAGATTTGATACCGTAGCAACATCAATTAAATCTGAAGTTTTTCCTCTTAGTAAATTTTGTTAAATCATTCGAGTTTTTCTCAAAGAACTTTCCTTCTAAAGATTTTTCTGAAAACGAATCTAAAGAAATAACTTGAGTTCTTCAACTAACACTATTGAAAGAGAATAACTAGGTACTTTCCTAATGAATTATCTTCAAACATTTTCCTCAAGAATTTACCATCAAAGGCGTAGGCCGAAGTATTTTTTTGTCGTAATTACTTTGCCAAACTTCAGATTAGAAACTAGATATCTTAGGATTACGTTTCTACTTATTTTCTGATAAAGTGGTCGGAATAACAAGAATTTAATTCGTAGTGAAGTTATTATACTAAGGATTTCTGAAGATTGCTATTTATGAAATTGTAATTATTGTTTAATTTGTGGAATCTTTGTGAAGTCAGTGTCCTCATTGCTATGGAATAATTGGCACTGACAGAAATTGTGTAAAAGTCAAATAAGTACGAAATGTTTTACAAGCACTTACAAAGAACCCAATATTTTCATTTCCGGGCAATTTTTCCAATTAACAAATTATTATTTTTATCAATCAATTTTAGGCGTATAAACGCCTGAAGTTGATTGATAAAAATAATAATTGTGTGTTTGTGTGCTTTGTATTCAATTACATTTAAAAATGAACGGCACTTTGAAATGCTAATATTTTACATTGAACAAATCATTTACCTATATAAAAGCTCTTTGTCACTTTTCTGATAAGCTGTAAAAGCATATATATTGGTTATAGTACATTACTGCAGCGGCCAGCAACAGAGGCATTGATGGATGAGCGTCTAAACGTACGTAAGTCTAGTCTAGTCGTAGTCGTAAGTCATCTATGGCCTAGTTGTGGCCAAGGCTGGTATAGTACTTTTCTCAAATAATGCGAGGAAATTAAAATTAGGTAAACCGCTTTGTATTTGCAAGCCAATTCGAAATTTAAATAAAACCTTTGATAACTTACAAAGAAAAAAGATCGTTCCATGTTTAAATAACACGACAGATATGAGTTTACTATGTAATTTATTTGGCCGCTAAACACGACAGATATGGATATTTCATACAACTTTTGCCGGCCGCTGGTCGCATGTATCTGTCCAGTACAGCAATTTCGATTTATCTCGAAGAAGGTTGTCAAAATAATGCTCAAATTTCCAAGCATGTTCGAGAAAACAATAATAACCGAATAATTCACAGAGTTTGACGTTGGAAGTCAATAGATGTCGCTCGTTGTACTTATACAACAAGTGACATCTATTGACTTCCAACGTCAAACTCGGTGAATCAGGATAAGGGGGCTTAAAATGGCTGCTTTATCAGAATCATGATATGAATCACGTTTAAAATTTAAAATTATTAAAATGGTCTTTGGTCATATTATGATTCTAATAAAGCAGCCAATTTAGGCCCCCAGCACGGATAACTCATGAAAAATAGTACAAGTTCTACAAATCTTTGATGGCACGGTTGGCGCAGTGGTTGAGCGATTGAATATTGCGTTGCGTGCCGCGGGTTTGATCCCCGCACGGAACAAATATTTGTATGACCTACAGATAGTTGTTCCGGGTCTGGCTGTTTGTGTACATGAGTTTAAATGATTGTAAACGCACCCACGATACAGGAAAAATTCTTAGTGTGGGGCAATGTTTTTATGCAATAAAAACAAAAACTTTCACATTCAATCTATTCTAATAATAAAATCTATAATAATATGATACCGGCGGGCAACAATTTTTTATATTTTTAAATGTTTATATATTGTGTTTTTATAAGAAATATTTAAAAATGTAAATAATTTGTATAAAAGTTAAATAAAGGAAGTTATAAAGAGGTAAAGTTTGTGAGTTTGTGAGGTTGTAGGGGGTAATCTCTGGATCTACAGAATCGATTTTGAATATTCTTTCAATAATAGGAAGCTACATTATACCCGAGCGCTCTAGGCTATATTTACAACGTGCCCGTGAGATAATTTCCGACCAAAACGTGAGCGAAGCCGCGGGCAATAGCTAGTATTATAATAAAGATCTAAGAAGCACACAGCAGCTGAACGGAGTCGTGCTCTTGGCAGACCGAGGAAAAGATGGCGGGACGCCTTGGGTGGCCTCCTCGTGATTTGGTGAGAAGAACACCATCGAGGGAAGTGGATGGGAGGACGCCTTTGCCCAGTAGTGGGACAATATAGGCTATTTAAAAACATACAGGGTGTAACAAGACCCTTCACGAAGACGTCAACGAAGCATTATGTACATCAAACTAAGTCACTTTACGCAAAAATTATTGCTGGGAAACGAATTTTTTTTTGGGGTGCAATATCGCGTTTTATCTTTTTTTTCTGATAGACGGATTGAATAGTACGGGGGTCGTGGAAGTGTTTAAAGTAAGTATTTTAAAAAAAACTTGTGAAAAAGTTGGTACTTTGACCCCCAATATCTCCGTAACTAGAAGGTTCCCAGGTATGGTCTAGAACAAAAAAATGATCACAATGACGGGGAGAACAGGTGGCTTTCGGCTTCGTTAAGAGTCTTGTTACACCCTTTATAAAGAATGTATTGTCGAGGACCAAAGGTGTGTTCAAAATTCGCAATCGGTTCAGTGGAACTAGTTGGAAATTCAGTGACATTTTCTAGTACACCATGACCCTAAAATGACGCTGCGCCGATCACAATGCAATATTAATCCTCATCATTCATTCTTATTACCACGTTAGTCCACTTTTATGCAGTATATGTACTTACAGTTTTACTGAAAAATGTATTCACCTCGTGGGAAAATTCACAATACAATGGTAACAAAAAATTGTATTACCACATTCACAGGAAAAATTGCAGCCGTAACATTTTTACGCGCACTATTACGCGCCATCTGTAATAGCGTTATAGACCTATTGTACTTCAGTACAGTGGTGACCACACAATGCTATGCAAATTTTATTTGAATGAGACTGTACGTCTGTGAGTACATTTTGGTTTGATAGTAACAAAATTGTTTGAAGTCATTTTGTGTGCAAACAGCACTTTGACTGTATAGTAATATACATACTATTATTTTTTTATTGATATCGACGTAACTGTAGGGCCATTGTAAGTGTCATATTTATATGAGGATAAAATAATAAGCCATAAATTGTCCATTAAACACTTTGCCTTATCGCTCTTTTAAATTGACACTCTTAGTTTTATGTCATAATAGAATATTTATTTGCTTTTAGAGTTCTAAGGCTAATTACCGACACCGTAGAAGAAAGTGATGCCAAAATGTACCCATGTGTATGTGTCACCATTTCAGGACGCGGATTGAATTTTAATCACGTTGTAAAATTGTATGATGTCATAAAAACCATTCAATGTATGTATTTACGAATAACTACCGTAATATACTTAATGATGCCGATATTGTCGTCAGATACGAGTATTACTGCATTTCCTCGACACTGACGTGAGCAGTTTGAAGCTTCAGTGAGTTTGAATTGAAATTTGAATCCCTGTTTGGTTTTGTATTGTGGTGGCCAATGATCCGTTATGTAACGGAATAATGTATATACTTAAATAAAAAGGTGACTTGCATACTAGTTATGAATTTTGAATTTTGGAAATGAATTTGAATTCAGAGACAATTATTCATTAGGACTGCCCCATTGGTCTAGTGGTCGCAAGCGCGACTGCTGAGCATGAGGTCCTGGGTTCGATACTCGGGTCGGGCAAAGTGTTATTGGGGTTTTCATTAGGAATTTATCAGTAGCAGCCACGGAGTCTGGAATTGTGCCAGGTGGATGGCAATACAATAGACTCGACCCCTATTACATGGAACTTAAACATAGCTGGTAAAATGTGAGTAACCCTCTGCCTCACCCTTTGAGGATTACAGGCGCACATTGCTTAACCTAGAAGATCGATAAGAGTAGCTGTTATTATTTTTCAATACACTTTCTCGAAAACTGGTTCTAATCGCACTACGATTAGGTTCAACATGCAATGTATTTCACACGCGTGCGATTTTTAATATTTTTCCGCACACGTGCGGAAATAAAAATTTGCACAGATAAGTCTGAAGGGTTCAATAACTATATCTATAGTCGGCGGTGATTGTTTTTTCTTAAATCCCGGCAAAGAGTTATGCGTCTTTACGGATTAAGTATTTTTCGAGTATTTAAATTGTGTTTATAAATAGAATATCATAGATAAAAATGATTATTTAAAACAAATATTTATTTTTATGAACAAATTAACATCTTAATGTGTTCTAAATTAAAAAAAAAAATATCAAATCTAATCTTTTTTTCATAGTAGGCTGTATACAGCATCATACCTTTGCATCTTCTTCAACCTGGCGAAAGCAAAGCGCGGAAAAAAAAGCAAATTAAATCATAGTTTCCTAATAATTCCTGACAAAAATACTTTCCGTTCTAATATTTTATTTCTTCGAAAGTGTATTGAAAAACGTCGTTTGATACGCGTGGGGATTTGTTATTGCAGTTCTCGGCTCCATAACACCCTCGCTTGCAGCTCGGGTGTTAATTCCACGCTCGAATGCAATAACAAAGTTTCCCCACTTATATCAAAATGTACTATTGCCACGAACAAACGATCAAACTATTGTTTTAAACATCACTACACAGTATAAAACAAAGTCGCTTCCCTCTGTCTGTCCCTATGTATGCTTAGATCTTTTAAACTACTCAACGGATTTTGATGCGATTTTTTTTAATAGATAGAGTGATTCAAGAGCAAGGTTTATATGTAGAACATTGCACCCGTGCAAAGCCGGGCGGATCGTCAGTATAAAAATATACATATAAATCACAAACAAAGCCCATGAGAACAAGTGCCTACTTGTTCTCCCCGTCATTGCGATATTTTTTTTGTTCTAGACTATACCTAGGAACCTTCTAGTTACAGAGATATTGGGGGTCAAAGATCCAACTTTTTCACAAGTTTTTTTTTAAATACATTTTTATTTATTAAGATTTTTACTTAAACACCTCCACGACCCCCGTACTATTCCATACATCCATCAGTACAGTGTTTTGAGTGCGTGACATTGAGTTTTAGGGTAAAACTTTTCACCCCAAAAAAAAAGTCGTTTCCCAGCAATAATTTTGATGTACCTAAAGCTTGGTCGACGGCTTCCTGAAGGGTCCTGTTACACCCTGTATATTTATTATTATTTAAATTATAATAAATAATAGTTTCTGCAATATTCTGAGATGCATATACTAACAGAAGCGAACTAAATTCGTATACAAAACACACTAGTAATTCCGGACATGATAATAAATTGAAACGTGATTGACGGACGTTTGTATACGCTTAAATCAATTACTACTCGACAACCCAATTATTTCAGAAAAAAACAATCTCTTTTCAACACTTGTGTTTTTCACTGGTGTCCTATATTGATTTTCATCTGTTCATCACGAAATAATTAACTGTGCTTGTAAGTGGACTATTTATGAAACACTTTTAGAGCTATTTTAGATTAGGTTTCCTTTTTTCGCGTATAAGCTACTATCAACTTACGCGCTTACACGCGCGCCTTATTATGCACTTAAAAAAACAAGACGCGCGTAGACGCGTTTATTCCGGTGTGTTCGGTTACAACGATCGGGAGGTGTCTGCTCGCTGCTGGCGCTTAAACGAGCTTATAAGCGCATCCACGCGTGTACGAGTTGTGCGTGTGACACGCGCTTCCAAAAACGAGCTTACATGCGCCGAAAATAGTCTAAAACTTAAATGCTACATTTTAAGAATCCGTCGTTTATCGTTTTCTGTTTTCATTTTTGAGTCAGTATGTAAATAAAAAAACTGACATCGCTTTTTTTAGAGTTTATTAGCTCCTTTTGACTAAAACACTATCAGCTTCTTTGTGTAGTTATATATATATATTTCGTCGTGTGTATAATTTCTGCTTGCGTTGAGTTTATGTCGCCTATGCCAATACGCCAAACTTTTCAGTTGATTTAACAACTGTTAACTGGCGATAAAATATGAAAACAGTCTCCGTCTACGGAACTCACGCCGAACGTACGTTATAATATTAATTGTATAAGTTCGCTTAATCGTCTTAGGTCCTGCCACTTCATTAAAAGAAGTCTTATAACCATGTAATAAGGTTTAAATTGGAGCGGAAAGATTCGAATAAGCCGCAGTCAGCAGCTGCAATGCTTCGTTTAAGTGCTTCAGCGTCAATATGTTTCAGCGTTCCTCACCGATAAGTTTCAAACAAAGTTTCGACAGCAAACCTTAAGATGGAGTGATAAAGTTCAAACTAGGACGGAACGATGGACTAGATCCACAGTCGGCAGCTATTACTTGCTTTCCTCTAAGATATGCACCGATGACTCGCGAAAAGAGTTTCTAAATACAACTTTAGATCTTTGTAACTAAGTTCAGAATTGTACAGCAGGCCTCAGATACGCAGTTACTCGCCTCAGCGATCCTAAGAGGCGCTAAGCTTACTTTTCCCGTTTCATCTTCCTATGCAATACAAAATAGATATATCCAACAATTTCCTCACTCAACACCAGTTGAAAACCAATGTTATCCCTCAAACATACAGTCGAAAATACATTGTAAAAACTTACCGAAGGCGCCGTCAGAAGTTGAAGTGCTTCACTCAAGTTCTTGAGTGTTAATGTGTTTCGTTCCCCATCTTCCTCTTCAGGGCCTGGGAGGTGGACTGAGGACTGTCGGGAGCGAAACTCCGGTTTCTTAGCACTGGATCCACTCCCATTGGCGAATTGATGTTGAGAGGATGCGCGGCGGAATGGACACGTCATGATGGTTGAAAAAAGGTTCTGATTTCAAGTCATTTGTTTTAAGGGGAGGTTCGAACACTGTGTCACTGGCACGTTAGAGATGGTTTCTGGAAAGAAAGAAAATATTTTGTTATTATATTGCTGCATAGATACTTTGGCGGTCAAATTACGTCGTTAAGATCGCGCAGTAAATTTGTGAAATGTTATAATAAAACCAGATGGCGTCGATAGTTTCATTTTGGACCCGAAAATATCCTTATTCTGTTAGTACTTAGCTAACGAATTATGATGACTTCTTTTAGTTGCTAAAGTCGATTACACAGCCCATCCTGAGAGACTACAAATATATACATACATACTACGGTATGCATAATATTGTGGAAAAATAAATAATAATAAAAAAACAACCTTAGAGTTTTTCAATACATCATAACAACAAAATCCCTGGGGCTCACATTTGAAAGGTCATTTCGTACCCAAAAAACTTAAATAGCAGCGGAAGGGTTGATGGTATACTCTCGCTGTAACAGTAAAAAATGTTGAAGGTGTTATTCCCCATAAGAAAATTGTATTTTTTTTGTGACCGGCGGCACTTTATTTTTGGTACAATGTGTTCAAAAAAAATCAAAAATCATTTATTTGCATAAATAAGGTACAGAAGGTTGGTAAAAAAACGTTCGAAACGTGAATCATGCTGTATAACCAAAAAAAAATAAATTGTAATTCCAAATAATTTTAAAAGAGTAACCATGGAGTTTCTTGCCGGTTCTCCTCCATTGGAAACGACCAACCCAAACCGTGCACTTTTTCTTGACGTTTTATAAGTGCCCATGTAGGCCTATGTGATATAAAATATTTTGAATTTGAATGTCTTTTGACACGTTAAATAAGTTTATTATTTGAACGACACAGTCAGGATTTAGCTCTAATTCCATACTTATTAAACTACAAATCCTGAAATGTTTAGTCAAAATAAACAGAAACTTGTAAATTGTCAAGAACCCAAAGCTAACAGTGGGTCCTTTACTTGAACAAATAACATAATGGTCGAGGGCTTACTCCAAATATTTAAGGTTGGTCGGTAAACAACAAATATTGAGTGAGTGTTAATTACTCTACACCGATCTCAAATGATTACTTCTTAGTTTATTTAAGTTTTTATTAAAATATTTTAATGGGTTTATTTATCAAAAAGATTGGTCCACAGTGTGCTATTGAACGCATCTCTATTTTTATAACTATAAAAAACATCAATTTTTAGAGGGTGCAATACACACACACATACAGTACACTACACACACATACACACACAGTACACTACGCACACATACACACACACGTGCATATACACTTATTTATTAGATATTTTTTTACAGTTTCTTTGTGGTATCAAGCTTAACTATATAAACAGAAAAGTTTTTCATAGGCAATGAATAGAAACAGTGTTTGCTGCTCCTCGAAAAATCCATCCGTTTCTAACCCATATCCATGCTTATATTATAATGAAGTAACTCTGCATTATGTGTCTTTTTCACACAAAAACGACCAATCGAAACGCTGATGTAATTCGGCCCTCCTGTACCAGTTGTTAGGACGTACCGGTAGAACGAACCTGTATGATAACTTCTGATCTTCACGCTAGCCAAGCCACGGGCACAACCTAGTGATATTATAATACAAAGCCAAATCAAACATATGAAAATCAATTAGAGATAACCATTACGACGATAAATTGCCTATAAATCACACGAAGCGATATTAATCTTAATCCTTATAAGAAATCCAATTTGTCAATAGTTACGTCGTGGCGAATATTGAGCAAATAGTTTTATTAATCCTTATTATGTGCGAGGCCATCATTTATTGGCAATTTTCTTCGAGGACACCGCCTTGTATATACCTATAATACTTCTTCGATGTGATAAATAGAATTATTAACTTTTAGCTTTTGCTCGCGTTAATTTAGAATTTGACAATTGAACTCTTAACACACTACTAAAGTTTCTATAATTATATAATTCAATCATGATTCGAAAGACACGTACCTACTTATCATACGAACGTTATTGTTGTTTTTCTCGGGAACAGTACTTTTTTTCGGGATGCAATGTCCGTTTCTGTACACCAGGCAAGGTATATGCAAAATTTTAGGATGATCGGTTCAGTGGTTTAGACCTGAAATGGTAACAAACAAACAAATACAAAATAAAATATAGGAAGTAAGGAAATTACTTGTATTCTAAGACCCGTCTTTAGCCAATTGCTCGGCTGAGTTAGACTCAGTTGTCATGGCAACGGCAAAAACACCCATCAAATCGTATTCCTAGTCGCAATTTGCAGATCCTTAAATTTGACAGATGATTCCCCTTATGAAAACTCTCCAATCGTGGGCGTATATCAATTTATAAACAAACTATAGCTGTCAATGAGTACAATGGGGCGAATTTAAAGCATGTCAAGTTTGGCTGCATCCTCAGATGAATACAGTATATATGTCAGCCACTAAGAATACCAGTGTATGTCTGTGTGTGTGATAGTTTCAAGCTCAGGCAGGCATCTAACTATTTATGCAAGTCATTTCATTACCACTGCTCTCAAAACGGCAAAAGAAAACATCGTGAGGAAACCGGCATGTCCTTGAACCGAAGACCCGCATGGTGGATTGGAGCCCACACCCTCTCACATAGAGGAGGCGGGTCTCCAAATTTCGGCAGTGAGAAAGTTATAGGGTAAGTATAAAATATGAGTAAATACTATGACTCAATAGGATCTTAATCCGTCATTGGAAGAATCTAGTAATCAGAGCCTGATTCTTCAATTGGTAAATGTTGAAAATCACTAAGTTTCCGTAACCATGCAACGTTAAACCTCAGGTTTTTAAAAACATAGTTCATTCTCCGTATCCAATCTGGCATGGATATGATTGGTTGATCAAATAACAACATATAACAAAATCACTTTATATTTAACAATAGGTTAAATTGGATAGGGCTTCTTCACAACTCAATCAGATCGAAAACAATTTAAGTATTCTTGAAGAAAAGTTCCTGCGCCCATAAAAATGAGTCAAAACCAATTTAAAGATAAACCAAATAAAATCTCTATCTGAAATCTAAATCTTCTTGAATTTGAAGCGACCCTAGAGGCCCTAGCACAAAAGTGCGACGTAACTTGAACTTTCCATGCTCTTTTTTTTTGCGACGACCACTACTTTTATTTTCGCCAATATGACGGCGGCTTTGGACCGATGACTTTGTGAAGACCACGGGAATCTTCTGAATGTGAGAGCCACAAGATTGGTTGTGTGTGATGTGGCAACCCTTCAGAAGGCCTTTGTGTAGTGGTCGTGATTCGGCTGAAATGATAAACCCAAGTTCGGACGCGTTTAAGTAACGTTTACTGCGCGCATTCGGACTAGGCCTACAGGAACAAAAGTAGGTAACTATAAATTACTTGGGCACCCAAGTAGACGGCCTTGTTATAACTTTACCTATAATAATAATTGGCTTAGTTAGATTATAACTAAACAGGAATCTTACAATGGACTCACTAAAGTTGTGTTCGTACAATTTCCCAGTATCTGGGGAGTTTAAGTGTTGTGTTATTTTGAAGTTGCCAGACGCCTTGTTAATCGAGTTTGTGTACTGAAATGGTTTCGGAATTTTATAAAAAACTCATCATGTTTTTTTCGCTTTGGAGAAAACAGGCCAGAAAACAAATGAAGGTATTTTGAAGGATTCTTTCATTGTTTTGAAATTGCCTGGTTTTCTTTGTGACGTAAAGTACCTAATAATACTAAGTTCATAACATAACATCACGCTTGTAATAGGCAGTATATCCAATAGTACCTATACCCAATTTGCAATTTTAAGTCCCATGTAATAGGGAGTGAGCCTATTGCCATCAACCGGGCGCGAACACAGACTCCGTGGCTGCTACTGAGAAATTCCTGATGGAAATACCCAATATCACTTTGCCCGACCCGGGAATCGAACCCAGAACCTCATGCTCAACAGTCGTGCTTGCGAACTCTAGACCAATGAGGCAGTCAAGGTAGTCGAAGTTAATGCTAAGTTCAGTCTTTTATAACAGTAAAAACTAAGATATGAAAAAAAAGATTCTGTGAAGTCCCATTGTAATTACAACCACATTCTGAATAACTTTAAATCTACATTAATACTGATCTAACACTGTAAGTGTGTGTGCTTGCGTGTGCGTGTGTATGAACAATGTGTATTTAGAGTACCGATGGGACTGACATACGCGTTATGTATTCAGCCTTTAATGTTCCCACTGCTGGGACACTCGGCCTCCTCTCAATGAGAGGGAATGGGCTATAATCCACCACGCGAGCCCATTGCGGGTTGGTAGATGTCACATGTCTTCGAATTTTTGGTTCTAGGACATGCCGGTTTCCTCACGATGTTTTCCTTCACCGTTTTGGGAGCAGTGGTGATGAAATAAATTACACAAAGTAATGCGCCTGCCGGGGTTCGAGCCCACGACTTACTGTTCGTAAGTAGGGGCCGCCGCCACTGGGCCACTGCTGCTCCATTGCGCTTATATGTATATGTCTCTAAATAAATAAAGGAAAAAAAAAAAACGTTTTCTTAGCTGAATTGAACTGAACTGAACTTGGCATCGTTTTTTTCTTAAATTTCTACATACTAAAAATATCACCATGACAATAATTACAATAGACAGCACAATTCAACAGAAATTATCACATTAATAAGTCAGGTACTGGGCCAATAGTTATCTCAATCATTCAGCTGTTAAAATGTTAATTAAACATTTACCGACAACTCATTACCGCGTCGTCCCCTGAACCCCTGAATCAACTGCATCGCAAAAAGCGCCGAGGCAAAACATTGTTGCATTCTGCTTAAATTGACTGTTTGCACAACGATGACCCAGATATAAAATGCTGCTTTTATTCGTAAAACTTCATGAATAAGGCTTTATTGTGCGAAAATCGCCTGAAAAGTAAAAATACTGTTGAAGATTTTCTGAAAAACCTGCCTTGGTCGAGTGGTTGGAAGTGCGACTGCTGAGCATGAGGTCCTGGGTTCGATTCCCGGGTCGGGCAAAGTGTTATTGGGTTTTTCCATCAGGAATTTCTCAGTAGCAGCCACGTAGTCTTAATATGTCCCCGGTTGATGGCATTAGGCTTGCCCCCATTACATGGGACTTAAAACATAACTGGCGCATTGTGGGTGTACTATTAGGTACACTGCCTAACCCTTAGGGGCTTACAGGCGTGATGATAGGTTATACTTTTTGGATTTTATCGATCATCATCATCAGTCTAGCCTTTTCCTAACTATGCTGGGGTCGGCTTCCAGTCTAACGGGATGCAGCTGAATACCAGTATTTTATATGGAGCGACTGCCTATCTGACCTCCATAACCCAGTTAGTACTGGGTAATACGATACCCCTTGGTAAGATTTGTTGTCAGACTTCTTGGGCCACTGACTACCTGTAACGACTGTCAAAGATCTACAGATGACAGCTGGGACCAACGGCTTAACGTGCTTTCCGAGGCACGGAGGAAACTCGGTATGTAATGGGCGGTCACCCATCCACAGACCTAACCTAGGTAAGCACGGTTTAACCTAAAGATCGTCCCGACCGGCTGTTATTAATTTTCCACGAGCTCCTCCAACGATTTTATCGATATTACAACTAAAAACACAAACATACAAGAGGTTTCCATGAAATTGCGAAACATAGTCAACTTCGTGTCAAAAATGTTATAAAAGTCGGCTATGAATATGTTCAAGTATTTTTCCCAAAAAAAAAGAGATAGGTTCTGTTTTCATTACAGGAGAGGTTATGAAAACAGAAACAATTCATTTCTTTTTTTATCCTCTTACTTTGATTTCTTGTATTCCCGAAATAGATGTTGCAAAAACAAGTATACAATAATACATTAAATAAACACTTTTATTCCTGTGCCCTCGGCATTCCGTGTCACACATGCCATTACATGCACAAACATAAAAACATCACAAATAATATATGACATACAACATCCAGAACACGGAACAAATACCTACGCCTTACAAAAATATTTCGGGAATGTTCCATTTTATTTCGGATCATTTTTGTGTACACTAAGTGCCTTTACACACGACCGAACCCGGCTGCCGGATACCTAGTCAGCCCCGGGAATCCGGTGGCAAATGTATGAATGGGAAGCCGTGTGAAAAGCTTTTTAAACATACTTATACGTTTTGCCATCGTGTACCTGATGCCGACTAACCTAAAGGGGCTCTAATGTTTTTCGCTCACATTTTTTAAATTGGTGTTCTTAATTTGAAAGCCATGTATTTTTTTATTTCGAAATAAGTTTTTTGGCTTTTAATTTTTACTTTTTTGGGATGTGTGGTTGCCCAGTCTATCTAAGTTAATTTGTATTAATGATATTATGATATCATGACTGCCTCGTTGGTCTAGTGGTCACAAGCACGACTGCTGAGCATGAGGTCCTGGGTTCGTTTCCCGGGTCAGGTAGTGTCATTGAGTTTTGCCATCAGGAATTTTTCAGTACCAGCCACGGAGTCGGGATTTACACCCGATTGATGGCAATAGGCTCGCCCCCTATTACATGGGACTGAAACATAACTGGTGAAATGTGGGTGTACTATTAGGTACACCACTGCCTGTCACTGTCATGTTATGTTAATGTTATAATGATATCGGCCTATTACGATCCCACTGCTGGGCAAAAGCCTCTTCTCATACAGAGAAGGCATAAGCTATGGTCACCACGCTTGCTCAAAGCTGGTTGGCAATTTCAGACTACAGAAAAAAACTTATTAGAGGAATATTGTTTGCAAATACCAATCAATCCGTCGAACGGACCTAGACATAAATATTATAAGTCAGAAAAAATCGCTGATTTTAATATCCATAAAACGGCAGAAAAATACAAACACATTTCTCTTCATTTCTCAACAACAGAACAGTTTGATTCAACTTATTTCCTTGCTTCAATATCTGGATCAGATAGCCAATTTCCTGCCATTTAGGACCATTTTCGCCTGACATTATTGCCAGCCTTTAGGAGCACGTTCGTCCAAGGGTCCCGACTTTGCCCAATTCTATCCACATGTGGCCTTGGGGATCGCCATTCAATCTTGACCTTTCTTGTGTATTTCAGGTAGGGTAGCCATTTTGAGTCAGGTTGAATTTATTAAGTAAGAAAAGGGATATTGGAATTATTTATCAGATGGTAGTGATGTTTGTTTTTAGTTCAGTTTTTTTTAGTATGTTTGATTTTACGAAGGGACTGGGGATTACTCAGTATATAATCTAAACAAAACTATTCTTTATTGCAAACAAAATATAAAAGTAGGACACTTAAAATTACAATAAATAAGCCAGAATTGGGTTTTCTTACAGCAAACCTTAGTTTGATTGTGAGATTTGCGAACGAGGATAAACCTTTACACCTTTACCTTTACATATATTTGTAGTTTGTGTATGCTATACATATTACTTAATAAACAGTTAAAACACATGCATAACTAAATCTTAACATAACATAACATAGTTTTACCATCTACAAAAGGTAAAGCAAAAAAAAAATATAAATTTTATTTATATGATGTACATAATAAAGAATTTTCTATTCTAGATCTCGAGTTCGAACACAAGATACGCATCTCTGATTTTCCGGATTCATGTGCGTATTGTATAACTCAGTTCATTTGCTTCGGCGAAGGAAAACATCGTGAGGAAACCAGCATGCTTGAGAAATATTTCTCGACGGCATGTAAAGCCAAGTCAGAGGCATATGAGTGGCATAAAAACTCTGACACCAGGTTAGTCTCTAACCACTCGATAAAGAAAAGAAAGAAGAAAAGAAGAAAGAAAGAAAAATCATTTATTTTGCACCGACTAGAAACGCGCAATAATAAAACATAACCATAAAAAAATTGAAAAAGAACATCAAAGCAAAAAACAAATAAAATGAAATCTAATATTACCTTCGCAGAGAATACCCTAACCAAAAGAAAAGAAAAGAAAAGAAGAACCTAACGAAACAGTGCTAAATCAAATAAATAAAAACTCAAAAAATCAAACGTTTTTATAGGGAAAAATGGCGTATTTCAGATAACAATATTCAGAAAGCTTAAAACAATAAAATAACTATGAATACTGACACTGCAAGCTCAAATAACTTTGTATGCGGAAATACAGTAAACAAACACACAATACTCAAATAGCTTTTCCATTCATTGTTCTGGGTATTGGCCAAAAATACTATCATTTACAACTTTTTGAATTTAGTTGAAAACCTTTTAAACGGAAAATTAAGGGTAGGTATATTATCTACATTATTTCAGCTAAAAGACATCTGCGAAAAGGCCCTGGTTTTATCGAAAGACATTTCGATACAAAATGTGTAAAAAGACCCTTAACGAAGCCAAAAGACACTTGTGCTCCTCGTCATTGCGATATTTTATTCTATTCTAGACCATACCGGGAAACATTTTAGTTACGGAGATATGAAATTTCCAACTTTTTCACAAGTTTTTTTTTTAATGCAAATCTTTCATGTCTATCTTTACTTAAAATACCTCCACGGCCCCCGTACCATTAATGTATCCTTCAGCACATTGTTTTGATTGCGTTCCCCAGCAGTTCGTATCCCAGCAATATTTTTTGCGTAGAGTTACTTATTTTGATGTACAGAATGCTAAGTGGACGGCTTCGTGAAGAGTCCCTTTACACCATGTAATAAACCTCTAAAGTACAGAGTACTGTATCCTAAATCTCGTCAGTTTTGTCACAGCAAAATGGTCCTTAAAATACGACAAATTAGATCCTAGAAACCAAACAAATCCCTAGTTACAGTTTTCGAATCTCGCTACATCATACAGTTTATATTGCATCGCATTGCAGCAAAATGCAGACATTGTCTTTTCCTTTACTTGTTAAACGGTTTTAAGGCTTCGTAGAAAATTGGACGCGGACCGTTATTCAAAGTTATGGCTGTTTTCTTGTCTGCGTAGCCTTTTGTGTTTGTGCACGAAATTGGTTTTCTTCTATTAGGTTCTTTTGTGAGAGTATTTTTGTTTTCTATTTAGAATTTACGCGAGTCCTCTTGCTTTAGTTTAGGTGTAATTTACGTAATGTTTTTAATTATAGTTTTTCCCATTTCAAATGCACTTTAGTATGAGAAGCCGTGTCAAGTTTTACCTAGCCTTCTCGCAGCTATCTTGAGGTCTTCCAGTGTAATCGAATGCAGTTGATTAACATTATTGCGTGACTGTCTATCTGATCTTCATATAGCAGTTCACAACTAAGACTACGTAAAGACTGCCAAAGATCCACGATACATAATTAACCAGAAGGGCCAAACTTAACGTGCAATGACATCTTGGAATGTGATGAGTGGTCACCAATCCCAAGACTGACCTCAACCAATACATCGTTACGGGTATTATTATTAAATCGAATCCCCAAATTAGTGATTTCCACGAAACTTCTACCTATTACAAATGACAAAACCAGTTTTCTTAGAATTATGTAAGTTCAAACGCTGAAACCTCGTATACATGTCAAGATGGAGTGCCATTCAACGCGAAGCCACTGAACATTAATACAACACAGAACAAGTTCCCAGAAACAACAAGTTTCTTGATTATCTTACATCTTTGGGACCTTTGGAGGAAGTAGGTTTCAGTTGAATGACGTACTGGGTGAATATATTTGCAAATATTGGTAAAAAAGACCACTCCCGGGAATCACAGCAGTGGGAATATTTTGGAGCTAATTTTGTTACGTATAAGTAATAGATGTTCAGATAAATAGTACTAGTAATCCATCATCATCAGATGATGCCTAGCCTTATTCCAAGTACGTTGGGGTCGGCTTAATACATTGGTAAATAGTACAATCCAAATGTGTTTTTGGATTATTTTCCGATTATTTTTGACAGTCAAAAAAGCTTAGGAGGTCTAAAATAGCCGCTTTAGCAGAATCTTAATAGGAAAATAATATGAATTACGTTAAAATTCGTAAAATGGTCACAAAGTGACAATTCATAGTATTAAACTGCGTCTGTGACTATTTTAAGATTTTTAACTTAATTCAGATTAAGATACTATGATTCCACTAAAGTGGCCTTTTTAGGCCCCTAGACCACTCCAGAAATAATAGTTATCAAGATGCAGAGAAACTGTTACAAATTTTTTTTTTTTTTTTTTGCCGATTGGAAATCATCAAATAACCCCCCTCCCGCTCTGGGCTGAGCAGGAGGGAGTGTCAGACTTTTACTGACTAAAACCCATCCATGTTCCTTCCTTTGCACTTTGTGTTCCAGGGCCGCGGTATCTCTTTCGAACAGTCGCTCAACCCTGGCAGGCAACGGTCCTTAAGGACCCCTTCCTCTTTGGACTCTCTTTGAGGCGCACGTGGAACACGAACGCGCCGTTGACACGGCCTGTCGTCATAAGACGGACGGACGGCGAATTCGCCCATAGCTCACCGTCCACAGGCCCGCAAACTGTTACACTTATTTTTTAATTTTTAACTAACTTCCCGTTCCTAATTTAATTTCATTCTTCGTCTAGTTTACAATTCCCTTTTTAGGCCTCCCTACCCAAGGGGTAAAAACGTGATCCTATTACTAAGACTCCACTGTCCGTCTGTCTGTCACCAGGCTGTATCTCATGCACCGTGATAGCTGGACAGTTGAAATTTTCACAGATGGTGTATTTTTGTTGCCGCTGTAACAACAAATACTAAAAACAGAATAAAAGGAATATTTAAGGGGACTCCTTTATAACAAACGTGTTTTTTTTTATTGTAGCAGATAGCATCAATCTATTGGTGAATTAAATTAAGTAGTAAGTTTACCCTTTATACTTCTTCCATGTATTGTACTTTATTAGGCTGTCCAGGTGACATGTGTCAATGATTTTTGAGCATTCCTTTTTCCAAAAAAATTAGGCATTCAAATATCTTTTAACTAATCTCCTGACGACTACGAACCTCCAAGAAAAATGACAAGACCAAGGTAAACTTCAACAGTGAAGATAAAGAAGCATTTCAAGCCTATAAGAACAGGATAAGGATAATGGTACGGATCCCTTCTTGAGTCCGACTCGCACTTGACTGGTTTTTATAATCAAATTAGCTTTGACCAGAACTCTGCCATCTAAACGGTGTTGGTGATGGCCTCGCACAGGTCCTTCAAGGGCAGGTGGAATTACACATACCTATCCTTCACAGGAGGTGATCAATAGTTTGTGTTGTGCCACCGCAGTCACACTCTTCTTCATCCAAATTAATTTCATTGATTTATGGTGTATGTATTTGCACATCCTTCTAATTAAAAAAAAGTATTGTGGTAGGTATGAGAAAATAAGACTTTGAAAAAGGTTATAGGGACAACTACGTCATATAGAGTTGTAACGAAACCCCAAATGCGCTAAGAATTTCTCCATTACATCTCCAAGTTTTAATTTTGGCACTGCAGTGCGACTGCCGTTAATAAATTGTACGTTCATAAAAACATGAAACTTTATGTGCCTAAAACTTTTGCGTTACAAAATCTTGCACGGAGCCTCAAGGCCTGGCTTTGGTAAAGTTTACGATGTAAATGGAGTTTAAATACTAAAGTTATTTAGTAGAAATACTTAGTAACCACAGCCAAGGAGGCTTAGACGTTGAATTTTACAAATACAAATATTTTTATTTGTTGAACATAGATAGGTTAGGTACAGATGTTGTAATTATTCATGTACGCTATGTCTAGCCGTCATCGGCGTACAAATGTTATTTTTATATAAACATGCTAATTATAATAAATTATCAAACACAATAAAATAAAAAATAAAAAAACAGAACAAATATTATTACCACACATTATTAAATAATTCTAATTCTTATTGTCAACACACTATCCAATAAAATATAAAACAATAAATTGTAGTATAAACTGTAAACAAACAAAAAATAATAATATTAAGGATGTCATAATGTGTCAGATAAGTATTCGTTCACCTTAAAATATGATTTTTCGTGTAATATTTTTAGGAAAGCCTTTTATACCTACCTAAGGACAATTAGTACACACGGCTACACATCAAGCTATACATTTCCAGTTTATGCTGATCTCGCATGGTATAGGATTCCCGTACAGTGCGAGGTCAGCTTATACTGGAAATGTTTAGCTTGATGTGTAGCCGTGTGTACCTGGTTTGGTTACTAAAATGCTCTTGATAAAGCGGGATTGCCTCGTTACTCGTGTGGTCTCAAGCGTGACTGCTGAGCTTGAGGTTTTGGATTCGATTCCCGGTCGGGCAAAGTGTTATTAAATTTTTCCAGAATATTCTCACTACCAGCCACGGAGTCTGGATTCGTACCCAGTTGATGGCCTCTTAATACGTGGGACTGAAACAAAACTGGCAAAATGTGGATGTACTAATAATTGGGTACACCTCTACGGAACCCTTCGGGGATGGCAGTTGTGATGTTTGATATGTGAAATGGTACTAAGAGGACAAATTTATAGTTAGGAGGTCAGTACTGTTGCTGAGGACTTTGTTCTACCCCAACTCTTCACCTAAAACACTGTGATGTGGTGATGGGCATTGTTTTAGGAGACTGTTTTAATGTTGACGTTCTCATTTGCCTAGCCTTTCCTAACTATGATGGGGTCGGTTTCCAGTCTAACCAGATACAGCTGAATAACATGATTTTACATGGAGCAACTCTCACCTCCACAACCCAGTTAGTAATGGGTATCGATACCCTTGGTAAGACTGGTTGTCAGACTTTCGGGCCACTGACTACCTGTAACGACTGTCAAAGATCTACAATTGACAGACGGAATCAAGTGCCTAACGTGTTTTCCGAGGCACGAAGGAAACGTGGTATGTTATGGGTGGTCACCCATCCACGGACCAACCTAGGCAAGCGCTGCTTAACCTGAAGATCGATCCGAGTGGCTGTTATTATTTAAACACAAGCTCCTTCATTGATCCTCGATTTACGAGCTGAATGTTGACGTTCTAAAAATGTATAAAGGGTGTAACAAGACCCTTAACGAAGCCGAAAGGCACTTGTTCTCCCGGTCATTGCGATCATTTTATTGTTCTAGACCTTATCTGGGAACCTTCTAGTTACGGAGATATTGGGGGTCATAGTTCCAACTTTTTCACAAGTTTTATTTTAAATAAATGTTTTTAATGTAAGATTTTTGGAGAGACACCTCCACGATCCCCGTACTATGCAATCCATCTATCAGCACACTGTTTTGAGGACGTTACATTGAGTACTACCGTAAAACGTGATTTTTCACCCCAAAAAAAAAGTCGTTTCCCAACAATAATTTTTGCGTAAAGTTACTTAGTTTGATGTACCTCATGCTTGGTTGACGGCTTCGTGAAGGGTCCTGTTACACCCTGTATTCTTGTCTTTTGATCGTAATAAATAATCGTTATTGTAATTTTTTATATTATGCATCATTTAATATTATTACTGTTATTTTAGTTTACATCTTATACATTGGTCTCTCTAGTTATTTATTACTAGCTGTTGCCCGCGGCTTCGCTCTCGTTCTGGCCGGAAGTACACAGGCACGTTGTAATCATAGCCTATGGCACTTGAGAATAATGTAGCTTCCTATTAGTGAAGGAATTTTGAAAATCGGTTTAGTAAATCCAGAGAATAACCCTAAAATCTCACAACCACTACGCTCTCACTACCAACAATCGCTGCTTTTTTTCCGCCTGGCTAGACAAGTAGTGTGATAGTTCGGCTAATATGCACGATATCATTATAGTTTTTAGCACTCACGAATAATGTAGCTTTCTAGTAGTGAAATATTTTTTTAAATTGGACCTTAAGTTCCGAAGATTATCCCCTACATAAAAACTTACAAACAACTTTAGTTTAAGTAATCTGTGGAAAACGTAGTGGGTAGCATATGTAGCATATATATCATAGTTTAGTATGTAAGCCTTATTAAAAGCCTTTAATATGTTACTGTTTGTTTTTCCTAAATAAATAAAAATGAAATAAATCAATTATGTCAGGTTCAGGATAATTTTCTGAAAGGCTTAGCGTTGCCATACAACGTGGCAACGCCGCCAGTCTCTTGGGTACATTACCAGTTGACAGCGTTGAAGAGGAGTTTTTTGACGCCATTTTTTAAGTTTGTTGCTAGGTTATTTACTTTAGGTTATTTTAATTAATAAATTATACAGTATATAATAAATAAATAGTCTGAAATAAATAAATATTAATTGGTAAATTGGTAAATAAATTGTAATATTTTCTGAAAACAAATAACGCTCTTATTTATTTTAAGAAAATTCTGCTGTTTAAGTTTTTCTGATAAAACTTAGTCTATCATTATATTTTATCATATAAATCTAAGCTACAATTCCCCACCGTCTCTTCACAACACAAAAATTATAATTCAGAGAAGCCTAGAACTTCAAATATTGTTTGTTATTCGACCGTCTAAATGAGTTCCTTGGATATCTAGCCAAACGACGCGTACAAGCCTCGTCGTCAAATTCTTTATCCACCATTTTGTACCAAGACAGGCGAGTGAAAATTTACCCTGTTTCATCAAAATTCTAAGGCTCAGTGAAGAATTTATTATCTTGAGCCCCGCGTTTGATAAAATTGACGTATTTTTATGGAAGAGGCAAAGAGGTAGGTAATTTTATGACAAGATAATATAACCACTTCTGAGGAAGGCTTATTGTTGGTTGTGATATCTTTTTAGGGTTCCGTAGCTTTTTTTTTTTCGTATGGGAAATCATCAAATAACCAGACTTCATCTTCATCAGACTTCTACTGACTAAAACCCATCCATGTTCCTTCCTTTGCCCTTTGTGTTCCAGGGCCGCGGTATCTCTTTCGAACAGTCCCGCAACCCTGGCAGAGGGTTCCGTACCTCAAAAGGAAAAACGGAACCCCTTAAAGGATCACTCGCATGCCTGTCTGTCTGTCCGTTTGTCACAGCCAACTTACTCCGAAACTACTGGACCGATTGAGTTAAAATTTGTTACACATATGTAAATCGGTGACTCAAAGACGGACGTAAATTAATGAATTTTAAACATGGGGGCCACTTTTAAAAAGAAAAGTTTTGCTATCTATATCGTGTTACGTATCAAATGCTCATTGTGAGCATTTCAAATATTTTAACATTTTAAGTTAAATAGTTTTGTAGTTATTTAAGAAAGTAAGTGAAAATTGAGCCCCCTTAACACCGAAACAAAAGGGCCGTAAGTAAAAAAATAATAATAATGATAATAGCTTTGTGCCTATAGATTACAGGAAAACCTTTAAGAAATCTTAGATTTAAAACTTTAAAACGGAACTTGGATAATTAACTTACGGAACCCTTTCCACGCGAGTTGAACTCGCACTTGTCCGGTATTTTTTTAATATTATGATCAAATCAGAAATATGTTGCATGGAAGACAGAATATGTAATTCGTTTATTTCTTTGGAGTTCCGTAGCCAAAAGGTAAAATCAAATTCCTTTTACTCCGACTACGTTGTATATCTGTGTGTGCATCCGTTTATGTATATATCACAATAAGAAGGTAATCATTCTATTATAGTGTTACTCTTACAGAACTTTTAGGCCGAGAACTATAAACGTTATTTATCTCATACTTTAGCTTAGACATGTTCCTGTCTCTATTATTTGACAGTTGTGCGACAGTGATAGGAAACGATTTTAGCCAAAATTGCATACTGAGAATAGATCTTGGCCTTGGTGTAATAAACTTGGTGTAAAAAGTTCATCGATACTTGACCAATTTATCAGATTCAAGTATCATCATTATTTATGTTTTCTCCAATCGATTTTCGACTGCAATAACCTTGCTTTGTTCTATAGAGCAATAAAATGCAAAACTGCATGCGGGAATAAACTTGGTTCATGCCATGAATACAGCTCTCATGTATGTACTCGTAATAGCCCTCAGTTGGCATTTACAACTTGATAGACCGAATCCAATAAATATTGATATATTATTCCCACTGAGTCGTTAAATGCATGCAACCCACAACTTTGCCACTATATGTATTACGTAACACAAACTTATGTAAGAAATAAGTCAAATTCCCAGATATGATACAGTACATCATTCTGAAGAAAAAAAAAACCTTTTCCGTACATTTTGACCATGTAGGTAAATGCACATTTTGTAAGAAACAGCAGATATTTTTTTTAAATAACGATAGAAAATTTCCATGTTGGGGCTCAGAATTATGTACTGCATCATATCTGAGAATTTCGCTGGTCTTTGGAAACTAACCCTGTTTAGTCGAGCTTTGAAGATATCTAGATCATAATGATCAGGGAACAGAGAACCGGCAGTGAATACCACAGACTGGCGATTCGTACAGTAAATAAACAATAAACAATATTTATTTGTTCAAGACTTAAACCTATTTACAGTTATTGTACCTTAATTAGACTAACTTAGTGGCAAGATACAAGACAAGTGCAACTGGGCTTAAACTAGGAGGACTCCTGTGCTATAAGCACCAGTTACTTCCGTCACCAACATGTTCGAGCTGCTATTACAAGTGTGGTGCGGTGCAAATGTAAGTATAACAATATTATTAATTTGTTTATTACTATCGTGCGTGTGTGTAAGAATATATTGTGTGAGTGAGCGTCAGAGTGTGGTGTGGGTGTGTATGTGTGTGCGAGTATGCGGGGTTGTGTATATGTGTGTGTGTGTTATTGTTTTTGCGTATATGGGGCGTTAAATGGCTTTTATATTACATTTTTTAATAAATTTTCAGTATCAACATAATTTTGAGAGAGAAGGAAGTTATCTATGGTAAGTTTTAGCTTTTTTATCGGTAAGTTATGTAACTGTATATTTTTACTTATTTTATTATAAAGGTATGGACCCATGTAGCACGGTTGTCTCCTGAAGAAGTCTGTTTTACACGGTTTTAGATGATGAAATGTGGAAGCATAGCGCTTTGTTCTGGTCCGCGGAACTTCAACCTTATAAGTCCCATCCAAATTATTAGATAATCTCTACTTCTTAGTTCGAAACATACAAATATTAGGCGGTGTGTGAAAACACCACAGGAAAACGCCGATCACAGATTTTCAGTCATGTATTTTGGGGACAGTAATGTTATCCAACGAAAAATTAAAGTTACAATTACAAAGGCGGTATGCCGCAGGAGCAAAGCCACCGAGTTGACGAAACGCGATTAGTTTCTATTTGAAAACGATAAAACAGGCAGCAATGCTCGCCATCTGCGGAAGCGTTGTTGTAGATTATTTTTATGGTTTCGTTGACAAATGGCAAAAATGAAACCTCTATAGATTCGTCCTGTCCGTCCGGCCGTATGTCACAAACATTTTACTCCGAGATTGTTGGAGTGTTAGCACCACACAGTTGAAATTTGGAGAGCACGTGTCTTCTATGAACCGCTGCACAGAAGTGATGAGAAACTACGAATTTTAAATAATAGGGGTGGTCTTCCATAATTAGAACGAAAGGTTGAACAAACAAATTCTACTTATACATGGTGTAACAAGACTCTTCACGAAGCCGTCAACCAAGCATCAAACTAGTAACTTTACACAAATATTATTGCTTTTTTTTTGGGGTGAATAATCACGTTTTACGGTAGGGCTCAATGAACGGACTCAAAACATTGTGCTAATGGATAGATTGCATAGTACGGGGGTCATGGAGGTGCTTAAAGTAAAATGCTTATATGAAAAAAATGCTATTTAAAAAAAATGTGAAAAAGCTGGTCTTTGACCCCCAAATATCTCCGTAACTAGAAAGTGCCCAAGTATGGTCTAAAACAAAAAAAATGATCGCAATGACGGGGAGAACAAGTGCCTTTCGGCTTCGTTAAGGGTCTTGTTACACCCTTTATAACTGTGTGGTTATTTACGTAGAATTGGTTTTTTATCGATTTCTATCACACACAGCTCTTGAAAATTATTTCTAATATATAAAGTAAGAGGAAGAAAATGGAAAAAAAAAATCTTTTCTGAAAAAATGTTGAAAGTAAAAATAGCTTTCAACGAAAATTGGTTTGAAAAGATTTGATATTTAGCTTTTGAAATATGGGGACTCTTTCATCAACCTGCAGGAGTAACTTTGCTTTTCATTAAAAATACTATTAAAAACAAATTTAGCTTTGCTGTTGAGTGTAAATTGACCTCTGAATGAGTGCTAAAAAAAATATTTTTAGTATATTGTTTGGTGCTACGTAAACCTTTGTGTGTGAGTCCAACTTGGCCGGTATTTTTTATTGTGGTTTGAGGCTGCTGTCTCTTTCAGAATTAGCAATAACCAAATATTGACATAAAAAATAATATGTTAAGGTATACGTTAAATGGATAATTATTTCTCTTCAAACCACTTTCTAGACTAACTAAATAAAAAAAGTCGGGAGGCCATATAGGCCATTAAGCGTCGAGATCTGGTCATTAACAGAACTTATCTTGAATTTGGAACAACTAGACGACTTTTATGTTCCCAAAATGTCGGGTATCTACGTGCACGGAATAGTAATGAAAATTCTTGGTGCCTTGCAGTATCTTCTCCAGTTTATTTTATTTATTTTGAGCACTTTATTAAAATATTAAATAAAGTTTTTCGTCATTATTTAAGTTTTTGTAAACACTGTAAGTTGTTTGTGTGTTTTTTTTGGTCACAGTTCATATTATTATTATTATTTTTATTTAACCACTTTCAATAACACTAATCACAGAACACTAGTGTTATGCAAGATTAATATTAATTTATTAAATTGAAATTAATTAATTTTATATGATTGTAAAAATGCATCAAAATACGTTGCGTACGTCGCGTTCACACACATAGACACGAAAAGGTACTTTTAAATACCAAATACATAATCAAAATGAAACTTAACTTTTATAACTTCGAATTAAAGCTCCTCATAATACGTAACATTAACCAGAATAATACGAAACATACGAATCATTAACCGCAACCAAACCACGTAAGTATGCATAACCAAACCAAATGCGTTTTGTATTGGTAAAGTTGGCGCATTTGCTTTACGACTTTCGCCAACATTGCCCGTTATTTATTACAGTACAGCATGATTATGATAAACATTCCTAAATGACCTTTACCTCGAACACATAAAGCTCCAATTCGTATAAACAGACGCTACTAAAGTACATAATTTATCATCAATAAATTGTTTGCCAATACTCTCGATGAGTTTTTTTTCAAGTTTATGGTATATTTATCATTCGAATAAGGCAACTTCCTTCTAGTATTATGGGTATAAAAAGTGTCATTTTAATTGCTAAAAAGACGCCATTTTGTATAAGGTATGCTACACACAGTCTGCTTCGAGTAAAATAATGTAGGTGTAATGTTTTGGAATAAGTCTTTGCGATTTGGACGCCATCTCGAACATGATTCAGCGATGGTAGATGTAGACAATAGCTTGCCGACTGGCACTTGCGGAATTGCAGTGATTGCTTCGATTCGGCTTAGTTGTTCAAAAAAAATTGCCCAATCGAATGTCCCGAACGAGTGACCAGAGCCTCTAAGAAACGTTCGTATTGAAAGAACGCTAATGTACTTGTCTACTTGGAGGATTTTTTGCCATTCATTGGCTATTTTAATCTTTATTTTTGTGGTTCGAGAATTCAATATGGCCGACAGAGATGATAAAGTGTCCGATTTTGGGGTTTCTTTTGATCTTTAGAAGGTTTTTTCTTTCTTTGAAAGTAGTTTGTAAAGTAATTTGAAGGCTCGCTTTTTATAAAAGTTGAATCATAGCGTGTTTTATTTTTCTATTTGGAGTTTTCCGAGCAAACATTGGTACTTACATTATTTTTCATGTTTTATTGAGACCCGTATTTCTGGTATTGACTTTGTGAACAATGTACCCTCATCCAATAAATTAATTAATACCATGCAATAGTTACGATCTTAATATAAGAAATATTTATAACTCTCCACAAGACGGTAATAAGAACCGTGTGGAGCAAAAAAGTATATAAACATAATTTATTAATATAACATTCAATAATCATCAAAGCCAATTCACCGACCAATTTACCTACACCTGGCTCTTATAAATACTCATTAATTCGATATGAATACAAAAGTACAAAAGTATACATATATATAGATTTTTTCTTCCCCCTTTTCCCGTCCCCAGAGAAAGTGCCAATTGCCAATATAAAATACGGCATATTGAATTCATACCTGGCTTCTTTATAGACTAAATAAATTCGCAACGAAGCCGAATTGTCCAATAAATATATGAATAATAATCGCATGGATAAATTCCATTAATACTGGATTCAAATCGTTAATTGTGATAAAAATGGAATGGTCGGATTTGAAAGCGTAAATGTTATAAGTGCCCCATTTTGGATAACGACCATCATTTTAGGAATCAAGGGAATTTTCTCGACTTTTACATTAGCAGTTTCCATTCGTTCAATAGGTTATGATATATGGCATGTTTAATTTAGTGACAGCTCGTGGCCAGATATTAACAGCCTCTCGGATCAATCTTCAGGTTAAGCCGCACTTGACTAGGTTGGTCTATAGATGGGTGACCACCCGTTACATACCGAGTTTCCTCCGTGTTTCTGAAAGCACGTTAAGCCGTTGGTCCCGGCTGTCATTTGTACATCTTTGACAGTCGTTACAGGTAGTCAGTGGCCCGAAAGTCTGACACCAGTTTTACCAAGGGGTATCGTATTACCGAGTACTAACTGGGTTGTGGAGGTCAGATAGGCAGTCGCTCCATTTAAATACTGGTATTCTGCTGCATCCAGTTAGACTGGAAGCCGATCCCAACTATGAAAAAGGCTAGGCAGATGAATTTAGTGATACGTTACAATGACATACAGTATTTTAATGAATAGGTACTTCCAATTTGGTATAACTGTTAATCACTGGAAGCTATAAAGCCATACAATCTTTACTGTATGGCTTTTCGACAAAAGCCTACCTTTATAACATAACATTACATAACATAACACCTGTAATTCTCAAGTGTTAGGCAGAGGTGTACCTAACAGTACACCGACATTTCGTCAAATCAAATCATCATTTATTTTGCTTAAATATGGGTATACACAAGGATGGAATACAATAATAAAGCTCAAAACCATATCCTACCCTAACAGGCGTGCAAATAAGTACATAATTTTAATTAGAATTTAAATAAATAAATAAAAAAAACATGAGGAATTGGAATGTCAATTTATAAACAGATATCACCTTACAGAATTCAGAGATCAAATTAATTACATTCATGATTTAGGTACAGATACAGAGATGTCATATTATCAATTAAGTCAATAAAGTCTTATCGGTCAGAATAAAATAAATAAATATCGCTGGACATTACACACAGCGCCATCTAGGTGCCACACTAAGCAACGAGGCTTGTGTCGTGGACACCAGATAGTTGATACTACTACATAGATACTTTTTTGTTTGTAAATATATACTTATTATACATATAAACATCCATGACTCGGAAACAAATGTCCATGCTCATCACACAAACATTTGCTCCTACCGGGACTCGAACCCGGGACACTAAGAACGTAAGGCAGCCTCACAACCGGTGCGCCATTCGGGTCGTCAGAAATTCGTAAATCATGTTTAAGTCCCATGTAAAGGGGGTGAGCCTATTGCCGTTAATCGGGCACAAATCCAGACTCCGTGGCTGCTACTTTAAAGTTCCTGAAGGAAAAAACCCAATTACACTTTGTCCGACCCGGGAATCGAACCCAGGACCTCATGCTGAGCAGATGTGCTCACGACCACTCTGCCAACGTGGCATGGATTTTGCATGGAGGGACTGCCTATCTGAATTCTGACTTCCACAACCCAGTCAGTACTGGGCAATACGGTACCGCTTGGTAAGACTGGTTGTCAGATTTTTGGGCCGTTGAGTACTTGTAAAGCCGTCAAAAATCTACAAATGACAGCCGGGACTTACGGCTTAACATGCTTGCCGAGGCATGGAGGAAGCTTGGTATGTAATGGGTGGTCACCCATCCACGAACCAGCCTAGGCAAGCGCGGCTTAACCTAAAGAATGACCCGAGTGCCTGTTACTATTAAGTCACGAGCCACTGGCAACATTTATTCAAACTAAACTAAACTAGTATGTAGGTCAGGTTAATATGTTAATTTCTAATTACCGATGGTCACGAAGAACAGTGTGATAAGTGTAATTATAATCCCTAAAGTTAATTAACTAGCGTCCTTGCATATGACGTCATTGGTTAATAAGAACTGCTTCGTAAGTGGATGTGAGGTGACGTCATCACTGGCCTTGATACAGTTCTGCAATTGTGTTGTTGCAACAGTTGACACGTTTACGTAAATGTCTTGTAACATTTTCAAATGTCAAAGTGAACTTTCGCTGTTTTTCACGGTTGGGCCAGTAAAATGGCATGCAAAACACCTTTTCGCTATATATTTAAAATTGTAAGGCAACAGAACTCTTGAGAGGGTCTAAAAGACATCCCTGTGTATAATAACAGTATTTATTTATTTTACTATTTATGTACCTACACACAGTAGACAACACGGGAAAATAACATTATAAAATATGAGTACAAAGGTACTGACTATAGAGTATGACTATAGAGACTACACACTAATGACTGTCGTCGTCAAAAAATTACTGCTGTAAAGAATAAATAGGCGAGCCCCCTAATACATAGGACTTAAAATATAACTGACTTGTTATATTTTACGTACCTACACCTCTGCCTATCCTTTTGAGGATTACAGGAGTGATGGTATATAATAAGAAATCCTACTTGTGATAATTATCTTATCTTATCAATAAATTATCTTATCTCTCTAAAATAAATGATCAATAAAAACAGACTACTAAACATCAATGGTTTTATATCCCCCATCCTCCTCCCTCCTTCCTTCTTATACCGTTATGCACCATTACTCCATAGATGGAACACATAACGGTCTACGCCTATGGTTCCTCCATGAAGGGCTATATTTGCACCTATTTGTGAGGCATCTCATAAAAATTCTATCAAGAGTATGTTTGGTTTGTTATATAATGGTTCCGCAGTAATCATGATTGTTGGAATTCAATTATTAAAAAAGTAATCTTCCACAAAAATGTAGAAGAAAATTGTGGACAAACTACTTTTGATATACAACCTGTTTTTTTTTATATCCCATAACTCTAGGGTTATATTCTGTTGGTAAAAATAATACTAAAACTCCTAGAATAGGTGGTCCAAAAATGCATCGTTTCGGAGATATCATCACTCATAATTAAATTAGGTCAAAAATTGTCACAAGTATGACGAATCTTTACTTTTGCGAGGTTGCCAAACTTCGCAGTAGTGTAGTAAAATAAATAGTAAAATAAAATATGTAGGTATGTTGGTATCGGGGCTTCCCGGCGGCAGCTAGGAAGGGAAAGCTATCTTGTCGACATCGGTCATATTTCACGTAAGGGTATTTTACATTAATAATCGTGACTTCGCCGAATTATTTTGTATTAAAAATGAAAAAAAAAAAAATAACGAAGGATTGGAACATAAATCATATGCCAGTTGATTCTTTGATATGGCCTCAATCATACCCTAGAGTTATGGGATATCAAAAAAAACACGTTTTATACAAACTGACGAAATATTTGATGACCATATACATGAAACCGCCCAAAACCAGATTTGCAGTCATCTATTTAAATCAATTTCTACTTCAATAACATAATTTTTGAACATTTTTCCTGATTTTTAACTGCCAAAATTGCTTTACACCCATATTTGTGACAGACAAACCGACATACCTAAACAATATCGTTAACTTCGTGAAACCCCAAAACCAGTCTATTGTTTCCTTATTAATAGGATCATAACGCTGTCATTTTAAGTGGCCATTCTGGGTGACGGCCTATTCAATCGTACTAATATATTTTTATTGCCGATGAGGTAATATTTACTGTCGCTATACGATTGGTATTTAATCAGTGGGGGTGTTAGGGGAACATTTAACACCCCCACTGATTAAATGCTGAAACCGATTGGGGGTGTTTTTGTAGGTAATAAAAAGGGTAGTTTGCAATGTGTTTCGTTCGTGATTGATGTTAGATTCGTTCTTGTTTTTGTGAAGTTTTATAGGTAAAGTTAGAAAGTTTTTATAGAACTAATTCGATAAGACGAATTTGGACGGTGTAAGTGGTTTTTTGTTTTGGTGAAATAGGTAGCGGTTTAGTAGTTACAGCCATTTAAGGATACTATAAATAAAAGAGGATTGCCAAGCTTTGCAAAAGTCTCATGCAATGTTTTTAATTTCAGTATTTTCTATATCCGATACATATACATTGTACCAATTGTGTCTAATGTTGCGGTGAAATTAAATTCTTACATAAGAAGTGAAATTAAAACTAATATTAATATAATTTATATATTAATATTAGTACTAATGTCGGTTTCCCCCGAAGGGGAAAGGGCCGAAATAAGCGATTTTTTTTTTTAATTTCTATAAAATAGTAGCAAGGGGAAGGCTTATTTAATTAATTACAAAAAAAAACTACAAGCTTTTTTACCCACATGGAATGGATTTTCGAAAAATCTAGGTAAATTTTATTATTAGAATTTTATTGAAATTAGAAAACATACGAGTATTAATAGTAGATTCCTATGATTTTAACTTTTACCAAAAATATAAAAAAATATTACGCCGAATTTTCCCAGAAATTCTGACAATGGATTATTAACTCGACACGATATTCGTGATGGAATCACCTCCCAAACAAATTTCGTGGTTCATTGATAATTTTTCTCATTTTCCACCACACAATTTCCTACTCTATCTCTTCTGTATAAAGATGGTTCTGGTTTGCGTGTGAAATATTTTAGAGTAAACGGATTTTAGGGTAGGCGCGTATAAGGTAAATTGGTGTTGACAAGGTAATTTGGTTCTCATTTACTTCATACAACGCTAATTCGTGTTGTACAAGTATGATTTAATGGGATGAGTAAAGTAACTTTGTTTCCAATTACATTGAACACGGTAAACTACTGTTTAAATTACGGGGAACATTTGCTCTAATATCGCTGATTTAATAAAGTAAGACAAGTGTGTGTTAACTTTACATATCGCTAATGTATTGTAGCACAAGTTGCCAGACTGAGGCCTATTGTGAACAATAGATTTCGATATCTGAACTATTTGAAAAGTGGCTATCGACACAACGATTGATGATTGAATGATTAATGGCATACATACCTTCACTCTTTAAGAGTGAAGCTATTTGCTCCAATTAAGTTCCAAAGAAACGTACAGCCTTTTTATTAATCTCCAAGAATCCTAGCCCTATCTTATTCTTTAACCGGTCTGCTAATTGTTCTTTAAAGTACCTCTCACTAGTAATTTCTCCTGTTTCGTGGGTACGTTTACAAACATTTAAACTTAACAGCTAGAACCGGAACAACTACCTATAGGTCATACAAATATATCGAACCCGCGACACACAGCGCAGCAGTCAATCGCTCAGCCACTGAGTTATGTTAAGATACCTATAATAGACACATAAACGTAATGATATAAATAAAATGCCTTTTTTCTTCTTCGTTCTTCCATACTTCTGCATCACCCGTCATCTCAACAGTCACGCCCTTTCAAGCCATAATATTCTTCACCAAGTTCATCCATCGTTTCTTTGTTTTTCCTCTGCTCGTTTAATTCTGAATATGCATGACTTCCACATTTGTGTAGACACAGTGTTAAATTTATTCTTTCTGTATTAAATCTAATTGCTCTTAAACCACTCAACTCCAACAAAAACGAACTTCCCTGCACCTCGTTACTCAGTTCCCATTTACTCAAACATAAAGCTGGAGCGACGCGTCCACAACGAAAGTATAACTCACTGACTTCATATTGTCTGGCTGAACGACCTATTTTCCAAAAATAGCTGGCTAGTGCCTAGGAGACCCACAGGCCCAAAACTTAGACTGCAATGTAGGTCGCATTTGAGATGTGAGGGAAAATCGATGTCGGTATTGTGTAGCTACAGTTGGTGACTAGTTCGAGAGGCTGTAAGTGATTTACAACTGTATCTATAGTTAAGTTAAAGTAATAACTTGAGTTTAAGTAATTACTTATGCAATAGACAAGAATTTATACGAAGTAAGAACCGCCAAAGGAGTCAAACATAAGAATTCTAACTATTGACAGTTCTAACTTCAAGTCGTTACTAAACTACAAAATAAAAATCGTATCTCAAATAAATCAGCCGCTAAATAATGACACCACTCAGATCCAGCCTGTCCCTTTGCTGTCCTCCCCCAGCGACGCCTTCAACCGAGGCTCGTACCCCACATGGGGTGCGCTTAGCTTGTAAGCTAGTTTGGAAGTTTTTTGCCCTGGCTGGAGGCTTTACACTCAAGGCACCCACAGGATTGTCTGGTTAAGCAGTCGACAAACTTCTAGGTTGAACTGAGAGATACCATTAAAAATAAAGACTTTTACTCGAGTAATATCTTAGCTGTGGATTTCATCATCTAATATTTGTTAAAAGCCAAGTAAGTACGAATACACTAGTGAAACTGAACGGCGTTTCAGAGATGTCAATGTGATTGCTTTTTAACCGACTTCCAAAAGGAGGAGGTTATCAAGTCGTCGGTTTTTTTTTTTCTGTGTTTATGTTCAGCGATATCTTCGCCAATTGTGAACCGATTTCGATGATTCTTTTTTTGTTTGGTAGAATATTGTTTCGCGGTGGTCCCATTTTAAATTTGGTGAAGATTTGATGCTGATCTTCGGAGATATACTATGGAACTCTTCAAAAATAGACGGCAAATCTGTCGTGATTGCTGCAATCGCTTGGATGTTTATTGTTTATACAACATCATAACATAATATCACGCTTGTATGCTCTAGGGGGTACGAAAATGTGTACTGTACAACTTTTCGATAGTTAGATATGTTAAGTTCTATTTTATTGGGGATAGGCCTATTACCATGAAAAGTATTGTTAGCGGTTCACTAATGTTTCACCAAAACTCTTTTGACAATATTTTAACCGACTTCAAACAAAATGAGGAGGTTCTACGCTTGACTGTGACCGATTTTCAAAATTCTTTTTTCATTCGAAAGCCTATACTACTGAGGTGGTCCCGTTGTCACAAAGTTAAAATCTGATAATGGGATCTCAGGAAAGTACACAAGTTAGAACTGTCACTCTACAGTACACCCAGATTTGGACAGTTAGGTATGTTAACGATATAAGTTACATTTTATTGGGGATAAGCTTATTACCATGAAAGGAGTTGTTAACAATGTAAAATTAATGTATAGCAAATATTTGTGTTGAATATTGCAACTAAAAAAGGCAAAATAAAAAACTTTTTTTGCTAAAATTAAAACCGACTTCAAAAACAAACGGTTTTATTTTTTGCAAAAAAGTTTTTTTCAATGTAGTTTAGTCCTGATCGCATTTATTTCACTGACAAAATTCACTCCTAAACCTTGTCATTACATACATTACACATATTTATTTAACTTTAGAGGCTTAGAAGGTCTGGTCTGGTCAGTATTTATAGCTAATAGGATTACCTCACGGAACCGTATGGAAACAAATAAACTTGTATTAATGGCTGTTTCCACGGGATCGTGTGAACGTTTGTATAGCTGATAATAAAAGTTTATAAAATTGGTAATGGTTAAAAAAAAATGTGAAGGTTTTGTTCAGCTACAGATTAAATACATTACAGAGAGTAATTAAAGTGCTTTAGTAGTCTAGTATCTCCTGTAAAAATGCACTTATTTCTTGAAAATTACTAAGAAAACTAAGTTAGAGAAATGAAAAGACATTTAACACTGGAACAACAATTGCAATATTCAAGATTCAGAATGAAACATTAGAAATACAGACAAACTAAGTTAAATTCCTATTATCTCAACAATCGCTTAAGGACCGGGTTTCTGGTATAATGTTTCCTTAGTTTTCACCCTCGAATCTTTACTTGTAAGTGTTGTAAGTGCGGATCATCAGATGATGATCCGCACTTACAATACGTGGTTGGGGTCTCTTTCCAATCTAACCGGATGCAGCTGAATACCATTATTTCACATGGAGCGAATGCCTATCTGACCCTCCACAACCCAGTTAGTACAATTCCCCTTGTAACGACTATCGTTCTATAATTGACAGCCGGGACCAACAACGGCTTAACGTGCTTTCCGAGGCACGGAGGAATCTCCGTAAGTAATGGGTGGTCACGTATCCACGGACGGGGAGTTTGGATATAAGAGATAATCTCTGACACCAATCATCATTTTTTTTTTCACCAGTGAAAAGCTACACTATCGCCGAGTGCTATAGAATCTATTTCACACTGGCAAGTCGCGGGTAGAAGCTAGTGTCTTAATAAAAGCACGCTGTTGAATTTTAAACTTTTGACACTGAACCAAGGGTTGGAAATCCGACAGCGTAAGTCGTATCTTTATAAAGACATTAATTTGGGTGTCATTTGGTGTAAGGGTTAATGAGCATAAGGCTCTTAGACGATGCAGAGTTTCTAAACCTATTATTATGTACCTGCATAAAGTACGGTCGAACAAGCTATTTGGTATACACGCGGAAATTTTCACAATCCAATGCCGAAGCGTATTCTTTTCCAAATTTGATTTAATAAAGCTTTTTTCAATAATAGACTGACTCTTAATGACATAAGCTTCATAAAATAAAATTGCAAATAATATTGTCAGTGTACGGTCGTTAGTGTCAAGCACTACAGGTTTGCGCCAGTTCTCTTTAGCCAAGGAAAGCGGTGTCCCCACCCCGCTCTCCTTGGCTTGGCTCCCCTTGACCACCGCGACCACATCTCGATGCGTCCCCACGTCGGCTTCTAGGAAGTATTCCCTGAGACTGCATATCTCACGATTGTCTCGACCTCCACACTTCCGCGGGACATACATTATTTTATATATTATAATATATAAAGCTTTATTATATAAAGGTGGACCAACGGCAAGAAAAAGTGCCCGTGGTCCACCGAGGTGGACAGAGGTGGACCACCGGCAAGAAAAAGTGACCGTGGTCCACCCAGGTGAACTAAGCAGGTGGACCACGACCGAATGCCGATATTTCGGCGTGTATACCAAATATCTTATTCGACCGTACATCTATACAAATAAATAATATTGAAATGCCCGTTTATAATTTCAAAATAACAGCTTTTTACTGAATGCTTATACGAAAGTATATACGGACTGATTTAGCAAAATTTTATTTTGTTGTTGATTCCAAAAAAATGAAAACCCTAGAAACTGTTAACCAATTCCAATTCAAATAGTAATATAATTATGGTAATATTTTTATTTTATATAATAAATAAAGTTTTTTTTTTTAATAAATTAAGTAATATTTTTATTTATTTATTATAATTCCAATATCCTTGCAAAGAAGATGGAGCACCGAAACGTAGAGAGCAATTTTTTATTTTTATTTTTATTTTATGTCTGCTCTTTAAGCATACTTCTAATAGCTGGTTCCTCACTAAAAATATAACTAAAGCCAGCCGTGTATGTTATCTTAATTCCACCACCAGACAGAGGTAGTAAACCCCTCCAATCCTTAAAGACCGTTAAACCAGAGCAAACAAGAGCACAATAATGAACCGTGTAAATAAAATACAGCTAGACTTCTATGTAGATGGCCTCTTTCAGTTCTTTGAGTAGCATTGCAGTACAAATAAAAATGCGTTGGTTTATTTTATTACGAGTATGAGTAGTAATCTTATAACACGGTTCTCTGTTTACAAGCTAACATTACATCACGCCTGTAATCCCGGAAGTGTTAGGCAGAGGTGTGCCTAATAGTACACTCACATTTCGCCAGTATGTTAAAGTCCTATGTAACAGAGGGCGAGGCTAATGCCATCCACCAGGTGCAAATCCAGACTCCGTGGCTGCTACTGAGTAATACCTGATGGAAAAATTCAATATCACTTTGCCCGACTTGGGAATCGAACCCAGGACCTCATGCTCAGCAGTCGCGCTTGCGACCACTAGACCAACGAGTCTTCGTATTTAAATTGCTTTGTAGTTATTCAAATTGTTAGTATTGGTCAGATCTAGCAACAAAATTTCAAACCAGTTCTCCCCAACATTTTGAGCTGAAATTTTGCACACACTTATGGTTCTGGTGACAATACATTTTTATGACAGACTAGCTGTTGCCCGCGGATTCGCTAGCGTGTTGGTCGGAAATTATCCCACGGGCACGTTGTCAATATAGCCTATGGCACTCGGGTATAATGTATTTTTCTATTAGTGAAAGAATTTTCAAAATTGGTTCAGTAGATCCAGAGATTACCCCCTAAATACAAACTTACAAATTTTAGATATACTAGTATTAGTATAGATATAGACATGACTTGTACAGCCAGCATCGCCTCCTCACAAGAGAACTCCTTAACGGTTAATAGCACGGAGAATAAACAACTAAACCCAACATTATGTCTATTATCATAAGGTACCCAATCCAACTGCATTTCATCATCATATTTTGTTTAAAAAAAATAAATGAAAAATGCATAACTTCAAAGCTGAAACACATTATTCTTTACTATTAACAAATCATTCGTTCTCGTAAACCGAATATTTCCGAGAAAACACGGAAATATCCGATGATTTACGATGCACTATACTGAGTCAATTTTCCAACTCGCTTTTTGCATGATGAAGTGGTGCTTGGAGTTTCAAGAGGTTACCATTGAGATTGGAAAGTTCTGGAATGATTGCATTTTCAATTAGCTTTTTGTTGTGTTTTTTTTAAACTCGTTGCCATTGCTGATTGGATATTTTCAGTAGAGTTGGTGGTAACGAGTGTATTATTTTTATTAGGCCAAAAAACCCATGGCCGTCCTACATCTCGTTGGGTTGACGATATCGTCAAAGTCGCGGGAAACACCTGGAGGGACGCACAGAACCGGGAAGTAACGCAGAAAAAAGGGGAAGTCTGTCCCAGCAGTGGATGATTCCGGGCTGATCTGATGATGATGATGATTTAAACGAGCGAATAGGTATATTACATTCAAATAAACAATATAAAACATATAATGAATCGACGTTATAGATAAAATTACACCTGAAAACTGTCTCAAAACCATCTTCGAACACGAACTACCAGGCCCCAGTATACAAGCGCGGTGTAAACGAAAATACAATAATAATTATCCTTTAGTTCAATTGTTTGCACGAAACACAATCAGTAACATCCACAGATATGAATTACATATTCTAAAAATTATGAAAATATTATAATAACGTGAAACATAATTGTGTGTATTTTATTTAAATAATCGTCGTATTTATGTTACGTTTACACCTCGCGCTCGTGCTAGACCCTCGGAATGCGGTTAATAAGATGTAATCAATGTACTTTGCTTGATTTTCTTGATTGGTCAAATTAACCCACAATCAAGAGAAGGACACACAATTTGCTGTGCATCACAATGTACCAATATACGTTGAAAGATCACGTCTGATTAACATTCGTATCACGTCAATGTTGAACTATTCAGAATCTATCCACGAAATGGTTTTGTTTTAAAGATGAATAACTAAAGAGGAGCATTCATTGCCTAAAAAGAACCAAATCAAATATTATGATTTTTTTAAATGACGGTTGTTTTATTTACAGTTACATCATAATTCTCCTGTTTTATTTGCGGTCGGCGCAGCATGTCTTCTTCTTCCATACTTCTCTTATTTACTCTATTACTCGTCATCTCATCAGTCACCTCCTTTCTTGCCATATCATCTTTCATACATTCCATCGTTTCTTTGATCTTCCTTTTTAGGGTTCCGTAGCCGAATGGCAAAAACGGAACCCTTATAGATTCGCCATGTCTGTCTGTCTGTCCGTGTATGTCACAGCCACTTAATTTCGAAACTACTACACAGTTGAAACTTAGTAGGTATATGTGTTCTGCGAACCGCTTTACGATTTTTATACAAAAATAAATATTAAAGGGGGGCTCCCCATACATGAAACTGAAACAAAAAAAAATATTTCATCGAACCTATACGTGCGAGTTGTCTATAGATAGGTATATCATGTCATTCATAAGGTCATTTACACGATTATTATATATTATTATA
Organism: Eugnorisma glareosa; assembly: GCA_947578425.1. Lineage (NCBI taxonomy): Eukaryota > Metazoa > Arthropoda > Insecta > Lepidoptera > Noctuidae > Eugnorisma > Eugnorisma glareosa. The sequence continues at coordinate 14,841,011 of OX387960.1, read as the reverse complement.
TACACGATTATTTTTACATCGTTCTGGAGCCGAAACACCGTAACTCCAGTCGAGTAAAAGTTACTATTGGCATTGTTATTATTTGTTTAGGACATCAATTATAGAAGTTAGGAATTTATCACTTTTTTTCTGTCATTCGAGTTAAATCTTAGTAGCGCTTCCACTATTTCATTCATAAACGCAATATCGTACGCGATCGCTGGGTGACGAAGAACAGCTGTGCGTGTGCGATTCAGTTTCATGGGTTCAATGGACGTCGAACGAATTTAATAACCAGATGCAAGTAGTTATTTCATTTCAGATACGATTTAGGTTTTGTATAACTTCATTTACCTACATAATCTCTCGTTAATATCAGAAGCACGGCACGGTGTTTACCACTATCACATCTCGACACGAGAGAAATTAATTGGCATTTAATTCACCACTCTCGCATCACGAAATCACTAGTACATGTACCGTACCTATTCTACTAGACACCGACACGACGAGTACTCTTGGGAACCAATCAAGCTAGGTACCTAATAAGCATACCTACCATAATAAATAAATAATACCAGCCTATTACTGCCCCATTGCTGGGCAAAGACCTCTTCTCAACAGAGAAGGCACGAGCATTGATCACCACGCTTGCTCAAGACGGGTGGCGATTTCAGACTTTTATAAGTCCAGGTTTCCGCACGATGTTTTTCTTCACCGATGTCTGTGATGTCCAAGATAAACTTAGAAAGTACCTACATAATTATGAATTAAAAAAGTCACATAGGTACTTGCCCGAATTTGAACCCACAACCTACCATATGATCCATAAAATAATACTGCCTAAAACATTTTTTTGCGGCAATGGTGGCGGCTTCTACAAAGGCAGGCAATTTGCACAGAAAAATGAATCGTTTCGTCTGTCGAATAGAGTTCATTATTAGTTGAAGGTATTAGGAGGTATTGAAGGTATTAAGTTGGAATTAAGACCTTATTTTTAGGAAGTTAACCGTGTAATTCGGTTGTGCATCTTTGTAAAGTCAGGTCGGACACGAGACAATAAGTTTCTCGGAATAATTTTAGTAAACTGCGTACTTACCTAGTTTGGTAAAATTTTTAATTTTCACCGTTAATTGCTATGAAATAAAATCTGAATTCGCTTTTCGTATTTTTATTTGTGTACCAATTTATCTATCGCGTATGTATTTTTATTTTATTAATGTATATCTATCTAACGCGGCGGCATCGTTTGTTTTCGAGACGGTGAAGGTACCTACACTAGTGTAAGTATAAATTCATTCGAGGCACAGATACTTCTTATTTTGCTTTGTATTGAAGGTTTGCTAATCATGAGTTTGATATAGGGCGGTCATGAGTACCACGTTGTTGCTGTAAATACCTACCCGCAAAAATAATGAATCCGCAATCTCCATTGTTTGTTTCAAATTGCGTTTACGTTTAGGTACTTAACAGTTAAATAACTCTAATTTTTCCTTCAAACTTTCTACGGGCTTAGGACCGTCGCGTCAGTAATACATTTTATTTCGTGGTGATCTTCAAATAATTATTATGACACGAGTAGTATTTCCCTTTCCGTGTTTATACACCGCATTTTAGAAAATAAAAATGAATATTTTTTTTTAAGAACTGCAACACCCTTTCTGACACATGACAGGAAACTTCACTTTTCTTTTTCGCGCGTTAACGACACCGCAAGAAAAAAGTTTTATCGTCAAATTATTAATTTAAAACTAAGTTTAAATTACATTTTACCAAAAAACAAAATGTTGAGTGACACGAAGTGTCTTAAGTGCATCGTTAGTGAAAATCGTAAACCCGAGACGTAGAAATCTGAGCTAGTACAGGTTTAGCTCGTCGCCGACCACGATAGTGAATATGCACCAAACAGAGGCATTAGGCGAAGCAGGAGTATAAACGCGTGTTCCTGATCACAACTTGGATGGGATGTATGAGAATGCCTGGCTTTTAATTGATCTCCGGATACGAGATATCACGGTAGTCATTAACACTGTAAATTACATGTGTGCTGAAAGCTTGTTAAAGCTCTTTTCCTCCAGTGGGTGCGCGACACCCCAGTAACATCACATGTTACTAGCTGGATGGTAAACTATCAGTGCGTGACACGAGATGTCCTTAGCAAAGTCATTGAACAATGCTAACACTGAAAACCTAATTGGCATGGCAGGTGAGTCCTACATTCATGACCTCCTATCAGTGCGCGACACGAGATGTCCTTAGCAAACTCATTGAACAATGCTAACACTGAAAATCTAATTGGCATGGCAGGTGAGTCCCATTTTTCATGACTTCGGTCAGGTAAATGTAATAATATGTTTTTTCATCCATGAGATGAAGGTCGCGAGACGACCTTGCGTTACCTTGCATACCCCATGTGGGTTATAATCTTGCTATTGTATTATACTCTCCCAGTAAGTGCGGGATCATACTTTGATACCTGGATTCCCATCAGCGAGTAAAGTTGCCAGTTGTCATACATTTGTCATGATTACACATGCCTAAGTACGAGATACTCGCAGCATGTTATGTCCATATAATGTGATTTAGCTTAGCATCAAATATGATATCGAGGCAACCTTGATTATAAACTAATGTTACACTTATGTATATCTAATGCAAACACCAGGCCAATAAAATGGTTTTAAGCTATTTTGATTGTGGTTATGCCACAACTTGCCATCCTAGTGTTACAACTTTACATGCGTAAATACGAGATATTTACAGCATGGTATGTCCACACTGTGTGGTTTAGCTTCTGCATCAAGTATGATATTATCGCAGCATTCAATGCTATGGATAGCAACTAACCAATTATGAGTGTAATTGTATTACTATTGACATACATACACAAATTGTACACCCCATGGGTGTTACAGTGATACAATAATGCTAATTGTAAAATCTGTCTCATCACCTGTGGCTATGCCACAAACTTGTAATTTTAATCTTTCAGCTACCAATTACTTGTTATTCATAACACATTGAAACATTAAACTTGAATTCAAACAATAGAACAAGATTCTTTGTTAACATTATTCTATGGGAGAACAGCTGATAAGAAATGTTTCAGACACTCATGACAGTTTTAACAGATATAACTGGAATAGATCAAACTGGTCATATAAATGACTGGGTGCTCCTGTTCGACTACTAAATCTAAGGTGAACCTGCCCAACCAAGGGATTGAGATGTTTTCATGAGAAAAGCAATGACCAGTCTCATACTGACAGAAAGAAGACGTGTATCAACTATTGAATGACACTGTATAGCAGTCTGCCAACGTTCACCACCACCGTGCCGAACCCAGGATTAAATTATTTATACAAGAATTTTCTGAAAAATTATATTTTCTTTATATTATAGTAGAGAAAACCACACCAGACCTGGATAAGATAATCTTATTCCTAGTGTGTTGAGTGTTGTATTTTTAAATAACTAATAGATGTAGCCAAAGAGGTTTTTGCCTCCAACAACACCAGAGAAGTGGCAGTTTTTGGGTCAAATATATTGTCATGTCAATGACAAGAAGAAGATCAATAAGGCTGTTTGCGCCTAGCAATTAAAACATCCAACAAGTAGCCATTAGGCATCTTTCAACACTGAACACAATAATAGATTCTAGATTGTTAAGTCAGTAGCTCCTAAAGAGCAACGCATCAAGAGTGATACTGGAATAAATCAACCAAATGCTAAAAATTTGGTAATATACTAATGATTTGAGTACAAGGGTTCAAGAAACCATTTGTCATCACATCTAATGCACTGCAATGTCCTAATACTAAAAAACTATTAGTATTGAGAGGGAAAAAGGTTCATGAGACTTACAAAGTTTGGAGGTCTTAACAGTCTGTCAGTGTCCAAATGACTTTAACATTAACAACTAAACCTGCTTTAGTTCCAAATCAAATTGCAAATTTAATTCCACTCTGAAACCCCTCTCCCTCGTCCCCCAAGTCTTAGAACAAAGATAATATTCTTATAATCACAATGTATAGGTCAAATCTAAAATAAGATCATTAATAGTAACTCATTGCTTTATATAGCAACCCGTGGGTACAATATTTAATTATGGGTATATTAATCATGTTATAAGTTTTTGGGAGGTATTCCAATTACCAGAAAATTTATTTTTTGCACTATATTGCATTTCAAAATCACTTAAATCTAATAAATAACCCCATAATAATAACTAACTAAAATTAACTCCATCATTATTAATTACCTTTCTTTATCATAGTATTGCCGACATAAACCTAAAAATTATTAGGGAGGGAAACTTATGGTAACAATGTTTCCTTTACTTGACTGTTTAAAATTATCAAGACTGTATTATAACATAACTTAAAGGCTACTTTAAGTGAAAGTATTTTAATTTTCGGACTTGAAAAATAACCATGATGAGAACAATTAACAGATAATTTGTTATGTCTGATTAATTCATCATTGACACTGAAAACATTTATGTGCATTGAATCATACCATAAAATCACAACTGTAATACCCGAGGAGATAGGCAGACACATTGTGTGATTTATACAAACTCTTAAAGAGAAAATTTCATTAATTTCCCCTACCAATCTGAGTATTAGTAGTTTTCTATGAAAGTAAGCACTAAAGTGAAACGATTTAAGAAACAAAACGGGGGGGGGGGTGCATGGGAGTGCAGAGGTAAATGGATTGTAATTAGAACATTAATAGATCAAAGGCCATACATTTCATGTAGACTTAATATAAATAAGATCCCAATACGATTCATAGCAATTGGTAGTACATTACAACAATGTACCCAATTCTATAATGTTGCCTGAATATGAACAACATACATATCCGTTAATTGCATTATACATTTAGACAGATATACAGATTAGAACACCAGAAGCACTCAATTCAGTTAACTCTAAGCTTGTCAAGCAATGACTAGAGTTTTTTGACAGCAGAGGTCCTTGAAACGCATTGCCAGGTAGACACTGCTGTTTTTTGTAATACACATAATAATATATGAAAATAGTTTGAGGAAATTATACTGACAAGTCAAGATGATTGCGTCAGTTCTGCCTAAATCTACTGCATTAAAGCAAATATTTTATCATCGAGTAAAGATCTCGAAGTACTATATTTTTTCTTCAAGAAAAGACAAAAGCTTGTTGCTGGTGACATGGTGCCTGGGAAAACACAATAATAAAGTACAAAGTGTACCAGATTAAAAGTATTAGTCGAAAAATTGGTTTCTAAAAACTGAAATAAATGAAATAGCCCAGTTGTCTTTTTCGAATTAATTGATTACAACTCAAATTCTGCTCGACCAGAAAGGAGTGAATACTTTAATATCCATAATATTTAGTCATAGGGGTCTACTAACTAGACACTTAGCAATTTTCCTTTTGAGCTTTATTGACAGTAGGTACTACCTACTAGGTACTAATGAATAAAGTCAGCTTAATCCCTACAACACGAGATTTCTATTTTTCTGATTAATTGAATCTAATACTAGGTAGAAACAAGGTTTCGAATAGACTCTAATATTGAACAATAATTATAATAATATCTACTATTGAACAATAGTTGGATGGCCAACTATCTATCATATATCTCAGATATCTTCAAGTATAAAAGTCCTACATTATACTCTCATAGCTATGCAATCACCTTTAGAGACGACAAATCTATGGAACTCTATAACATACCTTGGTTGCAAGAATTCTAACAAAAGGTCCCGTAAGTGAATAAACATAATACCAGCTGCAGTCTTTGAAAGTACTCTCAAACAATTCAACATTAATTAACTGAGTTGATGAGCTTTTTGCAAACTCATTCATTGAATACTTACACTGCAACTGGATTACAAATTATAAAATTACTCACTGAGAGATTTGAGGCTATTATACTATTAGGCCTCAACCATAGAACCTATCAAAAGTATTTAATCTCATTATAGTTTGATAAAAATAGAGCAATCTTCAGAAAACAAAGACATCTATTGTTGTCCTAGCTCTAATTTTAACCCATCGGAGTAATAAAACAGTTATTGGGAAAATCAAGCCCTAATTTATTTTTAGTTTGTTACTTACATTTCAAGTGAAAGTGATATTTAAACTTCATAATGAACCTCTCACAGTACCTACAACACAAACAGCAGCTCAAATCAGTGCTGGCTTCAACTAAGTCAGACACAATGCTGATTACAGAGTTATCAATTATTATTCTTAAAGTAGGAAGTATTTGTATTTTTATCACATAATTAATTATTGCAGCCAACTCTAAACATCTACTCGTGTCATAATAATTATTTGAAGATCACCACGAAATAAAATTGGGAATCAAACGAGCTTACCTGTTAAGCGAAGTCTTGATTCTAATTTTATGAGTGGTGATCTGAAAAATAATTACCCACCCACCACTATATAGCTAACAGTCCCAAAGCTGCAATAATTAGCCTACCTAATTCAATGTTAACCTTTCAGGAAAACATAGTGAATGTAGGTATTTGGAACTACTCTATAGAGAGAACAGAGCTGTGGAACAGAGGTTGTTCCCAATGGTAAGATCTCTAAAATAAGTGAAGTTTCCTGTCATGTGTCAGAAAGGGTGTTGCAGTTCTTAAAAAAAAATATTCATTTTTATTTTCTAAAATGCGGTGTATAAACACGGAAAGGGAAATACTACTCGTGTCATAATAATTATTTTTCAGATCACCACTCATAAAATTAGAATCAAGACTTCGCTTAACAGGTAAGCTCGTTTGATTCCCAATTTTACTACCTATCTAAGTGGGTACTTACTTTGTAAGAACTCTTTTATTCTCAAGAAACAGTATTACAGGCGCAGGCGTATTTAAAAAAATGGAGCTATCTACAAACATAATCAACGTAAAACAGGGTGAATAGGAACGCAGGGGTGAATTAGAGACAAAACTCTGAAAGAGATTTTAACATTGAATTAATGTTATGTTGCCAACAACGTTTCTAAATAATTAAGTATTACTAAGTAAATAACATAGAGCACTTTTTGGTATCAAATCAACGTTAAAATCCGTTTCAAAATGTTGTCTCGATTCACCCCTGCGTTCCTATTCACCCCGTTTTACCGGTAACTAAGGCTAAGGACTTTAGATTATTTACACTTCCCTGTATCGAAGCAACTGCTCAAATGGAGTCCGCTTCGCTCGAAACATAAACTCTACACTTCCCTGTATCGAAGCAACTGCTCAAAATGGAGTCCACTTCGCTCGATACATAAACGGGCACGTTTTATTACATTGTCTTTTAATTTAGATAATGTGTCTATCACTTTTCACAATATTAAACGCGTCCACTATCGCACTTCTTAACTCATCTCGAGTAGTACGCTCCTCAAAATAAACTAGTCTTTTAATTTCGGACCACTGTTCAGATACGCACGCACTGCAGTAGAAAAATGGGCAGGGCATCCATCATGCTGATAGAACATACCGCGTAAATAAGCCAGAGGCACATCCTCCAACAACTCCGGTATCATAGTTTGCAGCATATCCAAATAAGAACCACCAGTCAAATGACCTTCAATAAAAATAGGCCCTATTATTTGTTTATAATGCCTGCCCAAACATTCACGCTGAATCTAACCTGATGGTTATCTTCGCGAATGAGATGCGGGTTTAAAAACGACCAATAATGTTCGTTGTGAACGTTATACAGACCCAGTCGTGTAAATAACGATTCATCCGTCCAGAGTATGTTGGCAGTGACATTTTCTAATAACCACTGGCATAATGCGATTCTCCTTGGCCCGTCGCCTTCGTAAATAGCATGCGCTCGACGAAAATGGTACGGATGTAATCCATTAGTATTTAATAATTTCCAAACGTAATATTGGGTAACATTGAATCGCCTAGCCGCCATTGTGGTACTACGACGTGGTCGCGTTCGAAGTACTCCAGTATGTCTTCCTCTAATTCCGCCAAGTATGGTAGTCTACCGCGGCCCTGCGCGTGTGTGGGTGCTCGAAACTGTCCATGATCGAGGAGGCGCTGGGTTACAGCTAGGATGGTGGAGGTGAAGGGAACTTGAGGGTCTGTGATTCCACGTGCGCGCAGTGAGTTCAGGTGTTCCGGCAGAGCATACAACCGTCTAGCCTCTTCCAAGTTATGGTGCACCATCCCATAAAAATCCACCATTGCCCACGTATTGCCGACTCATTTTTAGCACGTGATTAGGTTGCGCGTGAGTGACCTAATACAGCGAAACGCGCGACGATACTAACTATGAAGGAAGGGCGGGGGCGGTCGGCGGCTAAACTGTGTCAAGTGTGGGGGCAGGGGCGTGGCTTACGGATCAAGCTGTCTGATCGATGAATTAAATTTTTCATTGGGTACCGTTCGCATGTGCTGCCGATAGTGGATACGTTTTACACACACATATACGTTTACTGCAAGGAAGCGTTACTTCGAGTTCTCATTATTTCACAAAAAAAACACTAAATTTAATTTTGCGTGATTTTTTTTATTGTTACTTTTTGAAAAAAATAGTGCCAATCGTTTCGAGTTCGATGATCGAGTTTATGGCTTTCGGTTCCAGAACGACCTAAAATTAACCGTGTATATCTATAAATGACCTCGAGGTCCCCTAAACCATTTTTTCTCAAAGTCAATCGTTTGAAAGAAAGACACTTCCGAAGTGGTAAAAAGCATTTCCCTCCCCTCTAATTTCTAAAGTAGTTTCTAACAATACAATATATGAATAAATAAAATTTAATTAAAAAGCCTTTTAATTCTAGCAAGACAGGAGAAAAATAACTTAGATTCTATTTTATTTATAGTATTTTTGTTAGTACTTAAGTTAAGTTTTTTTAATTAAAGATGTTAGTTTAAAATACTTTAACTTGGATTTTTGATTTTTATTACAATATGACAATTTTTGTTAGTAAATTAGGTTTAGTTCTTAAATTTAGTTGTTAGTTTTGATTTTACTTAAATATTTAGTTGTCTGCTAGAACTTCTCTGCAGGCGAAGGCCGCCCCAAAGATAGCCAGTCCTCTCTAGATTAGGCTACAACTACAACATATGAATGAGCGTTCAAAATATTTTTATTATATCGTTTGGTGCTACGGAACCCTATGTGCGTGTGAGTACGACTCGCACTTGGCCGGGTTTTTAATCATAGTGTGGATAAAATATGAAAAATATTAATGAATTTATTATTACGGGGCCAGGTTCTCGCTTGATAGCAATAGGTTCGCAACCTATTATTACATGGAACTCAAACATAACTTGGCAAAATGTGTCTGGCTGAAACTGGGTACCTACATAATTATACCACTGTAAATCCTCCAAGGATTACAGTTGTGATGTTTTGTTAGGTTTTGTGTTTTAAACACATTTGTTTTTGCTAGAATTAACAGTAAGACTCATTAAGAAAATAAAAATAAAATGTACGACATTATTATCTATCAACGACGCAACGATTAACATTAAAACGTCCTTCGCATACAGAACAAGATCACGCTCTCATAGTATTCACGTCACGTCACCGTTAAACTACGGAGATGCAGCGTCCACGAGGCCAACGTCGGGCAAACGAGCCCAGTCCAAGGCCTCGGCGAAAAACTCAATAAAGACGGAATTTGCTCAATGACACGGCTAGATAAAATGTAGAGGACCGTAAATAGGGAAAATTGGACGGAGAAAGTAAACGTTTGGAGGTTTTGTAGTATCATATGTCAAGGATAGTAGAAAGCTTGGCCTGCATTCTCGTCCGAGTATATTTGGCAGTGGTTTATGTCAAATAATTAGGTATAGAATATTCAAAATTGAATATTTATTCTGTATTTGTCCCTTGTTACCTAGTTATAATCGGTGCAATAGGTGTTACAGGGCTAGTCGTCCTAGTTGTAATAGGACTTTTTCTTTCATAACATTCCCCTTACAATTTATCAATCTTTTCTTTGGTCTTCCACTCCTTTTCATCCATGCCAAATGCCAATGTTTTACGAAAAAATAAAGAATCCTTGAAAGCGGGAGAATAACTTTATGATTACCTACAATCGTAATTTATCCATGAAAGAAATCATTTACTACTACTTATAAAATAGATAGACAATAAACTATTATTTTAGGAAACTTAAGGAAACTACTACAAAGTTCTATATAAATGTCATATACTAACTAATGTATTCGTGTCACAGCAATATCGAATTATAGGAAATGCGTTCCATTGAGAATGAGTTCCACTCCACTATTTTTTGCGAAAAAGTAACTACGCAATAAAATAACGTAACGTTCTTAAACATTTATTTTATTTATCACAAACACTACTAACATTACAGGGATTTAGAAGAAGAAGATCTAGACATTACAATTCCAATGTGGTCCTAAATGAAACTATTTTAAATAACATAACACATACAATGTGGTAACCTGATAGAATTAATATTGTTAAATATGATTATATTAGTTCCACTATTTTCTGCAAAAAAAAAATACGCAATAAACGCAGTAACATTCATTTTAAAATCATATTAAACTTTAAAATATTTTTGTTAGAAAACTTAATATATTTCTGAGTAATAAACGCAAAACTATACCTCCTAACTATTAAGGACCTAATAAAACACATTACTATTTACGTTTTCCGTCACTATGAAATCAGAGGGAATGCAATTCCGCGAGGCCATTTCACTGTCACGCCACGTCCCACGTTGTCTAATCCTAGGCAGGCCTAGAAGTCAATAATAGCGCGAAATTGAGTTGACGCAAATATGTACGGAAAAATCATATTGTGGAAAATTAATTGGTAAATGCGTACAGCTTTCCCAAGTAACACATCAAAGCATTATAACGGCCGACTTACAGCATTTCTGTATCTTTTTCGCATTTTGAGTTAGTTGTATAGTAGCATTACAAACGTTTATACGGCTACTGTAATGCTTATTTGGGCACAAATTATACGGCTTTAGATCCTAAATAGGTTCACAATAGTTGTTTAGTTGCATTACAGGCGCATTATATTAGCATTGTTATGGCCAAAGAACGTACCAATCGCATTACAGAAGCATTATACTAGCAATATTATTGATAAGGAAGATGTTGTTTGCATTACAAAAGCATTAGACTAGCATTTGAATGTAGTAAAAGAATGATTGGAGCTTTTTAAGTGTTCACAGTTAGAACTTAAATAAACCCTACATCATTGCAAAAACATCTCTAATACCACGGTACAAATGTCATAATACAATTGACGTGGAATATAATATGGACGAAGACTGTCAAAACTGAGTGAGTGACACCATATTTGTTTGCATCAAAACAAAATTTACTGGGTAAGTTTTTGACTCTTTTGTTACTTCATGCCTTCAAATATTATTCGCAATGTAGTTTACTGTAAATGTCTATATAAGTTTCACTGAAAATTTTCACGCACCTTCGATATTTTGTGGTTTTGATAGAAAATGTCATATTAAAATATGTGTGAAATCATCAAAACAATTGTGTATTCCTAGTATAGAACGAATTTTGCTTAATTAAAATAATAGTATTGGTTGGGCAGTATTAAATCAAGTTATATCATTATGTTAAAGATCTTTTGCTTTCATAAATAGGTCCGAATGATAATTTTTTTGGTTATAAAATGTTTACAAAATGGTGTCGGGGTATAGCAGCCCGGTGAGCCTTTAACAAGGCTAATTAATGCTGCCAGCTGTATAAATACTCACACGTGAACCATTATTAAGCCAGACGCAAGAGAGAAGGATTTTGATGAACTACTGTAGTGGCATTGTCTATAAAGTAGGTTTATATAGGTTCACCGGTATACCAGTAGTTTTGATGTAGACTGAAGTAGTGCCATTACTTGAACGCAATTTTGGGGATCCTTGAGCAAAACAATAAAACCCATTTCAGAATTTATACAATTTGATTCGTTTGCCAAGTTGATAAAAAGGCGTCATTAAGATATTTTTCCGTAACTATTTTATAGACAGGACCGTTATTTATTTCATACCCGGTGTAGTGTAGTACGTAGTCAGGTACAGTAGCCATCAAATATACCTGTACACTTTAAAATGGCCAAACTTTTCAGAAAACGCAATAATATCTTTTTTATGGGTGATGCTTTTAAAAAATATTGTTTTCTTATTTTCAGTGATTTTTATACCAACCATACAATGCCGTACAAAATGGAACAGACGATAGAGAGAAAGGAAAAACAATACGAGGTAGTCTTTGTGGGAAGAAAATGGTAAATTGTGGTGGCCGCCTAAAAAGACACAGTACAAATTAATGAAAGATGAGCAATCCAAGCCCGATAAAAAGAATGGACATTATAGGAGTGCTATTTTAAAATGAACAATATTTAAACATATGAGCTTGCCGAAGCTGAATTATCATTCATGGAAGAACATTCAGACACAGACGCGAATGACACAGGCACGTTTGCACCCTGGACGACAATAGTTCAAAATCAAGAAGTAATGAAAATAAAAATCAACCATAAAAATTGCTGTTGTTTTATTGATCATTTAATATGTGCTTTTCCCCAATATGTCCGACAAAAGGTTCTACGAATACAGTAAAATGAATGTATAAACAGTTTTACGCATTACAATAACTCACGTATATTTGATTAAAGAGCTGCTAGCTGTACACAGCTAAGTTGATCTTAAAAAACGCAAGCATTACATTGATTCACGTTTCTGCTGTTCAACAATACTAGGCTTTTACTTACCACTCAAAAGTACTATTACACAACAAAGGGCACTTAAGACAGCTCAAAGCTGTATAACGGTTTTACGGTGCATTATAACGGTAAAAGTTTAAGCTTTTAAACAGCATTAGGCATTATCTTACTACTTAAATATGCTATTGTAGAACCAAAGGCACTAAAAACAGCTGAAAGTTGTATAGCGGATTTACGTGGCATTATAATGGTTCACATTTGTGCTGTTAAACGGCATGAAGCATTTATTTACTACTTAAAATGCTATTGTAATTCCAAATGCACTAAAAACTGCTGAAAGCCGTTCAGCTGCGTTGTGGTTTGCTGCACTAAAACTAAAGGGTTTACAAAAGCATTTTGATATGCTATTATCCAACCGTTATACAGTGTAAAGCATCCTAATGGTTTTGAAATACCAATATAAAGCTTCAAGATGCTCGGTGAACCTATTTATGAGTTTATAAAGACCTTAAGTTCTACACAAGTTTGCTATTCGTTTGTTAGAATGCTTTCTGTGTTACTTGGGTTGGATTTTATTACGGTAGAAAGCAATTTATTTTTTTGCGAATGAATCCATTACACTTACTTCTGCGAAAAAGAAGTCGTTCCGCAGAAAACTTTCGTAACATTCATAATATAATAAGAACTCATAATAATAAGGAAACTTCCCTCACCACTAAGTACTAAATATTAATGTGAGCATAACACAGTAATATTATTCGTATCACGTCACTATAGAACCAGAGGGAATGCAATCCCGCGAGGCCATATCACTGTCGCGCCAGGCCCTACATATTCTAGTCCAAGGCCTAGAGTGCGAAGTAAATAATAGCGTGAAATTGGGTTGACTCAAGTATGGAACGGATCAGATAAAATTTTATGGAGAATTTATCATGTGTATAGTTTTGATGCCTTTGATGTACGAGCATATTATTATGTAGAAAATTGCTTTTAGTAAAGTAACTAAAGTGAGAAAGTAATCAATTTACCACGCCTAAATATTTGACGAAGGAGCAAGCAGGTGGTCATAGGAGAAGATAATATTTATCATTTATTTTGGCATGAATGTACACTAAAACAAAACTATCTAACTGTCGCAAACCGCAAGCTTTTATGACGAGCAAGTGGCATTAAACCACAAGGTGAAGCAGTTATAAGGTCTACAACGCAAAAAGAGAATCTTACATCAGTTACTTACATTAATTTCTGAACAGCTATGATGAGCTAGCTTAAGCCCGCGGCTACGCCCGCGTGAAGTTTCACAGGATCGTATTATCGGACAAAAAGTATGTAGTATCTATGAGTCAATCCAGATCATAAACTGTGTGCCAAATTTCATCCAAAACCGTTCCGTAGGTTTTGCATGAAAGTGCAACAAACATCCATCCATACATCCATACATCCATTTGTAATAGTAATAAGAAAATGAGGTTAGTTTTGCAAAATGAACACAGTAAATCCTCACCTAGATATTCATATCAAATTACATTTCTAATCCAACTTTCCTGTCGCAGGTCTGCTGGAAGAAATTTATTATGAAATAAGCAGTATCTTTGTGCTCTTCTATCTTTATATTATGTCCTGTTAAGTATTTTGCGTGTCCATGAATAAATAAATAACTTCTAGCTAAATTACATTTAGCCAAGCCCCTGTGGAATAAACATGCAGTGAAATTCCTATCTTTATTTTCACGTATTGTGCAAAATAATACCAAACTACTAACACTGTCTTTACTTTTAATAATAGCATAAATAACGGCTATTTCTAACACGCGATATAGTCACGCTACATATTTTTCTAACTTTACACGTTATACTGAAATGAGAATGAAGTATTTTTAATTAAAATTAAAAAATTATCACCTTGAAACTTCATAATAATTATTGTATTTACATATTACTTGAGCGACGGTGAAGGTTATTTCATTGTGCCTTTGGCCTCGAATTTGAGGGAAATAGGGCGATTCAAAGCTATTCTTATTCATAATCTTTATTGCTCACAAAATGTAACAGATATACACAAAAATTACAATATATAGTTTATTTACAATGGCGAGCTTAACCCAGAATTGGGTTTTCTTATACCAAACCTTACTTTGATTGTGAAATTTGCAGAAGAGGATATACCTATGTGCACAAACGAAAATTTCGAAACTTATTTTATAAACGTAATTGTTACATAAAATATAATATACGTAATGCATAGAACATATACATAATATAGATTCACATACGTATAAAATACTATATATATTCTATTATTAACCTGGATTGGACTGGGTTATATTAAAAAAATAGCCATTCATGAAGTTATCGAATATTTAGCTAAACCTGCTGATCGTGCATTATTTGGGCATTTTTCCTTTAAAGTTAAATTGATATAATAAAAAAAAAGAAAACAAAAATCTGCTAGAGGTGATATACTGCAAATAAAGCACCTAAATTCAAATAGTGTCCAGTGACTTCAGTGGATGTAGACCGATCATTTGAACATTTTTAAAACATTTAAATTAATAGAATGCTCAATCGTACTACTAAGAATTTGGACAGTATAAGTACTCGATTATAAGAAGTGTACAAGAACAAAAATGAAAACATCTCGTCGAAAATGTAGTAAAATAAAAAAAAAATATTATTTTGTAGTACATAAAAATTATTTGTTGCATTGTTAAATTATATGATCATCACGCTTGCGGGCTTCTCACAACGACTTTAGTCCGTTTTAGTTTTCTGAATAATTCCATTTAATTTTAAGCCTAGGCTAAACTAATGAATCATTTCAATTAAAATTGATGAAGCGAATTGTCAATTTATTTTAACTGGATGTTATTAAAACAGGTACGAGTACTAAATGAAAACGTGTATTTACCCAGTTCAACATTTGTATTATTTTAATTACCTGCAATGAAAGCAATCATCATCTGCCTAGCCTTTTCCCAGCTATCTTGGGGTTGGCTTCCAGTCTTACTGGATTGAGCTGACAAGCAAAAGCATAGCATAATCAGCCTATAATGTTCCCATTGCTGGGACCACCACGCAGGCCCAGTGCGGGTTGATAGATGTCACATGTCTTCGAACTTTTGATTCTAGCACATGCCGGTTTCCTCACGATGTTTTCGAGAGATTCTTAAAGCGGTGGAGGATTCAGCAGAATACTAGTATATCGATATATGAGTCTATCTATATATTAGTCAATATGGTAAATATTGACTCTTTTACTAATTAACTAGACTTAAAAAATCTTTCCACGAAAATACTAACCAATCAAATAGCGCAAACTAAACAAAAGAAACCGTCGACTTTTTATCAAAGGCATTAAAGTGATTGCATACACGCTACTTACTAACTTAGTACCTACTTCCCTACAGCACTTTCAAGGCAAAACTTAAGCTGAATAACATAACAATATAGGAGCTTAAACTTTATGCTTTGCGGCTTCTTTGGCACCCCTACCTTTGTCTTGGTTGTCGAAATTCTAAATTATACAACGTCTTTTGAAACTAATTTACAGAGCTGTTTAATATTATGTTAGACAGTACTCAACCTTTACCTACATTCATTTCTAATATTGTTTAAAGAGTAATTAAAGTATTTAAGACACTTACCTAAGCCATATATCACCATATCCACCTTATAACTTTAATTTAAATACCTTCATAACGCCTGTACAATACACATTCATCAGCACAATGTTTTGAGAGCGTTACATTGAGCGCTATCGAAAACCGTGATATTGCACACCAAAAGAAATGTCGTTTCCTAGCAATAATATTTGCGCAATTTTATTTAAGTTGATGTACAGAATGCTTGGTTGACGGCTACGTGCAGTGTCCTTTTTTTTAATATGATTTTGAAAATGGATGCATTTTGTTTCGTACTAACGAGTTTACTGACGGTCAACCACTTCTCAACCTTACCTACTAGATACAAGAAGCCCTTGACGAAGTGACATTTTATCGACGATAGCTAAATGAAACGTTATTAGATGATATAATTCTGCGATATTCATAAAGGTCAATACGTGTATTGGAACAACAGATTTTGTTCATTTTTGTACAATAATTTGTAACCCGAGCCAATTGTCTAATATTTAAGGTCAGATATTTTCAATCTAGATTACAATACCCCCACAGACAGACGATACGCCTTCACAAAGCCTTGACCAGACTGTCAATAGCATTAAGACTACTCATCTCTCTGTCTCATCTAGGTTTCTGAAACCAGAATGGACCGTGGCATCATTATGTAAAGGCCATTGTCCATCAATGGACGGATATAAACAGTAGATACCGATTGATTGATGGATCACTTATCTTACAACACAACGCTTTGTTTACTAAATATTTCATCACTCAAATATCCACTAATATCGCAGAATACCCAAAATTAGAAGCAACGTGAAACGTTTAAATATACATCGTTTTCTGAACATCTTCTTGAGAAGAATTATGGTTAGTGTTACACGAGCAGTAACGTGAACTTACGCGTTTACGTAAGAGCTTTTCATAATATTACGGGAAACGATGTTTTGTACGGCTCGTGTTCTGAATTTTTTATATGATAGTGGGTAAGCAAATCAATGGTACAAAATTTGTTACCAATATCTTGGAGTTGGTGAGTAAAATATTTGTTTTTGTGGCAAGCGACGTATAAAATAAACTGCTAGAGATGTTTCGCTACTAGTGAGCATGGGGTTCCAATTCCACCAGGAATTTTACAGCAGCGCACGGCATCTGGATTTGTTCCACGTTGACAACCACAGGCTCGCCATTTATTACATAGGACTGAAACATAACTGACGAAATTTGGTTGAACTATAACTAAAGTCATAGTTTTATGTACTAACACAAATGTTAATATTTATATACACAAATGTTAAATTTTGTGTATTTTATGTTTGGGGCTTAGTTGCCTAACAATAAAGGAATCTATACAAATAAATAACCTTATTGGTAACTATATTTTCGAGCCGTTTGGGGTTGAAACTCTAGGTCCGTGGGGTCCAAATGCTCACAGCCTTTTCAAGGACATTTCCAAACGCTTAGTTGACACTTCCCGTGACCCAAGGGCTGGCTTTTACCTTGGCCAACGGCTTAATATTGCCATACAACGTGGCAACGCCGCCAGTCTCTTGGGTACATTACCAGTTGACTGCGTTGAGGAGGAGTTTTTTGACGCCATTTTTTAATTTTATTAATAAGTTAGTTACTTTAGGTTATTTTAATTTATAAATTTTAATGTATAGTATAGTATAAATAATAAATGTTTTTGCTACAAATAAATAAAATTGAAGTGGCTGTTTGTAATACTAAAATAACAGCTGTTTACTTAATGCTTATAAAAGTATATACGGTACTTTTAACAAAAACATTTTTTTTTTCCATTTTTATCTTTCTGTCGTTCTGCCTGTCTATCTGTCTGTTTGTCCAAACGGCTAATCTCCGATTTTGACCGGCCTTTTACTGGCAGATAGCTGATGTCATATGGAGTAACTAAACCTACTTTTATTCAAGAATAAGAATATAGGTTCAGTAAAAAAAAAAGTCTCTTGAAGTTTGTAACAAAATTCGATTCAAAAAGAAAAGTAATATTTTTTTATAATAATTTCACGCGAACGAAGGTCACGGGCAACTGCTAGTTATTAAATAATATCTTAAACCCTCCGGGGATTACAGGAGTTATGTTTTGTTCTGTTTCTATTTTCACCCTTGAGTATGATTTGAATGTTGTATTCAAATGAAGTCGTGGCTTTTGAGAATAAATAAGTACTGCGTTATAAACAATAATGGAAAAGATTACGAGTATTTTGTATTCAAACATCAGGGTTGACCAGAATGCTAATTTTATTTTAGGTCTTAATACCCACTGATCCCTCAGGCGGATTTAAGTTTGTTTTTCTATTTTATTTTGGTCCAAAGAGATCATGAAAAGTTTAGATAGAGACATAAGCTATATTATTGCAATTAGTATTTTATGTTATGTTTTTGTTTGTTTGTATGTTTATAAATTATGTTATTTTGTGTGCAATAAAGAATAAGAATTATGATGTTGCTCTTTATTTAATAAAGGTTTGTATTAGTAACACAACAGGACAAATCGAGTACTAAGGTACTTGTTTATTCACGAACTGGCAACTTCAGACTTTTTAGGTACCGTTCTTTATGATATGAGTGATTTTTTATGACATTGATCGAAGCAAAGGATGTAAATATTAGCAGATGATGATCAGTAGTTTCTGTAAATCCACATAGGAAAAAAACCTGATTTTTCGAATGTATGTATATTTTTTTGGATTTTGTCGCCGTAAAATAAATATTTTATTGTACAATTTTTTTTTTACGTTGTGCCGTTTGGCGATAGTGGGCGGTCTCCTTTGATAAGCAGACATTGTTAAAAAAATATATTAATATAAAATACTTGAAAACATAATCTTTTCCCTACCCTAAAAGCGAGCTTTTGCTCCACAGAGCAATAAAGTTAACTGTCGCACACCCAATAAGTAATCAACCTGTCAATACCTGGGTATTGCAATACCCTCCCGATGCGTTACTGCTTGACCCGTTTCGATAGCGACGCTCCCTGATTTGAGTGGCTCGTGGTTAGGAGTTCTAATAACGCTCGTAGGGGAATATACGAGTGCGGTTCTTGACCGTAATACGAGTAAGGTAACCTTTTTTAATTGTGTAGGTCTCTTGAGTGGTAAATGAGAAATACTTGCTTATGTAGCTTGATAACCATTCATCAAGTATTAAGACTACATTCATAACATCACACCTGTAGATCCCGAAAGGTTGGGTAAAGTTGAAGCTAATAGCACACCTAAATTTTGCCAATTATGTTGAAAACCCCATGTAATAGGGGGCGGTCTATTTCCATCAACAGGGTATAAATTCAGACTCCGTGGTTGCTACTAAGAAATTCTTGATGGAAAAACTTAATAATACTTTGGCTGACCTGGGAATCGAACCTAGGACCTCATGCCCACCAGTCGCGCTTGCAACCACTAGACCAACGAGGCAGTCAAACATTGAAGATTTTCATAAAGAGGAATAAAGTTTAAAACAGTATCAAATCAATCAAAGAACCTGAGATTACCGCATTAGAGACCAAGGTTTTTGAAAAGCGGAATCAAATTAGTGAATCTTCTGTCGTATCTTAAATAAGCCTTTGTGAAAAGTTGACGTTACTTAGAACGGCCAATCAAAGTGTTTTCTTCATTAAAACTTAAAATCTTGGCGCTGAACTGTTTTCCTACAAAGATATGACAAAGCTAGTGTACGTATAATATGTCTTAAAAATAATCAGATATTTAGTCTCGTAGTTATTATTATAACAAAAAAAAATACAAGATATTACTGTTTGCAAGTACTTCTTTGATCACAAGGTAATAAATTCCAAGCACTTTGACTTACACAAAAAATAAAGACTCAGAAACTTGTTAGTTATTTCTGACGACTTACCTAGAAGGCCTACCTAATTTTCACAAGAAAATGAACAATTTTCTCTTGACATTCCAGGAATTTTGATAAGACCCTGAATCACTGAGTTCAACCCAGAAAAAAAATGGTTCATTTTCAGAGAAACTAATTTTCTGTTAAAATATAAAATATTATAAGAAAAAGAATGATACCAACAATGATTAAACAAAAAGCCTATTTTAATCATTTTTGTCAGTGTTTTCTGCTCTTAAAATAATAAATTGGTTTCGAAGAGTGATGTTACAGAAAGTATTTTTCTTTCAAACGATTTAGAATTTATACCACGCTTAGTCTTATTAAGCATGCTGTCCTTATCCTCATAATGATTTTATACTTCACACACTCACACTCAGAGCGCCTTCCTATTGACTTCTTCTAAAATATTCTACTTTAAACAATAACACAAGAAACCTCAAATTGTAGAAAAGAATTCCTTTTATAACAAAATTGCTAGTCTTACCAAGGGTATCGTATTACCCAGTACACCCATGTAATAATAATACTGGTATATTATCCTGAAACTAGCTTCAATTTCAGACTGCAATCTGTCAGAACTAATTTGTAACGTCACCTCTATTTGAAAAGTTTTCTTTACACAAGTTTATTACAGATTATTGTGTTGTGGTCGACGCAGTCGCGCTGGAGCTGGCCGCATTGGCAGCAGAGCACGAGGATGAGGAGAGAGAGAGGTGTTGCTAGCACCCCTCTTAGGAGTCTTGACTTTCGCCTCCACTCCGGTGTGTACCTGTGCAGTGTGAGTAGCTGATGTGACTTCCACGACTCCCAGTTTAACCGGATATAGCTGAAAACCAGTATTTTACATGGTAGTCACCATGTAAATACTGGTCTATCTGAGCTCCACAACCCAATACTGGGTAATACAAAACCCATTAGTAAGACTGGTTGGTCGGACTGGACCTGTAATAACTGTCAAAGATCTACAATTGACAGCTGAAACCAACGGATTAACATGATTTCCGAGGCACGGAGAAAACTCGGTATTTAGTGGGCGGTATCCCATCCACGGAATAACCTAGGCAAGCGCCGCGTAACCTGAAGATCGAACGAAGCGTCTGTTATTTAATTAGTCCGTAGTTTTGTAGGATCAGTCTCTGGTGTAGTAAATTCAGTTATTGTTTACATAGCTTAGTTATAGTGTTTTTTTTTACAGAGCTATACAGATCGTCTAGCGCCATCTCTTTCCCACACTGGAATTACTCCTGCTTTAAGACGTCATGGTAGGCCACCTGATCAAAGGCCTTCCCGCATTCATTCCACCTCCGTTAATGTTGTGTTCCGTCTCGCAAATTAATGAGAATTATGCTTATGTAACAGAATTTGCTAGAATATGTAAAGGAACTCATTTGCAATTTCGTCTAAAACAACTTTTGAAAGTAATAATTATGCTTTTCCTCTAACCTAACAGTTCCGTTGCAGCTGCTTCTCCAAGAACTGCTTAATAGTTAAATATGCACTCATTACCAAACTTCCAAGTAGTTCCTTCAACTAAAATGCGAATAATATTGTAATAGTGTAAAAGCTCTGAGTACATAATTTGTTATGTACGGTGGGCAGCATCAATTGCGAACCCAATTTGTATTAAAGCTTTAATACAACTGGGGTGGGTACCCCAATTGTATTATAGCTTTAATACAATTGAATTGCAAATAGCAAAATAATAACAGCCACTCAGGTCGATCTGTAGGTTAAGCCGCGCTTGCCTAGGTTGGTCTGTGGATGGGTGACCACCCATTACATACCGAGTTTTCTCCGTGCCTCGGAAAATACGTTAAGCCGTTGGTGCCGGCTGTCAATTGTAGATCTTTGGCAGTCGTTATAGGTAGTCAGTGGCCCAAAAAGTCTGACAACCAGTCTTACCAAGGGGTATCGTATTACTCAGTACTAACTGGGTTGTGGAGGTCAGATAGGCAGTCGCTCCATGTAAAATATTCCTATTCAGCAGCATCCGGTTAGACTGGAAGCCGACCCCAACATGGTTGGGGAAAGGCTAGGCAGACGATGATGACAATTGATGCAGCCCACTGTACATATAAATAAATTACAAATAAAAGTATCTGTTTGTAATTTCAAAATAACTGCTTTTTACTGAATGCATTATGAAAGTATATTATATAGCTCTAAATGACATTGCTGACAGGATCGATTTATTTTCTTGCTCTCTGAATGAATTCACAAAAACGATATTGTATGTGTTATGTTAATTAAAATAGTTTAATTTAGGACCACGCTAACGCATTAGGAATTCCCTATAATGTTACTAGTGTTTGTGATAAATAAATAAATATTTACTTATACCGTTACTAAACAAAAAATAGTTTTGTTATACAAAACAATTTTTTTTTATCTGTCTCTCTGTTTTTTTTTTGTTTGTTCATGCAAATCTCCGAAATAGCTTGACCGACTCACTTGAGCAACTCAGGCTAGTTTCAATTTAGAAAAAGTACTAGGATACCCTGCAAAAAAATTAAAACCCTCGATATTGAAAAAAAAAACCGATTCAATTATGCAAGTAATATTTTAATAAAAATTTCGCGCGGACGAAATCGCGGGCAACAGCTATAGCTAATATTTCTTGATAGTTTGCTATCTAAGGAATACGATTCAGTTGTGTTCTACAAATAAATGGATGCAAGGTGAAAATGGTGCAATTAGCTAAGAATAGATAGTCTCTATTTTGTGCACCAGCTGTGTTTAGTGCATCTGCTTTGTATTTGCATAAAAATGGTCACAATAATGCGCCACAATTGACAGCAGCGACGGTTAGAGCGTGAACATAGTGCTACAAGTTTGTAGTCACGTTCTCGAAAACGGCTCTAACGATTTCGATGAAAGTTACAATATAGCGATTTACCGGGGGCAAAAAATCGATCTAGAAGAAATTTCACTCGAGCAGAGCGCGGTCGCCCAGATATTAAAATACGTGATAAAAAAGCGCGCAAACCGTGAACACTCGATTACATCAGATTCTGATAACGCCTCTAGAGGCATTAAAAACACACTTTTTCCTATATGCCCCTAACTAAAGGTAATCATGTTCTGAAGTCCCAAGTGGAAAAACCATTCCTATGGAATGAAAATTTATTCATAGAATACCTAGAAATTCTAGACTACTGGGAGTTCTCATTGGAAAACCTAACACCACTTTTATTAATAAAATCCTTCTAATACGAGTACATTAATGACTTGTGAAGGTTAATCAGACGCTACTGAAATCATCTGTTTAGAACTTTTATTGCAAATCGTAAAACCAGAGACTTGAGGAAATATAAATTACCATAAACAATTTTAGCGTTCGAAATACGAAATGTATTTTTTTTTACAGCATACCTACTTCCATGTATGAGGTAGGCCACATATTACGGATTTGTTATGTTTCGTTTTCACATCCTAAATTGATTTCCGAATTACTTTTCCTTACGTGAGATTTGTCTCATAACTTTGCATTTTAGTTTCAATGGAACAAGATTTTACATGATTACGATATACCATCACATTTCAAAGGTTTTCATCAAATAAAAAATCTTAATTTTGTGTCAACCATATCCCACGAAAAGTTAGTTTGAGTTTTCGTGTGTATTTATAAATTTTTTAGAGACTCTCGATTTCAAACGTCTGCTAGTTGAATCCGTTTGCGAACCCTCTTTTGCATTAGTATATCAATTATACAAGCTTCCAAATATATAATAAATATACAATAGCAATCGAATATCGTTTGAAATGTAGCCAAGACTCGGTACCGTGCTTCGAGACCAAGAGATACGGTTCTAAGACTTGCCTTGACCTTACGGAATGTGCTTGGCACATAACGATATAGTTTGGTGATGGGCTAATATTGTAGTTATTCTTACTTGATGTAGGTACGTAATTGTATTTTATTTTATTTTAAGTGCCTACTATAATATGAAGTCGTTTTTGAGAAAATCACTTATAGGTACACCTATCTATAATTAAGTGATTTCGGTCAGTTGAAACAGTACTTATTTGCGATGGACTGAAAACCGACAACTTTTCGAAAGCAGTATACAAAAAATTGTGTGTTCCTTTGCCCTTCAAATCTCAAACAGGTACAATTATTTAGATCTGAAATACATACAGTAATATGTCATACATGACATGATTACTTTCATATTTTCATTTCTGATAGTTTATCATGGGGCGTTATATCATTTTAATTCATAAGAACACAAATGTATCCATGACAACACAAATGTATGGGAAAAGAGAAATTATATGACGGATAAATAAAGACTCTTTAATGATAAGACTAAAGTCCATATTTCAATCTAAAAGTGGATAAACGAGTAAAGAAAGCAGCATGGCAGCTGTCTGTAAATATTCATTTTCTGTCATGCGTGTCTCCATGATAAATATTTTTTCCCTTTTTCTTTTTTTATCGTGTGGTGAGTGCCTATATACCCTGGTGTCAGAGTTTTAATGTCGCCCAGGGGCCTCTGACTTAGCTTAACATGCCGTCGAGAAATATTTTCAGGCACACTGGTTTCCTGACGATGTTTTCCTTAACCGAAGCAAGTGAAAATTATCCAACACGCACATGAATCCGAAAAGTCAGAGGTGCGTGTCCACGCAAAGCACACAACACAACAACCATTTTCATTATTAAGGCTTCCGTTTATAAAATGGCTATGCTTCATTCGTAACTACAAGAGCTCGCCCAAGAAAAAGAACAAATTGAACTGATCACATGAACAATGCGGGAAAATTCTCAAGAATTTCCCGACAACGGTAAATCGGAGAACGTTACAAAGATTCTTGAGAGATTTAGTTAGGAAAAAACTGTAAGTAGAAACTATTACGGAACAGGACGGGACTAGAAGGGAATGTCGTGAAATCTTAGGCAGCTGTTGGCGTTGGCAAAACTATTGAAACATAAAGAATTTTTAGTTTATTTTAAACGGGTGGTTTTCTTATTCAAGTAAATATATAGGTGTAATATATATAGGTGTAATGGTGTGCATAGTATAGGTGGAAGTTATTTTAATGTGGGGTTGGAATTATAAAACGAATAAGTATGTCACAAAAACTAAAAGTGAGAACTTTTAGTTTACATCAGATTTTTTTTTTTAAAATAAGTGAAATAATAAAATTTTTGGTTTGACATGAATGTTGATAGAGATGGAGAGGAAGGCCAAAGAAAATATGGATGGATTGTGTGAAGACTGATAATATGGAAGAGAAAGGAGTAAATGATGCCATGACGTCTGACAGGGGAGAATGGAAGAAGAAAACGTATTGCGCCGACCCCAAGTAGACTGGGACCAGGGCAGGACGATGACGAAATATTTAAAAAAACTGCTGAACATCGAGAACTAAACTGCACGGAACATTTAGATTTCTCCTCTATACGTAAGTTTAAATATTATAAATTTAAATATATAATATACAATATTTTATACCTTTGGAAATAAACACCTACTGGTATAATTAAAATTAATTATGGTATAATTATCTCTAACATAATCAAAATCAAACCATTTCAAGTAGGCCAGTTACAGACACTTTGAACTGTCGAAACAAAGAGAACAATGAAATGTAGCTACAGTCCTAGTCACAAGGCATAAAAACTGTGTAAGTATTGTAATTGCCCATTCCCTAAACTTCAAAAATTCGATTGCTTCAATTAAAACGAACTCCTGCTTCCAATAAGATTCTGATTAGTTAATCACAGTCGTAAATACTTTAGTTAATTAACACCTTCATTTACGATTAGCGAAGAGTAGGTACTATTGTACAGTACACACCAAAATTATTTATGTTAATGTTAATCTTTCAGGCTTTTCCCTTATCTTTCCATAGTAAAAAAAGTCTTAAAATTAAGGAACCCTTGTTTAGCAGACACCAATCAGCACCTTCAGCCCGTAAACGTCAGAATATTTAATTAAGTAATAACAATTAGTTCTAGACGCGACGCGAGACCTGTTTAATATCTAGCAAAGAAAAAACATTACAAAAATGATACAATACCTGTCAATGTTATTCCATGAAGCTATCATGGAATAACACACATTAATTAATCAGGTAGGGTTTTTTAGCGATATTTTTTTTGTCTTTCCCTATCTTCCGACATGCTGCGAATTTGAAGTTAAATAAAAATAATTAATCCTAGGCGACGAGAAAACTGCTAAGCTAACATCATAATTTAAGCCGTTTGAATTTTTCATTTGTTTCATAATGAAAGCACTATAACTAAACACTGTTTATATATGTGTATATATTTGAGTTATAGTTTACTAAGCGCTAATTATAAAATTGTTTAAGAAATTACACTAAAGCACCTAAATGTACTTTTGTAATATCTACTTTTAAAATAAATTATTCTTATTCTTATTCTTACTGTTGCAAAATGCATTATTTTAACATGATTCTGTTTTCTTGGGCGTGTAAAAACTAGGTTTTATTTTCAGTCCAACAATGTTTCACGAATGCAAAAGTACACTTGCATTGTAGAGCGAGTTTCTACAGAATTATCTTTTTATCTTTTAATTTATAGAAGAAAGAGAAAACGATTGATACGATAAAAGGCAAATCTATCTGATTTTCTGCCCTAAAATGCCCCACTAAATGAAAAGTCCTACTGAATTACAGAACCCATACAATTTATTTTCCTTTTTAAAATTATAGGTACGTAGAAGAAAAGATCATAATCTGGAATTTAATCCTCTGTTAAATTGTTCTGTTTGCAAATAGTCAAACTCAAAAGCGGTGTTTCCTTATGAACTAAAATGTAGCATTGTATGGACATAATCTAAAAATCACAGAGAAAAGAGCATTCTATGATAGGACTGCCATACGTCCCGGTACATCGAGACATGTCCCGTTGCGGAGCGTTGTGTCCTGGTCAATAAGTCAGTTTTCTTGGCTCTGTTGGTTATGGTATGGTCTATCCGAATAAAAATTTCGCGTTACTTCCGTACGTCTCGAAAAAAAAATTGAAAACGTGGCTGTTCTGCTAGCTAACTGGCCCCGAGCTGGCACTGTTCATCCCTTCCTCCCCAAATATAAATCCTGGCTGCGGCTGCTAAGTAGATATTAAAATTGGCTAATGTTTGCGTCAGAAAACTGGCAATTAAAAACCTCTTTTCAAAACCTGGTACCCTCTACGAGAAATTCTCTTCACACACCAAACCTAGAAGCCCTCGAAAAATATATTATGCCCATCATCATTCATGGCTTACCCTACTTCTATTACAGTTTTTTTGTTTGAGTTTCAGAATTTATTCAGCCCAATTATAAGTTGATATCCAATTAATAAGACACCTTATAGCATAATTCTGCAAAAAAAACTCTATAACAACAAATTATAAGCCAATAAAAACAAATTGCAATTAAAATACACGAACAATTACAAATTCCCTCAACGATATCAAACCAAGCCTCAGTAAAGTAAGCGGTTCGTTTTGCATCAACATTTTATATCTTCTTAATTTAATTATTATCTACGGTGCTAATTAAAAACTATTTTTGTGTCATTGATAAAGAATTTAATATCAATTTTCTTCCAATAATTATTTTATCTCGTAAAATAATTAACCCAACCCTTATTATACAAGTATTCAACACCCCAAACCCCAAATTGAATAATCTAATCACGAAGTAACTTTCAGAAAACCACAAAACGAAAGTAAATAATTAATCCAATTTAAAACTAGGTACGAACCTGATCAGCAACTTTGTGAAGCCACACAAATTGAAAAAGAAAAAAAAAACAACAGTCACGTAAAACACAACACTAGTAAGTCTGAAATATTTTTTTTTATAAATTACTAAACACACTATACACGTTGATATTTACACGGATAATAAATATTATAATTTCAGTACGCGATCGGGCGGTTTCGCAGCCGATAAGACGTAGCATCTGTGGTGAGGTCTATGCGGTACTGCTGCTCCGGCGAACGATACCCACGGTGATGCGAAGTGCGCAAGCTTAGGCTCGCTACAGATGGTGCGATTGGGTACGAACCGCGCGTTTTCTCGTATGTCGAGAGTTTTGTTGAAAATGGGTAATATTTTTTGGCGTTTCAATTTGTTGATATAATCTGGGTTGTGAGAAGAATTTGGTGCTTAGTAAAAGCGATTCTTGACACTAAATGTTCACTGAAAATGGTTGTATATTCTCTGTAAATATTTTCGTGATGTTGGAGAATTTCAAATGAATGTCTGTTTGAACTAGTTTAAAGTAGGGAAAGAAATAAAACGTAGATCACATTAATAGTTAAAGGACACAGGTTAAACTAATATTTTTTTGTAAAATACCTACTGGTATTCAGCTGTATCCGGTTTAACTGAAAAACTGTCGCAACATGGTTGGAAAAAGGCTAGGATGAAAACATACGAATCGAAAGAAGAAAGAAAAAGTATTTATTAGCCCGCACAGGATAAAACATAACAAAAACGGTAACAATAAGTACAACAAAATTATAAAAGTAACAAAAAAACAAAAATTAAAAAAAAAACAACGAAATCAGTCCTGTACGAAGCCAAAAGCCTCCTATCTCAGCATGGTGCTGTAACATTTAAAAAACGTCACAGCGCTGGTATTCTGATAGGGCCCAAAGTGCCACGGTCAGATACGAATACGAATTTAAAAAATATTATAATGTGTACAACGAATAAACAAATATAAATATGTGCGTACCCAAACTGCTCGATATGCGCCCACAACCCAGGCGATGAATCTGCTTAACGCCCTGATTGCTCAGGAGCCGGATTTAGATATGTTCATGAGTAGTTATAAAGCTATGCTTAATTATTCCATTAAGTTTAGTAGTTAGTTTAGTCTTATGTTATTAGTAATAGTTATTATGTTGTGATGTTGGCTTGCTGCACGCTTTGGTGTAAACTGTAAGTGCAGCAAGTATCTATTTAAACAAATAAATAAATAATAAATGTGAAGTATAATAAATACATCTACACCCTACGTAACCACACTGTTTGTTAGTCTGAGCCATGAGTGTCACTGGCAACACTGACGAAGAGGACGCGGGCGCAGACATATTTGTTTCTTTTTATCATTATTGCAACTAGAGGTTTCTCTCCTGCACTAGCTTGCCTCTTAAGCTACTGAATTTCCGTACTCATCATCTGCCAAGGCTTTTCCCAACTCTGTAATGGTCGGCTTCCAGTCTAACCGGACGCAGCTGAATTATTATAATGAATTATTATAATTATTATTATAATTATAATTAGTATTTTACATGGAGTGTCTGCCTATTTGACCGCCAGAGCGAGCCGGTTAATAGTTAGTTTCCGTAAAAAATAATTTAAAAAAACCTACCCTCTTTAGTATCGATTCGGGTCGAGAATACTAATAAGTATAGATACCTACCTCCTTGAATTTGACCAGGATGGAAAGCGACAACCTGTATACGCTAGTCCAGGTCGAGGTCAAATTGTTACCACCAATGTGCGAAGAACATTACCTCATCTTTTGCTTATCCTTGTCCCAACTAGGGTGGGGTCCGCTTCCAGTCAAATCGGATGCAGCTGCATACTAGTAGTTTACATGGAGCGACTGCCTATTTGACCTCCACAGCCCGGTTGGTACTGGGTAATACGATACCCCTTGGTAAGGCTGGTTGTGAGACTTTCGGGCCACTGACTACCTGTAACGACTGTCAATAGCCTACAAAAGACAGCCGGGACCAACGGCTTAGCATGCGGTGGCCGTTACCTATAACATGGATTCGATTTCTAGTTGCAAATACATCAAGCCAAGACTATTACCTCGCGTAACAATAAAATAACTTCGTCATTATTACGTCCTTCACAAATGACCTGGTTTTCTTCTAAGTGATTATCAAGAATTATTCAAATTGACTGCGCAAACAAGTTGATTGCCTCGATGGTCTAGAGGTCGCAATCGTGACTTCTGAGCATGAGGTCCTGGGTTTGATTCCCGGGTCTGTCAAATTGTTATTCGGTTTTCCATTAGAAATATCTCAATAGTACCTTTGAATTGTACCCGGGTGACAGCAATAGGCTCTCTCTCTATTCCATGGGGCTTAAACATTTCTGGCGAAATGTAGGTGTACTCTTAGGGAGTTATACACCTCTGCCTTACCCTTAAGGGATTACAGGCGTGATTTTGTGTTATGACTAGAAGAAACAAAGAAATAGCATTACTATGAGATAACTTCTGAGTGACTTGCTAACGGCTTTAATAGATTAAATAATAAAAAGCTATAATAATGGCTTTCCACAATGTGCAGTATTATTATAAGAATCTGTTTACACAGGGTATATAAGGACTCTTCACAAAGCCGTCAACCAAGCATTATATACAGTCACCAAACGAGATAAGTAACCAGGGTCGGCGGATATAGTTGAAGTTTAATAAGAAACCGATGGATGTTTTCGAATGAAATTCAGTTTGATAAATGAACTGTTTGTGTTTTATTAACTAAATTAAATTTTAATCGAAAACATCCATCGTTTTCTTACTAAACTTCAACTATATCCGACGACCCTGATTACTTATCTCCTTTGGTGACCGTACGTACATCAAACTAAGCAACTTTACGCAAAAAATATTTCTGGGAAACGACTTTTTTTTTGGGGTGAAAAATCACGTTTTACGGTAAGACTCAATGCAACGCACTCAAAACATTGTGCTAGTGGATTTTTTAATATGTTTTATTGTAAAAATATTACAATAAAACATATTAAAAAAAAACTTGTGATAAAGTTGGAACTTTGACCCCCAATATCTCCGTAACTAGAAGGTTCCAAGGTATGGTCTAGAACATAAAAAATGATCGCAATGACGTGGAAAACAATTGCCTTTCGGCTTCGTTAAGGGTCTTGTTACACCCTTTATTATGTTGCCTACGTGGAGAACTCCTCTCGCGTATAAGCCTCCTCTAAAGATCTGTTTGTCTCTACTGAGGTCTGAGAGATGTGTCGGGCCAGTTTCCCCCCACTGTCCTCCCGATATCGTCATGCCATCTTGAAGTTGGTGTTCCTCTCCTTCTCGTAACTCGTGGGTCAGCCCATTTGGTAGCTCCTATGGTCCACCTTTCCTAGTTTCATAAATTACTGTTTGTAGGGTTTCTTAGTAAGACGGCTAAAACGGAACCCGTATACTCGTACATTCGTCCTGTCCGTCGGTATTTTTTTTTAAATTTATATTATCAATATTCTCTACTCTTTATTCTGATTCATTTGGGGACGGCGGCGGCGCACCATGGTCTTCTTCTTACATACTTCTCTATTACTTGTCATCTCATCAAACACCTCTTTTGTAGTCATATCAGACATAAATGATAATGAGAAATAGTGTGAGTCCTTTACCCTTAATTTATTTCATTTCAACGGTTTAATTATTTAATTTTAATGCGTTGTATTGGACCTACTTTCAATTTAATTGTATTGTATTTTGATAATTAGGTAATCATTTTTTTTTTCTTTATTTTGGGCCATGTTTTTAAAATCTATGTTAATAAGAAATATGTAGTGTAAGTCCTTTATCCTTAATTTAATTTATTTCATCCCTTTTATTATTCTATAGTATTGTACCTAATGGCAAATTAATTGTATATTTGATAATTATTCATTTTTTTATTTAGACGTATTGAGTAATGCTTATCTATTGGCACTTTTTACCTAATCCTAATTTTGTCAACATGTGGATAATGTAGTGGGCTGCAATATTGTTAATCCTACATATGTATATTATTGTCATTTGTTCACATTATGTATTGTAGCTGTATTTTGTCCCATAATAAATTAAATAAATAATTGTAAACATAAACTGTCACTGACGGGAATCTTCCGTGCTCAGGACACAGAAAGAACAAGAAGCCGTAGGCGCGCCTAAAACTGAAGCGACAAAAACTGTTCTTTTAAAGAGTATTTGGACATGCAGCCGATCAGTTACTCTGTGGACGTCGTATCGCGTAACGTGTTTTACCGGTGTCCAATAAATAATTAATAATTAATGAATAACAGATAATTAATCATATCTGAGCTAGCCACACGACGCGGGTGGGAAGTGAGGTGGGCCGGGGACGCTTGTTTTGTATTTGGACTCAGCGTGCGGCTTGCAATTACAGTTGAACGCGGCTTCTGGTTCTTTCTGTATTCTGAGATTCCTTATTTTGAGCTACCGATATTTCGACTCTGTTGCAAGCGCCATGATCGCGGGATGACTGATGAAAAATAATTCTGCGTCCATTCCTCAAAATAAATTATAGGGGGCGAGTCTATTGCTATTAATATTGTCTATTAAATTCCTGATAGAAGAATCCAATAACACTTTGCCTGGTCTGTAAATCAAATCATGGACGTAAGTAAAAGTGAAAAAGTGTAATTTTGCTTGTAGCGATATGTCCGCTGATTGTGTTGTGGCATAGTGTTTGTTTTCCTGATGGTGAAAGAAATTTTACCCTATCAATCTACTTTTTTGGGTTCGGTGGCCAAATGGCATCAAAACACACGGATTTTCGTCTTCTATTTCATTGTGGGTACACATAAAATGAAACATTCTATTTAAAAGGTTGACACTACAGATAAAGATATACCTAGATAACGTCATTATACTATCCGTATGAAAACTAAGTGTGTCATTTTTTGACTTCTTAGTTTAACGTCATAAGCACTATTAAGTACTATAAAACAAGTTAAGTACTATATAAAAGAGACTACGTTTTTGTTTTGTCTAGAATTAAGTTTATGAGTTGCAACTTTGTTGTTTTAAACAAATTAGCTTGTGTGACAGTAGCCACGTTAAGCACAAAATGCTTAAGCCGGACACGCGGTGTAGGTGCTCTTTCATTATCTATGTACATCTATATTTGTGTGACACACCATACGACTTAATACCCGTATAATGTTACAAAAATACACATACCCACGTGGCAAGACTTACGGTTCGACATAATATAATGAATGTGTGGGTATAAAGCACAAAAAAGTGGGATTACCCTCATTCTAAAAACTCGTGTGAAGAGCGTCAATGATGTACGAGTACTTTGGAGCTAATACTTTATTTTTAATTCTGAAGGCCGATACAGTTTTGAATGAAACCTCTTTTTTATTGGACTGAATAGTGAATGGTATCGGTGTAATGATATGCCTTCTGTACAGAATCATGTACATCTATTAAAAAAAGTATGCCCTTCGGTAATCATCAATGCGGTGATGCGGAAGGGATGTAACGTAGATTTATTATAACCATGGAAGTACTTGTTTGTTTCAACTCTATGCAATTCCAAACGACTTTCCAAAACTTTTTAGAAACAGAAGACAACCTTCAAACAGATTAATTAAACTGATTTTGCCCTTTTAAGCAAGCTTTTTTTTCTCCCTACCGCTCCGCCCAGAGTGGGAATCATTTGATGATTTACCTATCCTAAAAAAAAAGGCACGCACAGTTATAGTTAAATCACCGCAAGAATAGTTTAAAATAATTATTTCGAATTATTCCGAAACAAATTAGTTATATCTGCGGTTGTAACAGAAAATATCCCCTTATAAATTATAATGGTCTCGTTTTTGCCATTTGGCTATGGAACCCTAAAAAGCGACACTAAACGAGGAACCCAATAATTGCCTGACCTGGGAATCAAACCCAGGACCTCATGCTCAGCAGTCGCGCTTGCAACCACTAGACGACCAAGACAGTCGACAAGAGTACATGGGTCAACTTAATGCTTCAAGGCATTCTCTGCCTAATGTTACTGAAAATAGGAAATAAACTCGAAATTCTGACCACAAAAACGCTTGTCTTCTATCTGTTTACAGCCTTAATATTTGTGGCACATAAAATATTTATCATAATTGTTATTTGCCGATAATTTACCGCCATTTTAATAACCACAGTTACGTTGAGAATTTCCATTGAAATATTTAATATCGAAGGCGGCTTAATCCTTTCATGAGGAAAATGGCGCCTTCAATATTGTGGAGAATATTTTCTTCTTTAGGTATCATTATTTGGTGATAAATTGTTATATTTTGAGCGAAAAAAATGTGAAGATTTTTCCGGGTTTCTTTTTACTAAATAGGCTTGTTTTTGGCCACAACTCGATGATGGCCTACGGCGGAGCAAGCTTGCCTAGAACAAACCAATTCATTTGAACTTTGAAGAGATCCAGATCATGTGTAGTTTTAATAAACAGTATTTGTAGGCTACTTAGGTCTTTAGCGTGTAATATACTTTTTAGCTCGTACTAGCGATAATAATGTCTTCGTAATCCTGAATTCCTGAAACAGTTTTCCCTGGAACTCGGGTTTTAAAAGGCTGGTTATAGTGGGTCACTGTCACATAACTGTATACAGGTTGCCGCTTTGCATCCTGGTCAAATTCAAGGAGGTATCTATACTAGTGATTCTCGACCCGAATCTATAATAAAAAGAGTAGGTTTTCATATTTTTTTACGGAAATAGGTAAGCGTAAACCACCCCCTAGTTTCCATACTGGCCATAATTATACCGTGGAATAAAATTTTGCGTTTGTGTGTGTGACGGCGCGTTTATTAGGCTAGGAACAGATGGGCTACGTTTTAATTCGGGTGATTTACACTTACCGATATCAGTAAAAAAAAAATGAAAAAAAACTACCCTTTTTATCATAGATTCGGCTCGAGAATCATTAGTATAATAGATAACTCCTTGAATTTGACCAGGATCCAAACGACAGCCTGTACAGCGTGTAACAGAAAGGGTATAATCATATGGAATACTGTGGTACGGACCATCAAACTGAACAACTTTCTCTATGGGACCACCATTGAAATCGTAAACAAATAATCAGCTGTCCTATACAAAATTTCAATACCTACTCGACCCAAATGTATGGGACAGCTGATTATTTTTTTACGAATTCGATGGTGGTCCCATAGAGAAAGTTGTTCCGTTTGATGGTCCGTACCACAGTATTCCATATGATTATACCCTATCTGTTACACGCTGTATAGTATAACGTCGATATTTAGTAGAAAATAAATATTCGAATGCCTCGTTAAGCGCGACTGCTGAACATGAGGTTCTGGGTTCGATTCCCAGGTCGGGCAAAGTGTTATTTGGTTTTTTCATCGGGAATTTATTTATCAGTAGCATTCACGGAATTAGGATTTGTGCCCGATTGATGGCAATAGGCTCGTGGACTTAAACATGCGGGCGAAATTCGGGTGTACTTATTACACCTCTGTCTAGTCCTTCGTGAATTACAGGCGTGATATTATGCTATGTTAAAAAAATAGTCGTTTAAGACTCGGTATTTGCCAAATGGATTATTTCACAAACGAGGACGAGGTTTGATGTTGGCTTAACCTAGTTGTTAACAACACTTTATGACTGAACAGAGGCTGAACTGCGAGATGCCATCACCAAAAAAAAAAAAAAAAACTTTATGACTATTGACTACTCTGTTCTGACTCCTGCTTAATGGAGGAAAGTGGAAACTATAATTTTTTCTTAACCCGTCCGCTGTTCTTTACTCATTATATCGTTGAGGAAACCAAGACAATTGCACTGTTTCTCCAGGACTGGTCAAGCCTCAGCGCTTTTCAGGTGGTCGCTACTGCGAATTCTGTTTGCTCTCTTCATCATATTTAATTTAATTTCATGTAAGTCACCGTAGTAAGTACCGTATAACCCACTACTAACTAGGTTATGGAGATTAGATAGGCAGTGGCTCCATGTAAAATACTGGTATTCAGATGCATCTGGTTAGACTGGAAGCCGACCTTAACATAGTCTGGAAAAGGCAAGGCAGATGGTGATGATTAGTCACCCAAGGTTGACTGGTAGAAATGTCTATAGGATACGAAATTAAGTTCGCCTCTGAGAGAAATAAGTAAATAAACGGCGCGAAAATTCATTCGTGTTTCCTGTTACGTGATAGGATGAGCAAAACTTTATATTGACACAGTATAGAACTTTTGAACAACAATCTTGAAGTTGCAAACTAAAAATAAAGCTAGTACTAGGAACTTCCTCTTAAGCGAATGTTTAAAACAAATATCCAGTGAGTTATTTTAAGCTGAAAGATTTTTCTGAAAAGAAATGCTTTTAGATTAAAAATCTGATGAAACAAAGTTTTACCACTCAAAGCTGTTAGTTTCTTAAACTTATGTATTTAGTTTATTATTTACAAGTTGTTGCCCGCGGCTTCGCTCGTGTTTTGGTCGGAAATTATCCACGGGCATCTTGTAAATATATCCTATGGCACTCAGGGATAATGTAGCTTCCTATTAGTGAAAGAATTTTCAAAATCTGTTCAGTAGATCCAGAGATTACCCCCTACAAACTCACAAACTTTACCTTTGTATAATATTAGTATAGATTTATACATAATTTACAAACTGTATGCAAGTATCAAAGGGGGAGAAGTATTATAAAAAGGATCAAAAAATTGTGCACATCGCAGTAGAACACTTTATTTATTAGGACATGCCCGATTCCTCATGGTGTTTTCCATCACCATTTTGAGAGCAGGGGTGATGAAATAAATCAAGAAACATTGATGCAAGAACATTATTCAATTGATATCGATTTACGAATCCCTAAAGTGTTTTATAAATAGGTACAACGTGTCCTTGTGGCTAGCAGGTGAATATGATGTAGAAACATCTGCCACAGCTATTTATACGAGTATGTATCAAATTCAATCAATCTAAATTCGTATAAGATCAAATAAGTAAATGAATCCGTATGCTATTTCTGGTTTCCACAAATGCTATTTATTGCTTTTACGAGTGGCTTCACTTCCGTGAAATATGCACAGAGATCATGCATTTTATCGGTATATGGAGTACTGTGTCAGTGTCAGTCTCCAACATACGGGTCTGGAGCTGTTCCATATATTATGGACCGTGTAGGTATTTATTTATTTAAAACATCAAGCACAAAGTATAGAGGTTGACTTAGTAGCATAATCAGCCTACAATATTCCCACTGCTGGGACACACAGCCTCCTCTCTATGAGAGGGAATGGGCTATAATCCACCACGCGGGCCCAGTGCGGGTTGGTAGATGTCACATGTCTTCGAATTTTTTTGGTTCTAGGACATGCGATTTCCTCACGATGTTTTCCTTCACCGTTTTGAGAGCAGTGGTGATGAAATAACTTACACAAAGTAATGCGCCTGCCTGGGTTCGAATCCTCGACTTACTTTTCGTAAGTCGGGGCCGCCACCACTGGGCCACCGCTGCTCTTTAGAGACGGATTTAATGCCATAGGCATTTTCTACCAGTCAACCTTTGGGTGATGAAGAGACAAGGAATGGTAGGTGGTAGTACTGGTAGTGGCAGTGGTGTGTGGTGGTGTGTGGTGGTGTAGTGTATTTGTATTGTATAGCGGGCAGGTGTTCGCAACCCCACGTCCAAGCGCGTATTTTGCGTGCGGAAAAAGACCGTACGTATTGCACTTTTGTGGGAAACAGCTGTTTTTTTTTTACTAACCGATGAAAAGTTTTTGGTCCTCGGGTTCAAAATGATGTACTGAATACGTGGTAATCGTTTTCTCGTTCAACAACGTATAACATTTGCTATCTCTAACTCATAGACTGCCTCGTTGGTAGAGTGGTCGTAGGCGCGACTGCTGACCATGAGGTCCTGGGTTCGATTTTTCATCAGGAATTTCTCAGCCAGGGAGTCTGGACTTGTGCCCGGTTGATGACAATAGGCTCACCCCCTATTACATGGGACTTAATCATAACTGGCGAAATGTGGGTGTACTATTAGGTACACCTCTGTTTAACCCTACGGGGGGATTATAGGCGTGATATATACTCTCTTTATACAGTCACGTCAATCCATTGCTCCGTAGCTGTGTCAAAGTAGACAAATCAACAAAAACGTATAACATTCATCGAGATTTTTTAAATCATATACATCGGGATACGAAAAGTGATATATAATGTAGTTTCACGCGAAATACAAGAAATACAAACAAAAATTCAAAGTAGTTTAATAGTTGGTACTTCATGAACAAGCGGCCATCCATGCAATATGAATTTTATTTATACGACATCCAACTGAACTCTCATGACGACAAAGTCTATCTATGTAACATGCTAACCCTCACTAGATTTGCCCCAAAATATGAACTTAAGCCATGAACTGTCACATAAAGGAGACTGAATGTCCTGAAATGGAGAAAAATAATGCGACAAGGGGAAGGGATGCCAGTACAAAAAAATATACACAATAAGGAAAATCGTTCGTGAATAAACGTCAAAGAATAAGTAATTGTCTGAAGTTATCAGACTTTGAATCGATCTAAGCCTATAAATGTGTACTTATTCGTTGTTTTTTAAATGTAACAAACATAAATATTAAAAACAAGATATTTATGGAGTGATGAAGATTAAGTACCTTGACATTTCAAAAAAATATTTAAGTAAGTACCTGTTTTGTACGTGGAACTCTTTACACGAGTAAATAACCTTTTTTGGCTTGGCCATACTCGAGTAATAGGTTATTTGCCTGAAAAAATCTGTTTAGGCCGTCAGTTGGATTATTAAAAAATATAGGACATGTATTTTTTCTTTTCTCATGTAAACGAAAAAGAACCACGGTACAGCGCGTTAAAATCTCGCGTGACGTCACAAGCCTGTTACTTTTTACTAGCCAGTGACGTCACAAGCCCCATCTCTTGAACGTTGATGCGCTGTATCGTCGTCATTTTTTGATTATGTGACAAAAGAAAAAGTACGTGTTCAACATGTTTTGGTGATTTATCTGACGGACCATTTTTTTTACCTGACAGGTATTCAGGTTTAAGGTGGAGCTGCGTAGCGGACTTACCTGCAGAGTTTTGTACACACACAGCTCCGGTTTACCTGTACAGTTCCACTGAACAGGCAAACCTATCAGCTACACTTTAGCGCCTTTACACCTCTCGAGCAGGGATGTTTGAAGGAACTAAGTATAAAAAATATAGTTAAGTATCAATGTGAGTATAAAATATTTTATTTTTTAAAGATTCCGTACCACACTCAGCAAAACCGGAACCCTCATAGGATCACTTGGTTGTCCATCTGTCCGTCTGTCAAGCTATTTCTCAGGAACGCGTGGAGGTATGAAATTAGTATCAAATAATTACAATACAATACAATATCTTTATTTTCTCTCTTCACAAAGGTTCACATAGTTATAATAAATATAATTGTAAGAATAACGTTGTAACAAAATGCATAATAAATAAAGCTAACCAGAACCAATTATATTTGGCAACCACATGACGACACAACCAAAGAACGAAATAAGCTGGCAAAATTATGCTGAAATTATGTTCCTTTGTGAGAGACTGACGTCCATACTAGGATACCCTGTGTGACGGATCCGCAGGCTCCTCGAATTCAATGTGGTTTACATACAATTAGGTCTGCTACCCCTTGAAGCAGTGAAAATATCAAAATTGTAAGTCGACGCGATCAAAAGATATGACCGTTTATGTCGCACATTTAGTGACCTCCCCGTTGACCTAGAATCATGAAATCTAGCAAGAAGCTATTTCTTACAGCACATGTAAAGGAAAAAATATGAAAACCGTAAATATGTTGTTTAATAACAAAATAACCATCATTATACGGAGCCCTCGGTGCGCGAGTCCAAATCGCACTTGTCCGATTTTTCATTTATATCAACCCCCAACTAAGCTTAAACAAGAGAAAACCTTATACAAAAAATGGAACGTAATTTAAAATGTTTGAAACCCGACAAAGAAGCTTACAAAGCAGGGATTATAACGCCAATCAAAAGAAAAACAGAATGGCCAATAAAAAAATAACGAACTGAAATGGTACGTGATTAAACAGAAGCAGTGCAGAACCAAATCCATGAACAAATAGTTCAGAGAATGAGCCCTAAGGTTTGTTCAGTAAGGTTCACACTCAGTTGAGACATCAAGACACGCCCTGATTTTTCGGATTCATGTGCATATTGTATAATTAACACTTGCTTCGGTGAAGGAAAACATCGTGAGGAAACCACCATGCCGAAGGGTTATTTCTTGACGATATGTTAAGCCAAATCAGAGGCTCCATGGGCGGTTATTAGTATACTTAGTCGTTATTTATACTTCTTGCCTTCCTGCTCCACAATCGTAGCAGTAAACTACTTGATTACCATGTGAAATTATGGTTGTATAGACTCAATTTCCTAGTATTGTATAATTGTATAGAACATGTGGGAGTACTATGTACTATGATTGATTAGCATGTGCCTTGGTGGTTGAGAGATTGTCATGCTCACTCAAATGTCTCGTTGATGGTGGCGGGTGCGTCGGATTATTTAGTTCCCCTTCAAATGGTTCAGCTAACGGATTTATCATCAAAATCAGACAATCAAATTTTACGTCGCCGTTTTGGCCTCCAAGTCTCAATGGTCTAGTGGTCGCTGGCGCGACTGCTGAGCATAAGTTCCTGGGTTCGGTTTCCAGTCCGAGTAAAAAGGTTATTGGGGTCTTCAGGCATTTTTGCAGTAGCAGCCACGAAGTCTGGAGTTGTGCCCGGTTTGTTGTGCCGGAAATGTGGGTGTAACTATAAGGTGATTTGCCCAACCCTTCGGTGATTACACGCATAATATCATGTCAATTCGGTGATTACAGCATTCTACAGTATTTTAAAATTATTCAATGACAAAGTTTAATATTACGAATTTGACAAATATATATTGGCATTTTTATAATTTTGACATATTATTTATTATTTATGATTAGACTATAGGTCAATTATAATTCAAATTTGTATTTAATAATGTTATTAGCTTTGTTTAAATACCTATGAATGACTTTTCTTACCTATTTATTTGTATGCCCCAAGGCCGAGCATGATAGATCTTTTTTGTGTATGAACAACCTGCATGTCTTGTATGTAAACTCAGGTTTCTACAAATAAATGTCTTGTCTTGTCTTTTCTTGTCTTGAAAGCCTACCCTAACACAATTTTACAGAACAAAACCTTGGGCGAATAAAAATCAATTACGAAAAACTATTTAGTATTTATTTTATGGGGTAACTAAGCACCTCAGTTGCAGGTGAATTCTACAATAAAGTATTACCGCAGTATATTATACTAATTCAATGTCAAATGACGTCACAAATGGCTCGCAGTGCGAGTGTGTGACATAAGAATAATATTTGTTAATGTCTCCGCTTAATTTAGTAATGGACACGTATGCTCGGTGAGAGAACTGTTTACACGCATTAGTTTCCGTCATTAGGGACATGAATTCGTAAATGATTTGTTTTGTGTTCATGTTCTCATGTTTACGATTATATTTTTAGTTTGTTTTAGCCCCATACTCAAAGGGTAGTAGTACCTCAGGTGAAAATAGAGAAAACGATTTTTCCCAGATATAAGACCTAGCTAAATCTAGAGATAGACTTTCAGTAGTCGGTGAATTGTTTGTTTCATTGCCTTTTTTGCCACCAACTTCCGAATGTAAACTTATTTTAAGTACACTTTTTAGTGTTTATTTTTTCGCAAAAATGTTTTTTATTTCACCCTTTTTAGTTGTAGCATTCCACACAAATTCTTGTCATTTGCTCATTTTACATTGTATGTTGTAACTAGAAGATACATAAATTAAGATATCATCAACATAGACGAACAAGATAAAATACGAATTGCAGAAGATAATGCTTTTAGTTACTATCGAAGCAAAGTTAATAATAACTCACATGACACCACCGCACGTACTTCCTCTACCCTCTGACTGGTAGAGAGTCACGTAAATCAAATGAAAACGAATCACGTCAATCGGGCCAGTAACCACGGAGAAATCGATGTCATACATGAAAAAAAACAGTTGCCGGTCGAATATAAAACCATGCCTCATAATCAAGTGTAACAAAATATTTCAAAACAATTTTCCTCACGACGATCCTCGTGTTACACATTTTATTAATCAAATTATGTGTCGCTTCGTGTTATTTTCCATAACACATACATCGCTATGTGCTCGCTTTATAGGTACATAATTATGACAACATGTATTTCAGTAAAATACATGATTAACGAATTTAGGCCATTTGACAATACGCTGAATTCATAGTTTAAATTGTAAAAGTACATTACCATGCCTCGTTGGTCTAGTGGTCGCAAGCGCGACTTCTGAGCAAAAGGTATTGGGTTTGATTCTCAGGTCGAGCAAAGTGTTATTGTGTTATTCTATCAGGATTTTTTCAGTATCAGTCACGGAGTCTAGATCATTGCCCAATTGATAGCAATAAGTTCGGGGCTTAAAACAACATTACCGGCGAAATGTGGGTGTATTAGTAGACCTCTGCCTAACTCTCGAGGATTACTGGCGTGATGTCCTTTAAAATACAGTTATATAGCAAAAATATTAGGTTTTTAGCTAATATCCAACTAACTTCAATTATCACGATATGTAGTAATTGTTTACATGCAGTTGACAGCATTATTAATTCTAATAGAT
The DNA here is from genome assembly GCA_947578425.1 of Eugnorisma glareosa. NCBI lineage: Eukaryota > Metazoa > Arthropoda > Insecta > Lepidoptera > Noctuidae > Eugnorisma > Eugnorisma glareosa. The sequence goes on along the minus strand of OX387960.1, from coordinate 14,798,399 downwards.
TAGATCGAAATTTCAGACTTCAGAAAAGACGTATTTTATGATAACCCTAAATAGTATTTATTCTGAAATCTTTCTGGCAAGATCCCTTCCCTAGAGGAACATACCTAAATATTATTTCAGGCAACATTTTCCCAATCGTATTGTGTGGCATTTCACCTCGCTAGGCCTCAGGAGATTATAATTTATTTAATTTATCACGCTAGAATTGACAGTTTTAGAGGTTGCGTTATGCTTGGGAATTTATGATATCAAGTTTTTTAAGAAGACCTAAAACTTTTTTACCCGTTAAAACCTTATGATAGAAGTTTTAACGGATAAACATTTTTAGGTCTTCTTAAAAACTCGCTGTTGTCCGCGACCTTCGTCTGCGTGAAATTATTATTTAAAAAAAAAATGTTACTTCCCTTTTTGAATCGAATTTTGCTACCAATTTCAATGGTTTCCTTTTTTTCATTTAAATTATTATTCTAAAAAAAAAGTAGCATATTTTATTAAAAGACCTTATAACTTATAACATCAGCTTAGCTTATAACAAATAATACTTAGGTATGTTCCTCTAGGGATCTTGCTAGAAGGATTTCAGAATAAATACTATTTAGGGTTATCATAAAATACGTCTTTTCTGAAGTCTGCAATTTCGATCTAAAATATTTATTTACGATTAATCTCAAATGTAATGGACAAAAGCAAATAAGCAGGATAGGTTTTTTTCTCATAAAAAGGTTTTATTTGAAAAGACCATTTGCCTTTGCTCTGCAGCTGAACAGTTAGAAATAAGTGGATAAAGTAATTGTATTGATTCATTGTAACATAATTTATGTGTCGTATAAGTTCGAGACGCATTAATATAGTTACCACCCATGTCAAAAGTAAAAATTTGTATCTTGTTGTTTCGTGGAACACAGGCAAGCACCTACTATCACCAATACTCTCAGAACGGTCAAGAAAAAAAAACTTCTTGAGGAATCAGGCATATCCTATTACTAGAAATTCGAAGTCATGACATTCCACCCCGCACTGGCACTCGTATCTTGTCCCAGCAGTGGGAACTTTATTGGCTGACTATATACCTAATTATGTTATGACTAGAGTAAGTCGCAAAAGTTTTTATCTTTCAAGGAAATCCACCAAGCATATCCTACTCCTGAGTGCACTCAGAGACCTTGAATTTGTCAAATAAACGTATTATTTGTATGGCATCACTGATTTAAAACAAATTGTCCGATAACATTAAAAAGTTACTTACTATTTAAGAATAAATTATTCACCTTCCTAATTAAAAAAAAAAATTACAATGTAATAGAATATTTATAAGATAAAGATATTGTATTTAATTATAGAATTTATTTGTGCAATAATTCAATACTTAGGATGGATAATATAATTACTTTGACATAACACATTATTAATTTGCATGACATTATTATTACTTATAACTTAGTAATTATGTGTAATGAAATTGACCATCTATATCCCGAATGACGTTATAACTTAATAACTACTGAATACGAATAATTCTAGTCTGATAATGTTCCTAATATATTTGCACACCTCGCATGGTTATAATACAGTGTACCTTATGAACTTTTCGTAACGTCCTCCGTACCTGTGTTATGCAAATAAAAGATTTGTATGTGTAAGGAAGTAGGTTGAAAATACTTTTGCACGAGAGATTCAATCAAATACCCACATAATATTATGTCTCGCTAATGACATCAGCTGTTAACCGACATCTTTAACAAGAATATGTAGCTAGCTTTTCAAGAGATTGCATAAGGTAGACGCTTCCGTTATGCAAAGCAGGTTCCTTGAATGAGTCTAGAAAGTTTTCGATAGAAAAGGAAAAAACTATGATGTAGATCGATACTTTGTGCACTCAGGTACTAGGAATAATGCCCGAAGTCTGCTTTAGCAAAATTTTCAAGCTTAATTATAGTGAGTGTTGAGGAGCTCGTGGGTAAATAATAACAGCCACTCGAGTCGACTTTTAGGTTAAGCTGCGCTTGCCTAGATTGGTTTGTGGATGGGTGACCACCCATTACATACTAAGTTTCCTCCGTGCCTCGGAAATCACGCTAAACCGATGGTGCCGCCTGTCATTGTTTTGATCTTTGACAGTCGTTACAGGTAATCAGTTGCCCGAAAGTGACAATCAGTCTTACCAAGGGGTATCTTATTACCCAGTAATAACTGGGTTGTGGAGCTCAGATAGGCAGTCACTCCATGAAAAATACTGGTATTCAGCTGCATCCGGTTGGATTGGAAGCCGATCCAGACATAGTTGGGGCAGATGATGAATCAAAGTGAGTGTTGAGTGAGGGATGAGAAAAATGAAGTCTTTAGTTTAAGATAAATTAATAAAATCAAATCAAACCTGTATTGCCAAGCAAGCAGAATAGACATTTATGTGAAAGTTGGAATAAGAGGTGAGCCATCATTATTACCTATAATAATGATGGATAAAAACTTTGGTTTCATTTAAACATTAGGTTTTATATGATATTTTAGAACATAGAAAGTTAAATTTAATGTCATATATCATGACAAAACGTTTGTTAATTTCCATCATAGAGCAAGATCCCTGGGCCACCAGATCTTACTTATTTTCTGATAAACAAAATGTATGGCATCGAGTAGCGAGCTGTGCACCATGTGCCGTGCGCCTATTTTCAGATATCAGAATATTACTGACTTTTCATAAAGTCTGAGTGCTGATTTTTATGTATGTTGTGTTTATAGAATATTAATAAAAAACAATTATCAACACTGCCAGACACTCCCGTCGACGGAAATTTCTGCCAGACACTTTAAAGCTCGGAAACGGACGTTATTATAATAAATAGTCAAACTCAAATTCAAAGCATTTATTTCAAATAGACCATTATAGGCACTTTTGAATGCCAAACAAACAAAAAAAAGCTAAGCTAGAGTACTGTTGTTGCACATTCCAAAGCGTAGATGTCTATGGACAAGAATTGGCAAGAAACTCCATAATAGTCTATATCAGTCCAAAAGTCTCAGTATCAATTTTTATTTGATACACAGGGAATCATTTCAGTATTTATTGTGAGCAGCCAGACCAATCGTAGGGTCGCTACTTTCACAGTACATACTAACACTAATGGATGCCACACATTCTGTTAATCAGAAAATAAGTAAGGTCTGGTGACCCTGAGATCTTGGACCATCAGCGTTCACAACAAAACCTAGAAACAAAAAAAAACTGCGTTCTCTTAAATACCTCTAGTATCACTAGAACATTTATTTCGAACTAAAACATCTAACACTACAATATAATACAGAGGCTTTCACCCGAGCGCCCTTATCTGACATTCGATAAGTTTTATATTTCGCCTTTGCAATCCATATTTCACCGTTTATATTGAGTTATCACTCGTGAGTTATTGTGATAGATAAATACTTGAATATCGTGTTGAGGGTTAGAAAGTTATTTACAAACTAGTTTTTGCCCGCGACCTGCATCCGCGTGTAAATTATTATAAAATTTTAACTTCCGTATTTGATTCGGATTTTGTTAAAATTTCATGGATTTTTTTGCACGATTTGATATATTAGAAAATTGAATAAGGACCCACTGTAACGTTTAGGGCTCAGCCGGTAAATAAAACTCAGAAGAGACGTAATTACAAAAATTATAATGATTAAAAAAATAATTATATATATAAAATTTTAGTTACACCCCAGTTGAGGACTGGCGTGAGTTCTCGACATCGAGCGCGTGTTTATTCTAGACCGCCTAAAGAAAGCCACTATCCTGTAGGTTCCAGAACGTAGGTGACCGGCCAGGAAGATAGGATGGTCTTGGAATCCCAGGATAGTGCACAGCACGCAGGGTTGTCCAGCCACAGTCCCTGCAGCGGCAGCTAGTTATAGCTGTCTGGTAGAAGAACCCTGGAATGTCCCGAATTAGGCATTTTAGAAAATGTCCGAATTCGTACTACTGACTTATTCAATTTTCTAATATATCAAAGTTACTTCTTATAATATCAGCTATCTGCCAGTAAACATCGGTCCAGCCGTTTCGGAGATTAAACGGAACAAACAGACAGACGGATAAACTTTGTTATAGACAGATTTTGCTATATGGAACCGTGTATTCTTTCATTTATGCATTAAGTAAAAAGCTGTTATATTGAAAATACAAATAGATACTTCGATTTTATTTATTTGTGCAGATACAGCTTAGTGGTTTTAAGTTATGGAATCAAACGTTACTTTGCAGAAATCGAAAATAATAAATGTCTCCGTGGGTTTGGTGCATGTGGTATGCTTTTTTGTTCACACTTCCTGCATGCACATGTTTTAGTGGTTGAGAGGAGTCTGCAGCCAAGCCTGAAAATATTTGTGGAAATAAAACTAAATATTGCAATCACCATCATCATCAACCTACATCAGTCCACTGCTGGACATAAGCCTCTTCAATCGCATGCCACTTCACTCGATTCTCAGCAACTCTCATCCATTTGCTACCAGTCACCCAGCGAAGATCGTCGTTCCACCGACTCTGTACCTGAGCTTGAATATAACAATAGAAATGGTTATTTATTTCGTTGTTCTTTGTAAGCTCATTTGTCTAGTGGTGGTCGCATGCACTACCGCAGGGCATGACGTCCTCGATACAGTTCCCAGGTCAAGCAAAGTGTATTTTTTTTTCCGTTAGGTACATGCTTTTATATTTTTTTGTGATTTATTCAGTTTTATTTCTGAGGACAGAATTTAATTTAATATTTGTTTTAGTTCTTCAAGTATGTTTTTTTCTTACCAAAAGTATTTTATAGTAGCATGAACGCAACATCAAAATAAATCAACCTTATTTCCCGACCGTAAGAAATATTATTAGGTAATAACACGGATTGCTATCTTATTTTTATAGTCCTAATCAAACATTTATCACATAATAGGTCACAAAAGAAACTATCGATCTATCAACGAAAACAAAAATAAACTTTATCACTTGGTTATAAAAACTTTTGGTAGTAAAATAGTTTCTTGGTCAAAACAAAATGAATGAAATCAACTACAAAATATTATGGTTTTTCTTAATTATATTGAAAGCGTGATCTTTGATCATTTCATTTGATATATTTTCGAATTTATTCTGTAATTAAGTGGCCTTAAGACTATAGTTGTGTTTTTTTGTTATAATTACTTACCGTATAATTATACGAGTCCGCAAATAGCTATTATTTTGAAATTACATACAGACACTTATTTTTTATTTATTTGTATATATTTGTAAATGGCTTAAATTGAAATAAAAAAATATACTACATTACAACTACAAAAGCAACCATACATTTCCATTTTATTTTTCCCAATAAAACTGAAACAAAACACGCTCAGTTGGTTACCCTACACACGAGTAACACTGCGCAAAGGGGCTTGAGATACATCAAGCAGGATTGTAGGATTAAAATCAGTAGAAACTGCCCCTGTTAGATTTACAGAGGAAGCGAATGTTCCTTTTGTGGAGCAAAAGAAAATTCTTTATTTTCTGCAAGTTCATTTTCTGGGGTGCTATGTTGCATTTTGTTCCTAATTTGTTTAAAGCTGGGAGTTTATTGTTGGTTCACCTTTAAAGACAAACCTAGCATTGTACGTCCAGAATTTTAATGAAGCGCGACTGCTGAGCACGAAGTCCTGGGTTCGATTCCCAGGTCGGGCAAAGTAATATTGAGGTTTTCCTTCAGGAAATATTCAGTTGGTGCCACGGGGTCTAAATTTATTTACTTATATTGTAATCTTGATGATGGCAATAGGCTTACACCCTATTACATGGGACTTAAACATAACGGTGAAATGTGGGTGTGGAGAAAATTTAAATAACACTGCCCAATATGGAAGTAAAACCCATGACCTTAGGCACAGATAATATAGTACTTCGTACCATAGGCTTAGCTGAGACGGAATGGGACGCCGTCACCTCCTTCTGCGAAGCAGTCATGTTAGCGAAGGAGGTGGCGGGACGTGAGAGGGAGAGAGCCTCACGTCTCAGCCACCGCGGGAGACGCACCGGGCGTCGGGGGCTACGTGGTGGCCCCCGGCCACCGTAGGCGCGGGCCTGTGGACGGTGAGCTATGGGTTAGCTCGCCGTCCGTCCGTCTTATGACGACAGGCCGCATTGACGGCGCGTTCGTGTTCCACGCGCGCCTCAAACAGAGTCAGCAAATAGGAAGGGGTCCGAAAGGACCGATGCCTGCCAGGGTTGCGGAACTGTTCGAAAGAGATACCGCGGCCTTGGAACACAAAGGGCAAAGGAAGGAACATGGATGGGTTTTAGTCAGTAAAAGTCTGACACTCCCTCCTGCTCAGCCCAGAGAGGGAGGGGTTATTTGATGATTTCCCATCCGAAAAAAAAAAAAGCTGTAGCATTTGCCTATACTACAGAAGTATACTTCTGTAGTATAGGCAAATGCTACAGCTTTTTTTTTACTAACTAGTTGCTCGAGGCAATGAAGCAACTAGTTACTATTAGGGACTTACTCAATAACACAAATCTTCGGAAATATGTGTTCACTATGTCGACCTACCCTTCTCATGACAGACGTAATGGCATTCTACGAATTCTAGACCAAGAAACAAGAGGCTCTAGCGCGAGCGCGCGACCTTATAGCATTTCAGTTAAATTATTTGCAAAGCACAAGTATCATCTATAGATATGAATAAATTCTTTAGCAGTGAATTCTTTGGCCTAGTGGTGTGACCTTCGGACTGCCAAGTCATAGGTCTCAATTTCAAACCCAAGACCCGCACCTCTGGTTTTTCGGATTCATGTGCTGACTGTATAATTATCACTTGCTTCGGTGAAGAAAAACATCGTGAGCAAACCAGCTTGCCTGAGAGATAATTCTCGACGGCATGTAAAGCCAAGTCAGAGGCCCTTGGGCGGCATAAAATTTCTGACACCAGGTTAGGCACTAACCACACGATAAAATAAATAATAAATTCTTGTAATTATGAATAGGTATTATGTGAAACGAGTACTCACTGGTAAGTCGAGGCGACGTCGCGGCACGGCCGAGGATAGGTCTCTACGTGGAGTCGAGGCGCAGGTGGCTACGCTTCCTTCACATTCTGCGCCCGCGCTTTGAGGCCGCCTCGACTTTAGTTCGTGTGAGCGACGCACCTTACGTTTACACTACGCCTTTGGATACAAAAAAAAACCAAAAATATAGTTCTATCAATCGTGCCAAACAAAGTTTATCAGGTTACTATCCAGGTTTCAATTAATCATTGTGAACCAGTCGCTGAGTCAGCCAAACTGGAGCGTGTATTTTATGGGACAACATTGGATACTTTTGTTTGTCATCGTTGGTGATAGGCGAAAGTTGAGTGAGTTTAATAGAATTAAGGAGTGATTCGACGATGGACGATGGATGGATTTTGGACGATTTGAGTGAAAGTGCGAAATAATGATTTTTTGGAACGGTGTATCTATGTAGGTAGGTACTTTGTTTAACAGCCAACAGAATATTTAATTAATTTGCCCATGCGAATGGCAGAAACAAGACGATGCCGAAATATAGGTACGACATCACGCCTCCAATCGCCTAAGGGCTAGGCAAAGGTGTATCTGATTATACACCCACATTTAGCCAGCTAAGTTTCAAGTTCCATATAATAGACGGCGAGCCTATTGCCATCATCTACCGGGCACAAATGCAGACTCCGTGGCTGTTATTGAAAAATTCCTAATGGAAAAAACCAATAACATTTTGACCGACCCGGGAATCGAACCCAGGACTTCATGCTCAGCAGTTGCGCTTGCGATTACTAAACCAACGAGGCAGTCGACTTCCGTAATATAAGTCGGCAAACCGCACTTACTTTCAATACTACCGATTTCATCAAACGGTATGTACAGTTCATTTAAAATAAGCCAATCAATAACATCGTCAAGCCCTCTCGAACAAACTATTTCATTCAAGAACATTTTCTCATACTTCTACATCAAGAGCTACATACAGAAAAAATAAAACTATCTACACAGAAAAATAAAACTTACCAACAAAAAAAAAATAAGTTCAAATTACAGTTACACCGTTGTGCAGTTGCACCCTTTTTGCATAACCAAAGATCCGCTATTACAATTTGTATTGTCACATCGAAAGGAAATCTTTTACGATTGAGCCGCGAGTTCGAACTTAGTTGCTAATGCAATTATATTGCTTGTCAGGTGACAGAGTGGATCACCAAACAGCTCTGACGGGCTTGATGCAGAAATTGCACACCTTGTCGTTTAAAATCATGTTTCCAAGTAATTTTGGTTGGTCTTTATAAGTGTATGAAGTTTTTGTTTCTGATTTAAGGTTCTTGCATTGCAGGCAAAACGCATAATAGTATGAATCACTTAAATGTTCTTTAAATGGTCACAAACGCAGTTAATTTGAATTGTCACTTTGTGAACATTTTACGAATTGTAACGGAGTTCATATTATTATCCTATTGGGATACTGTTAAAGCGGCCCTGTCTTTGCTGTTATGCAGTCGGGTAAGAAGCTTGCAAGATGGAGGAAGGACAATGGGACATATTTCGTTCATTAGGGCATATATTGCCCCAATTCTTGCCTGATGGTGCTATCGGGCTATTCCTAGTTTAGTGAACATCATCATCAGCCTAGCCTTTTGCCAACTATGTTAGGGTCGGCTTTCAGTCTAACCGGATGGACCTGTATACCACTATTTTACATGGAGCGACTACCTATCTGACCTCCATAACCCAATTAGTACTGGGTAATACGAAAACCCTTGGTAAGACTGGTTAACAGACTTTCGGGTCACTGCGAACTTGTAATTACTGTCAAAGATCTACAAATGACAACTGGGACCAACTACTTTACGTGCTTTCCGATACCCGGAGGAAAGGCGGTATGTAATGTGCGGTCACCAGGCAAGCGTGACTGAAGTTCGACCCGACCGGCTGTTATTATAGAAACGAGCTCGTTTATATTTTAGTAAACAAACAGTAGGTATTAACACACACAAAACATATCATGTAATAAATTGAATTCAGCGGCAAATGGTCCGCGCTCCCCGCTATTAGCACTGGCACTCATCTAATTTCACGCCTCGACTGTACCTACTGTCAGGGCCGTCAATACAGACGTGATATTGGTTTGATTTTTATTTATTATTGTATATTTCCCGCAATGAATAAGTAGATGAGTATTTATGACGATTTCATAAAGGAAATAAAAAGCATTTTCTAGAGGCAACAAGGCATTAGGATAATATGAACAATATAGTTAACGCTTTTGATCCTTTTTTTTTTTCGGATGGGAAATCATCAAATAGGGGTTATTTTCCCGCTCTGGGCTGAGCAGGACGGAGTTGTTGTGACATCACTATTTAGTATGTAATTACACCACTAGTAATTATCTATGATTGTCTATACTTCCGGTAGGCTACTCCGGTCACTGTCCTAACTGATCCCGTCTGTGACACTGCTGCGTCTGTCTATATTAATTATAATGTGTCTGCTGCTGTAAATAAATCAAGTGTACCTAACGGTATCTTTTATTCAAACATCCAACATAACAGGAGTGTCAGACTTTTACTGACTAATACCCATCCATGTTCCTTCCTTTGCCCTTTGTGGCAGGCATCGGTCCTTTCGGACCCCTTCCTGTTTGCTGACTCTCATTGAGGCGCGCGTGGAAAACGAACGCGCCGTCGACACGGCCTGTCGTCATAAGACGGACGGACGGCGAGTTAGCCCATAGCTCACCGTCCACAGGCCCGCGCCTACTGTGGCCGCCCGGTGCGTCTCCCGCGGCGGCTGGGACGTGAGGTTCTCTTCCTCTCACGTTCCACCACCTCCTTCGCTAGCATGACTGCTTCGCAGAAGTAGGTACGACAATCCTACTTTACCATGTAAATATATAATTTTATTTAAATTTTCACCTAGACTTTTAAGACCGTGGCACGTCACAACATAGAGCATTAAAACAGATGGTATATTTTCGTTCACCCCTTTTATATTCTGAAATTCAGTATTCACGTTCAAATATTTGTATTCTCGACTACATCGTGTTTGCTTCGAGACAACGAACTGACAGAAAACCTGTGGTCGAGTGAAATTTTTGAATCCAAAATGTTACTGCAACAATATTTTCCCTTTTGTATACAAAATAGTCAGATTTAAAATGAAAAGATAGGTAGTACAATCACATAATAAACAAACACCCACGAAAATGTTGACCAAGAAGTGAAAAATGGCCAATCTCAAGTCGTACTGGGCAGAGCACAAAGGCAGACAGCTGATGGAGTTGAAAGGTTATGGAGTGGAGATCATGCACGCACAGGAAGACTAATGACTTGTCTCGTTACAGGCCGCGGGAATCCGGTGAATGCGAGAAGCACAGGATCTATCGACGTGGCGACGCTGGCGAAGTCTATGTCCAGTTGAGGCCATATTTTTGCTGATACGATGGTGATGACGATATTGTATAAGCTTATAGTTATTTTTGGACTCCAAAGGTCTTGTTGGAGAAGCCACCACCATTTCAGTCAACCTACCTAAAAAGTACCACTGTAAAGGACCATGGGCACCGTGCCAAACATTTGGCACCAATCCTCAACAGTAATAATACCTATCTCATATGAAAGCTTCTATACAGGAAGCCGTTAACCAAGCATTATGTAACATCAAACTAAGTTACTTTACGCAAAAATTATTGCTGGGATACGACTTTTTTTTTGGGGTGAAAAATCACGTTTTACGGTAGGACTCAATGTAATGCACTCAAAACATTGTGCTAATGGATGGATTGAATAGTAGGGGGCGTGGAGGTGTTTTAAGTAAAAATCTTAAATTATAAACATGTATTTAAAAAAAAAACTTGTGAAAAAGTTGGGACTTCGACCCCCTACATCTACGTAACTAGAAGGTTCCCAGGTATGGTCTAGAACACAAAACATGAACGCAATGACGGGGAGATCAAATGCCTTTCGGCTTCGTTAAGGGTCTTGTTACACCCTTTATTTTAATTTGAATCCTTTATTTGTGGTGTGTGGCAATATCCAGTACGAAATGCTATATGTTATTATTACATTACCCAGTACTGACTAATTGGGTTGTGGAGGTCAGATAGGCAGTCGCTCCAAGTAAAATACTGGTATTCAGCTGCATCCGGTTAGACTGGAAGCCGATCCCAACGAAGTTGGGAAAAAGGTTGGCCGTTAACCAAGCATTATGTACATCAAACTAAGTTACTTTACGCAAAAATTATTGCTGGGAAACGACTTTTTTTTGGGGTGAAACATCTCGGTAGGATTCCTTGGAACGGACTCAAAACATTGTGCTGATGGATGGATTGAATAATCCGAGGGTTGTAGAGGTGTATAAAGTAAAAATCTTACATTAAAAAGATATATTTAAAAAAACTTGTGAGAATGTTGGAACTTTGACCCCAATATCTCCGTAACTAGAAGGTTCCCAGGTATGGTCTAGAACAAAAAATGATCGCCATGATGGGGAGAACAAGTGCCTTACGGCGTCATTAATGGTCTTATTACACCCTTTATATATGTTTAGTTTGGTCTAAAAGGCCCAAAAGGCATGGTTCTTTTACCAAAAAAATGTGGCACCACTAGAACGTAACAATAATGAGACCGTCCAGAATAAAACAAATAGGTTTCCAATATAATTATTGCCAACGGTATTTTACGCTTATACCAAATTAACGATTCTAGCTTAAATCAATTATCATTGATATTTTAATAATGATCCTGGTAATTATATGAAAAGGAGCTTTCAGCTCAAGTAAGTATAATAAATAATGTTACATGTTTTTTTTTAAATGTTTAATCTATAATATCTTTGTACACGTTTTAAAGCGCGAAAATATTGAGCCTGTTATGGAAAAACATCGTAAACGACAAAATAAAGGTATTTCACTTTTCACTTTCAATCAGTAAAACAATAACCATTAAAATACCACTCCTGGTAAAATTGTATGTTTGTCGCTTACGATGTTTTTCCACAACAAGCTCGATATGTTAGGGTCGGCTTCCAGACTTACCGGGTGCAGCTACATAAAACATGTATTTGTACATGTGTATTTTACATGGAGCAACTGCCTATCCGACTCCACAACCCAGTTAGTACTGGGTAAAACGATACTCCTTGGTAAGACTAGTTGTCAGACTTTCGGGCCGTTGACAACTTAATTACTGTCAAAGATCTACAAATGAATAAAATATTCAAAAACCGAAACATCAACACACAATCTCATCTCCTAACACATGAGACAAAACACAAAAGCAAGACAAAAGCAATATTCTGTAATAGCTTCAATCTCAATGTAAGTCGAACTCGATATCTCGGCGAAGTTAGCTCATCGTGATTGCAAGTTCGATAGTTACGGAGATATACTCTCGCAGACAGTTAGACGAGTAAACTTCGTAATATGTATTTGCCGTACCCGCATGAGATGTTATCTTCATCTGAGAATATTATGTAGTAATATGCCTCGTATACATGTATATCCCTCCTATCAACAGGGATTTTTATTTTGGTGTTTTAAGCTTTCAATATTGCATTATTGTATTCTTAAATCTTAATCTACTATACAGCGTGTAACAGAAACGGTATAATCATATGGAATACTGTGGTACGGACCATCAAACTGAACAACTTTCTCTATGGGACCACCATCGAAATCGTAAAAAAATTATCAGCTGTCCCATACATTTGGGTCGAGTAGATATTGAAATTTTGTGTAGGACAGCTGATTATTTTTTTACGATTTCGATAGTGGTCCCATAGAGAAAGTTGTTCAGTTTGATGGTCCGTACCACTGTATTCCATATGATTATACCCTTTCTGTTACACGCTGTATAAGGTCCCATTAAAATACATGGACAAATTTTAACACAACGTTCAGTCGTCTAACCAAAGATATTCAAGCAAAAAAACACTGATTAAAGTGATTTTATTTTGACCTAATGGATGTGTTTCTTATTCTAGTGCCGCCGGCAATTAATTATTTTAGGTCATATTAAAAAATCACTTTAATCAGTGTTTTTATCATGTTTGTTAGTGAGATTTGATCCTTATGATTTACCCTATCCATTGATGCCATAAAAGTAGAGGATGTTATTTTTTTTTAATTTCAGCCGGTTCGGTTCCTGAGTGTGGCGAATGAATTTTCGAAAATCTTTGAAAGCAGATTTATTTCTTTTTAAAAATAAAGGAATGTTTCCTTCGAGTAAAATGTTCTATCTCCAGTATTTACAGTACTTTCCCTCTAGGTGGCGTTGTAAAATTCCACCCTGTGTATGATCGACCTTAATTGTGGTTTTAGTTGAATGCACCAATCGACACCTCCCGTATATTTGTTTCGATTTTGTGGAACATATATAAACTTCACTGTCACTTACGGGCTATCTTCAATTGATTTTTAATTATTGTGAGCTTTCGATATTTCGATGCTGGTGAATGCTGGTGGACGTGGTCTGGATATTTATTATTATGTGCAGACAATTCTGTCTACCCTCTTTCTTAGGCTTTTGCTACGCGTACTACTGGAACTCGATATATATGAAAAATCACGGCACCAGGCCAAACACACTAACAATACCATCAAGTTTCTTCGAGTCTTATTACGACGCCTCCGGCTGTTTCTTTTGAGTACACTTAAATATTAGTTGTTGAGTAGCCTTCTTTACATTAACCAAGGAATTCTTACTATAGAAATTATTGCCATGTGTAAGGGCAAGGCACTTTAAATACTCAAATACAAAACACAGAATTTCTTTTCCAGGAAATTGAATGTAACTCAAAAGTATTTTCTAAAGGGACTAGTTACTTTAATATGAAATTTTGCCAAAACTTATTCGGCAAATTTTGGTCAGGGTAGGTACACTTTGTCCCTACAAAGGCAACTTGATTTCCCCACATCAAAAACCCTTTTACCACATCAAATCCTAGACCGATAACTCAACATGTAATCGGATACCTTGATTAAATATGCACGTGTTGTTAACATAAGGGCAGCATTACACGGTTCAAGCATTTTTTTTTGTTTAAATATTATTATGATTTGTTTATATACGAAAATAATATATTATAATTTATAAGTTTTATTATAATATTACTTACACATTTCTTTTTATGTTAATAATTTTATGAAATTCATGTTTAGTATTAATGTTACGTTTAACATGTTCATGTGAAACATTTAAGATCATAACCCCATTATAAGACCTTATAGTACCATGTTTTAACAAAAATAAAATAATTCTATTCTATTTTGCAGAAGACCTAATAACCAACATTGAAATGGGTAGGTAAGAGCATGCTTTTTTCCAATTTCTCTTGGGGTTGGCTCAAAATGGCTTCCACTCGACGTTACATTCGCTCCCTTAGCATATTATTATCAGTTCACACGGTCAACATTGGATGAATAATTGTTGTGTAGGCACGGTTTCAATTAGTTAACATAATCAGCGTTCCCACGGCTAAAACACGGACCTCTCTGTAAGACGGAATCCACCGTACGAGCCCCGCCGTACGAGCGAGTTAAACTGGTTGATTCATCCTAATCGAACCGTGGGATGCCAGCATTATCATCGGCTCAGTAATATGCTTAGATGTCAAGTGTCAGTCGACCCCTATTGTATTAGAGGTCCAATATAAACACTGATTGACCGGTCCCTAATCAATGCTACCTGAAGGCTGACCTGATTGATTTCGCTTGTATTATGCAGATTAATTTCGGGTGTGGCGTGTGTTAATGTTTTCACCTTTGGGTCAAATTACCTGTGTAGTTTGAACACTTTTGGGTTTTAAGTTGTGATAAGTGAAGGTTAAACATTGATTTAAGGTGGAAGCGCAAGGGTAGCCCGCGAAATTTAAATTTTCTTACGTTTGTTGCAATTTGCAGGTCAGAGTCAAGTTAAATGTTGATAAAAATATGAATCACGCCAGTAACACGTATGGAGTTACAAAATTAGAATCATTTAAATTATCAATACACGGTTCCAAGTTCATTTAACCCCTTTCAATAACTATTTCATGAAAAAGTCACTCAATGGGGTTTACGCGTTTTAAACGCGGCTCAGTATGATCGTAGCTTTTTACCCGACTGCGCGACGCAAAGGAGTTTTTAAGTCTTTTATTAATCAAATCTTCCCAAGGGGAATAAGGAAGTAATATTTTGATAATAATTTCACGCAGACGAAGGTCGCGGGGAATAGCTAGTAAGTCTTACATACAAGATGCTTCAAAAGTCACACTACAAAAAAAAATAAAAAACTTAATTGTCCTCTTCGGAAAATGCGCTCGCAATATTGATTGGTAAAATTTGAATGGGCCCCGACTGTGAGTCGTTCTGTTCTGCATTAGAATTTATGATTTGCTTTATGTGTGTATCGATTAGAAAACTATTTTAATTGTGTAGTTATTTAGTATTACTTAACAGAATTCTAAACTACTGGGCTTGTTTCTTTATTTTTATTTAAGTTAATTTTTTCACGTATTTTTTTTAATTAGTTTTTAATATAATTGAACAACATTAAATAAAAATAAAACAACCAAATAAAAACAATTGACATACATTAGACTAAATTTTGGTTCTTTACAAGTTAATCATCTCATAGGTTAGAGTAACCACACTTATGACTTTTTACTTAAGAGGGCACTTCCCGGCGCGTCTATCGTCATCGCGAGCATGGTCAAAAAGCTTGTATTTTCATCCAGAGCCACAGGGGCGATTTTCTTTCAACTCCCCCGTCTTACCCCGCCCCGACCCCGCACAACTCGTCTCCCACGCACCTCATACCGCCTAACGCGATGACTTTGAACGAAAAATAGTGTTCGAAAATTTCTTAAACTTGTTCCAGGAAATACGTGTTTTTGAATAAGTCTTACAAGTGTGTGAAATAAATAGTTGGCATTAAGAATCTCCATTACATGTGCAAGGTTTCTATCATGATGTTTTCTTTATTTTTACAGTTTATGAGTACAATATGAACGGTCAAAGTTCAGGTAAAATTTGTGCAAAACAGCAACTTTTGCAGGCTTATACACTGAATTTGTTTTCACTTTTTTTAATTTTTGGCAACCATAGAAACCTAGATATAGTGCACAAAATACCTATTAGTTACAAACAATCACAGATAGATGTGTGACAACGGCATAATCACGTACGTTTGTATGAAATGAAAAGTATGACGGGTTGGCCGCTCTTAAGACTTTCATGGGAGCCTTGGCCTATTTACCTACATAAAATCCACTGCAAAAATCCTATTTTCCAAGATAATAATATTTCCTGTGTCGACTTCAAAAATATTTCAATCCGTCTGTACATTTTGTGGCTTTGCCAAACTTTATATAAACGGCATTTTCCAATGTATTCATACAAGTAAGAGTTTTTGACACTCCAACGGTAAGCCCCTGATGTTTTGGCAAGCATTTGTTTTGGCAAGGGGTTACAGCGCGGTTCCTTTCGTTGCCAGTTGCTATGCAATTCAGTGCAGGCCTTCAGTGTTTATGTTTATTGGTATTGCAGGCTGTTGATATAAAAGAAGAAGTATTAGAAGGTTACATTTTTATTAGAAACTAGCGACCCGCCCCGGCTTCGCACGGGTGCAACGTTATACATATAAACCTTCTTCTTGAATCACTCTATCTATTAAAGAAAACGCATAAAAATCCGTTGCGTAGTTTTAAAGATCTAAGCATACATAGGGACAGACAGCGGAAAGCGACTTTGTTTTATACTATGTAGTGATAAAGTGGTTGAAGATGGTAAATTATCTTTTATTGGTAACTGCGAGATATACCTAATATAATGTATACCTATTTTGTATTTATTATTTACTAGCTGTTGCCCGCGGCTTCGCTCGCGTATTGGTCGAAAATAATCTCGCGGGCACGTAGTAAATATAGCCTATGGCACTCGGCGACAATGTAGCTTCATAATAGTAAAAGAATTTTAAAAAATCGGTTCAAAAGATCCAGAGATTATACCCCCTACAACCTCACAAACTCACAAACTTTACCTGTTTTTATTATTTAGTATAGATATAGGCTCGCGTTTGACCTCTGTCTCATCAGATGGTATGGTCTACGTTGAGGCACAATTGCCTAAAAATAACTATCAGAAAGCACAGACTGCGGCAAGGACTTTAACGCACTATGTAAGTTTCTATCGACGGATAATTTAAATTATTTAGTTAAATTAAGTAAGCATGTTCAGTATCTACTTAGCAAAAAAATAGTATGACCACAATTCACACGACGATGATCAGCAGTAAAATATATCGGGTGCCTCCAAAAATAAAACCTACCTATGTGCAATGTGGCCGAATTTTAACACTTCGAAATACTGACACATCAAAAATACGGGATGTTCCAAATTCTAAACCATCTGGTAACACCATCTGTTGTTGTTATTTTGCTCTTGTTGCCTAATGGCCTGTTGGCAGGTCAGGCCGCAACTGACGGCGTCTAGTCCATTTTGAGGCCTTTTTGTAGAATGCTGTCACAATTTGTGGACGGGTGTGGAAAAATTGACTTGCATTTTGTACCATTTTATTTTTCTACAAATTCGGAGTGTGTTCGGAAAATGTTGGCAGCATAAAATGTTGGGGAAAATTCGATTATAAGACTCGATTGTTAGTTAGTTATGAACTTAAAATTAAAGAATATAATTTGAAATGTTGTGAGTTCATAACTAAGTTTTTTAATCTAAATTTGAAATGTTGTGAGTTCATAACTAAGTTTTTTAATCTATCCGAGTGTGGAAACGAAAATTATATGTCATTAATTATTCCCTTTATTCATTTCTATACATATGATTGACACTGTTAAATAATCCCATACAAATTAATGTAAAAAGCATTTAAAAATATAAAAAATAATAGCCCACTGGTATCGGAAACAGTGTCTAATCTACCTGGGTCAGGGCTCCAGAGAGAGAGGAACCTGCTTACAATACGAGCCGTGTCCAGGAGTACCACTTTCTGAATCAAGCCTGTGATCCAGCGGCCTAACGAGAGCCTCATTGGTCGAGGCTCTTAGCAATTAAGCCATTGGCTGAAACCACTATCGGCACAATGACATTATTACGAGTAATTACATTATTATTATCCTATGTAGCTTGTATATACAAAGAACTCAATCTTGAAAGCAGTACGACAAATAATTAAGTATTTCACAACACGCTATACAATCAACCCTACTTTAGTGCCAACAATTTGACATAAACAGCGATTTTGTTTCGCAGCAATAAGGTCGATTTTCGTAGCATAGGTGTTTCCTGACTAGCCACACGTACATTTTATTTCGTGGTCACAAATCACCATACAAATTAGTTCCCTTGTAGAACGAAGTAAACACACATGGTCTTAAAGAAACGTCACCTTAGTAATTAAAGGAACACAGCCTAGGGCAGGTCCGCACAAAGAAAAGATAGGCCCGAATTAATCAAGTAATTTTTATTACACCTTAGGTTTATGTGTAGGCTTTTTATGTCAAACTAATTGAGAAGCCGAAGTTTATATTGCAGAAAATTAGCAAAAACATTCTGCTAATATCAGCCCTATGTTTTCCGAATCCGCTTGCTTCTAGAAAATGATAGATTGATAAACCATTTATTTAGTGCACCCAAAAGACACAGCACAACACACAGAAGCACAATTAAATGATACAATTTATATTAATAAAATATATTATATTATATACCTTTACAAAAACAAAGTGCCAATACACAAAAAGGAAAACATAATTACGAAAGAAGTATAGTAACACCGTGACGAACTTCAAATAAAAT
Source organism: Eugnorisma glareosa (assembly GCA_947578425.1). NCBI lineage: Eukaryota > Metazoa > Arthropoda > Insecta > Lepidoptera > Noctuidae > Eugnorisma > Eugnorisma glareosa. The sequence goes on along the minus strand of OX387960.1, from coordinate 14,779,599 downwards.
AACGAGTACCTATACAAGGTGCGGTAAATGACTACAACCTATCGTATTGTAGTGATTTTTACAGTCAGACACAGTCACCATAAACGTCCACTTATAGATGTAGGCCTTTCCGAAGCGTGGCGACACATCGACCGTCCTTACAACCTACAAACTTTTGCCCTTGGCTGCGCCCGCGTGAAGACCGGAACTTATCCTACGGAAACAGACTAACAAGATAAAAACAAAACTGAGGTCCGTCAATATGATTCTAATAAGAAGGCTCAAGGTCACTAAATGGGTGAAGGAGAGGACTATACTCGGAGTCTCTCTGCGAGATCGATTATAGGATGAATTCCACCAAACGGCTCGAATCGCATTGGATCGGAACGGATCGGAAACAGGAACGGACGAACGGACGAATTGTACAATCTTTCTAAACAATATTAAATAGTGCACACAGTTTTTTAAGTCTATATTACCAAGCCACGCACATCAGCTCGACCACGGGCGTCTTCCACGACACGTGATCATAGCCGAAAGTACCTGTGCTGCGATGCGCGATCGGCTCCGTTCACCTGTCTTCGTATATCCGATCGGATAAAAACAAAAATTAGAAGATGTCAACACGTTAGGAATGAAACTACATATTTGACTAGGCACAGAAACGGATTCGTTCGCAAGCGACGGTACGGAGCCGATCGTACGCATCGACATCCTGCCGGACGCGATTTCGACCGATCTGATGCGATATGAGCTGTTTGGTGGAAATCACCCTTTAGAAATGAGGAGATCGGCAAAACAAAAGAACCAGAATTAGCGATTTAGCGCACAAAGAATTTCTATATTTAAGTGGCAATGGGCGGGTCGCATTGCTCGAAGAACAGATGGCCGATGGGGCCGAAGAGTTCTAGAGTAGCGACCGCATATCGGAAGACGCAGCGTAACAGGACACCCACAAGGTGGACCGAGAATCTAGTAAAGGTTACGAGAATCCGCTTGATGAGAGCATCGCAGCACCAGTCGCTATGGCGATCTTTGGACGCCTATGTCAGGCAGTAACGTTATTCGCCTGCAATGACGATGACGATAATGTTAGTATTGAAACACACATGTACGGTTGTTCATAGACAACCGGTACATGTGAGTCATAGTTATGTAGTTACAGTCTTATTGGTTAGAAGTTATAATTAAACTAAGTGTACGGAAATGTTGCAAATAAAATGCATTATTATGATATTGATTCTAACACATCCACTTGTCAAAATAATCTAAACATTTCATTTTGATATGTGGAGGTGTTAGAATCAATATCATACACAGACAGTAAGGCTCATAAAGTGTGTAAGATAGACAGACAGACCGAAGCTAATCTAGTTTTGGAGAAAATGATTAGAACACCGTAAACCCAAACCCCGTATATCTAGCTTTTATGAGCAGTTATGTACTTGAAGAAAAGCAATGAATATACCTTCTGATATAAACGTTAATTCTAAGTCATCAACAATCTACCAAACTACTTCCTTGTGTCCTCGTCCTTACGTAGTTGTCATTATTACACGACTGTTTGCGCGCCTTTGACTCGGCGAAGTTCTTTGTGCCTTTGTAAGAAAAACAATGTAGGCCTGTTATAGTATGAATGTGATATAGAGAGCTTATGAATATGTATTTGTGGACGACTTAAAGAATCAATGAGTCATGCTTATCGTAGTCTTATCACGTCCAATGCTTCAATAAGACGTTTTCTAAACCAGACACTCATTCAAGGAATAGGATGCAGTTGAAGACTCCTAGAAGTCTCACATTAATTGATAAGGGGTTGACACCATGCATAGTTAACCTGTCAATAGCCATTGTTGAAGACCTTTTCTATTTAATTTTTTATTGATTTTGCGACCTATATTGCGTCCATTGTCACAATATCAATTTTTTGTATTTCTTAACAGTAATTTTAAAAGTTTTGATTCTTGTAGAGGTTTTAAATGCTTATCTCAACATTATTATGTATTTTGGAAAAGTGTTTTTGGTGAAAACAGTGTGTTGTGACGTTTAAACCAGAGTGTTCGAGAGTAACAGTAGACTGGAACAATAGCTTTTCATATTTATACTCTGTTGTATTTTCAAAGTCCTTTATGAACAAGCGACATTTGGGCCAATGTTGCAATTATTTTTCTTCTTAAATGCCAATAGAGCCAAGAGGCTTACTCAGCGTTTCTTAGAATGTTACCTACAATTGTTTGTTATTACTTCAAACGCGAATAATATGCTAACATACAAAGACGGTTCACACTCTATTACATACAGTTCGTTTTGTAATGCTTTGATTGACGATTAATAAGTTCTCGGTTAATAAAAGGAAGCCTGAAAGTAGCGCCCGTGACTAAAAAAGTGGGTGGTTATCGGTTGCCGTACGGGCTTATCGTGGGGAAAATGAGGAAATCGTCGTGAAGAAATTTTAAGTATGAATTTTGATGGCTATAAGAGTAGATAAGATAAGATAAGGCATTCATTTGTAGAAACATGGGTATACATACAAGACATGCGAGTTGTTCATAAACAAAACAGATCCATCATGTTCGGCCTTTGGGGCATACAAATATATAGGTAAGAAAAGTCATTCCTATATAAACAAAGCTAAAAACATTATTAAATTGTCACACAAACTAGTAATTAAATTAAAAAAAATAAATTATAAATTGGAATTAAAATTATCCTATAACGTAATCATAAATACTTTTAGCCGCAGTAGAGGTGGTGGCGTGGTTTCCTAGTAGAGGAAGACTAAATAAACGATGGATGGACTGTGCGAAGGATGATACTCGTATGGCTGGAAAGAAAGTATCTGATGAGATGACAAGTAATATTAAGAGATGTATGGAGGGAGACGACGTGCTGCACCAAACCCAAATAATTTGGGATAAGAGCAGGATAATTCAGTCAATTTCATGTCTTTGAAGTTTGTTTATTATCATGACTTTGAAAGTTACGACACCGACTTGATGATGTTTGAATGAAATGGCGTAAAAACTAATTGTGACATCACACATATGTATTTTAAGAAGGGAAAGGCAGGTCTATTGCATACCTACTTTTTGCAAGTAATGATGTTTTGTATTGTTAAATTGGCGGCGACTTAAAATTGAACCACGCGCACCCACGCGCGTTATTAATGCTTGTAGCATTGGAATAATTATAATTGAATTCTTTTAAACATTTTCTTTATGCAGAATAAACTGGAAAATGTATTGGATTAAAAAAAATTGTTGGTAAAATACATATCCGAAGTTTACAGACACAACAAAAGAGTTCCAACAGTGCATCAGTGCCAATAATTCGGAATTGCGCGCTCATTATAAATGTAAAACGGGAAATTTTACACAGATGAATATTATTTGCAATATTTTCAACCATTTGTGTAATAGGAACCGCATTGTGGTATGTTATTTGGCTCTTCCTTTAATTGCCTCATTATCAGGTATTATATTAATGGAGTATCATTAAATGGGGTTTAAACATAACAGGTTAAAACTGGGTTTAAGTAACAAAGAAAGAGGAAATAAGCATGTTTTTTTGCATTAGCATTAAGTAAAGTTAAAGTAACTAAGTCAGTTATTTTGATTAAATAAATAAAATAAATAAACAAATATCGCCGGACATTACACATCGCCATCTAGGTGCTAAGCAACGAGGCTTGTGTCGTGGACACCAGATAGTTGATAATACTACATAAATACTTTTTGTTTGTAAATACATACTTATTATACATAGAAACATCCATGACTCGGACACAAATGTCCATGCTCATCACACAACATTTGCTCCTACCGGGATTCGAACCCGGGACGCTAAGAACGTAAGGCAGCCTCACTACCGCTGCGCCATTCGAGTCGTCAATGATTAATTAGTACTTTTTCCTCGAAGAATACTGAATGAAGAGAAACTTATAAGGCGTACGTTTTTGGGAAGAAGAGGTTTGACCTCAATAAGACATTGTATACAGTCAATCTTAAATTGGTTCATGCATTTAGGGATAAAATTTAATGTGTGACCAACATTGTCTCCAACATTACAAAACTGTTGTATTTCCTTTTTGTGAGTAGCATCATTGCGCAAATGTTATCACGTGGACTCTAAGTTCACTCACATTATAACATACTTTAAAGGTGTCTGGCGGAGGTATTTCACCACACAAATTGTCTGGCAGTGGAGGAGGTGAATCATCATAATAGGCTACTTTTGGGTTCCGGCAAAAAACGGAACCCTTATAGATTCGCCTTGTCTGTCTGTCTGTCCGTGTTTGTCACAGCCACTTTATTCCGAAACTATTAGGACTACACAGTTGAAACTTAGTAGGCAGATAGATAGATAGTTTATTCTGTGAATCGCCTTACAATTTTACGCAATAAAAAAAAGATGAAGTTGAAACAAAAAAATATTTATTCATCAAACTTATACGTGCGGGATGTCTATAGATAGGTCTTTAAAAATGACATTGAGGTTCTTAAAACTATATTTTCTCAAATAGTTTGAACGATAGACACTTCCAAAGTGGTAAAATGTGTGGCTCCCCTCTAATTTCTAAAGTAAGAGGTGGAGAATTCTGAAAAAATGTAGGATTGTAGAACGTAAAAAAACTTTCAACCAAAATTGGTTTGAATAAAATTTGATGATTAGTTTTTGAGATATGGGAATTTTTCACACTGCAGGAGTAACTTCGTTTTTCATTAACATACTATGAAAAACCAATTTAAAATATTTGAATGAGCCTTCAAAATATTTTTATAATATTGTTTGGTGCTACGGGTCCCTATGTGCGTGTGAGTACGACTCACACTTGGCCTTGGTTTTTTTTTTCGTATGGTAAATCATCAAATTATCCCCCTATGAGCGGAGCGGAAGGGAGTGTCAAACTTCTACTGATTACTCGTATAACTCATCCATGTTCCTTTTTTTGCCCTTTGTGTTCCAGGGCCGCGGTATCTCTTTCGAACAGTCCCGCAACCCTGGCAGGATCATACTAGCCCTTAAGTAATATAAAAAAACACGGTGTGATAGATAGCTACTAAGTGATGTCATACTATGAAGAGTATGACGTCACTTAGTAGCTATCTATCACACCTTTTCTTATCTGATATCTGCCAAAGCGACCACGACCGACTTGTTATAATATCCAATTGTTCTTACTTATAATAAGGCACTTTTACAGAAAAAAACTCAGGTTTCATAAAATAACGTCGGTTTGGCGGTCACGGGATTTCCCTCAATATCATTTGAGGGTATAGCATGGCGAAACGGTCACGTCTGCAAACAGCAGGCAGCACCTCTAAAAATCAATTTACGCTGCAGGAGGGTGCCAAAAAAATCTGCATGTTCCGTTATGTAATCGCAATACATAGTTGGTACAGGGACGGGGTTGGAACCGTGCCAGTAAACCTAGGGTTGTCACGTGGAGATATGTGTTAGGGCATGAACTGACTGTGTCGGTCATAAACAAATGACGACCAGAATTTGTACGAAGTGTTAAGCAAAGATTGAAACTAATGAGGAACGATGATTTTAAAAATACTCAGGAATTTCTCAATAGCAGCCACGGAGTCATGATTTGTGCTCGGTTGGTGGCAATAGGCTCGCCCCCTTATACCGCCCCCCCCCTCGACTTAAGCATAACTGTCGAAATCTGGGTGTACTATTCGTGATGTTATGTTTTTGATTTTTTATATTTTCAACTGCAATTGTAATTTGTGCTATGCAGAATCAGAATCCTTTACGTTTCTTTACTGAACACCGTCAATGGCAACACAGTTTCGAGTTCTGAAAAAGCTGTAACTAGTAAGTTGTCATGTGTCTGGCTCGGCATTTCCGTATCCGGGAAAACGGACATCTTATCGTTTCACTAAGTCCGTCCGACTGCATGTCTGTTCATTATACATAAGTGGTTATGTGACATATGAAATATGCAGAGTTATATACGTTCAAGTAACTTCAAAGGAAAACTATCATAGACACTTTGATTAGGTATTTGTCTAGATGGAGCATCAAATGTGCGAAAACGTGTCAAAAAATATCAGCCAACTGTTAGCTTATAAGTTCGCACACAGAGACTGTTTACACCGTGCGTCTATTGTTTCTGTACACTGGCCGCACGCTGCCGCACGCACACATGTTTGAAATTGTTGCCTCGTTTTCTTTGTTTCGATTGTAGGGCGACGCTCCATCTAGACATCATATAATAAAAGCATAGACACTGGCTTCTGCAATACAATTTATAATATTGCTAGAGCCAGGCTATTTGAGAACATGAATTTTAGATTAAAACTTTAACTTGAGACCCGTATAAGTAATGAATGGTTTTTTTCTTTTTCTTCTATTATTTATTTTCTTTTCTATTGTTGCCACAATAGTTGTTGACATACGACAGCCATTTTTAGAAAATGTGATCAAAGCTTTCAATTGTGACGTCAACCATCAAAGAAGGTTTACCTTTTAATCTTTTTTATAATAAAAGAATTGTGTAACCACACTCTTACAATACACTCAAAGCCATTGTGACTCACTAAAAGTGTAGTTATTCCAGTCATGATACGGAAATTCTTTCTTTTCGTATGAAATATAATATATTTTTTCTGGTGAAAGTTGCTTAGTCACTTTGTGCGGAAATCGGTAGGTTGATGCCTTAATACATAGTTATATTATTCCATGAATAATACAATATCTTTGTTTTGGAGGGAAATGTTTACTGAATGAATCGAGTTATTTAAGGTAACCTATAATAGCTGTCATCAGTTTTGGGCACCTTTAATTATACCCTATTTTCAGACATTTTTGTTATAAAATAAACTTCTTTAATGGGTGTAAAAGTACCCGAAAGGCACTTGCTCTCCCCGTCCCCGATGTACAGAATGCTTGCTTGACGGCTTCGTGATGGGTACTTTTACACTCTGTTTACTACTGCTAAAAATAAAATGGAATTCACTGTGACTTACCATAACCGTAAATTATGTTAACCTTATAGAAACTCACTTTTCCTAACGTATTAGCACGAGTATGTAATGACCAATGAGTTTTAGAAATAAACTCGAGTTATGAAATAGACCATAAACGTGAAACTGTACAGAATAATTGAAAACTAGAAAAGAACACACACTCTTCAATTTCTACTCATACTTACAAAAAGGTACCCACGACTAAGTCGTTATAAAGATTGTCTATACCAATGCGTCCGCTGTGAAATTGCTATGGTTATCGCCTGTAGTTCCGATCGTGTGCCACAACCTTTATTGAACCCCATTCGAGTGTGCCAGGGGTGCTATTGTGAGCAATACAATTCTAGAAATTGATACTTTGTAGGCTGTCGTGGTCAGAACATCAAAATAGATTGCGAATGTGCTCTGGAATGTGAGTTTTCTGCACTTGTTTATTTTTTGACGATTTTGTTACTGGCTGTGGAGAATTTTAGCTGTTTACTGATTTCAGTTTTGATGGAAAATAATCTCTTTAAAATGAAAATGCCGTCTGTTAAAAGAATTAGTGTAAAAGTCGAAAAGGAATCGTCTGTTATGAGAAGGAATAAAACGCAAGTGGCTAGCAGAGTGATGAATACAAATTTTGATGGAACGAGATGGAGAGGGAGGTCGACAAAAAGATAGATAGGTTGTGCGGGAGTGATTTAAAAGAAAAAAGGTGCTGCGTCGACCTCACATGACGTAGGAAAGGTAGGAAAAATAATGATGATATCACAATGCCTAACTTAAAACTATTCCATTGAAATCAATCACTTTTTTTTCTTTTTTTCGGATGGGAAATCATCAAATAACCCCTCCCGCGCTGGGCTGAGCAGGAGGGAGTGTCAGACTTTTACTGACTAAAACCCATCCATGTTCCTTCCTTTGCCTTTTGTGTTCCAAGTATCTCTTTCGAACAGTCCCGCAACCCTGGCAGGCATCGGTCCTTTCGGACCACTTCCTGAAATCAATCACTTAAGTTTGGATTTATAATAAACTTCACAGAAAAACTTTACAGAATAGCGCTGCAGGGCTGATGGTATGCCAATGGTTCATGCTATTGAAGATGGAGAGAATCTCGATCTCATAATAATAGTCTATGCACTATGCACTCGATCGAGCTCCGCACTCCGCGCTATTGTTGTGCAGCATCGAAGAGATATAGAGAGAAATATTCGAGAGATATCGTCAAGGCCAATAACGATTTTTTCCATATTATTCTGGGTATCATAGAAATTGTTGACCAGAAACTTTAAATGTTGGAATGTTTTGAACTAGGTATCATGACGTGATTCCTGAAAATGATAGTGTGCTTCCCATCTGCTTCTAGAGCACAAAGTTATCCGTTGTAGTCCTATTCGTAATTGCTTGATCACCCTAAGGTTAAATGACAATTGTGTGTCGTTTAACGTCAAAGTCTTCTTTTGCTTCAAGACAAATGTAATAGACAGTGATTTCAACCCTAGTGTTTTTTTTGGAAAAATGGCAAAATAATACAGGATGGAAGAGACACAGATGGACAAATGATTCCCACGTGTTCAATACGTTATAAATATGTAAACAAAACCCCGGGGTTGGGGTCGCCCCCCCGTTTTTTTTTTCTTTTCAGAATATGGTACTGAATACGTGGTGACCGTTTGTGGGTCGGTGTCCCAGGAACCCTGCATAACTATACCAATGGTACCTACCTGCCTACAACCTTGGCATAAATGAAGATGACAGTGACGATGAAATGCAATGAAATCGATGAAATCGACGAATAGAAATCGCACGCTGAGGAACTGTAGTGACCAATGCTTGTTCTTTCTCTGTATAAGAAGTGGTTATTACCCCACAGGATAACACACACACCCACATTTCACTCCGTTTTGTTTAAGTGCCATGTAACAGGGGGCGAGCTTATTGCCATCAACAGGGCACAATTCGAAACTCCATGGCTGCTTCTGAGAAATTCCTGACAGAAAAACCCAATAACAATTTGCCCGACCCGGGAATCGAACCCAGGACCTCATGTTCAGCAGTTGCTATTGCGACCACTACGCCAACGAGGCTTTACTTTGGATAGATAATGTTGTCACACAAAAACAAATATACAAAACAGATGACCAACGCAGCAATGCGAAAATAAATTAACAATGCAGATCCGTCTGGTCGCGAGTGGTTTGTTTAAGCCCCGCTTTTGTTTACATATGTGCATACAGTATGCCCTATTTGCATGCACCGTGACTCGTGGATTGTCAGTGAGAGAACCCGCTGTTTGGGGTATTGTCTAACCCCTGACGCAAAAAGGTTCTGTATTTTGCTTTTAAGTGAGTTTGTTTGGGTATTTGTTTATTTTTCTTCCTTGGGTCAACTTTGAATACCAATAAGTTATGTTCGATTGGTATAGATTCTGCTCTTAAGGTGGAAGCGCAAGTGTAGCCCGCGAAATTAAAATTTTCTCGCAATTTGCAGGTCTGTTTCAGGTTGCATGTTGATGAAAAATGAGTCGCGCCAGTAACACGTATGTAGTTACAGAATTATAATCATTAAAATCATCAATACAGCCGTCTAAGTTCATTTAACCCCATTGAATGACTTTTTCATGAAATAGTTAGAGAATAGGGTCAGCATGAACTAGAACCAATAAATATTTCTTCACACACCTCTGTCTAACCCTACGGGGATTAGACGCGTGATGCTATTGTTTTGTTAAAAATCGCATTTCATACAGCAAAGAATACAATTCTGTACAAAAAAGTACAGCAACATAAAAGCCTTACATAAGGCAAGTTCTTACGGCTTGCATTTCTTCAGCATTTCACAGCCACGAGCGACACGATCATGCGACACGCGTGTTGCGACAACGACTGCGACTGCACATAAAATAAACGAAAAAAGTCGTTTAGAGCATGCCATGACTCGCCGTCGCCACAACGCGACTTGCGACGCGGCGGTACTCACGTGAAGTAACTTAAGTTGCATGGCCCCAAAACAGTAAACGGGGCTTCAAAATGAAAGCCTTACGTCTTCGGGCGTGTTCTTGTGGGTTGCATTGCGTCAGTAACTCACGGGTTAGCTAGATATATGGGAGCTTGTCACCCCACACGAATTATTATGATAAATAACTATGTACAGGTACAAGACGATTTATTTATTCATTTGATGCTGCTGATATTTTAAGGGTGTTTAACTTGCGTAAGAATTTAATTATGTTTTTTGGAAGATCAAAAGACAGCAATTTGGAGTTTTTAGGGTAAAAAATCTTCACGAGATAAACCTACCTACCGTCTTATTGTATACTAGCTTCTGCCCGCGACTTCGTACGCGGATCCTGTTGCTTATGCCAGCGATAACGGGGTCTTCAAGAAAATCGAAGATTTGAAACGTCTGATGTAGAATTCTAAGGCCCGGGGACGGGAAATCAAAGGGACGAGACGATTGGAGACGTTCCAGATCTTTAATTTTTGTAAGTCCACAGGAAATGCCCATCAGAATAAACAACTTTTGCTAAGACATCATTCCTTAATATGTTATAGTGTCGCTGGGCTTTGGAGTTTCACAACAGGTGTTCCAGATCTTCAAATTTATTCTCACAGCAGAAAATGCTCTTCACGTGGAATGATTTTTGCTATGGCACCATTTTTATATCTCTTATACTTTAGCTGGTCTGTTGCGGTTCTGCATCAGTGGCCTTGCACTTTAAATGTTGGCATAAATGGACCTTCTGAAATCTGTTTCGCACCAAAAGATGTCATTTGAAAGGCATTATTGTACGAACGAATGTTGTCCAAGAAATGTTTTGACTGTGGATGGTCACCGATTAGCAGTGGTCTTAATATTTCTGGAGGATTTTGTAATATTTCAATATGTACTTTCCCACCTGAGCAACACATACCGTATGTTTCTTTTTGCCATTTAACAGCTTCACAAAATGTACCTTTTTGAACCATACCTCTGATGGCGGAATATGTGGCGTAACCGTGTGTGTCATAGGAGTATGAGTAAAAGCACTCCGTTCCTTATCAACTCAAGGAAGGTCGCCATGCCCTACGGCGATATCTTAAGACACATCCGATTCTTCAGATGATATTGACATTCTGTTCAGAGAATGTCAAAGGCGATCAGAATTCAAACGTTCGTTGCGCTCTTCTTCTGTCTCTTCATGCCGTACTCCAGCAATTCTTTCTCTCTCACTTTCTAACTGATTATGAATATTTTGTTGTGTGCGTGTTCTGGACAATGTATGATAATCTTGATCAGCAGTTAGTTGCGCATCACGTTCATCACTTGTTTCAAAAGACCTGTTAGTAGATGTGCGAATTCGCTGTGAACTCAAGCTTGATTCTGTATCGGTAAACGTTTCCGATTCGCGAGACAATGCATGTCGCTCACGATCAGCAGTCAGTCACGCATCACGTTCCGGACTGGTCTCTAGAGACCTAGCAGCAGATGCGTAGATACGCTGAGAACTCAAGTGCAATTCTCTATCAGTGAACGTCGCCGACTTGCGAGACAACGCGTGACGTTAATGATCAGCGGCCAATCGCGCATCATTTTCTTCACTGGTCTCTAGAGACCTGGATGTAGATGCGTAAATACGCTGAGAACGCAGGCATGCTTCGCGATCCGAAGAGGTTTCTACGGAGCGAGTTGCAACCTGATGTTCTCGAACAGCACCAAGTCTCTCGTGACGCTCTTCAGTAGATTCTTGGGATCTTAAGATCCTCAATCTTTTAGCTCCTTTGGAACGTTGGAAAAGATTTGACCTCTTTCTAGGCATGGTTATAGTTTTATTCCGAAGATACCTGATCAATTAAAATCTAAGTGACTGCTCCCCTGCGTTACCGGGTAGGCTACCGTGTCACGAAGATAAATGGTAAAGGAAATTAAACACTCTAATAACATAAGCCCGAAGGCATATTTATTCGATAAAATAATAAATAGGAGTTTTGGCCAGTAGAGTCAAATTTTCAATGATTCATCGAATTTTCATCGAAAATCAGTCCTAATCTGTTACCGCCTTCATCGCGTGGAGGTAAGCTTATGTTATTTTATAATTATACAGTGAAATTAGTGATAGTTTTGATTTCCACATCAGGTGTTCCAGATCTTCAATTTTTATACAACAACAGAGAGTGCTCGTCAGGCTGAACAACTCTTGCTAAGACGTCATTCCTATTCTATATGTTATAGTGTAGCTGGGCTCGTGGAGTTCCACATCAGCTGTTCCAGATCTTCAAATTTTATACGACAACAGAGAGTGCTCATCAGGCTGAACAACTCTTGCTAAGACGTCATTCCCATATATGTTATAGTGTAGCTGGGCTCTTGGAGTTCCACATCAGGTGTTCCAGATCTTCAAATTTATTCTCTTAGCAGAAAATTCTCATCACGTGGAACAATTTTGCTATGGTACCATTTTTGTATGTCTTATAGTTTAGCTGGTCTGTTGCAGTGCTACATCAGATGTTCAAGTTTCCAAACTCAAGTTGTCTAACAAAAAAGAAAAAAAAAAAAACAATTGTTTATTTAGACATTAAGTACAATGCCATCGCCCTCACTTTTTCCTTTTATAAAAACAATACGCCAGCCAAAATAAATGAAATTTAATGGGCCAATAAAATTTCGCGGCCTAAATAGCTTATTTTACCCTACATAGATTTGAATTAATTGTTTTCCCTATTGCCAAAAAGGAGTTGGATTTCGTTTTTTGCCTTCTGTTTTGCGTATTTTCATGTCATTGTGTTTTTTTAAGGCTCCATGTTTTTGTCTTGAATCCGTTATATTATGAGAAGACAGAAAATGGACTTCAGTATAGTTGTTAGCATAGACATTTATAATCAGCCTATAAAATTTCCACAGCCGTTTTGTCAAATCAGACAGAGGGCCGTAATATGTGGATCTCTTCAAAGTTCAAGTGAATCCGTGGTGGTTTCTTCTAGGCAAGCGTGCTCCACCCTAAGCCGCATCATCGCTTCATATCAGGTAAGTTGAGGTCAAACGCAAGCCTATTTAGTGTAAAACAGCACCACGCAAACCCTGTGCGGATTGGTAAATCAATATATATTATCTTTGTTCTAGACCTTGTTGGTTTCTTCAGGACGATTTTCTCTATTAGTGGTTATTATATAATTTACACAAAGAATGTGCCTGTATGGGTTTGACCCCACGACCTACTTGAAAGTAGGATTCGTTTCTAATGGGCCACTACTACCCTCTCTGTTTTTCATTAACTCAAACATTATTAGCTTTTTCCCAAATATGTTGGGGTCGGCTTCCAGTCTAACCGGATGCAGTTGAACACCAGTATTTTGCATGGAGCATGCCTATCTGACCTCCATAACCCAGTTAGTACTGGGTTTTACGATATCCCTTGGTAAGACTGGTTGCCAGACTTTCGGACCACTGACTAACAACTGTCAAAGATTTACAAATGACAGCCGGAACGAACGGCTTAACGTGCTTACCAAGTCACGGAGCAAACTAGGCAAGCAAGGCTTAATCTAAAGATCGACCCCAGCTGCTGTTATGTTTTATCCACGAGCATTCTCATTTCGTTAAAGAAAGAAAGAATAGAAAAGAAAGAAAACATATTTATTTGGCATATGCTACAAGTGCACACAACAAAACAACAAATAAAAAAGAGCTTAAATCTAAACAAGAAAAAACAAGAGATAATTGTGTTTTAACTTCACCGTAATGACATTATGTAAACAAACACCGACCAAGCCTCCTTGATCCTCAAAATTTCCATGCCACAGTTCTAAAACCATCAAAATGTAGATGAAACAAAAGGTACACGCTGCAACGTCGTTGAATAATCACCGACATAACTCAGAGAAGGCTTTTTGAATTCATCCCCCTGACATTAGCATAGGAATCTAAATACCGCAGTTAGTACGAAGAACGGGGAGGAGCGACAGGTTTTTGTTGACATTTTGGTAGAGTGTTTCGTTCATTATGCTACACTCCATATTTGAAGAGTTGTCAGTAAAGAGAGCCTGAATTAGATTTTTTTTAAAGACTTCGGCCTCATCTTACTTTAAATTATTTTGATCTTATCATCATATAGCCTAAGTTTTTCTCAACTAAGTTGGGTGTCGGTTTTCAGTTCTACCGGATGCAGCTGAATACCAGTATGTAACATGGAGCGACTTGGAAGTCGCTCCTTGCAAAGATAGGATTTTATCTGACCTCCCAAAATTACGATATCCCTTGGCAAGTCTGGATGTCAGACTTTCAGGCACATTTTGAACTCCTTTAATATTAATAATAAGTGCAGAACATTTAGCTTAGGTATAACTTACTAAACACACTGATGAAAAAACGAAACCTTTAATACTTAATTATTTCGTAGAAATAAGTCTTAGAACTTATTAAATGTTGATGAAGAACACTTAGTGCCAATTTAAGTATTACTTCGTCGTAAGTTACACTATAATAAGTGTCTTAAAATAATTTCTACAAAATTGTTAGGTTTAAAGTGATTTTATAAAGGCATAATCGGCATTAAATACAAAGTAACTGAAACACAATATACAAGGTGTAAACACTCTTTATGAAGCCGTCAACTAAGCATTCCGAATGCAATAAGCAAATATTGTAGCTGGAAGACGATTTTTTTTGTGGTGAAAAATCACATTTTCCCGTAAAATTCAATGTAAGGCACTCAAAACATTGTGCTGATGAATGCAAACGGGTCATGAAAGTATTTAAAGTATAATAGCTGAAACTTTGATTTCCAATATCGCACAGTACCTAGTACCTCCAGAACAAAAAAATAGTAATGCCAGGGAGAACCAAATGACTATCAGCTTCGTTATGGGTCTATACAGCGTGTAACAGAAAGGGTATTGTCATATGGAAGAGTGTAGTACGGACCATCAAACTGAACAACTTTCTCTATGGGACCACCATCGTAATCACGAAGAAAATTATCAGCTGTCTCATACAAAATTTCAATACCTACTTGACCCAAATGTATGGGACAGGTATTATTTCTTTACGATTACGATGGTGGTCCCATAGAGAAAGTTGTTCAGTTTGATGGTCCGTACCACACTCTTCCATATGACTATACCCTTTCTGTTAAACGTTGTATACACACTATGCATTGGCACAAAAAATACCACGAAAGCGGTGAAGTTTTTGGAAAAAAATAATTTATAATACTGTCATTCCAGCGGCATAAAGAAGAAGAAGAATTAGTCTGTTTTTTTTTTTTTGATATATTATTTTTTTCCAGCCCATAATGCGCCAGATTTTATCAATTCTTTTTCTATTATAATAAGAAACCGTCATCCCAAAACCAATATTCTCAAAATCTCAATCTCAATTCTCAATATAAACAAAGGATCCATTGCAAAACATCCAACGCCATCTTAAATATGACCGCTCCGACAGTGACGTCACTGCAATAGCCTTAAAAGACGTCATTAGGCTTTTACAATCTTACCACTAATATGTTCATAACCCTTGTGTGTGTACACTAAGGTTGAAACCCGCGTGATTGTTGGAAAAACTAAGTTGGTGCAAAAGGTGTCATTGACGAATCTGCCCCATTTCTCATCAAGTATCATTACGAAATGTCACCATCGGGTGTCACGAGCTGTCATTTGCGTTGTAATACTCAAAATGACTACCTTTATAGTACGCTGCGCTGGTAGGGTAATTTCGCGGTTTACGTGATCGAAATGGAAATGGAACTGTCTTTATTCTACCCATTATGATATTGGATTGGTTCAATAAGATCTAATAAATCGCCAGACGATCGATCGGACTGCCTCGTTGGTCCTGTGGTCGCAATTGCGACTACGGAGCATGAGGTCCCGGGATCGATTCCCGGGTTGGGCAAATTGTTATTGAGTTTTTCTATCTGGAATTTCTCAGTAGCAGCCAGGGTGTCTGCATTCGTGCCCGGTTGGTGGCAATAGCGAGCCTATTGCCATCAACCGGGCACGAATCCCGCTATTAAATTGGACCTAAAAACCACTGGCGAAATGTGGGTGTACTATAAGGTACTTAACTAAGTATTACGTGGCTTATTTGTTTTTTTTTTTGTCTTTTTTGTTTTTATTAGAGACACTTTTAATCTTGCTACATCGTTCTCACATAGAAAGAAAGAAATAAATAAAAAATGTTTATTTGTAGCAGGGACATGACGTGCATACAAGAAATAAAATAACTGAGGTGGACTGTATTGTTTCACAGCACCTAGACTGAATATTTCCGTAGTGGACTGTATATTAAAACATTTACTTGATAATCACTAGTTTTATTTCACTATTAAGTTACATTGTAGAGAGCTTGTAATCGACTGTGTTCTGGCATCGCCTGGTTCGGTCTTTTATACACGAACGCGAAAGCGCACGGGGCGGCGGTGCCCAACATTATTCCCGCCAAATGATCAATAACATGGCGCCGACCAACGGAGGGGTACTGGACAGGTTTCGACCTGTCGGGACTTGAACAGAACATGAATGCCGGTCCGTTGGTCGACCAATCAGAGTGTTTGTTACATTTCAACATGTCAGAACCTGTTGGTTCAAGGGTTTCTGGCTTCTATGTGCCTAATCATTATTATTTATTGATTATACATAAATCTTAACCTACTGGGGACCCGGGGATCGGCGTCTTTATCATTATCGTTTATTATATCTAAGTCTTATTCTACTTAGGACTCGGAGATCGGTGTCTTTATTACTATCTATACATAAGTTTTATGTTGGTCGTGATCCTGAGATCGGCGTCCGCAACAGTCCTCCCCCCGGCGCAGCCTGCGTAGCCTCTTCCTTTTTCATAAGGACGACGAGCTTGCTCACCGGACGTCGGAAGATGCCGGTTCTGGTCCGCACCTCGACGACTCGAATGCTGCCGTCGGTTCCTGGATGCGTTCTCTCGACGACTCCCATCGGCCAGGTGTTCCGGGGCAGCGTGTGGTCGACCACGAGGACTACATCTCCAGCCCGCAGGGGCCGGGCGTCGTTTCTTGGTTCGCCGCGTGGTACCAGCGTTGGCAGGTATTCCCGGAGCCAGCGCCGCCAGAAGTGGTCGGCAAGCGCTTGGCTAGCTCGCCATGCTCGTCGGTCGGCTTCCTCGCAGGGTCCCGTTGCTGGTAGGCCGTTTGATGACCCTAGCAGGAAGTGGTTGGGGGTCAAGGCCTCGGGGTCGTCGGGATCCACGCTGACGTGGGTCAATGGTCGTGCGTTGATGGAGAACTCAGCCTCGGTGAGGAGTGTGCTGAGTACTTCCTCTGCTGGTGCCTTCTCCCGCAGGGTGACTTTGAGGGCCGTTTTGACTGAGCGGACCATCCTCTCCCACGCGCCGCCTTGATTGGGCGCGCCCGGAGGTATAAAGCGCCACTCCATCCGATGCTGTAGTCCCTCGTCGCTCAGCGCGGGCAGCCACTCGGTGTAGGCGTTGCGTAACTCTTGGTCAGCCCCGCGGAAGTTAGTTCCGTTGTCGGAGTACATTAGCCGCGGCCATCCTCGGCGGGCGGCCATTCTTCTTAGTGCCATGATGGCGGAGTCGGTTGAAAGGGACGCTACCAACTCGATGTGCACGGCGCGGGAGGTCAGGCAGGTGAACAGCGCTCCCCATCTTTTTTCTCGGCGACGGCCCACCTTGACCATCATTGGTCCGAAATAATCCACACCGCAATTAGTGAACGGGCGGTGGAAAGGGTCTAGGCGGGCGTGCGGCAGGTCTCCTGTGGCCGGCGTCTTGGGCGTTCCCTTCAGTCTCTTGCAGAAAGCGCAGTTTCTCTCTATCGTGCGCACGGTGGGTCGTAGGTGTATGATCCAGTAGCGCTGCCGTAGGTCGTTCGTCACGCGTTCTCTGTTGGCGTGTCCCGCAGCGCAGTGTTCCCGCAGCACGATGAGTTTGGTCAGCGGGTGGCGGCCGTCCATTATGATGGGCCGCTTTGTCTCTGTGGGTGCCGAAGATGCCTCGATTCGTCCTCGCACCCTCAGGAGTCCATCTTCTATAATCGGATCTAGGCGGTACAGCCGGCTCGTCTTAGTTAATGCTCGAGCCGACTTGATCCTTTTCATTTCTTCGTCGAAGCTTTCTTCTTGCGCATGCCGGATTAGTTCCATCTCGGCGCGCTGAATGTGCCGATGTTCCATGTTGGTTGCCTTACGTCGGCAAATGTCAATGAAGGCGAGTGCCCGTGCAGTGGTTCTCACCAGGACTTCGTATTTTGAGAAGCGGGCAGGGTCGGGTAGCCAGCTGTCTCGTCTCGGTTCTTCCCTGGTATGCAGGACCTCGTCGACCTCGTCTTCTACTGTTGTCATGGTGGGCCATTGCGCTTCAGGTTGGTACAGAAAGGCAGGCCCCTGGAACCATCGATCCGTTGTGCTCAGAGGAGTGTCGCTGAGCCTTGTTGCGTCGTCTGCCACGTTGTGTTCTGTGGGCAGCCATCGCCAGTCTTCCTTCTTTGTGAGTTCCGCGATCTCACCCAGTCTGTGCGCGACGAAAGGTGTGTAGCGTCGCATGTCGTGGTGTATCCAGTGAACCACGGTGGATGAGTCGGTCCAGTAGGTCGTTCGACCAATCTTTATGCGGTGTTCTCGTCTGATTGTGTCGGCGAGTCTTGCACCGATGACCGCTGCTTGAAGTTCGAGCCGAGGTATGGTCTGCGCCTGTCTTGGGGCCACCTTGGCTTTGGCGGCCACCAATACCACGGTGATACTCCCGTCGCTGCTTGTGATCCTCCAGTAGGCCACGGTCGCGTAGGCCTGTTCGCTGGCGTCACATAGCACGTGGAGGTCGATGCTCTCGTACTTCTTCTTCGTGTAGCAGCGTGGCAGTCGGAGCTTGGCAATCTCGGCGAGGTGTGCCAACCACGATGCGAAGAGTTCGTTTTCTTCCGTCGGTATCTGTTCGTCCCACGTTGTCTGGAGGCGCCACAAGCTCTGCAGGATGATTTTAGAGCGAATGGTGTAATGGCTCAACAACCCGAGAGGGTCGTAGATGGACATCACGGCGCTGAGGGCTTCGCGTTTGGTTGGTGCGCGAGCTCGATCTCGTACCTCTGTTGGCACTCGGTTCATGGATGTATTGAACCCGAGTTCATCTCGTTCCGCGTTCCAGAACAGGCCGAGGATCTTGCTTTCCGGTTGCTCTCCCCCCAGTTGTGTAGGTGTAGTGGCGTACAGCTCAGGGGGTATGTCGCGCAGCACTGTTTTATCGCTGGCGTTCCATCCCCGCAATGTGAAGCCGGCGTTGGCGTGTACTGTTCTCGTCTCTTCCACCGTCTTCCATGCTTCCGTTGGGTCGTCGTAGCTTGCCACCAGGTCGTCCATGTAATGGCTCTCCTTGATTGCCTCCAGCGCCCGCGGGTACTCCTGCCCGTGAATGTCTGCGTTGTGGTTGCGAACATAATGGGCCATGTACGGGGAGCACGCGGCGCCGAAGAGCATACTTATCATCTTGAATTTGAGTGGAGGCGTCTCTCTCTCGTCGCCTCGCCACAGGAACTGCTGCGCTGGTTGGTCTTCCGTTCTTATTTGTATTCTTAAGAACATCTCTTGAATGTCCGCTGTTACTGCCACTGCCCTTTCACGGAATCGGAATAGGATCCCCGGTAATGACAGCAGCAGGTCTGGTCCCTCCAACAGTTCATCGTTCAGGCATGTTCCGTGGCTTCTCGCGGCTGCGTCAAACACTAGCCTGCACTTGCCGGGCTTGTTCGGGTTCTGCACGGCAAAGTGTGGCAGGAACCAGCACACCGGGCTCGCACGTTCTGAGCCGTCGCACGGTGTGGCGTAGCCTTTCTTCAACAGGTTGTCGATCTGGCTGGAGTACTCTTTGGCAAATTTCGGATCGGCGTCCATCCTTTTCTCTATTGTTGTGAGGCGACGGAGTGCTTGGCTGTAACTGGGTGGCATGACGGTGTCGTCTGTTCGCCACGGCAGCCCTACTTCGTACCCTGCTTCGGTCTTCTTTGTGGTCGCCTCGACTATCTTGACGGCACGCTGATCTGCCTCTCGTACTCGTGGCTTCCCTTCTATGCAGAGAGCCTCTATCTTGAAGTGAGCGTCGACCAAGTGGTGGAGCTCCTGATTGCTCACGTTCGACTCTCGGTCGGGCTCGTATATATGCAGCACCCTACCCTTTTGAATGAGGGCGCTGCGTGGTGCGGTTCCGTGCACCACCCATCCCAGCTTCGTTCTCGATGCGGCCGGCTCGTTCGGGTTGCCGGTCCTGAGTTCCCTGGAGACGATGCACTCCCAGTGGTCTGTCCCCACTAAGAGCCCGGGGCGTGCGCGTTCGTAACACACCTCGTTTCTGGGAAGGTCTCTCAGGTGCTCGTGTTGAAGAAGGGTTTCGGAGATGGCCTGCTGATGCAGCTGCAGGTCTTTTATGGTCCTGGCTCTGACTTTGTACCTTTCGGTTTCGTTGACGCCTCTGACGTCTATTGTGACGAGCTGGCTCTCGGTTTCCTCTTGTGACATGTTGACGCCGTTCAAGTGCAGCGGTTGTGATGGCCCTTCTGCCCCGATGCTGGTTGCTAACTCTTTGTCGATGAGAGTTACTGTTGCTCCTTCGTCTAGGAGTGCGTAGGTCTGCACCTCCCCTTGTGGTCCTGACACGATGATCGGACACATCTTCAGCAGTACTGTTCTTTGACTCATAGCTGGTTGCGGCGTGACTGATAGAACGGCCTCCTGCTTCGGCGTCTCTGCCTTCGGCGCTTCTGCTGCTTTGGCCGCCTCTGGTCGTGGCGGCGCCTGGTGCAGGGACGCGTGATGTGGTCGGCGGCATTGGTCCACGCCGCAGGGTCTTGACTTGCATCCGATGCGCCGGTGCTGTCTTTGGGCGCACTTGAAGCAGATTCTCTTTTGTTTGAGAAACTCCCATCGTTCTTGAATCGTTAGTGCCTTGTACTTGGGGCACTGAGGCAGGGCGTGTGCTTGTTCACACCCAGGGCATGGTATCTTCTCGTCATCAGCTGCGGCGACAGTGTTGTAAACTGTTGCTTTCTTCTTTAGGGTTACGGCTGGTCGTGTCTCCTTCTTTTGGCTTGCGGTGGTGCACGTGGATGGGGCATAAGTGTAGCGTAGTGCCCTGTCCGCCTCCCTCATTAGGAATCGGGAGATTACGACGATTTCTGGGTCGGCCGTCCCTTCGTTATCATAGGCGTAGTCACACCAGCGGGAGCGGAGATGTGGACTCAGCTTGTCCAGCACTTCTCTCGTCAGCAGGGGATTGAATAGGTAACCCCTTCGGTCGATGGTCTTCAGTACGCAGATAATGTTCTGTAGTTTCACAGCAAAACTGTTGAGGTCGGCTGCTGATGCTCCAGGTCTAGGGAGCTTCTTCAGATCCTCGAGCGCCCGATCGATGATAATTTCGGGTCGCCCGAAGCACTGCTCCAAGGTCTTCATTATTATGTCAGGGTCTGTGGCCGTGTGTAGTAGTGCGGCCACAGCATCCCTAGCTTCTCCCTTCAGGCAGCTCCTCAGTCTGTGAATGTTCTCTGCTGCTGGAATCTGGTACATGTTGGTTGAGTCTCGAACGGCTGCCTTGAAGGGCAACCACTCGCTGGCGGCTCCAGTGAACGTCGGCAGGTCCGTATATCGTGGACGGGGTCTGGCCATCTTCTCGAGGGTCGTGGCTAGTTGCTCGATGCTATTTCTCGTTCTGGTTGGAGTTGGCGATCGTGCTCTGGGCGCCTCGAACCTTATTTGTCTTGGTTCCTCCCTGGCGTCCTTGGTTGCTTCCTCCCCCCGTGAGTCGAGCGGGTTCGTTCGTAGCCACTCGTCTACCTTTAGATGAGGTTCTTCTGTTATGGGCTCATCATTGATGCTTTCTTCGTCGTTGATGGCGGACACCTCTGCGGCTAGTCTCTTCTTAACTAGGTCCGCTTCCACGTCCATCTGTTTTCTTTGTAGAACCGCCAGTCTCTCTGCGGCGTTTAGTTCCGCTTGTCGTAGTCGCGTCGTGATGCTTGTGGTCGATCGGTGTGACCTCAGCGACCTTGCTGGTGACCTTGCTCGTTGTTGCGTGGTCACCGTTGTTCTGACCCCGGAGGGCCCAGCTGTGCTCGTTTCCGCCAGCCTTGAGAAGGGTGAGGCCGGCGGATCTAAAGATACTCGTCGAAGTCGCTCTTTTTCAATGTTTTCTTGCTCTCGGCGGCGTGCGGCTTCTTGTGTGCGTCGCTGCTCTTCTAATTCGACTAAGTCTGATTGGCTTCTTGTTACGACCATTTTGAAAATGTGCCTAGGGTTGGCACACTTCCTGTTCGGGTCGGCGCGCAGACGGTTCGGGTTGACACGCAAGTGGTTCGGTACAAGCGGTCGAGTCGACACGCAGACGGTCGTTTACAGGCACTGTCTACCTAGTCTAGGTTAGTTCGGTTCGTCACAGACCCAGATAGGTAGGCACAGGCACTCGTTGATTCTGCCTCGATGTTCTTGACTTAGTTGACTCTGGCGCCTTGCCTATATAGGTAGGCGCAGGCACACGTTGATTCTGCCTGACTGGCAGGTACAGGTACTCGCAGATTCTGCCTGGCTAGTAGGCACAGGCACGCACTTATAATTTTTAGCTTATATACTTTTGAACTGTTATATACTTTGTTTATATACTTTTGCACTGTTATATACTTTGTCACTGTTATATACTTGGCGCTTATATACTTTGCGCTTATATACTTAGGCACTATTATATACTTTGTCACTGTTATATACTTGGCGCTTATATACTTTGCGCTTATATACTTAGGCACTTGTTATATACTTTGCGTTTATATACTTTGGCACTTGTTATATACTTTGCGCTTATATACTTTGCGCTTATATACTTAGGCACTGTTATATACTTTGTTTATATACTTTGGCACTGTTATATACTTTGTCACTGTTATATACTTGGCGCTTATATACTTTGCGCTTATATACTTAGGCACTGTTATATACTTTGTTTATATACTTTGGCACGGTTATATACTTTGTCACTGTTATATACTTGGGCACTGTTACTTACGTAATGTTCATTGTCCAACACAACAGCGTTTATGCCTGGTAACTTGATACACTCACGCGTTAGTTCTCCTAGGTTACAGGCACAGGTACGCACTTGTACGATCTGTCTATCGGTCTATAGACACAGGTACATACTTGTAAGTTCCGTCTGAAGCACTAGGTACGCGCACTCGTTACTATTGCTTAGATAGCAGGCACAGGCGCGCTTGTATTATATACTTTACGCGCACTTGGTTACTAGTTATATACTTTGCACTGTTACTCACGTAATGTTCTTTTTGTTTAACAACGTTTCTGCCTGGTAACTTGATACACTCACGCGTTAGTTCTCCTAGGTTACAGGCACAGGTACGCACTTGTACGATCTGTCTATCGGTCTATAGACACAGGTACATACTTGTAAGTTCCGTCTGAAGCACTAGGTACGCGCACTCGTTACTATTGCCTAGATAGCTAGGCACACAGGCGTTCGGTTTGGATCCGGACGGCGGCACTACTTATTATCTGGCCGACGTTTACCCAGATCCGTGACAGTCGATTCTCTCATTTACACATTACGTTAAGTTCACAAGTATATACTTTACTTTTTTACTGAATTTAATACTTTTCAAATAGCTACACTGGTTTACTTTTTAAACTTATATCACGACTCGATGGACCAAAACTGAGTTTAAAACTTTCATATTCACTGGTTTAGTTTCTAAACTTATTATCACGACTCGAAGGACCAAAACTGAGGTGGACTGTATTGTTTCACAGCACCTAGACTGAATATTTCCGTAGTGGACTGTATATTAAAACATTTACTTGATAATCACTAGTTTTATTTCACTATTAAGTTACATTGTAGAGAGCTTGTAATCGACTGTGTTCTGGCATCGCCTGGTTCGGTCTTTTATACACGAACGCGAAAGCGCACGGGGCGGCGGTGCCCAACATTATTCCCGCCAAATGATCAATAACATGGCGCCGACCAACGGAGGGGTACTGGACAGGTTTCGACCTGTCGGGACTTGAACAGAACATGAATGCCGGTCCGTTGGTCGACCAATCAGAGTGTTTGTTACATTTCAACATGTCAGAACCTGTTGGTTCAAGGGTTTCTGGCTTCTATGTGCCTAATCATTATTATTTATTGATTATACATAAATCTTAACCTACTGGGGACCCGGGGATCGGCGTCTTTATCATTATCGTTTATTATATCTAAGTCTTATTCTACTTAGGACTCGGAGATCGGTGTCTTTATTACTATCTATACATAAGTTTTATGTTGGTCGTGATCCTGAGATCGGCGTCCGCAACAATAACAATAATCATACAACGCATAACACATATTATAAATACACAGGACAGAAACAAAGAAAACAATATAAAAAAATAACAGTTTACACATCGTGACTGCGACAAGCAGGTGCTACATAGGATGGTACATAGTGTACCATCTCATCATGAATGATGTAACGAAGGTTTTGTAACAATAATATGCTGATTTAAAAGAGTGTCCATGGACATAAACTGTCACTTACGGGATATCTTCCGTGATTGTCTATTATTTTGAGCTCCCGATATTTCGACGCTGTTGCAAGCGCCATGATCGCGGGTTGACTGGAGAATGCGGGTGGATGAAAAATAAATTGTTAAGAGCAGACAAATCTGTCTACCCTCTTTCTTTGTCTTTTGCTACGCGCACTACTGGAACTCATCACTAAGTCACGGCAAAACACACTCACAGTATCACAAGGCTTTTTGCAACAGCGTCAAAAAATCGGGAGCTCAAAATAATAGACAATCACGGAAGATATCCCGTAAGTGACAGTTTATGTTTCTGTATTATTTAAAACAGTGCCCATGGAGTTTCTTACCCGTTCTTGTCATTGTCACAGTGATATAGATCTACGCTAGAAAATGGGCAACTACTGGACTGTAGCTAGTGCTGCATTTCGTTGTTATCCTTGTTTCGACAATATTCAAAAGTGCCTGTAACTGGCCTACTTGAAATAAATGATTTCATTTTGTACACCTCGTCCACCCTTCGATTATTACAAGCATGATGTTATGTTTATGTTCAGGTGGTTACTATGACGTCTTAAAGCAGAAGTAATTCCCGTGTGGGAAAGAGACAGAGCTATACAGATCGTCTAGCGCCATCTCTTTCCCACACTGGAATTACTGCTGCTTTAAGACGTCATGGTAGGCCACCTGATCAAACAAAGAAAAACAATTTATGCACAGTGTGTTTCTGTCGTAGTGACATTCTTCAGAAAAGTCAGCCGCGGTGTAGGTAGTCGCAACCGGCGTCGTGCGTGTACGACCGAGCGCATATGTAACCATAGTAGTAGGCAGTGAGGCGGTGAGAAGCTTGCGGCTAAATAATAACAGCTGCACGGGTCTATCTTCTAGGTTAAGCAGCGCTTGCCAAGGTCGGTCTGTGGATGGGTTACCACCCATTACATAGTTCTGCCGTGCCTCGGAAAGCACGTTCAGCCGTTGGTCACAGTTGTCATTATTTTTTAGATCTTTTGACAGTTGTTACTAGTAATTCAGTGTCGGATCACTGTCTGACGACCAGTTTTACCAAGAGGTATTGTATTACCCAGTACTAACTGGGTAGTGGAGGTCAGATAGGCAGTCGCTCCATGTAAAACTCTGGTATTTAGTGGCACCCGGTAAGACTGGAAGCCGACCCCAATATATTTGGAAAAAAAGGCTAGGCAGATGTAATATTATTGTACTGTATTATCATACTTTTTACTTTGTATCTCATTATAAGCGGACTGTATGTTCTTATTAACCGACTTCCAAAAGGAGGAGGTTATCAAGTCGACTGAATTTTTTGTGAGGAATAAATTTCTATAAACCGAATATCGTCGTTTCGTCCTACCGCGTGAGTTATAGTATGTACATAAATATGTATCCGGTACCGTCGATTTGTTTTGTTTTTCATATTTCAGATCTGCTCCATTCAATACCTAAATGCACGGTTATCCTAATCAATCAACGGTACGGCAGGAAAATTAATTGTTAAGAGGAAATGCGGTAGGTATTTGAAGAAACTGTTGCTGTTGCTCAACGAGCGCTATTTCGACATTAGTGCGTTACAGACAACTACAGATCCGACAATTAAAAAGTCATGATTCGAGGTTTAGCTCTCGACTATTTCCTCCTCCAATATTCGACCAATTTAAAGGATATTTCATAAACTGAATAAGAAAACAATTCATTGTATCACTATGTTTTTCTTTTTTCATTAATAGTTGTGAAATTTGTACACTAGGCCTCTGTTGACAGCGGTCCAAATAGGCAATTTTGAGCACTTTGTAAAGGTTCTAGTGCTGATACAGATTATGTGTCATCAGAAAAGAAAACATAGGGACATAGAAGAGGTTGATATACCTATTAACTGTAAAAATCATAGTTTTAATGTCATAAACCAGAAAGAAAACAGGCGAGAGCGTTTGTGTGGAGAAAACACACGCATTTCCTCTTAAGCAAATTGATACCAAAGATTAATTTTCCGTTTTATACCTATTTCATACAGCTAACAAAGTATTACTGATGACGGTTTACGTTAGCAAATTAACCAATTAGCTTAGCAATGAACTTCCCTACCTTTACACTAGCGTACACTTTCTTCACTGTTCTTAGTGCTCCGCAAGTACTATATAATAGCGCCCCCGCATAACAATAAACTTAGTTTCAATTTTGGGCGACATGCACAATAATTTCAGCCTGTAATTGTGCACCCCTGCAAGGAAACTTCAAGGAGCTTTAGTACGACTTAGGGGAGTAGGACTAATGTGTTACATTTCCTTATAGTGTATTTTACTAATGAGTTTCATTAGTGACGGCCTTAGTGCGTTTGGGTACGTCCATCCCAGGATACCGGCAAAATTTGTTTGGTGATTTCTTGGTTTGCCTGTCACACACATTACTCCCAAACCACTGCAACTCTTGAAAGCCAGAATCAACAGTGGTGACCACCAAAAACGCCAAGACAATGAGCTTGATGAAGTCCCAGAGGACCAATTTAACTGTCTTGGATCATAGAATAACATTACGCCTGTAATCTCAGAAGGGTTTCACCAGTCCCATTTAACAGGGGGCGAGCCTATTGCTATCAATCGGGCACAAATCCAGACTCCGTGGCTGCTACTGAGAAAATTCCTGATAGAAAATCCCAACTCTTTGCCAAACTCGGGAATCGAACCCAGGACCTCATGCTCAGCAGTCGCGCTTGCGACCCTCGACCAACGAGGCAGTCTGACGGAGTTTATCTATCGAGATAGTATGACTCGAAAACTAACAAATGCCCGGATTCATTAACATTAGGCGAAACCTGAATGAATGATGCGGTGTCGGATTTTCATCTTTTAGCGCTAAGCCGAGCGTTGAAACTTCAATAGCGCGTTTGATTTACCCATTATTTTTGGTAATAGAGAAGTTTGTACCCCGGGAATATCCTACCCTACCCAAAATCTAGTATTGAATCTTCTTCTTTATCGTGTGGTTAGCACCTAACCTGGTGTCAGAGTGTTATGCCGTCCATGGGCTTCTGACTTAGCTTTACATGCCGCCAAGAAATATATCTAGGCTATCCTACCATCTACTATTGAACAGACATGAACAACACAAAACGTCCGATAAATATTATTATCATTAAACTCACCAGTTACGGTCATGATTTCCATATTGTAATTAACTAGGGCTGATGAAATTAGTTGTGTCCGACTGACAATTACCGCGTTTTCATTTAAGTTTGAAATTATAATTTGTGCTTAAAATTGTTCCATTGCATTTGTTAATTAATTGTTTTTGTTCTGAACTGAACCGCTTGCGATTGCATATTTTGGGGAATCATTTTGGAAATTACGAATATTGCAATTGCGTAAAAGCAAAATGAAGTTGTTGGTGTATTTCATTAATTTTTGGAACTCGCTTATGATAGAAAGTAAACATTTTTATAAAGGGTGTAAACAAACCCTTCACGAAGCCGTCAACACGCCCTCGATGCCGAGAACTCAAGCCAGTCCTCTACTGGGTGAATAAAAAATTATATTTTTGTAAATACCCTGTCTTCTGAATTTAATTTACCGGCTGAGCCCTAACCATTACAGTGGCGCCCAACGTGGGGCCCTTCACGAAGCCGTCAACCAAGCGTTTAGTACACCAAACCTTGTAATACTATGGTTTGCTGGGACACGACTTTTTTTTGGTGTGAAAGTCACGAATTTTGGTAGCACTACCACAATATAACGCACTTATAACATTGTGCTGATAAATGCATTGAATAGTCATGGATGTATTAGAAATTTAAAACAAGTATTAAAAATAAAAAAATATTATAAAAAAAAATGCAAAAGTTGTTGACCTTCAATATCCCCGTAACTAGAAGGTTCCCCAGGGATGGTTCAGAACAGAAAAAAAGTTATCACTATGACTGGAAGAACAAGTGCCTCTCGGTTGCGCCTATGGTATTTTTCAGTTATTTAGCGCAACACAGAAAATTCAGTTTAAAGCTCATCGTGCTGTGTTGTGCTGCCGCTGCGGCTAGAGAGAAGCTACAGAGAACCTCAAGTGGCGTAAATATAGAAACCGTTATGGAAACTGTATTTTCGAGCCGTTTGGGGTTGAAACTCTGGAGCCGTGGGGTCCGAGTGCTCATATCCTGTTTAAGGAAATTTCGAAACGCCTGGTTGATGCTTCCCGTGACCCTAGGGCTGGTTTTACCTTGGCCAGAGGCTAAGTGTTGCTATACAACGTGGCAACGCCGCCAGTCTCTTGGCTACATTACCGGCTAACAGCGTTGAGGAGAAGTTTTTCGATGCTATTGTATAGCTTGTTGTTAGTTTATTTAATAGTTTTTAATTAAAAAGGTAAATAAATAAATAATAAATGCCCAATAAAAGATAAAAAAAAACATATATAAATAAGTAATAAATGTAAATGAATGGTAATGTATTACCTGAAAATGAGAAAAAATTATGAATGCTGCTGTTAAACTTTAGTTTACACAAACCATCTTTATTCAGAATTCCAAATTTACGTCCTGTAAGAATATTAAGCAATGCCAAGATACCATTTAAAAAAAAACATACCATCGGTCAATACTGTCCCACTAAAAAAATGCCTAGGCCTTTTCCCACATACCCACATTAATCAGCAATGCAAACCAATAAATACTAGAAACAGTACCTGAACCTAATCATCATAAATAAAGATCTAGACTAAACCAACCCCTCCAATAGCTAGGTTCAATATTTACTACCAACAACAATATACCAGTCAGAGTCATAAAATTTCTGACTACCCTCATAAAGTTTTAATGTCAATAACTTTACAATGTGTGGTTGTAACATGGCCAGTTTGTCATGGCAGCCGTAATAATATTAATGACGGAGTGACATGGTTCTACTGCATAGAAGATCTCTTTTTTCACACAGAGAAGGAACCATTATCTGCCTAGCCTTGCCTTGCCCTTAGTATTACCGGATACAGTCGAAAACCAGTATTGTACAATGAGCGACTTCCTATTTGACCTCCAAAACCCAGTTATAACTGGGTAATACGATACCTTTTGGTAAGACTGGATGTCAGGCTTTTGGGCCACTCACTGACTACTCAATGACTGTCAAAGACCAATAATTGACCGCCGGGACCAACGGCTTAACGTGCTTTCCGAGGCACGGAGGAAACTCGGTATGTAATGGGTGGTCACCCATACACGGACAAACCTAGGCAAGCGCGGCTTAACCTGAAGATCGACCTGAATGGCCGTTATTATTTTACCACGAGCTCCATAAAGAGAAGGAAGCAAGAAATAAAAAATCTTCACCGTTGATGTCATAGATTACCTTAAAATTGCATCATGGAAAAGAATATGCTAGATTGGTACCTACTTTCCTGATTTTGACCCCCTGATTCTGGCCATGGTGACACCTCCCATCATCTTCCTATCCTTTGCCGACTTTCAACCGGATGGAGCTGACTAGTTGGCAATATTTACATCTTCTTAAATATAAAAACTAGTGTCACGGTGTTTGTTTTCGCACTCTTCCGAAACGGCTCGACCGATTGTTATGATTTTTTTTATGTATATTTGGTATGTTTGAGAATAGATCGTAAAGTATATTTCACGCGGCTAGGTTGTCAAATCCTAAAAGTGGTAAAATTTATTTTTAAGTTTTGCATGCATCAGAATTTTCTGATTCCAAAAATTCTTTCACTAAGGTAAAGTTACATTATTCCCAGTGTCACAGGTTATATTTGTACTGTTCCTGTGGGTTAATTTCCGTACATAACGGGAGCGAATCCGCGAGTATTTTAAGCATTTTAAATCTCTTAAAATAATAACATTACCCTGTTTTTACATATACGAGACCGCATTGTTCGTCAAGAAATAGTGACCTGTTTAAAAAAGCTTCAGAGCAACGCTAAAGATCGACAAGGCAAGATTATCGACACGATTATGTCTAAGAGCCTCAAAGACCGCCCTTACGCACAAAAGCATTCTCTGCATGGCTCCGAAAATATTCAATAAAATACCAAATGACATTAAAGATTTAAACTTGACACAATATAAACGGAGACTAAATATTTTTTGAATTGAAAAATGCTACTATACCATTGACGAATTCCTTCTTGACAAACTGTAATGAACTAAGCTGATCATTAACTGTGTGTTTGAAAATTCAAAGACCTGAGTAATAAATTGTATTCTGATTATTTATTATAGGTAGGAAACAAATTATTGTAATCTAAATATTGAAGTATTGTTAATTTGTATGCAATATCAATTTAAAATTCTTATATTGTTAAAAATAGTGTATATGATAATTGTGTTATTTATAATGTTTGAAAATTCAAAGACTTGAGTAATTACTCAAGTCTTTGAACTGTATTCTGATTATTTATTACTAGCGACCCGCCCCGGCTTCGCACGGGTCAATGTTATACATATAAACCTTCCTTTTGAATCACTCTATCTATTAAAAAAAACCGCATCAAAATCAAAATCCGTTGCGTAGTTTCAAACATTTAAGCATACAAAGGGACATAGGGACAGAGAAAGCGACTTTGTTTTATACTATGTAGTGATAACAATTTATTTTGTTCGGAATATTGAAATTTTGATAATTTGTATGTAATATCGATTTCAAATTCTTATATTGTTCAATAGTGTATAACGGGTAGTTTTTTGAGTTACCATAACCATAACTATAAGACCTACTACATATTTTAGGCATTATCATTCTCATGTCCTTCGCCTAGGTACTCCTTATAATATTGTGGTGACATGAAGAACAGAAGTAGCTACATGAGCCACTCATTGGTTGAAGATGACATATTTTTGACATTAACCCTTAAAATACGACATATGGCCTGCCTTCCACAGTCCTCGAAGTTTTATGAAGTTTCAACATACGCTGGTCACTCAATAAAAATACTTTATAAGTAAGGTTAGGTAAACATTTTTTTTCGTCTCACCTCCTTGAAAGTAATGGGGTAACTTTGGCAGTAAAATGATTTAGTGGCTATTTCCTTTGCCTCGTTTTTATGGTCCACTTAACTTTTTAATTTATGGTCGTAATGCACCGTTGGCAGGTCCAGTAAGTTATCGCTGAAAAATAATTAAAAATACCTAGAAAGTACCGTGTGAAACTGGCAAGTTCGATTTATGGGGGTATTCAGTATTTCTAAAGTGGAAACGAGGAAAATCTTTCATGGCTTCAAAACTTTCACAAGTGCACTACAAAATTGTGTTCCCCAACATTCCAAAGATTGTCTGGTAGATATCGATAATAGCGATATTAGCGATCAGACCTCAGTCGTATCCTGAATCTGTAAATGAGCTTATGAATAAAAAAAAAAAAAAAAAAAAAAAAGTATTTAAAAAAGTTGTCTATATTTAGAGCACGTTCTACGTACCTTTTTATCATTCTAGAAAACCAAATATATTAAAAATAACTAATCATCATTCCATATCCATTTTACATAGCAACCAAGCAAATACCTCTTGTCTGCCAAACGAAAATATCACAACAACGTTGATGGAAAAATGTAATTAAAAACCTCACTTACCAACCCGAAGCTAATAAAGTAATAATTACTTACCGTATATTCACAAAACTACAAAAAACACTACAAACATAACACACGCTAAAATTACGCAAATGGATACAAATTAACGAGCTTCGGAACAAGAGAAACATATCAAAACAAACACAGCGGAGATCCCGCAACATGTTTTCTGAAAAGAAACATAAAATCGAATAAACACGTATAACAGAACAAGGATAAACATTAGCCGTGTACAGTATTTTTCAGTTATTGTACCTATATATGACTGCTACAATCTAAAATCAACCTTATTGTATAAAGTACAAAGATGACTTTTATTTTGACTGGCTTGTCAGACAGTACAGAGAACCCTCAAACCCTCATCTGTACTGCTTGACAAGCCTGTCATGGACGGCTTTGATCTTAAGTGGGTGTGCAGCATGTCTCCACAGACCATGGCCCACCTTCTATCTTGCGCTGCATGACCTTATACCTACGCACCTGATGATCTTTTGATGACTGCATCAGAGACCGGAGTTCATATAGCTGAATTTCGGCCAGCATCATCGTCTGCTGTCCTTTTCTCAACTATTTTGAGGTCGGCTTCCGGTCTAACCGACCAGATTCAGCTGAGTATCAGTATTTTACATGGAGCGACTGCCTATCTGAGCTCCACAACCCAGTTAGTTCCGGCTAATATAATGCGCCTTGGTAAGACTCCTCGAAAACTCCTACTCCTCAAATATATATTTTATCCACCCAATTTCTAAAATATTTAAACAACTTCCAGACCACTCTCTAATACCAAAGAGAACACATTGACTTTAGTACAATAATACTTGATACTAAAATATGAAATCCAATATCTTTACTGTCAGTTCCAATATTTTAAGCCGTAACCACTTTCCATGCTTATACATTCCGGATATTCGGGAACTTCGTCAGATGGCCCAATTCCGAATTGGCAGCGTTGCCAAATTGGATAACAATGCTAATCACCGACTAACCTACTAAATTGCGCTTTGATGAAGTGAAAAATCGATGCTTTAGTGTATTGATATGTGCTTTACTTAAAATATGCATAAGTATTTGGTTTTACTTGGTGTTCTCAAAACAACTTGTACTGTATTATTGAATGCCATAAAGAGGATGACCACTGTACAGACAAGCACACCAAGCTACTACAATCTGTCAAATTCCTTTAATAGATTTTCATCTTTATCGCTGAAGCGTTAGGTTCAAGGTTGATTGGGAAAAATTTAGTTTCGGGTAGCTTGATGTGCTGGCGTCTACACTAACGCGCTCGCTGACGGACGAAAACTTTTGACACTTATACTCTGAGTAATTAGGTTGAAAAGTGGTCGACCTACTTTAAGCGCGGTGGTACTTACAGTCAAGGAAATTAATTGTTTGTTTTGAAATTGTCATTTCACCAATTTGCTGGTTGGAGATTGATCAAACTGGTACGTTAAAATTGCGGATCGGCTGCGGACACCGGACACACAGGGTGTACAAGACCCATAACGAAACCGTCACCCAAGCATAGTACATCAAACTAAGTACCTTTACGCAAAAAAAAATGATTGCTGGGAAACGATTTTTTTTTTTGGTTTTACTGTAGACTCAATGTAACGCACTCAAAAAATTGAGCAGATGAATTGAATAGTACGGGGGTCGTGCAGGTGTTCAAAGTAAAAATCGTACATTAAAAAAAAACTACTGAAAAAGTTGGAAGTTTGACCCCCAATATCTCCGTAACTAGAAGGTTCACTTTGAAATGAGACGGGACGAACTTTACTCTTTTCAAATAGATTGACCAATAATCAGGGATGCAATGAATAGGGACAAGTGGAACATTGGAAAGGAGACCTCTAGCCTGCAGTGGGACACCACACTTCGTGGCTGCTCCTGAGAAATTCCTGATGGAATAACTCAATAACAATTTGCCCGACAAGGAAATCGAACTCAGGACCTCATGCTCATTAGTCGCGCTTGCTACCACTCGACCAACGAGGCAGTCTCAGAAAGACACATTAAAATTTCCACGCGAACGAAGTCGCGGGCAACAGCTAGTAATAAATAATAATGAGTACCCTAGCTCGACAATCATCATTCGAGGCTCGAAAGCCTCGAATGATGATTGTCAACCAACCAAGACCTCAACCTCCAAGCGAGCTTGGAGGTTGATCCTCGATACGGCTCGCATTGTAAGGAGGCTCCTGTCTGGAGCCTTAACCACCGGTAGCTTGGACCTTGCTCCTGACACCGGTGGACTAATATTTATTTATATTTTAAAATGATTTTTTATAAGTTTTTTAGATGATCAACGGAAAAATAATAATATTGACTGTGTACCTTTCGAGCCATTACATACCACTGTCAAAAGTTCGATCGGAAAAATTAAGTTGGTAGTTCATTGACTAAATAATGAATAATCCTAACTTTCCCTTCTCACACAGACTTATATGAACAATAAACATAAACTTTCACTTACGGGATATCTTCTGTGATTGTCTTTAATTTTGAGCTCCCGATATTTCGACGCTGTTGCAAGCGCTATAATCGCGGGTTGACTGGAGAATTCGGGTGGATGGAAAATAAATTGTTAAGAACAAATCTGTCTATCCTCTTCCTTTGTCTTTTGCTACGCGCGCTACTGGAAATCATCACTAAGTCACGGCAAAACACACTCACAGTATCACAAGGTTTTTTGGAGTCCTTATTACGATGCGCGTAGCTCAAAATTAAAGACAATCGCAGAATATAACCCGTAAGTGACAGTTTATGTTTAGTTGTACACCGTGAAAGTTTAAAACAGTGTTTATATGAACATTGTTTACCTACTTCTTACTTTCATATACAACTACTGCATTTAACCTGTACGGTAATACAACGAAAACATATATAATTCTCAGCAAGTGTCAGGATATAAACTCCGTTACTCCCGGTGTTTAAAGATACATCGCAACTGTTAAACCGACACTAAATTCTAACACTAAAAGTACACAGATTTCTCTGTGGCCGAATTTGCGGAGAATTACATTAATTAGGTCTTATTGAGAGATGTTATAAGAGAAATTTTAGTGGTTGAACGTAAGGTAGAAAGTGAACAAGTCCACTGAAGGAATTTATTAGCCTTTTAAAGTTAGCACTGACGACTTATTTTATTTGAATCATATTAATTCACTTTTTTCAATGATGGCTCTGACCTGGATTGTAGATGTGGTGCTGTTCCACAAACGATGGGGCACATAATACCGTGTCCTGCGTGTCCCTCGTTTGTTGACTACAGGAACTGATAGACGCTACTTTCGGTCAGAGTGTCGTCTTAGGGGCACTATGAAAATAATACTTGGAAAAATTTCGCGTTCAATTTCGAGGTAGCGCTCGCCGGCCGCTGCCGCGGCACCGCTCGTTTCGCTCGCTCGGCTCGCGCGTATTTGGTCACAGTTCTAACCTAACCTAACCTATGGATATATTTGCAGGTACACACCGTTTTGTTTTCTGCACGGCTCATGGTGCCTATAAGCGTATGGTACAAATTAGAAAAAAAAAAAAAACTAAAAATCTTCTAAGTCCCGCGCCATAGCGCCCCTAAGGCTACACTCCAACCCTACTTTCCTTTCCTTTATCGTGTGGTTAGTGCCTAGCCTGGTGTCAGAGTTTTTATGCCGCCCATAGGCCTCTGACTTGGCTTTACATGCCGTGGAGAATTATCTCTCTGGCATGCTGGTTTCCCCACGATGTTTTCTTTCACCGAAGCAAGTGATATTTATATAATACGCACATAACTCCGGAAAATCACAGGTACGTGTCTTGGGTTCGAACTCGAGACCTATGACTTGACAGTCCGACGGTCGCACCACTAGACTATCTTTGCTATTATGGACGCTACGGAAGGCGTCAAACTAACAGGAAGGGGTCCGCAAGGGCCGATGCCTGCCGGGGCTGCGGGACTGTTCGAAAGAGATACCGTGGCCCCGAAACACAAAGGGCGATGAAGGAACATGGATGGGTTTTAGTCAGTAAAAGTCTGACACTCCCTCCTGCTCAGCCCAGAGCGGGAGGAGTTATTTGATGATTCCTCATCCGAAAAAAAAAGGTGTCAAACTAGTGGCTCAGTTCTGGGCCAATAGCAACACAATTAAAATTGCCATCAACACGCGTTTGCTGTTACTTGTCTACCAGGCAAACGCGTTTTCCAAATACTTCCAGGTAATGTTTAACACGACGTCTTGCACATATCCTAATGATAGGGATACGATACGATTCAAATCTATACCCCCAAATAGATACAATGTTATAAACATTAGGTGACATTAATAGTACTGTTTTTGTCAACTAGAAATTATTATTTTACTGTGTTTATCGTCAAAACTTGTTTTATATTAGTTATTGTTGAACATTTCTTTGTTACGGTATATAATAATCATGTATTGCTGATTTAAAGGACTTCTATCACCTTGTTTGCTTTTCATAAAAGACTGTAATTGTTCGTATTTGTGTAAAAATTACAATAAAATAACCAGTTACTGTGTTGTGGATTAGTTTTCAATGTTAAGTTTGATTTAAGATAAAATACAGAAGAGGCAATGCTATGGCAATGGCAATAGGCTCGCTCCCTTTATCATGGGACTTATACATAACTGGCGCAATGTGGGTGTACTATTAGGTACGCCTCTGCCTAGCCCTACGGGGATTACAGGCGTGATGATATGTTACAGAGGAGGCCTTATATAGCACAATCAACCTATAATGTTCCCATCGCAGTGACCCAGACCTCCTCTCTCTGAGAGGGACTGGGCTGGGCTATAATCCTCGCGGGCACAAGTGAGATTTGGTTGAAGTAGCAGTGATGATCAAAGACTTGTATTATTACCATTCTCATCTTATTATTAGAAGAAACTGCATTCCCAATTGGTGTTAAACTCCGACTTTCGCTAGTAGCTAATGCAATTCGTTCATACTACTCATTAGTTAGTTTATGTAGTGAGGGCTATGCTCGGAGTTTCCTTGCGCGATCGAATCAGAAATGAAGATATCCGCAAGAGAACCAAGGTTACCGACGTAGCCCGAAGAATTCCCAAACTGAAGTGGCAGTGGGCAGGACACATTGCTCGCAGAACGGATGGCCGAAGGGGCCGAAAAGTACTGTGGGCCTAAAATGGCCGCTTTATCAGAATCATAATACGAATCACGTTAAAAATTTAAAATTCTTAAAATGGACTTTGTGGTCATAAACATAAAGACCATTTTAAGAATTTTAAATTTTTAACGTGATTCGTATTACGATTCTGATAAAGCGGCCATTTTAGACCCCCTGGAGTGGCGACCGCGAACCAGAAGACGTTGCGTTGGAAGGCCTCCCACTAGATGGACCGATGACCTGGTGAAGGTTGCGGGGATCCGCTGGATGCGAGTCGCACGGAACAGGTCAGTGTGGCGACACTTGGGGGAGGCCTATGTCCAGCAGTGGAAGTCTTTCGGTTGCTAGTACTGAATACAAGTTTCCTTTATTTATAGGCATATTAGTCTATCTAAAATAACTGTGGAACATAATTACGTAGAGTGTTTCCTTGAGTTGTTAACAGTTTTTTTTTTTTTACAAATACCGAATAAAAAAATGGTCCTACAATGTAACCGTGCACAATACATACCTACTACGAGTATGTATGGACGGGACGGTCAACTCAATAATTATAACGTTATACTTAATTCCTCTTTCAGGCAAACCATTAAAGCCATACATCGTAAGACACGACACGCTAAGCACCCACAATCGTGACATACATCGATATAGAAACAAAAGCCGACTCACATACCTACTGCCTCCACAAACCAGGAAGCGGTAACTCAAAAAATCTATGTTTCGAGAAAACAAGGAAATATGTCAACATGTACTACTCTTACTCAGTACGAAAATGAAATAGTACGGTCGTGAGCACCACCTGTTAACCCGTGTTTTTCAAATCAGCTGACTTGCGATTTTGCCATCCATCGAACGCTAATAATTCACTAAGAAGAAAACGGGTAATACTCTATTTGTATAGTGTTGACCACATTCATCTGACTGACATCGTCTTCTCGTAGATATACTGTATGACGTGTTATTATTTTTGTTAAAACAACACACACACAAACATATGTGCTAAACCGTGCGGGCAAATATGAACATTGAGATGCTTCTGGACTTAGGGCCTTTGACTGTACCTATGGATGTTTTTCTTACTGATGTTTATATCTATATCTATACATCTATACTCTATACAAATAAATGAAATTGACGTGTCTGTTTGTAGTATCAAAATAACAACTTTTTACTGAGTGCATATGAAAATATATACGGTACTTATAACAAAAACACAGCAGATGGCAGATGGCAGATAGCTGATGTTGTAAGGTCTAACTTAAGCTAATTTTTTTTTTTTTAAAATTAGGGTTCCGTGCAATAAATTAAAACCCTTGAAATTGGTAACGAATTCGACTCAAAAAGGGAAGTACCTATAATAATGTGGATTTTTTACAATAGATTCACACGAACGAAGGTCGCGGACAACAACTAGTGTTCTAATAAAGATACGGTACGGAAATAAGGTACGGTATTTTGGTTAGTCCATCAGATGCGAGAAGTTACTTCATAACAACACGACTGTATCTCTACGAAGAGTTAGGCAAAGGTGTACCATAGTACACTCGCATTTTGACAGTTATGTTTAAGTTCAATGCAGCAGGAAATAAACCTGTTCCGGCGCCGCCATCAACCAGTCACAAATCCAAACTGCGAAACTGCTGCGAAATCAGTAAAAAGAAAACTCAATAACACTTTGCCCTACCTGGAAGTCGAACTCTGGACCTCATGCTTAGCAGTAGCGCTTGCGACCACAAAACCAACGAGGCAGTTCCTAAACTACCAGATACAAATAACACAGAATTACCGAGGTACCGCTTTTCGGCATAGGACGGAACGACACAAGATTTATTACCACAAAAAGTGGCCTTTAGAAATTGTCAGCTTATTTCGCAGTACGAATAAATAATATATGAACTTGAAGTACGGGTAATGAGTCGCAAAATGTCCACAAAAGTTGGCAAGGCTATAGTTTAGTTAGTCGGCTTAAGTGCCAAACAATAGATTTATTCATTAAGTGGAGACTGGCACACCATCTTTGTACGGTGACTATGATTGTGTGTGAATGATGAGAAATGTTGGGTCAGTCAAGCAAAATCCTAGAGCATATCTTTTGCTGTAACGTAAAAGACATACAGTAAAAGTTGGAAAGATAAATTAGTTTTACTTAGTAAAAGAAACAATAACTTCATTTTCTGTGTAGTCATAACCTTGACTTTAATCCTGATAAGTTAACCAGTATACAGTGACACTTCACGTCGGCTCCTGTCCTTCGTAAATAATTACAGTTTATTATAGTATAGTATACGTAATTATAGTTTATTATACGGGGTGGATGGGACACCAACGGTTACCACATATTCAGTACTTTTAAATTTCTAAAATTTCTATGGAGGGGCTCACAATGATTTGCGAGCCCCTCCATAGAAATTTTTCACCGATTTTTTTTTTTATTCTGTATTTTCCTACAAAAGTAGAGGTAGCCGCAATGTCGAAGGCATGTTACATCTACCAACCCGCACTGGACCAGCGTGAAATATTTTGCCTCACTACCTAGTGAGGCAAAATATTTCACGCTGGTCCAAAGAGAGTAGGTATGTGTCCCCGAAGTAGGGCCATTATACAGGATTTTTGATGCATCGTTTGCTTAATTAAACGGGTCGAAAGAAGGAGTTATTTTTCGGTCTCTTCGGCCCCAACAACTCATTGGGGCCGAAGAGACCGAAAAATAACTCCTTCTTTCGATCCTTAGTCTCACGGATTTTTAATTAATAATAAAACAATTTTTTCATTTATCTAAAAAACACGCAAAAACATTCTGTATATGTATGAGCCTTTCTTATAGTTTGGAGACAAAAAAGTACGTACATTTCAGTTAAGTTCCAAATTCAACCGCATAATACCCCAGCCTTAAAAATATGTGTCGTAACCAGACGGACATAAATCTTACACAAAATGTCCTAAGAAATTGTTTGAATACCTACAATATTTAGTAGTTTCTTTAGGCTGTTTTAGAATATTACCTGA
Source organism: Eugnorisma glareosa (assembly GCA_947578425.1). NCBI lineage: Eukaryota > Metazoa > Arthropoda > Insecta > Lepidoptera > Noctuidae > Eugnorisma > Eugnorisma glareosa. Next base: position 14,739,436 of record OX387960.1, on the reverse strand, counting down.
GAAGGCTGGTATATTATTCTCGATTAGCAAAAATATTAATATTCAACGTTCAAGATTCTAGGGTAACGTTTATGCTTTAGCCTGGGAACAGCGGGAATCGTGCTGCTTGACGTTGTATGAATTTGTTTTCATTATAAAGTACTATAGCATAATATGCTCGCCCGCGTGGAGTTCCGTAATTGTCCCACGGGATCGTACTAACAGGATAAAAAGTATTCTATGTGTTAATTCAGGTTTTAAACTATCTGTGTGCTAAATTTCATCCAAATCCGGTTAGCAGTTTTTGTGTAAAAGAGTAACAAACATCGGTCCATCCATCCTCACAAACTTTCGTATTTATAATACTAAGCTTTTGCCCGCGTGGAGTTCGATAATCGTCCCACGAGATCATACTATCGGGTTAAAAATGACCCTATGTTATAAACTATCTGTGTGTAAAATTTCATCCAAATCTGTTTAGTAGTTTTTGCGTAAAAGAGTAGCAAACATCCATCCATCCATAAATCCGGACAGGTCAATAACAATTGACTTGTCCCTATCAAATGGGACTTAAATCACAACTGGTAAAATGTGACTGTACAGTGTACTGTACACTAACATCATATCAAAAGTTACAGTTCCGAATGCAACCACGAAAACGTTTTCATTGAGTTACATAGAAACCAGACGTGTCGCTGCCGATTGGGTAGCTTCGCGACTGCAGTTTACAGTTGTCGGAGTTGCACCATCAATGTACAGAAAATCAGGCAGAAATATGGTTTCTTTAATATTATAAAGAAGCAAAATTTATTTTATCTCCGGAACGAATGATCCAATTCTATAGATTCTTTCATTGGCAGAAAGCTACAATATTCCTGGGTGCTCTAAGCTATAAATTCTATTTATCTAATGCATTTTAGCTGAGCTATCACAGTTTTTGCGGACAAAGTGATAGTCTACTATGATTAAAAAAATAAAACGAAATATAAATTAACTACAGAAACTGAATAAAACCATAAATCAAGAAAACTTGTCCAAACGGAGACTGAAAAAGTATTTCAGTAAAGAAATTCTTATAAATATTATCTACAGCATATCCACTCCAATGTATTTGAAAATCAACTGTGACTGGGCGGCAGTATCTATGATTTATTGTAACATAAATCGTATTGTAAACTTGGAGTACTATGGTGGTTTTTTTATTCAGAATCGCTCTTTGCTAAATATAATTTTGGAATGCTAAGCACAACAATAAATGTAAAAGAACTTTGTTTTCATAGGGCAATAATTAAATACTGTGGTGCCTAACTACTTATGTTTTGAAATGGTTTCTATTTGCATACTGCCTCATTGGTCTACAGGTCGCAATCGCGACTGCTGCGCATGAGGTCCTGGGTTCGATTCCCGAGTCAGGCAAATTATTCTGGAGTTTTTCATCAGGATTTCTCAGTAGCAGCCACGGAGTCTGGATTTCTTTCCCGTTGATGGCAATAGGCTCGCCTTCTATTACATGGGACTTAAATATAACTGGCGAAATGTGGGTGTACCATATTGAGGTCAAAACGAAAATTCAAAATGGCGCCAAAATTTTTATTTTGTTTTTTTTTCGTCGTGGGTAAGTAACATTTTTATCATTTTCGGGGTCACTGATAACGAAAATGAGGTCAAAATAAACATAGAAAGAAATATAAAACAATATATATCCTCATTTTTTTTCTTCGGCTTTCCCTGACTCAATTTTGACCCTTCGCCACTGCTATCCTATTTTAATTTTTTACCAAAAAAATAAATTTTTAGGCTCGACACACCAGAGCTTGCAGAAGAACCACTAACTCAGTGCATAACTTTGAAAAATACCACTTAATTCATCATTCATGAGTCGAGTGAACCTATGATTGAAAGGAAATAAAATGGGTGATTTCCACAATTTCTATACATTTTGTTGTATGAAAATGTCTACGTAAATATCATGCAAGAAACATGCAATGAAGTGATCAAACTAGTATTATTAACATTGAGCAACAATTTTTCCAGATGGGTTTTAACATTTCAGATCATAATAGTAGGTAATTAAAAAAAAAAGATATTTACTTCTTCAGTGTCATAATATTTTCATACAGCAACCTGCGTTACAAAAAATAACATAAAGAAGAAACTACTCACATATTTACATGTTCTAGTTGCACAATATCTTTATGACTTTAATTATGATGTAAATTATATAAAATATAAATAAATAAACTAATGCAAAATAATAATAACATTGTTTTATTAAATGTCTTCCATTTCGTTCATCTTTGTTATTCTTTTTTGTAACCAATATATAGATGTTTGGGGTTTTCAAGTGGCAACACTCTCCATTTAAAACCGTTCAATCATATGACAACAGAAAGTCTGTCTACCATTTTGACAGCGGGTGCCACCATCAAGATAAGTGTGTTTGTTCCTGTGCAGTGATTTTTCAACAATAAGTCTTTCCTTTTGGTTATTCATATAGAAAAACAACGGTAAGGTTATCTCTTATTATTTTTGCGTAAAAAGGAAGAATTTTGACCATCTACTAAAAAGAACCTGTTTTATAAATCCATATTCCTTTCTTACCTCCAAATGTTTGAGGTTATACTAATTCAACTCATTTGTTGATTTCATTTTTCTAACGATTTGTTACTTTTTTTGTTGCGTAACAAAAATGATGTAACAAAAAAGAAGTAAAGACTTTTGAGACTGATTTTATGACTGTAATTCAATCAGTCTGATTATATTATTAATAAATGATTAAAATGCGATTTCGTTGTTTTAATTATCTTCTGTGAAATAGCCCTAATATTTGCTTTTTGTTTTTTTTTTTTGTGTCATTGTTCATTTTCGTAACGGTATTCATTTTTGTAACTGTACAAAAAATTTGAAAATCACCCTTATATACAACTTACTACGACTAATTTATAAAAACAAAATTGCAAATACACACATCAAAAGTGTCTAGGGATCAAGCATTTTTATGTGGATTTCTTGAGATTGAGATGTGGCTTTGCAATAAATTTATGATTTTATAAATTTATATGGATCCTTTTTGGTGCATTTCATAATTTGAATCAGGAACTGTGAATCAAATTCGAGTAAAAGATGAAAATCAGCTGTCAATATTTTCCCTATAAAAACATACAACGCATTGAAGACATTATTAGTGCTACTGTTTCCCTACTACTGATTAAAACCAACGTTATTATGGAGCGGCGACGTCATTTAAGCAGGGAAGAAATGCTCAGAGCCGTGGGAATGATAGAAGCTGGTTCCCGGCAACGTACTGTGGCTTTAGCTCTGAATACAAGTCAGAGTGTTATCAGTCGACTTTGGACACGTTACCGAAGCACTGGTACCGTGGCTGAGCGCCATGGAGGACGGTATCGCTGCACCACACGGAGACAAGACCGATACATTCAAATCTTAACTCGAAGAGCTCCAACAATAACCGCCATGATGTTAGCCGTGAGGCTTCATCACTCTTCAGGGAACTTAATTAGCGACCAAACAGTCAGAAACCGCTTGCATGAAGTGAACCTTCATTCCCGAAGACCGCTACGGGTACCACCTATAGCAATGCACAATCGTAGGATACGATATCAATGGGCTCTTGAACACAGAAATTGGGCAGAAGAACAATGGCGTTTCGTGTGCTTTTCTGATGAGTCTCGTTTTGGTATGAGACCGGATACAAGACGTATACGACACTGGAGAACCCCTGGACGCCAACAGCGATTAAAATCCTGCCAGGAAGTCCATCCTTATAGTGGTGGAACCATCATGGTATGGGCGGGTATTTGGATCGGCGGAAGAACTGAGTTGATTTGGATCAGAGGCAACCTCAACGCTCAAATTTATGCTGAGACGATTGTATCAGACGTCATCGTTCCTCTACAAGTGGAAATCGGTCCCTTATTTCAGTTAATGCATGATAATGCACGACCGCACACCGCAAGAGTTGTAAGACAGACTCTCGCCGCAGCTAACATCAATGTCCTGCCCTGGCCTGCTCAGTCGCCAGACTTGAATCCGATTGAGCATGCATGGGATATGCTACAGAGAAGAGCTCTGCCGAATATGGAGGGTATCCAGTCGCAAGAAGACCTTTTTTTGTTGTTGCAACGAACATGGGCGGCTATTCCACAGCGTGATTTGGATGAACTCATTTTGAGTATGCCAAACCGATGTTCTTGTGTTGTTAGTGTTCGCGGTAGAAACACGGATTATTAATTGTTTAAGTTACCCAATAAAATTTTAAAGAAAACTGTTATTTCAGTCTTTTTTTCGAACTTTTGTGTTAGTGGTTCAAATGTCAAAAATCCCTTTATTAGGAAAATGGCAAATTTCTTTATTAATGCAAAGGTGACTTGGTTTATCGTTACTGTGACAAACGAAAACACTTTATTTGATGAATCCTTAAAGAAAATTTTAATTAATATCAATCAGGAGAAAAGTTATTGCAAAAATATATGTTGATCCCTAGACACTTTTGATGTGTGTACTATCACTACCGAAAACCGGATATTTACCAACTATTTGTTATGAGTTCCCGATATTTCGGCGCTGTTGCAAGCACCATGATCACGGATAAACTGAAGTTATTGGGGATGGGTGTTTATGAGCAGACAAATCGATACCCACTTCCTTGTTCGTTTTATATAGTAAACATGCTCTCCCGTTCCCGTTTTCAGACAGTGACCTTAACAGTTTAAAAACTTTTAAAATTACAAATAACCGCTAACTTCAGATAACTCAGAAAATTAAGTAAAACATATCGTAGCTTTACACAAAAGCCTCATACGATAACACTCACAGCCAACCCTCCCCTGAAAGCTGACGCACTTCTTTCATCCACTTCGGCTTAGAAAATTGTTGAAACATGGAGTCCCATTTATAAGCCACGTTATTCACTTAGTATACTTTTAAAATGCTTGTTACATTTCTACGGAAGCTTTGAAATGCACCTTTAAACAGAATGTTTAGGTCCAGATCTACAAATTTACTTAACGAGAGCTATGACTAAGGGATTTACGGAGGAGTTGTTTAGGGGGAAGTGGATATTGCTGAGACTGTCAAACTCTTAGTGCAGGATGCAGATGAGAAGATATAAGTAAGCGAAGTCAAACTTAGTCTCAATGAGTCTACATTTTGCATCGGTAATTAATTTTTTTGTACGTCGTGCGTCGTCGTCCGTTCCACCCTGTATGTACAAATTAAGAAGCTCCTTATTTTTCTTAGTTGGCTAAAAATAACATCACGTTTGCTTCCTTTTATATTGGGAATCAAAAACAGAAATTATTTACAATCAAACAAAACAACCTCAAAGTATACAAGGTGTCTACGAACCCTTTACAAAGCCTTGACGGCCAAGCATTCAGTACATCAAACTAAGTAACTACGCAAAAACTATTGCTGGGAAACGACTATTTATTTGGGGTGAAAAATCACGATTCACGATAGGGCTCAATGTAACGCACACAAAACATTGTACTGATGGATGCACTGAATACTAAGCGGGTCGTGGATATATTTAAATTTAAATTATAACATAACAACTTGTTTCGTCAAAACATAATAATCTCATAACTCTCATAACATAATATCTCCGTAACTAGCACGTTCTCAGGTATGGTATAGAACAAAAAAATAAAGGAAATGACGCGAAGAAGAAAATTCCTTTCGGCTTCGTTAAAGGTATTTTTACACCCGTGGTTCTGTTTCATAACCTACGATTATAAACGCAGAAAAGTGAAAATTCGAAGCACGTACTGACGTAGATCTAAGTTTAACGCTCACGTATAACCGGCACTGCACTGGATCAGCAACGTTAAACTTTTTTCATTCACCATACTTTCAATGAAACTCCATACTGCAACGCACACTTATGGCCATCGTTAAAGCATCGACTGGGATCAGGATCATCATCCGCCTTGCCTTTTCCCAACTACTTTGGGGTCAGCCTCCATTCTAACCAGAAGCAGCTGAACACCAGTATTTTACATAGTGGGTGTTACGATACATCTTGGTAAGACTGGTTGTCAGTATTTCGGGCCACTGACTACCTGTCACGACTGTCAGAGATCTACAAATGACAGCCGGGACCAACGTGCTGTCCGTGGCACGAATGAAACTCGGTATGTAATGGGTAGTCACCCATCCACGGACTAAGTTCGACTTAATCTGGGGATCGACCCGGAAGGCTGGTATTATTTTTAGCCACGAGCTCCTCGTGTATATGCCCGTACATGTAATGTAAATATAAGTGGACAGTTATTCTAAATTAGAAAATGGTTTATGGACCAGGTAATACAATTAGTATGTACGGGGTACATGTACACGTATTTTATTCACTAAGTTATGTACAGACGCCAGCACATCAAGCAATACCATATCACCATACGATATCATACCATATCGGTCAAATTTCAACTTTATCGCAAAAGCATTAGCTTCAAGGTTGATTAGGAAAATTTGGCAGTTTCGGGTAGCTTGATGTGCTGGCGTCTGTACATAACTTTCTGAATAAAAATACCCTTATACGTGATGTGACGTACTCTCGCTGACTCTCACAAGTCTGTGTTATCGATGAAACTAAGGAACTGGAAACTGAGGGATCTGGGAATTAGTTCACGTAGTTCGTCTGTCGGAGCGGCTCTTAGTACGTAGTTTGTTCCCGAACTACACAAAACTGATAGAGAGGTCAACGACTTACCATTCAAATGAGCTTAATTTCTGACAAAAAGATCCATAAGATATCCATTCTAATATTGTAGAGAGATAAAAGCACGATCACCAAATTGGTATGAGACCCGTCCCCGCCCTCCAACAGATCTTTCGTATGTGTAAGTAGGTTCATAAGGGTCTATAAAAAGACTAGCAACCAGTTTTAACTTCAAAATCCATGGGGTTTAGAAATAAAATAAAGTAAAATAAAAAAATCGTTAATTTTACTTTTTCATAACTGATACAAACATGTTATAAAACATTAAAATAACAATATTAAAGGCTGTTTTGTTTTGTTTTGCTGTTGTTATGTTATATTAAATATCATCAATTTTACTTGTAATACTATTAAGCAGTTCCACCGGTGGATTAAAATTAATGTAACGCCCTAACCCCAATTGAGATTATTTGTGTACAGCTTCCTACAGTTCGATTTCCTGTAATTTTGTATTATTTTTTGTTTGTTTTTTATTATTGAAATTAAAAATCGATAAAGATATTTAAAAAATAAATGAATGTGCACAGAAATTAATATAGAAAATAATAAAATTACTTGGAAAATCAAAAAATATGGTTTACAAACAGTTATTTTGTGCCAAATGTTAGTATTAAAACATGATTTTAAGATGAATTTACTAAGATGTTTTGATTGAGATATATTTTAAATCTGTTGGTCGGAGTTAGGGTTGGGGGGACGTTTTGATGCATCGTCCTTTGTTTGGAAATTTGTATGTACAGGATAATCTTTGGAACTTCTGATCCGATTCCAAAAATTCTTACACTTACGGGAAGCTACACTATCCCTGACACATGCTACACCCATGCATGCACGTGCATGCTTTCCGCGAGCCATAGCTAGCGTTTTATATTTCAAACCATACTCTAGTATATCTTGTATGTTCTGTTATTCATTTTTTTTTTTTCAGGAAACATATTCCAAGTGCTCTGCGAAGTGTAAATAAGACGTAGAGTGTCATTTTCCTGCTAAGTGCTTGCACAGTTGCTGTTGACAAAGAAAAATATATTACTGTAGCAATACATTTCCTCTTTTGTAATTTAATTTCCTTGTACGTATAAGTTAGCATTGAATTGGTTTTCTTGGAATATAGTGTTGTAGACGTATGTAAGGTCAGTATCGAACAACTTTACTGGTTTTTTTTTAACGTGATGCGGCCTATATAGATAGATACTTAATACGTGTATAAGCACTGCATCAGATCGACTTAATCTCCCCTGATTTTTAATAGCAGATCCCGATCCGAGTCGAGTTGAGTAGAGCTCAAGTCGAGAACAGCTTGTGGCTAAATAATAACAGCAGCTTGGGTCGATCTACAGGTTAAGCCGAGCATGCAAAGGTCAGCCCGTGGATGGGTGACCATCCATTACATACCGAGTTTCCTCCGTGCCTCGCAAAGCACGATAAGTCGTTCGTCCCGACTGTCATTTGTAGATTTATGACAGTCGTAACTGGTAGTTAGTGGCCCGAAATTTTGACAACCAGTCTTACCAAGGGATATCGTAACATCCAGTACTAACTGGGTTGTGGAGGTTAGATAGGCAGTGACTCCATATAAAATACTGGTATTCAGCTGGATCCGGTTAGACTGGAAGCTGACCCCAACATGGTTGGGAAAAGGGTGAGCAGATGAAGACGGTCCACAATTATTAACCATACATGTACAGGCACATAGATAGTGGGAGGCTATCTTTATGCCATGCTACGGCGTAGTGTCTACGCCGGCTACGTCGTAGCAGTTACGTAGCAAAGTTAGTTTCGTTTTCTTAAGATCTCTGTAATGAAGTTTAAGTCAGTGTCCGGTGTTTATAGTCAGTCCGTAATCTGTCCGTACCGTTTCTTTTGAGTTTTTACTTGTATGTATAGCGTAGCTAATTGTTTTTGACTGCCTCGTTGTACTAGTGCACGACTGTTAAGCATGAGGTCCTAGATTCGATTCTCAGGTCCAGCAAAGTTTCATTAGGAATTTCTCAATAGCAGTCACATAGTCTGGATTTGCACCCGGTTGATACAATAGGCTCGCCCCCTATTACATAGGACTTAAACATAAGTAGCGAAATGTGGGTGTACTATTAGGTACGCCTCTGCCTAACCCTTACAGGATTACAGGCGTGATGTTATGTGTTGTTATGTTACTTGTATCTGTAATTTTAAAAAAAGAAAAAAATTAAATAATTAATATATATATTATATATAATTATTAATTAGTTTGTGTATTTGTTATTAAAGTATCCGATTGTATGTCTGTGTATAAGCTGATTGGACGATGTGATACGGAAGAACTTCACAAGCATAAAGACTTTTCTGTTCTGTTCTATCTATCTATACATACGAGTACAATACTTACACAAAAATAAATAAAATTGAAGTATCTGTTTGTAATATCAAAATAACAGCTTTTTAATTTATGCATATGGAAATATTTACGGCACTTATTACAAAAACACTTTTTTTTTTCATTTTTGTTTGACTGTCTGTCTGTTTGTTCCGGCTAATCTCTGAAACGGCTGGACCGATTTTGACGGGATTTTTACTAGAGAGAGGCTACTTTTAATTTAGAAAAATAACTAGGGTTCCGTGTAAAAAAATTAAATCCCTTGAAATTGTTAACAAAATCCAATTCAAAAAGGGTAATATTTTTTATAATAATTTCACGCGAACGAACGTCGTGGGCAACAGCTAGTTCTGAATAAAGTACGTTAATTACAATTATGTAATTACATCATAATCTTTTCGATCAAAGTTCATAAAAACAATCACTTTTTTTTCTGAAAGTAGCACCGGTGAGTTCTGAGGAAATCAGTTATCATGGTGCATGTGATGTAGACCAATAAGGAAAATGTCATGAGAAACTCTTGAGTTGGAATGAGAACTGCTATAAGAATAGGGGACAACAAAGAAACCATTGATATTAATGATTATGAGTAGAAAGGAGATAACTTCTGAGATAGTGACTAATAGAAAAGTTTGGTACAACAAGACCCCTGTGAAATTGGCCTGAGGAATTTCATTTGTTTAATTAATTAAATCTTCAAGCACATTCAGGTACAGTTGCGGTCTTAATGTCATAGACTTTTCTACCAGTCAACGTTTGGGGTTTACGTGGTTGTTGACAAAAATTCAATAAGTTGTATCCAACTCATCGTCATCTGCCTAGGCTTAGGTACGACTGGTTGTCAGACTTTCGGGCCACTGACTACCTGACTACCTGTAACGACTGTCAAAGATCTACAAAAGCTAACTGACAAATTAATGCTTGCACTGATTGGACACGTCCACTCAAATCTGTGTGGTTCTTTCTTCAAGAGACGATCTCAGACACTAATCTGCATAGTCCTCATGTGAGTTAACTAAGATTATGTCTAGACTTTGAAAGAGACTATGACCTCTGAGTTTGTTTCGGTGGTTTCATCTCAGAGTAGTCTGGTACGAAACACCGGCCCCATCTAGTTTAAAAAAATGACGTCTAAAAGTGTTTGTGAAAACCTATAAGAAACATCATTTATCAAATGACACCCGGTACCAGAGGCTTTTTTTTTTTTTTCGTATGGGGAATCATCAAATAACCCCTCCCGCTCTGGGCTGAGCAGGAGGGAGTGTCAGACTTTTACTGACTAAAACCCATCCATGTTCCTTTCTTTGCTCTTTGTGTTCCAGGGCCGCGGTATCTCTTTCGAACAGTCCCGCAACCCTGGAGTACCAACGGCTTAACGTGCTCTCCAAGGCACGGAGGAAACTTGGTATGTAAAAACCCATCCACGGACTAGTAGCGCTAGTTTCATACAAGTCTTCAAACTTGGCTTGCTCTTATAACCTGCTACTCTTCATGATGTAAGGGTTTTCTAAACAGATTGCTGGCATCATGGGCTTATTGGCCCCTAGGCAGGCCACTGCCACGGACCAACCTAGGCAATCACGGCTTTAACTAAAGATCAACACGAACGGTTGTTATTAATTTACACCAGCTCCTCAAAGCACCTCCTAAGTTTTATCCAACTCATGTTACTCAAAAACAACGCAATTTCCGAATATTTATAACTTAATCCATCACTTCGATACCATAATAACCCAAACTAAAGTACCACCTGTCTCCGATAAAAAAAACCCGCAACACATAAGCCGAAACTGCTCCTATTAGAGGTCCCCAACAAGGGCAATATCGACACGAATTGCGCAAGTGAGAGATGTCCCAGGCAATTTCATTAGGGAGCTATTTTATAGCTGGTTTTACTGAGATACACCGGATCTTTCCAATCACGGCTAACTCGGGGGAAACATGTTTGGTATATAGGAGAATTGTGATTGAGAAGTCGAACTGCGTTGGATTAGATCGCAGTTTTGGTGAACTGTGATGTATTTAGAAATAGAATTAGTATAGTATAGTATAATATAATATAGAAAGACCTTATCTATACCATAACATCATGCCCACATTTCACCAGTTTTGTTTAAGTCCCATGTAATAAGGGGCGAGCGTATTACCACCAACTGGGCACAAATCCAAACTCCGTGGCTGCTACTGATGAAAAAAATAAAATAACGCTTTGCCCGACCCGGGATTCGAACCCAGCACCTCATGCTCAGCTTGCAATCACTATACCAACAAGACAGATTTGTCACACAGATAGTTTTAAAAAAAATCGGAATCGGATCAGTAGTTCCGATGAAGAATTACCTCATTCTTCATCGGAACTACTGATCCGATTCCGATTTCTTTTTTCAATAATGGGAAGATACATTATCGTCGAGCTTTATAGGCTATATTTAAAACGTTCGTAACCTATTATTTCTAAAGGCTTATTATTTCCTCCATTTGAGTTTTTTTCCTATACTGGCGCTTACAAAGACTAATGTTAACAAACAAACATAATGCAGTTCATTTTCTCTATTCTGTTTAGAAAACCTCCCAACATTTCGTTATTAAGTCAGCCCGTATTTTTCACTGCACATCTTAATATAACTCAGAACAAAACAAAAAGATTAATCCATATTATGTTCTTCATAATTCCACGACGACATTATAACCCGGCCTAATAAAACGTTATCTTGCACAACGAGGCCCTCTTAGTTTCATGGACTTCTAAAGTTAGTCGTGTTATCTGAAAATTGTCGGGAGAACGGTGCAGTTATAGTTGGAGAGCTAGTGGAGGAAGACAATACGCCGTAAATATTTTCTTCAATAAACCGAAAAGACGAAAATATTTTGATGGAGTCGAGGGGTTTTGATCATGTAAAATACTATAGGGCAATGAATTAAAGTAGAATTTTAGTGATAGTATATTTTATTGATTAAACAGATCAATCAATTATCCATTAACGAGCTTCACTAATAGGGTGAAAAAATGATTACTTAAGCTTTCCGGTTTCTTATACAAATAATAAACAATAAACTATCGTCTGAGGAAAAAATCTCGAATTTTTAAAAACATTTACGCAAGAATTAATTCTAGTCTTAGACTCAATGTGAAAAAAATAAGAATATTGTGTAATTTAAGCTTCAGTTTTGACTGGTTTTTGACATAGAAATATCGCTGTGATAAAATTGCGACTAGATTTGGTACAATTTTAATAAAGTAATCGGTAGTCGGATATTTTCTCACTTTGCGATCTTCTTTTGCCAATTGAAATATACCCACTTTAAAACAAATGAAAGTTATTTCTCGCGCACTAGCTCCTAGTCTACAAGGATTATCTAGTGTTGTGATAGCAGTTTATGTTGGATGTAGCCTGCAACGGATTATGATGGAAATGATACACGGAGTTCGGAGATACGGGCGTTATGTCTCACTTTGTGATTATGAAACAACATTGTTGTTAAGCTTAAGCCAAACTGACGCGAAACTCACCCACAGCTTGTAGGTGAGTTTCGCGTCAGTTTGGTAATAGCTTTTTATTTAGGACCCGTGTATAACTGCTGCACGGGTCTTTCTTTCAGGTTGAGCCACGCTTGCCTTGGTCCTTCCGGGAATTGGTGACCATCAATTCAGGCCTTGTTTCCTCCATGCCTCGAAAAACACGTTAAGCCGTTGGTCGCGGTTGTCATTCTAGAACTTTGACAGTCGATACAGGTAGTCAGTGGGCCGAAAGTCTGACTACTAGTCTTACCAAGGGGTATCGTATTACATAGAGCAACTGCCTACAACCAGAAGGTTGTAGGCAGTTGCTACCCCTTGATTTTACACTTAAGCAGTAGCTTAAGTTGCCAAACTGAAGTGGCAGTGGGCAGGGCACATTGCTCGCAAAACGGATGGCCGATGGGGCCGAAAAGTTCTGGAGTGGCGACCGCGAACCGGAAGACTTTGCGTTGGAAGGCCTCCCACTAGGTGGACCGATGACCTGGTGAAGGTTGCGGGGATCCGCTGGATGCGAGTTGCACGGGACCGGTCAGTGTGGCGACACTTGGGGGAGGCCTATGTCCAGCAGTGGACGTCTTTCGGCTGAAATGATGATGATGATGAGTAGCTTAAGTGTAAAATACTGGTATTCAGCTGCATTCAGTTAGACTAGAAGCCGACCCCGACATAGTTGGGATAAGGTTTGGCAGATAATGATTCTATAGAAAAAGATCGAGATGGTTTAAAAAGGAACTTTATATTTAGCATTGTAAGTTTGAGATTTTAACGTCTATATTACGATTGCCAGGCAATGGCACCGTCTTACACTTTACTCGGTATGTATAATCAAGGTTTAAGCACGGAGGCGAAACCCGTGGAAGACTCGGCACACGACTGCGCGCGTCGATTGGTTTAATGCTTCAAGTCTCGCGACTATGTGCGCCAGCTTGAACATAATGAGGGCCTATCGTTTTTCATCTCACCAGATAACGCCACTGTCACGTAAGGTTATATCAATAATTTTATTTCAAACTTTACAGTACCAATAACTTCATAAAATGTTTATTTTATTACGTATAGCAACATAGTTTAAACTTCAGATACACATTTACAATATTCTCCCTAAAATTAGCAAGCATGACATATTTTAAAATCATTTAACCTCCAAGTACTAACAAATAAGATCCTATGTTGCTACTTATAATCTTCAAGTCTTAATTAATCAGGAATAGCTCAATCTAGACCACAATCGTGTATATTAGTAAAATACGTGATAAAAAAGCACGCAACGCGTGAACTTTCTATGAAATCTGACATTTCGGTGGCCTCGCGCTACACTTGCGCCTCTAGCGGCGAATTCACACGCGACAGCCCCCATTATGTAAGTTATTTGACACAATCAGCACAAGCCATTCCCACGTGGAACTCGCCTTAGCACGAGCGTGCGGTGTAAACGTAACCTATACATATACGTCGATTTTCGAATAGAAAACTCAATTATTCGATAGAAATATAGTTAAATTGCTTACAACAAGCACAATCAGTATCATACATAGATATGAATAAATTCCCAAATTATAAAAATATTATAAGTGGAACGAGTATTTTTAATGTAAAAATCGATGTAATGAGGGCTATCGTTTTTGAGCTCACCAGATGGCGCCACTGTTGATTATGGTCCTGTCAATCATTCTATTTTATACTTTAAAGTACCAATAACTTCATAAAAGGTTTATTTTATTAAATATTACAACATTGTGTAAACTTCAGATACATAAAGGGTGTAACAAGACCCTTAACGAAGCCGAAAGGCACTTGTTCTCCCCGTTATTGCGATCTTTTTTTTTTCTGGACTGTACCTGTAAACATTCTAGTTACGGAGATATTGGGGGTCAGAGTTCCAACTTTCAAACAAGTTTTTTTTTGAATACATGTTTTCAATGTAAGATTTTCACTTTAAACACCTCCTACCTCACCCCGTACTATTCAATCCATCCATTAGCACAATGTTTTCAGTGAGTTACATTGAGTCCTACCGTAAAACGTGACTTTTCACCCCAAAAAAAAAGTCGTTTCCCAGCAATATTTTTTGCGTAAAGTTACTTAGTTTAATGTACATAATGCTTGGTTGACGGCTTCGTGAAGGGTCTTGTTACACCCTGTATTTACAATATTCTCACTAAAATTAGCAAGCATGAAATATTTTAAAATCATTTTACCTCTAAGTTCTAACAAATAAGACCCTAAATTGCTATTTAAAATCTTCAAGTCATAATTAATCAGGAATGACTCAATCTAGACCACAATCGTGAATATTTAAAAAAAATACATGATAAAAAAGCACGCAACGCGCGAACACACATTTCAGTGCCCTCACGCTACACTAGCGCCTCTAGCGGCGATTTCATACGCGATAGAACTCATTACGTTATGTTTTCACCACGCGCACTAGCTAGGATCTCTGAGATTTATCAAGGCAATAGAAATTGACATATTCCATTAAATCAGCTCATCACACCCTACCAAATAAAATTATATTTAAGCTAATAGGATCATAAAAGAAACATAGAAAACCAAAAAGTATTTAACTTTTATTTCAAAACACACAATTTTCGTCAACAAACAAAAATCGCTTCAAATTTATTGTTGAACAAACAAAATGGTTGACGCCGAACTTTTATATTCAAAAGTTAGTCGTATTAACTCGAAAGAACTTTATTTGCAAATATTTCACCCGGGTTTTCGTAGGAAAATGCTGTTTGTAAAATGCGTTTCAGCATTACTGGTGTTCGGTATTAATATACAACGTGTTTTTTTTTATATCCCATAACTGTAAGGTATGATTGAGGCCATATCAAAGAATCAACTGGCATATGAGTTATGTTCCAATCCTTCGTTATTTTTTTTTTTCATTTTTCATACAAAATAATTCGGCAAAGTCACGATTATTAATGTAACCCCTTCCCCCCCCCACCCCCCCCCTCCCCCCCTCCTCCCCCTTTCCTTCTTCTTTTCTTTCCCTTCCCTTCCTTCCCTTTCTTCTTTGTGTTCCCTTACGTGAAATATGACAACGTCGCATTTTCTTAGCTTTAAATGTGAATGATTGGTTTGAATAAAAATGAATTACCTACCTACATATTTTATTTTACTACACTACTGCGAAGTTTGGCAACCTCGCAAAAGTAAAGATTCGTCATACTGGTGACAATTTTTGACCTAATTTAATTATGATTGATGATATCTCCGAAACGATGCATTTTTGGACCACCTATTCTAGGAGTTTTAGTATTATTTTTACCTACAGAATATAACCCTAGAGTTATGGGATATCAAAAAAAACAGGTTGTATATTACAAGCTTTAATTGTTGTATTTTTTGCTACATTGAACTTAATATAAAAATTGAAATTATAAAAGCTGATTATTATTAAAAGAAATTGGTACCAAACTGTCCAATTTACATACTTTACAGGAAATGAAAATTTCTTCATTACAAACTTACAGACAATCGTATCGGCTGTGAGTGTCAATTGACTTAAAAAAACGTTAAAATTTCATTTTATAGGGCAAATGTTTATTACTGCCAAAATATATATTTTCCCGTTTTATTTTACCTAATTATCATCTTTAGCCAACTTGCACCTCTAATTATTACTAAATACGTTTAGCGTCAATCATAATGTCAAAATTCGGTCTTGGTCATCTTCTTTTACATAGAAATGAGGAATGTTTTTTTTTGACTTACGTTTATAGTTCTTAATTATTTAACCATAAAGTTCGGTACGGGTACCTTTGGGGGCGTGACACATAAACCTCCGCTGACTTGGTACCGGCCCCTAAAGGGGCAAGCGTTTAAGTCATACGTCATCCTCATTAAATAAGTAAATATTTAATATTCCGACTATCAAATGCTATGAGTGTGCGCTAATTAAGAGAGTTGGATAAAAAGTTCATATGTCCTCGCCATTAAAACTTCTGTCTTTAGAGCGCAAGTTTCTTAATTTATCCTTAAAAAATCCAAGTGCGTAAATACGGTCATCGCCATTTTGACGGCAGTGCTGGCCGAGGCTAAAAATCATGAAAATAGTGGTTTTCGGACATCTAAGCTCCAGTATGTTGAGAATGATTAACTTGTCATTTAATTATGTGACGAATTAATCCAGGGTTCAATTTAAGTAAGCAGTGGTAATGACGAATTTTGATATCAAAAGTCGAAGTTTCGCGCCAAACTTGCGTGTTTATATTTTTATTTTTCACATTACATCACACAGACGCGTATTAATTCGATAACAAATATGACAAAATATCATTCCAATTATTCTAAACAACATGAAAATGCCCTGATCTTAGAGTAGTTTACTAATGCGGGACCAATAACTCGTAATATTCATTACCACTCCTCAATTTATATTCGAAATTGACGACCATTTTTTTTTTTTGTTATCTTGATGTGTGGAAGCGATTATTTCAATCGATTCTTTTTTTGTAAATTTCGATCAAATCGAGAAATTAAATTAAGGAATTTAAAAAATTGATAGATTGAAATTAAAATAAATTTGTTTTAAGCGTAAAATACAATAAATAAACACTAATTATTTTTTTAAGTTTATAATAGTCATTTTAATAGTTTTTCGTACATTGTTGTACTAAAACCGACACAACAAACAGCACAGACTAACTATGGCTAAATTCGCGCCGTTTTTATTCTATACTTATAAAAAATTAAATTATGAATGCATTCGCTGTTCAATTTTATATTGTATTTAAATTATCTACATAATTTGTTAGTAAGTATTGGCCAAATCTTGAAACTGAATTTCAAACCAGTTCCCCTATACCGATTGAGCTGAAATTTTGCACACACTTTTGGTTCTGGTGACAATACATTCTTATGAGAAACATTACTTAGTCCTGCAGCCAGGATCGTCTCCTCACGAGAGAACTCCTCAACGGTTAATAGCGCGGACACAAAACTCTATCTACGCGTTTGATTTTGATAGATATAGATAATTTATTTCATGACTTTATCCTGCTAGCAGGATCGTCTTCTCATGACGGAACTCCTTAACAGTTAATAGCACAGATAAGAAATTTTTTATATGCGTTCATATTTGATGAATAAATATGATTTCTATCATGACATCATCCTGCAGCCAGGATATTCTCCTCACGAGGGAACTCCTCAATGGTTAATAGCCCAGACACGAAACTTTGTATAGATACTCGTTCAATTTGGATGAATAGACATAATTTCAATCGTATTTGATCCTTCAGCCAGGATTATCTTTTCAGGATGTCACTACTCAACGCTGAATAGCATAATATAATGATGCGGTATACTGATACCGCTGCTACCGCTGTTAAAATTTTTAGTTTTGCCGTTTCAGTAAACGGCAAAACTAAAAATTTTAAAAAGAGACTTAAGTATTTTTTTGTAGAATTACTTAAAAATAAATATTTTTCTATTGTTTGGTCGATTGGACGTAGTATTATATTATCTGTGGTTAGATATAGAATACCCAGGTCTTGGGCCCTTAGAAAAAAAAAATTTGGTTCCCAAGCAAGGCCTCTGTTAAGGCTTGTGGGTTGTAATATTGAGAGAGAGGTTTTGTGGAAATAAAAAACCGTGACTTGTTTCATGGAGACAATCGAGTTGCTATATTTTTGAACTGAACGACTGAACGACTGTTGATCTGACATAAAAATATTGACATTGACAGTTAAAGTGTTGCAAGACAACAAATATAATTTATAAAATGTTGGGGATGCCAACAGCGTCCCCGTGGGTAAATGCAAAAAATTAAAAAAAATGTAAATGTAAATGCCAAATCTCACGCTGTTAGTTCAGTCTGTAGGTCAGTCTGTCTACCAGTCTGTCGATCAGTCCGTCTGTCAATCTGTCTGCCAGTAAGTCTGTCTACCCGTCCGTCTGCCAGTCTGTCGGTCAGTTTGTCTACCGGTCTGTCAGCCAGTCTGTCTACCAGTCTGTCTTTCAATCTGTTTATCAGTCTGCCTGTCTGCAGTCAGTCTGTTGGTCTGTCTGTCAGTCGGTCGATCAGTCTGTCTGTCTCTCCATCTGTCAGACAGTCTGTCTACCAGTCTGTCTGTCAGTCTTTCGGTCAGTCTGTCTACCGGTCTGTCAGTCAGTCTGTCTGCCGGTCTGTCAGTCAGTCTGTCTGCCAGTCTGTCGATCAGTCTGTCTATCAATCCGTTTGTCAATCTGTCTGTCAGTCAGTCTGTCGACCCGTCCGTCTATCAGTCTGTCGGTCAGTATGTCTCTCGATCCGTTTGTCAATCTGTCTGTCAGTCAGTCTGTCGACCCGTCCGTCTATCAGTCTGTCGGTCAGTATGTCTCTCGATCTGTCAGTCTGTCTGTCGACCCGTCCGTCTGTAAGTCTGTCAGTCAGTCTGTCTACCGGTCTGTCTACCGGTCTGTCGGTCAGTCTGTGTACCGGTCTGTCGGCCAGTCTGTATACCAGTCTGTCTGTCAGTCTGTCGATCAGTCTGTGTATCAATCGGTCTGTCAATCTGTCAGTCTGTCTGTCAGTCTGTCGGTCAGTCTGTCTCTCGATCTGTCAGTCAGTCTGTCTACCAGTCTGTCTGTCAGTCTTTCGGTCAGTCTGTCTACCGGTCTGTCAGTCAGTCTGTCTACCAGTCTGTCTGTCAGTCTGTCGTGTCCGTCTATCAATCATTTGTCAACCGGTCTGTCTGTCAGTCTGTCGACCCGTCCTTCTGTCAGTCTGTCAGTCAGTCTGTCTACCGGTCTGTCGGTCAGTCTGTCTACCGGTCTGTCGGCCAGTCTGTATACCAGTCTGTCTGCCAGTCTGTCGATCAGTCTGTGTATCAATCGGTCTGTCAATCTGTCAGTCCGTCTGTCAGTCTGTCGGTCAGTCTATCTCTCGATCTGTCAGTCAGTCTATCTACCAGTCTGTCGGTCAGTCTGTCTACCGGTCTGTCGCTCAGTATGTCTACCGGTCTGTCGGCCAGTCTGTATACCAGTCTGTCTGTCAGTCTGTCGATCAGTCTGTTTATCAATCGGTCTGTCAATCTGTCAGTCTGTCTGTCAGTCAGTCGATCAGTCTGCCTATCAATCTGTCTGTCAATCTGTTTGTCAGTCAGTCTGTCGACCCGTCCGTCTGCCAGTCTGTCGGTCAGCCTGTCTACCGGTCTGTCGGTCAGTCTGTCTACCAGTCTGTCTGTCGGTCAGTCTGTCTTTCAACCAGTCTGCCAATCAATCTGTCTGCCAGTCTGTATGTCAGTCTGTCGACATGTTCGTCTGTCAGTCTGTCTATCAGTCTGTCTTTCATCTGTCTATCAGTCTGCCTGTCTGCAGTCAGTCTGTCTGTCAGGCTGTTGATCAGTCTGTCTGTGGGCCTGTCTGTCAGTCTGTCTTTTAATCAGTCTGCCAGTCTGTCTATCTGTCTATCTCTCGATCTGTCGGTCAGTCTGTCTACCAGTCTGTCGGTCAGTCTGTCTACCAGTTAGAAGTGGGCGCCGACCAAAAATTTGCCGGCGGCGGCGCGCCTGGTGGAACTGGCCGGCGCGGCGGCGCCACGCCGCGGCGCGGGTGTTTAAAAAAAAAAAGAACCTTTTCTGGTTTAAGTGTTATATTATAAAGCGATCAAAAGAAGGAAATAAACATTTAAATCAGAAAAATATATATTTTAAAGTTTTTACAATATTTATAATTGTCATGGATGAAAATTATTTTGTTGACGCGTGTAGGGCTCAACCGCGATCTTTTAGTGCTCAAAACCAATCCTGCTATTGAAAAAACACGTTCACTCGGCGTACTTATAGCAGGAATTACAAGAATAGTCCTGGCAAGCGCAGCAAGTCCTGGGATCACATTTTTCTTCTCTCGCCAATAGGCAAGCACATCTCCGTTCAAAATCTCCACTTCTTTGGGGTAGACCGAAGCTAGGTATCTCCAGCATCTCGAAAAGAAAAATCTGTTCGCTGAAACTACTATGCTTCTTATATAATTTTGTCAGCAAAGATTGAGTCGAAGAGGACCTTGGATCTGATAGGATGCTCTGTAAGATCACGGGAAGTATTTACATGTTCATTGATGCAATCTGCCATAAAAGCCACACGATTGGTATTTCTTTCTTCTACATAAGAATCGATTTCTTTCAATTCTGAAAACAGGGATCTAAAAGAGATGCCACTACTACGTTTTTGGTCAAAAGAAATCTGTGATGAAATTTCTTTGGTATTCTTTTTTTAAGCGATATCATTGTGACTCTTTCTTTGTCTGAGATCGAATATAAAATCTCTTTTAATTCAGAGCGAAACACAAGAACAAGAAATTAACAGAAACAGACTTTTGCGCACATAAAACTTCCGACAGCTTCGCGAAACTTTCGAAGAAATATAATAAGGTCTTCCAGCAGGTTCCATTCTAATTGTATTAGTTTCAAGTCTTCCTGGCCAGTCTTTGTGAGTATGATGTTTACTGGATTCCTATTGCAACAATGCACCAAACTCTCTAACATGCTTAGCACACTATGCCAACGGGTCGGCATTGCAGTTTTGATGCTTTGCAAGTGATTTATATCGCCAAACTCAGTATTGAACGTTTGAAAATTCTGTAAAACGTCATCATCGTCACCAGTTGGTTCATTTTCGAGTCAAAGTCAGTCAGGTTCCAAGTCAAGAGCGTACGTGGCAACTAGCGCGAAAGTGCCGTGACGACTGGCGGTGGCGCGTACCGCGCGGGCGCGGGTTCACAGCGGCCTGGGCCCTCGGCGCCGCCCGCCTCAATCGGCGCCAAATTTCAAATGATCGGCGGCGGCGGCGGGCGGCGCCCAAAACGCGGCGCGGTGCCGCCGCGCCGGCGCGGCGCCCACCTCTACTACCAGTCTGTCGGTCAGTCTGTCTACCAGTCTGTCTGTCAGTCTGTCAATCTGTCTGTCAGTCAGTCTGTCGATCTGTCCGTCTGTCTATTTACTAGCTGTTGCCTGCGGTTTCGCTAGCGTTTTGGTCGAAAATTATCCCACGGGCACATTGTAAATATAGCCTATGGCACTCGCGGATAATGTAGCTACCTATTAGTGAAAGAATTTTCAAAATCGGTTCAGCAGATCCAGAGTTTAACCCCTACAACCTCACAAACTTTACCTCTTTATAATATTAGTATAGAATAGAGGAGGAGAGGAGATTTATTCTCCTTCTCTTGAAATCAGCCAAAAGCATCGAATAATTACTAAATAAGTTTATTCTAAAAGATAGCATAAATGTTAATTTTAAAATGATATAATTATTTGAAATTATACCAAGGAGTTTTTATTCCGTTTCAACTTTTTTTTTCCAAACTTGATTTCATTGCGAGTAATCGATTAGGCTGACTGCAACTTTTTAATCGAATGTTGAATCTTGGGTTTACGGTCAGCACTAAGAGGTTTTAGTAATATTTGTCAAGACTTGGTTTATGGACTTGGATTAGGTCATGGAATATTTTATACCAGTAGCCTGTTCCCTTGAGATAGTTTCCGACGTCCAGGAGGGTTAACCACTATGCACGACAGAATTTTGACACATGACACATCAGCTGAATCGGCGGGGTGATGCGCATTGTCAAGAAATTCAAGAATTTTCGTGAACTTTCAGCATTCGATTTTATAATGAAAAATATGTCGCGGCAACAGTTTCATACGATAAGTTTGTGGTTAATATCTCCAAAAACGTGTTGATGTCGGTAAAATGGCGTCAGTCTATTGCCAAATATGTGTAAATTACATACCACTACACCCTTCCAAAAATAGGTAACTTAGATGCGCTTGAAATAATGTACATGGACAAGTTTCTCGTTTGCTAAAAAAACTCGAAAGGGCAAAATAAAGACAGTAACATTCTATCTGCGTTCTTATTTTTACCATTATTCATACAAAATTTCATAAAAAAACACGTTCCAAGTCTTGACAAATATTACTAAAACCTCTTAGTGCTGACCGTAAACCCAAGATTCAACATTCGATTAAAAAGTTGCAGTCAGCCTAATCGATTACTCGCAATGAAATCAAGTTTGGAAAAAAAAAGTTGAAACGAAATAAAAACTCCTTGGTATAATTTCAAATAATTATATCATTTTAAAATTAACATTTATGCTATCTTTTAGAATAATCTTATTTAGTAATTATTCGATGCTTTTGGCTGATTTCAAGAGAAGGAGAATAAATCTCCTCTCCTCCTCTATTCTATACTAATATTATAAAGAGGTAATGTTTGTGAGGTTGTAGGGGTTAAACTCTGGATCTACTGAACCGATTTTGAAAATTCTTTCACTAATAGGTAGCTACATTATCCGTGAGTGCCATAGGCTATATTTACAATGTACCCGTGGGATAATTTTCGACCAAAACGCTAGCGAAACCGCAGGCAACAGCTAGTAAATAGACAGACGGACAGATCGACAGACTGACTGATAGACAGATTGACAGACTGACGGACCGACTGACAGACAGACTGGTAGACAGACTGACTGACAGACTGGTAGTAGAGGTGGGCGCCGCGCCGGCGCGGCGGCACCGCGCCGCGTTTTGGGCGCCGCCGCCGCCGCCGATCATTTGAAATTTGGCGCCGATTGAGGCGGGCGGCGCCGAGGGCCCAAGCCGCTGTGAACCCGCGCCCGCGCGGTACGCGCCACCGCCAGTCGTCACGGCACTTTCGCGCTAGTTGCCACGTACGCTCTTGACTTGGTTTATTAATTTTGTTTGTGACTTTGTAATGCAGACTTGCTGTGCTGTCTTTTTTAATTGATTGACATATTTTATTATTAACGTTTTAAGTGTTTGACATGAAATAGTGACATCTACTACTTAGTTTTAACTTTATTTTTTGTTTTTATTTTGTTAATTGACATTAATTGATTCTCTACACCATTTTGTATGCCTTCTGGCGGGACATAGTATGGATCACCATATAGTTATAAACATCTGTATATTTTTACCCTATGTTCACAAAATTAATAAATGAATTTGAATTTGAATTTGAATTTGGAACCTGACTGACTTTGACTCGAAAATGAACCAACTGGTGACGATGATGACGTTTTACAGAATTTTCAAACGTTCAATACTGAGTTTGGCGATATAAATCACTTGCAAAGCATCAAAACTGCAATGCCGACCCGTTGGCATAGTGTGCTAAGCATGTTAGAGAGCTTGGTGCATTGTTGCAATAGGAATCCAGTAAACATCATACTCACAAAGACTGGCCAGGAAGACTTGAAACTAATACAATTAGAATGGAACCTGCTGGAAGACCTTATTATATTTCTTCGAAAGTTTCGCGAAGCTGTCGGAAGTTTTATGTGCGCAAAAGTCTGTTTCTGTTAATTTCTTGCTCTTGTGTTTCGCTCTGAATTAAAATAGATTTTATGTTCGATCTCAGACAAAGAAAGAGTCACAATGATATTGCTTAAAAATAGAATACCAAAGAAATTTCATCACAGATTTCTTTTGACCAAAAACTTAGTAGTGGCATCTCTTTTAGATCCCTGTTTTCAGAATTGAAAGAAATCGATTCTTATGTAGAAGAAAGAAATACCAATCGTGTGGCTTTTATGGCAGATTGCATCAATGAACATGTAAATACTTCCCGTGATCTTACAGAGCATCCTATCAGATCCAAGGTCCTCTTCGACTCAATCTTTGCTGACAAAATTATATAAGAAGCATAGTAGTTTCAGCGAACAGATTTTTCTTTTCGAGATGCTGGAGATACCTAGCTTCGGTCTACCCCAAAGAAGTGGAGATTTTGAACGGAGATGTGCTTGCCTATTGGCGAGAGAAGAAAAATGTGATCCCAGGACTTGCTGCGCTTGCCAGGACTATTCTTGTAATTCCTGCTATAAGTACGCCGAGTGAACGTGTTTTTTCAATAGCAGGATTGGTTTTGAGCACTAAAAGATCGCGGTTGAGCCCTACACGCGTCAACAAAATAATTTTCATCCATGACAATTATAAATATTGTAAAAACTTTAAAATATATATTTTTCTGATTTAAATGTTTATTTCCTTCTTTTGATCGCTTTATAATATAACACTTAAACCAGAAAAGGTTCTTATTTTTTTTAAACACCCGCGCCGCGGCGTGGCGCCGCCGCGCCGGCCAGTTCCACCAGGCGCGCCGCCGCCGGCAAATTTTTGGTCAGCGCCCACTTCTAACTGGTAGACAGACTGACCGACAGACTGGTAGACAGACTGACCGACAGATCGAGAGATAGACAGATAGACAGACTGGCAGACTGATTAAAAGACAGACTGACAGACAGGCCCACAGACAGACTGATCAACAGCCTGACAGACAGACTGACTGCAGACAGGCAGACTGATAGACAGATGAAAGACAGACTGATAGACAGACTGACAGACGAACATGTCGACAGACTGACATACAGACTGGCAGACAGATTGATTGGCAGACTGGTTGAAAGACAGACTGACCGACAGACAGACTGGTAGACAGACTGACCGACAGACCGGTAGACAGGCTGACCGACAGACTGGCAGACGGACGGGTCGACAGACTGACTGACAAACAGATTGACAGACAGATTGATAGGCAGACTGATCGACTGACTGACAGACAGACTGACAGATTGACAGACCGATTGATAAACAGACTGATCGACAGACTGACAGACAGACTGGTATACAGACTGGCCGACAGACCGGTAGACATACTGAGCGACAGACCGGTAGACAGACTGACCGACAGACTGGTAGACAGACTGACTGACAGATCGAGAGATAGACTGACCGACAGACTGACAGATTGACAGACCGATTGATACACAGACTGATCGACAGACTGACAGTCAGACTGGTATACAGACTGGCCGACAGACCGGTAGACAGACTGACCGACAGACCGGTAGACAGACTGACTGACAGACCGGTTGACAAACGGATTGATAGACGGACTGATCGACAGACTGACAGACACACTGGTAGACAGACTGACCGACGGACTGGTAGACAGACTGACTGGCAGATCGAGAGACAGACTGACCGACAGACTGAAAGACAGACTGACAGACTGACAGACGGACGGGTCGACAGACTGACAGACAGACCGGTAGACAGACTGACCGAAAGACTGACAGTCAGACTGGTAGACAGACTGACTGACAGATCGAGAGACAGACTGACCGACAGACTGACAGACGGACTGACAGCAATCTGTCAGTCTGTCTGTCAATACTGACCTATTGATACACAGACTGATCGACAGACTGACAGACAGACTGGTAGACAGACTGACTGACAGACCGGTAGACAGACTGACCGAAAGACTGACAGATTGACAGACCGATTGATACACAGACTGATCGACAGACTGACAGACAGACTGGTATACAGACTGGCCGACAGACCGGTAGACAGACTGACCGACAGACCGGTAGACAGACTGACTGACAGACCGGTTGACAAACGGATTGATAGACGGATTGATAGACGGACTGATCGACAGACTGACAGACACACTGGTAGACAGACTGACCGACGGACTGGTAGACAGACTGACTGGCAGATCGAGAGACAGACTGACCGACAGACTGACAGACTGACAGACGGACGGGTCGACAGACTGACAGACAGACCGGTTGACAGACTGACTGACAGACCGGTAGACAGACTGACCGAAAGACTGACAGTCAGACTGGTAGACAGACTGACTGACAGATCGAGAAACAGACTGACCGACAGACTGACAGACGGACTGACAGATTGACAGACCGATTGATACACAAACTGATCGACAGACTGACAGACAGACTGGTATACAGACTGGCCGACAGACCGGTACACAGACTGACCGACAGACCGGTAGACAGACTGACTGACAGACTTACAGACGGACGGGTCGACAGACAAACCGACTGACAGATCGAGAGACAGACTGACCGACAGACTGATAGACGGACGGGTCGACAGACTGACTGACAGACAGATTGACAAACGGATTGATAGACAGACTGATCGACAGACTGGCAGACAGACTGACTGACAGACCGGCAGACAGACTGACTGACAGACCGGTAGTCAGACTGACCGAAAGACTGACAGACAGACTGGTAGACAGACTGTCTGACAGATGGAGAGACAGACAGACCGATCGATCGACTGACAGACAGACCAACAGACTGACTGCAGACAGGCAGACTGATAGACAGATTGAAAGACAGACTGGTAGACAGACTGGCTGACAGACCGGTTGACAAACTGACCGACAGACGGGCAGACGGACGGGTAAACAGACTTACTGGCAGACAGATTGACAGACGGACTGATCGACAGACTGGTAGACAGACTGACCGACAGCGGTAGACAGACTGATCGACAGACCGGTAGACAGACTGACCTACAGACTGAACTAACAGCGTGAGATTTGGCATTTACATTTACATTTACATTTTTTTTAATTTTTTGCATTTACCCACGGGGAGGCTGTTGGCATCCCCAACATTTTATAAATTATATTTGTTGGCTTGCAACACTTTAACTGTCAATGTCAATATTTTTTTGTCAGATCAACGTGCTGTTCAAAAATATAGCAACTCGATTGTCTCCATGAAACAAGTCACGGTTTTTTATTTCCACAAAACCTCTCTCTCAATATTACAACCCACAAGCCTTAACAGAGGCCTTGCTTGGGAACCAAATATTTTTTTTTCTAAGGGCCCAAGACCTGGGTATTCTATATCCAACCACAGATAATATAATACTTCGTCCAATCGACCAAACAATAGAAAAATATTTATTTTTAAGTAATTCTACAAAAAAATACTTAAGTCTCTTTTTAAAATTTTTAGTTTTGCCGTTTACTGGATCGGCAAAACTAAAAATTTTAACAGCGGTAGCAGCGGTATCAGTATACCGCATCATTATATTATGCTATTCAGCGTTCAGTAGTGTCATCCTGAAAAGATAATCCTGGCTGAAGGATCAAATACGATTGAAATTATGTCTATTCATCCAAATTGAACGATTATCTATACAAAGTTTCGTGTCTGGGCTATTAACCATTTAGGAGTTCCCTCGTGAGGAGAATATCCTGGCTGCAGGATGATGTCATGATAGAAATCATATTTATTCATCAAATATGAACGCATATAAAAAATTTCTTATCTGTGCTATTAACTGTTAAGGAGTTCCGTCATGAGAAGACGATCCTGCTAGCAGGATAAAGTCATGAAATAAATTATCTATATCTATCAAAATCAAACGCGTAGATAGAGTTTTGTGTCCGCGCTATTAACCGTTGAGGAGATCTCTCGTGAGGAGACGATCCTGGCTGCAGGACTAAGTAATGTTTCTCATAAGAATGTATTGTCACCAGAACCAAAAGTGTGTGCAAAATTTCAGCTCAATCGGTATAGGGGAACTGGTTTGAAATTCAGTTTCAAGATTTGGCCAATACTTACTAACAAATTATGTAGATAATTTAAATACAATATAAAATTGAACAGCGAATGCATTCATAATTTAATTTTTTATAAGTATAGAATAAAAACGGCGCGAATTTAGCCATAGTTAGTCTGTGCTGTTTGTTGTGTCGGTTTTAGTACAACAATGTACGAAAAACTATTAAAATGACTATTATAAACTTAAAAAAATAATTAGTGTTTATTTATTGTATTTTACGCTTACAACAAATTTATTTTAATTTCAATCTATCAATTTTTTAAATTCCTTAATTTATTTTCTCGATTTGATCGAAATTTACAAAAAAAAGAATCGATTGAAATAATCGCTTCCACACATCAAGACAACAAAAAAAAAAATGGTCGTCAATTTCGAATATAAATTGAGGAGTGGTAATGAATATTACGAGTTATTGGTCCCGCATTAGTAAACTACTCTAAGATCAGGGCATTTTCATGTTGTTTAGAATAATTGGAATGATATTTTGTCATATTTGTTATCGAATTAATACGCGTCTGTGTGATGTAATGTTAAAAATAAAAATGTAAACACGCAAGTTTGGCGCGAAACTTCCGACTTTTGATATCAAAATTCGTCATTACCACTGCTTACTTAAATTGAACCCTGGATTAATTCGTCACATAATTAAATGACAAGTTAATCATTCTCAACATACTGGAGCTTGGATGTCCGAAAACCACTATTTTCATGATTTTTAGCCTCGGCCAGCACTGCCGTCAAAATGGCGATGACCGTATTTACGCACTTGGATTTTTTAAGGGTAAATTAAGAAACTTGCGCGCTAAAGACAGAAGTTTTAATGGCGAGGACATATGAACTTTTATCCAACTCTCTTAATTAGCGCACACTCATAGCATTTGATAATCGGAATATTAAATATTTACTTATTTAATGAGGATGACGTATGACTTAAACGCTTGCCCCTTTAGGGGCCGGTACCAAGTCAGTGGAGGTTTGTGTGTCGCGCCTCCAAAGGTGTACCGAACTTTATGGTTAAGCCACAAACAAAAGAAGCTGGAAGCTAATCATGTTTAATACCGAAAAGTACTATTACATTTTCCATGCTAGTATTTTAATCTTTCTTTCTTCTTTATCGTGCGGTTAGTGCCTCACCTGGTGTCAGAGTTTTTAGGCCGCCCATGGGGCTCTGACTTGGCTTTACATGCCGTCGAGAAATATCTCTCAGGCATGCGGTTTCCTCACGATGTTTCCCTTCACCGGAGCAAGTGATAATTATCCAATACGCACATACGAAAAATCAGAGGTGCGTGCTTTGGGTTCGAACCCGATACCTATGACTTGGTAGTCCGACGGTCACACCACTAAGCTATCACTGCTAATAGTACTTTAATTGCTAGCTGTTTTCAAACTCCACCTTGCATGATAATACCGCCAGTATATCCATATTGCCCGCACAGAGAGGATCTAAAAATCGTATTATTCTGGAAATTTAATATGCACCCGCATCTAATAAATCTGGTAAACAACGCAGGGGCCTCCAGTGATCGATAAAGGGATGTTAACAAATTTAGCTTCACCGCAGCCCGGCCATGAAATAGATGGGTTCAGAAGGTTGGTTTCATAATTATAACAAGCGAAAACGCATTTATGTGCGGAGGTTTCAAACTATTGGGCGCGGGACGCGAGGTCAGTTCGCGAGACACTGGGCCTTGTGCGAGTTCTTGTTACTCACATAACCTCTTGATCGCGTAAAAGTAAACTTCAATTCTTCAGAGACAACAAAACTTCAACTCTTCTTCAAACGAGTATGGAATAATTGTGTTTCAGAGTCAGAGTCAGAGTCAGAATCATTTATTTGCGAAATATGGGTAGTTCAAGAGGTGACATTTTTATATAAGATCTTTAGACCATATCCTACCATGACAGGTGTGCAAACATTAGGTATAAATACAAATTAAATAGTAAATTCTTCTCTTACCAATCTTACCAATTTTAAAATATTAGTTATAAATTTCAATACAAACAAAATATTACATTCTCAAATATCAATACAAACAAAATACCTATTACATTCTCAAATATCAATACAAACAAAATACCTATTACATTCTCAAATTTCAATACAAATTCCATTACATTATCAATTAATTCAATATTATTAACTAGTCATTTACATTAATCATTTAAATAATCAAGAACAGAATAATAACATTTATCAATAAGGAATTTTTTTAACTGGTTTTTAAATACATTTAAATTCTTGGATTCTTTTATATCCTTGGGCAGTTTGTTATATATTTTAGGGCCCATACAGAAGGGACTCTTGTCAAACATAACCGTTCTGTGACTTACTGCACGAAGTGTACTTGCAAGTCTGGTACTTTTTAAGGTTGGATATTTGCCTAAATTTTTTCTTATGTCCAATGCTAGTTCATATATGTATAATGATGGAAATGTCAATATTTTTAAACTAATAAAGTGCGGTTTACAGGAGTCAGTTGATTGTAGTGCACAAATTGCTCGAATACATTTCTTCTGAGCTTTGAAAACGATATCTCTGCCAGTGGCATTCCCCCAGAACATTATACCATATCTAAGTGTAGAACCCACATACGCATGATACGCTGACAGGAGAGCATTTTGATTTACAACTTTACGAAGCATATAAATAGCATAAGAGTAACGGCTTAGTTTTAAACACACTTGTTCAATATGTGTCTTCCATGTCATGTCTGAGTCTATGTGTAGTCCTAGAAATTTTGTGGTATATATTTTGCTTATGTTTGTTTGTTCATAATTTATATTTAAGGTACTATCTTTTGAGTTTCTATTTTTAAATGTCATTATATATGTTTTTGTTAGATTAATTTGGAGTTCATTCAGTTTTAACCAGTTAACAATTGATGCTATCGTAGAGTTTATCACATTCTCATAATATGTCTTAGAGTCATCAGATACAAATATTGCAGTACTATCATCAGCATACAAAACCATGGGGGATTCGATTGATAGCGGGAGATCATTGATATACATTATAAAGAGCAAAGGTCCCAAGATGCTCCCTTGTGGTACACCTTTGCAAACTCTTATCGGAGTTGATAGGTGTTTCGTTTCCATTTTTGTTACATGTGAAATGTTAGATATTTCAGTCCGTTGTTCCCTGTTTCTTAAGTAAGATTCTATGATATCTCTAGCCTTTCCTCGCATCCCGTATGCTTCCAATTTAGCTAATAACAGGTCATGGTTGACGCAGTCAAAGGCTTTTGTCATATCCATGTAGAGCGCTGTGACTTCTTTTTTGCCATCTATACCTTTCAGTACTGTTTTTAGAAAGGTGTATAGTGCATCGTGTATTGATTTATTTTTTCTAAAACCCATTTGCTCTTTTGATAGAATGTTGTGTTTTTCGATATAAGTGTAAAGGTTGTTGTAAATTACTTTTTCGAAAACTTTAGATAAAACAGGTATTAGTGATATCGGTCTGTAACAATTCATATCTTCCCTGTCCTGTTTTTTAAATATGGGAATAACTATGGACAGTTTTAGTTTTGTTGGGAACACACCATCTTCGATACATTTATTGATAATGTGGGAGAGCACTGGGGCTACTAATTCCGCCACTGCCTTAAGTATTTGCGTAGTTATTCCATCATGCCCTGTACTATGAGTGTTTTTTAATGATTTTATTATTTTTACAATACTCTCTGCAGTGCATGGTCTCATAAAGAGTGAGTTTAAACTGTTACATTTAATTTTACAGTGGTGATTAATGTTAGTAGATTGCTTATTTGGTATTGGAGCTGTGAAAAAAATATTGAATTCATTAGCTATAGAAGTCGGATCTGTGATTGGTGTTTCTTTTACCTTTATCTTATCAATTTTTTTGATCTGGTGAACATTTGTTTTATAGTTATTAATGATATTCCATGTTGCTTTAGCTTCATTAACTGACGTTTTAATGTAATAGTCGTTTTGAGATTTTTGTGTTAATTTAATTATTGTTTTTAATCTTTTATTGTATATTTTGTATGAATCTTTATGTTGTACATCTGATGATTTCCGATATTTCCAAAGTAATTGTCGTTTTCTTTTAGAACAGACTCTAATACCTTTTGATATCCATTTAGGTCGCCTGTGTACTGGGATTTTAACTTTAATTAAGGGAAAACAAAGGTCATAGAATAATTTAAATTCATCGTGAAACCTGTTAAACGCGTCTTCCGCGGTTCCAGCATTGTAGACTTCACAGAAGGCGAGGTTTTTGACACATTCAGCGAACTTATCTATGTTAGAAGAGCTATAATCTCGTTTATGTTTATAAAAATATAAGATATTACAAATTTCTTTCACTGGGTATTGTAGCAGTTGAGCAGTGTGATCTGACAGAGCTAGTTCTAGTATCTCGTACCTGGACCCTTTTTTATTGCAAATGAAGTTGTCAATACATGTTTTACTACCCAAACGCGTGGGCTCATTAATCATAAGTTTAAGGTGATAACTAGCCAATAGTTGCTCGAATTCTAGAACCATTTTATCCCTTTTAAGCACATTTATGTTAAAATCACCACATATGATAACCTTTTTATTTTTTAGACATATTTTGTTGAGTATTTCGTTAAGCTTTGAGAAAAATATATTTACCTTTTCTAGTTTATTGCTGGGGGGTCTGTATATGTTGACAACAGTTATTTTATGCTCTACAAGTTCAATAGCACTGCATTCCACAATATTTCTCATAGCATATTCCTTAATGTCAACTATCTTAGCCTTTTGATTATTATGTACCAGTATGCACGCTCCTCCGTTTCTATTGTGCCTAGAGTAAGATGAAATCAATGAATAATTTGGAATTTTAAGCAAATGAGTATCCTCGTTAAGCATATTATGTTCAGTGATACAGAGAACATCAACATGTTTATTGTCATGATCTAACTCGTCCAAGTACAGTGAAAGTTCATCAGATTTACCGATAAGACCATTGATGTTCTGATGTAGTATCTGGATTTGATTAGTCACGAAAAAGCTTATTGTGTTTTGGTGATATCGATGGAGATTCAGTCAAGGTGTTTACAGTATTTTGGGTTGATTGGTGTTGCTCTTGTTTGTGTTTGCAGCTGTTTACTGTTTGTGTGGCAGTACTCACCATATGTTTGGGTGTTTCGGTTATTCTTATGTTATGATATGCAGTGAATTTTGATTCGTAATCTTTTCGCAATATCTCTCTTAGCCAGGACCTGCACAAATTAAGACTAAAGTGTATACCCCTTGGCAGATGTTCTTCATAATCTAACTCTAGATATTGTACGTTGCTATATTTATTACATATAAATTTTAATTCATAATTAAGTTTTTTCACATTTAGGAACCTATTATATGGTATTTCAGTAATTATTACATTAGCATTTGGTACAGATTCAAGCCATTTCATTGTGTTAAATTGGAAATCACGCGGGTTTACATCATTTGTTCCGCCAGCTACAATTACATAATCATCTTTGGATAGAGTCAATATTTCACTTCTAAAGCTGTTCAACACATCGTATAATCTTGCTCCTTGTTTCCACGTACACGTAACATGGTAATCGTCGCCGAGCAAGCATTGTAGATGGTTCTGGACCATTTTTCCTTGGTGATCTGCCATGATGAGAACTTTTTTTCTCTTTATCTGTGCTGTTTCCTTATTCTTACCGGATTCATTCAATGTGTTATTGATTTCTGTGCCACTATTGTGCGGCTGTTCTTTGTGAGCATTGATTCCTTTTTCCTCACCGCAGTCAGCTGTTTTGGACTGTTTAGGTGAAGTTATCGACAATGGAGTATTTTTACGTGGATTAGTTTTATTTTTAGATATTCTATTTGGCAATTTTGGAGTGCTCATGTTGATGCTATACGATTTTTCTAAGTTCGTTGTACTCCTTCCTATGTTTGGTCTTCGTAATATCGGGCTTTCTGATAGTCCTACTTTCTTATAAACCTCTATTAGCTTCTTGCATTTATCTAATTCTGTTTTTAAAATTTTGTTCTCATAGTTTAAGTTGTCTATTTCTTGGTTTGCTATTTGTAGTTCCTCCTTTAACTGGGTTATTTGGAATACCTTTTCATTAACACTTTGACTCTCTATTGAAGTATCTGGTAAACTACGAGTTGTTGTTTCAAACATAGACTGTGACGCTGTCACGATACTGTTGTTACTCAATGAACTTGAACGTCGTTGTCTCCGAATTGTCACATTTTCTGTTGAGGTATTCATGTTTCTATAATATTTATTTAGTTTTCAAATGTTGAAGAATGATGAAGTAAATTTTGTCATTCACAAAAAGAATCTCACAGTACTCGGGTTCGATCCATCGACACTTTGATTGTAGCCTCAAGAGTTGCACCTTGCGTCAACTAGCCACCCGGACATGTAATGTAGACTCTGAATTAGCCGATCGGTAAGTAGTTCTAAGTATGTTTTTTGTTGAAGATGTAGGTGGATTGAAATATTTACAGCGTTTTTTTTTTTCCAAACGATATTTTTATTCTTAGATCACTTTTATTGTTTTATAACGCTAAATAAAGTTTTTTAATCGATATTACACTGCACTTTTCGGTTATGGTATCCAAACCTTTTTTATTTTTAACATTCTTTGGTTTATTGTTTTAGAACTGTCATGAAGGTCACTTGAATCACTGATTGTTTTTGTGGTATTTCACTATTGCATCACTATTACTGTTTCTTTGTTGTTGCGAACATTTTGTATACGTTATTATGGCATTACAAACGTTTTAATTGCACTTTTGCGGGGTTTTACGGAGTTAATGTATTTTTAAATAATAAAGTACACAGGAGCGATGTTCACATTACCAGTTGACTTTCGAACCAAATCAAATTCAAATCAAATTTCAAATTTTTGTCACCAGACAGCGCCAGTTCCGTTTCAATACAGACGCGTCTGTTTTGAAACTGAACTAGCGCTGTCTTGCTCTTCTCTTGCTGTCAAATGTCGTTAATAGATTTTCAACCTTAAATCTAAAGCTTTAGATTCGTGGTTGATTGGGAAAAATTGACAGATTCGGGAAGCTTGAAGTGCTGGCATCTGTACAATAGAACGTGTACAAGCTCGCACTAAGCCTTCTGTGCAATACGTCGCAAAGATTTCTCATAGACTTACTACAACAACACAACTGCCATCAAATAATTCAGTCACGATGCCAATGAAAGACCAGTGCATTGACTGAACTGTCAAATGAAACGACAAACTCGGTTCGATTGATTCGCCAACTTGGCTCGTATTCGGGGCTCATTTATTTATCACAAAAGAATCAAGTTGGTAAACACCAACTTGATTCTTTCCTTGATTTCTGTCCGAAAGATTTCGGTCATTCCAGGGAGCTGAGTCAGCCCCAGCCAACCTTCTGTATACTGTTTTTTGTAGCCCGGCTTTTACGTACATCTAATAGGAAGGTATCGATTCCTGATTGAAGGAAAGTGGTTCAAAACATTCATGAAACGTAAAATATTAAGGGCTATATTAATAAGCCCCTCGATTTTGAGGTTTATGTCGTAATGATAACGCCTTTAATATTCAGATTAGATAAGAGATTATAATCAGTATTAAATTTTACCCCGATCTTGATATAATGAGATTCGAAGATATGGTTTTGTTACAAAAACACGTGTAACGCTAATGGAATCTTGTTTAACAAGGCTTTAATTTTGAGACTATGTCTACTAGACCTTAAACGTAATATATTAGCATCGTGTTGAAATTCTTTTCATTGTTAAAACATATATCATCACTCCTGTAATCCCCGAAGGGCTAGGCAGAGGTGTACCTTATAGTAGACCCACATTTCGCCAGCTATTATGTTCAAAGTCCCATGTAAAAGTGGGAGAGCCTATTGCCATAAACCGGTTACAAATCCAGACTCCATAGCTGAGAAATTCCTGATATAAAAACTCAATAATATTTTGCCCGACCCGGGAATCGAACCCAGGACCTCATGCTCAGCAGTCGCGCTTGCGACCTCTCGCGACCAACGAGGCAGTCTAATTGTGAAAAGTCATATTTAGGAGGAATTTGAAAGTGGCGCCTGGGACAGAAAAGTTCTCTTGTCTGGTATGGACATCTGATGAGGAGGGATGAAACGCTTGTCACCAACGGCCGTTTTCTTTATCTTACTTACGTATAACGGTTAGTTAATATGCCTTACTCTAGTAGCTATCGGTGTTTCTATAAACAAAATTAGCAATGAATTGACAGGAATATCCTATCCACGTCATTTATGTTGATGGATGGAGTAAGAGACGAAGATCAAAGCTAAAGATGGTTGGTTTGTGTGATGGGTGATCTGAAGGAACAAGGAAAAAAATGGAGCGACTGCCTATCTGACCTCCACAACCCAGTTAGTACAGGGTACTAAGATACGCCGTGGTAAGACTGGTGGCCAGACTTTAGGGCCACTGACTACCTGTGATGACTGTCAGAGCTCTATAAATGACAATCGAGCCAACTTGGTATGTAATGGGCGGTCACCCATCCACGGACTAACCTAGGTAACCTGAAGATCGACCCGAACACGTGTTAATATTAAGCCACGACGCTCAAGGACAGGAAGATGATGATGTTACATAATCTGTTTCATCAAAGTAACTACTAAACAATAAGATACCTAAAAGAAAATAATAATACCTTGTTTTATTCTCAAAATAAAGTATAGTGCGGGGACGCGTTTTTAAATCCCGGAGTAACCCCGGGATTAGAATACGAGTAAGTCAGTTTGTTGACGTTAACTCAAAGCAATTACACAAGTGCGCCCCCGGAAATGGATGAGTGACACGAACTTATAAGGTGGCCGTATTAACATCTTGCAAAGGTTATGTCGGATGAATCACTTCCATTTCATAAACACATCACATCACGTTTGTAGTCTCCGAAGGGTTAGGCAGAGGTGTATACCTAATACACCCACATTTCGTTTAAGTCCCATGTAATAGGGGGCCAGCCTATTGCCATCAACTGGGCACCAATCGACTCCGTGACTGCCACACAAAAATTCCAGATGGAAAAACCCAATAGCGCTTTGTTCGACCTGGGAACCGAACCCCGGACTTCATGCTCAGCAGTCGCGCTTACGATCACTCGACCAAGGAGGCAATCACTTCCTTTTTAAGCAGATAATAATATATGAATTCATTAATTTTAACATTTACGTCGACAGATAAAATTGTACTATAACTAAAGCTTAATTCGCAAAAAAGTTTTGTAAACGTGATATAACAGTGTTTATGGTGAGAGCATGTTGTATAAATGTGTGTCACAAGACTTTTTTGCTCTATAAGCTTATACAGCCAAAATGTTCTATAAGTTAGTGATGTAAACAATTACATTACCATTTTAAACAACCATTATAGAAAAGTACTAAATAAGGCTTAATAAAAACATGTATACAACTACTTAGTTCTATAAACTTGCTGATCGTTGCCCTTTTGTATCTAATTTAATCTATATAAGTTTACAATTTACCACTATAGGCCTGTCTCATTAATGGTTATTGAATCTCAAGAATACGACGTTTTTGTGATATTGTGTGTTTTGATGTATCTGCTATAGTACATAGTGTCATAATAGTCATGCCTCCTCAAAAATAGAGTGATTTGGAGCATATAGCTGGGTTCGGTGTTACTCCTTATGTGTGAAATTTAAGCTATAAGAGTTTTTAAATCGCTATTTATTAACATTCTTATACCGGTCACGAAGACACTTATTTAGCGCAGAATTATTATGTAACAGGGTTTTAGATACCTTTAATACACTGTAATGAAACCACTGCTAGCAATCAAAGTCAAATCGAGAATGCAAGTGCGGAAAGTGGTTCCGTACAAAGTAATATTCTATTTAAAAAAATCGAAAAGCAGAAAAGAAGACAGCAAAGAGACAGTAAATGATTTAAGTGCCGATATGGAGTTCAGCTGTACAGATGGAAGAACTTCTGAACGCTCAAGTGAACACAAAACCGAGAACATAAAAACGAGCAATTATGCGATGAGCTAAAAAATTGGGCTATTATATGACACATCACGCTCTAAGAAGTACAACTGATTATTATCTGAGCTGCATGATGATATTTGTAATAAAAGATACATTTACAAATTAAAAAAAGAACTTTATTTTAAAATAAAGAAAAACTGTTCACAATTCAATTCAACAGAATTGAAATCAAAAAGTGAATTGAATTTCTGTTCCTAGTCAGTTACATAAAATAATTATTAAAAATAATCAACAATACAGGGTGGAAGGAACATCAGACATCACAAAATTATAATATGAATTCAGTCGGTACGTGATTCTAAACGTCACTCAATTTTAAAGGTACAGTTCCGAACAACGCGACCGCTACGCAGCCGCCGCAAATTCTTTTATTGTGAAGACACTGGAAAAGATAAAGAAAGAAGATGGGTTATTTTATCTACGAGAATTTTTTATATTATGATTTCCAAGTAACCCTAATTTATTTAATCACAATGGGGGTCACTACTTTCCCAATAGTACTATACAGCGTGACATTTTAATGGTTGTTTTCCCGCAGCGAAATGGTTTTGCCTTTGTAATACAATCGTTTAATAAACAATTAAAATATTAGAAACAAAAAATGGCAGATTAACCATTGTGAAAAACAAAACTCGAAACCGACCACGAACCAATAGTTATACCTCCTGATTGCGCTGAGCGCCGCCGCCGACCGGCCGCGCGGCCGTTGACCCACGTGCTTTTCAATCAGCTGATAAGTTGATAACTTATTCTTAATAACAATAAGCTTTACCCAACAAGTTATTCAAATTTTCCCTTTATACTTTTACGGGCTTAGGACCGTCATAAATACCTACGTTTTTAGCTGCAATTTACTGAACACGAAATTAAATAAAAACAAGTTTATCGTTTAAGAAAAATAATTTTCTGAATTAGATACCTAAAAAAGTATTTGTGGCGTATTTCAAAAATTTGATTCAACTTATTTACAATAATTTTAATTAACTAAACTACTTTTAAATGTTCACTATTTACAAAAGTACGAGTAGGTAGGTACTTACACTTCCCGGTAACGGAGTAACTGTTCGAAGTGCAAGCCACTGCGTTGTATAACAATTGAGCACGTTTTAATTGGTTGTATTTCAATTTTAGTAAGGTGTCTCTGTCACTTCTTACGATATTAAAAGCGTCCACTATCGCAGTTATTAACGCGTCGCGAGTTTCGTGTTCCTCACGATACACTAGGCGCTTGAGCTCCGACCAGCGACCACAAATAAAAGTCCAAAAAGTCCGGAATAATGATTTGTAACATTTCAGGTAGGTTCCACTTGTCCTGTCACGAAATGCGGCCCAATGAGGTGGCGAATAATTACCGGGCCCACACATTAACACATAAAACGCACTTGATGCGCACACTCGCGAATAACATGTGGGTTATTCAAAGCCCAAAAATGTTCGTTACGCTGGTTGAGTCCAACTCGCGTAAAAGTTGCTTCATTCGTCCACAAAATATTCGTATTTTGATTGTCCATCAACCAACCATCAAGGTTCATAACCCCACGAAGACGGAGCGACTCCAAGTGTTGCGGCTCCGCGTAAAGTCGCCGGGCCAGTTGCACCATAGCGACGTTCTCCAAATTGCAATAACTGTAATGGCGATCCATTGCACGATAAGATAACACGTGCTGCGCGTACGACAATCGCGGAAAAACTAAGTAATAAGTATTACATAATACAATAATAATACAATAGGTAGCCAGCGGGCGGCGTCGTCGTTTGTAATTGATGCGCGCAGGCTAGTTTATGTCGTATCGCTACACGCGAGAGCTTATTTTGCTTTGAACATTTATAAATCGGTCTTTCCTTTGTCGGCTTCGCGGCTGTGTTTTGTATTGTTGCGTGAAAACTAGTTTATGCCGTATCACCACGAACGAGAGCTTATTTTACTTTGAACATTTATGCATCGTGTCTTTCGGCGGCGGGCGGCGCGTGCTATTCGAATAGTACCTACAAGGTACGTCTAGTGTTACTATTGATTCTCATGTTTTCGAGTTGATGAATATTTTTTTAATTATTTTAAAACAAAAACATATTTTTTTTTTTACTTTTACTCTATGCTTCGAAAGTACTCCTTATGGCAAGTTGTTCTGCCGCGGGAAAACAACCATTAAAATTTCAGGCTGTAGAAGGCCTGTAGTCGCTAACATTACACTTTTTATTCTATAGTGGAAAATTATGGAACTAGTCTTCGATTAAGTTAATTTATTTTAAACAAAACTCACTAATTTGAGAGGGGCATTAAAAATATCGTACTCAACTATGCCTACTTAGTCAGTAAAATTGTGATCGCAACTCTACTTCACTGCCTGGGTCGCTACTACTAGCGCATTTTACTACGGCATGGACGCCATAATAAAAATCTTAATATTGTAAAATTACTTACCACTGTTTGGTGAAATAAGGAATGTAACACAATCACTATATCAACACACGAACTAAATGAGAATGAACGATTGAATGAATTATTGTGATATAGTAAGTTTTAAGCACCACAATCACTATTACATAACATAAAAGTACAATAACAGCGTTACGCGTTACAACTACATCATTGTTTGGTGATAAATCGCAGAGTAACATAAATTTTACAGGTCAAAAATGGTACGCCGAAGCTGCTATAGAACTAGTATATCAGCGAATAACGCTATATCTGCGCCAAATCCGGGGTGTGTAAACGTTCTTTGGTCTTTTATAGAACCGTTCACTAACACTAATTAGTTCTTGAAAAACGTTCTATGGGCTGCTATACGATAAGGTTTTGCTGGTTGGGGAAGTGTTTAAAGGAATTCTGACTATGTGCAATATGGCGTAATGTTCATTTTACTTTACAGAACTTTTG
This sequence comes from Eugnorisma glareosa, assembly GCA_947578425.1. Taxonomy (NCBI): domain Eukaryota; kingdom Metazoa; phylum Arthropoda; class Insecta; order Lepidoptera; family Noctuidae; genus Eugnorisma; species Eugnorisma glareosa. Next base: position 14,698,536 of record OX387960.1, on the reverse strand, counting down.
ATGAATAAAATGATGTCATTTCAGTAATCCTACTTCCTACTAATATTATATGTATATGCGAAAGATTGTGAGGATGGATGGGTGGATGGATATTTCTTACTCTTTCACGCAAAAACTACTGAACGGATTTGGATGAAATTTGGCACACAGATAGTTTACAACCTGAATTAACACATTGGATACTTTTTATCTCGGTAGTACAATATCGAGGGATGATTACCAAATCCACGCGGGCGAAGCCGCGGACATAAGCTAGTATTTGATAAAGTATCGCTTATTGAAGTGTTTGCAAATATGTACAAGGGGCAAAAACATATTTCTTTTGAATCTAATTTTGTTTGACATGGATTCAAGAGTCAAGCTAAAACTGAAAATTATATTCTTTGAGCAACGATAAAGTGTTTTGTGCCAGATTACTAGAATAATCTCATTTGTTTATCCTAAGTGGAAACACCTGAGACACCAATTATGTCTAGAATAGGTTTTAAATTCCACTAAAAAGCCTCCAGGCAGGCCTGGCCAGCCTCAGGCCGTGTATACGTTGGAAATTAGGTTATTAGGTCACGTCTGAGTCTAACTAAAAATGGATCATTTTTCACTTTCAGGCTTTTGGGCTTGACCTGTTTTAGTATAAACTTTATATCCACAGTTCCTTGCAAAAAATAATCGATGTTTTATTTATCGTATATTGTAAAAAGTCTTTACTAGAATATCTCTGATTCATCTGCTAAGCGAGGCGACTGTGGAAATTTCTTCGTTGGCCCTTGTTAGGCAGATATTATAAAATTAAACGTTGTATCTAGGAATTTATTTATTTAAACTTCATGTACAATAGTGGTACTTAGGCGGACTTAATGCCATAAGACATGCTCTAACCAGTCAACCTTTGGATTAAATAAGAAAACACTGAGGTAGGGTACAAAATAAATATACAAAAAAATAACTTCTTGGTTTCGAAAGAAGCAATTTCAGTTTACGTAAGACAAAAAAGAAAGAACACCTTTTTACATTCAGCCTTCAAAATCTAAGTTTATTTACGGCCTCAGGATTAAAATAATTAAAAACGTATTTTCCAACATTAAAATTACAACCAAATATACGATTTCAAAATGTTCCAATAATATCACTATATCACACGATTTAAGCTGTTGATCCCCCATAATATATTCCCGGGATCAATCCCAGTCTGCGGGCCACCTTAATTACCAAAGCGAGCAATAAAATAAATCCGATTATTCGACTCCCGGCCATCGTGTGGCACATCACTGAATTTAATAAAATTAATAAACATTTTCTTCTTGATTGAAATATTAAATCTCATATTAATTGACAAAGTAAGTTTTAATTGACGAAATTAACAATTTGGCAGCCATTATGAAGGTGACGACGCTAACTTGGGCATAAAATGTATCGTGACATTAATTTATGTTTTGAAATAAGGTAAATAAAATTATATGAAGATTATTATTTCAGAAATTATTTTTTTTATCGCAAATGCGAGAACTTAAAGAAAAAATTTCAGTTTACAATGTAATACAAAATGTGATACCTCTGATTTTTCAGATTCATGTGCGTATTGTATAGTTATCATTTAGCAGCATGTCTGAGGCGCGAATTGCACAGAAACGGCTTAAGATGAAGGCGCGGTGCAGGCATGATGCCGGTTCAAAACGTTTTCATACAAATTGTACGTAGGCGACGTGTCGTTAATTACACTCAAGCGGCGCGGCGCTGTTATACTTTCCACGCCTTCACTTGCACCGCGCCGTCACCTTACGTTGTTTGTGTATGATTGGCGCCTGAGAGATATTTCTTGACCATGTAAAGCCAAATCAGAGGCCCATGGGCGGGTGGCATAAAAACTTTGACACCAGGTTAGGCACTCGAGAAAGAAAGAACACAAAATATGTATAACTGTCCTTTGTAGGAATCAGAACGAATTTTATCAAAGCACCGAGCGCCGAGCGCAATTCCTATTTCCAGTTCATAGCTGATCCGTAAGCCTTACTTTACCCTCTAGTCCGTAGTGGGTCAAGTAAGGCTATTGAAACAGCTTATTGAGCCTATTGCTTTCCCACGGTTGGGACACAAACCTCTTTATTGTGAGAAGGAGTGTCCAGTGCGATGGTGAATGTCACGGCATGTCTTGAATTTTTGTTTTAAAACATACCGTTTCTTTACAACGGTTTCATTCACCTTTTGACCAACGTTTTGAGAACATTATCATCTGCCTAGCTTTTTTCCAACTTTAGTGAGGTTAGCTTCCAGTAAAACCGAATGTAGCTGAAAACCAGTATTTTACATGGAACGACTATCTACCTGACCTCCACAACCCAGCTAGTACTGAGTAATGCGGTACCCCTTGGTAAGACTTTCGGGCCACTGACTACCTATATCGACTGTCAAAGATCTACAAATGACAGCCGTGACCAAAGGCTTAACGTGCTTTCCGAGGCACGGAGGAAACTCGGTATGTATTGGGTGGTCACCCATCCACAGACCAACCTAGGCAAGCGCGGCTTAACCTGAAGATTGATCCGAGCGGGATGAAACAAATTACACAAAGAAAAGTGCCTGCCTGGGATCGACTCAAAGATCTACGAGAAGCAAGTCGGGACGCGACTACTAAGCCACCACTACCAACTCTAATCCAATCACTTCCAATAATTCCGACCCTCACTAAAGAGTAAAGAGGTAATTACTCTTTGATACCTCGTCCCTCAAACTTCTGAAGTCTACAAACAAAATGGCGGCCTGTGACGTAAAACTGAGCTCACGGCTAATTTTATGACAGGAACTCTGATCAAGGCTTGAGAAGTTTAGGGAAGTTTGGTGGCATTGAAGGAGCGTGCCTTCAGCTGGCGTTTAAACATGATATGGAACATTTGTTCTACATGGTGTGTAACTGGCACAAAAACATGTTGTAAAAATTTGTTCTACATAAAATACTTCTAGAAATTTTCAATAAAACAACTACTGCTTCAAAAAAAACAATTTACGGGGAATTATTATCAAACGTAGTAAAGTAACAACGAGGCCGACATTCTTTGAACAAAAAAGGACATTACCTTAATAAATAAAAGTTCAAATTAGCTCTGAACGTCTATACAAAATGCTCTGAACTAAGACTTAAATGTCTTAAATATATGTTAAATACAATGATTAATTAATAAGAAATTGTGTGGTGTAGTATCACTAACAACACGACTACTGAAAAATCACGCCAATTAAAATTGTTTTTTTTTTCGATATAACGAATCGATTGACACCTTAATCATCAAAATCGGATGAATATTTTAGGCACTACGGAGGAACATACGTAAATACAAACATACATACCTATACGTACATAGACAGCTAAAATCATAACCCTTCCTTTTAACTTCGCTGTAGTCAGGTAAAAAAGAACAAAGCGAACACGTACGGACTTAAAATTAAAAATACAATATTTTAAAACTAACTTCGAAATTTCTCGTTCGAATGCCACGTTCCATTTCCACAGACATTTAAAATTTTATAGATAAAGCTTCTCGATTTAAATCGATTTCCATTCCAGTATCGATACCTATCGAAATAGTTGCATCCGCAGTTTATGAATACCGAAATTCAATTATTTTGATAGTCGTCGCTCGGCCTGATTTTAATCGACCTAGTTGTAACTTTATCGATTCATCCAATAGTTTTAGTTCTGATTAAGTGTCCAGTTTTGATTATTGTGTTGCCATATTAGGGCCTGCACCCACCGCGACCGTTTGCAGCGATGCCGAAGCGTTATAAATGTAAAACGGCCAGTAAGCAGTCGCAATACTGTCGCTGGATGGTGTACTTTAGCCCAAGTAACCACAATTCTCTATGGCTACTATTGAAATTCTGTCGCGCTTCAGTCGCAATCCAGCATCTATATAGAAATACCTGTAAACAAGTAGTTTCAAGCTGGACTCCGTCAAGACAACTCTGTCGCGCATTGCTAATGGGTGTAACCAGAGATGTATCAGCGCGTTTAGCCAACAAAAACTCGCCCTGGGGAAGAGCCTTTCAGCCATACACAATACACGTCAAGGCATCATAGGTAGGTGTACCTAATAGTATACCCACATTTCACCAGTTATGTTTAAGTCCCATGGTAATAGGGGGCGAGCCTATTGCCATCAACCGTCGCAAGTCCAGACTACTGAAAAGAAAAGAAGGAAATTTCTGGTGGAAAAACCCAATAACATTTTGCACGACCCGGGAATCGAACCCAGGACCTCATGCTCAACAGTCGCGTTTGCGACTACTAGACCAAAGGCACGGCCTTAGCTGTAAACAATGACATATTAACATGACAATGATATATTAATGGTCTGTAAATGTATCTACTGAGCACCGGAAGCGCAGCAATTGTGCCTAATTAAGACTCTCGTCCCCGGTGTTCGTGTGTTAAGCAGAACTATCTGACCGATGATTGTGTGTCAAATAGGGTCTTATGTGGAATTTTGGCAAGCTATACTAGTTTAATTTGTCATCAAATGTTCCGGACGCGTCTGCAAATTTGGTTTCGCCGCTGATAGCCTTCACACCGTCGTATAGATGAAGTATGTATTTTTTCTCGTTACATCAGTTCTTTGAGCCAGAACCCTGCTAGCGTCCTTTCTATCTTAGGTATATATGTGAATTTTTCAAGTGTGCGTGGATGGCCAATTCCGAAACCATTAGAAATAGAGAAAAATACTCAAATAAGTCTCGAGCCCTATTTTGATGAAAACTAAAACTGCATCATTAGATTTTTGGAAAATCAATATTCCTATCCAATAGCCAGGAATCGAACACATTGATTTTGAAAAAAAAAACCTACACACTGTATTATTACACCATTCGATAGTGCCGCTAACAGGGTTTATCGACACTAGCCCAAAACACGGTGTCTGATTTTTTATGCCGCCCATGGGCCTTTGTCTTGGCTTTAAATGACATACCAAGTCTTGGCTTTAGATGACATCACAAGTAGGTTTTTATTTTTGACAGATTTTGACTTATTTATATTATTTTATTTGTGATATGTATGTGTATAACACCACTTGAAAGATATCTATTTTTTTGCTTTATAATTTATGATGCTATTGGACATTGTAATATGATTATTGTTAGCTTTTAAGCGTTTTGGTAAAAAAACTGTTAGCTTAAAATGTTTTTCTGGATAAATAAATAAAAACCGTTAAATTCTAAAACTATATTTGTCTTCAAAAAGCAAGTCAAAAAGCACTATCTCTTCTCTATACTGTAATATTCTGGATATTATTCATATTATAGGTATATATTCATTTTGTATATTATGTGTATATATTTGTGTGTATGTTTATTTAAAGGTATATTTTTGTTTTATTTTCTAATTGAAATTTTCCTGTTCTGTCTTTACTACACACTGTGTCTACATTTCTAATACAACTTTCCTCTCGCAGTTCTGCTGGAAGAAATTTCTTATGAAATAAGCAGTACCTTTATGCTTCTATCATAATGTAATGTCCTTCAAGTATTTTGTGTGTACATAAATAAATAAATATTAAATTCTAAGTTTCATGTCATCTATCGTATACCCAAGAGGATATTAAAACAACAATTGTACAGGTCTACCTATACCCTTTCTGACAATACAAGCCTGATGTTACCCCAACAAGGAAATGGTGCTAAGCGTCGGAAATATCAGTGGTGACAGCATATTTCCGAACTTCCGACTTAGTTCAACAGAATACAGCCTGACATTTTAATGGTTGTTTTCCCGCGGCAGAACAACTTGCCATAAGGAGTACTTTCGAAGCATAGAATAAAAGTAAAAAAATAAATATGTTTTTGTTTTAAAATAATTTAAAAAATATTCATCAACTCGAAAACATGAGAATCAATAGTAACACTAGACGTACCTTGTAGGTACTACTCGAACCTCACGCGCCGCCCGCCGCCGAAAGACACGATGCATAAATGTTCAAAGTAAAATAAGCTCTCGTTCGTGGTGATACGGCATAAAATAGTTTTCACGCAACAATACAAAACACAGCCGCGAAGCCGACAAAGGAAAGACCGATTTATAAATGTTCAAAGCAAAATAAGCTCTCGCGTGTAGCGATACGACATAAACTAGCCTGCGCGCATCAATTACAAACGACGACGCCGCGCGCTGGCTACCTATTCTATTATTATTGTATTATGTAATACTTATTACTTAGTTTTTCCGCGATTGTCGTACGCGCAGCACGTGTTATCTTATCGTGCAATGGATCGCCATTACAGTTATTGCAATTTGGAGAACGTCGCTATGGTGCAACTGGCCCGGCGACTTTACGCGGAGCCGCAACACTTGGAGTCGCTCCGTCTTCGTGGGGTTATGAACCCCCAAGACCCATCGGCCCGGACGATCGTAGCGGCGACACAGTGGCTACTCGATCATGGACATTTCCAGACTCCTTCATTTGCACAGGGCAGTGGTTGATCGGCCATTATTTCGCCAGAGCTCGACGATCAGATCATCGAGTACTTCGAACGGGGTCGTCGACTCCTCGTAGAACGTTCATCAAACCTATACGTGCGGGGTGTTTAGAGATAGGTCTTTAAAAATGACATTGAGGTTCCTAAAACCATTTTTTCTCAAAGTCAATCGTTTGAAAGATAGACACTTCCAAAAAAATTGTGATAAAATGTGTCCGCCCTCCCCCTAATTTCTAAAGTGAGAGGAGGAAAATTCTGAAAAATGTAGGATGTAGAACGTAATTAAACTTTCAACCAAAATTGGTCTCAATAAGATTTGATGTTTAGCTTTTGAGATATGGGGTTTTTTCATCAAACTGCAGCTTTCAACTTCAACTTTGGTTTTTATTAACATACTAAGAAAAACAAATATATTTTTGCTGTTGAATGTAAAACAATGCAACATAATATGAATAAGCCTTCAAAATATTTTTATTACATTGGTTGGGTTATACAGAACTCTGTGTGCTTGCGAGTACAACTCGCACTTGGCCGGGCTTTAGTCATTTACTATGTATTTTTAGTCAAATTCAAATTTTAAAATTCAAATTCTTTATTGCGAACTAAGTGTACAGTCTTTTGAAGATGTTAACAATAGGTAGGTTCTTAGAACTTAGTTGCCTGTTAAGGTATTGCAATTTATATGGTTTTATAAAAATAAAATATACATACTTAATATTACAGCTAAACAAGTAGTAGTGACTTCTCAGTTAACCATTGTTTCAAACAGTACGTAGCATGTTGCCTGTATGCCAAAAAGCCTGTTCGACTTTACATACTCTCGCAATATCAACTTACCGTAAGTACACTGTAAACTGCAAACAATACCACTACTTACACACGTGAAGTTTCCGAGAAAATCTCGGGACTTTGAACTGCACTTTGCAGTATAAAATATTTTATTTGCTCGGCTCAACCGTAGAACAAAATAGTACAGAAGGTCGACTCCATAAAAGGAGCAAAAAATGGCGCACTTAGGTTCACGGCGTTGGACGAAGCGACCCTACTTACGTGCCACACGGGTTTCCTTCGCGTCAGTACCGTTGCTTTGCAAGTCACGTCACAATGAATCTTGGCATACCGGTTCACGCTCTAAACGGTCTTGTCACAGAAAGTCACTTTCGCAAACTGACCTAACAAAAAATTGGTCACTTTCGCAGAATGTCATTGATGCTAATGACACCTAATACAGAATAGGGTAATAATATGATCACCTGGATGGTGATGGTTTTCCCAACTATTTTGGGGTTGTCTACCTGTTTGAGTAATTTAGTTCCTCATGGCCCGATAGATGGCGTTGCTCGATTAAAATGCAAGCTATCGTTACCTTTACGCCAAACCTATTAGGGCACATGAATATATTTGTTTAATTACATTTCGGCTCACCATGGGCGGTCACGTCCGCCAGGTCACGGCGCGGGCTGGCATAGCCCGTCACCAGCTCCGCCCAGTGCTCTCGTCCCGTCTGCCGGCGCGCGTCAAGTTGGGCGTATATAAAACCTATATACGCTCGATACTGACGTACGCCGCTCCCGCTTGGTACGTCCTCGCGTGCGAGGGCCACAGGAAGCTCCTCCGCACGCAACAAAATTTTGCGTTGCGGACTATCGTCGCCGCCCCTCGCCACGTGAGGAACGACGTCATCCAGCGGGATCTCGGGATCGAGAGCCTGGACGCCTTCATCCGGCGCCTCGCGACGGGAATGTTCGCGCGTGCCGACGCATCTGCTTGGCCCCACGTCAAGCACATAGCGCCCTGGCATGCGCGCCCCCCTGACGCGAGGCGCCCCCTCCCCCGCGACCTGGTAGCGGACATTGACCCCCTCCCCACCGGATTGACGCCCAGGTAAGCTGCCCCAGGCTACACGCAGCTTACCTGAACAATATGACTCCACAACTCACATACACTCAGCTGTGTGGCGTGTTCTAAGTTAATATAGGCACGTCGCGCAGCTACACCACACATGCACCTCTCTACACACACGTAGACTCACAATGTGGGGGCGCGGCGCGGGCTCGCGACCCACACCAACACTGGGCGGTGTTACACAGTACAATACCGCCCACACACTCATAACGGCTTCTTAGTCCGGACCGCGACCGGCTAGCTCTGGAAGCGGGGCGGACGGGAGCCTTACATCCTTCATAGGTGCGTCGAGTCGGTACCTCTGTCGCTGGTCGTCCTCCGCCGGGCTTCCTCCGGGTAACCGGGGGTCTCACCTGGCGGGGACAGACCGCCGAGGTGCCGTGAAGAAAGCAGCGCTATGAGACAGCGCTGTGGCGCGCCTACTGAAAACTTCACCGCAACCACACACACAGGCGTGCGTTGTCTCACGCACGCCAACAGGCCCAGCCTATTTAAAGGCAATACAATGACGGGCCCGTCTTAACGGGCCGAGGTATGGCCTCCGCGGCCAGGGGGCAGAGCCCCGTGACCGCCTGCCGCGCCCCCTAGCGGGGGCGCAGCGACATCCTACGAGTGTTTAAATACAGTTCTTCCACAACCACCGTGTAGTATTATTAAACATATGGTCCTTCGAGCCGGATAAAGAGTAAAGTGAATAAAAAGTGAAGTGAATTTACGCAGTGCAGTGAAAAAGTGAAGTGTTAATAAAGTGAATGAACAGTGCCATTCGATTATTGGATTGAACTCTGATGGGTAAGACTGAACAATTACAAGTGAATAGGGACTTAGTGAAAACTCAGCTGTGTGGACTCAGTGAATTCAGTTATAAAGATTGGCTATAGTTAAGTTGACTTAGAAAATTTCTCTCTTTGTGGACTTTGTGTGAATTTGCGTATTGGACACTTGTAAATTTTAACTATAGTGACATAGCCAATTCTTTTGTTTTACGAACTTGAAAAATTCACATCTGTGACATTTTTAAGCTTAGGTGATTTAACTAACTAACATGTCGCAATTGTGTGCGGCACAAAAACAGTTGAGTGAGCGGATTGCTAAGTTGTATAGCAACACAAAGAAAACTTCTAAGTCACGTTATACCAGAGGTTATTTAGAAACGAGATTAGACACATTAACTGAATATTGGGAAACGTATAATAAACAACACGACGAGATTTTGAAGAGTGTTTCCACGCAGGTTCTCGAACAACTAAAGTTTGATCCTATTGCAAATTTTGATGCGACTGAAGAAAATTATCTTGAATTTAAAACTGCGATTAGAGAATGCTTGATAGAGCTGTCCCATCAGGAGTCACAGCAGGCTACAACTTTGGCCACATGTCCTGACGAAACATCTGAAAGGATAAAAAACAAAACCAAGTTACCGCCGATTAACATACCTAAGTTTTCCGGTAACTACACTGAATGGTTCAGCTTTCGCGACGTCTTCACATCCCTTGTTCACAATGATAATAACCTGTCAAAAATTGAGAAACACCATTATTTGAAGTCCAGTATTACGGGTGAGGCTGAGCAGCTATTAAAACACTTCACACTTACTGCAGCTAATTATGATAAGGCTTGGGAGACACTTGAGAATCGTTATGAAAATAAGAGGATAATTGTGAATAATATCCTGAATCGTCTTCTTTATCAGCGCAAAATGACCAACGAATGTGCGCAAAGTCTGAAAGGTATTCTAGACACCACACGCGAGTGCTTGAATTCGCTAGAAAGTCTTGGTATAGAAATAGACAAGTGGGATGCTATAGTAGTTCACATTGTTGTCTCTAAAATTGACATTGAAACTCACAAACTTTGGGAACAGTCCCTTGGTTCATCACGAGACATACCAAATTTTGAGACTTTAGCCTCACTACTAGAAAGCCGATTCAGAGCCATGGAAGTAATCAACAGTATTAGAAAGGATACATCAAAGAAAGATTCAGCGAAAGTTACCTCAACCTCAACCCAAGCAAAATCCGTCCCTATGAAATCGTTCGCCACTGAAATTGAAAGCACCTGCACTTTTTGTTCACAAAACCATTACATTTGCCACTGCAAAGGTTTTGCTAATTTGGAAATCTCACAACGCTATGACTTTGTCAAGAATAATCACATCTGCTTCAACTGTCTGGTTAAGGGTCATTCAGTTAGTCAATGCAAGCAAAGCACAAGCTGTAGGAAATGTGGTCGACGTCATCACACACTCTTGCATTTTACAAACCCAGCCAAGACAAGCACAGCTACAGAACAGAGTGAGCCAGAAACACACGAGGCTGTCACCATGAAAGCGGAAACACACGAGGCTGTCACCATGAAAGCTGAAATAAATAATGTGCAACAAGTTATCTTAGCAACAGCTCGTGTTGTTGTTATTGCTAAAAATGGATCCACTCACCAACTTAGAGCCTTGATTGATCCAGGATCTCAGGCATCACTTGTGACTGAAACAACTGCGCAACTGTTGCATCTTGACCGTATTGCTGTTAATGGTAAAATTACTGGGATATCTAACGAGAAAGCAATAACAACGAAGTCGTTGGTCAACCTTGATTTTCACTCTATTTATGATTCTTCACACATAATTACTACACAAGCTTTTGTACTCAAACGATTGACGTCATTATTGCCTGCACATGAAGTATCTATGGATTCCTGGCCTCGTCTAAGTGACTTGAAACTTGCTGATCCACAATTCCACAAGCCAGGGTGTATAGATATCTTGTTGGGGGCAGAAGTATACTCACGATTAATGCTGGATGGTTTACATAGACACAACGCAATGATTGCACTTAATTCACGTCTTGGATGGTTGATTTCAGGACAAACATGTAAGGATGCCTCACGAGGTTCATATCATGTTGTTGTCTCACATACTAAATTAGAGACTGACCAGTTGCTCAGGAGATTCTGGGAACTGGAGGAACACACACAAACTAAAAGAGCGCTTACACAATTGGAAACTCAGTGCGAAGAGCATTATAAAGAAACTCACACTCGGAACGCTGAGGGCCGCTACATACTCCGCTTGCCTTTCAAGAACGCAACCCAACTGGGGGACACAAAAGGTTTAGCAATTAATCGTTTAACTCAAATGGAGAAGAGATTCAAACACAAACCTGAATTTAAGGAAGAATACTGCAAATTCTTGAGACAGTATGAATCACAAGCACACATGGAAGTCATACCTGAAAGGGAAAGAAATACAAGTAATAAATACTACTTACCTCATCACGCCGTCTTGAAGGAGTCCAGCACTAGCACGAAGCTGCGCGTAGTCTTCGATGGTAGCGCCAAACCTGGAACAGGAACGTCCTTGAATGATGAACTGATGATTGGTCCGCCGCTGCAACAAGATATAAAAGATTTAGTAACAAGGTGGAGAACACATAGAATTTGTTTGGTAGCGGATATTCAACAAATGTACAGGCAGATACTAATTCATCCTAATGATGCAGAGTATCAACGAATCGTGTGGCGAGAAAAATCAGATGAAGCATTTAGAGAATACCGGTTACTTACCGTCACTTATGGAACATCCTGTGCACCTTATCTTGCAATTAGAACTTTGCACCAGCTGTCCAATGATGAGAAGGAAGAGTTTCCTATCGCAGCGCCACTATTGAAAACCGATTTTTATATGGATGACTTGATGTCAGGGACATCCAATGAAGAAGACACAATTAGTCTGCAACAACACATAACTAAACTATTACAAAGAGGTGGATTTTTGTTACACAAGTGGTCTTCAAACAGTGCAAAGGTATTGTCACAAATTCCAAATGCCGATAAATCTAACCAAGCTGTGGTTAATATACAAATGAATGACGCCATTAAAGCTTTGGGCATTTCTTGGAATCCGCACAGTGATAATTTTGAATTGAAAATGTCAATTGATCCACTTGTTGATACTATTACTAAAAGAACAGTGTTGTCCATTATCGCTAAAACATTCGACCCGCTAGGTTGGTTAGCTCCTGTAGTCATTGTACTAAAAATTTTCATGCCAAAGCTGTGGTTGGCTGGCCTGGACTGGGACGATGTTTTACCTGATAACTTACGAGTTGAATGGTGTGCTTTTCACAACAACATAAAACACATGAATACTATACAGTTTCCTCGGTGGCTTGGCTTGTTACCTGCTAAATTGAATGTGGAAATTCATGGGTTTTGTGATGCTTCTTGTGCTGCTTATGCTTGTGTTGTTTACCTTAGAGTTCTGGACGACAATGCTATCACAATGCGTCTTATTGCTGCAAAATCAAAGGTTGCTCCAGTCAAACAAGTATCGCTTCCTCGTCTAGAGCTCTGCGGTGCAGTACTTTTGGCTAAGATGTTACTTGATATTAAAACTAGTATACAAATCGAACCAAGTAATATATACGCGTGGACTGATTCCACTATAGTGCTGGCTTGGTTACGTAAACATCCTAATTCGTGGACTACTTTTGTTGCTAACCGTACCACTGATATTTTAAATGTCACTAATAGTAGTCAATGGCATCATGTCAAGTCACCCGATAACCCAGCGGACTTAGCTTCGCGGGGTATGAACCCAAACGAGCTGAAAGAGTCAACACTATGGTGGGAAGGACCGCAATTTTTAAGAACTTTATCTGAATTTGTGTATTCGCAGGATAACTTACCTGATACTGTTTTAGAGTCTAAGTCTAAAATTGCTTCCCATGTTACTATTAACAATCGAATTGATGATTTACACTCGCATTTATATCGCTTTTCCAGTTTAACTAAATTAATACGAGTTACCGCTTATTGTCTGAGATTTGTGCAAAGGTGTAAAGAAAAAGCCTTTGAAATTGCTACAAACTGGACAAGTTTTTTAACTGCGAATGAATTGTTAAACGCACGTAATGTATGTATCCGTTTGTCACAGTGTGTTTTTCAAACTGAAATTGAATTATTGTCAGCTGGTAAGTCTCTCCCTAAATCTAGTAAATTGTTTTCCCTTCACCCTTACATTGATAACCAAAATATATTAAGAGTTGGCGGCCGACTCGCTAATGCTCAGGGCAAGTTGGATTTCAAGTCACCAGTTATCCTCTCAAGTCAATGCCATTTCACTAAACTAGTTGTCACAGATGCTCACCACCGAACATTGCATGGTGGATATCAGTTAACCCTTAATATATTGAACTTGAAATACTGTATTATTGGTGCTAAGAGAGTAGTTAAGGGTATTATCCGAAGGGCCGCGCCAATACCTCCTTTCATGGGAAATTTGCCGTCGTATAGGGTTAAACCAGCACGTCCATTTCTATCCTGTGGAGTGGACTTCGCGGGACCCTTCTCATTAAAATTGTATCCTGGTAGATGTACTCGCACTAGTAAAGCTTACATTAGTCTCTTTGTATGCACAGTCACAAAGGCTATTCACCTGGAGTTGGTCGAAGATTTGAGCACAGTAGCCTTTATGGCAGCTTTCAAGCGTTTCTCTGCGCGTCGCGGGCACTGTAAGGATATGTATAGTGATTGTGGAACCAACTTTCAAGGTGCGTCCAAAGAAATGGCGCTCCAATTTCAAAACTCTCAAGTTGATTTGGTTCACGAGATAGCAGAATTACTTGCTAATGATCACACCACCTGGCATTTCATCCCTCCCGGAGCTCCACACTTCGGAGGATTATGGGAGGCCGGTGTAAAATCCGTAAAGGGTCACCTAAAACGCATAATTGGTCAAAGTTGTCTCACTTTTAATGAGTTTTATACTCTCCTAACACAAGTAGAAGCATGTGTAAATTCACGTCCCCTTTCTCTAATTGATTCGTCTTTAAGTGAACCTCCCTTAACTCCTGGCCACTTCCTTATAGGGGAACCCCCTATTGTAATTCCTGACGAAAGATTAGAAAATACTCGCACCACTCACCTTAATCGATGGCAACTTGTCCAGCAAATGCTGCAAACCCTCTGGCGACGTTGGCAAACTGAGTATTTGACTACTTTACAACACAGATATAAATGGAACAAAAAACAGCCAGATATTGAATTAGGCACCGTTGTGTTAGTCAAAGACGAACGACTACCTCCAGGGAAATGGCTCCTAGGACGTGTGATCGAAAAACATCCAGGTAAAGATGGGGTGACTCGTGTCGTCTCTTTAAAGATTAAAGATCACATCACTAAGCGACCAATAACTAAACTGTGCCCATTACCTTCATAAGTCCATCACACGAACCTAACATTGTCCTTAATACTCCTAATGTTTGATTTGAGTATAATTTAACTTTAAATTTAACCTTTTCTGAAGGACTTACACAGTCCTTGGCCGGCAGGAATGTTTGAGTAATTTAGTTCCTCATGGCCCGATAGATGGCGTTGCTCGATTAAAATGCAAGCTATCGTTACCTTTACGCCAAACCTATTAGGGCACATGAATATATTTGTTTAAATACAGTTCTTCCACAACCACCGTGTAGTATTATTAAACACTACCAATTTAACAGGATGCAGCTGAATACCAATATTTTACATCGAGTGACTGCCTATCTGACATCCACTTTCACATCCCTGTTAGTACTGGTTAATACGATACCCCTTTGTAAGAAGACTGGTCATCAGACTTTCGGGCCAAATCGGGTTGAAATCCACATTGTCTCTGTCCTGTAATTGGTTGAAACTTGCACGTCCGCACCACTACGATCGTCTCCGTTTTGGTGGACTCTGGGCCTTAGTACTGTGACGCGTCTGAAACAAATGTCAATCGCAATTGTGCTTGCATTCGCTCTCTCTGAACGTGAACTTCTCGCTCACACTCGCTCCCAGACTCCCTAAGGCGCCGCCGCAACTGCGCCGATGTGGCACTGACCTTCTGTGCCTTCCTTTTAGTTCACCACAACTTTGTCTGGTATTCGTGGAACTAGCGCTTGTCATGCAGATGGAGTAAATAATGCATGTCTTGCTCATCACCAGTTCTTTGCTGCAGTACTTTTAGTTTTTATGTGGTGCAAGCAATTTTGTAGTGTTCTTGTGTGGTTGATAAATTAAAAAAGTTATAGGACCTGTTTCATATCGAGGGGCTTTTATATTCTACTAGATTATGCCCATGGCTTCGCCCGCGTGGAGTTCGGTTGTCGTCCCACAAGATCTTACCACCGGTATAAAAATAATCCAATCTATTAATTCAGGTTTTAAAGTATCTGAGTACCAAAAATCCAAATCCGTTCACTAGTTTTTGCGTCTACAAAAACTTTTGCATTTATAGTGGTTGCTAGATGAAGAAACATATTTAAAGGGAGGCTAGTAGAAACCAGGCTAACCTTTAGCCGTTTGGTTTGATTCCCCGATTAGACAAAATTAACGGAAATGTATGTATGAATAGGAATACAGACGCTATGAAATGCCAGGACTCTACGCGACGCGCTTTGTAACTCGACGATTTTACGATACGAGACAAACGAGCGTGACGATAGTCGCATCACCTGATATCGCGAATGGGGGAATAGAGGGGGGGGGTAAGTTCTAATAAGCACATAAGCTCTTTAAGCTTCAAGGCACAGTTAATGACGTTCATCAATTATTAACAAGATAACATGAGGATGTATCTAGATTATAATTTCAACTAGTCACGGCAGCCGTGCCTGACAGGGTGATTACTGCATGCAGTACGGTGTTATTAATTCATGGGCAGGACTGATGGGCCATTGTGTAAACCTCCTTGTGTATTCTCTGTCTTGTCTTGGCGTACGGAGATGTAATTAGCTGGAGGTTTACACCACTGCCTGAATCTCATTTTCGTTACAAAAAAATGTTCATTGTTTTAAGGCATTTATTATCTAATTTAGGACTTCAAATCTATTATTGTAAACACTGCACAATTCACAAGTTATTTCCCCGTTACACAGAACTGTTAAGTGTAAACAAACGTCAAATTACCATAGACAGCAAACACGAAACACGATCATTGTCTTTGAATAAAAATCAATGTTTATTTACAAAAATATATCTACACATTTATTCAATTACATATTGTTTATTTCACACATAATATCTATTTACAAATTCAGCAATACTAATAAATATATATTTACACTGAACAAATATAAGCATTCATTGTAATGTACTTATTTTTATGGGACCAATCGGGAAGCATATCCTTTCAGATGAAAAAAGAATTTTTCAAATCGGTTTACAAATGACGGAGTTCTGAGGTAACATAAATAAAAAAAAAAATTAAAAAAAATACAACCGAATTGAGAACCTCCTCCTTTTTAAAGAAAGTCGGTTAAAAAAAACATTCCCATTCAGGAAAAAAAATTGTAAGATGTATTTTTCACCATTACCCTCAAACATAAGACAGAAAACATCGAAAGGTAGCTGGCATGACCTAAAACCAAAAAATCGAAGAAACGTGTTTTTAAACACACTGTGATGGATTATGACCCATCTCACACAGAAACTATCTAAAAGAAAAAATACCATAGCTTTCCTTTACCAACTTGTCAGGCTAAGCTATAAATAAATAAACTTGATTGCTACGAGTATAAGAACTGGTTACAGAAAAATGTGAGACCCTGGCTCCAGAGCTAGGTAAGAGCACCTGTATTTCAGGAGACAGTGACTAACGGTAAGATATACTTGCCCTAGAACCAAAGTACAATAACTTACATCTAACCTTCTCAATATATAACTAAACTAGGAATAATACGATACTAAACATAATTTAAAGCAATATTATTGCAACATATGGTCATTAAATACCCATTCCACCACCCTAGCTTATGGGTGGGTAATTACAAACAAGAAGACATAACATAATGTATGTACCTACCCGTAAGGACACGGAATAGATAAGACCGTGAAGTTCGGTTTTGTGCAACAAGGGTAATCGCAAGAAAACATAGACACGCTTCACGTACAGCGAGTGGCAACCGTACACGCGTGTAGCATTTTTTACAAGCTTTTATTTAACTTGCAGTGGTCGTATATGTATGTAAGTTGTCCGTTCTGAAATTTGCAAAACATTTTTCATCCACTTGTTGGTATCCGATTGAGCTGAAATTTCGCACACACCTTTGATTCTGGTGACAAAACATTTTTATGACACGAGGGAACTCCTAAACGGTTAATAGCACGAACACGAAAATGTTTATACGCGTTCAATGTTGATAGATAAACCTAATTAACTTCTTTTAATTTTAGTAAAAGCTTGTTTTTTGTTAAATTTTGAGATAGTATGAGTATGACGGCTTGGCCACAAGCTACATGCTCACGTGAAACGTGTCTTGCGACTGCGGAGATATTGCTTAGATAGAGCATGCTGATTTGCGAAGCAACGCTACTCACGCGAAGGAATAAACATGAGGTCGTGAACAGGGCTTTCTGTTCAGCTACCTTGCACCTGGCATTCGTTCAAGATAGTTTGAGACGGTGGATACAGAAATCTATGTTTGCGTGCGCCAGTTTCGCGGATTATTTATCCAGCCTTCTGTATACTATCTATTCTGTGGCTCTGTGGCATGGATTACAAAACCATTTGTAGGGTTGGCCATTATTCGAAACCTTTTCGCATTAACCAGCAGTTATATCAACCGAACAAGTTCATGATTTATTTGGAGGCCTAGTTGGGATAAGGACTACACATGTTGTAACAGATGTATGTATGTTTAGTCTCACATTAGTGTTATTGAATTATGGAAGGTTGCACAGAGAGTGATCTGGTTATATAAATCCTGATACAATGGACTCTCTCTTGTCTGCTTTTTTGTCTTATTACTAGAAAATACTGTGATAGTCTATTCAACAAGTGGACAGCATATTAGGGTTCTAGCTACCTCTGACGAGCTCCCAGCCCTCCCCCCACCGTTCACGGCCCCGGCCTATGTGACGAGCGACTGTTGCTCCGAGTGGCAAAAGAGTCAATGTAACAAACAAAGTCACCGTCTTCCGAAAGTTTGGACCCAAGACAGTTAAATTGTTAAATGTTAAATTATTTCTCTAGGATTTCGTCGAGCTTCTTTGTCTCGGCGGTTTTCTGGTGGTCGCCACTGTTGATTCTGGTTTTCAAGAGTTGCAGTGGTTTAGGAATAGTGTGGCAGGTTCCTAAAGTAAAGTTATTTTTCACTTATTTGCTTTTTTTGTTATAACTTTTTTGCAAAAAAAAAAAATGTTTTAGATTAACATTGCAAGCATGATCAGCCTTATATATATAACCTTCCCACTGCTGGGACGCCTTTTCACCAACATCATTAATCCAGGTCCAGTTGAAAACCAGCACTGGGCACTAGTTGTCCAGCATTTTGCTGAACTGGGCCTATTTGGCGCAGCCGTGACGCACATGGTGTTACATTTTTTGTTTAGTTTTAAGTTTTTTTTTAAATATTATTTTTGTTGTATATTGTGTGCACCTATATAGTATGTGCTAAATAAATATTATTTCTTCTTTTCTTTCTTTGACATGGTATTCCAATTATCGGTTCTAGGACATGTCAATTTCCAAATATTATATTTTGTTTCACCGTTTTGAAAGTGGTAAAAAATTAAATAACTTTTAACCTAAACAAACGTTTTACCCAGTTAATCAAATACAGATAATATAGAAGTTTCCCCTATACTAAATCTCCCTAAGCGATTTATTACCTCGTGAAGTACGTATATAATGGCGCCTCTGCGTTTAGAATCCCCGAGGTATCTACAGAGAATGTTCGTGAATTAATGCTGATTTATGTTACTCAGTATGTTAAAGTACCCACAATTGGTTTAATTTTATCTGGAAAATACCTATGTAGGTAGGAAATAGTGCATGTTATTGACTGGAAAATGTATTTTTTTAGAACGAATAAGTAGCAGGTTTTTTGTAGAGATTTGGCTAAGTCAACGTCTAAAATAATCAGTATTATTGTAATCATATCAGGCCTAGTTTAATAAAGCACACCCATAATCTGGCAGATATATTAAAGTCCAATGTAATTCGAGGGTCGCCTGCTGCAATCGATTGAGCATAAATTGAAAATTTGAGGCACCTATTGTGTAATTCCTTATGAAAGTCCTTGTACTCCGCAATGTGCCTTCAGAGCCCCAGTTAATGAGAAAGTTGTACATAATTTTTTTATGTTATACACTTATTTATAACTCCGTATTCTTGAAATTACCTTTTCGAAACCAGCAAAAGTTGTAAATAAATACAGTAATATATTAACTACAAAATAATACGTTTACCCAAAAAAAAATCACATTTGACACGCATTATTTTTGTAAAACATACTTTATCGCGTTCATAATTAAGTTGAGATTAATATACCGACCATATTTCACCCTATGGAACTTCATAATTTTAATTAAACGTTTTATCACGCTCGTGTTTTGTAAATTTTAATACAAACAGTATTTTAAAGGAGATAGGTTGCCTACTATGTTTGAAAACATTAATTTTGCCCTCTAATTATATAATGTTTTACTACAAAAGATAATTATGGCATTTTCAACTCTTTGATCTTGAGTGTTTATGTAAATAAATTGTGTAGCAAAATTGTAAGCTAAGATCGAAAAAAAATAGAACACAAAACATACAGGTCAAACTACAAAATATACAGGTCTACCACTCAAATCTATTTAGCCTACCACAGCCCACCACTGGATATGAGTCTCTCCCAGGCAGCGCCTTAAGTTCTCCACCTTCTGCATCCAGTCTGACCCAGCCATTTTTAAAGATTTGTCCATCTGGTCGGAGTCTGGCGTCTTACCCTTAGCTTCCGATACAATGTGTCCACGCCAACTGCTAGCGCCACCTATTGTCGAGGTGCGCTCAACCTGATGCCGCGCTGGCGCCGCTTCCACGACATCTGCCGGCGACCCCGGAGTCATCAAATCTTCGGTTCATTCCATCATTCGGTCTCATTCTCAACTTCACTCAACCGTACCTATAAAAGGCTTTGCATTGTATCGATTCATCCCTTTTTTTCTATCTCCACTCCATCAACACCAACATACCGCCTCCCGCCATGGCCATGGCGGACTGAACAAACTTGTAACCAGCTTAACCATTTAACAATATATGTATCAAATTACTACGTTGCATCATTTACGACGGAAACAGACCTGATCCCAAACACAAGGTCTCCACTCTATAACTCGTTTGCTCCATGGGCCATCTGTCCATCGACAGACATGGGAAAGCCACTACCACGTCATCTACCGTAGCCTGTATCACCCACCTGCTTGCCCTTGTCTTAATTGATTAATGTTCGGTGCAGCAGGGCTTCTTCCTCCATATTTGCCGTCGTCTCCGATTGCGACTAACTCGTATTACTAAACGATCGTCGCACAAAGATGCGATTGTCACCTTCATTTGTTTCTGCGAACCTGATCCTTTGGGTAGGACGCGTAGGATGTGAGTCATCTTTTTTCTAGCCATATCATCATGTTTTTCATGATCTACCTTACCTCGCAGGGGATGGTGGGACGAGCACGACAGAACCAATGCCCAGTGGTCCACATTGGCCCAGAATCGAAGGATGTGGAAGTCATAGCGGGATAACACAAATTCAATCAAAAATCAAATTCAATTCTATTAAAAAAGTCCGAAAACTTAATTGAATGCAGATTGCCTTCCCTTTTCATAAACACAAAAACGACAAAGACAGAATTAAGTAAAGCGTTCATAAATCCCGCGTTTTAGAACAACTGTGCTTAATGCAAGAACAAAATAAAACATTCAAGCTACAGGCTACAGCAGTCTTCGTCTTAAAAGCTACTTCATACTTAGCAGAACAAGCACCAAGTAGCGAGAACAAAATAAGAGCGCTCTAAGTTTAATCTTAAGAAGCCACTCTAACATTTGACACTTGGGAAGACTTTTAAAACTATAGCCTGGTATTATAGACTTACGGGAATTTTATTTTTATAAAGTTTTTACTTTGGATAATAATGAAATATGTAGGGTTTGTTTTCAGTTCCTTTACAAAGAGAAACTGTTACATTTACGAGCACTTCATTTTCTTGGCTCATACTACATTAACTTTAACATAACATCACACTTGTAATGCCCAAAGGGTGAGGCAGAAGTGTACCCATTACGGTAATATAACCTCAATATGCATGTGCATTTTCCTAGAACCGTCCGGAGGAGCTCGTAGCAAAATAATATTTATTTATGAGCATGGACGATTTTTATTTATGAGCATGGACATTTGTTTCCGAGTCATGGATGTTTATATGTATAATAAGTATGTATTTACAAACAAAAAAGTATCTATGTAGTATTATCAACTGTCTGGTGTCCACGACACAAGCCTCGTAGCTTAGTGTAGCACCTAGATGGCGCTGTGTGTAATGTCCAGCATATTTAATAACAGCCAGGTCGATCTTTAGGTTAAGCCGCGCTTGCCTAAGTTGGTCTGTGGATGGGTGACCGCCCATTACATACTGATTTTCCTCCGTGCCTCGGAAAGCACGTTAATCCTTTGGTCCCGGCTGTCAATTGTAGATCTTTGACAGTTGGTACAGGTAGTCAGTGGCCCAAAAAGTCTGACAACCAGTCTTACCAAGGGGTATCGTATTACCCAGTACTAATAGGTTGTTGAGGTCAGATAGGCAGTCGCTACATGTAAAATACTGGTATTCAGCTGCATCCGGTTAGACTGAAAGCCAACCCCAACATAGGAAAAGGCTAGGCCGATGATAACTTTCCTAGAACCAAAAATGAAAAGACAAATGCTATCCATAAATTTCACTTCATCGTCATCATAACAACCCGATATCACCTAGTGCCGGGTATAGGCGTCCCCTTTTACTTACTCTTATTAAAAAGGCCAGAATTTCAGTTCCTTTGGGAACGTTAATGTGGGGCTGATCATGCCACTCTTAAATTATTTTGGTAGCTCCGAAATGGTGGAAACGCATGGCATTTTTTAGGAAAGGTAATTCTTTGCCAAGCTGTGAGGCTATGTAAGGTGACAGTAATAAGTTAGGAAATTTTGACAGAAATCTAGCTATTCATGAAATAAATCAGTAATGATTGGTAGCACATTCAATCCTTTGATACCACAGCGATTCCACAGTACAGCTCGATCTCATACAAAAATCTATAACACACGACTAAAACAACCTTTTATGCTACCTAAATAACAATCATACATCAAATAATAACAATCGCGCCAAAATAATACAAAAAAAAAAACTTTAAAATACCAGACTCACGAAATTTTGTAGTCGTAAAAATCTAATTACGTACGAAAAACATTTTAAGCGTTCTCAAGGACCCTGAACTGTAGGCATTAGGAATCCATTAAATAAATATCTTGAAAACTTTTTAAAGCAGCTTTTTAGGGTTCCGTGGCCAAATGCTAAACGGAACCCTTATATGTAAATCCAGGACGGATTTAGCTAGCACCACACAGTTTAACTAGCGCACCACTACAAAAAAGATATGGGTCATACGAATAAACAAAAATAGGAGTGGGCCCTCCATACATGTAACTCAAGGTTGAATAAAAATCTACGCATATAACTATGTGGAGTGTTTATCGACAACTCATTAAAACTATATTAAGGAGGTTCCCCAAACATTTTCATGAATGAGCGTTCATTTTTTTATTATATTGTTTTGTGCGGAAACCTTTGCATGAGTTCGACTCGCGCTTGATCGGTTTTTCGTGTATCTTTTGGGCTGGGATTTGACTAAATGAGAGTAAGCACCTACCTACCTAAGCTATGGCCAGAGGAACTTGGAAGTATTCTGAGTTTTTCAAGTTTTCTTATAATTTTATCAGCTGAAAGAAATGTGTTCATTCGTCAACAAAACGTCGATAACAAAGGATTATTGTAAATTCAGATCAGTTTTTAAATCAATAAATAATGTGAAATTCTAATTAAATGATGTTTATTATGCAAATAGGATTTTACAAACACTTTTACAAGTAATTTTTTTTTTAAATAAACGGGGCCGCTGTTTCGTACCTGACTACTCTGAGAAAAAATATACGCAACAAACTCAGAGGTCATCTCTTTTAAAGAAAAAAAAGAAAATTAATAGATAAGTTAAAAGTGCAACCTCTTTTAATAATATCACACACCTTACAAATGTTTCACGTCTGCAAGTCGTAAGCCAATTAAAATGCTAGTAGTTACGTCAGTAGGTACTGAAAGCTTTATAGACTAGTTGCATGTGAAATATTTTAGAGTAGTTATTATAAATGGAGTGCCAGACGACGACATTAATAATGCATAGATCACCTCGCTCCAACTCTCAACTGTGTCAGTCTTCCTGCTACTTGTGCTGCATGATGCTCAACAAAAGAGGTTTGAGGGATATTTAAATGTAAATTTCGGAATAAAAATGAAAGAAATATGAGTTTTAAAACACTTTTAAGAGCTATCCTTATCTTACATTCTAAAGCCATATTCCTTGTAACAGCAAATATATGAACTATTGAAAGAAGAAGAAAGAAAAGAAAGAAAATATATTTATTTGTCGCAGGGACATGACGTGCATCATACAAAATGATAAAAACACAAAAAAAAAAAAAAACAATAAACATACAAAGCATTAAAAAAAAAAAGACGTTCGTAGCTTGCACGTCGTGACTGCGACAAGCAGGTTACCACTCAGCATGATGCTGTGCTATGGGGGCCCACAGCACAGCGCTGGTTTTCAGTGGTCACCCGTGAAAAAACGTACGGAAGCCAAAACAGCATAAATAAATAAATTTTACATGAATAACAAAATAAAATAAACAGTACTTGGGTTATAATAATAAAACAGCTACCTAGAAATATAATAAACACTACAAAAAATATACATGTGTGCAGGCTAAACAAAATGCATAAATACAGAATGAAGGCGCGTTTTTTTGTCTCGCTCCCACCACGCGCGCGCGCTGCCGATGCCGACTTCCTCATACTACGCGTACGCATTTCTCCTCTGTGCCTGTTAGCGTGATGACGTGAAAAAAGTCAGTGCAGGCGCCGCGCGCCTTGCCAACCGCCAGCGGCGGCGGCGACGCAGTGTCGCACCAGACTTGTGTGCTCACGGGACGCAGTCGCGCTATTGAGAGTGGAGTGATCAGATGCATGATGTTATGGGCACAAGACGCAGCATTGCAGTCTTGTGCCCATAACATCATGCATCTGATCACTCCACTCTCAATACTCCATGTACACGTACACGCCAAGGCATACCTTAAAAACATTACACTAACTTACCCTTATTGTTGTATGCAGCCGGACTTACAAGACCAGTTTACAACTTAACTAACGTGGGTAACTTTAGTTATATTGTACCCTTGTAAAGTGCTTTGTGCGGAACACAATTGCTACAAATTGTTGCAAGTTGTCGTCGTCCTGAACAGTTTACTCTGAGGAGGGTAGCAGTAATAATGCAGTGCGGTGGTAAATTTACTCCTGTGAGCTTGTGTATTGCTTATTGAATAAATTAAATGGAGTATATAGCACAAGCGCACTAACAGTATAGCTTACGTGTTAGTGCGTTTGAATTCATCACCTGCCCAGCCTTTTCCCAACTATTTTGGGGTCGGCTTCCAGTCTAACCAGATGCAGCTGAATACCAGTATTTTACATGCAGCAACTGCCTATCTGACCTCCACAACCCAGTTAGAACTGGGTGATACGATACGTTGTCGTGATGGCCCAGAGGTTAAGGCCTCGTCTCTCATGCATGAGGTTGTGGGTTCAACTCCGGGCAAGTACCAATGTGACTTTTTCAATTCATATGTACTTTCTAAGTTTATCTTGGACATCACAGACATCGGTGAAGGAAAACATCGTGAGGAAACCTGAACTTATAATGGTCTGAAATCGCCAACCCGTCTTGAGCAAGCGTGGTGATCAATGCTCGTGCCTTCTCTGTTGAGAAGAGGCCTTTGCCCAGCAGTGGGACAGTAATAGGCTGGTATTATTATTATTTTATTATTAATACAATACCCCTTGGTAAGACTGGCTGTCAGACTTTTAGGGCCACTGACTACCTGTAACGACTGTCAAAGATCTACAGATGACAGCCGGGGCCAACGACTTAACGTGCTTTCCGAGGCACGGAGGAAACTCGCGGTTGAAAAGTCTAGAAATTGGCTGTCTAGGACGATTATGTGGGACTGACAAGATGACACGTTCTAGCAACTGTTCGCGTTTAATTTGACTATTGACAAACATATGGAGGTTCAGTACAGTTCAGTACATCGTTCTGAACCTCATATCGCCACATAAAAGACTACACGGTCGAAATCTATGGAACGGCTGTTTTTCTTTTAAATTATAGACTAAAAATTTCTGTTTTGCGGGGTTCGGAATGATGTACTGAATACGTGACTAGCTGTTGCCCGCGCCTTCGCTCGCGTTTTGGTTAGAAATTATCCCAGGGGCACGTTGTAAATAAAGCCTACGGCACTTGGGAATAATGTTGCTTCCTATTAGTGAAAGAATTTCAAAATTGTTTCAGTAGATCCAGAGATTACCCTCTACAACCTCATATACTCACAAACTTTACCTCTATAATATTAGTATAGAAGAATAATAGTGTGTTTGTGCGTCAGTGTACCTTCCACTCGATGTAGAATAGTTGTACTCTTAACTATAATAGGTACACTGGTACAGTCACGAGGGCCAATATGTATACACGCAGCCGGCAGCAACTTTTAAAATGTGATTTTGATCCACTTCCTTCAGTATTTTGGAAGCCAAAGTGTTACGAAATAGGTCTTATCACAATGTAGAAACCGTTATTTCACGAAATCGCTTTTGAATTTTGCTAAGTGTATACATATTGTTGCTCGTGACTGTACTACCTCCATTTTATTACATTGGTACGTCTAACAAGCGAGCATTCTAATCTCGTGGAGTTGTGGCTACCTTAGGTCTGCCGCATTCATGCCGTTTTCAACATGTGCTAGTCAAAGGCACATGCAATCTTGGATTCACAACCACATTTTATTCAGTCACGCCATTTGTGATGGTTATTTTGTTTTGAAATAGTTTAGGTAGGTCATTTCTGGTATAATGTTTGTTTAAAAATACTTGGGTTTTTAGTATTCATTATAGTATTAAACTAGCGACCCGCCACGGCTTCGCACGGGTGCAATGTTATGCATATAAACCTTCCTCTTGAATCACTATCTATTAAAAAAAACGCATCAAAATCGTTAGCGTAGTTTTAAAGATCTAAGCTAGGGACAGACAGCGGGAAGCGAGTTTGTTTTATAATATGTAGTGATTAGGTGTTTGGTTAAAATTAATGACATGAATGCATGTTAGTTTTCGTGTTAAAGAATAATCTATTCTGAAATACAATGAAAATATGTTTAGTGTTAGGTAACACGTAGGTATCCTTTCAAACAACAAGGTTATAATTATTTGAATAAATTCTTTTTTTTTTTTCAAAATAATGAGTGTGATCTACCTCTATGTATGTTATAAATACTTGAAATAAGAATAAAACAAAATGAAACGGTCTCACGACAGTTATAAGTTTAATACAAAAACATTTGAGGTGAATTCACACACCATGCTGAAAATCAATCCGATTCCCTTATTTTCCAAAGCCATTTATTAAACGCCAGCGAAATGTTCATTCTCACTTCGTATATTTTGTTTTAATAATAATTTAACCAATACCACTCCAGTTTTACGAAAAAGTTCAATATTTTATTTTATTTTATTTTATTTTATTTTATTTTATTGTGTTTGGGTGGCTTACAGCTAACAATACAAAAATTTATAGTGAGGCATTCAACGACAAGTCATTTACAAGCCTCCGCAGTTAGCAATAAACTATTGTAAAAATACTACTGTACTACTGTACTGTACTGTACTGTACTGTACTGTGTGTGTGTAATACTATTGTAATATATCCAAAACTAAAAGTCAAATCTTATTCAAACCATTTTTTTTTAAAGTTCGTTCGGTTTACGTTCTTCAAACTAATTTTTTTAACGGCTATAGCAGCAAACCGTCTCGTCAACCAACCGGCATTAAAAAAAAATGATTTTAAGAACCTCGATTACATTTTTCAAGAGCTGTCGATTGACACCCCGCACACGTATACACATTCACATATAAGTAGAAATATTTTATTTCACCCTCTGTTACATGTATCGATGGGCCTATTATTTGTTTTTTTACAAATACCTACATCATTTTTGTATTACGGTTCATAGACGACACTCTCCAAATTTCAACCCAACAGTGCCAACAGTCTCGGAGTAAAATGGCTGTGACATACGGACGGACATCATAAAGATGGACTGCACGAATCCATAAGGGTTCCGTGTTTTGCCAGTTGACAACGGAACCCTAAAAATAGCCATTTATACATATTTGTTTTTGTAATAAAACATTTCCTTACTATTCAAGATTAATGTGTCCTGACTCCGCCTCATGACAAGGAAAACGTTATAAATGGTTGTAAGAGTTATGGATATGTGAGTAGTAGTATCTCATAATGGGAACTTATATTAATATAAGTACCTATTTGATATATTAAAGCTCGCCTGTGCCATATGTTTAGCGCAAAACAAAATTCAAACGTTTCTTTAACTTTGACTTCGTTCGTCGGTTTATTCCCGTCTGCCTCCACCGGTCTGCCACCAATGGTGGTGGTTGCAACTATTTGTCGCACCTACCACCACTGGTGGTGGTTGCATCTGTTCATCTAGGCAACTGGAATAAGCCGAGTTGCCTAGCACCAGGAATAAATATTATCATGAATAGGTAAGTTCAAGCTAAATTTTGCTGCTGATGGCAAAAAATTACACCTCAGCCTTACCCATGAAGTAAACCAAGCGTGATGGACTGGGTTATTATATTCACAAATGAAGTACAGAGTGACTCAGTTACCAGTTTGAAAGCAAGTAAGAGACTGATGAAGTATTGAGTATTAGACAAAGGATGTTATGTGCCAACTAATAAGTGACAACGCACAAAATTATGATGACGTCACAATCTCGATTGTTGCTATGTACTACGTGTCAGTGTGAGTTGTGATCGCAGTTGGGTCCCAAAAACAGCGGAATTGGGGTTGAATTGTATCGTCTTAAATCACCCAAAACCAATTGCTATGGTTGATTTTTTCGATGAAAAAAGGAGACGGTTCTCAAGTCGACACGTAGGTATGTTTTTATTCATGATTTCGACCTATTATTAAAAAAAGGAAGTATTATAACACTTATCAGAGGTAGCATCCACACCGCGAGCCTGTGGACGGTGAGCTATGGGCCAGCTCGCCGTCCGTCCGTCTTATGACGACAGGCCGTGTCGACGGCGCGTTCGTGTTCCACGCGCGCCTCAAAGAGATGTTCGCAAACAGGAAGGGGTCCGAAAAGACCGATGCCTGCCAGGGTTGCGGGACTGTTTGAAAGAGATACCGCGGTCCCAGAACACAAAGGGCAAAGGAAGGAACATGGATGGGTTTTAGTCAGTAAAAGTCTGACACTCCCTCCTGCTCAGCCAAGAGCGGAAGGGGTTATTTGATGATATCCCATCCGAAAAAAAAAAAGGTAACATCCACACTTGACTGGTCTAAAGGTCAGAGATACTCCTCACTTCATTGACCACAGAAAAACATCCTTGAAAACAGAATTTCATTATCAAAATTCCCTTAGTACAAAGAAACAAATAATTCAAAACAAATAAGTCACATGCGATTCGTCCCTCTATCCTCATTATTATTAGTCCTTCTGAACGTTTTCGGTCACGGCGGCCAATCTAAGCGAAGATTAGCCATCGGATGCACAAGTGTGTGCGCAGGCACAAGCGCACTCTACTCTCCTCGCCTCTCGCTCGCTTTCCTGTGCCTCGGAAAGCACGTTAAGCTGTTGGTCCTGCGCCTGATCTCTCTCCAGTCGTGTTGGATGGCCGTCTCATCGGACTATCCTTATTACATGGATAATAATAGATGACAAAGACACAATGAGGTATTAAACGTGATCAGCGTTAAACGCGTTCAGTGACCTATGATACAAGCGAGCCAAAAACTAGTTGACGTTCCAATACGGAGAAATCTGATGCCTTGATCACCAAAGGACATTTGTGATCAAAATCGCTGCCTTAAAGCCCAATACTTAAGTGGGTACATGACGCTGTCGCTGCTCCCGACTTTGATGGATTAAAGATACGCGCTCACGCTCGTTACAAAGATATTATATACGGAACCAGCTGTTCGGTTGTTGCACTGTGCGTGGCGTGGCCTGGATTAATGTATGTTGTACATATATCTGTTGTTGTTATGTAATATGTCCTTATGTTACTGCCTCAATGGAGAAGTTTTGGAATTAAATTAAAAAGAAATCGACATGGTATCGTTTTTTTTTTTTTTACCGAAAGCTGCCGAAGGTACTGGTTATGGAAGGTTTTTTCATGCTGACCAGATCGACCGTGTGCTGTCTTTCATAATTTAAACTCTGTATTGCAAGATTATTTTATAAGAAATAAATATACCTAGGTACAGACGCAGTACATCAAGATACCCGAAACTGTCAAATTTTCCCTATCAAACTCAAACTTATTGTTTTAGCGGTAAAGTTGAAAATCTATTATAGAAAGATAGATTTTAGTCGCTTGATGTGCTGGCGTCTGTAGGTACGTCAAACATGCCAAACTAGTGATCCTATTTTCGAGCGAAAAAAAAAAAAACTTCACTAAACCAATTAATTGTATTTCAAAACTCGTACATAAAATCCGATATCGACAACAAAATATAAAGCTTTAAAGATACGAATACTATAAAAACTCGCCGAAAAACACTTTATTCAAAGTGTTGTTTCAATCACAGTTTTAAAAAAATATACGTCAATCGATAAAATTACCGACACTTTTTAAAAAGCGCGTTTTTTTTGCCAAAGAGGATTTTATACCAACTTTTCAAACAGCAAAACGAGCATGCCATAATCCAAATATGTAACTTGTATCAAAACAAAGGAATCCAGTTTGCCGTCGGGATATCATAGCAAAATAAATAAAAGTACCAAATCCCGGGAGATGAGGCTTCAGTGAGGCGCATTTCAGACTGCAGTGCCTGGAGACGTGACATATAGGGATGGGATAGTAACGACGTATACAAAAAAAATATCGATAAAATATTTACTAGTTTTGTTAACCTAACCGGTCTTTGAAGATGGATTATAACAAAAAAAATAAAAGGGATGCTACTTTACGTCCTCTTTACGTAATTTCTGGAGTGGCATTCAAGTAAAACAAGGAGCCTACTCCTTGTTTTCTTCTTTTTGCATCTTTATGTTGTTAAAAATTACAAAACAGTAGATATAAAAATAATATAGATATTTCCATTTTTTTTAAGAAAATCTAACGACCCTGCCAGGATTCGAACCTGGAATCTTCTGATCCGTAGTCAGACGCGTTATCCATTGCGCCACAGGGCCGGTTCCTGTCCTTATACAAATCTGTACTAACATACTGTTTGACGACATTGCTGTTCTTCTTTTTAGCAGCGCTATCTTGGCAGGTTGCCAGACTTCCACTCTGCATTACAGTTTAGCTAATATCTGGCTGGTGCATTCACTAACAAGTGTGCGACTAATTATCTTAATGAAAACAATTAATGCTCGGACTGCCGGGTTCATTTTGTAATTGTTCTGAATTAGGGTTGTGTGATTTTGCTTTTAACATGATCAGATAGGTTTCTGAGAAATCTTCTGATCTGACATAGATCCCTCCGTAGAATAGAAGCCTGGTGTTATTTTATGATAGATTAGCACAAAAAATCTTTTTTTGCAGAATGAACTTCAATTACTTTACTCCAACTATTTCAGGCCTCTAATTATCTTTTAAAAACAGAAGTAAGAACACGAAAAAAAGAATATTTTATGAGCAGTGATATCGATTTTGATGGGCCTGTGTGTTAATTGAAATATTTCAATAAGCATTATTATTTGTGGCTGTTAATCTTTCGAATGTGTGTTTTCGTTATCATTATGCGACAAAATTTTATTCCAAAATTAAAGATAGTGCACTTTTATTATAGGCTCGTAATGAGTGCGTGAGTGTCATAGTAATGTAAGTAAAAACTGACAAAAGAATAAAAATCAAAGAACAGAATCAAACAGTTCAGCAGAACCAATTAACTCAATGATAGGTAAAATAAGAAAGACCTACGTCAAAGCAGTAAGCACCTCCGCTTAAAGACGATTTCCAATCTCTTAATCAACACCTTTGTGCAATGGAGCATATTTTCCTTGATCACACAGTAGGGGCCTGATCGTCTCCTTCATCAATTCTATTGATCATCCTCATCCTTTGTTGGGGAGTCAGCAGAATTCAAAGGGCCGTATTGTTACGGTCTACAAGAGTAACGACGACAATTTGTACTGATTGTGCAAGTATCTGCTTTGTTGTTGAAGATTTCTTATAAGTAAATAAAGGAGGAAGATTCCTCTAATGAATGTGGGTGCTTATCTACTCGTAGTATAATTAAATTGGTATTTAATAGTTGAATGTCAATTTTGGACAATGAATAACGACACAATTCACTCAGTGTGTGCGAATTTCATGCCAAAATAAATCACTTTTGTTTTTTTTTAGTACCTTTTTCCCATTATATTTATATTATTATCTTATGAACTTCTTGCAATATTTCACCTTGATCTTTATTGATTTAGAGACCTCTTGCGATTCTTAAAATATTGTCGATATAATTATGTCTGTAGAATGGTACAGTCGGAACATTTGGATCAATCTGATTGAAAAAAATAATTATTTCAGTGTCCCATCCAAGACCAGGTCAAAAAGATCCAAAGTGGGCAGCAACTTTGCACGAAGACAAAATATATTTAAAAAAAAACAACAGCAAAAATAATAAACACAATGCACAATGTATCGACAAAACAAATTCACTTAAAAAAAACAAAATCATTTTATCGACCACATCGTCCGTCCACATCCCATCCTTACGCGCTCGACAGACGCCGTGTGCAGCGGTGACCCCGCGAGATACCCGGAATTAGATTTGTAAGCTATCACAGCCCTACCGGGTCAGGCCCGGATATTATACCCGGTTTAAAACAATGCCTCTAGATAACACCCTGGTATACAAATGCCTTTTAACACGCGTGCTTTATAATCGAGTGGGGCGTTTGGGAATGTGAAAGAGAATTGTGGTGTATTGTTTGTATTAGTGTATAATTGCTTTTTGTTGGGTGTTGTGTTAATTGGAAAAAGAAAGCGTTAGAAGTAACCAGTCTGTTCAGCTGTAGACTGCTTTAGGCTGATGACGATGATGTACAGCGTCAGAATAGACGGCCTCAACCTCTTTTGAGAAAATCAATTAAGAATGGTATGCATATTTGAAAAAAAAACTGACAGCACCCTTTTTTTTTTCAAATAATTAAGGTGATTATTAGATTACTTCAATGTAATCATTTCTGACAGTTAGTACGGAAGTCAAAATATTCTAGAAATAATTGGTGCCTTCGCCATAGTCAGAAACATAAACACTGGCTTAAAGATACTGGCTTTCTCCCACGTCGGCTTAGAGATCGTAAATTTAAAAAAATATATATCCCACTGGATCGTAACACCTGGAAAAGTACCCTTGAACCCATAGTCGTCCTGTGTGGCACAAATTGAAATCCATATCAAAAGTCAACAGACAAAGTACTTTAGCATTTATAATATAAGTATGAATGGATCGCGGCTAAATAATGACAGTCACTGTGGTCGATCTTCAGGTTAAGCCGCACTTGCCTAGGTTGGTCCGTGGATGAGTGACCACCCATTACATACCGAATTCCTCCGTGCCTCGGAAAGATCTTTGACAGTCGTTACAGATGATGGATATAAGTATGAATGGATCCGGCGAAATGTGGGTGTACTATTAGGTACAGCTCTGCCTAACCTTCGGGGACTACAGGCGTGATGTTACATTATGTTATGAATTATATGGATCCGGTCTGGGTCTTAAACTTATCGTTTTCGTATCCAGGCTATTGGTGCTTCCCAAAGCGACTAATAATAAGGCAAAGTCTTGAAAAATTAGCAAAAAGAATTATCTTCATCTTAAAATATAACAACTTGTTAACATACGGAAACTTGCCCCGGAAAACTTCGTCGAACTTTGATGAAAAACGTTGCCCATATTTTAATGTGGGTACGAATTTTACGTACTCAAGGGGCCTTGCCAATAAAACTTTTTTAATAACATCTTCTCATTTTATCTCACTTATCCATCGATACGGTGAAGGTGAGATTAGTGAAGACCTTTGTCAAAAATCTGGAGGGTGTGACAAATTTTGTCACTTGTGACAGTGATTAGGATCGTCAATGATTTATTGGCTACGTGTTTCAACTGGGAGATGTCTCACTTTACCCTTTTTGTGTCTGCAGTGTAAGATATTGGAGGGGCTGAATGAATTGAGCGAAAAAATGTAAACGGAATACTTTACATAACACAGTGAAGCTATATAATGTTACAATATGCCTTGATGGGTATTTTATAGTCTTTCCGCGATTTTAAGATATTAGGGATGTAGAAATGGCGTGCCTATGAGCTAACAATACGGCAAACTCATAAGGCAAGTAGACTGTTCAGAAACCCTAACATCATGAACAGTAGTAGGTTTTATTATCAAGCCAAGCTATAAGCTTGTTTCAAAGTACTGCCACTGAGCAGATCATTATCCTGTGTAAAACCTACTACGTGACTACTGTTTCGAAATAATATTTTTAGTGCCTATGGGCGAGGTAAAACTTACCACTGTTGCAATCGATTTTCATAAAGAAAGATTCAAAAATTAGGCCTATAAAGAACTAGGCCCTGTGGCGCAACGGATAACGCGTCTGACTACGGATCAGAAAATTCCAGGTTCGAATCCTGGCAGGGTCGCAGCACTTATTTTTGTGATCTTAGATTTTTATGTTAAGTAATTGTCTTTATTTGTCAATTTTACAAAATTATCTATAACGAAACTTAAAATTAGAATAAAAATACCACACACGAGAGGCCTACACAACTTCCAAGGCATTATAGTTACACCATCTGGTCTCGTACCGTCGTCGTCGCATGCTAAGCCAATAGTTCTAAAGCAGTTGACAAGAGCAAAAGCAAGAATTACTTTTATTGGATAATAAAGTAACTTACCGCAAATGTCGAAGCAAAAAAGGTCTTAAATCTACATAGAGAAGGTTCAAAAACATCCAAAATAATACAGTACGTAATGTACTAACACTTCGGGTGTGCCAGTTGCCAAATAGCTTAGCGTGCCACTATAAACGCATGCCAGACGGTCCGGATTGCGTTGGTATGGCAGATAGCATGTACTTCGAGACGCGTACTTAGAAAAAATATTTATGTTGGTCACAAAGAAAGCGTTATTGAAATAAGAATATACATTCGACATTAATCGCATATCTGCCGAGTTTCCTCCGTGCCTCGGAAAACACGTTAAGCCGTCGGTCTCGGCTACCATTTGTAGATCTATGACAGTCGTTACAGGTAATCAGTGGCCCGAATGTCTGACAACCAGTCTTACCAAGAGGTATCGTATAATCCAGTGCTTACCGGGATGTGGAGGTCAGATAGGCAGTTGCTCAATGTAAAAAACTGGTATTCAGCGGCATCAGGTTAGACTGAAAGTCAGCATAGTTGGGAAAAGGCTGGACAGATGATGCATAACTTCCAAGACAGATCGAAATACTCAAAGTGGGGGGGGGGCTAGAAGAACACACTTGCCTTATTGGGGATGTTTTCCGAAAAGGTCACGTGGCGTTTTTGTCCTGTGAGTTCAATTAATAATTTTACTTTCTTTTTTATATTGGAACGCGCTGACAGCTGTGACTTAAACCATTAAAAAACAAAAGACACTTCCCCACTTTTATTTTCTGTTGACACCATCTCTCTCCAAAAATAAAACACGCCCATAAAAATTCAAAGTACACAAAAATAATTTTCGTATCATAAAACCTCGTCATACACCCATAACTGTTGATACGAGAACTTTGCATCAATCCGGGGGTTAACACAGCAATAAAACCGGAACGACGCAGAACATGGTTCCGTATAACGCTATAAACGATTCTTTATATCGTACACATATTATTATATTAGAGAAATGTAAATAGGCCACGTCCTTGGAGATTGGGGAGATGTATTTAGAAAACTCCTATGTTTTTGTGGGTGGGAATGCATGCAATTTTTTGTTTGTCTCGTAGAAAATGTTCAACTTAATGTGTCTTTTTTTCGGATGGGGAAATCATCTAATGACCCTTCCCTCTCGCTCTAGACGGAACGGAAGGGAGTGTCAGACTTGCACTGATTAAACCCATCCATGTTCCTTCTTAGCGCTTTGTGTTCCAGGGCCGCGGTATCTCTTTCGAACAGTCCCGCAAGCCTGGAAGGCATCGGTCCTTGCGAAAAAAGCAGCCGTTCCATACATTTTTCCGTGTAGGTAATGAACTTTTTTAAGTTTTATGCCCCTAACTGGAGGCCTTAATTTCAAGGCACCCACAGGATAAGTCTGGTTAAGCAGTAGCCAGCGTCATAGGCGGAAAGGCGAGATGACATTTAAAAAAAAAAAACACGTTTTTAGGAAACAGCGTTTTTTTTTTAATAACAGATGGTATGCGTGGTAACCTTACATTTTCGCGTCGATGTCCCTTCAACCCGTATAATTAATTATCTGTGTACATCTGTAAATTGTTTTACAATCCAGTATTTTTTGGGTTAGTGTATTGTTTGGTATCTTCAAGTATATTTTATGGTTAGTGAATGGATAGTTTGGTGTGTTACCCACATGCTTCTAAATAGACATTAAGGTAATTCAAATACTATTGTTCTTATGCCCCGTTGTCACTACGTGTCATCTCAATGAAAGTCTAAATAATATCACATCGTTGATTTTTAACTCTCGTTTAGGAGTAGCCTAATGTTTGTGAAAATGGGTACAATTCCCTATAAGAAAACATCGAAGTAGATACCTATTTCTCCGATAAGTCCACCCCAACTCAAATGGCAAAAAGACAAAAGCCAATCGAAGATTCCAATATATTTTTATTCCTTTCTCGAAAGGTACGAAAAGTGATTACGGTAAGGCCACATTACTGTCAGGCCAATGTACAAGGTCAAGGCCTCGCAAAAAGAAGGACGCGTTATAAGAAAGGGGATGGGCAGCGGACTATAAATCAGTGTCTTTTAGTACGAAGAAATTGGACTGGGATCTTTGTTTTTTTGTGTCGTAAGCATTTGTGTGCGCTGACGGGTTGAAATTGCGAAGATTTTAGATGACCTATCTTAAGATCTTGACGTTCATCTAACTAAAGCCACAATAAGAACTTTCTTTAGGAAAAAATACATGTTTTCACTGTTATTTATTAACGTAACATCACGCCTGTGTTCCTCGAATGGTTAGGCAGAGGTGTACCTAATAGTACACCCACAATTCGTCAGTTATGTTTAAGTCTCATTTAATAGGGGCGAGCCTATTGCTATCAAGCGGGTACAAATCAACTCCGAGACTGCTACTGAGAAATTCCTGATGGAAAAACCCAATAACACTTTGCCCGACCCGGGAATCGAACCCTCATGCTCAGCAGTCGCGCTTGCGACCACAACACCAACAAGGCAATCAATTGTTATCAATCACTGGTAATTTGGGTTTCAAATGACAAATATTTGCCTGGTTATCAATTCTACAGTGTATGGACTTTAACCAGGCAACCTCTTGTTGCCAATGGGTCTTTCATCAACATTATCCTCTTAAAACATGATTTCCCTAATCTAGGTGAATCTCATCAGCTTATGGAACGTCTAAAGCCTAGACGTTCAATAAACTAGCACCGCTTCATGTCTATATTAAAAACAAATTCCATAAAAACAGCTGGCAATACGTCCGCTTAACTGTCAAGTCATCTTAAAAAGATGGCGTCGAAAAACGCGCATCTGTCAAGCGGCTTTGACGTACATGATTCTGGCCTCCTGGTACTTTGTGAGACTTTACTTTAATTGTTTCTCATCTCTTACTTGTCCTTGCTAACCTACTTCATAATAGTCGTATAAACTCGCACAGTAACCTGAGGCTATTCGTACCAATATACTACTAGCAAATCCATAGCGAGGTAAATTTACATTATTGTGAGTTTTGCAGTGTGAATGTATGAACTACGCCAAAACGTAGTACTATTGAGAACAAAAACCCAATTAGTTTTAAAGTAGAATTGTGTAAATGAACAGGGGGTCTAAAATGGCCACTTTATCAGAATCATAATACGAATCACGTTAAAAATTTAAAACTCTTAAATTGGACTTTGTGGTCATAACCAGACCATTTAAAGAGTTTTAAATTTATTAACGTGATTCGTATTATGATTCTGATAAAGCTTCCATTTTAGGCCCCCAGATAGAACAATTTTTTTTTGTCCCACTGTTTCTACGATTTTGTACCACCTTAAATATCGTAGGACAAGTGGGAAAAAATATTCCCATTAGTACTACCGTAGGACTATTTAATATAACTAATGGGAACGAACCCCTAAAACACGCCAACGACAGTTATTAGAGTATCCAAAACCCGCTTTTTCAGTCTTGTTCCGTTCATGAGCTAACGACATAAAATCAAATATCGAATCCCAAAAAAAAACCCAATCGAAAAGCCAAAAATATTATCCTGAATTCCCGATATCGGTTATCACAATTCATTAATAGTAATGGGCGGTCTACCTCACCATCGCTATCTTATACCGTTCCTCATAAATAACTTGAACAAGGAAATCTTTTTTCTTTCGTCCTGTTATTGCTTCCATTGTCTCGGAAATTATTGGATTGTATCGTCGCCAGGTGCTTCTAAGGGTTATTAATGGTTTCAAGTGGGTAGCTGGATTGTTTTTCTATTTTTTTTTTGTAGGTAAAGAGATTTAACTTTAATCTTCATTGGATTTAAATTTTAAATAGTCAGTTTGTATGAATATTTTAACAATAAGAGTTGATTATGAAGGTGCTGTAAAGAAAACCTTTCGGAGTGTAGAATAAATATTTATGGAGTCGTTATGTATACTTCTATACTTAATATTATAAAGAGAAAATATTTGTATGTTTGTAACGAATAAACTCAAAAACTACTGGACCTATTTCAAAAATTCTTTCACCATTAGAATGCTACATTATCCCTGAGTAATATAGACACCCGTGCGAATCCGGGTCGTGCCGCCAGTTATAAATAAATAAATAATATGTTTATTTCTCGTCACAAATGTTAGGGTAACCAGCAATTTGTACTTAGTAAAAGACACCTAAACCACCACCTACCCTAGGTTTATACCTAGTATAAACCTTTATGAGAGACTAGTGCCCGAAATAGGTATAAAATACCTGTGTTACGGATCACCATTCAATCACTATATAGCACAAAAGCGAGTTTTGATACTGAGTAAACCTAATTGCTCAACATTTCAAGATTCCTATTATAATCATAGTATACTGAAAATCTTTCAACCACTCGTTTAAAAACAAAAGTTAGCCTAGGAACTTCCAAACCACAATTCTTAGACAAAGACATATAATCGTAGGATACGGTAGGCACAAAGAACATATCCGCCGCTAGACGCGGCATACGAATATTTACATTACATTTAGTGTTTTCAAGTGTAAATAACACTTGAAAACACTAAAATATTAGCACTTAAATTAAATACCTTAATTTTAACTTTTTAATAGTCAACTTAACAGATCGATATGTCATAATATCAACCTTCGTGTCATCAATACATACAAGTAATATACCTAATGCTTTCTTACTCGTTCAAGACAATATGTTGAGCAGTCATCATAGTTAATGACGGGAGGAGGTGTGACCTATTTGGACATGAAGAATTTTAAGAATAAATGAATCTTTTATTTCTTTGTATTTTACTATTTTATGAACGCCCGATTATTACTTGGTAAAACTTAAATCACAGAAAAATAACAAAGTCAGAGGTAGGTACCTAACCCATTTGCCATATGCGAACAAACTGAAAAAAAAAGTGAAACTTGATAAATAACATTTACTGTTCTACTTAATTGAACAATACAACCAATATTACCGAATACAATCAATAATTAACGGCTAATACAGACCACAATCAGTAACTAACCATTCAGTTTTAACCACATGATACCAATTTATTTAACACGATAGCTCCATTAATTTCACAATGTCCCATTAAAACAAACATTTGTCTACCAATAATTATTCACAATTTTATCAAATATTTACCTTTCTATAATTCCAAAGGAACAGTACTAATTAGTAATCAACTTTAGTATCAATGAACAAAACTCAAATAAACATTTAATAAACATCGTTACTCAAACAAAATTGGTAAAACCATAATGACTCCAAGATATTATCGTTTTAATAACGTTTCATTATCGTTAGTGGCTCGGTAATCGTAATTACAGCCCCACTGAACGAAATGTATGGTCCCTTCGCACGGCTACTTGCCTTTGTTCGAGTTACTTGACTCTCATTTGTTTGTGTCCCAGTGACTGATTATATTATTTTTGTTGATTTTGAAGAATAATGACTGTCGTGCCTACTGGCCATTAATCAAGCAAGTCACTAAAATAGGATGTTGTTTAGTATAGGTACTTTATTTAAGTAGTTCTTTATTTATGCCATCTATATCAGGAAACAAGGCTACAATGCCTTTTTCGGTTCAATACACACCGATTTTTGGATAGGAACTGTTATGGCAGCTGTGAAAATGTACAGGTAAGGGTATATTAGTAATCCTTAAAAATATATAATGAAAGAATCGTTGAAATAAACACTGTTTTAAGCTTTCACGGATTAAAACTAAAACCACGATCAAACGATCATAGGGCTTGAAACAGCGTCGAAATATGGGGAACTCAAAATAACGAATAATCACGGAAGATATTCCGTAAGTGTCAGCAAAAGTTTATCATTGAAGTATTTTTTAAATAAATAAATAAAAGAAAACAGTTAACAGTGTTTTATTGAAACGTGGATGTACGTAGGTACACTCCTACCTAATCATTCGGAGAAATAAGGGCAGGATTATAAGAAAACTATTTTCAAAACGATTTAGAAACTATTATAGTTCTCCTACAAGTCGCCTAGGCAATCTAGCTTTCTAGTAAAATACAAGAGTCTTCGTAGCGTAGTAAACACAGCATGACTCGAAATCAGGCCAGTCATGTCTCATAATGTGGTTAGCTTGGAAAATGCACCGTAATGGTAAAAAACAACTCAGGTTATTTATAGTGCTCAAATCTACTCAGGTTATGTGATATTATTGCATAATTATACTTGAGTGGCTTGGTTTAGTTCTCAAAGGTGAACGATACTTCAGGGTATGTGGTTTTTTGTCTTTGACTGATTTTCACCTACTCTAGAATCAAATCTTGTATTAACGTGGTAGGAGCATAACGAGCTTAATATTTGCAATGTTCCCAGTATTCTTCGTTTCAAAAGCATGGCGTGTATTAACACAAAGATTTTTTTTCTTTTATTAGTCCAGTGTTGGGCCAAGGCCCCTTTTTCCTTCCATACCTTTCTATTCTGTGCGACATTCTCTATTGTGTGTGGCCCTAGTAACCCCGCAAACATGATCAGATCGTCACGCCACCATCGCCGCGGTCGACGTTGACAAAAAAAATGTTGTCAATTTTCCCCACTCTTCTTATATATTCCGGAGCTATAAATATTGATCATTTACATTACTAAATATATTTTTTTTTTTCAATTAATTTCCATTATAGTCCAGATTGTTCCATTGATAAACAGAAAGATTATTTGACAAGACCGACTATGTGATTCAAATAATAATAGCTAAATGTCATTTATTCATACAAAAATGTTTTCTTTATAATCATTCATTTTTATTTTTGGATCTCCATTTATCTTTAGAAAATATGACTTATGACTTGACCTATATACACAGGAAATACACAGGTGTGTTTTTGCGAATATCCGTTCTACACTCGATCAAGGCCTTTTGATTGAGGTGTTGAATACATTTTGACAGTAAAATAAAATCCTCGAATCAGAATCCTCTTTTTCAAGCCAAATTAATTAATTGGACAAACTTATTAACAGAAATTAATTAGAATTGAGTTTAGAATCAATTTCCAAATGAAACTTGCACAATTTATCAAAGCAGTCTACCGGTTCAGCACCGTTCCTATCGATCGTTGGCTAAAAATCAGATAAAACCAAACTTTCTTCCCTACAGACTTTGCAAAACTTGACTTCCATAAGTTACCTTTTAACTCTCCGGACAGCGAACTGAATGTTCTTCAAACATTTCAGCGGCAGGATATAAAGGCCCCCATACACAGCCAATTGTAAAACACAAAGAGTAGTACCCCAAATCGAGGTGGAAAGTACATAAACTTTTCGCCAATTTTATTTATCTTCCACAATGTTTATATCTTTCTTTTTATTTAAAAACTAGCTTTGGTCCGCGACCTTCATCCGCTTGAAATTATTACACTAATATTACTTCCTTGAATTGGATTTTCGATAACAATTCAAGGTTTTTTTTTTTTTTTTGCACGGAACCCCAATGCTTTTTCTAAAATAAAATAGCCTAAGTTACTACCATATAACATTGACGAAATCAGTCCGGTTTGGGGATTAGCCGCAAGATCGATAATAACCAAAAAAAATTTTTGGTTAAAAGTTTCAAAACAAAATGTACGGGAAAAGATTTTTGCAATTTCTGACTTTTTAAGTACTCCAACGTGGGTTGGTCATTTAGAAGTTTTTATCAGTATTAGAAACAGGATCGATTGGCATAAAAAAAATGTTTTGTGTAAAGTGGCCATTTTGCCAACTGTAATTTTTTTTGAAAACCTGTGAATGGTGATCAAAAATTTCACGGAATATAATGGATAGTCTCCAAAGACCATTGTACATGTAGCTACAAGGGTTAAGGTTTACCCTTACTGCCCCGGTCAACCTATCCACCCCGTATAATTATAGATTATAGGTTCCTACATATTTTATTGAGCATTCTAACCGACGTTACGTTGATGGAAAGTCGACAGTCTGTAGGCGTCGTAATTCGCCTGAGGCTCAGGAGCTAATAAATTACTGCTTATCTTGTATACCATTCAAAAGAGATTCTGGGGGTTGCTCCTTAATCCCAAATAATGGAGGCCAACGATTTTTAGACATGGCTT
Organism: Eugnorisma glareosa; assembly: GCA_947578425.1. Classification (NCBI taxonomy): domain Eukaryota; kingdom Metazoa; phylum Arthropoda; class Insecta; order Lepidoptera; family Noctuidae; genus Eugnorisma; species Eugnorisma glareosa. Next base: position 14,656,037 of record OX387960.1, on the reverse strand, counting down.
AAAGCTGTTTTCATATGAAAAAGGTCTTTGTACTTTTTATTGCAACAGTTTTAAACTTTAGGTTCGAAAAAGTTTGTAAATTTATTTCTGAAATTACGGTAAATCTTAGTAGGAAATTTTGTTAGTTTATAATTCTATTTCAAATTTCTCTATATACCTATCTGCGACCTGTACCTTATTGAGAAGAGTTTTCTATACGATATTTTTAATGTATTTAAATGCAAAATCATTTTTTACACCTCCAAGATTATTGGTTGCCAATTTATTGACTTAAACATAAATAGCATAGTTGTAAAGGGTTAAGGTGTTCTGTAAGCTTACGATCTCAGAGTAGATTTAGAAACCCTAGTCCGGTCGATAATAAAGAACTGCGGTTGCTTTATGCTTAGAGAGTTCGTTTACAGCTGCTAATTCACTCATAGATTTTTGTGTAGATAGGTTTTTCAGGTGATGTATCATGAGACTTTCTGACACTTTTCTTTCTTATTGCTTAACCTGGTGTCCGAGTTTTTATGCGGCCATGGGGCGACTTAGCTTAACTTGCCGTCGAGAAATATCTCTCAGACATGCTGGTTTCCTCACGATGTTTGCCTTCACCAATGCAAGTGATAATTAAAATATACGCACATGAATCCGAAAAATCAGAGGTACGTGTCTTAGGTTTGAACTTGAGATCTATGACTTGGCGGTCACACTACTAGGTTATCACTGCTTCTAAACACACGACACGCTCAAGTACCAGAGTACATAATTAAGGTGTACCATAATGCAGTACTTAATGTTAGAAATTTTGTCAAAAATATCCACACAAATTTTTCCACTCATAACAAAGATAAATCAGCATCCAAATCACGTGTTCCCAAAACAAACCCAGCATGAAACCATTTAATCAAGCCTCGGCAGCCATCGGTAATGCTCGGCAATTTACGACGATACTTTTTTTTATCGTCGAGTCAAGGCGCAATTATCCATCAGTCCGCCACATCCGTTTCTGGGTATAAATTCATCGCTATTTATGTTCCCAGTTTCATTTCAGCTTTACGACATCTCGCTGTTTTGTTTTTCAGCCGAATTTTCCTTTGAAATCTGCAATTTCGGTTTTTGAATTTTAAATTGGGAACGATTTCTGTTCGCTGTTTGTGTAGTTGTTTTTCTGACTGGGGTTTTCCAGTTATCCGAAAAGCAAATAAGTTCGGGATAAGATTTTTACCGAAAACGTTTGGGTGCATAAATACATAAAAATTTAAATGATAAAAAAGGATGTACAAATAGTACGGAATGTATAGGAATTGCTATCTGTGATTTTTCTAGAATATATGTAAGCTCAGTTGGTCGTCGCCAAAATCCTCCCTGCAAAAACAATTTGACAGTAACATTTTCATGTAAAAAACAACACATCACATAAGGCCTGTAATTCCCGAAGGGTTAGGCAGAAGTGTACCTAAATAGTACACCCACATTTCACCAATTATGTTTAAGTCTCATATAATAGGGGACGAGCCTATTGCCATCAACCGGGCACAAATACAGACTCTGTGGGTGCTACTAAGAAATTCCGGATGGAAATACTTAATATCACTTTACCCGACCCGGGAATCGGACCCAGGACGTCGTGCTCGGCAGTTGCGTTTGCGACCACTAGACAAACGAGGCAGTGTAAAAAACAAATACCTACTTGGTATAGAAATCTATTAGAATCAATGTTTTAGAAAGCCTTGAATAAATCTTATTATTTTGGTAGTTAAAAATATTCACTTTCATGTAAAAATGTCTTTGATTACATTTATCAATTTGCTTTTGAGGGAAAGAAGCGCGACGTCAATTAATAATTCACTTGAAGTTTCCATGAATTGTTGCTTTGATAGGCAGCTATCAAAATTAAATCGAAAATAATTTTATATTGGCCTGTCTTATTTTTCCCAAGCCTCCTCGTCAAAATGAAACTTATAATAAACTAGCTGTTGCCCGCGGCTTCGCTGGCGTTTTTGTCGGAAATTATGCCACGGGCACGTTGTAAATATAGCCTATGGCACTCGGGGATAATGTAGATTCCTGTTAGTGAAAGAATTTTCAAAATCGGTTCAGTAGATCCAGAGATTATCCCCTACAAACAAACTTACAAACCAATTTTACCTCTTTATAATATTATTATAGTTTAAATATAGAATATTTTGGTACTTCTTATCACGCAACGAAGTTGTTGATGATGATGACATCTCGCTGGTCATAGGGTTACAGGTAGCCAGTGGCACAAAAGTCTGACAACCAGTCTTACCAAAGGGATAAGACAAGGGAAGGATGTGGACGTCAGATAGGCAGTCGCTCCATGTAAAATACTAGTATTCAGCTGTATCCGGTTAGACTGAAAGTCGACCCCAACATAGTAGGAGAAAAGCTAGGTGGATGATGATGACCCCATCCAGCCGATTTCGGCCACAGCGACTGCATTCGATGGCTTTCTAGGGAGGTTGTCGAGAGCTTTGGTGTGCTGCTCTATCATGTTTCAACAAAATTGTTTACCTTTTCGATCTTGTTATGGTAATTGTGCAAGAATGCGTATTGCGAATTGTGCGTAGATGACAAAAAAATCTAATTAGTCCATCAGATAGATTTCCAAAAAAAATTTGGATACGTATTTTTTCTTTTTTAACGTGCGTTGAAAACTCGCGTGATGTCACTTGTATGTACGCTTTTTACGTACAAGTGACGTCACAAGCCTGTTCCCACTACATGTGCAGGCCTCGTGTCTGTTGGAGGGCGTGAGTCCAGTGTGAACTGGTAGATGTCACAGGTCGTTGAAATGTTGGTTCTAAGACAGCCTCGTTGGTCGAGCATGAAGTCCTGGGTTCGATTCCCGGGTCGGGCAAAGTGTTATTGGGTTTTTCCGTAAGGAATTTGTCAGTTGCAGTTACAGAGTCTGAAATTGTGCCCGGTTAATGGCAATAGGCTCGCTTTTACCTGAGACTTAAATTATAGCTGGCGAAATATGGGTGTACTATTAGGTACACCTCTGCCTAACGATTCGGAGATCACAGGCGTGATATTAAGTCACATGTCGGTTCGTCACAATGTATCTCTTCATTGTTTTCAGAGTGAATAAAAATAAATAAATTCTATATATAATCTAAATTCTATTTATTGTTCAATTTTATCTGGCTAGTCTCTACCCACTGTAAAACAGTTTTGATCGCCCTCCCAGCATACATAATATACGAATTATCATCCCCGCTTACTCTCGGCCTTAACACACAAACATCCAACTGTTCTTTATCCTCGCAGCTACCCTTATCACTCATTCCCTCACAAACGGCCTTTACATTATCGGGCCGTATCGTGGAAACGCACTGATAAGTCCTACTAACTCGTCTTCTAGGGTTGTCGAGTCAAAAGTAAAGTTGTAGTCTAAATAAAAGTCATTTTGATATTCATTATATCATAATCAGCCTATAATGTTCCCACTGCTGGGGCACACGTCCTCCTCTCTATGAGAGGGAATGGGCTGTAATCCACCACGCGAGCCCAGTGCGGTTGATAGATGTCTCATGTCTTCGAGTTTTTGGTTCTAGGACATGCCTGCCGGTTTCCTCACGATGTTTTCCTTCACAGTTTTGAGAGCAGTGGTGATGAAATAAATTACACAAAGTAATGCGCCTGCCTGAGTTTGAACCACTTACTGCTCGTAGCCCAGTGGTTTTGAAACTCAGTTTAATAATACATTATAGTCTTCAAAAACATATTTTTATATTATAATGGGCGTTGTAAACATTCCTAGCTCCGTCTATTATTTCTATTTCTATGTCTTCTAATAGTGAGTTAGTATTAATCTCATTTTATTCATTAAATCTAAATTGCCAGCAATTTTTAAGCCACCCGTTGTGGTTATATCTCCACAGTATCTCTACACTTTGCAATGTAACTGTAATGTACAGATTGTAATTTTATTGTCATTAATAAAAAATAATAATAATAATTTGCATAATAGTTTTATTTATAAACTAGATGTTGCCCGCGACCTTCGTCCCCATGAAATTATTTTAAAATATTATTTCCATATTTCAATCGCATTTTGTTTTTTGTTTTCACGGAACCATAATCCTTTTTCTAAAATAAGTAAAGAAGCCCAATTCAAAATCGGCCCATCCGTTTCGGAGATTAGCCAGAACAAACAGAAAGACAGACAAAAATTAAAAGTAAAGTTTTTTTGTTATACGATTAAGTACCTTAGAATCATGCATATGCCTATTCAATTGTATTTATTTGTATAGAAGAGTAGCTTATCTGAAAGTTGCAATAATACAATTATTCGACGAGAATAATGCTATTGAATGTTGTACTAAATGTAGGCTCTATACATGTTTGTGCTCCTGACTGTCCATCCTATCACAAATCAAAGGGAACAATCGTTTGTTGTGAATCAGACGTTTTTATTAAGGTAACTTGACAGTGGGTAGGTATTATTTATCTGAATAGATTGAAGAATGTCATTGTACCTTTTTTCATTAATGTGTCGTATAACCAAGTGGAGGGTGCTTTTCTTTTTCGTGACGTTTGATGTTTATATAAAACATTTAATGTTATTATGGTACAGCAAAAGGCTGGGAGACAAAAACATACTTGAGCCTTACTTGAGTTAAGATACGATTCTAAATTTTATTAAAGGATTATACTACTTGTAGTTACATGAAGAAATAAATGAAATGCATTAATTTCAGGGGTCATTGACACCCATTTTACTTGAAAACTTAAGCATAATCAGCCTATAATGTTCCCACTGCTGGGCAACAGAGCTCTCTATGAGAGGGAATGGGCTATAATCCAATACACGGGCCCAGCGCGGATTGGTAGATGACATTAAAACCAAATAATAAACATGAAATATACACGTAAACTAACAAATAAATTACCAAAATGCCATCCATACCTCGTACTTTATTTCATCACCACTGCCTACTCTCAAAGCCCAAACTGTGCCCTCATGGAGTCTTTTAATCCACTCCTCGAAGAGAGAATTGTGGCCCAGGAGTAGTAACGATATAAGCTGATTAGATTCAGTTTTTATGAATATCATACCTTTTTTTTTTACCGATGGGAAATCATCAAATAACCCCTCCCGCTCTGGGCTGAGCAGGAGGGAGTGTCAGACTTTTACTGACTAAAACCCATCCATGTTCCTTCCTTTGCCCTTTGTGTTCCAGGGCCGCGGTATCTCTTTCGAACAGTCCCGCAATCCTGGCAGGCGTCGGTCCTTACGGACCCCTTCCTATGAATATCATACCTTGCTTTTGTTTCTGAGAAGGTCTGTACAAAATACTTGAGAACTCTGTTAGAGCGAGGCCACACGATGCGTTAACGCAATTAATTCGAGCTATAGGGTGCCACACGAATGGCGGTGCGGCACCGCAGTTGAACGCTGTTTACCGCGGTGCGGCGCGGCGTCGCAACGTCAATGACTCAATGTATAGGGTCACTTCAGTCTTGCGGCACCCCTCCGACGCCGCACCGTACCGTTACCGCATCGTGTGGCCTCACCCTAACCTTCTGGCCACAGCCAAGCGCGGCGCGGATTGCGGCGCGGCGTGAGGCGCGGTGAGCGCCGCGCGGCACGCGGCGGCGACGGGCTGCGCGGTGTGCGATTGCGATATTCTCTAAATACGTCCACCGCTGACGCCGCCGCCGCGGTCGCTGCTAGTCGAGCTGTGGCTTACCACCGCAAATCGTGGCGCCCGCCGCGCCGCCGAATTATACACAAACGGCGTAAGGTGTGGGCGCGGCGCAGGCACAGAGCAGGCGTGGAAAGTATAACGAAAAAAAAAACGGCGTGCCTGCTCCGCGCCCCTTGAGTGTAATTCACGACACATCGCCTACGTACATTTTGCATATCCTTACGCCGTCTCTGTGTAATACGCGGATACTGTAATCCCCGAAGGGGTATGTCTAAGATGATGGAAGATGTACCTAATAGTACACCTACAATTTGCCAGTTATGTTTAAGTCCCATTTAATAGGGGGCTCACCGGTGACAAATCCAGACTCCGTGGCAAAAAAAAACCCCGAAACACTTTGGCCGATCAGGGAATGTAACCCAGGTTCTCATGATCAGCAGTCGCGCTTGCGACCACTACACCAACGAGACACATTTATTTTCAAATATATTTGTGTAACGATACGCTTGACAGCCCTGCGTGTACTGCCTAAGGGACAGAACACAAAAGTTGTGAGGTTGCTGAGTGAAATACATGGCCACTGGTATTAAAATATAAGGTTAAACTAGACATACACTAGCCCCTTGTCATGATTGTGTTATTGGTTTTCGTTTAGAAACTGTCCCTATGTACTGAATACGAAATACCACATAGAAATTTTTCATCGGTTATTAATAAAAATAAATGTGCTGTTTCCTACGAAAGTGCAATACAAATACGGCCAAAATGTATGGAACAACTGTTTTTTTTAAATAACCGATGAAAAATTTCTATGTGGGTGGAGGGGGCTCAGAATGATTTACTGAATACGTGGTAAACGTTTTCGCGTCTAAATAAAGAAAAGAAAGAAAATTGTGTTTACTTGTGTATTTTTGCTTCCTTGTTGTGTGAAGAAAATTGATACTATTATATTAAAGTAAACACGTTCATGTGTTACTAAAACGGGCGTGACATCGCATAGTAATAGTGGATCTATCTTCAGTACGTTACGTGTGATATAGTGAAGAAGCAATATGGCTGAGAGAGTTCAGACATTACGGTCGTTACAGGTAGTCAGTGACCTGAAAATCTGACAACCAGTCTCCAAGGGTTTTACCTGCCGCGTTGGCCGAATGGTTGCAAGCGCGACTGCTGAGCTTGAAGTCCTGAGTTCAATTCCCGGGTCGGGCAAAGTGTTATTGGGTTTTCGATCAAGAATTTCTCAGTAGCAGCCACCGAGTCTGGATTTGTGCCCGGTTGATGGCAATAGGCTCGCCTCCTATTACATAGTACTTTAAATTGCAAAATGTGGGTGTACTATTAGGTAGGTACACCTCTAGCTAACCCTTCGGGGATTAGAGGCGTGATTTTATGTTATGTTACATTATCATATCCTACTAACATTATAAATGCATAAATGCGAAAGTTTGTGGGGATGGATAGCTGGATGGATGTTTGGTACTATTTCACGCAACGACGCACGATCCGATGGGACTTTACCGAACTCCACGCGGGCGAAGCCGTGGGCATAAGCTAGTTATAATACAAAAATCCTTCAAGATAAAGAAAACGAAGCTTATTTCCCCAACATTATTTTCAGGTTCAGGTTAACGTTATTTGAAGGTGATACAACATTTATGGCGCCCACTTTACGACAGATACGTATCGTAAACTGGAATTGCTATTTACGATTAGTTAAATATTTAGTTTATGGCATATTTTATGATTTAGGTACTTATCTTGTTGTTGGATTGGCTTAGTCGGCTCTCTTTATGGGTATAGGCAATTTGTGTTTGCGTAAAGTGGAAATCGCCTTTTAGTAGAACATTCATACGTGATACACTGCCAGGCCCTGCAGACTCGACATAAGTAGCGATCGGAAAACTACCGAATTCGATCGCAAAGTCATAACGATGCAGATTTAAGACGGAAGCCGACACCGGCGGGTCGCGTCCGGCTCGCGTCCACCTTAAATCCGCATCGTTATGGTTTTGCGACCGAATTCTGAAGTTTTGCGATCGCTATCTATGCCGAGACTGCAGGGTCAGGGCTTTTACATCTGTTTTGCTCTGAATTTGGTTACAAAAAAATATTAATTGATACTTAGATATAAATAACGTAGCCAATAATGTTCCCACAGCTGAGATACAGGACCTCTGTTTACAGAGAGGAGGTCCTGTGGCAGCTTGGTAGATGAAAGTCAGTAGAGGGCTTACTGTTACTGTTGGCCACGACCTTCACTTAAGTCTTGGCCACAACCACTGGGCCACCACTGCTCCACTCTACTAAAATTACCTATACAGACCATCTGATAGTTGGACGTTTTGCTACATGGACATTTAGCTAATTAGACTTTCTGCTCATTAGACGTTTCGCGCTGTTGGACATTTAGCTACTTAGGCCTTCTGATCAGGAGGGGACTGAATCGAGGGCAGACAAAGACTAAATCCAGGGCCGTATAAATCTTCCCAAAAATTCAATGCTCATTCAAATGACCCATTTTATTCACCTTAAGCAAAACGAATGAAATGAAAAATCAATTCCATAAATTGGTTTCCGTTAATTCAATTATAAAAGTTCTGTGAATAAATATAGATAGATATCGTTAAACGAAACGGAACTAATCCCGAAATAATGAACTACAAAGTCCCGTTCGCGTTAAAAATAACTTTCCCAGGTTTGCTCAAATTCGTTTGAATAATTCCGAATTGTCCAGCGAGGTTCAAATAAAACCGTCGACGATTTTTTCAAAAAAATCTAGTATTTACTTGTTTCGATTTCATACGATTGGATGAATTTGATGTGGACATAGATAACAGAATTTGTGAATATGTGTAAGCCCATTTTTATCGCAATATTGGAAAAAGCACATGTTAGCCACTTAATCATTCGATTTATTTAGTTTTTTTGAAAATAATTTATAAACGTTAATTTTTATACACGATTAAATATACAGGGTGTAAACCGCCCTTCACGAAGCCGTCAACCAAGCATTCTGTACATCAAACCAAGTAAAAAAACTTTAACAAAAATTATTGTTGGGAAACTTTTTTTTGGGGTGAAATATTACGTTTTATGGTAGGATAGGACTCAATGTAACGGATTCAAAACATTGTGCTGATGAATGGATTGTATAGTACGGGGGTCTTGGAGGTGTTTAAAGTAAAAATATTACATTATAAACATGTATTTAAAAAAAATCTTTTGAAAAAGTTGGAACTTTGTCTCCCAATATCTCCGTGACTAGAAAGTTCCCAGGTGTGGTCTAGAACAAAAAAATGTTCGCAATGACGGACAGAGCAAATGCCTTTTGGCTTCGTTAAGGGTCTTGTTATACCCTTTATAATATAACGTTTATTGGGAACAATTCGCCAGTTATGTTTCATCATCATCATCATCAGAGGACTATGTCCAGCAGTGGACTGGTGTACAGTCCACTGCTGGACATAGTCCTCTTCAATCGCACACCACTCAACTGGACTTTCAGCAAATCTCATCCAGTTGCTACCAGCCACCCTCCAAAGATCGTCGCTCCACCTTGCCTGAAGGCGCCCCACCTTACGCTTGCCGATTCGCGGTCTCCTTTCAAGAACACGTCAACCGCAACGGTTATCGGTTCTACGGCTCTAATAGTTATGTTCAAGTTAAGTGTAATGAACAGTTAAAATTGTGTCCAGACTGCGGTTAAACTTACCTTCAGATGGCGAGGGTATAACTTACGCGACATCATAGAAACTTTCAAAATAATCAGAAAAGTAGAAGAAAGTTTTAAATGAAAATAGTGTTTCAGTTATATCTTATTATATGTCTTTCTGTTTTCCGAACTTTTTATTCGTACTTCATGGTAATAATTGACCAATTTATTAACGCAAAGGAAATTACGTTTTAGTTAAATGTTAATTAATTGTAGAAAGATATTTTGTTTTGCATTTTCCTCTACAAATACAAATAATACTGATGAGTATTCCCAGAGCGCTACGATTCCCACATTCCATTCATCACAAAATGTCACAAAAAAGAAGCAACCCTGACAAATAACATTAAAATTAAATCAAGCAAAACTGTACTGCAAAAACGTCCGGAATCCACGGTCCATTCCGTCATCCCAAATAGAGCGAGGCCTTTTTTCTGACGACACTAACTTCATTTTTCGAGTACTCAACCGTGAAAGGGGCGTTCAACCTTCGGTAAAAAAGGAAACACCCTGTCGTTATTAGAATTTTGACAGTTTCCTTAGCACCACCGCCTTCAAGTATATTGGAGAAAATACTGGTCACATAATATGCGAGTCGGATTTGTTGCACTAAGGGTTCGGTACTACCAAAATTATTATGGTTTGTCTTTTAAGGGTTAGGGACTAAGCTTTCGCTGTCCGTCCGTCTGTCTGTCAGCGGGCCGTATCTCATGATCCGTAATAGGTAGACAGTACACACACACACCTGTACACAGTAGGTAGTAGTGTCTGTATGTAGGACAGTAGTAGGTAGAAATTTTCACTGAATGTGTATTTATTTCTGTTGCCGCTATAACATAAATAATAAAAATAAATGAAAAATTAAAGAGGGCTCACTTACTAAGATGGTACGAAACACGTCACGCGCGAGCCCGACTTGCAATAATTGGCCAGTTTTTTCTATAATTTTTTGTTTTAATATAGAATATTCGCAAAAACCCAAACACGTCAATGCAATTGTGTTCCTGCTATATCTTTACATACTTACGTCGTTGATGATAATTAATTTTAGTAACCCAAACACAAAGGAATATGAACTTATTTTTGTTACTTTATTTGACTATACCGACCATCTATTACGCTTCAGAAGATACAACACGTTGACATACTTACAAACAGACGGATACCATTACGGTAAGGAACCCCAAAAAATAAAGTTTCCTCTCTTTGCTCCCTTAGATTGTTCCGAAAACAATTTCTTTGAGGCTGTGTCAACCACTCGATTTCTGCTCAAGTACATGTAATAGAAAAGTCTGAACGTCTTGTTTGATCAGTGAGGAGCTATTATTTTTTTATTTGCAAGATTTCTATTACGATTTAGTTTAGCTACTTGAATTTGTTTTTATTTTTACGTAATGTAATCAAAATTTGTAGAAAAATCTCTTTCCAAGTTGGTACTTATGACAAGACCTTTGTAGATATACACGCTGTAACCTTCACGAAGCCTTCAATCAAGCATTATGATCAACAAACTAAGTAACTTTACGCAAAAAATATTGCTGGGAAACGATCTTTTTTTTGGGGTGTAAAATCACGTTTTACGGTAGGACTCAATGTAACGCACTCAACACATTGTGCTGGTGTATGGATTGAATAGTACGGGGGTCAGGGAAGTGTTTAAAGTAAAAATCCTACATTAAAAAACATGTATTTAAGAAAAAACTTGCGAAAAAGTTGGAACTTTGTTCCCCAATATCTCTGTAACTAGAAGGTTCCCAGGTATGGTCTAGAACATAAAAATGATCGTAATGATGGGGAGAACAAGTGCCTTTTGGCTTCGTTAAGGGTCTTGTTACACCCTTTATTTATTATCTGTCTGACCTTGATTCATATATTCATATGCTGGAAAGGTGTGAATATTGCCTCATGCACACTGATATAAATAAAACCACAATACACACTCAGGGTCTCAAAAACGTCCGCAGAAAAAGTACACACATTTTCGAAATCTGCGCAATTTTCACTGCTTGTGACAGCAATTGTTTTACGGGAATTGAGTTAAAATGATACGTGGTAGATGCTAAGTAACGTGCGTTGCTCGTACTTCTATTTTTAAAGTAAAAGGAGAAATCTGAAAAATGTGGATTTGTAGAACGTTAACCACTATGCACGACAGAATTTTGACACATGACACATCAGCTGAATCGGCGGGGTGATGCGCATTGTCAAGAAATTTAAGAATTTTCGTGAACTTTCAGCATTCGATTTTATAATGAAAAATATGTCGCGGCAGCTGTTTCATACGATAAGTTTGTGGTTAATATCTCCAAAAACGTGTTGATGTCGGTAAAATGGCGTCAGTCTATTGCCAAATATGTGTAAATTACATACCACTACACCCTTCCAAAAATAGGTAACTTAGATGCGCTTGAAATAATGTACAGTCGGCCAACCTATTTAGTTTACATCACGCATGTGTGCGTGCACGGTAACTGTCATTGTACAGTCTGTCTGAGTGAAGTCACAGACGCACACAAACACTAAATAAAACGAGCGAGCCCGGTTTCTATTAGTGTGCATATGGCACATCAATTACCATATATACCAATATATAGTCATCATTAATTTTTGTTACTGAAGCAGATATAATATTTCGCAATAATTTCGATAGTCATCTTGGCACAATGGCTATCGTCTTGGTTAAGTGAAGGAGAAGTGGCAAGTTCAAACCTTGGGTGCAACAATAAGTTCTTTTTGTATTCATTATTTCGTTATAACATTACCTAAAGTAGAATTTATGACGATGCGAACCCGTTCATGTTTGAGACAACCGCTGAACTCTCAGGCCATTTTATTTTGAGTGTTTAGAAAGTAACTATCTACCGACATTTAAAAAAAAATGTTTTCAAACACCTTAATTTATAAAAAGTGAGTATTCTTATTTGTCAATCTACGAGTATTTGCATTACTTACTGATTTTATTTTATTGATCTCATATTCGTGTGCGGATTTTTTTCTCGGGATCCAACCATGCAACATTTATCAATGTTTAAAAAGGCAGAAATCGTTGTTCTGCATGAGCAAAATGAATCTTTAAGTGAAATTGCAAGGCGTTTAATGATATCGGTGAGTAACAGTTAGATATTACGTTGATATTTACCTACTTCAACTTAACCAACATAATCTTACCTTTCAATGTTAACCTAGGAATAAATAATTAATTTATCTTATGTGCAATACCTAATGTTAAAATAATATATTATCATAAATGTATTATTGTTTTTTTTATCATATTGATGATTATGATTAAATTTACTTGGTCTAGCTCATTTTGTCCATGGTGTGTCCTACTACGGCACGAAAAAAAAAACTTCAAATCACGTAAATAAAAATAGATAATTATGTTTGCTATATACGTAATATTCATTAGGTATAATAAGTAAATAAAGTATTTAATATAAATAGTGTAAATGTAGTATTTATCTAAATTAGATTATTCAGAATAAAAGCTATTATTGTAAGTATTTTAAATACTGTTTTGTTTTGTATCCATAGAGGAGAACCGTGCAGTTATGGGTCCGCCGATATGCGGATTCTGGAAATGTCGAACATCTTCGACGTGGACCCAAACCAAAGGCCAATTCATCGGCTCGACACCACGACATCGTGGCAAGGCACAAGGCTGATCCGTTCTTATCTACCCGCGTAACAGCAACAGCACACAATGTGTGCTTACAAACAGTGAGAGTCACCTGCATTCTGCTGGTTTACGTTGCAGCAAGCCAGCGAGGAAGATTTCTTTGTCCACTGCGCACCGGCAAAACCGAATTCAGTTTGCAAGGGCATACAACGATTTCGATTGGGAGAACAGTGTGGTGATTTTTAGTGACGAAAAAACGTTTAAGTCGGATAAGGATGGGCGTAGAATATTGTGGAGAAAACCTGGAGAAAGGTATAAAGAGTGTAACCTTCTGCCTTGTAGGACTAGTGGCCGAATTTCTGTCGGGTATTGGGGCTGGATGTCTTCGATGGGTCCCGGTGAGCTCGTAGAAATAGCGGGTCGCAGTAACAGTCATGATTACTTGGATATTTTGATAAATGTCATGCTGCCTACTGTGCGGGTTGCCTATCCGCACGAGCACATTTACTTCGTGCAAGACAAGTAAATATGACTGTTATCGATTGGCCTGCTAAGAGTCAGAGCCATAGAAAATCTGTGGGGTCATATGGTGCTCAACTGGGACTCATCACAAGTAAGGTCTAAGTCAAATTTAGATGACCTTGTTACTTCGACCTGGGAGTCACTACGTGGAAGTAATATATGCGCGAATATGGTGAACAGCATGAGCAGAAGGTTACAAGAAGTAATAAAAAACGAAGGTTTGTCGACTCATTATTAGTTGAATTTATTTTATTAGTAGACGAATAAACAATCTTACTTTTTACTTTTTTTGCACATAATGTTCATATGTTAAGCGAATACAAAACTTAGCAATAATTAGGTATACAAGTTGCCGGAATCCTCTTTTAAAAACTACAACTCGTATTATTGAAAGACTGGTGAAGTGATGTTATTGTTATGCCGTTAGAAGTTGTCATAATTTCTTACTATCTAAAATGTTGATTCACTTCACCTCTAATTTTACTTTGATTCAATTTATATACCTACATAATTTGACAAATTATTTACGTCCATCCTTACCAACAAAAAACTTTGTCTTTGTCAAAAAAACTAGACGGTGCGCCACTTCGCTACTAATTGATCTAGTTTTAAAATTATAGTTTTTAATCACGTTTTATAAGTAAATGCTCAATTCAATGAATGCTAAACCATTATAATGTTGCAGGTTCTGTGGTGATTATATTGTTATAAATGTAAATCAATTTTCTATTTAAATATCATGTTGATTCACTACATAAATATACTTAGCTTTAATCTAAAAAATAGGAAAATATCACAAATTTAATCCATTTTTTAACATGCTTTTTAAAATGTTTAATAAATGGTAAGGGTTGAAAATATTATAAAATGTATATTAATTTTTAACTGAGCAATTTACATACTTAATTTATTTACTTAAATATAATTATTTTTATGAATTATACAATAATAAACATTTTCATTACTTCACTGATGTTGTTTCATTCCTATACAAAATTCCCATTTAAAAACACATTTCCCGACTTCTTTCGTTAATGAAAAGTTATAAAAAGATAATAACTAAAACCAAAACATTGTGAACAAAAAGTTGTATGTTAGTTATCTTGGTTTCGAACCCAGCTATCGATGAATACCGATCTGCTATAGTAACCATGAGACCAATTCAACTCTTACAATGTCTTTTGAAATTAAATCTTTGTTGTGCAGCTCTACTCCATATTTTAAAGAATTTAAACCATGTCGTATATACCATAAAGTTCATTATCGCACAATCACAAGCAACTTAAAATGACCACGGAATTAGCTGGTAACCAGATAACCAGTGTAACTGATGCGCGATATTTTTTTATTAATCCACCCTTGCCTTGGTTATTTTTAGTTGTCGTGTTGCTTATTAATACTCATTAGTCTTTCAACCTTAACGCTTATCAACATGATTTTTCGAACGTTCGAAAGGGTATTCCAAAGCCATAAGGTTCAAATTCACACAAACTTTACAATGACAGTTACCGATGTATGCGTGATGTAAACTAATTAGCTCGCTCGTTTTATGTAGTGTTTGTGAGCATAACTATGACTTCACCCACACATATAAGATGTAAACCAAATAATTGGTTCGACTGTACATGGACAAGTTTCTCGTTTGCTAAAAAAACTCGAAAGGGCAAAATAAAGACAGTAACATTCTATCTGCGTTCTTATTTTTACCATTATTCATACAAAATTTCATAAAAAAAACACGTTCCAAGTCTTGAAAAATATTACTAAAACCTCTTAGTGCTGACCGTAAATCCAAGATTCAACATTCGATTAAAAAGTTGCAGTCAGCCTAATCGATTACTCGCAATGAAATCAAGTTTGGAAAAAAAAAGTTGAAACGGAATAAAAACTCCTTGGTATAATTTCAAATAATTATATCATTTTAAAATTAACATTTATGCTATCTTTTAGAATAATCTTATTTAGTAATTATTCGATGCTTTTGGCTGATTTCAAGAGAAGGAGAATAAATCTCCTCTCCTCTCTCCTATTCTATACTAATATTATAAAGAGGTAAAGTTTGTGAGGTTGTAGGGGTTAAACTCTGGATCTGCTGAACCGATTTTGAAAATTCTTTCACTAATAGGTAGCTACATTATCCGTGAGTGCCATAGGCTATATTTACAATGTGCCCGTGGGATAATTTTCGACCAAAACGCTAGCGAAACCGCAGGCAACAGCTAGTAAATAGACAGACGGACAGATCGACAGACTGACTGACAGACAGATTGACAGACTGACGGACCGACTGACAGACAGACTGGTAGACAGACTGACCGACAGACTGGTAGTAGAGGTGGGCGCCGCGCCGGCGCGGCGGCACCGCGCCGCGTTTTGGGCGCCGCCGTCGCCGCCGATCATTTGAAATTTGGCGCCGATTGAGGCGGGCGGCGCCGAGGGCCCAGGCCGCTGTGAACCCGCTCCCGCGCGGTACGCGCCACCGCCAGTCGTCACGGCACTTTCGCGCTAGTTGCCACGTACGCTCTTGACTTGGAACCTGACTGACTTTGACTCGAAAATGAACCAACTGGTGACGATGATGACGTTTTACAGAATTTTCAAACGTTCAATACTGAGTTTGGCGATATAAATCACTTGCAAAGCATCAAAACTGCAATGCCGACCCGTTGGCATAGTGTGCTAAGCATGTTAGAGAGCTTGGTGCATTGTTGCAATAGGAATCCAGTAAACATCATACTCACAAAGATTGGCCAGGAAGACTTGAAACTAATACAATTAGAATGGAACCTGCTGGAAGACCATAGTATATTTCTTCGAAAGTTTCGCGAAGCTGTCGGAAGTTTTATGTGCGCAAAAGTCTGTTTCTGTTAATTTCTTGCTCTTGTGTTTCGCTCTGAATTAAAAGAGATTTTATATTGGATCTCAGACAAAGAAAGAGTCACAATGATATCGCTTAAAAATAGAATACCAAAGAAATTTCATCACAGATTTCTTTTGACCAAAAACGTAGTAGTGGCATCTCTTTTAGATCCCTGTTTTCAGAATTGAAAGAAATCGATTCTTATGTAGAAGAAAGAAATACCAATCGTGTGGCTTTTATGGCAGATTGCATCAATGAACATGTAAATACTTCCCGTGATCTTACAGAGCATCCTATCAGATCCAAGGTCCTCTTCGACTCAATCTTTGCTGACAAAATTATATAAGAAGCATAGTAGTTTCAGCGACATTGAAGAGGTAACGCGAACAGATTTTTCTTTTCGAGATGCTGGAGATACCTAGCTTCGGTCTACCCCAAAGAAGTGGAGATTTTGAACGGAGATGTGCTTGCCTATTGGCGAGAGAAGAAAAATGACCCAGGACTTGCTGCGCTTGCCAGGACTATTCTTGTAATTCCTGTTATAAGTACGCCGAGTGAACGTGTTTTTTCAATAGCAGGATTGGTTTTGAGCACTAAAAGATCGCGGTTGAGCCCTACACGCGTCAACAAAATAATTTTTCATCCATGACAATTATAAATATTGTAAAAACTTTAAAATATATATTTTTCTGATTTTAATGTTTATTTCCTTCCTTTGATCGCTTTATAATATAACACTTAAACCAGAAATGGTTCTTTTTTTTTTAAACACCCGCGCCGCTGCGTGGCGCCGCCGCGCCGACCAGTTCCACCAGGCGTGCTGCCACCGGCAAATTTTTGGTCGGCGCCCACTTCTAACTGGTAGACAGACTGACCGACAAACTGGTAGACAGACTGACCGACAGATCGAGAGATAGACAGATAGACAGACTGGCAGACTGATTAAAAGACAGACTGACAGACAGGCCCACAGACAGACTGATCAACAGCCTGACAGACAGACTGACTGCAGACAGGCAGACTGATAGACAGATTGAAAGACAGACTGATAGACAGACTTAAAGACGGACAGGTCGACAGACTGACATACAGACTGGCAGACAGATTGACTGGCAGACTGGTTGAAAGACAGACTGACCGACAGACAGACTGGTAGAGAGACTGACCGACAGACTGACAGACGGACGGGTCGACAGACTGACTGACAAACAGATTGACAGACAGATTGATAGACAGACTGATCGACTGACTGACAGACAGACTGGTATACAGACTGGCCGACAGACCGGTAGACATACTGACCGACAGTCCGGTAGACAGACTGACTGACAGACTGACAGATGGAAGGGTCGACAGACTGACTGACAGACAGGTTGTCAAACGGATTGATAGACGGACTGATCGACAGACTGACAGACAGACAGGTAGACAGACTGACCGACCGACTGGTAGACAGACTGACCGAAATACTGACAGACAGACTGGTAGAGAGACTGACCGACAGACTGGTAGACAGAGTGACTGACAGATCGAGAGATAGACTGACCGACAGACTGACAGACAGACTGAAAGATTGACAGACCGATTGATACACAGACTGATCGACAGACTGACAGACAGACTGGTATACAGACTGGCCAACAGACCGGTAGACAGACTGACCGACAGACCGGTAGACAGACTGACTGACAGACCGGTTGACAAACGGTTTGATAGAAGGACTGATCGACAGACTGACAGACAGACTTACCAGTCTGTCTGTCAACCGACAGACTGACCGACGGACTGGTAGACAGACTGACTGGCAGATCGAGAGACAGACTGACCGACAGACTGACAGATTGACAGACCGATTGATACACAGACTGATCGACAGACTGACAGACAGACTGGTATACAGACTGGCCGACAGACCGGTAGACAGACTGACCGACAGACCAGTAGACAGACTGACTGACAGACTGGCAGACGGACGGGTCGACATACTGACAGACAGACTGGCAGAGACTGACTGACAGACCGGCAGACAGACTGACTGACAGACCGGTAGACAGACTGACCGTAAGACTGACAGACAGACTGGTAGACAGACTGTCTGACAGATGGAGAGACAGACAGACCGATCGACCGACTGACAGACAGACCAACAGACTGACTGCAGACAGGCAGACTGATAGACATATTGAAAGATAGACTGGTAGACAGACTGGCTGACAGACCGGTAGACAAACTGACCGACAGGCCAGTAGACAGACTGACTGACAGACTGGCAGACGGACGGGTCGACATACTGACAGACAGACAGATTGACAGACGGACTGATCGACAGACTGGTAGACAGACTGACCGACAGCGGTAGACAGACTGATCGACAGACCGGTAGACAGACTGACCTACAGACTGAACTAACAGCGTGAGATTTGGCATTTACATTTACATTTACATTTTTTTAAATTTTTTGCATTTACCCACGGGGAGGCTGTTGGCATCCCCAACATTTTATAAATTATATTTGTTGTCTTGCAACACTTTAACTGTCAATGTCAATATTTTTATGTCAGATCAACGTTCAGTTAAAAAATATAGCAACTCGATTGTCTCCATGAAACAAGTCACGGTTTTTTATTTCCACAAAACCTCTGTCTCAATATTACAACCCACAAGCCTTAACAGAGGCCTTGCTTGGGAACCAAATATTTTTTTTTCTAAGGGCCCAAGACCTGGGTATTCTATATCCAACCACAGATAATATAATACTTCGTCCAATCGACCAAACAATAGAAAAATATTTATTTTTAAGTAATTCTACAAAAAAATACTTAAGTCTCTTTTTAAAATTTTTAGTTTTGCCGTTTACTGAAACGGCAAAACTAAAAATTTTAACAGCGGTAGCAGCGGTATCAGTATACCGCATCATTATATTATGCTATTCAGCGTTGAGTAGTGTCATCCTGAAAAGATAATCCTGGCTGAAGGATCAAATACGATTGAAATTATGTCTATTCATCCAAATTGAACGAGTATCTATACAAAGTTTCGTGTCTGGGCTATTAACCGTTGAGGAGTTCCCTCGTGAGGAGAATATCCTGGCTGCAGGATGATGTCATGATAGAAATCATATTTATTCATCAAATATGAACGCATATAAAAATTTAAAATAAATAATAAATTTTTATTTTTTAAATTTTTTATATCATCGTCGATCGATCGTCTTCTCATGACGGAACTCCTTAACAGACGATCCTGCTTGCAGGATAAAGTCATGAAAGAAATTATCTATATCTATCAAAATCAAACGCGTAGATAGAGTTTTGTGTCCGCGCTATTAACCGTTGAGGAGTTCTCTCGTGAGGAGACAATCCTGGCTGCAGGACTAAGTAATGTTTCTCGGAATGTATTGTCACCAGAACCAAAAGTGTGTGCAAAATTTCAGCTCAATCGGTATAGGGGAACTGGTTTGAAATTCAGTTTCAAGATTTGGCCAATACTTACTAACTAATTATGTAGATAATTTAAATACAATTTAAAATTGAACAGCGAATGCATTCATAATTTAATTTTTTATAAGTATAGAATAAAAACGGCGCGAATTTAGCCATAGTTAGTCTGTGCTGTTTGTTGTGTCGGTTTTAGTACAACAATGTACGAAAAACTATTAAAATGACTATTATAAACTTAAAAAAATAATTAGTTTTTATTTATTGTATTTTACGCTTAAAACAAATTTATCTTAATTTCAATCTATCAATTTTTTAAATTCCATAATTTAATTTCTCGATTTGATCGAAATTTACAAAAAAAGTATCGATTGAAATAATCGCTTCCACACATCAAGATAACAAAAAAAAAAAAATGGTCGTCAATTTCGAATATAAATTGAGGAGTGGTAATGAATATTACGAGTTATTGGTCCCGCATTAGTAAACTACTCTAAGATCAGGGCATTTTCATGTTGTTTAGAATAATTGTAATGATATTTTGTCATATTTGTTATCGAATTAATACGCGTCTGTGTGATGTAATGTGAAAAATAAAAATGTAAACACGTAAGTTTGGCGCGAAACTTCGACTTTTGATATCAAAATTCGTCATTACCACTGCTTACTTAAATTGAACCGTGGATTAATTCGTCACATAATTAAATGACAAGTTAATCATTCTCAACATACTGGAGCTTGGATGTCCGAAAACCACTATTTTCATGATTTTTAGCCTCGGCCAGCACTGCCGTCAAAATGGCGATGACCGTATACACGCACTTGGATTTTTTAAGGGTAAATTAAGAAACTTGCGCGCTAAAGACAGAAGTTTTAATGGCGAGGACATATGAACTTTTTATCCAACTCTCTTAATTAGCGCACACTCATAGCATTTGATAATCGGAATATTAAATATTTACTTATTTAATGAGGATGACGTATGACTTAAACGCTTGCCCCTTTAGGGGCCGGTACCAAGTCAGCGGAGGTTTGTGTGTCGCGCCCCCAAAGGTACCCGTACCGAACTTTATGGTTAAAGGAATTTTCACCGAAAACTTGTTTGAATTATCGCTTTAGAGCCATATGGGACTTCTTTAGCTTTAGAAACATACAGGGTCTAAACAGACCCTCCACGAAGCCGTCAACTAAGGATTATGTACATCAAACTAATTTTTTTAAAGCAAAAATTATTGCTGGGAAACCACTTTTTTTTGGGATGAAAAATCACGTTTTACGGTAGGACTTAATGTAACGCACTCAAAACATTGTGCTGATGCATGGATTGAATAGTACGGGGCTCATGGAGCTGATTAAAAACTAAAAATCCAACATTAGAAACGTGTAATTAAAAAAAAACTTGCGAAATAGTTGGAACTTTGGCCCCCAATATCTTATAACTAGAATTTTCCCAGGTATGGTCTAAAACAAAACAAAAATCGCAATGACGGGCAGAATAAGTATCTTTCGGCTTCGTTAAGGGTCTTGTCACACTCTTTATAAGGGACTTTTTCGTAAAACAGCAGTAACTTTGTTTTTACTAACATATTATGAAAACTAAATTCAGTTTTGCTGTACACATATTTTTATTATATTGTTTGGTGCTACGGAACCCATTGTGTGCGAGTCCGACTCGCACTTGGCCGTTTTTAGGGTTCCGTAGCCAAATGGCAAAAAACGGAACCCTTATAGATTCGCCATGTCTGTGTGTCTGTCCGTGTATGCTACAGCCACTTTATTCCGAAACTATTAGGACTATACAGTTGAAACTTAGTAGGTAGATGTATTCTGTGAACCGCTTTACGATATTTATACAAAAAAAAAAAATAAGGCGGTCTCCCCTACATGGAACTGAAACTAAAAAATATTTTTTTACTAACACTAACTTCATAATGTAATCTTTAAAAGACCCAATGTAGTAATTGTCTTATTTTATTTTGTCCGTTAAAATACTACAAACAAACAGTATTATATTCACAAAATTAATAAACACGAACAACATCATACAATTTTCAAAACTGAGAATATTCTCTAAAATATACGCAAATAAGGTGCAAAATATTATTTTATGGTACGTAGGTCTCAAGCCCGCACAATATTCATTTTGATCTCTTCAGGCGGTAAATTAAGTGCTAGATGAAAGGCAAGAATTTTAGCTCTAAACCCGTGAAGGACTGTTGTTTGGACTTTAGGTGTGTATAATGATGTCCTGTGGAATATTGTTTGCCCTTTTTGTGGGTAACTCTGCCTGAAAATTTTATGGAGGCGTCTGAAAATTTTCAATTTGATGTAGAATTTTATATGAGATCTTAGTGGTTAGAGAAGGAACATAATGAGTTGCTTTTTTGCGTCATTATCTGCCTAGCCTTTTTTCTAACTAATTTGCGGTCGGCTTCTAGTCAAACCTTGCCTATCTGACCTCCACAACCTACGGGGTACTGAGTGATACAGTACCCTCTTTTTTTTCGGATGGGAAATCATCAAATGACCCCGGAGCGGAAGGGAGTGTCAGACTTCTGCGGGATAAAATAAATCCATGTTCCTCTTTTTGCCCTTTGTGTTCCAGGGCCGCGGTATTTCTTTCGAACAGTCCCGCAACCCCGGCAGGCATCAGCCCTTTCGGACCCCTTCCCTTTTGCTGACATCTCTTTGAGGCGCGCGTGGAACACGAACGCGTCGTCGAAACGGCCTGTCGTCGTAAGACGGACGGACGGCGAGATAGCCCATTATTATTTTATATTCATACTATTTTGTAAAAATAAGAGTTAATTAAAAACTTCAAGGAAAAAACTTCTAATTATTTCTACACCAGCTGATGATAAAAGAAAACCATCGTCTCTTTGTAATCCTTTGTAATCCAGTTCATAGTTCCTTGAAATAATGCAGTAAAAGCAAGATTTTTATCTATGCTTTAACACCCGCTGCATAAGCCTTAGCTGGGTTTTTCTTTGAAATGTTTACTTTTTTCTCTTTTTTTCCTGAAAAGTTAAGCTTAAAGGAGAAAAACTGTTTAATAATTAAACAATCGAGCAAAAATGTGTACTATAACATCTTTCACTGATGGTTCTATCTTTGTAGCAAAAAAGATCTTCATTTTCTTCTTAGATGGCAAACAATAAAAAGGTAGGTATGTTTGGGCCAAAATTCGTTTGTTACCAACGAGTCACACTGTAACGTGTCACAGTGTGACGCGTTGGGAACAATTTTGAATTAAAATCCCAACAAGTCACACTGTTACTCGTTAGAACAACTTTTTGTGTTAATTTCCAACGGATCACACGCCAAGTGAAGCGTGTAACTCGTTGGGAACAAAATATTCTCATACAGTAACACTGTGACATTTTGGCACTACTTCTTACACAATCAGTAACATCATTGAGATTCATTATTTAATTTTGTTCATGATTTTTGATGAATTAAAGATTTGTTTTAATACAAATAATAAATATAGTTATGCGAAGTATTCCGCAAAGGGTTAGGTCTAGGTGTACTTAATAGTACACCAAAATTTTGCCAGTTATGTTTAAGTCCCATGTAAGGAGGGGACCCTATTGCCAACAATGGGGCACAAACCCAGACTCCGAGGCTGTTACTGAGAAATTCCTAATCGAAAAACCCAATAACACATGACTCGAGAATCGAACCCAGGGCCTCATGCTCAGCAGTCGCGCTTACGCCCACTAGATCAACGAGGCAATAAAATACAAGTTATTATTAGATATTGCCGCCAAAAAAAGTCTGAGTCATCTAAGACGTATTACCAACAATTTCCTGCCCCAATAGAAACGACAATAAACCAACGCTTCTTCCGAAAAAATACGGATAAAATAAATCCATTTCCGCACAGAAATAGCACCATATCATAAAATATTGAACAACAAAAACTGCGCGGTTCACAAAATTCCTCGAGGAGGACATTTATTTTCATTCTTTCATAGGTTCGGCCGAAACCATTACGCTAAAGCCGAAAATTCCCTATTCGGCACTCGGCCCAAATAAATGGCAGTGCAAATAATTTTGGGGACAAACAACGCCGAACTAAATTCTTATAGATGCCTCTAAAGGTAGGAGCGTCGGCAAAATAGTATAAAAATTAAATAGCCGAATAATACAATTTTTTACGCATCCTTTATAACTAAGTGTGCACTGAAATTACGTAACTAGTTTTAGCGGTTGTGCCTGGATGATAATCATGTGATTTAAATTATTAAACAATTATTACTCACAAAGCCAAAGCACGACTGTACCAAACAATCCTGACTAAGTATCTATTTTATTCACTCCATCTTTTGGCTCATTTCAAAGATCCTTTCTTAGTTTTGTAGACTCAGGCCTGTCCAATCCACCCATGTCTGTATCGAACTTCACTAGATCAAACTTATCCAACTCCAAAAAGGAAAATCTATTTTTTCAGTATAATTTTATCTCACTCACATTATATGCCTAGCCTTTTCTCAACTATTTCGGGGTCAGCTTCCAGTCTAACCGGATGGAAATGAACACCAGTATTTTACATGGAGCGACTGCCTATATGAACTCCACAACCCAAATAATACAGGGTAGTACAATACCCCTTGGTAAGACTGGTTGTCAAACTTTCGGGCCACTGACCACTTACCTACTGTCAATGTTCTAAAATTGACAGCCGCAACCAACGGCCTATCGGGCTTTCCGAGGCACGGAGGAAACTCGGTATGTATTGCGTGGTCACCAACATAGGTAAGCGCGGTTTAACCTGAAGATCGACGATCGTTATTATTTAACCACGAGCTTCTCCTTTTAAGGGTTCCGTAGCCGAATGGCAGAAAAACGGAACCCTTATAGATTCGCCATGCCTGTCTGTCTGTATATCCGTGTATGTCACAGCCACTTTATCCGAAACTATTAGGACTACACAGTTGAAACTTAGTAGGTAGATGTATTCTATGAACCGCTTTACGATTTTTATACAAAAATAATAAAAAATACTAAGGGGGAGCTCCCGGGGATACATGGAACTGAAACTAAAAAATATTTTTTTCATCAAACCTATACGTGCGGGGTGTTTATAAATTAATAATAATATCAGCCTATTACTGTCCCAAAGCTGGGCCAAAGCCTGGTCTTTAAAAATGAAATTGAGGTTCCTACAACTATTTTTTCTCAAAGTCAAGCGTTTGAAAGATAGACACTTCCAAAGTATTTAAATGTGTGTCCCCCTTTATAATTTCTAAAGGAAGAGGAGGAAAATTCAGAAAAAAATTAGGATTGTAGATCGTAAAAAAAAACTTTCAACCAAAATTGGTTTGAATAAGATTTGACGTTTAGTTTTTGAGATATGGGACTTTTTCATCACACTGCAGCAGTAACTTTGTTTTTATTGACATACTACGACTATTCACTATTTAATTTTGTTGAATGTAAAACAGTACAACACATTATGAATGAGCCTTCAAAATATCTTACGGAACCCTGTGTGCGTGTGAGTACGACTCGCAGTTGGCCGGTTTTTATCACTCTTTATCCTAATAATGTTGCCTAGTTTTTGCTCTCTCCCTCTTTTCCTACCACTACAGAAAAGATATCAGCACTACTACATTATTCAAGTTGTAGTGGCCATACCTAACATTGGGCGGCCGCGCTCATAGTTGGCCGTCCTGAATATTTTACCTGCCGCCCGCGTTGTCAATTTTGCAGTAGCGGGCGACTAAGTAAATAACGTTTCGCTGACAACATGCCTCGAATTTACTTTACGATGAATGATGTTTAGTGTTGTTTTTTACCTCGCTTTTATTAGCTTCACCTGTAACTAACCTGTAAGCTTAAGCTGTAACTAACTATGTAAAAATTCTTAGAAGTTAATTTTGACTCACTTCCCGGTTTCCGATTGAGCTGAAATTTTGCATATATGTTTAAGACGGATCACAATGCCGTCATTCTAAATCCATGATTTTTCGGATTCATGTTCGTATTGTATCATTATCACTTGCTTCGGTGAAGGAAAATATCGTAAGGAATCCAGCATGCCTGAGAGATATTTCTCGACGGCATGTAAAGCCAAGTCAGCGGCCAATGGGTGGCATTAAACTCTGACTCCAGGTTGAGCACTAACCACGCGATTAAGAAAAGATTCGTGGCTAATAAAATCAAACTTGTACCTACTGATGGCGTCATCAGTGAATAGATTTTATAAGTTTGTATATTTTTTTATTTTAACACTTAATGTGTTAAAATACTCACTTGTGTTTATTCAAAAACGAATACTAAATAATGCCTACAAACAGCTTCAGACGATTTTTTTCCTTTTTAAATCTTTTCACAAAACTTTTTCGCGTCCATAAATCTCAAAAATCAAATCATCCAATCACACGAATTGTTTATCTAACAAATCAAATGGCTGAATAATTCATCCCTTAATACTTTGAAGTAACGTATTAAGGAATGAAGTAAAGTTATTCTTACGAAGTGAAAGATACAAAAGCCAGGAGTTATTTCTGAAACGTCCAATTATTCATGAAGACGTCGAGCAAAGATTGAAATCATTAGATGTGCTCTCAACGTACTTAAGTCACGCGGAAAAGTGTTCACACTAAGGGCGAGTTTTACCAAAGAAACTCGACGCAATCAGCACATCAAAACTACGGTCAAGAGCATTTAGTTCATTGAGTTAGAATATTGATACTAACAGCTCTTGAACTTGTGAAAGTACTGTAGTTGCCCATTCCAAAGCGTAGATCTCTATGGCGAAGAATGGGCAAGAAACTCCATGGACACTCTTTTCAATCAAAATGTTGTTACAAGATCTTTGTAACATAATTCATGTTGAGATTATACATAAAAAAGATACAAATACAAAAAAAAAAAAAATATACTTCCTAGAAAAACGGCACTTATAGCACTAGGTTCAGAATGCAGTCTTGTTCTTTATCGTATGGTTAGTGCCTAGCCAGGTGTCAGAATTTTTATGACGCCCATGGGCCTCTGACTTGACTTTACATGCCGTCAAGAAAGTTTTTCTCAAGCATGCTGGTTTCCTCCCGATGCTTTCCTTCACCGAAGCAAGTAATATTTATACAATACGCATAAGAATCCGAAAAATCAGAGGTGCGTGCCTTGGTTTGGAACTCGAGAACTACGAGAGAATGCAGTGTATTCCACACTCACAGTTTTTTTTCATTTATCGCTATCATTTATCGTTTTTTTCGCTACTAGTTTTTATTATTTTGTGGACATAAACTAAGTCCAACGCTTGTCCAAAGTGGTTCAATTCCTTTTAGTGCGATATAGTGCATCTAAAGATTTAAATCACTGAAGAAGACGGATTAATACGACTGGAGTCAGAATCAACTAAGATAGATTGTCGTTCATCATAAGGCTTTAATATTATTTATTTTATTGTAATATCGCCATTTGTTTTCACGATTCGTCTGTTTTATGTAATGGAAGAAGTAAAATATGGTTCTCGTTTGTTTGGTCTGGTCCGTTTATATGAAATGGTAATGCCATTGTTTTCAATTGAATTCAAATAGGTTATAGGTTCGTACCAGTCTGGAGACGGCAGTAGGTACTAATCACTTCGTGGCGCTTAAGAGGAAACAGAGCCTACGAGGAATTTGAAAAATAGGTATTTGAAGAAACTATTGCCGTCGCGCTGCGTCATGCCTGCCCCCGTTACAGTGCGATAGGGACAGCTGCACCTCAAACCGATTATATCACAACAATTTTGACGAGGTTGACGTTTCGTATTCCCCTTTTTTCTTTTCTAAAACTGAGCTGATTCAATTACTTTTGACATTAAAATTTTAAGCAAGACTAGGTCTAGGTTTCTATAAAGGCGCCTCCCCGAGCAAAACGCAGCGATAGCCGATTTTTGTGCAGTTTTATAGAGCTATCTACTCTTTACCCAAAAGAAATACCAACTGATAAAAAAAAACATGAAATTTCTGCATATTCTTGACTCCAAAATGGTAAAAAACAAAATCACAGAAATGAGACAGAATTATTGATGACATGCATCTCCTCGTAAAGTAACCATTATTTTGATTTGATTTTTAGACTATTTGGTAGGAAATTTATTAATAAACATTATGCTAGTTTTTTTTTCAATAGACCTAAATTTGATTTTATAAAGATTTTATTCCAAAATCTGAGCATACGCGCTACGTATATCGCTATTTTCTATCTCGCGATCTTACGCTGGGTGTCGTGCGGCGAAAAGGGACGAATGCTCAAGTTTATTTGGTCAGGGTACCGCCTTAATTTCTTTCATGTTAAAAACTTTTCGAATTTGTCTGCTAGTCACGGCCGTATTTCTGAAGTTTCATACCTTCTTTACGTATTTTTTACAAAAAAAAAAAAGGAAATTTAAATGTCAGGGACTTGTGTACATTAGACCTTCATTTTATTTAAAAAAAAATTGTGCTCTGAAGGCATTATTAAGGAAGAAAAAACGGGAATAATTTTGTATGGAAAATCGCAGCCTCTGTTCCCTCTTAAAGCGCGGCTAGCGCTCAACTTCTGACTCGAAGCGCCCTTCAAAGTCTTAAAACCTTCAAATCCCTCAAAGTTTCTATACGTCATATATCGTACTGAGAGTTAACGGTGACGCCCAGTAGAGTGCAGGCAAACCCATAAGACAAGCAGACTGTTCAGATACCTTCAAATTATGCCGAGTAGTGCCTTTATAACCTCCTGGTTATAAAAGCAAGCCAAGCTTCAAGCCTAGTATGGAATTGCCGCCACTAGTAAAGCCCACTGTTACGCCTGGTTTGCATGGAAAATTTTTACAATGCCGCATCTAGCAGTCCACCAATAAAAGCAGGTCCACACACTTGGCTGTCCATACATAAGACACTGCAGTGACTTGCACGTCACCTACAGTCGTCAGTCGTCTTTCGAATCATGATTGATTATAGAAACTTTGGTAGTGCCAATTGATTGTCAAATTCTAAATTAACGCAAGCGAAGCCACGGGCAATGCTAGTATTAAAAATAAAAAAGTAGTAGTAGTATTAAAAATGAAAAATATTTTTAGAAAATTATTTAGTAAGTTTTTTATTTCTGATGCGTTCATTTTCGTAGATGTATCCCGTGCCGACATGATACAAAAACAAAACACAATTTTAATACGCCGCCGATAAAAGTTCACAAAGTATTATTAAGGCCAAGCGACAAAGCCCAAAGAAGTTGTTTTTTAATTAAAGTTTTTAAGCGAAATCAGCATGTTGTTAATATTTCATCGGAAACACACAAAGTTATGTTTGAAAAGCTTTAGGTCCTTTCTAAATATTTATAAATTATAAATCGGTATAAGGAAAGATACTTTAAATATTCCATTTATTTTTAAGCTAAGGAACAACTAAGTTTAGAATTGTTTTATGAAAATTCTAATACGTATTTTATTAAATCAAAATGCGATTTGATAAAATTGAGGATTTCGTTATTTTAGTTCAATAATTTGCAAATCCTCAGAAGTTCTGTTTTAAACTTTCACGGTTTACAACTACACATAAACTGTCACCGCAGTCAACCCGCGATCATGGGGCTTGCAACAGCGTCAAAATATCGGGAGCTCAAAATAAAAGACAACCACGAAAGATATCCCGTAAGTGACAGTATAAAGGCCGAAACACACCGGATCCGTACACGTAGACGTGCACGTACCATGACGTTGTAATCCATGGAACTTTATAGAGACATGGCACACCGCTTGCGTGACATACACGTGCGCGTAGACTGCATGCGTAACGCTACGCATTGCAGCTCCCATGAGATAAACTTGCTGCGTACCTACGCAGAGCGGAACGGCAAAGTCGCATTGATGCGTGCAGTAATGACGTTGTAGTCAATGGCATTCCGTATTGGACGTCACACCGAACAAGTTTGAACACGCACGTATCTTTGCTGCGCGTGACTACGCGCGTGACTTACGCATTCAGTTGTATTTGTTTTTAAATTTTACCGGTAGTAAGTGATGTTTTGTTTTGGTTTTAATGATGAATAACGAAATTAAAGAAAAAAGAATTGTTTGTATAACACAAAAAACAAAGAGTAAAAAATATTCATATAAAAATTGAACCCATTGTTTTTTTGCACACCCAGGAATATTCAGGCACAATAACAGTAATATTGCTTCTTCTTCATCAGATTAACTTGGTCCATTTACCCAATCTTCGTCAGACACACGATGTCTAGAGAGTCACAAGAGTTGCAAACATAAAATATGGTTGCCACAGCGGCTGGGTACGCAAAGGACCGGTGCGTTGCGTGCCTACCACGTATGCGTAAGCGTAAGCCTACACGTATGCGTAACCCGCTGTGTCAGTGGTTCACGCGCGTCACTACGCGCGTGTATACGTATACGTGCACGTCTACGTGTACGGATCCGGTATGTTTCGGCCTTTAGTGTAGTCCTCAGAAGTTATTCTGCGAAAAGAGTAACCATGGAGTTTCTTGCCGGTTCCTCTCCATAGGAAACGACCAACCCGAACCGTGCACCTTTTTGTCGACGTTTTATAAGTGCCCATCTAGGCCTATGTGAAATAAAAATATTTTGATTTGATTTGATTTGATTCTTAGGACACGATAGGTTTAAGTAAAACACAATAAGTAGCAGGTACATACACATTCCATAGTAAAGGACCGCGAACCAGAAGACGTTGCGTTAGAAGGCCTCCCACTTGGTGGACCGATGACCTGGTGAAGGTTGCGGGGATCTGCTGGATGCGAGTCGCACTAGACCGGTCAATGTGGTGGCACTTGGTGGAGGCCTATGTCCAGCAGTGGACGTCTTTAGGCTGAAATGATGATGATGATGACACACATTAGTTAAAGGCTATCACAGATACACAATATATTATTATTTCACATTGAAAAATCGTATTATAGACACGTCACTTAATTATATCTGACTGCTAAAAGTCACCACATTAGGTCTTGGGTTCGATTCCCAGTTTTATTGGGTTTTCCATGGAGTCTGGATTTGTGCCCAGTTGATGGCAATAGGCTCGCCCCTTATTACATGGGACTTAAACATAACTGACGAAATGTGGGTGTACTATTAGGTATACCTCTGTCTATCCCTTCGGGAATTACAGGCGTGATGTTATGTTATGCTACAACTCACGCCTTTTGGCTTTGCCTTAGAGGAGTAAAAAACCTGCAATAAAACTTTTTAACAAAAATACTCTAATTCCAAGACATTGAATAACGATCACATGTCTCCACAATATTAATCTTTAAACCCAGAGATAGTTTCAGTAAAGCCATTCGCTTTACTTTAGCCTAGTTTGATCGCTAATGGGAGTTTTTGTTCGACCTATGTCTCTATAAAATGCTTTTAACTGTAATCTATCTTTATCAAGACGACTGTCCATAATGGGATCAGTAGAGTCCCATAAATCTTTATTTGTAGTTCTTGTCCTATCCGTAGCGAATTGTCAGGGTCATCTTTCAGAGTAATAGGTTAGGTATATAGATAGTAACAACTAAGGAAATCAAATCATTTATTTCTTTACAAACATGGGTAATAAGCAGTGATCGGAGTAGGTAGATTGATTTTTGGTACTTGTATCATAAATGCACACAGAAAGAATAACATGGCTAAGCTATTTTTCCGGAAAGTAATTCCGGTATTTCCAGATTCAATTTAATACTGTTAATGTCCGTATGTTCGAGCCAAATCGTGGTTTTGAGCATACTGACATATGTACACAAGCCAGGGTCAAATAACGTTTTCAGAACACAGTAACAAACAAAGAAGCGCACTCTACGAACCGAAGTAAACGAGTGAGCTACCTGGCATGTCATCGGCGGGCGTACGCATTGTTTTGATAACCGGTTAGTGCACCACCCATGATCCTTTGTTCTGATTGGTCGTTGGGTTGTGTCAAATCGTGACTATGTGCCGTTAAAAAAAATTATGAAGAATATAATATTGCTCATTTTAATACACGTTCCCACCTAAGTTCCGGTTTTCTTTTTATATTCAACCAATTCCAGAGAAATGCCCATATTAGTATATACGTTTCGGATCAATGACCCCAATTCAATCTACCTACTCCGATCACTGGCAATAAGTAAGTACATATATGTTCTTTAGTAGTAATCTTCGCCATATTTTACTGTCACATAGACAGCAAATAATAGGTATACAATTCTAAATTTAAATTAAGTGGCATTTCATTGGAATTACAAAATAAAATAAAAAATAAACCTGGCCACAGTAATCTATACAGGGTGTAAGGAACAGCCCTCCTCAGACTGATGGGATGAATGCAGTATATCATACTAGATAATATGACCGATACACGAAATTATTTCAGGAACGTTATGGGTATCCAATTTTGATTTGTTTTATTTCCTCATACGCAATGTATCGTTACCGTGGCAAAACGCACGTAGGGAACGGCAAGTGCGACGACGAGTTCGATGAACTCTGTAGCTAGGCAGGAAGTGAACAGCTGATTTCACGCTTGCTTCGTTAGAGTATTTCAATATCCATTATTGGATGTTTGATTTTAGCCGTATTATTTACATAAATGGAGTGCTGTGTACAGGGATGTAAATTGACATTGAAACAAAGGAATAATAACTAAAAAAACCATTAAAAAAATACCAGAGAAAAATCCTGGTGGAATATGATTCAAAATAAAGAGCTGAAGGCCCTGACCCCGTCAGTTTGTGGAGGGCTGTCCCTTACATCCTGTATACATATAATACAATTATAACAGGCCAATGTCTGAACATTGAAGATATTAGTATTTATTAGAACAACAGACACCAAAACAACAGTTTTTATTATTTTTGTCTGTCTTTCTGTTTGTATGTTTGTACGCGCATCACGCAAAAACTTCTGCATGAATTTGAACGCAGTTTTCACCGCTCTACTGCTAGATGCTTAACTTAAGATATAGGCTACATTAGATTTAGTTTTGGACCCGATAGGTGGCTGTGGGAAGCAACGGCGGGTACTCTAGTAAAATATTTAAAAAATACTATTACTAATGTCAGACGGAATTAAATTATGACAACTAGAATAACAATATGTCAATTTGAGTAAAAGTAGGTATACAGCGGTATACAGCGTGTATCGGAAATATGTGATTATTTAAAGGTACAGACGAAAAACTCAGTTGAACTTTAGGGTACAGTAATTTTGAACTAGTACATATGTATGCGCCAGCTGATTCTAGTCCCTTAAGGTCCGGGCTGTCAATTCTTAGATCTTTGTCAGTCGTTCGTTACAGGTAGTCAGTGGCCCGAAAGTCTGACAACTAGCGTTACCAAGGGGTATCGTATTACGCAGTACTAACTGGGTTGTGGAAGTCAGATAGGCAGTCGCTCCATGTAAAGTATTGGTATTCAGCTGCATCCGGTAACTCTGGACGCTGACCCTAAAATAGTGGGGAAAGGTGAGGCAGATGCTGACGATGTTGGTCTCATAAAGAAAGTTGTTCACGCTTTATTAGTGACAGATTATGATAATTTTAAACCAATCTATATTATCTACTAGCGACCCGCCCCGGCTTCGCACGGGTGCAATGTTACATACACACATCAAAAGTGTCTAGGGATCAAGCATTTTTATGTGGATTTCTTGAGATTGAGATGTGGCTTTGTAATAAATTTATGATTTTATAAATTTATATGGATCCTTTTTGGTGCATTTCATAATTTGAATCAGGAACTGTGAATCAAATTCGAGTAAAAGATGAAAATCAGCTGTCAATATTTTCCCTATAAAAACATACAACGCATTGAAGACATTATTAGTGCTACTGTTTCCCTACTACTGATTAAAACCAACGTTATTATGGAGCGGCGACGTCATTTAAGCAGGGAAGAAATGCTCAGAGCCGTGGGAATGATAGAAGCTGGTTCCCGGCAACGTACTGTGGCTTTAGCTCTGAATACAAGTCAGAGTGTTATCAGTCGACTTTGGACACGTTACCGAAGCACTGGTACCGTGGCTGAGCGCCATGGAGGACGGTATCGCTGCACCACACGGAGACAAGACCGATACATTCAAATCTTAACTCGAAGAGCTCCAACAATAACCGACATGATGTTAGCCGTGAGGCTTCATCACTCTTCAGGGAACTTAATTAGCGACCAAACAGTCAGAAACCGCTTGCATGAAGTGAACCTTCATTCCCGAAGACCGCTACGGGTACCACCTATAGCAATGCACAATCGTAGGATACGATATCAATGGGCTCTTGAACACAGAAATTGGGCAGAAGAACAATGGCGTTTCGTGTGCTTTTCTGCTGAGTCTCGTTTTGGTATGAGACCGGATACAAGACGTATACGACACTGGAGAACCCCTGGACGCCAACAGCGATTAAAATCCTGCCAGGAAGTCCATCCTTATAGTGGTGGAACCATCATGGTATGGGCGGGTATTTGGATCGGCGGAAGAACTGAGTTGATTTGGATCAGAGGCAACCTCAACGCTCAAATTTATGCTGAGACGATTGTATCAGACGTCATCGTTCCTCTACAAGTGCAAATCGGTCCCTTATTTCAGTTAATGCATGATAATGCACGACCGCACACCGCAAGAGTTGTAAGACAGACTCTCGCCGCAGCTAACATCAATGTCCTGCCCTGGCCTGCTCAGTCGCCAGACTTGAATCCGATTGAGCATGCATGGAATATGCTACAGAGAAGAGCTCTGCCGAATATGGAGGGTATCCAGTCGCAAGAAGACCTTTTTTTGTTGTTGCAACGAACATGGGCGGCCATTCCACAGCGTGATTTGGATGAACTCATTTTGAGTATGCCAAACCGATGTTCTTGTGTTGTTAGTGTTCGCGGTAGAAACACGGATTATTAATTGTTTAAGTTACCCAATAAAATTTTAAAGAAAACTGTTATTTCAGTCTTTTTTTCGAACTTTTGTGTTAGTGGTTCAAATGTCAAAAATCCCTTTATTAGGAAAATGGCAAATTTCTTTATTAATGCAAAGGTGACTTGGTTTATCGTTACTGTGACAAACGAAAACACTTTATTTGATGAATCCTTAAAGAAAATTTTAATTAATATCAATCAGGAGAAAAGTTATTGCAAAAATATATGTTGATCCCTAGACACTTTTGATGTGTGTATAAACCTTCCTCTTGAATCACTCTATCTATTAAAAAAAACCGCATCAAAATCCGTTGCTTAGTTTTAAAGATCTAGGCAAACATAGGGAATTAGGGACAGAAAGCGGGAATCGACGTTGTGTGTGACTATGAAGTGATAATCATGCCGTACGTTAGACACGAGATATGTCAAACTTTAAAGAACTTTTATCGAATTTCAGAGCCATAGGCAGAAGCCATCTCGTACTCCTACTACCTATTTCTGTATTTTTGGTGTTAATGTATCTGTATAACATAATACCTATTACTTACGTATCTGACCGTGACATCACTTTGGGCCCTATCGGAATACCAGCGCTGTGACATTTGTTTTAAATGTTACAGCACTGTGCTGAGTTATGGGACTATTGGCCTCCTACACGACCAATTCTAGTTTTATGTTTATCTTATTTTTAAGCTTTTCTTTTATTTTCTTTTAATAATTTTGTTTTGTCCTGTGCAAGATAAATAAATACTTTTTCTTTCTGTATATCAAGAGGATATCCTCTCGGACAATATTATGAATCGCGAAATAAACACAGTTCATACAGCCGCCAGCACATCAAGCTACCAAAACTGTCAAAATTTTCCCATTCAACCTTAAACCTAATGCTTTAGCGATTTAAGTAGTTGACAATCTATTAAAGAAATTTGACAGATTGTAGAAAAAATTGCCTTAACTATATAGTAAAGGCAATTTTTTATGAGCGTTCTACAATTACCAAGGTAATTGCATTCGCTTAAAACAAAATAATTCATTCAGAATTTCATTATTAAAAAATATATTTCACAAGAATCCAATTTAATTTGTTCCAAGCCAATAAAAATAATTTCATCAGTAAAGTGGCTCGAAAACAAATTGAATACGAAATTGAAAACAAACGGTCTAATTGAAAAACAAAACTGTACGACCAATGGTCGTGAATGAAATGAAATAACATTGAACTATTTAGATGCAAGCTTCTGCCAGAGTAATGAATAATAAATTTGGGGACCGACTATGAAAATGAAAATAAGTAAGGTTCGCAAAAATGGAAGAGGGTTTTACGTAAAATTTTGTTTTGGTAAAGGTACACAACATATCGGATACATGACATATAATGACATAACTCAAAAAATAAGAAATACGAGACGTTTTTTTTTTTAAGTTAGACTAAAAATATTCGAAATAATATGCCAATAATTTCGGTAAGTATTTTTTTTCCAAAGGATTTATTTTAGGTATTTTTTAGGGATTTTATTTTATTTTAAGTACTTAGTTAAGTACATAA
The DNA here is from genome assembly GCA_947578425.1 of Eugnorisma glareosa. NCBI lineage: Eukaryota > Metazoa > Arthropoda > Insecta > Lepidoptera > Noctuidae > Eugnorisma > Eugnorisma glareosa. Next base: position 14,619,807 of record OX387960.1, on the reverse strand, counting down.
TTTCATGCTTACTTTCGTTAATTTTATATTAAACTACAAACAACGTTGAAAAATCTAAATTTTAGAGTTATGTCATCCTTGTCACAAAACGAGCGCTTTGTGAGTACTTACCGACTCAGTCTGGCTTCAGGCGAGGCAATGCTTGTAAATATTTTAGTTGATTTTTGATACATTTTCACCACCTGGGTACTATTATGTAGCCTCATCTTGGACAAACATTAAGCTAATCTAATGTTTTGTATTAAAGTGTAGCTTAAACCCTCGTGGATGTTGGAGTCGGAAAATTAACCCATAGGAATATAGTACCAGTACAAAAAGTATCTTATGTGTAACATATATCGGACAGACAACGTTACGTTGTACGTAACGTTACGTTGAGGACTATACTGACTTCAAAACACTGTTCAATTGTGAACGTTATTTTCACTAGTCTGCACTATAGTTTTCTCAAACAATTAAGCTGTTTTGTAATATGTAATATAAGCTAATGGTGGTTTCAAGCGTTGTCCTCAAAAATCTATTTTTCTGAGGCCTTTTCAAATAACAGGTGAAATATAGAGCAGTGATTTTTTGCTGCCCGGAGAGACACAACTGGCTTATTTTTCGTTAGTTAGGGATGAGGTCAATCCCATGTTTTATCTGTGATCACTTTCGGGCCTTATTTATAGATAAAATCTCATACTTTTGTTTCTGCAATCCATATAAACTTGGAGTTTACGATATTGCTTGCAGAGTATGCAAGCTAAAGTGGCGATGGGCCAGCTATATCTATAGAAGAGCTGATAACCGATGGAGCAAACAGTCCTGGAGTAGAGACAACGTATGTGCAAGCGTAATGTGAGACCAGCTAGACGGACCGACGACTTTCAAAAGTGGGCTATGTCAGACTGGATGCGGGAGGTGCACGACAGGGTGTTTTAGCTTGGGAGAGTCCTATAGGGGTATGAAGAACAAAGTGTAAAGTTCTTTTTTCTCCCATAGAAAAGGGTGCTGTCTAGTGACGATCCCTCGACCAGACGGGTGCTGTCTAGTGCTACTGCCCGAAAGTTGCTGTCGGGTTTTCTTATCGAGTCGTAAGTCGCGCATAACTTCAATAGCGTGAGTCAGAATTAAATGTTAGTACTTCCTTTGTGTCATAGATGGCGCTGTAATACTTTTTGTACTGTCTGAGGCCTTTTTTTGATGTGAACCTCCATAAACATTTTTACGCAAGGTAGCACCAAAATGAGCTATGGGCTAGCTCGCCGTCCCGTCCTTCCCGTCCGTCTTATAACGACAGGCCGTGTCGACGGCGCATTCGTGTTCTACGCGCGCCTCAACGAGATGTCAGCAAACGGGAAGAGGTCCGAAAGGACCGATGCCTCCCAGGGTTGCGGGACTGTTCAAAAGAGACACCGCGGTCCTGGAACACAAAGGGCAAAAGAAGGAACATGGATGGGTTTTAGTCAGTTTAAGTCTGACACTCCCTGCCGCTCCGCCCATAGTGGGAGGGGTCATTTGATGATTTTCCATCCGTAAACAAAAGGTAACACAAAAAAAAATTACGTTTTCATTTTCAACCTTGTCCATATACCATACCACAGAGCTTAAACGCAGTATCTAACTACGCAGTCGAACAAATGTTCAATTTGGTACAACACGCAGCCAAATTGAATTCTTTGTCGTTTACCATGTTCTGCGCATTGCCGGTGTTCGCACGCAACATTGAACGACTTCCATTCGCTTTTATTGTACTTACAGGAGACAGGAACATATTGATGCTTAGAATTCACAAATTTAAGTGTTTCATAAACAGTAAGTATTTGCTGTTGTGTTCCGATCGTAGCAGAGCCCTCAACCATTAAGGCTAATTAGAACTATAGATGGTTAAACTATGGTCACATACAATTAAACCGGTTTAGTACAGACAGAAAGGAAAAATCCACAAGTAAATTACTGGCTGCATGGAAAATAGAATTGTTTTACCATTGTTTAAAGGCGCACGAATCCGCATCGATTTTCATACAATTTTCTACTTTATACAATGGCAATACGGTCCTATTTTGAGTGCAACCAGTAAATTGCACGAGGATTTTCGCGCTGTGTCTGTATTGACCATAACCTAGGTAGGTAAGGCGTAGGATACCCCGGACCCCGGTAACATTTTCACCTGGCATAATTTTAAGACTCCACACGAGCGAAGCCTCTTGCAAATACTAGTCTACAAAAGGCAAATTGTCCCTTAATCGAAATATCAGCCCACGGCTATATAATCAGGTGAAAGGCCATGCAAATGGCCATTAAAGATATAATATAATAAATAAATAATAAATTCTTTATTTCACTAAAAGTCACAGTACAAGATCTATAGACTAAGACAATATAAGGCTTATAACTAGGCAAGATATGGCCAATAGACAAAAATCTAATTATAATCTGAACAAACAATATCCTCCTTTCGACTTATTAACTATTAATAAAATATGGTCCACGTGTTTTCCGCTGTAACTTGGTTTGTTTCTGCTTATTACATCTTTGTGATATTTTCTTAGATGATATTATTTCGATGTTAGATTGGGGAAGTGAATGAACTCTGTAGTACTACGTCGTGTTTTGTTTCTTTGAATATCAAGTGGAGTTGGAAATTGGTTTCAGAATTGTTACATTTTTTATTATAGTTGAAAGTCATTGTCATCCTAGGTTGATATAGCTATTCTACAGAAATATTTATTGGTACTTTTCGTATACAGGTAAGATCAATATGCAATGGATTTTGTCGTGCGAGAAACGGTTTTTTATTGTTGCTTGCTAGCCGAAATGGCTTGGTAATCTGATGAACTTTGCACTAAAAATAATTGTCTTGTTTTTTTTTTCTATTTCCTTACATAGACACAGAATATCACATACCATCAATACACAGAATATCACATAACATCTCACCTGTAATTCCCGAAGGGTAAGGCAGAGGTGTACCCTATTAGTAAACCCACATTTAGCCAGTTATTGTGGGGTCGAGCTTATTGTCATTAACCGTGCAAAAATCCAGACTTCAGGACTGCTACTGAGAAATTCCTGATGTATAGACCCAATAATACTTTTCCCGACTTGGGAATCGAAACCACAACCTCATCATGGCTCAGCATGATGAGCACGACCATGGTTAGCAACCACTTTCAGCAGCAGTCAGTTTGTTTCCTTTTATGCTCCTTACAATACCTCCTCATAAATCTGTAGTAAATAACTAGATACTAATAAACTCAAAAGGGTTGTTGAATCCAGGCGATCAGTAGTCTAGGGTCCACCCTCAACTGAAGCGGCCGACAACCGGACGGAATACAAATAGGCTGCTCAAAAAATCCGATACTTTAGTGCGGAAAATATGGCGTCCGGATTATGGAGGATAGAGGGCAGAGTAATGATTCATTGAGGCGATATTTGGGGCTATGGAACGTAGAACTATGTTGTGTATGTATGGCTTATGATTGCGATAGAAATATGGGTTATTTTGACGGCGAGGAAAAGCGGTGATAGCTAAGTGGTGTGACCGTCAGACTGGCAAGCTATAGGTCACGAGTTCAAACCCAAGGCAGGCAGCTCTGATTTTTCGGATTCATGTGGGTATTGTATAATTATCACTGGCTTCGGTGAAGGATAATATATCGTGAGGAAACCAAACATGCCTGAGAGATATTTCTCTACAGCATGTAAAGCCAAGTCAGAGGCCCATGGGCGCCACACACGAGACACCAGAACGGAAAAAAGGAACATACAAGAACAAGAGACTTTACTCTCAGTCTCTTGTTCTTGTATGTTCCTTTTTGTATCAATAAGTTATTTGGTTTTAATAAAAAAAGGTAAAAAAAGAAACAGTTTTGTTAAAAAAAGTTTCAAAAGTGAATGCAAGTTCATCAACATTATTTACAAACTACAAATCTGTAATCTATAATAGTAATGAAAATATGTACAAGTATCAAAAGGGTTACAGGGCGTCTAAAAATTCGTCCACATCGCTGTTAATAAGAAAAGAGCCCAGAAGGCTGGCAGCATTGCGACGTTGTATGGCAATGCTGATTCTTTGGCCAAAAAATAGGCCCGCCCTCTGGTCACGTGAAGAGACGACCAACCGTTTGGCGATTTCCCGAAATACTAGGTGGGCACTCGCGTAAGCCGACCTGCACTCTTACTACAAGAAAGCCCATGGTGTCCGAGACAGTCGACTGCTTTACCACATTGACAGCGATGTGGAGCCCCACAAGGAGCGCCCAATCGCAAACATGTAGCGACCCGGAAGGTTGTGTCACCTGACATAGTGCCTATATTAGGTGACGGTACTGCCTGAAGTCAGAGGCCCGACTCCCACTCACTCACAGCCACCAGGCGGGCAAGCTCAGCAGTATTGGTAGACGTATTAATAAGTTTATCCCGTACCAACCTGCAGAGCGGCTCATCCCACTGTCTCTGGGAAAACGGGTTCTCGGGCCGATCCGTATCCGGGCAAGCCACTTTCCAGGCGTCCTCTGCGTCGGACAAGCACGGCACTTTCGAGTCAACCACGGAGAGAGTTAAAATTTTCCTGGTTAGCTTTTCAAAGTTCATAATTACAGATCAAATTATTTATTTATGTAAAGATATAATTTACAAATTGTAAACAACATTAAATAAATATACAAACTAAATATTTACAAAAAAAAAGACTGAATTAATAGTCAAACTATGTACATAGGTACTGTACTGTATATTATACAAAAATTACATTAGAACACTTAAGCGTCAAAATACGTATTATATATATATATATATATAAATGAATGTAAATTTATAATATATATATGTATTATAAATTTACATTCATTTTAGAATTGACTTAATAAAAACAGTGAGTTTAATGTATTCCTACTAAGATAAAATATCAGTTTAATTTGACTAAAACCAATTAGGTTGGAAAATATTATAATTAAAATAAAAGCGCATGGAACCACAGATCAAACACTGTAAAATAATAAAATGGAAATTTTCATTAAAACAAACATTAAAATACGCTATAAATAACAATAGCACTCAAAAACAAAGCGACCACGCTTGTTTAGTAAAAGCATCTTCACTTTGACCACAAAATAGAACGGACAGCCACAGCCTACAGAAGGTCAACCTCATAAAACGACAGAAAATGCATGCACACAATATACACCCTTCACGAACAGCGAGTGCAAGCGCATTCACGACTGGCATTCCCATTGCCACCGTACGTACAGATTTTCCTAGAAATGTACGCGCTTCGGCCATCATCGACTCACTTCGTAAGTACTCGTAAGAACACGCGATGTTGGGGTATAACAACATAGCTGTTATAACCATGGAAGACCCTTTTTTTTCGGATATTAAATCATCAAATAACTCCTTCCGCTCTGGGCTGAGCAGGAGGGAGTGTCAGACTTTTACTGACTAAAACCCATCCATGTTCCTTCCTTTGCCCTTTGTGTTCCAGGGCCGCGGTATCTCTTTCGGACAGTCCCGCAACCCTGGCAGGCATCGGTCCTTTCGGACCCCTTCCTGTTTGCTGACATCTCTTTGAGGCGCGCGTGGAACACGAACGCGCCGTCGACACGGCCTGTCGTCATAAGACGGACGGACGGCGAGTAAGCCCATTACTTACCGTCCATAGGCCCGCGCCTACGGTGGCCGGGGGCCACCATGTGGCCCCCGACGCCCGGTGCGTCTCCCGCGGCGGCTGGGACGTGAAGGTCTCTCCCTCTCACGTTCCGACACCTCCTTCGCTAGCATGACTGCTTCGCAGAAGGAGGTGACGGCGTCCCATTCCGTCTCGCTCCGAACCATGGATTGAACCAAGGCCGGACGCGAGAGGTGGCCGCCGCCGATCGCCGCTACGAGGACACGGCTGTGCTGTGCCCACGCGGGGCAGATCTCCACCGTGTGCTCCACCGTGTCCTCCGGTCGATCCTCACAATGGTAGCACCCGGGCGTTTCCTCTCGCCCGATCCGGTGCAGGTACCTCCCGAAACAACCGTGTCCGGCGTGTGGCCGTGTTGTGGCGTGCCCTGCACGGGGTTGCGACAATCGCTCTCTCCATGTCGCCATGATTTCGCGCCGAAGGTCTGTCCGCTTAGCGACGATTTGCCGCGGCAGCGGAGTTACCCACTGGCGTAGTGCCTCCACGCGCCATTCATGCAGGCGCGCAAGGACTATCGCCTCCAGATCCCATGGCGGCAATCCGGCAAACCATGAAAGCCCTAACCTATAAAACTATTGATTAAAAACTCTACACAAATCCAAAAACCTGTCCGAGCAGAGAAATAACTTCACACAAATACTCAATGATATGAGTGTGGTGCATGTGCTAATTATAAGTTTTTCTTCTGTTAGAGGTTACAACGTGCAACGTTTGTGCTTTTTCGAAAACATAAAGGTTACCGAAGAGGATACATTTTCTGGTTTAACTGCGCTTCTTGTGTACGTGCGCCTGTGATTCGCTCGTTGCATAAAGTCAACCTTCTGAATTATTTTATTTTCTGGTAAAAGCGTCTTCACTTTGACCGCTGACGCGCATCTAATACAATTTGCGCTCACGATGAGATGCACCGCTGAGCAGGCTCGTTTCCATTATTTATTGTAAGAAGAAGCAATTTAGACGGTGAACAAATGAGGGAAATATTGCAGAGATATGATTGTTTGAAGAGCAATTACAGCGGCTCCTTTTGTGAACGTTGACGTAAAAGTATCAGTAAAAGTTAACAATAACACAGACCTGTCATCATAGAGTTTGTCGATATCTTGTCAATTTCAGAGACGACGTATTTTTGGATCTTTAGGCGTTCCAATAATGACATTTACGTCGTAAATATTGGTGAAATTGTATTGAAAACCAAAAATTACACTGTTAGTTCTGAATATTTTTTATGAAACTCTCTCGTAATTTTTGAACCTTTGACGAACAGTATGTTAATCTCATTGCGATTTCACGCCCTTAGATTATTTTCTCTGGGGTCATGTATAGGCGCCGTTCTACACCGACAAATCAGAAACAATTGACCACCTGGAAGCCAGGGCATTATTTCCGAAATAAAGACTGTTTTTCGGCAACTAAATGCAGATAAGATTAATTGAGTTAAATGTGTGCAAATTAGACCTCCAGATTAAGCCTCGTACGCACCCGTCATGGTGGCCACATGTCCGAAATCATATCACTACATAGTATAAAACAAAGTCGCTTCCCGCTGTCTATCCCTATGTGTGCTTATAGATCTTTAAAACTACGCAACGGATTTTGATGCAGTTTTTTATGCAGGATTGTTTAATAGATAGAGTGATTCAAGAGGAAGGTTTATATGTATAACATTGCACCCGTGCAAAGCCGGGGCGGGTCGCTAGTTCAAATATAAATGGCATAAATTATCTTTCAATTAAGCCCAATTCCATGCAAATTAAAACCATATTTCTGTGTTTTCTTTCAATTTAAAATTGTCTTCCTCTTAAAAAACACCCTTTATATACACCAGCACGTAAACCCTTCTAATGGAAGCAAAAAATGCTGCTTGGAAGCAGACCACTTAAAGATTGAGGTAGTACAGTCTCCGCAATCTTGAAGCAGATCTACTAAACTAAAGCTCAGCATTTTTGACACTTTCATAGATAGTCTACGATTTCGCTCTAAAACACGAGAAAATGATATCCTATAGAAACACATAAAACTGAATAACAGAAGGAAAAACCTCGGATATTTCAGTCCGTACCTTCATATGAAGATAAGTATCATGCGAGCTAAACTGAACCGTATAGCTTAGCAAATAAAGGTTTTCCTTTCGCCCAAGCTTACAAAGGCGTAATTTAGATAGGTTTGTACAATTCTGACGTTTCATCGCGATATGAAATAAAGTGAAGGTACTCTGAAATACGCGCCTTAAATTATCACCCCTAAGGCTTTTTTAGATGAAGAAGAAAATTAATATTTATTATAATGTCGGTGTACGAGAAAGCTTTCCATTTTGAATTATATTACTTACATAATACATTGCTAGTATCAAAATTAGCTTGACGAATTAAATGAGGGTGAGGAAGGCCAAAGAAAACATGGAGGAATGACACGAAAGAGAGAGCAGTAAATGATAGCGTGAGGTCTAACAGTCCTTACAGCTAGTCAGCGGCCCGAAAGTCTGACAACCAGTCTTATTTACCAAGGGGTATCGTATCAACCAGTACTAATATGGTTGTGGAGGTCAGATAGGCAGTCGCTACAAGTAATATACAGGGTGTAACAGGATTCTTCACGAAGCCGTCAACCAAGCATTATGTACATCAAACTAAGTAACTTTACGCAAAAATTATTGCTGGGAAACGACTTTTTTTTTGGGGTGAAAAATCAAGTTTTACGGTAGGACTCAATGTAACGCACTCGAAACATTGTGCTGATGGATGCATTGAATAGTACGGGGGTCGTGGAGGTGTTTAAAGTAAAAATCTTGTGAAAAAGTTGGAACTTTGACCCCCAATATCTCCGTAACTAGAAGGTTCCCAGGTATGGTCTAGAACAAAAAAATGATCGCTATGATGGGGAGAACAAGTGCCTTTCGACTTCGTTAAGGTTCTTGTTACACCCTTTATTGCTATTCAGCTGCATCCGGTTTGACTGGAAGTCGACCCTAACATAGAAAAAGGCTAGGCGGATGATGGTGAAAAATTCATATGCCATGCACCTACTCTTCTAAGTTCTTCTGAATACACGAATCTTTAAACCAGGCTCCTTTTTTTGTTTTTCTTGGATAAAATATGTAGGAAACTATATGCACATCACGTATTTACACATGTACATAACATTTCTTCTCTCTATATTTTCAATCACAATGTAAGGCCAGGCCAAATAGGCCTCACTCAGCCCATAATAGAGATCCACATTACAATACCAGGTACGGCACTCATTCCGAAACTGATCACGCCTGCAATCAGATACTCCATTCAAGCCTCAAAATATTGCTACAATGAAGCAGGGTGTGGACACCGACGCACAAATAGTTACCACGTATTCCGTACATCATTCTCAACCTCCACATAGAATTTTTTCATCGGTATTTTTTAGGGTACCGTACCCATGTGGTAAAGACGGAACCCTAGCTATTACTAAGACTCCACTGACCATCTGTCTGGGGGTCTGTTACCAGGCTGTATCTCATAAACTGTGATAGCTAGACGGTTGAAAGAACAGTGGCGAACAAATTGCTGGTTAAATTATTAAGCGTCTACGTATGTCACTGTAATAGATAGCGACGAAATAATTTACAAAGTTTTATCAAATCAAGCTTAAGGCCTGTGAAAGTCTGGAAAAAAAGTCGTCATAATTGAGAGCTTTATTGACTAGATTATTGATGATAATACTGCCGTCATACGGTGAAAGGAGGTAACTAACATTTTTATCAAAAATGAGTTAAAATTGATTCGGATTCAGCAAGAAATTCTCTATCTTTCTGTCTAGCTAATAAAGCTCCAATTCGCTCGTAGCCACAGTTAAATTATCATATAAAATAAGACAAGTAAAGACTATCGACAGTGCTTTAAAACTTCACTTCAGACAAAATTGTCATTTACGCAAAATATACTTTAAAGTAGTTACGGCCATTCACCGTTTGACGGCAGACTATATAATCATGGCTTAGATTTTTTCTTTAGGGCTTGAATTCATGACTTTTGGCTCAGCTATACTTTTAATGTTGCCATGGAATATAAATCTTAGACAAGTTACATAAAATGCTTGGATATACGTATTTCATTAATTTATACTTTGTAAATACATTTCTGCATCAGAATACAATTTATGTTATAATAAAAAATATTGTTTGTGCTAAGAATATAGCGGTTATAATTTTTTAATTCATAAAAATGACACCGTATCAAAATTCCTATCGGTAAAAAAAAAAGGCTGCATTTCAGAAACAATGACTTTGGCTTTTATTTGGTTTTGGAGATAGCATAGCTTTGTTGGAAGGATGTGGCCAAAAACCATTCATACCAGAATCATTGTTAAAAGTTATTGTTGGCGAGCACCAGTTAACTACAGCTGAACCAAATATCTCAGCACCCGCAGGTTTTCTTGTTGACACTGTGATTAGAGAAGATGAGGAATAAATATGTATTTAAAAAAATACGGGTCTTTTTTCTGTACCTGACCTACCCCTACTATGGTAATTAATCATATAAGTAACTAACTGCTCTTATGATAGTTGACTAAGATTATTAAATAAATAGGTACCTACTTACGTCTCATGTGGCCATGTGTACCATGTGCCAGACCTGTCGGTTGGACTTAATATTCTGAATACGAATTGCGTAGTTTATTTTGTATAAATGCATTTCTATAATTCTTTTTCGATTAGTCTGTTGTTGACAAGAATAAACATAACCTCTAAAACTTCAAACTGGAATATCTTTAATTCCTGACTTCCTTCAAAAGTATAACTAAAGACAAAATTGTTCAGGAATTGAAACTCAATATTTTAACATATTTTTCATAGGCAGACGCCAAAAAAAAACGTCAACAAATATTTGTTTGAGAGTTCGCCACTGTTCTTTTCACAGATGATGTATTTCTGTTGCCGCTATGACAAGAAATACTAAAAACTGAATAAAATAAATATTTAAGGGGGGCTCCCATACAACAAACTTTTTTTTTATTCATAGAAAACTGCACGGTTTGTTGCGTGAGTCCGACTCACGGTTATTTTTTTCCAAATCAGCCCTGTCAGACATTTTGACCATGTATTTCAGTTCTGTTCGGAATGATGTACTGAATGCGTGGTAAGTGTTTTTGCGTCGGAGTCTCCACCCTGGATATCCAGGATTTACCGAAATGTCTACTTACCGATATCTCCCATGGTAACAAAACTGAATGGGTTTTTACTTTTTAATCGACGATAAAAAAGGAGGAGGTTCTCAATTCGACACGTAGAATTTTTTTTGTATCTGTGAATCCTACTTAGTACTTGCTCTGATAAGATAATTATGATGATGATGACGTTAATTAATGTTGATGAACTACACCATAGAGAACTGAATACGTAAATTTTTTTACAAACTTTTTTTTTCGCATGGTAATAGGCAGAAACTTCAGTGGGATTACCATGACGTCATAGCAATACTGTTTTAATGTCACTTCAGTGTAGCAAAGAGACGGAGCTATAGAGGACCATCTAGCGCCACCTCTTTCCCACTCTGGAAGAAGATTTGTACAATACTTCTTTAAGACGTCCGCGTCATGATAGACCTTCCTAAATACGAACCCAGGACAGTGTACCAAACATCTATCCGATCCGAGAAAAGGGACGCCAACTGCTACAGAACACCACAAGAGGTAACGTTCTTTTGTTGTTCTATTTTTGAAAGGATAAAGTACTTCAAGCAGAAACGAAAAAGACAGAGATGAAATTCTGCAGTCAATCGACGCAGGTGTTAACTTCAGAACTTTTCATTCCAAATGTTGGATGAGATTGTCTCATTCGTAAGTAGACTACATCTGCTATCCGATGTTACTAAATATGGAATAAGAAAAGAATTAATAGAGGACTGCCTCGTTGGTCGAGTGGTCGCAAGCGCGAGCATGAGGTACTGGGTTCGATTCCCGGGTCGGGCGAAGTGTTATTGGGTTTTTCCATCAGATATTTTTCAGTAGCAGCCACAGAGTCTGGATTTATGACCGGTTGATGGCAATAGGCTCGCCCCCTATTACATGGGACTAGATAAGATACACCTCTGCCTTACCCTTCGGGGATTACAGGCGTGATGTTCTGTTATGGTATGTTAAATACAACCTTATGAGCTTTGGTTTAAGATATATTCATATCATTTTAATAACTACATTATATCGTTAAGATTTCCTAGAATTGATACGCAAAGGATCTTGACTCTTTATCTAATTTTAAAAATGAAAGTTAAAAGATATGAGTTTCAAAGAACTAACTCTTAAAACTATTTTTGAACCATATTTTCTAAACGATTCTTTGAAGAAAATTTTAAGAACCATTATTTTTGTCTTAAGTATCTTAAAACTTATCTTGACAATCAATCTCTTTAAACTAAACGAGTCAGACAAGGTTTTTGATCTCAAAGATTTAACAGGCACTATTAAGTCACACAGAGAGGCTGAGTACAGACTCAGAGTAGCACAGAGAGCCACGGAGCGTTCCATGCTCGGCATAAAACTAATAGACCGAGTTCCAACGTCGAAATCCGAAGACTTCGAGGTCTTCAAACTCAAATGGAGTTGGGCAGGACACCTAGCAAGGCGCGGTGATGGCAGGTGGAGCTAAGCTGTGACCGAGTGGCGTCCAAAGACTAGGAGACTGGAGGAGGAGTATTGGTCGTCCGGCAGCGAGATGGGCAGACGACATTGTTGCCATTGCGGGTATATCCTGGATACGGTTGGCACAAGAGATTAAAGTTTGGCACAAGCAAAGAGAGGCCGCTTTGGGGACTACAGTTCACTCCCTCTCACAGCGATGTGGCCTGTTTTCCAGCTGTGGGAAAGATTATGGTTATAGGCTGATTATGATGAACCTAGCACATTCAATAAAAGGAAATTATATACCCTTTTTATATTCATACATAAATAAACTAACGCCTCTTTTGCATAGGATTATTGGTACGCAAATCTCTGTGGTTATTTCTTTAGAAGACCATCTCAGACGTTAATCTGCATGGTCCCTCATATGACTTGACCAATATCTGGACTTTAAAAGAGATAGTGACCTCTGATTTTGTTCCGGCTGTTTCTTCTCAGAGAAGTCAGGTAGGAAACACAGACCCCATTTAGACGTGTAATATTGTTTTATAAAACCAATTTACAGAAATTTTGTAGAAAGTACAGAACACCATCTGCTACAAACCTTACAAATCCCCTTCTCCTTCACGTTCAAACACCAGGTTTGTTCACATAATTGGTTGACTTGTATAAGGTCGAATACACACCTTGCGTTTGGAGACGCTTCGCAACACGGATCACTGCTTACCCTACAACATTCCAGCTGCGAGCGTTAATGCATGACATCACATTGCAGTGCTCATATTTGCGTACTTACTACAACGTTGCATTTTCGACCTTAGGTAAACTTTCGTTAGCGTAGATATTATGTTAATATGAGCTTCTATTTCGCGATGCAAGAAAGAGGTCATCTTTCTGTACCTCCCGAATGAGAGCACATGTGGCCCAACAGTATCGAACCCTACTTACAATTTGTTGGTTGGTTGTTATTTATCGAACTTAGGCAAATACTATAATTTGAGTAATTTATTTCATTGCCACTGCTCTCAAAACGATGAAGGGTATTATCGTGAGGAGGAGCTCATGGCTAACTAATAACAGCTGTTCGGATCCATCTTCAGGTTAAGCCGCGCTTGCCTAGGTTGGTTCGTGGATGGGTGACCACCGATTACATACCGAGTTTCCTCCGTGCCTCGGAAAGCACGTTAAGCCGTTGGTCCCGGCTTTCAATTGTAGATCTTTGACAGTCGTTACAGGTAGTCAGTGGCCCGAAAGTCTGACAACCAGTTTAACTGGTATTCAGCTGCAAACGGTTAGACTGGAAGCCGACCCCAACATAGTTTGGAAAAGGCTAGACTGATGATGATGATGAGGAGCCCAGGCGGATTATCACCCACTCCCACTCACAGACTTGTGGAATGTTTCAATCCGATTTTAAAGAACTTATGACATTCAAGAAAAGGCAAATAGACATCGTTATATTCCTTGCAAATATTGAAACCAGTTTGTTTACAAAGGAACATTTGTTGACTTATACAAGGTCGAACGAATACACACAATGTATTTGATGAGGCTTTGCATCATAGATCACTGCTTACCCTACAACATTGCAGCTGTTGGTATTGTTCTGGCCGTAGCGTTGTGCTTGCAATGCATGAGTGAATTTGCAGTGTTTGTGTTTGAATAATAAGTCACGGATAGCCAAAGATGATGATTTATTGACTATATATTTAACTACCACGTAACTAATGATATATGAATAATAAGCGAATGAGTACAGCTGACTATGAACGCTGATTGTGTACTGTCGCTTTACAATATAATTTGTGTAAGGTGACTGAAAAGTGCTGATCTAAGCAATGCGCGCGTGCCATGTACGATACATGACTCGTTCATGCTCCACGTAGGTAAATTTCATTGACGTAGGATATACAAAGTGAAAGGGATGGGACCCGAAATAGAAATGTTACATTGGTTATTAAAAAGAAAACTACTGTTTCATACAAAAGTACAATACCTGCAAATTCAAAATGTATGAACAGCTGTTTTTATTTTCGCGTTGATGTTTCCTCTCTGTGTATACGTATAAAGGATGTAACAAGACCCTTAACGAAGCCGAAAGATACTTGTTTTCCTTGTAATTGCGATCATTGTTTTGTTCTAGACCATACCTGGGAACCCTCTAGTTACGGAGATATTGGTGGTCAAACTTCCGACGTTTTCACAAGTTTTTTTATACATGTTTTTAATGTAAGATTTTTAATTTAAACACCTCCACGACCCCTGTACTATTCAATGCATCCATCAGCACAATGTTTTGAGTGCGTTACATTGAGTCCTACCGTAAAACGTGATTTTTCACCCCAAAACAAAAAGTCGTTTCCCAGCAATAATATTGCGTAAAGTTTCTTATTTCGATGTACATAACGCTTGGTTGACGGCTTCGTGAAGGGTCCTGTTACATACACCCTTTAAGTATACTAAGTGTAATTAAAGTGACTGAAAACTTCTAAGACAGGTCTCAGCGAAAAAAAAAACTGGGCAAGTGCGAGTTCAACTCGCCTGGAGAGGGTTCCATACGTTTATAGATTTCTTATAAGTTTTCCTGTAATCTATAGGCAAAAAACTATTTTTTGTATTTTTTTCAAATTTTCGGCCCTGTAGTTTCGGAGTTAAGGGGTGGTCAATTTTCACCTTTTTCTTAATTAACTTCAAAAGTATTTAAATAAAAAAAATGAAAAAAAATTGAGATGCTCACAATGAGCTCTTTCAGTTGATATGTAACACGATATAGTATGCAAACCTTTTTATTTTTACACTTATTAATTTACCCCCCAAAAGTGGCCCCCATGTTTAAAATTCATTAATCTACGTTATACGTCCAGTTTTGGGTCATCAACTTACATATGTGTACCAAATCGGTAGAGTTATTTCGGAGTAAATTGGCTGTGACAGACGGACAGACACGCGAGTGATCCTCTACGGGTTTCCATTTTTTCCTTTTGAGGTACGGAACCCTAAGAATGGAATGAAACATAAATGTAAGAATAAAGATATTCTTATCTATTCCCCATCACTGAACACGTTTCCAAAAGAATCGAAGAAAGAAACCCAAAACAACTACTAGTACCGGCCCAAAGACTTCGTTTGTATAGTCGAAATGCCTACTGCATGGCGATAAAGATTTTCAATAAGCTGCCATCACATATCAGACAGCTTCCTATAAATAAATTTAAACGTGCAATATTTCCTTGGCTTCTGGACATGTGTTTCTACTCTGTTAGCGAATTCATTGATCATAAGTTTTAATAATTCATTTATAATTCCATTAATAGTCTAAATTACGTAAAGTACTGTAAATGTATAATTTTTTATTTTATTATTTCGCTATATAAATTAACATTGGTGTATTAGAGTCACATTAAAATTATAATATTTCTACACCGGCAACGGTAGTATATGTGAACTATATATAAATTGTAAGACCTTTATGTACCTACCATATACTCAGAAATAAATGATATTCTATTCTATTCTATAAGAGCAGCCGTTTTGTTTCCGAATTCGAGAGTATTCGAATTAGTTTCACAATAAAAGTTATTCATGATGATGAGTACAGTGACCGGTTTGCAGTTGTATTTCAATACAGTTTGTTTTTTTTTTAATATCTATGTAATTGGCTTTATACCGGAATTACCCGATATCGTATCACTACATATGAAAAATCGCTTCCCGCTGTCTGTCCCTATGTATGCTTAGATCTTTAAAACTACGCAACGGATTTTGATGCGGTGTTTTTTAATAGATAGAGTGATTCAAGAGGATGGTTTATATGTAAAAATTGCAAACGTGCGAAGCCGGGGCGGGTCGCTAGCTTAAAATATAACAACAAAATAATCTTACGAATAAAGCCAATTACGTGGACATTCAAACCATTTTTCTTTGCTTCATTTCTACTGAAATTTGTTCGCCTCTAACCGCACCCTTTATCTAAGACAATTTACCATATTCCACTTTAGAACGGTCGAAATGTCAAGTCTATAAGTGAGTTTCCCGAGTGGAATTATAAACTGAAATTATGTAAAGCCCGCAAACCAACGATATTTGAATTAAAATCAAAACCAAATAGATGAATTACTCGACTCCATTTGCATTTGTTAAATCAAATGTTTCGGTTAAAATTTCATTTCCAAATAGAGATATTATTTTGAACCCAGACGGAGATTAAAGATTCAGGTGCTCCCTGAATTGGAGAGCTGGGTTATTATAAGTGGGTAGGATTTAATTTCCAATTTGAGTTCTTTACAGTTTTATCTTACTAGTAATAGAGGGCATATTGTCAATTCTATGTAAAATATTTCTGTTTAATAATCGCCTCGTTGGTCGAGTGATCGCAAGCGCGACTGCTGAGCATGATGTCCTGGATTCGATTCCCGGGTCGGGCAGTGTTATTGGGATTTACCATCAGGAATTTCTCAGTAGCAGCCACGGAGTCTGGATTTGTGACCGGATGATGGTGGCAATATTCTCGCCTACTATTACATGTGACTTAAACTTCAGTATCGAAATGTGGGTGTACTATTCGGTACACCTCTGCCTTACCCTTCGGGAATTACAGGCGTGATGTTATATAAAAACAAAAATGATTATTACCGAATTATTATTTAACAATATCAAATCCACCATATCTCATGGAAACAGGTTTATAAAATTATTTTAAAGCACAATATTTTAACAGATTAATTTTACGCCGTATTAAGTGCTACTGCAGCACCACATATTAGAACAATCAGTTTGGACCAAATATTTGTGTCGACGGAACAATATGACCAACATTTGAACCAGTTTAGCCTATATCTAGTGTATGTTTAGGTAGATGGCACCAGTTTTGCTTACGAGAAACTTTACTGTATATTTGCTAAGAAACATGATATTTTCAAATTACAAGTTAAGGATTTTCCTTAAATACTTTCCATATCCAATCCTCCCATCCTTGCGTCCTTACCACAGATTGAGATATACCTAGACTAGCGACCCGCCCCGGCTTCGCACGGGTGTAATGTCATACATATAAACCTTCCTCTTAAATGACTCTATCCTTTAAAAAAAACCGCATCAAAATCCGTTGCGTAATTTTAAAGATCTAAGCATACATATTGACAGACAGCGGGAAGCGACTTTGTTTTATACTATGTAGTGATAACGCAAGTACCACGACCTGTATGAAAACCAGGCGTGCCATTTTTTGATTACCTGCTATGACGTCATAAGCACTATTTAGTAACCATAGAAAATAGACTACGATTTTGTTCTTTAAGTGTAGACACTTATAAAGTCATAACCATAAATCTTTATTTATCTCGACATCAGAAATTACAGGCGCTTGTATTACAGGCACTCGTATAAAGAATGTAACACGACCCTTAACGAAGCCGAAACGCACTGGTTCTCCCCGTCATTGCGATCATTTTTTTGTTCGACCATACCTGTGAACCTTCTAGTTACAAAGATATTGGGGGCCAAAGTTCAGTACATATTTTTAATATAAGTTTTTTTACTGTAAACATCACCACGACCCCTGTACTATTCAATGCATCCATCAGCACAATGTTTTGAGTCCGTTACATTGAGTCCTACTGTAAAACTTGATTTTTCACTCCAAAAAAAAGTCGTTTCCCATCAATAATTTTTGCGCAGTTACGTCTTATTTCTTATATAGAGAAAGATGTTTGAGGTAGGAAGATCCTGAGATACAGACCACCTCTCCGGCTAAGATACATGGTAACCTTTTATTTAAAGCAAAAATTTTTGCCAAGATACTAAAGTAAAATTTTGAGTAGGTAAACAAGTACTTAAAATGAATTATTTGAAATTTAAATATAGATAAAACAAAACATGAAATTGACATAATAAAAAAACATAAACTTACTGAAACATTATGTGTATGACATACTAATAGTTCAAAAGTAAAATCAAAAGAAACAAAAAAATATATGTATAAATTGTGCTTGCTTTGTAATGTAAATTAGCTTGCTGTGACAGTAGCCACGTTAAGCATAAAATGCTTAAGCCGGCACGCAAAGTAGGTGCTCTTGCGTTATCTATGTATACTTATATCTGTGGTAACCTATACCCTTATCAATTGCAACACAATCTGACAGGCGTTGTGCCTCAAGGTGAAAAACGTTTAATGTCTACAATACAATTTGCACCGTCACTGTTGCTTATCCCAAGGCTTTTTGGGGATTTGGAAATTGTAAGGCAATTTCCGCTTGGCTTATTTTGGATATGTTTTGATGATAAAATAATATATTGGTGAGATCTGAAGATAAATGTTAACCCTACCCATATACCTATATATAGCCATAGTCAACTTAAAGTATTTACTTGAGTTTAAGTAATTACATGCAACCATTTTTAATCAATCTTCGTTCTTTTTCGTGTGATTAGTGCGTAACTAATTTGGTGTGACAAGGTGTCAGAATTTTATGTTGCACAGGGAACTCTGACTTGACAATAGACAAGAATTTGAACGAAGTACGTACCGTCAAAGACAGCGAAGTAAATTTTTTTTTCGTTCGCCTTTATAAAGGCAGGCATCGATCTATAGACCATTCAGCCTCGTCATATTTTGTATTCTTCTAATATAAAATAAAAGTAAGGGCAAAGCCAAGTCATCAGTGAATTCTTATCGTAGTATCCTTTAATCAAGGCATATGCCATGTCTTTTTTTTTCATAGTTAAATGTTTCGTCAATCCAATTTTTTTTTTTGTCAAATCCATTTTCATCGTCTTTTCCATGTGGTCATTTCCAAGATTTATGATAATTCAATTGTCATTCGATGTCATAGCCAAATAAAAGTCCCGGTCAAATATTACACCCACTAGATGCAATAGAAAGCGAAGTTAAGAATTCTAACGTTTGACAGGTCTAACTTCAAGCAATTACTCAACTACAGAATAAAAACCGGCAAAGAGTGAGTCGGACTCGCGCACGAAGAGGTACCATTATCTAAAAAAAAACTCGTTTGTTGTGTGAGGAAAAAAAAAATATTTTATTCTGTTTTTACTATTTGTTGTTAGAGCGGCAACAGAAATACATCATCTGTGAAAATTTTAAACCGTCTAACTATCACGGTTCATGAGATACAGCCTGTTGACAGACAGCCAGATAGACAGACAGACGGACAGTGGAGTCTTAGTAAGAGGGTCCCGTATTTACCCCTTGTGTACAGAACCCTAAAAATCGTCTTTAAGTTATTACTTTTACTCAACTAACTACTTCGACTTGTATATAAATTCTCGTGGAATAATAACAAAATTACTGCTGTTTTACTGTGACGTAGTCAAGATATTCAGCATATTCTATAGATGTGAAATTCTGAACTGTTTTTTCACATATTTGTATACTTATATCCATTCCTACAAATGAAACTTAACTATTACTACCTAATCACCGCAAACCACAAACTAGATAATACCTTGGACACATGTAAATAACTAATAGCTCCAACTCCAGAACACCACAAATGACCAGGACCCTTTTCTTTTTTCTTTTCAGATGGCGTTTCATCAAATAACCCCTCCCGCTCTGGGCTGAGCAGGAGGGAGTGTCAGACTTTTACTGACTAAAACCCATCCATGTTCCTTCATCGCCCTTTCTGTCCCGCAGCGCCGGCAGGCATCGGCCCTTGCGGACGGACCTTTTGCTGACATCTCTTTGAGGCGCTCGTGGAACACGAACGCCGTCGACATGGCCTCTCGTCATAAGACTGACCATGACCCTGAAGATAAGTCTATTATCCTATAACTCCATCTCCATCTCTCCTTTCCCGCATATTTTTGTTTTCACCCCATCATTAATATTTTACCATAACACGGGGTCTGCTGGCGTCAAACTTCCTTCCATGCTCATCAATCATCGGCTGTCAAAACATGCCTTCGACTAAACTTCTTATCTTTACCTCCTTAATTCGACTCTCAATCTTAACGTTGCAGATATACGGGCTATATTTCTTTGGAGGACACAATATTTATCGTATTACAATTTTATTATAGCATAGTTTGTAAAGTGATTACAGCACATATTTTGCTTGTTCTATGGCAAACAACAGCTAATATGGCTGCCTTAATTTAGTGTAGAATAATACCAGTAAATAAGATAGAAGCGAGGTAAAGGAAAAACTTCAAAGGCATTTTTGTTCAAATATTATTGACCTTTTACTCACTTAATGGAAGTCCGTAGGATGGGTCAGAGTAAATAGGGAAGAGACGTTTTCAAGACATTTATGTGAAAAAAAAAAAAAACAGTACAAGAATTCTTGATACATTGCATCGTAAATTCAACACGATTTCAAGTGGATCCATTTAAAGCTACAAACATCAGCAAGATATTGACAAGAGGATGACAGACCGCAACAAAAGATGTACCAGTCAATCTCGAAGATATAATCCGTCTGTCAAAACAAAACAAGGACAAAGTATGGATATTATTTCCGAAATCTCTTTCAAAATAAGGAATATCTTGCCTTTCTTTCAGTCCATCTCAAGGTTGCCTATAAGCCCTATCGTCCACGATTCTACCCTACGCAAGACGCAAATAATCATAAAACTAGTTGTTGGAGTTTTCTGGGTCAGGTCGTCGTGGGTTGAAAATTAGGCACCAAGCTTCTTGTGACTTCGTGTAATATTTTACAACGGTTTTATTTTAGTACTTTTCTTAATTCTAACGAGCGGTTATATAGATCGCGGAGATGATGGTCGTGTCACACAGTACAGTGAAGTGCCGCGCGCGTCGCTGCTGTCGTAGTTTCGAACACACCACCGCGCGCCGGCGCCGCTCCGCGCCTCTGCTCCACACCACCAGCACCGCGCCGCGCTGCGCCGTCATCACGTTGCGTATTTGTCGTTGATAGGTGGCGTTGTGGTCGTCAATACTAGTTATAATGTTATTGAAAGCAGAAGTGATAGCAAAAAGAAAGTGGAAGTATACGGGCCATTTATGCCGAAGACTGGATGGAAGATGGGGGAAGAAGGTGCTGGAGGGGAGACCACGGACGGGACGGAGGAATGTGGGAAGATAACCAACTAGGTGGACAGACGATCTCATTCTTCTTCTTTCTTTATCGTGTGGTTAGTGCCTAACCTGGTGTCAGAGTTTTTAGGCCGCCCATGGGCCTCTGACTTGGCTTTACATGCCGTCAAGAAATATCTCTCAGGCATGCAGGTTTCCTCACGATGTTTCCCTTCACCGGAGCAAGTGATAATTATACAATACGCACATGAAACCGAAAAAACAGTGGTGCGTGCCATGGATTCGAACTCGAGACCTGTGACTTACGATCTCATGAAAGTGGCCGGAAGAAACTGGATAGCCATGACACAAAACTGCCATAAGTGGAGAGATTTGGAAAAGACTTGCTCTCAGCATTGGGTGGACATAGGTCGATTCTCACACGACACAGCTCGTCGCAGCAGTTATCACTGGAGTTATCACCACCGCCTTTGAAGATTAGTTTTAAATATTTTTGTATAATAATAAGAAAAATATTGAGCCTACTATGTGATAGGAACCACACTGAACCTTGGTACCATAGTACCCAATTATATTCACTCTCTGTTATCCAAACGGATTCCGTCCCAAATTTAAAAGAAAACGGCAAAATCCTAAATGATCCCCTCCGTTTATTGATGTCAATTTTTATGAGTGAGAAGGATATAGTACAAAAGGTAACAATATTTCCTGAAACTCGTGCACGCGGCAATTTCTTTTTATCCAAATATGTTCCTCTTCCGGCGTGACGTGAGGTATGTGTGCTATGAGCTTAAAAAGGAAATAGAATATTCTTTATTATCGCTTTACAGGGTAGAGCTATTTAGCGGGGCAATCAGGGGAACTACCTTAACCGTTTTAGCTACACGACAATGGTTTTAAGAGACTAACTATACATTTTTCGTGAAATTTTGATGCTCATTCACAGATTTTCAAAAAAATATACAGTTAGCAAGACAATTGGCATTTTACACAATTTTTGTATTGATGCCAATCGATCGTGTTTCTAATACTGATCAAAAACTTTTATCGGTCCAACTATCGTTGGAGTACTAAAAGACCCCCAAAAAAGTCGAAAGCTGGAAGCCTATTGCCATCAACTGGACACAAATCCTGACTCCGAGAAAAAAAAGAGAGAAGTTCATGATGGAAAACCCCAAAAACACTATGCCCGACCTGGGAATCGTACTCAGGACCTCGTGCTCAGCAGCCCACACTTGCGGCCACTATACCAACGAGTCAGTCAACCAAAGAACAAAGAGGCAAAATAAAAATACCTTATGAAAAGTTCTAAACTCAGCCGCAGACAAACACTTTAAGTTTACGAGGTACGATTGCTTTCTTTAGATCTGATTAAAATGGAAAGAAAAAACAAAAGTCTCATTTAGTACAAACATCAATTTGTTTTGGTTGAGCACTCTGCTTACAGCCGTACGAATCACGTGTAAATTTTTCCGTACAGAACAAATATTTGTATAGCATTGTTGGTTAAACATTTTGTTATAAGTAGTATTTGTTCATTTTTTAATAAATAAATTAAACTTAAAAAAAAGCTATAAATAAAAAAACAACAAATTAGGTTTTAGGTTCATCTATCAACCTTGAACGAGGATACAAAGTTTCGTGTCCGTTCTGTTAACTGTAGAGGACTGGCTCTCATGAGGAGACGATCCTAGCTGCAGGATGAAGCAATGTCTATCATAAAAATGTACTGTCACCAGAATCAAAGGTGAGTGCAAAATTTAAACTTAATCGCTTGGGGGAAGGTTAGAAATTCAGTTGTGACCAATACATACCAACAAACCAACTAATAAATAAGACAAGTTACAAAAAAAAATTGTGAGGAGCAATGCCAGGTTTTGTTCAGTAATAATAACATTGCATACAATTGATCCCAAATTCGGTTTTTGGCATTCTAGAATACGAATTATAACGAAAGTCTGTATGACGACCCGAATGGCGCAGCGGTAGTGAGGCTGCGTTACGTTCTTAGGGCCCCGGGTTCGAATCCCGGTAGGAGCAAATGTTTGTGTGATGAGCATGGACATTTGTTTCCGAGTCATGGATGTTTATATGTATAATAAGTATGTATTTACAAACAAAAAGTATCTATGTAGTAATATTAACTATCTGGTGTCCACGACACAAGCCTCGTTGCTTAGTGTGGCACCTAGATGGCGCTGTGTGTAATGTCTAGCGATATTTATTATTATTCCCTTTATTTAACATTTGTACAAATTATTTACATTGTTTAATTATATTTTTTTTATACATTTTTTATTTTTTATTATTATTACTGTAAATCCAATCCAAATAAAAACTGCTTCCATTCATCACGCACCAATTGAAACCCACAAGTCCGTATCATAATCATCATAATTTCAGCCGAAAGGCGTCCACTGCTGGACATAGGCCTCCCCCAAGTGTCGCCACATTGACCGTTCCCGAGCGTCTCGCATCCAGCCGATCCCCGCAACATCACCAGGTCATCGGTGCACCTAGTGGGAGGCCTTCCAACGCAAAGTCTTCCGGTTCGCGGTTGCCACTACAAAACTTTTCGTCCCCATCGGCCATCCGTTCTGCGAGCAATGTGCCCTGCCCACTGCCACTTAAGTTTTGCAATTTTTCGAGCAAGTCCGTATATGTAGCTCTGAATCGTAACCACGACTTGTATGAAGTTGATCTTCTGTTTCATCCCTTATATAAAAGAATCTCTTATGGATAAAATTGCAAAGACGTTCAGGTGACC
The DNA here is from genome assembly GCA_947578425.1 of Eugnorisma glareosa. NCBI lineage: Eukaryota > Metazoa > Arthropoda > Insecta > Lepidoptera > Noctuidae > Eugnorisma > Eugnorisma glareosa. The sequence goes on along the minus strand of OX387960.1, from coordinate 14,595,768 downwards.
ATAAAATACAGAACATTGAACTAAGTGGTCATAATTTTAAAGATTTCTGTCGAGACTGCACACTTAGGTCGATATGGTGCCGAATTTCAATTTTGTTTGATAGCAAACGCAATTTCACGTGAAAAGTTTTGATCGCTTCATCTGATGTGGAAGATTGGAGGAGAAATTGTCTTCAATAAGGCCTTTTAGAACATGGGAGGCAAAAAAATGATAATATTTTAGCCACTTTATGTAAAGTAGGACTTAAGTTTCAGATCATCTTTTACGTAATTTACATTATAGAATGCGTCCAGATGGCAATGGAGTAATAAATATATAAATGTTGATGTATCGAGAGGGAAAGGAAGACCTAAGAAAAGATGGATGGATTGCGTGAGGAATAATATTAAGAGGGCCCTTCCCGGCCCGTCTATCGTCAACGTGGTCAAAAAGCTTGTTGTTTGATCCAGAGCCACAGCGGTGATTTTCTTTCTATTCCCCCGTCTTACCCCGCCCCGACCCTGAACAACTCGTCTCTCACGCACCTCATACCGCCTAACGCGATGACATTGAACGAAAAATAGTGTTCGAAAATTTCTTAAACTTGTTCCAGGAAATACGTGTTTTTGAATAAGTCTTACAAGTGTGTGAAATAAATATTTGTCATTAAGAATCTCCATTACATGTGCAAGGTTTCTATCGAGTTGTTTTCTTTACTTTTACAGTTTATGAGTACATTATGAACGGCCAAAGTTCAGTTAAAATTTGTGCAAAACAGTAATTTTTGGAGGCTTATACTGAATTTGTTTCTACAAATTTTTATATTTTGATACCATAGAAACCTAGATATAGTAAACAAAATACCTATTAGTTCAAAGATAGATGTGTAACAACGGCATAATCACGTAAGAACGTTTGTATGAAAAGTATGACTGGTTGGCCGCTCTTAAGCAAAAGAGAGTAAATGATAGCGTGACGATTGACAAAGGAGAATGGAAAAAAAAAGCACTGTTTACATCTTTCACCATACACCGTAGAGCTATATTTAAAGTTCGAAAAAGAAATGTTTCCCGATCTTATTTATTTCGTTACGAGGTCTACGGCTACGCGAATGCTACGGCGTAGCTCTTGTTATTGCTACGTTTACTACTTCGCCGTAGCAGTAAACACCGATAAGCACCGAATCGACTTTCTTGTTTACATCTTCCGCAGGTACTTGTAATAATTCTCTATAAATGACAAACACAAGCTTAGAGGAGCTCTTAGCTTAGTAATATCAGCCGCAGCAGGTCGATCTTCAGGTTAAGCCGAGCTTGCCTGGATTGGTCTGCGGATGGGTGACCACCCATTATATACCGTGTTTCTTCAGTGCCTCGCAAAGTACATTAAGTCGTTGGTCCCGGCTGTCAATTGTACATATTTGACAGTCTATACAGGTAGTCAGTGGCCCAAAAATCTGACAACCAGTCTTACCAAGGGGTATCGTGTTATCCAGAACTAACTGGGTTGCGGAGGTCGGATATGCAGCCGCTCCATGTAAAATACTGTTACTCAGCTGCATCCGGTTAGGCTGGAAGCTGACCCGAACACAGTTGGGAAGAGGGTAGAGATGACAGACACAAGCTTGTTCCAAAACGGAAACATACAGGATAATCTTGAAAAGTCGTTATCGCCATTATTTATTGAAGAATTCCCAAACTAATATTACCTCATCAGTTCGAACCCAATCCACGCATCACAAAATTTTCGGCTTCATGTGCGTATTTTTTATTATCATTTGCTTCGGTGAAGAAAAACATCGTGAGGAAACCAGCATGCATTTTTTTTTTTTTTTTACCTGTGGGAAATCATCAAATAACCCCTCCCGCTCTGGGCTGAGCAGGAGGGAGTGTCAGACTTTTACTGACTAAAACCCATCCATGTTCTCTTTGTATCTCTTTCGAACAGTCCCGCAACCCTGGCAGTCCCGGACCCCTTCCTGTTTGCTGACTCTCTTTGAGGCGCGCGTGGAACACGAACGCGCCGTCGACACGGCCTGTCGTCATAAGACGAACGGACGGCGAGCTAGCCCGTAGCTCACCGTCCACAGGCCCGCGCCTACGGTGGCCACACGATAAAAAAGAAGATAGTATTACCTGATCTCTCTATCTCTTGTGATCCAAAGTACGATATTTTCATAAGAATAGCTACGTTGTGAATACAAAGACATTGTTGCTTTGTGTACAGAAGCACAAGTTGGCTTTGTATGGTCTCGCGAACTCAGTCATTGAGCTATTTGACTTGCTTTGTCTATGTTAATTGGGTATTTGCTGACAACTTGTTAAGACAAAAGGACAATACTGATGTATTTTGATGTCGTGAGGAGAATTTGTAACCAGTGAAGGTGAGTGTTCACTGTCTCTTTGGTGTAGTGGTCGCAAGCGCGACTGCTGAGCATGAGGTCCTGGGTTCGATTCCCAGGTCGGGCAAAGTGTTATTGGGTTTTTCATCAGGAATTTCTCAGCCACGAAGTCTGGATTTGTGTCCAGTCGCCTAGCGTCGCTCCTCTGCCTAGCCCTTCTGGGATTAAAGGCGTGATGGTATGTTATGTCATGATGCAAAATGTTTATCATGATAAGTTCTGCTTTGTCTAGCAGTATCTCACAATGGTGTGATAAAACTAGTGTCCCTCAGAAGCTTCGCCTTCGGCTTCGGGCACTTTCTTTGAAAATTCAGGTTGCAGCCAAAAGTGGATGAAGTGTTGGCCGAAGCCGAAGGTTTCAGACAAACGCCGAGATTGATTCATGCTCGTGCGTCATTTTCGCGCCATTGTAACAGTTCGCGAGAATGTCACACATTACACGCGTTACACATTTCGAAATGTTATTATTTTGGACACGCAAAGTTTTTATCATGTTAATTTTATTAAGAATTTAATTTTAGATTTCTCAGAGTTAGTAAACTTCCGGCTTCGGCTTAGGCTTCGGCTTAGGCTTCGGCTTAGGCTTCGGCTTAGGCTTCGGCTTAGGCTTCAGCCTCAAATCGACCGTTAGCCGGACACTAAATCCAGATCTCCTTTTATAATTGTAGACTCACAATGTTTTCCTACACCGTTTTGAGAGCAGCGGTGATGAAATTATCTCTTGGTTATTTCTATTAACCTGGTACTCTGTATCATTAGATCACTACTAATGACCTTAACACTGACGCTAGATTGAGCCAAATTGAGCCATTCTCACCTGAATGCAGTCTATACTAATTGGATTGTCCGGCCTTAGCGCGTGATTAATCAGTGGTAATTGCTCTGCGAGGTACGGACGACCTACGTATTGTACCATCATCAGCCTAGCCTTTTGCCAACCATGTTAGGGTCGGCTTCCAGTATAATCGTATGCAGCTGAATACCAGTATCTTACATGGAGCCACTGCCTATATGACCTCAACAACCCAGTTAGTACTTCGTAATACGATACCCCTTGGTAAGACTGGTTGTCAGATTTTCGGGCCACTTACCTGTAACGACGGTCAAAGATCTGCAAATGACAGCCGAGCCCAACGGCTTAACGTGCTTTCCGAGGCACGGAGTAAACTCGGTATGTAATGAGCGGTAACCCATCCACGGACCAACCTAGGCAAGCGCGGCTTAACCTGGAGATTGATTCGAGCGGCTGTTATTGTTTAGCCCAACAAGAATAATAATTAAGATATTTCCCTTCCCATTGTTCTAGCTCCAAAATTAGTTACAGTATTACCTCGTTAAATCTTAGTTAGCTCCAATTATACACCTATTACGGTTAGTTTCAGGCAAGTTAGTTTGAACCAAGAGCACAGTTAACTTTGAAAGTTGATCAACTTGTTTGAAACTGACGTAATAATGCTTGGTGCTGTACATTTGAAATTAGTTGCTGTTTGTAATTAAATCATCTTAACATTTTAATTTTGAAAAACAGACAAAATTTGCCACTACTGACATGTCAGCAAAAATTAATAACAACGTCATATTTATTTAATTGACATATATCAATATAGAGGAAAAATAACCCTGGCCCAGTATTTCTATTAATAGTTATGGATTTTACCGCGAGGATGGCCAACAAATGAATAAAACTTACCATTTTGCAACTGGTTGCGAACTCAGTTGCCATGACGGCAAAAGTATTCTTTGTTGGCAACTGGTTGCGTATAAAGAGAAAAAAATCTTCCATGGCAATTAGTTGCCAAGAAAGAATAAAAACCCCTTTTTCACAACTGGTTGTGAAACTCAGTTGTCATGGCGGCCGAAAGGGTATTTACATGGCCTATTTTATCAGGATAAACGATATTAAAAGAGCTTTCGTATCATAGCATGCATAACGATTGACTAATCTAGTAAAAACAAAAGTTATGAATTTCCAAAAGTCATAGAATAAAAAGTTGTTTTGTTTCATGGTCAGATTCATCACACAAGAATTCGTGCGTTTACTATGTCACACCTTGTATATTTAGTCAAAATTGATGCTTACTCTTGCGTAGCACTTTCGTTCTTTGAATTGGCGGCACCATTTCTGTTTCTTACAAATAACGAGGTGACATTATTTTATTTTTTATTTTATTTTATTTATTCAGGGACAATAAACAGCTACAATATGTGTTGGAGCAGAGGAATGATAATACAAATCATTAACAATATTGCAGCCCACTACATTATCCGCATATTAACAAAACAAAATATGATAATGAGTGCCACTAGATAAGCAATAAATAATTACATCACATTCATTAAAAATTATTATAGAAAATATATCAATTAGCAATTGTTAAATAATTAAATAAACGAAGTATAAATTATAGTTATGTAAATATTACAGTTATATTATAGTTATATGACTAACTCGTTAGTCTAAATATCGCAATCGCGACTGCTGAGCCGTAAGTCCTGGATTTGATTTCCGAGTCGGACAAATTGTTATTGGGATTTTCCATCAGGAATTTGTAAGTAGCCTTCACGGATTAGGATTTGTGCCCGGTTCATGGCACTAAGCTCGCCCCCTATTACATCGGGCTTAAACATAACTGGAAAAATGTTGGTGTGCTATTAGGTACACCTCTGCCTCACCCTTCGGAAATTATAGGGTAGTGATGTTATGTTATAGAACAAATATGTATATGTTTTTGTAGAACAAATCAGTTTTTCATAGGCTGACTAAACAGAAGAGAATCTACAGGGTGTAAATGGACCCTTTACGAAGCTGGCAACCAAACATCCTGTACATATAATATCCAAATAAGTACCTCTACGCAAAAAATATTCCTGGGAAACGACTTTTTTTTTTGGGATAAAAATTACGTTTTACGGTAGGACTCAATGTATCGCACTCAAAACATGCTGATGGATGCATTGAATAGTACGGGGCCGTGGAGGTATTTGAAGTAAAGTTATAACATTAAAAACTTGTATTAAAAACAAAACATACGAAAATGTCGGAACTTTGACTCCCGAAATCTCCGTAACTATAAGATCCCAGGCAGGCTTCGATCAAATCCATGTTCCCAGGTATGATCTAGAACAAAAAAAATATCGCAATGACGGGGAGAACAAATGCTTTCGGCTTCGTTATGGATACTTTTACTCCCTTTTACTATTCGGTAGCTCTTTTCTTTTTAGTTCTACAAAATTGCTAGTTCAATCTACCCGTCAAGCTCTTTTGTACGGTATTTGCCCAGCAAATTGAACCTTACATGCACGTCTATCAATAATAATTATCGTCGGTAATCTAATAGAGCATACGTGAGACCTTCACCCAATATTGATTATAAAGGCTAGTTTACACTATTCCTTACAACACTGGCTAGTAGCAACTGGATGAGAGATTCCGAAAATTAGTTGTATGGCGTGTTAGGACTAGAGATGCAAAACGAATTTTAAACGTTTTAAACCATTTTGTTTTAAACCGTCTTTTTGGTTTAAAACGATTTAAAACCACACTTAGCGGTTTAATATGGTTTAGAATGTTTTTTTTTGAATGCACTGAGGCTTTACACGAAGTTATCTAGACCACACCTCCTTCCTGATTTAGAATATATAAAAGGAAAATAAAATAAAAATGTTTTAAAATCAACCTTCATTAACATGACAGACAAACATAAAATCTATCCCTACCTGCCCCATCTCTCCCCATACCTACGTTGCGATTTTGGTAGCAAAGTGAAAAATAAAAATGCGGCATTGCCGTTTTATTTTAATAAACACCTAAAACATGTCATGATTGTTTTCAGTGTCTAATCCTAAATAGTAGTATAAATATGATATATATGACTTCACATATATTAATAAAAATGGTAAATGAGTTCAATTAGCCTTTTAAACTATTTTTGTAAGTCATTCGTAATCAATGTAAAGCCCACGTGGTCGTGGTTTTAAACCGTTTTAAACAAATTTAAAACTGGTTTTAAACCACTGATTTTGGTTTAAAACGGTTTATTTACAACTATAGTTAGGACTATGCTCACCAGTGGACTTCTGAAGGATGATGACTCACGAAGCTGTCAGATGCTTAGAACGTTTTATTTGAGGATTTCTAGACACTTTAATAACTTTGATAGAACACCGCTATTGGTAAACATTTATTCAATGGAGAAGTTTCCATTTTTATTTTTTTGAATAAGTTTTATAATATGTAAATAAGAAGAAACAAAATTGTGAAAAAACCATTAAAATATCTCTAGAAATGGAAAAGTTATGACACTTTAATGTTGCGCTTGCAATGAGGTAAAGTGACGCCACATATAATACAGGGTGTAAGGGACAGCCCTTCACAAACTGACAGGGCGTATTCAGCTCCTTTTGAATCATTCCACCGATTTTTTTCTCCGGATTTTTTATTTTTTCTTTCAGTTGCTATTCCTTTATTTCAATATAAAATTACATTCCATGTAAGCAGCACTTCATTTATGTAAATAATACGGATAAAATCAAAAATTCAACAATGGATGGTGAAATCAGCTGCCTAGCCACAGAGTTCATCGAACTCATCATCGCGCTTGCCGTTTGCTACGTGCGTTTTGCCATAACGATATATTGAGTATGAGGAAATAAAACAAATCAAATTTATTTGATTCCCATAACATTCCTCAAATAATTTCTTGTACCGGTCATCTTAGTATGATATACTGAATTCACCCATCAGTTTGTGGAAGACTGTTCCTTACACCCTGTACAAGTAAGGTTAAATACGTTTCATATTTATTAAACCTCTTTCAATTCGATTGACAGAGACTTAACGACGTTTTAAACAAGCGTTAAATGAATTCAATGATATGTGGTGCAATTGGACGTGGAGCTAGGCACAAGCAAAGAAACGCATATACCCAGCAGTGGGTGAAGTTGAGCTGCGAATGATGCTGATGATGGTGCACTAGGGCCTAGTGCAATTGGGCCTAGAGTAAAAAAATGTCAACTGATTTTTTTGTTCACAAACAAACCCCAATAAAAAACAATGATGAACGTAAACGCATAACTGAGAGTCACTCATCAACCGAGACGTAACCATCGATTCTAGGCGATCATTCCCGATCGTGCCCGAACCGACAATAGGACCATTGTCACCCTTACCGGTCTCGGAGGTCATCGGGACACACATGGATGGAATTTGTTATTAACATACCTATGGATTTTGTGGGTCAATTTGAATGTAAATTGCATTTAGATAGGACTCGTGTTATTGTCATGTGTCAGGACAAAGGATGTGTGTAGATATAAGTGTTGAGTCATTCATTCATTTGATGAAAATGATGACATACTATTAATTTTATCTGGAGCCACAGTTAAGCTTATTCAACGTGAATACGGCTGTTATTTTTTGGCGATGATCTTCTTAGTACGTTACAGCCTAACCTTTTCCCAACTTTATTAGGGTCGACTTCCAGTCTTACCGCATGCAGCTGAATACCAGTATATAACATGGAGCGACAGCCTATCCGACCTCCACATCCTACTGGGTAATACGGTACCACTTGGTAAGACTGATTGTCAGACTTTCGGGCTACTGACTAAACGACTATCAAAGATCTACAAATGACAGCCGGGACCAACGGCTTAAAGTGCTTTACGAAGTTTGGAGAAAACTCGGTATGTAATGGGCGGTCACCCTACGAGCTTCTCACAGCACAACCTTGCTTATAATAATCCTAAATTCGTCAACATCAACCAGTGTAAACGCGACCTATTCCTGCCAATCATTTCTATCGGAATACCTCTCCAATGAATGAAATTACGTGGAGCCGGCACCCTGGCTCAGTCGCGCTACCGTGTGGCGAATATTAAGCACTTATGCGAATAATTACATGCATTATCGGAACTCTGAACACTTAGCGGCTAATTTTCTTTGTTGAAGTAGTGAAGAGGTATATGACTATTAATCGGCTGCATCGCTTTTACAAAGTGCGTTGAAAGCTTTTAATAATAAAAAATGACTGTGAGTACAGTGTACATTGTTAATTTTGTTTCTCATGGAAGGGCTTTAAGGCATGGCATGGCCTCATTACTTACAGCAGTCACGAAACAGCTTTTTTAATACAGTTGCTCAAAAAGTGGTGTATTGCAGGGACGTATAGCGTTCGGGATGTGGGCTATTACATCGATGCCTTAGTTCACAATTGCACTAACTACAAAATTATCAGTTTTCACTTTTTTAGTGCCAAACACACTAAATTTCATGCTCTTTCACTTGCGCGTATCGTAATACCGTTATTCCGTCTCTTTCTACAAAAAACAGAGGTCACAGTTGTATTAAATAAGTTCCATTAATATTCCATGAATGTTGTACTAAACTAATGACCTTTATTTTTGTAAATCCAATCCAGATACACTTTAACTGATTTTAAGTTCCTCAACTGCAGAACATTTCAAAACACAAACGTATTATATACATTTACAATATCTGCTCACGCATCGCGGTTTTCAATCGATCGGTATTGGATTTCCTGTAACAAGTATATTAAGTACGTTTATTTGAACTTGATCGGGTTTGGCAATTTTTGAAGTGCACAAATGTATTAAATGGGGGGTTGTATGTTTATTTAGACATTTTGAAAAGGTTACGTATATACTAATATTACAACATTGAGATATGATGGAGTTAAAGGACTAGTCTTATGAATGGATGCATATTCGTCTTGTTATTTTGCTTTGTTTTTCTACTGTTATTGTCTAAACTTTAAAAAACTTTAAAGCTCTCTCCTGAAAATTGACAATTTTATAGTTAGTGCAATTGTGAACTAAGGCATCGACATACTAGTGCTTTTTTATTAAACTTTCCCGAACTCGTGCGTTCTCTTTCCCAACTGTCAAAATAATGTCTATTAAAAAGAAAAACCAACCATGAAGTTTTTACTAAAGAGTTTTTGTGATTCATACAAATACGTATATTTCTAAAAAGAAGCTACTAATTTATTTCAATATCAGATTTAATGATTTAATTGAATGAGTTAGGTTAGATTTCATTTCATTTCATCTCATTAAATTTCATTTTCATTTCATATCAATAAAAAAAATCTACTGAAGATTAAGCTGTATGGATAGTTCCCTTTGCCTACCAAAATGGGTGAAGAAAAAAAAAACTCTGCTTATATTCTACGGTTGGCGCCATTTTCCAGAAATTTTCTTTGCGAGTTTAGTTGTTTGTTGCACAAAATGAGTAATTTCGACCCTATTTTTTTTAATTAACACCACCGGAACTCAGTATAATTGCACAAAATGCTTTGGAGAATATTTTACCGGAAAATTCAAAAAGTCGTTACAAAAACTGTAACAATTTCAATGTACATGTGTACAACTTTTATAAGAAATAAATGATTAGTTAGTTGAGTTTATTGTGTATTTATTATTTTATTAAATTGCTTCATTATTTCGCAACTGTATTAAAAATAGTCGTTCAGTACACCTGCGGAACCGTCATTGCAACTTGGTCCGACTGTCAACCCTCGCCTTCGGCTGCGCCTCGGCTCGGGTAGACATTTGTCGGAACTCTCTGCAATGACAGCCTTTCCGCACTTGTAATGAAATATACTATTTCTGGGTAGGAACATTGCCCGCCCCTGCTCGCTGTGCCTGCAGCCAGGACCAACCTACTGGCGAGAACTCCTCTCACTAGAGCCATACGCGTGGTGAATGAAGTTAACGGGAAGGTTGATGTATTGAGGTGCAACTTGAGTGAATTTGCAAAAGTTACACTATATGTAATAACTTATTTAGATTAAGATATTTTTTAACTAGATACAAGGTGTAGATTTAGGATTTAGTTAGTAAGGCCACTCTGTCGCATTGGATCATACATCTGTAATGATAGTGTAGGTAAGATTGTTATAAATAAATAAATAAAAAATAAAATAAAAATTAATGATGTAGTTTTAGTTTTTAACGAAATCGGGCTCGAGACTCCTTTGAGTCTTTTCTCCTATTCCTCATAGTTTCGGATTTAGTTTTCCACCCACTTGAAAAATTCACCCTGTATAAACTGTTAGGAAAAACGCAAAAAGCTGCCATGAAACCTGTATCCTTTTTGACTTTTTAATGCTCAGTTGTCCCCTTAGTAAGTATCAGTCATTTTATCACCTCTACAATAATTAAACTTTATCTCTAAATTATTTACATGCTCTCTCAAAAAATGATATCTAATATCAATATTTTTAGAACGGAGTATGATTCCATATATTCCGCAAGATTCCAGAGTAGTATTCACTAGGTCTTTTAACAAAATTCCAAAAGTCCTAGTCCGTTGTCATCAAACACTCGTTGCAGAGTTTCCCACACTTCTTTGGCGGTCTTACAACTTTGTACATGTATTTAGTAGAAAAAAAAACTTCTTTTTTTTATATGCAGATATACTTACTAAGGCGACAACTGAGCATAAAAAATTGTATAGTATTGCAAAAATGGGTATGTGTTCTGGGGTGGTTGTTAGGAATGGAACGTAACCATAAAGTAGTTCTCATTTTGAAAAGTTTTCGTGTCGTTTTTTTCTGATACTTTCGAAACAACAGCCTTGTGACAGTTTACGTTATTTAATAAATTACACGATTGAATATTTAATACTCGCTTTATTGCCAATATTCCTACATATACCTATCTTTTTATCATAAAATACCTATTTTTTTAATGCGCAATAAAATATAAAACCTAAGTTTAACATAGGTTGGGTTGAAATCTACATAAAGATAAAAATATATATATATATAAAACCGCATCCAGTGCGGACCAATCTCAGGAGACGAGTAGAGAGATGGTTTCGTCTCACAAAGGAAACGCTGCAGTAATAAGCTGCCTGAGTAAAATTTACGTTTTAGAATAAATATAAATGTTCTGCATTTCCCTTGATGGTTAGTGCAGTTGATAGTTTTATAGGTATTGTTTGTCCTTTGCGTTTGTAAGTAATTAACCAATTTTCTGCATCTGCACTGCACTTTGCACTTGCACTTCTGCATTTTTTTTTACATGCAGAAGAAAACCTAACTAATTATTTTCCTTCGTGCTTGCCCTATAATAAGGAAGCACACTCACCTTTTGGACAAAATGAATCAAATTATCAGAAATACAATATTATCAATTTTAAAAGTGGCTTTGGACGACCGAACTTGGGCACAAGCTACTCTTCCCATTCGTATGGGTGGACTCGGCGTCCGCAAAATTTCTAGTATTAGTTTACCGGTTTTTATATTCTCGGTCCACGGCACTGAGAACTTAATCAGGAATATCCTGGCTTCCACACTGATTGATTTTGATGAACCGTGCCTCTCCGAGGCTATCAATGCCTGGAAACTCGCTTGCCCCAATTCTGAAGAACCCGACCATCCATTTCCCCAGAGACGGTGGGACGAGCCGCTCTGCAGAATAGTTCAGAATAATTTACTGAACACGTCTGCTACTACTGCTGAGCGTGCACGTCTGCTGGCTGTGGGTGAGTGGAAGTCGGGTCTTTGGCTTCACGCACTACCGCCGTCGAACATAGGTACGTTGTTCGACGACACTACTTTCCGCCTCGCTGCTTCTCTACGCCTTGGTGCCCCATGTTGTTCTCCTCATCGCTGTCACTGTGGTGAAGTTGTCAACAGCCTTGGACACCACGGCCTGTCATGCAGTCGAAGTGCGGGCCGTTTTGCACGGAACGCGAACTTAAATAACATCATCTGACGAGCTCTTGTCACCGTGACAGCGTTCCAGCTGTTTTAGAACCCAATGGCTTGGCACGCGACGATGGCAAGAGACCGGACGGCATGTCATTGTTTCCATGGAAGATGGGTAGGCCTTTAGTGTGGGAGGCAACTTGCGTCGATACTCTTGCGCCGTCCCATCTTCCAAGCTCATCGTGCTGTGCTGGCGCTGCCGCTGCGGCTGCAGAGAACCTCAAGCGGCGTAAATATAGTAACCTTATTGGTAAGTATATTTTCAAACCGTTTGGGGTTGAAACTCTAGGACCGTGGGGTCTAAGTGCTCACAGCCTTTTCAACATTTCAATTTTGATGACATGTTTGGTCAATTTAAGTTAATGATTGAAGCGCAGCAGTAAGAACTACTGACGGTTTTTTTTTCATGCCATTTCAGAAGCCGATATCTACATACATACTCACAAAGTTATTTCACTCTCCTAGCAACAGAACTAAAAACTAAACACATAAATCTCCTCTCCTGGCATCGAGCCGAAACGCATTCGGCGTTTTAAGACCTTTTACGTCCTCTTTCATAAGACGTAGTCACGTAAGGCCGAAGTCCCACCGTCGCGTCGATGAGGAAGCGACCGGGTACAAATCTAGACTCCGTGGCTGCTACTGAGAAACTGATGGAAAAACCCAATAATGGCCGAAGTGGCAAAGAAGAAGAGAGAGAGAAGTGGCAAGTGGGAATCGTTCCCGGGACCTCGTTCAGCAGTCGCGTATGGGACCACTAGAGTCTAGACCAACGAGGCAGTCAAGTGTTTTCTATTACATACGTATGTATTTCTATCGACTTATGATACGGAGGAGAGCAGCGGTGGCCCAGTGGTGGCGGTCTCGATTTACGAATAGTAAGTCGTGGGTTCGAACCCAGGCAGGCGCATTACTTTGTGTATTTTATTTCATCACCACTGCTCCCAAAACGGTGAAGGAAAACATCGTGAGGAAACCGGCATGTCCTAGAACCAAAAATTCGAAGATATGTGACATCTACCAACCCGCACTGGGCCCGCGTGGTGGATTAAAGCCCATTCCCTCTCATAGAGGAGGCTGTGTGTCCCAGCAGTGGGGACATTACAGGCTGATTATGCTAAGATACGTACAATAGATGAAGGTCTCGCTGTCCCTTCAGTAGAAATGATACATATTATTATTTATCTGTTGACACTGATACGCACCACCAACGAGTGTCTACTCTCGTTTGTCAAAGCGACAATAGCTATAAAAGCAACTCACTCAGCGACGGTCGCTTGGTGGGTCAAAAATTCACTGACAGACTCTCGCATGGTACATAATATATATGCATACCTGCTAGTGACTATGGTTGGCTTGTGACTGGGCACGGTAAACGCCCGGTGCGCTCACGATCTCGTTAATGGTCCGGCAAAAGGCAAAGCTATCGGAAATATACGCTGGTTGCTCGCTGCACGCCAACACGGTGCTAGCTCAACTCGCTTGTCGCTAATTGTCGGCGGTGGGGCTGGCCCCTGACATAGGCGGACATAAAAGTAGGTCCCGACATTGGTACTTATTGGAGTTTTATTTTTGTGTCCTGCATGTGGGTAGAATGGGAATAATAAAGCCAAATGTGGAACTGTACTAAGATAAATAATTTTAATGTTGACGTGAAAATAAATAATACCGTGAGGTGAATTATTTTGTCAGTACATCAGTAATAAATCTCTCATTATTCAAGACCTATATTATTAATATGCAAGGATATATGAAATACTATAAATATATATATGCCAAATAAATGTTACTATATACACGAATAAATACACATACATTGTCGGATATTCTAGACGATATTGCCAGCTTTTTACGAGTGTGCTCGTGAACTTTAATTTAGTTTTAAAAGAGAAACAGTTGGCTGTCATCCTGATTCAATTTTAGGGTCATATGACTACCTTTTTTTAATACAAACCTACAGCTTCCAATTTAATCACGGCTATGCATGAATTTCCTTTTCATTACATTCCATTTATGCCTCTTTCATACTAAAGCTGCAATTCACGAAAGCTATGGCGGCAAAAATAATGAAAAATATCGTTGTGTCAATGCGATATCGCAGCAGCAAACGTCGGTGTGCAAACAGCTGTTAATCAATTTCACTTAACCTAGTATAGGCCGTCATAAGAAAAATATGTAGAGAAAAATTAGCCTTACTAAACAAAAAGGCACATCTAGTACAAACGGCGACACATCCCTCTATACATATGCAGTATAACCTGACCTCGCTTTGTATGACCTTCCCATACAATGAGAGATATGCGAATACTGTTTATGAGTTTAAATACCCAGTTACAAAACTTGGATTATATATTTTTCAGGAAATGATTACTAAAATTATTACCCTTTTCATATTACACAAGTCTAAATAAAGACATACTCGTATCATCATGGAAATAGAGCAAAATAGATCAACCTTTTCTCGTTGTCATATGCTGACTCTTAGGTCGAACCTAAGGCCAAAGACTTGCCAATCGGAGCTCATCCACGACTGACCAAGTCACACCGATTAAATACTTTAAAGAGCAAAAATCACACCACAATTCACCTGAACCTTCAACAAAAAAAAACATTTAAAAATAGCTTCAGAGGCCCGCACAAAATTCCTAATTCAGTTCTACATTCCATTCTCAATCCAAACATCCAACAAAAACGTTTTCATTAAAATTCCCGGGAACATCTTGTAGGACCACGAAATGTATAAAAACCGCAGTTGAGTCGTTAAGATAAAAGTTGACTCGATTTATGAGACATCGGGAGGGTCAAGAGCTTCACAAGAAAGGTTTAGGCGGAGAAAACCAGCTGTTCGCAGTTTTGAATGTGGTTTAAGACAATGGTTGAAAGCGGGGACAAAACTTCGATCTCTGTTATAAAGTTAGGATCGGTGTAGATTGAGTTTTAGGGTGAAAGTTTGGGAGAAAACTTTCTTGGGTATGAGAAATAAAAAGAAAGGTCAAAGCAGAAAACATTACCCTGATTTGGGCTTCACCGCTTTCGGGTAATGAAGTAAAAACCAGAGCTTAAAATTTTCCAATAATATGCAAACTATACTTACCGAGAAAATAATAAAGACTTTATCTATACTAATATTATAAAGAGGTAAAATTTGTTTGTATGTAGGGGGTAATCTCGGGATCTACTGAACCGAATTAGAAAATTCTTTCACTTGTAGGAAGCTACATTATCCCCAAGTGCTAGCAGTGTAGCTATATTTACAACGTGCCCGTGGGATAATTTCCGACCAAAACGTGAGTGAAGCCGCGGGCAACCGTTGTTAGTCCTTAAAATACAGGGTGGAACAAGACCCTTCACGAAGCCGTCACCAAGCATTATGTACATCAAACTAGATAACTTTACTCAAAAATTATGGCTGGGAAACGACTTTTTTTGGGTGAAAAATCACGTTTTACGTTAGGACTCAATGTAACGCACTCAAAACATTGTGTTGTTGTTTGAATAGTACGGGGGTCGTGGAGGTGTTTACAGTAAAAACTTGTGAAAAAGTTGGAGGTATGGTCTAGAACAAAAAAAAGATCGCATTACGATAAGTTTTTTAGTTTTTTTAGTACAAGTGCCTTTCGGCTTCGTTACAGGGTCTTGTAACACCTCCGGCCGGTTTCGCAACTGTGATGAAGAAAACTTTTTCCTTAATCGCAACTACTTTGTCATCGTGTCAATGATTCCCTTTATAATTAAATTAGTTTTGACCACCTAATGCCACCTTGACGGCGTTGGTGGCTTCAGAAAGGTCCCTCAAAGTGCAGGTGGAATTACACATAGAGCAGAACAGGAGGTGAGCCATAGTTTGAGTTGAGGCACCGCAGTTACATACTGCTTATCGGAATACCCCCACCACACTAAGTTGTATCTGCAGCAGCCCACATGGCTTCGCAATATGTTACTGGGTCATTTCACCCAGGCTCAAGTTTTTGCTAATTTCGGTGGAATTTATTATTTGTAGGTTTTCGGATGAAAAAATAAACTTTTCTTATTCTAGAACACATTAGTATTCTAGATATTTTAGTAAGAAACAAATAACTGTAGTTGTTTTGAAAATATGACGGCCACCGAAATTGCCAACCCACCGAAATTGAAAATTGTACACCGAAATTGCAAATCTTACGACGAAATTGCAACATCACACTAAAATGGAATTTTTGTATTGTACCATGACATTTTTTTGATTATTAAAAAGACGGCCAAGTGCGAGTAGTACTCACACGCACATATAGGGTTCCGTAGCACCAAACAATATAATAAAAATATTTTGAAGGCTCGTTCATATGTTGTATTGTTTTACATTCAACAACAAAACTAAATTTATGGTAATGAAAAACCAAGTTGTTACTGCAGTTTGATGAAAAAGTCCCATATCTCAAAAAATAAACATCAAATCTTATTTAAACCAATTTTGGTAGAAAGATTTTTTTACGTTCTATAATCCTATATTTTTTTCAGAATTTTTCTCCTCTTACTTTAGAAATTAGAGGGGGGGACACACATTTTACCACTTTGGAAGTGTTTATCTTTCAAACGATTGACTTTGAGAGAAAATGGTTTCAGAAACCTCAAACTCAGACTCAAACTCAAATTCTTTATTGCATTCATGTGTACATTTAATTGTTACACAATAAGTAAGTTCCAACATGAAACCCGGTTAGGGCACGGCAACATAATAGATTGGCCAAAACAAGCATCCAGTGAGTAGGTATACTGGATCGCAAGTTTCAAACTTTGAGGTATAAATGACTTTGAGGTTAACAAACTTGAAGTTTGTTAACCTCAAAGTAATTTTTAAAGACCTATCTATAGACGCCCCGCACATATAGGTTTGATAAAAAAATATTTTTTAGTTTCAGTTCCATGTATAGGGAGACCCCTTAATCTTATTTTTTTTTTTTTGTATATAAACCCTAAAGCGGTTCACAGAATACATCTACCTACTAAGTTTCAACTGTGTAGTCCTAATAGTTTCGGAGTAAAGTGGCTGTGACATACACGGACAGACAGACTGACTTAGCGAATCTATAAGGGTTCCGTTTTTTGCAATTCGGCTACGGAACCCTAAAAACAGGCTGCACAGGCGGGTATAGCAGGTGTAAAATACGTTTAAAATGTAGTTAGGTACATATTAATTCTCTTATACAAAAAAAGATTTACCGACTTATATTTTCTGAGAAATACGTGTTGCTGAGTAGCTGAGTAGCTGTTGCGCTTTTGTCGTGAACTACACTTAACAAGTTTATATCTTGAAGGCGACTGAACCCATTTTGATGAAACTTTCACTGTTCCTTAACTTGAAAAATCCCTACATATATAAAAATATATACAAACATACACTTATGAAATTTGGCACATTCGTTTAGAAACCCACATAGACCTACAATATATAAGAATTTTAAAATTTCAACAATATTACATTCATTAGTTCCTTTTTCTAAAGCCGGTTAAAAATATTTTTGTAAAATATGTACAATACTACCTAGTTACAATACTACCTTCCAAAGTTTGTTGAATTAATTTTGTTACATGAACCCACACCCACTTTAGTATTGATGCAATATCGGTGGCAATGAACTTACCACCGAAACCACCGATATTGCACCACCGAAATTAGAAACATGAAGAAAAAATTAAATAAAAACAAAACTATTATGCTTTCGTTACATATAATGTATGGTCGCTAAGGGTAACCAAAAACCCATAACATACTCGAGTACCGTACCATAAAAAAACAACATTCATTCGTACAGTAACCCACCGAGATTGCATAATTTCGTATTCCCTCTTAGATTCAAAAAGTACTTTGGTAATGGCGCGAAACCTCGACAGGATCGGACGCATCACTATTGCGAGAACGCAAGAGCACGACTGGGCCTCCGTGTGCGTAAGGAGATAGTTCGCTAAAATAAACTTGTTTACGTTTTAGATCGATTTCAACAAAACACACCGATATTGCACTTTTGGCGTGGACATTCCTTATCACAATGGTCCTAATGTCTGCATGATAACAGAAGTAACGGAAGTAATTAATATGATTTCTTTATGTATAGACCAACATAATAATGTTCAATTTAGGTACTACATTTCACAATGTATTTAAAGAGGTAAATGCGCTTAAAAGTTAATCACGGACATACCACCGTTATTAAGAAACACACATATATATATATTTTTTTATTTATATTTAAGGGAAATTTATTTATACTAGTACCTTCATATGAGCTAGTTTTCTTATGATACGAAAAAAAAATAGTCATAGATAAACGTTTTACATAGTGATTTCACGCGAAGAACCCCTAAAAACGCTGTCGGTGAAACCACCCTACTAGAAGGATCACAACACCCGTGTTACAGCGTTATTTGAGAGATGCTTATTTTATTAAATGTTATGCAAAATATGATGATGATAATGAAAGTATAATATCTACTACACTGGGTTCCAAAAATAACGGGTCAGTCACATAAACCCGAATATCTCCCGAACTACGTATGCCATCCTAATGAAACGAAGACTGTTCAGTTCAGAATTTAATTATACAGATAAAAAATAAAATAAAACTTAGTTGCACCTACAATATTAATCAGAAGCATAGAAATTAAGACAGACAACTGGTGGCTACAATGCTCCGAAATCGTTTTCAAACTGCTGTTGGTCTAAAAACTCACTTTATTCGCTTTGGAGGTGGCAATTTAAGCGCTCAAACATTAAGAAGACGTCTTGCTAAAGCAAATTTGAAACCATTGAGGCTCGCAAATGGCCCCAAACTGGAACGGGGACATCGAATTGCAAGACGTGCGCGAGCACCTAAACTGGACACTAGACGATTGGTCTAGGGTAATGTTCACGGACGAGTCTAAATTCATGCTTTATAAGCATGATGGTAGGCAGTTGGTGTACAGAAGACCAGGGGAGCGCTTCCATCAAGCGTGTGTGGAGGAAAAAGTGGCGTACGGTGGAGGCTCCGTACAAGTTTGGGCTGGGATTTCTGCTGAGGCCCGCACCGAGCTGGTACTCATTCAAAATGGAACTCTAAATGCAGAGAGGTATGTGGAAGAGATCCTCAATGAACATGTAGGTCCTTTCATGGCCAGGATGGACCGGCATGGCATATTAATGCATGATAATGCGCGTCCCCATACCGCCAGAATTGTACATGACTACCTTGAAGAGGTCGGTATCGAACTCATGCAGTGGCCAGCGCGAAGCCCGGACTTAAACCCCATCGAGCACGCCTGGAACGAGCTTCAGAGATGCGTGAAAGGTCGAAACCCCCCACCAATCACGCTTCCCGAGCTCAAACAAGCACTGGTGGAGGAATGGGAAGGTATTCCTCAGCACCGGCTCCGAAATTTGGTGTACAGAATGCCTGATCGCCTGGAAGCTGTCAGAAGAGCTCGTGGAGGCAATACAAAGTATTAAATGAAGAAAGTGATGAAAAACAGCAAGAAAACAATCATAAAAAAATGTTATCTTAAGAAAAATATGACTACTTTAGTTTTTTTTTTAAATTTAGAGATCAATATTGTGGGTGCAACTAAGTTTTATTTATTTTTTATCTGTATAATTAAATTCTCAATTGAACAGTCTTCGTTTCATAAGGATGGCATACGTAGTTCGGGAGATATTCGGGTTTATGTGACTGACCCGTTATTTTTGGAACCGAGTGTATATAACTCATACCCCAAAAAAACAATACTGGCATAGCATCCTACAAATGATCACAAACCCAAAAAATACCTCTTTACACAAAAACCGCTTTCGACACCACCAAAAAAACAAGGAAAAATATTCGAAAATAGAACGACAACAAACCGCCTCCCCTAACTTGATATGTAATCTTACATATCGGTCCACAATGAAAGTATATCGAGTAGAGGCTTTACTTCGTTCGATACAATCGGGATTCAATCCCGGGCCGTGCCTGTGAGCGTAGTCAGGAATTCAGTTGCGACTACGTGGTTAGAATGATAACATTTTTGATGTCGTATTTATGATTGGCAGTTGTGCAGGTTTTTGAGGAGAAATAAACTTGGTTATGGTGCGGTAAGGTACTAAGGTCAATTTTCTTTTTTAAGGGTTATGTGTTTCGCGCGTTTGTTGGTATGTTTCTTTGTAAATTTATTACCTCGTATTTTTCACATGGCTGGATGGATTTCGAAGATTTAGGTATGATTAGATTTGTCTCAAAAACCCAAGTGTCCATAGATAAGAGTTTGAAAAAAAAAAATCCAATTTTTGGCGCAAAATTGTCAGTCGATAATTTTTTTTCAACCAAACCCGTCGAGTAGGGTATCAAAATGAAGGAAATTAAATGGAGATTACAAATAAATATATACAGGTACATAATACAGTTTGTAGTCGGGTTTTTTGATACTTTTAATTAATAACACTTGTTATCATAAATATTGTTCGGGAAATTTGGTAGCGTGATGGTAGTGATCCCAACTTATGTCATGGTCATGGTCTTAGGTCATGGGTTCGAACTCACTCTCTCGAACTTTACTTTGTCTAATCTGTTTTATAACCATTGCTCCAAAAATGGTGAAAACAGCGAGAGGAAACCCGCATGTCCTAGAACCAAAAATTTGAAGACTTGCCCGACTGGCCTGCATGGTATATTACGCCCACTCCTCGTACAGGTAGGAAGCCTGTATCCCAACTGTGGGAATGTTGTAGAATTCATAGTTTTTCATCGCGCGTCGAGTCACAATTAATTCAAACACGCATTTCATTCAGCAGTAGAGCTTGCTCGAATGGATTTACAAGCTAATTTTTTCTTTATGTTTCCATACATAAAACTCATTCTCCTCAAAATAAAAACTACCTGAGAAAGAACAGCGATTTCACAAACGGCAGATTTAAACAGAAATTGTACAATAATTAACTGCCCGACAGATAAGTTACCCGGAAATTAACAGGATGTGTTGGAAAATGTCGTAAATCTCTTCGGATCGGTGATCTGCAAAACAAAATTTTATTTTCAATTATCATTTTGTATGTTTATGTTCATACTTGCGTGGCTTGAGCGGTATTAACGTTCCTAGACGTCTCCTCTCAAAGCACAAAGCTTGTAGCTTCGGCAAAGTTACACTTATGGACATAAGATTAGTAAGGGGCCATCATCTACCTAGCGTTTTCACAACTATATTGTGGTCGGCTTCCAGTCTAACCGAATGCAGCTGAATACCAGTATTTCACATAGAGTGACTGCCTATCTGACCTCCACAACCCAGTTAATACTGGGTAATACGTTACCCCTTGGTAAGACTGGTTGTCAGACTTTTTAGGCCACTGACTACCTGTTACAACTGTCAAAGATCGACAATTTATGAGAGCCGGGACCAACTGCTTAAGGTAGATTCCGATGCAGAGTGGAAACTCGATATATAATGGGTGGTCACCCATCCACAGATTAACCTTGGCAAGCACGGCTTAACCGATCGATCCGAACGGCTGTTATTATTTAACCACGAGCTCCTCTAATAAGTTTTTTTATTTATTTATCATGAATCCGAAAATAATAAGTAGCGGGGTTCATTTCAAAATATCAAGCTACTTTTGGACGGGCGCGTATCTTCGTTAACGGACTTAGAGAGTGACACGGTGACAACATTGTGAAAATGTAGTGTATCTCCAGTACTACATCACTCTGTTTCGGACCTACAGACAAAGGTATAAAGGCTTCATTTACATTTGCAACGGTTAAATATAATTAAGTTCCAGGATACCCGACACTTCATACTGAAAAACTGACAAATTTACACTGTCGTTCCGATTCAGTTTAAAACCACTTCGCTAAATGACAACCGGACGCAAAATGTCCACTTCTCAGAATGACAACTATGATAATTATTAATTCAAATAAAAAAATGTTTTAAATACCTGACAAATATTTGTGATAAATACGTTGATTATTTATATTTTTTTATATTGTATACATTGTCATTTTAAGAAGTTATTATTGTCAGGAGATGACTCGTTGTGAATTTGTAATTGTGAGAAAATGGCATTTTGTGAAGTGGATTGTTAGAAATGCACATTTTGCATCCAGTTGTCATTTAAAGAAGTGGACATTCTGAGCTGAATCGTCGTTCCGAACTAACGTTTTTGGACACAACTTTTCTTTCTTGCACTAAACTTGCTACGTAATAAACGTAGTTAAAGTAGAATGAATAAGCATTGTTCTCACAACTCTCCGCATGTACGCGAGTTATTACCATTTAATTCAGTTATAGAAAGCTCTTTACATTTACTTGATTTAATTAAGTTTTAGATAGCTTCTATTGAGCCATCTAGAGCATTAAAATAGAAGTTAGAGAACGATCAATACCTTGATTTACTTTTATATCTGTACCATAAAATTCTTTATCATTAACTGGACAACAAATAAAGATATACCGTCCATTTATTAATTTACGACGCAATAAAATGGTTCGTTATCAAGAAACTACGTATATTCCACGTCTGGCCTAATGTTCTCGATATTGTATCGTTGGCAAAAGAGTTTGGCGTGAAGACGAGAAACAAATATTTGACCGCCACTGGAATCAATGCAATAGGGAAACATGCATGTATTTATTTTTTCACTTAAATCAATAATATGCAGTACCATCAACCCACGAAAATAATTAAAAGTTAATTTCAACTACTGCTTGTTGCACAAAAAAAAATTTAAACTCCTACAATTTTCTACGACAGTTCAAACGTCCACGACTGTCGCGGTCATTCAAGTCATAGCATTTGATGTCACTTTCCTCTATCTGCCTTGTTTAAATCTAACTTTTTGCCCTTAATAGAATAGTTTTACTATATTGTAAGTGCTTTATTAAAGCAAAAATTCAATAACAATATTATAGTAAAATCTTAGTGAAACTTTAAGTACTTTTCAACTAAAAGTGTTTCTTTGACACATAGTATTTGACGTCACTACCGGAAACAATGCGTTTTGTGTTTGCGTTCCGTTTCACTAAAAACACGCAACATAAAATATTAAATTGTAAAATAAGTGTTGTATTAGAGAATTAAACAAGTGTACCACAATGTTTTTATGGGCCAATACAAGGCATTTTTAAGAAATAAAAAAAGTTTTGTATTTCTTGCATATACCACCCTATTGAAGAAAGAAAGTAATGCTTCTAGGATAATCACATTATGTTAAAAACAAAAATCCAAGCACTTACCTAGAAACTAAAAAGAGTGAAAATATATTAACGATATAACGTGTGTTTTAGTATTCCGTAACCAATGGGTAAAAACGGGACCCTATCTATTACTAAGACTCCACTGTTCGGCTGTCTGTCTGGCTCTCTGTCACCAGGCTGTATCTCATGAACCGTGACAACTAGGCAGTTGAAATTTTCACAGATGATGTATTTCTGTTGCCGCTCTATAACAAACAATAAATACTAAAAACAGAATAAAATAAATATTTTAAGGGGGCTCCCATACAACAAACGTGTTTTTTTTAGATAATGGTACGGAACCCTTCGTGCGCGAGTCTGACTTCGCACTTGGCCGGTTATTTTTCATTACTTTTAGTCACATTCAGAGCTTATTGTGGTGAGTAATTGCATCGAGTTTGGATCACTAACTTAATCTTTAAGAGCGGCCAACCCGTCATACTTTTCATACAAACGCTCGTACGTGATTATGCAGTTGTTACACATCTATCTTTGATTTTTTTGAACTAATTGGTATTTTGTGCACTATATCTAGGTTTCTATGGTAGCAAAAAATAAAAAATTGTAGAAACAAATTCAGGATAAGCCTCCAAAAATTGCTTTTTTGCACAATTTTTTATTGAACTTGGTCCGTTCCTAATGTACTCATAAACTGTAAAAGTAAAGAAAACATCTCGATAGAAACCTTGCACAGGTAATGGAGATTCTTAATGACAAATATTTATTTCACACACTTGTAAGACTTATTCAAAAACACGTATTTCCTGGAATAAGTTTATGAAATTTTCGAACACAATTTTTCGTTCAATGTCATCGCGTTAGGCGGTATGAGGTGCGCGGGAGACGAGATGTGCGGGGTCAGGGCGGGGTAAGACGGGGGAATTGAAAGAAAATTGCCGCTGTGGCTCTGGATGAAACAACAAGCTTTTCGACCATGCTCGCTTTGACGATAGACGCGCCGGGAAGGGCCTTCTTAAGTATACTTAATAACAAAAACGATCAACTAAAATAATATAATATTAACTCAGCATACACTAAAATTATAGTAAGCCTATTTACTTACCTCTTCTGCCGACTGTACATCATTATTCCCGCAGTTCAGTATTTTGTTCACGAAGGATTTGTGTAATCGGGTCAGATAGATAAAATAGCGATTCTTGCCTTAGGCCCTGTTTACATAAGGACCGTGACCTCTCAACCAGTAACTAAATACTCGTATTTACTCAAATAAAAGGTAAAAGTTTCAGGTTTCAGTTGCTTCTTTGATTCACGTGGGACTGAAAAGGGATTTCGTATCAGTTTTGACCTTTCGTGGTTAGACCTGGTAAATTAATTAACATTAAATTAAAGATGTGCTCGAGAAAGATTTTGTCACTTTGAAATTAGAGGTGTAACTAAAAAGGAACTTAACTACGCTGCTACGAGCAAAGCAATTTTGCTACAACTGCTACGAATATTGCTACGACTACTACGAACATTGATACGACTGCTACGAACATTGGCTACCACTGTTAATCGGTCCAGACTGCTGAGCATGAGGTCCTGGGTACGATTCCCGGGTCGGGCAAAGTGTTATTGGGTTTTTCCATCAGGAATTTCTCAGTAACAGCCACGGAGTCTGGATTTGTGCCCGATTTATGGCAATAGGCTCGCCCCTTTATTAGATGTGACTTCACCATAACTAGTGAAATGTGGCTGTATTATTAGTTACACCCCAGTCTAACCCTTCGGAGATTACAGGCGTCATGATATGTTAATGCTACGAATCTCCTATGGTGGCCATAATTTGTCGTAGAAAAATAAACAGATAATATCAAATGTTCGAACGCCACTCAGAATTCAAAGAAACTTTCGACCGATTTTAATGAACACAGCTCGCAAACCCTCACAGTTCCACCAACCTCATAAAAAAGCGAGCAACCCTATTGAAAACTGTGTACAAGTCCTTACGCTACATCTCTACGCCCGAAATGAATTTTGTGCATGACGTATTCACTGTTTATACCAGCTTTATTCGCATGGAGATCCCAAATGGTTCGGCAATCTCCGGAAATCTTCGGGATTGTGTCGTTCGTCTGATTGATGTTTGTCATTCAGTGAGGATCGTCACACGATTGAGCACAAATTGTTTGTTTTGACATATCGTGAGGCTGCGGATTCGGATCATGCTAAATGGTTTCCGATATTTATTTGGGGCGTAAGATTTTATTTTGGGGAAAAGAAATTGGTACGCCAGAAGAAATCTTCTGCGAAAGAAATCATTCTTTCGTAGTTATCATCTATTTAGCCTTATCCTAACTTTATTGGGGTCGGCTTCCATTCTAGCCGAATGCAGCTGAATACTAGTATTTTTCATGGAGCGACTGCCTATCCAACTTCCACAGCCCAGCTAGTACGGTGTTAACGGTACCCCTTAGTAAGACTGGTTGTCAGACTTTCAGGCCATTGACTACCTGTAACTCGGCATTCTTTCGGAGAATAAAAAATTGTCGACATTTTTATCCGTTTTCATTTACACTAAGTGACACTGAAATTACTACTTTCATATTTTTGCACTGTTGGAATTTCTACTGTAGTCGGTGAACCGAGTGCTTTTTTTTAGATTTTCGTTTAGGTGTCAGTGTCAATGAAAACGCCCATTACTTTAACACATTATTGTTGTTTAAGCCAGTGATAATCTCTTCTTGGTCGGCCGGTCGACAACATGAAATTACCTGGAATTTACAAAAATAAAAATTCACTCAATGCAGAAGATCCAATGAGTTATTATCAGCCCCAGTTCACACAGCATAATTGATTCACTGAAAAAGGGTAAAAACCGCTTAAACCCATAAATTCTACGTATTTTGAAGGTTTAACAGAAGAGGAAAAACATTTTTCCAGTATCACGCCTAAATCCACGGATTATTAATTACTCTGGTAACCTTTTTATACATCTTTAATTGATGTTTTGATGGCTCCGGGGAATTACCCACAGCCTGTAGCTGGCAGCTGTCAAAATATAAATGTTTTTGGTGGTAACTTAATCCTAAAATTAACCAAGGGAAGTTAAGCCACCAGTCAAAGGATTCTTAAATGCCTAAAGTAATAATTTACATATTTTACTTTTGGATCAATCTGCCTTTTCCTATGTCGGTGTCGGCTTCCAGTCTAACTGGATGCAGCTGAATACCAGTATTTTACACGGAGCGACTGCCTATCTGACGTCCACGTCCCAGTTAGCACTGGGTAATACGATACCTCTTGGTAAGACTGGTTGTTAGACTTTCGGGCCACTGACTATACTTAACGACTGTCAAAGATCTACATTTGATAGCAGGGACCAACGGCTTAGTGTGCTCTCCAAGGCACGGAGGAAACTCGGTATGTAATGGATGGTCACCCATCCACGGACCAACCTAGGCAAGTGCGGCTTAACCTGAAATCGGCCTCGGCCTTACTCTTCAAAAATTACAGGCGTAATGTTTTGTATGTATGTTGAATAAAATAAAATACAACATTTAACTGAGGCGTTGAAGATGTACCTACTCATACGTAATCTTCGTCATTAATTCTGCCAACATTTGAATGAACGCACCTGTGCGAGACGTCTTTGACACAATAGGTACATGATTACCAAAGTAAATGTATGTATAGGTATACTTTAAGCTATCATTAGTACATATAAACGTATTGTATCTTTGATGAACAGGTGTGACCTTAAAAATGGAAGGGAGAGAGACTGTTTAGGCAAAGTGATATACTTTAAGTACCACTGCGCTCGAATCGGTGAAGGAAATCATCGAGAGGAAACCTATAATTCGAAGACTTAACATCCACAAACTTGCAATGGTAGCCATGCACGCTAGGATGTATATGATAAGCTTGTAGATGACAAGTTTGAGCTGTATCTTGAGGAAACCTGCTCAGTTTTGCAACATACACGCTCCGGTTTACCTGTAGAGTCCAGTTGTACAGGCAAACCTGTCAGGTACACCCTAGCCTAGCGTGTATGGCTACTCTTTTGGGAGAGCGGTGTGGATTAGAGCCCACTTCCTCTCCGAAACAATCACAGTGGGTACAATATGTGTTGATTATCTGATAATGTAAGTATTTTATTAGCGAAAAGCTTCTCTTGTTCTTCTTCGTCGTTCCCTCGGTCCTGAGGATCGCCACCACATATGACACATCTCCAAGCTATGCGGTCTTCTGTCAGTATAAACCGCTCTTTACAGGACTGCCTCCAACAGCCTTTTTGGTCGGGTATGACAATCTTGCCGGTACTCTGCCTTGCGAGCGTTTTCTTTCTACCCGGCTCAATATCATATGCCTTTCCGAACAATGCCTCGGCACGCTCCAAGCAGATTGTTGACCGTTTTGTGATGTTGAGCTGATTCAGTATGGTATGGGCTGATTAGTTTTCATTGCGATGTATACGTAGCAGCCTCACATACGACAGCAAAGAGCTTACATAATATAATGATTAAAAAACTTATTGTTTCAAACTGGGTTTCATCAAACAATACCAGTAAAATTACGACACACAGAAGCAGATGGTACTAACATAAAAAAAAGAAACCTTAAACTTTGTAAAATAATCCATCAAAATTCTCAATACATTACCAAAACACCGTTCAACAAAAGTTTCTCGCTCAATTTTCAATTCAGCATATGTTATACGACAGAAACTTGGGCGGTGCGCTGTTCATATGCTAATATGGGAGTGGACACGGCGAGTGCCAATTGTGAGATGCAGATTACAGCCTTTGTTGTACGTCTGGGACTGGCCGAAGACTATTATAAGATACTAGGTATTACTTGTGGTTTTGCTCGTTGGAATAAACGTTTTTGAATACTGTTTGAAACTATGGGAGATTAAGAAACTAATGGTTGTAAGATTTTACTTTCTGCCCGTGTAGCACTCACGCAGACCATCTTTTTTTGCCATTTCTCCGTACTAATTTTAGTAATTTCTGTAGAAATTGTCATAATTACCACGTTTAACAAATAGTTAATCGATCGAACTATATATCATTATCAGTAGTCAAGGAACCGCTTCATATTCTTCGACAATTTTGGTTCCTTATTGGTTCATTTATCAGATGATCAGCCAATAACAACGCCTTCAGAGCAAGACGCGATCTGTTGTGGGAGCTGTTTAAACCCCCCTGACGGCTTCATCAAACCATCTGAGAGCCTTCCACCTGGGCATGCATTGCCGTGGCCGACTTGGAGATCTCTAAATAGACTTCGAATCCAGGTTGGCCGGAGCAAAGACAAGCTTTGCAGATGGGAGATCACGGACAACTCAGATCTCAAGTGCGTATGCGGCGTCTCTCTACAGACAATGGCCCACCTTCCATCTTGTACCACATGCCTGGACATCTGCGCACTTGATGATCTTATGGCTGCGTCAGTGAGGGTTCGGGTGGCTGAGTTTTGGGCTAAGCTCATTTGTTTTTTTTTTGTCATTGACACGCTATGAAGATCTAAATGCTATAACAAAAGCTATGGATAGGTATCAAGTGAGCAGCTCAGCTTTGATTTGTCAAAGAAACAATATTTTTGAATGGGTATCATTCAATATTAATTATGAAAGGAGAAATAAAAAAAGAAGGTTCCTAAACAAATTACCTTTGCAAATATTAATTTAGTAAACTCATTCTGCGGGTCCCAAATGCGCGGGATCAGTTGACTAAAGAGCCAAGTAAAAATGCTAACAAGATACACAACAAACAAACTCGCTCTTCTTTATTTGGTTAGAATCGAAAAGAATACAGGTGTTATAAAATAATATTTTTTATTTATTTATTTAAACTTCATGTACAATAGTGGTACATAGGCGGACTTTATGCATTCTCTACCAGTCAACCTTTGGGTTAAATAAGGAAACACTGTGGTAGGGTACAAAAAAAAAAAAAGTTTAAACGAAAACCTGAAAAATTCACCGGAGTGAAAAACTTAAATCTAGATAGCTAGAAACAAAGCTAATGGGATTTCTCAGTTTTCTAAAAGAGACATTAATGGAGATGGAGATGGATTTAAGAAATAAATAAAAGGAAGAAGTTGATTTTATGCAATGTCTAGTGTTTTTGAGTAATGGCTATCGTACTGTAATCATTAATTTAACTTCACACCTGTAATCCCAGAAGGGTAAGGCAGAGGTGTACCTAATAGTACACCCACATTGCGCCAGTTATGTTTAAGTCCCATGTAATACAATATCAGCGTGTAATGTTCCCACTGCTGGGACACTGGGCTCCTCTCTATGAGAGGGACTGGGCTATAATCCACCACGCGGGCCCAGTGCGGGTTGGTAGATGTCACATGTCTTCCAATTTTTGGTTCTAGGACATGCCGGTTTCCTCATGATGTTTTCCTTCACCGTTTTGGGAGCAGTGGTGATGAAATAAATTACACAAAGTAATGCGCCTGCCTGGGTTCGAACCCACGACTTACTATTCGTAAATCGAGACCGCCACCACTGGGCCACCGCTGCTCTCCTCCGTATCATAAGTCGATAGAAATACATACGTATGTAATAGAAAACACTTGACTGCCTCGTTGGTCTAGACCAGGGATCCCCAAACTATTTTGGACAAGTGACCCCTTTTCCAAAATGAACTGTTACCTCAGACCCCCATGGCTAAATTACCTACTTTTAAGATCAACCCCCTTATTCATAATGGTCCGCTAACTTAAAACAGCTGCTACAGTGTGTTATTTTTCATTCTGACTTAGGTCAATAGAAGAAGACAGAGTGAGAATTAGCAATGCTTTAAGTTAGCAGACTATTATGAATAAGGGGGCCTATCTTTAGTTTTTTCCTATTGACACAAAATACCTAGGTACTAAGGTACCAATTGGAAAACTTTGCACTTGGTTAAGTGAGTAAAATTGACTTCATTTTCGTATCAAAATTTAACAAAATAAAAAGACATACAATTCAGTAAATATCAAGTTTAATTTATAACGATTATTACAAATTAGGTACTTAAAGAATTTTAAGTAGGTAGGAAATTATATTTAAAAAAGTATTAATTCGCAAAGAGAAAATAAAACATTCAGTGTGATGGATGAACCTGGTGACTATCTACCAATCTAGCTACATCCGGTTCAATATTGGTGAGTTGCAGCCTTAAATCTCCACGTTCGTTGATTTTCAAACGGTTTCTTTGTTTCGTCAAAATGTTTGTTACCACACTGAAGCTTTTTTCAACTAGGTATGATGATGGAAAAGCGATAAGGTATTTTTCAGCAATGTTCCACAATGTAGGATACTGTGTTTCAATGTTGCGTTGCAACCAGAACTTCTGATAGCCTTGGTTGAACTTCTGCTTAAGCTCTTCGTCTGTGCTGATGGTAATCAACTCTTCTTGCATTATCACATTGGCTTCTTCTATGGCTGTGGTATTGTACGGATTTATTATCCATTGAGGAATTTGTAAATTTAAAAGATCCTCAAACCTCTCCGTAAAATCCTTGTGTAATGCGTCCAAGTGAGTGACATATAATAAAATGTCATCATCTTGAAGCGTTTCTGGTAATTTTGACAAATGCAGAAACTGCGAATATTCTTTTCTGCCTAAATTTTGTTTATAAAGGATTAGTTTACCCACGAAGGCCGATATTATTGATTTTGTTTTAATCAAGTTAAGATCGTCACCCTGCAGCTGCAAATTAACTTTGTTGAACATTCCAAAGATATCAGTCAAGTAATAAATATCTGTTTTACAATTGTTCAGATTTTCTTTCAAATTCGGATCTTTTTCTTGTAAAAACTCCAACACAGATTCAAAAACGGCTGAAAATCTTTCTAAGCAAGAGCCTCTTGATAGCCAGCGAACTTCAGTGTGAAGAAGTAAATCGAGTAAAGACTTCGTCGTTTTCCTCACATAGCTGAGCAAATAACCGAGAGTTCAAAGAATTGCTTCGAATCTTGTTGATAGCATTTATTACATATTGTAAAGACTTATGCAATCTAGGACTCAGCTTTTTTGCTTTTTTGCTGCCTGTGAATCACGCAGTGAATGACCAGTACATCAGGCAGTTGTCGCTTTAAGTGAGCTATAAAACCACGATGACGACCAACCATAGACGGTGCACCATCAGTCGCAACAGAAACAATGTTCTTCCATGGAATAGCTTTGTCAGTAAAAAAATGTTCCACGGCCTGAAAAATTGATTCTCCTCTGGTATCAGTCTCTAAATATGTAGCAAAAAGCAGTTCTTGGCACATATTTTCATCTTTGATATATCGAACATATCCTAACAACAGAGCTTCATTGCCGGGTAATGTAGACTCGTCCAACTGGAGAGAGAATCTGTTGGTCTGTAAGAACTTGCATAAAATGTTTTCCACATCGCGTCCCATCTCGTCTATGCGTCTCTGAACGGTGTTATTGCTCAAAGGTATTCTCTTTAAAATATCATGTGCGGGTTTGTGCAATACATTGTTAAGGACCTCCGCAATGGCTGGTAAGATAAGCTGCTCTCCAATTGTGTGGGGTTTCCCCGACTTCGCTATTAGTAAAGATATATTATAGGACGCTCGTAAACCATCATCGTCTTTAATAGATGATGACGCAAACATCGATCTTATGGATGGCCTTTTGTCTAGTTTTTCTTTAAGTGCTTGAAAAAATGTCAAGGGCTTACTTTTTTTGTCAGCATGTACTCTCGATAAGTGGTCATCCATTTTTGAAGGCTTCATGGCATCGTTACTGAATACTTTTTCACATATGAGACACATCGGCAAGTGTTGATTTGATGGAGATGCAATAAATCCGAACTTCAAGTAGTCCAAACTGTATTGTCTGCATTTTTTTTTCGTGTCCGCCATCATAAAACTCTCAGTAATCCTGCAAATAAAAAAATAAGAAACTAAGTGCCTAAATTAAAAACAATACCTAATAAACTGTTAAATTTACTGGTAAATTTTTACAATTGAAACAACTGAGGCAACTGCAAACTGTTGCAAACAATCTACAGATAGCTCAACTGATCACTATCACACAGTGTGCAGTGGGGCAATGCTGATGCGCTGTGCCGGATAAAAACTGTTTGGTACTTACCCTGTTAATTTTTCATAAACTGCAGATATTGTGTGGTTACGCTATTAACTCGCGTAGGGAGCTCAGCATTTTGTAAATTCTTTTCCAGTCACTTTACTTCACTTAATTTAGCTATGTAATAACTTTGTAATCTCTTGAAATAAATGAGTACTTATATGAGTTATTATCGTTCAAGCTCCAACGAATTTCAAAACGCAAATGAACCTAAGTGCAACCTCGTTAAATAGTAAAATATCAGGAACATGTTTGGACTTGCAACTTGATCATGAATTCGTTCGTGTTAAATCGCGCAAGCGTCAAATAGAGAGCAAGTCAAAACGCGCCTGAAAGACGTACGCTCGAACTCATTATCTTGCACAAACTTGTCCACACTGACTTGCCGAGTTTTTCATCTTGTACGAACTTGAGGCTTTATATTACTACAACAATGCTATTTCCTACATAAATATTAATTATTCTTAGTACACGTAACACAACATAAACAATACAGTACCTACCTACCTATCTTGAAAGTATTAAATAAGAACTTGTGTTAATTTAATAGGGGTCGATTTTTAGACCTCGTCGACCCCCATAATCAGTTTTCGTTTATGTCGACCCCTAGGAAACCGATATCGACCCCAAGGGGTCGATATCGACCACTTTGGGAATCCCTGGTCTAGACTCTAGTGGTCCCAAACGCGACTGCTGAACGAGGTCCCGGGAACGATTCCCACTTGCCACTTCTCTCTCTCTTCTTCTTTGCCACTTCGGGCATTATTGGGTTTTTCATCAGTTTCTCAGTAGCAGCCACGGAGTCTAGATTTGTACCCGGTCGCTTCCTCATCGACGCGACGGTGGGACTTCGGCCTTACGTGACTACGTCATATGAATGCGGGTTGGTCATGTAATAGGGGGCACCTATTGCCATCTGCCGGGCACCAATCCAGACTCCGTGGCTGCTACTGAGAAATTCCAGACGGAAAAACCCAATGGCACTTTTTTCCGACCGGGGAATCGAACCCAGAACCTCATGTTCAGCAGTCGCACTAGCGAACAGTACTAATCTGATGAGTTTCTTTGTAAACGAAATTACTTGTTGGCAACATTTTCCGCGTGAAATTATTCTAAAAATGTTACTTCTCTATTTCAATCTGATTTTGTATGTGTGTATTTTTTTTGCACGGAAACCCGATTATTTTTTTAAAATAAAAGCCTAAGTTAGTACTTATAACAGTTATGACATCGGCTAGCCGGTAAAAGTCCTTTCAAAATTGGTTCAGTCGTTGTGAAGATTACCCAGAACAAACAGACTGACAGAAAGACAAAAAATTTAAAATATGTTTTTTTGATAAAAGTACTGTATAGCTTGTATACTATACTATATAACGTTGGTCGCGTTCCGAATATAAATTATTATGCATTTAGTAAAAAGCTGTTGTTACGAAATTGGAAACACTTCAATTTTATTTGTTTGTAAAAATCTTATTATTCTATCTTCTTTATTATTTTAAAAAATATAATAAAACACCATCAACAAAAGTTTTCTTCGTTAAATGGACTCGATTTCTACATCGCGTTCACATACGAACAAGCTCTTGATATTGCAATCGGTGTTGATCAGACGTCCATTGAAGAACATTGCGCCGCACGCCTCATACAGGTTTCCGTTAGGCTGGTAGTTGTCGAACCAGGCGCTGGCATGTACATCCATTGGATTTCCTGGAAAAGATAATGATAAATCAAACCCATGATCTCAACGACCGATACTTCAAGTATCTGTTTCTACTGTTGATGAAATTAACACTAAATGATAACACCGCAGATAACTTCACAGACACAAAGCTCCGTGACTAATGGGTGGTCATCCATCCACGGCCCAACCTAAGCAAGTGCGGCTTAACCTGAAGAGCGACCCGAGCAGCTGCTACTATAAAGCCACGAGCTCTACTCATAGAAATATCAGTAAAATTTGTAATATGTTGGAGACGGCCATTGGTTCAGGCTTAAAATGAATCACAAGCACGCGATGGTGACATCACGCGATCTACTTACAAATCTACCCATACCACAGCGCCACTTGTCTCAGAGCCCTGATGGTCAAAAACTCTGAGCCAGGACGACAGTCAGTGTCTGATCGCGGCCGAGTTAAGTCCTCTTGGAACTGTACCCGATTCATTGTGCCCCGTGTTATTTTGCTAAGTTGTAATCTCAAGTAATTCGTTAGTTTTGCTTGAAACAATGTATCGCTCAGTGTCTTTTCATAGCACGAAACCCATCGTCTGCCCACATGATGTAGAAGCCTAGCGGAATAAATCCTGCCACTCCGACAAATATATAACCTCGTTCAGCAGATAGAAAATTGATACACGATGTAAACTATTACTAATTTAATTATACTAGCCATAAATTGTACCTAGCAAGGCGCGGTGATGGCAGGTGCAGTAAAGCTGTGACCGAGTGGCGTCCAAGGGCTGGAAAGAGAAGTGTTGGTCGTCCGGCGGCGAGATGGGCAGCCGACATTGTTGCCATCGGAATATCCTGGATGAGGCTGGCACAAGAGCGTGGAGCTTGGCACAAGCAAAGAGAGGCCTATACCTAGCAGTGGGTGAAGTCTGGCTGTGAATAATGATGATGATGAAGAAGGCTCATCCGGTCCTATCCACATACATACACGTACATTCGTGGTCCCTTAAGAGCGGCCAACCCGTCATACTTTTCATACAAACGCTCGTACGTGATTATGCAGTTGTTACACATCTATCTTTGATTCTTTTGAACTAAAAGTTATTTTGTGCACTATTGGTTTAGGTTTCTATGGTAGCAAAAAATAAAAAAATTTAGAAACAAATTCAGTATACGCCTCCAGAAATTAAGAATTAAGAAGAATTGCTGTTTTGCACAAATTTTAACTGAACTTTGGCCGTTCATAATTTATAAACTGTAAAAGTAAAGAAAACATCTCGATAGAAACCTTGCACATGTAATGGAGATTCTTAATGACAAATATTTATTTCACACACTTGTAAGAATTAACGAACACAATTTTTCGTTCAATGTCATCGCATTAGGCGGTATGAGGTGCGCGGGAGACGAGATGTGCGGGGTCGGGGCGGGGTAAGACGGGGGACTTGAAAGAAAATCGCCGCTGTGGCTCTGGATGAAACAACAAGCTTTTCGACCATACTCGCGTTGACGATAGACGGACCGGAAGGGCCCTCTTAATGGTTTATTATTCAAATGACCATCTAACTCTAGTAAAGGCAGTAAGTGAAGATATTTTTAAAATAAAAGCTTAGTTTTCATTTGACAAATACAAAATGATCAGCGGGGGTTACTATGCTGCCTTAAAAAGAGACAGAGCTATAGAAGTCGTCTAGCGCCATCTCTTCCCCACAATGGAATAACTCCTGCGTTATGACGTCAGGGAGGTAACCTGAAGTTAAAAAAAACTGTTGACAGAAGCTTCATATACAATCGCCTTCTCCAGCTTATATATTCTTTCAAAAATAAAGTAGTCTTAATAAATAAAAGAAAAAAACAACAACAAACAAACTCTCTTTTCTTTATTTAGTTAGAATCGTAAAAGAATACGGAAGCTTTTTCAAAATAATATTCAAATAAAAGTTTCAAAGAAATCCTGGAAAACTCACCGGAATGAAAAATTTAAATCCAGATACAAAGGTAATGGGCGTTCTAAATTGTATAAAAGAGGCATTAATGTAGACAACGCTTTTAATATATAAAGAAAAAGATACAAGCTTTGCACTTTCATAAAATGTGAAGAATATCTAGCATTCTTTATTCGAAGTAGTACGACGTAGTACCCTTGAATTCCCGACAAAATAAACGATTAATAAAATATTTCTACGAGAAAAGTAAGTGCTTCGGCAATCGTCTCTTATCTTCAAAATACGAACACACGATGATGGAATCAAAGGTGTAACAAGACCCTTAACGAAGACGAAAGGCACTTGTTCTCCTCATCATTGCGATCATTGTTTTGCTCTAGACCATAACCTGGGAACCTTCTAGTTACGGAGATATTGGGGGTCAAAGTTCCAACATTTTCACAAGTTTTTTTTATAAATACATGTTTTAATGCAAGATTTTTACTTTAAACACCTCCACGATCCCCGTACTATTCAATCCATCTATCAGGACAATGTTGACTTGCGCAAGTAGCGGTCTGATAGTGCTCCCATCTGTTACAACAAACAACAAGTCGGTAACTTCGCTGCGTTCATTGAGTCCTACCGTAGACCGTGATTTTTTACCCCATAAAATTAAGTCGTATCCCAGCAATCAGTTTTGCGTAAAGTTACTTATTAGTTTGATGAACATAATGCTTGGTTGACGGCTTCGTGATGGGTCCTGTTACACCCTGTATATAAAGATGTTATAGCCATGGAAGTACTAAGTACCTATTTTATTTTTATTTTATTTTATTCTATTCGGGAAACTTACAGCTAATATAAACAATGTTCATAAACAATACAAATTTATTCTATTGTGTCATCATCTGACTAACCTTTTCTCAACATGTTGGGGTCAGCTTCCAGTGTAATCGGATACAGCAGAATACCAGTATTTTTCATGGAGCGACTGCCTATATAACCTCCACAACGATTTAACATGCTTTCCGAGGCACGGAGGAAACTTGATGGTCACCCGTCCACGGACCGACGTTACCTTGGCCAGCACTGCTTAATCTTGAAAATTGTCCCGCGCAGCTGTTATTGAGCTACGAGCTCCTAATTTGTATTTCCTATTTTTATTTGACCGTATTCTTAAACACATTTTTATCTTATCCTGATGATTCCTGAGTAAAAATAATATGATTCTATCTATTCCGTCTGTTAGATTATCGAAAAATATTAGATAAGTATTTTTTGTTTTATAAAATCAATAAAAAATTACGAAGATAAAACGCATCAAATAATCGAAGTGTGGGCTTGTGACGTCACTTGTACGTAAAAAGTGTACATACTAGTGACGTCACTGTAACGTCATCGTTTTTTGTTTACGTGAAATAAGAAAAAATACGTATCCGTTATTTATGGAAATCTATCTGAAGGACTAATTAATTTTTTTATTCATCTACCCTATTGGAAGCGTACACTTGTATTTGGCCCTGTTCTATGTATATGGTTGCTGTTGGAGATCTAATAAATAAATAAACACAGGTTGCTGTGCCCGACAGGGACCTTAACATCTAATTATAAGTTTACCACCTAAGAATACCTACATATGGAATGAAATAAAAGTATTGAGTATTGAGGTAGCAACAGCTCCAACAAAGCTCTCTAACTTTTTTACCTTTTCGTCATATAATATTAATGCATACAGCGGCATCGCTGCCACCATTACACAGAACGTGACGAAGCGTAATGTATTCACTTAAATTATACAATGAGTTCTTAGTTTTTACCGAGACTATACTCATGTTATAAAGAATGATTTTTTTTTTTTAGAATACGTGCCATCACGCCTGTAGTCCTCGAAGTGTTAGGCAGAGGTGTACCTAATATAGTACACCCACATTTCGTCAGTTATATTTAAGTCGCATCCAGTCCAACCGGTCACAAATCCAGACTCCATGCCTGCTACTGAGAAATTCGTGATGGAAAAACCCAATAACACTTTGCCCGACCTAGGAATCGAACCCAGGACCTCATGCTCAGCAGTTGCGCTTGCGACCAGTCAAGTAAGTTAGCTACTGTTTACTTATTGAGTTGGGAAGGAGTAGGTACATAACCAGCCTACGTTTGCATGGCTGGTATAATCCACCACGCCGGCTCGTTATGGGATGGTGCATATCACATCAAGATCTTCTGTATCTACGATATTTTTGTTCGGTTCCCTCACTACGTTTCCCTTCACCATTTCAAATAATAATAAATAATAAAAAGTTTATTGATTTAAGAATCAACACACACACACATACCCACACACACACACTTTTCTTAAAAAGTGTTACAATATTTAGGTATGACACTGGATCCCGCAATAGGTATATGTCATGTAACAGGATCCAGTCTCTTTCGACAGATAATATGGATTATAAAATAGAACAAATGCAACAGTTACAGTATAATTAATTAAACTTAGGACTAAAAGGTTACCAAGTATACGTATGTGTGTATGTGATGAGGGTGAGTGTGTATGTGATGAGTGTGAGTGTTTATGTGATGAGTGTAAGTATGTATGTGATGAGTGTGAGTGTGTGTGTGATGAGTGTAAGTGTATATGTTACGAGTGTAAGTATGTATGTGGTGAGTGTGAGGGTGTATGTGATGAGTGTAATATGTATGTGATGAGTGTGAGTATGTATGTGATGAGTGTAAGAGTGTATGTGATGAGTGTAAGTATGTATGTGATGAGTGTAAGTGTGTATGTGATGATGAATACTTAAATGGTTAACGGTTTTCCGTTTCAGCATAATTAAGCCCAAGCAACCAATCCTGAACCTGTTGTTTGCAGCCAAACATTGACAAGAGGAATTTTAAGAGCGGTGGTTATCATCACGCTCACGCATCAAGGGCAGAAGCCCTTATCCCAATTTATTTGCAGTCGGCGCAGCATGTCTTCTTCTTCCATACTTCTCTTTTACTCGTCATCTTGGCAGACACCTCCTTTCTAGCCATATCAACCTTCACACAGTCTATCCATCGTTTCTTTTGGTCTACTTCTACTCTAATAGCCATTCACATTCATACTCAAAACTTTCCTCACGCCGTTCTCCTCGTTCCTCCGCATATTATGCTCATAGCGGTGGTGTTGCACGAAATTTAATAAATCATAGTGTCTCTTTGGATTCAAACCTACGACGCGTTAGTCGGAGCCATTACGACTGAACCACTACTGCTCGAAGGAAAGAGTGACCTCAAATAAAAATCAAGACATCGTTCAAGTTTCACTGGTAAATTTAGCCCTTAATAAAATAGCCCTCTATAAAATGAATTACCCATCCTTTTCCGATCGATGGAATATTCCAGAAGTTGTTTGACTTAAATAGCGATCGACCCTAACCAATAAGCAATGAAAGGAACCCACGTAGGACTCGTAGGTACCTATTCGGAAAGGACCAAGCTACTGGTAGCTACGTGAGAGCATTCGTTATTGAGATTCTGACGTACCGACCCTTGAAAAGGACTAACATATAATTTTATACTTACACGGTTTTGTATGATAAAAGTATTTATTTCAAGGGTGTTTGCATAAGGGAGTCATTACCACCTGCCTAGCCTTTTCCGAACTTTGTTGGAGTCGGTTTCCAATCTAACAGGATCCAGCTGAATACCAGTATTTTATATGAAGCGACTGCCTGTCTGCTCTCCACAACCCGGTAAGTACTGGGTAATACGATACCCCTTGGTACGAATAGTTGTCACTTTCAGGCCACTGACTACCTGTAACGACTGTCAAAGATCTACAAATGACAGCCGGGACCAACGGCTTAACGTGCTTTCCGAGGCATGGAGGAAACTCGGTATGTAATGGACGGTCACCCATACACGGACAAACCTAGGCTAGGCTAGGCTAGGCTAGATCCGAGTGGCTGTTATTACCTCGTGTATATTAAGTGAATAAGAAATACTTCGAAAAATCCAAAATATGCTGGTTTTGTTTCTAAATCACAGTAGTAACAAAATTTAGTCCTTCTTTTTGCTATAAATGAAACCAATAACATCACGATAATGAAACTGTAGGTTAACAAAAATAAAATTGTTAACACCTATAAAAGAGATTCTCGAAAGAGCCGCGAAAATTGAAAAAGGGAAGATAACCAAGTCGCTAAATCTTGGGATAATATCGAATACAAAATTCAATTTGAAACGTAAGACTCAACACGTAATTCGTTTATGAACCCTA
This sequence comes from Eugnorisma glareosa, assembly GCA_947578425.1. Classification (NCBI taxonomy): domain Eukaryota; kingdom Metazoa; phylum Arthropoda; class Insecta; order Lepidoptera; family Noctuidae; genus Eugnorisma; species Eugnorisma glareosa. The sequence continues at coordinate 14,555,521 of OX387960.1, read as the reverse complement.
ATAATAATGTAAAAGAAGGAACAAGGATTTTTATCATAGGAAGTCAACCTACATTTAACACTGAAATCTAATTTTTGTAGAAAAAAATGTGTTTTAGGTTTTCATCCGTGAATGATGGTGACGACTGGGAATAGACGGATATAGATGGTGCCAATTGTACAAAAAAGTAAGTTTGGCATACACAAAAAAAATGGGCCATAGAAGGAATATAAAATAGGATGAAGCGGGAATAAAATAATTAAAATTATATTTTGGGACGAAGGAAGCATATTTTTTGGGACGAAACAGGAATTTTGTATGTGGGACGAAACTCAGTGGGCCGAACGGAGACTAAATCTGAATGCATAATACATATTTTTAACACTTTTCTTTTATAAAAGTTACGCATCCTTTCAGTAATGTCCGCCACGATATAAAATCACTAAAATAACTCTGTCTATCGATCTGTCTGACTTTCTGGTACCTTGGATTTCAATGTGCACACAGGTAGGCAATAACTAGAGTCACTTAGTAGGGTACTTTTGACCCGTAGCTTAACTTCCGACCTAATACGCACGGCGACCAATCAAGCTATACAAAACCAGTTGATTCGGATCTCTCATTGTACGGGAAATCTATACAAAGTGAGGCCATTTATACTGGAAATGTATAGCTTGATGTGTCAATGTATAGCTTGATGTGACAAATCAGTGAACTTGTACCAAAAACTCGCAATTGTAAACGATAGCTATCGCTACCGATACTATCTGTCATTATATATCATATCTCAAGCATGTCATAATACGCGACCTGTGCATAGTAGGTACTCCAATAATTCCTTATCTCTTAAACGATCTCGTAATTGCCAAATACGTTTTGTTTTATTTTTATTTTTTATTATTACAGTTCTCAGGGTTTTTAATTGTCTGCCAGGGTTGCGGGACTGTTCGAAAGAGATACCGCGGCACTGGAACACAAAGGGCAAAGGAAGGAACATGGATGGGTTTTAGTCAGTAAAAGTCTGACACTCCCTCCTGCTCAGCCCGGAGCGGGAGGGGTTATTTGATGATTTACCATCCGAAAAAAAAAAAGGGTTTTAATTGTACAGTCGGTATTATTATTATATTACAATTAGTATGGTTTGCTATCATACCGCCTGTAACAGAAAGTCATATGGAAGAGTGTGGTACGGACCATCAAACTGAACAACTTTCGCTATGGGACCACCATCGTAATCGTAAAAAAAATATCAGCTGTCCCATACAAAATTTCAATACCAACTCGACCCAAATATATGGGACAATACGTGGTAACCGTTTTGATGTCGGTGTGCCTTCCACCCTGTATAATTAGCAAACCATACTAATTGTAAGATAAACAATACCGGCCACCCTGTATAAGAAATCCCTCAGTTGTAATCATTGCGCTGTAATACTGTATTTGGTGTTCATAATTAGCTTATAAATCACCGAGATAAATGATAAATAACAATTAACATAGTCTAAAATACGAGTAATTACTGGTTTTATTAATTGACAGGTTTTTGTAATAAATTGTTACTCTTAACTACGTCTGAAGGGGTGTTGTGCTTTTTTACATAAAATAAATATATCTTCTCCATTGCATGTAAATAACACAAATTGCCAACTTTTTTATTGATACACCCATGATATGGTAAGTTATAATCACTACCACTTTACAACTACTTTTCAGTTCAAAAATATGGTACATCATCCCAAATTAATTTTATGACATAACATAACGTCACACTGATAGTCCTCGATGGGTGAGGCAGAGGTTTCTCTGTAGGATATCCAACTTTTCGCAGTCATGGCTAGTTCCATGTATTTGGGAGAGAGACTATTGTGACCAAAAGGGGACAAATCTGACTACGGGTTACTACTAAGATATAACATAACATCACGCCTGTAATTCCCGAAGGGCTAGGCAGAGGTGTATACAATGTGTAACAGAATAAACGCACAACCTCTTAAAGGGTCATTGTACTCATCATTATGAACAACTTTCACTATGGGACCAAAACTGAAATCGCAAAAAAAAAATCGACTGCCCCATGCATTTCTGTGCGCATAATTCGACCAAATGTACTGAACAGCTGATTTTTTTTTCGCGGTTTCGGCGTTAGTCCCATAGTGAAAGTTGTTTATAATGATGAGTACAATGCCCCCTTAAGAGGTTGTGCGTTTATTCTGTTACACATTGTATATATAATAGTACACCCAGATTTCGCCATTTATATTTTAAATTATATGCAATAAGGGCAAGCCTATTGCCATCGACCGGGCACAAATCCACACACCGTGCCTGCTACTGAGAATTCCTGATGGATAAATCCAATAACACTTTGCCCGACATGGGAATCCAACCCAGGACCTCATGCTCAGCAGTTGCGCTTGCAACCACTAGACATCGCATCTTGCATCGGAAATATCTTACGGCCGTTTTCTATAACTTACTTACGTATAACGGTTAGTGAATATGCCTTACACTAGTAGCTATCGGTGTTTCTATGAACAAAGTTAGAAATGAATTTAAAGGAATATCCTATTCACGTCACTTAACTGTCTCTCGGAGGGGCGACAGTTGATGTTCCTTTAACTGTTTATTTGAGATAGCAAAGTACCGTTAACTGTTAGAAAGTTATTGAAAACGGCCGTAAGATAATTTCCGATGCAAAACCCCAGTTGCACTCTGCCCCCTCTGCCTCTGCAACCACTACACAAACGAAGCAATTAATTTTTAATCAATGATTTTTCACTTTTCAGTTGCGTAACTAAAACTCTTCTTAAATTACAAACTACTCAACAAAAACAAACCTTCGTTTTAACAAAAGCAAAACAATATATTCCGCGCACGACATAGCCTAAAAAAATGGCCGCGTAAACAAATAAGGCTAAGCGCAACCGGGGCCACAGAAAAGGCCATAACTTCATTATCCAACTGCGCTTCTCTTATTACACACCGCTTATGAAGGAAAAAATATTTCCCTCTACAAGGTATATTGCTAATTTTAAAATGTTATGAACAATTTTCTTGTTGCTTGGATTATTTTTGACCTTTTTACAGTGTTGGTTATTGAGGATATAACTTTTTATTAAAAACCTAGAAACCGGTGAGAATTGTTTACCTTTAGTAATTTATTATGTACCTACTTGGTAGTACGGATGATGTCAAAGAATCATCACCGCTATGTTGATTCCCATAACGTCGATTCTTGATTGTGATTTGACTCTTGATAAATTCATAACCCACCAGATAAGTACTAGGCTGGCATGAATAGAAGATGATGTCTAATCTAATATTCTGTGTGTCTGATTATAGCTCTATGATTGAAATACCATCAAATACGCACTTTGGACTTGGAGTTGCGGATACGAGCCCGTTATACAATACGATACCATCTTCAATTCATGCTAGCCTAGTATTTCTTCTACTAGACTTCTAAAGTTACCACACAGAACTCTCGTGCAAAATTACATTTAATGAGACTTGAACATTCTGCAACTTGAACTTTTTGAGATGTAGGACAGGTATTTTGAAACTTAGACGTTTTGAGACTTCTTTTGAGATGTGGAAGTTTTGCAACCGTATGCTATTTTGCTACTTGAATGTTTTGACACTAAACGATTTCAAAGTGCAAATAACAAGATTAGGTCTACCAAAACGAACTAACCCACTTCGTGTCTCTCATTTTCTAAAGTACCTAATTGTAATGATTTTGCATAGATTGTAGGTAGGCTTATTTTACCAGAACGAAGATAGGACTTCGTTCTGGCATAGATTTGCAAAAAATACAAGCTCTAATGGATTTTAGATGTATTTTAAAAAGTGCCAATTTCAATCAAGCCTCATTCAAATCGAGTGTACAGTATCTCATCTCTTCAGTCTGATCTCCAGTCTCTAGAGGTCTGAACTGAAACAACATAAAAACGCACCCTTTTTTATACGAAAAAGTAACCATTATATAACTTCACGCCTGTAATCCCAGAAGAGTTAGGTAGAGGTGTACCTAATAGTACGCCCACATTTCGCTAGTTATGTTTCAGTCCCACGTAATAGGCGGCGAGCCTATTGCCATCAAACGGGCACAAATCCAGACTCCGTGGCTGCTACTAAGATATTCCTGATGGAAAAAACCTAATAACACTTTGCACGACTCGAGAATTGAATCCAGGACCTCATGCTCAGCAGTCGTGCTTGCGTCCACTAGATCTACGAGGCAGTCATAATAATAACGAATCCAATAAACCAAACCACTATCTTCCTTATAAACTAACCTAGACGTTCAAAACAGAATAAATACACGGTGATAAAACTGTCTCCAAACGCAGTAAAACCGCTTCGCTGGTAGGCTATAAATTTTTTAGCCTGTGGCCGATTTTTCCCTACGTGAGCGCTTTCGCTTTTCGCGTGTCACTATAATATGTATCAATCAAGTTTTTTACTCTGTGGTAAACAGTAACAAGCTATAAATTAAATGGAGCTAGGATTTATTTATGTTAGGATCTTTAGAATGACTAGAATTTATGTTAGTATTGAATACCATAATGGTTTTTTTGTAGGAATAACGTATGTGTGACAGACGGCAAGGAGGATATTTTTTATGATAATTGTATTATATATTTATCAGATTTTTTAATAGATTTTTTAACAGTCAGGGTTTGACCGAGTACAGTAAAGAATGTAAGTCACATTCTTGATTGACCGAGTACAGTCAAGAATGTACGTCATATTCTTGATTGTACTCGGTCAAACCGTGACTGTCAGTTAAGAGCGGCCAACCCGTCATACTTTTCATACAAACGGTCGTACGTGATTATGCAGTTGTTACACATCTATCTTTGACTTTTTTGAACTAATAGGTATTTTGTGCACTATATCTAGGTTTCTAAGGTATCAAAAAATAAAAAATTGAAGAAACAAATTCAGTATAAGCCTCCAAAAATTGCTTTTTTGCACAAATTTTAACTGAACTTTGGCCGTTCATAATGTACTCATAAACTGTAAAAGTAAAGAAAACAACTCGATAGAAACCTTGCACATGTAATGGAGATTCTTAATGCCAACTATTTATTTCACACACTTGTAAGACTTATTCAAAAACCCGTATTTCCTGGAACAAGTTTAAGAAATTTTCGAATACTATTTTTCGTTCAATGTCAACGCGTTAGGTAGTATAAGGTGCGCGGGAGACGATATATGCGGGGTCGGGGTGGGGTAAGACGGGGGAATTAAAAGAAAATCGCCGCTGTGGCTCTGGATGAAACAACAAGCTTTTCGACCATGCTCGCGTTGACGATAGACGGACCGGGAAGGGCCCTCTTAAAACTAGCTAGGACTTCCGATCAATGGAGGAGCTCGTGGCTAAATAATAACAGCCACACGGGTCGATCTGCGAGGTGAAGCCGCGCTTGCCTAGGTTGGTCCGTGGATAGGTGACCAACCATCACATACCGAGGTTGTTCCGTACCTCGGAAAGCACGTTAAGCCGTTTGTCCCTGCTGTCATTTGCAGATCTTTGACAATCGTTAAAGGTAGTCAGTGGCCCGAAAGACTGACAACCAGTCTCACCAAGAAGTATCGTACTACCCGGTGCTAACTGGGTTGTGGGAGTCAGATAGATAGTCGCTCCATGTAAAATACTGGTATTCAGCTGCAACCGGTAAGACTGGAAGCTGACCTCAACTTAGTTGGGAAAAGGCTAGGCAGGCCAATGATGATCACTATGAAAACCGGTACCTAGCTCAAACATTACGATCCGATTCCTGTAGGTCGACTGATCCTTGTGAAAAGTAAAGTATGATTTTATTCATAGCCAGCACACAAAAGTCTGCTAACTTAAAAATATTTCCTCCATCTAGACATTGAAGCTCCTACAATATTCTTGTCTGAATTTTTCATGTTCGTTCTGGCATTATTCCAAACTAGGCTATTGAAGAACCAACTTTCATTGTCATTCACGAATGTGCTGTCATAAAACTTTATACCTTACGTTGGAGTAGTAAAATTGGTTTTTGTTTATAGGTGTATTGGGTAGAGGAATTTATATTTTGGTAAAGGTGCGTTATAAGTTGTGGAAACTCCGCCCTCTATATTTTGCCAATACACGAAGCTGTCAAAGTTGGTAGACTTTGATCTGAAAAAATGATAAGTTGTCTATTGCTCATAAATACTTGAGAATGTTTGGATTGATCGCCAGTGAGATTTGATGGCTTTCTTTTAGTTTTTTCGTTAGAAATCTATCTTTGGGAATGATTTGTTTTTGGAATTGTTTTTATTGCCCATAAAGTGCTGTGCTCAAGTGTCAGGTGAATAAATAGACTATAATGTTTTTTTAAAGTATTACAAATCAGGTGTTGAAATAAGAAAACGAAAAGTATCAAATGTAATGAAAATACCTACAAACTATTCGGGATTTTTGCTACTAAATAGCAACTGCAGGTGACAGTGCCAAAGTCATTTAACTACTACCTCAAGACATACAGTGTGTAACAAGACCCTTAACGAAGCCGTCAACCAAGCATTATGTACATCAAACTAAGTAACTTGAAAAATCACTTTTTACGGTAGGACTCAATTTAAAATACTCAAAACCTTGTGCTGATGGATGAATTAGATAGTATGGGGGTCGTGGAGGTATTCAAAGGAAAAATCTTACATTAAAAATATGTATTTAAAAAAAAAACTTGTAAAAGTTAGAACTTTGACCCCTTTTTTTACCGATGGGAAATCGTCAAATAACCCCTCCCGCTCTGGGCTGAGCAGGAGGGAGTGTCAGACTTTTACTGACTAAAACCCATCCATGTTCCTTCCTTTGCCCTTTGTGTTCCAGGGCCGCGGTATCTCTTTCGAACAGTCCCGCAACCCTGGCAGGCATCGGTCCTTTCGGACCCTTCCTGTTTGCTGACTCTCTTTCAGGCGCGCGTGGAACACGAATGCGCCGTCGACACGGCCTGTCGTCATAAGACGGACGGACGGCAAGCTAGCCCATAGCTCACCGTCCACAGGCCCGCGAACTTTGACCCCTAACATCTCCATAACCAGATGGTTCACAGGTTTGGTGTGGAACTAAAAATTATCGGAATGACGGGGAGAACAAGTGCATTTCGGCTTCGTTAAGGGTAGGCTACCCTTTACGAAGCCGAAATGGACACAATACCACCATAATTAGCAGCCAACCAAATACCTTTGACTTTGCAATTGAAAAACCTGAGTATAAACTCTAATTAACATAATTCACGCCTGAAATCCCCGAAGGGCTTAGCAGAGCTGTACCTAATTATTAAATCCACATTTGGCCAGTTATATTTAAGTCACATGTAAAAGGGAGCGAGCCTAATGCCATCAACTGGGCACAATTCCAGACTCCGTGACTGCTACTGAGAAATTACTGATGGAAAAACCAAATAATAATTTGCCCGACCCGGGAATCGAACCCAGGACCTCATGCTCAGCAGTCGTGATTACGACCACAAGACTTAATCAAATTAAGTTCTGTCAAAATTCGGTTCTTTATCATCATCAATGATTGGTAGCCTTGTTCGTGTTAGTATAAGCTGCCTCTCTGCCGTACTTGCCGGGTCTGGTCGAGTCAGGTCTTCCCTGCGGTCTTTTGTAGGTCGCCCTCCTATCCAGCAGTTGGTCTGCATTCTAAAGACTGTTACAGAACGGAGACAAATAATAAATCTAAGACAACATCACCAAATCTAAACAATAAGTAAGACTTCTTGAAGAAAACATGAGAAAATTGCTTACGCTCTTAAAATAATTTCGATCACGACAAAGTTTGTCTGAACACCGTAAGTTTGAAACAACTAAGTACAACAAAACTCGTGATATTGTAAACGATCTCCAACAAATTTAATTAAAAGTAACTTAATTAATTATTGAACTGTACGGAACCCATACATACGTACGAACTTGGAAGTATTAAAACTTTGAAAAATACACAGCACGGGAATTGTTTGCTTCTGGTTTAATGGAAGCTTGTAATACTATTATAGTAAGGTCACAAAATAACATAATAGTTCAAAGTACCGGTGGACCGGTGACCTGGTGAAGGTTGTGGGGATCGCTTGATGCGAGACGCACGGTACCGGTCAATGTGGCAAGTTGGCGACACTTGGGGGAGGCCTATATCCAGCAGTGGACGTCTTTTGGCTGAAATGATGACGATGATAATGCCTCAAAGTACAGCTAGGCACATTGATTCTTGACCATATTTTCCCTAAGACGTAAGACGCAGACGGGACGCAGACATGTCTCTTCAGCATCTTTTTCATACAAAATGTATAGTATAAGCCTCGCGACGCAAAACACACAGAAAAGGCAGGGCGCGGACACGACTCTTGCCCGTCTGCGCCTCAGACGTGCCCCGTCCTGTCTATCAACAGATAGACAGGACGGGGCACGGGCGCGAGCGGACGAGGGGCGGGCGAGAACGGGGGTGCGGGCGAGGTAAGACGCGGATGCCGGGGATCGCGCGGCACGCGCATCGCTCGTCGTTCTCGTGGCGCCCGGCGCCCGTGCCTCTTCTTTAGCCGACTTCAAAAAAGGAGGAGTTAAATGTTCGTGTGTATGTATTTTTTTTCTATATGTTTTAATGCGCCCCGTCCGCGCCCCGCCCTTGTCTTACGGTTTTTCTGTGTGTCCTGCGCTTTAGTCATCATCATCGTTTGCCTTTCCCCAGACATGTTGGGGTTGATTTCCAGTCTAACCGGATGCAGCAGAATACCAGTATTTTACATGAAGCGTCTGCCTATGTGACCTCCACAACCCAACAAATGACAGCCGGGACCAACGGCTTAACGTGCTTTCCGAGGCATGGAGGAAACTCGGTATGTAATAGGCAGTCACTCATCCACGGACCTACCTAGGCAAGCGCGGCTTAACCTTAAGATCGACCCGAGCGACTGCTATATTATTTAGCGACGAGCTCCTCAAATATGAGCATATTTTAAGATAAGATAAGATAAGATAAGATATTTTTTATTTGCATAAAACATGGTATACAAGGTGTTATTAAAAAAAAAAAATACATTAGATCGGACATGGTTTGCTTACTACTAAAGCATGCAAACTTACTTACTAAAGATACATTTAAATAATACTAGGTTTACATTTAATTCATATTAAAAAAATCATGAATGCTATAGAAATTGTTATTATTGAGCCATTTATATAATTGTATTTTAAATAATTTATAATTTAATGTTTTAAACATTTTTGGTAATTTTTTACCTAGGTATATTGTATAAGTAGTGAATATAATCAATCAATCCACCTAGCCATACTATACTGTCTTGGGTTTGGCTTCCAATTTAACTGGGTGTTGCTGAATACCCATATTTTTATGGAGCAAGCGAGAACTTACCTAACCTCTACAGCACAGTTGTAGTTCGGTTCAAACTTTATGGCGGCTCGAAAGTTAGCGGCGAGTGACGGACTGCGCATTATACAGTCAAGACGATGCGTCCTATTTGCCCCGCCGATACCTAAAATTGTTTTCTGCGCACCTTACGTTAGATGTTCCGTGCCGCCATAAAGTTTGAATCGTTATTCCTGCGCAAACTGTCACTCGCAGCTCACTTTTGAGCCGCCATAAAATTTGAACATAACTATACTGGGTAACAAGATACCGGAAGGACTTCCAAAGAGCCTACACGAATCACATCACATAGTTGCACAGCTATTTCACAAATATTTTAGGGCTGGAGGACTTGCTTCCTTCCAGTCTAACCAAATGCAGCTGAAGAAAAACGATAAAAAATAAAAATAAAAAATTGTAAATACTGGTAGTATTTACATGGAGCGACAGTAGTAAGTATCTGACCAACACTAAAATGAGACACAAATGAAATAAATCTGTTACAAACGAAAATAAATGCCATTTAAATCAATACACCCCCAGATCCATTCGTTAATAAAACAATGAGCTTAGTATATGCAAATTGGCATCAGATAGCAGACACAATTAGTGTGCCAGTGTCTCTGGCATAAAGTGAAGGACAATAGCCCTGTGATTAGGCTCGCTTACTCGACTTAATACTTGTATAATACTTGGCGGTTGTTTCAGTTTAAATATATCTTGGCAGTGGTCGTCTTTTGATTTGAAGATGGAAGGAATAATGATTGACTGTGTGGATTTCTAAAGAGTACTGAACTAACAGAGAAGCGATAAAAACCGTAGAACTTCTTCATATTACTACATAATAGTCTGCCATTGCTTGTCTTTTTTAAATAATAAATCTTTGAAATTAAATGAACGTCAAATTCATACAACACCTTTTTCATTTTTGAAAATACTTGGATTGCTAAATTGTTCACACGTCCCTGTACACTTTGTACCCTCCTCACAATCGATAATATTAATTATATTTCCTCGTATGAATTTCAAAGTAAGATTATTATACCCTAGCAGAAATAACTTTGTATCACATAATTATGTGAAGTTTCCTGGAGGGTGTTAACCTTCTCGTAACACCCGTGGTGAATATTATTACTACATGTATGTGACTATGTATAGGTACAGCTAGATACTCTTATTAAAATGAACAGACGTAGATTGCTTGACGCTTACGCTCCTTTTATGACCTCAGGTGATGCGCATGGTATATTCCAAGCAATTTCATTTATGTTCGCCGGAGACATAGGGATGATTGATATTAGAAAAATATCAATGTTGAAATCGTTGTTAACATGGATTCAAAAGCATCAATATCCAATAACTATCGAAAAGACAATATCGATGTCCGAAAACATCGTTGTTTTCCCGCTAAACTTCTTTAAAGTTTATCTAACATTGATGAAATTATCGATCATTCTTACGCAGTCACCGTCAGAACACGCGTGGTGCTTGAGCATGCAACTCGTGACCAAGGGGTTATGATAGATACAGACGCAGCGATTCTAATCACCAGCGACTCGCTGGCGATTTCAACATAGATTCTGACAGCCGTTGTCACTAGAGATGTAAAAATCTAAGTAGACTTCAGTCAACTTATATGTGCAGACAGGAAAACGCAGAACTAAAATAAACGTAAAAGTTTGACATATCGATGAATGTTTTCTTGACAAGCAGCGCCATCTTGAACTGCAAACTTAACTTACTTACTTTACTTTTTAACCTATATGTCAACGCTCTGATTGTTGCTCTCAGCAGTCACCATGTCGGTTGTCATATTGATGGAGTTTGTCTGAATAATATTAGCTATACGGAAGACATGGCGCTGCTCAGTACCTCCCATCAAACTGTACGGGGTTCCCTTGGTTAGAGCGGACCAGTTCAAATACATTCATTATTACTTAAAGTTGTCATACTCTACTGACGTGAGATTTTGACGTTGCTGTCAGTCGCTACAGATCGATCTCGATGCGTGTGTACCTAGTATTAGATAGAATATTCTGGATCTCTGGGTTAACGTTTTATTTAGCTTTCTAGGTGCGTAGGAAGGTGACAAATTATGTCAACTTTTTATTTCTTCTGTTACTTATTTCTAGATTTCGCAGAGATAAAATGTCAGTTGTAGCAATTTAACTCTGCACGGGTGGAAAATACTAATTCTTTTTTATTTATCAAAAGAGTTATTCTGGCCAAAAATAAATTCAAACGGAAATACTCCGAAATAGAGACAAGCTAAACGCTAGACTTGTTTACTCATGAAAGAAAGAGAAAGAAATATAAATAAGGAGATTTGTTTTGTTTTACTTTGGACGCCTTAATCAATTTCTCAGACTTCGTCGGTGTTTAGGGTTCCGTAGCCGAATGGCAAAAAACGGAACCCTTATAGATTCGTCATGGCTGTCTGTCTGTCCGTGTATGTCACAGCTACTTTATTCCGTATCTATTAAGAGTACACAGTTTTGGAAATTAGTAGGTAGATGTATTCCATGAACCGCGTTAAGATTTTTATATAAAAATAAAAGATTAAAGGACATACCTGGAACTGAAACTAAAAAATATATTTTTCATCAAATCTTTACGTGCGGGGTGTCTATAGATGGGTCTTTAAAAATAACATTGTGGTTACTAAAACCATTTTTTGGCAAAGTCAATTTTTTGAAAGATGGACACTTGCAAAGTGGTAAAATGTGTATCCATGTGAGGAAGGGGGCACTCTAATTTCTAAAGCAAGAGGAGGAAAACTCTGAAAAATGTAGGATTGTAGAACGTAAATAAAACTTTCAAACAAAATGAGATATGGGACTTTTTCATCAAACTGCAGCAGTAACTTTGTTTTTCATTAACATACTATGAAAAACAAATTTAGTTTTGCTGTTGAATGTAAAACATACACAACATATGAATGAGCCTACAAAATATTTTTATATTGTTTGGTGCTACGGAACCCTGTGTGCGTGAGAGTACGACTCGCACTTGGCCGGTTTTTTTGTTTGGGTATATTGTATGAAACAATATGGGTTAGGAATATCATTTATTTGATCCCAAGTATGTTACGCGATTGAGGTAATTAATTAATTAATTAAAATTTATAAATTAAAATAACCTAAAGTAACTAACTTATTAATAAAATTAAAAAATGGCGTCAAAAAACTCCTCCTCAACGCAGTCAACTGGTAATGTACCCAAGAGACTGGCGGCGTTGCCACGTTGTATGGCAATACAACCTTTTTTTTGGCCTTTGGCCAAGGTAAAAGCCAGCCCTTGGGTCACGGGAAGTGTCAACAAAGCGTTTGGAAATGTCCTTGAAAAGGCTGTGAGCACTTGGACCCCACGGACCTAGAGTTTCAACCCCAAATAATGTAAAAATCTAAGTACACTTAGAAAATAAAACTTACTTTAATTAATTTAATTTTAATGTTATATTAAATTATATTATATATTGTATACTGCTGTGCCCTAACAGGGCCCATAATATTGAAGTTAGCGTGTGCTTAGCTTTACCTTTTGTAACATCTGTTTAACGATGTGGAACGCTAATAAAATGAATATGAGGTGATTGTCTACTATTTTTTTTAAATCGCACTAAAATCCAATAATTCTGTTTAAATCTTACCATGAAATTGGATAACGCCAAGCTACGCTATAACGTTCATATCCGACATTTAATAGGCACTCGACACGCCTCAGATGGCTCCTGGAGTACCCGTCTAGGATGGCTACATACGTACCTAGGCATGTATGTAATGAGTCTTTTAAGATACAATTACTAAAATCTAAAATCATTATCCACAAATTATTATTAGAATTCTACAATTTTATATCACGCAAATATACTCATCGTTAACTTACAGAACAGTCAGTTAGAAAGTAATGATAAATGTATACTCAAATAATCACATTTCAAATCTAACATCAACATTATGAATTTGCATGCACTCATTTCTAAATGTCAGACTTAATTACCTGAATATTACGAGTGCCACGAGTGGGTCCTTAAAAACTCATTAAAGTTCATTTTCGTCAACATATTTGACAGAACAATAAATTTTAAGTAACTTAAGTAGTACAGACGACAGCACATTAAGCTACTACAATCAGTCAAATTTCTTTAATAGAATTTCGACTTTATGTCTAAATCATTAGGTTCAAGGTTGATTGAGAAAATTTTACAGGTTTGGGTACCTTTAAGTGCTGGACAGACGGTACTACAAATTGCCACGAAAAGGCTAATGTTTATTGGGGAGGCACGCTAACAAAATTGAAATTCTCTTGCCTCTTCTGCAATTTGTAGGTCAGTATCAAAATAATTCGTGTAAATAACAAATCATGTATTATTAGAATAACAGTTGTCAGAATTTACGACTTTAACTTGTCGGTCTATCGTAGCGCTTTAACCTTAAAAATAAACATCAATAAAAATTGTAACTACTTCATAACTTAAAGTATAATTCAGCTCTTTGAAAAAAACTTTGTAACCTCGTCTGTGGAAGTACAGTCAACCGCACATCTTTGGCATGACTTTGACAGCGTCTTCAATTCGCAACCGTAAAAGGCAAGTACAAGTTTTCCACTACTGAAGTGCGGTTGATCGTTTTTACTACCAAAACTATTTGTACCGCTAACCAGAATTCTCGCTCAAAGCACAAGAACCGTGTAATAATGACCTCGTCAAAGGGCCTGAGAAAAATGTCGCGAGGAAAGTTTTGAGTAGGAATGTGGATAGTATAAGAGTAGAGGAAGACCAAACAAATGATGGATGGACTGTGTGAAGGATGATATGGCTAAAAAGGAGGTGTAATGAGATGACGAGTAATAGAGAAGTATGGAAGAAGACAACATGCTGCGTCGACCCCAAATAAATTGGGATATGGGCAAGAAAATGATGATGAATATTACCCAAGCAACCGAAAAGTTAGCACATAGTGCAGCACAGGATATGAGCCATCGTTTGCGTTGAGGCACCGAAGTCACACACCGCTTCATCGGAATACGACCACCGGGCCAAATTGCAGCTGCAGCGGCCCACCTGGCTTCGCAATCAGTTTAGGTTCTTTCAGGTAGACCATGGCAGCAGGTGTCCCGCTGGGAGCTTCTCTGCAACTTCGACATAATGTGTCGGATGTGGATGTCTGAGGAGCCACATCTTTTTTTTTAATTCTGCTTTTCCTTGTAAGTAGAAATAGGAAAAACCTTGACAGCGGTTTAAACCAACAAACAAACAAACGGCTGCAAATATAGAGGAAGAAATTTACTAACCCTCTCACAAAAACCTTTCTCGAATAGTAAGCAAAGCCCGAAGAACGAATGACCCTAATTTGTTATGTCCCAAGAATCCGCCAAATTAAGTTCTGTTGTGAACATACCACTACTAATTTTACTCAAGTGGTATGCCAATGGGCTTTGGTAATACTATTTACTCTAAGGCCTTGTTTATTCATGAGGTTAATTGAGGGAATAAATAAGAGTAAGGAGCTTACGCAGTGCGGTGGATTTCGCAATTAGAAGGGGCGCGAGATAAATTAGGATGCTGTTTGACGGTGTTTTTTTTTAGAAGAACTTCATGAACTTTACGTCATGGCTGTAAACCTAGAGGAGTACAGCAGAGGTGTATTTATATTCCAAACACATTTCGCCAGTTATTTCTATGTTCCAGGGACGAACCTATTGCTATCAACTGAGTGCAAATTCATACTCCGGGTTACCACTGAAAAATTCCTGATTTGAAAACCGCACCTGGAAATAAAACCCAACGTATCATGGTCAGCTGTACCGCTTTCGACCACCAGACCAATAAGGCAGTCCTTATTTCGCAGTCCGGTATTTTATGGACATCGCAAAACCAACCATTATGAGTTAGTTGTAGATATTTTATCTGCCTTTTCTGTCTATTTTGGGCCACCAAGATACAAGCTGTGCCTAGTTTAGGGCCTACGGTTTTTCACTATCTGATGACGACGGGTTAGTCACCAACTGGACACGAGAGACTGGACACACGTGTGTCCAGTTGGTGAAACTAATTTTGAGTTTACTTCTACTTATGCACTTTTAACTATCATTGTTTTTGTTTTCTTGTTCGTATGTTTCCTAAGTTGTGTGGGTTAATAAAGGCCTGGTCAGACCAGATGCGTGGCGTGACGTACACGTGTACCCGCGCGTGGTGACGCGCGTGAACCCCTGACAGACCGGGTTACGCATATGCGTACGCTTACGCTTACGCATACGTGGTACGCACGCAACGCACCGGTCCTTTGCGTACCCAGCAATTCTTGTGCACGATGTCTGAAGAAGATTTGGTAAACGGACCAAGTAGTTCATCTGATGAAGAAGAAGCAATATTACTGTTATTGTGACAGAATATTCCTGGGTGTGCCAAAAAACAATGGGTTCAAGTTTTATATGACATATTTTTGACTCTTTGTTTTTTGTGTTGTACAAACAATTAGTTTTTCTTTAATTTCATTATTCATCATTAAAATCGAAACAAAACATCACTTACTATCGGTAAAACTTGAAAACAAATACAACTGAATGCGTAAGTCACGCGCGTAGTCACGCGCAGCAAAGATACGTGCGTGTGCAAACTTGTTCCGTGTGACATCCAATACGGAATGCCATTGACTACAACGTCATCACTGCACGCATCAATGTGACGTTGCTGTTCCGCTCTGCGTAGGTACGCAGCAAGTTTGACACATGGCAGCTGCAATGCGTAGCGTTACGCATGTAGTCTACGCGCACGTGTACGTCACGCAAGCGTTGTGCCATTACTCTATAAAGTTCCATATATTACAACGTCATGGTACGTGCACGTGCACGTGCACGTGCACGTCTACGTGTACGGATCCGGTGTGTTTCGGCCTTAAGTTGATTTGTATGATGCAGTTTGAAATTGGGATAAGCCTATAAAAAAAAACAAAAGCTTATCCTAATCTATTTGGGGTTGTCGCAGCATCCTTTCTTGTCACATCATCCTTCACAGTCATTTTTAAGCCCGCATATTCTCGAAGAATTCAGACTGGTAAATCTGCAGGTTTAATACTAATCTAGAATCGAATCTAAATACATAATTCAAAATCGATATTCATGACCGAGTATCGTTCTAGAATGTCACGGAAACGGAAATGAAATATGTTTCCATTTTAGATAGATACCTGAATAGAATTCTTTATGCGCCAGTAATGTGGTATTCAACTGTTATATAACTGATATATTGTATATTTGTTATGTATTGAATGATTATTGTTAATTTATTTCTTGTACGCACGTCATGTCCCTGCGACAAATAAACATTTTTTCTTTCTTTCTTGTTAGGAAATGGCGACCAATTTCTTCATATTTGATTGTCTAGCTTTTGGCCACGTGAATGTTAATAATTATTCCACTGAAACATACGTGTTACTGGCGCGATTTATATTTTCATCAACATACAACATACCTGCAAATTGCAATAAACGTAAGAAAAATTAAATTTCGCGGGCTACCCTTGCGCATCCACCTTAAAGGCATGAAAAGGTAACATACAGGCAGAGTTGCTTTCGCATTTATAGTATTAAAATCAGAATATTTTGAAACCATAGATTTAAATATGTTTCAAATAAGTTTTAAAATCAGACGTTACTCTGCGCAAATCCATATGGTGGAAGATGCGGGATGAAATTGCTGGAGTGAAGACCACGGACGGGACGGAGCAGGAATGTGGGAAGACAACCGACTAGGTGTGGACAGACGATCTCATTAAGTGGCCGGATGAAACGAGGGCCATGACACCAAACCGCCAAAAGTGGAGAAAATTGGAAGAGACCTACACTGAGCATTGGGTGGCCGAAGGTTGAAGAAGAAGAGAAGATTTAAAAATTTAATCTTCGCAGCATTTGTTTAAAAATCGAAATCTTTTAACTCGAAAATTAAGTAACGATCCGAAAAAAGCTGACTCGCCAATTTTAGACGCTATTGGTTTCTGACAAAATCGTGTTCCCACGCAAAATACAGACGATTAAACAAACAGCCTATTACAGAATGGTTCAGAAGTTGACTGAAAACGAGCGAAAACTGGCGTACGCACACATAAACGCATGCGTAGTTCAATCCCAAGTGCCAGTGTTTCAGTGGCTGTCATTATACCTAAATATAGCACAGGCCACACCACCAGCTAGCAAGCGTGAGCGAGCCGAGCGAAGCATCGTTTCATCTCTTTTCATACTTTGGCTCTCACCGCGAACTACCGAAAGGGCCGAAACGAAGTATAAACCAAGGCTCGCCCGGCTCGCACCCTCTCTAGCTGGCGGTGTGCAAACGACAGCGGGCTACGATAAAAAAGTGGATAGAATAACGGCATGATAGTACAGCAGATATGACGACCCACAAGGAGGTGTGGTAGGCCCTATTTTATTGCTTATATAAATAAATTCTATAATTACTTTAACCAACCAAAATTGTACGCTTATGTTGGGCAAAAACATATAAGCACTTGATATTTTTTTTAATTTTACCATGTTTTTAAGCAAATAAATGTTATTCTATTCCATTCAAACAAAGAAGGGAAGTCGGCCAAAACATATAAGCACTAGATTTTTTTTTTAATTTTACCATGTTTTTAAGCAAATAAATGTTATTCTATTCCATTCAAACAAAGAAGGGAAGTCTGTCTATGTGTGCGTGCGTTCTCGATTACTGTCTGAAAGAGACCTTCTGTAGTTTTAGCGATTCTGTGACCCTGTTAAGAGCCACACGAAAATATTCAACTACCCTACAGACACAAGTTTGCCAATTCAAAGACGTGATAATAACAATTTCTAAGAAAAAACTAGATTTTGCTTTTAAAGCTTCAACACTTTGTACAAAATATGTATATTAGTTTTTTCTTTAGAGCTGTTTAGGGTAAGTGGAGTGTTTGTATGTTATATTATGGATGATTACTTTTTTCGTGGAAATAACATTTTTGCGTACTTATAAATTTACAAGGATAACATAACTTTATATTTAAACGGGGTTATTTTTTATAGATACCTACGTAGGTATTTTTTTATAAATTGGGATAAGGGCAGGGCGGTTTGCGGGGCCAGAGATTGAAGGAGAAAGAGGAGGCATTTGTCCAGCAGTGGGACTAGATGTAGAATAGTGAAAAAAGGACAGGGGAATGACAATGAAGTAAATATTTTTATAGGTTCAAATGACACACGTTTTTTACCATTCAGCAATCGTTATCGCTGGTAGAAGGTCCTCAGACTATAAGTTTAAAGCAACCAACTCAACATCGCCTCTCGTCATACATCACAATTCGATCTGTCTATGTTACACGCTCTGAAACTCAGACCATTCCACTTGTTTACCCTAACTACAAATGCCTACGTAACCCTCAAATACAAACAACCACTCCTTCAAACAAGTCCCCTTTGCACAAGTACAGTTAAAACCAAACACCAATCACACAGGGCCTTAACAGTTGAAGATCACATTTGTATGCCAGCGGGTGACAGGTTGTGTACCTTGTTTGTGGAACGGAGAGGAATGCTAGTTTCTGATGTAGTTAGTATGTAAGTGTTTAACTGTTTTCGAGGAATACAACTTCTGTCGTTGACGGACCGGTCTGAAGTCACCACCAACGCCGTCGAGGTAGCAGAGATCTGTTTAAAATGAATTTGAGTATAAAAAAGGAATCATCGACATGACGAAGATGAAGGAGACTGTTTGTCTGACCTACAAAATTAAGGGTGTAACAAGACCCTTCACGAAGACGAAAGGCACTTGTTGTCCTCGTCATTGCGATTTTTTTTTTGTTCTAGACCATACCTGAGAACCTTCTAGTTACGGAAAGATTGGGGGTCAAAGTTGCAAAGTTTTCACAAGTTTTTTTTAATACATGTTTTAATGTATTTTTTTTTTACTTTAAACTCCTCCACGACCCCGGTACTACGTAATCCATCCATCAGCGCAATGTTTTGAGTGCATTAGATTGAGTCCCACCGTAAAACGTGATTTTTCACCCCAAAAAACAAAGGCGTTTCCCAGCAATAACTTTTGTGTAAAGTTACGGCTTCGTGAAGGGTACTGTTACACCATGTATAATTGAATGCAACTAACGAAGCATCAAAGCAGCGTGCCCAATGAAGTCAGTGAAAGATCTGAAAGCGTTGTATTTTTAAGACCATAATATTGTACGGTACGTTGTGGTCTTAAAAATAAAATGGTTTCAGATATTTCACTGACTTAACTGAGGGTTAAGCCTCGCTAGCCTAGGTTGGTCCGTGGATGGTTGACCACCCAGAATATACCGACTTTCCTCCGTGCCTCGGAAAGCACGTTAAGCCGTTGGTCTCGGCTGTCATTTGTAGAACTTTGACAGTCGTTACAGGTAGTCAGTGGCCCGAATGTCTGACAACCAGTCTTAACAAGGGGTATCGTATTACCTAGTACCAACTGGGTTATGAAAGTCATCAAAATTAAGAGAAACGTCATGAATACCTGTCTCTTACCATCACTCACATATGCTTGCCAAACGTGGAACGTCACACGAAATGTTAAAAACAGAATAAACTCATGCCAACGGAGCATGGAAAGAAGCATGATGAAAATTCGAAACATTTAATAAATTCGCAACTCTACTATAAGAGAAACAACAGGAGTAATAGACGCACTAAACTTTGCTATGAGATTGAAATGGCGATGGGCGGGCCACGTAGCTAGAATGAGCGATGATAGATGGACTTCTCGGCTGACGTCATGGCCTGGCCCCCGGGGAAGTAGAAAAAGAGGCAGACCTAGAAGCAGATGGGCTGACGACATTGAAGGGACGGCTGGTAAAATGTGGAAAGAAAACGCCACAGATAGAGACTATTGGGTACTTTTGGAGGAGGCCTTTACCCTCAAACAGAGGGGTTCACGCTAAATTAAAAGGAAAGGAAAAAAAATCAAATCAATTCAATGTAATTTAATTAATAATAATACAATAATAATAATTTATAAATAAAAATAATTTAAAAACCTTTAAAATGTACAATTCAATGCATGATGATTTTCATTTCCACATTTAGGTATATTGATTATTTATAATATTTGTAAAAAAAGTGATTAAGTAAAAGGTATTAGTTAATTATTAGGTGTGAAATAAAAGGCTTTTTTTATGAAGGTAAAATACTGGTAGCACAGCTGAAATATCTGATCAAGGCTTCAAGGAAACTGTCCCCTCTAATTTGTCGGCGGTAAACTATTTCTATCGATTTTCCCTGAAGACATTGTTGATATAGAAAACAACACTAATTTATATAGCGTTCAAGAGACTGGAAAGTCATTAGAAGCAACTAAAGCAACCATCTCATGCAGTTCCGATATGAGGTGTATGCTGATCTTATAAGAAGCAACCAACAAATGGCGAAAACTTCCGTCCAGGATTCGATGGAAGAGAAAAAAATAAAGAAACCAGGAAACTGAAAGGCCGTTAGATGCCATCAGAATTGACGCTGTAGATCACTGGCCGGAATACATTGAGTATCAGAGGTGCAAATATTGCAAAAAGGGCCAAGCATGAACTCGTTGTACCAAGTCCAGGCAATCTTTGTAACCTGGCTAAAATAAATTGTTTTGTAGCTTATCATGAGCACAGATGTCATTGTTTTATTATACTTTGAAAGCATATTTTGTCGTTTTATTATTTTGATCTAGCTATGTCAAAAGTGCATTTGTATATTATGCTATACACCCCTTAAACATGCAATTTACTAACGTCGTGAGCAATGTATAGTATAATATACACTAATTATTTCAGATTATCAGCTAATTACTTTTTTTACCCTATTTTTCCTAACCTTATTTTAGGCACAGATATTATAATACTTTTTAGGTCTAATAATCATAATCAGAAATTATTTTGATGTTTTATTTCGATTAAATGTCGTGCGAGTTTAAGGGTTAGGGGGCAATGGACCGTTATTGTCCCTATTATTGTTCTGAGGTTATTTCTACTTAGGCTGAGCAGTCGTTTTGTTAGTCGCGGATGTAGACTTGGCATCGCCATTTTTGACTGCCTGCAGTCTGTAGACCGTGACCATTTGTTGTTAAGAAGTTCAGTTGATCGTAAGTGACAGTATAAGTTTAGTCCTAAACCTTGAAAGCTTAAAACAGTATCTAACATCAAATTCAGACAACCACTAAAACCAAACACCAATCAAGCGAACCCTTAACAGTAGAAGATCACATTTGTATGCAAACGTGTGATACGATGTGTACCTGGAACTACAATCATGGATACCTCGTTTGTAGTTAGTAGGTGTGTGGTTCACTGTTTTCGGAGTGTTTGCGAGTGAGTGAATGAACTACATGAGTTAATTTGCTTAATTAGGAACTCTAAAAATGTGGAAATACCTGAAACAGTGCCTACCTCATCATTATCATTCTCTTGCTGTATCCCAATTCATTTGGGGTCGGCGCAGCATGTCTTCATCTTCCATACTTCTCTATTAAAATACTGTTAATTTTATTTTTCTTGTAATAATATTTATTCTGTTTTGGCTTGTCTCTGTATTTATTTATTATAACCACTATTACTTTCGAACACGTTATAATACTTATTACCTACTCACATTTTTATCTTGACTCTTACCTACATACACATTTCATAAATTAACTCGATATCTATTTATTGTACTTAAGAGCGGCCAACCCGTCATACTTTTCATACAAACGCTCGTACGTGATTATGCAGTTGTTACACATCTATCTTTGATTTTTTTGAACTAATAGGTATTTTGTGCACTATATCTAGGTTTCTATGGTAGCAAAAAATAAAAACTTGTAGAAACAAATTCAGTGTAAGCCTCCAAAAATTGCTTTTTTACATACATTTTAACTGAACTTGGGCCGTTCATAATGTACTCATAAACTGTAAAAGTAAAGAAAACAACTCGTTAGAAACCTTGCACATGTAATGGAGATTCTTAATGACAAATATTTATTTCAGACACTTGTAAGACTTATTCAAAAACACGTATTTCCTGGAACGAGTTTAAGAAATTTACGAACACTATTTTTCGTTCAATGTCATCGCATTAGGCGGTATGAGGTGCGCGGGAGACGACATGTGCGGGGTCGGGGCGGTTTAAGACGGGGGAATTGAAAGAAAATCAAATTCAAATTCATTTATTGTTTGTCACAGGTAAAATATCAGTTCTTATGGTTATTTTAAAGGATCGCTGTAACATACCTTTAAGGTGTACAATATTTAGTGTTTTTTCAACATTTATATAATATCGTAATCATTATTCGTCTTAAATCAACGTCCATCATTAGTCATGCATTAATAAAGTTGTTCATTCACAAGTCAGTTTAAAAAAAAAACATAATAATAAGTAAATAAGGACATTGATTTCATTAAAATTAAATGACTCATTGATGTCATACAAATTAGATTTTTCATTGATTTCATTACAATTCAATTACTCGGTGATGTCATACATATTACATTTTTCAGTGGTTTAATTACAATATATTAAATTAGTCATTAATGTCATACAAATTAAATGTCAGCATATCTTATCCCTAAGTGTAGTCACCGGTATTTTTGTCACTAAAAAAGTCATTAATTGAATAGTAGGCTTTACCAATCAAGAATTCCTTAAGTCTTTTTTTAAAACTATGCAAGGTTACACTGCTTTTTACGTCATTTGGTAGTTTGTAATAAATTTTTACTCCTATCCCAAATATACTCGTTTTAAATTTAACTGTCCTACACTTAATTCCGCTTAATACATTTTTATACCGTGCACTTCTCAATGTGTCATAGTTCTTTAAATCACGTTTTATCATTACTGCTGCTTCATAGATGTAAAGTGAAGGTAATGTCAAAATGTGTAATCTTGTAAACTCTGTTCTACATGAATCGGTCTGTTTAAGCCCACATATACTTCTAACGCACTTTTTTTAAATCGCCGCTGAGGCTCTGGTTGGAACAACAAGCTTTTTGACCATGCTTGCGTTGACGATAGACTCTTGATCTTTGAATCTGCTTTCTGTCTGTCACTTACCCCCTCAAGGTCCATTGGAAGACCAGCGTCAGACAGCCTCACACCTTTTTGGACCTCAGACCTTTTTGGCGCAGCCGTGAGGCACACAGTACAGTCATACTATGTATTTTCTCTTTTTTTTTTAATTTTTTTTTTATATTATTGTGTGTGTGTGTGAATAGTGTACTGACGTTGAATTAACCTTTTTCTTTATTTATTTCTGTTACTCGTCATCTCATCAGACACCTCTTTTCTTGCCATACATCTTTTATACAGTCCCTCCATTGTTTCTTTGCTCTTCCTCTACGCTTATAATTATATCCACATTCATATCCGCATCACAGTAGGTACCTACCTATTCTTCTCTAAATCTAAATGGCATAAAACAAACTCGCTTTTCGTTATACTTAGCAAAGTTCCAATGCGGTTTTTAAAATTTCGTGAATTTATGCTGGAAAGTTAATGTTTCTATTTCACCTCCTTCATTGAAAAAAGAGATCTTTTTTTTTTTTAACTATGACTAAAATAAGACTTAATATTCACGACATTATTTCGCGATGTTAAATTAGGTACCTATTTGTTTTATTCAGTACAGTACTTACATGACCAAACGAAAATATTATCTCTAAAAACCAAAAAATAATCTAGACCGCAGACAAAGCCTATTAGACAATAGACAGACCTAATACATTTATCCTATCAAAACTTTCTATCAGACAAGGAAAATAAACCCTGCGGTTTAGACCGCAAAAAGGTATTCTATAATGTTTTAATTTTGGATAATCTTCTGTATAGACAACTGTTCTGTTTGTAATCCTATATTCTAGTTAAATTCAACCTGAAATTAAAATAAACAATCCGTTTTTTTAAATAAGTTTCTTAACTAACACTTTCTATGGTACACATAATTTATTTTTGTTATTACAATTTTTATATTTAGTCTCGCATTAAGTAATGCTTTTATTCGGCCTTCTCACAGAACTTTGTGGTTCCAGACTTGAAAAGAGTAACCATGGAGTTTCTTGCCTCTTCTCCTTAGGAAACGACCAACCCGAACCGTGCACCGTGTTTTTACGACGTTGTATAAGTGAACATGGAGGCATGTGATCTAAAATATTTTGATTTTTATCTAAAATATTTTTTCCAGGTATGTGATATAAAATACTTTGATTTTTAGGGTTCCGCCTCCTTTCTGTCCGATTTTATGATTTTGACTTCTTAATAGAAGTAATGTGATCCCACATTATACGCTACCTTCAAAACCGGACCAATATGCTTATTAACGACCGAAATTAAAATGCGCTGGTTCTGGTCGTAAAACAAAACGTGTCTTTTATTAATCAAAAATCATAACGAATATATCTCAAAAACATAGACAAAAGGTATAAAAAAGGTAAATATCAATAAAAAGGTTTAGTGCAGACTTGCACATTCTCCCCTTTTTTATGAAATAGGCAGCTTAATCAGCTTTTTGAGGGGCCTCCTAAATGTGCCGGCCACAGTGACAACATCAGCCACCCGCACTACTCCATCTTTGCCGGGGAACAACTTCGTGATCCGGCCTTTGGGCCATGATCCACGCGGCAAATTTGAATCTAATATTACGACCACATCTCCTTCCGAAATTGCAGGCGCGGTGCCTCCACCCCTTCTGGGTGACAACGAAGGCAGGTATTCTCGAACCCATCGCTGCCAGAAATGATCGGCTAGTCGGAGTGCCCTCCGCCAATGACTCCTGCTCGAGAGGTCCGACTCCTGAAGTGTGGTTGGGATGAGACGCCCTGGTGATCCGTTTAGAAGAAAGTGAGCTGGCGTTAATGCTTCTTCAGCATTAGCATCGAATGAGATCATCGTCAGAGGCCGCGAATTTACCAAGGCTTCAGCTTCAGCCAACAGGGTTCTGAGTACCTCATCAGAGGGAGTCCGCACATGGAGTGACACTTTCAGCGCTCCCTTGACACTTCGGATAAGGCGCTCCCAAGCTCCACCCATAAAAGGTGCCGAGGGAGGAATAAAACGCCAGTTTATAAACTCGCTGGCAGCGTAGTCTTCAAGTGCATGACCGTACAACTCTCGCAGTTCTCGGCTGGCCCCAACAAAAGCAGTGCCGTTGTCCGACCAAATCTCCAAAGGGGTTCCTCGGTGCGATACGAAGCGACGTAGGCACATGATCGCCGAGTCAGTCGATAAGCTGTGCACCAAATCCAGGTGTACGGCGCGGACAACCAAGCATGTGAATGGGGCCACGTAGCGCTTCTCCTTTCTTCTGCCAACCGTGACGTGAACGGGCCCATAATAATCGAGACCGGTAAATGAGAAGGCCCTTTGATGATGAGCTAGGCGAGCTTCTGGCAGATTTCCCATAGGTGGTTGGAACGGTCTAGCACGGCGTAATTTGCACACCTGACAGGTATAGGCCACGAATCGAACAGCGTTTCTGAGTCCAATAATCCAGTAACGTTGGTGAAGCTCGTTCATCACCAAATCTAGGTGTGAATGCGCTGCCTTCTGATGATAACTGTGAATCAAAAGACGAACTGCAGGATGTTTTCCATACAAAATGAGCGGACGCTTAACATTGTCTGAAATGGCTGAGGCAGCAACAATGCGGCTTGACATTCGCAACTGATTATCATCATCTATGAATGGCGACAGCTTGAACAGGCGGCTATTACGAGGCAACGGCTGTTGGTTCTTAATCCGGAAGAAATCTTCTTTAAAGGAATCGAGTTGAGACTGCCGTAAGATGTGGTTTTCGGCCAGGCGTAAATCGTTTGCTGATATTCTCGCTGATACATTGAAGTTATTGGGGACATTAGGAGAGGATGTGCAAGAGGGAATAAATGTACATAAACTTCCTTCAAGACGGCTTAAATTGGCGTCAACGCCTCGTCTTTGCAGTCTACGCATACGCAGTAAAAAAATGAATTGATGCGCTTTTGCTGTTGCTCGCACCATTCTCAACCAAGAGCTGAAACGCAGCGGATCCGCGGAGATTGGTGCAGGCAAATCAGTGTAAGTGATGAGATGAACATTATGTTTGAATTCTTCGCGGCCTAGTCCACTGACATCGATCAGAGGTTCAGTGGGCCAGTCCGAGGAGAGTAAGAAGGCAGGACCTGAGATCCAGCGAGATTCTGGAGTTAACTCAGATCGTTTGACCCGAGTTGCGTCATCTGCCACATTTAAATCACTCGGAATCCAACGCCACTCATCGATGTCCGTGAGCTCCAGTATCTCACCTACTCTATGAGACACGAATGGCTTAAGAGTACGAGCGTCGCTGCGAAGCCAATCTAAGGTCATCATTGAGTCACACCAGAAAACGCGTCTCGTTGGTTTAAGCCGGTGTGCTTCGCATATAGACGTAGCAAGACGTGCAGCCATCAGAGCACCTTGAAGCTCTAAACGGGGAATTGAGACAGGCTTAAGGGGTGACATGCGAGCTTTGCTGCAGATAAGGGAGAGCCTAACGTCACCGTTAGCATACAGAAACCGCCAATAAGCGACAGCTGCAAAGGCAGACTCACTAGCGTCTGAAAACACATGAAGTTCGCAGCCTGCTAGCTCAAGATTATTCATGTTATAGCAACGTGGAATCCGTAAACTAGAAACCGAGGATAAATCCTGAGACCACAACTTCCACGCAGCGCTGTCACCTTGAGAGAGCTCCTCATCCCATTGCAAACCCTTACGCCAAGCATCTTGAAACATGATACAGCCTCGAACAACTATTGGCGCAATGATTCCAAGAGGATCATAGACTCGCATCACATAGGCTAATACCTCTCGCTTGGTGAGCTTCTGTGGCAAGACCCCCTTATGGACTCCCGTGTTAAAACCAATCAAGTCACAGGCGGGTTGCCAGATAAGGCCAAGCGTGCGTACATGCGCAGCTAGGTGACCTAAATCTACGTCTTTCACAACGGGTGCCTCAAGCAAGGATTCTTTGGGTAGCAACGAGAGCGCCAAGAGATCGTTTGACGTCCAGTCTCCAGCTTAATCAGCTTTTTGAGGGGCCTCCTAAATGTGCCGGCCACAGTGACAACATCAGCCACCCGCACTACTCCATCTTTGCCGGGGAACAACTTCGTGATCCGGCCTTTGGGCCATGATCCACGCGGCAAATTTGAATCTAATATTACGACCACAATGCTTTTAATCCTTCCCTAATCCTTGGCAATACCCGGTCGGGATAAGAGACATTCTTGCAGTAAATTACGGTCCACTGACTCCGGATTATCCTGTTAAAATATAACCGGGTGTCAAGCCAACCGTGAAATGCGTAGCGGATTGAGTTTACTATGAATTTTATTTACGGATGTATTTTTATGGAAGTCTCCGTATCATATTTAAGGGTTTCGAACGATTATAGGGAAATGGATATGATTTCGTCGGTTTTTGTATGGAAGTTTATTTCTGGCAATGAAAATGGAGTTATTGGGTGAGTTTATTTCCCGAATATACTGAGATCTATATTAACAATATATCATAGAACTATTATTAGCACATACAACTGGAACATTAGAATATAGCCTTTTTTAAATGATTAAATACTCACACACTGATATTTTGTTAAAATGTACAGAAATGTAGTCTGAATGCTGATTTGTGAATATGTGAAAATCATGTATCAATTGTAGGTATCTATCAACATATATACTCTATACATACTTACATATACACATATACACACAAATAAATTAAATCGAAGTGTCTGTTTGTAATATCAAAATAACAGCTTTTTACTGAATGCATATATACGGTACTTATAACAAAAACACTTATTTTTTTCAATTTTTGTCGGTCTGTCTGTCGGCCTGTTTGTTCCGGCCAATCTCCTAAACGGCTAGACCGATTTTGATGGGACTATTAGTGGCAGACAGCTGATGTTATAAGGTCTGACATAAGCTACTTTTATTTTAGAAAAATAATTAGGATTCCGTGCAAAAAAAATAAAACCTTTGAAATTGTTAACAAACTCCGATTCAAACGGCTAATTTTGACGGGACTTTTACTGGCAGTTAGCTGATGTCATAAGGAGTAATTAAGGCTTCTTTTATTTAAGAATAAGAATTAGGGTTACGTGCACAAAAATATAAAAACCTTGCAATTGGTATAACAAAATTCGATTAAAAAGGGAAGTAATATTTTTTATAATAATTTCACACGAACGAAGGTCGCGGTTAACAACTAGTATTTAATATTTTGTTGTTACCGCTCAACATACTTTGAATTACAGTTAATTATGTATGTAATGCAAAGTTTGGTGACTCACGCCTATAATCCCCGAAGGGTTAGGTAGAGTACCCATCGCCCCATGTAATAGGAGGCGAGCCTATTTCCTATGCTTTGTATAAGTTAAGATTTTTCTAGGTACATCGTCGTCACATATAAAATATTAAATTCATGTAAACAAAATATTGTTAAATATTTTAAAAGAGTGACGATGGAGTCTCTTGCCCATTCTTCTCCGTACGAAGCTACTCTTGCGAATGGGTGTAGAATCAATTCTATTTCCTTTGTTTTGCCAAAGTGCCTTTTAGTGGCCTTATAGAAGTAAATGACTTTGACTTTGGTTATTTTTAAATGGCAATAGGAATCTTAATTGAGACGACACAAAGTTTTGCCTTTTTTTTTCGAATGGGAAATCATCAAATAACTCCTCCCGCTCTGGGCTGAGCAGGAGGGAGTGTCAGACTTTTACTGACTAAAACCCATCTATTTTCCTGCTTTTGCCCTTAGTGTTCCAGGGCCGCGGTATCTCTTTCGAACAGTCCCGCAACCCTGGCAGACAAAGACTAGTGGTCGCAAGTGCGACTACTGAGCATGGCCCTGGGTTTGATTCCCAGGTTGAGCAAAGAGTGACCGGTTGATGGCTATAGGCTTGCCCGCAATTACACGGGATTCAAACATAACTGGATAACTGGCGAAATGTGGGTGTCCTATTAGGTACTAGAACTGCATCTCTCATATTGGGGATTATATGATGTATTAGGGATTATGTGATGTATAAGGTTATCGTGAATTAAAAGAGATTTCTCATGATCAGCCAAGAATACTCACCTAAGCTTTCAATTTATTTCTTGCTGAACATAAACATGGATTACTTATGCACCGCAGTGTATTCCAAGACTGAAAATTTCTTGGCAACGGCTCTACACCGGTATAGCAAGGGCACAGTGTAAAAAGAACGCTATAATTTTCTTATTGTGTAACATTGAATGCCGAATTTTGCGACATTGCTTCTGATATTCTTATAGACTGAATAAGTAGGTACGTAAAGGGTGTCATTACACCCTTAACGAAGCCGAAAGGCACTTATTCTTCCTATCATTGTGATATTTTTTTTTTGTTCTAGACCATACCTGGGAACTATATAGGTACGGAGATATTGGGGGTCAAAGTTCCAACTTTTACACAAGTTTTTTTTTTATAAATTCATGTTTTTAATGTTATAACTTTACCATAAATACCTCCACGACCCCCGTACTATTAAATGCACCCATCAACACAATGTTTTGAGTCCGTTACATTGAGTCCTACCGATAAACGTGATTTTTCACCCCAAAAAAAAAGTCGTTTCCCAGTAATAAAAAATATTTGCTTAGAGTTACTTACTTTGATGTACAGATTGCTTGGTTGCCGTTTTCGTGAAGGCTCTGTTTACACTTTGTATATTGATTTAACAGGCTTACGGAAAAATCTTTTTTTTTTGGTTCATTTTAATGCTTTATTTCACAAAAACTAGCCTTTAAAAGTATAAGCAAGTACTTATAATATTCAGTTTTACAAACCTTTGGATTAAACTGTTGCTATGCCTACCTTTAACTATATTAATTTTAAGTTCATCGAATATATATTTTTTTTCTATATTTTATTATTATTCTGTGTATGTATCTACTATGTAAATACATTATATATTATACAGACTACAAATAGAACTAAAATAATGCTAAAAAGAAGACTAAAACTAAGTTCCTACATATATACAACGACGACAATAGGACACAAGTACTCCTCCCCATCCGGAAACGTGCCCAGAAGACTGGCAGCATTGCCACGTTGAATGGCAATGCTAATTCTTTGACCAAAGAAAGAGCCAGCCCTCTGGTCACGCAGAGTGTCGACCAGTCGGCGAGATATTTCCTTAAAAAGGAGACGTGTACTCGGGCCCCATGACCCGAGCGTTTCGACCCCAAACGGCTCAAAACTGTAGTTACCGATAAGGTTACAGTATTTGCGCCGCACAGCCCGCCGTGCTTGCAACGTGAGATGGCGCAAGGGTGTCCACACAGGTTGCGTCCCACACTAAAGGAGTACCCACCTTCCAAGGCACCAACGTCATGCCGTCTGGTCTCTTCCCATCGTCACGTACCAAGCCGTTTGGTTCTAATACCGCTGGTACGCCGGCACTGACAAGGGCTCGACGAATAATGTCATTAATGCTAGCGTGCCGTGCAATGCGACCTGCGCTCCTGTAGCAGGACAGGCCATGGTGTCCGAGGCTGTCGACAGCTTCACCGCAGTGACACCGATGCGGAGCACCACAAGGTGCGCCTAAGCGTAGACTCATAGCGACACGGAACGACGTGTCATCTATCATAGTTCCAATGGTGGGTGACGGAAGTGCCTGAAGCCACAAACCCAACTCCCGCGGCCAGCAGACAGGCACGTTCCACAGTATTGATAGACGTATTTAAAAGGGTATTCCGTATAATACTGCTGAGCGGCACGTCCCATTGTCTCTGGGAGGACAGGTTGTCGGGCAAATCCGTATTGGGACAAGCCATTTTCCAAGCGTTCAACGCATCGGTCAAATACGGCAACTGTAAATCAACCAGTGAGGATGACAAAATATCCCTGGTTAATTTTTCGGTACCGTAGACCGAGGAGAGGAAGGCTGGTAAACAAGTATAAGTTTATTTTTTCTTCAATGAATGATGGAAAAGATTCGTCAAGTATCGGTGACCCTAGGAGGTGAAGAGAATTTTTTCCAGTAATTTTGATATCTGGTGCTAACGAGTTAAATTTAGAAATGGTAGTCTGTCTGTCAGTGGTTTCAGGAAGGTAAATTTCGCACTTCGAAAGGTCTAGGCCTTTTTTCTTTAAAAAAAGTTAAATCTTAGGACTGTGTCCACATCACCTCCCAGAGTTCCATCATCCAAATACCATACGTTGAAATTAGAATTTAACTGCCGAATAATTGGATTAATTGCTAAACTAAAAATGACTGGTCCAAGAGGGTCACCCTGTTGGCATCCAACGGCTGATTCCAAAAGGTTGTCTTTATAGAGTAATCGGTTTAAAACTTATAAACTCTTTAACTAACTAACTAACTCACAAACTGACAGACAGGAAGAAGTATCGCTTATATTTGAATATAATAAAATAAGGAAAACAGATCCCCGCTCAACAAACTGAAACTTTGCCTGAACATTGAGCGTTAAAAAAGATAATAACAAAACCATGACTTGGGAAACTTGCATGTAATCCTTGCTTCCTTCGTTATGAAGCTTCCAACTTTGTTCATTAGAGATCTGTTATAAACCAAATAATAGAAATCAGAACTGCGGTATCAGTCTGGCTTGAGAACGTGACTGTACTTTTATATCAGAAGTTGTACTGATTGGAAACCATACAGAGTGTTATGTTTAGAAGTTGTGTGTGATAATAGAACAACTCAGAAGTGGGAAACGACGAGTAAAGCGCAGCGCACATACGCACAGCCAGAACAAAAGTGACCGAACTCAAAAGTACGACGAATTGAGTTAAATACCTAAAGCTACTGATCACTAAAGTGACACATTTCCGGGAGGTATTTTTAACGAGTAAATAAATACTCGTAATGACAAACTAATCTATTTTTTTTTTAATGTATTTTGGTTTATATCCAATTAAAAATAGCACAAAAAATCTGCTGGCAGCATAAATATGCAAATAGCATTTCATTTGAAAATGTTATGACATATTTATTGGAAACTTTCTAAAACACGAACATAATTTTGCTATAACGCAAATTTCGTGTTAGGTCAGTTTTGTTCTCAAATATGGGAGCCGCGCTGCAGAACAAAAATCTTCCTACATCACTTTTGTACGCTTTGAATTGAAATTCTATGCGATGCGGTTAGGCGCGACCTGATACGGTTGCAACTTTTCAGCCTAGAAAATTAGGCAGCAAATAGAAATGTACCGTGACACTGATAAGTAGGTACATTTTAGAAAGGTTCATTCCGTTCATTGATTTCTACACTTCTCTTCAAGCTTTTATACATTCCTAAGTGATATTACAGGAAATCATTTTTCATTTGAATGAACAGAAACATCTACTAGTATACTAGAACTTTCGGGGCGTCTATGTATTGTAGCTCGGACACGAAACTTAGTACCTACACGCGTTTAATGTTTTTTTCTTTCTGAATAAAAATGCACAAAAAGGTTTGGCGCTTCTGGACAGAAAGCCGACTTATCAACCTTTTTACCACAGCATAAACTATTTATGGAGGTACTACCGTATTATACACACACTCTAATCTGATCCAATCTACGCGACCGGACGTGACATGGTTATCTGTAATCTATTATTCAATCTTTACTTCCTTACTAATAATATAAATGCGAAAGTAAATCTGTTACCTTTTCACGCTTAAACCACTGAACCGATCATCCTGAAATTTTGCAAATACTATTACGTTTCCAGGTATACAGAAACAGACATAACCTTTCATCCCGAAAAAAGTACTGTTACCTAGGAAAATAACAATAACGTTCTTATCATAATAGATGGCGCCACGATGGTGTCTTTCGAATCATGACTGAATGATATTATTACAAGCAGAGTGCTCGTACAACCCGAATTGATCGTCAAATTCTAAATTAACGCGAGTGAATCCGTGGGCAAAAGCTAGTCCTGTTATATCGCCCTACACAGATTAGGTGTGAAATTGAGGGTCTATAACTTCGCCTATCTCCAAAGAATAATCTTAGAAACCATTAGACCGAATTTGATGGTGATTTTATCATTCCACAGTTTATTATAATCAGCTTCTGGTCTATAAAATTTCACTGTCTTCGGAGTATAGGGCTGAAGACAATGAGTTTTGACGCTTAAGTGTCAAAGGAGAATAAACTTTGGTGATTCGTTGGTTTAAAGTTGTAAATTCTTGTGATTTCGGAAGAATTTGAAGGACAGTAAATAAAGTCTAGGGAGATCAGCCATGACTATTTAATTTCAAAATGAGTCATCTTAAAAGAAGTCTTGGAGAAGTCCTAGGTTGATGATGTGGCTGCTACTGAGAAATTCCTGATGGAGAAACCCAATGACACTGTGCCCGAGCTGGGACTCAAACCTTCCTCCTTCTCAGCAGTTGCGAGGCAGTAAATGATGATCATGGCGCTTGTAACAGCGTCGAAATATCGGGAGCTCACAATAATGGAAAATCATGGAAGATATTCCATAAGTGATAGTGTAAGTTATGTTATAAACCGTAAAAGCTTTACAGTGTTAGTATAAATAAAATTGTAAAACATTATTCTTGTCACGTACGTTTAAGTCATCCACTGATGTATAAAAAAATGGATTAAAATGGATGCCCTTGCTGAAAAACATAAGAAGGGACATTTTCGTAGTTTTTGGAAGGGCACCAACAAAGTAAACGTTCGGCCTGGTCTACCGGTGAGTGTCGGGGGTGTGAGTGACCCTAGAGATATTGCTGATATTTTCAGGAACCATTTTCGTGTACTTTCCCCACGAGGACCGGCGGAGACGGTGCTCGATTTTGAGATACCTGACGGGGACGGGGGGTCTTGCTTCGTTGCCAAAGAGGTGGCTCAGGCTATAAAAGCTATATCTAAGGGCAAGTCCCCTGGCCACGATGGCCTCAGCATCGAGCACCTAGTTCACGCTGGCCCACATGTAAATAGGGTATTAGCAATGTTTTACACATTGTGCGTGAGCCATTCATACCTACCACCTGATTTCATGAAAACCGTAGTAGTCCCGGTAGTGAAAAATAAAACGGGAGATGTTGCCGACAAAAACAACTACAGGCCGATTTCTCTTGCAACGATTATTGCAAAAGTTTTTGACGGTTTGCTTAATACACAGTTAGACAAATACTTGGATCTGCACGATAATCAGTTTGGGTTTCGACCTCGACTGTCAACTGAGAGTGCAATACTGTGTCTTAAGCATACCGTCAGATATTACACAGATCGAAAGACTCCTGTGCACGCCTGCTTCCTCGACCTGTCCAGGGCTTTTGACCTGGTGTCATACGACATCCTGTGGGCTAAACTCGAGGGAATAAACCTACCGCGTAAACTTATTAACGTTTTTAAATACTGGTACAGTCATCAGGTCAACAGCGTTAGGTGGGCGGGTGCAATGTCGGAGCCGTATCAGCTGCAGTGTGGGGTGAGGCAGGGGGGGTTGACTTCCCCCTCCCTCTTTAACCTGTACATGAATGCCTTGATCGTCGCGCTCAGTAACCAGCATGTCGGCTGCCATGTTGGTGGAATCTGTGTCAACAATCTCAGTTACGCAGACGACATGGTGCTGCTGAGCGCGTCGGTCTGTGGCCTCAGAAAGCTGTTGCGAACCTGTGAGGAGTATGCCCTTGGTCATGGGTTGAAGTACAATGTGACCAAAAGTCAATGCATGGTCTTTGAGGCCGGTACGAAACGTTTGCATAATTGTCCACCCGTTTTTCTAAACGGTGTTCCACTCGAAAGGGTGGATCAATTTAAGTACCTAGGGCATGTAGTTACGACCGACCTCAAGGACAATGCTGACATGGAGCGGGAACGGAGGGCCTTGTCGGTGAGGGCGAACATGCTCGCACGTAGGTTTGCGCGCTGCTCGTGGGAGGTGAGGATAACGGTCTTCAGGGCGTACTGCACGTCCCTTTACACGTGCAGCCTGTGGGCGAGGTACACGCGTGCATCATATGGGGCCCTCCGCGTCCAGTTCAACAACGCGCTCAGGGCAGTATTGGGGCTGCCTCGCTACTGCAGCGCCTCAGGTATGTTCGCTGAGGCACGCACGGATTGCTTTTATGCGACCATGCGCAAGCGTGGCGCGTCTCTGGTGCGTAGGGTATGGGGCAGCCCCAATGCTGTCCTGGCGATGATCGCGGACCGGATGGACTGCCCATTCATACGGCACTGCTGTGATAGGCATGTTGCCGTCAGCAGGGCCGGTTAGATGTTGTGTTTTTGTTTTTATTTTTTTTGTTTTTATTTTATTTTATGTTTATTATCCCTTGTGCGTTGTCTGTATTTGTGTGTACACCACCTATGAGCTAATGATGCTTGAAATAAATGTATTTTTTTTTTTTTTTATAAACAGTTGAACATACAATATGATAATGAACCATCAAAAAAATCTAAAAAGAAGGTTGAACTGTATCTGCTGACCGGTTAAACTCGTTTCCCTCGCAAATCCTGACTTTTATTCATAGGCCAATATACAGGGTGGAATTTTTCAACATCACCTGAAGGGAAAGTACTCAAAATACTAGAGATAGCAAATTTTACTCAAAGGAAACATTCCTTTATTTTTAAAAAGAAACAAATCTGCTTTAAAGATTTTCGCCAATTCGCTTGCCACACTCGGGAATCGAACCGGCTAAAATCCAAAAAATTTACATACTACACTTTTATGGCATCAATCTATAGGGTCAATCATAAGAATCAAAACTCTCTAACAAACATTATAAATTAAATGAAAGGAATACTATGAAATCTTAACTTATAAATTCAATGGGATAAAATAAAGCACTTTTACTCAAAGGTCCATCCCACTACTTATGATAATACCTAAACAATTATCTTTGACTTATTTATTAAAATGACTAAGAACTATTTAGATAAGAAGATTGCAATTTGCACGTGTTTGTACACGTGCAAATTGCAATCTTCTTTCTTCAGTTGTTAATTAGATAGGTACTAACATAAGTAATTTTGATTTTCTGACCTTTGTGTAGAAGTAGTTTTTCTTATCCCATTGAATTTATAACTTTAGATTCCATGGTTTTCCTTTAATTTAATTTATCAAGTTTATTTATTGATCTAACGATTGATGTCATAAAAGTCCAGAAAGTTATTTTTTTAAATTTTAGTCGGTTCGATTCCGGAGTGTGCAAGCGAATTTTCGAAAATCTTTGAATGCAGATTTCTTTCTATATACAAAAAAGGAATATTTCCTGGAAGTAACATTTGTTATATCCAGTATTTAGAGTACTTTCCCTCCAGGTGAGGTTGAAAATTCCACCCTGTATATACGACTCACTCCTCAAAAAAGCCCGTCTTGTACTCCCACTTTCCGCACCAAATCTCCTAAATAGCTACACAAAAGCTAACATATTGCAAAAAGAACCTTTTTCCAGTAGCCTCACACCCTGAAAACACAATTTACACTATTTTTAAACGCGACTAGCGTTCAATGCACTGTCGGATATGGCCCCGGCTTGGTCATTTTGGACGGAAATTGGTCGTTAGCCCTGACCTATGTGGACGCGCCTTTTGTACTTAGACTAAGGCTTACTTGGTTTTTTAAAGATTTTAAAGGTATTCTCTAAGGGTAGGGTTAAAATGGTGATCAGTCTTCGAGGGTATTGTAGCGTGTTTTCGGCCCACTCACTATCTACAGTGTCCTGTTTATTCTGACATACAAGTTTCTTCGAATAGTTTTAATTGGATTAAAGGAGATGTTTGATTTTGGGCCACCACTATGTACACTACATAGATAAATAGGAAAAAAAAATAGGGGAATTTCATAAAAATACTAAAAAAATAATTTGAAGATAGGTACAGTGGTATATCATAATAATGATCATTTGGAAAGTTTTTTTTTAAATAAAATAACCCTATTTTTAGGGCAGCCATGACAGTAGTGTTTGACAAATGTGTGACAGTTTTAAGAAGTGACGTTTTTGAGTCTTTCCTTGCTTTGAGCTTGGATCTGTAGTATTTTATCGAAACCGAAACCCAAGATTTTCGAAATTCGTATTGTTTATTTTTATCGCACGACACACGTCAATCAAATGTTATTGTCAAAATGTCATTTTTCGCTTGCTGCTGATCTGATCCACCATGTTTAATTTCATTTTGTGTTCCTCTCCTTGCCCAAGTTAATTTGAATGTACTTTGAAACGAAGTGAAATTAATTAAAATTAACAATAAAAAGCGGTTACTGTAATACATAGCGATATTTATATATAGTGTGCATAGTGCTGGCCCAGGCTCCATACATTTCTGGAACATCTCCTTTATATTAACAAAAGAATTGCATTTTATTATCCAGATAGCAAGACAGAGTGACATTAGTGGCAAAGTTACGTATTTTTTAGAGTTCCGTACCCGAATGGTAACCAACGGGTATTATAATACTAAGCCTCCGCTTTCCGTCCGTCCGTCCGTCAGTCTGTCTGTCAGCGGGCTGGATCTCATGATCCGCATCCGATAACAGTTGAAATTTTCACAGAATGTATATTTCTGTTGCCGCCATAACAACAAATAATGAAAATTAATTAAAAATTAAAGGAGACTCCCCAGCTATGATGGTACGGAACCCTTCATGCGCGAGTCCATCTCGCACTTGGCTGGTTTTATGTTTGTTCTACGGTTATCAAGTAATACACACTCGCTGTAAGTATTACCAAAACTACTTTTTACAAACCAAGAACAGATATAAATTCCAGGCCACTTAGCCGCAATCAAATTAATAAACACAACTAAAGTAATAAACTCGGTGGAAGCCAGCGAACCGTAATCAATTATTTAAAACTTCTTCAAACTATGGGAGTTCAGAAATAAATAACAGTTTTAATTTTTATAACTCTTGTGTGAAATAACTTCGGAGATGGAAGTTTACTGCGATCGACCGATTAGTGTACCCTTAATATGAGAAACCAAACCCATATATTATAAATTCCATCCTTGCATCATTGGGGTACATATGACCACAATCTATTTAAGTCGCGATTTAATAGGCTTCTTTTGGGTTAGCTCATTCCATCGTCGACCTCATCTCTGTCCTCAGGTCTAGATTGAGGTCAAGCGTAGGCCAATTTAATTTAAAAAAAAAACGTGTAACGCTTTCCACCATCTCCTTCCGTGCTTGCCACGTTGTCATTTACGCCAGTTGGAATTCATGACTGTATACAGGGTGGTAACTGGTAAGGATACCGACGAACAAAAGGTTACCACGTATTCAAATTTTGAAATTTTTTCATCGGCAATTTAAAATAAAAATCTGCTGTTCATACGTATGCATACATTTTGACGTGTAGGTATTACACTTTTGTAAGAAACAGAAGAGTTTTTTTTCCAATTTCATCATCTGCCTAGCCTTTTCCCAACTATTTTGGGGTCGGCTTCCAGTCTAACCGGATGCAGCTGAATACCAGTATTTTACATGGAGCGACTGTGCAATCTGACCTCCACAACCCAGTTAGTACTGAGTAACACGATACCCCTTGGTAAGACTGAAGATAATAATAAGATTTTTGTTTCAAATTGCCGACGAAAAAATTTGTGGCCGTTTGCACTTCGGTGTCCCCTAGCATAATCAGCCTTTAATGTTCCCACTGCTGGGACACTCGGCCTCCTCTCCATGAGAGGGAATGGGCTATAATCCACCACGCGGGCCCAGTGCGGGTTGGTAGATGTCACATGTTTTCGAATTTTTGGTTCTCGGACATGCCGGTTTCCTCACGATGTTTTCCTTCACCGTTTTGGAGAGCAGTGGTAATGAAATTACACAAAGTAATGCGCCTGCCTGGGTTCGAACCCATGACTTCTGTTCGGAAGTCGGGGCCGCCACCACTGGGCCACCGCTGCTCTCCCCTCCCGCTGTGTCCCCTGTATTTTTGAATATTGCTTCTCATCGGTGTAGCAAATATTATCAGTCTAAACGCATCTGTGAATTTGTTACCTCTTATCCTTATACAAAACGACGAACACACAAGCATTGTATCTAAACATCCTCTATTCAGCAATCGAATCGATATCCATTCAGCCATAAGTTCATAATATCAAAGGCCGTAACAGAACTAGTTCCATAAGGGTACTGCAGCTCTTTGCTATGTAAATCTGCGTCGGAGTGCATTTGGTATTCGATCCCGACGCTATCTTGGGTCCTCCGTCACCTTGTTCTGTCAAAGGAGGACGAGCCGTCTTAGAATTTGAGTTGGGTGAAATAATAGAGGCCGCTTTAATCTTGCTGCTCCTCAAAATATGTTCTGTCTTGTACTTTGATATTGGTGTTAGATATTTTGGTAAAATATCAGCTATTCCTTCCGTCAGTGGAGGTGCTGGCTTTGACTTCATGCAGGAATGTACTGAACGTGTATATAAATAGCAACAATAATGGAAACTACGAAAGCAATGCATCCCATGTACCTACTTACGTGTGTATAAAACAAGACTAGACCCTAGAGTTGGGAAAGATCAGTCTCAGTCTACAAAAATCGAGAACAGCGGTGGCCCAGTGGTGGCGGCCCCGACTTACACACAGTAAGTCGTGGGTTTAAACCCAGGCACGCGCATTACTTTGTATAATTTATTTAATCACCACTGCTCTTAAAACGGTGAAGGAAAACATCGTGAGGAAACCGGCACGTCTTAGAACCAAAAATTCGAAGACATGTAGCATCTACCAACCCGCACTGGGCCCGCGTGGTGGATTATAGCCCATTCCCTCTCAAAGAGAGGAGGCCGTGTGTCCCAGCAGTGGGAACATTATAGGCTGATTATGCTATCGAAATATTTTTACCAAATGTACTTTATTACCTAACCAAAATACAGTGATCCACATTAACCCTGGATCCTGGACCCTCAAAGTACAGTGGGATAACCCAGGCTAAAACTAACCACAAGGCATTAAAAGCAGTAACTATCAATACCTACCTAAATCTTCCCAATCTAAAAATCCAGCCGTTATTATCTAGATACACTAAACTAACAAACCTCAAGTAATTATTTAGTGCAGTAAGATACGTTCTCTTTGGTCAGAATATTACATACCGTCCAAAACACAACCAAACTAAGTTCCCAACTTAAAAACACACTTTCGCGATCCCTCGTCCATTCAGACCTCCAGCTCATTAAGTCCTGACGCGTCCCCGCAGACAATGATATACGCGCTGCACCTCCTGAAGCTTTTAACGGTATATTGCATTTGTGTGGGTGACACTGACTAATTTGACGCTATTTCGACGGAACCACGGCGATAAATCTCGATGATACTGTAAAAAGGTTTAAGTTATTTGTTTGCGTTTGAAGTTTGAACGCTTGTCTGAGAAATATTGCGTTCATTTACATGTTTGAAAATACATAATGTGT
Organism: Eugnorisma glareosa; assembly: GCA_947578425.1. Classification (NCBI taxonomy): domain Eukaryota; kingdom Metazoa; phylum Arthropoda; class Insecta; order Lepidoptera; family Noctuidae; genus Eugnorisma; species Eugnorisma glareosa. The sequence goes on along the minus strand of OX387960.1, from coordinate 14,514,778 downwards.
TAGAATCGTAAGACTAATATGCGTGAGCGCTCCAGAAATCAAAATATAGGGTTGAATACATCGTCGCACAAAAGAACGCCACGTATGCAGTACATCATTCTAAACACCCCCACATCAAATTTAAGATTATATATTACACTAGCGACCCGCCCCGGCTTCGCACGGATGAATGTCATGCATATAAATCTTCCTCTTGAATCACTCTATCTATTAAGAAAGGCATCAAAATCCGTTGCGTAGTTTTAAAGATCTAAGCATACATAGGGACAGACAGCGGGAAGCGACTTTGTTTTATACTATGTAGTGATAAATAAATAAAAACTTTTCAACCGTAATTTAAAACAACAGCTTAGTATCAGAATGTATAATACTTATCAGCAATCTGGACTGGCTTCTCGATGATCAATTGATTAACAATAATATTGTTTGATTTAAAGGAAATAATACGGGGTGGAAGCTGAGCCCCCCAACAACTTTTAATCGGTTATTTAAAAAAATAGCTGTTTCGTACTAAAGTGCAATATCTACACGTTCAAAATGTATGGAACAACTGTTATTTTTTAATAACCTATGAAAAATGTCTATGTGGGGGGTTCTCAGAGTGATATACTGAATACGTTTACTCGTCGGTCCCCCTCGTACAATACATTTTGTGCAATGTTATTTATTTTGTCGTAAATACAGGGTGTAACAAGACCCTTCACGAAGCCGTCAACCAAGCATTCTGTACATCAAACTAAGTAACTTTATGCAAAAATATGGATGGATTAAATAGTACGGGGGTCGTGAAGGTGTTTACAGTAAAAATCACGCGTTAAAAACATGTTTAAAAAAAGAAACTTGTGAAAAAGTTGGAACATTGACCCCCAATATCTCCGTAACTAGGAGGTTTCCAGGTATGGTCTAAAACAAAAAAATGATCGCAATTACGGAGAGAACAAGTACCCTTCGGCTTCGTTAAGGGTCTTGTAACACCCTTTAAACGTTAGTTGACGTGTATATTATATGTATAGTCTTAACACGTCAAAAAAGCGAAGTGTAAAGCATCACTTTATCCATAAATCATAATTAATATCACCAGGAACAATTAATTCACGAAGATAATTATGACACAAAGCAAAATCCATAATTTAAGCCGACGACGCCTCAGAGAATGGGGCTAAAAACTCCAATTAGTGCCGCTGTGGGGGCGAAACAATAGCTTTTGATGAAACGACTTCAAAGATGTGCACCGATATTAAGACTTCAGAACGGGGCGAATTCAAAATGGGTCGAAAGGGAAGCGAAGAAATGGGGCTATATTGCCTAATGGTATGCAAGAATTGAGGATTTTGAAAGCTTATTACGGCTCAAATGGAATATTGATTATAGGTAATTGATGAGATAAAAGATCGCTCTTTTTTGAGGTTCACGGTCAATTTATACATACATTTTGGTGGAGGCTTTTGGCTTTAGTACTTCGTCAGTTATAAATAGAATGATTAATGTTCTTTTAACCCACTTCAAAAAGGTTTGTAAACTTATTAAAGCTAAGTACTCTACAGCAACCGGAAAGACATCCGTTCCCATAGAAACAAAAAACACTTCTCTTTCATTCGTAATTTTATTATCAGAAAACATCAAAGAACCACTTTTTTCTCAATTTAAAACATTAAAGCAAACCCCAAAATATGCAAAGACAATGTTTCTCTGAATTCCTTCGCGTTACTCCCGAATCCTGACTCCATTGAATAATTCATTTGGAACGTTTCAGGAGATGATGAAATTAAAAGTACCCGCACACTGACTTGGTCACAGTAGATAGATGCAGAATGCCAGCTTTAAACAATGATCGAAAATGAGCGCACGCACACATTAACAAGATCCTTAACGAAGCCGCAAGGTACTTATTCTCCCCGTCATCGTCATTGCAATCATTTTTTTGTTCTAGACCATACCTGGGAACCTTCTAGTTACGGAGATATTGGGGATCAAAGTTCCAAATTTTCACAAGTTTTTTTTTAACTAAGTACATGTTTTTAATGTAAGATTTTTACATAAAACACCTCCATGACCCGTACTATTCAATGCATACATCAGCACACTGTTTTGAGTGCGCTACATTGAGTTTTACGGTAAATCGTGACTTTTGACCCCAAAAAAAAAAGTCGTTTAACAGCAATAATTTTTTCCTAAAGTTACTTAGTTTGATGTACATAATGCTTGGTTGACGGCTTGTGAAGGGTCTTGTTACACCCTGTAGATGCGTACTTACGGTGATCTCAAATAAATGTCAGCCGCGAGTGCATGAGTACGTAGATACATGTCTATGTGTGCTTGCGTTTATGCTCATTTATTGGAGCCGACCGCATAGCATGGAGACGCCTCGGCGACCACTACCAGGTGATGTAGGTGGTGATGTGTGGTGTATTTTTGCCGGCTGCGCGGTTCGTTAGATTCTGCCTACAAAATCAAAAAAATATTACGTTTCTGCGTCCTTGACATTTGAATAATATTTAAATGTCCCGCTCCCACATACTGGAAATCGTATCGTCGTGCTGGATGTGTGAGCCTTTCTGGCGTGACTTCGGTGAAGGCACATCTAACGGTTCAAATCTTTGACCTTCTGTACGTTATCTATTTAGTGCTCCAGTTTTTAGGGTGGCAATATAATAGATTAAATTTCTCTCTGACTAATTCGCGTTTTCCCATCCTATTAACGTTTCTTCTCTGCTCTGTGAAATCTGTCAAGACTTGGACAATCTTTTTATGTTATTGTTTGTCTCTTTTTATGCTTCAAAGGAGATGTTAACAAGTTTTTGTGCTAATCTAGTTGTCAACAAGATTTTAATGGTTGTTGGGGAACACTGTGATTTTGTTTTGACTTCATTTCGAATCCAATGCTACGGGCATCTTGTAGCGCTTGATATAAGCAGGAGGGCGTTGTCGGTAAACATTTTGTAAAATTATCGTCGCTACGTGGAATATATGTTGAAAAATTTTAGCCGTCGCGGGACACCCGGCAGATGTGAAACATCTATGTTATTATTAGAATTAATTTATGATACCGGTCCATATTATGTTCAAGTTTTAGCGCACGCTTCACCGGAGTTAGTAATTCTCCTTGCTGATTTGATTATTTTATTGTATTCGTAGTTTAGTTTAGAATAGGTTATGTTATGATGAGGTTGAATTGCCTTTGAGGATAGAAGCCTCCGATAAAAGATAAAAACAAAATAAAAACCTTTAACGAATTATGGAGTAAAATAAAGAAAAAAGTGTTTTGTAGATATACAAGAGAGTCGTACAGGGGCATCACGAATGACAGCGTCATGCCATTTGTCGTCATGGCATACGAGACGGCTTTAATGCCAAGGCGCGCCAATAGATGTTTTACATCACGGATCCCCAAACTATTTTGGACAAGTGACCCCTTTTCCAAAATGAACTGTTACCTCAGACCCCCATGGCCAAATTACCTACTTTTAAGATCAACCCCCTTATTCATAATGGTCCGCTAACTTAAAACAGCTGCTACAGTGTGTTATTTTTCATTCTGACTTAGGTCAATAGAAGAAGACAGAGTGAGAATTAGCAATGCTTTAAGTTAGCAGACTATTATGAATAAGGGGGCCTATCTTTAGTTTTTTCCTATTGACACAAAATACCTAGGTACTAAGGTACCAATTGGAAAACTTTGCACTTGGTTAAGTGAGTAAAATTGACTTCATTTTCGTATCAAAATTTAACAAAATAAAAAGACATACAATTCAGTAAATATCAAGTTTAATTTATAACGATTATTACAAATTAGGTACTTAAAGAATTTTAAGTAGGTAGGAAATTATATTTAAAAAAGTATTAATTCGCAAAGAGAAAATAAAACATTCAGTGTGATGGATGAACCTGGTGACTATCTACCAATCTAGCTACATCCGGTTCAATATTGGTGAGTTGCAGCCTTAAATCTCCACGTTCGTTGATTTTCAAACGGTTTCTTTGTTTCGTCAAAATGTTTGTTACCACACTGAAGCTTTTTTCAACTAGGTATGATGATGGAAAAGCGATAAGGTATTTTTCAGCAATGTTCCACAATGTAGGATACTGTGTTTCAATGTTGCGTTGCAACCAGAACTTCTGATAGCCTTGGTTGAACTTCTGCTTAAGCTCTTCGTCTGTGCTGATGGTAATCAACTCTTCTTGCATTATCACATTGGCTTCTTCTATGGCTGTGGTATTGTACGGATTTATTATCCATTGAGGAATTTGTAAATTTAAAAGATCCTCAAACCTCTCCGTAAAATCCTTGTGTAATGCGTCCAAGTGAGTGACATATAATAAAATGTCATCATCTTGAAGCGTTTCTGGTAATTTTGACAAATGCAGAAACTGCGAATATTCTTTTCTGCCTAAATTTTGTTTATAAAGGATTAGTTTACCCACGAAGGCCGATATTATTGATTTTGTTTTAATCAAGTTAAGATCGTCACCCTGCAGCTGCAAATTAACTTTGTTGAACATTCCAAAGATATCAGTCAAGTAATAAATATCTGTTTTACAATTGTTCAGATTTTCTTTCAAATTCGGATCTTTTTCTTGTAAAAACTCCAACACAGATTCAAAAACGGCTGAAAATCTTTCTAAGCAAGAGCCTCTTGATAGCCAGCGAACTTCAGTGTGAAGAAGTAATCGAGTAAAGACTTCGTCGTTTTCCTCACATAGCTGAGCAAATAACCGAGAGTTCAAAGAATTGCTTCGAATCTTGTTGATAGCATTTATTACATATTGTAAAGACTTATGCAATCTAGGACTCAGCTTTTTTGCTACTAAATGCTGCCTGTGAATCACGCAGTGAATGACCAGTACATCAGGCAGTTGTCGCTTTAAGTGAGCTATAAAACCACGATGACGACCAACCATAGACGGTGCACCATCAGTCGCAACAGAAACAATGTTCTTCCATGGAATAGCTTTGTCAGTAAAAAAATGTTCCACGGCCTGAAAAATTGATTCTCCTCTGGTATCAGTCTCTAAATATGTAGCAAAAAGCAGTTCTTGGCACATATTTTCATCTTTGATATATCGAACATATCCTAACAACAGAGCTTCATTGCCGGGTAATGTAGACTCGTCCAACTGGAGAGAGAATCTGTTGGTCTGTAAGAACTTGCATAAAATGTTTTCCACATCGCGTCCCATCTCGTCTATGCGTCTCTGAACGGTGTTATTGCTCAAAGGTATTCTCTTTAAAATATCATGTGCGGGTTTGTGCAATACATTGTTAAGGACCTCCGCAATGGCTGGTAAGATAAGCTGCTCTCCAATTGTGTGGGGTTTCCCCGACTTCGCTATTAGTAAAGATATATTATAGGACGCTCGTAAACCATCATCGTCTTTAATAGATGATGACGCAAACATCGATCTTATGGATGGCCTTTTGTCTAGTTTTTCTTTAAGTGCTTGAAAAAATGTCAAGGGCTTACTTTTTTTGTCAGCATGTACTCTCGATAAGTGGTCATCCATTTTTGAAGGCTTCATGGCATCGTTACTGAATACTTTTTCACATATGAGACACATCGGCAAGTGTTGATTTGATGGAGATGCAATAAATCCGAACTTCAAGTAGTCCAAACTGTATTGTCTGCATTTTTTTTTCGTGTCCGCCATCATAAAACTCTCAGTAATCCTGCAAATAAAAAAATAAGAAACTAAGTACCTAAATTAAAAACAATACCTAATAAACTGTTAAATTTACTGGTAAATTTTTACAATTGAAACAACTGAGGCAACTGCAAACTGTTGCAAACAATCTACAGATAGCTCAACTGATCACTATCACACAGTGTGCAGTGGGGCAATGCTGATGCGCTGTGCCGGATAAAAACTGTTTGGTACTTACCCTGTTAATTTTTCATAAACTGCAGATATTGTGTGGTTACGCTATTAACTCGCGTAGGGAGCTCAGCATTTTGTAAATTCTTTTTCAGTCACTTTACTTCACTTAATTTAGCTATGTAATAACTTTGTAATCTCTTGAAATAAATGAGTACTTATATGAGTTTTTATCGTTCAAGCTCCAACGAATTTCAAAACGCAAATGAACTTTCAACCTAAGTGCAACCTCGTTAAATAGTAAAATATCAGGAACATGTTTGGACTTGCAACTTGATCATGAATTCGTTCGTGTTAAATCGCGCAAGCGTCAAATAGAGAGCAAGTCAAAACGCGCCTGAAAGACGTACGCTCGAACTCATTATCTTGCACAAACTTGTCCACACTGACTTGCCGAGTTTTTCATCTTGTACGAACTTGAGGCTTTATATTACTACAACAATGCTATTTCCTACATAAATATTAATTATTCTTAGTACACGTAACACAACATAAACAATACAGTACCTACCTACCTATCTTGAAAGTTTTAAATAAGAACTTGTGTTAATTTAATAGGGGTCGATTTTTAGACCTCGTCGGCCCCCATAATCAGTTTTCGTTTATGTCGACCCCTAGGAAACCGATATCGACCCCAAGGGGTCGATATCGACCACTTTGGGAATCCCTGTTTTACATCAAAAACAAAATGAAGGCGTTAGTTCCATGGCTACGGGACTGTTCGAAAGAGATACCGCGGCCCTGGAACACAAAGGGCAAAGGAAGGAACATGGATGGGTTTTAGTCAGTAAAAGTCTGACACTCCCTCCTGCTCAGCCCAGAGCGGGAGGGGTTATTTTATGATTTCTTTTTACTAATTTCGTTAGTTCCATTTTCCACGCTCCAAAAGTTCGTTCGACTACAATAGATTTCTACTAACTGAAACAGTTATTAAATTGAAAGCAGTGTCATTTACATTTTTAAGTTATGTAGTACATAACATATCGGAATATTATTGTAAACAAAAACCGAATAACAAATAAACAACAGGTTGAACGTGGGTATTGGCATATTTGATTATAACAAAAAATTGCTTGTGTAGACCTTTCTCGAAAAGGTCAGACGGATTACAGAGTCTCGTTAAATTGAGATTACATTAGCTTATTTTCGAGACACACTACCTATAGGTACCATTATTCCTTTTTTTGCAAACATGTCTAGGGCTGAGATAAATTTTATCGTTACAGTGGTTTATCATATCATATCAGCAGTGATAGCCTAGTGGCGTGACCGTCGGACTACCAAGTCATAGCTCTCAAGTTCGAACCCAAGACACGCACCTCTGATTTTTTGGATTCATGTGCGTATTGTATAATTATCACTCGCTTCGGTGAAGGAAAACATCGTAAGGAAACCAAACCAGCATGCATAAGAGATATTTCTCGACGGCATGTAAAGCCAAGTCAGGGGCCCATGGGTCGCGGGCCTGTGGACGGTGAGCTATGGGCTAGCTCGCCGACCATCCGTCTTATGACGACAGGCCATGTCGACGGCGCGTTCGTGTTCCACGCGCGCCTCAAAGAGAGTCAGCAAACAGGAAGGGGTCCGAAAGGACCGATGCCTGCCAGGGTTGCGGGACTGTTCGAAAGAGATACCGCGGCCCTGGAACACAAATGGCAAAGGAAGGAACATGGATGGGTTTTAGTCAGTAAAGGTCTGACACTCCCTCCTGCTCAGCCGAGAGCGGGAGGGGTTATTTGATCTGCCAGGGTTGCGGGACTGTTAAAAAAAGATACCGCGGCCCTGGAGCACAAAGGGCAAAGGAAGGAGCATGGATGGGTTTTAGTCAGTAATGTCTGACACTCCCTCCTGCTCAGCCCAGAACGGGAGGGGTTATTTGATGATTTCCCATCCGAAAAAAAAAACGGGGGCCCATGGGTGGCATAAAAACTCTGACACCAGGTTAGGCACGAAGAAGATTTGCGATTGATTTTGGCACTGTTGGTAAATATTTGTGAAATTAATTGTGGTAATTGCAGGTATTGTAAAAACAATATGGCGTCGCACCGAGGCCGCAGTTCAACTAACCCTACCAATTAAAATTCAATTTTACGCCCATGTATTTAAAAATAAACCCACTTTAATAGATAAAACACCCTTTAAACAGCCAACTCAGTAAACCACATTGTGTAAAAAATATTTCCTTAATTTTAACCTAAGTTCTTCCATTTTAATTTACAAGTACCGACAATAAAATATTAATAAAAATGGCGGTGTGTCTGTAGGTCGGTAGCGTACCCCACAAGGCCTCTTTGTCTTCGTAGCAAGTCCGATGCATAAAGGAATCCAGTCCGTTGGAGATAGCTAGATATTTTTATAAATAAAGAATCGTTGAAGTCTGGAAATGAAGTAAGCGATAATTTTCTAGTTGGTGTGTTGTGTTGTTGTAGATGCTGAAAATTTTATGGCGCATCTAAACTTAATCTATACTAAGCGATATACAAATTCATCATTATCATTCTCTTGCCCTTGTCCAATGCCCTTATCCCAACTCATTTGTGGTCGGCGCAGCATGTCTTCTTCTTCCATACTTCTTTATTAGTCGTCATCTCATCACAGACCATCCATCGTTTCTTTGGTCGTCCTCTACTCTTATACCCATCTACATTCATACTCAAACTTTCCACACGACATTTTCCTCGATCTATTTATATATTGCAAGTAATTTTATATGAATTGATTATCTAAATATTGGAACTGTTAGAAAGTACGGATCGATGAAAAACTTACAGAGCGCTTTCTTTTAGGCATGCATTTCAAAATGTCTCCTAGAATTAGTGAAATCGAACAGTAGAAGCATGGTAGTTTGGGGCTTATAGCCAAACAGCAACAGCCGTATCGATAGATCTGCGAGGTTAATCTGCGCTTGATACAGTCGGTCCAATGATGGGTGACAGTTTTCTGAACTTTTCAAATCTAGTAGTGTATCACTTCTAACTACTTCATCTGTTTTGGCTCTGCCTATGGCTGCAAAAAATAAAATTTGCAACGTTATTACCCGATTGCGAAGAAAGGGTTATGTTTTACTGTATATAATTGTATTCAGTTCGAAAAGTATTTTTATTATGCCTAAAAAATAACGAGACTAAAGCGATCGTTCTAAATAATATTAATCACAAGTAATGCAATACTTCATATCAAGGAAACCTTACCAAAGGTAAATAAGTTTCATTCTATTCGATTAATGTTTTCTCTTCAACTTAGTTCTCAGTTTTCTGTTAAATTGTGAGCTTGATATAGTTTAATTAAATTGGACGGACGACTTCGCTAGAGTATGAAAAATTATATTTTTTATTTCCTTTTAGTTGCGTATTTAGACGAAAACGGATGAATGCTCGTTGTCCTATAATGAATAGTGCCCCACATGTATAACATTTTTCTTTCGCATTTCGAAGAGTTACCACGGAAATTCCTTTATTTGATTTGATTTGCATTATTTTACAAGCATATGTTTTATATTATGCTTGTAAAATAATGCAAATCATATCTGTTTCAGTCACCACCAAAGGGCTTTTTCCAGTCTTTGCAGTCCACATTATCTGCTATGATTAATGCCCAAAATACTACTTAGGAAGTGAGAATCACCTTCTGTTTACGCCTGCGTTAAATGTGGAGACGTGTTGTATGTGTGTTGCGCTTTGCTATTTTAAAAGGCTAGGCCCTGCGCCGTGCTGATTCCACTAATTGTAATTGTATACCTACATTTTACTTTAGTGTGTCCAAAATTGTCACTTTGAATAGCGTTATTAATCTAAGATTGTCACCATCGCGACAACTTCACACTCGCATATTTTAATTGTAAAATATAGTTAAAAACATATATTAACGATCAATTTTACACCATAGAGAATATAACTTGCACTGCAGCTCTTTCACAAATTCTAGATATTTTAGTTTATTCCGAAGGCAAGACTAACTCCCAATGTTTTATTTATATGTACCGGCGATCGGCTGGCAAGGTTGTACGGAAATACATTTGGAGTCATCACTCCAATAATATGGAAGTAGCCACTAGCGATGGCTAGTGGCTACTTCCATATTATTGGAGATTCCGACTTCGGGGTAAATATATTGGCTTTCGATTTATGTAAAGTGGGGTATGTTAAGTTGTTTGTATGCTTTAGAGGAAGATTTATGCTTGGCCGTGCCGAGTTCGAGCTGTGAGCAGTAAAGCTGGTATTGCTTTTAACTGGTTCATCAAGCAAGGCATAGGACGAAATAGCCTGACAACTACACTGTTCATTTTCGTCATACTCATATCCATGGCTTGTCAGTAGAGCTAGATCTCACTTCATTATCTGCCTAGCCTTTTTCGCAACCAAGTTGGGTTTGGTTTCCAGTTCAACAGGACGCGGCTGAGTACAAGAATTTTGTATGAAGAGACTGCCTATCAGCTGGCCTTCCACTTCTGCTGGGCCTAGTATAAATCTTAGAATTAATAACAAGAGTCTCTAAAAGGCTATTCATTCACACATGACACTGCGCGTCCGCGTAGTCGCGCAGTGAAACGGTTCTCATGTCGCATTGGCTTGTATGAAATCCGTTGATGCCTGACACAGGTCACCGCCCAACCACGCGGACGAATGGCGCTCACCGCCTCTCCACGTGGCGAACTCCCAATATATTTTGCTTCGTCGCCTCCGCCAGACCGCGCGGACGAGCGGTATCGTGTAAGAATCACCTAAACAGGGTGTAACAGGACCCTTCACGAAGCCGTCAACCAAGTATTATGTACATCAAATTAAGTAACTTTACGCAAAAATTATTGCTGGGAAACGACTTTTTTTTTGGGGTGAAAAATCAAGTTTTACGGTAGGACTCAGTGTAACACACTAAAAAGATTGTACTGATGGATGGATTGAATAGTACGGGGGTTGTGGAGGTGTTTAAAGTAAAACTCTTAAAGTAAAATCATGAATTTAAAAAAAAACTTGTGAAAAAGTTGGAACTTTGACCCTCAATATCTCCGTAACTAGAAGGTTCCCAGGTATGGTCTAGAACAAAAAAATTATCGCAATGTCGGGGAAAACACGTGCCTTTCGGCTTCGTTAAGGGTCTTGTTACACCGTTTATAAACATCACAGTTAGTCACTTCCAATTAGCATTATAAGATCACGATCTCGGTAGATACTAAATTCATAGGTACAGTGTCACCGCGTCACCTGAAGCAGGTTCTTTTCGTATTCGATTAAAGCTTGGTTTGTTATTCAGAGAAAGTGTAATACATGACTTCCTGATCTCTCTCTCCGGTCGTGTCTGATTGCCGTCCCATCGGACTATGGGAGAAAAGGACCAGAGACAATACCTGTGCCTGCGCAAACACTAGTGCACTATAATATCTCCCGCGCCGATGGCTAATCTCCGCTAAGATTGGCTGCCGTGATCGAAAACGGTCAGGAAGACTAAAGTGCTTACCTATCCTAACTACCACAAAGATAAAAGCTACAAAATGAACGAACAAAAAATAAAGCAAACACAAAAATACTTTTATTCATTAAAGTGCCCCTGCCTACGTCAGACCATAGCGTGGGTTGAATAGTACCTCTTTTAATCAACACTTTCAATTCTTCCAGTACATAAAATTCATGGATCTCATAATGTCAATAGCCTAAACAAAGGGTCTGGCGCATTTCAAGCGGTTCCGAATAGAAATTGTCTCGTTGACTGAAACGAATCCGAAATGAATTGAGGTATTTTTCCTCTGTCTGTCTTTGTTTTTACCTGCTTTATCTTTATTGTCCTGTTCATACCCACGCGTTTAATTCTATTTTCCCAGTTGTAGTTGGTCCATGGTGCAAAAGGAAAACTATTTATTTGAAGGACCTGGCAGAGATTGACTAACTAGTAGACCCACATTTTGCCAGTTATGTTTAAGTCCCTTGTGATACCGGGCGAGCCTATTTCCATCGACCGATTCCATATCCAGGCTCCCAGGCTGCTGCTGAAAAATTCCTGTTGGTTACACCCAATGAAACATTTGCCCGATCTGGGAATCGAACCCAGGACCCTATACTCAGCAGTTGCGCTCTTGACTAGACTAGACTGACTAGACCAACGAGAATAATACTTAATTATTTCTATAACTATTTTCTTTCAATCGGAAACAACCTCAGAACAACCTTTTCGGAATGAGGAAAATTTATTGTTGTTAGGAAAGTTTTGTATGAATACTCTATTCTATCGAAAGAGGTCATGAACTGACGACACAACCTTCATTGAAGCATTTGGAATGTGTTGTTTGACCATTGAAACATCTTTTGAAAGCAGCACGAGGGTTCAAAATAAGCTGGGGAAGTTCAGTGACCATTTTTAAAATAATTCTATTCTAAGAATGGTCACAGAACTTCACAAGGTTTAATCAATCTTCAGAAACATTTCATATCTTAAGGTCTATTTTTGGTAACCTTTGTCTGATCTTAAACTTGTCTCATTCATTTCATTATTTTAGATACTTCTAAATGAGATAAAAATAAAACATTATTTCTTGTCAAACAAAAATGCTTCTAAAATAAAATGTTACTTGACTTAAATAAATGCTTATGTACGAGCGGCGCACTCCGCTTCGCTGGTGTACGTTACCCTAGCAGGAAAGTGTCTCCTAGAGTGATATGAGTGGGACGAATAATTAGTGTATGATCTGCTGTGTGTGTGCACCATATAAAAAATTGGTGCGCTTTGTCGTTTTGGAAAAAAACGGAAAAAACGATTCCTGCTAGGGTAACGCTCTTCCAGCAGGAAAATTCTAAACGAATGACCGGAGAGAGAAATATTGTGCATGGCTAGAGAGCTTATGTTTATGTAAAGAAGTGCACCAAAAATATATGTTGTGCGTCTTCAGGTTTCCGAGATATTGCGTTTTCTGCTAGGGTAATGTTTTGCAGAATCGTGTACCTCCAAAACCAAAGTATGTGCAACTGTAGAATAAACATAAACGAGTAGCTCTATATTAGTGCGTAATACACAGAGAATAAGATTTAAGAAAATATTTATGATTTTCAAGTAATCGCGGTTTCTTGAAAACCCGAAAAAATATCGTAGCGCCTAAATGAGAAAACGCAGAAGCTTGCTGAAAACAGTATTTGGTCCGTCTTGACTCTTATAATAAACATAAAAAGTTTCAAAAGTACACATGCATGCATTATTGAATAATATTGCTAAAAGTCAAAACGATGGTGTCATAACTTTGACGTATTATTAAATATGAACAAAAAACATAACACGTAAACATCGGTGGTTATCCGACCAAATTCGAATGACCACAAAAAAGCGACGGTTTCATACATTTCGATGACCTTCTTTACTTTATTGACGAACCGGTTGAAACGTATTGTGCCTGAGTACACTGAAGTAGAAAAGTGTTATAAAATGAAGTTTTTAATGGATTTTATTCTACTAGCTGTTTCTGTGACTTTGCACATTAGTACATTATTATAAAAATAGCCTAAGTGCTATTCCAAGGTATAAGCTATCTTCTTCATTCCAAACGTTAAAATACATTCAGTATTGTATGTGAACGAAGGAATATTACAGCAGATCATACACTAATTATTCGTCCCACTCATATCACTCTAGGAGACACTTTCCTGCTAGGGTAACATACACGCTTCGCTGACCCGTCTGTCGGTGTACAGACGCCAAGCACATCAAGCTCCTGTCAAATTTCTTTATTAGATTTTCAATTTTAATTCCTAACGCATTAGGTTCCATTTTGATTGGGAAAATTTGACAGATTCGGGTAGCTTGATGTGGCTGGCGGGATGGCTTACCTCTGAAAAACACCTAACGCTTAGATAAATACGTTATTTATTAACCTTATATTTTCACAAAACTAATTCGGCTCCCTACATCAAAAAGTTAGAAAGAAGCCCTCTCATACATAATTCCGTATCCGGTCTATTTCTCTCCAAGAATTTCCCAGAATACTTCGTATATTGCTTTCCTGGGATTGAGAACTCGGCAAAAGGCGTCGAGGTAACTAATAAATAAGTTTCGATGTCAAAACTTTGTGGGAGAGCCATTAATGTGACCATTGCATCTCGGCAAATAGGGACTTGACCCAAAAATATTGGCAGGGGTCCGATAAGGCTTGATTTATTACTTGTATCTACTTATTCTTTAGGACTTCGGGAGAGAAGTTTCTTTAAAGGTTCGATCGGATGTGAGACTCATAAGGACAGATTACGTCTAGCTGCAGACACCGGACACTCAAAGATCATCTGCCTAGCTTTTTCCCAAGTAAGTTGAGGTCGGATTCCAGTCTTACCGGATGCAGTTGAGTACCAGTAATTTGAGAGCGACTGCACCCTCCACAACCCAGTTAGTACTGAGTAATACGATACCCCTTGCTAAGACTGGTTGTCAGACTTTCGGGCCACTGAACTGGAACGACTGTCAAAGATCTACAAATGACAGCTGCGACCAAAAGATTAACGTGCTTTCCGAGGCACGGAGAAATCTTGGTAAGTAATGGGTGGTTACGTATCCACGGGCCAACTTAGATAAGCACGGCCGACTGTTATTATGAAATCGGACACTGAAAGATACTTCAGTAAATGTCAGATTCTGGTGTCCAATGCAAATTTGTCCGAACTGGTTTAAGAGCTAAAATGTGTGAGCTGGTTACTTTTAGGGAATGAATGAAAGGTGACTAACTATAACCCAGAGATCGTAATCGCTACTGCTAAGTATAAGGTATTGTGTTCGACTCCCAGTTAGGGAAATGTTATTGGGTTTTCTTATCAAGAACAGCAGAACGGAGCCTGGATTTGTGCCCGGTTGATGGCAAAAGGCTCGCCCGACCGCACCGGTGCCGGTGTACTAAAGTCAATGGCCTTTCATGTCTATGTAATTGCGAACATGGTCTAGACAAGTTGAAAGGATGAATGTAGAACAAAAGGTTTTCACAAGGCAGGTGTGAGTGGAAACGCCCTTAATGAGCCTTAAGTAGAATTATAAAATTCAATTACCCTCAATTAAATTTTAAAGACTTTTACTATTACTGCAAATATTTGAATGTCGCTTTTAGCGACGGATGTCTTGACCGATTCTTCGAAGATTCTTATTCTTCATTGCACATTAAGTTAAAATATATACAATATATAACTTATGTAACAACGGCGATTTATGTATTGTGAGAAAGAATAGCAAGATCTTCCATGAGCATATTAGAAGAAAGTGGGGGCACATAGTTCATCTTGAGAAGACGTAAGGAATAGATAACTATTTCTTCTAACTTTGTACGTACTAAATCCTATGGATAAATCTCTATTGTTTTTGTCTGAATGCCTGGTCACCACTCTTCCAGTGTAAAGTTTAAAAGGCTCTTTGTCATCGTCCAGACTGTCCTGAATGATTGATTGTAATACTTGATTATCTTACTTTCTGTTACGCCGAGAAAGTCCTGAGCCTTTTGGGTCACCCCTGAATCGGAGTAAGCTGATTATGGAGCTAAATATATATTTGGGAGCAATCCACGTGAATTTTTTATGTATGTCTATTACTAAGTTCTGAGGCTGGTGTTCTAGGGAGATATTCGGTAATGAATCTCGTTTTGTGACTAGATTTGAAAGGAGATTATTCTGTGGTTGTAGTTTTATTGAAATCTGTCATTTTTAAATCGAGATTAGAATTAGCTACGTTTTAAATTGGCCTAAAAGGAAATTTAATATCAATTCGTAATATTAATATGTAACTGCCTGATTGGTCTTGTGATCGCAAATGCGACTGCTGAGCATGAGGTCCTGAGTTCGATTGCCAGGTCGGGCAATGTAATATTGGGTTGTTGGTTGCTCCATCAGGAATTTCTCAGTAGCAACCACAGAGTCTCGATTAGTGTCCGGTTGATGGCAATAGGCTCGCCCCCTGTTACGTGGGACTTAAACATAACTGGTGAAATGTGGGAGTATCCACAACTCTGCCCAGCCCTTCGGGGTTAGCTAGCGGTGTAATACTGGGTGTATTAAATAAAAAATAAAAATGTTCACTCAAAAATTCACTAAAAATATTATTATGAGAATTGGCGCTCAATAATGTTTTGCTTGCGAAAAGCGTAATTAAATTATTATGAAGAGTTATAATGACCATTGAAAATGCCTGCAAAAACATAATTGCAGATATAAGTACCACCTAGTTTTGATCTACAGTATTAGTAGATTATTAACCAAGGGCTGTATGACATCAATTGCATACGAGGTTTTTGGCGCCTGAGCGAAGCGAAGGCGCTAATTAACCCGAGTATGCAATTGATGCTTACGCCCGAGATAAATACTCTGCTTTACATATCGATTGTGAGGTAAGTAAACAACAAGACAGCAGGTTTCAATGAACATTTATTAAGAAGAAAAAAATGTGTATTTAATTAAAATTAATAGTAAAATTATTACAATTTGTAAGAGATATGGTCACGTTCTTTTTAGGTATATTTATAGTTTGAATATGAGTTTGTGATGATAAGACTTGAGTTTGAGTGACTTGAGGTTCTTGCATCGTAAATGGCGGCAGTTGACTGGTACTATTTTCTTCATTAAAAAATGGCTCAGATGATGTGCTTTGACGTGGTGATTTTAAGTTTATATTTTCTGTTATTTTAGAAGTAATTTTGCTTTTGTTTGCCATCGAATCTTCGATATAACCTTCGGCCACTTTGCTGGACTTCCAGCCGCCGTGCCTTTTTAACAGAGTGAGGTTGGCTCCCGAATCAGCCAATAGAGTCGCTGATGTTCTGCGAAAGCAATGCCCGGTGTATAACTCTACGTTACTCAGTTTTAAATATGTGGCTATTTGCTTTGGCATGCCTGTAAATTTGTTTTTTCCTATTACTTGTCTGTGGCATTTTCCTTTACTGTAATTAAGAAAAAAACGATTTGTATCCACGTTTTCAGGCCGAAGAGCTTGATATTTTTCAACATAATTTGCAAATTCTTCATGCACAACAAATGACCGGTCAATTTTAGTTTTCGTGTTAGGCAGTTTTATGAGTAGTAATTTGTTATGTTTTTCTACATTTTCTATTGTCAAGTTTGTCAATTCCACGGTTCTGCAGGCTCCCGATATCCCAAAAATTAGAACAACCTGTAAAAAAGACATAAGTTGTATTAAAGGCACCAAATTCGCATAGTATTTTTGTGAAATATTTTGGTAACTTATTAAAAAGGGCAAGTAAATACGTAGGTACCTTTATTGCTAAATAAATTTCATCCGGAGCTTCATTTAAGAATTTCTGTACTTCTTCTGCAGTAAATACCTTCGATTTCTTGCTTTTAAAGCCGTCAGACTGCCTTTTCAAGAAAGCAGTAAGTTTAGAAAAATCTTTCAAATTCACGTCATGTTTTGTCATCATTGTAGATTTTAGCATGGAATAAAAGCACCATAAACTGGAAGGTTGTAGCCTCTTAGATAATTCATCAAAATATGATATAAAAACACTTTCAGAAAGAGATTTCACTTTTTTTTCTGACCGCCATTTCATAAATTCGTCGTATGCCTTTACATATCTTTCTTTCGAGTTCGGCGGTAATATATTTTCGACAACTGTTTTTGCCCTTTCTTTAATAAAATCGGGCGTTAGATCTATGTCTTCGTCACTAGACATGATTAAAACTTTTGAAAAAGAACTCTGCAAAAAGTAGGTAATTATTCAAACACAGAGACACATTTCAAATTCAAGTCACAACTTATTAAAAATTTGATTAACTGTTTGAACAGACTTTATAATTGCACATTTGTAAAAAAGGCATTAAAAAAAATATTCTACAAAAAAATTCGAGCACTGAACACGTTTCTAAAATTCACCTAATCAGCGCAGCACAGGAATGAATTTACGTGATGAACCAAATAAATTAAGTGAAGCGTAAAAGCTGTTTCTGACACTATGCTGGAGTGGAGAGCAACATGGTGGTCATACTAGAGCACGAGCCCATAGGCTGCCTGCCTACGAGCTCCTCTAAGCAAGCTAGCAAGAAAGCGGCATGTCCTAGAACCCAAAAATCGAAGGCCTATCACATCCACAAACTTGCACTGTGCCTTTGTGGTGGATCGTCTAAATAGAACGGAGGCCTATCCCTGCAGCGGGAAGGAACATCATCGGTTGTTTATATGCAGTATGGTAGCAACTGGAGCTCGTAGGTAAATAGGAATAGCCGCTCGGGTCGATCTTAAGGTTAAGCAGCGCTTACCAAGGTTGGTCAGTGGATGGGTGACCGTCATAACATATCAAGACTCTTCCGTGCCTCGGAAAGAACGTCTAGTCGTTGGGACTGGCTGTCGTTTGTAGATCTTTGACAGTCGTCACAGGTAGTCAGTGGCCCGAAAGTCTGACCACCACTCTTACCAAGGGGTATCGTATTCACCAGTACTAATTGGGTTGTGACGGTCAGCTAGGCAGTCGCTCCGTGTAAAATACGGGTATTCACCTGCATCCGGTTAGACTGGACGCCACGCCGCGCCGACGCCTATACAACATAGTTGGTTGGTTGTAACAACTATGGTGAAAAATAATAGTTGACTGCGCAACCCATCAGAAGGCTAGTAGGATACCCACCATACCACAGATAATAAATAATGATTTACCTATACATTTTGTACGCTGTGCCCATTTTCTTGTGTCACTTTGGTCCCAGTGTAATATAGCTCTAAAAGTCATTTCTGTCCTTTTCACTGTCACGTGAATCACCAAGATAATAAATTACCCTTACCGTTTATAAATAAAACACATAAAAGGGCCATTTTAGCGTTCCCAAGCCAAATAAATGGCGCCGAACGTAATTTGTTACGTCTCACTTATGCGACGCGAAAATACAACAAGGACTTGCGTTACACAGCGTCCTATATGAGCTATGAAAGCGATGTAATTCGAAAATATGAAATAGGGAAAATGTACCTTGATGTGGTGTACCTTTTTTAGTAAGCCTTATATGAAGGCTTCCCTTATTCCTTGATGTATGAGGAAGATGTATGACTTATGCTTCTGCTAATATCTTCGTAGGGTGAGGCATGGATAGTCTCTTCTGCACCATTGATGGTGCAGGTCAATGGTGCTTACGGTACAACGGGGATGGGTGCAGTGGCACTACAAAAAGTACTACAGCGCCATCTATGAAACAAATGTTGAACTAACATGAAAACAAAAATCAGTTGTCCGCGACTTAATTATAGAAAAACCCGACAACAACTGTAGCTCACCAGACACAACACCCGTCTGATCGGAGTATCCGCCATTTTCTATAGGGGATGAAGATGAACACCCTGTCCTGCATACCCATATAAGTGCGACGCCTCGATTTTATGTCCTTCAATTACCTCAACAAATAGCAGACCACTGCTGAAATAGGCCTCATAATCATATATTCGTTGAAGTAATTTAATGCATGCAACTTATTCTAATACCTGAATGTACTCGTACGTCCACGGTGAAAAACCAAAGGATTAGGTCAGTTTGACTCGGCGTTACCGAGTGCTAGCTGTTCAGTGTGTGCAAATTCCTGTTTGCCTGCATCCTTGGCAATCTGAGCAATGCCTCTGACGCGGCAATGAACATGGCCATCTACTGGGCCCAAATAGTAGCTGTGACAGATATACAGGGTGTAAACAGAGTCTTCACGAAGCCGTCAACAAAGCATTTTGTACATCAAACTAAGTAACTGTACGCAAACATTATTGCTGGGAAACCCCTTTTTTGGGGTGAAAAAAACACTTTTTACGGTAGGACTCAATGTAACGCACTCAAAACATTGTGCTGATGGATGGATTGAATAGTGTGGGGGTCGTGGAGGTGTTTAAAGTAAACAAAAAGTTGTTACTTTGACCCCCAATATCTCCGTAACTAGAAGGTTCCCAGGTATGGTGTAGAACAAAAAAAAAAGATCGCAATGACGGAGAGAACAAAGTACCTTTCGGCGTCGTTAAGGGTCTTGTTACACCCTTTGTATACCGTGGATACCAAAAAAAGAAGACTAATATCCTGGATGAGACTGGCACAAGAACGTGGAGCTTGGCACAAGCAAAGAAAGGCCTATACCCAGCAGTGGGTGAAGTCGGGCTTTGGATGATGATGATGAATATCCCGCAAAGAAGTTCACATCGCCTCGCCTTCGTCTCGCATTCATACCTCACCTAGGACAAATGAATACATAACTCAAGGCGTCACAGTTAATAACACTGCCCTCTCTCTCCCGTCTGGTTACATATAATATTTATTCTAATACTATAAATGGGGTAATATGTCAGTCTGTCTCGGTATTGTCGAGGTGGGACGTGTCTACGATATATGAATGCACTGAAGTAGATCAAGGTCGAGCTTTCTGCTTAGATTAGTTGTTAAGAAATTTATTTAGCAGTACTTGAAAGGCAGATGGATATTGCGAAGTATATAATTTATGTCTAAGATACACAGACGATTATTTATTTATTTAACACTTCAAGCACTTAGTACAGAGGCGGACTTAATGCCATAGGCATTTTCTACCAGTCAACCTTTGGGTGATGCAGAAACAAACATTGGTATGTGTACCTATATATAAACTATAAGGATATATAAAATACTATCAAAATATATCAAAATACTATACAAATATATCAATATATATATATATATATATATATATATATATATATATATAATCAACCCATCACGGTAAATGTTGATCCAGTTTAGATTTAGAACAAATGTTGATCCGCCTATTTCGTGTGTACATTTGGCTCTGGAGTGAGATAGAGCTGTATTTATCGAATATATGAATTCACCGTGTGACGTCAGTGGATGTGCATTTGCCTGTTTTTAAATTACTCGTCATAAAATTTTACGGTTTTAGTTGATCCAATAACGGTCAAAAAAATGATACTGAAGCGTATAATGTGGCTCCGGTTTATATCTGACTGTTAGTGGTAAATGTTGCTCCGGAGCTGAATATGAAGGGTACGTACTAAAAAACAGAACGGCAACATCGCACTAGCGTGCGAATGAAATAAACATAAGTTCCTACTTCAAGTTAAAGTGAGACAAGATGCTGTCGCGCATTTCTGCGCAAGAGATGTATTTCTATCTACCTCAGGCAGTCTGGTCCAAGCAGTCAAGTGAGTGTGATAAAATTAAAAAACTCTGTAATTTAAAACGACCTGAAATTTTACAAAAAAAAATTAAATGTCGTTGAATTTTTTTTTTATCTTTAATATTTGTTTGTTTGTCTTCTTTGTGCGTCCATGATTAGATTTATTTCGAACAATGTTTCCAAATTACCTACTTAAGAAGATGTTAGAGTTTTTTTTATTAATTTTGATTTTTGAGTTACTATTTTGAAGTCTAATGACATAATTATGTTTTGATAGTATTTAAAATACAGGATGTTTAATAAACAGTTCGGATACTTTGGGGATTCGTTGTATTCGTGAAACTGAACAACTATCCTCAAGGAAAATAAATCGAATTTAAAAAAAAATTTGGCCTCCCCATAGTAATTTGATCAGCTGATCGCCAATTTTGTATGGGAGGCCCAAATTTTTTTTTGAGAATTCGGCCTATATCCCTTGGAGAAAGATGTTAAATTTCACGGATACAACAAACCCCCAAAGTATCCGTACTGTTTTTTTACACCCTGTATAAAAAATATTTTGATTATTTAATTTACTTTTACTTCCGAGTATTGGAATATCCGTCCATAATTTAATTTCCTTAGCTTGCAAAAGCATTACACTAGTTTGTGCCATATAAACTTGGACAAATGTGCATTGACTCCTGCCTACCATAAACACAGTTTTGTCTCACGATAAAGAAATATCTATGACAATTACGACAAATTTGTCATCGCTCGCTTATCGTAGTACCTACCAGGCGAGGTCGGCGCGAGACCTAGATTTTTCTTTATCGTTAGACAAAACTGTGTTTATGTTAGGCAGGCGTCAAGTTACTTTTGTCCAAGTTTATATGGCACAAACGTATTACAAAAGTATTATTAGTTTTTAGAAAAGTTATTTTTTGTTAAAAGAGAAAACATTTAAGTTTCAATTTTTAAAGTCTATGATTTTTCATGTTATTATTATTCAGGGTTTAAAATTAATAAAGTCGAAAACATTATAATTCTGAAGCCTTTGTAGTTTTATCTTACCAATTACACCAACCACCCATCCTAACCAACCATACACTCATTCCAATCAATCATCCATCCCAACCAACCATATACCTATTCCTAACAACCATGCATCCATTTTATGTATGTTACTCGATTACTCCGCCAATTTATGAATAGATTTTGATAATTATTTTTTCATTTGAACAAACAAGTATATTCATTCACCAGCCCCCGTAGCATGCAGTCGCATTTTAGCGATATTATCACATCCATCTGTCAGTAATAAGTGAAACAGCCACTTTATGCCACTTTATCACATAAATATGACAGATGGATGTGATAATATCGCTCAAATGCGACTGAATGCTACGGTTGCAGGTATTGGTTCACCAGGTCAGGATCTGATAATGGGCTCCTGGGGATATCGAGAGCAATTTTTTTTAGGCACATGCATACATACAGTGCTTTTCATAAAATATGATAAGCTATGTAGATTTTTCATTGCTGTTGTTGCTGTTTTTTTGTTGCTGAGCTGACGACGAAAGGTACTTTCAATTTTAAGTTATTTCTACTGGTGGGGGCTACTATGTCTAAGGCCTGATAATCATAATTCAGGGTAGGCTCGAGCCCCTCGAGCCGAGCTGTTGTTGATATATGAATGTTGTTATCCTGAAAAAGAGCTTAATTACTAGGTGTGTAAAGTGTGTTATGTATGTATGAATGTTGTTAACCTGAAAACGAGCTTAACTATTAGGTGTGTTATGTATGTATGAATGTTGTTATCCTGAAAAAGAGCTTAAGACTAGGTGTGTTATGGACCGTTTTTACCGAGGTATCGTTTTGTTGTTTTTTATGTATGGAGAATAATATAATAATAATTGTATCCGATCTTTTACTAGATCTTTCCGATGGACTGAATGGTTTGTCCTTGTGAGACACGACAAAAATTGAGAACTGCAAAATTCCATTTTTTTTACGTTAGGGCATAGAATTAATAATAGTACTAACATACAGAACGGAAGCTCTCCGCCTCCCACCAATCGGAGTACCTCAAGTAAACGCGCCTTACCCCGTGGGGCCTTGCGCGCATGTCCTAGTTAGTGCCCTGCTGTCACGCGATAGGCAACGCACAGATATTTCCGACGGGTTATAATATTTAAAGTGTTATCCAAAGCTTTTGTGTAGGTATTCTGTAATTTACTATTATCGGTATACCTACATAATAATTGATTTGTTTGTTGTTGATAAAAGAAACCCTTTTTCTCTTCATTCTAATAAAATAAAATTAGATTCATCGTTATAGGTGTTTTTAGGGTTCCGAAGCCGAACGGCAAAAAACGAAACCCTTATAGATTCGTCATGTCTGTCTGTCTGTCTATCCGTCTGTCCGTCCGTCCGTATGTCACAGCCACTTTATTCTGAAACTATTAGGACTACAAAGTTGTAACTTGGTAGGTAGATGTATATTGTGAAATTCTTTATGATTTTTAAATAAAAAAAGAAAAATTAAAAGATAAAGGGGGGGCAAAAAAATCATCAAACCTAGCCTATACGTGTGGGATGTCTATAGATAGGTCTATGAAAATGACCTGAGGTTTCTGTAACCATTTTTTCTCAGTCAACCGTTTGAAAATTATACACTTCCAATCAAAGTGGTAAAATGTGTGTGTCTCCCTCTAACTTTTAAAGTAAGAGAGTGATAAATCTAAAAAAAACATATACTATAGATCTCGATAAAAACTTTCAATGAAAATTAGTTTGAACGAGATGTCGTCATTAGTTTTTGTGATATAGCAATTTTTCAAAAACCGCAAATATAACTTTGTCATTCATGCAATCACTATGAAAAACAAAGTTGTTTTTGCAGGCGTTATTTTTTGCGGATGCTACTACGGAACCCTTCACGGGCGAGTCCGACTCGCACTTGGCCACTTTTTTGGTTTTGGTTCGGGTTCTTCCATTTGGAAAGGTAAAGGGATCGGTGCCCATACAACACATGTCTTATGTGGGAAGAAATTGTTTTCGTAAGTCCTTTCACACTGAAAGTCGTCTTGGGGTATCACCCCGTCATGTCTTGTCAGCTCCTCATGCCCGCCATAAAGCAATAGTGCCAAGGAGTATTGTTATAGGGGGGGGAAGATAGTGCACTTTGCGAATTCCGGTGAGGAGCGGCCGGTGGCTTCTTGGGACAATACAAACGGAGGGAATACGCGCTATCACTTGAATTTTCTATTCCCTAGGCACTATTCAGTAATTTTTTTTTTTTTTTTGTTGCATAACACACTATTTTTAATATCCACCAAACCACTTTTAACACAGAAAATTAAAATTCGAACAACAGCTCGAACCACTGCCGTCGAGTTCCCGCCAAAAAGCCTCATCGTCATAGGTAGAATACGGCGGCAGCAGTGTTGCCATTTGTGGCAGAATTCAGATATGGCTCGTAAGTATTAAGGATGGCAGATTAAGCTGTCGATTTAAAAAATGGCAGAATTTGGCAGATTTCAAGGATATTCTACAGCCTACCCACTGCCAACCCCACGTGACACAGTAGGCTAGTTAACTCGACAGATAAATTCGACTTACCTACCAACTTAAGAAACTCAAATCACCCAAAACAAAAAATAACAACAAAAATCTATCGATAGGTACCTAAACCAAACTAATAAGTAACAAAATTTCACCCTTACAAGACTATGGGCTTTGTTAATCTACCTAGGTAGGTACCTAGTAAAACCTACGGCAAAGAATCTTGGAAATTCGCAAGCAGGCAGGCAAGTTCGATTTCCACAGGAAGGACATAAAGTGTTAGGTAAGTTACGCAATTTTCCCCACTAGGTACTTGTTGCTTTTACTTTTCGATTCAAATCGAATCGCCCGATTGTCTGACACTAGAGTTTGTGAAGACTGTTTTTGACCTTCCCACCCACTCGAAAATACCTACTTCCCATGGACTAAACTGACCTTCATTAACAACAAACTAGGTATCCGTTCACTGTTGGACGATAGGTCTCCCACAAATTTTACTGGCGCTCCATTCGTGATGGAATGCAAAACGAAACTGCTGAATAAACTTCAGCACGCTGTGCAAGGGTCGGTGACCGCAATACCTACTAAACGAGAAGCGCTACTGGCCACCCCTCGGATAATAACCCTAGTCGCCTCATAAGTGTGTGTGATACGTCGCCTCAGTTATGACTTTACTTACGTTGTTGCAATAAAAATTGACCCTAGGCTTTTTACACTGCTAATTACCTACTTACAGCTGATGTAGGTACCTACTCATTCTAGTTTCAACACCAGAGTCTCTTCATGTTGAACTAAAATTACAGATCTAGGTAGGTATTAGCTAGCAGTAGCAGCCGCCGCCGCGCCATACTTGGTAGGTACCTACTTACCTACTTTGTGGCAGCAGCAAGTGCACAGTGATACGTCGCCTTAATTAAGATTATTTCTAACGTCTGCAATAAAAGTTGACCCAAGGCCATTTACTAATTACCTACTTACAGCTGATGTAGGTACCTACTCATTCTAGTTTCAACACCAGAGTCTCTTCACGTTGAAGTAAAATTACAGATCTAGGTAGGTAGGTACCTACTAGCTAGCAATAGCAGCTGCCGCCGCTCCATACTTAGGTAGGTACCTACTTACCTACTTTGTGGCAGCAGCAATGCACCAGTAGTTTTTCAAGTGGTGTAGTGATTAGTGCTCGCAAACTAAGAAGATTTCCACATTTTCGAAATTAAAAAAGTTCGTGTGACGCTTGGTCACATAGCTTCAGATTGACCACATGTTAGTTGACCACTGTAGAACCTAGGTCTCACTCCCTCACGTTCACCACAATTCATTGGCGCTCTTCTTAAACTGCCTCCGTGGTCTAGTGGTTAGGGTGTTGGTTTTTCGATCAGATCGTAGGTTACATTCCCGAAGTAAGCAAATTGAAAAGACAGAATCAGATGATCCTTGCTCCAGAAGGCATGATAAAGTTGTTTATCGATGTGCTGTGCAGGCACAGAGCGCGGAGCGGAGGTGTCCACACGTAGACGTTGCGCGGTGCGACGAAAAGCTAGCCATGCCTACTCTCCGGATTTCATACTAATTCGAATAACACCGAAAAAACCGCCTCCTACTCTGTGTGTGGACAGCTTTATTTTATACGGCATTTACACTCGCGTACGAGTCGCGAGACGAGGCGCGAGGTGAGGCTCAATGGGGCTCTTGATATTCCACATCAGGTACTCCAGGTCCTCAATTTCTAAGTGCCAGCAGAAGCGGCCCATCACGATGAACAACTTTTACAAAGGCATAATTTCCGTATCTCGTACAGTTTAACTGGACTCTTGATGTTCCACGTCAGGTACTCCAGACCCTCGATAGCTGATAAAAAGTAGCCTATGTCCGTCTCCGGCGTGCTAGCAATCTTTGTACTAAAATTCACGAAGATTTGTAGTAAGCGGAACGGCAACGTTGGAGTGACCACCGTCGGCCAATCACGGAGGAAGTAAGAAAGTCCTTCATTGTGATTGGTCCGTTTGAATCGGATCAACATTTATCGGAGCGGATTTGTATATTGGAGCCACATTTGACAAGCGTACTTTTCAGTCGAGTGACGTCACAAGAATGTCAAATGTTGATCCGATTGGAGCCACATTGGTATGAAAAAAAGCGTAATGGATCAACATAAGGCCTTCGGATCAACATTTGTTTTTGGATCAACTTTTAACTGATCGTACGTCTTGAAAGATCAACATTTACCGTGATGGTATCTCTATATATATATATATATATATATATATATAATATATGATATTTACACAAATAAACTAAAATAAAAAGACAAACAATATAGAAAACATTAACATTGTGACGAAACTGCCAGCTTTCTCCGAATGTACTCGCGAACTTTAATTTTAAAAGATAGACGATTGGTTGCCATCCTGATTTCCTGTTGAAGCGCTTTCCACAGAGAAACGATACACGATATACGATTCTCATACGACACCGCTTGTCCGCGCGTTTGGGTGGAGGCGACCAAGCAAATGTATTATCGGTGTGCCGCGCTGAGAGGCGGCGAGGTCCTCATGAACTGACAAAATACTCTCTTCCTTTCAAATACCTGCTTTAATGATCTGACTACCTAGAGTCGTCATCATCTGCCTAGCCTATTCCCAACCATGTTGGGGTCGGCTTCCAGTCTAACCAAATGCAGCCGAATACCAGTATTTTATATGGAGCGACTGCCCATCTGACCTCCACAATCCAGTAAGTTCTGGGTAATACGATACCCCTTGGCACAGATAATATAATACTACGTACCCTTAGTAAGATTGGTTGTCAGACTTTCGAGCCACTGACTGCCTGTAACGACTGTCAAAGATCTACGAATGACAGTCGGAACCAACAGCTTAACGTGCTTTCCAAGGCACGGAGGAAACGCGGTACGTAATGGGTGGTCATCCATCCACGAACCAACCTAGGCAAGCGTGGTTTAAACTGAAGATCGACCCGGCCGTTATAATTTAACCATTAACTCCTCCAGCACTAGCTGACTACCATCAGTGTCTGATGAAATTCATATAACAGAGCATTCCCTTAATAGCCTTGCACACTACTTAGGCACGGTTCCAACTCCTGCATGTACATGTACTTACGTCTATGTAAAACGACATGTACGTTTTAAAAGCAGGATTAGGAACGACAGTACGGCGATGCATATAAGTGGATTTCTTTGTACTAAGTATGTGTGCTTAGGTTCTGATATAGAGAGCGGATTATTTCCTATTAGTCTTTTCATTTGTTTACATGAATTTACTTTCTGGTTAGATATTAATGTTAACGTAGTTTATTTAATCCGTCTCGTTGGTCGATTGGTCGCAAGCGCGACTGCCGAGCATGAGGTCTTGGGTTCAATTCAGTGACGACCTGAATGGCGCAGCGGTACAGAGGCTGCCTTACGTTCTTAGGGGGGAGGGTTCGAATCCCGGTAGGAGCAAATGTTTGTGTGATGAACATGGACATTTGTTTCCGAGTCATGGATGTTTATATGTATAATAAGTATGTATTTACAAACAAAAAGTATCTATGTAGTAGTATCAACTATCTGGTGTCCACGACACAAGCCTCGTTGCTTAGTGTGGCACCTAGATGGCGCTGTGTGTAATGTCCAGCGATATTTATTTATTTATTTAATTCCCGGGTCGGTAAAATTGTTATTGAGTTTTTCTGTCAGGAACTTCTCAGTAGCAGCCACAGAGTCTGGAGTTATGTCCGGATGGTGGCAATAGGCACGCCTCTACCTAACCCTTCGGGAAATACAGGCGTGATGTTTTGTACCTAATGTTATTAACCTTTTGGGCTGCCATTACCATTTGTCACATATTTGTTTCGTTTGGATACAGGGCACGCGCTTGTTTGTTACTTACATAAAGGGTGTAACAAGACCCTTAACGAAGCTAAAAGGCACTTGTTCTCCCCGTCATTACGATCATATTTTTGTTCTAGACCATACCTGGGAACCTTCTACTTACGGAGATATTGTGGAATCAAAGTTCCAACTTTTTCACTAGTTTTTTTTTTTAAATACATGTTTTTAATTTAAGATTTTTAGTGTAAACACCTCCATAATACGGGGTAATAATAAGGAGTAATATACGGGGTAATAGTAATAGTACGGGGGTACTATTAAATCCATCCATCAGCCCAAATTAGAGTGCGTTACATTGAGTCCTACCGTAAAACGTGATTTTTCACCGCAAAAAAAAAAAGTCTTTTTCCAGCAATAATTTTTGCGTAAAGTTACTTAGTTCGATGTACATAATGCTTGGTTGGCAGCTTCGTGAAGGGTCCTGTTACACCCTGTATATGTAACTATGGCGGTCAAAAGGGTTTGTTAACAATATGGTAAATGTAACAGAATACATAGACAAATATTACAAAAAAGAAAAACATATCATTATTACCAAAAAATGATTATGTTATAAGTTTATAACGGATCTCAATAAAATTTTATTATTTAGTTAATTAATAGTATGCACATGTTTTAAAATTGTATTGATTTAGTATTAATTTTATTTCACACATACATTTTATACTTTTTGCTGTGCCCTACAGGGTCCGTAATTGTACCTTAGCTTTAAGTCCATTGTAAGATCTTCACACATTATGGAATGCAAATAAAAATATGAATCAGAATAAAAATAAACAATTTATTTTTTTTGGAAAACGATTGTGGATTGGATTTCGTGCTCTACACGTAACGTACTACACGTTACGTGTAGAGCAAGAAATTCACGGAAACCACTAAATTCTTCAGCAGAACTAAACAATTTCTGGGTATGTACAAACATTTACTCCAATAGGTCTTTGCCCTCTGAAATGTCAACAACACAAAAATAGTAAATGTAACATGCAAAGCAAATTCATATTTCAATACCTCTCTCAATACTCACCCGTATAATCGAATTGAAACATAGAATGGCGCCAAAATAAAAGAGTTTTCGATGAAATCGAGATATAGAGATAAATCTATAGGGTTGGTTGACATTTGACAACGTTAAAAAGTATCTCTTCACAAAATGTCCCCTTGTGTCGTCCATGCAGAATGTTTAATTTCCGGTTAATAGGGGGTCACTTCTCTTGAAATTTTATGTTAAAAATAAAGGGCTTAGCGTTTTTAAAAGGTCAAAATTTTATCATTGATCACCGTGTTTAAAGAGTGAGAATGTATATATTGTTATAGGCAAACTATACAACATGTAACAGAATTAACGCAAAACCTCTTAAGGGGTCATTGTACTCATCATTATAAACAACTTTCACTATGGGACCAACCCCGAAATCACGAAAAAATAATCAGCTGTTCAGTACATTTTGTCGAGTTACGCGCACAGAAATGTATGGGGCAGTCGAATTTTTTTTCGCGATTTCAGTGTTGGTACTGTGCTGCATTTGATGAAAAAGTCCCATATCTTAAAAACTAAACATCAAATCTTATTCAAACCAATTTTCGTTGAAAGTTTTTTTTACGTTCTACATTTTTCCGGAATTTTGCTCCTCTTGCTTGAGAAATCAGAGGGGCTACACATTTTACCAATTTGGAAGACACGGCACGCATGATGTTTTTTTTTTTAGTTTCAGTTCCATGTATGGGGTGTCCCTTAATCTTTTTTTTTGTATAAAAATTGTAAAGCTGTTCACAGAATACATGTACCTAGGAAGTTTTATCTGTGTAGTCCTATGGTTTCTGAATAAAGTTGCTGTGACATACACGGACAGACATGACGAATCAATAAGGGTTCCGTTTTTTGCCATTCGGCTACGGAACCCTAAAAAGGCAAGTAAGAATAGAATAGAATAGAATAGAATAGAATAGAATACTCTTTATTATGTACACCATAAAAATTACAAATACAAATGTAAACATTATAAAAGGGGTGACACAATGGGCGGTCTTATCGCTAAAAGCGATCTTTTAAAGACAACCTTTGGATGGATTTAAGGGGGAAGGAGAGACAATACTGCAGCTAGCCTGTGGTGTACCATTTACATATATACAATAAATACATACATATATATACATAAAACATATTACACTTAAATACCTAAATACATTTTTATTATTATTTTTTTTTTAAGATGTGTAGTGTGATATTTTATGTTTCTTATTGTATTTGGCAATGGCATTGGTATACATATCTAAATGCCTCTTTCGGATCGGACAGAGTTTTTTTTAACACATTGTAATATTTGTGAGTTTTTTAAGATTTTTTTCTCAAATGCTGGAGAGAGGGGCGCCACTATCAAGTTTCTGCCCCGGTTCGGAAAAATCGTAGATCCGGGACTGGGCAAAAGGTAATGTTTTTATAATAATTTCACGCGGAAGAAGGTCACGGGGCACAGCTAGTAAATAATAAGAATTGCACATGGCCTACTGCAGCAGAGCAAATATTAATAACCTTTAAAAAACGTACGAGGCGCACACCCAAAAAAATCATACACTTTAACGCAATATAACCCGTCTCACATTGCAGTTTATTTAAGTTCCACACTATAACACGAATACCAGTACTGAGGTAGTAACTATAACAATTACCACAATGGACGACGATTCCATAAAATTTCAGATGCCTGCAATAGACCGTAAATGTGCACTGAATTACATGAGGACGCAAATGCTGGTTTAAACGATCGCTAGGGTAATGGCGATACACAGAGGTGAAGGATCTTGGTGCACAAATGTTTACCACGTACTCAGAACATTATTCCGACCCCCCCCCCCCGCCACATAGACATGTTTTATATCGATAATGATAAAGAAACTGCCGTTCCATACATTTTGCATAAGCTTATGCAGAATCAGCCAATAATGTGGTCCAGCTGGGACACACGGCCTCCTATCTATGAGAGAGGGGAGAGAGGAATGGGCTGTCCACCACGCGGGCCCAGTGCAGGTTGATAGATGTCACATGTCTTCGAATATTTGATTCTAAGACATGCCGGTTTCCTCACGATGTTTTTCTTCGCCGTCTTTGAGAGCGAGTGGTCATGAAATAAATTACACAAAGTAATGCGCCATGCAGGTTCGAACCCACGAATTACTGTTCTTAAGTCGGGGCCGCCACCAATGGCCCACCGAATATTTGTACCGTGTAGGTATTGGACTTTTTTAGAAGTCAGTTTTCTTTTTTAATTACCGATGATAGACATCTATGTAATCTATGTAGGGAGGGTTTGGAATAATGTACTTACTGATCACATGGTAACCGTTTGTGTGTCGATCTCCCTTCCAGGGTGGAGTATACGACGCCTATTAGATCTAGGGTAACGAGGGATCAAGTCTATAGAGCGAACTATAGTAGCTCAATCTGAACAAAATTGAACTTTATCTGTATCAATTTAATGTTCTTATGCCTATGATACGCTTGATCACAGTCGATTGTCGATTGTCAATTCTTATTGTACACATTATCCCTATACCAATAAGTTTTATTTTCGGATGAAGCTATACATAGGTCTCAACATTATAGAACACAGTTTGATAAGTAAGTGGTTGCTGTTCATCCTATACTGCCTATTTCTTAACGACGTCTAGCTTATTTTTACCCAATTACGTCAGAAGGAGGGTAATTTGTTGAGGTTGATCTGAAGACGCGAGATGTTACGACTCAGTCTCCAAAGAATTGTTCGGTTTTCATTTCAAGCATCTAGATTGGTTCCTAGTTGCGTCACCTGTATTGTTCCCAAAGCAGCATGTTTCATTTTTAGTTAACCGTACTTCAAAAGATAAAAACGGGACCCTTATAGGAGCACTTCATTGTCCGTCTGCTGTCGGTCAGTTTGTTTTTGGGATACAATATTTGATTCTTTAATCCGACTACCCATAGCTACACCCTACCCTTTATTGTTCCGTCACGCAATGGTCTAGGTTTTTTTAACGTCCTCTTTGAGCTTCGAGGTTCGCTTCGAGCCCTCGTTTGTGGAAGGCCTAAATAGAACATCTATTACACGGTAGTTGTCTTCAGCTAGCACATACTGTGCTTCAGTATCAGCATCACTTGCTATTATTAAATTAAACGTATTCGAGCATAATTGAGGCCATGACGCGAAATTCAACGGACAAGCCTTTTGAGTACCATAGAAAACAAAAACAGACGTGTTCAATTTTAGCTGGAAACAATCATAGACTCAATATTGTAAAAAAAAATATGGTTCTCATGGCTTCAATTATGGCACTCATGGGCTAGACCTAGTATTGCCGTCTATCATTTTGCTGAGCTTAAGCCCTTTTGGCATTCGTTTTTTCTTACTACATTAAAGAGGTTTTATTTGTATGAATAGTGGTATACAAATACCGTTTTACCCCGTACTAACTGGGTTGTGGAAGCAGTCGCTCCATGTAAAATACTAGTATTCAGCTGTATCCGGTAAGACTGGAAGTTGACCCCAACATGGTTGGGAAAAGGCTAGGCAGATAATGATGAGTTTATACAAATCCAATCCTTCAAATCGCAATCCTGTTATTTTTAGTTGCTGCTACACTTTCTTTTACTGCATTCAAAACAAAGCAAAAAGAAAAAATATATACGTGTCGAAATGAGAACCTCTTCCTTTTTTGTCGGTTAAAAAACTTGAAACGAATTCTATCATCATTTTGTCACGACAACCCTGCAACTGGAAATCAAACGAGATCAAAGCGATACCTACACGATTATCTTTACAGACATTGAAGAGAACGGATATTACAAACGAGCGCTGGAAATTTAAAAATTCCTCGTTATTTTATTTTGTTCGAAGCATAATTTGCGTCTCATTCTTGTCTTTTGATCTGAAAAATCGTTTTCTTTGTGACTGACGTTTATTGTAATTTAAATGAGATATGTGTTATCACAAAATGCGGCAGGTTATTTGGAATAATGAGACATTTTCGAATCAATTGCTACAAGATAGATCAAAGGTCTTGAAATCAACGTGATGATGTGCTATCTCGGGGAGCATTATCAGCTAGCTACAAGCCAATATGAAGTAAGACGAATATTTACAAGAAAAGTCAGAGATTGTTTATGTATCATAAGTTCATGTAAAAGTCAAAACGGATTGAATTGACGGTACCGGTTGGCGCCGAGGAGGAACATCGTGTGGTTTTAGTCGGAAGGAGTCTGACCGACCCCCCCGCCACGCGCGGGACCCCACGGCGGACGACATCCATTGAGGATTCCCACCGAAAAAAAACCAAAAAGCGCTGCGTGTGGCGGCTGCGATTCCCGCATGGAACAAATATGTGGCCTACACATAGTTGTTCCGGGTCTGGCTGTTTGGTATGTGAGTTTATATGTTTGTAAACGCACCCACGATACAGGAGTAGTTTATAGCGAGGGGCAACGTTTAAAAAAAAAGTCTTACCAAGGTGTATCCTTTTACCCAGTTCTTTCTTCATAACGTGTGGTTAGTACCTAACCTGGTGTCAGTTTTTATGCCGCCCATGGGCCTCTGACTTGGCTTGTAACCCAGTTATTGTGGTGTTGAGGTCGGATAGGCAGTAGCTCCAAATAAAATACGACTATTCGGCTGCACCCTATTAGACGACAAGCTATATTAGAGATTTGTTGGATTAGCTGTAATCCACCTGAAATCTTCTGTCTGGTCAGCCAGGCATTAGATTTTAGGTGGTATCTCTCAAATCTAGATCAAAAGCGCGTGAAAATGAATTCACTAGAACAAAAACTGACTTTTCAAAACGTAAAAAATGTGAAGAAACAACTTTTACATAAATATTTCCAACCCAAAATCCAACAAACTTAGTCGCGAAACGAAGTAACCACACTAACTAAATAACTTTCAACTTGGCGCAGTCAAGTTTTCGAATTTCCCGTGATTGGACTTCTTCTTAAATGGTCGTTTCGTGAAGCTGCAGTTGGCGACGTAACTGGTACTTTAAAATTTTGACTTTCAATCGGTCGTTACTGGCTTGAGCTTCCCGGGACTAGGGTTGGCACGATTATAGATTCATAAGATAAGATATAATATGTGTTTATTTGCTCAAACATGTGTACACATACCTACAATAATGAAAGTGCATGTAGGATAACACAAATAAAAAAATCGTTCAGACATGTCTGCCACATACTAAGGCGTGCAAATGTTTTGAAATTCTTAAGTTGTGATATCATTTCAGTCTAATATTAAAAAAAAAAACTAAATCGCAAAATTAAACTTTACAAAAATAAAAAATCATAATTTAATTATAAAAACAAATTTTTGGTCATGGGGTGATTTTGCTTTTGCCCGGCTCTGGGATGATGCAGGTTTATAGTACCAAGTAATGGTTGGAACTTGACTGCCTTATTGGCCTAGCAGTTTCAAGCGCAAATGGTGAACATCGGGTCTTGTATTCGATCGGTCCCAAGTCGAGCAAGTATTGCTTGGTTTTTCCATCAGCAATTCCTCAGTAGCACCCCTCAGCCGGGATGTGTGTCCATTTGATGGTAATTGGCTCGCCGCCTGTCACATGGTGCCTATACAACTGGCGAAATAAATGTGGATGTACTGGAAACACCACTGTTGTCAACCGGTGTTTTCTTTTTCTAGTATCATGTGTTGAATTAATGGTGCACTGTGTATATTCCATTCAGCGAGTTTGTTATATCCTTCAAGGAAGCTAGCAATTACTAAAACAATCACTCAGGCGCAAGCTGCCCATAGACACGTAGCAATGGCCAGCCTTAGCCATTGTGTGGTGGACGAATGGCCGGTATGTGCGCTACAGTACATTACACCGGACATGTCGGTCGACTGTCCAGCGGGTGTTGGGATGAATAAACACGAGAATAACACTCTCGAAGTCTATCATGGACTTTGGAAGTGTTTTGGTATAGTCGGCCTCGTTATTGATTAATCATTCTTCCGTGTACGTCATATAACGACAACAATAATTAGCCCCTTCAGTCCCATGGGCCCAAGTGTTGATTTAATTAACATTATAAAAGGTGAAGGAGATGTTTCAAAATGTTTAGGACTCCGCCTAGTAGTAAAAGCGGCTACACTATACTCAATAACGGTTATTTTTTTAACCGACTTCAAAAGGAGGTTCTCAATTCGTCTGAATCTTTTTTATTTTTATTTTTTATATATGTTCCCCGATTACTCGAAGATGGCTGGACCGATTTGGATTTTTTTTTAGTTTGCTTGGGTATTCTTCCCAGGTGGTCCCATGATCATCAATTCAGGATCTGATGATGGGATCTTGGAGTAATAGAGAGGATTCTTCAAATTTTATAGGCACACTTGAAGCGATTTGGGTAGTTTATGGAAGAGTACTTTCTCGGAGTGGTCCCATTTCAATTTGGTGAAGATCTGATGAAGAACTTCGGAGATAGGCAACGGAACTCCTCAATAAATGTTAGCAAATGGACTGGGATTGCTGAAATCTCATGTCTGTCTATTGTTTACACCAGTTCATAACATAACATCACGCCGGTACGCTGTGAAGGGATAAGCACATGAGAACCATAATACCATACCATAAAAAGTGAAAAATAAAAAACTTTTTTGCAAAAAATTAAACAGACTTCAAAAACACAAAAAAGTAAGAAATAACTTTAGCTTCAGAAGTCGGTGACAAAAAAACAAAAGCAAACTAGCAAAAGTCACCGACTTATGAAGGTAAAAATATGTTTTACTTTTTTGTGTTTTTGAAGTCTGTTTAATTTTTTGCAAAAATGTTTTTGCAGTTTTTTATTTCAGTCTTTTTTGTTGTGGTATGATGGTATCTCACACAAATTATTCTCGTCGAGTAATTCCTATCCATAGTATAAACAACAAACATCTCCTCCTTCCATGGTAATATTTTTAATGTAGCTCTGTCTTTTAACTAACACGCCTCGTCATCATCATCATTTCAGCCGAAAGACGGCCACTGCTGGACATAGGCCTCCCCCAAGTTTCGCCACATTAACCAATCCCGTGCGACTCGCATCCAGCGGATCCCTGCAACCTTCACCAGGTCATCGGTCCACCTAGTGGGAGGCCTTCCAACGCAGAGTCTTCCGGTTCACGGTCGCCGCTCCAGAACTTTTCGGCCCCATCGGCCATCCGTTCTGCGAGCAATGTGCCCTGCCCACTGCCACTTAAGTCTGACAATTCTTCGAACTACGACGATAACCTTGGTTCTCTTGCGGATGTTTTCGTTTCTGCTACTCCGAGCATAGCCCTCTCCATTTCCCTTTGGGTGACTTTAAGCCTTCTGATGAGGCCCATTGTGAGCGACCACGTTTCGGTCCCGTATGTAATCATTGGCAACACACACAGGTCATAGACCTTCGTCTAACACGCATAAACAACAGAAACGAAATTTATAAAATTTGACGGATATGACATATGACATGAAATATGACAATGAATGAATGAATGAATGAATATGAGATATGACATGAAGAATAGGCTACTTTTCACCTGAAATCTTTGATATCAGAAGACGTTACTTTCCACATAATGTAACAATTTCTATACCGAGCGAATGACCTGAAATATTTCTCGTCTAACATAAAATATGATTTTTCTGTAAAAATATTCCTTTGTTTATGCTCCTTCCTTATTTCCTACCTAAACAACTTTATGATCCGCACAAAATATGTTAAAATAAAAGGGCCAAATATCACTGAAGAAGTTGGTCTTGTTAAGTCCACAAATAAAATATTATTTTTATTTTCTCCGCCATTTTTTCCAGATTCGTCAATCTGGCCTGTGTTTGGTTAGTCCCAGGTAAGTAGGCAATTATCGTTTCCTTTTGAATAACTTTGACTGTTAGGACCTTAAAAAGAAATATTAGAAAATCATTAGATAGTAAACGCTGTTGCGTTGCGCTGTTGCTGCTGTTCACGGTTTACATTTACACATAACCTGTCTGTAAATTGCAAGCGCCAACCCGCGATCATGGCGCTTGCAACAGCGTCGAAATATCGGGAGCTCAAAAGAACAGACAATCACGGAAGATATCCCGTAAGTGACAGGTCATTAGATAGTAGTTAGAGATTAAATAAACATTAAAATGTGTATCGATTAATTCTGCAGCTAGTATATTATCTCAACGCCAGTCATTTTATATCCGTGGAATTATAAAATCGGACAAGTACGAGTTCGACTCGCGTGAAGAGGTTTCCGTACGTTTATAGATTTCTTATAGGTTTTCATGTAATCTGTCGGCAAAGAACTATTTCTTGTATTTGTTTTTCAAAATTTTCGGAGCTTTTCGGAGTTATGAGGGCGAAATTGTAAATTTTCGCCTATTTTCTTAAATAACTTCAAAACTATTTATCAAAAAAAAAATATTTGAAATGCTCGCAATGAGCCCTTTCATTTGATATGTAACGCGATATAGTTTGCAAAACTTTATTTTTTAATTTTCTAATTTAACCACCAAAAGTGGCCCGCAAATTTCAACTAAATCGGTCCTGTAGTTTCGGAGTAAATTGGCTGTGTCAGACGGACAGAAACGCGAGTGATCCTATAAGGGGTTCCGTTTTTTCTTTTGAGGTACGGAAACCTAAAAATGTCTAACCGTTATATTTATTCTTCAGACAAAAGTTACCCGACGACGGTACAGGTCTTCAGTTCAGATTTTTAGTTATTTCATCATATCATCATTGCCGCCAGCAAAGCAGCCCGACTTCACCCACTGCTGGGTATAGGCTTCTTTTTGCTTGTACCAAGCTCCACGCTCTTGTGCCAGTCTCATCCAGGACATTCTCGCAATGGCAACAATGTCGTCTGCCCATCTCGCCGCCGGACGACCAACACATCTCTTTCCAGCCCTTGGACGCCACTCGGTCACAGCTTAGCTCCACCTGCCATCACCGCGCCTGGCTAGCTCCCCTGCCCAACTCCATTTGAGTTCCATAACGCGACTTCCAATATCGAAGACCTTCGTACGTCGCCGGATTTCGACGTTGGAACTCGGTCTAGTAGTTTTATGCCGAGCATGGAACGCTCCATGGCCCTCTGTGCTACTGAGTCTATACAGTGTCAGTTACTTAGCTCTCTCATAATCACGGAGTTTTACGCCATTAATCTCGCACTCACATCACACTTTAGTCTAAACTCACACTCCGTGCGACTTGACATCTACCTACCAATTTACCGCAAATCATTTTCCATACGAGAAAGGCTGGTGTGAATACATTCACGTTCCGTAACTGTGAATTAGCGCTCCGCTCGCTCTCCTAGCTCCTAGCTTGATTACACCATCAAGATTTGATAGGCTGTTAGTTACTAGGTTTAATTGGGACTGT
Organism: Eugnorisma glareosa; assembly: GCA_947578425.1. NCBI lineage: Eukaryota > Metazoa > Arthropoda > Insecta > Lepidoptera > Noctuidae > Eugnorisma > Eugnorisma glareosa. The sequence continues at coordinate 14,476,026 of OX387960.1, read as the reverse complement.
GATTGTCGAGTAATGGGTTGGGCCTTGTTAGTCTAGTGTGATTGCTGAACGTGAGATGCTGGGTTCGATTCCCAGTCGGGCAAATGTTATTGGGTTATTTCCATAATAGGCTCGCGCCCTATTACATGGGACTCAAACACAACGGGCAACTGTGGGTGTACTATTAGGTACACCCCTTCCTAACCCTGCAGGGGTTGCAGGCGTGATTTTTTGTAATATTACTTATATTATGCTTTTAAGAAATGACATTGTTTGATTACAGTTTATATTGTATGTTAAAAAAAAAGAAATTGTGTCGACGAAGCGGCATTGACCGAGAACAAATTGAATGTCTCCAGATTTTTTTTCTAAAAGTTAATTAACTGTTTTAATAAAAAAAAAACATTACAAATGGATTTGTAAAGGTATTGCGCTGAAAGTACCAAATTGGTCTCTTTGGTTACGATGTAAATTGTTTTTTTCAGAAGTTTTTTGCACTACATAGCAAGATACTGAAGATACCCACTTGTTTTTTTTTATGTTAGAAATCTACAAACATGAATTTGTTACAGGAGCGTGCGCATTCCGGCACTAAGTCTCGAAAAACCTGCAATACCAGCCAATTACAATTCTACATTTGAGAACAACCATTCTACTAAGTCATTTGTACCATTTTTAACCGAGGTTCTTCAAAAAGGAGGAGGTTCTCAATTCGGTTGTATTTTTTTTATGTTTGTTATCTCATAACTCCGTCATTTGTCAACCGATTTGAAAAAATCTTTTTTCATCTGAAAGGATATGCTTTCTGATTGGTCCCATAGAAATTACATCAAATTCGGTTTAGCAATAAAAAAAAAAAAATTAGCGCTTGATGTAGGTACCTGATACTTGCTAGTTAAATCTGACACACTTCCCGATTTTTGATTGAGCTGAAATTTTGCACGCATGTGTATACCGCGAGACAATGCAATATTATGATAATATGGAGCTGATCTGATGATGGAGCTGGAAGGTGGCCATAGGAACTCTGTAATAAAAGGACATAACCCCATCGAGTTTGGGTTCGTATAATTCATCTTGTCGAGTACTTTGTCTCTAGATGGTACCCAGGGTCTGGTGATGGAGCTGGAAGGTGGTCACAGGTAGTCCATAATAAAATGACACAATCCCATCGCGTTTGGGCTCGTATGATTCGTCTTGACGAGTACTTTGGTCCTAAATGGTATCCAGTGTCTGATGATGGAGCTGGACGGTGGCCATAGGAACACCGTTATAAAACGACAATACCTCATCGAGTTTGGTTTTACCTCGTATGTTTCGTCTTGACGAGTACGTTTACTAACTTCTAGTTACAATGTAAAAAAGCTGCTGTGGTGAGGCAAAACTATTCGTGTCTTAGCAGGCACCTTTATAACACAACTAGCTGACCAACGCAACTCCATCTGCGTCACATAAGAGAAAGAGGCTTAGAGAGAGTGTGAGTCAACGTTAAAAGATAGAAATATGCTATCGCGGATTTTCTAGAGCACTGTTTAAGAGGAACGATTCCGTCATACATAATTGTTGCGTAACTTTAACCGTTTACGCAGCTACTTAAGTTTTACCATCGCTTGTTAACAAAAATAAAAAAGGTAACTTTGAGTTCTTCTGTTCATTATAACATCAGTCCCTACAACCACTGTTCGTGTTACGATTTAATTTTGATGCCTTCACGAAGGGTGCACAAAATCAAATAACTATGACGCGTTCGGCCAGCGAAGGCGCGGGCAGCGGGGCGTCGCGTGTCGTACGTGTCTCGCTGACCGTGTATCACAGCGCGTCTGTACGCGCCTATACCCTGGTCTATACCCTGACTGACTAACAACTGGCAGTTGTCACGAGCTGTAGATACTTATCTCGAGCGGTATGCACCAGTGCAAGAGGACTGTTATTTATTTATTTATTTAACACTTCAAGCACATAGTACAGAGGCGGACTTAATGCCATAGGCATTTTCTACCAGTCAACCTTTGGGTGATGCAGAGACAAACATTGTTATTATGAATAGAACACCCGAAACAAAACTGAGTCTTTTCCTTGGTCTTGTCTGAGTCGGTTTAAAAAAAGTTTACATTTACAGTAAGACTTTTTTTCTGTTTGACATTTGACACGTTAGCACGATCGAAAGTACATGAAAATTATGAAAAAATAATTTTGAAGTTTATTTGTGCTATATTAGTCCGGCTTTTTACTTATTTCGAAAATAAAAATTTCATGGCTAGTTTATATGTGTGTAATGATTTTTTTTATCGTAAACTATATATTCATCCCGTAGTACGTAACGCTGCGAAGATTTTTCCTAAAAATCAAAATGTAAGTTTTCGTATTCCTCAAAGATATTACTCGGAGAAAAAAGATGCAGCACCAGCACCTAAAAAGTCGGTAGATCCTCGAAGGGTGTTTAAACTATATCGATTTGCAGGAATACAAGCGAAAGAAGAGCCAAAGATACAAAATTATGATCTCGACGTCTCCAAATGCGGGCCAATGATTCTTGATGTGTTAATAAAACTAAAGGATATGGACCCAACCCTCACTTATAGGAAATCTTGCAGAGAAGGTATCTGTGGCTCTTGCGCTGTTTGCCTTCAGGGAGCCAACTGCCTAGCCTGCATTACAGCAGTCCCGCCGGCAAAGACCATCACGATCTATCCACTGCCGCATATGTACGTCCTCAGAGACCTGGTCGTGGACATGACGCACTTCCTCTCGCAATACGACAGCGTTCGACCATATCTTATAAGACCGAGTGGACCGGCTGTGATAGGGCAGAGGCAGTTGCTTATGAGTGATCCAGACTGGCACGTGTTCGTGGGTCTATACGAATGTGTGCTGTGCGCGTGCTGCGCCACTTCGTGCCCCAGCTATTGGTGGAACGGCCGCAGGTTCCTGGGGCCTGCTTCTTTGCTGCATGCATACAGATGGATCATGGACACCCGAGACGAGGACACAGCAAACCGCATTAACGACTTGCGTGACGACTTCAAGGCTTTCCGCTGCCACACCATTCTGAACTGTGTTTTAGCGTGCCCGAAATTGCTGAACCCGGGTCAAGCTATTGCTAGACTAAAAAGAATAATTACTGGTCTGGACAAAAAGCCAACGCCTGAGATGGATCCCATGGGAGGTGGTGGCAGCAGCGGAGGAGGTAGCTTAGAGGGATGTATCGCATCCTCCAAGAACAAAAAATGATGTTTTTATTTTTTTTGTATATAGTAAAATGTTTAACATTTATTTTGTTGTTTTTTTCTGCTAGATTGATTGCACAGCCAGGTTTCGCTGCCAACTGCCAAAAACAAAGTAGTGCATCTTTGTTTCAATTACATTAGAGCACGACCAGCTCCGACTTATAAGTGTAGGTCGTGAGATAACCCAAGCAAGCACATAATCTGTGTAATTTATTTAAATCACCACGGCTCTCAAAACGGTGACGGCAAAAGATCGTGATATATCCTAGAACCGAAAATTCGAAGACGTGTCATCTACCATCCCATCACGAAGCACCCGCGTAGTTGATCATAGAGAGAAGGCCTGCGTCTCAACCAATGGAATTATTTCTTAGGAAAAATCTTAACGTACCTAACGATATTATGGTCAGTGTCAGGTTGTATGTTGATGAAAATATGAATGAGTGGGAAAATGTTCTAAACTGGTTCATTACTTATTCATTATTATAATATCAGCTTATGGTTGCCCACTGCTGCATGGCCTCCACTCTTTAGATGTCTCGCAGCTGTCCGCTTCTGTAGCGTCCAGTCTTTCATGTAGCGGTCTAAGGCCCGGACTCCACCAATGCGGAGACTTGTGGACATGTGCGAAGCGGAAAGGAGATGCTTGGGAGCTAGGGTGTATCCACCGAAGCTGTGCGGACTGCCGCACGCACTGGCTGCTCACGTCTCCATCGTTGCCTGCTTGGCCGCCGAGTGCAGAAACTTGCTTAAACAAATATGTAAGATCTCCTCTATGCTCGACCGATTCCACTAAACTAGTTCAGACGGGAAGCGTAAATAACGAATTTCTATTCTCTCCTCTTATCTCGTCGCCACTTTGGCGGGCTCCCGGCATAATTGGTCTCACCATCTTCGCTTGGGCCTGCCACGACGTCGAGTTCTCTCTTTTAGCACCGTCTGATACGCTTTTTAAGTACTCAGCCCTTTTTTTCCAAGAGCGGAAGACAACAATACATACTGCAGTACCTGATTAAATATTATACAACCTTCAGTCAGTGTTTGTTCTTACTACATAATGTAATAAAATAACATTGATATGGCCACGGATCCAGCACACTATCTAGCTAGTTTATGGAGAGCGTATGCCTAGGCCACGAAAATACAGCTTAGGGTGTTAATCGCTACAGGCGCGAAAAACACTTATTTTCATTTTATATCGATAAAATAATTTATTGAGTTTTTTTCAATCTATATATACATTAAAATTTATAAATTAAAATAACCTAAAGTAACTAACTTATTAATAAAATTTAAAAATGGCGTCAAAAAACTCCTCCTCAACGCAGTCAACTGGTAATGTACCCAAGAGACTGGCGGCGTTGCCACGTTGTATGGCAATGCTAGGCCAAGGTAAAAGCCAGCCCTTGGGTCACGGGAAGTGTCAACTAAGCGTTTGGAAATGTCCTTGAAAAGGCCGTGAGCACTTGGACCCCACGGACCTAGAGTTTCAACCTAAACGGCTCGAAAATATGGTTACCAATAAGGTGACTATATTTACGCCACTTGAGGTTCTCTGCAGCCGCAGCGGCAGCGCCAGCACAGCACGATGAGCTTGGAAGATGGGACGGTGCAAGAGTATCGACGCAAGTTGCGTCCCACACTAAAGGCCTACCCATCTTCCAAGGAAACAAAGACATGCCGTCCGGTCTCTTGCCATCGTCGCGTGCCAAGCAATTGGGTTCTAAAATAGCTGGAACGCCGACGGTGACAAGAGCTCGTCGGATATCATTTAAGTTCGCGTGCCGTGCAAAACGGCCCGCACTTCGGCTGCATGACAGGCCGTGGTATCCAAGGCTGTTGACAACTTCACCACAGTGACAGCGATGAGGAGAACAACATGGGGCACCTAGGCGTAGAGAAGCAGTGAGGCGAAAAGTAGTGTCGTCGAACAACGTACCTATGTTCGACGACGGTAGTGCGTGAAGCCAAAGACCTGACTCCCACTCACCCACAGCCAGCAGACGTGCACGCTCAGCAGTAGTAGCAAACGTGTTCAGTAAATTATTCTGAACTACTCTGCAGAGCGGCTCGTCCCACCGTCTCTGGGAAAATGGATGGTCGGGTTCTTCAGAATTGGGGCAAGCGAGTTTCCAGGCATTGATAGCCTCGCCTCGGAGAGGCACTACTCATCACACAAACATTTGCTCCTACCGGGATTCGAACCCGGGACCCTAAGAACGTAAGGCAGCCTCACTACCGCTGCGCCATTCGGGTCGTCAATATAAAAGCCGGTAAACTAATACTAGAAATTTTGCGGACGCCGAGTCCACCCATACGAATGGGAAGAGTAGCTTGTGCCCAAGTTCGGTCAACAAAAGCCACATTTAAAATTGATGATATTGTATTTCTGATAATTTGATCCATTTTGTCCAAAAGGTGAGTGTGCTTCCATAAAGGGGAAGCACGGACATAAGTTAATTTTGGGCCAAAACCACAGAAACGAATTATTGTGATGGCCGAATGTATGTTAATTTGGAGCAATCTTTCCTAAACATCATTGAAATTTTAAATTTTTTCCTCGATAAAATCGGGAAAAGAATTTTCAAAGATCGGAGAACCAAGGAGACGAAGAGAGCTTTTTTCTATAATTTTGATGTTAGGGGCTATTGCGTTAAATTTAGGAATAGTCAGTTGTCTGTTGGTACAGTCCGTTAAATAAAGTTCGCATTTTGCAAGGTTAAGGTCAAGGCCAATGGAATGAAGTTTATTTTTTAAGTAAATTAAATCATTTAAAACAGTATCTACGTCGCCCCCCAAGGTTCCATCATGCTCCGCTAATGTCACCTTTACCTAACTTCGTTTCCACAAGGTGGGGTATACCTCTTGAGGGTGTATATCTCTGTGCGGGTAATTTTGTATCTAAATCTTGAGCCGAAACGTTGCAATTTTCTTTAATTTGTGCTGTTAAAGTTTTTTTAGTTGCATAATTCTTTTGCACATGAAGGATTCGATACGGAAAGGTGAGCAGTTGTTCCCAAGCATTTAGCGAGTTCTCCCGGACGGCAAGGCGCACGCAACCTGATAAATTTTGTGCTACAAGCGGTCTAGCGCCTCGGAGAACTCACTTTAGTACAGGAATGGAATTTTTGAATTTGGAAAGGACTTTTCAAAGTGGGTCGACAGAGGACACTGCCTGTGATGTAGGTGGTGCTATAACAGGGTTCGAGGTGGGTGCATTTTTTAATTTGTGTACTTTCCCAATATGCACATTCGGACCCCGCTTACCTTTAAAAAATCGTGCTTGGGTACAAAGCGGGCATCTCTACAGGGTCGTCAGCGATGTTGAAGATTGACATGCACTATGACCTACCACATCGCTGCTGCTACTATACATATAAGCTTACAACACTTAAAATAAAAACTAAACAAAATAAATATAATAAACCAAATTAAATTAATATTAAAGCACTTAAGTCTGTACAATTTAAACACAAAACACAAAAGCGGCAGTGGCGTAGTCACGTTGGGGGGCCAGGACACTGCGCCGCCAATGAACACATCGCGGCGCAGCCTCGGCAACACCAGCAGGTGATCAGAAGCCAGGCGTCGTGCTCAACAAAGCCCCGGCTGCACGCACTTTCGGGAGTTTTTCAGGCAGGTCAGGAAGCCAGAAAAGCCAGATGTATGAACTTGGATGAGGGAAATTAGGACCGTGTCGAAATAATAAACTGTCGAAATGCAGGATGACACTTGGGACGAAAAGATTGTTGGGAACTGAATAAGTCTGTTTTCTGGAGTTTCTGCCTATTTTCCCGGATGTATTCCCGTTGGGAAATAGGCGTAATTGTATTTTTTCTTTACAATTTTGATGACTGAATTTTTAATAAATTATTTAATAAATTTGGAAATTTTCGTGATGTCATATAGACATCTGGCACATTTTTTTTTTTTTAAACAAATATCAATGTTACGCTTGTGTAAATTAGTTTAAATTTGTTATCACCTCTTTAAGCTGACTTTAGAAGCGTAAAGCGAAAACGTTCCAAGCGTTCGTTTCGTGGCCCATGGGTAAGAGGCAGGTTCCACCGTCAGCGTAATAAAGAAATTTACAAACGAAGAAACATACAAGATACTCGCAAAAAACATAACCCTTCCTTGGCAGTTGGGTAAAAAACGCCATGAAAAACACGTTTCAAGTATCAGTGGGGACAAAAAAGAGACTTTGCTCTACAAAAAGTGGTGTAGAAAATGTTTTAATCGGTATTGCTTAAGTATAATCTCATGAAAAATGCAAGTTTCAGACCTCGGGGGGGACAGTGTTAGCAGAATTTTTGATCATAAAGTCAACTGTTGAAGTATTAAGTATTAGTAAAAAAAAAAACAAATCTTAGCCCCTTCAATTCAAGATGGCGGCTAACGCTGTGAATCTGTGACCCCCCGAGATCTAAAACTTACATTTTTCGTACCTATATGCCTAGTTCTACAATGTAGGTACACAATACCCAGGCATTGTATAAAATTCCTTACGAAGTTCAGGTCAAGTATAAATTGAAGGAACCACCCAAGTTGGTTGCATCAAATAGCTTACCGAAGTCACTCCCGCCATCCCCCAAACACTTATCCAACTTGATTCTAGTAGCTCTACACGCTTATGACTAATCGTCAACGGTGGTACAGATGCCTAATGTAGCTTTTCAGATATTTTTCTTGGTTGGCAACAAGAGACCTTGGCCTTGAATAAGGGCGAATGGAACATCTTATGGCTGGGAACCCATCAATCAGTCCTCAACATGATTAATCATACAAAGTGATGTATTGATTCAACATGACACCACCAACTTTGAACTGGCAATACCATCAAATTCCGCGTAGGAATTTGAGCTCTTTTGCGAAATAAACAGAGTTGTTTTTTTTTAAGCTGCCTCGGTGTGGTCGTTTAAACCTTTATGTCGTTTACATAAAGATGTTTTTGCCAATATCAAGCCTGTGTCGTGGCGATATTGGGGAAAACTTAAATAATTCTTGGGATATTGTTATTGATAATTCTGATCTACCGTATATTATACGTTCGGGAAAAAACCCCTTGACTCAGCTCGAAATATACCGAGCCGAAGTTTGCCGATTGGCACGAGCCGAGTTTATATGTTTAGTAATTGTTTCAGCTCGGCATTGTTGATTCAAGATTCTTGCATGTAATACGATTCATTATGGTCTTACAAATAAAAATATCACAAATATTTCGCTGCCTCCATTCGGCATCCAAACTGCAAATTAAATTCAAATTTTACAAAATACTTATGAAAAAGATAATATTACGGTCTATTACAATAATAGATTCTATCAGAATTTGAAATAGTCGTGTTAACATAATATAGTTCTACAAATGCTGCTGAATCAAATACATGTGCAGACGAAGACGAAGTGCATATGTTCCTGCGCCCTTTCTGCACGCTTCACCCAAACTTACTCATGAATACATCTATATCTAGATAACAGCTTTTTACTAAATGCATAATTAATATGAAAATACATACCTACGGTACCTACTAAAAACTTGGCTGGACCAATTTTGACGGGGCTTTAACTGGCCGATAAGATGATATAAGGAGTAACTTTTCTTTTATTTAAGAAAGGGATTAGTGTTCCGTGAAAAAAAACGTAAAAATCCGACTCAAACATGGAAGTAATCACTATCACTACATAGTATAAAACAAAGTCGCTTTCTCTGTCCCTATGTCCCTTTGTATGCTTAAATCTTTGAAACTACGCAACGGATTTTGATGCGGTTTTTTTTAATAGATAGAGTGATTCAAGAGGAAGGTTTATATGTATAACATTGACCCGTGCGAAGCCGGGGCGGGTCGCTAATATTTGTATAATAATAATTGCACTTGGACAAAGACCGCGGGGTACAGTTAGTAATAATTAGAAGTAGCACACGAAAAAAATTAAACAATTATGACTCTTCTTTCATAATAAATACGAGATTCACAAAATGAAATAAATTTAAACTAAATATGGCTTGCGGTTGTCGTTGACGAATAGTTGCATTCCCCTGTTTATTTTGGCTTTAAATATTAAACTTAATATTGATATTGCAAGCAAATGGTCAAGTGCGAGTCGTACTCACACAGGTAACACCAAACAATTTAATAAAATAAATAATATGTTGAAGGCTCATTCATATTATGTTGTACTGGTTTACATTTAACAGCAAAACTAAATTTGATATCATAGAATGTAATGAAACACAAAGTTACTGCTGCAGTTTGATAAAAAAGTCCCATATCTCAAAAACTAAACATAAAATCTTATTCAAACTAATTTTGGTTGAAAGTTTTATTTACATGCTACAATCCTAATATTTTTCAGATTTTTCCTCCTCTTACTTTAGAAATTAGGAGGGGGGGGACACACTTTTATCCACTTTGGACGAGTCTATTTTTCAAACGATTGTCTTTCAGAAAAAATGGTTTAAGGAACCTTAATGTCATTTTTAAATGCCTATCTCTAAACACCCCGCACGTATAGGTTAGAAAAAAATATTTTTTTTAGTATCCATTCCATGTATGGGGATCATTTTTAGGGTTCCGTAGCCGAATGGCAAAAAACAGAACCCTTATAGATTCGCCATGTCTGTCTGTCTGTCTGTCCGTGTATGTCACAGCCACTTTACTCCGAAACTATTAGCACTACACAGCTGAAACTTAGTAGGTGGTAGATGTATTCTGTAAACCGCTTTAATCCGCTGTAATCTCTTAAGGGGTCATTGTACTCATCATTATGAACAACTTTTACTATGGGACCAACCTCGAAATCGCGAAAAAAAATCAGCTGATCCCTGATACAATATGATCGCATTGACTTTTTTTTTCGCGGTTTCGGGGTTGATCCCATATTGAAAGTTGTTCATAATGATGAGTACAATGACCCCTTAAAAGATTTCGTGTATGAATAGATACACCTTATATAAGGGTTACATTTATTGCCATTCGGCTACGGAACCCTAAAAATGAATTCATTATATTTATACTACGAGTATATTTGTCATTCTTAATTAGTTCTCGACGTGTAGACTGAACAATTTTAATTACTTTAGTATTTTATTACAGGTTTTCCCGACAGTTTCTTTTACAGTATGTCTGTGGCGTCTAAGAGGAACAAAGACACTTTAATAAACCACAGTTAATATTAACTGATCTTTATTACTGTCTAACACGCAGACAGCCAGCTATCTCCAGGATTACGCACGTAACAGATTAGGTGTACAGACGTACACTAAACGAAATTGTGTGCCCCAGGGAATTCTCCAGCGTGCGACGTGCAAGACATTCTTGACACACCGTGAGCCCGTGACAGTTGGCAGGTAAAGGACAGAAGGATAAGAGTGAAATTCACCAATGAAACAGCACTTCTAAACCGAGTTTAAGAACTGTCACTATCAATTTTCCATAGCAATAGTGACACTGACAGCACTTGATCGCAGTTTTAATGTGAAGTTTATTTCGTGGAATTGGCCCTTAAACTTCACACGCCTGTTAGCCCCGGAGCGCTAGGCTAGGGTTCCCAGAAATATAAAAAAGTTTCTCGGAAAAAGTCCGGACTTTTAAAGAAAATTTTGGACTTTTCTTATATTTGAATTTTTTTTTTTGCATTCCTCTATTTATCTATATTAACAACAGATAAAGATTGGTTGCAAAACATAGCCGAGTGATTAAAAAATATAAATCATAAAAACTACTACAAACACATTAACATGTAGTGTAATGTCTAATTAATCCAATAAACTATTTTGTATTTTGTATTTTTTGTACTCACACCGTATGTAATACTTAAAGGTAATAATTACGTAAACAAGTGAGATTGTAGATTTATATGTTTATAAATTATTTTACTGTTTTACTTTTGTCAGTTGCTTCATATAAAAAAGTTATTGCAAAAAAAAAGAGACTTCCAAAAAACTATTAAAAAGTCAGAAGTCGGAGTATTTGTTTGTTTTATTGACTTTTTTGCCACTGACTTCCGAAAGTAAAGTTATTTTAAACTATTTTAGTGTTTTTTGGAAGTCGGTTTATTTGCAAAAATTGTTTTTTTTTTCCCTTTTGGTTGTAATATACCGCACAAATTCTTGTCATAAATCAATTTTACATTGTAACAAGAAGTTATTAAGGACCATCATGTCATTTATAGGCCAAGAAGAAAAAAACCAACCTCCTGAACCGATTTTGATGAAATTTCTATGGAACCAATTGAAAAGTATATCTTTATAATAAAATCGGTTTATAAATGACTGAGATTTGAGGTAACAAACATTAAAAAGAAAACGAATGAACCACCTGCTTTTTTTCTGAAATCGATTAAAAACTTCTTAAAAAGAAGGCAATTCGCCTTCTGCAATCCACCTACTATCGAGTCCCTGAAACGACAAAGGAAAGCTCCGTTCAGTGATCGATGTCTTCGCTCACATCAGTCTTCGTGGGCCGCTATCGCCCACGCCAATTATTACTACAAAGATATTAATAGGCCGCTATTAGATTACCTTCGTAATGAATAGGATTTATTAGGATAATGAGATCTATAAGAAGGCAGGTATGGTATGGATTAATACTGTGTAATTAGTAAGGTTTTGGTGATATATAACAGTTACTGATCCTTGAATGTTATGTATTAGATACCTAATAAGGTTTTATGAGTAATGGTCTATCTTGGGATGACAATTTAGCCAGCTTTCGGGAACTCTGGGCATGCAAATCTCTAAGATTTCAGAATGGTGTGGTGTGTCATCACCCAGTATTGTATTGAAACATATTTTCAAAAACAATAATACAAATGCGGTGTAATAATAAATATTACTCCGCATTGCAACATGTTCAAAAATCAAAAAAGAAATGTCATGAAAAAAAATTAAAGCTGCATTGCAACATTTGCAACATGTTTAATAATGTCGTCACTTTAATAATCGACAGGGTGTCTGAGCACTCTGGGTAAGGTTCTCGGGTTAGGGATGTGGTAGAGACCATCAAGTTGAACAACTTTTCTATGGTACAGAAGCACATCAAGCAACGCAACCCGAAACTGTCCAATTCTCCCAATCAACCTATAACCTAATGCTTTAACGATAAAGTTAAAAATCTCTTAAATAAATTTGACAGATTGTAGTAGCTTGATGTGCTGGCGTCTGTGCCAACATCTTAATCGCGGAAACATCTTGAAAACTGTAAAAATCAAAACAAAACTGTTTCTTAACTTACCTATTCTGGGTTTTTGTTGCGGTGTTTTGAAGCAAAGTGAGGATTATTTTTTTATAGAAAGAAATAAAGAAAAAATATTTATTTGTCGCAGGGACATGACGTGCATCATACAAAGTCAAAAAAAAAACACAAAAATATAACAATAAACATACAACGCATAACAAACAAAAAAAAAACCAAAAAAAAAACGTTCGTAGCTAGCGTAGTTTATCGTAATCTTTTAGCCAAACGTTTCTTTTAAATCACTGAAACACAAAAAACAGTAAAAGTCATTTCTATTCCCCAATTCCCCGTCTAAGTCACTATGTCAGTCAGTAAATCATTATCCAAATAAAAAAAACAGTAGTTAACCTTAATTTATTAAAGGAACTATGGAACCACAAATCGTGTGCGCACGCAGTCGGGTGAATGATTTATGAAATCTTGACGGGACCCTAATTTATCACCTGTTAACCTAAAACGAAAGGTGTTCCTTCTCCGAGAATAATTAGGACCAGCCAGAGAAATTAGTGGCCTGACCACTGATTTTAAAATTGTTCACTCGGAATTAAATGGCCTCAGATAGTTGGTGGTTTAAGATGAACTTGGAATTCGTCAGCTTTGATAAATAAGCTTTTCAGTGTTCACGTAGTCGTTTTCGTTTAAAACAAAACTCAAATCGTGGTCGTAATGGACATTGCTGTCATCTTTCCCCTGCCCTCGTCCTAATTTATTGTGTGTCGGCGCAGCATGTCGTCTTCTTCCAAACTTCTCTACTCTCTTCAGACACCTCCTTTCTAGCCATATCATCCTTCACACAGTCCATGTACTCTTTTAGCCATCTACATTCATACTCAACATTTTCCTCAATATATTCTCCTCATTCCTCCGCATCACATGTCCATACCACGATAACCGATTACCACACAACTTTTCAGCCATCGGCGCCACTTTCAGACTTCCTCTTATACAATTTTAAATTTAAGTCGTTTAAATCCTTTGAAGGGATCATTGTACTGATTGTAACAAACAGCTTTTATTAAGGGACCAAACCTGAAATCGCGAAAAAAAACTGCTGTTCAGTACGTTTATGTTCGCCTAGGTCGTTAAAATGTACTGAACAGCTTTTTTTTTTTGTTATAATGAGCACAATGACCCCTTCAAAGGATTTAAACGACTTAAATTTATCATTGTATACTCATTTCTAATTTTATCCATTTGCGTTACACTACACATCCGCCTTAGCAGTGGGCATTACTGTACGTGTATGTAATAATCAGTAATTAAAGCAGCCAAGCATAGAATTGGCACAATACACACTGAAGGCCAAGGCACTTAAGCGATTATTTATTTTCAAAATTTATAAATCTGCAATGGATAGTCAAGTTTATGCCACCAATAGAAAGTTTATATTAATCATTATCATTAAGAAACCTAGGACACTCACAGTTTCAGTATGTAAACAATACTCGTGAATTTCTAAATTAAACCAAACGCCCATCGTGGAACGCCAGATTGTGTATTTTATTTAATCTTCAGAAAATAAATTCCCTTCCTCAAAAAAAATCTGGAGTCCATTTCCTTACTGAGCCTCTTTTTCCTTATTGTCAATAAAAACGTTGCAAGTGCAACCTTTCCCCCTCACCCCTAATCTGGTCTGACTTTTATTAAGTTGATTGCTTTGATATTTTAATATTCAAGGGATGTTTACTTAAAATATTTTGACAGTTAAGTTATGCGCGTCTGAAGTTATTATCCCTATATCTTAACTACGGATGGTTTTTTTTACAAAATATGTTTAAAAAAAACCTGTCCGATCCGTAGGTATCCCAATGACATTACCAAATGAGCATCATGCTGAGTGGTAACCTGCTTGTCGCAGTCACGACGTGCAAGCTGTTAACTTTTTATCTATTTTTCTTTGTACCTATTTGTCCTGTGTATTTATAATATTTGTTATGTGTTGTATGATTATTGTTAATTTATTTCTTGTACGCACGTCATGTACCTGCGACAAATAAACATTTTTTCTTTCTTCTTAAATGAAATAAGAAACATGAAATATTCATGAAAGTAAACATATTAATTAAGTTTAATAAATAGAAATACACGATTTTTGTGCTCAAATTACCACAATTTCTCCAAAATCGAGTAAATTTTTAAATCGCGACAACACCATCTTCGGTGTTAATATTTGTTGAACAAGTCAGTCAATTGTTTGTCTATGACATCACTACCTGAGAAACGACTGGAATGTCGTCTCTGCGTGAGTCCCATGGAAGTTTCTTACTTTTAGTGCACATGGCAACACATCAAGCTTTGCATTTCCAGTTTATGCTGACCTCGCATTGTATAGGATTTCCGTACAATGCGAGGTCAGCTTATACTGGGCATGTACAGCTTGATGTGTAGCCGTGTGTACAACATACATTTTATTAAATTATCGGTGTATTTTTTACTTTTTACAGATAAAAAGTAAAAATATAAATAGTATAGTAGTAGTAATTTAGGTAATCATTTTCAGAAAAACGATTGCACAAATATAATCAAATCTCGATACTTATACCTTACATATCGGACAGGATTTTCTGCCAATACTTGGAAATTTCTTAGAACTCTAGGTATCGGCAAACCGCGACCTTTAGACCTTCCGAACTCTATCAACCTGGACGAGCTTAACCGTCATTTTTCTTCGGCCACCACCATGGATCGCATAACCAAGCAACTAACTTTGTCCGTAATTTCTGGTCTAACGCGTCCTCATATTAACCACTTTTGCTTCGTTCCAGTTGAACCGGGAGAGATCAAAAAGATCATACTCTATATCAAATCCAAAGCAGTGGGTTGTGATTGATAATATCATCACTACCCAAGGTCACTAATCCCTCTCTTCCTACCCATTTCCGTCGCATTTTTATCCTTCCTTTTCAATCCAAAGTGCTTGAGGCCTGTGTGCACAAACAATTCTCTAATTTTGTCCATCAGAACTCGCTTATCAGCCCTCTTCAATCTGGGTTCAGGCCCGGGCACAGCACTGTTTCTGCCCTTCTTAAAGTGACTGGCGATATAAGGGCAGGACTGAAAGACACCAATGTAACTGTACTAGTGCTGGTTGATTTCTCGAATGCCTTTAATACCGTTAGTCACGACATCCTGTTAGCCATTTTATCCCATGTTATGGTCTTTCCCGGAGCACTGGAATGGTTCTCCTCTTACCTTCAGGAACTCCAGCAGTCAGTTCATGTCAGGGATTCCTCATCATGTTGGTGCGATTTGGAAACTGGTGTTCCTCAAGGCGGTATTCCTTTTCCTCTTCTATTTTCTATCTTTATTAATGTTCTAACTTCTGAGCTTCAGTGTGCGTATCATCTGTATGCCGATGACTTGCAGTTGTACTGTCAAGGGAGGGTTGACGAAATACCAGATCTGATCGCCAGTTTAAATAGGGACCTGATGGCAATAAAAACCTGGTCCGATAAATTCGGTGTTTCAGTTAACCCAAATAAATGTCAGGCGATCATCATTGGGAGTTCTCGCAGTCTCGTGGATGGTACAACCTTGCCACCATTTATTTTTGACAGTAAAGTCGTTCCTTTTAGTGCTGATGTAAAGGATCTATGCCTGCATATTGATAGCAGTATGAAATGGCATACCTAAGTCGCTCGTGTCAGCCAGAAGGTTACTGGTACGTTGCGGGCTCTGTACCGTTTGAAAATTTTTTTACCGACAAATACGAAAACAATGCTTGTACAGTCCTTAATTTTCCCTATCATCGATTATGGCGATGTGTGCTACTTTGACCTGAATGCGGATGTCCTCGCCAAGCTTGACAGTCTTCTAAATTACTGCATTCGATTCGTTTTCAATCTGCTTAAATATGATCATGTCTCTGAGCACCGGTCTCTTCTTAAGTGGTTGTCCATATGTCAGCGTAGGGAGCAAAGGGCGCTAACCACCTTGTTTTTCCCTCTTCCCCTAGTTACCTTGCTACCCACTTTCAATACATTTGTGCCAACAATAACAGTAGGAGTCTGCGCTCATCGCATAACCGAATTCACTCAATAGGGTTTGGGTTAAAAATTGACATGTATACTTTACGTTTAGGTACACCGCGCGCTCGTACTAGCGGCTCTGGGTTAATCTAAAGCAAATGCTTACGCCGATCAACTGTATCAACCAACTAGTATGGAGGTGTATGTACAAACTGACATAGAAAGACGGACGACTTCCTAATCTAAGAAACAATCTAAACTTATCAAAAATTACTTTGATTTCTGTTTCAAAACTTAATAGTTCCTTGTCAAATTACAGTCATCTGGCTAATCGCAGCCTCTCATTCAAATCTGTAATACTCTTGTAACGGTGGCGCCATCTGTTGATAACTTTGAATAACTTGTTAAATGACGACAATTATTCAATGTGGTTTAGTTTTGTTCTACGCTTTAAGCAGTCAAACATAACCCTTTGATGGCATTCAGTAAAAAATAAACATGGGCTAAACATTGGTAGACGTTATAGTAACATTACATCACGCCTGTAGCCCCCGAAGGGTAAGGCAGAGGTGAACACACGGCTACACATCAAGCTATACATTTCCAGTTTATGCTGATCTCGCATTGTATAGGATTTCCGTACAATACGAGGTCAGCTTATACTGGAAATGTGTAGCTTGACGTAAAGCCGTGTGTACCTTATAGTACACCCACATTTCGCCAGTTATGCTTAAGTCCTATGTAACAGGGGGCAAGCCTATTGCCATTAACCGGGCACAAATCCAGAATCCGTAGCAGCTACATAACTTAGACCAGTTTAATATCGAAGAAAAACTGCAACAAGGACCTACTCTTCACAAACTATGAACACTGAACAAACCTACGCTTCATTTCAGGTCAAAGAAAATCAAGATTGCAGTTATCAACAGTTCAGTAATATCAAGCAAGTTTGAACTACGACTTGCAACAACCAGTCTCGAAGATGTCTATTGAAACAAAAGTTAGAAACAAGGGCAGCCGCCTCATTGCATTTTATTGCTTTCCGATTCATAAGCGCACACTTACGACATTAAGCAGTTATGTAGTGCGGCCTTTATTACCTTTGTCCTATATTTTGGATTGGGAGCTTCGGAATATAACTGGGAAAGTTTTAGGAAGTATTTGAGTACGTGAATATAGGGATGCTTTTGGATGTAACATAAACATGGAGTGCCTCGTTGGTCTAGTGATCGCAAGCGGATTAAGCAAGGGTTCGATTCCCAGGTTGGGCTAAGATTTATTGAGTTTTTCCAACAGTAATTTTTCAGTCAATCCGTTTGGATTTGTGCCCGGTTGATGGCTCGCCCCCTATTACAAGGGGACTTGAACGTAACTGGCGAAATGTGGGTGTACTATTAGGTACACCTCTGTCTAACCCTTTGGGCACTACAGGCGTGATGTTATGTTATGTCATTGAACTAAGGAATGTTTTTTAGATG
The DNA here is from genome assembly GCA_947578425.1 of Eugnorisma glareosa. Classification (NCBI taxonomy): domain Eukaryota; kingdom Metazoa; phylum Arthropoda; class Insecta; order Lepidoptera; family Noctuidae; genus Eugnorisma; species Eugnorisma glareosa. The sequence continues at coordinate 14,458,138 of OX387960.1, read as the reverse complement.
TAACATTAATATTTTTTAGAAATAAAGTACTACATCTTTAAAAGGCAAATCTCATAAATCTGCAGGTTGTAGTTCACTGTTGCACATAGGCCTCTCCCAAACTGAGCCACAATAACGTATCTATGATATGGTTGAACATACGTAACTGGCAAAATGTGGGTGTACTGTAGTTACTGTACACATCTGCGTACCCCTCCAAAGCATACCGGCGTGATTTTATGCTATGAAATTGTGTAAACAATAAATATCCAATGCGATTGCAGCAATCACGACAGTTTTTCTGTCTCTATTATTGAAGAGTTGTATTTCTTCGAAGATCAGCATCTTCACCAAAAAACGGAACACCGCGGATTAATATTCTTCCAAGCAAAAAAAGTGTTATGGATGAGGTTTTACTCTGACGTCAAAGACATAAATACTCTATGTATGTCATGCCACTTTGTCAAGCTAGAAATTACCTCAATACAAAGTGATTTAAAAGAATTATAGAGCGGACATTGGGAATAAAGGAATAAAGTCGTACAAAAATTTATATTCCGAACATTTATGATTTTGACACACGAATGCTACCTGACAAGCGGGCGTACGGTATGACACTAGACAGAACGATTTGTTAATAAGTAGCAATGAGGTTAATAACAAGTATTGAATTACGATTTTCTTCGCCTTGTACCGTCTATCGCTCGGATATATTTGAATGTCTTGGCCTCAATATATTTTACCTATTTTTACAAAAGGAAATCACACCTCACCAAAAAGTATCATCGAACTCAGTTCAAAATTGGCAAAGATATCGCTGAAAATACACACAAAAAAAACAGACGAATTGATAACCTCGTCCTTTTGTATGTCGGTTAAAAACTGTACATTCACATGTATATTCCTCCCTATTCTCTTTATTAAACCATACGAAATAGGCACTAGCATGGGCCCTTGAATAAAATAATCATTTATTCATACTTCGGTCTGTGAATATTACATATTCTTTGCATGTGGAGCAGAAATGCATTATATTAACCCACGAGGTTTCCTGCCGAGATCTTGACCTATTTATCTTGGTCTTACTAAGGCGTATTGTGGATTTGTGGGTGAAGAATCCCAACGGGAGTATTTCGAAGGTCTAGTGTAGTTTATAATTAAACTAGCGACCCGCCCCGGCTTTGCACGGGTACAATGTTACACGTAAACCTTTCTCTTGAATCACTCCATCTATTGCTGAAAACTGCATTAAAATCCGTTGCAGAGTTTAAAAGATCTAAGCGTACAAACTGCGGGAGCAACTTAGTTTTATACTATATAAATAAAGATCAGGTAGGTCAGTTCTTCGCAAGGTGGGTGGTAGCAACCGGATAATAGACCGTGCGATTGGAATGGTTATGTCCAGCCGTGGACTGCTGTAGGGTCGATGATTTTGAGCCAAGTTTTTGTTATCATTATCAATAGGTAAGTACATCAGATCCAACAGAACAATACACAGTAATAATTTTCCCTTTTCCGTTTTTAGGTAATGAAGGTTTAGTATAATGACGCGTTCAGATTCAGTGTTTACGTCTAAGGTCTATCTCTTTGGCAGTCGTTACAGGTATAAGGTAAGTCTGACAACTAGTCTTACCAAGGGGTATGGTATTACCCAGTACTAACTGGGTTGTGGAGGTCAGACAGGCAGTCGCTCCATGTAAAATACTGGTATTCAGCTGCATCCCGTTAGACTGGAAGCCGACCCCAACATAGTTGGGAAAAGGCTAGGCAGACGATGATGACGCTTCATCATTACTTCTGGAACTTATCACTAAACAATGCAGTTTCCTCAAGCAGATAGAACCTTCACGTTAATCAATTCCTTCTTCCCATTACCATACAAACGTCGTTTATCCTACTGTTCACTAAGAACGGTAACAGGCGACGGGCATTGTGCCCTATTTGCTGTGAACCATACACTTTCGACTCACGTAGTCTGGTAATTTGTAGACTAGAACCTGTGGTGGACGTGAGAAGATGTAATGGAGGTGGTATGTGGGAAACCAGATAGGTTTGGGCTGATAAAAGGGACAGAAGAATATTCTATCGTCAATAATAATTAATCGAGCTGTATTTTACGTCGTAATGGCCCAAATGAACAACATAAGCAAGCAAGGGCAGAGTAGTATTTTTATTACAAGCTTTTATATGTCAAATCTTGCAACTGAATTTTAAAACAGTTAACCCCAATCGATTGAACTGAAATTTTGCACACACGTTTACTTTGGATGACAATGCATGGTAAGCTAAGTGACGTCATTCTAAATCCAATATGGCGGACTCCCAAAGATGGCAGACTAGTTATTTTGCACCCTCATGATATGGATGTCAATTAAAAATGTTGGATGAGAAGAATACGAAAAAAAATGACGTCACACCTATATTTAGAAGCTTGTTTTAAAAATATTTTTTTGCTATAAGCTTGTTAGATTAGTGCTTTTAATGTAACTGTATTTCCGAGGCACAGGGGTATAATTACACCCGTGCCTTTGAAAACATGTTAAGCCGTTGGTCCCGCCCCTGATCTCTCTCCGGTCGAGAAGGATTGCCGTCCCACCGGAATACCAGAGTGAGGGAAGACTGGAAGGGAGTATACCTGTGTCTGCGCACATACTATGCACCATAATTTATGCCTCCCATGCCGAAGGCTGATCTCCGCTAAGATTGGCAGCCGTGATTGAAATGCGGTCAGCAGGACTTATTATTATTTTGAGCTGTAACGAACAAGCATGGTAATGAATCATCATCATCGTAATATCCCACAGTTGGGAAAAATCCTCTATCTAATTAAACTATTGGCGTATATATTATCTCGCTCACTCCGATCCCCAAAGATTTAAGATTACACAAAAATATAAAGACTAATACTTCGCCCGCGACTTCGTCCGCGTGTATTACACGAATTTAAATCTCTGTAACAGCACCACCTATCGAGTTCAAAACTAACCTGTCTTTCAAGCTGAACCAGCCATCACATTCACACAATGGTGGTTTCGGAGATTAGCGTGTACGAACATTGCGACACGTGATTATTTTATATTAAGATACTTGTATCCTCATACAACTGTTTACATATTTTTTCTCAAACAACACAACAATCTCAATAAGGTTTCCAATCTTCATTGAATTCCTTTCCATTTCTGACCTTTTCTATCTGCCTCGTCTGGCACGTCTGCCCCAATCCCATTTCAGTCGTTGCATGCAAATCCCAAATTCCCATATCTGTTCTCCGAAACATCTCTTGGGAGCCTGTGCATGGATAAAAATACGGCTCGAAAATCTTGCTCGGACGGAGAGTTAAAAATTCAAATTGCTTTGCAAATAGGGAGGACAAACAATTTAAGTTATGCACGCTGGTGTTTTAGAGGTCTTAGTAACAGCGTGTTTGCATTGTACATGTTTCATGAAGCATTTTAAGAATGTGGATAAACCAGAAATACAGCGTGTAACAGGACCCTTCGAGGAGCCGTCAATCAAGCATTCTGTACATCAAACTAAGTACATTTACCCAAAAATTATTGCTGGGAAATGACTTTTTTTTTGGGGTGAAAAATGACGTTTTACGGTAGGGCTCAATGCAACGTACTCAAAACATTGTGCTGGTGGAAGGATTGAATAGTACGGGGATCGTGGAGGTGTTTAAAGTAAAAATCTTACATTAAAAACATATATTTCAACAAAAAGTTGTGAAAAAGTTGGAACTTTGACCCCAATATCTCCGTAACTAGAAGGTGCCCAGGCATGGTCTAGAACAAAAAAAATATCGCAATGACAGGGAGAACAAGTGTCTCTCGGCTTCGTTAAGGGTCTTGTTACAACCTTTATAGGTACATCCTACGAAAGTATGAAGGGAGTCTATTTTATTTTATTTAAGTTATTGAATTGACCACTCAGTAATATCCGGCTGCGAAAATACATAAAATGCAGGTTCTCACTCATAAAGCGACTTGAAGCAACCATTTATGATCCTGAATGATCTAGCTGACTGCATTTGGTGACGACTTTTACCGAGGTCACCTAAAATGTGGTAAATAGTAACAGGTAGTTTAATGGTCCGTGTTGTGTAACAATGGCAGAAAGGACCAGAACTGAGCAGAGTTTCGGTAGATAATGGGTTTAAAAGTACACTTAACGAAGTTGACAGGCATTTGTTCTCCCCGTCATTGCGATATTTTTTTTGTTCTAGACTATACCTGGGAACATTCTAGTTACGGAGCTATTGGGGATCAAAGTTCCAACTTTTTCGCAAGTTTTTTTATTTAAGTAATACAAATTTCGAATGCTATAACTTTATTTACTTTAAATACCTCTGACCCGTTGACTTTAAAATGCATCCATCAGCACAATATTTTGAGTGCGTTATATGGAGTCCTACCATAAAACGTGATTTTTCATTTAAAAAAAAGTCGTTTCCCAGCAATAATTTTTGCGTAGAGTAACTTAGTTTGATGTTTGATGCTTGGTTGACGGCTTCGTGAGGGGTGCGTTTGCACCTTGTATAAGTGATATATCAAGTCTCAAGTCACTTCGTAGCTCCTAAAATTTGCACAAGTAACGTTGAAACAGTGTGCTTTTAGTTGATTACGATGCCGAAACTTGTACACTCCATCTCAATACGTAATAGAGTTGCTTGGCTTTGTAAACAAACCTAAGAAGGTACAAACTTGACTTGATGCTCAGTTTTACATGTTCTTCTTCATACTTATACAATCTTCCTTGTTTCATATTTTAGACTACATAACTGTTGCCCGCTACCTTTATTCGCGTGAAATTAGTATAAAAAATAGTACTTCTCTTTTTGAATCGAATTTTGTTACCAATTTCAGGCGTTTTATTTTTCACGGAACCCTAATTATTTTTCTGTGTTAGACCTTATAACATCAGCTATCTGCCAGAAAAAGCCCCGTCAAAGTCGGTCCAGCCGTTTCTGAGATTCGCCGGAACAGACAGACAGACAAAAATTGAAAAAAAAAAAGTTTAGTTTTATGTGCCGCTTATATTTATGCATTCAGTAAAAAGCTGTTATTTTGATATTACAATTTGACACTTCATTTTTTTTTATTTGTATAATTTAATTAATATATTTGATAATATAGATATTGCAGGAGTCTCTAATCAAAAGATTCCTAAAATAAATGATAGAACAAAAGGTCGTAGTCTACTTTAAAGTCTAGACATTTTGGTCGAATTAGGTGAATCTAATAATATAGGGCGAGGCGGCCTTTTCAGAAGAAGACCGTGACATGCCTACGATGTTACCCTGATCTCCTTTTCAAACGCCCGCAGTAAAAGTGCAAATTATTCTTGTCAAGGATATTAGGATTATGAGTAAGAAGTCCTCGTCCCCAAGGTATTAGGTACATGAGCCTTAAAAATAACTGACTAAATGAGGATATAATATAGGCTTCTTTCTTTTCTTTCGCTTTGGAATGTGCAACTACAGTACTTTCTCAAGTTATTATGCCTTGTGACTGTGATTGTAGCTTAATATGACTGTGATTGTAGCTTAATATAATGATGCATTAGTATTAAGAAAACTTAAGAGCTGTGTCCACGAGAACACTGCCGACAAACTGTCCTGCAGTTTGGCAGAATATTTGTAAAATACTCTTGTGTAACTTTTGATGAAATAAACAAAAAAAAAAAAGTTATTATGCCTTGTGACTGTGATTGTAGCTTAGCTTTTTTTTTTGTTTGACATTCAAAAGTGCCTGTAATGGTCTAATTGAAATAAATGCTTTGAGTTTGAGTTCAGAGATGGAGGCGTAATGTTCTATTGTTATTTTAAGTTATGTTTTTTTTTTTAGAATTTATTTTTTCAAATGTTAATGGATGGAGAAGTAGAGGAAGACCAAGAAAACGATGGATGGAATGTGTGAGGAATTATATGAAGGGCAAAGGAGTAAATGATAGCGTGACGGTTGATAGAGGAGAATGGGAGAAACAAACGTATTGCGGCGACCAGGGGCCTTAGTCTGCTATTGCAATAGTGTCAGAATGGTCTATCATTGATTTAATAAGGGCCCTAGCCCACGGCGTGTTGAAGCGCGTTCGAAACTCGTTTGACGTGCGTACAAAGGGTAAGTCGTCTGCGCGGGGCCTTATTAAATCAATGATAGACAATTCTGACACTATTGCAATAGCAGACTAAGGCCCCAGCAGGTAACATAGGACAGGGACACGACGATGATGACGATATTTCATTGTTTTAATATATCTAGGTATATATTCTTTTTTTCTTATAGGATTACTTTGTTGTCCGTCTGTCTGCCTGTCAAGACCCTTTTTCTCAGGAATGCGTGGCGGTATCAAGCTTGAAATTAATACCAAATACTCAAGTCTGCTGCCCCTAAGAGCAATGAAAAATAAAACTTGTAAGTCAACGCGATCAAAAGATATGACTGTTTATGTCGCATATTATGCGATTTCACAAGGGAATCAAAACCTATAGGGTTTTGGCCCTATACTATATCACACATACACTTAATTCAGTTCAATAATATTATATCCATTAGTAGTAATCGTTCTCCCCGTTTCAGGTGATTATTGGCCTCTTCTATTTTCATCGAGACCTATAATATCGTTGGACGTTGATAATATCTATTACATGGTCATGTTACCTTCAATCAAAACCCTAACTCCCTTTGACCTAGAATCATGAAAAAGCAAGGCCTTACAGCACAAATAACGGAAAAGTACCAAAAAAAAAAAAAAAAGTTGTAAATCAAAGGGTGTGGGGATACATACATAGTTAACGCCAATTATGATATATTTTTTTTAGATAATGGTACGGAACCCTTCGTGCACGACTCAGACTCGCACTTGGCCGGTTTTTTTAATCAGCCTAGTCTGTCCCACTGCTGGGCAAAGGCCTCCCCCATTCTTTTTCAACTACTTGGTACTACTAAGCGATTCTAAACTTAAAAACTTGAACATAGCTGGCGTAATGGTGGGTGTAATAAACATACTCGTAGATACACGTCTGCCTATCCTCTTTCGAGATCACAGGCGTGATATTGTGTTTATTATCCAAAAACAACAAAGCCATGTGTGGCTTATCTTTGTATAAACATCTTGTACTGGAAACTTCACAGTACCTACCTCTTTGATTTTTCATAAGTCAGCAGCCCCCCTAGCATGGCAATACTATCTCCAGTCTACCAAGAATCGACAAAGCTCGTTCTACACAACTTGACATGTCTTGTCATTCATTTCATTTCATACATTTCTAGCATCGCCATGCTTGCGAGTCTTGCGACGAAAGAAATTTTTCCACAATCTGTCATAAAATGACAATTCAAATCGACTTCGTCGACAAAACCCGTTTCTACGGTGGTCATAAAGACTCTCTACCTTCTATATTCGAAATATTTTCCTTTAACACACTTTCAAAAAACCTTCAGCTGACCAACATACAAAGTATAATACACACTAAAGGATCAGTTTACACTTGATAAGGGTCGCAGTTTCACGGATCGACGGTCTGATCCGGATTTATTGGTAGTAGCCTGTCAGATGGGATATAGTCGGCCTGTTTGTCGATTACAAAGTGTGATAATAGTTCTGCTATTGCGTTAGTTTGGTGTGTTGTGGTCTTTACTAGTTGTTGCCCGACGACTTGAAATTATTATTAAAAAAAAACACTAAAAAAGTCTAAAATAACTTTACTTTCGGAAGTTGGTGTCTTTTTTTGTATCTTTTTGCCACCGACTTCCGAAAGTAAAGTTATTTTAGACTTTTTTAGTGTTTTTTTTAAAGTCAGTTTTGTTTTCTCAGAAAGTAGTTTTATTTTACCCTTTTTAGTTGTAGTATACCACACAAATTCTTGTCATGAATTAGATTTTATATTGTAACTAGAAGTTAGTTAAAGTACTCGTCAAGACGAATCATACGAGCCCAAACTCGATGAGGTTTTGTCGTTTTATTACAGACTACCTATGACCACCTTCCAGCTCCATCACCAGACCCCCGGTTACCATCCAGAGACAAAGTACTCAACAAGATGAATTATACGAACCCAAACTCGATGGGTTAATATGTCGTTTTATAACGGAGTTCCTATGGCCACCTTCCAGCTCTATCATCAGACCCTGGTTACCATTTAGGACTAAAGTACTTAACAAGACGAATCAAACGAGTCCAAACTCGACGGCGTTGCGTCGTTTTATTACAGAGTTCCTATGGCCACCTTCCAGCTCCATCATCAGATCAGCTCCATTTCATCATAATATTACATTGTCTTGCGATATACACATGCGTGCAAAATTTCAGCTCAATCAGAAATCGGGAAGTGTGTCAAATTTAACTAGCAAGTATCACGCGACGTCGCGTGATGTACATCAGAGCGCCAGCACGCGACGTCAACGTGAGGAAAACAACCAAATTTCCAAACCGATTTTGATGAAATTTCTATGGGACCAATCGGAAAGCATATCCTTTCAGATGAAAAAAGAATTTTTCAAATCGATTTACAAATGACGGACTTCTGAGGTACCTAACAAACATAAAATAAAAAAAATACAACCGAATTGAAAACCTCCTCCTTTTTGAAGACAGTCGGTTATAAATGTTATTTCCCTTTTTGAATCGAATTTTGTTACCACTTTCAAGTAAAAAAAAGAGCCTATGTTAAACCTTATAACATCAGCTATAAAATCCCGTCAAAATCGGTTCCAGGTAACACTCCACAGTAAAGAATTCAACTATTTAAAACCGAATTAACAGTTAATCCTACAATCTAGCTAGCACCTAGGTACTCCAGGGCAGCCCGCGACGTTACGGCCGCAAATCATATTTTGTTCCAACATACAGCCGAACACTGACTGGCAAATTGCAAACCACGTAAGAAAATTTGAATTTCGCGGGCTACACTGGCGCTTCCACACTTAAGAACGTTGTCGAGCTCCTTGAGAATATTCACAAAATCCGAAAACAATATAAGTACGTAGGTACTCATATTGTTTCACGAGAATGTAAGCTCTCCTCTCATGAAAACACCACAAGACTATACCGCTCCGTGCTCCATTTTGTACTATACGCGGTTTCATTCTCTCGTAGAACAATATTGCTGAGTTCAGAGAACACACGGAACTGTGGTAGTTACATACTTTAATTTATTTATTTTTTGTAGGTTTGTGACAAAGGATGAAATTCAAGCAGGAACCGCATACAATCAAAATCTGTCGTTGTACATTTGAATAAAATCCACCGTCGATTACGTTTATAACGCAATGAATATTTTCACCATGTCTTATGCAATAAAGCTTCAGTGTGCACTTACTTATCTAATTATTTGCGAAAATCTGTACCCTTTTCGAAATGTTTGTACATTTCATTGGCCCATAAACAATGAGTGAAACTAACGAAAGCAATATTAAAAAGATCTATTTAGAATTTCCACCCACACACCAACATATTTCAGTGACATTATTAGTTTTCCCAAACATAGTATTTCACGAAACATTGCCTAATTCAGCTGCCTCAAAGACCTGAATAAAATAGTACATTTTGATACAATTGTACAAACTTTGTCATTGTGGCAGAGGCGGAATTAAATGGTGTAATGGAGCCGAGACATGCAGAGACAAATGGCCACGTGTAAAATAACGTTTTGCTTAAATTTATCTTTTTTGTATATTTTAACATTTAGACCAGACAGAATAACTGTTAATTTGTTGATAAAAGCAAATAATTTTAAAAATAATAATGTTCATTTGTCATATTCTATTTATAAACAGAATCGAAATATTCAAAAAGCTCTTTGCTGAGATTAAAAAAAAAAGACATGTCCGCCACAACCTCACACTGAACTTAGTTTATAGTTATCTTTGGAAAACACTAGTATAAAATGAAAAATAAAACCACGAGTGCGAAAAACAGTGCATACTGAACTAAAAGTAATGCGATAAGAGCCAGTCTAAAATTGGAATTGATGAAACCTACACCGACAGCTGGCGGGTTAAGCCGATGGATACCGGTATACACAAAAAAGACTGGTGACATTGGTACTGTATTTAATTTGCATTCGGGAGTGCAGGGTTATATATTTGCGGGCTTTTTCGGACAGTGGCAAAGTAACAACGCTTGGTCTAAAACGGGTTTTGACATTTCAATTTTGCGAGGATGCCCAATATGAATTCAGTCGTGTGAATCGAAATGTAAGGATTTTTTTAAACAGAAACATTTCTTTTGATACCTAAAGGCGTTTTGTACGCGCGTGTTAACTTTAACTTTTAGTACTATTTTCTGTTATTGGATTTTCTTTTACCACTGATACAGGCGTCGAGCATCGTCGGGCATTGCGGGCCCAGTGGGTGTTAGTAGATGCCACATGGTGTTTACGAATACTTATTTGGTTATTTTTTATCTCCTTCTTTTCCTAGAAGGAGGCGTCGGGATGAGCTGGACTCTTTCTCAAAGGATTGACCTACTATGGTGGTGGTGATGAAACAAATTACACAAAGTAACCACCAGATCACCGGAGTTGGACCCTTTTTTTTTTCGGATGGGAAATCATCAAATAACCCCTCCCGCTCTGGGCTGAGCAGGAGGGAGTGTCAGACTTTTACTGACTAAAACCCATCCATGTTCCATCCTTTGCCCTTTGTGTTCCAGGGCCGCGGTATCTCTTTCGAACAGTCCCGCAACCCTGGCAGGGGCAGAGTTGGACCCTTGGGTTCTAAATCAACTTGTAAGTAGGAGTCGTTACCACAGCTTAGTTGACATATAAACGACTAAAACAAAGCCCAAAAACGAATTTTCTTTGCACCTTTTATAGTCTTTGTTCACACCCGTTTCAATTTTCGCTTAGTGAACGTATCAAGGCCGTCACTAACCTACTTGCCTGCCTACCTACCTACCTTCTTGCCATTCATTACCCAACGAATGGATATAAATGATGTAATGTGAGAATGGAAATTTATTAATCTTTGTTTCTAGTTTTCTAGGCTAATCGGTTGATGGCTGCATGTGTGAGTTTGTTTTTTTTGTAAGTGCTGGTTGCGTGTAGGTAGTTTGTAGAAAATATAATGAAAAACTGAATTCATGCTTGGTATGTGCCGTGGCTAGGTATTTAGGTAAAACTGGGGGCTAAAATAGCCGCTTTAGCAGAATCATAATTTATTTTATGAATGACGTTATAATTCGTAAAATGGTCACAAAGTGACAGCGTCTGAGACCAGTTTTTTTTGTAATCATAATAATTATCCTGTTATGATTCTGCTACACCAGCCTCTTTATTATAAAGAGGTAAAGTTTGTGAGGTTGTAGGGGGTAATCTCTGGATCTACTGAACCGATTTTGAAAATTCTTTCACTAATAGGAAGCTACATTATCCCCGAGTGCCATAGGCTATATTTACAACGTGCCCGTAGGATAATTTCCGACCAAAATGCGAGCGATGCCGCGGGCAACAGCTAGTCTGTGATAAAACAAACAGATATTCAATTTATAATTTACCATTATTTACAGAAAGAACAAAGGTACCTACTCCTTCGTAGTCTTGAATTCTTAAATCGACACCTAGTCTTGAAAATCAATGAGTTCCAAGCCCTACATTATGACGACTTAATTTTCCGTAATTCCCAAACCAGATCTGAACAATTACACACATCAAAAGTGTCTAGGGATCAACATATATTTTTGCAATAACTTTTCTCCTGATTGATATTAATTAAAATTTTCTTTAAGGATTCATCAAATAAAGTGTTTTCGTTTGTCACAGTAACGATAAACCAAGTCACCTTTGCATTAATAAAGAAATTTGCCATTTTCCTAATAAAGGGATTTTTGACATTTGAACCACTAACGCAAAAGTTCGAAAAAAAGACTGAAATAACAGTTTTCTTTAAAATTTTATTGGGTAACTTAAACAATTAATAATCCGTGTTTCTACCGCGAACACTAACAACACAAGAACATCGGTTTGGCATACTCAAAATGAGTTCATCCAAATCACGCTGTGGAATGGCCGCCCATGTTCGTTGCAACAACAAAAAAAGGTCTTCTTGCGACTGAATACCCTCCATATTCGGCAGAGCTCTTCTCTGTAGCATATCCCATGCATGCTCAATCGGATTCAAGTCTGGCGACTGAGCAGGCCAGGGCAGGACATTGATGTTAGCTGCGGCGAGAGTCTGTCTTACAACTCTTGCGGTGTGCGGTCGTGCATTATCATGCATTAACTGAAATAAGGGACCGATTTGCACTTGTAGAGGAACGATGACGTCTGATACAATCGTCTCAGCATAAATTTGAGCGTTGAGGTTGCCTCTGATCCAAATCAACTCAGTTCTTCCGCCGATCCAAATACCCGCCCATACCATGATGGTTCCACCACTATAAGGATGGACTTCCTGGCAGGATTTTAATCGCTGTTGGCGTCCAGGGGTTCTCCAGTGTCGTATACGTCTTGTATCCGGTCTCATACCAAAACGAGACTCATCAGAAAAGCACACGAAACGCCATTGTTCTTCTGCCCAATTTCTGTGTTCAAGAGCCCATTGATATCGTATCCTACGATTGTGCATTGCTATAGGTGGTACCCGTAGCGGTCTTCGGGAATGAAGGTTCACTTCATGCAAGCGGTTTCTGACTGTTTGGTCGCTAATTAAGTTCCCTGAAGAGTGATGAAGCCTCACGGCTAACATCATGGCGGTTATTGTTGGAGCTCTTCGAGTTAAGATTTGAATGTATCGGTCTTGTCTCCGTGTGGTGCAGCGATACCGTCCTCCATGGCGCTCAGCCACGGTACCAGTGCTTCGGTAACGTGTCCAAAGTCGACTGATAACACTCTGACTTGTATTCAGAGCTAAAGCCACAGTACGTTGCCGGGAACCAGCTTCTATCATTCCCACGGCTCTGAGCATTTCTTCCCTGCTTAAATGACGTCGCCGCTCCATAATAACGTTGGTTTTAATCAGTAGTAGGGAAACAGTAGCACTAATAATGTCTTCAATGCGTTGTATGTTTTTATAGGGAAAATATTGACAGCTGATTTTCATCTTTTACTCGAATTTGATTCACAGTTCCTGATTCAAATTATGAAATGCACCAAAAAGGATCCATATAAATTTATAAAATCATAAATTTATTACAAAGCCACATCTCAATCTCAAGAAATCCACATAAAAATGCTTGATCCCTAGACACTTTTGATGTGTGTATATATGAGCATAATGGTACTAACAAATTATGTTGCCCTTGAAAACTTACACCGTGTTACTGGCTCATCACTATGAATGGACTAGATGAGACACGCAATGCGGGCCTACCCCATCCCTGGAGAAATCTGGGACTGAACCACGCCACATAAAGGAGACGTGACAATTCAAACGTGGCGATGAAATAACGTTATACGTTGGTAACTGCTGAAGTTGGAAACATTGGGACTCAAGCCCATTACCGAGTTGGAGGGTTAATTTTTTGTCGGTTGTTTTTTTGGAAAACGAATTCTAAGCCAATATTTAATCATTTTAAACGCAGCCTAATCTTAAGTCACCATTAGATCTCTTGTTTTCTCAATATATTTAAGCATGTTAGGTGTTGTAAGTAAATGGTTTTTGGAACTTCAGAAATGGCGACTTGTAAGTTTTGTTTAACTTTATGTAAAGGAATTTTTGTTGGTGCTTCTTTATACACACATCAAAAGTGTCTAGGGATCAACATATATTTTTGCAATAACTTTTCTCCTGATTGATATTAATTAAAATTTTCTTTAAGGATTCATCAAATAAAGTGTTTTCGTTTGTCACAGTAACGATAAACCAAGTCACCTTTGCATTAATAAAGAAATTTGCCATTTTCCTAATAAAGGGATTTTTGACATTTGAACCACTAACACAAAAGTTCAAAAAAAAGACTGAAATAACAGTTTTCTTTAAAATTTTATTGGGTAACTTAAACTATTAATAATCCGTGTTTCTACCGCGAACACTAACAACACAAGAACATCGGTTTGGCATACTCAAAATGAGTTCATCCAAATCACGCTGTGGAATGGCCGCCCATGTTCGTTGCAACAACAAAAAAAGGTCTTCTTGCGACTGGATACCCTCCATATTCGGCAGAGCTCTTCTCTGTAGCATATCCCATGCATGCTCAATCGGATTCAAGTCTGGCGACTGAGCAGGCCAGGGCAGGACATTGATGTTAGCTGCGGCGAGAGTCTGTCTTACAACTCTTGCGGTGTGCGGTCGTGCATTATCATGCATTAACTGAAATAAGGGACCGATTTGCACTTGTAGAGGAACGATGACGTCTGATACAATCGTCTCAGCATAAATTTGAGCGTTGAGGTTGCCTCTGATCCAAATCAACTCAGTTCTTCCGCCGATCCAAATACCCGCCCATACCATGATGGTTCCACCACTATAAGGATGGACTTCCTGGCAGGATTTTAATCGCTGTTGGCGTCCAGGGGTTCTCCAGTGTCGTATACGTCTTGTATCCGGTCTCATACCAAAACGAGACTCATCAGAAAAGCACACGAAACGCCATTGTTCTTCTGCCCAATTTCTGTGTTCAAGAGCCCATTGATATCGTATCCTACGATTGTGCATTGCTATAGGTGGTACCCGTAGCGGTCTTCGGGAATGAAGGTTCACTTCATGCAAGCGGTTTCTGACTGTTTGGTCGCTAATTAAGTTCCCTGAAGAGTGATGAAGCCTCACGGCTAACATCATGGCGGTTATTGTTGGAGCTCTTCGAGTAAAGATTTGAATGTATCGGTCTTGTCTCCGTGTGGTGCAGCGATACCGTCCTCCATGGCGCTCAGCCACGGTACCAGTGCTTCGGTAACGTGTCCAAAGTCGACTGATAACACTCCGACTTGTATTCAGAGCTAAAGCCACAGTACGTTGCCGGGAACCAGCTTCTATCATTCCCACGGCTCTGAGCATTTCTTCCCTGCTTAAATGACGTCGCCGCTCCATAATAACGTTGGTTTTAATCAGTAGTAGGGAAACAGTAGCACTAATAATGTCTTCAATGCGTTGTATGTTTTTATAGGGAAAATATTGACAGCTGATTTTCATCTTTTACTCGAATTTGATTCACAGTTCCTGATTCAAATTATGAATTGCACCAAAAAGGATCCATATAAATTTATAAAATCATAAATTTATTACAAAGCCACATCTCAATCTCAAGAAATCCACATAAAAATGCTTGATCCCTAGACACTTTTGATGTGTGTAGTTTGTTTTTAGAATCGTTTTTAATTAAAATAATGTATGTACTTAGTTCATTAAATAAATAACCTAGAGAACTTCTTGTAACTACTACTTTGTGTAGTACCATGCTGAGGTGGCCTTTTGCCCTCGTAGAGGATCCATTTAGTAGTTAGTATTTTTAATTTTATTTTTTTCTTATGCATCCTTTTTATATTATTTTATTTTATTGTTAATTTACTCATTTTGTTTTGTCCTGTGCAAGACAAATAAATACTTTTATTTCTTTAATTGACTAAGGGCCGATTTTTCAATTATTATACATATAACTGTTACCTGAAGAGTAAATGTGACTTTTTGACAGATGGTCCATACAAAAACTGTCAAAATGACAAACTTATTCGTCGGATAAAAGTTAACTGGCAATTGAAAAATCGGCCCTAGTTTCAATATTCCATCTAAACAGAATGGCACAGGTACCCATATTGTTGACAGAATATTGGAATCATGTTTTAATTGGTTAAAATTACGTAAGTTGTCCCCTTGAGCATGCTTTCAGTTCTAATCTTGCCTTTGAGAAGATTAGTTTCTAAACCAAAACTAGGTCCTTCAGAAATATTGCACGCATAATATTGTTTAGTAACTTTAATCCGTGCGTGGGCTTAAAACACGTGTAGTCCTCGCGAAATCTAAACATAGACTGAATGAAACTGAAACCAGATACTCGGCACGTGGAATTACTTAAAATAAAATAGTACATTTTGATACAAGTGTGCAAACTTTTTCATTGCAGCCGAGGCGGAATTCAAGTGCAAGTTATGGAGCACTGCAGTGATAAATACCCACGTGTATCAAACGACGTTTTTCAGTTTATAGTTACACTTACGAAGAAATAAATAATAGAACGAAATTTATTTTTATCACAATGAATCTATGATTAAATATCCTTTTTTTTTCGCCCGTTGCCTTTGCTGGTTAAAAGGAAAAGCAAAGGTATGAAGCCGCAAAACAGCCCACACTAACAGAGACGTTATTTTGATGATAAAATCAAATCATTTTATATGTAAGAATGTTTATTTATATACAGCGTGTAACAGAAAGGGTATAATCATATGGAACACTGTGGTACGGACCATCAAACTGAACAACTTTCTCTATGGGACCATCATCGAAATCGTAAAAAAATAATCAGCTGTCCCATACATTTGGGTCGAGTAGGTATTGAAATTTGTATAGGACAGCTGATTATTTTTTTACGATTTCGACGGTGGTCCCATAGAGAAAGTTGTTCAGTTTGATGGTCCGTACCACAGTATTCCATATGATTATACCCTTTCTGTTACATGTTGTGTACTATTTTTGAACACAATTTAATTTTTTTTAAAACAATCACCGCGCTGGCGCCGTATAAAGAATTGAACCACGTTGGATTTAGTTTATGGTTATCTGTGGAAATAAGACACTACTAGAAATAAATGAAAAAAATGCATCCTGAAATAGTAGTGTGATAGGAGCCGATTTTCGAGGAAGTGTGTTGAAAAATTGCTTGCATACAGGCCGAACGAGGCCCACTCAAATTAATATAATTTTATACAGATTAATAAGAGCTGGCAACAATTGTGGCCCATTTCATCTTTATTTCATTAATTTCATGTTACGGAAGGACAAACAGAGTTTTTTGTTGAAATCAGCATTAAGTTCTGGATTTGTTTTATAAATCGTGGCAATTAAGCCTTCAGTATACGTGGTAATCTGAAATGGCGTCTCTCATCAGTGAGAACGATTTGTTTTTCTGCGGAGTAATTGCGTAACACACTTACAATGGCAATGCCTTTCATATGGACAGTTCAGCAACATTCATTGCGTAATTGGTTTTGTTGAGCAGACAATTTTTTCCAACATATGAAGCAATGGATTCGGAAACTAATTCAAAGTCCTTTGGATTACAAAATTTGTGAATTGCGAAGGACTGTACTGAAATGTGTGTAAAGCGTAATAATAATAATATAATCAATTGAATCTTACTGAAAGCTACTTTAACTATGGGTACAAACTGTTGCACGTTTTTTTTGCTTTATCCACAATATTGTTAGGATTCTTGGGATCAGCTTGCGGCCAGACACGATTTGCGTAAATATGCAACCAACTCGTTAGACCGAAAAAATGCGAAGAAATTCCAAACTTGATGTTACTATTATACCTTTCCATCCGATGGGTTTTTAGTTCCAACAAAATACAAAAATAACCTGCCTACGAAAAAAATATAAAACTGCTCAATATCTAAGATCCTTAAAATCATACCTACATCCAAATACCGGTCTGATTCGTATTTCCACGACTTTAACTAAATCACTTCATATCCCGAAAACTTTAATAAAAACTTTAAGGCGCTGAACTGACGATTAACTACATTTATTTGTCTGTCTATCCTACTAGGCCTACTTAAGGTGGAAGGGCAAGGGTAGCCCGCGAAATTTAAATTTTCTCAAGTTTATTGCAATTTGCAGGTCAGTGTCAAGTTGTATGTTGATGAAAATATGAATCGCGCCAGTAACGCGTATGGAGTTATAGAATTATATCAAATCAAATCAAATCAAATCAAAGCATTTATTTCAAGTAGGCCAGTTACAGGCACTTTTGAATTGTCGAAACAAAGATAACAATTAAATGTAGCTACAGTCCCAGTCACAAGGCATAAAAACTGTGAAAGTACTGTAGTTGCCCATTCCCTATCGTAGATCTCTATGGAGAAGAACGGGCAAGAAACTCCATGGACACTCTTTTAAATCAGCAAATTGTTACAAAATCTTGGTTACATCATTCATGTTGAGATGGTACACTATGTGAGAACGATGTAGCAAGATGTGCACATTAAAAGTGTCCACAGTAAAAACAAAAAAAAAACAAATAAAAAAATAAAAATAATTAATTAAAATAAGCCGTGGCAACTAAGAGATGACCAGTCACACTGACAGCGCCCGTTCACGAACATGACGCATAGATCAGCACCATTCAACTCAACCATTTTGAAGGGAACTAAATGATCCGACACACGCGCCACCATCAGCGAGACATTTGAGTGAGCATGACATACTCTCAACCGCCAGGGCACATTCAGGTCAAGAAAGGACGTAGGTTTCCAGTGAACGATAGCTTTTTAACACATAGTTCTCACACAATATCGGCTTTATATAATACTAAAGAGAATATGAATCGCGCCAGTAACGCGTATGGAGTTATAGAATTATAATCATTCCAATCATCAATACAACCCTCGAAGTTCATATAATCTCAAAAAGTGACTTTTTCATGAAAAAGCTATTGAATGTGATTATATGAACTTGGAGAGCTGTATTGATGATTTGAATGATTATAATTCTATAACTCCATACGCGTTACTGGCGCGATTCATATTTTCATCAACACACAACCTGACACTGACCTGCAAATTGCAATAAACGTAAGAAAATTTAAATTTCGCGGGCTACCCTTGCGCATCCACCTTAATCCTACTTCCTACTTATCACTATTATTACTACATAGTATAAAACAAAGTCGCTTCCCGCCCTATGTATGCTTAGATCTTTGAAACTCCGCAACGGATTTTGATGCGGTTTTTTTAAATAGGTAGATAAAGTGAATCAAGAGAAAGGTTTATATGTATAACATTGAACCCGTGCGAAGCCGGGGCGGGTGTAGCTAGTAGTATTATAAATGCGAAAATTTGCGAGGATCGATGAATGACTGGATGGATGGTACTCTTTCACGCAAAAACTACTGACCGGATTTAGATGAAATTTGGCACACAGATAGTTTATAACTTGGATTAACACATAGGATACGTTTTATCCCGGTAGTACGATACTGTGGGACAATTACTGACCTCAACTTGGGCGCTAGTAAATAAATAAACGCAGCAATCAATGGACAGGATTCATTTCAGCGTTAATGTCTGCCGGAGATCAAATAATCCATCGTTGGATAAGCGCCTAAAATACAAACAAAGTCACGAATAATAACTGCCATCTTTGAAATTGGTTAATATTTTTTTACCAAACCAGATTATACAATCGATATCTCCCGAATCTTCAGTAATGCCATCCTTTCAAAATCTTCACACCTTCCCCCTCTTATTTTGTCGGTGTGTCAATATTTTTTCAACTAAAACGTTCGAGTTCGCTTGCCCAAGCATCGAATTGGGTCAAATATACTCAACTTGGTATAATATGAGCGCACTGTAAATAATTGTTGAGTATCATTTTTAAGTATGTATTTTTGCGAGTGTGGAAAACTGGGTATTAATATTCTGAATGGTTGGGTTCAGTTATCTTCATCGGCACGGAGAAGAATAACAAGTACCTATGAAAATTACTGAGAGGCACATTCATCTACAGTTCACTTCTTTCTGTTCACTTCAGTTCACAATAGACAGATAATTGTTACGCCACTTCATATCCCCTGCTAATAAATAGGTACACTGAAAGTCAAACCTGTAGTTGTAGTAGGTACTTATTTTATGTTACATATTTTTGCATGTTTTGAGCATTTATGATGCATATTTCGACGATTTTAATTTGCATTTACCTCGGTTTCTAGTTGCCTAGAACTGTTGCACTTACTGTCAAATTACAGCGGTAGATTACAAGCGAAGTATTCCACCCGATATCCTGTTAAGATACAAATAGATAGCGCAATGTAAATCGTATAATGGCAACTGTGGCAGAGTCTATAATCCTCTCAGTTGAAACTATAAAGTGCCACGGAGGAGTAAACTAATGGAATGCTAATGTATGAGAAATGGAGCGATTGAGGGCTTTCATTCATGTTTCGCATTATTTTTCGGGGGTTACGACCGACTTAACAATCCTGATGTCGTGCCTGTAATCCCCGATGGTTTAGGCAGAAAAAAAGACAGACAACTGTTGTGCTTATAGTAGGTACTTCCACATTTCGTTCGTTAGGGGCGAGAGTTACTGAATAAATAATTCTTGATGAAAAAACCCAAAAACATGGCGCCCGACCTGAAACCTAAGACCTTAACCCTTCAGCAGTAGCTATCACTTGGTCTACAAGTTAAAAGCATATGATTGTATGTGGTTCATTATGAAGTCAGTCGTAAAACACTTGGGTTAAACCATTCTGTCTATACGCACGACGACCAATGAAGCTATACCAAACCAGTATAAGCGGATCTCTAACTGTACGGCAAATCTATACAAAGCGAGACCATGTTATACTGGAAATGTATAGCTTGATGTGTCGCCGTGTGTAAATACTTCTCAAAGACTACTATAGTGCAGGTGGCTTCAAAAACTCGGCTTCATGCACAAAGTTCTTTTTGTTAAAATGAAAGCCACGCAGTTGTCCACTTAGCACTCCATTTTGTGCAGCAACGGAAAGTAGGAAAGTAGACATCTAAAATACAACGGTTGCAATTCTCGCCAGCTAAGCGATGCCTTTTAAATGTGCTCTCTCGCTCACTCTTAGGGCTGCCTAGAGGCTTAAGTTCCTTTGCTATGCTAGCTGTGAATGTACCTAGTCTTTTTGTAGCTGAAAGCAGCTTGAAGGATTATTTGGCTTATTTTCTTATGATCTAAGTGCAGTATAGTTTTATCAGTAATCAACCATTAAAACCAGAAACTAATGGTGTAGAAATACGATGAAGACAAGAGCGGTCGACGAGGCGACGCTTGTTTGAGGTCTATGTTCAGCAGAGGACGTCTTTCATCTGAATTGCTGATTAATATGATAAATCACCACAAATTTGAATCTATAACCTAACCATCCAGACATTTTTTTTTTAAATATCCTTAATTCAAGCGTTTGTAACAGATTGGCCGGATAAAACCGCACAGAGAGAATAGTCGAAGACTATGGGGGGAAGCCTTAGCAGTGGGACTATATAGGCTAAACACAAAAAACCCTAATTCGAGATAAGTATGTATGCATACATACTTATCTCGAATTAGGGTTTTTTGGTATGGTAAATGTAGTTCGAGTACATGTACTCGAACTACATTACTATTGGTATTGTTCGTCGTGTCGTTGAGCTCCTTGAGTTATAAGTCGAGGTACACGATAACTGACAAATGCTTGCACTGACTGGACAGGTCCACTCAAATCTGTGTGGTTCTTTCTTCAAGAGACCATCTCAGACACTAATCTGCTAGTCCTCATGTGAGTTAACCAAGATTATGTCTGGACTTTAAAAGAGACTATGACCTCTGAGTTTGTTTCGGCTGTTTCTTCTCAGAGTAGTCAGGTACGAAACACCAGCCCCATCTAGTTTAAAAAAAAGAGACGTGTAAAAGTGTTTTTAAAAACCTATTTGCAAAATAAACATCATTTATCATTTACCACGCGACTGCTACAAGACTAGCAGTTGAAGTAGGAGCAGCAGCTCGTAGACCTGTAGTCACATAAGTTCGAGTCCCGTACGGTATACAGAATTACCCTTGAATGATTTAATGGTATACAGGTGGCCTACCATGCATGATGTCTTTAAGCAGGAGTAATTCCAGTGTGGGAAAGAGATGGAGCTATACGACCTGTATAGTTCTGTCTCTTTCCCACATTGGAATTACTCCTGGCTTTGAGACGTCATAGTACCCCCCAGAAAGCATGTTTCACCGTTGAACGGTAATACGAGAAAACGATTAGTCGATACCATTATTTAGCGACAGCACGTTTCGCCGAATAACGTTACAAAGAGTGAATGGTTGGCCAACACCAAGATCCACCGATGTCATGAACACGCTTGAACCAATGTTATAAATACACTGGCTTGAACTAAATACTTAATCTTTTACCGACAGCTATTTTCACCGAAAGCACCTTTTCTTCATAAGGTTGAAAAATAAGGTCCGTTTTAACTAAAATTGCTATTTATTTCAACACTGTATCTAAGTAGGTAGATGGATACTTACATACTTACAATACGCGCCACGAAAGATGAGACTTGACATAACACGTAGCGGTATGAGGTCTACTGCGCAAGTCAGACCACGTGTTGTGAGTCCCATCTTTCGTGGCGCGTATTTTACTACTTATGTAGGTACTATTAAGTACGTACCGAGTATTAAGTTAAAGTTAAAAGTGCTCATGCTCAAAATAAACAAAGACAATAAACATTATTTTTGTAGTAAAGAAATTATACCAAAGTTCATATTTTTACAATTGCACATTA
Organism: Eugnorisma glareosa; assembly: GCA_947578425.1. Lineage (NCBI taxonomy): Eukaryota > Metazoa > Arthropoda > Insecta > Lepidoptera > Noctuidae > Eugnorisma > Eugnorisma glareosa. Next base: position 14,435,767 of record OX387960.1, on the reverse strand, counting down.
TTTTTCAAGTATCTGCTATTGCATTTTAAAGTGCTTTTCTAACATCCAGTGACACCCCTAACAATATAAATTTCTAGCCACAACGAAAATTTGATATCAGCTTCATTTTAATATCAGGGATTCAAATGAGAAATGGTGGTAACTTGACGTATCAAAATTTCACTTTATGATTTCATGTGAAACCGCTGTTGCGGTTTATATTTCAACTGAGGATTTTATATCTACATATGCCTAAATTAAAAACTATGTGATTTTAGTTGCATTTCAAACTTTATTTTTTACTAGCTTTTGCCCGCGGCTTCGCTCGCGTTTTGGTCGAAAATTATCCCCACGGGCACGTTGTAAATATAGCTTAAGGCACTCGGGGATAATGTAGCTTCCTATTAGTGAAAGATTTTTTTAAATCGGTTCAGTAGATCCAGAGATTAGCCACACAAAATCACAAACCTCTTTATAATATTAGTATAGATTCTGTTTTGAAATTATTATTGTAAAAAAAAAAAAACCCGTATACTTTTATATAATGAACTGAAAAGGGAAAAACAAATATCACAATACCTACTTATATAAAATTCGACTGAGTAATGTATAATTTACCATGCATTGTTTTATAAGATACTTACATAATCAAATATTGAAATAACTATATTTTATGTATATTCTAATGTAAATAGCAATAAGCGGCGTGGCCGGTGAAGCCCCGCTGTGCGTTACATTAAATACTATAAGGTGCCGCATGCGGTGACAAAGTGTGTGTGTAGTTTTCGTAGATCCTCCCGTGCCACAGAGTATTGTTTGTGATCTTATAGCTTATAGACTTTTGTGTTTTGTTTTGGTACGCTTTTTAACAATTTGTGTTAGAACAGTAATATGAACGTGATAGGATACATCTATTTTTGAAATGGTCTTTTCCCAAGCTTCCATTTAATACCCATATTGCTATTGTAAGAAAAAAAAACAAACCCTCTCCCCTTTTTTTTTTCACTTGCAGACGCCATTTTCAAAATTTATACAGCGTGTAACATAAAGGGTATAATCATATGGAATACTGTGGTTCGGACCATCAAACTGAACAACTTTCTCTATGGGACCACCATCGAAATCGTAAAAAAATAATCAGCTGTCCCATACATTTGGGTCGAGTAGGTATTGAAATTTTGTATAGGACAGGTGATTATTTTCGCTACTTCAATGCTAACGAATTCAACGACACTTTATATGTCAAAAAAAAGCTCGAAAAAGATTATCCTCCTTCTGACGCAGCCCGGTAAAAAGAGCTGGTTTCGTCCATAAGCTGACATACATTAAAATTTATAAATGAAATTAACGTAAAGTAACTAACTAAAGGATAAGCTTAAAAAATGGCGTCAAAAAAACTCCTACTCAACGCTGTCAACTGGTAATGAACCCAAGAGACTGGCGGCGTTCCCACGTTGTGTGGCAATGCTAAGCCTTTGGCCAAGGTAAAAGCCAGCCCTTGGGTCACGGGAAGTGTCAGCTAAGCGTTTTGAAATGTCCTTGAAAAGGCTGTAAGCACTAGGACCCCACGGTCCTGGAGTTCCAACCCCAAACGACTCGAAAATATAGTTACCAATAAGGTTTCTATATTTACGCTGCTTGAGGTTCTCTGCAGCCGCAGCGGCAGCCCCAGAACAGCACGATGAGATAGGAAGAGACGATGGCGCAAGAGTATCGACACATGTTGCGTCCCAGACTAAAGGCCTACCCATCTTCCATGGAAACAGAGACACACCGTCCCGTGTCTTGCCATCTTCGCGTGCCAAGCCATGGGGTTCTAATATAGCTGGAACGCAGACGGTGACAAGAGGTCGTCGGATGATGTCATTTAAGTTCGCGTGCCGTGCAAAACGGCCCGCACTTCGGCTGCATGATAGGCCGTGGTGTCCAAGACTGTTGACAACTTCACCACAATGACAGCGATGAGGAGGACAACATGGGGCACCTAGGCGTAGAGAAGCAGCGAGGCGGAAAGTAGTGTCGTAGGACCACTTGCCCAAATACCGAACTCCCACTCACCTACAGCCAGCAGACGCGCACGCTCAGCAGTAGTGTTCAGTAAATTGTTCTGAACTACTCTGTAGAGCTGCTCGTCCCACCGTCTCTGGGAAAATGGATGGGCGGGTTCTTCAGAATTCGGGCAAGCGAGTTTCCAGGCATTGATAGCCTCGGAGAAGCATACGGTACATCAAAATCAATCAGTGTGGAAGCCAGGATATTCCTGATTAATTTCTCAGTGCCGTGGACCGAGGATATAAAAGACGGTATAATAAACTAATTCTAGAAATTTTGCGGACACCGAGTCCTCCCATACGAATGGGAAGAGTAGCTTGTGCCCAAGTTCGGTCGCTGTATCATGGTAATTTTTTTTGAAAATCTATCTGACGGACTAAATAGTTTTTTCAGTAAAATACCCCACTTATCGTACTCTGTAGAAACATAATTTTATTTACTTTTCCATCAACTACCTACCCATGCGTGCGTTCATAGCTACACACTGTACTGAAACCTCGCCTAGGTCCAATTCAACAAACCAAAAATTTGCAACCCAAAATCGTAAGTTTAAATAAACCTTACCTACGAGTATTCCTTTCTTTTCAGTCTTGAGTGATTAGTCTGCAACTAGTGACATCTATGTATCGCATGAATCACTCACTTTTGAGTGAAATGAACACCATCTCTGATGTAGACGTTGAACTACAATAACTACATTTGGATCTTGAAAATCTTTATGGCCCTCGAAAAAATAACAATTATTACTATATTTCGTTGCCCTTTTTTAATTATAATTAACTGGAATACCCTGGAAGGCATCGCATCTTCATGGTTGTCACAAATATCTTACCCTGGGATAACGTGGACAGAATTCAGGGATCTCTTCGCAGCAAGGCGTTATATTACTTTACTCTATGCAGCAAGGTTTATTTGTACTGATACGTGTGCAGGTACTCTTAATAATCTGTACGCTGACAATGTCATGTCAGCCAGTTACAAAAGTTTTTTTTTTATTGTTGGACTGGCAACTCTGGCTAGTTTTGGACGACTATCGATTTTGAAATATATCGATATATTCTATGATTACGTGTTACAATGAATACAACATCATGTATGCTGTTACTAATGTGTTTTGTTTTGTTTTTATTGTTCCTTAAAATGTTTTACGTTTAACAACAAAGCTCCCGTTAACAAACTAGATAGAAGTAATACTCTAAAAATTATGATTTTTCCACAAATTAAAATTTACGTTTAATAGGAATAAGAACAAAAAAGAAGTGAACGATACAGTAAGACTTATGCAAATGCATCCAACGTTGTACAGACAAATTAATATTTGTTATTAAGGTCAGGCTACCCCGCGAAATTCAAAATTTTCTTACGTTTTTTTGCAACAGCCGGTCAGTCTCAGGCTGTATAATGCTCAAAATATGATTCGTATGTATTTACAGAATTATAATCATTAAAATAATCAATACCTCTTGAGTTCATATAATTTTAAGCCGATTGAATGACTATTCGATTAAATCATCAGTAAATAGGGTTAGATGATCATGAGGATTGTATTGTAGAGTAGCCCGCGAAATTCAAATTTACTTACATTTTTTTGCAATAACCAGGTCCCAGGTCACTTCCTCCTTAGTGTCTTTTGCACTACCTGTTTATTTAATATTTATGACAGCTGACCATATTAATTTTTGAAAAAAAATAAAACAGTTCCAAATTTCCCCATCTATCATGCTGCGGATTCTGCACGAACATAGCGGATTTGACAAATAATTTATTTTCTCGCAAAAAAACAAAGCTAGTTTTCAGGAAAATCAACTGCCAAACTAATTCTTAAGGTCATGTGGATAGACTATACTAAACTAATAAAATTAGCGCATTATTTTTGATAATTTGTGCTATAACTTGGAACTAGATCGTAATTTATTTAACCTGTTGATTGTCAGCGTTACCTACAGGTAGCCAGTTATTGTTGAAATAATAATATATGATATGAAATTCTATGCTAAAGTCTCTAACGCATCGATCGACTTCCACGGTCAAACCAATGCAACACTATCTTTGCAACAGCGGCTGCGTAGATTTATTGATTCACAAGTAAACAAAATATTCATAACTGCAGTCTCATTACCTTTGACCGAGCGAGGTCGTCTGATGCTATCAAGTAGCCAAAAAAAAGGAAATAAGGAAGTTTTCTACCTCTTTCATAATTTTAGATTAGTTATTAAAACGTTCTTAATTTGAGCAGAGTGGTCTATTCTTTGAAGTATTTTGTGTTTAAATGGGGTCTGCTGTGGAATCTGCAAGAAAAATCCGCGGCGTGGTCACCTCATCAGAAACACAACTAAAGGAAAACCCAACCTTTGCAGATAAAGTGCGTAGTAGTTTTATAATTATTTCTTTTTTGCAATTAATATGTAGCTGATATTTTATGTTTCTTGTGGAATAAGTCGCTTACTACTAATATAAATGCGAAAGTCTATGAGGATGTATGGATAATTGTTTCTCTTTCACACAAAAACTACTGAACAGAATTTAATGAAACTTTAAAGTAATATAGCTTAGACAAAATTACATAAAGGCTATACTTATTTATACAGATATCGGGTAAAAAAAACACGTGGGTGAAGCTGCAGGCGGAAGCTAGTTCTACAAAATTAGCATGGTATATCAGAACATGGTGCATGAAAATTCTCCATGAAGAAAAGATAACACTTACGTTAACACTAACGTTATCTAAGCCAGGGAATTCTCGTTTGTACGACGGTAAGAAGGTAAGTATAGGTAGGTATTTATGGACTTTGAAGACTCCCAGCCTTCAATGTTCTTAAAATAAGTAAGGTATATATAAATTCGTATTCGTTAATTCTGCTTTGTATTACATATAGTACGTCATAGAAGATAATTTTAGATTCCAATGTGTTTTATTTTAGTTAAATAGTAATAGTTCTTCCTGAAAGGTGTTGTGTGTCATCAAAATAACTAAAATGTAGAAAAATATTTTCTACATTTTAGTTATTTTGATGGTCAGAATGTCATAAAATAGAGTACCTAAACAATAGCGTACCTTTTCTTGCTTTATGTTGCATCCCATTCATCTTGGGTAGTTGTATGTTAAGTATTAAGATAGTTTATAAGTCTCGAACAACAATATATTATTATAGCAATATAAATTGCTGATCGAAGACTGTAGATGCTGCAATTCTTGAAAGATGTTATGTGTAGAATTGTTTTTTGTAATAGATTTGGCTGTAAATTATAAATATAACACTTTTATTAAATTGTCAACGTTGATATATTTTTCGGTAAACTTGTTATATTAATAAAAGTTATAATCTTTATTGTTATAATAGGTTTGTGTTGAAGTGGCATTGTCAGCGTAGGGCCGTATGTAGGAAATCTGACATTGTGAAACAATATTGAAAAAATTATCAATCATAATCAATTTGACTAAAAGTACATTTATCACATGAATGTAGTAGTTCCTAAAAGGTGTCGTGTACAAATGTTGTAGTTTTGAAGCTAACCTGTTTGATAAAATATTTTTGCATTAATAATATTTTAGCATTAATTGGTAAACGTGTTTAATCTGTTCATGTTTATTTAAATTAAAAAGCACGAGCAGTTTTCTGATAATTTTTTAATCATTATTAGTGGACTAGGCCTACAGGGGATACCACTATAAAAAACACGCATCTAATGCTTTACCTCAAATGGTGATGTGGAAAATTGCAATGAAATCATTTTTTTTTTTTTTTATGAGATGGCACTTCCCAGTTCAGCCTCTGAGGCTGGCTACTGCTTAACCGGTGTATCCCTGTGGATGCCTAGATCAATCTTTGTAGTAATATACGATATTTTTACTTCATTCTACACAATAGTATCGACACTATTTAAACAATTTTATGGAAGCACAACACTAAATAATTCAAGGGTGGAACTTTGGAACACTGTGACTGACTGTCATTTGTCAATTTTGTTTGTCATGTAATTTCTCAAAGGTTATTCTATGTCATACTTTTTCCGTCATCATTTGATCATTCATCAATGAATCAATCATCATTTTCTCTACGGCTGCGCTGGTACCTGGATGATTGACTTGTTCATCACAACATAATGTTAGGAAAAATGAAGACCTGTAAGTATTTCTTCAATCAGTCATATTGCTAAATTGGTGTGCTCGTGTGATTTACTCATTTTTAATTTAACCTCTATGATTCCAGAATCTTTTTTTAAAATCTATTATATCATTATTCTTTCATTTTAATCTCACAAAATTTTTAATTATACAGTAATTTACAAGTGGCGTGGCGGTCTGGTTTTTATTTCGCTACAAAATGGCGCCCGAACTTCAAGGTTATCAAGAAACAATGGAAGCATGCGAGTCGAAGCTTCTAGAAAACCATGATGCAACTCGAAGAGGCGCGGTTGCATAAGGGCGACGATGATCCTGCATTCCTGGACAGGCCACAAACAAAGATGAGATGAAGGCTAGAGGAACAAATGCCCAGATAAGGGTATAAGGTATAATCTAGGTTCAATAGAACGAAGTGTAACTGACACGTTGCAGTTTAGCTTTGTTCACCTTGTTTTACAAGTTCTATGCATTCCAATCGTCCAGGGTAGGTGTCTTAATTTCACTTGAAGTTAAGGTTAAAATATACCAAAAGTGCTAATTAATATTTCCTATAAAAAAGTGACCTACCTACTATTTGCGTTTCAAATTAAACATTATTGAGGTTCTGGACTTTTGTAATGCATACTGAGCGGAACGTAAGTTCTGCTTTAAATCACAACTAGTATTAAGTGTAGGGACATGTTAGGGCTACAAGGAGTAGCGTTTCACGATTTAGAGTCATCCCTGTGTGTATAAATGCAACAATGTGGAGGGTTCGAAGCCACCATGCCCAGGTAAAGTGATTGTTGCAAGTGGATTAGGCCTACTGGGGACACCACTATAAAAAAACGCACCTTATGCTCTACCTCTAGGGTGGTGTGGAAACGAGCACCTTATTTCAACAGCAGCTGTTTATCAAGACATGTCATTAGATCATATGTGTGGATTCTAAAAGGGAGGTAAGTAAAAATTCGCTTGTTCCTGTATGATCCACTTTTTAAAATCCTGAACAGTTATTCTTCTTAGATACACTTTTAGGTACAGGTGTGCACTTATTGTCCTTATTTTATTCTCTCCATATCTACACACAAGTGCTCAACATAGCTGCTCATGTTATTTCCATGATATTCCTTACTGCAACACCTTGGATAACAATTTCCTAAAAAAAAATTTTTTTTTTTTCCCATTAAAACATTTTATTTATTCGTAACATGTATGTATGTGTTGTGGTGCTGATCTGGTGCTGGTGCAGAGCAGAGCAGAAGCCCCCATCCATATCCATTAGCTGACAAAACTTAGAATTTCAACTGATGTCCTACAACCTAAAATCTGAAGACAGGGCTGGCATCTACAAACCTGCATGGTAGATTATCACCTGCTCCGCTCTGAGAGGAGGCTTGTCTAGCATTGGACATATTCAGTCTGATTATGCTTAAACAGAATAATTTTGGAAGTATCTGTTAATTTCGCTGCTGAGGAAGTCTGAAAGTGGCGCCTGTGACTAAAGTTGGGTGGTAATCGGTTGGCTTGGTATGGGTATGTGATGAGGAGAAAAGAGTAAAGTTGTATGAATGTGGATAAGAGTAGAGGAAGACCAAAGAAACAATGGATGGACTGTGTAAAGGATTTAAAAGGATGATATGGCAAGAAAGGAGGTGTCTGATGAGATGAGAGAAGTATGGAAGAAGACATGCTACGCTGACCCTTAGTAATTTGGGATAAGGGCAAGAGAATATGATGATGAGCTGCATTCCTCAAGTTAGTTATTAGAAGATTAGGTAGACGAATTGATAACCAAACATTACTTCTATGCTGTACCTCACCTAGGTTGATAAATCATAGCTAGTGTACTACTTCATCCCATATTTCTATCCAACTCTGAAGACTCGGTTACACAACCAACTGAATTTATATTTGACTAAAAATACACATAAGAACTTAAGTTCTTAATCAAGGGATATCATAGAGAGTCCAATCCAGTCTAGTACTCAGTGCTGCATTGCCATTTACGGCCGTTTTCAATAACTTACTAAAAGATAACGGAACATTGCTATCTCAGATAAACAGTGTTTACCTGGCTGAAACTAAGCACGGTTTTGATGGGCACGTCCATGCTACAAAAGCGTAGCTAAGAATTCCCATCCTTTTGTTTTTAGGACCATTTCTCATTGGACATTTTGCTAGTGATTTTTCTAGGAAATCGTTGTCCAAGGTGTTGAAGTATGTTGTTACCACAGCTCTAGGTAGTAGCTATGAGTATGTATGAGTTGGCATACTTGAATAAAACTCGGCAAATTATCTAAAAAATATTTATTTTCCGTTGCACTTACATCGATTCACTGTCCTCATTGTTAAATTAAATTATTTTCTACCATTCACGCGGACTTGGAAACTATTGAGTTAAAATAGTAATGTACATTTGAGATATTTTACAAAACACAAAGTGAAAGTACAAAAACGGTTCCCTAGGAAACTTCAGCTTATTAATAATCAAACAAATACCTATCTGAATTTTGTTAAAGTCCAAACTTTAATTCTATAGTAGTCTATACCAAATATACAATAAGTTTATCAGATACAGCGACATTAACTATGAAAACGCTTCTGTTTATGGCGAAATTAAGCACAATTTACATTGGTGAAGTATTTAGCGCAGTAGTGGTTATGAAGTAAGGACAGTAGTGTTAAACCGATCGGACAGTAGTAAGTCAACTGTCTAGGTTTCCACCTGCCCTGTCCTTGAACAATGTAAATCAGACCTTAGCGCATGATGCCTTTTACCGCGACACTGCGATTGCAGTATTTCTACTGTGGTTTGCGGTTCGCCTTTGGAGTTGACTGATAGGTTGCATTGATTGAATATAAGTCTTCTCAATACAATCATCTATAATTCTCAATAATGTGATCAATGTTTTGGGGCCCGTATTCTAGAATCTTTCATTCTCTAAAATGCGCCAAATAATTGCAAACAATTATATTATTTTTTATTATTTCGTGACTGCGCAAGGTAATTAAAACAATGTTTGGCTTCCAAAAAATACCTTCAATAATGCAAATTATAAGTACTTCACAATCTATAGATAAATGAATTACTTTAATAATTCGAAGTACAAAAGTTCCATATTTATGCTACTAATGCGAGTTATACTGGTACCTATTACAAAATAATGGCTCTTTATACAGTTACAATAAACTAAGGAACTTTTTGTCATAAAACAATTATGCAGCAACCCTGGATAACGGTTCGAATAACGTAATAAAGGCTCAATTGAATGCTTTCAGGTCCAAATCATGACGTAGATAATATTCACTTATTTTCATATTGTACAAAATAATAGTGCCTTTTTGAGTCTCATCAAATAAACAAGTTACCTACTCTTAGATATAATAACAATAGATTCGAGATATTGGCCCATTCGGCTGTACCTAAATGGAAGCCTATATAAAAACACACTAATGGATTTCCAACTCACTGCTCAGCAAGAGACTTGAAATTCCATAAACTCAATACTATTTGGCATCTATGTAGATTTCAGCTAATGTATACAGGATGTAACAAGACCCTTCACGAAGCCGTCAACCAAGCATTATGTACATCAAACTAAGTAACTTTGCGCAAAAATTATTGCCGGGAAACGACTTTTTTTTTTGGGTGAAAAATCACGTTTTGCGGTAGGGCTCAATGTAACGGACTCAAAACATTGTGATTATGGATGGATGGAATAGTACGGGGGTCGTGGAAGTGTTTGAAAATCTTACATTAAAAACAAGTATTTAAAAAAAAAATGGAACTTTGGCTCCCAATATCTCCGTAACGTGTGCGTTTTGGCTTCGTTATGGGTCTTGTTACACCCTTTATGAAAACGGGTAAGTATGTAACTCTCGACACATTGTCTAAGTAAAATTAGTTTCAATCAATCACATGGCTTGAATCTAGTTTTTTAAGTATCCTTAAAACGTTAAAAAGCTGTCATCAGTATTTTAACTAATTCTAAATACATATTAGTGAAAGACTAATTTGCACACATTTCTTTCTTAGCGTAATTAATTAATTTTAATCATAATTCCGTTTCTTTTTTTAAATTCAGATCATAACAATAAAAAGATAGACAACAAACAATTGCACCTCGTTTTTGTTAGTCTGTTATCTTCCTGAGAAATGAGCTTACTTACAAATCACATACAAAACTTTTCTGTTTTTCACAACTTTTGTCATTGTCTTACGAAGTATTTCACTTTTTAATAATAAAATCATCACTTTTTGAAGTCCTCACAAACTGTCTCTGATAGAAAGAAACCAGATATTCTCTTTCCTATAACATCCGTGTCTATGATTGGCTTAAGATTCGCCATAGACACATTACGCCAATAACAATACGGAAGTTGACACCATTAACCAACACAAGACACTTCTCTATAAAAACACAATTTTAGGCCTAAAACCCGAATTTATTTTCAACTAATTCAATTTGGTGTTTTTGTTGCTCTGTAATCAATAAATATTAGTTGGCAAACTAGTTACGTTACCGATTGCAATTGCCATATAATTCTTATTCTTTATTGCGTACAAAATTTAAAAAAAAATACAATGTAGCATTTTACATACAAATGTAGCATTGTAATGGTTAAAGAATTTTTGAAATCGGCCCAGTAGTTTTTGAGTTTATTCGTTACAAACATACAAATCTTTCCCCTAAAATATTAGTATAGATGTACACAGCACACGGGGTTAAGCACAGAATTGGGTTTTCTTACAACAAACCTTATTTCGATTGCGAGATTTGCGTTCTAAAATCTATGGGAGCAAGTCGTTCTATCAAAACGCTGATAAAATCTAGTCTATTGATTGTCGGTGTCAAACTTATTTGTTAATAGTTGCTTTTGGGCACTCCGACTGATGCAAGAAAGAGAAAACCTCGTATTATTCATCATACATGCCATCCCTGTCTATCTGATTACAGTGGCGGTATGTATCGTATACGCTAATCTTGGGCCGCGTGCCCATTGAGCGACTCTCAAATGTTGTTCATGTCGAAGAGAACTTGCGCGATTGTTCGAGAAGCTTCCACGCTGCTTAGCGCGATCGTTGCTAAGTGAGCCTCGTAGGATCGGAGTTGTCTGTAAAGGAAAAGTTATTTTAAATAAATCACTTATTCTCAAAAAAAAAATGTTAAAATAAACTTTGTTTTTTCCATATATAACTTAAACAGGATGTCCACATTCTGGAAAGTCAGTGAACAGTTAATTTAAATACTTTAGAACGTAATGTTCCAAATAAAGAATGTGCATGTAATTTTTTCTTCACTTCACTACATAGTATAAAAGAAAGTCGCTTCCCGCTGTCTGTCCCTATGTATGCTTAGATCTTTAAAACTACGCAACGGATTTTGATGCGGTTTTTTCTAATAGATGGAGTGATTCAAGAGGAAGGTTTATATGCACACATGCATAACATTGCACCCGTGCAAAGCCGGGGCGGGTCGCTAGCAATAAAATACAGTATCACCAACCCAAGAAAATAATGAAAAGTTAAGTTCGACTACAGCTTGTCTCCTAAAACAAATATTAAAGTCCTACAATTTTCTACGACGGTTCAAACATCCGTGACTGTCGCGGCCATTCATGTCATAGTCTATGTGATGTCACTTACCTCTACCTGCCTTGTTTAAATCATTTTTCTTTTTGCCATTAATATAATAGTTTTTGTATGTGGTTTTTTCAAGCAAAAATTGCAATAACAATAATATAGTAAAATCTTAGTGAACCTAGTACTTTTCAATTAAAAGTGTTTCTTTGACACATAGTATTTGACGTCCGTACCGGAGTCGATGCGTTTTGTGTTTACGTTCCGTTTCACCAAAAACAACATAAAATATTAAATTGTAAAATAAATGTTGTGTTTGAGAATCGAACAAGTGTACCACAATGTTTTTAAGGGCCAATGCAAGGCATATTTAAGTAATAAAAAAGTTTTGTATTTCTTGCATATTGAGTCATGTTTCTCACCTCCGTCCAGTATTGGAGTAAATGACAATATTTCTCAATATAAGCGCTGCTGTCAATCGTATGCTTTTCGTAACTGGTCCCTCGTTCTCATCCTGTCAAACAGACAACATTGTAATTAATGAAAGTTTCTACCAAAATATGTACACTATACAGGCAGACTATTTAGCTAAAGCAATCAGTACGCGTCATATTTGCTCCCTCTCTTTTTAGCATGTCGTTTTACATATTGTTGTCTCACTCTATCATCTTGTAGAACTTTTGGACTTATAAGCTAAATAGTCGACCTGCACCCCTTTTTATAAACACACATACAAAACTGTTTTTTTTTATGTGAGTTTCTAATGGCATCGAAGCGTAGCATACGTGGACAAAATGGCATGCATGAAAATATATGTAAAAGATTAACACAATCACAACAATATACACAAAAAACAAAATATAATTAAAGTAATTTAACGGTGCTTGCTTCAAAATAACCAACATGCAATACTCAGTTATAAGATACTGTAGTACATTTGAATTTTCCATCTACTGTATTAATGGGCGCAACCAGACCCGATCCCCGACAATTTGACATATTTTGAGTCAATATGATGCTAATAGGTGACATATTTGGATGCGACGATCAATCGTTGTCTGGTTGCACCTTAAGACAAATTGAGTGAACTGATAAAATATTGAACGACGACAAAATACACCAAATAACGCACACATTGACATACAAGATTTATCAACTGCCTTTAACATAAATAATAGTCCAAAATGGCTCTCTATGAACGTGCCGAATAATTTGTTGAGCAACAAACGCGCAACATTGTTTCCACCAACATTAGATCTTGCCACATGTTATTTTCTGTGTTTTCACATGTCCAAATATGTTTTTTTTTTAATTTTTTGTTTCCATACAGGGCCAAATAAAGATGAAACAAATGAATATATTTTTTTTATTTTGAACGTACACCATCAAACAGTGGAGTAATCGCCATACTACGTTTGTATGGGAATATGACCAGTTAGTCAACCCTTAAATTTAAATGCAGTCGGGCTAAGAGCTATTGGATTTTTCCATGAAGAATTTTTCAATAGTTGACCGGAATCTCCGGTAATAGCCTCCGCCTATATGGGCCATTCGGGGATAACAAACATGATGGTATGTTAATTTTCACGATTCCGCTCCTTTACTGAGCCACATAGCATCGCTACGTTCATGGAAAGCCATATCGAAGTGCAGTACTAAACACCAAAACACTGACACACACAAGCTACAATGTGTTAGGGGTGGGTCTCACCAGTTGTTCCGGCGTGCGACTGAGTTCGGCCCTGTGCTGCGCGTGCACAAACACATAGACACGTTAGTGACGTCACACGCAGCGTGACTATGAGTGATGTGACTAGGCGAGGGTCAGGGAGTCAAATTGGGAGGACTATGTGTTTTTTGGGTCTAAAGCAAGCTTAAATAAATGTCTATCTTCAAAATGGATGTCTTTAAATTAAATACATGAGTTATCTCATAAGTTGATTCTCATAATAAAACGCAAGAGTAACTAGACAATAATAAGACCTATTAGTTTAATAATTTCGGCTGTTTTTTGACAACATATGCAAGGTTTGGCAGAGCTCTCCATTTTTCTTGATCTAAAATTAATGGGTTCAACTATTTTTGACTGAACTTTTGTTTTCAACAAGCAAGACCATAGCCAGATGTAATGAAATTTATAGCTAGCGAAATTCGACCTTACATATTTGAACTTTTGTAAGTACAATGAGATTTTACGAAATATCAGTCGAAACAAACATAAGCAAGTTTATGAATGAAAATCTCATGATTCGTGACAACAACTTACTACTGCAACAAACGCATTACCCTCATTACTTCTGGTAGGATTGGTAGGTAACGCGGGTCACCTTTTTGTAATTATTTGCCAAATTACAAGGTATCACCTTAGATTTATACGTCTGCTTAATTTTAAAATAACGCTTATTTCATCTTATCAAATGAATAGGGAAGAAAACTGGTCTTTGAGTCGCGTAGACGGCGCTAAGTGTTTGCTACTTTCCTTCAGCTGCCATGGAGTGTTTAGCTGAAAACTTTGCCGCGAGATGGCGCTAGATAAAGCTTTCAGAAAAGACCCCATTGAACAAAGGTTTGGACAAACCGGTACAGGCAGATTAGCGGCCGGTTGTGAGCACCGGAAACATAGAGACACTTCACATGATCTGTTAAGGCCAGCGCAAACCGGGCACGACGCGGCAGGGCATTTTATCTTTACCCAACGCAAATGCATACGTAGATAGTCGTAACAAGATACAGGTGGCCTAAAATGGCCGCTTTTGCAGAATCATAATAATAACATGAATCACGTTACAAAGTGATAATTCATAATATTAAATGTGTCTGTGATCATTTTATGAATTTTAACGTGATTCATAATATTATTATCCTATTACATATACAACGTGTAACAGAAAGGGTATAATCATATGGAATACTGTGGTACGGACCATCAAACAGAACAACTTTCTCTATGGGACCACCATCGAAATCGTAAAAAAATAATCAGCTGTCCCATACATTTGGGTCGAGTAGGTATTGAAATTTTCTATGGGACAGCTGATTATTTTTTTACGATTTCGATGGTGGTCCCATAGAGAAAGTTGTTCTGTTTGATGGTCCGTACCACAGTATTCCATATGATTATACCCTTTCTGTTACAAGTTGTATAACATCACGCCTGTAATCCCCAAGGGATAAGCACAGGTTTACCTAATAGTACACCCACATTTCTCCAGTTAGGTTTTAAGTGCCATGTAATAGTGAGCAAGCCTATTGCCATCAACTGGGCACAAATCCAGACTCTGTGGCTGCTGCTGAGAACTTCCTGATACAATAACCCAATAACAATTATTCAAATTTTAGATAATTCAAATTTTCCTATTCTGTCTTTTCTACACACTGTGTCTACATTTCTAATACAACTTTCCTCTCGCATGCTGGAAGAAATTTCTCATGGAATAAGCAGTACCTTTGTGCTCTTCTCTCTTAATGTAATGTCCCGTTATAGTACATTACGATATTCGTGCGTTAAGATGGTCATAACATGCGAGGCGGAATTTCAGCCCGAGCCGAAGGCGAGGGCGTAATTGAGCCGAGCATGTTATAACCAATACGCACGTATATCGTACGACGTTTTTTAACACATTTGCGAGGAAACAGAAAAAAAAAATTAATATCGACACCATTTTTCATCTTGAGGGTACTTTTCAGCATAGAATATGTTGTCCACAACGAGCTAGGCTTATATTTACTAGCTAGTACATTAAAATACGCCAAAACGACATTTTCGGAAAATAGTTTATTTCCAAAAATAGTTTATTTATTTTTTATTTTATTTTATTTAAAAAATGACTTGGCATTTTTCATGTTTTTCCACTTCAAGAAATTTTCATATGTGGTTATGTATGTGTGTGTCCTTGGATATTGACGGCAGCAAGCTGTCGCATGCGGTTCGCGCTTCTGTTAGTATATCCGGTGGAGTTGAAGTAATATATTGCTCATCTTCATTATTGAAAGTTGTCATTTTTAGATATTCACAATACAAGTACAAAGAAAAGAAAATTTGAGAAAAATGGCGCGAGGATTATTTTATGCCGTGGCTTCGTGAAAATGTTCAATCTGTGAATGCACACTGTTGCTCTCCCGCCATTTTAACAGCGCGCTAGCGCTGCCTACTGACTGGCGCCGCGCGGCGATTAGTTCGAAATTTGAATAGCAACAGCGCGCTGCTCACTAGCTGGAGTCGTGCGGCGGCGATCAGTTCCATATTTGAAATGGCAAATAATACTGTTATGGAATTTGTATGGACTATAACTTAACTATTTCCTTTTTTTTTTATGACCCGGTTTACATATGTAAAACCGGTGGAATTACATCAGCTTTACGAGCAAGGGTGTTAAAAAGTATTTTGCGTGGACATAAATCAATTTGTCGCCCCGGGAATCGAACTCAGGACCTCATGATCAGCAGTCGCGTTTGCGACCACTAGACCAACGAGGCAGTCAGCTATTATTTTATTAGGATTCTGTTATAGCGGCCATTTTGGGCCCACAGATTCCGATGTTCAATGCCGCGAACGGAAATACTTATTGATCTCTAAACATTGGAATTTCTATCTAGTTACCACGATCTACGTATGAATTAACATTGGGTGAAGATAAAATGCCTTGCCGTACTGTCCCCGTTGTCCAGGGACACGTCCTCAATTTGACCGTACCAGTTCGTTCAAACCTCAATTATACCTCACACTTACGAACTAAAAGAAAGAGATAGATACATAATATCCTTACCATAAGCTCCCTCGGGTTGAACATGTCGGCGGCATGCTTGTTAAGGGCGGCGAGCGCAGCGTTCGGTGGGTAGCCCAGCGTCACCGGCTTGCCGTCCGTGCCTTCTGCTGCTGCGTGACGACGGGAGTTGTAGATGGCTTTTAACGCCTGAAATTTTGAAATGGATGTTCAGAAAAGGGGAAATTATAGGTACATGCATTTTATATTAAATTCAATACGTTATTAACGTTTTTGAGCAGGCAAATTTTACAAACATAATTATGAAGCAACTAGCACTTCGTCCGCGACTTTATCCGCAAAAATTGTGATAGCTCGCCTAATATGCATGATATAAATATAATTTATAGCCTATAGCACCTACGAATAATGTATGTTTCTGCCAGTTAAAGATTTTTATAATTGGATCATTAGTTCCGGAGATTAACTACATTTTTACAAACTTACAAACAAATACCTCTTTTTAATGTTAGTTTATATAGTTGACAATGAAAAAATCCTGCGGTTTGTGATTGCAGGTATATTACGCAATCGGGATGCAGATTAAACTATAGAAACTGAATGCTTTTCGCGCAGTAACAACCGAACATCTGATTATTTGCGGCCAAACGTCGTGTACAAATGTCTAAATCTTTGTCGAAGCATGCTCTCACAGTGGAGAAGTCTCTCAAATCACGTTTTTCCGCCACTACAATACCATATCACTTACATGCGCAGTACAATGCTTGTCAGTAAGATGGTTGAGTAGCGCGAAAGTCTTCCGGGGCACTCGGTCGCAGTCGAGCCACATACAGGGAGCTTCGCCACCGGCGGAAGGCGGGCAGTGCGTACGAGCCGCGTGCGTGAATACGTCCGCTGCGTTCGCGAATGATCTAAAAACAGATAATGGTCAATGTTAATAGGGATAAGTCTTGACCATTTATTTGAATATGGATAAGATGTTGTCCATGCAACGAGAACGAAAAACGCAAAATGGTAACAAATCCCGTTTCGTCTAGGTATGCTAACTGTTACTTACTTGCCACATCCCCTCCAGTGACATATCCAGGGCGTCTCGTCTTGTGGATTGACGGCTTGTACCAGTGTGGGTGGTGTAGGCATCAGGGCGGGAGGTGGGGTTGCGGATGGCTTCGGAGCAGGTGGCTTTTGTGGCTAAAACAAAACACTCCAAGAATTAATTCACCAAAATTTAAAGCTCATTTGTAAGCAGATCATCTGCTTAAGAGGGCCCTTCCCGGTCCGTCTATCGTCAACGCGAATGGTCGAAAAGCTTTTTGTTTCATCCAAAGCCACAGCGGCGATTTTCTTTCAATTCCCCCGTCTTACTCCGCTCCGACCCCGCACATCACGTCTCCCGCGCACCTCATACCGCCTAACGCGATGACATTGAACGAAAAATAGTGTTCGAAAATTTCTTAAACTTGTTCCAGGAAATTCGTGTTTTTGAATAAGTCTTACAAGTGTGTGAAATCAATATTTGTCATTAAGAATCTCTATTACATGTGCAAAGTTTCTATCAAGATGTTTCCTTTACTTTTACAATTTATGAATACATTATGAACGGCCTAAGTTCAGGTAAAATTTGTGCAAAACAGCAATTTTTGGAGGCTTATACTAAATTTGTTTCTACAATTTTTTATTTTTTGCTTCCATAGAAACCTAGATATAGTGCACAAAATACCTATTAGTTCAAAAAATTCAAAGATAGATGTGTAACAGTATCAACGGCTTAATCACGTACGAGCTTTTGTATGAAAAGTATGACGGGTTGGGCGCTCTTAAAACTAAGAAGACATTCTAATCAAGGGGCAGTTCTCGAAGTAATGTTTAGGGATACGAAGCCCAGGGTGCAAAGTTCTTCATTCCTTAGAGAAAAGGGAGGATCCTCCGACCAGACGGGTGTTCCTGGTGAGCATTGCGATGCACTAACGAGTCTCGTACGAAATAACTGTAATGGACTGTTTTGTGTTAATGGACAATCTATTTGCAAGTGCACACATGGTTACATCGGTGAGCGGTGCGATGTTTCAGTCTGTGACAACTATTGCACACAAGGCACCTGCAGTTTGAATTATGTGGAACTTCCTAAATGCAGATTAAACTTACTCTAGTCCATGTTTCCTCGTTTATTTATTTTTTTATTATTGTCGTTGTTTCAGATGCAATGCCGATTATTCGAGGAACAGGCGTGTAATGGCTTTGTTGATTAACATAATATACGGCCGATTGAATGTGATGATGACCCAACTCTACGACGACTAGTCTACACACGAACATAAAGAAAGAATTAAAGAAAATACATTTACTTGGCACATGCCACAAGTGCACACAATAATACAAAAAAAAACGTAAATCTAAACAAAAATGTAACACTGTGTGACTAGTGAGGCTGCGCCAAATAGGCCCAGTTCAGCAAAATCAACTACTAGTGCCTGACGCAGGTTTTTAACATACACTGTATGGCAATGGTTAGGACCATTCTTCTTCTTAATTGTGTCGGCCCAGAATTGAGCTACTAGTTTGGCGCTTTCGGTAGCGTCCATCATTTCCTGTAATGAACAAACAACAGGACACGCAGGACACGATATTAAGTACAGTACCTCATAGTTTGTGGAACAGCACCACACTCCAGAGCAGAGTCATTAATGTATCTCCACGTGAGCAGGTTTTCCTTGCTGCGACCAACCTGGGTCTGGAGTCTATTTAAAAACTTCCAGGTCAGCCATGGAAACTCATGTCAATGGGTTAAGTAAGGATGATAAACGGCCGAAATAATGAAGGAGTTACAAGCCAATAACATTTCACATTTACCTCAGGAACAGGCTGGTTGACGACGAGCTCTTTATCACCGATCTTTGTGTTCCCCACCATCACCGGCTGACGAGTGATCACTTGTCTCATCGCCGGCTGTGTAGTGGCTTTCTGTAAACATGACGAGGTATTAATTAATGCCCGTCAAATGGCCTGAACATGGAGCAAAGTTAACGAGTAACCTCCGAATGTCCGAATGTTTTCCGAATGGCACAGCGGTAGTGAGGCTGCCTTACGTTCTTAGGGTCCCGGGTTCGAATCCCAGTAGGAGCAAATGTTTGTGTGATGAGCATGGACATTTGTTTCCGAGTCATGGATGTTTATATGTATAATAAGTATGTATTTACAAACAAAAAGTATCTATGTAGTAATATCAACTATCTGGTGTCCACGACACAAGTCTCGTTGCTTAGTGTGGCACCAAGATGGCGCTGTGTGTAATGTCTAGCGATATTTATTTATTTATTTATTATTATTTAACCTTGGAAACCTGTTAATCAGAAGGATGTCCAAGCCAAGCGGGTCATTTGTCTTTTTTTTTAATAGCCTAGAATGTTCCACTGCTGGGAAAAGGCTTCCCCAATATCCTTCCAGGTACTCTGCTCCTGCGCCACCTCGCACGTGCCTTCATGATGCGCGTCTAGATCATCTCGCCACCGCTTTATAAGCCGACCTCGGCGGCGCCGTCCATCCTCAGGCATTCATCGTGTTGAAACCTTTACCCAGCGGTCGTTATGCATGCGGCTCACGTGACGCGCCCAGTCCCATTTGAGTCTGGCAGCCTTTTTGCCTACGTCTGCAATTCCGGTTTTTGAGCGCAGCGCATTTGTCTAAACAGCGTAAAAGACTTTCAAAGAAGACGAGAGGCACGTGCTCCTCCCGTCATTGTGACAATATTTTTTTGAGGACCATACCTGAGAGCCATCTAGTTTCGGAGATTTTGAATGTCTTTTTTTTAATGCAAGTTTTTAATATTATGACTTTAATTTAAACTCTCTCCATGGCACCTGTGTATTTAATGCATCCATCAGCACAATGTTTTGAGTGCATTACATTGAGTCATACCGTAAACTGTGATTTAAGACCCCAAACAAGTCTTTTACTAGCAATAATTTTAGCGTAGAGTGTTACTTAGTTTCTTGTACAGAATGCTTGGTTGAACGCTTCGTAAGGGTCTGTTTACACCTTGTATGTTGCGGTATTAAAAATGTGCTTTACGCATTTACGGTCGAATTAGTTAACATTGACCTAGTGAGTATACCAAGTTTTAATGACTTGTGCTGGACACTATTAGAGCGAGGCCACACGATGCGCAATGGGGGCTATCGCGTATGAATTCGCCGCTAGAGGCGCTAGTGTAGCGCGGGGGCACCGAAATGTCAGATTCCATAGATTGTTCGCGCGTTGCGTGCTGCTTTAACACGTATTTTTACAAATATTCACGATTGTGGTCTGGATTGAGCCATTCCTGATTAATTATGACTTGAAGATTTTAAGCAGCAACTTAGAATCTTAATTTTCAGTACTTGGAGGTAAAATGATTTTTAAATGTTTCATGCTTGCTAATTTTAGGAAGAATATTGTAAATAAATGTATCTGAAGTTTACGCTATGTTATTATACGTAATAAAATAAACTTTTTATGAAGTTATTGGTACTGTATAGTATGAAATAGAATTATTGACAGGACCTTAATCGACAGTGTCGCCATCTGGTGAGCTCAAAAACGATAGCCCTCATTAATTCGAGCTATAGGGTGCCACACGGGCGGTGCGGCACCGCAGTAGAACACTGTTTACCGCGAGGCGGGGAGGGGTGCGCATCACCCCTCCCCGCCTCGTCTCGCAGGTCACGGCGATATACCTAATATTACACCCACATTTCGCCAGTTGTGAATGTCCCATGTAATAGGGGGCGAGCCTGTTGCCATCTACCGGGCACAAATCCAGACTCCGTGGCTCCTACTGAGAAATTCCCGATGGAAAAACCCAATAAAACTTTGCCGACCCGGGAATCGAACCCAGGACCTCAGGCCTCGAGGCAGTCATACTTAGGTACATAAAACGAACTTTTAAAATTCAGTTACAATATACGACATAATACAATATATATAATATATGACAACTCACCGGACAACTCTGTATAACGCTGGTCTTCACCTCACTAACGACAGAAACCTGGTTGCTCTGCACGCTAGTAACCACTGGACTCCGTTGTGGTTGCTGGACAACCCTATGCACGTTACTTTTCATTGGAGCGTTCATTAAGATCGGCTGGTTGTTGGACACGGTTATTATTTGCTGGTTCCCTTGGAGGAGTTGTTGGTTTCCTTGAAATGAGAAATGTTAGATACATAGTAAATTATATTTCTGTCTGCAAATAGGTCAACAACTCCGCTAGGCCGCAACTTTTACACGTCAATTAAACAAATGAAAACCAAAACAAACACACAACAAAACAAACAAACAAATGAGTAACAAATGAATGTTTTGATTTTTTTGTTTAATAACTACAAGATCTCAGTGTTTCTTTTCTGTAGTTATTTTTCATCATTTTGTTCAAATCTTGTAAGGATCATTAGATAGATGTTATAAAAGCCTTGTTTCAATAAGAACAACACCTCCATGACGGCACGGTTGGCGCAGTGGCTGAACGATTGACTGCTGCGTTGCGTGTCGCGGCTTCGATCCCCGCACGGAACAAATATTTGTATGGCCATAAACTCACATTTACAAATATGTGAGTTTAAATGTTTGTAAAACGCACCCACAATACAGGAGAAAATCAGAATTAAGTGTTTAAGATAACAACCTATCTCAATATATCTAGGTTTGTAAAAAATATCTACTTGATAAACAAATCTTTACCGTACCTTGTATAAGTTGCGCAGAACTGGTCACAATCTGACTGCTGGACGAAGTACTAATAAGAGCGGGCGGCTGCTTCTGAGTAACCATGATCTGTTGCGGTTGCTGTTGGTTGATGATCTGAGCCTTATGCGGCTGCGGTTGGTTGGTTATTATCGGTTGCTGGCTTGGCGTAATTTGAGGGGCGTTCTGTGAAGTTTTTATCGATATTTAAGAAGTTGCATTGATTTTTGGTCAAGATAAATCGATAAGCTACATAGATAAATATTAAATTAAAATACTCAACATTAGGAATGAATTCTACACAAAAAATAAAACTATATAATGAAGAATATACGGGGTGTAAGCGACGGCCCTCCTCAGACTGATGGGTGAATTCAGTATATCATACTAAGATGATATGTACAATAAATAATTTTAGGAACGTTAAGTGAATCCAATAAATTTACTTTGTTTTATTTCTTCATACGCAATGTATCTTATGTAATGTGACAAAAACGCACGTGGCAAACCGCAAGCGCGACGACGAGTTTGATGAACTTTGTAGCTAGGCAGGAAGTTAACAGCTGATTTCACGCGTCGTTCGTTAGAGTATTAACATCCATTGTTGTTTTTTTTTTTATTTTAACATTATTATTTACATAAATGGAGTGATGCGTACAGAGAATGTAGTTTTATATTTTTTTTTAAAACCTGAGAAAAATTCCGGTGGAGAGTGATTTAAAATAAGTAGCTGAATGCACCCTGTCAGTTTACAGAGGGCTGTTCCTTACACCCTGTATGATGAAGAATATACATAGTTAGACAATGCTACAACGTTTAAAATAAAACTATGTATAAGGAAAAGGCGCAAATGTATAATACAAATTAGAACATGCTTGCTTCTAGCCAAACACGCTTCGTCTTAAACACCAAACAGACCTGAACAAAATATCAAATCTCTTAATTGCAGTCCAGCTGATTCTTAAATGTAAGGACAGCCGAATAAATGTCGTTCTTAAAAGTATTTATTCAAGTTTGCATGAAGATGTTACTGTAAAGGCCCGCATATTAATAAATCTTAGGTATTACAAGAAAATCTTTGGATTTACCAACGTAAGTTGGTTAATGTAAGAGGCGATTTTTCGTGCTTTTACCATTCGAATTTGTGACGTGCTAGGTTTTACCAATGACGGTTGGTAAATTAGTTGATTTTGGAAATAAAACAATGAGTATTGCTTACCTACGTTTCTAGCGACTGATGAAGACATACTGTAAAACTAAACTGGGCGACCAAATGGGTTAGGTAGGTTAGAACCATGGCCAACCATGTGCGAGAAGAGATGGTCGCAGTAAGTAAGCTAGAGCACCCCGACCGCTAACCGCGATATCGGCCAACGAGTGCTACATCAAAGTTGGATGCGTACTTTTAAGTCGCCATCTTCACAATTTGTAGGCACACGCTCACAATCATTCGCCAGCAATATTTAACTTGTCTCTGTGGTAAAATCTAAGATTTACCAAGGGTATGGTGGTAAAAGTTCTAAATGAACGATGATCAAATAATAATTCGAACTTTTACCATTAAGAGTTGGTAAATCTTAGGTTTTTCCGGAAAATCTTTGAATGTACCGAAGTTCGAGCTTTTACAGTAACACCGATATACATACATCAAATACTTCGAATGTACAATGCGAAACAAGATGTATCCCAGAAGCACAAAAATAGCCCGCATCCAAAGAATAAAACGTAAGAGTACTAAACTAACATAAAACATTTCAAATTGTATAAATAAACACGACCACCAAGCTGCCACGGTGACTCTAACTTCTCAATGGCTCAATAACGACTATACGATAAGAGTTTATTACGCTTTTTAACTTTAATATAAAGCCACAGAGTCTAAAATTAAACAACACGTCATGCTAGCAAAGAGCATTAAAAATATAGAAGGAATAATACGTGGTATAACATCTTTTGTCGAACAATATATGACTAAATGAGTTTTATTCTACAATATAATAAGTACTGTATGATACTCAAAGTACTCATGCACATTGACAATTACAACAACCTACGAAGAACAGGTTTTAAGGTATAAGTGACGGCCTAAATGCGAATATGATAGCAATATTCTACACACAGAATTGTTTGAAACTAGAAAATATTAGATTTTTGATGTATTTTACTTGATTTCTATTACGTTACTACTGCTAGCCTGTGAAATGTCGCGACTGGCAAAAGCCTTTTATAATTTTCTTTTGAAATATGACCTATCAAATAATAAGTAACTGTTATAGTCTCAACATGGAATTTTTATGATGGGCCTACACTATACAATATGCATTTCACACAGCTTAGCATCAATCATTTTCATAGAAGGCTGTTTTTTTTGATCATGTCAGGAGACAGAGCAATCAAATCAATCTAGTTACATATTTTTTTATTTATGTACACACAAAGTACTTAACAGGGACATTACATTAAGATAGAAGAGAACTATGGTACTGCTTATTTCATAAGAAAAATACGATTAAATACGATTTTGACGAAATAATTAACCCGTATGGTGGAAGCGCAAGGGTAGCCCGGGAAATTCAAATTTTCTTACGTTTATTTGCAATTTGCAGGTCAGTGTCAGACTGTATATTGAAACAAAACTATTACACGAAACAGTCATTCAGTGGGTTTAAATAAACTTAGAGGGTTGCATTAATGATTTTAATGATTATAACTCTGTAAAGCCACGTTTGTTACAGTCGCGAATCATATTTTACACTGACCTGCAAATTGCAAAGAACGTAAGAAATTTGAATTTCGCGCACCCTAGTTAAAAACATCTCAAACTATTATTACCGCCCTACAAACCCCAAAACCTGTCCACAAGCTAAATTCTATAATATTCTGTGCATGGAACCTGAGCGAGGGCATTCTTCACCATCGTGATGGCTTGCGAAGTACTCACTAATGTCGGCTGAGACAACACCCTCTGGGTAGACTGAATCACACCCGAGTTCTGCGATAACCAATTTTATTTCAACAACGTCAAGTTTCAATTCTTATTGCTACATGTTCTATAGGATTTTTTATTGGGTGTTTATGCACTGCGGTCCATGCGATTATCTTAATATGCGAAGGTTAAAACAGTTAATCACCACATTCAGTACATCATTCTGAACTGATGCCCCCCATATAGAAATGTTATGTCGGTTATTAATTATTTTAAAAAAATAGCTGTTTCCTTGAAAACTCCAATACCTACACGGTCAAGACGTTTGGAAGAGCTGATGTTTTTTTTTTAAATTACCAATGAATAATGTTGTTAATTTTGGTGGTCTTACTTTAATCATGAATGTTTTTTTTTACCTTATTATTTTTGTTATTTCAAACACAATGTAAATTGTTTGTGAATAAAATTGAATTGAATTAATTTCTATGTGGGGGGGGGGGAGTTCAAAGTGATGTGAACTGAATACATGATAACCGTTTTAGCGTAGGTCTCCCTTTCATGTTCTATAAAAATCGCGTGTTTGTACACGCTAATCTCCGAAATCACCAAACCGATTTCAATGAAATTTTGTGATTGTGTATGGCCGATTCCAGCTAGTAAGATAGGATAGTTTTGGACCCAGTAGGCGGCGCCGAGCAAAGGATTTTAATGCACTCGGAATAGGCGCAGTGCATTTGCACCATTAAATACAGGCTGTCGCTTTGAATCCTGTTCAAATTCAACGAGCCGACCCGAATCTATAATTAAAAGGATGGTTTATTTTTTTACGGAAATTGGTAAGTGTAAACCACTCGTATTAAACCGCAGCCCGTCTGTTCCTAGCCCTATAAACGCGCCTTCATACACACAAACGCAAAACGTTTATTCCACAGTATAATCATGGACAGAATGGAAACTAGGGGGTGGTTTACGTTTTAATAAAAAACCTACCCTTTTTAGTCGATTCGGGTCGAGAATCACTAGTATAGATACCTCCTTGAATTTGACCAGGATGCAAAGCGACATCCTGTATATTGTTATATATTTTCAAACCGTGCACGGGTTTGTCATTTTTATGTGTGAGTACTGACCAGCATGAAAACCTTTTTTTACTTTCGAAATATACAGGGCCTTTATTAGTGTGCGTCTCACGTGGTTAGATAATATATCAGGTACGTTTGTACTCACTAATAAATATGACTTAACTTACCAAAGTGTAGTGATCAATTAAAATATAGTCTTGTCACCGCCGTTGATATAAATAAACTTAATCAATAGTTTAGTAGCCCATAAGTTAGTAAAGCGACAATTATTATATTATGAGATGATTAAATGAGCCGAATTATACACGCAACATAATAAAAAACGTGCATTCCCCATAAATTTTGAAAATCAATCAATCTCTATCTATTCTTAGGGTTTCGTTATAAAAACCATTTATTTCAGAACTATCTTTAATAAAATTATCTTGTAAACCCGTTTAAATACTTTATAAAATGTAGTCGTCAGACTGTTGATATGTCTTTTATTTACCGCCGGGCCTTTATAGCTCAACTACAGTAATAAAGACCCAGTTGAAACTACTTTTGTTTAACACGTAAAAATATTCGTCACGATACAATTTGTCATTTCTGGGCCTTTATTGCTGTAGACTGTAGAACTGTAGAAGAGCGTAATCTTCGACGGCAATAATGACTCTTTACGACATCGCTGAACACTTAATATTCGCTTAAAGTACAAAATAAATCTAGATGATACAACAATTAATAGTATGAAGAACCCTGATAAAAACTGGAGAACCCATTTCACCTGTAGAAGTTTGTTAGACACAAAGAAGCAAAACAGAAAGGAAATGATCATTATTATTTTTATGAGAACCCAAAAGTGCTACAAGGCATTTTTCGGAACAATTAGTGTGAGTTGAAGCAAAGATTATTTTAGCACAGTTTATCCGATCTACTCCATATAGTCATTCACAGCTGATTTTATACTACACACACTTTATCCTTTATCCACAATGAATTTTCATGTTTGGTCATAAAACGCAAGAGCGAGACGACATTAGACTCAGTATTTCCTTCCTGCTCGTACGTTTTATGACCGCGACTGCTGCTAGTCTTGCAGTTTAGTTTAGATCTTTGACATCATAGTCTAGTATCGTCTAATATCTCATGAGACAAACAAAGACTATTCAAACTGTCATTCAAAAAGTGCCACAGATTACTCATCCCTAATTACATTACAGTGTGACAAGGACTCTTTGGTGCTCGAATAACCTTAAAAAGGGCGGAGGGCGCTGTTAGTAAGCATTTACGAAATGTGTAGCGTTAGTCCCAATTATGGCCCATGCGCCAAAAGATCCTTGTACAGCTATAACATAACTTGGGATGCAAGCGCCCTCACTTCCTCCCTTTGCATTGACCGACTATATGGAGTGAGTTATAAAACTGTGAGTGTTAGCTACTTGATTTGAGAGTAACCTGTATAATTTGCTGTTGGGTTATCGCCTCTGTTGCCTGCGAAATAAGGCTGTTTAGCGTCGCCTCGTCCAGGCCCCCTGGGTTGTTCACCTTTTTGTCATAACACTTATGTTTTAATACCTTTTTTGTTGTTGTTCCTGTATTATTATTATATTTCTCTTTTTTTTAAATACATATTATGGTTAAACTTAAAGTCGCCAGTGCCTTGCTTGGGATTGTTAAACTCTTCAACGGCTACATATCGTATTCATGGCAAACAAGACTTCCGCAATCTTGTTAGAGCAACATGATTTTGTATTTCTTGAAACATATCACACAAACACGTGTAACTTTGTTCACTTAAATCACGCTTTAGCGCCTTTACAGTTTGGCAAAATAGAGTACGGGAAAAAATGACGGCTTTGTTAGAAACTTTCTGGCAACCCTGAGCAGTGACAAGCCAATGACATTGCCGACTTTGACAGAAAACATGGCATTGCCAGGTAGGAATTATGTAGTTCCGAGTTTCGCCACCATCTTCACTTTTTCATTGGGAAGTAAAAACATACATACAAATAAAATCACATTTTTCTTTTGACGATTACGAATCGTCAAGCCAGCCACACTATTTCCAATCACTTCAACTCCTGAATCGAATCGTCACTAATTTTACTTTTTGAACTATAAAATAACTCATTATATGATATGAGGGATACATACCGTCAAAGTAAGAGGTCCCCCGCCGCTGGGTCCCTGCACTATAATAATAGTTTTCTGCATCATACTCCCTGGTATATTTTGGGCGATGTAACTTATGCCACCTGTAATGTTTAATTTAGTTTATTATCTATTTTTAAAAAAAGTCACAAAAACGCCAAATAAAAGCATTTTCAATGATTTAGTTGAGAACACTGTAATGCACTGCTTTTAACACTGGCTGATTGGATGTAATTTATGGAAGTTCCTTAAATAATAAAATACTATAGATAAAACAAAAACTACGGTTTAGACTAGAATGACGTCATTTTTCGTATTCTTCTGAGCAAACCACATCTTTGGGAGTCCGCCATATTGGATTTAGAATAACGTCACTTAGCTAACCGTGCATTGTCATTGAAACTAAACATGTGTGCAAAATTTCAGCTCAATCGGAAACCGGGAAGGGGGTCAAAATTGACTAGTTACAAGGTGAAGCTAATAAAAACGTTAAAAATAATACTATACCTTGAGCATTGCTGGGTGTGGCTATGAATTGCATGGGTTGTTGCATGTACTGTGTAGGTTGAGTTGATATTGTTTTCTCTGCGAACATAAGATATCAGTATGAAAATTAAAATCATTTTTAATAGCGATCGATAAAATAAGGATTTTACAAAACAAAATAAAAAGAATAAGTACTTTTTCAGCAAATTAGTTGAGATAAGTCACTTAGTAACAAATTCCTGGGTAACCGAGCTCGGCTGGGGGAAAATATAATTTTCTCAGCTCGATTTTTCGTCCCCGTAAGCCTATATGCAGCTTTCATCGAAATCGTGAGAGCCGTTTTCGAGAACGTGATAACAAATATATATTATTTAGGAGAGCAAGTCAATTTAAACACTACCTTGTAAGATAAGCTGTCCGGCCTGCGAAGCAATGATGTTCTGCACATCCATGGGCTGCACTTGCAGCATTGGTTGTTGCATCTGTAACGTCTGCTGTTGAAAGAGAAGGAAAACTATAATAAGGTACCTGTTACACAAGTTGATTCGCATACAAAAAGCGAATCTTAATCGAGCTCTGAAAAATCTTCAATCCAAATTTATATAAACTAATATTATAAAGAGGTAAAGTTTGTGAGTTTGCGAGGTTGTAGGGGGTAATCTCTGGATCTACTGAACCGATTTTGAAAATTCTTTCACTAATAGGAAGCTACATAATCCCAGAGTGCCATAGGCTATATTTCCGACCAAAACGCGAGCGAAGCCGCGGGCAAAAGCTGGTTATATTATAAGACGAGAGAAGATGGCGGGACGTTTTGGGTGGCTTCCTCACGAATTGGCGAGAAGCACACCATCGTGATAAGTGGAAGGAATGGGCGAGACCTTTGCTCAGGAGTGGGACAATACAGGCTAATTTAAAAAAAAAAAGACGAGACAAGAGAAGATAGATAAGACCCCAATACAGCAGGAAAAAGCTTGGCAGATGTTGTAGTTAAGTATTACCTGCATCGTAGACCCCTGAACTTGTAACGTCGGTTGCTGCACCTGTAGCGTTGGCTGTTGCACCTGCATAGTAGGCTGTTGCACCGACATCGTTGGTTGTTGAACCTGGGTTACAAAAACCATTGTTATCACACGGTTGAGTTAGAAAACCTTATTGCTATTGCAAATAGGGTGCAGTTTCATTATTTAGCTGAGTTTGATAGTTTAGGATTCTTAGTTTTAAACTAATAATTGGTTTTAATTTTGCTAGCGTGGTTAAGTTAATGCTAGATTACTAGATTACTTCGGGATAACAAGGTTTCCTTCAAACAGAGAAAGTATATTTTTTTTAAATATATAAAATTTATAGATAATTTAAAATGATATTTCCGGGCTCGGGTAAAGTGTTATTGGGTTTTTCGATGAGCAAATTCTCAGTGGCAGCCACGGAGTCTAGATTTGTGTCCGGTTGATGGCAATAGGCTCGGCCCCTATTACATGGCACATGAAGCATAACTGGCAAAATGTGGGTGTAGTCTAACCCTTTCGGGATTACAAGCCTGATGTTTAGTTTATGTTATGGTTATACAAATTTTTGATAAACTGTCAAGTATTACCTGTAGAATAGGCTCTTGTATGATGACGGAATTGTCACCAGCTGCCATCAAAACTGGTGGTTGAATCATTTCAACAGTCTTTTGTTTTGGTGGCAACTGGTTACAGAAAAATAATAGTATTTTATCAAGATTAACTACATTTTCTAGAAAAGCTATACTACACTACTTCTAAGACCTCAATTGTGCAGTATACGGCACGTGTGTGACAACTAGAGATCGGATATTCGAATACATATTTACCTACAGTTTGTGTGTTGACTAGTATGGAACACGCAAATAGTTATTATTTCACTTTATTGTATAACTCCTAATGAATTATGCCCAGATATTTACCATTTTGTCCTATTCAATATTTCAGCAGACAAAGTGAGTGTTGTAGTATTTTTTGTACTTGTGATTTTCGACGAATTTCTTGCCAGTTTTTAAATCCTACTTTCTATCCTACTAATATTATAAATGCGAAACTTTGTGAGGATAGATGAAGGTTTGTTCCTCTTTCAAGCAAAAACGGTTGAACGGATTTGGGTGAAATTTGGCACACAAGTACTTTATAACCTGGATTAACATATAGGATACTTTTTATCCCGGTAGACGATCCCGAGGGACAGTAACCGAACTCTACGCGGGCGAAGCCGCGGGCATAAGCTAGGAGATTATAAATATTAATTATGCTTTCGAGAACTACATTTTATAAACTCTAAGGAATTATGAAATTCCTAGATCCCGGGATAAAAAGTAGCATTTAAAGAAGCCGCTTCCATACTTTTATACCCTTGGCTGAAAAAAACGTACTTTAGGTAAATATGTTGAATATCTGATCCCTAATGATAACACTGTCACCATGAGCTGGCGTAGAGGAGTCTCAAGAGAATACAGTGCCAGCTAATACTGGTTTTCTGGCTATTGACGTGCACTGTATGTAAGTACTTCAAAGCTACCTACCAAGCTAGCTACCTACTATTGTAATATAAAAAAGCCAATTGTTTTTAATAAAGGGCGAATTGGAAAAATGAGAACTAGAACTAAGAAATAAGACATAATTACATGACTAGTAACATAAGAAAATGTGCTAATAGAAAAGCTAGTCTCCTTTATACCAAGTAGGCTACATTTTATTCTACTATACTACCTTTAAGATACAGATACCTGATAATTTCTAAATAACAAAACTAAAAAAAATAAAGCCGACTCACGCAAACATAAATTCTCTTTAAACGAACGTTACTACGGCTAATATTTATGTAAGTTTGATGAGGTGATTCAACAGATCTGCTTTGTATAGATGTTTGTGATAACTCTTCTCTGTTAGAAATCTGTGCATACGATAAATATAGTATGTTAGTATCTAGACCTTTGCTCGTAGTGCTCCTAAAAGCAATCCATGGGGGCGCTTTACGCCGCAATGAACAGACATGAAATAAACAGAGGCACATTTGACTTAGTAGTGTTAGGAAATTGATTTCGTGGCAAAATAATAACAGCTGCTCCGGTCGATCTTCAACTTAAGCCGTGCTTGTCTGTGTTGGCCCGCCGATGGGTCACCGACCACCCTTTACTTACCAAGAATTCTCCGTGCCTAGGAAAGCACGTTAAGCCGTTGGTGCCAGCTGTCAATTGTAGATTTTCGACAGTTGTTATAAGTAGTCACAGTGGCCCGAAAATTTGACAACCAGTCTTATCAAAAGTATCGCATTACCCAGTATTAACTGGGTTGTGGGAGTCGGGCGGCTGTCATTTTTTGTGAGTGTTAAATTAATATAATTAAATTATAGAAAAGCTCCGCGCTAATGACACACCATTATTTCGTTAGTGAATAATAATGTGCAAACACAGTTACACGGCAGAGTAAGGTCTCTTCTTCTTTATCGTGTGGTTAGTGCCTAACCTGGTATCAGAGTTTTTAGGCCGCCCATGGGCCTCTGACTTGGCGACAAGCCGTCGAGAAATATCTCTCAGGCAAGCAGGTTTCCTCACCATGTTTCCCTTCACCGGAGCAAGTGATAATTACACAAGAGAGTAAGATAGAAGAGAGTAAGATATAAACTGCGTTCGCAATTTAATTTCCATATGTGTTTTGAAAAAAATCAACTTTAGTAAATGCTCATAAAGTTCAGTTTCTGCTACAACTTGAAACAATTTTGTACTTGTCATTCTAAAATCAACTTAATTTACATAGCTCATATTAGTTTAAGTGGGAAGAAGTATTTGAATAGACTTGAGTAAAACTGACCATAGTATTACTATGTATAATGTATAACAGAATCACGGACATTCAGCAGAATGATGAGGTTAGAAACAATATGTATGGTAGGTGTAGGTATGTATAATTATATTTACCAAATCCTCTTCATCTTCCAATGCTGAGGCTGCAAGTGCTGCATACAGATTCGCTGCTGTTTTTGATACGCTTTCTTGTGGCTGAAAAATATTTAAAAATTATAAGAATAATATTTACGAATCAAGGTAATTAAATAAATATTAAAAGTTGTCTTAGAATTATGATGCATTCAATAGTTAACTAGACCCATGATTTGAGGCCTCTATTACCCTAAACATTTTAAGTATACGTTACTTACACGTGCTTTGGTTAAGATATATTCCAGTCTCTTATCTTGCACTTCAAGCTTAATAGTTGTGCAAGAGGAACAGGCATAACGTTATGCTAAAAGACTGGCCCAGCAGCTTTAAAGATCTCACACTTTACCGGGATACAAGGTGTAAACAGACCCTACACGCATTCCGTACATCAAACTAAGTAACGCTACGCCATAATTATTGCTAGGAAACGACATCTTTCTTGTGGTGAAATATTTTTTATTCACAGTTTTACGGTAGGACTCAATGTATGTAACGCACTCAAAATATTGTACTAATGAATTCATTGAATAGTACAGAGGGTCATGGAGATATTTAATACATGTTTTTAATCATACTATTAAAATTAAAAAAGTTGGAAATTAGACCTCCAATATATCCGAAACTACAAGGTTCAGGGGAACACCCAAATACTCCGAAATATTTTATTCCGAATTTCGATGTTCCGAATTTCATAACACCTAAGAATTATAATGTCTATTATTAAAAATCACGAAATTTATTTTACCGAAAGTTGTAAATGCGATTTGTTGGTTTTCCGATTTTCATACGTTCGAAGAATCAAATGCTCGAAGGATTCTCGGTCCGAAAAACGACATTCCGATTTTCAATACTTCGAATAAACTACTAAAATTAGGATTCTGAATCAATTTTCCGAATTTTATTTGTTCGAATTTCATTTTATCGAAAACTATTGACCGACGTCTTTTTTTCCTATG
Organism: Eugnorisma glareosa; assembly: GCA_947578425.1. Taxonomy (NCBI): domain Eukaryota; kingdom Metazoa; phylum Arthropoda; class Insecta; order Lepidoptera; family Noctuidae; genus Eugnorisma; species Eugnorisma glareosa. The sequence continues at coordinate 14,402,066 of OX387960.1, read as the reverse complement.
TGCATTATTTGACATATTTTTTTAAAAAGTCAACATGTTGTGCTACAAAATTTTGTAACAAACGAATCGCTGCAAAACTGACTTCACGCAGTCTTGTCTTCCCTACCCTAGAGTGTAATTTAAGCCCGCGTAGGCGCGGAGGGGTGGACGGCCCGCGAGCTGAGGAGCAGGTGCCGCAGCGCCGGAGCCGTGACAGAAACAATGCTTGCTGCATGTTGCATGCGTGCTTGCTTGCTGCTTGTCTGCTTGCATGCTGCATGCCTGCTTGCATGTTGCATGCCTGCTTGCATGTTGCATGCCTGCTTGCATGTTGCATGCCTGCTTGCATGCTGCTTGTCTACTTGCATGCTGCTTGTCTGCTTGCACGCTGCATGCTAGCTTGCATGCTTCAAATCCCCTGTATTATTGATGAATCACTTCGGTTAGGTTATGTTAGAACTGTGACTATTAAGAGGGCCCTTCCCGGCGCGTCTATCGTCAACGCGAACATGGTCGAAAAGCCAGTTGTTTCATCCAGAGCCTCAGAGACGATATTCTTTCAATTCCCCAGTCTTACCCCGCCCCGACCCCGCACATCTCGTCTCCCGCGCGCCTCATACCGCCTAACGCGATGACATTGAACGGAAAATAGTGTTCGACAATTTCTTAAACTTGTTCCAGGAAATACGTGTTTTTGAATAAGTCTTACAAGTATGTGAAATAAAGATTTGTCATTAAGAATCTCCATTACAGGTGCAAGGTTTCTATCGTAATGTTTTCTTTACTTTTAGAGTTTATGAATACGTTATGAACGGCCAAAGTTCAGGTAAAACTTGTGCAAAACAGCCATTTTTGGAGGCTTATACTGACTTTGTTTCTACAATTTTTTATTTTTTGCTACTATAGAAACCTAGATGTAGTGCACAAAATACTTAATAGTTCAAAAGAATCAAAGATAGATGTGTAACAACTGCATAATCACGTACGAGCGTGTGTATGAAAAGTATGACGGGTTGGCCGCTCTTAAAGCGCGAAGGCGAGCAAGGTAAGCGTTTTTATTTCGGAATTGTATATTCGGTATTTTAATAATCCGAATTCGTATTTTTGATGCTTCGAATTATCATTAATTCGGACTTTTTGTTATTCGATCTATTGAAACTCGGTATTTTGAGAATAGTAATTATAAACGTTATGAATATTGAAATTTAGGAATTATAAAAATAGGAGTAATGACAAGTCGGAGTTGTTATGTTCGGAATTTTGAACCATTCGGAATTATGAAAATCGGTATTTTGAAATTCGTGTTTGTGACTGACGAAATAAAGTCTTTCGTATTTATGTAGTGTACCCACGTTTCAGCACAAATAAATTATCGCAATGACAGAGTGACAAGTACTTTTCGGCTTCGTTCAGGGTATTTTTACACCCCTTATACAATACTAACACACAAAAACTAACCTTTTCTTCAACCTTTATTTTCTTAGCAGGTGGCTCAGTATACGAATGATCAGCCACCGCAGTGTCAGTTCCATCTTTCTCCGTCTTGACCTGAATTTGACCTTCAGACTTGACCTGAACCAACTGACCCAGTTCGTTCTTATACTGAAGAATCGGCGCTTGTAACTGGTCACTCTTCAACTGAATGATTTGACCTTAAATAATAATAAAAACAATATTACATTCTTAAATTCTTAATGTTATTAGTTGTGTAGTTATTAATCTATACTAATATTATAAAGCTTAAGAGTTTGTTTGTTTGTTTGTTTGTTTGTTTGTTTGTTTGTTTGAACGCGCTAATCTGAGGATCTACTGGTTCGAATTGAAAAATTCTTTTAGTGTTGAATAGCTTATATATCGAGGAAGGCTATAGGCTATATATCATCACGCTACAATCAAAAGGAGCTGAGCATCAATGAAAAATGATGCAAAAACGGGGAAAATTTATCATCTTTGAGATCTTCCGTTGCGTGCGCTGTTTAAACGGTTAAAGTTGCACAAAAATAATGTATGAGGGAATTATTCCTCTTAAAAATGTCTAAAAAAAAGTCCGTGACAGCACATGCCTACCTTTTAAGGTTGACTAACAATAACCATTTTTATGATTTTAAAATTTGGTCAAAAATAGTGCTTTATTTGCAAAGGTATTTTTACCGACATAGTATTAATCCTTATCAAAATAAATATATTAGTCATCTTAAGCGTTCAATTGTAACCAAAATTGCCCTTTACACCATTCAATTTAGATGAATATCTTAGGAGATATCACAGTTTTAAAATAACTCCGCATCAAAATAATGACCCGCGCGCTCTGCGAGGCGGGCGTTCATGTTGTTGGGAAAACCAATGTGATTAGATTCAATGCACAAATATTGTGCGGAACTTAGAGAAGGTTTTAGTTTTTGTTTCATTCTAATCAGTGCTCTCTATCAAAAGATTTATGAATTTAAAGTGTTCAAGAAGAACTTACCATCATTGTGTAAGATACATGCAACGACATCTATTGCACCAAAATGGTACTAATTAATGAAAAAGTGCTCACAAGATAACTTTTAAATCGGTTGACCAGCTACAAAAAAGTTCTGATAGCAAAAAGTATTCTAGATTAGTCTACATGACGCTATATCCCTGTAGAGTGTGTGTTCGATCGCTTTACGATGCCTGGAGAATGATTTTCATCAAAAGTCTGACGATGGAGACGGAAGGCAGTTGCAAGAGGTCCGCAAGAGTTTACAGCAGCTAAATCGTGTTTGGGCTCATTTCATGCACTTTGATAAAAACTTTAAACCTAACTGAGTATGACTTTCATTGAATGTCTGACGATGGAGAAGGAAAGCAGTTGCAAGAGGTCCTTAAGAGTTTACAGCATCTATATCGTGACTGGGCTCATTTCATGCACCTAGATGAGAACTTTAGGCCTAGCTGGAGAATGACTGTCATCGAATGTCTGACGATGGAGACGGAAGGTAGTTGCAAGAGGTCCTCAAGAGTTTATGGCATCTATATCGTGTTTCGACTGATTTCATGCACCTTGATGAGAACTTTATTCCTGCCTGGAGTATGTCTATCATCAAAGATCTGACGATGGAGACGGAAGGCAGTTATAAGAGGTCCGCAACAGTTTACAGCAGTTTTATCGTGTCTCGGCTCATTTCAAGAACTTTGATGAGAACTTTCGTTCTAGCTGGTATATGATTGTCATCGAGTGTCTAAAGATTAAGACGTAAGGCTGACGAGGGTCGCGGGCCTGTGGACGGTGAGTAATGGGCTAGCTCGCCATCCGTCCGTCTTATGACGACAGGCCGTGGTGACGGCGCGTTCGTGTTCCACACGCGCCTCAAAGAGATGTCAGCAAACGGGAAGGGATCCGAGAGGGGCGAGGCCTGCCAGGGTTGCGGGACTGTTCGAAAGAGATACCGAGGCCCTGGAACGCAAAGGGCAAAAGAAGAAACGTGTATGGATTTTAGTCAGTACAAGTCTGACACTCCCTTCCGCTCCGTCCAGAGTGGGAGGGGTCATTTGATGATTATCCATCGGTAATGGTATATAATAGGGATTTACTCCTTTTGAGAGCTTCCGTTGTGCGTGAACGATTAAAGTTACGCAATTATCATGTATGTCGGAATTGTCCCTCTTAAAAGCTCTAAAAAAATATCCGCAATGGCCATATGTCTAACTTTTAAGGTTGACGCACACTCTCTCTAACCTCTCTTTCTTTTATTTACGCACGCACGCAGACGACGTTGCGCGGGTCAGCTAGTTAATGATATTTCTCCAAAAATCGCAATTACCTTTTGATAACTCAAACTCAAAGCGTTTATTTCAATTAGACCTTCGCAGGCACTTTTGAAAGTCAGAAAAACAAAGGCGAAGCTACAGTCACAGACACAAGGCATAATAACTTGTGAAAGTACTGTAGTTGCCCATTCCAAAGCGTAGATCTCTATGGAGAAGAATGGGCAAGAAAGTCCATGGACACTCTTTTCAATCAAAATATTGTTACAAGATCTTGGTTACATCATTCATGTTGAGATTATACATATATGTGAGAACGATGTAGAAAGACGTGCACATTAAGAGCGTCCAGAGTAAAAGATTATAACTATCAACAGTTTAAAAACAAAGTAGTTAAAATAAACCGTGGCAGCTAAGAGATGACCAGTCCCAACTGACAGCGCCCGTTCACGAACATGACGCATGCATCAGCTCCATTCAGCTCAACCATATTGAAGGGAACTAAACGACCCAACACACCCGCCACTATCAGCGAGACAACAACATAAATACAACAATAGTCCAGAATAGAAAAAAAACCCTGACTTCTAAACTAAGTTTATATCCCTACTGTGTCCCTTCGAAATGTTGAATGAGGTATAAGCCTCTTTCTTTTTGCCTAGTTAGGACAAAAAGATAAACTATAGTATTCCATTAGGGTTAGCTGTCATTTTTCGTTCATATCATTCCACAATCCATCCATGTTTTTTTTAGTCCTTTTTTATTACAAAATAAAAAAAAAAGTAAGTCGTAAAAGACGTCATTTTATTTCTCGTATTTTTCTCAGCAAAACCATTCATTTGATACCCATAACATGGGAATGCATAAAAATAACTAGTCCGCCATCTTTGGGAGTCAGCCATATTAGATTAAGAATGACGTCACTTAGCTAACCTCGCATTGTCATCCAAACTACACATGTATGCAAAATTTCAGCTCAATCGAAAGCCGGGAAGTGGGTCAAATTGAACTTCTAAGATATTTTTACATATTTACAGGTGAAGCGTGTAAAAATATAATATGACTATTGTAAGCGTGTTAAAAATATAATATGACAACAACAGCTTGTGTAAATTGTCGTACCTTGTTCATTCTTTATCTGAATGAGTTGGCCCTGTTCGTTCTTTATTTGGAAGTATTGGTTCCCTTGGGATACTAGGCCAGAGTCGTTAAATTGAATGACTGGTGTTGGGTCGGACTTGACCTGAACGATTTGACCTGTTTCCGTGATTTGGATGGTAGGGGCATTGATCTGAGGGCCCATTTGTACGACTTGCAGTGGAGGGTTGGAGTTTTTCTTTAGTAAGTCTGCTAGCATCTTATTTTGGGCAGATTTCTGTAAAGGAAAGACGATTTTAAGTTATTCGTTTTTATAAAAATTGCGTTGTTTTCAACAAGGTCAAATTAAATAAAGTAGCGAAACTCCGAAAACGTGATGGGTATATGCACAAAAAAATCAGATGCAGTAAAGGTATAGTGAATTCCTATATAAAAGGGAATTTCTTGTGCCTAATTTTAGACGCAACTAGGCCACGCCCTCGGGCGTCAAGATCACCTACCCGGTACTTTACCGTTTGGGCACATATGCCTAATACGATGGTACAACTCCCGCCCCGCGATCTATTATACTTATCGAGATATTAACCGCGTAAAGTACAATCAAATTGTCTTAATCGCATTTCTGACATGAACCCCCAGTTCACTGCGAATAGATGTTCATACGAATTCTCGTCAAAACGTTTTGGTGATTTTTTTGATCAACGATCGCATGTTGTTTAGTTACTTGAAAGATCAATTTTATCACGTTTATTTAACGATTTATCACGTCTACAGAATTTCGCCAACTAATTTATTTTTGACCACGTATTATGCAGTAGAAAAGGTTACTCACAATAGTCAATTGTGTTTGCTCATCTATCTGAATCTGCACTGGTTCCTCCTTCGGTACTGAAAATATTATAAAATAAAGTAAACACCACGAGGTTATAAATATAAGTATTCATTGAATACATAGTATAAAACAAAGTCGCTTTCTCGGTCCCTATGTCCCTTTGTATGCTTAAATCTTTGAAACTACGTAACGGATTTTGATGCGGTTTTTTTTAATAGATAGAGTGATTCAAGAGGAAGGTTTATATGTATAACATTGACCCGTGCAAAGCCGGGGCGGGTCGCTAGTTGAATATAATTGAATTAAAAACTTTGAATGTTTACCAACTAATTCCTCTTGCTGATTGATGTGGACCTGTAAATAACAGAAGAATACAGTGAATAATAATTCCAAATACATAGCTGAACTGCTAAACTGCGTTCGTGATTTAGTTTCCGAACGTGCAAACAAATTTGTTGTTGGAAAAACCACTTTATAACTCTTACGTATAGCTTAATTTGCTATACAACTTCAAACATTTTTAAGACTTTTTCAATGGAACTAGTCATACTGATATCAACCATAATTACAGTAGTATTAAGTTGACATTTTTTAAGCGTAACATCAATTGGAAATGAGGATTTGAACGGATCTTAGGGTGGGGTATATTCTTTGGATGCTTCTATCGATTTGTTGGGAAAATTGATCCATTTACATGTATGTAATTACCTTATCAGTTGACGTACTACTAGCAACACCGCCAGAAGTTATTGTTGTACACTTGATCAACGCTTCGGGATCAACGTCCATAACCTGTATGGGTTTAATATTGTTTTATTACATTGCCCTCGAGACCATTTCATTGTGCTACCTATGACAATGAATGAATGAATGTATTCAGTGTGGCTGTATGCTTGCATCAAGGTTCGGATTTCAGTCCTTTCCCCTCCCTGTTGATTATGGACGCTTTGACATCTGACATGCAGGAAGAGGCCCACTAGTGCATTTTGTAAGCCGACGATATTGTTCTTGTCGGTGAAGGTGGACTTGAGATCCAGAGAAGATTGGAGAAATGGCAACAGAAACTGGAGAATGTTGGCTTGAAAATCAGCAGAACTAAAACCGAATACATGTTCTGAGATTTCGCCGGTCCCTCCAGTTCTGGATCCATAGCCGGTCCGGATCCAGTCTGCTTCGACTTACACTCGTGCAAAGCGATGGCGAAATAGATCGAACTGTTCAGCATAGAATCAACGATGAATAATGGTAAATGATGATGATTAGACTTGCTTTGTTGTATGGATCAGAATGGTGCTCACAAAAGCGATGAATGAAAGGCAATTGCATGTGGCTGAGATGAGAATGCTAAGGGGGGGGATATGTGGTGTTACGCGAATGGATCAAATAAGAAATGAGTACATAAGAGGAAGTCTGAAACTGGCGCCGGTGACTGCAAAGTTGTGTGGTAAGGTTGTCTTGGCAGGGCATGTGATGCGGACGAATGAGGAAAACGTCATGAGGAAAGATTTGAGTGTAAATGTGTTGGCGATAAGAGTAGAGGAATAAACGATGGAAGGACTGTATGAAGGATGATATGGCAAGAAAGGAGATGTCTGATGAGATGACGAGTAATAGAGAAGTACGGCAGGAGAATGATGCGTTTCAATTGGATATGGACCCAAATGTTATCTGTCAGTCAACTTTCGAGTCAAAATAAGGAGACCAAAGCTACCGGTATAGGGGCATTTAAGAGTTAAGAGAGAAAATGAGTCTTATTGTACGGTTATTTTCTCCGCAGTTGTGCCCCGTTTGCTCACGGGAGTATAGAGTTAAAAACATAGAACTTGTATACAATATTAAATAAAATGAAGCAAACTTACCTGAGGATTTTGCACCACAACTGAACTCTGGGCAGCAGGACCTCTTTGCTGACTTTGTTGTCTTTGAGCGACCTATATTTTTGACAGACATTTAATAAAGATGTTCCAAAATGATCTACGTCCCTGATCCTACGTATAAAATAAATGATCAATAATCGAATGGATTCCGAAATGAAATTGAAAAATAATTGATGAAAAGAAAATGTAAGTAACAAAAATGTTGTGAGTTTATACATGGTATTCAATGAGGGCTATCGTTTTTGATCTCACCAGATGGCGCCAATGTCGCGTAATGTTATGTCAATAATTCTGTTTTATACTTTACAGTACCAATAACTTCATAAAAAGTTTATTTTATATTATAACAACATAGTGTAAACTTCAGGTACATTTATTTACAATATTCTTCCTAAAATTAGGAAGCATGAAACATTTAAAAATAATTTTACCTCCAAGCACTAACAAATAAGATCCTAAGTTGCTACTTAAAATCTTCAAGTCTTAATTAATCAGGAATAGCTCAATCTAGACCACAATCGTGAATATTAGTAAAAATACGTTATAAAAAAGCACGCAACGCGAGAACATTCTATGAAATCTGTCATTTCGATGGGTTCGCGCTACACTAGCGCCTCTAGCGGCGAATTCTCACGTGTTAGCCCCCATTGTGAGCGACCAGATTTTAATTAAAAATAGTATCGCGTCTTTGCGTTGTATGCGTATTTATAAAATAATTATTTCGAAATGAGCGTCTTCTTGAAGTATGTAATTGCAAATAAAGCTTTCTGTAGAAGTGTTACCATAATACAAAGATATTCAAGTATTTCATAAGGTCCTAAAAATAACAACAATAATAAATCCATGCTCAACAAAAGCTAGCGTAATACTCATGCCGTTTCAAACCAGTTATTTTATTATGTTAGTTTATTAACTAGTGATACTTGGCATGCCTTTCTACGTCGCTTTTAACTGCCACTACTCGGCAATGTTACCATATGCAAAAACTGTTTGATTTTTTTTATACTGGCAACTCTATGCCTGTATATTTTCGGCCCGTATTACAGAGTTTTTTTCTTTTTTCTCTCTTACTAAGGCATACTAAAAACACTTTGATACATGCTAGACCTAATAGTTCGGAACAGAACTACCAAATCTTTGTTATAACGTTCAAAAACTCAAAATAACATGCAATTTGTTAATTTTTCACTATATTTTCGTTTTTTATACCTTTCTTCGTGATATGTACGTCACCTTGTCTATGTTTAGAAGTAAATTGAGAAATTATAACAGAAAATAAAGTCGAATAGCATGATGAAAATAGTGTAGAACAAAATGATGTAAAAATATGGGTGAATCATCAAAGAGCCACTATACATTGACATAATATATTAAACTTATACTGTGACTTACGGAATATCTTCCGTAATTGGCAAATCCCGTAACTGACAGTATATGTTTATTTTTAAACCGTGAAAACTTAAAACAGTGTTTGAATAACATATATATTTTTTTAATACCAAAGATTTTCAGTTATAGTGACTATACTCAATTGCAGATTAAAATTCTAAAAAAGAATAAAAGACTATTTCACTTCATCGTATACACTCAACCACACATTACTATAAAAATAAATACAAAATATTGAACACATTCATAACGAATCAACTCAGAACTCTCAGAAACTTGTTGTGCCTTTATTATAGTATTAATTTTCCGGATTTTAATATTTTTCAATGCAATTTATTCTAAAAACGAAAACGACTGATCACTATTAAAAATGAAATTCGGTCGGACTCTAGTTTTTAATTTCACTCCCTACCCCCTCTACCAAACACTCATCTCACTCACACATCCCTAAAACAGTGCTATAAGTAAACAGTTAGTATTGTTAGTATCACTTACTTGCGCTGTCGGTAGTGCGGGGCTTACTTTGTGCGCTAACAAGTGCTTGATGAGGGTCGTGTTCGACGGGCTGGACTCAAGGGCTTGCGAGAGGTGCGGGTGCGGTGGTGGGGGCTGTTGTTGGTTCTGGGGATATATTCAGAGTAATTATTTGCTATTTGTAAATTCGATGGATTGAGAACAAAAGAAAAGCACAAAGGAACTCCATTTTATTTATTTATTTTAGGATCTTTAACAAAAGATATGGACAAACCATTATACGAGTATTATACACAGTTTATAAACGAGCGAAAAAAAATTCAAATTAAAAGTGTCAAAAATACTGACTATGGACTACTGAAATACTAAGTAGGTGACAAACATTTGGCGAATACAAATACTATAACGGCGCCTTGAAAATTTAAATTTTAGTTACTGGTTGTTCAATACAATCAGCGTGATAATTCAAAAACTTAAAAAAATAACTAAAACAAGCTTATTAATCACTAGATAAGGCGTAGTCAACGTAGCCGGTGCTCCTATTTCTGGTTGCAGGGTTTAAAGTAACCTAACACGAAGGGGATGGCGGGGGACATCCCCTTTAAACCTAACCTGTCCGAGTCGAGGTGCCACAAGTCCCGAGTTCACTTCGCTCACTCTAGCTTCCTAAGTTTCATACATTCATAAACTCACACCTTTTTCCCATGGGGGTAGATAGTAACCACAGAACGCCACCTGCTACGATCCTTACATACTTCTTTTGCCTCATCCACGTTCATACATCTGGTCATACACGCACACCGGTTACGAGTACTACATTAATATTTCACTTAAATACAAAGTGGCGGTTATCTGTATCCTTCAGAGAGGCGAGTCTATCTATAGATGTGTATAGCTAGTTTTGGCATAAAAGGATTGATTTGTTTTACCTGTACTTGTGGTTGAGGTACTACGGGTTTCGCTTCTGCTGCTGCCTTGTTCGTTAGCTGCGCTTTTAGTATCGGCGATGATGGTCCTACACAAAAAGATATAAAACTTGTGATATGCAACCATTACTAAAGGTCGACAAGTATACTTTACTTTCTACTTACTTTCTACTATGATAAAAGCGAAAGTTTGTGAGGACAGATTTTGTTACTCTTTTACGCAAAAACTATTAAAACGGAACTTGATGAAATTTGGCACATAGATAGTTTAAAACCTGGATTTATCCCTGTAGTACGGCCTTGCGGGTCTATTACCGAACTACACGCGGGCGAAGCCGCAAGCATATGCTAGTCATAATTTATTCTAGTGTTGTCATATAAGAAGGAAGAATTTCTTTTCAAATCCTTTCCCATGCTATTACAATATTGAAAATACAAACCTGCTGTCGGATTACTCCTATTCTGCATAGTCCTCGATCTGATGCCAATATACACCTGTTGTGTCTCCCCCGACGATAACGTCACTGTATTTGGTCCCACTGTGCCGCCGAACACCGTCCTATAAAATTATGATAAGTCAGCCAGTGGCGTGCCAAGGGGCCAATAAGACGGCCCATAAGGCAAGTAGACTGTTCAAAAACCCTAACATCGTGAGTAGTAAGGTTATAAGGACAAGCCAAGATAGTCCAGTAAAATTGTCGCCTGTAAAACTAGTCCTTCAGGGTTATATTCACCAAAATCTGAAAAAATACCGAAGTTTTTTCGATTTTTGACAAAGTTGCGTTCGGCGCTCGAGTTTACAAACTTGGATTAATCAACATCATAAACAAGTCTGCAAAAAATCAGAACTACCGTATTTGAGGCAAACTCTAATGTATAAATTTACTGGACTAAGCTTTATAGATTGTACAAAAGTATCGCCACTAGAGTCAGCTATAACACACACATGTTTCAAAGGGGTTCCCTCTATCTGGCAGAATCTTGATGCTCCGAAATTTATTTGGTATAACACACTTGGCATAATCTTCTTTGAATATTAAAAAGGCATAAAAAATATTTAATATAATTATTTTTTGGCAGAATGTTTATATGTCCGAATTTACAATGGCATACTTTGCCGGCCAGCAAGCCGAAGCTGCGATGGTGAGCGACAAACTATCTGCGACGATAAGCTCGCGTGGGACCGCCAGAGCCCCGCAGCGCCGGAGCCGTGACAGAAACCATGCCTGCTGCATGTTGCATACTCGCTTGCATGCTGCATGCTTGCTTGCATGCTGAATGCTTGCTTGCATGCTGCATGCTTGCTTGCATGGTGTATGCTTGTTTGCTTGCATGGTGTATGCTTGTTTGCAGGCATGATGCATGCTTGTTTGCATGCATGGTGTATGCTTGTTTGCATGCTTCTTTGTAAGAAATACAAAATTATTCAAACTATGAATTTTCTGTAATGTGTTAGATGAGTCTTTCAGTTATTATGGATATGAAATGTATGCCAAAAGATGATTCTAACTGTTGCGATACTTTCTGAGATATGATAGTTAGTTAATTCGATAAGATATACGTTGTCAGGTGTACAGAAACAGACATAAGGTACGTTTCATCCCGAAAAAAAATACTGATCCGAGGAAAACAGCAATAACGTTCTTATGATCATAGATGGCGCCACGTGTCTTTCGAATCATTATTGAATTATATTATTACAAGCAGAGTCCAACCGAATTGATTGTCAAATTCTAAATTAACGACGCGAGCGAAGCCGCTGACTAAAGCAACTAATTTAAGTCTCTCGATGATTTCCTTCTGTTGGCCTTGTTGGAAAGTGTGAGAATACACTGGATGCGCGAAGCACAGGATCGGTCGATATGTAAATGCTATTGAGCGACGTGCCAAGAGGCTCATTGACAACGACTCCCTTGTTAAAGCCAAGGTCCAAAGCCTTGAACATCGCCGCAAAGTTGCCGGGCCTATCGGTTTTTTATTGGTTACATTTCGGAGGTCGAGCTTTGGAATTACACGACCCAATTCCCCCACCCCCATTCTAGCATCGGACTAGCAGAGATACGGCGAAGCGTCACCGTTATATGCTTGAAGTTACACGACCCTAACAAACGGCTACGCCAGCCTATTTATTGTGCGAACCGCCTGTGGAATTCACTGCCGGCTTCTCTGTTTCCCGTTCATTATAATCTAGATCTCTTCAAAGTTCTAGGGAATCAGTTTCTTCTAGGCAAGCGTACCACACCCTAGGCCGCGTCATCGCTTCACAGCATATGACGTCTTCCAGCTTAATCATGACGATGACATACCTGACTAGTCTAGGGAAGTGTGCAGGCGCGATGACTCCCTTCCTAGACAATTTGGTGCAGCACGCCACGTACTGCCGGTACATATCGTTGGCGTCGCACGCGCTGTTGTCGTTTGCTGGTAATACTTCGTAGGCCGAGCGGAGCCATGCTTGAGCGAAGTGTTCGTTTTCCTGTTGAAGTATTGTTTATTTTTTTGGTACGAAATGTATTTTTTTTAAATTACAATGTTTTTACCGCTTACACACAAGGTGTAAAGGACCCTTCGCGAAGCCGTCAATCAAGCTTTCTGTACATCAAATTAGGTAACTCTACGCAGACATTATGGCTGGGGAACAACCTTTTTTTTGGGGGGTTAATAATCACATTTTACGGTGGCACTCAATTTTAACACTCAAAACACTATGCTGATGGTTGCATTAAATAGTACAGGGGTCGTGTGAGTACTTAAAGTAAAGTTATAACATTTAAAACTTGTATATTATTTAAACTTTTAAAAATGTTGGAACTTTGAGCCCCAATATCTCAAAAACGTTCCTAGGTATAGTCCAGAACAAAAAAACATGCTTGCAATGACGGGCAGAATACGTGCCTTTCGGCTTCGTTAAGGGCGTTTTACAACCATTATACAGCATGTATCAGAAAAGTATGGTTGAAGAAACCTGTTCAGTTTTATGGTCAGTAGTCTGCGCCACGCCCTTAAATACTTTTTTAATACACGCTGTATTTTTACCATTTATAAATGACATTTTAGAATACTTTTAAAAATCACTTTGGTGTTCGATCCACGGATGAGCCATCAATCAGTGTTATTCCTACGATGGCTACGTTTTGTATAATATGTTAAAGCGTTCTGAGGTTTCTGCCCACCCCAATGGAAAAAGGCGTGATTTATGTATGTATGCTTAAACTTCTACTTTTTAGTTTATCAAGCATAACTATGAAGAAAATAATGTAAGTACGTACAAGATACATCTAACTAAGGATAAGAAAGTTGTGGAACTTTCTCGAAGGATCGATCGGCATATGAATAGCTGTCGGGTTTGCGGGAGCAGTCAATTCAATACAACGAAGCGAATCGAAGTGACCTACACAAGCGATATCTTAGTGAATATGTGATTAAAAAAGATATTTGGTATTTAATTGGTAGTGTTTTAATTTATACATACCTAGCTCGTAACCCTATTTATCGCATAGAAACAAAGCCAAAAGAAAAGTTAATAGTAATGCGTCCCTCACCTTGCTATCACTAACCTGCACGGTTCGCTGCTGCAGATGCGACTGTTGTATGGGCGTGACGGGCGCCAGGGACGACACCGCCGAGGTCGCGGGCGGGCCGCCCGCCGGGGGCTCCGCCACGGGCTTCGTGGGCGTTGTGCTCTGTGGAAGGGACTGTACTTGAATCATTTGGTCATCATCTGCCTAGCCTTTTCCCAACACAGTTGGGGTCGGCCTCTAGTCCAACCTAGAATCTCTAAATTAGAATTTTAATAAATATCAAAGATACAGATTCATGTAAACCCCACTTTAAAGACCAAAAAATATTAACCCTGCCCTGCCTCTACATACTTGAAATTTGTAAATTTGTACGAAAATATCCGCAATTCTATACCAAAAGAGGAGATATCCAAACAAAAATTGCACTTAGACATGAAAGCAGATTAAATATACCCACTTCACGATTAAAAATGCACTCATATAGTGCATTTGTCATGTCCATTAAAATATACAACAAGCTACCAGAATGCATCAAAAATATAAGTAAAAATAATATGTTTATCAACAAATTAAAACAATTCCTAATAACCAAAAGCTACTATACTATTGACGAATATTTCAGCGATAAATTTCAACAACAATAAAAAAATATTTTGCATAATACCAACATTTTATTTTAGTAGTTTTATATTTTATTTATGTAATTTTAGTAGTTTCCTTCGTCCTCTCGCGCCTTCATCCTCTCTCCTATTAAAAACTAACTTTGCTGTGCCTGAAAGGATCCATAATTGATTCGACGTTTTAACATACCAACTGTTATATTTATGTACACATTATGGAATGCAATAAGGTATTGAGTATTGAGTAACCGGATGCAGATGAATATTAGTATATTACATGGAGCCTCTGCCTCTCTGACCTCCACAACCCTGTTAGTACTAGGTAACACGATACCCCTTGGTAAGACTGGTTGTCAGACTTTTGGGCCACTGACTACCCGACCCACGGCTTAACATGCTTTCCGAGGCACGGAGGAAACTCGGTATGTAATGGGTGGTCACCCATCCACGGTTAAACCTAGGCAAGCGCGGCTTAACCTAAAGATCGACCCGAGCGTCTGTTATTATTTAGCCAAGAGCTCCTCCCTCCCCGAGCTCTCTGTCAGTGACTGAATTAATTTAAGATTTTTAATTATACTACAAATTCAAGATTCAAATTCAAAATCCATATTTTCTAACTTCCTTGACAGTACAATATATAAAGGCGAAATAAACCAAAAAAAAATGCCTTTGCGGTAAACATCGTCATCATCATTTCAGCCGAAAGACGTCCACTGCTGGACATAGACCCCCCCCAAGTGTCGCCACATTGACCGATCCCGAGCGTCTCGCATCCAGCGGATCCCCGCAACTTTCCGGTTCACCTAGGGGAGGCCTTCCAACACAAAGTCTTCCTGCAATAAACATATTATTATTTATTTAGTTTTCTTACCGATTGTTGTGGCTGAGTTTGCCTCTCCTGCGCATCACGCTCCGCCTGAGCGGCGATGGCGCTAGGACCGCTTACAGTTTCCACCACCCGCATCAGTATGCAAGCGCGGGGGCCGTAGCTTTGAGCCTGAAAAAGATAGAAAATTGTTGTAGCCATAATATGATATCATCTTCATCATTCTCCTGCACTTATTACCATTTATTTGGGATCGGCGCAGCAGGTTGTCTTCTTCCATACTTCTCTATTACTCGTCATCTCATCAGACACCTCCTTTCTAGCCATATCATCCTTCACACAGTCCATCGATCGTTTCTTTGGTCTTCCTCTACTCGTATAGCCATCCACATTCATACCCAAAACTTTCCTCACGAATGTTGCCATAATATGATAATTCTACTACAAATAGCACTTGGCAAGTAAAAGAAATTCGTATACGCACAAACAATATGGCATGCAACACATTATGTTCAAGTCAGCCTAATTCAGCACAGGAAGAAAATCCTATGGAAGTATATTTATTTTGTTTTTGAATATACTAATTTATGAGCCATGATTGTGTAGGACCATAGGATAAGTAAAGGTCTATCTACACATATTAGGGCCGTCCCCGAAACATGACAGGGCCGAGGCCGAATGTATGTAGGACGTGTGTGGAGCGACGTCTGTGAACGAGTTGATAAAAATGTACACACCGATTTTTTTTTTGAGGGTACGGTCCGTCAGCATCCAGGGCACGGCCCTGATATGTGTGGATACACCTTAAAAGGGACTAAGATTTATCTGGCTCTGGTTAGATTAAAAGACCCCAACACTTTAGATGATGTGGATTGTGCCGATATGTTGGACCTAATTTTACATAGCATCGCGCCTGTAATCCCCGAAGGGATAGGCAGAGGTGTACCTGATAGTACACCCACATTTCGCCAGTTATGTTTAAGTCACATGCAATAGGGGTCGAGCCTATTGCCATCAACCGGGCACAAATCCAGACTCCGTGGCTACTACTAAGAAATTCCTGATGGAGTAACTAACAAAAATTTGCCCGACCCGGGAATCGAATCTAGGACATGCTCAGCGTTCGCGATTATGACCACTAGACCAACGAGGCAATCTGACCTAATTTTACTATACCTCGACAGTGACGAGCGACACGAGCGTGTGTATAAGTCCGGGCACCCTCGCGACGGACTCGCTGGCGCGGTCGCCCAGTGACGTCAGCGCGTACACGCACTCCAACGTGCACACTAACACCATTATGTCGCGGAGAGTCAGCAGGGCGCACACGTCGTGGTACAACTGGAAATGAAATAATTTTGTTGAAGAAAATTCGTAGTTCCAGCTTTGTAACCGAGCTTTTTACACTCAAAACAGGGTGATATAATCATCTGTATCCGTCAAGGGGATGATTTTACCCGTCAGACTTTCGGTATGAAACTCAGATTCGCCCAAAAAGAAAAATAATTAGAAAATTACAGGAAGGAATTAACTTGACAGATGCGTGATTAAATCGCTACCCTGTTTAAATAATTTGCATGTCGCGGTTATCATGGCCAAAAAAAAATATCAACTTTGCAAATGTTGAAATAGAGTCGAAAATAAAACTAAACCAACTCTCTGAGATGAAAGTTGGTAGGCGCTCGCTATTTTTAGCACATACCTTAGATTCCAGCGCTTTAAGCAGTGCATCTTCATTGATCTCATTCTGGGCCAGTTTATTCAGCAGCTCAAGCGCTGCGAGCACTCTAGCTCGATCCTCAGATACTAATGCTGCTTGAATTGTAGACAGCACATGTCGGGATATCAAACATGTTGCTGGATCCTACAACAAGAAAAAAAAATATTCTGTAGTATTAGCAACTCAATAACAATATGTCTTGTATGGTATTAACAACTCTATCACAACAACATATTGTGTTTTAACAACCCTATACAGGTTTTTTTTTTTTTTTTTATCTATGGGAAATCATCAAATGACCCCTCCCGCTCTGGGCTGAGCAGGAGGGAGTGTCAGACTTTTACTGACTAAAACCCATCCATGTTCCTTCCTTTGCCCTTTGTGTTCCAGGGCCGCGGTATCTCTTTCGAACAGTCCCGCAACCCTGGCAGGCGTCGGTCCTTACGGACCCGTTCCTGTTTGCTGACTCTCCTTGAGGCGCGCGTGGAACACGAACGCGCCGTCGACACGGCCTGTCGTCATAAGACGGACGGACGGCAAGCTAGCCCATAGCTCACCGTCCACAGGCCCGCGCCTTTACGGAAATGGGTAAATAAAACGGAGAACGAACGTATTAAAACGGAGCCCGCCTGTTCTTAGCTCAATAAACGCGCCGTCACACACACAAACGCAAACGTTTATTCCACAGTATAATTATGGACAGTATGGAAACTAGGGGGTGGTTTACGCTTACCCATTTCGATAAAAAGTAGAAACTATCCTTTTTATTATCGATTCGGGTTGAGAATCACTAGTATAGATACCTCCTTGAATTTGACCAGGATGCAAAACGACAGAATGTAGATGTCATGTATTCAGAAAAGAAGAGAATTTAAATATTTCTTTACCTTGACTATAAGTTCAGTAGATACATTGCCGAGTGTGTCGAGACCTGACTGCCGTAGTGTGCCTACCCAAGAGTTTGCACACAGCAATAGAAACCTGTAAAAAAATCATGGCTTCAATAAGGCAAAATTCGACATGAGAGTAATTAAGAGTATATCATATGCTTAGTACTGTATCAAGGCGTAAATACGACAGATCTGAGTCACAGTCCACCTCTGTGAGAGAGTGGATATTCCACTATGTGGGCCCAGTGCAGGTTGGTAGATAGCACAGAACTTTTTTTTAAACACTGCCCCTTTGAATTTCTTCTGCATCGTGGGTGGGTGAGTTCAAATTTTTGGTTCTAGGAGATATCCAGTTTTATTCAATGAAGCCCTTTCACTGTTTTGAGAGCAACAGCTTCATTGATTTTAGAGTCATCGTGGTGAAAGGATTATTCAGCTAAACTCGCTTTACCGAAAGGTCAGTGTGTGCCGAGCTTGGGAATCGCAATTCAATATTTTTAACGTCGCTCGGGGAAACGACCTTTTCTGCACATACTTGATCCTTCAGGATTTAAACAATGCCAATGATTACCATTACCACTAAAAACGGCTTTGTATTTTGTTCGCCGTTACCACTGTCACTCACAACTCGATTCTGTTTCCGACACCCGAAACTCACTGAGTCCGCTCGAGAACTTTTATCGGCACTTTTTCGCTTTTTACCATTTGTACCGAGCGCTTAAAACATATAAGGAAGAGGGTAGATAGTTGGGCCTACTCATAGATTCCTGCAATAACTTCAGTTTATCCGTGATCATGGCGCTAGCAACAGCGCCGAAATATCAGGAACTCATAACAAATAGTAAACTTGGTAAATATCGCGTTTTTAGTGTTAGTGACCAGTTTAAAAACTTATGATGCCACACCAACTGTGTAGGTACATACTGGAGTCAGATATTTTTATGTAAAATAGACAAGCAAATCAAAAACTTGCATACATGAAGGGTTCTGTACCATCGTAGTAGTGGAGCCCCCTTTATTTTTTTATTTATTTTTTGTTATAGCAGCAACAGAAATACACATTTTGTGAAAATTTCAACTGTCCACCTATTACGGATCATGAGATACAGCCCGCTGACAGATGGACGGACGGACAGCGGAGGCTTAGTAATGGGGTCCCGTTGGTTACCCTTCGAGTACGGAACCCTACAAAGAACAGCTTCTTACCTAATAAGAGTAGTATTCTTAGCTAAATACTGCACGTTTTCATCGTGGAAGGACAGCGAGCGCACGATGGAAGCTATCTGTAACACTCGCTGCGAGTACACACAGGATGCGCCGCCCGGTAGCTCTGGTGCGAAGAGTTGGGTCTCCTCTGACGGGTCTGTGATCCAGTCTTCTATTGTGTCCTGAAGGGACGGAGACAAGAACAGTTGAAATGGTGTCAGTCTAATATACAAGGCTAGATAACAATATCCATAACTTTTGTGGAGTTTTCGTAGCAAATTTTATTTAACTCTGTTCTATTTCAGATTTTAAGAAAAGAACTAATAAAATGTATGGAGTATTGTTGTGTTTTTTTAAAGCAAAGGTGTGCATTAAAAAAAGTGTGTGCCTGTTAACAATGATTGCCAGGGCTAACCGATTCAACTCAATATTTCTAGGTTATATCAAACCTCCTTTTTTAACAAATAGTAATTTAGTAGAGCATGACCACTTTATCAGTAAAAAGAGTTTAAAGAGTAACCATGGAGTTTCTTGCCGGTTCTTCTCCTTAGGAAACAACCAACCCGAATCGACGTTTTATAAGTGGTTTTGTAGCCTATGTGAAATAAAATATTTTGATTTTGAGTAGTGTCACGTCAAGTCAATCAAAGTCTTCTTCCGGGCAAAGCAAGTCTCTTAACTCAAACTCGCACAACTGAACAACAAAAGATAAAACTCACATCCTCATAAACCTTCTCCACGACCACCTCTTCTTCCTCAGCTGGATTCAGTAGACAATCCGTCAACGTATTATACGCCGCCCTCGCTTGCACTATAAAGTCGGGTTTTTCGACCCCTGGCTGCATGAACTTGGTCTCGTCAGCTAGCTCCTTAGCCCCGCCCCCTCCCGCCCGAAGGCTCCAGAAGTCGTCAGGATAACGACCGCGCGCTTCGTAGTAGGAACGGCCGATTGTGTCGCGGAGACTCGCTGTGGGTGAGATGATAGTTAGTTGTGTTTAAGGATGTATATTTGTACAATCTACGTCTTGATTAGTTAACTGTGGATGTATTTGAACAGGGGAGCATATATTTTTTAAAGTGGACTGACTTCTACTACTAATAGAAGCTTTTTTAGAAGTACAAGTTGTATTATCAAAAAAGTTAAAAATAGTAGTAGTTCAGTTAAAAGTGTGATGCCATCTTATCAAACATCACATTTTCTTCTGAATTCACCCACATATTCATATTTTACCCACAGTTCCTGAAAACCAATTCAATTTGTCTGAAGCCAAATCAACAAAGCCAGATCATTTGATTGGGTGTTGTTTTCTTGATCAAATAACAGATTTGGTTATTAGACATATCAACTGGGTTTCAAGTGCCAAATGTTATATCATTAAAATATGATCAATAATGAAACTCACAATGATTATAAACCCCAGCATGCGCCAGCAAGAAATCCAATATATGCGGCGTAGTACTCAACGGCAAACGATTCGAATGGTCGGCAGCAAGCACAGTGCACACGTTGACGGCGAAGTCCTGTTCGTTGGGCATCGGCGACAAGAGAGAGAGGGCCAGTCGCTCCGATGCTGCTGCCACGCTGGAGCGCTTGTTCAGCGTCTCACCTGATGCTTAGATGCCGATAAATAATATTGCCTAACTACTGAGAAAGTGTTGGAGATACTACAAGCACCAATATGTTTTATACACTTTGAATCTTTAAAAGTTGATGTTCTCCCATTGTATTGATTGCAATTTGAGGTTGTTACGAACGAACATAGTATTTTAGAATTATTGGTTTTCTGATAAAAGTCTTATCTATACAAATAAATAAAATGTAAGTGTCTGTTAGTAGTTCGTAGTTAAATAAAGTAGTTATAACACGAAAAAAACATTATTTTAATTTTTTGTCTGCCTGTCTGTTTCTTCCAGCTAATCTTCGAAACGGCTGAACCGGTTGGGACGGAACTTTTACTGGCAGATAGCTAAGAAAGCAGCTAAGAAGTAACTTAGTACTTACTTTTATTTTAGAAAAAAGATTATGGTTCGAAAAAAATTAAAACCCTTTATATTGTTAACAAAATCCAATCCAAATAGAGAAATAATATTTTTATATAATAAATTCACGCGGACGAAGGTCGCGGGGCACAGCTAGTTTCAAATAAAAACCAAGAAAATTGCATTTGAATTTAGAGAAGGGTATTATTCTACATATTAGTGCTTGTGACTGTACCCGTTTGTGGTGGAGGTGATGGTTAATAGCAGAAGAGGTTATTGCTACTAAAGTATGAGTTTAGTGTTGAAATAAAGATTGTTTTTACACTTTCTAAAGAACACGACATACATAGGTCTTTATTATAGACACATAACATGTTCTTGGTAAATTTTAATGAATACATGTATTATATTTAAATTCGTGAATAAATAAATAAAAAATAAAAAAATTGTACAGCTGAGAATTTAAATAAAAAGAACAGAAAAAACAAAATTGCAAAGTAAATTGAACACAACATAATAAAAAAAATTGTAAATTTTCAATGACAATTGAATTTTTTTAAATTCATTTTAAGTGAAAATTTGGACGATTTTTAAATACTAATGAATGATAATAGCCGTACAACTAAAATAATAGAGAGAAGAATAAGCACAGATATCAATATGTTTCCTGTCGAAACATACCTGATATGTACGTACCCCCTCCAAAGGAGATGCGCGGCATGGCACCGCGCCCGCGCCTAGGGTCTTCATCCATGTCATTGTCATCATCCCTCCCTGGTGGACCTTTTGCTCGCTCATACCTGGTGAATGTTAAAGTTTTATAACAGAGAACAGGGGTAGGGTCTACAATGGCCTTTAGTAAGGCACTCAGGGATATCCAATCCACCTACACATATGTGTAGAAATGAACACACTAATCGCAGAATAGGCTTTAGCTGGTCAGATAAGAAGTCATTCGCGTAATTTAAAAATTGTTTCCTACAAAAATGCAATAACTACACGGTCGAAATGAACAGAACGCCAAATTAAAAACAAAAAACTGATAAATAATTTTGGTCAAGAAAGTTACAGCAAATATAAATATGTGCCATCTTACTTCTCCAAATATGATCCATATATCCTTCTGAGCAGTGTAGATCCGTTGATACATGGATGTGGTAGCCTCAATGGTCTCAGGAATGACTCCCATGTGTCATTCTGATTTACCTGTAAATAAATATTTGTGATAATCTCAGTTCATCCAAATGTGGAAACTGGTGGAAGGCAGGTTTCAGATGAGATGACGAGTAATAGAGAAGTATGGAAGAAGAACACATGGTGTGTCAATGCCATATAAATTGAGATAGGGGCAGGAGAATGATGATATAGTGGTGGATTTTTTTATTATAAACAGTGTAAGACATAACTTTTAACATGTTTGCTAAGATTTAATCAAAGCAAAAAGTGGTTTGATATTTTTTTAACTGAACAGTTTTAGCTATCATCCAACTTTTTTACAATTAGAACTCTAATAAGAAATAAATATTTGCATTTTATCTGTTCACATGGTGGCTGATAGCAGCTGGATGAGATTTACTGAGAATATAATCATGAATATTATATAATGATGAATCTGAGTATGGCATGAGATTTGAATGGCAGTGGACTGTTGTAGGCAGAATACGATGAACTTTGACGATGTCAAGGGAGATTTATTAGGTAATAAACTTTATAATACACAACTTAATTAAAAGTACATCATTTTCTAAATCTCATAAAAGAAGTCTTTAAAATACTAGGAGCTACTATTCTATCATACCTTTCCGAGTCCTCCTCGTTGTTGCACTAATGTGTAGAATAGATACAGATCTATTTCTATGCCATTTACTATTGGCGGTTTCGTAGGTAGGCTGAAAAATTTTTTTTTTCATTTCTGTTATTCAAATAAACAATTATGTTTTATTTTTTAATGAAATTGGAGTATACTGATTATGAAAATCATGTAAATGATTATTAAACTGTAGAAGTTTTTAGGTTAGTTGCAGTATGTATACAAACGGTTATCAGTAGGCAGCACTTTAGCTGTGCAAATTGTATGAATAAACTAAGTACATCACATAACAGTTTCACAAAAGCAACAAACCCATTAGATAATACGGCCTAAATGGCATAGTTGATGATGGCATACCGACATAGGTACCCAAATATGTACAGTAAATATATGCTTACATACGGTGGCGTAAAATCCATGTACTCACTTTTTACTCTCGTTGAACTGCTTCAACTCCTTAATGAAATTTTCTCGGTCCTTAGTATAGTTGCTGGATTTCGGATTTATTTGTGATTTTGCCATTATAACAGTATCTCTCAACGGTGCTCAACACACGCTAAGAACACGAAATATCGACACTTATGGATGACGTCACGCGATGGTAGTGTTTATAGAAGAACATACATGTCATTTAATTAGCTAATTGGTGTATTTTATCTCATTATTAATAAAGAAAACGCAATTTTTAATATTGTGAAAAGTTTGCTTGGTTTTCTTTGACATTGACAGCAAGCCGGACCGATTCCAACGACGCTTGTTTGTTGCCAGTGAAAAAATCAATGCCGTTTTTTAAACTGATATTCTCGGTAGGTGTGTTTATTTTACCACAGACAAGCCTCAGCTTCTGAAGTATGGAGCTGACGCTGGCCTACTGCCATTCAGACACTTTGTAGAGTTTCCGGCTTATTTTCTTCAACAATTAATGAACATATTATTGTGTAACATGTTTCAATAACAATTAACCTCAGCCGTTGAGCCGTCAGTCATCCAATACTGGACAATGATTTTTTCCTAGCATCACCAACTGTTAGACTAGCAGTCTGGCAGTGCTAACCATATCTAGTTGTTTTCCGCATCGTCGTCTGTCGTCATTTTGGTGGATTAGGGACTAAGTTGAATGATTAGTTGAAGGTCTAAAGCAGCAAGTTGAGCTTGTTCTGGATTTGGGCTTAGTTTTGGCATGATTATAGTACATCGGGACTCGGATCGGATACGGTGGCGGCTCAACTCAAGATTTCTTGTTTGTTACGGCCGGCCTGGCAGACCCCTCTTTGACATTGACGTCCATGGAGAGTTTCAACACGTCAAAAACAAAAGAGCAGTTAGTCTACGCGGACGGAAATTATAATTTATAACATTCTCCGTAAATGCATAAATTCATGTCGGTTGACAAGAGCGATATTTTTGACAATGACAGGTTGTAATAAACATGCTGAAGCCGTGATTATTTGTCATTTTAGGTTATAAAGTGTCGCAAATCTTCCTTGTTTCTTGTATTTGTGAAATAAGCTAACAAAATGGTGAAAAAGAAAATAGATAACCGGATTAGGGTAATGATTGAGAATGGTGTTAAGTTGGGACATCGTACTATGATCCTCCTTGTGGGGGACAAGAGTAGAGATCAAGTAAGCACATTGTTTTATTTGTTTTTATGCTTTGGGAAATTATTTTATGCTACCTCGATCGTCTCATAAGTGAACTATAAAAAGATGCCCTTTGCCCTGACTTAGAAGACACAGATTTACTTGTAGAACCAAAACTTTGCTTATAAATATGTAAATGGCTAAAATTCGCAGTCTTTGAAGAATAGCTGGAATCTTTAACTAACTGTTTCGTCATAACTAGATATCGGATTATACGCAATTTGGCATATGCAAATGCATGAATCTTAGGCCCACAGGTGGCATAAAAACTATGACACCAGGTTAGGCACTAACCACACAATAAAGGAGAAAGATTGTTAACCACAAAGTTCTGCTTTCTTTCAGGTTCCCATTTTATATGATATGCTAGTTAAATCTACTGTTAAGGCCAGGCCTACAGTCCTATGGTGCTACAAGAATAAAGACGAAGCTATAAGCAAGTAAGTTTACACAAACTACAAAACAAACACAAACCACAAACAAACTACACAAACCACAAACTAGGTAACAAAAAATAAAAATAGGTCACCTATGTAATGTAGATCCAGGCATTTTTATTTAAACTTTTCCGCTTACTACAAATGTCTCCTGTATCGTGGGTGCGTTTACAAACATTTAAAAAAGATTAAGAGAAGAAGAAGATACACAAACAGCCAGGCCCGGAACAACTATCTGTAGGTCATAGGAATAATTTTTCCATGTGGGGATCGAACCCGCGACATGCAGCATAGCAGCCAATTTCTCAGCCACTGTGCCAACCATGTAAAAACAATCCTGCCTATATGTGACAATGACAAGCTTGAACCACCATTTCAAGCTTGTCACATATAGGCAGGATTGGTCCACACTAGCTCTAGATACAAAAGATTAGAAAGGAAATTGGGAGACCTTTGCCCTTCAATAATGAGCATAATTTATTGCAAATGCCACAGCATTATCCTGGGTTGGAAGCCTTTTTGGTGTAAGACCGGCCAACCCGTCGTACTTTTCATACAAACACTTGTACGTGATTATGATGTTGTTAATCATCTATCTTTGATTTTTTTGAACTAATTGGTATTTTGTGCACTATATCTGGGTTTCTATGGGAGCAAAAAATTAAAAAAGTAGAAACAAATTCAGTATAAGCCTTCAAAAATTGCTGTTTTGCACAAATTTTACCTGAACTTAGGTTGTTCATAATGTTCTCATAAACTGTAAAAATAAAGAAAACATCTCGATAGAAACCTTGCACATGTAATGGAGATTCTTAATGACAAATATTTATTTCACACACTTGTAAGACTTATTCGAAAACACGTATTTCCTAGAACAAGTTTAAGAAATTTTCGAACACTATTTTTCGTTCAATGTCATCGCGTTAGGCGGTATGAGATGCGTGGGAGACGAGATGTGCGGGGCCGGGGTGGGGTGAGACGGGGGAGTTGAAAGAAAATCGCCGCTGTGGCTCTGGATGAAAGAACAAGGTTTTTGACAATGCTCGCGTTGACGATAGACGGGCCGGGAAGGGCCCTCTTAACTTAAAATAACTTTTTTCAAAAGGATTTTTTTATTTGTCCAAGTTCACAATAAATTATTAGAGTTTTTAACAAAAGCTAGTGAAATCTGGGTAGTATTGAAAATAAGGTTTTTTTTTAGTCATGGCCGTAAAAGAGCAAAGAAGATAGCAGCTGGCAAATTGGAAGTGTCAGAAGAATCTCTATTTGATGCCTTCAGAGTAGCAACTACAATACATGGACGGTATTACTCAGAGAGTCACACTATGCTGGGTCAGACATATGGAATGTGTGTATTACAGGTATGTAGCTTGTAAAATATATTAGACTAGCGACCCGCCCCGGCTTCGCACGGGTCAATGTTATACATATAAACCTTCCTCTTGAATCACTCCTATTAAAAAAAACCGCATCAAAATCCGTTGCGTAGTTAAAGATTTAAGCATACAAAGGGACATAGGGACAGAGAAAGCGACTTTGTTTTATACTATGTAGTGATATCCATATTTCTGTAATTAGAACTACCTACTTGAATAAATAATGAAATAAACCTTGTCCCACACTAGGGATTTCTGCTGTATCATGAACGCGTTTACAAACTATTAAACTGACATACACAAACAGCCAGACCCAGAACAACTATCTGTAGGTCATACAGATATTTGTTCCGTGCGGGAACCGGACCCCCGACACGCAGCGCAGCAGCCAATCGCCCGTCCACTGCGCTAAACATGCTGTAGGATTTAAAAATTATTGCCAGACTTACACCGGTATTCTTAGTCGTGGATTGAACGTAAGTCGGACTTGACACGCCTACATTCTGCCCCATTAGACATATTGACAGCTACAGTTTGTTTATAATTTGACATAAACGCCTTTGAAAAGCGGGATTATAAACAAATTGTAGCTGTCAATATGGCTAATAGGGCGGAATGTAGGTGTGTCAAGTCAATCCACGACTAAGAATACCGGTGTTAGTTCTCAAACTCAAAGCATTTATTTCAATTAGACCATAACAGGCACTTTTGAATGTCAGAAAAACAAATGTGAAGTTACAGTCACATACACAAGGCATAATAGCTTGTGAAAGTACTGTAGTTGCCCATTCCAAAGCATAGATATCTATAGAGAAGAATGGGCAAGAAACTTCATGGACACTCTTTTCAATCAAAATATTGTTACAAGATCTTGGTTACATCATTCATATTAATTCATCACAAATTTAATTTGATATTGGCTTGTCAAACATGGCAAATCGACTAAACACATAAATATAATAAAATAAGGAGATATGCCCGTTATACGAAAATGTATCGCAACCTACTGTCTCCGTTTTCTCCCACCCGGCAACTACTACACATGCAATTCAGTAAAATCAATAGATACACAGTCGCCCACACACCCGCAATTCTTAAAACAGAACGTACTACACAATCAATTATAAACCTTATCCTATCAAACACAGCGTGTATTTACCATGCACCGTACAACTTACCCACACAAAAACTTCGGTCGGTATCGTTGTGCTGTGCAAAAGCAATTTAATTGAATACCCACGCTAGTGATTGACTACATCAAAAAGTTATCGAATATTCACTGACATAATGAAATCGATTCTTAAAAGTGTGATAAGCAATTACTTCGCAGGTAATAGATTTTTATTATAATAAAAAAACCCTAGTAAGGAAAAAAATGTAAATAAATGAAAACAAACAAACTTAACAAATAAATAGCATGAATAATTATGTTGACGTATTATAAGCAGAAGTCACTATTATATTATCTGAACCATGCCGATTACTATAGCTAAAATACAAAAAAAACATAAAAAAGTAAGGAAATAGCACAAGGTTTGGGCATTCAGTTAGGTGACAGTTTAGGTGTAACTTTGCATAGGTGAAAACGGGCTCAAGGCGTCGAGTTAGGTGTCACTTAGTGTTGGTGAAAACAGGAGTTGGGCATTCAGTTAGGTTAGGTGTAACTTTGCGTTGATGAAGACGCTTTTTAGGCATTGAGTTAGGCGACTCTTACTGTTGGTGAAAACGCGCATTAGGCATTGAGTTAAGTGACCCTTAGTGTTGGTGAAAACGGGCTTAAGGCATCGAGTTAGGTGTCACTTAGTGTTGGTGAAAACGGGCTTTAGGCATTGAGTTAGGTGACACTTAGTGATGGTGAAAACGGGCTTAAGGCATCGAGTTAGGTGTCGGTTACTGTTGGTGAAAACGCGCATTAGGCATTGACTTAGGTGACACTTAGTGTTGGTGAAAACGGGCTTAAGGCATCGAGTTAGGTGTCACTTAGTGTTGGTGAAAACGGGCTTTAGGCATTGAGTTAGGTGACACTTAGTGATGGTGAAAACGGGCTTAAGGCATCGAGTTAGGTGTCGCTTACTGTTGGTGAAAACGCGCATTAGGCATTAAGTTAGGTGTCACTTAGTGTTGGTGAGAATGGACTTAAGGCATCGAGTTAGGTGCCACTTATTGTTTGTGAAAATGGGCTTAAGGCATCGAGTTAGGTGTCACTTAGTGTTGGTGAAAACGGGCTTTAGGCATTGAATTAGGTGACACTTAGTGATGGTGAAAACGGGCTTAAGGCATCGGTTTAGGTGTCGCTTACTTTTGGTGAAAACAGGAGTTGGGCATTCAGTTAGGTTAGGTGTAACTTTGCGTTGATGAAGACGCTTTTTAGGCATTGAGTTAGGCGACTCTTATTGTTGGTGAAAACGCGCATTAGGCATTGAGTTAAGTGACACTTAGTGTTGGTGAAAACGGGCTTAAGGCATCGAGTTAGGTGTCACTTAGTGTTGGTGAAAACGGGCTTTAGGCATTGAGTTAGGTGACACTTAGTGATGGTGAAAACGGGCTTAAGGCATCGAGTTAGGTGTCGGTTACTGTTGGTGAAAACGCGCATTAGGCATTGAGTTAGGTGACACTTAGTGTTGGTGAGAATGGACTTAAGGCATTGAGTTAGGTGCCACTTATTGTTTGTGAAAATGGGCTTAAGGCATCGAGTTAGGTGACACTTTGTGTTGGTGAAAACAGGAACTAGGCGTTCAGTTAGGTGCCACTTACTGTTGGTGAAAACGCTTTTTAGGCATTGAGTTAGGTGACACTTAGTGATACTGAATGTCCAATTCAGTTAGGTTAGGTGTAACTTTGCATTGATGAAGACGCTTTTTAGACATTGAGTTAGGTGACACTTACTGTTGGGGAAAACGCGCATTAGACATCGAGTTAGGTGCCACTTTGAGTTGGTGAAAACAGGAGTTGGGCATTCATTTAGGTTAGGTGTAACTTTGCGTTGGTGAAAACGGGCTTAAGGCGTCGAGTTAGGTGACACTTTGTGTTGGTGAAAACAGGAACTAGGCGTTCAGTTAGGTGCCACTTTGTGTTGGTGAAAACAGGAATTGGGCATTCAGTTAAGCGTCACTTACTGTTGGTGAAAACGCTTTTTAGGCATTGAGTTAGGTGACACTTAGTGTTGGTGAAAACGGGCTCAAGGCATCGAGTTAGGTGTCACTTAGTGTTGGTGAAAACGCGCATTAGGCATTGAGTTAGGTGACACTTAGTGTTGGTGAGAATGGACTTAAGGCATCGAGTTAGGTGCCACTTATTGTTTGTGAAAATGGGCTTAAGGCATCGAGTTAGGTGACACTTTGTGTTGGTGAAAACAGGAAATAGGCGTTCAGTTAGGTGCCACTTACTGTTGGTGAAAACGCTTTTTAGGCATTGAGTTAGGTGACACTTATTGATGGTGAAAACGGGCTTAAGGCATCGAGTTAGTTAGTTAGTTGTTGCTTACTGTTGGTGAAAACGCGCATTAGGCATTTAGTTAGGTGACACTTAGTGTTGGTGAAAACGGGCTTAAGGCATCGAGTTAGGTGTCGCTTACTGTTGGTGAAAACGCGCATTAGGCATTAAGTTAGGTGACACTTAGTGAGGGTGAAAACGGGCTTAAGGCATCGAGTTAGGTGTCGCTTAGTGTTGGTGAAAACAGGAACTAGGCGTTCAGTTAGGTGCCACTTTGTGTTGGTGAAAACAGGAATTGGGCATTCAGTTAAGCGTCACTTACTGTTGGTGAAAACGCTTTTTAGGCATTGAGTTAGGTGACACTTAGTGTGTTTTTGAAAATGCGCATTAGGCGTTGACTAAGGTGACACATAGTGTTGGTGAAAACAGGAATTGGGCATTCAGTTAGGTAAGGTGTAACTTTGCATTGATGAAGACGCTTTTTAGGCATTGAGTAAGGTGTCACTTACTGTTGGTGAAAACGCTCATTAGGCATCGAGTCAGGTGCCACTTAGTGTTGGTGAAAACAGGAGTTGGGCATTCAGTTAGGTTAGGTGTAACTTTGCGTTGATGAAAACGCTTTTTAGGCGTCGAGTTAGGTGTCGCTTAGTGTTGGTGAAAACAGCAACTAGGCGTTCAGTTAGGTGCCACTTTGTGTTGGTGAAAACAGGAACTAGGCGTTCAGTTAGGTGCTACTTTGTGTTGGTGAAAACAGGAATTGGGTATTCAGTTAAGCGTCACTTACTGTTGGTGAAAACGCGCATTAGGCATTGAGTTAGGTGACACTTAGTATTGGTGAAAACGGGCTTAAGGCATCGAGTTAGGTTCTCTTACTGTTGGTGGAAACGCGCATCAGGCATTGAGTTAGGTGACACTTAGTGTTGGTGAGAATGGGCTTAAGGCGTCGAGTTAGGTGCCACTTAGTGTTGGTGATAATAGGAGTTGGGCATTCAGTTAAGCGTCACTTACTGTTGGTGAAAACGGTTTTTAGGGATTGTGTTTATGTGACACTTAGTGTTGGTGAAAACGGCCTTAAGGCATCGAGATAGGTGTCACTTAGTGTTGGTGAAAACAGGCTTTAGGCATTCCGTTGGGTGACACTTATTGTTTGTGAAAACGGGCTTAAGGCATCGAGTTAGGTGCCACTTACTGTTGGTGAAAACAATTTTTAGGCATTAAGTTAGGTGACACTAAGTGATGGTGAAAACGGGCTTAAGGCATCGAGTTAGGTGTCGCTTAGTGTTGGTGAAAACAGGAACTAGGCGTTCAGTTAGACATCACCTACTGTTTTTGAAAATGCACATTAGGCATTGACTAAGGTGACACATAGTGTTGGTGAAAACAGGAATTGGGCATTCAGTTAGGTTAGGTGTAACTTTGCATTGATGAAGACGCTTTATAGGCATTGAGTTAGGTGACACTTACTGTTGGTGAAAACGCGCATTAGGCATCGAGTTAGGTGCCACTTTGTGTTGGTGAAAACAGGAGTTGGGCATTCAGTTAGGTTAGGTGTAACTTTGCGTTGGTGAAAACTGGCTTATGGCGTCGAGTTAGGTGTCGCTTAGTGTTGGTGAAAACAGGAACTAGGCGTTCAGTTAGGTGCCACTTTGTGTTGGTGAAAACAGGAACTACGCGTTCTGTTAGGTGCCACTTTGTGTTGGTGAAAACAGGAATTGGGCATTCAGTTAAGCGTCACTTACTGTTGGTGAAAACGCTTTTTAGGCATTGAGTTAGGTGACACTTAGTGTTGGTGAGAATGGGCTTAAGGCATCGAGTTAGGTGCCACTTAGTGTTGGTGATAACAGGAACTAGGCGTTCAGTAAGGCGTCACTTACTGTTGGTGAAAATGCGCATTAGGCATTGACTAAGGTGACACATAGTGTTGGTGAAACACATAGTGTTGGTGGTGGTGGTGGTGCTGTTTTCATTACATTGTTGTTTTACATTTCATTCATTTTTGTAATTAACTTACTTTACGAAAATTAGTTACGCATTTCTGTACTACGCTGTAAAATAACCAAAATACGTCAAAAACATTATTGGACATCGATCTTCCAACCGGGTTAAAATGGTTGATAAAATTTAAAAACAAACTATAATAGCAATATTTCTTTCGTCAATCGACATTGTCGATAGCCTACGTTAGTTGAATCTGCACAAGCATGTCACTCGTCGCAAGAAGCAGCGGCCGTACTACGCGATGCATATGCTTAAAAAAGTATCGTTTTGTGATTTTTACATTGCTTACACATAAACTGTCACTTACGGGATATCTTCCGTGATCTACTGTCACTGAATCGAATTTCACAAGCCACGTATTTTGTCAACGGACAAACATTACTTACCAAGGCTGACAAGAGAAGCAATTGAAATAAGAAAATATAAAAAATTCAATCGAGAGGATGTGAGGATGCTCAAAAGTAGCAGCCGGCATCGTAATAAAGACTCCAAAAAGCCTTGTGATACTGTGAGTGTGTTTTGCCGTGACTTAGTGATGAGTTCCAGTAGTGCGCGTAGCAAAAGACAAAAAAAGAGGGTAGACAGATTTGTCTGCTCTTAACAATTTATTTTCCATCCACCCGCAGAAATATTTTACGATTTGTGATATTTAAGACAAATATAGTAAAATACTTGTACATACATATAGTAAGTGATTCTATGATTTATAAAGTTTTGGTTTATGCTTCGATTTTTACAAGAAACTACTGAACAACACGGCATTCTTATAAGTTGTCACGATCGCGGTCGAAAGCACACTAGTTCGCGAGGACGGCCATTTGCCCTATGACATGATTATCGCGCGCTCGTCGCGGCGTCATCGACACGCCCCCTTGCCACTTCTCCTGTTTTTTATATTTCTATGACTAATCATGAAATACCGAAAAAGAAAGACTGACCATTGTCCAGTAGAAAACTATCTTGTATTAGCTATCATCTTGAACTGTCATCATTCTCTTATCCTTGTCCCAATTCATTTAGGGTCAGCAAAGCATGTCTTCTTCTTCAATACTTCTCTATTACTCGTCATCTCATCAGAAATCTCCTTTCGTCCCATACCATCCTTCACACAGTTCATCCATCGTTCAACCATTTTCTACTCTTATACTCATCCACAGTCAAACTCAAAACTTTCCCCACGACATTTTACTCATTCCTTCGCATCACAGGCCCACGACAACTAATTAACTCACAACTCTTCATACTACGGTGCTACGTTCAGAGTTCCTCTTATGAAGACCACACAATGATAAACATAAAACAGTTGTCAATTTCCGCAGGATTTTGAAGCCCTCACGCCTAACTTGATGGCACGCACAGTAGAGACGGTGGAAGGTGGAGGCTTGATTGTGTTCCTGCTCAAATCCATGGACTCCTTGAGGCAGTTGCATTCCATCACTATGGATGTTCATTCCAGGTATGGTTTGGTTCAATATAGTACTGAAAAGAGTTTTTTTTTTTCTTTTTTGGTACCTATTATAACACACGTAAGAGTAAAAACATTGTGTGAAAGGAATACCTAAAGAAAAGGCTTAAACTATAAACATGCACTCATATTTTTGCGAATTGTTCTCCAATTTAATTTAAATCATGGTTTCGAAATAAGGTTGGTTTTATAATGTGCTTTTGTTCTGGAGGTACATAGTTATAATACTTATTAGAAAGTGGTTTAAGATCTATTGTGGATAATGGAGAAGACTAAGATTATGATAGACCAGCTTGTGGCGTAAACAGTTTTGTTAACTAAACTAATGTATTATTTACAGATTTAAGACAGAAGCCTACGACACAGTAGTGAATCGTTTCAATGAGAGGTTCCTGCTGTCATTAGCAGACAACCCTCGTTGCCTGGTGCTGGACGACTCACTCACTGTACTGCCAATATCATCCAAGACTGCGCAAGTAGAGCCCGTTGATGTTACCCCTGAGGTTAGCCTGAGTTCTCCTTATAACATCAGCTATCTGCCAATAAAGTGCCGTCAAAATCGGTCCAGCTGTTTCGGATTTTAGCCGGAACAAACAAACAAACGAAAAAAAAACTGTTTTTTTGTGTGCCGTATACATTTTCCGCGTATATTTTTACTGTCCCGTTGGTCTAGGGTCGCAGGCGCCACTGCTGAGCATGGGGTCCTTGGTTCGATTCGAAAAAAGTGCTATTGTAGTAAAGTAGTAGCCTGGAGTTGGAAGTTGGCGGTATGATACCACCGTGCCTCGGTGCGCACGTTAAGCCGTTGGTCCTGCGCCTGATCTTTCTCCGCGAGTGTCGGATTGCCGTCCCATCGGACTATGGGAGTAAAGGAACAGAGAGAGCACCTGTGCCTGCGCACACACTTGTGCACTATAATATATCCCACGCCGATGGCTAGTCACCGCTTAGATTGGCCGCCGTGACCGAAAACGGTCAGGAGGACTATTATATTTTCATATACATTCAGTAAAAAACTGTTATTTTGAAATTACAAACATACACTTCAATTTATTTAGCAATCTCAGGATTCGACAGTTGACCAACCGTAAAAAAAATGAGAGCAGTCTTCATAAAGTCCAAAATTAAATTTTGTAGACGAGAAAGCAATTAATTAAATGATTATTCTTTCAGCGCGTCAATCCAAAACTGACAGATTTGATATCATCCTTATCAGATTCACCGCCAGCGGGACCATTGGTCGCGTTGTGTCGCACGTACGACCAAGCGAGCGCGCTCGTTGCGCTCATCAACACGCTTGCTGATAAACAATCGAGGTGAGTTACTATTAAATAGTCAAATCGGTTTAATTAAATTGTGATTTTGTACCGAAGTACAGGACTGGTATATTATGATACTCGTGCGATATGATATTTAGCGACAGTTAGAATGGGCAGCGATAAATATCGTTTACAATTTCGAGTTTTTGGTACAAGTTCACATTCAATTGTTTTACTCGCTCAGCTTAAAAATATTCTGATATAGTATAAACTGAATACAAAATAGTCTACACAATAACTTTTTCTCTACCTTTAGACAACACATGAACACAGGCTTTGATTCTTACATAATTATATCCTATAGGGAGTTTATTTAGGCCGTTGCTAACTGCAAACGGATAGCCTTGTGTATAGCGGCATGAGGGACTAGTGCTGCTCGCTTACTCACACGATTTTGATTGAGATAGCACGCGTTTTAGCCACGCCCAAGATAGTGTTCGAGCCGTCGATTAGCGCAGCTTTAAAGCGCCTCTGTGTCAGACAAGTACGGGTTACAGAACCTCGTCTTAATACATACCTTTTTTTTTTTTTTCAAAAGTGGTTCACCAGCCATGAATGTGCCATAAGTTTTCTTCGCCCAGGGTCATAAATATGTTTTAAGCTTTCACTGTTTAGAACTAAACTTATATCATCTGTGCCTATACTGTCACTTACAGGATATCGGGAGCTCAAAATAACGAACGATCACGGAAGAAATCCCATAAGTGACATTATAAGTTCATAAATATTTATCTAATATCTATAGCTTCATTTAGGCTGCTATGTTAAATAAAAAAAATAATTCTTCAAAGTTTTTCAATAAAATCCTGTCTTCGCCAGACCACCTCACTGCCTGACCGCTGCCCGAGGTCGCGGCAAGTCTGCCACCCTAGGCCTGTCTATCGCCGCAGCCGTTGCTCTGGGCTACGTCAACATATACGTCACTTCCCCCCACCCAGAGAACTTGATCACATTGTTCGAGTTCCTGCTCAAAGGATTGGACGCTTGCTTGTATCAAGAACACACTGACTACAATATTGTAAGGTCGACGAATCCGGACTTTAAGAAGGCAATCGTAAGGGTCAATATTGCGAGGAATTCGAGGCAGACTGTGCAGGTAAATATTTGTTTTTAAAAGATTTTAATACCACTATGTCTATGTTCTATGTTAAGGGTTTGGTTTCCGCACTTAGTCCCTAAATTGGACCATTGTGCGTGAGCCATGGTGGCCGTTACTCCAACCAGCCCACCTCCCTCCAGAAGCAGATCAAACTTCCCGGTCTTCTCAGGACATCCTCAAGGGATCTCGGTGTTCCAAGAGTATCCTCACGGATCTGGGTGACGCCGGTGCACTCGAGGAGTACATGCGCTACAGTTTCTTCCGCCTCCATGCACGCTCTGCACAGGGGGCTATCAGTGATACCTAGGGTGTGGAAGTGTTTGTTCAGTGAGCAATGTCCAGTGATGGTCCCCGCCACCAGTCGCAGGCTATCTCTGTCCAGGCGCAGAAGGCGCTTGGTTAGCTTCGTGTCCAGGGATGGCATAGCTTCCTTGGATTGCCTGCACCCTGGTGTCAAGGTCCACCATTTTCCCGCTTGCGTTTGAGTGTGTTCCTTTAACCAACTCCTTAGCTGCTTGAAGGGAATGGGCACAATGGGTTCGGGTCCGAAGGCTTTTGTGCTGGATCCCCTTCTGGCAAGTTCATCAGCCGCATCGTTTCCAAGTGATCCGCTGTGTCCTTTGATCCATTGTAGTGTCACAGTGTTGTGGTTTAGTACCGTAACACGTTCTAGGGCATTATGGCATTCTAGTATTAGTCTCGACGTTATCTGGTTTCTCTTTAAGGATTGAAGGACTGAGGCACTGTCGGAGAGTATACGAATATGGGTATTCGTAACTTCCCTGACCTCAATGGCGTGTGCCGCTTGGATAATGCCAACACACTCAGCTTGATAGACAGAGTTGAGCATTCCCAGGGGTTTGGATATTTTAATATTTAGGTCGTTGGAGAAGACTCCGACACCTGTCCCGTCTTCGGTCTTTGATCCATCAGTGTAGATCCTTAGCTCTTTTGGACCTGAGTAGTCACGCGTCTCCGCTGTGAGCTCTATGCTGTAGTGTTTATGAAAGCAGTGGGTCTTCAGGGTTCTGTCGCAGGGTGATGCCATCATGGGCTGCCGCTTGATAGCATCATCTTTTAAGCGTGTATGTTTGATTCTGGAATCTTTACTGAGGGTGCCGGATACTTCGAGCCTGAAAATCGCTAGGGTCGCCTCCTCTCTTACAACGAGGTGTAGAGGTGACAGCCCCAGCATCACCTGTAAAGCGGCAGTGGGTGATGTCCTCATGCTACTGGTGATTGCTACGCAGGCAAATCTCTGTAGCTTCTCGAGATCTTTCTGGGCTGTGCTCAGGTTGGTCCTGGGCCACCAAACTAACGAGCCGTATGTGATGATTGGTCGGATGACTGTGGTGTATAGCCAGTAGGTGATTTTAGGGCTTAGGCCCCAATTTCTGCCGAGCAGTCTTTTGCACTGCCATAGGGCTATGCTGGCTTTTGTGGTAATGTAGTCGGTGTGTTTTGCCCAATTCAGTTTTTTATCCAAATAGATGCCCAGGTATTTGGTTTCAGTCGACAGGCTTAGGGTGGTCCCAAAGAAGCGTGGTAACTGTAAGGTTGCCAACTTTCTTTTCTTTGTGAAAAGGACGAGTTCAGTTTTGGTAGGGTTCACCGCCAGTTTATATTCTTTGCACCAGTCCTCTACCATTTTCAAGGCTTGACGCATAAGGTTGCATAGTGTATTTTCGTGTGTGCCGTTAATTATTATGGTTATATCATCAGCGTAGCCCACCGTGAAGTAGCCTCTGTCATTTAGACGCTTGATGAGGCTGTCTACCACGAGGTTCCATAGAAGTGGCGAAAGGACGCCCCCTTGAGGGCAGCCTTTCGCCACGATGGCTCTAGTAGTGTCATTCACCGTAACCTGTACGGCTCTCAGTCTGAGCATGTTTGTGATCCATCCTCGCAGGGTCGAGTCTACGCCGTGTTCCTCGAGGGCTGCGTTGATGCTATGAAAAATGGTTTTATCAAAAGCACCTTCTATGTCAATAAAAATAGCTAGTGAGGAGCATTTGTAGTCTACTGCACATTCGATCTTGGAGATCACACTGTGGAGTGCAGATTCTGTGGATTTTCCTGTGGAGTAGGCATGTTGTTGTTTGTGGAGTGGCAGCTCCTGAAGAGGTCCGTCCCGAATGTGTCGGTCACAGAGTCTCTCAAGGGTTTTCAGTAGGAAAGATGTCAGGCTTATTGGTCTGTACGCTTTAGGTTGTGTATAATCGGGTTTGCCTGGTTTGGGGATGAAAATGACTTTCACCTCTCGCCATTGAAGTGGCACATATCTGTGTGCTAGGCAGGCTTGGAAAATGACAGCCAGCCATGGCGTAAGGACGTCTACTCCCCATTCCAATAGGGCTGGGAGAATTTCGTCTAAACCTGCGGATTTGTATGGTTTGAAAGTCTTGATTGCCCATTTTATTCTGTCTTCGGTTACTACTGTGCGGGCTCTGGACCAGTCCTGGTCGTTTGGTGAGTGCATTGGTTCACTTGCCCATACTCTGTCCTCGGAGAGGCTGCAGTCTGGGAAATGGGTTTCCAGAAGAACTTTACTTGTTTCATGGTCCGACTTTGTGTACGTGTTGTCTGGGTTTTTCAGCGATCCGAGGGTGCGATCCTGATCGGTGGATAGGATCTTCCTTACTCGCGCAGCTTCGCTGTTCGATTCAATGTCTTCGCAGAATTTCCGCCAGGCTGCCCTGCTGGCAAACCTGACTTGTTTTTTGAAGGTGTACTGTGTTTTCTTGTATAGGTCCCAGTCTTCTGGGAGCCTGGAATTCTTGGCTCTGTTGAATTGTTTGCGCATCGTTTGCCTGAGCTTGCCGAGCTCTGCAGTCCACCAAGAGTTTCCCTTGCTCTTGGTGTTTGGATCTGGTAGTTTGCAGCAGGCGTGGTAGGCTTCGATGATATATTCTGAGAGTTTAATTACAGTGTCTTCAAGCTGTTTGGGATCCGTTAGATTTAGGGGTTTTTGGTGCCTTGTTAGCAGTGAGGCCAGAAGCCGTTTGTAGCCGGGTACGTTGGTACGTCGTGGGTTGCGCCTAGGATCGGGTTTTTTTGTGTTAGCTACTAGTGAGAAACGAATCCTCCTATGATCAGAGCAAGAAGGCTCGTTGGATACGTACCAGTTAGAGATAAGTTTTGTCGCGCTTTCTGAAGCCAGCGTTAGGTCAATAATTGTTTGTCCGCGAGCTGTGACCCAAGTGGGTTCCGAACCACGGTTAACGATGTTAAGGTTAGTGGAGAATAGATATGTGCATAATACCTCACCTCTAGTGTTGGCTTTATTGCAACCCCAAAGCGGGTGATGGGCGTTCGAATCCGTGCAGATGACCAGGTCCAGGTTGGCGTCTTCACAGTACCTTACCAGGTCGGCAACTCTTTTGGTGGGCAGTCTTCATCCTCGCCTGGCATGTAAACCGAGGCTAAGACGATGTCAGGTGCATCGCCGTCAGTTTTGAGCCTGACGACTGTCAAATCTCTGGAACATAATTGTGTGAGTGTTGTGGTGGGCACATCTTTGGGTATGTAGGCGCAGGTCCTTGGTTTTTCTGTGCCCTGTGTGTCAAGAATTAGCTTACCTCCAATGTTTCCGAGGCCGCATATTCTGTTATTTCGAATCCACGGCTCTTGGATTAGGGCAATAGTTCGGGGTTTCATCTCCAGCGCCCTGCGCAGGCAAGCCGTGGCAGTCTGGCTATGCTGGAGGTTGGTCTGGATGATGTTTAGGGGACTAGACGTGGGCGCCGGTGGCGGTGGAGTGGAGTTATGAGGAGACGGATCCATCGGATAAATCCCCCCCATCCTCCAGTCCATGCCGGTCGTCGCTCATTGACGGTGACGAGGTGAGCAGCTGTTCTGTCCACCCTGGTGGTGAGGTAGGCATGCTCCCAGCAACAGCATCAGCCATTGCCGTTCTGGCCATCTCCTCCTCCAGTTGCGTCATGGTCATGTCGAGTTCTGTCGGTGTCGGTTGCGTCAGTGCAGTGCTAGTGGTCGTAGTCTGGGTGTCAGAGGGTTGGGTGTTGGGGAAAAAGCGCACGTATATCGACCCAAGTAGGTACGATACCCGCCGCTCCCTCCCCAAGACCTTTTCGACTTCCTCCGGTGGGATGCCCAGGGTCAAATAAGTCCCATGGTTATCACCACCGACTGATGTCGCCCTGTACAGCGACCACCTCCCTATGTCGTACCAAGTGCTCTGACGAGTCAGAACGCTCTGGAGCCGCGCTATGTCCCCATTGTACCTGGGTACAAAGAGCGCTGCTCGGACACGGGTCGGCACGTCGGACTGTCTCATGACTATCAGTGTCGCGTCTGTGTTGGGCAGTCTAATCTTCGGTACGTTATCTGTTAGCCAGGTCAGGGCGCCGTCGTCCTCACACCACATCTGAACCGTGCCGTCCGCTACCCGAGGGTAACCGCGGAAGGCCGGGAGTGGTTTGGAGGGGTCGGCGTCCATGACGAGGTCTTCAAGGCTGAGCTTGATGTGCTCGGCCTCGTCAGTGGTCATGTCACGTGATGGAGGCGAGAGGCAGATCGCTACGGCGAGCCGCGCAGGAATATCCTTTGTAGCTCGTGCGTAGGTCCTCTGCTCCCCTTGAGCGGTCTGAATTTTGACTCGCTTGGCGTCCCCCTGGAGCGTGCTCGGCGAAGCCGTGTCGTCCGGGCGCACCCTCTTCGCCGTTCCCTGGCCACTTGGTCCAGGTTGCGGTTCCGAGGGGCATGGCACGGTGTTCCGTGCCAGGGACACCCTGCGCGAAAATCCAGATCGCTTGCCTCGCTTCTGTTTCGGTCTGTGTCGGTTTTGGGTCGTCTCGGTGCGGTTCCGGTTGTTTCCTCCGGATGGTCCTGGTGCGGGCAGTGACGTTCCGCGCTGGGTTTCCCCTTCGCGTAATGGTCCTTGCCCGCATGTTTCCGCGTCCGGCTGCTTTTCGCGCTGGGTTTCCCCTTCGCGTACTTGCGGCTGGTCGCGTACTCCCTTACAAGCAACCGTTTGCGCATCGCGCTGGCTATTGCCTTCGCGGATCTTGCTCAAACGGTTGTTGAGATCTCTTACTCTGTTCCGGATTTTTCCGCGCTTACGCTTCAGCAAGCGTACTTCATCCACAGAGATGAATCCAGGGCCACCGGATTCAGCTTCCTTTCCCGTCCCGTGGTGTCCAGAGTCTATGTCTCTCAGCCTTGCTTCGATCTTCTCGCGCTGGAGTGCCAGCGCGCGGAGTTCTCCGTCAAGGCTGGAGAGTCGTGCATTGTCGGTGTCATTGTCGGGGTTGTTCGTTATACTATTCCGAACGATGCTCTGTTGCCAGGCCCTCGTGGAAAGTATAACGGGTGTCAGGGTCGTAGGCGCGGAAATCGCAGCCGTCGTGTCAATTGGCGCAGAGGTCGCAGCCATGGTCGTGTCGGGTGGCGCGTGAGCCGCAGCCAGTGCTGTTGGCGCTAAAGCAGCCGGCCGCGCAGAAGGCGCGGCCCTAAGTGGCAGATTGGTGCCCCCCCCCAGATTACGGTGGGAGCTGGCCGACGGGTCGGCGTGGGATTCCCCGGCATTGCCGGGACCCACCTGGGGATTATTAAAACCTTTCTGCGACATTTGTTGAGGGTTTGTGGGCTTTTTTGGAGATGAGGTTACCCCTCCTCATGGACCGAAAGGAGAAAGGAAAAAGGAAGGAGGGATTGGGCGTAGGATCATGGGAAAGGGGTTTCGGGTTACCCTAGGCCTGGGATTTTGGCTTCGGGAAGTTTTTTTTTTTTTTTTTTGAAAAAGCGCCCGGGGGTTTTCGTTGCGTCTATTTCTTATGGAATTAGACCAAAAACAGGGCGGCAACCTCGTGAAGGTGAATCCCCCAGACTTGCCTTGAGGATCTACACGACTGTGGCGCTCACCCTCAAGACCCCGCCACCTCACTGCCCCTGAAGGAGGCAGTGAGGTAGGCCTGCAACTATACTACCAAGCAAAGCATTAGCAAAGCATGTCGTTGTGCAACCGCGAAAGCATAAGTACAGGCCCTCCCCTTTTTTAATACCACGTTAGAAACACAACTATGAAAACAGTTCTTATTGCTAGCAAATAAAAGCCACTGATGATTAAAATTGACGCAAAGTTGACAACAAAGAGAAACACTTATCTCTTGGTTTTCTAAAGATACAATACGAAAACGCAGTAAACAAATATTAAACCGTCATATCTCAAACTTCATCATATTAATAGCAATTTTAATCAAACGAAAATATTATAATACATCGTCAAATCATTCAAATATTGTGCTCTATACCTGTTCACATTCACAACCAACATTATCTTCCAGTACATAACCCCAGACGACCACTCCCTCCTGTCAGCGGCCGACCTGGTGCTGGTCGACGAAGCTGCGGCCATCCCCCTCGTGCACGTGTCGGCGGCCGCACAGCGAGCTCCGCTAGCTCTGCTGTCCTCCACGGTGTCGGGGTATGAGGGTACCGGCAGAGCTCTGTCGCTGAAGCTGTTCGCTCAGCTGCAAACGCAGCACAATGCTCCCCCTCCGGTGAGTAATCTATATATTAAAATTTCACTTTTTTTTTTAACGAACTATAAAGTGCTTTTAGAAAACAATGTGCGCACGGAAGAGTTTGTCTATATTTATATGTATGTATGTCTATACAATTTTAATAAGAGAGATATTAAATAATTTGATTTTGTTTTATTTTTATTTTTATAATATTGTGCAACCTTATTTAATATTTATTTATTTAATTGTTTATATCGGGCTATAGGGCCGCGGTGGCCCAGTGGTGGCGTCCCCGACTTACGAACAGTAAGTCGTGGGTTCGAACCCAGGCAGGCGCATTTCTTTGTGTAATTTATTTCATCACCACTGCTCTCAAAACGGTGAAGGAAAACATCGTGAGGAAACCGAAAAACCAAATAGAATCATTTCTTCCTTTTTCACAGATTAAACTTGAAGAGCCAATCCGTTACCGTGCCGGCGACCCCGTGGAGTCCTGGCTGAACGGCCTCCTGTGCCTGGAGGCGCCGGCCGGGGGCGCGGGCGCGGGCGCTCCGCCCCCCGGCGCCTGCGAGCTGTACCGAGTGAACAGGGACGCCTTGTTCTGTTACCATAAAGCGGCAGAGGCATTCCTGCATAGACTGGTGGCGATTTATGTGGCTAGCCATTATAAGGTGAGGGCTTTATGAAACTGTACATTGTTTCTTCGTTTCATTTCTTTGTGGGTTGATTTAATGGAACTTTTGCGCACTGCAACCAATCCAAATTCGATTCAAATTTCAAATGTTCTTAATTCGAATATAATGACCTTAAAAAGTTGACTGACTGACACTGGCTGCAGAAGGTGGAGGTGTTGTGTGTGCCCAGCAGTGACCTGTGACTGGCTGAGTTGAGTAAACCTTCATGCGAATAGTACTCACTACGGCTACTAGCGCGCTCGTTCTAAAGTGGAACCTATCCATTAAATATTCAATTTCTAAGTTCCAAGTAATAACTGTCCAACAATAGACCTACCGCTTCTTTATCGTGTGGTGAGGCCTAACCTGGTGTCAGAGTTTTATGCCGCCCATGGGCCTCTGACTTGGCTTTACATGCCGTCAAGAAATATCTCTCTAGCATTCTGGTTTCCTCACGATGTTTTTCTTCACCGAAGCATACAATACGCCCATGAATCCAAAAATCAATGGATTGTTTGTTGGTTTCTTTGGATTCATGCGCATTTATTTGTGATTAGTTATAGTTAATGTTTAACCTTGTTATTGGGGGAAAAGTATCTACAATACATGCATAGAACTAAAGGCACCTAATATTGCATATGGGAGCTACATCTGCCAACAAACTGCTTTACAGTTTGGTAGTAATACACCTAGTACTAATAGAGTAATACACCTAATACATCCTAGGCATTACAAAAAGTAACATTTTTTGTAATGCCTAGGATGTCACCACGAATAAACGCTTTTACCCTTTTTTTTTGTCATCCGAATATTCAAAGGTGCGTGTTTTGGGTTCGAACTTGAGACCTATGACTTGGTAGTCCGACGGTCACACCACTGGGCTATTACTGCTTTGATTGTTCTTGACGCGAGACGTCATTGTATTCTGTTCAAAACGACATTAAACAGCCATCTAAATCACTGCATGTTAGAACTGCTGAAACTTACATTATTCACCCACAGAACAGTCCAAACGACATCCAGCTGCTTGCGGACGCGCCTGCGCACTGCCTGTTCGTGCTGCTGGCACCGACGCCGCCCAACAGTACGGCCATGCCGGAGATACTGTGCGTCATACAACTGTGTCTAGAAGGCAACATTTCTGACAAGTAAGCACAGATTTTGTTTTTCATGACAAATTGTGTGAAATTACACCATTTCGTATGACGATATCCCAGCCGTCGATAAAAGCAACAAGCATGAATCTTTAATCTACGAAGGGTTATGCAGAGGTGTACCTGATAGTACACCCATATTTTTCCGGTCATGTTTAAGTCCCATGTAATAGGGAGCGAGCCTATTGCCATCATTTGAGCACAAATCCAGACTCCGTGGCTGCTACTGAGACATTCCTAATGGAAAATCGCAAAAAAAAAATTGCCTGACCCAGGAATCGACCCCAGGACCTCATGCTGAGCAGTCGCGATTGCGACTATTAGACCAACAAGGCAGTTAAAGGCTTCCATTGGCTATAAATTAGAAAGCGCATAAGTTAGCTTGTTTTAACGAGCACCGATGCGGAACTGCCCCTCGGAAACATACGTGCGCGTTTGCCTATACATAAGACACTATAAATAAGGTTTATTATCCAATGTCATACAAAATCTCAAGTCTCTTAACGAAACTCTCCGGTTAATGACAATAGGCTCACTCGCTAGTACATGGGACACCTCTGCCCCTCCCGCTTTGGGAAAAGAGATACAGGTGCTCAGCCATTTGCAGCGCTTGTGTCCGAGTGCTCCGTATTTGCGTAATCACCACAAGGTTCTAGCATCTTCTTTTATTGTTATATTTTTTCTTTTTTTCTTTTTCTGTGCGATTTACAATTTTTTACGCCGACTCACCACTCTCTTCATTCTTCCCTCACCTAGCTTAATCTTATTTTATGTCTGATCACACTAAAATACTTATTACTCATTTTTTATTTACTTTTAACCGAACTCGTAAATTACACATTTATTTAATTTACTCGTTATGTATTATTTTGTACCCATGTATTTATTTTATTATTATGTTTGAAACTGTTGTTCCGTCACCTCCTTTTCCCCCAAAGGTTCATTGGAAGACCAGCGTCAGACAGCCTCAC
Source organism: Eugnorisma glareosa (assembly GCA_947578425.1). Taxonomy (NCBI): domain Eukaryota; kingdom Metazoa; phylum Arthropoda; class Insecta; order Lepidoptera; family Noctuidae; genus Eugnorisma; species Eugnorisma glareosa. The sequence goes on along the minus strand of OX387960.1, from coordinate 14,357,133 downwards.
CTGTCTGGCATGAATGCTGAAATGGACCTTTTTGGCGCAGCCGTGTGGCACACAGCACATAAATACAATCTATTTTCAATTTGTTTTTTTTTTCTTAGTTTTTAATTTGTTTTATTTTTTTATTTTGTATCTTTTTTGTATTATGTGTGCTTATGGAACTGTTGTCAAATAAACTTTATTCTTTCTTTCTTCTTTCTTTCTAGGTGTGATGTAATATCCTTCGGGAAATATTTTATAGCTATATTTCTCTTTCTATATTAAAAGCTATGTATTTCCACAGGTCAGTCCGCGACAGTCTAGGCCGTGGTCGCAAGGCAGCCGGCGACCTGATCCCCTGGAACATCTGCGAACAGTTCGGTGATAAAGACTTCCCCAAGCTGTCGGGGGCTAGAGTCGTGAGGATAGCTACGCATCCTTCTTATCAAAGAGTAAGTAATTTAAGTACTACATAAAGGGCACTTATGACATGAAGTTTGTTCCCGTAACGATGTGCAATCGCCATTTAGAGGTGCTTGCTACTCACATGTTCGACTTGGTTTGATTTCGCTTAGACTGCGAGGTAAAATTGAATGTATATGCGCCGAATAAAAGATGAAGGATCTCTTCACGAAACCGTCACCGTCAACCAAGCATTCTTCAAAAATTATTGCAGGGAAACGACTTTTTTTGTGAATAATCCCTTTAAGGTAGGACTCAATGTGCTTAACATTGAGTCCTACCTTAAAACTTGTTTGTTGTTTGCATTGAATAGTTCAAGGGTCATTGAGGTATTTAAAAAAAATTAAAACACGAATAACTTGTATTTAAAATAAAATAAAAACTTTTGTAAAAGTTGGAACGTTGACCTGCAATATCTCCGTAACTAGACGGTTCCCAGGTATGGTCTAGACCAAAAAAAAATGTTAAGGGTTGAACCGCGTGCTGCCGAGCCTGTAGTATTATGTAAAAGGATAAGTGAAAAACCTTGTTCAAGTAGTAAGAAACAACTGGTTTTATTTGGCATACCCACACTTTGGATAATCTTAATACTTATCTTTCTACCTACACATAGGCTATTATAACAGAGCCTATCATCGATATCGCTGCCTGCCCGCTGTTTCTCGCTATAGCAAATGACCGTTCTGACCGACAGAAAAGCAGAGGAGCATGGAGAAATGACATTCCGTGCTGGCAGATGAGGTTTAACTGTAAATGAGTCTTAAACTACACTACATCAAACTTTCCTCTCGCAGGTCTGCTGGAAGAAATTTCTTATGAAATAAGCAGTATGTATGTACTTTGCTCCAATGAATAAAATATAAAAGAATTATAAAATTCTACCGATTCGCATTATAAAAAACCTCATCAATTTATGCAAAGTTGGGTCGGTCAGGTAATTGCTATCACTCTTAAATAAAACTTAAATAAATAATAATAGCCTCGACGAACATCTTTCGAGGCTTTCCTTAGGCGGTTGGATCAAGGGCCAGATTCAGGCAATTGAAGAATTGAAGGCAGTACTCCTCGATACGGCTCGCATTGTGAGGACGTTCCTGTCTCTGCAGCCTAACCACCGGCAGTGGCGGACCTATCATACAAGCCGAAAAGCCCGGCTTGCCTTACAATCGAACTCAACAAATAAAATTAAAAAACATTCTGTAGGTTTCTTTAGGGGTTTCGGCCGGTGCTAACGCTTTCTCTTTCACACCCGCTGGCTTGCATCTGGCTTCTGACCTCTCACTTTCTCCTAGCAAATTTTTAATACATTTGTAGGTACTTATTTGGAGATATTGTGCTGAATTTATTGTGGTAATTGGGCTTTGCCTCCCTTTCAATGAAAGGAAGCGGGCACGCCACTGACCACCGGTAGCTTGGACCCTGCTCCCGACACCGGCGGACCCCAACTTTTTTGTACTTAAAAATTTAATTTTATGAGAATGTAAATGAATAAACAATAATCATAAGGGCCATTTTTGTCCAACAGATGGGTTACGGCAAGCGTGCCTTACAGCAGCTAGCCGCGTATTACTCGGGCGACGTGCCGTGCTTGGACGAGGATCACTCCGACGACGACGACGCCGGCGCTAACGGTAACAGTAATACGCTGCAGACTGAATCTATCGTGCCCAGGTAAGGACCGAACTAGAAAAGTAAAGTTGTTTGTATGATTTTATGTTTGTTACAGGCGACCTCTGGAATTACTTAATCGATTACAAAAATCTTTTAGTATCCTGAGGGCCGTATTATATTACATTTTATGACTAGAAAATGCACCTCTGTCGCTCAGAACAGAACCGTCATTTGCTAGAACGAGAAACTAAGCGTGTGATAGTATTTCCACTCTGAGGTTGTGAGCGACAGAAAAAGACAGGAACATGGAAAATTGCTATTCCGTGCTGATAGATGAGGCGCAACCATAGGCTGCGTTTCAACCACTGATGTGCGAGGATGCGTAGCGAGGAATGTGTCTATTAAGAACCAATAGAATCACTTCCTAGCCTCATCTAGCCTCGCTCAGCGCAGCTCTAGTGGAAACGGCTCAGCGGAGCGAGGTTTTTGTACGTACAAAAAACTTTCACTAAAAATACCAACTTCCAAAAAGACACTAAAAAAGTCTAAAATAACTTTACTTTCGGAAATCGGTTTGTTTGTCTCATTGACTTTTTGCCGCCGACTTCGGAAACTCAAAGTATTTTAGAATTTTTTAGTGTTTTTTGGAAGTCGGTTTATTTTCACAGAGAGTTTTTTTTTATTTTACCCTTTTTAGTTGCAGTTTATCCACAAAAAATATTATCACGAAACAATTTTTACATTGTGACTAGCAGTTATTAAGGAACCATCATGTCATCTACATAGTCCAAGAAGAAAAAATACATATTCAAAGATAAAAAACCAAATTCCGAACCGATTTTTATGAAATTTCTATGGGACCAATCGGGAAGTATATCCTTTCACATAAAAACATATTTTTTCAAATCAGTTCATAAATAACGGGAGTTATGAGGTAACAAACATTAAAAAAAATATACAAGCGAATTGAGAACCTCCTCCTTTTTGAAGAAAGTCGGTTAAAACAAGGCAAAGACGTGTGCGAGGGATCTTCTACAGGCTTCTATTTCTTATCGGACACGAAACACCCATTTGTATTATTGTGTATGAATTTTCAGAGCCAAACCACCAACCTTACTGAAGCGTCTATCCGAAGTGCGCGCGGAACACCTGGACTACCTCGGCACTAGCTTCGGTCTCACGGAGGAACTGCTCAAGTTCTGGAAGTCGCAGAAATACGTGCCTGTGTATCTTAGGTAAGTTCTTGTAATTGATCTCGAGTGAAATTGAACTTAACTGAAATTGAAGCTTTCGTAAATTTAAACAAGGTGAGGTTTTTAGAAAAATCACTTTAAAAAGATTCTGGTGGCGTAACTTCCTCTTTTTTTAGAACTCGGTTACAAAAAGAACCCCGTGTCCCCGACAGCTGAAGGGTGTCGCATGCAAAGACATGTTAGAAATGGCAAGTTTTGTATTTCACTGGCTGGTTTGAAAAACGTCGTAGGTTTCACGTGGCCGTTTGTCACTGCAGTTCTCGGCCCCTTAACAGCCTCGCCTAAGGCTCGGGTGGGAATTCTGCCTCGGCTGCAATCACTAAGTATCAAAATGTGCTATTAGTCTTTTGTCTTTATTACTTTAGCTTTAGGAGAATAGGCTACAACTACGATAAGCCTAACGTTGTAGTATAATCAATCAGCTTTCCTGGTACGTCTGTTTTCTTCGTCCAGTTTAAGACATAATAGTACCTTAAACATTCCTATCTTCTACAGCCAAAAAGCGAACGAGCTGACAGGCGAGCACTCGTGCATTATGCTTCGTTCACTCCGAGATGGTGCATGGCTGAGTGCATACAGCGCCGACTTCCGGCGTCGCCTGTCCCGTCTGCTGGGACGAGCGCTGAGGAAAATGCCTGCCTCACTCGCTCTGACTACCCTCGTCAATGATAGCGTGAAGGTGGATAAACCTGGTGAGTTAATTTACTGCATACAATATTGAAACCAATGAATATCGATTCGAGACAAAGTAGTAGCAAAAAAACCGGCCTAGCGCAGAAAAGGTTCCAAGTGATAACGTATGCGTACGATGCACGGCACACTACATCGCATCGGTTCACGACGCCGCAACGAACCACGATGTGACATTGTATAATGTTTTGGCCCTTAGACATACTGTAATACACACGCACCTATAGCATTCGCATCCAATGCATTTGTATCGTTGTCTTCGACTTAACTTGTTTCACACATATATAAACACACGCCATTTTCCCACGGGGGCAGGTAGAAACTACAGAAGCCACCTGCTACGATCTTTACAAACTCCTTTCGCCCCGTCAACATTCACACATCTTGTCATACATATAGGGTGTAACAAGACCCTTCACGAAGCCGAAAGGCACTTGTTCTCCTCGTCATTGCTATAATTTTTTTGTTTTAGACCATACCTGGGAACCTTCTCCTTCCTCTTCCGTTACGGAGATATTGGGGTCAAAGTTCCTACTTTTTTTTTAAAATAAGTACATGTTTTAAATATAAGATTTTAACTTTAAACACCTCCACGACCCCCGTACTATTCAATCTATCAATCAGCACAATATTTTGAGTGCGTTACATTGAATCCTACCGTAAAACGTGATTTTTCACCCCAAAAAATAAGTCGTTTCCCAGCAATATTTTTTGCGTAAAGTTCCTTGGTTGACGGCTTCGTTAAGGGTCTTGTTACACCCTATATAATTCGCATTGGTCTCTACAGTTTTATCAAGACAGCTGATAGAACAGTACCTCTCCGGCCACGACCTGGCGCGACTGGAGGCGTACTGTCGCCAGCAGGCGGACTACAGACTCATCACGGATCTGTTGTCGCCGCTCGCTAACCTCGTGTTCCATGCCAAGACGACGGCTAAGTTAGATGCTATACAACAAGTAAGTAGCATCATGTTATTTTATTTTATTTTTCGTTTTTGATTTCTGTGCGAGGTTTTTAACAGAAACCTTGCTTTTACTGTGAAAAATAGTTTTTGTAGGTTCTAATGGTCACTTAATCATCTCCTCTACCTAACCTTTTCCAAATATGTTGGGGTGCCCATCCAGTCTAACCGGATGCAGCTGTAAACTAATATTGTACATAGAGCGACTGCTTATCTGACCTACACAACCCTGTTACTACTAGGTAATACGATACTCCTTGGTAAGACTGGTTGTCAGACTTTTGGCCTATGGCTATCTGTAACGACTGCCAAAGATCTACAAATGAAAGCCGGGACCAACGGCTTAATGTGCTTACCTAGGCACGGAGGAACCTTGTATGTGATGGGTTGTCACCCATCGGACGTACTAACCTAGGCAAGCGCGGCTTAACCTGAAGATTGACCCGAGCAGCTGTTATTTCTATGAAAAAATGCTCAAAAAAAGAAACAAAGAAAAAAATTTCAGATACAATAAATAAAATTATTCCTCAACGAAGTCCTTTAGTAACTAAAATTGATCAAAAAAAGAAGTATTTAAATTTCGATCTGTTAAAAGTATAGTAATAGCCCCAGCTAAAATAGCTAAAGAAAGTAATAATAAAAATGCATTCAGCTGCAAGCTCCTAATGGTCACTCAATGATTGTCACAAATTAAACCTGCTCTCTGATGATCTCATCTCTCCCTCCACAGGTCCTATTCATAGCAATGGGCTTCCAAATGAAAGACGTAGACGACATAGCCTCCGAACTAGGCCTACCGGGTTCCCAGATCCTCGCGAAGTTCTTCGAAGCCTGCAAGAAGATCAACGCATCCTTTAACGCTGTTCTAGAAGATTCCGTAGCTAAAGAAATTGGTATAGAAGACAAGAACACAAGTGATGTTACCATGGGCCCTGTGAAACAGACCCTGCAAGATGAATTGTCGAAGGCAGCTAAGGTAATTTCTATAAGTGTAGTTGTTTTGAGTATTATGTTGTGGTTTAAAAATAAATGATTGTAGTATTTTGTAGTTTCTGTGTGTTTTATTTAGTTTTGAGAAGTTCCTCGTACCTAGTCAATACTCAATCATTTATTTTATTGCATTGCACATTTCGTACAAGATGGTAACTTAAAATATAAGCATTAGAGACTCTGTCGACACAGCAAAACAGTTGAAAAGAGGAGAGAAATTAGTTTTGACGGTACGGTTGGCGCGGTGGCTGCTGCGTGTCTAGGGTTCGATCCCCGCACGGAACAAATATTTGTGTGGCCTACTGGTAGTTGTCCCGGGTCTGGCTGTTTGTCTATCTGAGTTAAAAAAAAGTAGTATGGAAAAGAAATTGGGCTTATAAACTATATAGTTTGGGTTTTGTAATAATGTTAGGAACATAGAACCGTATTTTTTATTAGATTGTGTTTTTCGGCACGATTTAGGTAATAATTTCGAAAGTCAGTTAATTTTTGGTAACCTACCCCTATGGCTTGGTAAAAAGTTACAAAGTTATCCTTAAAACTAAGATTAAAAACCTGTCTAACCAAGTAAACTATTTGGCTACGTTTAAAATCGAAAGTCTTAAACAACGTATTCGTGGTTTTCAGGACTTGGAACGCAAACAACGTAAAGAGCTATCTCGTCTGATGGGCGAGGACCTCGCGCAGTATCGCATCAAGGGAAGCGACCTCGACTGGGGCCAGGCGCTCACAGGCACCAAGCAGAAACAACTGGTGTCTGTCAAGAGGTATGTATATGTCGGAGACGTCAGGATTTACTCCGCTAGGCTTCTACACCGTGTGGGCAGACGATCGGTTTCGTGCTATGAAAAGACACTGAGAGCGATACACTGTTTCTCGCAAAACTAACGAGTTACTTGAGATAACAACTTAGCACAATAACACGGGGCACAATGAATCGGGTACAATTCCAAGAGGTCTCAACACCGCCGCGATCAGACACTGACTGTCGTCCTGGCTCAGAGTTGCCACCATCTGGGCCATGCCATCCCACCACAACGTGCCTTTGATCCATTTTATGCCCATACTAATGACCGTTTCCGACATAATATATAATTTCTGTTATTTTTCTCTTTTGTTCGATCAAGCGGACATTAGAATCATACGGCTTTGCCAAAGTTTAACTATGGAAATGGAGTAGATACCAAAAAGGGTTTTATGGTTCTATAAATAGGGTCTTCTATTAGCTAAAAGGTAAAGGGTCTTACAGGGCTGTATCTTTTTAATATTTCTACCAGTACGGTTTTGACGTCACTCTAATTACTGGCCAGTCTAAGGCCCGGACTCCACAATAGCGGCGACGAGACGAGAAGAGCGGAGGGATGCATCTGCTCTCCTCTCCGCTTAGCACATCTCTTGTCGGCTTTGCACATCTCCGCTCCTGTAAAAAAGCCCCATGTAAGAGGGCTTTTAAATAAACCCCACGGAGCATGTTTTCCGTGGGCATTGCGGCGACGTCTCCCCCGCAAGTAAGAGCGAGGCCACACGATGCGTTAACGGTGCAATGCGGCACCGCACCGCAATTAATTCGAGCTATAGGGTGCCACACGGGCGGTGCGGCACCGCAGTAGAACGCTGGTTACCGCCGTGCGGCTTTTTTTTTCCGTATGGGAAATCATCAAATGACTCCTCCCGCTCTGGGCGGAGCAGGAGGTAGTGTCAGACTTTTACTGACTAAAAACCATCCATGTTCCTTCATCGCTCTTTGTGTTCCGGGGCCACGGTATCTCTTTCGAACAGTCCCGCAGCCCCGGCAGGCGTAAATGAAGAAAAAAGAAAAGAACCCTTAGTTACGTATTTAGTCTTTAGTTAGCACTGTTTTTTAAATTATATTATTACCTTATTTCCCTAATACCTATTACCTTTCATTTCCAGCGGCGAGAAGCGACTGGGTGACGACAGCAAAGAGATCGATGACCTCATAGAAGCTCATTCGCAGAAAAAGAAGAAGAAAAAGAAGCATGTACGGAATCAAGAGTAATAAATATTGTTGAACTTGTAATATGTGCGTTTTATTTGTTCTAGCAAAAAGTAACATATCATAACATCTCGCCTGTGTGCCCTAAAAGGTTGGCACAGATAAGTTAAAAATCCTCGATTGATGAATGATTTTCTAGACTCATTTTCATTTTTTCAAATTTATATTTTATCAAAATTCGTTCTTAATAAAAAATACTATGTTTTTTCACCTTGTGTTTTATTGTGGTAACATTATCAACAGTCCAAGCACATTGAGTGTTACGTTCGAATCAATGCTAATATATAAATGTAAGAGGATTGATTCTGATTCAAAGAAACCACCATTACTTATAAAAAGTATTGTACTGCAATTTGATGGTCTAACGGCCCTTAGTCAGATCGCGTGACCGCGGCTTCCCTTTTATCTTGCACAGCTAGACCAGATTACATGAACAGATACACATTAACCATTGCTTTTTGTTCCTGGGCGCTGCTTGACTCGATGCCGTTTCGCGAGTAAAATTTATGAGGTTTTGCTTGTAGGTACATAGTACATACAGGCCTACTAGTTGAAAAATAACACAAGGACAAATAAAGGAAACAACAGGTTCAATAATAATTTCTATAATTATTGTAATATAAAAAAGTGTTGGTAGTTATTCAACCCTTGGAATAGACAATAGATATTTCCTCTTAAACATAACAAATATGAGTGCATGCGATGCGACCGGGGCGGAGTTGCCGCGCTCGTAAAAAAATATCATTTTTTAATCCGACCGTGCGCGCGCGTCGCCGCCCTAGACGCGTCGCCGCACACATACTTCTATATCATTTTATTACAATATAATGTGATCTAAGAAAAATAATATTTCGTCTAACGCCCGATACGGGGCGTCTGGTAAACAATTTTATACTATAATTTGTTTGTCCCTTATTTTAATACACGCGTTCTACTCGTTACAAATGTACGTAACCTCGGCTCGTGCCGCTGTGTTACAGCGAAGGCCCGACGTTGCCGCGTTGGTCTGTGGCTCGCGACCTGCGGTACAAGTGCCCGCTGGAACACTCGCACGGTAGCGCAGTCCCACGCGAGCTCCGACCTCCCCCGGAGGACTCGATACACATCTCATCTCATCCACCACAGCCCGCCGCGAGAGGCCGCCACTTACATTTGCTCTAATATTTGTTAACATACGAAGACCACCACTCCGTACTTTACGCTATCATATCGAGAATAAAAACATCCACTACAAAACATAATTTAGAATATCATTATCATTAGCTGCTAGTATCGTTAAGTTAAACGTTATGGGTTTCGTTAATTTATACACTATTATTTTCTCACTTTGACTTGCGGGACACTTTCAAAGGTTGAGGGAAGTGACAGCAGGAAGAAATTGTGGGAGCAGGAGAAACTATACAAACATAACAGACAAGTATAACGGTTGTTTGTAGATACACACAATCTTGCTAAAGCTAGGACGCTTATAATAGAATGTTCTTATGTTAATATTGGTGTTTATGATTAGAAGTATCCCGTAGTAGATAACTTTGGCTAAGCGAGACGACACCGCGGCGTGCGCGTGAGGCTATCAGACGTAGATACATAGGTACAGAGTAATTGAGAAGGAATTGCACTTAGGAAAGGATTCGCGACTCTTGGCACTTTCACTTACGCTAATAATTTGTCTCGGACATGTAGGTTGAGTAACTGAAGAGGACAGTGAGGAAACGTGCGTTGGGAAGCGATAGAGCTGAGGAAGTATTCGTTATTATGTTGAGCGCCGCGCAACCGCGCTCGCCGTCGAGTACGGGGCAGCGCGCTGGGCCTTACCTATTGAACACTATGCGTGGTGCGTGGTGCGCGCGATAGAGGAACATAACGTGAACATTGACCAAACACACAATACTCGATACATTCGATTCACTACGTAACTAATTACTTTCACTTGAGATAATATATTATAAAATATAAATATACTTTTAAAACGTCAAGAATTTAAACTTATTGTACGTACATGGTGATGTAAGCAGTGTACAGCGCCGGCTCGACTAGTCGCGACTGGGTACTCTATACATATACATCGTTTGATTTATTTACTCGAGACACAAAAGCAAATGCACTAGACCTTATTGCCACACTTAAAGTTATTGCTACGACATATACATACCGCTCTACGTATCATATATAATTGTAAATATAATCAATCACAACATCCAATAAAACAAAAATATTGTTTAAATATTATTGCATTAATTAGTTCAACTATAACTCGGAAGGGATTCTCAGTTGAACCACTGTATAATCTCTTTACATTTAGTGCGAGTAGTGTACAGTGCAGTGAATACCAGAAATACTGCGAAGTTAATACATCAAACTGACATCGAGGAAAATAACGTTACACATCTCTTAACCACGTTTCAAGATCGAGAGATTCCAAACGAAATTGGAGCTAAACGATTTGTCACTAAGGCACAATTTAAATTTCCCATTTGAACTTTATTTAACTCTAAAATAAATGAATTCAATTCCCCTTCTCACACCAAAGGCTGTGTAGACGCATGGCGTGGCGGTGGCGTGACCGTCGCTAGCCACCGTGGGCTACTGTGAGCCACTCGGTACCACATCTATACAGATCAACGCGTATCAAAATCACTGCAAAAATATTCAATGTGCGTGCACGACTTATTCATTTACTACATGCGACATTCAGTTTAGAATTCCGTCGATAGTTTAGAATATACAACTTTAATGTTTTAATGGATTGCTTACCGGTAACTTATGATATAATAAGCTTGGTGTATACAATGGTTTTTTCGCAGTTTTGTCCATATCTCTTTGTATGTTACATTGGTACAGAAAATGAAAGATGACAACAAACTTTTATTTAAGTTAAGCAAAGTTATAACAGTACAATAATGTGATTTTATTAACAGACATAACTTTAAATATTTGACTAAGTAAATGAGTTGACTGTGTTTGAAGCTCGTCAATTCTAAGTACAGAACCACTACTTGAGTATAAAACTGTTAAAAGTTTAATGTTAATATTTGTGTTCTAAATGAGGGCGCTAGTTTCGATATAAAAATATAATTTCTCCCAAAATAACGTTGGGACTTCAAAGGGTCTAAGGGTTGGAAGTGGCAAAATTTTGTCTTAAACCTATATCTATAGTTGAGCTTAAGTACCGAATCGTTGACAGAGAAACTAGAAAATTTCATACGAAAAATGAAAGGGCACTAAAATGTACGGACATGAATTCTAACATTTAACGGCCTGGAATCATAGGTGCGCTACGACATTACCAACATTAATCTGGAGTTTTCTCGACTCATGAGTGGCTTGTATAACATAGTTCATATTATTATACCTAATCATCACAAGCAATCTTTCGATTGCCATAATTATCTTCATGAAGTTGCGACGTGTGAATGCTGCCTTAGTAACGATGTACTGCTGTGCTTATCCAAATCACATGACGATTATCATGGGGTGTAACAAGAACACTAGTGAAAGAGAGATGACAATAGACGCATGATGTGTCGACACTCGTGGTAAGTTACGTGGCAATCATTTAATATCTTATCTAGGTACTCAGACAAGCACAGCATCTTAGTAATCCTATGCTTATGTACTAACGTCAACTATAAATATAAGTGCAAGTGAATGATCTCTATAAATAGTATCTAATTTATCAATATATCGATCGCTGCGTAAACATATTTATCGCAAAACTATTATTATCTATCGTATACAAAAGCGCGTTGCGTGAGCCGCCACACGCCGCCGTGCGCGGCACACAGCATGGGGAGCTTGCAGCGGTCCAACACGAATCTAATGACGACACACAGACAACTAGAATTATAAATATACGAGCTTCATAAAGAGCTTTATAATTGATATAATCTTTGCGTACTGGTGTTTGTTATACTGTGGACTCGGTACAGTGGTGATGGTCGTAGGCAGTTTAACATAACATTTTGGCATTCCCTTATTAACTCCGATTGTTTGTACCATTCCCTTGACGCTTACTTTGTTGAGTGGAAGCGTATGCTAGCGCACATCCCCGGTGTTTAATTATCTGGAAGCGATAACGTCATACAGTGTCTGCCGCTCCCAGTTAAACAGACTAAAGTAATATTGCTTTCATTTACTATTTCAGTAACTACATACCATTGTACTTCTGTATCCTTTATCCTAGTCTAACATCAATATTATGTATTAATATCTTATTAATAAATGCATACAATCAGTTAATAACCGTTAAACATAACACTGATCGTTGTATTCAAACATTCTGTAGAAGCAGAGATAAATATAATGATATAATTGATCTATAAATATTTCTGCAATAAGTAGGTATTTGTTTCGATTGGTGTTTTATACAGGTACATCGTATTAAAGTTATGTATCCTACTTATGTACAGCTGAACACAGAGCTCTAATCTACTCTATACTAATGTAAAGCGTGTCCCGTCTCACGTAGATTGACTCACACTCGACCCACTGCACCGAGTCCGCAGCGACTATACTGTATAATAAGTGCTTCAAAATTACTCTAAAATCGGCTGCTGAAAAAGACACTTGCTATAAGGCATTACTGACGACCGCATCTGCGCTGAACGACAATATTATTGCGACGATAGCTTGTACGTGTCTCCAAATGGCAAAATTGACGAAAGGCATTTTGTATTACACTATCACTTAATTAAAGCGTCCGTATCATATAAACGCGATCCAAACTCACGACTCAAGCTTCCTTCCATTCACTATCCGTAATATTTTGAAAGATCCGAATTGACTCTAATGTCTAACGTCTGCTAGCCACACACACACCCCTCGCAAAACAAAAAGGAAAAGGAAAATAAAGAAACAAATATAAATCCATACATAAAATTAATGTATTCTATTATCAATAACATAAGGTATAGTTACACAAAATAATAAAATTAGAGGAAAACAAATTTATACATAATCTTAACGCGAATAAAAAAACAAATTATACATGCTATCAACACAAGATGCTATTAAAAAAAAGAAAACAGTATTTTACAATTTTCTAAAACAATCGCCTAATGCTTTCTAACCAGCGCTCACTTGTTCATCAACTTAGCATAATAATTGTCAATTTGGTTTCAATTTTAGGGCTCATTTCATTGAGATTTAGGATTCACCTCAAAAGGGTTGGAACGTAGTACACATGTGCGACGGAAGAATTAATGTAGTTAAGTAACCCGTTGGTACACATGGTAGCAGAGGAAGAGCCGCACAAACAGCTAAGTGCGAACATAATAGGGACTAAGAGAAACAATTTAAATAGGTAAGCCAGACGGCTGGTTGTGTACTTTATATTAGTAAGTCAGCTACTGTATTGGATTAATTCAACAATAAATTGAAAGGGTCCATTAAGTAATTGAATAATTTCATAAAGAATTAATTAATTTGTTGATTCGTAAGTAATAACTCGATCACAGTTCTTTTGTCAATGGTAATTTTGTGATACTTTTAAATAATAAGGCCAAAATAATAGCTTAATCACAAAAAATAAGCAACAAAACAAAAAATAATAATTGTATTAACTCATTATGAACTAGAACGATAACAAAAACCAAGTACATAGACGCGAGTTCCCAAACGAGATGCATTTATTGATTGTTGATTAGTTAAAATAATAATAAATTAAAAATGTTCGTAAACAGGTCGAAACGATTAACTAACGCCAATTGTTTGCAAGACTCGATAACGCCAGATCTTTGATAGAATGCCTCGCAATAACTTCTACAATTTAAGTAAACTTCGCTTCATGTGCAATTAAATTAAAAGTAATACAATGCCACATTAATAAATAAAATAACTAAAATTTAAAATAAAACATTTGTGCGGATAGTAAGTACCTGTGACGAGATAATGTCAAAATGTTGCTGCGAATATTTCCAATTAAGACCAACAAAATTAACATAACGTTAAATCAAAAATCTGTACGTTCAGACGTCCGTTATATGTACACACGACGACCAATCAAGCTATTCAAAACCAGTTTATGCGGAACTCTCATTGTATAAGAAATCTACACAAAGTGAGGCCACGTTATACTCGAAGTGTACAGCTTCATGTGCCGTCGTGTGTACGAGTTTTCTTCATGATTGTTCTAAGTGTGCGACGTATATCAAGACTTCTTTATCTTCGCGTTTCTCTCACAGCAGTGTTCGAACGGCTACAGTACTATCCATTAGCATCTTAAGACTTGATCCACCTTTTAAAACAGGCGGCACCTTAACTAACTTACATGTTTTAACACACTCGCCAAACTAGTACTTCGTCACAGCGAATGCTTTAACATTCTCAACAACTATCGTTTGACAAGTGCATACAATATTACAACTATAAAACTAATTTATATAACTATCATATCTCTAAGTGGAATATATTCCCGGCACTATTTATGTGATGTTTTGACTTTGAACGTGTGAAATGTAAATGGGATAGTACTGTAACGGGAAGCCAATACATAGGTCGGTGCTCATAAGTTTTCTATTATTGCTTAGCACCGATAGTCTACGATAGCGTGGCTGTGGAACACTGCGGTGTGCGCGGCTGAACGTACGGATCAACAAATAAACATATTAAGTAGAGAAGGTATGCGCTGGCTCGTGCGACTCAACAGCGGGTAACTAGCGTAGGGTAAATAACGGAACCGCGAGATTGCTTCAGGGGACCGAACGCGTTAACACCTAAACTATAATATACTAATAACTGAACGCTGCAAGCTCATCTACAAACATTTACAATAACCACTTGATTTAAAAATAAACAAATGGTGTGTTATTGTAGGGATCCCGTGAACTTGCACTCTCACGCCAGGCCTCACTTACACATCCGAACACGCACCATTATACAAACATTATTATGTTAATTTCTCCTTGTCCGCTTAGCTATAAATATAGTTTACATAATATAAATTAAAATATAGAGTGAAAACTACACATTTCTTACAATATACTATGTACAAGGCATCTCTTGTCGCTCCTTATTAACAACTCGTGACCGCGGCGCGGCCCTTCGCCCTCACCTCGCTTACTATAAACGTTCATACAAAAACCTATCTGGCACTAACATGTATATTCATTACAAAATGTATAATATAATAATATTATGTATATACAATCACAACATAAATTTGATAAACAACCGAGAGAAATAGATAATATATTGGTGTTACGGACACTTTGTTGCAGAGTCAAATCTGTTCATGTCAAGCATTATATTGTACTCTTTAAAAGTATTCATTAAAAAATATTTGAACTTTTTTTTATTATTAAACGAAAGGAATTATTTATTTTGATTTGTTCAGAATTGCGTTTCACGATCGAAACGATTATGTTTAATGATTTTTATCCTCCATTGCGTTTCGAAGGGCAGTGTGGAATTTACATATAAACGAATCTAGCTCCCCTAACAGAGTATTTATTGTCACTCCAAAAAATGTTAATAATGCGATGATCAGAGATTAAAGGCTGTCTTGATCGCGTACTTTAATCATTTCTAAGCGTACAAAATTATATAGATCGCCATTGATTACATTGGTAATGAAACTACCTGATTTGTCCCCAAATTATTTGATATGTATACGAAATAATGTTTTATATTAAGACATGACAATAAACAGGGTTTGCTCAATCATTGTTCTGTATTCGGTTATCTAAGTGATGTAGGAACACGTTTCCTGGACTTGTTCGCTAGACGATGTTACATTGCGCGGCGCGGAGACGAGGCGGGCGCTGCAGACCAACTATATTAATTTAAACTTATGTTCTTATTCAAAATGGAGTTATCATATTTCAATATTCACGCTCAAACTATATTAGGCATAGATCTTTACATGTATTCTAGCCTTCATGGAAGATTGCATTTAAGTCTCTGAAGGCCGAACATGGACTGCGCCTAACATTATTTAAGCAAAGAAACTTGTCGAAGCAACAATGACTTTTATCGAATAAAAACAGCCTATTTGTTTAAGTATTTGGCTTATTTCTAAAGATCGCTTAAGGTAAGCGTCTACGATTCGAGTTTCTGGTCTTCAGACCCGTTTCCACAAGTCATTGCTCTATGCTTAACCAGGAAGTATATAAGTGCGGAAGTATTTCTGCGTTAAGTATCAACTCTATGTTAAGTAGCGACCTTAACGTTTCATGAGGTAGATGAAATATCACGTCATTTCATAGTCACAGTCAATTTTGATAAAATATACAGCCGGGGTCACTACACCGACATGTGATGGACCTTAAATATTTTTGCCATTAAGTAATTATCTGAACTAATTGGTGTTGTATTTTGTATTCGACTAACTTTTGCCCGTCTTGTCTCGCCGCCGCGCCGGCACAATTAAATATTTATTATACTTGATATTATCTGATTATTGGATTCAATTTGTTGGATCGCCCCGTTACGTCGTCGAGTGATTACTTTCCGTCGCCGTTGCACTATAATTATACATCTAAACTAAATTATAAATCAAATTACACGTAATTCACTCGCGTAAATCAACATAGCGAAAGTATAAATCTGTAAATTATTGCGAAGACCTACAAGTGATCCCATACATGTTGAGATATTAATAATATACTCGATTGGCCCACATGCGATCAAAATATTATTTTTGTCGTATAACTCCCATTACACTAAGAAACGAGCAATTCGTATATGTGTTCCCGACGGTAAAACATTTCCATTGATAGGGAAGTAAAACTACAACGAAAAACACTTAAGATATGAATAGTCTATCACTTATATAATACAGAGTCGGTAATCAAATCGGACTCGACGCCGCCCGTTGCTACGCAACGATGCCTTATTTACAATATTCTTACAAATTTTTACATTTTGCTTTTTGGTCATCGATTTGGGAAGAGAACGAAATGCGAAGACGTTGAGTTGGGCGATATCGCGGAAGTATCGCTGGGACCGGATGTACTGGGCTACACTAGTACATGGAAGCTACCAGTGTACAGATAACTCGAGCGTTCTTCTGTTGCTCACGTTTGATTGTGTTCAGAGTCGGTTCGGTTGGTCTGCGCATCGTTTTGTGTCATTTGTAGGACAATGCGAGGTAACCAATGCAACAAAACCGTACGTTTGTAATCTTGGGATAACTTCTAAAGCGTTGAGGGGACAACGTTGTGCCTACATACCTCCCTTCGTTCAATATTGCTGAGTTTTAAAACTGATATCAGAAGACGCCGACCGAACTGGTGCCATCTTCTAATAAATGCGAACACCAAGCCACTTTACACCAATCATAGCGACTGAAGCATGCATACTATTCCCATTGAACGACATGAGTGATTATCGTTCTCATTCGTTCAATGAAACTATAACTACATATTTGCACAGTCAAATCGCTACAACCATTTAACAGTATGTGACGAATCAGGAATTTGTATTTTTGGCCTGTTTTAATAAATCGCTTTCGAAATATTGCTGTGAAAATATCAACGTCACCTTTTCATACACGTATCAACTTAGGATATGTTTATTAATCAAATCAGCTTTTTTCCATTCAACATTAAAAACCAAACTTGAAAGCGGTTTATCAATACTTGCCAAAATATTGATTTACACACAGAAAACATAGCGAATTATCTCTCCTTTGAGTACTTAATTAAACAAAAGCAAGCTCTTTTTAGACAAACATTGAAATTCGATTAACCCTTCTTTCTAAAAAGAGCTTACTTAACATTTAGTTAAACACTCAAAGAACAACATCGTCCTCTACACCCCAAGTGATCACATACTGTACACACGAACACAACATCACCCATAGCACAGTCGCGTCACTCGTCACTCGTCACTCGTCACTGACGTCACTAGTCGTCACTCGTCACCGCGTCACTAGAAGCAGCGCCGGATGAAGTCCCAGTGCTGGGCGCGTCGTCACTCGCGCGGCGCGTTCTTGAGCAGCGAGATGGCGTGCCGCACGTACTGCACCAGGTGACGGAACGTGGACGACAGCGACAGCGGCCCGCACTTGCGGTCCACTGCTATGAACAGATCTGCAACACAGAAATACTATATTAGGCGGTTGATTTTGTAAAATGTTTCATAGTCTATGGGCTTTGAAATATCAGAGGCAACTGAACTACGTTGCCAATACAGAGACAAGGTTATTTATGGTCGGCGGTCGGCGGCGGCGACCTCTCGCGTCCGGCCTTGGCCAAGGACCGATGCCTGCCGGGGCTGTTCGAAAGAGATACCGTGGCCCCGGAACACAAAGGGCGATGAAGGAACATGGGTGGGTTTTAGTCAGTAAAAGTCTGACACTCCATCCTGCATCGCCCAGAGTGGGAGGAGTCGTTTGACGATTTCCCATCAGAAAAAGAAAAAAATGTTTATTTATGGTTTGTCCGTCTTTCAAAACGAAACACAGTAAAACTGCTTGGAGGCAATAAATAAATATGATTGTACTTGTGCCCGACGAGCTTCATGTCCAATGACTTGTGTGTGTCCCATTAAATATATTTCTGAGTATACTCGTATCGTCATAATCATTTCACTACTGGACTAGCCTCCCCCAAGTGTTGCCACATTGACCGGTCCCGTGCGTCTCACATCCAGCGGATCCGTGATCCGTGTACTCGTATAGCTGCTTGTGATACCCAGTATTCATATTACGAGTCAGGATTTTCCCCTTAAAAAAATCACCCTCCCTCTCTTATTACCCGTACCGCTGCTAGACGTCCTTTTTTTCCCCAAATAAATGAAGAAAAAAAACAATACCATAATAGAACGTACCTCTATTAGCCCTTAGCCTGCACAAGGAGTCCGCCTGCTCCCACAGATCATGCGCCACGTACAGGAAGGCGTAGTACTTGTTGAGCAGCAGCAGCGCCTGGTGCGCGTGCGCCGGCACCGAGTGCGCCAGCGAGCAGTAGCCCGACGACGCAGACCCCGAGCCCACGGACCCCACCGACCCCGCGGGGGACGGCGTCGGGGACAGCGGGGACACGGACTCGGCTAGAGCCGGCTGGAACAAGCAGAGCGTCCCGGTTGTAGTAAGGGAAGTGGGGGACCTACTTAAGACTACTGTTTTTGCATTCAGCTAAAAATATTGCGTCATTTGAAATTAACATACACAGCATTTTTATATAATGAACTTCGATGAGAGGAAATTGAGTAGGGAAAATTCTTTTTTGAATCCTGGTTAAGTTTAAGTCGATTTGCGGCGAATGTCATCATCATGATCATTCTGCTACTCTTATCTCACCAATAAAACTAAATACGATCAGCACACAAACCGCGTTCAAGAGCTGTCAATTTCAATATTCTATAACAATTATGGCAGTTCTTGAACGCCGTTGTTATACTGATGGCGTTCAATTTCATTAGCGAAATTCGCCCTTAATTTCGTTAGGTGTCTATTTTACTGGGACAGGCCCGCCTAGGTTAGTCCGTTAGGGTGCTTGTATAACGCACTGGGTTCCAGGCCCCGTATTGAATAGACTTGTGCAGTTTGATCTGCACAGATCAAAAGAACCGCTTGCATTTTACCCATTTCTTTATTGTATCTGTGTAACCTGTGTAATCTGTGTAACTGACCACAACCGACTACCAGTAATCGCAAGCGAAGATCCAACCATTTTATGTTATAGAAGGGAGTCGAACCATATTTAAAAACATCACTATTAACTACTGATTCGTAAAAAGCAAAAAAATACTGTCAACTACCGAATGAGCAACAAAAAGGTATCTAAGTGTAAAAATCATAGATATATTATTGCATACATGGCAACAAACATAACTGCTGAAATGAGGGTGTTCTCTGCCTGACCCTTCGGGTATTACAGTCGTGATGTGAGGTTTTGTGAGCCTTTGCGAGTTATCTGATTATTTACTCTCTTCTTATCGCTATTATGAAAATATAAAATAAATTCGAAAAAAGAACTGTAATATAACACTGATCAAAAACTTATCGTTATTCGCATTGCCAATATGTGTAATAATATATCTAAAGTGTATTTTTCCTTACTTGTCTAAAATTGGTAAACAATTGACGCATAAAGACATCCAACTACAACTTCTTTTTTATGTAAATGCTTAATTTGAAACAGGTTTTAAAGTAACTTACACCAAATACATTTCTTGTTAAGATATGACATTTACACCTTTGCAAGTGAGTATTTGAAAACGAATGATTGTTTACCAATTATATGACAAGTGAACAAAAACACAAAGTAATGGATAAAAATAAAAGACAAATTGATACAGACATCAGAACGTACCTTCTGTTGGTACTCGTGAACGATCTTGTTGTACTCCTTGACTTCACGGTTGTACATCTTGAACATGCGCAGGTATAGGAGCGCTTGGACTCTTAGGCTGGAAATATAGCGGGTATATGTTAGAAACTTAGAATTTACATAGCCGTACATAGGCAGACTAGACTGACTTATAATGCCACAAGAATACTATGAAAAGGGTTGAAGGTAATGCTTGATATCGAAATCGATTATGAATAAATCGAATATACCAATTGGATTAGAGTAAAAGTTAGTCGATAAGAATCGAACTCATCGATTTGACATTAATCCATGGTAAACGATCTGATTTGAGGCGACTTCATCAAAGAAACTAAACCCGATCAGCATATTGAGACCGCGTTCAAGGGCCGTCAGTGTCAATATTCGACAATAATGCTGAACTTGAACGCAGTTTAGATTTATTAATGAAATTCACCCTAAAATCTTTTGATTTCAGAGACGTGATAGAGATATATTTTACTATATCTATGAAATTCAATCTCTATTTATGATGAAATCTATCAAAATATAACATGTCAAAACACGATCGACACATACTTACTTGAGTACAACCCAAATTAGCATGATAGTAATGAAAAAGACATTTTTGGTAATGACAAAAACAGCAAATAAAAACAAAAAATTACCTGAGTATATCAAGCTTATTGAAAGTATCATGCGGCGACGCCCTAAACCTCTGCGGCATCGAGTGTATACTCTTTATATACTCGATAGTTTCCCGGTAGATGGTAAAGGCGCCTTTGGTGTCGAGTTCTAGCTCCAGTACTCGCCCGGTGAGAACGAAGCACAGTACTGATTCGAGGTACAACATGACACGGGGTAGTGGTTCCTGTTCCTTTTCGGCGGCCGTGCGAAGACGCGTCGCCTCCTCGAGGTAGTATCTGTCGAGTGAAATGTTTGCGTTACGGCTTGTAACAGCAATGAAGGGATTAGTATGATGGAAATGAGTGTGAAATAAACGGCAGGTTCTTTACTGTTTACCGGAGTTATTTTTGTTTGTTTGACCCCCGTGCCTTTTGAGGCAAGGGTGCTTAGAAGGCAACATACCAGGGCACAACAATCACCAATCTGTCTACTAAGTAGACTATAGCAAAATCAAGTGCAGGGCAAGTCAACTTTATAGTTGATTAGTAGAACATAGTTGAACTGCTCACAGTTTAAAATCGCTTGACAAATCGCATTAAACTTTCTCCCAAATCATGCTTTTTGATAATTATTATCGCCCCATGATCTACATGCGCAGGCTTTTATGGGCAGATGCGATAATTGTATAATAATGACAACGTGATATTTATGATGACAAATTGATATTTATAATGAAAACTAGATATTGATAATGACAACTTGATATTATGATAGGCTAATATTGAAATAAATGATGACCTTATAACGACATCCTAATGTTGACCATGATAATATGATATTGATAATGAGATCCTGATATTGACCATGACAAAATGATATTGATAATCACATCCTGATATTGACCATGACAAAATGATATTTTGATTGACAGCATGATAATGAAACTCACTTGTGATCCCTCTCCTCGTCGGAGAGTGCGTCTGCGGGCAGTCGCTCGAAGTAGGAGAAGTAGATGGGCGTCTGCCCCGCGTATGTGTCCGTCCGCTCGTGGTTTGTCGCTGCTACCTCGCCGCCCTGACGGAGAATAGGGGTATTTATGAAGATATTTAGGTCTGCTTGTATCAAAAATCGCTCAAAGCGCTCAACGAATTTAAAATATCAGTCTTTTTTTGACGACTGTTTGATAATGATAGAGACAGAATATTATGTTTTTTTGGTCAATAGCCGTTAACATTTTGCATAACCGTTAAGTGTTACACTTGTACAAGATATTAACGGTTGTTGACTATAACCAAACCAAACCAAATACGGATCGTGAGTTACAGTATTGGATTCTGACTCCCGGTTCTGGTCTACAAGGGTCCGATCTCATCAATGTGACATGTGACATAACATGGGGCAGTAGTGTGGTACCTGCTCGGGATGCGGCGTGTGCGGCCGCTTGGGAACGTTGCGTCGCACGGGTCGCTGCAGCGCGCGCACCGTTTCGGCGCGCAGGCGCGACAGCGACACGCGCACCACCAGGCGCGCGCGCGGCCGAGGGACCACTGCGGGACGACGAACAAAATGCTCAGAAATCAAGTTGTTTAGTTAGGTGACAATCAGCACAATTTGAACGTCAAAAGTTCCATATTCCATGACTATCTTTCAAAATCAGGAATTGGCAAAAAAAAAACCTCCCAGAAACATTTATGCTAAGTATTTATGTATAAATAAATATTTTTAATAAGAAGAAAAATCATCAAATTTAATTTTGTAAATCTTAGACGCAGAGCAAGAGCAAGACCCACTGAGGTGCACTCGCGTGTCGTTCTCTATAATGAATCTTTGACATGCCATTTTCAACTGTTATGCCCTAGAAATTAGGGTTTTGTTTAAATTCCCAAGTAGCACAAAAGTGCTTTATAACAGCATTTTCATAGAGCACCGTGGAAACATTAGCTGCATAAACTTGCTGTATAACAGCGTAGACAGCGCATCCTCTGCTGATATAACTCTAATTTGGGCACAAATTATTCAGCACAAAGCTGTATAAGAATTCCAATTAACAAATAATTGAATTATATCAACATCAAATTAGCATTTATGTGCGTAACAGTCGCCCCAATAGCTGAAAATTGCCTGAATAACAAGACACGTGTTACCTATAATACAGCAAAAAAGACAAATGTGTACATTTTATATGCTTTTACACAGTAGAAAGTACACTGAGTGAAATTGTGGAATGCAATAACTTTATTATTTATTTTTCTTTAATATGAACTGTCAATTTGTTAAACATGAAGTATACGTGTTGTGTTGTGTGCAAGATCTCAAGCGCCATTTGTGAAAAAATAAATATAATGTATGGTAAGTAAAAATTTCGATTTCTTTCTATTATGTCAGTAATCTTATTGGGGAGGTAACTTTACTGTGAAATACTATACATATTTAGTTCAAAATTTTCACGCGCTCTTAAAATACCACTAAATACTAAAAAAAAACAAAAAAAAAATGTACAGTTAACAAAATAAATGTTATTGTTTTTTAGAAAGAAATTGATAATAAGCTGGTAACGTGTAAATTATTTGTGGACCAAATTAATTCCAATCGATATCTTCTAAAATGACCCAAAATAAAAAGATAAAATTTTAAAATAATTCACAGTCACGCAGCGAAAATGGCGGATAGCAAGTGAACTGTTTTAATATTAATTTAATGTTACGGTCTGTACGGGTGTTCTCATGTGGCCTGTAATTCAGAAAATAGTAAATTAGTTAAGCACTTGTGAGAAACAAATCAGCCATGGATCGATGTGAAGAGTAGTAGTGGTTCACATTTTGCGCTAGTTAACCAAAAAAAACACTTTTATGGATCCAAGCTTTTAGGGTACCGCTGTGGTTCTGCTAAAACCATTTTGTTCTCTTTTTAGTAGTAGTAGACGACAAGTACTTAATTTAAATTGTAGTTTAAATAGGTAGCTGCTATTCTAATTTAATTAAAAAGATAATATTAACTATTTATTTATTAGATACGTCTAGTTTTTGTGGCATCAATTTCGACAAAAACTAGATAGGTAGTTTGATTAAGTGGTGATTATATTTCGTTTCTTGAATAATACTTAATTACTAATGATTTTCTTGTTTTTTTTTTTTACAGAACATGCCTTCGTTTAGACTGTAGAGGGAGGTGTTGCCACTCTGTCATTCATTCCTGCACCTTGGGAAACTAAGCGACTTCTACAGTGGCTACCGAGAAGTACTAAATACCCCATGAAACTATGAAAATTCAACGCCTGGATCAGGGTGGGATACCCTTAAAAGTACTTTCAAAAGAAACAACATTCCGACTTATGAAGATGCTAACAGCGAACTAACTTTTGTGGAACACAGATACAGATAATCAGGAAAACGGATGTATTAACTTTCCGGTTACATACTCACACATAAAACATCTAATCTTTATTGTAAATTTCCTTCCACAACTTTGAACATAAATAAACACCGTCTTTTCAAGTAATGGTTTCATTTCATTAATAAAATCTTCCAATTACTCAGTTATAGTTTTCGGTTTTCTTTGTCCAAAATAAATACCAATCACAAAAGGCCTGAAGCATGGATTTTCGAAAATATTGTCAGTTGTATGGGCCAAAACTCATTCTTGGAACTTTTAAAAATTGGCAAACTGTCGAAGTTTATATTCAATGTAATATTTTCTGGAGCCTCATCCCAATGTAATATTCTGTTGTGCGAGTATTCAGCTCATTTCGCTTTTTTTTAGAATGATGATTCAGGTTGACCCCAAAATAGTTCTGGCGTCATTAGGTAATGTATTTCACCAAAACAACAAAAATAAAATAACAGGAACAAAATCATTTATTATTTTTGCTAGGTCGTTCGAGTGTTTGTTCAATAGGTTTCATATGGCCCATTTTTTTTCAACATTCCTGTATTTAATCATGTATATCACAATCACTCGTACAATCACTCGTGTCTGAACTATCTGAATCGTTGGAACAATGTCGTTCGCATATCATAAATATTACATACGGAACCCGTCTATAACTAATTTCAAATTCGGTTGAAAAACGCGTTGTTACATCTAAATCTTTTAGATTAGCTGTGTTTCGATTTATATTTTTTAAGTGATGGAATACACTGCAGAATTGCATTAATTTTAGCGCGTATTCCACCGGTTCTTTTTTGGCTTTCGATATTTCTTAAAACAAAATATAAAGACGTCAACAAGTTGTCAAAATAGTCTGGTGTAGAAATATTCGTTGCATGGTTACATAATTATAATTCAATCAGCAGATTAAATGCCTACGCAAGTTCAATTATTCAGCCCACGACAAAATGGATGCCAGGTTTGCTGCTATGTACCTGCATAAAAGTTTAAAAGTACACTTTAAGTTCTGACTCGGCCTAGATAAATGCTGTTATTCGAGTGTATAGTAACCCCTGACTAATAGGGTAGAAGTTTATCTAAATGCAGCATAAAGCATTAATTCTTTGTTAAATATTTTCACAAAGCAACTGTTGACGTTATAGTAGTTCTTATGTTCTCAATTTAAATGCAACTGTTTTATTGTACACGCTTGGGTTTTTATTCAGGTAACTGCATTATTTGTGTTCACAAACATGCGCTCTTGCAGCTGATAGGGTACTGCACTACTGAACGCTGAATAACAGTGATATCTGTGACGTGTTTGTGGAGTTTAATAGATTTACAGTACAGAAGACAGCGTTAAAGTGAGCTTCAATTTTTTCTAAACAGCTGTTGCAGCCCGGGTGAACTCTAATAAGGGGGTATAAATGCTTAGATTAACGCTGTGGGCCTTATGTGAACATTTATAATGCAGTTCTGTGTTACTTGGGTTGCTAACTTCTTTCGACGCGCTCTCCCCAGATATCGTTGGGCCGCATCTAACGTGTGTTAAGGCAGTGCGAACTGTATGAACTGTACAGGAGTGTCTAGGCAAATGCAACTAGGTCTTACACGTGTTAAACTTTAGAAACACAGATCTAAAACATACATACAGCATAGTAGTATCCAAACACTCACCATTGGAAGACGCTTCCTCCAGTCTCTCTGATCCGCGGCCGGACTTGAGCCCCGACCCCACATCGGCCTCAGCGCGCACGTACCGCTCCGTCGCGATACGTTCCACGCGCTCCACGGGCTTCTCCAGCACCTTGTCATAATAAAATATCGTTTATTTATAAAAAAAGGCACATTTACATTATCAGCTGCCTAACGTAACTATGTTAAGCAGGGCTCGGAAACCGGTTAATTTTCCAAACCGGTTTCGGTCATTGACCCCAAACCAGAAACGATTGCGGTTTAGGTTTCGGTTACCGGTGTTTTAACCGGTTAATTGGAGAACCCGTTTTTTACAAATTCCGATTCTGTTGAGCGAAATTAACCGGTTAATTTGAGATTCGGCGGTAAGTAAAAAAGAGTTTTACCTACAACGCCATCTCTCTTACATCTACAATAATAAAGCTCTCGCTCTAGTCGCTCTACGCCAACGAATAATGCACTCACAAGCAGATTGTGTTCGACCGCGCTCGTAGTTTCGTTTTAATTGTCGTGAGTGCAACAAAATACTTGAATGGAGTCTGAGTAATACCGGTTTATTTAGGTTAGTGCGAGTATTAAAATTATATTTTCTGCAAAAACCGGTATCCAAAATGATTTAGGTTTAGTCTAAACCGTTCTTGTAATTAACCGGTTAATCGAAGAACGATATTATAACGGGTTTATGAACAATATTAACCGGTATTTCAAAACCGGTTCCAAGCCCTGATGTTAGGGTCGGCTTCTAATCTAACCCGGATCCAGCTAAATGCTAGTGTTTTACATGGAGCGACTGCCTATCTGACCTCCACAACCCAGTTGCTGGGTAATAAGACACCTTGGTAAGACTTGGTTTTCCGATTTTCGGGCTTGTGTACCGCCAAGATAACCCGTCACAAATGTAATGTTCCTGAACTAGGTTGAACCTATCCTTCACTTACTTCAGGCCAAAAAGTGCATAAATACCTTCGTAATATTGTAAACTAGCTGTTGCCCGCGGCTTCACTCGCGTTTTGGTCGGAAATTATCCCACGGGCACATTGTAAATATAGCCTAAGGCACTCGGGGATAATGTAGCTTTCTATTAGTGAAAGAATTTTCAAAATCGGTTCAATAGATCCCGAGATTACCCCCTATATACAAACTTACAAACAAAATTTTACCTCTTTATAATATTAGTATAGGTTAACAATGAGTGTAAAGTAAAACACTAAAATTAAAAGTAAGGATATAATACCTTGCTCTCAAGCCGGTCGTGCGTCAACTTGCTGTCGGACAACCGCGGCTTCGTGTCCGGAAGACGGTCGTGCGATAACTTCTCCACTATCCGCTCATTCCGCTCGTTCCGCTCCCCTGATAGTCGATCGTGAGATCTTTCTCTCGGCAACCGATCTATCGACATCTTCTCACTCGGTACCCGTTCAGTAGACCGCCGGTCGTTGAGCCGATCTGAGGAGAGACCCCCCGATAGCCTGTCAACCGAAAGACGGTCGCTGGCCGATGAAGACCGGTCCGACGTGGACGTACGCTCCGTCGATATCCGATCGACGGGGCGGTCGGGTATCCGGTCGTTGGAGGTACGTTCGGTCGGTATCCGATCGTTGACGATCCGATCGGAGGGTATTCTCTCGTAGGAAGTCCGTTCGGGTATCCGATCGCTGGGGGGTCGTTCGATGGGGACTCGGTCGTTGCTGAGTCGGTCAGCGGAGCGGCGTCGGTCGGATCGGTCGGATCTTCGGTCGGGCTCGTGCGGCGAGAGTCGGGCCATGGCCTCCTCGTTGCGCCGCTCGGCGGAGCGCTCCCGATGTCTCCTCTCCTCCTCGTCGGCTTCGGGCGCTGTGACCTCGATGATGGTCACCTGACCCTTGCCTTTGCCTCCCTTCCCTTTGCCGCCTTTACCTCCCTTGCCACCGCACTCGTCGCTTTTCTTCGGTGTGAAAACCTGAGGAAAAAAGTATTTAGGTTACAAATTGTCTCATATTTTAACTAAATATTTTATTTCCTGTGGAAAACTGCTATAAGTAGTGTGTATAAGTAGTGTAGTTATGCGGACGGATGAGAAACATTTCGGAAGCAAAGTTGGTATAACTGTGGGTGGTTGGTGGTTATACTGGTTATATCGTTAGAAATATGATATGACTACAGAGATGACGGCTAATAGAAAAAGTAAGAAAACCCCAAACCAGGGTTGGAAAAAAAAAGTTTTTTTTTTAAATTTTATAAAACAATTATTTTAAACAAGTGTTTTTTTTTTTTTTTTTGGTTTAGCGCATTATTTCAAATTAATTCGACCTATAATATTTCATTTCTAGACCAGATCTTTTCAAATTCGCCATAGTAAATTAAATATTTACAAAAAACGATCATTGGATAAACATTTATTTTATGTTGCGTATCTCTAATCAATACTGAATGCTTTACATTCACCCTGCATGTTCTAACTAATGTTGATTTTTAAATTGGGCGACATAGGGCCTTTGCCAGCGGGACTATACCGGCGGGGAATTACCTATGAACTATGAATTCTATTCTATGAATAACCACTAGTCCATTGCTTTACTTTCTTCCGACAGCCGACATTAGGGACTTCACCTAACGGGACTTTACCGGCGGGGAATTACTTATTAATTCTATAAATACTATTGCCTTTCTTTCCAATATTTCATTTTTTACACCTCATAAAAATGTCAACTCCAGGACGCAAAAAGCATGCAATTTGAGAACAATTCACATCAATCTCCAAAGAAAATATAGGGTGCGTTGCAGCAAATGTAAAAAAGAATTAGTTGGACTTGTGAATAAATTAACTGGTTTTATGTCAAGCTGTGTATGGCTCCTAAATATGAATTTATTTTCATTTGATATCCATTCATTCGCGGCCGGCGGCGCGGTTGTTTTTTTATTATTTTATACAAGGCTTAAAACTTGTTTTAATCCGTGTTTTTAAACATGTGATAAAAAACACGGTTTAAAATCAAACTGTTTTGAACACTGTTTTAAACATGTGTTTTAAAACAACTTGTTTTAATCATGCCAAGATCTTCTTTCCGATACTAACCTTACGGAAGATATGCGTCTTGGTTTCTTGTAGCGCATGATGGTGTGCCGGCGGGTCGGGCTCCACGTCACTGTCCACCAGCGGCGCGGGGGGCGGCGGGGGCGCGTGCGCGGGCGGCGGGGGCGAGGGGAGGCGCGGCTTGGGCGGACGGCCGCGCTTCTTCTTGACGGGCCGCTCCTCCGAGGGCCGCGCCTTGGGCGGCCGCCCGCGCTTCACCGCTCCCGCGGGCGCGGATGGAACCACTCGGGGTGATGTCTGAGGATAAAATACTCCTATTATAGCCAATATTTATCAAAATTCTTATTTTACACTATTTGGCGGCACTCAGCAATCGGCCCACCGGATAGTAAGTAGGCTCCATCACCCAAGAAATCTACAGTACCAAAAGCATCGCATTGTGTTAACATCGCAAATACAAAACTGAACAGTCTTACGTGCCTGTAATTATACCGACATCCATAACGTTCACTGCTAGGTATAGTGCTACATACATGGTCCTTATTGTGCCGCGTGGCTCTAGTCTTCTGACTAGGGCCACGCGACCGAGGCCTTATTTTTGTCATACAATTTCATTCAAGCGCCAAAGGAACCATGCCACGTTGTATATGCCTTCTATGTCATGTAGTACCTATCTACAAATATATTTGTTACCGTATGCCTCGGCGTGTCCTCATCGCTAGAGGCCGACGGACGGCGGGTGGGTATGGAGCGTCTCCGCCGCACGACGCCCGGCGACGGCGACGACGCCTCCGAATCTGACATCTCCGAAATCGGACTCTGCAACAACATGATAAAAGATATGTTAGTAAAACTTGGATGTGTTTCTTGGTACAAATACAAGAACGTTAAGACATTAAACTGTTTCTTCATTCTTCAATCTTCTATCCACAATGACTGTCTTGAAGATTTTGGGTTTTCTCAAATCAATCACCTCAGTGAATACTGCTGGACATAGACCTCTCCCAGGTTGCACCATAACTTTGTCTTCCGCTTTCCACGTGCAGTCTCATACAGCCACCTTTTAACTTGCTTATTTCCTCTCGAATGCCTTGATATAATCATCATCATCTTATTCCAAGATGTCCAAGTACTGCCATCGTCCGTCCATCAGTACATAGAATCCAAGCATATAAACTTTTCAACTGTGTTAAAAAAACTCACGATTTTCTCTAGAAATATCTAAAAATGCTTTCTGTTTCTGTCACTTTTACTTGAATAATGATAAAATAATATAATTATCACTTGCTTCGTTGAAGGGAAATATCGTGAGGAAACCTGCATGCCTGAGAGAAATATTTCTCGACGGCTTGTAAAGCCAAGTTAGAGGCCCATGGGCGGCCCAAAAACTCTGACACCAGGTTAGGCACTAACCACACTATATAGAAAGAAAGAAGAACCTGAATAATACTAGGAACAGTCGTAGACGCAATATTTCCATGAGTCGCCCCCACAGCTTGCCACAATAAATCCTTTAACCTGAGGTACTGGTACCAAATCCTCTCCCGATCTTCAAACGGCACATCACTGATACTGTTTTCAAAGTTCATCAGTCCGTAACGAAGGGAACTCTTTAGTATGGAAAGCTGGATCCATTTCTGTGTGACGTCTTCTTCGCTATCAGCCATTATGTGCTGAAGCAAGTTGTAGTACAGTCCGAAGTATATATCCATGTTGTGCTCTTTGTATCTTGGTGCAATATACAGATATTGCACCAAGAAGACAAATGACTTTTTCACGCGGCTCTTAATCAAGAGTTGACGATTTTCTTGTTTTGGAAACTACATGATTATTTTACAGGATTTTCTTTTTATTTGGTTGCCTTTCTATTTACTCCAGCCGAGAAGATCTATTTTTAAATCGTTCGAACAATGTTTCGCAAAAGGATTCAGTTACAAAACGTCTTGTAACTCAAAACACAAGTGTTGTGAACTCAACGCGATCCCAGAATCAACCGCGAGCTTACGACTCAGATTGTAACAAACGCTTACTAAGTATTCTTACTAAGAAACGTATGGCCACTTGGTTTCCAAGAACTGTTTATCTTTAGAAACATAACACCTGGGAGAGGGTCGCATAATATAGTCGAGATACTATTGCATTGCGGGCTAAATGCGGAAAGTGCTGGGTAGGCCATTTTTGACCGTGAGAGGTAGATGTACCTACAGCAATTCAGAAAAGAATAGATTATTCTTTATTATGTACAGTTGTACACCATACAAATAACATTGACAGTTGACATTGACACAATGGGCGGTCTTATCGTTAAAAGCGATATTTTACAGACAACCGTTGGATGGATTTCAGCATTTGTTTATGATTCTAGTAATGGAGAAAGAAAACATCGACATACCAACCCTCACTGGGCCCGCATAGTGGATCATGGCCTAGAGGGAAGCCTTCGCCCCATCAATCTTTCTTTATCGTGTGGTTAGTGCCTAACCTGCTGTCAGAGTTTTTATGCCTCCCATGGGCCTCTGACTTGGCTTTACATACCGTCGAGAAATATGTCTCAGACAAGCTGGTTTCCTCACGATGTTTTTCTTCACCGAAGCAAGTGATAATTGGACGTAGTTACACGAAAAGGATCCAATTCACGACATGGTCAAAGATGAGTTAAATATACCAAACTGATGCTAAATATCAAAACTATCGTCCAGTAAAAAAGATCCAAACAAAAACATCTGTTTAAACATTTTTACCAACAAAATACAATACTAAGCTTGATTATACTATTAACAATAAAAAAAAGTGTTATTATTCCACACACAACATCATACTTTCAATTAATTTTAAAATTAAAATACCAATGAAGAAATTTCTTCCAAACTTCAAATGTCAATATATCTCCAAAGTGACTTTGTGTGGATTGGATCCTTTTCGTGTAACTACGTCCAATTATGCACTACACACATGAATCCGAAAAATCAGAGGTATAGCACTGGAACAATAACGTTTTACGCTGATTATGCAGATTTATGCGTATGCAAGCGGCGATACTGTCTTTAAAGTTATATGGTCACGTTTTTTTTTCGGATGGGAAATCATCAAATAACTCCTCCCGGACTGACTAGGAGGGAGTGTCAGACTTTTACTGACTAAAACCCATCCATGTTCCTTCATCGCTCTTTGTGTTCCAGGGCCGCGGTATCTCTTTCGAACAGTCCCGCAACCCTGGCAGGTTGTATGGTCACCTGAGTCTAAGTTTGTTGGCAGTTTCTATCAACACCTGCTAAACTTTCATTATTTTAGACATGTAACAAGTTGACGACAGCTTCGAGAATTACCGATTTGTCATCCCATCTTCAACACGTTCGCTTGCTAAATAGGGCAGTTGTATACTTAGAAATCTGAGAAAGGTATAGTCGCAAGCTGTTTAGTACTAGAAGTGTAAATTACATGGAAGATAGATCGATCATTCTTGTTTCACTGTTTCACTATTTGATATTAAGTCCCCTTTAATCAATATTCCCTGGTAGTGGTATATTAATATTGGCATTGTGTAGGTTAACCTCCAGCTAGATAAACTAAAGGTGACGACGTCAAAAGGCGACTGAGAGGGACTGGTTTCAGAAGGCAATAAACGGGATTTCGTTTTCTTTTCGAATCGATGGTACTCTTTAGATCAGATGGCGCCAGTGGGTGGTCCACTTAATAGCAACGGTCAGTGGCGTTGCTATTGCTGAATCAGAACTGAATGATTGAACGCTGTCCCAACAGTCAATAGCCGCTGAGTAAGCCGCAAAAAAACACCGATATATTTAGCTCAAACTCAGTCATTAACCTGTTGAAGAAACTGCAAGAAAAATACTCTTAGATATCATCCAAACTCACCGGCTTCCCCTTAATATCAGCAAGAGCATGTCTGACATCTTTCCCCGACTCATATGTCTGATCAGGCGGTTGCGCAGGCGGCGGCGCGAAGTTGGAAAGGCTCCAGGAGGGGCGCTGCGCGGGGGGCGGGGCGGCGGCGGCGGCGGCGGGTGCCGGGGCGGCGGCGGCTGCGGCCGGCGCCGGCGCAGGTGCTGTGGACTCCGCCGAAGAGGATTCTGATTCGGAATCCTCGGAAGGTGATGAACTGCCTGAGGTCGGACTGCCTGACCCGATTGGTGATATAGGCCTGTAAATTAAAATTATAGTCAGACATTAAACATTTCATCAGGTTTTTTTTTGTAAGTGGGCTTTGTGCTGAAAGTGAACTGACGCCGTCTGATGTCAAATACGATTTATCGATAAAAATTGAAGCCTACTTTAACGTGATTGATTACATTTGTTTGGTCAGTGATAAAAAAACTCGCATTAGCACTGAAGCAATCCATACATTTCACATGTTAATTGAGGATTGCTGTAAGTAGCTACATTTATTATGCATAATGCTATTTTGATTATAACTCATTTATTTTATGCAAATAAATGATCCTGATCATTGAAATCTTTAAAGTAATTCCATGGCCATTCCACTGTCGCATTCAAAAATAAAACGTCAAAAATCGTAATTCACAAACTGCAATCCTTTCAAATCAAACGAGAAAGCCCCGGTTGGCTCTTGGACTTGTTGAAATTAATTCAATTTCAGTCGCGTACTTAAAACTTACGAGTTTCCACTCGAGATAAAAATCAATTAAAAACTTAGCGCTTACAAAGGGAAGTGCAGACGTGGCGTAATTTACTTAGCACGGGAATGAACCTGTGTCGTTGGTTTTGTGGTCGGAAGCAGTATTGCAAAGCAAAAGCTCCTCTATTCGATTCTCGGGTCGGGAGAAGTGTTATTGGGTTTTCCACCAGGGATTTCTCAGTAGTAGCCCAGAATCTGAATCTGTGGCCGGTTACTGACGATAGGCTTGCCCCTATTACATGAAACTGGCAAAATGTTGGTGTACTGTATGTATAGGGTACATCCCTGTCTAACCTCTGATTATAGACATAATGTTATGCTGCTGTTATGGACGTCGCCTATTACATAAGGACTGACAAAATGCTGGTGTACAGTCACGAGCACCAATATGTAAACACTTCAACTTTTAAAACTGTTCCTCCTACTGTTCTGATTAAAATTTCATGTTGTTAAGAACATAGTATTTTGGAACTGATATTATTTATGAAATAATATCAGTAATATATATAATATATAGTATAATATAATATAATATATATAATAATATCTATATTATTATTTTTCTTTTTCCTATCTCCAAGTTACAATCGTTATTTCTCGCGAATATTGCTTTTAAAAGGAAGGTGTCAACATTTGGTGCTCGTGACTGTACTGTATAGGGTACACCTCTGCCTAAACCTTAGCAGATTACAGGCGTGTTGTTATGGGAATGAACTTACGGTCCTATCGCGTGTGTGTTGGCGACCTCGTCATCGCTCGCATCCGATAAGCCGAGGTCCTTGTTCACCACATCACTGGAAACAGAATTAAACATACTATTAACTTCCGAAAAAGTAGGCTTCCTTATCTTGAGCCCCTGTCCCTTTTAACAGCTGTGAAGGGAAATGAATGCCTAATGAGGGCTATCGTTTTTGATTTCACCAGACGGCGCTGCTGTCGATTAAGGTGCTGTCAATAATTCTATTTTATACTTTATACTTAGTACCAATATTTCATAAAAAGTTTATTTTCTTACGTATATCAACATAACGTAAACTTCAGGTTCATATATATATATATATTTACAATATTCTCCTTAAAATAAGCAAACATAAACATTTAAAAATAATTTTACCTCCAAATACTGACAATTACGATTCTAAGTTGCTACTTAAAATCTTCAAGTCCTAATTAATCAGGAATAGCTCAATCTAGACCACAATCGTAAATATTTGTAAAAATACGTGTTAAAACAGCACGCAACGCGCGAACAATCTATGACATCTGACATTTCGGTGCCCCCGCGCTACACTAGCGCCTCTACGTCTCATACGCGATAGCCCTAATTTCAATACGCAACGCTTAAGCAACGCTTGTCTAAATATATTGCGCTGCTAGAATTTCAGCTGTCTGTGCTGACGCCAGCGTAGAAAATCCAACACCTTTTTTGCGCAAGTGTTATTAAAAATGGGCATCATCATCTGCCTAGCCTTTTCCTAACTAAGTTGCGGTCGGCTTCCAATCTAACCTGATGCAGTCCAGTACTTTACATGCAGCGACTGCCTATCTGACCTCTACAAGTCCACAACCCAGTTAGTACTGAGTAATACGATACCCCTTGGTAAGACTAGTTGTCGGACTTTCGGGCCACTGACGACTGTCAAAGATCTACAATTGACAGCCGGGACCAACAGCTTAACGTGCTTTCCGAGACACGGAGGAAACTCGGTATGTCATGGGTGGTCACGAACCAACCCAGGCAAGCGCAGCTTAACCTGAAGATAGACCTAAGCGGCTGTTTTTATATAGCTACGAGCTCCTCCATAAAAAACAGGCATAAGTCAGCAATACATATTCCTATGAAACTAACTAAAACTACGTAGATCGATTTGCTCAGGTACACCATAGATAGGTACTAAGCTGATATAAAATATGAATAGAAAGGCCTGGAAGGAGGAAGGCAGATTACCGGACTGAACCTAAGGAAGAAGGAAATTCGCTTCATGAAGAATTCCATTTTTACTTTCATTTGATAAGAATTGGGGCGAAGTATTTAATTCGAAAGATAGCTAACGTTAAATCAGCTGAAACTAGTGATATGGACAAGGCTTTCTACTAAATTACATATCGTTGAAGCATTTAGGGAGTTAGAAATAAAGGATGATTTGTTATTGCTACTTTTTAACTACACCAATATACAATATAGCCCATGGATGCTTGGATACTTTGTAAATGCAAAATAGATTTTCTCGTAAAATACCGATTGCAAATTTGAGATAAACCCTATTTCATAACAGTACTGATCCCAAAATACTATGATCGTAACAACAATAAATTACAATCAAAAATCAACACAGAAAGAGAAAATACTTTTAAAAGTTGCGGCGTTTATACATATTAGTGTTCGTGAATATATTGTATGTATGTACTACCGAGTCCACTGTCGGTCGACAACTTTTAAACCTTATCACTTAGGTCATAAGGGTGAAAGTGGCGGGAGTACAAGGCAGTCATTCGTGTGCGTAGCCCCATCGTACATAGCCGAAAGACCTTTCATTTGCATGCAGGAGTGGGACGTCTGTTTACAGGACGGCCCACCGAAACTGACGGAGTGAATTGTTCGGTAGTCACTATGTCGGCTATTCTAAGCTCTGAAATATGTGTAGAGGTACTAGATTGACATGTGTTGGACCCTTGATGGGGGTAAGGAGAATTGAAACGAAAGGTCTAAAGATCTAGATCTATTTTAACAAGGTAGCGTATGCAATATGTTTGCTAGAAGAAAGGATTCAAAACAGTTTCTTGCTCTAATAAAGATTAACATTCAATCAAGATGAGTACCTAATTAACAATTGAAGAAAGAAGATTGCAACTTACACGTGCTTGTTTTTGCAAATTGCAATCTTCTTATCTAAATAGTGCTTCGACATTTTAATAAATAAATGACGGCAAAGATAATTGTTAATTATTATAAACATAAGTAATCGGATGGACCTTTGAGTAAAAGGCTTTAGCATATCCCATTGAATTGATTGATTTTTTCAGATTTAAGCCAGTTCGATTCCCGAGTGTGGCAAGCGAATCCTCGAAAATCTTTTAACGCAGATTTGTTTCCTTTTAAAAATAAAGGTATATTTCCTTTAAGTCAAATTTGCTATCACCAGTATTTCGCGTACCTAATTTTTCTCCAGGTGAGGTTGACAAATTCTAGCCTGTATTTTCATGCCTTGATAGAACAAGTTTGTCTAACGCTACATATACATGTGAGTTGTATGTTTATTCTATTAAATAGAGCACAGGGCTCTAATAGGTAGTCTATATTTAGAAAACTCCATAAAACAATATAACGATATCTCTTTATCGATCCCACAACTCGAAAGTAAGGCAGCTGCTACACGGCTACACTCAATGTTTATCTATTACTCTGAAATTTACGAGTAACCCTTTTAAAATGAGATTGATACTCACGGCGACACTGAACTCCTTGAGTTGGATATCCGGTTGTCCAAACCTGTAACAACAAACAAAAACATATATTTATAAAGGCTTCAAAACTTCAAACATCGTAAAATACTCGTAAAGTTACCAATTATGTAAATCGTCTCCGTTCATTTGAGTTAAACACAAAATTTAATAACTTTGTACCGTTGGATGAACAATATATTCTCATTAAAAAACGTAATTAATCTTTCGATGTTTTTATTGGTAAAAATGTTTCGTTTAAAGAGGTGCAATTAAGGAGTTCCTGCGGTTCTTACTAATTAGTGTCGTGTATTTGTTTGTGTGATCATTTGTCACCGCTATATCTATAGCTGCCCGTCTGTGAAGCCCAAGGCTACGATACATTAGACTTACAGCATTTAGCAACCGTAAATTCTACAGCCGACTCCATTATTTGTTAAATATCAACCATATTTAACATCGAGACTGCGATTTGCGATTATTGTCCTAAGTAATCTCTTTTAACTTCACTGATTATTTGCTAGAAGCAGATTGCCTTTTAAATGCTATAAAATGTGAAACAGAATAAGTAAATAAATGTAATTACGTCGGGTTCTATCAACATCTAGAACAATCGTTGGTAATGCGAAGTACTTTCGTTTATTAGAGCTAAGAGCTTTTCATTTTCTCTCATAGTTCGTAAGGTTGGTTATACGGACGTAGCTTTCTCAGGTTGTGCCACAGAATCCGCAGTGAGTATTCATTAGCTGCGACAAGGCACACAAATAACTCTATGCATAATAAATGCCACTGTACAAGTGGCGGTTACTTCGATAAATTAGACTTTATTCAAAACGACCGGACTAAAGTACTTGGCAGTTAAAGGACGCAGTCACACATTCAATGCTTGCGTTTCCTTTTGGCTTTTGCTTTTATTTTTCAATGACGAATGGACGCAAAGTTAATAATGCGTCCGAATAGAATGTTATATTGTAACAACCTACAGCTAACCTCGAGTCTGTCCATTATTTATGTATTTAACTGCTTGTATAAAATCATTATTGATTGGTCACGCATAACATCCAAATTATATATTTTTTCATGGAATGCTAGTTTACAAAAACAACCTCTGCTATTATACAAAGGTTGCATTCAAAAGCCACACCATTTAATCTTATTAAAAGTTGCTTTATTAAGCCATTCCTATTGAACAATGGTGCATTAAACCTGATCGGCAAAAACTACATTGCAGCACGAGAAAAACCTGAATAAAATCCCCCTTCGTCCATTCCAGGGAGTAATTAGCTAAAGAGTCCAATTGTGTGGTTTGACTGCAGCACATACACCGTGTATAAGTGCATCGCGTCGAGAGCGGCCGGTGTTTACTTAGGCGTAGAGAAATGTAAACATGTCGGTGGACTCGCTGGTAGCGGGTTCGGTACCAGGCCGATACCCTACCGACTTTAAACAACCTATAAAAGTGCCTTGAACTCTACGGTGCACATAATTAT
The DNA here is from genome assembly GCA_947578425.1 of Eugnorisma glareosa. Lineage (NCBI taxonomy): Eukaryota > Metazoa > Arthropoda > Insecta > Lepidoptera > Noctuidae > Eugnorisma > Eugnorisma glareosa. The sequence goes on along the minus strand of OX387960.1, from coordinate 14,318,632 downwards.
GTTTAGTGTAAACATTACACTTCTCACAATTCTCACGGATAGCTCGTCCAAATACTTGGAGTGATTTGAACTTCCAGCTGTATGTTCAAAAAGTTAAGTGTGAAATGAATCTTCAATTTGATTACTGAAAACTTGTCTCACCTAAGTACGTAGACATGTGTATTGATCAGTTGATCTATTAACATTAGTACACAATCTATAAAAAGCCAGACAGCTAAAGTTCAATCAATCTAACAAAATATGAACACTCATGAACAGCATAAAAACGAGATTGAAACTACGCAGTTATTTTCCACGTAAACACCTGTAAATCCCATCAATAATGTCAATGGATGCCGTCGATCAAAATCATTCGCTCACTCATTCGCGGCTTATCCCGCCATCGAGATCCAGAACAGAGGGAATACATATAGGGAGAAGTGAATACTATAATTTACCCCGAGACCGATGACGTAAGCCGAGGACTATGACCGACAGTCCTTCAGGGTCAACGACCTCCAGGGTTGCGGTGACTTGGCAGTGTCAGACAGGCGACGGCCGAACCTGCGGCCCATTCGGCTACGAAACTAAGGCTATATAGGCCGTTTTTACTTCAATATAGGCATTGCTACGCCCCTTGAACTTGTATATGAACCCGTGAACTTGAGAATGAAAGCCTAGTTCTTTTTACATTTTGTATACAGTAAGTAATGGCTTTGTGTAATGTAATTTCAGGAGTGGAACGTGCTTAATCCAATGTCAAAGTCAAAATGTCGTATAAACGTCTTAGTATTGGAGAGAGCAACATCCCATTCATACATCCCACGCTGAACTATGAGCAACTAAAAACACACTCATCAAACTTTGTGTGATATAAATAGGTTGAAACTAGCGTTGTAACGTTTTGTTTGTAGCGTCACAGTGCCGGGCGGCGAGTGACGTCATTGTACTCCACTGCTTTACGGATACAGGACAAGGAGTAGAACACTAATGGAGCAACAATGCATCAACGACGTCACCTATATGAACTGCGTCGCCGGTGTATGATGCTAGCGTTCGATTAATTACTGACGTTTCTGACTCCAACTATTGAGTGACTTCATAAATATACGTGTGTACTCTTCTGTTATTTGCACTCTTTGGTACGGAAGCGAGTGTACTGCGCTGCTGAGTGCCACATGCGCTAACTTGCGTAATGAATGACCACCCACGTTACTTCAGTTTTCTTGCACGTGGATGCGGCTCGAACACGAGTACACGTTTGTGAGCCTGCTTATAATAGTGAGGGATTTCCAATTAAGCGATGTTTTATAAACAAGAGATAAAGCATAAAGGAAATTGATCTAGGCGTAATCTTTTGAAATCGAGTCAGACGATTACTTAAAACTTCGACGATACGATTTGTTTATTTAACTTAATTGAAGATGAAGATGCGAGGCTAAACAATCCTCGTTAGTAACAAAAAAGGCTCAAAAACAAACATTGCTTTTTACTGATCAAAGTCTATATCCATACACTCTAATAAATTCAAAAGCTAATTACGTGAAGCAATAAAATAATTTTGTTTATTTTCCTCAGGGCGGGCCAGTGGGCGTTATTTCACCACGGCCATATTACCCACCAGGCCACCACCGTAGTTCACCGTACACGCGTCGTATAACCGCTCTATAAGGCAAGCCGCGTATGTGCCCGATAGTTTTTCTTGTGACGTATACTAGTTACCGTTGCGAATCCATCATGTAAATTATGGCGACTTGTTTTGATGTTACAAATGCGTGTAGAAGAACGTGACATAGTGATGTAATGAGGGGTTTTTGCTTCATGTTTTGAAATGTAGCGAAGTAAACTCGGTTATGTTGGCAACATTTTTTGTACTTTGTAGGGCTTCAGAGAAGTTGTCATGCCGGAATGAAACGTTTCTTCGTATATTTTACGAACTGCTCACTAACTTGCTAACAAAATTATTTTATCATTGTTTACAAGCAGAATTTTTAGTGGTTTATTTTGCATCTATACAAAATCGCAACCCTTTCGACTTGAATAGAAGGTTTTCCACCAATTATAGTTCTATAATATTCATAACGAGAACGCAAAGATCACAAATGTATTCCACCTATACTCAGTCCAGTACAATTGAAACAAAATAGTAAACAAATCAATATTCTTTGTTATAGTTGGTGTTATGCTGTTCTTACGACAACATCCGGCTCGTTGGGCAAACCACTTAATATCGAGTAGGTTTTAGCACTTAGTAAACTTCATAAAACCGCTAACGAATTTACGCGTGTATTACTTCACAGTTTGAATGCAATAAAATGCTAGTTTGTTAAAGTTTTACGGCAAATAATGACTCTACTTTCAATCAGTTTTGTACTGTATTGTACTTATAGTAATCATACCGTGTATTACAGCCGTTAAGCGCTTTTATCGTGACATCAAGGCATCTCAAAAAGTTATTACGTCTACGTACTTACTGTCACAAGTACCTTAATAAGGGTCTAAAAATATGTATGGAAGTCTAGTAGAGGCTTTGGAAAATTTTATGTTTATTTATAGGATCCTAGCTGTTGCCCGCGACTTCGCTTGCGTTTTTGTCGGAAATTATCTCACGGGCACGTTGTAAATATAGCCTATGGTACTCGGGGATAATGTAGCTTCCTATTAATGAAAGAATTTTCAAAATCGGTTCAGTAGATCTAGAGATTACCCCCTACATACAAACAAATTGTATCTCTTTATAATATTAGTATAGATTATAGTTTGTAGACCATCAGCCCAAGATGAATCTGCTCACATTTGAAACAAAATCCCGTGCACACGATATCCACCTCTGTATACTGTACAGTCTCCATTCTGTGTCATCGGCCGATGTTTTGAAGATAGTTCCTTTTTCTATACAATTGCGTAACATGATAGAATTTGTCGTATTAAGTATAAATAGATGTTTAACTTGTGCCTTCATTTCAGTATCAATGGCAAGGAATTTGACGTCACTGGATAGGATATCTAGGTGAGCTAGTAACTAAAACTGTTTATTTTTGTAGTCGGATGTGGAAACGCACTCATCTGCTTTTTTCCAGCGGAAATCCCTTCAACTGAAAAGTAAGTTGGAACACCACTAGCCTTGTAGAATAGTGCTCTAAAATATACCGTAGACAAAGAATAACATAAAACTTAGCACGTAAATCGAATCGCTTCTTCAGTTATAAGTGCCCTTCCAGAGAAAGAGGCGTTAGTCATTCAGGATCAAGCTCATCGTCGATTAGTCGCAGTTCTACTAAACTAAGTGCGTAGCGGTCCTCAACTCCTCACCATTGAGATAGCTATGCAGCGTTACAAATCGAACAAACGTCACGCATGGCCGCGCCTCCGTCGACCACCGGCCACCGGTCAACAACCACTAAATATTTGTTTACATCGCGCCCACCTTCATGTTTATGGCTTGATTCAACGCGAAATTTACTATGAAACGGGGCAATGGATTTTATGCAGTCATTGTTCCATATTTTCTGGCTGAAATTGGAAAATTATTAACGCATATTCGATTCTTTGCGCTATTAATATCGTAAATATATTGACAATTCAATAGTAAATATGGTTTAACTGAAAGAAATACTTTAAGTTTATAAACTAAATAATAACGCTTTTGATACTTGTACATATTTGTATTACAGATTTGTAGTTTGTAAATAATGTAAATATCTTGATTCAAATAAAAAGGAATAATAAACGACGCGAAGAGTGAGCTATTAATGCGCCTTTAGAATTAGAAGACCCCCTAATCTTCTGTAAATTACTGAAAAAGATTATCACTTATTATGATTTTACTGTAATTTTATACCAGTTCAATCTGTACTATTAACAAGAATTTGTGTGGTATAACTACCACTTAAAACCAGACTAGGTATTGAAAAATCACGCTCTCATTAAAATCGGAGTTTTTTATTTATTTATTTATTTTAGTACATGGAGGACTTATTATTATTATTCTTACTTTATTTCGGTTTATCCTATGTTACCCGAGCCGTAATAACGAATCGATTGACATCTTATTAATCAAAATCGGATGAATAGTTTAGGCTCTACGGAGGAACATAGGTAAATACAAACATGTTACATAAATACATACATAGACTGCTAAAATCATAACCCTTCCTTTTGGCTTCGCCGTAGTCGGGTAAAGATACAACGTTTTAATCAGGTCCATTGACAATTTATTTTGCATAGACAGCTCTACTTTGCGTATACTATTTAAGAGTGTACAAGCAAAGGAAGGAGATGCAAGGACGCATACATAAATCATGTCCCAGAGTGCAGTTCGCGAGTGCGACAAGCCGCGAATAAGAGCAGCGGATAGTAAGACAAATATGCTAAACATGGCATCTGTTGCTGTCTGCTGAGTTTTCTCAAGTCTGCAACTCCGCACCAACGAACACGCATTTGTTGTTTTTTACCCGACTACGGCGAAGCCAAAAGGAAGGGTTTTGATTTTAGCAGTCTATGTATGTATGTTTGTATTTACGTATGTCCCTCCGTAGCGCCTAAACTATTTATCCGATTTTGATGAAAAAGCTGTCAATCGATTCGTTATTATGGCCCGGATAACATAGGCTACTAACCGAAAAAAATACCCCGATTTTAATTAGAGTGTGATTTTTCAGTAGTCATGTTTTTAGTGGAAGTATACCACACAAATGCTTGTTTAGGTTGATATTATAGATACTTTATAGAAATAGAATGTAGATAGTGACTGCCTCGTTCGTCTAGTGGTCACAAGCGCCACTGCTGAGCATGAGGTCCTAGGTTTAATTCCCGGGTCGGGAGTACCTACCCACGGAGTCTGGATTTGTGCCCAGTTAGTGGCATTATGCTCACCCCCTTTTACATGGGACTTAAACATAACTGATAAAATGTGGGTGTATTTGTTAGGTACACCTCTGCCTAACCTTTCGGGAATTAGCAAGGCGTGATGAGGTTATGATTACAAATTTAGCTTTACTTTGTTATTTTGTATATTTTATAATAAACGTGTTAAACGTCTCTTTTATTTTTATAATTTTAGTAAGTAACTGTAATTGGTTGTAAACACAATCGTTCTATTTAAATAAATAAGTTATGTTTTTAAAAATAGAGTCGTATATTTTTATAAAAATGTAGTCATATTTTTTTCTGGTGTTTTGGGCCTTTACAAGCTTAGCTCTGCTAAGAAAGAAGATTGAAATGTGTTACATATTGTACAAGTTAGAAATATTTTGAGAATATTCCTGAATTGAAAATTATTCAAAAATGCAGCAATTCTATAACGGTAAAGAAAAATATAAGTTCACCCGTGTCGGTTACTACAGTTCAAGTTAAAAATTCTCTTACTATAGGTGACCTTCTGGTTAAAGGTGCTATTTTTAACTGTGAACCCAAAGTGGGCGAGAGGGCGTTAGTACTCTTTGATCGAGTTATCCCATAGCAACCATATAAACTAGAAACCCATTTATGTGTTAAGTTTATACCATGTTCTAAAAACCGTCCAAGGGTTCCGTACCATCGTAGTAATAATAAATTAAAGGGGGTTCCCCTTTAATTTATTATTTGCTGTTCTAGAGGCAACAGAAATACACATTATGTGAAAACATCAACTGTCTACCTATTACGGATCATGAGATACAGCCCGCTGACATACAAACGGTCGGACGAACAACAGAGGCTTCGGAGTATTCGGGTCCTGTTGGTTACCCTTCGGGTAAGGATCCTTAAAAACAAAAAAACATATTTCTATTTTCCAAAACGCTGTTCAAGTTTAATAAGCCTCATGTATGCTACCCACTTGATTATTTATACTTCGTAATCTTACTTAAGTACGTAACATAAGTGATTGAATAACCTGTCGACTGTTAGAATTAAAAGGTCAAAGAAAATCCTAAAATCTTCTTTTATTCCCAATTTAATAATGTCCCGGGAATCAAGTACGAAAAGTGCTTCATTACAGTGACGTAGTAATATAGTACGTTGCCCTTTAAATTACTGACAACGAGTTAGAAATTTTATTAAAAGGATATTACAGGCAGCATTCCGATGTCAATCCAAACTTTTTTAATTGTAATTGTATCTTTTATGTATCTTGTCATGTATTTTCATGTTTGTTAATTTATTGGATTACGGTGAGATGACGGGTGGTCGTTTGTTAATAGGTCACAAATTATATTAATGACTAGCTGATGTCCGCTACCTTCGTACTTCCCTATTTGAATCGAACTTTGATTATAATTTCAAGGGTTTTAATTTTTTGCACGGAACCTTTTAATTAAATATTGGCTCTAGGCTGCATAGTCGGCTGATTGTGCCCGACTGGCCGCGGTTGGTCGGGCTTCCTTTCCTATCCCAGAGCATGTCTTTCCTCACAAAATCGTGCCCCCTGGTGTATCTGGCTTGTCCGGGTCAGGCTTGCTCCTGGCTGGGTGTGGTGCTCAATCATCATCATCAATCATCATAATCATTAAATTTAAAATTAAAAAAAAACCTCGACTAGTAAATGTCTGCACCGATTTTGATAAAACATATCTGTCAAGATTTCAAATAAAAATAAACTGCATCCAAATCGGTTCACTTGTTTAAGAGCTACGGTGCCAGACAGACATACACACATAGCGGTCAAACTTATAACACCCCTCTTTTTGCGTCGGGGTTTAAAAATAAAAGCCTACGTTACTCCTTATAAAATCAACTATCTGCCAGTCAAACTCCCGTCAACATCGTTTCAGCCGTTTCGGAGATTAGTACAAATAGACACAGACAAATTTTTAAAAAAATATGCTTTTTGTTAAACAGGGTGTATATGGACACTACACGAAGCCGTCAACTAAGCATTATGTAGGTACCTACATGAAACTAAGTAACTTTACGCAAAAAAATATTGCTGGGAAACGACTTTTGTTTTTGGGGTGAAAAATCACGTTTTACGGTAGGACTCAATGGTTCAATCAAAACGTTAAAAACATGTATTTCAAAAAAACGTAACTTTGACCCTTTGAGGTATGGTCTAGAACAAAAAAATGATCGCAATGACAGGGAGGATAAGTGCCTTTCGGCTTCGTTAAGGGCTTCGTTAAAAGCTGTTATATTTTTATTAATTTGTATAGTTTAACTCGGAGGTTAGGCTCGGCGATTTAAATGCTGGTTAATCATGTAGGTACTGAACTACTGAATCAAGGATAAAAGTTTCTGTTTTTCAAGATATACAGTTATCCGTATAGCGTATAGCGTGACAAGCTGACCGTGAATGACTTATTTCACAATGTTATTCAATGTCGTGTTTATTTATTTAGTTGTTATAATACTTACTTCAGCGCTCCTTAGCCAAGCACATTACGCTGGAATTATACACAATGCCTTTTCTTTAAAATAACTATAGAAAAGTATACCATGCAAAATCAGAACAGGGTGTTTAACGGAAAAAGAAGAAATGAAATCCTGAATGAATAAACACTGGGTATTTGTAAAAACAAAAAGAGGAACATAAACATTTTGACAAAAAAAAAAACAGCAAAAGAAATGTGTCGTCTTTAGAAATTGGACTTAGTTGCGCAAAAAAGGGGTGAAATATTAACAGGGACGGCCCTTTTGCGTCCCTTTGTTTACTGCAACCAATTAGTTACAAAATGCGAGGCCAAAATAATGCTAGCATAGAAATACATCACTTTCATACTCAAACAGTTCAATATTTGCGACTAGATTTTGCCCGCATCTGCGATAAATATTACTGGGGGTAAAAAGCATATAAGTAAAGTCTTAACCCACTTCATGGTCTACCTGCGAGCTAAATTCTTTCAGCCATCATGACAGCGTTCATCCATTCATGACAGCATTTTACAGATTCAAATACAACTGTCAGGAATCTGATAGAAAAAACCGTGTATTACATTGTAAGACAGATAGACAAAGTTACTTTCGCATTTATAAATTATTAGTGGTATTCAATTGAAAATGCAGCCAGTCCACATTAAATATTTAAGGACCGTTTCCATTACTATTTGTATAGCCGAATTTACTGCATAAATCGCTACACTGCACTGTCCAATATTTCAATCACCTCAACATGGAATAACAAAACTCGGAACTACCTCTAAATTGCGTCCGCTAAACGGAAAAATGCCACTCACAAATAAATGCTGAAAAAGCCGCACTTCGTGAAATGTTGCTACATTGATTTAATTTAACCTGTATCCGGGAGGAGCGATACAAACTATTTGTCGCTTTGCACTGGCAACACTGTTGACAGTGCTGCCACTTTATTTATTATATTGGTTTGACAAACGCTGCTCACTTTAATAGGACTATTATATGAGTGATATTAAATCGCAAGCTTCAATGCACTCGCAATATACTTTAAAGTATCATTTCGATTGCTCTTTGGCACTTACTTAGACATTATTTTATGTATTGTCATTTAGAATTTCTATCTTTATTTATTGTATGTCAAACAATTGACTGACCCTGAAACAGCGAGACGAGGCCGCGGCAGATCACGAAGGAAATGACGGGAAGAGGATGTCTTCCTTAGGAAGACGCAATGGAACCGGAACTGCTAGAAATAATGGAGGGACAGTCTTGCCCAGCAGTGGGACAGTAAAGACTAGCTATAATAACAAAACAGTTTGTTCATAATATCGTTCCGCTATCGGTAAACATGAAGTGAACATAGAACTTCCAAGACGAGAAATAAAAGATATTGCCGGGTGGAAGAGCAGGGGAGGGTGGGGTATAATTAACCCACCCCACACTGTATATTGTAGGTGCCCGGCCAGACAGGTGGCTATTGTCCGATCCACAATGAAAAAATAATATTTCCAAGTCAGTGATACAGGAGGGAGTATCACAATCGCCATATTTCAATCAGGCTTCCTTTCAAAACCTTTGTCCTATTAAAAGTTGCAGTCAAACCGACCTGGGGCCTTAGTCTGCTATTGCAATAGTGTCAGAATGGTCTATCATTGATTTAATAAGGCCCCGCGCAGACGAATTATACGCATGTCACAAACGAGTTTCGAACGCGCTTCAATACGCCGTGGGCTAGGGGCCTTATTAAATCAATTATAGACCATTCTGACACTATTGCAATAGCAGACTAAGGCCCCTGATCTGACTTCGGACACAGGACTTTGACAGATAATGTACTAAAATATGTTAGTGTCCAGTATTCTTTATTTTTCGAGTGGTTATAGTGCCTAACCTGTTGTCAGAGTTTCTAAGCCGCCCATGGGCCTCTGACTTGGCTTTTGTAATAGCTCTCAGGCATGCTGGTTTCCTCACGATGTTTTTTTTCACCGAAGCAAGTGATAATTATTCCACACGCACATGAATCCGTAAAATCAGAGGTCTGGGTCTTGGGTTCGAACTTCAGACCTATGACTTGGTAGTCCCACGGTTACAGCACTAGGCTAGCTGTCAGTGTGCAGTGTCCGCAGCAGATCCTCAATCAGTAGTACTGGTTTGACCAAACCTTTGCCACATTTGCCTGTCTGGATGAATAATTTTATTTAGGTACAAATGTCATCAAAGCTATAAAAGGCACACACGACAATTACAAACACATGTGCAATTTACAACCGACAAAAACTATTAACTATTAATTGCGGGGTGTTTCGTTAATAAATCTCAATTTACTATAGCATTTACGACTATTATTAAGTACAAAAATAATTATAAAAGGATGTACGTGTGGTAGTACTTCATTGATTTTTATTGACTTGTTCTAATTACATTGCATTATACTATTACTACTTACTATGTATGTAAGTGTAGATTGTAATCTATACTAATATTATAAAGATGTAAAATTTGTAAGTTTGTATGTAGGGGGTAATCTCCGGTTCTGCTGAACCGATTTTGAAAATTCTTTCACTCATAGGAAGCTACATTATCCTCGAGTGCCATCGGCTATATTTACAACGTACCCGTGGGATAACTTCAGACCAAAACGCGAGCGAAGCCGATAATTTGTTAGGTTTATCACACGTATTATAAGTTATTATGGTATATTTATGTGGAAACAGTAGGTAGGAAATTACCTTTTATTACATTTTCCTAAGACGACACGTGGAGGAAGTCGTAACCTTTCCAATAAGTCAAGTCAATGTCGATTTCCCTAAATAAAAGAAAATCCGAACTTCGCCTCTTCCCTACAAATATTCGTAATGACATTTTTCTAAAATCAATTAGTGAGGGAAGTTAATGCTTACGATAAAAAATATTTAATATCAAATAAATCTTCTAAAATGGAAGTTAATTAAAGCAGAAAGGCAATATGTGGGGACAATGCGACGATAAATAATGAATTGATACGATCGACGCGACGCGTGCGCAGTGCGCCCGTCAAACGGTGTGCCGCATTGTTCTCGTAGTTCCACTTCTGCATATATGAGACGATTCTTAGTATTATACGTCGTTTTATTGGCTTAATCCGTAAATACACGTGCTAGTAACTCGCACAAAAGCATGCAAGAAGCTTGCAATCTTGCATACCAGTGCTAGATGAAATTTCTTGCCCATTCTTCTCCATACATCTTTGCGAATGGGCAACTAGAATCAATTCTATTGCCGCGTGAAGTCATCATCATCATCTGCCTAGCCTTTTCCCAACTATGTTTGGGTCGGCTTCCAGTCTAACCGGATGAAGCTGAATACCAGTATTTTACATGGAGCGACTGCTTATCTCCATAACCCAGTTAGTACTGGGTAATACGATATACCTTGGTAACACTGGTTGACCTGTAACGACTGTCAAAGATTGCCGCTTGAAGTTTGACTTTCAAAAGGCCATAACAACTTCTGACTGGAGAAAATTTTAGCATGCCTTCTGCTTGCATACTTTAGTACAAGTTACTGGCACGTGTGCTATGGCTTTATAGTCGTTTTATTGCATTATAGTACCACCTAATAAGCATTGCTTGAAGACCTGACTTCGACCTTTACTAATGTTTGAAGAGCCACTGTGATTTCATTAAGCGCCGCTTGACGCAATTCTGACTACTGCAAAATTATATGTACATTTTATGCGATAATATTTTACTACTTAATATTTTTTTTACTTCGTGATTTATTTATTATTTATTTATTTACCACTAATTATAACATCATTACAGACTCGTCCAATACGATGCTATAAGACGTACAATATCAATAGAATAGAAAAACATACAATATAAAATAAGTAAGATTACACCCAAGTAAAAAATAATAATTTCTAAATTAATTGTACATGACAAGGTTCACAGTTGCACACCTCTTTCAATTAAGACTTGTGTTCTCTGGACAAATTTCGTTTTTTTTTTTTGTGATGGGGTAAGTTTATTAAAATAAATTACAAGGAGCAAGAATGCCCAATTGACAATAGAAACTCGTCCCTTGAATTAGGTCTTGTTCATTTGCCAGTCAGTCAAACCAATTTTTTGTGACTTTTCTACCCTAACAGCTAGGCCTTTTATTACGGAACCATTCAGAAAGTCCGTTTTCAATATGCTTCATAACACCTCATCCACGAAAGTGGTATAATTATAGTCATCTAGTAAAAATAATTGTTTCCAGAAAATAATTAAATTACTGGTGAGGTTCGGTCTATAATGAAAACATAAAAGCGTAAACTAATGGAATGTTTAATTTAAAACTTATTCGATTTGTAGCACTGTGAAAAAAAACTTTTAAAATCAAGCAATTCATATCACCTCGTCCGTGCTCTGGGAATAAAGATGGTGTAAAGACGCCATTTAGTGCAGTTACAATAAAAACATTATATTTGTAATGTCAATATGTTTACATACGTTATAATTATAACAATACACCTGAACAAATAAACACGTTAGGAGCGTGTTTATTTGTTTGAAGGATATATAAGGTTAATCGACACGAACCTTTATTGCAAGTAAAAAAAAACCCAAGAGGATTATGGAAATATGGCCATAGCATCATAGCTACCATGAGTATGAGCACCATCCTTTGATTACTTTTCAAAAGATTTATATCACAAGAGAGCTTTCAATCAGTTCTTGTTACTTCAATAACTTCTGATAAAGAAACTGAATGAGGTGCTTATTCCACCATGATAATTTATTGATTACCCCTATAAATAACCATAGAGGAACGGCCAGCCGGCCACTTCATTTGATAAATAAATAACATAGTGATAAAGTGCATCAGACGAATCATTATCATTGTGAATGGTTTTCAAGCGATGACATCATCTAATAAGTCACAATAAACAATAAAAACATACCGTAAACTAGCTCCCTGCCTAAGAGTACATCTCCGCACTCAATAAGCTGCTGCAGTAAAGTTAAGCGGTTCTGGTAACCAAAATCCGAGGTAAGCAATCCCAGCATTGTGTCACATTTTCCTTTTGCAAGCACATCCATAAAAAAAAAACTCTGCACACACTTCTCAAGGTACTATTGCTCACTAACTCACAACATACTTTATTCACTGTTCATTGTTTTAAATGTACTATCACAAACACATGTTCTTTTGGCGCGAAAGCAAGACAGATGCGCTTGCGGCGCGCGCCGGTTGCGACTGCGTTGCTTCTTCCGAAAGCTATTACAACGGACAGGTGGTGACAAAGGAGTCCCTACTTCCCCTCTTCACTAAGTAAGCTTTGCGACTAGTCGGTCGACTGATCGCGCTATTTGTCGCAGGGCTATTCTTTAAGGTTTGATTATGAATCTAAGTTAGAAATTAATTAACAAAATATATAGTGGGTTGTTGAACAGAAGCGTTAATTATTATGGCTACATAATAGAGTTCTTATTTTTTTATTGATTTTTATGAGATTGAAACAAGAAACTGAATTAGTAAAAATTGTTTTCATTTAAAACTAATGATTCTTTTTGCGTATGGTTATTTAGCAAAATACCCCCCCCCCCCTCTCATTTGAATGATCTAATCCTGCGCCAAAAGCGAAACGACACAGCTTCTAATATTTTTGATGTATGAAACTTCCGGATCAATGGGAATACCGAATAACCCAATTGGAATTGGCTAAGTGCATGCATGCAAGGCGTACGTGAGCGGGTGCACGTCCCACCCGCGCCCCTTCGCTATTATTACTCGCATCGTACGGACGAGGGTGGTTGAATCGGGGTTTGATTATTCGCACATCAACATGTTTGCATTTCATCGATTTCGTCTGAGAACAAGCCGACAGGGCACTTTCAGACCAAAAAATTATCTTCTGTACTGTTTTCTCCTCACACGATCGGTAATTACTGGTGGGTTTATAATCGTTGAAGGATATTGGATAGTAGAAATTAGTGAGATAAGGCTACCGGTGTATAGGAGGCGTATGAAACACGCGTCGCGTTTATTTATTTTTGTCTGCGCGGCACGTGGGTACGGTCGCGCTCGGAACGCTTCGGGAACGTCGCGACGCACCGACGCACGCGAGTGTACTGACCGCGCGGGTTTCGGACGCGCGTCATTCGTTGCACTATTGTGCATAGAGCGTTAGAATAGTAAGGACATGGGCCGTTAATTAATAGAATTAACTTTATGGGATGGTGATGACAGGGTAGAACATTAATTTCGTTGATTAATTATTCGATTAAAAGTAATTAATATGTAAATTAAGAAGTTTATCAATTTTATTAACTACATTTGGAATTTAAGGTGTAGTTTTAACAACTTTTAACTGTTAAGTTTTAACTTTATGACTGACTAAAATAGCCACTCACGCTGTTATTTATACAGATGAATTAAAATTAACCGATCATTACATTACCCTTTCATGAAGACAAGGAGACAGACGACTGGTAATCCCGACAGTGAGAGGTGATAATGTGGCTCGCGTCGCGACGGGCGTTATAAATATTTCATCCAGAGAAAAGGCGTTTAACGCATCGACAGCGGTCGCACATGCCGACATACATACATACACATGTAGGTACACGTATTGTACGGACATGTATACGTGCATGGAGTCACAGACAAACCCCATCTATTTCCGTACCCGACAAGCATTTAAGCTATTCTACTTGCTCACCGACTAGCACAAGTACTCAACTAGTGAAATAAACTTATTAAAAGGTTGTTCGTTTGATGTTTGTGAGGAAAATCTTAGTAGACTATACAATATCTATCTATGGTGTCTTGCTTTAGTAAATATTTTACCTGGTTAGTTTAAATATTTTCCTGTGTATCATTGTCAACCGCAACGTCACCCACGATAAGAATGAATTACATGGGTTTTTCATAACTACAAGGAAGAACTAATATTACCAACCTTTAGGCACATGAAGCGTTGTTTGACGCAAAAGATATGATTAAAACGGTATTTTATCAAAAAGGCAGATATCCTAACTTCTAAAATAATTGTGAAACAAATAACAAAGTATTAAAAAAACAATGAAATTTCACTGTCAAAGTATTGCATAATTAGAGAAAGGGCCGTTTTTATTATACCGAAGCCTCAGAACCTGCCACAATACAAAGTGAGGGAGCGGACTCCCAAAGGAAGACAAAAGATTCGCGGGCCCTTACGAACAAGGCCAACGGACGCTTTCAAATATCCTATTCGGTATTTCTAATTCCACAATGTCGCTTCAGTCGTGAGAATTCTTTATTTTACTTTTAAAGGCATTGACGTGTAAAAAATTATCTTGGAGAAAACTGTTACGTTTGTTTGCGTTTACCTTATTTTTCGATACATATTTTCCCGTACGTCACGCGATGTAAAGCTGTTGTTTATGTTAAAGAATTTTTTTGCAATCCGACCTTCCGATTCAATGACAAATGAAACAAAATTACAAATCTTTCGAAAGAGCACGATATGAAAATCTCGAGCATTTAGCGGTAAACCTAGAGACAAAACTAACGAGAAAGCGAGCAGTTTAAAGGCTTCCAGTGTAAATAATATCTAAATACGGATCAGATTAAGTCTAAAATTTTCAGAAATACCTACCGGATAACCGGGTACGAGGTCGACAGGGTGAAAACTTTTGTTGCGGAGTGAAATTACTGCTCCTACTTCTGGATTTGACGCTCAACGTTATTTGATTGAACGTTTTCATAATTAATCACGAAAAATTTAAGACTTGTTATCGAGTTAAGCCACTCAAGTATAGTTGAAGTCATCAATTAAAGCTAATGCCAACTAGTCGGCGAGTGTGGACCGCAATTTATTTTAAGATTCCGACGTCTCGTACTCGAATAATCATGCTGCATTCAATGAATTGGCAGGCTTGCTACTAGCCTAGCCACTGGACCGTGTGACATCATTTTTGTTGATAAATGGAGTATGATGGTTCACATTAAAGTCCCTTATCACTCAGGCTCAGCGCACAACCACAGCGACAGCGCAGTACATTATAATGGTGATCTTTGTACCTACAACACAAAACAAACACCACAGCCCACAGCCGAGCTCTCACCTGATAAATTATTACAACAATTTAATAACAAAGTGATCCACATTATCATCAACGCTCATCTACAATAGAGGGGTTGTTCTCGCATGAATACAGCGGCGAAATCACTACCCTAAAATTAATACTACGCTGGAAAATTAAACGGACCGCTTCGACCAAGCGTCGAGCTCTAATTTATATGCATATCTAACTTTGCCACATTGGCACTGACCCTCGCACAAACTCTGCAAAATAAGATAAGCGGAGGTCGCCACTACTTCGCTACACTTTAGTGTGCCACTCAAATCGGTCGGCTAATACTATTCCCCTTCAATAGTTTAATGTGTGTAACTGTAACGCTACACCTATGTGTTGCGTCGTGCAGTTGGTACTATTGTGTTAGCGCACCAATTCACCTTGCGCCCCTCATCCGGTGTTTAACAGGGGATGGTGCAAGGCCGCTACAAAGTTAGTCGTTCCCCGCCCTACAGCACAAATTATATAATTTATAACTGCTTTTAATAGCGAGCTCGTCGGACGGTTTATCGTGAGAAAAGGGTTAAGAGACGACGTCGGACATCGATCAGGATTAAACTTGGGAGATGACTTCCAAACTCTGTAAATAGGGCACGTGTTAATTTAAATAAGGCCTCCTCTACCCGAAAATTCCTTTAAAAAACTTGAAACAAAACCCTTATTGGAGGATCCCTCACTGGAATCAAGCGGCAATAAATCACGGGAACAATCAATACAAGACACGGTTTCATCCCAGCGAGGCGTGAACAATAACGCGTTTTGTTTACGTAAAGACTTCGTAAAACTGTGATTCAAATGTGGAAATAAATGTGTCATGAACTCATGACACTGACATTCATGCGCTATTAGTTCTATTATGTCGTACTATCAGTCTACTAACATTCCTCTACCAACGTCTACGTAAACAGAATTCAAATCACACATGTATGCACAAATCGGTGTGCGAACAGCATTTTAAAAATTCCATCTATGGCAAGTTCTAAACCGCAAGTGTTTAAAGACGCGACAGAAATCGCCTAAAAAGCGGAGCAGTGACAAACTTGAAGAAAAAAAAATTAGCTCTCGACCGGGAAGCGGAAAGTGCGACGCCTCCTCGCCTTCAGCTTTCAGACGCCATTATTTCATCCGGTATTAAGTCGGGAAATATTTCGCAACAGCCACCATCTTTTTAATGTGGAATACAACTTGACGACGATACTGTAGAGTTCAATTTTCATCAGGATCTCATTGTTTTTAAAGGGTCCTGTTCTGCGAAGTTTGGTAAGTCCCTTCTGGTTGAAGACAATAGGGTGTATATTGATTCCTAGATAAATGCGTAGTTGAGACCTTTTATTTCGCGGTGGAGTCGATACTCGTCCTTGTGGATGCGATTCGTCTTTCGTATTGGGGCTTACAGAGATTTTGCAGAATGCACGCCACGAGATTGTTTATAGTTCTGATTGTAGTGAATTTTCCATGAGGTCGACGCTGGTGGGCTGCACAGTGCGAGGTAAGGCTTGCTCGCTCCACCTAATATCTTTGTTGACGTTATTATTGAATGCACGGAAGTGGTTTGAAACGGTCTTTAAACATTGATGGAACTGTAGAATCTGAGCAAATGCTCTGTAGCACTGTCTTCAAGTGGACGTTTACAAATAAGAGGAAAACTGTTTTCATAAAAATACAAAGTAATACGAAGCAGTAATAAAACCTTCTTTTACACCGTGGCTTATGAACGTCCGAGAACCTAAAATTAAAAAATAACTGGAAAGTGCATCGCCACCGAAGCGAGCGGCCTCAAATTAGTGCGCTATAAAACAGTAGCCTGAGAAAAATTATATGTAGATAAAATCTATGAATGTTTGTGTGTGTGTGGACATTGCGTAACAGAATGATGGCAGTAGTTCGTGGAGCTGAGGAAGTGTATGGCTGGGGGCAGAGCATACGCGCGCTGCATTTTAATGCCGTGTCCCGTATCCAGCGGTGCCCCTACGATTGCAATACGATTACACGTACATCTCATATCTCTTTGTTTTAAATGTCTTCTAGTCGGATGTGTGTCAGCTGTTTATCATAAAGTTGCTGGGCTAGGCTAGAATACTAACCGATCTGGCTGAGTATTACATTCTTTGTAATACCTAGATTTCTTTTGTGATAGATTTATCTTACATCCTGTGTGTTATTTAATATTTCAGCCTACTTTTAAAGCATTGGTTTAATACAGGAAGATCCTGTAGTTTCTAACTAGATCTAGTTACTGCGGTAAGATTTAAGAAAACAATGCCTGTTCTACAAATCCAATTCCAATTTCAAAATTCTGCTAATACCAGTCAAAACTCAGCATTAATTCTAATTCTGACACAAAATTATTATTGTTACCGTTAGAAAACGGGAATACGGCTCACAATCGGGACGTCCTAGTTTCTTTATTTATTTATATGCCAGTGTTTAAGACGTGCTCACTGTAATATAAATAATGTGTATCATCGTCTATTAAATAAAATAAACTTCAGGAATAACGACTACAACCGCGCTCGGACTTCCTAATCCAGTTTTGTTCGAATAAAAGTCGGTCGGTCGCATTGAGTCGCATCTCTACAACGTATATCAGTATTTCCGTGGGAGTATATGACTATACTAGATACTTTAACGTTCCCATTATAATGTACTTCAATGTACATACGCCAGCACAACAAGCTACCCAAACTGGTCAAATTTTCCCAATCAATCTTGAACCTAACGCTATAGCGATAAAGTTGAAAATCTATTAAAGAAATTTGACAGATTGTTGTAGCTTGATGTGCTGGCGTCTGTGCATCTTTACCAAAATGATATTAAATTCAAGAACGTGTTAAAATCCCGAGAACCCATGGTTGTCAGTCCCCACCCACATCACGATAGCCGTTTTATCACCGAGTCACCCGCCTATAAAACATAACATTGTACTGTGGCGTATACCTTCCGGAATTCACCTCTTCAATCCCTTTGTTCCCAAGATTCGGTGAAATGAGTCACACGAAGGGCGTTCGTTTCCATCTTATTTATTAAAGAGTTCGTTTGGAACGCATAAACCTTACCACTTTATTTTCATAGTACTTCGGCCCTCTTAATAACGATAAACAAACAGATAAATTGCAAATTCAGGACAGAACATCACTTATCCTTAATACCCTAGCTAACAAATAAACCACTTCAAATGGAATAAAAAACCTAATTGACTTTTATTTAAGTCTAGCGGAAAATTAAATGAGGTCTACAAGGTTTGAACTGTTCATAAACGCCTTTGACAGAAGCAAGGGGCAGCCTTGAATTAGTGTTGCAAATTATCATTTATCATGAAGGATTAAGGTATATTGTTACAAATCTGCCGTTTACACTTCGTTAGAGCACGGAGCAAGAGTAGAGCATAAGTTTGAATGAGAAGAGAGTCGTCCGTCGGTATTGTACCTCCCACTTTTAATATTCTCTATTTCTCATTGACCGGTGCGGTGGATACTGTAGCGGCCAATATAATCTAAATCGGTGCACATCAATACAGTAGTAGTAAACTAGTGTCTGCTCTCGAAATAGCTGTAGCTACGTTTTCGTATAACGTAGTACGCGTAGTATGGGCGTCACGGCCGAGGCCGGGGTGGGCCTCCCCGCCCCGCCACCGGCCCCAGCCACCCCGCCGACCTACCTATGACGACGATAGATGGCGCCCCGAGATTAAATTGGCATATCGGATACACGATTTATTTCGCTCACCGATCGAAATGAAACATTACTCCTTCGAGTGAAATAAAAAAATCAAGTCTCTACATCTCATCTTATAACGCTTATCGTTGAGTAATAGATTCTGTTTCGAGATAGCGGAATCCTTCAATTTCCCGTCGTCGGCGTGTCGCGATACGGAGTTGCTGAAATGAGTGTATCGGCTGAAATCGGCTCGGTTTGAAAACGCCTACGTTTCTTTAACTTCTCAATTCTCCGCAAGCCAGGGGTCGCGCGGGGAGAACTATTCGCAACCGCGCTAATCATTTATTTATTCGAAAATGGTGGCTTCTGTTTATTTAAACGCATCTCTGTCAAATTCTTCAACAAAATAAAATTCGCTGCACGTGCGATACGCAATTGGACGTCACAATATTTTCTACTACTTAAAGAGTCGTTTTTTAAAACAAATAGTCGTTTCAAGCTGCTTTACCATGCAAACAACGTTGCAGATGTTAAGTCAAGCCGGCGCGAATATAAAATTAAGTATAACCGTAGAATTTTTATTTCATGACGCTATCATAAGCACAAGTATCAATAATAATAACGTGCTCATAAACTAGTACTTAAGTAAGAAGTTCCAAGCTGTGACCGCAAACTGTACGCGTTAATTAAAAGTTACAGAAGATAAGACAACTTTGTTATTGAATAAATAAAACGCCCGTTTAAATGTCTGCGGAGGGAAATGAACGAATCCACGTTGGTGTGGATTGGCGCCTTTTTAGCAGGAGAAGCTCGGGAGATGAAAAGTTCGTCTTTCTCGCCCGTCCGCGCCCGTCCCGCGGCTGTACTCCTTTTCAAACTTATCACTCAGATTAATAATTGAATTCGAATAGAACATAGATCGAATAAACAACGTTAAAGAAGATAGCAATATTGTTGTGTTAGGATATTTATCGATGGGCATTAATCGTTAACTTATGGACCACTTCAAAAGTGTATCTTCTCAGAATTATTGGCTACGCATGTTAAAGCAACAACTGCCACAGTTTCAATATCATTGCAATAAATTATGGCATCCACGTGAATCAGTTCTCATACGTTACCTATATGAAAGCTACAAATTGTATTCGTATCTCGTCATATCTAGATCTAGGGCATGGAAGCAGATAGCGAAGCAAATCCCTGTTCTAGAATCCGTCAGATATTGGTAAACAGCCGCCATTGCCGCCTATGAAATCCCACAGACTGAGCTCGGTACAACGAAACTAAATTGTTTCGTCGACCCGTCTGTCACTCCGTTTGTATATTCCCATTTATCAGTCTATTTCAAATGTAATACTGTATTTTTTTACCCGACAACAGCAAAGCCAAAGGAAAGGCTTATTGAAATCTATTTATTAAAACTGAGGGTAATCTTCTTAAAGAGCGTAACGCTAACTGGTTTAAAAAGATAGTTGGACAAGTTACACCATTTAAGAAAATTTTCCAAGAAAGAACAACAATTTTCCCCGGAGTAGAAAGGAACTCTTCCCAAAAGTGTCATGACACGCGAATAAGGGATAACGTCAAGACATCCATTTGTCAAACATGGTAATTTTAGTATGTATGCTATATTCCCTTACGACGTTTTATCTTCAGTGGATAAAGATACCCATTCCGACAATGTTCTTTTTAACATGAGAAATCCCTAAGGAATCATATTGAGCTGCAGTACACATAGGTATTTGTTAAAGACAAGTAATTGATTTCATCAATTGAATAGAGAAGGTATCTGTATTACATATCAAGTGCTGATTATTAATATGATAATATCGAATAGATTAGAGATACAGGCTATCTACATGCTTGAGACGTCACGTACGACGATGACTCCTTAGAGACAACATCTGAAAGTAAATCCCTGTCAACGATAAACAATCTAAAGTATCTATTGGTACCAAACAAAGTAGCAATGATTCAGATACAGCTAGTTTTAAAGTTAGAAGCTTTTATGAAGCTACTACTTCAAGTTACGCCACAGAATTCAATATACTCGCTGAAAAATAGTTTGCAAATCAAAAATTCTAACTTTAAACAGTTATACAGCGGGCTCTTGTATTGTTAGCGGGGAACGGGCGGCAGTCACGCTAGGCTCCTTGTTGTTCTTTGTTGACAGCCAGGGGTGGCCAGGGTTTGATAATCTCCGCTGATCGTCGTCACAACTTGGCAATGTCCTTTATGGACATACAACTTCCATACATTCAACTTCCACAAATGGCTAGAATTTATAATTATTGTACGTTCCTTCAAGAAGCTTTACTAATTTTACTAATTAAAATTCTGCTACATCTATGTATTCTGCTTAATAGGGATGAAAGGGGAGGGGGGTGAGGGATGCAAGGACCCAGGAAATATGGTAGAAAGGAAGATGTCTATGTATACTGTGTATGATTCCAAGATGATATGAATGATGACGGTGAAGGAAGGAACACGTGGATTGATTTACTAGTTCATTATCTGCCTAGCTTTTTCCTTTGTTGGGTTCGGCTTCCAGTCTTACCGGATGAAGCTGAATACCAGTATTTTGAATGAAGCGAGTTACAGTTTATTTTTATAAAATTCGTTCTAACCGAGTACCGTGTTTAATATTCAAGTGCAATAAAATATCGATAAAGCGATTGAAAATTCTTAACTTCGACACTGCTCCGCGGGTCGCAAGCCCAGTGCAGTAACTTGTGGAGTTTCGAACTTTACATTATAAAACTTGGGGATAAGGCGGTGAGAATTAAACTAACACTAGTTGATTGGTTCAGTAACACGACGAAAAACTTACGGTAATTGGAAAAGTCTTTGTACATCATGCAACTATGACTCTAAACTAAAATACACTACGACCCCAAGCATATGGAATTTTACAAGGTAATCATAAAAAAAAGTCTTGGGAATTTAAACACAATAAAAAGAGCGAATGAAAATTCCATACAGAGTCGTAAGTTATGATTTTATCAGTCAAGCTTGGCTGTCGTCGCGTACGAAACGCATTCCTGACATAACAGCATGTGGCACCATTATGTTACTTAATGACTGCAAAAACCCTTTAGATATTGTTCGAGTTAATATTTATTTACGATCATATTGGCCAGATACCTTAATATTATTATATACTTTTCATGGCCACACTTATTGACGCGGAATTGGCTTGACCCGATCAGAAATAGCTTTATTTTCATGCAATAAAAGTGAATTGGCCGACAAAGTGTCGAAGCGAATTGCAAAATCTAAGTGCATTTATTGTAAAGAAATAAAGCTTATTCTGAACAGTTTTGCTGATTCCTTGTCGATACGTTTGGCAACTCCCTAAACCCCTATTTATTTATTTATTTTAGGATCTCCAACAAAAGATATACATAAAACATTATTATATAATGGACAACATAAGGTATTAGGTAGGTGTACTCCAGTATGCTCATTGTACGCCATTTTACAATGCCTATGTCCGACTAAGGAAACATAAAGCCTTAACTTAGGTATTCACGCATATTAAAAGTCTTTTGTTAGATTTCCATTTTCCTCCATTGTCGCCCATACCAAACGTTTTGTAACGGGGTCTATGGTAATCGGAACGACATCGGCACTCATGAAGACTAATGTTGCTTAATGAACGTGTTAAATTATGCGCGCAACAAAATATATAAGAATAAATACATTACAAATGGACAGGGACGTGGAGTTAGTAGGAAATGGAGTACAAAGGCCATCTTTATCTTCTCTTGTTCTCTACAAGATGATGCCGTTATCTATAATCTTTATAATAATATTACAAAGCAGTTTTGTTTGTTAGTTTGTACGAAGGGGATAATCTCCAAAAATAATGAACCAATTCTAAAAAAATTTCACTGCTAGAAAGATACATGTGCTAAAAATAAATTAATAAAAAATATATATTATATTTATATGGTGTATATTAGCCGAGCTATAACAAGCTTTTGCCGAAGAAGTGCTAGTCTAGACAATCTATCTTCTATACAAATAAATAAAATTGAAGTGTCTATTAGAAATATCAAAATAACTGCTTTTTATTGATTGCATATGAAAATATATTTTTCAGTTTCTGTCTGTCCGTCTGTTTGTTCCGGCTCATCTCCGAAACTGCTGGATCGATTTTAGCAGGAGTTTTACTGGCAGATAGCTGATGTTATACGGTCTAACATAGGCTACTTTTATTTTAGAAAAATAATTAGGGATCCGTGCAAAAAAAATGAAACCCTTGAAATTGTGAACGAAATTCGATTCAAAAAATGAACTAATATTTTTTTTATAATTTTACGCGAATGAAGGTAGCGGGCAACAGCTAGTGATATACAAAGGTAAAGATTGCAAGTTTAGATGAAGAAGGTAATCTCTATACGTCTGATTTAAAACA
This sequence comes from Eugnorisma glareosa, assembly GCA_947578425.1. Classification (NCBI taxonomy): domain Eukaryota; kingdom Metazoa; phylum Arthropoda; class Insecta; order Lepidoptera; family Noctuidae; genus Eugnorisma; species Eugnorisma glareosa. The sequence continues at coordinate 14,295,157 of OX387960.1, read as the reverse complement.
TTTTTCGCTGATGGAAAGCTACATATTTACCACGTACCATAGAATGTGTTTCCACTCGGGCCTATAAAAACAAGATGAGTAATTACTACGTTGTAAGGCTTTGGCCTTTGGGAGTATGGCTTTTGTCACACGTCTTTCCCTTATGAGCTTTTCTCGAGACTATCTTTAAAAACAGTCGCTACTATAATTCATAACCCTACGGCGATCTTCCACACAATCATCTCTCCATTCGCTCCATACTCCATGTGTATATAGTGTTGCACATGGCGATGGCGGGTCGCTTATGCAACATCTCGTAGGTGATATTAATTCTAATATTGATGACATTTGGTTTACGACTGCCACGTTCTACGGCGAGGATGAAAGGAATGCTGTGTTCACCGCTTTATCATGCCGGTTAAAAAGTAATGGCGGCTTGCACCATATAACCATATTTCGTAGCAGATATTTTTTGCTATATTTTATTCTGAATTTTTCTCCTCTTACTTTAGAAATTAGAGGGGGGGGGACACACACACATTTTTGACGACCTGAATGGCGCAGCGGTAGTGAGGCTGCTTCACGTTCTTAGGGTCCCAGGTTCGAGTCCCGGTAGGAGCAAATGTTTGTGTGATGAGCATGGACATTTGTTTCCGAGTCATGGATGTTTATATGTATAATAAGTATGTATTTACAAACAAAAAAGTATCTTTGTAGTATTATCAACTATCTGGTGTCCACGACACAAGCCTCGTAGCTTAGTGTGGCACCTAGATGGCGCTGTGTGTAATGTCGAGCGATATATATTTATTATTTTACCACTTTGGAAGTGTTTATCTTTCAAACGATTCACTTTGTGAAAAAATGGTTTTAGGAACCTCATTTTTAAAGACCTATCTATAGACACCCCGCACGTATAGGTTTGATGAAAAAAATATGTTTTAGTTTCAGTTCCATGTATGGAGAGACCCCGCTTAATCTTATATTTTTTTTATTTTTGAATAAAAACCTTACGGTTCACAGAATACATCTACCTACTAAGTTTCAACTGTGTAGTCCTAATAGTTTCGGAGTAAAGTGGCTGTGACATACACGGACAGACAGACAGACTTGGCGAATCTATAAGGGTTCCGTTTTTTGCCATTCGGCTACGGAACCCTCAAAAGGAGCTGTCATTTAACGCCGATATCCTCATTAACAAAACAATAAACCACACTTCTAATTGATTTTGTTTAAAAACTATAACGGAACGCTATTACAACTTTAAGGGAATTTCCTAATCAACACAATTAATTCCGTATCGAAATGTACTACTGGAAGCCTAATAACAATAAACCACACTAAGACACAAAATAGTCAATGAAATTCACTCGGTAGCGGCATAAACTTACCGATTAATTACATAGAATCGATTATTCGGGACGTATTGCGCGTATCGATTAATATTTGATTAGTCGTCTCGTTCATTAATTCTCCGTCTAACTTCGGTCGCGAACTACATGAAAACTCTTATTTACCGAACATATTTAGTAGTTTACTCGAACACGTTGAACAGCCCTTGTTTAGCCCTTCATGTCGGCATTTAACGTGGCCAGTTATAATGACTGGAAAAATTGCATGCTTCACAAGTCCACATTGAGTACACTGTTTTGATTGCCGTGTGAGATTATTACAAAACAATATTGAGGAAAGCAGCAATTATTTTTCTATTTTATTAGAAGTACGTGAAGATTCTTCGATAAGACATTAGTAAACATGGTTGATTATTTGAGGCTGAGGGATATTAGATTTTTCAACGTCTCAACAAATTCAGGTGTCGCCAATCTTTCGTGTTCATCTATTATTCAGTTCGACTGCTCGCGCCGTGAGAGTGGCGATACGTACAATGATATTATTCATTCAAGAATACTCATTACATTACATTAAGAGAAAAGAATTACAAGTAGGTAACTGTCTTTCTGGATCTTCGGAGGAGAGACTATTGATATTCAAGGTGAGCTTATTGACTTTATTAAAGCGTGAGTTCAAATCTGAATTATTCGAGACTTTGTAACTTTGTAAAACAACAAATCAAAGCTGATGCTAAATTTTTTCCATCTTTTTGTTTCTTAAAGGTTCTGGCCCTGCAGTCTCGATATAGATAGCGATCGCAAAGCAACCGAATTCGGTCGCAACGTCATAACGATACGGATTTAAGGTGGAACGACCGGCGTGTCGCATCCAGCTCGCGTCCGCCTTAAATCCGCATCGTTATGGCTTTGTGGCCGAATTCGGTTGTTTTGCGATCGCTATCTATGTCGCGACTCTAGGGCCTGGTAATTCAAGTGTACTTACAAAATACATGCAACTGTAATTATAAATTAAAATTAAAACGCCTTTGCATAATAAATCAGACTGCAGCTTGAAAAACAATAAAATAAACAAAGCAAAAAGTAATGGACATAAGCACATAATGTAACAAGATAATGACTGCTATTGTCATATTATAGGCAGCCGAGTTTAATCACATAATGGTCCGTTATTTATCGCAGAGCACACGTATACATCGTCCAATAAAACCTACACCTTTTCAATGACCTAAATACTGATTTATTTATCAGCACTGTACCCTCCACATAACTCATAGGGGGAAAGGGAGGAATGCGAAGATGCGAACGGCTACGGTTTTACGATTCGACAATCGTAAAACTTGGAAACAATTCTCTTGAATACGTTATATTAGAAGGTAAAGCTATCTATATTTTTTCAGAACGTTTTATGTTCCTTGTTTTATTGGAAATTGATATGTTAATTAAATCAAATCTTTGTTTATCGTAACGGTACTGACAGCTGAAAAATTACTGAAATAAAACAAAAGTTATGAAGTAAAAAAACATGAAGAGTTTATCTCCAAACAAAGAAGATTAAAAAGCATTACCTTAAAATACAATTGTGTAAAAATATTCATAAATTGGCATTCACCGTTCATTCACCGACTAGAATAGGTTGAGCACTGGGATTCGAAGAAAATTCGTACCTTCACATTTTCTACCAAAACCAGTTTTATTTAGCAATTTTCTATATGACTTGGACTGAGCCACTACTAAATAGAGGTTGGATATTGAGCAGAAAAACTATTTCATAAAGGAGGGAACATCAAAGCGTAGTCCTTAGATAATGTCAGAATTTGGTAGATCCGTAATTCCGTAGTGTCCGCGGAAAGAAATAAATAACGTTGCGTGGTCGTAAAATCATCGTCAACAGCTCATATTAGTTTGCTCGATATGGATTATGTAAGATGGTTCAAAGGAAACGTTTATAAATAAATGTTAATTATGCTAACAGAGCTTTTGCAATGTTGGTTCCTATCAAGAATATTGCGGTTTGACGCATATCGATCTGTAATTCTGTACCTTCTAGCGGGGAATGCCGTAGTGGGCGGACTCTTGGACTTTTACCTGTAGTCCTTAAGTTTTATTTTGTTCTCTTAATGACTCGAGTTTCAGTTATGAAATCGGAATTTTCAAGAGGAAGCGAGGAATAATCGGATCGCAAATTTGTGCCTTTTGCTATAATTAGAGCATTTAAATCATTCACTTAATACATTCTTGACACAATTTAAAGAAATCCATTCTACCGTCTTTAAAAAGAGTAAAATAAAGGTTAATATTAAAAGGAATCGAGGTTCTGGATGGATAACAAGCGGAATACGGATAGCTAGTAAAATGAAACGTTTCCTTAACACATCAGATAAAACACATTGTGACAGTTCGGTTTTGGAGTATCGGAACAACTATATCCGTATCTTCAGGAAAGTAGTGAGTTGTGCAAAAAGGAATGATGTCAGAAAACAAATAAACATGGCATCAAATTCTTCTAAAACGATATGGAAAATAGTTAATAGACAGCGCAATGCTACTAAGGAAATAAATAATGAAACTATTACACTAAAAATTGATAACGCAGCTACTAATAATGCTCTAGAAGTGGCAAAAATATTTTCCAAAAGGTTTGACAACACGGTCCACTTAGAGGCTTGTGACAAACAATTGGCAATGGTATTCTTAACTGAAGGTGTTAGTCGTGTTGAATATAAAATGAGTTTTGATATTGTCACACCTAGAGAAATTTTCAATTTGGTAAATAAAATGATCAACAAGCCTTCTTCGGGTTATGATGAAATTCCCTTAACAATAATCAAGGAGAATATAGACTTGTTAGCAACTCCGTTAGCATCATTTTATAACGAGTGCATCGAGAAAAGCCTGTTTCCTGATCAGCTTAAAATAGCAAGAGTGATACCGGTTTTCAAAAAGGGATCAAAGACGGAACCTGGAAACTACAGACCTATTTCTCTCTTGCCTGTATTATCAAAAATATTTGAAAAAATAATAAAGGATAGGCTTATAAAGCATTTAAAGATGTATGGTATAATAAATGATCAACAGTTCGGCTACCAAACATCACTAGGAACCTCCGATGCTATTGAGGCATTAATAGACAATATTATTTGTAACTTAAATAATAAACTAAAAGTAGCTGGTATCTTTCTAGACCTCAGTTCCGCCTTCGACACAGTGGACCATGGTATTCTCCTGGCCAAATTAGAACATTATGGTGTAAGAGAGAATGTTTTGGAACTACTTGGCTCTTATCTGCATAACCGACGGCAGTATGTGGAGATAAAATCGGTAATAGATGGAGAAGAAAAAACTTATACATCTAATCTAGCTACTGTGTGCCGTGGTGTTCCCCAGGGATCCGTTCTTGGTCCAATCTTTTTTATTATATTCCTGAATGATTTAGTTGAGTACATCAAAAAACGTATTAATGACGCACAACTAATTATCTTTGCTGACGATACAAATGCAATAGTTTCGGCAGACAATACACTAGAATTGGAATGTAAGATCAATGCTCTTTTGAAAGCTTTCGAAATCTGGTTTAGCACAAATAATCTGAAACTTAATGTAAGTAAAACAAAATGTGTCTTATTTAAGCCCACTGTACGGAATGACATTAAGTTGGACATTGTTTCTTGTGAAAACAGTGTGGAAATAGTTGATAGTGTCAAGTTCCTGGGTGTACACATTGATACATTATTAAATTGGAAGGTTGAGACATTAGCTGTGACTAAATCAGTTAGCTCGGCATGTTACGCTATCCGAACTCTGAGAGAAGTTTTAACGTTGCCTCAACTTAGAAGTGTGTACTTTGCTTTGGTAGAATCCAAGCTCAGATACAGCATCGAATTTTGGGGCAACAGTTACAAGTACAATGTTCAAATGGCATTTGTCATTCAAAAAAGAGCTCTTAGGACAATGCTCCGCATGAAACAGACGGAATCATGTAGAGAGCATTTCATAAGACTAAATATTTTAACAGTGCCATGCCTCTATATATTGGTTTTACTGACTAGCTTTGTTAAAAACTTGAACAAAATTGAGACCGATGAGCAGAGAATTACTAGAGCTAGTACACGTAGGAAAGATGTGCCCAACAACATTCAACCATTGCAAGTTGTGCATCACAGCCCACGATATCAATCTGTAATTTTATACAATAAGTTGCCCACAGAATTGAAAAGTATTTACAGTGTCAACTTATTTAAAAATAAATTGAGGGCCCATTTATTGAGGAAAGGCTATTATGGTATCAATGAATTCATGGAAGACATTTGACATTGTAATATTATTGTAAAGTTGTATTTGATATAATTTAATTTGACATTTATTATTTATAATCTTATTGTATTTGAATTCTCAATTGACTATTAGTGTTTTTATGTATTGACATTTCTAAATATTTTAATCTGATTTAATTATAATGTTTTATGTTATCAAATTTTAATCTGATTTCACTGTAATTTTTTTATATTTTGTTATTATTGTAATTTAATTGCCATTTACTGTTTTATATTTTCAACGTTTTTGATGTATTTTAATGAATTTTGATCCGTATTAACTATTATTTTTAATTTAATTTCATTGCAATTTGTTATTTTTATATTATTTTCAACACAATGTTACCATATTGTTATGAAATAAATGACTTATGACTTATGACTGCACGATTCAATTTATCCTAATTTTCGTGTTTTTAAAGAGGTTAAATAAGCAACGTAACGTAAATTGATTTGCAGACGTTTTATTGAAAAAAATTGACTTATTTTCAGAATAATGAAGCAATAAGAAAAATCCGCAATCCATAAGGAAATAATTCAAAAAAATAAAATATGCTATCGGCACCCAGATGTGTCGAGGATATGGGGGAAATTGGCGGAAGGCTCCCGTAGAGATTGAAATACGAACAAAAGGTTCCCACCCATGTGATATACAGCTTCTTATAGAACACAGGAAAAGTTATTAGCCCACTAGATGCTAGGAATAAGTACATAGTAGGGTCGGTCAAGTGTTTTCTTTAAAGGACGAGCGGAATCCCATGCGACGCTCAATAAGGTAAGCTAATACCGTTTGGTTACAAACAAGTATAACGAATGAAAGGTATAAACATTCAGATATTTAACTAGCTTACGGCCATTAAGGGTACCGTTCTCAATTATCTTGAGAGATAAGTAAGTCATACTCTTACTTTATATCCTAGTGTAGGGGTTTCATTGAGACTTATACAGAAGTAAGTATAAGAATCTTTTGACGCTCGAATATGTTAGAGGAGCGCTATTGGTAAACATTTTTGGGAAATTGTCTTATATAATGTTTAATGTATTGAAACAATGAGTGCCTAAGGGAACCTTTTGTATCGAATTATTTACTATACTATTTAGTAAGTTAAACTGAATCGACAAACGAATAGAACGACAAAAAGGCAGACAAAAGAATCGCTCGTTTGCGATGATAAAAAATCTATTTTGAAGCAGTTCAATTTACAGACAGAAAAGGAAGGTTTAGTCAGTTTTCATTGGATAAAAAAGAGGAATCTAATCCACGAAACTGACTCCCATGTTCGTGTCACAGGCAGGGACGCTGATTCCGTTCGCTGAAACGATCTAAACGATTCAACTATCAATAGACGAGCCTATGGGCTCGGGGACATTTAGCAAAACGAATTCACAATACGAGAATGCGATTCACAATTGAATAAACTGAAAACGGAATTCTAAAAATGTTTTTAACATTTTCAGGTCGGAATTACATTTTTAGAATGACTAGTGAGCTTTATGAATAGTGTGCAACTATGAAAAGCTCTGTTATTGACTGCAGGGGAACTTTATAAACAAATCCTATTAAAGATAACATTACCGTAGCAACAGTTCTCGACACTTTTTGTGGGCAATTGATAAAGGCAGATAAACCCAAGCCACAAAAGAATGCGAGTTTAATTAATTTCCGTGTTGCGGAAACTAAAAGCGAATGTTAAATGGGTATTACAGCAAACGAATTACTTGAACGTTATGCGGCTGTAATAGTTAAAATACAATACTAAACACGTTATCGTTGTTATTAAAAAAAATATAAAAAAAACTAAGCTGTTATTCCGAAAACGTTCGTTATCGTAGCGAACGAATGCGAACGTACCAACAAATCTACAAATCGTAGGATTTTAATCTGAACTTCGCAGTTTTCATTTTACTTTTTGCACTCTATTCGCGAGTCGCGACCGTTCACCGCGCACTGGCAGGTGATGCATACGTACTTGCTCTACGGGACCAGGGGTACGTGCACGAATATAAAACCTGCGACGATTTAACGAGATCTCAACTTTAAACCATTATAATAAGAATGCCGACAGTAAAAATAGCATTTCGAGAATACAACACGTTTAGTTAGTGGTTAGCTAAGCTAGTTTTTGCTCGTTTTGGACAATAAAAGTGCGGTATAGAACAACCAGGGTTTTTTATACTTCATGGTGGAAAAAAGGAAGACATTCGTGATTATCGCGTGCACGTAATGATACAAGAATGGAGTGTTATAGCATATCGTTAAAATGAAAATGCGAATGAGCACAACACTTTCTAAAAAACATTTCTGTTAACGCAATAGTAACATTTTGAAATACAGACGCGATAATGTAGTGAAGCCACGATTAATGTCATAAACCTGTAATTATAAAGCCACTAATTTCGTAGTCAATAGCAAATGAGTTACACAAAGCAGTAGAAATTACATTGAAACGATTCCGGTTACGTCCGGTTCGGTCATATTCATTATTATTCAGTTAGCAAGCGCAAATATTTTCGCTTGCAGTCTTGTTTTATGAGCGCGGCTATGTGTGTGCAGACGCGGCCATGTGTGCAGTTTGCACATTTACGTTTTGTGCTTTTTTCACAATTTATTTATTCACGTCGCCGACAGGTGGCGCTGCCGGGCGATCTGTGCCCGCGATACGTGTAAACTGGCTGTTAATATTTCATTCCACATTTTATTTAGGCGCAGTCAACCTTAAAGCGCGCAAGCTGTACGATATATGACCTTATTGTTTGAGGTAGAAAATGAATTTAATACATCACCCGGGGATCGATTGCACTGCACTTAGCAGTATCGCAGCCACTCCATTTACCGACGTGTCATGTTTGACTTGTACATTATTCATATAATTAACAAGCAACACTCGAGTCAGACCGAATCGTTTCTTACGAGTCTTATTTACACAACAAATACCGAAGCGGTTGGAATTTACTTTTTCCGAGCAGTTTTTCATTGGTCGTTGAGTGAGTCGGTGAAGTTATGAGCCAATTAGCGGGCTGCTAGGATAAAATAGACTTTTTATCGTGCGTTTGAGGAGCGACATTTTAGGCATAGCGGTGGGCGGACGTGGAACAAGTCTGCGGAGGTTATCGTCACTATAAACTACATCGTGCCTTCACACGCCGTCCTTTATCGCTAATAGAACCTTTTTGTACCCACAATCATTTATACGCCGCCGAGCCATCCCACTTATCCGTGACTTCTCGGATCGATTACTGTTTGCCTCATATCTCATTCAATTGATCACCCATTATATCAGAGTTAATTCCATTAATAAACCCTATAATTAATATCTAGTAATTATTTTCTAAACATCCAACAGGATATCCGTTCGTTTGATGGCTGGCATTAATGCATTTATCGCGTATGTTTATCATAACATTCCGTATCAGTAATCGATTGAAAATAATGAGAATATCAGAGAGCATTCACTGAATACAACGTACGTAAATATTTATGAAAGAAAATGTCGATTAACTGAAGGTTTTAGGTTTGACGTCACGACCACACAGCCCGATGAAAAAAAAAAAGAAAAATAAAGATGGAACCGAATGCCGGAAGAGGGGCAATGAATTAAATATGCATGTAATTTAAAGGCGAAACAGGAAAACGCGCGAAACGCTTGGATAACCCCAAGCTTGTGAATAACCGATAATCCACATAATTGACCGCACCGGTATCTAGTTAGAGACAAATAATGAGTATTGTGTTTTAGGGTTGCCAGATCTAAATTAAATAACAACTTAACTTAATCTTATAAATCTTTCCACTTTAATGAGGAACAGTGTTCAATAATTCTCAGAAAAAAAAAACATTTATTTGAAAATCGAATACATACCTGATAGTTTTTTTAGATCTGGCAATCCTAACCTTAAGGTTCTATTCACACTTACCGGGCTTAGGTAGGGGTGCTTTGAGATCGTTGGCGGCCAACTGAGGGTTCTCTTGGACCTGAAAAAGTGTTAATTGTTAACTGCGTAAGCATATTTAGTAAACAGAGATGCCTAAAACCCAAGAAAATGAGGAAACAGAATTCTATTTATTTCTCTAAAATGTTAGTGCAAAAAAAACGCTTTACATTTTTGATATTGCGTTTTATGTATTCCGTCAGTGCGTCGTATGCTTTACAATATTGATGCTCATTTCCAATAAAGTTTATTCTTAGAAAGATTTACGAGTGGCCATAGCTTATAAAAATATTGGGAATATGCATTTTTTCTGCGTTACGTCAATGTTTACCATTACCTAGATTCTGAGTCTAGATTTAAAAAACCAGATGTTCGACAGAAAAGTCTATCGATAAACGTTACTATTAAAGAATACGTAAATATTTCAGAACATTTTCCAAGCTTTTCAAAGACGACGATAGATGGCGCCACAAGTCTTTTAATGCTAACGTTTTACTTGAATTTACGTTTTTATTCATAATAAACTTAATATTCAAGACAAAGTATTATTGTTTCTCACAGCAAAGTAAGAAAAACATTATTATCTTCCCCATACATTACATATGTGTGTTAACTTGAATTATTAAGTTAATGTAACACAAACCTTACACTAAAAGTGATACGATACAGACTTGATCAAATTTATTTGACAATATGCCGAAAAATGTCTCCACTTTCAGAATTCTATCAAGACTATTCATCGTATTTTCGACTCTTAACTCTGTTTCTTAAGAGTTCTTTCAGTTTGAAGGTTTGAGTGGCATCTTATGGCCTTTCTCCATGAATAAAATTAATATTTTTTATCGTCGTGATGAGGATTACACATACGTTTTGGCAGTATTGCCGTCCGTAGTATAACCCCTAAGCCTATTTGGGACATTAATTTTTTCGTTACGACTTTTGCATAAATAGGGACATCTGTTAAACATAGAAATGCATAAAAAGGAAACCCGTTGTACCTAGTCTTTATATTAGATAATTATACAGTTTAAAAGAATGGTCGAATGTTGAGCTCAGACAAAAGGAATTTTTTTTAAAAAAAGTTTAAACGACTGTCCCTTTTTCAAATTTTTCTGTTCCTATCTAACGCCTTATTCTTTTTTAATGTCTTCAGTCCACAAGTAGTATCCCGCTTAGGTTAGCTTTGAAGTATTTAAATTAAGAATGTTATTTGACATAGGTATAATACGGAAGAAAATGTTTACAATCTATGATCGTAAACCTTCTAGTGGCACTTTACCGTTACTACGCGGCTACTCCAATAAAATGTCCAGGCTCACGTAAAACGCATCCAATCATATATTTCGTCAAAACTGTTTCATAAATGGTATTAAATAAAATAACATTTATTCAGTTAGCAACGTAAGGAATATTCTAGAGATATTTCCGACGATATCAGAGCGTGGCATCAATTGTCTTTTGTCACCATAAATCATGGCCGCTTGCGCGTATTTTTCGCGCGTTTGTCGTGGCACGGCCTTGCACGGTAAGCATACAAACGTACACACACGTTTTTAGCGTAGTCATGAACTTGAAATTTGCATTTATAATTGTTTTCATATTTTCCGAGAGTTGTGCGAAATTTGTTTTTAGTAGTTTTTAATTAATTTAGTTGGCTCTAGCTTTATTGCGACTTCCCTACGATTACGCAATCGATTATTGCGAGAGAATGTGCAATTTACTCTTATGTCATTTTTTATCGAATCAGGGTCAAGGTTTGCTGTCCCAGTTTTCGCAGTAAAGGCCATGTTCAGACGAATTGTACATGTATGACTATGGTGGTTCCACGTGCCTCTTTTATGATTTGAACCTTGTGAACCAAGCCTTGTGGTAATAGGTAAATAAATACTGAAACTTCTGTCTTACCTTATTTGTGTAAGGGTTGAAGATGAATTTGTTCTCCAATTCCTTCCTCGGCGTCGCAGCAATCACTGACAACGGCGTCGGTAGAGACTTCATCTCCTACAATAACAAACAATGTTACATTTCACATTGCTGAAATAACATTGATACAATGCATTCTTGTCTTGAGTATATACACACCTTTAAAATACTTTCTATTGGCGGTTGACTGCTATCGATAGCATTCTGTAAAGGAAACAACAAAGTGATTATTTGGAGTTAATTGTGAAAGTAAACGTAGCACACAGTGTAGCAATAAAATAGTCCCGACTTCCAAGTACATTTTATTAAAAAAGTTCGATATTGAACTGCAGTGCTGTCAGAAACAGACAAAAGAATAAAATTGTTGTTGTCCGGATACCGTACAACATTTAAATCTACGGCAGAACCGCACACGCTCGGCCCACGGGGAAATGCGGGCACGTGGCTGGACAAAATATTGTGACATCACAACAGCCTGGTTAACATTTTACGCTTTATAATTTACCGTGGGTGAAAAACAGGGGTATTTACGTAGTCAACACGATTCGTCATACGCATAGCAAGATAACCCGCGTTCCTCACATAAAAGATTGGACAAATTTGCTCTGGCAAGAATAAAACTACTTTAACGAGAATACATTATGCCTCCTTAGCGAAGCGGGGCGATTAAATTTAGGGCTCGTTTACGGCCGACTGTGCTTGTATGATTTACGAGTTTACGGCAATAAATGTATTGTATTGTTGCTGTTGACGGAATCTGCCGGGACCTTAAATATTCAATTCGACGAACTTATTCCGTCCTTTTACAATAGCGGCAAATCAATTGGAAGAAGAGAGATAGAATGTTTATTGGATGGTGTCATTCGTTTCTGAAGAACTGTGTATCGACGCTGGACTGTTATAGTAAAAAGAAAGGTTAAATATTCTCTTTACGTACACAGTATCGAAGATAAATAATTGTATTCTTCGAAGAACGTCGGTACAAACCACAAAGAAAAAGGGACTGAAGAATCTTTTGTATTAAAAACTCTCATATTACATTGTTACCAGAATTCCCGTTTCATTTCCGCTCAAACAAAAAAAAACACTGATATGGTATCTTAAAAAAAACGAAAGATATAAAGGTCAAATCGCATGATGGAAGAAAAAAAAAATTGCAGTGTAAGTATGGTATTACAGCTAAGTTTTGTAGCTCACCCAAATAAGGTTGCCTAATAAAACGGGTCGTTCATTCAAAACTGTCGACCTACGACAACAGTAGCCGTAATCGCAACATTTTCATTTCTTTGATCACCAAGTCGAGTCACGCAAGAACCCCTTATTTTGTAACCAATACCATGACCCTGTTTACACCTCACCAAGAAATAATTAAACACCATAAACGCTTTATAAATAAAACATACATAACATCACGACTGCATTACTCGGGACGGTTAGGCAGAGGTACCACCTGTAGGTACAACCACAGTTCATCAGTTATATTTAGGTCCCATGAAATATGCCTATTGCCATTAACCATTCACAAATCCTGATTCCGGGCTAATACTGAGAAATTTCTAACGGGAAAAACCCTATAACAATTTACCCGACCCGGGAATCGAACCAAAGACGCCACAATAGGGCACGCCACAATAGTGGCGTAGTCCCCTCTTTGACGAGTGGCTAGAGAGGCGCCACGGCGACCTCACCTTCCGCTTGACGCAGGTCCTCATCGAGCATGGTTCGGGTTGTTTCGGGAGGTTACTGCACCGAATCGGGCGGGAGGAAACGCCCGGGTGTCACCACGGCGAGGATCGACGGGCAGACATGGTGGAGTACACTGTGGGGGTCTGCCCCGCTTGGGCGGAGAGCCGCCGTGTCCTCGTAGCGGCGATCGGCGGCGGCGACCTCTCGCCTTCCGGCCCTGGGCCAATCCATGGTCCGGAGCGAGAGTGAATGGGACGCCGTCACCTAGCGAATGTAGTCTAGTCATGCTAGCGAAGGAGGTGGCGGAACGTGAGAGGGCGAGCCTCACGTCTCGGCCGCCGCGGGAGACGCACTGGGCTTCGTGGCCACGTGGCCACGTGGCCACCGGCTGCGCGGGCCTGTGGACGGTGAGTAATAGGCTAGGTCGCCGTCCGCCCGTCTTATAACGACAGGCCGTGTCGACGGTGCGTTCGTGGTCCACGCGCGCCTCAAAGAGATGTCAGCAAACGGGAAGCGGTCCGAAAGGACTGATGCCTGCCAGGGTTGCGGGACTGTTCGAAAGGGATACCGCGGCCCTGGAACACAAAGGGCAAAAGAAGGAACATGGATGGGTTTTAGTCAGTATAAGTCTGACACTCCCTTCCGCTCCGCTCAGAGTGGGAGGGATCATTTGATGATTTCCCATCCGTAAAAAAAATACCTTTTTAAACGTAATATTTTCTGCTAAAGCGGCCATTTTACACTCCCTGATGCTCAGCAGTAAAGCTTGCGCCCACTAGACCAACGAGGCGGCAGTCATGGCATAAATATTAGTTAAGATATAAAAGGCTTTTTACAACAGTATAGTATGTTACACCCACTTGTTGACCTATCTAGTGTTGGAGGCGCGAACAATACCTGCGGCGAACGTGTGGGATGTGGGTGTGAACTTCAAAGTTCAACATGTTCAACATTACAGGGAATTAGGGAGAAGGCTTCTGAACTGACTGACTGTATTTGTGATCTAATCCAGTAATCGTTACCGTACAATAACATTGGACTATTCAGATTAGGTAAGTCGATGTAGGACCCTATAATATCAAGACAAGTTGCTAGAATTCTTCGGCCTTTAACAAAGGCGACTATGGTTTTTTTACTGGCTGATCCCTGGTTATATGACTTTATTAAAGAAGGCCCTGTTACCCTTTACTACTAATTAATAGAATGTTAGTATGCCTCCCAACTACCTACCACTTTTTACATACGACTGCAAAGTAAGGATTAATAAGGGACTGCATACCGAAATTTCTCAGAAGTTCTCATAATAAATTATGAAGCAAATAAAAACTGCTGGGACAAGAACTGTTGGTGATCGCTTAATTATTGACAACGTTAGCCAGGGGACCGAAAAGGCACGCGATGGTATATATACCAACTCTAGTATTTATATTTATTTACAAATACTTTACAAATGAAAAAATTACTCTAGTGCAATATTGGCGCTTTCTGGTTGACTACATTTCATTGACCGGACTGTTGTATGCAAGTCGTGAGCACGATTTTTAGTCTAATTGACAGTTTTGTCCACATCAGTCTGGAGAAGTAATGTATATCAAATACATTATTGACGTTAAACTTAAATAAATGTATCAAAGGACCAATTTATATGAGAACAAGAGAGCTACGTATATTATGGAACAAGATGAAGATGATATTGATCAGGAAAGCGCTGTCATGAGATCGTTTGTCGAAGCAATGAATGAGAGATGTTAATATGAATGAAATGAAGCAATGAATATTTCCAGGGGTGAGCTAAGGACTCCTCTTAGAACTGACCTGTGACTGGATACCGTTGGGTATCCTGATTGGAGGCGGTCTGTGCGGGGCTCCCGTTGAACCGGAACCGTCGCTCTGCACCAAAAAATATACATTAATATTCTATTCACCTCTCCTCTTAATAGAATTACGTTTTGGGATTTCTTAAACGACGTCTCTGAATTGGATTTGTTTCGTTTTGTGGACGAAATCGGGGCTCGTTACTCGTCTGAATTGTGCTTAGTTTGTAGATCTTATACTACATAGGTATAGGTTCTGATTTCGATTGTACTTTTGCTTTGAAAGGTAACAATACACGATTTCCTAACTTACAAGTTCTCCGTATCAAACGAATTCTGCCATTCATCAACGTACATGTAGCAAGTTCCCCGAGTGATCGAAGTTGCTGGCGCCGTTTTGGAGTTAACCACATTAAACTTAATTACAATGTACGCCTGATGAATAATTCAGCCCGGAATTAACTAGTCCAAGATGTGGCTGTGTTACAGCATGAGAAGTTTCAAATGAGACGTGAAAAGGCCGGTCACGCATCGCATGACCCCCTTCATCAGCCCTACGAATGCGACCATAAGTATTAATGTGACTCCTAACACGCTCTTGATCCCATTCTAAATCTAAACAAAAGCTTAGATAAAGCACCACTATAATAAAACGAGTTTTTAAAGAGTTAAACCAGGAAAAAGTTGTATTGTCGTTAAACATATTTCAGGGAAGCAAAGCGATCCAGCACAAAAGATGGTAGCGCCCGAAGCGACGGAGTTTGGTGGGGAATTTAAAAAGTTTTATGATAACACAACATTTTCCTGGTTGATATTGCTTTGTAAAGCGTACAACTTGACAATAAACACCATTGTGTACCGATAAGCAGTTGTAACGAAATTTTTCTCGATTCTCGCAAGGAGCGCTATATCTGTGTAACTGGCACGTTTGAACGCCAGACACGTGTCGCTTTTCATTTATCATAACCATACAGAACGTTATTGTCTTCTAGTTTTTTTCTACATGTGTATGAGGAAGGCTAAAACTGAATCTTTTAACCATTTTAGATCCTTAGATGCGAACCATAATATTCTCGCTACCTTGCATGAGCTGCTCAATGTATTTTTTACCAGCTTAGCTAATACACTTAGGGTTGAACCTCATCTGGATTCTGGCAGCATGGAATCGCCATTTTCCCAGCTCCTATACTGCGACAGAAGAGCATAAGAGCAAGGAAAAGTGCGATGCCGTACTGGAAGATTGTCCGCAACCCTTAGCACTCTATAAACAGATTTCACTCCATTAAGACAGTAACTTCATTCGGGTCGCATAATACCCAGAGGGCAGCACATAAAATCCCGTCGCGCCGCATATAAAACATTGGCTGGTTGCAGGATGGCTGTGGCTCTAAAGCATATAGTTAATAGGTATAGTTGGAAGTGTTTACCTTGTTGTGAGGGATGTGGGGGCGGTGATGGCGGACGCCGTTCTGCGGCGCGTGTGACGGCTTCTTGAACTCGCTCTCTCGCCGAGATGGTGGGCCTGCAGACAAAGAAAACATATTTATTAGTAATCTGATTAATAACACTAACAATACCAATAAAGTCTATTTTTGAACACTGCTAAAAAAAGTGGCCCAACTCCCAACGAAAAAAGGTGATTCCCTAAGTAAGATATTAACGTTGTTTAATTTACCTCAACAGCTTATTCTGTTTCGTCCCAACATCAATCTCCAAGAGACTAAGTAATTATTGTTTGGTGTCAGCGTTTACGGCTTCCAGAGATTTTTATGGATTAATAAAAGCACCGACATCACCTCAGTGAAGAAAGTCTCGAAATCATAAGGCACTTTAACTCCCGTATAACTAAAAGAAGGGGGTGGAGCTCCCCGTCCCCCCTGCCGCCCCCCGGGACTCGTGAGGGGAATCTCTGCTAGGTGTTTAGCTGGTTTATGGAGATTGCGATCAGGACAAAGGAGTCCAAGTTACGACGCCTAGATTGCGCACTGATCCATATAGTCCCCTCTAAATAGATAGCTACCTCACCTTTTTTCTATCAGAAAGTTATAGAATGAGTTTTATAGTGTTTGTATTATGTGTGGGGAATAATGGAGTTCTTTGTGTTCTACGGGTATTATTGGGACAGATATCGTTAAGTTAATCCCGGTATAATAGGAAGTTAATGGAGGAATGTGACCCACCCATCGTAATATAAACATTTGGGTTACTTTACTGCTTATACATTAATCTAGTGTACAACTGAACACATAAATATTCAAACTTCATAAATGGAATGTATTAATCAAAACACTCTACCGAAACCATATCAAATAATCCCAAGTATTTTATAAAGAATGCATGGGAAAAAATCTTATGGTCTTCACAACGTAATTGGATTATAGTAACATTCAATAAATAAGATGATTTGGTTATTTTGAGGCCACCTCATAACTGAGTGCGCGCGAGTGCAGAATATGTTCAATTACTTGCACGCACGTAATGCTTACGTGTGATTGGTCAATTTACTATTTCCCATTACCCTACCCGCTACCAGTTTACAACCGCTAATGCGATTCACTAACAAGAGCTGATCATAAGATTCATAACTGAACCTCATTTAGCGATAAAACGAGGCGTAAGGGAAACGCACAGTGAAGTTGGCACTAAATACTGTGTTTTACGGGAATATTGCTTTTGAGATACGACTTTTTAGCTAGATTTGATACTCAACAGATAAAGAAAAACATGTGTTTTCTGTCTATGTCACTTCATCCCAATGTAATTATATTTTTTATTTTTTTTACATTTGTTATTGGTGCTCCGCTCCTATTGGTCGTAGCGTGATATTATATAGACTTTAGCCTCCCTCGATAAATGGACTATCCAACACTAAAATAATTTTTCAATTCGAACCAGTAATTCCTGAGATTAGCGCAACCAAACAAACTCTTAAGCTTTATAATATTAGTATAGAAATTTCGGAATCTCGATGAAATTGAAATACAGAACTAACGTAAAATTGTTGACTTTTTCTATTTTCCCCAGGAAAATTCAATATCAATCAACATCGTATATACACAGTACGTCACACGCTTTATCCTGGGCACCACCACCGCTTCAAAAACTCTCATGCTCAATACACGTATCGGTGCAATCCTACCTTATTGGATTAGAGGCAAAAACACCGCACGATAATCTTCTCGGCAATAACTCGAGTATTTTTTCGGAAGCTGATATTATAACTGGATATTTTATTTTTATGGGAACGGATACCGTGTGAAAGAATCGCTGCTTGGATACTTTATTTGAGATTTTTTAATCTAGACGAGGCGTGAGTGGTTGCTGCTCTGGTCATGCGGAAAACCCTTGGGTTGTTGAAAATGTAGTGATTTTTTGTTACTCTAAGATACATTAATATCATAAAAATGATCAGATCCATTGAAAATCGTCTTAAAGAAAACTTTTTGGCCGTATTCCGAATGCATTTCATGCAAAACAGTTCCTGCTTTTATAATATACCTAATAATTTGTATTCCTGGACCAAGATTAAACAGAGATTACACGTGCTTGCATCGTAACTTTATTCACAGCTCTCAAACTTATTTGCGAGTATCAGAAACTTAGACGCTTCTAAACAAAGAGCGAACTTCAGCATCGCAACAGTCTGCGGAGAGCAACAAATTCAGTTATCAGTTTAGCTATCGACCTATATCCTTAATATCCAAGTAAGAATGGTATTGGCAAACTGGATATTGAGGAGTAGACCCTCGACAAAAGAAGACGGGCACACAATGCAAGTCGGGAGCGCCCAAGATCGGCGCGCGTGTCGAATTCACCTAACAAATACACACCGTTACTTTATTGTAGCCATTGTTGATTCAAATCCGACACATCACCATTATACGATCTTGTGAGAAATCAAATCAATTTATGATTCAAAGAAATATAGTTGCTCCTAAAGTCCTAATGATGCCAATTTCTATGTTGACATACTTCTAAGATTTCCGGGATACGAAATTCTATTCTATATGTATAAACGACCAGCAGCATGATTTATGTATTCGCATTTAGCTTTATTATTAGTGTCATAAAATTGATTAGCCGCTAAACGATTCCCCTTCATCGCTAAGGAGGGAAATTGTTACTGATGCCCACAAATCGTTGGCTTGCCTCTTGCCACTACAATGTGCAATTTGATCACCTCCCAACCTGCCATTAGTTCAGCTACGATGTTAAAGTCCTTTGGCACTGTCATTACACTCATTACTAAACCCGTCATCTTGTTTACTGCTAAAAGAACAAATAAATCATTGAACTTTATTTGCCTTTTTGTCATTTACTAAAGGAAGCTCATTATGAGGGTTTTATTGCAGGTCAAAGACCGCAAACGTCAGTAACAATTTGTAATCATAATCTTAATCATTGCATCCTTCTGACGAGCAAACATTTCTGGTTATTTTTAGTGTGAAGTGCTTTTTGCGGTAGATTAGCTAGCCACGCCCTCTATGTATTCAATGCTAATAGGTTTTTCTACTACCATTGGCTCCGATGTTCGTTACACACCTGTGTGAATAAATACATAGCTAATCGTTTATACATAGCCGATCATTAATATAAATAATTTAATTTCATAGGTAACAAATAAAAGACACCAGGCGGCGTACGGTGTAGGTCCATATCCTGTGTGAACAACCTTTTATTTCTTTGCAACCGAAGTTGGCGTAAAGGAAAAAAGATTAAGAGTCGATCAGCTGCCATCAGTGGCAGCCGTGATTGCTTCTAGGGTAGTTTTATATGAGCGGGTTGGTGGGGTGTGGGGGGAAGGGGGCGCGGTGAGAACAATGGCCAGTGGTGGCCAATGACGCGAGCACCTGCGGCCGTTGACACGTGCGCACACGCTCGCAGGCGATTCGCACTGCTTTGTTGTTAATTACATGTTTTTTTTTTTTGCGAAAACGATTAAATTAGTATCATACTGGAAAGCCTGGTTTGTTTTGGAGAGGATTTCGCAAAGCAGTCGATTTCTTAACTATCTTTGAACATAATCAAGTCTGGATAATCATGTCTTCACACCCACGCAGCTTGAAATAAGGCCTGATATAAGCACCTATCGTAATTTTTTTTTTTCATATAAATAAGTTCAAACTTAATACAATTTCCGAAACACTATGTTTGGCCTTCCCTCAGGCATTATCCCACTAACTGGAATAACAGATAATGTTTATACCGCGTCGTTCCGCTCTTTGACCGTAATTGAATATTAAAAAACCTGCCAAGTGCGAGTCGGACTGGCGCACGAAGGGTACCGTTATCAAAAAAATAGAAACTTCAAGTTTATTGTATGGGAGTCCCCCTTAAATATTTATTTTAGTCTGTTTTTTCGTTTAATTTCAACTGTCTAGCTATCACGGTTCCTGAGATACAGCCTGTTTTTATTTTTATATTGGAATCGAATGGAACAGAATCTGTCACCTAAACACGCAAGTTGAGCAGCGTATTTTTAGCCTTGACAATGCAGCTTTGATATTTGTGAAGACGGAAGGATACAACAAAGACGTATGGGATTGATCATTGTCTTAACTTTTCGATATGTCACGTACTCCATTCATCGTATAACCTAACTCCACGACAACAATAAACAACTCAACACAGTAAAATCTGTAGTATTGACTCTGGATTCCGTGACTTCGATTGCTTCTCCGCTTTTAACGTCAATCTCATTCGTACGTCAACAAACATTTCATTGACTTTTGTACGCATTAATGGCTGCGGAGAGCGAATTCATCAACAAGTATTGAAAGGTGGATTATTGTCATCCTTACGGAAGATTCGGATGTATGGTACAAATATTGTTTGAAGTATAGAGGTCCTTGTGAAGCAGAATGATGAGCAGAATGCAGGACACGCGTCGTCTTTGTTCGGACGAGGTCGCAGCTCACCGCGAAACGTAACGTAAGCGGGTCAATGCGATCTGCGACGACAGCTCTCGAGGCCTTTCCTTCCACTATAAGGAAGTTAATACGATTTATGCACAACACCGACACGAGTCCGTGATGTACACAATTTATAAAACAACTTGGATTCTTATCACTTGCTTCCGCCTCCTTTGATAGAGTAAAACTATTTTCTATCAGAACTTTCTAAATTGGATAACACTTAAATTATCGTGATTGTTGCTGCCTATAGAATTTATTTGGCATTTATTTTGTTTGGTAACCATGTCCAATTGCTGTTTGAACCAAAGCAAAATATGGTTACGAAACTTAAGAGGGCCCTTCCCGGCCCGTCTATCGTCAACGCGAGCATGGTCAAAAAGCTTGTTGTTTCATCCAGAGCCACAGCGGCGATTTTCTTTCAACTGCGTCTTACTGCGCCCCGACCCCGCACAACTCGTCTCCCGCGCAATTCATACCGCCTAACGCGATGACATTGAACGAAAAATAGTGTTCGAAAATTTCTTAAACTTGTTCCAGGAAATACGTGTTTTTGAATAAGTCTGTAAAAGTGTGTGAAATAAATATTTGTCATTAAGAATCTCCATTACATGTACAAGGTTTCTATCGAGATGTTTTCTTTATTTTTACAGTTAATGAGTACATTATGAACTGCAAAAGTTCAGGTAAAATTTGTGCAAAACAGCAATTTTTGGAGGCTTATACTGAAATTCTATTTTTTTTTATTTTTTGCATCCATAGAAACCTAGATATAGTGCACAAAATACCTATTAGTTAAAAAAAAAAAAACAAAAATAGATGTGTAACAACGGCATAATCACGTACGAGCGTTTGTATGAAAAGTATGACGGGTTGGCCGCCCTTAAGTCGCTAGACCCTAATGCCGAACCATAAGAAAAGCTACAAACCCTGCTGCACTTAAAAAGGCTACTGTAAAAACGCACTAAATTCCACGCAAAGTGATCAACAGGCGAATTGCATTCTGCCTTTACGACTGAAAGGTACAAAGCAAATCATTGAAGAACACCGACCATTTGCTAAACAAAGGGATTTACTTTGAGGAGTTATTTTTATTTGTTTTCTATCACAGTACATCGGTTATGGCTCGGTGGCGAACGACCGTTGTGTTTTGTATGCAGACGACCGACTGCATAAACAGAGAACACACAGACACAATCAATGGAGTACCTCAGATACAAAGAGGGATGTGGGTTATTGGACTTTTGTACAACGACGGAAAACTTAGTTTGGGAGACAGAAAATTACTTTAGGGACAAAGAAAACGGTGAGTTAGAAACACAAATCAATAGCGTAACGGAAGTCGCAAAACCACAAGAAGAAGAGACTTCGGAAAGAACGTAAGTTATCATTATAGACGGAGTAAAGGAAAAACTGATCAAGACACAAAAAAACTTGCCGCGACCACATAAAACAGCGAGTAAAACCAATCATAAGGGTGATGTATATCTATTGCGGCTCGCAAACGGATTAAATGAGTTAGAAAAGAACATTTTCGTAGCAACTTCTGTAATCTTGAGGTAATTCGCAATACCTTAGCCCCTCACAGTTTCCTCGTCAATAAATAACTAAGTTTATTTCACGTTCATCCTAGCGCTAACATATTTCATTCCTTTCAGCATTACGTCGGGGAATCTTTTCTTACAACTCTTGTCATAAAAACAAGATAACTTGTCATAATTTCATTGTAGGAACGTTTTTGGGTTGTGTCCTAAATGAATATTAGTAACGAGCACCGAGATTATTACATATAGCTCGGCGGTTGCGGTACAACCACGATTTAGACTCCCTCCGAGCAATAATCCTGTCCGAGAATAATTTACCATATTACAACAATGGGGAGAGCCGAATGCGAACCTCTCTAGGTTAACCTCTACGTGGATGAGGTCGTAAAGTTTTTTAGGTTGGCATTCAGTTTATGTAAGCTAACAAATAATCTTAATAAACATTTCGAGGATCGAGAAAAAGGCTATTCGCGGGAAAGAGGAGTACTAAAAGGTGATCCGTAGTATCCTGCGTTACTGTTCCCTATTACAGTTTTGTTACCAAATCAGTAAGGCATTCGTCATAAGCTTTTACGGACTTGTGGAGATTATGCACGAACTTGCGGTTAATATCTGCGGTAATGGCTCTCGCAGAAGGTCTAACAAGTCATGTTTAATTTTCGTCTGTAATCAAAATTTTGTGGTTTTGTTACCGAAGGTCACAAGTATTGTACAAATATTAGAAGACGGAACTTATTTAATTATGTAGGAAGGTATTGTGATTTTGAAATAGCTAGAGAGGAAATTAATACAATTGAAGTTTACCCGTGTTCAATTGTTGTCATTATACAATCGTTGGTTACAAAATATGCGTTTAATAATGTGGTAACTATTGACACTACGATATACAACGAGATAAATAAATGTTTGACGCCGAGGTTCAACGAGACAGGCGCCTTGCGACATCGTGCAAGAGTATGTTACATCAAAAATGGCATCGCGGCACAAAATACAAGTAATTCTTGAAATTTACATATAATCAACGTCTATTCGAGGTCTGGCGGGGCACGTTCGACGTCTGCCGACAACACTCAGCCCATTTGTATGCACATCACACATTGGCGGATTTCAGACGACTCGCTAACAAGCGTATGTTTTTTAAGTATTACTACTTATTTCCAACAAAAACTCTGCAATTCAGGTATCAGTTGCATTCTCGCTTCAGGCGGATAAACAAAGCCCTCGACCCAACGTCTGGCTCTGCGTTTATAACACACGACTGGAGTTGTATGTAGCAATAGCAGCTAGATTCAAAGATTGCAGTCGAGCAACGATATCGCTTTCATAAACAATTTCGAAACAATTTCGTAATAATTATTATAGCTGTAAAGAAAATACAATGTTTACTGAATCAAACGTTAAACAAACTGAGTACAAAGGAAGTCAAATGTCGGGCTTTGATATTTGTATCAAAGGGTGGGCGAATATTTTCCGAATAAGAGACACGTTGAAGATTACAGAAAATTCGCAAACAGAAGCGTCGTGCACCCCAAGTCCCCAACCCGCGCGTCCGCCGCGCCGGTCGGCGTCCCCCAACTCGCACAATGAAAATAGATTATAAGTGGGTAACTGGCGGAGATAGGAGTAGCGAGACGCATGACACGCGTCCAGTGTCAAACGGCCATAAATTGTCCAGTCGCCGACCACCGACCTACACGCTACTTTATGAACGCCACAACCGCACATCCTAACCCGATACACACAATATATATTTTGTATGTTGTTCATTTTTCTCGGCTGGCGTCGGAATCAATTCCCAGCTGTCCCTCGGGGGCAATACCTCATATCGGTGTCCTGAGAGCCATGACTCATGCCAATATACTTTATAAGTAGACAGTACGCACACCAACAAACCACCCATGTTGTTTGTTATACACGTTATAATCCACAAATAAACATGTTATTATGTCGCTGTAATTTCCACGACGATTATAAGAATTTTCTGCGGCGCTCGTTTCAAGGGTTAAGCCGTTAGTGTGTGAGAATAAGAATGAAGAACTAATGAGGCTTAATCCTCTAACAGCGGTATGTAATAAGTGCATAATGATGTGGCTAGAAAGCGGGAACGCCTAACGACGGTAGGCAGTGAAGAATAAACTCCATTGGCTCACACAGCTTCCTGTACATTTATCATATTTCCATGCATGCATATTTCACAGCGGCCGCACAAAGAGGTGAGCGAAATAAAAGAGTGAACTAACAGAAATAATAAGAGTAATTCAGCATTCACGTCGGCTTTACCACCTCCGAAGAATTACCCTCATAAATCTTTCATTCGCGCGCCAGTTCAGCTACTCACTTATTAAAATAATCCTGAACTGTATACGCGACGGTTTACCGTCGTTATTTCGTAAATCCCAATATTACCCCAAAATCCGTATCCCATTTAAACAATACGTACATTGTAATCTCGATTACAAATGCAAATTATATTTGCGAGGGCCGCGTTACCGTGTAATAAGGCCGGGGAGCCTGAATGAATGTCAAGGGTGAACATACCACGGCTTACAATAAAACATCCGCGTTTATGGATGTGTAAATGATGACTGATAGACGAGTCGGATCAGAGGCCAGCGCTTGCCACATAGTGCTGGTTTGCGAAAAGTTACGTAATTTGCATCCTCTAATGAAAATAACAAGTTGATAAGGAAACGCACGAAAGTTACATTTATCATGGCGTAGGTCTGGGAAATGGCGGTGAAAAATTTTTCCCCATTTCATTTCTTACTTCTATAAAGCGTGCCCGTATTACCTATCTACTTGCTATGCATGCATTGTACCATTGTAAGTTGCTATAAATTCTAATTATAGTTAAAGTAATTGCGACAATGAGTCTGTTAACCGGAGGAAATCTTCCTCTAGAGAGCAACTATTCTACAACAGATTTGCATAACATTTCTAAATACTTACTTAGTTTACCATTTCTGTCTATAAACCACGTTATTACTTCCAACGTTGCACGAAAAGCGGAGTTATTTAGTAACGAGAATTAGCGAACATTTTGTGGGGCACAAAGTGCAACATGCAAAAATGACTGCGAAAAGTTGAGTAATATACAAAGCCAGACGAAACTGAAGCGTAATATGAAAAGTAGGTTCATGAGCCGCGGTATGCGGTTTGGGAGGCGATGGCCAAAAGAGGGGGGACTTTTATTTTATTAGGATAATAATATAGTAACGCTAGCGGTAAAACAGGCACGGTGGTACTCGAGGCGTAAAGCAATACGTTTAGGGTTTGAAGAAACCTACATGAGCGTAGACAATTTGTCCCTGTCACCGTTTTACCTCCTCCACAACTTGGTGGTGGAATGATAGAGCTTATCTATCCGTTTATAATGGACCTTTATACATAATATCCTACTGATGACAGTTTAATTTACTCCTGCCTAGACATTAGACACTAAGCCGAAAGTTCGACCTCCAATATTAGCAATAGGCCAGCCGCCAATCAAATATAAGCTAACTGTGGGCGTTGTGACATCTCTGCCTACACATTACCTTTAACAGATGTGAGTCGCTGTTCAAAGAAACTGGGAGAATGCTAACGAAGTTATCTTTAAATTGTCTCTAATTGTCTTCACGCCAAAATACGAAATGATGTCACAATCACAAAATAGGTTAAATAATTCAACGCCTTATACAAAAGTTCTGATACTTCACAGGACAAAATGTTTGCAGAGACTACAGAAACCAATACCATCGCACGTAAGCCAAACAATTCGTGCAAGACGACACTATTTGCCCACTCTGACCATAAGACAATTAAAATCACAACAGTTCCCGTAAACCATCGGTTGGCGTCTAGGCGGCCATTAGTAATGAATGGTGAGAACAATATTGGACCACTAGGGGCCATACCGCCTTCCACGGCCGTGATTGGTAAATTGAACCTTGACTCCGCAACTGGGTCGAATACTTCTTGTACTATTCATGACTATGAAGTAACTGTGCAGTATGCCCACTGTATAATGTATGGCCTGGTAGATAAGGATTGGTAATCTCATTAGAATCTTATTTGTCAATTTAATGTTACTTCTGGGAGATTTTGGCTGCAGTTTCCTAATTGTAAGTCTTTTAAAATCCATGTAGGCCTACACTGCAATTTCAGATTACACTCAACCCAGTGTCAATGTATGTACTTTAGCATCTCTAATAGAAGCCAGAGCATCCATCCACGCTTCATCAAGAGTGAACCCTCTGCGTCCATTCTATTCAATGTCATAAGTTGAAGTGAGTCTTTTGTTTTTCTGGTGAAAAGCCACTGAGTCATCTTGGACCTTCACATTTAGTTAGAATCCGTGACGTATCTTAAACGCTTCCCACGCTTTCACTTTCTGCTGGTCCCCTTACGCCTTACTACAATGATTAACGCACGTAATTTTTCGTTTAGGAATGCAGTGTATTTTAAAAACCATTATTTTTCGCCCTTAATGGCTTTAGAAAGGAAAGCCACAGACAACAGAACAACGGAACAGCAATAAGGTGAGAAAGAAACAAAGTGCCGTAGGGCAGACACCGACTTTTGATGACATAGACAACATATTTTATGCGAAACAGGGGGACATGATTTACCAAAGTTGGTGTATCAAATGTCACATCAAATAAGTTATGAAAAAAGTTCTTTGTGGGTTTATCTGATGGATCAACGCGTACAAAATCAGCGTTTTTATAACCATGTATTAACTTACACATAAATAAACTGAAAATCTTAAACACTGTCTTACATCAACGCTTATTCGGTATTGGAATCATATCCAGGCCACACCACCCACTAAGCGTACCCCCGAACCCTTAATTTCTCGGCTCGCGTTCTGCTAACACGTTATACGAGTAAATAAAACAAGCAGCTACTGAAACGCTTCATAACTACCTCACTTTTTATTACCAGACTTATTATTGCGTTGCATTGCACTACTTTTGAAAGCTTTCGCATAAGCTTTTAAAGATTATTTTTTGGTTTCTCTTTACAGCTTATTTCGATGGTATTTTGTGGTTTTTATTAAGTAGATAAGTGTTTTCAGTTTTAAACTAAAGAAAATAAAATTAGTTAACATGTCAATTATAATAATCTTCGCTTAATAATACCTGCCCTGTTATTAAGACGGTTATTAAAAACAAAACATGCTTTTCTGCGTCACTTGCAGCGATGATACCGCAAGACCGCTCAATCATTATTTATACCTTAAGGAAAAATTGCATGCCCGTATGTGCGTCATTAAGCAATTTCCCCTTACCGTATAACAGTACCTTTCTTATGCATAAAGTATACTTGAAAGCTTGCATAAATTCAAGGAACAATATCATAAAATCCCGGATATTTTCTGAACACAACTGAAAGAAATTGCTTTCTACTATTTAATTCTTAAATTCATTTAAAGCATTAAACGTTAGATGGAACAATCAGGAACATTATGCTCCCCCCAATCCGGTTGAATGCCCCCCTCGGGACCCCGTAAAGAGGTAACTTGTCAAATACAACATGCCACCGGTTAAAATTTAACGAAAATCTCGGCTTTAAATTAAACTTATTTGACTGAAGAGATGGCGTGTCGACATATTGAAACTGTCAGTCCCAATTAGGTGAGGAATATTATAAATGCTCTTTTAACCTTTAATTTGTAACTTGTGGAGTTACTTACGATTTGTAAGAAATAAGTCAGTGTACTTATCACAGTATGTCTAAACTAGCAAGACAAAAAGTTATAAAATTGAATATTACGGTTATTATAATGAGCGTCTCTGTACAACCCTCAGGGTACAAGGGGCTGGGACTGGTTGATATGTCAAAGGAAACACGTCCTTTTGTACATTAAAAAAACCGGAAGTGTCACACGGTTCACCTTGTCGCTGACATAGAATCGGAGCTTTATCGATACCCCTGAGAATATTGTTCAACATTTTTCACCTTTACAAAAGCAATTGTGCCTTAATAAATTCCTTTCATTTTGATTTCTCATTACGCTCTTTGCAACTGCGAAAACAGATTCTTCATCCAATGGTAGATTGAGATATTTTTCTCCATCAAGATATGCGAAGAGCTTACTCAATTACAATCACATTACGTATAGGTACATCACATAAACGCGCAAGCCGAGGCAAACGATCTATATATAACGACTTTTTTATAACCCGTAGCTGACCTACCTCTTATTTATCAGTCCGACAGTTTTCCTAGCTCGTTTACAGACCTCTTTCACGATAATGTGATCATAACCCAATATTTAGAAGAGTCTTTTAGCGTTATTTTCGCCGAGATACCGAAAGCCTTTCAACTTTAATAAATTACGGCTTCAAAATGTTCGTGAAGTCTACTGCAATAATTATGAGAACTTAAGGTTATTGAATTACCTTTTGGAACGTTGTATCTTCTTAGGAAGGATTAGTCTTTGAATGGATGTATTTCTATGATGTTTCTCGTTAGAGTCTTGAGTATCTTCATCTCTTTCATGTGTCTCCTATATTATTATCTTGTTATTTGGTTACTAGTCCGTGTCGTTAGTTGTAATCTTCGTCCAACCTTGCAAGATAAATTGGAGTTGGTATAACATCTGATTAGTCTTAGATTTACTCTTTGTCCTCTTAGCAAAACAGAACACGTATTTAGCACGTCCGAAGCCGACAGGCGTCGACGTCGCAAATGAGCGTTCCATCGTGAAGCGAACGCTCATACATCGTCATCTGAACCTGACTACATTTCCATAAGCCGAGGTGACTGCTATGCAGTTCACAGCAGGATATTAGGGCCACAATAATGCATTGACAAGTCAATTTGCAAGCATGCGTCGCGGAGGCGTACAGTCCGCGGTTGTCAACGCTGTCCGATGTCCATCATTTATCATGACCGCCCATCAAATCATCATCGGAATGTAATGGACACAGAACATGTTGTGACGAGATAAGTCGTTAACGGAATTAAACCAATGCACGTCCAATCGCACGCTCTTGTTGCTGTTGCCCGCAATGTCAATATAATCACGGCTAAATAATGGCTCCGGCAAATTACCTTTTACGTGGAATACTCTACCTCCTGCGAGGAGAACAGCTTTATTTTGCTTCGTAGAAACTTTTGTTCCATTTCCTCCGTCTCTTCGATAGGCTAGGAATTCATTTTCAGTTATTCGACTATCTAAAATTCCTATCTTGTAAAATCTGAGCCAGCATTTTTATTCTCTGTGATTACGATCCATATAAAATCCGAAGCATTCTACACGCCAATTTGATTTAAGATTTTATTCGGCGTATTCAATGTAAATCTAGTCGACCTCAATAATCTGTAGAATATTCTTAGAATAAGAAATCCAAGCGATACGCGCCTGCAACTCAATAACTCACTGGGAAGTCAAGCAATAGCTAACTCGGCGGTTCAGTACGTCGCCGTTCGTAAGTTATGAGACGCATGCATCAGTGAAATGTGTTTTCTTACACCGAGCAGACTTCTGTGTGTACACGACTACACGGGCTTGTTTCGACACTGTTTGTCGATATCAAGGCGCGGTTAACAAAAACTGCTGGATGTCATTATTATACGTCACTAGGTACAAATAAGGCTTGTCGCGTGACAAAGTGTTCGAGCCAATAAACCATCGGTTTACGTGATAAGGCGGCCGGCCGAGTTAGTTACGGTTTGACTGTGGCGTTACAATGGGAATTATGTTTAATGACTTTGCTCATTGTTCTTCGGACATTAATTGTTTACACACGTATTGCATGCAGAAAGTACGGGTGACGTCATCGATCATATTACTCAACCTAGATAGAGTTTTTAATTAAAATTCCCATGCAAACTTGCGTCGCTTTCGTGGCGATATAGTGATCATTCAACTAGTTATTTAAGGCGAATAAGAGAGTATCGTAAAATACAAAATATATTTCTAAGCGATAAATTATACGGTAAAGAAAGACGTGTGTTTATTATTGCATGTGCTGGGTTTTTTCTTAGTCATTAAAAGAATACTACAGACGCCGCTGAGGCGGGTTGAGAGTAAATAATAGAATTAGGGAATTAGATAATTGTTTGGAACTTTCCCAGAGGAAATAGTGAAAGGCGTTGATGACAAACAAGTGCTCTGTTTCAGTCATTAGGCGTAGTGAACGGGGGAGCGACGCGATGTCGCGTCTGCGGGCGACAGCAAACGCGTCGCATCACACGACACGAATGTTTGTCACGCGACACGGGCGTCGCGTCGCTTGCGATTTTTGAATCATTTATCAACCGCTTGTTTACTCTGCTTTACGCTACTGCGACCGGTTTCGACGGCCGCGCAAAAACTGGGTCATTCTTCATTACGGCCACAAACGCGCAAGTCAATTCATTGATTTCCACAATCGCTTGTACATTTTTACGTTTAATTTGTCTCGCGTGACAGGACACTATTCCATTACGATATTGACAAGGGTCAATAAAGATCGAGTATTAAAGAGATAACAATCACATAAAGTGACATTAAGTTGGTAACTAATCACGTTGCATGAGAGCGCGTTTTAAACAGGCACATAGTCAAAGAGCTAGTCGCAAGGGAGAGTGACTTTCACAATGCACTTGTCGGTCGCATGCAAGTAAGCCAGTAAATGTCTATAATGTGCAGTGGCAGAATGGGGCTTCTCGCATAAATATAACACGTATGCAAGAGCGTCCGCAAGTAATCTTGCTACATATTTATCTCTGAACTTTCCCGCAATCTGTTTGGCGTATGTGTTTTGCATGTATAATTTATAGGACATCAAAGGTCTGGAATAAGGTTAGGTATATTGTTCCAACCGGTTTAATTAAGAGCTGCCGACTCTACCGAGAGTATCCGAATGATCGTAAAACGCGACGATAGTTGGCTCGGCTTTATGCGATGTCTTACAATTATTTCCTTCTGGAGGAATATCATTATTATATATTACTTCTTTTTATGGGGGTGACGTTTTATAGCGGTTCATTCTTTCGGATAAATCCCGGAATTTTGAATAAAATTGCTCAGGGAGTGTGTAATGATATTAGTTACCCTATTTTGGGAGGATCAGCTTTGTAAGCATGTAATAAAAGGTTTATTTCATATACTATATTTTATATTTCCTTGTTTCCCGCACTATAAAGGAATGATCCACGCTAAATTACTATGTGTTAGATTTGATATCATTAAATCTAATTTCACAGCAATTTGCAACAGAAAAACTTCAACAATACTTTATATAAAAGAGTCGATAAAGCGAAGCGAACAAGAATTACTGTTAATAAGTTAAAACAAGACCATCAACGATACGCATGCTTGGATTTCCTGAAGCATTGCTGAATATTCTCTAGACTTAGACAGCATTTATCGCTTAATATACCATTTCAAACTAAGTTCTTGGAGGGCATGTGAATGCATCGGCAATCTTTCGTCACATCGTCGTTCCGGCCGTGACGCGTCACGTCACACTGTCACGGCGCCACTGTGACGTCATCGTGCCAGAGTGACCGGCCGGCCGAATCCCGAGGACACCACTGAATCATTTATTATCAGACTACGGAAACCGTCGATCACAAACAACCCATTATAATATTTATAACACCCCGCCATTTTGTGCCGTACCATGCAATCTTACAATTTTCTCGCCTCACCACCTCACTAATAGAAATTATGAAATTAATTTCATAATGGTTGGTAATTTTCACAATTTATTTAATGGACGCATCAAGGATGTTGTGTCACGTTTGCTTAATAAAACTCACGTAGACAATTTTAAAGTTAAGTATTCTTTGTGAAATATTTAGTGAGGAAGATCCGTTACCTATTGCATCATCATGTTTATATTGATCACAGAGAAATGACATCCCAAAAAGTCTATCATTCATCCATAGCACGAACAAGGGGCAGGTATACAAATTGGTCCAAATTAACCGTTATGCAAACATTATCCATTTGAACGGGAAACAAATATCGGATAACCACTCAGGTTCACCTGAAAAATGGTAGATTCTGTAAAGTAGGGAGAAACGGCACAACCGCGTATCAAATAACTTTATCCTCTTTTGTTATGGTAATGTCCACCCCCGAAATTATCCCAACCGGGTATAATCTTGAGGAATAAAAACTTTTTGCTTCGTTTATAAGGAGTTTGTTTTCCTTATTGTTTAGTAACTTGACCGCCTCTGATTGAAACAATATTGCGATCAATGTTAATATAATTATTACAATCTTGTAGTTGCGCAATGTTAATTTAGCGGATATTATACAATATTTAGCCAAGCAAACATTATTGTTGAACATATTTGAAATCAAAGTGGAAGTGGGCGAGCAATGTTCTACGTATTGTAAATATTTTGATACGGTTTTGTTATTTCTAGTAACCAGCGGGTGTCGCTCGCGTTTTGTCCTTAGTTGAAGATGAAAGTAATTCCACAAAATGTCTTCACCTAACGAAAAATGACGAAATTTTTAAGTCTATACTGTAACTGCTCAACTACCTCCAGTTAACAACCATGATAATCCCATTATCCACGAAATAGAAGTAGGCACAAAATATTTTCATTCTAAAGAAACGTCACCGGATCGGGGCCAAGATGAAATCTATTCGAAATTTAATGGAATTTCCACACCAATGGTTTGCGGATCTCTGAAGCCTTTTCCGGAGGCACGGCAACGAGCTGTGATCAAACGGTACGGCCTGCGTCACAATTCTATGGATACTCCAATAATTTGGTCGAGAGAATGTTGATGGAATTGACCTTAGCTCTTTGACTAAACTTCGTTTAAAATTGCGTGTCAAAGGTTTACGGTACAAGTTCATTGATACAAGAGGTCTAGGTCTACAAGCTATAATAGATAGATCTCAAACATGTTACTCGTATATAGATCTCAATGATAACTGTTAGATCAAGCTAGAATTATTATCAGATACAATATCAAAAAAGATCACAGCAATCACACAACCCAGGGAATTAAACATAGAGGAGAATCCGAGATCTGGATGCATCTTCATCAGTCGATTAAAGTGCCTCCAGCACTATAACAATTTATTAAAACTACGTTGGTAATGTTAAATCTTTCAAAGTTATTAAGTAACAACGAGCTGAAAGCGCTTGAAACTCAAACTAGCTTCCTCAAGGACTTTCTGAAGTGGTCTAAGCTAGATACGTATGAAGTCCTAGTTAATTACTTCAAAGTTACATTTACTGAAATACATTGCAAGCATTTGTTTTGTAAAGTTCATGGTGAAAATACTTTTCTTTTCATGGTCTTGACATACATTTTGTATGTGGTTGTTATGATCTGTGTACTTGAGAATTATTTTATAAACTATGTCAATATAAGACTCATTTTATCCATATTGCTCCCGTATACTTTAACAAATTAAGAAAACAAGTAGAACTGCAGGACTCAAGATTTTAATTTCTAATGATTCAATCAATTGATAGATTTTTTTGAAAACTATATAACCATTATTTTCATTTTTCGTATACCATCTTTGCTTTCTGATACTTCTAAAATATCACTGCAAATATTTGACGCTCAACCTGCCGCCTAGTTCAAAGTAACCGATGATATCAAACAAGCACTCAATCAGTATGCGTTCGATACTCCTAGCAACACGAGACAAACGCGTCACCAAATTACGATTGGACTTAATCAGAATCCTTTACCTAGATATATAATACCTCGACTCTCATCTCCAACGGGTTCAAATTGTACCGAAGGACTATGAAACCAGGGTTGATAAACATAGGAGCTTAGGAGTTGATAACAATGTAGTGGCAGGTTGCCAGCATCTGGTCTATCTACAAAGGTATACAGAACGTATACAACTATGACCCGGATTGACTTTCCCAGTAGTGAGAGATGGTAATGCAGTGGATATTTTTGCTCTGTCCATTTCATCTGTTCTATATATTGACAATTTGATAACTGGCATCAGGCAAACTGAAAATTCCCTCTCGCTGCAAGTGACTATAATAGGAACGCCTAAATTCAGTAGAGTACCACAACTCAAACAGGTAAGTTTCTAAACAATTTATTGATGAGTGCAATGCACAATAACATTATATACGTAAACGAAACACGGTGCTTACGTGCAACCTGCAATGCAATTATAAGCTGTTCAAACTGACGAATTGCACAATACAGAATTCATTACATCGCATATTGCTAAGGCTCCTTTTGATAATGTAGGTAGTACTTACATGGTGCAGGACTTGGTGGTTCAGCGCAGATCCCGATGGATTTGCTGGGGTCATCGATGAACCACTGCGCGAGATGGTAGTCGCCGAGCTTGGTCTGGATCTGCTGACTCACGCGGTCCTGCCTGCCTGACACCTGTCAAACATAACAAGCCGTTAGTTGTAGTCTTCGATAACGCCAATGTGGGTCAAAAGAACTCCGCCAGCAATGTAGGTCAAGTTCATTAAGTGGATGTCGTTACAAACGATTAAGATATTACAGCACAAGGCAGCGACGTCCTTTTATAAATTAAGAGCCATCCTTTTTCTTTCGAGGAAATTAAAATAAATCTCCAGAATGAAGTTGCAAGGATAATAAAGTAAAGATCTATTTGGTCTGGAAAGAAAGTTTAAAATGAAAACGGGAGGGGATAGAAATGAAAGAGAATTAATAGCATCAGGAAGTGAAAGTGAGCGAGTGTAAGTATAAATGTAAACAAGTAGTCTTTCTGTCTGTGTTTTGTATATTTTAGTACCAAGAAATGATAAGATAGTAGAGATATCAACAAGCAAGGCCAATAAAACAGTTGACAAAGCTCAGTTTGCTTCAAAGGTATAAGCCTATCCCCTCACGTTTACTAGCACGCCAAATTTTTGACCTCGTTCTATAACCTAGTTTCCCAGCCTTGAAAATGTCTAGGCATCTGTCTCTACAGTGCCAGGCTATACAGTTACTTGAAGCCTTAATTGAATTGACTTTAACTTGTTCGCAATTAATGTGGAGCAACTATGAGCATTTGTTAAACCCAAACATTATCAATTAAAATACGGTCTCTTCATCAATTTCTATTTTGGTTTGAGTTAAGCTTTGTCTAAAAACTATAGATCGTTTTGTATCCATAGAAAAAATTTGATTGTTCTTAATTACAGTGTCATGTAAGCTATCAATGATGTCATCTTCATCTTAAATACCCTTTAAATGTTTATATGAAAAAGTTCCAATCTCGTCTGATGGTTTGTTATTAGCTTGTCCGTTTATCGTGTGATACATCGTTTAGATTGTTTGTTTATGTTATACTCAACTCCATCTGTCATTTTGTAGTCTAGCTGATTTAATATTTAGCGTTGGCAATGGATTTTATGCTATTACTCGGATATCTCTGATATTAAGAATGATTGGTGACTTATTTATATCGTTGAGAAAAAAAAGTTCAACATCATTGTTAACAATGATCTTGAGTTTTGTTTTAAGATCTTCAACAATATATTTAAAGATCTCGCAGCCACTGTTATTAAACTTTTTGCTCCGTGCTTTAGTAGATTTTATATTCTTACTCAAATACTCAAGAATCATAATATTCGGTAAAAGAAAAGCTTGCCACCGTATTAACTCAAGCTCAGACACGTGCCCTTTGTGTTGAATGCCCATACTTCAATTCTAAAAGAAGCAAAAGCACTGCATCGTATAGAAAGAAAACTGGTAAGCTTATAAATGGTAATACAATCGTAAATAGCGCATGTATCATCGCGAGGCCGCGGTCGTGTGGCCGGCATGTGTCGTCTCGGCCTAAATAAACCGGCTTACTGTCGACCAACGTGATTCACAGCATCACCGCGCTCGCTTATTGGGGATACATGCAAATAATAACACTATTCTTGCCATAATCTCCCGTTATTGAGCGTTTCGGCAGATCAGGCCTTTATGGCTTTATTATAGGGTTCAGCCCCTACCGCTAAGTGCTTTCAAGACTTATGGGGTGACACGTGATGAATTTCAAAACTGCTGTTATGCAGAAAGTCATGGCAAATTGTTGGCTCGTAATTTCTCCTGTCTCATTTATTTTCAAATATTTTTGGGTATACATTTTGGTTGGAATGGAATTCACTGAATGCGGCTCGATAAATATAGCCTGAAATATATCAAACCAATTTCGTTGCGATGATTTATTGATTGAAAATCGGAGCGGCAAATTGATAACGCCAGTTTTGTTACTATAACAAGAAATGATTAATTAAATCGCTCCGCTGAATGGGCCCGCCGGAACCACTCGCAATGATTGTTTAAGCTTTATTTAATAATCGGACTCTAGACTGTGTTGATTTAAATATTATTCCGGAAAGGGGAACTTTGATTAGATGCAATAATCAAAAGAGAGCGGTCATTTGGGACAAGGTCGGACGATAGCAATTTCCAGATTGAAATTGTAGATTCATAGATTCTATGCATCATATAGGTACACGTTTTGTAGAATGAGTTCAAAATGATATTAATATTTCTAAGCGAGTATCTAGAAATAGTATAAGTTGTCCAGTAGCTAAAAATAAATAAAACCACAGCTTCCGTGAAGCTCAACTGACCACAGAAATTGTTCGATCTTCACAAACGAGTTCACATCAAAATAATCTGAGCATCTGATTCAATTTCAGAGCACACCGGTATGAAAAATAAAAAACCAAATCCATATAGTTTTTAACACAATGGGAACAGAGTTCGAAATGGAATAAAGTAAACGTATTCCAGTTTGCCGTTGAATGTGCAGAGATTTGATTGAAACGGCAAATCATCGGGGTATTTTCCGCACGGCTATTTACTAAAGTACCTTTTACATCCCTTTTATTTATGTATTGTATTCACATAATCCTGCAGTGTACCGTCGAAGACTAATCTTTATTTTAGCTGTACATTTCCACATTTCACTCGCATATGTCTTTGTAACGAATGATTCGATTTCGGATCTAATATAATCTCCGATAAAGGTCTTTGGAATTCAGTAAGCGTATGTTACGCTTTCTTCCTAAAGTGACCTTTTTCGAGTAGGAATTCTAAGGTTAACCCTTGAGGCTCAGGGTTGAGGGTATCAATAAAGTGTCTCATATTGTTGATAATATCGATAGTCTTGATATCGTCGTTAACGACAACGGTGTGTGTGTTTATTAACAGACATAAAAAGGTTGTCATGTTCCTTCAATAAACACTTGTATGTAAAATTCCAGCGGGGAGTGATCCGGGGGGGTAGTGATGTAGTGGCACTACAAAAAGGACTACAACAACATCGTACAAGAAGTTCTTCAACCCCATTGAAAAGGGAAGATCCTCCGACCAGACAGGTGTTGTGCATGCGGCTTTTCTATATCGTCTAAGTCGCGGATAACTTTAACTGCGCGATTTATTCCATATATTATTCCATACCTGTAGTGATTATTTGCGACCACAGTAACTATTTCTTTTGCGGGTGGATGGAGAAAATTGTAAGCTTTGCGTTTTGTTAATGTTATTTGCGTACGAAATTTTATTTTATATAATAGATTAGTGAATTGTTTTAAAGAAAAATATTACTTATCTACTTAGTTTGTTTGTCAAAGTTCATATAATTACTATATTTAAGTTCCAAAATGTTCTCAAGTAAGTGAAATACTGTAATTTCTTATTGAGAAATAAATTTCGTTAACCTTATTTAGGATTTTGATGTTAGTTCTTCATTTGTATCATAGATGGCGCTGTAGTACTTTTTTTTAATTATGTTGCTGTAGTCCTTCTTTAGTGTCGCTATAGATATAATTATAGGTATAATATGTAAGGCTTTAGGCAAACATTGACGAAGTTTTAATTGAATATTTTCACTATTTGCTTACGAAATTCAAGTAAACATGGGATGTGTTCCCAAACGTAGAAGTCAACATTTAAGAAACACGTTCGGCACCGATATCACGAACTCCAAATATGTACAAATGGTTAATACGTCTGTGTTTAAATTCATAAAACTGTTTACTCTCTCGTTCCGTGCGATGTTCACAGATGAAGTGAGATGTAGGTCAATAGGCACATAAAAACAATCATTCGGACAACTACGGAAATACATACGTATGTGTTGCGACTGCAAATGTGAAATAAGAGTATAGATTTGTTTGAAAATAAATGAAGCAAAGGTAATTTTAGATTAGCTACATTCATGCCGATTATGATATAGCTTCTAATTTGGAGCTCAATAACCCCTTTTGAATAACAATTCAGTGCAAAGGAGCTCAAAGTAGAATAAACATAGCTAAGATGTCTGCTATCTCCCGACGCTAAATCTAAATGGCCCGGAGCAACAAGTCGATCCGTCTCGCACACTCCTTCCGATATCACATCACCGTGCGGAATTAACAATCTAGAACGCCTCGCACCTCGTCATATAAATCTTCCCATTAAGGTGAACAAGTGAATTTCACCACGTGTTATTCGTATCTGTGACTATCATAAATCCAGTGGTACGGGTGTATGCGGAGTCAACGCCCGACTGCTGTGGGGCGCCCGGCGCCGCCCGCGCCCGCCCGGACGAAAGGACGTACTTCAGGGGCCGGTTACATCAAGTAACTACGAGTGAGCCATGCCTCTGAATAAGTTTGGCCGTCTTTAATTTTGACTATCTATTCCTGGGAGGAGACAACGACACTTAAACATGGTGGGTGTTCAAATGAGAACAGGAAGATTTTAATGAGATTTGAGAGACTGCACTTGTCATTTTAATGTTTTCAGCTAGTAACACATGTCACTTCACGAGATCGAAATAGAATTAGCGATTAATAATCGGAACATTTATCTCCTTTTTCAATCTAGAACCATGAATTTAATTGCGAAATAACTCGATATCTTTGGAAATTCCGCCCTTGAAATGATTTAAATTACTGTGTCAATACCGAGAAGGCAACTTAACCGGATTGGCATCAATAGAGATATTAATCTTATTAAGGATAGTGGTCATAATTATGCAGTTTGCATTCACAGATGTTTCCTGCACCTTGAATTTCCGAACAAACAGCGATTATTTCCTTGAGGAAACATGACGCACGCATATCTTTAATTTGGCATCCACTGTGAGGAAAATACCAGCACGTCGTCAGCATAATAGGAAGACATTTTTTTCTCTTTATTGCTCTCTTGCATATTATTTGATTTGCACCAAAAGAATATGAATATGTCTTTAATATAAGCGATAAATGTAAATACAACAGCAATAGAAGATACAGATACAATTAAACTAAGTACTCAAACAATTTACAAAATTACAAATCAATAAATAAATAAGAATTACATTAAATAAAATCTTAGAAGTAAAAGACGAATCATTACAGGTAACAACAATTGTAGATACTCAGAGATTTTACGACACAATAAAGAAAAATATTCGGGGAGTCAACGGCCTAGAGTTCACAAGAAGGGTGCAAAATAAGTACAAAAAGGACGCGCGCAGAGGGGTCGGGGTTTTATTACTTACATTAGTACAAGATGGGGTAGGCATAGGCAATAGCCGACATACAAATATGTACCACGTGGCTTGACAGGATCCCAGTGAATAATGGCCGAAACCGTGTTACAATGACAAGTCATCGACCCAAATCGAGTCAACGACATTATCTGGTATAACCGCGCCTAATTTATCTATAACTGTAAGAAGATAGGCCTCCCGAACTACGAACGGTTCTTCTGAACTTGGAACGAGTTTCCATATCGTTCCCACGTTACGCAGCCAGGATCAACGGATAATCTGTTTACCAGATTTATGGATATTCAAGCGTTTGTTAACAGATAAATGTTGGTTTTATTTCGAGGTTTAGTGAAAATGCGTGTTTCTGTATGATTAAAAAGGCATATTTTCATTAGATATTTGTGGGGTGGGATGGGGGCGCGCCGGAGATGGGCGGCGGGTTGTAATGAGGCCGTCTAGACGCTCGGCAATACTACATTGTATTTGTACCGAGCTCTTCCATTGTATTGTGCTCCACAGCATTGTACACTACCACTTAACTTATCGTTCACATTAATGAATAATGAGAGGCCGAATTAGGTCCAGTCACAGGTGTAATTCTGGCTTTCTGCGTCTACTTCGTTAATATTATTTTAATAGGGATTATTTTATCATAGTCGAGATGTGTCCGAACTCCGAACGGTCGTCGACTTGTCCTTATTGAACTGCGGCTTACCGATGATTAACTACGTTTACATTGTCAAGCGAACGTTATTGAAACGAAACCTGCTAGTTTAATGATTTATTATTGTGGCTAGGCTTGTGGATAGACTTGAAGATTGAAGGCGAATACTATGTTATTGATAGATCGTGTTTTGAGTTCAAACGTGACTTCTTTTAGCATTTCTTTCAATATGAAAACCTAGGCTACTTGCAAATTATATCTAAACATTTCTTTGATGAGAACCAAGATTGAGTAAGAGTGGTTTCCTTGAACAATCGACTTTGATTGCTATGCTAGACTGATTGATCTTGCAAATTAACATTAAATATTGCATTTTCCGCAGCTCCTTTGATATTTAATAAAATATCCCACTTAGCTCCACTAACAATTTCAGTAAAGCTTTTAAAACTTGAAACAGAACCCCTGTAACACAGAACATCTCGTGTTAATGCATGTGCTGATGATAAATGAGTTTCCACATGTGTGCGCTGTTGACAGGCTGTTCGAGCGTCACGTTGGACCTAAACCACCAGGCGCCGTAAAACGTGACTTCAGAGAACGAGCCCCGATCGACACCAAAGCTCCATTGACTTTACAGAATGAGAAATGTGTTCAATACAGGTTAAACTCACGTTTTTATATTTTAAATACTGGAGTATGCACGTGACTTCGTCTGCGTAACTTTTTCGTGTTAACATTAACTAACATAAGGCATCCTAGGATACAGCAATTGCGTAGCTTTCATGAGAGAAAGATTTTTTTAAATCGGATGAGTAGTTTCGAAGAGTACCTCCTACATTCAAACGTTACCTCTTATATTAGTGTAGATTCCCCTTTTCATTAATTATGGGATTAACCACATAAGTAATCTTAATAATCTTTTGGTTGCCGAAGTGTTTGCCGAAGTGGCCTCAAGGTTTACGGAGAATTGGCGGGTAGGTACGTTTTCATTTCTTTAACAGACATGATAGGTACCTAGGTATTGGATTTACCGACCCTCCTGACAATGAAGATTATTATAGAACAACACCAAGGACTATTCATTGTGGCGGGTCACGTTGTAGATTTAAATACAACAGGTCTACAACAGCTACAAATATTCGTGGGTGAATATTCTAATGATGATAAACAACTCACCAAACTAATCAATTAAATTGCAACAACAAAAGAGCAAAAGAATGGTAAGAAATCAAACGAAGAAACTGGCAATAACAATGAAAGCATATTTCGGCGAAAAGGAAACAAATCACATTAACATCCTCAACGTAATATAACAAACTTTACACACAAAGAAATGAGAATAT
The DNA here is from genome assembly GCA_947578425.1 of Eugnorisma glareosa. Classification (NCBI taxonomy): domain Eukaryota; kingdom Metazoa; phylum Arthropoda; class Insecta; order Lepidoptera; family Noctuidae; genus Eugnorisma; species Eugnorisma glareosa. The sequence continues at coordinate 14,253,289 of OX387960.1, read as the reverse complement.
CCACGAACGTATAAAAATAAGGAGGTACGGAAATAGATGTTACTTCGAAAGTAACCTCTATCTCGCGCGTTTACAGTTGGAGTGGGATGAGTTATGGAGAAATGTGCTATCACACAGTCACGTTCAGCACCTCGCAATTTATATTTACATTTGCGGCCTTGACAATGCGACATCAAAGTTATTTACAGAATAAATTACATAGAAACTGTTAGTATATTTACATTTCAAGCAAACTTCCGAATTGGTTGATTTATTTTAAAAAATCATGACCTGTTTCCAAGTTTTGCCTTGCTTTAAGGATCTGGTTGCTGCGCTCATTACCGGCCACGATCATCGGAGAGTCAATCAAATTATTCTCATTAAAACTTCGCCGATTGACTTTACTACGAGCAAGGTAAACATGCCGATAGAAATAATGATGTAAACAAAAAAACAAATCGATAAACACGACGCTATGAAAGTAAAATTAAAATAAGTCAGCGTTGCCAATAACAATAATGACGCCGGCATTGAATAAACTGTTCATTCCGCAAGTATTATCGCATGTAAACATATGATACAGCGATGCATATGGCTATGTTGCACACATGTGAGTTAGTCCCACATGTCCAGAAACACGGGTGCCTAGCGTCGTCCCCCTATCGGCTCCATTTCCTAGGGTGAGCGGGAGGCGAGGGAGCTTTAATTACAGTTGTATTTGTGTTTATGCACATATGTGCGGCTGTATGTCATAAAGTGGGTCGAGCGAGTGCACCCGCCGGCTCAGATAAGCCGACCGCTTTTAAAAAGTTATTACAACTCTACTTCGTTTTGGCGCTGTTTCGTCGACACTATAATATGTCAGACTCTGAACACGATCAAAGTGTTATTTGAAACTCTGCAAAGCTTAAGATCAAGAATAAGATTTACGTTCCGCTACAGTATCGAGGCCCAGGTGCGATGGAAGATGTTTAAATAGAAGCTCAGGCGTCAAGTTATTAAGTGAAATCGATATATACGATTGAGAACCGCGCCAGGAGAAGTTACGGAGTATTAAAGAAAATCCTGAAAAGGAAATGTATTTTCTGAGCGTATTTCATGAAGTAGATATGATTACAGTCTATATTTCCACAATGCTATTTCAAATCACTTTTGAATTGCTACAAATACTTCAGGACTATCCACTACGTTAGCTTCATAGCGTTCTGTTTGTTTTACAACGACCGACACGACTATTTCAGACATAGTTTACAGTTCGTTCATTTTGCATTCCAGGAAAACTACTTCTCAAGTCAAATATATCCTCCTTCATTAGTTCCTTACGTAATCTTTCTTGAACCAGATTTCGTAATCGCTAAAACACAATTGAGCAACAACATGCAAAAAGTTCGGAAGTTCAAACATTTAAACACAAATTACGTGTCCAACCGAACTTCTTACCAACTTTAAGCAAATAAACATAAGTCTTATAGGCGAACAACGGCCATTATCTTAATTTTGTTGTTCCATTTGAGCACTTTAAAATCATTTTGGCAGCAATTTACATAGCTCCAACAGAACGTATCAACGTAATTACCGAAGTCGACACGTAAACAGCGGACGGCCTCGAACCCGCTTGACACTGGTGGCGCGTCCAAACACACTTGATCTCCCTCGACCCGATGCCCATTTGACACCACTAATGAGTGACGAGGGGTGTTTGTGCGTTATCAGGGACCTGCTTGAAGTGGTCGAGCGCGGGCTATCAGTTTAAGGTAGGTAGTCACTAGTCAGTACCAAGTATCTACGACGACTAGATCCGAACACGGCACGTGCGGAGGCAATAAAACCACATACTTCACTTTTACTGCGGTCGATCACGCGATCTGTGGAGACACCCATATCGCAAGAAGTAGATAGGCTTCGTGGAAACTGTTATTTGTGTAACCGCTTTGAGTATTTAAAGTTACGTGTCTCCAGTTTGCATGCGTGGCGTGCATTATCTCTGTTCATTCCAGTGATCTAACGCTCAGACGGTAAAACGACAGTAAGTTTAAAGTGAAAACTTTTGTTTGCGGTATCATCGTGACTGGCCGCGTCTGCTCAGACTACACTTATTCCCTGTTCCCTGCCAACCTCGTATAAAAGGTACCGTCTGTGCTATGTGCCTGTCTGCACAAACTAGTTTGGCAACTGATCTAGATTTGAGACTTCACTATTTGAGTATTGAAATCGAGACTATAAAATAAAATTCACGCCCAGATTTATACGAACATCGATCTGGAAAGTTTAGTTAAGAATGGGGTTTCCTATGACTTTTCTTGAAGAGAAAGAAATTTAACTTAATTCATATCAATTAATTCATATCATATTATTTTAATACCGTTTGTTATTTCCGGACATTACCATAACATTCCGGACATATCCGGGAAATTCCTTCAACAACAAACATCCTTGGTGGATGAAGAAGGTCGCTGAGTTTGATGGCCTCTGTAAATCAATTAACTAAAGACGATGCTCCGAATCTATCGTTACAACTAATTACATTTAAATTGATCACACAAGTACCGAATAACGTTTATGTTTTCACATACTTGAATCTGTGGAATTTTCGTGCTATGACATTGCAATGTGACACGCGCAGTCACAGTATCGACACGTGATTGCGGCGCGCGTGCTTCGACCAGAACAAAGGAATGCACTAACCAGACACTATGGTTTAGACGCGACTACCTCAATATTTATGCACATGCATTTAATATATCCGAATAACAATTGTCAATTTAACATTGTACGTTTTTCCGGAGAGTTCTGCATTGTGAATGGAAATGAGCTCTTTAGCATTGACAATTTCTAATCGCAATTTGAAGAACTGCTTCTGCTTTGTGATACCACACCGTTATGTTTGTTGTATTTACACAAGAAGTTCGGCCATATTTGTTTCGCTTCAGGAATCGTGTGTAACATTTGAATACAAACATTACACACGATTCGCAGAAGCAAACATCGCCTCAACTTCTTAATGTAAATAAAACAAACATAACTTTGTTTAATCGCAAACGTGCGTTTTTGGGTCTTTACAACACATCCTTTCCGAGCAACTTTCCCAATGTAATCAGTATTGGATTTATGCGGATTATTTGACATATTGCGATTTGTATATCAGTGAATGGAGTTGCTAAACCCTCGAATCCATTTTTCAGCGGCTGTGATTCGCAGAACGCAGAGCGATTCGGGACACTCAATTTACATGTATTTTTGTATACATTTGACGACGTCGCTGAATACTAATGTTGGCAAAAATTCCAAATCCGTTGTATTCAAGGCTGGTATATAAAGTAATTGTCGTTTAATGAATAAACCCCTAATTAGAATCAGTCTCAGTTCTGCGAATTAAGTTCCCGCTGAGATTTGTTACGGTTTGGCTTTAAATTTTCTCTCTCAGTGAATAAAAAAGATACGTATACATTATGAATCGTGTTCCTTTTTGCTTTATTTACTTTAGAGCACATTAGAGTGGGAGCGGTAGGTAGTGATATGATATTAGATTCAAGTGTGCAATAGTGCACAAACGTTGAAGGTTGCGCGTGGGTTGCGTCCTTCGCGCTTCGGAATACATATCCTTCGGAGAACTCTTCACAAATGGAATAAAATGTATGAAAAGAAAAACATATAATCATTTTGATGGCCTTGTTAAGTTGTTATTCAACATTAATACCTAAATAAAGAGGACTTTAAGGGTTTTCCTTAAAGCGTGTTCAGCATGTTGTCAGAGTGCGATTAGTTTTGTGTGACATGAAAAGTTCGCACGGGGACTAAGATTTCAAGGTGTTGTTGGATTAATTTACAGAATGTTTCCTTTCCACTTAATTTAACCCCCAGACGCACCCCTCTCACGCAAGAGGCTCCAATGTGCAGACAGAACTTATTTGCTTTTGTATTCGTTTGTTAATATTAATTTAAACGAACATAATTTCATAAATCATTTGCTTAATTAAGTAGTTGGCTTTTTGAAATATTTATCTAGAAACAGTACAAAACATAGTCCGCGATAATTGTAAACTTAAATTAATAATTAATTGGCATCGAATGACGACTAAAAAGGACAATTTAATGAATGTTTTACGTTCAGATCTGTTGCCGACCAATTTGCACTGGTATTAAGTGGATTTAATTGGTATTCCTATTCAAACTACAATATTTTTCGTTATTTTCATACTTTTAAAGATAAGGTGACAATATTTATATTTCCATGGTTATCTTCGGCAGATTTTCATTGTATTTATAGTACCGAGAAGTGCCACTATCTATAGTCTATACTATAATATTATAAAGAGGTAAAGTTTGTGAGGTTGTATGTAATCTCTGGATCACTAAACCGATTTAAAAAAATCTTTAACTAGTAGGAAGCTACATTATCCCAGAGTACCATAGGCTATATTTACAACGTGCCCGTGGGATAATATCCGACCAAAACACGAGCGAAGCCGCAGGCAACAGCTAGTTTCTAATAAAAACACATTTACTATCCTGTGAGGTTGGTACAAACTAAACAAGGCAACGCTTGCAAAAATGGGCCAGGGAACGTTTTCCTGCACTTTGTATGGATTGCACAGAAAAATACAAAATTATACTAGGAACTGATCAGAGGATTTGTATGCTACAATGAGAATTGAGTCTACATAAATAGTCTTCTATTGTTGTTCTTTTTAACTTTTAATCCTACGAAGAATTCACCGGTGGACGTGAACAATATCCGTTGTATAAACCGTCAGATTTGGAAGCAAAACCTGTCAGCTATCAAACCGGTGTAATATGTTATCAACATTCAAAAATATAAAATCAAAAACGTTCGAAGTTAAAATCAGAATAATTGGTTTTGCGTATTCAGCTAAAGACCCCGAGACATGTTTTGGAAAAATACCAACAACGATAGAAAATGTGGACAAGTTCGATCCGAAAATCGTACGTAGATAGCAAGAACTCATCCTAAGCACAAAGGGCCGACTTTAGGAATGCTCCATTAGCAAGGAAGATTCTTTCACGTGTGCCTGGCCTTACGTGTGACCGTGGTCATGTATTACTTCAAAGTGAATATGCATGTGTGTGTATGTGTAGTGTATGAATGAGTGTGGAAGCGTCAGTTTGTCGGGGTACTCAGAATACAGATCAAACCAGAATAGGGAATATGCATGTAATTTTTTTTTCATTTAAATTATTAATATGCAGTACTATCAACCCAAGAAAATAATTAAAAGTTAATTTCAACTACTGCTTGTCGCACAAAAAAAGTATTAAACTCCTGCAATTTTATACGACAGTTCAACCGTCCATGATTATCGCGGCCATTCATGTCAGGACTTTGATGTCACTTACCTCTATCTGCCTTGTTTAAATCTAATTTTTTGCCCTTAGTAGATTAGTTTTACTTAAATGTAAGTGCTTTATTTAAGTAAAAAATTGCAATAACAATTTTATAGTAAAATCTTAGTGAAACTTTAAGTACTTTTCAATTAAAAGTCTTTCTTTGACACATGGATTGTGACGTCACTACCGGAATTGATGCGTTTTGTGTTTGCGTTCCGTTTCACCAAAAACACGCTAAATAAAATATTAAATTGTAAAATAAGTGTTGTATTAGAGAATTAAACAAGTGTACCATAATGTTTTTATGGGCCAATACAGGGCATTTTAAAGAAATAAAACAAGTTTTGTGTTTCTTGCATATACCCTATTCAAAGAGCTGAAGAAATAGAAAAATACTCTTTAGAGCTGTTTCACAGTTTCTGTGTGTAATAAATGTGATGACAGAAAGTAGAAACCAGTTTTACGGTCAAGTTTTCTCAGTAAAAAGAGAACAGACTAAAGAAAACATGCGTGAAAGAAGATATAGGTAAGAAGGATATGAATTCTTAATTCATGGAAAATATAAGTTTTCTAAAGCAAGCAAAAAGGCGTATTGTGCCAACCCCAAATAAAATAGAATAGGATAAGACAAGAGTCTGACAGATACATCAGGTACATGAAAGCAAGATAGGAAGATGGGCAGACCTGTACTAGTTTTGACACAGTGCGCGTCATGGAATTGTGATAGCAGGCTTGAGCCTTCTGGTTTGGTATGTATTCTGTGTCTCTGTCTATGTACTAACCCTGAACGGCGCCGGGAAGAGCGACGATGCGTCGGGTTCGGCGGCGTGCGCCTGCGACATCTGGTGCGCGCGCGCCTGCCGCTCGCGCTCGCGGTCGCGTTCGCGGTCGCGGCCGGCCCACGCGCCTGACCCGCCGCCCCCGCCGCCGCTCCCCCCGCCCCTGTCCCGGTCCCACTTGTCGTACCTGAAACAATTGAATAGAACATTAGACACAGATAAATTCTACATCTTAAACACTGGTCACTACTATCAACTATCTCGAAATGTTTGATAAGTGATTTTTTCTACTGTACAGCTTCCTCGTCAAGATGCTTGCATAAGGAGTTTATTGATGTGGTCACTTTGAAACGCTCACTTCATATTAAAACCTCTTTCAGACCAGCGAAAGTCGATAACCCCTATCGACATAAAACCGATTTTCGCGCCTTTCCAAGAGGTGTCACCGTAGGTATCACTAAAAAACAAGACCAAGAAGCTTCGCGACACCTAATTTATATCTGCAAGAACGACTAATTAACACAGCTGTAGTCTATCCTAAAAAGTGTACCGTTGCGAAATTAATCTAAACCGACATGTAACCCGCGCCCGACACAATTACAGAATTACTCACACTTGTAACGTCGAGCTGAGCGAAATTTATATTAAACCACGTACAAACGTAACTCTTGACACAAAAGCTATACACGTTCAGGTTTATCCCCAGGAGAATCCTACAAAGGTATTTTTCACAAATCTACTTGATCAATAGCGATATCAGGATATATCACGTACTACGGTACTACCCAAAATAAAGAATGAGGTTACTATTCACGTAACGCTTTTTAATCCCTGGCTCGAGGCAGCGGCTGAATCTACGCAGATCGCAAAGCCAAAGCGACTAACAAAAAATATCGGAATAGTATCGAACAATGCAGGGTTGGCAACCCCATCGCTAGCAACAGAGGTAGTGAACCTTTCCCTCAGTCCAATTTTATAACCTGTACTGGTACAAAAAGATCAACAGCTGACACACTGTTTTTCTTATATTCCCATACGTGTTTGAAAACAATAACATTGCTTATTATTACGAATAGCCCATTGTGAATCGAAGGCGGTGAACAAACTTCTAGGCACTATCGTTGAACTTGCTCTCTGAGAAATGTTTTCGTATTCTAGAAAAGACTTCTACGGGTTCAGAAGACTAAGAAATTCTAACATTAACAATCAAAACAGAACCATATTAAATTGAAAATAAGTTTATTATTACCGTGAACAATGAAAAAGCTTTAGTGTGAATTGCTGTATCGAATGTATGAAGAATTCCATAAAGCTATGAGCTGATGATTCATGGTGGAGTAAGAAGAATTACTTTATGAAATTGAATGTCGATTAAATATACATGTTCTGGAAAACAAGGTGACTAATTTGGTCTGTTATTATATGCAAAACACGTGTATAAAAAGGGAAAACCTGTGGTGAAATAATAAACTATTCGAGAGGCAAACAAATACTCAATATAAAATGTTCCCTTTTCGCTAATCAGGAATATGAAGTTTAGATTTAAATCGTGAGATACGCCCAACCGCGTTCAAAAAAAAAGCAATCGTTTTCATCGTTCGCGAGATGTGCGAATTCAGTCATCTGTGTGTGAAAGTGTTTAAGGTGGATGCGCAAGGGTAGCCCGCGAAATTTAAATTTTCTTAGGTTTATTGCAATTTGCAGGTCAGTGTCAAGTTGTATGTTGATGAAAATATGAATCGCGCCAGTAACACGTATGGAGTTACAGAATTATAATCATTCCAATCATCAATACAGCTCTCCAAGTTCATATAATCACATTCAATAGCTATTTCATGAAAAAGTCACTTTTTGAGATTATATGAACTTGGAGGGTTGTATTGATGATTGGAATGATTATAATTCTGTAACTCCATACGCGTTACTGGCGCGATTCATATTTTCATCAACATACAACCTGACACTGACCTACAAACTGCAATAAACGTAAGAAAATTTAAATTTCGCGGGCTACCCTTGCGCATCCACCTTAAACACTTTATATTTCGACCCTTACATACTAGGTACAGTGAGGGCATGTCTAATGATTTAAATTTTTGATTTGAAGTTCTGTATACAGTCCTTTGTCTTCACTTATCCTTATTTATTGACACCTACTCTGTCTGGCTTTGATTCGAAAACTGTTTACAAGTTATGATTTTCAAACATAAGGAAAATTATAATAAGATTTATGTGGCGCTATAATATTACTTTAATAAACCATCGATTTAAGTTATTTGCCAGTTTTGCCACAGACTTATTACTGACTTTTGCTATCAAAAAGGGACTTTATTAAATAGTGTAAACTAACTATATATACATTATTAATTAAAAACTATTAAATAAACTAACAACAAAGTATAAAAGGGCATCAAAAAACTCCTCAACGCTGTGAGCTGGACATGTGCCCAAGAGACTGGCGGCGCTGCCACGATGTATGGCAACAATTAGCCTCTGCCCAAGTAAAAGACAGCCCTTGGGTTACGGGAAGCGTCAACTAGGCGTTTCGAGATATCCCTAAAGAAGCTATGAGCACACGAACCCCACGGCCCCAGAGTTTCAACCCCAAGCCGCTCGAAAATATAGTTTCCACAAAGATTTTTGCTATAGAAAAACATATTTATGACTACCAACAATAAATATGAAAGTCATTAGGAGAACAGCGAATCGATTTTCCTCTTTTTATCGAGCACTCGTTAACACAATACTCAAAGTGAACATTTATAAAACACTGGCCTATTTATTTATTGACTAGCTGTTGCCCGCGGCTTCGCCCGCGTGATGTTCGGTAACTGTCCCACGGGATCATACTAAAGGGAAAATAGTATCCTACATGTTAATCCAGGTTAAATCGGTCAAACCGTTTCGGAGGACTTCGATAACAAACAATGTGACACGAGATACAATGCAATTCCAATCATACTTAACATGTTAAATCATGTGCCTACGTTCACCAAAATAACCTAATAACTAACCATTAACCCTTCAACGAACAGACAGCAGACACAATAACAAAATCTATTGTCATCACCCCCAGCGGGGTGATCTGATCGTGGATGAATTAAGTAAAGCTACTATCCAGCCTATTAAGACCCCTGCGTTCTAGGAAGCTGCATATAAAAGAGTGGCCAAGCAGTTTCTCGTGATTTACAGAACCGTTTTTTTCCTTTACCCAGTATCGAAGTAGAATCCGCCATCTTCATTGATTCAGTTCTCTGAAGTGTTAACTATGATTATGATGATTAGCCAGGTGAGACTTTTTCGTGAAATGAAATTAGCGAAACTAGATATTGCAGATGTTTTTAGGCTTCCGTACCTCAAAAGGAAAAACGGAACCCCTTACAGGATCACTCGCGTGTCTGTATGTCCGTCTGTCACAGCCAATTTACTTTGAAACTACAGGACCGATTGAGTTGAAATTTGGTACACATATGTAAGTCGCTGACCCAAAGACGGCCGTGTAGGTAACGTAAATTAATGAATTTTAAACATGGGTGCCACTATTTGGAGGTAAATTAGAAAATGGAAAAAAAAGGTATCGTATTAATTTCATATCAAATGAAATGGCTCATTACAAGCATCTCAATTATATTTTTGTTAAAAGTTTAAGATAAATAGTTTTGAAGCTATTTAAGAAAATAGGCGAAAATTGGCCATTTCCTCACCCCTTAACTCCGAAACTACAGAGCCGAAAATTAAAAAAAAAAAATATAGTTCTTTGCCTATAGATTACAGGAAAACCTCTAAGAAAGCTGTAACAATAAATAATAAAAATAAATTAAAAATTCAAGGGGCTCGCCTACTACGATGGTACAGAACGGAACCCTTCGCAAGCGTGAGTCCTACATTCTACTCGCACTTGGCTGGTTTTTTAAAATACAGGGTGACGATTTAGTCATCTGCTTAATTCAAGGAGTATATTAGGAAAACGCATTTCTTTCAGCAATTCGAGAAACAAAGATGAGATTGATAGGAGAATCAACTCAACATGGAATAAGTTCTGGAGTTTAAAAGAAATACTAAAGTCAAAATTACCCTTAAAATTAAAAAGGAAAGTCATGGACTCATGTCTGCTACCCTGCCTATCTTACGGTTCTCAAACCTGGATTTACAATAATTATACACGAGACAAAATACAAAAATCCCAACGCGCGATGGAAAGAAGCATTCTGAATATAAGGTTAAAAGATAAGCAAAAATCAAAAAACATACGCAAGAAAACTAATATAATAGATGCTCTTCAACACACGAAACGCCTGAAGTGGAAGTGGGCTGGACACGTAGCAAGAATGACAGATGGAAGATGGACACAATTGGTAACTCAATGGCAAGGCCCAAGCGGCAAGAGGGCCAGAGGCCGCCCGAGAGAACGCTGGGCAGATGAAATAAAACATATTGCCGGAACGGACTGGACAAAGCAAGCGAAGGAGAGAAACTCGTGGAAACAGTTGGAGGAGGCCTATACCCAAAAAGGGGCCTAAACAAAAAAAAAAAAAAAAACCTACCAATAGAATATTTTGTAAAAATGTAATGTATCGTGAAATGTAATATTAAAGAAATGCTAAATTAAATACTAAATTAAAAGAAATGTTAAATGTACAGTGCTAATATTTTATGAAATGTTAAAAATAGCATGAAATGTAAAAAAAAAAAAAAATATATATATAATAATGTACTAATGCTTTATTAAATGTTTTAAATCGTATGAATTTGTTAAATTAAATGATAAATGTATATGTTTTATGAAATGTTAAAAATGTCATAAAATATAAAGAAATACCAAATGAAATGTAAATGTGATGAATAGTTAAGTTAACTTTGAAGTGTATCCTACAAATTGTAATTGTTAAGGAAAATAAAGGCTAAATTATTAATTATTATTTAATTCAAGGAGATGTGCGTACACTATATTTTTTACATATTTCCCATTTGAAATCAGTTTCAACTCCGATTTGTGAAAAAAAAATCCTATGTCACACCAGTCCCATACATGTATGAAATTTTTCCGGGAATCGGACATGGTTTTAATAAAAAAGATTTCAGTGTGACGTGACGGTTAAAATCACCCCTTTAATTATTGCATGTTACTGATTCGTTACCTTAAGTGCAATGGACCGGTACGGCTCTCGACATCAGTATTAACACACTTCAGCAATAAGATCCCCGTGGCCATTATAATGGAACATAGTAATACATACACACATCAAAAAGGTTTGTGGTCACTAGCATAACCTGATATAATTTTTTTAGTTGAACTTTATCAAGAAAAATTCGCTGTTGTGTGTTTTCTTTACATAGAGATACCCTGTTTGAAATTAAAAAATAAAACTATTTTTTATTTTCTTTTAAAAAATATTGAGTAATTAATCATAATGTAATTGTAACAGTAATTTGATAGAAAGACTGTTCAACCAAACTTAAACAACAATTTTTATAATGGTTTTATATTCAATGTAATTTAACTCCTCCCCTAGCTCGAACACATGCGAAGATCCTCTTGGGCATGCTGAGAATTAAGTTATCCAGCATTTCTTAGGGTAACCTGTCCCAATCTTGAATAGCGGCTTCCCTGAGCTCTGGCACTGTCTGGGGACGTGGCTGACGGTAATCCAAACAGTTTGCTTAAGAGCATCCCATGTGTGCTCTATTGGGTTTAAGTCAGGCGAGCCGGCAGGCCAGTCTAACCTTGTGATGTCATATTCTTGGAGAGCAGCATTGACTCGTTGAGCTCGATGAGCGGGCGCATTATCATCGATCAGTACAAATTGGTGCCCATGGTTTACTCGAAATAGTCTGACAGTTCCATCAATAGCAACTGCTCTATACAAGTCTGCTGTCATGAAGCCTCGATACGGGATCAAAGGCGTTCTACAATCATAATACCACCCCAAAAGGACACCGATTTCCCGCCTTGCTGAACTGTTCCAGTGGCAGTTCTTTGCCTTTCACGGTCTCCTGGTCTTCCCCAGACACGGACACGTCGGTTATCTGGTTGAGTACTGATTCGCGATTCGTCAATGAAGAGACAGTTTTGCCGAAGCCTAACCCACTGCAATCTCCGTCGTTGACGTTGTCGGGAATTCAGAGGAGCTAGCCAAGACCTCCGTGCTCGTAATCCAGCCGGGTGCAAGCAGTTCCGAATGGTCTGAGTGCTAACTTCAACCCCAGAGGCGGCCCGAACTTCTACTTTTATTTTAGTAGCGTTGATTGTTGGTTCACGGGCTGTCAGCAATCATAATAGCGCTTTTGGGCAGCAGTTAAAACAGTTGGGCGACCACTGCGGGGTCGGTCAGCTAAAATTACCTATCCCGTGGTACCTCTGCAACGTGGTAATGACACATTATTGGGATACAGCAACTCTGCGTGCTACTTCTCTCGTGGTGTATCCTTCTTCCCTGAAAATTACTATTCTTGCTCGTAAAACTTCTGATAATCCTCTTGGCATTTTTTCAATCACAACTTTCCGCGTAAAAAAAGTATTTTAAATCCGTTACTAAATCAGATTTCTGAATGAGCGTAAGCTAGGATTGAAAGCCTTTTTATATGGAAAAACAATTGTACTGTTTTATTGTTTTAAATTCTAAATCTATATTTTTAAATAAATAATCTTTATAGAAGAAGAAATCATAATATAATCTACCAAAAAAAAAACGACTTTTCAATGTGATCGCAAACTTTTTTGTGTGTACATAATACATGTATGTGACCGGCTTGTTTGTGCATCTCAAGACCGTCCTTGACGGATGCCTGTACTACGTATCGAGTTTTCACAACGATTTATTATGACACCGATCGACAGGGTCGCTAGATCCAGTTTTGAATTTTCCACGTGTTAATATTTTTATGTCTTCAATATTTTAATGTATTTTAATAAAATGGGGGGCGTAAAGCTGTGTTCATTCACAAAAGGTACTGTTAGGTACCATATTTTGTATGTCCCATCTTTCACGCACGGCACGAAGTAAGTATAAGGTACATTAGGGTTGAGCCACATCTATCAGCACGGAACCGCATTTTTCCAGGCTCCTATTCTTGTCGCTCAGAACTGTCATTTGCTAGAACGAGAAACAGCGGGAGTGCTATCGCACGCGGCAGCATCGACGGGCTCAGCCCATAAACGCTAGTTAATAAAACGAATGAGTAATTTGATTGTGAAATGTCTATTGATTTCCCAAAGTTGTTATATTAATCTCAAAAATGTCTCAAAGGATTACATGTCCTTAAAATGCCCCTACAATATTTTATTTTCCGGAAAAAATACCCAATCTACCAACACTCGGATCGAGTGTAATGAGTGTGCGAGCGATTGCCATTGTTCATATACAAGTATTAAACATTGTTCTGAAACCGGTTACATATAAATATGCCGATAAGTGTCCTGCACTTACGTAACCATGATCGACGTGGCACCAACACGTAAATAGGTCTCTGAATACTGAATACTAAACTTCATTTGGATAGATAAACTCGTCATTATAATGCAAACAGAAAATGGCTTCTGTTTCTATTTAATTTAGGTTTGTTTTGCCGTTTAATAGTAAATAACGCCTTTAAGTACCTATTAGCAGTTAAATTGAAAAGATAAATATAGACACGTAATTATAGACAGTTATGAAAACCGTAAAAAAAAAATTACGCTGTATAATTTATGAAATAGAATAAGTGAACAATTTCACTTTCGCCGTGTTCCCGGTATCAGTAGTTAGTTGAAAGATTTATTGCCGCGGCCTCGATTTAGCTTGAGGCGTCAATTAATATGTTCACTCAAATAAAAACAAAATATACGCTTACTTAACCGTAATAAGTGCATGTATGCAAAGCTAAATATTTATACTGTACGATCCGATCTATTAATACACATTTCTAAATGGTTAGTCGGAAAGTTTCATATTAAGAAAAGTTAAGTAAAAGTAACATGAAAAAAGAAAGCAAGAAAATTATGTCAAAGATGCTTATTGCGTAAGCTCTAACGAAATATTCTGAGAAACTCTCGGTCAAGGTTGAGTGTTGAGAGGTCCGATTAAGTTATCCTTTTTGTTTCAGAACCGAATAAAATATCAAAACAATCATAATATTCAATAATTTTGGAAATATTTTTAACATACATCCTGTATACAATTATTGATACAGGATGTATAATTTTCAGTTCGCACAAAATTCGTTTAGTTTGACGATAATGTAATGACTGTGACTACTATGAGGGATCACATGGGGGGGGGGGCACATTATAAACTAGCACGGATGATAATAAATAAATCAGGATGACACATCGGACGTCCGTGCCGGAACACGACGAATAATTGAAAAACGCTCTTAAAGAGACATTACAATATTAATTACTGGACAAGTTGGCTTTATGATTGTTAAATTTTCTGTAACACGATCGTGCTGATATAATCGAATTGAGGGAGTGGCCGTGCGCTAGTGAATGAAATAATTACTTAATAAGTTCACACAATATTTAGGCTTATTGGAAAACCTGTGTACGTAGGTAAAGACTAAACTTTGATAAAACAAACTTTTAGTTTTTTCCAAGCAGCGCGCGTGATGTCTATTCCAAATTACAATATAATGTCTACTAGTCACTACAAGTCCTTCCAAAACAGCGAGCTGATGCAAAAGCGTAATTACACGAAATAAAATCGTCCTTTAATTCCTCAGCAGAATACCAACCAAATACAATTAGAGACAAATAAATTGAGCACTCACGCACTCAACATTCGGACACTTTTGAAAAACAAAAGACAAAAAGCGTATCTACTTATGAATGAAGGCGAGGTGTCATACGACCACCCGGTATAGGCAACGAGGTGGCTCAACAATGCTCAATATGAACTAGCAAACATTTCGTTGAGTTCGTCTCTGTACACACATATGTAGACCATGGTCTCTTTGACAGCGAAAAACGGGACCCGAAAGAGCCCAACAACAAGCTAGCCATATTGTGAATATGAGAGAATACCAAGACAGCATGGACACAAACTAAGAGGAATGGCGTAAAAAGGGAAGAAAAAGGCTTATAGAATAGAATTCTCTTTACTACCTTTTGCTCGCGGCTTCCCTCGCGTTAATTTAGAATTTGACAATCAAATCGGGTTGTACAGCTCTGCTTGTAATTCAATCATGTTTCGAACGACACACGGCGCCATCTATTATCATAAGAACGTTAATGTTGCTTTCCACGGGAACAGTACTCTTTTTCGGGATGAAAGGTACCACCATATGTCCGTTTCTGTACACCTGACAACGTATATGACAAATTTCAGGACGATCGGTTCAGTGGTTTAGGCGTGAAAAGGTAACAAACTTCCTTCGCATTTATAATAGTAGTAAGAATAAGGATTATGAATACCGTACAAGTAACATTCATAAATGAAAACATTTCACAGAAAGGGACACAATGGGCGGTCTTTCGCTAAAAGCGACCTTTTTAAGATAACCTTTAGAATTTAGATGAATTACAGGAAGAGGGAGACACAATACTGCAGGTAGTCTGTGGTGTACCAATTGCATATCAATATACATGCAGACATACATAAAGTGTATACAAATCTATATAAAATAATAATCACGCAGAGAACCATGCAGCAGGACGAAAATGGCCGCATGAATAATTGAATTAATGATGTTTTTACAAAAATAGTCAAAAAGCACACAAAGGAAGAGTTAATGAAAACAACTTCATCAAAATGATTTTTATAATTCCCTTCTGATAGTATTAAAGCTTAAAAAACAACGAAACCTACAAAAAACATGTATGAAAAATACCTTTTCACATTTCAATAAATACGTTCCATCCCCAGTTCCCACTCAGCTCTTTTGTAAATCGGCTTCGGAACGTAGGTAACCGTAAATATCATAAAATTTCCAATAAGCATTAAAACAAGAAGTGTTTTTCGTTGAGTTTTCGCAGTACTGGCTGGCTTATCAAGGTGAATGACCGATTTATCGGATGTGCCGCTTCCATGAGTGCTGTGTAATCTAGAGTTGTAAACGGTCTTTTGGTTAGATTGGCTTTCTGTATTATGCTGTCTCATCCATCATAATCATTACTTAAACACGACTTGTCTGGACTTGCTAGAGCATATCCTGCATTTGATTCATAAATCGGACCAAAAGTTTCAGAATTAAAACCTCATTTTGAAAGAGCCGCTGCTAAGTCGGAATACCCAAAAACCTCTGTATATTAATATCATTTTAATCTGACAACCCTGTATAAAATACAATAGACCCGCTAGCCGCGCACAGTGAAACCTACCGAAGCGCCATTTAGTCGCGTTCTACCAAGATAAGAAGGACAAACAGTACATCAGAGCCAGTGCTTTTACCAGCCGACATACTTGCATATGTAATGGGAAAAGTCAACGTTGCACAAGCCTTACAGATTATTTAGAAAATATCTCTGAACAAAGGCGCTAACTTAAGTAACTTATCACTTCAAACAAAAGCGTAAATCCCTATAAAACATGACACGAGCTATTTCTGTCTCAACTAATAACTTAAAAGCCATAACCGCTTTTCAATTATTTTAATTGAACAGTAAAATCTATTTGCGTCGATTAATTAACTTAAACCATTAAGTCTTAACTATTAAGTTAAACTTTAAATAACGCAGGACCTTACATTACGTAACCCACACCGTAAGCCGTGCTGACTAAACTTCTTTAAAATAGCCCTCGTCATAGGAAAGGACATACTATTTTTATCCCAACAGGACAGGTAGTTCCCTTGGGTTATATAACGAATTATTACTTCCCTTTGTTGTCCAATCTGTCCCGAGAGGCCAATATTACTTAATAGAAATCACGCTTGGAAACGCATTATATAAAACCGGTTCATTATAAGTTAAACACGGAAACGATCTGCTTAATACACCTCGTTAATTCGATGATTGACGTCATAAAGATTTAACAGTTCACTTTTCGCTGAACATAAAAACCTTATTACATATTAAAAGACGAAAAAGTAAGTCTACAAAAATCCCTTGTACCTTTCGGTAAAAAAAGATAATTCGATTACTTATAACAAACCGGTGCCACGCCTATCGCGAGCGACTTTGTGTCATAGGTTGCGAGGTTGTTGGGTCGTTGACACGATTATTTTTCAGAGGACATTTTTATCTCTGGCCAATAAGTACTGACGCCATTGTTATTCTGAAAAAGCTCAAAGGTATGATTAGCAACAAAACACGTAAATTGTGAGTGAGCTAGCTCACCGTCAGCGGCCCACGCGGATTGTTACTTAGCGGGAATTTAAATTCCCACAATAGAAAAATTCAGTGTTGCTATTCGTAGGCGTCATCCAGACATTGTACCGTTAGTGAATGGTGATCCCGCCCTTGTATGTACACCTACTATAGTAATTATAAAACCATTTGTATAGACTAGCCGATTGAAGTAGAGTGCGTTGGTTTCGCAAATTGATGTATGAATTATATTTTCCAAATGTTCTAGGCGTTTTATTTTTAGATGAACTCAGTTGTATGGGTGAAGAATTAATATTGTATAGATTTGAAGATAATTAGGTCTGCTATGAATAGCTATAACTTGGTGAGGCTTCTTACGAGTACAAATGATTGGTTTGGTTCAGTATTATGATATAGAAGCTAATATAAATAAAGGTCAAGTTAGTTCAGAAAATCGAGAACTGGCGACAAAATACATTTTGAGTAAGCATTATAATCTTGTAATGCGAAACCTTGCAGTGTATGTGAAAATAAGTCAGTCAGGTGCGCCGGGTATAAAAAAAAAACAATGCGTTTGTTGTATCCCGGGGATCGTAGAAAAAATACGTCAATCAAAAACATTCGTCTATTCAGTGATCGAAACACAACAAATTGATAAAACCGAAGGCAGAGCAAGCTTTGGAAAATTCTCACGGACTTTCTATAGAAAAATACTGTTACAATTTCATGTAGGCAAAACACCATTAAGATGAAAGATAAGAGGCATTCACAAGCGGATTTATGAAAAATACGAGGAAGCAACTAACCTCGATACCCAAAAGTATTTTAGTTGCGCCGTTTGAAAGCTCAGGAACGTTGAAACTTATGACCTAAGTCTGAGAACGAACTCTTAAAACTTGCGGCGAACAATTCTAAACATACTAACACTGGCACATTTTGTTTTAGTGTTTCTTTAAATTTTTGACGAGTGAAGAAAACTCTTGAAGAATAATAAGACATGCTGTGTTGTAGGGGAACATAAAAAATTAAGATGTTCAAGACCTTGCTACCTGCCTGCAAATTCATACAACGCGGTCTTTTTCATTAGAAATGGATTCTACCATTAAATAAAGCCCGGATCTACCAAGGATTCATGACTTACTAATAATTTTGTCAACAACTGTCCATTTGATGGAAGAAAGCAATCATAGCCAAATTGTTGAGCTTGATTCTATTTTTGTTAAGAAAATCTACACACAAGAAGATTTAATAAATGAATTGTCCGGTAACGAGTTCAACCACTAATTATTTTTCCTAAATAATTAAATACGTTGTGAGCAAAGTTTTGAGTATGAATGTGGATGGGTATAGGAGTAGAGGAAGACCAAAAAGAATTGATGGACTGTGTGAAGAATGATATGGCAAGAAAGGAGGTGGCTGATGAGATGACGAGTAATAGAGAAGTATGGAAGAACAAGACATGCTGCGACGACCCCAAAAGAATTGCGATAAGGGCAAGCGAATGATAATGATGAATTAAATACACAATTATTAAACAAAACTAGCGGTAATTACTAAAATTGTTTCTATATAAAAGAAAAAAAGATTAAAACAGATTAGAAAAAGGTAATTTATAAACGATGAATTTCCACGAAGCCACGAAAGTGCCTGCAGCTTCGTTTAAACACATTGAAGCTTCAGGTTTCCACCTTTATCAAAAAAGAAAAATGAAAAAGCAAATTGTACTGTAACTCTATGATCATTCGTTACTTTTTTATAATTTAACAACTAGCTGACCGTCACTCACGGTTTAATGTTCATTCATTGACTGAACTATTCTTTCAAGTAAATATCTTTATGGTCCAGAATAATCTCCGGTTTTATTACCCTTTAACTTTTGAGAGTAATGCACCGGCGCGATCGTCTGCTACAGAAGGTGGGCGTCTAACTACTTCACAAGAGCAACTCTAATAAAGACACACAATTTTATACCTGACAGTACTAATAAAACGGTCAATGATAAAGAGAAAATTCAGCTCAAAGCTAAAAGCGCAACCCCACAAACGTTAGCTGTTCCTCGTTTAAACATAGCAAATCTAAAGTAAATGAGCACTGCCAAGGATAGCTACATTTGTCAACAGCATAGTTAAGTGTTCGCTGGCAAATAATTAACGGCAGTAGCGTTGTGTAATAACCTGACAACTAAGTACCCGAGACAGCAGTAAACGAGGTAACAAGCACCGAATATACGAATACAGTGCTTTCGCAGCTATTTTACCTGTGACATGAACCTTATGTTAACGAGTATAAAGGTCACTATACTGAAAAATCAAAGGTAATATAAAAATGTTAGGGCAGTATACGAGCCCGAGTATGTATACAGGATGCATTAATTGTGCTCATTTCACAATCTGTTTAGAGATTTTATTGGATAAGTTGGTCACGTGTGCGCCTAGGCTAGGAGTCGACACTAGATACCGTAATATACAGGTAACCTGAGGTAATGCCACATTCGAAACGGATAAAACAGCGCGTATTAAGATAGCTGCATTTAAATATGAACATAGAAAATCTGTCGCGTTTAATTTATTGTAACTGAAGCTTAGTTAAATGGCTGACTTGTTGTTTATTCAAAACATTTTACTGAAACCTTCTTACCTCGCGTTAAACTTATCTTCTATCATATATTATTCAGTTTGATGAATAGACTTGTATTAAATCCTCTAATGAGTCTCCTAACCTCTTTATAAGCTTTTTAACCTTGTGTGACATACTGACAAAAATATGAACTTTCACAACAGACTCTGGGTTCAGAAACAGTTACATAATCATCTAATTCAAGCGTACAAGCACTTGTGTAGCAATCTCACAGTTAGAGAATTATTACGTGAAACATTCATTCAGAGCTGTGAACACAAACATCGGATTTGGAATTCCTCGCTTTGTTATTACGAAAAATTGTGTGCTGATCACATAAGTAGATAAAAAATGAACGTTGGCTCCTATTCTACGAAGATTTGTGTATGTGAGTACACTTACTGAACAATAGTCCTAAGGTACTCCTCTAAAAAGTTGTTCTCACTGATTCCGTTTTCCTCTTTCGTCATGAATATTGGAGTAGTCTTCAAAAATTTATTAAACGAAATGTTCCCCAGTTTCTTTGAACGTAAAATTTAATTTGCCAAGGTAAAGGAACCTTATTGGTCTAAATATTTTGTTTTGGGGAACGAGTTTCGGCAAATGGAAAGTGTGGAATAAACATTATGACAGATGTCAATTTGTTAGAACGTTACGAGGACGAAAAGTTGTAAATTATGAATTCAGCATAATATAATTACCGCACAAGTAATGTAGGAAAGAGTATGGTAATTATGTAGCGGTTATGTGACTCTGACAAACAAAATATTTAACCCTACATTTTGTTTACGTCAGAAGAGAAATATACGTGCTGTGTTGTAACAATTTCGAAGTTCCACAGTGCTCATGAATTCCCAGGAATAAAATCATATTACAGTCGATGTACACTAGCAGTTACTGTGATGATGTCGTCTGCCGAGCTTATTCAACATGCTAACTAGTTAAATTGCCTCCTCTGTTCCAGATATGATATTAGCAATTATTTGCATAAATTAACTCTATACAATCGATTTATAATGGCTGGTTTATAAGAAATCCTAGTCCTGAAACGATAAATTATAATTAAAGTGCTCTTGATGAGCTCAGACTATTTTAACAGTGTTTAAGAGCGGGCCTAATGGCAGGATAAATTCTGATTTCCCCCGCGCGTCTCGCGGCACCCGCATTAGTGCGGATAACAAACACCACGTGGCGCCACGACGCGCGACTCGCGAAACCAAGCTCGCGTACTCGACGTAGTATATGCAACACAGTTAGATAAAATCACCAAAAAAAATATTTTTTTAACGCCAATGCATTCTTATGTTGTTATGCCATGAAATAAAAGTTATGAGTAGTCCATTTCATCTTATTTTTTTAAATATTATTGTAGACATAATAAAATAATAACTGCGCATTACCCATTGTTTAGTGTTAAGTTGTTTAATGTAGTTGTTATGGGGGTGATATTATCACTAAGTGATAAAACCCCTTTAAGTAAATAAAGATTTAAAAAAAAAATTGTAGACATCGGATAGTTGGATGCATTTATTATTTTATTTTATTTTTGGCGAAGTAATTATGGAAGCGGCTTTTTTCCACATAAATCCCGGGATTAAGAAAATCGGGGAATGCACAACTAATAGAATACAATGGTTGGAAACTATTTGATTCGTATGCTTGTATACTTGAAATTCATTTTTAAAATTACTTTTCTTGACGTTTGCTACGCCATTTTGGAAATCTACTTTTTAACATTAGCTGGCATTTGATTCTATAGTCAGAAAGTACAAAATTGATCAATTCCGGAATACGGAATAAAATAAAACACGTCGTATACATTCGATTCTTAATAGAGCTCTAAATTGGCTGATCCCGGAATCCTGGGTTTTTTTTCGATACAAAAGCCACCATGCCAACGACTCGATTTTAGGTAAATATGCATCCGATTATATTTTCATCGGTTATTAAAAAAATAAACAGCTGTTCCATACATTTTGACCATGTAGGTATTGCACTTTTGTAGGAAACAGCAGATTTTTTTTTTAATAACCGAAGAAAAATTTCTATGTGGAGGGGCTCAGAATGTCGTGCTGCATCATATCTGAGAATTTGGATAGTCTTTGGAAACTAACCCTGTATAGGTATTATAAAATACAAAACGTATAAAAAAAAAACATAAATTGTGATAGTATGTAGTATGGAGACACTGATCATTTACTGTTCACGGCAATTTAATCTTGAATTCCTTTATTGGTTTTACTATAATTCAATTATTTTGCTACAAATAAAAAACGATCGTAAGAAATATCTTATAATCATCACAATAATATTTGTTTACTTAATTTTATTCAAAAACACTGATTCTTAATCATTTATCATATATTGAATAAAGAGAAACTTGAATTCGTAGATAAAACGGTTTTCCCGGGGATTACCCTTGATTCAAGGCTACAATGGAGTTCTCATTTAACATCTCTTGCGGGGCGGCTAAGTTCAGCAGCATATGCTATTAGAAAAATCCGTCAATTTACTGATGTAGATAACGCTAGACTGGTCTATGTTAGTTACTTTCATAGTATAATGTCTTATGGAATTTTGTTATGGGGACGGGCTGCAGACATTCCGTCAATATTTATTCTGCAAAAAAGAGCCATCAGAGCTATATATAATCTTCGTAGGTGCGATTCTCTAAGGGAACTGTTTAAGGACATTAACATCATTACGGTACATTGTCAATACATCTACGAAAACATAATTTACGTAAGAAAAAATCTGCATCTTTTTAGTAAAAGAGGTGACAGACACAATTACAGTACTAGAAATAGGGACCAATTAGTTCAGCCAGGCTTCAGACTCGCTAAAGTACATTCATCTTTCATGGGATACTGTTTGAGATGCTATTATGAAATTCCACAAAGTATTCTTGAACTCAATGAGACGAAATTTAAAACATGCATTAAACGCACATTATGTAAGCAAGCACACAACAAGTTGGACGATAATATCGCTGACAAAAATGCTTGGCTCAATGCCGGTCCTGCTCCACAAGGACAGGGACGCATAAGTTGATAACATTAAATAGTATTATTGGAGCTGCTGAAGATTGTACAACTATCTTTGCAGTGTATAGATTCAATCTCTTTAGTATTATATAAAGCCCATATTGTGTGAGTACTATGTACTAAAAAGCTATCGTTCACTGGAAACCTATGTCCTTTCTCGACTTGAATGTGCCCTGGCGGTTGAGAGTATGTCATGCTCACTCAATGTCTCGCTGATGGTGGCGCGTGTTGCGGATCATTTAGTTCCCTTCAAAATGGTTGAGTTGAATGGTGCTGATCCATGCGTCATGTTCGTGAACGGGCGCTGTCAGTTGTGACGGGTCATCTCTTAGTTGCCACGGCTTATTTGAATTAATTATTTTTATTTTTTTGAATTGTCTTTTATGTTTTTACTATGGACACTTTTAACGTGCACATCTTGCTACATCGTTCTCACTAATGTACCATCTCAATATGAATGATGTAACCAAGGTTTTGTAACAATATGCTGATTTAAAAGAGTGTACATGGAGTTTCTTGCCCGTTCTTCTCCATAGAGATCTACGCTAGGGAATGGGTAACTACAGTACTTTCAGTTTTTATGCCTTATGACTGGGACTATAGCTACATTTCATTGTTATCTTTGTTTTGACAGTTCAAAAGTGCCTGTAATTGGCCTACTTGAATTAAATGCTTAGATTTTGATTTTATCATCAGTAGTCAGCAAATGCTAAAACATGTTCTTCATCTGATGGTCCAGGAGTAACGAACTCTCTAGAATGAACTGTTTCATAACAGAATTGCTTGCAATTTGAGGGTCCGGCATCAGTTGGTTCTTTGAGCTGACGTTTCTTGGGAATAATTGTTGGTTGTCTCAAAGGCATGTTTCTTGTTTGGCGTGGGTCAACTAATTCAGGCAATATGTGCTCCATATAAAATGCGGTAAGCTTACTAATCATTTTCTTTTCCCAAAAGTCGTCATCGCGAAATATTGATTCAACAGTCAATCTTTGATTTTCACCAGACCACACTGCAAAAAGACACTTGTTTCTGTTGCTTATGTGTAACTGTCCTTGGACTTGGTAAAACCAAGGGTGGTTCTTGTTAATAATATTTTTTTTATCTTTTATGCTCCAAAATTTAACTTTTTTCTTCTTTATGGCCTCTTCTATTGGTATTTTGAAAGCAGAAAGTGGGCATTTAACCTCTACAATTGTGTCGTTACCTACTAAGCCATCTGGGGTAGCTGCTAAAAATGGTATCTTATCGTCTATAAATAGTCCACACGGGCTTATTTCTACACTTTCTTGTCTTGCAAGCTGGTGAAGAGCAATACCTTCATTATCTACACCGTGTTTTATTGAAGCTACGCTTGAAATATTACTTTTGTATAGCAAAGCTTTGACAATACTTGCGCTGGTAGTCGGGCGACGATTGATAATCTTTCCGAAGTTTGATGCAGTTAATAAATTTCTACGAAGCTCTAACCACTCACTACTATCCCTTTGTAAGATTGTAGCTCGTTCAACCTGTGACTTTTCAAGACTAGTTTTTTCTAAATTTTTCAAAAAACTTCGTTTTGCTAGCTCGTAAACCTCTTCATCCATATCAGGCTTTTGACAACTGTCTGTTCCATAATTTTTATCTGCGGTTGCAGCCGATTTCAGTATTTTGGTAAAAGGAAGTTTCCTGAAACTTTTAACATCTCTTCTACATTTATTTTTATGTTTTCTTCTGTCTTCTAATGATTTCGTTTTTGATTTAGGACTTCTGCCCAAAAGCGATTTTTGTATATTATATAATGGACTTTTCGTATTGAATGCCACAACTGCTGCCGCACATCTCGATTGATATGTTTGCCGTTGAATTAAGTTAGTTCGTTTACCGCCTACGAATTTAGCTATTATGCTATTGAACTGTTCAACAGGATTACTGTCACAGTCATTGACCAAACTTCGTGAGTGCGAAGCAACTAGGCCCACAATGTATTGAACTTTCGCCCAAAATGCTGAACTTTTTACTTTCGGCACGAGGTCTTCATTTTGCCTTTCACTACAGCAATAGTGATCTATACAATTGTTGTGATGACCGAATGAATGATTATATGAGTTATTAATGTCAACAAATAGGTTATGTATTCGCACACCCAATTCAGCGGTATTATTTTTGTGATGTTTTATAGCTGAACAAATAACTTTTCTGATGGCAAGAATTCTTTGGGTGGTTAGCATTTTTCTCATACATAGTGGATATTTTGTATCTTTACTGATGGAAACTAATTTGTTGCACATATTACGCAAGATGTGATTCCTACATTCAATTTTCTCCACGGTTACATCTTTATAAGGTCTTTCTTCCAGGATCTTTGCATAAGTGCTCGAATCACCATCCGCTATAACTCTCCCATATATGATACTATACATTTCTACGGAATTTTTGAATCCCTCTACTATTATTTCTGCTTCCATTCCAGAAGAAGAACCGGTGTAGTTTCTATAACATTTGTGTTCTTTTGGTGGTACTCCTATATTTTCTGCACGAACACATATGCAACAGAATTTATTTTTCACACCTAAATAAAGAACTTCTTTGAACTTCCTGCCGACTATAGCTGCTGCTCCAGAAAGCGCAGAATAATTACTCTTATAGGAGCGCTTAGACCAGCAGCCGTCAGCAATGACATCAATAATTGCTATCCCATCCTTAGTTACTCTACCTTCTTCTATTGCTGCTTTTCTTTCGCGTTCCGCTGCAACCACCATAGCCTGTTGAGCTATTTTTTCCCAATGTTGACAAATTTCAACGTGTTTTTTTTCGAACATTTGTTCTGACAATATGGGAAGATTCATTGCAGCACACAACCCTTGAAACTGTTCTAAACCAATACCAGTGCTTGTGATACCAGATACTGCAGCTGTATTTATATCTACGTTTTGGGTTGGCAGAGGATCTGTTGTATTTACGATAAACTCAGCTTTACACATGTCACAAGAAAATTTCAGTTTTGAATTAAGACCTATTTTCGTTTCTCCCTTGATGTGTAAGTTGGATAGAGTGCAGCCGAACTGAGGTGCATGGTTAGACATTATTTTTAATTGTTCAAAAAAGTACATTTTATCTATTATTAGTCTTTCTGCAGCATCATAAAGATTTTTGTCATGATCTTTGACTTTTCTCTTATTTTTATTTAAATTATTCTTTGGTCCTTTATACACACGTAATTCGGAGTTTCTGTAATAAAAAATAACGTAGTGTATCAAAATTTGCGTGTCAGGTTTTTAGGGTTTTATTCATATTGACATACGTACTGACTGCTTTGTATACATATTATTTTACGAATTATTAAAAAATACGTACTGTTCCCGGGCAACACTATTGTCATTATTCAACTCAAGCTCTGTAACATTGTTACTATTCAAGGAACCGCCAATTTTGTTTTTTAAATCATTACTGAAAATAAAATAATACAAACAAAGGAATTTTGGTAAGCACGGTGGCTGATCAAGCCATACAAAACCAGTTTATGCGGATCTCTCATTGTACAAAAAATATATACATAGCGAGGCCACGTTATACTGGAAATATAAAGCCTGATCTACTGCCGTGTGTATATATGTAACTTATATCACCGCAAAAAAGTGACGAAAATACTTTGCAAGAGTGTCAGCTAGAAATTCCTCTTTATTGCTCGAGCTACAAATATCTGATTGTTCGTGCTGGGTGGCTGAAGTGTTACCGCCTATTATTTCCAAGGTCTTCAACATAGGTCTGAAAGTTGGGTGTGAAAAGTAAATATTCATGATTCTTTAGGAAAACTTAGGTACGTTCATAAAGTATGTGAGATTTGGGTAGTAGGAAAGGATAAACGTACTTCTCTGGTGGTAAATTTTGGTCATCATTCAAATTATTTTCGACCTCGATGGTACTACCGACAGAACCATCAACAAACTCGATCACTCGATTTAAATCCTTTTCTGGGAACTGATACCTAAAACAAGCGAGTGTATGGAACAGTTTATTTTAAATCTTTACTAGCCGACCCGACAGACGTTATCCTGTCCACTATGAATATTGAATTCGAATTGACCTACCTACTACCTACTTACTACCTACTACTTACCTATCTACTACCTACCTTCTACTTACGTGCTACCTAACTACTAACTACCACAACTACCTACCGGCTACCTTCAAGTAATAACACATACAAGTAATAAAACATATCCCTTTAAGCATAATTGTATTAAGTAATTTATAATAACATAAGTACCTACATTTACATACAACTCGTACGAATTAACTGTGCATCTCGCTGGAAAGCGACCCCTCTCCAGATTACCCGCGCGGCGACCCGCGTTCGCCATGAGTTCGCGATAGAGTGACGTCACAGCGCCAGGTGCACAGTTAATAGGGATGATTCCTGAGTAAAAAAATATGATTCTATTTGGTCCGTCAGTTAGATTATCGAAAAAAGTTTGGATACGTATTTTTAGTTCTAGCAAATCAATAAAAAATTATGAAGATAAAAGCAACAAATAATCGAAGTGGGGGCTTGTGACGTCACTTGTACGTAAAAACTAAAAAGTGTACTTACAAGCGACGTCATGCGAGTTTTCGACGCACTGTCTTCATTTTTTGTTTACGTGAAAAAAGAAAAAATACGTCGGTATCCAATATTTTTTGCATTATCTATCTGACGGACTAATTAGATTATTTTTGTGATCTACCCTATTCGGACGGGTTGTATGTACTCGTAATTATAATAATTTTGCAATACAAAAACAATGCACGATCAAATTATTCATCCGTTTATTTTGCGTTTACTATGCGCTTATACACGTAAAAAATACATGAGTACCTTCGACTTCGACAATCAGCCATCATTTGAGTCTTCAACTGTTTTAGTTTACGCTTTTTCAGTTTTTCAATTGTATTTTTCTTGTTTCCCATGTTACTCAACAAAAATGTAAATATTTAATGAAAATAATAATATCGGCGAGGCGCGGAGCAAAGTGACATAGACTTCCCGTCTCAACAGAGCGGGGGCAATTGATCGGTGAAACAAACTGATGTGTCAAGCTCGCGTCACGCGAGACGGAAGACAGCGTATTTCGCGGGTTAAAAATGTAGTAAGCGCCAAATGCTTTTTATTCTATTATCTCTTAAAATAGAAAATATTTTGAAAAACCGCCACGGTCAGCTCAAGGTTATACATGAGTGATAATATTTATCTAGTTTTTGGTTCAGTAATGTGCACCAAAATAGCATTCAAACCGAAAATGTTGAAAATTAGAGGTAACTTTGTGATGGTTTTCTATCGAGAAAATTTTATCCTATTATGTTTGTCGTCAGGGCCAACCTTCACATTCATAATGAAATTTCCTGACATATACTTTTTTTCCAATTTGAAGATGATTTACTACTGTAAAAGTCTAATCAAAGATTGAAGATTTTGCTTTAGGCCCCATCTTAATATAACTAACCTAACGGGTTAAGTAGGATTAAATTAATGTATTTTCAGACTAATTAGTTCATCGTTCTGGTCGAACTGAACTATATTCTGCTTATTACGAACTGAATACGTCTGGCAGCAGATGACTTAGTATAAGCCTAGCATAATCAGCCTTTAATGTTCCCACTGCTGGGACACACGGCCCCTCTATGAGAGGGAATGGCTATAATCCACCACGCGGGCCCTGTGCGGGTTGGTAGATGCCACATGTCTTCGAATTTTTTGGTTCTAAGACATACTGGTTTCCGTATAATGTTTTCGTTCACCGTTTTGAGAGCAGCGCTGATGAAATAATGTACACAAAACAAAGTAAATGCGAATGCCTGGGTTCGAACCCACGACTTACTATCCGTAAGTCGGGGCCACCACCACTCGGCCACCGCTGCTCTCAAGATGAATGAACCATCGATAAATCATAGTGTTCAGTTCAACTTGTGATATCGCATCAAATGATTGAATACAATTTATCTAAATCTTTGTAGAAACACCAAAATTCTCAAAAGCCTTGAATTTAATTGTTCCATTAATCTATTTCCTGTTTGTTCATTAGCACTAACTCGCGTCAGTACCACAATTGTTGGTATAGAGTTCCTAGCATTGAGTTACAGCGTATTCATATAGAGCTAAGAAGGTTAATTCGAGCCACTTCCAATTCAGCTTATTGGATTATCGCGAGCTTACCGTCGCGTGTATACGGTAGTTGGAGAACAAAGCCGGTGAATGCAGGCAGTTTTAAAACTAAATACTGCACTCTGTATTGAAAACAGATATAGTCAAAAACGTGTTTCATAGAGATAAAGAACTAATTGAGAATAATAATGATAAATAATTACTTGTAGTAATAAAAATACAGTCGGAAAATGTAATAATTACAACAAAAAGCGAAGTATCTCATCCCGTGGCTATCGCACGAGCATGAAGCACAAGCGATTTAGAGATAACATCGGATGAACGAACAGCACCATAAACTTGACCGCTGATAATATCAGATTTCAAGAAAAATGGCCATTCCGAATGCGTAACAGTAATTATCGACTTAATTGATTCTTACAACCAGCCAAGTAAGATAAACGAGAACACAGCATACTTGATTCACTTATATAATTTACTCCCAACTTTGAAAAAAATACAAAAGCCACTGCAACTAAGCACACAGTAGATAGATAGGCCACAAATGCAACGTTAACTGTGCTTATGCTTATCAGTTTGTAATTGATATCAAAACCCACTAACCTACATGGCAGTAGGTGGCAGTCCTGAGAAACACTAATAGGATGTTGTGTAAGATGATACGGGAGAGAACTATCTATCCGGGCTGTACGAGGAGAAACATGTGAAGAAAATTTAGAAAGCGAACACCTAGGCAACGATACAGAAGCTATTGTAGAAATAAATACGAAAACTGAAACTGATATATTGCTGTAACAAACAGAAATGAAACATCTTGCCAATCAACCACAACCTATCCCAACAGAAATAATAATGAACTTCTAAATTGCTTACAAACAAAACTAAGTCCGGAGCTAACATTATCAGC
This sequence comes from Eugnorisma glareosa, assembly GCA_947578425.1. Taxonomy (NCBI): domain Eukaryota; kingdom Metazoa; phylum Arthropoda; class Insecta; order Lepidoptera; family Noctuidae; genus Eugnorisma; species Eugnorisma glareosa. Next base: position 14,223,273 of record OX387960.1, on the reverse strand, counting down.
ACGAGCAAAAGAAACCTTAGTCAAACAGTACTTAGCGGCAAGTAAATAAATACATGCAACACAAACTAAGTATGTATGTTAATCAATTTGTCGGCAGTACTGGCGTCTGGGTTGCGCGCTGTTTGCGCTAGTCGCCACTGTTGACAGTGAACACCGAACGTCGGATTATGACTTATGTTTGACTAATATTCACGCTAATATCCAAGCTAAACGTTTAGACTGCGTGACATAAGCAACAACAACATTTAAATAATAATTGGCTGGAATCAACTCTACAGAATGCTGGAACATTTTTTATTTGTTAACCTGCCACAACAAACGTAATAGAAGGTAAAGCATTGGAAAATTCTGCCCGAAAAATATTTAGTGTGTAGGTGTGAATACCACGAATTGATAAATAGGTGTGATCGAGATTCAGTGAAATCTAAATAAAGGAAAGGTAACTTAGAACGTCAAAGAACATCTTTTCTCGAGTTCGTAAGATAAAATTGGCGTAGGAGGCGCTAAACCGGAAATATCCGAAGATGTGAACAGTTTTACCTAAAGAGAGAAATTGCACGAATATGCGATCGAGCAGAGAAAACAGGATGTGAGAGAACATTCTACACCCAAAGACGATATTTCGGCGTATTGAGGAACTTTAACAAAGAGAAAGGGAACATTATAGAAAGAATATTCAGTACCTCCATCATATAATCATATTCTACCTTACAAGCCGCTGATTACATCGTTAACATTCCAGACACAGTTTCTTCGAACCTAAACATGAAAATTCAAATTAATATCCGTCCTCAATGAACTAAAGGTCATATCGTTACGATATACCAACCTCAGATGTTGCTACCAGCAAAAAGTTATTTAACTTCACATACGCATCGCTGAGCAAAAGCTAGCCAACTTGAATTTCGCTTAATTGATTCCGTGGTACTTATCGCATGATACAGGTGTATAAAGTCGGATCTTAAGTTAATGTGTTGGGAACATGCATTGTTTCTTCTAGTAGCTTCGCTAGTCGCTACACGTATATTATCTGGACAATTATTAGTATTACTTAACGTTTATAGTTGTACATTATTGATAACAACTATTATGTATTCATTAGTGTTTCCTATTAAATTTATGACTTCAACAATAAATATGACTGCTTTATTTCTTTTAGTTCTTGTAAGAACATTGTTGAGGTGACACAGGAGTAGAGTACCTGGAAGGATATGGGGGAGGTCTTAACCCAGAATTGGAACATATAAGGCTTCTAAAAAAAAGAACATTTTCATGAGCCAACAATTACAACATAGTAATTTGAGTTTTGGCCTCAAATTCTGTTTCAGGGTTTTCATAAACACGTTCAAAATTGACTCTTACAAGTTAATCTCTTTCATTTATAGCTGTAAACGAAGTCATTTTGTTAATGCACTTGTTTCAGACAGTAATCCAGAAGTGAAGGCGTCTTAATTTTATTTAAAAGGGTTGCTTTTGTTACTAAAATTTACATTTGTCCCGCCATAAAAGTGAATAAAGTCAACTCGCGGTTGACTCTCTTGGTCTCGTATTAATTATGTGCATAGTTTGTTGTGAGAATTCGTTGCTTTTTACAAACAAACAATCACTACATATTAAACGAAATCCTGGCTGTTTTGTCTTTAACATAAAACAATACAGGATTAATTTTAGTGCATGTATCTTTGAGCGTTTCATACAGCTTTTCACGTAAAATAAATAAATTTACAGCACACTTAATGAGATTATGATTCTCGACGATATTCAGGACGAACAAAACTAAATGGCTATACTGCAAGCAAGTTTAACCAAAATACGTTGTGTAAAATATAACTGGCGCATAAGCACAGCCAGGGTACCCTAGCAAGTAATAAATAACGACAACACGACGAGTTCGCAGGAAATTAAAAAAATACAAAATGGTCGACCGTTGGCGACCCACCAGTATGTTGCCGTTTATATGTTAAACTGTGGACATTAGATATTGTGTATGAACACCCTGATTATAGAATACTTTCATACCGCCTTTAGCAAAAAGTTTGAAGCGACTTCATGGCTATTCACAATTTCTTGGATGATTAAAAATATTATACATTGGAGGAAGAAGCTTACCCAACACTTCCGTTCAGGGCGGTGACAGGTGGCCGCTCATAGCACATATGCATACCAGCAATGTCTGCTGTACACTTATCAATACTGATAGTATTTTATATCACTGTTTCACAATACACTACACAATGTTACCAATTAGTCCACTCCACGAACGAACATTTTTGATTGAAAGTTTCATCCATCAATTCACACCGATAGTTTGGCTACTGCAAAACAAGTATTAGTTACGCCGAATGTATGTAGATCAGAACAGGTCCGCAAATCGAATCATGTCATGTAACACTCGATTGCCGTAATCGATTGATAGTTACTACAAATTAATAATTGCTGGAAACTCAATGAACGATTGCTGACGTTGGCAACTATTTGATAGAAGTCAATCTACAGGTCAAATAGTTAACACAACCAATAGAGAGCTAAGTCGGGACGAATTATCTTAAAAGTCAACTATTCATTTTAATCATATTGACGATGTCTAATAAGTTATGGCGGTAAGGAAAATGTTGTGGTAAGGACTATGTACGCACGACCAATAAATACAAAACCAGTTTATGCGAATCTCTCATTGTATAGGAAATCTTACAAACAGAGGCCAAGTTATACTGGAAATGTACAGCTTTATGTGCCGCCGTGTGTACGTTGCTACTACGTCACATTGTTTAGCCGACGTAGTTTAGTAAAATACACATGAAATGACTATACAGCTTACATGCGACCTTGTCAAAGCTTATCTGACCTTGCAGAAACTGCTAATTACAAACCTAATTAGATACATGAAACGTCATAATATCTCGTACCTGTAATGGAATTGGAGTATAATATGAAAAGATTACTTATTGCGACAGGCAATGAAAAATAGCTTATTGTCTTCAAGGGTGCCGAAGAGTCTTCTAATTTATACAAAGTGAGACAGCTATCGTCTGTCAAAAGTGCGATATTAAGCGATAATGGATTACATTTTGCGGGACGTCCGGATAATCTTAATTTAAAGAAACGGTGATTACGGGAATTGCGTCCCGGTCAGATGATTAATTGGGAGGCAGCGTGGCGGATACTTTTTGCCTTATTTAGCGAACATCGGGTAAATAGAATGTGGCGTGTATTTTTTCGCCGAGGGTCATGAGGAGCCATTACGCGGGTGTTTTCTCGTGTGATTGATCTGCGTCCCGCCGCTCTAAGGGAACACTGGAGCCGTGGAGCCACCACCCCTATTCCGTAAAACGGCGTGTTTATGGGTAACGGTATCCACACCAATAAACTCGTATCTACACGAGCATATGGCTTTTCCTCATCTGTGAGAAGATAAGTTATTCTAATGAAGCTTCGCGTCATTTCAATGTCTTTGACACTCTATAATTGTAACGACATTATTATGCTAGTGTCACAAAATTTACATTTTACTTAATAGATTCTCGTTGAAACGACCCTTCTCGGACAGGGCGTGGGAAATGCTAGTTCGTCATCTAATGTAGTTTTTTAATGTAGAAACGTAGATTTAACTTGATTTGAATGACAATAGAACAGATGGTCAAATACTGACAATGACAGGTAATGCCGGAGCTACGAACATGCGGGTGCATAACAATTTATGTACAGGCTGGTATGAATGTCTGTCAAGGTCGTGACAGCAAATATTTCGGCGCGACGGTTCAAAACTCGTTAATTTTCAATACGAGGCAAATAGTGAGTGTCCTACATCTGACAAACATTAACCTAGTTTAAATTCGAGGTCATAGTGTGGTCACTTCGTCACTGGGATTCGCCAGCGAAACAATCTACCGAGCAGACAATGAGGTGACAAAGTATTCGCTCAACAAAATCTAGTCACCAAAATTTTGTGATATCGTTAAAGTTGGGGGCTAAATATACAATTCCTTTATCTTTATCTGGTGGCTGTAATGCGATGAAATAAGCGCCCCGAAAAGGGATAAATAATGTTGTAGAGCGGACACATTCTGCTGGAGAGTTATTCAGCTTTTACAAGACTATTCAAGATAACCCCTGAGACGTTAGAACCCTCTTCGAGTCCCCGTGGGAAGGCCCCAGTTTATCTAAAGATATAAGTGTCTCGCACGCTGACCACCGGGCTCATTTAGATTACACCCAATTAATATTCAGTCCTTGCCAAGTAAAGGATCTTAAATTGTATTAAAAGCAATGAATAGTTAATACCAGCAAATTGATATTCATTTAAGACTGTTTTGATTCTGTTGGTGAAATGTCTAAAGTTAAAAGCAATACATCTGGAAGCCATGTCTGCGAATTGAAGACATGTTGCGAATAATTCACTATATCTTTTGTATTTAACGCTTCTAAATATGAATTAGAGGCAATTAGTATATATAATATTTAGCTCTTTAAGATAATGTACGTAGCGTAATATTTGTAGTGAATGTAAAATTTAAAATGTACAGTCATTGTGTATTTGAGCGTTTGTCTCTCGATCGTGAGAAGACAATAATATTTTATTCAATCGTTCTTTTTAACGAGTTATAGAATAATAAGGAGGAAAAATATGTATTCATTACACAATAGGAGGAAAGTGCTTTGTTTATTCTGAATTTCTGACTTAACCATCGCCAATATTTTGCTGACGCTTGAGTAACATAAAATAATACTGTTTTTAGGGGTCCGTACCTCAATCGGCAAAACGAAACCCTTATAGGATCACTATGTTGTCCGTGTGTCTGTCTGCCAATACCCTTTTTCTCAGGAATGCGAGGCGGTATCAATTAATACAATTGGTATACTCAGGTCTGCTACCCCTTGGAGCAATAAAAAAACAAACTTGTAAGTCACCTCGATCAAAAGTACTGTTTATGTGGCATATTATGCAATTTCACAAGGGAATCAAAACCTATAGGGTACTTCCCTTTGACCTAGAATCATGAAATTTGGCAAAAAGCAAGGCCTTACAGCACAAATAAAGGAAAAATTCCAAAAAATCAAAAAAGGTGAAAATTAAAGGGTGTCCCTATACATACATAGTTGACGCCAATTAAGATATTTTTATTTTTTTAAGATAATGGTACGAAACCCTTCGTGCGCAAGTCCGACTCGCACTTGCTCGTTTTATTTTTATTTCGTCCATCTTGTACAGTTAAAACATTAAAGTAATTAATTCAAGAGTGGTCAAATAATTCAAGTCTTTGTGAAGATGAGTAATGTCGTAAAGCGACACTGTGGCTCAATGTGGAACTAAAGTGGATAATATTGCGCGCTGTATCTACCCACATACTTGTTCCTGAATTAACTAATGAATTAAGAGTAAGTAAATAAAATGTTAAACATTGTATTTTCATAATGTTTGGGATGAAGTTATGAGTACTTTACAAGCGCAAATGAGTACATTGAGTACTTTACTTTATGAGATCATATTGTTTTTATAAACATTGTAAGACATAGTGAAAATTTAATTGCAATGGATGTTGCACCTATTAGAATTACAGGTACATAATAAGGAAAATTTATTTCAGTAGGATGTTCATTTCAGGTACTACGACTTACTAAAGACATAATAAAATACAACAATGCAAAAGATTTGACTTTACGACTGTACTTAAATTAAAATTCATACAGTTTTAACCTTGTCATTGGCTTCAAGAGCGTGATTGTAATAAAAATACAAAGACAATTTAATTTGAACGTTGTTGAACGCCAACATAAACAAAGCACTTTCCAACATCGTATGGACAACGGTTTCTAATTCATAATTGGTTACAGTTTTGGGAAGGTATCGTAAATCATAAATTCCCAGTTCCAGCAATCAAGTGCGTCATGCATGAGTCAACATCATGGACAAAACATCCGTCGGAGCGGTTCATTTCTTACAAAAAGCTGACGAGGTTGCGTCGTCAAAGTCAATCCTACGATCCAACACTGCAATCCAAGTGATCACTGGTGGTCCTCGCCACAGATTTCACTGTGACGGCGCACAAACACAAGAGGCGGAGCGCGCTGACAACACGCACGCATTCCGTGTCCAAATGCAAAGCGCATCACGATTACCGCTCACGTCCATGCGAAAACCCGCCAAAAGCGAGTTCCCCGAGTACCTTCTATGAGGTATCTGAGTAATAGGCATGCGCCGCACAACGCGTACACGACCAAACAGCAGGCGAGGACGCGCGCGACTGCCGTTCGACGCGGGGCGGGACCGACCGACGACGCTCGCAGGTTATCGTGAGTCGACTACACAGATAATGATGTCAAAAGTGGATCGGACTAATGCTCTCTATTATATTGTAAACGCTCCGAATACCCAAAGCCGGTGCCCCTTGCCGAATGTTGCATACGTCCGATTCCATAAGATCTCCTTCGACCAATTCTGTGTTTATCGCTCTGATTTTTTTATTTTCTCTCGCTGTGCTGAGATCACTATTGTTGTGTTAATGATCGGATCAATTATGTTACTTCCTACCAATTAATATCAAGACCATTTTCCAGTTTAATTAACTGAGTAAGTATCAGTCCGGTTATTGTTCGAAATAGTTTTGGATCGCTATCTTGTTTCATTAGCTTTTGGTCCTTCGAGTCAACCGCTCCGAGCGTTCTGGTATTCTGTGATGAATAGGATAAGTTTTTGGTCTGTAAAATTGATAACCATACTTATAACTAGAAGAATATTAAGTAAGTACACATTGAAGCATTTTCCTTTCTGAAAAATCTTGCCACGCCTCTGAAAAACACAAACAAAGAAGTATTAGAGGAGCATATCACTCATCGAAGTGAGCGCGCGCCCGGCGCAAAACACCGGCCATAATTTTTATTGTCCCACGCTGCCCGTCTCGTTAAACTAATCTGATTCTTGTCTCAAAACAACAAGACAAAAATTCGCTTAACATCACCACATGGCCCGCAAAGTATTAGTCAAATCGAATAATGTTGATATTTTGAATATCCTCCGAATGTGTACCGTAACGTGACTGTTTTGGAGTCTCTATCGGAATGCTCACATTAATGTAGATATGACACATTTTGTATTACTGGATTTTATCGGTTTACACTTGGCTTTTAGATCTAGCCGTATTATTTGCAGTAATAAGGTTGGTTTTGGATTGGACAGAAGGTGACCGCCAAGTTTTTCCATGTAGCAGTGTTACTCTGTATTTTGGTCGTATTAAGAAGTGAGCTTCGTTTGATGGATGTTTTAGGCACTTGGGGTTTTTGCAGTGGATTTCATGAAAGAGCTGTGACGTCGAGAACGGAAAATTGTGTTCTTCGTACTTGAGTGTCGCGGTAAACCTTCCTCGACGTTAAGGCATTTAAAACATAATCAATATGACTAACTCCTACACAACCAATTTCGTTCGAATCCACATCAAAGCTTCTAATTAACGCGGCATTCGCTACGTACCGTTTATTACTACAGTACAACAAGTTTATACAAAAATAAACACTGACACCAATTAGCACATACTAGTACGGTCTCCAGCGAAACTATTCCATCGCGACCAATTATTAGTCACGTTCAAATAGCAGTGAGCGAGCTATGTGGTAACTGAAAATAGTAGTATATTGACCATTAAGTGAATTGCACACAGATAACTAATTCGATGTGACCCAATTTGGCGTGACAAGCGGAGCGCGCCTGCGACGGCCGCGGCGAACTAGGCGGATCATCCCGGGGGAAGGGAGAGGGAACTTTAGGGCCGCGGAGGGAACATACCCGTGGATCGCATACCACTTTCCACTCTTACTTAGGTTTCTCTGACAAGTGTTTGCCAATTGCCAAGCCCAGCTAGCTACGAAAGAGACGGCGGCGGCGGCTAATTGCTTGATATTGATTCGAAACGGTTAATTCTGCGGTTATTACTTTAGTCAGTTTATAGAGAAACATTTGCATAACAAAGCTGCTGGCTGTGTCTAGTTTTTTTAATACGTAGTGAGTGATACATAGCAGAATATTGAAAGAACTAACGTTTAACGCTTCTCTTAATATGTGTCACCTGCTACAATCGTTTGTGTTTTATTGTCAACGTACGGTCGGCCCACTTCTTGTGTCACTGTGATATTTATAACAGGAGAATTCTCAAGAGCTTTGTAATAACAAAGATAAACATTAAAGAGCTTTATGTTATGACTAGCTGTTGCCCGCGACTTTGCTCGCGTTTTGGTCGCAAATTATCCCACGGGCACGTTGTAAATATAGCCTATGGCACTCGGGGATAATGTAGCTTTCAAATAGTGAAACAATTTTCAAAATCGGTTCTGTAGATCCAGAGATTACCCCCTACAACCTCACAAACTTTACCTCTTTATAATATTTATCAGTATAGTTATATGTATAACATTAATATTATCCTTTACTTACGCAAATTATTCTTTGGCACTAAATTTTAAATACTCTTTGTTTTATTAAGTTTTCTCTTATCCGGACAAAAGGACCAACATAGAACCAAGAAGGTTTGCGATACTTCCAGCAATCACGACCATTATTCGAAACTAAATGAGAGTAAACCCTCAACCCCTACAACGCCCATAGTAGGTACACAAAGAGCTTTTGATAGGTCAAATTCGAGATTGTTCCAAACTCCGGTATGAAAGCCAGAGGTGGGTTTCACCCGGCACCCTGGTTAAATATGCACGCAAACGACCAACCGCTTCGGAAATTGGCACTCTAGTAAAGAACGATACTGAATGTAGTTCTCCTTAATGTAATTACATCGAGTACCAACACGTGGAGTTGTCTATTTACACCGAATACATAAACAACAGCTCGTTGGAAATCAAATGGCGTTTATGTAAGACCGGTGGCACAGAGACTGCTAAAGATTTTGTAGGTGGGGAGGGGGCTGGGTGGGAGATACAAAGACATCGTCATTTGTTTTCACCTATACTAAAAGCAAGAGCAATGTGATTACCCGCTGATACTGAAACACGTGGGACTTCTACAAAAATAATCTTGTAATACGCTTAATCCCAGCTACACACCTTTTGTCCACCAAAAATTTTGGTCCAAAATACAACTACAATAAACAAAAAATGACTCTCGGCTTTATGGATGACGGCGATCCCGTTTACCTAACTTAATGACAAAGAGCGCATCACCGAACATTCGATAACATGATAGCCTAAGGCAGCTAAATTCCTTGGAGCATAAATCCTGAATGCTTGTGTATTGAGAATTTGCATTAAAATTTCAGATTGAATGGCAGGCTGTATTCGAAATCGTCGATATTGACTGCAATAGCGTTCCGTGTGCTCCTATTTTTAGTCTAACAAGAGGGTTACTGGTGGATTGATCGTAGAAAGTCTTTAAAACCGCGTTATAATTCCAATAAGTTTATAAGTACGAAACTCGTTTAACTACTGCTCCAAGGCTGAAGGAAATGCACCTTTCTTGTTATAAAGTGTACAATATAATGAGAATGAAATCTCTGTTGCCTCGTGTCTATAAAACTGTGTACCTTTAGACAAACTTACAAAAGAAAACCCTGTTTTGTGCAACACTGGTCTTTCACTTTAATTTAAAAATATATTCCCTGCGGCAATATCAGTGTTAATAAACGCTATTCGCTTAAAGATGGAGACTTTCGCTGTGTTATTTCGGGAGCGAACCTAACTCAACAGTTGTCGAAACTATATCGTTAAGAGCTTCTAAGGACCTTGAGATCAAAAGGATTTCGAACCACTTTCACGTGAGGTAATGCTTGAGACTTCACATCACACCCAAAAATGACCTTTCTATACCAAAGGAAAGCAATGTACTTAAATAAAATTAAACGAAATCCACGAAGATTGAAATCAAATTATTGGCCGTCCACAAAACGCGCAGTAAGCGCAAAAGAATATACATAATCAATTGTTGGTGTAAAATTCGCAATATCATTAGCGGTTGCCAACTCCCAAACATTCGTCGGCCCTTATCGCTGCGCTCGTTATCTTGCCGACTCGCGACGTTTAAATGAAACGTTTCCGAATGTATTAACGCGAATTTCAAGGCAATGTCTCGCTCTGTTTATAAACTTGCTTTATTTCAGACATGGTGTGTTTCAATGGCCGGAATACTTTAATATATGACACGCGGTTCGGTAAAAATATCAAGTTGTTTGGCCAATGTTTTGTTGGTTTAGCGTCTCATATATTGGGGTTTTATATGGATGTTTTCGGGCCGTCCACCTGATCTAATCCCTTAGTCGCCGTTTGCACCAGCCACCCTCGGGAAGGGGGTGGCCTACGCTAACGCTCCAAACGCCAATAAATGGAAATGCAACGAGAAATGGACCGCTATGACAGCTGACTATTAATTGTTACTCTATTTCGCAGAATGATATGAAAATAAGTAGGAAATAAAAAAAACCGATATCTATTACCACGCACAAATCGACACGTTATAAATCTATGTAGCATATACTGATAATACTTATCTGTTTTATCGCGGCGATATTGGCAATCTTGTAGATAAGCATTATTGTTTCCGATAATACTTAGCTACGTGTATATTGCTAATTAAATTAATATCTATGTATATGTACGGTGGTCACGCCCAGATTCAATGTCAAATGAAGCTTTGCGAAACCCTCTGTGTATGGCACAATGTGCCCTAGTAAACAAAGTCTCCGAAACAAATTAAGTTGGGCGGTCAACCGGTCCAAAACACTCAATATATGAAATTGATCCTGCTGAACTAGTCAATCACTTATTCCACAACACTATTCTTTGTGTATGGTTATGTTGTCGTCGTGTTTGTTAGATAAGGTTTATTTTAGCATGTACTGCAATATTCATGACGGAATAAAAATTGCGTTCCGTTCCACGCTAAAGTAACAGACAGATGGGTAGATATCAATGTCATAATGTATCCGCGATATAGAACAAGAACAAAGACGTATCAGGGGCTTGCATTTATCGAGAGAGCGATGGAGAAAAAAATGCTTTTTCAACCCCATCTAGCCAGACGGAAAAATACGTCGTTGCCGATTGTTTCCCTGTCCGGAACGCGAAATGCAAAGTATGAAATAATTATGGCGGTGAGAGTGCGCGACATGTCGGTACCCCTCCCCCGGCCCGAGTCCTCCGCCCCCCTCAACCCATCAGCCGATCGTCCTCGTCTCCAATCTCCGACCCCCTAGACTAGAAGGTGGCGAGGCGTCGACAAAACGTCGCCACAAATGCGGTAAAAAGGGACTTGTTGCTTTATCAGTGTCAGGTTTTCGCGTGAAAATTTGTTGAATAAGTAATGTTGCGTTACACGACCTATATTCTACAACGTAGAACAGTTGCGACACTCATCCAGAATTTTCGGGGCTATCATTGTGTGTCAATGGTTTAGTACTTACAGCTTTAGAATTGAAGGAGTTAACTTCATTTCGCGCTACCTGTCTCGCAATTGTCGACATTGCATAGCGATCGGGACAACGGAATAGCACAAAACGCATTAGTGTGAAGCGCACACCGAGTCGAGTAGTTTACGCCGATGCATGACTAGGGTGACAAGGGAGAGATTCGAAAGAGGAATGTCCCGCAATCGATTCTTTAGAGCGCGCGGCTGGCCTGGCATCGCGTCCGACAGAACGCCGGATAATTGAAATACCTGACGGCAGTCACAGGAGGCAGGATTGGGTTCGGGAGCGCCGCACAACTAACGTAAACATTTTGATGAAATGTTTGCCATGATTTAACGGTGTTCTTTAACAACCACTAGGTTTCCTGCTCTGTGACGTGTGTGGTTTATTTTATGACCGCCAATTTATAACTTGTTATTTTAATAAATTTTGTGCATATCACTTCCGCTTACGGTGACTTTGTGTAACCTTCTGCTGATCTTACAATATTGTATTCGAAACTTGCTTCTTACTTGCAAACGTTAATATTTAAAAGTTAAGAAAACACGCCTATTGCCTACCAAGTTTGGCGGTTTATATTAGCGGTTTTAATTATCTTTTCATAATTCACTTTCGCTGTAAACGAGAAATTTACAGCAACAAAACAAATTTAAAAGCAAAAAAATACTCCCATTCATGTCAACACAGCAACAGATGACAAAATAAACACAGTTGACACATGACAATCAAAACCGATTAAGCTATTTGCCTTGTATAGTGGTTTAAATCACAATACAAATAATTGGACGACGGCAGCGACATGAACTTTAACCGCATTAGCTTCGATATAACCCCATAATGGTCCATCTAGGCGTTTCGGCCACAGCGACTGCATTCGATGGCTTTCTAGGGAGGTTGTCGAGAGCTTTGGTGTGCTGCTCTATCATAACCCCGTACTTATTTTATCAACCGGTATGGGGGTATAAAACCTGATCGTTCATCATAATTCGCGTATTTTAGCCATTCAATACTGAACTACTACCCTTTGTCCGTATTGTGACAGTACGAAGAACGAGATGATATTTCATATGAGACGACTTTTCAAACACTCGTTGTTTTTATTCCCCGTTCTATTCAACGCGGTTCAGAGCCAACGCTGCCCGAGCACGTATTGTACATAATATTGTACTGTAATTCGATATTGCCGCTATGATAATACTCGGAGTTATGTTTATACTAAGGAATGTCACGTAATACTGAACGCAATTCATTCAGTTCTGTTTAATTGGACGCAAATGACACGCAGTTGGAATGGTTTTTATTGTAAACATCTTTATTAAGCACGTTTGTGAGATGCATTTCGGCTGCGTTTTAGTATTTGTATTACCAACTAAGCATTTTAAAGAAGATTACGTACTGTAGGACCAAATTTTTAACAGAACACAGACGCTGACAATAAAACTTGCATTTATTTGTCTACAGAACCTTAAAACGTTCTTGAAAGTTTCTACTAAATTCAAGCTCCCTACTCAAAATGGCGAAAATAAAACAAGCTGTTTTAATAACGTTGCAATGAATACACGTCTAGACTAGACACATGTACAGCTGTTCAGCTCAATTCAACGTAAACATGAGCTATTAGACGAGCACATCTCTATTACAGACAACGATGTTATAGCTACGGCGAGGTCTAGATTAATCAACTACTGTCTACTGCTATGCTGACGTAAACCTCTAATGTAAACCTGTTGATTCCTTAGTGCTGTCCTATATTACACTGAATAACGAAACATCTGATTAATTATTGAAGATGCAAAAGGTCCTGATAACTTTGAAGATGTAATTGGAAATAAGACCGGTATCAATTACGGAAGGAATGAAGAAATTGAACACTGAAATGGAATTGATGACGAAATTAAATGAAGCGCTAAGTATGCGTTTATAAGGTATCGAGGTCTTTTCATTGCAAAGATGATTTAATCATTCAAAAACGTCCAACGACAGCTTCATCATCCTAAACTCTTGAAGAAATTAAGGATATCAGTAACACCAGAAAAGAATTTAAGGATGACAAATAAAAATACAAACGATTAAGCTAGCCAAACCAAATAAAACTAATTCAGGATAAAAACCAGCGCTACGGAAAATAATTTCACTATTGATCCGGAGCGGCTAAAGCGAAATAGAAAAGAGTAAAAGGAGTTTTATTTCAACCGAACCATTTTAAAATCTCATAGCTGGACAAAACAGAGTGTAGCCACTAGCTAAGCGGGTTACGATATACACCGGCAAAGGTTATAAATACTGGATATTTTTTGTTGTTTTTTTATGGGTTCACCGCGTCATGAGGTGGAAAAGGGGTGTTATCGGGTGGATTGGCAGATACATCAACCTGTCTGAAAATGTTTAGTGGTTTTCTATTAGGTCATTCATGAGTAGTTATTGTATCTTCACTTGTAAGCATAAGTTCTGTTTTGACATTATCAGAATTCCAATTACTTGTAAAATGATAAAAGCATTAAGTACTATCATTATTTTATTGCATCGTAGCAATCCTTATAACATTAAACTTCTAACCTTAAAGAAATACATGCAACTTTATAATATTAAGTTCTTCTAACATTAATGTGTTGGAAGAACTTAGTGTGTTTTGTAAGTGGTGTTTTGTATAAGAAGCCATTCTACAGTTAATTAAATTGTGTATGTTGTGTTAGAAGTCCAACATATCGATTCTGCTGAAGATTTATGCAGCAATAAGACGGATTTATAGGGTATCACTATGTACTTGTAGTCTGTAATCGTAATTTATTGGATTAAGTTAACCTTTATTAAATCTTCATAACTGAAAGCTTTGCCTTTCCCAAGATCATCTTGGTTCATAAGAGTTTCTTCATGGGCTTTTAAATTATCAGCTTTCTTTGTAATTGTAAGGATACAGGGACCGTGATCAGCGAAAATTATTATTTAATCGTATCATATGCTGGATATTCGTAGAATAAATTCATAGCTCATGTTACCTGTCATATCAACTGAACTTGTAGTCGACCTAGAGCTTCTATTAAAGTCACCTTGTCAGAAGACCTAGAAGGTTACGAAGTCAACACCACCTTATGGCTAAAAGCACAACGATTAGGATTGTTATGTCCTAATCGTTGTGGTCAATATATTAGTACGTCCTTACGTAGCTATATGTATAAGACAGTGAATTCGGCGCGCAATGCATAGTTGATGCGCACGCGATGCCACTGGACATACAATATTTACCTAAGACAACAGACAGACAATGACATCATCGGTTAAACGTACTGGATCATGTTTGCGTACATAATGGTCTAATTTGTATCAGCATGTACGCTTCATACATTTAGGTGTGACAGACACACACTCTTGAGCAAAATTGTATGTCGTTTACGCAACGTTTGTCTAGACTTTCATTAGAGGTGGTATTTTTCTGTTCTTTCTTTTAGCAACAAGAGACTAGTTTCTTTGATATTGGTGCGAAATTGTTGTCACGATATAAACTCTACATTAAGGAATTGTTAAGTGTTAAAATGTTCTAAAATTTCCAAATGATTAAATTCATAGCAATATCGAGTACACAATATTAACGTAAAGCGCAGAAAAGTAACGCTATCAATATTGCAATTAAAATAGAGACATCAGAAATACAGAATTGTTTTCCTTAAGATACAATATCTAATAAGAAGTTAGATAAAAGAAAAAGGTTATTGTCACATCAATATAAACGTGGTGCGACCAGAGATGACATTATAATGCAAGCACCGCATTCCTGATTTATTTATATGAGACTCATTAGTTTATTACGAGTCTTCGAATTGCAAATTGATGACGTGTCCAGTCAATCCAATTTTATAGACACATTTATCCTTGCGCGTCATCCTTTGAAAGCAGTGCCGCAAGGGACTATCTTCGGCCCGCTTTTAATTGTAAATAAGAAGTTTATGCGCTTGTCCTGGTAAATCTTTGTTTATTGTCATAAAGTCCGCTTATGAGATAAAAAGGTAAAAGCAAATAAAAGAGGGTGTCAACGACAGCGGTACAATATTTATACTTCTTGCATTTAAGGACAGTGCAGAGGAAAATCCTGTTACATTTATGAGTTTTACGTAGTTTATTTCTTTAGTGATGGATGATGGTTCCAAGAAAATTAAACACAATCTTAGCTAGAAAATTAAGTCATTTCCTAGTCAGTATGTAAAATGTCAAATACAATTCACCAATGTCAAGGAAAACAGGTATAGAATTTTGATTCCAGTTCAACTTGACCTTAGACACTACAAACTGCGTAAATATGCTACTACATTATTCACTTCAGAAAACATACAAGAACTGTCTGCTTACAAAAAAGACTACTTTTGAATAATACAGAGAAAAAAACCTTTAGATTTCTCACCTTGAAGTATGGATATGCATATCATTGTGATCAACATTTACTTGAATACCGGTTCTGGTATGTCTACTTGAACATACACCATACAATAACATCATACATTTACTAACACAAAAAATCACGACTAAATATATTGGTATCGTTCAGGCGAATACATCAGAGATACCAGGGGTTCATACATTTTAATCAGTTTGCATGAGACACGTGCATTCGAAGCTAGATAAATGTGAAACGTATAGGAAAATAATCAAACTTTATATATCGCACGTGTTTTTTACATGAGACAAGGTACCGTATCGCGTTGTCTAATTTACATATTGTTTGATTTGAATCGGATATGTTACCATGTGAAACACAGCTAAATAAACAGCTTTGTGTTCGTTCGTTTTACCAGTAAGTATAACCGATTATTTTATCATCAATAATAATAGAATTGAGTTCAACATAATAGCATTCTTCATTATAGCGTATTGGGCTAGTTTCTGTTAATGATATGCCGAGTTTCCGTACTTAGCGGAACTACTATTGCACCTCCGCAACCCCAAGTGGAACCAGGTCAACTATAATGACCTCTTATTTCTTTAACAACATAATGATTCGTTTTCCTCAAATATCTTCAACCCAGAGACAAGCTGCTAACATACTCTACATTTCTCCATTATTTCTACACGACCATGAATCAGCAAAAACATATCTTAATGGTATTCCTTAGTCCAAAATGAAATTGTCATCGTATTTAATAAGCCATGAAAGATCCCCAGTGAACTATTCCAAGCTGCCTTTCAGACAATAACTTAATACTTATGTCATCACAGCGTCGACGTCACGAATACATTAGTAAGTGAAAGCGTTGAAATATTATTAAATTTTTCGTCAACATGGCGTATCTAAATGTCGGCGTGCAATGTAAACGTATTGAAACCATTGTTTAAGCCAACAACTCAATACCAAATAAAAAGTTGTTTAGGATAACTATTGTTCCTTCTATGCCTCTTGATCACAACAAAAAATAAATTCGCTTAAGGGCATTGTCTAAACAGATTAGGCCCAAATGAATGTTTAAAGAGGTCTGTGTGTGTAGTCAACGGTTGCGCGATGTAAGCATTATCGATGGGGCATTATCAACAAACGTGATTTATCTAATTGGTTAAACAATTTGATGGGCGAGCGGTTCATTTGGCTGTCTTCTGAGATGTGGAATTGTGGATCCAGGAATCGAAGATTACAATTTTGATTTACAACTGTTGATTTCATGGTGTTTAGTAGTTTAGTTAGTTTAGTATTTAGGTCAGAAGTAGTCAGTAAGGATGCGACACAAGGACATATAGACTAAATCTAAATAAAACAGACAAACCACACAATATAAAAGATGGATGAACAGTAGAAGTAGAAAACAAGAAACTTTATGATATGCTCGGACGTGCAAGTGAGGGCAATTTCATTAAAGTCGAAATAACCGTAAATCAAGCCTGTTCGCTTTGTTAGACCAGGTACATTATTCTATCAGAGAAAAAAAATGTATCAACGGTAATTTAGTGCGATTTACTCACGTCACCGCCATCTTGGGAAAACTCCGAATAAAAATATGAAGACACTCCCGAGTTGCGGAGTATCATTTGTTAAATGTCTGACGTGAGATGTGACACACGTGTCGTTCTATTAAAATCATTACTAATGTAGGGCGATCACGATTTCCTTAACGCATTACGTAGTAGGTATTAACTGTGATGCTATGCTTGCGTTTATCGTTTCAATTACCGTTCATAATAAACTTCGTGATCAACCCTCCCGACGATTACACTAATAAGAGGAATCAATATTGATTGTGCAACGTTATAGAAACACGGTCCCCCGATTATACACGTTGGTTCTCGCGCCAGCTGACAAATAAACAACAAATCCGTGTGTTGGTTTTCATACTATAAATTATGCATTAAATAACAGAGTCTAGGCATCAGGGATGAGACTAGAAAACTAAAAAACGAATTTGGTTACATAAACCTAGATCTACATAACAAGAAATGAGATTACAATATTGCCAGCTGAGAGGCTAAACCGTACAAAAATTCCTTCTCACGGCACAACGGTACCAACGCACGCGCACGTTGCTAAGGTCATTGCGACAAAATCGTTGTCTCTTTCCGCCTTTTCGTCTTTGTTAAAAGTGCAAGCGAGACAAACGTCAATGCAAATGAGCCGCCGGAAAAAACGACCATTTGACTCACTGTGGCGACTCGCAGTGATTGATTAGATGCACCTTCTTCTTCTGGAATCGGCGTTTACTTGGAATCGGACGAGTCTGCTCGCCTCCATTGTTTGTCCGTTTCGACATGGCTCCACATTATTACAATGGTTCTCCTTTTGCTGGACGATGGAGCAATAAATACATCGTAAACTTAGTGCGCGCACATAAATTCTTGTACCGGACTCATAATGCGAGTATTTGATGATAGCGCGCTGTCTGGATGCTACACCAGAAATTCTCAAGAAACATGCCCTATACCTATTATATGAACTATGTTATTCATAATCATGTCTGTGGTCAAAGTTAAACAGATCTATCTAAATGGTAATTTACTTCAAGTACAATTTTATTATAATGGCAATAAGTTGAAAACTCATTAGCATTAAAACAAAACGTCTACGCGTGGCTCCATCTATCGCCCTCACGGGGCACTTCTTATGTTTACAGTTGTTTGGCAATGACCATTTACGACAGCGATATCAATGGTAGAAAAATTACAAATTCTAATGCAACACGTGACGTGTATTTAGTTACATAAACAAGTAAAGGAGAAATAAAAGAATATAGCTGTAAATAAATTAAATTCTATAATGCCCTATGTTTACTTTCACAGTTCACGGCCGCAATGCGTATCGGTACGCACGTACTCGCGTCGTCTCCTTCTTGCTTGTTACGATTTCCATTTAGGACTTGCTACTCTGTCTCTGTCTGATGGTGATTTATAGTGACTGAAGCTTTACATAACCGCGGCGGCTACTTACTACATGTTGTGCTAGTGCCAGTCCGTTTATCATGATTATGACGCTATAAAATAATTATTTTATCTCTTTGCATGGCTTATCGTGGACGAGTTTTCAAACTTTAGTTATTTAGTCAAATGTACGGGTTAATGAGCGTATAGTACGCTAATAGTCTCTAAGAATGACGAAATAATTTATACTTACTGTGAATTTTTTATTTTCTGTAGACACCAATTATGCAATATTGGTGCTTCAAATAAACTGCTAAACAATATAGTACGAACAACAAGAAAAAATTCAAAGGAAATAAGAGTACGATAACATATTACCATATATATGGATTTATTGAAATCTCTCTATATATCGTAGATAGCGAAGGCTTCGTTTATCACCACAAAAATCAAAACAACGTAATTAATTAGCCTACATGCACACATCAAGCTACGGCTACAGCTACGCATCGATCTCGCATTGTATAGGATTTCCATACAATGCGAGGTTAGCTTATACTGGAAATGTATAGCTTGATGAGTAGCCGTGTGTACAACACGAGCCCCACAAATCAGAGCGAAGTATTAATTGCAAATGATCTAAGTAAAGGTATTGCACGGTCGTACATCGCAACATAATTAGAAATTAGAAAACGCGCAACTTTCACGTAATTGATGCTCCTATAGTACGCACCTGTGTCGGTGAGTGAATAAGCGAAACTAATTATGAGCCGACAACTGCACCAATACACGGACAATCTACAAAGAAATCTTTGCTGCACAGTTCAATGATCGATACATAAAACAATGTTGATGATACTTTTAAAAGAATCGACCAATTTAAAGGGACGTCAACTAAATTACCTAGACGAGATAAATCGCCTTTTAGGGTTAATAAAATAAGAAAAGTTGTTAAACACTTTCCAATAGTTTGACGGGTCAACAGCCACAGAAAAACGGACAAATGTGTCAATGAAACGTGGTTTAATAATGTAACACTAATAGATGTGAACGAATTACGTTAAACAGATATTGGTGGCGGAGTTGACTTACCGGCTCGACTCGAGCATCATTTTGTGTGGCCTGTGAACAGATAAATAAACACTTTAGCAAAGGCAGACAATGGTGCCGATTCCCTTGGTTACAAACTAAACCAAATTTAAGTTCAGTGCATCTTTTTCTTTCTATTTCATTAAGAAAAGGACAGAAGATACATTTTAGTTTAGTCCTGTCAATTTAATCAGCGCTTATTACAAGTTCAGACGCGATTAAAAAGTTTACCACTAAAATTACATCAAATTACGTCAGGTGCCGACTAATTTGACAGGACTAAACTAATATTTATCTTCGGTCCTTTTCATAATGAAATAGAAAGAAAAAGATGCACTCAACTTAAATTTAGTTTAGTTTGTGACCAAGGGAATCGGCACCAATAACGAACTAAATTACATACACTGGTACACATTTGTATGTAAATAATGAGAATATGCACACTTGGATGCGTAATCGTATCGGAACGTGAGCACTGAGCCTGTGTGCGAAACAATAGATCATTAACAAAAGTAAATCATGTTTTATGAAAACTTTAGTACGACGACCTAGCGATCGGTAATAATCTGGAAAAGGTTGCAGACGTTTAACCATCAGGTATTAAGCGATCACCTCGGGCAGAATATTTATTACATTTTGTATAACCCAAAGTGTATTTTATAGAGGCAATCTTTCAGATGGATTATTTTATGATGGCATATCTTACTTTGAAAGTGCGTTTGCTTTGTGAGGTGTTTCAGTTTCTCAGAATCGTGTTTAGCAAATCATCTTCGTGGTAGGGTGAACAAGGTTAAATTCCCTGGTACGCTAATTATGTGGTTACTCCAAAGTTGATACGATATGAACTAAGCTATGAAAACATCGTTTCAACGTCTTCACTAAAGCTGTCCACGTAAATAATACTTTATTTTTTTACAATTATTTCAAGGTTTGCCAGTAGCAGTTACTTTATTAATTTTCGCTTGAACTATTTTGTTTATCAAGCAACCTGAAACCAAGACCACGAGACCACGCTAATGAAAGTAAACAATAAATAAGCTATTATAATATTAAAACCTCTACAAAAAAAAAAAAAAAAACAAGATGTCATCAAAGTACTTAAACAAAAACATTACATCCACTTAGTAACTACAGTCTACAACAGTAACAAACAAAACATTATCCAATAACAACACTACAACAGATAAAGACGCACTCGAAAGAAATAGTCCATAAATAGTAACAATTAATATGAGAAAGCAGACACTGCGGGAACCTAACACGCATATCTGACAATTACGTCACGCGAGGGATATTCCACTCACCATGTATAACCTCGTGAACATCGTCAAGGACGCGAAGGTCATTGCATTGTTGACTCCAATGGTAACGCCTGTCCCGTTCCATACACGGCCTTATCTGTTATCAATTGCCGATAATTTGGGAGTCTCTGCAGCTGATATAATATATTATCTTGTGTGAGGTATTACATGATTCTTGTCTTCCAGTTCCGAATTGCTTTGTGCTATATTCTTTGTTATGGCAAAGAGGATAGTAATTTGACCATAAATAAATAATACTATTGCTTCCTTCGAAACCGATATTTTAAACTTCGAGTCTTTAAATATATTATGTTATTAGTAGCAGTGTGTGATATTGATTGCTGCAAGCCGGGTCTTTGGCGTAAATTCTTAAATGGAAAGTCCATAAAACCACTGCGGGGAATATGAATGACAGCACAGGAACAATTGGTCACAGGGAACTGGGAACCAGTCCCTACCGTCATAGCACCTATCACTTTTAACCGCATCCTGTCATCCAGTTGTGCGGTCGAGTCTACGCCACACGAAATATTCACTTTCAAATCACAGAAGTAATCTCAACTTCCAACATTTTTCACTCAACGGCTGCCAGTAACTATAAAACCGCATATGAGCTATAAAACTGAAATAAAATGTACGAATGAAACACAATTGGGCAGTTTTGGGTTGAAAATAAGTAAAAATATTTGTAGCATTATTCAGAGATTTGCGAATCAGTTCTGCATGAAGTTAACGTCCGCTAAGAAGGAAACGTTATATTTCATAAGCTTCAAATGAACATACAAGAAACTAAGCACTCAATCATATCATTTACTAATTGCAGCACTGCCCAACAATAAATCAGTTGGCAATAGAAAACGGAACAATCGCCCGGGCCATCGGTGGCTATCTGACATCCTGTTAGGCGTAGAGCAGGTAAAATTGCAATTGCCTGAACTCTCTTCGCACAACTTGCTCCAAAAAGGTTCAAGCCATTTTGGATCTTCTCAGTACCGCCGTAACTTAACATCGCCTATCTAAAAACATACTGTGGCCAAGCTAATCTGCACTATATAACCCAAAACGATAAAGTGTGTATTGAATTGGTAGCTGTCCGGCTTATGAATGAGGTTGTCGGTATTCCAGAAAGAGCAGTTGAAGGAAAAAACTGTTTGAAAGGCAAAACTTGAGATCTGCAAAAAATCTGAACATCATCGGGAAATTATTGTTTTGTAAATGAATGTTTAATATTGTACAGAACTATAAACTGCTTCTGTTACGGAAAGGAAAACTGTTCTCTTAAAAAGGTTCCATTGTTTCGTTCTATTGTAAAGTAATAAAAAAATTAAAGCGCCAAGGCTGTTGAAGAAGGTGCAATTGAATTAAAATTCGCATATGAATTGCAAATGAACGATTTACAACGTACTAACATAAAACACACTGAATTCAACCGCTGATAAACTGAAATATACAGTGAACAGGGGAATACGAGTAGTGCAATGCAACTATGCAAGTAACCAACCGTGTGAATTGTTTTCATTAAGATGAAATGTTTTGACTATAATTTCACGTGGCGAAAGCCGCAAAATCGATTTTGCCTTCCGAAAAAACTTTTTATTTGAAGAAGCTCTCAGCTACCTCGATGTTATGATTTAACAGGCATTTCGCAATGCTTCTACATAGTTATTTAATTCAAGATTGGTAATGTTTACATCTCGTGCTTTCAATTACTTATTTATAAAAATCCTTGACTAAAAAAATAGGAATGGTGAATTGAGATCATTCGTATGAACCGAATTATCTCAATTCACCATTCCCATTTTACTCAAGTTAAGAGCCTTTTTACATCGCCAGTCGGCTCAATGGTCTGTAATTTTGTTTTGATGAATTAGCCAAACGACGGGATACTAATAATTGAGGATGGACAGTCAACGCCGAAACCGTTCGAGCTTCGAGCCCTCCAATTTATAGCGGATGTATCGAAAGCTTTTTGCAAATAAAAATATGGAATTTTCGGAAGAGGAGTTCATCGTCCGCTTGATCGCGTTGCCGACCTTGACGTTTAGATGTCGAAGAACTGGGTATAATATAAGACAATAATGTACTTTCGTCCGAAAGTTTTCAAGACACACTAGCTACCAGGAATTCTTCACTCAACTTTTTATACGACTTTTATTGCATTGTTTTGTGTATCTCGCAGTTCTTCTAGTTAAGTGGATGGAACATACTAACAGGAACGAATGGTCACAGTAAAAAGACTTTTTGAAATGTTTCTCGTGCCACTCAAATCTTTTATAACGGGATGGAAGAAAATAATCCAAATCAACAGTGCAATTAAAAATGAGGTCAATGACAAGACAATAAGAAATGCAGTTGTAAATGTGGTCGACGTCGGCGCGATAGTAACCCTCTGAGATGGCAGTGGAAAGAATATCTCTAGGGTCTCATTAGCAAAGCGAGCGAAGCATGCTGCGGTTAGGGAGACAGTCGCACCGAACAGCACTTCTAGTAAGAAGGGCCTTATTAGTAAGCGGATGAGTGTTTTGTCTATTTGTTAATGTTGGAGTGGTCTAAGCTACAAAACTACCTTCATCACGGATTAAATGGCAGCTCTTTGTTCAAGTTACAAATTGCAATTCTAAGGTTGTCAATAACATTTTGCTCATCAAATTAAGGGAGATAGACAAAGTCCTCCTGTAACGACTGAGCAATAAAATCAACGTAGAGTAGCTGAAAAGAAACCGGGCAAACTTTTGAACATGAACGCACCGTCTTAGAACAAATAGCACGGAGACGGAGAGCCCGCTGAATTCTGAACAAGTAAGCTTTTTACCCAACATTGCATCGAATGCGGAAAGCAGTTGTGTACAAATAATCATAATAATTATTTTGTAATAGTGTGTGTGTTGTTCAGCGTAGCGTATCAAAGCGATGCCTGCACGCGTCGAAGGAGCAGGGGGTTGTACACTGTCGGGCCCGGCACAATTTATGACAAACTTCGCTAATTCCATATCCGAGTGGAGTACTGTAATTAGTGTGTGTGCGGGCAACCGATCGGTTGCAAACATATAACCCGGCTTCAGACACACAGCCGTCATGTAAATCAAAGAGCAAACAGTAATGACTCGACGAGATTACAAGTTGGCTGCGTGCGCTCAGGCTTTAATGTGTGCTAACGTGTGAAGCCGTCCTAGATAACAATGTACTTGTCACTGCACTAGCTAAACTAGTTTCCTATTGTGTATTTTATCTAAAAAAAAAGGTGAGTTTAACGTTTGTTTTGAAGCATTGAAACGGGTGTACGAGGGCATGTTTATAGCTCATTTTGTGCAAGCTGGTGCGTCAAATTGATAAATAAGAATAATTACAAAGAACGATAAGTTGTTCGCGCAACCGGTATAAGAATTTTTTTAAATCGTGTTATTAAAAACGCGATGAATAACAAACATGCACATCATTATGAATGAAACTAGATACAGTGAGAAAATCACAACAATATTAAAATGTTAATTAATCAGTTTGGACGGGCGCGTGCATGCGTTGCTGGAACTGGTAGCGAGCGACCACCCGGTCCGACCAGACTGGTTGCCTCGTCGACCTTGCAGCTTTCGATTCTGCACACTATCCATTAACTACAACTACACATTTTGCTACCAATTCGCTTTTATGCTAAATCAACTTTCGATGGACGTCAGCTGATGTGTATCAGTTAGTTGGATTTGTTCATTCGAATGTCGATTTCCTAAAAGGTCCCAAAAAAGACTAACCAAAGAATAATTGCCATCATCGTATCGATTTGCAAACGGATTAGATTTTTCGGCCGCATTTTGTTGTTATGCGTCTTCAAGAGGATGCTCATAAGCATTACGTTCATTAATTACATGATTAACCTCAACCTTTTCCCTACCTCCATTGTATTCAGTATCGAAATTTCCCATATCGTTTACAATTTTAATATCATAATGTAATACAATTCTGAGACATCAAACGGCGCAATTACGCTGTGATTGAATTCCATTATAGACGCGATTATATTTGAAATAACTTAAACCAATGATGATTACATTTGTTATAATAATATGAAAATTGTAAGGAATATACGATTACGAAAATAGTTTTTGATTAGGCTCTGAGAAATTTTGGATTATGTGCGCAACTAACACGCAACTGTTTGGACTTAAATAAAAGACTGTTCCTTTCTTGTCAGACATTTAAGTCTTAATTGTGTTAATTAGGTTCTTATTTTCTGAACACTGAGTTATTCAAATATTTGGTCAGTTCAATGCAATTTATATTATTACCTACTCTTAGCGGAATGCAGTCTCATCTTGCAAGTGTTTTATTTAAATTAGCATATTATGCATACTGGCATAGTGATACCTGTAGAGAATTCTTTGTTTCACAAAGTATTGGGCACATAATAATAAATCCAGCGACAAAACTAGTTTATGTAGTATGTTTATCCAGTCAGTCCCAAGCGCATCCTCAGACATTACATTTAAAAGCAATTCCAGAAATAAGATCTAAAAGGATTTACGATCGATTAAAGTGTTCATTTACATAACTATGGCGTTTCAATTTGTTTTTATTAAGCGAAATACTTTTAACTTGAATAAATGTGTGTCTGCGAGCCGGTGAAATACTGCTCAGAGTTAATACGAGCTGCTTAACACTTGCTTTGCTTGTATTTTGTTATGGTGAATATGTGTGTAATACGTGTGCAGGTACGTTTTGCAATAAAGTTGATAAATAGTGAAGCGAAATTGATACTGATGAAAGGATAAATGATATATGACCGTTGCCCAATAAATACAAGAGATGAGTCTGAAAGAGAAGAAGACAAAGGAAATGGCCCTGAATTTTGTGGCGGATAATTTGTTACAAGCGTTGATCCGATGCTGGCAACAGTCAACAGAAGTGATGTAACAACACATAATTAAGGAAGGGATAGAGATAACAAGTTGAGCGAGGCATCAGGCACGTCATTGTTACCAAGTCACATTACACCTTTTGTGCGCAAAGCTATCGATTCCCTACTTCGTTACCGTGTCCCAACTGTGAATTAACTTTTCCCGAACCACCACACGAGCACAATCGAGGAGCAGATTCATAGAATTTCCAATCAAAATGTAAATTTCAACCCAACTATTTTACATTCATTTGTCGGCAGAAACTGAGAGTGAGGTGAAACGTATTGTATCGGTCTCTTCATTACAATATTTCTTTATTGCAGGGTAGGCGACAATCGCGACTACTCTGTATACGAACATTTTTTACTCGGTAAGTAAGTTCTGAAACAGTTATTGCCATAACAGAGGCGATTTGTCAAATTTATTGCGTTTCCGCACTCACAACAGTAAGTTACTACCTATTTAATAGCCTGTTTTATATATCATTTTTGCAATCAAATTTTTGAGACTGAAAATTTACAAAATGAGTAGGAAAGTTTGACGCTAATCCTTCTGCTGAAGTTAATATTTTATTGCTTACTTTGGGCACTACCATAATTTCTAAATTAAACTCTTTTAAATAATGATAACTGTGATGTCACTCGGCTGTCATTTTCATTAATGATAACTAGGAAGTTCCAACGATATGTTTGCTTGAAAAATTACGTGCAAATTACAAGTTAAACTAGCCGTAATATCAGCTCATATACCCATGACACATCACACGCAATCATAGCGTAAATCTGCGTCGAGCGACGTCCACTTGTCATCGGCGCAGACGACATACTCCTTCCTTTATTATTATATCATTTGTGCCCACTACCATAAATACTGTCCAAACTGACACGAATTACTCGGCTAATAAAACCACAGAGCAAAAATATCTCTATTGACATTTTGAAGTCCAATTATAATTTTTGCTCTGATCATAGACCATACGATTATTTGAGTTTAGCGGTCGTTGAACTGCAGAACTTATGCAGTATACAGTGTCTTTGAGCAGTGCCAATGTACTCACGAATAGTGTTGGCACAGCTTGAAGCTCTGATGACATAGGAAGAGATAAGAACCTGACGATTCTTCCTGCTTTTATAGTGTTTTCTACTTTAATATTTTCTTCTTAGGATCCATATTGTAAGTATAATGTTGAAATTGAATAGAAAACGTCATCAGTTGATTTAAGTATCTGTGGTGGTGTGCATAGAGACGAGATAGATACGAGCCGACCGCGAATTCGAGTCATCGTCAACAACATTTGTTTGAAATCAGGTCAACCGTTTCAAAATCCGCATCAGCTTTCAGGTATTGAAATTATATTTAGAATCTCGTAACACTTTAAAACGAACCAAATGATTATCTACATTGAAATAAAATTGGGTTATTCAAAGCTGTTGTCCTTATTGACAGCCAATATGTAAATTCTTGTGCATACAAGGCAAATAATATATAGGTCGATGACGAATAAAATAGCATAAAAGTTCATGTGACATTTTTATGGCATTATAAATCTAAATTCCAAGGCTGGAGGCCTAGTGAGGTTATCGTATGGGCAGAATATTTGTCTTGTAACGAAAATAGCAATTATCTTGAGCATAACGATTGGAGCGTGAAGTCCATCAATCATGGCGATCGGCGGCCATGACAATAATGGAGTTTATTAAACATGTAGCAAATTCGCATCGCTTTCAAATTTCGTGGCGAACGCGTCTCGTAGGCCGCTCAGGGCGCCCTGGACGTGAGCCAACAACTCTACCTACTTCAATCTTTAATGCATTTCAACTATTTAAGACTATTTTATTATAGCAATGTACACAAACACGCAATATCAACTCATTCCACGATTAACTGTCATGATAAGATGTCATTTGACGCTACGTTATGTAGACTATAAAAACGCGATATTGAGCAAGCCTGTTGCGAAACTTTCATAATTATAATTTTAATAACCTTGTTCAAAGCTACCTGTGTATTTGCAATATATTTGTACTAACAATGGTTACTCGTAAGCCTTAGATCGGTAACCAGCGATGATGTCACCTCGATACTACAGCGAATCAAGCGTGCACTATAAAAGCTAGTGTTGCCATAAAGCCGACACAAAAGCGACCGCTAAATATGGTATTTTAATAATTATCATTCCGACTTAGGTTATTATTGTCAGTTTGTACGGCCCGGCTGCGTTCCCACTAAAACGTTACGCAACTGCCGCAGTAAAATAACTTGCTCGAGATTGGCAGAATTAATACCACTCCTTAGGTGGACTTGAAAATTAAAAGATTTATTGTTATAATTAAAATTTGTCATAAAAACGGTGTGGCATTCGTTGATGGTTAAATAAAATTAATGGTTGGTAAACGCTAACAATTTTCCGCGAGCGGCGGGTCTGTCGCGACTCTTGCTGTCAGCGGCGATATTTCAAGATAAGCTACTTGGCCGTACCCTTCGCTCCTGTGTTCCGTTCCCACGCGGCCACGCAACAAATAACAACACACAACATTACCGAATCATTTATAAAATGAGCCACTTCAAATTGACTTCAAATAGACGTGCGCGTGAATTTATTGTACATTAAACTACTACGAAGTAAACAGTGTAACGCAATGGACCGACTTGTCCATTCCATCAAAGTTGACCTACAAACATTGATTAAGTGATTTAACAGTTTGTTCAGAACGGTAGAACACTCGTTAATCTTTATCAGAATCGTATCGTACAACGTAGCTATTGATTGAATTACTTTAGTGAGGCAAGGCTATAATTTCAAATTGTAGGTACCAGGATAATATCGCAGTGAGGAGTAACGGAACCCAGTGTGAGTGGCGGGCGGCGCGTCGCGGTCCTCGACCCGCGCCAGCGGCGGCGGCGGTGACGGCGGGGCAAACCGCCTTGACCTGCGAACTCTTGCTGGCTTCCTATTGCCCACTGCAAGCCTAGTAATCGAACCCGATTATAAACGGACAAAGCCGATTTAATACGAAGTGGCCTCCTCGCAACTCATACGTCTTCGAAGGCGCACTTATCGTTTGGAGGGAGACTACCATTTAGTGCCGTCAAGAGCTAGTATGTGCAGTTTTATTGAGGCCATTTTAGCCATCCATCAAAATATTACTCTATTAATCGTATGGTTGGGTTCAGAAGTGATAACTATAAAAGCAAATCGATTAATTTTTTGAATGTTCGTTAAATGAGGCCCAAGTCCACGTATATTAGCATCATAATTGATGTTTATTAACGCGTGTGAGAATCGTGAGCCACATTTAATGAGTCGATCGGTCACTAAGCTACTTGATACATGATTGCGCACGGACATTGCTTGTGAAACAATAGTCTCACTACCGCTTTTGAACTACGAGTCTCGACAGCGAATGATAAACAGATGTCGAAACAAATTGTGAATTCATGACGGCGGAGACGAATTGTTAACTACCACTTACTATTTTGTTTTATAATTGAAATATTCCACTTAAATGTGCCAAGATTTTAGTAACTATAAATTCGATTCAGGTTTTGAGTGATGAATGAAACTTAATAACATTTTAAACACTTATAATGAGGAAAATAATAAGAAAATTGACAAATAGCAGCCAGACATAATTGAAAGCCTTTATTCACCATATCAGTGGTCGCGTTTGTTTGTTGCAGGACGAGTAGTACCTACTCCAAAGCAAGCTAATGGCAGCGAGGCAGTTCTCACCGCCTGGAGCCAATTACAGCACACACTGAGTTCAAAAACCGCATTAGTACTCAAGTAACATCAACTCGCTACTCGCCTACGACACCATAGTAACCTATTTTATAGTCACTCACATTTGCGCGGGACGATAATCAGCTGATCGAGGACATCCTGTTTTTTTCTTACAGCGACACAATTATTTTGTAGTTAGAACAAAATTAACGGAATCGGGGAGCGTGTCCACAAGGGGAGGAGTGTTCCACGTTGTGAGGCATCGTCGGCATCGATAAGATTAGATTCGTAACCCAGTTACCACCACAAGCGGGTTTAGTGACACTAAGTACAACTTGAATTGGTAGATAACGATTGTCGACCATATAAGGTATGTCGATCGGACAAAAATGGATGCGGAAGGCCAAAAATGGCAACTCCTGACATGCTCTTTAACAGACCTTGATACAGTGTTGGATTAGTTTGAAGACAAAGATATCAATGGTATTATTCTTAACCTTGTTGTGAATCCCAATGATTATAAGTATGAAAGCATGCCCGAAGAGGGAAGAGGATATAATATTCGTACCAGTCCGCCTTCCTCAATTTCTCAAGCATCAAAACAGTCAATTAGTTCCTTTAACCACGCCCGTAGCATACCTAGGTTATCAAAAGACATAACATTATTCCAAGGACCAAAAAGTAATCCAAACAAAAACAATGAAAAAGAAGCCCCAACTCCAAGCGTTAGCCTACAATCGCGCTACACAACGTTGCGTACACGCAACCGCATAACGGTACGCGTGCATCGCCGGATACGGTGCGCTCGCGACGTGCGCGTCATCCGGCCTCCTACGGACCCGTACGTCACATTCACGACAACATCAATCATTGCGGCCAATTGCGAAGCGTGCCGATGCTGAATGATCTCATTCTTCCTGGACAATACTGATTTTCTGACACGAGTTTTCTTCAAGAGCATGTTCTCTATCGTCGACCAACTCGTTTATTGTTTTTGCCAATTGCAGTTCTAGACTCGGTTATGTTTAAAGTGCTTTCCTCTGTCTTCTATCACGCTATAATTTCATATTAGCTTGGTCTTCCTCTCCCTCTCCATCCACTATGGTATTTTCTCACGTGTGTTCAATCCCTTCTAAGCACTTCATCATAATAATAAAATCATCAATACAAGTCTTCAGCTCATTATTTGATAGGAAGGAGACGTTTACTATGTTTTTCGCTTTCATTCTTTCGTTGATAATAAAATTATTAATCAGTTAATTCGAATTCGCCGTAAGTGCTGTTCAGTTCCGTTCGTCTTCCGGCACAGATTCTGTAACAGTGTTTTTTGTAGAACCGGAATCGATGAATGAAAGTAGTATGTCAGCTGTTTGGGGGTCACTAACCGGTCTTGCTCGGGTGTGGTTATTATACGTATTTTCTTAAAACAAAACTGGAATATTTCTACTATTCGAGTGATGATCTACGAAAGAAAGCATTTGAGCAATCCCAATATGGCGGCTCTACAGAATGTGATGATTATAGCAACAAACTTCCGTTAGATGTCATTATCAAGGAAGATAGTTTTATAGCTCCGTGACGATCTATGAATGTAAGCAAGTCATTAAAGTTTGTGGGATCACAAACCGACGTCTTGAGCAAGGCGATTATGGCCACATTCTTATTATATGAGGAAGTTCTTCGTTCAAACGTGACTCCACTTTCTTTTGCCTGGCCTGATAGCGACAATCAGCTGGTTGTGATCAGCCGCAAATTGTTAGTGATTGTGGTAGATTCGTTTCTTTGCACGAATATGTGACTGGATATTCGGTTGTTAATGCAATGTAAGAAAAGTTTCATTTCCAATGCTCCTTATGGTAAAGAGAAAACCATATATTGGAATCTTGTTGAACCGGTCCATCAGATTATCACTATCTTACCCAGATTGTAAAATATGCATCGCTAGACCTCTATCCTGAGTTTCCAACCTGGACCAGTCGCCACAATATTCATTTCCGTTTCTAGATTCCTTTAGAAATTGAAATCCTACGGGTGAATAGCAAGGCAAACTTCGAACTCAGATAATATTGTTTACACTGACCGGCTAGGTTGATCGTTAGAGCATTTAACGACTAAGTGTCCAAGTTAGTCCTCAGCTTTGTCATGACGCCAACGTTCACCTACGTCATAAATTCTAGTCGTAAAAACTTGAGTTTGATGAAGCTCCTTTACGCAACTTACGTAACAGTTATTCCAGGATTTTCTGTGTCGAGTGGTAAAAATAAGTATGGTGGCCGTCCAATGCCACATACTTACACATTGTGCTAGGATAAAGGCCGCTTTCGAGTACCGGCGCTGACCCATATCTCACGTGAAGCAAGATGTGCCGATACGCTCTATTTTACTTCCATTCTTCAGATTAACATGAGACGTCATCAATTGAATTGTGGGTTTCATAGAAACAGTTACTCGGAAGCCCGCTCAATGACTTTCTCATTCTAAATACAAGAGGAAAAACTACATTTGTTTAACAGATTTTTCCACGAAATATAGACCATTATAAACAGAATCGCTAACCAATGTTATGTAAGCCAAGATGTACGTCAGAAATGATCTCGTCATGATTCTGGACAAAGAACATTATACTGGCGTAGTAAAGGTAACCAATAAAACAAATGATTACGACCGATATAAAGCTACCGACAGACAGGCGTTTATTGTCACAAGTCTGCTAGACAATGTGTGTCTAATGTGTTTCCGGCGTTTTTATAATTCACGTCACAATGCGAGCTTTCGTTATTCATTTCGGTAGCGACTCCCAACGTTAGTAGAACAAGACAAATACTTATTTTTAATTAGCTTTATTTCATCAAAACCAGTTTTGTAGTTAAAAAGGGATAGAACCGTCCCGAAGATATAAAAGTAGTCATTTATCAATTCCGAATAAAGTTGTTGAATAGACGACAAAGTAATCTTCATATTTACTTAACGACCGCTGAGTAATTCCCGAAAATTGAGTAGAAGAATAAGTTGAGACATTAAATAAGACAGACACGCGACACCATCTAACGTATTTCTCAAGAACTAAACAAGTTTCCGAGTCGGTGCTCGCGACAAGTCGTGGAATGAAATCCGAGAGAGCACCTCAATAAATGGCCAAACATTTATCTTTGGTTGAGCATTTAATACTAGACTGGGCGTCGCCTACATCTGCATTACTTATCCGAATATCTCCGACTAATTATTGCTAAAAACGAAAGCCTGTGTATTTAGCCCACTTTTTGAACATATGCAGCTCATTTCTTATGTTATAGAAACCAGTTTTTTTGTATAAATCTCAATAAGTAAATATGCAGTCGGTGTCTGTCAAATGTTGACATAGTATAAAAGTAATGATCAGGTTATTATGACATCGGAAACCGAGGGATGTAACGTAACTATGTCGTGACATCCTGAGGTTGCTCCCAGAATTAAGTGTAGTTGTGGAAGCGGTCATTTGTAACTGTGTCTTGCTGTTTGTAGTAGTTAATCGATCGACTGAGGATTCTTCCGGTGCAAAAGTATGATCCGCAAAAACAGTTTTTTGACATTCAAATGCTTCTTTTTCTATTGAGCTTAAATAACAAAAAGAAAGAGTATATGTGTGTATTCAAAGGAGCCGTTATTTATACGCTCGTGTATTTATCGTGTGTCGACAAGGTTTACTCAGAACTCGTAATGTGGTCGATGCTTCGACTGAGCCCGAGATCCCGCGATATATCGCCGAGCGAGATTCTAACACAGAAATTAAGCCTTTCCAAGAAACTTGCCAGACTGTGGGCAATCTTTCATTAAACGCATTTTCACATACCGTGCTTTTATGTTAGCATTATGTATATGTACTGTTTAGAATTGTAAAGTGGGTATTAATTTCACTTTATGGCTGTGAATGACTCTTGTATCTGGGAACGGGTAATCCGCTGCTTTTATCAGTTCAAATTAATGTAACACACACAGTCTAAGATGCTAACATCATAGACTAAACTTGTAGTAACAACAAGGTGAACCTGAATTTGCTTTCTTTTGACAAAGAAGCTTAAGATCTCGTTCAAAAGATCACGTTCTCGTTCGTCTTGCCCGTTCTTCTCCATAGAGATCTACGCTAGGGAATGGGCAACTGCAGTACTTTCACAGTTTTTATGCCTTGTGACTGGGACTGTAGCTACATTTCATTGTCATCTTTGTTTCGACGGTTCAAAAGAGCTTGCAACTGGCCTACCTGGATCTTTTATTGAAGTATCCTTGGGATAGTTTCTATTATTGTTTAGTTAATATTATCCTAGTTCATAATATCATTACTAGGAGTCTAAGCAGCCACATCAAATCTTACACGCGCTCGTGGGCGCGATGCGTGGGAGATTGGTAGCAATTGGATATTAAAACATACGAGAATATCCTATTATTACGTTCAATAAATGTTTACTTAATCTTAATCCGTTAAATAGGTCTCTTAATATCGCATTACAGGAGCAATTACCTGCCGAGGTTTCGGTGGAAATTGTGACGTGTTGTTTGTAACACACGTTTTAGCAGGTTACATCTTGTTTGATAAAGACACTACCAAGTGGATAGCTTTTCTTCTTTTCCTACTTCTTCTTCTTCTTCTATTCGTATTTTATCAACGTTTTCCTCCTCATCAGTTGCATCACTTTTCGTGTATGCATCAACCTTTTATGTGGGACAAAGCAATATTGTGCCCACATTTCAAAAAGTTTGTGCAAGTAAAACACCCATATCCAAGGGCTTTATTATTCGAAAATCCCCCATCAGAGTTCCGACCGCAAATTCCCCAATAAGCTTAAATTCCCCGCAGTTTGTGGAATTCCTCACAGACCGGCAAAGCGGTCACTGCAGTTGATAACTTGGACACCTTAAATTACTGAAAGATTATCCAATAACGCTAAATATTTGTGTTGCTTGACTAATGAAGGAGTTGCAATTCAAATTGTGTTTTGTATAAGACCGTAATAAAATTGATTTACTGTAAATGTTGAAAAAATATCACTGTGTGTGGCAAGCTGGCAAGATACAAAATGTAATGAGCTTTAGGATACAGAGAAATAAGTAATAAAATTAATTAACAGCAATCATTTCCAACACACAGAGACAGATTGACAAGTTGATGATTTAAGTAAATTGAAATGTTTCCTACTATGGACACCTTCTAATCAATCAGTCAGACCCACCCACTTATTTATAGCTTCATCTCCTAAATGAAGAGATAAGGTGGCTTACAACCGGCGACCACACAAGGGGCAGCGAGACCTAAATCTCTTTAATCTTCAAGTCTAATACCGTTGAAGACGATCTATTTATCATAATCGAAAGTTCTAAGAGTTCTGTTGGTCTAGACAAAATAAATTCACACAAACCGTATTACCTTTTTTTGCAAATACACTCTCGCGTAACTTATTTTCTCTGAAAAGTTTAGAGAAAACCTTCAAGTTTTATTAAAGTCCATTCAGAGGTCCCAGACACGTTTAATAGATTTAGTTTTGACAGCAATTTGATGATGTCATCATATTTTAAGTCTGTTTACAAAATATACCATCTGTATTTGTTGATGGATTAAACAGAGTTTTAGTTTCATAGATCCTCATTTCGCGCTCGGTTTTCAATTGTTCCAACTTTTGCTCTGCTAGTTTAATATGATACTTCTCATCAATTTCTACTTCGATCTAAAACTAAAATTTAGCTTAACCCATGGTAAGGAATAGAGGTTCTTGAAATTTGTATAAAAACGGCCACAGGAAACAATGGATAGCTTTCAAAGAAGTGTATCTTATCTGAACGAAAAGTAAACATGTTTTTCTTCTTACTACACGAGGTTTACGAGATAGCGCGATTATGGCAACAAAGCGCACGGATTTCTAAACAATCCCTTATCTAGTAATCTTACGATAATATTTTACAGCACTAAAGCTGACGATTGAAGTATGTGCGATCGGTCTGTTCAAGCTCAGGCATTCATGATGGTCGGTGGTCTATTTGAATTCATACCTTTGGCTCTACTAATTTGCCATTCACCCTACTAAAATCCACTCACAGTATTAAAATACTATTAAGATAATAATCTGCTTTAGACATTTAATCCCTGAATAAATTGTGAACAAATTCTGCAGACGACTAGTCTAGCCGATCTCAATAATATCAAGAGGACAAAAAGTCGCATTTTTTGCTCCTGCTTTAATACCTGCATACTGATTTATTTATCCAACTATGAAAATGCACTTGTGCACGAAACTTGGTCTCGACACAGTATGCATTCAACGATCCAGCCTACACAGGGAGATATTAAAGTGAGGGGGTGGAATGGGAGCTTGCAATCTGAACACCCTTGCCACCCCTCCCGGCGACTAATTTCCGACAGACTAGTATTACTCCTTCGGTATATTCTGTTTTACACTATTTCATATTTTATTGGCTACAGAATAAGATGGCAAGACAGCCACAACTGGCGTTAATACTCCTACAAACACAGCCAGACGTTAAGTTGTGTAGTATTTTTGTTTCTCCGATGATACTGTTCTGCAACGTTTACATACCTGTAACAAAAAGAAAAACCATGTATTTATTGATTGCACAATGTATACAACCAATTTTACACGCTAGGCTTAAAACTAGTGAGTGCATGACCCTGTTATGGCGCAACAAGAAAACTGAAAACTAATAATTTACAGTGTCAGTTTTATCCATTACATAAAACATTGGGAACTTTCACATTCAAAATATTATAATAATTGAACTTAAACAACCTACAACCTACAAAACTATATTAAAATTAACAAATGCGTATATATTTTAACTCTATTTTAACATTTTATCTTCCATGAATTCTTGGATAGGTACGATAATTACATTTTTTTAAGAGCAATGTATCTAGTATATAGTACATGTATACATATACAACGTGTAACAGAAAGGGTATAATCATATGGAATACTGTGGTACGGACCATCAAACTGAACAACTTTCTCTATGGGACCACCATTGAAATCGTAAAAAAAAATCAGCTGTCCCATACATTTGGGTCGAGTAGGTATTGAAATTTTCTATGGGACAGCTGATTATATATATAGTATTTCAATCGAATCATAATCACGCATTTCCCCTAAATGGAACACCAAATATCCACCGCCCGATCCCAATTTAAAACGGTAATAATTTTAGACCAAAAGCTGACGATTTATCGCCATTTCATCGTCTTCACTTCGTACCAAGCGGCGATAAGTTCCTTTCCAACGGCCTTGCCTGTTTGACCTTTTTGTTTTAACTCACAATACCTATAGGCTGCACTACTGTTACCAATGAGTTCATTAAGCATTATTATTTCTATCATGTGAACAGTGATATCTTTTAGCACGTTTTAAATGTCTTGGGTTGCTTAAGATATTCATCTAGTGTTGTAACTTACTAGTCTAGTCACAAACAAAGCATTATGAATAAGACGTACATAGTTGTTATAAGTATTCATATCATGACCCAAATTAAGCTTTCCTCTGGAGAAATAAAGTTCAGTTTCGTAGAGCAGCCGCAGCTTCCTAAGCAATAAATCCATTGGAACTAATATCGACACATAGATGCCAAGCCAGTGCTTGCCAATTCGTCTGCAGTATCTGGTTCCCAAGACAACAACTAGCTAGTATAATCGGCAAGTTATTACATTTCCTGACTATTGTTTGGAGTTTCATCCGTTTGATTTGTGTAAAGAGCTTTACCGATCGTTGAATCTACAACATCATGTATCTATGTACCCCTGTCAGAGGTTCCACATGCTATGAGTTATCAAAATGCTTATCCACAATTTCTGCGTGAAAAATTCTAGCTGGAATAAAAAACAAATGTAGATCCGCGACGCAAGTCGTTAAGTTGAAAAAGGGGTTACAATGACTCACATACACGAGGTCCTAGCAACACGTTATTACATGGTGCACTATTGCAATGTTTTATGTGCTCGAACATTTTCTTGGACTGGCAACAGGAAATCCTGGCTTAACGGTTTTATGGAAATATTATTGTTATTCTGCTTGTGTCAATTGCTACCCGAGATCTGTTCTGTTATCAGAATTGTTATTGTGCTGAGCTTATCTGGCGCGCGCACATTTAAATGCTCATCGGATGTAGTTTTCATATTACATATTGCGAACATTGGTGTATTCTACATTTCTACTGACACAAATGTGGATGGGGAGTCGGTATGACACTTATTTCATGTAGTAAATGCTGGGAACGTACAAGGCACTTCTCCGAGCCATTGTAGGATAACTGATAAAACGAGATGCGACTGGAGATTGTAGAACAGTTCTTCGTTTGCTAGTACCCTAATGTTAATTTTAAACGTTTAGGATTTCAAACAGTGCCAATGTGTTTACAGCACATTAAAGTGTCGCTTTTAAAAGCCGTGACATTATAACTCTACTGAACACTGTAAACCATTGCCAAAGAGTTCTAAAGTATATCGTTTATGTTAAAAGATTTCTAAAATCTGGACAATTAACAAAAGCGGTCCTATCAATGGAGCAAAGTTCTCATTCGTGTTTATCTTATCTTCTACATTTTAGTACCATTTGCAACACACAACCTCATGATCTTCGGATGGGGTTTTAATGTAAGATCTTTGCAGGAAGCCGCTTGTCGGCTCCGGCTCATAATAATATAATCCTGTTTGTCTTTCATTTGGGTCACGCACGAGCATTGCAAGAGTTACGAGTGGGATATTGTTTTTCCAAACACGATCGCTTATTTGCACGGGTGTGAGCATACAAAGTATTTAAAGACTTGATATTTCACAAAAACGTAAACAGTGTTTTCTCTTAAAGCGTGGGTGTGTCCTCCATACACATAGTTCTATATAAAGGGTGTAACAAGACCCTTAACGAAGCCAGACACTTGTTCTCCTTGTCATTGCGATCATTTATTTACCTGGGAACCTTCTAGTTACGGAGATATTGGGGTCAAAATGCTAACTTTTTTTATATAATTATATTTCACATTTTTTTAATGTACGATTTTTACTTTAAACACCTCCACGACCCCCGTACTATTCAATCCATCCATCAGCACAATGTTTTAAGTGCGTTACTTTGAGTCCTACCGCAAAACGTGATTTTTAACCCCAAAAAAAAAAAGTCGTTTCCCAGCAATAATGTTTGCATAAAGTTACTTAGTTTGATGTACAGAATGCTTGGTTGACGGCTTCGTTAGGGTCTTGTTACACCCTGTGTATATCAAGTACACATACCGCACCGGTGGAAAGCGACCTATCGATACAGCTCTAATCTGTTTACTAACGTGATGATTCCATAATTACTCCCCGATAAATGAATTAAACGCTCAGCGCCAGCCAATCATTGCGATGATAACTTTCTAGTTCAATTTACACGAGTAAGGCTTTCAAGATTTTATTAAGGGTACTTAATTAAAGTGGGGATTACAGGTTAATTTACATAGAAACTAACCTAACGGGTAAGAATCCGGGGTGTCGTAAGAGGCGATGGAGAGATTAGATCAGGTGAATGAGCAGCAGCATCCATCCGTGATAATTAATACTGCTTGCATGCGTGAACTAACATTATGTACGACGAAAGTGTTGAAGAACTGGCCAAGACAGAAAGACTGGCTAAAGAGTTGAAGACTAGACTCATCATCAGTTGCAAAAAATCGCCATGAGGATAAGAAAACAATTTCTGCAAAGTTTACTTAAATATTTTTGGTCCTAAAAGCTTTTGTAGCAATAATGTTGTCACCTATCTAAAGGGTGTAACAAGACCCTTCACGAAGCCGAAAGGCACTTGTTCTCCCAGTTTGTTGTTCAAGACCAGGGAACCTTCTAGTTACGGAGATATTGGGGGTCAAAGTTCCAACTTTTTCTCAGGTTGGTTTTTAAATACATGTTTTTAATGTAAGATTTTTA
Source organism: Eugnorisma glareosa (assembly GCA_947578425.1). NCBI lineage: Eukaryota > Metazoa > Arthropoda > Insecta > Lepidoptera > Noctuidae > Eugnorisma > Eugnorisma glareosa. The sequence goes on along the minus strand of OX387960.1, from coordinate 14,183,617 downwards.
CTTTAAACACCTTCACGACCCCGTACTATTCAATCCATCCACCAGCACAATGTTTTGATTGCGTTACATTGAGTCCTACCGTAAAACGGGATTTTTCTCTCCAAAAACAAAAGTCGTTTCCCAGCAATAATTTTTGCGTAAAGTTACATAGTTTGATGTGCATAATGCTGGGTTGATGGCTTCGTGAAGGGTCCTGTTACACCCTGTATACTAATATTATAAAGAGGTAAAGTTTGTGAGTTTATAGGGGGTAATCTCTGGATTTACTGAACCGATTTTTAAAATTATTTCACTAATAGGCAGCTACATTATCCCCGAGTGCCGTAAGCTATATTTACAGCTAGCCCGTGGGTTGATTTCCAACCAAAACGCGAGCGAAGCCGCGGGCAACAGCTAGTTAAATAAATAAAATAATTGAGTGTTGATACCAGAGTAAAACAAAAGTAATATGCTTAAGAGCTTTCCGGCTGAAGTACTTATTCGAAAATGCATGAACTTATATTACACATTGGTAAAGGTGCTCCAGATATTAGAATGTATCTCGCGGTGTTTTGCGATATAAATTTTTTAACTAAACCATGTGTTAAAAATGAGGACATGGGGATATGTGAAGCACGTAGATTTTACAAGCAGACGGAATAATAACATGACATGATACACTTCGGATAGTGTGGCGACACTTGGGGGAGGCCTATGTCCAGCAGTGGACGTCTTTCGGCTGAAATGAAGATACACTTCGTATACCCAATTATTTTTGAAAAACATACATAACATAACACCACGCCTGTAATCCCCGAAGGGTTAGGCAGAGGTGTACCTAATGGTACACCCACATTTCGTCAGTTATATTTAAGTCCCATGTAATAGGGGACGAGCCTATTGCCATCAACCGGACACAAATACTCTGTGGCTGCTACTGAGAACTTCCTGAAGGAAAAACCCAATAACACTTTTTTTCCCGATTTGGGAATCGAACCCTTGACTTCATGCTCAGCAGTCGCGCTTGTCGACCACTACACCAACGAGGCAGCCTATTTCTACTAAGAACTAATACATGATACTATTGTATGTATATTTTATGCTGCTATCACTGCTAACCTTTTTTTTTCTCCACGTATTTTTTAGTTGGACACACACACACACATTATTTACACATTGCTTTTTGTTGTCTTATTTCTATATCACCAATTTGAGCATTTACTTAGGATGAGATGCTGGTACAGTATGATTAATGAACACCTTAGTATTATTATTTTACGTTGACAAATGTTAAAAATTAAGAAGACGTTCAAAATTTGACGTTTCTTGTGATTTCGGTCCCAAGCGCCTTGTTGAGAATGCTTCCTTATTACGGCATTGTGATACAAATGACACAATAAATTCTCGCAGGGCCATCTCCTCAGTTTTTAATAACCACATCTTTAGATTTCGAAATACAATAATTCCGCAAAGGAATCTTCGCTGCTATGGATCCCAAAAATTGAGTGAGTCGTTTGCGAGCTTTCAGCTGAGTCAGTCTCTTTTCCTCCTTTGTAAGTAATGTCGGGAAGTGTATTAATTTACTTATAAAATAAGTAAGTTTCCACCTTTAAAGGGCAATTTATATCTCCCTGTGGCGTTACGTGGGTGTTCCTCTTACGGCCGTTTTCAATAACTTACTAACAATTAACGGAACGTTGCTATCTCTGACTGTCAACCCTCCGAGAGACAAAAAAGTGTCGTGGATAGGATATTCCTGTCAATTCATTGCTAACTTTGTTTATAGAAGCACCGATAGCTACTAGAGTAAGGTATATTAATTAACTAACCGTTATACGCAAGTAACTTACAGCAAACGGCCGTAATAGGTTTATCTATCCATCGAAAATAGTTGTCTATAATCAAAGAGATTTAAAAGACTTACAGAGCGGACAATGGAATGGAATATTTTCATACAAAAATTTTGATCCCGAACATTTTCGATTATGACACACGAATGCTATCTGACAAGCGGGCGTATGACACAAGACAGAATCATTTGTTACGAAGTAGTAACAAGTATTATGATTTTCTTCGCTTTTCGTCCCGTCTGTCGCTTGTGTGTCGTAAATATTTGAAAATATTTGAATGTCTTTGTCTACAATCGACAACACTTCTAAGTTACTCAACTATTGGTTCTTTAGTCCCACCTGTGTTTTATAATGTCCGACCGAAGTTTCGGTTTCGGCCTAAAAATCATGTTTCGGCCAAAGGTTCGGTTTCGGCCAAAAACAGCCAAACCTTTCGGCCTCTCCGAAACTTACAACATCGTACTTTCTTTTACAACACAAAGTGCTGAGTAATATGTAATCTTAAAAAAATTACTTCGGTTTCGGTTTCGGCATAAAAACATGTTTCGGTAAGACACTACTTTTATATTACTTGTAGACTTCTTTGAAAGATGAAATTAAGTGAAAATGGAGTAATGAATAGCATTAACTATTTCTCGCGGCTACGTTTATGTAGTAAAAGTAGTACAGACGTAGGTACATTCTCGGAATAAAAAGTAGGGTATGTCTGTGTCCTTCACCCATTTCATGTCATATAGCTGTTGCCCGCGGCTTCGCTCGCGTTTTGGTCGGAAATTATCCCACGGGCACGTTGTAAATATAGCCTAAGGCACTCGGGGATAATGTAGCTTCCTATTAGTGAAAGAGTTTTCAAAATCGGTTCAGTAGATCCAGAGATTACCCCCTACAACCTCACAAACTTTACCTCTTTAAAATATTAGTATAGTGATATAGATTTTATTACTATGATACGTTATTTTTAACTTTACATTCAATTAAGACTTAGACTTTATGAAGGATTTCTGGGGAATCTTATCCTTCTTAGTTAACTTTTGTTGCATCTTCACTAGGTACACAGTATAAACAAAGTCGCTTCCCGCTGTCTGTCCCTATGTATGCTTAGATCTTTAAAACTACGCAACGGATTTTGATGCAGTTTTTTTAAACAGATAGAGTGAGTCAAGATGAAGGTTTATATGTATAACATTGCACCCGTGCGAAGCCGGGGCGGGTAGCTAGTCTACAATAAACATATATTTTAACCACAGCTAGTTCGCCTGCTCTCCGAGGAACTTTACTTATGAAAGTTTCACCTCTTGTAACTGTGGGACAGTTCATGACAAGCAGGATGCTCACTGTCTGCTATCCTCAAGTAATTACTTAACTCGGCTGGTACTCACTTTGTATGTAGATCAGTAGCTTTTAAATAACGGAAGCAACGATTTCCATAACAAAAAATTCAAAATATTTATCCACATTCGGTAAAAAAATCCTAATGCATCCGAAATGTACCAGAATATGTTTGAGCCAGAGTGACTTGAATAAAAATGAGGTCAAATTGGATCAGAGCGAGATAAAATCTATGGGAGGCGTATATGGGACCATGGGACTTTGTTTTTGTCGCTCGATGGTAAAAAAATATCTGCATACGGTATACCTACCAAAGGTAGAGTAGGGGTACCATCTGGATGGTTGAGGCAAGAGATACTAACTAACAATTAAAGTGTAGTTAGCTTTACGCAACTTCCACTAATAACAATGTCAAGCTAACTAACATCCAGGTGATTAAGTAATCATTTCCCAGCTAATTATTAAGTGCCAAGTATTTCTTCCATTATCTACGCTTATCGCAAACAAGCACACCTTCACACTGATCACACGTAAGACAAGAAGAGGATGACTTGTAACTTCACCCTGTTTAATCAAATTACTTGTTGTTCATCCATCAATCTTCACCTCACGCACACATCCCGATCAGAATCAAACGAACAATGTTATCTCCAAGCGCCATCGACATCGACTAATTAGAAGACAAGCGGCCATTCCACCTATGATGCGAACCTAAAATAATAGTGCACTAAATGTCTGTCAGTCTGCGAATCCAAAGTCAAGGCAACAAAAAAATAATCACCAATTCCGAAGTATGGCAGAAATTTGTGCCGACACGCACGCCCAAGTGAGCGGCCCCTTTATTTGACAGCAAATTAATAATCACACGGGAGACCGGAACGCCTTAACTGACACCCGCAACGATTCAACATCGACTTTATAATGTAAGCAATAAAGTCTAAGGTAAACATTTAACATCAAATAAAATGTTCTTATGCAATTTCAATCCTTACGGTGTGAGACATTAAAGCTTAAATCGAGCACCGGAACGAAGTTAATAGGATGTAATTTATCCGGGTTGAAGCGCGTGGTTGCCGCTCCGGGTGCGGTGCGAGGGAGACGGGCGGCGGCCGGTCGCGGGGCCCGACGAAGACGGAGATGTTTTTGTTGTTGCGCGCAGTAGTCATTAGTCGCCGGGCAGGCAGCTCGCGGCCGCGCCACCGTCGCCGTATTGTGGAAACGAGGTGCGAGCACTAAACGTCGTAAGCGGCATTCTCATTAATTTTCAGGAAGACGTGAAATTCCCTCTCATTGCTCCCTTCGTTAAATAGCTTCCAGCCTGTTTCACGCTTTCGAACGCTGCACGTCCGATTCAATGATATTTAATTCGACGTTTCACGATTAATTATGCCGATTTCCGGAGTTTGTGTTATAATTAATTTACTAAAACAACGATTTACACAAACCTTGAATACTAAACAAAGTAAATAATATTAAGTAGATCTTAATCAGAAATAACCGAACTAAAACGCAAATGAAATATTCATTTAAACACACAAGACGCTCTAATGAGATGATAATATAATTTCAAACAAATAGCAAAAAAGAAAACACGGGCAAAAAGCTGTTCAACGATGTTACACAACCTGCACAATTTGAAAAAGCGTATGAATTTTCATAAAGTGTCTCTAATAGCGTACTAAATATTTAACGTCAACGCGACAAAAAAAATTTTGGGGGCAAAGGCGATAACCCCCAGCGCGGTTTTTGTTGCGGGACTAAGGTCACTGGAAGATTTACATTCAGCCAATAGACCGCGGCTCACAATTAATTTATGTTATAGCTGACGGGCTGTGGCATAGAGTATGATATTTATGTATCTGGTAATCTACGCCATGTCTGTCTACGCACCTAATATGAATGTTAAGTAGCCAGTTGACGAGTCTAAATGTTATTGCAGAATAATTGATTTACATATTAGCAGTATTAAGTAATGAATCGTATTCATTTCAAAAAGATATCATCAAGATTACCACTACTCGTATGAGTCATGCATGATTGCAGTAAATCTACCCTACTAAGTTACCATGCTATGGACAATATCTGCCAAAAAAGTCAAAGTTCCCATAAAAAAAGAACTATAATGTGATTCCAAGCACATAGTTCCACTATAACTCATTTCGGTTTATCAGTGCGTTGTATGGTCGGAAACAATAGCATAACCTTGCGGACTCGGTTCATCTGTCCGTCCATTCGTCCGTGACAACTGTTGCTGAGGGTCTACGCTTATCACTATATTTATCTACCTTATACTAGCTTCCCATAAAAGTATTGCCGACACGAGTCACAACCACCCGATCCAATATTGACAAGTTCACTTCTACCCTAACTTTAACTTCAATAAAATGCGGACGGAATTTTCAAAGATTCAATCTTTAGTTGTTGAAAAAGTTACTCGCCAGCTTTTCTCTGTAAAATTAACGTTCCGAACTGGCTGTTACGGCAATTACAATTTGTAATTGCCATAAAAGCTTCTTGAAAGCCGAAATGAATCAAACTATTCTGAATGTGACGTTCAAGCATAATCGAATGGGTGTGCGGTGGGTCTGGGTAAACCCAGCTGTACTAATATCTTCACGTCATGCCGGTCAAACGTATGATAATTTGAGGTCGCAATACAAGTCTACTGTACCGAAATTAATAACTATGCAAAGAGTTCGTCGAACTGAAGCAAGTTTTTATTTACTTACCTTCAATTTCAAAGAAGATTTTAGACTCGAAATATCAATGAAATCACTATAGTGTCTAAAATATCGCAAGATCTTGCGATATTTTAATAGTAAAAAGCTTAGATCTCAGTCTTTTTACTCCAGTAAATCTTCAAAATAATCGCCGCATACGCAAACTAAACAATCTGTACAGTCAGTGTCAACAAACACACGTGGTGATCTCGTTCATAGCTCTGCATGAACCCGGGATGGTCCCCACTTCCGACAACCGAGGTTCTGCACCCACGCCTTGGGACGACGCCAGTGTGAGATATTAAGATTTAAATACATGTCTTGTCACACAGAAATAATGTTTAAATGCCACTTTATAGCAGGAAATGTACTTAATGCAAGCGATATCCTGTCGCAACCGCTTTACAACTTACGAAATTAGAATATCTCTTGAAATCACTTGCAGTCCCAGATAAGATATTGCAAAGAATATATTCAGTTTGTAATCGGCAATATCATCATCGCATTTCGATTGTACAATCTCATAGATAAGCAGGTAAACGGACGACAAAGATTTCATAAATCTACATGACATTAAAATATGCAGTTGTGAAGCTCAAGCGCGCTAGCCATGGCATTTAAGGTGGATGCGCAAGGGTAGCCCGCGAAATTTAAATTTTCTTACGTTTATTGCAATTTGCAGGTCAGTGTCAAGTTGTATGTTGATGAAAATATGAATCGCGCCAGTAACACGTATGGAGTTACAGAATTATGATCATTCAAATCATCAATACAACCCTCCAAGTTCATATAATCTCAAAAAATGACTTTTTCATGAAATAGCTATTGAATGTGATTATATGAACTTGGAGAGCTGTATTGATGATTTGAATGATTATAATTCTGTAACTCCATACGTGTTACTGGCGCGATTCATATTTTCATCAACATACAACCTGACACTGACCTGCAAATTGCAATAAACGTAAGAAAATTTAAATTTCGCGGGCTACCCTTGCGCATCCACCTTAACGAACATATAACGTCCTCCTTTTTTGAAGTCGGTTAAAAAGACTACGTAGGGAGACTAGTCAACGATCCGCCCACTTACTAACATTACAGAAAATCTTTCTTCTTAATTCGTATAAAAGCGGACAGAGCACTTGTGATACAAGGACTCTTTAAAGTGAATCAAAAGTTTTATATTAAAATGCAGCAGTAAAGCCGTCGTCACACGCGGCAGTCACGTTTGCATTTCGCATTCACAATGGCGCACTGGGCGGGATGCGCCCAGCCACTTCCGACATCGGGGGCCAGCCCACGCACTCCCTATAGTCAACGCTGTTCCATTCAGTAAATAACATCACAACTACTCCAAAAACGTCCAATAAAAACTAGTTCAAAGATTTATGCCGGAACACTACGGCCTTTAGTTTTCCAATGGCTTTCTTTGGTATGCAATCTGATTTTAATGCTGATCAGAAGCTCGAAGAAAAGTTGTCGTATCTTGAAGAGGTAATTAATCATAATGGTGGTCGACTGGCCGTGAGCAAGCTATATGACGTAGCAATAGGTCTGGCTTAGTTACAAGCTTTTGAATAGTCGCAACCTTTCATACCACAATGTTGCTGATATGTGATTCCAAAACCACAATTATTATCTGTTTCGAGGCCTGTGTTTTCGAACGATTCTGAAGCAGACGCAAGCAAGGTTTTATGCTAATCTGACAAACACAGGGCTTTACTTTTTCTCATTTGACAATAATATGAAGATATCAAATCAAATAATGACTTCGAAAGGAGTAAATGATGCCGTGACGTCTGACAGGGGAGAATAGAAGAACAAAACGTGTTGCGACGACCCCAAGTAGAATGGTTTATTCCCGTCTATCCCCACCGGTCTGTCCCCACTGGTGGCAGTTGCAACTATAGTAGAATGGGTCAAGGACAGAACGATGATGATGAATATTTCTCAATTTTCTTTTGATAATGAACTTATTGGCATCGCTTCTACGTCTTCAACTATATTCTGATTGAAAATCTATCCCTTTGAAAGAACATTATGAAATTCGATATACATACCATACTTCATTATCTCAGGCGTCTTCATAAGCCTTTGTCTCGACTAAAACCAAAACACATTAAATATGTGTTGTGTAAGCATAGACTTGAAAGTCCCGGATATTAATAGGGCGGCACCTAGTCTCTTCCCGTGGGAGTTGTAATAGGCGATTAAGGAATTATATCAGGTGAATGAATAGCAGCATCCACCTACTTACTGCGAACTTAAAGGTTATTCGAAGGCAGTAAATGACAGAGGTAAATGACACTCGGTTAACGTAGACCAAGTCATCGGTCTACGTTAACCGTCCTGTAATGCCCATCCTACACAACCACTCAAGGTTCAATAGAAGAAAATCTTAGAGCTGGCTAGATAGTGGTCTAACACAATTTGAGTTCATCGACACGTAAAGAAGAAGAACGTAGACTCAAAACTAGACGAATGATTAAAAGCCTCAGCTAACAAAAGCAATGGACCAGTTTTTATTGCAAAATGGACCGCGGCAACAGAAACAGTTCCGCTTATATTAAGACTAGCTGTTGCCCGTCGCTTCGCTCGCGTTTTGATCGGAAATGATCCCACGGGCACGTTCTACATGTAGCCTATGGCACTCTGGGATAATGTAGCTTCCTATTAGTGAAAGAATTTTCGATATCAGTTCAGTAGATCCAGAGATTACCCCTACAACCTCACAAACTTTACCTCTTTATAATATTAGTATAGATATAGTTTATACATATAGTACAGATTAGTAGGTGGTGTTTAAAAATGAAACAACAAAAGAAAACAACGATAACTCAAACGTTTCTATAGTTCTGTTGCTATAGAATAAATTAACACACTTTATGATTACGCAAGTGTAACAATGGGGTAATTATTTAGTTATTATACATTTATGGGAAATGATTGGTTTCACTTATGGCTTACTCTTTGTTACTGGCTGCTCTTGTTCCAAGTTTTATGTAACTATTAAGTAGCAATATCGCAAGTTGAGAAAACTTGAAGTTTTGACGTCTTTCATGAAGTATCGAGGTTTTAAACCACTATTGTATAATTTTGTAGAGTTTAACTTAGAACTAATACTTCTTCTCACTTTATTTCGTCTAATAACTTTTACTTTAACAAAATACAATTTATTTAAAGACAGTATTTTAGTCTACAATAATATTATCATCACTACTCTATAGACAGAAAACTGATAATTTAAGAAAATCAGAGGCCATACACCACATAACACATAATAATATTTTCATAATTTTAAGAATCTATTCATATCTATGGACGATACTGATTGTGCTTGTTGCAAACAATGTAATTAAAATGCTATAGAATAATTGTATTTTCGATTTATAAATCGACGTATTTACGTAACGTTTATACCGCGCGCTCCCGCTAGGGCCTCAGATCTAGATACGTAACCACAAAATACAAAACAATGGGGTCAATACGTGTGAAAATTTACCCACGGGTATGCAACCCTTGTCGGTAATAATGCGGGTCAAACAACAATCCACTCATAACCGGCCGGTATTAAATGCTTTCTTTTATTACAATCGCCTAATGCAGCAAGGACTGTGAGTCTGTGACGTAAGCAATAATGCCCATAGAATGATGGTAATGCGATATTACAGAAACCGGTGTAATGACATCATGCGATAAACAATAGCAACTAAGTATAGTGGATATTATTACCGATGCTACGGAACTCAATAGAAGAGTAATGAACAGAACAGTAGTGCGGACATAATAGGTTCTTCTAAGTGATTCTTTTGTGGGTAATGTAGGAGTTCTAGCCAGTAATTGGTAGCGTGCCACGTACTTATAAAGTCACCGTGGGAAAATCTCCAGCGATACGGAAAAGCATGGGAAACTTATCGAGTTAGACTGCGGAACATTCAAATCGATAAATCCAATGGGTCTTAGATTATTGTCCTTGCCGTGAATGTTTGTGCAAGTTTCAATGTGACGTTCTTGATGGTATTATTTTAAGGTGGAAGCGCAAGGGTAGCCCGCGAAATTTAAATTTTCTTACGTCTCAGTGTCAAGTTGTATGTTGATGAAAATATGAATCGCGCCAGTAACACGTATGTAGTTACAGAATTATAATCATTCAAATCATCAATACAACCCTCCAAGTTCATTTAACCCCATTGAGCGACTTTTTCATGAAATAGTTATTTGCGCTACCACCATAATACTAACTTAGAATCATGTTATACTCTGTGACACTCGATCAGGTTAAATAAAGGTAAATTAGAGATCCTTTTCTCCATAATTACTGCTAGAAATAATTGAGTTCAAGAGGCCCTAATCTGGGAATAATCTCTATTCTTCTTTAGCTTTTGTCCAATGTTAGTTAGGGTCGGCGCAACACGTTTTATTCTTCCATTCTCCTCTGTCAACCGTCACGCTATCATTTACTCCTTTTTCTTTCCTATCTCTCTTCACACAATCGATCCATCGTTTCCTTGGTCTTCCGCTCCCTCTCCGTCTATCAATCTGGGAATAATCTCTCATCAATCAAAAACGACACGATACAGCAGCAGAGAAAGTACCTACCATATTAGTGCTTTAGAACGCTTTACAATTAAACACCTTAGCCGTTTATGGATTGTAGAATTTATGGTTTGTCTGGCGGCACCCGATTCAGCAGGAATCTCAATTAAAGAGTCGAGACAGTATCCGAACGTCTAATCATCTTGGTTTAATGATCTTTCTTGGGTTCAAGACAGAGGACGCTTTTCACCGTATCCATTTTGAAAATAGATTATGAAAGGTCTAGCTGGTATCAGTAAGATATGTGAAATCAAAATCTCCGCCAAAGATATTTTTTTTTATTTTGCCATAATTTGTGATCCAAAAGTAAACACGTTATTTACCACCGCAGCAAATATAATCAAGGTTCGTCTTGAAATGCGATGTGAGTGCACGAACGTATAAATTAATACAGTGACCAGTAATGTCTGCACAATAAGGTGCTAATTCGGAAGTGGCAAGTTAACGTTTAAACACAGTTCATTAACATGGCTCTGGAAGCAAGGTCATTCAGTACATATAAGCGAAGTTATTTCATGTCGTGGTGACGTGCACAATTTGCAAATTGTTAATCTTCCTTAAAAGTCTTACTGTGTTCGAACTGAATTAATTTGTGAATTCTAATACGTAAAACTTTGTGTTTCAGTTTCGAGTTAGGTAGTTATGTGTATATGTATATTGGTTAGTTTCTAGGGTGAATTTTGTTTTCTGATTAACGGTAAGCTCGCTGTAGTGCAAATATTTGTAAGCTCGAACATTGACATAAGTGGTACCAATTGAAGCAGCGCAGCGTAAAGTGTTTAACGTATTCAAGTGTAATATTATGTTTGGCAATTCTCCAAGTTTAATTTTAGCCATTATTCCATTTAAAATTAATGGTAGAATAACATTGGAGTCAGTGTAAAAGTTTTCAATACATGTTAGGGTTCGACGTTCAAGTTTCTCATCAATATTGTTGAAGGCGATGGGAAGACCATCTGTTGTGTCTTTGACTTGACTTAGTTTGTGGGACAACGGCAGGTGGCGCTGCATCACGTAACCATAACTGACCCTAGAACGGTACACTTGATATTGAAGTTAAACTAAATCGCCAATTATCAAAGAGATGGTTCACACAACGCTCCATGTAAAGTTTAGCGAGTTTAGTACACTAATTAAAAGAACACAAAAGTGTGTATCGTGTTACTGCGATAACAATAAATAAATGGGTCGATATAACAACTGTTTATATGCGTTAATCTACATACGACCGTACGTAGAGCAAGCAAGATCATAATTTGAAATAGCAACACATGATATGATAAGATACAGCTATGATATTATACTGGATGAAGGCTAGTAGAGTATTTTGTATTTGAAATTTTTATTACGTATACTCTTTGATAACATGTCTGTCGTCTTGCTATCGACTTTGTGACAAAAGGTTTAAGGTGCAAATTTGTGTACCACGGAAGGAGAATCTCTACAAGGTCAATTGAATAGGTAATTATCAAGTTTTATGATAATTACTTTAAAAGTCTGGTGGACCTCCGCTGAACCGCAAGAATTGTCTGGAAAATGTGCTTGCTTTTTGACGGAATTTGAAAAGATTTTTAAAGTGATATTGATTGAATGCATGATGTAACAAAAACAATTCTAGTTGAGATATTAGATTAAGCTCTATTTCAAGAAGCTGTTCAATTCGTTTTTTCTTCAACGGCGCTTTAGTACTTTAAATTATTTATAGGCTATTTATTTATATGAATATAAATGAGTCATAGGATAGCCAATTTGAAAAAGTTATAGTAGCAACACAAGTTTCGTTTTAATGATTTTTTAGATACTTACGTAATCTATTGTAATGTATAAAAGCTTAGAAAATAAATAATGTGTAAGCGACCAGCTATGACTAATAGTGTTATCTCCCATTATTTTCAAGATTAGCTAGAAATACTAAAATACGGACAAGGAAAAAACTTCGTTATCAAACACTGACTTCTGAACTTTTTTTTCCTTTTTAATTCAGGCTAAACATAAATCAACTCAATTCAAATTACTAGTAATAAACAAAAAAAAACCATGACTTGTTCTTGGTTTTCTACTTTTTCTATTGAAAAGCTTTGACGTCACACTCCATGATACCAAATCAACTTGTTTAGCACTAGCTGTGGTCCGCGGCTTCGCTCGCGTTTTTGTCGGAAATTATCGCACGGGCACGTTGTAATAATGTTTATAGCCTATGGCACTGGGATAATATAGCTTCCTATTAGTGAAAGAATTTACAAAATTGGCTCAGTTCAGTTCAGTGATCCAAAAGTTCCTGTCGTCCAATCAATAATAATATTACTTCATTTGTAAAAACCACGAAAGGCGCACAATTCGCTAGTCATTAATTTAATAAAATTAAATAAACAGAATTGTTTGGGACTGCCTCGTTGGTCTAGTGATTGCAAGCGGTACTGCTGAGCATAAGGTCCTGGGTTCGATTCCCAGGTCTGTCAATGTGTTATTGGGTTTTTTTTCCATCATGAATTTCTCAGTAGCAGCCACGGAGTCTGGATTTGCGCCCGATTGATAGCAATAGGCTCGCCCCCTATTACATGGGACTTAAACATGACTGGGGAAATATGGGTGTTCTATATTAGGCACACCTCTGCCTAACCGTTCGGGGATTACATGCGTGATGTTATGTTTAGGACAACTTAGTACCTACCTACGCGGACCGTAGGTGCAAGTCGGTCATATTATTATCATCAATGTATATAGGTGACGGTTCTTATTCATTCAAGTCAATCTTATTCATTGAGGTTACGTTAGCAAGTAGGTTAAAAATAATACATACGTAATGTAGTATGTGTTTGTCTTCGTATTATTTGTAAATTTTCATTAAGAGCCTGTTTTGAATCACAAATCTGTTATTTTTCTTCGAATTTCGTGTCTTCGGTTTGATTTAAATCTGAAGTTAGAAAACATCCCGCTCTAGGAAATGACGGAAAAGGATAAAATCATGGAAATGTGCGTTTCCGTGCTGCCAGATAAGGTTCAACCCTAATACTGTTTACTAAAAATACTAGTGGCCCACCCCAGATCCGCTCAGGTAATTTATCCCCATCAGTCACAGTGCTGGGATGGACAGCAGCCTCCTCCTGTCTGCTCTTAAAATAAAGTGATCATCAATACTTCTGCTAATCATGGTGATAGTTCACTAATTGATTACATGAACAACACTTTGCCCTTCATCAGAAGAAGTATGACAGTGTTTGATATAATGAATCTAATAAGCTGTGTATCAAAAATCATTTTTGCGTAATTCATATCCACATAAAATGTAAATATAAAAACATTACCTCATATTATACTATCAGCATAACCGGAATTTCCAATGAAATAATTACATAAAAATTTTAACATAATAATCGACAAAATTGTTTTTGTAGTACGGAGTCTTATCTACAACTAGATATACAATGAAATAATGTAGCAATTTGAATATTATTAAAGGATTGGTCATATAATAGCTACGTCACGACAATACATAACTTTGCCAGTGTGCCCAGTTGGATAAAATAATATATTACTGCAGCCTCAAACAGGGTTGCCAACCGTTTTTATGCACGAGGGCATCAGCATTCACTCTAGTTCGTCTTATGTCCGATTTATTCAACGGAAGCAGGTTTCGTTCAATGACAAAAAAGTAAAAAGTAATTTATTCTAAATAGGGGATTTTTTTAGAACTACAACTGAACATTTTTTGTTTAGTCCACTTTCCCCTTAAACATTTTTACAACTGGCAACCTTAGTCGCAAAACATGCGTCGATACCGCGAGCCGGCGCGTACGCATAATGTAGTTAGGGGATTATTTTTTAATCCAATTACACAGTAAGATCTCAAAATAAATGGCAGTAGCAATAAATACGTCGTGACCGACAAATAGTGGCCTACATCACTAGGCTGAAGATAAAACTAGACGGGTTTATTGAGAAGGATAATATCTATCCACTATTACTATACATATCTTCAGGCTATATTTTATGATACACCTGCAGAAAAGTACCTATGTGGTGTTAAAGGTGTTCTATGAGACTGGTCGTACGGGAATATGCATGAACGGAACTTTTGGACATGTGCTGTAATGTGAATAGGGGATAACCAAAGAAACGATGGATGGTCTGTGTAAAAAATGGTGTGGCTAAAGAGGGGGTGACGAGTAAGAAGAAGTCTCCAGTCTGTCAAGACCTCAAATACATTGGGAAAGAGCAGAAAAATGATGTAGCACATTTTGGAGACCATATTATGGCTCCAATTTATAAAAGACGGACATTCAGCCACCGTACGAAGCCAACCTTGCATCTCCAACGTTCAGCACTGTAGGTGTAATACTGACAAGTCCATGAAGCTCAATAAAGATCACAAGCACTGATTACTGGGAAGACTGACTCATTTCAATATTGTTGACTCATTCATACATCACGCGCGAAATAAACCCGATATGATCCACATCTTTGATAGTCGCAATCATAATGAATTTATTAATATTCATGAAGAGGAAAGTTTTTGTTTGTTACATCATACCATGTGTGCTTGTAAACGTCAACTGGACCATGTGAATGCGTATACTTAATCATAATCAAGAACAGCCTAGCACACTGTAAAGGAAGTCTACTTGAAAATATGTCTCCAACCCGTGTGTGTGTAAGTATGTGTGGATTGACGAACAGACTTACAGAACAGATTAACCAGCAATATAATTCAGTACTTGTATTGTTTAGAGGTGAGGCAAGCTTTACGGAAGACACCAAGGCCATTTGGCTGCAGGACTGTTCGAAAAAGATACCGCGGCCCTGGAACACAGGGCAAAAGAAGGAACTTGGATGGGTTTTAGTCAGTAGAAGTCTGACACTACCTTCCGCTCCGCCCAGAGGGGGAGGGGGTTTCCCATCCGAAAAAAAAAAAAAAGGCCATTTGTTTGGTACTTGGATGATTATAGAAATAGGGGGGAAATGCACGTATCTTTGCTTTTCTCCATGGATGAAGTGTGTAAAAGATGATGTGGCTAGAAATAGAGTCACTTCTTAGATGCCGAATAATAGAGAAGTATGGTGCGGAAGAAGACAAAGTGACCTTACATAAATTGGAGTAGTGAAGGGAAATGATGATATTCATACAACGTCTTCATTCTAAGAACGACGAACGATGTCGAACCTATACCACTAGACATAAGAAACTTTTTATCTGTCCAGGCAGAAGAAAGGGGAGCTCAATAAGCAGTACTGGGTGGTACTGGGTTAAATGATGATGTCCTGAATGCCCAAAACATTAAAGTAAACTGCAGACTCGGAAATGTTAAACATTAGCATTAGACAAAACGACCTACCTCGAGTCCTTATTAATATGAATTCAGCATCAATTCTATGCATTCCGCATTACCAAGCTAATCCGATAACTCACCGTTTGCGAGACAACCATTCATAGTCAACAGGGTCTATTGTTTGTCTATTACGATGGCTACTTGATCGGTTATAATATCTATGCTAACACCACACTGGTCGCTTTGTTCATTTTCTACTGCATTACTGGGCCAATTTTGACAGTAAAATTGAATCCTGTTAGCGTAAGAGTTACTAGAGATTAAAAGTGACGGGATCATAATTTGGGAATACTGGGGAAAATTACTTCAATTTTTGTTTTTTCTGGTCATCGGGATTTTGTGGGAAACTCATAGGTAATCGATTACCTCGATTGGTGCAATTTCAAAATGCAAGGCATTGTCATTACAAGTATTTACCGAATCAGGCTGCAGGATAGTAATGCAATACTAAGAAATCAAAGTAAGTATACCTATTTCTTGTTACATGTCATTTTCTCTTTTGCAATTCAGCGAAAATTCCAAAAGAAACTTTTCTCCCTACAATCTTTTATAAAACCACAAGATTGTTCCCGGTAACGTCACAATAATTTATGAAGAGGCAACCAAGTTTAATAAGCCAAAAGAAAAAGTTCATTACATCGGATATCAATTTAAGTAATATCCAATTTGGACCAAATATTCTTTAGAAAATTATGTACAGGGCAGTCAAACCGAATCTGAAAGTACTCGTATTCACGAAGTTATAAGGCACTGTTGGAAAATGTAAGTAATTTGAAAGCTTTTAATAAGATGTGGAACAAATGTTATCAAGAAACCCGGCCACATAAGAAACGGTAAGACAATCTTCTGGCATTCCATAAGCGCCTGACAACGCAACGCTTGTAATAGCTAATGAATGACACGCAAGAAATAACTCGGATAAATTAAATACACCACGTATTTTTATAGATGATCATCAATAATTGGGTACACATAAAATAGTCGTATAACACATCACGGACGGGGGAAGGAGAGCGACCTTTCACTTTCTCTAGAGAAGTATGCGACCGCTCAGGTTTTTGCAGTGCCAAAATATGCAATGAAAAAATGCCGTTAGCAACAGATACCTGGGACAAAATAAAATGTTCGAGACTTATTTCAATGACACGAATTCGAAACTTCAATATGATAGAGGAAGATGTCAAGAAAACAGTAAGTAATGACGATCAACTAACTAATATGGCATAATAAGGAGATGACGATGTTTACACAATGCATGGATTTGAATGAATTAACAAAGTTGTATCCTTTAAAAACACATGTTACATATTTACTATTAAATAGTTTCTATCAGCACATTAATGAAACTTCACACGTGATACTGCGAAAAAAAATGTCGACTATTTATATGGTCCCATTCAAAAAGGTGGACAAATTTTAACACAGCGTTCAGTACGTCTAACCAAAGATATCCAAGCAAAAAAAACACTCAGTAAAGTTATTTTATTTTGACCTAATGTATGTGTTTATTCTAGAGTGCCCCCGTCAATTTATTATTTTAGGTCAAAACAAAATCAGTTTAATCAGTGTTTTTTTTGCTTGGATATCATTGGTTAGACGTACTGAACGCTGTGTTGAAATTGGTCCACCTATTTTAATGGGACCTTATATACATATTATAAGCTAACTCACACTCACAAAGAACGATTCATCTCAAACGATTAATTTACTTCTCTTCCTGCCACGATAATTGACAGGACTTCACATGGCATACAATAACGCATGTTAATTAGAAGGAAAGCACCGGTACAAATAATTAACCATTCCTATTGCAGTGACATCTTTTGTTATTTGAAACACGTCGCGTCGTTATGAAGGCAAGATCGAATAATTGAGTGAAATAATCGGTTAATTCTTAAGTGGTTTTCGTCGTAACGTGGGAGTTAAGAGTTACGTTTGAAATGGAATTAGGACGCATCGTATAACACTGTCCCAAAACACACATATGGAGAGACAAATTCCTGGTTTGTTTATTTTAAGACGACTCTGTCACTAAACGCGTGTCAAAGAACCGTCCCTCAGTTCCACGCCCGTCGACATCCTGAAACTATTAATTCAACCTTCTGCCGATAAATCAGCCGCGACGAGCGATGAATATAATTTATTCCCAACTAACCAGCAATTTATAGGGCGTAAAGTGTTAACAGCTTCTTTAATATTTCCACATTTCTAGTTACTAAGCAATGCAGGTAAAGTAAGTGCTATCATAATAATGGCTTCCGGTATAATTCACTCAAGGATTAAGGTACAACCCTCATCTGAACTCATCTCGGTTTTAAATAAACGCAGATTAAAAAGTAGGTCAGCATTTATTTAAAAAAAAAAAAGATAAATTTTCTTGATTTCCGTACCTTTGTGATGGTTATATATTTTTACATACGTTTTGTTGCATACAAAAGTTTTTCTTACAATAAAGAGTCAGTACAAAGTCGTGACAAGACTTAATTGCAAGTTACGTTTATGTGCGTCAATAGAAAAGTGAAATCGAAGGCGGTTAGACGTGTAAAGTACAAAATAGAGCACTTTGTTTCCCAACATAAGTAATCAAACACAATAGCGTTACATAATGACGCCTTAACTAAGGGCAAAGGGTAGGATACCAGACAGTATTGTATTAAAATAAGGTCATTATTAAAACTAAAACATGTGCTTTGATACAGGCATCTATTAAAGTTACCTTCATTAAGACAATACTCGCAATTAGTGAACGCAAAACTTTGTATGAACCCTATTACGGAAAAATAGCTCACTCATTCTTAGTAGTAAAGACCTAACATCGATAAAAAACTTAATGATTCTGATGGAAACGAACTGGTTTAACAACAAATCAGTGAACAAAGGTCAATACATTGTGTTATAGTGTTAGACTCAATCGAGCACTAGAAAAACATCCAACCGGACGCACTGCACGAGATGACCGGCTCTAAAGCCTAGTACAGATTACACTAGTTTATTATTCGAGTGGCGGATACTCTAGCAACTAAACCCCGGACCGGCTACATGTGCCGGAAATAGTACGAAAGAAAATGCATAGCACTTTCTATTGTAACATCCGACACTTTTAAGGTGGGATCTTATTTCTATTCAAGGAACATCTTGGGGACGGTTTCGGGTTACTTCGGTGGCCATTCAACATGCAAGACTAACTAAATAAAATATTGGCTGGAGTATTTCAACCGTTCTGAACTAGGCTTAAATCCTTTGGTGCAAACGGATGCGTTGCGAGTTAAAGAATTTTACTTTCACTGAGGTGTTAAAGAATCGTACCTCGGTCGCGGATCCATAATCCAAGGTAACAAAGCAACAGGGGGGACACTGCGCCTGGTCCGTCTTGCGGGGCATGACCTAGATCAGAGGAACACGACTGCAGCTTGAAAGTTTACCTTTGACAAGGATTTAAATAAGATTTATTTCAACAAATAGCAAAATGCAGTGGGTGTGACGACCTCACAAAAGGGGGACATTGGGAATATTTACTTGGATAAACTCACGCCTTTTTCCTATTGGGGTGGGGAGAAACTCCAGAACGCCAGCTACGATCCTTACATACTCCTTTCGCCTCGTCCACGTTCATACATCTGGGGGCCTAAAATGGCTGCTTTATCAGAATCATGATATGAATCACGTTAAAAATTTAAAACTCTTAAAATGGGTTTGTGGTCATAACCATAAAGACCATTTTAAGAATTTTAAATATTTAACGTGATTCATGTTAAGATTCTGATAAAGCAGCCATTTAAGGCCCCCTGGTCATACGTTGCGAGTACTACGCAACTGACTTTTCTGAAGACATTGGAAATGGAAGATGACTAGAGGGGTGATTCCGCATTTCCAATGCATTTTGGCAATTCAGCAATATACATTGCGCTATTTACGTTCTCGAGTAGAAGAATATTTCAAATATAATATGCAATGGATTATGAAAAATTGAGGTGCAGCATAACCAACCAAGTTATGAAATGAGCTTATATTAAGAGCATATTTTCAAAATTGATTGTCTTTTCTTAAATCTACACTAATTATTAAAGAGGTAAAGTTTGTGAGTTTGGGAGGTTGTAGGGGTAATCTCTGCATCTACTGAACCGATTTTGATAATTCTTTCACTAATAGGAAGCTACATTATCCTTGAGTGCGACCTTGCCCGTGTGATAATTTCCGACCAAAACGCGAGCGAAGCCGCGGGGCAACACCTAGTACACAATATAGTTAAGTGTTTGTTTCTGTTCAAAACGTTATAATTATAACGTAAGCTTGAGTTCAAGGTTATTCGCAAGCAAAATAAATTAAATGGATACGTTATTCATAAGTAGCAACGGGGTTTAATATCTAATTGGTACAAGGAATCACTGCGAATACACTTGAGCGTATGAATTAAGTTACCATTGAAAATTAACTTAATGTTTAATCAACAATCTATTCACGATTCCATGTTAACTGAAATGTATAAAAGGCTCTAGAATGTTCCAGGAATATTACTAGTAATAAAGTACACTGTTCTAATGAGATAAAAATAAAATTGTTCAGTTTATTACTTAATAAAAGGCAATTTAACGTGACTTCACAGTAACGAAAAGTGTTATAGAAACAAAGTAAGAAAACTTATATTTTCAAGAAACGGTTCTTATAAAATTGCTTAAGAAAACCCAAAAATAACTATATTTTGAAACAGAATTAGAATTCCTGGTTTTATTGTTGGGGGCGTTTCCCTAACTCCTGGATTTAGAAGCATTGTGTAATTGTATGACAAAGGCAAATCAACTTCAGTTGTTGATAATTTTGAGTCACTGTCCATCATTGGTGGACAACGAGAATACTCATGTTCAAAATTATAGTCGCTGGCCACCATTGGTTGATAGCGACTATAATTTTAAAAAAAGCTAGCAGGAATATTAAAAAAAAATCACATCACCACTGGTGAACAAGCCGGGGTGGACATCGGGAATCATCGCATTTTTCTCACTAGGTACCAATTATTTTTTAAAAGATAATCTATTTTTAGTATTTTTAGTAAAAATATAAAAAAGTATAATAAACACACTATAACAAAAAGTGTCTTCTTTAGTGCCGACCCAAACAACTGGGAATAAGTCCTGGACAACCCAGAAAGTCTATGTGTGATGCTTATGATGAATATGGTTAATAAATAAAATGATTTAATATACATGGAAAATATTCTTGATGCATTTAGTTATCTAAGTAGAGAATTGGCGATTCAGAAAATTAGGCTTTTAGAGTATTGACAATTCAGTCACTTGTAGAGAATTTGCCATTTTGAGAACTATTCTTTTTGCGACTGTTGCCGTTTTGAGACTTAGGCCTTCTACGCCTAAACCCATTAAAATAGCCTTCACATGTGTTAGCCACGCTACCACTTTGCTGGCTTGCTAATAAGATTAACATTGATCCAGTATCTGATTCTCGAGTCCCAGTAACATTTAATCGAATCCAGCACTAAATCAATATTTGGCTTAAGGTGAAAACGCCAGGGTAGCCGGCTTCAACATACAGCTTGATACTGACCTGCAAATTGAAAAAAACGTAAGATATATTTGAATGTCGCGGCCTACCCTGTCGGTTCCACCTTAAACACTTTAGAATCCAGTCCAGCATCTAGTATAGTGCTGGATTTCAATTGAGCAGTCGCTAATATAGGTTTGCCAGAGTGCTCTCAAAACGGTGAAGGAAAACATCTTGATGAAAATGGCATTCGTAGAACTAGAAATCCAAAGACATGTATGAGATATCTACCAACCCGCAATGGACCCACGTGGTGGATTACAGCGCTCTGAATCTCTGATATGGGAGGAGGATTGCGTTCCAGCATGCAGCACTGTCCACTGGAAACATTATAGGCTGATTTTGCTATGCTTATACACACGGATACAGCGTTTTAAGCTCTACCCATGTTAACGTAACATCACGCTTGTAATCGCCGTACGGTTCTGCAGAGGTGTACCTAATAGTGCAGCCACATTTCGTTAGAACTTATGTTTAAGTCCCATGTGATAGGGGGCGAGCCTATCGCCATCAACCGAGAGCAATTCGAGAAATTCTTGATGGAAAAACCCAATAGCACTTTGCCCGGCCCGGGAATCGAAACCAGAACCTCATGCTCAGCAGCGATTGCGACCACTCGACCTATGAGGCAGTTATATTAATTCCGCGAAAAAGGGGTACTGGAACTACAGGCAATACTTATGACATTGATAATAATAAAAAGAAAAAAGCCTCAACAAGTTGTCAGAACTGCATTACAATGTTGTAGTATAATCAGCCCACAATGTGCCCACTGCTGGGACATTAGTCCCTCTGTGAATGGGAACAATGTTGTTCTGGAACACAGAAAAAATTGAAGTTCTTTCCAATTCCAAGTCTTTATTCTCGGCGGTAACTTACTTAGCTGATTAATTAAGTAGTTCACGATGTGGACTGCTTGCTTCTCTATTTAACTAAAGTTTACCTTGCTATATTATTATTTCATATCTACAGGGTGTAAACAGATCCTTCATGAAGCCATCAACCAAGCTATGTAACTTTACGCAAAAATTATTGCTGGGAAAGGATTTTTTTTTTGTGTGAAAAATCCCGTTTTAAGGTAGGACTCAATGTAACGCACTCAAAACATTGTGCTGATGGGTGGATTGAATAGTACGGGGGTCGTGGAGGTGTTTAAAGTAAAAATCTTACATTAAAACCATGTATTTAAAAAAAAACCTCTGAAAAAGTTGGAACTTTGACGCTCAATATCTCCGTAAGTAGAAGGTTCCCGGGCATGGTGTAGAACCAAAAAAATATCGCAATGACGGGGAGAACAAGTGCCTTAAGGCTTCGTTAAGGGTCTTGTTACTCTCTTATTTACTTTACCTTACTTAGTTTAATAGTTGAATATTGTAATTAATTGTATTTTAAGTTAAATAAAAATATTGTCCTTCCTGTTGTCGAATATTGCTTGTGTTACTAAAGCAAAAGAAATATGTTTTATTTAAACTCTCCGACAATGTGTCATTAAATCTTCAGTCTACAAATGTACTGGGAAAAAAAAGTGGACAAAAATGGAACTGACAAAAATGGATAAAATGGACTTTGTGGTCAAGTCCATTTTAAGAGTTTTAAATTTTTAACGTGATTCGTATTATGATTCTGATAAAGCGGCCATTGTAGACTCTCTGTTTTGAGTAGCCTCATTAATTTTTCTATTTGCCTATAATAATCCAACTTCTCTACAACAAACTCATACACCTTAAATGACGGACACACGACAACTAAGTAACGGTCTACAAAAACCCATTTTTTGAGTCATAAAAATACCGTAATAATGTCTTGACACGGCCAATATTTCACGTGAGCTTGGCTACAATCACTTCCTTTTAAACAGACGAACAAATGTCAACTTTACAATCTTAGCGGGTAAGAAAACCGAGGGGTTCATCAAACCGTGCTGCCGCGAACCTTAAAGCTTCCATTCAAAAATAACAAATAAAATATACTGTCAAACAATCAATGTCCCGAAATAGAATGCAATTTCGGTTGTAAGATAAAAATAGGGACTCTGTTAGATTACCGAGGGTGAAAATAGCTGCGCTCGTTAGTTAAAAGATTTTTTAAATAAAACAAGAGTTATAAGGAAGAGATAACTTAAACGAGTATCTTGTTAGCAAGTATCGTTTAGGGAAATTTCGTTACTTTTTTTTTTTGTTTTTTTTTAGCTTTTAAACCAAGTTATTTATTTACGGATATTTAATATCCTTATTAAATGCCGCAAGAAAACTGTAACTGCGTCCCCTGAAACCTTAAAGCGACAACTTTTAATTAAATTCAGGAACTTTACTCCAAAACTAAAAGTGACAAATATGGCCGCATTATTTAAATTCATAGTAATAAAATGAAGTTAGCACAAAGCGGGTCGTCATCCCCTTAAATAGTAGGAGGGTAGCACCACAATCGATAGGGATGGATACATAGAATATTGATTAATAATATTGGTGCTGTTAAAATTTTATAGCACCACTTACCGTTAAATAAGTGGAATGGGTCTATTTGAACTGGAATTAACTTTAGGGTGCTGATACAACATTCGATAGTTTGTTAATATAGGAAGTTGTGTTGTTTCGTAATCGTTTCTATACCGAGGAGTTACCAATATTGTTGCATTTTAAGTCTAAACTGGCCTATATTTTTAAGGTTCCGTACGCCAGTCGGCAAACACGGACTTATAGGATAACTTTCTTGTCCGTCTGTCAAGACCCTTTTTCTCACGAACGCGTGGAGGTATCAAGCTGAAATTAATATTTAAGACTCAGGTCTGCTACCCATTGGAGCAGTGAAAAAATCAAACTTGTAAGTCAACGCGATCAAAAGATATGGCCGTTTATGTCGCATATTTTGCGATTTCAAAAGAGAATCAATCAACACCTATATGTATGTTACTTCCCGTTGACCTAGAATCATGAAATTTTGCAAAAAGCAATGTCTTACTAACCGAAACCGGTGTGCGAGTCCAACTCGAACTTGGTGGTTGGTTTTTTTTATAATCATAGTCTTTATTGAAAAAAATTGTCAGAGGCTACAGATGAGGACATAGTAATGCTCATCTTTTACACCAAGCAAGTATTTTAAAGCAAGTTAGTATCCAATAAAGATTTACAGATAAAAAAAACTAATCCCCCTCAACCTCATCTCATAAGATTTATGTAAATTAGGAACTACGTCGGTACCTTCGAGTGTTTAATTTGTATGTAAATATTTGACGAAATAAAAGATAAACGGACTCCGGTTAAATTAACACTCTTAAAAAGAAGTTTAAAACTATCGTTTCTCTGAATAAAAAAGGAAAAAAAAGTGTGAGAAATCAATTACAAAAAACTTATTAAGTCTTCTTAGGTATTTTAAAGATGTTGCTAAGGATCAAATAAAGGAACTTATTTGGCAAATAAACCATTTTCCTTTCACGTGTTTAACTTAACAAAACATGTACGTTAACGTGACAGCAGTAAAGTTCAAATGTCAACACATTTTTCTGCTATTTTCGCCGAAACGTGTCTGCCTTATTCCCCTTACAAAATGGGGCGCTCAAATACAAGAACTTTATCAAATACTTGTAAATTCGCGCTAAAATCGGTTCATGTATTGTTAAAGACTCGTTTTTCCATTTCAGGGCAAATGATAAAACTTGGTTAAAACTAGCACAGACCAGAGAAGCAGGGCACAAGAGGGACTTAGTAGGTGGACGGAACAAGGCGGTTAATGATGAAGATGAAGGCAAAGGTCAAAGAGTCCATCCTGATTTTCTGTATCTTGTTCTACTAAAGACCTTACACCAGTCTTTTTATAGAAATAATCATTCTGTAATATCAGTCTAATAAAAGCTTCATTTCACCTGGGCGCCTGCACAAACAATGTGACATCTTACGCAACCAGCCACTGGTTCTAAAAATACTCCATAGCAATAGGGTGGAGTAGACCTCACATTTTATTGTGACATTTCATAATAATACCAATCGCAAGGCGACTGCTTTCTTAGAAAGAATATCTTTTAGATTCAAATGTTTTCAGTTATGCTTTGATCGAGTGCTTTCTTTATTTGCATCTTCTTAACGAGTCATTGGTACTTTTTAGATCAGTCAGGACCAGAAGGTGGCCATTAGTCGCTAAATATATACATATAAGCTTTAACAATATAAATTTTGCTTCCGAGCAGCCATTAGCAGTTTGTATTAGTTGCTCAGTATATTGTAACAGGTAGCCTATTAAATAATTAATTTAAGTCTTTAAATTTACGTATATATCATTATTATTCATTTATTTTTGACTACGTTACCAGTGTTAATTTATGGAGAAGAGGTTTGGATTTTAATTCACGATTTTATAATAATAACAAATAGTGTCTTACGCACAAATTGAAGAGTTCTGACGTAGTGTGATAAAAACAATTAACAATCTCATGAAAAATTAATGGTAAGTACTTTGTACTCAAGTGTGTATTTCTAGGGCTGGTAGGTAAATTGACACTACATTGACATAGTTGCCATCGGGGGAAAAATCGGGATGAGACTGGCAAAGGACGTGGAGATAGGGTGAATTCAGGCTGTGAATGGGGATGGTGATGCCATGTTAGAGCCATACATACTAATATCCAAGAGTTGATATTGAGTTGAGTCGAAAGTTGGCACTTAGTAGGGCATGCGGAACGAGCTTTCGGTCCCATAGTATAAAATCCGGGAAAAACCGGATCACTATGGGACCGAAAGCTCGTTCCGCATGCCCTAGTACTTAGTCAAATTGCTTATTAATTAATTTGACTTATATGTATTCAGTCTAAAAAAATCCTTCATCTCGTCATTAATTTGACAAGATTCTAAAAAAGTATCAAATCAAAACTAAGGCATTTACTCGATCAGCCCATTCAACAGTTCGTTCGTTGTCATCATTGTTGTTGTTGTCGGGTTATTGAGAATTTGAGACTGACAGTTCTAGAACATGGTTTAAATAAGCTGATCGCGATCTGTTTCACAAATCATTACACATTTATTTTCTAAGTAACATTATGAGGTATGGTGTAATTATTATTATTATTATTTTTTTAATTAAGATTATTTATCAAGTGCTTGACGTAACAAGGCGCTCAGGATACTCGTAATTACAACGAATTCAACAACGCAGCGCTGCCTGGCTGACTGCAAAGTGCAAACCATTAAAAGAATTTAAACATTACTTACATTTTATGAGATTAATTAACAAAATCTTACTGCTATTAGAAACGTGAAAGTTTCTGAGGATGGATGGATGTTTGTTACTCTTTAACTCGAAAACTACTGAACGGATTTTGACGTAACTTCACAGTAATATAGCTTATCCTAACCTATTAGATGAGCAATATTTGCAATCACATTCTCGAAAACGGCTATAACAATTTCGATGAAAATTGCAATTGTATTAGGGCGAAAAGCAAAAAATCGATCTAGCTAGGTCTCATATCTGGGAATATTCGATTTCTCTATTTTCACCACAGCAGAGCTCGATCGCGCAGGCCCTACATCAGAATAAAACATCTATAGGCTACAATTTATTAAGATATTGTGTAAAAACTTGAATTTACGTAAAAAAATAACAATCACAAACCGCAACATGAACTTCTTTGTTTGGTAATTGTTTTCCCAGAAAACAACTTGTGGATTGATAGTTTCCAACCGGTGAGTTTTGTTATTTCTTCGAAACCTCGAAAGCTGTTTTACCAAGAAAGACACCCCCTAAAAACGGAAGGCTCCCAGGGCGTGCCCCCAGCGAGGGTTAATGAATTGGTTTCCCTTTTCCATTATTAGTTTTAGTTACTCGTTTAAGAAGACGAGACTAATTTAAGGGAAGTAATGATTGTCGTTGCAGCGTTCATTGACATATCCGTTGCAATCTGTGAGTTCGATACTTTCGTTAGACGAAGGATCGATTCCGCAGAGAAGAGATTAGACACGATCCGATGCTTCAGTCAATTTAATTTGTCTGCGCACGAATTACAGCTTATTCGTGTTGGACCAACCAAATATTTCGTACATGAGTAAGACACATTGATAAATCGTTTGCGTTGCTCATCCAAAAACATAACAAATTCTTGTTATGTTGGGATTGAAAATTGAAAACAACTATCGAATTTATACGTACGCTATGCAAATCGGATATTTCCTAATTTACGAAAAAGGTTAGGCAAAAAGGCAGTCAGACGACCTAAAAAGGTACGCGCCTAAAAATTCTATAGCATTTAAACGAGCTGAAGATATTTACATACTTAGTTCGATTATCAGTTCAGGGAATTCTCAATAATGACAGGGCTCGGTAACTCCTCAGGTTATATTTTGCTCCTCAATCAAAGCCAGGTACCATCCCGTTCGGGAAATTCGTAGAAACTCTCTCCCATTTTGTTGGTGTTAAATATTTTGTTCTGAACCAGCTTTAAATCTGTTCAAATTTCGTCTCTGACACTCTTTTTGCGACATTAATTAACCGACGTCGTTTATAAGTAGAGTTAGGCATTAACGGAGCTGTTGTTGGGCGTCGTGCCAGCAATCTTAGACTGAAGATCTTACTCCATGTTCGCTATTTATTGCAATTATTCGCGAATCTCTAGAATCTTCTCTCCCCTCTGAACTTGAATGGATTGCTACAATAATACTGTCAAAACTCCGTTCACTATGTGTTGGCTTGATCGTTTGCCTTCAACCGAATTATCAAGCGAGATTAGTTGTAATACGCTACGACATTACTTTGAACGACTTCAAATTGAGAGCAGCAAATATAGGATTAAATTAATTAGAACAGCTACTATTCGTATGTAAATAATTATCTGTGTTAGTAATTACATTAACGCCACAAACATAACAATTTTGGCGTGTTTGATAGTAAATTAAATTACATGCCTACATCCTGTATTCAATGGAGTACTAAGAAGTTATTGAGTTCAAGCTTTTTTTAATTATAGTTCAAGAACATCATTATTCACGTTAGCCTAATTGCTTTTCAAGTCAGTTAGGCACAAGTGAACGGTGGAACAGCCTTAATTAGCACCAGAGCTCATACTTTTTTTTTGCAACTAACCATAATGTACAGAACTTTATGTATGACAGTTGACAATTGAAACGAAGAGGATAAAAATTGCCAGCAAAAAAAAAAACCTTAAAAGTTTAACGACCCCAGACGTTAAAAGGTCGACTAAAAAGTATTTCACCCTACTGAAGTGGATAGTTTTAAAGTGTCGGTTACAACGACCGATATATGTTGAGACGTGGCGGATGATCGATGTCCCCCCTCGTGGCTGCGATGGCGAAGGGATCGGGAGGGTGTGGAAGATCTTTTAATACAGTTAGTTAGACGGTAACAAAAACAAACAAAGCTGGGTGGTCCAATGTCCGCTGCCGACTAGTTATGCTTACGTAAGAGTAGAGTATTTCCCTCATTGTTCACGACTAACTTCGTGGATTAAGTACATTAATGCTAGTTTGTGATATCCAATTTTCATGTCCACTTAGCCACCTCATTAATATCTCTTTGTAGGCACTATTTACTTGAAAACTATTAGCAGTCTTGTCTGTATTTATATTCAACAAAGGTTTTGTTGAGTCATATTCAAATCCACGTGTTATGTAAACACATGTGTCCCTTACACTTTGCAACGTAAAATAAATGCTAAACATCAGTTTGTGTTACACAAGAATCCCTTTATATATATAGTTGACCTTTGAATTCTATGATAGTACATAGTTTTATCTCGACTAGTAGAAACATAAACATCAGTACTTGGTTTTTAGGAGTAGGAATTAAGAGTCGACCAATCGTAAAAGTCCGATAACGAGGTTGTTACAAGATCGACGCGTGCGCAACTGTGATTAATATAATTGCCGCCATTAGTGACTATCGGAGTATCGACAGCGAAACGTTACTCGATAGTTACCCTGACTTTAAACACATGTTTTAACAATACTAGGAAATCTTTAGTACACATTTGTTGTAAAGAAAGTACGTAATGATAATTTCCTGGTTTCTTTTAATAATTTAATTCATCATTTGTAAAGAGAAACGTGAAAGAAGATTGTGGTATCTTCTTTGATGCCAATATAAAGAAAAACCCTTAAAGAAACACCTAAATAAAAGCTTAAATATTATTGCGCTGCTGGAATTTAAGTTTATTTAAGTTTTTGGCAACCCGCAATCTGTGCCCTCAGTGAACTTTAATTTATTACTATGTATTTAGGCATTCACTTAGGTATCACTATTAGTGAAAACTATTTTATATCATTTGCTTAAGTGAGAGGTATAAGTTTATGGGACAGTTAGGTTTGAAGACTAACTGGAAATGGGAGCTTAAATTTAAAATTGCCTGTACATTTTTACTGTATAATTTTTCTTAAAATTTATATTTATATAAATTAGTGCACTGTGTATTATAAAGAAAGTATCAGAATACAAATAATATAATACTATATTTCTCTTCAGAAATAATGTCTCTTCACAAATATTAAAATTATGGTTAAGTACTTTTTAAGAAATACTTCTACATAACACCCAATTTCTGATTTGAGTATTTGTGATTCCTTCAATGTTTGGAGTAAGTAACACTCAAAATTATAAACTTAAATAGAGTTAGACAAGTCTTAAACTTCAATTCTCAATTTAGAAACCGGAAATTAGTATAATAATTTGGATAATAACCATAAAAAAATAATAATTAAGGACTGAAATAAATGGATCAGTTAATGAATAATGAATTAAGTTAGTTAGTAATGGACATACTTTCTATCAGAACTTACTAGTTGAAAGTTTTATTTCCCAAATTGGTACAGTGGTCAAGAACGGGTTAAATTTAAATGTTCAATGAGTATAAAAAAAAATGAAACTCAAAACCAGTTCTGGCTTTAAAAGTAAAATCATCAACAATAACATACCTACATCAAACCAGACAAATTATTTTTGAAAATTATACATAACATAACATCACGCCTGTAATACCAGAAGGGTTAGGCAGAGGAGTACCTAATTGTACACCCACATTTCGTCAGTTATATTTAAGTCCCATGTTATAGGGACGAGCCTATTGCCATCAACAGGGCGCAAATCAGACTCCGTGGCTGCTACTGAGAAATAAACAGTAAGAATAAAAATAACCTTACAACAAAAAAATACAGAAAAATAAAGCACCTTGCAAAAATACTACAGAAACCAGAAATCTATAGGAAATAATAAACCCATACTTCAACCGGTTGGTATATATACAAAAAGACAAGTCTTTCCCCTAAAGGAAGCGGTAGGCCCTTGACACAGTGCCACTTGTGGGGGTCAAGGCAACCCACTTGTCCAAATTGTTCATACTGGCCTCACTGAACTTCAACAGCATGGAATTTCTATAGAGCAAGGAAATCTGGGGAATACTGGTTACTTAATGCATTATTTTTGTACTGAGTTTACCTTGTACCTCTACAAGTTGTGATGTACTTTTAAATGAAGAATGATACATAAATATTAAAAGTCTTTTGCCATACTAATGTCACTGTTTTACTTTATAATTGGGACTGGTAGCAGACTTCTAGATTTTTATAGTTGTTTGTATAATAATGAGGAAAAAAAAACATGGAAACCACTTTAGCATACAAAGTAAAAAAAGGAATTTCACGATAAGCCATATCACTATGATTAACACCATACTCCCAAGTCAACTGTTGAATAGATGACCCGGAATAAACATAAATTTCATGACACAACATTTCAATAACATAAGTTTCATGGCACCTATTCAATGGGTAATTTCTTACATGGAATTTTAAGAGAACAGCAAAAATATGGATACATAATACGAAAACTAGTGCCACATTTTAAACAATACAAAAGTAGTAATCCATTATATGGACCAGTGCACTCCTAAACGAACTTAAATTGAATTATGTCAAATACCTATACATGATATAATGAATACGAAAAGAGGATAATGATGGTAAGAGCTATTATTACATTATTATTGTTTAATAAAACAATAAACTTCTTTTGGGGCAGTCAAGTAAGTAATAAACCCACAATCCATGGTCCTAGCATAAGTACTACTATAGTCTAATTTTATTATGATGCATAGAATTTATTAAATCATAAATAAGTCCATTTAGTAGCAGTGAAAATCAAAATACTTCTAAATAGGTAAATATTTAATATCTCAGATAAGATTCAACACCTCTATTCAAGATAATGTCCTTTGTTTTAATAATTGCAAATATTATTACATTATCAATAAACACTTTACGTAATAATCTGATAAGATATTTAATAATAAATTGTATTGATAAGCTTTCAAAAATTCTTGAAGATTTTCTTAGCTTTAGTCATTTTTAGGGTTCCGTTATTCCGAATCCAAAGGGTAAAAACAAGACTATTACTAATACTCCACTGTATGTCTGTCTATCACCAGGCTGTATCTCAGGAGCGGTGATAGCTGGACAGTTGAAATTTTCACAGATGATGTATTTCTATTGCCGCAATAACAAATACCAAAAACAAGAGTAAAATAAATATTTAAGGGGGCTTCCCATACAACAAACGTGTTTATTTATTTTTATATATAATGGTACGGAACCCTTCGTGCGCGAGTCCGACTCGTACTTGACCGGTTTCTATTATTCTTGTCCTGTAATCACCAGGTAAACTTTTTTTAATGAATTGGTACGGATTTAGTGACAAGTAAGTTAGCAGATCATAAAATATAATCATGCAATTCATTCTTACATTTAAACATCTAATAGAAGTGTGAAAAAAAAATTAAATTAAGAAAATTGGCAGTTCTATCCTTCTACACTAGGCGGGCAATTACATAAATTATGATCATTGTTCACCAATTTGTCTGTAAAGTGTGATGATTATGACAATTAAGATATTATTTTCCTTTAATTGTTCATTGCTGAACCATTCTTTTCAGGGTTACTTTTAAACCGAGACAAGAGCAAGGCAGCTTAGTATAAAGTTACTAAAAAAAAACTTTGCTCACTTAACTTTGTATTTACATAATAACATAAACAGCAAAAAGTTTGTTGTTTTGAGTTTCCAATAATAATACAAAGTCAATGTCAAAGATTGAATACATGTGTGTTCAAGGTACTT
Organism: Eugnorisma glareosa; assembly: GCA_947578425.1. Taxonomy (NCBI): domain Eukaryota; kingdom Metazoa; phylum Arthropoda; class Insecta; order Lepidoptera; family Noctuidae; genus Eugnorisma; species Eugnorisma glareosa. Next base: position 14,151,157 of record OX387960.1, on the reverse strand, counting down.
TTAATGGGATAACAAGTTATTATTAGTAATTAATTAGGATCATAAATCTTATAATAGCATGCAGGTGATATTGACAACTGCTTTCAAAGTGTGCGAGGGATTTAATGATGTCGTAATTAATATTGTGTTGGAAACTAAGAGATAAATGCCAAACTATTTGTGAGATGATGAAGAATTGAATAAAAACTTTGTTGGGAAAAAGTGTAGTGCCTATTATTCTGTCAGAAGCAATTAAGCTATGTTTCTCTTTGGTATGAAGAGTTCTAGGAAAATGGTGCTACATGAATAGCAACTATTTGAATATTTTTTAATAAATATTCTAAGTTCTCTTTATATAATTATTTTTTAATTACTTCTAACGGCTCTAAGCTAAATAAGCTTCTGCTTGCATCGGGGGTTGCCATTAAGAAGTTAATGCAACAATTTCCCCTATTTGTGTGCCTATCACACCTTATTTTGATAAATAAGGGGAGGTACTATCAATGTTTACCTTGACATGAAAACAATGATAAATATTGTGGTAACAGTGTTTAATGATGTGGTAAAATAAAAATAAATAGTTATTGAAGTAACTGATAGTTTCTTATAATGTTATAATACCAGTCTGATACTGTCCACTACTGATACTTTGTACTGTGTACTGCAGGGCTAGCCTTTTCGCATACACAGAAAGCATAAGCATTGACGCATTGATTGAATAAGGCGGATTGGTGATTTTAGACATTAATTAATTATACCTCCAGGTTTCCTCACAATAGTTTCTTGCTCAGAAACAAATATTTTTGAATTACATGTTTTGTAAGTAAAAAGTTTTATATTTAATTATTTATTTAAATTTTCTCACACAAAAGGGTACAAAGGTGGACTTAATGCCATAGGCATTACCTACTAGTTAACCAAGGATGGTTGAAAGATGAAACAAGGTATTTGTCTTGGTATTATTCTTGTATGTATGTTTCTCAATTTTAATGCTGCGAAGTCAGTTTATTCCCCAAACATATAATCAAGTGTTCAGCATGTTATTAGAGGAAGAATGACTGAGTTTAATGGCTTAATGTGATCTTTCAGCACGGGTGTGCAGTTTCAATTGAATGATTTTGATTACCATGTAGTGTGAAGTTTGACAAATGGAGAATTTAATTGTGATAATGAGATGTTTCAGTAGCTGTTTCGTCTAATAATAGACTTGTTTTGCAAGTCTTGTGTATTCTAAAATATTGCTATAATAATACCCTTGCCCCACAGTATGGTAAAGGATTCGTATTTTAAGTATGAGACAAATATTATGTGACATGTTTAGCAATGCATGTTTTTTTTTTGTTGAGATCCCAAAAGGTACCCAACCAAACCAATAGAACATTTTTTTTTATTACTTGCTCTTACAAACAGAAAGGGATGTAAGAACTCGGGTTCAACTAAAACTTTGTCAGCTAAAAATATGGGTTTAACTGATAAATCAAGATTTGAATGTGCTAAAGCATTAAAGCTTATTAGTATTTGACTTAAATTCTCAATTATATTGTTTCTTATTTTAAATTGTTTATATTTTTATCAGTGAGTTCAGTAAGTGGTTGCTTGTATTGTTGTAATTTCATAATGTGAAGCAAGTAACACAATATTAATAATAAGTTTCAGTATTATTTTTATCAAAGCTTTTATCAGTTCTGCTATTGTCTCCAAACCACAGTGAACTAAATAAATATACCTATTTTAGTGCAGTTGATAAATAAACGTAAGATTTTGCCAGTATAAACAACAGCATTCATACTCCCATTTATATTGGGGCAATTATTAATAATATATTCAAATATATTATGTAGTGTCAATAATCAATTCTTGTCATTACTTAGGTATGTAGTAATTACAGCTGCAAATATGCAATAATCTTGAATCATTTTGGTATGTTGCATGTAAGTTTAAGTTAGTTGCAGTTGTAAACATTGCCCAGGCAGATGCCGCCCTGGACTTTGTAATCTAATGTATCTAATTTGTCTGTTTGAGTGTGATGATTATAAAAATTAAGATATTGTTTTTCCTTTATTATTTCTTGCATTGCTGAAACGCTGCTATAATCTTGTTTTACCTGCATTTTGATATTTTGATGTAAGCAAGTACATCAAGTAAGTTGCTAATGCAAATATAGTTTAGTGGATCTTGTATTATCTATCAGCCTATGATATTCACACTGGGTCACTGACCTCCACTATATGAGAGGGAGGTTCTTTAGGTCATTTCTGTTAATCTGCTATTAAAACAAAATGCTTGTTCTTGTGATTGGTTGAGCAAACACTGAATAAGTAGACTTACATGTCTATGTCAACCTTACAAAGAGTTAGTTACTCTTCATCCTTGCAGGATTTTGCAGGAGCCAGGAGGAGGCTGACAAATATTGTGTAAAAAAGTTTGAATAGACTATCAATCAGATGTGTAAAGATGATTAGACTAGATTGTGAATACTACTCAAACTGGCATTTAATTATGAAGACAGAAATATTCATAAACTATAAGAATTGTATAATAATGAATAGAAAATTATACATGTTTCTGCTACTTTATAATGCAAGATTATTGCAATATGACTTTGAATTGTTATAATCTTTAAGATCTTATATTAAGTAATACCAAAACATTGTCATGTAATGTTTGCTGGGTCTAACACAGTGGTAATGAAATGACAAATTCTCATGGACAATACCACTAACTGTACCTGTTTTAAGAGTTAATAAATTAGCAATTTAAATAAATCTAGATTATGCTAAGACATGACCAGACAACTTGCCTTTAATACCTATTTTGTATTCAAACATATAGCATTTTGCAACCTTTTATCATATAAATTAGTATTATTATTTTTCCAAATAAAGCAAAACAGCAAAAGTAAACTTTTCATGTTACTATTGGATATCTAAACATGGCCATACAACTTGCTCTGTAGAGCGTTGTCTCTCTCACACGCCGCATACCGGCTATATCTCTGTCTCTTTCACTCCCTTCACTCCATGGATAAGAGAAAGTAACAAAAGAAAAATAACACATCCCAGCCTCAATACATAGTAGTAAGTGCATCCGCATTTATGGTAACTAACTTACACGTTGGAAATCACCACCAAAACAAATTATATAATTAAAGGTCTGTGAGTCAACAAACAACTACTGTACCATATAACCTATACCCCTCAAATAATTATACATCTAACTTTCACAACGATGCCGTAATTAAGATATTAATAGACGTTACATGTATAATCACAGATGTGTACGATATATAAAGTAAACATAAACAGGTAAACTAACCCTTTCTTCATGAGCCACCTCTGTTGGCCCCAGTTGATAAAAGAACGTTCCAATGAAGAAGACACTCATCCATTTTACGATCACTCATCTATTTACACGATTTATATAATTTATATTTGCACTACTTGTCACAATCAAACTAAAATTCCACTTTTTGCTGCGCTAAACGCAGACGTCATTGACAAACAACCGAAGTGACGAGTTATTGCACGGGATCACATAGTAGATGAAAACACTGCGTATTTTAAGAGCCATTGCATCGATATATCACAAATCTTATCACTTGAGGTTATTACATTACTAATCACTTCGTCTACATCGGTTATTTATAAAAATAAAAAGGTAAAAAGCAAAAATTACTCGTAGACAGCACTCACGACGTCGCACACTCACATAACGTAACGTGCGATTTCGTTCACACACACACACAACTAAAGTCAAGGTGACAGTTGGGCGCTAGCGTCGTAAAAGTTGGTCCGAATCCGACTCTATTCTATTTAGCTATTGCAACACTGAGTATAGTTTCCGTATTGTACGGGACTTCGTAATGGGCTTCGGACCGATAAAGTTCATAATCCACGATCCCAAAAATTAGAATGATATTGAACAAAACCTTTGGTTTAGTTATACTTGATAATAATTATTTGAAACTTCGGCCTGTTTTTGATTATTACGTTTTTTTTTTTCTCTGATTCTTCTTTCTGATTGAGAAAAGGCTAGGCAGGTGTTGATGCTTCTGTCTGAATTGATTTGTATTTCTTTTAAAAAGAGCTTTTAGTTTTTCCGTGTTCAAATTGACTCTTGACTTTAAAACCAGAAGGGCAAACTATCCCTTGACGTGACTGCTTGCACTCGACGACGGTCCTTAGCTCGACTGTACAGCTACTTTTTCAAAGGGGGGAGGGAGTTGCATGGTATCCTGGGCTTACCCAGGTTATGATTATGGGGGAGGATTCGGGAAGGAGGAAGATAGGTGGGGACTTACCGAATGATCCTAATCAGGCGGTATTACTTACGGAAAATAATGAATAGGTATGTTTTCAGGAAAATATATGTTCCACTGTTATCGCCTCGGTTTCGGTACACCTATGTATGAAAGGCCTACTAGGACATGAATACTTTTATTGGCACCTCTAAATTCATGAAGTCCTCAAAGGTGTCGCATACCCACATATCGTACCACATAAGCGGCGCGGGTTTGCGGCCCTGCACAATGTCATTATTGTAACAACATTATAGAAAAACGGTTGTCCAAGAACCTCTTCCTCCTCTTGATTATAGTTTTCAACATGTTTTTGCGGAATCGCAACTTTTGCTAATAATTACCCGAATTTTATAAAGATGGGCTCTGATAGTTTGTTAACCAGGCAAAGACGTATTCTAAATCCTACGAAAAATTTATATAAAAGTTCCTTCTGAGTGTGTTATTGGGTTTTTCCATCTGAAATGTCTGTAGCAGCCACGGAGTCTTTCTGCTCGATTGATGTCAATAGGCTCGCCACCAATTACATGGGAATAAAAAATAACTGGTGAAATGTGGGTGGTATAATTAGGTACACCTCTGCTTAACCGTTCTGGGATTACAGGCATGATTTTATGCAAGTTCCTTTTAATGTAGGAACCAACTACGCGGAGACACAAACTCAGACTCAGACTTCTGTCGAAGGTCGTAATAATAGACAGCCTATAGCTACTCTATCAAATAGCTTAAATTTTTTCTGTCAGGCGTATCACAATCCGTAGTACTTATATGGGTACATACATAGAATGGATATTATGTTGCACAAGTTGTTTTCGATTCGTGTTAAGTAGTTTAATTAATGGGTGCTCGTTTAGTTGGAGTCGAAAGGGAGAACGTGCGTTCCTAGGGACGTCGGATCGGATGCAGTTGGCATGGCGCGGCGGGCTGATAATAATATTGCACGAGTTTCCCCCGGGCTTCTCACTCATGGTAGTCGGAGGAAGAGTCGGGACTTAGTCTGGGGAGTGTATCCATTAATCCATGAGGATTTTGCCCCAAAAGAACGGTTCCGTCACGGGCATCTCTGTTGCTTTTCTTTCGGTTTGAAATGAATAAAAACACCCCTTCATTAAATACATAGATTTTATTAGAAAATGAAAACAAAATCCCTTACACTACCTAAATAAGGCACGACGTGTTCAAACGAATCGTGTGCCAACAGGCGCACTCAGCGGGGTCCACTGGTCGCTTCGCCACACGATAGGGGGAACAGAGATTAGCACACATATGCACATAGACTTTCACATAAATCAAACAACCCTGTACATACATATGCTGTTTACAAAATATACAATTATAATGCCACTGCGCAACTATTTATTGCTGATTATACGAAACTTGCTCACAATACTGTAATTTGGCCGGAAAACATCCACGTATAAACTAACATTTCTTTAACAGCAACACATATAAAGCGTTTGAAACAAGGACGAAGTACTAGCGCGCTCACTGACGGTCGATCATTTTCACCCTTATGTACTCAATAATAAGATCGAAAAGTGGCCGACCATTAGTAAATGCGGTAGAACGTCGGTTATACAACTTATACACAAGTCTCTTAACGTCGATATGTTATAGATTATATATGATTGATATACAAGTGGTAGGAAGCAGAGGATTGATAACATTAATTATGAAGCTTTACAAGAACAGTAACACTGAAATTTACATAATGTACAACTGAATATTTATAAATATACATGAAATTTGTGCTATCAATGTGAAGGTGAGATATCAAAATGGCGCAATTTTTTGATGTTTTTTTTGTAAGTTTACTATTATTAAAAATATGTGTCAAATGTGCCGTGTACACAACTTTCTATATTACAATAAGTTAGTAGGTATACAAAGGAGCGTTATATTAATAATCGTATATAAAATGTTATATCTAAAGCGTGATTAAATTACATGTCCTCTACGAATACAATCTCTAAGTTGAAACAAAATGCAAAATTCTTACTATGAAATAAATTACTAAACCAACATTTGATACACTACTCACTAAATTTGTAAATAATAATATAGGAATAATATCTTAATTTGTATGTCTTTGTACCAAATCATGATTTAGATAGAAATTTTACAATTTTGAGCTTCATAGTCGTGAGAATGGTGCGAGAGAGCATTGATGAGAGATACATACAGTTCACAACAGTAAGAGGTTCAAAATGTCCAACTTTTCATCGTCTGAAAAGGTAATTTCGCACCCCTATTGAAAGACATTAGCAAAATTTTCACGAGAAAAATTTTGTATGCCGAAAATTAAATACAAAATTTTATAAATTAAAATGAACGCAGACATCACAACATTCAAAAATGAAATGATTATGAAAACGAGTGAAATTGAAATGACGAATAACTTACAGAATCTCAGATATCAATGTCTAAAAAGTTCAACAAATTATTGTCTCCGCATTACTGATACGTGCCCAAATTGTTCGTTCTCCGAATTGGTCAATAGGTACTACATTATTGTTAGGGTTACCAGTGTCTAATACTTAGGTAAAATATTACCAAAAAAATGGTTAAAAACGTTTTTAGTAAAAGCCAAAAAATTATTTATTGGATTTTCTACATTTTCTAGGCAGTACAAAAATTTGAAAGACACCTTGTTTAAAGTTCATCAGTCATGTTACGTGTGTACTAGGATTTAGTTAGTGCTAGGGTCTCCGCCCCAGCAGGTTGGCACAACAGGCTAAATGTCAGTAGTGGTCGATGTCGGCCGTCGGCGCGACTGAGTATACTGACGGTGGTCTGTGGAATAAAATTGTTGTTAATACTGTTAGTAAGTTATACTACGACGTATTACGTGAAAATACTAAAATTAATTTTATTACAGCAGGGATGTTACGAATATTTGCATTCGCATTCGCTTATGCGAATGATTCGCATCATTTTAAACATTCGCATCGACATTCGCATCAAGCGAAGCGAATGTTTTGCGAATGCGAATGTGTACAGGTCGTGTCGCGTCTTGCCTGGCGGCCGCACCGAAGGCGCAAGCAGGCATCACGTGTTTCATTCGACCAATAGGAAGCATTTCTTTCTCGCTGATTACTTGGTTAGTTTGGCTTGTTTTGTTTTAGTTGTCAGTCAGTTCTAACTAATCATTACGCAAATAAACAAGAAGTTTTTTTTTACGCCTATCGATCGATACCACGCTAAATGCAATGTTTTTCAGAAAACTTATTCCACAATTGGGCGCACTACCGATCGGCATTACGAACCCATTTGAAAACCGAAGAAGTAATAAAAATGATGACATATGTCGATTTAAGTTTTTTTTATTGTTATTCCCAAACATTCGCATTCGCACATTCGCACCCCGAAAATTCGCGTTTGTGAAAAATACGACATTCGTAACATCCCTGTATTGCAGTAACGTGTGTTCTTAAACTGCGGTTTCATTGGTAAGTTAATTAATTTCGGGTTCGGGTTTCGGGATCGGGTCCGCACGGAACAAATATTTGTATGACCGACAAGTAGTTTTTCCGGGTCTGGCTATTTGTGTATGTGAGTTTAAATGTTGGGAAACGCACCCACGATACAGGAGAAATGCCCCCCTAATGTGGGGCAACGTTAATAATAATAATTAGAAATTAGATTGTTCCCATTCAAATGTATCCCTTGTGGTATTAAACTATAAATGTTAGTTTAATATCCAAACTCCAAATTGATTTTTGGATTGGTAACATTTCTTTTTTAACGACGCCGATACACTATTCAGAGCGGTTTTCACCAATGAAACTGAACGAGATCAGCACATCTAATCGGCGTTCAAGAGCTGTCAGAGTCAGTGTTCGTTGATGAAGTTCGTTTTCAGTCAGATTAAGGGACCTCGCGTACTACGAGGCCACGAACACAACTTTTGCCTGCAGAAGCCTCTACCAGGAAGAAAATTGTACGACTGGGCGTTCGATTAGTTTTGTACAAGATGGCGGCGGGTCATGCGAAAAGTCATGGTCGTGCTGCGTAATAAGCGAGGTCATATTCTGTAGTGGTTTGTTTACCGCAGCGCTCGTCGTGGCGCGGGGAGGCGGGAGGGGCGCGGTAACGCAGACACGCGCGTGTCGTTGCTTGACGCTGGACGTGGTTGGTCCACTACTGGAGCTGGAAAGATAATAATGTTTTGTTAGAGTGTAGCTAGGATGTTATGAAGAAAACACAGTATCTTGAGTTTAATGTTATAGTCATATAAGTTGTGTACAGTCACGAGCTCCAGTAAGTAAACACTTATCAACTTTTATGTGTTTTTTTCCAACTGTTCTGATTAAAATTTAATGTTGTTACGAACATAGTATTCTGGAACTCATTTTTATGATAAAGATCCTATCTCCAAGTTACAATCGTTATTTCTAGCGAAAATTGCTTTTAAATTTAGGAAAGTGTATACACATTGGTACTCGAGGTTACCATTTCAAAAAATCACCCTGTAAACTTCGACAGGGTTATTTTTTTAATGTGACTCCCAAGACAGATGTTGTTATGAGCCGTACACAGTCAAGTAGTTAAAGAAGCCAATTTGGAGACAGCCGAAACCGCATTTTTATATTATTGCAAAATATATTTTTGTTTTGCTTGAACTCGGAATCATAATAGGATAGTAATATGAATTACGTTGCAATTCGTAAATTGGTCACAAAGTGACAATTCATAATATGAACTGCGTCTGTGACCATTTTAAATTTTTTAACGTGATTCATAAGTATCCTATTATGATTCTGCTAAAGAAGCCATTTAAGGCCCTCTGAACTGTGTTCGATCTAAGGGCCAGCTAGTAGCTAGTTTTTTTGCAGACTTTTAGTTGCAGTATTATTAGTTGCAGCTATTTTCAGGGTTGGCATTTGATTTTGGAATCTTCAAATCGACCCTTAACTTATGCCAATGAATGGCATGAAAGTAATATCCTTTTGGGCATGACATCGTTTAAAAAACATGCAAACAATCGTGAAGTATGGTAGAAGATCGGGGAACCTTACACGCAGTGGGTGACTCCAGGCTGGAATACTGATGATGATAATGTAGAATGTACTCACGATGTGGCTTACACTGTAAGGGACCGGAGGCAGGCCTCGTCATGGTGTTGTTCCGCTGAAGCTGTGACGGCGCCGCTATCGAGTACGGCCGTGTCGTGGGCGGCTGTAACACGTCACACTGACATGAAGAATTGAGTAAGGCACATTGAACGCGTGTTAGATTTGCAACCTTCCGCTCAGCGCCGAAAGTTGAAAATTCAACAACAAGCTCAATGTCCTCTGTGTTACTTTATATTCCCATATATGGGTAGAAAAGTAATAGTTGGTTTTGTTAAGAGTTAATCATATACCACACATTTTTTAGTTACATGAACCAGTTTGTTACACATAGATATTATAAAAGATGGACAACATCAAATCTTTTTTGGTAGGTGGAATGTGGAAATATGAAGATTATATCCGAAGGAAAGTTAGATAAAGAAGTAGAGGAGGTTTGGGAGGGGAAAACTGACTGAAGCAACAAGTCAAGAATATTTCAAAATGCAAGTTGCCTGAATATGTAAGGTATAGTCCAGTCATTAAGTCGGAAAACGGGTTAGAATTGCATGTGAACCGAGAAGGCTAAATTTTAGATATTACGTGGGGGTCTAAAAAAGCTTAACTTCAAACTGTCGACCAAGATTTTCTATGTGCATTTTCCGCCATCTTGAAAAAAAGGGTTAAATTCAGTTTTTTTACAATAACTCAGTCCTCCGTTGAAATACGAAAATTTTGTCTCTCGGTTCACATTCTAACCCGTTTTTTCACGTAGGTACATAATGACTGGACTAGTAAGAGTTTTTATAGTAAGGAAACATTTTCTTTGCAGCCAAATTAATTTTCAAGTATTAAGAAAAGTTTTGCTACAGTTATTATAATATACCCAGCACTAAAATATCTTAAGTCAATTTCAAAATTACATTGAAAATGCCTTTAGATAAAACAAATAACCAGGATACACTGATGCCGAATATAAATTATTTGGTATTCAAATTGATCAAGCTCAAATTCATCAGCAAGTTTTCTTAGACAGCATCACTACGCATTCTACAAACGTTGGAAACAGTTTAATTTAAGCTGAAACTATCAGTAGCAGCGTGTTTCAATTTACGGTGTGGATGAGACACGGATGCGAAAACGGTTAGTACGTATTCTGAACATCCCCCCCCACATAAAAAATCAAAATCAAAGCATTTATTTCAATTAGGCCAGTTACAGGCACTTTTGAACTGTCGAAACAAAGACAACAATGAAATGTAGCTACAGTCCCAGTCACAAGGCATAAAAACTGTGAAAGGACTGTAGTTGCCCATTCCCTAGCGTAGATCTCTATGGAGAAGAACGGGCATGAAACTCCATGGACACTCTTTTAAATCAGAGTATTGTTACAAAACCTTGGTTACATCATTAATATTGAGATGTTACACTATGTGAGAACGATGTAGCAAGATGTGCACGTTAAAAGTGTCCATAGTAAAAACAAAAAAAAGATTCATCAAAAATAAAAATACGTGGCAACTAAGAGATGACCAGTCACAACTGACAGCGCCCGTTCACACATAGAAATGTTACATCGGTAATTTAAAAAAATAACCCAGCTTCCAAATTGCGATACCTACTCGGTCAAAACGTATGTAAAAGCAGATTTCTTTTTTAAATTACCGACGAAAAATTTCGATCCTTGATGCGCTGAAGACGTGGTAACCGTCTGCAAGTGCGGTGTCCCTACCAAACTGTATAACAAATCGTGAAACATACATACGCGGCGACGTCGATACAAGCAAAATTATGACAGAATCACAGAAGTAAGTAAAAAGTATTGTTATCAAGTCATCAATTTAAAAAAAAAACTGTTCATGCCGATTTCATTTCCATTCCAAGAATCGGTCGAAAAACTGGTGGCGACCAAGACTTCTTCAAACAGTATTGTTCCAGAGCGGGAAAGAGATGGCGCTAGACGTCCTCTAGAGCTCCGTCTGTGACATTAAAACAATACTGCTTTAAGACGTCATTGTAACCCCCCATGGGCGCAAGCCTTATCAGTACATGGCAAAGCGAAACCGCATTTCATAAAGCGGTGGCATGAATAAGCTTATTTATAACCGTTCAAAGCGCATTCGGCATCAGTTAACCATGTTACATACAATTATTTTATCTCTGGTACACAATGGCCAATTTTTAAGCATTATAGTAAGTAACATGCAGAATTAGCAACGGAACAACCATTTTTTTCTTCCGGCACGAGATCGTTCACATGTTCATGATGACGGGGCCGTATCTGTAGGTCCTTTTCATATGCTTCGGCTACCAGGGAGTAGTGCAAAAGTGCACACAATCGGGTACTTGATACCACCAATCAATTGACCAATACCTTCATAGATTTTGTATTACAATAGCAATCTGTGACGTCACTAACTTAGCAACTCTATGACTGTACTATTTATTGATTGCAAAGGAAATAAAAATCTAACTTAGTAGTTAATTGAAAAATAATCGGGCTTTCAGGCCTAAAATACGTGTTTGTTTAAAGGAGTTTCTTCTCGAGGTATTGGTTTATGGCAAGTGTATGGTGTCAACTTTACCCAATCGACCCATTCATTCCTCCCAGAATTGACTATCCGGTAACTGGATGGCCGGAGCACGTGAAAAGGGACTTATGTCCTAAGTTTGGCCACTGTGTACACGAGTGTGAAATAAACAGTGGACACTCACAGGTAAGTGATGGCTTCGCATGGAGACGGGCACGCCGCAGGGCGCCGCGCGGAGCTGTGCCGTGAGTTAGTGACGCCGTTAGTGCGGCCCGAGGGTAACACGTTCAAAGTGGACCCGCGGTGGGGTTATGGGATCACAGGAGTTAAGCAACGAACACTGCATTTTTAGCAGGTTTTAAGTGTGGAGATTACTTGTGTATTCCTCCAGATTTAAGGACCTTTTCAAATTTTATTGTGTTGTCAAATCTCATATCAACGTAATTGAACATTTTGAGATACATATCACTTTGAGAAACTGGGGTTATAAGTGTGAGAACTTGAACTTCTGGTCTTAAATGAGTATTTCTGTCCTGTCTTCCCGATACAGACATGATATTTAGTTAGTCAGGGGCAATTTGGAGAAGTGCCATTAGAGATAGCAGAAGAAAATTTGAAAAATTACTTATATAAAATAATTTATGTAAAAATCTATCGATATTTACCGGAAGACGTGTGAACATGTGAAATATTATCATGGAAGTCAAAAACACAGGCCCGCATTGAACGAGTTAACAATATTTTTAAATGTATGATATTAGTCTATTCACGTTTAATAAATATATGAAATATACCATTATGGACACATTTTAGACACAATCGAAATGATATAAACGTTTAACATTAGAACAAAATATTATTATAGCTGTTTTACCAACACCAATTATTAGACATGTAAACAAAAAAGAATATTTTAGCTTGGTCGCAGAAAAAAATAAAAACTTTGGACTCATTGTTATGAAATAAACAAAATTATCGACTTTTCTTGTCTCTTCAAATACCCAAAGTAACAATATAAAAGTTGTTCCATTTTTTTTAGATCAAATAAGTTGAAGAGGCCAGACTACTTTTACTGTTATATTCAAAATATGATTCCTTATTTAAGTGCCCCAAGTATAAAATAAAACATTCGTAAAACCCACTCCAAAATTTCAATATCACATGAACCCCAAACAAAATAATAAAATAAAACTGTCACATTTCACTTTCAAAAAAATCACAATGATACCATTAAAAACTCAAAGCATCCGAAAAAAAAATTAACTCCCGACTTTCAAAAGCAGTGATAACAGTATAATCTCGTTTCAGCATGTTGGAAATACAGGGTGGAGTACACCAACACACAAACGGAACCATCCATATTCCGAAACCATCATGTACGTATTTTAACCACCACCTTACGTATGTATTTTATCATATGTATGCTAGTCTGTAAGGTACATATCTATGGGCCAAAGAAGCCTGAAAATAAATGGATGTTGTTTTTGTTGAAACCCCGGAATGATGTACCGAATACGTGGTAAACATATGTTTTAACCATGTAGGAAACAGCTGTTTTGTTTTAAATTTTTAATGTTCGAAATGATGTACTGAATATGTGGTAATCGATTGTGCGTTGAAGTTCTTCCCACCCTGTATGCCTGCCTTAACAAAAATATCATCCACTCCTTCTCAGAGCGAGGAGGCCTGTTCCGAGCATTGGGGCATAGGCTGATTATGCTATGCAATGTACTTACATCTCTAGGTGCAACCAGTTGGCTCTGTGGTCGCGGCCGAAGAGTCTCAGTGCCTTGTCGGACTAACATTGGCGTGGGGGGAATCTCGGGTTTTGGGGCTTTGTCTTCAACTTTCTGAAATGTTACATGTAAAGGTGTGATAGGAATGTGCATATCATGCGTTGCATGCTTGAAAACAACAAGATTCAAACGGGGCTGATTGACGCGAGGCATACGGAGTAGGTTGAAAGAGGTCATGGAAGAGTCATGCTTTGCGAAGAATTTTTGCTACCAAACGCGGTAACAAGTAACTGATGTCGCGGGTAGTCCAATAAATTAATATTCAAGTGAACAATCATATATACTAGATACAGTCGCTGCACTTTTTATGTTGGCGTAGTTTGTACAGTAATCCCCATGTACTGGGGTACTCTGGTTTAGTGACAGCCAACCTAGTAAATCAGTCGGAGAGACTGGATGTGGAGAGCGGTAAGTGTACGTCCTGAGAGACTTATGATTGTGTGGAATTCGTAGTGCACGAAACGCACACTTGGTCTATGCCCGGGTGTTTTTTTATCGTGACAGTTTACCATCTCTGAATTTTCACTCACTGCTTAGCGCCCAAAGTTGACAAGTTTTTTTTTGATGCGCTGGGATGCACTCTCTTGGATTGCGAACGTGGGATAAACCGCAACGTTAGGCCACGTTAGTCAGCGGTGCTACAGTCAGAATTCCTTGATTGCAAAGTTTCCTAAGTGAAGTAGTACCTGATGATGTCCAACAGTGATGATGTAGGACTCGGTGGAGACGGGCGGGCCGGGCGGCGCGCTGGCGGTGGGGCTGAGCGCGGGGTTGGAGGCGTACACGCCGCGCCGCGCCAGCCCGCGCGCGCCCGCCGCCAGCCCGCGCGCCGCCGCGCCCGCGCATCCCGCGCCTCCCGCACCTCCCGCACCTCCCGCGCCCGTGGTGCCTGCAATGTTACAACCATTAGACTCGGATTGCCACTAAATCCTTTGCCCAAAGCTCTGGCTGAACTGAACTCAATGCCACGCGGAATTTGGTCGCGAATTTTGCTCCCGATTGTTAAACAAATAAATAGCCATTATACACATTGAATACACTGGTCCTCACTCTACGATACCCCCTGTCGGGATTGTGTAACAGTTTAACTTTATAAACAATCTCTTTAATACATATATTTAAATCATTACATGTATTACAGAGAACAGTTGGCTCATACGTCTCGCATGGAACGATATACAGGGTGGTAAAAAAATGGCTGTTTCCTTCAAGAGTGTTGTATGGAACAGCTGTTGTTTAAAATACCGTTGAAAAAGTTCAATATGATGCACTGAATACGGTATACGGTAATCACCCTGTATACCATTTTCAGGACGATTGGACGAACCAATAGTATTCAAATGTCATTATTTACGAAATTAAACAAAAAGACAACCATTTTTAGACTTCGTACGGTAAATCTATCGATTTAACCCTTTTTTTCATAAAATATAAATGCTGATACAATTACGAATAAAATAATAATGCGATAAAAAGCATGTTCCACTTACCACCAGGTATCCTGTGCAGTTCCCTATGTGAACTGTATTGCCTAAGTTTTGACGTCGGCAAGCTTGTTTTCCTTGGAACTGCCACCGGTGGGACCATATTACTGTATGATGCTAAAATAACATAAAATATGGAGAAAAATAAATAAATGTTCATGAATTTTGATTTTTATGCTCGACCAAATAAATCGCGAGAAATGATTTTGATTGAATGTAAATGGATTATGAAATGTGCATCTAATAAATTTAATAAAATTCAAATTGTGTTTGTTTTTATGTGATATTATTACTTTTGTAAAATCCCGAAATTAATAGCTTTTTGCTATTTCAATTTCAGAGAAAAAAATCTTTTTACTGAAACGAAAATAAGCGTCTCAAAGCTGTACGCATAGTCGCTGTCGTTATTGGTTATGGTTAACATAAACATGCGACACGCGCATCGTATTGATCGTATAAACTCACATTCAACCATCATGGTAATATTTTTTTTATAAGTCCTAGATGTAGGCTTGCCTCTTGCCACAACTGTTAATTAGTACAAAAGGGAATATGCATGTAATTTTTTTTTTCACTTAAATCAATAATATGCAGTACTATCAACCCAAGAAAATAATTAAAAGTTAATTTCAACTACTGCTTGTCGCACAAAAAAAAAATTAAGTCCTACAATTTTCTAAGACAGTTCAAACGCCCATGACTATCGCGGCCATTCATATCATAGCATTTGATGTCACTTACCTCTATCTGCCTTGTTTAAATCGAATTTGTTGCCCTTAGTAGAATAGTTTTACTTTAATATAAGTGCTTTATTTAAGCAAAAATTGCAATAACAATATTATAGTAAAATCTTAGTGAAACTTGAAGTACTTTTCAACTAAAAGTGTTTCTTTGACACATATCATTTGACGTCACTACCGGAATCGATGCGTTTAGTGTTTGCGTTCCGTTTCACCAAAAACACGCTACATAAAGTATTAAATTGTAAAATAAGTGTTGTATTAGAGAATTAAACAAGTGTACCACAATGTTTCTAAGGTCCAATACAAGGCATTTTCAAGAAATAAAAAAAGTTTTGTATTTCTTGCATATAGTCTATTGGTTAGTGGTAATTAACTGCAAGACGCCCGCTTTACGTATGTACGTTGCGTTAGTACCATGACCAATAAGGACAGCGCTTAATAGCGCGATTTTGAAGACTTCTGGATCGTAAAATACGTTCAACCAATCAGGATTGCATCCGATCCGTGTAAGTAATTAAATCAAACCCCATACATACCTCCAGAACTCGGAGTAATAATCCTAGTCGGCTTCGGCATCACACTAGGCGCGAACATCTTCTTCTCCGGACTTGCTTTACCCGCCATTATATCCCTCTTCACCGAGGGCTTTTTAACCATCGTCGCACTATTGATAACCGTTGTGCTGTGCATATCGTAAGTCCGTTCCATTCCCGAAGAATTGCCTTTAGTGATGGCAGCCACCGTGTAGGACTTGTCGTCGATCATGTCGTAAATTGGGGATATTGTGTTGGCTAAGTTTAGCAGATCGTGTTTAGTTCCTTTCCGTAGTGACATAAGCGGTGTTGAGGCGACTTGTGAGCCTGCAATGTGAGATTTTGTGGGTTTGAACGCACGACGACTAATCAAGCTATGCAAAACCAAAATAAGGTGATCTCTCATTGTAGGGAAGCTTGTACAAAGCGAGGTTAGGATAAACTGGATATGATGTGTCGTCGTGTGTTCATGTGCCTTTCCAAGCCTTTGAAAGCATAGATTAGCTTTGTCCAATATTATGCAAAGATTTTTCATCGCATTGCGCTGTAAATTTGATGCTTTGAGTATATCTCCGACTGGGGAGAACGAAGACCTATGTCGGAATCCTAACAACTAAAACAACTCACAGTTCCTATCACTATCACTACCATGAGCCCGGGAGATATACTCGCGTCAATTCGCCAAGTCAAACTAAATTCACATGAGTCAATTGATTTTATGAATCAGGTGTTTATTAAACATATCTGGCTTGGCGAGTTTCCTGATCCCCAAATCACTGTTGTACTCCATCATCATGATATCTAGAAGACATCTATAATTGGAACATTTCGACCTCCCTCCGAAAATTAATTGTTTCCCGTGACCTTTAGCAGTGCGTTTATCAGAATCCATAAGACCAACCACTATTTTTCATACCCTTGGGATCTTTAACCAAATAATCATGTGTTTGTGTGTGTGTGTTTGCAATTGATAACTCGTACAAGAATACGTCCCCTCCCCTTATGAGCAACCCTTCCGCCATCCTCCCCTTTCGTGACCTTGAACCATGTGTGTTTTAGAATAGGTAGTATACTTACGTGTGTCATGCGCAGGCGCACTGTCAGGCACGCTGTCGGGCGGACTGGAAGAACTGAAGGTACCGGTGTCGGTGCTCTCGCTTGACCCTACCATCGCTCGCTCTTGTGACCCCCAGTCCTGCAAATAAAAGTGATATTTTTGTACGAGAGATTTGTTGAACGGTCAAGTAATTATGAAGTTTTGGAACAACAAACGTAGCATACGTGGCCATGTTAAAATGCTTTTTATTACATATGATTGTGGAGTACCTGAGTATAGTCTATAAAATCTAACTCAATTAAATTACAGCTGCGAAACTAAAGGAACTAGTAGCTTTGGTCATATCGCAAATTTATAATTTCTCTAATTTTATAAATTTTTAAATGTTTCTTTACGCAAAAAAATATATAATTTATTCATATATACATTAAAATTCATAAATTAAAAGAACCTAAAGTAACTAACTTATTAATAAAATTAAAAAATGGCGTCAAAAAACTCCTCCGCAACGCTGTCAACTGGTAATGTGCCCAAGAGACTGGCGGCCACATTGTCTCGCAAATAAATAATTACAAATGTATATTTGTGCAGTCAATATTTTACGCTATGTAATGGTATGGTATTTAAAAACAGTCTTAATAAAATTAATGGCTTAATTATGTGCATGCTGACAGCTGTCTTTTAACAAAGTTACATTTTAAGAACAATAGACGAAGCAAAGTAAATTATCTGAGATTATGAATTCAGGACTAACTCTGCCAGGGTTGCGGGACTGTTCGAAAGAGATACCGCGGCCCTGGAACACAAAGGGCAATGGAAGGAACATGGATGGAGTCAGTAGAAGTCTGACACTCCCTCCTGCTCAGCCCAGAGCGGGAGGGGTTATTTGATGATTTCCCATCGGTAAAAAAAAAAAGGACTAACTTGTGACTTTTTTAAATTTTCTAATATTCTGTTTGTTAAAAAAATCTAAATTTCTAGAGTGTACTGTGGTGATACTGGCAATAAAAAAGTATGCAGTAGATATAAAACTTATTTTAAAAAGGTAAACATTCCATACCCGATGGTCGTCCTGTAGCGTCCTTTCCCCAACATCAATTAAATTAAGCGTAGCCGAATTAATATCTATAGTCTGATTATCATCTGTCTTCATATAAACAACGGTTGTATCCATAGCGCTCGCTTTGGGCGAAAGCTTCTTAAACGTAGCGTTTCTTTTAGGAGTTTCTCTAGTGGGTGGTTCGTCTTGTCTGTCAAAACCATTGCCGTTTAGCACTCTCCGTCTTGATAGCAGTTCTGAAGCGTTCTCCATACTTTGCCGCGGTACTGTGATGACTGTCTGATTCGGTAACTGAATAGTTTTTATAGGGGATGTGTCTACAATTGGCGGTATTGATTTCTCCGGTTCGGTTGGTAGTGCTTTCCTAGCTAATGAGAGCTTCTGTCTAGCTTGAATGATTTCATTCAATTCTTGCTTACCCAAAGTCATATTCAAGCTGGTCCTACCAACATCTTCAGGCTTCGGTAAGCCCATATCCTTGTAAAACGTATCGTCAGTTTCAAAGTTTTCTTTCTCAGCGTCATTATCTCTTCTACTAAACCTATTATTAGAGTAGTGTAAGGTGATCGCTTCAGCCGAATCAGTTGACGGTGGATTCCGGGGAACAGTTTTCGACGAATCTTTCTTATCAGAATTTTCGTTTAGAATTTTCGCTGTGTCGATTTGGCATGCTTCTTCGCGAGATTTAGTGTAGGACTCTGAGTTTCGTATGGCGGAATCTCTTCTCGTATAGCTGTTGAATAGTTGACATCTTGGTCTTGCAGAAAGGAGTTTTTCTGATGTTTCTAAATGAGTGAAGGTTGCTGAGGAGAATATGTTGGAGTCTGTGCTTTCTTTCTGAGCCTTGGATGTGTTAGAGATGACGTAAGATGAGTTGACGGAGCTGACGAGAGATGGCGGCAGGGAGTCGATGAGGCTGTCGTTGTCAGGGTACGTTGTTTGGGAGAGGAAGCTCGTACTCATGTCTTTCTCGTCGAGGATGCTGAGCGTCATGCTCGTCATCATGGGGTCGATGCTGTCACGACCTGACATTGGAAGACCTGGAACAAATATTATAATAATTAGGTTAGTACAACTTACGAGTAGTTAAAAGAGAACGCACTTAAGGAAGAGTTCCTATTCCTGGACATTTAAGAATACTATTAGGCCAAAAGTATTTAGTCAACTAGATCAGGCAATTCTGGAGCGCTTTCAAAGTTGGAATTTAAAAGTATTTTTCTAAATTGCATGAATTTAGAGAAAATATTAGTCCTAATAGAAAAATCTGGCTTAGGTGCGGTCAAAATATAGATATACTGAAACAAAGTGTTCATTTAAACGGCAAAAAAATATGCACAATGTAAGTACTATTTTGGAAATCGGAAACCAT
The DNA here is from genome assembly GCA_947578425.1 of Eugnorisma glareosa. NCBI lineage: Eukaryota > Metazoa > Arthropoda > Insecta > Lepidoptera > Noctuidae > Eugnorisma > Eugnorisma glareosa. The sequence goes on along the minus strand of OX387960.1, from coordinate 14,131,257 downwards.
AAGTATAAGAAGTATATCTAAAGTAAACAACGCCGACAGAGTACTTCCTTAACCGTACAGGTTATGTGAGTAGGTATTGTATGCAGTGAGGCGGTAACTTGACGGATGCTTGCGTAACGCAGCCCTGAATGCATAACATATGTAAAGTAGACCATTGCTGCAATCCTTGCTACGTAACATATCATCACGCCTGTAATCCCCGTTGGGCTAGACAGAGGTATATCTAATAATACGCCCACAATTCGTCAATTATGTTTAAGTCCCATGTAATGGGGGCGAGCCCATAAATACCATCAATCGGGCACGGATCCAGACTCTGTGCCTGCTACTGAGAAATTCCTGATGGAGAAACCCAAAAGAACTTTGCCCGACCCGGGAATCGAACCCAGGACCTTAGCTCAGCAGTCGCGCTTGCGACCACTCGACCAACGAGGCTAGCGAGGCTACAAAACGTTACCTAGTAATCTAGGTAATTGATACATAAGGATCACACTGCAAAGATTTGTTGGTCTATCACTTTTCTTAGAAGTGGTGCTGAACAAAAGTGATGCTGATGGTATACATAACCTCCTCCTTTTTTAGAAGTAGGTTAAAATATTCAGTCTCACCCGATATACTTGAGAATGATGTTTTTTTTACCTGAATCCCTATGCGAAGGCATAGACTTCCTGCTTTCAATGGACTCGGTGTTGAACGTTCCAGAACTTTCCATGAGCAATGACGACACGAGGCTAGGCGGGGACATGCGCATGAGTGACTCGCCGCTCTGGTACATGTTCAGACTTGGACGCTCGTTCATCATGTTCGAAATGCCCCTGGAAAATTACGTAGTCTTATTAGCTCTAGGTTTCATTATGATGAAGTAGACCATTTTGCTATTTAATTCAAATTGATGACAAACAAAAAACTGAAGCAGGATCTTAAATTGAGGTTAGTTAAGATGCTTTGGTAGTCAGATTTATTTTTCATATGACCAACATATGAGACAGGTATTAATCAAGAGACTAGAGATCAAATCTAATGGTCTTCTTTTTTCGTGTCGATGGTACGAATTGTTTAAATTTCTTGGGCACAGTATGTGGCAACGTTAATCGCAGCGTCTGTGGCGTCTTTTAGGTCCTCTAAAGTGCAGGTGTTGGGACACTTCGGACACTCCAGCAAGCGGGACCGTCTGGTCGGCACACTGTGCATCGGAAAGATTTTTAATTCCCCATTTGGCCAAATTGTGTTTACAGCAGCCTATGTAACGATAGCTGTAATAAGATTTGTTGCTTGAAATAACAGCGGTCAATTATAATTTTAAGCCAGATTTGATAAGTCAAGAGTAAAAATGAATATGACCACTAACCACCCTCAAATAAGATTCAACCTTCATGAATAAAAGCGACAGAGCACACCCTAAGCCAATAACATCCCAAAGCTTAGAAGCCACATGAGCACAAAAACCGGACGCTCCCGACATTAGAAAGCATTATAATATAACCTAAAACAGTGCAGCGCCAGATTCTGGGCAGACGCAACACCGTAACACCTCCTTTGTATGAGCGCCAGGTTGAGGTATAAACTGAATATCCACCTGGGTAAACATCATGCAAATCTGTCAATAGGACTATAGCCAGCTGGGTTGATAGTTAAATATTATAAGGTTGTATATCAGTAAAGCACCGTATTCTCTACAAACTTAAAATTAGAGTTAGAATGGACACCACGCACTATCCGGGTGTCCCACATCTGTGGGCCTAAAATGGAAGCTTTATCAGAATCATAATATGAATCACGTTAAAAATTTAAAATTCTTAAAATGGTCTTTATGGTTATGACTACAAAGTCCATTTTAAGAGTTTTAAATTTTTAACGTGATTCGTATTATGATTCTGATAAAGCGGCGATTTTAGACCCCCAGAGATAAAGGACAAACATAGGCAAGCAGGAATGACGTATAATATTAATACCTACATACAATAAATAATTTATGACTGATTAAACTTTTCCTAATCAGTTATCGCTTTGAGTGACAACCACTTTCCTTCGAGACAAGAATATATCTTTTAAAGACCAAGTTAGTCTTTATATCTCAAGATTGTAATAATAAATCCTTCAGAAGTATTTTACAAATAATATTATTCAAACATTAAAGCCCGAACACAGAAAGCGGGAGCGGGTACTACTGAACGGATTTGGATGAAATTTAGCACACAGACAGTTTATAACCTGGATTAACACTTAGGATACGTTTTATCCCGGCAGTAGGATCCCGTGGGACAATTATCGAACTCCACGCAGGCGGAACCGCGGGCATTAAGCTAGTCGTCCATATAAATACAAGCAATTAGACCCGCCGTGGTCCCGAACTGTTCCGTGCCCGCTCCATGTGTGTGTTGCTCTTAACCGTCAAGTTTATAGCACAATACTTCATCAAGTCGATTGTTATAATAACATCAAAAGTAAAAGTAACGTGTCATTAGCCTCGCAGTTCTATAGCAACACAAACTAAAAAAGATTCGCGCTTTCTTTCTACCCGCCTTATCTTACTTTCCCTTTCGCGATGTACTGGAATCAATGCTTATGCTTAGTCATGCACGGTAATTAATTAAAAGGAGTTGAACTTTTGTTTTTCTCTTTTGGCTGTTGATTTTATGATCTCTGTCTTATTCGAATGTGATTTTTTGTTCGCTGCCTCATTCGATAGTATATTAGATTTTTCGGATTTTGGATATGTGTCGTCGTCATTTGTTTGGTGAAATGAAATTGGCCTACTTTTTTGTTACGTTTTGTTCGAATAAACTTGACAGCGAAGCTTTATTTCTTTTGACAAGGATTTACTTCTAAATGAAAAGACGGTCATATAAGAATTTGTGTTGATTTACGCCGATTATTTTGAACGGAAAATTTATCTCCTAAAATGTAGACATTTATAAAAAAGAGAAAGTAATATTTCAAAGCTCGAACATACTAATCTAGATCTACAAAGACTTTCATAATAAATACAAATCTTTAACTGATCAAGATGAACATCGGTCAAAACAATAATAAAGCCACGCTCTCAATAGTGATGTAACATATTTAGCGGTCCCGTTGCCACTCATTATTTTTAGATCTCTGCTCGAGTTGTATTAGTATCAGCGAGAGTCGTTTGTTCAAATAGTATCATTGTCTCACTTTTAATTAAGCAAGCACGTCTTAATCAGAGCGAGAACCAATCTCGCAATTGTAAACCAATATTGAATGACCCCTTTGAATAAACGTATAGACATAATATTGATTGTTGTGTCGCATTTGATCTTACAGAGCAATTAATAAAAGCTTGTTGTACTAGCTGATACCTGCGACCTTAATTTTTCAAGGGTTTTAATTTTTGTACACGGAACCCTAACCTTTTTTCTAAAATAAAAGTAGCCTCAGTTACTCCTTATAACATTACAGCTATCTATAAAAATCACGTCAAAATCGGTCCAGAAGTTTCGGAGATTAGCCGAAACAAAAAGAAAGAAATTAAAAAAAAAGAAGTTTTTTTTTGTTCTAGGTACCGTATACACTTTCATAACCATTCAGTAAAACGCTGTTATTTTGAAATTACAAACAAGCAATTCGATTTTATTGGTAAGCAGATTCGTAGTAGAGGCATGCAGCGCAGTTAGGAAGCCGTAAAAGCTTTAGATTCGATTAAACGTAGTTGGCGCAGCTGAGCTCATTAACCCGTCATCACCTGGCACTGACCTTAGATAACATTTAAATTTACGTAATCAGCCCTAAGAATATCTATGGGCGTATTAATTGGCTGATTCAGTGAAAGGGTGTGAGGGATTATTGGGTTAAAATCGAACCACAATTTGCATGCTTTAGAGACATCAATATTCATTGGGTCCGCCTTATGCATGTAGCTTAGGAATCAATGCATGCGGATAAATTTTATCAATCCTCGTTCCAGCCAAAACAAGACAAATAAATAAGTACATAATATACTAACGTGCCCCGGAAAGCAAGTTAAGTCGTTGGTCTCGGCTGTCATTTGTAGATCTTTGACAGTAGTTACAGGTAGTCAGTGGCCCGAAAGTCAAGACAACCAGTCTTACGAAGGGGTATCGTAGTTTCCAGTATTAACTGGGTAATGGAGTTCAGACAGGCAGACGCTCCATGTAAAATACAGGTATTCAGCTGCATTCGGTAAGACTGGAAGCCTGGGATAAGGCTAGGCAGATAATGATAATAATATACTCACTTGTTGAAGGTGTTGTGTAGATTGTGTGCGGGCTGAGATAGATCGATGTTGATCGGCTTGGAAGGTGCGTGGTCCATCGACGAGCGCCCTGATACCTCCGATGCGAGTGTCAGGTCCAAGTCTTCCAGCTGTGAAGTGGCAAGATGGTAAAATTTAACACACACGGTTTCACTGAAGTTTGTGTTAGCTTCACGAGTTTCAAACTTCGAAGGGAGCTTTTACTGGAGGTAAAATCTAGCCGAGCTAGTTTTACTGGTTAGGATAACAAGCGAGTGCAGCTAGAAGGGCTAATAAGTCTGGCTCCGTGTAATTTATGGGAGTTCTGCGCTTGTAGCTTTAGCGGGGCACATAGGTATTTTTCTATCCTAGCTTAAAAAGCTTAAGTATTCCGGAATTGCGATATTCGAGCGAGATATTCTAGTAAAATATCTAAAACAATCATGTTAGTAAACAAGAATCATTACCACCCTGTCGCGTAAAACAATATGCTTTCCATAATTACAGACGGATGCACCCCATATTTGGCAACAGGCCACAACATAGGAAAGACGAAAATGCGCCAACCTCAACAAATCTATAGTTGACCTCAACGTTAGTAGTTTATTTACATTTTTTTTACCAATTATTTGTAGTAATACTACGAAGGCAAAAAAGCCTTGACAGTGAGTAAACACAAATAACAGAGTCTCAATTTGTTTGTGATCCGTGTCACACCTATGCTTACGTAATTCACTTCCCGCTATAAGATATTTTAAGTATAGGATATCAACGACGGTAAAAACTGCAAATGTGGTAAGGGACATTGCTAGTGCTCTCGGATTTTCCATTTTCAGCGCCGAGCTTAACGTTGCAAATGGAAAAGCACGCTCTATGTCCGTTACAGCATTTCAATTTTCACCGTCGATATTTTAGCAGACACGCCATGCGGCGTCACCGGATTGCGTCACGAGAATGCACTTTATTTTATAAATGTTGGAATCTCCCCTGCTTTCTATGTTTAGATATTAGGATTACGATATTGAAGGTCTTCTGTTCGATGTACCGTTGATAGCGAAAAAATATTTTTTTGCAATCGATTCTTTATATTAGCTTTCTAGAGTTTTGAGGATGCTGGAAAACATATGGTGAATATAACCATTTACTAAAACTATAGATTTTGCTATCGGAATCTCCCCTGCTTTCTATGTTTAGATATTAGGATTACGATATTGAAGGTCTTCTTTTCGATGTACCGTTGATAGCGAAAACATATTTCTTTGCAATCGATTCTTTATATTAGCTTTCTAGACTTTTGAGGATGCTGGAAAACATATGGTGAATATAACCATTTACTAAAACTATAGATTTTGCTATCGTAATATGCCTCCTACAAGACGGATCGATGCCATGGTAAAGGCCGCAGGAATCAGCTGATTGCCAGAAATAAAGGACCGGTCGACGTGACAACATTAGGGGAAGCAAATGTCCAGCAGTGGACGTTTTTCGACAGAATGTCTGAGATTAGAAGATCAAGACCATAATCATAAATACGAAACCAGTTTTGTCAATTTCGATTCATAGCAATACCAACGCGAAAAATTTGCAATGGAACGCTGCGTGACCTATGAAACAGCACAACTAACAAGCCAAGCCTAAATACTCTTTATGTAATAACAATTATAATTATGAAAGTGCCTATAATACCCATGTTAAAAAACAAGGTCACGTTCATAACTTCGCAAAGAAACTTATGTATTTCATGCCAATCACGAATATAGAAGTAGGTACTGGTACCGTTAGAGAAACATCAAACATGGTCAAAACGAATAAATGTGAGTTTCATTAGACATAATAGCTTAGTCCGTTACTGTCACTTTCGTTCTAGATCTAGTGGATATTTTACACTGAACTGGGGGATCATGTTCGCAGGTAGTGACGTCATAGCAGAAAGCCGTTTTCGATCCGGTTGACGCATGAGCTTTTAAAAGAAGCTATCGTTGACAAAACTAGTTGTAATGTCATCAAATCTATTTGCATTATCATCAGCGAAATATGTGTTGTGCTAAAGAAGCGGAACAAGTTGGAAGGATTTCCGATTAGTCTTGAAAGAACCCTTTGAAGTTAAGCGAGACTAAGCAGGTTTTATAGACTTGGGATTGCCATAGTGGTGAAAGGATTAGCCAGACAGCGTGGGGACTCGTTGACTGCCCAAGGTGCGCCGGACGTATAGTGGTGCTGTACATACATACGTCGCTCGGGGAGGCTCCTTTCATGCACCCCAGGTTACTGAAAATGCCAAACTAGTCGCCAAATTTTGGGCTGAATCATTTAGATTTCCAGCGACACGCTAATAAGAAGCTAAATATGTGTCTTTCATTGGCCGCTATAAAGGAAATTCTGGTCAGCAAAGACTATTATCACCATGCTTGGATTGGTGATCGGATCGGAAATGTTTGGCGCGAAAAGCCTCTTGGCTGATTGTAGACCTAATACGTTTGATACTAATTATTTTATTCAGCTTACAGCTACTAGTTATAACTATTTTAACAGCCAGTGTTATGGCTTTATCTAACTAGAAGCTTCTAACGCCCGTTTTCAGTCCAAAAGTAATTGCTGGGTCTTTTCAAGCCAGACATGTGGCTTAAATGCGAAGTTTTGAGTTCCGGACACAAGTTGTCAGTGTGAAGTATCTATAAAGTAGGTCGTATGTAGGCCGTCCAGACTAAACCTAGCTATTTCAATTATATAGCGGCTATCGACCGCAAAATGAAAGCCTGTGTAGGATTAGTACTTATACTTAATGGGTGTTATGCACTACACACGAGAAAGAAGTAAAATGGTTGTAGGTTGTAGGACGTGTAACATAAACATTGAACAGGCGATATTGACGTCATGGTTTTCATAATGAATTTTTGCAATGGGTTTAAAGTTATACGTTTGTATTTTTCTTAGTGCGGGGAAAGAGTTGAAAGAAGTAATAAAAGAAGGGTTTAATTTGAGGCAGTGGCAGAACAACTACTATTACAAGATTTTGAAGCGAAAACTTCCGATAGAAGTATATAAAGTGATCACCAATTCGTCTGCCTAACAAAATGGTGATATGCAAAGTTAAGAGAAGAATTGATATTTCTAGATTTTCTTGATCTTTCGATTATGATGCACAAATAGAGAATGATTTACTAAATTAATGAATGAATGAATAGTCGAAGCAACGTTATTAGCCCATTATTTTGGCGCGTTCTCAGCGCGTCCCCGCTCTGTGATTCAGAATCCAGGAGACAGCTGTTTACTCACAACTCATTAAGCACTCAGTCACCGCTTTTCAAAGCCCTCTCAAGGTCGTCTCTCGCTGGTAAATGAGCTTTATAAGTTCGCATACACAGTAGCCGTAATTTATGTTAATAAGTACTGTGAGGACTGACTTAATGCAAGCCTAGTTTAGTACCCCATTTGAATAGATTAACCCTCATTAGTGTTGCACGACATGTAAGGCAATGGGTTAGTGAGATAATTTCTTTCTTTGAGTATGCTTAGGTCTATAGAACTCAGTACAACATTGTACACACGTAATATTATGTAAACTGTCGCCTTTCTCCCATTGTGATAGGCAGGAACTAAAGATTTCAACTGGCAACGGTTCTTAAAAACTCTTTTTGCATCGTGCACGTTTATGGGTACTATCTGGATACAAAATAGCATTGAATAATACTAAAAGCAGAACGGGCAAGTCGAACTTCAACACCCAGTTTGGCTTATGAATCTATTTGAACCAAGTTATAAGAGAGATAAGATGAGCCAAGAATAAGGGTTAACATGGCCAGAGAACTTACAAGGTACAGAGGTTTGGAAGGAGAATGAAGAAGGCCTTAACCCAGCAGTGGGACAAAACGATCTCCAGCAAAAACAAAAGTGACGAAATAGTTCTATTGCTAGTCGTAATAAATCCAAAGTCCAAGCAATTTCTGAACAAAACACCAACAAGGTGAAACGTTCCTGCCACCGCAATCGTCCAACACTCTCTAGAGAGAAATGATTACAGCAGTTGCGACCTTTCTACCCATTGTAATGTTCTATTATAAAACTTTTTCATCACGTACGAAACCATAACATACTCTTGTATTTGTGCAGCTGTGCCCGAGCTTATTATTTATACAGTGAGTCAATATGTAGTATATTATACACTTACTATAGTTTCTAGTTTCAGTAGTTTCGTTGCAACATCGATATCGCCCTGTATATCTCGGGAGTTTATCGCTGCTAGCTCGTTGGGGAAATGTCGAGAATGTGTCCAAATTCAGAAGTTTTGGACTATACTGTTCAGAGTTGTCGGCTACCGTATAATAACATTATGGGAAGAAAGTTCTCCAGCCGTTTCTTGTAGAGAATTTAGTTGGTCGTTGGGCCCACATGTTATGGCCTATTTCTAACACGGCTGCAGCTACCAGTAGACAAGAATTTAGTAGCCATCTTCTTTTTTTTTTACCGGACTCCTTCCCGTTTGCTGACATCTCTTTGAGGCGCGTGGACCACGAACGCGCCGTTGACACGGCCTGTCGTCACAAGACGGACGGACGGCGAGCTATCCCATTACTCACCGTCCACAAGCCCGCGCCTACTGTGGCCGGGAGCCACCACGTGGCCCCCGACGCCCAGGGTGTCTCCCACGGCGGCTGAGACGTGAGGCCTCCCTCTCACGTCCCGCCACCTCCTTCGCTAGCATGACTGCTTCACAGAAGGAGGTTTTTGGGCATTATGCCTGTTAGTAGCCGTCTGACTTCTAACGAAGAGCTTTGTTTCTTTTAAAACGTACTTAATTCGTTCGGTTTTCCACTCTTTTCTTTCTCGAAATGGTTAGGTTTCTAGTACCACAAAAAATACGCCCAATGTCGTATTTCAACGTACCTATGCCAAGTAGGTGCAGCAACAATACGTGCTGGCCCCAGTTACTTTTGCAAGCGATGCTGGGTGCACTCAACTGTATCGAACAGTTTCCTTTATGCTTTAGTTGCTTTTGATAAAGGCTACATTTTTAAACTATTTTAAATTGTTATCTGTGTGATCGCTTGAGGAGGGCTTAATGTCTTTTGGTCGGCAATAACTAGATGATATTTGGTGGATTGTAAGCATTGTTGTTGACTGCTATTTCGGGTCATGAAAAATGGAGGATATATTTTACTCTAAGGTAAACATCGAATAAACATTGAAAGTTGCATCATTGTCCAGGAATGTCTTGGAAACCACAACTGCAATACAATGACTATTATTCACCAGCTCAAAGACTATTAAAAACAAAACTAAATCGTCTACGTGCTTTTGGAGACACTTTGTTATCAATCTAGCTTTAATTCGATTCGCCAAGCTAAAACCGATTAGACTTCAAGAACTGACATTTAATAGATTTGATTCTCCAAACCCGTTTAATGATTTTGTACTATTTTGGGCTGACGGCCATTGAGCGCAGTTACTCTTAATCAGCCGTGAAACAGGTACTTACGGTATTAAGCATGGTCATCAATTTTAAGGTATAGACGTCGGAATTTTTAGAGGGGTTTTATTGGTCATACACGAAAAGATGATTTCAAAGCTTTGCTGGTTTCGATGGATGAAAGTTTGGTAATGTTTTGACTGAAAACAATACCAAACTATCATCGGTATTGCTTTAAGAACATCATAAAGCAGAAGTGGAAGTAAGGTTATATCGGATTTACCCCTTTCCGAACACCTGATAAAATCTGGTCAATAAATCTGCTGTCCCAGTTAGGTTGATTGAATTGGCGGGCCAAAACATCAAGAACCAATCACACCTTTTAGTATAAATCCAATTCAACGGTTTAGGCGCAGAGGCCGAGTCGCTGTAAAAGTCTAATTATCTGAATGGCCGATTCTTTAAAAGCCTAATTCTCAAAATTATTAGAGTATTTTTCATTTTGAGAACTATAGTCCTTTTGAGCCTCTGTTGCCATACTGAGAATTAGGCCTTCTGCGCCTTAACCGCAAAAGAACTAGTTCTCAAAATGGCTAATTCTCTAAAAGCCTAATTCTCTGAATGGCCAATTCTCTAAAAGTCTAATTCTCTGAATGGCCGATTCTCTAAAATCCTAATTCTCTTAATGGCCAATTCTCGAGAATTTGCCATTTTGAGAACTATAGTCCTTTTGCGCCTCTGTTGCCATACTGAGAATTAGGCCTTCCGCGCCCAAACCAAATCAACTGAACACACTTTGAAAAATCTTGCCCGAAATATTTTAAATTTAGATTCCCTATATTCTAGGGGATCTATATTCAAATCATAAGCGCGGGAATCCATTTGAAAATAACGCACGACATCCATACATGATTTACAATTCAATTTCATCCAAGGACGTATTCTGCGTGCGTCGCTTATTCCATGAATAACGAGGGAACGAGACACGCCTGCATTTTTAAAACTGTGTCGTTAAGTGTACACGATGACTTTAAACCAGCCGTGATGTCATTTATTATGCAAGTTCAGTGTCATGGCCGCCAATCGAGGTTGTCCACTGATGAAGATTCGGAAAAATACCGTTAAATAAAGTCAGTCGCGGAATTAAAAGGTTGGGCACCTTAAGGTAAATTTTTATCCTGCACTGTGAAACCTACGGAAACCAATTTCTAGAAGTGAATAGAGATGGGCTAAGTTGACTGATTGTGACCGAGCATCATGCGCGGTCACAATCAGTCAGTTTTTAATTTTTCCACCAACGAAAGTGCGATCTTGCCAATATTATTCATGAAAATGACAGTTCGAATGTCAACATTCTCCTCCGCTTTCTCTAATTTATTTAGGGTCGGCGCATTAAACTACTCATTTAGTCCTCATCTCGAGGGTCACTCTGTCGTAGTATTTCAAAAAAAATGCTTAACCTTTTTATTCTGCAAGTGTACCTAAGTCTGTACTACAAATACGAGATTAGTGAATGAAGTCAACCGTAATGGAGATTCCATTGTGTTTATATTGTATTCGTTTAGATTGGAAGCAGACGTAAATAAACAAAGGATTCGAAACATAAAAACAGAATCTGATTTTAATATCTACTATAAACGCTTTGGTTACCCATGTTCTTTGTTTTATTTCAGGGGCATTAACATTTTTCAAGTGCATCCTGACTTTATGGGTGTTTTTGGTTGTTTAGAGCCAAACTTCAAACGCGCAGAAACCACAAATTACCAACATTTTATGTTTCTTTTTCTTCCAAGTTAGACTGCCATTAAGAATACCTCCTGTTTTACATTCAGAGCCATTAAAACGAGGTGTTAACTTGCATAACAGAATAAAATATGACTGAGCAACGCACGCAACCACACGCACATCTCATGGGTTATGTTCGCCGTTGTTATGAGATTCCGCTTTGCTAACAATAATTGATCAACGGTTTACGCACTGCAGCAAATGATAAACTATCATAATATGGGATGCATATGCTTTGTAATCGAACGACAGAATGTTTTGACTCATCATCTATAGTAGTTCAATGTAAGCCAGTAGAGCTGGATACCTTAGTAAATATTCTAGCATCTACGAGTAGGTGCATATTTCAGTATAGTTTAGTGCACCCGCATACTTCAACAGACTTTAATGCGCCTTGCAGCCTAGTTTACGTGATCTTGAATCTTGACTGCTTTCTTAGAGCAAGGTACTACTTTGAGAGATATCGTCTAAATACTAATGAAAAGGTTCAGTCATTCAGGGACAGACAAATTGTATATGCGGCCCCAGACATGGGGATTTTCATACAAATACTTAACAAAGTATATATCAGTGTCTAGTGTCCGCAATTTTTCCGTACCAGTTGGCTGATCCTCGAGTCATTTTCCGTTTACCATAGCTTTAATTCAGACTCACCTGCGGATCCTCATCCTGCACTAAACTCCTCCTCTTCATCGCGTACTCCTTGACCGCGTGACTGTTCTCAGAGTTCACATCCACATTGAACGTCTTCAGCCTCAACATCGGACTGATTGCACCCAAAGGGTTATTGTACTTGTTATACGTAAGAAACTTGTTCGCCGACTGGTTGCCCATGTTGGATGATAAGTTGGCCGACATAAGGCCTATGTTGGATGACAAGTTTGCCGACATGTGGCCCATGTTGGCTGACATGTGGCTCATGTTGGCCGACATGTAGGCCATGTTGGGAGACTGGTGGATTGTGGCGAGCGGCGGTATTGACGACATAGAAGGAGGATTGGACCCTTCCACTATGTTTTGTATGCTCGGCCTGTGCGTCCGTTTCTTTGGCTTCACGTATGTTCTAGAGTCGAACTTGTGTCTGTCTGGCATTGAGAGGTATTCATCTGGAAGAGAAACGGTAATTTAGAAATAAAGCAGATGGCAATGAGGATGCCTAGATTCCTGTCAACAAATAAGAGCTTCCAATGGAGTTTCTTGTTGAAAACTTTTGAAGGCCACGAGATGGCGCTTAGTGTTTTGACTTCACGATCTTTTACGAGACAATTTTGTACGTCTCCATTTACTATCATTTAAATTTCTTTTAGCTACTGGTGTATTCATAAAATCATAACGTTATCATTATATCTGTTGTAATTCTCATATCAAGATACTGCCCATTCATAGTAGGCGTGGGGAAAAAAACAATAGGCTACGAAGATAGTAGTGATACAATACAATGTATTCAGGCTTGCATTCTTACACCAAACAATAGTTTGTAAACTTAAATCAAAATGTTCGAGCCCAAAGAAGAATGAAGATTGGGTATAGTTTGTCCAAAAAGAATCGGAATGTCTCCAATTAATTTAGAATTAGGTTATTATTTATCAATAGATCAGGTAAACGCGGAAGATACCAGTAGGAAGTTCAACAAACCCATTAAAAATCGCATCTCAAAGCTTAGTAGTATTCGTTAATGTCTTTCAAATCACACAATTATAAACCTTACACCTACACATTAAGGTATACTCTCGCCTGAAATGTGTTTAGCGATAAGTGGTAACAAAATAAAAGCGTCGAAATTCAGTTCGCAACGCACTCGGTCGTAGAAACGTAGTTTAATTGGCACCAAAATTGGTGGACAATTTGCATTCGGTGTGCTAGAAGGGACGTGGTCAGGAAATGGCGCTGACAGCTGTTCTAATGTTATGATAGGAATGCGTGAGGCGACTGCGAATGGCCATGCTCCTTTGAATTGAAGCCGTGAAAGGGCAGGTGGAAGAAAGCTATAGGATACATCCTGTGACTTACTATGCGTGTGTGTTGGCAGTAGACAGACCGGTTGAATAGTGGATTTCTGGAGCCAGTACAGCAGATAGGTCAACATGTCCAGAAGGGAACATACGTAAATGAAGAAGATCAGCCTACATACTAAAGAATTCCAGAAAGTTCAGAGACGAGACCTGTATCCTAATAGTGGGAATGTTATTGGCTGATTGATTCTGCTCCTTTCTTTCATATCTTCGATGGGCAGCATCAAGATGACATGTAATCGACTAGAACCTACTTATTTTTTTACGATATTGACACATAAATTCAAGAGCAATTTGCTTTACAAACATTACTATACATATATATTATTCATGTAAGCCAAAACCAGTCCACAGCAGTAGGAACGAGCATATGCGCAAACACGAGCGGATACTAATTGAATGCGTTCAAGCAGATACGAATAAGTGTGTTGACAAACACAATATTGACACACTGACGAGGCTGACCTCAAGTGGAGATGACGTATCGAAAACGAGTAAGAAGATCGTTTGGATACAGTTGATAACACCAGTCGTCTGCTGGAAACAGTTGTTAGTTTTTTAAACCGTGGATTATTGAGTTAAGCCCAAAAATCTGATCGATTGTGTCTGGGGAGGTTGTGAACAGCGTTTTGGAGGACTGACTTATGTAACTTTTCGCCTTCAAAATGTACTGATTACTGCCTTAGTTAGAAAATTGATTTTTGATTTGTTTTAATCCTTCATAAGGTGGAATGCTAAAATGCTTGATGTTAATTTGAACACAAACCGTTCTGGCCAAGCATTTGTATATCTGATCCAACTCCTCGCCCATTTACAAAGGAAAATGTTATGTTATAAATACTTTCCCCTATCATAACATTAACTGACAGGATGGCATCAAGTCGTTTCCTTAACACAACAATGCGGAAGAAATAAAACAAAATCCATTGCATAAACCCCACCCACACAACCGACCATTAGTTCCAAGTTACAATCGATTTAATCGTTCAGAGGATTGTATGTGAGAAGAATAAATCCAAATTCAGTTTCGTTACAGACAAAAACATCCCAGTTACGTATAGCAAGAGTTATTAAATGTACGTTAAATCTATTAATTCATCTTGATCCAGCATATGCGTAGAAAGTGAACCTTTTACGAGTTTTGTACAAGTTTCGAATAATGATCGTCGTGTGGGCTGCAATGCCATTGCTATATGGATTGTGTTAGTTACAATACTGACTGGGGATCGACTGATGTAAATGTGCTTCTGACTAGTTTGGATTCTAAAGTTGTTGTCCATTTTGGACTAGATGGCCTCCTTACTCTGTTGTACATTGAGTATTCTAGACCTATTTTCTTGGCTGTCTACTTGTTTCGAGTCAAGTCAGAGGCCCATGGGCGACATAAAATCTCTGACACCAGGTAAGGCACTTACCACACGATAAAAAAAGCCTTGTTTCGGGCACGTGTTTTGCTAATGTCTATCAAGTCTGTGACATAAAACAAATTAGTCTTTTTCTTAAAGAATTTTAGACTAGCACACAATTTCAGGGGCGAATGCAAAAAAAAAGAAAATATTTCCATTATCGAAAGGTAAAACAAGCCTACAATCGGTATTGCGTGGGAAGATCGCAAAATTGCGCAGTTCAGTTTACAATATCTGCCGATAAAGACAGGCTCAATTCCAAGAGTTTACTCACAGACTTACGTGAGCAGTAAACAGTAACAACTCCAGATTCGTTTTGAATTCTCTGATCACATGAGAGACAGGAAAAAACGGAGTAGATTGGAGGATATTATGAATTCTCGACGAGCGAATATGCGTTCTGCACACATTGGATTGTCTAATGTCTACCCCACTATTGTTGTTCTTAGCCACGACGGATAGAAAACATCTTCTGAATCTGTTTACTGAGATGATATAACAGATAGAAAAGGTATAATTAAATAAATTGCTTATAGTACAGGCGACTGCAAGTGGGTGGTAACACTGAGCTGGTCTAGCGTAGTACTCAGTTTCATAGATTGAGAGGTCTGCTTGTACTGGTTTTGTTACCACTGATATGTGGCTCACTCTAGAAAAGTGCATCCTCTATTTATGTCATGATGCATCCCATTAAGTAAGCTAAAGGAGCCTGTAGAGATTTCTCCATGGGTATAGCTAAGACGATAGTCGTGTCGTTGAAATCCATCAGTAATAAATAAGTGGAAATAGGTAATTGTGAATAGAAAATACAGAAGCTATGACCCGTGCACTTAGACATTATCTAGGTGAACACGTTGGTAAATTATAAAGTCTAGCTAGTTATCTAAGCCCACAGACGATGCAAGATAACCGAGGCAGGGAATGCTCGCATGTAAGGCCACAACTAATATGGGAAATTATTCGCAGAGCCGGTTCTTAGGCCAATTTTAGAGCGAAGCTGGCGCGGCGCCGCCGACGACGTTCGCGTGCGCTGAAGACCGGTCGTATCATGCTTTTACAGTGTTCCGTGTACACGCGTGCGCTCTTGTTCTTTGCAATCCTCGAAATGAGGCCGAGATTTATAAACGTAACTTAGCACTTACTGTTCCTAAGCGATATTCCTGTCACTGTCGCACGGCTGTCAAATTGCAAGTTCAAGATAGAGACAGTAGGAGTATGTCTAAGTCAAAACGAGAGCTTTGTAGATACAGAGAGGTTATTAGAGGTTGATCTCGGCCTATGTGTAGGTACTCGCCAGCGTCATACGTCATTTTAAAGTCTTTAATGGCCGTCGCGTCAACCGGCGGCGGCGCACGCTACACGATACGCGCGCGGGCGCCGTTTTAACTTTCGGCCGGTCGACCGTGTCCCGACCGGCGCTGAACAGTGAACGCTGTCAGCCTGTCATACAAGGTGATACAAGTCTATGGATATCGAAACGCGCGGCCGGCGCGGCGCCTCGCTCTGGAAAAGGCCTTAGGCTCGTCGCTCACTGGTAAGTCGAAACGACGTGAAATTCGTGAGAAAGGATAGGTCTCTACGTGGAGTCAAGGCGTAGAATGTGAAGGAAGCATAGCAGTAAGCGACGTGCCTTAAGTGTTCCTACATTATTACTTCCTGCGGTATCAATTCATCAATTAACTCGGAATCTCGGTTTTTGCGTAGTCTCTCTACTTTTATAGGAAATTGGCAATAGAAATCTTTTTTGTTTCCGTTCTGTGAAGATTTCTCTGGCTTAAATGTGAGTAGGATGATTAGTCATGGACTAGGTTTTGTTACGATTCATAATTATTTAATCCGGGAGACAAAAGCAGAATTTTAGAGGGACCGAAACAGTTTTTAGTTCTAAAAGTTTCAGATTTGCAAAAAATATGGAAAGTGCGTTTTACTTTTTACACTAACGCGAAATCTGATGCGTTAAGAACATAACGCCCACTTGTGATTTCGCTGACTCGTTTGAAGAAGGCTTTAGTTCTGGTAACTTTATTTTTGTTGCCTTGCAAATATTTCACTAAGTTCTTGCCCTTTTTGGAGGCTTGGGATAGCGCGCCCAGGAACACCCACATTCTTTGCCAGTTGTGCTTTCGTGCACTTATAATTTCCAGGCTTCAGGCAAAAAAAAAAAACAAGAAAGCATAGAGGAGGTTTCTGGATGGAATTTCTAAGCGAGCTTTGAATGAGTAACCAGACTTTTGAAGAAAAGCGAAGCCAAGATCTAAATCTCGAGATCACAAAACAACTACAGATTTTTCGCCGAAAATGATCTGCAACCGGTTTCAAATGATTCATTTCGATTCATTTCTAGGTTAGCTGATGCAACTCATGTGCCAAGGATTCCGGGTTCATGAAGTCGTGGACCTTTTCTCTTGTTTATAATTAAGTACATTTTAATTGAGTATCAGACCGAAGACGGATACTTATAAGAGTTCTAAGGCCAATGTAGGTACTCTTTTGCAAATGAAAAAGGAACGGTGAAGGGTAAAAGAAAGCGACCGTATAAGGAGGTTCCCAAACCCAAAATGTATGTCAAGTCTATTCTCATTCAGACAGTAACGAAATTCTCGAATCTTCCGGTAGTAATCTTGACACGACAAATTACAATTGGCATACTGCATTGTCACTATTTAATGTCAATACATAAAGTTATGTTTCCGACAGTATTTTCCTGTGCGAAATCTATTTAGAGCATCCTATCCGAAAACTGACTTTAGTTCTAGGATATAGAGTGTAGATTTCTATGGCAGATTTAAAGCAACAAAGTGATCTCAATGAAATTGGATGATTACTTTAGTGACATTGAACGGTACTGGGATTATCTAAGTGGGTAAGTGTACTAGGTATAGCAAATACGAAATGGTATTGTATACCGTTTAAAAAAAAAATGCCGTCTCATGTTATTGCAATATGACTTGATTTTGATTGACAGTAAATCAGAAAGATTTTGCTCAAGAAACGATCATCTATACTAATATTATAAAGAGAAGGTAAAATTTGTTTGTATTTTGTATGTAGGGGGTAATCTCTGGATTTCCTGAACCGATATTTAAAAATTCTTTCACTAATAGGAAGCTACATTATCCCCGAGTGCCATAGGCTATATTTACAAAGTGCCCGTGGGATAATTTCTGACCAAAATACGAGCGAAGCCGCGGGCAACAGCTAGTTACAAATATAGCAAAGAGGTGTGTAGATTTGGATGGAGGATTTGGAGTTAAACTCCAAAACATCTCGACTGATTTCAAAAATTCACAATGTCGCACTGTTTATCGAGTGCCATAAAATATTATGTGTTTTCGACGCGATGAAGTCACGGGCAGAAGCTAGTCATTACTCATCTTAAGAAAGGGGTTAAGTTTGGATGTAGGAGGGCTATCTCCGAAACTACTCACCCATCATCATTCTCTAGCCCATATCCCAATTCATTTGGGGTCGGCGCAGCATGTCTTCTTTCTCCATACTTGTCTATTACTCGTCATCTCATCAGCCACCTCCTTTCTTGCCATATCATCCTTCACACAGTTCATCCATAGTTTCTTTGTTGTTCCTCTACGCTTATACCCATCCACATTCGTTTTCAAAAATTCTCTCAATAATTGAAAGCTAGACTAATATCAAGTGCCATAGGATATTATGTTTCCACGACGCGGATGAAGTGGCAGTATTGGTGATATGGAGAGATTTGTTACTCCTGTAATTGCTACACAGCATCATAAATCTTCAAATGCTAATATCACATATTAAGAAATAGACTCTGTTGGTCAATTTGGTCCCATTAGCGCGTTATTTGGGAGTTAAAGGAAGCTTGAATGTACTTTAATGTAGATTCTAGCGTGGTCAGAGGTCAGGGGTGAACGACACTTGGTTCATTTCCGAGGCTACGGCTTATAAAACATTTGGGCTAGATACGCTATCTATAGAGTTCAGAATTGTACTTCACACTTCTTCACTTTAAGCTTTACTGATCCCATGTCACTGAAAAAATTGTACCTAACTTCAATGTAATAGTAATTTATATAACTGTTTTTTCAGTAGTATTGCTTCGTCATAAATATATCATATACCTATATATGTCTACTCTAAATTTCCCCGTCAATGGTGTTATTATTTTGTGGATAGCCGGATTATTGTCACTATGAATTCATTTTGTACAGACTTCCGTTTTCCCATGAAACGAAGAACACTATTTTGTCTGTTGTAGCACATTACAATAATATTTAACCTTTCAGGCTCAATCGTAGGGAAAACAATCAAACATTGATTGATCGAAAGTGTAGATACAACCACATCGTAAACTAAATCCAGGTATTTTTTGGAATCTATAATATTTACTAATATTATAAAATGCGAAAGTAACTCTGTTTTAGTGACCTTTAGTTAAGATGTAAATCTTAACGGCAGAACGGCTTCAGATGAAATTTTATCAGACGCATATACCATAACCTGGGTAAGCAGACGTAGGATACTTTTTATCTTTATCTAGGTAGTAAGTACGTTGCCGTGCGATAATTTTCGACCCCTTAGCGTTCGAAGCCGCGAGAAAATAAGTTGCTTATGACAAAGAGTTCGATTTAATTGACGCACGCGAAGCCCGAATGCGAAATTTGACACTGATCCTGCATGATTGTATCATAAACTTGATATTATATTACTGGCATCGTCGTTGAGGGTTTATGTATACAATTCTACGTCTGCAGGGTTGATCAAAAAGTGTATAATCAAGCAATTAGCAACCCACGCGAAGGTAGAATTCGCAGTAACGAAGTTTAGCCAACATACGGAAGTTTTGAGCCTTAAAATTCGTTCAAACTTAAGCAATTTAACCGCCCACAGCCTGCAAATACCATGGACTTGTTTTATCTAGACATTTAATACAACTTAGATGTATTTATAGCCAGCTACAGCCATAATTACACAATACTTTTGCTGATATCGTAAATCTGAAATTGTTGAATGCTGTATTTATATTATTCCATTGTATTTTGGTCTAGGCTCAAATTAAACTAGGCTGTTGGCTGTAAGAGTTACTAACTTTAATAACCATTTAGGGTTAGAGCCTTAGAGCGCACACGTCACGTCGATGCAAAAGATTGCGCAGGGCGTTCCATACTTGTGTTCTTTTGTATGGACAAACTGTCGACCAATGTGTCGCGGTCTTTAGTCGGGTTTTAGCAGCATCAAGTAACAAATGTAGTGGAACACCGAGGTGAAGAATCAAGGAAGAAATCTACTCCAATCTAAAGTATTGGGTCCAGACGGTATAGAGAGATTAGAGGACAAAATCACCCAGTTTCGCTGCAAAAATCTAGTCATCTGGATGCACTAGGAAAGTTCAGCTTTTGAAACTTTCAGATGAAAAAAAAGAAAAGGGACATTTCTTTCGCAAATCCAAAAGGAATAATGTCTTTCTTGTACTATACAATGTATGTACACACTCTGATTGCATATCACGATATCAGATCTTTGTCCTGAACCCATGAGCCGTGTCGAATGTCATTAGATCAGCTACCAATTGTTCATGATCATATCCTTTGTTTAACGACTGGCCAACAAAAATCATTGCATAGCTCTTAATTTAATTGCCATTTTGTTTTTAGAGGTGTGACGAAATGATGTTTTATCCTCCGTTAACTTTAGCGTTATTTTAAAGAGAGAGGAAGGTTTCCAAAATATTTTGAGCACTCATTGCTGACCAAAATGTCAGAACACGTCGTGAGAAAAGTTTTGGGTATAACTGTGGATGGGTTTAAATAAGTAATGGAATACCAAACAAATGATGGATGGATTGTATGAATGATGAATAAGTATGGCAGGAGCTCTACTGCTGTCGCCATCTCAATACGCTCCCTGTATTGAGATGGCGACAGCAGTAGAGCTGATGAACGGAAGAAGAAGACATACTACGACAGACCTCAAATAAAATGAGATAAGCGGAGGATTGTTCGCCAAATATGAACGTTCCGGTATTTTTTTAAAATTTATAATACCGCTTTTGAACTCTATCACGCCTGACAAAAAAGATATTGATAAAATCTAAGAAATTACGAGCGCAGCCAGAAGATGATTATTCGCTCTTACTTTGAAGGTAATAAGGAACGCAAAAGCAGGTAGGGTGCTCCACATTTTGCCTGGGTTCACAACGAAGATCGATATTATTAGGACTACTCGGAACTGCCTCAGGCCTAATATTACGTTAATACTGGGTTAGCAGTTAAAGAATTATAACTACGCAGCAACAGGTTGCCATAATATCATAAGTTCGTTTTCAAAACATCTAAAATTGCATTTCGAATGTCTGCTATATTTTTAAGCTAACAATCGCTTGAGAAACAGTGGATAAACCAATCACATGTCTAGACTTACAGATGACTAAAAACGACATCATTGCTCTTTTGGGAGTGTACACATTTATCGCCGCGTAGATAATTGGGTATTCGGCTTGATCCGGTCAAAAAAAACATTCAGACGAATTGAAAACCTCTTCCTTTTGGAAGTCGATTAAAAACAGCTTTGTGCCCCATGCTATAAAACCGAAATACGCGACTCGATTTTAGTGATCGGCTCAAGCAAATTCCGCGTCGCTAAGTGTGGTCAGTTTCTATAACGCCACTATTTCCAGTAAGATGTCATTAATTGTTAGTTTAGAAAATAAAATACATAAACACTACTGTTTATAAATAGGTTTCGTTTAAATATGATAATTATGCAGCTGATTATAGCACTTCCTGCTTATCTTGAATGATAATGTATGACTGTGTACTAAGTAAATATGGCCTGAGATGAGTAAGTGGTTGCTCCTAATCGTCCTGTATACTTCGCCAGAAATAGAATAAAAGGAACTTAATTATATGTAACGTTTTGAGTTTGATCTTATGTGGACAGTGCCATCGGTAACTGTCAAGTAGGACTGGTAAGTACATACAGGGTGTAAACAGACCCTTCGCGAAACCGTAAACCATGCATTCTGTAGATCAAACTAAGTAACTACGCAAAAAATATTCCTGGGAAACTACTTTTTTTTTGGGGTGAAAAATCACGTTTTACGGTAGGGAGCTCAAAGTAACGCCCTCAAATAAAACATTGTGCTGATGGATGCATTGAATAGTACGGGGATTGTAGAGGTATTTGAAGTAAAGCTAAAACACTATAAACTTGTGAAAAAATGTAACTTTGACCCCCAATATCTACGTAACTAGAAGATTCCCATGTATGGTCTAGAACAAAAAAAAATGTCGGTTTTGTTAAGGGTATTTTTACACCCATTGTGTGCTATTGTTTAACGAAGCAGCGGCGATAAAATTATAATATCCTGCGTTGCAATTAAGTCGTTTCGCCTGGTATGAGTTAGGATTATTACTAGGTAACTTGGTCTTCTCATTGCTATAAAGTTCAAATCAGCATAATCCCGGTGCAAGTAGGACTAATGATGAGTTCTAATGTCCGAGAATTGTAATGATGTTTTAACATGAATTGATGACTCGACACCTGTGAATCCTGTGATAGACCTCTTTGTAAATTATCTTCATAAAATAGCGGGTCATATGGACAAGGCCACTGGTATCATAATTCCTTAAAACATTTTAGAAAAAAAAAAGCAAAGGTCAGTGTACTGTAAAGTATTTTGTAGTTAGCAATTTTTTTAACTATTCACCTTTTTGCAGAGCGGAATGTGTGTACATTTTACATAATTTTGTGTATATGCAATACTAGTAACCATTACAGAAATGACTTCATAATGCAGGTAATTAAACAGCTGTTTCATAATTATTAGATCATAATAAAAAGATGTACTTATATCACAGAAAACTAGTCTTTTACTAAATCCGTTGATAATATAACATTTTCTAAATAAATGTTAAGAACCTTACAAGAACTTTGATGTTGTTATCTAAAAAACAAATATCCCTTGAAAGATAAATCTCAATAAATTAACATTTAGAAGTTTGTCTATAATTACATAATTGTCTATTGGCTTAATTTCATGTATGTAGATAACATAAATTACACTGTGTTCAAGCCTATACAATACTAGCTCTTAGTGGCTTTACATGTGAGGATGTCAGAAATTATCCCATGGGAACATTCTTTAAGGATAAAGAGTATCCTATATCCCAACCTAGGTCATGGTCTATTGATATGCCAATTTTTTACAAATCCATTTAGCCTCTAAGGCATGTAAAGGTGACAGACTTGCAGACAGACAGCTACTTCAAAATTCAAATGGCAAAAGGAACCCTTGTAGATTCGTCCTGCCTGTCTGTCCGTCCGTATGTCTTAGCGATTTTACTCCGAGACTGTTGGCACCACACAGTTGAAAGGAGAGTAAGTGTCTTCTATGAAGCGCTACACAAAAGTCTTCTTCTTCGTGTCGCTGGCACGACAATTTTTATATTTTGTTAGCCCAGAACTTCGCCACTTCCACAGCGTCGTCGGTGGCAGCGCAGAGGTCGCTTGGGCTACATGTTTTTGGGCTAAGAGGGCAGGATAGGAGGTGGAGCATACAAAAGTGAAGTGAAATGGCAAATATCAATGTAATAACTGAGTGAGGTGTCCATTCTTAAAAAAGAATATCGAAGTTTCTAAAATACTTTTTATTTAAGTTAATGGTTGATGAGAAATTCTTTTCTAAAACCGTAAAAACTAAAGAGAAAAATTCTGAAAAATTCAACGAAAATTGGTTTGATTAAGATTTGAAATTTAGTTACTGTATGGGACTTTTTTGTGAAATTGCAGCAGTACCTTTGTATAACATTAACATCGTGTGACAAACAAATATAGTTTTGCTGTTAATTGACGTATGAATGGGGTTTAATATTGTTTGTTATTATTTATTATACATAGTATTGTTTGGTGTCGAGTCCGACTCTCACTTGGGTGCTAGGTATTTAGCCTGGATAAAATTGTCATAACATTAAATAGGTGCCTACATTTATGAGAAGTCTGTATTGAGGAAAAAACATTGACCCCTCACATGGGTCAATATTTAAATAATGCACACATGATATACAAGTTTGAACTTGTTGTCTTATCTTATGTGTTCCAATTTAGTTAATGATGTAATAGATACTTCAAATCAAAAGAATGTTTTTTTTTAATTTGTAAAAGCGCTGTAACTTACTTGAAGTTGATTTTTAAATTTTAAGAATCTGACGATATTCTTCAGCTGTAATAGTATTTATCTGTGGTTTCAAGCGAAATAAATCTTTGTCACCTGGACAGATTGTATGCTGAACAAAGTTAGTTCATCACTGCATCACTGTGTGTTGGTAGAATTCTTTGCAAAGGAGTTTGTTGGGAAGAACTACCACCATTACTCATTGGAGAGTCGTAACTTGCTCAGATAAGCTGTTGGCCTACTTGCCTGCCAATCTTTAATATTATAAAGAACTTACTTTTAAGTATATCGTCAAGTACTGTGTAGAGCGTCTTCTCCAGCTTAAGGTAATCATTGTCCTCCTTGATGGGCCAGTCACAGGATAAATTCCAGTCCACTATATCAACTCTCCGTCCCGAGTCTTTGGGAACTGTGTACAACCTGTGTGGAATAAAGAAAACATAATAATCCTACAAGCAGTTGTGGACCGCTAAAAAATATCATCAAATCTAGTTTGTACTTGTTTTATTTTGTTTAGAAATGACCCCTAAAAATAATCATCAAAACTACTTTGTCCTTGTTTTATTTTGTTTAGATATGATCCTTAAAAATAATCATCAAATCTACTTTTTCCTTGTTTTTTTTTATATGTCAATATCCAATATGAAGTTTTGCTGGCTGATTTATTTTAACCCAGTAAACTTTGTATCCATGTATGTAGTCTGTGATGTCCTAATGAAGGCCAAATGCCTGTCTATTCTTTGTCATGCCTGTATGATTTTAAATGAGAAAGGCAGGAACATTCACATAAGTTGAGCATGGTATTAAATAAAGTGTACTGCGGGTGAATCTATAACCACTCATGTGTTGCAAGTAAGCGGAACCGGGTTTCAGTCCCATATTAAAACCAGTTTTTCCTGGGTCTTAGTATGGGGTAGAAACTGGGTTTCGCATGCCCTAGGTGCAAGTATAACAGAAATTCATATTATAGAGCCCCAAGTTTAGGAAGTAAAAATTCTGCCTATTATTACTATATGATTGAGGCATTTTGTTCAGAAGTTATTCAGAGGAATACACTGGTTTTTATTCAAGTGACAAACAGGCAACCCAGTCATTGATAAGTAGTCACTACTACCTATGCACAACACACCCTTAACATGACCCTCTAATCCTGCAGCTTCAATAAACTCATTTCTGGTATTGCTGATTATAGCAGTGAACCTCAATATTATGGAATAATTCAAAACAATTTATTGTAGTATTGACTAGTTTAATTTGTTACTTGTTTTTAGCTGGGGTTTATAGAAGCTTTGCACAGTGAACTAACAGAAGTTACCAACAAGCTATAAGTCCT
Source organism: Eugnorisma glareosa (assembly GCA_947578425.1). Lineage (NCBI taxonomy): Eukaryota > Metazoa > Arthropoda > Insecta > Lepidoptera > Noctuidae > Eugnorisma > Eugnorisma glareosa. The sequence continues at coordinate 14,105,947 of OX387960.1, read as the reverse complement.
TTATTATAGTATTAACTATCTCATTTACTGGTCTAAGAACCATTTCACATTTGGCAAATATTCTACACATGATTAAACAGATGACATCTGAGTCTAAATAAACATGATGTAAGCCCATAGTAGAGCCCTTGCCAAGATAGATTTGTTGACATTGAATAGTTTTACTACAGAAAACAAAACATTATAATGAGAAGTTATACATTTTTTAAATCATTGAATTAGATATGCATAGATCCCTATCATTATCAGTACCTATAATCAAGCAGAATTTATTCATTTATATGTACTGAAAGTAGGTTTTATATTATCACAAAACTTATCATAATAATAGAAGTGCAATTCATGTCAAATGGATCTGGACAATAAAGGCTATCTAATCAGTTTGATAATTTGCTAGTAAGTTCCACAATACACTAATTAAGACTAAAAACAAAAGAAATGTATGTGAAAGATGATTTTACTGTTTATTAAAACTTGTTTTTCACTTTATTAATGGAGATGTTGTTGGGGGTAGATTTATAAACTTACAATTTCATATTTAGAATACTGAAACTCACTCATGGTTAAATACTTTTTGTTTTGTTCTGATCCAAACATTATCATTGCCACTATTATTAAGTTTTGTGGAAGCTCTCAGGGTATTACTAATACAATTCAACAATTTCTGAAGCAGTGTAGGTGTGGTGATCACATCACAGCCAAGTGGGTTGGAAACTTTTATAAATAAGCATGCTTTTTTAGAATCCTTTACCCAATCTCATGATTACTTCGAAAGTTGTCCACTTTCAGCTTTCGCAAAGAAATTTAAGTTTATTCAAAACAAAATAAAGACTCCTGAGTGAAGGTGAATCATCTTACTTAGCAAAAACATAGGCCAGCACCTGTGCAAGGTGGCTATGTTAAAATACTGGTTAGAGTGGTTAGACTGGAAATAACTAACTCGACGATTAATTGGAACGAGCTAAATAACCATCGAGACTCGACAGTCGACAGATTGACGTTACGACCGGACACAACACATGCATGACCCCGTAAATACTCGCCACTACTAACTGCGACATATTCTCTTACATAAATACCATTTAAAAGTACTCACCACGTCTGATTATCGGAAAAATCCAAAGATTCCACGTCGATCAGATCAGAATCAAACATATCTTTGTTTATATTTTGATCAACCTGATTCATGATACCAATAATAACGAGACATCAATTTGGCACTTTAAGCAAATCACACATAAATTTCACGAAAGAGCTACATTTACTATAAGGAATACTGTAAATATATTAAAGAAAAAAGATATAATAAGAACCAACACGAATTGTCCCAGACAAGTTTTAGTTTGGAATTTGACATATCACCATAAGCAAAATGCCAAAAAAAGGATGAAGAAAATGAAAGAAGTCAACGGTAAAATTCATAGAGAATAGTGGGAAGATGGAAGTGTGGCGTTTATGAACGCAACCATAAGCACTGGCAATACCAGACTCTATAGTCTGTGAGGATACTCTATGGTTTTTTGAGATAGAGCGGTTACAACTCTGATTCGCGTAGCATCTTAATTTTACCCAATATTTTGTACTGAAACCCTTCCTCCAGTTTACAGTGTTATACGTGTTTAGCATTAGGAAAGTTTCAATATTACATTATCCAATATTACTTCTACGCTGGATTTTATTTCCTTCGAACCTCATCGCCGTGAGTGCGAAACAAAAGGGAACGAACATTATCTTCCTACGCTCCCAAAGTGGTGACCCCGACGTGATTGTAACTTGCTGTACATGAGATCCAAAGCTCCATACTACGGACATTGCCGCATAGAAAACTAGCTACCCTGCGGAGGCTGCGGACCACGAGACTTCATGTTTTTCATATCATCAGTGGCAGTTCCCGCATTCCAGCCGTTTTCCGGAGTACGTTCGTCATACAAGCATCACTACAAATGCATGTGAAATCGTGGAGACATTGTGAATTGTGAATTCATCTATACGGACAAGTAATAATCTTGTTCTTGGGAAAACGATATCATAAGAAGTGCATCGAACGCCATCTATCGATAACCGATGGAAAATACAGTTCCAGTGACAGCTGACATTGACATCAACATCAACTGACGTTCCGGTCCACGCAAGTACCACCTAAATATTAGCAGGACATTCTCGTTTTAGCTACCAAAAACAGTGATATATATTTTCATTTTTTTTATTAATACAAAGACAATTATAAATTTAAAGCTAGTTAACACAATAACATCGTCATTTTACTTGCACCTAATTTCTTGTGTTTATTTGTATTTCTTTTTCTTTATTTTGCCCCAAGTTGGGCTGAAAAATGTTTTGGTACGTTACATGCTGCTTTCTTTATGATTACTAACTTTTTAAACCGCAATAATACATACTAATATGACAAAGGTTGGGATATTATGCATTGAATGCTCATAAAGTCTGTTTAACTATATCTACACATCTTTTTTTTTTTGCATGTTTTAATATTTGGCATCTGCGTACTTAATTTTTGTTTATTTTATTGGTGTTAGCAAACTTTTATTGTTTGTGTTGTTTCACATCCGCATGCTCATATTGTACTTATATTAACCCTCACCACTTACCCACGGTTAAAATAACTACCCCTAGCTTGGTGTTTTGTGTGGTTCTTGGATTTTTGCATGGTTTATTAAAATTTTGAGTCTCTTCACTATGTCTGATGAACTCCAAGCACGTTTAAATATGCTTGAGGCTGAAAACATTGCCTTGCGTGCACAGCATGAACAAGCTAGTGCTCAATCTAAGCCGGAGATAGCTGCTGCCATGTGTAGGGTAGCGGTAAAGCTGCCACCATTTTGGTCCGACAGAGTCACTGTATGGTTTGCACAAGCCGAAGCCCAATTTCTATTGGCTGGCATAAATACTGATGTCACCAAATACAGTTATGTTCTCAGTCAAATCGATCACAAGGTAGCTGGGGAAATTGAAGATATAGTAATCAACCCACCGGCAGAAGGAAAATATCAGACACTCAAAGAAACATTAATTAAACGATTTTCTATATCCGAAGAGCAGCGGGTAAGACGGTTGCTAGGTGATGAGGAGCTTGGAGACAGAAAACCGTCCCAGTTCCTCCGTCATCTTAGGTCCATTGCTGGGAACACCCTGTCAGATGACAACATCTTGCGCCAGCTTTGGGTTCGCCGATTGCCTCAGCATGTACAAGGCATCCTGGCAGCCCAGGCCGATCTCAGTCTAGATAGGATAGCCGACATTGCTGATAAAATTGTTGAAGCTCAGCCAAGCCAGGCAAACGTTTTTGCTGCTACAGGTACACCTACACTAAATAGTCTCTTGGAGCGGATAGACGAGATGGGCAATCAAATTGCCGCTCTGAGATCTGATCGCTCCCGACTTCAAAACCGCCGCGGGCAGTCCTCGCGCAACAGTACTCCTGACCGGACTGAAAAACGCTGCTGGTACCATCGGAAATACGGCACTAGGGCCAGAAAATGCATCTCACCCTGTAATTGGCTGGCGGAAAACCCAAGGAGCAGTCAGTAGCGGCGGCGACTGATTGCGAAAACAATCAACCCCTCAGCCGTCGCCTTTTCGTAACTGATCAAGTCTCTAAGCGACAATTTTTAATTGATACTGGTTCGGATCTTTGCTGTTACCCGCACCGTTGGCTTTCTAATCGAAGGAAACCTACCGATTATGATCTCTGCGCTGCTAATGGTAGCAGCATACAAACATTCGGAACAATAACATTGACACTTAACTTTCGTCTCCGTCGTGATTTCACCTGGACATTCATTGTCGCCGACGTCAATAATGCGATTATTGGCTCGGACTTCTTGGCATATTATCACCTGCTTCCAGATTGTCGCACTATGCGGTTAATAGATGGCGTCACCAACCTTTCTGCCCTTGCCTCCACCGCGACGACAGAACAACCCAGTGTCAAAGCTGTAGCCCCTACGAATTCTGCTGTCGCACAAGTGCTAGCAGAGTTCCCCGAAATCACTCACCCGCCCGGTCTCCCTAGGATTATTAGGCACGATACTGTACATTTCATCAAGACAACGAATGGGCCTCCTGTTTCTTGCCGCCCTCGTCGCCTAGCACCTCAAAAATTAAATTCAGCTAAGAAGGAATTTGAGGAAATGGTTATGTCCGGCACAGCACGACCATCCAAAAGCGCGTGGTCGTCTCCTTTGCACATGACATTAAAGAAAGACAACACTTGGCGTCCTTGTGGCGACTACCGCGCTCTTAACGCCCGAACCGTGCCGGATAGGTATCCAGTCAGGCACATTAATGACTTTGCTCACAACCTCACTGGCGCTAAGATTTTCAGCACTATCGACCTTGTGAAGGCGTACCATCAGATTCCGGTATCAGAAGATGATATCCCAAAGACTGCCATCATTACCCCGTTTGGCCTCTTCGAGTTCCCTTTCATGACCTTCGGTCTTCGCAACGCTGGCCAGACCTTCCAGCGGTTTATCGACGAGGTCACACGGGGTCTTGATTTCTGTTTCCCATATGTGGACGACATCCTCGTCCATTCCACAGATGTGGCTCTGCATTGCGAGCACCTGCGAATCCTCTTCAGACGCTTACGGGACTATGGGGTTGTGATAAATCCTTCCAAGTGTGTATTTGGTGCACGTGACGTAACATTCTTAGGCTATCACATTAGTCCCGAGGGCACTCAACCTCCTCAGGATCGTGTTCAAACCATTCTCGAATTTCCACCCCCTAAAACTGTCCAGGGTGTGCGTCGGTTTCTCGGCATGCTAAATTATTACCGTCGATTCCTTCCTAAGGCCGCGTTGTTCCAGGCTCCTTTAATAAAAGCGGTTATTGCTACCAAAGGTAAGGGTGCGAAGCCATTTATATGGTCACCTGAACTCCTCGAACAACTTGAAGCCTGCAAAAAGAGTTTAGCGACCGCTACACTACTGCATCATCCGGTACACGGTGTCCCGCTTGGACTGTTTACCGACGCTTCCAGTGTCCACATCGGGTCCTGCCTTCAACAAGAAATCGAAGGCAAGTGGGTACCCCTCGCTTTCTTTAGCAAAAAGCTGACCGACCAACAAACACAGTGGCCCGCTTATTATCGCGAGTTGTTAGCTGTATATGAAAGCGTGCAGCATTTCCGCCACATTCTCGAGGTTCAGCATGTAACCATTTTTACAGACCACAAGCCACTGCTCTACGCTTTCATACAGCGCCGGGAGAAACTGCCACCTGCTCAGTTGAATCAGTTGTCCTTTATTAGCCAGTTTACCACAGAAATCAAGTACATTAAGGGAGAGGACAATATTGTCGCAGACGCGATGTCGCGCGTTGACGCGATCGCTCTTGACCAGGATTGGCAAATGCTTGCCAAATCACAGGAGGTAGACCAAGAGTTAGCCAATTTATGTCAGCAAGGCTCTAGCCTGCAGTTTATAAAGGTCAACATTCCTGGAACTGACATTCTTATCACCTGTGATAAGTCGACCGGCAAGCCTCGCCCATACTTGACCCCTTCCTTCCGTAAAGCAACATTCGACAAACTTCATAACTTAAGTCACCCTGGCGCACGAGCCACTACCCGTCTCGTGACTGAACGATATGTTTGGCCGTCAATCAACAAGGACTGCAAACAGTGGGCTCGACAATGCATAGCATGTCAGCGCGCTAAGGTATCGCGCCATAATTCGTCCCCACTTGGCAATTTCGCCCTACCGCCAGGTCGTTTCAAACATGTACACATAGACATCATAGGCCCCTTGCCGACTTGCAACGACTATCGGTACTGTTTGACTGCCATTGATAGAGTGACTAAATGGCCCGAAGTATGGCCAATGCGTTCGATCACCGCAGAAGAAGTAGCAGAAACCCTAACACGGGAGTGGATAGCTCGCTTCGGGGTGCCTTCAGTCATTACAACAGACCAAGGAACTCAGTTCGAGTCCGACCTGTTCCGCCGACTGATGACACAATTCGGCACCACGAAAACTAGAACGACAGCTTACCATCCCTGCGCCAACGGCATGATCGAGCGCGTCCATCGCCAGCTTAAAGCTGCCCTCATGTGCCACCAGGACTCTTGGGTGCGCGCGTTGCCGTTTGTTCTTCTCGGTATGCGGTCAGCTTTCAAGGAAGACTTGAAAGCCACAGCTGCTGAAATGGTGTACGGGGAACCTCTTCGTCTGCCCGGTGAATTGCTCGTAGCATCCGATGAGCCACATAATTTCTACGACCCGGCAGATTTCGTCGTACAACTTCGACGTAAAATGTCGACTGTGCGACCCATCCCGGCATCTCGGCATACACAACCATCTATATTTATATTTAAAGATCTTTCTTCAGCGACGCATGTGTTCCTTAGGGATGATTCTGTTAGACGACCGTTACAGCCATCATATACCGGCCCCTACCGAATAGTGGATCGTGCCAGTGATGGGAAAACTATCACACTGGAAATCAACCACAAAACTGTGACCGTTAGTGTAGATCGAGTAAAACCGGCACACGTAGATCACTCAATACCTACCGCAAACGGGTATCCTAAGAAGCCCTCAGAACCTACGACACACACGACTGTTGACCTCCCTAAGAGACCTATAGAACCTGCAAAATCCAGGGACACCAATCTAACTGCCCCAAAACTGCCGTATACCACCCGTTCCGGTAGACGAGTTAAGTTTAAGGATCTCTCCGATTTCGAATAAATGGTTCATCCTTCTCCGTGGGGGGGTGGTGTGGCGTTTATGAACGCAACCATAAGCACTGGCAATACCAGACTCTATAGTCTGTGAGGATACTCTATGGTTTTTTGAGATAGAGCGGTTACAACTCTGATTCGCGTAGCATCTTAATTTTACCCAATATTTTGTACTGAAACCCTTCCTCCAGTTTACAGTGTTATACGTGTTTAGCATTAGGAAAGTTTCAATATTACATTATCCAATATTACTTCTACGCTGGATTTTATTTCCTTCGAACCTCATCGCCGTGAGTGCGAAACAAAAGGGAACGAACATTATCTTCCTACGCTCCCAAAGAAGAGTGATTTTATGAAACTTAATATTTTTCAATTAAATCATTGCAACGATATTGCACATGTATTTTTAAGGTTTTTTTTTTACGATTTAATCGTTATTATACGAAATATTAATCCACTTCAATAGGTCCATCCACAGAGTTTCATACATTTTCAAATTGTCTCTGGTTTAACCATAGTGTGACCAAATTAAAAAGATGAAGTATGGAAATTGGTAAATATATTGATCCTTCGCCTCTTATTTGTTAATTTGAGAAACTCACCTTATTTCCAGCAGTTAATGTTATTCTATATAGTAAACAACATTTGAAACAAAAACATGCATTTCATATTTAATGTAAATGCGAGGTAAAAGAATACATTTATCTTCATAGGAATGCCCAAAACGGGCAACGAACAATATATAATGATTTATTACTTTATAATGTCACAAATATCTATAGAGGATTTCGAATTCTCAAGCCTATTCACTCATTTAATGGGAAATGAGGGTATTGTTATTCAGATCAATGGCAACATAAACTTTGACAGCGAGGTTTGACATTAGCGAAAGCATAGACAAACTTTTCCTTCTTTTTGTCTACGGACACGTTGTGAGCACGTTGTATTTGGTGTAGTTTTTAGAATAAAACTGCAAAAATGTCGTCTCATCTTAACTGGATGATCATCCGCAACAACAACGCCTTCCTGGTGAAGAAGCGCAACATAAGGAAGCCGTTCAGCAAGGAGCCGAACAATGTGACTAACCTCAACTCGTACAGATACAATGGCCTGATCCAGAAGAAGGCTGTCGGCGTCGTCGAGAATCCCGACAGGAAAGGTTTCACAGTTGTGTACAAGAAGGCTAAGGCGACAAACAAGCCTGCCAAGAACGCAGTGCGCCGCCAATTCAAATCCGGCGCGAGAAGATCGCTGTTCAAGGTAAAGAGGTTGCTGAAAGCCAACCACTACCGCACTGACCTGTCCAAGGCTACCCTTCGTCGTGCATCAGCCATCCTCCGCTCTCAGAGGCCCATCAAGGCGAAGAAGCCTAAAGCAGCGGCCGCTAAGACCGAATAAACTTTGTATGTAAGCTGACAATAAAAAAAACCATAAAACCCTACATTATCTTGTTATTTCATAAATTTAACCCACTTTTCGAAACAATTTTCCTTAAAATGTGCCAGTGGTAAATTCTATTCTGCAATGTTGACAGTATTTCTTGTTGACATGCCAGTGCTACAAAGTGAATTGGCAGCATGCATGTTAGTCACATTGCCAGTAACAAGTGCAATAGTATTTAATTTACTTGTATTTCAATTTAATATTTCAGCTATTTAAAAGAGTAAATATCAGTTAACAATTGATCTGGTAAAACTTGGACAGCTCTCGGAGGAAATAATCAGATTGAAACTGTATCTGGTATATGTATACATGCATCTTTTTGGCTTGGAAGCCAACTGCAACAGTTCATCAAAGTTAGGAAATTTCTGGGCAGAACAACAGTTTTACTCTGAAAATGATCTAGTATTCTGAAACAGTCATTTTATTTTCAGTAGTTAGCATTTTTAAGGAATCAATCCCATGCTTGTTATAGTAGTCAAAATGCTAATAGTAGTATGCATCTCTTCATTTATTTTTAAACATAGCAAACATTTAAAATTGCCCACTAGTATTAATTTTTATTCTTGAAAAAGAGCTTTGTCGCACATGTGATTATGTCGCCCTGGTTGGCTTAACAAATACACTGAAAATCAATTGGATCTTAGCATACATCTTAACGTACAGTGCTCTAGCTGCGTCAGAAAATGGCGCAGCCAGAACACTTGCAGTAGCCTATTTCTCTAAGTCTACAATCTCACCCACTAGTATTGTGACCAAGTTACCAGTGGTCAGGGCTCCAGAGAGAGGAATGCCTAACAATATGAGCTGTGTCCAGAAGTACCGCATTCTGAATCAAACCCTCCATCTAACTGCCTAACAAGAGCCTCCTCAAGTATTGGTAGTAGCTCTTGGCAATTAAGCCATTGGTCGTCAAGACTATCACCACAATGATCACCGAGTCCGAATCCCACATGTCGAAGTCCTCGCGAGCCAAGTCAAGATATAGTATGCACCCAGTGCGGCTGGACGCATTAGTGCGTCGTTCAATACTTCGCCCAAGTGGAAGTGCGGCTTGACGCTTATGTGGGTTTGAAATTTTGTTTTTTAAATTAGGGAAGGAGGAAAAAAAATAGACATCGCCTGTAAACCGCAGGCCACACCGCTAGCTGGCGGGCGGGCGAGCGAAGCGAACGACACCCTTTTCATAATTTGTTCGTATCTTTCGTTAGTTCGCGGTGTGAACGAAAGTATGAAAAGAGGTGAAACGACGTCGTTCGCCCAATCGCCCGCCAGCTGGTGGTGGCCTGCGTAGGCTTGTGCGTTATTTCACGTCACTAGATACAATAACTAGTTACGCGGCATGTAACCGAATCACTAGTTCCGAGTCAAGTTATAAGTGGTGATTTTTGTAATTGCGTTATTACTGTTATCTGGGATTGTTGGGTGTGAGTAGCTGAGAAGTCGTTACGTTATTCGAGCAAGTGAGAGTAGAGTAGACTGGCAGGTCGGTAGTGTCGGTCGGTCGACTGGTCGATCAGTTTCATAGTAAACTAGTAAATAATCATAAAAACATTTAATGCAGTCAGTCCTAAGCCTGAGTACAGTATGAAGGGAAGTTAATTTATTGATTTAACTGTATAGCTACAGACACTTATGTAGATAGTGATTTAATTTATTTTCGTTTGATGTGTAACTGTATAGTTGGTGGAGGTATTTACACTAACAATCACAGTAGCTGAATAAAAATAACTAGTTACAAAAATCACTAGTTTTGAAACAGGTGACGCCGACCAAGTAACTGGTTTCTTTACGTTTCTTGAAAATGGCGTAACAAACCACCTCTAGGCCTGCGCTTAATTCTCATAGGGTAAGCAGAGGACTTGTGAGTACAGCTACATAGGGAGTGGGGGTAGCAAGAAGGAGGTGAGTGATGGGCGGAAGTAGGAAAATAAATATTAGATATTAATTTGTTGCACCAATACCATTTATTGATAACAAAGAACATGATTTTTGTATCACAAATAAGGAATATTGAAAAATTCACTGGATAATAATATTATGTCATGAATTCATGATCTAAGCTAAACATGATCTTTTAGGAGAACCAAAACATTATATTATCAAAGACAGTTTCATTTATTTTTTATGACAATTTCAACGGACATTTAATGCACAGTGCTTCACTAGTAACACAAAACATTGCTTAGAAATAATATTGTGTTCAATATTTCAGTTAAACATCACTATTTACAATAGATATCACAAAATTTTATACATCAAAAAAATGTAAAGAATAATTTACATTATTATGTTAAATTCATATTTTTAAATATTTTAGTCATGATTGGGTATTATTGATAATAATAATGTCAAATAAAATAAAAATGGCCTAGGTATACTATTGTCATAATAAATGGCAAAATAATTGGCACTTTCTACCAATAGGGGGTCAGAGATCTGGAATATTCTTTGTATGCAGTTTTAAAGATATTTTTAGAACATTTAACTATACACATACTGCACAATTACTATGAGCAAAAATTTATACAAATTCACAAGTCAATTAAATGGACATTCTCGTGAATTTTTACAAAAAGACTATTAGTTTAATTAATTTACACAATTTCAATTATTTTACGAAACATTCATTCACTACTACAACTATTTTAGTCTAAAGACAGCTTTACTTATAAAAGTTGTCCTAAATAAGTAATCTAACATCTTCAAGGTGTAAAAAGCGATTTGTCAGCTAGTAAAGGGGGGTTATGTGCCTACGAAAAGCTCCAGGTACAAAATACATAGTAAACATGAAAATAAAAGGCACAAACATTTAACCTATCGTTACCAAAGGCACAATACACCAAAATTCAACCTTAGTATTTACAATTCTACCAAATGAAATTGTCATTTTATGTGTAAATGCCTAACTAAACAAATGGGATATATTTACTTGATGCTGAACTCCATGTAAGTACGAATCGTTTCAGATATTGACGATATACCATGCAGTCCCAAGGATATTCACTGGTACTCTAGAAGACATTCCTACACGACATTTTATAAAGCCTTTCCACTTTGGTCAATCGAAAAAACTAAAAAACATGATTGGCAAAATGACAAATCCACAAAACATTAACAAAGCCACCTAGGAATTTGATAATGGTAGCCATAAGGCTTATCATTTTCAACTAACATTTTGGGGACTAAGAAAACTGAAATGAAGCTTCAACTAATTTAAGTACTAAACTTTGTCTCACTCTGGCGGTGTTAAGACAGTTAATGCAGATTTCTGACTTTAGAAGTTGAGATCATAATATTTTAAGCCATATTAGACCTTCAAAAACAGAGTAGGTTCAGATTAAGTGCAGCACACTATGAGTGACTTTTGAAGATTCAAATTCGTATAGACTGCAGAAACAGAGAAGAATCCAAACAATTGTTAAAGGGATGCAATTTATAGATGAACTTTCTTGTTTCTAGAACTTATTGTGAACTACAATACGATTGATTACCACAAAGCGCGGAATTGCAGCAGCGTCTAGCAGTACTAATAAAATTAGTGGCGCCCAAAGTGCTTTTAGCGCACAAATTCTACCATTTATCGCTTTCAATGTTTGTCGTAGTGCGAAAAACAGTGGCACGCTGGTTTGTATGGAAAGTGTAGACAATGAGGTGCCTCCGTGCTCTGTGGTCTGAAGTGACAATGATAATACTAGAAGAAGAGTCATTAATCATATCTAACACGATTTACTACCAGAAGCTCATCACATTATTACATAGACGCATTGACATTTTATCATTTAAATATTTTACAAATTTCATTTAAGTTTTTTCCCCATTTAGCTATCTAAACACGTAACCTAATAATAGGCACATTTATTTATTCTAATAGTCAATTTTATAAACATTTGTTTGATATAAACAAATGTATTTTTTTACTCAAAACCATCAGGGAGAAGGCAGTGGATACAATGTACAATATTATTGTCAGGTCTATAAATTAATGGTTTAAATAAAAAATATATTAATACTGGTGTGGTATTATTGGCTAATATAGACATAACATAATTATTAATTGGGGGTTAAAGTAAAAATAACGCGATTTACATGATTCTTAGGGGTGCTACGCAACGTGGGTTGGTATAAACCAGCACAGCTAGGCGGCAAAACCAAAATGTGTTCGGGAAAAATATGCTCGGCTTATTTAAAATGATGGCGAGCCAACCCTCACATAAGTATGATTCAGTGGATCACTCACACGACGGATGTGTATAGGTAAAAGCTTCGGATCAGCTTTCGTTTTTTCAAAAAATTCTCCGCCGATTCGAATGTCAAACGAGTGTGTACACCCTTATAAATTTAAGTACTAGTTTATCAAATTAAGTACAGTTACAGTACCTAGAAAATCATTGTTCAATGGTGATGAAACGCACAATCATATGAGAGGAATTTACAAAAAAACAATAAATGTATCACAACTGCAGAATCGGAATATTTATACATTAGTTTATGACACCAAATAATTAAAGAACAGACATAATTCCTTAAATTAATTTGTGCATTCAAATTATGAATATTTAGTGCTAAATTATAATTAACTAAAAGCTAAGTTGACTAGGATACAAAACTAACGCTATGTGATGCTTAAGAATAGTTTGTACATATAATTGTTGATTGGTTACGAATATTATGGCAATAGATTTTATTGGCCACGTGAAGATGTCGTCATGACGTCATGTTATGTAGAAATAGTCCAAGAGCTGGTAAAGAATTTTGAGAAGGTTAGACAAGTAAGTACTTTTTCCATAGCCATTTTAGTATTTGAGATAGGCAAACACCTAGTCAATCTTTTTTGTCTATTATACATAGTTGGACTAAGCAAGATGTTTGAGTGCTTAAAATACCTTCCCAAAATGTATTACTAGCTCTCCAACCAAAAGCTTTATGAATAACCAAGAATACTGAGCAAAAAATGAGCTTGAATTCACATAAATAAATGAGCAAACAAGTTGACTGATTCCTAAACTGTTTTGACTATATAATACATAAGTTAGGTACTTATAGATACCTAATTACATAAGAAATGTGCAAGCATGTGCGTATTAAGTTATGAAGGAACATTATTTACCCCGTTATTCATAAAATCATACACAGTTGTGAAACAACAAATACTATCAAATAAGCGTCGACTTTCCCGCTTGAAATCATAGATATTTGAATAACTACTATGTTTTTTTAATGACAACATTCAATATTCTGAAGATTTTTATATAAATACATTTTATATACATTATTTTAATATATTTATTTTGTTACAAAAGCGAAATAAGTACGTAATCGCAGCTACAGTAAAGAGAGTATGTAGTATTAAAATAAATTCCCTCATTGCATATTTTCTACTTGAAACAGATATGAAAGTACATGCATATGTGCAATTTTCCTTGGATTTATATCTTGGACCACAGATATATAAATTACACTTAATTTTATGTTTAAGAAATATGACCAAGTTGTACAAATAGGTACATTTATTTCTCACTGTGAAATCATTGCTATTTTAATTTCGAAGGCGTCTTATTTTTTAATTCTTTCGACAACATGGTTAAAGATACGATAAATACATGCTTAAAATATTGATTCAAGCCATTTTCGTTCTAAAAGACAGGAAAAATAGGTCACATTTCTTAGACATAGCCTTTTTAGGCTCTATAAAGATATCTACTCTACAGACTTCGTTCAAACACCGTCGATGAAAGTCGAAACACGGAACAACACAACCTACGTCACAACAAGCACCGAAAACTAAATTATGTGCGTTTCGTTACAAAAATAACACAATATGTGCATCATGGGGCTACAAGCTCTTATTAACCGACCAAGTAAAGCAGAAAACTGGTTATTGTGATGTTTTCCGTAATCATTTTAGTTACGATTGCCGGATAATAATAAATGTGTGTCCCAAGTGTGTCCGGCGAGGTCATAAAACGTAGGAGCGAGACGAAACGATAGCATAATCAGCTTAACTGCCGAGACTCGGGCCTCCTCTCTGAGACAGGGAGTCAGCTAGAATTTACCACGCGAGTCAAGTGCGGGTTGGTGTAAAGGGGTGGATAGTATAGTGTTTGAAATTCTCGTAGAAGTATGCAGTCTTTCTCGCACGTTACATGACCGCCACAGCTGGACCAACCAGCTGGAACGTTAAATGGGCCCTGGCGATATTCGGAAGGTATAACACCTTCCTATGCTCATTAATTGTTCTGGTCGGCTCATATAATTTAAGATTTGTGATGATAATTCCGTATAGTCTCCTAATTACATTTATTACGTATTATAAATGAGACGAACTTGCATAAAGTTGTTTTAAAATAAATTATAGCCTCATGATTTAAAAAAAAAAAAACTCAATAAATGCGACAACCACAATGGAATGTAAAGCTAACAAAAAAAAGAGATCATTCGCAAGCCAGCTTGCTGTCAAATGAACTGAGCGCAATTCCAAACGCTTGTAGCGCACAAAGCGGATACCGATAATCCATTGTAAACACGTCTTCTGAAATCCTTCCAAATTGCATGACCACGTATTCAGGTTCAGAATCATGTACAATTTGAAAGTTCTTCACACTCGCCTGAGTAACCCTTCCATGGAAATTCAGGACGTAGGACTGAGTTTCGTCGTTCCAAACTGGGGTCTTGTTGTGTAAAACGACTATGTCGTCTAGAGTTTGGCTTTTGAGTCGTTCTAGAAGTGTTTCGCTGTCATCTTGAGGGGCGATCGTGACTCGCTGGCGGTCTGGCGTCATTCCGGGGAGGATCACTGTCATTTTTCTTGGACCTTTGAAGCCTAGGACGTTGGTGTCCTGTAATTGGAGAATAATGATTTTTAATTAGCACGAATGGAGGTGCCTGATGATATGGCGAGTAATAGAGAAGTATGGAAGAGGAAGATGCTGCGCCGACCCTAAATTGATTGGTATAAGGGCAAGATATGATGACTAAATTATCGCTGAGATAGAATTGACACGCTAAAAAAAAAAAAAATTACAAAAATTAACAAAAATTGCGCTTTCAGTTTTATTAAAAATCGAATTCATTGTTCTTCTCACTACTGCGTAATTGCGTATAGTCAAAGATTTGAGATCTTGAAATTCTCATGTTAAAACTTGCCCTGTTTAAATTGTGCCTTTGCCAGAAATGTCATGGTCACTTGCGTCTTTTGCCAACGTTATGATATCAAAAATCTTGAAACATAATAACGACTATCTTTACTATACACATACTCGTAGTACGTGTTTTGTTACATGCTTGTACATTTCACATAGGACTTAAACATTCGCGAACTCCAATCGGGAATTATAGGCGTGATGTTATGAGCAAGAGGTCCTGGGTGCGATTCCCGGGTCGATCAAACTGTTATTGGTTTTCAGGTAGCCATCAAGTATTTTTCGGTGGCATCCACAGAGTCTGAATCTGTGCCCGGGTGATGGCAATAGCATAAGCATTGCATAACCACCCTATAATGTTCCCACTGCTGGAACATACGGCATCCTCTCTATGAGAGGGAATGGGCTATATAACCCACCACGCAGGCCCAGTGCGGATTGGTAGATGACACATGTCTTCGAATTTTTGGTTCTAGGACATGTCGGTTTCCCCGCTATGTTTTCCTTCACCGTTTTTTGAGAGCAGTGGTGATGAAATAAATTACACAAAGTAGTGCGCCTGCCGGGGTTCGAACCCACGACCGACTGTTCGTAAATCGGGGCCGCCGCCACTGGTCCATCGCTGCTCTTAGCAGCAGCTCCATGGCAACAGGCTCGCCCCTTATTACATAGGACTTTAACATAGCTAACGAAATGTGGGTGTACTATTTGGTACCTACACCTCTGCCAAACCCTTCGGGAATTACAGGCGTGATGTAATGCTATGTTACTTGTGTGTATGTACCATTGCAGGCACAATATAATGGATGAATTTAATTGCATTCGTTAAGTCGCACTATAAACCTATGTACTATTGCATCCTGTGTACGTGATTCGAATTCTCATTATACATTAGAATAATATACAGTGGATTTATCTTTAATTCTAGCGGTATCTTAGCTAGATGACGCAGTAGGTGGTCTGTCGGGGAAACGGCTTTCATAAAGTAGAGATCTATTACGTAACTATAACTATTCGACGCGTAGTTGATCGGTTTAAGGCCAGCGCACACCGGGCACGGCACGGCATGCGGCAGGGCCTTTTATCTTTACCCAATTTGTCAAAAATAATAACATTTAAAAAAATGTGACGCCTGTACTCCGTGCACCGCCTCTTCTGTCGTACTCTCGCGAATTCGTAAAATTTCGGTGCTTGCACCTGAAAGCTTCGGCTTCGGCCAAAACTTCGGCACATTTTGGCCGACGCCGAAGCTGGTTTTTTTGGCCGAAACCGAAGCTCCGGTCGGACACTACATCCGAAAAATATTAGTATACTTAGTATATTTATTTCAGGTAATGAAAATATTATGTAACAGACACTTCATAACCAATTTCCATGAAATTGCTATCAAAACGACATAAAACAATTTGTGAATCATGCAAACGACCTCGCGTCTTTTTCAAATGAGGGTAGGCAGAAACCACAGAACATCCTGCGTTTCATGATAACGTTCGTGACACGCAAGCTGGTTGAGTGTGAGGTGAGGTGACTGACTTATAATATAAATATTAAAATCATGTTAATTCTTTTTATTGACCACAATATGCCATAAAATACTAATTCACTACACTTCAATGTGTCAACGGTAAGGAAATGTTTATACAACGAGCATTAATTTACAATAACACCTTATTTCTGTCGAAAACATTAAAAGCGCTCTGTATAAAGTTACATCATAACATCACGCAAGTACTTCAAGAGTTGTAGGCAGAGGTCTGCACTGTCATTACGCCCAATAATGGCGGTTCACACTACAGGAGACCGCATGGCTTACATACGTGTGATATGTGGTCGCTATCCACAGCAGTGAGGGAACGACGACGAAGAAGAATACGTATCCAAGTGTCCTAATATCTCTCGAAGCACTTACGTCACCCATCTGAATAATTAGGAGGAAAACTTGTACCTAACCGCAGAGAACCATAGTAAACAAAACAACGTAACAATATGTACATTTGTTAAGTTTCCAACTAAATGTATTATTTGTTTCATTCAAACTATGTATTCCCAGTTACCTACGTTGCTTCGTCGTACAACTATTTCTGCAAATTAGGATAATCATTGTTCTGATCCCAACAGGTTATGTAGAACCTGTGTTTTTAAAAAAATTGTTACAGGGTCATGGTCACCATGAGTCTTCTCAATTAATTCGTACTGCTGACAAGATAAATTATAAATTACATATCTTTTATGCGTTCTTCTTACAAGACGACATTGATGAGTTGTTATCCACTTCGTCAATGTTGGGAATGTAAATTAAATCCGTGACACGTATCGTAGCGGGAAATGGAAGGTCTACTGCAGCAGATGCACTAACGGTACCTTTAAAGTGTCTGTACATTAAAAGAGGATATAGACCTCATCAGCCTACAGCAGTCCACTCCTAGACATAGGCCTCACTAACCGAACGGTATTCCACTCGATTCTCGGCAACTCTCATCCAGTTACTACCAGCCAGCGGATATCGTTTGCAGATTCGCGGTCTCTACTCAAAATCATGTGAATCACAACAACCATCGGTTCTAAAGGCGAACATGGCCGACCTATTGCCGCCTGATTATTTTTGAAGCTACGTGGACAATTTTGATCCTACTGGCGGATCACCCCGTCCGAGGGTTCCCAGAAGCTCCCAAGTCCAGGTCCTAGAAGAGACACCTAATCACTACATAGTATAAAACAAAGTCGCTCCCCGCTATCTGTCCCTATGTATGCTTAGATCTTTAAAACTACGAAACGGATTTTGAAGCGGTTTTTTTTCATAGAGTGATTCAAGAGAAAGGTTTATATGTAAAACTTCGCACCCGTGCGAAGCCGGGGCGGGTCGCTAGTACTTACATAAACAACAGCTGCTAACTCGTGCCTGGTGTGAGCATGGTCGTGTTTCCTCCACGCCTTGCCGTTATCATACACAGTGAATGCAGTCCCCAGTAGATTAGAGCGCAGCTTGCCGGCGAAGCTGTCCGCTGTGCGGGTTAGTTCGGTGGGGTCCGTCGATATTAGGTAGTTTGATGTTGCGGATTTCTTGCGTTTGCGGGCTGTAAAGGGAAGTTTTGTTAATTTTGTACTGTTAAGAAAACTGGTCAAGTGCGGGACGGACTCGTGCATGAATGTTTCCGTACCATCGTAGGCGGGGGCTCCCCTTTAATTTATTTTTAACCGACTTCCAAAAGGAGGAGGTTATCAAGTCGTCTGTTTTTTTTTCCGTGTATGTTGTGCGATATCTTCGCCAATTGTGAACCGATTTCGATGATTCTTTTTTGTTTGGTAGAATATTGTTTCGCGGTGGCAAAAATATTCAATCGAACAAACAAAAGTCACCGACTTCTGAAGCTAAAGTTATTTTTCCACGTTTTTTTGTTTTGAAGTCGGTTTTATATTTTGTAAAAAAGTTTTTTTATTATTATTTGTTGTTATAGCGGCAACAGAAATACACATTCTGTGAAAATTTCAACCATACCTATTACGGATCATGGCTGGTAGACAGACGGACGGATAGAAGAGGTTTAGTAATAGAGTCTCGTTGGTTACCCTTCGGGTACGTACCCTAAAAAGTGGCCAGTGGAAGTTTTGAGTATAAAGGGGGGTGGCTAAAGATGGGAGAATTTTTTCAAAGATTTATGGATACGAGTATAAATGTGGTCGTGTATGCTGAGTTGACGGCTGAAATAAATGTATGGAAGATTTGCCCGACAGAGCTAGGAGAGACACTGACGGGTAAATCGTTCGTCATCCGTCATCTCTCTTAGCATTCATCTTAAAACTATATATTATGATGAATGTTATTCTACCTGATCAACGTGGTTTCCTGGAAAGTGACGCAGACGGGTAAAATGTAGGTAAAGAAATAAGCAATTAGAATCTTAGTCATAGCAGGAGATTTAAAGGCCGGCTGGCTAGTATAGTATGTAGGACATTTTGTCACTTATACATAAAACCATCTCTTATTTACATAATTGACTAATTTTGGTGTCCAGTATTATTAATTTGTACTTAAACATAACATCACGCCTGTAATACCCGAAGGGATAGGCAGAGGTGTACCTATTAAGTACACCCACATTTCGCCAGTAACGTTTACGTTCCATGTACTAGGGGGCCAGCCTATTGCCATCAACCGGGCACAAATCCTGACTCCGTGGCTGTTAATGAGAAATTCCTGATGGAACAACACAATAACACTTTGCTCGACCTGGGAATCGAACCCATACTCAGCAATCGCACTTACAACCACTAGACCATAGACAAAAAGTTTATTGCACGCTATTGTCACATATACGTGATAAGCAAGCGCCCTGTACGCCAAACGACACAAATATGTAAATACATATGAACTTGGAGGGTTGTATTGATGATTTGAATGATTATAATTCTGTAACTCCATACGTGTTACTGGCGCGATTCATATTTTCATCAACATACAACCTGACACTGACCTGCAAATTGCAATAAACGTAAGAAAATTTAAATTTCGCGGGCTACCCTTGCGCATCCACCTTAAGGGTATCATTAATTTGTAGTAGTCCATTTCAATCAAGCCATACCTACATCAAATTAATTGTCAAAGTTGGCCGTTTTCGGGATATACAACGTGTAACAGAAAGGGTATAATCATATGGAATACAGTGGTACGGACCATCAAACTGAACAACTTTCTATAACCACCATCGAAATCGTAAAAAAATAATCAGCTGTCCCATACATTTGGGTCGAGTAGGTATTGAAATTTTCTATGGGACAGCTGATTATTTTTTTACGATTTCGATGGTGGTCCCATAGAGAAAGTTGTTCAGTTTGATGGTCCGTACCACAGTATTCCATATGATTATACCCTTTCTGTTACACGTTGTATAATTTGGGTAATGGAAATCGACCAGTGAGTATTTAATCAAGGGAACCAATTAATATGAATGGAAATGAGAAACCGAGTAGGTTTGATGTTAATGATTGATAAACAAACATTGACCTTCTACTGTAACGTTTTTATTTGTACTGTAAACAGCGAAAGGGCGTTTCTGGCCATCAATCACTTGGCGTTTTAGGTCTAGACGGTAAATCGACACGATAGGTTCTAATAGTGTTATGGTTTGCTTTAGGCACTAATTTTGTTCACATTTGTACATATTTATGTTAAAAATAAAAACATCATTATTACTAGACACATATTTGAGGAAGAAATAGACCGTACGTCAACAGTCGACCCACCACGGTAATAATTTACTGTCACCCAGTAAATACCAGTTTAGATATCGACCATCAAAAGGGATTTCCCTTCGCGACATTGAACATTGGAATCTCTATCTTGTCGCCACTAGCTACGTATGAATTTACGTTTGGTAAAAATAAAATGCTCTATCGTCCCGTCTTCGGTTTGCGCTGGCCACAATAGTTTTCTTTTACCCGCCAGTCAAAAGGAGGTTGTTTTCAGAAGATAAACCTCCAGACAGACGATAAAAGTTCTAACAAAAAAAACTTTTTAACTCACCAGCCAGCAAAAACACTTTCTTTCCATAGTCCTTTTCTAGATGCAAGAAGTACGTAGGGTACAGCCCCCGGTCCATTCCCTTGCGGTCGCGAGCTATGCGACATTTGTATAGCGTGCCGTGTTTCGCTGGAGTCACCACGAACGTTTCGACTGCACCTTCCACTGAGCCTTCTATTTCTGCTGTCTGTTAAATGAAAGAATATGTCCGTTCATCATCATCTGCTTAGCCTTTTCCCAAATATGTTGGGGTCGGGTTCCAGTCTAACCGGATTCAGTTGGATATCAGTACTTTACATTTTACATGTGTATTACATGTTACGACTGCCTATCTGAACTCCACAACCAAGTTATTAGGTAATACCCTTTGGTAAGACGGGCTGTCAGATTTGGGCTTCTGACGCCCGTAATAACTGTCAAATATTTAAATATGACAGCCGGGACCAACGGTTTAGCGTGTTTTCCGTGGTACGGAGAGAACACGGTACGCAATGGACAGTCACCCATCCACGGACCGAGTTCTGCAGGCACTGCGTAACCTTGAAGATCGACTCAAGCGGCTGTTAATATTTAGCTCCGAGTCTCTTAAGGTGGATGCGCAAGGGTAGGCCGTGAAATTTAAATTTTCTTACGTTTATTGCAATTTGCAGGTCAGTGTCAGGTTGTATGTTGATGAAAATATGAATCGCGCCAGTAACACGTATGGAGTTACAGAATTATAATCATTTAAATCATCAATACAACCCTCCAAGTTCATATAATCTCAAAAAGTGACTTTTTCATGAAATAGCTATTGAATGTGACTATATGAACTTGGAGAGCTGTATTGATGATTTGAATGATTATAATTCTGTAACTCCATACGTGTTACTGGCGCGATTCATATTTTCATCAACATACAACTTGACACTGACCTGCAAATTGCAATAAACTTGAGAAAATTTTAATTTCGCGGGCTACCCTTGCGCTTCCACCTTAATGCTGGTTATTAAATCAATTGGAACTTGAACAAAAGTGAGTCAAAAACTGCTTTATGAGCTATAAAAAACTAAAAGGGGGGTGATTGTGGAACACACTCTGAATCCCAATGCTCCTCATATACACAATTCAACCATATACATTGCTTAATTCAAGTTGTCGAGCAAACGAATTTGGCAAACATAATTAAGAGAATAAATCTCGATTGCGATAGAAAAATGTGTTACGCAATTGGGAAGCTGATTACATTATTTGTATTTCAGTTGGGTACACTGTCTATGGCAGACAGATTTAAGTTACTAGCAGAATACGGGCATTAATTCACGTCTAGATGAGGTTTATGCTTAAACAAAAGGAAAAGGGATTCAAATACTGTCGGAAAAGAGTCCATATTATTGTCGGAAAGGGGTCCGAATAACTGTCAGGACGGGGTCCACTGTCAGGAATGGTTACAAAACTTACCTGACTAGACGAGCTATCTCTCCTCGGTTTATCATGCAGCGGTGCCACAGCGGCATCAGCACAAACATCATCAGTACTTGCTTCCCTCCCCACACTGCAGACTGGAACGCTTTCGTCGTCTTCCTCTCCGCTCCCGTCCCCCTCGCCTACAGTCAGTACTTCTATCTGATTGCCTAGCTCTGTAAGGCGTTAAAAAATACCTATTTGAAATGTACTGTCAACTGCACAAAGGCGTTTTCACAGTTAAGTTGTTATTAGGACGTGCGGTTGAGTTCTTGAGTCGTGAAGTTGTTGTTTCCGCTATGATCAAAGACTTTTCTCACAAGAGACTGAAGTGATAATACATAACCAAGACACTGTCATTGCCAAGGAAGAAATACGTGTCTATTATAACCTCATATTATATACCTACATGTGACAATTTCAGGGCCTTCCGAGCTTGCAGTCAGGGTCAACAAAGCCGCCCCTAAGACGACCCACTGACCCAACATATTGCTTGGAAAATTTATTTGTGCTTGTTCACACTGGGTCGAATTAAATTAGGTAGCGAAGCTCATACGTAGTGTGAAAAATCTGATCTGAATTAATAATGCTACGGCAGGTCGGTGGTCCCAAAAAATCACATCGTTAGTATTTTTGTTTTATCGCGTTTAGGTTAATTTGTCACGTCTGAGGCTTTTCGCTAGCTAATTTCCTAATGTTCCCAATTCCGAGATTCGGGCTTACGGTGTTCGTTCTGTTATTGTGTAAATGGATGGATTCATACGATTTCCAGTGCAGCAATGGCGCATGTATGGCATATCTAGACGTGCAACAAAGTGATTCAGCGATACAAGATGCCGAAGGGAGATCGCCGATCGGCATGACCCGAATGAACGTCTGTACCTAGTAATTGCTGCGAATATGCCGAGCCGAACCAGTGTGTAGTACCACTGAAGTTGCTACTATTTCGAGGCGCATTTATTAGTCAATATAGTTGCAATAGGATGCTTGATAAAATCCCAAGTGTGGGTTTATGTGAAGAAGAGTAGAATCTAAAGTGTTTACATGACAATGTGTCTGTTGATTGGCTTTATTAGTAACTATTGTTACCTACCCTTGTGCCATTATTTAATCTCCACAGTCCACACAAGTCAAGTTTCTGTTGTGGGTGTTCTATACTAATATTATAAAGAGGTAAAATTTGTTTGTAAGTTTGTATGTAGCGGCTAATCTCTGTATCTACTGAACAGTTTTGAAATTTTCACTAATAAGAAGCTAAATTATCTCCGAGTGCCATAGGCTACATTTACAACGTGCCGTGGGGTAATTTCCGACCAAAACGCGAACGAAGCCGCGGGCAACGGCTAGTTTTATAATATAGCCATTTATGACCGCAGTCTGTTGATTCAATTATGTATTTTCGACTTTATTTCAAGTGAAGGAAAGCCGATTTATATTGCCAGTTGGTCAATCAGTGCTTCAATGGTCACTGCACTTCGTCCTGCCTGTTAGTAAACGTTCTGGAACTAAAATCTTTGTCTTTTACTGGTAGCTTCTACAACTAGTATCCCTCATCTTTGCCCATTCATTAACAGCAATGGTAAAGTTGCATAGCAGCGGTAATGCTTTATACAAATCCATTAGCTATAATTATTACCTATTTAAATATTGACTCCGTTTAACAGTGTTGGAACTACACCATCAACTTATATTACTCAGTTTTATTACTGTGGTACAACATAATTATTTAAAGTGTTGGACTGCTGTAAGTTAAATGAAATGAAATGGATTGTGGTTTCTATTTTCAGTAAAAATAATTATTTCAATAGTTTTTTGATAGAATACAATGAAAGTCATTGTTTTCATTTTAAACCATCATACTTGGCCTTTTAAGCATGAGTTGTATTAAAATAAAATCCATTCAAATTATATTATAAAAGCAGTACATCCATTTCAGAATGAGACAATTTCTTTTTAACTAAAGTTTGCCGACTATTAATTTCTCATGTAATTTGGGTGCATTTACAAACATTGAACTCACATACACAAATAGTCCCTGAACCCTGAACAACTATCTGTAGGCCATATAAATATTAGTTCTGTGCGGGGATCAATTTGTTTCTGCTATGTAAGTATATCAACAATATTTACCTAATGAACATTTTGGAGCAACTAAACATTATATCCCTAAAACTTAATAATATTTATTTCCAAGAAGTTCTTGCTCCACACTTAATGGCCTAGTATTTCATAGTAAAACCAGTTAGGTATTTAACAAGTCATGAATGAATAATATGTTTTTCTGTTCTCCTATAACAGCCGTATTCATTCCCAATATGATTCACCATGTCAATAGCATCAGTAGAACAAGGTCGCAAGTGTACTATACAATAGTATATCCTTGAATTTGTATTTGCAAAAATATTTGTATTGTTTCTGAATATTTTATGTAAAGCTAGGGTCAAAAGATTAATTTAAACACGAAATTATAATATTGTTGATAGAAAGTAGAAGTGTAATTCCTACAAATCAAAATTTATTTTTCATATTGTTGAATATACCCATTTTTAGTACTGTACAAATGAGACTTCAGTCATCTATATGTACTGGCTGACCAATTGTTTAGAAACTCATTTTCATCTGAGTCCATGTAGTTTTTGAAAGACGCATAGAATGTACCTTGTTATAATGGCCCCACAATTGGTAAAAATAATGAATAAATGTATCTCTAAATTTAGTATGTATTAGTGAGTACATAAAAAACAGTCACCAAATCATGCTAATGTAAAATAATGTTCACAGAAAAGCGTAAGTATAATGTTTTGTACGAAAAGTAAGCATAGCGTTCGTACTTACCATCATATGTTGATATTCTATTTGTTTGGAGGGGTATTACTTGGTCCGGATTGACTGGCGACATAAGAAATTGCATCGGGCCATCATAGCCTGTTATGAAAGGAAAAGAAAATGCGCATAACGAAAATATACATCAAAAAACCATGCATGAGTCAACTAAACATTGAGAAATTTGGTTAATATGGATATTATATGGAAAATCACTTACCATGTAGCTCGCGGGAACGGCTGCCTGATATTGGACGTTTTGCAGACCCTACCCTTAGATCATTTGCTTGAACCATACCAGAATTTTGGCGTTTCTGTTTCATTTTCTGTTCCATCATTTGGCGCTAAAATTACAAGTAAAATTAAATGAGAACGCATCATGCATTATAGAACTTAGAACATATTGATAAAACCACTTTAGAAAATATGCAAATGTTCAAGATATGTGTGACTTTAATCAAATTAATTTTAAAACCACTTACTTGCTGTTCGATTTTTTGATCCCGCATTGAAGCCATGGTAGTATGCGTTATTTACTTTGTATTTAACTTTAACTACAGCGCACTACAGTTTAGTTGTAAAAGTATTAACTTTTATCTCAAAATTCAATACAATAATTGGCATTTTGTAAGCTCATTTTTTGTTTATAAATCATCTTGCCTACCGTTGCCCAGGAAAATAGTGTTGCCAACGTATAGAACTTTGTCCTTCCTTCTACTAAATAGTAGTTTAAAAAAAAAACGAACAACTTAATGCAGCTTAAATGTCGGATAATTACAAATACAGAAATTAGGTTCTCACAAAATATATTCTAGCGGGGTAAAACACTACGACTTACAATCTTAATTTGTATTACTTATTTAATTTTAAGTTTTTATTTTTGCAATAGTTTTAGGCCCCATAAAGGGTTATAAAAGTGCCCTCCTCCGCCTCCGCCTCTCCCTTATAAAAGTAATCCTACGACAAAATATTTTACCTATTTTTAAGCAAATTATCTAATCTGCAAAACTATTCACAAATGCTTCGATTCGATTTCGATTCGGAAAGTCGTCTATCTCGCTCGCTTTCGTAATACCAAAAAAAGATAGACATAACTTGTCGAATCGAAATCGAATCGAAGCGTTTGTGAATAGTTAGGCTGACTTGCATTGCCGTTTTACACCAAAGACCTATTAGAATCGTTATTAATACATATTTTAATTTATTTTTGTGCAAGTTAGTGTTTTTTTTTTTCTATGAATGGTCAAAGGAAACTTTAACTATTCGCAAAGGGATGCTCAAATGTTTGCATACCACATTTGTTTACTTTTGAAGCTTTTTTGATGACAAATTTAATTATCACCAACTAGCTGTTGCCTGCGGCTTCACTTGCGTTTTGGTCGTAAATTATCCCACGGGCACGTTGTAAATATAGCTTATGGCACTCGGGGATAATGTAGCTCTTTCTATTAGTGAAATTTAAAAATCGGTTCAGTAGATCCAGAGATTACCCCCTACATAAAAACTTACAAACAAATAGCTCTTTATAATATTAATATAGATGTTTCTATGTTTAATCGTTTCTAAGCTAGTGTGTTTTATTAAGTCTATCACTGTCAGTTAAGGCCATCCCAGGATGTTTTGTAATTTGATATCTGATTATTTATGGGCTGATTTGTCCAAAAAACAATTTGAAACAGCTTGGTTTAATTTATTTTAACTTCATGCATACAAGACTTGAGTGGCATGGACTTTATGCCACAAGGCATTCTCTACCAGTCAAACACAAAAAAAAATACATAAGTAAAATACCTGATACACAATATGATTTTATGTTTTCATGAGGTACTCAGTATTTTCGTTGATTGGTAACTGTATAACAATCAAGAGCAATTTTTTTTTTGTGGAAACATTGATTTATCTTTCAAAATTATTCTTCATCTTGATCTGTCTACTCTGCTGAGTGCAGTGATGCCAACTTAGCAACTTTATAGCTAGATCTAGCTATTTTTTGGTGACAAACAGCTACAATTTAATAAAACTTGTAGCTAAACTTTTTAGCTACTTTTTCTAGCAACTTTTCGTTTCATCATCGTGAGTCTATCGAAATTCGTCGGGTAGAGTGCCGAGTCAAAAGAAAAAAAAACTTCGGTCATGGCTACGTACGGTAAGTACAGGGGGCCTAAAATGGAAGCTTTATCAGAATCATAATATGAATCACGTTAAAAATTTAATATTCTTAAAATGGTCTTTATGATTATGACCTCAAAGTCCATTTTAAAAGTTTAAAATTTTTAACGTGGATTCTGTTATAGCATCCATTTTAGGCCATCAGGCCGACGCTGGCCGGGAATTCCCCGGTTCCTCTGCGACAGAATACTTAGTAAACCAAAATAGTACGCGCTATTCGTATTCTTGTTTTGTTTTATCCTTAAAAAACAAATGTAATTTAATTTGAATATCGATATACCTACCTTAGAAAAAAAAACCTACTTACAGAAATTAAGACCGGAGTGGGAAAAAATGGACGAATTTAAATTTTGGCTAAAATCGGCAAGTGGAGACTCAAGCAAAGCATTTTGTACATATTGTATATTGAACAATATTAAATGCTGCTTTATACTGTGTTTTGCCTAAAGACGTACTTCATAAAATGGGCACCGTTGAAAAATATTCGATATCAATGAAAGATACTGAACCCCAGCCATCGACATCTTCCTCTTAATTGATTAATGTTTTTTTTTTTATTCTATTGCGTACACAATACTTAATTTAACTTCTTGTTGGAATTACTGAAAATAAAAAATGATTATCAGAAATTGTCATTTTATTGTAACCTACTTGTTTATCTACTGTAACATTTAGCAACTTCTAGCAACTTTTTAGAGTAAAAAAAACTGGAAATCTAGCAACATTTTGAAAATGTCTAGCTACTGGGTAAAGCTAGCAGTTGGCAACACTGGCTGAGTGCTGTCATTTAATTTTTCAAGATGGCTCCAAAACGGAGTGTTTTAGGATTTTTAAACCCAAAAACTATTAGTACAGTTTTCAACAATAGTATTGTAAAATCTCCTTATCGTTATGTGCATGGGTGTAATAGTTGTGATAATTTTTTAGGCGGACACCCCATATCTATTGCTTCTTTAGCACGTAAAAATTGTAAGTTTTACATGCTTTTATTACATCACCGGTTTCGATATATTCCATGAAGGACATATTTAACGAGTAGAATGCAGTATTAGTTAGGTCTTCCGCATAATATGTACTCTTTATGTTATCAATAATTGCCAAAGTACTTTGACATTTCATGAAACATAACCTAACTTTCGGACTTATTTCGTCTCTCAGATAATGTAGGTGCCAGACATCGATTTATTCACACGACGAATATCTTGAGAGCTCGAGCTGACTACTATAAGGTTCTCGGGGTCGCTAAGAACTCGTCATCCAAAGACATAAAAAAGGCGTACTACCAGCTGGCTAAAAAGTACCACCCTGATGCGAACAAGTCTGATCCAGCAGCTTCTATGAAGTTCCAGGAAGTGTCAGAAGCCTATGAGGTATTTAAATTTACAAGGATATGTTTTTTCTTGTTCTGTAATAGTTAATAACAATGTCAACAACGAAGATAACATAAAACAGCTGCCTTAATGGAAAAGAAATTAATTGATTTTAGAGTAAAGTTTTGTCTTTGGTGAACAAAACTTTCAAAGGGAACTATTATTTTTTTGTCTCTTTCAGATCCTCTCTGATGAAAACAAGCGCAAGCAGTATGACACATACGGCACCACTGCAGAGGACATGGGCATGGGAGGTGGGCCATCAGGAACTGACGGTTTCACTCACCAATGGCAGTACAAGTCCACCATAGATCCCGAGGAGCTGTTCCGTAAGATATTTGGAGAAGCAGGTTTCAAGAGTGATGCTTTCAGTGACTTTGCTGAGTCCAAGTTTGGGTTTGGTGCAGCTCAAGAGGTAAAGTAATAATGTTATTTTTTTTCATAAGAACTTAATAGATAATCAAAGATTTATTACACACAGACACAAAATACATTTCACAATATTAAATCATTACTTGAATGGACCTTCATTTCCGGAGAAATCTATTGGATACCATTACAACAACTTGTCAATTTTATTATGTTACTAGCGACCCGCCCCGGCTTCGCACGGTGCAATGTTATACTTATAAACCTTCCTCTTGAATCACTCTATCTATTAAAAAAAACCGCATCAAAGTCCGTTGCGTAGTTTCAAAGATTTAAGCATACAAAGGGACATAGGGACAGAGAAAGCGACTTTGTTTTATACTATGTAGTGATTGTCATAAAACTACCGCCATACATAAGTATATAACATACAGTATTAGGCCATTGAATTTTAAACCTGCAACTATTTGAATATCTTCATCAAAGAGTAACAATATCCAACATCTATTTCTATGATCAGATTAATTCAGATTCCACTATTCACTATTCCAGATGGTAGTCAATCTCAAGTTTACAGAAGCAGCACGTGGTGTCAACAAAGAGATAAACGTTAACGTGATAGACACATGCCCCAAGTGCAATGGCTCTCGTTGTGAGCCTGGCACTAAGTCCATCAAGTGTACTTACTGTAATGGAACTGGCATGGAGACTTTCTCTCGAGGTATGATTGGTAATCAATTTATATTTAGAGTGTTGGAGTTTGTTTATTAACATAAACTTGATGGTTTGTATATTCATTACAAAATCATAACAAGGCACTGATTAAGCATAATTTCAACCTTGTAAAAACAGAGGTATTTTCAATCTTAACTTGAAAAACTAAGGTGGTTTTAACCAAATTAAATTTTTTAAATGATGCAAAGCTAGCGACTTTTAGAATACCTTTAATTTTTACAAGTAACAATTAAAAATGTGTAAAACTCTTTCGGCGCCTATGCACTGGTCAAACGCGAAGTGCAGCACTCTGTAGAAGCTTGTTACCATATTGATGCCTGAAACATTATTCTTATTGAATTAATTTCCCAGGTCCATTTGTGATGCGTTCCACCTGCCGACACTGCCATGGTTCTCGAATGCTCATCAAGTTTCCCTGCATCGAGTGTGAGGGCAAAGGACAGTCTGTAAGTATCTAAAGTCAGAGAATGTTGTTAATAAAATGATATTTTGATGTTTAATTTTTGCTGCCGGTGAAGTACCTAAACATGAACAGTTACGCAGGATAGCCAGTGGCCTAAAGCCCGTTTGCCACCAAAGCATGGACGAGCGAGTGTATGATTCCGCACAGGAGTGTCAAGATGTTGATTGAACCCGTGATTGGTTAATTCCTGCATGTCTGTGCTTTGGTGAAAACCATTCTTAATCATGTGAACTGACCAGGGGCTTTATGGTCGATAGTCTAATCTAGTAATTCGATAGTTCAGCTACCAATACTGATTTATTTCTAATAAATATGTCTATCAACAGGTGCAACGCAAAAAGGTGATAGTGCCAGTGCCAGCGGGTGTAGAGGATGGTCAGACTGTCCGCATGGCTGTGGGTGCCAACAACGAAATATTCGTCACCTTCAAGGTGGAGAAGTCCAATTACTTCAGGAGAGATGGACCTGATGTGCATACTGATTGTGTTGTAAGTAAAGGGTTTAACTTGCTTGGTTCATGTGAATTACGAACTGTTTGTTCACTGATGTTGCTGATAAACAATTTAGAGGTTAACGGTTTACTTTCACCTTTGTTTCTGCCTTAATGCATTGAACAGGTGTCAAAAACTTTTATTGATGTGCTTTGTTTTCAGGTGTCCGTGTCACAAGCATTACTGGGTGGCACCGTTAGGATACAAGGGCTATACGAAGATCATACTTTGCAGGTTAGTGTTTATCTGTTTTAAACAAGGTTTGTGGCAACTGTAAAAGGAAAGATATAAGTACTAAATATAAGCATGGAACTTGCGTTCATTCAGAAACATATCCAAAACCAAATACATTGTATTTAAGTTATAGATTCAGGCGTTACTTTGTGAAAATCCATGACATTAAATGCTGTGCAAAATGTTTAGTTTTAATTCCACGAAAAAGATCCAAGCCTGGATGTTGCTATTTTACTTACTTTGCTTTGCATAAAATTGAATACATTGTATTTATCGGCAAACTCGTACAAAGTATCGAGACGATCACGTATTCGCTCAACGTTCGTTTTCTATTGGAATACGCTTCAGGCAACAGTAGAGCGTTTTGAGCGACTGTTTTTTGTGAACTTAGAAGTACAAAAAGTGCTGATTATCACCCTAATTTGAATAACTGACTTTTTCTTAGGGTAGTGCAGTACGAAGCCTCAAGCCTTTTTTACTTCAAGTATAAAAGTAATACATTTGTTGCAGATAATGCCTTGCACGTCATCACATAGCATCATCCGACTGTCGCGGAAGGGTATGAAGAGGGTCAGCCAGCACGGCTATGGGGATCACTATGTGCATATCAAAATACAGGTCAGTACCATACTCTGTTTTAACTTGTTCAGGTTTTAGCGGAAAGATTAAATTAAACTTCAATGAAAAATATGTGTTGTAAACTGGGTATTGTAGGAATACTATCCTTTGTTAAATGTTTCATAACGATAATCGAGCATTTTTTGTGTATGAGCTTGAATTTTATGTGAATAATGTTCATCTTTACAAAGTATAAAACAAAGTCACGCCCGCAGTTTGTACGCTTAGATCTTTTAAAGTACGCAACGGATTTTAGTGCAGTTTTCAGCAATAGATAGAGTGATTCAAGAGGAAGGTTTACATTACGTATATTATCTATATTGCAAGGATTGCACCTATGCAAAGCCGGGGCGAGTCGCTAGTATTCATATAAAATGCTTAGTTTACGAATTGAAAGAATTTGTCAAATATACTAGAATCTGCCTATTTCTTTAGTCCCCATTATTTAACAAATCAGAATAATTTGTTTACTAATGGCTGTTGAATGATTGGCACTGTCACAAAATGTCGACTCAATTTAGTCTTGTTATTTGGTGAAAAATCGTCCACAATAATGTGGAGTAAGTCGTGACAAATTAACGAACCATCTCACTATGTTGGTTCTTATAGGCTCTCCCTAGGCACACCTCTGCATAACCCTTAAAGAATTACAGGCGTGATGTTATGTTATGTCTCTAAATCTTACATTTTCCCGCAGTTACCAAAAACTTTGTCGGACAAGCAGAAAGCGCTGATTTACGCGTATGCCGAACACGAAGAGGACACCCCCGGACAGATCCACGGCGTCTCCCTCGACAGAGATGGTAAGACATGACCAACGACGTAGACAACCAGCTTACTTTACTAGATGAAGCTCACAAAACTGACAGCAATAGCACAGAAGATTATCCTGGATAATGTTTAAGTTTGTATCAAAATCAATGTAGGAAATATAGGCTATGTAAATGTCAATTTAGAGTTTATTTTAGCGCTTCATAAGTCACGGTAAAAGGTCTCGTCAAATTACAAATGTATAGACAAACATTTATTTTACAGAAAAAGCAAAAACTAGCAGTGATACGGACAGTAAAACGAAAACAGGTACGGG
The DNA here is from genome assembly GCA_947578425.1 of Eugnorisma glareosa. NCBI lineage: Eukaryota > Metazoa > Arthropoda > Insecta > Lepidoptera > Noctuidae > Eugnorisma > Eugnorisma glareosa. The sequence continues at coordinate 14,073,336 of OX387960.1, read as the reverse complement.
GTCTAAGTCTAAGGATAAGATACACGACGCGAACCGCGATCACGACGATGTCAAAAGGCATAGAGCGAAAGCGTGGACGTTTTTTGACAGCATGACCGAGACTTTTCAGAACAACAGAGTGTATTTCTTGACTGGGTTCTGCATGGCTGTCTTTATGTGTTTCTTTGCTATAACGAATGACCCTAATGATCGCTATGGTGCGATTGAATATTTCCGAGAGCTAGAGGAAAGACCTGGCAGGGAGATTGATAAGTCTTATGGGTATGAAAGAGCGCTTCAGCGGGACAAGGAATTACATCCAGAATTGTATAAGGATGTGTGAGAGATGATTTTGATAGACATTTTAGTTTTTGACTTTGGTATATCAGTGAGTTAAATAGGCTACGCTTTATTAAGAGCATGTACATGTTTTTAAGGGGATGGCTTCACCTACCATTCCTTCTAATCTCATTGCGCAATTTTAACGATGAAATTATTAAAGCACTATTGGTTGGGTAAAGTAAAATATGTTGGGTCTTGAAATGGCCTATAATTATGGATTAGGGTATGAATTTTGTTATTTATTATTTTAAAGTTGAACTAGGCTAATCCCGATTCATAATTTTCCTAATAATGTGATACAAAATTCTTTAGTGATTTTCTTCCTAACAATAGTTTCCATATTAAAGTTTTAGTATAATATTGAATGTAAATAAGTCATGTATAAATATTTAATAATGAGAGAGCATTTATGAAAGTGTTGCGAAAGTTGAGAGACATAGTTTTATAATGATTATAGTATGATGGTCATACATTATAGTTCCAAAAATATTGTAAATAATATAGTCTGTTTCATGAATACACGAAATTTAATTTAAATGTTGTTTCATTTATAACCTTGCTATCCTACACCATCATGCTATAATCCAGATATTTGAACATCCGAGGGCATAGCACAAACATTCATGAACGTCAAGATGACGCGACCCCGCCAGGTTATTCGAATATCATGTGAATAGGATTTTTAAATGCAGTGATTTAGTAAAGTGGTCCCGCCATTTTGATATCAAAATAGCACTTTCTTTGTAGAATATTTTGAAATTTGATGAGTGTAGAATTTTAATATGAAATAGTAGAAATATTGTATTAAATCCTATTCACATAATAATCGCAAAACCTAGCGGGGTCCCGCCATCTTGATGTTTATAAACATTCTGCAATTAAATGTTAGTCAAACATTTCTAAACAAAGGATCTTTGTCAAAATGGGCAAGTCTAGATTTGTTTAGCCAAGGAGAGCGGTATGAGGCCCTTGTCCACCACGACCAAATCTCGATGCGTACCCGCGTCGGCTTCTAGGAAATTTTCCATGAGACTGCATATCTCGCGATTGTGGAGAGTCTTAAGCGTTTAAAAAGCTTCGACCCCCACACCGCGGGATATACAGTCTCATAACCGAAGAACGTGGGTGATGCATTCGGTATGCCGTCAACAATGTACGGTAATGTATCTTCCTATCCAGGGCGTTTAGTTCTGTTTGAGTCCATTTGAGAATGCCAAAAGAGTACATCAAAACCGGCATGACTTAACCGTTGAAGGGCCTTATTTCCGCCTGATAAAACACTATTAAATACTTTTTTCAAACGCTCCTGCAACAATTGCTTCATGTCAGCAACATTGATTCCCAGCGCTTCCAACATTCCCAAATACTTATAGGTTTCGGTTGCTCAGAGGGATCTTAGATTTATGGAATCCGAGAGCTGGGTTCCCACATATTCCACAATTTCCTCTCGCTTTATATGCATGGCGGCATATTTGTCGACACCAAATTCCATCCCGATGGCGCTACTGGAAGTTTCAGTTACCTTCAATGGCTCTATCAGTTGCAAATCGTTGGGGGCAAACAGTTTCAGGTCATCCATGTAAAGGAGGTGAGATCTGACCACCTCTCCTCAACTAATAGCCTAGACCGAAATACCCCAGCAGCGTGTTATGAGGATTCAAGGCTAAGCAGAACCAAAGTGGACTCAAACTATCGCCCTGAAATATACCTCGCTCTATCCTTATCGGCTTGCTATTCCTCTAGATTTCATCCCGGATAGCGAAGGACTATCCCCAATTTCCTCATACACGACATCAGGAAGGGGCGCAGAGTTGTATATATTGTGTATATTCTTTTTTACAACTCTAGCACCCTCATAAGCCATGGATGTGCCACTGAGTCATAGGCCTTCCTATAGTCTTTCCAACATGTTGACCCCTTTATATCCCTTCAGGAACAGCGAACCTATTGACTAATGGCTATATCAATGAGTAACAGCTCCTTAGTACCGCGGCGGGACCCGGGACCCGTTCCTACATCTATTTTGAGAAGTGGACATAACAGAATTTTCGTCAATGTTTAGTGATTTCCCAAGTAACACAGAAAGCATTCTAACAAACGAATAGCAAACTTGTGTAGAACTTAAGGTCCTTATAAACTTATAAATAAGTTCACCGAGCATCTTGACGCTTTATATTGGTATTTCAAATCCATTAGGATGCTTTACACTGTATAACGGTTGGATAATAGCATATCAAAATGCTTTTGTAAACCCTTTAGTTTTAGTGCAGCAAACCACAATGCAGCTGAACGGCTTTCAGCAGTTTTTAGTGCATTTGGAATTACAATAGCATTTTAAGTAGTAAATAAATGCTTAATGCCGTTTAACAGCACAAATATGAACCATTATAATGCCACGTAAATCCGCTATACAACTTTCAGCTGTTTTTAGTGCCTTAGGTTCTACAATAGCATTTTTAAGTAGTAAGATAATGCCTAATGCTGTTTAAAAGCTTAAACTTTTACCGTTATAATGCACCGTAAAACCGTTATACAGCTTTGAGTTGTCTTAAGTGCCCTTTGTTGTGTAATAGCACTTTTGAGTGGTAAGTAAAAGCCTAGTATTGCTGAACAGCATAAACGTGAATCAATGTAATGCTTGCGTTTTTTAAGATCAACTTAGCTGTGTGGTACAGCTAGTAGCTCTTTAATCAAATATACGTGAGTTATTGTAATGCATAAAACTGTTTATACATTCATTTTACTGTAATCGTAGAACCTTTTGTCGGACATATTGGGGGAAAGCACATATTAAATGATCAATAAAACAACAGCAATTTTTATGGTTGATTTTTATTTTCATTACTTCTTGATTTTGAACTATTGTCGTCCAGGGTGCAAACGTAAGGTGGTAGCCGTAAGGCTGGTCCGGGGATACCGCACGATCTCCGGCGAGGCGGCGAGCCTCCTTGCCGGATTGCCGCCATGGGATCTGGAGGCGATAGTCCTCGCGCGCCTACACGAATGGCGCGTGGAGGCACTACGCCGGGGGGTAACTCCGCTGCCGCGGCAAATTGTCGCTCAGCGGACAGACCTCCGGCGCGATCTCATGGCGACATGGAGAGAGCGACTATCGCAACCCCGTGCAGGGCACGCCACAATAGTGGCGATAAGTCCCCTCTTTGAGGAGTGGCTAGAGAGGCGCCACGGCGCCCTCACCTTCCGCCTGACGCAGGTCCTCACCGGACACGGTTGTTTCGGGAGGTTCCTGCACCGAATCGGGCGGGAGGAAACGCCCGGGTGCTACCATTGTGAGGATCGACCGGAGGACACGGTGGAGATCTGCCCCGCGTGGGCGGAGCACCGCCGTGTCCTCGTAGCGGCGATCGGCGGCGGCGACCTCTCGCTTCCGGCCTTGGTTCAATCCATGGTCCGGAGCGAGACGGAATGGGACGCCGTCACCTCCTTCTGCGAAGCAGTCATGCTAGCGAAGGAGGTGGCGGAACGTGAGAGGGAGAGAACCTCACGTCCCAGCCGCCGCGGGAGACGCACCGGGCGTCGGGGGCCACGTGGTGGCCCCCGGCCACCGTAGGCACGGGCCTGTGGACGGTGAGCTATGGGCTAGCTCGCCGTCCGTCCGTCTTATGACGACAGGCCGTGTCGACGGCGCGTTCGTGTTCCACGCGCGCCTCAAGGAGAGTCAGCAAACAGGGAGGGGTCCGTAAGGACCGACGCCTGCCAGGGTTGCGGGACTGTTCGAAAGAGATACCGCGGCCCTGGAACACAAAGGGCAAAAGAAGGAACATGGATGGGTTTTAATCAGTAAAAGTCTGACACTCCCTCCTGCTCAGCCCAGAGCGGGAGGGGTTATTTGATGATTTCCCATCGGTAAAAAAAAAAAAAGGGTGCAAACGTGCCTGTGTCATTCGCGTCTGTGTCTGAATGTTCTTCCATGATTGATAATTCAGCTTCGGCAAGCTCATATGTTCAAATATTGTTCATTTTAAAATAGCACTCCTAAAATGTCCATTCTTTTTATCGGGCTTGAATTGCTCATCTTTCATTAATTTGTACTGTGTCTTTTTAGGCGGCCACCACAATTTACCATTTTCTTCCCCCAAAGACTACCTCGTATTGTTTTTCCTTTCTCTCTATCGTCTGTTCCATTTTGTACGGCATTGTATGGTTGGTATCACTGAAAATAAGAAAACAATATTTTTAAAAAGCATCACCCATAAAAAATATATTATTGCGTTTTCTGAAAAGTTTGGCCATTTTAAAGTGTACAGGTAAAAAATGTGTGAAAAATATCTTAATGACGCCTTTTTATCAATTTGGCAAACGAATCAAATTGTATAAATTCTGAAATGGGTTTCATTGTTTAGCTCAAGGATCCCCAAAATTGCGTTCAAGTAATGGCACTACTTCAGTCTACATCAAAACTACTGATATACCGGTGAACCCATATAGACCTACTTTATAGACAATGCCACTACAGTGGTTCATCAAAAGCCTTCTCTCTTGCCTCTGGCTTAATAATGGTTCACGTGTGAGTATTTATACAGCTGGCAGCATTAATTAGCCTTGTTAAAGGCTCACCGGGCTGCTATACCCCGACACCATTTTGTAAATATTTTATAACCAAAAAAATTATCATTCGGACCTATTTATGAAAGCAAAAGATCTTTAACATAATGATATAACTTGATTTAATACTGCCCAACCAATACTATTATTTTAATTAAGCAAAATTCGTTCTATACTAGGAATACACAATTGTTTTGATGATTTCACACATATTTTAATATGACATTTTCTATCAAAACCACAAAATATCGAAGGCGCGTGAAAATTTTCAATGAAACTTATATAGACATTTACAGTAAACTACATTGCGAATAGTATTTGAAGGCATGAAGTAACAAAAGAGTCAAAAACTTACCCAGTAAATTTTGTTTTGATGCAAACAAATATGGTGGCACTCACTCAGTTTTGACAGTCTTCGTCCATATTATATTCCACGTTAATTGTATTATGACATTTGTGCCGTTGTATTAGAGATGTTTTTGCAATGATGTAGGGTTTATTTAAGTTCTAACTGTGAACACTTAAAAAGCTCCAATCATTCTTTTACTACATTCAAATGCTAGTCTAATGCTTTTGTAATGCAAACAACATCTTCATTATCAATAATATTGCTAGTATAATGCTTCTGTAATGCGATTGGTACGTTCTTTGGCCACAATAATGCTAATATAATGCGCCTGTAATGCAACTAAACAACTATTGTGAACCTATTTAGGATCTAAAGCCGTATAATTTGTGCCCAAATAAGCATTACAGTAGCCGTATAAACGTTTGTAATGCTACTATAGAACTAACTCAAAATGCGAAAACGACACAGAAATGCTGTAAGTCGGCCGTTATACTGCTTTGATGTGTTACTTGGGTTAAGCTCTCAAAATGGATGAATGAGGAAATACGTGTCTTCCGAGAGTCTATAAAGTTCTTAACTTTATAGACTCTCGGAAGACACGTAATTCTGGTCTATAATTTTTGGTTTCCGCAGTGCTAGCGATTAAATATTACTTAGTTTGAATAAAGGTCAAAATACAGAAAAGGTATTCTATTTCTATTCTCCGACGACCTAGGTACTTGTTGTTTTAGAATGAAGTCCTAATTGAAGCTTCGAAATATATTTCAATTCTGTTGGTCCAGAGTTCATAGAAAAATGCCCATGGTCATTATTGCGCTCTACGTCGTCGTATAGTACGATGGTTCGATAGCCTCATTGACAATTCAAAAGTGCGTGTAACTGTATTATTTGCAAGTTCTTTGTGTTTGAGTTTAAACAAATACACTACAACTATATGAAAGAGATTCTGAGAGTATTGTTTCAGTAAGATTAGAATCTACATAACGCAAAAGTAAGAACAAAAGTAGGAAATATTGTAATGTGGTGACTATTCATTGATTTCCAGGAGCAATACGAAAGAAATAACGATCAAACTTACTTCTTGTAGGTAAAATAAAATTGTAAGTTGACACCTATAGAACTTGTCGATTTTTTCCATAGAGTAGAATATTTTATTTGCATTGAAACTACTAGTTTGAATTATATTCCATTGTGTACCTAAACCGTTTTAAGTTTTAGAAGTACTAACATAATAATCACTAATCACAATTGGACATGGAAAGTATTGTACAGAATTGCTAGCATTTGAAATAAAGTTCACCTTGCATCTGTAGTTTATGGTGTGATTATTTGGTGTTACCATATCGTCATAGTATGCTGTATGTACGTACTGGACTCCGTTTTAATCACCTTAAGTTTATATGTTTGGAAGTAATATAACTTGTATTCTTCATTTCAATGTGGAGTGTACACAGGAATATACTTTAGATATAAAGGCAAAAGTTGTATAAAATCTTCCCTAACAGGCTTAAACAGGCGTAGACAGGCAAAATATTCAATCTCGATCGAAAATGATTTTTTTGCTTTAATTTTTTACAAAAAAACGCTCGAGGGCTCTTGCACGCCATTTTGAACTCTATTTCATTTTGAATTAGTTCGAAAAAGCGGCTCGAGCACTTTTTTGCCTTGTCTGCGCGGGCCGTCAAAGTAATTTCTTTTAATTTGCCAATTCTGGGCACGGTGTGTTTACTCAATCCTCATAATTATCGTTAATGGTTCTGCAAAATCATTATATTAATGGTGAATTCTCCTCACAATTCCAGGTAAGAAAGTGTCAATATCCGAGCTTGAATTGGTGGACGCCGTCAAAGAGGCCTTGAAAGAGAAAAAGTCTATTGAGGGAACAGCCACCGAAGAAGAGGTGCTCGAAGAATCTAAAAGGAGCAAGGCGTAGATATTGATTATTATACCTATGTATATTGTAATAAGGTTTGAAGCGCTTTGCTGATAAAACATTATGTTCAAGTAGCGTTGACGTAAGCTCAATGCATACGTATAAAACTGAAGTCAGACTCTTCACTAGGTACTGTTAATGTTTGGCTTTTATTCGGTATCTTTCACTTCTAGTGAAACGTAAGCACTGCACGGGGTCAGTTGCCCCGACTTGAGCCTGCAATGCAAACTACACACGAATCGTAACTGCGTCGCTTGGGAAGATCTCACGTATCCTGTTTATACGTGTGCGGTGAGCTTAAAATAAATATAGGAGTAGTTAGTAAATGGATTACTCAGGCGCATGTTGTGTATTGATCACTTCGTCGCACATACAGCATGTATCAGAAGTGTGGTCATATTTAAGGATGTGCTACTTTCTCCATGGCCAAAAAATTATCCTTACAAATCTTCAATCCCTACTCGACCAAAATGTACGGGGCAGCTGATATAATATTACGATTACGGAGTAGGGCTAATGCAGAAAGATGTTCAGTTTGATGGTACACACTACACCCTCAAATTTAACCACACCTTTCTGATACACCAGTGGTGTGGCTAGGGTCAGACAATATGGCATGCCCGTGGCAAGGAGGCTGTTTTGAGAACCACCATGAAGAGTAGTAGGTTATAAGGGCTAGCCAAGCTTGTAGGCTTGAATGAAAGTACCGCTACTAGATATACGCTCGATCGAAATAGCGTCGGTTGTTATAAGGAAAGGAGTGTTTTGCGCGTTGGTGTCTCCATTTGCGTACTACTCTATGTGGAACAAAATATAAAGTTGAATAAAAAATAAATAAACGATAAAATTAATAAATGACGTTGAATTCATAAATTCTAACGACTTACAGCTAAAATTCTGAATGTAAAGTATGCAAGCAAACGTAATGATAACACCAATTATTAATTTAATTTGTCATCAAAGCGCTTGCCTGCTTGCTTAATAGTAAAATGTTTCGAACAATTAGGTTATAAAATTCTCGCTTCTCTTTAGAACTCTATTTTTTGTTTCGTAATTTAAGTAAATTTACCAAAAAACAAAAAAAATAGGTATTCATTCACCCATTTGTATGATTTACTTTACAATTCTGTGATACGAGAAGAATGGTGTAAATGTTACTGTAAAACCCCGAACTACGGTAAATCCTAAAATTTACCGATATTCGGGCTCATTATTATAAACATTGCGTTTTAGATTTGCGAATAAAATATTATAGTTGCTGTTGTCTAAATATTCATGTTTTATTGGACATTTCACAAAGTAATTTTAATCAAGGACGCTGTACATAGCCGTTGACTAGTGTGTAGGAAATGGTAGATAAATAAAACAACCAATTACATAAAGATTTGTTTTATTTTTGACTTGAATGCTTAAAATTGTGACTGTGGAAGAGATTTGACTCAAGTTAGCTGTAAGGGTCGGAAAAATGCGCGAGCAAATTAAAGGCTGCATTGAAAATAAGACCGTATTACCATTGTTTAAAGGCGTGCGAGCGAGTCGCGAGCATGCGTGCCACGATGCTTGACGTCCGCAGCGATATTTGTTCAATTTTCTACTTTATACAATTTTAATACGGTCCTAGGCTGTTTTCAATGCAGCTAGTAAATTGCGCCAGGATTTTTCCGTTCTGTCTGACCGTAAGAATGCCCGTTTTCTCTAACGCCTAAACAAAAATCTGTTGGGTAAACGTTCGCCTCACCCTTTTTTTTTCGGTTGGGAAATCGAATAACTCTTCCCGCTCTGGGCTGAGCAGGAGGGAGTGTCAGACTTTTACTGACAAACCCATCCATGTTTCTTCTTTTGCCCTTTTTTTTCCAGGGCCGCGGTATCTCTTTCGAACAGTCCCGCAACCCGGGCAGGTTCGCCTCACTCCTGAAAGTTCATATTTCAACAGTGAAGTGAATAAGTAATATTTAGCCATTTTTTTAGTTTTTAGTGAAAACGGGCATTATCTTCTAATGATGCAACCTAATTGTCTAATAAGCCTAAAAACCCTGTGTTACACTACACACAGAATATTACAAGATACGTTATAACATTTTTCCAGTGAAGAATTGACGTGGAGGTACACGTTTCACAAAACCTCAAAACATACCTACAGCCCCTACAGGGTCGACGGCAACAGGACAAACGTTTACCATAGATTTAGTACTTTTTCTAGATTTCTCAGCCTGATGTAGCTGAACACATTCCGAGTCCACTCACTTTTTATAGAGGTCATAAGTATGCCTTCCCTCCACTGTTTTTGGTCACTGACATCACGTTTGTGGAAACGTGAACCAAGATGGAGTGTTCCGGGCATCGTAAGTGCGACTTGAGTGAACCCTCCAGGTTCCTTCCCGGCACTGAAAGTCTACAAGTACATTGCACATATTATGTGGCGTCGTTTCATCAACACCTAACTAAGTCCTAGATCTGTTCAGAATAAACCTTCCACTTCATTTGTCGCTCTCAAATAGTCTGTACTTCTCCGACATGCAACTGATGGCGGGGCCACTGTGTAGACGCAATGTTGCCAGCGCGCATGACAACAACATCATAGCACCCTCCACGTACCAGCCGTACAGGATCCGGACGTGGCCTTTTATCTGTGCATAAATGGATTTGAAGTTTTACACGTACGCATAAAGGGTGTAACAAGACCCATAACGAAGCTGAAAGGCACTCACTTTTGTTGTAGACCATACCTCCCCAGGTATAGTCTAGAACAAAAAAAACCATCTAGTTACGGAGATACTGGCGGTCAAAGTTCCAACTTTTTCACAAGTTTTTTTTAAATACGTTTTTAATGTAAGATTTTTACTTTAAACACCTCCACGACCCCCGTACCATTCAATCCATCCATCAGCACAATATTTTGAGTGCGTTACATTGAGCCCTACCATAAAAGACTTTTCACCCCGGCAGAAAAGGATAGGAGCATAGAAAATGGTGTTCCGTGCTTATATAGATGTGTCTCAAGCCTTATGCTACCGAAAAGCTTATGAAGTCAATCATGTTGTAGTTAAGTCGTCGAAAGTGACACTATCTGAAAGCAATTATCACTTCTAGTCGAAACCGTGCCATTATGGTACTGTTCTAGCCTATTATAGCTTGAGGGAGTAAGTAGGTAGGTACGTCCAGTTTCGTTTAGCTATGACAATATCATTACGGCACCCACGTTATGAAAATAGATGTTCTATTTATAGTGTGCTAGGTAAGGTATCACCTCTAATGGAATAACCATTTAGACCCGCGCAATGTGTGTCAAGTCAAATGAGAACGCGATAATAAAAGCGTGGGAGGAATAGTATACCACTTTAAGTGTTCAGTTCAAGGTGGTGCTGCTTGTCAAGCAAAATGCATCGATATGTCAAACTTGGTACATTTATTACCCGACTGCGCCAGAAGGAGGGTTAAGTTTTTCGAGAGTATGTATGTATAATTGTTTGGCACGCTCTGTGGCCTGAACGGCTCGATGGATTTTAGCTTGAGAGGTGTCGTTAGATTCGTATTTACTGTGAGAGTGTACTGTAAAGCAACCATTTACATTTATTTATCTTTCATTGACTTGAATTTAGCCTGGTGGCTGAGAGAATGTCATGCTCACTCAAATTTCTCGCTGATGGTGGCGCGTGTGTCGGGTCATTTGGTTGAGTTGAATGGCGCCGAGCCATGCGTCATGTTCGTGAACGGGCGCTGTCAGTTGGGACTGGTCATCTTAGCTGCCACGGTTTATTTTAATTACTTTATTTTGAAAGTGTTGATTATTTTAATCTTTTAGCGCTCTTAATGTGCACGTCTTTCTACATCGTTCTCACATATATGTATAATCTCAACGTGAATGATGTAACCAAGATTTTGTAACAATATTTTGATTAAAAAGAGTGTCCATGGAGTTTCTTGCTCATTCTTCTCCATAGAGATCTACGCTTTGGAATGTGCAACTACAGTACTTTCTCAAGTTATTATGCCTTGTGACTGTGACTGTAGCTTAGCTTTTTTTTTTTGTTTGACTTTCAAAAGTGCCTGTAATGGTCTAATTGAAATAAATGCTTTGAGTTTGAGTTTGAGTGATACTGGGTATATCAAAATAAAAATTATTCAATAATAAAACAAAAAAAAAAAAAAAAACCCGACTGCGTAAAAAAATAAAATAAAAAGCATAGAACATAGCGACTTAACAGTCGGGACCCATTAACATATACAGGGTGTCCCAAAACTCAACGTCAAGCCGAAACGGGGTGTCAGGATTGATCATAACCATCATGAGAAAAATCTGAAAAAAAATCTATCCCATGCAGTTTGAAAATTATGGGCATTTTAAGAAAAACCTAGAAATTTGATCAAACTGTACCATTTTTCGGTTATTGTGGTTATTCTTTTTTATTTTTGTTTATTTGAACTTTGGAAACGTAATCCTAAATAACATTTCTAGAATCCCAATAAAAAATAATGACACAATTGCCTCAAGTTTCCGAGAATTGAGACTATTTGTTAAACTACGAATTTAAAATTTTCAAGATTCGTCGACTTTGACAGGCCCTCCTATAAAAAAATGTACTAGAGTGCCTTGGCAAGTGGCATTAAAAGTTGGCGCATTTAATCAGAATTCTAAAATGGTACAATACTTGTTAGTTCCATACAATAGAAAAGAGTAAAAAAATTAAAACCTCAAGTAACCCGATTTTCGCTATCACATTTTACTCAGTTAAAATGTTTTTAATTCGCACAAGCTCTAGGGAGGTTCTTAATTTTAAGACAAAATGATGAGAGAGATGGATAATGGGTATGTTTGCCATGAGTGAGCGAGACAGATAGTGACGCCACTTTTACCAAAGTGAAAAAAAGTTAGTAAAATTAGTAAAATAATTAGGTTTGTTGGAATAAAAGTCAGATAGAGAAATAACATTTTTTATTACAATAAATGTTCAAATTGTTTACCATCAGCCTCAATACAAGCCCTACATCTTCTTAAAAAAGATCTACTTATAAGTCGGGCATATCTTCGAGAGTTGATCGCCTCAGCTGCTTGAGAAATGCTTTCACGCAGGTCGGCTACGTTCTCAATGGGCTTTGAGTAAACTTTTTCTTTGAGAACTCCCCAATAGAAAAAATCCAGGGGATTTAAATCTGGTGAACGGGCGGTCCACGAGATAGTGCCTGAACGTCCAATCCACCTTCCCGGATATTCCTGGTCAAGGAAATCTCTTACTTGCACTGCGAAATGCGCTGGGCAGCCATCTTGTTGAAACCACATGTCGCGAAGATCTGCTAGTGGTACGTCCTCTAACAGGGTTGGTAAATCTTCTCTTAAAAAATGTAGGTAATTAGTTCCATTCAAGTTCTCAGGCAGTTCAATAGGCCCAATAATTTTACCGTTTAAAATTCCGGTCCACAGGTTTACTTTAAAACGATACTGGGATCTATCTTCTCGCATTAAATGTGGATTCTCCACATGCCACTCGTGATAATTGTGCAAGTTCATGTAACCATCTTTTTTAAATGTCGATTCATCTGACCAGAGAATTTTTTGGACGAATTGGGGATTCTCATTATGCCTCTGTAGCATTGTTCTACAAAAAGAAATCCTTTCCTGATAATCTCGAGGTACAAGATTTTGAACTCGTTGTACGTGAAACGGATGCATTTCGTTTCTTTGTAAAATACGATGAGCAGTGCTTTTGGGTATTCCCGTTCTTTCTTCAATTCCACGTACGGAAATACTTCGGTCACCTGCGACCTCTTGCAATACTTCTTCCTGGAAAGGAAACACAGGTCTACCTCCAGCCTGTATTTGATTCGGGAAATGGCCGCCCTCTGTGAGTGAACGGTGCACATTAACAAACACTCGGTGATCCGGGTAGCGCTCTAAATTTGGATATCTTTCACGATAAAGTCTAGCGGCGGCACTTGCGTTGCATCTGCATTCCCCATAAATGAGGTGCATGTTCGCATATTCTTGTGAAGTGTAGCGCGTAGGCATGGTAGATAAAAAGGATGCCAACACAAAAGTCCAGAGAGAAGCCAAAGTTGCCGGTATGTTATCAACAAGTCCAATTCACAAAGATTCAAGTCCAAAAAGAGAAGCCAAAGTTGTCAGTACTAAATCAACACAAGCGAATACGAACGTGCGCAGTAGACGAATGAGCGAAACGTACTAACTGGTTGGTGTCGGACTGGTAGCGTAGCCATTTGCTTGGCTGAAACTAGTGCGAATGAAACAGATAGATGCCATAGCATCTATCTGTTTCATTCGCACTCGTTTAAACGACGCATCTCCGTCTCAATGCGTGGCGTCACTATCTGTCTCGCTCACTCATGGCAAACATACCCATTATCCATCTCTCTCATCATTTTGTCTTAAAATTAAGAACCTACCTAGAGCTTGTGCGAATTAAAAACATTTTAACTGAGTAAAATGTGATAGCAAAAATCGGGTTACTTGAGGTTTTAATTTTTTTACTCTTTTCTATTGTATGGAACTAACAAGTATTGTACCATTTTAGAATTCTGATTAAATGTGCCAACTTTTAATGCCACTTGCCAAGGCACTCTAGTACATTTTTTTTATAGGAGGGCCTGTCAAAGTCGACGAATCTTGAAAATTTTAAATTCGTAGTTTAACAAATAGTCTCAATTCTCGGAAACTTGAGGCAATTGTGTCATTATTTTTTATTGGGATTCTAGAAATGTTATTTAGGATTACGTTTCCAAAGTTCAAATGAACAAAAATAAAAAGGAATAACCACAATAACCGAAAAATGGTACAGTTTGATCAAATTTCTAGGTTTTTCTTAAAATGCCCATAATTTTCAAACTGCATGGGATAGTTTTTTTTTCAGATTTTTCTCGTGATGGTTATGATCAATCCTGTCACCCCGTTTCGGCTTGACGTTGACTTTTGGGACACCCTGTATAGACCGGCTAAAATCGTCCCAATAATGGGTCCCGACTGTTTAAGTCGCTATGTTCTATGCTTTTTTTTTCCTTTTTATTTACGCAGTCGGGTTTTTTTTAGTTCTGTGTTTTCTTCCCGCCTGCACGGATAAGTTGGTTGATTTGTATAGTTAACCTCATATTTGCTTGACAACCTAATGATGATTGGCCATGTGAATGGCCTAAGCCAAAACCACGTTACAGTTAGTTTTTCAACACTTCGTGGTTTCAACCAAAGAGTAGAATACTGATACCAAACGGGTTTGAACCTTAGCGACGTTTTCAATGGGGAAGGTTACTGTGAAACTAATGCGGCTATCATAGATAATTCCACTCATCGTCAGTTCGTCAATGGATGGAAATCTGCTAATGTCATTTAATGCACCTATATTTTAAAATAGCTTGTTTCAGTTGGGTCTAATCAGCACGGAATCGTATTTTTCCAAGCTCCAATCCTTTTTGTCCCGAGAACCGTTATAGAGCGGGAATGCTATCGCACGCGGTAGCATCGACGATGCGCTCGGCAGCACGCTCTCGATTCCGTGCTGATAGATGTGGCTCAAGCCGAAAAACTTAAGTAGGTATATCAATCCTGTTGTTCAGCCAACTAATCAGTTCAGGCGAGAAAGCAGAACTAAAATAAATGTACCAAGTTTAACATATCGATGTATTTTTTGTTGACGGCAGCGCCACCTTGAACTGCAGTTATTACGTGCCATCTACAATTAACTTTGTCCGATCTTGTTCTGTGCAAGGGGGGATTTTTGTTACAAGAGCAAACGCGAGCTCGAAAAAACTTATGTCACCTTTTTAACTGGAAACCAGTGGTGGTATGTAAAGAAGCGAAATGTAAGTAGGATACCACATGTAATAACCACAAACAACCTATAATTACACCTTTCTCTCGAGGGGGTCAAAGGTGAACAGTAATAAGGTATAAATGCCTATTTACTCACATAAGACACAACTGTCATGGCAAGCTGTACTTCGGATCTAGTGATGATTAAGATACTCACGACATCCAATCCCCCACTAGTGGTAAACTCGACCGGGAACATAGCAGTGTCGAGCGCAGTTTTCCCGCGCGCTAGGCCGAACACAACCGCACCGCACACGTAGTATATAACGGCGATAAGAGGCACGCCGTGACACGCGCCGAACACGCTGAGGAAACGCTGGAAAAATAAGGAACAAAACTTCACGATTTAGCGCAGGACTCGTAGTTATAAACCTGGGTTTCAATTAAGAGATGGAGCATCTTCCGATCCAGCCTGTCCCTTGATGTCTTCCCTGAGCGACTCCCTAAGCCGTCGTAACCCACAGGGGTGCCCTTAGTGTGTAGTCGCTTAGTTTTTTATGCATGGGAGGAGGCCTTAAACTCAAGGCACACACAGGATAGTCCGGTTAAGCATAGGACAACCTCATACGAGACGTGCGAGGATGCGAGATGCCATAGGTCTACCCAAAAAATAAAAAATCCGGACAAGTGCGAGTCGCGCACGAAGGGTTCCGAACAATTAACTAAAAAAAACACTTTTGTTGTATGTTATTTTTTATTCTGTTTTTAGTAATTGTTGTTATAGCGGCAACAGAAATACATCATCTGTCAAAATTTCAACTTCGTCTATCCATCAAGGTTCATGAAATACAGCCTGGTGACAGACAGCCAGCCAGACAGATAGTTGAGTCTTAGTAGGTTCCGTTTTTACCCCTTGGGACACACACATACAGAACGTAAGTAATCACACCGACTAGAATGTTAGCTGGCTTTCAAGTTTAGAATTGCATAATTTATCTTCTAAAAATCTAACCAACAGTGTAGACCCAACCTGTGCACCAGCGGGTAGGCTAGTACCTTGATATGTTTGTATGTACCTAAAGCAGAGTTGCGAAAATAATTCCAGCGAGTCCATGCCGCGACTTTTTACTCATGTATTTATATTCTGCTGCTCAGGTGTGACTTTAACAAAGAGATCCCTACCAATATTTTCTTGCCAATACTGTTGGGTGTCTTCAGAGCTTCCGAGCTTCGACTGCAGTTAGGACTTTCTGGAACAAAACACATTATCAGCCGACATAATTATTTTTTATCGGTGTTGCCAAGTTTGTATGACTCCAATGTATGAGAGTTAATAGGCTTCTTTTGGGTTAGCTCGTTCCATCGTCGACCTCATCTGTCCTCAGGACAAGATTGAGGTCAAGAGTACCTAGACTCATTTAATATTAAAAAAAAATCTTTTTAAGTATGAGAAATGGGGTGCATAAGAATAACAATAGTTGATACAAGGAGCTTCATCTGACTTTTGACCAGGTAGTTTCGCTGACAACCCTAGCTTATGTCTCGGAAAGCCTAGATTTGCCTTGACTCATGACAGTTACACACGACAAGATAACTCGTGACTATACGCAAGAGTTAGAGTGAAACATTATGCAAAATCAGATAGCCCTATTTATATCATGATTACATCAAGTTTAATTTTAATGATAGGCAAAATTCATCATCCTCCTGCCGTTATCCCAATTTATTTAGGGTCGGCGTAGCAATGTCTTCTTCTTCCATACTTCTGTATTACTCATCATATCAGCAGTAACCTCCTTTCTAGATATCATCCTTCACACAGTCCATCCATCGCTTCTTTCGTCTTCGTCTACTCTTGTAGCCAACTAGCTGTTGCCCGCGGCTTCGCTCGCGTTTTGTCGGAAATTATACCACGGCCACGTTGTATATATGTCTATAGCACTCGGGGATAATGTAGCTTCCAATTAGTGAAAAAAAATTCAAAATCGGTTCAGTAGACCAAGAGATTACCCCCTACATACAAACTTACAAACAAATTTTACCTTTTTATAATATTAGTATAGATTTAGCTTTAATTCCGCATACACCTACAAGGTAGATTCAGGCTTGATTGCAGAATGCACGTGCAGAAGGTGTGACAATTCACACTTAGCATGACTCCATAATTATTATTATTTATCTGTCTTTAATTTAATTTCCTATCAACGCCCCTTTTCAACTTTTTCGTTTAATTCGTTTTATCTAGCCCTGCAAACCAGAAGATAATATGCGCTGTTAATTCGGTTAATGCCGCATAATCTCCGCTGCTCCTCGCTCACCACGTTCAGTACACAATGTTGTTAAGGGTTAGGTATGCCATTAGAGTTAACCGTTAATAAAAGAATATGACGGTAGTTTGAAAACTTTGCAGAATCACGGCTGCGTGTAAACTGCCACTAAGTGTTTCGAACCGTTAAAATAACATAATAGTCCTCCGGACCGTTTTCGGCCACGGCGCGATGGCCAATCTCGACGGAAATTTGCCATAGGCTCGAGAGATATAATAGTGCACAAGTACACTCAGTGTTCCTTTACTTTAGGACGGCTATCCGACATAACTGGAGAAAGATTCAAAGATCAGGCGTAGGACCAACGTGTTAACGTGCATTCTGAATCACGGGGGTATCATACCGCCAACTTCACAACTCGGGGCTGCCACTGACAATTTCTAATGACAAAACCTAATATCACTTTTTGCTCGAGACAGGAATCGAACCCAGGACCCCACGCTCAGCAGTCGTGCTTGCGACCACGACCAAATATTATTACATTAAAAAAAAATAGTAAGACATAGGTCTGTGCAGATGTAGTCCACAGTGCGCCCGGTGACCTTGAATTGATCTAGCGTAGCAAGAAGTTTCAAAAGATATGAGGCCAGATAACTTACTATTGATTATACTGGATTTGGTGACATTGACACTATGCCAAAACGAATCACGTGCTACCGAGTT
Organism: Eugnorisma glareosa; assembly: GCA_947578425.1. NCBI lineage: Eukaryota > Metazoa > Arthropoda > Insecta > Lepidoptera > Noctuidae > Eugnorisma > Eugnorisma glareosa. The sequence goes on along the minus strand of OX387960.1, from coordinate 14,055,421 downwards.
TGTTAATTTAGGACTTTAGGTAAATAGATCTAGTCTAGGCTAGTTTAGGTTCCAAACAAACTTAAATCCATGACCACTTCAATCATAGGCATAGATAATTATAGCCCGACTATGTAATTTTCCTCAGAAACCAGTTGTAATTTATCAGTCAGCCCCGCTCAGTAGGTAAGTGCGGCGTAGGCTGTGAAAAGCAGGGGTAATTCACTTAATGCTTTGTTTAATTATTACTCGGCCGCTACTCCGTGTTGCATTAAAGCGATATTGTTAAGGGGTATGAGAAGGACCCAGCGACGCAAACGAAATTGGTTTTAAATGAAATCAAATACTGAACTGAATCTTCTTTACATAGTAAAAAAAAACCGCTCCCGTTGTTTGTACGCTTAGGTCTTTTAAACTACGCAACGGATTTTAATGCAATTCAGCAATAGATAGAGTGATTCAAGAGGAAGGTTTATATGTATGTCGGAGACGGTCATAAAATGGATCAAAGTGGTGGGATGATGCGACCTACGTACCAGTCTACCCCCACTACATCGTGCTTTTTACAGAGCCCAGATGGTGCCAACTCCGAACCAGGACGACAGTCAGTGTCAGATCGCAGCGGAGTTGAGACGTCTTGGAACTGTACCCGATTCATTGTGTCCCGCGTTATTTTGTTAAGTTGTAATCTCAAGTAATTCGTTAGTTTTGCTAGAAACAGTGTATTGATCTCAGTGTCTTTTCATAGCACGAATCCCATCGTCTGCCTACATGATGTAGATGCCTAGCGGAATAAATCCTGACATTTCCGACATGTATAATATTGCACCTGTGCGAAGCCAATAAACGCAAAACCTCTTAAGGGGTCATCATTATGAACAACTTTCACTATGGGACCAAACCCGAAATCGCGAAAAAAAATCAGCTGTTCAGTACATTTTGTCGAGTTATGCGCACAGAAATGTATGGGGCAGTCGATTGTTTTTTCGCGATTTCAGTGTTGGCCCCATAGTGAAAGTTGTTCATAATGATGAGCACAATGGCCCCTTAAGAGGTTTTGCGTTTACTCTGTTACATGTTGTATATGAACTAATTTCTAACACAATTTCTACATAAATATGTGCATTTGTGAACTGTTGAGCAGTTGGGGTTATTGCGGCTTCACACGTTTTGAGACATCATCTTCATCATCGTCCTGCCCTTGTCCCACTCTACTTGAGGTCGGCGCAACACGTTCTTCTTCCATTCTCCCCTATCAGACGTCACGGCATCATTTACTCCTATCTCTTTCATATCATTCCTCACAAAATCCATCCATGTTCTCTTTGGCCTCACTCTCCCTCTCCATCCATCAACATTAATATCCATCACTTTTTAGTACCATTTTGAGACAGTGAACTTTTTACAAAAAAAAGTCCAACACATTCGCGTTAATAACCAATCTACCATACAGAGCGAGCGACTAATAATCAAACAGTTGCGAGGCACAGATGATTCAATATTTACCGAACAGCCAATGTTCGGCCACATTACCGAATGTTCAGCAGCCGTATATGCTCTTGTAATGTGAATGTATTGAATGGAATGTGTGTGCGAGAACTGATATGGGTCCAATGCACAATGGTCCATGTTTCCGTAGTTTTGTGTAATTTGTTCCAGCCTACCTACATTACTTACGCGGACCTGTAGAGGCTCGTTTAAACTGGTACGTGAAATACGGACGCAACTCCGGACAACTCTAGACAAAAACTTAAGGTCCTGTCAAACCAGTATTGAAAAATTGCGGATGCAGCTCCGGACACTGACAGATAATGTACTGAAGTTGTCAATGTCCGGTGTCGACAATCTGCCCGTATCGGTTTGAAGGATACTTTAGAGCAAAACAACTTGTATATAATCAATCTAGCTCTCTCATGCACGTCCATATTTTATTGGCTGTATAGACTAATGAGCTTTTGGAGGAACGCATGTTGGATCTATGCATATCAACTACAGCTCGCTACGTTTATTCCGCTTTTGTTACTGCAAACACAGTAACTTCAATGTAATAATTAATGTCATTAAAGTTACTGTTTTCAGATACGAGGGCAGTTTTTTTTTCACAGGACCTCATAGGTTCGACACTGACGCCAAGTTGCCATCTAATCAACATCTGTTTAGCCTTTTCCTAACTATGTTGGGGTCTGCTTCCAGTCTAACCAGAAGAAGCTGAGTGCCAGTATTTTACATGGAGCGACTGCCTATCTGATCTCCACAGCCCTGTTAGAAACTGCGTAATGCAAGCCGTTTGGCAGGACTAGTTGTCAGACTTTCGGGCCACTTGACTACCTGTAACGACCGCCAAGGTCAAAAATGACAGCCGGGATCAACGGTTTCAAGTGCTTTCCGAGGCACGGAGGAAACTCAGTATACAGTAATGGGTGGTGACCCATTCACGGACCAACCTTGGTAAGCGCGACTTAACCTGAAGTTGACCCGAGCGGCTATTATCATTCAACCACGAGCTCCTCAAAATGTCAAGCTCCAAGTTACCATCAAATCGTAAGATGAATGCCATGCATCCATATCTTCAGCGGAATTCTATCGGAAAATACCATTTTCAAAGATTCTTTTCCAGGTTTTCACATTAAGACGCTATAGTCCCAACTGCCAGACAGTTGGGACTTGGTACAATAGGATAGGACGACATCTTATTGTACGGAGTAGTGCGACATATCATTAAATCATTTTGTAATATTACAACTGTCCATGCGCCCAACGGGCCATGATTCACAGCATCTGATATCGGTTGATGAATTGTTTGCTGGTTTATACGTACCTACTATTTAAACACACCAGAAATGTGTGGTACAGAAGGTTAATAATAATCTCTCCTTTGAAAGGTTGTATTTACTTTCTGTAATGTTCACCCCTTGAAATTTTCACTATGTCTCACTGGAGAATGATACTGTCATTCAAGATGGCAGAAAACTATGAAGAGAGAATTTGCTGATATTATAAATTTTAATAACAAACCGGAATCATTTTAAGCTCTCGGAGCCGATTGAGATGCCAAGAAATGGACAGACAGTTTTCAGCGACGACCCTCAAGCCCTCTTCTCATTAGGATGCCCTTCTGCATTGCTCCAGTATGAAATGTTTGTAGCACCAAAAGAACAGTCAACATATAATCGATGCTGGAAATGGTGCGATCTTCCAGATTCTAGTTCAACTAAGCCAGAAAACTTAGTTGACAGCCATCAAAATCTTCCGCTGGTCGGCCAACCTGTATTAGGTACCTCCGTCTAGGTTAAATCAAGACAGGATAAGACTTAAGGGTCTACAGCCAGAAGACGATTGCTGCTGGATCTCCCAAGAGAATGGCTTCAACGATTCCTGCGTTGCCTGCAAGTGGCAAATTCTTGTAATCTTTATTAGGTCGTCTTATTAATGGCAATAGGCTCGCCTAAGCTGCGAAATGTGGGTGTATTATTAGGTACACCTCTGCCTCATGCGTGATGTTATGTTAGTAACGGAAATAGTTAATGGAGCTTCTGTACTTATTCCTGTTTCATCCTTTTCAGTGTGAACAGACCTACAGCCACATAATTCAAACTGTCCTGTTTGAGGCGTCCTGATAGCTTTATTGTCACCCAACGTAATTATAACATTCTGTTAGTACTACATCTAGTTGTATCGCTTTTGTTTGCTACACTGGCACTGTGATTTTAATTAATTTTGCTAGTTTAACACACAAACATATATTCGATCGTACAATTTCTGGAGCAGAACCTAATTTTGTTGTTTTGTACAATTGTGTGTAAACATGTTGGTAACTCATTATTTAGATTTGTATGAAACTATTTGTGATCTTGTTGTTACTTCTTATGAAACAAGCTTTTACCCGTGGGTTCGATCGCGATAATTTCTAATTTGACAATTAATTCTGGTTGTACTCTGCTTGTATAATTCAATCATGATTCCAAAGACACATGGCGCCATCTATTATAGCTAGCACAAGAACATTATTGTTGTTTTCTTTGGGAATAGTACTTTTTAACGGGATGAAAGCTATACCTATTTCCGTTTCTGTACACCTGACAACGTATAGGTATGTAAAATTTCAAGATGATTGGTTAAGTGGTTTAGGCGTGAAACGGTAACAAACAAACAAACTTACTTTCGTATTTATAATATTAGTTAGGGTGGGTTTTAACACGTCGACGTTCGAGCTGTTTACTGTATTTTGAACTATAATCCTACGCGCGGCAAGTTCTTAGGTTAGTTTTCGTTTTTGTAATGAGGCGGTTGTGTTTTTACCTCCATTTTGTGGCGTAGTCCTCCCTAAGACGAAGGGCCGTTTATCCGGGAGGCTGCATCTTATCTGATGAAGGTATGTTTCCACCCGCAACACTAAACACATGCTTGCATGTAACACTGAAACAATATACAGCTTTTATACAGGGTGTAACAAGACCCTTAACGAAGCAGAAAGGCACTTGTGCTCCCTGTCATTGCAATTTTTTTTTTGTTCTAAACCGTACCTTTAGTTACGAAGATATTAAGGATCAAAGTTCCAACTTTTTCACAAGTTTTTTTTTTTAAACACATGTTTTTAATGTACTCAAATTGCAGATGTTGGAGAGAAAACAGCCAAGCTGAAGTGGGAGTCGGCTGGCCATGTAGCACGAATGCGCCCGGAGAGATGGGCAACGATCGTCACTCACTGGATGCCTATCGGAGGAAATCGCCGTCGAGGTAGACCGAGGCGAAGGTGGTGTGACGATCTGATCTCGTTTGCAGGCGAACATGGCCAGCTATTACACAGGACAGAGAGGTTTGGAAGGAGAAAGGGGAGGCCTGTGCCCAGCAGTGGGACTCAAAAACATGCTAACAAAAAAAAAAAGTAAGATTTTGAAACACCTCCACGATCCCCGTACTATTCAATCCATCAGCACGTTTTGAGTGCTACCATAAAACGTGAAAAAAAATCGTTTCCAAGCAGTAATTATTTCGTAAGTTAAAGTTACTTTGTTTGATGCATAATGCTTGGTTGACGGCTTCGTAAAGGGTGAGTTTACACCCTGTGTTCTTTAAAACTTTCCTGACTTGAAATTACTAAGTTGTATTTATTTATTTTCTACACGTATAATGGGTGTAACAAGACCCATTGCGAAGCCGAAAGGTACTTGTTCTCCCCGTCATTGCGATCATTTTTTTGTTCTAGACCATACCTAGAACCTTCTAGTTAAGGAGATATTGGGGGTCAAAGTTCCAACTTTTTCACAAGTTTTTTTTTTAATACATGTTTTTAACGTAAGATTTTTACTGTAAACAGCTTCACGACCCCCGTACTATCCAATCCATCCATCAGCACAATGTTTTGAGTGCGTTATATAGAGTCCTGGCAGAAAACGTGATTTTTCACCCCAAAAAAAAAGTCGTTTCCCAGCAATATTTTTTGCGTAAAGTTACCTATTTTGATGTACAGAATGCTTGGTTGACGGCTTCGTGAAGGGTCTTGTTACACCCTGTATTATTTTACATTTTTATTTTCAATATACAACCTGACACTGACCTACAATTTGCAAAAAACGTAAGAAAATTTGAATTTCCCGGCGCTTTGACCTTTAACAAAGTTGATAAAATGTGGGCAAATGAAGAAATATACCACCAATCAGAGGCATAAAGATTATCTTAAACGGTTCGATATATCAGTTACGAATGTAGGCCTGCCCGAACAGTCCGCTGCTAGCGCCGAAGAACGAAAATCCCAAGATGACGCTGACATTTTAAAAATTACTCTACTAGTGAGCCAAGACCTCCCGAAACCGATTAAAGTCTTTAGAATAGGTAAATACTCACCGGGAAAAAGCCGCAGAATCAAAGTATGTTACGACTCTTCAGCACCCGCAAAGCAACTCCTACGCAATAAAGAGAAGTTGCCAGAAAACATTAAAATATTTTCAGACCAAACCCCAGCTCAGCAAAAATATTTTAAAGATGTAAAAGAAGAACTAATACGTCGTCAAAATGATGGAGAGAATGGACTAACTATAAAGTATATTAATGGCACACCTACAATAATAAAAAACCCTGCAAAAAACTACGAACAATAAGCGAAACCATACCTAAGACCAACGCTAGCAATACCTACCAAGTTGTCAACAATTACCAAAATATAGAAACCAATAAATCACGGCTCAGATTTTTCTACCTTAATGCTCGAAGTATACGCAAAAAAGGAAAATTTGACGAACTTAAATGCATTCTACAATCGCTTCCCAATACGATACATGTTATTTTACTGACTGAAACTTGGATAAGAACCGAAACACAAGCCTTGGAACTACAAATAAACAACTACTCACACTACTACAACTATAGAACCGATTCAAGAGGAGGTGGAGTTTCAGCATATGTCCACAATGACCTTAAACATAGCTTATCAGAGTCTAAGTACATAGGAGGAAACAACTATCTATGGGTGCGACTAGAGCGATATGCACTAGAAGTAGGAGTCGTATATAACCCTGGCGATACTAACTACGCGCATTTTCTTGAGGTTTATGAGTCCCAACTACAACAAAAAAACCGGGCAATAGTGTTCGGAGATTTTAATATTGATCTTTTAAACAAAGACAAAAAGACTAAACAATATCATGAACTTTTGAAGGGAACTGGACATACATTACTAAATAAAATCACTAAGAAATATTGTACAAGAGAATCGAATACTAGAAAATCTATTTTAGACCATGTTAGTTCTAATCTGAAAGACGATCACTTTCACATGGCAATAGCTGACTCTTCAATGTCAGATCACAAACAAATATATGTTGAACTCAAAAAAACTAAATCCCCTCGAAAAATACGGACCAAATACGAAGCCATAGATTTTACGAAACTATATGAGATACTAGAAGCAACAAACCTAGAAGAATTAGATGATGATTACGCAGTACTAGAAAACAAAATAAAATCAATAATTGACAATAGTAAAACAACAAAAACCAAAATCCAGAACCTACCCCAAAACGACTGGATAAATAGAAACATAATTGACGATATCAACCAAAGAAACGCATTATGGACAGAACTGAAGGAGAATCCAAAGAACGCCATCCTTTTTACCGATGCCATCCTGGAAGCAGAATTTATCACAAAAAGAAAACATGTTGCCAAACACATGCAAGATACAAAGAATAATTTCTACTATAAAAAGTTTAGTGATTGTATTAATAAACCTAAGAAAATGTGGAATCTGGTTAACATTCTTGCAAACAATAAAATTAAACTAAATTGTGCTCCTTCAAAACTATTGATCGACTCGAAACACGTTACGAACCCAAATGAAATTTGCCAGATTTTTAACGAATACTTTGCCACTATTGGACCCCTTCTAGCGAATGAAATACCTAGATCATTTCACGATGATCATACACATGCTTTACCAAAAACTCCTCCCGAAGACACTCCAGTGTTATCAACTCTTGATCCGTGTTCTGCAACTGAAATTTCCAAAATGATATCAAATTTAGACCCTAACTGTAGTACTGGATTAGATGGAATTAGTACCAAAGCAATAAAATGCATAAACAATTTAATTGCAAACAACCTGAGCAACTGCTTCAACAAATTGCTAGCTGAAGGTAATTTTCCCGATACTCTGAAAATAGCGAAGGTCACTCCCATATACAAATCGGGTTCAAAAATGGACCCAGGTAACTACCGACCTATTTCAGTGTTGCCTGTATTGTCAAAAATATTAGAAAAAATCCTACACGAACGATTGTATAAACATTTAACTACTATTAACTTTCTTTCAGACAGACAATACGGGTTTAGACCAAAAAGCAGCACACTAACGGCTACAGTCGACCTCGTTACTAAAATTAAGCAAAATGTAGATGGGAAAAACATAGTCCTTGGTATCTTTATTGATCTCAAAAAAGCGTTCGACACCGTAAGTCACGAATTGCTACTTAAAAAGCTAGAAACTATCAAAATTACCGGCAGTGCCCTAAAAATGTTCCAGTCCTATCTAAAAAACAGGTCGCAGGTAGTTAGAACGGATAATAACCATCAAAGTGGCACATTACCTATAACGTGTGGAGTTCCCCAGGGATCAATCCTGGGGCCCCTGCTCTTTTTGATCTATATAAATAATATTCAGGAAATTAAACTACATGGCCATCTTACTCTATACGCAGATGACACTTGCTTATTTTATTTCGGACCTTCCATTCATGATTTAGTTGCCCAGGCTCAAGACGATTTAAACACCCTTTTTTCATGGTTTCAATATAATCTATTAACTATAAATATTACTAAAACTTGCTATATCTTGTTTAAAGCAAAAAACAAAATAATACCTCCACATAATCCATTAGTTATTAATAATATACCTTTACAGCAAAAATCTTGTGAAAAATATCTTGGCTTAAGAATGGACAGTTCTCTTTCGTGGACTATTCACTTGGATCATATAAAAACAAAGCTTACGTCATTACTTGGATCCCTCCGAAACATAGTTCGATGTATTCCACATAAATTGCGCCACACCATCTATAACGCCTTAGTAAAACCTCACCTACTATATCTGGTTGAAATATGGGGCAGTGCGGCCAAGACGAAGCTAGCAAGTCTTCAAGTTGCACAAAACAAATTAATAAAAATGATTTTTAACTACCCATTCTTAACATCGACAAGCAAAATTTATGAAGAAACCAAAATAATGAACATTAGACAGTTATATATTTACAATACATGTATTTTCATTCGTAAGGTACTCAACAAAAGTATACAGACTAATTTATCATTTACTAAGGTGAAACAAGTAACCCAACGTAGCTCTCGCCGAGCTAGTTTTCTGATTTTACCGAAGACGAGAACTAAGTTTGGCAAAAAAATGTTAATATTTGAAGGAGCACAATTATACAACAAAATACCCTCATGTATTAGAAGGGTGCACTCATCCAATGCATTCAAAAGTCTATTATCTGAATATGTAATGACAAATAACAACCTTCCTAACATCTGAATGCAGTGGATGGGTATATCCAATATATTTAATATGTAATCGCTACCGTGACGTCTGTGACGAACTTTAATTATAATTAATTTTAAGCATTTTTCTCATGTAAGTGACTTTGTGTCTTTTTTGAGAATAAATATCTTTAAACCTTTTGAATACCTGGCGATAAATGGTAGTATCTAGGTTTAAATCAGGTTTACTTCAGTTTTTCCAAACTAATAGAATGTAGGAAATCTTACTTAGATAAATATGTGTCGGCACAGCGAAGATGGCGTAAATTGACGCCGAGGTTCTTCCCCACAGTGTCTGGGGTACGGGCGCCCCGAACCCTGAAAACGATATTAGCATATTTTATTATTTGAATAATCAAGTACGTGTTTAGAGAACAGCTTTAGTATATTGTTCTACCAGTTAGCGAAGCAGGCTTGTTGTTTGAAGTTAATTAACTGTAGTGTAGTTTATATTCAAGTCTGACAATGGAACTAATCAGCACTGAGTACGGACAGATAGGCATCTAGGTAGAGGTACTTATAATAGCGATCTAGTCACTCCAGTAGCGTCCTGATTGTATTTAACTTCTTCAAATTAGTTTTATCATGCATGGGGTACTATGAACGTCTTGAATTTGCTGCAGTTCATCGGAAATATGTTATAAGGATACCACAACCTGGGGGCCTAAAATGGCTGCTTTATCAGAATCATAATACGAATCACGTCAATGGACTTTGTGGTAATAACCATAAAGAACATTTTATGAATTTTAAATTTTTAACGTGACTCATATTCTGATAAAGCTTCCATTTTAGGCCCCCTGATTAAGTAGACTCTCACTGATATTTCTCTTTTTTAACCGACTTTCTTCAAAAAGGAGGAGGTTCTCAATTCGGTTGTTTTTTTTTTATGTTTGTTACCTCAGAACTCCGTCATTTGTAAACCGAGTTGAAAAATTCTTTTTTCATCTGAAAGGATATGCTTCCCGATTGGTCCCATAGAAATTTCATCAAAATCGGTTTAGGAATTTGGTTGTTTTCCTCACGTTAATTGTCACATCACGCGATGTCGCGTGCTGGCGCTCTGATGTACATCACGCGACGTCGCGTGATACTTTCTAGTTAAATTTGACACACTTCCCGATTTCTGATTGAGCTGAAATTTTGCACGCATATATCGCGAGACAATGCAATATTATGATGACATGGAGCTGATCTGATGATAGAGCGGGAAGGCGGCCATACGAAATTTGTAATAAAACGACGCAACGCCGTCGAGTTTGGACTCGTTTGATTTCTCTTGACAAGTACTGTAGTCCTAAATGGTAACCAGGGTCTGATGATGGAGCTGGAAGGTGGCCATAGGAACTCCATTAAAACGACATAACCCCATCGAGTTTGGGTTCGTATAATTCATCTTGTCGAGTATTTTGTCTCTAGATGGTACCCAGGGTCTGGTGATGGAGCTGGAAGGTGGTCACAGGTAGTCCGTGATAAAATGACACAATCCTATCGAGTTTGGGCTCGTTTGATTCGTCTTGACGAGTACTTTAGTCCTAAATGGTATCCAGTGACTGATGATGGAGCTGGACGGTGGCCATAGGAACACCGTTATAAAGCGACAAAACCTCATCGAGTTTGGTCTCGTATGATTCGTCTTGACGAGTACTTTAACTAACTTCTAGTTACAATGTAAAAACTAATTCATGACAAGAATTTGTGTGCTATAATAAAACTAAAAAGGGTAAAATAAAAAAAACTTTCTGCGAAAACAAAACCGACTTCTAAAAAAACACTAAAAAAGTCCAAAATAACTTTACTTTCGGAAGTCGGTGGCAAAAAAATACAAAGACACCGATTTCCGAAAGTAAAGTTATTTTAGACTTTTTTAGTGTTTTTTTAGAAGTCGGTTTTTTTTTTCAATACAAATAAATAAAATTAAAGCGTCTGTTTGTAATTTCAATATACTTAACAGCTTTTTACCGATTGCATATGAAAGTATACACGGTACATATAAAAAAAAAAAAAATAAGATTTTGTCTGTCTGTCTATTTGTTCCGGGTAATCTCTGAAACGGCTGGACCGAGTTTGACTAAATCCGATTCAAATACCAAAGGAATATTATTATAATCATGTCACGCGGTCGAAGGTCGCGGGACACAGCTAATTATTCTTATAGAATTGAAGTTTTGTCCCTCAGATGGACCCTCAGTCCTAGGATGCTCACAAAAAGATTTTCTTAATCAAAACCAATAACTTCAAAGACAAAACAACATACCTAAAGCTGTCATGACATAGACAGTAAAGAGGAAAGTCCCGGACAAGTCCCAGTACTGTCCCGGATGTACTCGAGCGCCGTGACTGACTGCCTCCATCGTCAGATGTCTCTGCTCATGTATCCGTCGCTCTATTGCACTCCTCCACTTCGACGATAGAGGAGTTATCTGGAAAACAGCAATTTCATACAATAGTTTTCACCTTGAGGAAAATGTAGTGAGGAAAATGTTCAGTATGAATCTAGATGGTCATAAGAGTAGAGGAAGACCAAAGAAACGATGGATGGACTGTGTGAAAGATGATATGGTAAGAAAGGAGGTGTCCGATGAGATGACGAGTAGCAGAGAAGTATGGAAGACGAAGATATGCTGTGCCGACCCCAGATAAATTAGGATAAGGGCAGGCGACTGTTGAATCTGATGATGATGACGAGTATTAAGGAGTAAGGGCGAGCATTAAAGATCTTCGTGACTTTAAAATCGTTGTCGCCATATTCGTTCATTTTCTTTTAGGTCACTGGGTTATGCGTTCAATACTGTACGGGTAAGGTACATTTAAATGATAGACTGATAGAATGATTGAATTAGTGTATTGAAAGAACACCCAAAACTGATAACTGATCGACTCGCGGCGAATGAGTCTTTTGTTGTTAGCCCAAACGGTGCTATGCGACTACTACTCGTTGACTAAAAATTGTATATTTTATTCATTCGCTGCGCGTCGATGTCAGCATAAAATTGATACATTTGATATTGTACGGGTTTGCTCGTACATGCTCCCCGAGGAAAAGGTATAAAGATACAACTAATTAGCTGAGAAACAAAATAATTATAATACAATGATTTGATATTAATCTAATTTCTTAGTGTCTCTATCGTTAACACACTGTTCACAAATTAGATATGCTTGTATAAGAACCTAACATAGGGGAGGTGGCTTTATCTAACACTCGAGCACTTGTTACCACCTTCGCCCTTTCACTGTCACACTGATACACTACACTATCCCCGACACACGCACGCTGCGTGGCCGGGCACGCGCAGCTGCCGGGCGCGCCGCCTGCTGCGGGCATCGGCGTCGCCGCCGCCGGCGAGAGCGAGGGTGCGCAGCGCGAACGTGCGCGCCTCCACGCGAACACTCCGAGACCTGCTGCTACCACGCCGATTATACAGTAGATCGCGGTGTAATGATGAATGTCATGGGATGACAGACTGTCGATTAACAATCCGTTTTCTTTCATGATCTTGATTTTGTCTTCAATTGTTTTAAGCTCTCGATCGCTCTCTATGCTGGAGTCATTCAAGACATCTTGCGGAATAGACACGTTTATTACGTGATTTATGGATGCAATGACTGGTGAGTATAGGTTAGCGCCGATACTAACATCGCTCGTTCTTTGTTGATGAGCAGTTACTTCAAAATTATCTGATTTGATTATGCAGCCATAATCTATAGTTATAAGTCCGGAGTGACTCAGTTGATAAGCGGTAACTTGATCTCCACATACTGTTCGTAGGTTACATTGACCGCAGCAAAAATAAATATAGTTGTTGATGGAGTGGCTTTCTATCCAAAGATTTTGACAGGGATCGACATTGACTTCACATGCTGATGCCTTTGATAGGCAGAAGTCTTTATCTCTGCTTAGTTTGTAAATAGGAGAATGAATGTTGCACAAGTGTACGTTTGTCACTAGGCAGGAATCGATGATATTTTCTGTCAAGATGATGTAGACATCCTTTTTCAGGTTTACAGCTATGAAATCTGACACTGGTTTAATTGATAACATTGTCTTGTTGTGTTTCTCCTTAGGGATTGGTATAAGCATGAATATTTCATAGGTGTCCCTGCTTATCAGAGGTATTTGTACCTCAAATATTGAGTAATTCTTAAGCATTCTTGCTTTGACTCGTAGAAGTTTAAAAAGTTGTGCAAGACTCGTATGAATATTTTCTACTGGTAAGGTGACGTCAGTAGACAAATGACTTGCTATAGTGCTCAGCTGTTGCTGTAATTGTTCGGCGGTTATTAAATGTGGATTAAATCGACCATGATAGATGTCTTTAATTGTATCCACTAAGGCATTCTGTAAATCCTTCAAGTCGCGTAATAGATTGCTTGTGACTATAGCTCCCATAGAAACTTCACTTGCTCTCGAAAGATTTTGAGTTTCAGCCTTTAATACTTCTAATGTATTTTCGATGTTTGAAAACTGTTGATGAATCATTTTATGTTGTTTGTGCATTGTAGCCTCCGTCCTCTTTAAGAGACTGAATTCTGCTTCTATGACCGAAGTTTGATTTTGCCAAAATGAGACAATATGCTTTTGATTATTGCGAAGTAGAGTGATATCCTTCTCGTATTGTTCCGCGAATCGAGCGTCCAATACTCCGAACAGCCCGTTTGCTATGTAACCGACACCGTCGATAAGACCTCGTCGCCACCTGTTCGCTGGCCTTGCAAAATGCTGACTGAGTAACAAATGATTATTATAATCGAGTTCATTGTACCCGTGACGTAATTGCAATAAGATTATGTCACAATAAGATTGTGCTTTAATTGTGCTACATGTTTGTTCTAGCGATATGATACTTTTGTTAAGTGCGGTAATTCCTTCCCAATAAGGGTCTAAATCGTAGTATATGATTAATTTCCAGTTATCCCTTATGATTTGCATGTTTGATAGTTTATCGAAGTAAATGTGCTGATTACTTCTAAATTGCGTGACGTTAAGTGCGCATTGGGAAGGTGTTATGATGCTAAAAAATAGCATGATTGCTGTAAACACCGACGGTATATTGTAACGAGTGCCTGCTTTCCTTGTTTCAGACTGCTTATCTGTGTTGGAATCTCCCGAACCCGTCGTTGTTGCTTGCTTGATTTGCGAGGATTCATTGTTAACTGGGAGTTTTGATAATTTTGTGATAGGACGTTTCAGTGTTCCGTTTTTGGTTTTTACTGTAACCACGCGAACATGACCATCGGAACCGGGGTGTAGCTCAATGATTCTGCCCATCAGCCATTTTCCCGGTGGAAGATTGTCATCATGAATCATGACAATATCATTTACATTGAGGTTCCTTTTTGCTTGTCTCCACTTAGTTCTTTCTGTAATTTGTACTAGGTACTCATTCTTCCATCTTTTCCAGAGATCCTGTACAATTTTTTGTGTCAACTGCCATCGGGTTCTTAAATCTGTTTCAGTCTCGTGTACGGTAACCTTTGATCCGCCTGTTAGGAAGTGAGCAGGCGTTAAAAAATCCACATCATCTGGATCTTCTGATACAGTACATAATGGTCTCGTGTTGAGACAGCCCTCAATCGGTGTAAGCACCGTATATAGTTCCTCAAATGTAAGAATCTGGTCACCAATAACCCTCTTGAAATGATATTTAAAGCTTTTAACTGCCGCCTCCCATAGGCCTCCCGCGGATGGCCATGAGGGCGCATTGAAACTCCACTCGATTTCCATATTTAGTATTTCTGCTTTTAGATCTTGGTCTCGCATGATATTCATAAGTGCTTGATATTCCTGTTTAAGTACCTTGTTGGCACCGACAAAGTTGCGACCATTATCGCTATAAATATGATTAGGCGTCCCTCTGCGAGCTGCCATTCTTCTTAGGGCTGCGATAAATGAAGTTGTGCTTAGATCACCAACTAGTTCTAAGTGTACTGCTTTGGTGACCATGCACACAAAGACAGCAACATATCCTTTTGTGCTCTTAGTACCTCGTCCTTTGCTTGCTTTGACGTAGATGTGACCGGTAAAGTCTACGCCTGTGTGTGTAAACGGACGTGATGGATTACTTCTAGCCTCCGGCAGGTGCCCCATGATTTGCTGTTGGCTGTCTGGATTTTGCTTTTTACATATTACGCAACGACGAATCTGCCTCTTCGTAGCGACGTTCCCTCCTAGAATCCAATATTTTTGTCTGATAAAACCCAATGTCAGCCGGGCTCCGGCATGTAACATGGTTTGATGTGCGTCCTCTATTATTAGTTCTGTCAGACGTCCACTGTGCGGCAAAATAATAGGGTGCTGCATGTCATGGCTGATATGTGCCTTCTTTAGTCTCCCTCCGACTCTTAAGATATCATGTTCATCCAGGTAAGGGTTTAATTTTAATAATTTGCTTTTTGTATTTAATTTGCCTTCTTGCTTTAAATCCTTTATTTCTTGCACGAATTCTTCTTGCTGTACATGCTTGATAATTTTTTGCTTTGCTCGACTGATTTCTGATAATGATAAATAATGCTTTGTTGCTTTTCTTTTGTAGGTCGTGATCTTCATCACTAATGCTAGAATACGTGAAATTTTGTTAATTGATTGATACTTGCTTAACAGGTCTGTAATGATGCTTGATGCATTCTTTGTCACAACATGAACATCTTCTTGCTTTTTTATATCTTCGTTTGTTGTATAGATTGCTTGATTTTCTTTTGTTGTTTCAAAAGATTGTAACCATGTCGGTCCTTGCCACCACAAACGATAATCATTTAATTGAGACGCTCTGAGTCCTCTGCTTCCACAGTCAGCGGGGTTTTCACTTGATTTTACATATCGCCAAGACTGTGGTTTAATGATATCAGTTATTTGTATTGTTCTATTTGCTACGAACGTTTTCCATCGACTTGGGTTTCCTTGAAGCCATCCCAATACGGCAGTAGAGTCACTCCAACCAAATATATGTATGTCATGACCTGCTAGACTCTGCTTGACTTTGGTCATGAGTTTGGCCAGCAACAGTGCTCCACATAATTCTAATCGAGGTAGTGATATTCGCTTTTTCGTAGGAACCAATTTTGATTTAGCGGCTACTAATATTACTGATTGATTGCTATTTATAACTCTGCAGTAAATGACGCAAGCATAAGCTTTTGTTGATGCGTCACAAAAGCCGTGTAACTCTACACAGCTTGCTGATTCCGTACCGTACCATCTTGGTATTTTAAATTGATTGATACTTTCTAATTCTTCCTTGTTTTTGATCCATTCCTTGCTGATTTTATCTGATACTTGTTCATCCCATTGAAGATTAGATACCATGTTTCTTGAAATAAAATCTTCAATTTTGTTGTTACAGGCACGATCCATCCTAATGGGTCGAATATTTTAGACATGTCTGATAGTATGATTCGTTTAGTGATATTGGTGCTTGATGATTCAATTTTTGATAAAAATGTGAAGTTATCATGTGTAGGGTTCCAACGGAGTCCTAATGTTTTAGTTAATCCCGCTTGATTAAAATTCTTGCTTTCTTGTTTATAATAGTCTTGATCTTCTATTTGCAGAAGACCACTATCGTTTGACATCCACTTTCTCAAGTTGAAGCCCCCTAATTTCAGTAGATTCATCAAATCTTGTTGCAATTGTAGTGCTGATGATAGGGAGCAGGCTCCATGTACTAAATCATCCATATAGAATGATTCTTCGAGGACCTTAGCGGCTTCTGGGAATTTATCCCGTTCATCAGTGGCTAACTGTCTCAATGTCATCATAGCAAGAAATGGAGCTGCTTTTGTGCCGTATGTTACGGTTGTCAATTGATATTCTTGTATTTTTTGAGACGGGCTATCTCTCCACACAATTTTTTGTAAAGGTTGATCTTCCGGGTGTACCAAAATCTGCCTAAACATTTTTTCTATATCAGCCGTGAATGCGTACTGATATTGTCTCCATTTAATGATAAGAGACTGAAGGTCTTGCTGTAAATTGGGCCCCGTGTACATTAGGTCATTTAAACCGCCGTCGCTGACTCTATGCCGGTCGAAACAGTGACTTGTGTGGGTACGTTGACCCCTAAACGTGCCTACGCTGATATCGTCGCCACGCACAAACCTGTGTCGCAGGCCAAGAAGGGGGAAAAGAAGAGCTGCTGTGAACCTGCCAACAGGGCTTCGAAACAGCAAGGCCCAGCTACGGGCACGTGTGACAAGGAGGGCTTCGTGAAGGTAGAGAGGAAGAAGAGGAACAAGCCCCCTAGTCGGAACCAGTGCGGGACCGCACTGGCAGGACCCAATGGGCTGCGTCCGGCAATACCAACGACGCAGCTTTATGTGTCCCGGCTACATCACACCACGAAGGTTGAAGAGATCGTGGAGTATGTCCGGTCGAAGACCAGCTGGACCTTGAGGGTGGAGAAGTTGGAGTCGCGCCATAACACGAATTTCAAGTCGTTCGTGGTGCGAGTTCCGACTCATCATATTGAGACCTTCCTCAAGGAAGAGTTTTGGCCGAAGGGTGTCATGTATCGACGTTTCCGCGGAAGGCTACGTGACACCACGCAGCGCAACACGACGCCGTCACTTCGTGTACAATAGTTATTCTGGTTTTTATAAATATGTATGATAGTCTTTAAGGTATTTATGTTATGGGTCTTAGTCACCTGAAATAAATGATATATTATTATTATTATTAAACTTTGATTTGTTGATGTTTTTGCCGAAGCATTGTAAACAACTCGTAATGCAGTCGTTGCACTATCTTCGCGCAATACGCAATGATGCGGTAGGAAACATTCCAGTGTCTGATTGCAAGGTGAAGGTTTCATGTGACCTAAGGTTTTGTATTCGGTAATGAATGATTTATATGCGTTGAACATAGTATTGTTTTTATGTAATTTCTTTTCTAAATGAATGAATTGAGCAACAGCCTTGTTTTTGGACTGTCCCAATTTCTCCTCAAATTGTGGTACGAGTGGTAGTCTCACTTCGTATTTTCCGTCATCCAAACGACTTGTGGTTGCTTTATAGTATTGAATGCACTCTTGATCTTCTGATGATAATGATTTATCTTCTGTAATATCTTCCATCTCCCAAAATTGCTGAAATCTGTCTATGTCGAATTGTACCACGTTGCACATTAATTTAGTTTTCATATTTCCACACAGTATCCAACCCAGACGAGTCTCTTGAACAAGCGGAAGTGATTCGCTTAATCGACACATGCCCGCTAAAAGAATATTCGAGTATACATCCGCACCCAACAGTATGTCAATGGGTCGGCTGATATTGTACTCTGGATCTGCTAATTCTAGATTTTCCAGGAATGGGCATGCTATTTTAGGGAATGAGTATGATGGTAAATATTTTGTTAAGTTGTTCATAATATAAACATCGATATTAAATTGATAGAGTTTGATTCTTGAGCTTGATGTACAGTTCAGGTTCAGCATTCCTCTGCAACTGTTTTCCCTTTGCCCTATGCCTGTGATTATGCCGTCACACCTAGATCGCTGCAATCCTAATTGCTGAGCGGCGTTCTCTGTGATAAGAGACATTTGTGAGCCCTGATCAAT
This sequence comes from Eugnorisma glareosa, assembly GCA_947578425.1. NCBI lineage: Eukaryota > Metazoa > Arthropoda > Insecta > Lepidoptera > Noctuidae > Eugnorisma > Eugnorisma glareosa. The sequence goes on along the minus strand of OX387960.1, from coordinate 14,036,858 downwards.
AAGGGCCCGCAGGATCAAATATGTCCCATCTGCTTTCTGAACCTTTAGCAGTGCAGTTGAAAGCAAAGTTTCTTGTATCATATTTTGCTGTGTCACGTGCGTGTTACCTTGATTTGCACGTTCTTGATTATAACGGATGTTGTTTTGCTGTGCAGAAGGTATCGAGTTACCTCCTTGTTTTAACAATTCCTTAGAATACGATTCATGAAGTAATGTGTTGTGAAATTCGTTGCATTCGACGCAACGCTTCTTTGATAAGCATTCTTTGCCTTTGTGGGCATATAAGCAGTTTTGGCAATAATTCAAGTTAGCAACACATTGTTTTTTTCTTCAACGGGGAAAAGTCAGCAAATTGTTTGCAAAAAAATATAGCATGTGCGTCATTGCAGACTGGACAGTTTGGCCGATAGTTTTGCAATTTCCTGTAACTTGGTGATTGCGAAATAGCCTTGTTACTTGAATATGTTTGCTTTAAATGATAATTTTTTGATTCTGATGATTTATTATTGTTTGAAGAAAAGGATTTTTGATTACTGATCTCCTGTTTTCTTCTGCTTGCTTCCATGCTCGTGAATTTCCCCTCTAGAAAGGTTAGAAATTCATTCAACTCGGGTAATTCTCGGGGTTGCTTGATTGATGCGTTGTATTCGCTGAATGTGTCTGAATCCAATTTCTGACACAGGATATGCACGATCAACGGGTCCCACGAAGTCACGTCTATGCCGAGGGTCTGTATGGCGTTCATCGTTTCAAGTGCAGTATCATGAATTCGTTTGATATGATTAATTGATGCTTGCTGCGAAATTGGTATATTTAATAAAATATTGATTTGTGAGGTAAATATCATCCTCTTGTTATCATAACGATGGTTCAAGATGTCCCAACTGATGATATAGTTGTCCGAACTAATCGGGAGATGCTGTATGAGACGCTCTGCTTCACCTTTTACTTTAGACTTGAGAAACTGCATCTTCTGAGCCCCAGATAATGACGGGTTGCCATGAACGGCTTCTGTGAAGAGATCCTTAAAGGATGTCCACTGATGGTAACTACCGCTGAATGCAGGTATTTCTATTTTGGGCGTAGTATGCTCTCTATGTGTAACGGACGACATCTTCTTATTGATTGCTTTGATAGCATCGTTGTATGTGTTTTCGTATTTGAGGTACATATGATGATACTCTTGATTTCTGTCTCCCAGCTCACTGTCTAATTCCCAATGTTGGGCATCAATTTTCGTCCAGCGAGACCTTACCGTACTCAACAGATGATCGAATTCCCATTTCTCCGCTACCGCATCCATGTTGATGCTTGAAACAGTATGTTCAAAGGCCTTGAAGTTGCTTATCTGTTTCCTCATCATCTCATCCGTCTTGCTGTTAGATCCCTGACTCTTTAAAGATTGTACTGAAAGTTGCTGTACGGTGCTTGAGGTAGCTAGAGGAGTAGCAGGCTTAAGAAGCGGTGTTGATGGTCTTTCCTCTGTTGGCTGATGATTCTGAATAACTGCTCTGATTTTCTCGTATGTTTCCTTCACAGTGTCAAATTGCTTTGAAGTAAAATAAGTATGCGATCTGGCATATTCGAAGCTACACAACCTCACATGATTCGATTGATACTCTTGCCAGCATGCATCCAAATTTTCTAACCTACGGCGTATATAGTCCGAGGTTTTGCGATCGGAGCCATCTTTTTTGAAGTTTGAGTAAATTTGCTCTATCTGATTGAGTAGTTGCTGTTGTTGGGCGAGAACTTCTTCCAAAGACGACATGTTGTTTAAATGATAGTAAATGGAACGATCTTACTTGATTGTCCAAGCGGGAGCTTTGTTGCTCACCAAAGCGGATCCCTGTTGACCCCTGCTGATTGTTGCTGCTGCTGCTGCTATGTACTGCACTATTGCTGGCAGTACAAACACTTTCACTGATAGTTCACTTGATGTCACTAGTGATAGCTTTACAGTACTTGATTGCTACACTGTAATTAACACACGCGACATCCGGCTCGAAGGACCAAAAATGTACGGGTAAGGTACATTTAAATGATAGACTGATAGAATGATTGAATTAGTGTATTGAAAGAACACCCAAAACTGATAACTGATCGACTCGCGGCGAATGAGTCTTTTGTTGTTAGCCCAAACGGTGCTATGCGACTACTACTCGTTGACTAAAAATTGTATATTTTATTCATTCGCTGCGCGTCGATGTCAGCATAAAATTGATACATTTGATATTGTACGGGTTTGCTCGTACAAATACTGAGCTCTGACATCAGGGGGCCTAAAATGGAAGCTTTATCAGAATCATAATATGAATCACGTTAAAAAATTAAAATTCTTAAAATGGTCTTTATGGTTATGACTACAAAGTCAATTTTAAGAGTTTTGAAGTTTTAACGTGATTCGTATTATGATTCTGATAAAGCAGCCATTTTAGGCCCCCTGATTGATTGACATTTTCATGCACTTATCACCACAATAATGTTTTTGAAGGGTAATTATTAACAGAACGTAGCTATAGCTTTTCAGCCTTATGTTAAAAGTTAGCAAGATCAGTTACATTGTCCCGCATAAGGATAGATTCCAGATCAATAATGTCTTGCCAACTAATATAAATAAATAAAACATTACTAAACTGCCATAGAAACTTCAACCTCAAGAAAAATAAACCATTTACAATTTTATTATACATTAAAGACTAATTGCAACAACACGGATATTCACAATTTGACGGTTAAAGGATAAAATACATAAATCTGATCCCGGTCGGGGTATAATGGGAGCCGCTTCTGATTAATTACCTACCCCGCCATGTTGCGGCGAACAAATTTAATTCAAGTAAGTGCGACCGGTTTTCTGCACCATTAGGTGAGCTCATTGCCCTATTAGGTAAGTTAGAGCGATTTTCTATGACGCTGCGTGCCGTGTGAGCTACACTTCGGGCCATTATAAAGTAGACAATTTTTATGACATTACATGTAGTATGGGAGTAACAAAAATACACACACACAAACAAACTTTTGCATTTATAATAGGAGCGTGATATTTTAACTCGTTAAAATAATAGAGACTTCCCTAATACCAACAGACAGATTGTCATCGCGCCAGAAAAATAAATGTTATGACCTTTTAAAATTAAACACAAACATTTGTAAAATGAATTGCACCTGGCCAAGTTTTATAAACATCGTCAACTTTAAGTTCAATTTAATTTTTTAAAGCTTACATGAAACGGTGAAAAAGCTATTTTTGAGAAAAACTGAGTGAAAATTCCTTTTAGAATAAACCATAGGCGTTTGGCGCTGTCGGCAGTTAATGCCACAAGTGTCTAGGATGACACTTGGCTTAGCAGGTCGTCAATTGTTTCTTTTTCATTCTTCAATTAAATTGTTTGTTCATAAAAGCAGACAACGTAGAAGATAGAAAAAAAATGAAAAAAAAAATTATAATTAAAATTGTTTACTCACTTCAAAAGAAATTCCTATTTATAAAAAATTCATCAGAAGTGGATTTATCTTGACTTTATGTTATAGTTTGGGAACTAGAGTATGAGATTTGAATGATCTTACAAAGCAAAGATACGTGTGCATTTGAAGCATGAAAATTTCTTGTACCGGTCATCTTAGTAAGATAAACTCAATTCACCCCATCAGTCTGTGGAGGGCTGTCCCTTATACCGTGTATCTAGGGAAGTAAAAAATTCGTTTAATTTATACATCAATCCCTCGCGTGTAATCGTCAATCATGATAGTAATATGCGAAGTAATTATTCTATGAGTTTGTATGTATACGACCTATATATTATGAGAATAGCTTATAAGCTGTTAAATTATTCTAACTAATCGAAGGTGTTACCGGGGCTAAATGCCAAGAGGCGTACATTTAAGTGCCAGCATCAGTTGAGTTTACAGATCATTATGCAATTCGCGTCGTCAGCTCCCTGCCTACACTACTGAGTACTATTTGTTTTCTTTTGGTTTCACGAACAATGTTGACGTAGACGGATCGTCCCACTAATTGCTACTCTATTAAAATAAAACCTAATTGGATTACTTACGAGTTATTTGATATAACGCAAATTGTTTGCAAGACATGAAGGTCTGAAAAGCTCTTAAGTTCTGAAGGTTAGAAAATAAAATCAGGCTCTTTTGGAGCCTGTAAAGGTCATAAAAATTACTTTTACGGACCTTCAATGAAACTAAGTGTAAGTGGAGAGATTAAAGTGAAATGAAAGTTTTTCTAATGTTGTATTTAAGAGCAAAGTTTTATTTGTTCGTCCATATTACTATACTGTTACTTTGGATCACTTATTATTACTGTAATCGGAATTGAACTCAATATTTTCTTGGGACACATCTGTCTGACATCACAATGGCGATTTCCAAGAAAAAATGGCAATAAATAACAATGCCAATAGCAATATATAGCAATGCCATTATTATCTAAATATATAAAAGGAGAAACTGACTGACTGACTGACTCACATATCAACGCACAGCCTAAACCCCTGGGTCTACAGATTTTAAATTTGGCGAGTAGGTTCCTTATAGGGGTGCACTAAGAAAGGATTTTACAAAAGTCGGTTAAAAATTCACCCCCTGAGGGGGTGAAACGGGACTCGAGTTTGTATGGGGAAACAAGATTAGTTAGACTGTTTTATTCGAAACTTCACAGGAGTAATCCTATCGATAAATGAGTAAACATTTGTGTTTCACGGTTTTTCAGAATTCACCCCCTAGAGGGGGAAATGGGGTGACAAAGTCTGAAAAAAAAAGTGAAAAAGTCAGGTGTATTACAAAAACAAAGATTTTAATATTGAATGTGGCGGACTGTCGGCGGGTGTCGATTCCGAGATTATCAGGGTGCTGATTACGAATATGGTATTTATTTTCAGATCCAGAAATTCTATATTAAAACATTCTATACAGGGTAAAGGGAAAAACGGTTTAGTTATGAGAAACAGCTTGGCCCCTCTTTTATATGCAGCTTCCTAGAACGCAGGGATCTTGATATGCTGGATAGTAGTTTTACTTAATTCATCAATGATCATATCATTCCCCAGGGGCTGATGACAATAGATTTTGCTATTGTGTCTGCTGTCGTTGAAGGGTTAATGATAGGTTATTTTGGTGAACGTAGGCACGTGATTTTAACATGTTAAGTATGATTGGAATTGTATATCGTGCGTGTCACATTGTTTGTTATCGAAGTCCTCCGAAACGGTTTGACCGATTTAACCTGAATTAACATGCAGGATACTATTTATCCCTTTAGTATGCTCCCGTGGGACAGTTACCGAACTTCAGGCGGGCAAAGCCGCGGACAACAGCTGGTATTATAATATGATGTAAGCGGAAATAACTAACAGAAAAAAACTTTTTTGAGAGAGACTTCATGATCGCCACTCCAGAGGCAGCAGGCAATTGATCTGACCTTTGAATGAGCAGATTCATCATCTTCCTGTCCTTGCTCCATGGTACTTGCGGTCGGCGCAATACGTTTTTTTCTTCCATTCTCCACTGTTCACCGTCACACTATCATTTACTCCTTTGTCTTTTATGTCATTCCTCACACAATCCATCCATCGTTTCCTTGGTCTTTCTCTCCCTCTCCATCCATCAACGTTTATATTCATCAACCCGCGATCATGGCGCTTGCAACAGCGTCGAAATATCGGGAGCTCAAAATAATAGACAATCACGGAAGATATCCCGTAAGTGACAGTTTATGTGTAAGTGTAAACCGTGAAAGTTTAAAACAGTGTTTTTATTCATCACTGTTGAAAGAGTAGATTGTGGAGGCGAAATGCACAAAAACGCGAGTGACTCTTGATAAACAATAGTTTTATTTTATTTTATTTTATTGTTTCCGGAAAGCTTACAGCTAGGCAGACATAATAGTTTTGTTAATAATAACAATATGGCCAATTACAACCTTTCACAAATAGCTTAAATTTATAATAGTTAAAGAAAACAAAAATAAAAACTAAAAGACAGTGGTAAGGAAGGATTAGTACACACATTAAACGTTAAAGAAAAGAAAAATAATAATAATTAAAATAACAAAGAACACAAATTGACATCATTCAAACATTGTCGAAGAAGCGGCCGCAAAAGGCCTTTTTCAATTTAGACACGCTTGTATTAAAGATGTCGATATCAACCTCCGGGCAAGTCGCATTGTACTCTCGGCTCGCCCTAATCATGTACGAGTTTTGTCTGTAATTAGTAGTAACTACTAATATTGTCTCGTTCGGCTAGTGGTTGTAAGCGCGACTGCTGAGCATGAGATCCTGGGTTCGATTCCCAGGTCGGGACGGATTGAAAAACCCAATGATAAAAGTGGGACTTAAACACAACTGGCGAACTGTGGGTGTACTATTAGGCACCAGGAATGTTGCGGATGCAGATATTTTGACACCCGCGGACGCGGATGCGGATTTTTGAAGGCTCACATCCGCGGATGCGATTGCTGATCTTAACTTTTTCACTCCCGACCCGTTTTATAAGAACCTTCGTTTTGGTGCAGTTATATGAGCCTTATCTGTTCTGGACGCGCATAACGAAGTCTGGTTCAAGGTGGCGCAGGAGTAGAGTGCCTAGAAGAATATGGGGAAGGCCTTTGCCCAGTAGTGTAGCTACAAAAAAAGGCCGGATTAATTTATTAAGTCGCTAAGTGTGGTCAATCTTTTACGATAGATAGATAGGTTATATGTATCGTTATTAATAACAATAAACCAGTTTGATTAATCTTCGTGTTGGGGAATGATAAATGTAGTATTGTTTGATGTTATTTATTGGTTTGGGTCAAGCTTTTCTGATTTACTGTCTTCCGATTTTATCGTACATAGGTATAGTATAACGTGTTGTAGAAACAAATTGAAATATTGATATTGTATATTGCGTAATACAGTGTGTAACAGGACCCTTCACGAAGCCGTCAACCAAGCATTACGTACATCAAACTAAGTAACTTTACGTAACAATTATTGCTGGGAAACGACTTTTTTTTTGGATTGAAAAATCACGTTTATGGTAGGACTCAATGTAACGCACTCAAAACATTGTGGTGATGGATGGATTGAATAGTACGCAGGTCTTGGAGGTGTTTACAAAAAAAAATACGTTAAAAACATACAGCCTGAAATTTTAATGGTTGTTTTCCCGCGGCAGAACAACTTGCCATAAGGAGTACTTTCGAAGAATAGAGTAAAAGTAAAAAAATAAAGATGTTTTTGTTTTAAACTAATTTAAAAAAAATTCATCAACTCGAAAACGTGAGAATCAATAGTAACACTAGACGTAACTTGTAGGTACTACTCGAATCGCACGCACCGCCGCGCGGCGTTCTAGTTTTCCCGCGAATGTCGTACGCGCAGTACGAGTTATCTGCTTATCAGTAATGGATCGTCATTACAATTATTGCAATTTAGAGTACGTCGCTATGGTGCAGCTGTATGCTAGGGCTGATTATGACTCCCATGCTGCCCGGCGACTTTACGCGGAGCCGCAACACTTGGAGTCGCTCCGTCTTCGCGGGGTTCTGAACCCCCAAGTCCCATCGGCCCGGACGATCGTAGCGGCGACACAGCGGCTACTTGATTATGGGCAGTTCCAGACACCAGCACATGCACAGGGCAGAGGTCGATCGGCCATTATTTCGCCAGAGCTCGACGAGGAGATCATCGAGTACTTCGAACGGGATCCTCGTCGAAGTACGCGAAAGGCTGCTGCTAGGTTTGGCGTAAGCCAGTACTACGTCTGGAAACTGCTCAACTCTGAAGGACTGCATCCTTACCATTTTCGTAGAGTTCATGCTCTCCACGAAAACGACGGACCGAACAGAATTGTTTTTTGTCAGTGGTTGATCGACAATCAAAATACAAACATTTTGTGGACGGATGAAGCAACTTTTACGCGAGTTGGACTCTTCAACCAGCGTAACGAACATTTTTGGGCTTTGAATAACCCACATGTTATTCGCGAGTGTGCGCATCAAGTGCGATTTAGTGTTAATGTGTGGGCCGGCATAATTAATGGCCACCTCATTGGACCGCATTTCGTGACAGGACACTTAACAGGTGGAACCTACCTGGAAATGTTACAAAACGTTATTCCGGACTTTTTGGACGAGGTTCCACTAGCGGTACCTGTGGAAAATCTGTACTATCAGCATGACGGGTGCCCGGCTCATTATCACCGTGCCGTGCGAGAGCACCTGCACTCGGTGTTTCCCCAGCGCTGGATCGGACGCGGCGGGCCAGTGCCTTGGCCAGCAAGAAGCCCGGACCTAACTCCGTTAGACTTTTACTTGTGGTCGGAGCTCAAGCGCCTAGTGTATCGTGAGGAACACGAAACTCGTGACGCGTTAAGAACTGCGATAGTGGACGCTTTTAATATCGTAAGAAGTGACAGAGACACATTATTAAAATTGAAAGACAATCAATTAAAACGTGCTCGATTGTGTATACAACGCAGTGGCTTGCACTTCGAACAATTACTCCGTTACCGGGAAGTGTAAAAGTACCTACTCGTACTTTTGTAAAAAAGTACGAGTAGGTACTTTTACACTTCTTCCTTTCTTCTAACTACTACTTCCTAACTGAACTACTTTAAAATGTTCACGAAGTGAACATTTAAAAGTAGTTTAGTTAATTAAAATTATTGTAAATAAGTTGATTCAAATTTTAGAAATACGCCACAAATACTTTGTTAGTATCTAATTCAGAAAATTATTTTTCTTAGACGATAAACTTGTTTTTATTTAATTTCGTGTTCAGTAAATTGCAGCTAAACACGTAGGTATTTGCGACGGTCCTAAGCCCGTAAAAGTATGAAGGGAAAATTTGAATAACTTGTTGGGTAAAGCTTATTATTATCAATAATAAGTTATCAGCTGATTGGAAAGCACGCGGGTCAACGGCCGCCCGGCCGGTCCGCGGCTCTCGGCGCAATCGGGAGGTATAATAACTATCAGTTCGTTGATGTTTTCGAGTTTTGTTTTTCACAATGGTTAATCTGCCATTTATTGTTTCTAATATTTTATTTGTTTATAAAACGATTGTAATACAAAGACAAAACCATTTCGCTGCGGGAAAACAACCATTAAAATTTCTCGGTGTATATTTAGAAAAAAAGTTGTGACAAGGTTGGAATTTTGACCCTCAATATCTCCGTAACTAGAAGGTTCCCAGGTATGGACTAGAGCAAAAAATATCGCAATGACGGGGAGAACAAGTACCTTTCGGCTTCGTTAAGAGTCTTGTTACACCCTTTATTTATCATTTTTATTGTAATTTATTTGTTACTAGCTGCTGACCGCGACCTTTGTTCGCGTGAAAGTATTACTTCGCTTTGAATCAGATTTTGATAACAATTTCTAGGTTTTTCATTTTTGTTCACAGAACTCTAATTATTTTTCTGAAATAAAAGTAGCGTTAGATCTTATAACATCAGTTACCTACCAGTCAAAGTCCTGTCAAAATCGGTCTAGCCGTTTCAGAGAGAAACAGACAGAGAGACAGACAAAACTTGTAAAAAATGTGTTTTTGTTATTAGGGTCGTATATATTTTCATAATTATGCATTCAGTAAAAATCTGTTATTTTGATATCACGAACAGACACGTCAATTTTATTTATTTTTAGAATGTAGTATATCTGTTATATAGACTAGTTTTTGCCACAACTTAGTAAGTACTGGGTAATACAACATGCCTAGGTAAGACTGGTTGTCAGACTTTCGCGCCACTGACTACCTGTAACGACTGTCAAAGATATACAAATGACAGCCGGGACTAACAGCTTAACGTGCTTTCGGAGGCACGAAGGAAACTCTGTATGTAATGGATGGTCATCCAAGGACCAACCTAGGCAAGCGCGGCTTAACCTGAGCGGCTGTTATGATTTAGCCGCAAACTCCTCTTTTACCCTCTGGAAAGAACTACAGGGATAAAAACTATTCTAGGTCCTAACCCAGGAAATGGCCTGCCCGTGTACCAAATTTCATGGAAGGCAGACAAATAGTCCGGAGGACACGGTGGAGCACACGGTGGAGGTCTGCCCCGCGTGGGCGGAGCACCGCCGTGTCCTCGTAGCGGCGATCGGCGGCGGCGACCTCTCGCGTCCGGCCTTGGTTCATTCCATGGTCCGGAGCGAGACGGAATGAGACGCCGTCGCCTCCTTCTGCGAAGCAGTCATGCTAGCGAAGGAGGCGGTGGAACGTGAGAGGGAGAGAACCTCACGTCCCAGCCACCGCGGGAGACGCACTGGGCGTCGAGGGCCACGTGGTGGCCCCCGCCACCGTAGGCGCGGGCCTGTGGACGGTGAGCTATGGGCTAGCTCGCCGTCCGTCCGTCTTATGACGACAGGCCGTGTCAACGGCGTGTTCGTGTTCCACGCGTGCCTCAAAGAGATGTCAGCAATAGGAAGGGGTCTGCAAGGGCCGACGCCTGCCGGGGCTGCGGGACTGTTCGAAAGAGATACCGTGCCCCGGAACACAAAGGGCGATGAAGGAACATGGATGGGTTTTAGTCAGTAAAAGTCTGACACTCCCTCCTGCTCAGCCCAGAGCGGGAGGAGTTATTTGATGATCCGAAAAAAAAAAGGCAGACTAACAGAACTATTTTAGCATTTCTAAAATTAGAATGGAGCTATCAAATCTAGCGTTACCCGCGACCTTAGTCCCTATGAAATGCGAATATAGGAATCGGATTTTGTTACCAATTTAAAGGGTTTTAAATTTTTTTCGCGGAATTCTTATCATTTTTCTACGTCTTGCTATAGAAGTTAAATATTCCTTATAACATCTGCCAGTAAGAGTCACCGTTTCGGAGATTAGCTGGAATAAACAGACAGATACACAAACAAATAAAAATGCATTAGTGTAATACACTTTCACTAAAATAAAGTTGTTATTTAGAATTTACAAAAAAACACTAAAATTTTATTTATTTGAAGAGATTTCTTACAAAAATATTTTTTGAAAGCTTTTAAATATTTTTGTTTTGATGAAATATTCATAAGTAATTTCATTTCTTCCATTGCAAGACGAGCAGTAGGTATTTGACTCTGTTTCAGGCAAGACTCACAAATTACTTTCTTGGAATCCGTACACAACCCGCCTCCAGAATGCAATTAGAGAATGTAATTATTTTTCTGTCTGCTGTAAACCTTTTGTAAATTGAATCAAACATTTCTTCCCCTCTTTTTACTTTCTCATCATTATTAGATTTTGTTTCTTCAGAGATGCATATGGGACTTTCTAATGATGTGTTTTTTTTTGTAATTGTATTTTAGAAGAAGCAGGCAAAGACATTATTATATATTATTTTACAGGCTGTTGCCCGCGACTTTCGTCCACATGAAAGTATTATAAAAATTTCACTTCTCTATTTGAATCCGATTTTGTTAAAAATTGAACCCTAATTCTTAAAAAAAAAAGTCGATGAACGCGCACGTGAACGGGAGTATCCAATGGTCATGTTATTTTATTTTATTTTTATATTAGTAGTTTTACTAACATTAGTTTAAGCATTTCTGTGTTACTTACAATTTTATGGATGTAAGTATCTGAAATAAATGAATAATAATAATGAAGGCCCCGTCAAAATCGGTCCAGCCATTTCGGAGCATATAAAAATGTTTTTTTTTGTAAAAAGCTGTTATTTAGAAATTACAAACTACATAATTATGTATTACTGGCATTTTGGTCTATGTCACAGTATTAAAAATAATTTATTAAATCCAAATAATATCAGCAATCTGTAGTATACAAACGACATAATATTAATTATATTTGCAGCACGATCAATGGGGCAAACTTGAGCAGATTATATTCAAAATACATGGTTTTTTGAAAAATCGCTTTTCATAGTTGTCTGTTTGATAGCGTTGTTTTTATAAACTATACACCGAATTATGGTGCGATTTTCAACATAATTTAGGGCTTTTTTTGGGTTTGTGTGGATATTAAAGTCACTCAATATAGGCACAGAGAATCTCGGTGTTTCATCAAGTCGTATAAAAAACGTGTGAAGTAGAGGAGATTCGCTAGTATAAAATAAAGTAAATTTAAAGTGTGAGCCAATATCTTTGAACGGCAGTGTAGTTGCCTAGTTCAAGTGCCGAGTCATTAGGTAGACGTTGTCAAGTGCAGTACTATATGCTATCGGGTACGGGTCGGGTTACGTCTTCACGGTCACCACTACACGGTTTAGGCTAGGCAGTAAATTACGTGTGTTCACGGGTTATACAGCATGTATCATCAGATAGGGACCACACCAGACCTGACCAGTACTTATACGTGTGCTATGAGCTTACAATAAATAAAGAAGTAGTTTTTATGCCTTGTGACTGGGACTGTACCTCATTGTTTTTCTGATATTCAAAAGTGCCTGTAATGGTCTAAATGGAACAAATGCTTTGAGTTTGAGAATAGATAACTTAGGCGCATGTTGTGTATTGATCACACTGTCAAACGTATATATTTGAGGGTGTGGTAATGACCATTAATATTTAAAAAAAAAACTCCAAAACATAATAATAGTCCCGTATATACAAAACTACAATACCTAATCGATCCAAATGTATACTGTATGTTTAATTTTTTTTGTTACGGTCAGGATGAAAGAGGGAATTTTTTGTAATAAAATGATTACCTTAGCTTTTTCTTTTTAGATCTATTTACGAACCCACTTGATTTTCGAGTTAAAATTATTTCAGTTTAGTTACTCTTGTCTCATTAGGTATAATACTCTATTTCAAAAGTACTTGATGATACTGTAAACAAATGGATAAGAAAAAAATAACTGTGATCTCTAACTGTGATCTGTGATGAATAAATATGATCAATTTGTAGTGTTTGCAAATTGAGTACTAACAATACGAACAACCTACGCAGAACGTGGTATAGTATAAATTTGAACCATAAATACAATATACAACTCAATGTTTTTCTTTCCTAATTTACGTATATGTAACATGATGTTTTCTCAACGCAACGTCGTTCAGGGGCCTTAGTCTGCTATTGCAATAGTGTCAGAATGGTCTATCATTGATTTAATAAGGCCCCGCGCAGACGAATTACCCCTTGAACGCACGTCAAACGAGTTTCGAACGCGCTTCAATACGCCGTGGGCTAGGGGCCTTATTAAATCAATGATAGACCATTCTGACACTATTGCAATAGCAGACTAAGGCCCCAGGTTGCATGAGAAAACATGTTCCAAAGTTCCAATGTAATAGTCAGTCTTTCAATTTTGCAAGCGAATGCACAGTGCAATCCAGAGTTTCTATGAAAAGCGAGTGATAGTTGTAACATGTTGGTTTAAACCACAGCCCTACATATGAACTGTGAAAGGTGGCAACCACGGAAACTCATTTCCAGTTGTTGTCTATGACAACTCGATGTACAACATGTGAGGATGAGGAAGTGTTAGCCCGTAGTTCGTTGGTAAGTGCTAAAGTTAAATACGCTACTAGAACAGTGTGATGTAACTTTGGCCAATGTTATATTATTCTCGCTGTACAAAAACATGTACGTTTTACTCCGCGTCCCAACTAAAGTGAATGGTCGCGTGATTATGCGATCGTCGCGTTTATACGGGGTGTAGCCATCATTAGAGGCCAGGTAAGCCATTTTAAGTTGCCCTTTTTAGGGTTTTTATAATAGTTTCATAACATAACAGTCTGAACCTATTAGAACTTGATAGAAATAGCTATATTTCAGCTAATTCTGGTACTGGATTGGAAGGATTTGCATTGATCAAAATCTACGCATCTTACTAGCACATATTCTTTATTTCGAACGTAACGTACAGAATTGGCATACAACCGCAAATAATATCGCAGACAACAAAACACCATAGATAAGCTAACAGAACTAAACCAATTTTTATCGAATGGAATGCAAACATTTTTGAGCAGTTGCTTCCAGCACTGGCGCGACCACTTGGTATGAAATAGTTGTAAGGGAGATTTTTAATAATTAATAAAGAGCTTTGAATAGTTTGTCCTGCTTAACTTACACTATTTGATTTTATTTTCAAAATAGCGGCCACGCATAAAATCAGGGGCCTTAGTCTGCTATTGCAATAGTGTCAGAATGGTCTATCATTGATTTAATAAGGCCCCTAGCCCACGGCGTATTGAAGCGCGTTCGAAACTCGTTTGACGTGCTTACAAAGGGTAATTCGTCTGCGCGGGCCTTATTAAATCAATGATAGACCATTCTGACACTATTGCAATAGCAGACTAAGGCCCCTGCACTGTCTGCCAGCACTGACTTTATCACTGGCATACAGCACTGGCTCCAACACTGGCTTTCAGCACTGGGTCCAGCACTGGCGCGAACACTGGCTTCGACGGACGGACGGTGAGCTAGCCATTAGGAAGAGCCTGATGTAGAGGTTTATCACTTAATTAGGGGCGAGCCTATTGCCATAACCGGATACTTTTTGAGATTCCATGCAGCTACGAGAAAGAAAGAAAAGCTCAATAACACTTCACCCGAGCTGGGGTTCAAACCCAGAATCTTAATGTATAACAGTAGCGATTGCGACAACTAGACCAATGAGGCATGATGAACGTACGTGATGATTTTGACTTTACTTTGACAAAATACTTTCCTCACTAAACTTTCCTTCCGTATTCACACAGGTTTGCTAAACTGTTGATACCGGTCACCTTTCAAGGTTGTTACAATCCCAAAAGGTGTGACATATTGATATTTAATATTGTTGTCTGAATGTGACAAGGGTCGAACATTTTTGAGATAGGGTCGCCCTAGGAGCCGATTATTATAATAAGATGCCGAATTCGTTTATAACCGGTCAGTTTCCTAGGGTAGGGACCGCTATTTCTAGTCGTGGGGTTCGTAAAGGAAAGTTTGGGGTCATATCAGAAAGTGATGTGATAACGACTTCCCTATTTGTAATCAGTGAAGAAGGCTACGCATTTTGAGGGTTGCCTTTTGTAAATATTGATCCTCAGTTTACCTTTCATGGTTTATTTTCGTCATAATAGCATAATTACGCACCGAGTTTCCTCCGTGCCTCGGAAAGCACGCTAAGCCGTTGGTCCCGGCTGTCATTTGTAGATCTTTGACAGTCGTTACAGGTAGTCAGAAGCCGAAAATCTGACCAGTCTGGACTGGTACTACTGGTATTCAGCTGCATCCAGTTAGACGGGCAGCTGACCTCAACATAGTTGGGAAAAGGCTGGGCAGATGAGAGATGATGAATTGTATAATCAGCCTGTAACATTCGCACTGCTGATCACAAGCCTCTGGGCTATGTGAAAGAGGGTGAGTCGTAATTCACCACGCCAGTTACCCCCGAAATAGTATACCCACGTTTCGCCAGTTACGTTAAAAGTCCCATATAATAAGGGACGAGTCTATTGCCACCAACCGGGCACAAATCCAAACTCCGTGGCTGCTACTGAGAAATTTCTGACGGAAAAACCCAACAACACTTTGCCCGACCTGAGAATCGAACCCAGGACTTCATTCTCAGCAGTCGCGCTTGTGATCACTAGACCAACACAGCAGTCAGTCAGTGGTGGTCATATGTCTTCGAATTTTTGGTTCTTGAGAAAGCGGGCGGTTTCTAAAAGAGTAACGCATGTGACTAAAACAGTGGATGGACATGACTGTTGATGGATGGAGAGAAACAGGAGGGCCAAAGAGAGATTGTGTGAGGAATGTTAAAAAAGAGAGAGTAGTAAATGATGCCGTGACGTGTGAAATGGGAGAATAATCATAAATCTTTATTTTTCTCGACATCAAAAATTACAGGCACTGTTTTGTGGCACAATCTTGTATAGAGAAAGGTGTCTGAAGTAGGAAGGTCCTGAGTTACAGACCACCTCTTTGGCTAATTATATTTTTTTTTTCACATTCAGAATGGAAGCAGAAAACGTGTTGCACCGAACCCAAGTATAATGGGACAAGAGCAGGAAGACGATGATGAACATATTACCGCCGGTTTCTCTTACCGTTATGAGAACAGCGGTGATGAAATAAATAACTCGAAGTGCTTGCATATGTTCGCACTCTCGACTTTAAAAATGGTTAGTCGCGGCGGATTCCATCATCAAAATTTAATAAACGGGGTGGAATACACCGACGCGAGGGGCCTGTAGACGGTGAGCTATGGGCTAGCTCGCCGTCCGTCCGTCTTATGACGACAAGCCGTGTCGACGGCGCGTTCGTGTTCTACGCGCGCCTCAAAGAGATGTCAGCAAACAGGAAGGGGTTCGAAAGGACCGATGCCTGCCAGGGTTGCGGGACTGTTCGAGAGAGATACCGCAGCCATGGAAAACAAAGGGCAAAAGAAGGAACATGGATGGGTTTTAGTCAGTAAAAGTCTGACACTCCCTCCTGCTCAGCCCAGAGCGGGAGGAGTTATATGATTTCACATCCGAAAAAAAAAAAGAACGGACGCGGCACGCGAAACCGCACGTATTCAGTACATCATTCGGAGCCACCAGAGCTTTAATATCTGTTATTAAAAAAAAAAAATGCTGTTTACTACAAAAGTGCAATGCCTATGCGGTCAACATTTATGAAACAGCTGTTTTTCTCCATCGGTTATAAGAATTCATCATCGGAAACAGAATTATATGTACTGAAAAAATAGTAACCGTTTTCGTCCCCCACCCTGTATTTTAGACTGTAAAGACGAAATAATATCTACCATGATGATTAATGATCCCAATACAAGAACTTGCTACATTCAGGTAATTACAAAACAGCACTGTTAAGGAAAAGTATTATGAAGGGGCTCCTGTCACTTATAATAAAATACCTCATCGTTTTAAGGATTGCTCTGTAAACGTTTTTAAATCTAAGGTAACTGCACTACTTTTAGGTAAATGTTACTACTCAGTGAAGGACTTTTTAAATGATATGAATTCATTCATTTTTGTTTAACGATGGTCAAAAGTGTTTATTTATTTATGTTGGAAATATTTAAAGAACTATTAAACTAATTGATGTTTTTGATTGCTTTACTTCGATATCTATGATATTATTATAAATAAAACACATAATTATTTATTATCACAAAATGGTCGACCTTCGTCGTTGATCCACCTTCACTTTGAACCTTCACACCAGTGCAGTGTTAAGGTAGGGAAATTCTAAATGGCAAAAGTTGAAGTGAGAAATGTCACTTTGACACCTGTCAAAGTGACAGGTGTCAAACTATGAAATGTCGACTACCAGTAGTACTACGGGTAAAAAAAACTTCCCGTGGTACTACTGGATCGCTTGGTAGTTCTACGGGTATTTTTTTTACCCGTGGTACTACTGGTAGTATTACTGGTAGTACCACCCCAACCAGCAAAATTGTACTATAACTAAAGCTTATTTCGCAAAAAAGTTTTGTAAACGTGATATAACGGTGTTTATGGTGAGAGCATGTTGTGTAAAGGTGTCTAACAAGACTTTTTTGCTCTATAAGCTTATACAGCAAAAATGTTCTATAAGTTAGTGATGTAAACAATTACATTACCATTTTATACAACCGTTATAGAAAAGTACTAAATAAGGCTTAATAAAAACATGTATACAACTACTTAGTTCTGTAAAGTTGCTGATCGTTGCCTTTTTGTATCTAATTTAATCTATACAAGTTTACAATTTACCAGTATAGGCCTGTCTCATTAATGGTTATTGAAACTCAAGTATACGACGGTTTTGTGATATAGTGTGTTTTGATGTATCTGCTGTAGTACATAGTGTCATAATAGTGATGCCTCCTCAAAAATAGACTGATTTGGTGATATAACTGAGTTCGGTGTTACTCCTTATGTGTGAAATTTAAGCTATAAGAGTTTTTAAATCGCTGTTTATTAACATTCTTATACCGGTCACGAAGACACTTATTTCGCGCAGAATTATTATGTAACAGGGTTTTAGATACCTTTAATACACTGTAATAAAATCACTGGTAGCAATCAAAGTCAAATCGAGAATGCAAGTGCGGAAAGTGGTTCCGTACAAAGTAATATTCTATTTAAAAAAATCGAAAGGAAGAAAAGAAGTCAGCAGAGAGATAGTAAATGATTTAAGTGCCGATATGGAGTTCAGCTGTACAGGTGAAAGAACTTCTGAACGCTCAAGTGAACACCAAACCGAGAACATAAAAACGAGCAATTATGCGATGAGCTGAAAAATTGAGCTATTGACATGACACATCACGCTCTAAGAAGTACAACTGATTATTATCTGAACTGCATGATGATGTTTGTAATAAAAGATACATTTACAAATTAAAAAAGAACTTTATTTTAAAATAAACAAAAACTGATCACAATTCAATTCAACAGAATTGAAATCAAAAAGTGAATTGAATTTCTGTTCCTAGTCAGTTACATAAAATAATTATTAAAAATAATCAACAATACAGGGTGGAAGGAACATCAGACATCACAAAATTATATTATGAAAACGGGTATTTTTTTTACCCGTGGTACTACTGGTAGTATTACTGGTAGTACGGGCAACAAACGAATTTATCCAGGTTATGATTGTTTTTAATTTCAAATTTGACCATGTAAGATTTGTGTACCTGACTATAATATTATGAATTGACTTCACTTTAATTTCTGTTGTTTTGTTGACATTATTTTGATTCAATTATTATTTTAATTTATGTAACAATTTGCACGCCGTAAGGTAGACTGTAACCGATCTCTTAATTTATGTACAACATCTTATACCTGTACCTACTATTAACATTCAAAGCAAATAAAGATCTGATTCTGATTCTAATAAAAAAAAATCGATTTTTACAAAATTGCAAGCACTCTTGTTTACCAAAGCCCAGTATCATTGATTGGAGCCAGATCACTGAATCAGATAATAGATTTGTCTCGTTGTTTGAACTTTGTGTAATTTGATTAAATAAGTGTCATGGTCTAGTGATTTTGAACAGAGAGACAGATCAGTCGGGTATTTGATTGTTGTTTGATCTGAGAAATGATCGCTGTTGTGAAGGACGAATATTGATTACTTTTTAAGTAGTTAACCTAATACTTGTAACTCAATTGGATGTCAAGTTGGCTCTGATCTTTTGTCTTCTTAATTATTATGCAAGATGAGTAAATAATAAACAGACAGGTACTTACATATGAACAAACAGGTACTTGCTTTGCTGGACTGGTTCGTTGGTCTAGCGGTTCGATTCCTGGGTAGGGAAAAGTGTTATTGGGTTTTTCCATCAACAATTTTCTCAGTAGCAGCCACGGCGACTGGATTTATGCTCGGTTGATGGCAATAGGCTCGCCCCCTATTACATTGGACTTAAACATAACTGACGAAATGTGGGTGTAATATTAGGTACACCTCTGCCTAACACTTCGGGGATTAGGCGTGATGTTATGTACTTGCTTGATAGCAGTACCCGTACCTTTTAACGATATACTATACTGAAAGCGATTGTCACACAGAACATGAGCGATTGGACGACGATCTAAAAACGAAAGGAGTTTGAATTAAATAGCCGGCCACCGCCGCCACAACCAACTACCGCCATTTTTTTTTTTTCAAAGTTGCGGCTACCTTAAAAACTTATATTAATCGATAGCTGGTAGCAATACAAACAAGTTTTGTATGAAACTAAATATTCTAAAGTGTCACGTTTCCGAGATATGAGCTATCAAAGTTAAGTCCATTGATGCATCTTCATTTGATTGATTGATTTGATTAACCAGTGTACCACTTTGATTGCTTAAATCTCGGAAACGTGAGACTTTAGAATATTTTGTCTTAAACAAAATTTGTTTGTAATTATGCCAGCTATCGATTAATAGGTTTTATGAGTGGCCGCTATATTGAAAAAAAAAAAAAAATGGCTGTTTTTTAACCGCCATTTTATTTTTCATTCATTCAAAAATCTTCCAAGCCCTTTCTCTAAAACTCAAAGTGCCACTTTTACGGCTGGGTTGCATACAAAATTGTTGTGATGGCCTAGTGGTTATGATTTCGCCTCTCATGCACGAGGTAGTGGGTTCAAATCCGGAAAATACCTATGTGACTTTTTCAATTCATAAATGTCATTTTTTTTTTAATTTTGTAATCACAGACGTCGGAGAAGGAAAACGTCATGAGGAAACCTGGACTTATAATTAGTCTGAAATCTCCATCCCGTCTTGATCAAGCGTCAGGATCAATGCTTGTAATTTCACTATATGCAAAGAGGTCTTTGCCCAGCAGTGGGACAGTAATAGGCTGGTATTACATATAAGAAATTGTAACGTAAAATTTTTTCACTGCAGGTCTTAGTATAAATCGTAAAATACGTAGAATTTTAAGCTTTCCAGAATCTGAATTTAAATGTTCCTAATTTACATTTTATTTCAATTACTTTGATAAAATGCGTCATTACGAACAAAAGATGGTAGTAACTGAGATTATGCGAACATTTTTTTGTAATGTTTCACTCAGTATATCCCTTGAATATCCATTTAAATATATGCTCACTGCGATGTGGTGGCTAGGCGACCAAGCCCTTTTATCAAATAAATATATGTACATATATTTATATGCTGGTGAATTCTGAAAAGGTAGGCCGCCAAAATAGGTACCTAATTCAATGTTTGTGAAGTTTACCTCACAAACATTGAAGCCTCAGCCTTTGAATTAAGTAAATATCGTAATCGTCTACGATTTTTTTATCGACTTCAAAAAAACCGGCCAAGTGCGAGTCGTACTCACACGCACACAGGGTTCCGTAGCACCAAACAATATAATAAAAATATTTTGAAGGCTCACTCATGTTGTATTGTTTTACATTCAACAACAAAACTAAATTTGTTTTTATAGTATGTTAATGAAAAACAAAGTTGTTGCTGCAGTTTGGTTACGTTCTATAATCCTATATTTTTTTCAGAAATTTACTCTTCTTACTTTAGAAATTAGAGGGGGGGGGACTCATATTTTACCACTTTGGAAGTATCTATGCTACATACCATTGACTTTGAGAGAAAATGGTTTTAGGAACCTCAATGTCATTTTTAAAGATCTATCTATAGACATCCCGCACGTATAGGTTCCATGTTTTTTTTTTTTTTTTGTTTCAGTTCCATGTATGGGGAACCCCCCTTAAACTTATTTATTTTTTGTATAAAAAACGTGAAGCGGTTCACAGAATACATCTACCTACTAAATTTCAACTGTGTAGTCCTAATATTTTCGGAATAAAGTGGCTGTGACATACACGGACAGACAGACAGACAGACAGACTTGGCGAATCTATAAGGGTTCCATTTTCTGCCATTCGGCTACGGAACCCTAATTAGGAAGTTCTATGTTCGGCTGTATTGTATATATATCCATTTATATATGTTCATCGATATTTTTATTATTAGGAAGCTCACGCGGTGACCCATATAAATTTTAAAACCTAGCCTATTAGTTTTTTTAATAAAATAATTTATTAACATTCAGGAGAAGAGAGGTTCGCGAGAAGTGGAAGGTGTGGAGCGAGGCCTTTGCCCAGGAGTGAGTTCAGGATAGAGTAGGGTAGAAGAAAAAAGATGCACACCAACCTTAAACTATTTCCTACCGCACATGTATAATTGATTAGCCAAATTATCGCTGGATCGAAAGAGTTGGAAGTCATGGGGAAAGGCCTCATCCCAGCAGTGCACATAGTGGGATGACTCAGGCTATTAGTTATCTGAGGTGAGTTTTGTCACAAGCAAACCGTTACTAGCTGGGATGATTGCGGAGAATGCAATTGTGTCGTCGCACCCCAGCCAGAAGTGACGAAGAGGAATACCGTGTGGTTTTAGTCAGTAGGAGTTTGACAGACCCCTCCGTCGCCGCCGCGCCGGCCCGTCGGCGGAGGACATCCATTGAGGATATACATACACAGGTAAAAAATAAAGACTATCAGTAACAGTAATATGCATACGATAAAAAATGGTACAAACAACTACGGAGGAAACAGCGATAACGCCACATTTAATAAACATCCATTTTGGTTTTGCATATAAAACTACACAACATGTTCTACACGAAAAATACACATGGTATTTTTTTCTGTACTATCAAATCCTATATAAGTAAATACATATTCTTCGTTTACATTTTTATTTATCAATATTTACCCAAGAACATCCATAGCTAATTCAACATGGCGGATAACTGTTCTATACCCGAATAAACGTAAGACAGGAAACATAATATGGGGTAAACTTCCGGCCTGTTATTGCCTATGGTCACTTCCTAAGTACCTATTTACATAACGATGTAAGTATGTAATGGATACAATGAACAGTGATATAATAAAAGTTGTATAAAAGTAATGTTTCCGTGTGTTTACATGCTACTTACCAGTAGCGAAGGGTCAATTTTTGTAAGAGGTAAGCCGGAGTATATATGTATTAATTGTCTATAGAATACTGACTGTGCCATTTCTGAAAGGGAAGCCGGTAGGAACCGAGTTGTATGGAACCTTCGCCACTGCTACTTACAATTGGTATTTGGATCTTATATAGTTACTAAGGAGTTTCACACACGATACCCGTCGTCCGCGCGGTCGAGTGCGCGTGGTAGGCATCAACGGATTTCATACAAGCCAATGCGACGTGAGATCTGCTTCACCGCCGCGTGGATGTGCGGTGTCGTGTGTAAATCGACTTATGAGTTAACATGCGGCAACCTTTGAAATTGTAGTTGAAATATCCTGACCAAATTCAAAAGGTACTACGTAATTATACTCGTAATAATACTATACCTAGTATGTATAATCAATCATGTTGTGGTCATCAATCAAATCATACTGCTGTTAATACTGCGATGGTTTGTGATGGTATGCTTATGTTCTGTCAGAAAAGCTTGTAAAAACGTTTTCGAATAAAAAAAAAATAAAAAAAAATGAAAATTATTTACTTGAGTAAAACGTGAAACAAAACGTGTTTCTAGACCATCTTAATAAACTGCAAGATTCAAAACTAAATTAACAATAACAAAGATCTACAAAGTTTCAGATAATTTCTACAACAAGAATATAACTTTGCTGTTTACAAAGCAGGCACAGAAGTTACACAATTGCTGAGAAACATCTAGTTAAAACTTGATTCCGTACACTTTCATAAACAATACAGCTTGAAGCTTAACTCGCCTGTGGATAAGCGAATGTTACCTGGGGCAGGTTACCGCCGTATTAATGATACAAGTGTAACAAGGGTCCCCGACAAGTAGAGAAAAGAAATCATTAAATCTTATCCACAACGGCAAATTCTTATTGATAAGATGCTCCATAAAAAACCTAAAGAAGCATTCTTTAGTTTTTGTGGTCCAAAAAGTTCAAATTTTTTGGAGCTCGCTATGCTCGGTCCTCGATAAAGACTTGGCTTCTCGAGGTCCAGAAAGCACTATATTTCGGAAAACTTAGCTTATCACGGTCCAGAAAACCCCATTTTTTACTGGGCCCAATTAGAGCTAGCTGCATCACTGTATCTTATCTCATCTTACTAATATTAATTTAAATGCGAAAGTTTGTGAGGATAGATGGATGTTTGTTAATCTTTCACGCAAAAACTACTGAACGCATTTTAATGAAATTGGGCACACAGAGAGTTTATAATCTGGATTAACACATAGGATACTAATTATCCCAGTTATACGATCCCGTGGGACGATTAAACGTGGACGAAGCTAGTAATAACATAAATAAAGTAAACTCTCACTTAACACAGCCACTAACGTTTTAACAGGAATTTCTCACTAGCAAAAGTCCCGAAGTCTGGATCTCTGCCCGGGCTATAGGCTCGCCACTATAACCCCAATTGCCCCCCCTATTTGCCCTCATCTATGGGCCAAAGTAGCCTAAAAAGAAATGGATGTTGTTATTATTACATGGGACTCAAACTGGGGTATGCAAATATACAGGCTTGATATAATATTATAATTAATTCTCCTTCAGTTCAATTATGTCTACCTGTCTCCCATAAATTTATCATCTCCAACGTTTACTGATGGCGTCACTACATAGTACCTCGTGGAGCTGAATTCAGCTTAGAAATACACTCCATATTCCGTAGCAAGCTGTTTCAGGCTAGCTTCAACGAACGTATGAGGAAACATTGATGTAAGCATTGCATAGTTTATTTTATATTAACATGCCGTTATATTCCTGACATATTTTGTAAAAAGGTTCACAATTTTTTTCAACATGGTGTGTTCTCTTTATGATTTTATTTATAATTAAAAAAAAAACTACAGTACACACGGGCGTTATATTAGTCGTTAAAAGAAATTTTCTTTGTGTAATTTATTTTAGCACTATACTCTCTCTTTGGGTATCTGAGGAAGGACAACGCCGTCGAGGGTGACCGTGGCGAAGGTGGGGTGACGATCTGATCATTTTTACGGGGTTAACATGGCCAGAGATTGCACTGAATAGAGTGGTGTGGAAAAAGAAAGAATAGTCCTTTGTCCAGCAGTGGGACACGATGTAGGCTATAAAATGGTGATGGAAACAACGTGAGAAAACGCGGCATACTCGTATTCTAAAACCAAAAAATCGTGGACATGTGATATCTACCCACTCGCATTGGACCCGCGAGCAACCCCTTGCGGAGTCTGTGTCGCAGCAGAGGGGAAATTTTAGGCTGTTTAAACCATATGTTTTTTGTCGATAGTATGCGCCGCCGGCCCTTAATAATATAAAGAAAAACCACACGACACGTTGTAAGTAATTTTCGTAGCACCGTAGCCCGTAGCCGCGTAGCGTCGTAGCCCCGCTACGTTTTAGCGCGTAGCATTTTCCTTGTTTCATTTACCTGCAAGCTTGCTTATTAAGTTTTGTATGATATAAGATAATGTTAGATGCAAGAATGAAACAAATGTGAGGAGAGTGTTGTCGTGTCTGTGTTTTCTCAAACGTGAGAAATAACGTAGTTTGTGGATGTTTTTTTCCATATTGATGTCACAATAACGAGTGGTTTAAAATGTTAACCTTAATAATAAATAAAACAGTATTCTTAATTGACTGCCTCGTTGGTCGAGTAGTCGCAAGCGCGACTGCCGAGTATGAGGTCCTGGGTTCGATTCCCGGGTCGGGCAAAGTGTTATTGGAGTGTCAAGAATTTCTCAGTAGCAGCCACGGAGTCTGGATTTGTGCCCGGTTGATGGGAACTGGCTCGCCCCCTATTGGATGGCACTTAAAATATAACTGTCGAAATGTGGGTGTACTATTGGTACACCTCTACCTAATCCTTCAAGGATAACAGTCGTGAAGTTATGTTTAAATTGCATAACTAACCTGAATAGTCAATATGATTAAAGCC
The DNA here is from genome assembly GCA_947578425.1 of Eugnorisma glareosa. NCBI lineage: Eukaryota > Metazoa > Arthropoda > Insecta > Lepidoptera > Noctuidae > Eugnorisma > Eugnorisma glareosa. The sequence goes on along the minus strand of OX387960.1, from coordinate 14,011,555 downwards.
ATAAAATAAAATGCAGCTAAATTATTCATTGTTTCTCAGTTTCTGCATGAAAAATACGTCAATCAATGTGCATTTACACCGGAAACATCCAATCAATATACAATTATTTCCGCACCAAGCGACACGCCACACAACATAAAATATTTCACCCATAACAGCACGAAATATGTGCAAAAACCCGCAACACCATTTGCACATATTGTTGCATAAATAACACTTCAGAATTTTTCAGTTGAAAAGCTGAAATACGAAATTGTCGGCGAACATTTTTCATCTGGTGCTATTTAAATTGAGATTTCGGGAACTGAACCAGGGACCGTCAACCTTCGGTAGTATTTTTAGTATGGATGTGGGGAAATTGGAATTTCTTTTGAGGTCATCCATCGGGCCTGCCTTCTCGGCTGGTCTCGACTGTCACCGAATGAAAATAGAAAATTGATTTGTTGAAGACATTTAAATTTTGACTTGGCCAAATAGACCCACGTTTGCGAGTGAAAGGTCAATTTAGTATTAATAAATCAGTCTGTTATGATTGGAATACATGATTTGGTTTTTATTGGGACAAAATTCAGTTGTCAATCTTACATGTAATAAATGCAGTATGTAGATCATATAGATCTTTGACAGTCGTAACAGGTAATCAGAGGCCCATAAGTCTGACAGCCAGTCTTACCAAGGGGTATCGTATTACCCAGCACTAACTGCATTGTGGAGGTCAGATAGGCAGTACAGATGATCTAAAGTGACCCACGATTTTGTGGTGTTGCGAACGTTGAACGAACAATGAAAGGCACTGTTCGCGACCGTTCGACCCTAAATTTAAATTGGCAATAATTGAAATTGCTTTTAGCTTTGACAATTCAAATGTGAATGTGATTAATTCCAATAAATAAATAAATAGTAACCAAAAATTTAATTCTTTGAACCTTGAAGTTTTGTAAAGACCGAGAGCCTCTTTTCATGTTTGTCTATTTTTCTGAATTACGGAATAGATTTAAGAATAAATTTCACCATTGCAGTGTATTATACATTGTGGGTACTTGAATAAACCAGTCTATCGCCAGCTACCGTGTTTGATTGACGCCCCACTGGCGACGAGCTCGGGATATTTTTTTTACTCGCTCATTATTTTAATTCGTTAAAATGCCGATTGGGAAGTTGGAGCCATTTGATTTGGCCTCAAACAAATGGCCCGCGTATATACGTCGCGTTAGTCAGTATATACTGTTGAACGAAGTGAAGGAAGAATTAAAAGTGCCGATGTTAATTACCGTCGTGGGCGATAAAACGTACGAACTCATGTGCGATTTGTGTTCGCCGGTTTTGCCCGAAGATAAAAGCTACAAGGAGTTGGTACAGTTAATGACGGATCACTTGGAGCCACAACGATCCGAGATAGCAGAGCGCCACGTGTTCAGACTACGTCGGCAGCGCGCTGGCGAGCCGCTCGTGGACTACTTGCAAGCGCTTAAACATCTTGCGGCTACTTGTAATTTCGGAAGTTGTGCTAAGTGTTCAACTCTCGAAATGAATTTAAGGGACCAGTTCGTTTCGGGCCTAGCAAGCGAGGCCATGCGGTCAAGAATTTTTGCAGAAAAAAACATCGATTATAAAAAAGCGGTGGAGCTGGCGTTAGCTCTAGAGGCTGCGGACAAGCATGCGGAGGTGAGCGCGACCACGGGATCGGCGCAGACCTCGGGTGCGGGCGGCGAGGCGGGCGAAGGCCTGCATTACGCGCGCTCGGGGCGCGGCGGGCAGCGTGGCCGACCGGCGGCCGGGAGCGGCGGCGGCAGCCGGGCGGTCGCGGGCTCGCTCGCGGCTGCGGCCGGCGGCAGCGCGCCCCACTGTTGGAGGTGCGGGAAGGCGCATCGTCCAGAGCGTTGTCGTTATTCACAATACAGTTGTGATGAGTGTCATGAAAAAGGACATTTAAAAGTGATGTGTAAGAAAGTGCGCGGTTTCGGTGATCGTAGTAGCCGGCATAATTACGTAAGTGAGGACGAAGAAACGGACGACATGTTTAACATTCACGTCGCAGCTCAAAGTAATAGACCATATTATATTAACGTGTGCATAGACGGAAGTATGTTCGAATGTGAGGTCGATACAGGTAGTCGCATATCGGCTATAAGTGAACTGCTGTATAAACAAAAGTTTCATCACAAGAGACTCACTAGTGATAATTTAATTTTAAGAAGTTACTCTGGCTCACGAATCGAATCGCTCGGATACATTTCTGTCGACGTTAAACTCGGGGATGTTTACGGTACTTCTTTGCGACTGTATGTTATAAAGGGTGGAGCTCGCCCTTTATTAGGCCGGGAGTGGATGCGCGCTCTTAACATAACGCAGATCAATCTAAATGAAATTATCGACGATGGATTCGTGAACCAGTTATGTGCCGAATATCCGCAAGTATTTACCGATAAGCTAGGTACATGTAAGCAAGCCATAGGATTACAGCTGACTGACCAGGAACCGGTTTACGTGCGCGCGCGGCCCGTACCACTAGCCCTGCGCTCGCGCGTTGAACGCGAGTTAATGCGGCTTGAGGCCGATGGTACTATTTACCGTATAGGCCAATCCGACTATGGGACTCCGATAGTGCCGGTTGTAAAAGAAAATGGGGACATACGTATTTGCGGGGATTACAAGGTAACTATAAACCCAAAATTAAAGCGCGATTACTATCCTTTGCCCCGCATAGAGGAGTTGTTCGCGAACTTAAGCGGTGGCGAACAGTACACAAAAATAGACCTCAGGCATGCATACGAACAGTGTCTTATTACTGAGGAATCACGCCCTTATACGGCGATTACTACTCATATAGGTACATTCGTTTATAGACGTACGCCATACGGTCTATCTTGTGTACCAGAGAAGTTCCAGAAAATTATGGAGGAGACATTGCGAGGTGTACCTAAATGCGTTGTATTCCTTGATGATGTGTGTGTGACGGGGTCGAATAGGCAAGAACATATGAGTAATTTACGGGCGGTGCTAGAAAGATTGCGTAATATGGGGCTGACAGTTAAGTTAAGTAAATGCAGGTTTTTACAGGACCGCGTCAAGTATTTAGGTTTTATAATAAATAAAGACGGTTTAAGACCGGACCCGTTAAAATTAGAGGCTATTGCCAAGGCACCCGTGCCGGAAAATGTTTCGCAACTAAAAAGTTTTTTAGGTATGCTAAATTACTACGGTAAATTTGTAAAAAATTTAAGCACACTTTTGTCCCCACTACATAATTTGTTACGTAAAGAAGTCGCTTGGGATTGGGACACCAAATGTGAACAGGCGTTCGCTAAAGCGAAAAGTGCCCTGCAAAGCGAGAGCGTGTTAGCACACTATGAGGAGGGGCGACCTCTCGTGTTGTCGGTAGATAGCAGCGCGTACGGGCTGGGCGCTGTGCTGGCGCACCGCTACCCGGACGGCAGCGAGCGGCCGGTCAGCTACGTGTCGCGGACGCTGAGCGCGGCCGAACGCAATTACAGCCAACTAGATAAAGAGGCGTTGGCCATATTGTTCGGGATAACTAAGCACCACCAATACCTATTTGGCAGGCGTTTCTTGTTGAGGTCGGACCATCAACCGCTTACTTATATATTTGGAGAAAAAGGGGGCATTCCACAGACAGCGGCTAGTAGGCTGCAACGTTGGGCAGCACGCTTAGCAGCTTATGATTTTCGTATAGAATTTGTAAGGTCGATAAACAATGGCCCGGCCGATGCATTATCGCGGTTACCGTTGCCACAGGAGGGTTGTATCTTTTAACTATATAAATGTAATACAAGAGTGTTTGCCGATTGATTTTAATGATGTCGCTAAAGAGACCGAGCGGGATACGGTATTAAGTAAGATTAAGGGTTACGTTATGTTCGGCTGGCCGTCAGTCGCAGGCTGTGACGAAGAGAAACCATACTTTTCAAGAAAACAAGATCTAGTTCTCGAAATGGGGTGTCTCATTTATAAATATAGAATTGTCATTCCTACTTCTCTTCGCGAGCCAGTGTTGAATGAGATTCATGAGGGGCATTTGGGAATGAACAAAATGAAAAACTTGTCTAGAAGTTATGTGTATTGGCCGAGCATAGACCGGGACATAGAGGGTGTGTGCCGGCGCTGCGAAGCGTGTGGCGCCGTGCGGGACGCGCCCGCGCGTGCCCCGCTACACCCCTGGGAGTTTCCCATGCACCCGTGGCAGCGCGTGCATGCGGATTTTGCTGACTGCGGCGGTCAGCGGTACTTAATTATGGTTGATGCCCATTCCAAATGGATAGAAGCGATAAGGATGAGAAGTACGGATGCGGTATCTACCATTAAAGTTATGAGGGGTATTTTCTCGCGTTTCGGAATCCCGTCACAGCTTGTGACGGATAATGGACCACCATTTCTTTCAAATGAATTTAAGTCATTTTGTGAAAAGAATTGTATGAAGCATGTGACCTCGGCCCCTTATAGACCACAAGGCAACGGGGCAGCGGAAAATGCCGTAAAGTCAGTTAAAAAAGCGATAAAGAGAGCAATGCATGAAGGTGCAGAGGTTGAGACAGCTTTAAATAAATTTCTTTTTCAATATCGCAATTGTGTCCACTCGACGACGGGCATAGCGCCAGCCGAGGCGCTGCAGGGGCGGCGTCTCCGCTCGCGCCTGGACGCACTGCGCCCCGACCGCGCCGCCGCGGTGCGTGCTGCGCGGGCCCGCCAGGAGACGCCGGCGCCTGCCGCGCCCCGGCAACTCGAGTCAGGAGACAGGGTGCTCGCTCGCGACTATACCGCAAGGGGGGAAAAGTGGTCAGAGGGCACTATTGTAAAAAAGACCGGTCCCGTTTCCTATAAGGTTGATATGGGTCAGGGGTTAGAATGGCGTAGGCATGTCGACCAGTTGATTTCAACAAATAAAAATAGATATTCATTGACGCACACGAGTACTACCCCCGACCCAGACGACTCAGAGGTCCATAAGGAGGTGGAGGACGCAAGGGATGGTGGGGCGGTGGAAGTAACCCAGGCGTTAGGGTCTAATGACAACGAAAAGTCTATTCCAAAGAGACAGTCCCCGCCAAAATTGGTTAGAGACCCCGTGTCGCCTAGGGAGCCAACTCCGCCGCCACCAGGTGTTTCCGCTCGTGCACTGCGTGCTTACCAGCGAGCGCAGAAACTGGTACAACAAATAGATTAAGTAGTTAGTATGTTATATTATATGTTAATGTTAGTATGATAGGTATCAGATTGAAACCTGTGCCATTAATTTAGTGTGGAGAGGTGCAGTGTATTATACATTGTGGGTACTTGAATAAACCAGTCTATCGCCAGCTACCGTGTTTGATTGACGCCCCAACCATCATTTAGAAAATTTATTCTGAAAGGAAGGGTGTACGTATATGTCGGAGACGGTAATTACAAGGCTACCCACACCACAGTGTCACTTGTTACAGAGTCAAGATGGTAAACTCTGAGCCAGGACGACAGTCAGTCAGTGTCTGATCGCGGCCGAGTTAAGACCTCTTGGAACTGTACCCGATTCATTGTGCCCCGTGTTATTGTGCTAAGTTGTAATCTCAAGTAATTCGTTAGTTTTGCTAGAAACAGTCTATCGCTCAGTGTCTTTTCATAGCACGAAACCCATCGTCTGCCCACATAATGCAGAAGCCTAGCGGAGTAAATCCTGACACACCGACATATATCTTCATACTTCGGGGTGGGCATCGACGCGATAAAGCAACAGCTAGTTTTTTTTAATAACCGACGAAAAATGTATATGATGCTCAGAATATACTGAAAACGTGGTAACCGTTTTCGAGTCGGTATCCCTTCCAGCACATATAGGAGTATGAAGACCAGGGTTTAAAGTTCTTACTACCCTTTATCAAAGGGAGGATCCTCTGACCAAACTGTTTTGGTGTCTGGTGGGCTACAGCCCGAAAGTCACGGAAAACTTTAATAGCGCGACTCAGAATTTTGATGTTAGTTATTCCGTTGTGGCATAGATGGCGCTGCAGTACTTTTTAGGTTCCGTACTCAAGGGGTAAAAACGGAAGATACCGTGGCCCCGGAACACAAAGGGTGATGTAGGAACATGGATGGGTTTTAGTCAGTAAAAGTCTGACACTCCCTCCTGCTCATCCCAGAGCGGGAGGAGTCATTTGATGATTTCCCATCCGGAAAAAAAAGGGGTAAAAACGGAACCCTAATACTAAGACTCCACTGTCCGTCCGTCTGTCTGTCTAGCTGTCTGTCATCAGGCTGTATCTCATGAACCGTAATAGCTAGAAAGTTGAAATTTTCCCAGATCAGATTTTTAGGGTTCTGTATGTGTGTGTCCCAAGGGGTAAAAACGGAACCTACTAAGACTCAACTGTCTGTCTGGCTGGCTGTCTGTCACCAGGCTGTATTTCATGAACCTTGATGGATAGACGAAGTTGAAATTTTGACAGATAATTTATTTCTGTTGCCGCTGTAAGAACAAAACAGAATAAAATAAATATTTAAGGGGGGCTCCCATACAACAAATGTGTTTTTTGTATGGGAGCCCCCCTTAAATATACCACTTGCACTTGGCCAGTTTTCGTACTATGCAGCTGCAGTATGTTTTTTAGTGCCGCTAGATATAGTATATTAAAATCACACATAGTAAAAATAAATCTCAATGTTTTGTCAAACCGTAAAAACTGTGCGGATCAGTGTCGGGTCGCTAGTTTCATTATAAAACCACGAGAATCTGAATGCCAACCCACCCGTCGTGCCATGGCAACCGTAACCATTCGCCAAGCGGCGCGGCTGAATTCTTAACATGAAATCAAAGGAGGGAATCCCTTAAGGAATTCCTAAAGAATTTGAGACACGCGACGCTGGCAACCCTGTCCTACGGTTTATTCCCGCCCGCTGGCAACCCTGTCCTAACATTGTTATGAAACACAACAATATTACCAACGAGATTTTAGCTCAAAAAGTTTAACTCACACATGAATAGAGCTCATTTACGGAAATGGACATGTTTTTAAAATTTTTGAATGTCGAATTAAACTTAATTTTAGAGCGCCGAGATTAATTTTATTTAAGAGCGGCGGGTAAACTAATATGTGCTTTTAAATGTGAGTTTGTGTTTCTATTTCGAGTGCGTTATTTGTTTATTCGCGGAAACTTGTCAAAGGGTTTTGACAGTTAAGTAAATAGAGAGTTTATTTCAAGTTGGTCCGGCAAAGTGGAAGTATTAACTTAAAACAACGTAATTGCTAGTCGTTGGTAAACTAGCTACTAAAGAGAAAATGTTGTGTTGGTACAAATTAATCATTTATTTTACAAATACAGCCGTACATTTTCTATTTCAGGAATAGAAAATGTACATACGTCTGAATTAATAAAGTTGTATAACTTCGTGGTGTTTTCTTTGATTCCAGGAAATAATAATTAGCGTTATTAATTAATTCATAGACTAATTAAATAAATGTTTCATGATATAATTGTGATATAAGACATATGTCATTTTTAATGCTGAAAAAAAGTAAAGAAACATTGCCTGCTCAAACATTACGCCTGCTTTACCCAAATGTTTAGGCAGAGATGTAGAGTGCCATCAACATTTATGCTATAATTCTCGTGGTAAAAGAGGCGAGATTATATATATATCACAAATCCCATAACGGTTTAGCCGACCCTGGATCAAATTCGGGGCCTCAAATTACGTATATAGTAACATGATATTTAATGATGCCATCGATATTTCCATTACTAAAATATTCGCATGTATTTGGTATGCAATATTGTAAAAAATCGGGTGGACCTGTGTCGGGGCACACGGCCGAGAGTTTAACGTAAAACATCTATGTTTTCGAGTCGCTTTTAGTGATAACACTAAAAGCGACTATATTGACATGAAAACAAGACGGACGCTGTTCTAAAAAATTGAATACAAAACATACGCTAAAAAACATAAAATCTTTGTTTTTTTTTAACTTTAAGGAAGGATTACAGACTAATAAAATTAATATAATATACATATAACTAAATTGCTAATAACAAGCCTCCACCGATAAAATATTCGACAGCGATTTTGTTAAACATTTGTAGAGGTGCTTGCCGTGGCAGCATTCCGACGTTCCCAAAACCGCTTCGCTCACTTTACGCCGAACTATGGGGTACCTATGCATGGCCTAAGAACTTTTCTTTCCAACGATAGGCGTGATTTATATTTCCGACTGACACTTGCGCGGGCTGAAGCCTACATATTATATTTCAAAACATTTTTATGAACTTACTTGTTATTTTTACGTATAAATATTGTTCAAATTACATTTTTTTTGCTTATATCAATAAGGATCAATAAATCTATACACACACGCACGAATCACCGCGTTATAACATCAGAGTTGTGAGCTATGCAGAATAGATAAGGAGCAAGAGCGCCGGTTTCGGCCATTTTGTGAGGTGTTCTTTTCCCGCCAACCTACCCGGCTCCGATGAAAAGTCAAGGTTGTAGCGGCGAGCTGGCTATATCAGCTAAGTAATGACACTAATTGTTTCGTAATTATTAAGGGAAGACCATACAACCCTTTTCATTACAATTCGCTTTCTCACCTAAAAAAATGATATAAGATAACCTTTTGACCGCCATATTCGCATTATAAGTGACAAGCAAGTGGGGGGCACGCGCGTGCGTTTATGCTCCGGCGGTCAAAAGGTTAATGGAACCAAAGACATTAAAATATTTACGAGCAATAGACGGGACAAGACGAAGAAAATCGTAATTCAATACTTGTTACTATTTTTAGTAACAAATCGTTCTGTCAAGTCATACGCCCGCAGGTCAGGTAGCATTCGTGTAACAACATTTAGCATTTTCGGGATCAAAACTTTTGTACGAAAATAATCCCAATGTCCACTCTATAAGTCTTTTAAATCTCTTTAAATGGGACATAACATGTTTAGAGTAATATCAGGAACACAATATTCCCGATACATTTTTAGCTGTATTCTATTTTTAGATGACTGCCTACGTGTAATTTAATTTTCTTCGCTTCGGTATTTCGATTTTGCTTTGATATGAATATTCAAATATTCCGCTAATACTTTGTGCACAAAGGGAAGTATTTTTTGTCGATATTGTTGTTTCGTTTTAACGTTTTTATTGTTGATATGTTTGATAGAATATTAATTTAGCTAAAATTGAAACAGTGTTTGTTTGCACTTACGCTTGCTTCACAAGTCTCAGTGGTGAGTGGCAACACGAAACAAACATTTAATAAAAAAATATGAATATCTCTAGAAATTAAAAAGTTATAAGAGTTCAACAATTGTCGACTTAAGTTCAAAAATGGACTTGAGTCGGCTTTTAAAATACGGTAAAGTGACGCCATTTTACCTCATACGTTACTTATTCTAGATGTGTGGCTAACGAAACAAAACCCAAAAGGAAGTAGATGTGTAGTGTACTTAGGTGCCTAGAAAGGAAACTCCTTTTATTTCAGCACTTTGAAAAAAAAACGTTCAATACCTGGATGACTGAGATTGTGTAGGTTGTTGAAGATTGCTTTTCGGAAAGTTGGTGTGATGAATGGACTAGGACGTGAAGTAGACTGGTCACAGTAATTGTAGGCATCCATAGTTTTCACTCTCTCTAACTGTAACGCCGTGTTGTTTTGTAGCAAACTCTGTAACACTTGATCGTTTTCCTTTTCGTTTTCCAGCTGTATTTGATTTGTTCATTTTATTAATTTAGTCTGATTTTAACAATCTATTTCTCAGTCATTAATTAGTATTTTTTTCACCGATCTCTGTATGTTTGAATTCGATTTCGTTAAGTATAGTGTTATCAACATCATGAAAGTTCTCCATTGTGTAGGTAACTATCAATCACAATCGCACAAGGTAAGAATACAGCTTTGTCTCAATCTTGAACATGGCAGTACACGTAGTGATTACAAATTTGTAGGCGTTTTGGAACATTGTAATTTAACGCTTTGAGTGGTAGTTAGGAATCTAGGCTCTAAATCATTCTTGATTGGCGTCCCTGAGCTATGATTGTGCCTCTGTTATTCATGTTTCCTGAACGAAAACACTATTATTATTTTCTTTATTTCTTTTTACCTAAAAACAATATATAAAAAAAAAACATTTAAAAATATAAGATATACACAATAATAATACATTATTATAAGGAATAATCAAAAATGTTATTAATTTGTAAAAAAGATAAATAGGGAAATAATACACTATGATTATTACTGGATATAATTTAACCTAATGTGTATTGGAAGGTGGAACCAAGCGAAATATGTTATAATTTTGTGTCTATAATTCCGGCATTCATTGAGTGTGACTGTTGATGCCTATAAGAATAGAGGAAGACCAAAGAAACAATGGATAGACTGTCTGAAGGATAATATGGCTAGAAAAGAGGATCCTTAAAAAAAAGAAAAAAAAAGAAAAAAAAAGAAAAAAGAAAAAAAAAAAAAAGGGGAAAGGTAAGAAAAAAGGTCCTTTAGATAAGGATGATATTACTAGAAAGGAGGTGACTGCTGAGATGACGAGTAGTAGAGAAGTATGGAAGAAGAAGACATGCTGCGCCGACCACAAATAATTAGGATGAGGGCAAGAGAATGGTAATGATTTGTTCCAGCATTCAAGAGGTGCACCAAAAGATTACTGATTTCAATGACATCAAGATTTTTTAAACGATTTTTATTTTTTAAGAATGTGTATGTATATATATATATAGCCGTCCTTTATATAATTTCTAGGCGTATCTGAATATATTTTACATGCTCAAGGTTTGAACCCCTAACCCATGAAATAACACGACACCTTTCAACATAGCTGACATGATAAATCGTCTAAAGACGTTTTTTTTGCAACAACCCTCACAGCGCGTCTGAGTGGAAACCGACAAGTGTCACGTCAAACTGTCTTCCAATACATTAGGTAGTACGGCGTCAAACCTTGATGATGCCGTTTCTACTCAAAAGCATTGCAATTTATCACAGACCCCACTTATGTATGTTATGTGCAAGAATTCACACAATTTCGGTGGCGTGATAGAGTGTGTAATGCGTTTGAGATTAGGTTACGTTATTATAAATGGGGGTTCTTGGTGCCCCGTATTTTCATCTCTAGGGACATAACATCAAGCCTGTAATTTCGAAGGGTAAGGTAGATGTGTACCTTGTAGTACACCCATACTTCGCCAGTTATGTTAAAGACCCATAGGCGGTGAGCCTTTTGCTATCAACCGGGCACAAATCTAGACTCCGTGGCTGCTACTGAGAAATTCCTGATGTAAAAACCCAAAACCACTTTGCCAGACCTGGGAATCTAATCCTGGACTTCAAGCTCAGCAGTCGCGCTTGCGACCACTAGACCAATGAGGAGGACTAGGCAAATAAAACTAACCCAAGGAATATGCCAGTGCAGAAAACCAAGCAAAGGGCAATGCATTTGTAATGTCATTTGGCCTGTAGTAGTACTGCTATGAGCTAGATTGGAATATATCCTGTGGTGAACAGTCATCGAGGATTTGGATAATTGAACTTACGTAGCGTCTTTCATGGATTTTTTTTTAAAGAAATTTCGTATATTATTATTTTTTATTTATTTAATATTATTATTTATTATTATTGGAATATTATTATTAGCATTTCAGTATTGTACTTTGAAGGTGAAATTCAGCTTCCTACCGATCAAACGGAAGGTTGAAAAAAACCTGCGAACAGTCAGCGATAGTTACAACACTATATAAAATATATTCATTCACGTATTATCACAACAGACCGCAGCCACAGGCTGGAACATGCGCCGCAGTGTGGGTGTGTGTGACATGGCGGTAATCGTGAACTTGACAACATCAGCCACGCCACCGCGCCGCTGATGTTGTGGTGATGATCCAACCCCTATTAATACTGATGACATTTTCATATATCGGTGATGACGCGGAGGAGGAGCTGATGGCTAAAATAATAACAGCCACTCGGGCCCATCTTCAGGTTAAGCCGCACTTGCCTAGGTAGGTCCGTGGATGGTTGGTTACCCATTACGTACCGAGTTTCCTCAGTGCATCAGAAAGCACGTCAAACCGTTGATCCTCGATGTAATTTGTAGATCTTTGACAGTCCTTAAGTAATCAGTGACCTGAAAGTCTGACAATCAGTCTTAACAAGGGGTATTCTACTACCTAGTACTAACTGGGAGCTAACTGGAAACTAACGGAGTTCCCTCTTGTTTCCTTGGTGACTCGTGGCATTTCTAAACAACTTCTTTGATTTGTTTTCTCCTTATCCCGTCCGTGTTGATATTTTGATGTGTACATGTGTGAGAAAAAAAGTAGAAACTAGGCCATGTGCTGTTCCAGACTTTAATCTATCTCTGTGTATTTCATCCAGATCCGTTTAGCCGTTCCGGCGTGATTGAGTAACAAACACCCACCATCCAAACTTTTGCAAAACTTTCGCATTTGTAATAGTAAGTCTTGTACAGTACGATTCACAAACGGTTGCAGACTCATGTTGATGTATATTGGACTTATCATTTGGTTGTGAAAACTTAATATTCACAAAGAACAGAATATATACGTTGTTCAAATTTAATTTTTCAGCTATCGAAATTCGTTACCTGTTTGTGTAATTAATTGAATACATACATAAAGTGAATGTCACCGCGTGAATTAATACGATTTTATTGCAATTTTTTTGGGACCTTCCAGTTATTGATTTGTCAGAAAAGGACAAAATATTATTTTATTATTAATATTATTTTATTATTGGTTATTAGGTTTTTTTTCGTTTTATATTTTTGTATTTGTTATAATATTTATTAGTTTATCTTGTATGTATTATGTGTATTAGTATCACTATAAGTACTTAAATATATATTTTTTTTTAGATAGTTATTTTGTACCCTACCACAGCGTTTTCTTATTGAACCCAAAGGTTGACTGGTAGAGAATGCCTAATGGCATTAAGTCCGCCTATGTACCACTATTGTACATGAAGTTTAAATAAATAAACAAATAATAAAATATGCCTGGTTTATTTTTGTCAAATTAGCTATGAAGAATCTTTCATAACACAGTACTGCAAACCAGGTAGTCCCAAAACTCAAATTCAACGTGCACAGAATTACAAGCTTCTATATCCCCAATAAACAACAAATGATGGGGTCTAGCCCCACGGGGTGCGAATATAAACACAATAAATTAATTTACAAGGGTTTATTAGAGCAGATTCCATTACGACCTGGCCACAGCTACTGGCGGCGCGGTGCGCGGTGCGGCGGGCGGCGCGGCGGGCGGCGCGGCGGGCGGCGCGACTTGCGGTGGTAAGCCACAGCTCGGCTAGCTGCGACCGCGGCGGCGTCAGCGGTGGACGTATTTAGAGAACGGCTAACTATTAAAATGGCCCTATCAAAAGTGGCACGGTATTTAAATTGTTGTTTTATTTCGTCCCACAATTTTTTATAACATGTTTTGATATCCATATTACTGGGGGCCTAAAATGGCCACTTTATCAGAATCATAATACGCATCACGTTAAAAATTTAAAACTCTTAAAATGGACTTTGTGATCATAACCATAAAGACCATTTTAAGAATTTCAAATTTTTAACGTGATTCATATTATGATTCTGATAAAGCTTCCATTTTAGGCCCCCTGATCTACTCAGTATTTCACTAATAAATTGTTCAGTATCCATTATTTATACAAGCTCAGCGCCCGATAAAAACAAAATTATTTGTTTCGATCGTGCGATGTTGAATACGTCCACCGATGCCGCCGCGCGCGCCGCTCTGAGCTGTGGCTTCCTCGATACTCGCTAGTACATTTGTTTCAATCGCACACCGCGCAGCCCGTCTCCGCCGCGTGCCGCGCGGCGCTCACTGCGCCGCAGGTCGCGCCGCAATTCGCGCCGCCGGTAGCTGTGGCTTACTTCATACATTGTCTACTATTTGTTTTCGCCGCTCACCGCTTGCCGCGCCGCACGCCGCGCCGCAATCCGCGCCGCGCTTGGCTGTGGCCAGAAGGTTAGAACTGGGTGCAAAGGTGAATCGTACCGACATATGATGAGGTGGAAGGGAGGTTCAGATTACAAATTAGTAGTAAGGTTGGCAGTTGTTTGACAAGGAGTTATGAGGTTCTATTATGACGAGGATAGCACAACTCGGGCACTACCTTATGTCCGTAGAGACGTAGGGAAACCAATATTCATTAAAGTGTAAAGTTTTACATTTTTATCATAAAACATCTTGATAAGGCACGTTTAGAACCTGGAAACATGACAAAAGACAGAAGAAACAGAAGAGAGTTATTTATAGTGACCCAGACCCAGCTAGTGATTCCGGGCTAAAATGATGCTGATTTTGATCATGGTGGTAAATGCCTCTATATGCTGTCATTTTAAGTGAGCCTCATGCATCATGTACTTTTGTACATGTTGTACCGTCGCCCAGGCTGCGCAGTTTTGTTGTTATGGAATGCGTTGCGCAGCGGTCCGATGCGACTGTAATGTGTGCGTACCAGGTTATCTTTTGACAGGCAAACTAAACGCTTCGGATGTGGAGCTGCTGAAATCAGCCCGGAATTATGCAATGTCTACAATAGACGATCTTCCTTGCTGCTGTGAGTAGTGAAAAATGAGCCTTAAATCTAATAATCTTTCATCTCAATATACCTGACTACGTTTCACTAGTAATAGTATACCGCGAGTAGCTTTATCTATATAAAGCTACTCGGTATACGTATTTCTCTAGAGGACACTGCAGCCTTGGTACATTTTGTGGTTAGCTTTATAAATATTTGAGGAAAAATTTCAATGAAATCTAAAGTGAATCGAATTTTGCACAAGAGCAAAAGTATTGTATTTACATTTAAATATATCACAACATAATGCTTTTCCCCCGGAGGTTTACGCCACATTCGACAGATATGACCAACATCCATGAATTACATGGAAGTTATAGTTATGGTCTCGTCTAACTGGTCAGAAAGCCGGACTTCGAGCAGTTCCTCAGCAGCAGGACAGGAATTCGTGGCGGAAACTTGCCCGATCCGGGAATCAAATCTCCCAGGATATTATAAAAATCGTTTTTTTATCTGTATTCGTTTTGCTTGTTAGAATTATTGATTGATTACCTTTAAAATAAACCAAAACGGTGTTTAAGTCTATGCCATTGGTTGCGATACCTCTTTGATCGTTCGAACCAAAATAAAGCAAGTAGAAAAAAGTAGTTTACGTTACAGTACAGCTACAGAAGCAAAGGAAAATGATCAAAGGAATATCCTGGAATATCGCGGAATCTGAATAAATTTGTAATCTGAGATATTACGCGTGGATCAATGGTCTGTGGTGAGACGGAATACTTTCTGAATGAAATACTTACGCCATTTTCTTTTTGTTTCGTGTTACCTTTTGACAAATATATTATAAATACAGATCTTTTTTGTATGGAATTTGAAGCTTCTATTTACTGATGTTCATGTTATATTCAAAGTGAATAATCCCATTTGCCGCCTGCACAAATGTGTGGGCAGCCCGCCTCTAGTGTCAAAATATTCCAACATAAATTAGTCACGTTAACACATTTCAGGAGTTAATGGAAAACCAGTGGGCGCTTCTCTAACCATGGGCGGTTTGTTGTGTTCATATAGGTAGTTGCTTTGTGTTTTTATAAGATCTTATTTAACTTGCCTTTTTTTTTACCGATGGGAAATCATCAAGCAATCAAATCAAATCATCTTTGAATTTGTGAACTAACCTTGATGTCCTGGGGGCCTAAAATGGCCTCTTTATCAGAATCATAATAGAATAATAATATGAATTATGTTACAATTCGTAAAATACTTACAAACAAGACATAAATTAACTGCGTCTGTGACTTTAAGAATTTTATTGTTGTTGTTGTGTGTGTGTTTATTCATGGTAAGATGCTGCTAAAGCAGCCATTTTAGGCCCCCTTTTTTTTTTTTTCGGGTGGGAAATCATCAAATAACCCCCCCTCCCGCTCTGGGCTAAGCAGGAGGGAGTGTCAGACTTTTACTGACCCATACATGTTCCTTCCTTTGCCCTTTGTGTTCCAGTGCCGCGGTATCTCTTTCGAACAGTCCCGCAACCCTGGCAGGTATTTAACTTGCCTTGGTAGTTAGTTTGTATGTATGGGTTACGGTTAAATCTTGCAACTGGATTTCAAACCAGTTCCCCCAAGCGATTGGCCTGAAATTTTATGCACACATTTGGTTCTGGTGATGAAATATTTTTATGCTGAAGCCAGGGTCAGCTCCTCACGAAAGAACTCCTCAAAGGTTAATAGCACGCACACGAAACTTTATATACGTGTCCACTGTTGATAGGAAAGCTAATTTTATTCTTTATGTTGAATAAAGCTTGTTTTTTTTTTTAAATAGTCTAATGAATTGTTATTTTATATTTTCCTTTA
This sequence comes from Eugnorisma glareosa, assembly GCA_947578425.1. Taxonomy (NCBI): domain Eukaryota; kingdom Metazoa; phylum Arthropoda; class Insecta; order Lepidoptera; family Noctuidae; genus Eugnorisma; species Eugnorisma glareosa. The sequence continues at coordinate 13,995,135 of OX387960.1, read as the reverse complement.
TTCATATTTTTACAATATTCCTTAGAAAAAACAATATAAAAAACATTTAAAAATATAAAAAAAATGTTGCCCGCCGGTATCGGGAACAGGGTCCAAGCTACCGGTGGTCAGGGCTCCAGAGAGAGAAACCTCCTAACAATACGAGCCGTGTCCAGGAGTACTGCTTTCTGAATCAAGCCCTTGATCCAGCTGCCTAACGAGAGCCTCCTCAGGTATTCATCGAGGCTCTTAGCAATTAAGCCATGGGCTGATACGCAGTGCCGTAACTAGGGCGGTGCCAGCGGTGCCCAGGCACAGGGCGCAGACCCTGGAGGGGCGCAGAAATGACCAGACCAGTATCTAGTTTTGTTTATTGTTTCATGCATGGTAGTTAGTAGGTACATTTTGTTTTATTGCGAATATGGTGTAGACGCGCCCTCTGTACTATCTATATCTATATGGCATTTTCAAGCGATCTTGAAACAACAACACTTGTAAAGGTGGTTTTATATTTGTCTGATGTGTCGTGACGTGACGCGTCAGAACGGTATCGGTTTCATACATTTAGTACTAGCTGGTGCCCGCGACTTCGTCTGCGCAGGATTAGTATTTCGAACAATATGTTTATAAATTGTAGCCTATGTGTTATTCTGATGTATAAGCTATATTATTGTAAAGTTTCATTAAAATCCATTCAGTAGTTTTTGCGTGAAAGAGTAACAAACATCCATCCATCCATCCATACAAACTTTCGCGTTTATAATATTAGTAGGATGGTAACGTTCACACTAGTGCGTAACGTGTTGTGTTGTGATGGCTTATGTATGGAACCGATACAGTTCTGACGCGTCACGTCACGACACATCAGACAAATATAAATCCACCTTGTCTTGCTCGCAATATTACATACACAAACAAAAGTAGGTACCTATACCGTAACTATGAGACAATTTCTGTCTATATTCATTTGGAGGGCGCCACTTCTAACTTAGAAGTTCTAAGCAAATCTGTCAATCTAGCTGAGGAGATGTACATATAGTTCACGTTACGCTGTCATTGCTGTCAGCCACATTCATTGGTCCTCCCTTTATCTTTGATTTTATTCATTAACTACGTGCGGCGTTACTGACGCACTAGTGTGCGAGAGATAGATAGAAAATTCATCGTTCGACAAGAGTGAAAAGGATGACTTACAAAACTAAACGATTCACAAACGTTCCATTCTGCCGCGCCGTCCCACCCAATGTTCGGGGATTCCCCGATACATCGAGAATCACGCATTCAGATAGCCGGCCGGGGGCACTCGGATTGATTGTCTTGCTTCTCAACCATGGTCATTATTTGTATAAAATTTCATTAGTTTAAAGTAAAATTGTGTGTGAGAGTGAATAAGTTTATTGTTGATTTGTTGTTCGTTGATAAACTCGTTTGGGTAAGTTAGAAAATTGTATTTAAAAGTTTTACAAAGAAAGTTGTATATAAGTATATTTTTTCGGTTAAAATTTTTACGTTAAGGTGGAAGCGCAAGGGTAGCCCGCGAATTTTAAATTTTGTTAAGTTTATTGCAATTTGCAGGTCAGTGTCAGGTTGTATGTTGATGAAAATATGAATCGCGCCAGTAACACGTATGGAGTTACAGAATTATAATTATTCAAATGATCAATACAGCCCTCCAAGTTCATAAAACCCTATTCAATAGCTTTTTCATGAAAATGTCACTCTTTGGGATTATACAAACTTAAAGGGTTGTATTGATGAGTTAAATGATTATAATTCTATAACTCCATACGTGTTACTGGTGCGATTCATATTTTCATCAACATACAACCTGACACTGACCTGCAAATTGCAATAAACTTAAGAAAATTTAAATTTCGCGGGCTACCCTTGCGCATCCACCTTAATAGTGAAATTAACTGAAAATATTTTAAGGTCGGTGGGAGTAAGTAGGAGCGGCCTGTGCCCAGCAGTAGGACATTTAATACGCTGATAATATCAATAAATATTTATGACTTGTAAATGTTATTACTTTATATTATTATTAAGTGTTATTACTTTTCTAAGTAGGTATTTTTAGGTGGCATTTTTATGTTGACCATTTTTATGCTCGAGTTCGGTTCGACACACAAGTATACATATAGACAGGTACTTGTGGTGAGTTCCGAACTACTCGTATATACTAGACTAGGCCTGATTAGCGATTCTTCTTTCAGAAATATTACCTGCCGGCTACCGTAAGCTAAGCACGCATGCTATAACAAATAACATGTCTCAAAAACGTCCATCCGGTTCTGAATTTCGTAAGAGAAAACGCGTGAGAGAGATGGAAGCAAAAAAATGGGAAATACGTTACGAAAGTGGACAGTCACACAACCAGAAAACAGTCAGGAAGATGTGTCCAATAATGACGTTTTGGCCCACCCTGGTATGTCTGGAACTAGATCTGGAAAAAATTTAAAGATAGAATATAAAGAAGACAGCCCAGTCAGCCCATTCCAGCAAGACTTGACCTTGCCCATCACCACTAGTCCAAGTTCTGAAATTCAAATTAAAGAAGCAACTGCAACTGATAAGATCCAGTTAGACATAAACGATCCTGTTTCATGGTTACCATTAACTGACCACATTCGTTGTTTCCTTGTTGAGAAAGGTCCTGATCAAGGAAAAAGTAGTCAAAATATTTCTTCAACTGAAGACGCAGGACGAAAATTTCATATGCATTGGTTTACAAAAAAGATGAGCAATGGCGAGATGGTACCAAGGCCTTGGTTGATTTACAGTAAAAAAAGAGATGCAATATTTTGTTTCCCATGTATACTTTTCGGTTCTTCCTCGACTAAGCAAATAATGCCGGCACTGGCTGATGCACAAAAAGGATTTAATGATTGGCGTCATTTAAGTCCACGTATTCCTGAGCACGAAAACTCTACATTTCATAGAGAAAATTGTATTAAGTGGAAAATGCTTGAACAGCAAATAAAAAGTAAGACCACAATAGATGCATCCTTACAAAAGGCTATTGATCAAGAAACAAATAAGTGGAGACATATTTTAAAAGTGTGTACTAGCATAATTTTGTTTTGCGCGGAAAATAATTTACCCCTCAGAGGCTCTCATGAGCATATTGGAGAATCAGGATCTGGAGTTTTCTTAAGTGCCGTGGATATGATTTCAAAATTCGATCCTGAACTTAGAGCGCACATCGAATCGCTTAATAAAGGAAATATTTCATATTTTACGCCTTATATTCAAAACGAGCTTGTAGATATTCTTGCCTCTGAGGTCAAAAAACAAATTTTAGACGACGTTCGTGCGGCAAAATACTTTTCCATACTTTTTGATTGTACGCCAGACGTATCGCATCAAGAACAGATGTCACAAATATTGAGATTCGTAAAAGTATCCGAGCAGAAAGTTACAATCGAAGAACGATTCATAGATTTCATCCAGTCTCATGAAAAATCGGGCGAGGGATTGTCGAAAGAGATTTTAGAGAAATTAGAAGTTGATGGATTGAATATTCAAGATCTCCGTGGCCAAGGCTACGACAATGGTAGTAATATGGCCGGTAAATATAACGGAGTCCAAGCCAAAATAAAACAAATTAATGAAAATGCTGATTACGTGCCGTGCGCAGCGCATTCTTTGAATTTATCTGGCGTACACGCTGCTAGTGTGACACCTGACATGATCACATTTTTTGGATTAATCCAGAAAATATTTGTGTTTTTTTCGAGTTCAACGGTCAGATGGGAAACTTTAATGAAACACTTAAATATTTCATTGAAAAAACACGCCGACACTAGATGGGCCTCTAAAGCTAGGGCCGTCAAAGCTTTGAACACGCAAATACCCCAAATCAGGTGTGTGCTAAAGATTCTAACTACCAATGATTATAATGCGGAAACAATCGCTACAGCTAAAAGTATAATGGACCTAATTAATTATAAATTCATATGTACTCTGCAAATTTGGGATCAAATTTTGGAATCTGTTGACAGAGTGAATGTAGCTCTACAGTCTAAAACCATTACTATCGACAAAGCCTCTGAATTAATCAAGGGATTAACAAGCCAGATTCAGAATATTCGCGACACTGTGGACATTGTTTTCGAAAAGGCAAAAAGAATTTGTGAACAATGTGACATTAAAGACAATTTTCCTGAAAAGCGACGAAAGCGAGTAAAAAGACACGATTTAAGTGAAAGTTCAGACGCCGGCTACTACATTACTCAGCAACAAAGTTTCAAAATTCAGATAAATGAAGCAATAGATACAATAATTTCTGAATTAAAATGGCGATTCGAAAAACTACGCGACATACACCACTCTTTCGGTTTTTTGACCGTAAAACACATAACTACATATTCGGTTGAAGAACTAAAAAAACATGCAGCTGATTTGAGTATCAAATATTCTGCAGATATAAATGCCACAGAATTTTGGGCCGAAATAGAAACTTTGAAGAGTCAAGTTGAAGCGACTACATTATTTGATAAATGTGAATGTCAGTCAAGTATGGGTCTTCTCAAAGCTATAGTGGAACTGGATTTAAAGGAAATGTTTCCCAATGTAGTAGTCGCTATAAAGATATTTTTAACGATGCCAGTGACTGTAGCTTCCTGCGAGAGATCATTCAGTAAGCTCAAATTAATAAAGACGTACCTGCGCTCGACGATGGGCCAAGAAAGATTGTCTGGCCTAGCGATTTTGTCGATTGAACGCGACATAGCACGGCTCCTGTCGTATGACAATGTAATCAAGGACTTCGCAATGAGAAAAGCGCGGAAAGTAAATCTTTGAGTAGGTAGCTGTCCTTTTCTTGTGATTACGGTTTACCTTAGCCTTGGGTCTTTACTATCGACTACTTTGTGTCATTTCTGTATTTGAGCAAATATTTTTGAATAAACAATTTTTATCTTAAAGAAATCTACTAAGTACCTATACCTTCGTAAACAAAAAATAGATAGATTTATTTTTATGCACATTTGTCCACTTTATTGTCAGAGCCTGATTAGAGCATTTTTCAAGGGCGCAGTTTTGAAAGCTCGCACCGGGCGCATAAAAGGCTAGTTACGGCACTGCTGATACGACTATCGGCACAATGATCGCTGAGTCTACATCCCACATGTCGACAACCTCGCGAGCCAAGTCAAGATATTTTATTTGCTTATCTTTCTCGGCTTTCACGAGGTTCTCATCATGCGGGACCGTTATATTTTTATTATTATGAATTGTTGTTATGCTGAAGACAGAGAGTTGTTCTTAATACTGCCTCGTTGGCCTAGTGATGGTTTGATAACCCATAGATCCTTATCTATACTATCATCATTATCATTCTCCTGCCCTTGTCCTGATTTATTTGGGGTCGTCGCAGCATGTCTTCTTCTTCCATACTTCTCTACTACTCGTCATCTCAGCAGTCACCTCCTTTCTAGTAATATCATCCTTATCTAAAGGGTGTAACAAGACCCTTAAAGAAACTGAAAAGCACTTGTTCTCTCTGTCATTGCGATCGCTTTTTTGTTCTAGACCATATCTGGGAACCGTCTAATTACGGAGATATATGGGGCAAAGTTCCAACTTTTTCACAAGTATTTTTTTCTATAAATACATGTTTTTAATGAAAGATTTTTACTTTAAACACCTCCATGACCTCTGTAATATTCAATCCATCCATCAGCACAATGTTTTGATTACATTACTTTGAGTCCTACCGTAAAAGTAATTTTTCACCCAAAATAAAAAGTCGTTTCCCAGCAATAATTTTAACTAAAAACTTACTTAGTTTGATGTTCATACTGCTTGGTGGTCGGCTTCGTCCGTTTCGAAGGGCTGTATTATCTAAAATAATCTAAATTATGCTTCCATCCCAGGGTCGGGCAAAAGGTCACTGAATTTTTTCCAAAAATAAAATGTTTTTTTTTCTTTTTTCCAATAAAAATTACTCAGTAGCAGCGCTGAGTTAAGAATTGTGCCCGGTCGATGACGAAAGTCCCCTCCCTACCTAACTAACTAGCACAATGTGGATGTACAGTCACGAGCACCAATATGTAAACACTTAACAACTTTTAAAGGTGTTTTACTTCTACTGTTCTGATTAAAATTTCATGTTGTTACGAACATAGTATTCTGGAACTCATATTTTTTTATGAAAAAGATCCTATCTCCAAGTTACAATCGTTATTTCTAGCCAAAATTACTTTTTTTAGGAATGTGTATACAGTTACACATTGGTGCTGGTGACTGTGCCATATAACTCCTAGCGGAATACATCCGGGACCTTATTTGAAGAGACAGTTGGATGCAGAAGACAACAGAGAATACTTCATACATAGTACTTTTTTGGTTTACCATTTATCAAACCTATTCACTATTGTCCCGTTTCGAGAGAGAATACCAATCCTAGAATGGACAGTTCAACTATCCAACGGAGTGGTTTTGTCAGTCATTCCATAAATCCAGGTTGTTTCAGTAGCTTACGAATCTAAGCTACCGAATCTAATACCGACTGGCGGTTCTACGGAGCTATTTCAGAGGTCACTGGCCGATGGACGGTATTAGGAATTTCGGATTCCGGGATCGTTGTTTACGAAGATTCCGATTTGAATATTTTGCTGGAGGTATGTCGGCTTGTTGCAAAACTTGGGCTTGCCGAACTTTTGATTGCTTTTTACTTTTAATATCTTTTTTTTATCGATAAGGTGCTAATGCGACATGGTTTCTACTCTAAAGTTTACCGAAAAAATAGTGTAGTTTTTATTAAATTGTTATTATATCTTTGTGTAGGTACATACCTATTTCCGTAGTAAGATTTTTATCAAATGATGCCCAAAATTACGGCACTGTTTTATATAAACTATTAAGATAGCAGTTTCGGAGATTACTCCCTACATCTAGAAATTATTAGTGTGGCTAAAATAATAATTTCAATGTGGTTCACACGTTCACCTTTGCAGGCTTAAACACTTCATTCCGCATTCCCGGTAACATCCCAAGAGCATTACCACTAGATTCTCTTTAGAGATTCCCCCAACTTTATTATTTAGACTCCTAATACAAACAAGTGGAAATCCGATTTCCGTTTCCTGAACTCCCGCTTTGCCTACAAACAAACATTCCTGCTAATAAAACTATAGAGTCGACCCGTGTTATCTATGTGCTGTTAAGAGTATGAAATGTCTTAAAATTTTACACCGATGTCATAGAATAGATAGCTACAGAAGCTTCAACACAACGAGTAATGACGCACGCACACATAGCCACCCGTCTACGTATAGTGAGTTCAAGACCGCTAGCCCGCTAGTATTCGCCACCACAGCAACTCCTGAAAGCCAGAATCAACAGTGACCGAGGCAATGAAGCTCAATGAGTCCCGAAGAAATGATCCAACTGTCTTGGATTACACAACGAATTAATCAAATCAGAACAGTGGAGTTATAACAAAAAACATAGTTTTTATTTCAAGCAGGATGCTTGACATGGAGGAAATTGAAATTGACGGTAGGTACAGATACACTTTTTTTAAATACAAGTTGTGAATAATGACTTTACTATAAAAATACCTCCAAGGCCCCCTGTTTTATTCAATGCATTTCTAAGCACATTGTCTGAGTGCATTACATTGAGCACTACCGTAAACCGTGATTTTTCACACCAAAAAAAAGTCGTTTCCCAGCAATAACTTTTGCGCATTGTTACTTAGTTTGATGTACAGATTGCATTGTAGAGTATCAAACTGAAAATCTTTCTCCAAGGGATCAATATCGTAATCTCGAAAAATTTTAAAGCAGCTGTCCGATACGTTTGGGTTGATTAGCTTTTGTGGAACATACTGTATGTGTGCGTGCATCAGTTTTCGTTCGCTGTAAGGAGCTGGCCTTCTGTGCATATCTATTCTGTGGTTATTTGGACGGGAGCCAGATTTGACTACATGCAAAGCGGCGAATTATAAGTGTTATTGCAGGACGTAGATAAGCACCTTGGAGAGTCTATGGATTTTCTGTGTTCAGTATGTTGTAGGCTTTAGCGTTTTTTAGGGCTATTGTAATTTTTTATGGGATGTTAGGAAATGCATTTTTTAAATCCATATTTTTGAAACATGGTTACTGTTAACTTTTTTCATGTTACGTACACGAACATACAGCAGATTTACGTTTAGCAAATAATATTCTTTGTTTTGAATTTAATTTTCTGTGTAATTTATAGTTTTTTTTTTCTTTCAGATAACAAGACAAGAAACCGAATAAGGTGTTTTAAACTCCAGAAAACGCCTTATCTTTTAGCGTTCGTAGATGGGGTTTTTCTTCGTAGTAATTAAACTATTATTTCATTATTAATACTTATTTTCCTGTTAAACTGTTTTTAATATTTACTACATTTACATTTAGTAGCAATCACAAAATAAACAATATTTCTTGCTGTGATCACAGAAGGATTATATGACAGTATATTGTCGTCTCAGACGCATTATAATGGGGGTAATCCTATAGGTGATGCTGAGTTAATCCCCAGCGACATCTGCCGAGCATTACCAACACTAACCTATGTACAGCTGAATTAATAGTGCTTTGGCAATCGAGAGAGTTCTCATCAAATAATTTGTGGTTAAATTGAACCAGATTATACTACAAATAGTCGCGTATGGTGAACTAACAATCAACCATGATTACATATATTGCAGGATCTTGCTCTTGATGCGTTAAACACGATGAATAGCCGATGAAATTGAATCAAAGGTAATTTCAATTGCAATGTCTTTTATTTTGATAACTCAATACCATGCGTTGTTTATGTTGTCAAACGGACGAATTTTTCAAACTTATGAAGCACTATATTTGTCTGTTATTGAGTATGAATGTGGATGGGTATAAGAGAAGAGGAAGACCAAAGAAACGATGGATAGACTGTGTGAAGAAAGGAGGTTTCAGATGAGATTACGAGTAATAGAGAAGTATGGAGGAAGAAGACATGCTGCGCTGACCCCAAATAAATTGGGAGAAGGGCAGGAGAATGATGATGAATCTTCTTCTTTATTTTTCGTGTGGTTAGTGCCTAACCCAGTGACAGAGTAACATGGTGACGGGTGGTGATGAAGCCATATATTAGGAATTTCCTTTAAGGTGGAATCGCCAGGGTAGTCCGCGAAATTCAAAGTTCATTTAACCCCATTGAACGACTTTTTCATGAATTAGTTACTGAATATAATGAACTTAGAGGGTTGTATTAAGAGCGTTTAACCCGTCATACTCTTCATACAAACGCTCGTACGTGATTATGCCGATGTTACACATCTATCTTTTTTTTTTGTTAAACTAATATGGATTTTGTGCACTATATCTAGGTTTCTATGGTTGCAAAAAATAAAAAAAGTAGAAAATAAATCAGTATAAGCCTCCAAAAATTGTGGTTTTGCACAAATTTTACCTGAACTTTGGCCGTTCATAATGTACTCATAAACTGTAAAAATTAAGAAAACATCTCGATAGAAACCTTGCACATGTAATGGAGATTCTTATTGACAAATACATATTTATTTCACACACTTGTATGACTTATTCAAAAACACATATTTCCTGGAATAAGTTTAAGAAATTTTCGAACACTATTTTTCGTTCAATGTCATCGCGTTATGCGGTATGAGGTGCGCGGGAGACGAGTTATGCGGGGTCGGGGCGGGGTAAGACGGGGGAGTTGAAAGAAAATCGCCGCTGTGGCTCTGGATGAAACAACAAGCTTTTTGACAATCCTCGCGTTGACGATAGGTGGGCCGGGAAGGGACCTCTTAATGATTATAATTCTGTAACTACATACGTGTTACTGGCGCGACAAATTTTTCATCAACATACAACCTGACACTGACCTGCAAATTGCAAAAAACGTACGAAAATTTAGAATTTCGCGGGCTAACCTTACGCTTCCACCTTGGAACCAATCGGATTGTGATAAAAAGTGTGTACATGATTATGTTGCTGGGACCGTTTAGTTTAACACACTTTTCCGGTCTACCGAAACGAAGACACCTTTGCCACCTACTGTCCGAAACAGGTGGCCTACCATGACATCTTAAAGCAGGAATAATTCTAGTGTGGGAAACAGATCGCGCTACACGACCTGTATAGCTCCGTCTCTTTCTCACATTACTCCTGCTTTATGTCGTCATAGTAACCCCCCAGGACAGAGAGTGACGAAAACTGAAAGTTGTGCAAAAATATTAAAGAGCAAGTTCTTTCATTAACATTGGCCTTTAAGCAATATAATCACAAAGCAACGCATTAACTTTCTTGATTCAATTTACTTCAACATTAGACGACGTAAAGTAAATATGGCGTCCACATATCCGTACATACAGCATACATGTAATAAGCAGAGTACATTTATATTCTGGTTCAAGGATTTCGTATTAGGGTCCCGGTAAATAATCTTCGTTCACACAATATGGAAGCAATTTATGAAATAAGACGTACTGCCTACAAACCAGGATGTGTGTGGCCGACTGGCCGTGGAGGTGGCAGTTAACGTATTATGTACCAAGTACATTAAAATTGTTAGAAGTATCTTTTGATAATCTTCCTTCGTCTAATCTTAAGTGAAGCAAGACTGTCAATCATGATGATGAGTTTAGTTTTGAGTAAGAAGAGTTGTTTCAAAACGTTTAGTGATCGTTTTTGTTAGGGTACCGTTACCAAATGGCAAAAACGTAACCCTTTTAGATTCGTCCTGTTCGTCTGTTTGTTACGTTAATCAATTGGCCAAAACCATCGCCATTTTATTTCCCATTCAAAAAGCTTACCTTTTGTAGTTCTAAATTGATTTGGTTATTAAAATCACAAGTAACATCGCAATATTGTATTTTCAAAACCATTTCACCCGTAAACACAAATGTGTTTGTGTCTGGTTAGTGCACTCCTAAATAAATAAAACGTATTTTCTTTCTTCTGGTAACGTAATTAAATTAAATTAAATTAAATTTAATTTAAGCGCCTAAGAACCTTGTAACAGTAGCATAGTACATCCGTTGCCAACATCTACATTTTACGTTACATTTTACTCTCCGCGCGTCGTATCAGCTGTGTATAAAAAAAATGGCCGCGATCCATCGTCATGTATAAACGTTGAATACAGTTAACGTGACAGGTCGTAATGTTCGTAATTTTCTAAACAATATCTTCCTGAGCTTTCTTTGTGATTATGAGTACGATTTATTTACTTTTTTTTCCAAAAGATTTATGGCCCTGTTTGTATGTATATTTTTACACTGCACTTTAGACAAGTTGTAAATCCTTCACGAAACCGTCAACCAAGCATTCTGTACATCAAACTAAGTACCTCTACGCAAAAAATATTGCTGGAAAACGCCTTTTTTTTGGTGTGAAAAATTACGTTTTACAGAGAATGTAACGCACTCAAAACATTGTGTTGAGGGGTGTATTGAGAAGTACAGGGTCATGGGGGGATGTAAGTAAATTATAACTTTACTTACATTAACTTGTATTTAAAAAAAATGCTGTGAAAAAGTTTGCAAACTTTGACCTCCAACATCTCCGTAATTAGAAGGTTCCTAGGTAAGGTCCTTTACAAAATATGAGCGCAATGATGAGGAGAACAAATGCCCTTAGGTTTCGTAGTATTTTTGCTATCCCACTCCAGGCTTATGTTTATTTTCCTAGCCTGCTCTGTCCCACTTCTGTGCGAGGGCCTCCCTGCTTATGTTTTATGGAGATAAAATTCATCCAAGTTATTTACGATTAAAACAATGTGATCTTTATTGTCATTGTGCTTTTAGCATGATTATTTCGACACTATGTGGCCTCTAATAATGTGTTAGAAATCTTGGATAAAGCAATGTTAGTTTTAGATTTTACCACAATTGCAGTAAGACATTGACATATAAAGTTGCAACCTCTGTAAAAATGATAATGAAAATATTTTCAAATTAAAATCCACCATTAATCCAAAGCTGGCAGTTTAACAAGGGTAGACAAGGAACAGAGTTTGTGTTCTGTTAGCAATGCCATTAATGTCAAATTCATTTGTCCAAAGACGTTTATTAATGAGACGTATCCACAGATATAGGTATACCTAGATAACGCAAGTATCACGATCTGTTTGAAAACCAAGCGTGCCATTTTTTGACTACCTTTTACGACGTCTTAGTACTATTTGGTTACTATACAAAATAGACAATGTTATTGTTTCTTAAATGTCTAGACTTAAGTTCGTGTATTGTCACGTTGTTGTTTTAAACAAATTAGCTCGTTGCGACAGTAGCCACGTTAAGGCGCGGTGTAACCTCAATATTCCTAAAAAATCGTCTCTTAGATAGTCGAGTATGACGTAATGCAATGAAAATATGTAGCGCAAAAAATACAGTGGACAGAGAAGGGTTTATAAATAATAGTTTATTATTCCCAATATTAAATTGGGAAGTTGCGGCACAAGAATAAACTTAGGCGTCGAAGATCTCTTTATTTCCAGCGACAACAACAGCTTTTTTTAAGAATTTTATGGATTTGGCTTTTTTTTAAATCTTTAACAAAACAATTGTCAAATTTTGAATAATCTAAAGAAAACCTGTAAAATAAATGCAATTCACAGCTCAGTCACATGTCAACTCAAATACATATTATTTTAAATTTTCAACCTTATTCACGCTCCATAGTGGTGACAATAGTTTACGCGGTCTAGTTGCGATTAAAATCATGGCAGTCCGCGCCTGTAGTAGAAGTAGGTGCTCTTGCGTTATCTAGGTAGGTATATCTATATCTATGTTCGTAGTTCTGCTATAATGTACTAATCCACATCACCGTGTTTTCGAGAAAACGACGTACACACGGCGGCAAATTACCAGTATAACTTGGCCTCGCTTTGTGTAGATTTCCTATACAATGAGAGATACGCATAAACTGGTTTTTTATAGCTTGATTGGCTGTCGAGCGTACATACTAAGTTTGAGATAACGATTGCTTGGTTTTCATCAACCAAATGTTATAGTTGTAGTTTACAAATATATACACCTAGTTTCAGAGTTTTATACAAAATAATTTTGAAAATATTGTACAATAAATTCAGTTGGTATAAAAATCTGTTGAAAATCAGTTGGTTCGTTGGTTGTAAGTACAAAATATTCTTTTTTTAATATTATTAAATATTGCGTCAAGGTTAAGCTAATAAATTAGACCACTTTGACGTCATAAAATCAATTTAGAAAATTCGTAGTTTGTTACATTTTGGCAGAACTAAACAAAGGAGAAAGGTGGACAGCATTTGTGTACTGTTTTGGTCAGTTAAAAACTTGCAGCTCAAATACTCAGTTTCTGCAGTAAATGACTGGTCGTTCTACCGCTTGTGTCCAATCTTAAGTTACTGGTAACCCTATTCATTAATGACGTCTAGTCGTTGGTAGCAGCCCTATTTGTTAATGAGGTTCCGAGAAATGTCAAGTGGACTACAGTGTTTGCAGTCTTCAAACGTTTGAATTAGGAACAATTAGGGGAACAAACGTTGCAAATAACTGGTAATTGTGGCGAGCTTTGAGAGAGACCAGTGTCCAGCAGTGATCGTCTCTTAGGCATGATGACTATGATATTTAGTATACAGCGTGTAACAGAAAGGGTATAATCATATGGAATACTGTGGTACGGACCATCAAACTGAACAACTTTCTCTATGGGACCACCATCGAAATCGTAAAAAAATAATCAGCTGTCCCATACATTGTGGTCGAGTAGGTATTGAAATTTTGTATGGGACAGCTGATTATTTTTTTACGATTTCGATGGTGGTCCCATAGAGAAAGTTGTTCAGTTTGATGGTCCGTACCACAGTATTCCATATGATTATACCCTTTCTGTTACACGCTGTATATCCTTTCTGATCTTATCATTATTCGTTTCCAAACTCAGTGTATCATGCCATAACATCACGCCTGGATACCCCGAAGGGTTAGGCGGAAGTATCCCTACTAGTACACCCACATTTCGCCAGTTATGTTTAAGTCCCCTATAATAGGGGGCGAGCCCATTGCCATCAATCGAGCAAAAATCCAGGCTCCGTGGCTGCCATTAAGAAATTCCTGATGGAAAAACCCAATAACACTGCCTGACCTGGGAATCGAATGTTGGACCTCTTGCTCAGCAGTCGCGCTTGCGACCACTCGATCAACGAGGCAGTCTATGTATGGGCTTTATTTCTAAACTTACTATATACACTATTACAATTTAAAAAAAGAAAAAACTAAAATAAATAAACTAACACAACACAATAAAAGGGCCTCGCTTTCAGCTGGTAATGTGTTTTGAAACAAACCGTATCATTTTAATGTAATTCTGATTGCTGGCAGCACGATGTTTTAATATTAACGTACCCTCTCGTTTCTTGTTGTTCTAGCTGTTGCAAACACTACTAACGGCCGTTTTCTATAACTTACTTACGTATAACGGTTAGTTAATATGCCTTACTCTAGTAGCTATCGGTGTTTCTATAAACAAAGTTATAAAAATGAATATAATGAATTGACAGGAATATCCTATCCGCGTCATTCATCTGTCTCTTGGAGAGTTGACAGTTGATGTTTTTTTAACTGTCTATCTGAGATAGCAACGTTCCGTTAACTGTTAGTTAATCATTGAAAACAGCCGTAAGAGGTTTAGGATTGATTCCCAGGTCGGGCAAAGTGTCATTAGGATTTTCTATTTGAAGATTTTTTCAATAGCAGCGCGGAATTTTGATTTGTGCCCGGTTCATGGCAACAGGCGTGCCTCCTTTTACATAAGACAGCGAAGCGAAATGCGGGCGTATTGTAGGTACACGTCTGCCTAACCCTTCAAGGAAATACACGCGTGATGATGTGTGTTCTGCTGACAAACCGTGCTTGTCTGGTAGTGAAAATACTAAAAATGATTTACTTATATTCGCAAGTCAAATTTTCTCACCCACTCTATCATTTTAATGAAATTCCATAAGATTATTTCGAGAGACCTCTGGGACTCAACTCGGAACTCATAAGTATTTGACGGGTCCGGTCCAAATTGCCTACGAATCACGATAGGGGGCGACGAGGGTGGGGAGGTATATTTTAAGATATTCGTGACGCACCAGCGATCCCCTACTACCGGTATTATTTACTTTACCTTTTACCTGTAATGTTTGAAAAGTATTGGAGAAATATTTTTCTTTGTACCTTTGGGATTTGGAGTATTTCTTTCCTTTTTGTGAATTTTAAAGATTTCTTGATATGAAGCTTTACTACAAACGATGCTTGGAGCTCATTTGGAAATCAGCAACGCTATGTACGGGTATGCCGAATGCAAAAGAATGAGCTTTGGCAATCTTCGTCTTCTTTAAAGTGGTGTACAAACCTTAGAAGCTTTGTTTTTGGTGGGGGTTATTCTGTGGTCTTACTTTCGTGATCATTCGGAAAAACAAAGTTTGACGAAGCGCATACATTTTCTGGTATAATTGTAGATGTTTTACTGAGAGGCTATCCTTTTAACACGCATTGAAAACTCTCGTACACCTCAACCAACTTATCTGCGCAGGCGGATAAACACAGAACTAAAATAAAAGTACCAAGTTTGACATATCGATGAAAATTTTCTTGACAAGCAACGCCAACTTGAACTGCACACTTAAAGTGGTAGTTGTATATTCAAGTAATATTGTCATTATTTTCAACTCTTACGGAGTGTTATGTTTGTAATAAAAGACCTCTGTACATTTGATTCCACGGAATTAGGACCCCAGCCCAAAACGTTAATTTTTAAATACTACCTAGTATGTTGATGAAGGCATTCTACTAACAGTTGGACTCAAAGCGACCATGTGAGCCCGTTTGATATTAAAGTCGTGATGATAATGGCACACTGCCAGCAGTACAGTGAAAATTATGTCGTGCGGTTTAATGAAAATTTACTTTTATGAAATGTTTGAGAATTTTTTTGTGGTTAGTCAAGGGAAAAATTGGATTATGGGTTCAATTTTTGGTAAGTTCTTACGCAACATTACGCCTGTTATCATTGAAGGGTTAGGCATAGGTGTACCATAGTACGACAATATTTCGTCAGTTATTGTCAGTGTGTTATTGTGTAGTGTGTAGTCAGTTGTTATTATTGTTGTTTAAGTTTCATGTAATGGGGCAAACAAATGCCTCGTGCAGGTTAATAACTATCTTTTACAATAAGCGGGATTTAGATTAGAGAGTAAATTGCTCGTAAGTTTTAACCAGTGAATGTTGCTACAGATCATGAGATACATATTCATGCTACGGATCATGAGATCAGACTATTCCAGGTCAGGTTGATTGTTCAAATGTCAGATTACTTTTATCTTAGAAAAAGAAATTGCGGTCAGAAAGGTTTTGTATAGAGAATACGTCTTGTTGAAGAATCGGCATCATTTATTCTTATTGTTTATACACGGTAGTGGTAATTCTGAATAGTGCCTACATACGCTTTAACATTTATTCTTAGAATAAATATTTCGCCGTACAACTCAATATTCCTGAGTAAGATATGCCCTTGATTTGATTCTCATAAGTAATATTGCTGCTAACATCACATGTTGATCTTCCGCCCCAGACTGTCGGTACTAATATATTAGCATAACGAGATTATTCTCAACTTCAATCGTACAGTCAGCAACGGAAGTCGGTTTTATTTATTTATACGGTCTTAATGTGCACGTCTTTCTACATCATCCTCACATTATTGGTATGTATAACATCAACTTTAATGATGTTACCAAGATCTTGTAAAATATTTTGATTTAAAAGAGTGTCCATGGAGTTTCTGGACCATTCTTTTTCATAGAGAGCTACGCTTTGGTAAGTATTTTCACAAGTTATTATGCCTTGTGATTGGGACTGTAGATTCATACTTTTGTTTTTGACATTCAAAAGTGCCTGTAATGGTCTAATTGAAATTAACCATTAACTAAATTGCGTAACACGTTTTCTGTAACAATCGAATAAAACAATAAATGTTGTGAATTTTCAAAACTAAAAGACAATTCCATTAACCACTCGTATGTCGAGTATATATAGACACAATTAAAAACCTATTGTGTCTCGCGTAGATCTACGTTCCGGATACGAAGGGTTAACCCGCAGAATATCGAATTATTTCATGTCAATTTAAATGTAAATATTGTTTAAAACTACAGAACAGTGTTTATCGACTTTCGATACTGACCGTACCATGGTAAGGGATGTACCGTCTTTATTTGATTTGACATCTGGATTTAGCTCATCAGAAAGTTTTTTATTAAACTCTGTAAGTTTGATTTATAGCTTTACAAGGAATTTTTGCTTTTTCATTTCCGACTAATTTTATAGGAAGGCCAAGATTTATGGAGCTGACCGGTCTTAGAAAGTTTTTTTTTACGAGTTTATTATGTAACGAACTTTTTAATTATTTTCTCATAATTTTGTAAGTACTACAATAGATTTAGCAATGTTTTTAATTAAATAAAAATACTTAAAATAAGAAACCTTTCACTGGCTTTGAACTAGTTGATTAACGGACGTTTTCAATAACTTACTAATAGTTAACGTAGCGTTGCTATCTCAGATAAACAGTTAAAGAAACATCAACTGTCAACCGTCCGAGAGACAGATAAGTGACGTGGATAGGCTAAACCTGACAATTTCTTGCTAACTTTGTTTAAAGAAACACCGATAGCTACTAGAGTAAGGCATATTAACCATCCGTTATACGTAAGTAGAAAACGTCTGTAAGACAATTCTCCCGGTCAATCTTCGTGCGATCATTATCTGCCTGGCCTTTTCCCAGCTATGCTGGCTATGTTGGGGTTTATTACTGTACAGTGCGAAATGTATTTTTTTGGAAGTAAATAAAGAGTTTTGAGTTTACAGTATTTAGTTTATTTATCATCCCAATAACCAAGTCAAAATTATTTGACGGCACGTCTATGGCGTCATTGAACATTTCTTTAGAAAAAATGGCACGTTGATCCATAAAGCTTCGCCACCCTTGCTCTAAAACCAATTAATTGAGAGGCATAGTATAAGCATCATCAGCCTATAGTGTTCACACTGCTGGAACACAAGACTTGTAACTGTGAGTGGGACATAATTCACCACGCGTGGGCCCAGTGCGAGTTGGTACTTATCACATGTCATCGAATTGTTGATTCTAGGACTCAAAATGTATTTCTTCACAGTTTTGAGAGCGTAAAGACAACATTATGATCCAAATAGTCCAAATACACACCACATTATACACTTAATCATGTAATACTCTACAAGCAATCAATTGAGAGGCGCCGACGTACAAACGCAATTGCACGTAAGTCAATATTGACTCGCGCGGAACAACAGACCGACGGGTGGTTAAATGGTGTTTATCTGTTTATACCAGCTTATTAACTAAAAGTTTGTTTAGGAAAATTGGTTATTGGTAGTTTCAGTTTAGTAGGGAAGAGAAATTTGAATGAGATCGATGTTGGTTACACGGATATGATAAAGTTTGAGTTACCTACTTCAACCAAAATCTTAAATTCATTGACAGACAGTAATTATCATTTTCCTGTCCTTGCTCCATGGTACTTGTGGTCGGCGCAACACGTTTTTTTCTTCCATTCTCCACTGTCCACCGTCACGCTATCATTTACTCCTTTGTCTTTTATGTCATTCCTCACACAATCCATCCATCGTTTCCTTGGTCTTCATCTCCCTCTCCATCCATCAACATTTATATTCATCACTCTTTTAGTCACATGCAATCCGTCCCTCCTCTTCACATGTCCATACCAAAGCAGTCGATTCCCTTTCAAATTTTCTGTAACTGGCGCAACTTTCAAACTTTAAGAATGGATAAATTAAGGAATATCCATTCTTGTGATACCACACATCTATCTCAACATTTTCATCTCCGCTACATGTAATCGTTTTGACTGCAAGACAAACGAAAATTAAATTGCAACAACTACTGCAGTTTATTGTTGTTTTACTCAAGATTGATAACTATAAATGGTAGCCAGCCGCAAAATTTGTAAGAAAACGATGACATTGTAAACTTAAAAATTAGCCCCAAAGCGCGGGGCAAGAAAAGCACTGCATTACATACACGTGTCGTAAAATCAATCTATTTATACTTCCGCCGAATATGTAGGGCAGGCACTCCCGCGGGACGCCGCAGCATCTAGTCATATAAGTAGGTACCTGTATCCCGCTGACAAATATTCAAATTTCATTTCCAACGAGATGTGCAAATTGGCGGGTAACATATACCTATTTTTTTCCCATATTCCCAAGATGGAGGATATCGAAATGAATACGTCAAGATGTGTGGTTAAAGATATTTGAGACTGAAACAAGACTAGCGTGAAGACCTATACGTTGGATAACGGCATCTTTTCATACGAAGCAGGCACCAGCATCGATCACTACGGCTCTTGGTGGGCAGTGTGGGTACATAATTAGCTAGGTGTGTGTGCTGGGTGCTGGGTTTATATAACATCACGCCTGTAATTCACATTTTGCCAGTTAGAGCCTATTGCCATCATCCGGGCACAAATCCAGACTCCGTGACTGCTACTGAGAAACTTCTGATGGAAAAACCTAATATCACTTTAGCCAACCCGGGAATGAACTCAGGACCTCATCGGACCTCACGGCTCAGCAGTCGTGTTTGCGCAATCGACCAACAAGGCAGGTATTATGTGTGAGGGTTTAATGTATGACGAACCGTGAAAATGGTTTTGACGAACCGTGAAATTAAAGAAGTTGTTTTGAGTATGCCCCAAATCACCAAAATGCGACTTGTGGCCAAAGTAGTCACACGAAGAAAACAGGTGAAGCACGCGTGTTTCGCTTGACGCAAATCGCAACCCCTGAGGCTATGATCGTAGCCTTAGATATATGTAAATAGTTTATACATTAAGAATAAAAATATAACACACTGCTCCAAGAAAACCAAGTATAAGTACATAATGTGAAAGTTACTCAATAAAGCTCCTGTTCAGTATTAAGTAGGTATTGCAATCTGTGGGTGAGCAGACGAAGTACGTGTCTTCAGAAGTTGGAAACTTTCAACAAGCGCTGAATTTCCAAGATTTCCAGACATTTTCGAAGTAAGTGGTTGGTATGTAGGAAGGTGTAGCTTTTGTGCCACTGCAGCTATTCCTGGGATTGTAAAACAATTATTTTTTTTACAATTTTTATTTATACATTTCGTTCGTGAAGCTGTAATGTATAAAATCTCTATCCATTCTACCGAAGCCTTCACTTACAATGTACTACTAGTAACGTTCTTTATACTACAAATAAATAAATCCTCGTTTGAAACAAACAGTTCCATGGGAAACTCATTGGGGCGAAGAGGAGAGGTCACAGAAGGGACCAAGCTTTCTATTATTATTGCTCTTCCCTTTTTTGGTCTTTTCTGTCACCCCCGCCCGCTTCGTCTCAATCTATTCACCAATAAGGTATTCACTCAATTTATATTACGTAAGTACTCTAGAGTATTTTTATTATCTACATACAAAAATAATATATTATAAGCTTTATTGTGTTCCGCGAGGTGCATTTTCATACAAAATTCTTTAGATTAAAATCACAATCATCTTTTAAATTATGTTTTTCACACGTTTATGTAGTTGAAACATTACACAACACAACCAAAAACACAACTTTTATCTTAGCAACGCGTGCTGAGTGAACTTAACGTTTATCATAAAGTCTACTTAAGTCATTTAATTAGATCTGAGCAGTAAGAACATATATTTTAGTAACAATTTCAACTGACAGAAAAGCTTATAAATCGAGGGTACACTCTTACTTCCCTGTATGTGTTTCGAATTCCCACGGATTTTATTTTAAAATTGTCACAGTGAACAAATAAATTATTTTCCTTTCAAGAAATAAGATTACTAATTCTTTGCCTCTGTAGCGTAGTTTTACCGAAAAACGTTTAGAATTAACCCACTGGTGTACCTACGGCCTACTGTGGTACAGTCCCACAAGTTTTGCTAAAATATTCAAATAATTAAATCGTGATTGTGGTGAACAAATTTACAAAATATAATAGAATTGCACGTTGTGTTATTTACAATATAAACCTAGTATTAAGTAATTAAAATACGACTCATAGTAATAATCTTTTATTTTCTCGCCACAATATACATTAAAATACATTAAAAACAGTATTTCTGTGGGAACAAGTGGATACAGTAAGTATATTGTGGGAGACTGGTGCCTAAACTAGACTTGGGGCCTGTATTTCAGGACACCTGGTCTCCACCCTTGGTTTATATAACATTCTAGTGCTCTATCAAACAGTGGTCGCGAAATATTTAACAATTTAAGATGCGATTCCTGAATCTATATAGTGTTAGTATGGCTAGTATTGTGTGAGTAATAGCCTCTGTGTTCCATGTTTTTATGTCAGTATCACTACATAGTATAAAACAAAGTCGCTTCCCGTTGACTGTCCCTATGTATGCTTAGATCTTTAAAACTACGCAACGGATATTGATGCGGTTTTTAATAGATAGAGTGATTCAAGAAGAAGGTTTAAATGTATGACATTGTACCCGTGCGACGCTGGGGCGGGTCGCTAGTGTAGGGACAAAACATAATTTACTGTACTCTTGTAGTACAATTTAAAGTATCCTTTTTGAACCACCTACTAAAGTTATAGTAGTAGTTAGTTAGTAGTAGTTAGTGGTTAGTCTTATTTTATATCTTACAAGGTTCCAAATCTTTTCGCTTTACTTGGACTCTTTACAACATTATGATAAAACACATAAACTGTCACTTACGGGATATCTTCCGTGATTGTCTGTTATTTTGAGCTCCCGATATTTCGACGCTGTTGCAAGCGCCATGATCGCGGGTTGAGCGCGATCATGGCTCAAAATAACAGACAATCACGTAAGATATCCCGTAAGTGACAGTTTATGTGTAAGTGTAAACCGTGAAAGTTTAAAACAGTATTATGATATAATTTCTACGGGCGTAGATACAAGACCCGGCCAAATGCGAGTAGGACTCCGTACCACGTAGTAGCCCTTTTTAATTTTCAATTTATTTTTATTATTTGTTGTTAGAGCGGCAACGGAAATACACATTCTGTGAATATTCCAACCGGTTTTCGTGGTCAAACCACATTGAGTACTTATGTAATAAACTTAGAATATTACTCGGTAAATTCTACCATCTAAGCTTTAAAGTACCAAATAATACTCTTAAGTGCCTATATCTACAATTAGTTGACCCCATATTAAGTTACGCCCTCGACTGCTATGGACTTACTTTCAAAAGTAATTTAGAAAAATTAGAAGCACAACTAATTAGATTTTTAAAACTGTTAGTCAGTAAGATAACCAAAAACAAATATAAAGACAATGATATTAAGTTATTTAAAATTTGCAAAATTCTTCCTATCAGCTTAAAATATAAATACCTACTTCTGGTTAACAGTCATGGCAGTTGGGAGCGTCACTCGCTGGTCACCCATAACCACGCGACTAGGATAGTATCAGCAGGCACAGATATTATAATACTATCAGGTAAATTTGATGTACCCAGAGTAAGGAATTATTTTGGCGACCGAACGCTTGATAAAAGAGTACCGTACCTGCTCAACCGATTGCCTGCTGATATTAGAAGCCAGAAAATAAAAGGTAAATTTGCCAAATTACTTAAGCTGTACTATCTCAAGACTTTGTGAACTGTCTTTTACTATTAGTTTGCTTTATAAGCCCAATAAGTGCAAATTGTCCGCACTAGTAAACCTAATTTTTTAATACTGTTTGTTCCGTTCCCACAGACAAACCGTGAAAACGGTTTTGTGGGGCATAGTTTCTAAGTTAAGGTTTTTTTTTTGTAAACATGCCATTAATAAAAATAAATAATAACCATCTACCTATTACGTAAAATGAGATACAGCCCGCTGACAGACAGACGGACGGACGGACGGCCAGCGGATGTTAATAATAGGGTTCCGTCGGTTACCCTTCGGGTAAGGAACCCTAAAAATGTACCAATACCAACATTTTGTGTAATACAACTCAGTTGTACGTAGAGTATCAATTCAACCTAAGAGTAATGCAATTCCCAAGGAAATGCAATGGTCGTAGTCCGCTGTGGTCGTTGGTTAACATAAATTGACGTCGTGGATTGTATTGCTTGGAGCTTGTTGACTTTGCAAAGTAAACTAGTCGTTAGTGTAAACGGAGTTGAGTACATTTTCTTTTGCTTTTAGACCTAGGAAGCTCATGAGTTTTTAATTAGTACAATCCTAAGTTTTAAATCATTGCAGAAGGAGAACTCGTGTTTTTTTTATAGGGAGAGACGACACATCATCTGCTTTTTCCAAGTGTTGGGGTCGGCTTCCAGTCTAACTAGATGCAGCTGAATAACACACACATGCACGCATGCACGCTGTTCTTTACATGGAACGACTGCCTATATCTGACCTCCACAACCCAGCTAGTACTGGGTAATATGCCACCCTTGGTACGACTGGCAGTCAGACTTTCGGGACACTAGCTACCTGTAACGAATGTCAACGATGCAATAAAAGCGAAAAAAAAAGTCATTCGCCGCGCAACTCGACACTGCATCACGTCGGACGTATCACTTTAAATGCAAGCACACACAGTTCTTTCTGACCTGGGGGCCTACCATGACATCTTAAAGCAGTATTGTTTTTATCCTATTCGAGAGTGGGAAAGAGATGGCGCCAGACGTTCTCCTTAGCTCCGACTCTTTCCCACACTGGATATTAAAGCAGTACTCATGGCGGGGCCCCTGGTCTGGCTGATACCGCGTCGTGTGGTGACTCCCCAAACCACTTCCTCAGCCTTTTTTTGCACAATCCGTTAAGCGATTGTCAACATTTTTTTATTATTTGAATTAATTCGGTATGAAAGTTTAAATTAACATTAATTTATCTTTACTTGAACCGTACAACCCGTATAGTCTTTAAATGAGAGGTTTTTTTTTTTTTTTTTTTTTATCGATGGGAAATCATCAAATGACCCCTCCCGCTCTGGGCTGAGCAGGAGGGAGTGTCAGACTTGTACTGACTAAAACCCATCCATGTTCCTTCCTTTGCCCTTTGTGTTCCAGGGCCGCGGTATCTCTTTCGAACAGTCCCGCAACCCTGGCAGGCGTCGGCCCTTACGGACCCCTTCCTGTTTGCTGACTCTCTTTGAGGCGCGCGTGGAACACGAACGCGCCGTCGACACGGCCTGTCGTCATAAGACGGACGGACGGCGAGCTAGCCCATAGCTCACCGTCCACAGGCCCGCGTCTACGGTGGCCGGGGGCCACCACGTGGCCCCCGACGCCCGGTGCGTCTCCCGCGGCGGCTGGGACGTGAGGTTCTCTCCCTCTCACGTCCCGCCACCTCCTTCGCTAGCATGACTGCTTCGCAGAAGGAGGTGACGGCGTCCCATTCCGTCTCGCTCCGGACCATGGATTGAACCAGGGCCGGACGCGAGAGGTCGCCGCCGCCGATCGCCGCTACGAGGACACGGCGTTGCTCCGCCCAAGCGGAGCAGACCTGCACAGTGTGCTCCACCGTGTCCTCCGGTCGATCCTCGCAGTGGTGACACCCGGGCGTTTCCTCCCGCCCGATTAGGTGCAGGAACCTCCCGAAACAACCATGTCCGGTGAGGACCTGCGTCAGGCGGAAGGTGAGGGCGCCGTGGCGCCTCTCCAGCCACTCCTCAAAGAGGGGACTTACCGCCATTATAGTGGCGTGCCCTGCACGGGGTTGCGACAGTCGCTCTCTCCATGTCGCCATGAGATCACGCCGGAAGTCTGTCCGCTGAGCGACAATTTGCCGCGGCAGCGGAGTTTCCCCCCGGCGTAGTGCCTCCACGCGCCACTCGTGCAGGCGCGCGAGGACTATCGCCTCCAGATCCCATGGCGGCAAAATGAGAGGTTTTATGCAACTTTCTTTATCTCCCACGACTCGGCGTTGCATGAAATTAACTAGCAGCCATTCCGAGAATTCTTGCTGCCTTTCAACTATTCCCGTATAAAATACGAAACTGCAGAAGGACTGTTCGTGGTAAACTACGTGTCGGGGGTTACCTTACCTTCTAATGAAACGGTTGTTGAAAAATGTCGTTGAAATAAAGGGTGTAACAAGACCTTTAACGAAACCGAAGGCCAAGTGCCTTCTCCCTGTCATTGCGATATAGTTTTTGTTCTAGACCATACATGGGAACCTTCTAGTTACGAAGATATTTAGGGTCAAAGTTGCAACTTTTTTAAAACTATCTTTTTAAATATATGTTTATAATGTAAGATTTTTACTTTAAGCACAATTTTTTGAGTGTGTTACATTGAGTCCTACCGTAAATGGCGTTTCCGAGCAATAATTTTTGCGTAAAGTTACATAATTTGATGTACAGAATGCTTGGTTGACGGCTTTGTTAAGGGTCTTGTTAGACCCTGTATATCTAAATAGCTGCAGCTTAAGGTCAAAGCGCTAGAGTAGCCCGCGAAATTCAAATTTTCTAACGTTTTTTGCAATTTGGCGCTACTTCTTAAGTTTGTTGGCTGCTACCAACCAGTTAATCATCATTATCACCTCAGCCGAATAACCTACGATCGCCATAACGATTGCGCATTCGCCATTTTTACTATTTCGTTGTCAATCAACCTCGGAGTAAATAATAGCGGGAGGGTTGACAGGGGAGAATGGAAGAAAAAGAAAGATGATGATGGCCAATCTTGGAAGGGGCGCACTCTGTTGGGCTTTGTGGTTAATCTACCAGCAAGGCTATTGCGAATCTCTGTTGACAGTTCAAAGTGATCATCACTTGGCGAGTTTTGATAATTATACAATGACGGTTCTTGTTAGTTTCAACTGACGCTACCCGAGCAGAACTTTCATTGTATATCAAAACTCGCCAAGTGATGATCACTATGAACTGTCAAAAAAGATACGCAATAGCCAGGGCTATTGCGTATCTTTTTTGACAGTACTGAACTACCATTTAGGTGGACATCAAAAAATGTCTTTAGAGTGTGGCATTTTTCTGGACGGATATTATTATGAGTATGAAGGACTAGGAATATTTGTTTGATAACTTTTTTCTAAATCCGGTGTAAATTAGTGGTGTAAATTTTTATTATATGCTAGTTTGTATGTATTGATCAAATCTTGAAACTGAATTCCAAACCAGTTCTCTCAACCAGTTGAGCTGAAATTTTGCAAACATCTTAGGTTTTGGTGACACTACATTATCATAACAGACATGACATAATCCTGCAGCTAGGATCGCTTCCTCAAGAGACAACTCCTCAACAGTTATAGCACGGACACGAAACTGTGTATACGCGTTCAATGTTGATAGATACATTTAATTTTCTTCTTTTAATTTATTAAAAGCTTGATTTAAAAAAAAAGCTTAATTTATTTTCAAATGTTGTAACCTCGTAAAATAGTTACGGTTTAAGACATTTATTTCTCAAAAAGAATACAA
This sequence comes from Eugnorisma glareosa, assembly GCA_947578425.1. Classification (NCBI taxonomy): domain Eukaryota; kingdom Metazoa; phylum Arthropoda; class Insecta; order Lepidoptera; family Noctuidae; genus Eugnorisma; species Eugnorisma glareosa. Next base: position 13,968,690 of record OX387960.1, on the reverse strand, counting down.
TTCACTTAATATTAGAAATACAACGTAATCATAAAATACAATTTAAGTTTTTTTTTTCTTTAAGAATTACTTGTGACTCGTACTCGTAAATAAATAAGCTAATTAGTAGACACACAATTTTTACAGTGTTGTGGGTAATAGGAAAAAAAATGAATGAACTACGAGTATTATTACATATCGATTCTTGAAGGCAAGTCGATAGCAATTACACATTGAGTTATTTATATGACGTCACGTAATGTTTCGGAAATACAGAGAAGGTATTTTAGTTTTTATACTTAGCAAATTAGTAAATAAAAATGGATGTAGATGTAAGTTAATAATAATAATTTAGTGGACCTTCTGGTCCCAGATCTTTCGTACACGAACGTAGCGAATACCTGCCGCGATTATTTAATTTCTAGAAAGAGCAGCTAATAGCTAGCGTAACTCGGTCCTGTACAAATGATGTTACTTTACTTGCTGGGGCGAACTGGCTCGCTTTTACATAATAAGTTCTATGTGGGAAGCGTAGTTTGTTAGAATAGGATGTTTTATGATTTATCTCTGTTGTTTGAAAAACAGGGATTGTTTGCGAATAATTTTCTGTTCTTTTCTTAGTGTTCTTGGTAATTTTATGTTCAGTTTTATAAAACCTTTGTTATACGTAAGGATTTTTCTTTTGTTATCGTGAGTTCTGCCATCGTTGCTTTTTTTTGGTTTTGGTTATTGCGAATCTTACTTGCTTACACTACTACCTAATTGTTGAATTCTTTACCGGTATACTCGTAGTAATAGCTTCTTTTTTGAGTACCAAACATTTTAATGTTATTTAGTAAAACGTACGAATAAAAATCATTTGTTCCCCTTTTTTATCAATAATAGTAACATCGTTAGGGCAAGGTAGTGAGCCAAGTACGATATTAATTATGAGTGTAAAAAAACCTTAACGAAGCCTAAGGCACGTCATGTCCTGGAACCTCTCTAGTTACGAAGACATTGGAGGTCAAAGTTCCAATTGTTCCCATTTTTCTTTTTCGAAAATCTTTTTTTTAATGTTACATAAACCTTGTAATGTTACCTATTGCTTTGAATACCTCCATGACCCCCGTACTATTCAATCCGTCCATCAACACAATGTTTTGAGTGCGTTACATTGAGTCCTAACGAAAACCGTGATTTTTCACCCAAAAAAAGTCGATTCCCAGCAATCATTGTTACATAGAATTACTTAGTTTGAAATAAGTTTTTAAACTGGACATGGCCCCAATATTAGAAACATTATCATTAATGCTGAAAACGGGATATCCCGTTTTCAGTATTAATGATAACTTAGTTTGATGTACAGGGGCCTTAGTCTGCTATTGCAATAGTGTCAGAATGGTCTATCATTGATTTAATAAGGCACCGCGCAGACGAATTACCCTTTGTACGCACGTCAAACGAGTTTCGAACGCGCTTCAATACGCCGTGGGCTAGGGGCCTTATTAAATCAATGATAGACCATTCTGACACTATTGCAATAGCAGACTAAGGCCCCAGAATGCTTGGTTGACGACTTCGTGAAGGGTCAGTCTACACCTTGTGTAGGTAGTGCTGCTCTGAATGGTCCTTACGTAGTTTGAATGCCATTGTTAGGGCTAGCTCTGTTTGTAAACATTTGCGAAATTGACTTAGTTCCATGGGATATTGTATTCAAAGAACAAAATGGCGACGTTAATTCAAACTGTTGCCACGCGTCGGAAGACCTTGTTGCACTCATAAAAGTTATGACTTACCTGTCTCAGTTCAGTGGCGAGGTCAATCACAAGAAGATTCTGCTTCTTATCGAACTCTGAAGATACTTCTATTTCATAAGGACCTGAAATTGGAGGTATACATTGCTTTAAATTATTAAAAATAAAAATACTCTTTAGTCATAAACTTATCCCCAAGAACTGTAGTGTGGTTACAAAACTATATCAGACTAGCTGTGCCCGCGACTTCGTTCGTGTGGAAACTTGTATGTGTGTGTGAGTGAAAAAAAAGTGAAAAGTAGCCTATGTGCTATTCCAGACTATAATCTATCATTGTGCCCAGCCGTTCTGGCATGATTGAGTAACAAATATCCAAACTTTCACATTTAAAATAATAGTAAGATCTACCTCAGTTGGTCAGGGTCTCAACACCGCTATACTACGCACTATTACTACACAGGTATCTTTTGGCGGGATTGGGTCTAACGCCGCCATTTTGTTTTTTCGATACTTTTCACAAAACAGTAAACACAAATGTGATAAACATTTGCTCCCATATCAACGTCATTGAAGCGCCAAAAGATCCATGTAACATTTCGAACATAGTAATTTCCTTTCAACAATATTATAAGTTTTTACCTTCGAAGTAGTGAATAACGAAGACCCAAATGGCAGTCCATAATATGAGGATAGTGCTCAGTCCAAGTTGGGAGAGACAGCATCTAAAGATGACTGAGCAGACAGATTCCCCTGCGTGTTTGGGGAGCGGGTACAATCTCAGCCATGTGTTCGCATTCTAGACAATAGAGGATTCAATGAAAACAATGTTTTGTTAAATCTAAAGCTGTTTCAGTGTTGGTCTGGGATTAAGAAACTTGTCGAGATTAAATTGGACAGGGATCACGACGTGTTTGTGGTGGCCGTATGAATATGGGAGTGAATTTGTTACTCTATGTTTAGGTACATAAAATCACGCCTGTATGCGTAAAAATACGCCTTGGAACTTCCCACCAAAGGGGACGAGCCTATTGCTATCAAGGGGACACAAATCCAGACTCCATGGCTGCTACTGAAATTCCTGATGGAAAATCCCAATAACACTTTGCCCGACGTCGGAATCGAAGCCAGGACCGCATGATAATTAGTTACTAAAGAAGTATGCAAACGGTTCAGTATAAAGGGTGTAACAAGACCCTTAACGAAGCGCAAAGGTACTTGTTTTCCGCGTCACTGGGATCTAGATTTTATTCTAGATTCGGAGATATTGGGGGTTAAAGTTCCAACTTTTTCACAAGTTTTTTATAAAAACATGTTTTAATGTAAGATTTTTACTTTAAATACCTCCACGGCCCCCGTACTATTCATTCAATACATCAGCACAATATTTTGAGTGCGTTACACTGACTCCTACCATAAAACGTGATTTTTCGCCCCAAAAAAAAAATTAGTTTCCCAGCAATAATTTGATGTACAGAATGCTTGGTTGACGGCTTCGTGAAGGGTCTTGTTACACTCTGTATTATTGAAACCCACTAACGGTGATTTTTTAGGTCAGCCGTTTCGTACATTTGACTGTAAGTATTGCGTTTTTCTGTGAAAAACCTATAATTTTTAACCAACTAAAATTTTTATCGCTGGTGTATTTCCACATAACTGGAAATGGCTGAATTCATGGCTACACCGTGTACGAGTATGTTACTTTACTCTAGTATTTTCACAGTTATTTTATTTATTATTTAATAAACTAGCGACCCGCCCCGGCTTCGCACGGCTGCAATGATCTACATATAAACCTTCCTCTTTAATCAATCTATCTATTAAAAAAAACTCATCAAAATCCGTAGCGTAGTTTTAAAGATCCAAGCATACATAGGGACAGACAGCGGGAAGCGACTTTGTTTTATATTAAGTAGTGATAAATAAAATAATTATATTCATTCAAGATTTCTGTGATATTTTTTCTTGTTTCGCGTTGCTCTAAGGTGTGTTGCTACCAGAGGTAAAATAGCTGAGAAACGGTTATGCGTAAATACCAACTTATTTAAACTTTCTTGATTCTCTAGCGAGTAAACCACAAAGATAATGAAAAATTAGCGTAAATATGTAGACTTGTACGGTATTTCAAGGAACTTTGTAAGAATATGATTACAGAACAGCAAAGCAAGGCGCTAACCGAACAGCAAAGGGAGCAGCGGTGGCCCAGTGGTGGCGGCCCCGACATACGAACAGTAAGTCGTGGGTTCGAACCCGGGCAGGCGCATTACTTTGTGTAATTTATTTCATCACCACTGCTCTCAAAAGGGTGAAAGATAACATCGTTTGGAAACCGGCATGTCCTAGAACCAAAAATTCGAAGACATGTGACATCTACCAACCCGCACTGGGTCCGCGTGGTGGATTGTAGCCCATTCGCTCTCATAGAGAGGAGACCGAATGTCCCAGTAGTGGGAACATTAAAGGATGAGTATGCTAAAGAAAGGCGCTACAAGAACTTATATTACTTTCTTAGTATTTATTCTTGTACTTACTTTCTGACAAGCCACGATTTCAGCGTCAGGTAGAACCAATTTATTAATATTATCTTCAATTCCATCCATTTCACTAATATCAGTTTTGTTTTCTTTTGTACTTAACATATTATGGTCTTTTCTTAAACCATTACGTATTTCTTTTCCAATAGCCTTATCAAATAAATCTTTCTTATTGTTATCTTCACGAGAGCCACACCCAGTTATTCTGTTTTCTTTTCTGATTTTATGTCGAGTTAATGAACCACCGTTAATTTTTACTATCTTTCTTTTGACACTTATTTCATTGCCATGTAGATTGTAGCGACTGTCAATAAGTAGTTTGGGTTTAATTTTGTTACCGTTCTTCAACTTTCTGTACAATGGTTTCACTAAAACGTTGTTTTTAAATTTTTCTTCCAGTGCTTTCTTCATGTTCTCCAGTTTTGAACTGAGCATTGGAACAAGAAATGTTCCCAAAACTGTATAGCGTGTTTTGTAACCCTCGAACTGGTAACTTCTCATTAAAAGTTGAATGCAATTACACGGCGAACTTACGCCGAATTTCGCCAGCGATCTTTGTTGGAGGGTATAATTAAAATCTATTACCTACCCTCGTTCTTTCGTTGTTACCTTTTGTTTAAAAAAATACTGATTCCCTAATTGTTTCTTCATTCCAATTTCCATGGAGCAGTTCAACGGTGTTTTTTTTTCAAAATTGTTGAGGAGAATATTTAATTTTTCTGTCAGTTTTTTTAAAGCGAATGGCCTCCAATCCTTTCTTCATTTTATTTCTTTATTTACCCTTGGAGAGATATTGGAAGTTTACGCAATCAAGGAAAGTAATTTAGAAACTTATTTTGGCAGTTAGTTCAAATCAGCGGAAATATAATTTCGTTCACGTCAAAGAGCGCATCAAATTCGTATTTAGGGTATCGAAGAGTTTCTTCTGTTGACGAAAGGATGATATGGATATTTGTGAATATTAAAGATGAATAATGTGCTTGCGAATTTTTTGAAGTAATTGGTGGCATACATGAGGCTCGCCCCCTATTAAATCGGAAAATGCAAATGCCCTTTGGCGGTCGTGTTCGCATCATTATGAATAACTTTTATTATATAGGACGGGAAAACTTAATACCGCAAAAAAACTACTCCATAACTCAGATGACAAAATATAGGGAACAGCAGATTTTGTGTTCTCAATACAAGTTTTTCTATTATTTCAATTGCTCCAAGAGCATATGTCGGAAATGTGTAGAGCATAACTATCTGACCCAGCTGCAGTTAAACCAGCATAAACTTAGAAGTAGCATTACGACACAAGCTTCCAGACCTCCAACACAAAGTTTTCACTGCATAGTATTCAAATGTATTCAACTATTCAAATAACCACGTCCACATTATCATAGCGTGAAAACGCGGAAAGAAACAAAGTTAGATTGAGTTCAATTCGTGTGGTCTGTCACTCAGGGAGGCGTAAAGCGGAGGCGTTGAGGTACTGGAACAGTCAGCGACACGCCCTTTACTACCCGCGTCGTGCGACCAGCGTCTTGCGACCCGCGTCTTGCGACCCGCGTCTTGCGACTCACGTCTTGCGACCCGCGTTTGGCGACCGGCGTCTTGTGACCCGCGTCTGGCGACCCGCGTTTGGCGACCAGCGTCTTGCGACCCGCGTCTTGCGACCCGCGTCTTGCGACCCGCGTCTTGCGACTCACGTCTTGCGACCCGCGTTTGGCGACCGGCGTCTTGTGACCCGCGTCTAGCGACCCGCGTTTGGCGACCAGCGTCTTGCGACCCGCGTCTTGCGACCAGCATCTTGCTACTCACGTCTTGCGACCCGCGTCTTGCGACCCGCATCTTGCTACCCACGTCTTGCGACCCGCATCTTGCTACCCACGTCTTGCGACCCGCATCTTGCTACTCATGTCTTGCAACCCGCGTCTTGCGACCCACGTCTTGCGACCCGCATCTTGCTACCCATGTCTTGCGACCCGCGTCTTGCGACCCGCATCTTGCTACTCACGTCTTGCGTCCCACGTCTTGCGACCCGCATCTTGCTACCCACGTCTTGCGACCCGCGTCTTGCTACCTGCGTCTTGCGACCCGCGTCTTGTTACAGCGACTAAAGATGCCACGAATATGCACAATCTTTAGTATTCGGTCAAATACCAAATAACAAAATAAACTATAAATACACAGCCAGTTTTTCACAATCCTGAGTAAAAGTATCATAATATTCCCAAACGGGTGATTTTTATTATGATGCCAATTTGTAAAATATTAGACGATCGAAGTGATATTTTTGGTATCTAGAACCACATTTTGATGTTACAATCAACAAATCAACAATAAAAAAATAATGACAGCCGCTCGGGTCGATCTTTAGGTTAAGCCGTGCTTGCCTAGGTTGGTTTGTGGACGGGTGACCGCTCATGACCGCTCATTTCCTCCGTGCCTCAGAAAGCACGTTAAGCTGTTAGTCCCGGCTGTCATCTGTAGATCTTTGACAGACGTTACAGGTAGTAAATGACCCAAAAAGTCTGACAACTAGTCTTACAAAGAGGTATCGTATTACCTAGTATTAACTGGGTTGTGGAGGTCAGATAGGCAGTCGCTCCATGTAAAATACTGGTATTTAGCTGCATCCGGTTACACTGGAAGCCGACCCCAACATGGTTGGGCTAGGCGGATGATGAATCAACAAATATGGCGTGTTTTGACATGATCTACTCGGAAATAAAACTCGCTACGCACGCGCATCAATGAGCCACGTTTACCTATAGTTTCGAGCGACCTATGTGTACCTATATTTTCGACCCGTTTTGAGTTGAAACCCACGGGCCATGGAGTCCGAGTGCTTCCAGCCTTTTCAAGGAAATATCCAAACGTTTATTTGACGCTTCCCGTGACCCGAGAGCTGGCTTTTACCTTGATCAAAGGCATAAAGGGTGTAACAAGACCCTCAACGAAGCCGAAAGGCACTTGTTCTCCATGTCATTGCGATAATTTTTTGTTCTAGATTATACCTGGGAACCTTCTAGATATTGGGGGTCAAAATTCCAACTTTTCCACAACTCTTTTTTAAGCACATGTTTTTAAGAGCGGCCAACCCATAATACTTTTCATACAAACGCTCGTACGTGATAATGCCGATGTTACACATCTATCTTTGGTTTTTTTTTCAGTAATATGTATGTTGTGCACTATATCTAGGTTTCAATGGCTGCAAAAAATAAAATAAAGTAGAAACAAATTCAGTGTAAGCCTCCAAAAATTGCGGTTTTGCACAAATTTTACCTGAACTTTGGCCGTTCATATTGTACTCATAAACTGTAAAAATAAAGAAAACATCTCGATAGAAACCTTGCAAATGTTATGGAGATTCTTAATGACAAATATTTATTTCACACACTTGTAAGACTTATTCAAAAACACGTATTTCCTGGAACAAGTTTAAGAAATTTTCGAACACTATTTTTCGTTCAATGTCATCGCGTTAGGCGGTATGAGGTGCGCGGGAGACGAGTTGTACGGGGTCCGGGCGGGGTAAGACGGGGGAGTTGAAAGAAAACCGCCGCTGTGGCTCTGGATGAAACAACAAGCTTTTTGACCATGCTCGCGTTGACGATAGACGCGCCGGGAAGGGCCCTCTTAATGAAAGATTTTTACTTTAAACACCTCCACAAACCCCGTACTATTCAATCCATCCATCAGCACAATGTTTTGAGTGCGTTACATTGAATCCTACCGTAAAACATTATTTTTCACCCCAAAAAAAAAGTCGTTTCCCAGAAATATTTTTTGCGTAAAGTTACTTAGTTTGATGTACAGAATGCTTGGTTGACGGCTTCGTGAAGGGTCCTGTTACATCCTGTATAGCGTGGCAATGCTGCCAGTCTCTTGGGCACATTACTGGTCGACAGCATTGTGGTTGAGTTTTTGATGCTATGTTTAGTTGTTGTAAGTTTCGATTAGTTAATTGCATATAGCTTTTTGCAGAAACGTAAGTAGCAAGTTAAATTCATTTTCCTGAAGTAGGGCTCTCGCCCACCAATCGACTAGCTATTAAAGATATTCTCGCTCAAGAAGCGTACATAAGATTGTGGGTTGTGGGCCAAAGGTAAAAGTGATACATATCGCTGACTGTTTACACTACCGGCGCTGGCGAGTATCCGTAAAATGGGGTGCAGGGACCCGGGGGTTAATCAGGACGAAACTTTGAACAGTATTTTTAGGTTAATTCAAAGCTATTGGTAATCTAAAAGATTCTAGTTTTATTAAATTAATACAAAAAAATATATATTTATTTATTCCAGATCAAAAAACTAAGTACTAGTAAGAATATGGTCTTAAAAAAACAACTTAAGTATTTGAAAATTCAAAAATAATTCTAATAACTTTTTAGTAACAAATCATTTTTAATTAACGTTGAAATTCAAAATGTCGTCTCTTTTCACTCTGGCATCCATATACAATACAATACAACCCGTTTTACGGTACTAGTTTGTCGCAGCGACAAGAGCTATCAAAGAGATTACTCGCTCAGCGATGCTGGGCGGAGCACTGGGTGAGAGGCTCTTGGTACATACGCATACCAGCGAGTAATGCTTTGGCCGTCGCACACTCGCTCATGGCTCAGCAGAAGACTATTCTAGAGTTTATAGTCCTTACCCAAGTAGCAAAAGGTTCTATAACCAAGGCGTTTTATCACCAAAGAGTGATATAGTAGGCCTATAACGGTAACCATTATGACTGCTTGTACTATAAAGGTTTAAAACAGAGCGTTTTGGTGCTATAAAATTAAAGAGAATTTAAGTTCTTTAATGTAGCTCTTAGAACGCTTACAGGACCATACAAAAAAATATTTAAAGTGTAACACTATATTAGATATGAAAAAGCGATTATGGTACCATTTAGTACTATAGACGACCTTACTGACACTTTTATGTATCTATTTTGCACTAATAATGCGTCAAAATAACTTTTACAGTACTAGTGTTGTAACAGTATCGAAAACACTATTACACGATCAATCTGCACTATAAAAGTACCTTTCACAACCATTTCGTAACCTTTTAGCTTCTTAAAAGATCCCTCAACATCGCTACGGGGTTAGTTCTGTTAAAGTCATGAAAACTCTTCTATAGAACTGAATAGTACCATAGCGACTTCTGGTGCAGTTGCTAAATAACTTAAATTCTAAATAGCTCTACAAGTGAGTTTGTGTTACTGCTACGAGACTAAAGCGTGACATAAAAGCACTAAAATTGTTAATTAATCAACTAATTAGATCTATACTAGCTTTTCAGTATCAATAATATCACTAGTATTTCATAAATGGTGGCATACTGTCGACTGTCATGTCACAATGTGTACTGTAGCAGCCATAGTCGGGACAAATCCTTTCATCATTAATTTAAATTTCATCAAAACACGAAAATTTTTAAGGGTGCATTGTCAAATTTGAAATCAGCATAATGATTTTATCGATACAATTTTTTTTAGAAAGTACAAACTATGGCAGAGTTACGGTCCATGAATGTTTTGTAGTATGTCCTTTTTATTACAATGGCATAAAGCATAACTTACCGTTATAGTTATTTTGTTTTCTTGGGAAACGTTCACAACGTGTGTTAAAAAGATCACTAGAATCGTTTACGGTGCAAAATAGCACTATAAACATTTGTTTTGATTAATAGTATAGTGCAAATTTGTGACATAAACTTTGCAGACAGTACTATTTTAGTACTAAAAAGCGTTTCTCGACAGTTTTACATTTCAACTATAGAGCTGATTTATCACCGTGAGAGCCTTTATGTAATGTTTATAGAATAAATCAGTGACAAAACTGGGGCCTTTTTGGAGACTTTTTTACAACACCATTATAGTACTAATCATGAACACTAATTAGCACATTCTAAAACGTTCTCAGGACTTTTATAGTACCAAATTTTGCTACTCGGGTAGTCAGCAAAACAGAACCCTGACAGGATCACTTTGTTGTCTGTTCATCTGTCAAGACCCTGTTTTTCAAGAACGCGTGGAGGTATCAAGGTGAAATTAATAACAAAATACCTACAAGTTTATACGGAACCCTCGGTGCGCGACTCCAACTCGCACTTGCACGGTTTTTTTTCTTCTCTACTCGCTTCTTGTTTATCGCCGGTGGTGAGACCGTTACCTTAGATTTCAATGAAATAATTAAAAATGTATAATTGATAAATAAGTACCAAACTGTTACAAGAAGTGCGAAGGTCGCAGCTGTATTGTATTTTTTCTAGCAAAACTGTGTTTCCATTTAAATCGATTACAATGTAACATCACGTCTGTAATCAAAGAAGGGTTACAGAGGTGTACTAGAGGGCTAATAAACCCAAAATCCGCCAGTTATGTTTTTGGTCCCATGTAATAGGGGAGGAGCCTAGTGCCATCAACCGGGACACATCCAGATTCCATGGCTGCTACTGAGAAATGCCTGATAGAAACACCCCATAAAAATTTGCCCGACCTGGGAATTGAACTCGGGACCTCATGCTCGGCAGTCCCGCTTGCGACCACTAGACCAACGAGGCAGTATTTACATTTTAATGTTTGGTAATTGTAATGTATAGTGTTTTTGTAGTCTATACTGCGTATCAATAATATTCCCCATTTCGCACATGGCTGCACTTGTAATTAGAGAGGGGCATTAACTATTGGTAAACATCGATAGTTTAAATAATGGAGTTGGTACATTTATTTAGTCACACAATTATTTCTTGATATGTAGGAACACTAACATCGTCTTTTTGGTGAATTCTCAACAAAAAGTATCACACTTGTATTTATTCAAGGTTGTAATAAAGTAAATGGTCAATTTAAACCGAATTGATGAAAAAGTTAACATTAAGTACGCTTCCTCGACTTACAGTAAGTGTAAGTGCAGAGAGAAAATGACAGATCAACAAAAGAAATCTCAATCTGTCATTTTGTTGATTCTTCCGTCGACGAAACACGTTTCTACGGTGGTCATGCTACGCGTGCAGTTCTCGGCTGCATACCACCTGCGGTTCGGGCGTGAATTCTACCTCGGATGCAATAACAAAGTTTCCCCACTTGTATCAAAATGTACTATTTCTTGTACAAACCCCATGTAAGTATGTCATGCAAAAACTTCGCGATCTCATTCTGCGGTAGTAAGTAAGTGCGGTAAAAATACATTATGTAAATACGTATATTGATTTAATAACATAACATGATGCGATTGCTGGAATAGAGGTTGAAGGGGAAATGACACACAAACGTGAACAAGCAACTCGTTGAAACTAGGTTCTTTCTCTATTTCATGCAGTGGAATACTATTTTTCAAGTTACGGATTATGAGGCTAAGAAAACGGTCAGGATATTCAATACTAAGGAAGTTCTATTAAAATTATTGCTTTGTTTAGTTACTATATTTTGCACGCGGTTTCGCCGCGTGAAGTCGTAAGTTATCCTATGTCCTACGGGAACCAGGTCATCATTTACCTTTCATCCAGATCCGAATATGTGAATTTAATAATTGGAGGGAAACTTAGTAATTGGTTTGCAAGTTTGGCATTTCACATAATACTGTGTGTTATGCGATACAATTTACACGCAGGATACCTTTTAATATTATCAGAATAATAAGTATATGTGGCCCTATAAACTCCTTAACCTTTTAGTAAAAGTCCCATGTAAGATTCTTTAAGCAATCATAAATATAGACAGACAAAAATTTTTTAAAGTTATGTTTGGATACTGGTCTTGTACATATAGGTAAAACACAAAACTCAACAGTCACTTCTATTTTATTTACTTGGTATCTAATATGTATTTAAAAAAAATAACAAATCATGAAGGACAAATTAGTTCTACCGGTTTCAGTAATCGAGAACGAACTTGTAGCAGCGTGGCCGGCTGGCGGGAATATTGATTTCTCAGTTGCGCAGAATGTCAGAAACGGCGCGCGCAGCAACTGTCAAAATAGACGTTATACGTAGAGGAAATGTCGCAAATTCATGTGAAAATAACATTACTTTTATAATCTCGCGAAAATAAACCAACTAAATAAATAGTTCTTTAGTGAATTAGTTTTTATCAGCATGTTGTGAACAATTATGGACTATAGTTTGAGTGCGGAAACAAAATTGCCGTAGAACTTTTCGCTCGATGGTGTGCCGTGTTGTTTACAAAAATTCTTGGTTCATAAAATCATAACATACTAAGAAATAACAAAATGAATATGGTGTTTTTGTGTCTAGTTCCTACGAGATAAGAAGCATGTTTACTGGAAGAGCATCATAAATAAAAACGATGAAAGATAAAGATGTCGAGATGCCTGCGGATATTCGGAGCTTACTCCTTCAGGTTGACAAGGAAGCATTCGACCATACTCCTTTCAGCCGCCTTCATCCTCACACTTACCATGGTCCTGCAGCTATACGCCTCCAGGCATCACGAGCACCCACACCCACAACGCAGTGTCGGTGACTTTGACTACAGACCAGGCTCCTTCCTCAAAGGTCGACAGCCCGGGAACTTAAGTTATTGCATGTTTAACTATGGCCTTCCAAATAGACTCAAATGGGGCACATTCCAAGTACTGCCGTCCCCAGAAACTGGAAGTAGAAGTCACTATGGAGTTATTTACAATGCTATTCGAGGAGTGGCGTTCACGAATATCACCAAAGTTGACGCAGTGACGTATGCCACTCAGGCGACGCCTGAATTTCTGTACCATATAGTGGAAATAGCGAAGTACTGGGATGGTCCCATCAGCCTCGCTGTATTCGTACCTAGCTACGACTTAGATATTGCTATGCAAATATTCAACCAGCTGTGCCATTGCTATCCGATGATGGCTCAAGTGTCAGTCCATTTATATTTTCCATTGAAAATAAAGCCCAGAATAAGAACGTTGGAAGAAAGAAGAAAATATTTTACGACCCTGCCCGCGCCAACAGCTGTTGCGCCCAACACAACAATAGACGCAAGAGAATTGATGAAACAGAAATTAGAGAATTATCGCAATTTGAATAACAAAACTAGGGCTGAATACATTCAGAGGGCGAGGCAGAATAAAATTAAACGTATGATGATAAAGATTCCAGATTCGGGTTTCGTAACGCCTAATTTAAAGTTCGAAGATTGTTCTGGTCTTGATTCAGAAGTAACGACGTATAGAAAATCAACAGCAATGTTGTATCCAATAAACGTTGGTAGAAATGTTGCAAGAAACGCATCAACGACCAATTATTTCCTAATGTCTGATATAGAAATGGTGCCGAGTAACGGTTTGGCGCCGAAATTCCTGAAAATGATTAGGAAGCTAATGGGTGACGAGAAGAGGGACTCTGGTTGTGTTTTCGCTAAGACAGTGTTTGTGGTGCCTCTGTTTGAAGTGGAGAAAGGAGAGAAAATCCCTCACGACAAAGAAACGTAAGTAGATAAATGTGTTTTTGATGCAATACAAAGGAATGCAGAAAGCGTACTTAGTGCTTACAAACCTTTTGTTGCCATTGTTGTGATACCGTGTAGAAGGTCGCTCTTTTCTTGTCACTGAATAGTTCTATCCTTTGAGTAGTCTGTAAGAAATAGAGTATATATTTTAGCAGTGAAGCCCTTTCTATTGTGCAAGGATTTTGCAGACTATCTGCAGGTATTTATCTACTTTACTACTCACACTAGGACTTAGCCTGCATTGTCGGCACGTTTTAAGACACTTGTGTTTATATTCTTCAACTATTGCAGCTTTTATGCATAGGAGAAAGGGATTACTTGCAAGAGCAATGGGGGCTATCGCGTATAAATTCGTCATTAGAGGCGCTAGTGTAGCGCGAGGTCATCGAAATGTCAAATGTCATAGATTGTTCACGCGTTGCGTGCTTTTTTATCACGTATTTTTACTAATATTCACGATTGTGGTGTGATTAATTATAACTAGAAGATTTTAATTGTTAGTACTTGGAGGTAAAATGTTTTTTAAATGTTTCAAGCTTGCTAATTTTATGGAGAATATTGTAAATATGTATCTTTTTTTTTTTTTTTTTTTAATCTTCTTTATTTAAGGGATTTTTGTTCACAAATGCGACGATGTCAATCCCATCGTACTTTTACAGATATTAACTTACTTCCTAAACTAATTTAACTTATACGAAACCCCAAACCGCATGAACTTAATCTAATTTATTATCTAATAAAAAAGTATATAAAATTTTTGCTGCCTCAGAGGTAGGCTTAGATAAAATACCATGGAACACTCCAACATCCATTACCGACAATTTCATCACATTGATAACTGCGTTTCTCTTATTATTATACCGGACACATTCCACCAACACATGCTGTGCATCCTCTATCTTGCCACACACTTCACAGTTTGGAGAGTCAGACTTTCGCATGAGATAAGCAAAGTTGTTTAGTGGAATATGTCCTGACCGCAATCGATGCGCAGCAATAATTTGGCTTCGACTCAGTTTCGACCCGGAGAACCAAGGTATATGAGGAGGCTCACATTGTATACTTTTATACCAGATTCCTTTCGATTTCGTTCTTTCATTAAAGTGTTCTTTCCAAGACAGATTGTGTATTTTTCTATATTTACATAAGATTTCTGAATAGCTTGGTAATATATCCCGTGTTTTTGTGCCTGACAGGATGGCAATTTTGGCTAATCTATCAGCCTCCTCATTACCTGGAAGTCCAACATGGGATGGCACCCACTGAATAACTACATTTTTACTTGTTTGGTTAAAACACTGAATTTGTTCCAAAATTGTGTATGCTATAGCTAAGCCCTTTGACCCCTTATGAACACATTTAGAAATATGCTGTAGAGCGCTCTTACTATCGGTACATATCACTACTTTCATCACATTTAGTTCTAGTACATATTTCAATGCCTCAGAAATGGCAAATAGTTCGGCAGTCATGATAGAACAATGATTATTCATGCTATAAGTTTTATGATATTTATTCGCCAAATCGCAAAAAGCTGCTCCCACTCCGTCTGATGTTTTTGACCCATCTGTGTAAATGACATGCCAGCCAGAGTATCTTTCTCGCAATTCATTAAGGGCATTATACTTTAACAAATTAATATCATAATGTGATTTTGGAGCTGTGACACTAACTAGATTACATTTAATAACCTCCTTAATTTCTATGTTAGACACCCATGTCTCTAAAGTAAACATCAAAACTGGATATGAAGATGAAATCTCCTCAGCTGCTATCATACTATGTGAATTAACGAGTAGGGGTTTCCTCTTCCTATTCCAGTACCTATTTTCCATCATTCTACTAAGATCTGTTATCAAACTCGTAGATATATCATTCGTCCTGGATTGTAGCTTTAGACAAAATTTTAGAGAAAGGAATTGTCTTCTAATTTGTAAAGGAGGTATACACAATTCACTCTCCATTACGTGTATCGGAGTCGACTTAATAAAACCGCCGATTATTCTTAAAGCTATATTTTGTAATTTTTCCAATTTATAAGTGTGACTAATTGCAGAGTTATCGTACAAAAAACATCCGTAATCAATTCTACTCCTAATAAGGGCCATATAAAGTCTGCGCATAAATATAGGGTGAACACCCCATGACGATCCTGCCAGAACTTTCAGTAGCTGAACTTTTTTTTGTGAACTCTCATACACTTCGTTAATATGCTTCCCCCATCTTAAGCATTTGTCCAGCCACATTCCTAAGTATTTAATATAGTCAACTGCTTCTAAGGTATTATTGTTTACTTTGATGTCAGCTGAGAGTCTTCTGCGTCCTCTAGTAAATATACATACTTTGGATTTATTGTTTGATAATTCTAATCCTAAAACGTCTATTGATGCTACAAAACAATCTAAAGCTTGCTGCAATTTATCTACGCTGTCTTGTATTTTGGTTGTGTTACAATATAAAACAAAATCATCAGCGTATTGACTGACACAAATGTTATTAATATTTTGAAAAATATTGGCCGTAATTATGTTAAAGAGAAGGGGGGATAAAGGGTCACCCTGTGCAATTCCCTTACCAGTCCATCTTACATATTGTCTATTGCTTTCGTCAGCTTTTATAGTGAGATGTCTTTCTTTTAAAAAATCCCAAATATAAGAACAAATGTATTTCCCTACTTTCAAATCATTTAGAATTTGTACTACCCGGTCAATAAGAACGTTATTATAAGCTCCTTCCACATCCAAAAAAACAGCTACAGTTGGGGTATTTTCGGTAAAACCAATTTGTATTTTAGTAACTATGGCGCGCCAGGCTATCTTGACATGAGTGATCTCTTCTAAAACCAGTTGTACTAGGAGATAATATTTTATTAAATTCTATAAACCATTCTAGCCGCTTCAGAATCATGGAGTGAAATATTTTGCACAGACAAGATATTAATGCGATTGGACGAAGCTTACCATCGGAACCGCTGCTAGTTTTAGGAATATGTATCTGAAGTTTACACTGTGTTGTTAATAAAATAAACTTTTACGTAATAAAATAAACTTTTATGAAGTTATTGGTAGGTACTTTAAAGTATATAGAATGATTTACAGGACCTTACTTGACAGTAGCACCATCTGGTGAGCTGAAAAACGACAGCCCTCATTCACAATCAATGGTTTTATTCACGAAATAATTTATACCTAAAAGCTAACTGGTTTAATCTGTCAGTGCGATTTTCTTCATTATAACAAGATTTCAGTATCTTCTAAATCATATTCAAGGCACATAATATCATCTAGTTTATACGTCATTTCCTTACAATATTGTTCTAAAACCTAGCTATCATAATTCTTTATTTCTTATGTCGCGTACGTGAGCCGACTTGAGAGATCATCGCCGGATATATACAGCGACTAAATATGAAATGTAGATATGATTACATTGTTTTCTTTTTAAGACTACAGATTCTGTAGTTTTGTGTTTCAATGGTTTTCTTAGGTATTTTAAAATGTTTTGCAACAAAGTTTTTAGTTTTGAGGTCAAGCACAGGACCGGTCGTTTTGAAGACGTCCAGCAGTGGCTGGGCTTTTGATAAAGTAAAAAAAAAAGTAAGTTTTGCTAGTCGTTAAATAATATATTATTAACTAGCGACCCACCCGGCTTCGCACAGCTGCAACTTATTATTGAAAAAAATTTCAATATATCCGCCAAATCGGCCTCCAAAAAAGCCGTCCTCAAATGAGGCTCCATCATACATTTTGCAATTGTTTTTTTATTATTATAGAGTAGTAAGCGCAACTATCGATTCGAGCTTCAAAAGTTCATAAGCATGAATGTATCTCATGAAAGCTATAAACAATATTTCAGTGGTTGGATCGATGATATTAGAGAGCAAGATACGCTAGGTTCATACTGAGCAGCGTTCAAGTATCGTTGCGTTGTTACGACTGCGATAGATAATACGGAACGTATGATACAGAAAGAGATAGCTATTGCACTTAAAGTACTTAAATTACGACAATTGTGTTAATTAGTCTGCAACAATTTGCGCGCGCTAGTGCGATATCTACCTCTTTTTATTTATAATATCACTGGTTTTGAACTTATTGTTTAGATGCCGTGTGACCGATTGGAATCATGTTCTCTTAAATGAAAAACTTCTACTTCCATTCCTTTAGGGGAAGAATTTTCAAGAACCTATTGTTAGTTTCACATACTTTCAGTGTGAATGGATCTCTTGTTACTTGAAGACATTACCCACCAGTTGTCCCTTTAAAAGCACTAAGAGAGCTCATGAACTGCCGCACGGGTCAATCTTCAAGGTTAAGCAGCGCTTGCCATGGTCAGTCTGTGGATGGGTGACCGTCATTACAAACCGAGTTTCCTCCGTGACTCGTTAAACCGTTGTTGGTCCCGGCTGTTAATTGTAGATCTTTGACACTCGTTAAGTAGTCAGTGGTCCGAAAGTCTGACAACCAGTCGTACTAACGGATATCGTACCCAGTACTAACTGGGTTGTGGAGGTCATACAGGCAGTCGTTCCATGTTTAGCTGCAGCCGGTTAGAATTTAAGCTGACCCTAACATATTTGGGAAAAGGCTAGACAGAAGATGATGTCCCCCCTTTTAAAACACAAGAACTGTACTCGTACTAGAATGGAAATGAAAGAATGATCATGAATTAATAAATAAATAATAATAAATATAAGTTTATTTCGGAACAAAAACCTAAGACTAGGTACAACAAATAAAACGATGGTAGCTTCAAAAGTATAAACTGTAGCGCAGGTGACAAGAATGTAAACCTAATTTAAACTAATGCAGAATGTCACATGTATTACTGTAGTCACGGAATGTCAGTCAAGGAAAACATTGTCACTTGTCAAACACTGTCCTTTTTTACCTTTAGGTAAAAAAGCTAAAGCTTTAAAGGAAAACATTTGACCGTCTTCATTTTGATTTTCATTAGACCCCTTTTTTTAATTGTCTGGGAGTTTCGAACTTGACCTCAATTTACTTAGGTACTTTTATGTGGATTTTTTGTGTTATTCATTGCCCCAGGACACGTTTTCAATGGCGTGAGCCACGAGTATGTTTCGACATTACTCGTCTGGTTTTGAGTTCAAATAAAAAAATACGAGGAGCCTTTTCTTGCTCTGGTTATTAAAGTTGACTACAAAGGAACTACCAAGTCAGGTCTCGCGACATAGACCTCCTCCACTTATTCCTGTACTAATCTGTTTTTCGGCAGCAAACTCTTCAAATAGGGGAAGCTCCATGTAAAACACTGGTATTCAGCTGAATTCAGTTAAAGTGAAACTGACTCCAACATAGCTGGCTTAGACCTTCAAGTTTTAGGTGACGTGGGTTCGATTCGAACCCAGGCAGGCGCATTACTCTGTGTAATTTTTTCATCACCAGTTCTCTCAAAATGGTGAAGGAAAACATCGCGAAGGAGTACCTGTGATATCTACCAACGCCCTCTGGGCCCGCGTGGTAACTTAAAGCGAGAGCTGGTGGCTCGTGGTGGCTCCTCTCATAGAGAGAAGAGCCTTGTGTCCCAACAGTGGGAACATTAAACGCTGATTATGCTGTCGAAAGCTAAATAAGTACCAATAATAGATGAAAAAAGAAACTATTTTTTTTGTACCATAAAATTCGCGTTTTTTCATAATTTTGCAGTGGATGGTCCTACAATTTATGCGCCAGTCGTGCCTTCTTTAAGACATACTTTATATCAATTTGATCGAGTTCCCCTGCGAAATATACCCTACAGCATATGTATGCAGCTGTAAAATGACGTCAAATTTTATTGAGACGAATATTTTTATTGCTCTCCATTTTATGCATACTTATCAGTACCTAGTCGTGGAAAAATACGTGAGTTGGATGGAAATGGAGCTCGTGGCAAAATAATAACAGTCGTTCGGGACGATCTTTAGGTTAAGCCGCGCTTGCCTAGGTTGGCCTGTGGATGGGTGACCGCCCATTACATACCGAGTTTCCTCCGTGCCTCGGAAAGCACGCTAAACCGTTGGTTCCGGCTGTCATCTGTAGATCTTTGACAGTCGTTATAGGTAGTCAGTGGCCCAAAAAGTCTGACAACCAGTCTTAACAAAGACTATCGTATTACCCAGTACTAGCTGGATTGTTGAGGTCAGATAGGCAGCCGCTATATGTAAAATACTGGTATTCAGCTGCATCTGGTTAGACTGGAAGCCGACCCCAACATATTTGGGTAAAGGCTGGGCAGGTGATGATGGATGGAAAAGGAGAACTTAAAATTAGATAAAAATACTGTGCATTTATTATTACCGTTTTTGATCGTGCTTACGGGGTCAAAATTCACTGCTGTGAGGAAAATAGGCAAAAGGAAAAGAAAACTTCAATAGTCTTTCTGGATAATTAAAAAATTCATCAGCACATCAGCAGACGACTGCTATGGGTCGTGGGCCGGCCCAAATCGTCGCCACGTGTACCGGGTTCATGCTTTTGCCTCCAGCTGATTGCCGTGACCTTTGTAACGCTGCGCTATCCAGTACGTGCACTGAAAAAATACTTTTGTTAAATATACTAAATTCCCAGTACTTTTTACAAAAGCCAAGGGTTAATATAGGTCCTACACACTTTTTTGTTGATTTTACTAAACCCAAATAGAAACATTTACAAAACTGGTATGGTATTATTAACTCATTAGAATTGTAATAACGTTATTTTTATTATGTATCCGATACCCTATTAGTTAGTATAACTTAAGGTTATTGTTTAGCATTTTTTAGTAAACCTGTTTCGTATATTTTACCCCATAATTTACTCAGAACATACGATACTAGTCTTGTAATATTTACTCATTCTGTTTACTTCAGAATTTGGCTCTATCCGTCTTCCGTACTGTCCACTGAAACCTAATTTGAAAAGTTGCTGGATATTTTTTTTATTTTTCTGTTATTGCATGTACTATGTTTTGTTTCTGCATCACCCTAATGTAAACTGATGTATTAAGCCCGCTTTTGTACAGGTTATACTTACGTTAAAAAAAATGTATACATATAGTTAATTATACATAACACAAACGTTATTTACTGTTGATTGAAACGTATTAATAATTCAATATTCGTTCTAATTCGTTGCAAGGTCTTAAGAATATTCTTGATATCTAGAGTGCGTTATGGTTCTTTTGGCGCGTAAACATAGACGGAACAGTGGGTCTAAAATGGCCACTTTATCAGAATCGTAATACGAATCACGTTAAAAATTTAAAACTCTTAAAATGGACTTTCTGGTCATAACCATAAAGACCATTTTAAGAATTTTAAAGTTTTAACGTGATTCATATTATGATTCTGATAAAGCTTCCATTTTAGTGCCCCTGAGCTAAGCCGCCATTTTGTTTTTGCAATACAATTCCCACGGAAGATTTCATAATTATTGACACTTCAACCAACTTATCAGTGCAGGCGGAAAAACACAGAACTAAACTAAATGTACAGACCGCCAGCAAATCAACCTATCCGAAACTGTAAAATTTTCCAAATCAACCTTGAATGAACCTAATGCGTTGGCGATAAAGTTGAAAATCTATTAAAGAAATTTGACAGATTGTAGTAGCTCGATGAGCTGGCATCTGTACCAAACCAAGTTTGACATATCGATGAAAATGTTCATGACAAGTAGTCATACTGCCGTTTAACGTGGTCATTCTAACGCCAAAAACCATGAAGCACAGTATCTACAGTGTGTATGTTTCGCCACCAGGTTGATCCAGATGATAGCCAACAACCGCGCCACGTACTTCCATCAGAAGGTGTGTGGCCACTGTCAACGGTTTCCAGGGCTGCAGACTTGGCTCATGAGACCGTCTCGCAACGTCTTAGAGGTAAGATTACATAATATCTACTTAATAATATGTATACTTTTTCCCGTTTTGCACCTTATATCTATAATAATCTTAGTGGA
Source organism: Eugnorisma glareosa (assembly GCA_947578425.1). Classification (NCBI taxonomy): domain Eukaryota; kingdom Metazoa; phylum Arthropoda; class Insecta; order Lepidoptera; family Noctuidae; genus Eugnorisma; species Eugnorisma glareosa. The sequence goes on along the minus strand of OX387960.1, from coordinate 13,947,060 downwards.
GACGCAATCTATACTTTACCCATTGGAACCTTAAGGTTGCATTTCCTTTTGTAGTCTGGCCCATTTCGATGTTTCCCTTGCCACAGTGACCACTTTCCACATACATGTTCGTCTTTGCACATTATACCTACTCCCATTTTTTTTTGTTTTTTTTTTTCGGATGCGAAATCATCAAATAACTCCTCCCGCTCTGGGCTGAGCAGGAGGGAGTGTCAGACTTTTACTGACTAAAACCCATCCATGTTCCTTGTTTTGCCCTTTGTGTTCCAGGGACGCGGTATCTCTTTCGAACAGACCCGCAACCCTGACAACCTACCTACTCCCATCTTCTTGTAATTTTAATAAAAGGCTAGGGGATTTCTCAGCCGCAGCCGGGCTTGCGTAGGGCATTAGACTTTAGGCTTTAGACTCGCCTGGGACTTCAATATAACTGACGATGTGGTGTACTACCATTGCGGTGTATTTACAATGCACACCTCTGCCTGACCCGTCGGGGATTACATCATCAATAAGTTCATCTTCTTCCTGCCCTCGTTCCATGATACATGAGGTCGGCACAACCCCTCGGAGATAAGAGGCGAGATGTATGGGACTTGTGTTGTCACGTCATTGAGAGCTTTCATTTAAAGCCGTGACCTTTACACACGTATAGTCAGCCGGTACGAAACTTACCAGACGTAACAGGGAGACAGATAATGTAATACTAGCGTTAGGAATTAATTTCGACGTACGTGTAAGATTGACGAAGCGAAAATAATCGATGATTGGCGTAACGAATTGCATCGGATCGCTAACGATTGGCATTGCATTTAGCAGCTGCAAGCAAATTGCGATCTAATTTGTAGCCCTGGTTGAATTATTTTAAGGTAATAAATACATACTATTCACAAACGCTTCGATTCGACAAGTAGTATGTCTATCTTTTTTTGGTACTACGAAAGCGAGCGAGATAGACACGTACGACTTTCCGAATCGAAAGCGAATCGAAGAGTTTGTGAATAGCTTGTCTGATTTTGTATTCCGTAATCGATTTCTAATATATGTGTTTTCATTTATTGTGACCCCCGCATTTAAACCGTGTTTACATCGAATATTATAATGTAGACTTAATTAATGAATTATCTTCGAAACATCGGCGTCAGATTAGTCGTCTAGGATCGGATTTAGTTATAACTAAGCCAGGCACTAGCTCAGATAAGGCGATCACAATTAATGTCAAATGTCATAAACTAACCCTACCCAACTTTAGAAGGATTGACTTTGCAACCAATTAGCTACGCAGAGACTTAAGTTTAAGCCAATTATGTTAAGTTAGTTAACATTCAAATAACATTAAGGTCTAGTGTCCACACTTATACACAGAAATTATAAATGCGTGAGTAATTCTGTCTGTCTGTTTTACCTTTTCACGAAATAACGGCTGAATGGATTTTGCTGAAATTTGGCATACAGGAACACCATTTTTGATCCGGTATTACATTAGAAAAATTGTTTTTGACTTATACACGACCAACAAGCATCACGGGCACGTGAAAGAGCTAGTGCCAAAGAATAAATCTTCTTCTTTATGAACAATGTTCAAATATGTTTGAAATACTGCCTCGTTGGTCGAGTGGTCGCAAGCGCGACTGCTGAGCATGAGGTCCCTGGGTTCGATTCCAGGTCGGGCATAGTGTTATTGGGTTTTTCCATCAGTAATTTCTTAGTACCAGACACGGATTCTGGATTTGTGTCCGGTTGAAGGCAATAGGCTCGCCCTCTGTTACAAGTTAAACTTAACCGGCTATATTTGGGTGTAATATCAGGCACTCCTCTACCTAACCTTGCGTGATGTTTGAAATATTGTAACCTATGTTAGAATGTATCAAAATATTACAAAGTGATATGTTTTATGCTGTCAAAAATCCATTTACTTACCTGGCATTGATGGAGGAATATGATGGATGCTGTATAAAGTAGACATAAAAATATTAAGTCTGTGAAAATATTATATGAACGATATTTGTTGGTTCAATATTTGGAAAACCGTTACTCACTTTTGTAGTACCTACGCAAATAATTATTTTACCTTATTTGTTCTAGCGAGAGCAGCGGTGGCCCAGTGGTGGCGGCCCCGACTTACGAACAGAAAGTCGTGGGTTCGAACCTAGGCAGGCGCATTACTTTGTGTAGTTTATTTCATCACCACTGCTCTCAAAACGGTGAAGGAAAACATCGTGAGGAAACCGGCATGTCCTAGAACCAAAATTTCGAAGACATGTGACATCTACCAACCCGCACGGGGCCCGCGTGGTGGATTATAGCCCATTCCCTCTCATAGAGAGGAGGCCGTTTGTCCCAGCAGTGGGAACATTTAAGGCTGATTATGCTATTTGTTCTAGAGAGACTCCAGTGGTCCGTTTCTCACACTTTAGACAAAAAGCGTTATTGATTCACAATACTTTAACCGTTTTTATTACATAAGCTTAATTAGTATGGGTCAGGTACTTGAAATACTTATACGTATCTCGATTACAAGTAATTCAAATACTGCCCAGTCCTGCAGACATCTAACTATAAACAAGTTATACTGCACTAGCATAAGCTTAAAAAAAACAAAATACATGAAAAAACATCATCATTAACATAAAACAAAGATATTTTAAGCAAAAGTGTCCGTTGCAGGGACAAAATCTCGCAAAACCCTTCGCTTGTCTCAATAAGGACACCATTATTTCCTCTTAAAGACAATCTTGTCCATGACTTTGACAAACGGATGGCGTTTGTTGCCAAAATTTTGTGGAAATCAACGCTTTTGGTCTGCATACCTCGTAATAAAGCCTTTTGTTCATTGAAAGACGATACTTGAAAGAAAGTAAAATACATTTTCATATTTACCACACAACAATTTTCTGCCAAATGAATACAAAAAAGTGTACAATAATTTGTTTTCTCAACAATGTTGCACAACTTTTAGGTATAACAATTACGGAACATTGACATGTTATCAACACTTTAAAAATATGTTGCTGAAACATTTTACGCAAAATTATACGCAAACTAACGAATATGGAGCTGAAATAAACTTCTGGAACCTTAAAGATTGGATAAAGTCTTTTATGAGTTGAGCATTGTACTCATTCTGGTTGGAAAACGACTAAAGTCACATGTTAGCGTTCTCCTCTATATTTCTTGCAAAGAAATTTCTTAAAGAACTGGTTTATTGAAAGCATGTTCCGTAAGAGCAGTATAAAAAACGAAGTCACAAAGTAGGATGATTTTTCTGGTTGCTGTATAAAGTGTTTTGTATTACCCAAAGTGATTGCTAGCTAAAAATATTTTTCTGTGAATTAACTGAGTGTAGTATGTACTTTTCATGATTTTACTCGACTAATGTCTTAGAATCTTGTGTATCTAAAGAAAAACCACACTACCACACTATCCCAACCCTATCCCTATACCTATCCCGACCAATAATTAAACTTGTAAGGGAAATTTTATAAATAAATAACTACATAAAGCTCTACCGTATTGGTTTTCATTGGCGTTGTCCACGCTATTCTTTCTCAACATCCTACATTACATAATAAAGTTACACCAAACCTAATAATATAATCTACCAATTCTCACAAGCCCTCTCCGGACATCAATCAACGCGACACGAATCTCAATTCAGACAGAAACTGTCAGACCGCAGTCACTAGTCAATCAAATCCCTCTTCCAATGGGATTGCAACTAATTCTACGCTCCCAATCTGGCTCAATCATAGCGGTTCAATCTTGTCGAATGACAGGCATAGAACTAAGTGGATAGGTACAGAAGGCTGGCTCTGTACGACGAGCGAAAGTCTATGTACACAGAGATATTGCAGCGACATCTATAATGCAAGATAAGAACTAAAATTCCTGCGTCGCGCCTTCAAAATTATCTGCGATTAGCATATAATTAGACAACAACCGTCCCGCAATAGCCCACTAGACAGAACACTCGTCTGGTCGGAGGATCCTCTCTTAACTATAGAGCATATATTATATAAGGTCTATCTATTCATACACGAAATCTCTTAAGTGGTCATTGTACTCATCATTATGAACAACTTTTACTATGGGACCAACCCCGAAATCGCGAAAAAAAATCAGCTGTTCTCTACAATATCTCGTCAAAATGTACTGAACAGCTGTTTTTTTTTTCGCGTTTCGGGGTTAGTCCCATAGTGAAAGTTGTTCATAATGATGAGTACAATGACCCCTTAAGAGATTTCGTGTATGAACAGTACACCTTATATAAGGATCTCTGCATCCAGTTCTTCATACCTCCGTAACAGTTACATTGACTACAGTACCAGTGCGAAAACGCGTTACATGCCCTGACAATTGGTGACTTTTTGACTGCATCAGTGAGCGGTATTCGCGTCGAATTCTCCGCCAAAAAAGCTTGAACTTTTTGCTATCGATATGCTAAGAATAAGTATCAGGCTGTAGATTATAGAAAAGTTTGTTTCAGTTTTGAATGGCGTCGTCTCTGTCGATCAAATACTACATTTCCCTTATCAATGACCTCTTTCTGTACATGACAGCGATCTCAAACTATGGCCTGCCAAGAGTACATTTGCACTCGCTGTGATTAGACGCGTGTCTTTGAATACGTACGTTTCTGTGCCCATTGAGATACTGACCTTCTGCACCTATCTATTCTGTGGTGATAGTCCTAACACACTTACCTCCTCCCCGCACCCCTTGCCCGTCTCACGGCGTCCCGTACTAATTGCCAACTAATTATCGAGAGCTTCGCAACCTAACCGCTCCACTTTACCGTATTAGAAAGCTAACAGCCGGCTGTAACTGGTTATGTCCTAATTTGGACTTGCTGTTATTGGGATAGTGTCTGGAAGTCGTTTTGAACTTATGTTGTGTGGTAATGGGCTGGTTAACTGTTTCTTTGATGGCTTATTGTTTTTCTCTTAAGGTGGATGCGCAAGGGTAGCCCGCGAAATTTAAATTTTCTTACGTTTATTGCAATTTGCAGGTCAGTGCCAGCTTGTATGTTGATGAAAATATGAATGGCGCCAGTAACACGTATGGAGTTACAGAATTATAATCATTCAAATCATCAATACAACCATCCAAGTTCATATAATCCCAAAGAGTGACTTTTTCATGAAATAGCCATTGAATGGGGTCCGTCAGTCTGCCTATCTCAGTCTGCCTATGTCTGTATCTCATGAACCGTGATAGTTACACAGTTCAAATTTTCACAGATGATGTATTTCTGTTGTGCCGCTGTAACAACAAATACTAAAAACAGAATAAAATAAATATCTAAGGAGGGTTCCCATACAACCAACGCGTATGTTTTTTTTTAAATGTTACGAAACCCTTCGTGTGCGAGTCTGACTTGGTCGGTTTTTTTTTCTTCCATTCTCCTCTGTCAACCGTCACGCTATCATTTACTCCTTTAACTTTCATATCATTCCTTACACAATCCATCCATAGTTTCTTTAGTGTTCCTCTCCTTCTCTATCCATCAACGTTCCAGAAGCTACTACAATAACAACAAAAAAATATTGAAATAGTTCTCTAGTGTCAATGTTTCGTAAAGTCATTTGTAATTTTTTCTTCCTGTTCGTCAAACTGGGACTCAGATCTTTGGTCCCCACATTGACGTCATACTGGGGGCCTAAAATGGAAGCTTTATCAGAATCATAATATGAATCACGTTAAAAATTTAAAATTCTTAAAATGGTCTTTATGGTTATGACCAGAAAGTCCATTTTAAGAGTTTTAAATTTTTAACGTGATTCGTATTATGATTCTGATAAAGTGGCCATTTTAGGCCCCCTGGTAGAACCAATAACCCAGCTTACAACAATTCATCTCAGTTCAATTTGAGAAAGGACGAAGTTTCTGGAATATCCCGCAGTTCATTTTGCTAAGCTTCCTGTGAGCGTCGTCTTTGACTCAATAACACCGCAAAAGCCATCTGTCTTTTAGAAAACTAATGTTAAAACTTGTCGCTCTTGTTTTTTTTGTACACTACGACAAACTCGTTGCATTTTAGTAACTTGTTGAAGTATTAAGGAAAAAGAAGATTAAGATTCTAGAGACGTAAGGATGTGGGTAGAAAGTAGCAAGTATAACATAACATCATACTCGTAATACTCGAAGGATTAGGCAGGCTCAATTGGCCAGCTATATTAAAAAAAAAATGATAAAGAAATTCTTAAACTTATACTGTCACCAGTCACTCATAGGATTTATTCCGTGATCTTATAGAGTATTCCTAGCTCCCGATATTTCGACGCTTCCGAAATTCTCCCCGATATTTTGATTTTCGATTGTCAAGTACGTGGATTCCGCTTTTAAGTATGTTCAAAAGTAACAGCCGGCGTCGTAATAAGGACTCCACAAAATGTAGTGATACTGTGAGTGTGTTTTGCCGTGCACAAAGTCACGGCAAAGTCGTATCAAAAGACTAAGAAAGAGGGTAAACAAAGAAGAAGGATCAAAATTCTCCCACGTCCTACGGCAAAGAGAAGTATCATAAAAAAGATAAAAATGGGTATAAAAAGATGGCATACTTCCAAACTCCATCCTTTGTTTTTTTTTTACGGATGGGAAATCTTCAAATGACCCCTCCCAGTCTGGGCGGAGCGGCAGGGAGTGTCAGACTTGTACTGACTAAAACCCATCCATGTTCTTTCTTTTGTTCTTTGTGTTCCGGGTCGTGGTCGGGTCGTGGTCTCTTTCGAACAGTCCCGCAACCCAGGTCCAAACCCCATCCTTACACTCTAGCATATAAAAAAAATGCTATGAATATTCATTCAGGGGCAGTAATATCTTCATATAGGTACCCATTTTTATAATTTTTTGAGATACTTCTCTTTGCTGTAGGACGTGGGTTAATTTTGTATCGACCGTGCCCCTTCTTCTTTGTTTGCACCTAACAATTTATTTACCATCCACATTCTCCAGTCAACCCACGATCTTGGCGCTTGCAACAGCGTCGAAAAATCGGGAGCTCAGAATAATGGGTAATCACGGAATATATGCCGTAAGTGACAGTAACACTGTTTAGTTATAAACGGTGAAAGCTTAAAACAGTATTTAAAGACATTCTTGATGGAAAAACCTAATAACATTCCCTCGATTTGAGAATCGGGCCCAAAACCTCACCCAGTTTCTGAAATTCTATAACATAAACAAATATTTCTTTCTTCTTATCTTTTACATTCAAAATGGAAGGAACACATCATTTTACTATGGTAAAACGTCGTTTATATGTTCACGACACCTGCAAACTGACAGGGGTAAACAGGACACGTACCAATTTTACAAATTGACAGTTGTCGGAGGTCAGAGCAATCGTTTGCGACACATTGTGAAACATTCGGAATACATTGGATTCATATATTTCCATTGTATTTGTTCGTGGTATGTTTAAGATATGAATTTGTTTAGAAATATGGCTTTATTCAGTTAAATAGACTTTATTTTACATGAGAAATGGTAAGTAGGGTTGAAGAAAGGATTTAAATAAATCATGAGGTAGTTGAAATATTAACATTTTGATAAGAGAGCTGAGGAGCTCGTGATTAAATACTAACAGCCATTCGTCTCCATCTTTAGGTTAAGCCGCGCTTGTCTAGGTGGGTCCATGGATGGGTTACCAACCATTATGATTATATCGAGTTTCCTCCGTACCCTGGAATGCACGTTAAGCCGTTGGTCCCGGCTGTTAATATTATTAACATACGAAAAAAGTGGTGTGATGATCAAGTTTTGAGTTTGAATATGGATGGCTAAACCAGTGGGGGAGACGAAGGAAACGATGCATATATGATAGATGATATGGCTAGACGATGGGAGGTAGATGTCGGGTAATAGTGAAGTATGGATGAAGAAGACATTCTGTGTGGACTCCAAAATAAATTGGGATTGGGGCAGAAGAATGATAATGAAGAATGACGATATACTTCATTTGACACAAAATAAATTAAGTGTGGTTCAAGTAGGTATTGAAAAATGTATTGGGAATTAAAACATTAACAAGAATTTGTGTGGTACACTAAAAACCCAACTACTGAAAAATCACGCTCTTATTTAAATCGGGTTTTTTTTTCGGTTTATAGCTTATGTTACACGGGCCATAATAACGAATCGATTGGCTCTTTATTCATCAAAATCGGATGAATAGTTTAGGTGCTACGGAGGAACATACCTTAAATACAAACATACTTACATACACATAGACTGCTAAAATCATAACCCTTTCTTTTGGCTTCGCCGTAGTCGGGTGAGAAGACCGAAATAAATAATAAGTGTGTGAAGTATTGAACAAGATTACTGTTATTTTTATCGTTTTTCACAAATGCGTTACTAATTTTTTGGGTTCGTATACTCGTACTACTGATATTTGTCTTCATGTGACGTGGTGCTACAGCGACTAGCGTAACGCTAATGAGCTCAAAGATCTACACAAGATCGAGTTTGAAATCCATTAGATATACAGCGTGTAACAGGACCCTTTAGGAAGCCGTCAACCAAGTATTATGTACATCAAACTAAGTAACTTTACGCAAAAATTATTGCTGGGAAACGACTTTTATTTTTTGGAGTGAAATATCACGTTTTACGGTAGGACTCGATGTAACGGACTCAAAACATTGTGCTGATGGATGGATTGAATAGTACGGGGGTTTTGGACTTGTGGAGGTGTTTAAAGTAAAAATCTTACATTAAAAACAGGTTAAAAAAAAAAACTTGTGAAATAGTTGCAACTTTGACCCCCAATATCTCCGTAATTAGAAGGTTCCCAGGTATAGTCTAAACAACAACAAAATTAAGGGTCTTGTTACCCCCTATATTAACATAACACCACGCCTCTAATCTGTGTATGAAATTAATTTCTTACAAACAGCATACATAGTTTACTCCCATTTGGCCAGTTATGTTTAAGTCCCATGAAATAGGGGGCGAACATAATGCCATCAAACGGGCACAAGAGAAATTCCTGATAGATATAAATAGATATTGGATACTACTGATACTGTTAGCCTGCGTCATCCCACTGCTGGGCAAGACCTCCGCCTATACGACTTTCAATTGTTTCCATCCAGGGCTAATGTGGGCCACTGGAAGAAGTCGAATAAGATAGTAATAAGTTAATTTTTAGGGTTCTGTATCTCAAAAGAAAAAAACGAAACCCCTTATAGGATCAGTCGCGTGTCTGTCTGTCCGTCTGTCACAGTCAACTTATTCCGAAAACTTCTAGACCGATTGATTTGTTTGGTACACAAATGTAAGTCGGTGACTCAAAGACGGCCTTGTAACGTAAATGAATGAATTTTAAACATAGGGTCCACTTATGGGGGGTAAACTAGAAAATGAAAAAAAAAAATGGTTTTGCTAACTATATCGTGTTACATATCAAATGAAAGGGCTCGGATTGTCAGATCCTTAAATATTTAAAAAAAAAAAATTATAAGTGAAATAGTTTTGTAGTTATTTAAGAAAATAGGCGAAAATTGATCATTCCGAAAATTTGAAAACCTATAAGTATCTATAAACGTACGGAACCCTCTCCACGCGAGTAGAACTCGCATTTGCCCGGTTTTTAAACTATGTATCGGTTGATAATAAGAATAACCTTACTGTAGCCGTAGCAACAGTTACTAGAAAGCCAGACAGTAGGTAATTTTCGCATGAAGGTTAATGGTAGAGGGTGCGTCAGACTAACCAAGATTTTAACTTTTGTGGGTTCCGTATCCAAAGGGAGCCAGCGGAACCCTGTTATAAGGCTCTGTCTCTGTCTGCCTGTCCGTCAGTTTGTCACAGGGTTTTATCTTCAGAACCTTATTAAGTATTCCTTTGATCCTTGTCTGTCATATTATCAAATACATATTTTCCTTTAAAATAAAACAGAAAACTATTTTCAAAATAAAAAAAAAGCTTTGTAGATAAAACGAAATTCAACGATACAAAAGTCTAGAAGGATTTAATAAAGTCTGTATTATGATTGATACTAAGTGAAGCCTGTTTATTCGCTTTATTGTCTAGACTAGTCTGAACAATGTACGTAGAAAAAAAAAAACTAAGTATGAAACATTTTATAAAAGAAAATGTAGATGAGATCGCCTATCGCCTATGAAGGCTGAATTTTAAGAAATTTCGATTATACGAGAAATGTATTGGATAAGTTCTATGCGATTTCGGATTTTTCTAGTATTAAAATCTCAGTTTATCTCTATATATTTTATTATTATCTCTATAGTTTTTTTTTTACTCTTAGAAGCAACAGGATCGATCGGTATCAACCATTTTTTTGTTTGTGAAAATTGGCCACTTTGTGACTGTACCATTTACTTTTTTCTAAAAGTCGGAATGGAGATTGAAACTTAGAATGTTACAGTTAGTAACCTAAGACCGTTTTCCTGTAGTACTACAGTTGAAGTACCAACTCTTACTGCCCTATCTGAACATTCCACCAGTATCCGTAAATGAGGAAGGATTTTTTAAAATGTTATTATTGACTACGGGATATTTACGATGATTACTATTTATTTTGAGGTCCCGATATTTTGGCGCTGTTACAAGCACCATGATCACGGATAAACCGATAGGATAGGTTGGTAGAATGGTAGAATTGTATTGAAGTTCGTCATTTTTCCCGATGACATTTCATCATGCAGACGGCTTGTATTCTTAATAAGTTTTATCATTTATCTCGGTATATCTTTCATTATTCCGTACCTACTTAAAATCTCTTAAATTCTGGTATTCATGTAAATCCAGATTATAACTTGTAGGCTTTGTGGGGGATTAGACTGGGGTAGAATAATAATAGAAATTGAAACCGACAAGCATTTAAGTGCGCTTTAAAACTTAAAACAATCGTCCATCAAATGAACGTTTTTTTTTTCTGTTTTTCAAAATAATTGGTCATGTATAATATTCAGTTTTTTTTTACGTCATTTTGTTAAGTCATAATATTTTTGGGTTGTCATTCTCATGATCCCAACAATGAGGAATGATATGAAAGAGGAATAAATGTAGCCGTGACGTCTGACCGGGGAGAATGGAAGAAGGAAACGTATCGTGATGACCCTAAGTAGAATAGGACACGAGCAGGAAGATGATATTCATGATGATTTTCAAGATCCCAATAAACAATCTTCATACTACCAGGTGATGAGAAAAGAGCCTAATCATAGAAATTGTTTCAGCCGATGATAATAGCGAAACGGGAGTACCCTTATCACCGATGGGAGCCGCTGTACTTCGGCACCAACAAGGAGCCTTGGTACAGTGAATCACTGTACTGGGAAGGAGTTCAGGACAAAATGACACAGGTAACTTAACACACCATAGTATTTTGGCCAAGAAGCCTTTTGGTCAAAGAGTTTTTTGGCCAAAAAGTCTTTGACCCAGAAGCCTTTTGGCCAAGAAGCCTTTTGGTCAAGAAGTCTTTTGGCCAAGAAGCCTTTTGGTCAAGAAGTCTTTTGAACAAGAAGGCTTTTGGCCACACCTTTTGGTTAAAAGCTAAACTATCAAGCTAGAACTAGCAATTAAAGGAAGTTGTCTATTGCATGCCATGAGTGACCACGACTTAACTTACGGAGCGATGACGCACATGACGGAAACAAATATCACGTATCGTCCAAGAGTCCGAAGTCACGTGAGACGCCAAAGCTGAACCAATCTTAAAAAATGTTTGCAAAAAGATAAAGGTTCCAATCCGGTTCGGTACCGATCCGTACTTCTAAAATAGTCCCAAACTTTCTGTATTCCGGTTCGGACATCTTTATGCAAGCCCCCTTTTTTTTTCTGAATGGAAATCATCAAATAACTCCTCCCGCCCCTAAGCCCCTTCAGCTCTAGTCGTTCTCACCCTTGATCGGTGACTTCATTTGCTATGTCTTTGTTCTGCTTTAGATGTTGGAGATGTGTCTTCAAGAATACCGGATGGTGGTCCTCGACGGGGGTTTCCTCTCTCATGCGGCCAGCAACAAACCCAAACATCGTCTGAAAAGAGCAGAGGTTATGAACACGAACAACTATTTGAAGATCATCAAATGGTTCAGAGAGAAGTATGAAGAAAGACAGGAGTGTAGAATGCTTTGGGGCTTATATTATACGTTTAAATAGTGAAAAGGAAATGTAGTCGAGTGCAAAAAATACTCAAAAAGTGGATCGAAGTTTATAGTGGTCGGATTTCTATGGATCTTTTTATTGAGTTCCTAGGTGTAGAGAAGAAATTTTAAAAAAGTCGCCTCTTGCGAGTTTTTATTGTTTTTGAATTTCTTTTGAAATTGATAACTGATACTTTTTCCAAAAACCACATTCGCAAGTGTAGTGACATTAAAATCAATTCGCAAATATTAGAAAAGTCCCATAAAAATCCGACCACTCCACCTTACTGTTTCATTGCACTAGACTATAATAATGAGTTTAAGATGCAAGTGTTTTGAGTTCACCAAGCAGTCATTTTAGGCCTTTGGTTAAACTTGAATAGAAAACAAAACTTTAACTTGAATGGAATACAGAACTTTTATAAAATTACTGATTCAATGATTACAGAAACTCACGCTTATTATGACCGCTTAGTATGCAATTAGAATTTTTTATCAAATAATTGCACGTTTATCAATTAATTGACGATGTTTTGGTGTGTTTTGAATTTTGTTTCTTCTATAAGTTTTATAAGAGTACCAGGGTTACTCTTTATTGTAAGCTTTCCTTATATGGCGAGTTAAGACAAACGACGAGTTACAAAAGAGCAACCCGTGACGATCTTTGCGCAAGTGCACAGTCTTGGTACAATACAATTTTTGAAGATTTTTTAAAAGAAATACTTATTTAACTACATCATTTATGTATTATTAACTTGTTTCTTTAATTTTTGTTAAAATGTTATTTTTACATTTATATTTCATATCTACGTGAATCTTTTTGAAGAAAGAAAATAAAGATATTGTATTTATTTATTTTGTATTTGTTTATATTATTAACTCATTGGTAGAGTGGATCTAGAAATACAAACAGCACTACGCATTTTGCCAGGCCATGGTTTGACCATATTTTCACGCCTCATACGGAATACATCGAATTATAGTGCACCCTGCATTATGTAGATGGAATTGAGAGTTAAGAACTGCTCCTGAATAGTGAAATCAAAGATCTAATTTCGGCGACTACCTACGACTTTATCCTAAACTTACTCATCGAAATGTTGATATTATACAAAGTATACTATAATAATAATAATTCATGTACTACTTGAGTGACTATTTGTACCAGTTTGTGGAAAAATAACATATGGAATAGCATTAAAACAAAGTGAGCATGGTTCTGCCATAATGTACCACCCCACATCAAATTTTCTCCCATTTTGCGAAGATATTGTAATGTATTTGAATAGTAATCGCTGATTGATTTAAAATCTGTTCAAATCATACGTTTTGGATGAATATGGGACAAATTTGACTGGATAGTAATATACCACATTTAAAACGTTGGATTAGATCGACGTATATTTATCTGAATTAATAAGAGATTGTGTGGTTCATTATGGCAGACCTAAGTCCTAGTAAATTATAAAAGGACAATAGCACATATTGTATGGTCTTGTGTGCGTATGTGAGTGATTGAACTTTGAGTTATAAATATCTGAGAGTTAGTTTCATTATGACGAGTATTGTTTTTACGCGACTACCAAGCATGAGGTCCTGGGTTCGATTCTCGGATCGAGCAAAGTGTTATTGGGTTTTTCTATTAGGAATTTCGCAGTAGCAGTCTCGGAGTCTGGATTTGTGCCCAGTTGATGGCTCGCCTCCTATGACATGAGGATGTGGATTGTCCTGTGAGTTTGAAGCCATGTTAAGTTTTGTCAAAGTTTTTTTTAATCACCTAATCAAAATTAGAAATAGCTAGATATAAGCGCTGCCGTCGAGCAGATACATTTGACTGCACGACTATTTTTCCGGTGTAATTTTATGATGTTCCATTGTAAGATTTAGCTGAAGTTTAATCAGATTTACTAAACAAATATAACAGCTAAGATATTGGTTGAGAATTGTCTTGTTCGGTAAGGCTTGTAATATTCAAGGTCATGCAAGGGAGCGTCAAATCAAATCAAATCAAAGCATTTATTTCAAGTAGGCCAGTTACAGGCACTTTTGAATTGTCGAAACAAAGATAACAATTAAATGTAGCTACAGTCCCAGTCACAAGGCATAAAAACTGTGAAAGTACTGTAGTTGCCCATTCCCTATCGTAGATCTCTATGGAGAAGAACGGGCAAGAAACTCCATGGACACTCTTTTAAATCAGCAAATTGTTACAAAATCTTGGTTACATCATTCATGTTGAGATGGTACACGTCGGTTTCGTAACTGGTCTTATCTCGAGAAAATTTTATCATTGCAACATTAACACTCATATCTATAAACAAGTCAAAGTGATTACTTAAGTAAAAGGGTGTATTCCCGTTGACCCCACCGCCCGTGGTGGGGCCAGCGGGAATTGATTAAAAAATATAAAAATTGTTCCCGTTGGGCCCACCGTATTTTTGAGTCATAAAGTATGAAGTAGTGTTAGTACAGTTGTGCTAGATACGGGTATTAAACTTACGAACAGTACTAGGCTGGCATGAATCTAAGAAGGTATATATTAATAGAAGACCATACCTAGGTATACCTAGAATTATTAAAATGCATCCTATCTTGAGCTCTTGCCAGCTTGGTAGTTTTTGGGGAACAATGTATCATATTATATGCCTCACTGGCAACATACGGGAACTTTTTTCCCGTTTGTCGCCAAAGAAGGGACATGGATAGGTTTTATTTAAAATATATAAAGACCGTCGGAATGTCTGTTAATTCCCACTGAGATTTGTTTCATTTCTTCATTGTTTTGATTTCAAGGTAGTGGGGCAGGGTGGTGTGGCCAACGAAACGACGGTCTTGATTTTCCCATTGGCCCCACCAGTAGGGCCATGGCAGTGGGTCAACAGGAATACATCAGTAAAAGTGATAACTTAAGATATGATTTTTAATCTGTATTTTAGTAATTGCTTGAAGTAAAAACTGTCAAAACTTAGCTATGACGGTTCTTACTTCGTTCAAATTCTTGTCTATTGCATAACAATGGTTGCATAAGTAATGAATTCATCCAAAGATATGATGCTCTGTGATTCAAAGCCTGACTTCACCCACTGCTGGGTATAGGCCTCTCTTCGCTAGTGCCAAGCGCCACGTTCTTGTGCCAGCCTCATCCAGGGTATTCACGCGAAAAATGACTTAAACTCAAGTAATAACTTAAACTTTGCTATAGATACAAGGCTATGACTAGGTCAAATGGTGTTTCTGAATGGAATTGCAATGCAAATGAAGGTACAGTCAGCCCCAAAAAGATGTAAACACGGACTAGGAATCATTTCCGTACGTAATGTAGGAGGTTTTGGTAAAATGAATTGTTTACTTCGTTTTGTAGCTTTACATTGTAGACACAATTATGGAATAATGGTTGTAGACACTGAAATGGTTCCTAGACTGTGTTTACATCTTTTTGGGGCTGACTGTACATACTCGTAAATCATTTCACTCAACAATATTTGCAATACAAATACATAAATATCGTTTTAATACATAAATGTCGCCTAAACGTACCTTGTAAACTACATTACGTTCCTACTGTTACCATAGATTTTAAATATTCCGTTTTTATCTACAGCTTGTCAGAAAGATGTGTTCATATTTAAGAATGTGTGGAATCGCGAATCTTCTTCCTAGCGTGTCGACGGCAAATTTTTATCAAATATATTTGGCCCAAAACTCAGCTACGTGAACTCCGCTTGCTGATGCAGCCGTAAGATCGTCAAGTGTGCTGGTGTCAGGGCATGCAGCGCAATGTGGAAGGTGGGCCATTGTCTGTCGAGACACACCGCATACACACTTGAGATCTGAATCGCGACAACGGGATATCTTTTGGCGATTACAAGGTTGGTCCTATGGAGAATATGGTTCAGCTTGATGTCTGCGCCACACACCTTTAAATACGACCACACATTTCTCATACACGCTGTATAATATTAAATATGTATTAGCAATTTTATGTAAAATACGGTTTGTTGTTGGAAATAATAAGAATCTTGTGATAAAAGGTTTAACTCCACTGGAATTGTTTGCATTTTGCAGGCTTGTATACATATTTTATTCATGTTCGACACATATTATGATAATTTATATAGTTGTCGCTATATCTTAAAATATTTTAAGTGAAACCCCGCCGTAGAGCTACGGACCCCTGGAGTATACTGTATATCGAGGTCTTCTTATGTCGAATATTTCGTCCTAATAAAGATTTTAATATATTAGAGGCATTTCTTGTGTTATTTGCTCTGAAACCTTGTCTTTTGTACCCAATTACGACGAAGCTGAAAGGAGGAGTAATGTTATTAAGGCGAGTGTAAGTATGTTTACGTACCTATATCTGGAATTGCGACCGTTAGGAATTGAATTATCTTGACCTAATGTTGCTTGAGTCTTACTCCAACTGAAATTGTTCGTAAATCCAGTTATTTTAAGAGGTACTCCGCGACCTGACCAAAAACGGTCTGTCAGCGTAATCTCGCGTTGGGGTCAGTTCAGACGGAACCGAAGTATCCTCGTGCATGCTCGAGCCTTCTCTGGTTGCAATTCACACCAAGCATTAAAGCACCTTGTGTTGTTGTTGATTTCTTTAGCATCTTGACAAAAAATGTAGCTACTAAAATGTTATAATAAGCCAGAGAGGTGATCTGTAACTCAGGACCTTCCCACTTCAGACACCTTTCTCTATATAAGATTGTGCCACAAAACAGTGCCTATAATTTTTGATGTCGAGAAAAATAAAGATTTATGATTATGATTATTTATGATTATGATTGTCTACAGTTTGCCTACAGTGTATATTAACCTATTTCGGCCACTTAATGCGAAGGGGAGATATCAGCCTGAAAAGCTGGTTATTGTTGGCAACACCGAAGGCAAAAGAGCACGAGGCCGGTCGCCAACACGATGGTTCGACCAAGTAAAAGAGGCTATGTCCTCAAGCTTTCAGCAGGTGGTGATGGCAACTTTGGACCGGAGTCGATGGAGGCAGATTGTCCGTTTAAAGGGGTCCAGTGACCACGATCGTCAGTAATCAGGAACCGATTGAAGAAGAGAGATTAAAGCACCAAGAGTAGAAACGCGCTTCGAGACGATGCGACATTAAGACAAGTCTTGAGACCGCGCGTGGGCGCGCTCGTCATCCTGATCCTATATATGTATAGATATTTATACCAAAATTAAAAGCTTAATTATGGCCCACTGGTTTATATCAATTAGTAAATGTGAGGAATGAATAGGAAAAAGCACAGAAATAATAAAGAAAATCAAAGCTGTTTTTCCTCTTATGATCCCTACATGAGTAATATTAAGAGGTCGTCAAGTATGTGATCAGTGTGGCCACTCAAGAGGGCGGAGTGGTCTTCTCTTTGTTTGTCTTATCAAGTATTATTACACGGAAGACACTTGATTGCTCATCGGACACAATATTGGCCATTTTGGATGAAGTGTGTGTGTTTATGTAGCCTTTATTCTTTTTTGCACAGGTACGCGAGCATAACCTAGAAAATGTTTTTTTTTACAGCAAATTTTCTTCGATTGCGACATTTGCAAAATAGGATATATATCTAAGTGCATAAACAGTAGGTACATTTAGAAAACTTAAAAAAAAAACTTTATAAACTAATCTGTGATTATCACGATAAATACACCCAAGATAATATATAAAAATATAACAAATTCTGTTGTTTTGTAAAGATTTTTTGATACAAAATATCTTTTTAAGATGTATTACGAAAATCTGAAACACGTTCATACGTTTACGAATTGAACCTTTTTTTAAAACATCTGTCTTCAAACATCCTCGTTTCCCATCAAGATCGATGGATCTCTTCTTTCGTGTTGCTGAAAAAAACTAACAAGCTTTTCGCAGCTAATGTATACGAATATTGTAAATTGGTAAAGTTTGAATGTTTGTGAGTTTGTATGTAGGGGGTAAACTTCGAAACTACTGATTCGATTCCGATAATTCTTTCACTAACGGGAAGATAGATTATCTTACTACTATTCGAAATGCGAAAGTTTGGATGGATTGATTGACGTTTGTTACAATCATGCCAGAACGGCTGAACGATAAATTATAGTCTGGAATAGCTTATAGACTACTTTTTATGTCGGAAATACAATTCCCGAACTCCACGAAGCAAACCCGCGGGCATAAATTAGTGGGCTGTATTTTTAAAATGTGGGATAATTTTCGACATAACGCGAGCGAAGCCGAGGGCAAAAGCAAGTGAAATATATATAAAATGGATGAAAGAAACTTCCCACCCGCACTGTGCAAACATAATTCCATAGAACCAAAGGAATCGTCTGTTTTTTGTTTATTTTCTTTCATCTGGTGGCCATGTTTACTCTCTACGTCCAATAACTTGCGATTGTTTGATTTTGCCTCCTTATAGCCTTTTTATAGATATTTACTTTGGACGGCAACTAATAAGATACTGTCTACTGACAACCGTTTTTCGGAAACTACTTACGGGACATATTTGCTATTTGTCTTATCCGTTACTTGCCCGAGGGAAACATTCCGACATTCTGCTTGCCTATTCAGGATATCTTTGAGAAGTGATGTATTATAGTACCTATTAGAGTAAATATCTGTGTATAAAACTATCTTAAATACACACATATAGAAAGGCAGAATCTCCAGAACCAACGAACCTCGTGGCGGACATTCATGCAGGCCTAAAAGCTTGGTTAGCCCTTATAACATTTACAGGGTCTTAGGGACAGCCCTCCTCAAACTGATGGGTTGAATTCAGTACATCATACTAAGATGACCGGTAAAAGAAATTATTTCAGGAATGTTACGGTAATTCAATAAATTTGATTTGTTTTATTTCCTCATACGCAATGTATCGTTATCGGGGCAAAACGGACGTAGCAAACGGCAAGCGCGACGACGAGTTCAATGAACTCTGTAGCTAGGCAGGAAGTGAACAGCTGATTTCACGCGTCGTTCGTTAGAGTATTTCAACATCCATTGTTGGGTATTTGATTTTAGCCGTATTATTTACATAAATGGAGTGCTGCGTACAGGGATGTAATGTTAAATGGAAATAAAAATAGTAACTGAAAAAAGAAAACCGGTGGAATATGATTATTATTATTTTGTTGTTTTTTTTTATTGATTTTATAAGGAACTGAATGCACCCTGTCAGTTTGTGGAGGACTGTCCCTTACACCCTGTATTCATGATGTTAGGTTTTCTGAATAGTCTGCTTGCCATATGGGCTAGTCGTTTGTTGGCCCCTAGGCACGCCACTGATTACCTTACATACTCCTTTCGCCACGGCCACGTTTAAACATCAAGTCATACACGCATACCGGTTGCGAGTACACACCTGACCGTTCGCAAGAACATCACCAAGGGCCAGTGGAGGTCAGTGTATGACTATGTCCGTCCAAGGTGTCCCCTATCAGGACCCTTCACGAAGCCGTCAACCAAGCATTATGTAGTTATGTGTGAGTTGTGTTGATGGTAGATGTCACACATGTCTTCGAATTTTTGTTTCTAGGGTTCTGGGACTTTTGAGGTTTCCTCACGATAATTATGTTCGTTTACATTTATATTGTTTACTTTAAAAATTTTGATTGATCAAAATGTTAGCATCGTGTCGTTTGTTAAAGATTCGTAAGTAATTTATCAACTAATAAAGTCATAACACCGCTGAAAATGCTAATTAGCTAAAGTGGTTTCACTTCCATTAATATTTTGAGCACACGTTGGTGGCACACAATGCTGTTTTTGTTTGCGTTTGGGGTAGTGCGATAACAAATGGGCACATACTCGTAACACCATTGCACTGAGGAATATATAACTACAGAAAGCTGACTCTAGAACAATAGGCTAAGCAGAAAGGCTAGGCAGAGATTTACCTAATGGAGTGGAGTTTCTTGCCCGTTCTTCTCCATAGAGATCTACGCTTTGGAATGTGCAACTACAGTACTTTCTCCAAGTTATTATGCCTTTTGACTGTGACTGTAGCTTCGCTTTGTTTTTTTTTTGACATTGAAAAGTGCGTGTAGCGGTCTAATTGAAATAAATGCTGTTGCAGTTGAGTTTAGTAATAGTACACCCACATTTCGCCAATTATGTTTAAGTCCCATGTAATTGAGGGCGAGCATATTGCCATCAACCGCACACACACTTCCAGACTCCATGTCTGCTACTAAGAAATTCCTGATCGAAAATCCATAAATCCACTTTGCCCGACCTTGGAATCGAACCTAGAACAGAGCAGTCGCACTCGCTACCACTAGACCAACGAGGCAGACTACATATCACGAAAACGTGAGCATGCACCCATAGACTCGTGTGATGTACTCAAACAAACGTCAGTCCTAAGTTCGCTTGCACTCGCTGTTCGTGAAACGTGTCTATGTGTGAGTACGTTTACGCTCGCTATACAGGGTGTAAACGGACCCTCACGAACCCGTCACCTAAGGTTGATGCAAAGTTACTTAATTGGATGTACATCCAATTAAGTAACTTTACGCAAAAAATATTGCTGGGAAACGATTTTTTTTATTGGGGGGAAAAATCACGTTCACTCATAACATTGTGCTGATGGGTGGATTGAATAGTACGGGGGTCGTGTTTAAAATAAAAATCTGAAATTAAAAAAAAAAAACTTGTTGGTACTTTGACCCCCAATATCTCCGTAACTAGAAGGTTCCCAGGTGTGGTCCAGAACAAAAAAAACATCGCAATGTAAGGCCCGAACAAGTGGTTTGCGGCTTCGCAAAGGGTCTTGTTACACTCTTTATAAAACCGAACTTCTGTTCCCATCTATTCTGTGGTAGATCCTCCTACGTAGACGCCTACAAAGAACGGCTCTGCTCCTGCATACAATTGCTTTCAGTAGGACGTATAAGCACTAAGATAACAAGAGCTTGGTTCCCGGTAAACATTCACTTCTGGGAACGTACGAACCTGTGTGTATTTAGTACATTAGACTAGACTCTGTGTAGATTTGGACTTCGGCATTTCAAACTTAGTTTAAAAAAAAAAAACCGGCCATACGGACTCGCGCATGAAGCATTTCGTCGTAAAGATCTTTAATTTTTAATCACTACATAGTATAAAACAAAGTAGCTTCTCTCTGTCCGTCCCTATATGCATGCTTAGATCTTTAAAAATACGCTACGGATTTTGATGCGGTTTTTTTTAATAGATAGAGTGATTCAAGAGGAAGGTTTGTATGTAAAACATTGCACCGTGCGAAGCCGAGGCGGGTCGCTAGTTTGTTGATATAACAGCAACAGAAATACACATTCTTTAAAAATTTCAACTCTCTACCTATTACAGAGCATGAGATACAGCCCGCTGACAGACAGACGGACGGACGATCGGACAGGCGTAGGCTTAGTAATAGGGTCGGTTGGTTATCCATCGGCTACGGAATCTTAATAACCGACGCAAAAATAAGCCTATTTTTTCTGTAGAGAATGAAGTATTTTACATTCAATTTCCCATAACTTTAAAGCACATTTTATACTATTAAGAAAACATGATACTCGTTACAAGACCGACCATCAGATACCTCATTATGTCTTAATGACGTTTCAAAAAGTTTTTACATAATTCTTTATTAAAGTCCCCCTCATTTTGACATAGTAAGTGCTCTTATCGGTCTTACAAACCTTTTATGTAACGTACTTCTTGGTATGTACCGTACTGGTAATGTATTATGTTCCTTTATTTCATATAAACAAGTTAAAAAATATAGCACGCGTTTTCTGTTTTTTAGAGTAGTATCTCAGTCGGCAAAAACGGAACCCTTATAGGATCAATTTTTATCCCTCTGTATGTCTGTCCGTATCTTAAGACCTTTTTTCTCAGAAACGCGTGTATGTATCAAGCTGAAATTAATTTCAACTACTCAAATCTGCTACCTCTTGGAGCAATGAAAAGAATCGAACTTCTAAGTCAACGTCAACGCTATCAAAAGATATATGACCGTTTATGTCGCATATTTTGCGATTTCACAAGGTAATCAAAACCTTTAGGGTACTTCCCGCTGACCTAGAATCATGAAATTTGGCAAGAAGCAATGCAACAGCACATGTAAAGGAAAAAACCTGAAAACCGTAAATATGTAGTTTAAAAACAAAATACCTACATGTTGCGGAACCCTCGGTGCGCGAGTACAACACGTACTTGCACGGTTTTTTTAAAGATTTGTTCATACCAATCCATAGACAAGCAATTCAAGCAAAGATGCTTGTAAAGGTAACCTTGGCTTTGTAGATTGTCTGACGCAATTCCCGGAGTAAAGCGTTTAAAGGAAAAACTATTTTGGTAACAATATTTTCGCCTGTATATTACAATAGGTGTATAAATATGTACTATATTGGTTTTCATTACTTGTACCAGAAATTTCCCTAGGGGCGAGAATACTTGGAAAACGGGGGAAGCGTTGAGTGGCAAAAAATTGAGGAGTTATGAGGAAAAGTGTTAAGAAAATCTCAATAAGTAGCATTGCTTTTTAGAACCACCACCGCAGTGTAATGTTGGGGTCCCTAAGGGTGGGTTGCAAAGGAAACAACCACATCTGTTTAGTACGCACGACGGCCAATCAAGCTACACAAAACCAGTTTATGCCGATCTCTCACAGTATAGGAAATCTATAAAAAGCGAGGCCAAGTTATATTGGAGATTGCTGTTGCCCGAGGTTTCGCTTGCGTTTTGGTCGGAAATTATCCCACGGGCACATTGTAAATATAGCCTGTGGCACTCGGGGATATTGTAGCTCCTTTTTGTCGACGTTTTATGAGTGCCCATCTAGGCATATGTGAAATAAAAATATTTTGATTTTGATTGATTTGATTTCCTATTGTCAAAATCGATTCAGTAGATCCAGAGATTACCTCCTACATACTAACTTAGAAATTACAAAATTACAAACAAATTTTACCTCTTTATAATATTAGTATAGATGTATACAGCGTGTAACAGAAAGGGTATAATCATATGGAATACTGTGGTACGGACCATCAAACTGAACAACTTTCTCTATGGGACCACCATCGAAATCGTAAAAAAATAATCAGCTGTCCCATACATTTGGGTCGAGTAGGTATTGAAATTTTGTATAGGACAGCTGATTATTTTTTTACGATTTCGATGTCATGTTCATGTCCCGCCGTGTGTACTATTTAATGCTAAATGAATAATTTTAAAATAAGCGAATACGAGGTATAGTGCAAACTCAGCATACATGATACAGATAAAAAGGTACTTACTTACTTAAGTAAAGGAGCATACATATTATATTCTTACACTTCAGCGGTTATATTATGTCGAAAAATGTTATGAGCGTAGGTAATATAAGCTAGGAACTTCTGTACCTTTTTCCATTATAAGATTTTTTATGGTAAATATGTCTCGTTACGCAAATTAAAATCCAAAAGCTAGTGGGTTAGGATGGTAGCCGTTGGCGTTCTATAGATTCTGCTTACCCGCATGGGAACAAGGCGTGCACTTTATGAGGTCAGCATCGCCTCAGTTCTTCGTCTCGCGGTCAACTCTGTTTTTTTCTTGGCCTACTCTGTCCCCCTCCTGGTCAAAGGCCTCCCTCTACTACTTCCATTATAGAAGATAACTCATAATAAAACTTCTCATAACGAATCGTAAGCCGCACCAATAATCATGGTGAACGAACTGTCTCGTTGGTCTAGTGGTCGCAAGCCCGGGCTCTAAGCATGAGGTCCTGGGTTCGATTCCCGGGTCGGCCAAAGTGTTGGAGTTTTTCCATCAGGAATTTCTCAGTAGCAGCTACGGGGTCTGGATTTGTGCACGGTTGATGGCAATCGGCTCGCCTCCTATTACTTGAGACTTAAAACTTAACTGGCGAAATTTGGGTGTACTATAACGTACACCTTTGCTTAACTCATCGGGTATTACATATATAACATAAAGTAATTTGCCCATTTCGAAGTGTAATATATAGGTTTCTGTGGAGAAACACCATGGATTCTCTTTAAAATCAAAATCTGACGGATGATTTATCGGATTCATGTGCATATATGTGTATAATTATCACTAACTTCGGTGAAGGAAAATATTGCATCGTGAGGAAACAAGCATGCCTGAGAGGTAAGCCAAATCAGAGGCCCATGGGCTGCCTAAAAACTTTGACACCAGGGGCCTTAGTCTGCTATTGCAATAGTGTCAGAATGGTCTATCATTGATTTAATAAGGCCCCGCGCAGACGAATTACCCTTTGTACGCACGTCAAACGAGTTTCGAATGCGCTTCAATACGCCGTGGGCTAGGGGCCTTATTAAATCAATGATAGACCATTCTGACACTATTGCAATAGCAGACTAAGGCCCCAGGTTAGGCACTTACCACACGATAAAGGAAGGAACCAATATCGCAAACGCCATTTTAGTATTTTCTACGGGGACATTTACATCATCTCACTACAATACGTGTTTGAAAATATTGCAAAATTGAATTCATATCTATTCTGTTACGAATTCAATTTCGCATCTTTTCACATGGATATTGGTTAGCCTGGTACGTTCACTGCAACAGGATTCTTTTGGATAGATTTATGCCTACTGAATATTATTCAAAGTGGTCTCTCAAAGAAGAATAACTTGATTTATTGGATAACCTAACCGGCTTCTCAAATAAAGAGGTCAAGGTGTGTTGTTTTTCATGTTTGTACACCGATTTCTCCGTAATTACATCACATCCATGCCTTGTCCCAGAAGGGTTATGACCTTCATGGATTGAGAGGTGTACCTAATAAGTACCACCATATATTGCCAGTTATGTTTAAGTCCCATGTAAAAGGGGGCGAGTCTATTGCCATCAACCGGGCACAAATCCAGTCCCCGTAGCTGGTACTGAGAAATTCCTGATGGAAAAACCCCAACACTTTGCCGACCCGGGAATCGAACCCACAATCACAATCCGCAAGGCCCCGTCGGGACATTTACAATTTGGGGTCCTGTTTTCAACCGACTTCCAAAAGGAGGAGGTTCTCAATTCCTCTGTATGTTTTCTTTTTATGTATTTTACGCGACTACTCCGCCAATTATGAATCGATTTTGAAAATTCTTTCTTTGTTTGGTAGGTCATACTACAGAGAAGGTCCCATTAGGTTAGGATATGATGATGGGACCCTGGAGAACTCGAGGGAACTCTTCAATAAATAATAGCAAATTAACCGCGATTGCTGCTATCGCATATGTATACATTGTTTGTACAGTCACAGAACTTAACATCACGCCTGTCAGGGTCTGATGATGGGATTCTGGAGAAATCGAGGGAACTCTTCAATTAAAACAAACCTCTGCGCTCAATTGTTTGTCGGGACATTTTATAGCTTGTCGGGACGTCGGGACGCCACTGTTAATAACGGTGACATGTCCCGACGTATCGGGACGAATGGCAACCCTAGTCATGCTGGGACCGCTGGACCAACGACACAGTCCGTTCTCCATGATTATTGGCGCGATTTATGATTCTTTATGAGTAGTTTATAATGAGCTATCTTTTATAATGATAATAGAAGTAGAAGTAGTAAATATAATAGAAGGAGTGGAGGAAGGCCTTTGCCTAGGAGTGGGACAGTGTAGGCCAAGAAAAAAACAAGCATGATCGTGAGGCGAAGAACTGAGGCGATGCTGACCTCACACGGTGCTTATAAGTAGATCTTAAATTAAAGGGTGTAACAAGACCCTTAGCGAAGCCGAAAGGCATTCTAAGGCATCTATATTTTAGTAGACCATACCTGGAAACCTTCTAGTTACGGAGATATTGGGGGTCAAATTTCCAACTTTTTCACAAAGTTTTTTTGAAATACACGTTTTTAATGTAGATTTTTTTACTTTATACACCTCCACGACCCTCGTACTATTCAATACATCCATCAGCACAATGTTCTGAGTCCGTTACATTGAGTCCTACCGTAAAACGTCATTTTTTACCCCAAAAAAGAAAGTCGTTTCCCAGCAATAATTTATGCGTAAAGTTACATAGTTTGATGTAAAAAATGCTTAGTTGACGGCTTCGTTAAGGTTCTTGTTACACCCTGTCTACGCATCTAATACCGATGGGATTCAAGTTCTTATGAAAACAAAATCTTGACCTGTTTCTGAACTCTTTGTTTTACATGTTCAAGTTGTCGAAACCCGCGATCCCTTTACTGTATTCTCACGATTGTTTGATTTATTCAGTTAGTAAAGTTATTCTTCGTATCCACAGATATAGAATATACCTAGATAACGCAATTATCACGATCTGTATGAAAACCAAGTGTGCACTTTTTTGACACTACACTACTATGACGTCATAAGCACTATTTAGTTACTATACAAAATGGACTGCGTTTTTGTTCTATAAATGTCTAAAATTAAGTTCTTGAGTTGCAACATTGTTGTTTTAAACAGTAGCCACGTTAAGCATAAAATGCTGAGGCCGGACACGCGTAGGGGCACGCGAGGAGGAGCTCTTGCGTTATCCAGATATACCTATAAAGGGTGTAACAAGACCCTTACCGAAGTCGAAAGGCACATATCCTCCCCGTTATTGCGATAATTTTTTTGTTGTAGACCATACCTGGGAACCTTCTAGTTACGGAGATATTGGGAGTCAAAGTTTCAACTTTTTCACAAGTTTTTTTTTAAATACAGGTTTGTAGTCTAAGATTCTTGGAGATACGCCTCCACGATTCCCGTATTATTCAATCCATCATCAGCACAATGTTTTGAGTGCGTTACATTGAGTCCTACCGTAAAACGTGATTATTCACCCCAAAAAAAAAAGTCGTTTCCTCGCAATTTTTTTTGCACAAACTTACTTACGAGTATTTTGATGTACATAATGCTTGGTTGACGGCTTCTTAAAGGATACTGTTACACCCTGTATATATTTGTATTCGTATCGGTGTGAGTTTTCGTATCGATTCTAGTATTAAGCTTGAAGTTGAAAAGTTCTGGTTTCGCTCTATTTCAGCTGCGAAGAGTTTTCCGTTTGATGTGACTTGTTTTTCGAACAGTTACGGACGAGTTGTATGGGTTTCTAGTTTTCGATACTAGTGCACACTGTAATTAGGTTGGACTGTTAGATGACTGCTTTCAACATGGTTGGTTTAACGATGGCAAGCACTACCGTTAAACGCCGGATAATTGTGTTTGATTCTGATCCGGAACAATATGTTTTTGTTTTAAGACATTCTTAGTGACTGCCTCGTTAGTCTAGTAGTCGCAATCGCGATTGCTGAGCATGAGATCCTGGGTTCGATTCTTTGGTCGGGTATAGTTTTATTGTGTTTTTCCGTCAGGAATTACTCAGTAGCAGCCACGGAGTTTGGATTTGTGCCCGGTTGATGGTAATAGGCTCGCGCTCCATTACATGGGACTTATAACATAACTGGTGAATTGTGGATGGAGGTTCTTCAGTCTAATACGGGTATTACAGGCGAGATATTAAGCATGAATAATAATTCAGGGATCTCTTTAAAGCGACGTGTGGCCCTGGCTGGACGTGTACCTAAAAATAACTTGTGTTGCAACGTTGGTAGGTTGTTGCAACGTCTCAGCCGCCGCGGGAGACGCACCGGGCCTCGGGGGGCATGTGGTGGCCCCCGACCACCGTAGGCGCGGGCCTGTGGACGGTGAGCTACGGGCTAGCTCGCCGTCCGTCCGTCTTATGACGACAGGCCGTGTCGACGGCGCGTTCGTGTTCCACGCGCGCTTCAAAGAGAGTCAGCAAACAGGAAGGGGTCCGTAAGGACCGATG
The DNA here is from genome assembly GCA_947578425.1 of Eugnorisma glareosa. Classification (NCBI taxonomy): domain Eukaryota; kingdom Metazoa; phylum Arthropoda; class Insecta; order Lepidoptera; family Noctuidae; genus Eugnorisma; species Eugnorisma glareosa. Next base: position 13,919,172 of record OX387960.1, on the reverse strand, counting down.
CCTGCCAGGGTTGCGGGACTGTTCGAAAGAGATACCGTGGCCCTGGAACACAAAGGGCAAAGGAAGGAACGAGGATGGGTTTTAGTCAATAAAAGTCTGACACTCCCTCCTGCTCAGCCCAGAGCGGGAGGGGTTATTTGATGACATCCCATCGGTAAAAAAAAAAAAGGTTTACAGCAAATGATACCAACGTGTTGGTGTGGGCGCCCCTCCCACTGAATGTGCACACAGTATTGGCATGAGAGGTATAAATTGATGACCATGTTTGCGGGCTATAATTCGATTTCGACTTGATATTCTGCTATTTTAATGTTACATCACATCTACCAGGGATTACTCGGCAGTTTGTCAGTTATGGTTGAGTGTTTTAATATACATAACATAACGCCTGTAATCCTCGAAGGTTAGGCAGAGGTGTACCTAATAGTACACCCACATTTCGCCTGTTATGTTAAAGTCCCATGTAACAGGCTGCGGGTCTACTGCCATCAACCAGGGAAATATTCTTTAACAAAATACTCAATAATACATAACTCGTCACGGGGTTTGGACCTAGAATAGAATACTCTTTTCTATGGACGCCATACAAATCTGGAGCTCGCCATTACCTCGTGCTTAGCAGAAGCGATCAGTAAACTAATGAGGCAGTCAAAGATTAATATTTGAAAAAAAAGAAAAGAAAAAGTAGGTCACGCTACACGGTCCTATGTAATCAGCCTATAATGCCTATTCCCACAGCTGGGACACAAACATTCGCTTATTGAAAATCATACGCCACGAACCCATCATCATCTGCCTAGCCTTTTCCTAACTAAGTTGGGGTCGGCTTCCTGTCTAACTGGATACAGTAGAATGCCAGTATTTTCCATGGAGCGACTGCCTATCTGACCTCCACAACCCAGTTAGTACTGGGTAATACGATAGTTCTGGTGGTCAGCCTTTCGGGCCACTAACTACCCTAATGATTGTCAAAGCTCAATTAATGACAGCCGGGACCAACGGCAACGGTAACGTGTTTTCCGAGGTTGCATGGAGAAAACTCGGTATGTAATGGATGGTCAGCCATCCACGGAACGACCTAGGCAAGCTTACGCAAGCCGATCTTTAGAGTAAACATGGCCTAACCTTGAAGATAGACCTGTTGCCATGAACTCCTCTATATTATTATAAGAACCCAAATTCTAGAAACATTACACGGACCAGACTAAACACACACATTAGAAAACAAATAATCACCCAACTTGCGTAAGCCTAGCCACAGTCCCACAGAACAACAACTTCGCAAATAGCCATTTGCCTCATTTGCTCTATTATTATTATATTTGGTCCCGTTTGTCCCCCACAAACCGTGTTATTTGCCCTCTTCGGGGACGGATTAGCAAGCCTGTCACGGAGGTAGGAGGCATCCAATCAGACGAGGATTATTTAATCTCCGTATGAGCCTCCTTATGTCATGTACGGGATGATTTGTAGGTAATAATATACGGAGAAGATTTTCTTGCGATTTCTATTAAGTTTTTGCAGTTAAGGACTGATACCTTTAATTCTATAATGCATTTACAACCTATCTGTAGGCCATACAAATATTTGTTCAGTGTGGGGATCGAACCCGTGACACGCTGCGCATCAGTCAATCGCGCAGCCACTGCGCCAACCGTGCCGCCAAAATTATTATGAGCAGTCGGCGTTATTTTTATTTAATTAATGAAGTACTTACTCTTACTCATTATCAATCTGTATTTTTTCAAGATCATTGTACTAAGGTTGCATATCTTTTAAAGTTACTTGTCTTAAAAGTATGTTTTGCTTAGTTACATAGTTTCTTTTATTGTCTTGTGTTTAACGCCATGTGACAAGCCACCCTATATACAACAAATAAAGATCGATTTTCTTAGCGGGACAAGTAGCCTAAGGCAGACTATGCGTAGGTATGTAATACACATACCTACCACACACCTGCAATGACACATTTGCAGTCCATATCAGACTCATCCATGAATCACCACTTGATCAAGTTTTTCCTTGCTCCGGCAAACCTAGTCCGAAAAGAGAGCAAAGAGGCTTGAAATAATATTGTGATATTATTAATTTACATACAAATTAATACTATACAGCGTGACATTTTAATGGTTGTTTTCCCGCAGCGAAATGGTTTTGCCTTTGTAATACAATCGTTTAATAAACAATTAAAATATTAGAAACAAAAAATGGCAGATTAACCATTGTGAAAAACAAAACTCGAAACCGACCACGAACCAATAGTTATACCTCCTGATTGCGCTGAGCGCCGCCGCCGACCGGCCGCGCGGCCGTTGACCCACGTGCTTTTCAATCAGCTGATAAGTTGATAACTTAATCAAAATCAAAATCAAAGCATTTATTTCAAGTAGGCCAGTTACAGGCACTTTTGAACTGTCGAAACAAAGATAACAATGAAATGTAGCTACAGTCCCAGTCACAAGGCATAAAAACTGTGAAAGTACTGTAGTTGCCCATTCCCTAGCGTAGATCTCTATGGAGAAGAACGGGCAAGAAACTCCATGGACACTCTTTTAAATCAGCATATTGTTACAAAACCTTGGTTACATCATTCATATTGAGATGGTACATTATGTGAGAACGATGTAGCAAGATGTGCACGTTAAAAGTGTCCATAGTAAACACAAAAAAGACAATTAAAAAAAAATTAAAATAATTAATTCAAATAAGCCGTGGCAAATAAGAGATGACCAGTCACAACTGACAGCGCCCGTTCACGAACATGACGCATGGATCAGCAACATTCAACTCAACCATTTTGAAGGGAACTAAATGATCCGACACACGCGCCGCCATCAGCGAGACATTGAGTGAGCATGACATACTCTCAACCGCCAGGGCACATTCAAGTCGGGAAAGGACGTAGGTTTCCAGTGAACGATAGCTCTTTAGTACATAGCACTCACACAATATGGACTTTATATAATACTAAAGATATTGAATCTATACAATGCAAAGATAGTTGTACAATCTTCAGCAGCTCCAACAATACTATTTAATGTTATCAATTTATGCGTCCCTGTCCTTGTGGAGCAGGACCGGCATTGAGCCAAGCATTTTTGTCAGCGATATAATCGTCGAACTTGTAATATGCTTGCTTACATAGTGTGCGTTTAATGCATGTTTTAAATTTCGTCTCATTGAGTTCAAGAATACTTTGTGGAATTTTATTATAGCATCTCAAACAGTACCCCATGAAAGATGAATCTACTTTAGCGAGTCTGAAGCCCGGCTGAACTAATTCGTCTCTATTTCTAGTACTGTAACTGTGTCTGTCACCTCTTTTACTAAAAAGATGCAGATTTTTTCTTACGTACATTATGTTTTCGTAGATGTATTGACAATGTACCGTCATGATGTTAATGTCCTTAAACAGTTCCCTTAGAGAATCGCACCTACGAACATTATATATAGCTCTGATGGCTCTTTTTTGCAGAATAAATATTGACTGAATGTCTGCAGCTCGTCCCCATAACAAAATGCCATAAGACATTATACTATGAAAGTAACTAAAATAGACCAGTCTAGCGGTATCAACATCTGTAAATTGACGGATTTTTCTAATAGCATATGCTGCTGAACTTAGCCGCCCGGCAAGAGACGTTAAATGAGAACTCCATTGTAGCCTTGAATCAAGCGTAATCCCCAGGAAAACCGTGTTATCTACGAATTCAAGTTTCTCTTTATTCAATATTTTATCACAATCACTACTTTTAACATTCGGTAAAGCAAATCTAATGCATTTAGTCTTTTTTTCGTTTAATACTAAATTGTTTGCTGTGAACCAATTTTGAACCTGAAGTAGGGCATTATTCACGTCATCTAGAATTTGGGCCCGTCTATTTATCTTAAAAATTAGAGAAGTGTCATCAGCAAATAACACCATATTTTGAGGTTGGTTTTTCAGTAAATAAGGTAGATCATTTATGTATACTAGAAAGAGGAAAGGACCCAATATTGAGCCTTGCGGAACCCCCATTTTTACTTTTAAACCCTGTGAATTGATACCATTTATTTGAACATGTTGAGGTCTATCACTCAAATAAGATTTTACCAAGCTAAGTGCAAGTTTTCCTAGTCCGTAATGCTCAAGTTTCAAAAGTAATGTGTCGTGATTTACGCAATCAAACGCTTTGGAGAGATCACAAAAAATTCCTATGGCGTCTTGGGACTCTTCCCATGCAGTAAATATGTGCTTTAATAAGGTTACACCGGCGTCAGTCGTACAACGTCCTTTGGTGAAACCATACTGTTGATCGTGTAGGATTTTGTTGGTGTTAAAATTATTAAGCATTTGATTCAGCATTACCTTTTCAAAAACCTTGCTAAAAACTGGCAACACGGATACAGGTCTATAATTATTAGTATCTTTACTATCCCCGGATTTGAAAAGTGGTATGACTTTACTGTATTTCATTAAATCAGGGAAAGCTCCTTGGTCTACACACAAATTAAAAATTAAAGCTAAGTAAGGTGCTATAGTCTCAACTATGGATGTACAAACTTTGATAGACATTCCCCATAGATCTTCGGTCACTTTGATTTTTATTTGCCGGAAAGCTTTGATAACTATCACAGGGTTTATATGTTTAAATTTAAATTCAGCCGGGCATCCAGACACGTTGGCCCTTAATAAACCAATTGAGACTTCAGGTGAGGAATTTAGAGCTTCCGTAGTTTTTAACGGGATATCGGTAAAGAAGTTTACAAATTCTTGAGCTACTTCCAAATTAGAGCTTTTAGGACCACATGCTGTATCTAATGTGTAGCTAGTGTTACGTATTTTCTTCCTGTTTGTCTCGTTATTTATGACTTTCCAAACAGTCTTTATTTTATTTTCTGCTGTTTTGATCTTGTTCCTAATGTGCAGGGCTTTAGCAACCTTGCATGTATTTCTAAAAATGTTTGAATACTTAGCAACATACTTGTTGAAAGTTTCAGTGTTTATGTAAGGCTTAAGGCCATAAAGCTCAAATAGTCTTTCCCTACTTTTCCTGATACCTTTAGTAGCCCAATCACTAAATATAAATTTAGGGCAAATACTTTTTGTCTTCTTTTCAAATGTTTTGTTGAATTCAGTTCGAACTATTGAAAAGAAATTATCATACAATTGATTTATAAATATTTAATATTTTTTTTAATATTTTTTTTTATTTTATTATTTATTGTTAAGCTGTTTGTTAGTATATGTATATGTATGTGCTGCTCTATTGTGTTGCTGCTGTCCATTAGCGAATAAATGTTTATTCTATTCTATTCTATTCTATTCTATTCTATTCTATTTATATTAATATCGTCCATATGATGGCTCATAACATTTAACTTGTTCTGTAGGGAAATATTATACCTATTTAATTTGCTAGTAGTTATAGGTCTAAATTTAATCAGAACTTTTTGCAATGGTGTGTTACACCTAAAAGTTACAGTTTGTCCGCTGTGGTCAGACGGGAGACAATTTAATATGGCTTTATCTAAGTAATCACAATCGCAGAAAACATTATCTATACAAGTAGCAGAAGATGGAGTGACTCTAGTAGGTTCTATAAAAATATTGGTCAGGTCAAATGATTTAAAAAGATTTAATAACCGACTGCTATTGGAATTTTCTTCTAAAATATTGATATTGAAATCACCACAAACAATTGCAGATTTATTACTGGCTGAAAGTTTTGCCAGGACATCTTCCATTATTGATTCAAATAAGGAAAAGTTTTGATAATTTGGGGGTCTGTACACACACATAATTACATGCTTATCCAGCTCAACACAGGACAGTTCGACGCAATGTTCAACCGAGAGACCTACTATGTCATTACGTTGCTTATATTTAACACATTTTTTTATTAATATTAGGGAACCTCCACGCAGCATAGATTTACGGTTAAAGCAGCTACCCACCGTATAGTTATCATAATTAATAAGCATTTGGTAATCCTTTAGCCAATGTTCAGTAAAACAAATAATATCAAACATACTTTTTTCTAAAAACAATTCAATTTCTAATAATTTCGAAGAAATGCCTTGGATATTTTGGTGGAATAATTTTAAGGTGTTCTGCTGAGGCCCTTTTTAACTAATTGAGTGCAAGAAGGTACCTTGCTGTTGGTAGGATTAACAAAATTGTTAATGGTACCATCTGTTGTCTCACTTCCTAATTTAAATTACTACTAAAATCTGGAGTGAGGCCGGAGACTCTGGTGCCATCCCCAGATAACAAGACCCTATCACTACTACACCCTAATTGAGAATTTTCCACGGTGACACACACACACGGATCCTCCTCAGTACAATGTTTGTAAACATTTATAGCACTAATGCTATACTCATTTAAGGTCACCTGAACATTAGTATTATCACTAATAGTCGCAGTATTAATAATATAAGCAAACTTCGACATACTACATATGTCTGAGTGAATATTAAAAGCTAATAGCCTAGCTATTTTGTGTCTACATCTAACAGGTAGATACACCTTACCCCGTGTCGACTTAAGTTTACCAACAATAGTGTTGATATCCAGATATATAAGTCTGTCACTATAGTGACCTACTAAAAAATGTACATGATTATTTAGCGTATGTATAAAATTGTTTTTTCTACTACTTAAATTTTCAAAATATGGAAAAGCACACAATATGATTTTACTACAGTTTAACTTCAACAACTCTGATACACAGTCAGTGATGTCTTCCTTTTTAATCTTAGAACTATTACCAACACATATAGTAATGGTAGTATTAGGATTATAAACATTTTTTGTTACCGATGCCATAACCTGTTTGTAGGTCGACCCTGGCATACAGTAATTTTGGGTACAATAACTCAGGTTATTACTGATCAATTTCCCTAGCCCTCTACTTATACTATCAGAGAACATAACTGAATGATTACAATCAAGACTACTAGGTGAGACAAAATGCCTAACGTCCGGCTGTAAATTATGATGAATAATGTCAGGTGTCAAACCCCAAGCGCGCCGGTCCTACAGACCCCGAGTGGTCCGCGATGGGCGCTGAAGCAGCTGGACCGGGAGCTCCTCCTGGAAGCCTCGATCGTGCAGGCCTGGGTGACATCACCGGTCAGGCCTGCCGACGTGAACAACGAGGCGGGTTGGTTCCAGGAGGCCATGTCCGATATATGTGACGTGGCAATGCCCCGGGTTCGGTCAGAAAGCGCCCGGCGTCAGGTGTACTGGTGGTCGCGAGAGCTGACGTCTCTGCGCGAGGCGTGCGTCGCCGCACGACACCTGTACGCCAGGCATCGCAGGCTCCGCATTCGCCCTCCGAATGCGGCAGCCATTGAGGCGGAGCTGTATGAGGGATACAGAGCGGCGAAGACCGCCCTCCAAGAGGCTGTCCTGCGGGCCAAGGATGTGGCCCGCGAGGAGATGCTGGAGACTCTCGACAGAGATCCGTGGGGGCGCCCTTATAAGATGGTGCGGGATAAACTCCGCACCAGGGCCCCTCCGCTGACGCAGAGTCTCCGGCCTGAGCTCGTGGAGGACGTGGTGAGCGCTCTGTTCCCTTCGCGAGGGGAACATCCTCCCCCGCCCATGGCTCCGCCACTTGCGGTACCGGAAGCGGACCACACTGAGGACGATGACGACATTCCAGAGGTGACTGGGGTAGACCTGAGAGTGGCGGTAGGCAGGCTTAAGGCCAAAACTGCCGCCCCAGGACCCGACGGCTTACCTGGCAAAGCCTGGGTCCTGGCCTTGCAGGCTCTCGGGCCCCAACTGGAGGGGCTCCTAAGCGCATGCTTGGAGAGAGGCCAGTTCCCGCTTCGTTGGAAGACGGGGAAGCTGGTCCTCATCCGGAAGCCGGGGCGCCCTGCGGACTCTCCGTCCGCATTCCGGCCCATTGTGTTGCTCGACGAGGTGGGCAAACTCTTCGAAAGAGTAATTGCCAACCGCCTCGCCGGGCACCTGGCGGGGATTGGGCCGGATCTTGCGGAACACCAGTTTGGTTTCCGCAGGGGGCGCTCGACGGTGGACGCCATCATGCGCGTGAGAGCCCTCACGACGGGGGATGCGGTGTCCCGGGGTGGGGTGGTCTTGGCGGTGTCTCTCGACATCGCCAACGCCTTCAACTCCATGCCCTGGAGCTGCATTAGTTGCACCTTCGTCGTGTGGTCGGGGACTACCTGACGGACAGGTACGTCGTCTACCCTGGTTGCAGCAGAGAGTGGAACCGGCGAGAGATGTCGTGCGGTGTTCCACAGGGATCGGTTCTGGGGCCGCCCTTGTGGAACATCGGTTACGACTGGGTGCTGCGCGCCGACCTCCCTGACGGCGTCAGCGTAGTTTGCTACGCTGACGACACGCTGGTGCTGGCGTAAGGGAGGTCGCACGAGGCGGCGGCCGAGCTGATGACTCGCGGGGTTGCGATAGTCGCGGAGAGGATCCGGCAATTGGGTCTCGAGGTGGCATTGCACAAGTCCGAGGCCATGTGCTTTCATGGGCCTCGGAATGCGCCACCGTCGGGATCCATGCTCACGGTGGGAGGGGTTCCCATCGGCGTCGAGCCGACGTTGAAGTACCTAGGTCTCGTCCTCGACAGCCGGTGGAACTTCGTGGAGCATTTCCGACGTTTGGCCCCCAAACTGGAACGGGCCGGGGCTGCCTTCAAGCGGCTCTTGCCCAACCTGGGGGGTCCAAACGCCTCCTGCCGGAGGCTCTACGCGGGGGTCGTGCGGTCCATGGCCCTTTACGGGGCCCCGGTGTGGGCGCGTTCTTTGAGGCGGCGAGCCGCCCACTATCTGAACGCGCCCCAAAGGGTGGTAGCCGTAAGGCTAATCCGGGGGTACCGCACGATCTCCGGCGAGGCGGCGAGCCTCCTTGCCGGATTGCCGCCATGGGATCTGGAGGCGATAGTCCTCGCGCGCCTGCACGAGTGGCGCGTGGAGGCACTACGCCGGGGGGAAACTCCGCTGCCGCGGCAAATTGTCGCTCAGCGGACAGACTTCCGGCGTGATCTCATGGCGACATGGAGAGGGCGACTGTCGCGACCCCGTGCAGGGCACGCCACTATAATGGCGGTAAGTCCCCTCTTTGAGGAGTGGCTGGAGAGGCGCCACGGCGCCCTCACCTTCCGCCTGACGCAGGTCCTCACCGGACATGGTTGTTTCGGGAGGTTCCTGCACCTAATCGGGCGGGAGGAAACGCCCGGGTGTCACCACTGCGAGGATCGACCGGAGGACACGGTGGAGCACACTGTGCAGGTCTGCTCCGCTTGGGCGGAGCAACGCCGTGTCCTCGTAGCGGCGATCGGCGGCGGCGACCTCTCGCGTCCGGCCCTGGTTCAATCCATGGTCCGGAGCGAGACGGAATGGGACGCCGTCACCTCCTTCTGCGAAGCAGTCATGTTAGCGAAGGAGGTGGCGGGACGTGAGAGGGAGAGAACCTCACGTCCCAGCCGCCGCGGGAGACGCACCGGGCGTCGGGGGCCACGTGGTGGCTCCCGGCCACCGTAGACGCGGGCCTGTGGATGGTGAGCTATGGGCTAGCTCGCCGTCCGTCCGTCTTATGACGACAGGCCGTGTCGACGGCGCGTTTGTGTTCCACGCGCGCCTCAAAGAGAGTCAGCAAACAGGAAGGGGTCCGTAAGGGCCGACGCCTGCCAGGGTTGCGGGACTGTTCGAAAGAGATACCGCGGCCCTGGAACATAAAGGGCAAAGGAAGGAACATGGATGGGTTTTAGTCAGTAGAAGTCTGACACTCCCTCCTGCTCAGCCCAGAGCGGGAGGGGTTATTTGATGATTTCCCATCGGTAAAAAAAAAAAAAAAAAAAAAGATGTGCACGTTAAAAGTGTCCATAGTAAACACAAAAAAGACAATTCCAAAAAAAAATTAAAATAATTAATTCAAATAAGCCGTGGCAACTAAGAGATGACCAGTCACAACTGACAGCGCCCGTTCACGAACATGACGCATGGATCAGCACCATTCAACTCAACCATTTTGAAGGGAACTAAATGATCCGACACACGCGCCACCATCAGCGAGACATTGAGTGAGCATGACATACTCTCAACCGCCAGGGCACATTCAAGTCGGTCGTCTTATTCTTAATAACAATAAGCTTTACCCAACAAGTTATTCAAATTTTCCCTTTATACTTTTACGGGCTTAGGACCGTCATAAATACCTACGTTTTTAGCTGCAATTTACTGAACACGAAATTAAATAAAAACAAGTTTATCGTTTAAGAAAAATAATTTTCTGTATTAGATACCTAAAATAGTATTTGTGGCGTATTTCAAAAAATTGCTACTTTTAAATGTTCACTATTTACAAAAGTACGAGTAGGTAGGTACTTACACTTCCCGGTACCGGAGTAACTGTTCGAAGTGCAAGCCACTGCGTTGTATAACAATCGAGCACGTTTTAATTGGTTGTCTTTCAATTTCAGTAAGGTGTCTCTGTCACTTCCTACGATATTAAAAGCGTCCACTATCGCAGTTATTAACGCGTCGCGAGTTTCGTGTTCCTCACGATACACTAGGCGCTTGAGCTCCGACCAGCGACCACAAATAAAAGTCCAAAAAGTCCGGAATAATGATTTGTAACATTTCAGGTAGGTTCCACTTGTCCTGTCACGAAATGCGGCCCAATGAGGTGGCCAATAATTACCGGGCCCACACATTAACACATAAAACGCACTTGATGCGCACACTCGCGAATAACATGTGGGTTATTCAAAGCCCAAAAATGTTCGTTACGCTGGTTGAGTCCAACTCGCGTAAAAGTTGCTTCATTCGTCCACAAAATGTTCGTATTTTGATTGTCCATCAACCAACCATCAAGGTTCATAACCCCACGAAGACGGAGCGACTCCAAGTGTTGCGGCTCCGCGTAAAGTCGCCGGGCCAGTTGCACCATAGCGACGTTCTCTAAATTGCAATAACTGTAATGGCGATCCATTGCACGATAAGATAACACGTGCTGCGCGTACGACAATCGCGGAAAAACTAAGTAATAAGTATTACATAATACAATAATAATACAATAGGTAGCCAGCGCGCGGCGTCGTCGTTTGTAATTGATGCGCGCAGGCTAGTTTATGTCGTATCGCTACACGCGAGAGCTTATTTTGCTTTGAACATTTATAAATCGATCTTTCCTTTGTCGGCTTCGCGGCTGTGTTTTGTATTGTTGCGTGAAAACTAGTTTATGCCGTATCACCACGAACGAGAGCTTATTTTACTTTGAACATTTATGCATCGTGTCTTTCGGAGGCGGGCGGCGCGTGCGATTCGAATAGTACCTACAAGGTACGTCTAGTGTTACTATTGATTCTCATGTTTTCGAGTTGATGAATATTTTTTTAATTATTTTAAAACAAAAACATATTTATTTTTTTAATTTTACTCTATGCTTCGAAAGTACTCCTTATGGCAAGTTGTTCTGCCGCGGGAAAACAACCATTAAAATTTCAGGCTGTATAAGGTGACTGGTAATTAGTGACCCTTACTTAAACACGTGATTGTACTCATGATAACAAACAACTTTCCCAAAGAACATTTTTTTTTCCTCGTTCACTTTTATCACAATAACACAACAGTCAACAGCCGTATGAAATTCGCGCGCGCAGACTTTGGATATCATTTTTTAATTAGTTTACACTGTTGTACGGTACCACAGTAATGAAACAGAACGGCGTCACGCGGCTATAACAGCTGATAGGTCACAGGCGCGCGCGAGCGAATTTTTTTACGACTGTTGTTTTATTGTGATTAAAGTGAATGAGTATAAAAAATGTTTCTCTGGCAAAATTGTTTGTTATTATGAGTACAATCACGTGTTTAAGTATCGGTCACTAATTACCAGTCACCCTATATGTATCGACTGCTTCACTATCACATGACATTTCCCTACCATAGATAAAATATTTATCTTCAGTGCAATTATATGGGGCTATGGATGAGAAACAATAAAATTTCCTTCAGGTGAAATTTTAATTTAAAACTAAACTAAACTATAACATCATCATATCAGCCCGGGAAACACTCAGTCCAGGCCTGCCCTTTTGTCTGCCACACTTCCCGGGTCCGTGCGTTTGTTATTCAGGCGGGTTACTATGACGTCTTAACACCAGAGTAATTCCAGTGTGGGAAAAATACAGAGCTATACAGGTCGTCTAGCGCCATCTCTTTCCCACACTGGAATTACTGCTGCTTTAAGATGTCATGGTAGGCCACCAGGTGTTGCAACTTTGACGATATAGTCGAGCCAACACGATTTAGGACGGCCCTGGTTTCTTTATTACTACATAACATAAATCTTATAATCCAAAGACGATGTGAAAATAAAGGCGTTGTAAAACGCGAGCACTTTGAGGTTTTTGTGTATATTGTTTTAAGGTTTAAATTACAATGAGCGTGCACTAGTCAAATGACAGAAAAGTTTCCTAAATGGGACACACCTAATAATAGGGATTTGTATGTAGTCGTAAAGTGTAACTTACAATGACACTTTTAGTGGCAGAAACGGTTTGTTTTCCTCGTTTTGGGGCAAAAGGATAAAGATAAATAAAGAAATATCGTCCATATGGCTCTTTACAGCTCTGGCCAAACCGAGGTGAAATCTGCGCGGACGCAAGGTGGAATTCGTTTTCGCCGATTATTTGTTAATTTCTATCGAGTGTTTAAACTGGCGCGAATAATTGCTTTCGCGCCGGATTCCCCCGATTTTGGCCAGAGTTACTCTGAACACCTTGAGTTTATGCTAGCCTAGTACTTTATGGTGGGTTGTCAATGCGGCGGTTTGTTGATGAGAGAAATTACTTTATCAATTAAAAGTACGAAAGGACCGATGCCTGCCAGGGTTGAGGAACTGTTCGAAAGAGATACCGCGGCCCTGGAACACGAAGGCAAAAGAAAAAGAAAAAAGAAAAAAACGTGTTTCGTTTTTATTGTGACTGTACTCTTTGACAGCTATGTCAAGGTGAAACAAAAGACAATGTTCATTAAAACCAAGAAAAAGAGTTGACGTAAAGGGAATCGACTTAGCGGGAATGATTCTTCTATACAGTGTAACAAATATGTTCAGGTATCAAATAGATTAGGTAGGTAGTGACAATAACAATGCAGAAGTAATTAGTAAACTGTTTATTACAAATGTACACAAACACACGCATACACGCACACATACTTATTACATTTTTTTTTAATTCCTTGCTAATTACTTACGTTTAGAATAAATTAATACGCTGTGGCCCTTACTTCGTGGGGCAAACTGGAACAAGAGAGAGATAATCTTAGTACATAAGTTCTACTAAAGGAAAATAATACAATATTTATCTACACTTAAATATTTCTGAGGATAATCCTTTGGAGTGACAGAAAAGGACCTATAAAGCATTTTGGCCGAAGTTCGTTTGGCGGTTTTTAGTCTTAACATTATGCAGTCATTTCATGTGTATAAGATCATAGAGAGGAGGCCGTGTGTCCCAGCATTGGGAACATTATAGTCTGATTATGTATGTATATGATATACAGCCATCCAGGGGCGTGCCGTCCATAGAGGCAATTAGGCCTAGCCTACCCTACCATTCCTACCAACAACGCAACAAATGCATTTATTATAACTATATTAATCAAAAATAAAAAAATAAAACGCCTGTTATAATACTTAAAGCAACTTGTCGCGGCCGTGTGACGTAACTGGTAATAATATTACGAGTCTAGGCAAGGCCCCAGCCGGCCTAATTTCCATTGATAAATTTAAGCACACTGATAAGTATTTTCGTGTATATACACGGAAATACGAACGGCACACATAGTAAATAGGGGCGTAAACTCCTGCGAGTGTAGCTGGCTAGCTGGCCACTGATTGGCTGCCCCACAAAGTATTATCCGGCTAAAACGGTATGCGGTGATGCAATTATATTTGGTAGTGTTTTTTTCATTGACAAAATAACAATTGTATTTTTCTTAGAAGCCATATTTGTTTCATGTGACAAGCAAAATTTATTTCGTGATCTTGAATGTTTTGATTATTATAATATCTGACGGTTGTAATTCGTTTTGAAACGTACAGTAGTGTAAATATTATTTGTTGTATTTGTTTATTTACTTAAAAATGGTGTTCTGTTGTGAAGTTTGCGCTGATAATGTGTTTGTCAGAAGTTAAAAACAATAAGTATTCACGATTGTTTGATGTTAAGATTCAAGTTGTGTCTAAAGGAAAATGTGTAGATACCCGAATTACGAGAATTAACCCAAAATTCATCTCGTACTCGGTATTTCAAATGAATCTTTCTTCTGTTTGCATTGTCAGAAAATCGTGATTTGAACCTTGATTAATGTGGTGAGTTCTTGTATTTATAACTTTGGTTTTTACAGGCTTATTTTCAATGTTTGTTTTTCAAATATTCCGGTCAGACGCTCAAAATTGGGTACGGAACGAAAACTAAACTATTTTTTTTTGTTTACAGCGCCCTCTGTTTTATTTTTTAGGTTTTTTTGTAACGAAGCGACATCCTTCGTTCTTGTATTGACAGAATACCATTGAAATTCCTTATATTTAAGCTAGATGGCGTTGTTTCTCATTGGCGTTGTTGTTGCTTACTAAAAAGACGATGAAGAAGACTAGAAGACAGATGCGGGGGCCTGGGAGGGTTAGTGAATATATCAATAGATGTGACTACTTTGAGGGTCATCCTAAGTAGAGCGACGCTGTGATGTTGCGAGTTTTTTTTTTTTTGCTTGGCCTGCCTGCCTTCGGGAAGCACTGCACGCCACTGCAGCCATCCAATCTGATTTCAGAGACTTACATACAGTGCATAGATTAGACCCTAGCTTAAATGTCCTAGTATAGACGAGCTATAACTTATGTATCACTAAAACCTGTAGAGGTTTCAAAACAAGCTAGGCCCGAATACGCTAACCCAAAAAAACTGAACTAAGAATTTTTGTCAGGCACAATTCTTCAATCACGTCAAAATTCTCATTTAAAAAATCTACATAATACTTTTATAGGCATCCCTAACCAAGTCAGGTGGATAAAATATTCTGAAATCAATCTGCATACTGATTATATAGATTCAGAAAGTCCTTAATCAAATCTTGTCAACGCTTGAACTTCGAGGACTCGTTTAATCCAATTTGGGAAGCCGTGGAACCTCTGCAGCCGACAGTAAAGGTCGCTAAAACTCGAGGATCATAGAAGCAAGAATTCCTTAAGTATTAAAATGTGTGTTATAAAATGTTGGAACAGTCGTACGCGTTAATTATCGGGTTTGGGTAAATACTTGTGCTTTCTGAATCCTGGAAATGTTTGTACGTCTCCATGACTGTCTAAAATTCTAAATACTGTAGTGCCGTTGGAATTTCTGCTCTTGACGCTTGGCGGATCGTTGAAAATTCAACAGATGGCTTTTATTTATTTATGCATACGTGATAGTAGGCACCATCTTAAGACACAATACATGCCTATTGAGTCTTTATAAGGTTCATTGATTGAGTCTAATGATATAGCAAAAAGTACCTAGTAATTAATCCTCTTTTTGTCTGAGGATTAAAATGATAATGATTTGTGAGAAACGTGTTTGGCTCTAGTTATGACTGCCTTACCTTCTGCCGGATGAATTCGTTTCTGAGTTGCCTTAGATGGAGTGGAACCACGATCCTCCTGAATAGTCAAGTTTCATTTTGCTTAAACAATGAACTCGCTTTTATGGGGACCTAGACGAGAAGGCTTCTGCACAAATGTCTTGCATCTGATGCAAAGAAATAATTTCCTAAAACTTTTGTGATTGGAGTACAATTTTGGACGGGAATAACAGAAGTGTAACCAAAGAAACGATGGATAAACCGTATGAAAGATGATATGGCTAAAAGAGATAATAGGGTATATGCAAGAAATACAAAACATTTGTTATTTCTTAAAAATGCCTTGTAGTAGACCATAAAAACATTCTGGTACACTTGTTTAATTCTCTAATACAACACTTTTTTACAATTTAATACTTTATGTAGCGTGTTTTTAGTTAGTTTCACTAAGATTTTACTATGATATTGTTATTGCAATTTTTGCTTAAATAAAGCACTTACATTATAGTAAAACTATTCTACTAAGGGCAAAAAATTAGATGTAGATTAGATAGAGGTTAGTGAAATAAAATGCTATGACATGAATGGCCACGATAGTCATGGACGTTTGAACTGTCGTAGAAAATTGTAGGAGTTTTTTTTTTTTTTTTTTGTGAGACAAGCAGTAGTTGAAATGAAGTTTTAATTATTTTCTTGGGTTGATAGTACTGCATATTATTGACATAAGTGAAAAAAAAAAATACATGCATATTCCCTATTGTATGGATAAAGAAGACATGCTGCGTCGCCCTTATCTAATTGGGATATCAGCAGAAGGAAGAAGAATTAATTACTTTAAAGATTTCATCTGCTCACCTGGCAATAAATTTCAGTACCGTAGTGTTGTTTTTGTGGCAAGCACATAAGAGAATGGCGGCCTGAAAATAAAACAAGAAGAATTAATCTTCGTGAATCATTTTCAGGATTCCAGGAGACTTTAAAAATGCTGTCGTCCTTGGCATAATGATTTTGATATTAGGACGAAATGTTACAACGTTCTAATGCTTGCCAGGGTAGCAGATGAAGGCATTGATAGAAAGAAAGTGAATTGAAATGATGCCTAGTTTTTTAAAGGTTCAAAATATTGCTACCTATTTACTTACTACTACTTGGTACAAGAACGTGGTCGTTGCGTATTCATATGACTCAAATATCGCTCATATGTTGAAGAGTACAATCTTCATGGATATCCGAAAACTGAATATCTTACATTAGGGACCGGTTCAATATCATGTGATAGGCAGAATCTTTACTTATTATTAATTACAAATTTGCTCCCGCTGTTTGTACGCTTAGATCTTTTAAACTACACAACGGATTTTAATGCAATTTTCCGTTTGTTGCCCGTGGTACTACCAGTAATACTACCAGTAGTACCACGGGTAAAAAAATACCCGTAGAACTACCAAGCGATCCAGTAGTACCACGGGAAGTTTTTTTTACCCGTAGTACTCCAGGTAGTCGACATTTCATAGTTTGACACCTGTCACTTTGACACCCGTCAAAGTGACATTTCTCACTTCAACTTTTGCTATTTAGAATTTAGAGTGATTCAAGAGGTAGGTTTATATGTCTAACATTGCACCCGTGCGTAGCCGGGCGGGTCGCTAGTATAATGAAAAGAAAGGCCAATAAATCTAACAAAGCTATCCAGAGGAGTTGTAAAAGACCCTTGGTTGTTGTTGATCTAGGAGTTGGATTCGACGTACGAGAATTTCTTGAATGAAAAAGGTGAGCATTAAGGAAGATAATTATGAAATTCTACCCTAAAAGGGTTGAAATAGGGGTCATGTTTGCAAACTTACTTAGGTTGTATTAAATGGAATGGCATCTTTCTAACGGCTTCTTCTGCAATATCGAGAGGGAAGGCGAACTCGACCATGTTTTCGTTCAGACAGTCGTTGTAGGTGGAGGCGAGCTGGCATCTGTCAGACATGCCTTCGATACTGTCCAGGCAGAGTCGGGAGACAGCGTTGAGCTTGCGAACGACGCGGGAGTTCTTGCCGTTCACTAAACTGGCAAGGTGGACCAGGAGTTCTCTGTTCACCTGGAGAAAAAAAATTGTTTGATGGTTAGAGTAAAATACGTCATAGTGCGTCGGTATTTTGTTGAGATTTGCATGGTAATTAGTTAAGCTGAGATCTTTGGGAATGGCCTGCATGCAACCAGATCAGATTCAGCTGATTTTTATTAAATGGAGCGACTTCTATATTACCTCGACAACCAAGTTACTGGGAAGAACGATATCTCTTGCTAAGATGGGCTGCCAGACTAATTTGTTTAATTATTTGTATTGTATATTTGCCTCGTTGGTCTAGCGGTCGCAAGCGCGACTGCTGAGCATGAAGTCCTGGGTTCGATTCCACGGTCGGGCAAAGTGTTATTGGGTTTTTCCTTCAGGAAGTTCTCAGTAGCAGCCACAGAGTATTTGTGTCCGGTTGATGGCAATAGGCTCGCCCCCTATTACATGGGACTTAAACATAACTGGCAAAATGTCGGTGTACTATTAGGTACACCTCTGCCATAACCCTTTGGGAATTACAGGCATGATTTTATGTTATGTATTGTATATCAGGCTAATGTCCGCAACCCGTGACTTCAAAGGAAATCGATTAATACACAAGCTATCTCCTACTTTGATAATCAATAAATACGGCTTTATTTACCTTTCCATGATTAATGACGTCACTTTGCTCCAACATGCAGGCGGCGAAGCACTGACCAGATCTGGACACCGGTGAGGTGTTTGTAAAGTATGCTCTGACGTCCTTAGGGGTCGCTCGAACTTTGATGACGCAGGATTGGGCCATTCGAACTAAGGCGTCTAAGTGTCCTTGTACCTGAAAGACGGGGAGAAAGGATACGTCACTTATTGTAGGGCTTCAACAAATAATAAAAAAAATATACAAAAGATCAGTTTTTAGATGTTTTGTCATTCTGTCTTTCTGTCTGTATGTTTGTACGCGCATCAAGCAATAGCTACTGCATAGATTTGAACGCAGTTTCCATCGCTCTACTGCTAGATGTTTACGAGTAACTTAAAATATATGCTACATGGAGCAGTGGAGCTACTAGAGAGCAGTGGTGGTCCAGTGGTGGCGGCGCCGACTTACGAACAGTAAATCGTAGGTTCGAACCCAGGCAGGCGCATTACTTTGTGTAATTTATTTCATTACCACTGCTTTCAAAACGGTGAAGGAAAACATCGTGAGGAAACCGGCATGTCCTAGAACCAAAAATTCGAAGACATGTGACATTCTACGAACACGCACTGGGCCCGCGTGCTGGATTATAGCCCATTCCTTCTCATAGAGAGGAGGCTGAGTGTCCCAGCAGTGGGAACATTAAAGGCTGATTATGCTATATGCTACATTCGATATAGTTTTTGACCCGATAGGTGGCGCTGAGCAAAGCAAAGGCGGGTCGCTTGTTACAAAAAAAGTCGCTGTCTAAGTCATATTGTTAACTCGGGTGTGCTTTGATTGGGATGTGGTTGATTGTTTATGGACACTACTATGGAAGAGGTCAATTAACACAGCCTTCTGTCACACAGTCCTCACCATCTAGTTAAGAGGGAACAGGGCCTGTGAGGAATTTGAAAAATAGGTATTTGAAGAAACGGTTGCCGTCGCACTGCGTCAAACCTGCTCTGCCTATCGGACTCTACGGGTGTTGGGGGTAGTGTACGCACAGCTGCAGGTCAGACCGATTATATCACAAACATTTTGACGAGATCGGTATGCCCCTTTTTAAAAAGCCCCTATGTTAAAAACTTTTCAATTTTGTCTGGTGGTCCTCTATCACGGTCGTAAAAATGGGGCATTTTTTATCATTTTTGGAGGGTGATATTTTCTTTACCTACTTTATTAGTTGCTGAAAAAAAAGGAAATCACAGGGACGTGTCTACAGCAGTCTTTGACGAAATGACAAAAAAAGTATTGCTCCAGAGAGTCATAATTCAGGAAGAGGAGAATACATGTATATGGCGAATTGCAACTCCTGTTCCCTCTTAAGGTCGCAGCTCCATTTCGCTAGTAGACGTATCTCAAAACATACCTTAGGGTCTGCGAAATCCACTAATGTTCCTGCCGACCGTTGTGTTTTCATTCCCACGACGAACGGGATCAGGCAGGCTACGATTTTGATTAGCTGCATTGTTCTGGAAACATTCAAACTTCTTTAATTTCATGAAAAAAAAACCTTTTAGAATGGGATCCAACTGTTTCTTTCGGAATTTTATTTTAAGTGTTATGATATTCACGAAAATGTGACAAATCCATGAAAAAGTATGTTCATCACTCTTGTTACGTAGTTGTTGTTATAGAAAAAGAAAGTGAGTTTTTACAAGAAAACTACATATTTTAGAACGTAATTTTCACCTAGATACACAGGCTGTAACAAGACCCTTAACGAAGCCGTCGACCAAGTATTCTGTAAATCATATTAAGTAACTTTTTTTTATTATTATTATAGCCTCTTTAATTCCATAATGAATGACTTATAAATCAAATATAACTTAAAACTACTATTACATAATGTGCATGCATAAAATAACAAAATTATTTCAATTCATAACATGATTATACAATTACAATAGCTTACAAATATTTCTAAATTAATAAAATCATTTCTTTAAATGGATTTCTAAAATATTAAATAAATTCAGTTATCAAAACAATTTACAATTTCATTTATATTTCAATATGGACCCCTCAATGGGTGGAGGCCTCCTCCAATTTGCTCCACGTTTGTCTGTCCTTTGCCTTTGTGATCCAATTTTCACCTGCTTTTCTAATTATTTCATCAACCCATTTTTCTTTCGGTCTACCTCTTTTCCTTTTGTTTGTTGGTCCTTGCCAGGTAGTTACTCTCTGTGTCCATTTTTCCTTATCCATACGTGCAATGTGACCCGCCCATTTCCATTTTTGTTTTTGAGAATGTTCCAGAGCATCTATTATTTTTGTTGTTTTTCTTATTTCTGTGTTTCTTTTTCTATGTTTTCGTTGTATGTTTAGTATGCTCCTTTCCATCGCTCTCTGGCATACTTGTATTCTGTTTTTAGTATTATTATTGTATACCCATGTTTGGCAGCCATAGGTAAGACAGGGTAATAAGCATGAGTCCATTATCATTTTCTTGAGATTTACAGGGAGTTTAGATTTTAGGGTTTCTTTGTTGCTCCAGAATTTATTCCAGGTTATGTTAACTCGTCTTTTAACCTCATCTTCGTGTCTTGTCTTAGAGAAAGATATTTGTTGTCCTAGGTAAACATAACTTTGAACATATTCTAATGCGTTGTTATTCACCCGTATTTGCAAGATATGGTGGTTCGTCATGACTTTAGTCTTGGTAGCATTTAGTTCTAGGCCGATCTTATTGCTTACATCATTTAGCTCATTAATCATTTCCTGTAATTGAGATGCTGTTTCAGAGAAGAGTATGATGTCATCCGCGAATCGAAGATTACTGAGAAGTTTCCCATTTATATGAATTCCTTTCTTTTCCCAGTTCAGAGTTTTCATTATGCTTTGAAGCACAGCTATAAAAATTCTAGGTGACAGGGGGTCACCCTGTCTTACGCCTCTACAAATGTCTATTTCAGGGCCTTGTCTCTCTAGTTTTACACGGCTTTTGCTTTTGTAGTAGATGTCTTTTATAAGGTCTATAGTCTCAGATGGTACTTCACATTCATGTAGAGCTTTCCACATGCTCTTATGTGATATAGAGTCGAAGGCTTTGGCGTAGTCGATAAATGCCAGGTAGAGTGGTCTATTGTGCTCTGTATATCTCTCTATAATCAAATTTAAAGTGTGGATGTGATCTGTTGTTGAGAATTTTTTTCTGAAACATGCTTGTTCCGGCGGTTGAAACTTCTCTATAAACATTGCTAAACGATCCTCAAGACATGAAGCAAATAATTTGTACATATTTGGTTGTAGGCTTATTGGTCTATAGTTTCCAATATCAGCCGGGTCTCCTTTCTTATATAGTAAAATTATATCGGATTGCGCCCATTCTTTCGGTATCGCTCTGTCATTTAGAATCTTATTAAATAAGGTTGTTATGTAAGGTGCTAGTATCATTTTTCCCAATTTCAATGCTTCATTTGGGATTCCATCTGGCCCGTTGCTTTTGCCTAATTTTAGAGAATCAATTTTCTTTATTACTTCATAAATAGAGAATCTATCTAGAGTAGTAGAGTCCTGGTTGGTCGTTTCGATTTCTGGAGTGGTATCTTTTAGTGAATATAATTTTTTATAAAATGTTGTTGCCTTTTCTATTATATCGGATCTTGATAATATTTTCTTATTATTAGTATCATCCCTTATATAGGGTATCCATCGTTTAGTGGTATTAAGATTTTTAAGTCCCTTCTTTAAACTACCTGTTGATTCGAGGTGTTCTTTAATTGTTTTTATTCTGCGTTCTGTGCGTTCCCGTTTCATTAGTTTGTAAATATTTTTGTAGAGGTATGTGCGTTCGTCTTTTTCTTCATTTGTTAGGTTTTTCTTCTGAATCAATTCACTTCTTCTGGTAATAAGACATTTTATATAAACAGGGATTGTCTCCCGTTTTGGTGTTGGTTTCTGTCGAGTTGAATTTAAACTGGTGACTATTGCTTTTTTAATTTTGTTATATAAGGACTCTATATTTTCATTTTCTTCTAGTTCAATTTCGTTTATATTTGTGGTTAACGTTTGGGTGAATTCTTCTTTTTCTTCTGAAGTAATGAGTTTGGTTTTATAATTTTTGAAATTTGCTCTACTTTTCTTTATCGGTGCAAACTGTAGTGTGCTTCTCAAGAGTCGATGGTCGCTGGGAAACGTTAGATTTGATATGACTTCTAGGTTTGAGATGTTCTCCTTTCTATTGGTTAGTATATAATCGATTTGACTTTTTCTTTTCTTTGGCGAGAGCCATGTCCACATAGTTTTATTGTTCTTTTTGAATAAACTATTTGTAATGTATAGTTTATTTTCCCAACAAAACTGGAGCAAATTTTCACCTCTTTTGTCTCTATTTCCGAAACAGTATTTACCCAGTATTCTTTCTTCGCCTGATACTCGCTGTCCAACACGGGCATTAAAATCGCCTAATATTATTTTATGGTTTTTATATTGGCAATGTGCATCCTGCAGTTGGTTGTAGAATTTGTTGATTTCTTGGTTGCTTGCATCAGCCGTTGGCGCGTGTACTTGTACAATGGTGAGTTTTGTGTTGCCAAAGTTGAGATTTAAAATGCAGATGCGTTCGGATATTCCAATGAAGCTCTCAATGTTTAGCTTATATTCCTTTTTTATAAGGAATCCGACTCCATATTGTCCTTTTGTTTCCCCGAAATAGCAAAAAATATGTTCATTTTCTTCTATAATATTATATCCCGTTCTTCTTATTTCTGCAAGGCCAATAATATCGTATTTAATTTCTGAAATCGCTCTTTTAAAATCGAGTAGTCTTTCATCTGATAGTAGCGATCTGGCATTGTAGGTACAGATGTAGAGATTTTGTAGTGGAGGTGGAGGGTTGTAGTCGTTATCTCCCGCGGTGACAAGCCGTATTGGGAGATGTAGAGGGGCTTCCTTTACTCGTTTTTTTTTTTAAGTAACTTTACGCAAAATTTATTGCTGCGAAACGTTTTTTTTTGAGGTGAAATACACGTTTTAAGGTACGCCCGGGTGTTACCACTGTGAGGATCTACCGGAGGACACGGTGGACCACACGGTGGAAGTCTGCCCCGCGTGGGCGGAGCACCGCCGTGTCCTCGTAGCGGCGATCGGCGGCGGCGGACGCGAGAGGTCGCCGCCATCCATGGTCCGGAGCGAGGCGGAATGGGATGCCGTCACCTCCTTCTGCGAAGTAGTTATGCTAGCGAAGGAGGTGGCGGAACGTGAGAGGGAAAGAACCTCACGTCCCAGCCGCCGCGGGAGACGCGGGCCTGTGGACGGTGAGCTATGGGCTAGCTCACCGTCCGTTCGTCTTATGACGACAGGCCGTGTCGACAGCGCGTTCGTGTCCCACACGCGCACGGGCCGATGCCTGCCGGGGCTGCGGGACTGTTCGAAAGAGACACCGTGGCCTCGGAACACAAAGGGCGATGAAGGAACATGGATAGGTTTTAATCAGTAAAAGTCTGACACTCTCTCCTGCTCCGCCCAGAGCGGGAGGAGCTATTTGATGACTTCCAAACCAAAAAAAAAAGTTAGGACACAATGTAAGGCACTCAAAACATTGTGCTGATG
Source organism: Eugnorisma glareosa (assembly GCA_947578425.1). NCBI lineage: Eukaryota > Metazoa > Arthropoda > Insecta > Lepidoptera > Noctuidae > Eugnorisma > Eugnorisma glareosa. Next base: position 13,895,302 of record OX387960.1, on the reverse strand, counting down.
GGTGGATTGAATAGTACGGGGGTCGTGGAGGTGCTAAAAGTAAAAATCTTAAATTAAAAACATGTATTTAAAAACAAACTTGTGAAAAATTTGGAACTTTGACCCCCAATATCTCCGCACCGCAACAAGATGGTTCCCAGGTATGGTTAAAACAAAAAAAAATATCGCAATGACGGAGAGAACAAGTGCCTTTCGGCTTCGTTTTAGGTCTTGTTACATCCTTTATATGGGGTCGGCTTCCCATCTAATCGTACGCAGCTGAATACCAGTATTTTGCAAACAAAAACCGACCGCAATGACGGGGAGAACAAGTGTCTTTCGGATTCGTTGAGGGTTTTGTCACACCCTTTATACCACGAAAGATTTTTATCTTTCTTTAATCCTCATAAAGATTTTAAATGTAACTGCCTATCTGACCCCCACAACCCAGTAAGTACTGGGTAATACGATACCCCTTATTAAGACTTGTTTTTAGACTTACGTGCTACTAACTACCTGTAAATAACAGTCGGGACCAACGGCTTAACGTGCTTTCCGAGGTACAGAGAAAACTCGGTATGTAGTAGATGGTCACCAATCCACGGACCAACCTAGGCAAGCGCGGTTTAATCTGAAGATCAACCCCGAGTGATTGTTATTATTTAGCTACGAGCTCCTCAGCCAGAGACAATCACAGTGAATAACACAAACACAACACACTACAATAAACCAATTCACTGTTTGCTTCAGGCAAAAAAACAAAATGTGAAATATCTTCCGTTGTACTGAGAAGCGAAATGTATTTCAACAACAAGTACAAAATATATTAAATAAATAAACATAACTTTGAGATGAATGAGCTGTCACAAAATTGTACTCGCTTTCTTTCGATATCTGTGCTCATGCACAGATATCGAAAGAAAAGTATATTTGGAATTACGACAGGTTTTGAGAAATGAAAAGATAACCAATAATGTTATTTGAAGAAGTATTGGAGCGGAATCAGGCACTGATGAATGGAATTAGGTGCCTATCAATTATTCAAGTAAACAAGCAAAGGAAATGTTTTTACCCTATCCTATACTAAATGAGCAATCTTTGTACATATTATTTGTAATCACAATCTCGAAAGCCGCTCTAACGATTTCGACGAAAGTTGTAAGGTATAGTGGTTTACGGGGGTGAACAACCGACTAAGCTAGGTTTCATTTCTGGAAAAAAATATTCGTATTCTCTGTTTTCATTCGAGCAGAGCTCAGTCGCCCAGGTGATTTTAATTAGTACCGTAAGAAAGAATAAACCTGTGGCACGATATACCTTTCCCAATCCATCCCACTTGTTCCAACCGCTGAAAATTTCCGACCTGGTCATGAGTTGCTTGGAAGTCTCTAAACAGATCCCGGACAGAGATTGTTCGAAGCAAGGAAAGCCTGCTCAGGTGGAGATTTCAGACCGTTCCAGTCGGAGCCTTGAGTCAAAATGTGATGCTTCCCCAAATCATGGAACTTAATTTGGTCGTTTCACGCCACAGCAATTGATGATGGAGGATAGAGCCAAACTGGTAGCAAAGATCTGAGCCGATACAATACAGATTGCCATCGACAATCTAAGAACAAGAACTAGTGTAATTCTGATACAGTAAATGAAATCTACTTACCAAGTACCCAGTACGCCGGCAGCAAGTCGAATGTATTTTGAAAGAGGTGTCAAGCTGAACTTATAAAAGGTTTCAAAGAAAAAATATGATTGTGGAACAATGAGGATTGTTGCGAAACAAATTTCTTTTATTTTAGTTCTCGACAGGTGGCATAGCCGTATGGAATATTATCGTTGAAGCACTGACCTGGTGTTTTATTTTTAAAATGTGATTCTTTTAGCAAATAGGTTAGTCTTTGATGAGTTTTCACCATCACAGATGTGTGTAAGTAAAAGTTCAGAGAAAGATTTTTTTTTAATGGTGGAATGGACAAGCTGTGTACACATTTTCCGATTTAGGTTATGGTTGTTCACATTTTAATCTACAATAATATTGTGATATGTATTCGTTTTGTGTTTATTATATTACCGAAGCGGATGAAGTCGCGGGCATTATACAAACTAGTATAAAATAAAATTTGAGTTAAAATGGCTTGTTTGTGGAGGTAATGTCCGGAAGTTCTGTTGGGATTACAAAAGATCTTTCAGTATTGCCAGGTGTCATAGGATGATCTTATACTGTACAAGCCATGATCGCGGGACCCATGATCATGGCGCTTGCAACAGCTTGGAAATATCTGGAGCTCAAAATAATGAATTATCACGGAAGATATACCGTAAGTGACAGTTGAAATTTAGTTGTGAACCGTGAAAGCATAAAACAGTGCCATAGGATATTTTTTTTAGTTAGACGACGTCGTGGGCAGAAGCTACTCATAGATTTTATGTGAGAACTAATGGTTTCAGTGTATCTTAAATGTATTCGAGGCACATAAAAGCCATAAATTCGCCTCTCGTCGCATAACTACACATACATATATGTGACCTGAATGGAATGCCTCATGTTATGATCCCGAGAGCGTACCTCTCAAACCAGATAGATGAGGGAGCTTTAATTACGTTATAAATTGATTCATTTGTTCATTGCCATGGTTATCAATAAAAAATGGTTCAATTAAACAACAATCTAAAAAAAAACAATCTATACTAATGTTATAAAGAGGTAAAGTTTGTGAGGTTAAAGGGGGTAATCTCTGGATCTACTGAACCCATTTTGAAAATTATTGCACTATTAATAGGAGGCTATATTATCCCCGAGTACCCTAGGCTATATTTACAACGAACGCAAGTGAAGTATATAGAGTCTGCCCTATCATTCCGAAGTCATTCTTCAAACTGACTGTTCTGGAATAACAATAGTTGATCATTTTATCTATACTGATACTTATATACTTATAAAGAGGTATTGTTTGTAAGTTTGTATGTAGGGGGTAATTTCCGGATCTTCTGAACCGATTTTGAAAATTCTTTCACTAAAACGAAGGTACATTATTCCTGAGTGCCATAGGCTATATTTACAACGTGCCCGTGGGATAATTTCCAACCAAAACGCGAGCGAAGCCTCGGGCAACAGCTAGTAGTAAATTAGCCATAAACTTTTCCGAAATGGGCATTCCAGTCTAACCAGATTCAGCCGAATGAACGAAATAGACTCATCTATAACATAAAATTACGGCTGTAATATTCGAAGGGTCAGGCAGAAGTTTACCTAATAGTACACCCACATTTCACCAGTTATGTTTAGGGGTGAGCCTATTTCCATCAGAGGGTACAAATCCAGACTCCATGGCTGTTACTACAAAATTCCTAAGTAAATATCTACAGGGTGTAACAGGATCCTTCAAGAAGCCGTCAACCAAGCATTATGTACGTCAAACTAAGTAAGTTTACACAACAATTATTGCTGGGAAAAGACTTTTTTTGGCGGTGAAAAATCAGTTTTTACGGTAGGACTCAATATAACACACTCAAAACATTGTGCTGATGGATGGATTGAATAGTACGGGGGCCGTGGAGGTGTGTAAAGTAAAAATCTTACATAAAACATGTATTTAAAAAAAAAAACTTGCTTGCCGAGGCACGGAGGTAACTCGGTATGTGATGGGTGGTCACCCGTTCAGGTCCATCGTCGACCTCATCTCTCTACTCAGGACAAGATTGAGGTCAAGAGTAGGCCCATCATCACTACACAGTATAAAACAAAGTCGCTTCCCGCTGTCGGATTTTGATGCAGGTTTTTTAATAGATAGAGTGACTCAAGAGGAAGGTTTGTATGTATAACATTGCTCCCGTGCGAATCCGGGGCGAGTCTCTAGTTTTAGTTTAAGAATAAAATAAAAACCCATGCAATAAAGATGAACCCGGGCAGTTATTATTTACCCGTGAGCTCATCATCAGCTACATGGTAATTATACCTAACTAGCGATATCGAAGTTCAGTTCAGTTCACTTACAGGCGGGATTGTACATGATATTAATCTCATATGCTCCAATAAATAATAAATCATATTTATTTCTGTAAATTGGTTTTACAAAACACTTTTACACGTCGATTTTAAAACTAGATGGGGCCGGTGTTTCGTAACTGACTACTCTGAGAAAACATCCGAAACAAACTCACAGGTCACTTTCTCTTTTAAGTCCAGACATTGGTCAAGTCATATGAGGACCATGCAGATTAATGACTGAGATGGTATTTTGAAGAAATAACCACATAGATTTGAGTGGACCTGTCCAGTCAGTGTAAGCATTTGTCAGTGATCATGTAGCTCTACTCATAACCCAAGGAGCTCAACGACACGACGAAAAATACCAAAGAAAAGACATTTGGGTAGGCCGCATAAAGTACTCAAACTGCCAGACAATCGTGAAACTAACTAACTAAATCATAATAAAAATATGACCCACAAAATCCTCATATTCACAGTAATTAACAAAAATAAAAAAACGACAATAAAAAACTTGAATAAGTAAATATTGTAAAAAAAATACAAAATAATAAAATCTTATGTAGAATAAAGCCACCTATAAAAGTATGAAACGTGTTTATTTCCATCTGTCGCTAAATCTGTCCTTAGCTGCCTGTTTGCTTCATGTATTTCAGGTATTTCAAGATTCCTTTATACATTCTCATCATTATATCAACGAAATAATAATAATACATTTAATTCAGACATGGTCCATACAAAACAATCAATAAAAATAAAATTACACACACACACACATTAGGGTTAAATGTCCCATACAATTAAATTAAATATAAATTAAAATAATACACATTTAAAATAATAATCAATAACAACATTCATACACGCATATCAAATAAAACGACGAGAGGCGCTAACATGAAGCTGCATCCACCTCTGTATCAGGGACAGGTCCCACCGCTCGGACAAAACTCTCAGGAGACTGTTCGAGCTGCTTCGTAGGCGACTTAATAGTGAAGCGCTCCGCTTCCTCATGATCGCGAAAAAATCATCGGTCCGCGCCTCAGCAAACATAGTCGAAGCACTACAACACCGCGGAAGCCCCAACAGTATCCTGAAAGCATTGTTGTACTGCACGCGCAGTGCGCTGTACGCCCGCTGCGTAAAGTTGGTCCACAGGCTGCACGTGTAAAACGACTGACAATATGCCTTAAATAAAGTCACCTTGACAGGTCCAGTACATCGCGCAAACCTACGAGCCAACATATTACATCGGACAGACAGCGCCCTGCGCTCCCTCTGAATATCCAGATTGTCACACAAGTCGTCAGAGACCCAGTGGCCCAGGTACTTGAAATACTGCACTCTTTTTAAAGGAATGCCGCAGAGAGTGACAGGCGGTACAGATAAGTAACATTTGGTACCGGCTTTAAACATCATGAATTCACTCTTTTTAGCATTGTAACTGAGCCCATGGGCCTCCGCATATGACTCACAAATACGCAAAAGTTTACGTAACGCACCGATCGATGGGCTCAGCAACACCATATCATCCGCGTAACTAACATTGTTTATACACAAATGACAACATTTACCTGGAAATAAAACATATTCATAATATTGTGAAAATAAATATTGAAAATTGTGAAAATAATATTATTAAAGCGGGCTTATGATATCTTTGAACTGTAGCTATTTCTCTACGAATAATTGAATAACATAAAGTAATTTTCTAAAAAAAAATCTTAAGTGAAGTCTTGCAGGAATATATATTAAGGACCCATTCATTGCTTTGAATACACTCACATTATGTCTCATTACGGAGGCATATATACCTAATTAAAATCTTTTTTCGAGATGTTTTAAAAAATTGTTTAGACGTCGTTTTGTCAAGATATTGTATCACTTTTATCTATCGATTTACAAAGTCGTCCAATTAGCTTATTATTCTGGGAGACTGCTTCGTAGGGCTGCGCCTGCTGGGCATGAGGTTTTGGGTTCGATTCCTAGGTCGGGCAAAGTGTTATTGGTTTTTTACTTAAGGAATTTGTCAGTAGCTGCCACGGAGTCTGGATTTGTCTTCGGTTGATGGCAATAAGCTCGCTCTCTTTTACATGAAAACATATCTGGCTAAATGTGGGTGTACCAATGGCTACATCTCTGCCTAACCCTTCGGAAATTACAGGCGTGATGTTACGTTATGTTATCTAGCCCATTATTTGACAACTTTTTCGGTAACCATTTTATTTTCACCATCGCTCTTATCCTTTAAGTAAATTAAAACATGACTGCAACGCGACCAGTGAAGATTTTCGAAGTTACTGTGAAAGACCAACTTTGCCCGCTCTGAGAACCCAACCGAGCGACCCAAGTTCCACTAAATCAATCAAGACTTAACTTGGATTAAAACATCTGCAACTAAGAGGAAAATAGTTTTCCGACCACGTTTATTTCCGTCAATAGAACCATCAGAATCTATATCTATTACTTCATACATATCATCAAATGAAGGCGCTTTTCGTGTCTGACAGCTTTATTCTTCGAGATTCTTTAGTATACACCGTGACTTTTTAGTTGTCTTACAAAGGTGGTCCACTCAATGTATCCGACATAAAATACCTCTAGGCGCGATTATTTTTATTTTACCATTAATAAAGAATAGGTACAAAGAAAAATAAATAATACATTAGAATTATGAAACATTCTGTAAATTATGTTTATGTGTCATACGGTAGAACATACCTACCCAGCGCATGAGTCGAGTAGATCATCGTTCGCAACAGGATGTTTCAACTACGTCATGCGTCATAATAATGAATAATATTTTTACGTCTAAATTATTCAAATCTTATAAATACCAATTTTTGTTAATTAATGTTTAGTAGTCATTAGATACATATAGTGGGCTGCCTTTGTAAGACGACAAAAAAATCATGGTGTATAATTTTATTACGCTTACTTAATAGATAGTGAATTATCTCGATCCGTATCTGTGTTGTCAAGTCGTTTGACGACCCGAATGGCGCAGCGGTAGTGAGGCTGCCTTACGTTCTTAGGGTCCCGGGTTCGAATCCCGGTACAAGCAAATGTTTGTGTGATGAGCATAGACATTTGTTTCCGAGTCATGGATGTTTCTATGTATAATAAGTATGTATTTACAAACAAAAAGTATCTATGTAATATTATCAACTATCTGGTGTCCACGACACAAGCCTCGTTGCTTAGTGTGGCACCTAGATGGCGATGTGTGTAATGTCAGGTGATATTTATTTATTAAAACTGTGCGAAGATGGGATGGGGCGCTAGTCCATCTACATAATTTTAAATGGAATAAGTCTCTTTGTCTAACGGTTACATTTTCACGTTAAATCAGCAGTCCTAGGTCTTCTTCTTCATTGGTGTCAGAGTTTTTGTGCCGCCCATGGGTCTGTGACTTCGCTATAGGTGCTCGCGAGAAATACCTCTCAGGCATGCTGTTTTCCTCACGATGTTTTCCTCCACATAGCAAGTGTTAATTATACAATACGCATATGAATCCGAATAATCAGAGGTGTGTGTCTTGGGTTCGAACTCGAGATTAACACCGGTATTCTTAGTCGTGGATTGAACTTAAGTCGGACTTGACACGCCTACATTCCAGCTATAGTTTGTTTATAATTTGCCATAAACGCCCGTATAAACCCGACATAAACGGCGTTTATGTCCAATAATCCAATTATAAACAAACTGTAGCTGTCAATATGTTTAATGGGGCGGAATGTAGGCGTGTCAAGTCCGACTTAAGTTCAAACCACGACTAAGAATACCGGTGTAAGACTTGGCAGTCCGACGGTACCACTAGGTTATCAACGCTTAGGCCTAGGCCTCGGCAGTACGTTCCTGTGGGATCATTTCTGACTTCCATGCAGGCTAAACCGCAGGATAAAGTTAGTATTTATAAAACCTATACAAGTTTTAATAATAAGCAATACACGTGGACGCCTCTTTCTCTTATTTCTATTTGTATAACTTCACAGATAAAATAATAAACATTGTTTGCAGTAGTTCGCAAGATAATCCTGAACACGTTTCCGATAAATTGAAGAAGGAAAATATTCTCAACTAGCTGTTGCACGCGACCTTCGTCCACGTGAAGTTATTATAAAAATTATTACTTTCTTCATTGAGTCAGATTTTGTTAACAGTTTCAAGATTTTTTTTACACGGAACCGTAATCTATTTTCTAAAATAAAAATAGCCTAAGTTACTTCTAATAGCGTCAGCTATCTGCCAGTAAAAGTTCCGTGAAAACTGGTTCAGCGGTTTTGCAGATTAGCCGGAACAAACAGACAGACAGACAAAAAAATTGTTATGGACTTTCATATGCAATTAGTAAAAAGCTGTTATTTTGAAATTACAAACAGACAATTTAATTTTATTCATTTGTATAGATGAGAATGTATTGTTGTAAATAGAACTCTCAGAAAATATTCTCAGCAATCGAAAATAGATTCCTTTAAATAGACCTTTGTCATGTACGAGTGGTTTATTGAATGAAATGAATGAAAAAGCGTTTATTCGTGGTTCTAGGCATTACAAAAAAATGTTACTTCTGCCAAACTGTAAAGCAGTTTGTTGGTTGGTTTGTTGTTGTTTGGTTTTGTAGTTTGTTTGTTTGTTGGTTTGTTGTACAAGCTTTTCTTCTAAAATTGGTTATATCTACTGTGTGTAGGTAATTGCTGCAAATGGCAAGTGCAAAATTTGTACAACTGAACACAAACTCAGTCCTTCTAGATTAAATATACTACTGTTGTCACCGTGTAAGTCACCGGTTGATAGCAATTGGCTAGGCCCCTATTACATGGGGCTATAACATAACTGGCGAATAGTGGGTGTACTGTTGGGTTCGCTTCGGGGATTGCTAGCGTGGTGTTATGTTTATCACCAAACAGGACAGATTCTTACTTTTTAGCGTGTCATATCAATTAGAGCAGTGACGAGTCGGGCATAAGCCTTTCAATTGAGTTTACCCAGAGTTTACGAACAAGTTTGGCACCAGTCACTTTGGACTATGGTGACTGATGACTGTGGACTTGGATTCACATCATCATCCACAGCCCGACTTCAACCACTGCTGGGTATAGGCTTCTCTTTGCTTGTGCCAAGGTCCACGCTCTTGTGCCAGCCTCATCCAGGATATTCCCGCGATGGCAACAATGCCGTCTGGCCGTCTCGCCGCCGGACGACCAACACTTCTCTTTCCAGTCCTTGGATGCCACTCGGTCACAGCTTTAATTCATCACCGCGTCTTGCTAGGCGTCCATAACGCGATTTCCAATACAGAAGACCTTTACAATCTCTCTACAATCTAAGTGACTATAGTGTTGGCATCCCCAACATTTTATTTAATATATTTGTAGTCTTGCAACACTTATGTTAAGTGTCAGATCAAGTGACAGTTCAAATATATAAGGTGTATCTATTCATACACGAAATCTTTTAAGGGGTCATTGTACTCATCATTATGAACAACTTCCACTATGGGACCAACCCCGAAATCGCGAAAAAAAAATCAGCTGTTCAGTACATTTTGACGAGTTAATGCGATCATACTCGTATTGTAGGGAACAGCTGATGTTTTTTTCGTTGTCCATAATGATGAGTACAATGACCCCTTAAGAGATTTCGTGTATGAATATATAGACCCTATATAGCATCTCGATTGTCTCCATCAACAAGCACGTTTTTCCGCTAAACCTCTCTCTCAAATCTACCAGCCAAAACCCTATAAATACTACTCTAAACATTTAGCAATGGTACAATTACTACCAACAATATTAAATATTATAGAAAAAGATATCATAATTTAAGTAGAATATAAAATGAATCTTCAATTCCAATCTAGATAAAAAGAAAACTTTTAAATCCCCGTAGAAGACGCCTCAGATACAAAATTATATGCTAACGTAATAAGCTAGAGGACTCCAGGCAGTAATCAAAGTGCACTTTCATCATGTTAGAACTTTGACATCCTACAGAGGGATCGCTTGGCAGACATTCCTTTTGAGTTCCGTTTAATTTAAGTTATTCCGCTTCTAGTAAATACATCTAATTATAAGCTTTTATTTTTTCCTTGTTATTAGATAATTTCGTTTTTCTGTTGTATGTGAGGTAGCAAGTATCAACTATTGTTTTTTCAACAATATTTAGTATGTTTTTTAAATGTAATTTTGGCAATAAAACTAATAATGTTTCCAACACGTATTGTTGTTTTATTAATTGGTAAATTATCTACAACATCAGTGTCATTCATGCCGCTAGTTCTCTTAAGAGTAATTTTAGTTCTTCCTACTGACCCGTATTCTTTCTTTGTCCGCGAGTGTATGAATCTCTTCCACCGAACGCCTTCTTTTTGCACTTTTGGTCACTTGACTTCTGCCACTTAATTGCAAAGTAAAGTAAAGTGAAGTAAAGTAAAGTGAGTAAGTAAAAAAACTAAAGGAGACGGATACGCTTTCATACATTCTTGGCCCTGACCGTCTAGAGATGAAAGTGGTGTCATTTATTAGTTTATATATTATCAAACAATCACTGAATATTCTGCGGATTTTGGCAACCCAAGAGCGGAGTCATAATAGATTTTATACTACACCTGCTTGGAAAGTACCTTGATACTTTATCAAATTTACGGTAGAAAGTACGTCATTGCATATCGAAGAAATATGCGGGGAGAAAACGCATCTGAGCGGGAGAGAAAAGTGTATGAAAATCCATTTCTAACGTGGTTTTATTTTTTTAATTTTGGGTAAGACTATGCGCCGGTAACCTAAATATCAAAAGCCAAAAAGTTTTTACAGTGAGTTTTTATCTCCAAGTTCGCAAAATGGCACTGGCCACTAGCTGTGTGTTGGATGGTGTCGGGCTGGCAGTGCGACCCTGCGGCGGCAGGATAAACAATTTGAAAAAAGAACATGTGAAAATTGCAGACGCCATTGGCGCCATTTTCAATTTGTGTGTTGTCCTCGTAGGTGTAGTATAAAGCACTATGAGAGAAAGTGCGATTCCCGAATCGGTCACTTTCTCCTCTCGGTGAACAATGTACTATAGTATAACTGAGGTTATGAACAAGTTGGCAATAAACAGCTGATTTTGAACTGCGTTTGCTTTGTTCAGCTCCTCACATAAAAACAACCAATAACACGCTCATTTAGCAGAAACGTGAGAAAATCCTTAAATAATGAAAAACCCACTAAAACTTCTGTTACACTGTAACAGCGCAAATTGTTCGCGGAGGCGATAATTCCCCAGTTTAGGTAGACTTGTGTACCTGTCCATTACTCATGATATTTACTTGTTTCTGAGCGAAGAAGAGGGACTATCGCGGTCTAATTACACTGGTCGGGATTTGTAAAGGGAGTTTATTAGATAGTGTCGCAACCTAAATGGGTGTAGAAGCTGAGCTTCCCAGATATAGGTATACCTAGATAACGCAAGAGATACTTTGCGTAGTCAAAAAATGTCTCGCTTGGTTTTCATACGGATCGTGATGTTTGCGTTACCTAGGGTCTATATCTGTGGTCAGCTCCCTGTACTTGGCGTAAGATACACTGAGAGATTCGAAAAGTATTTGTTTGAATAAACAAATTGCGAATGCGGTTCGGGACATAGACGCCAAACCCAAACCGCATTTGCAGTTTGTCCGTACCAGTTCGACCTAGTCTTTACTGATATATCTGTCAGTGTTAGTGTCCGGAGCTGCGACTGCAATTTGTCCTTATGGGTTTAACAGATTCTACTTAAAACGAATTTCAGTGCGCTTGTACTCACCGTACGTGTACCGTGTACCGTGTCTATGTGGGCGCATGCGTTTTTGCTCGTGGAACAGAATTGACCTTCTTAATCTATCGGTTTTATAATTTCGTGGTCGGCTACTCAGGTATGACAGGAACAAATGTTTATTAAAGACACTGGAATTATCCCATTGGTATTAGTTACAACGTGGTGTTTGTTTTTGCATTGTTGGACTATTTGGTGCTCCGAGATCGCTGCTGAGGTGTTGAGGGATGAAAAAACAATTGGATATAAAAAGAAGTGGTGAAACAAAGTTTTTATCGATTTAACTTGATAGATGGTTTCATCGGTTTTGCAGCTGAATACCAGTACTTTACATGGAGCGACTGCCTAGCTGACCTCCACAACCCAGCTAGTACTGAGTATTACGTTACCCCTTGGTAAGACTGGTTGGCAGACTTTTTGCGCCGCTGACTACCTGTAACGACTGTCAAAGATCTACAAATGACAGCCAGGACCAACGGCTTAACGTGCTTTCCGAGGCACGAGGGAAACTCGGTATGTAATGGGCGGTCATCCATCCACAGACCAACCTAGACAAGCACGGCTTGACTTAAAGATCGTCCCGAGCGGCAGTTATTATTTGTTGTCTCCGTAAACCCTTAAATTGCAACTTTCATCGAAATCGTGAGAGCCGTTTTCGAGACGTGATTACAAATATTGTTCATTTAATAGTATATTGTAGGATAATATCACATCATGACTTAAACACCCACATATCACTAGTTATATTTTTAAGACCCATGTAATAGGGGGCGTGTCTACTGCCATCAAACGGGCACATATTCACACTTAGAAAGAAAATACTAGGAAATTCCTGGTGAAAAACCTTAATAACTCTTTGCCAGACATTAGCATCAAATCCTACGACCGCTAGACCAACAGCACAGTCCTACATTCAAATTGCTGAAATTCATCATTGTTTCGACATCTGTTACTAATAAAAAATATCTTTGCATGGTATAGATTCAATCTCTTAGTATTATATAATTGCATAGCACATGTGTGAGTACTATGTACTGTAAAGCTACCATTTACATTTAGTTATCCTTCATTGACTCGAATGTGCCCTGGTTGAGAGAATGTCAGGCTCACTCAAATGTCTCGCTGATTGTGGAGGATGTGTCGGGTCGTTTAGTTCCCTTCAATATGGTTGAGCTGAATGGGGCTGATCCATGCGTCATGTTCGTGAACGGGCGCTGTCAGTTGGGACTGGTCATCTCTTAGCTGCCACGGTTTATTTTAACTACTTTGTTTTAAAATTGTTAATAATTATAATCTTTTACTCTGGACGCTCTTAATGTGCACGTCTTTCTACATCGTTCTCACATATCGTCGCTCGCATGACTAACAGTCCTATCTCCGTATTGTCAATTGTTCAGGAAAAGCGTTTTGCGGTTACGACATATCTAACTACGATAAAATTATAATCTATCGGCAATTCTGAATATTTAATTATATTTATTCGTAAAGAGTATTTATCGTACTTTAATTTTACGATATAGCTACTTATTTATTTTCAATATTAGTATTTATTTTTAATTATTAAAACAGATAGGACACTTTGTGAAAACTTTATTTATCAATCTGAACAGTTTTTTTCTACTTACGACTTTACGGTTTGGATTAAGTTTGGAAATAAAACACGCAAAACATTTAGCTTTTTAAATTTTTATTACGAAAAGAGTTTAACATAAGAGAAACATAACACGCTTAAAAAATCTTAATATTATTTTTAAGAATCACAATTAAAAAGACAGTATTTTTTAAAAAAAACAACATAAAAGTATAATCAAATTATTAGCAAACAAAATAAAAAATAATTAAATAACAATTTAAAAACCTAATCATTCAGTCATATTGTGAGATCACATGAAGCAAGTAATTGAGTATCTATCATAAAATCAGTCTTTTTATGAAAACTTAAAACTAAATTGTAATTATTTTTAGGTGGTTTGCAGTTTGAATTTATAGGTACTATCTTAATGATGCAGTGAACGATAAAATGAAACGAATTCGGGTAACCTTATGACTGGTGTGTCACCCGCAGTCAAAGATCGTTGTACTTTTCTTGAGAAATCTTTGGTTGTGTTACATTCAGTGGTAAAATTTGTGAGTGCAATTCTCCAGAAACTTGCCTCCTTAATGTCAATGAACGAGAAGTTACAGCAGAGTGATCGGTTTCGAAAAAAAATTTGTAGGGATCAGTCTTCATAAAAGATAATTCCATCATTTGTCTCCAATCTACCATTTCACCGGTATCATCTTTTCGAACAGAAAGTAGCCGCAAATTTTGTGAGAGTGCCTTAAAATCTAAAAAGTCCGAATAGCTTAGAGCTGTTACTATGTACGGTTGTCGTCTTCGTGCCAATTTTATAATGGGAATTAACTGAGAAGGGAGGAAAATGTCACCACTTTTTTTAATGGCATAGTCATTGGCACTATGAGCAGAGTCGCCCTCATTTTGGCCATGACATGGGACAGAGATGCTTAAAACAATTTCTTTAATTGAAAGAGAATTGTTTATAACGTAGAGGAGGGCAGCTGCTACAATTGAATTTTTGTTTTGGCCGCTGCAGCCATCGGCAAATAAATAGACTTTCTGAATTCCTTTTTCGTCCAAATTTTTAAGGAAAAAATTAAAAAAATTTTTTTTTGAATATTCGCTATTTTGCGTCCTCCACGTCTGTCTTTCTCCTGTTTCCCAGAGGGCAACAACTTGTCTATAGCTGTTTTAACTGTTCTCTCTCCAACTGCCAAAGTATTCAAAAAAAAAGTTCTACAAACTTTCTTCCTCTCGCCGTCATTATGTAAATAGTACATTATAGTATTCTTTCTTTTAGATTCAGGTCCAGCTGTTTTTTGTTTTGTGTTCATCTTTTCAATGTGTCGTGCAATGAATTCTCTTTGAGATTGTAGACTTCCTAAAGCCCAGAAAGCATCAAACAATGTTTTACGAGAATTTTCATCGAAAACACCACATTCACGATTGATTCTCTTGCAGTTTTCTACATACTGGTCCAAGTTGTCGTTCAGGTATAATTTTATTTGTTACTTGCGTGGTATATTCCTTTCCCAAATTTTTATTTCTTTTATTCAACTCCTTTTTGGATATCTTTTCTTTCTTCTGAATGACAATTTCTCTTGGTGAACCTTCAACTGTAAAATCTTCTGTCAAATTAAGTCTTATTGTCAAGTGCCATAAAGTTAACTTTCAACTGTCAAAGCGTACCTAACTCAGTGTAAATCTAATTCTTTTAAAAATAATTCACGATACAAAATTTCACTAAAAAGTCCTATTTGAGATAGGATATTTTTTTAAAATCAAATACGTGAGTTTAAATTTTACTAAAAGTCCTAAATGAGTTCGGCTTTTTAGTAATAATTTTTTTGAGTTAATATGAGATACGTTGACTTTCAAAATGGTTATATTTTGAGATCCAAATAACATAGAGAAACGACGGTTAGTGAAAAATGTAAAGAGTTACGAATTGAAAACTGTAGTTGTCCTAACTCAAATCAGCTAAAAAATGAGATAGGACCGTTAGTCATGCGAGCGACGATATATGTATAATCTCAACACGAATGATGTAACCAAGATCTTGTAACAATATTTTGATTAAAAAGAGCGTCCATGGAGTTTCTTGCCCCTTCTTCTCCATAGAGATCTACGCTTTGGAATGGGCAACTATAGTACTTTCACAAGTTATTATGCCTTGTGTCTGTGACTGTAGCTTCGCCTTTGTTTTTCTGACTTTCAAAAGTGCCTGCTAAGGTCTAATTGAAATAAATGCTTTGAGTTTGAGATTAATTCTTCGACACTAGACAAAAATTATTTTATCAAGCAAATAAACAAGATTGATTTCTACATATCGAAAAAACTACATTACTTTATCAATCAGTAATATCGGATGAATAAGCCATGTTAGAGGCCCATGGGCGGCATAAAAACTCTGACACCAGGTTAGGCACTAACCACACAACAAAGAAGAAGAAGCGAACGAATGAAGAATAGTTTTTATATTTCAACATAGAACAATGAACTTGTCAATTTCCAGTGGAATTTTGCGGTAAGTAATACCAAGAAACGAGGGATATCCGAATATATAGAAATATCTATCTTTGCATTATTTCTCAGTCTTATAAAAATTAAATGGCACAGCCTTTGAATCGCTCATCAACATATTAACCAGAAGGAATCTTAACCGCAAAATTACTATTCCCTTTTTTAGGGTTCCGTAGCCGAAGGGTAACCAACGAGACCCTGTTGCTAAGCCTCAGATGTCCGTCCGTGATGAGATAGTTGAAATTTTCACAGCATGTGTATTTCTATTGCCGCTATAACAACAAATAATAAAAAATTAAATTAAATATTAAAGGGGACTCGCCCCTACTACGATGGTACGGAACCCTTCATACTTAAGTACTAATGCTGTAACAATAACATGATAATAATTGTAACACAAAATAATTTGAAAAGAGTAACTAACCATGGAGTTTCTTGCCGGTTCTTCTCCATTGGAAACGACCAACCCGAACCGTGCACTTTATTGTCGACGTTTTATAAGTGCCCATCTAGGCCTATGTGAAATAAAAATATTTTGATTTGATTTGATTCATGCGCTACTCCGACTCGCACTTGACTGGTTTTTTTATTATTTAGTCTGAATTCTTCTCAAATGTTCTGGTATTTCGTATTAAATGCTTTTGTTTAGTCAGAAATAGTCTATCCATGACCTTGTACATCATAAGTGCAGCACATTATTCAATGTTATCATTTCCTGTCATAATAATCACTTCGAAACATATTACATACTCCTAATACTCTCATCATCATAATATACATCTGTTTTCCGTTTGAAAACGAAATTACAGTTCATAACTCATTTGATGTGGGTCTATACAAAGCAAAACAGATGACTATCGGAATAGATGGCAATCTAAATTATAGGACGGTTTCAAAACAACTGAGCATCGACCATTTTGTTCCAAAAACTGTGGTCAACACACATGTTGTTTATTTAGAACAAAATAAAGAAAGAAATAAACTCAAACAAACTAAAGAAAGTAAGTAAAAATGTTGTCGAAGAAGGTTTTATTGGTGGTGGTCTACCTGACGATTCTGGTGACCTTCGTGGTATGTCAGGAGGAAACAACCATGGCTGCAACCACGAAGGGTGAAGACGAAGAAGAGGAAGAACCAGCAAAGAAGGGATGTTCCATCTGGTGCTGGATACAGAAGATAGCTATGTTCGTCATCTCGCAACTGCTGAGCGGTAACTGAACACGTTTTGATTTTTCTTGATTAAATTCTTTAAAGAAAATGTGTGGTTTTCTTTTTGCGTGTAAGTTATCATAAACACACACAACATCAAGGTTGCTTCCCTGAAGGGTGAGGCAGAGCTGTATCTAAAGGTAAAGGATATAACCGAACGAACGAAGCCGAAAGACACTTGTTCTCCTCGTCATTGCATTTTTTTTTTCTTCTAGACCATACATCGAAACCTTCTAGTTACGGATATATTGGGGTTCAAATTTCCAAGTTTTTTTGTTTTAAACACATATTTTTAATGTAACATTTTTACTTTAAACACCTCCACGACCCTCGTACTATTCAATCCATCCAGCAGCTCAATTTTTTGAGTGCGTTACATTGAGTCCTACCGTAAAACGTAATTTTTCAACCCAAAAAAAAAAAGTCGTTTCTCAGCAATATTTTTTGCGTAAACTTACTTAGTTTGATGTACAGAATGCTTGGTTGACGACTTTGATAAGGGTCTTGTTACACCCTGTATAGTTCACCCACATTTTGCCAGTTCGGTTTAAGTCCCATGTAAATGCAATGTGAATAGTAACTTGTGCTTAATCCCATTTATATTCACTTTCCCATTTACATTTAAACATAACTATCTAACTTTTTAGATGTTTTTTCTTCCATCATCGGCCTATCCTTTTCCCAACTATGTTAGGGTCTGCTTCCAGTCCCATCGGATGCAGCTGAATACCAGTATTTTACATGAAGCGACTGCCTATCTGATCTCCACAGCCCAGTTAGTACTAGCTAATACGATTCTTCTTGGTAAGACCACTATAGGGCCATTGACTACCTATAACGAGGGACGAGGGAGGCACGGAGGAAACTCGGTATGTAATGGGTGGTCGGGTGACCACCCATTACATACCGAGACCACGGACCAGCCTAGGCAAACTCAACTTGCTTATTTTAATCTTTTATTCATCCAATTTCTATAAATGCTTGTGTGTTTTTCATTTTGTGCTAGTTACTATGGTAGACATCTGAAAAATAAATTGTACAATCAGGAATATCCTTGGTAAAAAACTGGCCCAAAGGAAAAAGTAATTTGTAAAATCCTGCCTACAATGTGCAAAATACGTTTTTTTACTTCGTAGTACACCAGTTTCCAATCCCGCGTACAAAATAGCGCAGGCCCTGTGGTTAAAACTGTATACAGAAAAAAGTTTTGAAAAAAATCTGAACTCGATTTTTTGTCCCAAAAACAGAAGCAAAGGAATTTATTCTGAAAGCTACTTTAATACTTTCTATTTTAATTGTATTTTAAATTGAAATAAGTAAATATAAATACGATCTACAGAAACACAATAAAAGCATTAAAGTGTAGGCATTTTCAAAGCCTTATATTAAATTGCCTAAAATAAAAATAAAAACCCGCGTTTTTAAGGTAAAAGCATTGTAATTTAAAAATCGTTCTAGATTGCTTTCAAAGGATTCCGAATTTGAATTTCAAATCGCTTTTAAGATTTTGTTAAGCTTATTTTCTAGAAGCATTTCAATTAAATGTACTTCGTGTGGAATTTTAGGATTTTTTATGAGATAAAAAGTTTGTATTTACTGGAAAAATAGTAGCGTTCATTTATGGTGAATTATTTATTTGAAAAGTTGTACACAATTTATTTGGAACGCAGCTTTAAATGAGTACTAGTAAAATAAAAGTGGACATTCGCAGGACCACTTTACTTTGACAAATAGCAATTTTTTGTCACTTGCGAATTGGATTGCAGTTATTAAAGGTGAAATAAATACCAGCAGAATTTATAATTCGGCATTCGGAATTTTTCAGGACCCAATTCAGTTATTACTTATTTTTATTTTGGACATCATATTTTGTTTTAATTTAAAATATGTTCGTAAAAATATGCAAGAACTTTTTTTTTTATCTCTGTTTAATCCTCTAGCGATTTACTTAATGAAATGACAAATTGAGGTAAAAAAACTAGCCCAACAAATTGGGACAAGCCACTTAACAAAAGGTATATTGGTCTATAAATACAAATTAATTAGGAGCTATCCCCAAGTCGACTGTTGAATGAAATCCCCAATCTATTTAGAATCACATAATTGAACAAGCTTTATTCCTTCTAAAGGAACCTGTATTCGTTCCGTGGGTGTGTTTTTGGAATTAAATTCCCCTATAATTAAAAAGATTGTTGTATTCTGTTGAAAACCGGTCAAGTACTAGACTTAGTAAATAAATTAGGGTCTTAGGGGGGCGTTCAAGTATAACGTAACGCAATTTTGGGGAGGGGGGTCTTGTAAGACGTTACTATGAGTTACAGGGGCGGCAGGGGGATCCAAGAACGCGTTACGTAAAAAGTTTTTTTATTTAATAAAAAAAATTGGGAATTAAAATCGCCCAAGTTGGCAACCCTTTTCGTTTATACCTTACGGGGAATCCCTCGATTGTATTGTATACGTAGCAGAAGCTAGTAGCAGCCCAGCGGCACGCAGCAGCAGCGCGCGAGTTGCCCGGGGCCGAAACGGCATGAGGCGCTCAGTGGCATGAGGCGCTCAGTGGCATGACCCTGCTAGCTTATTTAATAGAGTAAAGAAGCCGAATTGGTTTTTTTTCTTCGTAAGAGCAAGCTTACGAAAAAAAAACCAAATTCGGCTAGCAACAATAAGTGCTCATTTACGGAGACGCGGCGCGTCGAGAGGAAGAGGTTACGGAAGTTGTAAAAATATACTATCTATGAAAAAAGTTTCAGCCGGCGTACTATGACTTAATTTTTTTTTTACGACTTCCGTAACCTCCCACACCCAAACCCACGCTACTTGAGCAGCTGACGGTCGGTTATCTGATTAGTCATATAAGATCAACTATCTATGTCAATTTCAGCCGGTTTACCATGACTTTTTAATTTGCAACGGTACCTCCCGGACTATAAGCGCGTGTGCCGCCGCGTTCACAGCAGCGGGCGACGCAGCGGGCGCCGCCGCGTTCACCGCCGAGTTCCCCGCAGCGGGCGACGCATCGGGCGCCGCCGCGGGCACCGCCGTGGGCGACGCAGCAGGCGCCGCCGCGGGCAACGCATGCAGTTCAAGCAAATGGGCGTAAAATCGCTTCTCCGTAAACGCTCTCATACATTTCCATATGTTTGAATTTAAAGCGGGCTGCGCCGCGTGTCCGTAAATGAGCCCTAAGAGAACATAATGGGGGTTATCGCGTATGAATTCGCCACTAGAGGCGCTAGTGTAGCGCGGGGGCACCGAAATGTCAGATGTCATAGATTGCTCGCGCGTTGCGTGCTGTTTTTACACGTATTTCTACAAATATTCACGATTGTGGTTTAGATTGAGCCATTCGTGATTAATTATGACTTGAAGATTTTAATTAGCAACTTAGAATCTTAATTTTCAGTAATTGGAGGTAAAATGATTTTTAAATGTTTCATACTTGCTAATTTTAGGGAGAATATTGTAAATATATGAACCTGAAGTTTACACTATGTTTTTATACACAATAAAATGAACTTTTTATGAAGTTATTGGTACTATAAAGTATAAAATAGAATGATTGGCAAGACCTCAATCGACAGTGCCGCCATCTGGTGAGCTCAAAAACGATAGCCCTCATTGTGACTACATGGTAACTTTGGATGTTACGTAACGTTTAGGGAGGCTTATGAGCCTAAATTAGGCATTGATGAAAGAATTAGGGTAGCAAATAGTTACATACCATCACACCTGTAATACCCGAGGGTTAGGCAGGCTGAGGCGTGGCTAATAGTACATCCACATTTCACCAGTTATGTTTAAGTCCCATGTAATAGGGGGCGAGCCTATTGCCACCAATCGGGCACAAATCCAGACTCCGTGGCTGCTACTGAGAAATACCTGATTGAAAAACCCAATAACATTTTTCCCGACCCAAGAATCGAACCCAGGACCTCATGCTCAGCAGTCGCGATTGCAACCACTAGACCAACGAGGGAGTCAAAAATTAAATTTAAGTTATTAAAAACTACTAATAGGTACCCACTTTCAATTATAATGATGGTTACCTACCAAATTTGGTAGATTCTACACGTAGACAACAATAAATGGAAGTATACATAATTGATATTGTGCATGTATAAAGTTGACTTCTTTAATCAATTGGCCTGGCAAAACAACAAGTTGCCAAGTACGTGTAATTGTTGCCAAAATGAAACACCTTAATTTTGCTCCTAAAGCTAAATTAAGCATTCTTCTTAACGTGTCGATGACAATTCAAACTGAATCAGCCCGACGACGAGTTTGGTATTTTCAGTAGCGTGCATCAGCTCCTATGATGCGCAAGTAACAGGACAGGCAACACACAATATCAAGTGTCTCATCGTGTGTGTGGGCACACATGGCCAGGGCGGAGTCATTTATGAATCTCCGTCTAGGGGGTCGTCCGTTAATCACGCGAGGCTCGAAAGTGGGGGAGGGGGCTCGCAAAAAATCACGAAATATCACTAAGGGACACCCCCTTAGTGATAGTGAGATATCACGTTTATTTAAATTTAATGTTCGTCCTTCGCGCATCCTGACGCGACGATCGATCGCTAGATCAAGAGAGATGCTCTGCGTATTGCGCGAAAATGATGACGCCGAGTGGCTTGATGAGACCGAAGTTGATCTTCAACAAAGCACAGTGCCAACAGCTGCTGTCTTGCAAGATGCTTATCCAATTGTTAGTTAGTGTTGAAAAATGTCTCGCTAATCCGTGGTTCTAGGACAATGTCCATTAAATATATTTATGTACCAATGGAAATATATGTTTTTCTAACGTTTATCACTCTAGTCTAGGGTATGCTCGGGCCCCTCAGGCACACACATATAATTACACCTTTTCTTTAAAGACAATATTCTGGTCTTTTTAAGATACTTTGTACCAAAAAAGTACACGAGTACCTCCTCACCACGTATCACCATGGATCCCATCACGGGATTAAAAGACGAACCTTTTTTTTTTTTTTTTTTACCGATGGCAAATCATCGAATAACCCCTCCCGCTCTGGGCTGAGCAGGAGGGAGTGTCAGACTTCTACTGACTAAAACCCATCCATGTTCTTTCCTTTGCCCTTTGTGTTCCAGGGCCGCGGTATCTCTTTCGAACAGTCCCGCAACCCTGGCAGGCGTCGGTCCTTACGGACCCCTTCCTGTTTGCTGACTCTCTTTGAGGCGCGCGTGGAACACGAACGCGCCGTCGACACGGCCTGTCGTCATAAGACGGACGGACGGCGAGCTAGCCCATAGCTCACCGTCCACAGGCCCGCGAAGGACGACCCTTAAACAGGTTTCCTTTAAAATCAAGCATTTAATAAATGGAGCGTTTATTTCCATGGACACTCCAGGGATCTCATTTAATTTGTTTCGTACGAATTCGTTGCAGATCGGTTTTGCTCTTTTGACAGGCCAATGTGAAAACCGTTCGTGTAGAAATTTCAATTCAATTGCTGTGACATGTTCTAAAAGGTCGCTTTTAACTTGTTTGTTAAACGAATTTAACAGTTCATGTGGTAACAAGAAAATAAAACACGTATTTACGCTTTGTCATATAAAATATTTTATTAGAGGAAATATTTTACAGGAAATGAGGACGCAGTTTTATATTTATCAACGAAACTCTGGATCAAGTGAATTAGGACAACGCCTAATCTACCACACTTTTTACTTGGGGTGTTAAAGTAATGTCCTGAGGACCCGCGGTCTAATTAATTAAAAGTGACAAAATCTCGAACAGAAATAGAAAATCTTGCCTTTTACTGAAGAAATGATGGATTCATTAGACATTCATAAAGTTACTTTAGTAAGATTCTATATAGATGTGTGCAGTCGTTGAACACTTTGGCTTTTTTGCAAACATCTTGTTTGTGTTGAGTCGCTTCGGCGTTTTCCATGCAGTTACCGCCATAGTCCGCAATGCCGTGTCGAGTTTGGTCTAGCAGGTTTGCAGTTTTGACCCGTTTTCTGTAATAAGAAACACGTAAGATAATTATTTTTAATTAAGAATATAATATACATTTATAAAGTAAAAAATGGCGTCAAAAAACTCCTCAACGCTGTCAACTGGTAATGACCCCAAGACACGGTGTAAGGCAACGCTTAACCTCTGTTCAAGGTAAAAACCAGCCCTTGGGTCACGGGACGTGACAACTAAGGCACTACGAGAACAAAAAACAAAAAGGCTTTGAGTACTAGAGTTTCAACCCCAAACGGCTCGAAAATATAGTTACCAATAAGGTTACTATATTTACGCCGCTTGAGGTTCTCAGGAGCCGCAGCAGCAGCGCCAGCACAGTACGATGAGCTTGGGAGATGGGATGGCGTACGTAAGTACATGTTAGAAAATATGTCTACTTATAATTTGGTACAAAAAGTGCGGTCATACCAGTGGACATATTGTTGACGCAGCCACAACATAAATATGGAATTTCAATTTAATTGGATTTTTTTTCAATATAAATATAGAATATTCCATATTTATACTGTGACGCAGCTCTGGACTCAAGGCAGAGACAGATACGCATGACAACCGTAGAAACGGGTTTTGTCGACGGAAGAATCGACAAAATGACAGATCAACAAAAGAATTCTGTAATTTTGTCGATTCTTCCGTCGACAAAACTATATAGTTTCTATGTTGGTCATGCTGAGCGTATGAAGTCACAAGACAAATCGGGTATTTTAACCCCGAAAGGTTTGGCAGAGGTGTACCTAACAGTACACCCACATTTCGCCAGTTATGTTTAAGTCCCACGTAATAGGGGGCAAGCCTATTGCCATCAACCGAGCACAAATCCAGACTCCGTGGCTACCACTGAGAAATTCCTGATAAAAAACCCAACAACACTTTGCTCGACCTGGGAATCGAACCCAGGATCCTGACTGGGTATTAATTTAATCGACTTATTTAAAGAATACGTCAAAACAATTGAAGCCTCAAAAAAGAAATACATGATTCGTCAAAAAAAATTAGGCATGTACATTTGTACGTCGTACATGTGTCTACAGACCGTAACTTTTATGCAGTGGCCTCATAAAGGAGTATTTTCTTCAGAATCTCGAATTAGTTGCTGACATCCTCGGAGCAACAGTTCTTTTTATCATTTGTCTAGATTTTGGCTCGACATGTTGCTTGGACAACTAGCTGACAGTTGTTGGACGGAAATGATTTATATGGGAGAGTTTGCTGAAGAAAGCACGTTTTTATACATTCGGACGACTGAGGCAGAATATAACTTACTTTTGGAATGCGTGGACTTGGCATTTCGGAATTTGGACGTGAGCCTATTAATATAATTCTAAATTGTAGCATATACTTGCAATTGTAAACGATCTCTCACGCGTATCACAATACAAGACCTGTGCAGTTGTGCATTATGATTAGAGATCGGATATTCGAATGCATATTTACCTAAATTACATTTTTCCCAGCAAAGGGTACAAAACTGTGGAAGCGGTTTGTATATTATATAAAAATTTTAAACTATTATTTTTACACACTATTTTTATTTAAAAAACTGTGTGTGTATAAAATGTAGTTTTATAAATATTGTAAATGTATATATATATAATTATACGTTAATGTAAATATTTATATTCCGTTTAAAACTAGACAAGAAATTTGTACGTAACAAATTACTTTAAAATACTAAATAAATATATAAATAACTAAAATTTTGCAGCAAAATAACTGAATTCAAATTTTGCTGCTGGATATTCAAATATATGAAAATGGAAAATATGAGTGAGCTTAAAACAATGAATATTTTGATACGCGAACTCACACTCCATACTATTAAGTAAATATGCATCCGAATATCCGATTTCAAATTATGATATGCGTGGCGATATGATATTTATCGACAGTTAAATTACAAGCAGAATTGAAAGTTTTTGGTTTTATATCATTCATTCAATTTTTTTGTAAGCTTATAACGATTCTACTGTATAATAGCATAGCTTCCTTCATATCATGTAACTAAATACTCCTTGGAGCTATTTCCGATATTGATAATAAATACCTCAGCAATAAATTACGCATTAAATTACGCATTTATCAAACTGCATACCTATAAACTTCCCACTGGATGCAGGCATCTTCTCTATGAGAAGGAGTGGGCCGAAACCACCACGCGGGCCCAATGCGGGTTGGTGTTGTTCCCCATGCCATGACGGTTCCCTCAAAATTGTTTCCTTCACCATTTTGAGAGAATTGGTGAAGTTTATGGTACTTACTTATAAATCTCCAAGTTAATGACACCGGAGGCACTCATGATACCAAACTTCTTGAGCACACAGAAGATAATGCAAGGCTCATCTGATTCCTGTATCTCTATGTGCTTATTTTTAGGGTACATCTCGCTTAAGCATTGCTCAGCTACTATGTCGCTTAGCTTGTCGTGAGCATACATGACTGAGATGCGAGCATACGCGAACCCGGTGAGCATTAGAAATGTGAAGAGCAGGAGGTCTGGAAAAAAACGAAATGGTAAATGTTAATAAGGTAATAATCGTAGGTGAGATGGCTATTACATTGTCTGTGATGTAAATAATCAGGGTTTGTGAAATGAGATGCATATCTACTTTAAGGCTAATAACTTTTATAAGGGAGCAACTTCTGTGAAAATTAATCATCTGAAAAGACAGGTAAATTATAAAAGGTGTAAAAAGACCCTTCACGAAGCCGTCAACCATGCATTCTGTACATCAAACTAAGTAAACCTACGCTAAAATTATTGCTGGGCAACGCCTTTTTTTTTGGGGCGAAAAATCACGTTTAAAAAACTTAATGTAACACCCTCAAAACATTGAGCTGATCGATTGAATAGTAAGGGGGTTATAGAGGTATTTAAAGTAAAGTTATAACCTTAAAAACCAGCATTAAAAAAAAAACTCATGAAAAAGTTGGAACTTTGACCACCAATATCTCCGTAAATAGAAGGTTCCCAGTTAAGACACATCAGAAAAAAAAAACGCAATGACGGGGAAACAAGTGCCTTTCGGTTTTGTTAAGAGTCTATTTACACCCTTTAGTTATGGTACGTTAGTAGAAGATTAGAATTACTGCTATTCAGAACATATAACTAATTTGATGGAAATAGCATCGGCAATGCGTGTGTTGCTACGTAACTTGGGAAAGTTCTATACCCGGAAACCACATGTTACGGGATGTGATCAAATCTTATGTAGTTAGGAAATTATGTATAGTCGTACAGTCAAGAGCACTAACATGTATACAATACATAATAATATAACTTTTAAAAGTGATTTTCTTCTACTGTATGGGTGTAATTTTATCATGTTAAGGACACAGTATTTTGGGACCCGGCATTATGAAAAAGGGTACCTATATCTGCCTCAGTGGTTGACTGGTCTCAAGCGCGACTGCTGAGCATGAGGTCCTGGATTTGTGCCCGGTTGATGGCAATAGGCTATATAATAGGCCCCCTTTTACATGGGACTTCAAACATAACTGACGAATATTAGGTACACCTCTGCCTAAGCCTTCGGGAATTACAGGCGTGATGTTCTGTTAGTGATGGTACCTATATCTCTAAGTTGCAACCACGAGAAACACGCTGTTGCTGAGTGTATTCATAGTTTGCTAACTGTATGTATTAGTGCTCATTACTATTTTGCTAAAACCAACCTATTATAATAGTCCAATAATTTAATTCCAACAGGAAAAAACAGGCCATGTTAAAATTGTTGACAAAAATTACTTTCAAAAGCCTTCGTTTCATTCCTATCAATATCACTTTAATAATGATCACTTTTATCAAAATCTCATGCTCAATTGCTATCGTAAATCATTTCAATAACTTCGTCGATATCAAAGAGTAGTCTTAAAACTTCGTGAATTTGATTTGCTTCCGGAGTTTTCAATTGATAAATTAGAAATTGCTATTTGATACGATTGGTTAGCAAAATGTTTAAGAGGAAATGCGGGCGGTCTTTTCTCCATACAAACGCTCTCGCCTATTTTCTTTCTGGTTTATGACTATAGAGCTATGATTTTTTACAGTTAAATAAATATCAATCTTTTGTATGTCCCTATGTTTTCCTTTTTAATGATACATAATCTGTATCAGCACTAAAACCCTTACAAAATGCTAAAAAAAGGCCAATTTGGACCGCTATCAACAGAGGCCTAGAGTACAAATTTGACAAATAATAATGAAAAAAGAGAAACACAGGGACACAGTATATATCCTTCTTATTCAGTTTATGAAATATCTTTTAAATTGGTCGAATATTGGAGGAGGAAATAGTCGAGAGCCAAACCTCAAATTATGACTTTTTACTTGTCGGATCTGTAGTTGTCCTTATCGCACCAATGTCGAAATCGCGCTCGTAGGGACAGCGATAGTTTCTTCAAATACCTACCGAATTTCCTCTTAAGTCCAAGGAATCGGGGATTACGTTAAATTCTGTCATTTCAAACGAAAATTGGAACAAAAAGAAATGTGAACGCTGTCAACAGGAAAAGTGCCCAGAAGGCTGGCAAGTGGCAGCATTGCCAGGTCGGATGGCAAAGCTGACTCTGGCGGTCAAAAAAGGCCAGCTCTCTCAGTCTGGCGCAAGGATGTCGACACAAGTTACACAAAAAAGGCCACGTATTTAAATTTTATATCAAAAAAATATCAGAGTCACTACGAGCGAACAGAATAAGTTCTTCACGTAATTCCAAGAGATGTTCACCGAAACCTCCATTTCCAGGAATATTCCAGTATGTAATTAAAAAGGTTAGGGTTTAGGTTTTAGACGATCTATACCTAAAGGACACGTAATATATAAGCCAGCCATGTTTTTTATTCGACCGCAATCAATGTCAGATGTTATCTAAACAATTTATCATTGTTATTTCAGTGAAAACCATTTGTTTTGACACTGAAATTGAAGTTTAAATTAATGATACGTCATAAATGTATGTTTGTTTCATGTGATTATTGTTATTTTGGCATTATGCCAGGTTTTATGTGAAGTAGATAGTTTGTTTGTGCTTGAATATCCTTGAAAGTTTCAGGGTTAGATGTGAATAACTTTTCGTTAAATCCATGCCAGTCTTTCTGACTATATTTGGGACAGCAAGGTACTTGTTTTTAACGATATTCTTGTATCAGGAGTAAGCAAGCTAAGGCTCTAGCACAAGTGCGCGGAGTAAACGTAACAAAAATATGTAAGTTGATTTTAAAATTCAAAATACTGGTTTTACATAAATTATTTTCATGATTTTAAGAATTTATTCATACGAGTATCTAGGGATGCTACTGATTGTGTTTCTTGCAAACAATTTAATTAAAATGCTGTAGGATAATTGTATTTTCGATTAAAAAATCGACGTATTTACTTTTGAGCGCGGTGTAAACGTAAAAAGTGAATACGTTGATTGCCCTGATTAAACCGAGTGAAAACTTCCTTTTTCTCATATTTCAGCTTTATTTTATTATGAGTCTAATGTGTCCCACTGCAGGGCTAAGGATTCCCTTCCCTCTCTCCATTTATCTCTGTCTTTGGCTATTTTGGCCCAACCCTTTTGATAAGAGTCCAGCTCGTCCCGCCATCTCCTCCTGGGCCTACCGCGTCGCCGGGTTCTGTTGCCCGGAACCCAATCTGTTGCCACTTTGGTCCAATTTTGATGCGATATGCGGCAGATGTGGCCTGACCAGTTCCATTTTAATTTGGCGGCTGTGTTGCAAACGTCTGCGATTTGGGTCTTAGATCGAAGTATACTGTTAGATTATACCTTTAACACATAGTATTATATTGATTCACAAATATGCACATTTCTATAATATTTTGAACCAAATTACAGGGCCGCAGCCCCACTACTTTACATGAAGTTCATTGTTCTGTCTGTTTAATAAAGTTTGCATGGAAAATCTATCAAAAACACACGATCGAGAGACGACCGAATTGTTTGTAAATAAAAGGAGTCGGTCCAGGTCATCGTCACGTCTTATGTGCTTTTCACCTTGAACTCAGTAACACCTGGTGCCTGGCAGAAGAAATATACAACCCAGTATTTCCACAGACAAGCGCCAGTTGACTACAATACCATAGGTAATTCCACGAGCAACGTTAACAAAGAAATGTATTTAGTAAACTAGTCGAGCACCCTTGATTAAATGCACGTGATTAAAGGCACACATGTTCGTAAGCATAATGAAGTTTGCATCATAAATGTTTTGTAATACGCTTATGTATAACTACCTGTAAGCGTGCCATCCTCCATATTATTAACCGATTTCAAAAAAAGAAGGAGGTTACGTATTCCACCAGCATATGTATGTACGATTTCTCTGTGATTACTGGTCCGATTGTTGTGATTATTTTTAAGAATTTAATTTTCTTGGATGAAAAATATTAGATGATTTTTTATCCTGGAATTCGGGATACATCTCCGCAAATATGCATTAAGGCCGAAACACACCGGATCCGTACACGTAGACGTGCACGTGCACGTGCACGTACCATGACGTTGTAATATATGGAACTTTATAGAGACATGGCACACCGCTTGCGTGACGTACACGTGCGCGTAGACTACATGCGTAACGCTACGCATTGCAGCTGCCATGTGTCAAACTTGCTGCGTACCTACGCAGAGCGGAACAGCAACGTCACATTGATGCGTGCAGTGATGACGTTGTAGTCAATGGCATTCCGTATTGGACGTCACACCGAACAAGTTTGAACACGCACGTATCTTTGCTGCGCGTGACTACGCGCGTGTCTTACGCATTCAGTTGTATTTGTTTTCAAGTTTTACCGATAGTAAGTGATGTTTTGTTTCGGTTTTAATGATGAATAATGAAATTAAAGAAAAACTAATTGTTTGTACAACACAAAAAACAAAGAGTCAAAAATATATCATATAAAACTTGAACCCATTGTTTTTTGGCACACCCAGGAATATTCTGTCACAATAACAGTAATATTGCTTCTTCTTCATCAGATGAACTACTTGGTCCATTTACCCAATCTTCTTCAGACATCGTGCACAAGAATTGCTGGGTACGCAAAGGACCGGTGCGTTGCGTGCGTACCACGTATGCGTAAGCGTAAGCGTACGCATATGCGTAACCCGGTCTGTCAGGGGTTCACGCGCGTCACCACGCGCGTGTACACGTGTACGTCACGCCACGCATCTGGTCTGACCAGGCCTTTAAATTTAAATCGGAGGTTTTTGCGAAATTTAGCTTATTCGGTGCGTACAGAATAAGCTTAATTTCGCAAATCTTTTGAATTATAACACGCCTACATTTTACAATAACAACGTTCTTTATTTCTCTATTGAAACATGTTAAACAATCATGTTTTATAACATGTTATATTATAATGGGTTTAAAAAGAACTTTCACGAAGCCGAAAGGCACTTGTTCTCTCCGTCATTGCGATATTTCTTTTTGTTCTGGACCATATATGGGAACTTGCTAGTTGCGGAGATATTGGAGGTCAAAGTTCCAATTTTTTCACAAATTCTTTTTTTTAAACAAGTTTTTAATGTTATATCTTTACTTAAAATACCTCCATGACACCTGTACTATTTAAAATAATCCATCAGCACAATGTTTTGAGTGTTATATGGAGTCCTACCGTAAACAGTGATTTTTTACCCAAAAAAAGGCGTTTCCCAGCCAATATTTTTTGCGTAGAGTTACCTACTTAGTTTGATGTACAGAAGGCTTGGTTGACGGCTTCGTGAAGGGTCCATTTAAACCTTGCATAGTTTGGACGCACCCTTAGCATTACAAACCTAGCAAACGCTAGACAGGCTCTCTTCGCATTCAACATAAAAGTGCGGATGAATATTATTTGAAACTCATTTCTCTGTGGCTTTTGTACACACAGAAGAAATCAAGTAAGAAGCGAATTTCTAAAGCTAAATAAAAACCCTGGGCAGCTTGTGTACGGTCTAATGAAACCTCTCAGGCTTTGATATGCAGAGAGAGTACTTCTAAATTATGCAGGAATGTTGTAATCAAAAGCCCTCAATGAAAACGGGTCACCAAAACGTAAAGAAAGAAATATGGTTTAATTTACATCAACTTGACATAAAAATGCAAAACAGATTTGTTCTTAAGGGGTCACCCCAGTAATAAAAGCAGCGGTAGAGGTTATTGGTTTTATTTACAAGTTTATAAATATAAAAAATAATACATAAATAAGTTTTATGTCTGGAAATCGTCGGGATCTCGGTATGACACAGCGTACAGTTGCGTACAGTCGTTAAACACTTTCGCTTTTTTGCACACATCATGGTCCAGGTTCATTCCATTAATGTTTTGAGCGCAAGTCTCTCCGACGTCCGATATTAATATTCTCGGATCGTACCTATGGATCGACTGTACTCTCTTGTAGTAATTCTTTATATTTATAAAACCATCGTTCGTCATTATACCGAATTTTTTGAGCACACAATGTATTATACAAGGGATATCGTTCCGATCGATACGTAGAGGATATTTATATAAGTTTCGTGGATACATTTCTGTTAAACAATCATTTGTTACTTTATCACTTTTCTGGTCACGCGCATACAGGATCGAAATCGGAGGTTCTGACTCCAAGCTTTGAGAGAAAAACTTTGTTTTGTAGCTGTTCACTGTCACAGCTATCAAGAGTAAAGTCGACAAGATGAATATTTCTGAAAGTATTACAACATAGTTACATACTAAAGCTGTGACGATATACACTGGAAAATGGCGCTGTTGTGATCTGAAGACGTCGGGGGAAACTTTCAACAATGTCAGCGGTTCACAGGATAGATATGAAAATGTAATATGATTTCGCTCAAACAAAGTTGTGAAGAAACTTTTGCAACACGCGAATGTTACACAAATGAAATTTCTGCAGCCATTAAAAGAATCTCTGTTCTATTTCAAAAGAATTAAAGTTTAATTAATCTGCAGACATCTTTTTTACCATTACATCATAAACTCTTATTGCTATAGGTTCATGAATTTTTGCAAACCTGTGATATAAGAATTAAGTTGTTCTGTATCAATAGATTAAAAATTACTTACTTTCCATTGCAGCTACTTTTTTTTCGTGGTACAAAAATCACATTTACGTCACGCGCAACGATTGGACATCATTACTCAAGTCCAAAAAAATACTGAAAGCTGAAACAGAAGAAATCGGATATTTTTCTTTCCTAACGCCAGGAAGTGTATTGTTTCTAAATTCGCGTGTTAATGTTTTATATACTAGATGAATTTCTGCAAAACAATCGGCTATTGTTCTGAATACTTCGATAAGAGTGTTAAATGCTGGAAAAGCGACGTAACGTAAAAAATGACCAATGACGCCAGGTGTGTGGGGTTCATAAAAACGTCTTTTTTATATTTCGTTAAGTAACGAACAAAATTGTCAATGACAAAGCCTTCAATGAAATTGGAGTTATGGACGCACGCATTATATTTGAAGGCTTCGCAATTGGCAACTCTCTTCAGAATTTGATTATATTTTAAGGCGAATAATACATTTTTATTTCTTTACAAATTCCTCAAACTTTTCAACTTCGGGTGATATTATAATATATTTTCCTCCAGTTACTTAGGTTACGCTTCATTGAATTTCTTTTCAGTTCTTCTACTTCTCTGAATTGTAACAAAAGGAGAATTTCCAACGAAATGGAACGTTCTTTTTGCCGTCCTATTACGATTGGTTAATGATCTAGTGCCTTCGGGGACAATTAAAATTTTAAGCTAACGTTTCCTGGCTACGAGAGATTTAAATTTGATTTTTCTTTTCCTTAAATTCTTCTATGTTGAAGTGTTCTTTTCTCTGTACTACGGTTCGGTTTCGTAATGTCGTAATTCGTTCATTATGTATTTATGGTCTACCATTTGATTGGATTTTCGAACAATCACATGTTTTGAGATTTTTGCGAATATGATTTAAGTCGTAAAATAATCTTATCTTACTAACAAAAATGCGAAATTTTGTGAGGATGGATGTGTGTTTATTGCTCATTCACACAAAAAGTACTGAACGCATTTGGATGTAAATTGCACGCAGTATGTATATTATATCCTCGATAACACATTATACTTTTTTTATCCCGGTAGTACGACAATTATTTGACATCTGTCAGCACACATTGCCTCAAATAAATCTTGTTGTAACATTAATAGATATGAAAGTAATTTGGAGCGCCATGAGAAATCAAAGGTTAAATGTACTGTAGTTAAGAAGTCCACAGTGCCCAAAGATTAAGATAGACCATCAAAGCTCAAGTTAGTATAGTAGCAAACAGGCTTTGATTTGGAATAATTAACCCTAAAAGCATCTGTTGCCAAACTAGGTAACCTGTGTTTCAGCTTGTACATAAAGCCAGAAGGCTATTAGACGGCTTGACTGCACGGATTTGCTTGATCAAGCTACGGCAAGTTACTGGACAAGGCCGCTGTACTAGCATGGAACTAAAATCGTGTGAACAAGGCATAGCATTTAAAATCATTGTTATTTTATGATTGGTTTATTTATTACTTCATATTTGGCAGTTACTTAGAATTCCATTATTTTACAGGTTTCTTTATTGTTGGCAAGTAAATTGGTTGAAGCTGTGGTAATGGTAAATGTCAATGACCTTACAAATACCCTACAATACCTTTTGGTAATGTCAAGGTCGAAGTGAGGGTATATACTCTTTCAATTTTGACATTGGTGTCCTAGCGTTTATACGTATTAAATCGTGTTATTTAAAAATTGTAGAAACTAGTATTTTTCTCTTTAACTTATTTATGTCTTGATCTTATTTTTGGTCCGTTTGAGCAAAATAGACCACGCTTTATTTGTAATAATATGCTCGGCTAATATGCATGATATTATTTATATAATTTATAACATAAAGCACCCACGAATAATGTATAGTCCTATCAGTATTTTTTTAAATTGGATCATTAGTTCCAGAGATTACCCCGACGTACAAACTTACAAACAAATTTTACCTGTTTATAATAATACATATAAACCTTCCTCTTGAATCACTCTATTTAAAAAAAACCGCGTCAAAATCCGTTGCGTAGTTTTAAAGATCTAAGCATACATAGGGACAGGCGGGAAGCGACTTTGTTTTATACTATGTAGTGATAGTATATATAGTATAGATTTGCTGTATAACATTATGTTTTATTATGTTGTATAGATATAAACTATCTTCACTCATGGGAGCACAAAGTTGTGTTTATGGGAATATTTGTATGTGTTTGTATGAAACTTGTAACATAAGTTATATCTTTTCTTCGTTCGAAACGTGACTGATTTATTTGCTTAACTTTGTTGCTACTTTTTGTATACTTATAAATATCATTGTGCGTGTATTTTTCCTGATTCTGATTTTGTGTTATATGTATACGATAGGAGTTTAAACGGTATCGAGGCGTGTGTGAGTATTCAGGAATGTTCAGCTACCATTGTGTGGTTTGAAATGTATTTTATACTACACCTGCTTGGAAAGTACCTTGATACTTTATCAAATTTACGGTAGAAAGTACGTCATTGCATATCGAACAAATATGCGGGGAGAAAACGCATCTGAGCGGGAGAGAAAAGTGTATGAAAATCCATTTCTTACGTGGTTTTTCTTTTTTAATTTTGGGTAAGACTATGCGCCGGTAACCTAAATATCAAAAGCCAAAAAGTTTTTACAGTGAGTTTTTATCTCCAAATTCGCAAAATGACACTGGCCACTAGCTGTTTGTTGGATGGTGTCGGGCTGACAGTGCGACCCTGCGGCGGCAGGATAAACAATTTGAAAAAAGAACATGTGAAAATTGCAGACGCCATTGGCGCCATTTTCAATTTGTGTTGTTTGAGGATTCAGTTTTCGTTTTTTATTTTCCTCGTAGGTGTAGTATAAAGCACTATGTATCACTCGAGAGAAAGTGCGATTCCCGATCTCGGGTGGTTTAAAGCCCTCGCCTACGGCTCGGGCTTCAAACGACACCCTCGACGGTAATCGGTCACTTTCTCCTCTCGGTGAACAATGTACTATTACAGTGTATTTTTGCACCCATTTTTGTAAGGTTGACATGGTAAAATATTTATCTTAAATATCTTTGAGAGTTAAGAAGGCAGATTTCATATTAAGGTTTAAAAACACGTAAGTATTTTTTTCAACCATCATCATTCTAGCCTAGCCATTTCCCAACAATGTTGGGGTCGGCTTCCAGTCTAACCGGCTGCAGCTGAATACCAGTATTTTACATGGAGCGACTGGCTATCTGACTTCCACAACCCAGTTAGTATTGGGTAATATGATACCCCTTGGTAAGACTGGTTGTTAGACTTTCAGGCTACTGACTACCTTTAACGACTGTCAAAGATCTACAAATGACATCCATATAATTATATCATATTTTTTTCGACCATTCACTACGATTTGTTAAATATTGCAAGTAGTATGAAATAAAACCTCAACTAACCTCATTTAATGGTAGTTATTTACTTAAAATATTTACAGTGTAAACAATTGTTGGTTGGCCAATAAAGGAAAATAAAAATAAAATAAATAAAACATGTTACACGGCTGGAAGTTAAAATAAAATTGCTTGCAATCTATTTAAAGCCGATCCTTACCTAATTACAAAATCCTCCATTAATTTCGAGCAATCAGTGTTGCCACACGAAAAATATATATACGAAGTGTTGCCTTTATCTCGTTTCAGCAGAATCCATTTAAAAGGATTCTCTTTGCTGCAAGATACCTCTTAATTTACTGCGTAAAGATAAAGCAAATACATTTAATGTTTTCGGCTGGCAACTCGTTTGCCTAGCTTTCCCGGAACAACAATTAACACTGATTTATCTTAAGGATTGCGGCTCTGAGGTTGTATTACTTGAAAATATCTTCTATAGACGTTGCCATTTTGATTAAAATTATTTCCGCTGCATACTAAGATTCTCTGTAATGAGGGCTGTGTTATTGTTTAGATAAGAAACAAAAGACGGTGTTACGAGTTTCAGAGGTTCACAAACATTGTAGGAAAACATAGGTTGGAATGAGCCTTGCTCTGATACGGGTTGAACAGTATGGCTGCTTACAGGGCCATTCATAAGATGTTTTGACTTATGTTCTGGAATTCGCCTTTATGTCAACAAAAGGTCAGGTGCTTAGTGCTAGAAACTTGCAAGTGCGTGACCAGGGCGCCTAAAATGGCCGCTTTGGCGGAATCATAATAGGATAATAATATGAACCACGTTAACATTCTTAAAATGAGGGCTATCGTTTTTGAGCTCACCAGATGGCGCCACTGTCGCGTAAGGTTGTGCCAATAATTCTATTTTATACTTTAAAATACCAATAACATCATTAGAAGGTTATTATATTTCGTATAACAACATAGTGTAAACTTCAGATCATTTACAATATTCTCCCTAAAATTAGCAAGCATAAAACATTTAAAAATCATTATACCTCCAAGTACTAACAAATAAGATCCTAAGTTGCTACTTAAAATCTTCAAGTCATAATTAATCAGGAATAGTTCAATCTAGACCACAATTGTGAATATTAGTAAAAATACGTGATAAAAAAGCAGGCAACGCGTGAACTTTCTATGACATCTGATATGTCGGTGCCCCGCTACACTAGCGCCTCTAGCGGCGAATTCATACGCGATAGACGTCACAGACGCAGTTAATATTATAGGTTATCTATCAAGATTATAAGCACTAAGTACCAAAACTCCTTGAACCACTTCCAAAGCAAAGAAAGAAAGAAAAATATTTATTTGGGACAAGCACAGGAACAACAAAAATAACAATAAAAAAAAAGAATCTAAAACTAAATAATAAAAAAAGACCTGTGCGAGGCCAAAAAGGCTCCTATCTCAGCATGATGCTGCGGTATATGAAAAACAAATACCGCAGCGCTGGTATTCTGAATCAGGTTATTATAGGAACTAATTTCAGATTAAGGGCAGAATCATGTAGAATCCAATTTCCACTCGATCATATGAGGTCGCCCTTCAAATATCGGGTAATTGCTTGGGCCGATATATTAGAAGGTATTTCCCGTAACGTGTGGAACTCCCTCTTTAATTTATAGTGATTCTTATTAAATGTCGGGGTAACTTCTCTTGAGAAACGGGCTACACCTCAATTCGGCGCGTTCGTGTTCCACGCGCGCCTCGTAGAGATGTCAACAAACGGGAAGGGGTCCGATAGGACCGATGCCTGCCAGGGTTGCGGGACTGTCCGAAGAGATACCGCGGCCCTGGAACACAAAGGGCAAAAGAACATGGATGGGTTTTAGTCGATACAAGTCTGACACTCTCTTCCGCTCCGCCCAGAGTGGGAGGGATCATTTGATGATTTCCCATCCGTACCATAAATTTTAATTAAAATTCTTCGTCTGTTTCGAACACTCATTCCATGTTTGAAAAGGATTTGAGCCATTTCCACCAAATAAACCATAAAATGCTCAAAGGTACTTTTCAATAATAGATTATGGTAGAACTGGAGCTCGTAGCTAAACAATAACAGCCGCGCGGGTCCATCTTTAGGTTAAGCCGTTCTTGCCTAGGTTGTTTCGTCGATGGGTGAACACCCACCACATATCTAGAGTTTCCTCCGTGTCTCGGAAAGCACGTTAAGCCGTTGGTTCAGGCTTTCATTTGTCGATCTTTTATAGTCGGTACAGGTAGTCAGTGGACCAAAAGTCTGACAACCAGTCTTATTAAGGGGTATAAGTACTACATAGTACTAACTGGGTTATGGAGGTCAGTTAGGCAAGCGCTCCATGTAAGATACTGGTATTCAGCTGCATTTGGTTATAGTGGAAGCCGACCCCAAGATAGTTGGGAAAAGGCTAGGCAGATGATGGTGATGATAAAACTGGTAGTTTATGTAGTAACATTTATAATTTAGACAATCTGTTGCCCGCGACCTTCGCTCGCATGAAATTTGTATAAAAATATTACTTTCTTTTTTTAATCGAATTTTGTTACCAATTTAATTTAACCCTAATTGTTATTCTTAAATAAGAGTAGCTTTAGTTACTCCTTATGACATCAGCTATCTGCCAGTAAAAGTCCAGTAAAAATCGGTCCAGCCGTTTCGCTGATTAGCCGTTTGAAACGGATTTTGTTAAAATTTTAAGGGTTTTTGTTTTTTTTCACGAAACCCTTATATTTTTTCTAAAGTAAAAGTAGCCTATGGTAGACCTTATTACATCAGCTATTTGCCAGTACAAGTCTCGTCATAATCGGTCCAGCCGTTTCGGAGATTAACTGAAACAAACAGACAGACAAAAATTGAAAAAAAAAATGTTTTTGTGTTAAGTACCGTATATACTTTCACATGCATTCAGTAAAATGCTATTGTTTTGGTATTACAAATAGACACTCAAATTTTATTTATTTGTTTAGAAGATGTATAGATATTGTCGAATATTCACTAAGTTAGGCCAAAAGAGAACAATCTTAAATCAACACTTGGTGAACCCACAAGTTTGGAAACACTTGACCCAACTTAAACATGGGTTAAGTTGGATTAAGAAAGGGTTTCAACTTAAGGAATTAAGACTTTCCTGTTGAGTTACACCAAAACATTGTTAGAGAATAAATTGTTGCTAGAGAACCTTGAAACTCCTTCATGATGGGCGGTGTTCAGCTATTCCATAGTCCAACACAATTTGTCTCATAAAATCTGCTTATAACGTGCGGTAACGTACGGTAACGGGTGTAAAAAGACCCACTAAGCAGCCGAAAGGTACTTGTACTCAGCGTCATTGTGATCATTTTTTGTTCTAAGCCATACGTGGGTCCCCACCCACGTATGGCTTACACATATTGGGGGTCAAAGTTCCAACTTTTATTTTAAATACATGTTTTTATTGTAAGATTTTTACCTTAAACACCTCCACAACTCCCGTACTATTCAATTCATCCGTTTGTCTGTTTCATTGAGTCCTACCGTAAAACGTGATTTTTCACCCTAAAAAAAGTCGTTTCCCAGCAATAATTTTTGGGTAAAGAAACTTAGTTTGATTGTACTTAATACTTGGTTGACCGCTTCGTTAAGTTTCTTGTTACACCCAGTATATTGCACAAAACGTCTTCTGGATTTGAACCTAAAACCTACATCTGTTTAGTCGTGGACATTAATTTCCACTGCAATGGCCACACTACTCGTCGGGAATAATTAATATAAACTGTCTAACTTCCAATCCAATGGACGACGTACCTGTATTCGGAACTATTTCGATTGGGATCTGGGTCACCACATCTCCAAAAAAAAAAACAAATGAATAATCAAAAACATTTTATTTCTCACTAGGTATTATCAGCCAGCAACTGCTGCACTATAAAAAGCCCTACTCTTCGAAGCCAGCACCATATATTACAAGTTCTTCTATTAGATGTATCGTCGGCAACCGGTGCCGTAGTAGGAAGAGTAGTGATGTTCATAATATGTGTATCATTGGTGTAGTACCCAGGGATGTCTTCAAAATCGTAGTCAGTTGGATAGAAACTTGGGTAGAAATAGTAGCCCATGAATTGTGGTGGATAGTAGTAATAGCACGCCCATGTTGGGTAGATTATGAAGAGTAGTATGAATGTTGTATGGATTCTTATGTTTTTGTTCATGCTTTTTTCTCAATGAAGTAGTGTTGCTCTTCTTTTTTAATATTGGTTTTCTTCGATCTTTCACCCCTTGTGTGACCTCTGCCGTGTCCTCCAAGATTAATCAATGTTGTTGTTTTCATTTGTTTATTCTTTACTTTACAATTTATCTCACAGAACCTTTCTTGGCGCTTATTTTATACTTATTTGTTTACTCCGTATAAACATTGTTTTTAAATAATATCTTTAGTAAAAGAGCTTGCAATGTGTGCCTGAAAAGGTAAACGGTCTTAATTATATATTTTTCTGTAAAGATGCTTAATAATATAAAGTTAATTCCTTTGGAAATCACACTTGGTTAGGTACCTGCTTATTTTTATATCAATGTTTTTTTCTTTATTACTCATTTAATCAGTGGCGTGCCTAGCGGCCAACAATAACGCAAGCCCAGGCGAGCAGACTGTTCAGAAGTCCTTACATCATTAGAGTAGTAGATTATAATAGCAAGCCAAGCTTTTAGTCTTGTATTTTGATACCGCCACTAATAAGTCTACATAAAGGGTGTAACAAGACCCTTAATGAAGCCGAAAGGTACTTGTTCTCCCATTCATTGCGTCCCAGTTATTGCGATATTTTTTTTGTTCTAGGCCATACCTGGGAACCTTCTAGTTACGGAGATATTGGGGGTCAAAGTTCCAACGTAAACGTAAGAATTTTAAACATTTCGATGGCCCCCACTACTACATACTATTCAATCCATCCATCAGAACAATGTTTTGAGTTCGTTACATTGAGTCTTACCGTAAAACGTGATTTTTCACCCCAAAAAAAGTCGTTTCCCAGCAATAATTTTTGCGTAAAGTTACATAATTTGATGTACTAATGTTAATGTTTGGTTGACGGCTTCGTGAAGCGTCTTGTTACACCCTGTATAACATAATTATGTTACACACATGATTATATTGTATACCTTTCCAGTGAATCCATTGTTCACTGTGTACTCTGTAATTGTGCTGCTACATTTTTTTAACCCTGCATCATATCTATGTTCCACCCACTACTGTCCTATAGGTCACCTCCCTTTTTTGCCATTCTTCGAGGTCTTACTTAACCCGTCAAACTATTTGTCAATTCTCATAGCGCAAACTTCTATTATTGCTAGTTGATACGAGTACTTCAGTCCACCAATCGAAATGAAATAAACAATCGACAAACGGCAAATAAAATTCAATCACACATTTCACAATCGATTGTAAGCCGCAACGCAATTTCTCACATGCCACTTGAAAACGTAATACCAAGTTCACTTTTAACCTTATAACTTAGGGCATAAGGGTGAAAACTGGCAGACCGTCACTGAACTCGCATTACTTACCAAGTAATATCCACAATAAAATTGAAAAGCTATCAGGTTATACAATAAACTGTCTGTCGAGGACACTTTTCTTACCTCGTGTTTTTATTTGCTTTTTTTCAACTGCGTATACTCTTTAGGAAACTTCATTTTCTTCAGACTTCTCGACACTGACCTTATTGGTGATGTTCTACGGAAAGGTCAGGTGCTCAGTACTAGCACCCGTCCGTGTATGACCAGATGAATGAACGTGAAAGAGTTCAAAGGACTATGGAAAGATCGCAGCAGGTTGCGTTCTGTTGTCTCTGGCTACCCCATTGGGAAAAGGCGTGAATTTATGTACAGAAGCCAGTACATCAAGCTACCTGAAACTGTAAATTTTTCCCAATCAACCTTGAACCTAATGCTATAGCGATAAAGTTGAAAATCTTTTAAATAAATTTGACAGATTGTAGTAGCTTTATGTGCTTGGCGTCTGTACGTATGTATGTCTACTGGCACTTTGTCTATGCTTCAGTTCAGTACTGCAAGTCTAAAATGACATTAAATTGCTTATATCCGACCCAGTTTGCGCAATATTGTGTTCTATTGGAATAACAATATGGTAGTGGATTGTGATCTTGTTTTGTAATCGGGTATTGTTGTAGGAAATTACTTATTGATTTGATAATAATTGGCGTATGTAACCTTCATTTAGCATATTTTAGAGAAGGTGTTATGAAATTGTAACAAATAATATAACGCCTATAATCCTACCTATAGTAAAATAAGAGTTAGGCAGAGACAAAGAAAAAAGAGAAAAGAGGGGAAAAGAGAAAAGAGGGGAAAAGAGAAAAGAGGGAAAAAGAGAGAGAGAGATAGAGAGGGGAGAGAGGGGGGAAACAGACCTATGTAAATATTTTTTGAATACTTAAATAGAATGTCATAAATAAACATTAATAATAATCATACGATTATTAACTTTTATGGACAAATTAACATTTATTTGTGTTTGAAATTATAAAATTCAAATGTATTTGCATTTGAATTTTATATTTTTCGTATTAACTGTTTTGCGGCTTCATACCTTTGCTTCTTCTTCAATCCACGAAAGCAAAGCGCGGAAAAGAAAATCAAAAATTATAGTTTCATTAATGACAAAAATGCTTGTTGTTCCAATATTTTATTTTTTCGAACTGAAAAACGTTTGATATATGTGAGCATTTGTCACTACAGTTCTCGGCTCCTTAACAATCTCACGCTCACGCTATGACAAACTTTCTCGACTTATATAAAAATGTACTATTTACAAAAAAAGAAACACACAGCTATTTTAAACGGTTCTGTAGTCCGAATAAAAAAAAAACCCGA
The DNA here is from genome assembly GCA_947578425.1 of Eugnorisma glareosa. Classification (NCBI taxonomy): domain Eukaryota; kingdom Metazoa; phylum Arthropoda; class Insecta; order Lepidoptera; family Noctuidae; genus Eugnorisma; species Eugnorisma glareosa. The sequence continues at coordinate 13,852,958 of OX387960.1, read as the reverse complement.
ACTTTTATGGACCGCTCGTGTCTGTCTGTAACAGTCATTTGCTCCAAATCTACTGGACTGATTGTTTACGCAGCCAGCAAGAGTACAGTAGCTTGCTCCTTCTTAGTAACAAAAGAGGTTTACCAAGCCATTGTCTAAGAACGTTTGTTGAAAAACTAATACAAATATACAAACCGCAACAGAAATTATTATTCTAGTACAAGAACCATTAGTCACCTAACTTACTGAAATAAGTTAAGTCTTTAGCGCAATAGAAATCACAAAATTCAATAAAGTTTTGATAATATAGATAAGTAGTTAATTACACGGCTCTTTAAACAAGTCTAACTGAACGTAACGAAGAGGGAGCCACGAGGATGGCGGTATTTTTTATAAATAACTAAGGTCTTCTCTTTGGGTAGAAGGTAGACTTGCTCATGGCAGAGCACCGGCAAGATGGTCAGACGCGATCAAAGCAGTCTGTACAAAGCAGTCCACGCTGCAGAAGACCACATAGGTTTTAGCTGGATGTGGTTGAGTTCTTCAGAAGAAGAAGGAAAAGAAATTAAAGCATTTTTCATATTTCTATGGCAAAGTAAAGAAAACAAGGAAATACGATAACAGCTTATCTGTCAGGGTTTAAATCTTGAAATAAAAAACTTTTTCTACCAGTATACACTTTAATCCTGTGGACGGTGAGTTATGGGCTAGCTCGCCGTCCGTCCGTCTTATGACGACAGGCCGTGTCGACGGCGCGTTCGTGTTCCACGCGCGCCTCAAAGAGAGTCAGCAAACAGGAAGGGTCCGAAAGGACCGACGCCTGCCAGGGTTGCGGGACTGTTCGAAAGAGATACCGCGGCCCTGGAACACAAAGGGCAAAGGAAGGAACATGGATGGGTTTTAGTCAGTAAAAGTCTGACACTCCCTCCTGCTCAGCCCAGAGCGGGAGGGGTTATTTGATGATTTCCCATCGCTAAAAAAAAAAAAAAAACTATACACTTTAATACATCATCATCTGTCTAGCCCAAATATGTTGGAGTCGGTTTCCAGTCTAACTAGATGCAACTGAATACAAGTATTTCACATGGAGCGACTGCCTATCTGACCTCCACAACCCAGTTAGTACTGGGCAATACGGTAATCCTTGGTAAAACTGTTTACACATTTTACTACATACAAATAAATGACAATAAACTAAATACTCTCATTGTATTAGATAAAACCAAACAACACGCCAATAATTCTCGAAGTCTTTGGCAGAGGTGTAACTACAGCACGTATCAGAAAGGCGTGATTATATTTAAGGGCTCTCCCATCAAACAGAAAAACTTTCTCCATGGAACCAACTCCAGGAAAAAATAATAAGTCGACGATATTCATCAAAATCTCTAGAACACCTGGATAGCGCACAGAACCGGGAAGTGTGGCAGAAAAAAGGGGAAGCCTATTACCCAGCAGTGGGTGATTCCGGAGTGATATGTCGATGATGTTGAGGTAATGAAGTTTTGAATGGAATTGATTATAATTTTTTCGCGATTACAATCACACCCTTAAATAAAGACCACACGTTTTATGATACACGCTGTACAATGTGCTGAAACATTTTCATCAACGAAGTATTAACTCAAAAAGTCCATAATTCCGCGTTTACGATCTTCTAATCTATAGAGTGTCGCCTCGAACGAAGCCACGGTTAGAAGATAAATAGCCTCGGGCTGAAGAAACAATTAAAAACTTGTTTCATTTAGTTAATTAAGCCCGTCGAAGACGACCCGGTTACACGCTTTCCATACAAATTAGCACTTCGACTAGCAACTTAGACTTATTGCTTTAAGCATGCTTGAATAATAAGTTACTACTTGGATGTTAAATGGTGTTCTCTTTTTTGTAGAAGTTAGCTTTTTGAGTGACTTAAACGTACAAGTTACCAGCCAAACCCGATTTCAGGCGAAACTAGTTTGTCCTAGGCCAAACTTGTTTACTGATTTACATATAGCTCGTTGGCCGCTTCCGCGGCACCGCTCGCTACGCTCGCTCGGCTCGCGCGTGATTGGTGACAGTTCTAACTAACCTAACCCATTTAGACAGGGTGCTCTATGATCGTCCTTTTGTTATGAGCCCTAGTTTGGCCAAGGACAAATAAGTTTAGCCGGGTTTGGCCGGTAACATATATTAGGTGTAAAATGACTCTTCACGAAGCCGTCAATCAAGCATTCTGTACATCAGACTAAGTGACTCTAAGCAAAAATTACTGCTCTTTTTTTGTTGAAGTGAAAATCCACGTTTTAATGTAGGACTCGATGTAACGCATAGATGCATTGAACAGTACGGGGATCATGGAGGTATTTAAAGCAAAGTTATAATAATGGAAAGTTTTGCTAAAAAAAAAAACTTGTGAAAAAGTTTGAACTTTGACCCTCAATATCTCCGTAACTAGAAGGTTAAAAAATGATCGCATTGGGAGAACAAGTGCCTTTCGTGCCTACCCATTATAGTACAGCCTTGGGTGATGTTGATAATGATTAGCACAACTTCTGTATGTGTATATTTTTGCGGGCAAGCCTGGATCATCTTCATCGGTGACTTCTATCTTCATCCCAAGCGTTTTATATAATTGTGTAACTAATTATTATAGTTTACGTGTTAATTATAAGGTTTAATGTTACAATGGCAAAAGGCACGATGGGGTTGACATATCTGCTTAGATCAAAACCCCAAAATAAATAAAGAGAAAAAAAAATCCTTGACCAAATTTTTGACGAATTTAAAACTACATCGTGCAACATGTAATTTTATTATCATAAGAGCGGCCAACCCGTCATACTTTTCATACAAACGCTCGTACGTGATTATGCAGTTGTTACACATCTATATTTGATTTTTTTAAACTAATAGGTATTTTCTGCACTATATCTAGGTTTCTATGGTAGCAAAAAATAAAAAAATTGTAGAAACAATTTCAGTATAAGCCTCCAAAAATTGCTGATTTGCAAAAATTTTAACTGAAATTTGGCCGTTCATAATGCACTCATGTTGGGAAAACAAAGGCCTGTACATAAACGGTAATTTTTTAAGCAATCTAAGATTCGCAGACGATATTGTACTCTTTGCAGAAAGTGCAACTGAACACAACAAAAACAAAAATAATGACAAACAATAAAAAAGTCCCCATAAGCGTCGACAACGGTCCTCTGGAATATGTTGAAGAGTACATATATCTAGGCAAGCAAATATCTTTCAAAAGATCTAGACACCGAGATGAACTGACTAGACGGGTGAACATGGCATGGAACAAATTTTGGAGTTTTAAAGAAGTTCTTAAATCAAAGATTCCTGCAAGACTGAAGAAAAAAGTCCTAGACTCATGTATATTGCCTTCTCTTTCCTATGCATCACAAACATGGATATTCAACAGACACACTAGTAATAAGATACAAACCACCCAAAGAGCCATGGAGCGGAGCACTCTAAACATAAAATTGAAACATAAAAGGACAAATGTATATGTGAGAAATAAAACTAAAGTTATAGATGCTCTACAACACTGTAAAAAACAAAAATGGAAATGGGCCGGCCATGTTGCACGTATGAACAATGACAGATGGACAAAAAAGTTAACCACTTGGAAAGGGCCATCAGGAAAGAGAAAAAGAGGTAGACCAACGGAGAGGTGGCTCGACGAAATACTGAAAACAGGGGGAAAAAACTGGATAGAAATAGCAACAGATAGAGATAAGTGGAAAAGAATGGAGGAGGCCTTTACTCTGTAGAGAGGTCCTTAATAATAGTGATTTGTTTTGTTTTTTTTTGCTTGTAATAATTGCGTGTAATAATGAATTTCCTTTTTTTTTATTTTATTATTAATTTAATTCGAGTTATTTTTTTATTATTATTGCAATTTAAATTCAATTAATTTTATATTCTGAAAATGTTTAAAATATCAAATTATGTAATTTTTATTAAGGAATAAACAAGGCTTTATTATTATTATTATTAATGCACTCATAAACTGTAAAATTAAAGAAAACATCGCGATAGGAACCTTGCACATGTAATGGAGATTCTTAGTGACAAATATTTATTTCATACAAATGTAAGACTTATTCAAAAACACGTATTTCCTGGAACAAGTTTAAGAAATTTTCGAGCACAATTTTTCGTTCAATCATCGCGTAAGGCGATATGATGTGCGCGGGAAACGAGATGTGCGGGGTCGGGGCGGGGTAAGACGGGGGAGTTGAAAGAAAAACGCTGAGGCTCTGGATGAAACAACAAGCTTTTCGACCATGCTCGCGTTGACGATAGACGTGCCGGGAAGGGCCCTCTTAAATGTATAGAAATCCCGACCAGTAAACCTTCTGCGGGCCTTGCAAAGTTTATTGTGTAAACGAATCGAACCCCTACCACAGCAAAATAATATTTTAAACGGAAGTTTGTCTTCATAACTTCGTTTTTACCGTTGTTGACTTTTGGATTTTTGCGTGAGTTTATGAAGAAACCAACAATCTTTTAATTAAAATTCATTTCCACGTAAAACCTTTCGAAAATATTTTGATTTACCTTGAGTTTCTGAAACGGCAATAAGCTAATATCTAACCCTAAATCATGTTGTAACTAAATGCATAAACTTAAAATTACAACCTTCCATACAAATCTCTATGTAATCCTTAGAACAGACTCGGCTTAATTAATGAAACTGCTCTAATCACATTTGAGTAACAATCAGTCGGAGCAAATTTAGGGTTATCAAATCTAATTCTCTAAGTAATCCAGTTTCAGACAAGTTCAGGACTAGGCATGTGTGGAGACATATTTCTCAGTCCATTTGATAAAGGCTAAATGTCTAAAGGTCTGAATACACGCAGTGACTTACACTTAAGTAGTGAGGGCAAAATTTGCAAAAAAAATGTGCAAATTTTGAACAAAGGACATGCATAGTCGTCCAGTATTGCAACTCGTTTGCAAGATAGGTTTCACTACTTGTACTTATTAATCTGTGGTTTTACCGTCACCCTTACATAGTTTTCTAGTTCTTCTTAATGGGAAATATTGAATTGATACTCCAAAAAATTCCGTTTGTTGCCCGTGGTACTACCAGTAATACTACCAGTAGTACCACGGGTAAAAAATATCCGTAGAACTACCAAGCGATCCAGTAGTACCACGGGAAGTTTTTCTTCACCCCTGTTACACTCGGGATTGGTACATCAACAATCATAATCTCAATATTGAAAATCTCAACGAAAATTTCTTGGTTTTTGAATGATGGTCGTTTTTTTTATATCAATGACATATATTTTTTTGCTTTTTTATGTTTATCGCAGCCCTCAGTTACTTGGCTAGGCCACAGCATAAAAAGATGATTTATCTAGCGTGTAGCTGGGCCTTAAGTCTAGGTCTAGTTTCAAGGGCAAAAGACGAACATGTAGTACTTGAGTGACTATTTGCTTGGGACTCGTAAATTGTTGTTGAAATAACTCAAATTGCAATGTAGCGTCTGTCTGACAATACGCTTTATTAAATTTCGTTTGGGCTTACATTTATTTATATCTATTTGTATTGTGAATGTATTGCTGCTTTTATTAAACAGCTTTATACATAAGGCTATGATAAAGTGGGAGTATAAGATAATGTAGATATCCTACTACGTAAACGAGTATATTTGAAAGCTTAAATATTATGTTTTAACTCACTTAAGAATTTTATTTTTTTATAAAACGTTGCCCCACATAAAAAAATTATCATGTATCGTGCGTTTACAAACAGCCAGACGCGGACCAACTACCTGTAGGCCATACAAACATTTGTTTCGTGCAGGAATTGATCTCGAATGTTGAATTGCGTAAATATTTATGGTTAAAACCTACCTCTCTTTGGCAGGGAGACGAAGAATTATCTCCCGACTCTTACTGAATATTTCTCACGACTCTTACTGAATATTATCCTGCCGGTGGCATTCTTTCAAATACCTTAAATGGGTTCCATTTACGCAATTTTTTCTTCGGCCATTTTACTGCCCAGGCGCAGGTCCATAGTATTTACACACAGGTAGTGTATTTATAGTCATGTAGGTAGGTTTGTACTCACAGAATTAAGCAAACATGGAACATTTGTTCAAAACCAAGTTATAAAATTGTTATTCAAGATATTGGCTGGCTTCTTTCGAGTTTTATTTGATTAAAATGTCAAAAAACTTTGTAGTTACGAAACCCTTTAAGTAAAATATTTCAAAAGAATATAACAAGCAAAGTTAGTTAGTTTAGTTGGATATTCTAAGAATACGAAATAGAATACAAAATATTTTTTCAAGGAAAAAAGTTACGCTAACAGCTATAACTAAACATCACGCCTGTTTATTCGCAGGTTTTTTTTTTTGTTTTGTCAGGAGTGGGATATCCCCACGGACACCTCGACTATCCCACAAGTTTGTGAGACAGTCGAGGTAGTGCCGGACTCGAACCGGCTAAAAACCACTGCTGCCCAGACAGTGTCCCTCTGACATGAGGATCAGAGCCGTTTTTGTCTGAATTTCAGTCTTTTTGGTGTTGATGGAGGCCGGAAAGGACCATGTTCAGTTCTATATGTTTACTTCGCAATAGTTTAATACGCTTCTCTTTACCAAACATAATGTGAATCTACTGTTTCTGTACGGTATTTTTTAATTTTACAAATGTTATGTCTGAAGTCAGTGTTGTGTCTGTTGTCATCGAAGAGTTAGGCAGAGATAACTGTAGTACTACATCCACATTTCGCCAGTAATGTCTCATGGGGGCGAACCCATTGACAATAACCGGGCACATATTAAGACATGGGGCAAACAATTAATGAAAATCAAAGCTAATGCTGCAGATTCCCAAAAAAAATGCCATATTTCAAAAACTAATTATCAAATCTTATCAAAACAATTTTTTGTTGAAAGTTTTCCCTATGGCCACATTTTTCAGAACTATCCTCCACACATTTTTTTACGGCTTTAAAAGTGAATATCTCATCAACAACTGACTTATGAACAAAAGTGTTTTAGGAACCTCGAAATATTTTTTTAAGAGTCGACAGACACCCCACCCACACAGTTACATAAATGTAGAAATTTATTTTTCAACCCTTAGTTTCATGTATGGAGGGGCCACTTTTGTGTTAGCGGTTCATAAAAGACACCTACTGTCCAAATTTTAACTGTGTGACGCTAAAAGTCTCGGAGTAAAATGGCTGTGACATACAGACGGACGGACAGGATAAATCTATAAGGGTTCAGTTTTTGCCATTTGGCAACGGAACCCTAAAAACTACTTTTTCAATTACTTCATAGAACTAAGAGATACGCAATTTACGAAAACTTCTCATAGTATTTTGAGACAAGTACCTAGCTATCTGGGACATGTGCTCGTTTATCTTTCAATAGTCTTCACTCACAGAATTCTCTCAAAGACAATTTTGCCGAGAAACTTGGTCTTCTCAATCCTAAACCCGCTTTCATTAAACTTGAACAATTTGCTCAAGTTATTATTTATTCATTAGTTTAAAGGTTAGAACTAGCGCGGAGACAGATTTCGCTTTTGCTGACATAAAATCGGCTTTACCGAACGTTTCACTAAGGCCGCGTCCTATTACCAAGATGTTAAACGCTAGAACATGCGGTCATCGCATTAATTTTGTTCGGCGAACTTAAACGCTCTCTAGGCATAATCAGCCTATAATGTTATCACTGCTGGGGCACATGGCCTCCTCTCTATGAGAGGGAATGGGCTATAATCCATGCACTACGCGGGCCCAGTGCGGGTTGGTAGATGTCACATGTCTTCGAATTTTTGGTTCTAGGACATGCCGGTTTCCTCACGATGTTTTCCTTCATCGTTTTTGAAGGCAGTGGTGTTGAAATAAATTACACAAAGTATAACGCGCCTGAGTGGGTTCGAACCCACGACTTGGCCGCCACCAATGGGCCACCGCTGCTCTATGGGCCACCGCTGTTCCCTAGTGGCTCTAATGCTTGACGGTATACGAAATCGCGTATTCGTGCGACTGATCCCTTTGGTTAGATTGCGGGGAACGTCGCTTTGTCGACGTGTCAAACCAATCTTTGTAAATTCTGCGTTTTACCACTAAACGCCTACATACAAATGTCATATTAAACATGCTTATTTCAACTAACGAAGTCTTCGGGAATACAGTTAATCCGTATGTTAAATTACGCCCCCTTCTTGGCCTCAGGCGACCTTGCGACGTGTTTGTCGCAAGTCATCCCGCGGTTACTCGTAGCATGCTCCAAGCAGTTCCGGCTTTTTTTAATGTAGTTTTCCTTGTTAGTTAGTTAGTGCGTCAAATCTTGCAACTGAATTTCAAACAAGTTCCCCTCAACCGATTAACCTGAAATTTCGCACACAGTTTTAGTTCTGGTGACAATACATTTTTATGACAGACATGACTTGATTCTGCTGTCAGGATCGTTTCATCGCGAGAGAACTCCTGGGGGGTTACTATGACGTCTTACAGCAGGAGTAATTCCAGTGTGAGAAAGAGACAGAGCTATACAGCCTATATAGGTCATGTAGCGCCATCTCGTTCCAACACTGGGATTATTCCTGCTATAAGACGTCATGGTAGGCCACCTGAACGGTTAATAGCATGGACACGAAACTTTTTATACGCGTTCAATGTTAATGAATAAACCTAGTTTTTTTTCATTGGAAGAAAGCTTGATTTTTTTTTAAGCTTTATTTATATTTTATGTTTTTTTCGTAGCACGCGTGTAGCCAGAGCGTGCAGCTCGAAAGCTTTAAAAGAAATGTTGGATGAGGATTTTTACTAAGAAAACAAAATGAATATGCGATCGTATTCCCTCTGTGTAGGACTTAGAGTCCAAAAGTAAGTTGGAGGAAACCCGTGGGGATTAAATGGGTTAAAGTTCGACATAACCTTTTGGCATCTTCGGGAGAAGATAACCTAAGAAGTGTTTGCCAAAGAAATAACATTAAAATGTTGGTTTCTTTACACATGGGAAGAGCGTCATGTTGTTATGAGACAAATTAGTTTACACATAGAAGTCGATTAATAGGTACCGACCTTATCTACTGATTCATTTCTGTAATTAAATTGTAGTTAAAACATTAATTTGTAAAACATTTTGCATCGATTCAATTTCAATCTTGACTGCCGCGTTGGTGTAGTGGTCGCAAGCGCGACTGCTGAGCATGAGGTTCCGGGTTCGACTCCCGGTTTGGGCAAAGTGGTTATTGGGTTTTTCCACCAGGAATTTCTCAGTAGCAGCTACTGGAGTCTGGATTTGTGCCCGGTTGATCGTAGGCCCGCCCTCTATCACATGGGACTTTAACATAGCTGGCGAAATGTGGGTGTACTATTAGGTACACCTCTGTCTATTCCTTCTGGTATTACAGGCTTGATGTTATGTTAAAATTTCAATGATCATCATCAGCCTATGTTCAGCAGCCTACTGCTGGAGAAAAGTCTCTCCAATCGCACGCCATTCAGCTCTGTCCTCAATCAATCAATCAAATCAAAAGTAATTTATTCAAATTGGGCTGATAATCAGCACTTTGAGAGAGCAGCGGTGGCCCAGTGGTTGCAGCCCCGACTTACGCACAGTAAGTCGTGGGTTCGAACCCAGGCAGGCGCATTACTTTGTATAATTAATTTCATCACAACTGCTCTCAAAAACGGTGAAGGAAAACATCGTGAGGAAACCGGCATGTCCTAGAACAAAAAATTCGAAGACATGTGACATCTACCAACCCGCACTGGGCCCGCGTGGTGGATTATAGCCCATTCCCTCTCATAGAGAGGAGGCCGTGTGTCCCTGCAGTGGGAACATTATAGGCTGATTATGCTTACGCCTTTCAAAACGCACAATAGTTTTAAGTCACAGGCAGGCAATGATTCTGTTTCTGAATGTTTGCACAAAAAAAAAGTCATCAATCCTTTTCTCATTGGCTTCTGAAAAATCTTAGTCAAAAAAGAGAAAAAATAAGTGTTCCTGAAGATGACGTCCTCCTGCCCACCCTTCGACACTTCCTAGTATTTTATCTGGGAAGAAGAAGTGGGGGAACAAATTCCCCAGCAAAACATCTGTCTATTAGGTTAGAAGAACCAGCATAGCTACTTACTAACGCTTCGATTCGATTTGGAAAGTCGTATGTCCATCGATCCACGACTTGTCGAATCGAAATCGAATCGTAGTGTTTGTGAATACCTATACAATAGTGAGAAGAGGGTGGCTGATAGCAGCTAGATCAGAGTCTCTGATCAAGCAAGTCTGCGATCGGTAGCGTGAAGGCTTTCTACCCAAATCACCTACCTCAATTTCCATATCTCTGCAAGATTAGAAAAAATCGGACAAAAATTAATATGAATCAATAAATTTTAATGTATATTATGAATCTAACAAATTTGCAAAGTTACAAAGTTGTGGTAGTTTTTCTTGTTTATCTCTCTTAACTTTAAATATTTTGTTATATGTATGTATTTATTATTATATGTTTTAGTTATAAATATTTTCTAGTCTTTTTTTCTGTTATTGCACCTACTGTATGTTGTCTCTGCATCACACTAAGGTAGACTGGTAGAAAATGCCCAAGTCATTAAGTCCGCCTTTGTACAGTTTTTTTACTTGTGCATAAAGTTTTAATAAATAAATAAAATAAATAAACAAAGAAAATAAACTTAAAACTTAGAAAAGTCGACTAAGTAACTCTTTTACGAGTAACTGAAGTAGAACTAAAATGCTTCTTAAAACCAGGTACCTAATTTAGTAATTTAGTCTGTTTTATTAAGTTTAGGTAGTTGAAAGAAGAAAATTTGATTACGTGAGGCTTCCTAACGATTTTCCATTTTCTGAGAAATTAGGCTGAAAGCTAAGAAATATAGTATCTAGAAGGAGTATCAGACGGCCTTTTTTTTCGGTTTTCATCAAATAACCCCTCCCGCTCTGGGCTGAGCAGGAGGGAGTGTCAGACTTTTACTGACTAAAACCCAACCATGTTCCTTCCTTTGCCCTTTGTGTTCCAGGGCAGCGGTATCTCTTTCGAACAGTCCCACAACAGTATCAGACGGCCTTGGTTAATCTTTTCGGTACTTTTATGGTAGTCTGCCTATCCGTGTTCTAACACTCGTATCTTACAAGTCAAAGTGATTACTTGAGTAAAAGATATTACTTTAGATAAGTATTTTTTTCAGTAGTTTATTAATTGCATAAAGTTAGAACTGTTAGAATTCTTAGCTTTGCTTTCTTTGACGGTTCCTACTTCGTTCAAATTCTTGTCTATTGCATAAAAATGGTTGCATAAGTAATTACCTATTTAAACTCAAGTAATTACTTTGACTTGACTATAGACACAAGTGTTGATCTATTTGTGTTTGTGTGGAAGTAAGTTAAGTACGGGTATGTTATTTTATTTCCTTATTTATTCATTTATTTATGTACAAACAAAATACTTAACAGGACATTACATTAAGATAGAAGAGCACAAATGTACTGCTTATTCCATAAGGAATTCCAGCAGAACTGCGAGAGGAAAGTTGGATTAGAAATATAGACACAGTGTGTAGAAAAGATAAAACAGGAAAATTTCAATTAAAACTTAAAACAAAAATATACCTAGGTATATAAAACATGCACATAAATATATACACATAATATACAAAATAAATATATACTTAGAATATGAATAATATCCAGAATATTACATAATATATATTTTAATATATATTATTCTTATGTTTGTTATAAGTTCTATTTTTTAACTCACGCATTGGACAAGTTCTTAACTTAACTGTCACACTGCATAAATAATTTTGTTTACAGAAAATTGCACACCGGTAAAGTTATCAATTACACGTTTGTAAAGCCAATTCTAGGTGTTTTTATTCTTTGACCAAAGTTTGTATTTTAATTACTGTTCTAGTTTGCTTCATTTGAGATTTGGTATTCGTTTATACCCATTTTGTTGGCTGTTAATTATATTTTGTATTAGTTTATGTTGATGTAGATATTGAAATGCTATGAACACGAAATCGCTGTCCATTGCATGGATTTTATCATCCATTCATTTACTAATTTTATTAATTTAATTTTTTTTTAAAGTCTGATTTGCCCGAAACCGACTATAATATAATCACCATGTTTTGGGTATGTAACGATAATCGCTATACGAGGTATGAACAGACTCTTCACAATGCCGGCAACCAAACATTCTGTAAGTACACAAGACTACACATCAAGCTTTACATTTTGTCTCGTCTGCTCGACGTCCGTATGTCAGTACAGGGATCCAGCAGAATATTAGCGTCAGGTGCATGCCTGACACATGCTGAGCTGGACTCCCATTTGGTGCAACCTTGAGGCGCACACCGCACCTTGTTTAAATACTCGTTATTTTATTGAAGTTTGTCATGGTGTTACTATACTTATTTCATAAATTACTTTTTCCTTTTTGCAAATTGGTACCTTGTTTTTTTATTTTTATAGGTATTTAAATAATGTTCATGTAAATTTTATAATTTAATTGTACTACCGTGTGTTGTGTCTTTTGTGTTCACTAAATAAATGATTTATCTATCTATCTATCTATATTTAGAGGTTAAGCTGATCTCGCATTGTATAGGATTTCCGTACAATGCGAGGTCAGCTTATACTGGAAATGTATAAGTTGATGTGTAGCCCTGTGTGCATGAAACGAAGTAAAATTATTACTGGAAAACGCTGGGAAATTTTAGACCTATTATGTAATGGGTAGAACACAGGACAATATAATTTTCCTTTTATTTCAGAATGGACCGACATTAGGGTTTGCCTGTCTTGACACAGGGTTCGTGGACAGCACGATTTGGGACCTGTGGCCTTTTATTTATCTTTGTTGATAGGTTATGTTACCGATAAGTTATATCGATTTCATGTCTATTGTCCCTTCAAATATCCTTCTATATTGTAAAAATAGTCAATCTTGTCCGCAAACTCGATTTTGCAGCGTGTCTGGAGTATGTACTTCAGTTTGAAAGGCTCTCGGAGTTCCGATGAAGTTGCGGCGAACCCATTTGCAACTCTGCATGTTTAACCAAGTTGAAAGTGGGCAGGCTGCTTAGTGCTTAGCTACATAATTTGATGGGTTGTTGGTGACACTTACTCGTATAAGTCAGTGAGACGTCAATTTTGTATGTCTTATTTGGGATCTCAATGTGGTTTGAAAAATAGGTATAGATGTTGGTGATTAAATTAATTTGCCCTGTTGTTACGTTCATATACAAGTTGTAATGAATCTTAACTTAAGTAATTGGATAACAGCGTAAAAATCAGAATTAAAGTTTGTATTTTAACCAAAGATGCAAGTAAGTAGGTGTATGATCCCTTGCTAGACCATATATTACTTTAGATTATGGGTGAATGGAATGAAAGAAAGTAAAGTACTGAAACACTACTGTATAGTCCCAAAGGTACTTAAAGTAAAATGAGCTTAATGTAGTGATGGTGTGGAAATCAAGTTAGTGACGCGGCCCTTGTTGGCTGTAACGAGAACGCCTGGCTGACTTGATAGCTCAACGCGAACTGAACTAATTATTATGAGATGAATGAATGTGGCGTTACAAACTGCTGAATTGCAGAATGTGCGGTTTCACCGTACAGTAGGACTAGGTAATGACTAAAAACATTATAAGTTGTTTTTTTAACAATTATGTTTGACGATTCCTTTTTGGTTAAACATTGCAGAATCTCCTTAAATACTTTTTAGCGTAAATACACTATTATGAGTTGGGAACATATCAGTATCAAATACCTAAGCTTTACAAACGATAAATCAAGTCTAATCCGACACATCGTCAGACAGTTTAGCTCAGTAGAAACCCAATCGACCGCAAAATATAGGTCAGAACCTATATCTTGTAACAACCTTAGTTAATACATTTTTGGTCTAGAAATGTAGAACACAATGTTATCATGATTTTGCTACGTCCTATTTATCATCATCACCTTCCTGCCCTTGTCCCTGTCTATTTGGGGTCGGCGCAACACTTATTCTTCTTCCATATTCCCCTGGCAGACATAAATAAATATAGAATAGCGAAAAAATCCAAAGGAGTCCCAGGCCCGATTTAGATGAAAACTGCTTCATTTGATTTTTGAAAAATCTATATCCAGGGATCGAAACCGTCCTGTGGATGGTGAGCTATGGGCTAGCTCGCCGTCCGTCCGTCTTATGACGACAGGCCGTGTCGACGGTGCGTTCGTGTTCCACGCGCGCCTCAAAGAGAGTCAGCAAACAGGAAGGGGTCCGAAAGGACCGATGCCTGCCAGGGTTGCGGGACTGTTCGAAAGAGATACCGCGGCCCTGGAACACAACGGGCAAAGGAAGGAACATGGATGGGTTTTAGTCAGTAAAAGTCTGACACTCTCTCCTGCTTAGCCCAGAGCGGGAGGGGTTATTTGATGATTTCCCATCGGTAAAAAAAAAGGGATAGAACCTGTTGATTTTGGAAAAAAACACACACACTTTATTATTACACCACTCGATAGCGTCGCTAATAAGGATCAAATTCTAGGGAGATCAACGGCAAACTTTATGAAACAGTTAATTTACTTTCGTTTCATTATCATCATTTCAGCCGAAAGATGTCCACTGCTGGACATAGGCCTCCCCCAAGTGGAGCCACATTGACAACTTTCGTTTAATTTTCTCTTGCCGTATTCATCATTGAGTATTTTTCGCTATAACAACAGCAACAACAACATCCATTTATTTTCAGGCTTCTTTGGCCCATAGATATGTACCTTACATACTAACATACATATTATAAAATACAAATTGTGTTAGTAAATAGAACCATAAAACTATGTCTTTGTGCGTTCATATGGCACTTGCCCGTGGAAGCGACGAAACACCACTCCTTGCGGCCAAAAGTCCTCCTCCAAGACGAGGTGCAGATAACACGTTGGTATTCGCACAACGAACGCCTTAAAATTGACGTTGCGGCGCGACTCAAGCAGCTGCACTCTCACCACTTACTTGGTCTTCCGACGCACGTACTCCATGATGTCCTCCGCCGTAGCGGTGTAGTGTAGGCGGGAGATGTACACCTGAGTGTTCGGCTTCAGCAGTACCGCAGCGATTCTTATAGGTATGTTGACGGCGCTTCCTCCTCAACACCGTCACGAAACCATCATCAGCCCGAAAAAATGCCTTTTTAGACACGGGTTTCCCAGCGGGAACAGTTATGCCCGCGACTACGCTAGCGAAATCTCCAGGTTGAGATTTTGCAGGCGCTGCAGAAACAGGCAGCGCAGGAGCCGGCGGGACGGGAGCGGGGCAGCGGGTCGCACGAGGAGCGCAATCTGCTGGCTCTGCATTCTTTGGTGACGACGGCGACAAAACTGCTGACGCGAAACTAGCCGACGACACATCGAAGCCAGCTCCGCGACGCAAGTTAACGTTCGATGCACCCGACGGTGAACCAGATACCGTCCATCCGTCCGTCGTGGCTATTCCTTTTAGTCTCGGTTTGGCTATCGAAGCCCACATGAAAGTTCTCCCAGTATATGTAATACATTCAGGGCTACATAATTTCTACATATATTAAAGAAGATTCGACTATATTATAGTAACGAAGATCTTCGTTTTCGTAAATCTAAAGCTCTGAACAAACTCAAGCGGCTGCCTCACGGGATTCGGGGCCAACTTTGTTTGCGTCAATTGTGTGCCTAATAAATTGATGGTGTTCAAAGTAGTGCTAATAGTCATGTCACTTCTCAATCGTTAAAGCAATTCTTCTTCTTAGCGTGTCGATGGCAATCTAAATTGTATCGGCCCAGAACTAAGGTACTAGTTTGGCGCTTTCAGTAGCGCCTATCAGTTCCTGTAGTGAACAAACAACAGGACACGCAGGACACGATATTAAGTACCTCATCGTTTGTGGAACAGCACCACATTTACACCCCAGGGCAGAGTCGAATCATTAATGAATCTCCACGTGAGCAGGTTTTCCTGCGGACCAACCTGGTTCCGGAGTCTATTTAAGGACTTCCAGGTCACTCATGTCCAGGTGGGAGATTTTCAGCAGGTGGAACGAATGGGTTAGATAAGGATGCACAATGTCTTTGTCTTTCGGTAGACCGGTCGGCAGTGAAAGCAATTGATTTGCATAGTCCCGCATCCCGTCTGGAGCTCGCCTGAGTGTGGGCAGAGCTTAATTATTGTACCTACCATATATTACTGTTGTACTACGTCTTGCTAATTAGGGAATTTGCTCCAACAATGGGTAGTCATTCATCTAAGAGGTAACTGAGCTCTTATCGTTTACTGAGTGAGGTATTGTACTATCCGGGGCTGCAGGACTGCTCGAAAGAGATACCGTGGCCCCGGAACACAAAGGGCGATGAAGGAACATGGATGGGTTTTAGTCAGTAAAAGTCTGACACTCCCTCCTGCTCAGCCCAGAGCGGGAGGGGTTATATGAAGATTTCCCATCCGAAAAAAAAAATTGGTATTGTACTATTAATGAGAGACGTTGAGAGATTTTACTGATGAATGTGTTTAAATCAGGTTTATATAAACCTCATGATTGCATATGATTTGCCTAACCCTTCTAGTCTTACAGGCGAGATGTTATAATATAGAGATAAAAAAAAATAAGTGTCTGTTATTGCACACTGATCGAAACGGTATGCCATTATGAAAAAAAATATATACTTCCAGAACATACAATTTACCTTTTTTTGACAGAAATAGTAGAATTAATATTTATTTCTCAAAAACAAAGTTTTATTATTTCCCCTAATTACAAACTAACTTATACGAACAGCTGTTACCGATCTGTACAATATTAACGTAGTATAATTTATGTAATCGACTTAGTCTATTGCGTCCACTGTTGGAGGAAGCGTAATTTATGTAAACCTTATGGAAATCAAGCTATCTACATCCTTAACTTGTTTTAGGGGGAACAGTACAGGCGCTATTAAGTGGATAAAAAGCATTAAATGACCCGTCGTAATTACCTGTGGGAATAAATGGGAGTTTCACTGCAGTATCTTTTGGATTGTCCATAAATGTCCGTAACTTTCGACTAACAATCATGGGTGTAAAAATACCTTTAACGAAGCCGAAAAGCACAGTTCTGGACGTCCACGTCATTGCGATTTTTGTTCTAAACCATAACTGGGAACCCTAGTTACGTAGATACTGGGGGTCAAAGTTACAACTTTTTCACAAGTTCTATTTTTTGTTTTTAATATATCTTCACTTTCAATACCTCCACAGCCCCCGTACTATTCAATGTATCCATCAGCTCAATGTGTTGAATGCGTTACTTGGGTCCTACCGTAAAACGTGTTTTTCACCCCCAAGAAAAGTCGTTTCTCAGCAATAATTTTTGTACAGTGTTACTAAGTTTGATGTACACAATGCTGGGTTGACAGCTTCTTCAAGGTTCCGTTTACAACTTGAATAGGACATTGTAATAGTTTCATTTTAGTTTCATGTTTCGTCGCCATTATGAGAGCAGTGGTAACAATATAAACACAAAGTAAAATTAGCTCCGACAAAGAACCAGAGCTGTCGACATAGCTCACAGAATAAGTACCTAAGCTGAAGTGGCACTGGGTCGGCCATATTACATATTAGAACCGATGACCGTTGGGGTAGACGTGTTCTTGAGTAGAGACCGCGAATCGACAAAAGTAAGGTGGACGCCCTCAGACTCCGTGGAGTGACGATCTTCGCAGAGTGGCTGGTAGCAACTGGATGGGAGTTGGTGAGAATCGAGTTGCGTACGATTGAGGAGGCATAGGTCCAGCAGAGGACTGCTTTAGGCTGATGATGATGATGAAAGTAGCTCCTGGGTTTGAACTCACAACTCACCTACACATCACGTAGGGGCCTGGGCTTACCACTTCTCTGGGAACCCAAAAAAAAAAGAATAAAAATACGGTTATATTTACAAATTAAAATTAATTAAACTAAAACTTGTGCTGGTTTTCAAAGTAGTAGAAAAATCGCAAATGTGCAGAGATAATCATCCCAGAGCGCATGTGTTGCTGTTTTATTTAACTACTAGCTGTTGCCCGCGGCTTCGCTAGCGTTTTGATCGGAAATTATTCCACGGGCACGTTGTAAATATAGCGTATGGCACTCGGGGATAATATAGCTTCCTATTAGTGAAAGAATTTTCAAAATCGGTTCAGTATATCCAGAGATTACCCCTACATACAAACTTACAAACAAATTTTACCTGTTTATAATATTAGTATAGATTAAATACTCTAGCCTTGTAGGCGTTGTTAAGTATTACAGAGAACCCAAACATCATCTGCTTAGCCTTTTCCCAACTAAGTTGGGGTCGGCTTCCAAAGTAACATAATAACATTTAGTGTAATTAAAAAAATTAAAAAAAAACATTTAATCAGGACCAAACATTTTGTACATTTTATGCACCCACCAAACTGCGCACAGTTTGTCGGCGGGATTAGCGCTCGTCTTAATACATTTGGTTCAAATAGTAATAGCACAGTGGGTAATAAGAAATAAAAGTAAAAGTAGTAAATATTGTGGCAGCGTGGACCGCCGCCGCCGGCGCAGTCAACGTTCGGCGCTGCGGCGGCGGCGGGCCGGGTCATCACAATTATTCAGAAATACAAAAATTAGTGAATTACACACTCCTCACATAAAGTCACAAACTCAGCGATTACCTATGAGTACATCTTTACAATGTTTAACTCGTTAACATAAGGTTTTTCACTCACAACAGTGACATTAAAACAAAAACAAATCAGTGAGTATTTTCACACCTTGCAACAACTTCATTGAGGAAAACAAAATAATAATAATGAATTTGGCCTCGTTGGTCTAGTGGTCGCAATTGCGACTGCTGAGCATGAAGTCCTGGGTTCGATTCCCGGTTCGAGCAAATAGTTATTGGGTTCTTTCATCAGAAATTTCCGAGTAGCAGCCACGGAGTCTGGATTTGTCTCCGGTTGATGGCAATAAGCT
Organism: Eugnorisma glareosa; assembly: GCA_947578425.1. Classification (NCBI taxonomy): domain Eukaryota; kingdom Metazoa; phylum Arthropoda; class Insecta; order Lepidoptera; family Noctuidae; genus Eugnorisma; species Eugnorisma glareosa. Next base: position 13,833,990 of record OX387960.1, on the reverse strand, counting down.
CGCCCTCTATCACATGGGAACTTAATCTTAACTGGCGAAATGCATTGAGAGTACTGCTGGGTACACCTCTGCCTAATCCTTCGGGAGTTACAGGCGTGATGTTTATAATTATGGTAATGAGTTTAGCAATTTTATCACCTAGGTTTTAAAACAGACCTGCCGAAATAAATAAGAAATACCGAAATAATCATTCGTTTCCACATTTCTTTCAAAAAATTTCATCCTTCAAGTGGGTCTATAATCAATGTTGTTTCCTCGAACGTTTATAACCAACGTCAGTGCGTAAAAGCCAAGTTTTTGTTTGGCATACAATGGCGGATGAACAATAGACCTGGTACAGTCGCCGACACTTCAGTTGATAAGAAAATTTATGAGCCTACGGAGACGTGATGAAGTCTTGAAGTAACAGGCGTTTGAAGGAGAAAATACTTTGAAAATGTGAGGTAAAATGTCAAGTAAGTAATATGCCAGGTTCTTTCGTCGTCTCTGAGAGATATTTTAAGTAGTTCTTTAAAGAAATGTAGTATTTTTTTCATCGCTATGCACATTATTAATCAACTATAAATAGATCACAAATAATAGTAAAATATGTACCTCAGGTCCTCACCGGACCTGGTTGTTTCGGGAGGTTCCTGCACCTAATCGGGCGGGAGGAAACGCCCGGGTGTCACCACTGCGTGGCCCCCGGCCACCGTAGGCGCGGGCCTGTGGTCGGTGAGCTATGGGCTAGCTCGCCGTCCGTCCGTCTTATGACGACAGGCCGTGTCGACGGCGCGTTCGTGTTCCACGCGCGCCTCAAAGAGAGTCAGCAAACAGGAAGGTGTCCGTAAGGACCGATGCCTGCCAGGGTTGCGGGACTGTTCGAAAGAGATACCGCGGCCCTGGAACACAAAGGGCAAAGGAAGGAACATGGATGGGTTTTAGTCAGTAAAAGTCTGACACTCCCTCCTGCTCAGCCCAGAGCGGGAGATTATTTGATGATTTGCCATCCGAAAAAACAAAGAAAAAAAAAAGTATCAAAACGAGAAAGGAATACCGGGGCGTCAAATAGTAATAGAGTGCCCAGAGGGCTGGCACCATTGTCACGTTCGGTAGCAAATGCTGATTCTCTGGCTAAAAAAGGCCAGCCTTCTGGTCACGTGAAGAGTTAGCCAACCGCTTGGAATCAAAAAATATAAAATCTTGACTACTGGTTTCATTTGTAAACCATGTTTTCTAATAAAACGCCGAAAATATGCTATTAAGTACCTTAAACACACCCATCACACAAAAAGCAATATGCTCTAACAAAATCTAATACAAATAAAAAGATTACTACCCACTTTTAGGGTCCTCAAATTAGACACGCTCAAGGCCAAACCCTCAATGTAAGTAAATAATAACCCCTAATATTACGTAGAAGGGTTTACTACAAAGCTTGGTAAGCACTTATTGAGCGTAAACATCTTGGAAATATTGGCAGATATGGGCTTTAGTAAAGCCTTCGCATGCCGATATAATCACGCAGCTATGCCTGGTGAACGCGCCTGTACCATCGAAGCACCCCATTTAATCCTTCTTTGAGGTTTTGACATATTTACTGTGTAAGCTGTGCGCGATGTTACATTAAAATTTAATTTTAACGGCGACAGTACTGTTATGTGGAAAAATATGTTTAGAAATTTCGTGTTTGTCGTAGAGAAAAATGATGAAAAATATGGTCAAAATAATACCATTTGTGAAGTAATCCACCAAAACATGCATGCAAGGACTCTCTTTGCACATGATATTAGAATTCCGTAGGTGAACGAATCCCTTCCACAGACGACAACATTGCCGTCATCGTATCGTCATTGTGTTAGTAAAAAGTTCTGTCGTTGCGGTCTGTTAAGGCGATGGGCAGCATTGCTGCTGCGGTTTGCGGTTATTTCAATTAATACTTACGTAGGAATAAAATTGGCCATTAATGGTAGATAGATTAACGGTAGAAGAAGACATACTGCGTCGGGTTGGCGCAGTACCTATATTGTCTTCGTCTACCATTCATCTCAGAATTGAGATGAGGGCGAGTCCAGGTGATTTTTTTTTTGTTGAATAATTGAAATGTAAAGATATTTTTTCAGATGATATTACCACGTTGTGTTTCGGGTAAATAAAGTATTTTAATTGAGCGCCATTATGGAGAATTGTGTCGTAATTAAATTCAGTAATTTTATTCGTGGTTTACTCGTGGTTTGGTTGTAATCAACAATTAAGGAGAAGTTGCCCTTTCCCTCCTAGTCGTAATCTGGGATTTTAATGGATGCCTTCAGTTGAAGTATTTTCTGGTACTTTAGATAATTTCTGTGCGATCTTTTACCTTCGAGTGCTAGATTCTTACTAGATTTTCGTACTGATACTTGCTGGGAATTAAATACTCGTGTTATTTAATACTCATAACATCACACCTGATGGCCTACCATGACGTCTTAAAGCAGTATAATTTCAATCGTGTTCCAGTCTGAAAGAGGTGATGCTAGACGTCCTCTATAGCTCCGGCTCTTTCCCACACTGGAGTGACATTTAAGACAATACTACTTTAAGACGTCATTACCCCCTGACCTAAAATAATAGTGGTATTACTTTGTTTCAAACGTTTTTAATGTGGGTGGACTATAAACACACCTCTGCATCTCCCTTCAGGGAATAGGTGGGCGTAATGTTATGTGCAGAAAATTTCCAGCAAGTTCGTAAGGTCAGCTGTTAATTAAAATGGCTTACTGTGTGTTCAGTTAATATGAATGACGATGAAGTGCCGACAATGTTAACGAGAAAACATAGAAATGCATTTTATACTCAAAACGAACGTCCAGCTGTCAATTACGAGTAATTTACCCATCAATCAACTTTATCAATCGACGTCAATCGCCGGCTGACAATCCAGCTGTTGGCGCAGTTGCTAAGCGATTGACTGGTGCGCTGCGTATCTTGGGTTTGATCCTCGCACGTAACAATTATTTGTAGGGCCACGGCTGTTTGTGTATGTGAGTTTAAATATTTGTAAACGCACCCACAGTAGAGGAGAAATTCCTAGTATTGGGCAACGTTTTAGAAAAAAATAATACAATTTACCCAATCATCTTGATAAATATACGTTTCCGCAGGATGGTCTTTACAGGTGCATTCATCGTATTGGCTTCAATACCAACAAAATTGGGCCGAAATGTAGCAGTTCTTGGACTTGGTTACGGCAGCTGATTTCCTTTACGATCTATCATCAGAAGGCAGCCAACACGCCAACCACGATACTTCGCTCTTTTGGAGTGACAGTCATCAGCCAGTGGCACTCTTATCCGACCTCTTCGGTTCTTCGATTTTGTCCGATCAGTACGTAGCGACCTGGATAGCTCAGTCGTTTGCCTGTTTCTAGTCCTGGAGGTTGCAATTAGTTAGTAGGCAGGAGAGACGGTGTGGCATATCCTGGGTTGTGGCTCCACAGTCGAATTGAGTCCGAATTGGGTTGATTATAACTCTTCAGTAGTTCCTAGTAACTTCGTAACAAACAGAAGGTGGCGCTTGTTGTCCTGTCGTTTATATATAAGACCATCATGTTCCCAAATTTCCTTACTATCATCAAAATTGTTATTCCTCAAACATTGCGGAATCCTTAAATCTAAAACCCGTTCAATAAACCTTTAACTGTTATCTGCCAACGGTTTTTATTATTCGGCCATAAAATGTAAATCTCCGGTTATCGCACCCCTACTTTTATACTAGCCAACATTTGATACGCAATAATACAAGCTTTTAGGTTCTTTTATATGAGGAGAGTTTCTCGCCGGCGAGCGAGTGTCATGCGAGTTTCATAAGCGACAAGTCTCGCTAAGGTATGAGTGTGTGTTAACACTCTAGGGAGAAACGTAAACTCACCCATCTACATACCATACCATACCATATACATCTACATCTTTAGGAGACTTGTCAGGTGATATTCTCGAAAACTACACTTACACGGTGTAAATGGACCCTTCAACCAAACATTCTGTACATCAAGCTAAATAACTCTACGCAAAAATTATTGCTGGGAATCGACGAGGTATGGTTTAGAACAAAAAAATGATCGCAATAACGGAGAGAACAAGTGCTTTTCGGCTTCGTTATGGGTACTTATACACCCAATAGAATGTTTTGTTTAAATTAACGCGCGACGCCTAAATTTTGTTATTATTCTTTGATGACTCAAAGGAGACGATCAATATGCATTTTTTTTTAATACAAATTATTACCACGGGTGGGCGCTGGGTACATTTTGAATCGTCTCTTTTCTTGTCCTGTTTGGAAAATCACTAATAGTGTACTCACCTATTTGAGGCAAGAAATTCTTCTCATGTAAATGAGCCTTTAATCTGTAAATATGAATCTCTTTATTTAGACTATTTGTTCTTACATTTGAACGTTTGATATACGGGTAACATTCGAAATTGTATTGGAGGGTAGTTGGGAATTATTGCTGGCATTCAGGTGGAAGCGCCATTTAATCCAATTGAATGTTTCTTTTTATGAAATAGTCATTCAATGGGACTAAATGAACTTAGAGGGTTGCATTGATGATTTTAATGATTATAATTCTGTAAATACATACGTGTTACGGTCATGAATGGTATTTTGTGCAACGTTCAGCCTGACACTGACCTGCAAATTGCAAAAAACCGTATAAAATATAAATTCGCAGGTTACTACCTAACTATAGTTCTTTCATAATTATTTTATTCTGGCTTTGCACCACTGTCTCATCTCCAAAGTCATCTTTAACAAGTAAGTAATAAGGTTGCTGTTGGGATGATGTTACTTTATTGGTTATTGTTAGATTGCAGCTGTCAGAGGTTAAAGCTGCCAATTGATCAAGGACTGTATTTACTACTTGAGCAGATAGATGCGCTAAAAGTATAGATAAGTACTTTCTTCCTTCACATACATACATACATAAATTCACGCCTATTTCCCATGGGGGTAGGCAGAAACCACAGAACGCCACCTGCTACGATCCTTACTCCTTTTACCTCGTACATGTTCATATATCTGATGACCTACCATGACGTCTTAAAGCAGGAGTTATGCCAGTGTGGTAAAGAGATGGCGCTAGACGACCTGTATAGCTTTTTGGAATTACTCCTGCTCTATGACGTCATAGTAACCTCCCTGGTCCTACAAGACGCTGGTTGAGAGTACAATGCATCTAACCTTTCAGAAGAACCTCACCAATAAGGTCAGTGTATGTCCTTCTAGGGCGTCCCCTCCCGACGTTGCTACTCACATCTGCCTTGTAAATACCTTTTGTTAGTCGCCTTTCACTCATCCTCTCCACATGACCAAAACCATCTAAGCATACTCTTTTTAGCTTTTACCACTACATCTTCTATTAAACCGCAACGTCCTCGTATAACCTCATTCAGAGTTACACCACACATGCATTACACTACTTGAGCAGATAGATGCTTGAAGTATAGATAAGTAGTAGTATATATTCATATTTCCTTAGTATGTGTATTTATTTAATATTATAGATTAAGTTAGGAAAGGGACATAAACACATTATTCTTTTCCTTTTCTCACACACTATAGTCTACGTTTCTTTTTCATTTCTCCTTTTGCAGGTCTGCTGGCAGAAGTTTCTTAAGAAATAAGCAGTACCTTTGTACTCATATTTTATCATTTTATTTTCCTGTGTAATCTACTGTGTGTACATAAATAGTAAAATAAATAAATAAATAATAAGTACTTTTATCTTATAAATGAAATAAATCACTTACATATGGTAACAGAATTAGGTATGAAGGGCGATTATATTTTCCCTTTTTGGCTAATTTTTCAATGAAAAAGGCCTTTGTTCTTCTGTGGTACGATTAAGGATTTCTATTATTGAAAGGTCAACGAGTCAACGACTAATCTGGATTAGAACAAAGATTGCTTGATCTATAATATGGATGTAACCAGAGCTTTCGTAGATTGCCAATTTTAGTATTAAATCCCCTAGGCCGGGCTCGCAGCGATACCTGCCTATATACCTGTATTTGAGGATCATGGTAGCAACAGGCACTACCTATTGTACTAAGGTACGCTCTGTCTAACTCTACTGCTGCATGAAGGTAATACATCCACATTTTGCCAGTTATGTTTAAACCTCGAGCCTATTGCATCAACCGGGCATAAATCCAGCCACTAACACTGCCAGCAACTCGGGAATAGAAACCTGGACCTCAAGCTGTTTTAAAGTTTGAACTTCCTTCAGAACTTTGAGAGTCTGAGAACAACATTTGCATTCAATATACGGGTATCGAAATAACATCACACCCGTAATTCCTGAATTGTTAGGCAGAGGTGTACCCTATAGTACATCCACATATCGCCAGTTACGAGTATGTTTAAGTCCCATGCCTTAGGGGTGGCTGCAGAAATGTCATATAATATTATGGTGAAAGTGGCAAATGTAACGCAAGCGCCTACTAAAATCTTGCTCAATTAGTTGGCTATGTGTAACGTTCTCACGAGCCCAGCTTGTTACTTCACACATAAGGCGTTCAGTAAATCTATGTGACTTAGCACGTCATTATGGGGGCAGCAAACTAGCGCATTTAAAACAATGATATTATAAAGAAAAAATACGCTAGGTTCATACTGAGCGGCGTTCAAATATCCTTGCGTTGTTACGACTGCGATAGATAATACGGAACGTATGATACAGAAAGAGATAGCTATCTGTAGTGAAGTACTTAAATGACGTCAATTGGTTGCATTTGTTCGCAACAATTGGCGCGCGCTATTGCGATATCTACCTCTTTTTATTAATAATATCATTGATTTAAAATAAAACAAAATATTAGACTGCAAATTTATAGTATCATGACTGCCTGGTGACTGGTCACGTCGTCGCTAGCGCCTCTGCTGGGCATGAATGGGAAATTGGGCAAAGTGTTACTGGGCAAAATACTACTTTTTTGGTCAGGAATTTCGTAATAGCAGTTTGAATTTGTACCCTATATACGCAACAATCGAACCTATTAGGTACTTCTCTGCCTAATCCTTTAGGCATTACAGGCATGATGATATGGATGTTTGTTGGTACTCATAACTGATATTGACTGCACCTACTATGTGCATTCTCAGAAATGATTAATCATGCATTTATAAAAGGGCACCTGCCTAAATTTGTTCTAATATTGATCGTAACCTAAGATTTTGTAATGTCACGAACCAACCTTTAGCACGTAACCATAACTACTAAACAGAAGCTCTTTTCATCACAAGAAAACGTAAACAACACGAACATTTCCATTTAAATAACGACCCTAACATCGCGGCAAACAATTGAAGCACAAGCTCTTAACAAATAAAACGCCAATAAAACAAAGGACAACACTCAAATGAATAATAAAATGAACGGCGACCTCAATCCCTGAAGACATAACAATAGTTAAACAGTATGGCATTAAAGAGACTCGATTCGAGACAATTAAGTTCATTGTAATTGAGAGTAAAGGGTAATTATTACAACGCAAATCTAACAATTCAATTAACAATTGTTAGGCAAATAGAGGGTGCCCGTGAGCACCGAGATTGGTTTCATCGCTTTCGTCATTTCAAAACTCAGTGAGCGAAATGATTGGCTTGCTTTGTGGCCCCAACTGAAGAAACTTGTCAAGCATTAAGTTAACAACGTTTAGTATAAGGAAAAATAGAAAAACGGCGGCTAAGAACATTCTTCTTCATAAGGGATAATGTGAAGCTATATGTTGGAGAATATTTGCGGCGGTTTAGCTCGTTAAACGGCTTTTGGTGTTGGTTATTTTTAGTGACGTAATGAGGGTACTTTGTTCTTTTATAAAGCGGGTTTTGTAGGCGATAAGTCTACTTACATTTTGTCTAATAAGAAAAAAAATACAATTATTCGTACTAAACCTGAATAATAAAGAAAAAGTAAAGAAAATACAAAAAGAACACGTTGAACGAAAATATGTGGTCACATGTAGGTACGCAAAATGGCCCTCCACGGCGCTTGCAGTGCAGAGTTTTTGCAACAGCCGGCGTTGACGTCATGCCACCAACGGGTGGGTGCAGTATAAATAAATCCTTCAAAATAATACATTACCTATAATCGTTTTACTGCTACTGTCCTACATATAGCATAATGTTAGAGCTCCTGCAGCCTGTGATACAGGATTATCCTAGTACAGGCATCATACATTAAACCTACATTGTTAGTTTTAGATTCGTATTGTATTTGTACCTTTTGGGATTCTGAATAAATATTTCTTATTATTACGTATTTCCTTTATTTAACATTTTTCTTTTTTATTACATTTTAAACATTTCTTAAAAAAAAAAAAACATTTAAAGATATAAAAAATAGATGGCCCGTCGGCATCAGGAACCAGGTCCAGGCTGCCGGTGGTCAGGGCTCCAGAGAGAGGAACCGTCTCACTATGCTTGCCGTGTCCAGGACTATACTGCTTTCTGAATCAAGCCCTTGACCCAGCCGCGCAATGAGAGCCACCTAAGGTGTTGGTCGCGGCTCTTTGCTATTAGTCCATGAACCTTAACGACTGTCGTACAATGTACAATGATTGCAGAGTCCACGTCCCACTTGTCGACAACCTAGTGTGCTAAATCAAGATACTTCTTATCGAGTCGGTTAGTCTGCACGTGTTGCCGCTCCAACCTACTCACCATAACACCGCTGGTGATGACACCTGGCTTGATCTGATCCTCACCTCGAATCCTTCCCTCGTGTCCTCCCACGGTCAACATGACGCTCCTGGCTTTTCTCATCACGACATGATTTTCCTTTCATATATCCTGAAACCTCCCAAACCTAAACCCAAGGTTCTGTACAGGCGTTGTTTTGCGCGGATGAATGTTGAGAAGCTTAAGAAGGATGCATCCTTGATTGATTGGGAGCCTATGTTGGAAGCCCCTTTGGTTGACGATAAGGTTGTGATCTTTAATGATGTTGTGGTCAACCTCTACAATACCCACGCTCCCATCAAAAAAGTTAAATTGAAACGTCCTCCTGCTCCATGGATGACAAGAGGGATACGGATGGCAATGCGACGTAGGGACCGAGCATTCTGTAAATTTAAGAGGGATCGTACTGACGAAAACTGGTCACTATACAAGGTTGCAAGGAATAGATGCAATCAGATGATACGCAACGGTAAACGCCGCCACATTCTGGATAACATAATTTCTTCTTCTTCTGCCAATACTTGGAAATTTCTTAGAACTCTAGGTATCGGCAAACCGCGACCTTTAGACCTTCCAAACTCTATCAACCTGGACGAGCTTAACCGTCATTTTTGTTCCGCCACGACCATGGATCGCATAACTAAGCAACAAACTTTGTCCGTAATTTCTGGTCTAACGCGTCCACATATTAACCACTTTTGCTTCGTTCCAGTTGAACCAGGAGAGATCAAAAAGATCATTCTCTCTATCAAATCCAAAGCAGTGGGTTGTGATAATATCACCCGTGGTATGATAACTACTCTTTTGGATGATCTCCTACCTGCAATTACCCACATTGTGAATTTTTCCTTGTTTTCTGGAGTATTTCCTTCCCTGTGGCGCAAAGCCTATGTTTGTCCACTACCCAAGGTCACTAATCCCTCTCTTCCTATCCATTTCCGTCCCATTTCGATCCTTCCTTTTCTATCCAAAGTGCTTGAGGCCTGTGTGCACAAACAATTCTCTAATTTTGTCCATCAGAACTCTCTTATCAGCCCTCTTCAATCTGGGTTCAGGCCCGGGCACAGCACTGTTTCCGCCCTTCTTAAAGTGACTGGCGATATAAGGGCAGGTCTTGAAGACACCAAGGTAACTGTACTAGTGCTGGTTGATTTCTCGAATGCCTTTAATACCGTTAGTCACGACATCCTGTTAGCCATTTTATCCCATGTTATGGTCTCTCCCGGAGCACTGGAATGGTTCTCCTCTTACCTTCAGGAACGCCAGCAGTCAGTTCATGTCGGGGATTCCTCATCAAGTTGGTGCGATTTGGAAACTGGTGTTCCTCAAGGCGGTATTCTTTCTCCTCTTCTATTTTCTATCTTTATTAATCTTCTAACTTCTGAGCTTCAGTGTGCGTATCATCTGTATGCCGATGACTTGCAGTTGTACTGTCAGGGGAGGGTTGACGAAATACCAGATCTGATCGCTAGTTTAAATAGGGACCTGATGGCAATAAAAACCTGGTCCGATAAATTTGGTGTTTCAGTTAACCCTAATAAATGTCAGGCGATCATTATTGGGAGTTCTCGCAGTCTCAGTAAGTTGGATGGTAGAACCTTACCACCAGTTCTTTTTGACAGTACAGTCGTTCCTTTTAGTGCTGATGTAAAGGATCTAGGCTTGCATATTGATAGCAGTATGAAATGGCATACCCAAGTCGCTCGTGTCAGCCAGAAGGTTACTGGTACGTTGCGGGCTCTGTACCGTTTGAAAAACTTTTTACCGTCTAATACGAAAACAATGCTTGTACAGTCCTTAATTTTTCCTATCATCGATTATGGTGATGTGTGCTACTTTGACCTGAATGCGGATCTCCTAGACAAACTTGACCGTCTTCTAAATTACTGCATTCGATTCGTTTTCAATCTGCGTAAATATGATCATGTCTCTGAGCACCGGTCTCTTCTTAAGTGGTTGCCCATACGTCAGCGTAGGGAGCAAAGGGCGCTAACCACCTTGTTTTTTTTTCTTGTTTCTCCCTCTTCCCCTAGTTACCTTGCTCCCCACTTTCAATACATTTGTGCCAACCATGACAGGAGTCTGCGCTCATCGCATAACCGAGTTCTGCAATGTCCCTCTCACCGCACTGACTTCATTCATCGATCATTCTTCGTTCAGTCTATTTCTCTGTGGAATGCGCTTCCCCAGGAAATCAGGATGGCAACCAATCGTCGATCTTTTAAAATTAAAGTTCGCGAGTACATTCGGAAAAAGCTGGCAGTTTCGTCACAACGTTAATGTTTTCTCCATTGTTTGTCTTTTTATTTTAGTTTATTTGTGTAAATGTCTATTTACACATGTATGTATTTTTTGATATATATGTATAGTATTTTGATATATTTTTTAGTATTTTATATATCTTTGTAATTTATTCAAAGGTACACCTACCAATGTTTGTCTCTGCATCACCCTAAGGTTGACTGGTAGAAAATGCCTATGGCATTAAGTCCGCCTCTGTACTATGTGCTTGAAGTGTTAAATAAATAAATAAATACTTGTTTTTTTTTTATTATTCTCCGCTTTCACAAGATTCTCGTCATGAGGGGCAGTGATGTCCATAATCATTGCACGGCGCTCTCGGCGATCTATCACCACAATATCAGGTTTATTTTCTAAAATAGTCCTGTCCATGATGATAGATCGATCCCAATACAATGTGGCATGACCGTTCTCGAGAACTGGGTCGGGCACATACTTGTAATATGGTACTTCAGAACCCACAAGGTTGTATTGAAAGACAAGTTGCTGGTGGATAATCCTAGCTACTAGATTGTGTCTGTGCAAGTACTCACCGTTAGCAAGACGAGAACAGCCGGAACCAAATGTTGGATCGATTCACCGGGACGGTGGCATCCCCGACAGATGTCAACCGCACCGTCCTTGAAAATGTATTATTGCAATGTTAATTAACATCGAAACACCTGAACAATTAAAAAAAAAAACACATTAAAATGGTGGCGTTTTAACGAATATCTTTTCCAAAATGATAATTTATCATCAGGCGAACCAAATATGATGGTCTGACAGAAATATTTATTTAAATCTAAACATATTTCCAGTATTTGTTAAATTATTACATTTATTCTGAAACGAAATACCCATAGCTGTTTATTTGTGGCATTTAGAATAATTAATGTGCAATTTTATAGTACCAATTATATGGTGATTATAATATTCCAGTGAATAGCTCGGCGCTACCGATCTTTTAATTACCATCCCACCCAATTCGTGGTAATTGTGAGCTTACCAATCATTGAAGATTTACCGAAATAATTTAACGAAATATTCTACGCTAAAATTGTTGAATGCCTGTGTTTATTCTAAAATTAAATGAATGGAATTGCAGAGCTGTTTCGAAATTAATCTGCCGATAGTCAGTCGGACGATGACGAAGGCATGCGATTGAGGAGGCCTTTGTCCAGCAGTGGAAATGTGGTGCTGGAGGCGGATGCTTCAAAGTCCATGGACAGCCAATTTGTCTATCCTTACCCAACTCGATATCAAAACCCGATTGTCTACAGTTTGCCTACACCGTATTTCGATCTATTTCGGGCACATAATGCGAAAGATCAGCCTTGAAAAGCTGGTCATTATTGGCAATAACGAAGCCAAGAGAGCACGAGGCCGGTTGCCAACACGATGGTCCGACCAAGTAAAAGAGGCTGGGCTTTCAGCAGGTGGTGATGGCAACTTTAGACCGGAGTCGATGGAGGCAGATTGTCCGTTTAAAGGGGTCCAGTGACAACGATCCTCAGTACTATGTGTGTGTGTCTGTGTGTCAGTGCATGTGTGTTTGTTATGTATTGTATGATTATTGTTAATTTGTTTCTTGTATGCACGTCATATCCCTGCGACAAATAAACATTTTTTCTTTCTTTCTAATAAGGGACCGATTGAAGAAGAAGAAATGTCCAGCAGTGGACTATTATGGCTGATGATGATGATTTGCGGTTGGCGTAGCATGTCATCTTCCTCCGTGCTTCTTTATAGTCATTCCAGGAAGCTACAAAGGAGGAGTCATCTCTCTATTTTTAAATTATCTTTCATAAAGTATATCCATCGTTTCTCTATTCTTCCTCTATTCTTATAACTATTCACATTCTTAATCAAAACTTGTCTTTTATATGTAAATGTACAACATACATTGATTTTCATCGCTATGTAGTCCTAGTTACTGACCTATTTACAACGAACATAAGGAACTGCCCCTTGATACGATTGCTCCAATAATCAAAGGGTTTTTTTCTAAAGAGGGTTACCAATTCAATTAATTAACTTAATCCGGATTCCGGATTCATTGGAGTCATTGAAATATCCGCCGAAAAAAGGACAGTTTTATAAAATTTTGTTTTATTAAAAAGTCCCTATTTACTTAATTAACTAATTTCAGAAAACGGATAAAAATTTAAACAAAAAATGAACAAAAGAGTATTCATTCTAATTTAATTGTTTACTACTGTTTTTTGAACTAGATGTTCCCGCGGCTTCACTCGCGTTTTGTTCGGAAATTATTTCACGGGCACGTTGTAAATATAGCCTATAGCACTCGGGGATAATGTAGCTTCCTATTAGTGAAAGAATTTTCAAAATCAGTTCAGTAGATCCAGAGATTACCCCTACATACAAACTTACAAACAAATTTTACCTCTTTATAATATTAGTATAGATGAGCTCGTGGTTAAATGATAACAGCCGCTCAGGTGATCTTTAAGTAATGCCGTGCCGGAATCCTTTGAAGACAATCTAGAACGATTTTTAAATTACAATGCTTTTACCTTAAAAATGCGGGTTTTTTTTTTTAATTTAGACAATGTATTATGAGGCTTTGAAAATACCTACACTTTAATGCGTTTATTGTGTTTCTGTAGGTCGTATTTGCATTTGTATTTACTTATTTCAATTCAAAAAACAATTCAAACAGAAAGCATTAAAGTAGCTTTCAGAATAAATTCCTTTGCAAAACAGAAGTTTTTGGGACTAAAAATCGAGTTCAGATTTTTTTCAATACTTTTTTCTGTATACAGTTTTAACCACAGGGCCACTATTTTGTACGCGGGATTGGAAACTGGTGTACTACAAAGTTAAAAAATGTATTTTTCACATTGTTGGCAGGATTTTACAAATTACTTTTTCCTTTGGGCCAGTTTTTTACCAAGGATATTCCTGATTGAACAATTTATTTTTCAGATTTCTACGTAGTAACTAACACAAAATGAAAAACACACAAGCATTTATTTATAGAAGTTGGAAGAAGAAAAGATTAAAACAAGCAAGTTGAGCTTGCCTAGGCTGGTCCGTGGATGGGTGACCACCCATTACATACCGAGTTTCCTCCGTGTCTCGGAAAGCACGTTAAGCAGATCTGCAGATGGTCCTGGCTGTAATTTGTAGATTTTTGACAGTCGTTACAGGTAGTCAGTGGCCTGAAAGTCTGACAACCAGTCTTACCAAGGGGAATCGTATTACCCAGTACTAACTGGGTTATGGGGGGTCAGATAGGCAGTCGCTCCATGTAAAATACTGGTATTCAGCTGCAACCGGTTATACTGGAAGCCGACCCAAACATAGTTTGGAAAAGGCTATTCAGGTGATGACTACTGTCTTCCATTACGCATTCATACTTAATTTATCAAAGTATATGTATATTGCAACGAGATGTTCACTAGAAATATATTTAATCCTGGAGTAAAAAATAGCAGCACCTTCCAAAATAAACAGGAAAGATTTGGAAAACGCTGGCACACTCACGGAAGTAATACGACATGATAATGATGTTTGCTTTTAAAGGAAACTCGATAATGAAGGAGAGGAAACTCTCATAATTTGACCTCTAAAAAGGTCGCAAAGTATTTTCCCGCTCAAGTGGAATGAAAAGGTGCCGAGTTAAATCAGCAAGTGAATTAAAATTCTTTTACATTCTTTTGACGGTGAGTACCGATTATTTTTGCGGAATGTGGGTGTACTATGAGGACTTCTGGCTATGGTGTTCTAGAGCTAGAATCAAAATATTAAAAGACAAAGACGAAGACATTTATTCGTAGGATACGGTAGGCACAAAGTTGTTAAATAGAAATAGCATGGTTCAGGACATATCCGCCGCTAGACGCGGCATACGAATATTTACATTATTTACACTTGAAAACACTAAAATATTAGCACATAAATGAAATAAAAAATAATTTTTATCTTAGTTTTAACTTTTTTCGTACATATACCTTTAATAACTTACTTACACTCTATTAGAACAAAACAACAAAAAAAAAACAAAACTAAATGTCTAAAACTCTATAATCTAATACATAAAATATAAAACACAACATTAATATTAACCTTGGATATAATAAAAAAATAAAATAAAAACATAAAAAGTGTATAACAATATCCAGTATCTACCTATTACATTAACAACACTCATGGTTAGCTTAGCAGCAAAAATGTGTTAATACTTTTTCACAAAGAGTTCACAATCACGCTTCACAATTCAATTTTCAAGATAAGATATTATTTAAATAACGGTACATGGAAGGTTATTATGTAAATACATACATTACTACATAATCCAAAACAAAGTCGCTTCCCGCTGTCTGTCCCTATGTATGCTTAGATCTTTAAAACTACGAAACAGATTCAAGAGGAAGGTGCGAAGCCGGGGCGGGTAGCTAGCTATATACAAATAGAACTAAACTAATACATAAATAAGTACCTACAACATATATACAACGCCAACAATAGGACACTTAGGAGTCAAAGTACTCCTCCCCAATGCTGTCATCCGGAAACGTGCCCAAAAGACTGGCAGCATTGCCACGTTGAATGGCAATGCTAATTCTTTGGCCAAATAAAGAGCCAGCTCAAGGTTTAAATAAATATTTACCTTATCTTATCTTCTTGTCGACCTCACTGCTTAGCTCGCGTGTTTCATGACTGTTTGCATGCGTGTCCGTGCGTATGTCCACTGGCGCAAATGCTCAAACATGTTACAAATGTAATAATAAAAAAGAATACTCTTGTTTCTTTTGTGGTGTTGGAGACACTCATCAATCCTTCCTCCATTTGTATTTCCTAAAATAACTAAGTAAGAGAGTGTTAGTCAAATATTCATTTATCGGGAAACCCATATCACACATTGACAATCCCCGTTGCTTCCCCGGCACTTTAGCAAGGAAATCCTCCATCCATCTTAATTTACATTGACGTCATCTGAATAAACATGAAACCTCTTTGTTTTACGCCTAAGTACATTATCAGATTGTAAATAATAAAAGGGAACATAAAATATATTACGAACAGCTTCTACGAGTATTATAGATTTGGTCTCTTTTGTGCAAGCATTGTAAACAAAAACTGAAGTAGAAGAATTGCTAAAGTTGGAATTCAGATACTGTCTAAGATTTCGATTTTTAAAAATCTTAAAGGATTACATAAACCAATCTCATCATACGGATAGACATAGGGACGGACAGACAGAGACGGACGGTTAGGATAAAACTATAAGCGTCCCGTTTTTGCTGTTTAGCAACGGAACACTAAAAAAGAATTACAACCGGCCACGGTCGCCAGTAAACCAACTCTAAAGCATTTAGTACAAGAGATAAACTTCCTAGAATCATGTTACGAACACCGACAATGCAAGTCAGATTTATTTTCTCAAAAGGAAAGATAAGGTATATCTTTCCTCTAAAGAACACGGGCTACCTATGTTTCTGTGTGAAATGCTAGTAACATTTACAGGTGCAAGCTTCATACATTTACTACGAATGACACGCAATAAGATATCCTACTCTCTTGCTGTGCGGATGGAGTGCATGCATTTTAGTAATTTTTCATGTCACAGTGCGAGCTGAGAAAAATATACTTATCTTTCATCTCTCACTTTGTCCAGGAACCTATGGATGTTGCACTTAACAATATAGATGTTTCACATTTTGATTGTTGTTCCTGTTTGCTGAACCAACGAATGTAGTGCATATTCCTAGAACCGATTTTGTTCCTAACTTTTCTTACCATATTGAACATAATCATTTCTTCAGTTTCTTATTTGGGTGTAAAAACAAACCCATTACATACGTGTAGCCGTCATCTACGCATTCTGTAAATGAGACTTAGTAAAATTGAGTAAAGTGCTGGGAAATTACTTTATTTTTAGTGAGAAAATTAGTGAAGGCCTAGTGGTGTAAGTGGTGTAGTCATAGATCTCGAGCTTGAACCCAAGACACGCACCTCTGATTTTTCAGATTCATATGCGTATTGTATAATTTTCACTGACCTCGGTGTAGGAAAAAATCGTGAGGAAACCAAACCTGAGCCTGGAGCCTGAGAGAAATTTCTCGACGGTATGTAAAGCCAAGTCAGAGGCCCATTAGCGGCATAAAAACTCTGACAACAGGTTATGGCAATAACTACACGAAAAAAAAATTGAGATAATCGCTGATTAACGCAATTGAACACACGCTTATTGGTGCATGCAGGGGTCGTGGGCGCATTTAGAGTTAATTTATACATTTTAAATGGTTTTCGTAAACAGTGTACAAAAAGTGACTTTCAATATCAATAAAACCTAAAGGTAGAAAAATTATACAATGATAATATAATGCTCTCCCAGTGTGGTAGTGACTTCAGTTTTTTCTCGGGCGTTCTTTTGTAGTATCGCATGTACGCATGTGTTTCTAAATGAAGATATGATGGCGTAGGAAGTTTAATGTATATTTACTTACCCTACATACGTTATACATGACTATATAATTTTCCAAAATCATAAAGTGCTCTTCGCTCGCTTTGCACAAAAATGCAGTGTGACCATTGCATTATTGTAATTTTTCGTACTTTTCTCTCCAACTCTTTCAGCAGCTTATATCATTCCTCGCACGGCGAAATCTATCTCATTACTCGCTCAGCTTTCAGCCATGTTCCCAGCAGAGTGCACGTCGAACGGAATCAATATCTATGTTTATCGAGAAAAGTTAGAAGTGCTAACAATTTGTTGTTCGCTGCACCGTTCTAATGCACCAGTGCAATAATATCTTGTTCAACATGGACTAGGTAGGATTATAGAGAATTGGGTGTCAATTTATAGGTTAAGTAATGTGGTTTGTACAACGATTTTACATTGTTGCTCATACTAGGCTGTAGGGGATTAGATAAACTTGAAATGGTAACTTGCATATTAACAAACTGACAATACTTCAAAACGAAATGGGATGTTGATATGGAATTCAGGAATGGGACTGCCTCGTTGCTCTAGTGGTCGCAATCGCGACTGTTGAACATGAGGGTTTGAGTCCCGGATCGAGCAAAGGTTAAGGAACAAGCAACGGGCAAGGAATTGAGGGTTGATGGCAATAGGCTCGCCCCCTATTACATGGGACTTAGACATAACCTTGATAGTCTTTAAGGTATTTATGTTATGGGTCTTTGTAACCTGCAATAAATGATATATTATAACTGGCGAAATGTACTATTAGGGTCACCTCTGCGTATTCCTTCGGGTATTACAAGCGTGATGTTATGTTAAGATTTTTAATGTCTTTTGACAATAGTTTTTAAGTCCAAGTTTGTAGTCCCAAGTCCCCCCTTTGTTCCATGCTGCCTGACTCAACCAAGTCTTACAAGTGATGTTCTGAATGTCCACCCATATGGCTATAAATTGGTCTGCCAAAAAATCTTCCCTCCTTTCCCAGTCAAGTGAAGAAAAACATACTCCTTGGAAAAAATACAAAGCAATGTGTTTTGCTTTTTAAATCATCTCAAGCAATTTGTGATGCTTTGCTCAGGCGGACCGTTTGTTTCATTATTCAGTACGTCAATGCTGGTGGATCTCTCGGGGCAGGCATGCAGCCCGACTTTTGTAGATGAACTCTTAAACGGAGCAAACGAGGCGGTTTTAAGTTATTTTGAATTGTTATTTTATTCGTGAGTAATATTATCAAAGAAAAAGGCTGTTAATATTTTTGGCATGAGCTACTTACTTCATTCATCAAATGCTGGTTTTTACTCGCAGCAGAATGTATTCATGGGAATGTTATAAATGTAGCCTACAACACTGAATAATGTAGCTTTCCGTTATTCAAAGAATTTTCGGAATCGGATCAGTAGTTCTGAAGATTACCCCCTACAAACAAACTTTACCTCTTTATTATTATTAGTATAGATTACTAGCTTTCGCCCGCGGCTTCGTTCGCGTTTATTTTGAATTTGACAACCTAGCGGTGTGAAATATATTTTAGGATCTTTTCTCATACCTATGAATTTATATAATATTGCTCGCAATAAATTTGACTGTATTGAACTGTCCAATATGTTATGTTATGCGGTTCCTAGGACGGTCCATAAGCGAAAGGTGTGCGCTGGCAGATTATTTTCAGTTGGAACTTGCAAGTCCAACTCTGGCTTGCGTTCGCCTGTTCGCAGAATGGTCGATTCCTACAACAGGTCCTTTGAACATATTGATATTTTTGCATGTGCTGCTTATAAATTTAAAAGTCATATACTTAAGGAGCTTTCTTGATTATTTATACACCTCTTTACAGTTTTTCTCTTATTTTTTGTTTTACATCTTTAATTGTTTTTTTTTTTTTTGTATTTTGTATTAATTGTAACCCTAGCGATTATTTTCTCTATTACTTATCCTGTAGTTAATTTGTGAACAGCGTTGTGGGCTGCAATATTGTCAATAAGTTTTGTATATTTGTTATCTCTATGTTTTATATTGCAGCTGTTTGTTGTTCCTTTTGAATAAAAAAAATAAAAAAAAATAAAAAATACCTACCAAATATACATAAAAAAAATCTCAAAAATCGTTCGAGCTGTTTCGGAGGAGTGCGACCACATACACCGTGACACGAGATTTTTATATACAGCGTGTAACAGAAAGGGTATAATCATATGGAATACTGTGGTACAGACCATCAAACTGAACAACTTTATCTATGGGACCACCATCGAAATCGAAAAAAAATAATCAGCTGTTCTACACAAAATCTCAATACCTACTCGACCCAAATGTATGGGACAGCTGATTATTTTTTACGATTTCGATGGTGGTCTCATAGAGAAAGTTGTTCAGTTTGATGATCCGTACCACAGTATTCCATATGATTATACCCTTTCTGTTACACGCTGTATAAGAAGGGATTTCGCTAAAATCGAACTTCCGATCCGTAAAGAAGAAGGCATCGTTCGCTACTACACCATCATCATGTCATTTTCTGGCTTAGCCACCTTACCCCTCCCCCTCCCCGCGTCCCTTACCTTACCTTTGCCTTTTTCTAACTAGAATAAGAATAAGAATAATTTATTGTTTATAAAGTACATTCAATACATTGACTACTACTACTACTAACTATGTTGGAGTCGGCTTCCACTCTAACCAGATGAAGCTGAATACTTCATCATCATCATATGCATCGGGTTCCAGTCACACCAGATGCAGCTGAATACCAGTATTTTACATGGAGCAATTCACTATCTGACCTTCTCAACCCAGTAACTACTCTATACGGTACCTCTCGGTAAGACTGGTTGTCAGACTTTCGAGATTCTAGCTACTGGTAACGACGGACAAAAGAACTACGAATGAAAGGTTCAGGTCGCTGTTATACGGGACTTAATAGAATTTAAAAAGCCAATATCATTAACACTAAGAACGGGATATTTACCATGTATATTATTTATTTTGAGTTTCCGATAATTTGGCGCTGTTGCAAGCACCATGATCACGGTACTGAAGTTATTGCGGGTGTTTATGCGCAGACAAATCGATCTACCCTCTTTCTTGTACGTTTTACTCGCCTTGTACCGCTACCACTGTCACTCACAACTCGATTCTGTTGCCGACACACGAAACTCACTGTGTCCGCTCACGAACTTTATTCGGCTCTTTCCTTTTTTACACAGTTGAAAAAGTTTAAAAAGCCAGTATAAATTGAGTATCTAAACCGTATCGGCAACTTAAATATACTACATTTATTTATGATTAAATAAATACGCCTTTACCTTTGAGTTTGTGAAAGCAAAATAAACATGATTCGCGTCCGGTAAACGTTATTTATTTAGAGTAAAAGTGTTCATATTTTTCTTTGCTATTTATGTTTACATAGCACGGATATAACTTTGAAGTAAATATTTTGTCCGTAATGATTATTTTCCTTTAGATTTATCTAGATGTACCTTATTGGTGAGGTTCTTCAGAAAGGTCAGGTGCGTAGGTAGTACTCGCAACCGGCGTGCGTGTATGACCAGATGTATGAACGTGGACGAGGCAAAAGGAGTATGTAAGGATCGTAGCAGGTGGCGTTCTTTGATTTCTGCCTACCCCCATGGGCAAAAGACTTTATGTCTGAATAATATATATCTAGGTTAGTTTAATCTGTTGGTGGATGCAAACTTTTATACTAGAAGTGTCGCGATTTGGAATAAAATTCTAACCTCGGGATTAAATTTAGGTATAAAACCATGTGTCCTCCAGCTGCATTTTGTATCTTCTGACCCCTCTTGTTTATTGTTTACACTTAAAACAAATTATAAAGACTATTTCTATAAAATATGTAAAAAACTTAACACTACATCTTGTAAACATATTTTAGAATAGAATGGAATAATAATTTATTGTTGTTGTAGGTGGATCACAAGTTATGGTGTTAAAAATTAAAAAAAAATATTTACAACATACCCTGTCCTGTCGGACAGGGTATGTTGTAAATATTATTTTTTTAATTTAACAGGGCCTGTCGTAGATCTCCTCAGCCGGTAAAAAATATTTGACAGGTTCTGTGTTTGTAACTAAATAAGAAGGAAAATAAACGAAAGAATGAAACTAACAGTTATTATGTATATTATTATTTGATTAGTCCTTAAAAAGATTAGTCGAATCATGTATGAGTGTTAGTAATTATAAGGTAGACATGTTAAATGTTCATCCTTCTGATAGAAAATTTTTCAAGTACTGTTTATTACAGTCACTGAATCAAAGTGTCTTGAATTGAGGCGACAAGACAAGTAAGAATTTGTCATATAAGTAAATAATAAATAATAATAAATCTTTATTGACAAGTAGCTTTTATATACATTGAAAAATATTAGAAACAAATTGTAACAACGTTTCGGTAAACAAAACAAATGGGAATTGGGAGCTAGTAATCATGCAATACAAGGAATTCCAGAAATAGTCGAACTGACTTCGGAATTCAATCTGAGGGCAATTGAAACTAAGGCTGCGTTCACACATGATACGCACGATGTGAAAACGTTTGTGAAATCACGACTATATCGTAAGCGACCGATCTGCATCGTAAGATTTGTAATAATTGCTGAAATGAGTTATTGTATCAGTAAAGGACTGCTTAATCCAATCGAAAAAGAAGAGGTTTCCCTAGACACGCTGCATTGCGATCACCTAGGACTATATTGCTATGGTCACCGTCTTTCGCAATTGGCAGTGGCAGTAATCGCTAAAATAAGAAATAAATCTGATGTTCAAACCATTTCGAATTTTATTCTTATGATTGCGAATTAATTCTAATTTATTGACATAACCACGTAGTAAAACGGATGTTTCATATATCGTCGCTCGCATGACTAACGGTCCTATCTCATTTTTTAGCTGATTTGAGTTAGGACAACTACAGTTTTCAATTCGTAACTCTTTACATTTTTCACTAACCGTCGTTTCTCTATGTTATTTGGATCTCAAAATATAACCATTTTGAAAGTCAACGTATCTCATATTAACTCAAAAAAATTATTACTAAAAAGCCGAACTCATTTAGGACTTTTAGTAAAATTTAAACTCACGTATTTGATTTAAAAAAATATCCTATCTCAAATAGGACTTTTTAGTGAAATTTTGTATCGTGAATTATTTTTAAAAGAATTAGATTTACACTGAGTTAGGTACGCTTTGACAGTTGAAAGTTAACTTTATGGTACTTGACAATAAGACTTAATTTAGGCCGGTAATTTCATAATGTGAGACAGGGTTGCGGGGAATATAATCACACCACATCGTCCGTCACAGCGATATATCTTCCTCCCGCTCTTACAATTCAGTCGTTGGCTCGCGGCTCGCGCGCATAACGCCGCCTCACAGCGACACGATTAGTCGTAAGGAAGGAATAATAAGTGAAGATAACACGATACACTGTCGTCGTGCAAAAAGGGATTTGTTGGTAAGTAGTTTGTTGTTGTTGTTTGTTGTTCAAACGGTACAGAGCCCGCAACGTACCAGTAACCTTCTGGCTGACACGAGCGACTTGGGTATGCCATTTCATACTGCTATCAATATGCAAGCCTAGATCCTTTACATCAGCACTAAAAGGAACGACTGTACTGTCAAAAAGAACTGGTGGCAAGGTTCTACCATCCAACTTACTGAGACTGCGAGAACTCCCAATAATGATCGCCTGACATTTATTAGAGTTAACTGAGACACCAAATTTATCGGACCAGGTTTTTATTGCCATCAGGTCCCTATTTAAACTAGCGATCAGATCTGGTATTTCGTCAACCCTCCCCTGACAGTACAACTGCAAGTCATCGGCATACAGATGATACGCACACTGAAGCTCAGAAGTTAGAAGATTAATAAAGATAGAAAATAGAAGAGGAGAAAGAATACCGCCTTGAGGAACACCAGTTTCCAAATCGCACCAAATTGATGAGGAATCCCCGACATGAACTGACTGCTGGCGTTCCTGAAGGTAAGAGGAGAACCATTCCAGTGCTCCGGGAGAGACCATAACATGGGATAAAATGGCTAACAGGATGTCGTGACTAACGGTATTAAAGGCATTCGAGAAATCAACCAGCACTAGTACAGTTACCTTGGTGTCTTCAAGACCTGCCCTTATATCGCCAGTCACTTTAAGAAGGGCGGAAACAGTGCTGTGCCCGGGCCTGAACCCAGATTGAAGAGGGCTGATAAGAGAGTTCTGATGGACAAAATTAGAGAATTGTTTGTGCACACAGGCCTCAAGCACTTTGGATAGAAAAGGAAGGATCGAAATGGGACGGAAATGGATAGGAAGAGAGGGATTAGTGACCTTGGGTAGTGGACAAACATAAGCTTTGCGCCACAGGGAAGGAAATACTCCAGAAAACAAGGAAAAATTCACAATGTGGGTAATTGCAGGTAGGAGATCATCCAAAAGAGTAGTTATCATACCACGGGTGATATTATCACAACCCACTGCTTTGGATTTGATAGAGAGAATGATCTTTTTGATCTCTCCTGGTTCAACTGGAACGAAGCAAAAGTGGTTAATATGTGGACGCGTTAGACCAGAAATTACGGACAAAGTTTGTTGCTTAGTTATGCGATCCATGGTGGTGGCGGAAGAAAAATGACGGTTAAGCTCGTCCAGGTTGATAGAGTTTGGAAGGTCTAAAGGTCGCGATTTGCCGATACCTAGAGTTCTAAGAAATTTCCAAGTATCGGCAGAAGAAGAAGAGATTATGTTATCCAGAATGTGGCGGCGTTTACCGTTGCGTATCATCTGATTGCATCTATTCCTTGCAACCTTGTATAGTGACCAGTTTTCGTCAGTACGATCCCTCTTAAATTTACGGAATGCTCGGTCCCTACGTCGCATTGTCACCCGTATCCCTCTTGTCATCCATGGAGCAGGAGGACGTTTCAATTTAACTTTTTTGATGGGAGCGTGGGTATTGTAGAGGTTGACCACAACATCATTAAAGATCACAACCTTATCGTCAACCAAAGGGGCTTCCAACATAGGCTCCCAATCAATCAAGGATGCATCCTTCTTAAGCTTCTCAACATTCATCCGCGCAAAACAACGCCTGTACAGAACCTTGGGTTTAGGTTTGGGAGGTTTCAGGATATATGAAAGGAAAATCATGTCGTGATGAGAAAAGCCAGGAGCGTCATGTTGACCGTGGGAGGACACGAGGGAAGGGTTCGAGGTGAGGATCAGATTAAGCCAGGTGTCATCACCAGCGGTGTTATGGTGAGTAGGTTGGAGCGGCAACACGTGCAGACTAACCGACTCGATAAGATGGAGGAGTTTACGGGAGCGAGGGGCGTTACGGGCAAGTAGGTTAGTGTTGAAGTCACCCATAATGATGTGGTGTGCATACTCTGAACCCAAAGATTCAAGTACTGATTCGAATTCAGTGAAGTAATCAATAGTGGGAGGACAGTAAACGACACCAATAACAGTTTTGGCTCCTTTGACACAGACTTCAAGGAAAATAAACTCGGCAGAAGCAGATTAGTGCGATGAGGAAGAAGCAAGTATTTTATACGGAAAGTCACTCCGGAGGTATATGGCCACACCACCCCCTCCCCCCTGAATCCAGTAAGAGGGTAGGTAGCGGACAGGAGATGTGGTTTGAGCCAAGTCTCGGATATCAGCATGACTTGAACGTTGGTGTTGTTAAAGGCATCGCACAGCTCACTATAGTGGCTCGGAACGCTTTGAGCATTAATATGACACACATTCACCAACCGATTAGACGTATCATTAAATTTGTGTTGCAAAAAATCGCCAAGAGTATCACCGTACAGTACCCGAATTCGTTTCATTTTATCGTTCACTGCATCATTAAGATAGTACCTATAAATTCAAACTGCAAACCACCTAAAAATAATTACAATTTAGTTTTAAGTTTTCATAAAAAGACTGATTTTATGATAGATACTCAATTACTTGCTTCATGTGATCTCACAATATGACTGAATGATTAGGTTTTTAAATTGTTATTTAATTATTTTTTATTTTGTTTGCTAATAATTTGATTATACTTTTATGTTGTTTTTTTAAAAAAATACTGTCTTTTTAATTGTGATTCTTAAAAATAATATTAAGATTTTTTAAGCGTGTTATGTTTCTCTTATGTTAAACTCTTTTCGTAATAAAAATTTAAAAAGCTAAATGTTTTGCGTGTTTTATTTCCAAACTTAATCCAAACCGTAAAGTCGTAAGTAGAAAAAAACTGTTCAGATTGATAAATAAAGTTTTCACAAAGTGTCCTATCTGTTTTAATAATTAAAAATAAATACTAATATTGAAAATAAATAAGTAGCTATATCGTAAAATTAAAGTACGATAAATACTCTTTACGAATAAATATAATTAAATATTCAGAATTGCCGATAGATTATAATTTTATCGTAGTTAGATATGTCGTAACCGCAAAACGCTTTTCCTGAACAATTGACAATACGGAGATAGGACCGTTAGTCATGCGAGCGACGATATATCACTACATAGTATAAAACAAAGTCGCTTCCCGCTGTCTGTCCCTATGTATGCTTAGATCTTTAAGACTACGCAACGGATTTTGATGCAGTTTTTTTTAATAGATAGAGTGATTCAAGAGGAAGGTTTATATGTACAACATTGTACCCGTGTGTGTAAGCTCAGTACAATGCGATAACAACCTAGTTCATGAGCATCTTACTCAGCAATCTATTCTTCTCTATGAACGCGAGTTATCAAACTTTCACGACTATCAGAACTAACCCTAAGGTTAAATTTCTATCCCACTTTACCTTTGTAGACTTACACAAGAGTTCCTTGACTCTTTGGCAGTAACCCGTATACCTTTGCGTCCAATATCATTGAAAGAACTTTACTGGAAACCTGAGATTGTCTATGCGCTGTCCTGAAAGTCTAACGGTCCGTATACAACATCAGGCAATGCAACTGATGACAAGTGGGACGCATGTGCGTAAAGACAGTAACACATTGCTGTGTCGTATCGCGTCAGAAACATATCGATTTTATACATTTAGTATGGTTAGAAACCAGTCAGCGCTGTGACACAACACACTGTAGTCTGTTTCAACCTTAAGGTGGAAGAGCAAGGGTAGCCCGCGAAATCATCAATACAACCCTCTCAGTTCATTTAACCCCATTGAATGACTTTTTCATGAAATAGTTACAGAATAGGGTTAAATGAACTTTGAGGGTTGAATTGATGATTTTAAAGATTATAATTCTGTAGCTACATACGTGTTACTGGCGCGACTATTTTTTATCAACATACAACCTGAAACAGACCTGCAAATTGAAAAAATCGTGAGAAAATTTGAATTTCGCGGGCGACCCTGCCGCTTCCACCTCGTTCTTTCTTTTGTTTTCTTCCTCCGAGACCCGAACTCAGCCAAAGCGGAGGCGAGCGGGGATTAGAGGAGGCGTGCGGGAATTGGCCAACCATATTGGTTGAAATACGTATCGTATCTCACGTCCCTCCTGTGATTGGTCGAAACTTGAGGACTCCGCACCGCTCCGCTCGTCTCTGCATCGCTCCACTCGTCTCCGCTCCGCTCCACTTGGCTCCGCTTTGGTGGTTTAGCGGTAATGAAGAACAGGGTGTAAAGCTCGTCATTCCCCAATAAAAAGGGAAGATTCCTCTACCAGACGGGTGTTGTATCTGGTGGGCTACTTTCCGACAGTTATTTTTGGGTTATTTAAGTATGTTCTGAACTCGCGGAGAACTCGATTTTCACGCGATTTTAGTGCTTCTTTGTATGAATTCGCCACTAGAGGCGCTAATGTAGCGCGAGGTCACCGAAATGTCAGATGTTCTATGACATCGTCATCGACAGTGTTCGCGCGTTGCGTGCTTTTTTATCACGTATAACATCACCAACATCACCATCATCATCATCATCGTCTAATATTCACGATTGCGATCTAGGTTGAGCCATTCCTGATCTTATTTGTTAATACTTGGAGAAAAATGATTTTTAAATGTTTCATGGTTGCTAATTTTTAGGGGGAATATTGTAAATATGTATCTAAAGTTTACACTATGTTGTTATATGTAATAAAATAAACTTTTTATGAAGTTATTGGTACTTTATAGTATAAAATAGAATGATTGACAGTGACGCCATCTGGTGAGCTCAAAAACGATAGCCCTCATTGCGTTATAGATGTCGCAAATATGGGAGATAAATATGGGTAATATTGTGTTATTTTTGTCGAATTAATTATGCCCGTCACAGAGGATTCCGGGTCTGAAGCTCGGGCAGTAATTTACTAGTTCTGAGATAGCTCTTACGTATGGTCGACTGTTTGCTGTGTGTAGAAATTCAATTAAAATGTAGTGCAGAACATCTCAATGGAACCACATGCTGTTTTTAATTGGTTTAATTATAGTCTTGCGTTGGTAGTGTGTGCCTTGTAATTAATTATTATTATTATTAAACATTTATTCCAAGCAACAAGACTCATAGTGTTAGTAACAATATACTTACAAACTATGTTAGTAATACACTTACAAACAAAATAGATTACAGATTGTGACATCATTGCTGCAAGGTAACAGGCCCAGCTGAAACCTTGCAGCAGTGGTTCACAAACACACAATCTAGCCTACTTGCTATCATAGACAGGATGCTGTTGGCGCTGCCCCGCACCCTACGGACCAGGGATGCGCACCGTTTCCGCATCACTGTGTAGAAACAATCCACGTGAGCTTCGGCAAACATCCCCGATGCGCTGCAGTATCGGGGCAACCCCATCAGCACCCTGAATGCGTTATTGTATTGGACGCGAAGGGCGCTGTATGACTTTTGAGTATAATGACTCCACAGACTGCAAGTGTAGAATGACGTGCAGTAGGCACTAAATATAGTGCACTTGACCTCTTTAGAGGCACGCCTGAATCTACAGGCAATCATGTTTGCTCTCACACACAGCGCCCTCCGCTCCCTATCAATATCCTCATCGTCTTTGAGGCCAGTGGTCAATAAATGACCCAGATATTTAAATTGGTCTACCCTTACAAGGGGTACACCGCTTAACTTCACTGAAGGTACTGCTTCTGGGTATTTACCCCTGGCCCCAAAGACCATGACTACACTCTTTTTAACATTATATGCCAGACCAAGTTGTCTAGCAAATTGCTCGCAAGTGGCTACGAGAGTCCTTAGCCCGCAGATTGACGCGCTCAGCAGCACCATGTCGTCGGCGTAGCTAATGTTATTACAACACACGCCATCAATATGACACCCGACACGCATGCTGCTAAGCGTGCCAATCAGATCATTCACGTATAGGTTGAAAAGCGTAGGGGAGCACAACCCCCCCTGCCTCACCCCACAGTCCAACCCATACGGCCTAGACAGGGCACCAGCCCATTTCACACTATTGACTTGGTTTCCATACCAGTATTTCAGAATATTTATCACCTCTGGTGGCAAATGTGCCTCTTCCATCTTCTTCCATAAAATGTCGTAGGAAACCAAGTCAAAAGCCTTGCTCAAGTCAAGGAAACAAGCGTAAACTGGAGTGTGGCGATCCGTGTAGTACTTCACAGTATGCTTCACACTCAATATAGCACTGTCAGTGGATAATCCAGAACTGAAACCAAATTGGTTATCGTGAACACGTATATGACTGCTAAGTTGCGCGTTAAGCACACTGTCAAACACTTTTGACATGATTGTGGCAAGAGATATTGGCCTGTAATTGTTCCTATCGCCCATGTCTCCAGTCTTATTCTTGACGATAGGCACCACTGTTGTTTTTATCATGTCACTCGGCATATAAGCATGACCCATACAAAAAGTGAAAAGCATAGCCAACACTCTCGGCAAATGCGGACCAGCAAATCGGAGATGCTCAATGCTGAGACCGTCGTGACCAGGAGATTTTCCTCGCGTTAATTCTGCACAAGAGCATTTTAGCTGTTATTTTAACTCCTAGGTCTTTCCGTGTCTCAACATTGAGCGTCGACCTAGATGGGCCTAATGGTGACTGCACACTAAAATGGTCAACAAAAAGGTCAGCTATTTGTTTAGCATCACTCACGCCATCGACGCAAACAGGGAGGCCAGGCTTGCCCTTTAGTCTATTTGTATGCTTCCAAAAAGATCGAAAATCATTCTTTGAGTGCTGTGAAGCTAGAATATCCATTTTAATTTGAGTCTCATGGTCTTGACACCACTTCAACCGAGACTTAAATATCTTTTTAGCTTCACGCATTTCTACAAAAATACGTCCCGATGTCGGCATACCATTATCTAGCCAGCATAAAAATTTACGCCTAGCCTCCCTATGAGCGCCGCTCACATGCATGTTCCAGCCCACGACTGCTCCTCGCTTTCTAGGACTTCCCCCATAAGTTATTGTCTCGGTAGCCGACTCACACAAAGCACTAACAATTTTGCCATACATTTCATCTATTACACGAAAGTGGCGAGGGTCATTACAAGTTTGACCACTACATTCTCTAAAGTCATCCGGGAAGTCAATAAGTCGCAATTTCTTATGACACTTTATGCTATAAGCACGAATCTGTTCTTGACTTCTTTCTCCCCAGATCACCCTATTCATTTCAATGCTAACATTTGGTTGTAGAATCTGAACAAAACTAAGATCACACATAATAATCAACGGAAAGTGGTCAGACCACTGCACATCATATTTTACATAGGAATGTATAACAGAAGGCACAGCCGCCTTTGTGACTAAACAGTGATCAAGCCACCTTTGCGATCCATGAGCATCACTAATAAAAGTGTGGGTATTCGAACCGAGACCCAACAACTCAGTGTCAATGCATGTCCATTGTTGTTCAACACAGAAACTTGTGAGTTCCGTATAAAATAATTCCGTTGGGTGCGAATTGAAATCACCTAAGACATAACAACATTCTAAGTTACAACTGTCAATAATTGCACTCACCGAGCCAAGACAGTCCGCAAACTCCGTCAGGTTAGAAACGTCATCGGTCGGCATATACACATTCACCACTAGTATAGATTTATTACTTAGCGTAATCTTCACTGCACAAACGCGTGGATTATGACACTCGATAACCGACACATTACTAAACATTACTTTTCGCCATAGAATAGCCACACCACCGTAGGGCCTCCCACGTATTACTCGTGACGCTGAATCCATGCCTGACGTACCCGTCGAACTGAACTCACAGCTAATGGTGTCCAAATATGACTGCTCTTCAGTAAGCAACCAGGTTTCTTGAAGTGCAATTATATCCGCGCTGCTGCACAAGTCACTGATGTAATCTGCCGAACGTTTTACATTTTTACAATTAAATGTAACCAACTTGCATGTCTGTCTATCCATTAACTACCGTGTTTGCTGAGCCGTTTCCAGTACAACTAGCTTGCGCTGCTGACTTCGGTTTAAAGTGCACAAATTTCCGAAATATTATGCCCTGCCCTATTAATGTTTTGATTTAAATAGGTATGCTGTTAAAAGCAATCCTTCCACAACACAAAGATTTCGTGGTTAAATTTACGAAATTTCACGAAATTTAGACACGCGGTAGCGTGTCAAGCCAAGTTCAAGCTATAACAGAACTGTCTCTTTATTTAAAAAATAGGTATTTATTGGGAAAATTATTTTATAACGCTGGGAAGGTCGCACTAGTAGAACATAGGTTCACTAACTTTATTGTGATTCAGAAAGGTTGGTGCGTAGTACCTACACGCCAACCCGACCAGATAAATAGATGTGGACGAGGCGAAAAGAGTAGGTATGTAAGTATCGTAGCAGGTGGCGTTCTGTTGTTTCTGCTTACCTTGAAAAGGTCTAAAAAGCCTTAAAAAGGTGTTATTTTATGTATGTACTATGTAGCTAGGCCCCGACCTTCGTCCGCGTGAAATTATAAAAAAAAATCTTACTTTCCTGTTTGAATAGGATTTTGTTAACAATTTCTAGGACTACAGCTTAAGTTACTCCAACATCAGCTATCGGTCAGTAAAAGTTCCGCCAAAATCGGTCCAGCCGTTTCAGAGATTAGCCGGAACAAACAGACAAACAAAATATTATTTTTGCTTTTTGTACCGTATATATGTATTTTCAAACGCATTTAGTAAAAAGCTGTTATTTTGAAATTATAAACAGACACTTCAGTTTTATTTATTTGTATGTGTAGTGCATGTATACGTCGCTTTAAATGAAAAGTTTTCTACTTACCAGTAGCGAAGGGTCAATTTTTGTAAGAGTTAAGCAGTTAAGCAAGTACATACATATCTTTTATGTGATTTTATTATTTGCCTATAAAATACTGACTGCACCATTTTTCAAAGGGAAGCGGCGTAGGAATCGAGTTGTATGGAACCTTCGCCACTGGTACTTACATAATAACAATAACAGCATCAGATAAATCATAATTAAGTGCAATATTGATGTAGGTACGAGGCTCACAAACTGCCGTTATTAATAAACAAAGTAATAAGTTCAATAAACAATTTGTCTTTGTTAACTTTCGAAAACTAACATTATTTTTACATAAAGAGGACCTAATTCACAGCCCTTATTCCCCAAACTTTTAACGACATCACATAACTTATGGGTTGTGACCACCATGGCGACACCATTTACTAAATTAATTTATGTGGCGCTAAGGCTCAATTTACATTGCCGCGGAATGGAATGGAAGTGAGTCTTTGTCATGAAAACAAAGAAATCTTTCAAAGCTTAATGAACTTTATATCAATTGTTTCATGTATAAATTAGAACAGAACTGAAAATTCTCCGGAAGATGCGCGTCTGGTTGGTTTGTATCTAGTAGACTTTACTTTTATTGATATAAAGTTAATTTTTCTTAATAAGATTTTATTACAAAAAAAAAACGGAGATCTTTAAAGAAAACTAAAACCAGAAACTAACTTTACTTTTGGTAGTCGGTGATTTTGTTTGTTTCATTGACTTTTTTGCCATCGACTTCCGAAAGTATAGTTATTTTTAATTGTTATAGTATGTGTTTTTTTTTGGAAGTTGGTTACTTTTTTCTGTAAATTGTAAATATCATTTTCTTTTTATTTTATGCTTTTCAGTAGTGATATTCCACAATTTTTTTTTGCTCGACATAAATTTTACATTGTGACTAGTTATTATGAGATCATCATGTCATCAACATACGCAAAGAAGAAAATACGATTATATAAGAAGCTCATTTATAAACTACTAAAACAAAGTAAAAACAGTTTATATGGGAGCTTCCTCTACCAAATGAAATAGGAATCACACAAATATCACGGCCCAATAATCACGTAGAAATCAGTGTACATAAAAGAAAAAAAACGATGCTGGCCGAATACATAACCTCCTTTTTTGAGTCCATTAAAATCGCTTCCATTGCATTCTGGAGCAATGTAAGTTTAGCCTTAATCTTTACAAGAACTTTGCACGACATCAAATGCAGCAGACTATTAAACTTTTACATAAATAGCTATGAAAAGAATGAGAAGTCATTTGTGAACCTTTAGGGAGAAATCGCGCAAAAGTAACATTTATATGTGACGTGAGGTTTATGACCTCGACTTGTGTGACCTCTCGTGGCCTTTAAGTTGACCTCACAAGGAAAATCGTCAGAGGGGTCCTTGTATACAAAAGATTTGGTTAGCAGTGAAGAGAATAGGAGAAAATATTTGTAGTAATAGAGATTGTTTGAGTGTCAAGCTTTAGTTTAAATTAGTCGAGACCACTAGCATCACAACTGAAGGTGGACATTCAAACAGTGGTCCTTCGAGCCGGATCTTTTGAATGCGATCGAAGCGATGTAGCCGCTGGATGTTGCAGTCGGTGTTCTGGGGACGAGGAATGACGTGAGTGGTCGTCCAATCAGGAAGTGTGAAGGGGAAAGATGAGAGAAATCAGATGGATCGGTGCATGAAGGTGTTAAGGGCCTGGAGTTAAAAATGGCCTCGATCTGAATCAGACAAGTACAAACAGGGATCATCATCTGCCTAGCCTTTACTCAACTATATTGGTCGACTGTTAGTCGAACTGAATGCAGCTGAATACCAGTATTTTACATGGAATGTCTGTTTATTTGGCTTCCGTAACCCTGGTAGTGTGGGACACGTAACTCTTTGGTAAAACTGGTTTTTAGACTTTCGGCTTTTCGACTGCCCGTAACGACTGTCAAAGATCATATAAAAGCCGAGAGCTACTGCTTATCTTGCTTTGTCCCTGGCTAGAGGCCGTACATTCAAGGCACCTACAGGCACTACAACAACCTCCTAGATTGACCTGCGAGAAAAGCTCACAAAAACGAAGGGAAGGGTCTCTGGTTGTAACGGACGTTTTTAGCTACAGGCAGTTTACAATATCCTACTAATATTAAAAATGAAAAGTTTGTGAGGATGAATGGATGTTTGTGAGTCTTTCACGCAAAAACTACTGAACGGATTTGGATGAAATTTAGCACACAGATAGTTTATAACCTAGATTAACACAAAGGATACTTTTTATTGCGGTAGTATGATCTTGTAGGGTAATTATCGAACTCCACGCGGGCGTAGCCATGGGCATAAACTAGTATTTTATGAAACAAATATTAATAAACAAAAGATTTTGCTTACTATTCCAATCGCCGAATAATATATTCCCGCTCACATCCCTATTTACATCCACCGTATAAATTATGCTCAGCAAAAAATCTCGCTTCGCAAATATGCGCGTATAAAAATATTATACAGCATACTAGCATGAATACATAGTAGTTTAGGTAAAGGGACCTGTTGAAGGTAGATGGGAAAAGTTTTACAGATACCTACGCACAAAGTAGATAGATATCTAGAAGGTCAGTTTCAAATAACGAGCCTAAACGCACGCACACATAGACACCCTTCACTTACAGCGAATGCAAGTGCACTCACGATCACGAGTGTCATTAGTTTTATAATCTTCCATAAGTAAAGTATTTTTGTGTGTGTGCTCCAGTTTTCCATCGCTGTATGGAGCTTACCCACGAGGCACAGAATTGTCGCAACGCCGCGCGCTGCCGCCGCAGGGGTAGCGTCTATTGACGTACCAGCTAAGTACTAATGAAATTCGAAGCACCGAAAGTGCACTGAATGTTAGGCTTTTGCCAAGGAATACCTTCAAAGACGACAAATTGTACAGGTAATTTGTTATGTACACCGAATAATTGGGGGCATGCTTGGTTTGAATTTCAACAGCGTGTATCAGAAAGGGTGTGGACACCATCAAACTGAACCACTATTTTACATGGGATCAACATCATCGGGTAGGTAAAGTCGAGTAGGTAGGTATTGTGTTGTATGGGTCAGCTCGTTATTTTTTCCAGGCCCCTTTCACTTTCCAGGGTCGGCAATGCGGTCTCTAGCAGCGAACGAGGAATCTCCGTGTTCTGTGGGACCGGGCCTTCTGTGCTAATATATTTTGTGGTTCGTAGCTGTTCTCAATATATTCATGACACCTGATAAAGCTGATCGACGGTAGTTATTGGCTCCAGAACTTTGATTATAGTTGCGAAGTTGATGCCTCGTTTTAACTACTTTGTCTAGCTTGCGAGCTGAATGAAGCTCTGGGGAAAGATGAGTTCAGGGTAGTGATTTGTTTGCTGGTTTATGGTCTTATTTATAGAGTTATATAGATAACATAACAGTAAGCCTGTAATTCCCGAAGGGTTAGACAGAGGTGTACCCAATTAAAGTACAAACACATTTCACCAGTCATGTAAGAGTCCCATGTAATAGTGACCCATTGCCATCAACCGGGTACAAATCCAGACTCCGTGGCTGCTACTGAGAAATTCCTGATTAAAAAACCCAACAACTCTTTGCCCGACCTGGGAATCGAACCCAAACCTTATGCTACTACCGCCCACTGCTACCCATTGCACTAGACCAACGAGGCAGTCATATAGATAGATGTAGATATTGCTATATTCGCGTGCACAAGTGCACTGAGGATTTGTGCCTTAGAAAAAAAATCATCAACGCTGATTAAAACTCAAAAGCAACAGCTTATAAATTATTCTGGATTCGTAACAGTGCAGCAGAGTTATCTCTCGAGATATATTCCCGGTGGAAAAACCTACCAGAACCTCATTCGCTAAAGAGACAAAGAGTTATCAAGTATCATCGCAGATCCAGTAAGACTGGAAAATCGTTTGAAAAAGTCTAGGCAGATGTTGATGATACCTTTGATTAAAATCTTATATCACCAATTACATCCTACTTCCTACTTAATATTATTAATGCGAAAGTTTGAGAGGATGGATGGGTGGATGTTTGTTACTCTTTAACGCAAAAACTACTGAACGGATTTGGATGAAATTTGGCACACAGATAGTATGTAACCTGGATTAACACATAGGATATGTTTTAACCCGGTAGCATGATTTCGTGGGACAGTTACCGAATTCCGTGCGGGCGAAACCGCGGAGGTAAGCTAGTACTTATGTAAAGCAGTATTCAACCAACCCTATTTCCTTTCCATCCAATTAATTCCCTTAAGTAGTTAACTAATTTCCTTTTGCGGTGAAGTGACTTCCTCCTACGACCCACGACCATCAAGATTAGGATTTAGGTAAATTCGGGTCTGTAATGTTTATTTTAAAGATGTTACTAATGTATTAAGAATCGAAATGAATGAAGAAGCACGTTAAGCCGTTGGTTCCGGCAGTCATTTTTGTAGATCCTTGAAAATTGCTACAGGTAATCAGTTGGCCGAAAGTCTGACACCAGTCTTACCAAGATGTATCGTATTACGCAGTACTAACTGGGTTGTGGAGGTCAGATAGCTAGTCGCTCCATGTAAAATACTGGTATTCAGCTGCATCCGGTTAGACTGGAAACCTTATGTGTGAGCATTTGTATACTCTATTTTAACTAGTAATACCCATTAAATATTATGTACGACCTAGTATTAACGAGTCAGCTTCATTTGATAAACACAAATAGTCATTCAATGAGATTAAATGAACTTTGAGGGTTATAGAGGGTAATATTGATGATATTAATGATTATAACTTTATATACTCGTACATGGATAGTTTGTAACAAATTGGTGAATGAAAACTACTTGAAATCACGAATTTGTTGCGAACATTTTCAACATTCGATACCAACCAAACCACCATGAAAAGGCTTATGCCCGACTCGTCACTGTTCCGATTGGTCACCAATTTTTTTCAATACAAGAAGTCCCGATTCGTCATCATAAGAAAACAAATGATTTTTTATTTAATTATCAAAATTAAATAAAAAATCATTTGTTTTCCTTCCCGGTTCGTCATCAGTATAAAGGAGAAACCCGTTTCTGGGCCTAGCCGTTACACGCATCAGATATGTACCAAAAAAATCTACTATTTTGTTTAATGAACCCATTTAAATCTTAGCCACAATTACAATGGCCAAGTCTAAAAATTATGTAGATTTCTATTTTTTCGTTTAAAACAACCTTTGTAAACCGTTACAGCACTTATTTGATTACACGTCACTTACTTCGCAAACGTTACATTTAAACCATAGAGCGTGCCTTAGGAATTTGATCGATTTAGTGGATATCGATAGTTACAAATAATTGATGAATACTCCATTGTTTCAGTCTAATTGTTTTTTAGATATTGAAATCAATGTAGAATAAAAAAATCTGGAATCTTAATTGGTTTTTTAAGTAAGTACCATTAAAAAATCAGTAAAAGAAATAATTAATCGATAAAATCGATTGCAACGCGGATTGCACATGGATTACACTAGTAAACGGCAAATGTCAATGTCTGTCAAGTCAATTGTCATGCTTATATGGTTATTTATCAAATGTCATTCGCTTTTCGTATCTTTGCGCAAGTGAA
The DNA here is from genome assembly GCA_947578425.1 of Eugnorisma glareosa. Classification (NCBI taxonomy): domain Eukaryota; kingdom Metazoa; phylum Arthropoda; class Insecta; order Lepidoptera; family Noctuidae; genus Eugnorisma; species Eugnorisma glareosa. The sequence goes on along the minus strand of OX387960.1, from coordinate 13,796,694 downwards.
TGTGTTTTTCCTTTTCTCAAGATTTATTACAACATTATTTCATAAGACCTCTGCTCGAATACTGGACTCCGAAATTGATTGCCTTCTGACTGATCCTCGCTTGAACATTGGACACCGTACCCTGCCATCCCTGCTGACTTTTGCTGGAAAGCCGGATCTGAATATTGCTCTTTTGACGACTAGTTAATACCACATCATGAGCCTGTGCATTAATTGCGGAATAGCAACGGACCGCTGCAACACAATAGGAAGGCGAAGATTAGAAGATGATTCTTTCAATTGTACAGGAATGGGTCGCCCCTCAATCGGTTAGTATCCGATATTTCTATGTATAACGTACTGAACCTGCATAATTAATTACGTTCTATTCCCTCTCTCAGAGAGGAAGCCTGTTTCGTTGCAGTGGGAAAGTAATAAGGCCGCTTATGTTAACCCAAATGTGCTACTCAGATGTTTATTGCTAAATGCTAGTGCTAGAACTAATAGACAAATGATAAATGTTTGCTTCAGGTAAATGAAAATGACTTTATCTGCCAAGTTTGCTGGAATCATGCCAATGCTGTATCTCTTGATGGAAATAGACCAGAAGAGAGTGAACAGGCGCCTATAGGACACCGACGCGTGTGTATTCACTGTGGACGTTCTCTTCTGAGAAGAGTTCGTTGCCATCAACTTAGGACTGGTACAGGAAAATGGCTCATATGTTATAGAAGTGTGTAGAGAGGTGGACGGTGACCTACAGCAAGAGCTGTCAACATTGGACTCAACCTGGTTGTTAAGAGGACGAATAAAATCCAGGCATATTAGTAATAGGATGTATTTCGTATATATATTAGTTGACAGCTCTCTAAGTGGAAGGGATGCTATAATCCAATATTATTGCCTGCATCGTAGGCAAAAGAAAGGTTGGTTGCTGTGCCCACACCATGAGCATAATATTAATTACCTCCTGCACAATTCCTAGATTCTGTGTATTCTGTGTTTCCTAGATTATACTATGATAACCCTAACGAAGAAGGTGATTAATAAAACCCTATCTCAATTATGCGTTTTTTATTTCAATGGTACCCTTTTATTGCAATCTCAGATTACTTACAGTAATCTGAGATTGCTGAATCTGAGATTACTGTAAGTAATCTCAGATAGCCACAAATCCTCTAGTAGTAGTAGATACAATGTTAACAAATGCAAGCCAGTAGTAAAGTAAGTGGGTCTTTTCTAATGCACATAGTTTTCAGGCTGAGGTTTTAAGTAAGATCAGTCAGATTATGATAGGCGGCAGGCACTGCAGCTCAGCGCATGTGCGTTCCAGATTTATCTACGTAGGAAACAAAGCCTCAAAAATATATATTCTTATTTAAATAACTCGAAAAATAGAATAACCTAAAATATGAGCATTGTCTGATTTTACCAATTTGGCCATTGCTGGGAGACGTGAAAATTGGGCTAGTGAAACCTTTATAGATGCTCTAATTTATGGCAAAATTTCAGCTCTGTAACGCCAGGCCCAAGTTTCTATAGAGTTTGGGTTTCTCCTTTCATTCTCACAACAGATTTTTTTAAGAAATTACAATGAAATCCCAATAGAAACGTACAATTATCATTACGAGCCGGGTTCCCGCTAAACTTGAATAGGTAAAGGAAAGAAAATTATCATATATAGTGAAAATCCTCCGAGCACATGTAATCTGGAGCTCTACGCATAATATAATCGGGACCGCGTAAATACCGGCTAAATATTGGATTTGTGAGAGCTATGATCCTATTTCGGTATTATATTAAAACTTTAATAAACAGATTATTCGTAAGTACATTAAATTTTGATAAACAGAACTCTTTTTGACGGTCTAGGGGAGGGTATAAGATTGTGAATTTTAAAAGTACAATATTACTTTAGCTTTCGTTTCTTCAGGGGTTTACTTTGATGCCTAAGTGCTTTTTGTTTAGTTTCAATGTTGTATTAAACTCGAGTCATATGTAAAGAAAAATTTTGTGAAAAAAAAAAACCAGATATCCATTTGAAATAGGTTATAGAAGTCCTATCTACCTATGGGCGAAAATAATAGTTTGTGGAATACGATAGTAAACCTTAAGCCACCCACTTCTCCGAGGTTTTTTACTTGGTAAAATGTGACTGAAGTTATAGCTATTATAACACAGAAAGTCTGACAACCAGTCTTACCAAAGGGTATCGTATTACTCAGTACTAACAGGGTGTGGAGGTAAGATAGGCAGTCGCTCCATGTAAAATACTGGTAATCAGCTGCATCCGGTTAGATTGGAAGCCGACCCCAACGTAGTGTAGTTGGGAAAATGCTAGGGAGATGATGCTGATGATGAACACAGCAATCTCCACTTCTTTTGCAAAACATACAAAAGTTAGTACCTACGCATTACTTATATTTCCCTTCACCCCTGAACCCTTCACGAAGTCGTCAACCTGGCATTCTGTAAATCAAACTTAGTACCAATACGCAAAAAATATTTCAGGGTATTTTTATTTCGGGCGAAAAATCCCGTTTAACGTTAGAACTCAATGTAACGCACTCACAACTTTGTCCTGTTAAATGCATTGAATAGTAAGAGGTCGTGGAGGTATTTTAAGTAAAGTTTTAAAATAACTTGTCTAAAAAAAACCTTTTTAATCCCCAATATCTCCGTAACTCAGGTATAGTCTAGATCCTGCCAGGGTTGCGGGACTGTTCGAAAGAGATACCGCGGCCCTGGAACACAAAGGGCAAAGGAAGGAACATGGATGGGTTTTAGTCAGTAAAAGTCTGACACTCCCTCCTGCTCAGCCCAGAGCGGGAGGGGTTATTTGATGACTTCCCATCCGAAAAAAAAAAAAGGTATAGTCTAGAACAAAAAATGATCGCAATGACGGAGAGAACAAGTGACTTTGAATTTCGTTGAGGGTACTTTTATATCCATTAAAAGTTGAATAATACATTACAGACAATATCGTTTTCAGCCTAAAAGTTACCAGGATCGTCGCAAAAGGCTCAGCATTTGAATTTCCGAGTTAGAAATAAAAGTGTGATTGGTGTTTCCTTGACAAAAACCAATCACGAATTGTGATTAGAAACTTGGAACAATAACCGATGAAGCTTTGAATCTGAGACTAACCCGATTTTGACAAGCTACGGTACTATTGTTACGTATCGTGTGTTTTTTTTCCTTCTGTGATTTGAGATACCCGGTAGGCAGTGATGTAACTAGTACAATAGAGGCTGCAGGGAGTTATGTGAGGGAACTTAAACATTTCAATTTGGGTAGTAAGCTGATTAGTTTACCGATTACGTCAGTTCAAATAGACAGATTTTTGGTAGCAGGTTGGCGCAGTAGCTGAGCGATTCGATGCTGGGTTTTTCTTCTCACATTAACCAGTTAGTACCAGCGTTCGTGTATGACTACGTAGACTACGTATAAACGTGGACGAGGCAAAAGGAGTATGCATGTTTGACTGCAAGGTTGGCGCAATAGCTGACCGATTGGCTGCTGCGCTGCGCTGCGTGTCGCGGGTTCGATCCCCGCACGGAACAAATATTTTTATGATCTACAATTGTTCCGGATCTGGCTGTTTGAGTATGTGAGTTTATATGTTTGTTAACGCACCCACGATACAGGAGAAATTCTTAGTGTGAGGCAAGCTTTTACAAAAAAAAAGTACGATAATGATAGTACGTAGCAGATGGCGTTCTGTGGTTTTTGCCTACCCCATGGGAAATAGACATGAGTGTATGTAATCAAATATTTCCATGCCCTAAAGAAAGTAGTTCATAGAACTGTTTGTATTCGAAAACCGCTAGAATGATGTATAAACCCGTCAACCGATTGTCTACAATCCGAACTCTCCCCGTAAGCGGTCCACGACGTTTAATTTTTTTTCATGATTTTTAAAATATAAATTTAGGAATTTTATAATGTAATCTTTTTTACGAAATTTTATGTCGTTATTTTAATTAAAATAATACAATTTTCAATAAGTCACTTAAATTAATTAAAACACAGTAATGTTAAATAATTTTATTGTTTTAATTAATTTAAGTGACTTATTGAAAATTGTATTATTTAAATTTTTACTTAGCTTGGACTGTTTCTATCCTGGGCAAAGGGTTTCCCCATGCCTTCCCCCTTTTCTCGGTGCTGCGCCTCTTCTTGCTCATTGTCGAGAAAGCAATATTATTGTGATGTTGTAAAATTTGTTATCAATTATGAAACTTTTATCACTTAACCTTAACCTTCTTTTTTCACTTTTTTTTTTTACTTTTATCTTTTTTTTTTCTTTTTTTTTTGATCTTATGCCATAAAAAATAAATTATAATGTCTTGTATTTTCTAGTGTTTTTTCTTATAATGTACCGTTATTTCATACGACATTTGTGAGGTCTAAAGTTTGGAGCTAAACTATTAAAATTGGTGTTTTTATGTTTATACTGGCAGATAGTTACAACGATAGCAACACAGATAACTGAGACAAAAACGAAGATATTGTAAAATCAAGTGAACCCACGAAACCATAAAATAGTACCTATACAGTTTAATGTTCTACAAACGGCTCTTATCACTAAACATTTACTTTAACAGCCTATTTACATAGTTATCCCAAGCTGTGTGTTTGTGGCTTTGCGGGAAGCTGAGGCTAAACCAAACGAGAGTGGATAAAATCTTATTACAGTTTGTAGAGGATATTATATACTAGCTATTGCCCGCGGCTTTGCTCGCGTTTTGGTCGGAAATCATCGCACGGGCACGTTGTAAATATAGCCTATAGCGCTCGGGGATAATGTAGCTTCGTATTAGTGAAAAAAAAATCAAAATTGGTTCAGTAATAAGAGGCGAGCCTGTTGCCAACAACTCGGCACAAATCCAGACTCCGTGGTTGCTACTGAGATGACCTGATGAAAAAACTCAATAGCACTTTGCCCGACCCGGGAATCGAAAACAGGAACTCACGTTCAGCAGCCGCGCTTGTGACCACCAGACCAACGAGGCAGACTTGTTCAACGACGCGCACGCGCGTTTCAAAGAGAGTCAGCAAACAGGAAGGGGTCCGTAAGGGTCCTGCCAGGTTTGCGGGACTGTTCGAAAGAGATACCGCGGCCCTGGAACACAAAGGGGGAATATGGATGGGTTTTAGTCAGTAAAAGTCTGACACTCCCTCTTGCCTGAGCAAGAGGGAGTGTCATCAAATAACCCCTCCCGCTCTGGTCTGAACCAGAGCGGGAGGGGTTATTTGATGACTTCCCACCGGTAAAAAAAAAAAAAAAACAGAAAGACTTGTTCGTTACGAGAGCTTACGCAAGTATCAAAGAGAAAAAACCTCTGTAGTTATCAGATATTGGATAACCAATATGTAGCCAACAGAGGACGAAGACAAAAATGTATGGGACTGACATCATCGTCTGCCTTTATTCAACTGTATTACGGAAGCTGAACACCAGTATTTTACATGGAGCATGCCTATCTGACCTCCACCACCCAGTTAGTACTGGGTAATACGATACCTCCTATTAAGATGTGGGTGTCGGCTAGTTCACTGACTTCCTGTAACGCGGCTGTTATTATTTAGCCACGAGCTCCTCCCTGAAGATCGACCCGAGCGGTTCTTATTATTTAGCCACGAGCTCCTCCCTGAAGATCATCCCGAGCGGTTCTTATTATTTAGCCACGAGCTCCTCCCTGAAGATCATCCCGAGCGGTTCTTATTATTTAGCCACGAGCTCCTCCCTGAAGATCGACCCGAGCGGTTATAATTACTTAGCCACGAGCTCTCCCTAAAGATCGACCCGAGTGGCTGTTATTATTTAGCCACGAGCTTTTCCCTGAAGATCGACCCGAGCGGTTATAATTACTTAGCCACGAGCTCGTCCCTGAAGATCGACCCGAGCGGCTGTTATTATTTAGCCACGAGCTCCTCCCTGAAGATCGACCCGAGCGGTTCTTATTATTTAGCCACGAGCTCCTCCCTGAAGATCGACCCGAGTGGTTATAATTACTTAGCCACGAGCTCGTCCCTGAAGATCGACCCGAGCGGCTGTTATTATTTAGCCACGAGCTCCTCCCTGAAGATCGACCCGAGCGGTTCTTATTATTTAGCTACGAGCTCCTCCCTGAAGATCGACCCGAGCGGTTCTTATTATTTACCCACGAGCTCCTCCCTGAAGATCGACCCGAGCGGTTATAATTACTTAGCCACGAGCTCGTCCCTGAAGATCGACCCGAGCGGTTATAATTACTTAGAATAGAATAGAATAAACATTTATTCGCTAATGGACAGCTGCAGCAACATAATAGAGCAGCACATACATATACATATTACTAACAAACAGCTTAACAATTAATTAAAACAGCTCAACTGCGCTGAGCATGCCCATAACGAAAGGGTCACCTACTCAGAATATGCTGGGTGTAAAACACTCAGCGCTGGTTTTCAGTAGCCCCCCCGCAGTGACACACGGATGAGGGTAGTAGGTAGTAAATAAATAACGTTATTCTATTAAATGGGCATTTCTAAGTGTGTAATAAATAAATAACATAAAATAAATATTTTTGTCCCAGAGTCTAACATAATTATATCACTAATAATAGAACACCACGAGCCTTAGCCACGAGCTCTCCCTGAAGATCGACCCGAGCGGTTATAATTACTTAGCCACGAGCTCGTCCCTGAAGATCGACCCGAGCGGCTGTTATTATTTAGCCACGAGCTCGTCCCTGAAGATCGACCCGAGCGGTTATAATTACATAGCCACGAGCTCCTCCCTAAAGATCGACCCGAGCGGTTATAATTATTTAGCCACGAGCTCTCCCTAAAGATCGACCCGAGCGTCTGTTATTATTTAGCCACGAGCTCTCCCTAAAGATCGACCCGAGCGGTTACAATTACTTAGCCACGAGCTCGTCCCTAAAGATCGACCCGAGCGGTTCTTATTATTTAGCTACGAGCTCCTCCCTGAAGATCGACCCGAGCTGTTATAATTACTTAGCCACGAGCTCGTCCCTAAAGATCGACCCGAGCGGTTCTTATTATTTAGCTACGAGCTCCTCCCTAAAGATCGACCCAAGCGGTTACAATTACTTAGCCACGAGCTCGTCCCTAAAGATCGACCCGAGCGGTTCTTATTATTTAGCCACGAGCTCGTCCCTAAAGATCGACCCGAGCAGTTCTTATTATTTAGCTACGAGCTCCTCCCTGAAGATCGACCCGAGCGGTTATAATTACTTAGCCACGAGCTCGTCCCTAAAGATCGACCCGAGCGGTTCTTATTATTTAGCCACGAGCTCGTCCCTGAAAATCGACCCGAGCGGCTGTTATTATTTAGCCACGAGCTCGTCCCTGAAGATCGACCCGAGCGGTTATAATTACTTAGCCACGAGCTCATCCCTAAAGATCGACCCGAGCGGTTATAATTACTTAGCCACGAGCTCCTCCCTGAAGATCGACCCGAGTGGCTGTTATTATTTTGCCATGAGCTCCTCATGAATGTTTAAGCTACCGCAAAGGCTTTGTCTAGCTTGTTGAAACTTGTTGAAAAATATTTGTAATGCGACTACCACTTGCCTGGATCCCTGGTTGATATAAATGTATGAGATCTCAGGAAAGGAGTTTTTGATCGTAAATATTACTTATATTCCCACATGAATCTAGTATCTTTTGTGCTACCCTCAAAGATAAAGTTCACCTTAAGATTCTCTCAGCACTGATTTACATAGAAAAGCGGCAAACTACGTGTAAATACAAACAGCGCTAAAAACGACAAATTGTTGGAAATTAAAATGAACGCAGCTCAGGGCTACCAGACGTCTTGGCACTAACGCTAGACATTAGTTCTGCTCTAAGGAACTCTTAGTGTTGGAGTAAATCACTTAGACCTTACACTTTGTAATGGGGACGTATTTTAAGTGCTGGACTGCAGCAGACGTCTATCAATTATTGTCGTTAACGAAGGTGAGGGTCTTTGCAGTAAAACGGATCATATTAATATTCTTTTTATTATACACCTTCAATTGCACTTAATTGTGTTGATAATTATCACTTGCTTCGTTGAAGGAAAACATCGTAAAGAAACCAAACCAGGATGCCTGAGACATAATTCAAAACCAATTTTTTACCAAACACCAAGGCGAAAATACAGTTTGCTCAAAAATCACAACAGATTTTACAGGTAAGCTTTATCCGACAAAATCACAATTAGAAATTTTGAACCCCAAACAGCGTCAACGTTTTCAAACGCTAAACCCGTCATTACCGCAAATTGTCGTGCAAGCGACATCCGGAAGCGACAACCCTCGACCATCCAACATCCGAATACATAATTCACCAACACTATTGCTTGTTTCTCCTAAATTTTGCGCTACGACTCAAAGGTTGCCGACATTTCATTTCAAATTTCGAAACCCGTTGAAGTACGTCGTGGCTTATGCCCGACTCGTCACTGTTCCGACTGGTCACCAAATTTTTTTCCATACAAGAAGTCCCTATTCGTCATTATAAGAAAACAAATGAATTTTTATTTAATTTTGATGTTCTCGATTCGTCATCAGTATAAATTTGCGTGTCAAAAGCCACTGTCAGACATTTTCTAGACTCGTGGTTCCCAACGTTTTTTGGGACCAGGGACCACTTTAATTTCTTTATTATTAGCAGGGACCAAAAGGTCCTTTATAAATATAGACATCGGCAAGATTATATCTAAAGGGGTAAATCTTCAGCTCACACGATTAATTTTTTAATTACTTTAGGATTCAATAGTTTTTCGTCACATTATACTGAAAAGTTCAAAGAAAATGTAGTGTAAAGGAGCGAGTGAAGCGAAATCGATTTGTTTTGCTACCCGACTCGAATAAAATAGGATTTCTTTGTTTTTCTTTAAGTTTGCAAAAAAGCTTTGGAATTAAGATAGTGAAGGAGAAGAAGAGCGATCAAAGTGAGCTCAAAAACTTTAGCAATCATCATTCATGACGCTGGTCATTGGAAAACCAGCGTCAGACAGCCTCACCTGTCTGGCATTAATGCTGAAATGGACCTTTTTGGCGCAGCCGTGAGGCACACAGTACAGTCATACTATGTATTTTCTCTTTTTTGTAACTTTTTTAATATTATTGTGTGTGTGCCTGATGTACTGACGTCGAATAAACATTTTTCTTTCTTTTCTTTCTTTCTTTCTTTCAATCAAATAAAATATTTTCATATAAGGTTGGTTGATCTTGCATCTTTTAAGCAAGTTAAAAAATACAAAAAAATTGTTGAATTTTCAAACCTTGCGTGGACCATAATTTAAGCTCTTGCCGACCACCTGTGGTCGGCTGGTTAGGAACCAATGTTTTAGACATTCTTGCGTACGATCTCTATCGAATGCTCTCATTTTTGGTTTGGATTCTGAACGTGAATAATTCATGAGTTCGCTGTACAAAGGTGGGAATTATCCGCGGCACCGAGCATGCATTATGATCAGGTCTGATGAGACTGACAATGTAGAATAAAAATAATACTTTAAATTTTCAAAGGATAAATTTCGTTCGTTAAGCTCAAAGCGTTTTCTTTTTCAAAGTTAGTTAGTTGCTACGGGATAAAATTGGATCGGATACCAAGTTATTCTTATCGTGCAATTTATCAAAAAACGGGAGTTTTATGCAATACGTAAGATGCAAATAGTAACCAATTGAAATACCTTATGGTTCAGAGCAATGCTTCATTTTATTTTGTTTAAAAAAGACCAAATTTAACATAACATAACTTCACGCCTGTAATTCCCGAAGGGTTAGGCAGAGGTGTACTAATAGACACACACCCACACTTCACCAGTTATGTTTTAAGTCCCATGTAATAGTTGGCGAGCCTATTGCCATCAACCGGGCGCAAATCCAGACTCCGTGGCTGCTAATGAGAAATTCCTGACTGACCGATCTGGGAATCGAACCCAGGACCTCATGCTCAGCAGTCGCGCTTGCAACCACTAGACCAAAAGGCAGTCAAACCAAATTTAAATAACAACTTAATAAAGTTATATTTAAAAAGTGGATGCATCTTAACTTTCCCACCACAAGCTAAGTTATATTTTGTACCTATAAATTGAATACCCATAAATGCACCTGTTTTATTTCCCCGCTAATTAATTCCCGGCTGCATAATATTCCTATACTCATTTTTTTAAGAAAAAAAGCTAATTAAAACCACTGTTTTTATAAGCCTTCGGCCCACGCCAAAGGTTTTATAACGGTTCTTTAGGAGTCCTACATCAAACTTATTTAAAGAATGTTCCAGCAATTTTATCAGCATCTAATTAAAGCTTGCTTCAAAGAAGCTTGTTTTTTGACTATTTATAGTTCCAACTAGCTGGCCTGCTCTGGAACACGATGGAAATAGCAACGATCGATGTTAAAGGTGCTTGCATATAGATGCATTTTTCGTCGCTATTTTGTTGGTACCTTTTTGCAGTTCTTGCGGTTTTCTGACCAAATTTTTGCATATAGAGGAGTTCATGGCTAGATAGTAACAGCTGCACGTGTCGATCTTCAACACTTGCCAAGGTTACAAACCAACCTTGCACGAGTCGATCTTCAACACTTGCCAAAGTTGGTTTGTGGATGGGCGACCATTGTATATCGAGTTTCCAACGTGTCTTGAAGCGCATGTTTAGCCGTTAATTCCGTCTGTCATTAGTAGATCTTTAACCGTCATTACGGGTAGTCAGATGCCCAAAAATCTGACACCCAGTCTTGTGAAAGAGTATATATATACTTGGTATATACTGTATTAACCAGTACTAAAAGAAAAGTGCGAATTGACGCTATTCTTGGTCATAACATTTTACTATATAATATTAAGTTATAGTTAAATTGCTTATTAGTCGGTTTATGCTAGATTGTAATCAATTATTGAGAACTTTTGTTTGTATTCATTTTGGAAAAAAAAGATATAGTACTAATTAGGTTGTGGAGGTCAGATAGGCGGTTGTTCTTTGAAAAATTCCAGTATTCAACGGCGTCCGGTTAGACTGGAAGCCGACCTTAACATAGTTGGTAAAAAACTAAGTGTATAATCGTATATAGCATGTTTTTCTGCACTTTTTCTTAATGTGCGATCGCATGCTCATTACAATATTATTATAACCAGTCAAGTAAGAATTGATTAGTCGATTAGTCGATGATTAAACCAGATAGTGTTACTTGCAAATAAACGCAAAATACCAACGTCTAATGAGCGACTGGAAGTGTGACAGTTCTTATGCACTATGGTGTTTACTTTACATAAGAAGCGTTTTCTTTTAGGGTGTTACCACACCAATCGATCGATTGTCGACCGGTGCCATCGATCGATTGTAGGGATTAGTCGACGTCGATCGATGGTTTCTCTCTTTCGGCTAATCCATTCTACCATTGATCGATGGTTTAGTATCACCCCTATGCACTGGTGTTTCATGTGACACTCAAGAAGATACATACAGTATGGGACTATTTTACCATTACCGATCAGTACAGAACCTGTATTTTTATGCAAGCACCCTAAGATTAGACGGAATATTTATTAACAGCTTTGACGTAATATATGGTGGAGTGAAAATGATAGCTTAAAATCGGTTAATTTAATTTTTTGTTCAAAAAATAGCCTGACCTCATTGGCCTGATTCGAACTAAGCTATGGTCGGGGTCCCGCCATCTACAATGAACATTGACAAGTCTTTCCCATTGCAGAACATTGTGTTTTTCAAAAAAGGAACACTTATTTGACAGACGTCAAAAGTTACGTAATCATAAAACAACGACCGTAACTTCCAAATACCGACTTTACCAACCCGTCCTAAGTAATTTCACTTTGTACGTAAACCATAAAGAAAACAACGAATGAACTTGATTATAAATTCAAAATGTTCAGTTCTAAATCAACATTACTTTTGCTTAAAACCACTCAAATATTAAAGACCGCTTGACTTCAGTAATTGACTTTCTAAAGGCTTCGATTTGATTTCAAAACAAGGTTATAGGTTAAAACATTACATATTCGTACTTAGTATCGAAATACCTCGGAACTGTTGCTCTGCGAAAACCTTTACATATAAATAAATACAATTGAAGTGTCTGCTTGTAATTTGAAAATAACAGTTTTTAACTGAATGCTTATGAAAGTATATACGGTATTAATACAACAAAATTATTTTCTTTTTATTTATTTATTTATTTATAAATAGGAGAACCAACAGCTATAAAAGATGAATAACCATTGTATGGTTAACACAGAGCCAATTACAGGTTCTCACGAGTAAAAATAGTGAAGGTAGTAGAAATCTTAGGATCACTAAACAACAAGCACGATAAAAAATAAATGGAATTAAAATAAGATAATAGATGACACACTTTGACACCATGTTATCGTGAGGAAATCTGGACATAATAGTCTGAAATCGCCAGCATGCATACAGGTCGCTGGATGATCAATGTTCGTTCGTTCTCTGGCTTTAATAGCTCATATATTATATGAAAAGTACCGCTTGTTTTCAACGCTTGTTGGTACTCATTATTAGCCCAATCAGATGAGTCCATTTAATGCTTCAAATACACGCATTATGCCTAATTTGGACTTGTTCTTTAGTATCGATGGGACGACTTGTTGAAATTTCATGGGCCCAGTATGTGGCCACTTTCTTTAATTGCGGTGTCGGTGCCGTTTTAGGTCCTCTAAAGTGCAGGCGTAGGGACGCTTTGGACACTTCAACAAGTGCGGCATCGTCTGGTCGGGAGCACCGCATTCACACTGTCGGTCGAAAGGATCTTTAATACCCCATTTGGCCAAATTGTTTTTATAGCGGCCTACTTGGGTGCGCAACGGTTAATTATTATTATTATTTATTTATTTATAATGGCATCAAATCCCAATTTAAATATACAGTTACTTCAAAATTAAAACATTATAAAATTACATTAGAAATTAGTCATAAGTCATCAGTCCATTAATAAAATTCAACAATATATGTAACATTAAAATCATTGTACGTTTGATGAGAAATACACTGAGCTGTATTTGTCATTGTTTTTGTAACTTAAATTTTTGTTACAGAAGTGTCAAATAAAAAAATAACATAAAATAAAGTGAATGAACTGCGAAATTTGCAATAGAACATTCTCTTGAACGCAGTGTTGGAACAATTTATATTGAACACAGACTCTCCTACCAATTTACAATGCAGCCGACATGGCTCGCCTTGGCAAGCCACGAGAAGCTACGACGTAGCCCGTAGCATCTTGGTGCTACGCCGTAGTAAATTGCTACGCTACTTTTTTCGGGTCCTTTGATATTGTTTAGATCTTGAGCGTTTGTTTTACTTAAATATATTTCGTCAATAGTGCTTTAGCCGCTTGTGGGAAAATCAAGGTTTTGTAATTCCAAATATTTACACATCTCATCATCATTATTGAATCATCATGATTATATACGGAACTAATAACAAAAACACCTTTTTTTTTTAATTTTGTCTGTCTGTTTGTTCCAGCCAATCTCCGAAACGGCTGGGCTGATTTTGACGAGACTTTAACTGGTAGGTAGCTGATGTTATATCGTCTAACATAGGCTACTTTTATTTTACAAAAATGATTAGGGTTCCGTGCAAAAAATATAAAATCCTTGAAATTGTTAACAAAATCCTGTTCAAATAGGTATAAGTAATCTTACTTATATAACGTTATAAATGCGAAAGTTTTTGAGGATGGGTGGATGAATGGATATTTGTTAGTATTGCACGCGAAAACTACTGAACGGATTTGGATGAAATTTGGGACATAGATAGTTTATAACCTAGATTAACACATTTCATAGTATTTTTACACTTTTTATCCCGGTAGTAAGATCCCGTGGGACAATTACCGAACTCCACGCGGGCGAAGCCACAGGCATAAGCTAGTATTTTTATAATAGTTCCACACGAATGAAGTTCGCGGGCAACAGCTAGTTCTTAAATATGTCTTAACACACAAAAATAAAAATATATATTGAAGAGTAAAATAACTCCCGGTACTTATAATACCTTTTACTTAGAGATCACGAAAATCAATATGTGCGAAGCTTTCATGTTGCCGTACACAATTTAATTAGTTACGATCTCCAAAAGCCCGCTTATATTGTAAACATATTTCTTACAGAAGAATATAATAATAGTCTTCCAAAAATCTACATAATTATTTTTCATACAACATTGCCGGGGAATTGCGGGCATTCTTTTTCAATGAGAAAACACAAACGAGATAAAAAGGAAATTCCTCTAATTTCTTTTCAAAACACTTGAAGGAATTACATTTTATTGAGGCAAGAATTTTAACAAATCATACTCATTTGTGAAGGGCCATCGATGTAATTGTTTGAAGGTTTTCGTAATTAAAATAAATGGAAAGTCGTAGTTATTTGAACGTTTGATTGGTATCTTTCAAAGGAGGTAGGCAAGGAGGAACGCTAACATGATTGTATAAAACCGAATAAATTCTAGAAGTCAATAAGTGAGACCTAGTGCTAGAAAATACAATGTCTGCTTGATATATAACCTTAGTGATTGGAACATAAAACCATAAGACTGCGAGACTGTTCGAAAGAGGTACCGTGGCCCCGGAACACAAAGGGCGCTGAAGGAACATGGATGGGTTTTAGTCAGTAAAAGCCCAGAGCGGGAGGAGTCACTTGATGACTTCCCATCCGCAAAAAAAAAAGACCATAAGACTTTGCGATAGTCATAGATGTTTGACCTTTTTGTACTAGGCAAGAAAAACGTCAGGCGTCACCGCCTCGCCGCGGCAAATTGTCGCTCAGCGGACAGACCTCCGGCGCGATCTCATGGCGACCTGGAGAGAGCGACTGTCGCAACCCCGTGCAGGGCACGCCACAATAGTGGCGATAAGTCCCCTCTTTGAGGAGTGGCTAGAGAGGCGCCACGGCGCCCTCACCTTCCGCCTGACGCAGGTCCTCACCGGACATGGTTGTTTCGGGAGGTTCCTGCACCGGATCGGGCGGGAGGAAACGCCCGGGTGCTACCATTGTGAGGATCGACCGGAGGACACGGTGGAGCACACGGTGGAGATCTGCCCCGCGTGGGCGGAGCACCGCCGTGTCGTCGTAGCGGCGATCGGCGGCGGCGACCTCTCGCTGCCGGCCTTGGTTCAATCCATGGTCCGGAGCGAGACGGAATGGGACGCCGTCACCTCCTTCTGCGAAGCAGTCATGCTAGCGAAGGAGGCGGCGGAACGTGAGAGGGAGAGAACCTCATGTCCCAGCCGCCGCGGGAGACGCACCGGGCGTCGGGGGCCACCGTAGGCGCGGGCTTGTGGACGGTGAGCTATGGGCTAGCTCGCCGTCCGTCCGTCTTATGACGACAAGCCGTGTCGACGGCGCGTTCGTGTTCCACGCGCGCCTCAAAGAGAGTCAGCAAACAGGAAGGGGTCCGAAAGGACCGATGCCTGCCAGGGTTGCGGGACTGTTCGAAAGAGATACCGCGGCCCTGGAACACAAAGGGCAAAGGAAGGAACATGGATGGGTCTTAGTCAGTAAAAGTCTGACACTCCCTTCTGCTCAGCCCAGAGCGGGAGGGATATATTTAATGATTTCACATCGATAAAAAAAAAAAAAAAAAAGGCGTCACCGCCTCATCTGATAACGCTGCCTAGGGTGGAGCACGCTTGCCTGGAAGAAACCGATTCACTCTTTGTTTCTTAACGTCACGTCATCCTATTGTTTGCTGTCATTGTTCATGAAAATGTCTCACTAATACATTCCAAAAATTACCTCATTTAAGCTGTACGGAAATCACACCCAGAGAAACTAAAAAAAATATCGATCAAATTATATCGCGACTAGGAAGCCTATGTTAATGTGTCAAGGACCTTAACACCTTTAATATCTGGGATGATTACAATATTCCGTAGTACAAAGTAACTTGAGTAACGTCTCAAAACACGTAAATAACCCTCAGTGTCAGACACTAGGCTCTGCCACGAGTGCCACGTTCAGCTACAACAGGGCTGGCAGTTATTTGTAAGAAGGATTTGCTTTATTTTTTCTTTTTTCTAAATTTAAACCTTAACAACTATTGTTTGGAACCTCCTTTTAAGCAAATAAGCCTGTGTAAGGAGACTCTGAAATCTTTTACTTTTTGAACCTTTAGCCACCCAATGTTATGTGTAGGTTTGTTCCAAATCTTTTCCTTTTTGCGGTTTTGTGTCATAGCTATCCAACCGTACATTAATAAAACATGAATAAAATATCAATTCTAGAATAGTTTTTACACCAGTAAACCACTTGCGATCAGGTGAAAAAGTGGTCAAGGGTGAGCCGGCCAAATCCTAAAAATCGTCGTTCATGTCAATGTAAACAAAATTTTGCTCATCTGACCCTCAGAATACAGGCACGATGTGATGAACTTAGTATGCGATGAAAAAAAGAAACTTGAATGTAGATGTATAGATATAATTTTGTACAGGGTCGATGTTGCGTTCTCGAGGAAACAGGTGGTTTTGAAGACCTACTAATTTTTTTCCTCATTTTTTGATCCAGGGGTTGGATTTACTTATTTTTTCTTGTAGATTCAATAGAATTTGAACCTAAAAGGTTCCTACACCTATTAAACATTTTTACTCAGTCAAGATTTTTCATTTTCTTAGCCTCTAGTGTCCCACTACTGGGCAAATGCCTTCCACTCTTCTCTCCGTGCGATTTTTTCATATCTCTTTTTAAATAACGCTCTGACGACCATATCGGCTGTAATACGAGTAGCACTGGCACCCATACTCTTCAAATCAGCAGCAGAATGGAATCAGATAAACTGAATTTCATATTTGGAAGACTTAGAATGTGGTATTAACCGGAAAGGCTGTCAGAGAATCTAGTTTTTTTTTTTCTCATAAAATAATCTGAATTTTATATCTGTAACGCCTTTCATTTAATAGCAAAATCCATAAAGTACGTCTCCATAAACGACTCGACAATTACAACTTCATCATTTATCCGATGCGTTCCCTTCATTTATTTATTTAGGTTTTTGTTTTGTCTGACACTTAGATCGATTTTTTATTATTTTTTATTATTAATATGTAGTTATATTTGTTATCATTATACACACATTTATTGACTATTCATACAAATACCTTATTCACCTACCTTACCTTAAACACTAACTTCAAAACTGATTTATGTCCGTCATATCACCATCTCAGGTCCAGTTGAAAACCAGCGTCGGGCACTAGCTGCTCGGCAGTTTGCTGAACTGGGCCTATTTGTTTATATTTAAGCTCCATTTAATTTAATTTTTTGTTGTGTGCACTTGTGGCAGTGCCAAATAAATATGTTTACTTTCTTTCTTTTCCCCATTAACAAACACTAAAACCAACATAAATTGCAATCTTCTTACACAAACATACAAATATTAACACTGCCAACTTAGCGAGAGCCATAACAGTGTATTACCAACCTTGTGGTGGAAGGCAGGCAATAAATACGTGTCTGTTCCAACGTAAACGTCACTGGTTGTTGGTTACTTGGTAAATTAATGAGCATTATAATGTTACGGGTATGACAGGTCTTGTGAAGGAAAATTTTGGCGAAATATGTGTGGATCGGATCGTGGAGGACGGGTTGTGATGGCCTATGTGTAGTGGTAGAAATTGATTAGTATCTATTGGGTCTATTGATGCCAAAGGAACTAAAGATGGCTTTTATTAAGGTAGTAAACGCTTTTGAATTTTGGTAAAAGTTAGAATGATTTTTGAAAATTGGTCAGTAGAACTTCCAATTAATAAAAAAAAAACTATGCTCTGATGGAAAAATATCAGCGTGGTTTGTGAGTTCCTAAAACACTACAACCACAGCGGGCTGTAATCGATAAAAGACAAGATTATTTTTCGTTTAAATATAATTTTAAACATTGTCTCCTCGCGTTTCTATAAAACAATAAATTAGACTCATGTTAAAGTAATCAACTGTGTAGTTAAAATGATATTAATTTGACCTAAAACTTCAGGATCTCGAGAATATATTAATCTATCTGAGGCAACAGGAAACATTGTCCACTAGCCTCGTGGCCCCTTGTAGTCATATCACGCTGAAACCATGTGACCAAAACAAGTGTCATAAGTGGTCCGTAACCGTAGGTTCCAGGCAGCAAGCACTTCGATAGGGGGTTATATAACCAGGTCATAAAACCGCAATTTGCTATGATGTTATTAATCCATAAGTTATAATAAATAATATCCAAAGATTTTATGAGAACATTATAGTGCCATTTCAAAATTGAGAGTAGAAAATAGGATACTTAAAATTACTTTTTGGACTCACGAATATGCATGCAGGAATCGTGTATGAATTATATTTCATTTCTTAATTATAATTTAATTATATTTCTTTCCATGTATTGTAACATTTTGTTAACGTTATGATCACATTGGAATTTGCTAATGCATAAAAATATCAAAAGAAAACGTGAGAGAAACCTTAGGCATAGTGGTGTCATATCCGTATTTTTTTTTTGGATGGGAAATCATTGGGTCGAATTCTGAGCCGAGCGAAAGGAGTGTCAGACTCGTAGTGACTAAAACCCATCCATGTTCCTTCTTTTACCCTTTGTGTTCCAGGGCTGCGGTATCTCTTTCGAACAGTCCCGCAGCCCTCATAACCGTACTTACAAACACTATGCTATTCTGAATAAAATCACGACGATCGGTTTTCAGTGTCAAAAATTGACATTCCATCAGTGTTATAATGTCATAATCATCACACCACATCATGTCTCATCATTCTCAATATTCTTACTCGAATTCTCACAAAACAGTTAATGACCCACTAATTAAGTTACCTTGTAATGGTTGATTGTACCGCCATAGATCGTGTTGACGAGAATCGCTCTGTTGCGCCACAAATACTAAAATTGAAACCACCCTGAGAATACATAGTTTACGAAGTCAGGTCACACGAACAGCATTATTCTTCCCAAGGCGTATCGTTAAGGCGAAATTCTTAAATGTGACGCACAAATGAGTTCTTTTAAGAATACGTGACTGTTTATCATGCAAAGTAATATTGCTCACAATATTGTTTTAGTGTCGAATATTCTCGCGAAGAATTCTCTTCTGTATTTTTAGTAAAAATAGGTTAAGTTTACTCATAATATATCACGTCTCTGAGAAATTAAATTAGACTTCGTTTACTCAATAATGTTTCTGAAAAATGTGAAGAGAAAATTAGATTTGTTCACATTTATTCACCTGTACACGTATTCTGATACAATTTACTAACGTGAAATTTGGTAAATCGCAATCGCAAACACTTTTGAGTTTATTTTTAAACCAGCTTTTGTCCGCGGCTTCGCTCGCGTTAATTTAGAATTTGACAATCAATTCGTTTGTACTCTGCTTGTAATAACATAAATCAATCATGATTCGAAAGACACGTGGCTCCATCTATTATCATAAGAACGTTATTGTTGTTTCACTCGGGAAGAATACTTTTTTTCGGGATGAAAGGTACGTCCGTTTCTGTACACCTGACAACATATGTATATGCAAAATTTCAGGATGATCGGTTCAGTGGTTTAGGCGTGAAAAGGTAACAAATAAACATACTAACTTACTTTCGCATTCATAACGGGTATTAGTTAGGAAGGATTAGGATTCCATAGATGTATTTGTATCTCACTTCATCATCATTTTTTGTAATTTCATGTGTATTTTTATTAAGTGTTGCAAAAAATATTCACCAACCAATACAGGTCCCGTGTAGTGGATCATAGCCCAAACCCTCGAACAAAGAGCCTGGTGTCCCAGCAGTGGGATCATTAAAAGCTAATTATTTATGTCACGAAAACGACGGGCCTTATTCTTGTTTTTACCGTAGAATTTCATCCGGATCAATTTCATGAGTGCCTATGAGGATGTCTGAAGGTGACTCAAAAATTGTGTGGTAATCGGTTGGCTTTGTATGGCCATGTGATGCGAAGGAATGAGGGAAATAACGTGATTAAAGTTTTGCGTATGAATGTAGATGGGTATAAGAGTAGAGGAAGACCAAAGAAACGATGCATGGACTGTGTGAAGGATGATATGGCTAGAAAGGCGGTGTCTGATGAGATGACGAGTAATAGAGAAGTATGGAAGAAAAAGACGTGCTGCGCTGACCACAAATAAACAGAGATAAGGACAGGAGAATGATGATGATCGTAGAATGTCATCCCATCTTTCAAGAGCTTTTGACATTACTTGAGTTTTATTACAATTGTTCAAAAAAAACAAGACAAGTCAAGTACCTACCAATTGTATATGTTTCGGGTGTCTAAACAGCGAATATCTCCTTGCAAGGGGGACGGGCACGTCTTTTAAATTCCTTTATTAGATTCCGAGCAGCGTTCTTATGTCACCGGGGCGTCCGATCTGTTTACATGTTTTGAATGTACTTGTATGGATGTAGGTAGGTGCGGAGTTTTGTTTTACGAGGAGGAAAAATAATCTCAATATTTCATTTTGTTGGCCTTTTGAACGCCAGAGCATAAAGGCACGCGCGTGCCCTCGACGCCAAGCCACAATTTCACCTACTGTTTTGTCACATACTTACGTCGTTGGCGTTGGCTTACAGGGCACGCGCTTGCTTGTCACGTATATGTGACGATGAAGTTCAAAAGTTTAGGTAGATAGGTTGTAACGTTACAGTTTCCTAGAGCGGGGAAACTGTGAGGTCACAGTTAAGGTACTCACCTACTTATTCTGGAGGAGAGCACGGGTTAAAAGAAAAGATGGGGAACAATAACAGAATTTAATAAATAATACACAGACTTATTTTAAAAGATAGAATTAAATGGAGCTGGGGCTAGCTATATATCTATCCTCACTAGACCAGAGAAGCTGGGAAATGGAAATTAATAAGAAAATATGATGAAGTGGAGAAAAGCGGCCCTGTCAGCTGTAGCAGTGGCCGAGGAACGTCAGGCTTCAGTCTTCGTAGGAAGGCGGCCCTCTCGGCTGCAGCAGTAATGGCCGCAGGACGTGGAGAACAGCAGCCCTCTCGGCTGCCGAAGTGGCCGAAGAACGGCGGCCCTCTCGGCTGCAGAAGTGGCCGAGGAACGTGGAGTACGGCAGCCCTCTCGGCTGCAGTAGAGGCCGAGGGACATCAGACTTCGTCTTCCATCAGTAGAAATGGACGGAGGACGTTAGTACGTCTATAGCTCAAGCAACAGATGAAGAACCACGGGTACGCGCTGTGCGATGATATTATTAATAATGCGACATTAATAAAATCTTAGAGGACTTGTGACACTTTTGAGCTCTGGACGAAGACTGCCGCTTCACAGCCATCTCCAGATAATTGACATTTTACAATTTTTGAATGAAGAAATTTCTAGGACATACAATAAAAATAAAAATATAACGAGGTCGATATGGATTACCTATACGACTTAAAACTAGGCTCCAACAATGAATTAAAAATAAAAACCTAGGCGTGTCATTACCTGACATAAAAAAGTAAACAAACATTCAAGAGTGATAAAAATCTAAAGAAAAACATAAATAATATGAATTACAAGGTAAAAAGTATGCTAAGACTCCAGGTAATGAGCATGCAGCTACCTGAAGAGCAGGAATGTTACTTTTTCAGGTTATTATTATAAAAATACAAGCATAAAAACCATGTAAAAATATAATCATTACAAGGTCCATTAGCAATCGAATCGACTCACGTTTTTTTGCACTAATTTGTCAGCAATTCGCCTGATGTGAAGCGATGATGCCCTAGGGCACGTTGCTTTAGAAGGTACCTTAATAGTTATCTATACTAATACTAATTACTAATAATATTATAAAGAGGTAAAGTTTGTGAGGTTGTAGGGAATAATCTCTGAATCTACTGAACGGGTTTTAAAAATTCTTTCAGTAATATGAAGCTCCTTTATCCCCGAGTACCATAGGCTATATTTACAATGTGTTCGTGGGATAATTTCCGACCAAAACGCAAGCGAAGCCGCGGGCAACAGCCAGTAATATTATAAAGAGGTAAAGTTTGTGAGGTTGCAGGGGGGGATAATCTCTGGATCTACTGAACGGGTTTTAAAAATTCTTTCACTAATAGAAGCTCCTTTATCCCCGAGTACCATAGGCTATACGAGTATTTACAATGTGTTCGTGGGATAATTTCCGACCAAAACGCGAGCGAAGCCGCGGGCAACAGCTAGTACCATTATAAATCGTCATTTAGAACAGTGCAGATTGCGTCACTGGTTTTTTGGGTAGCACTACTGCTGAACATGTGGGTAGCGTTTAAGTACAAGGTCAGACAGAGTGTTATTCAGTTTTCCGTCAGGATTTTCTCAGCATCAGCCCAGTCTGGATTCATGTCCTTTTGATGGCAATAGGCTCACCCCCTTTAACGTGGGACTTAAACATATCTTGTGAAATGTGGCAATCGAAGCCAGCGAGGCAGTGAATAAGAAAATATGTTTAGTATTTATTCAAAAACTTCCTTTGCAAATTCATTTGCAGAGATTCATCAATTAAGCAGTAAATAAATAAATATCGCTGGACATTACACACAACGCCATCTAGGTGCCACACTAAGCAACGAGGCTTGTGTCGTGGACACCAGATACTTGATAATACTACATAAATACTTTTTTGTTTGTAAATACATACTTATTATACATATAAACATCCATGACTCGGAAAAAAATGTCCATGCTCATCACACAAATATTTGCTCCTACCGGGATTCGAACCCGGGTCCCTAAGAACGTAAGGCAGCCTCACTACCGCTGCGCCATTCGGGTTGTCAAGGTCGTCAGTGTCTAATACACAAGTATCTTGTACTGTTTGATGCAATAAGTATAAACGGTAACTTTCCATCCCATTTTCGTTTTGAAAATGCATGAGTAAATTCGTTCGACAGAGTATAGTCAGATATTCAAATTGTTTTCCGGAAAGCACTTTGTAACTTTCTGTTGTATGCACCCGGATTTTCAATAAACGCTCCCTCAGGGCTGCTTCACGCATACAGAACGTATCGCAAAGGTGTGGTGTATGAAAAAATATTCAGCTGCTCGAAACCTAATTTCAAGCAAGTGGAGGGGACGCCAGACACTGACCGTATAGATGAGGTTCTTCAGATAGGTCAAGTGCGTAGTACTCGCAACCGGCGTGCGTGTATGAACAGATGTATGAATGTGGACGAGGCAAAAAAATATAGGAAGGAAGGAGGTATGTAAGGATCTTCGCACGTGGCGCTCTGTGGTTTCTGCCTACCTCCATGGGAAAATGCGTGAGTTTGTGTTTGTATGCAACAGCAGATTTTTTGCAATTTCGATGTTTTTCCCATTAAGAAAGTGGTTCAGTTTGAAAGTAACCTCTTGTCTAGTCCTTAACCTCTTGTATGCCGAGTATACAGGGTTAGTTTCCAAAGACCAGCCAAATTCTCAGATATAATGCAGTACATCATTCTGAGCCCCCCCACATAGATATTTTTCTTCGGTTATTGAAAAAAAAAAAAATGATGATAATGAATGAAAAATTTCTATGTGGGGGGGGGGGGGGGGGGGCTCAGAATGTCGTATGGCATCATATCTGAGAATTTGGCTGGTCTTTGGCAACTAACCCTGTATAGACACAATTAAAAAGTAATTTTGTCTCGCGTAGATCTACGTTCCGGCACACGAAGGGTTAAATATGACCACCACGGAAGAACAAGTACCTTTCGTTATCATTAACATTAGAACGGGGTATTTACCATGTTTACTGTCGGTTTTGAGTTCCCGGTATTCCGGCGCTAAACACCCACCCGCAATAACTCCAGTTTATCCGTGATCATGGTGCTTGCAACAGCGCCGAAATATTGGGAACTCAAAACCAATAGATCATAGGTTAATATCCCGTTTCTAGTGTTAAGAGGGCCCTTCCCGGCTCGTCTATCGTCAACGCGAGCATGGTCAAAAACCGTGTAATTTCATCTAGAGCCACAGTGGCGATTTTTTTCAACTCCCCCGTCTTACCCCGCCCCAACCCCGCACAACTCGTCTCCCGCGCACCTCATACCGCCTAACGCGATGACATTGAACGAAAAATAGTGTTCGAAAATTTCTTAAACTTGTTCCAGGAAATACGTGTTTTTGAATAAGTCTTACAAGTGTGTGAAAAAAGAATTCGTCATTAAGAATCTCCATTACATGTGCAGGGTTTCTATCGAGATGTTTTTTTTATTTTTACAGTTAATGAGTAAATTATGCACGGCCAAAGTTCAGTTAAAATTTGTGCAAATCAGCAATTTTTGGAGGCTTATACTGAATTTGTTTCTACAATTTTTTGTTTTTTGCTACCATAGGAACCTAGTCATATTGCACAAAATACCTATTAATTAAAAAAAAAACAAAAATAGATGTGTTACAACGGCATAATCACGTACGAGCGTTTGTATGAAAAGTATGACGGGTTGGCCGTTCTTAATGATAATGTTAGTGACAATGACAGTTTAAAAACTTATAAGTACTTATCGTTCGGCTTCGTTAAGGGTCTCTTTATACCCATCATATTACACATGATGCGGCACGGCCACAAATCGAATATAGGTATCTACATAATTATGAGTTCGGGAAAAAGCCACTCGGCTAAGCTCGGATTATGACGAATAGACCCGATTATCAAGATTCAGCGGTGGTAGGTGCCGAACGGAGTTCCAGTCAGAGCCATATCCGTAATACTGCCATATCAAATTGGCCGGCCCTAACAAGTGTGTTGCAGAAAGGTAAAAAAAACACTTCAACAAGCAATTAATAAATTGCCGTTAAAACGCCCGGTAATTTCGTCGACGAAATTGATAAAGTCGCTTAATTCTTAATTGGTTAAATGTATGGCCATGTTAACAGAGTAAAATGTTTTACAGCACTTTTTTACGGCTGGTTGATAACTGGGCTGCCGGATGAATGACTGCGGATTAATATTTAATAATTTCAAAATATAAAGACTGTCACAGACATGGATATTCCGCACCGCATTTCAAAATTCCTCCTACATCAATTTCTTACCCCATAAATGCACTGCGGCTTAACAACCAACGCAGCTATAATGAGCGCTCAACTAAAGGATCTGGCAGGTACTTCAGTAAATACCTGCCAGATCCCTTTATAGTTGAGAGGTTCAGTGTCTGGAGTCCGGAATCGCGTCCGCTGCTCAGTTTGACAGAACCTTTAATGCCTCCCATACATTTCAAGATAAAACAAAAACGTATCTACTTGACAGCAGAAGTAGTAATGGCGGTACTAAATAATGACCAATGGTTAAGTTTTGTATGTATCATAATATCACGACTGTTATCCCCGAAAGGTTCGGCAGAGATGTATCTAATAGTATACCTATCAGTCCCAAATTTCGCCAGTTAGTTTGAGTCCCGTGTGATAGGGAGCGATCCTAATCCCATCAACTGGACACAAATCCAGACTCCGTGAATGCTACTGACAAATTGCTGATAGAAAAACCGAATACCAATTTGCCCGACCTGGGAATCGAACCTGCTCAGTTATCACTAAGCTTTGTAGTAATATCTAACGTGAATTATAATTTCAACATGATCAACCGTTATGAAGGTATTAGTATTCCTCAAAACTGATATTCCCAAAACAATCCTGATGAGTAAGCAATGCGAAGCGGAAATAACCCTCTTTCCATAATTCGATAATAATGTTTGTGTTGAACAAGGAGTTCTGAACAAAATCCTTCGTCAAAACTCTGATAATGTGTCACCCGGCCTTTCTCTTTGCTTCAACGAACTAAAGAACCTTCTTGAAGACATGGATAGTAAACTTTGCGAGTAAAAAGTTAAAGTTGATTTTTGTTTGGCGAATGATTGGCGGTATGTGACTGGTTTCGTATGTTTTGAAAAGTTTCGTCAGGGAGCCGAATAATAACTATTTGAGGAAAATATTTTTGGTTTTTCTTGCTTTTTATTCGGCAGGTGTATCGAAATAGACAAAACTTTAATAAGGTATGTGGTTGCTGTCAAAACGGTGAAGAAAAATATCGAGAAAAACAGCATGTCAATCGTAATCTTTTGTTTTTCGATGACAAGTTGGAACAGTGACGAGTCGGGCATAAGCCTCTTAGAATTGAAAATTCAAAAGCATGTGAGACTCACCAAAACACACCGGGCCCGCGAGGAGCATTACCACAAGCATTCTGGTCAACTCTCATCAGTTGGTCAATTCTCGTCAGTAAGGAGACGTGTACCGCAGAAGTGGGAATATTATATGATAGGTAGACCGTTTGTAGAACGTTCTCTATCGAAAGTTTTTTTCTAAAACACGAAGTTATTAACGCCTAGGTATTAATGTTATTGTAATACTATTTAGTAAGAGTTGAGTTAAAAATACCTAAAGTCACTTTAAAATACACGTTAAATTTAACTATGGATGAATTCGTCACATAATTAAATGATGAGTTAATTTTACTGACTCTAGTGGAGCTTGGATGTCCGAAAACAATTTTTTTATGATTTTTACTAACAACATTTTTTACGATGACCGTATTAACGCACTTGGATATTTATAAGGGTAAATTAAGAAACTTGCGCGTTAAATACAGAAGTTTTAATGGCGATGACATATGAACTTTTTATCCAACTTTCGTAGTTAACGCACACTCATCGTAAAAAAGTAGTAAAAGTTGTTATAATCAGAATATTATTATTTACATAAAAAATAATAAATAAATAATGAGTATGACTCAAATGTTAGCCCCTTTCGGGGCCGATACTAAGCCAACGGAGCGCAGAGGTTCGTGTCTTGAGCCCCTAACGGTTAAAGGTTTTTAAAGCCGTACATAATACTGAATATTTGTTTTTCCGTAAAACATTATAGCTTTTTTTTCGGATGGGAAATAATCAAATAACCCCTCCCGCTCTGGGCTGAGCGGGAGGGAGTGTCAGACTTTTACTGACTAAAACCCATCCATGTTCCTTCCTTTGCCCTTTGTGTTCCAGGGCCGCGGTATCTCTTTCGAACAGTCCCGCAATCCTGGCAGGCATGAGCTATTGATAGACTTTTTATATTAATTAGTAAAAATAACCAAAATCCGCTTTCAAAATGCTTTGTTTTTTTGATATATTTCAATACATTAAAGTAGGATGGTCCTGTTTTAATGTAAATTATAATTCACTACTAAAACATATTTGTTATAAAAGATGTTCATGAAATTAAAAGATGTTTATTTATTTATTTTATTTATATTTATTTATTATTATTTAACGAAATAGAAACGCAATCAAAATAAAAGCAAAAAAAAACCTTTAGTAATGTAGACTTTCAATATCTTGTAGACTATTCTGATGCAAAAACAATGTCAAGTCAACGAAGTGAATGTTTGAAAAAATAATGAAGTTTGCGCGTCGGGGCGGGACGAGGGAACAATTGTATGAAATGAACAAGTTTGTGTAGTGACAATGTTTGGTAGGAAACAAATGAAGTTAAAACTAAGTATTCTGACAACTACAACTACTTTTGGAGTCGTGGTTGTGTAGCCAAGGCTTTGACATCGCTCGTCTGAATGTGTCTTTGTTTAAATGATGTTTCGTATATTAAGTTTGTAAGTTTGTATGTAGGGGTAATCTCTAGATCTAATGAACCGATTCCTAAAATTCTATCACTAAAAGGAAGCTTCATTATCCCCGAGTGCCATAGGCTTTATTTATAACGTGCCCGAGGGATAATTTCTGACCAAAACGCGTGTGAAGCCGCGGGCAACAGCTAGTTTACAATAAAGGTTTGGAGGAACTCGTTGCTAAATAATAACAGTCGTTCAGGTCAATATTCAGGTTAAACGACGCTCGCCAAGGTTGGTCCGTGGATGGGTGACCGCCCATTACTCACCAAGTTTCCTCCGTGCCTCGGAAAACACGTTAAGCCGTTGGTCCCGGCTGTTCTATGTAAAGGGTTTGGTTTCCGCATTTAGTCCCTAAAGTGGACCATTGTACGTGGGCCAAGGTGGCCGTTACTCCAACCAGCCCACCTCCCTCCAGAAGCAGATCAAACTTCCCGGTCTTCTCAGGACATCCGCAAGAGATCTCGGTATTCCAAGAGTCTCCTCGCGGATCTGGGTGACGCCGGTGCACTCGAGGACTACATGCGCTACAGTTTCCTCCGCTTCCATGCACGCTCTGCACACTCTGGTCCCGGCTGTCATTTGTAGACATCTTTGACAGTCGTTACTAGGTAGCCACTGTCAGTGACCCGAAAGTCTGAAAACCAATATTACCAAGGGGTGTCGTATTACCCAGTACTAACTGGGCTGTGGAGTTCAGATAGGAAGTCGCTCTATGTAAAATATTGGTATTCAGATTAGAACTTAGAGGGCTGTGTTGATGGTGTTAATGATTATAGCTCTGTAAAGCCATTTTTTTACGGTCGGGAATCATATTTTAATCAACATACAACCTCTGACCTGAATATTAAAAAAAAACGTAAGAAAATTTGAATTTCGTGGGCTACCAATATAATAAAAAAAACTTTTGTGCTATCTGTATCTTATAGTTATAACTTACCTTCTTTACTTTACAGCAAGCTCCATTTCTTATGGTTTTTTTTACCTACTACCGTAATTACTAAGTAAGAATCAAGGGCCGTGTCAAAGACCTACAATATTCCAGATGCTGTCATTAATTTGAGAAAACGACATGTTCCAGGTAATTAAGTTCTTCGTTAATTCCATTAGTGATGATAGATATTGGCAAAAGTAGAACTTTAACTTAAACTTATTAAGTACAGTCACGAGCAATTTACTCGTGTAATATCGTTTGAGTTCAGACCCATTTTGCAATAGTATGGGTTCCAAAATAGTATATTTGTGACATCAAAAATACACACATCAAAAGTGTCTAGGGATCAAGCATTTTTATGTGGATTTCTTGAGATTGAGATGTGGCTTTGTAATAAATTTATGATTTTATAAATTTATATGGATCCTTTTTGGTGCATTTCATAATTTGAATCAGGAACTGTGAATCAAATTCGAGTAAAAGATGAAAATCAGCTGTCAATATTTTCCCTATAAAAACATACAACGCATTGAAGACATTATTAGTGCTACTGTTTCCCTACTACTGATTAAAACCAACGTTATTATGGAGCGGCGACGTCATTTAAGCAGGGAAGAAATGCTCAGAGCCGTGGGAATGATAGAAGCTGGTTCCCGGCAACGTACTGTGGCTTTAGCTCTGAATACAAGTCAGAGTGTTATCAGTCGACTTTGGACACGTTACCGAAGCACTGGTACCGTGGCTGAGCGCCATGGAGGACGGTATCGCTGCACCACACGGAGACAAGACCGATACATTCAAATCTTAACTCGAAGAGCTCCAACAATAACCGCCATGATGTTAGCCGTGAGGCTTCATCACTCTTCAGGGAACTTAATTAGCGACCAAACAGTCAGAAACCGCTTGCATGAAGTGAACCTTCATTCCCGAAGACCGCTACGGGTACCACCTATAGCAATGCACAATCGTAGGATACGATATCAATGGGCTCTTGAACACAGAAATTGGGCAGAAGAACAATGGCGTTTCGTGTGCTTTTCTGATGAGTCTCGTTTTGGTATGAGACCGGATACAAGACGTATACGACACTGGAGAACCCCTGGACGCCAACAGCGATTAAAATCCTGCCAGGAAGTCCATCCTTATAGTGGTGGAACCATCATGGTATGGGCGGGTATTTGGATCGGCGGAAGAACTGAGTTGATTTGGATCAGAGGCAACCTCAACGCTCAAATTTATGCTGAGACGATTGTATCAGACGTCATCGTTCCTCTACAAGTGCAAATCGGTCCCTTATTTCAGTTAATGCATGATAATGCACGACCGCACACCGCAAGAGTTGTAAGACAGACTCTCGCCGCAGCTAACATCAATGTCCTGCCCTGGCCTGCTCAGTCGCCAGACTTGAATCCGATTGAGCATGCATGGGATATGCTACAGAGAAGAGCTCTGCCGAATATGGAGGGTATCCAGTCGCAAGAAGACCTTTTTTTGTTGTTGCAACGAACATGGGCGGCCATTCCACAGCGTGATTTGGATGAACTCATTTTGAGTATGCCAAACCGATGTTCTTGTGTTGTTAGTGTTCGCGGTAGAAACACGGATTATTAATTGTTTAAGTTACCCAATAAAATTTTAAAGAAAACTGTTATTTCAGTCTTTTTTTCGAACTTTTGTGTTAGTGGTTCAAATGTCAAAAATCCCTTTATTAGGAAAATGGCAAATTTCTTTATTAATGCAAAGGTGACTTGGTTTATCGTTACTGTGACAAACGAAAACACTTTATTTGATGAATCCTTAAAGAAAATTTTAATTAATATCAATCAGGAGAAAAGTTATTGCAAAAATATATGTTGATCCCTAGACACTTTTGATGTGTGTAGTATGGGATTTACTTCTACATATTTCGTTTTTGCATCCAATTTCTGGAAGATATCGCTATCAGAGATAAGACTGCTGTTGTACTTACCCATAGAATTAGCAAATTATAAATCAAATCGCTATTTACAAATGTGGGTGAAAAATAAAGTATATTATTAGTATTAAAAGTTGATACATGTAGAGACTCTCTACTTACTTCAATTTTGTATGTATGCTTTCTTTCTAGTCCATGAAGTGTTGATGAGATTCTCATTTTTCCAAACAAAGCTGAAGCTTCCCTTTGTGCAAGCAAGAATAAATTAAACAAAGTTGCTAAGCCAGACCCTTTGTCGGTCGGTGCAGTTCAAAACTTTGACCAACAGTTAGTTAACTCCAACGGTAAGGTTCTGTTGATGACAGAAACGTAATAACTGTTTCTATTTAAATGTTACAGCTGCGGAAGGTAGTTAGAACAATAATAGTGAAACTTAAAACAATGGTAGAAGGTTTAAAATGGCGCAACTTGTTTATTAGGTGTACTGCTTGTATGTTCGAATGAGGCAATTTGAAAAAAAGTTGCTGTTTCCTACAAAACTGCAAAGTGCATGGCATTTTGACCAGGTCAAAATGGATGGAACAACTGTTTTTTTTTTTAATTACGATGAAACATCTATATGTGGGGGGTGCGGAATGATGCACTGATTATGTATATGAATGGTATTGAATTCTGCGTCGATGTCCCGGGATTTCACCTTGTATGATAAAATATAAATAATAATACATGAATCAAATTTGGGTTTCGATTTTAGTGTTCATGAAAACAAGCATTACATTTTGGGCTGCGGGACTGTTCGAAAGAGATACCGCGGCCCTGGAACATAAAGGGCAAAGGAAGGAACATGGATGGGTTTTAGTCAGTAAACGTCTGACACTCCCTCCTGCTCAGCCCAGAGCGGGAGGGGTTATTTGATGATTTCCCACCGGTAAAAAAAAAAAAAAAAACATTACATTTTAGGGCCCAAGCTTTTTTGTTTCTGAAGATTTACTGTAACTCGGCTCCTTCAAAATCCTGAATTTCAATACAATATGCTCGTTAATTTTGGATGAGACGAAGCCTTTAGCTTACACCTGCAGAAGAACAGTCATAGGAAGATAGTATAAACTGCTGAAGTTATTTGAACACTGCCTTGCGTTTGTTTCCTTCCGTAACAGCAACATTGTAATACCGACTTTATCTAGATCAGTTCTAATACTTTGCAGATTTTATGCTATACTAGACAGAATAAAGTACGAGCAGAGGCTGGAGGCCCAACATGACCGCGTGGTGTAAACGAAACGTGAATACGTGGATTTTTTAATTGAAAATACAATTATCCTATAGCATTTTAGTCATTTTTTGCACCAAATACAATCAGTAACATCCGTAGATATGAATAAATTCTTAAAATTATGAAAATATTTTTAAAATATTAGATATGAAATGAATATTTTGAATTTTAAAATAGTAATATACAGGTATAGTTATATAATTATAGAAATAGCTTTTTAACCTTATGTTCTGACTACCGCGTTAGTCTAGAGGTCGCAAACGCGACTGCTGAGCATGAGATCCTGGGTTCGATTCAAGTCGGGCAATGTATTATTGGGTTTTTCCATGAGGAATTTCTCAGTAGCAGTCACTAAACCTGGATCTGTGTCGAATAGATGGCAATAGGCTCGCCCCCTTTTACGGGGGATTTAAAACATAACTGGCGCAATGTGGGTGTTCTATTAGGTTCACCTTTGCTTAATCTTTTAGGGATTACAGGCGTCATGTTATATGTGCTATGTTCACGCAATATGTAGTAGGTACATAAACACGGAATATATACATGTTAAGTTATTTTATATGTCTATGAGTATCCGTAAAGATAAAACAAAAATCTTATTTAATAATAAGTCAGGAGGTGGAGTCAAGGAAATTGTTTAGCAACAGTCTAGCAACCTATATTGCCATCTTACGTGGCAATACTGCCAGCCTTCTGGGCACTTTTCCTATTGGCAGCAATATGGACAAATTTTTTGACGACCTATGTCGCGTTTTTACCCAATTTGATAATTGTACATACAGGGTGTAACAGGAACCTTCACGAAGCCGTCAACCAAGCATTATGTACATCAAACTAAGTAACTTTACGCAAAAATTGTTGCTGAGAAAAGACTTTTTTGTAGGCTGCAAAATCACGTTTTACGGTTGGACTCAATGTAACGCACTCAAAACATTGTGGTGATGGATGGATTGAATAGTGCGGGGGACGTGGAGGTGTTTACAGTGATAATCATACGATGAAAAGATGTATTTAAAAAAAAGTGAAAAAGTGGGGTATTTTGACCCACAATATCACCGTAACTAGAAGGTTCCCAGGTATGGTCTAGAACAAAAAAAATATCGCAATGACGGGGAGAACACGTACCTTTCGGCTTCGCTAAGGGTCTTGTTACACCCTTTATTTTCATACTATAATGTACATTCTAAATTCAAATAAATAATTCCACTTAAATTGCTAGTTTAATCAAATTACAACTGATCTTCTCTAATCTTTGACAGTTGTATCAAATGGCTGTTCAATTTGTCAACCAATTAATTTCCCAGACTAAACATTGCACAGTTCTGTAAATCTATATGCATTTAATTAGTTATCGATTGCAAATCCTTTGATCATGTGTGTTAGAGAGAAAAAAAATATTAATTTGTATATCTTGATGTATATTTGGATTCTGCTTTTATGTACTACACTCGACGTCATAGTTATTATAATACAGCATATAAATAAAACGTATATAGTTTTCATTTGTCTGTTCATGGTTGAAAAAATTACGAATAAACGTGTATCGATATTTTTCTCTCAAATAATTCATATGAAAGCATTAATATGGAAAACACGAGTTTCCAATTATTCGATATGTGGAACAGTGTTTTTAGTTAATCCACACACATACCACGCACTAAATTGAATGTTTGTTCAATTTATATCAAACATATTTCATACATATTAAGTACAAATATTTAAGCGATATGTAATCTTGATTCCATCTAATAAAACAATTTCAATTTTATATTTTCTTACTTTCTGCTTAGTTGGGCGCAAGCGCGAAAGTTGAGCGTCCTCAACAGAGTGAGTGAGTTCGATTTCCAGGCAAAGTGTTATTGGGTATTTCCATTAGATTTTTTTCAATAGCAGCCACGGAGTCTGGATTTGTGCCTTGTTTATGGTGACAGGCTCGCGGCCTATACTGGAATATTTTTTAAGCAGTGCGCAAAAAAAATGTTGGTGGTTCAGTATCAGTAATAGATTTCCATTATTTGTTCAACTTTTTTATATTTTTTTTTCCGACTTTTAATCGGCAATATATGGACACTATCTATTCGTAATACTATTAATGAGCGCGCGCCCTGCGGCGCGCGCGGCGATGTTGTGCAGCGGGGGTGAAATCCCTTCCCAAACGGCAGGGGCGGGGCTGACGCCCGCGGCCCGACAGTCGCTCATCGCATGCGCTGTCGTGACGTCGCGTCCAACTTTTCCCGCGCAGCTCCTGCGCCACACGTGTGTCGTACTCGTACCTACAGGTCACTATGTCGGACTTAAGTAACCGCGAGTTTTAAGAAATGGTGCGGGTGTATTTATTAAGTGGTGAAAGTTTATGAGCAGCTCGCAGAATGTATGCAACGGAGAGCATAAGCATCGAACGCGAGCCCAGGGTATCCTTAACCCCGCAGCCCCTAGTGAAAGGACCATTTTAGCAGCCACTCAAAGGCTGCTCGGTCACGGTCAGTATGCTTTATTTTCTGCATTTTGATGGTCCTAAGCCCACGAAAGTATGAAGGAAAAATTGGAATTACTCTTCAAATAAATTCAGATCACGGCCAAATCTTAAAAAAAGTCTAGTTGGAACCAGATAAAATCGGCGATCAGTACATTGTAACCCACGTAAATAATGCATGAGCACGATGAACAAACGAGCATGGAGCGCCGCCGCCCGCGAGTTGGTGGCCATAAAATCAATTTCAAAGTAAACATTTTTGGTTAACGATAACTTTATTTTTTTGTACTGAGAATTATCAAAATATAAAATAGGTATTTAATAAAACTCATTTAACTTTAATTTGTCAAAGTTTGCGCACTAAATAAAAATTGATCCTGTATACTACATAACACTCAAATAGAACAGGCGAAATGGGGATACTGTACAGATCTCTGCTTTACGCTTCTGGAATTGCAGGCGTTATATTATGTTAATTAAAGATTACCTCTAATCTTTTTCGAAATATTTAGTTTCTTACTTTATGTTTGATAAAAGATAATATCGAAAGAAACTTATAACGACCTTTATCGTGAATATGAGCTCCCGAACTTTGTACTCCGAGGTTAAGCCATCAATAAATCTGTAACGACAAATCGATATTACCTTGAGCTGTCTAATGGTTGAAGTTGTTATCCAAAGTTTTTCTATACAATTTTTTGTATGGAAATCGGAAAGAAAAAGTTTTGAGATGATTTGATATTGAGGGCAAATACCAGAAAAACTGAATCGTACGATCTACATCGCGTTCAAGATACCAGTGTCAATGTTCTTTGGCAATAAATGAATGGGACACCAATAGCTATTGCACGTAGTTTCGAAGTGGAGTAGCATAATCGGTCTATAATGTTTCCATTGCTGGGACATACGGCCTCCCTCTATGAGAGGGAATGGGCTATAATCCGTCACGCGGGCCCAGTGCGGGTTGGTAGATGTCACATGTCGTCGAATTTTTGGTTTTAAGACATGCCGGTTTCTTCACGATGTTTTTCTTCACCGTTTTGAGAGTCGTGGTGTAGAAATAAATTACACAAAGTAATGCGCCTGTCTAAGTTCGAACCCACGACTTACTGCTCGTAAGTCCACTCACACACTACTGAGTCCCCGCAGTTCCAATCTGCGCAATGCTGCAATCGCTGTTTCACTGTTGAGTAAATTCATGAAATGACAACGACATCCTATGAAATGACATTGGTGAAATTCACACTAAATTATTATAATTTAATTTATTTAATTCAGACACAACGACACATAATTTTGTTAGTATAACAATAAAGACAAATTTAATACACAACACACAATATACTATTCCATCTAAATTTAACATCAAAATAATTAATAAAACTTAAATTAATACAATACTTTTCCATGTCAAATAAAATGTAAAAATGTCCAAAATCAAATTTAAAAATATAATAAAAATAAGTCAAATTAAAAATAATAAATATTGTCAGAGATTTAGATTATAAATTAATTAAAATGTCATGAATAAAATAACAAAATAATAAAAATAAAAACACACATCTTTTCATTTAGAAAAAAGAATATAAGTAGAATATTATTAGTAGAGTATTATTATGACTGACTATAGCTTATGCCCGCGGCTTCGCCCACGTGGAGTTCGGTAATTGTCCCATGCGATCGTACTACCGGGATAAAAAGTTCCTGTGTATTAATCCAGGTTATAACCTATCTGTGTGCCAAATTTCATACAAACCCAGTAGTAGTTTTTGCGTGAAAGAAACATCCATCCTCTCACAAACTTTGGCTAATATTAGTCTAATACGTAGGATTGTTTGACTTGTTTTTCTAAGACCGCTCTTCGTGAAGCGGATCTCACGTCGCATTGGCTTGTATGAAATCCGTTAATGCCTGACACACGTATGTACACTCCGCGCGGACCAGCGGCACTCACCGCCTCTCCGCGCGGCGTTCTGCCTATACATCCGCTTCGCCTTCTCCGCCCCACTGCGCGGACGAGCGGTATTTTATAAAAATCACCCAAGAAACAATTATAAATTATTAACCGTCTGGTTTAATTTTACCCAGACTTTGTAATGGATAAATGCGATCTTAAAAGAAAAATAAAGTAAAAAAGGAAGGTTGAATGAAAGTCTTGCCATATTATCATTCGTTTTGAGTATTTTTATGGGTCGCTGTAGTAGTTCAGTATGGTGTAGGTACATACACAGACAGTTAGTTGTAACAAACAAACAAACGCAGTTTAACTTAAAAGCCATACAAATGTTTGTTCCAGCGATGGACATTCAATCCGCTGCTCTAAGCTCAGTAAATAGACACACTGCCGCAGTGCCATTTAAACGACGTCCTTATAAAATAGAGATTACATTTAGAATCTTAGAAAGAGATATATAATATCACATGTTCCGCACGCAAAATATGCGCCTTGGACGTGGAGTTGCAGACTGTTGCCAGTCAAAATAAATTAAGTAAACATTTTTTTAAATTGCAAATCCGTTAATACTCAGAAATCTTTAAACAATCTAAAAACTTCATTTAAGTATTGCTAACATTTAAAATGTAATTTCCCTCCTAACCTTTTTAACTTGATTGAGCTGAAATTTTGGATACACGTTTAGTTTGGATGACAATGCATGGATAACTAAGTGACGTCATTCTAAATCCAAAATGGCGGATTCTCAAAGATGGCGCACTAGTTATGTTTTGTGCAGTCCCATAATATGATGGGTATCAAATGTGAGGATTTGCTGAAAGGTATATTAAAAATAAAATGACGCATTCTAAAGCGTGTTTTTTTTTAATTCTTCATAATTATCTTCACTAAAATTACTCACAAAACATTGTCATTACATATGTCAAACGTTCCAGACGTGTTAAAACCTCTCCGGTTGAAATATCGAAATACTTTCTACTCTTATGGCTCATTTACACAAGGAGAGTTTCTCGTCGATTGAGAGACTAAAGAGTCCTTTACGAATCTCGAAGGCGGGACTCCAAAGGGGACTGTCGCACAGTGTGTTTATATCCTATATTCTTCATGACAAACAAATATAAATTCGTCTTTATTAATGTGATGCAAGGTTCGACGGCAGATTATCTTAAATGGCGATTCGAAAAATAAATAGACGTATTATTTTATGGTTGAAACAGACGCTTTCTTTTTTAGGGTTCCGTATCCGAAAGTTAACCAACGGGACCCTGTAACTAAGCCTCCGCTGTCCGTCCGTCTGTCTGTCAGCGGGCATAATCAGTATTAGATAGACAGTTAAATCTGCATTTATTTAGTAAGAGAGGTGACAGACACCACTATAATACTAGAAATAGGCACGAACTAGTTCAGCCAGGTTTCAGGCTAGCTAAATTAGACTCATCTTTCATGGGGTACTGTTTAAAATGCTACAATAAAATGCTTCCCCACATTCTACAACTGAATAAGACGAAATTTAAATCTTTTATTAAACGCACACTATGTAGGCAAGCATATTATTAGTTGGGGGACTATATTGATGATAAAAATGCTTGTCTCAATGCTGGTCCTGCTCCACAACCATAGGAGCAAACTAATTGATTACCAAATTAAGTTATTGTGGAAGCTGCAGAAGATTGTAATAATATCCTTGCTTTGTATAGAATCCATCTCTTAGTATTATATAATTGCATAGCACATGTGTGAGTACTATGTACTGTAAAGCTACCATTTACATTTAGTTATCGTTCATTGACTCGAATGTGCCCTGATGGCTGAGAGAATGTCAGGCTCGCTTAAATGTCTCGCTGATGGTGGCGGGTGTATCGGGACGTTTAGTTCCCTTCAATATGGTTGAGCTGAATGGGGCTGATCCATGCGTCATGTTCGTGAACGGGCGCTGTCAGTTGAGACTGGTCATCTCTTAGCTGCCACGGTTTATTTTAATTACTTTATTATGAAATTGTTGATTATTTTAATCTTT
The DNA here is from genome assembly GCA_947578425.1 of Eugnorisma glareosa. Lineage (NCBI taxonomy): Eukaryota > Metazoa > Arthropoda > Insecta > Lepidoptera > Noctuidae > Eugnorisma > Eugnorisma glareosa. The sequence continues at coordinate 13,758,541 of OX387960.1, read as the reverse complement.
TACTCTGGACGCTCTTAATGTGCACGTCTTTCTACATCGTTCTCACATATATGTATAATCTCAACATGAATGATGTAATCAAGATCTTGTAACAAAATTTTGATTGAAAAGAGTGTCCATGGAGTTTCTTGCCCATTCTTCTCCATAGAGATCTACGCTTTGGAATGTGCAACTACAGTACTTTCTCAAGTTATCATGCCTTGTGACTGTGACTGTAGCTTAGTTTTTTTTTTGTTTGACATTCAAAAGTGCCTGTAATGGTCTAATTGAAATAAATGCTTTGAGTTTTGAGTTGAAATTTTCACAGAATGTGTATTTCTGTTGCCGCTAAAATAACAGAATATATAGTAAAAATAAATTTAAAATTCCCCTACCACGATGCTACGGAATCCTTCATACGTGATTCTGACTCGCACTTGACTCGGTTTTTACAAAAGCGAAGTGATTTTCGTAATATATACTCGAAGCTAGATACTTTCTTCGTTTAAACGAGCCTTTTTATAACTACGGTCGAACGACAGGTACTTAATCGGTTTTTCCAAATACCTACGTGTATTTTCAGGGTATTTTTAACCTAGTGGCTTTTGTGTAAGGCTTACTTACGGCTTGAGCTGGAAACGGCTCGGCAAAGAGGTTTTTCTTGGATTAAGTTACACTTTGAATTTTCCTCTGGCTTGTGAACAAAATGTGGGTAAGGATTGACTTTTAACCGTCTAAACTGATACTGGACTGTTTAGAATATAATTTACATCAGTTTAGAATATATACAAAGGCAGGTCGCCGCATGAATATTTCCAATGGTCATCGCAATTCTTTTTTTTTTAGTTTGTACAAAAAAGAAATCCCGTAATCTCATCTCTGTAATCTAATGATCGTCTATAAAAAATAAGAAATAATTAAGGGATGAATAGTAGCATCTGTAATCAGTCTTACCTTAAGGGTATCGCAGGATAAGTGACGAGAGTTGAAGAGGCCAGGTAGGTCATCATTCTCCTGCATGTCTTCTTCTTCCATTCTTCTCTATTACTCGTCATCTCACCAGATACATCCTTTCATGCCATATCATACTTCACACAGTCCATCCATCGTTTCTTTGGTCTTCCTCCACTCTTGTATCTCACACGTAAAATACTGGTATTCAGTTTCATCCAGTTAAACTGGAAGCCAACCCTGATCTACTTGGAAAAGTAGTTATATGTTTAATCATTAACCTACGTTGATTATAATTTACCTCACGAACATTCTTTGAAGCTTTTATTAAAAAGTATTAAAAACTCATAATAAAACAAATTGGCAAATCGTTTGTATGTAGTCATTCATAAACAATTGTTTCAATAGCCATTACCGAGTTGAAAGTTGAGTCGTTCGTAGTTAAGTTGTATTGAAAACTAGAACGTGCCCGCAATCCTAACTTTGCTAACATTCAGCAATTATTTGTTTAGTATTGTTGCTAGGTGTTACGACTCGGATTTTATGTTATTCACTGTAAGTTGTCACAACAAAAATAATGACTTCATAATTGAGTTACTTACGATTACGCCACAGCTGGCGTAGCAAATACTACGAGTTTCTTTGCTACGGCGTAGCAAGTGCCACTAGTTTCTTTGCTACGGCGTAGCAAGTGCTACGAGCTTCTTGACTATGGCATAGCAATAATTACTACCTTCTTTGCTACTGCGTAGCAACCGCGTAGATCTTTCAAAACTAATTTTTTTATACCCAATGAAAGACCTCTTCCCATTTTTTTCATATACAACAAAGTGTAATTTGTTTTTATCTATATTATTTACGTTGACTGACACCAAAAAAAGAACAGTTCTTATTAAAAATAGCCTATTATTTATAAATGTCTCGTTACATCGCAGCGGATGGCATTTCAGGCGATGACACGCCCACACAAGGACCGTAAGTTCACAAGTGAAAAGGTCATTCGAACGATGCGGAGGAAAATTCAAAAAAATTCTAGACACGTCAAGGAGCCTACGAAGATGCAGATTTCTTTATTTTATATTATTCTTTAAATGTTTGTTGAGACAAGTAGAATTGTTATTTTAGAATTGTGGCGCAATATAAATTATGTACAAAATTTAGGTTTTTAGAATACGTCTTATCGATTGTTCGGCTGAATCAATTATTTTATGGTGGAGTGATGGGACATTTTAACGTTTATGTACCACACATGTACATACACAAACACACCAACTAACTAATGATAATTAATACAAATTACCAATTGCATAAACTTTTGTTTAAGTAGCATGTTACACTAATTGTAAGATTTAAAAGAGCGGCGGCTCCTTTTTTTTTTTTTACCGATGGGAAATCATCAAATAACCCGGGAGGGTTATTTGATGATTTCCCATTTTCCCAGATTCCCATTTTCCCCCTCCCGCTCTGGGCTGAGCAGGAGGGAGTGTCAGACTTTTACTGACTAAAACCCATCCATGTTCCTTCCTTTGCCCTTTGTGTTCCAGGGCCGCGGTATCTCTTTCGAACAGTCCCGCAACCCTGGCAGAAGAGCGGCGCCTCCTGGCACAGGCATCTATATGCTTAAAAGGAGACGCCACCAATTGTATAATGTACAACGTGTAATAATGCAATAAAACATTATTGGTTTTGATTTAGATGTAAGTAAAAGACGAACATTTCTGATTACATTGATTTATTTGTATAAGATTAGTGTTAAAAATAAATCGAAATATAGCCGTAAAACATTGTAAACTACTAGCGACATCTAGTTATATGTCAACCTTTTTTCTATTTTGTATCTTTGGAAAAACTATAAATAATAATACCAGCCTATTACTGTCCCACTGCTGGGCAGAGGCCTTTTGTCAACAGAGAAGGCACGAGGATTAATCACCACGCTTGCTCAACGGGTTGGCGATTTCAGACTTTTATAAGTCCAGGTTTCCTCACGATGTTTTCCTTCACCGATGTTTGTGATGTCACATTGCTACTTCTCCGGATTTGAACCCACAACCTCATGCATGAGAGGCGAGGCCTTAACCTCTGGTCCATTACGACATAAAAACTAATAAAGTCTTTTTAGTGTGTAACAAGCACTCAACCGTTTTTAATTTTACCGTTCCTGTATTTTCCTAACATTCTTTTATAGCTGGTTTCTTTCCGTAGTATCTGGCTATCCAGATTAGAAAATTAATGTATGTATTGTTGTAGGTGTCATCATCTTCTTACCCTTGTTCCATATTTAAAAAAAACCCCTAAATTCATGGACTTGAACTCAATAATCTTAACTTAACACCTAACTCACCCTCCTCTGAAACAATTAAGTTATTTGTATTTTAACTATAGTCACTTGGACTTAAGCTTACTTGTAAATACACACAACTATAGAGAAAATATGGGACACCTTTAAGCTATATTATCATCATCATCATTTCAGCCAATAGAGGTCCACTGCTGGACATAGACCTCCCCAAGTGTCGCCACATTGACCGGTCCCGTGCTACTCGCATCCAGCAGATCCCCGCAACCTTAACCAGTCATAGTGTATTTCCAACAAGTCTCCTTGTTTGCTTAATAAGTATTTTAAAACCTTGAGAGTAACCGTCAATGACATTCATTTCAGTTTCATAATCCACCTACGTAAATAAAAATACATAATAACACCTCATATTACATTTATGAGATACTTAAACTGTGTAATAACTCGACTCAATTTAGCGTTTACCGCGAAAGGATGCAATAAACCCACATTTTATAATGTTGGTTCTATAATCCAGCTTTAATTAAAAGTTTTTTTTTTATATTCTTATTAGTTCTATCTGTTTTTAATATTTTTTATAGTTACGAGTACTAGCATGTTTATGAGATCGCAAGTTAATCAGAATTTTCCCTCCAAGTGTTGTCCACCAGAATATTACTATTTTCGTTGTATTATCAAATTCTCCTTTACTAATTTTAAAAATCCTCTTTCATATTTAGCTTAATGTATTGATCGCAAAACTAAAAATTGTATGCGTTATAGCTTAGGTGTAAAATGGCTAAGGCATATTTCAAATTTGCTATTGCCCGCGGTTTCGCTCGCGTTTTGGTCGGAAATTATCCCACGGGCACGTTGCAAATATAGCTTATTGCACTTGGGGATAATGTAGCTTCCTATTAGTGAAAGAATTTTCAAAATCGGTTCAGTATATCCAGAGTACCCCCTTCAACCCCACAAACTGACAAACTTTACCTCTTTATAATATTATAGTATAGATTATTAGGCATTGTTTTAATTATTTACCTGTTAGTCCGTTAGCAAAACTTAGCACTAATTTACAGTGGTAAGTGTTGCCACATTACCACTGTAAATTAGTGCTAAGTTTTTTCGAAATAAACTATTATTATTTTTAATAAAATATACGAGAATCGAGCATATTTATCATATGTTCATTAATCGATGAGCATCAATTTTTTTTCAGTTGTGATTGATATTCTGTAGAACAGCAAAATAATGATGAAGAATCTTACTGTGGCGGTCGCATCCACTATCTACAATTTTCCTGAACCCTGAATATTCTCTAAAATAACAAAACCCATCCACCAGTGAACTTCATCATCATCACCAGTCTCCTGCCCTCATCCCAATTTATTTGATGTCTTCGTCTTCCATACTTCTCTATCACCTCATTTCTAGCCATATCATCCTTCACACAGTCCATCCATCTTTTCTTTGGTCTTCCTTTATTCTTATAGCCACTGAACTTATCTTAAACAAATCAGAATCATTGTACCGTTATGAAAACATTATTAGTTCTGACAAATACCGTTTCATTTACCTGTTTACCAACAATCATTCACTTAAGCGTTGTTTAGACTTCCAATCTCGCTGCTTGCTTGAAAGTTAACCTATAGTTTTCTACTCAGCCACTCGAGAATTTTTCCAGTTAGACGCTTGCCGCAGATGACGACTAATAACATTTTGTTGACAACCCGCCACCGTGCGACAGGGATGGCACTCTGCGGTGTGTGCATAGAGAGGATGATACCGGAGTGAATTTTATTTTTTATTTTTCAGGGATTTGTTGAAAGAGGTCGTATGGAAGTTTAAACGTTCTTGTCTTTGGTTTTAGCACCCCCTAGCACCTGTAGAGAAACCAGAATACTTATGACTGTAATATTAAGAGCGTCAGTATTGGTGAGTGATCTTTTTTTGTATTAGATTTCAGGTGTCCTCGGTCGGCTGAGTCTTTGGAACGTACCTTTAGCTTGAGTAAACGGATGTCAAATAGGACACTTAATGAAGCACTTCATAAGTAAAGATGAGTTATCCTTTGCCTAATCGCGAAATAAGACACCTATTTTCCAACAATTCCTAGGAATTCTTTCATTTCCTTTCTTAAGATTCTAAGCAACATAATTAAAAGGAAATGGAAAATTTGCAATAACAACTCTGTATATTCCCCGCCCACCGCCGTCACGTTTGGGGTTGAGAGCGTCGGTATAAGGGCTCACGCGGCGCCGCAACTCTCATTCGCGTCCCCATCCGCGACCCGACCAGTCGGGCGCTGTCCGAACTACGGCCAATACTGCGACCGCGCGCGTATGTATCTTCAAAGTTCCTTATCAGAAAATCATTATCAATATTCTATCTTCCAAGTTTAATTTCAAAAGTTTGAATATCTGCTTTTTTAAATTTAACGGTTTTTTTCGCACGGACCTTTCCAAGTTTGAATTCAAATTTTTTTCTATCTCCGCGGAGGTGCGTAAGTGTTCGTGTGTTGTGTGTGGCGAATTCGGTGAGTCGAAGTTTGAGTTTCGAATTGGTGGACGTCGGCTATTGGCGGAGACTGGGTTTGTTTCTCTTTCGGCTTTTACTGGATGCTCAATTGTTATTTTAGGCTTTGAAATGAGATTTTTTATTCTTCCCAAGTCAATTTGTCAAATTGATAAGTGATATTTATGGTTATTGAGTTGAGCTGATATTGCCAAACAAATTCAGGCAAACAACCGTTACTTCAATATTGTCGTTCCATAATCGAATTTTGGGCGATGTTTGGCTGAATTTCTTTTAATTTTCATCGCCTGGCCTGATATGCAAATAAGAGAAAAATTCAAATTGAGCATTCAGATCCAAATTCATGCATTTGAATGAGTTTGGTCGTTTTTTGGGCTTCAGTTGGGTCGTTAATCGTTTTTTCAGGATTATTTATTTAAGCTACGTTTTATCGAAAAGATAAAACGTTTCTAAGTTAATTATTTAGTGACCTAATTAAGGGAATTGACTAAGGTTTTTATAGTCTGGACGTTTTATTTCTCTGTCTGTCCTTCGTCGAAAAAAATCGATTTGTATGCTCTGTTTGTAACATTTTACGAGTAACTTCGTATTTTACACGTTATAGGATCGACAATTTCGTAAAAAAGAGACTGGATACGACTATTCTTGGCACCAGATCTGTTTCACCTTTTTGGCATTGACGAAGTAGGTGATTTAACATTTTTGGCAGCAGTTTTGTTTTGCCAACAAAATAGGACCTTGTTCAGATTCAATTTTTAAATTGATTGGAAAGTATTCTGATCAGAAAACAAATGAATTGGCAGTTAAGCCGCAGTAAATTAAGGGGACTGTTGGTAACAGTAAGTACCAAATAAATCAGCTGTTTAATTACTTGTTAAATGAGACCAGTTGTTTGTTACGACTCTTCGCGAACGGAGTACTTCGAAACATCCACAAGTACATAGTTACAGTCCACAATTACAGTTAGCTTACAAACAAATACAGGAGTTTATTTAATTTAGGATTTACTAATGACCAAGCAACACAAGATTTTTAAAGAAAATAATAAAACTCCCACATACAAGTTACTTAAGGAATTATATTACTAAAATTGTTAAAACAAAATTTTGATTAGACCACCTTGCGTCGTAAGTAACTCAATATAGAGGATTATTTAAAACTTATTTGAGAGGATTTCTTAAAGGAATTTAAATAATTTTATATTGTATGTATTTTAATTAAAAAAAATACTAACACTATAACAACAAAAAATGATCTCCCTATAGTTATGTCAAACCTCAAAAAGTTCTGTCTACCTACTTTATAAATAATACTGGATTTCACTTTACTCCGCATTTATTAACAAGGGGGTGTTAGCCCAATACAGCCCTATTGATCCCCCTGATCAATAGTACAGAGACCGACTAATCCTATTAAACACACAGGGTATAGCCCGTCACCCATTCGACACAGATCTATTGAATTACGATTAAGCCCATTTGCAGGCTACACCATTCAGTCTAGAGTTCAGGTTTTTGTCACCAATAATTATATGTGTAGGGGTTATCCTATATTCTTCATTGATTTGCCTTAATTGTAAACGATGGGCAGATGGGATGGTTTATAGGGTGTCTAAAGAGTGAGAGTGGAATGTTACTAGCTTTCAGTTGCGATGTCTGGGTGTTAAGCTTTTAAAGGGTTTATCTCATAAACTTCAGACATACCTATAAGCCATGGGTATATCTGAACTCATAGTGGTTGATGGGTGAATTAGCAACTTAGTAACACTGTTTTGCTGTAAATCTTTGAAAACAGTAGGGAGAGATTTTTCAGTGCAAGATAATAATTTATGTATGTAGGCTACAAGTGGTTTAAAATCTATGATGCCTGCTTTGAAATCGGGAGCGTAATAAAAATGGATTCGGATTATTTTTATGTAATCTACGACATTTTAATAAAAAAAGAATATTTATTCGTCTCGTTATATACGTTGAACTTTGCGACGTAAATACATTGAGAATGAATCTTTTGAAATAAATATGTATCATCCTCAATAACTTTTGTGATTTTCTTAACTTAGTACGTAGTTTAAGAAATTCACAAAAGGTTTATCTCCTGACACGGCATTATGTCTGCCAGGATTAACCTGGAACATTAGAATTCAGGCTCAATACAAGATTTATCGCAGACGTTCTATTTCAGCTAAGTACGGCGGTGACGTAATTTATGTATTTCGACGAATAGACACATTTAATTCCGGTACAACTTTAGATTAATAACGACGGAAAGAATAAGACTTTACAAAGTTAACTTAATCTTTTTTCAAATGTGGAATCAATGTAGTACTAAGTCGTTTTTTTATAGCAAGTAGAAAATTACAGTCAACCTTAGGGTTATGCGGATGTAGAACATAGCAGCTCTATGATATCAAGCAAAAATCAAGATTAAATACCAAGAACTCGAAATCTTCAGAGAGATTGTAACCACCACTTCAAGAAACATTTATCCCTGACTGAATCAGAAGGAGGGTCCCGCCTACTACCAACTTTTATTTGATTAAAAATGTGCCTGTTTTTTTCAATCAGGTGTTTTAGTTTTTTATTACTTTTTTTTTCAATATATCTGCTGCCAATTTAAGTCTAATGTTAACTATAGAGATGTTCAACGATCGAAATGATTAAAAATTAGTTAAATTGAGGTAGGTTTTCAGACATAAACATTTTTTAAATAAAAGACCCTTAACGAAGCCGTCAACAAAGCATTCTGTACATCAAATTAAGTAACTTTTACGCAAAAATTATTGCTGCGAAACGACTTTTTTTTTGTGGTGAGAAATCACGTTTTACGGTAGGACTCAATGTAACGCACTCAAAACATTGTGCTGATGGGTGGATTGAATAGTACGGGGATCATGGAGGTGTTTTAAGTAAAAATCTTACATTAAAAACATGTATTTATAAAAAAAACTTGGAATTTTGACCCCCAATATCTCCGTAAATAGGAGGTATGGTGTAGAACAAAGAAATGATCACAATGACGGGGAGAACAAGTACCTTTCGGCTTCATTAAGGGTCTTGTTACACCTTTTATAGCATTACATATCTCCCTCAATCAAACTAAAAACGCAGTATAGTAACATCTTTCACCATAATTTCCAATGCTCAGCCAATACTGTTCAAATGCACCGCGTAGCTAAGTACCACCTGGCTAATCCACTTAGCGTCGTGCGACAGGTCGGGTTTATTGGCCCAGCGACCCCTCGGTCAAGTGTCGGACTTTAATTTAACTAACCTGCCCACACCTACCTATCGACGTTAATCCAAACAGGGATGGACTAATTGGCAACTAGAAATTAACGTGAAAAGAGAAAAGAAATGTTATAAAGTCACATTTGACGGGTACATGTATATTTAACCGGTATGAAATACTGACAAGGCAACAGGTTGATTCATAGCCGTATTTAATAATATTAATGTCTGTTGACTTCGCAGCCTTCCTTTTATGAAGTTGGGTAGGGATGGTGTTTGGTATACTGGAATCAAACAAATCTAATTTTTTAATATTACACCACAATAACTGTATTCCTCAAAAGTACTGAGAAGTTCATCATCATCTGCCTAGCCTTTTCCCAATTATGTTGAGGTCAGCTTCCAGTCTAAACGGATGCAGCTGGTTACCAGTTTTTGATATGAAGCGGCTGCCTATTTGACCTCCACCACCCAGTTAGTATTGGATAAGACCCTTGGTAAGACTGGTTGTCAGTCACGGGCCTCTGACTATCTGTAACGACTGTCAAAGATCTACAAATGACAGCCACGACCACCGGCTTTAATTGCTTTCGAGGAGGAAACTCCGCCTGAGAAATTCCTAATGAAATAATCTAATAACGCCCAGCCCGAACTGGAAATTGAACCCAGGGCCTCATGCTCATCAGTGGTGCTTGAGACCATTTAAGCAAATATGCAGACAAAATAATTTATACTGGAAAGTCGGAATATCTTCACTACATAGTATAAAACAAAGTCGTCCCACTGTCTGTCTGTCCCTGTGTAGGCTTAAAAACTGCGCAACGGATTTTGTTGCGGGTTTTTTTCATAGATAGAGTGATTCAAGAGGAAGGTTTATATGTAAAATATTGCACCCGTGCGAAGCCGGGGCGGGTCGCCAGTCTTACATATAAAAATCTCGTGACACGGTGTTTGGGGTCGCACTCCTCCTCCTTTTTTTTAGGTATACAGGGTGTAAATAGACCCTTCACGAAGCTGTCAACCAAGCATTATGTACATGAAACTAAGTAACTTTACGCAAAAAACATTGCTGGGAAACGAATTTTGTTTTTGGTGTGAAAATCACTTTTTACGGAAGGACTTAATGTAACGCACTCAAAACATTGTGCTGATGGATGGATTAAATAGTACGGGGTCATAGAGGTGTTTAAAATCTTACATTAAAAAAATGTATTAAAAAAAAAAAGCTTGTGAAAAAGTTGGAACTTTGACCCCCAATATCTCCGTAACTAGAAGGTTCCCAGGTATGGTCTAGTACAAAAAAATGATCGCAATAAGTGTCTTTTGGCTTTGTTAAGGGTCTTGTTATACCTTTTATTTGTTAGGTATGAGAATACTTAGATCGTAAAGTATATTTCAGGTAAGCTGTCAAATTCTAAATTAATTCGAGTGAAGCCGCGGGCAAAAGCTAGCAGTCATATATTCCACTGAAAATGCGAAAGGCCTAGGACAGGAGTTACGTAATTATGTGCTAAGAAGCGTAATGTTATGATATTTAAATCGCTCAAATAAATTCATCTTCTTCCTCTGTGTCGGGGGGCTTTTGGGACCGGGACCGTATGTTGACCAGATTCCACCTAAAAATACAACAATTATTCTCTTCTTCAATGACTATCTTCCCAAAAATAAGTTCCTATCCTCACAAAAAAGTTTACACTCACAGGAAAATAAAATCAACTTAATTCAGTTTTGTTTAGCAGAGTCAAATGGCTGTCGGATTTAGAGTAAAAGAAATTTCCACAAGAACTTGACATATTTTATTCACTAACGCGGCCCTACTGTTGGCGGGTAGTCTGATTTCTATTCTAAAGCGGCAAACGAAAGCGCTGTAACCTTGACATCCCAAATAAAATGTACATTTAGGTTGAGAGCCGCGATGAAAGTAGGCCCTTACTTTTTATTTCCAGTCTAACACAATCATTTCTTTTCAAGTTTCCTCAGTAAACTTTTACGAGATATCTAGTCTAGTTACATATAGCGCTTAAGGGCATTGGAGGTGTGTATTGTACATTTATATTATGTCTATAAGTTTGAGCTTTAAAAATGGATAAAATTTAATTATCTCTTTGAAATTTTGAAAATAACAGCCTTTTACTGATTGCATTTGAAAGTATATTCGGTACTTATAACAAAACAAAGTTCTTTAAAATGTTTGTCTATCTGTCCGTCTGGCTGTTTGTTCCGGCTAATCTCTGAAACGGCTGAACCGGTGATTTTAACGGGACATTTACTGACAGATAGCTGATGTTATAAGGAGTAACTTAGGCTTACTTTTATTTTAGAAAATATATTTAGGTTCCGTGCAAACAAAATTAAGCCCTTGAAATTGTTAAGAAAATCAGATTCAAATAAGTAGAAGTAATATTTTTATACAAAAATTTCACGCGGACGAAGTCGATTCATATTATTTTATGTTGTTTTTTGTACGTGTAGCTTGTGTGACCACGATGTTCTATACAAGTTTGTGTTATAATAAAGAAATTCTGATATTTTATCATGTCGTGAACACCTTACAAAGCAGGGTTGGATCGCTAGTACGTGTCTAAGCGCAAAGATAACTGTAAACAAACTTATCAGCTGAAATCGATATTTGTCTATCAAAGCGGTCCTGCACAGCGAGGGAAATTCCAACAAGAAAACCGCAAGTGTACACAAATTATGTAACATAATCCACTGGTATTAAAGTTCAAAATTGAGGAGCACCATCACAACTTGCTAGCTCATCGCGGAAGCCTGAAGAATAACAATAAGAGTAATCCATTTTCCTATGTTGACTTTTATGGGGTTTAGAAAACGGATAGGATGGTCGCCGCCGCCGGTGGCATTAGCCCGTTCCTTGAGACACGTTGCTATGCAAGATCTTTAAGCTTTAGAGCGTGACTGGGTGATATACCTTAACATAGATTTTGATTGAGTGTGAAATCTTAAAGTGTCTCTTCGATGGTTAAAACAGATTTGTTTCAAATTGCAAGTTTTGCAAAACTTGCAATTTGAGACAAATCTGTTTTAACCATTGAAGAGCCACTTAATTACTTATTTATTTTATTGACACCCTTGTGCCATCCCATCTTCCTAGCACGGTGGGCTGCACTGCAGGCGCTGAAAACCTCAAACGGCGCTAATACAATAATGTTTGAGCCGTTTGGGGTTGAAACACTAGGGCCATGAGGTCCGAGTGCCCACATAGTATTTCGGGATTTCGCAAAGCGGTTGGTCAACTCTTCCCGTGACCAAAGAGCTGGCATTTTTTTAGCACAAGAATCAGCCATCCAACGTCGCAATGCTGCCAGCCTTCTGAGACTTGTACTATTGATAACGATGTGGACAAATTTTTTGACGCCCTGAAATTCTTTTCCCACTTTTTTTGTTAACACGAACACTACATAAAACAACAAGGAAAAAATTGTACTATGGGCGGACGTAGGTACCGCACTCGGTGACCCTGATCTCTTACAAACAAGATTTGGATGGACTGAAAGAAAGAACAGAAATTTTAGGCTGTCCATTTCTAAACCACTCGCTTAAAAGGATAAACCCCTAGTCACTGTCTACGGCACACAAAATTGCAAGCCAGGCTGACCGTTGCTAAGTCGACGGGCTAATCCTGGCTTCACACATGGAAGGCAAAGCCAATAGATCCTCCGAATGACAGGCCGCCATACTTTTTTATCCCAACATGGAAATTCGGTGGCAATCGAAACTTTTATCACGAAACCTTTTATCGCATCAATGTTTGCAAACATTTCGTTCGTAGGATTTAAATTCGAATCGTTTCTGTGCGAGGTTTTTGTATCACTTCAATCGTAAGGCGCGACAACGGAAAGAGTTTCAAGATGAGAAGACTTCAAGAGTTACACCAGCTTTTTGTTGATGAAATCGCGTTTTATAGGATATTGATGCTTTATTTGTACCCAGGAGACTACTGCTATTCTCCGCAGTAGAAATAATAATAATATAATTTATTAAGTACATAAAAAGTTTTGTAGTACATGAGGGACTTACAAAGTATACATAAATAATTACATGTTGTAGGTACAATCAATGGCTGGGTGAACCGCTGCTCTGTTGCGGGACTGTTCGAAAGAGATACCGTGGCCCTGGAACACAAAGGGCAAAGGAAGGAACATGGATGGGTTTTAGTCAGTAGAAGTCTGACACTCTCTCCTGCTCAGCCCAGAGCGGGAGGGGTTATTTGATGATTTCCCATCGGAAAAAAAAAAAAAAAACCGCTGCTCTCCTAGCTAGATTGCTGAGCAATCTGTATTTAGGAGAGACAGTTTCGACTCCCTATTTGAGTATCACAATAATCACGGCTTAAAATTTAATATAAAGTAAAACACAAGACCATAAATCATAGTTTTAAAAGAAAGAAATAGTTCTAAAAGTGTTGTTTGCAAATAAAACAAATAACATAACATCACGCTTATAATACCTGAAGGATTAAGCAGAGCCACATTTCACCCGTTATGTTATGTAAGTCCCATGTAATACCAGCCAGCCACGACGGCGGCGGCGAGCCTATAGCCATCAGCCGGGCACAAATTCAGACTACGTGGCTGCTGCCGAGAAATTCCTGATGGAAAAACCCAATAACACTTTACCGACCTGGGAATCGAACCCAGGACCTCATACTCAATTATGCTTGCGACTACTAGACCAACGTGACCATTAATAGAATAGATATCCCAGTGGCCCTGCCCAACGGATAGCAAATTAGCTAATATTACATAATTACATCATACGCAACTCCTACGAACAAACAAGATAGAACTACCACTAACCCAATGTTTGTCAATATTTAGATGATCATAATTAAGTTTAGATATACTCCTAAATGAGATTATATCGCCGGTTGTATCCGGGATTACGTCGAAGTACACAATCATATCTGTCTGCGGTTTTATATAGGCAGGGGTAATATTATTATTTGAGTTCTAAACAGTACAAGTTTTTATTTATATAACTATTAAAAGTAACCATTATCGTTGACAATTCCCAATACAAACATTAAACCAATATCCAGCCAACATGTTGGACCAACATTTACTCCAACTTTAGCTCGAACTTTTGCGAGAGACATCGAGGCCGGCTAATTAACATGAAAATGAGCCGGCTTTGTCTGTAACTCGTTAGAATAACAGAAGGCTCTCAACGCTGTTTTACTAAAGACCAACTTTATCTCGAACTGTTTGTAATTGCCAAGTAATGGGTATTTGACTTTGATTTAAGGGACAATGCATTATGTATTTGTGATCCCTCTTGAATCTAGCACAGATGTTTAAAGGTCAAATATCTTTGTCAACATAATAAAATTGTAGCATTCGTTTCTATACAACCTGTTTTTTTTTGATATCCCATAACTCTAGGGTTATATTCTGTAGGTAAAAATAATACTAAAACTCCTAGAATAGGTGGTCCAAAAATGCATCGTTTCGGAGATATCATCAATCAAAATTAAATTAGGTCAAAAATTGTCACCAGTATGACGAATCTTTACTTTTGCGAGGTTGCCAAACTTCGCAGTAGTGTAGTAAAATAAATAGTAAAATAAAATATGTAGGTAAGTAATTCATTTTTATTCAAACCAATCATTCATATTTAAAGCTAAGAAAATGCGACGTTGTCATATTAAGGGTGTTTTACATTAATAATCGTGACTTTGCCGAATTATTTTGTATGAAAAATGAAAAAAAAAAATAACGAAGGATTGGAACATAACTCATAATTATGCCAGTTGATTCTTTGATATGGCTTCAATCATACCCTAGAGTTATGGGATATAAAAAAAAAAACACGTTGTATTAATATTTCTTCTTTCATTCTTGTACCATTACTTAGTCATATCCAAGATTCACTTGGAAATACTCAGGGTTCGAAGTGTTATTTTTTTTTTGGTAATAAAAAAAATCATAAAAACAATAATTTAAAAAACAATCGCCAACGTTATCAATGTCATTTCACGTACCCAAAGCCGTCAAGTGTCAAGTTAAAATAAAACGGTCACAAAAACTGTGTCTAAGAAAACAAATACATTTTTTTGTATTTTTTGTTTCTTAGTATTTCACTAATAGGACCAGAGTGATAGATAAGAAATACTAAAAAATAAAAAGCTTTTTTGGGCTCAATTCTAGAGCGTTAAAACTAATCAAAAAGATCAAGTTATGAATCAGCCTGGATAATTTTCAAATTATTATCAAAAAGTCTTAAAAATGTCGGAACCTAGTCTTTCCAGGTTCCAATTCTATAGCGTTAAAACTAATCAAAAAGATCAAGTTATGAATCAGCCTGGATAGTTATCAAAGAGTCTTAAAAATGTCGGAACCTAGTCTTTCCAGGTTCCAATTCTAGAGCGTTAAAACTAATCAAAAAGATCAAGTTATGAATCAGCCTGGATAATTATCAGATAGTTATCAAAGAGTCTTAAAAATGTCGGAACCTGGAAAGACTGCTCCATTGATATTTTTGTTGTTGTTTGATTGTTTGTTAACGCCTTAGCAGTTATCTCTTTCTATAGTTCTATACATATCTATACAAATAAACAAAATTGAAGTGTTTGTTTGTAATATCAAAATAACAGCTTTTTTACTGAATGCATGTGAAAATTATTACGGCACTTATAATAAAAGTATATATGTTTTTAATTTTTGTCTGCCTTTGTTCCTGTCTGTTTGTTCCGGCTAATCTCCGAAACGGCTGGACCGATTTTGACAGAACTTTTATTGACAGATAGCTGATGTTATAAGGTCTAAAATATGCTTCTTTTATTTTCGGAAAATAATTAGGGTTCCGTGCAGAAAAAATTAAAACCTAAATTAAATTATTAATTAAAAATTGGTAACAAAATTCGAATCAAAAAGGGAAGTCAAGGGAAGTTTTTTTACAATAATTTCACGCGAATGAAGGTCGCGGGCAACAGCTAGTATTATAATATATAATATATCAGAACGTGTTTTCACACAACTAGGTTTTACAAATAAAGATTTGACTTCGGCTTTCAAATTGAAAAGTCACCGTGATTAAAACCCCCGAGCTTACGCCATAACCCTTCAAATCAGCCGTTTATTTTTACCCGACAGAATAAAGACGCCACCCACAAACATATACACATAACCAATTCAATAACCATACAAATGGGACCTTTGTTTTTGTCCATGTAGTTCTATTAATAGAACCAACATTACTTGGACATAACGTAACATAACATATTATGTAAATGTCTGGTGTCCGTGAAGGAAACTTGTCGCTTTTGATAACCCAGACGAGGGTAGGTAGAAAGTTGGGTTATGACGTCAAATATGACGTCAACAAGTATGGAGAAGGAACTGTGAAGGAGCCATTTTAGTTTGGTTACATTTAAGTGAAGTCTAAGTTTAGGGTTCTTAGATTTTGGGTAGTTGGTAGGCTTTTTCATACCTATACATGAAGTGTATAACAAAACATCACGCCTATAATGCCAGAAGGGTTACTCAATACTCAATTCTTTATTGCATTCCACAATGTAGGCTTAGGGTGGTAAATATTAAAAAAAAAAAAAAGATACAATCGTGGACCCTCTCGGGCACAGTAAAAAAAGGATATAAAATAAATAAATAAATAATTCATTTAATCAGGACCAAACATTTTGTACATTTTATGCACCCACCAAACTGCGTAACAGTTTGTCGGCGGGATTAGCGCTCGTCTTAATACATTTGGTTCAAATAGTAATAGCACAGTAGGTAATAAGAAATAAATATATGGGAATATATGGGTATATGTGGGGGTTAGGTAGAAGAGTACCGATAGGACCATCAATTTCGCTTTCAAATGTTTGAATCCCATGTTATAAGGGGCGAGCCAATAATAAATAATGAAGTGTATAACAGAAGTAGTAGAATACAATAGAAGTGCACAGCACAGTCAACTGCGGAGCAGAACAGTTCTTTTCGATTATAACAATTTTTTTTGAGATAATTGTAATTTGCTCTTATAATTACAAGGGATTTTTCCTGTTCAACGCTCTTAGCGTTAACGTCGTACGGCATTTCATACAAACTTTCGATGCATTTTTCTTCGAAATGAGTGAACCGATTTTAGTGAAAAAGATAATTGGATTTTAGATTTTCCATACAAACAGAAATTTCCAATTATCTTTTTATTTAAAAGACATTTCGAAAAGTTATCTCTCAAAATTTTTGACATAATTATGTATCCTGCGTATGCGTATGAATTTCCATTAAAATCGGTTCAGGCATTTCGAAAAAAAAAATACTTGAAAATTTGCATAAAATGCCGTATGACGTGAACGCTCTTAAAAGATTTTGTAACAATCCTAATCCCGGATTAAATCAACTTATAAAACTTTAACCACTTTTAAATAAAAATTAAGACATTATTCAAGTTTATGAGGCAATAAGTTATTTAAGGCGTCGTGTGCAGGAACGTAATATGCATGGAGTGCATGAAATTACTGAGAAACCGCAGCTCCCCAAGTTCTACCTTAAACTACTCACAGACGAGGAACTAGGGAATGTCTTGGATATACATAACTGTTCATCTGGTTTCTGTTGTTGAAAGATATACAGGGGCACAGACGCGCAAACGCTCATCACATATTTGGTATATAATTCTGAACGGTAATTAAAAAAAAAAACCTATGATATGGTATGGTATAGTAAGGATTCCTTCATTCGTGCGCGAGTTCGACTCGCGAAAGAACCCTTACCATTATCAAAAAAAAAAAACTTAATTGGCTTCAACTGTGTTTGTATGTTTTTGTCCTTTATTTGTGCTGTAAGGCCTAGCTTTTAGTCAAATTTCATGATTCTAGGTCAAAGGGAAGTACCCTATAGGTTTTGATTCTCTTGTGAAATCGCAGAACACGCGACATAAACAGTCATATCTTTTGATCGCGTTGACTTACAAGTTTAATTTTTTCACTGCTCCAAGGGGTAGCAGACTTGACTATTTAGTATTAATTTCAGTTTGATACCGCCACGCATTCCTGAGAAAAAGGGTCTTGACAGACAGACAGATGGACAACAAAGTGATCCTATAAGGGTTCTGTTTTGCCGATTGAGGTACGGAACCCTTTTTTTTTTTTTTTTTTTACCGATGGGAAATCATCAAATAACCCCTCCCGCTCTGGGCTGAGCAGGAGGGAGTGTCAGACTTTTACTGACTAAAACCCATCCATGTTCCTTCCTTTGCCCTTTGTGTTCCAGGGCCGCGGTATCTCTTTCGAACAGTCCCGCAACCCTGGCAGGCATCGGTCCTTACGGACCCCTCCCTGTTTGCTGACTCTCCTTGAGGCGCGCGTGGAACACGAACGCGCCGTCGACACGGCCTGTCATCATAAGACGGATGCACGGCGAGCTAGCCCATAGCTCACCGTCCACAGGCCCGCGCCTACGGTGGCCGGGGGCCACCACGTGGCCCCCGACGCCCGGTGCGTCTTCCGCGGCGGCTGGGACGTGAGGTTCTCTCCCTCTCACGTTCCGCCACCTCCTTCGCTAGCATGCTTGCTTCGCAAAAGGAGGTGACGGCGTCCCATTCCGTCTCGCTCCGGACCATGGATTGAACCAAGGCCGGAAGCGAGAGGTCGCCGCCGCCGATCGCCGCTACGAGGACACGGCGGTGCTCCGCCCACGCGGGGCAGATCTCCACCGTGTGCTCCACCGTGTCCTCCGGTCGATCCTCAAAAATGGTAGCACCCGGGCGTTTCCTCCCGCCCGATTCGGTGCAGGAACCTCCCGAAACAACCGTGTCCGGTGAGGACCTGCGTCAGGCGGAAGGTGAGGGCGCCGTGGCGCCTCTCTAGCCACTCCTCAAAGAGGGGACTTATCGCCACTATTGTGGCGTGCCCTGCACGGGGTTGCGACAGTCGCTCTCTCCATGTCGCCATGAGATCGCGCCGGAGGTCTGTCCGCTGAGCGACAATTTGCCGCGGCAGCGGAGTTATCCCCCGGCGTAGTGCCTCCACGCGCCATTCGTGTAGGCGCGCGAGGACTATCGCCTCCAACCGCTTAATTCGCGCAACACTTTTATTTTATTGATTACTCATTGTTGCACGCAAATATAAACAATACGCAATTTTTCAAACTACACACTTTGGAGTAAAACACCCTTCTAAAAACTGCACCAAATTGATTGGAGCTGGAATACAAAATTTCAATTAAAATAGTAGTTTCATAAAAAAAAGAAAAGCGTTCGAAATACAAAAGCCAATCAAACGTGCGCAAATAGAATTTAAGAATTCAAAACTCAGACCGCATAGAAAAATAGAACTGCATATAAAAAAAAAAAACTTTTTTGTCGGAACTCGATGGTCAATTAATTCAAGCATGAAACTCACTAGATCATCACGGCTGACCTGGTCCGCCTATGCTGATACTATTCAGCATGTCTGCCCCATTTTGTACAGAGCTCGGATTTGATAAATGGTGTTTTGTGCACTTTACTGCGGCCGACATAACTGATGGCATCCGATCTAGTCAAACGCATCCTTGTAATAAATGGTCATATTTTCCTTAAGACAAAATGATTATAAAACGGTCGTCGCTTTAAATAGGGGCAGAAAAGAAAACTAGTAAACCAACTTTTATGAAATCGCGTGCTGGTTATCAACTAAACTATTTGTTTTATACACCCTGCACGTAAAACGGAACTACTTCTATCGATGTGATAACCCCAACTCACTCACGGGTAACCTGTTACCAGGCATGCTTAGTACTGAAATATATTTATTATTAATAATAATAAAAGAATAAAAAAAATATATAATATAATATATTTATTAAAAGCTTTGCATGTAGTAAATAATAACAGCCGCTCGGGTCAATCTTCAGGTAAAACCACCCTTGCCTAGGTTGGTCCGTGGATGGGTGACTACTCATTACATACCGAGTTTCCTCCGTGCCTCGGCAAGCATGTTAAGCCGTTGGTCGCGGTTGTCATTTTTTATCTTTGACCCAACATCAACACGTAATTAGCGGTCTGAAATTCTGACAACCAGTCTTGTCAAGGGTTTCGTATTACCCAGTGTGCGTGAGCGCCGATTCCGACCAATTTGTCCCTAGTTGAATTAGGTACTCTTTGGCAATAATAAGTCTAATGTGGTAATGATATTCTGACTCCGAATTTAAGATTAAAACCTCATCAATATGATTAGCTTACAAAAGAGTCGTTTATTTCTTTGAAAATCGGCACCACAAATCTTGTATCTTTTGCCCTTTCCGGATTTTCGGCTTAATTGGTGACTGAGGGTTTAACTTGAACCATTAAGTACCATATTTAATTGCTTATTACTTTGGAAGAGCCTCAAAATTGAGAGATTTAACTTCGCCGTGCATTTCCCTTATGAGTTGTAGGAAGTTTGTCGTTAAATTTGATTTTATCGCGGATGTAATGAACGTCTTTGAGATAATGTTTCGTTAATGACAATGTCATTAAAACCTGCATAAGCAGAAGCATAATTAGCCTATACTGTTCCCACTGCTGAGAGACACGGCCTCCTCTCTATGAGAGGGAATGGGCTATAATCCACCACGCGGGCCCGGTGCGGGCTGGTGGATATCACATGTCATCGAATTTTTAGTTCTAGGACACGCCGGTTTCGTCACGATGTTTTCCTTCACAGTTTAAAGAGCAGTGGTGATGAAATTAATTATACAAAGTAATTCGCCTGGCTGGGTTCGAAGTTACTGTTCGAAAAGCCGCCACCACTGGGCCACCGCAGCGCTCTGCCTTTAGGTATTTAGTTATAGATTATAAACAAACATTTAAATATTTATGGGAACCAATTTGTAGCCGTTATGAGAAAATCACTGTCGAAATTACCTGTACAAATGATCAAGAATATTAAAATAAGATAGGAATCTACAGAATACGTCTGGAAGAAAACTTTTAGATAACTAGATGTATCAACGAGAGGAGGCCGTGTTTTTGTTTTCTCTTATTAGTAACGTTTATGTATAAGCACAAACTTTATCACTTTCAGTTTTCACATAAATTACGTTCTCTCGAGTGGCTGAACAAGAAACAGGAACTTTGTAGTATATAACAGGGTGTAACAGAACCCTTCACGAAGCTGTTAACCAAGCATTATGAACATCAAACTAAGTAACTTTACGCAAAAAATATTGCTGGGAAACGACTTTTTTTAGGCTGAAAATCACGTTTTACGGTTGGACTCAATGTAACGCACTCAAAACATTGTGCTGATGGATGGATTTAATAGTATGGGGTCGTGGACGTGTTTAAAGTAAAAATCTTACATTAAAAACAAGTGTTAAAAAAAAACTTGTGAAAAAATTGGAACTTTGACTCCCAATATCTCCGTAACTAGAAGGTTCCCGGATATGGTCTAGAACAAAAAAAATGATCGCAATGACGGGGAGAACACGTGCCTTTCGGCTTCGTTAAGGATCTTGTTACACCCTTTATAACCTATAAAAATATTACAGTTATAATACCAGAACTCCCTCGTTATGCTTTTATATATTATACATTTTTCTCTTCGCAACAAGAATTAAATAAAAAAAACCACTCATTTCAAAATACCGCGAAAGAATTCTCTCTTTTATAAACTGTAACAAAAGAATGCGAGAAATCTCTCTTATAAAATCTTCTATTGTGCTTTCATTTAAAGCCGCCATATTTTTACGATGTCCCTTTAGTAAGTACCACCTAAAGCTACGCTTACACGGCCATTTTTTCACTAGAATTTATTCTTCTGGCAGCCCTTTTCTTAACCACATATTTTACATGGGGTGCCTGCCTAACTGTGCTTCACAATTTAGTACCTAGGTATAGATACCCCTTGGCAAGATTGAATGTCAGTTTTTCTAGTTTCAGACTACCCGTAAAGGCTGTCAGAGATCTACGACTGACAGCCGGGACCATCACTGTATAAGTTGCTTTCCTAGGCATGTCTATAAATACTCATTGTAGCAAATTGCCAAACAAATACATTCATACTGCTAATCTATACTAATATTACAAAGAGGAAAGATTTTTTTGTGTGTTTGTTTATTCGAAATAAGCTGGGAACGGACCGATTTTAACCATTTTCTCACCAAAAAGAAAGCCGAAAGAAAGAAAAATATATAAAAATATTTAGAATAAAAATATATAAGAATACATATAATAATATGTAGAAAGTTAAATTATCAGGAAGTAACATAGGCTATAAATTATATTTATATCATACAAATTAGCCGAGCTATCACTATTTTTGCGGACGAAATTATAATATAATAATAATAAATAAATTGCCTTGTTCATTTAGTTGCTCTCCATGATGCTGAATATAGCGTGGTATCTCTAGCAACAATAATGTGGGGCAGGGTAGTGGGGCCAACGAAACGACGGTTTTTATTTTTTCCATTGGCTCCAGCAGTGGGGCCATGGCAGTAGGGCCAGCGGGAATACACCAATTAAAGTTGCCATTGCAGTAAATTACCTTATGCCCTATTATTACCTTATTTGGCCAATATATCTATAATTGAGCTATTTAACAGGCCCGTGTAGCCAGACCTTTACAGAGAATTCATCTGAGGAATATTAACTGTAACTCAGCGTCGCCTTTACGACGCCTTTTCGTAATTATGGGACTGATAATGCCTTTATCCGGTTTTCCGGTTATACCGACTGGTTTTATAGACTCGACTTTGATAAATAGGATTCATTTAATTGGTGATACTTGGTTCTGCTTCGGTAAATTAATATTTAATTTGGAAGATAGGTTATTTTGGTATGAGAATAATTGGCATTGGCAATAACAGAAATAAACCTAAGCAAGCACATCCCTTTTAAGTTATTAAAATGAAACTCTCAATTTACATTTTATTTGAACCCTGCTGGAAACTCAAAAAATTCCACCTAGTTTAGAAAGTGCCATCTAAGTATACGGTCAGATGTCTCAAAACTTATCTCTATTTTTCTAACTACAAAAACATTATACCTAAGTTAGAAAAATACAAGTTTCTAAAACAATATTGCTAAAAGCGCCATAAAATAAAGAAGTGTCGTTTAAAGTTTGTAATGGCGCAAAAGTATAATGTTGCTGACAAACCGGTTACCAACTGCACGGCAATTCATTTCACTTACAAGTTACAATTTAGAGCAAGTTAAACTACCAACACTAACGTCAGCAGTTAAGTAATTGCTGAACTAAGTTTACCTGTATTTTGAACTTTCGTTTTACCTTTACCCACAAGTATCAACTGAAACGGTACCTAGTTAGTTTTTAGGGTTCTGCACCTCAAAAGAAAAAAAGAACCCATAGAGAATCACTTTTTTATCCGTCTGTCTGTCTGTCAAGACCCTTTCTCAAGTCTCAAAAACGCGTAGAGGTACCAAGTTGAAATTTATATCAAATACTCGCGTCCCTTTCAGCTGCGAAAAAAACAAACTTATAAGTCAACGTGATCAAAAGATATTATGACTGTTTATGTCGCATATTTTGCGATTTCACAAGAGAATCAATCAACATTTATATATATTTATATATAGGTTACTTACCGTTGACCTGGAATCATGAAATTAGACAAATGCAATGTCTTACAGCACATGTAAATGAAAAAACTGAAAAGTGAAATATGTAGTTTAATAACGAAAAAACCGGCCTGCATTATGAAGTTTGTACGGAACCCTCGGCCAACTTGAACAGTCACGTTTAAAAAATAAAAGTATGTAAATTAGCAGTCTGGAGCACAGATTCTTAAAAACTTGACCCACCTATATTTTTAAATCCAGTCTGTAATGGTACAAACATACTAATATTAGGTAAGTACTCCCATGGCATACAATACATCTACATATAATATAAGAACGGTTTTTCGGTTTCGTTTCCAAATGGCAAAAACGGAACCCAGATTCGTCCTGTTTTTCTGTCCGTCCGTATGTCACAGCCCTTTTCCTCCTAGACTGTTAGCATAACACAGTTGTTTAGAGAGTAGGTGCCTTCTATGAATCGCTACACCAATGTGATGTGAAATTAAGAAACAAATAAAAATGGGGGTGGCCCGAAACTTTCCCGAAGAAACATTTTTTTTAAGCGGCTAACAGCTGATAGGTCACAGACGCGACTCAATTTTATACCGCTGTTGAGTTATTATGATAACAGTGTGTGTATAAAAAAATTTTTCTTTGGGAATGTTGTTTGTTATCTTGAGTACAATCACGTGTTTAAGTATCGGTCACTAATTACCAGTCACCTTAGATAACTGTGTGGGGTCTCTATTGATAGATCTTGAAAAGTGATGTCTTAGTTTCTTAAATACTTTATTTCTTATGTCAATGGTTGATGAGATATTTGCTTCTAAAGTAAAATATGTTTTAATTAAACACGGCCGTTATACCATTTCTTCTGACCTCATCAAAATGCCCTAAATTCAAGCGGTGAACGCAAACAGGATATGTGGACAATTTTAAAGGCATGCACATACAATAGCATCGACCAACATGTGACAGACATGTGAACTGAAACAATGCAAACCACGCGAGGAATTCCATTAATTGAACAGCAACACATAGCGCGAATGTCGCATTCAGACCATCACTGAACATTTTATCTATACAAATAAATAAAATTTAAGTGTTTGTTTGTAATTTCAAAGTAACAGCTTTTGTTTAACAGACTTTTACTGGCAGATAGCTGATGTTATAAGTAGTAACTAAGGCTACTTTTATTTTAGAAAAATAAATAGGGTTTCGTTTAAAAAAACCCCATAAAATATTCGACAAAATCCGATTCAAATAGTGAAGAAATATTTTTACAATAAGGACGAAGGTCACGGGCAACAGCTCGTATTAAATAAATTAATTATTTTCTAATTATTCAATAATATTTGTTAGGAAAACAAGGTGAACAACATGCTTCGAAACAAAAAGCTGGACATCGCCTATTGAGTGAACAAAGCTCGGTAAGTAAAGAGGCATTTAAATTGTATTAGGACAATCTGATGAAGGCCAAATTCTCGTATTTAAATATCGAAACGGACGAATTTTTAGCGTGATCCCTTAAACAAATCCCAGTAGACCTTCAGGCGTTTATTTTTCGACTCTTCCAGCTTAATGAATTATATCAACCGATAGCTTCGGGCGAGGTAAACAAAACATAGGAATCGTTAGAGCCTAAGATCAACATAAAAGTTATGGACGAAAATATTATTTCCGTCGCAAATGCTCGGGGTCCGAAGAACAAAAGATTTGCTCAACCATAAACGATAAAAGTTTCAGGAGTATATTATGTACGCGTAATTTCTGAAGTAGCTTTTATTGCTGAATACCATCTTTGGAGCAAAAACTAGAGGACTATACGAACAATTTGGTACATTATTTTGAAATAAACTAAGGGTCTAAAACTCATTGTTTGAGATGAACGTTTTTGTAAGCTGAGACGTTTTTACGGCACTTTGAGGACTTTCGAGGATTATGAAAGGTTAAGTTACTCGTACTTGAAAGGTGAATTAATATAAAGTTTCTTTTAAACTGTCAAAAACAAAAGAGCTTTTAATTTTTTTATCTTTTATTTTTAGAAATAAATTGTGTTAGAAAGAATTCTTCACTTAGTCGAAATAAATTGTGCAACTAAGACGAAGGCTCTTTGGAAGGCTCTAACGACGATGTCACATATGACAGAGGCGCGCCTGATCTTTTTCTCCCTTCTTAGTCATTACAGAACGACTTTCTTACGTTCCACACATATGACCATAGATTTTCCAATAATTGACGTACTTGACTTGAAATTATACAAGCATTTTCGCAAAAAAAATCTTTACTTTTATGAAGGAACGCCATAATTTCTCACTCGACTCATGACACAGTACTAATGACGAGGGGAACAACGTTGCAATCAAAGTGCCTCAATAGAGTAGGCTAGGAGCTAGACTAGCTGTTTGAGAGTACCACTACATTGTAGTGCAACTAGAGCGGATCACTTGCAGCCGCATTGTATTTCCATTCCATTGTGCATTTTCTATGCGTAGGGACTTAGGATTTCTGTGTATCTAACTTTAATGTTCTCATAAATTCATGAACGGAGTGCCAAGATGTATACAGCAGGATTTAAAGGCGAATTTCTGGTCGAGTATCGATCCTTCAAATATTGTAATACGATAAAATCTAGTGTGTTTGAAGATACAAAATACACAGATAAAACCGTATGATTTTAATAAATCTGATTCACATTAAGATCTGCTTTATGTGAACCCAATTCTGGGTTAAGCTCGCCGTTGTACATATTATTTAGGCTGTAAATATCAAATGCAATTAATATGAGATTATGTGTATACAATAAAGAAAAAGAAAATCGTTGTTGAATTTCAGTAACATAAAACACAACCTCACGCCAGAGACCCTGAAGGGCTAAGCAGTAGTATACGGTGTACCCACAGTACACCTACATTAGGAAACAGTATTTGGGGTGAAAGTGTGTGTTTTTAAAGTAACTATCAATAACTAACAGACATATTTATTACTCGAGGAAACAAAACCAACACGTCAACGGATCCCACAGAATTCTATCTCAGTTAAAAAACACTTTATTTGCCCCGAACTTAACGTTATATAAAAGTAACATGAAACTAGAGCCAACATTTTTGTTTCTATAAAGAAACACACGTTATTTGACACATTTCATCGTCAAAAAACACTTAGGACGCTCGTGTGAACTAGCAAATCCTTCATACATATTTCCAACGTAGCAATGTTATCTTTTAAAGATAAAATCTTTCTTTCTTTTTTACATTTATCTTTTTTACTGACAATGCTACCGAGGTGTTTTATGATGAACGTAATGCATTTCAGAGTAAGAACTCCTTACTACTTCAAGAGTTGTGCGGAACCATTTCGTTGAAATTAAACTAAATTATGCAAAATGGACTGTTTTAGATTCACTTTTGCATTTTACGCTCATTTTAGTGCTTGTATTGTGTTACTTACGCTTTTATTTTCTTCTCATGGAAATTGTTTGCTTACGTTTTAAATAAAACATATTTTCCGAAATTGTAACCGGTCTCTTGGACTTTGACCACATTCATTTAAAATGCAAATGATTTGTGTAATTAACCAGTCAATTATTCATGGAAAAGCGCCTTTGAATCCCATTTTAACATTTACCTCTAGACGAATATCAATTTTAATAGCTGTTATTTTATTCGAAACCTATGAAGCCAAAATTTGCATATGTTAAAAAGATAGCCGACCAAAATTTTATTGAAAAGAACTCACAAAAAAAAACTAATAAAATAAAATAACGGTTACTAGTTCGTTTTATTACTGGCCCTTAAGAAAACCTGGTGTTAGAAATCGTAAAGAAACCGTACTAGATATTTTGCGAAGAAATGGCCTGTGAACATTAACATTAAATGGCGTCTTGATCCTAGACACAGAACAAGATAGAATCGTGTTTACAGCTGAATAATTTAGAACCTAATTTTATACTCCTAAAAGGTACTTTACCGTCATAAAAATGGCGATAAAGCAGAGCAGGTTTTTTACTAGGTAAAGCCCTTCGTATATCTTAACTTTGATTGAGCCAAAGCCTTAAAATTTTGAACTAAATAAGGACTCGATAGATAAAATCACTTACTTATATCGATTGAAGTTTGGTCTTCTCCCAACAAGGACCAATCGGACCACAAAGGATTAAACGCGTCACGCTTAACCCTACCTAAATATCACCGCATTTACTAGTCGTTGATAACCCTTATAGATCGGAATAAATTACGAAGACTAATACTTACCCTTCAGCTACAAATTGCACGATAAGCGAAAATCTAAGGGCCGACGGATGATTCGTTCAGGGGCCCGTAACTTGACGCCTCAACGCCTAAAGTTTGGACCCTCAACGAAATTATGTATGAAAGTTTTATACGGAACCAGAGAGGCGTATTCTAAACCGGGTCTTTATGACCCCTGACAACGAAACCGGGTAGCGTTGATTTGATTTGTTTTAAATAAATTTGGGTTTCAGTAATTTAATTTAAAGCCGTTGAATGGAAAAATTTAGTTATATTTGGATCGTGATTAAAAATGGAAGAAATGAATTAACAAGCCATGGCTTGTGATTTTGTTGACACTAATGACGAAATGTGTTTATTCTGACAGACAAAAAACATAAATAGTAATAACACAAGTTTTGTGAGGAAAAGAACGTTGGGTCTTTTTAGAAAAATGTGAAAAATACTTGACACCAATGATTTCCTTACATATCCTGAATATGATTTAACCTGCAGTTATAACCAACTGCGCTAAACATAGTTTCACGCCTCGAATTGTGATCTAGTATGCAAATGCATTCCCAACCACACCGTGTTTGAATACCGTACTAGTACTGCTACCTCTGTTTTGAAGGACATTCAGGACTTGATATCAGTTCAATATACCTTACAACAATGTAATATTTAAAAGCGATTTTTATCGAAAGTAGAAGTTATTTAAGAAAATAGGCGAAAATTGACCATTCCCTCCCCTTAACTCTGAAACTACAGGGCCGAAAATTTTGAAAAAAATTGTTCTTTGCCTATGGATTACAGGAAAACCTATAACAACAAATGATAAAAATCAAAGGGGGCTCGGCTACTACAGGGCTGCACTAAAAGTATCGGGAATGGAATATTTCCACTGTTCCAGTCATATTAAAATCTTTTTAATTGAAAACTCCTTGGTTTTAAAAATCGAATACCATTTATTTATTTAAAAAAAGATTCTCGGTCTTGTCACAAGGTTTTGTCAAACTTGTTTAGTCGTTGAGAAAATGGAATTGACTCGAGAAAATTCAAGAGCGATGATTTATTATGACTTTCGAACTCGTACGGTGGTACGGACTCGTACTTAGCCGATTTTTTCATGATAAAGTAGCTTTTGTATTTAAATGACGAAAAAAAGCTAGCGACATCATTACCTACGAATTCTAGAACAATCCCCCTTGACTTTGGTACAGAAGCAGTTGACACAAATTGTTATTTTATGTGTTGTTCCCTTTTCCCCCAAAGGACGAAAACTCTGGTAATTTTTCCTGAAGTTGAATAATGGTATTAGGTTCCTTGTTATCGGGGTCGGTATTTGCAATTTTATTTTATGTTATATTTTTAGAAACCAGCATTGTAGTGGAATTGTTTTTGCACGTGATTCGTGCTCGCTATCTTAACTTCACTGACAGAAAATGAACAATCTTTAACAAGAGTCTTCTTCTAGAAACACTTTTATAACTAAGGTGAGCACTTAATAAGTTTTTTCAAAGTTCTTACCCTTAAGAGAGGATGAAACCTTGTATGAAAGTTCGTCATCAACTCGTAGTGCTATGTTGCATAGTTAATGTTTAACAAAATAATTTTATTTTTAGTTGTAATTCCGTAGTTAATTACTTCCTTAGTTTGGGTAGGTAAAGCTCTTTACCTCAATGACTTCAATATTGATTTTCGGACATAGGATGATTCTGGGACCTACTTAAAAAGTTCTTCAAAGTTTCATGTGTTGCTCATTTATTTATTTAGTCAAACTTTATGCACATGTTAAGCGTACTAAGTTGGACTTATCGCTTTGACTTTCTACTATCCCACCCATTATAATATGAAGATCGTCTTTCACCCGAAAGTATTTTATTACGAGTCAAAACCACCTTCAAAATTACACCATAAACATAACTGATCCCAGCCAGCTTCAAGCTCCCCACTCTAATTTACATTGACACAGTTTTTCAAGCTATTCTTGAGTTGACGTTTGAAATAAGTGGGGATGCCTTTGTCAGCGAGGACTGGATGGGAGGATGGGCCGGATGCTCCAGTTTCCATGTGTCATGGCAGTCGGGAGGCTGTTGTTCTCTAGACGATTAAGCGTGGTTTAAACGAGTAGTTACAGTTGGAATTGCACGGTTTACTCGTATTTGGTTGAAAGTACTTTTTTGTTTCTTGTTTGTTTGGTATTTTATGTTGGGTGTTCGACTTGTGTGACATTTTTTATGATTTAAAGTCAATATAATTCATAATTATTAATCAGTAGTCTTTAAACTCTTCTGATCTTGTCGAGTGAGGCCATGATTATAAAATTATAATCTTTTATTTCTTTAAATGAAAGATTTAATAAGTACGACATCACTTTATAAAAACTTGAACCTTCATGAAACAAGACGTACGCGCAAAAAGAGAAATTATATTTTACAACATTATCTATTGCTTGACGTCATCTCTCCTACTTTTCCTATTTGATTCACACAGCAATAATACAATTAATCACTATCAATTAGAGGTACCGTTATCTACCGTCTGTTCTTCCAAAACGATTTGTTTGGCGCCACAGTGCCGCGTCACGAAGCGCCATGAAGCGCCACAGAGCGTCATGGACCGCCACGAAGGATTATTCCACTTAGGCCTACCAATTTGTCCCGCCAGGCAGTGGGGTAAAGTGGAATGTTTAGTCGTTTTAGTGAAATAACTGATACTATGGCAGGTCGTGATGAATTTAGAAGAATTAATAAATTATGCTGTGTATTAGAAACAATATCCGGAATAAAATAAAAATAAAAGTTCGATTCGGCAAACCTTGCTTTAAATCCACAATTTTATTTTTTATTCTGTTAATTCCAACACTAGTAAAAAATCTAAACATTCCACTTGTTATTTATTATTTGTAATTTAATTTAAGTTTTTTTCTTTTTGTTTGCGTCTTCGGTGCGGGTCCGAAAATAAATATTTTTCTTTTTGTCTTTGTCCACTGGCCACAATTGGTACAAATTGTTGGAGCAGAGTGAAATAGACCTCCACGAGCCCACGAAGCACCACTTATCTCAAGTATTGCTGGGTCATTCAGTATATTATTGCGAATGCTCGGTCTACCATGTGATTCACGTTGATAGAACTGTTTGCTGCTTCAAACTCTATTAGCCGGACAACTTACTTTGATTTATTGATAGCAATATCATGCAGGATGAGGTCGAAGCCTTGAGAAATTGTTTGATGGTGTTTAAATTTTTACACTCAAATATTGCTTTTATGACAGTCAGTCTAGCCTTTTACTGCCTATCATAACCCAGTTACTACACTGAAGAGGTCGTGGCAAAATAATAACAGCCGTTCAGGTTGATCTTCAGGTTAAGCCGCGCTTGCCTAGGTTGGTCTGTTGATGGGTGACCGCCCATTACATACCGAGTTTTCTCCATGCCTCGGAAAGCACGTTAGGCTATTGGGCCGGCTGTCAATTGTAGATCTTTGACAGTCGTTACAGGTAGTTAGTCAGTGGCCCAAAAAGTCTGACAACCAGTCTTACCAAGGGGTACCTATCATATTACCCAGTACTAACTGGGTTGTGGAGGTCAGATAGGCAGTCGCTCCATGTAAAATACTGGTATTCAGCTGCATCCGGTTAGACTGGAAGCCGACCCCAACATATTTGGGAAAAAGCTAGGCAGATGATGATGAACCCAGTTACTGCATAACGCGATACCTCTTGGTAGGACAGGCTATTTGACTTTCAGGCTTTCTTTGATAAAAGATACATATTTTGATTGAGATAAATATAGTTTAAGAATCGCAAGAGCACACATTTGCAATTCTTTAGAAAAAAAAAAAACTTTATATGTATCAATGCACCAATTGCTCTTTGTAGTCATATAAAAAATATATCATTGAATCGGATTGGATACAGTATCGTTGAACCTCGACTTCTACCATTTAATGAATACGCTAGGGTACTCAAAACATGCATACAGTAATTAATTTCTGGTTTCACAGATTCTGTACAACCGCCTTCATTGCCCAGAAAACTAATATCATCCCTTAATTACCCTCCACGAGACACTTGGGTTGAATTGAACCAACTCAACACCCATTAATAAGTTTAACATCACTTCGAATAACATCAAAACATGACGTGGTTTTGGTCAAATCTTTCCCAAAAGAACACAACTTTGGTCATTAGAACTTCGTTCAATTTGACTTTGAACAGCTACGATTACGTTCACTATATTCAAACATACATAAACTCACTCCTTTCTCCCACGGGGGTAGCTGAGACTGTAGTCTCAGCAGAGTCTGTAGTCTTGTGGAGTTTTGTAAAACTCCGCACCTGAGATATTAACTCCTTTATCAAAATTAACTTCCATTATATGAATTTCTATTTAAACAAATATCAACATCACGCCATTGTAAAATAAGTTGAGTTTAGAATGATATACATTTTATGTACATTTTATGTTTTCGAAGTAGTAATGTTAACTGAACGTTATGTGTCAGAAGACACAGCTACGTGTTTGGAAACTTAATTGCAAACGAAGTAGAGCGCTTCTTAAAGTTGAGCATTACTAACTAAAGTAAGTTCATGATTTCAATTTGTCAAATACCAACATGAATGACTGCAAAACTTGAGCAAAGTATCACTACTCCATGCGACTTCACGGCGCCAAACTTT
Source organism: Eugnorisma glareosa (assembly GCA_947578425.1). NCBI lineage: Eukaryota > Metazoa > Arthropoda > Insecta > Lepidoptera > Noctuidae > Eugnorisma > Eugnorisma glareosa. The sequence continues at coordinate 13,726,141 of OX387960.1, read as the reverse complement.
TGCCCGAAGAACAATAAATCCGAATTATATTGATAAACAAACTTGCATGCAAGTAATGTCGTTCCAAAAGATTAACGTACCGGCCAAACGTAAGCCTTTTACGAACGAAATGAACCGTGCCAGCTAGCTGTAAATTGCCGGCATTTTTCTCGGGAACCGCTAAATCAATTTGAGTGCAGCTCCTTCGCTATCGTGCCGTATCCGTGCTCAAATACTCAAAGTGAAAAAATTTTGAACTTTTATTTTTCAAAATGCGTAAAAAAAACAGGTATGGGTTTGTAATCCGATTACTTTCTCAGGTATTTAAAGCGGATAAATAGGTTTTTATTTCACATTTTCGGTTGAAAACAGGTCGCGGACAATTGGATGGTAGTATGTTGATAAATTAAGCCCGAAAATTACGGCTTTCGCCTTTTAATTTGATCTGTCTGCTGAGCCCTAATTAAGTTTTAACTACGTTCCTGATTACCGCGGTAACCTGTGCGGACTCCATTTTTAATCTGATTTTAGAGCAAGTTTTACTAGAAGGGCTTTTAGGATTTTCACTAAGAGATTTACTGTAAATAATATGAGATTTGTGAATGACTGTATACATGGTACGCGTATAAAAATGGTGATTCAGAAATACATTTTCATTTCCTTACACGGATAGTTCGGTCTTTTTAGTCATTCCAATACTCATTTTACTGGCATAGATAATTAGCATTGTATTTCAATGCGTATAAGGAAAAAAGTTTCACAATAAGCAAAACAGATAGCCAATATTTATAAATACATTGTTCAAGTAAATTAATTAGTCCCAGAGTAATTATAAGTATTATATATTACCCCTTCGTGTTATTTCTAGTTAATTATACGTTCCTTACAATTAATAATAATCAATTATCCTGTAAAAACAGGCCATGCTATTTGTCTGTTTTAACAGCATAATACACATATATAATTAGTCAAACTGCGCATAATAAAGCGGGAACATATTAATTAATGTTAATAAGAACATACCCACACTAATGTAGTTACCTCAAAGAGTATTACATGATGAGAGAACAGTGACCGAATCCCTTCTAAACCACACTTAATTCAAGCGGAATTCGTTTTCTTTTGAGTCACGTCGACGACTTGGGCACGGAATAAATACGAACAGAAAGTCGACTTCATCACTACATAGTATAAAACAAAGTCGCTTCCCGCTGTCTGTCTGTCCCTATGTATGCTTAGATCTTTTAAAACTACGCTACGGGCTTGATGTGGCGTTCGACGGCTCTGTAAGACTATAGGCGTAGTACGGTAAAAGGTTTTTGTATAGTTGATTAATGAAGGCCATTGTTTTTGAGCGATGTTTTTTAATGACTGAAGTTAATCAGCTCACTTTTATATAGGTAGACTAGTGCCTATTTATACTACATTACTACATAGTATAAAACGAAGTCACTTCCCGCTGTCTGTATATCCCTATGTATGCTTAGATTTTGATGCGGTTTTTTTAATAGATAGAGTGATTCAAGAGGAAGGTTGATATGTTTTATATTGCACCCGTGCGAAGCCGGGGCGGGTCGCTAGTAGTTTATACAACGAGCGTGAAATCACGCATGCACAACTAAAGACCCATTTACGTACAGCGAGTATGAGGAGCTGGCTAAATAACAACAGCCACTCGGTTCGATTGTCTATGGATGGGTGACCACCCATTTCATATCGAGTTTCCTCCATGCCTCGGACAGCACATTAAGCCGTTGGTACCGGCTGCCAATTCTATATCTTTGACAGTCGTAACGGCTGGAGTGGGATCCTGTCCTGAGTGGCCCGAAAGACAACCAGGCTTACCAAGGGGTATCGTATTACCCAGTATTAACTGGGTTGTGGAGGTTAGATAGGCCATCGATTCATGTAAAATCGATCAATCGATTCTGGTATTTAGACGCAACCGGTTAGGCTGGAAGAATTTTAGTTTACAATAAAAAGTTATTCTATGTACGGTCAAGTGGTTGCAAGCGCGACTGCTGAGCATGAGGTCTTGGATTGGATTCCCAGGTAGGGCAAATAGGGGATTTTCCAGCAAGAATTTCTCAGTAGGAGCTACGGAGTCTGGATTTGTAACCAGTTGATGGTAATAGGCTCCCCCTATATTACATGATATTTAAAAATGATATGTAAAAGTATCTATGTAGTATTATCAACTATCTGGTGTCCACGACACAAGCCTAGTTGCTTAGTGTGGCACCTAGATGGCGCTGTGTGTAATGTCCAGCGATATTTATTATTTTTATTATTATTCCCTTTATTTAACTTTTAAACAAATTATTTACATTTTTAAATATTTCTTATAAAAAAAAAATATAAAAACATTTAAAAATATAAAAAATTGTTGCCCGCCGGTATCGGGAACAGGGTCCAAGCTACCGGTGGTCAGGGCTCCAGAGAGAGAAACCTCCTAACAATACGAGCCGTGTCCAGGAGTACTGCTTTCTGTATCAAGCCCTTGATCCAGCTGCCTAACGAGAGCCTCCTCAGGTATTCATCGAGGCTCTTAGCAATTAAGCCATGGGCTGATACGACTATCGGCACAATGATCGCTGAGTCCACATCCCACATGTCGACAACCTCGCGAGCCAAGTCAAGATATTTTATTTGCTTATCTTTCTCGGCTTTCACGAGGTTCTCATCATGCGGGACCGTTATGTCAACAATCATTGCGCGCCGCTCTGATCGATCCACCACCACTATATCAGGCTTATTGGCTAAAATAGTCCTGTCAGTGATGATGGATTGATCCCAGTACAATGTGATATTGCCATTTTCGAGAACTGGGTCGGGCACATACCTATAGTACGGCACTTCCGATTCCACAAGTCTGTATTTTAGAGCAAGTTGCTGATGGATAATCCTGGCTACAAGGTTGTGTCTATGCAAGTACTCTCCGTTGGCCAAACGAGAACACCCAGAGATAATGTGACGGATTGATTCACCTGGACGGTGGCATGCCCGACATATGTCAACCGTGCCGTCCTTCACAATAAATCTCCGGTAGTTATTCGTCATCATAACTTCATCCATAATTGCACAGACAAAACCTTCGGTTTCTCCGAAGAGGTCCCCAGAACGTAGCCAGGCTACGGACGCTGACAGGTCTACATCGGGCCCGTGCAGGGCCCGGAAAAAGCGTCCGTGAAGCTCCTTACTCTGCCATACCTCCCTGCGGTCGTTAGTGTCAAGCACTACAGGTTTGCGCCAGTTCTCTTTAGCCAAGGAGAGCGGGGTGAGGCCCTTGTCCACCGCGACCACATCTCGATGCATCCCCACGTCGGCTTCTAGGAAATATTCCCTGAGACTGCATATCTCGCGATTGTGGAGAGTCTTAGCGTTTAAAAAGCCTCGACCCCCACACTTCCGCGGGATATACAGTCTCATAACCGAAGAACGTGGGTGATGCATTCGATATGCCGTCAACAATGTACGGACCTTCCTATCCAGGGCGTCTAGTTCTGTTTGAGTCCATTTCAGTATGCCGAAAGAGTACATCAAAACCGGCATGACCCAACCGTTGAAGGCACGCACCTTATTTCCGCCTGCTAAAAGACTATTAAATACTTTTTTCAGGCGGCCAAAGAAGCGTTCCTTCAACGATTGCTTCATGTCAGCAACATTGATGCCCAGCGCTTCCGACATACCCAAATACTTATAGGTTTCGGTTGCTGAGAGGGATCTAAGATTTATGGAATCCGAGAGCTGGGTTCCCACAGATTCCACAATCTCCCCTCGTTTTACATGCATGACCGCACATTTGTCCACACCAAATTCCATCCTGATGGCGCTACTGAAAGTTTCAGTTACCTTCAGTAGCTCCATCAGTTGCAAATCGTTGGGGGCAAAGAGTTTCAGGTCATCCATGTAAAGGAGGTGAGATACAACTTGACCACCTCTCCTCAACCGATAACCTAGACCTGAATCCTCCAGCAGCGTGCTAAGAGGATTCAAGGCTAAGCAGAACCAAAGTGGACTCAAACTGTCGCCCTGAAATATACCTCGCTCTATCCTTATCGGCTCGCAATTCCTCTGGATTTGCCGACATCCTGGATAGCGAAGGACTGTCCTCCATTGTCCCATACACGACATCAGGAAGGTGCGCAGAGTTGCATCTACTTTATACAACTCTAGCACCCTCATGAGCCATGTATGTGGCACGGAGTCATAGGCCTTCTTATAATCTATCCAACATGTCGACAGATCCCTTCGGGAACGGCGAACCTGTTGGCTAATGGCCATATCAATGAGGAGTAGCTCCTTAGTACCGCGGGACCCGTTCCTACATCCATTTTGAGAAGCGGACATGATAGAATTATCATCAATGTGTTTGTTAATTTTAGCTCTCAAAATGGATGTAAGAACTTTATAGACTGTCGGAAGACAGGTAATCGGTCTATAATTTTTAGGCTCCGCAGTACTACCCGATTTATGGAGCAGGTGGGTTATACCTGTTGTCAGGAACTCGGGCAGCGACCCTGACTCTAAGGCTGACTGGAACAGGGTTGCCAGGCGAGCGTGCGACCTTGTGAACCATTTGATCCAGAAGTTGTGCAGCCCATCCGGCCCTGGAGATTTCCAGTTAGGCAACGGACGGACTGCACGAACTACGTCTTGGGGGCAGATGGTGATTGCCCCCATTTCTTGTACTGGATCGCACGTTCGCTCGACCTCCCGGGTCCATTCATCCTCGGTATGGCTAACAGGCACCGACCAGATGCTGCGCCAGAACGAACACATGGCATCATCATCCGGCAGGCGCGTGTCAGCCACACCTTGGTCCGGTCGCTCCCAAGCCCTATAAATCCACCTTTCATCTCTTTGGAATGTGCGATTCTGAGTGTATCGGTCGACCCGCCGTTTATACCTACGAATACGGTTTGCCCATGCATACACTTTCTGCTTCAGGAAGTCGATGCGCTCTGTGACACGGGACATGTAGTCTCGAGGACTGATATCAGTCCCCGAGAACGCCCGCCTCACAAAACGCATCACTCTAGGGCGTGTATTGCCCTCCCTGAAGCAGATCAGTTTGCCGATGAGTGCTCTGGCCCCACCAATACGTCGTTCAATCCTGTACTGCCATGCTGGTATGGCTGGCTTAGGTCGTGTAGCTCTGTCATCAGAAAATTTGACGTGAGCTACACGACATGCCGCTACAGCTGCACAATACAGGATTGAATGAGCATCGATGAGGTCTTCGCAGTTATCAAAATAGTTTGACAACTGCGAATCCAGAACAGCCACCAGCGCCCTATTTTTGTTATGCATGGGCAAACGAGGTATGCGTGGCCTAAGGTCGGCTGGCATGAACCGATATTCCCGAATCGCACCTTCCAAAGCACTCCTCATTTCCTCATTGCACTGGGTACTTACATTAGTAACCATGTCATCACTTACGTCGTTATTGCGATTTGGTATTATGCTAGACTGTGGTGGAACCACAGCCTGCGACGGCGTGGCAATGACATGGCTACTCTGCATTTCAGTCCGCAAGCGATCAAGTACGGTGTCATCCAACATACGATTACGCTGGATGACTCGCACCTGATCCGACAGTCGTTGCGCCGACACGTTGACAGCTGGCTCAAGCACCTGAAACAGAGAGAGCATCCGAACACGGTACGCGGTCAGGTTGTTTCCTCCCTCTGTAGCCCCATAATATGCGCGCATGACATTCTCGTTTATGGAATGAGTCCATCGCATGCGCGACACATTTCCACCGGCAGCGGGGACCCTGTTCGGGGCCGGTTGGCCACGAGGTCCCAAGCCCGCTGGTGGCCGTCCTCTTGCTCGTCGTCGAGGCGATGGTGGTGGTGGTGTCGACGGCGGGGAGAAAAACTCGTCGCTCGAGCTCGACGCAACTGCAGCGACCGGCGACACGATGCTCACGGATGTGGCGCGTCCCGGCGGCTGCGAGGCGGAGCTGAGCGACGAGCCCGGAGATGGTGGGTGTGCCTGTTGTTTGGCTCGGCTTCTGGTCAGCATCTTAATATTATGACGTTTTATGGTTTTCCTTCAGATATTTTCATTTTTGGTATATTCCGGTAGTTTCATTTAATTTGGCTAATGTTTTTTTTTTTTTCTTTTCATAATTTCGTTGTCTAAAGTTTTGTTGAAGAAATGTGGTAAAAATATTAAATTAAATTAGTTTCTGAAAATTTTATGTCACGTCAATTTGACATCCGAGCCACAGATTATTATTATTATTATTATTATTTAAAAAAACATAACTAGTGAAATGTGGGTCTCTGCCTATCCCTTCGGCGATTACAGGCATGATATTATATTTATGATATAGTATATTCTATGAAATACTTTGATTTATTTTTATGCGCACGCGTTTCGGTGTAAAGAAAACAATTGTTCCATCTACATAGTACGTTCAGCGTTCATGTTAGCGTATGGCTATTTTCGTTCGTTGTATAAAGTGAACATTCTGTACCTAATTATTCTGTGACTGAAGGTTGTCAACGGCGCAATTTCCGACCGGACTTTAAAGTAATTTGTCGGGGTCCGTTCTCGCAGATGTGACGGACGCTACATATTCGGTTAACTCGCTTTAATGAATATGTTAATTCAATATGGTAAATAAGCTTATGTGCTCATAAAATTAATGGTTAGTTACGTATTTACGAAGTAAGGTTTTCAAGAACCAAAGGATTTTGTCACTTAGATTTAAATAGATAGAAAACTAATGAGATAGAATGTGGAAAACTGTTTTGTTTTTTTTTTTAATAACCGTAGTAGTAATCAACTAAATATTGATTGTACTGTTGGCGGCCTTCATACATGACTTGTACACACGGCTACACATTAAGCTATACATTTCCAGTTTATGCTTATCTCGCATTGTATAGGATTTCCGTACAAAGCGAGGTCAGCTTATACTGTAAATGTTTATCTTGATGTGTAGCCGTGTGTACTAAATATATAGTGACACTTACTGGTCGTGAAGGCTTCTAAACTAAGTTTTAAGTGAAAGTTAAGTCAGGCAAAAAATTAATATCTTATAATGGGCTTAAAGCTTTTTCAAATCAGCTTAAACTGAGTAAGCATTAAGTTCAAGCCCACCGAGCGCCGCGCCGCTACGAGTATACAGAAAGTTGGCAACACGACTTGGCGTAACAACTAATGCATCGAGACAGCTTTTCTTAAGCCGATATCAGCCGCTTCACTTGAAACGTCTGACCATAAAATGAATTAAAAATGGAAGATTTTTTTTTTTGTTTTTGAATTTATTTATTAAGTCTACCAACAATTGTTCTAATCTACAAACAAAAATAAAAAATGCGTTTAAACTCTACATAGTGCTACAGTTACTTAAAGGTAAACACCACATGAACAAAAAAAAACAATAATAAGTAATTATGTTAGTTGTGAGCTACATATTGTACAAGTAAAATTAGTAAAATATATAACTATGTATTATGGTTGTGTTGTATTATGTATTATTTGTGAGTTTAAATGTTAGTAAACGCACCCACGATACAGGAGAAATTCCTAGTGTGGGCAAAGTTTTTTTCAAAGAAACAAATAAGAAATAAATAAGAATATGCTAAATATTAAAAGCATGAATTAATTTGTGAACCGATTCAACTATGTAAGATTTCTTTCGCTCACCTACCGAATGATCGAAAAATGAAATTAAAGGAGCAGAAGAACTTCATTTTGTCAATGTTGTGGGTACATGAAATTAAACAAAAAAGGCGTGTGTGGAGTGAACCTTTCTCTCAAAGGCATCTGTTATCAGATTCATGAAATTCAGATCAGCAAGTTAGTAGAAAATAGTACTAACAACGTCGGTCTGAACTTCAGGAGTCCAGATCATGAGATTCGAAGGTGTTGAAGGAGCAAGTTTGATCTGCAATTTGAAATGGAAATGTGAACATTTTACTCCCACTATTCGAGTTTTGTTTGATATTATTTTTTGCGGTGGTAGTCTTTGATTATTTGTAGAATTTTTAGCAGTGATAGCCTAGTGGTGTAACCGTCGGACTGTCAAGTCATAGGTCTTCAGTTCGAACCCAAGTCACGCACCTCTAATTTTACGATTTATGTGTTATCAATTGCTTCGGTGAAGGAAAACATCGTGAGGAAACCAGCATGCCTGAGATATGATACTGGTATATGTTGACGGCATGTAAAGCCAAGTCAGAGGCCCATGGGTGGCATAAAAACTCTGACAATAGGTTAGGCAGTAACCACACGATAAAAAAAAAGTTTCTTTTTTTTAAGATTTTGTTTTTCAATCCAACAAATAATAATAATTAGTGGCTTTTGTACGAACACTGTATCATCTGTTTGAAATTCGTGGTCCTATAACAACCCTGCCAGAAAATAAAAACGTTAATTAATATTTCCAGTGCCGTTTCTACCGTTTCTATCCACAATTATTATATTAATCTAAAATCTTTTGATAGTATTATATCTTAAGATAATCTCAAAGAAAATACGAAGAAATCCAATTACTCAACTTTAGAGTTTAATCGGTATGACTCGAGTTCTCAAATGTCGAATAAAATCGTCTTGGATTACCATTAAAGTAATAGAGTTAGACCTCCCGAACGAGGCCTTAACAAAAATGTCAAGGCCAAGTCTTGGCAGAAGCCAAGACTTTAAAGCTATCTTGCTTTGTTACAATGTTCTTAGAAAGGGTGTAACAAGACCCTTCACGAAGCCGACAGGTACTTGTTCTGCCCGTCATTGCGATCACTTTTTTGTTCTATCTATACCTGGGTACCTTCTAGTTATGGAGATATTGGGGGTCAAAGTTCCTTTCCGAGAGTCCGAGACTATTTCAATTTTTTTTTAATACTTTTTTTTTAATGTAAGATTTTTACTTTAAACACCTCCATGACTCCGGGTACTACTCAATCCACCCATCAGCACAATGTTTTGAGTCAGGTTACATCGAGTCCCACCGTAAAACGTGATTTTTCACCCCAAAAACAAAGTCGTTTCTCAACAATAATTTTTGCGTAAAGTTACTTAGTTGATGTACATAATGCTTGGTTGACGGATTCGTGAAGGGTCATGTTACACCCTTTATACTGTCATCATTTGTTCGGACTGTTTTCTTGGTCTCTGCCGTCTCCACTGCTGGGATAGGGATACAGACAAGCCTAGTATCTTTAAGAAGGAGCTGGACGTAATCCGAACCTTGTGTATTTTAGAGGATCACATATTTTTTTCGATTTTTGGGTTCTAGGACATGCAGGCTTCCTCAAGATGTTTTTGTTTATATATGTATTTAAACTTCATGTAAGTACAATAGTTTAACTGCGGACCTAATGCCATAAGGCATTCTCTACCATTCAAACTTTGGGTTAAATAGGACAACATTGTGTTATGGTACAAAATAATATTATAAAAAAATAACTACTTGTTTATGAAAATGTATAAACTTATATTGATACTAATACACAAACAAATAAAAAAAAACTAATAAATATTTTAACAAATACCAAAATAAAAACGAAAAACCTAATAAAAATTACTGTGACTCGACTTCTAATTGAGAGCTATTTTTCGTTCAACGTTTTAAGAGCACTAGTGCCCAGTATTGCATCATAAACTTCAGTTGTTTTATTTGCAGTTTTTTTACGTTAATTGTGGCAATAAATTATCGATATTTGCTGGCAATCGCGAGGACGTAAAATTTTAGCGACGCGAACTGAATGGGGTTAATAGGATATCGTACCAATATTTTTGACTTTTATGAGGAATTTCGGCATTTTGTTCACTTGATTTTATTTGGTATATACAGGGTGTAACAGGACCCTTCACGGAGCCGAAGCCATCAACCAAGCATTATGTACATCAAACTAAAACTCTAAGCAAAACATATTGCTGGGAAACAACTTTTTTTTTTGGGGTGAAAAATCACATTTTACGGTAGGACTCAACGTAACGCACTCAAAACATTGTGCTGATGGATGGATTGAATAATACGGGGATCACGGAGGTGTTTAAAGTAAAAAAACTTACATTAAAAACCATGTATTTCAAAAAAAAGTTGTGAAAAAGTTGGCACTTTGACACCCAATATTTCCGTAACTCCCAGGTATGGTCTATAACTAAATTATTGTAATGACGGGGAGAGCAAGTAACTTTCGACTTCGGTATGGGTCTTGTTACACGCTTTGTACTCGACATTAATTGTCATGACACTTAAAGCGTAAAACTAGTTTGCATGATAAAATAAAATATCAGACTAGCATAGCATAGACTAAAATAGCATGCTATACATGCGGGCCTGTGGACGATGAGCTATGGGCTAGCTCGTCATCCGTCCGTCTTATGACGACAGGCCGTGTCGACGGCGCGCGAGTGTTCCACGCGCGCCTCAAAGAGAGTCAGCAAACAGGAAGGGGTCCGAAAGGACCGATGCCTGCCAGGATTGCGGGACTGTTCGAAAGAGATACCGCGGCCCTGGAACTCAAAGGGCAAAGGAAGGGACATGGATGGGTTTTAGTCAGTAAAAGTCTGACACTCCCTCCTGCTCAGCCCAGAGCGGGAGGGGTTATTTGATGATTTCCCATACGAAAAAAAAAAAGGGGTGCTATACATAGATTCGGATCAGCATAAATCGGCAGATATAGAAATATAGCCGGTCGGCCTAATTCTGATTGGCATACTCCGTTCCCGTACCGATCGCTTACCGATGACCGTTGGGGTAAACTTGTTTTTCAGTGGAGACCGTGAATCGGTAAGCGTAAGGTGGGACGCCCTCAGGCTCGGCGGAGCGACGATCTTCGCAGGGTGGCTGGTAACAACTGAATGAGAGTTGCTGAGAATCGAATTGAGTGGCGTGCGAATGAGCAGGCCTATGTCCAGCAGTGGACTGCTGTAGGCTGATTATGATACTCCGTTGGCATCTACCATTGTCAAACCGAAATATGCCAATCGGCATTTCTTCAAAATGAAAGTCGAACATATACAATGTAGTGATTGCTTCAGACGGCTTTTTAGTTCAATAATGTGCCGACCCAAAGTAATAGTGTGAAGCAGCCCTAACTTTTTTTTACAAACGACTCCTCTAAATATAAAATTACCATAACTCCTTTTTGCTAAACCACGCGTGATAACAAATTACCTACTTACAACTTTTGAACAAACTTCTCGGCCTCCGTCAACCCCATTACGTCATAAAAACAAAGGGGCATCATCAACTACCCACATGTAAGTACACTCCCTCCCCCTCGCCCCCGCAGCGCTAATCCTTCACTGTCGGTGTGAATTCAGTTAGGAGTTCCCTCGAGCCTGCTTTGGCCGACTCCGACTTGGCCCTGAGAGGCCTCATGTGATGTTTCACGATTGTCTTAATAGCGACTGTAAAGTCTTTGAGTTAATTTTGGTTCATTTTGACAGAAGCTGGTGGAAATTTGGTAATTGAATTGGTGAATGTAATGGTAGATACAGATTTTAGTATTTTGACTGAAATTATTAGCTGTGGTTTTTCAGTCTATTCCTCGTCGACTGTGAATTGTTTTATCCCACTGACAACTAATCCAACATGATTTTCTTTAGTTTTAATGGGGTCATTCAACAAATTGGAGTTAGTTCCTTAGCCTTTTATTATTATTAGTTATAATTTTAAAGTTACAACTACGCCTCTGTAGTCATAGCTTAGTGGTGTGACTCCGACTGCCAAGTCATAGGTCTCGAGGTCGAACCTAGCCACGCACTTCTGTTTTTGGATTAATGTGCGGATTGTATAATTATCACTTGCTTCGGTGAAGGAAAACATCATTAGGAAAACAGCATACCTGAGAGATGACGGCTTGTAAAGCCAAGTCAGAGGCGGCTTAAAAATTCTGACACCAGATTAAGCACAAACATACGAAAATATTTTTTTTAAATTATCTTCAAATGAAGTCCATGTCAACGCGACATGTATATGTATGTGTATGAGTACCTATAATGTATTAAATAGTAAACAAAAATTTTATGGCGTCATTCCAATTATCATAATTAATTTATCATAATTACTTTTGTTGTGTAACTCCAAAAACATTATCAACATGAATTCAATTAAACACCCCTGAAAATAACTTACTGATGTCATAAAGTAACAACATTTTTATAAATTATAAGAGCCTTGTGTATGTAATAGCGCGGTTAATTTATTTTATGTGCGCCCCAGACTTTCCAGTATAAAAAGACTAGAAAATTCTAGAATAAAATACGTAAACGTGTCCTTGAAAGGAAAACAGGGTCGCAACCCGTATCGAATTTAATCACAAGAAATACAAGTAGTAACATACAATGTACCTACATCTATACTTTTGTAAGTACGCTTATAAGAGGTTTTACTTAACATTGTTTGTTGTTCTGAGGACACTTCTGTATAAGTCTGTTTGTTGTCAAAGTATGTAGACATGGTGGGACTATTGGTCTTCTTGATTGAAGACTAGCTGTTGCCCGCTGCTTCGCTCGCGTTTTGGTCGGAAATTCTCTCAGACGGGCACGTGTAAATATAGCCTATGGCACTCTGGGATAACGTAGCTTCCTATTAGTGAAAGAATTTTCAAAATCGGTTCAGTAGATCAAGAGATTACCCCCTACAACCTCTCAAACTTTGCCTCTTTATAATATTAGTATAGATAAAACTCATTAGAGCCATAATTGTTATGTTAGTAGTTAGTTTTCCTTTCTGCGCAGTGGGTCAAATATTACATTGAGCAAAACTTTAACATTTGTTAGAATTTCTTAAACTAGTTGTGAAAGAGTGAGAATCTCAAAATTGTTTTTAAAAGTAGTTATCAAAAACAAAGAAAAGAAGGTAGATTTATTTAAAACATCCCATCTAAAATGTGGTATAAATAAACTAAAAACTCAACCAGACTTAAATAGAGTTTGATACTTTTCGTCCCTTGTAGCTATTGCGTTTTTTGTCTTTGAATTTAAAAGTTTGTTCACTTTCCTCAAAATAAGTCGCCGGTACTACCTAAACCAGAATTAGTATTCCTACCAGTGTCCTTCAGAGATAGGTAAAAAAAGCTATAAAATTGGCGAAGATGTCTTTTTCTTTTTCTTCAGCGTTTAGAATAAAACCAACATAAAAATAGGTGCTATGTATTCCCACGATTCCTCCGATCGATGTACACGGTTTGCGAGGAACTTTTATAAGAAGAAATGAATTTCATAAAAAACGTGTCTGTATACAATGTCAAGTCTGTGACTAAACTGGAATAAATGGGTTTGTCCTTGTTTTGATAAATAAAGGTTCTGATAATATATTCGTAGGCTGAAGGTAACCTAATTTGCGACTGTTTTCGCTAGAATAACTTTATAACCTTTCAGCAGTCCAGCCTTTTTTTTTCCTTTGGGAATTCATCAAGTGACCCTCCCACTCTGGGCGGAGTAGAAGGGAGTGCCTGGCTTGTACTGACAAAAAAAACCATCCATGTTCCTTTTTTTGCCCTTTGTATTCCAGGGCCGCGGTATCTCTTTCGAACAGTCCCACAACCCTGGCAGGCATCGGTCCTTTCGGACCCCTTCCCGTTTGCTGACATCTCTTTGAGGCGCGCGTGGAACACGAACGCGCCGTCGACACGGCCTGTCGTCATAAGACGGACGGACGGCGAGCTAGCCCATAGCTCGACGTCCACAAGCCCGTGTCTACGGCCCTTGGCATCTCCCACGACGGCTGAGACGTGAGACTCTCTCCCTCTCGCGTCCCGCCATTTTCCTTGCTAGAATGACTGCTTGGCAGAAGGAGGTGACGGCGTCTCATTCCCTCTCGCTTCGGACCATGGATTGAACCAGGGCCGGAGTGATTCTGATACTTTTTTTTGTGGAAGGTAGCATTGAGCTTGGACATTTGATTATGAGTGGGTTTATTCATACGTAGCGAGGAATAGTAAAGTAATGAGTAGTAAAGAATGATAGTGAGGAATAGTAAAGTACGTCAGTTTCAAAATTGTTACCTTTATAAAATTCATCTATGTATAATGACACCATTTTCGATAGGTAGGCAATTTCTGACTATAGGAAGGTTCACATACCGGATCGTTCTCTACGTGGGCTCTTTGCATCCCGTCCGATTAACAGCCGATGGAGTGCGGCGATGCGTGAAAGAAAGTAAATAAAAGGGCCGCACAAAGTGTTTCAGTTCGCACATCCTCGAGCAACTTCGCGGTTCATTTGCGCGCAGCTGGCAAAAAATAACGGTCTTGAATTTGTTAGTGAATCAACAGCAATTTGTACTGTCAGCTTGGGGGCGAAGCAATTCGCATACTTGATTCTTGCATGACAAGAATATTAATTGTACTGACTAAGTTACTTGACTGGCTCGTAGATCTAGTGATCGCTACTGCTGCCTCCCAGGTTGGTGACAATGTTATTGGGTTTCTTTATCATTAAATAGTATAAAACAAAGTCGCTTCCCGCTGCCTGTCCCGATGTATGCTTAGATCTTTAAAACTACGCAACGGATTTTGATGCGGTTTTTTTTTTAATAGATACAGTGATTCCAGTGGAAGTTTTATATGCATAACATTGCACCTGTGCGAAGCCGGGGCGGGTCGCTAATTATCAATCGGTTCATGCAAATAGGATCGCCCTCTATGACATGGGACTTAAACACATGACGAAATGCAGTTCAAATATAGGTACATAATTAGTGTTATATCGTATGTTATAGTGTCTCAATAAAGGACGTACTTCAAAGTCGCTCAATTGTTTTTTTTTATTCCTAAGCAAAATTAAACAAAACACAACCACTGACCTCCAAAATCAAATTCAATCTCCACATTAATATAACACTGTGCTGAAAAATACACGAAACAGTCACTGGACGTATCGAACTATCTTTTAGCCGGGCAGTATATCAAAGGCTGCAGTACCGGCTAATCTAGGTGACAATGTACAAATCAGACTAGCGGCAGCACAATCACTGCGTTTTGGCAACGCGTTCGTGTGTACACACGAATTATGGCGGGTCCCATTCAGTGTAGGCTTCAGAATCATTTAGGATTGTTTTGAAATCAAAATGTTTCAGATTTTGCTATTTGGGGCAATTGGAGCTTAGTTCGTGCCTTAGTTA
The DNA here is from genome assembly GCA_947578425.1 of Eugnorisma glareosa. NCBI lineage: Eukaryota > Metazoa > Arthropoda > Insecta > Lepidoptera > Noctuidae > Eugnorisma > Eugnorisma glareosa. The sequence continues at coordinate 13,711,068 of OX387960.1, read as the reverse complement.
TGTTTGGACAAGTGTTGTTAGGGTCTATTTCGACCTGAATTTTGATCGCTGATCGCAAGCAAATACATCGTAACCAAAAAATTCGAACATGACAAGACGTCCCATTCCCGGTCACGGAGTGATACTTGTGTTAGTGAGAATATTTTAGGCGTAGCTATGATACGCATTATTTTCTTAGTAAATATTTTTATCTTTATTTGTAATAAATAATCATTATACTTTTCCTCAACAGTCTGTTACTAAGCTCTTATTATACGTCCTTCTGTTTTGCAAAGATTATAGTATTACACGAAAGATGCTGTACGGAAATCTAGAAACTTTTCTAGGTTATTCTGTTGCCAGAAAACCTAAGAGACTGAAGACCACGCTGGCAGCAGCGCCAGGCCAGTCCGCGAAATTCAAATTTTCTTACGTTTTTTTCAATTTGCGTGTAGTGTCGAGCAATGGTGGCCCAATGGTGGCGGCCCCGACTTGTAAATCGTGGGTTCGACCCCAGGCACGCGCATTACTTTGTGTAATTTATTTCACCACCACTGCTCTCATAAAACGGTGAAGGAAAACATCGTGAGGAAATCGGCATGTCCTCGAACCAAAAATTCGAAGACATGTGACATCTACCAACCCGTACTGGGCCTGCGTAGTGGATTGTAGCCCATTCCCTCTCTTAGAGAGGAAGCCGTGTGTCCCAGCAGTGGGAACATTATAGGCTCATTATACTACGTGTCCTGTCAGGCTATATGTTGATGAAAATCATTGCGGTCTGTTAGGACTGATTCCTATATTGTACTGACCTCATAATGAACGAATATGAAAATCACCTTTTCCTAAAATGACTGATTTTCTAAATGTCTTTGTTTTAGAATGTCGGAAATAAAACTGTCAAATTCATGTACAGTCAGTAACACTTTATTTTTAAAATTAAATAACGAAAATTCTATTCTCTTCGAAAAAAAACAATAATATTGCGACCCACCAAAATTCGCGGGCTACCCTAGCACTTCCACCATAATATCATCATGACCCAATACTATCATTGACAATACGAAACCAGCTATTGGCACTCAAAAGAACACTCCTGTCTATTTCCTATTGGGATTATGTCAAGGAAATAGACAGGAGTGTCACAACAGGAGTGTAACAGTTTGCGAAGTACTTTAATGAAGAAAATGTCTAAGGAGACATTTTCTTCATTAAAGTACTTCGCAAACTATACCAAGTAAAGGCCAAGGGTAATCAAAGTTCAGATCATAATCTAATTTAGTCTAGAGCTGCGTCAACATAATCTAAATTGTTGGATGTCAGCCTTATAGGTAGTGACGTCAATGCTCAGTACTTAAGTTTCTTGCTTGTCCAGTACCGCTAATTGCTTGCCAACTTAAATTGGCTTAGAAGTTGTTGATTAGTTCGTTTGATGATATTTGCGGGAAGAGGCAGTCGGGAGGTGAAGCGGATCTCACGTCACATTGGCTTGTTTGAGATCCGTTGATGCCTAACATACGTACACTGCGCGGCCGTACGGATGAGCGGCGCTCACCGCCTCTCCGCGCGGCGCTCACTGCCTTTCCGCGCGGCGCTCACCGCCTCTCCGCGCGGCGCTCACCGCATCTCCGCGCGGCGCTCACCGCCTCTCCGCGCGGCGCTCACCGCCTCTCCGCGCGGCGCTCACCGACTCTCCGCGCGGCGCTCACGGCCTCTCCGCACGGCGCTCACCGCCTCTCCGCGTGGCGCTCACCGCCTCTTCGCGCGGCGCACCGCCATTTAAATCTTCACTGCCACCGCCCAACCACGCGGACGAGTTGTGTCGTGTAGAATCGCCTCTGGGAACAGGTTATGTGATTTTCTGCTTCGGAAACGGTGCTGGGAAATACAAAAACAAAAGGAAACGAATGTAAGATAATACGTCTCAGTTTTATCAAAGAACAAAATTAGGGATGACTGAATAGTTTAAACCCAGTAATTATCATGTTTTCAACTCTACTGATTTCTGAAATGCGATATTATTAATATTTTTATATACATACTAGTTGTGGCCCGCGGCTTCACTCGCGTTTTGGTCGGAAATTATCCCACGGGCATGTTGTAAATATATCCTATGGCACTCGGGGATAATGTAGCTTCCTATTAGTGAAAGAATTTTCAAAATTGGTTCAGAAGATTCAGAGATTGCCCCTACAACCTCACAAACTCACAAACTTGATCTTTTTATAATATAGTGTAGATATAGATTTATAATATTAGTATAGATGTGCCTGAAAGTCTTTACACCTGTGATAAAATAAGCCTTTTGACTGCAAAACTGAGTATGCGTGCAAGATTCTAGCAACGTAGCTCAAGATTACAGAGCACACATCTGCAATCTCAACGTTGCAGATTTATTTTCTATTCCCTGTGACGCATTATAAACTCGAGTACAGAAATTACAAAATACTAGCTATTTTGTTCTTGCCGTGCACGGGCTTATAACTTGACGAAACATTGATTTTCTTAGTCTACACTAATATTATAAAGAGGAAAGATTTGTATATTTGTGTGTATGTTTGTAATGAATAAACTCAAAAACTACTGCGCCGATTTCAAAAATTCTTTCACCATTAGAAAGCTACATTCACGCTGAGTAACATAGGCAAATCCGGGACGGGCCGCTAGTTATAAATATAATCCTCTGGAATCAAATCTTTAAATGATGATGAGCCTATCAAAATCAGAAGGTTAGAAAGAACGACATGGTCACACAGTCAGACAGGAAAAACTACTTTATTTTGGAATATTATTGTATAGGGTGTATTAACGAAGCCGAAAGCACTTGTTTTCCCCTTCATTGCGATCATTTTTTTTGTTCTAGACCGTACAGTTTGACAGTTTAGTGTACTTTTTGTTTATTGACAGTTTAAAAAACACAAAAGCCTTTAAGGTTCCAAGCATACAGGCTTAAATGCAGGGAAGCACTGCAATAAGTAGAATATTTAGATAATATAACCTTCTATCTCCGACCAAAATTCCTCCAGCAATTATAGACCTACATTTAATTTTGTGCTCACACTGCATAATCATGAGCACATTAAAGTTACGTAACATGTACCCAACGTGCGAATTTCGCTCGTTGCTCGGAGCACAGCTTTGAAATAGTTCGGTTTAAATCACACACAAAGGCAGGATTCTCGGGGAAATCACTCGCGTTTTTGGAATATATGGGTCCACGTGAATGTGATGTGGTAGAAATATTTTCTGTTAAATGGTTAGTTTTTGCGTGATTTTTCGTGTCCCATCCAAATATAAAAGTCCTGTTTATATATTTATGAAAAGATTTTTACAAAAGGCGTTCAAAGGTTTTTATGTCTCTTGTTCCGTTCATTGTCTACAGATCCCATAGAGTACTTCATCATCAGCCTAAAGCAGTCCACTGCTCAACATAGGCCTCTTCAATCGCACGCCACTTAACGTGATTCTCAGCAACTCTCATCCAGTTCCTACCAGCCACTGACCGCTATTGACAACAATAGTTCCTGGTGTGACCTGATCGTGGAACTAAAAGAGTGATGGACATAAATATTAATGGATGAAGAGGGAGAGGAAGGCCAAAGAAACGATGGACGGATTGTGTGAGGAATGATATGAAAGAGAAAGGAGTGAATGATGCCGTGACGTCTGACAGGGGAGAATGGAAGAAGAAAACGGGTTGCGCCGACCTCAAGTAGAATGGGACAAGGACAGAAAAATGATGATGTGACGTGATCGTTGAACATTACCTAATAATTACATTACACCTAATCCAATCCGTTTGTGACGTCAATGATTGATTTAATTTATCAAAGAACGCGGTCTGGGTTCTTTATTATTTTATAAATACCTATTTACAAAATCTTAAAACAACACCAGTAAATTATATTTTAAAACTTGCTTTAACATACTGATACCAAAGTTCGAACACAAGTTGTTCCTTTGAGCATGCCTGGCTACACGTGCAACTTCGAAAAACTTAGGAAAAACATGTTTTACTTTTAAGCATAATATACAGTATACAGTCTAAGCCTGACTTAAGTTAATATTGGTCTGGTATAACGTGCAAAGTTGAGTCCTAGCAATAGGCTGGTACGCGAATCTTTTATTAAGTGTTGTACTTTCTGCTACAGATTCTTAGCGAGATTGTTTCGCCTTTGTCTCGTTAGTAAGAAGTTTCCATGTTAACGAAGTTCAGATGGAGAAGAAACTGAAGCCTTTGGCTACATTTTCATCAAGGGTGTGGAAATATTCAATTTTAAGCTTTATTTCTAAATAAAAGTTCGTTGTGGATGTTCAAGTCTTTACGAAATACAAGGAAGGTAATCCGAGAAAACATACAACGAACTTCGTTGTACTATGTTGGTATTCGAAATCTTCCTTGTTGTGAAAAATGTTGTTGTGAAATATGAAGACTTTTGTCAGTATCTCCATAACAATAGTATGAGATTTTCGTGCTCTCGCCATTCTAATACGGAATAATAAGATACGTAAATAATCGAATTCTGTACAGTTCATCTGTGTTTCAATCTTAACTGAAGATAATTTAGCAATTATCACTGCTATTTACCTAATCGATAATATCTTAGCACAATGGATTTTTGAACAGTCAGTTAAAAAAAAAAACATCGATAAGACAGGGTCATATTAATTTAGCTAACAACTGCACAAACTTGATGGGTTGGCATCAATTTCATAACAAGGTTAGACAGAGGTGTCGGTACATACTCGTTATAGTACACCCACTTGCCGCCAGTTTTACTTAAGGCCCATGTAGTCATTTGATGATTTCCCATCGATAAAAAAAAAAAAAAAAAAAAAAAAGGCCCATGTAGTAGGGAGCGAGCCTTTTGCCATTTCTTTTTTGTCGGATGCGATACCGTCAAATAACTCCTCCCGCTCTGGGCTGAGCAGGAGGGAGTGTCAGACTTTTACTGACTCAAACCCATCCATGTTCCTTCATCGCCCTTTGTGTTCCGGGGCCACGGTATCTCTTTCAGCCTTTTGCCATCAACTGGGCACAAATTTAGGACTAGCTACTACTGAGAAATTTCTGAAAGAAAAACACAATAACACAGCACAACCTGGGAATCGAACCCAATACCTCATGCTCGACAGTGGCGCTTGGAACAACTAGACATCGAAACAGACATCAGTCATCCCTAATCAGGGAGCTAGGGTGGATCGAATAATTTTCCCACCCGCACGCAAAATAATCGCTTGGACGTGGAGTTGCGGACACCAGCCCGCTATACAATACAATACAATACAATACAACATTACCTAAAAAAACCACGTTTGTTGCAGGGAGCCCCACTTAAATATTTATTTTATTGTTTTTAGTACCTAGTAGTTGTTATAGCGGCAACAGAAATACATCATCTGTGAAAATGTTAACTGTCTAGCTATCACGGTTCATAAGATACAGCTTGGTGACAGACAGCCAGACAGACAGACCGGCAGTGGAGTCTTAGTAATAGAGTTACGTTTTTACCTCTTGGATACGGAACCCTTAAAAGGATGTTCTCTAGGTTATTGACCGCAGGTGATCTTGTTACTTGATACAATGATAAACATTAAACTCTCGTTTATTATTGGCTGATACAGGCATGTTAAACTTTCGTTTATCATTGTATTAAGTCTCCTCCCATTTCGTTTATAACGACACTCACTTCACTCACTTTATCAGGATCCGGTGACATCTCTAAACAGTATCACGTACCTTCGAATTCGTCACGTGCGTCTTCAGATAAATTAATTATGTGAATTGTTAGTCTATTGTAATTAATTCAATCGCTCGAGCTACATTGTTTTGTTTTCTGGTTCTTGTATGTTAAGGTTTCACTGTTTCTGTCTTATGTACTCCATTGTACTCGTACATCTATACTTCTATTATAAAGAGGTAAAATTTGTTTGTAAGTTTGTATGTAAGGGGTAATCTCTGGATCTACTGAACCGATTTTAAAAATTCTTTCACTAATAGGGAGCTAGATTATCCCCGAGTGTTATAGGCTATATTTACAACGTGCCCGTGGGATAATTTCCGACAAAAAGGCGAGCGAAGCCGCGGGCAACAGTATACAATATACGAACGGGTGAGCTAGAAATACGGTATGAAAAGTAGGTTGAAATACGATAAGAAAAGAAAACTCGTTTTGAGTAAAACTTCACTATTGAGTTGAACAAATGTGTAGGTACCTAAAACAATTTCCCTAACTTGCACAATTTAAACGACAAAAAGGTTAAAAAAAAATGGTTTAGCGATCGCCAGTCATAAATTACGTTTATAAGTAACTGTTACGGTGTTTTAACTGCGGTTTCTGCTTACACAGGCGGGAAAAAGGTACTCCTCTACGTAAATAAGTATTATGTACTACTTTTTGGTCACACATATCGTCTCACTGAACAGATAGGCAAGATTTTCTGTGCATAGCCTTTCACTCTTCTCCCGTGCGGTTATCTCCAACCTATCTCTCACAAACGCCTCTAGATCTTCATGCCAGCATTTTGTAGGCCTCCCTCGGCGACGATGTCCGTCTTCTGGCACCCAATGCGTGACGGCTCGGGTAAATCGGTTCTGATGCATTCTACAGACATGACCCGCCTAATACCAGTTCAACCCAGTAGTCTTATTTGTGGACACACATCAGTGATTCCGGTTTTTGAGCGTATTGTGATATTCCAAATTCGGTCGCTGAAATAACCACACATTCTCTTGAACAATTACAATTAACTTTCTCCAACCTACTTCTTGTGAAATAACTCTCAATGCAGTCACGTCTCTTTCTTTATTGCTTCGAGTTGTCGCTACTTAATTACGTTCAGTAAGATTGCAGTTTCTTTCCGTTCATGTTTGCAGACCTTCGCAGTGCAATGTTCTCTGAGGAAATTGGATTTGTTTTTGTTTTTTTTAAATACTGAATAGTCGGTCAGGATTGGTTTTATTTGAAGTTGGAACAGCTGTTGGTATTGTATTGTTTTTGCCTTTATTAATGTCTTTGCACTTTTCCTTTTGATTTTCTTTTCCCTTTAAAAAAAAAAACGGTTTTAAAATAATGTACACAACGAAGTGAACCCACGTTATTTGGGAATTAAAAACTGGCATGACCTTCAACTAAAAAACTATTTTTTATAAGATACAATTAAACCACAGGCTTTTTGTTTGTAAGCCAACTTTGGGGATGTCACTTACACCCGCTTAAACCCACCGATAACAGACGTTTCACTCGAGTGAACGTTCATTTTTGTTTCATTCTACGTTCTTTTTTGATTCATTTTATGTTCAGACGTTTCACTTCGAGTGAAAGACAATAAAGAACACAAAGCAGAAGCGCCTGATTGCAGCTTGATTAAATTTAATAGTTCCATCAGTTCCATGGAACAATTACTGTAATCCACGCGAGCGAAGCCGCGGGCGTAAGCTAGTATTAATTATACACCCATATTTCTCCGTGGACTGTATTAATTCTTATGAATTATACAGACACACATTTAACAGGGCCCATTTCCTAACAAAATACCAATAAAATTGTCTCAGTGGGAATCAGAGGCACGCTGCGTATAAATTGATTAGTACAATTTTATCAACTTTTATCTCTCCCCTGAAACATTTGACGGGAAAATAAAACGATGACAAAAAGCCACCATCTTAAATTTGCGTTACAAAAATAATTCGAACTGAGAAACGAAGATCTTACCTTGTACTAAAATCAAGGTTTATGAAGCAGGTTACGGTTCAGTAACCTCGAGACAAATGAAGCTTTTATTATTAGTGTTTCGTACCCAAGGGGTAAAAACGGCACCCGATTACTAAGACTCCACTGTCCATCTTTCTATCTGCCTGTCTGTCACCAGGCTGTTTCTCATGACCCGTGATAGCTAGACAGTTGTTCACAGATGATGTATCGCTGTTGCCGCTATAACAAAAAATACTAAAAACAGAATAAAATCAATATTTAAGAGAGCCTCACGTCTCAGCCGCCGCGGGAGACGCACCGGGCGTCGGGGGCCACGTGGTGGCCCCCGGCCACCGTAGGCGCGGGCCTGTGGACGGTGAGCTATGGGCTAGCTCGCCGTCCGTCCGTCTTATGACGACAGGCCGTGTCGACAACGCGTTCGTGTTCCACGCGCGCCTCAAAGAGAGTCAGCAAACAGGAAGGGGTCCGTAAGGACCGATGCCTGCCAGGGTTGCGGGACTGTTCGAAAGAGATACCGCGGCCCTGGAACACAAAGGGCAAAGGAAGGAACATGGATGGGTTTTAGTCAGTAAAAGTCTGACACTCCCTCCTGCTCAGCTCAGAGCGGGAGGAGTCATTTGATGATATAACACCCGAAAAAAAAAAAAGGGGGGGTTCCCATACAACAAATGTGTTTTTTTTTTGATAATGGTTTGGTACCCTTCGTGCGCGAGGCCGACTCGCACATGGCCAGTTCTTAGCCAGCTTGGCCAGTCCTTACGATTTTAAGTTAAAACAATACATTACTGATTCATAGCAGGCACTCTGAATTAAAACATCTTAGGTCATCATCATCTGCCTAGCTTTTTCCCAACTATGTTGGAGTCAGCTTCCAGTCCTACCTGATGCAGCTGAATACCAGTATTTTACATGGAGCGATTAGCTATCTGACCTCTTAGTACTGGGTAATTACGGAACCCCTTGGTAAGACTGGTTGTCAGACTTTCAGGCCACTGAGTACCTGTAACGACTTTCAAAGATCTACAAATGACGGCCGGGACCAACGGCTCAACGTGCTTTCCGAGGCACGGAGGAAACTCGGTATGTAATGAGAGGTTATCCATCCAAGGCAACCGCGGTTTAACCTTAAGATCGACACGAGTGGCTGAAAACATCGTAAGTAAAGTAATTATGTAAAAACGTAACACGAAAGAAATACGCGTTAAAATTTTTGTCAAATTACGGTGTGTAAATATTTATAGTGTGTTTAGTTGCGCTAGCGTATAAGACTTCATATTCATTAATAATCGTCCTTCCTTGTGATTTAATTTCATGACAATGTATTCCACTCCCAATTCAGTAGCCGCTAATATTATCACAATCGCAAGGAAACCTTAGATTAAATTAAGGTTGCCAACATAACCCACCTTAATTCTGTCAAGTTGGTGGCTATTTTTAGCACTGGCAGCACCAAATGGTTTGGCTCCGTGCCATCTATTTGAGACTGGCCTAAATTGACTGAAGCTAGCGAATTAAATATAAAACGTAGAGAGCACTACTAAGTTTGATAACGGTCACCGAAACTGTTATAGAAAAAATTTATTTTGGTATAAGTAGAAAAGTTGCTAGCTATTTAAACAAAGAGAAACATTACATTTTATTAACTGTAGTAATTAACTATACTATATACTACATAATATTATAGAGAGGTAAATTTTGTTTGTAAGTTTGTATATAGGGGGTAATCTCTGCATCTACTGAACCGACTTTGAAAATTCATTCACTAATAAGAAGCTACATTATCCCCGAGTGCCATAGGCTATATTTACAACGTGCCCGTGGGATAATTTCCGACCAAAACGCGAACGAAACAGCGGGCAACAGCTAGTAAGGAATAAAGTGTTTCTATTTCTCTTATCTTCCGGTCAAAGTAGACACATATTTTTTTTAGTACTAGCCACGGAGTCTGGATTTGTGCCCGATTGATGCCAATAGGCTCGCCCCCTATTGTATGGAACTTACAAATATAACTGGCGAAATGTGGGTGTACTATTAGGTACACCTCTGCCTTACCCTTTGGGGATAACAGGCGTAATGTTATATTATATGTCATGCATATGTACGCAGTTATGTAGTAGGTCCACTTTCCAGCCAGTTATTTCACAGGACTTGCTTTGCTGACATCACTTTTAGACCGCATTTACTGGGATAGGAGTGGGTTCAAGTTAATTATTCCGAATTTCGTTTCCAGAAAAGTAATAACGCAGAATTTATGAAAACTAAAACTAGACCTAAATTGCCGATCTGAGCGAGCAATTGGCTGTAATGCTTATTTTAGGAAAATGTCTTAGTATAGCAATAGAATTTTGTGTTATAGGCGATTAAATAACTGAATTTTAAAAAGAAAATTATTTAATTTTATTAATTATTACAATTTTCTAAAGAACATTAGCAAAACATAATTCTAAATATTTAATCAATTGTATAACTAAACATAAATATTTACACAATCATTTTCAATGTTGTTTAAAAACAAGACATTTCTCATGTTATGCGAAGGAATGAGGAGAATGTGTGAAATTTTCGAGTAGGATTTATATAAGTGATTGGATTGTAGTTGGATTGGTATGAGTAGAGGAAGACCAAAGAAACAATGCATGGACTGTGTGAAGGATGATACGGCAAGAAAGGAGGCGACTGATGAGTTGACGAGTAATAGAGAAGTATGGAAAAAGAAGACATGTTGCGCCGACCCCAAATAAATGGGAATAAGGGCAGGAGAATGATGATCTTGAAAAACACGCCTTTTCATGTTTTACACGATTATAAATATAAAAGGACAGTTAGCAAGACCAATAAAAATGTTATTTCATTCTTGCATGGTTCGTTTAGCAGAAATTTAAGCAGATTTTGCTTTTCCTTATGTAAAACAAAAGTCTTTGAGAAGAATAGGCAATTTAAAGATAGAACGTCGTTTCACTTTGCTTCAGTTTATCTCATATAATTATTATGTAAATAGTTTTATATTAAGCTGATCCACGATCTCATTTTTAATTTAAGTATAGTAAGTATTGTTTGTAAATTATCTGTAAATTAATCACTATATTTTTGTATGCCAACAGGCAGAATGTACTGGGAAAATATCTAAAACGAACACCATTAATGTAACACCTGCATTCTATACAAATAAAGAAATTATTATTATTTCCTTTATTTAACTTTTGTACAAATTATTTACATTTTTAAATATTTCTTATAAAAAAACAATATAAAAACATTTAAAAATATAAAAAATTGTTGCCCGCCGGTATCGGGAACAGAGTCCAAGCTACCGGTGGTCAGGGCTCCAGAGAGAGAAACCTCCTAACAATACGAGCCGTGTCCAGGAGTACTGCTTTCTGTATCAAGCCCTTGATCCAGCTGCCTAACGAGAGCCTCCTCAGGTATTCATCGAGGCTCTTAGCAATTAAGCCATGGGCTGATACGACTATCGGCACAATGATCGCTGAGTCCACATCCCACATGTCGACAACCTCGCGAGCCAAGTCAAGATATTTTATTTGCTTATCTTTCTCGGCTTTCACGAGGTTCTCATCATGCGGGACCGTTATGTCAACAATCATTGCGCGCCGCTCTGATCGATCCACCACCACTATATCAGGCTTATTGGCTAAAATAGTCCTGTCAGTGATGATGGATTGATCCCAGTACAATGTGATATTGCCATTTTCGAGAACTGGGTCGGGCACATACCTATAGTACGGCACTTCCGATTCCACAAGTTTGTATTTTAGAGCAAGTTGCTGATGGATAATCCTGGCTACAAGGTTGTGTCTATGCAAGTACTCTCCGTTAGCCAAACGAGAACACCCAGAGATAATGTGACGGATTGATTCACCTGGACGGTGGCATGCCCGACATATGTCAACCGTGCCGTCCTTCACAATAAATCTCCGGTAGTTATTCGTCATCATAACTTCATCCATAATTGCACAGACAAAACCTTCGGTTTCTCCGAAGAGGTCCCCGGAACGTAGCCAGGCTACGGACGCTGACAGGTCTACATCGGGCCCGTGCAGGGCCCGGAAAAAGCGTCCGTGAAGCTCCTTACTCTGCCATACCTCCCTGCGGTCGTTAGTGTCAAGCACTACAGGTTTGCGCCAGTTCTCTTTAGCCAAGGAGAGCGGGGTGAGGCCCTTGTCCACCGCGACCACATCTCGATGCATCCCCACGTCGGCTTCTAGGAAATATTCCCTGAGACTGCATATCTCGCGGTTGTGGAGAGTCTTAGCGTTTAAAAAGCCTCGACCCCCACACTTCCGCGGGATATACAGTCTCATAACCGAAGAACGCGGGTGATGCATTCGATATGCCGTCAACAATGTACGGACCTTCCTATCCAGGGCGTCTAGTTCTGTTTGAGTCCATTTCAGTATGCCGAAAGAGTACATCAAAACCGGCATGACCCAATCGTTGAAGGCACGCACCTTATTTCCGCCTGCTAAAAGACTATTAAATACTTTTTTCAGGCGGCCAAAGAAGCGTTCCTTCAACGATTGCTTCATGTCAGCAACATTGATGCCCAGCGCTTCCGACATACCCAAATACTTATAGGTTTCGGTTGCTGAGAGGGATCTAAGATTTATGGAATCCGAGAGCTGGGTTCCCACAGATTCCACAATCTCCCCTCTTTTAACATGCATGACCGCACATTTGTCCACACCAAATTCCATCCTGATGGCGCTACTGAAAGTTTCAGTTACCTTCAGTAGCTCCATCAGTTGCAAATCGTTGGGGGCAAAGAGTTTCAGGTCATCCATGTAAAGGAGGTGAGATACAACTTGACCACCTCTCCTCAACCGATAGCCTAGACCTGAATCCTCCAGCAGCGTGCTAAGAGGATTCAAGGCTAAGCAGAACCAAAGTGGACTCAAACTGTCGCCCTGAAATATACCTCGCTCTATCCTTATCGGCTCGCTATTCCTCTGGATTTGCCGACATCCTGGATAGCGAAGGACTGTCCTCCATTGTCCCATACACGACATCAGGAAGGTGCGCAGAGTTGCATCTACTTTATACAACTCTAGCACCCTCATGAGCCATGTATGTGGCACGGAGTCATAGGCCTTCTTATAATCTATCCAACATGTCGACAGATCCCTTCGGGAACGGCGAACCTGTTGGCTAATGGCCATATCAATGAGGAGTAGCTCCTTAGTACCGCGGGACCCGTTCCTACATCCATTTTGAGAAGCGGACATGATAGAATTATCATCAATGTGTTTGTTAATTTTAGCTCTCAAAATGGATGTAAGAACTTTATAGACTGTCGGAAGACAGGTAATCGGTCTATAATTTTTAGGCTCCGCAGTACTACCCGATTTATGGAGCAGGTGGGTTATACCTGTTGTCAGGAACTCGGGCAGCGACCCTGACTCTAAGGCTGACTGGAACAGGGTTGCCAGGCGAGCGTGCGACCTTGTGAACCATTTGATCCAAAAGTTGTGCAGCCCATCCGGCCCTGGAGATTTCCAGTTAGGCAACGGACGGACTGCACGAACTACGTCTTGGGGGCAGATGGTGATTGCCCCCATTTCTTGTACTGGATCGCACGCCCGCTCGACCTCCCGGATCCATTCATCCTCGGTATGGCTAACAGGCACCGACCAGATGCTGCGCCAGAATGAACACATGGCATCATCATCCGGCAGGGGCGTGTCAGCCACACCTTGGTCCGGTCGCTCCCAAGCCCTATAAACCCACCTTTCATCTCTTTGGAATGTGCGATTCTGAGTGTATCGGTCCACCCGCCGTTTATACCTACGAATACGGTTTGCCCATGCATACACTTTTTGCTTCAGGAAGTCGATGCGCTCTGTGACACGGGACATGTAGTCTCGAGGACTGATATCAGTCCCCGAGAACGCCCGCCTCACAAAACGCATCACTCTAGGGCGTGTATTGCCCTCCCTGAAGCAGATCAGTTTGCCGATGAGTGCTCTGGCCCCACCAATACGTCGTTCAATCCTGTACTGCCATGCTGGTACGGCTGGCTTAAGTCGTGTAGCTCTGTCATCAGAAAATTTGACGTGAGCTACACGACATGCCGCTACAGCCGCACAATACAGGATTGAATGAGCATCGATGAGGTCTTCGCAGTTATCAAAATAGTTTGACAACTGCGAATCCAGAACAGCCACCAGCGCCCTATTTTTGTTATGCATGGGCAAACGAGGTATGCGTGGCCTAAGGTCGGCTGGCATGTATCGATATTCCCGAATCGCACCTTCCAAAGCACTCCTCATTTCCTCATTGCACTGGGTACTTACATTAGTAACCATGTCATCACTTACGTCGTTATTGCGATTTGGTAATATGGTAGACTGTGGTGGAACCACAGCCTGCGACGGCGTGGCAATGACATGGCTACTCTGCATTTCAGTCCGCAAGCGATCAAGTACGGTGTCATCCAACATACGATTACGCTGGATGACTCGCACCTGATCCGACAGTCGTTGCGCCGACACGTTGACAGCTGGCTCAAGCACCTGAAACAGAGAGAGCATCCGAACACGGTACGCGGTCAGGTTGTTTCCTCCATCTGTAGCCCCATAATATGCGCGCATGACATTCTCGTTTATGGAATGAGTCCATCGCATGCGCGACACATTTCCACCGGCAGCGGGGACCCTGTTCGGGGCCGGTTGGCCTCGAGGTCCCAAGCTCGCTGGTGGCCGTCCTCTTCCTCGTCGTCGAGGCGATGGTGGTGGTGGTGTCGACGGCGGGGAGAAAAACTCGTCGCTCGAGCTCGACGCAACTGCAGCGACCGGCGACACGATGCTCACGGATGTGGCGCGTCCCGGCGGCTGCGAGGCGGAGCTGAGCGACGAGCCCGGAGATGGTGGGTGTGCCTGTTGTTTGGCTCGGCTTCTGGTCAGCATTTTATGACGTTTTAGTTTTATGGCATTGATTTTCTTATATTTTCGTTATTCGTACATTCCTGTCGTGTTTCGTTTGATTTGGATAATGCTTTTTTTTTTTCATTATTTCGTTATTTATAATTCGTTTTGTTATGGAAATGTGGTAAAAATATTAAATAAATAAATAAAAATATTAAATAAATAATAATAATTATTATTATTATTATTCACTTTAGGCTGATGGTCGTTTGTTTTTATTTTAGGGTCTGCCACCGAGAGCATAGTTTTGATTTTGTTTTGGAAAATATGACCGAGGAATTCAAGAAAATTAGAATAGTAACATCACGCATGTAATCCCCGAAGGGCTTGGCAGAGGCGTACCCATTAATACTCCCACACCCCGCCAGTTATATTTTAGTCCCATATAATAAGGGGCGAGCCTAATTGCCATCAAACGGGCACTAATCTAGACTCCGTGGCTGCTACTGAAATATTTCCCGATGGAAAACCCCAATATCACTTCGCCTGACCTGGGATTCGAACCCAGGACCTCATGCTCAGCAGTCGCGCTTGCGACCACTAGACCAACGAGGCAGTCATTTAATTCATTCATATCATCATCACTTCACCACTTAATAAATTAATCTAAATCTAACACAAAGCACATAAAACAGAACTTCATTAAAGAAAGATATGTTAAGTGCGAATCTCCTAATCTTTTAGAGTTTCATCTCAAACGTGAGTGCGAAAGCCGTATTAAGATAAAGGGAAAAATAAAAGGGCGGTAGGAATTCGCTGATCGAACGATTGGCAATCGGTCAATGAAGTTCTTGGCTAATAAAAAAGGTCTATAACTAAATCAACAAAGGCCATCGATCATTGCCAAAGTTCAAGCAACTTGTTTTTCGTTCGTCGTTTGTTTTCAATTAAGCTGCGAGAACGATAGTGGGACACCTTTGTAATTGATGATTCTATCTCGAAATGAATTCGATTTTGCTTTGCTTGTTTATCTAAAATACATTAATACAGGGTGCAATTTAAGTCATAGGCAATATTTTAATCTACGGCTCTACTCACGATACTGATTGCATTAGGGCGGCCTGCCGGCGCGCCGGCCGGCCGCAAACTAGTTATTATTATTATTTGATGTTTGTTTACTTTTCGTTACGCGTTGTACTGCTTTTTAAAATGTTGATACTTCGAGATTTATTAGGGTTTAAGAAGTATTTTTTTATTACTTTTAGTGTTTATTTGCAACAATAAGCCTTTGCAATGTGATTACTACATTTTTATAGTTTTCCATACTTGCATTAATAATATTTTTGATTTGCGAATATTATTAGCCCTAATGCAATCAGTATCGCGAGTAGAGCCTTAGATTAAAATATTGCCTATGACTTAAATTGCACCCTGTATATTAGTTGGTGTCTATGGAGCACTTTAACTTAAGGTAGATGCGCAAGGGTAGCCTGGGAAATTTAAATTTTCTTACGTTTATTGCCATTTGCAAGTCAGTGTGAGGTTGTATGTTGATGAAAATATGAATCGCGCCAGTAACACGTATGGAGTTACAGAATTATAATGATTCAAAACATCAATACAACCCTCCAAGTTCATATAATCCCATTGAGTGACTTTTTCATGAAATAGCTATTGAATGGGGTTACATGAACTTGGAGGGCTGTATTGAATAGAATAGAATAGAATCATTTATTTTAAAAAAAGTATTACAAAAAGCGTACATTTAGGCGCAGTAGTATTATTTTCATACAATGGTTGAATTAGTACTTATAAATAAATTATAACTAAAATATATTCAACAGTTGCAAGTAATGATTGTTCAATACGACCTATTGTCGGGCCTATGCTGTTCCCCCATACTTAAGTACTAATGCTGTAACATGATAATATTGTAACACCAAATGATTTGAAAAGAGTAACCATGGAGTTTCTTGCCGGTTCTTCTCCATAGGAAACGACCAACCCGAACCGTGCACCTTTTTGTCGACGTTTTATAAGTGCCCATCTAGGCCTATGTGAAATAAAAATATTTTGATTTGATTTGAATTCAGATGTTTGTAGCGACCTGCCCGATCTAGGTTTATTTAAACCTGTGTTTCAGGCCATCACTTTACATAGCAGAATTTAATTAGGACAAAAAAAAAACATAAAATAAAATAAATCTATTAACAACCGTAGGTATAATCAAATTAGTACAAAAAGAACCACTAAAACTAGCTTAAATATATATGTACAAATAGATATGAGAGGATAACATAAAATCAAACCACAACTTCTAAAAGTTTTTCTGTGTCTGTGTAATTAAGTATCGCTAAATAATCCGACATTACAAACCTACATTTTTTATAACTTAAGCTATAGAAATTCAATATCTTGTTGAGTCTATTATACAGAAAAGGTCCTAACAAAAAAAACACATAAAATCGATTCGCAAACGCATGTCTGGTTTGAGTTTTTGTGCAAACCAGGTCCTTCCTTGTTCTATCGGAAGGAACTGGGTCGTAAGGGCGTGTAGAGTGCTGGTGCAGTATTATGTGAAGAATAAATAATTGCCGTACTGTAAGTAGGTTACATGCTTTATAGAGCTGGCGTGAAGGGAGTCTAAAATGACGGAAGGTAGCAACTTTAAGAATTGCTCTTTGAGCACGTTCTAGAGGGAGAAGAATTAAAATTCCGGCGCCACCCCAGGATGCTATACAATATGTTAGAATAGACTGACATAATGCTAAATAAATCTGTTTTATTAAATTATAGTCTGCTACATTACGTAAATACTTAAAAACATATATTAATTTGCGCACTCTAGTACACAGTAACTCGATATGTTTACGGAAATTGAGACACCCAGATATTTCAAGTGCTTTATCTCTAGCTTTATCTAAAGTAGGGCAAGTACATGCAGTGTCAGCGTACGTGCTACAGTTATGTGCGTAAATGTTTAGATTATTGACGATTTGAATGGTTATAATTCTGTAACTCCATACGTGTTACTGGCGCGATTCATATTTTTATTAACATACAACCTGACACTGACCTGCAAATTGCAATAACCTTAAGAAAATTTAAATTTCGCGGGCTACCCTTGCGCTTCCACCTTAAGACTGTAGTTCCGTAGCATTTATCTACTGCGATGGCGTAGCTCCGTAGAATTGTCTGCTACGGTGGCATAGCTCCGTAGCATTTATCTGCCACGGTGGCGTAGCTCCGTAGCATTTATCTGCTACGGTGGCGTAGATCCGTAGGATTTATCTGCTACGGTGGCGTAAATCCGTAGCATTAATCTGCTGCGGTGACGTACCTCCGTAGCAATTATCTGCTACGACAGCGTAACTCACGTGGCAGCGCTATGAACGTTTTTGCTACGCCGTAGCAAAGATTTAATATTCTTCTTAATGTGCTTCATGTTGATGCTTTTACGCAGTTTTATTCTTTCTTGCAATTTGGGGTTGGCGCAGCCGTCTTCTTCGTCCATACTTTTATATTACTCATATTGTTTTCGCAATATTAAGTGGTTTTAAATACGAAATACGAGTCTTACGTGCACCTATTTGCACCGCTTTAAAATAAATTAAACTTGAACATTGACTTTAATAAAATGTAAATCGCAAAATGCAAAATAATTTGAAACTCTTTCCTATTTCCCCTTAAGGTAAATGTTTGTTTTTTTACGACTTACAGATCCACACGGCTTCGGTCGGCTATTTTCACCGGCCGCTAATTTGTCGGGCCGTTTTTATTAACTGTGGGAGCGTGTGTTTTTGTATAAGGGTTTTTTACGAAAGTCGACCTTATTGGGTCTGATTAAATACGTTATTAGATTTTCGGGCCTTTATTCACTCGACATTTCGGGGTTTTGAAAGCAACGCTCTTTAATCAATATTGTCTGTTCCTTGAAATGTCTTGGAGTTTCTTGAACCCTATTGAGATAGTTTGCTTCGTACGTACTTGTGTTTTGTTGGAATAAATTAAACTGTGTTTGTGAACAAAACAATCACTTCAATTGCTTTCGAGTTTATAATGCTAATAACATAATAATGTAAAAAATACGTTTAAAATGGAAACTGAAATTTATTAAACGCAATTACAAAAGTTGCACCATCGAAACACGTTATGGAAAATTTATTGCACTGTATAGTTTTATTTCTGTACTCCTTACTAGTTTTAAATTTATTGCTCCAAATAGCAACACAACAACAAACAATTTTGATCTCTGATGCATTTCGAATGATGTTATAAAAACAAAGGTAAAGAACAGTGGCGAACTCTCAAACAAATTTTTGTTGACATTTTTTTTTGGCGTCTGCCTATGAAAAATATGTTAAAATATTGAGTTTGAATTCCTGAACAATTTTGTCTTCAGTTATACTTTTATAGGAAGTCAGGAATTAAAGATATTCCAGTTTGAAGTTTTAGAGGTTATGTTTATTCTTGTCAACAACAGACTAATCGAAAAAGAATTAAGTATAGAAATGCATTTATACAAAATAAACTACGCAATGCGTATTCAGAATATTAAGTCCAACCGACAGGTCTGGCACATGGCCCACATGGCCACATGAGACGTAAGTAGGTACTTATTTATTTAATAATCTTAGTCAACTATCTTAAGAGCAGTTAGTTACTTATGTGATTAATTACCTTGGTAAGGGTAGGTCAGGTATAGAAAAAAGAAACGTATTTTTTTAAATATTTATTCCTCATCTTCTCTAATCACAGTGTCAACAAGAAAACCTGCGGGTGCTGAGATATTTGGTTCAGCTGTAGTTAACTGGTGCTCGCCTTTTAACAATGATTCTGGTATGAATGGTTTTAGGCCACATCCTGCCAACAAAGCAATGCTATCTCTAAAACCTCCTAAAATAAAAGCCAAAGTCATTGTTTCTGAAATGCAGCCTCAGAGCAGAATTCTCATTACTAAATAAATTAAAAAAGATTTTGTAAAAGTTCAGATGTCAGTTCAGTACAGTACATGTCATTAAGCATTTTTTTTCGTTGGGGATTTTGATACGGTGTCTTTTTTATGAATTAAAAAATTATAACCGCTATATTCTTAGCACAAACAATATTTTTTATTATAACATTTGTATTCTGATGCAGAAATGTATTTACTAAGTATAAATTAATGCAATACGTAAATCCAAGCATTTTATGTAACTTGTCTAAGATTTATATTCCATGGCAACATTAAAAGTATAGCTGAGCCAAAAGTCATGAATTCAAGCCAGAAAGAAAAAGCTAAGCCATGATTATATAGTCTGCCGTCAAACGGTGAATGGCCGTAACTACTTTAAAGTATATTTTGAGTAAATGACAATTTTGTCTGAAGTGAAGTTTTATAGCACTGTCGATAGTCTTTACTTGATTTATTTTATAAGATAATTTATCTGTGGCTACGAGCGAATTGGAGCTTTATTAGCTACACAGAAAGATAGAGAATTTCTTGTTGAATCCGAATCAATTTTAACTCATTTTTGATAAAAATGTTAGTTACCTCCTTTCACCGTATGACAGCAGTATTATCATCAATAATCTAGTCAATAAAGCTCTCAATTATGACGACTTTTTTTTCCAGACTTTCATAGGCCTTAAGCTTGATTTGATAAAACATTGTAAATTATTTCGTCGGTATTTAACACAGTGACATACGTAGACGCTTAATAATTTAATCAGCAATTTGTTCGCCACTGTTCTTTAGATATATCTTTGACATTAAGAAGCTTTGAATACAAGATTACACATCACTCTTTATAATGTATATTTTGATGCTGAATTAATGAATTAATTAAAATGACAGTTACATAACTGACTTTTATTAAAAAAAAAAAACACACGCGTAAAAGAATCTTCATCTGCCTAGCCTTTTCCCAATTATTTTGGAGTTGGTTTCCAGTCTAACCAGATGCAGCTGAATACCAGTATTTTACATGGAGCGACTGCCTATCTGATCTCCACAACCCAAAAACTGGTTGTCAAACTTTCGGGCCACTGACTACCTGAAACGACTGTCAAGGAACTACAAATAATAACCACGACCAATGGCTTAACGTGCTTTCTGATGCACGGAACAAACTCGGTAGGTAATGGGTGGTCACCCATCCACAAACCGACCTTGGCAAGCGCGGCTTAACCTTGAAGATTGACCCATGCAGCTGTTTTTATTTAGGTATGTAAACAACAACAACAGTAGCAACATTGTTGCTACTGTTGTTGTTGTTTACATACGGACGGACAACGGATATTATCCGTTTATTTTCAGGCAACTTTGGCCCGTAGGTATATACCTAACAGACTAACATACATACGATAAAATACAAATTGTGTTAGTAAATAGAACCAAAGCCATCCAAATTAAAGCTGACCAATTGTCTCTCAATCTCGTCTTCCCACGCGAGCTGTAAAGTCAATTAAAAGAAACGACTGCTTAATGATCTACACAGGTAGTAATTTGTGAGCAATTACTGAATCATTGTAATTGTCACCTCATTAGTAAAAAGAGCCCTCAACGCTTCTAAGGCTTTGATTGCGCAACATCGCAAGATACTTTGAACTTTCTGACCATGCTTGTCTGACCTGATTTCCAAAAACTGTAGGGAAGAGATTGATACTTGAAACTGTATTGTTCACAATAAGATCAGCGAATAATGTTTCCACTGCTGGGACGCAGGGTCCTATCTGGGACGGGGAGTAGGCCATAATGTATTATGGCCTACTCCCCGTCCCAGATAGGACGTGGTGTACCACGTCGCGACGTGGCCGCGTCGACGCGTCGGCCCAATTAATCACATTTTACACCGTAATCATATAACTAATTTACAAATAAGAACTTTATTGTTAAATGTCTGCATGACATAAACATAACATCACGCCAGTAACTCCCGAAGGGTTAGGCAGAGCGGTACCTAATACCCACATTTCGACATTTATGTTTGAGTCCCATGTAATAGGGGGAGAGCCTATTGCCATCAACCGGGGACAAATTCAGACTCCTTGTTTGCTACTGAGCAGACTTAATGGAAAAACCCAATAACAATTTGCCCGACCCGGGAATTCAAACCCAGGATCTCGTGCTCAGCAGTCGCGATTGTAACCACTAGACCAACGAGGTGTCTATATAAATGTATAGAAAATTAACATAACATAACGTCGTGGCTATATATAATTTTATTACCAATAATACACCCACATTTCGCATCCACAGTTCTGTCAGTTAGTCATTGAAACAACATAAAAGTTATTTATCACAACGAAAATAAGCATAAACTATGGAAACGTAATTTTTGCGCCACGAAGAAGAAATATTGTCACATTCAGTCGTCCACGTTTTGCTCATATTTCATAATTACGGCCCCCGAGTCATTAAATTCAGGACATTACGTTGAAATTTATTATGGACATGTCCATACTTTCATAATTTAACAATTAAAGTAGAAGTATGGCTTTATGATAGAGAATTGTATATTTTGAGAGCTTTTTTAGACACTGAGTGGTATTAAAATGGTGTGTGTCCTTCAAAATCATTTTTTTTTTTTCACTTCAAGCCTGCTAAAGAACATATAATGAAATTAAATGATATTTATTTGTATGAAAAGGTTATTAAAAACAATTCAACACATTTTTTTTCAAGATTAATGGAATCGCATTTTCCTACCTGACTTTGAGAAGAAAAACCGAATCAGATCACACGTGACATCTACAAACCAGCACTGGGCTCGCGTAGGCGATTCCGGCCCACTCCCCTTCACAAACAGGAGGCAGAGCCCTAGAACCAGTAAATCGAAGCACTGACTTAACTATGCTTATGCTATGTTGTCTCATTAAATAATTAAGCAAAGAAAATAACAATTAATTAACTTAATATTACCACAGGGGAAAACCAACATACCTTACCAACAATGCCACAGGAAAATGCGAAAACTAGAAACGTATTTACTTCCTGTTTAATTATGAAAGTGGTCAAATAATAATCATCCTTATGACATAAGTGCTGCTACCTTCAAAAAGGTCACAATTGTACTAAAAGGTGCTATATACTTATCGAACTTTTTTGACAGCCTATCATTGTGTGTCCTGACATCTAAGTAATGTAAAGATAAAGCAAAGGCTCAAAAAATTTAGGCTTAATCACGTAATCCAATCGACATGTAACCGTCGGACTGCCAAGTCATAGGTCTCGAGTTCGAACCCAAGGCACGCACCGCTGATTTTTCGGATTCATGTGCGTATTGTATTATTATCACTTGCTCCTGAGAAGGGAAACATCGTGAGTAAACCAGCATGCCTGAGAGATATTTCTCGACGGCATGTAAAGCCAAGTCAGAGGCCCATGGACGGCCTAAAAACACTGACACCAGGTTAGGCACTAACCACACGATATAGAAAGAAAGATCATTCGACATTGCTGCATCTTATTCCTTAAATAAATTAGACTGCCAAGTTGGTCTAATGGTCGCAAGCGAGACTACTGAGCAAGAGGTCGTGGGTGCGATACCCGGGTCTGTTATTGGATTTTTCCATCAGAAATTTCTCGGTAGCAGCCACAGAGTCTGTATTTGTGCCCCGGTTGATGGCATCGGGCTCGCCCCCTATTACATCGGACTTTAACATAGATGGCGAAAGGTGGGTACATTAATAGAGTCCCACCATCGACACAGAATTACGACGGTGTCTCATAAGTAAGTTTATTAGTACGTGTTTCTGCCTATAAATATTTCTAACTTTTGAGTTTTTCCATCTCTAATCTCTAGGTATCTCTAGGAATCTCTAGGTAGCAACGGAGTCAGGATTTCCCTTGACGTGTCATTTACATGGGGCTTAAACATTACTTGTGAAATATGAACCTCTGTCTCACCCGTCGGGGATTACAGGCGTGAAGTGATGTTATGTTTCTACATATAAAAAAGTATACACCACATAGTTACTTTCCTACAGAGCCACCTGCTTTAACAACATATCTATCTAAACATAGCCTGAGCAAACGAAGCGAATGATTTGTTCGACATCGCCAACACTTAGCCTCGGATCAAGTTACCATAAAGTTGCTTAATGTTTCGCCTTGAACGAACGGACGTCATACAGTCTATGTGTGTTTACAGGGATGTGTAATCGATTTGTATTTTTGCACAGTTAACAGAACTGACAAGGGCGTTGGTATTTACGGATAGGCAACTGTTTAAAACCTCTGGAGTTTTCTTTTCTCAAGGTCAAATTAATGCTTGCATTGATAACATATTCTTTTCTTGATTATGAAAATTATTTTTCATCCTTATAAAACAAATTGTGATTGTAAATTGTTTAGTGTGAGACTTACTATATATAATTCATGTTAATGGAACACACATTGCGACAGTATTTTTTTTAAATAAAAAAAGTTTAGCATTATAAACTTACTTGATGTTAAAAGTGCATCAGTTTTTACGACGTGCGGCGGGAAACATTTAGGTATTGCTACTAAACTAAGTCAAGCATAGCATAAAAAGCTAACTTTTAAAATACACTAAACTAAACACACAAATAGCAAACTTTAGATAAACGATGCAAAAAGAAAAGGTTTTCTGAAATGAAATTAAGTTCTCATTACAGCTTTTTTGAGCTCATCTTATTTATTAGAGTTCGGTATAAGCTGTAAAGAATGATGATCGTATTTATATTCGATTTGTTTATTTTAGATTTGGACCTCTCTTAAATAAAACGTCATCTCTACATCCCTTCGATTATTCTTACACATTCTATACAGGTTGTATCAGGAGTCTTCACGAAGCTGTCAACCAAGCATCGTGTACATCAAACTACTCGTAAGTAAGTTTACGCAAAAATTATTGCTGGGAAACGATTTTTATTTTTGTGCGAAATTTTTCACGTTTTACGGTTGGACTCAATGTAACGCACTCAAAACATTGTGCTGATGGATTTAATAGTAAGGGGTTCGTGGAGGTGTTTAGAGTAAAGTTCTTACATTAAAAAAAAATCTTAAAAAAAAAACTTTTTGAAACTTTGTCCCCTAATATCTCCGTAACTAGAAGGTTCCCAGGTATGG
This sequence comes from Eugnorisma glareosa, assembly GCA_947578425.1. Classification (NCBI taxonomy): domain Eukaryota; kingdom Metazoa; phylum Arthropoda; class Insecta; order Lepidoptera; family Noctuidae; genus Eugnorisma; species Eugnorisma glareosa. The sequence goes on along the minus strand of OX387960.1, from coordinate 13,686,421 downwards.
TCTAGAACAAAAAAATGATCGCAATGACGGGGAGAACAAGTGCCTTTCGGTTTCGTTAAGGGTCTTGTTGCACCCTGTATACCTAAATAAACAAGTAATAACCACCTCACTCATTAGCCGTAGTCAAACACTCTCCGCCCGCATAGATAAACAATACCGGCACTTCAGCACATTATCCCGTAACCAAAGAGGCCTCCACTCTTCGCTGACGGCGAACTTCGGAGGGCTCAATCAAAAATGCCATACAAACGAAGACCAATCAGGAAACAACGTGTTCCTCTCACGCGTTAAATTGCTTGACTTATTTAACGATTCTACCTTTTATTGCGCCCCGACTGTAAACGTAATGGCTTTCAAGATTTCTGCCCCTACTTCAATGTTCCCAATTGGGGTTGGAAAGTATTTTGAGTAGCAATAAAAGTGAGGAGTAAGTTTTTTTTGCTGTTTGTGAAACTGAAGTTGGTTGTGAAATGCGGGAGAGTAATATGAGTGCCTCAACGTGTTTTAAAAGGTCTCGACCGTGAGTCACGTTTAAATAAAATAATTAATTCGGTCTTACTATCAAGGGCTTGTTATTAAATTCTGCTTGTATTTTATTTATTAATTGCTGAACTGCGAGATGCCGTCTCCAAAACAAAAAAAAAAATTCTTTATTCATTCAAATCTATAAAAAGACATAAAATTGATGTGTGTTTGTAATTTCAGCATAACAGCTTTTTACTGATATCATTTGAAAGTTACGGCACTTAAAAAACTTTTTTATGTTTTTGTCTGTCTGTCTGTTTGTTTCGGCCAATCTCCGAAACGGCTAAACCGATTTAGACGGAAATTAAACGGGTGTAATACGCCAAATCGAAAGCCAAATCATCGAATATCAATTGATCGACCACTATAAATCGAACGTCTAAATACTCGAACGTTCATAAGATCGAATGGTTAATAAATCGAACATTCAATATCATATAATATCCTAACATATAATATATGTACACTCGATACATCAACGTTTCAAAATATCGAATGTTTGTTTGATCGATCGTTCAACGCATTGCATATTCATTTTATCGAAATATCACTATACTGAAAACTTTTTATGTAGAATACAAGAAACACACAAAATTTACCAATAAATCACATCATAAATTGGTAGATAGCTGATGTTATATGGAGTAACTTAGACTAATTTTATTATAAAAAATCTGGTTCTGTGCAAACAATAAAACCCTTGAAATAGTTAACACAATCCGGTTCAAATAGGGAAGTAATATTTTTATAATCATTTCACGAGGACGGAGATCTCGGGGCACAGTTAGTCATAATTATACGTATACTCAACTCAGTTTGACCTCTTTTAATAGCCGATATTATGATAATATTACAAGTATTTCCATTTGCGCACATTTTCCAAAGGCGTTTTCGTATTTATTCTAAATAAACAACTGTTAGTATTTCCTCTCCTCGAAAATATATCCAAACATTCATTTTGGTTTGAGACCCTCTCACAAAGAAGCGTTAACTTGTCTCGAACAACTCGAAACTACTCCTTAAGTACTTGTCTGTACATTTCAGTCCAGTACAGTCACAACCTAGCAACGACGGAAAATCGAAAAACTTGATTACATAACTTCTGTGTTTATTGATCAGAGAATTTTGTAACGAATTGGTACTGCCATTTTGATTTTGGAAAAACATTATGTGAACTTGAAAAACTTTTTAAAATAGTTAATAAAACTCAAGAAAAATAAATATGACTGACAGAGAGACAGTCATATTTATGACTGTCACTTTGTCAGTCATTTTTTTTTTGTCTGACGTAGGTATATCTACGTCTACACAATCTAATCAAGGGTTGTGGGGGAAACATAATTATTCTATAATTATATTTGGTTGTACAAAATCATAGCTTACTAATAATACAGCTAATTCAAGTTCATGCATTCTTAAAGAGTATCTTTGACATTCGTATTTTATACGTTAGCTGTAATTAAAACTAATTTTATTTTGTCTTTTTAATAGACATGAGCTCCTAGATAATTATACATTTCTGTCGTTCAAAATGTAATTAAAGATATCGTGTGGAAGTAAAAGAAAAAAAATCTTTCGAATTTTAAAATTTATGCAAGTTCACCTTGAAGGTACAATTTTGAAAGACGATCGCAATCGTAAACCGAGAAATAGCGTGCTACTGAGCGCATCGTCGATGCTGCCGCGTGCGACGCTGTTTCTCGCTCGAACTAATTACGGTTCTGAGCGACGGAAAAGGATGGGCGCATGCAAAATGCGATTCCGTGCTGCTAGATGGGGCACAACCCTTACCCTCTAAGGTTTGGCGTTGTGGTCGCTATCTGAATGTACTGCAATAAAAACAAGGTATGAGGTTCAGAAAAACCAACGAATTTTCTAGAGATATTTAAAGTTTTAAATACTGTGGGCAAACTTTAATACGTTTTGAAATAAGTTTGTTTTAATATAGTTACTGTTGTTTCATTTTCATTGTTTCTAAACAAGTCAAAATAATTATTTCGTGTTCAAGACTAGTTTATTTAAAGTTTTAGTAATCTGCTTTGAGCAAAATACACAACTTATGACTTAAAATTAAGTTAGGTACCTTTTTTTCATCAGAATCAACCACAAACAAAAATTTAAATAGTATGGTGGTGGTGTCTATCCAGTAAAAGAAACAATCGGTTCATAGCACGGAAAGAAAGCCAGTTTATTAAGTATACACAACACAGTCTATGTTCACAAGCTTTTTGGCGGGAGCTTACGAGAGCCGCGGAAAGAATCGACATGCGTTCGTATAAAAGCGGGGCGCGCGACTGGTCTCGGGAGCGCGAGGGAAGCCGCGGGCGGCGTGCGGGCGGGGCGCCTGCGCGCCGCTCGCCCGGCGCGACGGCGCGGCGCCCGCGACCGCGCACCGTAGCGAGTTCCAGGAATCCAAACCAAAACGCGCGTTATAGTCTCCCCCTCTAACCCGAACGAACGTCCTCGCGTTTGGGTTAGCGTTTACGAGGCCTGCCCCTCCGTCGTTTCTCCTGCACCGGAGTTTGGATGCGACCAACGAAGGGAGTCAACACAGAAGCATGGTATTTACCTAGCACCGTGCCGTCGCTGAGGCGCTCGAGGATGTATGTAGTGGGACTGACCACTGCCTGGATCTTGTATGGTCCGTCACGGCGAGGGATAAACTTTGACGTCTGCCCCCTGCCAGTGTCATTGGCTCCTTGGGTTTTCAACAGAACCAGGTCACCAGCCTTATAATCGGGGGCGGGTCGACGATGTTCGTCGGTGTACCTCTTATGTGCCACCTGGGCACTCTCGTAGACGTCACGAGCGTCCAAGAGTACCGACGAAATCTTCTTAAGGAAGTTAGTGATGTCACCTACATAATTATCGTTCTCTATAATGGTGCGCATCTCTGACATGACATCTGCTGGCGCGCGCATATCTCGCGCGAAGTTTAAATAAGCGGGTGAGTAGCCTGTCCCCGATGTGACCGCCGAGTTCATGGCGAAGCGGACCGCAGGTAAGTGGATATCCCACGTATCGTGATCTTTACCTACCAGAATCGCCAGTTGCGGCTTGAGGTCCCGGTTCTTACGTTCCACCGGGTTCGCCTCGGGGTGGTAAAATGAGGTAAGTGACTGCGTAATTCCCATTGCGTGGCAGGTCTGCTGCATTACTTCACTTATAAATTGAACACCGTTGTCACTGACAAGGCGCCTGGGTACTCCGAACCGTAAGTACACCTCTGATACAAGTACCTTTGCACATTCTTCACTGGTAGCTGAAGCAAGGGCGAACAGCTCCACCCAGCGCGTGCAGGTGTCCTCGACTATCAGGATCCATTTGTGTCCTTTCGCTGTTTCAGGTAGAGGACCGAACAGGTCTACGGCTAACACCTCAAACCGGCGCGTAGAAGCGGGCGTCTGCAATAATCCAGCCGGTTTCCTGGTGTCTGCTTTGTAACGCTGGCAAGGTACACAATTTTTTACGTACTGCGTAACGTAGGAACGCATTCCTGGCCAGTAGTACTTACCGACTAAGCGTTGCAGCGTGCGTTCCGCGCCCATGTGACCAGCGGTGGGTGCATCATGGAATTCGGCCAATACCTTAGCGCGTTCTTGTTCCGGGACCACCAGACTGGCGTCATCGTGTTCCTCGTTCTCAGGACAATACCTATACAACACACCTTCGGCAAGCACATATCCTTTGCTTGCCCATACCCTCCCCCTAGAGGGTTCGTCGGATTCTAGAGCCTCAACGATTTTGCTGACCTCTGGGTCCTTTATTTGGTTCTCGCGTAGGTCCTTCAGACTGCGAGAGGGCACGTCGACCGCGGCGCAGCAAAGGTCACAATCGCCATCTTCGGCGCATGCCGGACGCGACAAAGTGTCGGCTATAACATTGGCCTTACCTGGTGTGTATTCTATTTTCAGGTTATACTCCTGAAGGCTCAGGGCCCACCTTGCTAGGCGACCGCTTGGAGACTTCATACTCATCAGCCATCTAAGCGGCTGATGGTCTGACTTAATCACGACTTCAGAGCCATCTATATACCCCCTGAACTTGGAGACCGCCCAGACGACGGCTAGTGCCTCCCTCTCCGTCGTGCTGTAGTTTCTTTCAGCCGCGGTCAAGAGGCGACTGGCATACTCTATTGGACGCTCGTCAGTCTCCTCCCCCTGGAGGAGAACCGCCCCGAGAGCGTACCCACTGCTATCGGTTCTGAGGACGAAAGGCAACGTCGCATCAGCCTGACGCAAAATTGGCGCTGATACTAGCAGTTGCTTGATCTTCTCGAAAGCTGCCTGCTGCTCTGGGCCCCATTTCCACATACTTACTTTCTTTAGCAGCGCTGTCAACGGTTTGGCGACCTCTGCGTAGTCAGGGACAAAACGCCTGAACCAGCTGGACGTCTGCAGGAAACACTTGAGATGTTTCACGTTCCGAGGCGTCGGCATGTCCACGATGGCTGCGGTCTTCCCTGGATCGACGTGAATACCACCTGGCAAGATAATGTGCCCTAAGAACTTTACCGATTCCCTCGCGAAGTGACTCTTCTCGCGGTTCACTCGCAGGTTGATCAAGGCGAGTCGATCGAACACGGAGGTGAGGTCGGCAAGGTGCTTCTCGAAGGTCTCGTCGGACATCACTAACAAGTCATCTAAATATGCCAGTAGAGTGGTACCTGGCAAGTTCGACTTAAATCTGTCGATCAGCCTCTGGAATGTAGCGCCTGAGTTGCGCAACCCCATTGGCATGCGCTTAAATCTATAAGTGCCGAGCGGTGTTGTGAATGCTGTTTTGTCCCTATCATTAGGGTCGACGTTCACTTGAAAGTAGCCAGCTCGGAGGTCGAGGGTAGTCATGTACTTAGCAGTTTTTGCGTCATGAAGAATATCCTCGATCCTTGGGAGAGGGTACCTGTCAGGCTCGGTGACGGCATTGAGCTTGCGGTAGTCAACACACAGTCTGAAGCTGCCGTCCTTCTTCTTGACAAGCACGACGTTCGACGCCCACGGCGACTCGCATTCTTCGATGACATCCGAGCTGACAAGGTTGTGCAGCTCTTTCTCGAGTGCCTCTCTCTTGGGCGGCGACAATCTATAGGGAGGAGAAGCCAAAGGTTCCTGTGACTCACTTACCTTAATCTTATGAACGGCGAAGTCTGTAGGAGGTCCAGCCGAAGCGAACTGAGCGACTCTGCTTTGTAAAAACTCGTTGAGTGCGGCCCTGCGCTCCGGTGATAAGCTCGTACCTTCATCTTGGCGCAGTGATACGTCGCAGACCTCTGCTTGCATCACGGCCGCGTTGTTCAATACATAAGATTTCAAAAATGGGAACCGGTCTCCTGGACTATCTGCAAAATGCCAGGACTCCTGGGCTATATCTAAAACAATAGCGGCGTTGGCAATAAAATCACGACCTAAGAGTGTCCTGGTGTCGTCACCTGGAAATACCATGAACTCGGTGTCGACTCTTCGACTATCTAAGGTGACAGGCACAGTAGCAGTCTTCACCAATTTCCTATGACACGAGCCATCGGCGAGCCCGACATAACGCTCCGTCTCTTGGAATTGAACGCCGTTATCTACTAACAACGAATACAATAATGGGCTAGCAACACTGTGCGTAGCTCCGGTATCAACTATCGCTACACCTTCCCTGCCTACTACGCTTATTGGTATCAAGGGATGTGACGTCATTGTCGCGAAGAAGTCACCTTTTACGATATTAAAATCGGATGGTTTAGCGGGCGCGGGTTTACTCGAACAAGTTTCACACTTTGACTTGACTACCCCTGGTTGGCCGCACCCATAACAACGTATTGGATTAACTCCTTTACTATCGCTAGTATTAGTTGAATTGACACTATCGACTTTATTGGCCTTACGACATTCGTTAGCCGCGTGACCGAACGCTTTGCAAAAAGAACATCTAGTGCGATTACGTTTCGAGGTTTCGTTCGAGTTAGAGGTGAGTTTGGAACCTGTAGTTGCGCTCGGACTCGTAGTACCCCGGTCGCGAGCGGTAGGTACATTCGGGTTCGCGGAAACGACGATCGAGTTTTTTAATTCCGTTATCGAATCTTCCACGAGTCTCGCTCTCTCTAACAAATGATCAATATCGCTAATAGTGTCTCGCGACAAACGTTTACGTATTCGACGATGTAATAAGCCGTACACAATATCCACTATCATTACGGTTGGCACAACATAGGGTAATTTAACTAATAAAGATCGTAGCTTTGAGATAAAAACTTCGGCACGTTCACACTCACTTTGTTCACACATAAATACCTCGCGCAGTATCCTGTACGCGGGCTTTTGCACGCCGTAGGCAGCGCGCAGGCGCGCGAGCGCGTCCGACCACGAGCCGACGCAGGCCCGGGCGCCGCGCCACCACATCGCCGCGTCGCCGCTCAGCAACATGGAGAGACCGCGTAGCGCGTGATCGTCGGTCACGTCGGTGCACTCCTTGTAAACCTCCACTGCGTCGATGAACGCCTCCAGTGCCTCGGGGTCGCGTGACTGTCCGTCGAACCTGGCGGTGCACTTTGAAAAGTTACCGCCAGAGGCCACGGGTGCGTTCGCCGTGGGCGATGCCGCCGGTGTCGACGCGACTGGATTCCACTGGTCGCCATGATGTAGAGATCGTAGGGTTTCCATTAGCGTGCGATTTGTCTCCGCCTGCATCCTGGCGAAAGATTCCATCACGGTGGACAGCAGCCGCTCGGTGTCGAGCGCTGCGGCAGGTGCGCCGGTCTGGGCCCCACCGAGTGTGTGGTCGAGGGCGGCGCCCCCCTGGGCGCGCAGCCGCTCGGTGTTGAGCGCTGCGGCGGGTGCGCCGGTCTGGGCCCCACCGAGTGTGTGGTCGAGGGCGGCGCCCCCCTGGGCGCGCAGCCGCTCGGTGTTGAGCGCTGCGGCGGGTGCGCCGGTCTGGGCCCCACCGAGTGTGTGGTCGAGGGCGGCGCCCCCCTGGGCGCGCATCTCCTCGGCCGTGTCGGTTGTGTCGCGTGCCTGGGTGGTAGCGGTGCCAGCGTGGGCGCGCGGCTCCACCACTGAGTCGCAGTCTGTATCGGAGTCACTTTCTTGCTCCTCCGCCTTGCGGTCGATTAGTGCTCGGGTTGCCCGCGTCGTTCGCGGCATGGTAATGTCTCTATGATCACTGAGTAGGTACTAACCACACTTCACTGGGTTCGTTCTGCCGCTGTTAAAACTAACATGGCCGCGAGTTGGGCGTCACTATGGTGGTGGTGTCTATCCAGTAAAAGAAACAATCGGTTCATAGCACGGAAAGAAAGCCAGTTTATTAAGTATACACAACACAGTCTATGTTCACAAGCTTTTTGGCGGGAGCTTACGAGAGCCGCGGAAAGAATCGACATGCGTTCGTATAAAAGCGGGGCGCGCGACTGGTCTCGGGAGCGCGAGGGAAGCCGCGGGCGGCGTGCGGGCGGGGCGCCTGCGCGCCGCTCGCCCGGCGCGACGGCGCGGCGCCCGCGACCGCGCACCGTAGCGAGTTCCAGGAATCCAAACCAAAACGCGCGTTATAATAGTAATAATATTTGCCTTCACCGCGGCCACAAAAGTGGCAATACTGAAACAAGTGAGCTTTAGTAATAGATAAATTACACCAGTGTGAATAATTGTATATGCCACCTTGGTCTAAGTATGACATTTGCATGGTTTTATGCGACATTGTGTGTCACAAGTGTCAAAACGAAACTAACAGAAACGCGACATATTTTGAAGCGGTAAGGCACTCTAATCTTGTATCTTCGACTGGACTTTCTTTATAATTATTGGTGGTGTTAACTTCAAACTTAGTCATTAATATGTCGTGTAACTTGATGTATAAACAAAAAACAGCTGTTCCATACATTTTGATCGTGTAGGTATTGCAGTTTTGTAGAAAATGCTTTTTTTTTTTTAATAACCGGCGAAAAAATTCAGGGGATTTGGGGTTCAGAATGACGTTCTGAATACGTGGTAATTGTTTTAGCCACAGCGTCCCATCCACCCTGTATTTGGCTCTAATTTCCCATCATCCCTCATCAATTTCAATTTTTTTTTCGATTCAGATGATACGTCATTGTCGATAAACAACAAAAATATTTTAGCACTTTCAGACAATACCCTTTTGTTTGAAAGTGTTGTCGTCCACTGCTCAAAGTACTCGACCACTGAACACATCGATCACTAAGCCGTTTGACATGCGATGCATGGAACAGATATTTTCAATGAACAAAAAAAATCTCTGAAAACTGCCTTAGTAATACAAGCCTGTGTGAATTGCTGTAGGAATTCTGTCTCACTGAAAAATGCCATCGCTGTGATTTTTGCTCAAACAGTCAACTTGTTGTTTATTTATTTATTTAATTATGGCACTCCAACGACTAATTCACTAATACATTTTTGGGGTAATGGACAATTAAACTTAAAATCTAGGGTGAATTTGTCACTTACAGGTGTGCACACCACTTACATAGATATTTCATGTTTTCGATACATATTACATAGAGTACAAATAGCTTAAAAAAAACTTACACGAAAACAATTTTAAAAGTAAAAAAAAAAACTTAATCTATTTTGTTGCTCTAATGAATCACACAATCAATTACAAATAATAGATAAGCAATAATGTTGGCAAAGATGTCAATGCTATTGGAACGTATATGGAGCTCATTGTACTCTCTCGTCAACCTGTTCATAGGTGCCGAATGTCCAAGGTTGGTTGTTGGTGTTCTATCGGTTACACTTATTTCAGAGAATAACACGCTAATTCTAAAATGTTTAAGTAAAGATTTCCTCAAGAGTTTCAGTCTTGTACATTTCCTTAAAAGCTTTAGTTATTCTGCAATGCTGTTTCCCAGTGAGGGTAAAAGTACATGCAGTTAGACGCATGTTTTTTTTTTTTAATTTGTCCTGTAGGGTCTGCAATGCATCACCATAAACCTGGGCTTGCATAAGCGTTTTCCGTAACTTGTTGCTTGTTGTCCAATTTTAAAAACAGCCATGAAATTAATTGGTATTTACAAAACGCAGAGCGCAAATCCCATTCACCCACACGGCGTGCGAATCTCATTTCCAATGTAAAGCAATTGAGTGCTGTTCAAATGAAGCTATCATACAGCCTACCTACACTCTCATTTGGAACACCACGTGTGAACACGGCTTAATTGAAATGCCCTATTTTAGGCTTCACACAGATTGCATGGGAATAATGTAACCTATGTATTTAGCTATATGTGTTTCTGACAGGCTCGTGTATTGAAATAGGTCGTGATTTTGTGCTAAATGGCTACCTATCAAAATATTTATTACTTGCCCGCGTGTTAACGCTCGCGTTTTGGTCGGAAATTATTCCACGGGCACGTTGTAAATATAGTCTATGGCACTCGGGGATAATGTAGCTTCCTATTAGTGAAAGAATTTTCAAACCCGGTTCAGTAGATTTAGAGGTTACCCAACCTCGCAAACTCACAAACTTTAACTCTTTATAATACTACTAGCGGTCCGTTCCGGCTTCGCACGGGTGCCTTTCTTACTCAGGGTGAATGTAGCTTTCTAATGGTGAAAGAATTTTTGAAATCGGCGCAGGAGTTTTTGAGTTTATTCATTACAAACATACACAAAAATACATAATAATAGTCTTTCCTCTTTATAATATTATTATTAGTGTAGATTAGTATAGATTATAACTGTGCTAAATCCTAGGGCCTTATTATGGTTGTCCTGCTGTTTTGAAGTTTCAGGATACACTTGTGCGCATAGGATGCCAATTGGACTATATTGCTAAGGCTAGCTGTACCTTCTGTTTAATGGGTGTAAAAATACCGCTAACGAATCCGAAAGGCACTTGTTCTCCCGCCATTGCGATATTATTATTGTTCTTGACCATACCTGTACTTAAGGAGATTTGGGGTTCCAAGTTCTAAAACTTCGCAAGTTAAAAAAAAAATGCAAGTATTAATGTTTTATTTTTACTTACAGTATCTCCATGAGCCCCCGTACTAGTCAATCAGCACAATGCACAATGTTTTGAATGTGTTACTTTGAGTCCTACCGTAAAACGTGATTCTTCCTCCAAAAAAAAGTCGTGTCCCAGCAATATTTTTAGCGAAGAGTTACTTAATTAAATTTCATGAATGGAATGCTTGGGGTTGGTTGTATAATTATACCTTGTATAATTACCATCCGTCTGTCTGTCGCAGAACTTCATTTTAACCGTAATAGTAGCCCATCAATCAATACGTTACCCCCAGCACCCTAAGCGTGTGTCCTAAAAGACAAAGTAGGTCAATATTAGTATACACGCCACGACGGTTTGTTCGTATCTGGCGTGAGTATTAATATATAGTAAAGACTAGCGACCCGCCCCGGCTTTGCACGGGTCAATGTTATACATATAAACCTTCCTCTTGAATCACTCTATCTATTAAAAAAAACCGCATCAAAATCGGTCGCGTAGTTTCAAAGATTTAAGCATACAAAGGGACATAGGGACAGAGAAAGCGACTTTGTTTTATACTATGTACTGAAGTAAGTATGTTAAAGTTTCTAAGAGAGATATTACGTTAATACCGAAATATAATTATATTTTTTAAGTGAAACAATTACTTTTCTTGTCATTAAATGCTTTTTATTTTTTAGGTTTTTTTTTTTCTAATTTCTGTGTCTACCTAGTTTTATGTGCATGCTGTGGTCCCCTGTAATTGAAGGAACACACAGAAAAGAACCTTTGCATAACTGTGACCAGTAATGTGTCTGTGTATCCTTTGTTGGAGATCCAAATAAATAAATAAAACTCAGTTACATATATCATCATCTGCCAAGCCTGTTCGCAGCTATGTTTGGAGTCAGTTCCCATTCTAACCGGATTCAGCTAAATAACAGTATTTTACATGGAGCGACTGCCTATCTGACCTCCAAAACCCAAATACAGCGCAGTATTTTTAATACGAAGGAAAACATCTTGAGGAAACCTGGACTTATAAAAGTCTGAAATCGCCAACCCGTCTTGAGCAAGCGTGGTAATCAATGCTCGTGCCTTCTCTCTTGAGAAGGGGCCTTTGCCCAGCAGTGGGACAGAAATAGGCTGGTATTGTTATTTTAATACGATAGGTACCCCTGGCAAGACTGGTTGTAAGACTTTCAGCCCACTGACTACCTACTTGTAACTGAAATAAAACACGTTTATATGTATTTAACTGAATTAGACCGGCCTATTTTAGGCTACACATTGATTGCCTGTGAATACTGTTGATTTGACATCCGTAGGCAGTCTGGTATTCGTTAACGTATGCGAGTTTTGTGAAAGGCTATATGATTTGATGAATGATATGAATGATACAGAAAATGGAAATGTCATTACGTTTTTACAACGTATTGCGAGAAAAAACGTATCCTTCCTAACTTCCTTACTATTATTATAAATACGAAAGTATGTTTGTTTGTCTTTCACACCTAAACCACTGAACCAATCACCCTGAAATGTTGCATATACTTTGTCAGGTGTACAGAAACGGACAGGTACCCCACCTTTCATCCCAAAAAAAAGTACTATTCTCGAGGAAAACAAGTGTAACTTTCTTATGATAATAGATGGCGCCACGTGTCTTTCGATCCATGTTTGAATTATATTATCACAACCAGAGTACAACCCGAATTGATTGTCAAATTCTAAATTAACGCGAGCGAAGCCGCGGGCAAAAGCCTAGCCTAGCCTAGCTAGTATTGTACAACTTTTTAAATATGTTTGGTAGCGGAATATATTTTTTCCATGTTCCTTTTTTCGATACGTGCCCGTCATGGCGTCGACGAAAGTTGTGACGGAGTCGTAGTCGAGCTGCTTTCGAGGTATTCTGTCTTCAGTAGTAACAGTATATTCGATAAGGTTTTCCTATTAGAATGTTAAAGTAGATTTCTCAAATTATTTTTTCAGAGTTCTATTCGTTTGCCTTTATTTCTGAAGGTAAGTTCAAATCGGCTAGGAAAATCACGAAGTATAAAAAATAATTCCTTATAAAAACTATCAACAAAGTTGACTCTAGGGATGTAAAAATAAATCGTTACAAAGTAAAGCTATGGTCTCGACTATGTGGCTTAATGTTGGCACATCCATCACATTGACATTTATTACTCAGACACTGCCTTTTTAGGGCGGGTAACGACTCTTAGATCTTTTTATATAGCCTTAAAAGATACACTAGTGCTTACAGCGATGGGTAAGCAAATTTTCACACAAAATTTCCTGTTATTCAGAAGCATTAACCAAAGATCTAGTATACCTAGGACGTGTCCATAGTTTCCCAATGTTTTTATTTTTATTTTTAAATTCTAAAGAGGCTTTAACCACTCGTATGTCGAGTAAATGGAAACAATTAAAAACCTATTGTGTCTCGCGTAGATCTACGTTCGGCATACGAAGGGTTAATCCACAGTGGTATGTCATCGTCATCATAATGAAAATAATTACAAATTGTGCAAAAAGGGTTCCTATTCCGCTGACTACACGGGTTAAATATAATCAAGAGTCGAAACGCTGTCGAGAGTGATCCGCCATTTAATTAGCCGTGCGATTTTATACTAGTTAGTGACATTACGACGTAGTTCGTATCTTGTAATTATTCGCCGTTTAAATTATGTATTTCTCAATACTGTTAGCGATATTTTTATAAGCCATACCTAACCACATGCAAAAAAGTAGGAACAATACTAAGAATCTTCTAACGTAAAAAAAATGTGATGCAAACAGCATTTCAGTCTGTTCGTTCTGTGAGGAAATGTCCAGTTGGGTCTCTCATACTCCTCGAAATCCCATCACGTTAGAGCCCCATAATAATCGGATATGAACGGATATCGTAAACTATGCTATTGCCCGCGGCTTCGCGTTATATTACCCTCGAAAGCATAGACCGGGATAAAGACGATCTTATAATTAAATTAATCAGTCGTATACATAGTGAGACAAATGTCATCCAAATCCTAAACGACTCCTAAACGGCACCTCAACGGCTCAAAGGCCGTTTAGGAGTAGTTGCGTAACTTTTCTTTTTTACGCAGTCGTGTTTTTTAATTTTTTAAATTACCGTTTTTTTTTTGTTTGTTTTATTATTGAATAATTTTTATTTTGATATACCCATTGTCACTCTCACAGTAAATACGAATCTAACGACACCTCTCAAGCTAAAATCCATCGAGCCGGTCAGGCCACAGAGTGTGCCAAACAATTATACATACACAAAAACATACATACATACTCTCGAAAAACATAACCCTCCTTCTGGCGCAGTCGGGTAAAAATGGGACATCCTGGCATTTTAAACACACAAATATAAAAATGTTGCTTGGAAATAATACTTTGGGTTTTAGCTATTAAGAAAGGCCTATTACCGGCCGACTGTGTTAAAAGATAAGGCTATTATTAATATTTGTGGGTAAACTGCGTTAATTACAAAGACCTAACTCCTAAAGGAGTTTGAACACCTCGGGCTATCTTATTCCGTTAGACACTTTTGGAAAATTAGCTCAATATTTTCGAGTTATTCCGGTCTGATACCCCGAATTTGATACCCTGGGGAATCCGTTTTATTAGCAATAGTTAAAAAACTATTGCTAATAAAACGGATATCGTAAATTATGCTATTGCCTTCCATCCTTAAATAATAGTTTATTCTTTTATTTTTGATACTGCCTCGTTGGTTTAGTGGTCGCAAGGACGACTGCTAAGCAAGAGGTCCAGGGTTCGGTTCCCGGTTCGGGCAAAGAGATATTGTGTTTTTCCATCAAGAATTTCTCAGTAGCAGCCACGGAGTCTGGAATTGCGACGGGTTGATGGCAAAAGGCTCGCCCCCATTACCCGGGACTTAAATATAACTGGCGAAATGTGGGTGTACTATTAGGTACACTTCTGTCTAACCCTTCGGAAATTGCAGGCGTGATGTTATGCTATGTTTTTCTTACAGTTTCGACAGTCATATTTTCAACTTTGCTAGTCAAATACTATCGTAGGCAATATCGTTTTGAGTAATGGTTTTTATCTGATCAGAAAAACTCGTAAATCAAATCCTATTTCTTCTCGTGAATACCCTAAAAGATGACATATGCGAGAGGCAAATATCGACCTATCTAGAAGAAAACGCTTACGTACCTATCGATATATTATTCGTAATTGTCAATCCACTCTTATTCGCGACAATAGAGTAACATTTTGTAAATTCTTGCCATCGTCCGGAATCGACACACAAGATCCTTGCTCTCAGATCGTATCAAACCTCAATTGTTCTCAAGCTCTCATTCACATTATTTAGTAGTACAGATAAACGCGTTCATTTCTCGCATTGTAGCGAGACTTGTAACTTTATTGCTAGGTAACTGTTATAGAACTCCGTCTTTTGAGAAAAAATCATATTATTGTAAACTCACTAAAAGAAAATCTTGAGTAACGGGTTAAATTATCAACAGTGACACTGAAAAGATACCTCGGGGTTACCATGACGTCTTAAAGCAGTATTATTATTAACTAGCTGGTAGCAAAGACTTCGCCAGCGTGGCAGCAGCAGCTATCTGCCAGTAAAATCTGTCTAGCAGTTTCGGACTTTAGCTGGAACAAATAGACAGACAGATTTCTATCGAAAAAAAAAAAAAACTTTTTGACTTTCTAGTCAAAAAGCTTTTCTTTTATTTTTTTATTATAAGTGCCGTATTTACCTAGTTTCTTGGAAAATATAACGGACACTTTTGTTTTTAATATTTTATTTGAAGAAGTATAACTAACCTAACCTAACTTCAGTGAGGATAAGAGATGGAACTAGGTCGTGTATAGCTCTATCTCTTTCATACACAGACGTGTCATTAAAGTAACACTGCTATGAGGTGGTATCACAGGTCCTTCAGCCAAATTGCGTTACACTCTCACAATCTGAATACCTTTCATTCTGACAATTAACCCGTATTCATTTCGGTATTTACGTTGTCTATCAGAGGAATTATTATCTAATATACGGAACGTTGTGTTGTAAAATGAAAGGGAATGTAAGTGAGTTTTGTTCATTTGAACACGATTATATTATTTACTTTTAGGTAAATTGTTATGGATATCTATTACATCTGCTGATCAACAACATTGTTTCTGCCTAAAAAGTTCTTTTTTAATTCATAACTATTGACCCGCTTCGGCTTCGCACGGGTGCAATGTCGTACATATAAACCTTCCTCTTGAATCACTCTATCTATTAAAAAAAACTGCATCAAAATCCGTTGCGTAGTTTTAAAGATCTAAGCATACATAGGGACAGACAGCGGGAAGCGACTTTGTTTTATACTATGTAGTGATTAGTTACCATGGTAAAAAAAAAAGAAGATAGATACAATGTAAGTTCTTCATCATCATTCTTCTGCCCTTATCCCAATTTATTTGGGGTCAGTGCAGCATGTCTTCTTTTTCCATACTTCTCTATTATTCGTCATCTCATCAGACACCTCCTTTTTTGTCATATCATCCATCACACAGTCCATCCATCTTTCTTTGGTCTTCTTTTACTCTTATAATCATTCCAATAGAATAAACGTTATTGTACAAAAAATCTATGGTTACTGATAGCGATATTTTGAGACAACCTTTGGTTGGACTGAACGAAATAAAAATAGAAAGGGAAATAAAGGAGTATAATAATAGTCAATGGTGTAATAGATCATACAGCGTAAAACCTTTTAGCATACACAATGTAGTCACAGTCGCTACAGTGACTTTTGCCCGACTCGTCATCGAAAAACAAAAGATCACGATTCACAACTGTTTCAAATATTTTTGTTTTCATAATACTGATTCGCCATCAATGCTAAAGTATCGTCAATACGCTAGTCTCCTACGAGGGTAAGCCCAAACTAACGATAGAACGGCACGTGCATCGATCCTGCTTCAAGTTTTGCTTGCTTCGTTTTTGACATAGACAGATATCTCATAATAGTGTCCGCAGCTAGTCTGCACCTTGGCCTTATCGGTGTGATCAAACATTTATTTATTTCTGGTAATTCTACAAAATATTGTTTGGAATTATTTGCGTCGATCTTCATCCTGATAAATAAGACGCTTATTAAATTACGGAAGCCTAAAAGTCAAGTCAAATTCTTAGTAAAATGTTGTCAAATGTCTTATAACCTAATTCATTTACAATTTTACTGATGAAATTATCTATACAGGGAGCAAAACCTATGTACTTTATTTTTTGGCAAAAAAAACAATGAAATTAAGTTAATGTCAAAAAATACCATCTCTTTATCCAGTTTACTTCACCAAGTTTCGAAAAGAAAGCTTATTTATTTCATTAAAATTATCAGAAGTATGTATCTTTCACACCATTATACATACCCGGTGACTAAAAATAATCATAATACTAAAAATCCATGGGAAAACTTTGTCTCGACGATATCCGGTGTGCATTGTGTATAGCCCAAATTCAAAACGTTAATAGTATTACCAATATCAGTACCTACTAATAACTTGATTAGTAAGCATTTCACGAAAACATTATCATAATTAAAAGTTATTTACTTAAACTATGCATAGGTAATGAACCCAAACTTTGAAGACGTTATGTATTCTAATAACTATGTTATGTTAATTTGATATGAGAGATGCTTTTCAGGTAAGTTTTAGTTTCAAGGCTAAACATACAACAGATTAACAAATTGATGTTCTAAAATTAGACTAAGATATTAAAGGGTAGGAATGAAAAGATGATGCCTGAATATGTGGGAGTAAATGTTTCCTTCCAGTATAATGTTCTTTTCACAAATTTTGAGAATTAGTGTAGTGAGTGTCGGGTCCAAAAATGTGTAACTCTT
This sequence comes from Eugnorisma glareosa, assembly GCA_947578425.1. Taxonomy (NCBI): domain Eukaryota; kingdom Metazoa; phylum Arthropoda; class Insecta; order Lepidoptera; family Noctuidae; genus Eugnorisma; species Eugnorisma glareosa. The sequence goes on along the minus strand of OX387960.1, from coordinate 13,669,067 downwards.
GAAATATTCAACAGTTTTATATTCTTAAATGAAATTACATTGCTGCGTGACGCGTTTTTTTCCAATGTTATAAGAGTATTCTAGTGCATAAATTGTTCAAAGGGTTGGTCCATATTAAAACTAATGGACATTTGAAATTGTGTTAACATTGGGAATCCTAAAACAATATTAAAACATACTCATTTTCTGTTAATTTTGGCCTAACAAAGAGTCAAGAAACTGAAGTATGAAAATTATAAAATAGATAGTAAGAGTGCGTTTTTCTTGAAGCGGGGCGCAACGGAGATGTGCGGCTACTGACCAAAAATTAACATCAGACGAGATGTGAATTTTAAGGGGGAAGTGCCAGGGTACCCCGCGAAAATAAATTTTGCTTATATTTTTAGGGTTCCGAAGTCAACAAGGAACCCGTATGGTTTCGCCATGTCCGCAGCTGAGCTCAAAGACTCTTAGTACTAGAAAGCTGCAACTTGGCATGAATATACAAATTAGTTACGCCGAGAAAGTGGTAAAATAAAATCTCGAAAAGTATTTTTTTAGGGTATCTCCTGCATCTACGGAACGCTACACCACCCTACATCGTGCCTGGCCCAACACACACTAGGCCAGTTTTTTTACCAAATGATGAACCAATTATGATTCGCAGCCGTAATTACAGAATTTACAGAATTACAGGGTTGTATCGATGATTTTAATGATTATGATTCTGTAAATACAACCCAAATACGGTCGCGAGTCCTATTTTAATCAACATACAACCTGATACTGACCTAGAAATTTCTAAAGCATAACAGAATTTTAATTTCGAGTGTTATCCTAGCGCTTCCACCTTAACCAATGTGCGTCAGATTTCCGCTCCGCTCGTTTAAACTAGTAAAACTTCACCTTAACAGTATTATACCGAACGCGCCCCATTATAACTCGCCTACAGTCAGATGATTCAGACATCAAAGCATTTTAAGCCTTGACCAAAATAGTAAACACTAACACATATAGTTCAACTACTCCTGGTCCTAGTTGGTTGGTACTCCTGGTTTTCAAAGACAATAAGCGTATTGTTATACACATCGTCAAGTGTTACGTCTTTGTTAAATCAAGCGAGGTAATGCGGTTATAGGAGCTGCCAGGTAAGAACTTGTCACTGTTAATAATTTGTTTAATAATAGCATTAACCCTAGTATTGGATACTATATTGGTCGTTCCGAGAATCTAATAAAGGATAGTATTGATGTTGATAGTTAGTTTAACATCAATCTGCAATTTAGTCGAGTGACGGATCATATTCTTCTTTTTCTCAGCCACGAGTTTGTTGCCTTCAGTAGCGCCCATCAGTTCCTGTACTGAAAAACTTTCTGCGAAAAAAAAAAACAGACTTCCAAAAAACACTAAAAATGTCTAAAGTAATTTGACTTTGGGAAGTCGGTGTCTTTGTTTGATTCATTGAATTTTTTGCCTTCGACTTCCGACAATTAACGTGAGGAAACAACCAAATTCCTAAACCGATTTTGATGAAATTTCTATGGGACCAATCGGGAAGCATATCCTTTCAGATGAAAAAAAAAAATTCAAAACGGTTTACAAATGACGGAGTTATGAGGTAACAAACATAAAAAATTAAATTCATCCGAATTGAGAATCTCCTCCTTTTTGAAGAAAGTCGGTTAAAAAACAACAGGACACGTAGGACACGACATTAAGTGCCCAATCGTTTGTGGTACAGCACCACATATCCATCATATTGATTGGTTAAATAAATTAATCTTAAAAAGTTGAATAATTTGCGGTTTAATGTTATGAATTGTCGATGGACTGACTATATTTATGTGCTCTATAACTAATAAGAATTCGGGTTCACTCATGGCGGCCCGAGATACATAAATATATGAAGACAATCAATGTAAAAAACATAGTCAGGCGAAAGTCAACTTTCAGTAATATCGTCTAAGTGATTCTATTCAAAAACGGTAGAGGAAAACATCGTGAGGAAACCAAAAATTCGAAGACATGTGACATCTACCAACCCGCAGTGGGCCCGCATGGTGGATTATAGCCCATTCCCTCTCATAGAGAGGAGAACTGTGTCCCAGCAGTGGGAACATTATAGGGTGAATACTGATTATGCTGAATTCTAATCAACTAGACAGTTTCGTATTGGATTACGGTCAAACCGATCAGTTCGAAGTCAAACCTTCACCCTTTTTCTTTTCGGATGGGAAATCATCGAATAATTCCTCCCGCTCTGGGCTGAGCAGGAGGGAGTGTCAGACTTTTACTGACTAAAACCCATCCATGTTCCTTCCTTTGCCCTTTGTGTTCCAGGGCCGCGGTATCTCTTTCGAACAGTCCCGCAACCCTGGCAGGCATCGGTCCTATCGGACCCCTTCCTGTTTGCTGACTCTCTTTGAGGCGCGCGTGGAACACGAACGCGCCGTCGACACGGCCTGTCGTCATAAGACGGACGGACGGCGGGCTAGCCCATAGCTCACCGTCCACAGGCCCGCGCCTACGGTAGCCGGGGGCCACCACGTGGCCCCCGACGCCCGGTGCATCTCCCGCAGCGGCTGGGACGTGAGGTTCTCTCCCTCTCACTTTCCGCCACCTCCTTCGCTAGCATGACTGCTTCGCAGAAGGAGGTGACGGCGTCCCATTCCGTCTCGCTCCGGACCATGGATTGAACCAAGGCCGGACGCGAGAGGTCGTCGCCGCCGATCGCCACGACGAGGACACAGCGGTGCTCCACCCACGCGGGGCAGATCTCCACCGTGTGCTCCACCGTGTCCTCCGGTCGATCCTCACAATGGTAGCTTCTGAGCTACCATTATGAGGAGGATTGTTCCAGTGTAGCCTCCACTCGTCTGATTTCCCACCTTAATTGGACGAAGGAATAAAACAACGAGTGTGCACTATTAATCTTATAATTTTACCGTTACAACGTTACAAATAACGTTAAAAAAAACAATCGTTATAACGTTAGGAACTAAAATTACTACGTTGAGGGAAAAAACAAAACTCTGGTTTCATCCTCAATATTCCAATTTGCCAGCTATACCGAAACTGTAGAATCTTCTTTATAATATTCATCCAAATGGATACACTTAGCACTCTCAACCGGGGACCGACGAAGGATACGATATGTCGACCTTTACAAGGAGAAATCGTTTTGTTTTATTATTCATTGAAGCGAGACAATACGAAGATTTCACGGTACGTTTCAACGACTTTGTTTTGAAAATATAATATAACTAGCTTTTTTCCGCGACTTCGCTTGCGTTTAGATCGGAAATTATCCACTGTACCTACGTACTGTACGCACTGTCGTACTGTCGGATGCATATTTACCTAAAGTACGTTTTTTCCCTGCATAGGGTACAAAAGTATGGAAGCGGCGTCTTATAATGCCAATTTTTCCCGGGATCGCGATTCATAAATAATACATTGTGTATAAAATGTAGTACTTACTCTTAAGCATAATTAATATTTACAATATATTTAAAACCAGAAAAGAAATTCGTTAAATAAATAATATTTCTTTTTTTTTTTTGCTGCTGAATATTCGATAATATTAATATAAAAAATCATTTAAAGTAAAACAATGAAACTAAAAAAACATCGGGACTTTTTCATATTTTTCATGATTTATCCATTTAAATAAATATGCATCCGAATATCCTATCTCTAGTACTAACACATGTCTTGGTGTACATCTGTGACTAAGTTCATCGAAATCGATGCAGCTGTTAATCAAGAAAACGTTACAGACAGACAGACCAACCATTTATAATATTAAAATATACATTGAAACGAAACAATACGAAGATTTCACGGTACGTTTCAAGTTTCAAACGACTGTGTCTTGGAAATACAATCATATTGTGTAGACCGAATTGATCTTTACAGCAAAAGATACGAAAAACAGGATTAAGGTAAGGAAATTCAAATGCCTGATTGGCTTTCTAATAATAAATTGGATTTAGTCAAAAGGTACGATAATAAAAATCAGAAGTTATTTCAAGAAATAAGGTTAAAGTCTATTATTTTATTGTACCTCAACTTATGGCTTGGTACATCTTACCTTTAATAGGATAAAGACTTCGATACAGCGAAATGGGAGAAATACTCGTAATTTGTTACGAGTAAGAGTGTTAAAGTCGTACGGCATTTCATACAAACTGTTAAGTAATTTTTTGTCGAAATGATTGAATGAAACTTCATACGCATAAGCAGGATACATAATTATGTCTAAAAAATGAGAGCGAACGTTTCAAAATGTCTTTTAAAAAAAAAGATAATTGGATTTTAGATTTTCTATAGAAACAAAAATTTCCAATTACTTATCTTTTTTTTTTTAAAGACATTTTGAAAAGTTCTCTCTCAAATTTTTTGCTCAATATTTCGTTTACGCTTGTGTGAACAAGTTGTTTTTGGGATTCCGGACGTGGAAACCACCATACAGCGAACCTCACTGAGGGTTCAATCCAACCGGCACCTACGGACAGTTTGTGGGCTGTCTGCGGACACAGCCAGACCGCCCGGTTCAGTCTGTTTGTCCTTCAGTGCCTCGGTGTCCGCAGCTGGTCCGGAATTTTTCTATACCTGACCTGACTGTTTTTTTACAGCAATCTTTTTTCATGCCACTTGTAATAATAAACCTATTTTTAGGAGTGGACGATCATAGCTTGTAATGTAATAATAAATTCTTATAAAAACTTCAATTTTCTTTTGTTCTCAAGATATTTATTTCTTTTTAATTTCATTCTCGAAGTAATGCCTCCAATCAATGGCTGTTCTTATCGCCCCAAGCGATAACGCAAATTAATTTCGTCGCAATAATATTAATCGTCAATCACCCAGTTTATAGTCTGTAATAAAAAATCTTTTTATTGACTTGTCAAACGACGCAAGAATTTTATTTTTCTACTTAGTCTATTAGTGAAGGAATCTGGCCGTGGAGCGCTTCTTCGCCTGTTTATTACCTTTGTAGGATAAATGTCTTAATTTACGAGTGGTGTCTTAATGCTAAACTAATACATATAAACTATGCCTATGCCTAGTCATCCTTTGTTGTTTACTTTGATGAATTCTCTATTTGAACTTGTATAAATTAACCTATAACGCACTGTTGGAATTTCGACCTCCTTTATTCATACTTAAAGTCGGTATTAACTGGATCTGTCAATTTTAACATTTTGTTACTGTTTCATTTGCATCGGAGGGGATGGCAATTTGTTTTCGTGGTTTATTTCCTTGTTATTGTTGTCAAGAGGACTTAAAAACTTTAATTTGAGTTTTGAATTGTTTAATTTATTGTGGCTATTCATACTTAAAGTACAGACTTTAAGTAAAAAAAAAAAAAAAAAAAAAATTGACACATGCAGTTAATACAGATTAACTGCATGTGTCAATTTTATCGTTTTGTTAATGTTGGGCGCCATTTTGAGCGAATGGAAATTTGTTTTCGCGATGTATTTCCTTGTTATTGTTGTCAAAAGGACAATAAACAATTCAAAATTCAAATGTATGTCTTCAAAGACATTCATTTGAATTTTGAATTGTTTAATTTATTCTGGCTTGTCAATGAGGAATTAGTCTTTCAATGTTAGGTTTCTATTGACTAGATACTAAAACTTAATGGGAAAACATTGTCATACCAAACAGCTGCAAGATAGAATCAAGTACTTTCGAAACAAATATCAGTCGCAATATTTGCCAGGAAACCCCATATTAACCGCGCCAGTAAATCCGTGGATTTCGATTTAAAAAGCGACTCAGAGATATCGTACTTCGTATTCCAATTGCAAAACAAATAGTCCAAAATATCGGAAGCAACATGCATGTAACAACACTTTGGCCACAACCATTGGAGCAAACATTTGGGGACCAGCGTATAATATACGTATAATAATCGAGCCAATATTTGAACCAACTTTGGCTCAGACTGGAAAACTTTACACTGATATTTCAGAATCAAAACGACAATAGATAGGGAAGCTTTAAAAGTAAACAGAGTTCCATTTCCATCTGAATTTCATAACTGAGTATAGACTGCACACTTCACGGCAACCATATTATAGTTTGGCCTCGATACAAGAGACCGAGCATTCAAAAATGATCTTTATTTATTCTGCAGATAGAAGCAATAAACAGATTTATTGGACCGTATAACTTGAGTTCCGTAGTTTTGATGTTCAAGCCGGTGGTATTACAAAACTTATGCTTCGTACATTTGTATAATGGATTGCTAGGCTAATGTTCTCTAAATATGTATAAGTTTGTCATTGGGCTTATCTGGCTTTGAATGAAATATTATATCTGCCTTGAATTTTATTGTCCTAGTCGATATTACTTGCTTCGATGAAGGAAAACATCGTAAGAAAACCAGCATGCCTGAGAGATATTATGTGGCATATAAACTCTGACACCAGGTTAGGTTAGGTTAGATAAATAAGATTGATCTAGTATACTGTAGTAGTCAAACACGAAGTTTTGTGTTCTCCAGTTCCCAGGTCGAATCGGACAGTTTTTTCCATTTTGAAATTCACTTGGAAATCGAACCCAAGACCTCATGCTCAGCAGTCGCGCTTGCGACCACTAGACCAACGAGGCAGTCAAAGCCAATCCAGTTTAAAGGCATTGTATAAATCTAAAACGCTTTAAAAGCTTTTGACATTTGTCTAGGTTATTATAAACTAGCGACCTGCCCCGGCTTCGCACGGGTGCAATGTTATACATATAAACCTTCCTCTTGAATCATTCTATATATTTAAAAAAACCGCATCAAAATCCGTTGCGTAGTTTTAAAGATCTAAACAGACATAAGAGCAAACAGACAGCGGCAAGTGACTTTGTTTTATACTATGTAGTGATTGATCCAAGTGTCTTGGTGAAAGGGTTCAAATTTACTTGTAAGAATGTAGAACGTAGCTTATTATGGTTTAATTCTCAAACTAACTTACACAACTCTCTACTCACTCGTCTACTATTCATACATACGTTTTAAAGCATAGTTTCTCACTCACATACAGATATAGGCACACATTTGTGCATATAGTGTATTAACTAATTAAATTGTTCTAACACCGAGATAATAGTGTTTGTTTACGAAATCATTGTTTCTTAGGCAGACATGTAGGTATAAGTTAAAGCAACTATTTGCTGTCTAGCCAAATATACGAACAAAGTACATTACATACATTTTAGAACACAAATTATGTTACAGAACAGTGTTCCGAAAATGTGCCCGTGAAGGACTTATTAATAGGCCTCTCTATTCATAAAATATTTGTATGCGAGATGGTTTTATACGCAAACATTATTCTGTGAAACTGTACTAAAATAAACGCCACCCAAAGATAATTAATTTTATTTCGAAGTTGTGTTTATTAGGTATATGTATGAATTAACAAAATAGCCATATACAGGGTGTAAATAGACTCTTCACGAAGCCGTCAACCAAGTATTCTGTACATCAAACTAATTAACTTTACGCAAAAATTATCGCTGGGAAACTAGTTTTTTTGGGTGCAATATCACATTTTACGGTAGGACTCAATGTAACGCACTCAAAATATTGTGCTGATGGATGGATTGAATAGAACGGGGGAGGGGGGGTCATGGAGGTGCTTAAAGTAAATTCATAACATTAAAAAAATGTATTTAAAAAAAAAAGTGAAAAAGTTGGAAATCTGACCCCCAATATCTCCATAACTAGAAGGTTCCCAGGTTCCCGTCAACCCCACCGCCCGTAGCCCCACTGGTGGGATCAACGGGAAACAATTTTTAATTATTTTAATCAATTCCCGCTGACTCCACCAGTGGGGCCACGGGCGGTGGGGTCAATGGGAACACACCGTATGGTCTAGAACAAAAAATGATCGCAATGACGGGGAGAACAAGTACCTTTCGGCTTCGTTAAGGGTCTTGTTACACCCCCTTTATATACTGACGACCTCAGTTACAAAATATGAGACATAGATAGTATAGTTTATTGTACATTATTCAGAAAAATACGAGACATAGACTCAGAAAGGGAATACTCAGACATGTGACTCATGTGATGTTACATTAACATCATTTTCTTGCCCTTATCCCCATTTATGGTCGGCGCAGCATGTCTTCTTCTTCATTGTCGTCTGTCGTCATCCCATCAGACACCTCAGACTACATGAGATACAATTAAGTCCTCATCTGCCTTGCCTTTTCCCAACTAAGTTGGGGTCGGCTTCCAGTCTAACCGGATACAGCTGAATACCAGTATTTTACATGGAGCGACTGCTTATCTGACCTCCACAACCCAGTTAGTACTGGATAATACGATACCCCTTGGTAAGACTGGTTGTCAGACTTTTTGGGAGACTGACTACCGACTGTCAAAGATCTACAATTGACAGCCGGGACCAGCGGCTTAACGCGCTGTCCGAGGCACGGAGAAAATTCGGTACGTAATGGGCGGTCACCCATCCACAGACCAAACTAGGCAAGCGCGGCTTAGCCTACAGATCGACCTACAATGGCTGTTATTATTTTTATTAGATTTATTTTTTAGATTGGATTAGTTTTTTTTTTCTAGATACAATTAAGTATGGTATTATAAATAGTTTTAATAAGTAAGAGAGGGCCATTGGAGGCAAAAACTACGGATCACCACCTCCTAAGACGCCCATATTCTCAACCATCAAATTAGAATTTTTCAGTTCAAGTTTTGGTATAGCGTAAATATTCTCTCATATAATTTCGTTGAGTAATTTGTTTTGTGGGGCAGACATGCAAGGTAATTGGGCAACATGTTTTTCCTTCCATACTCGCCTGTCAAAGTCAGGCTAATATTGTACTCTCATTTCTTTTATGCCATTCAAAGAGCAAATATCAAATTACCTAAATATTATTCCGAATCATTTTCAGAAAAACATCTGCAACTGACTTAATATTTGGAATAAATCCTAATAATTTGTTATTTCGAGATAAGAATAGTATCAGATCTTCTGTTACCAAGCACAACCACTCACACACACACAGACATAACACTCACACATTCACACCTATGCATAAACACACACAAACACCACACAAGAACATGTATGCATTAAATTCTCCTAATTTTCAATTTTGATGCATAAACTGTTAATTCCAAAGGTGAAGACATCGACTTCTGTAACAAAGGTCTCACCTAGCTCAGGAGTCAAGGTTTCAAATGGAAATGTATATTAACCTTTTTCTTTACGTCATTTCTTTTTGCTACTAGCCCTAAAAATAGTATAAAAGAAGCCAAATACCAACCTCCTTTTACAAGAACCTTTATCAACGACGCTAGAAGGTTTAACTTGACGCCTTGACGTAAAAGGTATATACTAGTATCGGGTTGAAGCAAAATTGATACGTATAGGGTATACGTCCTTTCGTTAGCCGAAGTGTTTAATTAAGTGGCTGTGTGAGCCAGACCTTGTTCACGTTTTGAAGGCCCTTTTGTTCCGCCATATTGAAGGGCTTGATGTGGCGTTCGACGGCTCTGTAGTCCGATGGGGTATAGCACGGTAAAAGGTTTTTGTATAGTTGATTAATGGAGACCATTGTTTGAGTGATGTTTTGAAATGACTGAAGTTAATCAGCTCACTTTGATATAGACTAGAGCCTATTACGCGATGTCCGAATAGCTTCACTACATAGTATAAAACAAAGTCGCTTCCCGCTGTCTGTCTGTACCTATGTATGCTTAGATCTTTAAAACTACGCAACGGATTTTGGTGCGGTTTTTTTTAATAGATAGAATGATTCAAGAGGGAGGTTTATATCTATAACATTGCACCCGTGCGAAGCCGGGGCGGGTCGCTAGTATTGAATAAATTAAAAAATGTTTTTACAAGAATTTGTGTGGTATATAAAAATCCGACTACTGGAAAACCAAGCTCTAATTAAATTCGGGATTTACAAGGTAAAATCGACTCCTCCTATAGTTGAAGTCGGTTAAAACGAAGCCTATTTTATTTATTTATGTATACACGGTAGACAACACAGGAAAAGAACATTATAAAATATGAGTAAGCCTTAGTTACCCGGGCCATAATAACGAATCGATTGACATCTTATTAAAAACGAAAAGTTTAGGCGCTACGGAGGAACATACGTAAATACATACATAGACTGCTGAAATACCCATAACCTTTTCTTTTAGCTTCGCCGAGTCGGGTAAAAAAGCTAGAGCAGGTATAGCAAAGCTTTCACAAATGTAGGTTCCCATTGTCACATTTTTCTCTCAAATCGAAATCACAAACTACCTACAAATTGCATCCAAACTGAAATAGCAGCACATTCATCCACAACAATTGGAATACTTACAAGTACTTTCAAACAAAATATTCTTTTCAAGAAGCAAGTTTCTTTAAGAAATTCTGTGTACATTTGTACTTTTAAATTGCTGCAGAACTTTTTCCTGTAACACGTAGCATTTTGTTGGCTTCATGTGCAAAGAAGGTAGGTATAACCTTTAGCAACTAAAGGCTGCAGTTGACATAGCGTTGATTTCAAAGGAACTCGGTGACCTACGTATTGCAGTTCGCGCCTCGGCGCCCTGGGTATGACGTCACTGAGTTTTACTTGTACAAATAGTACTTGTTTTTCTACAGAGGTTTTTGAAACGGGTTAACAGTGATTTTATTTCAACCATCATCTGCCTAGCCTTTTCCCAACTATGTTAGGGTCGGCTTCCAGTCTAAACGGATGCAGCTGAATACCAGTATTTTACATGGGGCGACTGCCTATCTGACCTCCACAACCCAGTTAGTTCTGGATAATACGATACCCCTTGGTAAGAATGGTGTCAGACTTTCGGGCCACTGACTACCTTTAACGACTGTCAAAGATGTACAAATTACAGACAGGAGCAACGGCTTGACGTGCTTTCCGAGGCACGGAGGAAACTCGGTATGTAATGGGCGGTCACCCATCCACAGACCAACCTAGGCAAGCGCGGCTTAACCTAAAGATCGACCTGAGCGGCTGTTATTATTTTGCCACGAGATTTTATTTCGACCGTTATGCTTTAACATCATTTGTATCATTATCATAATTTTTTTAGCCTGTTTGGGAAGAAGAAATATCTGTTTTCATAACATTTAGAATCGGCATTCGACACTATCTTTTAGTTCATTTATTTAGGCAAGAGACGAGTAATAGATAAGTATCGAAAAAGAAGACTTGATGCGCCGACCCCAAATAAATAAGAATAACGGCAGAAGAATGATGATGAATTACAGCAGGAGGCGATAACTCCTGAAACTTGTCATTTCCCCATGTTTGAGCGTAAAGACGTTTCCGCAGCAAAAATCTTAAAGCGCAGATTTTAATTTCCGATTTCAGTGGTTAAAGAATCTTCATTTTAATTTTAAAAAAGTAGGGCAGAGTGTTCCCATTTTCTTGAAATTGTTCTTAGCAGAGTTAGTTCAATTATTCTAATGGCAAAATGGTACCTGTAAAACTTTGTGTTTTTATTCAAGTGCGCGATAGAACCGCTTCTGAATCTTCGGAAGTTGGCTAGGAACGATTTTCCTTTTAAGATAAGGTTTAGAAACTTGGATTACTTTGAGTGGGAAGGTGGTTTAAGATTCGTAATGAGGTTGCATGTAACTTGAGTATTTTTTTGTTTACAAAAAGGTTAAATCGATTAATATTCGATGAAACATACAATACCACTATTTTGAACGTTTTTTTATACATGGACTGCATTCTTAGATAGAGTCAGCTTGGTGTTATGTTTGACAGCTATTTTATTGTAGTTTCTGGTTGCTTATAACTTAGGACTATAACTGAATCCTTTTTTTTTGTTCGGGTGGGAAATCATCAAATTTTAATGACTCCTCCCGCTCTGGGCGGAGCAGGATGGAGTGTCAGACTTTTACTGACTAAAACCCATCCATGTTCCTTCATCGCTCTTTGTGTTCCGGGTCCACGGTATCTCTTTCGAACAGTACCGCAACCCCGGCGGGCATTGGCCCTTGCGGACCCCTTCATTTTGCTGACATCTCTTTGAGGCGAGGTCTATCGTCATAAGACGGACGGACGGCGAGCTAGCCCATAGCTCACCGTCCACAGACCCGGAATAACTTAACCCCTTCAGGTAATAAATGCTTGTGTCTTTTTATTCAAGGTATATTTATTAATGAAGTCACTATAATTAGTCGTAGCTGCTGGCCTTTCTCGGTAAGTTGGGGTGGATGGAATAAGTAGATGTTTGATTTTGGGCCACCACTATGTACACGACATAGATAAATAGGAAAAAGATAGAGGAATTTCATAAAAATATTAAAAAAATAATTTGAAGAAAGGTACAGTGGTACAAAAATGATCATTTGAAATTTTTTTTTATAAAATAACCCTATTTTTAGGGCAGCCATGTCAGTTGTGTTTAACATGAAGTTTGAGGACTTGCGACAGTTTTAAGAAGTGACGTTCTTGAGACTTTCCTTGCTTTGAGTTTGGACCTGTAGTCTTATTTTATCGAAAGCGAAACTCAAGATTTTCGAAATTCGTATTGTTTTTTTTTATCTCTGGTATTACGATAGACGTCAATCAAATGTCATTGTCAAAACGTCATTTTTCGCTTGCTGCTGATCTGATCCACCATGTTTAATTTTATGTTGTGTTGCTCTCCTTGGCCAAGTTAATTTGAATGTACTTTGAAGCGAAGTGAAATTAAAGAAAATTTACAATAAAAAACGGTTACTGTAATACATAGCGATATTTACATATAGTGTACATAGTGCTGGCCCAGGCTCCTTACACTCCTGGAACATCTCCTTTCCCACCCGTATGCAAAATACGCGCTTTGGACGTGGAGTTGCGGACACAAGTCCGTTGTACCATTCAATACAAGGGTCTTCTACTTTTGAAACAGCTTTCCCAAAACAGCGTAGGTTCTAAATGTTTGCTAAAATGCGAACTTTAGTTAATATTTAAGGTTTAATTTCAGTTCATCATCATTCTCCATTCGCGGCGCATCTGCTTCTCGCATATTTCACTTCATTAATTTAAAGATGATTTCAAAAGCCGTCTTAACAATATAAAGTAATACCACGTACCTACCTACTGCTCCGTGATAGGTATCTATTATTATCATCTATTAAATAACGGTGTTAATAACCGGCGTCTGATATAAACAGCTCATTTGCCGTCTTATTGCGGAATCATAAATTATTTATTAGATATAACAGCTTCTGATATTTATTCCTTACGTTATTGATAAAGGTTGGTTTATTAGAAGATATCTATTGATAATAATTGTTTTCATTTAGAAAAATTATTTCGCTTTTGTATATTATGTAGGTACTTGCAAATTCTTTTGGCTAAAAAGAATTACCGTATCTGTTAACAAGTCAAAGTGATTACTTGAGTAAAAGTAATTTTATTCTGTAGTTTAGTAATTACTTGAAGTTAGAACTGTCAAAGTTTGAATTCTTAGCTTTGCTTTCTTTGACGGTACTTCATCATTTCAGCCGAAAGACGTCCACTGCTGGACATAGACCTCCCCCAAGTGTCGCCACATTGACCGGTCCCGTGCGGCTCGCATCCAGAAGATCCCTGCAACCTTCACCAGGTCATCGGTCCACCTAATGGGAGTCCTTCCAACGCAACGTCTTCCTGTTCGCGGTCGCCACTCCAGAACTTTACAGCCCACTCGGCTATCCATTCTGCGAGTAATGTGTCCTGCCCACTGCCACGATTCTTACTTCGTTCAAATTCTTGTCTATCGTATAAAAATGGTTGCATAAGTAATTCCATAAACTCAAGTCCTGTTTAGGGTCTCGGCGTCTCGCACCTTTTTGGGTAACCAGCTGAAAGGGTTTAACCATTCTTGATAGGTTAACTCGCACTTAAGTGTTAAGTAGGCTAAATACGTAATAGGAAAAAGGGTTTACTTAATACTGCACTGTTTTATTAATTTCCTGCAGATTTTAAATTGCTCAGAGTAGGTATAGGTAGTCTGCCTCGTTGGTCGGCTGGTCGTAGGCGCGACTGCTGAGCCTGAAGTCCGGGTTAGATTCCGGGTCGGACAAAGTGTTATTGGGGTTTTCAATCAGGAATTTCTCAGAAGCTTTATCAGAAGATTTCTAATGGCAATAGTCTCGCTCCCTTTTAAATGGAACTTAAACATAACAGGCGAAAGTTGGGTGTACTATTAGGTACACCTCTGCCTAACTCTTCGGAGATTACAGGCGTGATGATGGGTTTAGGTTTGTTTTTGAACTATTTCGAATTTTACCTTAACTTTTCATTTAATTCCAAATAAGAAAACAAATTAATGTTCTTTATAGTCTACTGAACTGACTTTAACCCGTTAAATGGAACTTTGTGTTTGTTGCGAGTTCTTGTTCTTAGAAACACAATAACCGAGTAATTACTCGAGTTCGTTTTATTTATTTATCAATTTGCTTCGTAATAAAAACAAATCAATTTTGAACACTTAATTATCCTTTATTTATTTTCTTTACTCTTTTTTTTTACGCATTTTGTATGTATTTTTGAGTTCCAATATTGTTGTGAAAAAAATAATTATATATGAGCAATTATGGCAAAGTAATTGTGATCAAATCAAAGTGTTATTGGACTGTGTTTGTTATTTTTTAATAATTAATAATAAAAAACAACAAATCTTTAAATTTAATTTAGTATTCTAATATTATGTATATTTTGAAATATTTCTTTTACAAAAATTATATCAAAAACATTTAAAAATATAGAAAATAACAAGGCTATTATTATTGATATCACATTCTACAAAACCGAATTCATCCCATCAAAATAGTTCACCTATAAAATTACTGATTAACAACGATCCGTTTTTGATACAGGAAGCCGTTATCAATGAACCTTTATCAAGTTTATCTACGGTAGGAAACGGATCCGTTCCCGAAGATATATAACCGTCCTTCCCACTTCATCATCATCAGGCTATATTAGGCCATTTTCACGTTAAAACATAACCCTTAGCCCGCGACCCTTCGTTGCTTTTAAACCGTACAAGGGAATCTTCCCTTGTAGGGAACCTTAGATTAAAGGGTAGGGATCTATGGTTCTACATCGGTTTAAGCATTTTAGTATAATAGTAGGAGGTAATTTAATTTCATTCATGATTAAGGTGGCTAGCTGTCAATAGCTTTGTGTTGGGCTACATTGTGAGATATAAAGGGTGTAACAAGACCCTAAACGAAGCCGAAAGGCAACTTATGTTCTCCCCGCCATTGCTATATTCTATTTGTTCCAGACCATACCTGGGAACGTTCTGGTTACGGAGATATTGAGGGTCAAATTCCAACTTTGTCACAAGTTTTTTTTAAATACATATTTTTAATGTAAGATTTTTACTTTAAACACCTCCACGACCCCCGCACTATTCAATCCATCCACCAGCACAATGTTTTGAGTACGTTTATTGAGTCCTACCGTAAAACGTGATTATTCACCCCCAAAAAAAAGTCGTTTCCCAGCAATATTTTTTGCGTAAAGTTACTTAGTTTTATGTACATAATGCTTGGTTGACAGCTTCGTTAAGGGTCTTGTTATTGCGTCAAAAGTTTGTTTTTTTTTTGTTTATAGCTGTGGTTTATGTTATTGTCTTCTACTATTTCTTTCGCATTGATGGTACGTCTTATCAAAGGATTGTGTATGGACTCCGTCCCCACCCTGCAACAGTCAAAGGATACATGGCAATATGCTTAGAAGAATCCAGAAAAAAAAACAATTATCGACTTTCTGATTTCTGATACATAATGTCCTTCCGTCTGCCTTTCATACTTATCTGTTCAGTGGCTATAGTAGTGAACGGGTTACAAACAGGAGGACTAGAAGACTAGTTACTTTCAGAGCATACTACATAGTTTATCTACGGTTTTTGAAAGCAAATAACCAGGAAAAACATTCTTTATCGTCTTGTTCTTCTTCAACCTTTGGCCACCCAATGCTGAGTGTAGGTCTCTTCCCAATCTCTCCACTTTTGGCGGTTTTGTGTCGTGGCTAGTTTCTTTCGGCCACCTAAAAGAAAAAAATAAAACTCGGATGCTCAAATATTTTCCTAAGTCCGGCAAAACTTTAAAAAACAAACCAGTAGCTATCATACAACATGCTACACGAGCAACACTTTTTTTTAAATTGAATCTGCAAATTAATTACTAAAGCTCCTAAATAGATAGAAAAACCTGGAGTTGCAATTAATCACGCTTAACCATGCTCATCGTAAATCTGCCATCAGCATTGCCTGACAGATATTTTGGGGTAGGTACATTTCTACCCCAGCATTGTTTCAACGCAATTTGATTTATTACGTTAAAATTTGATAATAATAATGAAATATAGCACGAAATAAAATTTAAAGGAAGGTTGAATAAACAGAAGTTAGTACTGATTTAAAGGGTAAGGATCTTTTCAATTATAACAAAAGGTCTCGTAAACTGAGTAAAAGTTGGTTCCCTATTGATATTCTAAACGCAGGAGGTAATATTTATTGCTGATAAGAAAACGATCTTCTATTATCCATCTATCAGCCGACGATGTCAGCTCCAGATTACGTAGAGAGTAGGAAGTGTGTACTTGTTGGACACACTTCCCAAAGGACTTTCGAAGGCAGCAACGCTTTCCTACTGCTATCTACAAAGATAATAATATAATTCATTCATTCACTGACAAACAAAATGCAGCGTTCGATCTGGAAGCACGTTTTGAGTAAGAACTGAGTTGTTTTATATATTATGAAAGTGAGCTATGAAATAATTTCGTTTTTTTACATTTAGTACATTCCATTTCTAGTACATACTCTTCTATTCATTCTAACATTATTGTCTTCCATTCATCAACAAACAAGTCCAATCCAGGGTCGATGTCCACGAGCGCATTGAGCATCGTCAGCATATCACGCCGTATAGAGAAGGCGGATCGAGCTACAATGCGACAAAATGGAACATTAAACAATTTATGCTTTCTAGAGCGATTATAATTATTTGGAACAAATAATTATAATCGCTCTAGAAAGAATTTACGTACCGAGCTGTAGCTCGATGTAAATCCGAGACGTCGGTAACACGTTGTTGTCAGTTGGTTCCATCATTTCATGTCTTCGTCATAGATGCCGATAGGAAATCATATAGGACCAACAGCTTGTTTCATCGTAAATCCGATAATTTTACTACATTTATTGTGTACTATACTTGTATGTTTATCGTTAAAACGAGTAAGTGGTGATTCATTTTTCGAATAAATAAGCCTAAAATTATTCAAACTCGAAATTCAGTTCCTTTATACCCAAACTTGCTCGTCTAACTTTAAAAAGAAAATGACAAAGACATATTGAGATTTATTGACCGTTTGTAAACGTCAAGTTTTTATGAAAAGGAGGGTAGACTATCATCCTAGACTGTTTATCATTGTACCCAAGCTATAAGTTTCTTTTGAAAAGAAAAGGATTGTTTTCGTTGTATCGGAGATGGTAACAATTTATCTTTTGTTGAATAGAGTTGGAAGAATATTTTAGGAAAAAGATGTTGATTTTTTCGATTTTATCTATGACTTTGGCAGGATACGCACAACGGCCAATCAAGCTATAAAAAGTCAGTTTAAGCCTCGATTTATACATATAGATTTCCCGTACAATGAGAAATCTGTATAAAACAAGGCCGTGTTAGATACGTATAGCTTGATAAATGTCGAAGTGTGTACAGTCACGAACACCAATGTGTAAACACTTTCCTAAATTTAAAAGCAATTTTCGCGAGAAATAACGATTGTAACTTGAAGATAGGATCTTGTTCATAAAAATATGAGTTCGAAAATACTATGTTCTTAACAACATGAAATTTTAATCAGAACTGTAAGAGAAAAACACTTTTAAACGTTTTTAGGTGTTTACAAATTGCTGTTCGTGACTGTACGATTGCCTTTTGATATACGCGTAGTAGATACAACTGCCCGCCCATTTTAATATTTTAATGACCTATATAGGGTGACTGGTAATTAGTGACCGATACTTAAACACGTGATTCTACTCATGATAACAAACAACTTTCCCAAAGAAACTTTTTTTTAAACTCATTTAATTTTATCACAATAACACAACAGCTGTATGAAACTCCCACGCGCGCGCTTTTGACCTATCAACTGGTAGCCGCGTGACGCCGTTATGTCTCATTACAATGGGTGGGTAAGCAGAGTAAGCGGCGCCCGCGCCCGACCACACAGGCCGGCCGCCACGTGACGTTATCGGTGTACATAAGCAGTGTAGGTAGGTACCTACATGTTTAGATAGCCGCTAAATTAAAAAATAATAACCTATGACATCAAAAACTGAGCCACGGAGCGTAGGCCTACGCTGCAGACGCGACGACACTCCGGCCGCCGCGTGGCCATTTAGGTACACAGTGATAATTAGTGACCGATACTTAAGTATCGGTCACTAATTACCAGTCACCCTATAGATAGGTGTTGTTTTAAGATTTTATGAGTATGGTACATATGCGTAAATAAATACACGTACAATACAAGTGGAATTTGAAATGCAAAGAAATGTTTTTAAATAATAACTTTAGACCAACCCGTCATACTAACCTTTGTTCTCAGAAGATTAATGTTGTAGTTAGAAAATAATGTTGAGTGTTGGATCTTTTTGGGCTAAAAATGCAACCCTCACTGTCCAGTTGTAACATAAAATAAATGACTGCAAATGTACTTTTCTGCATACAATTTTACAAGAATAAAACAAAGATAAACTTCCATTAACTTGTGTATGTGAATTATATTTTAAAATTCAAGGAATTTGCTTTAATGTGTGTGTTTGCATGAGTTTCTGACTTCATTCGAAGGTAAATGAACGGAGTTTTCACCGAATGGGATAGACAGAACGACTGCTTATTTACACTGCACAGTTTCCATAATTTTTTATAAAATTTATTATATCTCAAACTTTCAATACAAAATAATCTTCAACTACAGTACTGTGAAATTATTGATTAATCTATACTAATATTATAAAGAGGATAAATCTATGGATCTACTGAACCGATTTAAAAAAAATCTTTCACTAATAGGATTTTACGTTCCCGGACATTATTCCCGAGTGCCATAGGCTATATTTACAACGTGCCCGTGGGATAATTTATGACCAAAACGCGAGTGAAGCCACAACAACAGCAACAGCACACAACAGCAAACAACACAACACAACAACAGCAACAACAACAACAGCGCAACAGCTAGTTGTCTTATAAAACAAGTTCATTTATCCATCGCAATTTATTGCAATCGGCATCTTCTCAGTTCGTTAGCCACATCCATATCAGTCTTGTCAAGATAGAGTTCCTCCATTATCGAAGCTGATGATGAACTGCTTACTTACAATACTTTAATTTTAAAATATTCTTTGGTTTTCTATTTAAAAGTCTCAGTAGTAACCCAGGGTCTGGATTAGTGTCCAGATGATGGCAATAAGGAATTTCTCAGTAGCAACCACGGAAGTTGATGGCATAGCATAATCAGCCTACAATGTTCCCATTGCTGGGACACACGGCCTCCAAACTATGAGAGGGAATGAGCTATAATTCACCACGCGGGCCCAGTGCGGGTTGGTAGTTGTCACATGTCTTAATTTTTTTTGGTTCTAGGACAAGCCAGTTTCCTGACAATGTTTTTCTTCACCGTTTTGAGAGCAGCAGTGGTGAAATAAATGACACAAAGTAATGCGCCTGCCTGGGTTCGAACCCATGACTTCGTAAGTCGGGGCTGCCACCACTGGGCTGTTGAAAGCTGGAAGTAAACCACATTTTACCCACTTTTGGTATGGCTACCGTTAGTCTTTCATATTTTGTTATTTACGAATACACGGCTTCAAATATATAAAGTCCGGAATATTTCCCTAAAGGAAAATTAGTATTCGAAATATCCCATTCTAGATGAAAACTACGCAACCCAGACAAACTTCTAAGCTAAAACTACGACAAAATTTAGTCTTTTGCCGCAAATAGTTTGCCAATTAAGGAATGGCAGAGATCCACGATTTCACGCACCAACATACCCAATCAAAGGGCACAGAAGTAATCAAAGTTGGTCCAACTATTCTCTTTGAAGGCGGTTTGACAATAGTATGTAGTTGGATTGCTGTTGGCATGTCGATACTGGGTGTTGGTAAACAAATGTTTGATAAATGGTAGCTTTGTAGCAAAAGAAATACAGAACATAAAAACAAATCGAATGTTCATTTTTTTTAGCGATGGTTTTGCGAGACGGTTGAACAGAAAATGACAAACAAATATAAAATAGCAAAATGATCATTAGTCGGCAAGCGTAAGGTGGGACACCTTCAAGCTGCTGGGGCGACGATCTCCGCAGGGTGGCTGGTAGCAACTGGATGAGAGTTGCCGAGGATCGAGTTGAATGGCGTGCGATTGAGAAGGCCTATGTCCAGCGGTGGACTGCTGTAGGCTAATAATGGTGATCAATAGTGCTTTTTTATCTTTAAATGTACGCAAGGCCGCCAATCAAGCTATGCAAAACCAAATGAAGCTGATTTCTTATGGGAAGCTCATAAAAACGAAGTCAGGGTATACTGGTTATGTATTGCTTGATGTGCCGCCGTGTGTACATTCGGGCATGAAAAACTTGTTGTAAACATGTTTGTAATGCTAAAAGTAAATAACCTTGGTTTCTTACGAACATCGTTACAAGGACCAAAAACATCTGAAGAAACAAGAATGCATGATTTCTCTACAAAAAATAACATTATGGCGTTCTCCTATACCTCTAATAGCGCAAACATGTTAAGGATCCTATAATATACCTTAACTAAATATGAATAATCCCACAGACATCACACAAACCTCTACATTGCCAACATTCCAAAACGAATATTTCCGATCCAAAAGCTCACCCACATTGATCCACGTATTGGCCGCCATTTTTAGGACTTCGTAGCCGAAAACGGAATCCTAGATTCGTCATGTCTGTCTGTATGTCTGTCCATCCGTGTGTCACAGCCACTTTATTCCGAACCTGTTAGGACTACACAGTTGATACGTGGTAGGTAGATGTATTCTATGAACCGCTTTCTATACAAAAAAAAAAGATTAAGGGGGGGGCTCCCCATACATAGAATATGAAATTTAAAAAAACAAAACATTAAACCTATACGTGTGGGGTGTTTATATGTGGGAATATGTGTGTGTGTCCCCTCTAACTTATAATAATAATAATCTTTATTTTTATATAAAAAACAGATTGTAGTACATGTACATATTTCAGAAAGTGGGTAGTGTTAAATCTCTGGCAATCATGTGGGTGACGTGCTGTTCTCCTTGCTAGGCTATGAAAATAGCTTGTATTAAGAAGTAACAGTGCCGATCCCCTCTAATTGTATTACTAAAATTTTATTTTTAAAATTAATTTTTTTGAAATATGATTATTACAACTTAATTTTTTTTTTAATTTAAAAAGTAAAATGTATGTGTGTGTTATAAAATGAAAAAAAGCTTTCAATGAAGTTTAGTTTGATTTGATGTCTAAACATCAAATCTTAATCAAAACTTTTTGAGATATTGGACTTTTTTATCTAACTGCAGCAGTAACTTTGTTTTCCATTAACGTACCATGAAAAACAAATTTAGTTTTAATGTTGAATGTAATACAATACAACATATGAATAAGCCTTCAAAATATTTTTATTATATTGTTTGGTGCTACGGAACACTGTGTGCGTGTGAGTACGACTCGCACTTGGTCGTCGGTTGTATTTTATACGGTATTGTTTCTCGAAGCGTATCGTGTCACATGACATGTTCCATTATTGTTATGAATACTTGAACACATGACACTGGGAACGCGCCTGACAAACTGACAAAATTCTATTAAATATTTTATTAAAATTGAGTTCTTGAAGTTTTGAATTTCAATTGCTTTTCTTTTTGTTTTCTGTACTGTTTTCTTTCTTGGTTGACGATTCTTTTAAATTGTTGGAGGAGCCCGTGACTAAATAATGACAGCTCGGGTCGATCTTCAGGTTAAGCCGTGCTTGCCTAGGTTGGTCCGTGGATGGGTGACCACCCATTACATACCGAGTTTCCTCCGTGCCTCGAAAAGCACGTTAAGACGTTGGTCCCCGCTGTCAATTATAGATCTTTGCCAGTCGTTAAGTAGTCAGTGGCCCGAAAGTTTTACAACCAGTCTTACCAAGGAGTATCGTATTAGCCAGTACTAGCTAGATTGTGGAGTGGCTGTCCATGTAAAATACTGGTATTCAGCTGCATCCGGTTAGACTGGAAGCCGACCCAAACATAGCTGAGAAAAGGCTGGCAGATGATACAATCACTATAAAATCTTATGACAAAGTCAGTTACTTAGAAACATACTATACCCACATTCCTGCGCATCTGTAACTAATGCTCGAAAAAACAAAACTACAACCTTGGGTCAAAGATAAAAACCAAGTTTCCACTCGAAATCACCAAAACGGCAACCTGCCAATTTATAAGCCTGTTACGCTCCATAACCAAAGATGTTATCAAGTCTTTCTAGACAATAAAGCCGGACCGCTTGTCTTACGTTGCCATGGTTACGAGTTAACAGGCTGGGGGACAGAAATCCGACCAGCAAAATGGCGCGAAACGGCTCTAATCACCTCGTAGGTCGTAGCAGTCTAAAAGCGTAGCGATGTAGCAAGTTGCTACGTATTTTTTCGTAGCGGGTCTACGAAGTTGGATGGATTATAAATTCGCCCCATATTTTCTTATGTACTAATTAAATATAAGCTTTAAGGGTAGGAGACAGTTTGAAAGATGATATGGTGCGATATTCGAGAAGTATTGAAGAAAATTATGAATTACATAACACGCGAGACCAATAATATTAAAATATTGTTTTATATGTCTAAAATTGAAATTATAGTTGAATGTTTATGATAGTTGTCTTTATACGGGGATTTAATTGAAATGAATGTGGTTTCATTGCCGCTTCACTAATTATGCAGTCATTATCCTGATACTAATTAATTTGTGAAAGCAATATCAATATTTATTTGTGTTCATTGCTAAATGAGCTGTGACGCTAATTACCGGTTTTGTGAACGATTATTAAATTCATAATTCCCAAAAAAAATAACGTTTGTCGTTCATTCAAAATTCTTTATCTGCTGTTTAAAAGGTAAATGATGATAAATTATATTAATTCCTGCAAATTGGTTATAAAAAACCCTTCTAAACGTAACTATGAATTATGTTTTAAAACTAGATGAAATCGGTGTTTATTATCCGATTAATCTCAAAAGAACTACAAAACAAACTCATGGGTCTGCAGTGGCGTGCCTAGGAGCAAGCAGACTGTTCAGAAACCCTTACATCATGAATAAAAACCAGTCAAGCTTTTAGGCTTAAATGACTAGAATGAATGACTAGGTCTGACTAGGTCATTAGTGACTCTTTCCAAGTCCAGTGATAATTTCGGTTAGGTCTTATGATGACCATGCAGATTAGTGTCTGAGATGTTCCTTGAAAGATCAAAGGTAGGATATATCAGACAGAATTGACTTGACGTCTTCTGTAATCAGTGTAGTTCAACAACTTGAAGAAAAAGAGCAAAGAAAGGACATTATGAAAGAATTATTATATTATACTAGCTGTTGCCCACGGCTTCACCCGTGTAAAGTTCAGTAACTGTCCCACAGGATCATACTACTGGGATACAAATTATTCTATATATTAATCCAGATTACAAACTATCTATGTGCCAAATTTCATCCAAATCCGTTCCGTAGTTTTTGCCTGAAAGAGTGTAACAAACAAACATTCATCCATCTATTCTCAAAAACTTTTGCATATTTTATAATATTTGTAAGAATAGATTGAATATAGAGTTTGTCGGTATCTATTCCTTGGGCTATGGCCCTAGCAAACTTCGTCATCGCTAGGCAAAGGTATTAATGGTGTTATCAATAATATCTTACAGTATTCTGTTTCTTGATTTCTTTGGTATTCGCTGTCGTGATTTGGGTCTTAGTCTTTTTTTTCCATTAATCAACACTGTCGCACAGAAAGGTTTAATAAAAAGAAAGTTGTAAAGGAAACGCCACACACAACACGGAATTTTTCAGGACTTTCCGCTTCTTCATACCAATAATAACTTTGTTCAAACTTTTGACCGCCAGATTAAACATGAAATACTGAAAAACATAGTGTGAATCAATATTCTACATTTTATAAAATCGCTAATGAAAAACAGATCTGCAAAACTTAATACTATTTTAAATCTTTTTTTTTTTTAATCCGCACTTTTAACTCAATAAACTTTCACTGGCGGTCAAATACTCATCCCCTTTAAAGCCACGACCATACTAACGTGCCATCACATTTCAGACAATCAGCGGTAGTCGCGTGGGCAGAATGCCGCGCGCCGGCGCACTCTTGCTGGCGATAGCGGCTGTCCTACTCGCCGCTGAGTGGGCTCATGCCTCATACATCGATCCTGGTAACGTAGACTAGTTTTATATAGCTACTTGTAACCTCTATAAAGGATGGGTGTAAAAAGTCCCTTAACGAAGCCGAAAGGCAGTTGTCCTCCCCGTCATTCCAATTTTTTTTTGTTCCCTACCATATTTGGGAACAATAGAGTTACTTTTGCATATCTATACCTACATACATACAAATAAATAAAATTGAAGTGTCCCATTGTAATATCAAAATAACAGCTTTTTACTGAATGCAAATGAAAATATATACGGCACTTAAAACACATCTTGACACATTTCTGTCTGTATGTCCGTTTGTTCCGGTTAATCTTCCGAAACGGCTATACCGATTTTGACGAGACTTTTACTGGTAGATAGCTGAAGTCATAAGGTCTAATAGCTAATTGTATTTTTTTTAAATAATTAGGGTTCCGTGCAAAAAAATTAAAAAAACCCTTGAAATTGCAACAGCTAGTAAAATATAAGTATGAGTTTTTATTAAATTGAAATCTATATTGAGCCCACAACACAACAGATTACATTAATCTTTTTGAGGCTCATTTACTAATAAAAGCTACCCATAATTAAAACCTCTGTCTCAAAAATGATAAGCAGACAAAACAATAAAGATAAAAATCCAACACCTTTTTTATTTGTACAACACCGTCCTTGTGTGTTTCTTGGAATAATAAAATCTGTTGTTCTTATGATGGCTAATTTGCCATCCGTGAAAAAGAAAAAACACATTTTTTGAATTTTGCTTCTGGAAATATTTTCAGAAGTCAAATTAACTTTTCGTAAATAACGGACTTGAGAATCACCCACTTTCATATTTCTGACAACGTTACGGAAACATGAAAATAATTTACGGAAAAATATCATTGAGATGGAAAAATAAACTTAGTTATCTTGTTGAATGCCAAACATGATTAAAGGACCCCACAATGGAGACAATTTTTCGTCCCAATGAACATTTTGTGATGAGATATTTTGAAATGAAGTCGCACAAAGTATGTCTGGCTTAAGCTTAGTGCTTATCTAATATTTAACATGAGGGTAGAAAGTTGCCGAAACAATTTTTATATTAAAATATTATTTCACTATAAATCAGCCTGTAACTGCTGAGGCACAGATGCTATCTTCTCTTTGAGAGGAACTTTTTTATGCTGAGACACTATCTTATAATAATACCAGCCTAATACTGTCCTATTGCTGGGCAAAGGCCTCTTCTCAAACAGAGAAGGCACGAGCATTGATCACCACGCTTGCTCAAGATGGGTTGGCGATTTCAGCCAGGCCCAAGCCAGGCCAGGTCAAGCCCAGGTTTCCTCACGGTGTTTTCCTTCACCGATGTCTGTGATGTCCAAATAAACTTAGAAAGTAGGTACCTACAGATGAATTGAAAAAGTCACATTGGTACTTGCACGGATATGAACCCACAACCTCATGCATGAGAGGCGAGGCCTTAACCTCTCGGCCATAATGACATTATAGTCAAAGAAAAAAATCTAGCCAGGAATTATACACTCTTCTTTACTGCAACTATACGCCAAAAGCGTCTAAGTGCTTAAGTGGTTACCTGAAACTTCAGTCTTCGTGTTCAAGTTGAATGTTTCATAAAACTAAAACAAAGCGTTTTGTCAACAGGAGACGACGACGTCGAAGTAAACCTGTCTGATTACGGAGAAGATCCTGCTGATCTGCAGCTGCTGCAGGATGTTGGAAAGTGAGTTTTATACTGCTATAGATAGGGATCAGAGTTGAACAGTTAAAGTGCCAAGTCAAACAAGGTACATCTTGGGAACTGGTAACGAAGCAAGTCTTCGTGATTATGGAGTTTGAGTTATGAACTTAAACTTAGATATAGTTAGTTATTGACAATGTTCCAATCAATTAGTTTACGAGTACATTGAAGTTTTCTTAAAATAAATCAATGAGCTAATTTTGCAATATAGCTAGGTGTACTTTTGTGTTATCCTCCCAAAAATAATGGAACAGTAATGAATCTCTAATTTAATATTTATAACCACTAGTAAATATATTATTATATTCCTTTTGATTTCTCACATGCAATGGAGAAAAGCCGAATGCACTTCAAACTAAAGAGCAATGAAGTGAATGCATGCGCCACCGCATAGCATTATCACGGACACAAACTTAGGCTAGCGTTCACTGATGTGTTTTCAGACGATCGTCGCTGATCTACGTTTTCAGGCGCGCCTGTGTGAAGCGAGGGGGCAACTGCGACCACCGGCCTGGGGACTGCTGCCACTCCTCCTCCTGCAGGTGCAACCTCTGGGGCTCCAACTGCCGCTGCCAGCGCATGGGGCTCTTCCAAAAGTGGGGGTAGGCCGCCGCCCCACTCTCCGACTCCCCTGAAGCGGCGACCAGCTCCCACCAGCCGACTTGACCGCCGCTCCATCGGACGACAACATTTGCATTTTCAAACGGACCCGTTGCGTTTCTTACCATATTTCATTGCTCTATGTTCCCCTCTCTAGCACTACCTTCACTTATCGCTTAGGGAGATTCGAATTGAAAACAGGGACCTAGATTTTAGTTCGGAAATATTTTTGGACCTTTTATGATATACAACATCTATAAATGGTATTTGTTCTCTTGTTAGACTTCAGTCCCTTGGTTTAGTTCTCGTAGTTTTTCGTTATCTGATTCTCCGAGTGTCCGCTTACGTGGTTGGGCAATCACCCAGCCTTATTGCCCAATCAGTACGCCCCGACGCTAAGCTCGGCCAATCAGACCCCGGCAACTGCCTCTGGCGACGCGTCCTCATGCGTCCCGTTTCGTTTGAAGTTTTATTTGGATGAACAGACCCGTCGCCTCGAAGGCAGTTCACCTATTCTATTACAATGTATGTATGTAGAGTTAAGTAAGCTAATCGTAGATGAATAAAGCAGTAGCTGCTAAATTGATGGTAAACTTATGTCAATAGGAAGTAGCGATCACTACAAAATAGAAAAAAAAATATAAATGTACTTTTAAACTAAATGTTCTAGTCTTATAAGAGAGTATCGATAATGGAAAACTTGGTGAAAGACGCTACTATGAGCCTTTATATATAACAACGCCATTTGTATTTGCGATTGGCACCTTAGATTTTTAAAATATCTATTATTAATGTGTCAATACATAATTCATATAATATTAATAAAACGAATCTTAATGTATTGTATGCGACTCTCGGACAGGAGTATATATGGTATTGCAGCCACGTAGATTCTCTGTATGTATGTAGCTTCTTATGTATGTTCCTGATTGTGGAATATGGTAATTGTATTAATATTGGAATATGGAAAATGATAAAAATATATTAATAAATGTTTATGGACGATATTCGTGTTATTATTTATCTCTTGTTTTTTTTTTAATCCCGTCTCTCGGTTTTTATCTGAACCTAAACTCACATACACAAACAGTCAGACTCGGAGCAACTACCTGCAGGTCATTTAGAAATTTGTTCCAAATTGATAAATCGATCTATTTGATGTTTGTGTATTTAGATACAGGGTTAGTTTCCAAAGACCAGCCAAATTCTCAGATATAATGCAGTACATCATTCTGAGTCCCCCCACATAGAATTTTTTCTTCGGTTATTAAAAAAGAAATCAGCTGTTTCCTACAAAAGTGCAATACTTACACGGTCAAAATGTATGGAACAGCTGTTTTTTTTTTAATAACCGATGAAAAATTTCTATGTGCTCAGAATGTCGTACTGCATCATATCTGAGAATTTGGCTGGTCTTTGGAAACTAACCCGGTATATGTTTTGTGCGGGCATCGAACCTGCGACACACAGTGCAGCAGTCAATCGCTCAGCCAATGCGCCAACCGTGCCGTCAAACCTCACAGCTTCTAGTTAGTTCCATAATTCAAATGAACCTGTACAGTGCTGCAGAATAAATACCGTGCATCGGCAAACATCGGAAACAATCGTACTGTACATTACAAAAAGGACAGATAAAAGTGATTTGGTGCTAAATACCAATCGCAATTTCAACTTTATCACACACATTTAAGTGTCAATTTCATTTCCAATATGTGTTTATGTATACTTTACACTTGATGATGGATAATCTTAGAAGACACTGCAATCTCTCTCGAAAGCAAACAAAAACATAAATTCACACTATAGTAATTCCTCCTCCTCATCCTCGTTGGTCTAGTAGTCGCAAGCTCGACTGTTGAGCATGAAGGCCTAGGTTCGATTCCCAGGTCGGCCAAAGTGTTATTGGGGTTTTCCATCAAGAGTTTCTCAGAAGGTGCTACAGATTCCAGATTTATGCCCGGTTGATGGCAATAGGCTCGCCCCCTATTATATGGGACTTAAACATAACTGACGAAATGTGGGTGTACTATTAGGTACACCTCTGACGAGCCTTTTGAGGAATACAACATTGACACAACCACCACGCGTGGAAAACATTAGTGATCGCAGTATGCACTGCAATATGCAAATATCTATCAAGATGTCTCGAATAATCCCAACAGGTTAATTATAAATAGGATATGTGGGACATACATAGTTAAGCCAGCAAGCATGTGACATCGAGTACTACAATCGACAAACAGAAGCAACCGCGGTAAGCGTAAAGAGAAATAAAAGTAAGTATGTAAGTTTATACCACTTATAAATACCGAATATACAGTAAACATTCACCAAACAAAAAAAGCGCAAAGGAAGGAACATGGATGGGTTTTAGTCACTAAAAGTCTGACACTCCCTCCTGCTCAGCCCAGAGCGGGAGGAGTTATTTGATGATTTCCCATCGGAAAAAAAGGGTGTTTAATTTGTCTGTCTGACTGTTTGTTTCGGCTAATTTCCGAAACGGCAGGACCGATTTAAACTGTTAACAGAATCCGAATAGGAAAGTATTATTTTTATAATTATTTCAATTTCGGGGGAGGCCTTCGCCCAGGGTCAGTAGTGGGACAATGTGGCCTAACTAAAAAAAAATATAAAATTAAAATTCACGCGGACGGGCAACAGTTAGTTTACTATAAAATTATTTATTTTCTGTAGTCAAGTAATGGGGAATTTTGACCTTGAAAATGGGCATTGTCTTCGCAGTTCAGACAAATATGCTTGTAAAAATGGTACTAATTCGAAATCGAGCTTCCTTCAGCGCAAAAAACCTGTCAGTAGACCACTATTATTCATCAAATGTTAACAGAACAAAACAAAATATAACAGAACACAATCGCCATAGAACACAATTCCGGATGTCAGCAACTTCATTATTAGCAAAGTTCGAAACAACTTTTTTACTCATTTCATCAATCAGTCCTTTTACCCATCGCTTCGAACGAAGCCATCCCCTTTTTGAGACAAAATTAATTATTTCACTTTTCAAATTGTTTTACTGTGTAAGCAAAAATGGCCGTTTTGGGACTTTCCATTACATTATTCACTAGCTTGTTCCATTTTCGTCACAAAGGGATCCGTGATTATACCATGACGGTTCGTTTTAACACCAGCTATGAATGCTCTGAAGTTGAATCAGTTTAATGATGGACAGATTATCTGTTGCCGGGGGGGGTAAAAACAAAAGAAAGCAGGAAAAAAAATGGAAAATCTTTTAAATGAACATTTTCCTTCCTTTCCATTATACTTTCAAATGTAATAGTACAACAATAGCTTAATAACCGAACGGTTAGTTTAATACTTTTTTCTTGAAGAAGGAAACAATCTATAAACAAAGAAGTACTTAGCATAGTAACTGTTTACGCGTTCGTACATGTATGACGGCTTAGTCTAAAGTCTTGGCTAGTATAGTAAACCAAAAGGCAGCAGCACTTGAAGGAAAACTACAACGACTTTAAATAGGTTTATTAACAATTTTGTTACATTACACAGTACGATACAACACGACGACGTACACACTATTGTGTGTACTGTATAGTGTGTGTGTGTATAGTGTGTGTGTGATCGGCAACTATCTTAATAATTGTCAGTCGTTTTCGACGTTTAGCCCCAGAATGCGCTTGGGCACCAGCTCCTGACCAAGAATCCCGCCGTTATAGAGGGAAAATTCTCTGATTGGCTCACGACAGCGCGCCACGTTAATCTCGTGATCCAATCAGAGAACCGCTTCATTCTCGCGCCATATATTTTACCAGTCAAATGATAGAAGTATTGCCATTCTTACGGAATTAATGTTACCAGTTTACATAATAAAATATAAAGCATTTAAAATGTGTTCACACGAATAAAGCTATTAAATTAATACATTTCAATAAAATGATTTCTAAAAACATAGGAAATTGACTAATAAAATTCCGAAACCTAACACTAAGCAGATGATGATATTCTCCGCTGAGATTGAGATTGGCAACTATGACAGGATATCGATCAGGAAGACTAAGTTATACCAACACATGCGGTCCAACCGAATTAATATAGTCCCATATGTGACAATAAGAATTCTTCCTACATATTCGTACGGAGTTTTTACATTAGGACGCACAATAGATGAGGGATTTTCTTTTGTTGGTCATATTTATACATTTTTCTATAGTTATGTCTCTTGCCCTTTTTGGGAGGGTTTAGGGTGAAAACAAGGGCGGTAAGTGCACTTTTATTTTGATGTTCTCTTTCTTCGATTATAACCCGAGACGTTTGGGTCTTTCTTGGGTTATTATTCTTTGTTCAGGGGTCGGTCTTAAGATTTGATCTTGTATGCTCTTGGCAGAAAGGGATTATTTTTAAAATCGGCCAAGGAATGTTCCGTTCCGTAGTACCAAACGCTCATTCATAGGTCAATGTACACACAACAGCAAAACTAAATTTATTTTTCATAGTATGTTAATGAAAAACAGAATGTTTTGTTTTCCACCCTTAGTTACATATATTATTTACTAGCTTTTGCGCGCCGTTTCGCTCGCGTTAATTTAGAATATGCCAATCAATATTGGGTTGTACTCTGCTTGTACGTACTTGGCGCCATCTATTAAAATCATAAGGACGTTATTGTTGTTTACCTCGGGAACAGTCCTATTTTGGAAAAAAGGTACCCTATGTCCATTTCTGTACACCTGACAACGTATATACAAAATTTCACGATGATCAGTTCAGTGGTTTAGGCGTGAAAAGGTAACAAACAAACTTACTTTTGCATTTGTAATATTATTTAGGATAGGATTTTTACAAATTTCATATTGCTTTTTGAGGTTTTCTACGTACAATTATTGCATTTCCTCTTTTGTTTCCTCTTATGAGAAAGTAAATAGCTTAGTTTTTGTTTGCATTATATTTTAGAACTTTTTGCATTGTCAAAAGGACGTAACGGACGGACGGATTGTAATGACGAGTACAATGACCCCTTAAAGGGTTATGGGTAAACAAAACCTAAGGTTGTTTATGAGGAATTAAATATTTATCTGCTTACATAATCAATTATGATTATGAAAAATATGGAATAAAGGTGCCACTACGTGCCACTACCGTGGCACTACGTCAAATAAAAACCGATGACCAGTATTTAATTGTGTAGCTTTTTATTTATACAAATTTAATTGAGGTAAAATTTGTTTTTAAGTTTGTATGTAGAGGTTATCTCTGGATCTACTGAACCGATTTTGAAAATTCTTTCACTAATAGGAAGCTAACTTATACCCGAGTGCCATAAGCTGTATAGTTACAACGTGCCTGTAGGATAATTTCCGACCAAAACGCGAGGGAAGCCGCGGGCAATAGCTATCCATAATAAAGTATTGGTTTTTACCACGTATTCAAGTACACACGGCTACAAATCAAGCTGTACATTTCCAGTATAAGCTGACCTTGCATTGTACGGAAGTCCTATGCGAAACCAGCATAAACTGGAAATGTATATCTTGATGTGTAGCCGTGTGTACATCATTCTGAGCCGGCCACATAGAAAGCTTTCATCGTTTTAACAAAAAAACAACAGCTATCCGCACTATCGCATTTTGACATTGTAGTTAATTGCAATTAATTGAAGGTACATACATACACATATACATTTTTTTTAAAGGTATTGTTGTTTTAGGCCGAAATGAATTAAAGCAACTCTGAAGGGAATGCTGCATGAGCGTTAACCGGGGCTCTTGATGTGCTGATTGTGCTGTTTGTGTTGTGTTTGTGTTGTGTGTGTGTGTGTTTGTGGTGTATCCCTACTTAGGGATTGGGATTGTTGTTTGGGGTTGTCTCATTTATGAGACCTATCTGAATGCCTAATTCCTGTTTTCATCAACACTAAGTGACACCTAATTCCGTACCTGAAGCCCGTTTTCACCAACACTACGTGACACCTAGCTCAATGCGTAATTTCTGTTTTCACCAACATTAACTGACACCTAATTCATTGCCTAATTTCTGTTTTCACCAATACTGAGTGACACCTAGCTCAATGTCTAGTGCCCATTTTCACCAACACTAAGTGACACATAATTCATTGCCTAATGACCGATTTCACCAACACTAAATGTAACCTAACTGATTGCCTAATTTCTGTTTTCACCAACACTAAGAGACACCTAATTCATTGCCTAATTTCTGTTTTCACCAACACTGAGTGACACCTAATTCATTGCCTAATGACCGTTTTCACAAACACTAAGTGACACCTAATTCATTGCCTAATGACCGTTTTCACCAACACTAAGTGACACCTATCTCAATGCCTAGTGCCCTGTTTTCACCAACACTAAGTGACACCTAGATCAATGCCTTATTTCTGTTTTCACCAACACTAAGTGTCACCTAGATCAATGCCTAGTGCCCGTTTTCACCAACACTGGGTGGTACCTAGATCAATGCCTAGTGCCCGTTTTCACCAACACTGAGTGGTACCTAATTCCGTGCCTAAAGCCCGTTTTCACCAACACTGAGTGACATCTATCTGAATGCCTAGTGCCCGTTTTCACAAACACTAAGAGACACCTAATTCATTGCCAAATTTCTGTTTTCACCAACACTGAGTGACACCTAATTCATTGCCTAGTGACCGTTTTCACAAACACTAAGTGAGACCTAATTCATTGCCTAGTGCCCGTTTTAACCAACACTGAGTGACACCTATCTCAATGCCTAGTGCCCGTTTTCGCAAACACTGAGTGACACCTAATTCATTGCTTATTGACCATTTTCATCAACACTAAGTGACGCCTAATTCAACGCCTAATGCCCGTTTTCATCAACACTAAGTGACGAACTAAGTGACACCTAATTCATTGCCTAATGACCGTTTTTGCCAACACTAAGTGACACCTATCTCAAGGCCTAGTGCCCGTTTTCACCAACACTAAGTGATACCTATCTCAATGCCTAGTGCCCGTTTTCGCAAACACTAAGTTCACCTAATTCATTGCCTAATGACCGTTTTCACCAACACTAAATGACACCTAGATCAATGCCTAGTGCCCGTTTTCACCAACACTAAGTGACACCTAATTCATTGCCTAGTGCCCGTTTTCACCAACACTAAGTGACACCTAGATCAATGCCTAATTTCTGTTTTCACCAACACTAAGTGTCACCTAGATCAATGCCTAGTGCCCGTTTTCGCAAACATTAAGTGACACCTAATTCATTGCCTAATGACCGTTTTCATCAACACTGAGTGACACCTATCTCAATGCCTAGTGCCCGTTTTCACAAACACTAAGTGACACCTAATTCATTGCCTAATGACCGTTTTTGCCAACACTAAGTGACACCTATCTCAATGCCTAGTGCCCGTTTTCACCAACTTTAAGTGACACCTATCTCAATGCCTAGTGCCCGTTTTCGCAAACACTAAGTTCACCTAATTCATTGCCTAATGACCGTTTTCAACAACACTAAGTGACACCTAGATCAATGCCTAATTTCTGTTTTCACCAACACTAAGTGACACCTAGATCAATGCCTAATGTCTGTTTTCACCAACACTAAGTGTCACCTAGATCAATGCCTAGTGCCCGTTTTCACCAACACTGTGTGACACCTAATTCCGTGCCTAAAGCCCGTTTTCACCAACACTGAGTGACACCTATCTCAATGCCAAGTACCCGT
Source organism: Eugnorisma glareosa (assembly GCA_947578425.1). Classification (NCBI taxonomy): domain Eukaryota; kingdom Metazoa; phylum Arthropoda; class Insecta; order Lepidoptera; family Noctuidae; genus Eugnorisma; species Eugnorisma glareosa. The sequence continues at coordinate 13,634,577 of OX387960.1, read as the reverse complement.
TTTCACAAACACTAAGTGACACCTAATTCTTTGCTTATTGACCATTTTCATCAATCTTTCATCAATCATCACTAAGTGACGCCTAATTCAACGCCTAATGCCCGTGTTCATCAACACTATGTGACACGTAATTAGCCTTATTTCTGTTTTCACCAACACTGAGTGACACCTAATTCCGTGCCTAAAGCCCGTATTCACCAACACTGAGTGACACCTATCTCAATGCCTAGTGCCCGTTTTCACAAACACTAAGTGACACCTAATTCATTGCCTAATGACCGTTTTTGCCAACACTAAGTGACACCCATCTCAATGCCTAGTGCCCGTTTTCACCAACACTAAGTGACACCTATCTCAATGCCTAGTGCCCGTTTTCACAAACACTAAGAGACACCTAATTCATTGCCTAATTTCTGTTTTCACCAACACTGAGTGACACCTAATTCATTGCCTAATGACCGTTTTCACAAACACTAAGTGACACCTAATTCATTGCCTAATGACCGTTTTCACCAACACTAAGTGACACCTATCTCAATGCCAAAAGCAGGTTTTCACGAACACTAACTGGCACCTAATTCATTGCCTAGTACCCGTTTACACCAATACTAAGTGGCACCTAATTCAATGCCTAGTGCCCGTTTTCATCAACACTAAATGTGTTTCTGAATGCCTAATTCCTGTTTTCACCAACACTAAGTGACACCTAGCTCAAACACTATGTGGTACGACGATCCAGATTCGTAGAATGCCTACGTCACTAGCTACTTCCCCGTTGCTATATAATAAGTTCTATGGTATCTAACTCGAGTCTGCTCGGGCAGAAAACATGTCGAGTTGTAAAGAAAAGCTTTGTCTATTCTTGGTAGAATAGAAACGGAATTGGTCATGCTACGCGTGCTGAACGACAAGCTTACTGAGTAATCGTCAGGAGGAAGGTAAAGATTTGCAGAGAATCTTATTAATGTTGCAAGAGATTCGGGTGTCGGGTTGAGGCGCACGATAATATTTATTATATGCCCGACCGTAGATATTTGATAGTGATAGCTTGAAGAGGGTTAGGGACCTTCAAACGCTGACTTCGTTTTACGTAAGTACTAGATTTTTTTCGTACTAAAGCCATTTTGTCAGGCTTTCCAAATAAACGTAGGATATGTCTTACGCTTGTAAATAATAATAGACATACCAGAGTACATACATAGAAATTAATCATATACAAATACACGAATTGTTTGATTTTCATCATAGTGTCGTAGTTCTTCTTGACTTAACTTTGACGCCACGGTTAGCGCAGAGTCTGAGCTTTTGCCTGCTGCTGCTGCGTGTCGTGTTATCGATTCGGATTTTTTTTTTAATTTTCGTAAAATCTGTATGGCTTACAGGTAGTTGATCCGGGACTGGTTGTTTGTGAAATTCCTAGCGCAGAGGAACGTTTTTTTTTAAAAAAAAAACAAAACTTATTATTGCGCAGCGTAACTTGGGCAGCGATAACATTAGCTAGTTCTAGGCATACTCTGTGTTAAAATGAAATAATTTGACTATTTATCTAACGTACACGCATGGAGAGAGAGAGACAGAGAAAGAAAGAGAAAGTCAGAGTAAGTATTTGATTTCCATGACTTCCTAGTTTCGGACGACAAGGACTTTTATTGTGCTCGTTAAAAGATTTTCTTACGACCATTTACAAATAAAAGTAAACAGCTACACTATTCATTGCTGTAGTTTGTTCTGTGTTAGTGAAAATCGATATTATTGATTTGGGAATATATGTATGTTACTGGGGGTAAGTGATAGAATGGGCGCGTAGGAACCATATTGATCTAATATAAGTACACACGAATATACATTGTTGACATATCAGCGGTGTGGGTACGGTATCAAATAGCTGTATGGGCTAAAAACTGTTTAGGTCAGGGGAGTTACTATGAACTCATAAAGCAGGAGTAATTCCAGTGTGGGAAAGAGACAGAGCTATATACAGGTCGTCTAGCGCCACCTCTTTCCCACACTGAAATTACTCCTGCTTTAAGACGTCATGGTAGGCCACCAGGGTGTTATTAATTCACATCAACAGTTTAGGTTATCACTCATCTACGCTCCAAGGACAGAATTATAAGACTCTCTATCCTTCCAAAACAAATAAATTATTTTATTTGACACTTAAATATGCATGTTACAAGCCAGTTACAATAAGAAAGCACACGATCGTATTGCCACAAATCTGATTCTAACCCCCAAACTAGGCCTGGACCTGCATTTTAGAGGTCACAAATGACACATAAAATAGGTAACATCACGCCTCTAATCCCCGAAGGGTTAGGAAGAGCTGTACCTAATAGTACACCGATATTTCGCCAGTTACGTTTAAGTCCCATGTAATAGGTGAGCCTATTGCCATCAACCGGGCACAAATCCAGTCTCCGGGGCCACTACAGAGAAATTCCTGATGGAAAAACCCAATAACACTTTGCACGACCCGGGTATCGAACCCAGGACCTCATGCTCAGCAGTCGCGCTTGCGACCACTCGACCAACGAGGCAGAAAAATAAAAAGAAGTGAATTAACAGGAAATACTGCTTACCATAGGTAGTGATTGCTATCTACAGTTAGAATAATTGTGCTTCACAATATGGATGCTGTAAAACTAGGTACTATCATCAAAATAGCCACAATAGCAACCTCCTAGGTGCTGTAATTGTTTTTGAACACTTAAGAGGCCTCTCATGCATGAGGTTTTGGGTTAAAATCCGGGCAACTACCAATGTGTCTTTGTCAATTCATATGTACTTTCTAAGTTTATCTTGGACATCACAGACATCGGTGAAGGAAAACATCGTGAGGACTTATAAAAGTCTGAAATCGCCAACCCGTCTTGAGCAAGCGTGGTGATCAATACTCGTGCCTTCTCTGTTGAGAAGAGGCCTTTGCCCAGCAGTGTGACAGTAATGGTATTATTATTTATTATTCTTACTCTTTACACATTTACAAAACAAAGTTACATTGTGGTTCCTTACTTTATGTTTAAAGGTGAGCTGAATCCAGAATCATGCTGGGATGCTGGCTGTAAATCTCCAACAAAATAAAGTTGATTCCACAAAATAGCCATGTGCATTTGTACAATTGCATGAATATTTAATGACAAACAAAATCAGAGATGATTATCATAACATAACATCACTCATGTTATCGCCGAATAGTTAGGCAGAGGAGCACCTTATAGTACACCCATAATTCAATTCATCGATGCATGTATGTATGTACATAAATCGTAGGTGTATGAGACCGTGTGCTGCCATTCAAATTTAAGAGGATTACAAAGCACTGGAGTGTGACAAGCAGACTAGACGCATCGATTTATAATAGGTACAGTTACAAGCACTAAATGTATAAACTAACAAAAATTCAAACGTTATTTTCTGGTAGAATAACGATTGCAACTTTAACGTGAGACCTGTTATCTACAATAATACTAATATTATAAAGAGGAAAGATTTGTATTTTTGTGTGTATGTTTGTAATGAATAAACTGAAAAACTACGGCGCCGATTTCAAAAATTCACCATTAGAAAGCTACATTCACCCTGAGTAACATAGGCACCCGTGCGATCCGGGACGGGCCGCAGGTTATAGATAAAAGTATGGTTAAAGTTCACAAAATACTATGTTCATAACAGCATAAAGTTTTAATTAGTATAATAGGAGAAAATAACTTTTAAAAGTTGCTAAGGGTATAGCTGTCACTTACTGCTCGTGACTGTACCTATGTATGAGCTGTGTTATCATTTCCCATTTGTAATTAGAACTTAGAGCCGACGATCAATATTTCAATTAACGATGGTTTGATTGGAGGATGTAGACAGACGAGCAGTAGCATCCTAGTGAACCTATTTCATACAATTTCAGCTGATTGACATTTTGTAAACGACATCTATGTGGGCCTGTTTGTGATTGTTGTTTGAAATCCCTGATGGAAAAACCCAATAACACTTTGCACGACCAGGGTATCGAACCCAGGACCTCATGCTCAGCAGTCGCGCTTGCGACCACTCGACCAACGAGGCAGAAAAATAAAAAGAAGTGAATTAACAGGAAATACTGCTTACCATAGGTAGTGATTGCTATCTACAGTTCGAATAATTGTGCTTCACAATATGGATGCTGTAAAACTAGGTACTATTATCAAAATAGCCACAACAGCAACCTCCTAGGTGCTGTAATTGTTTTTGAACACTTAAGAGGCCTCTCATGCATGAGGTTTTGGGTTAAAATCCGGGCAACTACCAATGTGTCTTTTTCAATTCATATGTACTTTCTAAGTTTATCTTGGACATCACAGACATCGGTGAAGGAAAACATCGTGAGGACTTATAAAAGTCTGAAATCGCCAACCCGTCTTGAGCAAGCGTGGTGATCAATACTCGTGCCTTCTCTGTTGAGAAGAGGCCTTTGCCCAGCAGTGTGACAGTAATGGTATTATTATTTATTATTCTTACTCTTTACACATTTACAAAACAAAGTTACATTGTGGTTCCTTACCTTATGTTTAAAGGTGAGCTGAATCCAGAATCATGCTGGGATGCTGGCTGTAAATCTCCAACAAAATAAAGTTGATTCCACAAAATAGCCATGTGCATTTGTACAATTGCATGAATATTTAATGACAAACAAAATCAGAGATGATTATCATAACATAACATCACTCATGTTATCGCCGAATAGTTAGGCAGAGGAGCACCTTATAGTACACCCATAATTCAATTCATCGATGCATGTATGTATGTACATAAATCGTAGGTGTATGAGACCGTGTGCTGCCATTCAAATTTAAGAGGATTACAAAGCACTGGAGTGTGACAAGCAGACTAGACGCATCGATTTATAATAGGTACAGTTACAAGCACTAAATGTATAAACTAACAAAAATTCAAACGTTATTTTCTGGTAGAATAACGATTGCAACTTTAACGTGAGACCTGTTATCTACAATAATACTAATATTATAAAGAGGAAAGATTTGTATTTTTGTGTGTATGTTTGTAATGAATAAACTGAAAAACTACGGCGCCGATTTCAAAAATTCACCATTAGAAAGCTACATTCACCCTGAGTAACATAGGCACCCGTGCGATCCGGGACGGGCCGCAGGTTATAGATAAAAGTATGGTTAAAGTTCACAAAATACTATGTTCATAACAGCATAAAGTTTTAATTAGTATAATAGGAGAAAATAACTTTTAAAAGTTGCTAAGGGTATAGCTGTCACTTACTGCTCGTGACTGTACCTATGTATGAGCTGTGTTATCATTTCCCATTTGTAATTAGAACTTAGAGCCGACGATCAATATTTCAATTAACGATGGTTTGATTGGAGGATGTAGACAGACGAGCAGTAGCATCCTAGTGAACCTATTTCATACAATTTCAGCTGATTGACATTTTGTAAACGACATCTATGTGGGCCTGTTTGTGATTGTTGTTTGAAATCCCTGATGGAAAAACCCAATAACACTTTGCACGACCAGGGTATCGAACCCAGGACCTCATGCTCAGCAGTCGCGCTTGCGACCACTCGACCAACGAGGCAGAAAAATAAAAAGAAGTGAATTAACAGGAAATACTGCTTACCATAGGTAGTGATTGCTATCTACAGTTCGAATAATTGTGCTTCACAATATGGATGCTGTAAAACTAGGTACTATTATCAAAATAGCCACAACAGCAACCTCCTAGGTGCTGTAATTGTTTTTGAACACTTAAGAGGCCTCTCATGCATGAGGTTTTGGGTTAAAATCCGGGCAACTACCAATGTGTCTTTTTCAATTCATATGTACTTTCTAAGTTTATCTTGGACATCACAGACATCGGTGAAGGAAAACATCGTGAGGACTTATAAAAGTCTGAAATCGCCAACCCGTCTTGAGCAAGCGTGGTGATCAATACTCGTGCCTTCTCTGTTGAGAAGAGGCCTTTGCCCAGCAGTGTGACAGTAATGGTATTATTATTTATTATTCTTACTCTTTACACATTTACAAAACAAAGTTACATTGTGGTTCCTTACCTTATGTTTAAAGGTGAGCTGAATCCAGAATCATGCTGGGATGCTGGCTGTAAATCTCCAACAAAATAAAGTTGATTCCACAAAATAGCCATGTGCATTTGTACAATTGCATGAATATTTAATGACAAACAAAATCAGAGATGATTATCATAACATAACATCACTCATGTTATCGCCGAATAGTTAGGCAGAGGAGCACCTTATAGTACACCCATAATTCAATTCATCGATGCATGTATGTATGTACATAAATCGTAGGTGTATGAGACCGTGTGCTGCCATTCAAATTTAAGAGGATTACAAAGCACTGGAGTGTGACAAGCAGACTAGACGCATCGATTTATAATAGGTACAGTTACAAGCACTAAATGTATAAACTAACAAAAATTCAAACGTTATTTTCTGGTAGAATAACGATTGCAACTTTAACGTGAGACCTGTTATCTACAATAATACTAATATTATAAAGAGGAAAGATTTGTATTTTTGTGTGTATGTTTGTAATGAATAAACTGAAAAACTACGGCGCCGATTTCAAAAATTCACCATTAGAAAGCTACATTCACCCTGAGTAACATAGGCACCCGTGCGATCCGGGACGGGCCGCAGGTTATAGATAAAAGTATGGTTAAAGTTCACAAAATACTATGTTCATAACAGCATAAAGTTTTAATTAGTATAATAGGAGAAAATAACTTTTAAAAGTTGCTAAGGGTATAGCTGTCACTTACTGCTCGTGACTGTACCTATGTATGAGCTGTGTTATCATTTCCCATTTGTAATTAGAACTTAGAGCCGACGATCAATATTTCAATTAACGATGGTTTGATTGGAGGATGTAGACAGACGAGCAGTAGCATCCTAGTGAACCTATTTCATACAATTTCAGCTGATTGACATTTTGTAAACGACATCTATGTGGGCCTGTTTTCTTTAAAATTCTAGTAATTTAAGTTAACCGTGAAATGAAACCTTCAATTCGTTGGTGGAATGGAACGTAAGATGAGTGAATAAGAGGTGGGAGTGTGAAAAAGAGAAAGGGATAATGGCGGATGATTGCAACACTAAACGACGAAGTTACAAAGAGCATTTTGTATTTATTTAACAAGCCAAAATAAACGAAACATCGATAAAAAGATACTAAATTGATTGACAACTGAGTTATATAAGTAACTAGCGACCCGCCCCGGCTTCGCACGGGTGCAACATCATACATATAAACTTTCCTCTTGAATCACTATCTATTTAAAAAAAAAACCGCATCAAAATCCGTTGCGTAGTTTTAAAGATCTAAGCATACATAGGGACAGACAGACAGCGGGAATCGACGTTGTTTTATATAAACTATGTAGTGATAGCCAGCTTTTACCATTTTTTCATAGAGTTACGCTTTGGCATTCTAAATCGTAAATCTCTGTGGAGAAAAATGGTCATGGTGGCATAATAACTAATATTATACTACACACACACAAGTTATTATGCCTATTGACTGGGACTGTAGCTTCGCTTTCTTTGTTTTTCTGACATCAAAAATGCCTTTAATGGTCTAATTAAAATAAATGCTTTGAGTTTGAGTTTACCTCGGGAATTTGGTTTGACGCACAATCTTTTATACCACCTATCCATATTTTAGCGACACGAAAATGTACTGAAATGTTCGAAAGCCCACTCTCATAGTAATCGGCTTTCAAAAATCGAATTTTTGGGGCTTACCAACGAAAAAATTCGTAAGAGGTTTATTTTATGTTAGGATAACATCCAATATCTGTCTATGTTCATGAAAATTCGGCTCTAAAGGCACCCTTTTAGATGTAGCCGAACTACTGAAATTCATTGAGTCGGTCATAATCAGGTAGTATTTACTAGTGAGCCACGCTTTACGCTTCAAAGACTTTCCATAAATAGGTTCAGTGTAAGTTTTTAGGCCAATTTACCGTTTATTATGTAAATAGGATTATTATAATCATGCTTAACATCGTGCTTGTGTTCCCTGAAGGGATATGTAGAGAAGTATGTCACACTTATTTTGAGTTATGTTCATTTTGTCATAAGTTAAATTTGGTTAAGTTTTTTTTTTACGTTGCCCTGCACTATGAATTTCTCGTGTATCGTAGATTCGCCTACAAACATTTAAATTCACAGGGCCATACAAATATTTTTTCCGTACGGAAATCAAACCCGCGACACGCAGCGCCGCAGCCGATCGCTCAGCCGTTGCGCCAACCGTGTCGTCAAACAAGTTTTTCTATACTTATTATAGTTGTCTGCAGTTTAAATACTTTTAAGCTTGTAGGTTAGACTGTAAAGTAAATAAAACATCACATATTGCGGTTTAAGCACCTACTGTATTATTTACCCTTGAGGAAAAATCATATAACTAATAATTACTAAGCGAAATAATTCAATTGCGTTCAACCGGGCCCATATTCAGACTGGGGTTCTACGGGAAAAATCCCGACGGAACTTGTTGCCCAATCTTGGAATTGAATCCAGAACCATTCACAACACATCGATCAAATATATGGCTAAGTATGAAAACATGAAGTAAGTGTACTTGAAAATCAATCACAAATTCATCTCAATTAATGAACTGTTGAAACCTCAATTTACCCGTTAATTACAAGAGAATTCAAAGGTACAAACGAGCAATTAAGACGTTATAAGGTAGGCCGACATAAAGTTCCTACGACTTGTTGCTGCGGGAGCCGCGAAAATCTTTCCAAAGCCAGTCTTTTATGATGTCACCGAGGCTTTATCACATTATTGTAGCCTGTGGCACAACAAAGATACATACAGAAGGCCGGCGCCATCCTGCCGGGGCTGCGGGACTGTTCGGAAGAGATACCGTGGCCCCGCAACACAAAGGGCGATGAAGGAACATGGATGGGTTTTAGTCAATAAAAGTCTGGCACTGCCTCCTGCTCCGCCCAGAGCGGGAGTTATGATGATTTCCCACCTGAACACCAAAAAAGAAATGGCCGGTGCCATTGATCACCTGCCTAGCTAGTTTTGTTTCCGCACTTAGTCCCTAAAGTGGACCATTGTACGTGAGCCATGGTGGCCATTACTCCAACCAGCCCACCGCCCTCCAGGAGCAGATCAAACTTCCCGGTCTTCTCAGGACATCCGCAAGGGATCTCGGTGTTCCAAGAGTCTTTCTCACGGATCTGGGTGACGCCGGTGCACTCGAGGAGTACATGCGCTACCGTTTCCTCCGCCTCCATACACGCTCTGCACAGGGAGCTGTCAGCGATACCTAGGGTGTGGAAGTGTTTGTTCAGTGAGCAATGTCCAGTGGTCGCAGGCTGTCTCTGTCCAGGCGCAGAAGGCACTTGGTCAGTTTCTTGTCCAGGGATGGCATAGCTTCCTTGATAGCTAGCCTTTTGTTGATTAATGCTGTGGTAAAGACCATGAAACTGTACAACTATCTCTATGGGACCAATATCATAATGGCGAAAAATTATTCAGCGGTCCATAAAAGTTGCTATACAATGCTGCAAAATGTTTCTCTTTTGTTCTATTTTTTTTTTTCAACAAACATGGCACAATAACATCGACTATAATGGTAACGAGGGTGGCCCAATAACATTTTGTCTGACTCGGGAATCGAACCCAGGTTGCTCAGCAGTCGCGATTGCGACCACTAGACCATAGAGGCAGTTAGCTACTGCGCCTTGTTTTAAATGTTTTAAAACAAGGTTGGGTCCGTACTCACATTTGTGTGCCATGCTTGGCGCCCCTGTTTTCACTCTTTGTTTGAAGTTGACCTTCTGTCCAATTTATATTATGTACATTTGGTATCGAGCCTCATATCCACACTGTATTAAAACAAGTAATTAGATTTTGTAAGTACAGCTTTGCCTTATTAAAAGGGAATGTTTTCTATGATATTAATTAAAATGGTGTAATAAAAGGGTTAATGTCGTCGTGTATCAAATTAATGACTGCCAAAGGGTTTTGATGTAATTAATATTAAGAGAATAAATGTTTTTCACTTGGGACGAGAGAAACATTCTAATTAAGTATGTCGCACTAATGAGTTCATTAAAAATGACGTCAGTAATGTCGACTTTAACACATTTATTTTCTAGACTACATTCAAACTAAACGTAATGCTTATCAGCCGTCCTACAAAGCACATTTTGTTGAATGTAAGAATATTTTAAACTTCGTAGCTAGGTTCTAGGTACAATCGCATGTGACTGAAAGTATCATTATCTGCTTAGCCTTTTCCCAATTTTTGTTGTGGTCGACTTCCAGTGTTACCGGATGTAGCTGAAAACTAGTTTTTTACATGAAGCAGTGATAGCCTAGTGACATCACGGTCACATGACCGTCGGACTGCTTAGTCATAGGTCTTGAGTTCGAACCCAAGACACGCACCTCTGATTTTTCGGATTCTTGTGCGTATTGTATAATTATCACATGCAAGGAAAACATCGTGAGGAAACCAGCATGCCAAAGACATATTTTTCGATGGCATGTAAAGCCAAGTCAGAGGCCCATGGGCGGCATAAAACCTCTGACACCAGGTTAGGCCCTAACCACACGATCAAGAAAGAAAGACATGGAGCGACTACCTATCTGACCTCCACAACCCACAACTACTAGTACTGAGTAATACGGCACCCCTTGGTAAGACTGGTTGTCGGACTTTCGGGCGACTACCTGTAACGACTTTCAAAGATCTACAAATGACAGCCGGGACCAACGGCTTAACATGCTTTCCGAGGCACGGAATAAACTCGGTATGTCATGAGTGGTCACCCATTCACGGACCAACCTAGGTAAGCGTTTAGCCTAAAGATCGACTCCTCATGTGATTAAAACAGTGATGAATATAAGTGTTGATAAATGGAGAGGGAGAGGAAGACCAAAAAGATGAATGGATTGTGTGATGAATGATATGAAGGAGAAAGGAGTCAATGATGTCGTGACGATTGACAGGAGAGAGTAGAACAAAAAAACATGTTGCGCCGACCCCAAATCGGTTTAAAGAAACTCTATTCCCAATAAAGACATTTGTACACAATACTAAAAAGTAAAAAACATACATAAAGGTTACAAACAGTTCGTCATCAGTATCCAATGCATTCATTTCTCCAGAAGTGATCGATCCACAATTATGTGCTGGCTAAGTTAAGGTTTGATTTAAAATAACATGGGACAATGACACGACGATGAAGATGAGGTAGGTACCTTGGTAGGTACACCAAACATTTCCCTGTTACGATGTCCCTCCAGTATTGTTTACAACACAAGTAGTTTAAGTTTCCGAAGCGGAACAAAAACTTTTAGTTGTAACTAAAACGTTCAAGTGAGGAGTTCATAAACTTGCGCCAGTCAAGATACTCAATACCCGTCGAACCCTCTAGGGGTACAAGTCACATTTGCCCTTACATCTCCACGACTAAAAATAACTCCCCTTCCTACTTTTAGTCGCAATCTATAAATACATGATTTATAACTCGTTCGTGTATTTCAATACGTCCCCACGGATCCTCAGGGAATCTTACGTCAAGTGCGTCTCATTATATACCAAGGGAGGCTGCTGAGGTTTTATCCTTATACATATGTATGCTGGTATATAGAAGGGAAAGTTATTTGCGTGCCAATTAAAATATTAAAAAACCACGAGGGCTTGTTTTTTTCAAGATGCTTGTCATGCAGGTGGTACTTGCTTAGTGGGTGTAAAAATACCATTACGGAAGCCGAAAAGCTTTTGTTTTTCCCATCATTGCTATAATTTTTTTGGTCTAGAATAACTAACTATGGTGATACTTACTATGGTGATATTGGGGTCAAAGTTCTAACTTTTTCAAAGTTATTTTTTTTACTTTATTTTAAATACCTCCACGACCACGACGATTTTGTTGCGTTACATTGAGTCCTACCGTAGGTTGTGATGTTTCACCCCAAGAAAAAAAAATCGGTTCCCAGCAATAATTTTTGCGTAGAGTTACTTCATTTGATGTACAGAATGCCTGGTTGACAGCTCCGTGACGGTTCTGTTTTCGCCTTATATTTATGAACATAATGTTACGACGGCATACTCGTGATAAGCCCTATCAATAGGAACTATTTATGTCTTTTTTATTGCTCCAAGGCAATTAAGGCTTCTTATCGTGTTGTTTATTTGCTCCGAAATGAGAAAATAAATCCGAACGATTTTGTTCTTCATTGAAAGCAAACGGCAAAACTAAACTTGTAATGATAATAATGAATGTGTTTATTATGTTCACTTTATATTCCTTGTAATGTCGAAGACAAGGTTTGTCAAAAAAAAAAAAGTAAAAAAAAAAAACTATATATAACCCGACTATGTAAAAAAGGATTTGTGCGGTATAATACCACTAAAAAACCCAACAACTTAAAAATCACGCTCTATTTAAATTCGGCACTTACAAGATACAATCGCCACCTCCTATTCTTAAAGTCGGTTTAAATGTAATGCCTATGTTACGCGGGCTATAATAACGAATCGATTGACACCTTATTCATCAAAATCGGATGAATAGTTTAGGCGCTGCGGAGGAACATACGTAAATACAAACATACATAGACTGCTAAATTCATTTAAACCTTTCATTTTAGCTTCGCCGTAGTCGGGTAAAAAAAGGATTTTTGGATTTTACCAACATACTTTGTCAGTGGCCTTAAACAACATACTACATACATACATTGTATTGTCGACACTATATGTTGGCCCTCAATCTTCTTCTTTATCGTGTGGTTAGTGCCTAACCTGGTGTCAGAGTTTATAAGCTGCCCAAAGGCTGACTTGGCTTCACCAACATGAAGCCTCCTCCTGATGTTTTCCTTCACCGAAACAAGTGATAACTAAAATTTACGCAAATGAATCCAAACATCAGAGATGCGTGTCTTGGTTCGAACTCGAGACCAATGACTTGGCAGTCTGACGGTCACACAACTAGACTATCAATGCTTTTTGACGGCCCTCAATATACGCACTTTATGTGCTCATGTTCAAGTTCCAGTTCTACAACCATTGATATTTTCCTCTAGGTTTTTCTTCATTCTCTGTTCAAGAAGACACTTTCGCTCTACGGTTGTGACGTTACAGGCTCTTATTGTTTATCTAATCTAAATGAGAATTGCAAAGAGGTAAACATTTTTGTTTGTTTGTCAGAAGCAATCTCTGGAATTACGTCCGTTATTTTAACTTCCGGATGAAGACGAGGAAGCAAAAACTTGTACATTTTGTTTGCGTTATATACATATATGCTAGTATATATTTATATGCGTGGCTAATAAAATCAAAGTTATAGATTCAGATTCAGTTTCAGATTCATATATTGATTGTAAAACATAGGTATATTATAAGTTCTTATTTGGAAATACATTGAGGGCGCTATGTTTTGCCTCTAGGGCGTACAAAAGTGGTAATACAAGCAATATAATTAAAACAGGAAATTAATTTAACTGTTTGTACTGATTGTAAATTCTAACTTTGATATAACTCGGAAACGGGACGCTTTGGTCGCATACAATACTTGTTTGTATTGAAACCAGCTATTGATTAATACGGGTTTTATGCGTGGCCGCTATTTTGAAAATAAAATGGTGTAAGTTAGACAGGCCAAATAATTAAAAGCTCTTTGATTTTAGGTTACTGTGAAATCCATAACTAGTTAAGCCATTGAATTGGCAAGTTAGTCGCCAAAACCTATGCGGCAATCGCGTTTTGACAGCTTATAAAAATATGTCTGTTTATTGATGGTGCCTACTATCCTATTTTTGATAGATATTTGTGTCGACAGGTTAGAAATTTATTATCTTAACGCTCGGAGACTATGGGGTGGAAATCGAAGGCAGGGAGGAAGTTCACGCAATCGTCATCATAACAAAGATTTAGAAATGGAATTTGAAAGGAAAACTTAACCTGGTAACTTGGTAACTTTATGAAAGCACACACTTTTGGACATACTTTATCATCACTTTTATTTTATTAAAATAATGTAAGTTAACGATGAAGGAAAACACCGTGAGGAAACCGGCATGTCCTAGAACCAAAAATTCTAAGATATGTGACATCTACCCACCGGCACTGGGCCCGCGTGGTGGATTATATAGCCCATTCCCTCTCTAGAGAGGAGGCCGAGTGTCCCAGTAGTGGGAACATTAAAAGGCTGATTATGCTTATGCTATGCAAGTTTATTAAGTAGAGTAAACTAACAATACAGGGTATAACAAGACCCTTCACGAACCCGTCAACCAAGCTTTATGTACATCTAACTAACTACCTTCACGCAAATTATTGCTGGGAAATGTTTTTTTTTTTTAGATGAAAAATCACGTTTTACGGTAGGACTCAAAGTAACGCACTCAAAACATTGTGCTGATGGATGGATTGAAAAGTACGGGGGTCGTGGTGGTGTTTAAAGGGCATTAAAAAGCTGCATTAAAAAAAAATACCATTGAAAAAGTTGGAACTTTGACCCCAATATCACCGTAACTAGAAGGCTCCCAGGTCCATACCTGGGAATCTTCTAGTTACGTTAGTTATTCTAGAACACTTTGACCAATAAAAAAAGGCCAAAGGCAAATAACTTATCAATAAATCTAAAAAATCTTACATTAAAAACAGGTATTTAAAAAAAACTTTGACACCCAATATCTCCGTAACTAGAAGGTTCTTAGGGATGATCTAGAACAAAAAAAGGATCGCAATGTCGGAGAGAACAAGTGCCTTTCGGCTTCGTTAAGGGTCGTGTTACACCCTTTAAGTTTCTTCAAGAGAGAACGCATGAAGGAAGTAGATCTGAGACAATGTTAACACTATTCACATTAATGCTGTTAGACACGTTATCAACAACAACAAACAATACTGATACACGATAACTTTTTTTTTTGTTAGCCTCGACGACCCACTGCTGGGCAAAGGCGTCCCCCAATTCCTTCCATGTGCTCTTTTCACATGCCACTTCGGACCAGCCCTCGATAACATTATGTAATAATATCTTCATGAACTTGAATGACTCTTTTACTACATAACACTTTTCTTATAAAACTTTTTAACAAAATAAATAGAACCGGCGAAAACACAAACTGAAAAGCGAAAATAAATAACCTTTTAGTCTAGCTAAGCTCCAAAGTTAAAGTAAGAAATTAATTTCGAGTCGGCGCCAACCAACCAAACAAACAACAAAAATAACGTAAAGCGTGAAATGATGGAAGCTTGATTGATTTTCGCTTATTGTTTGTTGGCGCCGCCTCAAAATTAACTTCTAACTTTAACAACTCAGTTACACGGTCTGTGATGTCTTCTTCTAAGGGTTCCGTAACCGAAGGGTAACCAACGGGAATCTATAACTAAGCCCTCGCTGTCCGTCTGTCAGCCTGTAAGCGGGCTGTATCTCATGATCGGTAATAGGCAGACATTTGAAATTTTCACAGAATGTGTATTATTCTTGCTGCTTTAACAACAAATAATAAAAGCTGTTAAAAAAGCTATTATTATTATTAAAATTAAAGCTATTACGATGGTGCGGAACCCATCATGCGCGAGTCAGTTTTTTTTTTTAAATTTTTGAACTATCCTGTATATTTACAAAAGAGTCGGTATCCCGAAAAGTCCTTGGTTCCTCATTAACATCAATAACAGTTTTTTTGTTCCACTCACAACTGAGGGTAGGGTTGTGCCTTTCTTCTATGTCTGCGCTAGTCTGAACCAAATCTTACCCGCGATCTTCTTCGTCGTCGTTTCCCAGCATTTTTGCGTAGGGTTACTTAGTTTGATGTACAGAATGCTTAGTTGACGGCTTCGTTGACGGTCCGTTTACACTTTGCATTATTACTTAATTATACATTGAAAATATATAAACATCTGACCTGTACCTACTTTTACTGTACACAGAGAAAATAACTTCTCTACATTTCCTCATCATACAACTTTATCACCGTTTCGATTCCCGTGGGCAATGTAAATCGTATTATTGAAAAGTCGGACGACTCGGGTAGGATCGGATCGAGACAAAAACTACTCACCCAACAACATGTGCCTTGATTCTCTGAAGGGACCCGTGACATGAATTCATAAAGCCTTTTTGATAACCGACGTACACATATATTAGACATTTTGTATTATGTCTTTACGCCTGTTTCGGGCAAAATCGTGGTTAGAATTTTAACTTGTTATAATGACATGTTGAAGCTCTTTTGACTGTTTTAACATTATGCTAATTAAGTATGTAATTTGAACACATAATGAACATAACATCACGCCTGTCATCAACGAAGGGTAAAGCAGAGGTGTGCCAAATAGTAAACCCACATTTCGCCAGTTATGTTTTTCCCATGTAATAGGGGCGAGCCTATTGCCATCAACCGGGCACAAATCCAGACTCTGTGACTGTTACTGAGAAATTCCTGATGGAAAAACCCAATGACACTTTACCCGACCTGGGAATTGAACCCAGGACCTCATGCTCAGCAGTCGCGCTTGCAACCGCTAGACCAACGAGGCAGTCATTTCTGTATGTGTGTTTGTAATTTCTGGCAATAAAATATTTTAACCTAAGTATCTTTCCCAATTGACAGGATCTAAATGACTAAATTTCCAAAATGATGAACAGCCTTAGCTTTATAATGATACTACTAGTGGCCCGCAGCTTCGCTCGCGTTTTTGACGGAAATTATTCGACGGGCACGTTGTAAATAGCCTATGGCATACGGGGATAATGTAGCTTCCTATTAGTGAAAGAATTTTCAAAATCGGTTCACGAGATCCAGAGATTACCCCCTACATGTAAACTTAAAAACAAATTTTACCCCTTTATAATATTAGTATAGATAGAATAACTCCATTATATGAATATTGTCCGTTTATGATGTTCACAAATATATTTGGACTGAAGCAATACCTATATGACATACTAGAATTTCATTTTTAAATCAGCACAATAATCATAAAACCGTGCTTCAACAAACATACAGGTACTTGTTTAATAATGCACAATCTTTAATATACAGGGTGTAACAAAATAAGCGCAATAACTCCTAGGTGGTGATTCATTCTATCAAACTGGACGACTTTGCCTAAGGAACAAGGATCGGAAATGGAAAAAATATGGCCTCTCCATATTAATTACGTCTGCGTATTGCTCTAATTCTGTAACATCCTGTGGAAAGATGTATGAGGTGGAAAAGTGTTGAGTTACCTTACACGCTGAAAACACCTGGCTCTCTTAGTTATGACCAGTTGAATTACAAACCGTAATTTTGGTTAAAGAGTACAAGTAGGTAATTTAAACACTATCTAAAATACTAAAATGTGTACCTATTTTCAAAGTTAATTTCGAAAACTCCTGAGCAAATATTAACCTAAACCATATTTTTTTCTGACTCTCATATATCAATCTTGCAAGTTTTTCTCATATTAATAACTGGAGTGGCAAGCAACCGTAAGGCTACTCGTAACACCTTACACGCTGAAAACACCTGGCTCTCTTAGTTATGACCAGTTGAATTACAAACCGTAATTTTGGTTAAAGAGTACAAGTAGGTAATTTAAACACTATCTAAAATACTAAAATGTGTACCTATTTTCAAAGTTAATCTCGAAAACCCCTGAGCAAATGTTAACCTAAACCATATTTTTTTCTGACTCTCTTATATCAATCTTGCAAGTTTTTCTCATATTAATAACTGGAGTGGCAAGCAACCGTAAGGCTACTCATTAACTAATGAAGATACTATGTATATAAACACGTATGTACATATATTATGTACAAGCCGCTAACATCATTTATCAAAGTAATGGTAATAAGATGGGGCGAGGTTATTTTCCTTACGTTTTCTTCATCTTTTCTTATCTAACCTTTCGGATAAAATTAACTCTTATCATGAAAAATGATGAAGGCCCAGCTGTCTGTTACGAATCGGTATTGATGTTCATATTTGGCTATATATTACAATGTTTTTCAGAGCTTTTTATACAACGATTGAAAATATACCGTATAACTTTAAAGCTAAAGTTCAACTTTCTATTTAGTTACATAATGGAAGTTCTCTAGATTTCAATGGAATAGCAGATAAGGCCTTTCTGAGTTATCGTTTTCTCAATAAATCTAAATTATATTTTCGTTAAAATAAGAAGTCAAAATTATGAACTAACAGCCGACTTAAAAAAAAATAATAATAAATAAAAATTACTTATATTAGTTTATTTATTTTTAGTTGTGGTACATTGTAACTCGTAGCAAATAAAAATAACACATTAAGACGAATTGAATACCTCCTCCTTTTGGAAGTCGGTTAAAAATTGTAGTTAATTTTGTACAAAATTTGGTGCAGAATTACAATCTTAACAACAATCAACTAAGTATCAACCAACCAACTTTTTTATTTACTATCGGCACTCGGGACAATGTAGCTTCCTATTAGTGAAAGAATTTTCATAATCGGTTCAGTAGCCTCACAAAGTTTACCTCTTTATAATATTAGTATAAATAGATTACCAACCTGCTAATAGGTTGATACCTAATCTTCCTAATTACCTACATAAAGCGGATCAATGCCATTATGTTTTTTAAAAACTGATAAGAACACAGCGAGTACTAATATTCAAGCACATTATGCCGTTATCTGAATCTTCTCCACCCTCTTTGCCCCTAAAATATAAATATCAGTAATCACATAGATGTGTCTCCTTCAACAGGGGTAGGTAACCAACTAACCATGGGTATATAACATAACATCACGCCTAGGGATTGCAATCCCGCAAAACTGGATCCCGCTCCACTTATTAACCTGCTTGGATCCCGCACCTTCAAAACGCGGATCCGCGGATCCCGCAAATTTAAATTTATCGCTAAAACATTCGTGAAGTTTTTTAGTCATTATATGAATAAGACTATTAAGACTGAATTACAAACATCATAAAACTGTTGTTAGATGTAAGGGTAAAATTAAACAAAACTTTTGATGCTAAACATTTAAAAATTAAGGTCTAATAAGGCTGATTACTAATTACTCGTACTTAATTATAATTTCATTGTTTTTTTAGAAAACAAATATTTTTTGTTACATAATGTAAGACATGTTTAATTAATAATACTTGATTTTTTAAACAAAAACCTGTAGTTTCAATTCGATTTTATAACATAATTTTAAAAATTAATACTTTATCTTACATACAAACGGGGCAAAAAGTTGAACTACTGTGAATAATTTCAAATATGCGGGATCCCGCGCGGGATTGATCAATCCCGCATATCAATCCCGCGGGATTGAGTGAGCTGCGGGATTGCAATCCCTAATCACGCCCCTAATCCCATAGGGGCGAGCCTATATTGACACCAACTGGAAACAAATCCAGACACCGTGGCTGCTGCAGAGAAATTCCTGTCATGTCACGGGTACAACTAATAATATTTGGATTCAATTTCCACATGGCAACACATCAGTCAGATCAGATTAAAGTAGTGAATCGCTACGCGGTGTAAGTGACTTCACAGATTAAGATTTACAGATAATATGTACTTATTTTTATGTAACTAACTTGAACGATATTTATAGTAGTTAATTAAAACTCCCACAACATCATCTCTATCTATTTCGGCTTCTAATCCAATCGGATGAATACTCGTATATAACGTGGAACGATTGCCCATTTGACTTCTACAATCCAGTTACTAGGTAATACCATACCCATTGGTTAGAATGGTAGTCAGATTTTCCGGTTCTATCTACTCATACTCTCGACTGTCCAAAATCCATAAATTACAGGCGATAACGTGCTTTCCGAAACACGGAGAACCTCAATAAAGGGTGTAACAAGACCCTTAACAAGCCTAAAGGCACTTGTTCTGCCCGTCATTGCGATCATTTTTTTGTTCTAGCTCATACCTGGGATCCTTCTTGTTACGGAGATATTGGGGGTCAAAGTTCCAACTTTTTCACACATTTTTTTTTAAATACATATTTTTGATGCAAGATTTTTACTTTAAACACCTCCACGACCCCCGTACTATTCAATGCATCCATCAGCACAATGTTTTGAGTGCGTTACATTGAGTCCGACAGTAAGACGTGATTTTTCACCCCAAAAATAAAGTCGTTTCCCAGTAATAATGTATTCGTAAAGTTACTTAGTTTGATGTACATAATGCTTGGTTGACGGCTTCGTGAAGGGTCTTGTTACATCCTGTATAACTTGGAACGACTACCCATCTGACTTCCACAATCCAGTTACTAGGTAATACCATACTCCTTGGTAAGAACGGTAGTCAGACTTTCCGGTTCTATCTACTCATACTCTCGACTGTTCAAAATCCATAAATTACATGCGATAACGTGCTTTCCGAAACACGGAGAACCTCTATATGCTATGGATCCCATCCACGGCCGACCTCGACAACCGTAGCTCGACCCGTATGGCTAGTATTGTTCAACCACGAGCTCCTCTAAAACTTATACAACATAGATTGGTAAATACACAATATCGACATAGCAAAAAAGCTAAGTGAGTATTTTCCGACTTGCCAAGAAAAACCGGCCAAGTGTGAGTCGTACTCACAAGCACACAGGGTTCCGTAGCGCCAAACAGTATACAAAACATATTTTGAAGGCTCATTCATATGTTGTATTATTTTACATTTAAAAGCGAAACTTTTGTTTTATAGTATGTTAATGAAAAACAAAGTTACAGCTGCAGTTTGATGAAAAAGTCCCAAATCTCGAAAACTAAACATCAAATCTTATTCAAACCAATTTTGGTTGAAATTTTTATTTACGTTCACATAATTCTACAACCCTACATTTTTTTCAGAATTTTCCTCCTCTTACTTTAGAAATTAGAGGGGGGACACACATTTTACCACTTTGGAAGTGTCTATCTTTCAAACGAATGCCTTTGAGAAAAAATGGTTTTAGTAACCTCAATGTAATTTTTAAAGACCTATCTATAAACAACCTGCACGTATAGGTGTGATGATTTTTTTTTTGTTTAAAAATCGTATACATCAATCGTTAACAGAATACATCTACATACTAAGCTTCAACTGTGTTCACTTATTATTATTATTATAAGGGTTTCGTTTTTTGCCCTTCGGCTACGGAACCCTAAAAAACTTACACAAATCAAAGAAAAAACAAATTTTCTTGGATAAACACAATTTGAATGCTCTGTCCGTGTTGGTTTTTGCTCCACTCTACACTTTCCAGCATCCGACGCTACTACTTTTAGCATTTTTTGTGATGCAACTGAAACGTGCACGAAATTGTAAAATGGAGGAAATAAATGCATGGATGCATACGACATCTGTCTCTATTTGTGTTGTCGTTTCATGTTTGTCAATTTAGTTTGAGCGCTGGTAAAATTGTTGATAATGTACGAGTTCGAAGTTCTGAGACAGTTTTCAAAAGTAGTTTTTAGGGTTCCGCATCCAAGGGGTAAATACGGGACCCTATTACTAAGACTCCACTGTCCGTCTGTCTGTCTGCCTGTCTAGCTGTCTGTCACCAGGCTATAGCCTGGATTAAGCTACCATGATAGCTAGACAGTTGTAATTTGGGTTAGTACTATGAAAAATGAAAAATCGGAACCCTTATAAGATCACTCGTGCGTCTTTCTGTCTGTCCGTTCGTCTGTCACAGCCAATTTGCTCCGAATCTACTGGACCAAATCAGGTGAAATTTGGTAGGATGGTGTAATCCTATGGCCCAAACACGTATGTGCAAAGTAAATATTTTTTTTTAAATAAGGGTCGTTTTCGTGGGACAAATTAAGAAATTAAAAAAAAATAGCAAACCTTACTATGCCATATGTCAAATGAAAGAACTCGTTATGAGGATCTCAAATATATTTTTGTTATTATTGTAAAATAAATAGTTTTGATTTTATTGATGAAAGAAGACGAAAATTGACCATTCCCCCTGATCTCCGAAACTACTGAGCCTAAAATTTTGAAAAAAAATACAGAATAATAAATTCACATTCAGTAAGAGTACCTATTGAAAAACATACCACAATTGAATAAAAACATTTGAATTTGGAATTGTACGGAACACTCTCCACGCGAGTTCAACTCGCACTTGGCTGGTTTTTCGAATACCTTTCTATATACATAATTAAATGACTTATTATTTTCCACAACCACGTGGCACATTTCAAGTTTTAGCACGAAAAATGAAGCACTTTCAAACAAACTTGCGAGAGCTCTTAGACGTCCTTAGTCCGGCCCTGTCGCAAAATCCGTTCTTAGCGAACGTCTACTAACTATAATTTAAACTACCTCCCTGCCAAATTTCACGTTTTTAGCACAAAAAATGAAGGAGTTTCATACAAACTTGCGAGAGCCCTAAGACGTCCTTAATCCAGCCCTGTTGCAAAATCCGTTCGTAGCAGACACGGTCGACTAACTATAAACTACCTCCCTGCCAAATTTCATCTCTATACGTCAAGCGGTTGTCGATATTTTGTGATAGATGAGTGTGTGAGTAAGTGAGTGACCTTTCGCTTTTATACAGGGTGTGGCGTAAATAGTGGTCCACCTTTAAGGATTCGATGTACCAGATAGTTTACTATAATCTAGTACAATTTTAACCATTTGTAACCAAGGGTTCCTGATTTTTTTTTTCAATTTTTTACGAAAATCGTTTATTTATTAACGTCACTACGATTTAAGATGTTTTTTTAAAGAAAATCTTCTTTACTTCAATTAAAATTGAATATCTTTCTGTTAAACTATAGGATCTGTTATTATGATACCATTTTGGAATCTGTATTTAGTAGGCATATTTTTAAATGAATGGGCACATCCAGTGTAGTACATTTTTTTTATAAATAATTCTCTTGAATTTTCATGATATGTTAAAAATTAAAGTAAAAATAGAGAAGAACTTACTATTTCTTCAAAAGCTCTAATATTACATAAAAAACAGCATGTTTCCACGATAGCTCTAGTATTCAGCAGTTATTAACAGAAATCAAAGAAAATTATGTTTTTTTTTTTAAACTACAACCGAATTTGTAACCAAAGATAGAAATTTCGTATAAAAATAGAAAAATAATAATAATTCAGGAACCCTTGGTTACAAATGGTTAAAATTGTACTAAGTTATATTTAACTATCTGGTACATCGAATCCTTAACGGTGGACCACTATTTACGCCACACCCTGTATATTTAGATTATGTGTGTTATGGGTTAATGATACTAAACTTATAGTTTCACTTACGGGATATCTTCCGTAATTATTTATAAGTGACAGTATAAGTTTATTTTTAAACCGTGAAAGCTTAAAACAGTATTTAAATATGATACTGTAGATATATTTAATCTCTTTGGTAAGTCATTATGATACTGGCAGTTATTTTTATGAAGATAAACACAAACTTCGTACCGTCGAACCCATTAAAAGATGTAGACAAAAACAGATTTGGTCCGGAGGGCTGACAGCGCACAAGAAGTCAATTAAATGGTTCTCTGAGAATAGTTGTCGCACATTAATAGCCAAAACGCCTTTTATTTAGCACACCTCTGCATAACCCTTTGGAGAAAGCAGGCGTGATGTTATGTTAGGTAGTTAACTAACTTGAAAGTTTATCTGGTACACCATTATCGAAATTACACATTCAGACTGTCTATATTTCCTTTCCGCCCAATCGCTCGATAAACTTCCTAATAAGAAATATCTTAAATTCCATAGTGCTAATAGAATAGGCTAAAAATATGAAAAACCTTTCTCTATAAGTACCTAAATCAGCTATTCCATTCAACCCGAAATAATGGGCCCGAAATCTGGCAATGCGAATAGAATAGATATCTATCTTAACAATCGTTTATGCCGAAATAGATTAATCCACTGAAATCTGTCTAGAACACGTAGGCTATATTAGTTCCAGCTAATTTAGTTCTCAGGTTAATTTTAATGTATTATGACGTATACAGGGCACATTGCCCGCAAAATGGATGACTGAGTGGCGAGCGCGAACCCGAAGACGTTGTGTTGGAAGCCTCCCACTCCCACTAGATTGACCGATGCCCTGGTGAAGGTTGCGGGACCGCTATATGCGAGACGAGACGCAAGGGACCGGTCAGTGTGGCGACACTTGGGGGAGGCCTATGTCCAGCAGTGGACGTCTTTCGGCTGAAATGATGATGATGATGAGGATACAGTATCTTTATGAATGTACTGATGATAGAGACTGAAGTTTTTGAGATGTTATATTAAAAGTAGAAAATAAAAGTTTTATGAACCCAAAGTTTTCTTATACAATTCAGATTTCAACAACCTGAATCCCTAGCACGAGCGCCCGGTGTAAAAGTAACATGATAAAAACCACGATTTTAAAATTAAAAATTCTCGTTTCACGTACTAAAACACTTTCATAATTTAAATATTTTATTAATATCTACTATCGTGCTAAGTCTCTGGATAGTTTTAATCAATTTGCCAAATGCCTAACTCTCTCTATTAGAAAAATCCTTGTAACAATATAACTATTCTTGGTGTTCCTGATAAACAAGACAAGCTTTAAAGTAATTTAAATGCGTTAAGTCAGCCATAGACAATAAGTGATGCATTTGAAGTTTTGCCTGTACAGTCAAACTGTACTGTCTGACTGCGCATGCACAGCTCTCAGTTCTGTTGTTTTTTTTTTTTATAACATGTAATAAATAGTATTGCCGGTGATAGCATGCTTGCAAATGAGCTTGCAGTTACGTGTGTGTCCTATATGGAAGTCGATTTTGCATGCATATTTGAAACTGTTATGCATAACCTATATAGTCTATGGCCGGCTTAATCTGAACTCCCAGTAATGTTTCATCAATATTCAAAATATTAATCACTAGTTTGTAAAAACAACATAGTACAATGCACTCACAACTATCGCTTTGCATGAAACAGCAAAAATGTAAATGTAAAGGTACGTTAAATATGCATGCAAAACCATGTTGCATTCCAAGTTATAACTGGTACAGTTTTATCCTACATCCGTTCATGCCTGCCTGTACAGATTGACTGTACAGGCAATACTGCACAAATGCAAAACCTGTCGTCTATGCCGAGCTTACTAACCCTCTGTCTGCTATACATTTTCAACAAACACAACCTTCCATTTTTTCTCTTTCGTACGCTGACGGACTCGTCAAAAGCCAAAACATAGAACAGACAAGGCCTACAAAGGCCTCTTCGCCCACAAAGGAATTAATTGGGTTGCCCACTCTAAAATTTTATTTGCCCTTGCCATTTTAGCGCGTTGTCGAGACACGCTTCTGTCAAAGGCTGGCAACACTATCTATGTTTTTTTTTTTTGTTTTAGCAACGAAATTACGATGTACGGTTTATCGGAATAAAAAGGATTCACGCGTATAATCGTAAACTGTTATGTATCGTGGATTTAGAGCTTAAAACTGTATATAAACTTTGTCATGAGTTGTTACTACTTATGTGAAGTACGAGTACCTAACTCACGTTTATAAACGTCGTTCTGAAGTGACATATTAATGATCACAAAGTAAATATTGATATGAATAATAATGGTATTTTTCCACATTGTTAGACTAAATAATAATATAGCTACAATATTTGCTACTTCAACTGAACACTACCAATTAGTTTCTATCTGATAAAATACACCTCACGGCACTATCAATAATTAACTTTAATTTTTGTTCACATATTAACATGATAATCTGTGGCGATGTGTGTGTAAAAATATCAAGACAAAACTAATTACTCAGCGGTCTACCGCACGTACTCGTATGTTATAAAAGTCGACAAGGAAAAATAAATTTTCAAAGCACTTTGTCAGCGCTTGAAAACTGTCGTCACTTATGCACTTTCAATTACTTAGAGCAGCAACATATTACAAAACGTGACTTTGAACACTGCCAACAAAAATCTAAGTTGAGTGTATCGATTGTCTCGAACCCATATGGGAAAAGATAGCGGCTGTACTATAGCATTATTTTTTCAGCTTGCACTGAAATTTTAAAATCTGCGCAAAATTAATCTTGTTTACTACATCGCCGGTGATGGAGGGTTAATCCCCAGTGATATCCAACCTTTTTGCATTAAGGTGGAAGCGACAGGGTAATTGCCAGCGCCAGCTGCAATTTGCAGGTCAGTGTCAGTTTATATGATAAGTAAAATATGATTCGCGACCGTAGCACGTATGTATTTAGACTTATAATCATTCATATAAAACATCATCAATATAACCCTTTCAGTTCATTTAAACCAATTGAATGTTTTTTCATGAAATGGCAAGTGCAAATTGCAAAAAACCTAAGAAAATAATTTCACGGGCTACCCTGGCGGTTCTCCTTTTTATTTTAGGATGGGAAATCATCAAATGTGTCGTCCCGCTCTGGGCGGAGCGAAAGGTTGTGTCAGACTCGTACTGACTAAAACCCACCCATGTTCCTTCTTTGCCCTTTGTGTTCAAGGGCTGCAGTATCTCTTTCGAAAAGTCCCGCAGCCCCGGCAGGCACCGGCCCTTGCGGATCCCATCCTGTCATCTCTTTGAGGCGCGCGTGGAACACGAACATGCCGTCGACACGGCCTGTCGTCATAAGGCGGCCGAACTAGCGGTTCTCCCTTAAGCTATAAAGGGTGTATCAAGACCCTTAACGAAGCCGAAAGGTACTTGTTTTCCCCGTCATTGAGATCATTTTTTTGTTCTAGACCGTACCTGAGAACCTTCTAGTTACGGAGATATTGGGGGTCAAAATACCAACTTTTCACAAGTATTTTTTTTAAATGCATGTTTTTATTGTAATATTTTACTTTAAACACGTCCACGACTCAACTCAACTCAACTCAAAGCATTTATTTCAATTAGACCATTACAGGCACTTTTGAAAGTAAAACAAAAAAAAAAGCTAAGCTACAGTCACAGTCACAAGGCATAATAACTTGAGAAAGTACTGTAGTTGCACATTCCAAAGCGTAGATCTCTATGGAGAAGAATGGGAAATAAACTCCATGGACACTCTTTTTAATCAAAATATTGTTACAAGATCTTGGTTACATCATTCATGTTGAGATTATACATATATGTGAGAACGATGTAGAAAGACGTGCACATTAAGAGCGTCCAGAGTAAAAGATTATAACTATCAACAATTTAAAAACAAAGTAGTTAAAATAAACCGTGGCAGCTAAGAGATGACATCAGCATCAGCTCCATTCAGCTCAACCATATTGAAGGGAACTAAACGACCCAACACACCCGCCACTATCAGCGAGACATTTGAGTGAGCCTGACATTCTCTCAGCCACCAGGGCACATTCAAGTCAATGAAGGATAACTAAATGTAAATGGTAGCTTTACAGTACATAGTACTCACACATGTGCTATGCAGTTATATAATACTAAGAGATTGAATCTATACAATTCAAAGATATTTTTACAATCTTCTGCAGCTTCCACAATAATTTCACATGAGCTTCAGATTAGTTTGCCCCTATGGTTGTGGAGCAGGACCAGCATTGAGCCAAGCATTTTTATCAGCGATGTAATCCCCTAACTTATAATATGCTTGCCTACATAGTGTGCGTTTTATACAAGATTTAAATTTTGTCTCATTCAGTTGTTGAATGTGGGGAGGTATTTTATTATAACATTTTAAACAGTACCCCATGAAAGATGAGTCTACTTTAGCTAGCCTTATACAACCTGTATAAGTAGTGGAATGCAGTAAAAAGGTTTTCGCAATTGATAAATTAACTCAATACTCAATATGCATTCATAGCTCATGTATAAATAACAACAGCTGGTCGGGTCAACCTTCAGGTTAAGTCGCGCTTGCCTAGGTCGGATGGGTTATTTCCATTCACCATACGGAGTTTTCTCCCATTACATACGGAGTTTTCTCCGTGCCTCGGAAATCATATTATTAAGCCACTGATCCGGGCTGTCATTTATAGATCTTTGTCAGTTGTTACAGGAAAAGTCAGTGGCTCTCACAACCAGTTTCACCCAGAGGTATCGTATTACCCAGTACTAACTATCTAGTTTAATGTGTGGTGTACTTATTTATTTGTTAGTAATGTTAGCTTTTGTACTTAAAATATGGTTAGTATTGTTAGGTGTAAGGACCGCCTTCTCCAAACTCTTCCAGCTGGCTCTGCCTCATAACTTTAAGGCTGGTTTTACAATGTCGTCACCCAATCTTACAAGATGAGAAAAAATAAACTACATTTCCTACCAAACTGGCGAAGTGTTGAAGGACCGTTTTTTCTATCCCAAAGCATTAGTATGCAGTCAGGATGATCAAATTATGCCGTCCAAACTACCCAACACTTGCGGTAAATTGCGACATGTGTAACGGGCTTTAGGTAGGCCCGTTCGAAGTGACTCGGGATTGTATTAACCGTAGGTATGCCCCTGGGTCCTTAATCTACCGAACGGGAAGGACGCTTGCGACTCGGGACGATTTATGGCTATCTATTTATCTGTTAACCCCTCAATAAGCGGCGGATTTTTATTGCGATTTGGGTCAGCGTGACCGCGAGTGATAAGGGTTATATTTTTGGTTGTTAGCGTTGTGGCTGAAAGATTCTTTATTTATTGGTTCCTGGATTCTAGAAAAATTTATCAAGATCTTTCACTGTTTAATTGCTTTTCACGTTTGTCTAAAATGAAAGCCTCACGCGCCATCTTTCTTTTTGAAATCAGTCAACACTGAATTCACATTTCGATACTTTTTTCTTTACTGAAAAAAAAGAACAAAAGTAACCAGTTTATGTTTCTGAAGAAACACTTAAGGTAACCTTGTGCAGAACTTAATACACTGATCATCATCATCATCATCATCCAAAGCCCGACTTCACTCACTGCTGGGTATAGCCCTCTCTTTGGTTTTGCCAAGCTCCACGTTCCTGTGCCAGTCTAATCCAGGTTATTCCTGCAATAGCAACAATGTCGTTATAATAACAACGCAATACACTGATACGTCCAAATTATAACACCCGTTTTTCCTTCCTTAACCAAATTCCAAAATGATGGCTCTCTAGCCACCTTCACCTTGACTATTCGTCCAAAAACTTAACCCCAACTAGTTTCGACACTTTTCTCCACATAAGCTCCGATTCAGCCTATCGACAGACATAAATAACAGGAGAGCAGTCGCAAAGCTCAGCGGATTACCTACACGGCAACACTTTGGCACGATGCGCTACAAAGTAGATAGGGGCAGAAGGTCAGCTGTATACAACAAGCGAAAACGCACGTACACATGGACACGCTTCACGTACAGCGAGTGCAAGCGCACTTGCGACTAGTACAGGTTTTAGATCTATACAGGCAAGAAGTAACTAAATAATAATAACAATGATCCAAGGAGAATTTTATTAGATACAGAAATATATATTTCTCTCACTGGAGCCCAAACAAAACGGCTGTCACGGTACGATTTCTACGGAAAACATTACCCAACTACATTGAATCGTGTGACATTACAAATTTACAATACTGTCCAAGACAAGACTAATAGCTATCTTACAAGGGTATAAGCTAATAGTGAATCTTGGCATTCTCTATCTACGACTATCTGTGTGCGTGCGCCCTTTTCCAATTATTTCATGGAGCTGACCTTCTGTACTTATCTATTTTGTGACTTCACGCTCTGTGGCTCACGAAATTGAGTAGACAGTCCGTCGGCGCTACTTGGGGTATTTTAAGTAAACTTTACGGTTTACTGAAGCATATTTTAATAGGGTAAAGTGAAAGGAGTTGAAATATTTTTGTTGTTCCATATTCAAACGGTGTGAAGCTTACGCTGTCTGTCACTGGCCAGTACCTTTTTAACTGAAAAAGGGCCTCTTTAGCATGAATCAGAAAGGCGTGGATATGGTTTTATATCATCAAAGTGAACATCTTTTTTCATGAGACCAATATTCAGCTGTCCCATTCAAAACTTCAATACCTAGTCGACTCAAAGATGTCGACTTGACAGATATTCAGTTTGACAGTCTGTATCGCATAGATAACGACCGCTGGGCAAAAGTCTATAAGCAAAGGGTGCCTGACGATGGACATCGCCGCAGAGACCGGCCTAGAAAAAAGTGGTGAGATGACCTAGACGCACACTGCTATGGCTGGTTCGAGGTGGCGCACGAAAACAGTACCTGGAACGACTTGCCCAGCAGTGGGACATAAACAGCTAATAAAAAATAAAAATAAAGTCTCTGACATTTCTGATACAAAAATAAAATATAATAAATTTTGTAGGGGTGTGTGTGTGTGGTAGTGCCATCTACTTGGTACTAGATCTTTGTTTTTTAAATTATAATGTTGTATTTTTAGGTCAAAGTGTAATCTTAAGTGGCAGGTCAAGAAACTACGAAGGTCGCTAAACCATCGGAGTAAGTAGGTAATGTTTTCATGGGTGCTTGTAGTGTATTGGGTTATGAGCTTGGCCTAAATCGAAAGGACATTGGATAAACTAAAACACAACGTTCGCATAAACGTTGTGTTTTTGTCTACAATTCAAGTACGGACGGCTTGTCAATATTTATATCTAGCTTACCCAATTGCGATTGCTATACGATTTCAGTTTTTTACGGTAAGACAATATCGCATTTTATGTATTTTTAATATGAATATAATCTAAATATCTATACAAATAAATAAAATCAAAGTGTCTGTTTGTAATATCAAAATAACAGTTTTTGACTGAACGCATTTGAAAATAAATACGGCACTTATAACAAAAACACTTTTTTTTCAATTTTTGTCTGTCTCTCTGTTTGTTTCGGCTGATCTGGTGAACGGCTGGACCGATTTTGACGGAAATTTAACTGGTAGATAGCTGATGTTATAAGATCTATCATAGGCTACTTTTATTTTAGAAAAATTATTAGGGCTCCGCGCAAAAATATATAAAACCCTTAAAATTGGGAGAAGTAATATTTTTTTTATAATAATTTCACGCGAACGAAGGTCGTGGGCAACAGCTAGTAACACAAAAACCTTTCGTAAAGCAACTTAGCATAATAGTATAATCAGCCTATAATGTTCCCACTGCAGGGACACACGGCCTCCTCTCTATGAGAGGAATTGGCCACGCGGACCCAGTGCGGGTTGGTAGATGTCACATAATATGTCTTTGAATTTTTGGTTTTTCGGATTTGCCGGCTTCCTCACGCTGTTTTCCTTCACCGTTTTTGAGAGCAGTGGTGATGAAATAAATTACACAAAGTAATGCGCCTGCCTGGTTTTGAACCCACGACTTACTGTTCGTAAGTCGGGGCCGCCACCACTAGGCCACCGCTGCTCCCTCTCTCTCTACTTATATAATGTCTTTGGAAGATAATTACTGAGAATAAAAACATGCAAAAAAATACAGTAAAAAAAAATCTTGCTAAAATTTTGCCTACTTTAATAGTTCTTATCTCTTCTTGACTTGATTAGATTATAAAGTTATTTCGAGCCAAAATATTGTCTAAAAGCTTCCTATATAACAACTTCGGTGGTCTTAATTCCATGTAAAGCAAAAATCACTGATCTGTAACCACAAGCGAACTTTCTCAGGCTTGTACACAAAATGGTTATTAATGGTAAATAATAAAGTTAGCTATGGCCTTTAAGTTTAAATTCATTTAAGTCGGTTACTAAAGATTAATTTTGTAAGCAAAATATCTTAATAATCGTAACGTAAAATTAGAATACCACTTAAATTATTAAATGGTTATTAGAGTAGCTACTTGTTCACTACTTGGTTTCGTACTTACAAGTTTATAAATATACAGAAAATTAGAATTTTTGAATTATTCAACACTTAAAAATGGTAATTTCGTGAATAAAACGTATTCAGTTTCCATGTACAGTGAGCTAAAGCAATTACCTTTGCATAAATGGTTGATATTTTATGTACGAGTATTTGTCAAATAAATAAAATATAAAAGAATTATAAAATTCTATCGATTCGTATTCTATAATCTCAATCATTTATGCAAAGGTGGGTCAGCTAATACGATCGGTTTGATAATGAAGAAATGAACCATTTATTTATCAGGATCTTTTATGAATGCCTATTCTCCACGACCAAAATCGCATTTTTATGATCCAAAACTATCAATTTTCTACCATGAAAATATACTGTCCTTTAGAAGAAACATCCACAAATCCTAATCTACAAAATCACAACCCAAAATTGTCATTAAAAAGTTTCAAGCTTCATCTGAAAGTGCAAGAAAAGAACCTCTTCACACTTTAGATAGTGTTGCTAGCGTGAAAAGAATTGCCGCCACACCAACTCCTCAAAGAGATTATCTGGCTCTTGGCGCCGCGCCAACGGATCTACATTTTCTTTCTGAATAAACTTTCTTCATTGGACAATGTGTTACTAGTTGGTTTAATTTAGAACAAAAGACTGAGGACGGTATAAAAAGGAAGATTTCATTTCTGTTTTTGATAGGTGGTCTAGTTCTTTGAAGAAATCAAGCCTTGGCAAAGTAACCAACGCCTTTTTTTTTTTTTTTTTTTTACCGATGGGAAATCATCAAATAACCTCTCCCGCTCTGGGCTGAGCAGGAGGGAGTGTCAGACTTCTACTGACTAAAACCCATCCATGTTCCTTCCTTTGCCCTTTGTGTTCCAGGGCCGCGGTATCTCTTTCGAACAGTCCCGCAACCCTGGCAGGCGTCGGCCCTTACGGACCCCTTCCTGTTTGCTGACTCTCTTTGAGGCGCGCGTGGAACACGAACGCGCCGTCGACACGGCCTGTCGTCATAAGACGGACGGACGGCGAGCTAGCCCATAGCTCACCGTCCACAGGCCCGCGTCTACGGTGGCCGGGGGCCACCACGTGGCTTCCGACGCCCGGTGCGTCTCCCGCGGCGGCTGGGACGTGAGGTTCTCTCCCTATCACGTCCCGCCACCTCCTTCGCTAGCATGACTGCTTCGCAGAAGGAGGTGACGGCGTCCCATTCCGTCTCGCTCCGGACCATGGATTGAACCAGGGCCGGACGCGAGAGGTCGCCGCCGCCGATCGCCGCTACGAGGACACGGCGTTGCTCCGCCCAAGCGGAGCAGACCTGCACAGTGTGCTCCACCGTGTCAATCAATCGTCTCAATTCAACTCTCTGTAAGAAAGTATGAAATGAAAGATTTCAATTTCTGACTTGGCGAGGTTTTATTAAGCAGTGATAGCCTAGTGGTATGAACGTCGGACTGCCAAGTCATAGATCTCAAGTTCGAACCCAAGACGCGCAACTCCGATTTTTCGGATTCATGTGCGTATTGTATAATTAGCATTTGCT
The DNA here is from genome assembly GCA_947578425.1 of Eugnorisma glareosa. Lineage (NCBI taxonomy): Eukaryota > Metazoa > Arthropoda > Insecta > Lepidoptera > Noctuidae > Eugnorisma > Eugnorisma glareosa. The sequence continues at coordinate 13,601,279 of OX387960.1, read as the reverse complement.
CCACTGAGGGAAAATATCGTGAGGAAACCAGCATGCCTGAGAGACATTTCTCGACGGCATGTAAAGGCAAGTCAGAGACCCATGGGCGGCATAGAAACTCTGACACCACCACTCGAAAAAGAAGATTAAAGCTACCATTCCAGATTACGGAACCAACCAGTATCGTTATAACTATGGCTCATTCATTCAGTTAGTACAGCAGAGAAAGTTCAACTGTGTAAAACCTATTGTCCGATTTCAGTAACACTAAGCAAAACAAAATGACTGTCTTATTTAAAGAGCATAGTTGGGTTTTCCACCAGCCCAGCTCCAATTAAATTCCAGCCGTACAAGCCAATATTTAAAGTGTCATCGTAAAAGTGAACGCGGGTATTAAATACATTTTTAGCATTCGCTTTACAAGCACTGAAACTGATCGTGATCAACACGAGAACGTTTTTGAGCAGTCAATATTCAAAAAGTAATTAAAACACTCTTCATGTTGGGGTCAGCTTACAGTCCCGGATGCAGCTGAATGCCATTATTTTACATGGAGCGATTGCCAATCTGACCTCCACAACCCAGTTAGTCCTGGGTAATACGATACCCCTTGGTAAGACTGGTCGTCAGACTTTCGGGCCACTGACTACCTGTAACGATTGTCAAAGATCTACAAATGGCCGCCGGGACCAACAGCTTAACGTGCTTTCCGTGGCACGGAGGAAACTCGTTATGTAATGGTCCACGTCGTCCACGGGCCAACCTAGGCAAGCTAGCTTAATCTAAAGATCGACCCGAGCCAGGGGTTATTATTTAGCCACCAGCTCTTCAAAGAAAGTAAGTATAACCAAGACAACTCTTAAATACCAATTTAGAAAAAAAACTTTGTCACATAGCGCTTTAGGGCCACCCTAGATTAACCCTCGCAGTGTAGCGGGTACATAAATAACCCATATACTATAAAAATAAACCGTCAACAAACTCAAGTTCAAAACCGTAATAAATAAAAAAACTAATTAGCAAAACTGGTGTGGTGAGCGACCATTTGACACCCTTAATAATTATTTGATTAAATAAAATTAAGGTAAGTAGTATTATGACGACAGGCCGTGTCGACGGCGCGTTCGTGTTCCACGCGCGCCTCAAGGAGAGTCAGCAAACAGGGAGGGGTCCGTAAGGACCGACGCCTGCCAGGGTTGCGGGACTGTTCGAAAGAGATACCGCGGCCCTGGAACACAAAGGGCAAAGGAAGGAAGGTAAGTAGTATTAATATATTAATACCATTATTATATTACAGTAAAGCTTCCGGGTGTCATCAGTTAATAATAGTAGTGTTGAATTGAATTATCACTAACAGCGCAGTGGAGGTGTATCCGGGTGTTTCAAACTACGAACTTGCATACAAACTTTCATCAAGTACTTAACCACCTCATGACAAGGTTTATTGAAACACTAGAGCCTTCGCTCGCGTTTTGGTCGGAAATTATCCCACGGGCCCGTTGTAAATATAGCCTATGGCACTCGGGGATAATGTAGCTTCCTATTAGCGAAATAATTTTCAAAATCGGTTCATTAGTTCCGGAGATTACCCCTATACTTACAAACAAATTTTACATCTTTATAATATTAGTATAATAACATATCATTACGCCATACCAAAAAAATCAAATGCCTACGGTTATGCTACTCCGGGCACATCCTCCGACGACATGAGCCCCACTTTCTACACGCAGCTTGCTCCTGGCTGGGTGTGGTGCTCAATCATCATCAATCATCAGATAACATATCATTACGCCAGTAATCCCCGAAGGGTTATGTAGTGGTGTACCTAATAATACAACCTCATTTCGTCAGCCTATTACCATCAACCGGGAACTGATCGAGACTCCGTGGCTGCTACTGAGAAATTCTTAATGGAAGCATCTAATAAAACTATGCTCGACCTAAGAATCGATCCCAGGACTTAATGTTCAGCAGTCGCGCACGCGGTCACTAGGACAACAAGGCTGTCATATTTATTGAAATTTTTTCCTTAATGTTTATCTTCGATGCTATAGAACTCGTGAGAAAAATTTCAAGCTAAAAATCTCAAATTGACTGAAAGGCAACGCACAACCTAAACCAGGTTGTGTATTTTCTATCAGTCAATCTTTGATTATATAATGTCTAGATGGAGCGTCGCCCTACAATCAAAACAAAAAAAACGAGGCAACAATTTCAAACATTTGTGCGTGCGGCAGCGTGCGGCCGGTGTACAGAGACAATAGACGCACTGCAAATGTCTCTTTGTGCGAACTTATAAGCCAACAGTTGACTGATTTTTTTTTACACGTTTGCCGCGCATTTATTTATATATATATATTTATTTTTTGACATTAATTAATCAAAGTAATTAAAGATTTTTTACTTGACATTTTTGAGTCTTGTGATACAGAAACAGTTTATTAAACTTTCGGGGTCTCAACCGCAGTATTACCAATCAATACCTACCTACTTCACCTTTTAATATTGAAAACTTTTCACTTAATAAAACTGTATTATTTAGAAATCCTGCTTAGCAATAAAATTGCCTTGATAAAGCGAGCTTAGTTACAAATTATTGGCACGGATTACGATGCTCGTATAATCCCTGCATAAAAATGTCAATAGTTTAGAACCCCTGTTTCTCTTCGTTATTAAGTTACCCGAGAGTTGCGCGCCCCGTCAAGGAAAAACCACTACTGTTTTTATTTTTCAAATAAAATAAACTGGCTAAAAGAAGATCTATAATCTATTTGGAACTTGGAACTACCCACAAGGAAGTTATCGTTGAAAAAAAATGGCGTCGGTTTTTATAGACCTTGTTAGAGATTGAAAATAAAAACCATGTCGCAAACCTTGCTTCTAAGTAATAAGAGGAAAGCGGGTGATAAGAAATAACTAGAAAACGAAATAATATGAAATATAACATCACGCCTGTAATCCTAAAAAGGTTAAGGTAGAGGTGTACCTACAAGTACACTCCCATAAAAAGTAAGAACGCTTCATAAAGAGCTCCACTGGGCGTATCAAAGCTGTTTGTTAAGAGCGGCCAACCCGTCATACTTTTCATACAAACGCTCGTACGTGATTATGCAGTTGTTACACATCTATCTTTGATTTTTTTTGAACTAACAGGTATGTTGTGCACTATATCTGGGTTTCTATGGTAGCAAAAAATAAAAAATTGTAGAGACAAATTCAGTATAAGCCTCCAAAAATTGCTGTTTTGCACAAATTTTAACTGAACTTTGGCCGTTCATAATGTACTCATAAACTGTAAAAGTAAAGAAAAAATCTCAATAGAAACCTTGCACATGTAATGGAGATTCTTAATAACAAATATTTATTTCACACACTTGTAAGACTTATTCAAAAACACGTATTTCCTGGAACAAGTTTAAGAAATTTTCGAACACTATTTTTCGTTCAATGTCATCGCGTTAGGCGGTATGAGGGGCGCGGGAGACGAGATATGCGGGGTCGGGGCGTGGTAAGACGGGGGAATCAAAAGAAAATCGCCACTGTGGCTCTGGATGAAACAACAAGCTTTTTGACCATGCTCGCGTCGACGATAGACGGACCGGGAAGGGCCCTCTTAATTCTGAGATTTTAACGCATACTATGTATTATGTCATATTTTATTGTCAGTGGCCCGAGAGTCAAACAACCAGTCTTACCAAAGGGTATCGTATTACCTGGTACTAACTGGGTTGTGGAGGTCAGATAGGCAGTCGCTCCATGTAAAATACTGGTTTCAGCTGCAACCTGTTAGACTGGGAGCCGACTCCAACATAGATGGAAAAAGGCTAGGCAGATGATGATGATGTATGAATCAAGATTACAACGAGAATTTCGATTCAACACAAAGTAAAACTTCCTTTTCTATGCATGTATTAAAAGAAGATCTAAACAGTGTATGAGTTTCAATGCTAGAACGTATAAATTAAATATTACTTGCGTAAACCATTACGTCATTCTAACATACGAGTGATTGATGTACACCGAAGCGAAACACTCGATCGATACACGTGGGTGCGTATACAATATTTAGGTATAATGTAGTAACAAAACAATAGCATTTATATAAAGGTAAATAAGTGGCAAGACTGTTTGTAAAACAGGACTAAAGGAAGAACAAAGAAACAATAGATTGTGACTGTGAGCTAAATCCAGGTTGATTCGTGAGATGACTAGTAATAGAAAAGTATAGAAAAAGGAGACAATGCTGCCCTGACCCCAAAATTGGAGTAAGCGCAAGAGAATGGTGATTGTTTCTTAATAATCTGTGGTCATACACAATTTATCTTTATGGCAGGCGTGGCGATCACTTTATACGATACGCTTCGGTATGTCAGTCCCATTCATTTCTAGCGTTTCAATCAGCGTTGTCACTGATGTTACTTAGCACGACGTACTTTCACAAGTTATTATGCCTTGTGTCTGTGATTGTAGCTTCACCTTTGTTTTTCTGACATTCAAAAGTGCCTGTTATGGTCTAAATTAAATAAATGCTTTGAGTTTGAGTTTGAATTCATTTCGAAGTACTATATCATACTAAAATAGGCTACGAATTATACGTTACAAACATAAGATAGTTCTTTTTTACATTAAAAAATCAAATAGTCCACACAAAATTGTAATTGTTTGAAACGGCTGTTTTAGGTCTAGAATCATGTTGTTACTGAAATCTTGTAAAAAGTCTAGTTCACGATGTCCATTTCGATCGTATAGTAACGACTAACAATATTTACAAAGCATTCTGACCGACTGTCCTTCCTATGAACCACCTTTTTTACCTCTTTTGTTTCTTTTAACTTGCACAATTAATTCATCAAGATGACAAACAAAGTCAGTTCATGATTTATCGATGACGGGCACTTTAATGGGCACCTTCCCTGGTCAATGTTTGTTTTAAAAATGTCGGTATTTGTACAAGACGATTTACTAAACCTTCCTGGAAAATAAAGCTTTACATACCCACCGGTTTTTTTTTTTAGAACACTTCAGTAAATAAGAGTTAAGATTGTCGTTCCCTTTGTATGCACTCAAGCATAGGCAGGAGACTCAAAGACCTGCCCCGAAACTCTGCCTCTGCTTCGCTGCAGCGATGGCTTTGTAGCGATCAGTGTGGCGCATCAGCAAACATTCCCGACGCACTGGAGAAGCGTGGCAGCGTGGTGAGTTGTAGTGTCTATAAGTCAAATAGTAAAAATACATTTAAAATATAAGGTATAACGTTAAATACAGTTTTTTCAATACATTTGTGAAACATGGCGTACTTTCAGAGGCTATAATTATAATTCGAAAATTAAATCTTTTGCATAGGCAACTTTCTGTTAAGCGGTCGTGACTTTTTTTTATGAGCTTGATCATTACTTTTGCAGTTAATTTTAAATTTATTGTATTTACTGTATTGAAAAACGTCGTGTGATACACGGGTGTATAAGTTATTGCAAATTCGTGTCATTAAAAACTCTCGCCGTCGGCTCGGGCTTGTTAATAACACCTCTTTTGCAATAACCTACTTATTATTACTATATACTATATATATACTATTCTTAAATCTATGTCAAAATTCAAGCGATTGTAGGTAACATTAATTGGTTAAATAATCACATTATATGAATCTAATTAGCATCATACGTAAAAAGGTGTATAAAATATAGAATCTTAACTAAGCTAACTAATCTAAGAAACAAAATAACAATATTACTTTAACACAAGTAATAACTTCTCTGTATATTTATAGGACATACTTTTTTTTTTTTTTTTTTTTTTTTTTTTACCGATGGGAAATCATCAAATGACCCCTCCCGCTCTGGGCTGAGCAGGAGGGAGTGTCAGACTTGTACTGACTAAAACCCATCCATGTTCCTTCCTTTGCCCTTTGTGTTCCAGGGCCGCGGTATCTCTTTCGAACAGTCCCGCAACCCTGGCAGGCATCGGTCGATATTTATAGGACATACTTTGAAGAGCTTCCATAAAAAAGTAAGCTAATTAGACTAAAACCATTAAACACAAAAAAAAATAAGTAGGGGGTACCCACTTTCAATACAGGATGCTAATCTGGAACGGTCACAAATAACACTTGTCACCTTATACATAAAGTTTGATATCCTTTGGACTTACTACAGTAACCGTATATATAGACTCTTACATTTATAAATCGTTTTACAAAGCCTTATTATCCAAACATAGATTTTAATCATGGGTTCATTGCCTATGGATTATATTTCAGCTTGGACCACGTTCAGGACGCAACGGTCCCCAGGGTCTATAAATCAGGCTGCAAACGTAACTGGAGCCTATGGTGCTAATTTACGAGTAAAACGAGGACTAAAACATTCTACCTTTTTTGTATTAAAATATGAGTCTTATTAGTTTTAATGGGAACTTTGTTTGGTTCTTGAATTATCAATATATCGTGAGAACCAATAATTGGCTGCGTGTTGACACTACAATTGTTATTCATTTGTTATAGCTTTTGGTTATACTATTTATATAAATAAAATTAAAATAAATAAATATGCTATCCTTGTGGGTAACTCACAACCGCTTGGTTATAGAAAGACGGTTAACCTACTAGCTACTAATTGTACAATATTACTCATACTGCATATGGTATGTATATTCAATCGTTCCATGTGGGATGTGCGACTTCGCTCATCTCAGTGTATAGACACTTTCGCACTATCAAGGTATGGTGAGGACACATCTTTGATTAATTATTACGATCTTAAAACGGTTTGGCTTAGTTTCTAAACCAAAGGAATAAGATCCTTCACATAAACTATATTTCCCATGGTCAACTTCACAGAAGATGACTCTTCGAAAATTGTTTGATGTAATTCCGTTTTATCCGTAGTTCCGAAATCCGAATCATTCCTTGTTCATAATATATCTTCTATTTGGTAATCGTAATATTTTCGATAGCCCAGTCCTTCCGCTCGAACATATATGGATAACAAAATGTGGATTTCGGAAGTAATTGGCCTACATTTTGTTCATGGAAAAACACATGGATTTAATTGCTGGGGAAGTGGCGACTGTGAAACATATTTCACAGAAGGGTTGGCGGAAATAAAATAAAAATATTCTATAGCGGGCACATTCCATCCATTCCAATAAATATTTGTTTATTTTATATGCGTGTATTTTCATCTGATTGAAAACCTTTGATCTACCTGTGGTTTCGTAGTTTTTTTATTAGAGTTCTGTACCCGAGGGGTAACCAATGGGACCCTATTGCCTCCAATGTCCCTCTGTCTGTCAGCGGGCTGTATCTCATGATAGACAGTTGAAATTTTCACAGAACATGTATCTGTATTTCTATTGTTTTTTTTAATGTTTTTTTTAAGAGCCTTATATACAAACATACACACATGCTATAAGTATACAAATACTGAAATAGATAATAAAGTCAAAGTAATGTTCATTCATCCAAAATGGGCTATAATATTTTACTCTTATAAGTGCTCTTCTGAAACTTACCATTTAAAGGCGTTGCCCTACACTAAGAATTTCTACTGTATCACCAACACAAACAGCCAGTTCCGGAACAATTACCTGTAAGGCCACACAAATATTTCACATTACCGCAAACTTCAGCGACAAACGCCGGTCGCTGCGAATGCTGCGATCTATCCTTGCGATTGGGCGGCGGCAAGCCGTTGCGGTTGTGGCGTCAAAACTTCGACAGCAGCGGTATTTGTCTTCTACAATTCGGTGATATTCGTTGGTCAAATAAAAAAATAGTCTTGCGGTTTACTGTTGCGGTCAACTTCAGAAGAACTCTAGAAACTTATCAAAAACTTCCGCTATTTCCATCTTTATCCGATTCATAACACTTTTTTTTTTTTAAAACGGGAGCAACTAACGCCACTTCAACATTATCTGAATATCCTACACTCAATAGTACTTTCGCATCACCGTTTCTGGAAACAAAAACATTCCTTACGACCATACTAACTCCTCTTTACACCATAAAAGGCGTCCCAAAGAAAAAAAAAACAAAAGCGAAACGAATTTTTTCAGAAGAACTCCAAGGCTTTTACGCGAAAATATAAACGAAATATATACTTACAAGGACGTAGAAACTATTGAGATAAATAAGTTAGTCGTAAGTTTACGAGGGTAGGAACAGGCAACAGAGTAAACAAGATGGAGCACAAACGGCATTACAGAGTTCGCGGCTAAACGGATAAATGCAATGCTATGCTTGCCCACGCGGCGGCCATGTTAGCGGAGCTAGTGATGCGCTCGTGAATAATTAAGTGGTGCTACTAATTACGCTTTTCTGTATCGATGAATAAGAGAAATATAATATTTTGATGTTTGGGATTTTGTGGATTATGTTCAGCCTATAGACAAAAAGATGACGTTAAGTAATACTTTTCGAACAAACTCCTAAAATAGAAAAACTTTGAAGATTTTTACACTAGTCTATAATTCTGCTCAGCATGAAAAATCAAGGTGACTAACAAAATAATAATACTCGTAAAATCGATAAGGTATCTACACTGATATTGAATGATCTACATCACTAGAGACCTTCCTCGGGGATTTGCTTGAGCAAACTAAAAACGAGGCCACTCGGAACTTCCATCATGTTCCGAAATGCGTTTGAAATTGGAATAAGAATGTTCTAAAATTGAATTTCAAACGCTCACTCGGGCAATACTCGATATATTGCGAGTAGACTGGAATAGTACTCGATCCTTATTGGTTTTGAAGGGGAAGCATACAGTACGGTACTTATATGGATTAGAAAAGTCGTACACGTGGGTATCGGAACCTATGATCTTCATAATGCAATATGAAAAATCTGAACTGTATAATGTGGCTATCGGAGCGAAATACTTTATTATTGCTACTTGTGCTTGAGTAGTCAGTACTAAATATTAGTACACAGAGATTCATTAGGATTACTGCCACGTTGGTCGAGGGGTCGCAAGCGCGACTGCTGAGCAAGAGGTCCTGGGAGAGTTCGATTCCCAGGTCGGCCAAAGTGTTATTGAGTTTTTCCATCAGGAATTGTTCAGTAGCAGCCACGGAGACTGGATCTGTGCCCGGTTGAGGGCAATAGGCGACATTTGACTTTAACATAACTGATGAATTTTTTTTTTTTTTAATCTTTATTTATTTACGGGGTTTTTTCTATATAACTGATGAAATGTGGGTGTACTATTAGGTATACCTCTGTCTAACCTATCGGGGATTAGAGGCGTGGTGTTAGGTCATTTAAACTGTTGCTGAGAGAGACTCAATGGTTACTTTAAACCTTTACAAACAAGAAATACCAACATACATCAGCCAACCAATAAATACGAGCGAAAGAATTATTCCCTCTATGTCGATCGATTCCCGCTACGTCGATTCGCGAAACAAATGACATCTGTTTTAAAAAAGTTCACGCTTGACCACGAGGTTGGTAAAGTACACTTAAAACAAAAAGTGAAACGTTTTTAGTTACAATTTTTTTTTTTATTACACTTTTTATAACTTACTAGTTTACAGCTCGCGGCTTCACCCGCGTGGAATTCGGTAATGTCCAACGAGATCGTATATACTACGAGGATAAAAAGTATCCCATATAGATCCAGGTTATAAACTATCCGTGTGCCAAATTTCATCCAAATCCGGTCAGTAGTTTTTGTGTGAAAGATTAACAAACATCCATCCGTCCTCAACAGAGGAACAATAAGGCCTCCAACAAATTGGCTAAAAACACCTTTTTAGCGACCAAAAGTACTAGGCTAGCATAAAAATAGTATGTGAAAAGTATACCTACTTAGCTACTTACACATGAATGAATGAAAGGCGTTTGTTCCATTCAGAGAAGAGTTTTCGAGGCCCTCTGTGAAATGTTTTATTTTCAAAGAGAAAACAGTTGGCTTTCAGTGTAAGTGCTAAGGTGAAACGTTTTAACTTAAATGTAGCGTGGGACGAACCAACAGACAAACTGTAGGGAAGTACATATGAGAAAACGGTAGCTAGGTTTTGACTTCTTCATTAGAGTATCAGAAATGCTATGAACTGAATAGAGAAGATCTATAGTATTGATTTCTGTTTTGAAAAGTATTTGATCAAGATCATACATAAATCATCATCATATCAACCTAGCCTTATCCCAACTGCGTTAGGATCGGCTTCCAGTCTAACCCGATGCAGTGGAATACCAGTAACTTACATGGAGCGACTGCCTATCTGACCTCCACAACCCAGTTAGTACTGGGTAATACGATACCCTTGGTAAGACTGGCTGCCAGACTTTCGGGCCACTGACTTTCGTAACGACTGTCAACAATCTGAAAATGACAGCCGGGACCAACGGCTTAGCGTGCTTTCCGAGGCACGGAGGAAACCCGGTGTGTAAAATGGGTGGTCAGTTGGTCACCCATCCGCGGACCAACCTGATCAGCATACATACAGACAATAATGTTTAATGAATCAAGTGTCTTGCTCTCTAAAGGGTTAGTCAAACTGGGCACCTGCACAAAAAAGATCTTACTGATTATGCGTGTCCGGAAGATTTCCTTAATTTGACGGTACCAGTTTGACCGACTATATCAATCACTGTCTAAACACTTTTCACATTTTCAGATGTCCGATCTTCAGCTCTAAAGGTTGTTTAAAATTTAATGCCAGCCTATTACTGTCCCACTGCTGGGCAAAGGCCTCATCTTATACGGAAAAGCCACAAGCATTGATCACCACGCTTGCTCAAGACGGGTTGACGATTTCAGACTTACGTTAACGATAAAGGTTTCGTCACAATGTTTTCCTTCACGGATGTAAGTAATGTCCAAGATAAACAAAAAAGTGCATAAGAATTGAATAAGTTATTCATATTTAACTTTTTCAATTCATACGTATTTTTTTAGATGGGTGTTCATTGATGTCTCAGACCTCAAGTGCGTATGCGGCGTCTTCCCACAGACAATAGCCCACCTTCCATCTTGCACCGCATAGCTATCACCTGCGCACCTGATGACCTGCTCACTGCATCAGTGAGCGGAGTTCGCGTGGCTGAGTTTTGGACTAAACACAGAACATTTTGCCATCGATATGCTAAGAAGAAGAAGGATTGAAAAAGTCTCATTGGTACTTGCCAGGATTCGAACCCAAAACTTCGTGCATAGTCAATAAATAAACCCAAGTTCACAAACCATGACTTAAACAATATGGTGTTTTAATCACCATTATATCACCCATAACAACGTTAACACGTACTTTTTCCACGTCGTAAAACTAAAAGCCTACTTCTCCCCTATTTGGGGAGGAAGGGACGTAAAAGTAAATAAAATGTAGCACTAGTCCCAAAGTGGTTACGTGTAGTGTATCATAAAAATGTTACATTTAGCTGTAGATAGGTTTACAGGGGAATATTGGTTATCATAATAGATTAGGAATAAAATTGAGTATCAGGTCAGAGGAAGTTTTAAAATTATTCAATTCAATTCAATTTATTTACTTCAGACACAACGGTCCTTAGTTTTGTTAGTAAGTCCACTTAAAAATAATCTTAGTAATAAAATCAAGACAAATATTGTTTCATCTAAATGTAACATCAAAATAATCTTTAAAAATTAAAATTAATACAACTCTTTTCCATGTCAAATAAAATGTAAAATTTCCACAAGCAAATTTAAAAATATAATGACATTAAGCTAAATTACAAATAATAATTAGAGTAATTTGAGATGTAAAATGTCATGAATAAGAATTGTGAAGTGTGTATAAGTTCGTAGACTGTGAGTTTTATTTACTTTAAAACAAAAGTAGAAGCTAATTCTCCTGGGGGTCTAAAATGGAAGCTTTTTCAGAATCATAATATGAATCACGTAAAAAAATTTAAATTCTTAAAATGGTCTTTATGGTTATGATCACAAAGTCCAATTTATGAGTTTTAAATTTTTAACGTGATTCGTATTATGATTCTGATAAAGTGGCCATTTTTAGGCCCCCTGGGCTCCTAATTCTATTGGGTTTTTCCATCTAGAACTTCTCAGTAGCATCCACGGAGTCTGAATTTTTTCCCAGTTGATAGCAATAGGCTCGCCCCCTATTACATGGGACTTAAACATAACTGCCGAACATTGGGTGTACTTGTTAGTTACATCTCAGCCTAACCCTTCGTGTTGTTAAGAAGCTAATTTTCATAAAAATGCATTCAAACAAACCTCGATTATGACGAAAAGAGCGCTATAATTTAAAGTTAACCAACTGAAAAGCAACACAAACATAATTATTTCAAGTAGTTTATAAATTAAATGTTGCCGTAGTTTTATATCAAATTACTTACCCAAACCACATAATATCCATTACACGTAAAATAATATTAACCACAATACAAACCACAATAAAACATCAAGTTTTGCACCAATTTATTTAATCAGCTATTCTAATAATAGACAAACTAAGTTAAACAGGATCTCATGAGATTCTTGGCTTACATAATTAGCTTTTTACGTTTCTACTTCTGGAACCCAAGACTCCTAATACAGGGTGTAACAGGACTCTTCACGAAGCCGTCAAACAAGCATTATGTACAAGAAACTAAGTATCTTTACGCAAAAATTATTGCTGCGAAGCGACTTTTTTTTAGGATGAAAAATCACGTTTTACGGTAGGACTCAATGTAACGCACTCAAAACATTGTGCTGATGGATGGATTGAATAGTACGGGATTCGGTTGTGGCGGAGTTTAAAGTAAAAATCTTACAGTAAGAACATGTATTTCAAAAAAACTTGTGAAAAAGTTATAAATTTGACCCCCAATATCTCCGTAACTAGAAGGTTCCCAGGTGTGGTATAGAACAAAAAAAAACGTAAAAACGGGAGCCTGTTACTAAGACTGCACTGTCCGTCTGTCTGAGGCCTTAGTCTGCTATTGCAATAGTGTCAGAATGGTCTATAATTGATTTAATAAGGCCCCTAGCCCACGGCGTATTGAAGCGCGTTCGAAACTCGTTTGACGTGCGTACAAAGGGTAATTCGTCTGCGCGGGGCCTTATTAAATCAATGATAGACCATTCTGACACTATTGCAATAGCAGACTAAGGCCCCTCGTTGTCTGTCACCTGGCTGTATCTCATAAATCGTGATAGCTAGACAGTTGAAATTTTCACTGGATAATGTGATAATGTGTCTGTTGCCGCTATAACAAAAAATACTAAAAACAGAATAAAATAAATAAGTAAGGGTGGCTCCCATACAGCAAACGTTTTTTTTTAGTTAATGTTGCGGAACCCTTCGTGCGCGGGTCTAACTACCACATGGCCGGTTTTTTGCCTGTTTACATCTGAAGGTAATCAAATAACAGGAGTGGCTGAAGATTCGTCAGCAATAGACAGTGATAGATTGTGATGATGACTCAAAGTAGACGGTCCGTATTTCATAAAATCAAGAAATCAAGGACAGCCTTGAACGTGTTGTACAACTTTTTTTTTATCATAATGTGTCCATTAAATTCAGTCCTCGTTTTGTACCAACCATTTAAACCATCTCTATAATAACCAGCGACAAGAAACAAGGAAAAAGATACTTAAACAAAAAATGTCACCCGAACTTGGCTACTTTACATTCAAGAAGCATTTATAAAGTAATAAATCTAAAAACATTACTCGTTCTAATTCAAGAGTACGTACAACACGTTTTTAACTAATAAAATAAACTTTTTAATATGAGTGGAAGTTTGACAGTCTAAAAGGGCAGTGTGATTAAGTAATTTAATTTTTGCTTACCAACTTTTTTAATGTGATGTGGTTAAGCTTGACAGTTTTTTTTAAGAATACATTGTTGCTTTTATGGGAAAACATGTTCAGAATTACTTTGTATGATTTATTACATCACCACTGCTCTCAAACGGTGAAGGAAATCATTGTGACGAAAACAGCATAATAATTATTGTCCCAGAATTAATCATTTGGAGACATGTGACGTCTACCAACCCACCCGCGTGGTGGATGTTGGGCTGACCCACTATCTCTCATACGGGGGGAAGTGACACTGACGCGAAAACGGTTACCATGTATTCAGTACATCATTCTGAGCACACATAGAAATTTTTCAACGGTTATTTAAAAAAAAAATGAGCTGTTTCCACCAAAGGTGCAATACCTACACGGTCAAAATGTATGGAACAGCTGATGTAAAAAAAAATAACATCATCATTTTAGTATAATAGTGGGAGGTAATTTAATTTCATTCATGATTAAGGTGGCTAGCTGTCAATAGCTTTGTGTTTGGCTACATTGTGAGATATAAAGGGTGTAACATGACCCTTTACGAAGCCGAAAGGCACTTGTTCTCCCCGTCATTGCGATCATTGTTTTGTTCTAGACCATGCCTGGGAACCTTCTAGTTACGGAGATATTGGGGGTCAAATTTATAACTTTTTCACAAGTTTTTTTTTTTAATACATGTTTTTACTGTAAGATTTTTCTTTAAACACCTCCACGACCGACTTACCGACCGAAGAAATAAAGAATAAAGAAAGAAAAATGTAAGATATTTACTTGTTACAAACTATTCATCAGCACAATGTTTTAAGTCCGCCACATTGAGTCCTACCGACTATTGACTACTACCTACAAATTCCATCCAAAAAAGTCGTTTCCCAGCAATATTTTTTGCGTAAAGTTACTTAGTTTGATGTACATAATGCTTGGTTCGCCGCTTCCAGAAGGGTCCTCTTACACCCTGTATGCTTGACATAAGATATTGCATTTCTAATCATCTATATGAAGTATAACTTTTATCCATAATTTTATATTAAAACTTCAAATTTTACGTCTTCTTTCCAATAATGTCCACTCATCGAGTGGAAGCGTTTGAGTGACACAAACGCTTAAATATTTCAGGGAAGATACTTAAAATAAAACCAAAACTTGATCTCAAGCAACAAAAGGAATTGAAAAGCAAAAACTTCATAATATATTCCATTGAGAGTACTTTTAAAGATCCAAGCTTTTGATTCGTGCGAAAAGAAATTACCAATTCACGTTATTAAGGTGAAGAATTCAGAAAAGTCGAAGCTTCCTAAGAATATACAAGTTAATTTGGAAGTCGGCGGGAGCACGTAGGAAACTGTACTGGCAACATTTGGGCTAGGTAAAGAAAGAAAAGTTTAACTCCACTCCATATTCGCTTTGGCGACTGATCGTATTATAGATGAGGGCAACTTGTTCGCAGTTCGCCACAGCAATAATAAGTGGCTATTAATTTGGGAGATTAAAGTTAAAGGTTAAAAAGAGCAATTGGAGAAATAATGAGGAAACCCGAGGACGTAGACTGGAAGACAATGGAAAAGTCTAAAATGTTTGAGATTGACTTATGCAACCTGAAACAGCATAATACTATGCCTATTATCCCCGAAGAGTTAGGCAGAGGTGTACCTAACAGTACCTACACCCACATAATGCCAGTTATGTTTAAGTCCCATGTAATAGGGGGTGAGCCTATTGCCATCAACCGGTCACAAATCCCAACTATTTGCATGCTAATGGGAAATTTCTGATTCTGATAGAAAATTAAAATTTGCCCGACCCGGGAATTGAACCGAGGACCTAATGCTCAGCAGTGGTGCTTGCGTCCACCAGACCGACGAGGCAGTTACCGAAAATCTTATGTAAATTCTGATTTTAGTCGTCGTAAAAGTACAAACAGTTTCAAAAGCGATTGTCCTTTGTCTAGGTATCTCTTTTTTGAAGAAAATGAAGTTTTATAAAATTAAAGTTTATATTGTTAAGAATGATCCCTAATCCATAGCGGCATCATCTGCCTAGCTTTTCTCAACTATGTTTCCTCGCTTTCAGTCTAACCGGCTGCAGCTGAATACCAGTATTTTACATGGAGCGACTGCCTAACTGACCTCCACAACCCAGTTAGTACTGGGTAATACGAAACCCTTTCAAAATCAAAATCACTGAAAATCATCATCATCATAATCATCTTTGGTAAGACTGGTTGTCAGACTTTCGAGCCACTGACTACTGACTGTCAAAGATCTATAAATGCATCTGGGACCAACGGCTTAAAGTGTTTTCCGAGGCACGGAGGAAACTCGGTATGGAATGGGCAGTCACATATCCACGGACCAACCTAGGCAAGTGCGGATTAACCTGAAGATCGCCGCGAGCGACTATTATTATTTTGCCACGAGCTCCTAACCCATACCATAAGTTTAAAAAAAAATCGTCTGCTCGACAACATAACTAACGCAATGAATGATAATGAACTGTCAAAATGAATGGCAATAGCGGCGACCGGCGGCGGCGACCTCTCGCGTCTGGCCCTGGTTCAATCCATGGTCCGCAGCGAGAGGGAATGGGACGCCGTCACCTCCTTCTGCGAAGCAGTCTACTAGCGAAGGAGGTGGCGGGACGTGAGAGGAAGAGAGCCTCACGTCTCAGCCGCCGCGGGAGACGCACCGGGCGTCGGGGGCCACGAGTTGGCCCCCGGCCACTCTAGGCACGGGCCTGTGGCCGGTGAGCTATGGGCTAGCTCGCCGTCCGTCCGTCTTATGACGACAGGCCGTGTCGACGGCGCGTTCGTGTTCCACGCGCGCCTCAAAGAGAGTCAGCAAACAGGAAGGGGTCCGATTGGACCGATGCCTGCTAGGGTTGTGGGACTGTTCGAAAGAGATACCGCGGCCCTGGAACACAAAGGGCAAAGGATGGAACATGGATGGGTTTTAGTCAGTAAAAGTCTGACACTCCCTCCTGCTGAGAACAGAACGGGAGGGGTTATTTGATGATTTCCCATCCGAAAAAAAAAAAAGGAATTGCAAGCCAATGTTAATGAATATTACGCCGCAGAAGTTATTTAGTCGCATTCACTTCTGCATGTCATAATTCTGTTTACTGCAACATCGGAATTCTTGTAAAAGCTTTTTAACCTGGATCTACTTGAAAAAAGTATGTCAAGGCAAGGAATAGCACTTTATTGAAATGTATTTATCGGAACTTGGACTGCAGTGCGACAGTGAAGATGCGCGGTCGAGTTTTCAGCTCCAAAGTGTGTTGCCTCGTTGTATGATGTATACACTTATTACAACTAGTTTATGCCCGCGGCTCCGCTCTCTTGGAGTTCGGTAATTTTCCCACGGGATTATGCTACTTAGACAAAAAGTAACCTATGTATATTGGTGTGGTATTGGTATGTGGTTATAA
This sequence comes from Eugnorisma glareosa, assembly GCA_947578425.1. NCBI lineage: Eukaryota > Metazoa > Arthropoda > Insecta > Lepidoptera > Noctuidae > Eugnorisma > Eugnorisma glareosa. Next base: position 13,584,105 of record OX387960.1, on the reverse strand, counting down.
ACTATATGTGTGGCAATTTCAAATTTAATGCGTTCTGTTGTTTTTACGTGAAAGTGTAACAAACATCCATGATCACTATCTTTCTCATTTATTATATATATAAGTAAGGGTGCGTTCAGACTAAGTAAATTATACAAAACCCTTGCTATGTAACACGTCTTAATACTACAACATTGTAAATCTCTATTGAATCATGTTTTAAAATGTTATTATATTGGTGTGGACACACCCTTAAGATTTTTTCACTACTGATAGCTAGGTAGTAAATAAATGATGTTCTCTTTTTTACCGTAAAAAGTAGACAAAGGCGATGAGACAAACGATTATACAATAATTACATTTCATTTGTTTGCATTCATTTAATAGTAGTTATCATTACAAGTATTACTTAAACACTTCTTTATGTTAGTCTCAAACGAAATCGCATTCTGCACATAATTAAAATGGTTGTTTGGCAAGATAATTATATCGAGTATTAAGCAAACATCAAATAAAGTTTGAGAATTTTTATTAATGTTAAAATAAGGTAACTCATATTAATCTAAAACTTTCTACTCAGAAATCGAAATGCATTTTAAACTTAAACTACCTACATTATATCTACTCGTGTGTCATATAAGTCAACGTTACAAAACTCACCAGGATTTTACATTGAGAAAACATCTTTAAACTTTTAAACACTTAAAAGCATAAGAGAGATACCTTGTTGATTTAACGTCAAGCACTTTTAGCCTTAAAGTTCCTCAAAACGTGCTTCACTTAGCTGCAAAACATCTTTGCGTTGCACTCAGGACCTCGCAAGTTTGTGCTTACTTAAAGGTGCGCTCACACGGGCAACTTTTGCGCAACTGGGCAATATTGGTCATTTAATTATGATGTTACGATGATATCAACCAACTTGATATCGACCAATTTAATGCATTGTCACTATAATGAGACAACGCATTAAATAATTAAAAAATGATTTAACATCGAGTAAAGTGATTCATTGAATATTATCTGTGATTTGAATAGCATTAATAGTGATTGTATTGACAGGCAATAAATATATTTGCGATAACCTCTCTCCTTAAGTCTTTCTGTACCTCGGACAGACTGGACGTGATCACTCCTATAACAGGCATTGAGGTTGGTTGAAGGAGGAGAATGGGAATCACATATCTCAACAAGAAGAAGAGACAACATGGATAGAAACGATGAAATCACTTTTACGTTAATTGTTCCTCTACTTCCGGCAACTTGCCGGGCAACAATTGCTGGAAAAATTGCCCGTGTAACCTTGCCAGAAGATATCGCGTTCACGTTCAGTTAAAAATATTTTGTATAGTTGACGTGGTTAATGGGAGTTTCCAAAGAAGTGTCAGCAAGTATCGGAGAGCAAACTTGATATATTTACATAGAAATATTTGACGTTTCAAGACAAAGTATAAAAAAAACTGATATTGTTCTTCTCCTTCATCTCGGTGATGGGATTCGACCAGAACTCTGACACTTCTACCGTGTTTTCAGTGGCCTCAGTGAGATCCTTTAAGATGCAGGTGGACTTGCACAAAGGGCAGGACAGTCCTTTAAATTTTAAAGTTTATAAAAATTGACATATGGCCCCAATCTATTCCGGCGCGAGTTAATAGGCTTCTTTTGGGTTAGATCGTTCCATCGTCGACCTCGTCTCTGTCCTCAGGTCTAGATTGAGGTTAAGAGTAGGCCTACTTCATATTAAAAAAAAATACTCTGAAAAATTTAAGTGTTTACCCTATTACTGGTTCAAAACATACAGTCCTGTGACAGACGGACAGACAACGGAGCCTTAGTATTTGGGTCCCTTTGGCACTTTTTGGCTACGGAAAGTAATACCTATCGGGCCTCATTTTCACTCAGCACAATTTCAACAAACATTATCATTTGGGTACTTAAAACAACCCAATTATCAAAATAAATTGACGAAAATAATTACGCTTCATCATAATTTCAATTAAATTATAATGAAACGCCGCTCAGTGATCATTATTAATGGCCGAATTGCAAACATTGAACTCTTCGAGTACACAAAACGTTTACAATGGAAGCACTTTGCTATTATTGTGTTTAATGGAAAACCAAATTTCATCTATACTAATGCATACTAATTAATATTATAAAGAGATAAATTTGTTTGTAAGTTCGTAAGTTTGTATGTAGGGGGTAATGTCTGGATCTACTGAACTGATTTTGAAAATTCTTTCACTAATAGGAAGCTACATTATCCGCGAGCTATAGACTCTAAATTTACAAGGTGCCCGTGGAATAATTACCGACCGAAACGCGAGCGAAGCCGCGGGCAACAACTAGTTTCAAATAATTCAGTTAAATTATGTTTACAAAAATTCATGTGTGTAATGACAGAACAACATTATGATGGGTGTGAAAGTACCCGTAACGAAAACGAAAGCCACATGTTCTCCCAGTCATTGCGATCGTTTTTTTACCCGATTACGGCGAAGCCAAAAGGAAGGGTAATGATCTTTTTTAGCAGTCTATGTATGTATTATGTATGTTCCTCCGTAGCGCCTAAACTATTCATCCCATTTTGATGAATAAGGTGTCAATCGATTCGTTATTATGGCCCGAGTAACATAGGCTACAAACCGAAAAAAAACCTAATTTCAATTAGAGCGTGATTGTTCCGTAGTCGGGTATTTAGTGGTAGTGTACCACATACATTGTTGTTTTATTTGTTTTAGACCATACCTAGTTACGGAGATATTGGGGTCAAAATTTCAACTTTTTCACAAGTTCTTTTTTTCAAATAGCGTTTTTAATGCTGCAGGGTGTTTGGTAGAACGTTGAACATACGAAAATAGTAGATAGGTAGGGTCATCGCTGCTACTTACTCAGCCCTAATTTATTTAGCCCGGGCCCCATGGATATTTAAAAAAAACCTAGCCCTGATTGCTAGGTATAAGTTAACTTAATAGTACACCCACATTTCGTCAGATATGTTTAAGTAATAGGTGGCGAGCCTATTGCCATCAACCGGGCACAAATCTTAACTCTGTGGCTGTTACCCAGAAATATGAAACAACAGAATATAAAACAACTTTTACTTAGAGTTCTTAGACCACATTATGTTGACAAAGGAAGGAAGAAAAACAAGCATACAGAGTATGTAGGCTATTTATTTATATACGAGTATGCACCCCCCCCCCCACCCGTGCTTCGGAAAGCACGTTAAGCCGTTGATCCTGCGCCTGATCACTATCACCCATCGGACTATGAGAGTAAAGGAACAGAGAGTGCACCTGCACACACGCTTGTTGTGTGACCGAAAACGGTCAGGAGGTCTATTATATACTCGTACAGCACTTTAGCATTAATTTATCATCATCAGCCTAAAATAGAAATGGTGGTGCAATTAGGGACCTGTTAACTAATGGATCGAATAATTATTGATGAATGCGACATTCAATCAGCTCTATAAATAGATCAAATATGCTAACATTGATTAATTTCTTGGGCACCATTAACGATATCGGTTTTTACTTAAGGCCTGGTCAGACCAGATGCGTGGCGTGACGTACACGTGTACACGCGCGTGGTGACGCGCGTGAACCCCTGACACTCCGGGTTACGCATACGTGTACGCTTACGCTTACGCATACGTGGTACGCACGCAACGCACCGGTCCTTTGCGTACCCAGCAATTCTAGTGCACGATGTCTGAAGAAGATTGGGTAAACGGACCAAGTAGTTCATCTGATGAAGAAGAAGCAATATTACTGTTATTGTGACAGAATATTCCTGGGTGTGCCAAAAAACAATGGGTTCAAGTTTTATATGACATATTTTTTACTCTTTGTTTTTTGTGTTGTACAAACAATCAGTTTTTCTTTAATTTCATTATTCATCATTAAAACCGAAACAAAACATCACTTACTATCGGTAAAACTTGAAAACAAGTACAACTGAATGCGTAAGTCACGCGCGTAGTCACGCGCAGCAAAGATACGTGCGTGTTCAAACTTGTTCGGTGTGACGTCCAATACGGAGTGCCATTGACTACAACGTCATTACTGCACGCATCAATGTGACGTTGCTATTCCGCTCTGCGTAGGTACGCAGCAAGTTTGACACATGGCAGCTGCAATGCGTAGCGTTACGCATGTAGTCTACGCGCACGTGTACGTCACGCAAGCGGTGTGCCATGTCTCTATAAAGTTCCATATATTACAACGTCATGGTACGTGCACGTGCACGTGCACGTCTACGTGTACGGATCCGGTGTGTTTCGGCCTTTAGTGGGAACCGTAATCAAACATCAACTACAGTTTTACAAAACTGCTTTCTAAGATTTTTATTTTAACGTAACATCACGCCTGTAAACCTCAAAGACCGTACCCATTACGCGGGCCTGTGGACGGTGAGCTATGGGCTAGCTCGCCGTCCGTCCGTCTTATGACGACACGCCGTGTCGACGACGCGTTCGTGTTCCACGCGCGCCTCAAAGAGAGTCAGCAAACAGGAAGGACCGATGCCTGCCAGGGTTGCGGGACTGTTCGAAAGAGATACCGCGGCCCTGGAACACAAAGGGCAAAGGATGGAACATGGATGGGTTTTAGTCAGTAAAAGTCTGACACTCCATCCTGCTCAGCCCAGAGCGGGCGGAGTTATTTGATGACTTCCCATCTGAAAAAAAAAAGGGGTACCCATTAGTACAGCTGTAAGGTTTGCTCAGCACCTAGAAGAAACTTTTAAGCCCAACGAAAACCTGGTAGAATTACTTGAGAGTGAAAACTTAGCAGAAAACCAGAGAATTAAGCTTGTGACTCCTAAAGAAGTAATGAGAGAAATTCAAAATAACATTAGTGCCAAAAAGTCTCCGGGTTACGACCTCATTACAGGTGAGATTCTAAAACACCTCCCGCGTAAGGCTGTAGTTAAGCTGACCAAACTTATTAATGCTGCATTTATTTTAAAACACGTACCTGCGCCATGGAAGGTCGCTGAAGTCATTATGATTGCGAAGCCTGGGAAACCACCACATGAAGCATCATCTTACAGACCTATTTCTCTGTTGCCCGTGCTATCAAAGTTATTCGAAAAACTATTATTGAAGCGATTAAAACCAGTAATAGAAGATAAAGACCTTATTCCAAATCATCAATTTGGCTTTAGGGAGAAACATTCTACAATAGACCAGGTTCATAGAATAACTAACATCATTGAAAAAACACTAGAAAATAAAGAAGTCTGCGCCACTGTATTTTTAGATGTGGCGCAAGCTTTTGATAAAGTTTGGCATAAGGGTCTAATATTCAAACTCAGGCGCATGCTCCCAGAATTTGCAGATATACTAGAGTCGTATATAAGTAATAGAATGTTCAGAATACGGCAAGAGGATGCATATTCCGAACTAAAACATATAAAAGCTGGGGTACCACAAGGAAGTGTGCTAGGCCCGATTTTGTACTTGTTATACACATGTGACATTCCAGAACTGGAAAACAACACCATTGCGACCTTTGCAGATGATACTGCAATTATGGCTACCGGTTCAACCCACAGAGAAGCAGTAGAAAAAGTTCAACTAGCTGTGAACAAAGTTTATGACTGGACACAAAAATGGAAGATCAAACTGAATGAATCTAAATCAATTCACATTGACTTCACAAACAAACACCTGGACTATCACCCAATCTATATAAATGGCATGCAAGTGCCTTACGCTAATACAGCCAAATACCTTGGCATGACTCTCGATACCAAGTTGCGTTGGAAAGCTCATGTCAAAAAGAAAAGACAGGAACTCGACATACGTTATAAAAGTATGTATTGGTTACTTGGAAGGAAATCCTGTCTATCAATACATAATAAAATAACCATATACAAGCATATACTGATGCCAATTTGGACGTATGGTATCCAACTTTGGGGCTGTACTAAACCAAGCAACATCAAAATTATCCAACAATTCCAAAATAAAGTACTCAGGGATGCTGTGAATGCACCCTGGTACATAAGAAACGACGACCTTCACCGTGACCTTAAAATGGAATTCGTCACCATAATCATCAAAAAATTTGCTGAAGCCCACGAACACAGACTACACCGACATGTGAATGTTGAGGCTATCCAGCTGCTAGACAACACAGACTTAGTGCGTAGGCTAAAAAGAACTAAACCATTTGAATTAATGTAGTGTAAGTCAGTACTAACAAAGTGAGTGAATATAGTAACATTGTTGTGCTATACATATAACACATGAACATAGTGTTTTAATATAATATATCAGACTCTAAGAAAGTGCTACGGACTTGTGTAAAAGTGCAAATAGACACTATTCTTAGTATTAACATTATTTATAACGTAGCATATTAAGTTAGAGTTAAATTACTTATTAGTCTTTTTAGGCTAGATTGTAATTAATTTATTAAGAATTCTGTTCTTAATAACAAAGGGAAAAAAAAAAAAAATTAGTACAGCCACATTCGCCAGTTATGTTTAACTCCATGTAATAGGGGAAGATCCTATTACCACGAACCAGACACTAATCCAGACTCCGTGGCTGTTAATGAGGAATTCCTGATGGCAATCCAAATAACACTTTGCCAGACCTGGGAATCGAACCCAGGGCCTCATGCTCAGCAGTCGTGCTTGGGTCCACTAGACCAACGAGGCTGTCAAGATTTTTATTTTGTCATCCGAAAACTTTGCCGTACAGGTAGGAAAAACTTGTAAAAAAACAAAAATACTTGTAAATAAATAAAAAAAACTTGTAAAAAGACAAAAAAAAAACAAAAAAACTCTCCCCTGCTGGGAGCCCTCCTCCGTACATTTCTAATATCTTTGTCGATAGCATATATTATCTTAATACAATAAAATGTGCTATAAAACTGAAAAAACACATCAAAATATTGTTTCACCGTTTGGTATGCTCAACATTACACATTGCTTTAATGCATATTAATTCTCGTGTCTAAGAAGACAGCCCGTTCATAAACAGCTAATTTTCAGCGGAGTCGCGTAGTGCTTATGTGTGAATTAAGCGCTGCATCGCTGCACACAGGGAACGTGGTGTGAACGGCTTTCTATAGACTTTCACAAGAGCCATTGCCATAATATTCTTACTGTACGATCACCCAGTAAACTGTAGAGTTTTCTTTAAATCACTACATAATAATATATTCTTTTGTATAATTTTCACCTTAATGTCTCATACGCTCTTAATTTTTATAAGGGTTTATAGTGTCCAAATGGCAGTAGAAGGCTGACTCTTATGTCACAGGTATTCCTAGTTTAGGAGTCACGGGTTTTAACTTCTGTGCGCCTTTAATTATTGAGAACTTCAGCTAGATATTAAGCATATTGTAAGGACTTGAATCAACAAAGTATTGTTTCCTTTATTTATAACTAACTTTTCTTATTGAATACATTTTTAAACAATTCTTTAAAAAAAAACCTATAAAAAAGATTAAAAAATTAAAAAAATAGATGGCCCATCGGCATCAGGAACAAGGTCCAAGGTACCGGTGGTCAGGGCTCTAGAGAGAGGAACCGTCTCACTATGAGTGCCGTGTCCAGGAGTACTGCTTTCTGAATCAAGCCCTTGACCCATCAGCCGCGCAATGAAAGCCTGCTAAGGTGTTGGTCGCGGCTCTCAAACTCTCAAACTCAAACTCAAAGCATTTATTTCAATTAGACCATTACAGGCACTTTTGAAAGTCAAACAAAAAAAAAAAAGCTAAGCTACAGTCACAGTCACAAGGCATAATAACTTGAGAAAGTACTGTAGTTGCACATTCCAAAGCGTAGATCTCTATGGAGAAGAATGTGCAAGAAACTCCATGGACACTCTTTTTAATCAAAATATTGTTACAAAATCTTGGTTACATCATTCACGTTGAGATTATACATATATGTGAGAACGATGTAGAAAGACGTGCACATTAAGAGCGCCCAGAGTAAAAGATTAAAATAATCAACACTTTCAAAATAAAGTAATTAAAATAAACCGTGGCAGCTAAGAGATGACCACTCCCAACTGACAGCGCCCGTTCACGAACATGACGCATGGCTCGGCGCCATTCAACTCAACCATATTGAAGGGAACCAAATGACCCGACACACGCGCCACCATCAGCGAGAAATTTGAGTGAGTATGACATTCTCTCAGCCACCAGGCTACATTCAAGTCAATGAAAGATAAATAAATGTAAATGGTTGCTTTACAGTACATAGTACTCACACATGTGCTATGCAATTATATAATATTATTAAGAGATGGAATCTATACAAAGCAAGGATATTATTACAATCTTCTGCAGCTTCCACAATAACTTAACATGGTAATCAATTAGTTTGCTCCTATGGTTGTGGAGCAGGACCAGCATTGAGCCAAGCATTTTTATCATCAATATAGTCCCCCAACTTATAATATGCTTGCCTACATAGTGTGCGTTTTATACAAGATTTAAATTTCGTCTCATTCAGTTGTAGAATGTGAGGAGGTATTTTATTGTAGCATTTTAAACAGTACCCCATGAAAGATGAGTCTACTTTAGCTAGCCTGAAACCTGGCTGAACTAGTTGGTCCCTATTTCTAGTATTATAGTGGTGTCTGTCACCTCTCTTACTAAATAAATGCAGATTTTTCCTAACGTACATGATGTTTTCATAGATGTATTGACAAGGTACTGTCATGATGTTAATTTCTTTAAACAGTTCTCTCAGAGAATCGCGCCTACGTAGATCATATATGGCTCTGATGGCTCTTTTCTGCAGAATAAATATAGACTCAATGTCTGCAGCCCGTCCCCATAGTAAAATACCGTATGACATAATACTATGAAAATAACTAAAATAGACTAGCCTCGCGGTATCTACATCAGTAAACTGACGGATTTTTCTAACAGCATATGCTGCTGAACTCAGCCGTCCTGCAAGAGATGTTAAATGAGGACCCCATTGTAGCCTTGTGTCGAGCGTAATTCCCAAGAAAACAGTTTTATCGACAAATTCTAGTTTCTCTTGATTCAATATTATGTCACAATCACTAATTTTGACATTTGGCAGAGAAAATTTTATGCACTTAGTTTTTTTCCCATTTAGTACTAAGTTATTAGCGGTAAACCAATTATGGACCTGCAGTAGGGCGTTATTGACGTCGTCAAGATTAGTGGCACGTCTGTTTATCCTAAATATTAAAGAAGTATCATCAGCAAACAATACCATTTGCGGTTGGTTGTTAAATAAGTGGGGTAGGTCATTAATGTAAACTAAAAAGAGAAAAGGACCCAATATCGAACCTTGTGGTACGCCCATTCTTACTTTTAAACCCATTGAATTGACACCATTTACCTGTACCTGCTGCTGTCTATCATTCAAATACGATTTTACTAAACTGAGCGCAAGTTTACCTAAACCGTAATGCTCAAGTTTTAATAGCAGGGTTTCGTGATTTACGCAATCAAATGCCTTCAAAAGGTCACAGAAGATTCCTATGGCATCTTGTGCCTCTTCCCACGCAGTAAATATGTGTTTTAATAAAGAAACACCGGCGTCAGTTGTACAACGTCCCTTGGTGAAACCATACTGTTGCTCGTGTAAGATTTTATTGGCGTTAAAATGGTTTAGCATTTGATTGAGCATTATCTTTTCAAACACCTTGCTGAAAACCGGCAACACAGATACGGGCCTATAGTTATTGGTGTCTTTACTATCCCCGGATTTAAAAAGCGGTATTACCTTACTGTATTTCATTAGATCCGGAAAGACCCCTTGATCCACGCACAAATTAAATATTGAGGCTAAATACGGTGCTATAGTCTCAATAATTGAGGTACAAGCTTTGATAGACATACCCCATAGATCTTCGGTTAATTTGATCTTGATTTGCTTAAAAGCTTTTATGACTGCTATGGGGTTTATATGCTGAAATTTAAATTCATTCGGACAGGCTGAAACGTTCGCTTTCAATAAATCAACAGAAAGCAAGGGTGAGGAATTTAAGGTTTCTGTAGTATAAGTGGGATACTGGTAAAGAAATTTACAAATTCTTGAGCAACTTCATTGTTAGAACTCACGAGGCCACTGGAGGTGTTTAGTGTGAAGTCATTACTTCGTTTTTTATTTCTATTTGTTTCACTGTTGATAATTTTCCAAACCGTCTTTATTTTATTATCGGCTGATTTAATCTTGTTGCTAATGAACAGCGATTTGGCTACCCTGCAAGCATTTTTAAAAAATTTCGAGTAAGTAGCAACATATTTATTAAAAGTTTCTGTGTTGATGTAAGGCTTAAGGCCGTACAGCTCAAACAATCGTTCCCTACTTTTCCTAATACCCTGTGTTGCCCAGTCACTGAAAATAAACTTTGGGCCAATAGTTTTAGTTTTCTGTTTTAAAGTATTATTGAATTCGGTGTGCGCTACCGAAAAAAATTCTTCATACAATTCATTTACATTATTTAAAATATGGCCCGGTATACATAACTTACTAATTAAATTATTATTAAATTTATCCAAATTGCTGGGTGTTATTTGTCTAGTTTGTATCTGAATTCTTTGTAATTGTATATTGGACGTGAAAGTAACGGTCTGACCGCTGTGATCTCAAGGAAGGTAATTTACGATGGATTTATCTAAGTAGTCGCAGCAACAAAAAACATTATCAATACATGTAGCAGTATTTGTAGTAATTCGTGTTGGTTCTGAAAACACATTTGACAAATTAAATGATTTAAAGAGATTTAAAAATCTACTGCTATTTACATTATTCTCTAGGATATTAACATTAAAGTCACCACATATAATTATTGGTTTATTACCAGTTACAAGTTTTGCTAAAGCATCTTCCATTACTGACTCAAACATAGAGTAGTTAAGGTAATTTGGGGGTCTTTAAACGCACACTATTACATGCCTATCTAGCTCAACACAAGACAATTCAATGCTATGTTCCACCGATAGATCGACTATATCATTACGAGATTTAGATTGAATACAATTCCTAACTAAGATTAATGAACCCCCACGTATCTTAGATTTACGGTTAAAGCAACTGCCTACATTGTAATTTTCGTAATTAATTAGCATTTCATAGTCTTTTAACCAGTGTTCGGTGAAACAAACAATTTCAAACATCGTTTTTTCTAAAAACAACTCAATTTCTAGTTGCTTTGAAGAAAAACCTTGTATATTTTGATGAAATAATTTGAAGGAATTCTGCTTAGCCCCTTTTTTACATTTATCTATTTGAGAGCAAGAAGGTACCATGGTGTTGGTGAGTATAATATTAATGTTATTTCTATCTTCCGTTGTCTTACTATCTAGTTTAAATGAGCTGGAGTGAGCTCCTGAACACCCATGCCATTACTGTATGGCAATGAGATCCTACTACTAGTGGATCCTACTTGAGAGACATCTATAGTTACACATGGATCCTCCGATGTACAGTTATTGTAAAAATGTATATTAGTATGATTACTAATAGTCGCAGTGATTATAATATAACTAAACTTCGACATACTATTTATGTCTGAGTGAATATTAAAAGCTAATAGCCTAGCTATTTTGTGTCTACATCTAATAGGTAGATACACCTTACCCCGTGTCGACTTAAGTTTACCAACAATAGTGTTGATATCCAGATAAATAAGTCTGTCACTATAGTGACCTACTAAAAAGTGTACATGTTTATTTAGCATATGAATATAATTGTTTTGTCTATTACTTAAATTTTCAAAATATGGAAAAGCACACAGTATGATTTTATTACAACTTAACTTTAACAACTCTGATACATAGTCGGTGATATCTTGCTTTTTAATATTAGAACTATTACCGACACATATAGTAATAGTAGTATTAGGATTACAAACATTTTGAATTACTGATGCCATAACCTGCTCGTAGGTAGACCCCGGCATACAGTAATTTTGGGTACAATAACTCAGGTTATTACTGATCAATTTACCTAGCCCTCTACCTATACTATCAGAGAACATAACTGAATGATAACAATCAATACTATCAGGTGATACAAAATGACTAATCTCAGTCTGTACTACTTGTGAATCATGAAGTGTAATGACAGGTATTTTATCTTGGCTAATGGTACAGTCCAGAACACTCACAGCCCGAGACGGGTCCTCCGTTGCCTCAGGCTGGAGGGCTGCAGGACTGGGTTCATTCCGACAAGTACAATGAGTGTTGCTGAGAGTCAGCAAGTCCACTTTGTCTACCAACTCATTAGTGGCTAGAATATGCTCCTTAATTTGGTTTTTAGAACTTTCATATTTATTATATAAAGATTTTAGTGACTTATTCAGTCCCTCAATTTCAGATTGTAAGCGCTGAGTGTCTATTTCATAAATATTTTTACTGTCTTCCAGTTTAATCTGATAGTTATTTAATCTACTAACAAGAGAAACACGTTCTTTCCTTAATTGGATATTTTTGGAATAGTGCTTTTGTTGTTTCTTGTACTTATTACATTTTTTAATGATTTTATTCAATCTTGCATATTTCTTAATTTTATTTTTACTAATTTTATGGTAGGAATTCTGTTTCAGTAAGGAGTCCTCTGTTAGGTCTATTGTTATGATGGAATGAGGGTTACAATTTGTATTTACTAATTCATTATACAAATGGTCAGTTTCTATAGCCTGAGTATGATCCTTTTCCTTTTTCAAATTTAAAAGTTTAGCATTAGCATGGATTAATTCATCCTCTAGATCCCTAATTTTACACAAAGCCTCCTCATACAAGTTACTACAGCTGTTGAACCCATCCGTGACCACCCTCAGTTGATCCCGTTCACTGACAACATTCAAGTAATCCTGATGAAGGTCTACTAGCTCCCTCTTTAAGCTGGAGTTTTTGATATTAACGTTATTGACCTCCTCCTCACTGTCATCTATCTCCTGTAATAGTTGTTGGCATTGGAGTTTTGAGTCCTTAAGTTCTTGGAGGGCCGTTCTCAATTTTAGCTCCATATCCTGAGCAGTAGCCTTACGGGTCATCACAGGCATGGTTTCCGGATTGGTTACTGACTCTTTGCTATTAGTCCATAAACCGTAACGACTATCGGTACAATGATTGCAGAGTAGTCGTCCCACATGTCGACAACCTCGTATGCTAAATCAAGTATTATTACCTATTATTAGTTTACGGACGTTTCCCGCCTTCAAGTTGGTAACCTGAAACTTTGACTTTGAATATTTTAACCATACTTTTATGGTAAAAGATGTAACATAAAATCACACATGTAATCTCCGAAGGGTTAGGGAGAGGTGTACCAAATAGTAGCAGGGGCGAGCCTATTGCCATCACCCGAGCACAAAACCAGACTGACTGTGACGTGGCTGCACTGAGAAATTCCGGATGTAAAACCGGCCAAATAACACTTTGCCCGACCAGGGGCCTTAGTCTGCTATTGCAATAGTGTCAGAATGGTCTATCATTGATTTAATAAGGCCCCGCGCAGACGAATTACCCTTTGTACGCACGTCAAACGAGTTTCGAACGCGCTTCAATACGCCGTGGGCTAGGGGCCTTATTAAATCAATTATAGACCATTCTGACACCATTGCAATAGCAGACTAAGGCCCCTGGAATCGAACCCAGGACCTCATGCTCAGTAGTCCCGTTTGTGACCACTCGACAAACGAGGCCGATGTAAAGGTAAAAGAGTAAGAAGATAACATAATCGCTCAAGGAGATCTTCAAAATAGTTCTTTATTGCCTTATTCCCTAGGTAAACATTCTCGTCTAGGCTGTATTAATCTCATAGTTATCTCACTTTATTGCTCCATCGTGGACGTAATTTAGTGGCAACACTCCAAAATATCATAAAGATTAAGCGATGAAAATGTTCACAAAATTCGTTAAACAAAAGCCTTCAAGCAATCAAGTATGTACACAGCTTTGAAAATACAACATTTTCTCGCATTAAAATTTTGTAGACAGAAATCGTCAATTGTTTTGAGGAAGCGAGAGTGTTTTGTTCAAGAGAGATGTCAAACAACAATTGAACGGAGTGACATCGAGGGGCATTCATTAGTTTATTTCTCCATTTGCGAACGCTAACAAAGCATTGTATTGTTCTAGACCTTATTTTCCGATTAATTTCTACGGGAGCATAAAAACGTACAGAAGGTCGACTTCTTGAACGAGCGAAAACAGGAGCCACGCAAACTTAGACGTGAACTTTCAACGATCTCAAACAAATCGCAGTTTCGAGTGCGCTTGCACTCACTGTACTTACGTGAATCGTATCAATGTGTGCGTGAGGTTTCGCTCCTTGTTCGAACCGGACCTTCTGTGCAATTCTGTGTCTTATTTCGCGATTAATTTCTACGGCGAGTGACCTATTTTTGTTTGGTTCCCAACCAACATCTGGTTAAGATCAATGGTCGTATCGGTATAATACCGTCTTGATGAAGTTGGACGTATTAATTAGTTTTCTCGGCGGTAAGCCGACGGCACGCAATTAGTGTTGATTGTTAATGATCTTATTATGATTATACTTCTCGCATTTAATTAATCTGATGTAATGAATACACGTGTGTCCTATTATTACCAAGCAACGACTAATGAGACATTTAATGTCAATTGTTGCGAGACTACGGGGAGTCTTTCGTTCGCCGCTTTGTAATATAAGTTTTAGTCTTCCACGAGTTGATTTTGAGCCGGATCTTGGACATTATTGGCACTGTATATTTAATTCTTCATCTTATATTTTTTATGAGAAGCAAACTGTAGAAAATATATCAAAGCACTCTCAACAAAGCCATTGGCATTCCAGTTCATGTTGTCTTTCCATTTGTAACAGTGAAGGAAAATAAACTACGCCACTGCAATCGTAAAAAGACAATGTTTCGCAGTTTCACGCCCCAGCAACTTAGTAAAGAAATTGTTTGAATAGTACAGATTTTAAACTACAATGCCTGAAAAGCAATAGACAAAATAAACTCGCGACAAAAAGGATCTAGCGTTGTCGGTGACATTTTTAAAGTGACGTGAAGCGAACTCGACGCCATAATAGCTCATTTTGGCGCGAAATGTTGACGAAATTGGCGCGAACAGGGCTGACACGGCTTTTATAGTCTTGTTTTAGAATATTTTATTGTCATTCTGGGTAAAGTGTTTCTTGTTGCCACGCTTTTATTTTATTTTCGAGATATCATCATCATCATTTCAGCCGAAAGACGTCCACTGCTGGACATAGGCCTCTCCCAAGAAATATGAAATATGCCACAGATAGACTAAAAATCGGTACCTACAGCTGATATAAATGAAGGCCATGTTATATTGTTTTTTATTTTGATATTTGGTTCCTCCGGTACTTTAATTGGTGAGACCAATACACGCAGGTCCAAAATTACAATCAGCTATTCTATTGTTTATGTAAAAGACAGCTGGACGAACAGGACTAAACACGACCAGTGGCCACCATTAAACATCATCATCTTCGTTCCCTTGTCCCATTCTACTTGAGGTCGACGCAACCCGTTTTCTTCTTCCATTCTCTCCTGTCAGACGTCACGGCATCATTTACCTACTCCTCTCTCTTTCATATCATTCCTCACACAATCCCACCAACTTTTCTTTGGCCTTCCTCTCCTTCTCCATTCATCAATATTCATATCCGTCACTCTTTTAGTCATAATTAGTAGTCAAAATTTAAAACTAGATCGAAAAATCTGGGAGTCATAGAGAGAGGTATTTGCTCAGCTGTGGAATGACGCAGGCTAACAATAGTAATAGTGGCTAGTAATAGTATTCTAATATTTTAGGTGCTTTTCATGACGGTTCGTTTCGACTATGCCTTTGATTCAAAGTCTAGTTTTCTCCGTACAATGGCCATCCACTTAAAATTCAGATTCTGCTTACTATGTTTGACTTTCCTGCGACGTGGAATCACGTACGGTATTCCCGTCAACAAGGGAAATATGGCCGCTTCTCTTTGTGCGGCTTTTATTTTATAAAAGTCTAGATATTTTTCATGAAAATATGAGTAACATTCTAGTTTAAATATTTGTTTTCTTATAACGTGTTATTTTTGTGGCTGGCCATATAGTATAACTAGTAGTAGTTATAACTGGCCATAATGGTCTAAGTACCATAAAGTCATGTGACTTTTTAATTCCATAGCGATAAAAAACAACACAAGCATGTTTCCTTAAGATTACCAACATGAATTGGAAAATTGCGGTAATCAAAGCATTTTGAGAAAAGATAAAATATCTCTTTCCATAATATACCTATTTACTTATTTTTCTTTATTTTGGAAAAAAAAAACTTTAATTCTTATTTTGAACGTGCGCATAAATGCAGATATCTGTTGTATCTCCCAACGACAATGAGACACGTGGGACAATCACATGTCGAAATAATGCAATGATATACAATAAAGAGCTTTTCAACTGTCGAAAACATGAACTTCCTTATATTATTCATACATTCACAATCGAATGCTTAATATACCAGATAGCTATAAAGTAAAGGAGTATACAGATTCAATTGTATGCAAACTTCAATACATGCGGAAATATTAGGAATACGAAACAGATACTTATTTGTTTTTGGGGTTCCGTGGCCAAATGGCACAAACGGAACTCACTGTTTGTCCGTATGTCACAGCCATTTTAATCCGAGATGTTGGCATGACACAGTTGTCTTGTACGAACCGCGACACAAAAGTGATGTGAAATATAACTGTCTGTGGTATCTATCGACAGCTCTTAAAAAAATACATCGAAGTTCCTCAAACACTTTTTTTCTTAAGTCAAGTAAGGTAAGTTAAGGTTAGGTTAAGTTAAGTAGGGTAAGTTAGGTAGGTTAAGGTAAGTTTTTGATGAGATATTCGCTTCTAAAGCCGTAAAAATTGTGCCCTCCTAATTCATTTTTAACCACTGAAACGTAAAAAAAATAATAATAAATAATATCCCGTTGATGAAACGGCAGCAGTAACTTTGTTTTTCTGTAACATATTATGAAAAACCAATTTAGTTTTACTGTTGAGTGTTTTACATATGAATGAGCTTTAAAAATATTGTTATTGTTTTGTTTGGTGCTACGGAACCCTTTGTATGCGAGTCCGACTCGGACTTGGCCGGTTCTTTTTAATCGTTAGACCCGTATCTGCGACCCCGAATATACGCATTCCGTGGAGGACCATTTTTTTTTTTTTTTTTTTTTCGGATGGGAAATCATCAAATAACCCCTCCCTTAGTATCAGACTTTTACTGACTAAAACCCATCCATGTTCCTTCCTTTGCCCTTTGTGTTCCAGGGCCGCGGTATCTCTTTCGAACAGTCCGAGCAGGTCCGTGGAGGACCCTGGCCTTGGAAAAACGGTTCGTTAAGGATGCCTGGTTGCCGATGACTTCCTATTATTGAAAATGTCGCGCACCACTATTTTATGCGAAAGTAGTTCTTGTTTTTTGTTTGAATTTCAAAACTATACAAGGTGTAAAAATACCCTTAACGAAGCATTCTGTACATCAAACTTCATTCATTCCGTCAACCAAGCATTCTGTACATCAAACTACGTAACTACACGAAAAATATTGCTGGGAAACGATTTTTTTGGGGGTCAAAAACTACGTTTGTCTCAATGTTACGCAATGTTAGGTGATGGATATTACAACAACAAAAAAAATGTCTCAATGACGCGACGATAGTTTTAAAGTTCTAAGCATACATAGGAACAGACAGCGGGAAGCGACTTTGTTTTATACTATGTAGTGATTTCTCTACTTATGATAGAAGAAAGAAAACATATGTATACAACGCATAACAAACCTTTTAAAATATTTACAAAAGGATGGAATAAAAAAAAAAGTTGACAGATTGCACGTCGTGACTGTGACAAACAGGTTACCACTCAGCATGATGCTGTGCTATGGGGGGCTCACAGCACAGCGCTGGTTTTCAGTGGTCACCCGCGAAAAAACGTACGGAAGCCAGTTCAGCATAAATATTTGATTATATGAAAAAGAAAAATAAAACAAACAGTACTTTGAATAAAAATAAAACAAGAATAAGATTCGGTATTCTCAAATTGACTTAAGGTGGCCATTCTATTCATGTAAAACAACCATGTCAAGTCACAGCATGGGTGCCTACAACTGAGAAATCCTTTCTAAATAAAACTAGGAGACATCCTTTTTATGGTAAAATCATTAACAAAGAAAACAGGGCACTGTTTTCTTTGACGACGGACTTGCTCGCTTGCACAATATCGTTTGAAACGTCGTCGGCGCCATTTTAAAAACCGAATGAGATATCCATTTCTGAATTTGAATTTCAAAGCGTTCGCGACCACGACCTCATTGCGTGATAATTCTTATGCAAAAGAAAAAGTAATCATTAATGCTTAATTAACTTTGTAGGGAAGTAAAATTGTGAATTGTATTTTTTTCATTAAATGAAGATGATTATTATTTTGGATTTTATTTGAAGAGTTTAGCAGCTTCACCTTAATTATTAAAATCTATGTTAATATTACGAAGAGGTAAAGTTTGATTGTATGTTTGGTGGTATTCTTCGTAATTACTGATCCAATTCCGGAAATTCTTTTAGTAATAGGAAGCTCCCCAAAATAGAAATCCCTTTAAAACGTTCCTGAGCGGAAATTCCTTATAATAACGCAAGCGAAGTCGCGGGCAAAAGTTAGTTTTTTTTTCCTAGCCTGCTCTGTCACACTCCTGACTGAAGGCCTCCCTCCATTCCTTCCACTTATCGCGAGCCCGCACGTCCTCCTTCCAGTTCGGACGGAACTTGTCCAGTTCGTCCCGCCATCTCTTTCGTGGCCTGCCGCGACCCCGCCTCACTGTGTCAAGCAGCAGTTTCCTGCTATTTTGGCCTCCAGTCTGTCCTGCATTTAAGCTAGTCTATTATAATAAATCATTACACGTAGGTTAATTGTTTGCTAAAGTCTGCTTTAATGTTCAGCAAAACCGGTGCAGACGGATTGTGGACTGACTGCGGACACCCGGACTTAGAAGAAACTCCAGTGCGTTGTCTAAAGAAAGTCCTGTGTCCAAAGTCCAGTCACCAATCTGTCCGCACCGGTTCGACCAAACCTTAACGTTTTATTTGTATTTACGCTTTCTATGCCTACAGTTCCAAATCGTAAACCACACTTTATGGTTAGAGGCCTCTTTTTTATTTCTCTGCGGACTTCCACAGTACATATCCCGAAATACCGAACAAAACCTAGACCAGACTAATGAAAAATGTTAGTATATTCAGGGTTGCTAGTAAAACCAAAAAGGTTTGCCTGTATGTCCCAAACCGGGACCGCAGTGCAGTAGTACTGAAATAACGACTTCCAGTAGCGAGAGAGCAGCTTTGAGTAGCAGTTGTCTGTGGTTACATCATATAGTTATATCTTGGTTCTTTGCTATACGAGCAGTATTGGCTCGTTTAATTAATTTGCTAACATGATCTCCGATTTCTTTTTTTATACTATAAAATATAAAATTGAGTTATTGTCATCCTTAGTTCAATCAATTTTATTTCAAATCGTTACTCTTAATACTTACTGTCTGTGGAATTATTAATTTTGATTATCATGTAATATATTTTGTTTCATTTATAGATAAAAGTTATTGCTTTCCTTCAGTTTTTTCATTTAAAATCTAAAAAGCCATAATGAAGCCGAAAGGCACTTGTTTTCCCCTTAGACCATACCTGAGAACCTTCTAGTTACGGAGATATTGGAGGTTCCAAGTTTTCAATATCATAACTTTACTTTTAGTACCTCCAATGACCTGTGTACTAATACAATGCATCCATCAACAAAATGTTTATTGCGTTACATTGAGCGCTACCGTAAACCGTGATATTTCACACACAAAAAAAAATTGTTTCACAGCAGCTAATTGTTGCGCAATGTCTCTTAATTTGATGTACAGAATGCTTCATTGACGGCTTGTGAAGAATCCTTTTACACCCCGTATAGATGGTAGTGTCGCATAAGCGTTTGTCGCACTTGAGTAGTGTCGAACTACTGTCGCTCAAGCATTCGTCGCACTAGCGTGATTTCGAGTTCCAGTTTGTCGCACTAGCGTGATGTCGACCTTTAGTTTGTTGCACGTAAGCGTGCATTCGAACTACAGTGAGTCGCAGTTATGTCGCACAAGCGTTAATCGCGCTTTCGTTTGTCGACGTCACGTTATACAGTCCTTTTTTTTACCTTGTGTATCTTGTATGTTTGTTTGTTTGTTTGTAAACTTCTTTATTACTTCGTGTGTTCCAAATGGCTGGATGGATTTCGACGATTAAGGTTATAGTATCTGTTTATTACAGATATACTTACGTTTTCTTTTCATTTATCATCTTTATTAGTTTTTCATCATTTTACATAATATTATTACATTATTGTCAAAGGGCTGATGTCTACTTATAGATTTTTTATACCAGCCTATTCAATGACGGTTGCATTAAGATTGTATTTACTAAAAAATCATTTATATCGTTTTGGCCAGTCTAAATCTGGTTTTTCTATTTAATTACGTTTGTCTACTGATTAACGGAATTCTAAATTATAATTATAAGTTTCTTAATGCACTCTCATTTTATCCTATCAAGGAGGTTTTATACGTCTTGGCCGATTACACTTGGCAGGTCAGATGAATGTAACAACTTAAATCGTAAAAGGAATAGGAACAGAACAGAAACTTTCAAACGTCCAGTCAAAACGAAAAAAACAATGAAAGCGAAGCTACAGTTACAAGGCATAATACAGGCCCAGCTACGGGCACGTGTGACAAGGAGGGCTTCGTGAAGGTGGAGAGGAAGAAGAGGAGGAAGCCTCATAGTCGAAACCAGTGCGGGACCGCACTGGCAGGACCCAATGTGCTGCGTCCGGCTATACCAACGACACAGCTTTATGTGTCCCGGCTACATCACACCACGAAGGTTGAGGAGATCGTGGACTATGTTCGATCGAAGACCAGCTGGACCTTGAGGGTTGAGAAGTTGGAGTCGCGACACGTGGTGCGAGTTCCGACTTATCATATTGAGACCTTCCTCAAGGAAGAGTTTTGGCCGAAGGGTGTCATTTATCGACGTTTCCGCGGAAGGCTACGCGACACCACGCAGCGCAACACGACGCCGTCACTTCGTGTACAATAGTTATATTTTCTGTTTTTTTATAAATATGTATGATAATATGTTTTTTTTCCTTTATACGTCTAGGCAATATTTTCTTTTTAGACTTGAAAATGGCTCTTGGCAGAATCCATTTTAAAGAACTATGCGGGAAGAATCGTGTCGTTATGGCCCAAAGGTTAAAGCCTCGCCTTTCGTGCATGAGGTTGGGGGTTCAAATCCGTGCAGGTACCAATATGACTTTTTCAATTCATAAGTACTTTCTAAAATTATCTTGGACATCACAGACATCGTTGAAGGAAAACAATGTGAGGAAACCTGGACTTAATATAAGTCTGAAATCGCCAACCTGTCTTGAGCAAGCGTGGTGATCATATGCTCGTGCCTTCTATGTTAGAGAAGAGGCCTTTGTCCAGCAGTGGGACAGTAATAGGCTGGTATTATTACGTGGAAAACGTTGGTCCTATATTGATTTATTCTTTGACAAGGGTATTCTTCTATTTCAACTAAAATACCACCTTCTATCACTGCAATGTCGCCCCCAACTCTCTATTTTAAAGTTTAAATTAGTGTAGGTAGGGTACCGACACAGGCTTTTCATTAAACTCGCAAAAAATACCCGTTCATAAAAATAACTATCGTGTTTCAAATAAAATCCATTCGTTATCTCTTACGTAGCGCCATTTCACAGTGCAGTGAGTGCAGTGAGTACTACGCAGTATTGTATTATCTGTGGCACGGCATTGTTCTAAAAATAAACTCATGCACACAATGCGCCCGCGTCACGTGACCATGTACGTAAGCCGTTTAAAGCCCAGTCTCCACCGAACTGGAGACGAGTTGTGGAATCCCCCAATAACATTCTTCTTCTTTTTCGTATAGTTGGTTAGTGCCTAATCTGGTGTCAGAGTTTTTATGCGGCCCATGGGCCTCTGACTTGGCTTTACATGCCGTCCAGAAATATCTCTCCAGTCAAGCTGGTTTCCTCACGATGTTTTTTTCTTCACCGAAGGAAGTAATATACAACACGCACATGATTTCGAAAAATCAGAGGTGCTGTCTTGGGTTCTAACTTGAGACCTAACTTAGCAGTCCGTCGGACTCACCACAAGAATATCTCTACTTTAATAACATTGATTAAAATCCACATCCCGTCTCTAGTCTCTCTTGTTTTTGGTAAATCTTGTACTTGTACAGACACCAGCACATAAAGCTACTAAAATCTCTCAATTTTTTTTATTAGATTTTCAACTTTATCGCTTAAAGCAATAGGTTTAAGGTTGATTACGACAATTTGACAGTTTCGGGTAGCTTGATGTACTGGCAGTACATCGCACGGCTTCGCTCGTTTCCGCTAGTGTGAGAAATTCATGGGGCCACAGTGCATCGCTTTCAATACAATAAAGTGACGCCCGTCGTATGCTGCACAAAAAATGTACGAAAGTGATAGGAGGATTTTTGCGGTGCAGTACGCCCTGTTGTACGCCAGCCTTAAAGCTCTCGCTTATGAATTCACTATTGTAAAGGTATTGCAAAGCGCTTTCATTGGGCGACGTATGTTGTGCAACATTATGTCGCCTAAAGGATTCGATACAGCCATGATAAGATTAATATGCATAGGTAAATAATGTACGTATATGTACCTATGCATACATATATATAAACGTGTATGTATTTACGTTTGTAAGATAATAATCGACATAAATACCTACTAGTTTGGCGATCACGACAAAGGGGAGAATCTTGATAATGCGCATATCAGAAAAAAAAAATTGTTTCATTTCTTTTTAACACGAATTACTTAGTAATTAACGTACATCTGCTCTTTTTATGTTTGTTTTTAAACCGTTATCCAATATACATATACATATTTTTTATAGTCGTTTGACTTCTAATTAAAGATATCGAATGAAAGACATACATAAGTTAACAAAAAATGTAAAACTTCTGATATCTGCCGTATCAATCTCCCACTTCTTCATCTACATAGCCTTTTATCAACTAAGATGGGGTCGACTTCCAGTCTTACCGGATGCAGCTGAATACCAGTAATTTACATTGTGCTACTGCCTATCTGACCTCCACAACGCAATTAGTACTGGGTAAAACGGTAAGACTGGTTGTCATACTTTCGAGCCACTGTCCACCTGTAACGGCTGTCAATCTACAAATGACAGCCGGGAGCCACCAATCAATCTCACACTGATCCTTCAAAATATCATGTGCCATTCATTACTCACTAAAAACTCGTCTCAACCCCTTTGTTTTACAAATTCCTCTAGATTCTAGAACGCTTCGTATTTCAATATTGGTTGATAGGAGTGCCCCAGCCCCCAAGGTACGTGCGGTTATCTTTTTCCTCGATCGATTAGTTTGCCGCAAACCACGCTGATGCACCCTCTCCGTGTTCGTTTAGCAATGACTACTAGGAGACTAGAATTAAGTTCACACTTATAACTAGACATTGCATTATATGCGTTTACTTGTTTGCATGTGCCCCTAAACGCTATTAATTTAAAGCGTTGTTGCATACTTTAGTCCCGCCGACAAACTGTTACGCAATTTCGTAGGTGTATAAAATGTACAAAATGTTCAGTCCTGTATAAATGATTCATTATTTTATTTTAATCTACTGCTTTTTCATCGATAGTGCTTATTTCAGAAGTTGAATTACTCTGTTCTATATCAGGTCAGGTAGGTAAGTTCTTGAAGGGATTAAAAAGTTAACGCATAGTCTCTTAGAGCGACGGCATCGGCTAAACCCTACTTGAAGAGGTTTCTGCATAAATGGTGCAAAATTTCAAGTTCTGTCCAGTAATGTCAATTGACGAAGATAGGTAATATTCAGCGTAAAATTATTATTAAGTGACAAAAGTCACAACTTTGCTCTACAAATTGTAAAAACCTATTTAATTGTGTATGGTCACAAGAATAACACCTGATTAATAATTTAATACATATATTTTGTGAAAATAAACGTAAGTTCTAATAATTATAATACAAGTCATTTTCTTCATTCTAATAATATATGACAGTACCTATTTCACCCTTTTTTAGAGCATATCTGCATGCATATTCAGTCATTTTAATAATGCATATAATCCGATGTCTACTTATAACTAATTACACTTCAGCTTTCGTTGATTGATTTCATCGACGTAGTGTGTCCAGCGTATCCAGTCCATGGTAGCCAGTTCCACTATCAACCTGGATAAATAAATGTTAGAAGAAGAATAATAATACTGTGGTTCATAAAGCTTTTAAGTATCAATCAACTCCACCCAGAGACTCCTCTTAAACAACATAGCAACAAACACTAATAATAATGGTCAAAGACTTAAAATTCTCCGAAAGGAAACCGTTTCATTTTCGCCATCCATAAAAGATAATAACATGAAAAAAAGGCCATTAAATCGAGATCCCTTAGTATCTTTTATCGTATGTCGTTTGTTTTCTTTTGCGAAGCCACGAGAAGCTTTGTTTCCGATTACACAGTTCGATTATTCGCTACCGACCGGATCGGCGCGGTGGCGTCGACGTACGAAACCAAACTGCTATAGATATAGCTTTTTGCTTGATTAGATTCGATTCATACGATGTTAATTAATGTTTGTAAGTTTCTTTATGCTTGCCGAGGAAAATGTATTTTTAATTGTATTATTCTGATGCAGGATACTTCTCTTTATCTTCATTGCATACTTAAAGGATTCTGCGTGGAACTGGTCTATGGATCAATAGCTTGTCGCTATTCGATTTGTGTAGGGATAACTCATTTATACTCTTGTGCAAAGTGACAGAAATCTGTTCCAGCAGTTTTGAGAAAACTATAGGTATTCCATGACTACTTCCTATATAAATTTGCCCATTCTTCTTTATGAATCCATAAGTTATACCGAACACAAATGGCAACGAAACTCAAATAAGGAATAGCAAAGAGATTCGTTCCACGTGTTTGTCGATATTTATTTATAGGAAGCCCACATTTAAAGAGAAAAATAGACGCCAAATAAAAGGTTGAAAATAGGTGTACGTATTATTCTATTGTCAACCTCACTGAATAGTTTTACTCGTGGGTGGAGCTTGGCAGTTCCTTTTGTCATACGGCAATTATAATAAGGACTGTTTCCCCTCCCGACTTGGCCTACATCCTTTACTATAGCGGGGGTGAAGAGGTATTTTTGATGGATCTTCGTAATTGGCTGGTTAAATATTTATTAAGCACACATATTGTATATCAATGAGACGTGAGATGAGTTTGCAAATGAGAGGTTTTTTATTGTGTGTATTTTCAGATGGAATTTTAGAGATTCTTTGCAAGTGTAACATCGACTGTTTTACGAGATTGAACATGAAGAACGAAGCGAGTCGAAGTGTGATATCTCAATGAAAAGTGATCGGTGGTAAATTATTAATTGAGATAAAAGTGTTTTGTGATTAATAAAGATATTTGGTGTTTATTCGATAATGTTTTAATTTATTCCATACCCAGCTCGTAACATTAGTTAGAGGTAATTTCGCAAATGAACTGAACGTGATTCGCGGCACATTTAAACCACGTTCAAGAGCTTTGGGCATGAAATACTGAAACTGACAGCTCCTGAAAACGCAATAAATTTCATTGTTGAAATTCTCCCTTACTGCCGATAGACAGTCAACCGCAAAATCAGAAAATTAGTATGAAGATAACACATCATGTTATGAGATCGCATGGCTCATACATTGATTGTAATTATGTATGTTCACTGCTGATCAATAATCATATCAAAATAAGCTTTTTATGATTAAGAGCGTTTACGACTCACGGCATTCTAAAAAAAATTGAAGTAAGTACTTTTTTTCCGAAATGAATAAAGTGATTTTAATGAAATTTTTCATAAGCATCCTACATAGCTCTAAAAAAAGTGTAGAGAACATTTCCGAAAAATAGTGTTACAGCTAAATTAGACCGATTTTAAATTTTCCATAGCAACAGAAATTTCCAATTATCTTTTTTTTTAAAGGAATTTCGAAAATATTCTGTATAAACTTTTTAGACTTAGGTATCCTTATGCGGATGAAGTTAAATTAAAAACGGTTCTGTCATTTTGAAAAAAAAAGGACTTGAAAGTTTATATGAAATGCCGTGAGTCGTAAAAGCTCATAAAGAAATATTTCTAAGTTTTCGAGAATAATCTGAATACTGAGCCCACTTAGTATATCAGGCCTGTGTAGCCACACTACAAAAAGTACTACAACAATATACTACAAAAAGTACACAGCGCCATCTATGCCACAAATATAGAGAGCTAACTAACATAAAAATTATTTCGTGACTTGAGTATATAGGATGTAACAAGACCCTTAACGAATCCGTCAACATTCTGTATATCAAACTAAGTAACTTTACGCAAACATTATTGCTGGGAAACGACTTTTTTTTTGGGTGAAAATTCACCTTTGTGGTAGTAGACACGTAATGTAAAGCACTCAAAACATTGTGCTGATGGATGGATTGAATAGTACGGGGGTCGTGAAGGTGTTTAAAGCAAAAAACTTACATTACAAACATCAAAGTTTCCCAGGTATGATCTAGAACAAAAAAATTATAGCAATGACGAGAAGAAAAAGTGCCTTTCGGCTTCGTTAAGGGTCTTGATACACCCTTTATATAAAAACCCAACAACAACTGGCGGGCAGTAGCCCACCAGACATAACTCTGTCTGGTGGGGAAATCCTCCCTTTTCTATAGACTATTCCATCTTGATAAATTATTCACAAAATTTACTAGACCCGCAAAAATATGAGCCTGAAAATGAACTAGATAGAACTTAATTTCTTTTACTGGCCGAAAAAGAAATTAAGTTGGAATAAAACGTATCTTATCGGCCACTATCAACCTCTGACTTCACAATATTTAATTAAATTGGCATGTTTAATTAAAGAAAAAGCTAGAATTGGTAACATTCTACTTGAATTAATGTAATCTTGTTAGAACTCCAACAGAGCAGACGCTAGTTTCAAATTAATTTATTTAAATTGAAACTTAAGAATTAGGTGGTTCTTAATTACGAAGTTTAAATAAGAAATTGTAGAGGTACAGTCACGAGCACCAATATGTAAACACTTAACAACTTTTGAAAGTGTTTTTCTCCTACTGTTCTGATTAAAATTTCTTCTAATTGCGAACATAGTATTCTGGAACTCATAATTTAATGAAAAAGATCCTATCTCCAAGTTGCAATAGTTATTTGTCGCGAAAATTGCTTTTAAATATGAGAAAGTGTATTCAGATTGGTTCTCGTGACTGTACATACTAGGTAGGTACAAAACATTTTCTCAGAGCTCGAAGTATTCGAACTAGAACATTAACATCATGACAGTACGTTGTCAATACCTCTACGAAAACATAATGTACGTAAGAAAAAATGTGCATATTTTTAGTAAAAGAGGTGACAGACACAATTACAGTACTAGAAATGGGGACCAATTAGTTCAGCCAGGCTTCAGACTCGCTAAAGTAGACTCATCTTTCATGAGGTACTGTTTGAGGTGCTATAATAAAATTCCACAAAGTATTCTTGACCTCAAAAAGACGAAATTTAAAACATGCATTAAACGCACACTATGTAAGCAAGCATATTACAAGTTGGACGACTATATCGCTGAAAAAAATGCTTGGCTCAATGCCGGTCCTGCTCCTCAAGGACAGGGACGCATGAGTTGATAACATTAAATGGTATTGTTGGAGCTGCTGAAGATTATACAACTATCTTTGCATTGTATAGATTCAATCTCTTTAGTATTATATAAAGCCCATATTGTGTGAGTACTATGTACTAAAAAGCTATCATTCACTGGAAACCTACGTCCTTTCTCGACTTGAATGTGCCCTGGCGGTTGAGTATGTCATGCTCACTCAAATGTATCGCTGATGGTGGCGCGTGGGTCGGATCATTTAGTTCCCTTCAAAATGGTTGAGTTGAATGATGATGATCCATGCGTCATGTTCGTGAACGGGCGCTGTCAGTTGTGACTGGTCATCTCTTAGTTGCCACGGCTTATTTGAATTAATTGTTTATTTTTTTAATTGTCTGTTTTGTTTTTACTTTGGACACAATATAAATGATGTAACCAAGGTTTTGTAACAATATGCTGATTTAAAAGAGTGTCCATGGAGTTTCTTGCCCGTTCTTCTCCATAGAGATCTACGCTAGGGAATGGGCAACTACAATACTTTCACAGTTGTTATGCCTTGTGACTGGGACTGCTTTCATTTTGATTTTGACTAATCGCGGGATCTATAGACGTTACTTAGCACATGCTTTGCCTTTGACATGTTCCCATCTCTATCTTACACATTTAGTTTGAAAGTCGTGTAACAATGACAGGGATAGCGCATAACCAAGTTCTTGCTAAGTAATTTTCACAATTCTCGACCTAAGACTCATCTTTCATCTATACTAATATTATAAAGAGGTAAAATTTGTTTGTAAGTTTGTATGTAGGGGGTAATCTCTGGATCTACAGAACCGATTTTGAACCATAGGCTATATTTACAACGTGCCCGTGTGATAATTTCCGACCAAACGCGAGCGAAGCTGCGGGCAACAGATAGAATTATAAAAAAAAAGTTGTAAGTAAATGCCTGTAAGTGGACTGCCTCATTGGTCCAGTGGCCGCAAGCGCGACTGCTGAGCACGAGGTCCTGGGTTCGATTCCCAGTTCGAGCAAAGTGTTATTGGGTTTTTCATCAGGAATTTCTCAGTAGCAGCCACGGAGTCTGAATTTGTGCCCGGCTGATGGCTATAAGCTCGCCCCCTATTACATGGTACATAAATATAACTGGCAAAATGTGGGTGTACTATTAGGTACACCTCTGCATAACCCTTCGTGGATTACAAGCGTGATGTTATGTTAGCATGTAGTAAGTAAATGTAATTGATATAAACCTTTTTATTTTATTTTATTCAGAACTGCCCAGCTAGGCTGACATCGTCTGATTCGTCAGATGTACAGACGCCAGCACATCAAGCTTCCCGAAACTGTCAAATTTTCCTAATCAATCTTGATCCTATTACTATAGCGCTAAAGTTGAAAATCTATAAAATAAATTTGACAGATTGTAGTAGCTTCATGAGTCTGTACATTGTACACGGAGAGATTTAGCACGGTATGTCGAACTTCATTTGTT
The DNA here is from genome assembly GCA_947578425.1 of Eugnorisma glareosa. Classification (NCBI taxonomy): domain Eukaryota; kingdom Metazoa; phylum Arthropoda; class Insecta; order Lepidoptera; family Noctuidae; genus Eugnorisma; species Eugnorisma glareosa. The sequence goes on along the minus strand of OX387960.1, from coordinate 13,554,837 downwards.
TGTTAGCCTCCGCAGCCACGCATTCGAGTCATGCGCAGCATAGCCACGGGTCGCAGTGGATGATCCCGTCTCATTAGATTTATAAAGCAAACTTGTCAGTCACTGCTTCACCTGAAAATAATCCTTACAAGCGTATCATACGAATAAGAACATTAACTTTATGCAAATAAAGTTAATTTTCGGATGAAGTGCGACTAAGCTAAGTCTAAGTCTCGCTCTATAGATTTGGGTTTAAGTATGCGTGTGTAGCTTAGTCGAGGTCCTCCTTTAGTAGTCTGAGTACTAACCAATTTCTTATCTATAAAAATATATCATTCTGTGTAACCTTTCAGGTCAGTATATAACTTCTCCTTTGATTAGATTTAGACCTTAGCCGATTGTCGCCTACAAATCACAGCTGGTCGAAGACCTTTTTATTTTCTGCAGATATCTTAGACGTAGTGAAACCAGTCGGCCATATATTTATGTTGTCTATGTCATGACCACATCTGGTGTAAATGTAAAAGTACGCTTAACCAAAGCGAGAGTCACTTGTTTTTTCCGTCATTGACATTAGTTATTGGTCTATACTCACTATGAATGATCTAAAACTAAATCTTAAAAAGACGCAATGTGTATTATTTAAATCAACCGTAAAGAACAACGAAACTGTCGAAGTACATTTATTAGGGAATAAAGTAGATATTAATTTTTGGGGGTACATATAGATGCATTTTTAAATTGGAAGAAGTAATTGGAAGTGGTCACTATCACTATGAGTAGTGCCTGCTATGCTCTCGGGAGTCTTAGAGATGAATTAACTATTGCTCACCTCAGAATGGTATATTTTGCTCTCATAGAGTCTAGACTTAGATATAGCTTAAAGTTCTGGGGCAACAGCTACCAATACAATGTTAATGCTGCGTTCGTTATGCAGAAAAGAGCCTTGAGAACTACTTCGCATTCAACAAACAGAGTCTTGTAGAGATAATTTTAAGAAACTGCACATTCTCACAGTACCATGCCTTTATATTCTTGTCCTGCTTAGTCATTTTATTAAAAATATCCATAACTTTGAGACAGAAGAACAGAGAGATATTAGAATAAAACGCGGAGTGAAATTTGGTAGATCCTTCATCTACCAAATTTCATACAGCCTAAGCTTAATGTCGTTAAACATGCCTCAAGAGTGCAATCAGTGAATATGTACAATAAATTGCCTGTGCAATTTAAGAACTCTATGAATCCAAATTAATTCAAGAGAAAATTGAAGTCATTGTTATTGAGGAAATGTTATTACAGCATAGAAGAGTTTCTCGAAGATAATAGTAGTTCGAACTAATAAGTGATTATATGTTTTTTAATGACTTTAAAAAATATATTCAATATCATGACATTACCTCTTAATGAATTCTACTGACATACATTTCCTTGAATTGACTTTATATTGATTTTGAATTGATAATTTATTTTTAATGATTTAATAATTTGTTTTTAATATGTAGCGGCTCAGTAATGGCGATATGCTGAGTTGCATTCTTGACGAAATATGAGGGAGCGAGCGAGCGGCTCGCCATCGCCAGTCGCCTACGTACCACCGCACTGCCTCGCCGCTTAACTAGTACGTAGTTAGTTATAACGAAGTATTGTGGAACCCAAATAAAAGACTTTTACTTCCTTGGAGTCCGACTCTTTAATTATCTCACCGAACACAGAACACGCACAACAAATACTTTAATAATTTATTTTTTATAATTTGATAATATTTTAATAATTTATTTTATTTTGACACATTTTGATGACATGTTGAGCACAATTAATGTTGAGTTGGATTGTTATAACTAATAAGACTAATAATGTTGGGACCAATGTGGAATGTAGTGTTTGTTTCTTTTTTCCTGGCTCTATGATGATTATTTAATTTTTGTGTTACATTTATTGTTAAAACCACTGTTCGACACAAATGTAAATTTGTTGATGAATAAATAAATATACTTGGGAACCTTCTGGTTACGGAGAAATTGAAAGGCAAACTTTTATTTTTACGGAAACAGGTTTTAAATGTACTAACGTGACACGTCCACGTTTCTTCTACTGATGCATGTATCCACTAGCAAATTATTTCGAGTCAAAAGCTTAGTACAGCCAAGCCTTTATACGTCAAAGGTATGCTGAAAGACTTTTTTTTATTTATTATTTATTTATTTATGTACACACAAACTACTTAATAGGACATTACATTAAGATAAAAGAGCACAAAGGTACTGCTTGCTTGCTTTGCTTGGTGTTGCTTTGGTATTGCTTGTTTTAATCAACGGGTTATCACACTTATCACTGGACCGTGCTTAACATGCGACATCAAAATATTTCGGTTTCATATTCAATTGCGTAAAACTATAGCTTTTGACCCAAAATAATGTTCTAGTGGATGCATGCTGACAAAATTGATGGGCCATTTATCAGACACTGGGCGGGTAGACATGTGCGGGCAGTCGTCCATATCGCCAATTAAATGTAATGTTTATTTATTGTAATTCTGTTATGTACTAACAATAGGTTAAGATTATTGTAACACTTTGTGGATCTAAGGATCTATGGTCTGAAATAAATAAATAAAAAAAATTAAAGGTTAAAAATCTAAATTATTTGTTTGCATTAAATGTGAGAATTATACACCGTGACTTTTTAGTCGTCTTACAAAGGTGATCCACTCAATGTATCTAAATCTGATAAAGCGAATAAAATTTACAGATCCATGACACAGAAAGGCAACCCTGTCGAAGTCAGTACCTACTGTTTTTAAAATGGAACCATAATAAACAATTCACTACATCTACCGACGAGACAATCTCCAACTACAAAAAAAATATCTCATCCAAGTTTTAACCAAATATCGCGATATTCTATCAAAGTTCCAAAAGTATCGTTGCTCAAATGGCTTTTCAATACATTGGATAATAGAAAAGTTCGCAATGGGCTTAGTCCTGTTACAAATTCTTTATTGCAATAAGTGTATGTCACAATGAAAACTCTATACTAGTCAAAACTACTTTTGACTGCAAAAACTCAAAGCAAGCATTCAAGTACTTTTTGCAATTACTAGAATGTATATAGAAACTCCTGCTTTAAGACGTCATGGTAGGCCACCTGGTCACTTAGCGAGGACCACAGCGTCGCAAAATGCACAAGAACGATTTAGAGAAGCATGTTGGTTATAAAACTAAGCGACAAATTAGTGTTCCTTATTTTGTCACTTAGTTTTATACCTTCAAGTAAGGAATAAAACAGAAGTCACGGACAAACTTTCCCGCATTGACCGTCTGAAGTGAGGCTGGACAGGTCACACGCTACGTTGCCCGACAAACAAAATTGGAGCAAGCCAGTGGATCCAAGAGATTGCACTAGAAAACAGGGATGCCCGATTAGAAGATGGGAGGATGAACTACGATTTCGGTACTTTGGGACCACTCTGGACAGAGCCCAATGGAAACTGTTGGACGAGGCCTATGCCTAAAAGCACACTCTATTACGTGATTAAAGTGGTTATATTGATAAAGTAGTAAACTTCGAAATTCGGAATTTAAAGGGTATTATGATCAATAGAAACCTATGGGCCTTATATTTTTCGTGACCCGTTTAAAAATTTTTTGGTAACCAAGGTGTTACGTGAAACCTGTACTCCAATTACGTAACACTTTTTTAATCACAATCTTATTTCCAAACCTAGATTTTAAAGGAAATTCCTGTTTGAAAACTAAAACTGAGATCAACAACATACATAATATACAATAATAATATGTTAAAAAACCTTGTCCGATGAGTGAGTGTATTATTAGATATCGAGATTAGATTCTATTTATGTAATACTTTTTGGAGAGCAAGTAAAATAAAAATAAATCAATAAAATGAGGAAACTTCTATGGCAAGACACGAGCGCGAGCGGTCGTTTCTCGGGTAGTGACGTCATAAAAAAGCAATTGACGGTCGAACATACTTAAGGCCGAAGATGGTATTGTCACGTTTTGAAAGATTGTTTGAATGTAGGGAAACAGTGGTAATTTGGGAAAGTCATGCATTTTAAAATAAATTAATACTGTTACTTTCATGAATTTTATGTTTCTTATTCTATTTGGCAATGTCGTATGCCCCCTTCGGATCGGACAGGGTTTTATGTTAACATATTGTATAACCGGAGGTGAATATAGACAAAAAATACTCAAAAGGTGGAGTTTAATGGATGCACACAGATCACAGTCTTACGCTACTATATCAATTCGTCGAATTTCAAGTTATTCAAACTTGAAATTCGACGAATTCATATTTTATAAATAATTATTAAACGAAAAAAATATATACCAAAAGAAATTAAAAAAAGCTGGTCAAAAGTAGATTTGTCTAGTTAAGATTTTTTACTGTAACATATAAGTATGTTGTGCCAAGAACTAACTTCTGAAACTTGTGCTACTTTTGAACAGGATTCCGTGAAATACGTTCAGATATTATATTATGAGTTCGAACTGCGGGTTGTTTTAATGGAATTTTTTTTTTATTCTGTGGCATTTCCAACATTGGATTAATGCTCGTACTTTTTGGATCGATCATTTTTCTCTTTTTGTTGATTTATGTTTAGACATTAATTTGGTCTAGAACTCTAGACTAGGTATTATTACAAAAAATCTAATGGTGGTAGAGAAAGTTAGTTTTTCATAACAGTAATTTTAAAATACTTGGGCACATTACTAGCTGACAGTGTTGAGTTGGAGTTTTTTGATGTCCTTTTATAGTTTGCTGTTATCAAATAAACAATTTTAAAATTTATTTATTTAGATTTTTTATTTGAATAATAATTACTTTATTTTTATTATTATTTAATAGTTAATTACACTACTATACACTAAACTATTATTACACACACACACACACATTATTATTAACTACACAAATACTACACACACACAAACATACTATTATTAATACATTACACTATTATTTATTTCATTTCAGTTTATTTAATAATTTTTAATCTATAATGTATATAGTTGGTTAACTCTACTTAATAAATTACTTAGATACCATTTATAATGACACGAATAGGATGATTACTTTCGAAATGCTTATGTTTTGGGAAATAATTAAATTTTAAAAATAATTACAACTAAAGAACATCTCGCGTTCGAATATAAAAAATCTATGGCAATCTAGCAAATTGTTCTTCTTTCACTGTTTTCTTATACAAAATAATCTATATTGTCTGTGTGTGTTTTTTTAAAACTAAGCAGCACATGTTTATGCGATTTTCCGAAACAACATTTGTAGAAATTATTGCGGAGGTTTTATGTGTAGGTATAACTCTATATATTAAAGTTATTCTATATATTAAAATTATTAAACATATCATCACGCCTGTAATCCCGTAAGGGTTAGGCAGAGGTGTGCCTATTAGTACACCCACATTTCGCCTATTCTGTTTAAGTCCCATATAATAGGGGGCGAGCCTATTGCCATCAACCGGTCACAAATCCAGACTCCGTGGCTGCTACTGAAAAAAAATCCTATTGGAAAAACCCAATAACACTTTGCCCGACGTGGGAATCGAACCCAGAACCTCATGCTCAGCAGTCGCGCTTGCAACCATTAGACACACATACAATAGAATATATATCATAGAAATCTCGACGTTTTGTCAAGTATTTATATATCATATAATTTCGCAAAAATTAAAATGACAAGGAGAAACCAATAACACTGAATCAACACTTCAGTGGTTAAACAGTACTGTTGATATTTATATCACGTAATGAATTAAAATTTTGTGATGGAAAACCGCGGCGTGAAATTGCAAAACGTGAGCTATAATTATTGTTCATGATAAAGTCAATAAATACAAGGCTCTGTTAATTTAGCAGTGGGTTTTTTTTTATGATACAAGTTTTTAAACGTTGTCGTTGAGCTCCTTGAGTTAGAAGTCGAGCTACACGATAACTAACAAATGCTTGCACTGACTGGACAGGTCCACTCAAATCTGTGTGGTTCTTTTTTCAAGACCATCTCAGACACTAATCTGCATAGTCCTAATGTGAGGTGATCAAGATTATGTCTGGACTTTAAAAGAGACTATGACCTCTTAGTTTGTTTCGGCTGTTTCTTCTCAGAGTAGTCAGATACGAAGCATCGGCCCCATCTAGTTTAAAAAAAAAGAGACAAAATAAACATTATCATTACACTAGAAACGGGATTACCATGTTTACTGTTTATTTTGAGCCCCAGAAATAAAAAAAAAAAAGTTAAATATCCCGTTTCTAGTGTTAATAATAAGGTTATTAATTAAGTTTTTTTTTTTTCTTGAAATTGTTCTTAACCCCTTTTTTTCAAAATTGGCACATATTAAGTTTTAATAAACCAAATGTAGGCGGTAGCGTTTTAAAAAACCTCAACTAAAACCTTCTTTTGTATTTTGAAGAATGTAAATATTGTGAATGTGGAAGAGGCGAGACCACCTACACGGTGAGGCGGAAAAGAAAAAGGACAACTGCTGATAGCCTTCGCCCACTACAAGCCTTTGCGTGGAGTATCTGGGTGACCATCATGGTCGTCTATTTCCCAGCTGAGCCTCTGTAAAATTCTCCCTGTCGATTTAATCAAACTGGTTTGTAAAGGAAAAAAAAAACGAAATATTCACATCATTAAAAAAATCTGTAATAACTTCAGTACTAGTTCAGCATTTCAGAAAATTTCCTCAGCCCAGCAGTCACCTCCTTTGCAGCTACTAAAATGTGTTTAGGCTGAATGAAGTCCATGCCATTTTGGCCCCTAGTTTCTATAACATACGAATGTGCGACGTCCTTGATAAAGTACATCCAGTCCATAGCCATCCCATAGCTTTTTTTTCCCATTTTTTGCATATTCCCATTTTCAAAGATATAGTTATCTACTTTACGCATGGCCTGTAAATTAATAATAAAACATTAAGTTTGTATTTTTTTTAAAACGTCGAAATGTAATCATATTCACATAGGGTTCCGTAGCAGTTAGCACCAAACAAACAAAAAAACTTCATATGTCGTATTGTAGTACATTCAACAGCAAAACGAAATTTGTTTTAATAGTATGTTAATGAAAAACAAAGTTACTGCTGCAGTTTGTCGAAAAGTCCCATATCTCAAAAATTAAACATCAACTACCTATAAAGTTTCAACGGTGCAGTCTTAACAGTTTCGGAATAAAGTGGTTGTGACAAGGACGGACTGACAGACAGACAGACATGACGAATCTATAAGGGTTCCGTTTTTTGCCATTCGGCTACGGAACCCTAAAATGGTAGATTAAACACAGCAAACCCTACATAAGTGGTTCAAATAGACCAGAGTCAGCGCCTTAATGTCGTAGCAGTAAAGGCGATTTTGTAATCCAAGCATTACCACTGAGGCACTGATATAATCTTAACCATAGGTCTACATCTTGCGGGCTATTTTTTATGTCCCATGACAGCAAGTCTTTAACCGATTAACCGTTGCTGAAATTTTTAAAAGGAAAATGCCCAACACTGCCCTGACACTGGAAGTCCCTTTTTTTACGGATGGGAAATCATCAAATGACCCCTCCCACTCTGGGCGGAGCGGAAAGGAGTATCAGACTTGTACTGACTAAAACCCATCCATGTTCCTTTTTTTGCCCTTTGTGTTCCAAGGCCGCGGTATCTCTTTCGAACAGTCCCGCAACCCTGGCAGGCATCAGTCCTTTCGGACCCTTTGCTGATATCTCTTTGAGGCGCGCGTGGAACACGAACGCGCTGTCGACACGACCTGTTGTCAGAAGACGGACGGACGGCGAGCTAGCCCATTAGTCACCGTCCACAGACCCGCGTTCAGCAACGGCTCGGCTACTGGAAGTCCCTAGACCTTATAGAAGTCGACCCTCATTCGCCACAGCTGTGCTTGCGACCACCAGACCAACAAGGCTTACGACACTGCGATCTAATTAATTGAAAGCATAAGTGAAATTTTAACTTACCTGAGCCATTTGCCTGGTCATTCCAAGATGTTTGTTATGTTCATCACGACTTGTCCCCAATGGGAACAAAACCTTCGATCCGGCTGAGTGTATCGATAGGTATCCGTAAAAATGAGTATCATCTGCTAATTTCTGAAACAAATGAACTCAGAACTTCAAGTATCAAGGACAATGAAGTTTCGCCATTAGTGAGAGAAATTTTGCATTCCGATCAGTAGTTCCGAAGATTACACGATTGATATTGAGTATGAATGTAGATGGCTATAAGAGTAGAGCAAGACCAAAGAAACGATGGATGGACTGTGTGATGAATGATACGGTTAGAAAGGAGGTGACTGCTGATATGACGAGTAATATAGAAGTATCTATGGAAGAAGAAGACATGCTGCGCCGACCCCAAATAATCGGATTGGAATTTGGATAAGGGCAGGAGACTTATGATGATGTGTTCCGAAGATTACATCCAAAATAAAACTTTACCACTTCAATATTATTGTAGATATTAGAAGTGATAAAATCAAAGTATTATTTGTGGAGCCTCTTGGATTGCTGCTGGTGACCAAGCCTATCCGAATCCACTGCTGGCTCTCCCAAGTTGGGGCAGAACACATAAGTAACATGGCCGACAATTAACACAGTAATTTATTTATTATTTATAGTGTATTGGCCTGTGTCAACACTCTGTTCCTCGGACAGCAACAAACCCATAGCAACCTTACTACAAATAAAAAAAAGATCACTCCGATGATTCATATTAAGAAGTAATAAAACTGTGAAAGCTGTGGTAGCAGCAGGTTTGTCCACAATTTTCTTTACCTTTAATGCTTTAGTTTCTTCCTCAGAGAAAGGCACTGGTCCACAATAATGGACGTCGCATACATCATCATCAGTCCTGTCGAAGTTGTAACTAAAAAGAAACAACACAAAAAATGCATTACAGTTAACATACGTATATCTCAGACATGTCATTGTAGCTCAGACACTACGAAAAGTAATACAGCAACATAGTCCAAAAAGTACTACAGCGACAACGAAGACCCAAAAGAAGAACTAAAATCAAAATTCTAAATTATCCGTGACTTAAAACAATAACGGGTATGGGAAAATTTGGCAAGGGCATTTGAAGACAGCGGATTAACTCGTAAAGAAGGCATAATATAAGACCTCATTAATACCAATTTGGAGAACAGTTCATCAGTCGAAATAGAAAAAACCCACAACAACTATCGGACAATAGCGAGCCAAGCAGCCGTCTGGTCGGCGGGAGCTCCCTTTTCTATGAACTTTGAGGAACTTTACTCCTCATACCCTATGACATCATCATCGCTCACTTTACCCACTGCTGGCTATAAAGGGTGTAAAACACCTTTAAGAGGGCCCTTCCCAGCGCGTCTATCGTCAACACGAGCATGGTCAAAAACTTTGTTGTTTCATCCAGAGCCACAGGGGCGATTTTCTTTCAACTCCCCCGTCTTACCCCGCCCCGATCCCGCACATCTCGTCTCCCGCGCACCTCATACCGCCTAACGTGATGACATTGAACGAAAATTAGTGTTCGAAAATTTCTTAAACTTGTTCCAGGAAATACGTGTTTTTGAATAAGTCTTACAAGTGAGTGAAATAAATGTTTGTCATTAAGAATTTCCATTACATGTGCAAGGTTTCTATCATGATGTTTTCTTTACTTTTAGAGTTAATGACTACATTATGAACGGCCAAAGTTCAGGTAAAATTTGCGCAAAACAGCCATTTTTGGAGGCTTATACTGAATTTGTTTCAATTTTTTTTTTTTTTGCTCCTATAGAAACATAGACATAGTGCACAAAATACCTATTAGTTCAAAAAAATCAAAGATAGATATGTAACAACTGCATAATCACGTACGAGCGTTTGTATGAAAAGTATGACGGGTTGGCCGCTCTTAACAAAGTCGTAAGGTACTTGTTCTTCCCGTCATTGCGATATTTTTTTATTAGATATTTAGATATTGAAGGCCAGCATTCCAACTTTATCACACATTTTTTTATTAATTCTAGTTTTATATGTTATAATTTATCTTTAAATACCTACATGACCATTGTACTATTCATCAGCACAATGTTATAAATGCTTTACATTGAACTCTACTGTACAACATGATTTTTCTCACCGAAAAACGAAGCAAAAACAAACAAGAAAATGCCACAACCTCTATAGACGTGAAAAAACATCGAAATGAAATAAATTATATAATATACCCTTTCCACATGCATTCAGATCAACGAAATGTAATTTCATCATTAATTCATGTCGTGACAAAGAAAATCCCGCGCCTTTATGAATTTTTATTGCATTTTCTTCATCGGTAACATACATAAGGCTTTTCAAATTGGAATTTTGTTTTAAAAGTGATCGATTTTTTCCGTATTGTGATCAAAGGAAGTACATACCTTTGGTGTACTGTTCAATATAGATAAAAAAATAGGAAGCCGACTTATCCATGTCATACCTGTTCAAATTAATTCTTTGACCAGAAGGTATGTTGTTTTCTTCTAGAAAATGTTACTTTTTATTTCAACGTATAACCCTAAACCAACGTATAACGCTTTAGATTTCGATTTTAAGCTAAAATACTATAAACAATATCAAAGCTTAAATGTAAATCTTTACTTGTGTGTGACAAATGACACACGAGATTTTGCACACAAGAGCTTTATTTAAGTGAGAATCAAGGGAGGGTTTTTAGAGGAGTTAAGTAGATGTGGAATGTTTGTCATTTTTAGCAATGGATTTTTTTATCAGGCGTTCGTTTTGTTTTTTTTTTTAACAAACCCACAAGGCCAAAGAAGCTTGCAACATATGATTTTTCACAAAAAACTCAAATGAAGGGTCTCAAATCCGTAGAATCTTTTTCTTAGCGTATCGATGGCAAAAATTTCAAATGTATGCTGCGTCTCCCCACAGACAATGGCCAATGCCATCTCACGCAAGTCTGTGATGATCTATTTACTGCATCAGTGAGCAGGGTCCCGTGGCTGAGTTTTGCTAAACACATTGGATCCGTAGCAATAATTCACATACATATCTAGGTTTTCTTACTACATCCATAGCTATACAAGAGTGATACCAAACTCATACTAATCCAACCCAGCCCATAAGGGGTGTTTAGTTTCGTTGCAATTTGGGGTTGTAACGCTAAACTTAGGGGGTGAACGTTATTTCCCACTCGAGCCGGGATTATAAATAGGGGTAGCTGTAATATAACGCCAGTTAACACGGTCTGCAGCCACGAAATGTTCAGCCATAGAAATAATTGCGAAGAGAGACTTTGCTAGTCTCATTAAAATGTTATTGGACTAGCTTAAAATGCTTGTGACTTCGTCCGCTTCGTTGGGAGCAATAAATTCATACTTTGTAATAAAATGTATGCCCTTAGATTTTTGCGGGCAAAAGGTCTCATAATATCTTTATCAAACACTGTTGCCCGCGGTTTCGGTTGCGTTTTGGTCGGTAATTATCCCACGGGCACATTGTAAATATAGCCTTTGGCACTCGGGAATAATCTAGCTTCCTATTAGTGAAAGAATTTCCAAAATCGGTTCAGTAGATCCTACAACCTCACAAACTCACAACCTCACAAACTTTACCTAATTATAATATTATAGTATAGTAGTAGTAGTGAGTTTACAACTATCTGTAAGCCATACAAATATTTGTTCCGTGCGGGGACCGAACACGCGACACGCAGCGCAGCAGCCACTCACTCAGCCACTGCGCCTACCGTGCTGTCAATTCCTAAAATGTAAACTACACACCCGCACAACTACACTAATGTAACTTATTACATAAGGTTATTAATTGTTATTATAGGTGATGTTGCATTTTTTTACAGGAATCCCGTTGGTCTCTTTAAAGGCAAAAGAAAAGAAAGCTGGAAATAAAGATGGGTGGAAAGATTTAGGCTTTCTACAACTAGGTTAAACTTATTTAGGCAGGCGGTTATTTGGCAATACCGCTGGTGGCCCTGAAAAATTATACGACAAAGCCTCTAGCCAACACTTCATGAATAAAAATGAGTGGCCAGGACCACGTGGCCACGAAATTGTATTAAAAATTCACAGAAAAGCTTCAAAATAAGTACCCGAAGTACTAATTGTAGATTTGGCCGTATTAACACCCGTCCTTTTCTCATTAAATACAGAGTAGCGTTCCTTTTGCCCGCTTTGTTGTGAATTTTAATTATTTTTTAGTCCTTTTCGGCCATTTTTCATACTTGTATTGTGTACTTGACCTAATTTTTGGGTTTAAAAAGACGCCTTTAGTTATCTTTTGTTTTTGAAAGTTCCCTTTTAGCTAAATTGGGACTTTTTCTTTTAGGACTAGTAGCTTTTACAATGTTTGGGTTACTAAGCTAAACCGAAATTATATCTTAAGTTTCGCTTACCAAGAAGATCTTGACCTGACAACCTGACCTCAATCCTTAAGAAAAGTAAGTTTTATTGTATGATCGGGGTACAGTCACCAGCACATCTAGTTACCACAAACTGTCAAACTTCTCCAAATGATTTTAGACCATAAAGTGTTGATGGTTAAGTTCAAAATCGAATGAGAAAATTTGACAGTTTGTGCAACTTGATGAGCTGGCGACTGTACCTACAAATCCTACGATATGATTTAGTTCATTTTTTTTTTTATTATAAAAATTTTGGACGCCCCTTGTTGCTCCTGTATAGTAAACTTAAACTTCACAAATATACGGTCCAAAATCCTCTCTGTAAGCCATGCTCTTGTTCCAAACGGAAAGCATACCCACTACACTTAAGGCACTCACCAATCATCCAAATTTACAATAAATTAAATATTGACGGCGCGAATTTGGCAGTTACTATCATCCAGTAACTGTTCCTTTATACCACCCAGCTTTTAATTCATCCCCAGCCTACAGTAGTCCACTGCTAGATATAGACCTCTTTATTCACACACCAGCTATTCTCATCCAGCTGCTTCCTATTAAGCATCCAGCGGAGCTCTTCGCTCCACCTAGCGCGCTCTCCACTCAAAAACACGTCTGGCGCAAAGGCTATCAGATTTTGAATAACAATTCAATACACAGAGGTTGAGGTGATCCCACAGAGAACCAGAGTTGTCGACATAGCTCACAGAATAAGTAAGCTGAAGTGGCGCTGGGCTGGCCATATTAGCCATAGAACCGATGACCGTTGGGATAGACGTGTTCTTGAGTCGAAACCGCGAATCAGCAAACGTAAGGTGGGACGCCCTCAGGCTTGGTGGAGCTACGATCTTTGCAGAGTGGCTGGTAGCAACTGGCTGAGAGTTGCCGAGAATCGAGTTGAGTGGCGTGCGATTGAAGAATCCTATGTCTATCAGTGGACTGTTGTAAGGTGATGATGAAACAAAACACAAGTATTCAATCAAAACAAATCTCCCTACTATCGACCACGAAACCAAGTACGAACTACTAACTCAAACACCACGAAAACAACTATTAAATTAATGTGTCCCCTGGTTGTAATAACAAAGTGTTGAACAATAAAGCCCGTTCGGATTTTAGACAAAGACGGAAAATGTCGCCGACTAGTGGTGGTGCTGTGAGACTCGTGGGAAACCTACCAGAGCCAGACAAAACAGTTTTTAATACTTTTGGCTATCGTATGGAAACAGGTATCAAGTAGTCGCCTACATGTATGTCTGGTTTCACTTATAGCGAACATGTGCGCGGTTATTTTTCTACAATTATATTATATCAGTATCAGTTCGGTATACAAGGTGGAAGGGTCACCGAAAGCCAAACGGTTACCATGAATTCAGGAAATTATTATTAACCCCCCCCCCCTCCCAACATAGTGGCTGTTTGTAATACCAAAATAACAGTTTTTTACTGAATGCATATGAAAGTACGGTACTTATAACAAAAACACATTGAACAGATTTTCACGCGACTTTTACTGGCTGATGCTGTAAGGTCTTTTTTTTTCCGGAGGGTAAATCATCAAATAACCCCTCCCGCTCTGGGCTGAGCAGGAGAGAGTGTCAGACTTTTACTGACTAAAACCCATCCATGTTCCTTCCTTTGCCCTTTATGTTCCAGGGCCGCGGTATCTCTTTCGAACAGTCCCGCAACCCTGGCAGCCATCGGTCCTTTCGGACCCCTTCCTGTTTGCTGACTCTCTTTGAGATGTTATAAGGTCTAACTTAGGCTACTTTTATTTTAGAAAAATAATTCGAAAAAAGAGAAAAAATAAACCCTTGAAATCGGTAACAAAATCCGATTCAAAAGAGAAGTAACAATTTTTTTTATAATTTCGCGCGAACGAAGGTTGCTGGCAACAGCTTTTATACAATATTTTTGCTCACTTAAAATTCCTGTTAAGGTCAATCCCGTAGCACCCCCCGCTTAAACGTCTTCTATTTTTCCTCCACAATCGATCCGAAGACAGACTGTACTCATAGCCATCTGGATTCATGACTGGAATTATATGCCTGAAAAGGTTCAATACATTAAAATACAGAATATAACACTAACCACATTAATGACAAAACTAATGATGGAAGTGACTGAGCACTTCATGACAGAAAAATAACTATTTTGACCCGACCCAGGATTCGAACCTAGCCTAGCACCTCGTATTGTAATTGAGAGCTTGGCTCAGTTTATCACCACTGACTTAAGAGTTGGCAAGTTTAAGGTGGAAGCGCCAGGGTTTCATTGGCGTAGAGGGTTGTATTGATGATTTTAACAATTATAATTCTGTAATTACATGTGTATTACGGCCCCAAATAATATTTAGCTCAACATACAGCCAGACACTGACCTGCTAATTGCAAAAAAAGTATTACATTTTTTATTTCGCGGGCAACACTGGCGCTTCCTCCTTAAATGCAGGCATGTTACTTTGTATAATTTATTTCATCACAATTTCTCAGTAGCAGCCACACAGTCTGGATTTATGCCTTGTTGATGGCGATAGGCTCGCCCCCTTTTACATGGGACGTAAAAATAAATGGCGAAATGTGGGTGTACTATTAGGTACGCTCCTGCCTAACCGTTCATGGACTACAGGCGTGATGTTATGTTATTTCATCACCGCTGCTCTCGAAACGGTAAAGGAACATATCTTGTGGAGACCGGAATGTTATAAAACCTCGAATATATCAAAGACGTATGACATCCACTGTCATCCACAAATCGCTGGAGCTCATGGCAAAATAGCCAATCTGGTTGATCTTCAGGTTAAGCCGTGCTTGCCTAGGTTGGTCTGTGGATGGGTGACCGCCCATTACATACCGAGTTTCCTCTGTGTCTCGGAAAGCACGTTAAACCGTTAGTTCCGGCTCTTATTTGTAGATCTTTGAGAGTCTTTACAGGTAATCAGTGGTCTAAAAGTCTGACAACCAGTCTTACCAAGGGTATCGTATTACCCAGTTCTAACTGGTTTGTGGAGGTCAGATAGGCAGTCGTTCCATGTACAATACTGATATTCAGCTGCATCTGGTTAGACTGGAAGCCGACCCCAAAAAAGTTGGAAAAAGGCTAGGCAGATGATGATGTCATCCACCAACCCGCACTGGGTTCACTACCCCCTCACGGGGATAGGCCTGGTCCCCAGTAGTGGGAACGTAAACGGCTGATCATGACCATATGATTATTATTATCGGTGTCCCCTTGTTTCGCACACAAAAATCTCATAGAATTTCGTTTCGCCGAAAATTTTTCATATAATATTTTGGTTCTTGTATTTTTATTTCGAATATTATTGTTTTAACGACTATTTACTTGAATGAAACTTATTTCACAGAAAAACAAATCAATGATTTTTATATTCACATTTTTTGATTCAACAAACTTATCAAACAGTAGAATTATTTTGTAACGAATATTGTTTGTTCGGTGTATTTTTCGATGGTATTTTATTTTAACGAAAATGTAAAAGTAGACGTTATACTTTCCATAATTTTATAAATACACACACACAGCCAGCCGCATGCGTCTTTCGTAATCCTTTTTTTTATTTTGTTTTGTACGCGAACCACATCAACATAAACAAGGCATTGTGGCAAGGAAAACTTAGGATGCAAGAGTGAGCGAAGCGAGCTTAGGACTTAGGGCACCCCGACTCCGTACAGGTTAGGTTCGAAGAAGCTTGGTGTTGAAACGCTCCGTGTCTGTGAATTGAAACATTCAGAAACAGTCACTCGATAAAATGTTTTTCTTGGTAATACGTTTTATAATAACTATAAACAATATGAATATAAAGAATATTTGGTTTGTTTTTCTATGATATGAATATCGAAACATTAAATTTTATTTGTAACTAAAATCTATGATTAAATTTTTTTCGAAGTAATTATTCTGCGTACTGATTATTCCATAAAATGATAATATGAGAAAAAAATTATATTAAACGAAATTCTATAAAACAGTGTACAACCATTATTATCACTTCGTACCAGTGTTTTTTTGTTATATGTGCAGGCTGTTGGCTGAAATTCCTGACGATAGTATCGATGAAGTATAGTGTCGATATCACCGACTCCCATTCTCGGCCGTGCATCCCACCGTCCACCAATATCCCTTTGTTGTTTTTGTTGCCGTTTGATATTCTTAACATCTAAAATAAAAAGGTAGACATAATCTATGCTAATATTATAAACATAAAGTGCCACTTACGGGATATCTTCCGTGATTGTCTTTTAGTTTGACAGTGAGTGTTTTAAAGTGACAGTTTATATTTAGTTATAAACCGTGAACATTTAAAACAGTGTTTAATATTATAAATTGGTAAAGTTTGTGAGTTTGTCAGGTTGTAGGGGGTAATCTCTGGATTTACTGAACCGATTTTGATAATTCTTTCACTAATAAGAAGCTACATTATCCCCGAGTGTATATTTACAACGTGCCCGTGGGATAATTTTCGACCAAAACGCGAGCGAAGCCGCGGGCAACAGCTAGTTGACAATATTCATAAAACTCCTCCTCGTTGGTCTAGTGGTCACAAGCGCGACTGCTGAGCATGAGGTCCTGAGTTCAGTTCGCAGGTCGGTCAAAGTGTTATTCAGTTTTTTCATCAGGAATTTCTAAGTAGTAGCCTCGGAGTCTGGATTTGTGTCCGGTAGACGGCAATAGGCTCGCTCCCTATTACAGGTGTGTACTAGGGTGGGTGTATCAGGTACGCCTCAGCCTAACCCTTATTTATAAAAAGCAGCTGTTCCATACATTTTGAACGTATATTTCAATTTTGTAGAAAACTGCTGATTTTTTTTAACAACCGACGACAAGTTTCTATATGTGAGGGGCTCATAATGATGTACTGATTACGTGGTAACCGTTTTCGATTCGGTGTCCGTTCCACCCCCTCCGGGGAGCCTCCCCTCGCCGTCCTTGTTGTGAGAAGTCATTTTTTTCGTATTCTTAGCAAAACCCTTTTAAATGATACCCTTAACATGGGGGTGCATAAAAAAAAGCTAGTCCGCCATCTTTAGGAGTCTAACATATCGGGATTAGAATGACGTCACTTAGCTAACTATGCAATTTTTTTTTAATTTTTTTTTTAAACTTTGCCCCACTCTAGGTACTTGTCCTATATCGTTGGTGCATTTACAAACATTTAAACTCACATACACAATCAGATAGACCCGTAGTAATGTTTGTGTGAAGTTACTTAGTTTGATGTACATGCTTGGTTGACGACATAATACTAAAAAAGCTTGTTAAAAGAGGAGATGATCGCTTAAAACTTACATAAATAGGTTTGCCATGGTGAGTCTTTCCAAGAAGATTTAGCTTGCAATACTTAGAATATTTTGTAGCCATTCTTACTAAATATGCGTTGATATCACCGAGAGATGGGAACCCGGTCCATGTGAATGAATCTCCGGACACAGCTTTAGTTGTAAGGCATGAAAGAAAAGTAAAATTACAAAATTATACTTTATGGGAAACTAGCTGTTGCCCGCGGATTCGCTCGCGTTAATTTAGAATTTGACAATCAATTCGGGTCGTACTCTGCTTGTACGCACGTGGCGCCATCTATTACCGTTACAACGTTATTGTTATTTTTCTCGGGAACAGTACTTTTTTTAGGGATGAAAGGTACTCTACGTCCGTTTTTGTACACCTGACCACGTATATGCAAAATTTCAGGATGATCGGTTTAGGGTTTAAATATTTCTGCCGGATTCCATATTGTCAGCATTTAACCCTTGGAATGTATCAGCGAGCGGAGTTCGTGTAGCTAAATTGCAGGCCAAAGAGATTTAATCTTTATGCCATCGATTTGCTAAGAAGAAGAAGAATATGATTGCATTATATTTATTAGTCTAAAAGTTCTTACCATTACGCTTTGTGGGAAATGTTTGAAGTAAATCCTCGTCCAGTTTCTCACGAACATTTTCTATCAGAACCGAATAATTAAGTCCATGTTGTTTCAAATAAGCGGTTACTTTTTCCTTCTCCTCTTTGAAGAGTAGAAAATCTATTGTTCGGTTATCTCTAACCCAAATCTCTTCGCCCTTGGTTTCTATGTGTGAGAAAAGGTGACATTTTAGAGCTAGTTACTTTAGTTTTTAAATGTTCCTCTTTATATCATAGGACTGATTTACATTAGTTAAGAGACTGCATTCTGAAAGTTGGCAACGTCGCGCATAACTGTCAAATTAATTTTGCTGAGTTGTGAATAATTAACTGAAATTATGAAATATCAATCTGTGTTGTAGGTATGCTCAAATCATCATCTGCCTAGCCTAGTCCCAACTATGTTAGGGTCGGCTTCCAGTGTAACCGGATGCAGCTGAGTACCAGTATTTTACATGGTAACACTGGTTGTCAGACTTTCGGGCCACTGACTACCTGTAACGACTGTCAAAGATCAAAAATGATAGCCGGGACTAACGGCTTAACGTGGGTTTGCTTAAATACTGCAGTTTATTTTATGGGATAGTGCAAATTCAAAATATCAAAAAACATGTACAGGTAGAACAAAGTAATATAGTAATGATGATTACCCCTATCGTAGAAAGTATTTAAAACATTGTCATCGAAATTGCCTTGTGCTCTCCATAACTGCATACCCTTAGGGTCTTTTGCAGCTGAAACACCTGTAATAATTCACTTTTTAATAAGAAGAAACAAACACATTTTGACGTGCGCAAAATACTAGACATAACATCACTTATCCGTTTTATCAATCAATCAAATATTTTTCGGGCAACTTTAAAAAAATACATGAGGCAAAATAAGTAAATAAAACCTTTTAGAATAAGAAATAGACAAAGCTTTAAAAAAAACATGTCTCATTGAAAAATTGAATCAATTCTCAAAGGCAAACGATAAGAGATTTTATGAAAGTATAAAACGAAAGTACCTACGTTTATTTACAAAATTAATTGACTGAGCATTATTTTTTAGACTGAACGATTAAATATCCAAGACCTAAAATACTAAATAAAAGAGTCTCTTTTTAAACAAAAGGCACGCTTCGTGAAAAGGTTCAAAGAATTTTAGTGAAATTAAATAAAAAAGAAGAAATTATAACGAAAAATCTTACCTACTTAACAATAAGAATAACAGAAAGTCTGGGATTACTCGAAGCTTTGTTGTTCAAATAGTCTCTAAGTGATTTAGAAGTCAAAATAAAAGTATTTTTCTTTTTAAATAACGTACTTATTCATATTAGAATTGCAAAAGTAACACTGTCCGTTTGTCAGTCTGGCTATTTGGAAGGTATATTTTTTACGTACCTATACAGTGTGGAAAGAACACCGACGCTAAAATGGTTGCCACGTATTCAGTAGGTACATCATTCTGAACTGCCTTTTTTTTTGTATATAAATTTTTCGTCAATCTTTAAAAAACAGCTGTTTCGTACAAAATTGCATTACCTACATGGTTAAAATGTGTGGAAAAGATGTTTTTTTTTTAATTACCGTTAAAAATCTTCTTTGTGCCTCCACATAGAAGGTTCAGAATGATATACCTACTAAATACATGGTAATCAAATGGTCATTTTAGCGTCTTTGTGGGATTCCACTTTAAGTTTAAGTTTGACAGATAGGTTACCTAAAAACCGGGAGAATACGCTGCAGAATTCCATTCAGACAAAGTAATTGGCAACGGTAACAGCTAGTCACTACATAGTCTCTATACTATATACTATATAATATTATAAAGAGGTAAAATTTGTTTGTATGTAGGGGGTAATCTCTGGATCCACTGAACCGATTTTTAAAATTCTTTCACTAATAGGAAGCTACATTATCCCCGAGTGCTATAGGCTGTATTTACAACGTGCCCGTGGAATAATTTCCGACCAAAACGCGAACGAAGCCGCGGGCAACAGCTAGTATTAAACCAGTCGCTTCCTGCTGTCTGTCTGTCCCTATGTATACTTAGATCTTTAAAACTACGCAACGGATTTTGATGTAGTTTTTTTAATAGATAGAGTGATTCAAGAGAACGGTTTATACGAAGCCGAGGCGGGTCGCTAGTTATTAATAAAAAGTAATTACAACTCAACAAGATACTTGGCTCTTACTTCTTTGAACCGCCCTTTACAGACGCCAGCACATCAAGCTACTACAATCTGTCAAATTTCTTTAATAGATTTTCAATTTTATCACTAAAGCATTACGTTCAAGGTTGATTAAGAAAATTTGACATTTGGTTTTGGGTAGTTTGATGTGCTGCGTCTGTACAACCTCACAATCCTGTCTTTTATTTGTGTTTAATGTTCGTAATGTTTAACTGATGGCTGTACATCCTGCCAGGATTGCGGGGCTGTTCGAAAGAGATACCGCGGCCCTGGAACACAAAGGGCAAAAGAAGGAACATGGATGGGTTTTAGTCAGTACAAGTCTGACAATCCCTTCCGCTCCGCCCAGAGTGGGAGGCCATTTGATGACAGCCCACTAGGAAAAACAAAAAAATAATGGCTGTACATTTATCTATGTTTCATACATATGACGAAGGGTACAATTTTAAGACCTGCACAGAATATATCATGTCTTTGTAGTATTTAATCATCATACTGAAAAACAAACTTCGCAAAAACGTCCTTTTATAAAACAATATTTATTCATTCAAAAGCGAATACAAAGAAAATTGAAGGCAAAGTTACACCACTAAAAACTTCGGTGTTACCAATGATAGGCAATTTGAGCATTCAAACAGGATGGACAGGGCAACTTTGACACAATGGCATACAAAATAAAGTTAAAGTTGAAAGCTAAATAAGTCAAAGGGGAATGGAGACTGAACTTTCATGTTTATGTATACGGTACATCGGTATTTTAAAGTTCAGTAATACAGTCTAGGAAAGTAGTGTCTTCTGACAATCAGAAATAATTTTATACAGAACACCATGACAGTGAATGGAGCTTGAACATCGATTTCGCTATTCATTTGCGAATTGAATGTAACCCTTATTTAATAAAAACAAGTTCAATAAACAATCGGAAGAGCAAAAAATCATTATTAAAAAAAATCTTCTTAATTTTTAACATGCTTTTATAAGCTTTACCTGTATGTGTGTTTTTGATGATCCGTAAAATAAGCTTTACCTCTAAGTAACAGACTATGTAAAAAAAAAGAAGTTAAATTTGGCCCACTGCAGCAGCTAGCAGGTTACCCAATTGACATCATTCCAAATCAAATATGGCGGTCTCCCAAAGATAGCGGACTAATTATGTTTTTTGCATCCCATGTTAAGGGTATGAAAATGTTTACTGGGAAGAATACGAGAAATAATATGAAGTCAATCTACAGCGTGTTTTTTAACAAGTTAATACCATTAAAATTAGTAATAAGGTAGATTATACCTAAGTTGCTTGTTATAATACGAGTACAAGCTCTTCTTAGTCGTCGTCTTTAGATACTATTTCACAATAAAACTGAAATAATTTGTGCGACTTGATAACTCTTTTCTCAGCAACGGCGACGATCCAAAACCTACTTATCAGGAACTCCTAAGGAATGACCTAAGTGAAACCTCAAACGTTTGTGTAAATTATGTTCGATGAGGCGCGCACTGATTGCTTTCACGGGACCATGCGCAAGCGGGGTGCGTATGAGTGTGGGGCAACACCAATGGTATCCTGGCGATGATCACGGACCGGGTGGACTGTCCATACAAACAGCACTGTTGTGATAGGCATGGTGCCGTTAGCAGGGCCGGTTAGATGTTAAGTCGTTTTATTTTATTATCCTTTGTGTGTTGTCTGTATTTGTGTGTACTCCACATATGAGTTAAGGTTGCTCGAAATAAATGTATGTTATTTTATTTTATTTATTTATATTAACTTGTGTGTACTAGAAGCCACTACACAGTAAATCTTCGTGCTAATCTAACAACTACAAGTTGCTATCGCTTTTACCAGCTTTACGTTCGCTTATCGATTCAATACATTTATGAGTTTTCCATCATTGTTATCAATATTAGAAATAGAATCATCATCATCATCTGCCTAGCATTTTTCAACTATGTTGGGATTGGGATCGGCTTCCAGTTTAACTACATTTACAATGAGCGACTCAAACTCAAAACTCAAACTCAAAGCATTTATTTCAATTAGACCATTACAGGCACTTTTGAAAGTCAAACAAAAAAAAAAAGCTAAGCTACAGTCACAGTCACAAGGCATAATAACTTGAGAAAGTACTGTAGTTGCACATTCCAAAGCGTAGATCTCTATGGAGAAGAATGTGCAAGAAACTCCATGGACACTCTTTTTAATCAAAATATTGTTACAAAATCTTGGTTACATCATTCACGTTGAGATTATACATATATGTGAGAACGATGTAGAAAGACGTGCACATTAAGAGCGCCCAGAGTAAAAGATTAAAATAATCAACACTTTCAAAATAAAGTAATTAAAATAAACCGTGGCAGCTAAGAGATGACCACTCCCAACTGACAGCGCCCGTTCACGAACATGACGCATGGCTCGGCGCCATTCAACTCAACCATATTGAAGGGAACCAAATGACCCGACACACGCGCCACCATCAGCGAGAAATTACTATCTGACCTCCACAACCCAGTTTGTACTGGGTAATACGATACCGCCTGGTAAGACCTGGTAAGGTTATAAGACATTCCGCCCACTGATTACCTGTAACGACTGTTAAATATACATTATGTAGAAATGACGGTGGGGAGCAACTGTTTAACGTGCTGATAGAAGGCCTCAGGAAAATAATATAATACACAAAATAACACCACGCCTGTATTTATTAAAAGGATAAGGCAGAGGTGAATAGTACATCCTATTTTGTCAGTTATGTCGCTTCTCATTAGAGAATCTTAATTGAGATCTAGTAGAAAAAGATACCAGTATCACTATAATTCTTTATTCTTTTTTATCGTGTGGTTAGTGCCTAATTTGCTGTCAGAGTTTTATGCCAACCATGGGCCTCTGACTTGGCTTTACATGCCGTCGAGAAATATCTCTCAGGCATGCTGGTTTCCTCATGATCCTTCACCAAAGCAAGTGATAAACAGTAGTGTGTATGTGATCACTATACTGAGATATACAAATACCGTTACGTGGGGTCGGCTTTCTTTATCTACCGGCGCCATTTACTTCGCCATTCCCGCTTAATGGGACATAATTCTGCTTCCTCTCAAGGAGAGAGCTAAAACCAACCACGCGAGCCCAGCGCGGCTTGGTCGATGTCACATATCTTCGGATACGCGCGTTATTTTTATCTTTAAAAAATATTTATGAAAAATATGTATTTCCCAATACACACAGATGTCACACTGATTGTATTGTATTGGTTTCGACATTCTGTCATCGGCATACCTACTATTCACATTTTTAATATATAACTTGTCACCAGCGGAATATGTTCCTAAAATCTCTGTGTTCTGCGTATTAAGTACGGAGGTACATTGTATTGAGGATAAATTGGATTTAAGATTGAAACGACTGATTGCAGACGGAATTACTTTCTATGTTATGTTGGTTGGTAATGTATAGTGGTATACTTACATTGAAATTTCAATGATGATATATTAACTTAAAGGGTGTAACAAGACCCTTCACGAAGCCGTCAACCAAGCATTATGTACACCAAACTAAGTAACTTTACGCAAAAATTATTGCTGGGAAACGACTTTCTTTTTTTGGGGTGAAAAATCACGTTTTACGGTAGGACTCAATGTAACGTACTCAAAACATTGTGCTGATGGATTGAATGAATAGTACGGAGGTCGTGGAGATGTTTAAAGTAAAAATCTAACATTAAAATCAGGTATTTTTTTAAAAACTTGTGAAAAAGTTGGAACTTTGACCCCCAATATTTCCGTAACTAGAAGGTTCCCAGGTATGGTCTAGAACAAAAAAATGGGAGAACAAATGTGTTTCGGCTTCGTTAAGGGTCTTGTTACACCCTTTATATAAAACAACGCCTGTAATCACCGAAGGGTTAGGCAGAGGGTACCCATTAGTAGGTACACCCACATTTCGCCAGTTGTGTTTATGTTTCATGTAGTAGGGGGCGAGCCTATTGCCATCAACCGGGCACAAATCCAGACTCCGGCTGCTACTACGAAATTCCTGAAGGAAAAAGCAAAAACACTTTGCTTGACCTGGGAATCTAACCCTGGACCTCATGGTCACCAGTCGCGGTTGCGACCACTAGACCAATGAGGCAGTCATATTAACCTATATATTCAAAAATATAAATGAATTTTTAAATGGATCTTTTTGGCGCAGCCGTGAGGCGCACAGTACAGTCATACTATGTATTTTCTCTTTTTTTTACTTTTTTTTTGTAATAATATTGTGTGTGCTTAATGTACTGACGTCAAATAAACATTTTTATTTCTTTTTTCTCCATCTGCGACTTTGTGGTTGATAGTAATAACTGAAAGTCACAACGCCGTCACGATTTTAGTTCCGAACGCGGCGTCAAAACTTCGACGACCGTGGCATTTCTCGTCAACATTTTCGCAATAATCATTAAAGTCAAACAACAATGACCCTACGTTTGTAGTTTGATATCTGCGGCCGTCGCGTCGACCGGTAGCTCCATCAGGCCGCAAGCGACTATGTCCATCTACGGAAGCATTTTCAAATAAACCAGTCGTGTCGTTGCGAAGAGGCGGCATTGCCGCTGCGGTCTTACGACTGTGATCTTTCAGCCCCAAACTTTGCTTTGACAAGTTTCATATAAAAAGTAATCTTACAAATCCTGCGCTTTTGTTGGCCATAAATGACGTGACGCTAAAACTTACTTAAGCCAATTTCCTTGAGGGTCGCTAATGACCATGCATTTATTGATAGTCAATCGTAAAAAATACGGCCGAAGTCGTAACTTGTGTGAAAAAATACATGTGCCCAGGGACCACAATGACATAAAATACTGTTATTTTCATCTTACGTGTGATTCTTACGATGAATCCATATAGGGATGCATAAAAAGGATTTTCAGAGGGATACAATATGACTTTGGTATCACATTATTTCCACAACAAATACAGCAAAACAACTCGTTTGATTTTCGCGGGTTGTGTTGATATATACCCACATATCTCCGGTTGTGGTCGTAGTCGAGTGGTCATGGGTGAGCCTGATGCTATCGTTTATGCTACAAAAACCCTTTCCCCGACCTAGGGATTGGAACGAAGACCTCATAAAATTCTTTGAAAATGGGCTGGACGGTAACTAAAACATAACAGATAGTTCATCACTACATAGTATAAAACAAAGTCGCTTCCCGCTGTCTGTCCCTATGTATGCTTAGATCTTTAAAACTACGCAACGGTTATTGATGCGTTTTTTTTTTAATAGATAGAGTGATTCAAGAGGAAGGTTTATATGTAACACATTGCACCCGTGCGAAGCCGGGGCGGGTCGCTAACTATAAATAATTTATCACTGAGTTTTTCATTACCACTTCCGTTCTTCTGTTTTCAGGCATTTCGGATCTTAATTTGAAAAAAAAGACATTTTGCAAAAATAAAACCGACTTTCAAAACAAAAAAACGTGGAATAATAACTTTAGCTTCAGAAGTCGGTTACTTTTGTTTGTTCGATTGAGTTTTTTGCCACCGACTTCTGAAGCTAAAGTTATTTTTCCACGTTTTTTTTGTTTTTGAAGTCGGTTTTATTTTGCAAAAAAGTTTTTTTTTATTTTTCCTTTTTTAGTTGCAATATTCTACACAAATATTTGCTATACATTTATTTTACATTGTTAATAACACATTTCATGGTAATAGGCTTATCCCCAATAAATTGTAACATATCGTTATCATACCTAACTGTCGAAATCTGGGTGTACACATCTGCCTAGTCCCTCAGAGCATACAGGCGTTATGTTATGTTCTAATATTGTGTAAGAAATAAACATCCAACCGATTGCACGACAGATTTTCAGTCTATTAATGAAGCGTCCCATTATATATCTTCGAAGATCAGCATCAGATCCTGACTTATACCTTCCATCATCAGCTCAGCAACATGAGATAATGATTATCAGGTACAAATATCGTTAGAAAGTACCTATATGAAAATCAATCACACATCACATCACATACCACCTCAGTAGTATAGGCTTTCGAATAAAAAAAGAATTTTGACAAACGGTCCACAATTAGCGGAGAAATCGGTGAACAAAAAGGACACACAGCCAAACGTAGAACCTCCTCATTTTGTTTGAAGTCGGTTAAAATATTGTCAAAAGAGTTTTGGTGAAACATTAGTGAACCGCTAACAATTAATTTCATGGTAATAGGGTTATCCCCAATAAAATAGAACTTAACATACGTAGGGGGTACGCAGATGTGTACTGTACAACTTTTCGACAGTTAGGTCTAACTGTCGAAAAGTTGTACAGTACACATCTGTGTACCCCCTAGAGCATACTTGCAAGCGTGATATTATGTTATGATGTTGTATAAACAATAAATTTGTCGTCTATTTTAAAGAGTTCCATAGTATATCTCCGAAGATCAGCACCAGATCTCCACCAAATTTAAATGGGACCACCGCGAAACAATATTCTACCAAACAAAAAAAGAATCATCGAAATCGTTTCTCAATTGGCGAAGATATCGCTGAACAAACACAAAAAAAAACAAACAGACGACTTCATAACCTCCTCCTTTTGGAAGTCGGTTAAAAATTATGACAAGTTTTAATCAAAAAAATAAGTAAGAATAAAGTGATACATTTTTTGACGGAAATAGTTAAACCGATTGTCTTAATCGATTCTTAACATGTCTATGAGGACGCTAGTGTTTTAGTTACCACTAGGATTGTAACTTTTACGCATGGGGTTCTGACTCATTAGTACTAAGCCTACTGCTCGGTGGAAACTTAGCCAGCATGCTTTCGTCCACGTTCTCCCGTACATCATCTATGAGGACCTTATGAGACACATTATAAGCATCCAAGAATGCCTCTAGAGTGTTCTTCTCCTCATCAAATAGTAAAAAATCGATTGTTCTATTATCTCTTTTCCAGATTTCTTCAGTGAGGTGTGCTGTGGAGGATAAAGAGATAAAATTGTTAATAACATAATTTCTTACGTTCCTCAGTAAGATCAGGTTCCGCATGAAAATTTTCTGTTTGGAATGATGTACCTACTGAATACGTGCGTCGGTGTCCACCCTATATTAATCAGGCTCTCGAAGCGTTGTCATCAGTCAAATACGAAACCAATCGGCCAATTCAATATACAGTGATCTAAAATACTAAAATAGGTAGAGCTAATGTACCTAAAGTTCAAGCAAGGAGCAGAAACGAAAAGTGTTCCTTACGACTAAAATTTTTTTTCCGATTATTTTTTCTGAAACTCAGAAATGTCTCGGAAACAGTTAAGTATATTTAGTAATAATGTTAGTACAGTAAAACTAATTGAATTCAATATTTTTCCTTTTTAACCGACTTCGACAACATGGAGAACGTTCTCTAAAAGTTACTTTAGTTAGTTGTTTACGTTTAATTCCAATAATTGTACAAAATTAATAAATGGCATGAAAACCCATAAATTGATATTTTTACTTTGTTAGTTCTAACCATTAAAGCTGGTATGAAAATTAAATTAGCTTCCGCACTTACTTACGGCATTCAAACGAAGATAAAGAGATTACCTTTATTTGATAAACAATAAAAATCGTGCATTTTTTTTAACAGAAATACTTAATGAATTCGATAGTTGTTTTACTTTATTAATTGTAGTTGTACTTAAGTAATGTTCCGACATTCGGAACAAATATTCCGAAAAACAAAAATTGTCGTAAGAAAGTCTCCACTTTCGTTTTGGTTCCTTGAACTTTAGGCACATTAGCTCTACCTATTTCGATCACTGGTTATATGTTTCACAACATAAGTAACAAAACTAGTTCTATCCGAATATAAGACTAACACATTCTTCTTGCCATACTCCATTGACTTCTTTGTAGGACAGTTCTATTGTGAGGGGCCTTTACGGGTCACATTAGTGGGATTATAGTGTACGTTGGCGGCTAAAACGTTTACAGTGAAATGAGCCGGAACACTTTTGCAACAGAATAATATAGAAGGCCGACTCCATACAATCAGTGAGTGAAAACAGACCTAAACGAATATTAACTTTACGTAGATTCTTAATAAATATGTAGAGACGTAAGTACCGATTAGTTGCCGACGCCGAGTATCCGGCTATATTTTTAGTTGCCAAATAGTCAGCAACTACTCGGGTAAAAACGACGACTAGTCGGCTGGGGTGATTGTAATGCAATTATAGTTTTTATTGTTTACAGCTTTACAGTTTGTGAAATGTATAATCTATGAATCGGAGCTCTCCATTTAGTAGTGAAAATTGAACTTTAATAAAGAGAAATGTATCGTTATAATATTTAACTTAAGAGGGGACACGGGCTGCGATTTCTCCATAAAAATTTTGACGAAATCGACGTTTTGTATTTCCCTTTTTTCTTTCTGAATAATGCCCTAGAGCAATCATTTTTGTAAACACTTCCCTGTCATTTCCTTTTATTCAGCAACTAATAAGTAAAGAAAATATGACCCTCCAAAATTTACAAAAGATGCCCCATATTTACAGCTGTGATTAAAGGACTACCAGACAAATTCGAAAAATTTGGAACGTAAAAGAAATTGATAGGAACCTTACTCTTTCTTAAAATTTTAATGTCATAAGTGATTGAATTGGCTCAGTTTTTAAGGACAATAAAGGGCAATACGAAACGTGATCTTGTCAAAGATTTTGTGATATAATCGGTCTGAGTTGCAGCTGTCCCTATCGCACTCTACGAGGGCAGGCTTGACGTAGCGCAACGGTAATAGTTTCTTCAAATACCTATTTTTCAAATTCCTCGCAGACCCCTTTCCCTCTTAACAGAAAATAAATTTGGAATATCTATGATTACACGGCGGGTGCCAGCGACTGCATTTTATGATTATCTCAATGCGAGCGACATTTCGCCAAGGATTTTGTGGATGGCCGGCTTAGTCGGCCTTTTTGGTACCGACTAGTTGGCCAGTCAGTTAGTTGGCTGTACCTGAAGTGTGTATGTGTGCGTGCTTTTTCGGAGTTGAACTTCGTTGCCATCTCTTTTGTGCCTTCGCCATAAAGGAGACATACGTCTTGTTTATTTATCTTTCATTCACGGAATTTAACGGACTGCGACGGTATAGATACTTACGCGTTTAATAAAAAGGGTCTAATCTATACACACAAATCAATATAATGGAAATGTCTGTTTGTAACTTCAAAATAACAGAAATTTCTACTGAATGCCTACATTTGAAAGTATACAGGATGAATTTTGCAAGTTGGCGTGGATGGCCAAATCCGAAACTATGAGGAATAGCGAAAAATGCTCAAAGGAGTCTCGAGCCAGATTTTGATCAAAACTAAAAATGCATCATTCGATTTTGGAAAAAGCAACATGCCTAGACTTGACTTTACATGCCCTCAGGCCTCAGGCCTGCTGGTTTCTTCACGATATTTTCCTTTACCGAAGCAAGACGTGATAATTTTACAATACGCACTTGAATCTGAAAAATCGGTGAGTGCCTTGGGTTCGAATCCGAGACCTATGGACTGGGCAGTCCGACGGTCACACCACTAGGCTATCACTGTGAGTGCCAATTAATATACATTTATAAATTGCTGATGTTAGACCTCATTTAAAAACCCTGATTTTAACTAACCTAAGTAAACGATCAAACCTGGATAAGGGACGCACAGAAATGGGCAGTATGACAGAACAAACGGGACGAATATATCCAGCAATGTGGGATTCCGGGCTGATGTGATGAAGTTGATGCGATCAATGGAAAACATTCTACTTCATGTTTGGATGTTTCACAGTCAATTACGCAAAAACAGTAGAACGGATTTGGATTAAATTTGGCATGCAAATAGTCTATATTGGATTAACACAGGATACTTTTATCCCAGTCCACGCATACGAGGTCGTGGGCAGCAGCTTGTCTATAATACAGGGTGTCAACCAAGCATTATTTACATCAAAATAGGTAACTTTACGCAAAAAATATTGCAGGGAAACGACTATTTTTTTTGGGTGAAAAATCCCGTTTTACGGTAGGACTCAATATAACGCACTTAGCACATTGTGCTGATGGATGGATTGAACAGTACGGGGGTCATGGAGGTGTTTAAAGTAAAAATCTTACAATAAAAACACTAATTACTGCATGGTATTGGACAAGTTTGTAATGATGTAAATAAATAAATAATAAATAGTAAGCATTAAAAAAAAACTTTCGAAAAAGTTGGAACTTTGACCCCCATTATCTCCGTAACTAGAAGGTTGCCAGGTATCGTCCAGAACAAAAAATAATCTCAATGATGGGGAAAACAAGTGCCTTTCGGCTTCGTGAAGGGTCTTGTTACATCCTTTACAATTTACATGAATAAAGACGAAAATAATAGACATTACCTCTTTCCTCGAATATCTCAATCACATCTTGCTCGAAATCCCCTTCGGCTCTCCACATCTGCACTCCACTACGCTCCGTTCCATTAGGTTTTTTTTTTAAATTCAAGCTATAAGCCAAGATACCTGAAAAAAAATACTTCCATAAATAAACTCTAAAATTTTGATAAAACAAAAAAGATCCAAATTCAAAATAAAAACCTTTTAAGCTTAAAAATACAAATAGTCTTAATAAAATCATTCTACATTGAAAAATTGAATTAATTCTAAAAATACATGTACACACGATAAGAAAGTTTATTGGCGTACCAATAAACAGAAGTACCTATAAAATTAATTGGCTGACTATTTTTTTTATTCAGAAAATCATTGAATGTACAGACTACTACAATCTGTCAAATTTCTTGAATTCAACTTTATCGCTAAAGCATTAGAATCCAGGTTGATTGAGAAAGTTAGACAGTTTCGGGTAGCTTGATGTGCTCAGGCGTCTGTCTGTACCTAAAACCGAAACAGTTTAAAGAAAAGAAACGCTCAGGTAAAAAACTACTGATCCGATTCTGAAAATGATTTCACTAATGAGAAGCTAGGTTATCCCTGAGTGCCACAGGCTATATTTAAAACATTCCTGTGGGATAATTTATGGCTATAACGGGAGCGAAGCCGCGGGAAGAGCTAGCGCTATATTTGTAGATTTATAAAAAAAAATCGAATAGTTATTTTTTAAATTAATATGTTACAACATAAAACAAAACTACTTTTTTATAATAGCAAAATTTTAATGGTCGCAGCAATAACAATAATTTTGATGTCAAGATAAACGAGTATGAATATTTTTTTACATAAAAGTTTGCCTAATATATATATGCGATAAAAGAATTAGCCTTTTACACAATAAACTACGACTTATGAATAAAATATTACAAATTGCTAGCTCAAGAAATATAGACGTCTACATTTAGTGTCCTACAAACGTTCATTGAAATAAAAAGGGCATCTAAAAGGCTCACGTCTTTCAAGACTTGCTCAAAGAAACACCTTTGAGAGTCCGACCATTTTTGCGTTGGTAGATTGGCACAGAAAGTCAAGTTCACACAAAGAGCGAGAACACACTCACAAATAGGACTCGTAACTAAGGAATAATTGCCCTACATGTGTCGATCTTCAAAGTTAAGATATACTTGCCGGGGTCGATCTGTGCGATAGATTACTATCTACATTACAAACCTCCGAGGGCGCGTCCTTAAGGACCACCTATGAATTTGGCAGGCTAACCTGGTGCACCAGCACCAGGTTAGCCCGCCGCAAATTCAATTTTTTTTACATTTTTTGCAATTTTTCAGACGTATGTTGAACAAGTTATAATTTGCGACCGTAACACGTATGATTTAAAGAATTTTAATGATTCAACTCTATTTCATGAAAGAGTCATTCAATGGGTTTCAAACGAAAGCAAAACGTAACGTAACGTTAAGAAAAACGTAAGAAAATTTTAATTTCGCGGTCTAGTCGGCATCCTTATTAAACTGCTTTTGCCCAGCTTTCATTCGTATATCTTTGACAGTCGTTACGAGTAATCAGAAGTCGGTTAATCTGACAACGACTCGTAACAAGCGATATCGCTACGTCTATTAACGCCTTAAATAACCTCTCCCACTCTGGCCTGAGCAGGAGGGAGTGTCAGACTTTTACTGACTAAAACCCATCCATGTTCCTTCCTTTGCCCTTTGTGTTCCAGGGCCGCGGTATCTCTTTCGAACAGTCCCGCAACCCTGGCAGGCATCGGTCCTTTCGGACCCCTTCCTGTTTGCTGACTCTCTTTGAGGCGCGCGTGGAACACGAACGCGCCGTCGACACGGCCTGTCGTCATAAGACGGACGGACGGCGAGCTAGCCCATAGCTCACCGGCCACAGGCCCGCGACGTCTATTAACGCCTGCACAAGTGAAGTGGCTATCTGCATACGTCACAGAGTGCACGGGGTAGTAAAATTAAAACCCCCATGAGTTTAGACAACCGTTTAATGCATCTTTGATAAATCGTTATGTACCCATAACGTCAGAAGTTCTCAAGTAAGACTACCAAGATTCTGAGTGAGTTGACTGCTGTATGAGTAAATGACAAGTATTAAGAAGAAATAAAAATGGGCCAAGTGCGAGTCGGACTCGTGCACGAAGGGTTTAGTAACAAAATAAAAAACAAAAAACAAACATTCTATTTTTTAGTATTTGTTGTTAAGCGGCAACAGAAATACATCATCTGTGAAAATTTCAACTGTCTAACTATCACGGTTCACGAGATACAGCCTAGTGACAGACAGCCAGACGGACAGTGGAGTCTTATTAATAGGGTTCCGTTTTTACCCCTCGGGTATGGAACCCTAAAAAAGACCTACTGCGCTGGCTCGCCCCAAATAAATTTGTTTAAAGGCAGGGAAATAATGATAGTAAGATGAGAGCGCCATGAAAGTTCCGGTATTCAGCTGTTTCTGGCAGGGCTCGGAAAATTAATCGGTATTAATTTTCCAAACCGGTTTCGGTCATTGACCCCAAACCAGAAACGATTGCGGTTTAGGTTTCAGTTACCGGTGTTTTAACCAGTTAATGGAAAAACCCGTTTTTTACAAATTTCGATTCTGTAGAGCGAAATAAACCGGTTAATTGCAGTTTCGACGGTAAGTATATACGAGTTCTACCTACTGCGCCATCTCTTTTACATCTACAATAATAAAGCTCTCGCTCTAGTCACTCTACGCCAACGAATAACGCACTCACAAGCAGATTGTGTTCGACCGCACTCGTAGTTTCGTTCTAATTGTCGTGTGTGCAACAAAATACTTGAATCGAATCTGAGCAAAACCGGTTTATTTAGGTTAGTGCTAGTATTAAAATAATATTTTCTGTAAAAACCGGTATCCAAAATGATTTAGGTTTAGTCTAAACCGTTTTTGTAATTAACCGGTTAATCGAAGAACGATATTATAACGGTTTTATGAACAATATTAACCGGTATTTCAAAACCGGTTCCAAGCCCTGGTTTCTGGTTAGACTATGAGTCGACTCCAACTAGGTTAAGAACAGGCTAGGCAGGTGATGTATAAACCTGAACTTCTGTGCCTACTATTATATGAAATGGCCTACCTACCGTCCTTTGATTCAGTATACGCCTCGGTTCAATACGTTGCCCAAGCGAGCATAAGAGATATGAATCATAAATCTAAAGCAGACTAGGGAAAACGTCCCCTGATTTATTTCGCACGGGATATTGAAAAATAAACATGTGTACCGGGATACGGTTTACGTTTGGTATGATTTACGGCGGTCCGTTTTTTAAATAGGGTCCTAAATACATAAGGGCTCCAAAAAATCTTTTGAGTCGTCGAAAACATTAAGCTTAAATTATATCGGACAAGCTCTTGCCTCCTGGCATGAGCGCCAAAGCTGCTGCTTTGGGCCCGTGGAGGTCTAAAATTATCCCATGGGATGATATTACTGGTGTAAAAAATATCCAATGTCTCTAACTCAGGTTTAAAGTTGAAGCCGTAAAGGTGTGAAAGGGTAACTGCAAGGGCCGATGCCTGCCGGTGCTGTGGGACCCTTCGAAAGAGATACCGCGGTCCTGGAACACAAAGAGCTAAGAAGGCGCATGGGTGGGTTTTAGTCAGTACAAGTTCGAAGGAAGGAGCGGTGAGGCCGCTCCGCCTAGAGCAAGAGGGGTCATTTGATGTTTTCCCATCCACAAAAAAAAGGTGTGAAAAGGTGACAGACAGACAGTCCGACAGACAGACAGACGTTACTTCTGAATTTATAATATAATTAGGGAAATATGGATAACATTAATAGTAGCCAACAAATAGAACAAAACAAACAGTTGCCAATTTATTTTACAGAGAAACGGTCTACCAGAAACTAATACCACTGGGTTTTACCATTTCTCGGGAATACTGTCATGTTGGGAAATAGGTAAATTGTGTAGAAAGCCTGTCAGACACTGCCTATTAGTCTGGCAACACTGCAAAGGTATTCAATAGTATTGATTGAATTGGATTAAATTCGTCGACAGTTAAGTTTTTATTCCCTGAAGGTACCCACTATTGGTATTATGCTTGATGCCGCTTGATGGTATTATATCTGCATTTCACCAGTAGTTAGTCACATATAACAATAGGTATGAATAAGGCACATATCAACACTGTAAGCTACGACTTAATTTAATAATACCAGCCTATTACTATCCCACTGCTAGACAAATACCTCTTCTCATACAGAGAAGGCATGAGCATTGATCACCACGCTCGCTCAAGACGGGTTGGCGATTTCAGACTAATTTTAATCATTATAAGTATAGGTTTCCTCACGATGTTTTCCTTCACCGATGTCAGTGACGTCCAAGATAAACTTAGAATGTACATATGATTTGAAAAAGACACATTGGTACTTGCCCGGTTTTGGACCCACCACCTCGTATATGAGAGGCGAGGCCTTAACCTCTGGGCCATCAAGACATTGAAAGTTGAAAAAGAAACAAATTGACAAAGGTAAAACATGACATATGAAACGCACATAGTAGCCTACTACGATGTCTTGAAGCAGTATTGTTTCAATCTAATTCCAGAGTGGGACAGAGATGGAGCTAGGTATCCTGTATAGCTGTTGCAACCCAGTGGCTGTTGAACTCGTAACTGGTAATAAGCTGGCTACCGAAGGACAGCCTGCAGTATTATTTCTTCCTTTAATCCATCCAAAGGTTGTCTTGAAAAGATTGCTTATAGCGATAAGACCGCCATTGTGTCCCCTATGTGAAATGTTTTTTTTTTATGTAAATTGAAAGTTGTATGGTGTCATGCTCCCTCAATGTCTCGCTGATGGTGGCGCGTTTGTCGGATCATTTAGTTCCCTTCAAAATGGTTGAGTTGAATGGTGCTGATCCATGCGTCATGTTCGTGAACGGGCGCTGTCAGTTGTGACTGGTCATCTCTTAGTTGCCACGGCTTATTTGTTTTTTTTTTTTTATTGTCTTTTTTGTTTTTACTATGGACACTTTTAACGTGCACATCTTGCTACATCGTTCTCACATAATGTACCATCTCAATATGAACGATGTAACCAAGGTTTTGTAACAATATGCTGATTTAAAAGAGTGTCCATGGAGTTTCTTGCCCGTTCTTCTCCATAGAGATCTACGCTAGGGAATGGGCAACTACAGTACTTTCACAGTTTTTATGCCTTGTGACTGGGACTGTAGCTAAATTTCATTGTTATCTTTGTTTCGACAGTTCAAAAGTGCCTGTAACTGGCCTACTTGAAATAAATGCTTTGATTTTGATTTTGTACATAATAAAGCATATTCTATCTATCTACTCGTATATAAGTATGCACCTCTGCATTATCCATGCATATCACGCCGTATATTCCTCTAAGGTTTAGGCCATTACAGGAACATAAGGCTCTTGATGTTATAAAAACACTCATACCCATTCTAATGACGAAATCCCTTAACCCCATTCGCACCCACGTATCAAAGAAGTGTTTTATTTACTGTAAACCACTAAACAAAGGTTACCCGTGCAACTAACGCAAAACAAACAAGCCCAGGAACCCATACAAAGTATAATATTTACTTTATAAAGGTGAGCTTCATATAAATGTCGACGGTATTATGATAATACTCGTATTTCTGTGAAATTGCTAGTTTACCGTACGTTCCCTTGTTAGACAGCGATGATAGTTGAGAACTGGAGTGGAAATACACTAGCGAGAAATGTGGCTTCGCTTGTTTTTTAAACTAGAATATGCCACTCTTCCTTTCTGTACGTTACTGTCAAGACCCCCCTTCTTATGACGGGTCTTCCCTACCATTAATTTGGGTAGGTACGTCCCGTTTGGACAACTGAATAAAATAGCATCACAAAAATCCCGTTTGGTAATTATTTTGGTCTTCATTTGTATACATAAGGTATTTTTACATGAACCAAGTTTGGTTTAGTCCCATCTCGGCACCTTCCCATCTCTGCATCCATGAATTTATTTATCATGCCCATGAAATATATCCATCTCGGCACCATTGTTAGGTACACAGTCATCCAAAAATGGATACACAGTATCAGTACAGTGAGTAAATCCACTTGATTATTTATCCAGCATTTCAGCCGAAAGACGTCCACTCCCCTAAGTGTCGCCACATTGACCGGTCTCGTGCGACTCGCATCCAGCGGATCCCCGCAACCTATTATTACGATTATTTATTAGATCAAAATCAATTATTAAATCAAACTTCGCAGTTACTGCTAGTAGCGATAATGCTCACTAAACTTTTACATTACACAATATGTTCAAAAACCCTGTCCGATCTGAAAGGAGCATATAAATATATACCAATGACATTACCAATAAAATACGAAACATAAAATATTTGAGAATGTGAAAATGTAAAAAAATAAATAAAATGCATGGTTTTTGTGCTCTAATTACCACCATTTCCCTAATATCTAAAAAACTTCTAAAATGTGACAACACCATCTTCGGCATTAGTATAGTTCGGTTCAAACTTTATGGCGGCTCGGAAGTTAGCTGCGAGTGGAAGTCTGCGCATTATACAGTCAAGACGATGCGTCCTCTGCGCCTCGCTGATACCAAAAATTGTGTTTTGCGCAGCTTTACGTTAGATGTTCCGATCCGCCATAAAGTTTGAACCGTTATACCTGCGCAAACCGTCACTCGCAGCTAACTTCCGAGCCGCCATAAAGTTTGAACTGAATTATATGTTCGATCGTCAATTGTTTGTTTATGACGGGTCGGGGACGAGTTGTGTATGACGGGTCTCGGGTAGTGACCCGAGAAGCGACCGGAATGTCACCGCCCGCGCCCCAGTGTTGCCATGTAAGTTTCCTCATTTGAGTAAAGATTACATACATAATATGTATTATTAGGTATCGAGATTAGATTATATTATAATCTAATCTCGATACCTAATAATACCGTCACGGATCGGACAGATTTTTTTCAACACATTCTATATCTGGTTACAGACGGAGGGCGCACAGGGTGGCTGGTAGCAGCTGGATGAGAATTGCCGAGAATCGATCTGAGTGACGTGCAATTGAAGAGGCATATGTCCAGCTGTGGACTACTACGCTGATGATCACGGACGGAGTCAGAGGGACACCTAGTATACAATAATTTAATAAGTTTAATGAATGAATAAACGTACTGCGAGTAAAAGTAAGTACCGAATTTAATAAACAATAATATTAATTAGCCGCCCCGATCAACTTCTATCGATAGTCTATCCAGTTCTGGGAATTCATCTGGCTGTGAACAGGCGGTTAAACGAAAAGAAAAAGAAGAATCCTATGAAAAGGCTAATTGATTTTCAGTTCGGTTGTTAAAGAAAAACATTTGCATATTTGATTGTTGTTTTAAACGATTATGCAGGTACTTGAGTTCATTTGCAAGTAGCGTAAGAGGACCCATACACCTACAATATTATTGCGCAATGTTGATGATTGCACAATATGATTGATGAGCTCCGAAAACCACACGGTACAATTAAATTGAGACAATAAAATTGATCAAGCATTCTCGTCATAACTTACATATTGGGCAATATACCATACACAAACACAATAAATAAATATTGTGCAATAAAATTTAAAAGTCCTCAATCTTTTACTCAATCATTGCGCAATCTTCAATACTACCCCTATATGTTCAATAATATTGGGCCTAAGCTGTTGTTAAAATATTTATATTATAATATATTAAATTACATTTTTTTTTTCAATATTATGTGTTTATTTCAATAAAGATATTTACATTATTTACAAACTAGAAATCTATAATCTATAATAGTAATAAAAATATTATTAAATTAATTCGATCAAACTTTTATACCTCAAGTCTTTTCCAAGATTTTTTCATTACAAAAAGTTTCAGGTGATAATTTTACTGCAAGGTTTAAAGATACGACTACGGTCGAAAGCATTCTAAAAAGCATTAGAATTTGAGGTAGAACCTATTACCCAGAATTTTTCTGTCGGCGGGATGTAATCAATCAAGTTCAGAACACGTCAGTATTTTTTTACAAGTAACTACTCAACCACATAAAATATTTATCTTATATAGATTTATCTCATTCATCTTACATTACTTAACTAAGTATCCAACAACATAGAAATATTGCTCTCGCAAAGTTAACTACCGAAAGATCTTTTCCACGTCTGTTCACATCAGATGATTTACGACAAAAATCGCGAAAAATACTGATATAAAAGATATCGTTGAGATTACATCAAAAGGTATGTTATTGAACTAAATCTCGCATCAAAAAGATGTCTCAAAACTGTTTGTTTACAAGTCAAATCTTATTTTTCGTGATTTTTAGGGTTTCGTACCTCAGTCAGCAAAAACGGAACACTTATAGGATCACTTTGTTGTCCATCTGTCCGTTGTCAAGACCCTTTTTCTTACTAACGCGAAGAGGTATCAAGCTGAAATGAATATCAAATACTCAAGTCTGCAACCCCTTGCAGCTGTGAACATATCAAACTTGTAAGTCAACGCGATCAAAAGATGTGACAGTTTATGTCGCATATTTTGTGATTTCACAAGGGAATCAAATCCGAGTACTTCCTGTTGACCTAGAATCATGAAATTTGATAAGAAGCAATGTGTTGCAGCACATGTGAAGGAAAAAAAAACCGTAAAAATATAGTTTAATAACAAAATACTTACAAGTATATACGGAACCCTCGGTGCGCGAGTCCAATTCGCACTTGGCCGGGTTTTTTTAAATCAATTGTCCTGTGAACTGCCATCGAAGCTTTGAAGGTAAAACGGCGGTTAAGTTTGCCAAATAACTAATAATGAATTCAGATCAACCTTAACCAGAATCTTCATACTTTTTTTATCAAAAAGGAAAACGAAACTTTAGTGGCAAATCTTTTATTACAACGAAGTATTGCAGCAATATTTCAGATTGAAGCTGCATTGTTGCTACGATGTAGTTCGCCGTCCTCGTCGGTACCCGATCAGTTACGCGTCAAACATGTTTTACCTGTAGCTGAATTTGACGGACAGTATAGTATAGGATTTGGTGGCATTTGTGTTTTTTTTTCTACCATAGTGTACTGAATATTCATATACGCAGTATACTTGGTATATGTTTCCTAGATACCAAATTTTGATAAATAATAATAATAAGTTTATTTTGCTCCATAAAAAATATAAACATGTTGAACAGTTTAAATGCAGTTAGAATTAAGCACAAAGAATAAATATGACAACTGCGCCTGAGCTAGGCCGAGCCTGTATTTCAGGTCACAGTTCTCTTCCCAGAGTTATGAGCGGTATTAACAATGGTTGGACATTTCAGTTAATCGCTTTTTATATACAGAAATAATAAAAATGAATTTCCAAAAAGTTAGTTTGATGTGTGTTGTGTTTGTGGGTGTATTGCGAGGTGATTGTTGTGTTGTGGGTGTGTGTGTGCTGTGTGTGCTGTGTGTGTGGCGTGTGCATAGACTGGGGTTAATTTTTTATTTTATCTTAAAGTTTTAAGAAGATCCTCAGTGGTTTGGTAATCGCATGTAAGCAGAAAATCTAATAGTTTGGTTTTGCATTCTTGTTTGTTTAGTGCAGGGATTCCCAAAGTGGTCGATATCGACCCCTTGGGGTCGATATCGGTTTCCTAGGGGTCGACATAAACGAAAACTGATTATGGGGGTCGACGAGGTCTAAAAATCGACCCCTATTAAATTAACACAAGTTCTTATTTAAAACTTTCAAGATAGGTAGGTAGGTACTGTATTGTTTATGTTGTGTTACGTGTACTAAGAATAATTAATATTTATGTAGGAAATAGCATTGTTGTAGTAATATAAAGCCTCAAGTTCGTACAAGATGAAAAACTCGGCAAGTCAGTGTGGACAAGTTTGTGCAAGATAATGAGTTCGAGCGTACGTCTTTCAGGCGCGTTTTGACTTGCTCTCTATTTGACGCTTGCGCGATTTAACACGAACGAATTCATGATCAAGTTGCAAGTCCAAACATGTTCCTGATATTTTACTATTTAACGAGGTTGCACTTAGGTTGAAAGTTCATTTGCGTTTTGAAATTCGTTGGAGCTTGAACGATAATAACTCATATAAGTACTCATTTATTTCAAGAGATTACAAAGTTATTACATAGCTAAATTAAGTGAAGTAAAGTGACTGAAAAAGAATTTACAAAATGCTGAGCTCCCTACGCGAGTTAATAGCGTAACCACACAATATCTGCAGTTTATGAAAAATTAACAGGGTAAGTACGAAACAGTTTTTATCCGGCACAGCGCATCAGCATTGCCCCACTGCACACTGTGTGATAGTGATCAGTTGAGCTATCTGTAGATTGTTTGCAACAGTTTGCAGTTGCCTCAGTTGTTTCAATTGTAAAAATTTACCAGTAAATTTAACAGTTTATTAGGTATTGTTTTTAATTTAGGTACTTAGTTTCTTATTTTTTTATTTGCAGGATTACTGAGAGTTTTATGATGGCGGACACGAAAAAAAAATGCAGACAATACAGTTTGGACTACTTGAAGTTCGGATTTATTGCATCTCCATCAAATCAACACTTGCCGATGTGTCTCATATGTGAAAAAGTATTCAGTAACGATGCCATGAAGCCTTCAAAAATGGATGACCACTTATCGAGAGTACATGCTGACAAAAAAAGTAAGCCCTTGACATTTTTTCAAGCACTTAAAGAAAAACTAGACAAAAGGCCATCCATAAGATCGATGTTTGCGTCATCATCTATTAAAGACGATGATGGTTTACGAGCGTCCTATAATATATCTTTACTAATAGCGAAGTCGGGGAAACCCCACACAATTGGAGAGCAGCTTATCTTACCAGCCATTGCGGAGGTCCTTAACAATGTATTGCACAAACCCGCACATGATATTTTAAAGAGAATACCTTTGAGCAATAACACCGTTCAGAGACGCATAGACGAGATGGGACGCGATGTGGAAAACATTTTATGCAAGTTCTTACAGACCAACAGATTCTCTCTCCAGTTGGACGAGTCTACATTACCCGGCAATGAAGCTCTGTTGTTAGGATATGTTCGATATATCAAAGATGAAAATATGTGCCAAGAACTGCTTTTTGCTACATATTTAGAGACTGATACCAGAGGAGAATCAATTTTTCAGGCCGTGGAACATTTTTTTACTGACAAAGCTATTCCATGGAAGAACATTGTTTCTGTTGCGACTGATGGTGCACCGTCTATGGTTGGTCGTCATCGTGGTTTTATAGCTCACTTAAAGCGACAACTGCCTGATGTACTGGTCATTCACTGCGTGATTCACAGGCAGCATTTAGTAGCAAAAAAGCTGAGTCCTAGATTGCATAAGTCTTTACAATATGTAATAAATGCTATCAACAAGATTCGAAGCAATTCTTTGAACTCTCGGTTATTTGCTCAGCTATGTGAGGAAAACGACGAAGTCTTTACTCGATTACTTCTTCACACTGAAGTTCGCTGGCTATCAAGAGGCTCTTGCTTAGAAAGATTTTCAGCCGTTTTTGAATCTGTGTTGGAGTTTTTACAAGAAAAAGATCCGAATTTGAAAGAAAATCTGAACAATTGTAAAACAGATATTTATTACTTGACTGATATCTTTGGAATGTTCAACAAAGTTAATTTGCAGCTGCAGGGTGACGATCTTAACTTGATTAAAACAAAATCAATAATATCGGCCTTCGTGGGTAAACTAATCCTTTATAAACAAAATTTAGGCAGAAAAGAATATTCGCAGTTTCTGCATTTGTCAAAATTACCAGAAACGCTTCAAGATGATGACATTTTATTATATGTCACTCACTTGGACGCATTACACAAGGATTTTACGGAGAGGTTTGAGGATCTTTTAAATTTACAAATTCCTCAATGGATAATAAATCCGTACAATACCACAGCCATAGAAGAAGCCAATGTGATAATGCAAGAAGAGTTGATTACCATCAGCACAGACGAAGAGCTTAAGCAGAAGTTCAACCAAGGCTATCAGAAGTTCTGGTTGCAACGCAACATTGAAACACAGTATCCTACATTGTGGAACATTGCTGAAAAATACCTTATCGCTTTTCCATCATCATACCTAGTTGAAAAAAGCTTCAGTGTGGTAACAAACATTTTGACGAAACAAAGAAACCGTTTGAAAATCAACGAACGTGGAGATTTAAGGCTGCAACTCACCAATATTGAACCGGATGTAGCTAGATTGGTAGATAGTCACCAGGTTCATCCATCACACTGAATGTTTTATTTTCTCTTTGCGAATTAATACTTTTTTAAATATAATTTCCTACCTACTTAAAATTCTTTAAGTACCTAATTTGTAATAATCGTTATAAATTAAACTTTTTTTTTTTTTTTTTTTTTTCCTTTGTTATTAAGAACAGAATTCTTAATAAATTAATTACAATCTGGCCTAAAAAGACT
Source organism: Eugnorisma glareosa (assembly GCA_947578425.1). Taxonomy (NCBI): domain Eukaryota; kingdom Metazoa; phylum Arthropoda; class Insecta; order Lepidoptera; family Noctuidae; genus Eugnorisma; species Eugnorisma glareosa. Next base: position 13,511,445 of record OX387960.1, on the reverse strand, counting down.
AATAAGTAATTTAACTCTAACTTAATATGCTACGTTATAAATAATGTTAATACTAAGAATAGTGTCTATTTGCACTTTTACACAAGTCCGTAGCACTTTCTTAGAGTCTGATATATTATATTAAAACACTATGTTCATGTGTTATATGTATAGCACAACAATGTTACTATATTCACTCACTTTGTTAGTACTTACTTACACTACATTAATTCAAATGGTTTAGTTCTTTTTAGCCTACGCACTAAGTCTGTGTTGTCTAGCAGCTGGATAGCCTCAACATTCACATGTCGGTGTAGTCTGTGTTCGTGGGCTTCAGCAAATTTTTTGATGATTGTGGTGACGAATTCCATTTTAAGGTCACGGTGAAGGTCGTCGTTTCTTATGTACCAGGGTGCATTCACAGCATCCCTGAGTACTTTATTTTGGAATTGTTGGATAATTTTGATGTTGCTTGGTTTAGTACAGCCCCAAAGTTGGATACCATACGTCCAAATTGGCATCAGTATATGCTTGTATATGGTTATTTTATTATGTATTGATAGACAGGACTTCCTTCCAAGTAACCAATACATACTTTTATAACGTATGTCGAGTTCCTGTCTTTTCTTTTTGACATGAGCTTTCCAACGCAACTTGGTATCGAGAGTCATGCCAAGGTATTTGGCTGTATTAGCGTAAGGCACTTGCATGCCATTTATATAGATTGGGTGATAGTCCAGGTGTTTGTTTGTGAAGTCAATGTGAATTGATTTAGATTCATTCAGTTTGATCTTCCATTTTTGTGTCCAGTCATAAACTTTGTTCACAGCTAGTTGAACTTTTTCTACTGCTTCTCTGTGGGTTGAACCGGTAGCCATAATTGCAGTATCATCTGCAAAGGTCGCAATGGTGTTGTTTTCCAGTTCTGGAATGTCACATGTGTATAACAAGTACAAAATCGGGCCTAGCACACTTCCTTGTGGTACCCCAGCTTTTATATGTTTTAGTTCGGAATATGCATCCTCTTGCCGTATTCTGAACATTCTATTACTTATATACGACTCTAGTATATCTGCAAATTCTGGGAGTATGCGCCTGAGTTTGAATATTAGACCCTTATGCCAAACTTTATCAAAAGCTTGCGCCACATCTAAAAATACAGTGGCGCAGACTTCTTTATTTTCTAGTGTTTTTTCAATGATGTTAGTTATTCTATGAACCTGGTCTATTGTAGAATGTTTCTCCCTAAAGCCAAATTGATGATTTGGAATAAGGTCTTTATCTTCTATTACTGGTTTTAATCGCTTCAATAATAGTTTTTCGAATAACTTTGATAGGACGGGCAACAGAGAAATAGGTCTGTATGATGATGCTTCATGTGGTGGTTTCCCAGGCTTCGCAATCATAATGACTTCAGCGACCTTCCATGGCGCAGGTACGTGTTTTAAAATAAATGCAGCATTAATAAGTTTGGTCAGCTTAACTACAGCCTTACGCGGGAGGTGTTTTAGAATCTCACCTGTAATGAGGTCGTAACCCGGAGACTTTTTGGCACTAATGTTATTTTGAATTTCTCTCATTACTTCTTTAGGAGTCACAAGCTTAATTCTCTGGTTTTCTGCTAAGTTTTCACTCTCAAGTAATTCTACCAGGTTTTCATTGGGCTTAAAAGTTTCTTCTAGGTGCTGAGCAAACCTTACAGCTTTCTGATCATTGCTTATGGCCCATTTTCCGTCGCTATCTCTGATGGGCGGTATTTGTTTAATTGGCCTTTTTAGATTTTTTGTTGCCTTCCAGAGGGAGTAATCTGTTGATTTGTCATTGGTTAGCTGCAGAAGGTTGGTGTTCAGAGCTGTATCCTCAAATTGTAGAATTTTTCTCTTTAATTTTTTAGTTAAATTATTTAGTGATGTTTTATCTCGCGGGCATCGTGTTTGCTGCCACTGTTTCCTTTGTTTCCTTTTCTCAGTAAGTAAATCCACAATTTCCTTAGGATAGGTAAATCCCTTATATTTACGTTTTAGTTGTGGTGTGTTGTTCCACGCACATTGTTGTATATTGACAATATACTTGTTTACTTCTGAGTCAAGCTGATCTTGCTTTTTTATCGGAGTTTTAAGGTCGATAATATTTTCTAGATCAAAAGAAAAGCTTTCCCAATCTGTGAACTTATTAACCAGGGTTAAGTGGCTTTCTTTCAGTAGGATTTTTTGACTTAGCATTAGTATAAGCGAAGAGTGGTCCGAGTTCATATGAAAACCTTCCTCCACGCTGACATAATTGGCGGATATGTTTTTGCATATGAAAAAATCTATAAGATCCGGTATTTTCTGGTGGTCAGTGGGCCAGTATGTTGGTTTTCCTGTACTCATAACTTCAGAACCGGTATCTTTTACTGCGCTTAAGAGCTGCCTTCCCTTAGTCGTTGTAAGTCTTGATCCCCAATGCGTATGCTTAGCATTAAAATCGCCGCCTAGGATAAATCTCTGGCCTAACAATTCAAAGAGATGTAAATACCGCTCTTTTCTTATCATGTGCCGTGGGGGACAGTAAATGGCTGCAATGGACATGGAACAAGATTTGTTTTTAACAGATACTGCCACGGCTTGAATGTCTTGTTCTTCATATTTACATTGCACGTAGTGACTTATGGTGTGTTTGATTATAACCGCGCTGCCTCCCCTGGCAGAGTTGTCAGGGTGCAGCGAATTGTATACCATGTATCCTCTAAATTTCACAAAAGATTGTTTAGTGAAGTGCGTTTCGGAGACCAAACACACGTCAATGTTTTCTGTGTCCAGGACCGCCTGCAACTCATTTTGATGTTTGAGGAGCCCATTAGAGTTCCACGCCATTATTTTAAGGGTGTTATTCATTTTTGATGACTTAAGACAGCTGTTTTAGTGCTGGACTCTAGTTTCTCTAATCTCTTGTCAAATGAAGTAATACATTTTAAAATCTGGTTAATCTTATCCTCTAGATTTGCAGGCTGAGATCTTGATTTTGCAGCTTCCGCATAGGAACCAGTTTTGTTTACTTGCATGGGTTTTGCAAATGACTGGAGACTCGTTTTCTGTGCCTGTGTTTGTGTGTTGTTTCTGTCTGAATTTCTTAGTTGCAAAGACTGCTGGGTAGTTGGTGCCACAATTTTCTTTTTAATATTTTTGTTCTTCAAATTCTGCATCTGTTTAGCTACTTCACACCCTCTATAGTTGGCAGGGTGAGGCAGACCACAGTGAACACATTTTGGCTTCTCTTGCGGAGATTTCGTACAGTTGGCTGTAAGGTGTTTGCCAGTGCATTTTACACACCTGGGCTCTTTTCTGCAGTATTTATGAGTATGCCCATATGCCTGGCACCTCTTGCATTGGGGAATTAATTTGGGATGTTTGAGTGGGTGTATTTCAATTTTACACCCTAAAATGTATTTTATGCCATAGATTTTATTTACATCTTCTTCATTATTAAATGATATTACTGAATTAAACTTGATATTTACTGAATTGTATGTCTTTTTATTTTGTTAAATTTTGATACGAAAATGAAGTCAATTTTACTCACTTAACCAAGTGCAAAGTTTTCCAATTGGTACCTTAGTACCTAGGTATTTTGTGTCAATAGGAAAAAACTAAAGATAGGCCCCCTTATTCATAATAGTCTGCTAACTTAAAGCATTGCTAATTCTCACTCTGTCTTCTTCTATTGACCTAAGTCAGAATGAAAAATAACACACTGTAGCAGCTGTTTTAAGTTAGCGGACCATTATGAATAAGGGGGTTGATCTTAAAAGTAGGTAATTTGGCCATGGGGGTCTGAGGTAACAGTTCATTTTGGAAAAGGGGTCACTTGTCCAAAATAGTTTGGGGATCCCTGGTTTAGTGTGTAGATGTTGAGTATGGAATTGAGTTTTTTGTAAAGAAAAGGACCGCAGAAGCAGAAGAACCTATGTGTAAATGTGTGTTTAAATTGAATGGATCCTGGCACTACGGCATTGCGACGTCGTTTAAGCAAAATACTCCTGTCTAAAGGTGTGAGAGTGTGTTGTTTAAGGATCGTAGTAAAAATGAAATGTTGGCGGACGGTAGGTATTTTCCAGGTTTGATATAATAGATGTGTAGGATAATATATAGGTCGAAAGGAGCTAACTTTAAGGATTGCCCGTTGTGCTATTTCTAGCGGAAGAAGAGTTGTTTTCGAAGCTCCACCCCAACATGTAATGCAATAGGTTAGTACCGATTGGCAAAGTGCCTTATAAACTTTTTTATTATCACAATGTCGGCTACATGTCGTAAGTTTTTAAAGACATATATCAATTTTCTTAGTCTAGACTGAAGCAATGATACATGTGCGTTATAGTTCAGAGATGAGTCCAGAATAATGCCCAAGTATTTCACCTCAGATTTTCTGATCAGTGAAGGACAATTACAGGTACTACCGTTTATTGGATGAATATTAGCAGAGTGTGATTTTAAGGTTAGTTGTGTGGGTGGTTTATTGGGATTTCTGATGTAGAATGACATGTACATAGTTTTATCTGTGTTTAAGGTAAGAATATTTTGTTTTAGCCAATCACACACCTTGTCGAAGCCTCTTTGTGCCAGAGTGAAAGTTGTATCCCACGTATCAGCGGAGAATAGCAAAACCGTATCGTCAGCGTATGATATTATAATGCCCTGGTCCAATTTTAAGCCACAAAGGTCATTTAAATAAATGAAGAAAAGTGTGGGTCCCAGCACTGAACCTTGTGGGACACCAAAAGAGATAGGAAGAACCGTGCTAACGTAAGAATCTACTTTCAGGCATTGTTTACGACCGCTCAGGTAATCCTGAAACAATTTGAGCTGCAAACCTCTTATTCCTAGGCGTTCCAATTTAGCAAGCAGACGCGGGACCGACACCGTGTCAAACGCCTTGGCAAGGTCTAAGAAGATGCCAAGTGCTTTGTTACCACTATCAAGCTTCCTAATAACATAGTCAGTAAGTTTATGCACTGCATCCTCCGTTGACTTACCAGAGCGGAAACCAAACTGAGTAGAGGAGATTAAACTATTGCTTTCAAGATACCTAACGAGTCTGCTATTAATTATTCTTTCTAATATCTTAGAGAGAGCTGGTAGAATGGCAATAGGCCTGTAGTTACGAACATTGTGTTTATCACCGGATTTGAAAATAGGAACAACAATGGCGAAATATTTCGCCTTTTTCGTCGTGACGATGATTTTGGTGAACAATGAAGAAATGATTCTTTTGTATAAACTATAAAATTAACTAATAAACTCAGACAACAAACATAATAAATGTTAATGCATATTCTTTCCTGAAAATGTTTCCCTTACAAATGTCAACTCAGAATTATCCTCTTTACCGTATTTAATATTAGATAAGATTGTGTACCAACCAGTAGCTCCCATAATTCCCTGAGCCTCATAAAACTTGCCGCGTACTGTCAACCTTGTCGGAGGAACTTCTTTTATTGTCGGCCCATGTTTTTCTTAAAATTATCCTGTTTCTATCCCCGAAAACATTCCAAGAATTAAAAAAAAATAACTTGATAATCTGTAGCGAAATTGTCTTTAGCTAAAAAAAAAATATTGTTTATTCCAGACTAGGTAATGTCCATATTTTGTGAGTAACAAATTAATTTTTAGGGCCTCTTTCACCATCCTCAAGTAAAGTGTTGAGTAGGCTACTCGCCAGTTGAAGTCCCAAGTAACTACACGTACGAATTTCACGACGTTCGAGTAGCACTACTCAAAAGATAAAGCGACCCGTAACTTACTTGCCAGGTCCTCCGCCAATTAGCTTGTTTACTTGACGGTTAAATATTTAAAAGTTGTCAGTTGTGATTTTGTACTTAGCTTTATTTGATATGCATGAATAAATGAATGGATTTATTTGATGAACTAGAACTGTATAAGATGCAACGTTTATATCCTGTGTTGAATATTTAACAGACCTAGACGAAACTCTTTTTTTGCTAGATTTCGTCTGTCGAAGTGCATAACTACATGAAACTAAAAATATTGCCTAAAACGCAAAGGAGCGTGGTATATTTTTAAATCCTTCTGTCTATGTTCATTACTTTGTCCATTTTATTAAATTAGTAGTTCAGTACTTATAACTAAATTAAATACCACGCAACAAAACAACAATAGACGAACACACAAAAAATTACAACTGCAATAAATACAGCGGTGTTCTTTGTTTTATTTCTACCTAGAACCCCATGTGCCACAGTTTGACAAGGGTTGTTGACGTCACATTGAACGAAAGCAACGCACAATTTGTTACTTCATTCACTTAACCAGCAAGTTGTTACTCGAAGCTTCATTTTCGCTTGTGAAATTGACAGAAGATACTCAGCACTTTTACTTGCCAGTTAACGCTAATCGGCAAGTAACTAATCAACACTTTACTTGGAGATGGTGAAAGAAGCCCTTAGACTAAGTTTGTAGCATTTATGAATACGAATTAGAATTAAAATAACTTTATTGAGAATAAATTCAAAATTCTTATATTATGCGTGAAGTACTTTCTTAGTACCTGTGAAGAATATTATTGTTTTCAAGGAAAAATATATTTTCTTCAGGTAGCATAATTATGGAGGATTACAGATTTGCCGTTGAGTGAAATGGAATGCCACCCACTTGTTTTTAGGGATCAGTACCCAAAGGATTAAATCCAAACCTTGTGGCTTTCTGTTAAAGTTCAATATTTTAACCGTAAAAAGTAACCTTCTGAAAGAAAACGTGTGCTACTTTTGTTGTGTATTACGTGTTAAAAGAAAACAAACAATAACAGTTTTGGTGTCACTGTGATGAACGAGTCTTACATACGTATCTAAAGAGTGTAACAAGACCCTTAACGAAGCCGAAAGGCACTTGTTCTCCCCGTCATTGCGATCATGGGTCTGTTTAAACCTTGTATAGTCAAGGTAAAGTAATAACTTATGCAAAAAAAATGCAATAGACAAGAATTTAAACGAAGTAAGGACCGTCAAAGAAAGATAAGCTACGAGTTCTAACTTTTGACAGTTCTAACTTCAAGCTATTACTAAACTACAGAATAAAAAAAACAGTCAAGTGCGTGTCGAGCCACGCACAATGTAGGGTTTCGTAGTCTTACAACGTTAATGTTATGCACTTCCTACGGTCCGATTTGCCTCCGAACGATGATTTTTATTGTAATAATAAAAAATAAGTTACTTTTGCAATTTAAAACTTCCTATACATTATGTTTAGGCAAATATGTTATCCAAGTATAGTTTATAAGTTGGTCGACTATTACTCGTAAACTTGTAAAGCTTTCTTAGCTCTGATAGTTTTCCTTTTAAGTTCGTTATAAATACTACCACTGTAAATTTTTTCATACACCCAAACACAACCGTTACGCTGGTAGAGGCTAAACGGTTGTGTTTAGGTCGTGGTTGGGCACTTGAGTCACAAAAAATAGTATTTTAAAGCTTAATATGTCACAAAAGAATCCCATTGTCATCAACCGCGCAAAAATCCAGACCATGGACTGCTCACAAATTCATGATACACAAACCCTTGACAGACCTTCATATCGAACCCAAGACCTCATGCTCAGCAATTCAGCGCTTGCGACCACTAGACCATCGAAGCAGTCTTTTACCAAACATGTACGAATATAACAACAAATACTTCTACTACTTTATTACCCCGGTACGTTATCACGCACGGGACCTCCGGCCATCACGGACCGAATTGAAGACAGTTTGGGTCCCAATGCGCCAATGTCCAGCGGTTGTGGGAGCAACACACGCGATAAGAATTTATTGCAAGGAAAACAACAATCGTAGGAGAAACTACGGGTCTACGGATATATTCCTCAAACAAGGCTTTATAGAGTTTATTCATGTCCTTGTTTGCAATTGATGTTTTTTCCACGTAAATATAAACTTTATGCTAGTGTGAATCAAATTGATTTTAGTATGACTAGTACCAATAAGACAGCCATAAAAAATTTCGAAGCTGAACTTTATACGTGAGTTTTAAAGTTGTTTTTTCCAAATACAAATAATGATGTGTTGTTCCAAAACGCAAAGGGTGTACGATTGTTGACGGTTTCACTCAGGTTCGTCGTCAGTTTATGAATAGTCCGTTCGAGACCCTAAATAAGCCTACTCGTGTTAATCCCGCAAATGCATGCAAAAAGCGTTAAAAAGCACATATTTTCCTTCATTATGTATGCTCTCAATGTGAGCCTTTTCTTTCTCCTGTAATGTGTGTGTGTATCTTATAAAAGTTCTTGTAAAAGTGTAGTCTTTGCCACTGTGCCATCAATGTCTTAAATATTGATTTTTAACTCCAATGAAAATGCCATTCTAAAACAAAATGAAAATATCACTACATAGTACAAAACAAAGTCGCTTCCCGCTGTCTGTCTGTCCCTATGTATGCTTAGATCTTTAAAACTACGTAACGGATTTTGATGCGGTTTTTTTTGTACAAGATAGTGATTCAAGAGGAAGGTTTATATGTATAACATTGCACCCGTGCGAAGCCGGGGCGGGTCGGTAGTTCCTTATATTTCCCACAATAGTTCAGCAAAGAGCAATTAAAGCAGCTATTTCCCGATTTTAGGTCAAACTAAATGCCACATATTTTCGCCCAGCCCGGCTGGCTAGCTAAAATATCTGTCTGGCACTGAAATAGCCCCAACGGAAATATCGGCTAATTGTTCGTTTAGAGCTAGTTCCATTTCCGTTCGTTTCAGGGGCGAGTCTATTTTAGGAGCTTTATGCGTCATCGCCATATCCCGTGACATGTTATACTTATTGAGAATTTCATTATTATAAGATGAACAGAAAAGGTAGAAATTGATTTTTAGATTCCTTTAAGTATATCAATAGGAAATATGCATGTAATTTTTTCTTCACTTAATCAATAAAATACAGTATCATCAACCCAGGAAAAGAATGAAAAGTTAAGTTCAACTACTGCTTGTCACTTAAAAAATATATTAAATTCCCACAATTTTCTACAACGGCCATTCATGTCATAGTATGTGATGTCACTTACCTTTATCTGCCTTGTTTACATCAAATTTTTTGCCCTTATTAGAATAGTTTTACTAATTCTATGTGCTTTATTCAAGCAAAAATAAACAATAGTGTACTACAATGTTTTTAAGGGCCAATAAAAGGCATTTTTAAGAAAAAAAAAAGTTTTGCATTACTTGCATATACCCTATTCTCTATAGCAGCCCAGAGTTATAACAAAGAAACATGTTAACTACATTCCTCGAATTGGTAGCCAGAGATATGGTAGTACGAGTACACCCACATTCTGAGAGTTACCTTTAGAAATCAAATGTTAACAGGGATTATTTTGTCGATAATCCGGGGAGCTACGAGTAATAATGATTGTGTAATGGGAAAAAATCTAATAATAATTTGCTCGACCCGAGAATTAAACCCAGGATCCCACGCTGAGCAGTCGCGCTAACGACCAACGAGGCAGTCAGTGGCGAACACTAGCAATATGAATAATCTATTATTACTATACCCCATCAAAGCAGATGGCTTACTTTATGTTTATTGTGTTTTTACCCTCCGGCTCAGTAGCCGGATTCGGTTGGGTACTGACCCAACCGAGTCCGGCTTCTTAGCCGGGGGGTTATCTAAACTTTGACCCTACTACAGACAGCCCCACTTTGTCTTTATGAAAATAAACATAGGTACATAATATTTTGAGCTTCCATTTCTATAGGAGTTACTACAAACTATTCCCCAGATAACATCCAACCTATCGTTTCTTAAGACTCAAACACTAGTAGATGAAAATGGTTTTCTTAAGTCTATCAATTTGGATGAAGCATCTAAATTCATTTAACGGTAAAAGAGTGACCGTGGAGTTGGTTGACGGTTTTTCTCCATAGGAAACGACTAACCCAAACCGTGCTCCTTTTGTCGACGTTTTATAAGGACCTACGTAGGTCTATGTGAAATTAAATATTTTGATTTTGGGTGGGATCAGCGGACGATATATTTGCTATAACCGCGGTGAAACCAGGTTGTGATTATTTACACAAGAGCGATCAATTCAACACAAGCAAATATGAGATAAGAGAGGCATTCAGGGTGTAACAAGACCCTTAACGAAGCCGTCAACCAAGCATTATGTACATCAAACTAAGTAACTTTACATAAAAAATATTGCTGGGAAACACCTTTTTTATGGGGTGGAAAATCACCTTTTACGGTAGGACTCAATGAAACGTACTCAAAACATTGTGCTGATGGATGGATAGAATAGTACTGGGGTCGTGGAGGTGTTTAAAATAAAAAAAAACTTGTGAGAACGTTGGAACTTTGACCCCCAATATCTCCGTAACTAGAACGTTCCCAGGTAGGGTCTAGAACAAAAAAAAATATCGCACTGACGGGGAGAACAAGTACCTTTCGGCTTTGTTAAGGGGCTTGTTACACCCTTTATATCTCTATGCCTAGTCGAAGATGAATTTGGACTTTGTTTGATGATGGATGAGCCAAATTCAATAGTGTTAACATATGAGTATATCATCTTATATCGGGCCAACCTTTTAATTTTGCACCTCTCTAGCAAACTGAATCAATTTGGTTGAACCTTGTAACATTTTCATACATCTATGCGATGACCATTATAATCTAACCAATCTAGAACTCCCAAAATTAATATCCGCTGAACTCCTTAACTCAGTCCGTTTCTGTAAATGGCAGTCCTTTGAGCCTATGTTTATATTTTATAGTATTCTCTGATTTAACATTTAAAGGATGGTCTCGTAGTAGAATCAACCAGATTTAGGACCAAGCCTCAGGCGAGTTTAATCTCGCTGTGTATGCTTTATGCTGATGGTAGATATAAAGCTAGTATTGGCTAAGAGATCTTTCAGACCACGGTTATTTTTTGCGCGTGTAAAGTCCTGTCGGCTGACGTGCGTGCTGGCGACGACGACGGCGCCTTCGGTAAAGATCCTGAGGAAACCAGCATGCCTGAGAAATATTTCTCGACGGCATGTAAAACCGAGTCAGAGGTCCATGGGCGGCATAAAAACTCTGACACTAGGTTAGGCACCAACCACACGATTAAGAAGAAGATCGAAATCGTTAGAGCCTTTTTCGAAAACTTGATTACAAATATGGCTCATATAATAGTATATGCATACTTAAGGCATCGGAAAAAATAGCCACATAAAGAAAGATTAACGATCGCTAAGCGTCTTCCCGGAAGATTGACAAAGCGACGCGACTCGGACATTCGAGTAGCGAAACAGTCGCTCTTTTGATAAAAGGCAGATAAACGCAACATAACTTAACTTTGAAGACAAAAGGAAATGTCGGAAAACAAATTTTAGAAATCGAAGATAAAAAATCTGTAATGTATTCAACCAGAAAATAATTTTCAAAACTATGTAGTATGTTGTAATAAGTTACAACATACTACATAGTTCTGAGGTCCCAAAAAATAGGACTCTTGATCTAACTTTTACTAGGAATTGACGAAGCGCCACTTTTTTTTTTTTTTTTTTTACCGATGTGAAATCATCAAATAACCCCTCCCGCTCTGGGCTGAGCAGGAGGGAGTGTCAGACTTCTACTGACTAAAACCCATCCATGTTCCTTCCTTTGCCCTTTGTGTTCCAGGGCCGCGGTATCTCTTTCGAACAGTCCCGCAACCCTGGAGTCCCGCAACCCTGGTCGAAGCGCCACTTAGTATAACATAACATGACATAACTTAGTATAACATTACATAACACCTGTAATCCCCGAAGGGTTTGGTAGAGGAGCTCCTAATCGTACACCCACATTTCGCCTGTTATGTTTAAGTCCCATATAATAGGGGGCAAGCCTATAGCCAGCAGCCGGGCACAAATCCAGACTCCGTGGCTGCTACTGAGAAATTGAGATGAATTAATTTAAACAAAGTAATATGCCTGCCTGCCTTTAAGTAAGGAAGCGCCGAGGTACCCCGCGAAATGCAAATTTTGATACGTTTTTGGCAATTAGCAGGTCTATGTCGGGCTGTATGAGAAAATCCTGATGGCAGTCCCAATAACAACACTTGTATACACGCGCGATGAAATACCTTTACGGTTAGGTTTAGTGTGTTTTTCCTATAAAGCCGGAAAACATTTCAGCGTCAAGGGTTATAAACTGCAGGAACATTGCCTTTGTGACATTTTCCTGTGAGTAAACTTGTAACACGTGTTTACCCACAAAAAAGGGCTTTACACAGGTGCACAAAGAAAACTCTTTTACGATTATAGTATCTTTGAAATTATTAGATGAACCAATGATCTGAAAAGTGGTAGACTGGATGTGGAGGCGGAGAAACGTGTATTACGGCGGATCTTGGAGGAGGCTTTTGTGCATCAGAGAGCTATGTTACGCTGACCTTCTTTGAGGAACAAACTAAAAAATTGCTACAGAGCGTAGGTCCTCAAAAAGTATAAGGTGCAGTCGCCCGGACATCAAATTACCGCAAACTGTCAAATTTTCTCGTTAGATTTTGAACTTAACTAACAACATTTTATGGTTTAAAATCATTTGGAGAAATTTGTCAGTTTGTGTTAACTTGATGTGCTTGGTACTTTTACACTCAAAACACAAGAATATTCAAACCGATGGACCCGCGAGCAAAGTTAACAAACAAAAATATACAGAGGACGATAAAATATTTTATATTTATCTTTCTTCATTTCCATATGTAGTCATAAAATAAGCGATGTGTATGGCTTAAAAAAATATGATCGTACCTTCCTGTTTCTTCTGGTTTACGTTTATGACAAATCATTTCCGTATCCACGAACCCGGCGAATACGTAGAGAAATAATCGGGTGGGTCTGTCGGGGCACACGGCGGCTGCTGGTTTCGACGAGTCGCTTTTGAACTTCAAGATTGAAATAAAAACTAGACCGACGTCGTTATAAGTTTATACACAACAGACGCTGAATGACTTATAAAATATGTATTTTGATTAATATTATTTATTTAATTTTACATTTTAGGAATGGTTTTAGGACCCCTAAAAATATAATAACAATAATAGGTTGAATTTTTCAAGTGGGTGTGGATGGCCAAATCCGAAACTATGAGGAATAGCGAAAAATACTCAAAGGAGACTCTTTGGAGACCGATTTTAATGAAAATTAATATGGATAAGATAGGAATTGAACCCGTTGATCTTGAAAAGTCACATACACTGTAGCGGATCAAATTGTAGCAAGTAATAACATACGGCAAACTAAAGAAAAGAGTTCATGTTTGCTAAAATGCAGTTTTTGTTTTCATCAAAATCAGGCTTGAGACTTCTTTGAGTATTTTCGCTATTCGTCATAGTTTCAGATTTGGCAACCCACGACCACTTCAAAAATTCAGCATGTGTCATTCAGCATAACTAAATTACCAATTACAAGCCTCGACAGTAATTTCATAACAATTCCTAGAACACAAAGTCAGCAAACAAAGAAGAAAGAACATAGAAGTGTTAAAGCACTAGAAACCCGATAGCCAGGCAACTAGTATAAAATAGAAGACACCTTCATATTCAAGCTCTTCAAAATTTCTTCTAAAAACGTATTTTTGTGTCGCTGAAAGCGCTTTAAGTTGTGAACTCGAAATGAATGGGTTCCACTTTGTATGCATTAGGCACACGGCCGCCGCTGCAACTTTCCACCTATTCGATAGGTTACCTCTAACTCATTTAACACCATTTCTACCTTCATTTTGACACATTTTCTTCCCGGGATTTCAACTCTATTTTCAATGAGGTGTCTACTATAAAGAGTGTAACAAGACCCTTAACGAAGCCGAAAGGCACTTGTTCTCCCCGTCATTGCGATCATTTTTTTTGTTCTAGACCATACCTGCGAACCTTCTAGTTACGGAGATATTGGGAGTCAAAATTCCAACTTTTCACAAGTTTTTTTTAAATACAACTTTTTAATGTAAAGTTTTACTATAAACATCTCCACAACCCCCATACTAGTCAATCCATGGATGGATTTGCAGCACTGTTTTGACTACGTTACAGTGAGTCCCACCGTAAAACGTGACTTTTCACCCCATAAAAAAAAATTGTTTCCCAGCAATATTATTTGCGTAAAGTTACTTAGTTTGATGATAATGCTTGGTTGACGGATTCATGTTCCACCCTGTGTTTTACGAGAACTATCAATTATCAATATCGTTTTACTCAAATGAACGCCCGACGCACCCTGGACAGCCCTACATTATTTCTTATCAAAGTGAACTAGAACAATTCAAATCAGCAAAGATAGCCTAGTGATGTGACCGTCTGGCTACCAAGTCATCGGTCTCGAGTTCGAACCGAAGACACGCACCTCTGATTTTTCGGATTCATAGTATTGTACGAGTATAATTATAACTTGCTTCGGTGAAGCCACGAAAAAGAAGAAGACGAAAGAACAATCAAAGAATTATTCTTTCTCTTACCTTGTCTTTAGATTGAAGATTCACTGAAGATGCAGTGGGAGTCAACTCCTATGGCAGGACAGAAGGCGAAATTGAGAATATCTGTCTATTCTTCTATTACATTTTCACGTTCACAACATTGAATCGATAATGTTTGACAGATCCGTAGCCTGAAAAAGGACACACGCTACTTATGTCGTAAATATTTTTGTATAAAAAAGTAGTTGAAAAAACAAAAAACCCAACTGAAAAAACTGAAAAGGGTTCTTTTTAGTTTTTTCAACTACGGTTTTTATTTACAGCTTTTTAGTTTAGTAACGTTAAAGATTTCGCAGACGATTTAACTTTTATATAACATACGGTTTTTTCCCTTTTTATACGATTTGTCACTTCGAATTACTTTTAAATATATAAGTTGTTTATATTTTTGTAATCACCTTTTAAAACTCTTCATTTTGATACCCCACCAGACGTATAGTAAGAAAAAAAAAACGAATTCCACAATATGACACCCCAAATCCACCATTTTTATTTGTTTTTTATTTGAATGTAGCCATGATACTCGCGCCACCAAGACGAATCTAACGACGTATAATTTATCCAGATTCCTTCATACCTTTAGGAGTTACGAGGGAACAAAGAAACGGACATACAGGGCATGGGCATGGGTATACAGGTCAAACACATAACCCTCCTTTTGGGCTTCGCCGCAGTCGGGTAAAAATACAACAATTTGTACAATTTAACCACATAAAGAACACGAGGACTAAATTAGTACACATGTAGATACCCAGAAGGCCAATGCTTCAACTTGATTGAAACGCTGATAACAATTCTAGCTTCATTCATCTGTTTCAGTATCACTGATCAGCAGAGGGGGCGAACATTATAATAGGGCTCCTTCGATCGCATTTGCATCTCTCCTGTCAACCGAACAAATAGAATTCAAAAGTCAACTGAAGGGATCGGGTTAACTGCCACTTATGTTACATTGCGGAATGTTGTTATAATAATACTTATTGAGATGTTGTAAGATTATTATTGAAAATTATGTAGGATTGAGTGCAAAGACAATTTAAATACTTTTAATGTACGATAATAATTACAGAGGGTGTAAATAGACCCTGAACGAAGCCAAAAGGCACGTGTTCTCCACATCATTGCGATATTTTTTTTGCTCTGGATCTTTCCTGGAAACCTTCTAGTTACAGAGATTGTACCGGACTGAATCTAACCACCACTGCTGGACACTGAGACCGTTCAACGTGAAGAAAAACAGACGTGATGGTCGGTGGACTCGTTTAGTAATGATGGAAAACAAAAGGTCTCAAAAATAAATAAAATTCGAAATATAAAGAAACACTGTACAAAATACATCAAAAACTATAAAGCTGTTAAAAAAGTGCACATTCCTCCCCCCTTGTTATGCCCTCAGCTTGAGCAGCTTCTTCAAGGGCCTCGTCAGTGTGCCCGCTGCAGTCCTGACATCCGCCACTCGGATCACCTAGCTCGTGCAGATACAAGCAGTCTGGTTTGGGACAGGGTTGGTTCTTCATAAAGTTGGCGCAGTACTTGGTGGTGCCCAGCAAGCCCTTGAGGAACCAGCCGTTTAGCGTCACGTTATTGACGCCCTGGACGGCTCGCAGCGCGTCGCACGGCAACGCGTACGTCACGTACGCTGACGCCAGTGTCCAGCAGTGGTGATTTAGGTTCAGTCCGCTACAGAAATATTGGAGGTCAAAGTTCCAACTTTTTCACAAGTTTTTTTTTAAATCTTGTAATTATATTTTAAATACCTTCATAAGCTGTTTCCTATTCAATGCTTCCATCAGCACAATGTGTTGAGTGCGTTACATTGAGTTTTACCGTAAAACGTAATTTTTCACCCCAAAACAAAAGTCGGTTCCCAGCAATATTTTTTGCGCATGTTAATTTAGTTTGATAATTATACAGAATGCTTGGTTGACGGTTTCGTGAAGGGTTGGTTTACCATCTTGTATTATTTACTGGTTATTGTGTCAGTACAAGTTTAACATAAAAAAATTATTAGCGAAATTAATCCATGACAGTGTTATTCGCAAATAATGTTAACTCGTATATTCACCGCATCACAGACTCGTGAGACATGCACCGTTTTATGACGTCACAAGATTTACTCGCTCGTAACAGTTTTAAGAACTTTAACCCGACTTTAGAAGCGACTCGCATTTTACTTTCAACTCATTTTATTGTTATTTTCCTAGCATCAAGTCTTTTACAGTCCTCGTAGACGCAAAGGGTCTAAAAGATACTTTTATTAGTGTTTGTCCGTGAGTGACAGTAACGTTTGAGCTTTCCTAAAAAGGAGCCAAATAAAAGGGAAAGAAGAAGTGTCATTGGGTTTTGCCATGAGGAATTTCGCAGTAGCAACCACGAAGTTAGTGCCCAGTTTATAGCAATAAGCTCACCTATATTATTATTTTACTTTCTTTTAAAAAACGCTGCCCTATACTAGGAATTGCTCCTGTATCGTGGGTGCGTTTAAGCATATAAACTCACATACACAAACAGTCAGACCTGCAATTATTTGTTCCGTGTGGGAATCGATCCCACGACACGCAGCGCAGCAGCAAATCGCACAGCCACTGCGCCAACCGCGCCGTTCGTCCGGTATTACATGGGACTTGAACAAAACTGGCGAGATGTGGGTGTTCTAGTAGATACACCTCTGTCTTACCGTCCAGGGATTACAGACGAGATGATAATGTCTTACAATTATGTTAAAAAGGAATCGGTAACAATCAGCCTTGTACTTTAATGATAATGCAGCCTGTAATATCTATATCAATATCACATTGTACTGGGATCAATCCATCATCACTGACAGGACTATTGTAGTCAATAAGCCTGATAATGCTGGTGGATCGATCAGAGCGGCGCGCAATGAATGTTTTCATAACGGTCCCGCATGATGGGAACTTCGTGAAAGCCGAAAAAGATAAACAAATCAAGTATCTTGACTTGGCTCGCGAGGTTGTCGACATGTGGGATGTGGACTCAGCAATCATTGTGCCGATAGTCGTATCAGCCCATGGCTTAATTGCCAAGAGCCTCGATGAATACCTAAGGAGGCTCTCGTTAGGCAGCTGGATCAAGGGCTTGATTCAGAAAACGGTACTCTTGGACACGGCTCGTTCCTCTCTCTGGAGCCTGACCGTCGGTAGCTTGGACCCTGTTCCCGATACCGGTGGGCTACAATTCTTTATTTTTTT
Organism: Eugnorisma glareosa; assembly: GCA_947578425.1. NCBI lineage: Eukaryota > Metazoa > Arthropoda > Insecta > Lepidoptera > Noctuidae > Eugnorisma > Eugnorisma glareosa. The sequence continues at coordinate 13,493,778 of OX387960.1, read as the reverse complement.
TTTAAGGAATGTTTAAACATTTAAATAATTTGTCTTTAAATGAATAAAGGGAGTAATAATGCAGCCTGTCCCCAATTACGTTTGAATTGATTTCTAGAATATTCAGTCGTCGCTAAAGATCGGTGGGTCCACAGAACAATGTCCATTAGTTAATATTGTTATTAATACCCTTAGGCTCAGAGCAATTACTGGTGCTAAAGGTTGATAATGAAGTGCTATATTACTGGTGAGGCTTCTGGCGTCCTGAAACGTTTGTTATTGAACAGATTGTAGGTCAAACGGGCCTGTTTAATATTGTCTCCCTAAGAGCGGATTGTGCCAATGAAACTTAACGCGTAATATATTAAGGGGAAAGCACCAACGTAGCCTGCAAAATTCAAATTTTGTTACGTCTTGTAATTTGCAGGTTAGTATCAGTTTGTATTATCATCATCGTCATCATCATTTCAGCCGAAAGACGTCCACAGCTGGATATAGGCATCCCCCAAGTGTCGCCACATTGACCGGTCCCGTGCGTCTCGCATCCAGCGGTGGGAGGCCTTCCAACGCAACGTCTTCCGCATCGCGGTCGCCACTCCAGAACTGCAGAAAAGTTCAGGTTGTACTACAATGCGTGACCGTAACAAATATGGCTTTACTGAATTATAATCATTAAAATCATCCACATAACCCTCTTTATACAGAAAAGGTCCTAAAAACACATAAAATCGACTCGCAAACGCATGTCTGGTTTGAGGTTTTGTGCAAATTAGGTCCTAGTTTATTTAATCCCAATGAATGACTTTTTCATGAAATAGTCCTCCAGTTTTTTGCCAGTTATAGGGGGGTCCCTATAACTGGCAAAAAACTTTTACTTTTACTTTTTATTTCAATTAGCACCGCAAAAGTGGACTCCGGTTGCTACTATAAAAAACGTAACTGTTTTTTTTTTCTTACTAGCTTTTTTATGGAGTTCGATAATTGTCCCAAGGGATCATACTACCGAAAAAAAACATATTTTTTGTGTTAATCCAAGTTATAAACTATCTGTGTGCTAAATTTCATCCTAATCCATTCAGTAGTTTTTACGTGTAAGAGTAACAAACATCCATACATCAATACATCCTTACTAATTTTCGCATTTATAATATTAATGTGAATAGGATGTTTTATTTCCACAAAGTAAATGAATAGTCTGTTTTGAAGAATAAATTCGCACAAACAAGCTAATCTATGGAGCGTGACGTAACATCTTTTCACGTCTGTTTAGGACCTGTAATGCGCAAGGTAAGGGGCGCAGGTGTATACTGTTAACACGGTTCGAAAACCAGCTGTTCCTGAGTTATTGACTGTGTTCTGCTCTCATTTTTTATAAGCAAAGGTTCTTTGTTCCTGTGTTGTAACTGATTTCTGAAATGCTGTTTTTTACAGGTCTGTAAATGAAGAGTGTAACAAGACCCTTCACGAAGCCGAAAGGTACTTGTTCTCCCCGTCCGCGTCATTGCGATTATACTCGTAATTGTTGCGTAAATTTACTTAGTTTGATGTACATAATGCTTGGTTGACAGCTTCGTGAAGGGTCATGTTACATCCTATATATTGCCGAGAGCTCTTGGCTAAACAATAACAGCCACTCAGGTCGCGCTTGCCTAGGTTGCTCCGTGAACGGATGACCGCTCATTACGTACCGTGTTCCTCCGTGCCTCGGAAAGCACGTTAACCCCGTTGGTCCCGGCTGTCATTAGTAGATCTATGACAATGCAGTCAGCAGGCAGTACAGTCTAGTCGTTACAGGTGGTCAGTGACCCGAAAGTCTGGCAACCAGTCTTACCAAGTGGCATCGTATCACCCAATACTAACTGGGTTGTGGAGGTTAGATAGGCAGTCGCTCCATGTAAAATACTGGTATCTGGTATCTGGTCGGCTTCCAGTCTAACCAGATGCAGCTGAAGCTGCATCTGGTTAGACTGGAAGCCGACCCCAACATATTTGGGAAAAGGCTAGGCAGATGATGTAAATATATTGCCAATGACATGTTGTATCTACATAGATACAAGTAGTCAACACTACCCTACTAACGCTATTGTGGTGGCAGACTTCTTGTCCAAGCTTGTTTAACACTAAAGGAATCATTTGCATGACGAAGAAGAAGAACACAGAAGTCGTTGAAGAATCAATAATTTTGCGATTGACACTTTCTGAACTTCAAATTCTCAAATCAGAAACCGACCGAATTGATTCAACTACAAAATGAAACAATTAATATCAAGTACCCCTGTAGTAGTAGTACTCACTTTCATTTATCTTGAGAAAGACATTGATTCTTCTACTCACCTGATGATTCAGACTCGTGACGAAGTTGACATAAACACAAAAATCTGTGACTTTTGTAGGATTCCGTATTCAAATGGCTAAAACGGAACCCTTATAGATTCGTTCTGTCCATCTGTCTGTCCGTCCGTATGTTTCAGTTGTCAGGAAAAACCTTTTGAAGCCAGTCAGTCTCAAATATCGTCCATATTTTCTAATAACCATTATTCTTTTCCAGCTCAGTGGTCATAAAACAGTACCTAGGTGTTATCCAAAAATTATAGCCATCTTAGGAGTAGTAAATAACGTTATCAAAACAACGATATAGCGTATCTAGCCGCCTTTAGTACTCGTTAAAGGCTATTCTAGGAGAGAGATGGGACCTCATATTTTATATTAACTGAGAGGATCTAGACAGGGCTAGACAAGCTAAAAGGTTTGATAGATAGTTTATTGTCTCGTAAACAATAAAACATTTATAAAACAAAAGATTCTGCGTGGTACAGACCTACAATAATCTTTTCCCACTCGTATGCATGTTCACACTGACGCTCGTTAACATTGTAAGATCTTGTACCTTTTTTTTTTTTTTTTACCGATGGGAAATCATCAAATAACCCCTCCCGCTCTGGGCTGAGCAGGAGGGAGTGTCAGACTTCTACTGACTAAAACCCATCCATGTTCCTTCCTTTGCCCTTTGTGTTCCAGGGCCGCGGTATCTCTTTCGAACAGTCCCGCAACCCTGGCAGGCGTCGGCCCTTACGGACCCCTCCCTGTTTGCTGACTCTCCTTGAGGCGCGCGTGGAACACGAACGCGCCGTCGACATGGCCTGTCGTCATAAGACGGACGGACGGCGAGCTAGCCCATAGCTCACCGTCCACAGATCCGGTCCGATCTTGTACCTACATGGTAATTTTTATGTGGAATTTATTTAAAAAGTAAGATGGCGTTGTTAGTTCCATGCGTCTAAAGGTCCTTGTGCTTCTTGAGGCGATCGTCGTTTTCTTCTTTTTCTTCTTTTCCAGAGTATTTATTTATTTTAGCATTTCCAGTACATCTCGAAAGTACCAATAAAATATTCCACCAGATGGTAATATAAATTTTATTGATTTGCTGAACTCCACGTTGATATTTGAAAGCTAAAAATGTCCCGAATCCCCAGTCTTACCAAAGGGTACCTAGTACTAACTGGATTGTGGAGGTCAGATAGGCAGTCGCTCCATGTAAAGTGCTGGTATTCAGCTGCACCCGGTTAGAGTGGAAGCGGACCCCAATTGGGAAAAGGCTAGGCAGATGATGAATTATTTTCATTAAAAACATTCTCATAATCTCATTTAAACAGCGAGCACGCATTGCAAGCAAACTCCAACCTTGATCCCAAGAACACATGGGTTCGTTTCCTTGAAACAGATTACTTGAAACATGCTCAACGATTACATCATCATCAGTCTAAGCAGTCCAGTGCTGGACATAGGCCTCCTCAATCGCAGGCCACTCAACTCGCATCTCAGCAACTCTCATCCAGTTGCTACCAGCCACCCAGCGAAGATCGTCGCTCCACCGAGCCAGAGCGTCCCACCTCACGCTTGCCGATTCACGGTCTCCACTCAAGAACACGTCTACACCAACGGTCATCGGTTCTTCTGCTATTATAACCGGCCCATTGCCACTTCAGCTCACTTATTTTGTGAGCTATGTCAACAACTCTGGTTCTTTGTTGGATCACCCCGTTCCGGTTGCGATCTCCAATGTCCTCAGAGAGACTCCAAGCATAGCCTGTTCCATAGCTCGCTGAGCGACCTTGAATATATGAACCAGTACCGTGAGTGTCCACGTTTCGACCCCGTAAGTCATAACAGGCAGGACGCACTGGTTGAAGACCTTATAGTCTTTAGACTCTTTGGTATACCCAACGATTACATGCAAATTCACATTAAGTCAAAATAATTATGTAAACAAAGGGTTCCACGGAATTTCTTCTACGAAAACGTCAAACCTTCTTAGATTGTAAAGGTTTTTTCCTCTTAGTGATTGATGAACTTTGCACTTTCTAGCCTCCCTCCAAATTATCGTAACATGACGTGATCGATTAGTCTTTGATTTTATACATTTTTCATTAATGTTACGTAGCTATGTTGTTTTTGTTTCTTTTCTGAGTATTTTTACTATATTACCTTATTTTTATTTATTTTTTTTCATACAGCGGCCGTTTATGGTTTAAACAAACATAATTTACGGGATGTGTAAAATAACGTTTTAATTCGTGACGACAATGTTTTATTTACAAGGGATTTTGTGTCTCGCAGATACAAACTAGGTTTTTCTTTAAAAATAATTGATATAAATTAAAGTGACACAGCATAGCATAGAATAAACAGCATATATTGTTCCCACTGGTGATGGTGGGACACTGGCCAGGAGGCCTAGAGAGGACTCTATGAGAGGGAATGAGCTATAACATACTGGCCGAACGCGGGTTGGTAGATGTCACATGCCTTCGAATTTTTGGTTCTAGGACATAGGCCTATATATACTACAACCATAAAATCGAAGGTTCCCCACCGTTTTAAATCATTTTCTTTTTTTTCTGTTAAATAAGCGTCAGCACAACTGACTGGTTTACCCCAAAGTTTTGGTAACTGGTTTTCATCAAACACTTGCACTTACATTATTCACTCTCACATTTTGAAAGTTTACCACAAGATCAGAAATGCACCCACTTGACACAGACCACTGGCACGTCAGCCATTATAGAATTATATAAGCATACCCTATAGCGGGACACTGCCCTCTAAGATACAGGCCTAGCCTAGTTTAGGGGACAGGGTTGAAACTATTGTACCTACTTATTTACTTATGCTAAACTAAGAACTTTAATCTGTATGCAGTGCAGTGTACTTGAACTTTGTGGTAATATTTTTTTTTTTTAACACACTCAAAATAGTAAAATGTTATTAGATGAGAACACAAATCTCATATTTTACAATAATATTCCTTTTCGCTTTACTTCCAAGAGAAAAAAACAGCCATTTCTTATGCAGACATCGCAATATTTACCGTATTTGGCACTAATCGTGAATAAAATCGAATAAAATACAGCGGCAGCTACCAGGGCGCCAGGAAATAAGAGCACCTCGCCTGACGTTCACGACTTATCTATCAGTTTTGCAGATTAGATTAATATTCCTTGAGGGCGCTGCAGCGGAAACGAAAAGGAATAATTAGTTCATTTTTATTTGCTGGACTTATTTTTTAACTTTATTTCTTTAAACTCGTGTTTCGCTGTCTTTATATAAATAAAATAATCCTAAAGACTTACCTATGTATCTGAAACATGCTTTTATTAAAATTGCGGTTTCAATACTATTCATAACACTTAATTACTGACTACTTCGTTCCAAGTATTTTAGGGTTTTTAGGGTTCAGTACAAAAACGCAACCCTTATAGGATCACTTTGTTGTCCGTCTGTCTGTCTGTCAAGAACCTTTTTCTCAGGAATGCGTGGCGGTATCAATCTGAAATTAATACCAAATACTCAAGTCTGCTACCCCTTGGAGCAATGAAAAAATCAAACTTGTAAGTACATGCGATCAAAAGATATGACTGTTTATGTGGAATATTATGCGATTTCACAAGGGAATCAAAACCACTGGTTGGGTACTACCCTTTGTCCTAGAATCATGAAATTTGGCAAAAGCAAGGCCTTACAGCACAAATAAAGGAAAAAATAAAAAAAAGTTGAAAATTAAAGGGTGTCCCCATACATACATAGTTGACGCCAATTAAGTTTTTTTTTAAATAATGGTACGGAACCCTTCGTGCGCGACTCCGACTCGCACTTGGCCGGCTTTTCCATCAAGAATTCTTCAGAACAAGTCATGAGACTGAATTTGTTACAGGTTGAAGGCAATAGGCTTGCTCCCTATTCCTATAACTGGTGAGATACAAGGCGTAAACAGACCGTTCACGAAGCTGTCACGAAGCATACTTGTGCATAAAACTAAGTAACTCTACGTAAAAATTGTTGCTGGGAATCGACTTTTGTTTTTTGGATGAAATATCACGTTTTACGATGTACTCAATGTAACGCACTCAAAACATTGTGCTGATGGAAGGATTGAATATTTCAGGGGTCATGTGGATGTTTAAAGTATGTTATAAAACATTGAAAACTAAAAATAAAAAAAAGTAGGAGCTTTGCCCTCGAAATCTCCGCAGCTAAAAGGTTCCGAGGTAAAATTCAGAACAAAAAAAAGGCAAAATAAGTGCCTTTCGGCTTCGTTAAAAGACATTATTGATTACTCTCTTTCGAGAAATACAAGAGTACTTACCGCTGTTAAAACTGACCTGAACTTTACTAAAATATCAACACAGAATCATACGTCATGGTCACAAAACCAATTTTATTATTACTAGCCATTTGTGTCCCACTGCACTGCAAATGCCTACCTTCCCTCTTTTCACTTATCCCTATCTAGTGCTGGGGGCCTAAAATTGCCACTTTATCAGAATCATAATACGAATCACGTTAAAATTTTAAAACTCTTAAATTGGACTTTGTGGTCATAACCATAAAGACCATTTTAAGAATTTTAAATTTTGATCGTGATTCATATTATGATTCTGATAAAGCTTCCATTTCAGGCCCCCTGTTACTCGCCAATCTTTGTGAAAAGTGTCGAGTTCGTCCCACCGTCTTCTTCTGGGCCTGCCGCGTTGCCGTTTCCTGCTGTTTGGGACCCATTGTGTGGTTACTTTAACCCATAGCTCCTCCGGCATGCGACAAACGTGACCAACCTAGGTCCATTTCAGCTTGGCAGCCGTGTGACCTTTACAAAACCAAGCAACTATTATTCCTCCGAATATAACTCAAATTGACCTTTACAATTTCAGTCCTAACAAACATTCGCCCACAAGCACTTTAAGCAAAAGGTAAAATATTGTTTGTATTAAAATAGATCGAAAATAACCACAAAAATGATTTTCGGGATCTTTATTGACTTTCTACAACCTTATTGTTACAAGAATAAAGATTAATGTAATTTTGACAAGCTTGTCTTGCTTGGCGCGATAGCGTTTGAAAGACACGGAAGAGGGTGAGTAGATAATCGTGGATTAAACGAAGTTGGGGTATCAGGGTAATTTATGATAGTACAGTTTTTATTTTACAGTAATGTTCTAAAGTAACAAATATTTTTTAGTGAAACTTAAAAGATATTGAAAAAAGTGCCAATACTCCTAAATCATGGTACCCACTGACATAACAGCACTTTTGTATTGATGATACATTTCTTAGAAGCAAATAAACAGCATTTATTGTTTTAAATAAAATAGGTACCCATTTTACTGTCATTGCTTAGTTATTACTTAAAAAAAAAAAACCAAGTTGTCATAACTTTTAAGGAGATCAAGTTAGGGCTCTACCACAGAGATATATTTTACTGGAACATACTACTGCTTTATGAAAAATACTTGTATCTTTCGGGCATTTTTTATCGCTAATCATAACATGAGCTCGTAACTCTGCGATACCAAATGATGGATATCATAGAATCGATAATGGTTTAATGATGATAATTTTTAGAGGGGTGAATGAACTTTTAGTAATATGATGCTATCGCGTATTCCAAATCGAAGGCATCATGAGACTCCTCACGTCCCAGCCGCCGCGGGAGACGCACCGGGCGTCGGCGTCGGGGGCCACGTGGTGGCCCCCGGCCACTGTAGGCGCGGGTCTGTGGACGGTGAGCTATGGGCTAGCTCGCCGTCCGTCCGTCTTATGACGATAGGCCGTGTCGACGGCGCGTTCGTGTTCCACGCGCGCCTCAAAGAGAGTCAGCAAACAGGAAGGTGTCCGTAAGGACCGATGCCTGCCAGGGTTGCGGGATTGTTCGAAAGAGATACCGTGGCCCCGGAACACAAAGGGCAAAGGAAGGAACATGGATGGGTTTTAGTCAGTAAAAGTCTGACACTCCCTCCTGCTCAGCCCAGAGCGGGAGGGGTTATTTGATGATTTCCCATCGGTAAAAAAAAAAGTCATCACGAGACTGTAACATCAGAGAGAGCAGATTACCATAACCATATCATAACTTAGTAATGAGAATTGAAACTAATCAATTTCGTGACATTGAGAAAGAGCAACCGTTTTGAAAACTTAGTCCATCCTGTTACATTAATAATAAAAGTCAAAAACACAAATGAATGTAAGTAAATCCACACAAAAATGTGAAACACAACAACATAGAGCAAAATCCCAGGGCCGCGCCGCCATTCACAAACGCTTCGATTCGATTTCGATTCGATAAATCGTATGTCTGTCTTTTTTTGGCATTACGAAAGCGAACGAGATTGTCATACAACTTTCCGAATCGAAGCGTCTGTGAATATCACAGTCACTGATTTTATTCTGAAACACCAGCTACAATGTTATTTATAACTGAAACCCCTGCGAGAATATGTATTTACTGTACAGAATATATTGAAGATGAATTGCTTAGAAGTTAAACCTTATCGTCTCTCTACAGACGACCTCTTCGGTATTCAAAGTTGCACACTCTCTGTGCAACGTGAACAGGAGTTATTTTGCAGTACACTAGATGTACAGTCACCAGCTCATCTAGCTACCACAAATTGTCAAATGATTTTAAACCCTAAAGTGCTGATGATTAAGTTCAAAATCGAATGAGAAAATTAGACAGTTTGTGGTAATTTGATTCGCTAGCGACTGTATAGTGATGTGTGCTAAGATGTCTGGTTCTGTTAAATTAAAGTTTATTCGTCAAAAGTAACTGCACAAATGTGATTATTCGGTGAGCCACAAACCAGGCGTAGTTTGTATCATGTGTACACGCAGGTAATGCATAAAACTTATAAATTCAAGCGTATCAAGCAAAGGGTAGCCACGTCTGATATCAATCATTTAGCGTCATTTTAAATGAATTTTTATCCGGTTAAACTTTAAGGTATTTAATCCAGAGAGTATTTATTTTAAAAAATTGGAGTAAACATATGGTATTATTTTTACAGTTACTAAAATAGCCTATAACCTTTGTGTATATAAAGTCTAGACTAGATGGAGCATGAAATGTGCCAAAACGTGTTAAAAAATATCAGCCGACTCTTAGCTTATAAGTTCGCACACAGAGACGGACGCACAGTGTTTACATTATGCGTCTATTGTCAACGTGCACCGGCCGCACGCACACATGTTTAAAATTGTTGCCCCGTTTTCTTTATTTTGGTTGTAGGGCGACGCTCCATCTCGACATTATAATCAAAGCCCATAACATCACGTCTTTAAAACCGGAAAGGTTTGGCAGAGTTGTACATACTTAGGTTACCCTTATGTTTAAATCTCATGTAAAAGGAGGCGACCGGAGGGTTGGAGGAGAAAATTTCAAAGATGTATTTTACTTGAGATAAAAATGGTTAGAAGAAACATCATGTACGAATCGAGGTAACTCACAACTTGAGTTATAAATATACTGCACTGCAGCAACATGCACTTGCAGTTGACTGTACCCTACTGACGGAACCTATTAAACTTACCTTAAGTTTTTACAAAGTTGAGCATTATGTGTCAAGTGACCCGGTACGGTACTCAAGTAAACAGGCTGCCTTCATGGAGTTATGAAAACTATCAACTTTTGAAAGATGGCGGTGAGAAAATTGCTTTTTTCTTCTTTTTCCTTAGCTTTATGGTGTGGTAAAACCATAAGGGCTTATTTACGGAGAGGGCGCTAGCAGCGGCCCGCGTCATCACACGCGCAAACACAATATGACGATGTTGATGCTTGCAGAAAACTGGCTGGCCGCAACGCTGCATGCGTCGCGGTGATGTCACCTTTGGGCTCCGCCGCAAGTAACACAGCATTTCAAGCAAACGCGCGTAAAATCGCTTCTCCGTAAACGCTCTTATACATGGCCATATAAAAAAAAAACCAAATTATGTCCCATAATGTCGGAGTGTCCAAAGTTCCCAAAATCCTGCACTTCTGAGGACCTCGTAAACAACTGGGCTTAAATCATTTCATGAAGTTTTTTTATTAAGAAGAATTTACAGAACATAAAATTCACGAACGGTGACTAACCAGCCTCTTGAAAGAAGTCATATGTAACTATAAGTAATAAATAACTTGATAACTGAAACTAGTATGCGGTATATTTGATCTCAGTTTACAAACTAAACGAGCGGTTAACCTAACCCGATGCAAACCAGCTGCAAATTAATTGCTGGAGAGTAACCCGACGTTGATTTATAACTTAAGTATGAAAGCTGGTGGTTAAGGCCTTAACTTGTAGAAAATGTACTGTTATTTATTGAAAGACAGTTATAAAAAAAATAGGGTAAGAACTTGAGCTCTTCTACATTCGACAGATGTCATATTTTTTATGATGATAATTTTTGGTGTACCTATGTTGTCTTAAGTAATACTTCTCCAATATTTTGTCAGGATTTAAAGTGATTTTTAAACATCCGAAAAATAACAAATTTGAATATTTAGGGTTATTCCCTTAATATTTCACTTACTGGTTTTTTAAACTGACTTTTAAAAAGAGTTTCTCAATTCGGCTGTAATTTTTATGTTTGTCATGTTAAGCAGACATGAAATTTTAATAATCTTCTTAAAACTTCGACCTAGTTTAAGATTGTTTTAAGGTTAACTTGAGTATTTCAACAACAAAGATGTTACCGCAGCTTCAGGCTATATCGTTAAATCTTTCCATATATCTACCCCCTGCACTCGAGACATAAACCCGAATCGACGTATACCGTAGAGAGATAGAGAACCCCATCATAACGACAGTAGCTTCAATTTGGTGTAGCAGAATTAATTACTTTCTAAACTAGTGGCGACTCAATACATGTAGACGATGTCAGTTTAGGTCTGGGCACGTTTAATAACTAGAATGCTGAATATACTGATGCAATAATAGGAAACAGGGAAACGAGCGAAATTCTGAGCTCAAGTTGGTTGTTGAGTTCGGAAAAACTGTTATTGGATTTTCCCGTCAAATTATTGAGAGCAAATAAGAACAGCCGCTTGAGTCTATCTTCAGGTTAAGCCGCACTTGCCTAGGTTGGTCCGTGGATGGGTGACCACCCATTACATACTGAGTTTTCCCGTGCGTCGAAAAGCACGCTAAGCCGTTCGTCCCGGCTGTCATTTGTAGATCTTTGGCAGTCGTTACAGACAGCCAGTCTTACCAAGAGGTTTCGTATTACCCAGTACTGATCGGGTTAGATAGATTGGTGGTCAGATAAAAAGTCGCTCCATGTAAAATAATGTTATTCAGCTGCATCTTGTCAGACTGGAAGCTGACCCTAAAATAGTTGGGGAAAGGCTAGGCAGATGATGAATTGCTAAAGTCGGAAAAGTTCAATCGGGTGGTTGCATTAGAAATTTCTCAAGTTCAGAGTTGGATCTGTGCCCGGTTGATGGAAAAAGGCTCGCCCCTTTTTACATGGGACCGAAACATGACTAGCAAAATGTGGGTGTACTATTAGGTACACTTTGACTACAGTCGTGATGTTATGTTACGTTACGTTGATTTTATGACGAGCAACATTACCTACCTATTATAAATAACAAAAACAAATCGTCAAAAATCTAATGTATGAAAAAGGATAGCTAAGGTAAGGTAATAATCACGGTACGCAACACAACTGCGATTTCCGGAACCAGAAATGAAACCTTTTCCTTATTTTCATCCTTATTTGAACCCTCTTTAAACGTGTACCGACGGCAAAAGCGATAAGTATGCAGACACGCAAAGTTTTTTTTTTACGTGCAACGATTTTGTCTTTAATCAATGTTCATATTTAAGTCCATTTCTGTGGTTATTAGAAAATAAATCCAGGTACCACTTCACAGTGACATTATTTTTCTACGTAATAAACATAATATAACATCACGCCTGTTTAGGCAAAATTGTACCCAATACCTAGTACACCCACATTTCACCAGTTATGTTTAAGTCCCGTGTGATAGGGGGCGAGCCTATTACCATCAACCGGGCATACATCCAGACTTCGTGGCTGCTACTGAGAAATTCCTGATGGAAAAACCCAATAACAATTTGCCCGACCTGGGAAACGAACCCAGGACCTCATGCTCAGCAGCCGCATTGCTACCACTAGACCAACGAGGCAGTCAATACGTAATAAAGTACGTTATTGCTGGTGTTAACCACAGTTGTTAATAAATAAAATAATAAAAATCTTTATTTTCAGACCAGAGATCCATCTATACTAATATTATAAGTTTGTATGTAGGGGGTAATCTCCGGATCTACTGAACCGATTTTGAAAATTCTTTCACTAATAGGAAGCTACATTATCCCCAAGTGCCATAGGCTATATTTACGACGTGCCCGTGGGATAATTTTCGACCAAAACGCGAGCGAAGCCGCGGGCAACAGCTTGTGCCAAATATAACAAGAAGAAAAAATCATGAAAATTGAGTACCTACCTAAGTTGAATGACTACGGGTAGGCACGGGACATTGGTGAGAGTCGTGAAAGGTTTGCATACAACCTAATAGTTTAGTCGTGTGTACATTCTATGTGTACACTTTATTGCTTTTGAAAGTGTGTGTCGTGATTTATAAAGGTTGTTTGCTCATCTTGACAGCCTGATTCGTAGATGGAAGAATTAATCGATAACATAAATATTTTATTGAAGGGAGGGAACGTATGTTTCGTAAGACGCTGAAAAAATATGGGGATGGAAAATAAAAACACAAGACACCACTGAAGGGTGTAGTATATGCTATACTTACACTTTATACTACACTTACAATTGTCATACCATATACCATTTATCATCCTCTTTTATTAATTTGTTTATTTATACTCAGCGAATCGATCTAAATACGATTCGTTTTCATTATATTTGCTGAAATAAAATATAAATTTTCATAATTTTCAATGTTGTGACATGTACGTCAGATTTGCCAAACTGACGTACATTCTTTCTGTCATAGAGTTTCTTACTAGCTTAGTCTATGATGAATACTTTTTGGTTTATCTAATCTAAATTATATTTTTCAATGTTTAGCTGTAATATTTTATTTTATAGATAATAATGATTGTTTAGTAATAACTTAATTTTAAATTATATTTGTAAATTCTTTACGCACTCATGGTTTTATGAAGTAAGTCTGCTATGTCCTGGCCGACTACACTTGTCAGATGAGATTATTATATGGCCGCAAGAAGAAAATCTGAGATTCAAAAATGGAAGGAGACTACTGTGGAAAAGGAGCTGACGAGGCAGTCGAGACTAGACTAGACTAGACGAGAGAGCGTTTTCTTAAATGTGAGACTGAAGAACTCTTAAAATTGGAGACAAGACAGATTCTTGAAGGTGATCCATCTAAAGACACACCTGGGACTACTACTCCCAATCTTATTATTAAAAACTGTCGTTGTGCCATCCCTGCTGATCATCTCGCGGAGCTGCCCTGGGTCTAAAAGCTGGTGATCCATCTCTAAAGATCTACCAGGACCTCAACTCCTGTTCTTACAAACGCCGCCTTCCTGTGGAGCAGACCTGATACATCGTCCTACATCTCCACCTCTACATTTCATCGTGCTTCAACAGTGCTACTTAATCGTGTAAATATACTCAAAAACTGCTTCCAGAGTGCGGGTTTGATACGTCTTTTTTATCTCGTCTTTGTATTTTTTTTCTCATTTGTAAAAACATCCATATCTGTATTAAATTTTTAAATGTACAAGTCTACTCTTATCCTTTAATTCTTAACAGGATCTAGTAGATTTGTTACAAGGGACACCTAGAAGTGTACTATAAACCCACAATAATTGCCTGTTATATTGAAGTGGCATGCGATTGGAGGCGAACCATTTGGGTAAAAAACCAGACACCAGGGTGCCATTGAGAAATTCCTTATATAAAACAATTTTTGCCAACAGGCAGTCGTATTAAATAACATTATAACCTTAATAAGAAAAATTTCAACTCTGGGTCTAGAATCAAACTCTACCGAGTTCACTAACGGTCTACCACTTTTCACTCTTATCAATCTTAAGTTATAAGGTTGAAAAAGTAGCTGATCGTCCGTGAACTCAGTAGTACCTCTAAAAATTCTATACAAATAAATAAAATCGAAGTGTCTGTTTGTAATACCAAACAACCAGCTTTTTACTGAATGCATTTAAAAGTATATACGGTACTTACAAAAACACACTTTTTTCAACTTTTGTCTGTCTGTCTCTCTGTCTGTTTGTTCCGGCTAATCTCCGAACCGGCTGAACCGATTTTTACGGGACTTTTACTGGCAGATAGCTGATGTTATAAGCTCTAACATAGGCTACTATTATACTAGGAAAAGTATTAGGTTTTCGCGCAAAAAAAATAAAACCCTTGAAATTGGTAACAAAATTCGATTAAAAAAGGAAAATAATATTTTTTTTTTAATTTCACGCGAACGAAGGTCGCGGGCAACAGCTAGTATACAAAAATAATTTTATGCCACGATGTCTACTTACACCGTGTATTATTCGCTCCGCTCCCTATTTGACACAGGTAATATAACAACATAATTCCGATTGTCGACATAACATATCCCTTGGTTTCCCCTTCGAATATTATCAAAAGTTTAAAGCTTGTAACATTGTGTAATCGCTTTCACCGGTCAATGAATTTCATGCCGAATTGATTTTAGCTTTCACAAATCAACCGAATACATTTTGTTATACCATAAGACAATTATGTTATCAATTCAGTGAATATCGAGTACGATAGTAACCTACGAACTAACGATGGTAGGATAGTAATCCTACTTAATATTATAAATGCGAATGTTTGTGAGGGTGGATTGATGGATGTTTGTTTGTTACTCTTTCACGCCAAAAAGATTGAACGGGTTTGATGAAATTTACCTCTCAGATAGTTTATAACCTGGATTAACACATAGGATAGGTATTTTTTATCCCGGCTGTACGATCCCGAGGCACACTTACCGAACTTCATGCGGGCGAAGCCGCGGGCATAAGCTTGTTATTCATACTCAAACTGTATGCTCGATGGGATCCACATTCCATACAAACTTTCCTCACCCATTTAATCCTTTTAAGGGCAGAATTTTCAAAATTCCTTTCTTAATGCTTACCCTTGTGTTAAAAAATAACATATTTCTTGATCCTCTTGTTTAGGTTTATACTCGACCCGTCCCGAATACAAAGTGAGGACCCCCTCTGCAGGATATATCCCACCTCCTGACCTGCCCATCCTGCAAAACCACCCGCATTTTCCAGGATTTATATTTTTTTATAAGTATCGTTCAAAGACTCTTTACTAGTATAATATTTACTTACTAAATGCCCTAGACTCGTTGCACCTGGACTTATTACCTGGACGTATTATTTACACTTAATGTTTACTGGCATTAATCAATATACCAGCGAGGCAAAGGCAACAGACTTCATTTTCCAAATGGACCTAAGACAAGGGGGCTTAACTACGGATAACTCCTTCCATTGAATGCAATGTCTTCCCACGCCCGAGAGAACACATTAAGCCATTCAGTTTGGTTCTCTACCATCCCTTTGACTCTGAACATGTAACGACGGAATTCAGAAGCCTAGACGGTCAAGTTTCAGAATAGGTATCTCTCCGTTGAATCAATGATGATTAATCATGCCAATTGATTGCCCATCTAGGAAAATACTATAAACACATGAGAGCAGCGGTGGCCCAGTGGTGGCGGCTCCGACTTACGCACAGTAATTTGTGGGTTCGAACCCAGGCAGGCGCATTACTTTGTGTAATTTATTTCATCACCACTGCTCTCAAAACGGTGAAGGAAAAACATCGTGAGGAAACCGGCATGACCAAAAATTCAAAGACATGTGACATCTACCAACCCGCACTGTGCTCGAGTGGTCTATTGTAGCCCATTCCCTCTCGTAGCGAGGAGGCTGCGTGTCCCAGCTGTGGGAACTTATAGGCTGATTATGCAACATGAGTGCGCCACAAACTTTAACAAAAGAAATACTTATTGACATTAAAACGAAATAATATATCCATGGCATGGGACCTAATGCCCGCTAACACACCTAGTGAATGCAGAAATATGTATTATCGCTTTTAGTAAGATGTTTAGCAAGTATGTAGGTTTCATCAAACTGGCTTAAGAGTTTTATAAGCAACGAATTAAGGTTGTGTAAAACCGTATAGACCAATTACTACTTTCATTCGATTAAAATCATCATCATCATTTCAACCGAAAGACGTCCACTGCTGGACCTAGGCCTCCCCCAAGTGTCGCTACACTGACCGGTCCCGTGCGACTCGCATCCTAAGGATCCCCGCCAAGTGTCCCCACATTGACCGGTCCCATGCTTCTCGCATCTAGCGGATCCCCGCAACCGATTAAAATATTTTTCTACGTTATTCTGTTTTATTAATTTTTTTACATATGACATCGATGTCGATTAACGAACAGACGCTTTAACCAAAGGTTAAATCGAATATTAATTTCTTTAGACATTTTGATATAACACTGACATGAACTGGCCGAAGTGCTTTAGGGGCCAGTTACTAGTGAGTTTACCCTACGCGTTTTTAGCGGTAGAGTAGATGCAAGCAAAATATTAACAAAACCTTAAGAAACTCTCGTAATTCTGTGTGGGACATCTCGAGATTTCCCACTCAAAGTCCTCTCCGATTTGCAACAGGAACGCGGTAACAAGTTGGACAGCACATGTATTCCGATAGCAATCAGGGACAATCATATCGACGATCGCTGGTAACTGCGACACGAGGGAGGCCACGCAATAGATATGTTTCAGTAAACACACAGGACAAAGCTCTGGAGTTGCGACCGCGAACAGGAAGACGTCGCGTTGGAAGGCCTCCCACTAGTTGGAACGACGACCTGGTGAAGGTTGCGGGCTTTCGGGGATCCGCTGGATACGAGTTGAACGGGACTGCTCAGTGTGGCGACACTTGGGGGAGCCCTATGTCCAGCAGTAGACGTCTTTCGGTCGAAATGATAATGATGATTATGAATCACAGAGATTTACTTTTAAGCATTGTCTTAGTATGAGGTTTCTATTAACGGTTTTCCTGCAGTGATAGCCTAGTGTTGTGACAGTTGAAATGCCGAGTCATATATAGGTCTCGAGTTCGAACCCAAGACCTCTGATTTTCCAGATTCATGTGAGTATTGTATAGTTATCACTTGCTTCGGTGAACGAAAACATCGTGAGGAAACCATACCAGCATAACAGAGAGATATTTCTCGACGACATGTAACCCAAGTCAGAGGTCCATGGGCGATAAAAAAAATCTGTCTCCAAGTTAGGCACTAACCACACGAAAAATAATATCACCACTATGCTTCTCTCGAAACGGTAAAGAAGACATCGTAAAAGGCATATCTCAGAACCAAAAATTGGAACACATGGGACACCAACCCGCACTGGATCCGTTTGGACGATTACTTCTCACTCCCTCTCTAAGAGAACCCTGTATCCCAGTTGTGGGAACGTTAAAGGCTTACGTTTTGCCAAATATTGAGTCTTTGAGATTTGAGTAGCTGTTATAATACATTTTGGGTCCTGAAATTCAGTAGTAACACTTGATATCCAAAAATGGCTCTTAAAATATTTCGATTTTGAGGTTAAACTCTGCAAAAAAACAGGAATAGAAGATCAAACAGTTTTTAGTTTCGCTAAGAGTGGGTCTTCTGTAACCCTCTTGTGACATTGTTTGTCATGGCGCAATCGTAGCGAACGTGGACTTTGATTGGCGACAGTTTACTTCGCTTGTTTGAGGCAAACGTTATGACGGGAGGTTTCAGAAATAGTTACATTATCCCCGAGCGCCATAGGCTATATTTACAACGTGCCCGTGTGATAATTTCCGTCCAAAACGCGAGCGAAGCCGCGGACTACAGCTAATATTTTAAAGAGGTAAAATTTGTTTGTATCTTTATTTGTAGGGGGTAATCTCCGGAACTATTGATCCAATTCTAAAAATCTTTTCACTAGTAGAAAGCTACATTTTGTTGTGGATGATATAGGCTATTCATTATATTTATATCATCCATATTAGCCGAGCTACCAAATTTTTGCAGGCGAAGTCGTGGGCAAAGTGCTAATTTTTTCATTAACTGTTCAGTAAGCTGGAAAACACTGCTAAAATCACGCTACTTATGAGACAAAACAACCAAACACGTTTTTTATACCATTCCAAGTTATTTGGAAAGAAATACCCGAATTGGCTGCGACCCGAATGGCGCAGCGGTAGTGAGGCTGCCTTACGTTCTTAGGGTCCCGGGTTCGAGTCCCGGTAGGAGCAAATGTTTGTGTGATGAGCATGGACATTTGTTTCCGAGTCATGGATGTTTATATGTATATTAAGTATGTATTTACAAACAAAAAAGTATCTATGTAGTATTATCAACTATCTGGTGTCCACGACACAAGCCTCGTTGCTTAGTGTGGCACCTAGATGGCGCTGTGTGTAATGTCCAGCGATATTTATTATTATTATTATTAAATACGCTATAAATTGCTTCATATGTTTAAAAATTCACCCGCTCGGCAACGAAATAGTGCAATGGACGTTGATGATGTTGTTGAATTGTCAAAATGGCCCCACAGATCCTATACAATTCGTACCACTCCTTGCGTAATAAAATATTATCCTTAAATTTAAACTAATTCGTACCACATAAAGGCTCGTATACACAGGGAATGACACCCTTTCTCCTGACCAGAAAAGACCCTAACAACGAAAATGAAACGCCACAATAAACAAAAGCATGAAAAACAAATAAACTTGAAACAAACAATTCTGATGTTTACCGACTCACAAAATTATGTTTAATTAGTAAATAAGCCCACATTGTTTAAGCTCTTAACCTAATAGAAGAAAAGTACATAAATTTAATGTATGACAGTGTTATGGGTCGTTCAAAATTTACGCCGGACCATATAGTTATGGGCTCACTAGCCATATGAGGTTTTTACGGGTTTTGCTGCGTCGCAAGTGTGGTGAGGACTTAGGAGTGTTATGTAAGATAAGGAACTTTCGATCGTGGCGGTAATATTTTAGGGAGCATCGAAGGCCATGTTTGATGGTATCTAAATCTGGGTTAGCCCACGTCTGGTAATTTTCACATTGTAACAGTTTCTCTGTGGTTACTTTAGGTGTACAGCTGTCTTTTTCTTTAGACAGATTTATAATCTGATTAGCTGTTGCAGCCTTCGTCCTCGTGAAATTATTATAAAAATATGACTTCCCTATTTGAATAGGATATTGCCAACAATTTGCACGGAACCCTATTGTTTTGTCAAGAACAAATCATCAACTATCTGCCAGTAAAATCCTGTCAAAATCGGTCCAACTGTTTCAGAGATTAGCCGGAAAAGACAGAAAAATAAATAAAAAAATTATACCTTCATATACATTCAGTTAAAAGCTTTTATTTTGATATAACAAACAGACACTTCAATTTTATTTATTTGTATGTATGTATAGATGTACATTTAGCCAATTTTGCTGCTTTACTTATAACACAATCATTTTAAAGGATAGCACTGAACTTAATGATGATCACGCAAGGAAACGATCAATACTATGAAAAATTAAAGGACTCAACTGCTCCTGCTTTTTACAAACCTGCTCGTTTGCCCAAGTCAACAACAGACAATGATTTCTTTTATTTCGTACGATTTTGTCCTACTTCTCGCATCCTCTCTTAGGTACTTCAAATCATCACCATGGAAGTAGAGAGAATCGTGTTTCACAAAATTTACGACCAGTAAACATACAGGGGCAATACTTGTATTTCCTCTTGCAAAACCTACTTGTCGAATATCACTCATAAAATGGAAGCATAAACACACCATAGCATAAGTAACTACTTTACAATACATACGTAGATGTATGTATAGGCAGACAGAGATATATATTACAAGTTTTGGTTCACCGTTCAGGCAAAATATATTCCAGGTTCACTGATAGAAAATCACCACATAGTATAAAACAAAGTCGCTTCCCGCTCTCTGTCCCTATGTATGCTTAGATCTTTAAAACTACGCAACGGATTTTGATGCGGTTTTTTTAATAGATAGAGTGATTCAAGAGGAAGGTTTGTATGTGTATCATTGCACCCGTGCGAAGCCGGGGCGGGTCGCTAGACCTCAATAAAAGTGTAAATTCTGTCCCATTTTTTTTTTATGCTAAATTGGCTTGCGTATGGCCACAACTCGCCTGATGTGAAGCGATGACGCGACCGAGATGGAACATGCTTGAAGAAGCTGATTCACTATAGAACTCTGAAGAGACCTAGATTATAATGATCGGGAAACAGAGAAAACGACAGCGAATTCCACAGACTGGCGGTTCACACACTAAATGTGGAAACATAGCGCTTTCTTTGGGTTCGTGGAACTTCAACCATACAACGGTGTCTCTGCTTGTCCGATGATATAATTATTAAAGGAGATTAGACTTATTAGAAGACCCTAGCTTCGACCCAGTCGACCACAATAGCCATTCCTACTGGCTGGGTCACGGGCCTCTTCCTTGTGAGAAGATATACCGTCATCCACCAAACGGACCCAGTGCAGGTTAGTGGATGTCACGTCTTAAAAAATTCTAGAACTTCACGGTTTCCTGAAGATGTTTTCCTTTTTTTGTAAGGGGAAACCCCAGGGTACCATTCGAAATTCAAATTTCCCTCGTTTCGACCACTGCATGAAAAGTCATTCAATGGGATTTAATTAACTTAGAGGGTTGTATGGATGATTTTAATGATTATAACTCAGTAAAGCCATTTTTGTTACGGTCGTGAATCATATTTTAATTAAAATACAACATGACATTGACCTGTAAATTTCAAAAAACGTGAGAAAATTGGAATTTCGCGGGCTACCCTGACGCTTCAACCTTAAGCAGTATTGCTGAGTTCCACTTTGAAGGAGGTAATGTGCCAACAGAACTGCCCTCTTCCCATCCGAAAGGCCGGGATGTATTACTAGAAATAATATTTTTTTACATCTAATATAAGAGGACCTAGTATGCGAACACATACCGCCTCTTTCACTCGCAACTCGGGTCACAAAATGTCATGCCAACTAAAAATGCCCCCAACCTTATTATTTATCGTGTTTGACTAGGCTCCCCCGCTCAATAAGATTTATTGGGCCGAACCAATAAATTTATTTGAACGAAACTTTGTTTTTCCTAACTGATAATGCTATGAACAGACAGGGTTGGGTAATGGAGCATGCTCCTGCATAAGAACTCACTAATTTTACGGATAATGCTACTTAAAAGCGTTATTCCTAGTACGAACATTGTATAAAAGATAGAAAAAGAAACGGAGTTGAAATGGTTTTATTCTTTTATTGATTTGAAGGATAACTGCGGATTAATCCGACTTCCATTCTCAGAAATTCGTGTTTTTTTTCTGTTTTCCGAGCTTTTCGTTCATTATTATGCAAGATAGTTTTTGCAAGTCGTTCACGAAATATACTCACATTTTTTTATAGATAGACTAGCTTTTGCCCACGGCTTCGCTCGCGTTCTGGTCGGAAATTATTCCACGGGCACGTTGTAAATATAGCCTATGGCACTCGGGGATAATGTAGCTTCCTATTAGTGAAAGAATTTTCAAAATCAGTTCAGTAGATTCAGAGATTTCCCCCTACAATCTCTCAACCACCACGCTCTCACTACCAACAATCGCTGCTTTTTTCCGCCTGGCTATACCAAATTTGTGATAATTCGGCTATTATGCATGATATCGTTTTATTTATAGCCTATAGCACTCACGATTAATGTAGCTTTTTACCAGTGAAACAATTTTTCACATTGGATCATAAGTTACATACAAACTTACAAACAAATTTTACCTCTTTATAATAGTATAGCATAGATAGGTCGTATTTCGATCATTTACGATAATTCTTGTTATAAGTCATTACAAAATCATCATCTGCCTAGCCTTTTCCCAACTATGTTGGGGTCGGCTTCCAGTCTAACCGGATGCAGCTGAATACCAGTATTTTACACGGAGCGGCTGCCTATCTGACCTCCACAACACAGTTAGTACTGATAATACGATACGACAACGGCTTAACGTGGTTTCCGAGGCACGGAGGAAACTTTGTGTGTAATGGGTGGTCACCCATCCACATACCAACCTAGGCAAGCACGGCTTAACCTGAAGATACTTAACCACGAGCTTCTCTTAATAACCGTAATATCTCCGCCTATAAGCCATAATAGAATAAGAAGTTTTAAAAATGTTTTATTTTCTTTGATCTTTCTTAAAATGAAAGGTAGATTGTGAGACGTAGACTTTTCTTTGAAACCACGTCTTTGAAATTAAAACGTGAAGTTTCTTTTAAATTTTCTTGATCTTACTTTCTTCATATTTTTTAATAAAACAAATATGAAAACGTAAAATTGTATATTGTTGTATTTGTCGCGGTCGATCTTTGATGTTTATATTTTACTAGCGACCCGCCCCGGCTTCGCACGAGTGCAATGTTTTACATATAAACCTTACTCTTGAATCACTCTATCTATTAAAAAAACCGCATGCAACCGCAAAATTATTGCGTAGTTTTAAAGATCTAAGCATACATAGTGACAGACAGCGGGAAGCGACTTTGTTTTATACTATGTAGTGATTTCAGTGCTGCAATAAATATTTCATTTAAGTTCTCCAAAATGGTGGATATAACTCTTTTACAATTAAATAGTTTTAAATATCTGAGACTTTGTCATTTTCTGTGGGAAAATCTCCAAATCTCGGCGGTTGCAGATAGTTGTAAAGTACTGAAAGTTTACCAATCAATTGACAACACGGTTGGCGCAGTGGCTGAGCGATTGACTACTGCACTACGTGTCGGGGGTTCGATTCCCGCACGGAACAAATATTTGTATGGCCTACAGTAAGTTGTTCAAGGTTTGGCTGTTTGTGTATGTGAGTTTAAATGTTTGTAAACGCACCCAAAATGCAGGAAAAATAACATAGGGTGGAGCAACATTCCTTTAAAAAAATAAAGAAAAGAATTACAAATACTTTGATAAAATAAGCGCAATGGCGTCAGTTACAGCAATTGAAGTAATAATCTCTGCTCTTCAGGCATTGCAGATAAATCAATAAGAAAACTACACTATCATTAACTCAGCCGATCTCAGCCAAGAACCAAGACGCACTATAAAATCCGAAGTAACATCGTGAGTCAATCTCGCAAGAGGCGTCCCACGCTACATTTACCACCTCTAATTGCAGCATTTGTACCCCAACCCTTGCGTCGTCACTGCCAAGCCAACAATACTGGGGTCGTTTCGGCTCCACAATAAATCGTTCGCCGTAAAACGTTAAAGGATTGATGATTGTGTCCTTTCATTTTATTACTATTTACACTATAAAGTAGGAATAAAACTTGTAGCGCCTGAAATTGCCTCTAACACTAGCATGTAGTATGAGATATTATTATACAACAGGTGGTATGAGATATTATTTATTTTATTTAGTACTAGCTGTTGCCTGCGGCTTCGCTCGCGTTTTCGTCGGAAATTATCCCACGAGCACGTATTAAATATGGCCTATGTCACTCGGGGATAATGTAGCTTCCTATTAGTGAAAGAATTTTCAAAATCGGTTCTGTAGCTCCAGAGATTACCTCCTACATACAAACTTACTAACAAATTTTACCTCTTTAAAATATTAGTTTTGTTAGTATAGAAAAGTAGTTAGTTAGTAGTATATGTAGTTAGTTTAGCAGTTGTTTTGTTTATTTGTGTTACTTTGTTTTGTTTTGTGTAGTTTATTTCGTTCTCCTTCTTTGCATGTCGATGGACTCAAATAATACCCGACCAGTAAATAGCCAGCTGTACGTCTCTTTCGTTGGCTTCGATCTTGGAAGGTACAGATGTCTGTGCAGGATGGGCAAGAAAGGAGGTGGAGCATATCCTGCAGAGGGGCTCTACACTGGCATTGTAATTGGAACGGGTCGATGATACCCCATTTGACCTGATTATTTCTACAGCGGCCAAACGGCCCGCAAACGGTTAAGGGATTTCCAGATTGGCCACTGCAGTTCCTGTCCAGGCGGAAGATGTTCTGCTGGATTGATGAATTGAGGAGGGGTGGGATGTCTGTTATATCTGACTGCGATATAAGTTGTAAAGGCATAAATATAAGGTCCCATTAAAATAGGTGGACCAATTTTAACACAGCGTTCAGTACGTCTTACCAAAGTTATCTTAGCAACAAAAACACTGATCAAAGTAATTTTATTTTGACCTAATGGATGTGTTTATTCTAGAGTGCCGCCGGCAATTTATTATTTTAGGTCATAATAAAATCACTTTAATCAGTGTTTTTTTTGCTTGGATATCATTGGTTAGACGCACTGAACGCTGTGTTGAAATTTGTCCATCTATTTTAATAGGACCATGTATATTATACGATATAAATAAAAAAACAATTGCCACATCTATCGCATGGAGCATCACTCTTGGGGCTCGACCGATTTGACTTTTACTTTGTTGTATTCGTAATTTTCATGACAATGTTTGTTTGAAAGATTTTTTTTTATTTTATTCATTAGTAAATTTCACCCGTGCAAGGCTGGCGGATCGCGAGTAAATAAATTAACTTCCATCGGGGAAAGGAGGATTTTCTCGAAGGCTTATTGACTGTTTTTTGGTCTTAATTGCTTTTAACGACACTCATTAGTAAGCTTCTAATTAGTCAGGATTTGGTCGCACTGTATCAAGTTAATCGACTCAGCCTTCTCTTCGAAAGGGTGTAAAAATACCCTTAACGAAGCCGAAAAACACTTGCGTTCTCCCTGTCATTGCGTTTTATTTTTGTCCTGGACCATACCTTCTAGTTACGATGATATTGGAGGTCAAAGTTCCAAATTTCTCAAAAATCTTTCTTTCCTTTCTATACCACCATGAAATCTTTATCATCAATCATCAGAACCGCTTTACCTAAACAAAGGACTATTATAGACCTACCTGATCGCAATACAGTCTACAGTCAAGCGTAACCGACCAATCTGCATTAATTACAGGTTGTCTAGTCAACCGTCTGGCTAACGGTAGTGGCTTAGCAAACGGTTCTGTCGGTCACAGGTATAAATTACCTACCTTTAAGATTCATGACCCATCCGCTCTAAATAGAATGACGGGTTCAACATTCATAACCTATTCAAGAGGATCACGGTTGTTTCTCTTGTAGTTGTAGTTAGGTAACTAATCTCCTTTCAAATGAAACACAGCCTAGAATAGTCCCACTGCTGGGACACAGGTGTGGGTCCGTCGGTATATGTTTTGTGGCGGTGATAACGGTATTTACCGCAAAGGAGTGCGGTTCCGCCATTTATTTGTATGTAGTCTAGTTTAGTATCGTTCATGTCAACATCAAATCGATTTTACTATGATAAATAATTCAATTCAATTTCTTGTGCGAATGGCGTTTCCTTTTTCTCTTTGATTTGAATTTACTGTCAGCAAATGAAAAGACTTTAAAAAAAGAACGCTCGGAAAAAGTTACTCCGGCCAGACCAAAGAGTTTCTATAACGTTGTAATTTATGTCCCGACAATAGATTTTTTATTCCAATATTGCCGCATAGACTGATACATATAGGTACCTATACTGAAATAGACCTAGTTAGGAAGCCAGCAATGTACAGCGATCAACATCACGCCGGACCCACCGTACCCCTGGCTCTATACCCAACCGTACCACCAGGGGTAGCGCCAGGGGTACGGTGGGTCCGGCGTGCTCCTCTCTATGAAAGGGCCGTATACCATCTCTTAGGCCCAGTGCCGGTTGATATTTTTTTTTATTAAAAACATTGCTACACCAGATTTTATGCCTGTATCGTGGATTATTACAACTTCATGGAGCGTTTACTTACATACTCAAACAGCCAAACCCGGAACAACTTTAGCCAAACAAATATTTTTCCGTGTGGGAATCGAACCCGCGACACGCAGTGCAGCAGCCAATCGCTTAACCACTGCGCCAACCGTGTCGTCATAATAATATCTTAGATTTTTATTGGTAGACTGTTTTTCTTTACCGTTTTGAGAGCAGTGGTGATGAATTAATACTCAAAGTACAAATTCATGGGTTCGAACCAACGACCCACATACAATTTGTAAGTGACTAAGCCATCAATGCTCTTTTCAAATAAAGAAATATTCAATAAATATTTTGAGAGGTTTCCTAAAGAAAACGGTGTCGCAATGCTCACAAAATAACAGCCGGCGGCAAAAAGAACCATTTTTGACACTTCTGAAAATAACGTTTTTTCAAGACGACCGTAAATTTGTCACCGGTTTCTTAGAAAACTCAAGCTCTAAAGAAAAGCTAAGTCTTGTACATATGGATTCCACAAGTGTAGTTTCTAGCCAAATGCGGAGTATAGTGCAATACTGCTCAAAGCAAGAAGGGTTTAGCATTCTAAGCTTTACTTTGCGCACAAATGTAACATCGCCATCGGGCTTTAGCGACACAAAACTAGTAAATAACGAACATACTACCATCAAGCCTGCTCTCTCCGAAGTATTAAGCAGGTACCATAGTACTGTAGTGGTACATATATGTACATTTATATCTATTGTACTATATATATATAACTATTTACTGTGTACCTCTAACAGAAAGACCCAATAACATTTTTGACCTGGAATCGAACCCCGGATCTCATGGCCAAATGTAACGCCAAAAACCGGCCATGTGCGAATCAGACTCGCGCATGAAGGGTTCCGTACCATCGTAGTAGGGGAGCCTCTTTTAATTTTAAATTTACTTTTATTTGTTGTTATAGCAGCAACAGAATTACACATTCTGTGAAAATTTCAACTGTCTACCTATTACTGATCATGAGATACAGCCCACTGACAGACAGATGGACAGCGGAGGCTTACGGCCGTTTTCAATAACTTACTAACAGTTAACGGAACGTTACTATCTCTGATAAACAGTTAAAGAAACAACAACTGTCAACCCTCCGAGAGACAGATAAGTGACGTGGAAAGGATATACCTGTCAATTCATTGCTTACTTTGTTTATAGAAACACCGATAGCTACTAGAGTACATACTAACCGTTATAGTAAGTAAGTTATAGAAAACGGCCGGGTCCCGTTGGTTAATCCTTCGGGTACGGAACCCTGAAAAGGAAGTCAAAACTTAAGTTTAAAAAACACAACCCACCTTTTAAGCTTATTTGGGTAAATAAAGTCTTCGATAAAATTCTTGACAAAATACGGCCTCTTTGCATAACTCAATTTGCACCATGGCGTCCGTGTTTTAAGCCGCCGAGTATGAATTTATTGATTATATTAGAGTTCCTTCACTTTACGGTGGACTCATAAATATTTATGGAGAAACTCTGACATACCTTAAGAGGTTTATTTCTCCATTGACATCGTCTATAAGGTAAAAATTCATAGAATTATGCAAATGCAAAGAATGAAAGACAACGAAGTGGTACAGTGGCTAATCATGAGACAATGATGCAGGACTTCAGCTTTGTACAAAGACCAAAGCATATGCGAGTACCTATAGAAAAACAGAATTTTGAGGGCTGGTTGGTTCGCGACCGCGCGGCGTGGGAAAGAAAGAAAAAAGTATTTATTGAAGCGAAGAAAGAAGAAAAAGCGCCTGGAAGCCTTTGCCCGATAACGGCTAATAAAAAAGGACTTCCTGAATGTAAAGAAGTCAAAACTATGTCGACATATATCTTATTAACTTATTTAAACTAATCAAAAGTCATAACATCACGCCTAGTAATCTCTGAAGGGTTAGGTGAAACGTGGGTGTATCTAACAAGTACACCCACATTTCGCCAGTTATATTTAACTCCCGTGTAATAGGGGGCGAGCCTATTGCCATCAGCCGGGCACAAATCCAAACACCGTGGCTGCTACTGAAAACTTCCAGATGGAAAAACCCATTAACACTTTGAGCGACTTAGGAATCGAACCCAGGACCCCCTGCAACATATTATCTTATTAACTTAAACTCAAACTCAAAGCATTTATTTCAATTAGACCTTAGCAGGCACTTTTGAAAGTCAGAAAAACAAAGGCGAAGCTACAGTCACAGACACAAGGCATAATAACTTGTGAAAGTACTGTAGTTGCCCATTCCAAAGCGTAGATCTCTATGGAGAAGAATGGGCAAGAAACTCCATGGACACTCTTTTCAATCAAATATTGTTACAAGATCTCGTCAGTGAAGTTCTAACAGTGCGTAAGTCATTTTGTGAGTGTTTTGAGATTTGAATGTCATTGGATAAAGTATTGTGGCGCGTATCGTGTCGACCAATCAAAACACGATTCCTGACCAATACCAACGCGTTATTTGACAAATAGTTACATTGCGTATCCATTGTGGGCTCAGTTGGTGGTGCCAACATTGCGTATGTCTATTCACGTACAAACTCGTCGTGCATCAAGTGCTCCGATGTTGTGATTCCGATTTAAGGTATTATTTGCAATTTATCTTGATGTTTTATTCCTAATAATATCGATTTAATGTTATATGGTCACGGTTTAACTGTTAAAACAAGTGTGTTTATTTATTATTACGATTATTAGTCGCCTAAACTTTAATCGAAAAGTATTCGTGACTTACGCAGTGTTTACTGTGATATTTTTTATGAGTTACGTTGTGTTTCCATTATATTTACCTACTTTCTTTCTCTTTTTTCAAGGTGATTGCATAGAAATACAAGATGGATTTTCTATTAAGTGATAGCGAAGAACTTGATGATGACATGTTGATTCTTTGCAGCGACTTAAAGATACAAGTACCAACAAAAAAACAGAAGATATTACCGGAAACATTGACTGACTTAGAAAATATCGATATTAATAACTTACCAATAGAAATAGTTTCCGATTCTCCATCTCCGCCTTTGCTGGGTCTATTGAGCCCTCAAAACATTCAGGATACCATACATCTTTCGTCATCTGAACAAGTTACCATAGTACATTTGCGGCCAAGAGAAGAATTGCAGCCTTTGTCCTCGTCTGTTGAGATTTCACCGCCATTAGAAGCGACACAACCACCTGAAAATGACACTGAAGAGACATTCTTACCTTCAGCTCCATCTACCTGTTTAAATGAAGAAGTACAGCCGCTTTCCACGACTACCGGAAATTCACCGTCGCTATTGGAGCAGCTACCGTCTGACAGTGAGATCGAAGATATAAATTCTAATAGAAAAAGGAAATCGAAGGGATTCGCACTACCTAAAAAATGGAATAAAAACACAACAAAACTGAAGCGTATGCAATGTGAAGAATATGTGGGGTATCGTAGGGACAGGAAAGTTTCAGGGCAAGAGAAATTTAATGTACTTCATGATGTGCCACGTCCAGCACGTTCAATTGGTTCACGTTGCACTTCCACATTTTGCTCGAAGTCTACGTTACGTGGCTGTTTTAGCTTGTCTGACATCGAAAGAGAGAACATTTTTGGCAAGTTCTGGAAAAGCATGACTTGGGAGTAACGGAAGCAGTACGTTGTATCTCACGTCTCCGTTTGTGAAAAAAAGCAAGTAAAAGTAAAATCTAATTCTCGTAGAAGTGAGAGTAAACAGTACTTTCTCAGTTCATCAGAGGGACGTACCCAAGTTTGTCTGAAAACTTTTTTGAACACTCTGGGTTTGAAAGAGTCGACTATAAGATGCTGGATCGATAGATCTGAACATGGCATTGCTAAAACAACACCACGACCAAACGACGACAATGATGAACGCGTTATTAAGAAAGAAGACATGATATTCCTCAAACAGTTCTTCGCTTCGTTACCAAAAATGCCCTCGCACTATTGCAGGGCATCTACATCGAAACAGTATTTAGAGCCGATTGTTGAAAACGAGAACTGTCTTTTTAGGTTGTACATCCAAGAGTGCGAAAAAGAGTCGAAAAGTCCACTTAGTCGCTGGACTATGTGCAGAGTTTTTGACGATTTGAATCTAAGCCTGTTCTCGCCTAAAAAAGGTCAGTGCGATACTTGCTGTTCGTACAAGGTAGGCAACATAGCAGAGGAAGAATATCGATCACATATTAAGAAAAAAGACATGGCAAGAAGCGAGAAAGTGAAAGATAAAGAGAGGGCTCGTCAATTGGATGACGTACATGTTTTTACACAAGATTTACAGGCCGAGAAGTTATGTCCACAACTTCAAGCCAGTGCTTTATATTTTAAAACTAAACTATGTGTGCATAATTTTACGATGTATAATCTTGCCAACAAAGAAGTTACCTGCTATTGGTTTGACGAGAGTAACGCTGGTTTGACTGCTTCTGTGTTTATATCATGCATCATAGACTGTTTTAAAAAAACACTACTGAAGAAATGCATGCCAATCATTTTATATTCTGATGGTTGTACGGCGCAGAATCGGAATGTTTATCTATCGAATGCTCTGCTACAACTATCAATGGAAAAAAACATCGTTATAGAACAAAAATTTTTGGAGAAAGGTCACACACAGATGGAGTGTGATGCAGTTCACAGTTCCATCGAGCAAAAATTAAAAAACTAGGAGATCTTTCTACCAAGTCAATTTGCGACGTTATCAAAACAAGCTCGACCGCAAAAATCTTATTTGGTTGAATATTTAGACTACAGTTTTTTCGACGACTTCTCAGACAAGAATTCGTTTATGTATGATTCCATACGGCCTGGTCGCTCCGTCAATGATCCTACAGTAACGGACATACGAGCTGCAGTGCTCGTATGTCCGTTACTGTAGGATCATTGTATAATCCAAGTGGAGTCATCAAATATAAATTGAACTTTGAGGATTATCGAGATCTGCCACGCAGAATTCGACGAAGAGTAGTAATGCCCGAAACTTTACCCCCTAGACCAAAACTCTACCAAAGTCGCATCAAAATATCAGTAACTAAATGGAAACATTTACAGGAGTTAAAGACTGTTATTCCTTCTGACTGTCACGGGTACTATGATTCCCTACCCTATTGATCTCATAAAAGTCTGATTATAGATAATAAGTTGATTCGTTTTAAGCAAAACATTTTTTATAATACAAATTATATTTTTTTCTTTTTTATAAAATAAACTTTTAACACCATGTTGTTAAACAATTTTATCATTTCCCTTCTCCATTTTATCTCCTTTACCTATATTAATTAGATAAAACATGACGTAAGTCAGTGACAACTACTGGCAACACTGCGGAATTCACCAAATTACTTCAATGGAAAAGATTCTCGCGATTTTCACGAGTTCAAATCATCACAGAGTTCATTTGTATGAATAATTAAACACAATACGGCCTTATGCGTAAGTTACATTCATTTCATACAGTTTTTTCACTCTCCTGTAAAGTAGCCATTTTTGACTTTCGTACTGTTAGAACTTCACTGACGAATCTCGCTTACATCATTCATGTTGAGATTATACATATATGTGAGAACGATGTAGAAAGACGAGCACATTAAGAGCGTCCAGAGTAAAAGATTATAATTATCAACAATTTAAAAACAAAGTAGTTAAAATAAACCGTGGCAGCTAAGAGATGACCAGTCCCAACTGACAGCGCCCGTTCACGAACATGACGCATGGATCATTCCCCATTCAGCTCAACCATATTGAAGGGAACTAAACTTACCTAAACTAATCAAAAGTAGTTTATTCAAATTAGGCTGAAGTCATCAACTGGATCTTCTGCCTTATCAAGCTTGTTGCTGAGGACGATGTCACAAAATAGAGTGACAAGACTTCTTTTTGGACTTAGTTATATTTATTTTAGTTATATTTGAAGGGAAACTTTTTAACACTTTATTCGTTATCAATTTACCTGTAATGGATTTTGAGAAAATTTGCTTCGGTGCTAAGGTCACCTGAACCCTCTCATTCTAAATGGAAGGAGGCTTTCTAATTACTGTGCACGCATTGATTGCCCCGTTGGTCTCGTGATCGCAAGCGCGACTGCTAAGCGTGGGGTCCTGGGTTCGATTCCAGCCCGGAGTTTGGAAGTTGGCGGTATGATACCCCCATGGCTCGGAAAGATCGTTAAGCCATTGGTACTGCGCTTGATCTCGCTCCGGTCGTGTCGGATTGCCGTCCCATCGGACCATGAGAGTAAAGGAACAGAGAGTACACATATGTCAGCGCACACACATGTGCACTATAATATCTCCCGCGCTGATGGTTAATCTGCGTTGAAATTGGACGCCGTGACCGAAAACGGTCAGAAGGACTATATAAACGCATTGTCATAAACACGTATTCACTATACTACAAACACACATTCAAACACTATAAACACGTATTCACATGCTACTATGTCTATAGGTGTACAACTACATCACAATTACTTGTTCCAAATAATTATGTATAATCGCTACAGAAAGTATACATTATTTAATGTCCCAGTTTGTCGCACTGTAGTTCGATCTATACTTCCCCTATACCGCGTATGCTTGCTTGTTTGCTGATGAATGGAAGACGATAATGTTAGAATCTTTGTGATTCTGTGAGAAGACCGAGTAAAAGGGTTACTTTATTTAGTATTAATGGCTTATGCTGTACTAAAATGTAATAAATAAATCACAACAGTTTTACGGCAGACTAAAAGTTAACCACAAATCCATACTTAACTAATATAATTCCATAAATATCCTGTACCACATTTACAACGCTAATTAGCTTCCAGTAGATACCAGGATTCTTGTTCATCCCAACCCTATTAATTCAAAATATTAACATTTTGTTTATAACTTTTAATTAGAACCTAGTAGCGTTTGTTTATTATGTTTAAGTTGCTTCAGTTCTGAATAAAACATGGTTTGTGGCAACAAGTTTGCTCACCAAGTTTGTAAATAAACAGTTTTGCTGTTGGTAATTGATTAAATCAATTTCTGAGAAGGAACGAGGGTGCCTTTGCTTATTTATGACATCTGTCTACCTAAACATGTTACTTGCCGCTGCGGCTGCAGAGAACCTCAAGCGGCGTTAATATAGAAACCTATGAGTAAACTATAATTTTGAGCCGTTTGGGGTTGAAACTCTGGGGCCCTGGGGTCCGAGTGCTTATAGCCTGTTTAAGGAAATTTCGAAACGCCTAGTTGATGCTACCCGTGACCCAAGGGATGCTTTTACCTTGTCCAGAGGCTAAGTGTTGCCATACAACGTGGCAACGCCGCCAGTCTCTTGGGCACATTACCGGCTGACAGCGTTGAGGAGGAGTGTGTCGATGACCTTTTATAGTTTAATAAATCAGCCTATAACGTTCCCACTGCTGGGACTCACGGCCTCCTCTCTATGAGAGGGAATGGGCTATAATCCACCACGCGGGCCCAGTGCGGGTTGGTAAATGTCACATGTCTTCTAATTTTTTGTTCTAAGACATGCTGGTTTCCTCACAATGTTTTCCTTCACCGTTTTTAAGAGCAGTGGTGAAGAAATCAATAACACAAAGTAATGCGCCTGCCTGGGTTCGAACCCACGACTTTCTTCGTAAGTCGGAACCGCCACCACTGGGTCACCGCTGCTCTCAATTTATAGTTTGTTGTTAGTTTATTTATTTTATTGTAGTTAATAGTTTTTAATTAAGAGTCCCTATCAATTTCTTCGCAGTACTAGTTTAGGTAATTTCGGAGAAATGTGCGCGTGTGAGCGTTCGAAATATCGCCAACGATCGTAGTGTGCGTAGCCTCATGCAGTGCAGCGGGAGCAAACCATCTTGGTCCGTAACAGTATTAGATATACATATATTTTAAGCAACTCAATTTGCATTTAAGCTGCAATTTTTTTAATGTTTCATACATTATCAAAACCAATTAAAATAGAAAAGTTAAGACTATACAAAAGCAAATAATATTATAGGAAAAGGTTGAGTGAAAAAAATATATTAACAACTAAATATATTTTATCTATTTAGTGTTGTTTATTTTTATCGCTTGCGTATGTCTGTGTGTGTGACATCATATTGCTGTTTTATTTAATTTTTAACTAAGGAAGTGTTTTTTCATTTCAAGTGAAAGTAAAACGAGATACCTACTTATTAATTTCTTTATTATAAGAAGTGTCGGCGACAAGGCCATATCCAGGGAGCAGGGTGCAAGTAGTGGCGGTACCTAGGTGTGTGCACTTTCTATTGCAAGTCGATTTAAGTTGATTAGTTTCAATTAGATCAACGTAAGGTAATAACAAGAGTAAATAACTTATGATAATTACATTCTAGTTAGATTTATAGTCTGGTTTTTCTTATAAAAATAGCGGTAAGACGAGGTAGGCGCGTATAATTTCTATAAACGTTTTGTTGTTGAAATGTAAGTTTCCTGATTATGCTGAATATTTGCAATATTTATGTTAAGATTAGCTTAATAAAGGATTTTCACAGTTAGTTTTCCTATTAGAATAATCGTATGACTGAATAAATAAAGTTTTAAGCGAATTAATTAGGTTGAAAATTCGATCTCATAGAAATTACGTAAGTTGAAAATGAGGTTTTTTATTATTAGAGATATCTTATCGAAATTAGTGTCAAATGAAAGGATTATGTGTAAAACTAAATGTGTTAAAGGATTCATGTCGATAACTCTATTAGTATAAGAAATATAAGGCAATTTGTATAATGAAAATTTGTTCAGCTTAATTTTTGCAGTATAAGTTCTAGGATTTTTTTATTTAATTAAGATTTGTTAAATGTTATTGTTTTATATGATAGAGCAAGTTAGACCTGTAAATTAATATATAATACATAAGTGTTTTTTGAAGAAATAAATAAAATAAGGGGGTTCCAACGTTTCGGCTTTAGTAAAAATGACGCGTAAAATCGATCCAAATTACGCGGTTCTCGCGATCGTAAGCACGGCCCGTTTAAAAGACCGCCCTGTCCGCTCAGTGTCCGAAGCCTAGGGAACAGGGGAAAAACTATATCAAGAAATAGTTTTTTATTCCTGCCTACCTCTCCGCTCAACGTTCCAGCGTTCTCCTCCGAGGTCTTAGTGGGTTGTGCCCAGTACCCATACTCTACGCATTCCGGGTGCGTGGCGACGTGCGCCACTAGCAAAGTATTGTCTGCGTACGTCAAACGTAGTGGGAGACTGTCCCAGGAGTCTGGTCTCCGAAACAAGAAGTATAAATATTGATAAATTTTAACCTCCCTTTCGACGTTAATTTAATACGAAGTGCTCCGAATGTCCGAGCTTTCCTGGAATCAACGATTTTAAAATGTTTTTAATTTTGGTTCCGTTTTGTTTGCCAGAAGTCGTCGTCTTTTGCAATTCTTTCGACTTTTACAGGCTTATCCGATCCAGTCCACACAGCAAACAAACATAGTAGAACAAAAAAAAAACATTCTCACAGTATCAAAACTAGTCAGACGTAATACAAAATCACGCGCGATTCGCAAGTACTTTACGTCGGGAGCGGCAGTCGCAGCGACACAGGTCCGTCGTCGAGTAGCCCTCGGGCGCGACTGAATGGAACGATTTTTTTTTTTTTTTTTTTTTTTTTTTTTTTTTTTTTTTTTTTTTTTTTTGTTTTTTTTTTTGGAGATGGCATCTCGCAGTTCAGCCTCTGAGGCTGGCTACTGCTTAACCGGACTATTCCCTGTGGATGCCTTAAAAATGAATCTAAGGCCTCCAGCCAGGGGCTTAAAACTATACTTAAAAACTAAGCGACCACTCGCTAAGGGCACCCCCTGTGGGGTACGGGCCTCGGCTTAGGGCGTCGCTGGGGGGGGCAGCAAAGGGACAGGCTGGATCTGAGTGATATTAATTAGGGGCTGGTTTAAAACTACCGGCTCAGCATCGCGGGCTGGCTCTGGCAAGGGTCGGGGGGGGTTCGTTGAACGAGGGCGTCGCGTCGGGCCTCGGCGGCGAGGACGGAAACATGGCGGTCTGTATTTGTACTTTCGTAATGTGCTGGTTTCCCTACTGCTCTCCTGGAGGAGGGTGATGGGGTCATCGGGGGTGGTGAGAGCATGTCGCGGACGGCGAACCATGCTAATACGCGAGGGCTCGTATCGGGCGGCCGATGCGATCAGGGGGTTCCTATGCTTGATAGCGGAATCGAAGAAACGCTTGGAAAGACGTTTCATAAACTGAGCTAGGGTGGGGATCCTAAGGTCTAAGTGGAGACTGTCATTACGGACATAATAGGGGGCACCGGTAATCTTACGGAGAAAACGGTTCTGAAGGGTCTGCAACCGGTGCAGATGACGCGGGTGGGCATGGGCAAAAGTGACACAAGCGTATGTCATAATGGGACGGATGACGGCGGTATAGAGTCGCAACTTGCACTTAAGTGACAATTTGCTCTTTGCCGTGATCATAAAATGGAGCCTACCCATGGCAAAGGCAGCCCGGTCGCGGGCTGCTCTTATATGCGCAGCAAAGGACAGGTGGTTGTCGAGAATGACTCCTAAGTATTTGGCTTGCTTCTCCCAAGGGATCGGCTTGCCGAACATAGTGATCGGAGAGGGGACGGGACGTTTGAGACGCGCCTTATGGAATAGAACTGCCTGGCTTTTATCGGGATTGACCTCGATTCGCCACTTACGGAACCAGGCTCCTAAAGCATTGGCTGCTTTTTGGAGCTGACGGGCGATGGCGTCTTGGCCGTGCCCAGTATAATAGATTGCCGTATCGTCGGCGAAAAGGGCCAAGTGAGCCTTTTTGCTCTTGGGGATATCAGAAGTGAATAGAGTGAATATGAGGGGGGAAACGACAGAGCCCTGAGGGACTCCCGCGCGAATGGGGTGGGGGGAAGAGAGGGTTTTCCCTATGCGATAGCGGAAAGTGCGATTCGCCAAAAAGTCTCGCAAGATGAGCACGAGACGATCTGGCACACCGAGCTGATACAGCTTGTATATCAGCCCGTTGTGCCAGACTTTGTCGAACGCTTTCGCTATATCGAAAAATAACACACCGGTCATCGCTCCACGCTGGAAGCCAGCGCTCAAGTGCTCTACGATGCGGTGGACCTGTTGGACGCACGAGTGTTCGGTCCTGAAACCGAACTGCTCGTTGGGAATGAGGCTCTTAGCCTCGGCAAAGTCTTTGAGGCGCTTATAAATAAGCCTCTCATAGATTTTACCGAGCGCGCTAAGGAGACTGATCGGCCGATAGCTAGTCGGCTCGGATCTAGGTTTACCCGGTTTGGGAATACCTATGACGGTGGCCTCTTTCCACACTTGGGGAAAGATGTTATTGCTCAAGGCGCCATTGAAGATGGCCGCCAACAAGACTATGAGCTGAGAGGGGAGGACTTTGAACACCCTATTGGTGAAGCCATCGGCGCCAGGGGCTTTCCGAGGCTGTAGCCTATCTATTATGTCTTTCACTTCGTCGGGCGTGACTGAAGGAAGAGGACAGTCGGGGTCTTCTACTGGGGGGAGAGCGGCTCTACGTTCGACTTCCGCGTCCACCTCAGCGAGATGTCGCATGTCTACTGGTAGAGAGCTGGGCGTGCACTGAGATTCCAGGCTGTCGGCCAGGCATTCAGCCTTCTCAGAGTCGTCAAAGGCGACGCTCTTATCGGGGCGAATGAGAGGAGGCATAGTAACCTCGTCGCTGCTAGCACGCAACTTTCGTTGCAGTTGCCAGAAAGCTAAGTGAGTGGGCTCGAGTTCGCTAAGCTCCTTGTCCCAACGATTCGAACGAAACTCACTGGTGCGCTGCTTTACAGCAAGCTGCAAGCTGCGCATGTGAGCCTTGTTCGCATAGCAGGGAAAGACGCTATAGGCACGAACGGCCGCGTTCTTCTCGGTTATCAGATCACGTATGTCATCGGGTAGTTTCCAGCGGTGATCGCTCATCGCTGGGACTTCCCGTGAACAATCCTTCAGTACGGATTGTACGTGATCTGTAAACAAGTTGATGGCGGCCGTCGTGTCTGCGACTGAGACTATGTGATCGGGGATACCGTCCGTGAGAGGAGACATGTCGGATTTCAGCTTATCGCTTACTTTCTTCCAGTCTGTTATCAAAATAGGGGCAGGGGGCTGGCTGGGGTCAAAGAGGCCCGAGCTAGAAACGAGATGCATGACTACC
This sequence comes from Eugnorisma glareosa, assembly GCA_947578425.1. NCBI lineage: Eukaryota > Metazoa > Arthropoda > Insecta > Lepidoptera > Noctuidae > Eugnorisma > Eugnorisma glareosa. The sequence continues at coordinate 13,455,420 of OX387960.1, read as the reverse complement.
GGACGGTGGTCAGAGTTAAGCTCGTGTAGCGTCTCAATCGATTCCAGCCTGGAATGGAACGAGCAAGCGCATCCGCTTTTATGGCATTATTTAAATATTTTATTACAATTAAATAAGTAGTCAAAAAATTATTTAAAAAATTGAATTGGATAGATAAATACCTTAAGTTTTATAATATTTCATATTGATTTATATTTTCAACATATTCTTACGAGTAGACGACGGTTTTGCGCATTATTTTATCGGGTTGTTTCGGTGTGAATCACATTTTTTTTAAAGCACTTATTAAGTTTATTTTAAAATAAAAAATCGTAGACTTACTAATTAACTATATGCCCAGTAAGTACGATTTTTTTTCAAATTATAATTCATCACCAGTTAGCCGAAAAACCTGGTGTTTCGTGCTTTCGTAAAAACGTATGTTTGATTTTTATTTTTCCTAATTTATGTTGAGTGGTTATCAAAATTATAATTCGTACACTTACTATATTTAAAGGGGATTAATAACTTTGCATTCAAAAAATTACCAGATACCATAAGGTTATTGAGAAATTTGCACTGAAAAAAGTAGTATTTTCTGTTTTTAGACCGCGAAATTGATAGGGGCTCTTAAGACCGCTTTCACATTTAGGCGACTTTTTAGGCTGATTATACTGAGGCACGACATGATCAACAGCTAATATGGCTGGCCCATTGCCACTTCAGCGTACTTATTACATATACCGAAATGATATCAATATTATTTAACTGCTATTGGTAGGTTCAGATTTTTTATTTCTTTTCGAAATATTATGGACCACGGAGCATACCGAGAACTACAATTTATTCTCTTGCAGACATTTACATTGAAATGATTAGATTATCATGAAAAAGTTTTACTACAAATATAAGCAGAGTCCGCTCATGAAACCGGGTTTACGAGGGAGATAATTTGTTTGCTTTCGATGGCATTCTTTCGCTCCTTTTCCTTATTTTTTTTCTAACTGAATCGGATTCGACCTAGTAGCATAAAATAAGGATAATTTATCGAATCATACGTAACACCTGTGATACCAAGATACTAGCGAAATGATGAAAATAATATTGTAGTACCTTAATAACAACGTATTAATTCCTGTATTTACAGAAAGGTTAAACAAAGGTGAATACTTAGTCCGTCAATAAGGTTAAGTAACCTAGTGTGCCAGTACCAGATAGATAGACCGAACTAGGCGGTTGAAAACTTCTTCAATTAGGACCCAAAAACCATGTAACTTTTGAGTCCTTACCAAATAGCTATTTTAATTGACTGCTTCATAAATAACAACATTTATAACTACAAAATCAGCGACAGAATTCGCAATACCGCAATACGCTCAAAAACTGGAATCGCTGATGTGGGCAACAAGACTGCAGGGTTGAATTGGGAGTGGGTGGGCCATGCCTGTAGAATGCATCGGGACCGATGGGCCAGAGTCGTCACTCAGTGGGTGCCAGAAGACGAGTGTCGTCGCCGAGAGATCTAGAAAACGCCGGAGTGACGTCTTAGAGGCATTTGTTACAGATTGGCCTGAGCAAGCAGCACATAGAGAAGAGTGGAAGGCTATGGGGGAGGCATTTGCCCAGCAACGGGACAATATAGGCTAAATTAAAAAAATACTACACTACACTATAACCGAACTATAAACCGCTACAATAACATATCACAATAATCCACATACCATATTAAATCATCTTCAAACGAATCGCTACAGCGCTGCACTATGCAGACCAACCCATAATTTTCATACAACATACTAGATACTAGAGGCAACGGTTCGCTAGCTGAAATATATGGAAATATAAATCGGTGCTGCCTTAGACGACGATGTAAAGCTTGCAAGAATTCGCATGGTATTGCGGAGAACATCAGTGACCGATCGTCAAAGGTAGTAAGGAGTGGCCATCAGTCGAAGTCTTTTAAAGCCACATCCGAGGTTCCGCAGGGTTCACATTTAGGCCCAATTCTCTTCAACATCTTTATTAATGACATCACGCACTGCTTTAGGCATTCAAAATTCTATCTATTCGCCGATGACATGAAAATAATGAAACCAATGGTAACTGAATCAGACGCTGCCTTATTGCAAGAAGATCTGAACAGACTGACGAACTGGTGCAAAATAAATAAAATGCTTCTTAACGTCTCAAAATGTTATTACATGCAATTCAGCCGTAACAAAATAGTCAAATCAAACACTTACACAATAGGCCAACAAAAACTAAAACAAATATAAGAAATACGTGACCTAGGAGTCACACTAGACAAACAACTTAAATTTGACAAACATATCATAAACACGGTATCAAAGGGGTTTAAAATTTTGGGATTTGTCTTACGCAACGGTAAAGAATTTAAAAAGGCGTCTACCAGAATAAAATTATATAACACACTGGTTCGCCCTATACTTGAATATGGCAGCCCGGTTTGGAATCCTCACTACGACATACACATCAAACACCTGGAAAGTGTCCAAAGGCGCTTCCTGTATCATCTATGTTACAAAGAACGATTAGCTAAAAAAGTAACCAGCTACAAAGCCAGGCTAGGTCACTACAAAATAGTCTCACTTGCTGATGATGAAAAACGGCAGACCTTATTCTACGAGTACTCCACAAAATATTCAACGGAGTCATAGACTGCAGCGAATTACTAGGCAAGTTACATATAAACGCGCCATCTCGCCTGCCGCGGAAAACCAGCTACAATTGGTTTTACGTCTCAGGTTCCAAAACTAATCTAGGAAAGCGGCGAAATGTAATCTAGGACATTTCGCCGCTCTGCCAAGACTCTGTAGGCAATACAATGAATTGTCAAAGCAATCTGACATGGACCCTCCCAATCTCTACATACAAAAAAAAAATTGACTCTGCAATAAATGTATAACAATAGTTATATTTTTTAAGTGAAACAATTACTTTTCTTGTCATCAAATGCTTTTTATTATTTAGGTTTTATTTTGTTTTTTGTTTTTTTTTTTTTCTAATTTCTGTGTCTACCTAGTTTTATGTGCATGCTGTGGTCCCCTGTAATTGAAGGAACACACAGAAAAGAACCTTTGTATAACTGTGACCAGTAATGTATCTGTGTATCCTTTGTTGGAGATCCAAATAAATAAATAAACATCCTCGTTTGGTATACATGGCAGTACTGTTTTTCAAACGTTTAGTTTAGATTCCACAAACTGTCTTGTTGGTCTAGTGGTGGCAAGCGCGACTGCTGAGCATGAGGTCCTGGGTTCGATTCCTGGGTCGGGCAAAACGTTATTGAGTTTTTCCATCAGGAATTTCTCAGAAGCAGCCACGGAGTCTTAATTAGTGCCCGGTTGATGGCAATAGGCTCGCCCCCTATTACGTGGGACTTAAATATAACTGGTGGAATGTGGGTGTACTTGTTAAGTACACCGCTGCCTATCCCTTAGGGGATTACAAAGCGTGATATTATTATGTCTTCAAACCGCTGGGTCACGAGCTACATGCGTATAAGGACTGCGACTGCGGAGAAAACAAAAAAGTGAAAGTAATGGTTTAGACTACAAAACATGCTACAGGTACAGACCAGGATTTTTAGACAAAAAATGGCCAAAGATGCAAAATCTCTGGTAACAAACTGAAATATGGTAGATATAATCTATGCTAGACTGAATCATTAGATAAGATAGAATAGATTTTCAGATAAGAAAATTCAAAGATAGAAAATGCATCGTAATAAGCAAAATTTTGGAAAATTCTATTTATTCTGCACGTGGTATTTAATAATGACTTGGACTCCTCAACCTTGCGCTGCTTGCGTCCTGAGATGTACAGGGTGTCAAAGTGAAAATCGACGATCGATCGTTTAGAATAATCCCTCTTCACCTTCAGTTCTACGTTAATATATTCAAACAGTAACCTCAATAATATCGAATGGTTTCCAATTAACACTCGATACAATCAGACAATTATCGTAATCACCATCATAATGGCAGTGGCCACATTTGCATATGAATGCAACACAGTACTGTCGCTGCATTATGCAAATGCAGTCGGGGTGTTAAATGTGTTATGACAAGAATTGTCAGGTTAACGGTATTGTAATGTGGTTTGTCGGTACATGAGGGTTAAAGGAGGTAGAGACGCAAACCCACCGCGGTGCACGCTGTGCACGGGCACGTTGGGCATTTTATCTGCGCGGTTACATTTGTTTGACAACGTGGGTCTACGTTTCCACTGCAGTACACACTACACACCCACAACTATGTACAACTATAGCGTGCGTGACCCACCGCGGCATAGTTGTGGGTTAAAAATCGTGTATGCTCAGCGTGCATGGCGTTGATAGCGTTGAACTATGTGAACGCCTTATTCGAGCAAGCTACGCATGAACTAATGACGTCATTTGATGCATGGCGTGTCCGTGTTTTGAAGTGGACGCAACCACATACATTTTTTTGCAAAGCGATGCCTTTACAAACGTGCTTAGCCTATCCGTGCGCCGTGGTGGGTTTGCGCCTTGTTGTCAACAACAAACAGCTTGAACTGCTGGATCTAGAAATATGACATTTTCCACAAGTGTTCCTTCTACAAGGAAGTAAGAATCTTCTAACGAAGTTCACACATGAACTCAAGCCTTTCGGCATGAGGGTAAGCAGAAACTACAGAACGCAACGTGCTACGATACTCACATACTTATTTAGTTATTTCGCCTCGTCTTCGTTCATACACGCACGGCGTTTGCGCGTACTACGCATCTGACCTACGCACCTCACCAACAAGGCCAGTGTATGTCCTTCTAGGGCGTCCCCTCCCGGTGTTGCCACTCACACCTGCCTTTTGTTAATTGTTTTTCACTCATTCTCTCATCAGACCAAACCATCTAAGTGTACTCATTTGAATTTTTGTCACTCATCGTAAATTTTCCCACGGGCACGTTGTAAATATAGCCTATGGCACTCGAGGATAATTTAGCTTCCTATTAGTGAAAGAATTTTCAAAATCGGTTCAATAGGTCCAAAGATTACCTCCTACAACCTCACAAACTTTACCTCTTTATTAACCGACTTTCTTCAAAAAGGAGGAGGTTCTCAATTCAGTTGTATTTTTATTTTTTTATGTGTTATCTCCGTCATTTTGTAAACCAATTAGAAAAAATATTTTTTTATGTAAAAGGATATACTTCCCGATTGGTCCCATAGAAATTTCATCAAAATTGGTTTAGTAATATAACGAACCATAAAATAGCGGCCGCAGCGTATTGGGTTCTGGTATTTGGTTTATACCACTAGGGAAGACATTCAATGAATGTTTAATTTGGCCATCTAGGTAAGTTCAGCATTTTGACTTGGAAATGAACGTGTTAATACGTATTTTTTCTTCTTGGGCTATGTTGATAACATGATGATCTCTTAGTAGTTTACAATTACAATGAAAATATTAATTCATGACAAGAATGTGTTTGGTATACTACAACTAAAAACGGTAAAATAAAAAAAAATCTGTGAAAAAAAAACCGACTTACAAAAAAACACTAAAAAGTTCTAAAATAACTTGACCTTCGGAAGTCGGTGTCTTTGTTTGTTTCCTTGACTTTTTTGCCAACGACTTTCGAAAGTCAAGTTATTCGTATAGTTAGAGAACATGAGAGCTCGTCACAAGCATTCCGGTCCGTCTGCAGTGTTATTTGCATGTATTATCACGCAAGGGATAATTGTCCGCTTTATGTTTGCTGCGCACATCTCATCTCAGTCACGCCAGATCATCATCATCATCATTTCAGCCGAAAGACGTCCACTGCTGGACATAGGCCTCCCCCAAGTGTCGCCACACTGACCGGTCCCGTGCGACTCGCATCCAGCGGATCCCCGCAACCTTCACCAGGTCATCGGTCCACCTAGTGGGAGGCAATTAAGGATCACTATAATTTTGGCAAACATGTCAATGATAGCAAACTAACAACAACCTTATTACTACGTGAATAAGGAACACTGATTTTGACAGCGATGCAAAAATAATGGTCAAAGGACGGTAGTAAGGTAGCTGTCACTAATGTCAACTGTCAGAACTAGAGGCAGGAAACGGTTGAAAGGTGTACCTGTGGTGGCTTGATGGGGAAGAGTAATGATTTAATCAGCTTAAATACGTCATCTACAGGATTCACCATCCAATGAGAAGTGTATCGTCTATCAAGTTTTGTGATTTTACGGTAACAGAAAACCCGTTACCGTTTCTTTATATGCGAGTGCATACAGAAAGTCTGACTGTTTAATACGCACTGGGGTTTACTATGACGTCTTAAAGCAGGAGTAATTCCAGTGTGGGAAAGAGATGGCGCTAGACAACCTATATAGCTGTGTCCCTGGTAGGCCACCTGTACCGATCTGTACTGCACATTATGTCACGCACGTTGCTGTACCGAGTTCATTCCCTAAACAGGATGAAAGGGACATCGACGCACAAAAACTGATTTTTCACCCCAAAAAAAAGTCGTTTCCCAGCAATAATTTTTGCGTATAGTTACTTAGTTTGATGTACATAATGCTTGGTTGACGGCTTCGTTAAGGGTCTTGTTATACCCTGTATTATCTTACAGTCTAACTCAGACTTACACGGTTCGGCAGCTAGACTGCGCCCAAGTACAAAGTTGGTATCGGTAAGTTACCGTCAGCGTCCAACACGTTGTCACTAACATATAGTGTACTCAGACAGTTCCCTACTGGCGGCAAGTTGCGGGTAAGGTCGAGAACTTGACTGTTTACTGGAGCTAGTTGCTGTGTACTCTCGTAAAAGTTTAATAATGTGGGGAGACGTGTGTTACTACGAAAGCCAGTTGTTCCGTCTTTGTTGCAAGGTTGTCTAGCATTTGTTGTACTATTTTCCAATAAAACATCACGCTTGTAATCCCTTGAATAAGCAGAGGTGTACGTAATAGTATCCCCACATTTCACTAGTTATGTTTATGATTTATTCCGCTAGGCTTCTACATCATGTGGGTAGACGATGGGTTTCTAAGAATTACAACACAATAACACAATATATTAAAAATTAAATTCAACAAACGAATCAGAACATTAAAAACCAAAATGTACGCACCGGGACTTACAGCTTAGTACGGCCGTTATTCCATGTGCGCACGATGTGGCTATGTTTGAATCAATTGAGCCTGATACAGTACCTAAGGCCCTACTGACTATAAACCTAGCCCTACAGTAATTACATAGCACCATAGTTATCCTAGCCGTATAGTGATTACCTATCTAGCACCCTAATTATCCTAACGCCCTAGCCTATCATACAAACCATAAGAAACGTAAGTTGCGTTGGTTTTACGTGAGGGAAGTCTGTTACAAGGAGACCTACGGTAACAAACGGAATTTTGGTAGGATTAGTGTTCGCGACGAAGCGTCACCAACAAATCATAAGTGATAACTTAGAAAACAATTTAGTGAAGTGTATAAAGTTAGCATACATAGTGTTTTAAATAGTACCTAGAATCTAGTTTGTGTAAAACCGTAAGTACAATCCATTTTGTAGCTTCGTTTGAGTGGGCAAATAGCCGAAATATAGTTTGTTTTTAATATATCCAGGTAGCCTAGGTTGAGACCTAGGCCTGGACCTAATTTTTGTAGTGTAAACCCTTAAAATAATCCACTTAACCGAGGTCGCAAGATGTTACGTACATAACTTTTGATTATAAGATTATCGTTATTTTGTTTTATTTCCCCCTAATTTAAACGGGCCTGAAGCCCTGAAATACATAGGTGTGTCTATGTACATAGTAGATTACATGAAAGAAGTACATTGGTTACTTAACGCCACTTGTTACAAAACAATCGCTGTAACGCCTCCTGAAATACTGGCCTGTAAAGCTAAATAATAGTAGAATTTTGTTAAATATTTTCCTTTACACTGCAATAGTTTTTCAGTAGTTATAGATGCAATCGACGTCATGATTTCAGGAGACGGGCAATATTTTAAGGTTCACAACGATGACCCACATGACCTAGGTCACAGTCAGAACACTAGAAATAATCACTACTATGTACGCACGCGCAAGCAATATTTTCTACAAATAAAGATTAAATCAGGAAGCGATTAGCGGTCCTCGTTACGGTAAAGTTTCGCAGTACTTTAGTAACGCGCGCTCTCGGGCTAATCGTAGTCATCGGCAAGGAAGATATATCTCTCTCTCTTTCACTCTAAAGTACTCCTGAAGAGTTACGCCAGTCGTTTCCTGAAAAGTTATGAAGACTTATAGCTGTTGATTTTATTTCATCGAAGCCTCATCCTAGTTACTCCCGTTCAGCATCATCGCCGTAGTTTCATGCAGTCAACTGAACCAACAGGTGTAGGACGTCAGCGCCGCTTGGACATTCTTCAACCTATAGCATCCAGCGATCACGCCCGTCCAGCACAATTAGGGTTTGTGTACGTCGTGCAATGTACACAGGAAATGATTTTCTCACTGCCGATCCCACAGACTCATAGGACCGATGACGGCTAAAGGTGTCTTGGCCACTTCGGTGATTCGCCCCATAGAAATATTAAAAAACCAGGAGAAGTGGCAAGGGGGTGTGTCGGTGACGCCGCGACGAGCGCACGATAAGCATGTCATAGGGCAAATGGCTGTCTCCACGAACTAGTGCGTTTTCGACCGCGATCGTGACAACTTATATGAATGCCGTGTTGTTCAGTAGTTTCTTGTAAAAATCGAAGCATAAACCAAAACTTTATAAATCATAGAATCACTTACTATATGTATGTACAAGTATTTTACTTTTGTCTTTAATATCACAAATCGTAAAATATTTCTTGCTCTTACTATGCTATTCCTGTTTTCAAATATCACAGCGACTGTACAAGTTTTGCAATAAATACATTGCTCCTTAACCACTACCAAAGTTTGTCGCTAAGTGACTGGACAAGCAATATAAAACTCACAAAACGATACTTTTTTAAGCATAATGCATCGCGTAGTACGGCGGCTGCTTCTTGCGACGAGTGATGTGCTTGTGCAGATTCAACTAACGTAAGCTATCGTTAATGTCGATTGACGAAAGAAATATTGCTGTTATAGTTTGTTTTTCAATTTTATCAACCATTTAACCCGGTTGGAAGATCGATGTCGAATAATGTTTTTGACGTATTTTGGTTATTTTACAGCGTACACACTGTAAAACACGGGCTGTAACGTCACGGGCAGGGGCTGTAAACACGGGCTTATGGCGTTGAGTTAGGTGTCGCTTTGTTTTGGTGAAAACAAGAATTGGGCATTTAGTTAAGCGTCACTTACTGTTGGTGAAAACACTTTTTAGGCAGTTAGGTGACACTTAGTGTTGGTGAGAACGAGCTTAAGGCTTAACCTAACTGAATGCCCAACTCCTGTTTTCACCAACACAAAGTGGCACCTAACTCGATGCCTTAAGCGCGTTTTCACCAACAGTAAGTGACGCTTAACTGAATGCCCAATTCCTGTTTTCACCAACACAAAGTGGCACCTAACTGAACGCCTAGTTCCTGTTTTCACCAACACTAAGCGACACCTAAGTCGATGCCTAATGCGCGTTTTCACCAACAGTAAGCGACGCCTAACTGAACGCCTAGTTCCTGTTAACACCAACACAAAGTTACATCTAACTCGATGCCTTATGCCCGTTTTCACCAACGCAAAGTTACACCTAACCTAACCCAACTCCTGTTTTCACCAACACTAAGTGGCACCTAACTCGATGCCATAAGCCCGTTTTCACCGACACTAAGTGTCTCCTAACTCAATGCCTAAAGCGCGTTTTCACCAACAGTAAGTGACGCTTAACTGAATGCCCAATTCCTGTTTTCACCAACACAAAGTGGTACCTAACTGAACGCCTAGTTCCTGGTTTCACCAACACTAAGCGACACCTAAGTCGATGCCTAATGCGCGTTTTCACCAACAGTAACTGACGCCTAACTGAACGCCTAGTTCCTGTTATCACCAACACAAAGTTACACCTAACTCGATGCCTTAAGCCCGTTTTCACCAACACAAAGTGGCACCTAACTGAACGCCTAGTTACTGTTTTCACCAACGCAAAGTTACACCTAACTGAATGCCCAACTCATGTTTTCACCAACACTAAGCGACACCTAACTCGATGCCTTAAGCATGTTTTCACCAACACTAAGTGTCACCTAACTCAATGCCTAAAGCGCGTTTTCACCAACAGTAAGTGATGCTTAACTGAATGCCCACTTCCTGTTTTCACCAACACAAAGTGGCACGTAACTGAACGCCTAGTTCCTGTTTTCACCAACACTAAGCTACACCTAAGTCGATGCCTAATGCGCGTTTTCACCAACAGTAGGTGACACCTAACTGAACGCCTAGTTCCTGTTATCACCAACACAAAGTTACACCTAACTGAACGCCTAGTGCCTGTTTTCACCAACACAAAGCGACACCTAACTCGACGCCATAAGCCCGTTTTCACCAACGCAAAGTTACACCTAACCTAACTGAATGCCCAACTCCTGTTTTCACCAACACTAAGTGGCACCTAACTCGATGCCTTAAGCCCGTTTTCACCAACACTAAGTGTCTCCTAACTCAATGCTTAAAGCGCGTTTTCACCAACAGTAAGTGACGCTTAACTGAATGCCCAATTCCTGTTTACCCCAACACAAAGTGGTACCTAACTGAACGCCTAGTTCCTGGTTTCACCAACACTAAGCGACACCTAAGTCGATGCCTAATGCGCGTTTTCACCAACAGTAAGTGACGCTTAACTGAATGCCCAATTCCTGTTTTCACCAACACAAAGTGGCACCTAACTGAACGCCTAGTTCCTGTTTTCACCAACACTAAGCGACACCTAAGTCGATGCCTAATGCGCGTTTTCACCAACAGTAAGCGACGCCTAACTGAACGACTAGTTCCTGTTATCACCCACACAAATTTACATCTAACTCGATGCCTTATGCCCGTTTTCACCAACACTAAGTGTCACCTAGAACTCAATGCCTAAAAAGTGTTTTCACCAACAGTGACGCTTAACTAAATGCCCAATTCTTGTTTTCACCAACACAATGCGACACCTAACTCGACGCCATAAGCCCGTTTTTACTAACGCATTTATTTTAGCTTTATTTTAGCTTAGAATACGTTATAGTAATCGGCATGGTTCAGATAATATAATAGTGACTTTTGCTTATAATAAGTCAACATAATTATTCATGCTATTTATTTGTTACGTTTGTTTGTTTTCATTTAGTTACATTTTTTTCCTAACTAGGGTTTTTTTTATAACAAAAATCTATTACTCCGAAGTAATTGCGTAACACACTTTCAGTAAGAATCGATTTCATTATGTCAGTACAACAACATTCATTGATTTACATATTACTTGAACACATGAATAACTTTGATAACTTTTTGATTTAGTCAATCACTAGCGTGGGTATTCAATTAAATTGCTTTTGCACAGCACAACGATACCGACCTTTGTTTTTGTGTGGGTAAGGTATACGGTGCATGGTAAATACACGCTGTGTTTGATAGGATAAGGTTTATAATTGATTGTGTAGTACATTCTGTTTTAAGAATTGCGGTTGTGTGCGCGACTGTGTATCTATTGCTTTTACTGTATTGCATGTGTGTGTTGCATGTGTTGCCGGGTGGTGGGAGAAAACGGAGACAGTAGGTTGCGATACATTTTCGTATAACGGGCATATCTCCTTATTTATTATATCTATGGTTCGCCCCCTAGAATGCATTACATGAATGCATACTGAATTACATGGAAATTAAACATAACTGATCAATTGCAATCAACCGGGCACAAATTCTGTGCTCTAATTCCGTGGCTGCTACCGAGAAATTCCTGGATAATTCCCATTAGTTCTACTACACATTTATACGGTAGAACTAATGGAATTTTTTTGTTCCCACTAAAATTCCCATTAGTTCTACCTAAATTGTCTAATAGAACAGTAGAACTAATAAGACTTTTTTTCCCACTCGCTCTACGATTTTGTTTTGCCACCTTGAATCGTAGGACTAAGTAGTGGGAAAAATAATTCCCATTAGTCCTACCGTAGAACTGTTGAGTAGAACTAGTGAGGATGATCCAAATTCCTGATGGAAAAACATAATAACACTTTGCCCGACCTGGGAATCGAACCCAGGACCTTATGGCCAGCAGTTACGCTTGCGACCGAGTCGCAAGTCGCGGCGAGTCTCGAGTCTAGTGACTTATGAGGCAGTCACTATTTATCAAGCGTAGCAGATTTAATTTTATGTGATCATGAAACTATACGAATGAAACTCAATACGAATAGTCATCATGACAATAAAACCACATCATCTAAAAGCGAACTCTATTTTCTGATTGTCTAACTGAATAAAAACATCCACACCATTTATTTGACACAAATGAAATTCTGAAACCTTTTTATAATAGGTGTATTACTACCCTTTACGAAGCCGAAAGGCACTGATTCTCCCCGCCATTGCGATATTTTTTTTGTTCTAGTTTTTTTTTTTAAGAGATGGGAGATCTCGCAGTTCAGCCTCTGAGGCTGGCTACTGCTTAACTGGTCTATGTTGAGTTCTAGACCATACCTGGGAACCTTCTAGTTACGGAGATATTGGAGGTCAAAGTTCCAACTTTTTCTGATTTTTTTATACAATACAAGTTTTTAATGTTATAACTTTACTTCAAATACCTCCACGGCCCCCGTACTATTCGATGCATCAGCACAATATTTTGAGTGCGTTACATTTAGTTACCTTATACCGTAAAAAAATAAATCAGTATATCTTATAATAAGAATATTAACCACCATAAACAGGCAGTGTTCTTCCTCCTCTCTCCTACTAAATCTATGCTGTGCCCGACAGGGTCCATAATTGTGTCTAATATATTTACTTCCCTACCAACCAATTCCATTATGGATGCAATAAAGAATTGAGAATTGAGAATTAAAATGTGATTTTTCACCCCAAAAAAAAAGTCGTTTTGCAGCAAAAATTTTAGCTTAGTTTGATGTACAGCTTGGTTGCCGGCTTCGTGAAGGGTCAGTTTACCCATTGTATGTTGTATTGTCCGTCTTTATGTTAACTTGCAACACTTTTGAATATTTACAGAAAACTCAAATCAGTCAAACAAGTGCCAATTCCAACCCAAATCAACCCAACCACCCAACCCCAACCCACCGAATACCCAACCCAAACCCAACGCCAACCCAACCCAACCAACCCAATGCTACCCACCCAATGCCCAATACCCAATGCTATGCTCACCCAATTCTGGGTTAAGCTCGCCGTTGTACATAAGTTATATATTGTAATGTTGTGTGTGTCCTACTGTTATATTTTGTGTGCACTAAAGAATAAGAACAAGTCTACAATTTCTTGTCATGATGACTGGTTACAAGTTCTCTGATAACTATTACTATCTCGTTACATCCCTCGCATATCTGCAAAAATAATGACTTACCAAACATTCAATTAATCACTGTATCGACAGCATGGACGGGCGTGGGACGAACAGTGCCTATTAGCGCCACCTAGTACGTGGGTGGCGCAACTTAGTTACCAAACTGATTGCCGGCCGTGAAACGACAGTTTTGGTTCTAACCATGTAATGGGCACTTTAACGTAACTTTTAGCAATAGGTATAATATGGGAAGGATAGGTATTTAATTAGAACTTAGTAGCTAAGCCACTGTTGGATTATTATTACTAACAATTATTCTAAATGCGAAAGTAACTCTGCTCTATCAGAATCATAATACGAATCACGTTAAAAATTTAAAACTCTTAAAATGAACTTTCTGGTCATAAACATAATGATCATTTTAAGAATTTTAAAATTTTAACGTGATTCATATTATGATTCTGATAAAGCTTCCATTTTAGGCCCCCTGATCTCTGTCTGTCTGATACGTTACACGCCTATACGGATTTCAACACGACCTTCACGCAGGTGAAAATACGGGCCATAACTAGCTATCAATCTTTCAGCATTGTTTTAGCATATTCAGAGATTTGCATAATAACGGAGATAAACGATAAATTATGATAATCATGGGTTGCCGAGTTGCCGATTGAAGTGGCGACCATTTTGTGTTATGTATAGATAGCACAGAAAAATGAAAATATTTGTGTCAGTCTCATAAAAAATAATAAGTAATAGTACCTAATAAAATAGCTTACGATACCGCTCTACGCGATTGTTACAAATATTTTAACAAATACAATCGGATGCCAGAACCAATTTTACAAATGGAATATTTATTCGGATTTCCAATTCAATAAATGTAAGTGTATGTATCACAAATAAATAATATAAGGTAAGTACCTAGTTTTTATTCCAGAAGGTACTTCAATTTTATTATTTGAATAGATTGGAGCTGGTAAACAAGACTGATGCCAATTATATAATATGCCTAAGGCTCCAAGTATATGGATTAATATATGGGGTGACTGGTAATTAGTGACCGATACTTAAACACGTGATTGTACTCATGATAACAAACAAGTTTCCCAAAGAAAATTTTATTTTTACTCGTTCACTTTGATCCCAATAACACAACAGCCGTATGAAATTCGCTGTTAGCCGCGTGACGCCGTTCTATCTCCAACTGTGCTCTGCCTAACCACTGTTGCACAGTACGATAGTAATGAGACCGAACGGCGTATCGCGGCTAACAGCTGATACCTAGGTCAAAGGGGCGCGCGCGCGAATTTCAAACGGCTGTGTGTTATTGGGATAAAAGTGAACGAGTAGGTATAAAAAAAGTTTATTTGGGAAAGTTGTTTGTTATCATGAGTACAATCACGTGTTTAAGTATCGGTCGCTAATTACCAGTCACCCTATATACATAATTAAAGGTAATGTATTGTCATAGATACCACATAGGCAAAGAGTACATAAAGTAAAGTGCACTTTTTTGTCACCAAAAGCGATTTCTGCTAGAAAATCGTAGGATGCACATAAATTGAAAATAAGAATTTAGGCCAGAAATTACCCCACACAACTTATAATCTGGATAAAAAGTATCCTCTGTCCTAACCTAATCCAGATCATTGGTCTACCCATATAAAGAATTTCGTTTAAATCCAAACACACACGTGGCAGACAGTTACTTTCGCATTATTACAAAGACAAACATACAAACAAAGAAAGATTTTTATTCAACCCCAGCTCAAAACACCATAAAAAATACAACAAATGTAAAACCGCAAAATAAATTGCAATCAGAGAAAAATAAGGAATTTCATTCAGTATTTATAGCTCACAAGATATTGATAGCTCTCAACAGAATGATACAAGAAAACTTAAAAGGAAAACTGTTCCATTTGCTATCTATTCGATTTTACTTCATTATTCAGGATTGCTTTTGTTAGTTCGCTGCATTCTTGCAAATAATGAGATTCCATTGAAGAAAATATTCTATACATGTCGTAAGTGAGCTGGCAACTACGTGATGCAATATCCATGAGCTTTTAAGAATTCGTTTCCACATTTCTCCGCGAAATAATAGGTACAGTAAGTTCTTGTATGAGCATGAAACAACTTTTAAGACGCCAAGCTTTTGTTATTCAAGTCAGTATATACTACCTGCCAGGGTTGCGGGACTGTTCGAAAGAGATACACAAGGGGCAAAGGAAGGAACATGGATGGGTTTTAGTCAGTAAAAGTCTGACACTCCCTCCTGCTCAGCCCAGAGCGGGAGGGGTTATTTGATGAATTGCCATCAGAAAAAAAAAAAAAAAAGTATGTACTACATTGAACTATTTTGTCTAAAAAAAAAACAAAATATATGTTTTAAATATTAGCTAGGTAACTCTGTAGACAGAGTAAAGATTCCTCTCTTCTTGTATATATATTTATTTGCTGGCCAGTCCTTTGATGACATACGAGATCTTTATATGGCATCGGTAATAGTGCAGTATAAATATTTAGACGAAAAGCCTTAATTGGACTTAATGCCGTCCCTTCGATCTTGTTTTTAGGGTTCCGTACTTCAATCGGCACAACGGAACCCTTTTAGGATCACTTTGTTGTCCGTCTGTCTGCCTGTCAAGGCTCTTTTTCTCAGGAATGCGTAGCGGTATCAAGCTGAAATTAATACCAAATACTCAAGTCTGCTACCCCTTGGAGCAATGAAAAAATCAAACTTGTAAGTCAACGCGATCAAAGATGAAACTGTTTATGTCGCATATTATGCGATTTCACAAGGGAATCACAACCTATAGGGTACTTCCCTTAGACCTAGGATCATGATGTTTGGCAAAAAGCAAAGCCTTACAGCACAAATAAAGGAAAAAATCCAAAAATAAAAAAGTTGAAAATTAAAGGATGGCCCCATACATACATAGTTGACGCCAATTAAGTTTTTTTTTAGATAATGGTACGGAACCCTTCGTGCGCGACTCCGACTCGCACTTGGTTTTCATTACAATATTCACAGACAATCCACAAACTGCCCTCCTGATCCTATCAATCAAGAATCAAAAGAACCAAGTACTGACACTGGCATAAAAATCCCCCAAATGAAAACCATAAACCATAGAGTTTCTATTTGAATACGCAGACCTCGTAATTGCACTAAAATGCAAGTTGCCAGCCAGGCACACAAGTGCTAATCAGTAGCGCCAACAGCAGCGATGAGCAATCAGCCGTCACACACTAATTGGACTACCCGATGACAATGTCATGGCGTCGGTGGGGCCAAATTATTGGAAATTTTCGTCTATATTACATGCAAAATTCTAGGAGCATATACACATTAAGCCAGTAAACCTCGACAAAGTTTTTTTTGGTATACATTATAAATTATAAAAACAATTTTGACAGCACCAATTTGAACGTGTGAGTTATACAGCATGTATGCGAAATAATCAGCTATACCATATAAAATATAGGTACCTCTCGACCCAAATGTATAGAACAGATGGTTTATTTTTCTTAATTACGATGTTGGTCCCACGGAAAAAGCTATTCAGTTTGATTGTCTGGATCACGCCCTTAAATATGACCACACCTTATAATAAATGAGTAGAACTCGATTCCCATTAGTCCATTTGCTTACTGACGTATGTAATATAACTTACCTTTTTTACATCTTGAAATATAAGAGCAGTTTCAGGCTAGCGTTGTGTTTTTGCTCGTATAAGCTCGTATCGGCTACGCACTTACAAGAGCGTCATATTTTGCGCTACAAAAAATCGAACGGTTATTTATAAACGCGTCCGACGCGCGTGTTGCTAAAGGCGCGGCTAAACGCGCTTTCAACATTGAGCTTATCAGCGCCGAATATACGCCAATCTGAAACCACCCTAACTGAGGTGAGACAGACATTATACATTGATGTGACGCGACGTTTGAAACCTGAACCTACTCTTGGTATAGACTACTACAGAGGAGCTAAATCTACTTATGTAGATGATAGATTTACATCAGAATCAGATATTCACATTCAAAGTAGGCTAGAAAGGCCACTGACCGACTGAGACGAGATGTTCCTTTAATGGGCATTCCGTTGTGGAAAGACATTTAGATGTAGGTACTTTATAGGTACAAAATAATAAAAAGTGTCAACGTGACAGGTGTCAAAGTGACAGTTGTCATACTATGAAATGTCGACTACGAGTGTAACACGGATAAAAAAAAACTTCCCGTGGTAATACTGGATCGCTTGGTAGTTCTAGGGGTATTTTTTTTTACCAGTAATACTACTGGTAGTATTACTGGTAGAACAACTAAAAAACCCGACTACTGAAAAATCGCACTCCTAAAATAGACTCCTCTTATTGTTGAGGTCGGTTAAAATATAGCCTATATTACCCGGACCGTAATATCAAATCGATTGACAACTTATTCATCAAAATCGGATAAATAGTTTAGGCGCTATGGAGGAACATACATAAATACATACATACATAGACTGCTAAAATCGTAACCCTTCTTTTTGGCTTCGCTGTAGCCGGGTAAAAAAGAGTCCATCTAACATAAAAGTGTGTTAGGTTTTTCCTTCAGGAAATTGACACACTACGTCAATGTGTATCATTTTAAGTTGTTTTAAAGCCACTGGATACAATTGTCAACAATATTGACAGTTCTAAGTTGGAAGTCAATTTGTTCCTCAATTTATCAATTTCAGGGAAATGGATTGCTTTACAACTATTCTTTGAATATCACATAACATAAAAACAATATCTTCCAACAACAGCCGTTACTCCGTAGTATAATGTGCACATTTCTTTGGAATAACAAAAAGGATAAAAGGAAAGAATCCTCTTCCGCAAATCGAATCATAATGTCTTCAAAGAAAAAGAAAGAAAAATATATATTGAGAAAATATCACTCCGTTCGCCGCAGCTCCCTCACTGAATACATTATAATGACAGTGTGGCAATAATCGAGTGACCACCCCATACCGAGGCTGATACGGCTTAAGCCGAACTCGCATCGTGTCTCATTTAACGCATGTACTTTCGCGCGGTGTTGAGTCGCGAACGCGGAAAATGACGCCTTTTTAGGTTTCTATACGATTTCTTAGTAAAAAGATCGTGGGTTATGTATTTACACCGATTTCTCCGTGATTACTGAGATGATTTACGTGATTTTCATTTGGTAGAGGAAGCTCGCGCGGTGGTGCCTTAAAAATTATATTCACTAAACTTGTGTATAGTTTATGATTCTTTAATACGTACTTTTTCTGCTTTGCCGATGTTGATGACGTAACATTTATGGCTATATATGGCTACAATTTGTGTCGGAAATCGCAACGTAAAGGGGTAAAACAACTGCCAGGGTTGCGGGACTCTGCCAGGGTTGCAGGACTGTTCGAAAGAGATACCGCGGCCCTGGAACACAAAGGGCAAAGGAAGGAACATGGATGGGTTTTAGTCAGTACAAGTCTGACACTCCCTCCTGCTCAGCCCAGAGCGGGAGGGGTCATTTGATGATTTCCCATCGATAAAAAAAAAAAAAAAAAAGAGGTAAAACAAAAAACAAATGCAAAAAAACTTCTTGTGACGAGTCGGGCTCGGGCATAAGCCCTTCACAAGTCGGTTATTTTTATTACGTTGACTTAAAGCTATTTCACTCTTGGTTTCGGCTCCAGCTGATTCCGCGTCTAGCGTTGTCAATTCCTTATAGGACCCAATAACTCAGTTTCTAATGAAACATCCTACATCCGATTGTTTCCATTGGTATAACGCATAGTTAGTCATGTACCTAATTGATATATACAGAATAATAAGTCTAAGTCCCATGTAATAGAGGGCGAGCCTATTACCATCAACCGGGCACAAATCCAGACGCCGTGTCTGCTACTGAGAAATTCCTGATAGAGAACTCAATAACATTGTGCCCGACCCGGTTATCGAAACCAGTACTTCATGCTCAGCAGTCGAGCTTGCGACCACTAGACTAGACCGACGAGGCAGACAAAATTTGCTAGCAAAATACGTATACCTCTGCCTAATCCTTTCGAATACAGAGCCGTGAATTTGTGAGACAAAATTCTCTAGAAGAACGTTAGCACCAACCCTTACAGGAGCGACAATTGTATTAAGTACTAGCTGTTCCCCGCGGCGTCGCTCGCGTTTTGTTCGGAAATTATCCCACGGGCAGACGGCAGGCGTTGTAAATATAGCCTAACGCACTGGGGGTAATGTAGCTTCCTACTAGTGAAAGAATCGGTTCAGTAGATCCAGAGATTACCATCTACAACCTCACGAACTTTACTTCTTTATGATATTATAGTATACATAATATAGATTAGTATAGATTAAATTCAAGTCTACAAAATATTACAGACGTCAAGAAAACACAAAAAGATTTTCACTTCAGAATTGTTTACGCGACAAAGTACTGTGTCGAAAATTAAAACTAATTTCTCATCTCCGGTTGCGACGCTTTTCGTAGATGAACGTTGTTCTTGGTTTATTTACTTTTTTACCGACTTTCTTCAAAAAGGAGGAGGTTCTCAATTCAGTTGTATTTTTTTTATGTTTTTTACCTCAGAACTCCGTTATTGGTAAACTGATTTGAAAAATTCTTTTTTCATCTGAAAGGATATGCCTCCCGATTGGTCCCATAGAAATTTCATCAAAATCGGTTTAGGAATTTGGTTGTTTTCCTCACGTTAATTGTCACATCACGCGACGTCGCGTGCTGGCGCTCTGATGCACATCACGCGACGTCGCGTGATACTTGCTAGTTAAATTTGACACACTTCCCGATTTCTGATTGAGCTGAATTTTTTTCAGTTTCAGTGTCTGATGATGGAGCTGGACGGTGGCCATAGGAACACCGTTATAAAACGACAAAACCTCATCGAGTTTGGGCTCGTATGATTCGTCTTGATGAGTACTTTAACTAACTTCTAGTTACAATGTAAAAACTAATTCATGACAAGAATTTGTGTGGTATACTACAACTAAAAAGGGTAAAATTAAAAAACTTTCTGCGAAAACAAAACAGACTTCTAAAAAAAACACAAAAAAAAGTCGAAAATAACTTTACTTTCGGAAGTCGGTGGCAAAAAAGATACAAACAAAGACACCGACTTCCGAAAGTAAAGTTATTTTAGACTTTTTAGTGTTTTTTTAGAAGTCGGTTTTGTTTTCTCTCTCTAAAGAGAGAGAGAAAAGTTAGTTAAGTTTGATAAACGATTTTTTTGTGTGTTCTTAAGATGAAGATTCTAACCATGTCGATATTCCTCGATGAAAAGGGTAAGCAGCAGCGTCAACAAAGCTCAATTGGTATTTTTTATTGCCAATCATACAGTTGTCAAAGTGATCAAAAAAGAAAAAGAGCAGTAATATATACATGCATATATTAAAACTATGTAGCAAAGCAATTAAATAAATTGCCTACAGGTGATTAGTTACTAGTGTATATTCAAGAATTGCAAACATTTAGTTCGGAATCAGACAACGTACGTCGAAGTTTCATGTTATTCGGCAACGTTCCCAATTTATTTATTTATTTATTTAAACTTCATGTACAATAGTGGTACATAGGCGGACTTAATGCCATTAGGCATTCTCTACCAGTTAACCTTTGGGTTAAATAAGAAAACGCGAAATAAGAAAGCGTTTTCTTACAAAATAAATATCTAAAAAAATAATTTATAAAAGTACTTATAGTGATACTAATACACATAATACATATACAATAAACTAATAAATATTTTAACAAATACCAAAATAAAAAACGAAAAACCTAATAATAATTACCGGGACTCAACTTCAAACGCTTAGTTGATACTTCCCGTGACCAAAGGCCAAAGGTAGTATTGCCATACAACGTGGCAACGCCGCCAGTCTCTTGGGTACATTATCAGTTGACTGCGTTGAGGAGTAGTTTTTTGACGCCATTTTTTAATTTTATTAATAAGTTAGTTACTTAAGGTTATTTTAATTTATAAATTTTAATGTACTTCAAATTGAGAGTTATTTATTCTAACTACAATTTCTATTTGGGTCTACACAAACCATACTAGTCAAGCCTGATTACTGTTTACCCTGTTATTTAACAAATAATTCCAGATCAAACGTACAATTTGATAGCAGACTAAGGCCCCTGGTCGGGGATTATTTTCTTATTCTAACACAACTTAAATTAACCACAATTAATTAAACACAAAATATGCCATTAACTTACTATTGGTTACAATGAAGGTACTGTGAGGCCAAATAGGCCAAAGATTTCGTACACAAATTAGAGGTTTGCCTAGTTGGGCCAATGTAAAACCCTTGCAATTATTCCGGCAAATATAGAAATGTTTATGCAAAAATCTCACCAACGCCACAAGCTCAATTTATCCTATTCCAGCAAATACTGATCCAAGAGATATTGAAAATGTTATGTGCAGTTATGAGGGTCACAAATTTGAATCACAAAGTGGCCAGCTCCCTCTACGACAAGGAGGTCTCATATCTCAGTGAATCTCGGATCACTACGTCACGACGATATTCCACTGACTTTTACATAGTATGCGAGAAAAAATTATGATATTTTCTTTCGATTTTTCCGTGTGAACTGAGATAAAAAAAATACTTTGGTGAACATGGTGGAAGAAATTAGCTATTAATGAATCAAAATGATGTTCGTTGAAAAAGTAAATCAAAGTAAGTAAATCTTTGGAAAACAATTGACCTATCTACTCGACCGGTAAATGATTGGTGCCTTATTTTCAACTGATCATAAAAGGTTGACCAGAGGGCTCCGACAAAGTTTTAATCAGCTATAACAAGAATGTATGGGACTAACATAAGCTACCAAAGCTTCTATCAACCCTGTTGACAGTCTATGTAGAAAATACAACACGCCTTGCAAGCTAGCGTCATTTGTTTTTTATTTTTTATGTCCAATTTTGTTTATAGTTTAGCTTCTCCGACCAATCCGTTAAGAATGAGTCTAGATCGTCACACCAGCATTTCTAGGGCCTGGCCGTCATTTGTTTAGACAATATATTTTTTTTTTCATTTTCTGCCCCTTTTATCCCACTGTGGAGAAGGCTTAGGTACTGGTCTTCGGTTAATATTAGGACCAATCCTGTCTGGCAGGCTTCAAAGATCATCACACTTCGCCTGGGTCTGCTGCGATGCCCTGGACATTTTCTGAAACCTTTTTAAGGTTTAGGCCACAAATCCGATATGATATTAAAAGTAAATGTAGCCCGAGGAACTGATCGATTCATTGATAGAGCTCATAAACCACCAATTAAAAGATTACAGTATGAAAAGGTCACCGAAATTGGCGAGCCGGAAGTAATTAAGGACTGCTTAGTCGTTTGAACACCTAATTGCTAAAGTTTAAATCCCTTGATACTGTTGTTGATACAAACTTTTATCGGATTGTTGATACTTTCATTTGATTGAGCTTAGTTCACAAAACGGCTCATGGCTAGATATTAACAGCCGCACGGATCGATAGAAAGTTAGGCTTCGGTTTCCGAGGTCGGCCCGTGGATGGTAGGGTGGGTGCTGTTCTTCTGCTACATTTGGAGATCCCTATCTTCCTTAAGTTAGAGTGATGTTTATAGAAATAATCAGGACAAATTCAAGACCAAAGACACCGCAATTAACGTGGCCACATACTGGGCCCATGAGAGAAATATAAGGTCTCATTAAAATAGATGGACAAATTTTAACACAGCGTTCAGTACGCCTAACCAATGATATCCAAGAAAAAAAAATACTGATTAAAGTGATTTTATTTTGACCTAAAATAATAAATTGCCGGCGGCACACCAAAATAAACACATCCATTAGGTCAAAATAAAGTCACTTTAATCAGTGTTTTTTTTTTGCTGGGATATCTTTGGTTAGACGTACTTCAACGCTGTATTAATGTTTGTCCATCTGTTTTAATGAAACCTTATTATAATCAAGTCGTACCATCGACACGAAACAAGAAGAAAAAAATAACTCAGACTTCACAAAAAATGTTGGAATACCCTGAAAGCGCGGAGATAAATTCTAGCCTAGTTTTATATTAACTTTCTTTGAGGAGGGTGTTACGTATCTCAAGAGGTAAATGTACCGTCTGGGCTGTTTCAGGATTGTCACTCGTTAGATTATTGCAGGAAATCAATACATTACCCAGTTTCCTCTGTGTCAGCCGTTGGACACGGCTGTCATTTGTAGATCTTTGACTGTCTTTTCACGTTGACAGTGGCCCCAAAGTCTGACAACCAGACTTTCCAAAGGTTTCGTCTTATCCCGTATATACCAACTGGGTTCTGGAGGTCAGATAATTTCAGATAAGCAGTTGCTCCATGTAATATACTGGTATTCAGCTGCAACCGGTTAGGCTGGAACTGGAAGCAAAGAAACAAAATAGTTGGGAAAAGGCTAAGCAGGTAATAGTGTCATAAAGGAAACAAAAGAGTTCATTAAAGTTATCAGCCAACTGTTAGCTTATAAGTTCGCACACACAAACACTTTGCGTCTATTGTCTCTGTACACCGGCCGCACGCTGCCGCACGCACACATGTTTGAAATCGTTGCCTCGTTTTCTTTGTTTTGATTGTAGGGCGATGCTCCATCTAGACATTATATAATCAAAGATTAGAGCTTTATATAGAACGTCTCCGCTCGACTCAAAATAAAAATATCCGCTTAAAATGCAGGCGCGTCTCTAGGACGTGAATTGGTGGAATCACTGGTTACATTTTAAAAATAAAAAAAAACATATGATTAGATTAGATATAAAGTAATAAAACATAACATATTTTTCTTCCTCGCAGATTTTAGTGAGAATATTATTTTAGTTCTAAAACATAAAATGGCGGTCGTCCTTATTTCACGGAGGAGCGCAGTGAATAGTCTTTGTCCACTTAAAATAGCTTTTATGAAAGACTTCCGGTCCATTAGAGAATACTGAGCATATAGTTCTCTTTAAAATTGTTGATTTTGTGACACCTTTTAATGGCGTAACAAATATTTTGAAATATCAATCATTGCGTATGTTTTCTCGCCATTTAAACGCAGTCACACAAATAGCGTAGTGTAGGTTTTGTTTTATTTTTCAATAAACACAACATAATTTCATTTGAACAGCCGCTCAGATCAATCTTCAGGGTAAGCCGCGCCTGCCTAGGTTATTCAATGGATGAGTGAATTTCACAAAGCAAAGACAATAATAATATGTTCGTTGCGCAAAAAATCCGTCCATCACATTATCTATGACACTCTTAAAACATTTCAACTGTCAAAATGAATCATCTTTTTAGAAACTTCCAGAATATTCCAGAAAATTGATTGTGCAACTGAAACGTCTGCAGGCACTCTAAGAGCTTACGTCACACCAAACAACTCTAGAAATGTTTACTTTCTATTTTATTCTTTTACATTTTTATTTCATGTAAATCTATGAAAATGGGCGCACTTAAGAAGATACATTCTGAAAGCTGGCAACGTCGCAAATAGCTGTCATATATTTCGCTGTTTTGATGAATAAATAACAGTTCTACTTTAATAAAATTATGAAACGTTCTGTATCAAACTTAAATATTGATAATAAATAAAATTACAATAGTAACACTGGATGAGGTGTTGTAACAGTTTCATCTATTTTTTTTTTACTTTCGGAGCGATTTTCGAATTTTAATATTTTTTTTATTTCAGTCCTTTTTAACGCGCTTTGAACTTAGCTCTATTACAGTGTAGTAATTTGTAAAAATAGGCCAGAACTAATGACATGGCTAGAACCGCTAGAACAAAAGGTACACTCAATAAAATAAGCCACAGAAGGATGACTAACAAAAAGTTGAGAAAAAAACAAGGAACGGGTGTTGTTGAAATCCATTTCAGAGGTGTTAAAAGTAACAATGTATTTGAAAAGCTTAGACATAAAGAAATGTATTTTTATATAGACGTAGGTCTCTCCCAAGCTGTGCCATATCACCCAGTTCTCTCTATCCCATATCCCTTTTTAATAATTACCTAATTCGCTGCATTTGGGACGCGTGTGTGTATAATAAAAATAAAAAAATGTTTTTTATTTCAGGCAAAATACCCATATACAACAAAAATAAAATGGAGACAAATAAAATAGTAAAACAGAAATCATTAGAAAATCATAAAGTATCATTGAATTCATTAAAAATCTTTCAAAATAAATTAACATCACAACAAAAAACATTCAAAATTTAAAACATATAGGTATGTATAATGTGTTTTATTTATTTTAGTGTCTGTTTGTGAATGTTGTTTATGGATTTATATCAGGTAAAACAAATATTTACATCTAAGTAGCTGATAAGCGTCCCACTCCAGTGGGGTTACTATAGCGTCTTAAAGCAAGAGTAATTCCATTGTGGGAAAGAGACAGAGCTATACAGGTCGTTTAGCGCCATCTCTTTCCCACACTGGAATTACTCCTGCTTTAAGACATCATGGTAGGCCACCAGAAATCATTTGCTTAACAACCATCGGTCCCTCGACAAGCGTGCCACGGCCACCCGAGAAGATAATTATATAACATAACTTCACGCTTGTAATACCCGAAGAGTTAGCCAGAGGTGTACAATGTACATACCTACTTAATACATAGTAGGTACACGCCATTTCGCCAGTTATGTTTAAGTCATATGTAATAGGGGGCGACTCTAATACCATCAGCCAGGAATAAATTCATGCTCCGTGACTGCAACTGTGTAATTCCTGATAAAAACATCCAATTACGTTTTGCCCGAACTGGAAATCTACCAGGGACCTCATGCTCAGGCAACGACGCAAGGCAGGGTTATTACGGTTAAAAGGAGTTAAACTTCTGCATTTCCTTCCTCTGACCTCCTAGCTGGTGGTTACGGTACGTTCTTGGCAGAACAAACGACTAGGTATGTCTCTATACTATATTCTTTGTGCCCGCAATCACGCGGCCCTCGTCGCGGTCTGAAATAAAACACTCATCTGTCACCCCGTAGGTTACAAGCGAGGTGTCAGCTTGAACCTTTATTTTTGTTGTAACTACAAGTTACTCGTAAACATCTTATCATGACGCCTGTAATTCCCGAAGGATTAGGCAGAAGCGCACGTACTAGTACACCCTCATGGGCGACCCACCATGCCGTGTTATTAATTATAACATATTTTACACACCCATGTTGTGTGTACAATATGCATGAGATATCATCATCGTCTGTTGGCATGCAACTACACAACTGCAGCAATATCAATTTAATGTTAATGGCTAATTATGACACTTGGGGACCTCTATACTAATATTTTATGGAGGTAAAGTTTGTGAGGTTGTAGGGGGTAATGTCTGGATCTACTGAACCGATTTTGATAATTCTTTCACTAATAGGAAGCTACATTATCCCCGAGTGCCATAGGCTATATTTACAACGTGCCCGTGGGTTAATTTCCCAACCGAAAACGCGAGCAAAGCCGCGGGCGACAGCTTGTTACTGATAACTTTATTTAATTTTTATTATTTGTTGTGATAGCGGCCATAATATAACACACTCTGAAAATTACAAATATCTGCCTATTAGGTACTGTTCCAAAGACACAGTCCTACGGCAAACGGATGGATGGAACCCCAAAAAGCATCCGTTAAATTGCCATAGACTATTGACAGAAGCCATTAATTTGTTTTGTAATCAAACTCCTATCGTAAATTTTTATTCAGTATATACAATGTATTTTCCATTTAAACAATAACTGCCATAAAAGTAAATTGCATATGGCACAATTTACGTCGTTGAATTTATAGAGGTAATACTTTCGAACGATTTTGCCAGTAGCCATTTTGAACTTTGTGTTTTAGGAATATGAAATGTTGTTTAAATGGTATTTGGTACTAATGGTACGGATAGATTGCGGACAAGTTATTTTGACAGATACTTCAGCGACCAATCAAGCTATACAAAACAAGTTTATGCGGATCTCTAATTGTATTGGAAATCTATACAAAGCGAGGCTATGTTATACTGGATATGTATAGCGTGATGTGTCGCGGTGTGTATGTACATTATCTGTCAAAATCCACAACGACCGTACTAATAATCTCATTAGTTAAGGTGACTGTGATGATATGTTCAAAGCCACTAAACACCTGTCATTAAGAATGTACAGACGCCAACACTCAAGCTACCCGAAACTGTCAAATTTTCCCAATCAACTTTGAACCTAATCCTTTAGCGATAAAGTTGAAAATCTATTAAAGAAATTCGACGAATTGTAGTAGCTTGATGCATCTTTCTGCCCTTGTCCCTTGTTACTTAGATTGGCGTAACGTATCATTGCCCCGTTTTTAATAATAATAAATAATAAATATCACTGAACATTACACACAGCGCCATCTAGGTGCCACACTAAGCAACGAGGCTTGTGTCGTGGACACCAGATAGTTGATATTACTACATAGATACTTTTTGTTTGTACTTTGTGTTTTTGTTTCTTTGATACATTCCTCACACAGTTTGTCAATCTTTTCTTTGGCCTTCCCCTACCACTCATGCTATCAACATTAAAATTCATCACTCTTTTAGTCAAAAAATCGTATCATTCTTCGTCATCACAGTCAAACCAAAAAGTACACAAACAATTACAATTTGAACGCGAATTCTGAGTATTAGGTTATTGTGACCTACTGTTTGAAACGTTAATTTATCATAATTGGAACTTAACGAAAACTTGAAACTCATTCAAGTGAGTTAATACAAACTACCAACAAAGTTAGAATAATTAAATCTCGGAGAACACAACGGAGATTCAAAATGTTATCAATTCACTGCGAATAGTTTGAATAACAAAGATATTAGAGGAGAAATATTAGCTTTATTGGGTAAAAGTTAGGGTTATATTGACACAAGAAATATTTTGTAACAACAGACTTTTTGACAGTTTCTGTCTTGCTTGCAAGTAGTCCTCCACATCAGATTACGTGCCCAGAAGACTGGGCAGCATTGCCACACTGAATAGCAATGCTTATTCCTTGGCCAAAGAAAGAGCCAGCCCTCTGGTCACGCGTAGTTTCGACTCGTCGTCGGCGAGAGATTTTCTGAAAAAAGAGACGCGCACTTGGGCCACATGGCCCGAGATATTCGACCCCAAACGACTCAAAACTGTAACTACCAATTAGGTCACAGTATTTGTGCCGTTTGAGGCTCTCAGCAGCCGCAGTAGCAACAACCTGCCGTGCTTGCAACATGAGATGGCGCAAGGGTGTCGATGCAGGTTGCGTCCCACACCAAAGGCCCACCCACCTTCCAAGGCATCAACGTAATGCCGTCACGTACCAAGCCGTTGTATGTTCTAAAACTGCTGGTAAAAGCTTGACGAGTAATGTCTACACACAGACTATGGCTTTGCATCCTGGTCAAATTCAAGGAGGTATCTATACGAATGATTCTCGACCCGAATCGATAGTAAAAAGAGTGTAGGTTTTTTTTTACCGTAAGTGTAAACCACCCGTTATAAACGCGCCGTCACACACACAAACGCAAACGTCTATTCCACAGTATAATTATGGACAGTATGGAAACTAGGGATTGGTTTACGCTTACCGATTTCCGTAAAAAATATAAAAAAACCTACCCTTTTTATTATCGATTCGGGTCGAGATTCACTAGTATAGAATTTTCCATGGATGTATGTGTATGAATTTGTAAGTTCACTTTCTTTTTTATTTTAATTATTTTATAAAAAAAAAAAAAAACGAAATTTGTTTAATGTTAATGTGAAACGAGAACAACTGCCGACAAACTGTTTTGCAGTTTGGTAGATTTTTTATATGTTGTATAATTACAGATTTTGAATAAACAAATAAAAAAAAAAAAAAAAAAGATATCTCCTTGAATTGGACCAGGATGCAAAGCGACAGCCTGTATAATAATAATGGTTCATGTTCATGTACTCTCTCGTTAACACGTTTCGTCCATCGCTCATTCATTTTAATTCTAGAGTTTACCGCGCCGCTAGTCAAAGGCGGGAATTGGTGCGTTGCAGTCATACATCATAATCTGTCATTTGCAAAATCTACTTGTTCCGTTATGAGAAAAGAGGATTTATTAGGACGCCTTTAATTCACGTTTTCGTGTGTTAGCGGAATATTTTGGAGCTGAATAACGTGGTGTTTTATCATTTATTTTAGCGAGGATTTAAATGTTGTAAGTTTATTATTTGTAGGTTTGTTTGTTACCTTTTCATGCCTAAATCACTGAACCGATCATCCTGAAATTTTGCATATAGGTACGTTATCAGGTGTATGTACAGAAACGGACATAGCGTACCTTTCATCCCGAAAAAAAATTACTGTCCCCGAGGATAACAACTATAACGTCCTTATGATAATAGATGGCGCCACGTGTCTTTCGAACCATGATTGAATTATTTAATAAAGAAGCTTTAGTAGTGTGTTAAGATTTTGTTTCTAATTTAACGCGAGCGAAGCCGTGGGCAAAAACTAGTATTCCATATTTTACTTGCAATAGAAAACCTTGTACTTTTTCAAAATTAACTCATCTATCAACCCCGTACAAAGACGATAGATGATGATTAAGTAACGCACAAGTAACGCATGACCACATTGGCCACCATGAAATACAGTGAGTAGAAAACGAAATGCAAAGGTGCAAAAAATAAACATTGGTTTTGTAACTCAAACCATAACCGCTGACAAAACAAACATTAGAAAAAAATATTATAAATAAATCTGAAATCTGAAATCCAGAAAACACCACAAAAACATAACCCTGGTATTTGCTGTCTCGCAGTCGACTCAGAAGTAGCAAAGTAACCCATCAGGGGGCCTAAAATGGCTGCTTTATCAGAATCATAATATGAATCACGTTAAAATTTAAAATTCTTAAAATAGTCTTTAAGATTATGACTTCAAAGACCATTTTAAAAGTTTTAAATTTTTAACGTGATTCATATTATGATTTTGATAAAGCAGCCATTTTAGGCTCCCAGATATTACCTAAAACGCCCCAGCACCCAAATGTACCCGCAACATATATAAAACAAATTTTACTCTCACCTTAGGTTCGGTCCACAACTCCACTCATTAAGGCCCGGCCGGCTTTTGATCACAGCTCCACATGTAGTGCGCAATCATTAAAATTTTCGACGCCATTTTAATGGAGTAACTCTAAGATTTCTTTGGTCTACTACACCTTCATAAGTTGAAGGGAAGTTTTGTTTAGTGGTAAGTACGGTATATGTAATGAACTTTTATTTCAGTGCGTTAAAACAGGACTTACGAAGGAATGCAGATGCATTTCTGTATTTTGTGTAAATTCTCCAATTTTATTCTTATCTCGTATGAAACTATGTTAAGAAACCATAACGCGATGAAATGTTGTGTGGAGTTATGCAAAGCGGAGAAGAAAGTAGATGTGAAACCGCTCATACCACAGCGCTCACCGCTCACCGCTCACCGCACGTCGCTCACAACACACCGCGCAACGCACGTCGCTCAGAGCACACCGCTCACCGCACGTCACTCACAGCACTCCGTTCACCGCACGTCGCTCACAGCCCACCGCTCACCGCACGTCGTTCACAGCACTCCGCTCACCGCACGTCACTCTCAGCACTCCGCTCATTGCTCACAGCACTCCACTCACCGCACGCCGCTCACGTCTTTCCTTGTTTCCGCTGTGCGCTTGTCCACCTAGTGCGGAGGCTGACCTGAACAATTACGAGACATCTCCTGTCCTCTCTGCTCAACCGTTCCCTCTTAAGCTAAGCGGAGACGAGAAGTTTAAATAACGAAATCCTATTGGTGGTTTACAACACATATTCTCTCCTCTCGTCTCGTCCCACTTCGGTGGAGTCAGGCCCTAAGCCAGTGCGCAATCTGTTCAAAAGTTTGAAAAAAGAAAACAGAGCAAATGATTGTACAATAGAATACTTTTCAACACAACACAACTCCTTCGTCCAACCTATTTACATGTCTTGGCATAAGGCCGTTACTGACGTGACGTGCGAAACGTTGCCGCTTGTCTCTTCATACTGTCACTCCAGCTAATTGAAAGTCTGTGAAAAGGGGCGCGTGACGTCATTACCAAATGAAAGTTCAGCGTTGGCGTGACGAAGGGTGACTGGCGACTGGCAACTTGATGCTTTCATTATACACCTGTAGTGACATTGTGATGGCGACGGCTTTTATGACAGGTAGCAAAGAATGGTTCGAGATAAGATTTTGTAAGGGTGTGAACAGAGCTGTGGTTGTGCAAACTAAATAACGTGGGTAACTGATTCCTTAATACCTATGTATATTTAAAAAATACACAACAAAAACTTCTAAAAAGCAACAAATTTTAATAAAAACACTCACAAAATAAAGTAAAGTAAAGGACGCGTAGATATTCAGACAGACATCTGCTACGAAAACGTACCAGCTCAGGTGTAGCCGTGACGTCACTGTTACAGCTACGCCGTAGCAACCTAAAAAGAGTTTGTAAGTACCTATTTATTTCAGTTCTACAGACTTTTAGACATTGGACAATTTGCAAAGAGACACGTACTCAACAAATATAAATCGTTTACAACAAATATAAAATAGGCACTTTTTTCAATATCAAAAAAAGACGTGCGTAAAGATATTCTGTAATATATGTGACCGTCATAAATTAGGGAAAAGTAACTTCGTTCATGTACTATTTTCCATTGTACCTGATATATAAAAATCTCGTGTTACGGTGTTTGTGGTCGCACTCCTCCGAAATGGCTCAACCGATTGTTATGATTTTTTTAATGTATATTTGGTAGGTATGAGAATAGATCGTAAAGATTCTTAACCGTTTATATGGCACAACAACGTAGGAGGGATCAGCTAGTTATCATAAATGAATGCCTAGTGGTAGCAAGCGGCGACTGCTGAGCACGAGGACCTGGGTTCGATTCCCAGGTCGGGCAAACTGTTATTAGGACGTCTCATTTTACATAGCGCTTTAAGAAAATAAACACAACATCTTCACACTGTCACCATCATCAATCAGGTCTTATCTTTACTGGATGCGAGGCTTATGTGTAAGCCACCTATCTGTACTGACGACCTTATACACGGCGGCACTTGGCAGATGCTCCACTTAACGTATTTGATATGCTCTTAATTTGTTACAATAAATAAAAGAAGATAAAAAAAAAACTTTTGTCGCAAGGACACAACGTGCATACAAATAGAACATAAATGTAAACTTGTACAGTGAGTGATAGCAATTACCTGACCCACCTTTGCTTGAATGGTTGAGATTTTTTAGATACCTATATTTATAATTCTTTTATATTTCACCATTCCAATACCAATATTTATATTTATTTTATATTTTATTTACTTTATGCAAAGTTGGGTCAGGTAATTGCTATCACTCACTGTGCCTTTATATAAATAACTAGATGTTGCCCGCGGCTTCGCTCGCGTCTTGGTCGGAAATTATTCCACGGGCATGTTGTAAATATAGTCTATAGCACTCGGGGATAATGTAGCTTCCTATTAGTGAAGAATAGGATTTTCAAAATCGGTTCAGTGGATCCAGAGATACCCCTACATGAGTACACCATACTAACTTACAAACATACAAACTTACAAACAAATTACAAATAAATTTTACCTCTTTATAATATTAGTATAGAAGTATAGATGATATATAGGATATACAGCGTGTAACAGAAAGGGTATAATCATATGGAATACTGTGGTACGGACCATCAAACTGAACAACTTTATGGGACCACCATCGAAATCGTAAAAAAATAATCAGCTGTCCTATACAAAATTTCAATACCTTCTCGACCCAAATGTATGTATGCTATACGCTGTATAGCATATATAGTATGATGTTTTTTTTTTATTATAAGTCTATACGTGAGGATTTGTAATTGGCTTTCTGGTGACTATGGTTCCCTTTTTTGTTTGTTTTTATAAGCTGTAAGTCCTCCATGTACTAAAATAAATAAATAAATAAATATTAAAACAACAATTTTTTTTTATTAGCCTGATGTGTCCCACTGCAAAGCAAAGGCCTCCCTTCCCTCTTCCCTTTTTTCTCTGTCTTTGGCTATTTGGACCCAATCCTTTGGTAAGAGTCTCTCCACGCCACGCCATTTCCTCTCGGAATTTAATTTGTTGCCACTTTGGCCCAATTTTGATGTGACTTGCGGTGGCCTGCCCAGTTCCATTCTAATTTGGCGGCTGTGTTGTAAACGTCTGCGATTTGGGTCGAAGTATACTGTTCCTTATAAGTTAAAGATAAATTTTGACTCCTACTACGTAGGTATACTTCGTTCCATGTTTACATAAGTGAGGGTGAGAAAACAACAAATAGTACACATTATTTATTTACAACACTATATACGTTTACTTTATAACTACGTGGCACAAATAAATACATTTGAATTTGAAAAATGAAAACATACAAAGCATAATCAGCCTATAATGTTCCCACTGCTGGGAGTCTGGGACACAGGCCTCCTCTCTATGAGAGGGAATGGGCTATATAATCCACCACGCAGGCGGAGTGCGGGTTGGTAGATGTCACATGTCTTCGAATTTTTGGTTCTAGGACATGCCGGTTTGCTCACGATGTTTTCGTCGCCGTTTTTGATAGCAGTGGTGATGAAATAAATTAATAAATTACACAACGTAATGTGCCTGCCTGGATTCGAACTTCGAAACCACGACTTACCGTTCGTAAGTTGGGGCCGCCACCCGGGCCACCGCTGCTCTCAAAAACACAAAGCAATCCAAATATTTACAAGAAACAATAGGACTGAACAAAATAGTAGCACTTGCACGACGCGATTTCGGCAAGAAGGTTTCCACTCAACATGATGCTTCTCCAATGCGTCTTGTTTAGTCACTCCAGCTTTGTGAAAAATTTTCTCACAGTGAAAATATTTTGGTTGTAAGATAAAACTTGAGCTGGAGAGCATTTTAAACATTATTATGCTGTCGGTCTCAAAGAGTAAGTCTGGAAGTGGCGCCGATGACTGAAAAGTTGTGTGGTAATCGGTTGTCGTGGTAGGGGCATATGATGCGGAGGAATGGGGAAAATATCGTGAGGAAAGTTTTGAGTATGGCTGTGGATGGGTATAAGAGTAAAGGTAAACTAAAGAAACGAGGGATGGACAGTGTGAAGGATGATATGGCACGAAAGGAGGTGTCCGATGAGATGAAGAGTAATAGAGAAGTATGGAAGAAGAAGACATGCTGCGCCGACCACTAATGAATTGGGACGAGGGTAAGAGAATGAAGATATGCTGTCGGTTCCTGTCACTTGTAGATCTCTAACTGTCGATAGCCAGAAGCCCGAGAGTGAGTCAACGAACCAAGGCCCCGATCTTCCGCAGAAACAATTGTCAAGGCCAGATAGGCAAACACTCCATGTAAAACATCTTACAGTTTCATCAGGTTAGACTGGAAGCAGATTCGACCATAGTTGGAAAAATACTGGGCAGTTGATAACTTATCAGTATCACTGGTGGACATAACATGGTACATGAATTAATCACATTGGAACCAAACCGATCGATTTGATTAAAACCAAAAGTCGAAGAATTGTAATACGAGTATACACTTACCTGTGCGAGACCCGGCCCACCCCCTCTCACAGAGCGGTGGCATTTCTTTGTCACACATGCCACCGCTAATTATGTTACTCTTTATTAAAATAACTTTAAATAAAAGCAACAATATCACAATTCGAATGGCACACTTGGCTTGCAACGTTGCCAACTTTTCGCTTGATATTTTCAATTTTCCTATCATAGTGAGACGGGAAAAGTCTGTGTCAGTCGGTAGACGACATTTCACACATTGACGCGACAGGCTATTGCGCTTTGAATTTTAAAATGTTTTTTTTTCTCGCTCCATAGTGGTGTCAAAAGGAAATAGTTATCTAACTAAAAGAATTCTAACGTTTGAAAGGTTGTTTAAATGTCTAGCGTGCTGAAGGTTATTTTGATAAATAATCATGTTTGTTCTTATTTTTTTATGCTGAAGTAACTGCCGAAACGTTATTAAAGATTGTCAATTTTTCATATCGATTATGATTTTAATTTTGGAAAATCAGTTTAGTAGGTTAAACCCAGTCGCATAATATTAGGCTATAGGATATGTTTATATAATTCTATTAT
Organism: Eugnorisma glareosa; assembly: GCA_947578425.1. Classification (NCBI taxonomy): domain Eukaryota; kingdom Metazoa; phylum Arthropoda; class Insecta; order Lepidoptera; family Noctuidae; genus Eugnorisma; species Eugnorisma glareosa. The sequence goes on along the minus strand of OX387960.1, from coordinate 13,419,827 downwards.
CGCAGACGTGCCAGTGGACTGTGTCAAGTGTATCTTGTAGTAAACGTGGGAAAGTGAAGCGTGAATGATGTCAGTGTAAAATTTGTTGATTGCAATTTTAAAGTCAAATCAATCAATTCAAATCTTTCAACATTGTGCGACCTTAAAGCATAGGTAATAACATAAATTAATCCTATATCTTTTGCTAAAAGGTTCTATACCACGCCACAATATAAATTTATACTGTGACCACGCGGTCATACATTACCACTCACCTCACCCGCCCACCTCGTTTGTCTGACACGATACATTCGCAATAATTCGTCCACCCGCCACACGAAGACCTAAATATGAGGCTATCTATCACGAAAACTAATCACACCATCTCGAATTTTCCACTGCAACAGAAATAGATCACGTTTTAACAAATGGTCAGAGCTTAAATGGAACAGGACTAATCATTCTTGGCAAGGTGACGATATTATAGTAGGCCCTGGTTTGCAATTGAGACGCCAAATTCAGAAGATGAATATGATGTTATTTGTCAATGTATGGGTATTGCGTCGGTATGGGTCGGTAAAAGCATTATTTCACTAGGCTTACGGCTCGTGTACACTTGATCCGTCATCGGCCGAAGTATGCTTGGTGTTAGTCGGTCGAACTCGACCGATCGAACCAAATGTACATAAAAGAGCGTTTTCTCTAACAAAACCGACATCGTCTAATAGCTACCAATCCGAAATCTTGCATTTTAGAATATTTGTTCACTCTGCATGCTTTACAGTCAAATTGTAAGGCCAGGACCGGAATCGTCCGAGAACGGGAGCAAACAGCTTGTATAAAAGCCTTAAATACACCATAGCATGTCATTAGTAAGAAAATATCAACGTCTATGGAGATTCACCAAAAATCACGACATTCACCCGAACAACGACTTCAGTGCCATGCCATCGGGAAACCATAATGACGCCTGTCAATTAGGAGATTACCAAAACGGTTAAAATCAAGAATATTACGGTCGGGTATTCAGGCAGGCCCAGACTAACAGTTTGTCAGCATAATCTAAAATAACGTTCTAAATAAAACGGTTAAAATAAAACGGCCAAGCTCAAGGTCTGCCAACGTGCAATGGAGCGTAGCATTCTAGGCGTCAAACTTACAGACCATGTACGCAACACGACACTGCGCTCCAAAACACAAATTACTGACGTTGCTCAAAAAGCCGCTAAACTGAAGTGGGACTGGACTGGCCACGTCTGCCGCATGCCCAATGAGCTGTGGGCCAAAATAACCACTTTCTGGAGCCCTGACACAGCCAGAAGGCGTCGCGGCAGACCTCGTAAAAGATGGCGGGACGAGCTGGATAAAACCAAAGGCCAGTGGCCTACATTAGCTCTGGATCGAAACAACTGGAAGTCATGGGGAGAGGCCTTTGCCCAGCAGTGGGATGTCGCAGGCTAACAGTATCAGTATAAAACGGTTAATTACAGAGTTGTTAATTCGACACGGTATTTAAAATATTGAAACCCGTTTCCGATCAAGATACGCCCATGTCCCTCGTTCACTTTACATTTTGCGTCAAATTGCTAACACGTCTGATCAGTATCAGTACGAATTATAAATGCCTAGCTTTTGCCCGCGGCTTCGCTCGCCTTAATTAAGAATTTGTCTATCAATTCGGGTTGTACTCTGCTTGTAACAATATAATTCAATCATGATTCGAAAGACACGTGGCGCCATCTGTTATCATAAGAACGTTATGGTTGTTTTCCTCGGGAACAGTACTGTTTTTCAGAGTGAAAGATTTCTGTACACCTGACAATGTATATGCAAAATTTCAGGATGATCGGTTCAGTAGTTTAGGCGTGAAAAGGTATAACTTACTTAACTAACTTAGTTTCGCATTTATAATATTTGTAAGGAAGTAAGGATAATGGTCAAACGGGAATCTCAGAATATGTATGAAAGGATCGTGGACGTGTGAGAGCAGCGATATGACCTTTGTGATAATATTAATGATGATATTTTTAATCAACACGATTCAACGTAGACTAGGTATGGTCGTATTACTGTACCACATAGCTCTCCAAGAGAGCTCATGTTTTAAAACCGAATACCCATTAACGTGAATTATAACTTACATCCATATTATTCTAGCCACCATTGATTAGGTCCCCTTTTTCTAAGTAGGCAGTAGGTTTCGTGAGTATTATGGCGGGGAATCTTTTATAACAGTTTTAGGTAGTTAGGTAGTTGTCCCGCTGTCTGTCTGTCTCTATGTATGCTTAGATCTTTAAAACTATGCAACGGATTTTGTTGCGGTTTTTTTTTATTGATAGAGTGATTCAAGAGGAAGTTTTATATGTAAAACATTGAACCCGTGCGAAGCCGTGGCGGGTCGCTAGTACATTTATACATGATTCTCAATTCTTCAATTATTACGTTAGGTCGTAATGAAAAAGTAGAAGCAAGTCCAACGATTAAAACTATTTCTTTTTAAATGGCGAAAAAGTTCATAAAACGTGCCGCGACGTTTTTTTTTTACTTTCGGGCCCACTAAGAATTTCTCCTGTATCGTGGGTGCGTTTTCAAATATTTAAACTCACATACACCAAGCAGCAAGCATTTGTCACTGCAGTTCCCGGCCGCACAACATCCTGCTTTTAAAATCAACGACATAATCTTATCATCAAATTCTTTAAAACATTATCCTCGATCTACTTTGAAACCAATGTTTGCTGCGCCTCAAAAGTAAACTTACTTAATTCTTAAAATACAACAAAAAAAGCAGCCCAATGAAAACGTTATAACTTTCACCGATAAAGATTCCAACTTGTTTATTTATCAAACAAAAGACATTGTTTGCCAAACTTATAGAGTTTATTTATCAACAAAAATACATTGTTTGCCAAACTTATAGAAGTGAAACAAAAATGACTTTCAATCCCTCTCTTTTCGCACGCTTACGACACTCACCCTATAATTTCCCAAGAAGATAGATATCCATTTGCATTATTATAATGAGAATGAGACATTTACATTTTTCTTATATCTTGGTAAACATAACAGGGAACTTATAAAGTGGGACATCCATCGTACTAATGGCCAATTTATGTTAACGCCACTCCGGAGCCTGTCAACCGAAAATAAAAGGGATGCCTCAAAGATAAATTGAATAATACTGGGAAATCGACGACTAAAAGTTGAAGCATTTTTTTTAAAACGAGAACCTTCGGAATTGCCTTTTAAAGCAGACATGCTACTGCCCATGTAGCCCATGTAACACCGTGTACGCTATTGTTCGATAAGTTTTTCCGTTGATTATTTAAAAAAAAAACACGTTTATTAAAGACTCCACGGTCCGTTTGTCTGTCTGTCACCAGGCTGTATCTCATGAGCCGTAATAGCTAGACAGTTGAAATTTTCACAGATGATGTATTTCTGTTGCCGTTTTACGGCAGTAATAAATGATAATGATAAATGATGTTTACTTTGCAAATAGGTTTTTAAAAACACTTTTACGCGGCTCTTTTTTAAACTAGATGGGGCCGGTGTTTCGTACCTGACTACTCTGAGAAGAAACAGCCGAAACAAACTCAGAGGTCATAAGTCTCTTTTAAAGTCCAGACATAATCTTGGTTAACTCACATGAGGACTATGCAGACACTAATGTGTCTGAGATGGTCTCTTGAAGAAAGAACCACACAGATTTGAGTGGACCTGTCCAGTCAGTGAAAGCATTTGTCAGTTATCGTGTAGCTCGACTTATAACTCATGGAGCTCAACGACACGACGAACAATACCAAAGAAAGGACATTTGGGTAGGTCGCTTATAGTACTCAAACTGCCAGACAATCGTGGAAAAAGATACACATAGTCCTCACATTCACAATAATCAAATAAAATTAATACAAAATACTCTACAAAATAAATGTCATTAAATGAGACCATTAACAATAAAAAATAAAAGTAAGATACTTAGCAAAGTAAGTATTCATGTCAAATCATTAAATATAACAATAAGAAAAATATAAAACAAAATAATAAAAATAAAAAAATAGGGTTCCGTTTTTACCGCTTGGATACGGAACCCAAAAAAAAACATAAAAACAACACACATTCTCCTGCCCTTATCTCAATTTATTTGGGGTCGGTGCAGCATGCCTTCTTCTCCCATACTTCTATATTACTCGTCATTATTACTGTCTTCTCGTTACGGAGATATTGGTGGTCAAAGTGCCAACTTTTTCACAAGTTTTTTTTAAACACATCTTTTTAATGTAAGATTTTTACTTTAAACACCTTTTCGGTCCCCGTAATATTCAATCATTGAGCCCTTCCGTAAAACGTGATTATTCACCCCAAAAAAAATCGTTTCCTAACAATAATTTTTGCTTATACTATAACTTAGTTTGATGTACATAATCCTTCGTTAACGGCTTCGTGAAGAGGCCGCTTACACCCTGTATAGTAGCGCTCGTCCAACTTCGGTGTTCCTCGCTTGCATTCCGTCCTATGTCCTGTACTGCGAGACGTCTCGGGAGAGACATAAAGAGAGCTCTCAGTCGAGAGCACAGCCGCCAACAGAATAAAACAATCTTTTTATATTCAGGTTAAAAGCGATTAAGTATGCATATCCGTTGACGCCATCGGAATCCGGAACATTTGATTTGAGTTGGTTTTTGTACAAAATATTGTAGACTTTTGTTTATTTTTTCGTGCGAAGGCACTCGTGGGCTGCAGCTGAAAATCAGCGTCAGTATATTATACCTTGTGTTGCAATCTGGCATTATGCTGTATCTTTAGTCAACTAGTCACACTTAGATGGGACCCGCGGAAGAAACTATTAGTTAATCTGTGCCCGCGGGATGAGTTTAATAATTCTTTTTTTTTCATGCTGAGCTCAGGCCCTTAACATTAACAGTTTTGTCTATTTATTTTGTTTAATTTTAAGATGTTTTTGTTTTTTATACTGCCAATAAAGACAATTTTCTTTCTTTCTTTCTTACTACTACTAATCTTACTACATTAAAAATGCAGGAACGAAAACTGTAAAAAAATAATAAAATAAAAATCTGCTCTCAAAATCTTTAAGTCAAGTGTGAAACTAAAAGACCGGCGTCGAGTGCATCATTGCCTATCATTGTACGAGTTCGTAGTCGTCAATGTAGCCCGTGAATTCCTGGCTGAAATTTGCAAAAATGTAAGATTGTTCAATAGCACCACATTCTTTGGCTTCAGCTCACTGAGTGACAACAAAAATCCTTAACAATCCTCTCATTGTGAACTTGTTTATGAAATCCTCAATGCGAACCTAAAGTGACAATTTGACTGGGCCCTTCCGGAGGGAAGGTCCTTACTTGGCGTTATCTTGTCAATCAAACACAAGGGCAACAAACACTCTTAGAAACATCTTAGTAAGCGAAAGCGGTCTCTTGATTCAATAATGTCAAGACTGGTTTCTGTCGTTATATTTTTGTTTTGCGAACGGGAAAATTGTGTTGTCAATAACTGAGTTTAAGAACATTGAAACCCTTGATGTATTGCGTGAGAGATTATGTGAAACAAGGTTAAAGTAAAAATAACCGGCCAAGTGCGAGTCATACTCACACGCACACAGGGTTCCGTAGCACCAAACAATATATTAAAAATATTTGAAAGCTCATGCATACGATCATTCATCAGCAAAACTAAATTTGTTTTTCATAGTATGTTGTTGTTGACGACCCGAATGGCGCAGCGGTAGTGAGGCTGCCTTACGTTCTTCGGGTCCCGGGTTCGAATCCCGGTAGGAGCAAATGTTTGTGTGATGAGCATGTACATTTGTTTCCGAGTCATGGATGTTGATATGTATGATAAGTATGTATTTACAAACAAAAAGTATCTATGTAGTATTATCAACTATCTGGTGTCCACAACACAAGCCTCGTTTTTTAGTGTGGCACCTAGATGGCGCTGTGTGTAATGTCCAGCGATATTTATTTATCATTTAATGAAAAAGAAAGTTACTGCTGCAGTTTAATGAAAAAGTCCCATATCTCAAAAAATAAACATCAAATCTTACTCAAACCAATTTTGGTTGAAAGTTTTATTTACGTTCTACAATCCTAATTTTTTTCAGAATATTTCTCCTCTTACTTTAGAAATTAAGGGGGGGCACACATTTTACCACTTTGGCGGTGTCTATCTTTGAAACGATTGACTTTGAGAAAAAATAGTTTTAGGAACCTCAATGTCATTTTTAAAGACATAGGTCTTTAACTATAGACATCCCGCACGTATAGGTTTGATGAAAAAAATATTTTTAGTTTCAGTTCCATGTAATCTTTTTTTTTTTGTATAAAAATCGTAAAGCGGTTCACAGAATACTTCTACCTACTAAGTTTCAACTGTGTAGTCCTAATAGTTTCGGAATAAAGTGGCTGTGACATACACGGACAGACAGACAGACATGGCGAATCTATAAGGGTTCCGTTTTTTGCCATACGGCTACGGAACCCTAACAAGCTTTTAAACATAGGTGAGACATTTTTTTTTTGCAGCTAACGCTTTTCATGGGGGTGTATAAAAACATAACCAGTCCGCTAACTTTAGGAGTCCGCCTTATTGCCTTTATAATGACTTCATTTAGCTAACCATGCATTGTCGACCAAACTAAACGTGTATGCAAAATGTTATTTAACCAATCATATTGATACTACGTCAAAGACTCGAACTTTCCAAATAGGCATGTGTTTTTTCCCGGATGGTTGAACGAGTTTTAATGTCCGGAAATTACTTCTACTTCTGTATTCTAGTATATTTTATGATGAAACGTTTGTATTTTTTAAATTGTTAATGAAGTATCAACGGGGAAAAGTATTCGAGAAGGTATTCCCACCTCATTTCTCGGTCCAAATATGGTAAAAGCTCTGTGGTAATTTAATTAATAGTTTTCTTACTGATTTATAAAAAAATGCATTTTAGATTAGTTACTCGGCCAATTTATATTGCATGAGGATTTTATTGCACTGTAGTAAAATAAGTTTTGTACGGAAACTGATCAAAAACAATCTGACCAAAATAGTATATTTCATTACAAGTGCGGAAAGGCTGTCATTGCAAAGAGTTCCGACAAATGTTTACCCGAGCCGAGGCGCAGCCGAAGGCGAGGGTTGACAGTCGGAACAAGTTGCAATGACGGTTCCGCAGGTGTACTGAACCACTATTTTTAATACAGTTGCGAAAAAATGAAGCAATTTAATAAAATAATAAAAACACAATAAACTCAACTAACTAATCATTTATTTCTTATAAAAGTTAAAGTACACATGTACACACGGCTACACATCAAGCTATACATTTCCAGTTTATGCTGATCTCGCATTGTATAGGATTTTCGTACAATGCGAGGTCAGCTTATACTGGAAATGTATAGCTTGATGTGTAGCCGTGTGTACATTGAAATTGGTACAGTTTTTGTAACGACTTTTTGACTTTTCCGGTAAAATACTCTCCGCATTTTGTGCAATTATACTGAGTTCCGGTGGTGTTGATTAAAAAAAAATAGGGTCGAAATTACTCATTTTGTGCAACAAACAACTAAACTCGCAAAGAAAATTTCTGGAAAATGGCGCCAACCGTAGAATATAAGCAGAGTTTTTTTTTTCTTCACCACACAGCATCTTCTTGTTGTTCAGCATCTTGTTGTTGTTTTTTTCTTCACATACAGCTTAGTCGTTAGTAGATTTTTTTTATTGATATGAAATGAAAATGAAATTTAATGAGATGGAATGAAATGAAACCTAACCTAACTCATTCGATTAAGTCATTAAATCTGATATTGAAATAAATTAGTAGCTTCTTTTTAGAAATATACGTATTTATATGAATCACAAAAACTCTTTAGTAAAAACTTTATGGTTGGTTTTTCTTTTTAATAGACATTATTTTGACAGTTGGGAAAGAAAACGCACGAGTTCGGGAAAGGTAAAAAAAAGCACTAGTATGTAATAGCCCACATCCCGAACGCTATACGTCCCTGCAATACACCACTTTTTGAGCAACTGTATTCAAAATAAATATTTACCCTGCATCGCCATGTTTTAAAGATATATTTACTGTGCCTGTGATACTCGTACCAAGGTATGTACACAGACAGGACAGTTGATTGAAAGACCAATGAAAACGGACGGACGCACGGAAATTGGAAATCTCAGGGTGTAATAGAAATTCACTGTTCAACTGCAGTATGCAGGTTTTTGAATTTCCACTGGTCCATACATCCGCATGTTACTTTCATGAGTTATTCCCAGATATTTGCTGTACATGACGAAATTCGGAAAAAAATCACAAGCTTTCCGATTTTCTGCTCTGTTTGTTTGCGATTCGTGTAAAGTTAGGCTTTAAGGTCTGACACTAAGCCGAATATTTGCAAAAAGGACCAGAGTTCTTTTTCAGTACGTATCAATTTTTTTTTTAATTTTCTAAAAGTAATCGAAAATTCTGAATGGGGGACCAAAAGATGGCATTTGAGGCCAAGTCTGACTCAGAGAGTTTTGTTGATGATTCTAATGATTATAATTCCTTAAACATACATACAACTGTATACTTACTTGCATCTTACAAAAATCTTTAGAAGAATTTCGCAAGCTGCCTTACCCTATCCCTTTTAAGTGATTCATGTTCAGCGACGGATACTAGAAATGATTGATGGATGCAAGCGCAATCTATTTTCAGGAAATTACGACGTTCTTGCTATTTAAAAGTCTAAGCGTCTTGTCTACCATACTTTAAGAGACCTATTGAATCTAAAGTCCGTTTTTTAATCTAAGAGACTAAACTGACACTACGTGGGTTGCCAGTTTTTTGCAATTCTTTAATAGTGATGTACCGCTACCGTAAATTGCTGTTAATAAAATCAGTAGTATCATTTTTTTAAGGAAATAAATTGGCGTCCAGTTTTGTTACTGTTAAATTTAGGGTTGCCGTATTCAAAATAACACACTAACTGCCGTATTAACATAATTCTTTTTCAAATTGTAATTGTTTGTATGGTGTCAAGTTCCAATGATTGCCGTACCTAATTTTAAAAAGTTCTACCGTTTTCTAAGAGAAAAGGGTTTATATATCACTTTTACCGTTCACTAACAGTAACAACACTGATGGCATCTGTAATTTTTTTTCTAATCGTCTAATAAGTACAAAAAGTTACGATTCAACAAACCGGTATCATAAGTACAACACTACACAAAATAGCTGGCAGCATTATTTGTAAGTTTGACATTTGGATGTGTCAATTCATTCTCTGAGATTATAAAACAGACTATAGGTATGGCATTTAGAAGCATAGTTATTTTTTGTTGTGGATATTATTTCTAAAATAACCTAAACTTACAACAACCTAGAATATAGCATAGAAATCTCCTCCTCAACGTTTTCAACCGGTAATGTGTTAGTTAAGTGTAGTTAACTAACTTGACTGCCTGTCGCATGGGGTCCTGGGTTCGATTCCCTGGTCGGGTAAGTGTCATTGACTTTTTTCTTTAAGATTTTTTCGGTTACTGCCCGTAGTACATGGGACATAAACATAACTGGCGAATTGTGAGTATACCAGGTATGGTTACAACCTCCGCCTCACTCTTCAGGAAAATATAGGCCCACTGTTATATTTATAAACAAAATAATAATAATAACAAACATACATTTTTTAATACCTGAGGAGGCTCCCGTTAGACAGCTGGATCAAGGGCTTGATTCAGAAAGCAGTACTCCTGGACACGGCTCGTATTGTTAGGAGGTTCCTCTCTCTGGAGCCCTGACCGCCGGTAGTTTGGACCCTGTTCCCGATACCGGTGGGCAACAATTTTTTATATTTTTAAATGTTTTTATATTGTTTTTTTATACTTAAGAAATATTTAAAAATGTAAATAATTTGTATAAAAGTTAAATAAAGGAACATACATTTTATAATTTAAATGTTTTTTTATATTGTTTTTTCTAAGGAATATTTAAAAATGTAATTAGTTTGTAAAAATATGAATAAAGGAAATAATAAACATAATAACCATCTTTGGAGGCTCTCCTTAGGCGGTTGGATCAAGGGCCTGATTCAGAAGGCAGTACTCCTCGATACGGCTCGCATTGTGAGAAGGTTCCTGCCTCTGGAGCCCTAACCACCGGTAGCTTGGACCCGCTCCCGACACCGGCGGACTACTATTTTTTATATTTTTAAATGTTTTTTGCATTAATTTCTATAGGAATATTTAAAAATGTAAATCTTATGTTTATAAATGAATAAAGAGAATAATAATAATACCAGCCTATTACTGTCCCACTGCTGGGCAAAGGCCTCTTCTCAACAGAGAAGGCACGAGCATTGATCACCACGAGCTTGCTCAAGACGGCTTGGCGATTTCAGACCATTATAAGTCCAGGTTTCCTCACGATGTTTTCCTTGTCCGATGTCTGTGATGTCCATTATCTTGGACTTATCATTATCTGGAACTTTGAAAGTACATATGAATTGAAAAAGTCACGTTGGTACTTGCCCGGATTTGAACCCACAACCTCATGCATGGGAGGCGAGGCCTTAACCTCTGGGCCATCACGACATTTGTAACCAAAATTAAACATATTATAACTAAATCATGCCGATGAGCTTCAAGCTCCTTTTTACAAAAGTTCACAACCAAATATAAAATAAATATATCTGACTTATACTCAGTGAGCTTTCTAGATAATTTAATATCCAACAAATTGTAACAACCATAATTCCGGTCACAATTCAATGTAGATTAGATTCCGGGATCCAGGTTTAAGCGCAAATATACTTTATCCCTTTAGATTAGAACCGGGGAACCGCATCCGGGAATTCCGGGATATTGTATAGAGACGAAATGTACGGCGAGCAGAATTGTTGCCATCTGAAAATCCGAATATCCGATAGTGTTGTGATGAAAGGAAACGTTAATATGTCTTTTTTATTGATTATTATGATACTTACAACTTACAAAAATAGGTACTCAATGCAATTGTATTTTTTTTTATGTTTGTCACCTCATAACTCCGTCATTTATGAACCGATTTCAAAAATCCTAAAAAGTTAAAAGAGATACCTACTTTCCGATTGGTCCCATATAAATTTACTTTCTTTTACTATTATTTTAGACTTTTTTAGTGTTTTTTTGGAAGTCGGTTTTTTTTGCATTTTTTTATTATTTATTTACAATCTTATTGTTGACTCAGTGAGAAATAATGACCCAGGAGATTATACAGGAATGTACAAAACCACAAATAATTATAGTTCCTTTAAAAAGGTCAAGTAAAAAGATGTAAGGATGAAGGTGGTGTTCTGTAGTTTAGGCCTACCCTATATGGGAAACACGCGTGAGTATTTGTATGTATAAATAGTACTTTTACCAGGACACGTAGTATGAATGTTCCTATATGGTTACATCTTATTTTATGTATCTACAATCTATGCAAATTTACTTTACTTTAGGGAAAGAGAAATGTATCCTAGCCGTACAAAAACGGCGCGTGGTCAAAATTGTTAAAGTGTGGCAACCCTTTACTTGTCAAAATCTATGTGACGTAAAGTGACGTTGTCTTTGTTCTTTCTGTTCGCTCTCTGGTCATCGCCCCCGCTGTCCGATTTTAATGTAATCTCGTATAATTCTATTTTACTGTTTATTAAAGCATCCATCCATCACAATTCCATAATAGTAGTAAGTACAGTGTTCTCAATAAATGATAAGTTACTGGATATCCGAAGCTTTTATTTATATAGCCACCGCCACCGTCCAACATCAATAGGTTATGGGCCCAGGACCACGCGATTGACCATTGTTGAATACTCTGGCTGGGTTTGCAGTTAGTCAATCTTGCTGGTGGCTATAAATTAGAGAATTAAAAAGAGGGAAGGAATCGCATGAAATTTTGGAGGTGTTTTGTCGTGAGTACACGAGGCCGGCACGTGGCTCGACGGCGTGCTCGCTCATTGTTGCGAACAACCTTCTCGTGCACTTGCTACAATGTCGGAAGAAGGATTACGGTCCTATAGTTTTGAGAAATTAGAAGGAGCTTCAAATTTCCACACTTGGAAGTTTTATATTAAACATGCTCTGGTACTGGAGGGACTTTGGTCTTGCACTCAGATCACTAACGTAGCGGAAGCCGCGAAGGATGCTAAGGCGCTAGCCAGGATATCTCTGTCGGTGCGTCCTACTTGTCTGCAGTACATAAGAAACGCTAATAATGCCAAAGAAGCATGGGAAGCCCTTGGTAAAGTATTTGAGGATCGTGGATTTTATCGCCGTGTAGTGCTGCTGCGTCGCCTACATAAAATTCAGTTCAATGAGTTCCCAAGCATGAATGCTTACATTGAGGCGGTAATGTCATTGGTGGAACAACTACATGAGATTGGCCGGACAATCGAGGATGCGGAGGTGGCGGAGTTGTTGCTCAGTGGCCTGCCCCAGGAATTTGACATCATCGTTGCCAGTTTGGAAACAGCTACGTTATCCAATGGATTAACTAGCGAGCTTGTGCGGACAAGGCTAATACAGGAGGATATGAGAAGATCTGGTGGAAATGATGTTTTGCAATCCGCACTTGCTATCAGAAAGAAAATAATTTGCCATTTTTGCAAGAAAGAAGGACACATAAAAAGCAAATGTTATAAATTCATGAAGAATAAGAAGAATAATTTCAAAACTGATAGTGGTGATAGTGTTCTAGTGGCTTTAAGTGCTGGCAATTTTGTGAAAAGTGACTGGTTGGTAGATTCGGGGGCGACGGCCCATATGTGTAACAATGTTAGCATAATGAGTAACTTTAAGGTCTGTAATTTTAATGGTGTAACTGTAGCAAATAATGATAGTTTGCCCTGTGTTGGTATTGGAGATGTCACATTTCAATTGAAGAATGGCTGTGTAACATTGACAGATGTTTTGTATGTACCAAACCTCTCGACAAATTTAATGTCAGTTAGTAAATTATGCGAGAAGGCTTTATCGGTCATATTTGCTAATAAAATTTGCCTTATTCTTCGGGATGACACTCTTGTTATGGCTGCCAATAGGGATAGGAATATTTTTAAACTTGACTTTGTGAACATTGTTTCTGTGAATAGGGTAGGTCGTAGGTGTGGTGATATGTTGCAGATAGAGCATGCTGACTGTGTGCTGCAGCAAGGTGGTTCTCCAGCAACTCTAGATGAGACTCCAACTCGTAATGATGAAGAGGCTGCTTTACTGGTGTCAACGGATGTGTGGCACAAGAGGCTGGGACACTTAAGTTACCGAGGTATGTGTGCTCTTAAGAATCTAGTGTCTGGTGTTGAGTTTCAAGTTGATGCATTGGGGATTCCATGTGTATCTTGTGTTGAAGGAAAATTAGCAGTGTCAAAGTTTCCTAAGGGTGAAGCTCAACGTTCCACGCTGATTTTGGAGCTTGTCCATTCGGATGTCTGTGGGCCCATGCCTGTCAGCTCTCTTGGTGGAGCTAGATACCTACTCACCTTTACTGATGATTTTAGTAGAAAGACTTTTGGGTTTTTACTTAAGAATAAGTCTGAAGTCATGTCAAAGTTTAAAGTATTTAAGGCTACAGTGGAGAAACAGACTGGTTTTATGATAAAGAGACTGCGAACAGATAATGGTGGGGAATACTGCAATAAAAATTTTGATAATTATTTACAACAGGAAGGGATTGTGCATGAAACAACCGTTCCTTATAGCCCACAGCAGAACGGTGTTTCGGAGAGGCTCAACCGAACGCTTTTAGAAAAGACAAGGTGTATGCTTCGGGAATCAGGCCTTGGTAAGGAGTATTGGGGAGAGGCAGTATCCACTGCTATCTATTTAAAGAACAGGTCCCCCACTACTGCTGTGCCTGGTAAGACCCCCGAGCAGGTATGGACTGGTCAGAAGGTGGACCTCAGCCACCTGCGTGTCTTTGGCTGCAAAGCATTGACGCTGATAGATGCAAGTAAGCGTGATAAACTAGACTCAAAAGCAATGTCATGTATTCTAGTAGGATATTGTGAGCACTCTAAAGGTTATAGGCTTATTAACCCTTCCAATCCTAGGAGGATAATAACAGCAAGGAATGTTGTATTTTTTGAAAATGAATTTATTGACAGACTTATGTCAAAAGAGGTGAACTCAAATTGCAGTGACAATGTTGTTGAGTCATATCCCCCCATGGTTTTAAGCAATGACTTAAGAGGCCGGCGACCGATGCGTTTTTCATACAAACGTAATACCAAAATAACTTGTAAATCAAAAACATTCTTAAGGTACTGTCTCTTTATTCCGATTGGAATACAAAATATCTAGGTTCCCAATGAAATATTTTGAAAGGACAATGATATAAAGACGAGATATGAGGAATTTAAAATTTCTATAGAAAACTTATTTTTCTCATAACTCTTGTTTAAATCAGTGTCCATTCAAAATATTTCATTGGGAACCTAGATATTTTGTATTTCGATCGGAATAAAGAGACAGTACCTTAAGAATGTTTTTGATTTACAAGTTATTTTGGTATTACGTTTGTATGAAAAACGCATCGGTCGCCGGCCTCTTAAGTAATGTAAATATTTTGAGCTGTGAAAGTAATATTAATGAAACTAATAATTTGGAAAATAATGAAAATAATATTTTATGTAATGATAAATTGAATGAATGCAATGCCAATAATTTGAATAATATTTCAAGTAATTCAAGTGACAATTCAATAAAGTATCTAAATGATTTGGATTCTAATAGTTATTCTGACGATGATAATGATGATGTGTTTATGTCTCCAGGAGGTGGATCTCCATTGGCAGTAGAGTCGGTAGCCTGCGAAGAGCCGCAGCTGCCGTCCTCGGGCGTCTTGACGTCATCTGAGCAGGTTGCAGAGAGGTCACCTGAGCTGGTTATCGGGAGACCAATACGTAGCACCCGTTCAAAGAAGCCGGCGAGGTATGAGGAGTACGATTTGTCTGATTCTTCTTTGCTCGTGCACCAATCTGTCCCTGAACCCTTAACTTATCAGGAGGCCTTATCAGGTTCTCAAGTGAAGGAATGGAAAGCAGCTATGCAATCAGAATATGATTCTTTAATTAAAAATAATACTTGGACTTTAGTGGATAGGCCTACTGACCAAAATGTTGTTAAAAGTAAATGGGTATTTAAAATTAAAAATGATTTCTCATGTCCTATCAAGTTTAAGGCGCGATTGGTAGCTCGTGGTTTTTCGCAAAAACCTGGTGTCGATTACGATGAAACTTTTTCGCCCGTCGTACGCCATTCTACTATGCGTTTATTATTTACATTGGCTTGTGAATTGGATTTGAACATTGAACATGTCGATGTTACAACAGCATTCTTACATGGAGATCTTACTGAAAAGATATTCATGGAGCAGCCACAAGGTTTTAATGTTGATGACAGTAAAGTATGTTTGTTAAATAAAAGTTTATATGGCCTGAAACAGGCAAGCAGGGTATGGAATACTAAAGTAAATAATTTTCTGTCTAACAATGGGTACAAACAAAGTAAATGTGAACCCTGCATTTATACTAAAAAGTGTGACAAAAACATTACTGTAGTGGCTTTATATGTAGATGACTTCTATATATTCTGGAATTGTGAAACCGAGAAGAATTCGTTATGTAATTTACTGAAATCTGAATTTGATTCTAAGGAGTTGGGTCCTTTGCAAAATTGCCTTGGAATTAAGGTTACCAGAGATCGTAAGCAAGGTATTTTGGCTTTAAGTCAGATTGATTATATTAAAAAGTTACTTTGTCGTTTTGGTATGTCTAACTGTAAAAGTGTGTCGAGTCCTATGACAACTAGTTGTAAATTAGAAAAGCCAAAGAATAGTGATGAGTGTTTATCAGATGAAGTGTATCCATACCGAGAGCTTATAGGTAGCCTTATGTATCTTTCTGTTTGCACCAGACCTGACTTGTCATTTGCTTTGTCTCACTTGAGTCAATTTAGTACGTGTTTCACGAGGGATCATTGGCTTGCAGCTAAACGCATTTTGCGTTACTTAAGTGGTACTATTAATTATAGTCTAGTATTTGTTAAAAGTGGAAATTTTAACATTTCTGTGTACGCAGATGCCGATTGGGCCAATGATGCCTCAGACCGCAGGTCCTACAGTGGCTTTGTAATTAAGATAGGTAACTCCATTGTGAACTGGGAGTCACGTAAACAAAGGTGTGTAGCACTTTCGAGTTGTGAAGCGGAATACCTTGCCATAGGAGACGCTTGTAGAGAATTATGTTTTGTCAGAAATTTCTTGCATGAAATTATTGAAGAACATGTAAATTGTATACTGTACAATGATAATCAAAGTGCTCTGAAGTTATTGGACTTACGTGAATATTGTCATCGAAAAACAAAGCACATAGACCTAAGGTACCATTTTATCAAGGATATTGTTAGGAATGGAAATGTTGTAACCAAGTATCTTCCAACTGGGCAGATGGTAGCGGACATGTTAACAAAGCCTCTGGGTAGCCCTAAGCTCCTGTATTTTATAAAGCATCTATGTTTGAGGAAAGTAGAGCTATGAATCTGAGTATTCTATAATAAGTTATTATGTAACTGTATTGTATTGCTCTACTGTATTTTAGATGTAAGTAAAGGTTTGAGGAGGGGTGTTAAAGTGTGGCAACCCTTTACTTGTCAAAATCTATGTGACGTAAAGTGACGTTGTCTTTGTTCTTTCTGTTCGCTCTCTGGTCATCGCCCCCGCTGTCCGATTTTAATGTAATCTCGTATAATTCTATTTTACTGTTTATTAAAGCATCCATCCATCACAATTCCATAATAGTAGTAAGTACAGTGTTCTCAATAAATGATAAGTTACTGGATATCCGAAGCTTTTATTTATATAGCCACCGCCACCGTCCAACATCAATAAAAATCGGAACTAGTGCCGCCATCTTATTTTTCAACAGCAGTCCGTTGTCAACGTCATACAAGCGCCAAAATATCCTTGTATGCCTCATTGTATTAGTGTTTGCATCATCATCATCAGTTCGTTGTCTTTTTTTTTTAAATTTTTCGATAAGAAAGGCCTTATGTATTGCATTTTCTATTCCTTCTCGTCAATACCTACATTTTGCTTCCCTATCTTCGATTCGAAGTTAATAAAACGTGCCGAGTGAACCCGACTTTACAAACGTTAGGGATGGAAGTGATTCATTTCAAAGCAATACTCAGGAGAAATACATTTGTAGTGTACTCAGGGTGACCGCAGATGATAGACTTTTTAGGATTCTGTTGAAAAATACTGAACTCATCGTCGTGGTTATTCATAACTTTAACGTTCATCATTCAACTTATTTTACATCTAAAAGTAGCAATCCAACAGCAATTGACAGTTAAGATACTAAAGAAACTGGCAACAAAACGGCAAACCCTTATAGGCAAGCAGACTGTCAGAAAGTACATCATGAAGAGTAGTAGATTATAAGGACAAGCCATCAAGCTTTTAGGTTTATATGAAAGTAAAGCTATCGCATGTGACTAAATGAGCAAAGAATTTAAATGTTGATGGATCGAAAGGGAGAGGAAGACCAAAGAAAAGATGGATGGCTTGTGTGAGGAATGATTTGAAGGAAAAGGGAGTAAATGATAACGTGAGGATTAACAGAAGAGAATGGAAGGCAAAAACGTATTGCGCCGACCCTAAGTGATATGGAACAAATGCAGGAAGATGATGGTAATGAAAGTAAAGCCACTAAAAGTTCATTGTCTTTTTTACCGACTTGGCAGTGGCCGCAATCTAATAGCAACGTTAACACACCGAGAATAAAGATCACTAGCTACCACTAAAGGTCTAGGAATTTTACACTCGCATGGCAAATTTTATATCAACAAATATCGGCTGCCGTCGGCTCTAACTTTCGGATCCGATGTCTCTCATCTCTTTGCGCTGCGCGGTGGAACTAACTTCGTTACATTCCTATTTCCAACAGTAGTGCTTTACGAGATAGTAATCTTCAGGTCAGCTTGCCAGAAAAAAAAGTTTGTGCTCGATCAGAGACGGCAAAATACATTACGTTTAGGTTTTCCAGATGCAATTTTAAACATGGCATTAAATTACGAGTAAAGTTTTTGTTTTAATTTAGAATTCACTCTGTTTTCATTTTGCGTAATGAGACGCTTTATTTGAGTGAACGGTTCGATCGAATGAAAATTATGGTTTGTTTCATTTCACGTTCGCTTATTTTTTGTTTCATTCAGCTCCTTTCATTTTATTTTTCGATCATTCGCAAGGCGAGTGAAAACTGCTATAATCCAAAAGGTATAATTTGGTTATCAATCATTTTGCGGGCAGACGTTTCGCTTCGAGTGAAAAATGACGAATAAAGGCAAAAATGTACGAAAAGTGAAATCTGTCTGATATTGCATTTATGAGAATTTACTGTTGGTAGTCACGCGTAAATAGACCGATTAGAAAGAAAAAAAAATGTTTATTTGTCGCAGGTACTACATGACGTGCATAGAAGATATAAATTAAAAGTTTTTTTTTTTTTTTTAAAGAAATTATAGTAAGTACAGAGGTGTTCCTTAATTCTAAACTCGCCAAACTTTTACGTTTGATGGCGAGAGGCGCTCTGTTACATCACAATTTACCACCTTCCTTACATAGCTAATACTTATATCTATCATACTGTTATGTTTGAATCATACACAATGCTATACGGTGTAGGTATTTAGCTCTGTTTGCTATCCTGTATAAAGTTTTTTAATTTTGTCTTAAGTGATCCTTTACTAACTTTAACTTTTTCTCTTATAATCATACAACGCATAACAAATATTATAAATACACAGGACAGAAACAAAGAACAAAAATAAAAAGGTAACAGCTTGCACGTCGTGACTGCGACAAGCAGGTTACCACTCAGCATGATGCTGTGCTATGTGGGGGGCCCACAGGACAGCGCTGGTATTCAGTGGTTTCCCGTGAAAAAAATACGATTTACGATTAAATTACTAACGTCCTTTGCTTGTAAGTAACTCGACAGAATTCAACAAACCATAATTTCTGTCTACACACCTATAAACTTACTTCGGTTTCATGTTTCCTACAGTTCATGTATTACCTCAATAGAACCAAAACTTTGTGGAAACAACCTCAACGACAGCTTTCCTCAGAAAAAATGTTTTAGAGCTATTTACATTATACTTTTTAAGAGGTCTCAATATCTGTTCGAGTACTTAAATCTATGCATTGAATCAGTAGATATATCACTGAACTTGTCACAATGTTACAACTTAACATGTATTATATAAAGTCCCGTTGAATTTAAACTAACTTCTGTTTTAGAAGAGACGTGACTGGAAAACTTAGTGATCTGCAGCTGGGATCTTATGTATGTTTCCATTCGTATAGAACGTCAACTTTCTGGAACCCAGTATGTACCTACTTATCTGTAGTGATATCCCACGAATACTTTTACGATACCTACAGTGTAGAAGGGACACCGGCAGACAAATAGTTACATACCACGTATTCAGTAGAAAGAAAAGAAAGAAAGAAAACATATTCATTTGGCACAAGCCACAAGTGCACACAACAAAAAATAAAATAAAAACTTAAGGCTAAACACAAAAAAAAAAATTGAATAAAAAATCAAGACAAGAGATAATTGTGTGTCTCACGGCTGAGCTAAATAGGCCCAGTTCAGCAAACGGCCGAGCAGCTAGTGCCCGACGCTGGTTTAAAACTGGACCTGAGATGGTGATGTGTTGGACGGACAGTACATAATTCTGAACCACCCCCCCACATAGAAACTTTTCATTGGTTATTTGAAAAAACAGCTGTTTCCTACAAGAGTGCAATACTCACGGTCAAAATGTAAGGAACAGCCGTCTTTTTTTCATTATCGTTTAAAAAAATCTGTTGGTGTGTGTACAGAATAATGTACTGAATACGTGGTAATCATTTGTGTCAGTCGGCGTCCCGGCCACCCTGTGTACTAAATCTTGTAAGAGGAACATGTGGCAAAATAAAACAGCGGAATGGATCGATCTTCAGATGAAGCCCCGTTTATCAAGGTCGGTCCATGGATAGTATCCATTACATACTGAATTTGCCTCGGGAAGCATGTTAAGCTGTTGGTCCCCAGGGGCGTGCCGTCCATAGAGGCAATTAGGCCTAGACTACCCTACCATTCCTACCAACAACGCAACAAATGCATTTATTATAACTATGTAATAAAATAATGCAAAATATTTAAAAAAATAATTAAAACTCCTGTTAAAATACTTATAGCAACTTGTCATAATGTGTGTTTGTTATAAGTTAAAAACAGTAAGTATTCACAATCGTTTAATGATGTGTCAAGTTGTGTCTAAAGGTGTAGGTACCCGAATTACGAGAATTAATCCAAAATTCATCTCGTACTCGTCATTTCAAATGAATCTTTCTTCTGTTAATTTGCATTGTCAGAAAATCTTGATTTGAACTTTGAATAATGTGGTGAGTTCTTGTATTTATAACTTTGGTTTTTACAGGCTTATTTTCAATGTTTTTTTTCTAATATTCCAAAAATCTAAACTATACCATGGTAATATTAGGCAATTTTATTTTTTTGTTGACAGCGCACTCTGTTTTATTTTTAAGATTTTTTTAACGAAGCTTCTACCTTCGTTTTTGTATTGACTGAATGCCATTGAAATTCCTGATATTTAAGCTAGATGGCGTTGTTTCTCATAAGCTTACTAAAAATACCAGGGGCGGGTGCGGGGGGCCCGGAAGGGTGACTGAATATATCAATAGATGTGACTACTTTGAGGGTCATCCTAAGTAGAGCGACGTTGATGTTGCCGCGTTTTTTGTTTTGGGTGTCAGTAATTCAGTATGCGTGGCCTACCCTTCGTGAGGAACCACTGCACGCCACTGTTGGTCCCGGCTGTTATTTTGAGATCTTTGACAGTCGTTACAGGTATCCAGCGGGCCGAAAATCTGACAGCTAGTCTTACCAAGAGGTATCGTATTACCCAGTATTAACTGGGTTGTGAATGGACAGATAGGCAGGCAATCCATGTATGGATATGCAGCCAGGCTAAGCAGATGATGAAAATTATTGTTGTAAACATGAATCATCATAATCATAATTCTTTATTTTTCTCGACATCAGAAATTACAGGCGATATGGCAATCTTATATAGAGAAAGGTGTTTGAAGTAGGAAGGTCCTGAGTTACGATCTCCTCTCTGGCTTATATATAACATTTTATTAATAGCTAAATTTTTTGTCAAGATACTAAAGATAAAATTATAATTGGGAGTAATTTGGGAGTAGGTAAACAAGAACTTATAAAAATTAAAATTATTTGAAAGATTTTTTTAAAGTAAAACAAAATATGAAATTCTTGGGTGTTTGGTACTAACTCATAGATGGCTGAATGATCAGCTCACCTTGCAACTTCTATAAGTAGAAGACTTCGTAGACTAACTCAGTTAAAAATCAACACTTAGTTATATGGCAGTTGTATAAGCGAGGCTATTAAAAATAATAAAAACTCTCACCAGAAAACAGTTTCACATTTTTTTCCGTAGCTCCTATAAGAATAAAACATTCACACTTTTATGACAGAGCGGACATAATTGGGTGGATACAAGCCTACCCTACAATGTACCGCAATAAAATTGTTATATTACCTCACTAGTAGTAGAGCCCCTTTAAGATTTCCATCACAATCGTGTCTGTCCCTAGATTAATGCGTAGGGGCTTAGAAACGGGTCTTTCCATACATCTTACGGGCAGTTGACTGTACCTGAGATTACGCAACCTTGCTCCAGAGAGTCGAATCCGAGATCCCATCTGTCAACAGGAAAATTGCGGGTTGAGCGGGAAACTAAGTACTTAGGTGTAAATAATATTTACATACAGAGGTATAGACAGAGAGGTAAGGAAGAGGTGCTTCACATGAATGGAGTGGACCATGGAGTTTCTGGCCGGTTCTTCTCCATAGGAAACGACCAACTCGAACTGTGCACATTTTCTCAACGTTTTATAAGTGCTTGAATGAATATTTTGAATGTCACTAAAAGTACGGTAAAATCAGTTACAAGCCAATACTTGATATTTCAACCAGCAACCCAATTGCGTAACGCAGTGACTCTCACAATACCAATACAATAGCATTTTGAAAGGTATTCTTAATCCATTGCTCCAATCATAGTTGCAATAAAAACCGGCCAAATGCGAGTCGCTATTTTCTTAATTAACTTCGAAACTCTTTATCTTAAACTTATAAAAAAATAATATTCAAGATGCTCACAATGAGCTCTTTTATTTGATATGGTTAGTTATTAGAGGATAGTTTACAAAACTTTTTTATTTTTATTTTCTAATTTATCCCGTCTAAAGTGGCCCCCATGTTTAAAACTTCATTAATTTACGTTACACGTCCGTCCGAATCACCGACTTACATTGTGTACCAAGTTTCAACTCAATCGGTCCAGTAGTTTCGGAGTAAATGAGCTGTGACAGACGGACTGACAGACAGACACGAGTCCTTTAAGGGGTTTCATTTTAGCCTTTTGAGCTACAGAACCCTAAAAAATTTGCCTGTTGAATCTTCACAATGAAAGGGACTGTGATTCAGTTCATTCAGTGGAGTTATGAAACTGCAGATAAATGTGAGACCTATACAGCGTGACTCACAAAGGTCAAAGACCTCATACATTTGGGTTGAGTAGTTATTGAAGTTTTGTACTGGACAGTTGATTTTTTGGCGATTACGATGTTTGTCTTTGGGGAAAGTTGTTCAGCTTAATGGTCTATACTACACAGTTTAATATGACCACACCCTTTCTGTTACACGCTGTATACTATACAGCATAGGTACCCGCTATAGAAGTACTGATAACAATTTATTTTCCCAACCGAATCTGTGTGAATGAATCACGTTGCTTCACATTATCTATCAGATTCTCCACAAAGCCTTTGTAATAAGAAACCTCGCAACATCCCTAGGGCAGAAAACTCGTTATAGTTGTGACAAATATTTAACTTTCTATTTATTATACAAATATAATTTAAACATTGTAGCCTCTTGGGAATTCTGATAATAGTCGGGTTATTTTCTTAATGGGCTCGGTTTTATCTTTATTCGATTTATAATCGTGGACGAAAGAGGAGAATCGAATTACATAAGACGTTACTACGGCGGATAATAGATTTTCAGAATAATAGTCTAGTAACCACCAATATTAATTTGCGAAGTTAGGGTTCACCCTCTTTGCTGCCAGAATACCTACGAAGTAAATCGTAGATAAATCGATAGAGAATGTACTTACCAAGGTACCTACTATACAAGGTGGGATTTTTCAAGCTCACCTGGAGGGAAACTACTCTAAATACTGGAGATAGCAAATTTCACCCAAAGGAAACATTCCTTTATTTAAAAAACATTGCCCGCGGCTTCGCTGGCGTTTTTGTCGGAAATTATCCCACGAGCACGTTGTAAATATAGCTGTAGCACTCGCGGATAATGTAGCTGCCTATTAGTGAAAGAATTTTTTAAATCGGTTCAGTAGAACCAGAGATTACCCCCTACATACAAACAAATTTTACCTCTTTATAATATTAGTATAGAAAGGAAACAAATCTGAATTCAAAGATTTTCGAAAATTCTCTTGCCACACTCGGGAATCGAACTGAAATCGAAAATCTTTTATTGCAGATTTTTTTCTTTTTATAAATAAAGGAATGTTTCCTTTGCGAGTGAAATTCGCTATCTTCAGTATTTAGAGTGCCTACTTTCCATCCAGGTGAGGCTGAAAAATTCCACTCTGTACAATGATAGGTATTACTTCGTACCTACCTCTTTCTTTGAATTTGAAATTGGAAGATAGTAGCGCCATTTTGGGTCACGAAACGTCAGTAGCCGTTTCCCGCGCCAACTTTTTATAAAATCAGTCTCGAAGGCAATACATTTTTAGAGCAACCGCACATAGTTGTTTACAGTACGCAATTTCCACACAAAATAGAAGCCGTCGAGTTGTTATTAGTATCACGTCCTTAAACCTCACAGGATTATTCGCATCACGCTTTCGGATAGCTTTATCACAGTTATCATGTTGACGCAGCCTCCCTATTCCCTTTATATTATTTTGTCCCAGCCACTTGGGAAGAAATTAAGGTAGGTACTTAAATAGAAATTGGTTTTTATTTAGAGCCTTACATAATACCTACTGAGCATTAATCTTTATGAATGATCTTTAATTACCTACTGAATTAAAACAGTTTATTATTTTATAACACATTTGCTCGTAAAGGGTCTCTTATTCGTAGCGGCAATCGGCGGCGGCGACCTCTCGCGTCCGGCCCTGGTTCAATCCATGGTCCGGAGCGAGACGGAATGGGACGCCGTCACCTCCTTCTGCGAAGCAGTCATGCTAGCGAAGGAGGTGGCCGGACGTGAGAGGGAGAGAACCTCACGTCCCAGCCGCCCGCGCCTACGGTGAGCTATGGGCTAGCTCGCCGTCCGTCCGTCTTATGACGACAGGCCGTGTCGACGGCGCGTTCGTGTTCCACGCGCGCCACAAAGAGAGTCAGCAAACAGGAAGGGGTCCGTAACGACCGACGCCTGCCAGGGTTGCGGGACTGTTCGAAAGAGATACCGCGGCCGGCCCTGGAACACAAAGGGCAAAGGAAGGAACATGGATGGGTTTTAGTCAGTAAAAGTCTGACACTCCCTCCTGCTCAGCCCAGAGCGGGAGGGGTTATTATTTGATGATTTCCCATAGGTAAAAAAAAAAAAAAAAAAGGGTCTCTTATTTCACCAATTTCATTATCGTATTGTACCTATCTTATTACGGACTTGTGCGGTAATGTAATGTAAAACCACAGTATAAATATGGATTATAAATATGAAAATATTCCATATTTATATTGTGGTAACACGCACGGTTTATCAAGATGTTCCGTCTAAAACGAACGGTATTTTTTTAAATCTTAGCAAAGAGAAAAGTCAGAAAAGTGGTCAACATTTATGAATAAAATTAACTTTAGGAGATAAAATAAAATAAAATAAATTAACATTTAATTCTTTAATTTAATTCATTTTGACACTAAATTACAACCATTTATCTGTAACAAAAATATTAATTTACTTTATTAGTAATACTGGCTGTTTTTTGTAACTTTGCCTTAAAAAGAAGCACTGATCACGCATCGCTAATTTGTGAACAAGTAAAAATTATTCCGCGCGCTTTTTCTTTCCGCTGTATTGTTTTTATTTGAAAATGTCGTCAAGTAATGATGAATGTATTAATTCGACACCGCCAGAAGTCTCAGAGGCAGTTTTATTTATTTCCTCGCAAATATGTTATAAAACGTCGTATGGCCTACGTGCGCTTTGATAATTGCAGCCTCTGCTTTCTTGTAGCCCTCGCCTACGGCTCGGGCTAGCAATATCGCTTCGGCTGTAATTTTCAACTTACCGCACTTATATCATAATGTACTATTACAGAGATTTTTGAGTCTGTCTTGCTCTAAAGATGAAGAATGACACGCAAGACTTCACGAGCCGTCACTTCATTTGCTGGAAAAGTTGGCATGGCACGACATTTTCTTTAGGCTTAATGTTTTCTGCATTCGATGTACCAAGGCATCTGAAAGTGTCTAGGTTTGTTTCATAATATTGAGATCATAATATCAGGCCTGTATTACCTAACAGGATTGGGCAGTTGTATAATATAGTGATAGCCACAATTTTATTTGCCTGTTAGTTAAGTATAAGTCCCATGCAAAAGGGAGCGAGCGGCGAGCCCATCGGTATTGAACAGCAAAGGGAGCGAGCGGCCAGCCCATCGGTATTGAATAGGTACAATTCCAGACTCCGAACTGGGCAAAACCCAACTGGGCTAGGCTGGGCCGGGAATTTGCCCAGTTACACTTTATCCGTCCTGCGGCCCACGTTGCCGCGGTCAGTAGCTGCGCTTGGGAATTATTTATTACTGGCTGTTGCCCGCGGCTACGCTCGCGTTTTGGTCGGAAATTATTCCACGGGCACATTGTAAATATAGCCTATAACACTCGGGGATAATGTAGCTTCCTATTAGTGAAAGAATTTTAAGTGAAAAATCGGTTTAGTAGATCCAGAGATTATTTTGGCGGCTATGTTGCAAACGTCTGCGATTTGGGTCTTGGATCGAAGTATAGGTACTGTTCCTTACGACAGTCAGAAATGTTTGCTTGGGAATGTTTTATTTTTATTCTAATTCTGTTACATTCACGGAACAGAAAAAACAGATATCATTTTATTAACTTGAATTGAATTTTGAAACTTGAAGATTTATATGACAACTAGCTCATGCTTGCGGATTCGCCTGCGTAGTGTTCCGTAATTGTCCCCCCCCGGAATCGTACTAACGGCTTAAAAAGTATTCTGTGTTAATCCAGGTTATAAACTATGGATGCCAAATTTCATCCAAATTCTGTCTGTAGTTTTTGCGTGAAAAATAACAAACATCCATCCATCCTCACAAACGTTCGCATTTATAATATTAGTAGGATGTACCTACTTAATTAAACGCATAAGGTTGAGTTTCAAACAACACTTTAATTTGAATAAATTGCAAGTTCATTATGTTAAATACCTATTTTCTACATAATATTTAATTTTTGCTTCAGTCGCGCGTAGACAATGGCAGTTTGACATAATGTTTCAAGACACAAACGACAGACTAATTATTTATTATAGATATACCTATCACATATTATATTGCAATTTAATTGGAGGGTAGATTAATACTCCATTCCTATGACGTCACGGGTAATAGCGAGTATTCATAATATTATCATTTGAATACTTGCACAGATAAGTCGTTTGTATGTAAACAACTTGACGCTTAAAGCAAATACATAGTCTCTTGTGCGCTACAGTTCCGTAATAGGTAGGTAAGTAGGCAATAAATATAATATACTTACACAATTTTTTAGTAATATAATTCTTATATTTTACACGACTTGAATATAATACCTATTCTCTCACCAAGTTTGTATAATACGTGCAATACAAGAAAAAAATGTAAACGTTGAATAAAGTAAGTATATAACTAGGTATATAAAAGGCATCTGAGATCGTAAAATACAATTTAAAAATGTTTCATAACTAAAATTCCGCTATAAACCACGAGTGTATTTTATCATTACGAAAAGATTGAACCACAATAAGAACACATTATTTTACCGAGTGGAAAACGCTCCTGCAGTGCAAATCTATTCTTTGAGATTCTTGTTATTCTTGCAAAACCGATAGATGGCACCACAAACGTAACGGCCTTATCACATCATCGAATACGATAATAAATAAATACATAATTGTAGGCAGAATAGCTTACAATCCTACTAAATAGTTCGAAAAAAAAGCGAAAAAAATGCACCGTCGTGAGCTCTTTCCCTCCACATTCTAAATTACTATAAATAGTATTCTTATACATACAGAGAATATTGAGCTTTAAATTTCACTCCGTATATTTTATAAATTCTAGCTTATTATTATTAGCCTGAACATTGGCCTGAACAGTCCCAATCCAGGGCTGAGGATCCCTCATTCACTCCAATTCTTAAGAGAAAACATCTAAGACGTCCTTCTATTTTCATTCTACTTTACTACCTAATAAAAAGTAGGCACTACTATGCTTTAATTATATTGAGTTATGTATGTTAAAGAATACATTTTTTAGAAATGACATTGAGTTCACTTATTCTATATTGTCAACGGTAGTCACGGTTGTAGTTGTCTATGCTCGAAAATATACCGCCAGTCCACTGGATGAAAAGAGGCCGGTCCATAATGAGATCTAACTCATTACTTAAGGGTGCGGACAGACGAACGCAATTTGTGTTCAGGAAAGTGATGTCCCGTAGTAAATTACGAACTCATTTTACGAGAACTTCATATTGTTCACGAGTAACGCCATGTTTTTCGAGAAAATTCCACTGAGTAACGTTCGTCTGTCCCCAAACATTATAATGTTATTTTTTCGATCGCGAATAGTTAATTTAGTATTCATAGGTACGAAATACATAATTTTAACTGAAGTGTGTAACAAGACCCTAAACAAAGCCGAAAGGCACTTGTTCTCCCCGTCATTGTGATCATTTTTTTGTTCTAGACCTTAGCTGGGAACCTTCTAGTTACGGAGAGATATTAGGAGTCAAAGTTTCAACTTTATCACAAATTTTCTTTTAAATACATGTTTGAATGTAAGATTTTTATTTTAAACACCTCCACGGCCCCCGTGCGTTACATTGAGTTCTACCGTTCGTAAAATGTGATTTTTCACCCCAAAAAAGTCTTTTCCCTAGCAATGATCTTTACGTAAAGTTACTTAGTTTGGTACATAATGCTTGGTTGACGTCTCCGTGAAGGGAACCGACCCTTTATTTGTATACATCCTTTATATTGCAAAGAAAATAGTAAGAAATAATTATCTCTCTCGATCTCAATTATAAAACAAATGTAGCAATTGAAAAATCAACCAATTATATCCAAAAATAAGTAAGATCGTACATAGGTCATGATACATAAGATTTTTTTGAATCCTTCAATCATAATTATGATTGATTATTTATAATTAATTCAATCGAGTACCTACATGTATAAAAGTTTATATACTTATATTCGTAATATCCAAGAGCCGATCCATAAAAAGCACGGTTTTTAATACATATATCTCACTTTTATAATTGAACACATGAAAGCTAATATTAAATCATGTTCATGAACACAACTGAAGACAGCTTGCTGGATCAACAAAACAGAACCTTTGTAATATTAAAACTATTAGGCTGCGGTAGTCAGGTTTTTTTTTCCATAAAATCACACCCAGAGATTTGTTAATTACGTTTTTCGGTATAAATTATCGTACTTCTCGCTTACTCACAAGACTTTGCATACCTTTGGCATGCCTTTTAGCCTAAAAGGCATGCTTACTCTCCCAAAGTCTTGTGAGGCCACCAATGAGCTCGAAACGTCGGAAGCACATCCTGTTTTTTTTTTTAAATAAGGTGCTGTTTTCTAATTGTAAAATGCGTAACTATAATGAAAACAAATACAGAATAAACTGCTTCCATTTTTAAAATCATTGTCAGGCATTATTATCAGTATAATTTAACAGACTAGTTATGAGGCATACCGCATCCATTAAATCTAATCTTAACAACTTTGAGAGCAGCTACAGAAATTTGAACCTTGACAGTATTCAAATAAACACAAAATTATCAGTATCACAGATTAAAATTAATAAGAAGTTTGAAGTAGGTAGTCAAAATATTGAAATCACAGGTTTATCTTTACAAAAAACATAGATAAGATCCACCTGCACCTTGCATCACTTCAAATGATCAACATTTTCAAAAAGATCCTTTTATAAATATATTTTGTGCTAACTGCAATTAGTTATTAGATGTACAAGTGCACTTAACTTAAACCTAAAAGGCTTAATATTATAAACAAAATAAAATCAATGGCAATTATATTTTTTTGGTATAATTCAGCAGCTGTAACTTCTATAAGACTATAACACCCCGTAAACGAATGTTAATATTAAAATATCCTATGGACTAATAAATTCAATTGGCTTTTGGAATAAATATACAATAAACAGACAAGCTTCATTTTTAACTAAATATGATAAATAGTTTGGCAATTCCTGACTAAAGAACTACATTATATTGTGATGTAACCAACTATGGACCTACTAATAAAATCAAGGAAATCCATAAATAGTTTCAGACTTCTTGCATGGGCATATTATAGTTTCTATTATTTACCCTAATAGGATAATCTACCCATTACAGAATATTATGCTTTTTTGTTCTTTCAAAAATCTCTCTTTTTTACATAAAATCATTGAATATAGAAAATAGTGAGGCTAGATTCAAAATAATTGTTCTAGTGAAGACTGTATTCTTTTGACAGTTAAATGTATAAGGGTGAACCTACCTAAAAAATACAAGAAGTCTCTTAGATATTAATGAAATGTTTTAAAAACAACAACTCACTACACCAAAAAAAGAACTGTAAAGAAAGATGATTTTAGAGCTTAAAATGATAACCAAAACTTAAATATATATAATCATCAAGGAAAAGTTACAATTAGACTTTTGCATGGTTCGTTTGGCACATCGCACAAGCTGAAAAAATTTTACTGCTGCATTTTTTTTTTTCAATAGTAGACAATTTCAAAAATGTGTTATAGCACAGCACCTTCTTGACAATTGCATTCAAGCACCAAAAGAACCATATAAAACTATATAGGTACACCATATGTTTACATCACAGCATAATAAATTTCTGAACCCCATGCTGACTTGTTTATAGTCCAGGTGTTACAAATGATACCAACAAGGCAAGTTAAAGAACTATAGCAACATCTGGTATCATTATAGTACAGTTTTCATTTAAATGTGGAGACTGGCACTGTTTGCATTTTGGCACTGGTTTATCTAAATCCACAGTCATCCCTCTTTTCTTGGCCATTTCTACTACATAGCTCTTCAGCTTCAGGTCACTGAAATTGATAAATAAGGAAGATTAACAAAAGATATAAAATAATTATGGTTTTATCAACATGAACACGATTTGAGTCAAATCTGCTGGGTCTAGAAGCATGAAACTTTGCTCAAAAGTTTCATAAATAATAAAGGAGCACAAATTAATATTTTTGAAAAATCCACTAGAGGGAGGAGCTAAAAGTTAGTATGGAATTTAGATATTTTTGCTTATAGGATATCTCATGGGTTGGGATTTATTAGGATCAATTCTATTTTACAATAGTATATAGCTGTACATATAAATTTTAAATTGCAACTGCAACAAATTGCAGTAATGAGTTTTTAACAATACAATTTCTTTTGAATGTTGAACACAATAGTGATTGATCGCAGGACATACTTAACAAGTCTTTCATTTGTTGGCTCAAGGAAGTTCTCAATTGAGAGGCTGAATCTAAGAATATAATATGACTAACTGTAACATTGTTAAGTGTTATTTAAATCACATCCAGAAGACATTATTGCCATCGCTGGTAAAACCTGGATGAGGTTGGCACAGGGACGTGGAGATAGGCACAAACAAAGAGAGGCCTATACACAGCAGTGTCACGAAGTCGGCTGAGGATGGCACTAACCTGAATTTCATACATATACAGCATAAGCAGCTCAGCATAGCCATAGTCAACAGAACGCCCAGTGTAGTGAACACCATATTCATCAAGCTGCCATCCAGCATTTTTACCAAATTGTTTTTATTCTGAGTCTGAAAAACTATTTACACTAATATTAGCAAAAAAACTTTGAAAATACTTGTTTAACAAACTGGAAAATATTTAAAGAAATATGCCCAAAATCACTGAAAACAAAATGTAAAACAACGAGCTGAATAATTAACGCAAGCTCTAGATAGAATAGTGGGAATGCATTTGCAATACTTACTTTTTACAGATCTCTAGATCATAATTGAATATTTAAAAATACTAATGTATTCGTGATCTCTCGTTAGATTTCCTGGCACAAACAACAAATCACTCAATGAATGAAACTGGGTATTGGCCAGATTCCACTTGATTCCAGAATGGAAAAACGAAAACACTAAGGCTGCATTCCGAATTACAAAATAATCACTCACACCGCTCACATCTATATTTTGCGTTCCGTTTTAGATATCACGATTATGACAGCTGAGAGATGTCATCAATTTGGAACGCTCGTGAAAGCGTTCACAGTGAACATAACCCCAAACCAAAACCTTTGACAAGACCTATTTTTGAAAATAGACGACATGTTGGTTGACTCTGCTGCACATACAACCCTCCAAGTTCAATTAACCCCATTCAATAACTATTTCATGAAAATTCACTCAATGGGGTTAAATGAACTTGGAGGGTGGTATTGATGATTTGAATGATTATAATTCTATAACTTCATACGTGTTACTGGTGCGATTGTTATTTTCAGCAACATACAACTTTACACTGATCTGCAAATCGTAAGAAAATTTAAATTTCGCGGGCAACTCTTGCGCTTCCACCTTAGCAAAACAACACAACCTGTGAACATAACTGTCATTTTTGACAGCGCTCACGGTGATATTTATTTGGGGCATGGTCGGTGTAATCGCAAGATGGCGCATGTCATGACGTCATCGATGACGATTCAAGGGACATCAATATCGCGCTCACGGTATTTCGGAACGGGTTTATGGACGCTCAAAGCGATTACAGCGTAATTCGGAATGCGGCCTGACAAGCTACTGTCACTGTCAAATCTAAATGGCCACAAATACGTCATCAGTAATGCAGCAATGGCCATGAAGAAAAAATGGATCGACCAATAGAATGGGTTTCTCTACGTTTTGTTTGTTTCGTTCATAAACTTGTCTGCTACGGGAAATCCAAACTTGTTGTTTGTCATCGATACGGCTGTTAAGATTGTAATACCTGTCCCGACTGTTCTTTGTTTTGAAATAACCCGAGAACAGATTATCTGGATCTATGGTTGCTAGGGTTTAATACAAGAAATAAACATATTGTACTCATTTTTTAAATGTTTTTTATTCTGCCAACAGTATGCAAGACTGCATTAAATTTAAAAAAAAAAATAGTAAAATTAAGCAACCATAACACCCTCTGCTGGGTCCACAAGGACACTACAACTTTCAGCCACCGCTGGCAAAGGCGGACGCTTTGGAGCCATCTTAGAGCAATAGTTTCTATTCAGTTTCTTTGCCAGAGCTTTTACATTATGTTTCAATGTCCGGTCCCTGGAATTCAAAATAAGATAAAATGATAGGTACCTACCGTCATCTACAACAATTAGGAGTATTTCTATAGATAGAGACTAGACTTTGTTTTGGTTTATCTTAAGGTGGAAGCGCAAGGGTAGCCCGCGAAATTTAAATTTTCTTAAGCTTATTGCAATTTGCAAGTCAGTGTCAGGTTGTATGTTGATGAAAATATAAATCGCGCCAGTAACACGTACGGAGTTAAAGAATTATAATCATTCAAATCATCAATACAGCTCTCCAAGTTCCCTGTGGAACTGTGGGCTAGTGGGCCAGTGGGCTACGCGCAAGGGTAGCCCGCGAAATTTAAATTTTCTGAAGTTTATTGCAATTTGCAGGTCAGTGTCAGGTTGTATGTTGATGAAAAATGAGTCGCGCCAGTAACACGTATGTAGCTTCGAAATTATAATCATTAGAATCATCAATACAACCTTCAAAGTTAATTTAACCCTATTCTGTAATTATGTCATGAAAAAGTCATTCAATGGGATTAAATGAATTTAGAGGGCTGTATTGATGATTCTAATGATTATAATTTTGAAGCTACCTACTCGTACGTGCTACTGGTGCGACTCATTTTTCATCAACATACAACCTGAAAAAGACCCGAAAATTGGAAAAAACGTGAGAAAATTTGAATTTCGCGGGCTACACTTGCACTTCCATCTTAAGATAAACCAAAACAAAGTCTAGTCTCTATCTATAGAAATACTCCTGATTGTTGTAGATGACGGTAGGTACCTAAAATGATTTTTAATGTAGCTTATAATGCAGAACCCACTCCCGTCGAAATTTGCGTAGGTATAGTATATAGTAGGTGTAGGTCTTTGTTTCATGTGTCTTTGTTTTCTTGTTTCATGTGTCTTTACTAAACTTTCATCATTGCTAGTAGCAGTTTTACCAACTGTTTAAACCGGTACAGGGTAGTTTTAACAAGGTATTGAAGATTAAGGAAAATCAAGAATAATCTTCAGAAACATTAAAAATAATAGCTGGAGTCCTGTACATCAAGTAATTAAAATTCCGAAATGTTAAGCTACTTCTGTTGCTGACCGTACTTCTGCGGGCAAACAAGGAGTTGCTCTACTTACAACATGGTTCGCATGTTTTAACTAATGACATGTAATTGCTTCATCAATGGCACTTACGAATAATTAATACGGCAACAGTACATGCAGGCTGATACGACACAAACACTTGCGCACGCCATGAAGAGAAAGACTGAGATCATGATCCCTTTAAAGAGTTTCTCCCCTTCAAAGTAGATTGACTCTGAAATAAAAAAATGCCTTAGTAAGAGTTCATCTACTATAACGTAAGTGAAGATCTGCACTAGCTTTCTTCTGCATTGCTTTTGTGCATGAATATCTGGCAGGGAATCCCCTAGGTAGGATAACAGCATGACGATAGTGTAGCTTTAAGCGAATCCAACCGCCAATTGGGTTTTATTACACATGGTCTTAAGCACAGCAGAAAAGCCTTTGGAAGTCAATTTTCCACTGAATGTCTTGATGATATTTTAATGTCAAGCGACTGTTTTTCTGCTGGATCCCAGTGGGATATGCAGGGTACTCAAAAAAATTGCGTGTCAGTGAAAACTTAAGTTATACGGAATTATGAAGGAACACGCCATGCATTGTGCTTTAGTTTAGCTAAACCTAATATGACAGTGGGTGGAGTATTAAATGTTCAAATCTACAATTAGTGGGTTATTGCCTAATCAGTAACAAAAAGCTTTTAAACTCGTGTTCTGTCAAACTTACTTGCCATTTCATCATCAGCTGAAAACTGAACATCTGTAAAATCAATTTTGTACTTCGATTATGGTTATTTTGTGTCCTGGAGATGGAGAGCTCATGTGTCTCAAAAGAGCATGGTATCTACTGTCCTTTGTTTATTAGTATTTTACCTCTGATTTTGGAAAATAGTTAGCTTTATTCGAGTTGTAATACGGTTTAGGTCATTATTAGCTTTAAGATTAAATAAATTATATCTGTGGAAGGACTCCAAGAAGTGGGCAGGAGTAAATAAATAAATAAATATAAATATAAAATTTAAATATACAACTGTGTCAAACAAGTTGACAGACTTTAAACGAGGAGAAGGACCTAAGAATAGTAATGGCTAGTCATTGAGAAAATGAAGCTGGCCTTTCAAGGTGCTTGATGCAGAACTTTCAGAAAAAGCTCCAAATCGTGAGGGAGCTGTAGACTTCTTGATTAGGTGCGGATGTAATGTAGGTATCTTTTATGTGTAAAACTTACTATTTTTTTCGTATATTACAACGACTCTCTTCATTACTTTCTTGAAATTAATAAGACACCTATCGGTAACGGCGTCGTAGACATATTTTCTGAAAGTACAGACGGTTCATTTGAGGTGACAATAAGTATTTACGATTAAAAATATTTAACAATAAGGTTACGTACTCTTCACAACCGCATTTCGATTCGCAGGGTTGCAGAACCTGTGAAAAGACATAAGAATAATGAATACGAAAACTTATACAGGAGTTTAATTTATTTTGAACAACCTTCTAAACGTCTTGGAAAAACCTTGGGTACAGCTAGGAGGCTCACCCAATACAAGCGAACAATTCGTTCATGGAAGAGGAAATAGATAGACAGACGTTATGTTATACTTATACAGAAGACTGTTTGAGCTTTTTGTGAGAACTTCTCAAGTCATCACATAGACATACTTAAATAATGTGAATTAATTTACTTACTCCATAGTCTGTTGCAGCTCCGCTATCAGCATCTGCAACTGTTAATACAGCAAATATGGCCTATTATTTTTCAGAACTTTATCATAGCTAGCCGAAAAACAAAGGGGTTTTAATTCTCCAGAAGAGACTAAATAATTGTTGGTAATAACAGAGATTGTTCACTTCAGTACCCATATTATGAAAGGTAACTTACAACTTAAAATAAGAACAACAAACAGTAGCATATTAAACATCTTCTCTGCCACATCTGTCCTTACTTTCATATGTATCACTTTTAACGAAATATTTTACGCGTCCCGATTATTTACGGCACACACTATAAATCCTCTGGCACAAATTTACGATCTATTTCTATTAATAAACCACTAGAATTTACACTGTGTACTATAGAATGTATTGAAGTATTGCTAAACTACTATGAAATATCATAAATAGTGAAATTATGAACTGCTTGCACCTTTCAGTTTACCAATGTTCGTCAGTAATCGTCTTAGCAGCGTGGGTACCGAAATAGATGCATGACCTCGTAGTCATTCGACTAATGGAGTTATTTATTCAATCTCCACAATGTAATGTTTGTGTGTTAGACAATATTTTGATTTTTAATTTTGCGCTAAAACATCCTCTCGATGAGTACCTAATTAATGCTGATACGGAAGATTGTTTTGTTCTCAAATATTCACCAGCATGCTGGTCAAAGGACCTGACACATTCACAGAAATCTCTGAACAGCCCTGAAAAGTAATTTTACGAAATCTGAAAATACGATATTGTTAACGAGTATAATTATTGTTGAAATAATTTGGTGCATTCCATATCTGGCAACATTTTTATTATTAAAAATAAGTTAGATATTGTAAGTCCTGGTAACAATGTACTTTCATTCTTTTTGACTTCTGCTAATGTCATCGCCTCTTAACTCAACCTAATATAATGTGCCTCCTGTAAATCTCTGTGATCTCAGTAAATAAATTATATTCTGCCCAAGTCGTCGTTTTACATTCAACCACTGCGATACATCCTGCAAACAATAATAAGCATAGCATGATCAGCCTTTAATGTTCCCACTTCTGAGACAGAGGCCTCTTCTTTAAGATTGGGAATGGGCTGTAATCCACCACGGCGTCGACCCAGTGCGGGTCGGTACTTACGTAGGTAGATTATAGTTATCTTTAATAAACTGTCATGGTCATTATCATTGTCATTAACACTAGAAACGGGACAACCTAAAAACGAACTAAAAAGAGGGTAGACCGATTTGTCTGCTCATAAACACCCACCCGCAATAAGTTCAGTTTATCCGTGATCATGGTGCTTAAATATCGGAAACTCAAAATGAACAGTAAACATGGTAAATATCCCGTTTCTAGTGTTTATAATTATCTAAATTATGGTCTAGCTACCAAATCATTTTTGACATTCAAAAATCCTACTACCTACCCCGTGACTGTCCTTTATCTTGGTACGTGGCGTGCCTTTAAAGTTTAATCGTTTGAACAAAAAAAAAACAACAACAACCTATGTATTCTTTTTCAAAATATTCACAATGTAGTTTATTACATTTTTCCACTCGCTCGAACCAGTTATGATAACATTTATTCCACTCCAAAGTAGGGGTGTTCAATAGGACTGATTTGAAAGCGTCAACTGCTTCTTCACCGGACTGGAACCTTTGACCACGAAGAGTTTTCTTAATTTTAGGAAATGTAAAGAAATCGTTAGGGCTTAGGTCAGGACTATAGGTAGGTATGGAGGATGGTCAAGAATTTCTAAGTTTTCCTGCTTCAAATACTCAATCGTTTGACGAGCGCTATGTGAGCTTGCGTTGTCATGGTGTAGGATGATGCGTCGCTTTGGGTTAGATTTTCGAAGTTCGGCGATGACTTGTGATAAACAAACTGTGGTATACCACTCGCGTCGCAACATGACTGGTTTTCGCCACGAACGTAGCCACCATCTTCTTTGAAGCGCTTCGAGAGCGAACAACTTTAATCGTCTTGAGCTCGTCTTGGAAGACCCAGATTGTGGATTGTTGCAGTGATTGTTGCGCCACATGCAAAACTTCTAAATGGTTGTGAGATGCCTAATAACGCTTCTATTTCCCGATATGTCACATGACGATCTTCGAGGATTAGTTTTCTCACAGCAACGATGTTATCTTCAGTGAAGACGGATTTTGAACGTCCTTCACGAGATTTGTCACTAAGACTGATATGTCCATGATGGAATTCTAAATACCAGCGTTCGACAGTCTGCAGACATGGGACTTCATCATGGAACACAGATGTTAGCTCTTCGAAGCCGTGCCTCTTCGGAATAGTTCGGTACTATTGCACGGACATTTTCCTTAGTGAGATTCATTTTCGTAGGTACCTGACAGATTTAAAACAACGCTGTGACTCTGTGACTAAACAATTTCTTCAATGGGGGCTATCGCGTGTGAATTCACCGCTAGAGGCTCTAGTGTAGCGCGAGGGCACTGGAATGTCAGATGTCATAGAAAGTTCACTCGTTGCGTGCTTTTTTATCACGTATTTTTAATGATATTCACAATTATGGTCTAGATTGAGCTATTCCTGATTAATTATGATTTGAAGATTTTAAGTAGCAATTTAAGATCATATTTGTTAGTACTTGAAGGTAAAATTATTTTTAAATGTTTCATGCTGTTTCATATATTAATTATAAGGAGAATAATATTGTACATAAATGATGATGATCTGAAGTTTACATTATTTTGTTGCACGTATTAAAATAAACTTTTTATGAAGCTATTGGTACTTTAAAGTATAAAATAGAATTATTGTTATGACGATAAGCGACAGTGGCGCCATCTGGTGATCTCAAAAACGATAGCCCTCATTGTTTTGATATTCTAAATTCCAACCAATTTTATTTTTTTGTTTTGGCGTTGCACTATTCGTGCTTATTAATGCTGCCAATAAATAAAATATTTATTTGATAACCAATTTGATTTTGATTCCTTCAAGTGTTTTGATAATCTAAATTCCAACTAATTTGATTACCTATTAAACAGTTCTAAATTTAAAATTGGCGGCAAATATGTAAACGACAGAACCTAAAAGACATGCCGGGTATACTTATTGACCTTAGTAATTTTGTAGATTAATCTGTACCTGATCATCTATTTATAACAAGGCCATCAGTGAATTTCTTGTCCATTAAAAAATATTGTTAATTTCCCTGTCACCGACAATTAATTTAGTTATCCAAGAAAATATGACGTTTTGTTATTTGCACATAAATCATTTGAATTTTTTACGGGATTGGTACTGTCATTGATTTCCCGCTTTGCAAAGTATTGCTGCGCGTAGAGAAACGTCAATTTCCGTTCAGAAACACTATCTTGGTTTTTTTTTATCATTGTCATCACAGATTTAAAAACTTTTAGAAATTACAAAAGTAAAAATTTTGTGTGAATTAATATTTTTAATTAACAAAATAACTACCCCTTACAGTACAGTATTTCATAGTCCATATTTTTTAAGTTGATCCAAGTCCAACGACAGCCATGGGTGCAAGTTGCATGTAATAAGCAAATAAAGACACAGACTGGAACTGTTGCGATCTCTTTCTAACTAGTTAGAAATTGGAGTGTTTTTAACGTAAGAGCGAAATAGCAACCTGTTTGACATTTTGTTCGAGTACGGCGGGTGCTTGCAACATAGCTCGCTCAACAAATTGAAATCAAAAAACCAGTTTATTTACCGACCACATCCACAACGCGCGCGTCAAAGGTTTCGTCATTTCGTTCGTGCCTAAATGTAAAGTACGTGTTTTCTCACGGAGATTTAAATCACAAATTCTGTCTGTGCAGCAAAGTGCAATTATTTTTCGTGCGTAATTTTATCACAACACAAGATTTTAGAGGGATACAAACTATTTTCGAAAGTCCTCAATAAAGTACCCATTGGGATTGCTAAAAAGGTGTGTCGTGGTTCAAATTTTGAATCGTGAGTAAACTTTTGTGCATTCACGTGAAAAATACAGGGTGTTTTGTTTCGATGAGTTTGTGTGTGCAAAAGAGATGTTAAAACGGAAAAGGTGTTCAATCATTATACATTGATTGTCAGTTGCATAGTTGAGTGATCTTCGTGTGATTTGTTCAACGAGACGAGTTCGCAAGGTAAACGTGAGTAAAAGTTACGCTAAAATAACTGTTTCTAGCCTTAGATACTAGCTGTTCACTGTATGGTTCAATTAACACGATGAAAAGTTCCCACTGGGTGAGTCCAGTGAGATTGTAATTGGAATTTGTTGTGCATTCCAATAAGAATGATAATAATAATAAACAGTGGGCCGAAATGTTTTGATTTGGCATTCCTTTGTGCCTTAACGTTACTATCGAACGAAGACCGGTTTGTGTGTTTTAATTACACAATAATGTATATGGATGCAGTCGAATGTCGATTTCGCTAAATATTCGAGTTTTGCAACCAACTTTTAGCGGTTTCAGTCATGAAACATTGACTGCAGGCATTGCACACTATTCTAATTCTGCTTTTAAACTGTATTGGACAACTTGATACCAATTAAAATAAACCTGTAGAGTGACCTCATTTGACCTTTGCCTAGCATCAGCGTACCAGTGAAAAAAGATAACACACCATTATCACAAATATCATTTAATTCGTGTGTATTAATTCCTGCATTTCTGAGAGAAAAACTGAAACATAAGTATAATAAAAAAC
Organism: Eugnorisma glareosa; assembly: GCA_947578425.1. Classification (NCBI taxonomy): domain Eukaryota; kingdom Metazoa; phylum Arthropoda; class Insecta; order Lepidoptera; family Noctuidae; genus Eugnorisma; species Eugnorisma glareosa. The sequence continues at coordinate 13,379,605 of OX387960.1, read as the reverse complement.
CTACCAAGAGCTGCTAGCAGTAGAAAAAACTTGGATATTGGATTTTTCTTTTTTCAAATATGAATGATACCAAAACCTATAATCACTTATCATCTTTCAATAAAAGAACTCTCATCTAATCTGTCCTGTGTGCATCAACGTGTCTGTGTTATACTAAATCCCTGTTATTGTCCCATAGATGTGTGGCTCAAGACTCTGCTCCCACCGAACAAGCGCTCATCAGCCCTGATGTTGTTCGGAACATTCCATGAAGTTGGCTGACATGCAGCCATGGCCAGTGGCAAGGCTCTGTATTCAATAGCGGTTGTCGCATTAGGCTTCATTTGCTTCGTAGTTGGTGCTATCGCTGTGGGCCTACCAACTTGGGGCAACTTCGCCAGCTGTAAGTATTACTTTGAAATAAAGTTCAAGTTTCAACCTGTGGTAGATTTTAGTAGCAACCAGAATTACCAAGGGCTATTGTATTACCCAGTCATTACTGAATTGTGGAGGTCATATTCATGTAGACAGATGCTCCATGTAAAATACTGGTATTCAGCTGTATCTAATTAGCGTGGAAATGGAACCCATCACAATTGGGTAAAAGCTAGTCAGATGATGAGATGATGCCAAGTACTTAATTAATAGTGCTTTTCTCAATGCTAGAGACCAAAGATTGACATGTTTAAATATTGTGGCAATTGCGCACAAGGAAGTTCATCATCCAAAACAGGCTAATGTTTTAAAATTAGCAATATTAGTCATAACTTTTGTACTTTGTAATAATCACCTAGTTAGGTGTATTATTTAGTGAGATCTCATTAGAAGCTAGAAAAGTGCATTTACTAAATTACTGCAAAAAAACTTTAACTAGGTTATGCACGGCTGATTTAATAATACAGCTCCGGTATTTATCTAATTGGTCAATTAATACTGATCATTTCACAGTCTAATTACACGTCATGTGCTTGCACACAGCTAAAACAATATGAAAAGAAAAAAAACTGTCTTTCATATTATATTACTTGCATTAACAAACAATAAAGAAAAATACAATGGAATTAAATGAATCAGGCAGGCTTTGTTTAAATGTAGGCTAATGTATCACTCTCAGGGTTAGACGCTGGTGGCAAGTCTGTAGTACTACATTTTTTAACGTACCTAACACTTTCTGTCATCATTGCATTATGTATGTCATGAAGAAAGTTTTGAATGTCGATGCTTTTAAGAGTAGGGGAAAAGCAAAGCTATTAGATGGCTACTATAGGGTTGATTACTGAGATAACGAGAAATAGAGAGGTACGGTCAAAAAACATGCAGCTTTGACCCTAAATACATTGGGCGGGTGCAGGAGAATGATTCAGTCTTACCGAGTTCACTGACGGTCTGCCACTTTTCACGCATAAGCCCTAAGTAAAGTAATAAGTTTGAAATTTGGTTAAGCATCTGTGAACTCGCTACTACATGTATAAAATTAGAATAACGTTTTACCGTCTTCAAAGAAATCAACAAAGATCATTTTTTTTTATAAAGGAATTGCCAGTATTTTATATCAATTGCTGTTCATGAGTTAAAAAAGTTTGACATTGGGATTAATGCATGTCAATTCTTTGTGTGAACAAATTAATACTGTATTGTTTAATTGAACCTTTCAATTGGCCAGAAATTGTCTTAACATTAATTAATTTGTGTAATTAATAAAGTGCAGTTATTAGGAAATACATTACATTTTCTGTAAAATAATAAATGTTTTATGGTTTCCTGAAGACTTTTTGGTAGAGGAGACAAAGCATTGGTTGATTTATAATTGATACACTTATTTACCTTGATTTTAATGAGGTATTCGTAATAACTTTAGATATTTCCTTCTATTCTATTTTATTGTATACAGGAAAAAAGATTATTTGTCAGAATTGTTTGTCTTCAGTTTCCTTGTTATAGGTACAGAAATATCAGACATTGGAATTCAAATGATTACTATAAATAATCAGAATACAATATTACATCTATAAAAATAAGTAAAATTGGAGTGTCTGTTTGTAATATCAAAATAATAGCTTTTTACTGAAACACATTTGTTTCAATTTTTGTCTGTCTGTTTGTTCAGGCTAATCTCAACGAAACGGCTTGACCGACAAGATTTTTACTAACAAAACTGACAGGATTTTTACTGGCAGATAGCTGATGTTACAAGGAGTAACTAAGGCTACTTTTATTTAGAATGATAATTAGGTTTCCATGTAAAAAAATTAAAACCCTTGAAACTGGTAACAAAATTCGATTCAAAAAGGGAAGTATATTTTTTTTAATAATAATTTCACGCGAACGAAGGTCGCGGGCAACAGCTAGTTTGTACTAAAAAACAATAATATTTCATGAGAATACGGCATTTTTACTTCATACACATATTTTTTTATGCTTAGGTATGAGGAATAAATATCCACAATTGTTGTGTAAATAAGTAGATTATCAAAATTAATATATAAGTAGGCAAACTAAATAAGCAAGTCGCTAATCGCTTATTCAGTCGGCCTATTCACTTTAATATCACTATTAGGTAATTGCTTTGCACCTAGATTTGTATAAATGAACTAATTCTTTCAGATGACTCTGACTTTCAACTCTCAGTCCCTGGGTACTATTGTAAGTATTAAAACAGTTTCTTGTGTTGGGTTGAAATGGCAAAAATCTTTTGTTCAAACAACAATAATGTGGTGGAGGTTTTATTCAACTTTTTTGTAAGTAATTAATTTAAAAAATGAGTTTTAGCCTAATCTGGCAGCTCAGCTCCATTTCAAAACCGAAAGGAGAGTATATAAACCGGGTTGGTTTACATACTCTCCTTTTGCACAGCTTGCACAGCAGGTGGAAGAAACCCCTTCTTTTTTGTTTTTTTTTTTCGGATGGGAAATCATCAAATAAGCCCTCCCAGTCTGGGCTGAGCAGGAGGGAGTGTCAGACTTTTACTGACCCATCCATGTTCCTTCCTTTTGTGCTGCCCTTTGTGTTCCAGGGCCGCGGTATCTTTCGAACAGTCCCGCAACCCCGGCAGGGGAACCCCTGGACCAATAGAGTTATTTGATGTTTCTAAAATACCAAAATGCACTACGTTTTCGCTACTATTTGGTACCTAACTTCAAATATTTACTACCTCGATGCACGTCGAAAAAACGCGTCAAGAAAGTGGTCAGACATTCTGACGTCAGGTTGTCTGGACCACTTTTTTTTTCATAGTTTGCGACAACATAACTATTTTTGCTCTTTGTAAGTATTTACTACCTTCTTAGTACCTCAACATATATATTTTTTTCAAATTTATTTGGCATACCCGAAAAATTTTACGAATGTTTTTTTTATTTTTTTATTATTGATTTTAATTTGTCACATAATAATATAGCAAATATTTTTAGGATATGTATTTGCATTGTGGATCACACACACCACACACACTCTAATATAGAAAATAATTTTACTAGCTCTTGCCCGCGGCTTCGCTCGCGTTTTGGTCGGAAATTATTCCAAGGGCCCGTTGTAAATATAGCCTATAGCACTCGGGGATAATGTAGCTTCCTATTAGTGAATGAATTTTCAAAATCGGTTCAGTAGATCCAGAGATTACCCACTACATACAAACTTACAAACAAAAATTACCTCTTTATAATATTGGTATAGAAGTATAGATAAAACCACAGGTTGGAAGAAAGCTATAATCAGAAACGTGTCTTATCTCGTAATAGTTTCATCAGTAAATAAATAGCTGCTCGTCTAAAAACCGGATTGTAAGATAATAAAAGGTGTAGCAGAATACGATACTGGCGTAGACATTTCTATGCAAGTAATACTCACACTATACCTATACAAATAAATAAAATTGACGTGTATGTTTGATATTTCAAAACAACAGCTTTTTACTGGATGCATATGAAAGTAATACGATACACAAAAAAAAAAGAAAAAACGTGTATCTGTTGGTTTCGGCTTCTTTCCAAACGGCGCCGGCGGGACCGGCAAATAGCTGATATTTTAAGGAGTAACTCAAACTACTTTTTTTTAGAAAAAAGATTACCGTGCAAAAAAAAAAACATAAAATTGTTAACAAAATCAGGTTAAAAAAGAAAGTAATATTTTTTTAAATAATTTCACGCGGACGAAGTTCGCGGGCAACGGCTAGTACAATAATAAAATAACCTAATCTTTAGAATCTGGAAGTATTTATTAGTTCCGTCCCAATCATGATAACATCTAGCTGGACATTTTGTTAGCACTCAAACTGGCCACAAGAACTCACAGACTAATCTGTTCTGAATTTAAATCTGCGAAGTTGACATATTTCGGTCTTTAAAAAAAAGGTTTGGCTTCACGGCGCACCTTCTTGGTCCAAAAAGTATAAAATACCAAATTTTGTCTTTCCTTTGTTTTGTTTATACAACCTTCATGCTTTGCTATGTAAACACGAAAACTAAGTGTGCGTTGTATGGGTGTGTGATTGTGTCTCTTTTATCTTGGGCATACAACGGAAGTCGCAGGCCCAAGCTCAAGCGCACTAAAGTAGGCCAAACCACGCTCCTACCTCCGTCTACTGTTACCTTTGATACCTTCGCCTTTCTAACGTACCTTAGTTATTTATAAGATAACATCTTTGATTGCTCGTCAAATCTAAAACTCTCCTCTTGTTTGCGGGAACATTATACTTCAAACGTTTTTTATTTTCGTAGAATTGTGATAGTTAGCCATTTAAAAATCCATCTCGAATTTCTACCGTAGCTACACTAGGTACATTTAACTTCTCTAAATTTGTGTCAAAACTACTTTGCTCTATAAAGTAGGTACTTCCTTGCTCAATAAAATTAGAAACTGAAAATTAAAAGGATTATGAGTTGCTTGGACTTGGTTTTTTGTAAGTTTCATTAAATCTGCAAGTAACTGTATCAAGATAAAGCTTAATTTTAAACTGCACTACTAATAATGTAAGAAACTCGTAGGCTGGGCCGGTATATTCAGTGCATTAAAAAATGAGGCACGCCCGCCAAACGGGTTATTGACCCCGGAGACCTTTGTGACAAAACTTGTGGGAGATGTGCCAGCGGTCGCTGTTATGGAGTGGATTCTTTTTTTTTAATTTATACAGCCATCGTGCATTCAACCTCTTTCTAGAATATTTAAATTAGTAAATCGTGAATGCTAAAAGCTAAATCATTTAATTTTTATTTTCGATCAACATTCACGTCACCTGGCTTCAAAAAAATTCTTTATTCTTCGTTTCGTGATTTTGAGAGCTGAATTAAAAAAAAAAAAGTATTGTAATATTCTGCCGGTGTTATGAATAGAGTTGACTCAAATATGCGTTCATAAACCTATCGTTATGAATGTAAGATTAAAAGGTTTCGGTTCAAAGCAAAAAAAGATCCTACTTTCAATGTATTACCGCAACCTCCGCTCTGAGTTCTTCAAACAAAACAGGTCTCACGTTCTCATCCCTGAGAAATTTCACGGTCACTAAGTTTGGGTCCAGACCGGGCATTGACTACCAAAGTTTTGAAATAATGTAAGTACTGCGTATATAATGAAAAAATACATTACCTATACAAATAAATGTTCACAATATAACCATCCGTTGTAATACTAGCGTAAAATTAAAGTTAACAACAGCCTTCTGTATAATAGCGCGATTACATTGCTTCCCAGATGACAGGCTATAATTCACGCCCACCGTAATAACGGTATCATCTAAATAGAAAAATGATAGCTTATTAATTTAAAATCTATGCATGTCTAACAAACTGTAGAAAGCCGTTGCAGCTGTTATCTAACCACAGTATCGTTATCGATAATCACTTGGTTAGTATTTTATTTTTCAGTAAAATTTACGTGCAGAAGGGCAATTACACATCAAGGTCTCAATTTCCAACCACTGTATCGTAGGTTAACATGACATGTGTTAGATTTCCCAGACATTGTAATAAATAATTTACCTGACGCAATGGTAATTTTGTACGAACCTAACAACGGAAAACCAACAGCCAGGTAACTTGACCTATAGCGGGGAAATAACTCTGATGAGAACTTGAGACTCGCACAGACCAGGGAAACATGCTGAAAGGCAACACAAAAATTATATACTTTCTAGCTTTACTCGTACACTCATATTAACTGCTGTGACACTGAAAAACAGTAACCTACCGCCTATCGAAGCACTTGACACTAGTTTCATAAACAGTTTAGCGAATGTGTCGATCAACCTAATATAAACTGGCGAAGTTTACCAACACAAGAAAGTATTTCAGTAAACTGCGAACTGAAAGCGCTAAATCTGGCAATCTTTCAACTCCAAAGCCATGTGCTCCAAAATTTGTCTTAAGAATGTTGTGTAAGTTATAGTGTTACTGTTATCATTCTGCCAGTACCGAGCCATCAATGGTCAGCATGACTGCGCCATTTTTTTTACTGACAGGCAACGACCTCGCCTCAAACGCCAACACGATACGAAGGTCCTAAAAAAGAATATTTTTTCCACCAAATGTTTTTGTTTAACGATTAGTCTTCATGCAGCGTCTTCATTGTCCGTGGCATTGATGCTAAATGAAGTGTCAAGTCTGGTATTTATAACAATTTATTCTGTAACAGAGTATTATGCATTTCTTTTTACAAGGATTATATCTGGTTGTTGATAATTACAATGTGGACGCCATATAATGACAGCTATAATAAAATGAAATCTTTCGCCGTTTAGGTTTGCAGTCTGTTTCAGACTAATACAAAAGAGCCTCTTTTAAGTCGTGATGTTCAAGAAATTGATATTTTGTTCCACTTTTCATGCTTCATCTGACCAATATTGGAGGAAGCATTTTCTTTAAACGATTTTGTTTTATAGCTATTCATACTTTTGATTTCATTGGTCTTTTGGATAATGTTTCTAGGTGCATAGAAACACACTATTGCTCCTTAATCTAGGCTATCAGTTTACCGGGACTGGCCTGGATCGTAAAATTTATCGTTGCACTTTATGACTTATTGTTCCGCAGACTTCTTTAGCGTTCACAGTTATATTCTGCCTCGCCGCTGTAAATTTCAATCGCAGTCACGAATAGCTTTAAACACTAATGTTGATCCATGTGTTTCAATGACAGCCTAACAGACAGATAATTACATACAAATGTTTTTGTAACAGGAAATACAAAATCATCATTCCTCGTCAGCAAACAATCAGAGTTTGGTAATGAAAATTTTTAGGCTTCAAATACTTTCACAATTCTGCAACTTGGGTAAAAACACAATATAATTAGTTTTTATTGCGATTCGTTCCACTCCTTACTTCTTTACTAAGAACCGTTGTTTATCGATTGGCTTCTACCAGTGTATGAATATTAAATTGAAGCTTCCATAGACTGAGTGTCATTGATTTCGATACGCAGTTTGAATTTCTTTGACCCTCGTAAACGACCCATGACTGATCGAAAATGACAGAAATCTTGCGTATGCTTAGATGTAGCAAATATCAGCTATACTACTTAAAGTTTTGTGAACATCTTGTTGCTATGCTGAACTCCTTTTCTGTGTTGAAGCTTCTATTAGTTCAGTTACATATTCTTTAATAGTTGCTTTTTAGTTTAATTCTCATTATTCGTCTTCGTTATGTCCAATTACATAACGTTTCAATATACAAAGTCCAGCCAAGTGCATTGTTGACCCGAACAGTAGGTGAATGTCGGTCATCGTGTAATCAATTGACATATGCCTTGTGACTCATGCCATCATTAATGAAGTGCATACGGCATTACGGCCATCCTACTGATCTGATTTCGTCATAATTATTCTTTTTAGTTTGGCTGTAATACAGCATTTATTTACTCTTTGAACGTAAAACATCTCTTCATTATTACTGTATTCCTCAATAGTCACATTTTTTCGCTATTCGTTTTTTGCCCTAAAATTGCGTTTAGAAAATGTCCGGCTAGCTTCCAAACTAAATCTACTGTTATTGTTACCTAGTCAATTTAATCATCCAAATGACTTGTACAACAAGTACAAGTGACATTAATAAGAATATTGATTAACGATAAGTTGCAATAATTGAGTTTTCTAGAAGCCATTAAGTACCTAATGATCTTTAATGCATGTCGGATACTTGGTATTAGAAACTCAAAAATTAATTACATTTTAATGCGTCATTCGTAAGGCTGTTTTTTTTTCATTGTGAAACTACATTCGTATTAAAGATTCAAAGACATGAAATCAATAAAATCTTTTCCGCGCCATGAAAGAGGATGTAAAAGAGTTCCGACCCACGTCTTTATTTGAGATGAAGTTTGATGGAAACTCAGTTTTTCCTGTTTTAAAAGGATGAAAGAGTGAGGAGAGCTAGCCAAGTCTCGTTAGGCAATTAGCAAGGTCTCATTCGCAACACACTATGAATTAAATTAGTATGCAGCCAGGAAATCGTGACGAGGCCCTCTGTACTCCTCTTAGCGTGTCGCCGACCTTCAGATTTGCAGGCCTTCAATGGGTTCTGCTCAACTAATAGACTGATTGTCATACTATTCCTAAGCATGGCTATTTCCCTCCGTGGAACACGACCTTGTTTGAAACTCTTTGATGCGTTCACTAATTGTATTGTGACCATTCATATTGAAACACCATGTAATATTACAAGGTCTTTTCGAATTAGTTTCACGTACTTCTTTCGGACTTCGGAGTTCTACATTTAGTAAGTCTTGCACATTGACTAATAAGTTATGTCAAGAGATTTCAATGGGTAGGTAGTTCTTGTTCAGTAGCACGTTGCCTATATTGAGGTCTCATAGCAAACAAGTTTGCTTTGTTAAGGCATTGTTACGTCAAAATCTGTTTAAGTTATGTGGATATGTGTAGGTGGTTTTGAGGTCGTCAATGATTTGCGTTCGGATGCCAAGTCAATATTTTTTACGTTACGTCACATTTGTCTATAAGAATTTTTCAATACCTCCTTGACCTCCTTCATGAGTAGTCAATTACTTAGGCTTAAGTAGTTAGTAGGTTTTTATGTATTCTGGGAAACAGTTTACACTCATTGGTAGGTAAGGCGCCAAGCCATGCATAAATGAATTCTGTTCTCATTAGAGATAGCCTCATTAAATACTTGCATACTACTAACTAACGCGGTGATTAAGATTTATATTGAAAGGAAATTGGAAAAGCCGGTAAGTGATAGCAAAATGTTGTTTATCAACGTAATTTCGCGGCTTTCCAGCAATGTTACTCGAGTGCCGGTGGCTACTTTCCTATATTTATCATGTCTTGCCACTTCTAAGTTAAACTTGTGTTTAAATCTGGAACTTCCCGAAGCCAATATATTTTGCTCTGACGTAATTGAAGTAGCTTTCGGTGACAGTTTGAAATTTATTTTAATACTTATCATCCTTAATGGATTGTGGAGCATTTCAATTAATATTGCACGGCGTATGGTAGCGGTTTGTAGAACCTATCTGATAATGCTTTATGTAACCTTATACACGAATTTATCATATATCGAACTGATTTCTGTTTACTCCGTTAAAATCAGAGGTTTTAAAAATTCAAATCATTAATAGTCTGGATTCAAAAGTGAGTTCGATAGTGACTGAAGATTTAACTTATCACACGTTAAACCAACATTTCTAAGCAAATTCATTTTTTTTTTATCGAAGATGATATTAATGAACTTTTTCCTTTGTTTACAGTAGACAATCCGAACTTCGACCAGGGCTATTTCGGACCATGGCGCGTTTGCAAGAAACTGCTTTACAACCGGGAGAAATGCGGCACGGACGTCTCCAAGTTTCATCCGTCGAGTAAGTTACTTATTTGCATGTATTTAAGGACAGATTCACTTTACAAATGTATGAAAGCCGAAGATTGCAACTCATTGATTAAATTATTTCTATTATTAGATTCATTCAAGTTTCACTAGGGATCGATCTTATTTCTCTTAAGGAGGCGATACACCATGCTTCCTATCGTCCAAACGGCATGACGCTGCCGATTGGATCAGTTAGATCTGACCGTGTGTGGGCGTGGATTGGCATGACAGTTATACTTGACGGCACTAAAAAAAAAGAATTGAAATTGGATAATTTCAATTCTTTTGGCTTGATCATGCCGATTGGAGCATGTATGGCGGTCGGCGATTGTCAGTTCAGTAGAGTCAAGATTTATTTTAATTAATCACTGTTTGCACCACTCTGCTCGATCTTTAATTTTTTTTTTGTTTCGCTATCTCGAGTAAAATGCCCAAAACGGCTAAAACATCGTCGTCTGTCACTGGTGATGCCATGGCTTCAACTGAACGTCGCTGCCGATTGGATAGTTTAAACTGGTCGAGTGTGGTGTGTATGGACGAACAGCACCTTAGTTCGCACTGATGAAATAGAATTGCAAAAAAAAAAACTATTGAGGGTTTAAGGTTGATCAAATCCGTTGTGCATTTTTTTCTAGAATAGCGTATCCAAAGTCACAGACAGATAGCGCACTGTAACCTAACAGATAACCTTATAATAACTCTGGAATCGTTTATATTGATATTGAATCGTATTCCATCGTGATTGAGCAACAAAAACGTCAATCCAAACGTTTGCATTTTATGATATAAGTGGGATTATCTAGTTCACCCTTGAGCCGTGCATTAGAGTTCTGTTTCTTATCCTCGACTAGCAGTCACGGATGCGATTGCGTTATGAATGGAAAATCAAATAATATGCTGTCTGACTTAGAAAATTGGTAATCTTTGACTAATGTACTCATGAACTTACTATAAACTTTTTGACTAAATTGTCTTTCAACGTGGTACTGCCGGTCTTCTGTACATGTTTCCGAATGACAGCCTTTTGGAGGAGTGCTTTGACGCCTAAGCCTCATTTTTGTTTATTTTTGTACTTTTTGTTAATAGATAGTTATATTATGGGTATATGTGTTGTACGTGCACACATGTGTGTCTACTTCACCTTTTATTGTTGTCATAGAACATCTGCTGTTTCATACATTATGGCATTGGATTCGGAGTTTCGGACCAATGATACGGATGTTTTTTCCCCTAAGTAGTTTATATTCATGAGTATTTTCACCCCCTAAATTCAAGGAGCTTTTAATGCTGTTCTGTGTGTCATGTTCCAGCGACATTAATTTTCAGCTGTGCAGTTAATGTAGGAGATTGACCTATTTTTGTTGGCAACGCCCTTAGTTTTCTTTGTTGTCATTTTGTGCTAATTTACTCATTGTATTCGTTTATGCAGTATTATTAGTATATAGTTTTTGCTGCATCGATCGATAGTCTTAGATGTACATAAATGTAACAAATATTCTTGAAGTTTCTTCTTAAAAAAATGCTACGGGAATGATAATATTATTTGTCTGTAAAGTGTCTAATGCAATATAATAAAATTTTAACTAGATAAACTTAAAAAAATAATACGGGAAACCTAAAACTGTGAAGGTAACTTAATATTTTGCTCGGAGGGGGAATGTAAAAAAGGAAACAGGCGTCGTTCAAACGGAAAGTTAGGGAAACGACTGCGTTGCTATAATAATGCCTTTGCTTTTATTGATTATTTTCGAAAACAGGACACGCTTTGATGGCTTTGTTCCATAGTTTTGTATTTAGGTTACCTACTCATATTAGAATTTGATAACATGAATTTTTATGTTAATTTTACGCTGAGTTTTTACGTGATTCATTATTTTGTCTCACATACACAGCGAAACGAGTTGTTCTTCTAATATTACCATGTTAAACTTTAGAAAATTATCAGGCTTTGATGACTCTACCCAGAGGTAAAGTTTGTGAGGTTGTAGGGGGGTAACTCTGTATCTACTGAACCGATTTAAAAAAAACCTTTCACTAATAGGAAGCTACATTATCCTCGAGTGCTATATTTACAAAGTGCCCTTGGGATAATTTCCAACCAAAACGCGAGCGAAGCCGCGGGCTACAGCTAGTACCTAATACGTAGATTCTTGTTTCTTACATAAATGTAGGTAGCTAACCAATATAAAATAATATTCTCAGGCACATGCCATAAAATAAAGCATGGGAATAAAAAAGAAAAGAGGTTTAACATAAAGAAATACCTATCATCTCAAGTTGTCATAGCCAATATAGACTAGACGTAGATTACACATGAAATTCTCGATCAAACAGTTCCAACGACAATTACTTAAAAAAAGAGACAGTCGGCAACATAGAGTATAGTAATATAGAGTCGGCAAGTCAATATCGAAAATAGAAATAGGAGTATAGTTTTCTTGACGTTCTCAGACCACTTAAGAAATTGGTTAGTTCTCTAATTGAATTGATATTTAACCACTCCTCTGTGTATTTTGCTAAGAATTTATATTGCATTGTGTTTACTAGCAGCTCCTGACGTGTTATGACTTGTGAATTTGTGAGATACAATAGAATAGCATGATACCGTTAGGAACACGTAAAAAGAATTCTAATTCTGATGCGTACATGGTATATTTGAATTCAACTAAAGTCGAACCTAGCAGTTTCACGTTGTATTTATAAAGTATGATTTTGCGATCTTGTCATATTCAATTCAATATTCAGTAGATTATACTTAATTGCTTAGTAATTTAACTGATATATCTAACTGAAATTGTCCGTAATGGGCTAATGTTTAAATCATCTGTGGTTAGAAATAGCTATAACATGACCAATTGTTGTACAATGTCAATCTGCTACACTATTTATTTCTCTGATTGTGCAATATAAAAGTTTTAACAATTTTCACACTGTTTTACCTTCAGTGTATTCTTATAGCTGGCACTATTTGACAAAATAAAAGAAACAAAATGTGTGATCTGGGGGCCTAAAATGGCTGCTTTATCAGAATCATAATCACGTTAAAAATGTAGTTCTTAAAATGGTCTTTAACGTTATGAACACAAAGTCCATTTTAAAAGTTTTAAATTTTTTACGTGATTCATATTATGATTCTGATAAAGCAGCCATTTTAGGCCCCCTGATCATCTACATGCTTCCACTCAGTTTAATTTCATATAAATACATATAAACAGTCTTCCATTAAACGTTGTTTCTGTTAAACATGCTCCAATTACGTTCGTTCAATTAAATCACTTCGGCACCAACAGTTTCACACACTCGGAATATTTCGTATGCTAATGTTAATGCGCGTTTAATTAAGAATCCGCCATTTTTACTTGAGTTTACAAATACACACACACACAAACATAATATTAAGCTTGTTATCCGCAAAGGGCTAGGCAGAGGCGTACCGGGCGTACCTCGACATTTCGCCAGAACTATGTTTTAAGTCCTATGTAGTAGAGGGCGAGCCTATTGCCGTCAACCAGGCACAACTCTAGACTGTCTGTTATTAATTATTGATGCAAAAACCTAACAACAATTAGCCCGACCTGCAGGGCTATTGCGTATCTCTGTTGACAGTTCATAGTGATCATCACTTGGTGAGTTTTGATATACAATGACCGTTCTTGTTGGTTACAACTGACGATACCCGTGCAGAACTGTCATTGTATATCAAAACTCGCCAAGTGATGATCACTATGAACTGTCTGCTGGGAATCAAAACCAAGGACTTCATGGTCAGCAGTAGCAGTAACGCCTGCGACAACTCGACAAACGAGGCATTTTTGTTCTCAATAACATCAGAATACCTACTATATATATTTATGTAAGATGTTATATGTCAGTTATATAATAGTCGGGTGTACCACTTTATCATAACCACTTAAAATTAACGACATTAGGGTGTTATTCGCATGTCACAAAGTAATGAAATGTCTTGTTAAGGGAAAGCTCTGTTAGCACCTACCGTTCCAACAAATAAATGCCGTCCTAAGCTAACAAACGATAGCGGTGTAGAAATAGACGTGGGAATTTGGGAATATCACAGGTATGTCCTTGCCACCAGTTCTTTTTGACAGTACAGTCGTTCCTTTTAGTGCTGATGTAAAGGATCTAGGCTTGCATATTGATAGCAGTATGAAATGGCATACCCAAGTCGCTCGTGTCAGCCAGAAGGTTACTGGTACGTTGCGGGCTCTGTACCGTTTGAAAAACTTTTTACCGTCTAATACGAAAACAATGCTTGTACAGTCCTTAATTTTTCCTATCATCGATTATGGTGATGTGTGCTACTTTGACCTGAATGCGGATCTCCTAGACAAACTTGACCGTCTTCTAAATTACTGCATTCGATTCGTTTTCAATCTGCGTAAATATGATCATGTCTCTGAGCACCGGTCTCTTCTTAAGTGGTTGCCCATACGTCAGCGTAGGGAGCAAAGGGCGCTAACCACCTTGTTTTCTTTTCTTGTTTCTCCCTCTTCCCCTAGTTACCTTGCTCCCCACTTTCAATACATTTGTGCCAACCATGACAGGAGTCTGCGCTCATCGCATAACCGAGTTCTGCAATGTCCCTCTCACCGCACTGACTTCATTCATCGATCATTCTTCGTTCAGTCTATTTCTCTGTGGAATGCTCTTCCCCAGGAAATCAGGATGGCAACCAATCGTCTATCTTTTAAAATTAAAGTTCGCGAGTACATTCGGAAAAAGCTGGCAGTTTCGTCACAACGTTAATGTTTTCTCCATTGTTTGTCTTTTTATTTTAGTTTATTTGTGTAAATGTCTATTTACACATGTATGTATTTTTTGATATATATGTATAGTATTTTGATATATTTTATAGTATTTTATATATCCTTGTAGTTTATTCATAGGTACACCTACCAATGTTTGTCTCTGCATCACCCAAAGGTTGACTGGTAGAAAATGCCTATGGCATTAAGTCCGCCTCTGTACTAAGTGCTTGAAGTGTTAAATAAATAAATAAATAATAAATATGTCAGCTTTTATTATAGTCGGGAGGGAGAAGCATCAAAAAATCGTTTTACTCCGAAGGGTAAGGTAGAGGTGTACCACAGAACACCTAGATCTCGTCAGGGACGAAGGGCCGTACCTATTGCTATCAACCGGCTATCTAGCTAGCAAACTACTATGACGTCATAAGCAATAGGCTACGTTTTTGTTCGTTAAATGGCCTGAATTAAGTAGAAGCCTGCTGCGATAGTAGTCACATTAAGCATGAAATGCTTAAGCCGAGCACTTGAAGTAGGTGCTCTGCTCTTGCGTTATCTAGGTATATTATATCTATCTTAGGTGCCAGGCAAGGTCTGCTTTCTTTTGTACCAAACATCGTTTCATCCTTTCCAACGATTAAAAAAAATCCGGCCAAGTGCGAGTCGTACTCACACGCACACAGGGTTCTGTAGCAACAAACAATATAGTAAAAATATTGTGAAGGCCCATTTATATGTTGTATTGTTTTACATTCAACAGCAAAACTAAATTTGTTTTTCATAGTATGTTAATGAAAAACAAAGTTACTGCTGCAGTTTGATGAAAACTCCCATATCTCAAAAAATATACATCAAATCTTAATCAAACCAATTTTGGTTGAAAGTTTTATTTACGTTCTACAATCCTACATTTTTTCAGAATTTTCCTTCTCTTACTTTAGACATTTGGGGGGGGGGACACATTTTACCACATTGGAAGTGTCTATCTTTCAAACGATTGACTTTGAGAAAAATATGGTTTTACGAACCTCAACGTCATTTTTTAAGACCTATCTAATACTATCTGTAGACACCGCACGTATAGTTTTGATGAAAAAGATATTTTTTAGTTTCAGTTTCAGCCCCCCTTAATCTTTTTTTTTTGTATAAAAATCGTAAAGCGGTTCACAGAATACATCTACCTACTAAGTTTCAACTGTGTAGTCCTAATAGTTTGGGAATAAAGTGGCTGTGACATACACGGACAGATGACGAATCTAAAGGGTTCAGTTTTTCGCCATTCAGCTACGGAACCCTAAAAACATCCCCTTAAGTAACAGGTCAGTCACTTCGATAGACCCATCCGTCAGTTCTCGCGGTTCAACGAACACGACTGATGGTTCAACTAAACGTGTTAAGTAATTAACTGCTAGTTAACTATGACTTAAATATCTGTTACGTCGGTATGCAATCGTTATAGTCATTAACGACAGTGGAAGGTTACCGGATTTTGAAGGAAGGTGATGTTATTTAAGATTTTTCTCACTTTAGATATGTTTCATAAAGTGTTTTATAAATACCTTTAATTATATTTGTTTGATGTACAGGTTTTTCTACTGCTATGTCAAATTAAGCCAGCTAGGGAATCTTTTTTTTTTTTTTAATTGTTCATATATGGGTAGCTATCACATACGTAAAGTATCGCTAGTAATTTGATTAGAAACAGAAAAAAAAAATACTAAAAAATTGATGTGATGAGGAGGGATGATATGCATGTGACATAAATAAGTAAAATTTATTATCTAGAAACTTAAAAATATTAGACACATTTATAAATTAAAATGACCTAAACTAACTAACTTGTCAAGAAACTTAAAGAATGTTTATTGCATTTTGATGTATAGTGAGGGAGAGGATGGCTAAAGAAAAGACGGATGAATTGTGTGAGGAATTATTTGAAAGAAAAAGGTGTAAATGATAGCGTGACAACTAACAGGCGTCAATGGAAGAATAATATAATGAAACACGTGTTGCGCCGACCACAAGTAATATGGAACAAGATCTGGTGGCCTAGTTGGCCTACCATGACTTCTTAAAGCAGGAGTAATTCCAATGTAGGAAAGAGATTTCGCTAGAGGACCTGGATAGCTCTGACTCTTTCTCACGCTGGAATTATTCCTGTTCTAAGACGTCATAGTAACCCCCCAGGAAGATGTTGATGAAACAAACGTCTTCTACTGATGACTGCGGACAGTCTGAAGATATTGAGGGTCACTGTGATTGTTATATGCATCCAGGAGAACACTGGCTCCATTCCCGTATCGCTTGGTTGCCCTTCACGACATCAATTGTAAAAGAAGGTGTGTGTGGGTCTATTCTTCACCAGTACACGGAACTGTCTCCTAATTAACCAAGACACTTTCTTTATGCATTGATTTATGAAGTATTGTTTCACGTGGGACACGAAAGTAGTTAACACAAGCACAATGACTGCGAGAGTATACATGTATGTATCACGATGTGCGTACATCACAAGCGCCACTTCTAAACTGTCATAATTGAAACCATTCGTATTTGTATACAGGATGTCCCGAAACTCAACGTCAAGCGGGGCGATAAGCTAGGGTGTACCAGACCTAGCAAAAAAAAAAAACAAAAAAAAAAATTACCGCTATGACGGGGAGAACAAAGTGCCTTTCGGCTTCATTAATGGTATTTTTACACCCTTTACTATAACTTAACAAAGTAACATGGAATTTAATTTAATTTTTGCTAGAACTGATACAACCTA
This sequence comes from Eugnorisma glareosa, assembly GCA_947578425.1. Taxonomy (NCBI): domain Eukaryota; kingdom Metazoa; phylum Arthropoda; class Insecta; order Lepidoptera; family Noctuidae; genus Eugnorisma; species Eugnorisma glareosa. The sequence goes on along the minus strand of OX387960.1, from coordinate 13,362,279 downwards.
GCGTATCGCCCCGTACCCGCTTGACGTTGAGTTTCGGGTCTAGTATCCTGTATATGTATTTGCCTTGACAGGAAAATGTGCTTAATTTTCAGCCTTTCGCTTTCACTGAGCTTAACTCACGATTTTCAAGCCATCGAACCTTTTGTTTAAATGTTGGAATGGAAAGTGCATTAATCATTGTAAAAGGTGGAATAAGAAGATTTTATCTACCTTCCTTTCTGTTTTGAGGAAGTCAGGGAACATTGATAAATACATAACGCAACTGACCGTCTATGAAATAGCTTAGCATGGCAAATTGACGAAGCGTCAAATACAGGCTGTAACAAGACCCTTCACGAAGCCGTCAACCAAGCATTATGTACATCAAACTAAGTACTTTACGCAAAAATTATTCATGGGAAACGACTTTTTTTTGGGGTGAAAAATCACGTTTTACGCACTCAAAACATTGAGGTGATGGATGGATTGAATAGTACGGGGGTCTTGAAGGTGTTTGCAGTAAAAATCTTAAGTTAAAAATACGTATTTAAAAAAAAAACGAACGATGAAGGATGGAACAAGTGCCTTTCGCCTTCGTTAAGGGTCTTGTTACACCCCTTAGGTATAAAGTATAAACATAAAGCCATTAATATGGATGTGCAGTTAGTGGGATATCTGAAGCCTTTGAACCAAACTCATAAAATAGCATTGAACATAAAAAAAAAATTATGATCATTTACACAAATAAATGAAAATGAAGTGTCTGTTTGTAATTGAAAAATAACAGCTTTTTATTGAATGCATATGAAGGTAAATACGGTACTTAAAAAATAAAAAACATTCTTGTCTGTCTGGTTGGTCCCTCTAATCTCCGAAACGGCTGGACCGATTTGACGGGATGTCGATTGAGGGGACTTTTACTGGCAGATAGCTGATGCTATAAGGTGTAACTTAGGCTACTTTTATTTTACAAAATGGATTAGGGATTCGTGCAAAACAAATAAAACCCACGAAATTTTTAACAAAATCCGATTCAAATATAGGTAATATTTTTATAATAATTTCACGTCACGCGGACGAAGGTCGTACCTAGATAATAATACCACAAGGTTTATCGATACGATACTGGTGAAACACTAGCAGCGGCCTTTTTACCCGACTGCCAAGGAAGGGTTATGTTTTTGAAGTTATATACTAAATGAAACCTCTATATGTTTCTTCAACTTGTCGGGATACCTGCCCACGCCATGCAGTATAAGCTAGTACACAAAGTAATTACATGTTATCGCATTCGTAGCAACCTATTTGCCCAGTTGCTATATTTACAAGCAGTGATAAGCTGCTCGGTTTTCTTGAAATGGTTTTCTTACATCTCCAGGAAATTATTAAATTGCTTTAAACGATAAAGTAATTCGTCGCAATATAATACGTTCCTGGAGTTCTATGACGTTTTCGAGAACGGGTAATTCCAGTGTGGGAAAGAGACAGAGCTATACAGGTCGTCTAGCGCCATCTCTTTCCCACACTGATGGCCCCTTTAGCAGAATTATGTTTGGATAATAATATGAATCACGTAAAAATTGTTAAAATGGTCAAAGACGCAGTTAATATTATGAATTGTCACTTTGTGAAATTGCAACGTAATCCATATTAATACCCTAATAACATAAGATTCTACTAAAGCGGCCATTTTATAAACCCCAGTAGTATTTAAAAAAAAAAACTTTTTGCCTGTCCTTTTCCCACGCTATTTTTCGACGCTAAGCATATATTTCAAATAAACAAGTTACTTTTGAATTGCAATGGACTCGGTCAATTAAAAACAATAAAAATGATGCTAGTTCTCTCACTCTAAAGCGTAGAATCTCTTTAGAGAAGAACGGGCAAGACACTCCATGGACATTCTCAATGTTTTCCTCTCCATTCTCCCTGCAGCTGTCACGTTTTTTCACTTCGTTTTATTTGGTCGACCTCACCTCGTCCTCCATCTAAAACAAAAATAAATTACTAAGTCATCTTCAGCCTACTGCAGTCCACTGCTGGACATAGGCCTCCCCAATCGCACGCCACTCAACTCGATTCTCAGCAGCTCTCATCCAGTTGCTACCAGCCACCCTGCGAAGATCGTCGCTCCACCGAGCCTGAGGGCGTCCCACCTTACGTTTACCGATTCGCGGTCTCCACTCAAGAACACGTCTACCCCAACGGTCATCGGTTCTACGGCTAATGTGACCAGCCCATTGCCACTTCAGCTTACTTATTCTGCGAGCTATGTCGACAACTCTGGATCTCTGTCGGATTACCAAGTTCCGAATGCGATCCCTCACAGAGACTCCAAGCATAGCCCGTTCCATAGCTCGCTGAGCGACCTTAAATTTATGGACCAGCCGCACCGTGAGTGTCCACGTTTCGACTCCGTAAGTCATAACAGGAGGACGCACTGATTGAAGACCTTAGTCTTTAGTCTTTAGGCTATACTTCTAAGTATCAGCTGAAAATTACAAATATCTTTACCAGTATTGGTTGACCTACTCCATGGTAGGCCATGTAAGAAAAAAAAACTTCTTGTAAAGGATAAACGTCATTTCACACGCTCAATTGGTTACGCAATGTGGTCTGAAGGGTCCCAGGTTAAATTCACAGCGGACGAAAATGACCAGGGGATTTATCTTGCAAATGCTAAGCGGTTGCAGGGTTAGAATTGTTGCTGATAAATTGCTATTGGATCTAGTAAAAATACCGTAGCCGCCTAACGGTGAATATACGATGGTATTAATAAACTTCTGGCATTGGACCCTTGGGAATTGCGAACGCTGCTGTTACGTTTATTTATGAACTTTAATACTCACGTTTCTGTTTCTCGTTTTTTTTTTATTACTTGTTAATGTTTATCTATACTTCTCTACAAATAAATAAATTTGAAGTGTCTATTTGTAATATCAAAACAGCTTTCTACTGAATGCTTATGAAAGTATGTATAGACAGTACTTATAACAAAAACACATTTTTTTTAATTTTTGTCTGTTTTGTTTCGCCTAATCTCCGAAACCGCTGGACCTATTTTGACGGGACTTTTACTGGCAGATAGCTGATGTCATAAAAAGTAACTATCGCTACTTTTAATTTAGAATAAAAATTGAGGTTCCGTGAAAAAAAATTAAACCCTTGAAATTGGTAACAAAATTAGATTCAAAAAGGGAAGTACTTAACACTTTTTTTTAATAATAATAATTTCACGCGAACGAAGGTCGCGGGCAACAGCTAGTAATTATATAATTATTACTATAGATTTTTAGTACACACCCTAAGGCTAAACTGTTTTAGTGTTCGCTCATTACCTCCCACCAACTCAGTTTCAGATTTTTTTTTGGGTAGTACAGACGGCCAGCTCATCAAGCTACCCAAAACTAACAAATTGCAACCTCGAATCTAATGCTTTAGCAATAACGTTGTAAATCTATTAAAGAAAGAAAGATTGTAGTAGCTTATGTGCTGGCGCCTGTACCTTAGTGCAACTCAGTATCATTGAATAATCGACCGAATTCGAAACCAAATAAAGCCTCTGGTCCTTTAAAACGGTCAAGATGGTTATATTGTATTCCCCAACAGTTCAGTCACTGTTTACTCCGAGTCCACGCAATGCTAAAACAATGTCATTGTGCAGTTGACGGGTGCTTGTGTAATGCTTTCATTGTTTCAAAGCATCCTTCGTTTAATGCTCAAAGCAAATGCCGTGGAAAATTAGTAGTATGACTATCAATGCAGTTTTTACCTTGACCTGGTGCTGACGTTAAAAAGATATAAAAATAAACATCAACCAGTGTGTTTTAATATCTATCGATATTCAGTTGTTTCTGTTGGGAATGAAATATTTGGAAGTTCACCTTAAACGTTGATGAGACGCATCGAAACCAAAAACGAATGTATCTAATTCTAAAAGTTAATTGCCATTACGTAATGCGGAATTATAGACTACCAAGCATTGATCGATATTGCGAAAAACCTCCTGGTGCCAAAATGTTCCAATGACCACAATTAGCTAAAAATCCTAAATTTCCTAATGTCTCAAATTCGTCCTCAATCTCGAATAAAACCATTAATGGACTAATAAACTGAATTTCATAACTACTTTTATTTGTTTTCACGAGCAATTCAAAAGACGTGTGAAAACACAAATACGGGATTGAATGAACGGCTAGTGAATACCAAACCTATTGTAAGGACAGTTTACACAGGTGTTCAATACATCGCTTTTGGATTCACTGCGGGCCGTCGTTAGCCATATTCGTGAATTGAGAACTTGGTCATGTACGTACTGAACAATAACTGTGTTACTTAGGTAGATAGGCACTACAATTTGTGCAATAAACATTAAACTGATTTAAATATTAAGTGGTTTGTTAATTTGAAAGGTTTTGTTAGCATGCTTTAGGTGGGTGATAAAAGTCCACAAGATGAATAAAAAAGTCGCCTTCGTCGACAGCCAGACAGACAGACGGAGTGGAGTCTTTTTATTAGGGTCCTGTTTTTATCCCTTGGGTATGGAACCCTAAAAAAGGTGTTGCGCTGATCCTAAGTAACACGGGAGACAAGAGCGGGAAGATGATGCTGATTATGATATTAAATTAGAAACTAAGGCTGTTTCCAATTTCGGGCACAGAAAAAATCAAGTACTCTAATTTCCGCAACGTTTCTTTATAATTATGATTCATAATAATTCTTTAAGAGGGCCCTTCCCGGCCAGTCTATCGTCAACGCGAGCATGGTCGAAAAGCTTTTTGTTTCATGCAGAGCTACAGCGGCGATTTTATTTCAATTCCCCCGTCTTACCCTGCCCCGACCCCGCAATCTCGTCTCCCGCGCACCTCATACCGCCTAACGCGATGACCTTGAACGAAAAATAGAGTTCAAATTTTTTTTAAACTTTTTCCAGGAAACACGTGTTTTTTAAAAAGTCTTACTAGTGTGTGAAATAAATATTTGTCATTAAGAATCTCCATTACATGTGCTAGGTTTCTATCGAGATGTTTTTTTTACTTTTACAGTTTATGAGTACATTATGTACGGCCAAAGTTCAGTTAAAATTTGTGCAAAATAGCAATTTTTGGAGGCTTATACTGAATTTGTTTCTACAAAATTTTATTTTTTGCTACCATAGAAACCTAGACATAGTGCACAAAATACCTATTGTAGTTAAAAAAAAATCAAAGATACATGTGTAAAAACTGCATAATCACGTACGAGCGTTTGTATGAAAACATGTCGGGTTGGCCGCTCTTAACACAATAACCTTGTGTGTAACGGGATTTTCAATTGCTTATTAAATAAATTATTAAATCCCATAACAGTGTGTTCAACATTCACTAACCGCAAATCGCAATCAAAGAATAATTTCCCGAGTATGTAGTTGCAGGTTTCTAGCGAATAAAATTTTATTATAGAAAAGTTATAAAAAAATATATAAATTATTATTATTTTGTTGGAGGTCTTGGGGTCGATTCCCAGGTCGGGCAAAGTGTTTTTGGGTTTTTCCTTCAGGAATTTCTCAGTAACAGCCACGGAATCTGGATTTGTACCCAGTTGATAGCAATAGGCTCGCTCTATTACACCCCTCGCCCCTTATATATGGGACCTTAACATAACTGGCGAAATGTGGGTGCACTATTAGGTACACCTCAGCCCAACCCTTCTGGAATTACAGGTGTGATGATATGTCATGTTAAAAATTATAAAATCAGCAATACTCTTGTCCAGGTGTTTAACAGAAATGTAAAATAACCTTGAAGGTTTTTTATTTCGCAAAGAAACAGGAATTCTGCTTATCGGTATCTTGTTTTCAACTGCAAAAAAACTCGAGTTGGTTTAAACATTTTGAAACTGGACCACTGTAATATGTGCGAGACATACCTTAGCATTCTGGTTTACAGAGTATCTTACGACAAGGTAATGTCCCAATATGGGATCATTGACTGTAAATAAAATCGCCACACTGCGGTGACATAATAATTTAAATTGATAGTAATTAATATTATTGACATTTAGTCAATAATATTAATTATTACTAACAATTTATAAAATTGTTTGTGGCTGACATATTTACTCGTAATTAAATTCGGGAAATCCGAACTCAACAATACGTTTTCCACATATAAACACTGACCGACTCATAGCAGGAAAGTCTGGTTTATAACATAATACTTCGGTTGCATTATAAATAAAACCTTCAGTGAGTCATTGTAATCAGATGCAGTGCACGATTGCGTTTGTATTCAGTATGTATTCAACTGCGTCTTTTATCGTCAAAGAATCTAGAAAACAAAAACGTAACGATTTATTCTTTACTGTTAAGAGGGAACAGGGCCTGCGAGGTAGGTATTTGAAAAAATTATTGCCGTTGCGCTACGTCAACCCTGGCCCCGTAGAGTGCAATAGGGACTGCTGCAACTCAGACCGATTATATTACAAAATTTTGTCGAGATCGACGATTATTTCTCCTCGAAAACTGAGCAGATTCAATTATTTTTGACATTATAATTAAATTTTAAGAAAGAGTATGTCTCTTGAACAATTTCTTTTGTTGTTATAAAAATTTCGAATTTGTCTGGTAGTCATCCGAAGTGGCATACTGCGAATAGACTAATGCATTAAGTTTTTTTTCTCAAAATGCGATTGTTGGCATCACGCGATCAAATGTATGGTGGTTTCAAATTGGTGGCATTGTGCTACCCATTACTTGAAAGTCCAAAAAAGTAGTCCTAGTGCGAAAGTCATCGTGCTGCGAAATCGTCCTCTAATTACGGCCATCAAAATGGGTCATTTTTTTTTTGTCATTTTTGGATGGTCTTTTCTTTAATTATTAGTTGTTGAAAAAAAGGAAATTACAGGGACGTGTCTACACTTAGACCTTGATTTTATGAAAACAAAAACAATTGCTCTAGAGGCATTATTCAGGAAGAAAAAAGGGGAAGACATTTGTATGGAGAATAGCAGCCTCTGTTCCCTCTTAAGTTCCGGCGGCCTACCATGATCTCTTACAGCAATTTTACTTCAGGGTGCGAAAGAGATGGAGATAGATGTTCTGAACAGCCCCATCTCGTTTCCACACTGAAGTGAAATGGGTGACATGACATTCATACTGTGGTCTGACTTTGTTGAACCTGATCTTTTAGAACCAAAACGCTTTGCATGGAGTTAGAGTGTTATGTCTTTACCTTTTATACAGGCTGTAACAGGACCCTTCACGAAGCCGTCAACCAAGAATTATGTACATCAAACTAATTAACTTTACGCAAAAATGATTGCTGGGAAACAACTTTTTTTTTGGGGTGAAAAGTCACGTTTTACGGTAGGACTCAATGTAACACTCAAGACATTGTGCTGATGGATGGATTGAATAGTACGGGGGTCGTGGAGTTGTTTGAAGTAAAAGTCTTACATTAAAAAATGTATTTTAAAAAAAACTTGTGAAAAAGTAAGAACTTTGACCCCCAATATCTCCGGAACTAGAAGGTTCCCAGGTATGGTGTAATAAAGATCAGTCTTGATCTTTGATTCTGATGTGGAAATTGTATTATTAATATTTTATGCATAGAGCATCGTATAAGGCAGCTACAATCCTTGATTTCGAAAGTATATTATGCAGAAGCATGAACTACGGAGCATCCATGCACCACTTTTTGTATTGTTGATTCATGCTGGCTGATGATACTAATTTGAGTTATCCTTAACACTCATCCTTTTTCCTACGACCCTTTCCACTAGTGCTAGATTTAGCTAGATTTTACTAAATTATTACTTCACATGAATGCTTCTTTAGGGCAATCTTCCTTGTTTTCGAAGTTTCTAGATCAATATCTAGGTCACAAAAATATCACTACGGTCTACGGCAGTGTTCTGCAAACTTTTTGATTGCTAGGTACATCTAGGAAACCGAAAAATTTTGGAAGTACTTCCAAAAATACACCTTAAATGAAAAATCAATTTTTACATAATAGTAAAAAAGCATTTTAATGAATGAATCACACATTATACATAACACATTTTTTCCATGTTTGTCTGTCTGTCTGTTCCGGCTAATCTCCGAAACGGCTGGACCAATTTTGACGAGACTTGATAGAGACTGGATAGCTGATGTTATAAGGTCGAACATAGGCTACTTTTATTTTAGAAAAATAATAGGGTTCCGTGCAAAAAATCACCATTATAATCAGTTCTCTGTTTAAGTAGGTATCTTTCTTCCGTCTTTCTTTTAGCTTTACTTACGAGATAACCTCATTTTTCTGAGGTACACCAACTAATGACCACGGTACACCACTTTGCAGAACACTGGTTTACGGTGTATGATGTATCGAAATGAAATCAAGTCTGCGTCTGTATAAACTCTGTACTAGTGATTCGTCTTCAGAGTTATGGCTCATCCTACAGTACCTCGGGGTAAGCTTAGTTAGATGTTCTCAAAAACCTAACTATTGTCAGGAGAATATTGCTAGTATTATGAACCTATGCCCAATTAGATTCTTCCATCGGCTGGCGTGGCGCTAGATCCATTTAGTCATGTGCAAAATAACCGGGCATTGTTAACGGAAAAAACATGTTTAAATTATCATTCTTATAAAAATAAGACCACTTATCGAGTGGCATAATCATCACCTACGCTTCCTAACGAACCTACTGTGGTAAAGGCGTCACAAAATCTTCCTTATCTCACGGAATCAACGTTCATATTCGCGTGAACAATAAACATATCAGAAAGAATATCTCAATCATTTTCAATTCTTCTGTGGGCGGGACAAGTCGTCGACTAAGATTGTGATGTGCAGCATATTTACATAAATTCTTTTCCTAACATATAATATTAATTATATTATTAAAATCGAATCAACAGAAACCTCGAAAATTTCAGATATGTAGGTACTAGATGATGGAATATTCAGAAAGCTCATTAAATTATTTATTAGCTTATTATTTTCCGAGTGACTAATAACTTAAAAGTCGACTAAATGTTTGCAACAAATAAAATAACTTGCCAGCGATTAAATATTTTCGCGACTATTATATTATGTAAGGTTCAAAATTAAAGGTGTTATAAAAACTAAAAACTAGCAGCTGCGTTTAGGTAGCAAATAAACTATACCAGTCAAATAAAATATTAGGCGAGGAGCTATAAATAATGACTTGGCGACTAATAATGTTAGTAGGGTGGCAAAGATAATATATTACCAACTATTTCGTGCCGTCTAAAAACCCAGTTTCAGGCTTCGCTTTGCGGGCAGCTCTAAATATTAAAACGAGTACAATAGAAATGAATAAGAGTTAATTATTAATATTTTTTTATCATAATTTCATGAAAACGGCGGAAGGTGCAATGGTTGGATACGAGTGTAGTGCGGGGTGGCGGGGTGCGTGCGGGTGCACGGCCAATAGCAAGCGGCGCGGGCGGATAAAATATCCATTAGTGGACAAGAATTTCGAAGTTCAATTTTTTTTTGTAGATAGTACATACAAATAGAAAGCTATTTTCAATAAGCGGACGCCCACCCCGACCGTCTCGCGGCAGTATCGTTTAAGGGCGGCATGGGCACCGGGCCGTAGGCCGACGAAGGAGGCCGGCGGAGGCCCGGCACTTCGGGGACAGAAGTCAAAGAGTGTTATTTAATATGCGAGCGAAGCGAGCGCGCGTCATGGAATGGGTCATGGCGCGCGTCGTAGCATGGTAAAATACCCCCTTTCCACGTAAAAAAAAAGCGGGGAAGCATATTATATTTTGGGCTAAGTAACAATGTTCTTAAATACTAGTGTTTGTAGACCTTTTAGGCTTTTTAGGTGAATAAAAAGTGTTTTGAGGTTAGATTACATTAATCGGTTTTGGTGCATTACCTTTTCATGAGAGTGATACCAAGAGGCAAGGGGGACCCCCCTGTCCTCCCCCTCCAAGCCCCCCCCCCCGCCTGCGGCACGATACTAAATTTTTAATAAAAAATATGTCACTTAAAAAGCTCATAAAAAAAAACTATGTATCTCCGACGACTTTCGCTCCCCTCGGAGGGTTCTTATGACCTCCCCCCTCCCCCCCACCAAACCCCAACCTTCTACCTAAAAGTAACGATATAAGTGTCCTTCCAAATAAAGGCCGCAAAATATTTTTTCTGCATGCCATTTTAGAGTTTATTTAAAGCTATTAAAAGTCACACAATATATGTATAATATAAGCTAGTTTATATTTATTCTTCATACAAACAATTTTAAATAGAATCTGATTTATATTATTTATGAATGCCCATTTTCTATTTTATTTTCGCCATTAAGTTTCCGCTTAGATATTAATTCAGTTCCCAAAAGAAAAACTTGATGCTAGTTTAAATTAAAACGGAGCTTATTACTGATATATTAATATGCTACCTATTACTTATTACGATACTCTTTATTAGCTGCCAACCCATTATATATGGTACCCACTCTATTTTTTTTTAAAACCTATATTCATTTTACTTAGTTGCCGCATTAAATACATGCCTTATTTATTTAATTTTATAATTATTGCTGATCTATTTATATAACTAAGTACTACGTACTTAAACTTACGTATTAATTACACTTAGATATCTGTGTTAGTATAGATTCATGCAACAATTGCATCTCGTGCTCGTATTACTTATACATGAGTACCTAGTTACCTACCTTAGTTCCTATACATATACATATATATATATAAATTGTAATATAGACAGCCTTGCCGTGCCGTGAGTCTGCATGCTGTCATTATGACGGTAATTGTAGTAGTAAGTAACTATTCTGTCACTATTTATTTAACAGCAACTTGAAATTCATTTACATTTCAGATTTAACAGATCTAAAAAAAAAAAACAAAGAAGATTAATTTTAATGCTTCGTTTTATTCATTTAAATTGTATTCATAAACTGTGATTGACCTCTTGTTTCCCAGAAGACATCATCCGGCTAAAATTGAATCATAAGTATTTTATTTTCTACTATTTTCATGTTAAACGAGTACCTGAATTAATTTTGTCTCATACTGGCACTCTAAAGACAAATACTTGTATCACTGACGACATAAATCGTGTTTGAACGGGCGTGACTCATAACTTTTTCAAACGTGCAAAAATGTCGCCTGTCTCCATGGCGGCGAGATATTGCACTGTCGCGTTGACAGACTACACAGCCGTTTTTAAAAGGGAGAAATTCTCAATCCGAAGCGTGCGCTTTTGCAAAACGTCTGAATCAAACCAATCAGCATGGATGGTCTCGTTTCGTAGACAATGTTCCGCATATTCGACGCACCTAATCCGCTCAAAGGTTGGTGAAAATAAACATTTGCTCCAAAAGCCTGAATTCGTTGAAGAATTTCACTTTCGAAATTTGACAATAGATGAGAACTGTTATTACTTACATTGTTGTTTAGGCTTGCATGAAAACGAATTCGTGGTAAGAATTTCTTTGAATAAAAACAATATTCCTCATAAGAAACTCTTTCACGGTGACTTTCTTTATAGAATCATAATTTTTATATGATTAATAAACGAGAAACCATAAAGCCTCAAACTTGCGACCCCAAAGACTAGCGGTGCGGGAGCTTAACGTCAAGTTCGTACAACCGGTCCAACGCTCTCCAAAAACACGCATATGATGTCATGCTAAAGAGCAACACTTGAACAGGAATGCGTTTGTTACCACTCACGCCTGTTATTATATTTTCCTTCACAATTCTTTTAGGCCGAAAATGCTCTTCGTTTAACTGGCTCGAATTTTTTCGTTAATTCTCATAGATTTTAGGGTTCCGTACCTCGATCGGCAAAACGGAACCCTTATAGGATCACTTTGTTGTCCGTCGTCCGTCTGTCAAGACCGTTTTTCTCAGGAATGCGTGGCGGTATCCAACTGAAATTAATACCAAATACACAGGTCTGCTACCCCTTGGAGCAATGAAAAAACCAAACTTGTGAGTACACGCGATCAAAAGATATGACTGTTTATGTCGCTTATTATGCGATTTCGCAAGGGAATCAAAAAATATAGGGTACTTCCCTTTGACCTAGAATCATGAAATTTGGCAAAAAGCAAGGCCTTACAGAACAAATAAAGGAAAAATTCCAAAAAATAAAAAACTTTGAAAATTTAAGGGTGTCCCCATACATACATAGTTGACGACAATTAAGATTTTTTTTTTTTAGATAATGGTACGGAACCCTTCGTGCGCGAGTTCGACTCGCACTTGGCCGGCTTTTTTAACAATACTTACCATGGTCGGTGGAAACATTGCTGCACTCTGCAGAACCCTACAATGTGATCGAAGTTTGGTGGAATTTGAGTCTGGCTAGTTTAGATCCCTTTGGTTTCTGTCGCATTTCATAGCACCATGGGAATTCTACGTGCATGCTTAATCTAGTAACAATCTACAGTCAAACGATGTCCTCAATGACATTGTTGACATAATTTACCGCCATTGCATCTTGCAGTTTCTAGAAGACAATCATTCACGAACGGTTGCATTTTCAATGTCACGCCATTGTCTCGTGGATGATAACCGCTTTTTATATAACCATAGTTACGTACTTACCTGCTATTACTAGCCATGAGCTCATAACTCTAATGTTTTGTATACTGGACTCTTTAAAGCCATGAATTCGTTCTCTTAACTTGTGATGACTCTCAAAAACCCGAAAATTAATTATTTCTGAATATCTTTCAATTAAAGGCTTATAATATAAATTACACATCACAGTCACACTAAATACTGCTTTTAGCTACCAGCAAAGTTCATATATATTTCACAAGCTACAATGATTGCAAATCTATAAGTACATTCCAGATTACGTCATCATCAATAGCGAGCGGCCTATCGAGATAGCTGGCGCCCATCACATAAGCTCATCTCATTATGCGTACATGCTGCAGACTGTTCGTCATATTGTATACTCGTATTACGGTACATTGACGTTTTCTATAAACAAAACGTTTATATTGAGCCCCCGTTGTTATGTAATTTTTGTTTTAAGATACACAATGTTTTCAATCTGGAGAATATATTATAGCTTTTAGATGAAACTGGGTTTGAAAAGCATAGGTCAAGCAAATCTTAATAAGATTTCTGTGGGCAGGTCGATGCGGCAATGGCTATGCTTTGGAGACATAATTATGTGATTATATCTGTCTAGTGGTGCACGCTTTTCGTCTGAACTGAATGATGATGTATGAAGGAACAGTGGTTAAGTACTCCATACTTGTAAGTAAAGGAGTATCTCAAGAGAATCGGCAGGATTGTCTAGTCTTCTTATATATATGTTAGGTCATGCCATTACTAATTCTTTTGCCAAGTGCAGTAATTGCAGTAAAGAACAACACAAACACACAAGTATACGGAAAATTTGACGTTGACTTTTTGAATTTGACTTTTTTCCGTCACTGTTACATTACATTGGGCTAGGTATGGTTCGTGAACCTTTTGCTGAGCAGTTTGAACCCACTGTGCTCTTCAAAAATGACACCAGCCCCTCTCTCTGCTTAGGTGAACCGGTAAGTAGTTATTTAATACAATGTCAGGAACAAACGATGTGGAACAAATTGTTTTGGGTACACTCCGGTTCCATTACATTTGTTGATACTAATTTGGACGTCCGGATATCGCCTGTTGTTTGCAATTCATTTGGTGTTTCCTTTGAGGTAGTTCTGTTTTCAACTCGTGACGTTTCCGGAAACTTTTGATGCTACAGGTTCATCAGACTTGAGTGCAGTAATGCAGTTTGTGATAAATCAATCCTATTGTGTAGGTATTGTGGTTTTAAATAAACTTTTATAAAGTTTGTGAGGATGGATGTTTGTTACTCTTTAACGCAAAAACTACAGAATGGATTTAGAAGAAATATAGCCCACAGATAGTTTATAACCTGGATTAACACATAGGATACGATTTTTATCCCGGTAGTATGATCCCGACTCCCGAGGGACAATTATCGAATTCCACGCGGGCGAAGTCGCGGGCATAAGCTAGTACTTAGGTACTTAAATAATTGTATGATCTGGGGGCCTAAAATGGCTGCCTTATCAGAATCATAATATGAATCGCGTTAAACATTTAAAATTCTTAAAATGGTCTTTAAGGTTATGACCACAAAGTCCATTTTAAGAGTTTGAAATTTTTAACGTGATTCGTACTATGATTCTGATAAAGCGGCCATTTTAGGTCCCCAGATCTGTTTCTTCTTGGATCTTCGTCGGATTTATTGCATTTTGTAACACATTTTTTTTTTTTGAACGGACCACTCGCTGTGCAACAACTCTCGGAGGTTGATGCTGCTTAACCGGACTATATTTTTTTTTTTGTGACACATAGGTTATCTGCAGTTTTATAGTTTAACCCACCTTTAAAAAAAATAGTTTTAGCACAATATTAAGACACTCCTTGAAACACGCCCCTATAATTTACACAACACAACACGAAACAAAATAAACTGTATTACATAATACATTTAACATACAGACTAATCTGTGAATTACAAAACATTGTTAAAGAGGAACCCATTAGCTTTAAAAACTGACCTGAAACATGTCACTGTAGCCAGCCTTGAAGCTCGACCCAAATATGCAAAACACATAGGCAACACATTATCGTACTAATTACATGAATATCTAAACTGTGGACTCTGGACAATTTTTACGCCGTACCTAGGGTCTGTTCTACTGTCTCCAACATGGAAAACTTCACATACCTGGAAAACGAGAAATGTGTAAAATCACATAAAGTACTAGGCTATAATGTCAAAAGCTAGGGGTTTACTGTTAGCTTAATGCCTTTATCTAGATCTTTGATTATATAATGTCTATAATTCTAGATGGAGCGTCGCCCTACAGTCAAAACAAAGAAAACGAGCCAACAATTTCAAACATGTGTGCGTGCGGCCGGTGTTTTACACTGTCTGTCTCTGTGTGCGAACTTATAAGCCAACAGTTGGCTGATATTTTGTGACACGTTTGCGCACATTTGATGCTCTATCTAGCCATTATATATAATATATAAAGATGTAGATAAATTCACGGGTATCCTAAATATTCTGGGTTTCAAACGAGAACACAGCAACGCTGTTTATACAAATGATCAAGTGTGATAGGACGAGCCGGACGAGCTCATCTATACAGCTGTACTTCAAGTGACCGCACCTAAAGTACTTCGTGTTTTATCCACAATACACCGTAAATCCGTTGAAATTCAGCTGAAATCGACACCCGGCGTTCAAAGTTTAAGAAGTCGTCAGTTTTGTGAAATATAATGAGTAAGAGGAAAGTAGCGGTTGCGTGAGTCAATTCGGGCCTTTATGCCTGTCTGTCAGTCACTTGTCTAGTTCGGACCCGTCCCTTAGTGCTTACACGCGTGTGTGAAAGCTTTAATTTACGAAGTGATCATTGGTTTTTTTGTTAATTAGTTTAGCCGGTTCAGCGGAATTGATGTTCCCTTGTCCAAGCCCTTGTTGTGTGCATTTTTTTTGTGTCCGTCCAACTAAATTAATTCTTAAATTATGGAAAATTTTATGAAGTGAATGATGCGCCATTCCACATCAGTTCAAACTATTGAGAAAGAGACTCGTATGAGCTTTTTTAGAAAGGTTTCGTCAAGATTATTAGAAAAGTTAAATTGTGATAAGGAATAAGGCTGCAGATGATGTTATTTAACTGGCAGACTGGAGATATCCGGCCCGGTTAAGTCCTATACTGGGTTTTCTGTAAAAAGGACCGACACGGTGTTTTTAGAGATTAGGACTGGTTTTCCCTAGCAGCAGTTGTTTAAAAGGTAATGATTAATGTGTAAATTCCTAGTGTATTTTTTAAGTGTCTAATTTGGTAAACAATCGCGATTGTGATACTTTGTTATGATGGGTTACGAATTACTATACAATACAGGCAGCCGTCAACCAAGCATTCTGTACGTCAAACTAAGTAACTAAGCAAACAATTTAGCTGGGATGTGACTTTTTTTGGGGTGAAAAATGACATTTTACGTGGTAGGACTCAATGTAACGAACTTAAAACATTGTGCTGATGGGTGGATTGAATAGTACGGGGGTCGTGGAGATGTTTAAAGTAAAAATATTACATTAAGAACATGTATTTAAAAAAAAAACTTGTGAAAAAGTAAGAACTTTGACCCCTTTTATCTCCGGAACTAGAAAGTTCCCAGGTATGGTGTAGAACAAAAATATCGCAATGACGACGCACTATGGGATCAAACGGTGCGTTCCATCTCAAAAATCTATAACTGTTTTGTTTCTTGACATTTTGAATTGAAATGTTATATACGTATTCCTGAATACTTATGCTATTGCATAATTGAAACACTGCCACTTTAAAAACTATGTTCATTTAGTAAAAAAATACAAAAATAAAGTGTTGAAAATTTTCACACAAAAATTGAATTAAACTATTAAAATAAAGTGTTTGCTTACATTAGATTAAATTTAAAACATTATTAAGTTAATAACTACGTAAATACATCATTTAAAAAAAAAAAAAAAAATTCGTCATGAAAAAATAAAAAACTCATCACTTGCTAATACTAAAAGCTCTTTAGCTTCGTTAAATAGTTCTTTTGATATCACAATACTTGATCTATTTAAGCTAGTTAAATAGGGATCAGAAGTATACAACAGTATATGCGGAACGTCTTCCATAGTGGCTGACCTGGAACACTTTCGAGCGTGATTTAATCTATATTTCTTACAGTCTTTATTACGAGCTTCTTGACAAAACTGCAAAATGCTCAATTATTTTGGCACCATGTATAAGAATTTTGTGAACTGTAGATGGCATATTGTACCAGTTATACATATTTACTCACATATAACTGTGCAGTCCCCAGCGTATATTCACCAAACTTTACTGCGTTAACAGAAAATCCCGATGACATGGTTTGCAGAATTCGTCCCTCGCATGGCTAAGTGTCGTAACTAGCAACGGGCAAATTTTACAGGGCAACCTATTTTCTGTTTAGAACTTGATATCTGGAGCTGTAGCCAATGCCAGGCGTGTCCTAAATACAAATTTATTGTATATAAGAAGAGCTTCAGTGTGCTTAAAGTACATAGTCCATTTACATTTTATATGTGTTTATTTATTTATGTACACATAAATCACTTACGTCACTCTGTGATAATTTTGTTTTTTACTTTGTTCAGGAAATTGACACTTACGCCATCATGTGTAGTGTTATCTCTTTGTTTGTTTGTCATTAAAGTTACTAATAACAAAACATTGATAGAAATATTTAGCCATATAATTAAATTTCTTGTAATTTTAATGACAAACTAATAAAGAGATTCATAATTATAATCACATACTTAAACTTATTTTAAGTTCAAGTTAGGAAATGGCACCATCAGTCTTTTAATTGTTAATATATTATTTTAAACAAATATAAATTCTTATCGAAATTTAAAATAGAAATAAAAACCAAACCTAAATATCAATACTGATAAAAAAAAAAACAAAACTGAAACATGTTACTACTTTGCAAATAATGATTGCCACAAAACCAGAATCAACAACAATGAAACGAACTTAATGTGAAAGTGATCTATAAAACTCAATATATTCGGACGATCTAATTACTGGTGTATTACTCGTACCACTAGTTAACGACATCAAGCCGTTATATTTTTCAACTGAAATTTTAGGTCGCTCAAAATTAAGAACAGGAATTTCTTCATGAAGGCAAGCTGAAATTTGTCTTTTCAAAGATAAAGATATTAAAACTGTGTCAGCATGACTAGTTTTGAAAAATAATTTTCCTGGTTCAGTTTTTAATACTGCGTATTCCATCATTTCAGTCCAATTAATACTTTTTCCTGTGTCGTCTTTTCGGATTGTAAGTAACCGTAAATCAGCTGCAATTTTTAGGAAGTCTGAGTAGTCTAATTTTATCACCATGTACGGTTTGTTCCTTCGCGCTAATTTGAAAATAGGTATCAACTGGCTAGGTATAAAAATATCACCTGCTTTCTTCAGTGCGTGAGCAATGGCACTATGAGCGGAATCTCCTTCACTCTTACCGTGGCAAGGTACTGAGAAACGTAAAAAAAAATCTTTTATGGTTCTAGAATTATTTATAACATACAGTAGCATAGATGCTACGACCGAGTTTTTATTTTAGCCGCTGCATCCATCAGCAAATAAGTAAACTCGTTGAATTCCTTTGTCATCAGTTTTCTTCAAAAAGGAATAGAGTGCAGATGATATTTCACACGATCCTCTTTTACTTTCTCCTTCGTGCCAGGTAAAGCAGTAACAATCTCCCGTTGCCATATCGTAAATGGTAAAATTATATACCAAGAGTCGCCTTTTGTAGAATACTACATTTTCATTACTGATAGGCAAATTGATGACCTGCTGTAGATCAAAAGTTGCACGGAGTTTTTTGAGCTTCTTCTTTGCATACTGCTCTTTTCTGACGAAATAAACATTTATTTTCTTGGTGTAACTGAATCTTTCACTCAAACATGTTTTTTTTTCCTCAGAACCTTTATGGAAAGTCATGCAAAGACTACATTGGTCCTTTTTTGGACGATGGAATGACAAATTTTTGGATTTAAATACCCGGCGGTACAAGAATAAACTCGGTTTTACTGGAGTATCCTTAAGATCACCACGAAACATGTAGTACATTTTTCGTACAGTTAGATCAGAATTAAGGTATTCACGAGTAGTTTTTTCGCGGCAATAATGGGACACGACTTTTGGGAACCGGTCTATATACTCTTCTATCAATCGCCAACATTTCTTGTCATTCTCTAGGTGTGATTCTCTCCGGCCTCCACGCTTGTCCTTATCAACAACACCTGTTATATCAACTTTTTCAAGAGCCGTTCTCACGTTTCGTTCAGTAATATTCAGAGTAGTTAAAAAGCATTTCTTGCATACTCTCTTTAAAACATTTTCAAGTGGCATACGGTAAATCAAATAAAAGTCTTCTAGAAATTGGCTGAGCAATTTTACGTTTCGGGAGCACTCTCTGAACATGTCGAACTATGTATTCTCGTTGAGATTGTAAGTTACTTTGTGCCCTAAAGTTCTCAGATATATTTTGTCGAATTTCTTCATTAAAAAGATAACAATCTCTTTGGTATTTTTGACAAGTGACAACGTTACATGATGCTTTTATTTCACGTCTTGGAATCGTTTTTTTGGTAACCTGGGTGGTATATTCCTCCCCACTATCTTTCATACTCTTATTTAACTTTTTTTTATCAAACTTCTCTTTTCTGGTTATATTTGCCTCTTTTGGTGCTCCTTCAACATAAAAGTCTTCTGGAATCATTTGAATGTCATGATCATTAAGCAAAATACTTGGAGATTCGGAATGCGTTTGACCGGCATCATCAGGTTGAATATTAAGATGATTTTCGCATGAAGTATCATTTATTTCGAAATGCTCCCAGCAGAGTAAAGTCTGACACCTAAAACATGAGCTGAGGACATCACTGTGACATCCAGTTACCTCACAAGATTGGACATGGTAAGAATCTTCATTTCTTGAATAAATTAACTGTTTTGGGTCAGAAAAAGTATGTTCTGAGTGGGCATTATTGTTTTTTTAAATATAATATTGTCTTCCATACATACAGTTGCATCACTTGGACAGATATTCGTCGTAGGCTTGATTGGGGGGACAAAGTCAGGATCATTGGGTTCTTCAATGTCAATATTGCAGAATGGATCTTCCTTATCTGCCTGAATAGCATGTTGTTTTACTACATTAATTAAAGGCTCATCATCTGAAGAATCAAAACTATCCCCTTTGCTATTCTCCAACGGAACTTAATTAACTTCTTCTGTCATAACGACGGTTCCGTAGTACCTACCACTTATTCTTAAAATACATATTTACATGGGCACCAATACGAGTAACAGTATCTCCTTTTTTTAGCACATTTTAATTCCTTAGTAGAAACACAGTTCCTTGTTCCATCACGCCACTTCACTATGACGTCCATTTTTAAAATAAATCTGTAAAAAGCAAAACACGAACGATTTACTACGAACAATGAAATTTTCATTTGATAGTAAGTAACGTAGGTCCTATACCTATAATCGAAAACATTTATTGCTTTATTGATATTTTTAGTTCAAACATTAATCTGTAATTAAATAGATTTATTTTTTCGAATTGTAGTAGTAGGTAATATCATTTAATTTTAACAATCGTCAAGTTAATTTCATCACGAAACTATCCACGAAGTTATATAGAAGCAAGTAAAGGTATAACATACTCACGGTAGCAAGTTCAAACACGTTTTCGCTCGGCTGCAGCTGCGGCGACACAAAACACACTATCACGCCATCGTCCCTCGCCGCAAACTGAGATGCGGTGTGACTAGCGAGACGGACGCTTTCCCCCCACCTCAGCCCGCCTTTCCAAGTAATTTACGATTCTAATGCAACTCAGTAAAACTCAAAGCTCAATCTAAATATATAAAAGAAGAAACTGACTCACCTATCAACGCACAGCCCAAACTGCTGGGTCTACAGATTCCAAATTTGGCAAGTAGGTTCCTTATGTGCTACAGGGGTGCACTAAGAAAGGATTTTTCAAAATTCCCCCCCCAGGGGGTTAAACGGGCCTCCAAAGTTTGTTGGGGAAACAAGATCAGTTACACTATTTTATTCAAAACTTCACAGGAGTGCTCCTATTGATAAATGAGTAGAAACGGGTTTCAGGTTTTTTCAGAGTTCAACCCCTAAGAGGCGGAAATGAAAATCAACTCATAGCCCGAACCACTGGGTCTAGAGATTCTAAATTTAGCACGCGTAGGTTCCTTATGAAGTCTAAGGGTGCACTAAGAAAGGATTTTTCAAAAGTTACGCTCTAAGGGGGTGCCCTTAGAGCGTAACTTTTGAAAAATCCTTTACAAACTCGACTCCCGTTTCACCAAACGGGAGTCGAGTTTGTATGGGGAAACAAGATTAGTTTGACTGTTTTATTCGAAACTTCACAGGAGCACTCCTATCGATAAATGAGTAAACATTTGTGTTTCAGGTTTTTCAGAATTCAACCCCTAAAGGGGGAAATGGGTCACCCCATTTGGTCCTGAAAAAAAAATGAAAATGTCGGTTGTATTACAAAAACAACGATTTTAAGATTTAATGTGGCGTACTGTCGGCGGGTGTCGATTCCGTGATTATCAGGGGTCATTACGAATTTGGCATTTATTTTGAGATCCAGAAGATGGCGGATTCGACTTCTATACAGGATTATTGTTGATTTATTGTGAAGATTGTGATAACGATGATGATGATTGTGATTACGATGATAATGATTGTGATTACGATGATGGTGATTGTGATACTGATGATTGTGATTACGATGATGATGATTGTGATAATAATGATTATGGTTACGATGATAATGATTGTGATAACGTGATGGTGATTGTGATAGTGTTGTGATTATGATAGTGATTGTGATGTTGATAGCGATAGTTATTGTGATAGTGGTTGTGAAAGTGATTGTGATAGTGAATCAAAATCACTATCACAATCACCATCATTATCACAATTACCATCACTGTCACTGTGATTGTGATGGTGATTGTGATTCTCTTTATTTTGAGATCCAGAAGATGGCGGATTCGACTTCGATACTGGGTAAAGGGAAAAAACGGTTCAGTATATCACGAGAAACAGCTTGGCCACTCTTTTATATGCAGGTTCCTAGAACGCAGGGGTCTTGATAGGCAGTAGCTTTACTTAATTCATCAACGATCAGATCACCCCGCTGGGGGTGATGACAACAGATTTTGCTATTGTGCCTGCTGTCTGTTCGTTGAAGGGTTAATGATAGGTTATTTTGGTGAACGTAGGCACATGATTTAACATGTTAAGTATGATTGGAATTGTATTGTATCTCGTGTCACATTGTTTGTTATCGAAGTCCTCCGAAACGGTTTGACCGATTTAACCTGAATTAACCTGGAGGATACAATTTATTCCTTTAGTATCCCGTGGGACAGTTACCGAATATCACGCGGGCGAAGCCGCGGGCAACAGCTAGTATTGTTGTGATATATTATAAGATGCGGGTACTCGTTTGTATAGGTGATTTGGATCAGTCATCGATCGGCCATTAAACGTGTAACGAACACTCTTTGTTTTTATTTAAGTATTATCCAAAGATACTACAAATTGGCGACGAGGCGATCTTCACGTGAGCAAGGAAGTGATATTTTGACATAATAGGTGTTGAAAATAAAATGGCTCAAGAAATAATGTTGTATGGAGGACATATCACGTTTGACCACCACGTGCAGGAATGGAAAATCTTCAAAAGTCGTTTTACTCAGTTTTGTTTGGTGAACGATATCACAGACAACACCGACAAGGCGCAAGTAAAACGGAGATCCCTGATATTGACGTGTTTGGTGGAAGAAACGTACTGCGTCGTTAAGGATTTGGTTTTCCCGGAAGAACTCGAGACGTTAGAATTCAAAAGTCTAATATCTAGGCTAGACAGTCATTTTGCGTCTAAAAAGTGTACGTTTGCGGAGCGGTACAAGTTTTATAGAGCGGAGCAACGTCCAGGAGAAGATTTGACCGAATGGGCCTCGCGTGTACGTCATCTCGCGCATTACTGCGGGTTTAAAACAGAGCTCGAGTCAGCATTGCGTGATCGGTTTGTCTTCGGGTTAGAAAATATCAAGGAGAAAGAGAAGCTGTTCGCAGAAAGCATAGATACGCTGACATTAAATCGTGCATTGGAAATAGCGCAAAGTGTGAGATGTGCAAGGTTGGCGTTAAGGGAATCACACAGCAATGGCGCTGTCGCCGAGCCTTCCGCGCTGCCAGCGGAGCCGGCGCATTCCGTGTTCGCGCTAAAACAGCGCGGCGCAGTCGTGAAATGTTGCAGTGTGTGCGGATATAAGAACCATACTACGGAACAGTGTCGATTTATAAACTATGCGTGTAAAAAGTGTAATCAAAAGGGCCATTTAAAGCGTATGTGTAGAAATAAGGTGAAAAGTAGCAAGTTCTTAACAGCGGATGACGATGACTCATTTGAAGGTATTTATGAATTGTTTAACATAAAATGTGTCAATGGCGAACCGATGCAGCAATTAGTGGCGGTGGACAGTACAATGCTTATGTGTGAAATCGATAGCGGCAGCGCTGTCTCAGTTTTGGCAGCTGTTGTTTACAATTTGAATTTTAGGAATAAATTTAATACAATTTCAATTCCTGTAATACAGTGTTGAATTGCTATAATGGTAGTAAAATTTCACCGTTAGGTAGCTTAACATTACCTGTGACTTATAAAGGTCGTACAGAAAATTTAAAGCTTTACGTTGTAGATACGGGGCAATGTAATAACAAACAACCTTCGCTGTTGGGTCGCGATTTCATTTCTAAGTTACAGCTATGTAGTGTTCCTCGTAATCACATTAAAAGTGTTGACCTTGAGACTTACTTGAAATGAAAATACGCACAATTGTTTACCGATGCGCTGGGTACGTTTAATAAGCACAAAGTTACGTTGAAAATAAAGCCAGGCGCACAGTTGAAATTTTTTAAACCACGACCGGTACCGTTAGCGTTAAAACAAAAGGTTGAAAATGAATTGCATAGATTATTGGAATTAGGTATATTAGAGAAAGTCGAGCATTCGGAAGTAGCGACACCCGTTGTACCAGTGTTACGACCTGACGGTAATATAAGGATATGTGGTGACTACTCAGTGACTCTGAAAAAGTGGTTATAAACGGATAGTTATCCTTTACCGCGTATTCAAGACCTATTCGCGAAACTTCATGGCGGAGTTCAATTTTCAAAACCAGATTTATCTAGGGCCTATAATCAGTTACTACTGGATGCCACCAAAAAACTGACATGCATTAACACTCATAAAGGTTTATTTTGCTTTAATAGGCTGGTTTTCGGCTTGTCAACATCTCCAAGCATATTAGAAGAAATGCTTGCGGGTATTGACGGAGTATGTATTTCTCTTGATGATATTTTAATTACGGCTGAAAATCAACAGCGGCACCTTTTAAGGTTAGAAGAAGTGCTGAGTAGGCTTGAAAATTCAGGGTTTACAGTTAAGGAAAATAAATGCGATTTATTTAAAGATTCCGTTGAGTACTTAGGATTTATTATTGATAAAAATGGATTACGTAAATCGAATTCTAAGGTAGAAGCTATATTGACTAGTGAATCGCCTAAATATTTAAGCGAATTAAAGTCATTCTTGACGTGGCCTACAATAGTGACGGCGGACGCGGGACCGCGCGGTCTCGGCGCGGTATTGTCGCACCGATACCCCGATGGCACAGAGCGCGTAGCCGCCTACGCTTCACGTTCTCTGTCAAAAGCAGAATGTAATTATTCTCAGATACAGAAAGAGGCTGCGGCTATTGTGTTTTCTATAAAAAAAAATCATCACTACGTGTACGGTCGTGTTGTGCCGTTTACATTGCGTACAGATCACTCACCGCTTCTAACTATATTTGACAGCAAAAAGGGGGTACCAGAGATAGCGGCAAACCGTCTGCAACGTTATGAGTTATTCCTGTCGGCATATAACTTTAACTTAGAGTATGTTAAAAGTGAACAAAATGTTGCAGATTATTTATCTCGTTCGGTTGCCGAATACATTAAGTGTAATAATGAGGTGTTGGAAAATGACGATAGATCAATGTTTGTTAATCACATTACAGATAGCATATTAAAGCCGATTACACTTGAAGAGATTAAACATGAAACTGAACACGAAGAAACGTTACGCAAAATTATAGGTTTTGTTAAAAATGGTTGGTGATTTGCGAATTAAACCGTTTTTCGCTTGTCGATGTGATTTAAGTATCCTCCTCTGTCCTTGTTTCTATTAAAGTATTATCCAAAGATTCTACAATTTTATAAAAATCAAACGCTTAAATGACGGTAGTTCAAGTGAATATCCTCAAAAAAAAACCACTAAATGTCGTATAATACCATACGCCACTTAAAACAAAAATGTATAGTTAAAATGGATTTCACTAACAGTCGTATGGCATTTACTGCAATTAGTCATATTTGTTTCTTTTTTATCCAAGCAGATACGAAAACGGTGCGGGTAGCTCTATCTGTACAACGACGATAGATAGAGATACGACGATTAGTGGAATCCGTTTGAAAATTAATTTTAAATAAGTTCATGTATTTAAGTCAATTTTGTCAGTTACGACAGTTAGTCATGCGAGGGACGAATTATGTATAATCTCTTGATCATCTCTTCATCGATACCCGTGATTTCTGCCGAACATTGACAATTTTGGAAGAATCTCCTTGTCGTATTTTCATCATTACTGTTTCTGGAACCTTGACGAGGTTTATCAATGTGTAAACCAAGCGATTCCCGGAAACGAGATTATAATAATAATAATAATATCGCTGGACATTACACACAGCGCCATCTAGGTGCCACACTAAGCAACGAGGCTTGTGTCGTGGACACCAGATAGTTGATAGATACATAGATACTTTTTGTTTGTAAATACATACTTATTATACATATAAACATCCATGACTCGGAAACAAATGTCCATGCTCATCACACAAACATTTGCTCTTACTGGGATTCGAACCCGGGACCCTAAGAACGTAAGGCAGCCTCACTACCGCTGCGCCATTCGGGTCGTCAAATACGATCGTCGATTGGATCGAGTCGATTGGATATACTTCTTTTTCTCCTCTCTTATCTTTTTGTTCTCTGGAGTCGATGCAGACCACTTTTCAAAGCCTAAGTTATAAGAAATATGCAGAATCATTTCCATACATCTTATCCACGCATGTACGGTAGACAGTCCTTATTTAAACGCATCTTCATTCTCAATTCTTGCAGTTACTTTTGTAAGATCGTTCATCTGTTTAGGGGTTGCTCCACAAACAGTGCATGAAGCACTCGATGGTGTCTGCGTTAACACTTGAGCAACTTTCCCGCCGATCATAGTCATGAACAACTCATGTCTTACTTCTATAATATTACCTTCTATTGCTGCAAGCGTTGGAGTTAATGCATTAACTTTTGAAAAATTATCAGTAAAAATCATTCATTTTTGGTTAAAATGATAACCGCAAAAAAAAATAACATGTGAAAATATTTTTCAGTCGACATTTTTGCTTCTAGCTCGAAATGGCGCACTAATGACGCAGGTTTTATTTCCCTGTCTTACTGAATAGTTAAGGAATCTAAAAATGTCATTAACTCGATATCGGGAGCCATCGGTAACAACGAAACCTCAATTTGAAAATTAAAAAGATGGAAAATTTCCTTAAGACTCTTAAAAATTATGTAAAAAATAAAACATAAATATTTCTCACAAAAACGCAGTTGTAAACTAGAGGTCTTGAGCAATTCAAAATTGTATAACACTTATAATTCCCTTGAAGAACATAGAAAATATCTTAAGTTGAACTTCCATAATGAGTAATCTAGTTGATATAAAATTATCAAAGTATAAAGTTTGGGTGTAATTTTATATAACTAAACCATTTTTTTTTAATTTTTTTTTTACTATTTTGTCGGATAGCTTTATCATCTTAGAATATAAAACAATCAAAACGGTTTCAGTAACACGACTTTTGTCTGAACCATTTATGAGATGGAAAATACCGTTTGGTCCCATAGTGCGACGGGGAGAACAAGTGCCTTTCAGCTTCGTTAAGGTTCTTGTTACACCCTTTATATTTCTAAGTAACACATTTTAGAAACGAAACGTGTCTTGGAAAACATTACAATAACTTCAACCCTGTTTTTCATTGATAAATATCCACATTTCGCCAGTTGCGTTTAAGTCCCATGTTATAAGGAGCAAGCCTTTGCCATCAACCAAGTACAAATAGAAGCCCTTGCCATATTATCATTTTCTTTTTTTTTCCAGCGGCGGTGTACATAGCCGGCGTGGTTGCGTCTGTCGGCGTCTCCGTGCTCGGAGTGTTCTGCGTGCTATCTGTACTGCAACTAGCCATGATTTCGTCCAAGGAGCGCGTCGCCTTCAAGTACACACACCTTGTTATGATGAAGTTGGCGCTGGCGCTTCTAGCCAGTAAGTACCAGTTTTTTATTTATTATTATTTATGTTACTTGTGACGAATATAATATGTAACATGAGACAATGGCAGGAAGGTGATAATGACTGGATTAGAAAACAAGCTCACGCACTCTAGTTGCTGAGTTTGATTTTAAAATTGTGACGTTTCAAAAACTCTGCCTCGTATACCGAGTAACCGCTAGCCATGAAAAGGTTGATCACCGGTATCATTTTAGTGGTGTAAGTGAGCGCTGATACCAAATCCATGAAAATTAACTAATTATTTGCCTTCAGACGCCTCTTAACGCATATATTTAGGTAAGGTCCCATTACAATAGATGGACAAATTTTAACTCAGCGTTCAGTACGTCTAACCAATGATATCCAAGCAAAAAAAAACACTGATCTCCATCTCATGATCTCATGTCCATCTATTTAAATGGGACCTTATATAATGCCGTACTAACAAATGAAATGTTTTTTTAATATTTTTTTTTGTACAAAATGTCCATGGAATGGAATCGTAAGGAATGTCTCATTATAGTTTTTCGTTACATTTTACATATTAAAACAGTAAAATTAATAAATAATGGTGTCAGTCATATATGGCTGACACGGCTCAATTGGTTTCGAAAATATTAGCCATACTACTATGTGGCTGATGAACTGATGAGGCATGGTTTAAGAAATACATTCAACGACTTTATATTTATTTTTCATCTGTATTCAATGTCACGACACTGAATTCAGACACATCACGAGGCACACCACAGTGTGGCCCGTCTCACATACAATCCTTTATAACTTCTGCGGGGGTTACCATGACGTCTTAAAGCAGGAGTAATTCCAGCGTGGGAAAGATACAGAGCTATATACAGGTCGTCTAGCGCCATCTCTTTCCCACACTGGAATTACTCCTGCTTTGAGACGTCATGGTAGGCCACCTGCACTAAGGAGAAACTGTTGAAAACTGTCGCAGCTAAAATGTGATCTACGCTACGCGTCATCTATAGCAAAATAGACGCATCATACTATTGTAAAAACAGCATGAGGTGGTCGTGACATGACCTATGAAATTCTATACAATTATTGCGTTAACAACTGAAATGTTTTGTTTCCAGCATTGCTGTCCATAGTTGCGGCAAGTTTGTTCGCTGTACAAGGCGATGACAGGGGTTTCTTCGTGACGAGGGGAGAAGCATTCTATGTTCAGGTATAATACATATATTAATTTTCTGTACAGTCGAAAAATTTAAAACTCAGCGCCACTTTTGAAGCGGCACTACAAAAAGTACCTACTACAGCAATTACATAGGACAAAAAGCACTACAGCGCCATCTATGACACAAATGAAGAACTAACAGCAAAATCCTAAATCGCGCAGTTAAAGTTTTCCGCGACTTGAGAATGTATAGAAATATCACGACAACGACTATCGGTCAGTAGCCCACCAGACCCAACACCCGTCTGGTCGTAGGACCAGACCCCTTTTCTATGGGGGTTGAAGAACTTCACATCCTGTTCTTCATAACTCTATACTACATTAGTTTTGGAATAAGGATCTTGATTGGATCTATTTATTTAAGATCTGGTTATATACATTATTTACAAACTAAAAATCTATAATCTATATTAGTAATAAAATATGTACAAGTATCAAAAGGATTACAGGGCGTCAAAAAATTCGTCCACTTCGCTGTTAACAAGAAAAGTGCCCAGAAGGCTGGCAGCAAGAAAATGGCAAAGACGTGTTCCCACGTTGTATGGCAATGCTGATTCTTTGGCCAAAAAATAGGCCATAAATTGGATTGAATAGTTATTTCTCATTACTTACATGACACTTCTCGTTTACAGATAGTGAGTATAGTAATAAACTCGATCCTGTTTATTATGTCACTGTACGACGCACTCTTCGCTCGACGTGAGGGCGGCGACCCCACCAATCCGTTGGAGGAACCTGAAGGTACCACCATCAACAACCCTGGGTTCAAAGAAGGGAGAGGTAAATACCTACGTTATGAATATAAGATTTTTTTTTTTTGTAATAACAGCACCGAACTCGTAGCGTATTTCCGAGACGACTTATTATACAGTACAGCATACAGCATGTATTAGAATGATGTGGCATAGGCCATCAAACTGTTTTGCTTTTTCAATGGGACCAATAGTAGATTGTACATCAAGTGCATAAAACGCACCATTTTACGCGAGACGTTTATCTCTCCGAGCGAGCTTACGAGCGAGGATGGATATAAAGTAGAGTGTAAATGGACGAGTTGTACACTCTACTTTTCACTTCGATTGTGAGAAAATGAATTAGCAACATGTAAATATTGTAAATTTAATTAAAATTGAAAGTTACATTAGGGCAATGAGAAATATCCTTGCCTTGTTCTTAGAATACTAACGAAACGAATTAAAATAAAGAGGTTATTCTATGAAGTTGAAGTTGTTCGTGTGGCTGTTGGACCGATTGCCTTGGTCTTCGACGAAGATTTTACTTTATGCTCTAGACGCTCGACATAAAGACGAATTTTTAGAGCATGAGAAGTGAAAAATACATAACACTAGCTGTTGCCCGCGGCTTCGCTCGTTTTTGATAAGAAATTATCCCACGGACACGTTGTAAATATAGCTTATGGCACTCGGGGATAATATAGCTTCCTATTAATGAAAGAATTTTCAAAATCGGTTCAGTAGATTTAGAGATTACCCCCTTCAACCTCACAAACTGTACCTCTTTATAATATTAGTACAGACAAATAAATGTTAATGTCATTTCCAATAGGTATGTATGTGTGTGTGTGTGATTAATATTCTCCTAGTAGTACTGTAGTAACGAGTAAAATATGTTTTCAGGGATCTCGATGACGGACGCGTCAGGAAAGCCGTACAGCACAAACGGACACGGAAGCGTGGCTTCAATGAACACAACGGCAACGACGCTCACTGGCTTATCGGACGCCAGTACGATCACCCGATCGCCCCTGAGGTCCTCACTCAAGAAGCCACGGCCCAGGGAGGGGGAACCCGGTGGGTTAGGCATACAGAACCCAGGGTATTCCGGCCATTCACCCCCACTAAACAGGAATGGAAGCCAGAAGAAAGTGCGCATCCAAACTCACAGTACTGAGGTGTGAATGTGTCTTCTTATGTTAGTAAAACTCTAGTTATGCTAACATGCATACATGATTTTTCAGCCATTTTTGGTATGCAAGTTGCATATACAGACAAGGAAAAAGTTCTCTAAGTGCTGTATCTGTTCAATTGTTGAAATGTATTCAAATAATACAATTCACTTGTGTGCTATAATAATGCATCAGTTAATACTTGAGAAGAAAATCGTTTTTCACCGAGTGTCTACTTACTTGTGCCCTATCTGGACATGATATAATGAAAATTTGTGGCCTATTCACAGTGGGTACCTACTTGCAAATCAGAATGGTTTAGAGAAAAATGTACTTTTGCAAAAACTTGCTCCTTCAGTCAAAATTATAAGAATCTCGTCACATTTATTGCATGTGAATTCCAATAACATTAATTTGTTGTTTATGATTGTAAGACCTAGGCTGTATTTGAATGAGCGGGAGCTTTTTTTTAATCTGTAGTACAGACGCCAGCACATCAAGCTACTACAGTCTGTCAAATTTCTTTAATAGATTTTCAACTTTGTCGGTGAAGCATTGGGTTCAAGATCGATTGGAAAAATTGGACAGTTTCGGGTACCTTGATATGTGTGTACAATCGACCCAAAATGAATCTGAGCACCTTACGGACTATTTTTGCTTGCAGCATCCGGCCGCTATAGAAGCGCTTAGTTAAAAACTTTCTCTTCATTGGTCCTTTTTTGTGTTATTCCTATTAGTCAAAAAAGGGTGGTCAAACATCTGTGATCTTAACAAAGCCTGAGAATTTTATTTATTATTATATTCCTTTATTCAATTATATACATATAAATTACATTTTTAAATAAATTCTAAACAAATTAATATTAAAAAAACATTTAAAAATATAAAAAATAGTGGTCCGCCGGTATCGGGAGCAGGGTCCAAGCTACCGGTGGTTAGGGCTCCAGAGATATTATATTTATTATTATTTTTGTTTTTATTTTATTTTTTATTGTTTTTCTACTATTGGTCCCCACTCTCTTTGTGCTGACCAATAGTATTAAGGATAGGATATCGTGTGCACGGGATTTTGTTTTAAAAGTGAGCAGATTCATTTTGGTGTGATGGTACATACTACATGTTGAACCGCACAATATTGAAAACAGTTGGTCGTTAGCAATGTATTTTCTCTGTTAGCAGTGAGGGAGGTTACCGTAACTCAAACATTCAGATGACTAAACAATTTTGACCAAAGGTGCAAGTGGTTTATTTATTTAAACGGAATTAGTAGGTGGGTGTAGATGTAGATTGACTTTTCGATGGTAAGAAGACACTGATAGATTATAACACTTTAGTGTTAACAGTAGGACTTTTTATATCATATTATGTATACATATAGGTACCTTTTTACTGTTTTATAACAGCATGTACATTTCCACAAGTGTGCATACAAAATAGTTTGCCAAGTTAAACTTCAATTCAGAATTTTAGTTATCAAGCTATAGAACAATGAACTTGGATGTCATACCTACATGACAGTTTAAATTCAATGGCAACCAAAATTTATTTAGCACCTTTAATTACAAATGGTCACTCAAAAATCTACTTAACCTACTTTGCAATAACGTTGATAATTGAGTTGGTGACAATGAATATCTGTAAATATATATCTAAGATTCTGAACTGAAGTATAGGTTAGAAGTCGATGCCCTGTCGCAATTTGAATTCACATATCACAAGCTGATATACCTACGTATTTTGTTTTACATTATAAGTATATTTTTATTATTTACAATTTATGAGACATTGCAATCATCTGTATATTTCGTTTGAACAAAGTTCGTAATTGAATATTTTATTGTGTATAAAGTGCATATGTGTACATAAACCAGCACAAAGTGTTGTAAAATAAGAAACTTTTTGAATTTGTTATATTATACAGCTTTGTTGTACATTGACATGCAATTTTAATATGTTAACATTATATTATAGAATTGAATTCCGATTTGTCTCTAAGATTTAAGTTAAAATATAGGTAAGTGTAAATAAAAAAAAAAAACCCACCAGCCTTTTTGCAGATCATCACATTTTAGCAACCTATTGATTTGTCTTAAACAAACTGCTTTGGATAAAAATTCGATCGTGAGAATCGTGCCTTACCTTTAGAATCCAAATTTGTGCCTTATGTCCCAAAAGCCAACCTTTTTAAAAATGAAGCATTGCGCATCATACTAGGTACACCGTCCAAATTTCGAATTTATTTTTTATTTTGGAAGGTTCCTTACATTCAAATCTATTAACATTTTGCGCAATTTTGACCATAATTTTTTATCTGTATTGGTTTCAGTTGCTAACATAAGTTCTTAGTTAAATAATAATATTAGCATAGAGTATTATTTTACTCTGTCCGTCCAAATTCTGGTCTTAACTTAAGTTTCGACGAAACTACATAATAATGTAGTAACTTTCAAGTAGATGCAAGGAAGATAAAATCAACATTATTATTGTTACTTATGTATTGTTGAAGTAAATGTAATATATTTTTATCTGAATTCTGCACGCGAAGGGAATCGTTAAATTTATTTAGAGTTAATTAAATTATAGTGCAACATGATTTTTTTAGCGCTTGAATGAACATGGTCAGAGGGTCCAGGATAGAAATGAAAAAAGAAAATGGAGGCTTTAGTTCAACTATGACCACGCGCCAAAAGAAACAAACTGCACCATACTGTAATTTTCTCATAGATATATTTATATTTTTCTTATAAACACTGAACAGATTTTTGCTTAATATTTTTAATTATACGGTATTATACAAATTCCGTCCAAAATATCCCATTATGTTAATGATCTGATATTTAGTTTTACACATTATTTTTTAGTTATATTTTTCTGAATAAAAAAGCAATTGTTTTTCAATCAGATTTGATTGTTTTATTAATTGAATAGCCCTTTATAAAGCAAATAGACTATGGGACGATTTTTACTATGTCAAAGGCATGGATCTGACTGGCTCCAATGCCTCTGGTACCTTGAGTCGTTTGTCCAAGGGGATGGCGAAGTAGACTATGGATCGTAATGCTGGGCTGTGAATAGGGCATGCAAAACCGACAACCCACAATTTGTATTTTACCATATGTATATTAGTCTGTAAGGTATGGGCCAAAGAAGCCTGAAAAGAAATGGTTGTTGTTGTTGTTGAAACCGGGTTCCGTATGCCCTAGCTGTGAAGAAGGCTAGTATAAAAAAAATATTTCTAATTCCTCATACATGTAGCGGAAACGGGATGGAAGTGTGGAATGTCCAGAATAGTAAAAGTAAAACTAAAAACTAAGTACATAGATTGCAGGAAGTTTGAAAGCTGCTATGTGCAACTGGATTGACGGCCCATTTTTAAAAATGACTAAACAATTTTAAAAGCTTATAGCAAAGGGCCATGAATTTCTGTAACCGTGAATTAAAACGTGTGCGTTACCGCAGCAAGAAAATGTCTTTTACAAGGAGTTGAGTTTTACCAATAATGACTTTTATGCTGTAAATGTGAGCCAAATACGAAATTAGTGAGTGCTGTCATTTCGGAAAAGAAAATACGATTCCTGCTGGGGTTACGATTTTCCAGCAAGAAAATTCTAAGTGAACGACGAGAGCGAGAAATAAAGTATATTATTTCTCGCTTTAAGTAGAATATAAATGTCCATAAATGTGAGCCGTAAATATATTCTTTTGTTCCTGCTGGAGTAACGTTTTGCAGAATCTGGTTTCTTCCCTTAGAATAAACGCAAATTATTAGCTCGTAATTTGTGCGTATTAGTGAATTAATAAGGTTTTCTAAAATATCTACCGTTTCCAAGTAATCGAACATTTATGAAAAACCGAGAAAAAAACTTAGCGCTTAAATGAACAAACTTATAAACCATACAACCATGAAAAACTCACTCAATGGGGTTAAATGAACTTGGAGGGTTGTATTGATGATTTTAATGATTATAATTCTGTAACTTTATATGTTTGACAAGCGCGATTCATATTTTCATACAACCTGTCACTGACCTGCAAATTGCAAAAAACGTAAAAAAAAATGAATTTCGCGGCCTACCCTTGCGCTTCCACCTTAAGTAGGTAGCAACATAAGATGTTATTTGTTAGTACTTGGAGGTAAATTGATTTTTAAATGTTTCTTGCTTGCCAATTTTAGGGAGAATATCTCTATTAATATTATAAAGAGGTAAAATTTGTTTGTAAGTTTGTATGTAGGGGTAATTTCTGGATCTACTAAACCGATTTTGAAAATTCTTTCACCAATAGTTAGCTACATTATACTCGAGTGCTATAGGCTATATTTACAACGTGCTCGTGGAATAATTTTCGACCAAAATGTGAGTGAAGCCGCGGGCACAGCTAGTACGTAATAAAATAAACTTTTTAGGAAAATATTACCACAAACGACAGTGGCGCCATCTGGTGAGCTCAAAAACTATTGATTGTATTTATTGTAAACAGTTGCCAAATGCCTCCTGAAAATTTACATAAATTGACAACGGTTGTTTTTCCAAATAAAA
This sequence comes from Eugnorisma glareosa, assembly GCA_947578425.1. NCBI lineage: Eukaryota > Metazoa > Arthropoda > Insecta > Lepidoptera > Noctuidae > Eugnorisma > Eugnorisma glareosa. The sequence goes on along the minus strand of OX387960.1, from coordinate 13,327,575 downwards.
CCCTCTTGCAAGAGTTGTTGATTACCATCAACGGAATAAAAGGTTACTCAACGACAATGATTATCGATCGACCATCCCATCGCTAGAGTATATAATGTTCTCTGGACCATCCTTCGCGTTATTGGTATGAAAGAAATATTGGACTTCCTGGCTGGAGGCCTTACGGTGGAAGCGCCAAACCCGTCATTGACCTGAAAATGGAAAACATAAGAAAAATTCAATTTTTCTTATGTTTTTTTGCAATTTGCAGGTCATTGTCAGGTTGCATGTTGATGTAAAATGAGTCGCGCCAGTAACACGTAAGCAGAGAACTATATATTTTTACTAACTATACGAACTATATATATTTATTCAAATCATCAAAACAATCCTATAAGTTCATTTAACCCCATTGAGTGACTTTTTCATGAAATAGTTGACCTGCAAATTGCAATAAAGGTAAGAAAATTTAAATTTCGGGGGCTACCCTTGCGCTTCCACCTTAATCTCAAGGAATCCACAGGATGGTCAGGTTTCATATTCATATTCATTTTATTTTGCGTTCCATATGTATAAAAAGTGTTACAAAAGGCTTAGAGCTAAGAACAATTTATGGACCCTGTTAGGGCACAGCAAATATACAATATTAAAATAAAATATTAAGTTAATAATAAACAACCATTTCTTTTCTATTTATTATTTACAAATGAAGGGTAACACATAATTATAACAGAGTAACATATAATGGTACAACTACACGATAACAATTATAGAAATAGCAGTAACATAAAGTAACATCATTATAATTATCAATATTATATAAAACTGAGATCAATAGTATTATTTTATTGTACATATTTATTTATAAATCTGGACAGAGCACTATATTATAGTAGATATTTATATATAATTATTGAGATCAATTTATATTAAATTATTATATTAGTTTATGGCACATATTCTGTAGGCAGGTAACATAATCTATACTAATATTATAAAGCTGAAGAGTTTGTTTGTTTGTTTGACCGCGCTAATCTCAGGAACTACGGGTTCGAATTGAAAAATTCTTTTAGTGTTGGGTAGCTCATTTATCGAGGAAGGCTATAGGCCTATATATTTATCGAGGAAGGCTATAGGATATATATCATCACGCTACAATCAATAGGAGCGGAGCATCAATGAAAAATGTTGCAAAAACGGGGAAAATTTATTATTTTTGAGAGCTTCCGTTGCGTGCGCTGGATAAACGGTTAAAGTTGCACAAAAATAATGTCTAAAAAAAAGTCTGTGACAGCACATGCCTATCTTTTAAGGTTGACTAACAATAACCATTTTTATGATTTTAAAATTTGGTCAAAAATAATGCCTTATTTGCAAAGGTGTTTTTACCGACATAGTATTAATCCTTATCAAAATAAATATATTAGTCATCTTAAGCGTTCAATTGTAACCAAAATTGCCCTTAACACTATTCAATTTAGGTGAATAACGGAGATATCACAGTTTTAAAATAACTCCGCATCAAAATAATGACCCGCGTGCGCTGCGAGGCGGGCGTTCATGTTGTTTGGAAAACCAATGTGATTAGATTCAAAGCACAAATATTCTGCGTAACTTAGAGGTTTTAGTTTTTGTTTCATTGTAATCAGTAATCTTTATCGAATGATTTATGAATTTAAAGTGTTCAAGAAGAACTTATCAACATTGTGTAAGATACATGCAACGACATCTATTGCACCAAACAGGTACTAATTAATAAAAATGTGCTCACAAGATAACTTTTAAATCGGCTGACCGGCTTTACAAAAAAGTTCTGATGGCAAAAAGTACTCTAGATTAGTCTACATGCCGCTATAACCCTGTAGAGTGTGTGTTCAATCGCTTTCCATGCTGTATATTCTATCGGTCTAACTACGTGCTCGATAGATGGCGCTCTTCATTTCACTCCATTATCTGAATCGCGGTGTTTTTCGTGAAAGAATGACCCTCGCCCGTGTAAAATGTCTGAACCATGGTTTTTTCACCGACTAAACAAAAAGAGGAGAAAATAAAAAAAATATAGACGCGTCGCATTAAGAAGTCAATTCGACGCGTCTATATTTTTTTTATTTTATGAATGCTAAGCATGATCCTTTTTCTTTAAATTGAGAAATCGTGTTTGGGCTCATTTCATGCTCCTTGATGAGAACTTTAGACCTAGCTGGAGTATGACTGTCATGGAAGGTCTGACGATGGAGACGGAAGGTCGTTGCAAGAGGTCCTCAAGAGTTTACAGCATCTATATCGTGTTTGGGCTGATTTCATGCACCTTGATGAGAACTTTAGACCTGCCTGGAGAAAGTCTATCATCAAAGGTCTGACGATGGAGACGGAAGGCAGTTGCAAAAGGTCCGCAACAGTTTACAGCAGTTTTATCGTGTCTCGGCTCATTTCAAGAACTTTGATGAGAACTTTCGTCCTACCTGGTGTATGACTGTCATCTAGTGTCTAAAGATGAAGACGTAAGATCGTCGAGAGTCGCGGGCCTGTGGACGTTGAGTAATGAGCTAGCTTGCCATCCGTCCGTCTTATAACGACAGGCCGTATCAACGGCGCGTTCGTGTTCCACGCCCGCCTCAAAGAGATGTCAGCAAACAGGAAGGGGTTCGAGAAGACCGATGCCTGTCAGGGTTGCGGGACTGTTCGAAAGCGAAAGAGATACCGGGGCCCTGGAACGCAAAGGGCAAAATAAGAAAAGTGGATGGGTTTTGTCAGTACAAGTTTGACACTCCCTCCCGCTCCGTCCAGAGGGGGAGAGGTCATTTGATGATTTCGCATTGGTAAAAAAAGGAAGGCCTGATCTGGAAAAACGTAAGTAGAATATTTTTGCGATTAATGCAAATATTTCCGACAAATTAAATTGTTAACTACTTGAATCTGTACTAATATTATAAAGCTGAAGAGTTTGTTTATTTCGTTGATAATTTCTGGAACTACTGGTTTGAAATGATAAATTAGTTTAGTGTTGGATAGCCCATTTATCGAGGAGCGGAGCATCAATGAAAAATATTTCAAAAACAAGGATTTATTCCTTTTGAGAGCTTCCGTTGTGCGTGAACGGTTAAAGTTACGCAATTATCATGTATGTCGGAATTGTTCTTCTTAAAAAGCTCTAAAAAAATGTCCGCAAATGCCATAATTATGTCTAACTTTAAAGGTTGACGCACACTACTCCCTCTCCCTCCCCTCTACTCTCTTTTATGTACTCATGCACGCAGACGAAGTTGCGCGGGTCAGCTAGTTAATTATAATAATATTTACTTCAAACTGTAAAATTAATAACCATTTTACCCTTAATAATATTAAAAGTACATATTTAAAATTATTGTTAACATTTATATTTTATCAGTTAAGTATTCATATAAATTATAGTATCTTTTTTCTAAAAAAAATAGTTTTAACTTTTTCATAAAACCACCATATCTTATGATGCTTCTTATTTCTTCAGGTAATTTATTATATAATTTTATTGACATGGCATAGGTACTTGAGGAATGCAATTTCAGTCGAGATGTAGGTATGTGTAGTCCAGGGGTAGGACAATTCCCTACATTGATGGATTTGGGGTAATTTGTTTCAAAATACGCCATCTATTATCCCCATCCAAAATAATTAGTTACTTGGTGTCACCACAGATGGCGACACCATCGATACAAATATAATTTGCGACTAAAAAAATTATAAATTTAATATAATTTAACAACCAAATCATTTTATATAACACGTATTATAATTATTTGCCGTTATTTGAGTAGATTACAAGCTGCGAAATAATTACAATAGCAACACAGTGAATTGTGATTTGGCAATGATTGTCAAATTGTCAGAAATATGGTGACTGCTCCCTGCGCTTGCGCTTGTTTGTAGTTTTCGTCCCATGTTTGTGCATTTCTTCGTGAAATTAATCCACCGATCCGCGTTGAGTTGAGTCCTCTCCTTCGTAGTGAAGTGTAAAAATTTCCCGAAGTTATTGTGTGAGTTGAGCTTTTAGTTGCTCCCCCATTCTAGTGCAATCGTTTTTTTTTGCGATCTGGACGCTTCGTTTGTGTTGTTTCTTTGCGATATAGACGCTTGTGATTTGTATCATGCCTAAACGGTGTGCATTGGGATGTTCAAACAGTAAGTATAATCATCATTACCTATATCTCTGCGATCCTGCCTCATCAATAGATGTCCATAGTGCCCAGTGAACTTACATGCTTGTCCTAAATAATAGGTAAACATTATAAGATTTGCATTACGGAAGGACCACTGCTGATATCCGTGTTATTTTCGTACTTTAAAATTACACGTCCCCACCCCTCCCCGCTCGACTGCCTCGTTAATCTAGTGGTCGCAAGCGCTACTGCTGAACATGAGATCCTGGGTTCGATTCCCAGATGGGGCCAAGTGTTACTGGGTTTTACCATAAGTAATTTCTCAGTAGCAGCCTGGATTTGTGCCCGTTTGATGGCAATAGGCTTGCCCCCTATTACATGGGACTTAAACATAACTGGCAAAATGTGGGTGTACCTACTATGGGTACACCTCCGCCTAATCTTGTCTGCTTTTTCATAATATTAATAGGATCATTGGCTAAGATGTCATATTGTTACGCATCATTATTCAGAAAAAATGGTACTTATTCGATCTTTAAACTTTTCAAGTTAAAAATTGTGATCTTTCTTTTTTTTTTTCAGAGAACTTCTACCATCAATTTCCACATCCAGAAAAGAATCCTGACCGTTTCAAGGCTTGGGTTCATATAGTTGGTGGGAAGTTAGATAATCCAGCTGATTATGAACTGTATAGGAAGAAGACAGAAACCGCAATAACCAGTTGAATTTTCTCGCTATTCCATCACTTCATCTTCCTGGTAAGACTTACATAATTTACAAATAAGGGCATTATAACTTATTACTGGGATTGAGTGTTAATTATATCATCTTTCACAGAAATCCTTCTAACATTAGGCAAAAAACATATCCAATTTGATGGAATTAATTTTGCTCATGTTTTCTAACAAGTACAAAATATACAATATCATGCATTGTCCTTATCCCATATTATACCCAATGTTGATACTAATCAATTAAGGCTACATTGATAGTATTGTTTTATTTTTATGCTTATCAGTAATTTTTTAATTCATATGTTCATTTTATATTCTTTTGTTATCAAACATATTTATGGTGGTTATTCTGTGTGGTGGAAAAATAAAACGTTTTTAAGTTTTGTCCCACTTTGAATTAAAAATTTCAACATTATAATTTTTTATTTTACACGCTCTACGACTGAAATGGAAATGGGCAGGCCATATTTCGAGATGTAGAGATCAAAGGTGGACATTGGAGTCAACAAAGTGGTCTGGACCGGGAGGCAAGAGAAACAGAGGCAGACCACGCAAGAGATGGGCGGATGACATCATCGAAGTAGCTGGTCCGAGTTGGATGGAGTTGGCCCAAAACAGGGAAAATTGGCACGGGATGGAGGAGGCTTTTACCCAAAAGGGATCCATATCCAAATAAAATATAAAACTATTAATTTGTAATCGCTATGTATAGAAAATATGGAATAAATTGAGCTTAATTATTATTTCCTTTATTCATATTTTTACAAACTAATTACATTTTTAAATATTCCTTAGAAAAAACAATATAAAAAACATTTAAAAATATAAAAAATTGTTGCCCACCGGTATCGGGAACAGGGTCCAAGCTACCGGTGGTCAGGGCTCCAGAGAGAGAAACCTCCTAACAATACGAGCCGTGTCCAGGAGTACTGCTTTCTGAATCAAGCCCTTGATCCAGCTGCCTAACGAGAGCCTCCTCAGGTATTCATCGAGGCTCTTAGCAATTAAGCCATGGGCTGATACGACTATCGGCACAATGATCGCTGAGTCCACATCCCACATGTCGACAACCTCGCGAGCCAAGTCAAGATATTTTATTTGCTTATCTTTCTCGGCTTTCACGAGGTTCTCATCATGCGGGACCGTTATGTCAACAATCATTGCGCGCCGCTCTGATCGATCCACCACCACTATATCAGGCTTATTGGCTAAAATAGTCCTGTCAGTGATGATGGATTGATCCCAGTACAATGTGATATTGCCATTTTCGAGAACTGGGTCGGGCACATACCTATAGTACGGCACTTCCGATTCCACAAGTCTGTATTTTAGAGCAAGTTGCTGATGGATAATCCTGGCTACAAGGTTGTGTCTATGCAAGTACTCTCCGTTAGCCAAACGAGAACACCCAGAGATAATGTGACGGATTGATTCACCTGGACGGTGGCATGCCCGACATATGTCAACCGTGCCGTCCTTCACAATAAATCTCCGGTAGTTATTCGTCATCATAACTTCATCCATAATTGCACAGACAAAACCTTCGGTTTCTCCGAAGAGGTCCCCGGAACGTAGCCAGGCTACGGACGCTGACAGGTCTACATCGGGCCCGTGCAGGGCCCGGTAAAAGCGTCCGTGAAGCTCCTTACTCTGCCATACCTCCCTGCGGTCGTTAGTGTCAAGCACTACAGGTTTGCGCCAGTTCTCTTTAGCCAAGGAGAGCGGGGTGAGGCCCTTGTCCACCGCGACCACATCTCGATGCATCCCCACGTCGGCTTCTAGGAAATATTCCCTGAGACTGCATATCTCGCGATTGTGGAGAGTCTTAGCGTTTAAAAAGCCTCGACCCCCACACTTCCGCGGGATATACAGTCTCATAACCGAAGAACGTGGGTGATGCATTCGATATGCCGTCAACAATGTACGGACCTTCCTATCCAGGGCGTCTAGTTCTGTTTGAGTCCATTTCAGTATGCCGAAAGAGTACATCAAAACCGGCATGACCCAACCGTTGAAGGCACGCACCTTATTTCCGCCTGCTAAAAGACTATTAAATACTTTTTTCAGGCGGCCAAAGAAGCGTTCCTTCAACGATTGCTTCATGTCAGCAACATTGATGCCCAGCGCTTCCGACATACCCAAATACTTATAGGTTTCGGTTGCTGAGAGGGATCTAAGATTTATGGAATCCGAGAGCTGGGTTCCCACAGATTCCACAATCTCCCCTCGTTTTACATGCATGACCGCACATTTGTCCACACCAAATTCCATCCTGATGGCGCTACTGAAAGTTTCAGTTACCTTCAGTAGCTCCATCAGTTGCAAATCGTTGGGGGCAAAGAGTTTCAGGTCATCCATGTAAAGGAGGTGAGATACAACTTGACCACCTCTCCTCAACCGATAGCCTAGACCTGAATCCTCCAGCAGCGTGCTAAGAGGATTCAAGGCTAAGCAGAACCAAAGTGGACTCAAACTGTCGCCCTGAAATATACCTCGCTCTATCCTTATCGGCTCGCTATTCCTCTGGATTTGCCGACATCCTGGATAGCGAAGGACTGTCCTCCATTGTCCCATACACGACATCAGGAAGGTGCGCAGAGTTGCATCTACTTTATACAACTCTAGCACCCTCATGAGCCATGTATGTGGCACGGAGTCATAGGCCTTCTTATAATCTATCCAACATGTCGACAGATCCCTTCGGGAACGGCGAACCTGTTGGCTAATGGCCATATCAATGAGGAGTAGCTCCTTAGTACCGCGGGACCCGTTCCTACATCCATTTTGAGAAGCGGACATGATAGAATTATCATCAATGTGTTTGTTAATTTTAGCTCTCAAAATGGATGTAAGAACTTTATAGACTGTCGGAAGACAGGTAATCGGTCTATAATTTTTAGGCTCCGCAGTACTACCCGATTTATGGAGCAGGTGGGTTATACCTGTTGTCAGGAACTCGGGCAGCGACCCTGACTCTAAGGCTGACTGGAACAGGGTTGCCAGGCGAGCGTGCGACCTTGTGAACCATTTGATCCAGAAGTTGTGCAGCCCATCCGGCCCTGGAGATTTCCAGTTAGGCAACGGACGGACTGCACGAACTACGTCTTGGGGGCATATGGTGATTGCCCCCATTTCTTGTACTGGATCGCACGCCCGCTCGACCTCCCGGGTCCATTCATCCTCGGTATGGCTAACAGGCACCGACCAGATGCTGCGCCAGAACGAACACATGGCATCATCATCCGGCAGGCGCGTGTCAGCCACACCTTGGTCCGGTCGCTCCCAAGCCCTATAAACCCACCTTTCATCTCTTTGGAATGTGCGATTCTGAGTGTATCGGTCGACCCGCCGTTTATACCTACGAATACGGTTTGCCCATGCATACACTTTCTGCTTCAGGAAGTCGATGCGCTCTGTGACACGGGACATGTAGTCTCGAGGACTGATATCAGTCCCCGAGAACGCCCGCCTCACAAAACGCATCACTCTAGGGCGTGTATTGCCCTCCCTGAAGCAGATCAGTTTGCCGATGAGTTCTCTGGCCCCACCAATACGTCGTTCAATCCTGTACTGCCATGCTGGTATGGCTGGCTTAGGTCGTGTAGCTCTGTCATCAGAAAATTTGACGTGAGCTACACGACATGCCGCTACAGCTGCACAATACAGGATTGAATGAGCATCGATGAGGTCTTCGCAGTTATCAAAATAGTTTGACAACTGCGAATCCAGAACAGCCACCAGCGCCCTATTTTTGTTATGCATGGGCAAACGAGGTACGCGTGGCCTAAGGTCGGCTGGCATGAACCGATATTCCCGAATCGCACCTTCCAAAGCACTCCTCATTTCCTCATTGTACTGGGTACTTACATTAGTAACCATGTCATCACTTACGTCGTTATTGCGATTTGGTATTATGCTAGACTGTGGTGGAACCACAGCCTGCGACGGCGTGGCAATGACATGGCTACTCTGCATTTCAGTCCGCAAGCGATCAAGTACGGTGTCATCCAACATACGATTACGCTGGATGACTCGCACCTGATCCGACAGTCGTTGCGCCGACACGTTGACAGCTGGCTCAAGCACCTGAAACAGAGAGAGCATCCGAACACGGTACGCGGTCAGGTTGTTTCCTCCCTCTGTAGCCCCATAATATGCGCGCATGACATTCTCGTTTATGGAATGAGTCCATCGCATGCGCGACACATTTCCACCGGCAGCGGGGACCCTGTTCGGGGCCGGTTGGCCACGAGGTCCCAAGCCCGCTGGTGGCCGTCCTCTTGCTCGTCGTCGAGGCGATGGTGGTGGTGGTGTCGACGGCGGGGAGAAAAACTCGTCGCTCGAGCTCGACGCAACTGCAGCGACCGGCGACACGATGCTCACGGATGTGGCGCGTCCCGGCGGCTGCGAGGCGGAGCTGAGCGACGAGCCCGGAGATGGTGGGTGTGCCTGTTGTTTGGCTCGGCTTCTGGTCAGCATCTTAATATTATGACGTTTTATGGCATTGGTTTTCCTTCAGATATTTTCATTTTTGGTATATTCCGGTAGTTTCATTTAATTTGGCTAATGTTTTTTTTTTTCTTCTCATAATTTCGTTGTCTAAACCGTTTTGTTGAAGAAATGTGGTAAAAATATTAAATTAAATTAGTTTCTGAAAATTTTATGTCACGTCAATTTGACATCCGAGCCACAGATTAATTAATTAATTAATTAATTATTATTATTATTATTAATTTTTTATTTATTTTGAAAATAAATAATATTAGTATTCTCTTATTTTCAGGCAAGTCTGATGAAGTTGGTACTTCAGAGAAAGTTTAACTCGCACCTGAACCTGTAAATGAAGAAAGCAGCCTTGTTACATTAAAACCGACACTGACAGGTACTTACATATTAATTCCAATTATTTATTGCATTCATGTTGTTGGTAAATAAATATATATATATATATACATATATATATATATATATATATAAAATTAGACCAAATTAAATCTAATAAAAACAACACACTAACAAAACTCCGTCTGTGTAGAAAGCCCCTGGGGCTTTCTGTCAAATAACCCGCGTCTGTGTAGAAAGCCCCTAGGGCTTTCTTTTGCTTCTGGTTTCTGAGTTGACACAGGCGGCGTGTTTTACTGTAACGATTTTGCACAAACTTGCTCAGAGTCTAGGATAAAGTACAATAAAGATATATTGCCTCTGTCCAATTGTTTGAAACGAACGAACGGCGTGTTACACCCGCCGCGCGCCCCGCTCCGTCAGTCGAAATTGCGCATGCGCGGCCAACGGTCGCTGTCGGTAATTAAAGTAGTGAAAGTGTGTTATGTGAGTGTAAATTGTGTTTTTCTCATGCCTGGGTAAGTGATAAACATTTTTGATTGCTTGTACAGTGTAATTGATAAAGATTTCGGGCAGAAATAGTCATTTCAACGAACATCGCAAGCCGATTTAACCGTTGGAGCGTCTTCGACGAACGTTTGGCCGTATTTTGACGGTATTACTAAAGATAGTAATGAAAAAAATGGCTATTACGTGTTTTTATGAGTCGTATTACAGATATTAGGCGTTTAATTTGAATATTATCGTATTTTTGATGTGATCATTCGAAAATTAAAATTACGTAAAACTATCAAACCAATTCAAACCAACTGCAGACGCGCCGGCCAATCACAGAGCCCGATTTGAGCCAGCTGTGTACGATTGCCTTTCTCAATAAATACTGGATATGGCATTCGTGATTTCAATTTGAATATTTTTTGTTGACGTTTTTTTTTTATTCGATATTTTAACCGACTTAAAAAAAGGAGGTTATCATTTAAGCACGTCTGAATGTTGAACTATTGGAACTGACAATTTATTAGATGTGCGTGTGCATGTATATATATAAGTTTGTTTATTTGGTTGTCTGTCTGTCTGTCTGTCTGTCTGTCTGTCTGTCATAACTTTCTCCGAAAGACATACAGGCAATAAATTCCAATAATTTCTCGTCTATGGCAATGCTGCTTTAATTTTATGCTTTTTACGTTTTTTTATTTTTTTTTTATTTACATAATATTCACGCTAAAAGACTTAAAATAATAATATTATCTACAAGTATGCACAATATTTTTGATTTCAATAAAAAAAAAAATCTTGCTTACATGTGTTGCCGTATCCATATTTTGTATCAAGCATAGTCAAGTACCTGAGTTTTTATGTTATTTTTTTGGGAAGTTGACCGTTTTGAATGTTGATTTGTGGAATGTTTTTGTTAGGCAGCATGCCTTTTTTATTTGACTAACGTTTTGTAAATATCTTCAACATGTAGAATGTTAAATAAGATTTCTAATTTACGCAACAAAATCACACAATTGATCCAACGTTTGAGTACCCATTTTTTGCGACCGTTTTCAAGTGTTTGTTTATGTTATCCGATACCATTTAACTAAACACTTCGCGCAGCTGAGACTCTTAGTGAGTTAAGTATGTGAACCGAACATTAAAATTAAATTGTAACCCGCGCCGCTTGCAGATAAGGTTTCTCAGAATAGAAGCGTAAACAAACCGTTTATTTTATTACAATTACCTGGTCGTAAATTACGTCATGTTATTGTTCAGCTTGTGAGTTGAAAAGATTGTATGGCGAGGTCTGTTCTTTTGTTTGATTTATGTACAATAGTGTGTATTTGTGGAAGTAAAACAATAACTTTTTGATATAATGGTTTAGTTTTTGAATTATAATGACCTTTACACAAGAAACTGGGAAAAGTTACCTCACGCTGAACACACATTAAATTACTAATACATTATAAGACAAAACTACATTTACCCATATATAATCTGTTGGCTAATTTAATAACAATTCCAAATATAGAACTGGTAGCGAGCTAACTAACGTAATTTCGGGTATATCGTCGTTTACGTCAGACGCGCCGAATTAACATAAACAAAAGAAGATGGATGACACTCAGCTGTCATGTTCGGAAAAATGGCCATCTCGGATGAAGGGTTACAGGTGACTGTGCCAGAATTATAACTCCAGAACACAATTATTGCCGACTGCAAAAGAAGGCAATAAATAAAAACAAAAGTAAGTTTTATTTAGATTGCTATGGGATTAGGAGACAGAGTGCACTTTTTAGGGAAACACTATGGTGGTGGATCACCATAGTGTTTTCCCTAAAATTCTACCCAACCCAATCCCAACTAAAAATCAAATGGCCTTAATTTTATAAAAGCTAATGACGAACAGATAAATACATAAATAGCATAGCTTAATAGAGATATTATGCTTAGTTTGAGACTAAAAAAATGTGTTTTTTTTTACAGATAATCATCAGCAGCAAGAGTTGTCGTCATTTTATTTGAACAAGCTAAAAACAACAAGAAGAAAAATTAAAATTTTGCAATCGAAATTGATCAGATCACAAAAGAAAAACAAAAGCCTTCAATCCAGGATAGCCAGTGCTGGAAAAATGTCTACAGATTTTTTATTAAAAAAACTGACAAACAAAATGACTACAGCAGCAAAAATTTTCACAAAAATGCAGTACACCCAGACAAGCAAGAAGCCTCTGGTCGCAGATTCTCGCTAGAAGAAAAAGTGCTCTCACTTTCTTTATGTATAAGAAGAGTCCAAGAAGCTATCCACTTTTGAAAATTAAAAATACCGTCAAGGAGTTATGTCCAGAAGACCGGTTATGCAGCATAATTTTCGACGAAATGTCAATTTCCCCCCAAATCCATTATAACGCAGCAAAAGACCAGCTGAGGGGGTTCACATTTGATGGCAAGAAAATTGCAGACCATGTATTGGTCTTCATGGTGAAGGGATAAAGAAAGAATTTTAAACAACCCGTCGCATATTATTTCATCAACTCCATGAATAAGGCTCAATTAAAAGAAATATTGCAAAAAATCATCAAGTATGTACGTAGTACGGGATTAAAGGTCATAATTATGTACCAATTGTGATCAAAGCACAGTCAATGTGAGTGTGTAAATAACTTGATAGAAGACACAAAAAACAAATTTTTAAGAGAAGACAAGGAATGGAAGAATCAAATCATTGAAATAGGGAAAACAAAAATAATCCCTCTATTTAATGTTCCACATTTATTAAAATGAGTCCGAAATAATTTATTAACTAAAGATTTAAAATACTATGATTTTGAAGAGAAGTGCGAAAAAACGGTACGATTTATCTGCTTAAATCGCACGGAGAGGTGAAATGCCTGCTGAGAGTCACAGATGAGCACATCTATATCGACAAAATACGAAAAATGAAAGTTAAACCAGCAGCCCAGATTTTCAGCCACAGCGCAGCTACGACTGCAGGACATCTCGTGGCAAGAGGAGACATTCCGGGAGAATGCCAAAATTTTGTGAAATATACAACATTAATGGACAATCTTTTTGATTGCTTAAATTCGAACACATTTCATGTGCCTGATGGTAAAATATATAAAGGATGTGTACGACGATCTGGTTGTCACCATGATTTGTGGAAGAATGCCATAAAAGTTTTAAAAACTGTAACATTTATTTAAAAAATTAAGGACAAAAATAACAAAATCCGTGTGATTGAAACAAAAGCTATACCATCTATAAAAAATTTCATACATACAATTGAAGGAATGCAACAATTATGGATATTGCTGTCCCAAAAATATTCATTTGATGCTATGCTAACTCGTAATTTCAACCAGGACCCACTAGAGAATTTCTTTGGGAATATCAGAAGTTATGGGGCGAGAAATACGGCACCAGACACGGTTGCATTTGAAGGGGCCTTTAAGTCCCTCTTAATTTATAATTTTAACTCGCCCCATTCTCTGCATGCAAACTGCGAAAAAGACGATGACAGCTGCTTGCAGAATCTGGATTTTTTTGTAAGAGAAAATATTGCGTCAACTTCTGATATTCCCAGCCCCATTGATGAGGAGACACCACAATTTTCTGAAAGCGTAGAAGACGAAGTTGTGGTGCCTTTCATCAACTTAAATACAAATGTAAATGATGCTGGTCAAGGCAATTATGTGTGTGGGTGGGTCTTGGGTAAATGCATTAAAAATGTATCAAAAAGCTCCAAAATTTGTAAAAAAGATATGTATGGCGACCCTGAAAGCAAATCAAATGAATATATAAGGGCCAAAGAACATAAAAAGGGTAAAAATTCTCTAATATGATGGAAATGGAAAAATGTTTTATCCAAATTCAAAATTTAGTGACAGACTTATTAAAAAAAGATGTTCCAAACTAAAACTTAAAATAAAAATGTTTACTGACATATTTGTTGACTTTCCATTCAGTTGTGAAAAACATAAAAAAAATATTAAAAAACACAATTATTAATGTGCTCATTTATAGTTGGTGTCGTTCAATAAACCGGATTTTGTCTGGCAAAATCACTTATCAGGGTGAGGATGGAGTTAAAGCAGCAGCGCAAGCTTATAAAAATAAACATAAAACAAATAAATAAGTTTTTTGTTAAAGAAAAGTTGTTTTTTTTTATGTATCCACTGTGTACCTTTTGGAATTGATGCTTCCTTACTATTATGCTTGTTTTTAATTTGATAAAGTTATACTATGATTTTTTTAAATAAAGTAGAACTTTATCAACTTGAAAACAAGTAAAATAGTAAGGAAGCGTAAAGTATAGGGTGCAATAATGCATAGGTAGTACATATAGCTAGTTATAGATATATATGTCACAAGTTTGTGGATGGCGATAATAGATGGCGCTATTCATCCGAATCAATTGACATTAGCGGTCTTCAATAAATTTTGCGAGCGGGCTCTCTATACCCGTTATATTACTTTACTCTATGGTGTAGTCTATGTTTATGTCTTAGTTTAATTTGTACTTTGTAGTTCTTCTCTTTTAGTGCAGAATTCCGGATATCTGCGTACAAATTTACAAATTTCAAAAATATATAGGCAGGGTAGTGTGAGGATTTTGAGTTCTTGAAAGTGTGGCTTACAACTATCTGTCTCTTCAATATTAACTAAAATTCTAACTAACTTTTTCTGTAGGGTGAGTAATGTGGGCGCGACTGTACTATTGCCCCATAGTATGACACCGTATTGCGTATTATATTACATGACATGCGTAGGCATACGCGTAGTACATGACAAGCGCAGTTTTGAGGGCTGTAGTTTTTTGATCTCACGGAGTGCGTAAGAAAACCTAGACAATTTCGATCTTAATTTTTGAATATGAGCCTTCCAATTAATATGTGTGTCTATATCTAAGCCTATTAAGGTGAATTTGTCTACTACTTCTAATTTGGAGTCTTTGAAGCTAAAGTTTATATTTATAGGTACTTTTTGTCGGGGGTGAAATGTCATTATTTTGGTCTTATTATAATTAATTTCAAGATTAGCAAGTTTAGCAGAAACCAGCCTCAATGGTTGACCTGCGACTAAAAACGCCATTTAAAAAAAAAATCTTTTCTACTTTATGGTTCCCAATCGCGATTTACATAATAGTCTATTCCCCAACCCCTGTCAAAGTGTCAACTACAGCCAGGCCAGCAAGACGGCTAGCAAGAGCTACTACTAATATCCTCCTAGAGTATGTATGTTCTGTGCTAATATCTAATCTGTGGGCCACGGCACAGAGCATCAAATATATACTGGTCACTGGCCACGGCCAGCCTGCCAGCTACAGAGCTAGTTAGCTTGTTGCTACATATTAGTAATCTGTGGAGCTAGTGCCCAGTTTGGATTTGTGGTATTCGTTTTATTTATTGTTATTTTGTTCAGCAGCCCCAGTTTTGTTGTCTAAGCCCTGCTAGCGAGTGTATGGCAGCTTGCAGAGAAATTGTTCACACTTTTAATTTGGCTGTAAAACTTTAAATCCTACCTAAAAATCGAGTGTTGTAATGTGGTCCCATGCCTAAAAATTAAATATCATATTTTTTTGCGAAACAATGTTAGGAATGCGAGAAAAAATGGAACGGTCAATAGCGTTTGTTAAAAAAGTTCAACTTGTTCCTCTTTGTCTCTGCGTTAGGTATGCTGTGTTGTTAGCCTATGTTGTTAGCTTCAAAGTTGTTAGAAGCATAAAATGTTTTTGTTGTCGAAGAGAGAATTTGTCCGTAATTTTGTACTGTTGAATAGTCATACAATGTTATTGTTGGGTATTAAGGTTGGTTTTTAGCAAAATATTTATTTATTTTATTATTTGGGATTGCACACACAATGTGCTGTATGTTTGAGTACTAGGCACAGACAGTACTAGGGTACTGCTAATTTCTTTAGAAATATTCACCAGCAGACCCATGTAAGGAGAAATGAAAAAGAAATTGATACAATAGTTTGTGAGAAAAGTTAAAGAAAAATGTGTTTCAAGTAATAAATAATCTATTTTGAGGATGTTTCACAGTTTGATTAGACAGTTCTATAAAAAAAGTGTTGTTTGTGAAGTTATAGACTGGTTACACTTGTTTTTCCTGTCGAAAATAAATAGCACAAATAGGTCAGCATTGACAAAAAAAAAAGCGAATCGTTGAATGATTTTTTTAGATGGCTGTTGGTATTATCAGTGTGTTGGTTTAATTCATAATGTTTTTTTTTTAGATTTGTTGAGATTAATCTCCAGTCAGTGGGTCATCTTAGGGGCGGAGTTCAATTTGATCTGTTTTGGTTAAAAGGTTGTTATCTGAGATTTTAAAATATTGTTTGTATACAAATGTTATCTTCTGTTATAAAGTTGTCCATCATGGCTGCTAGTTTCAAAGAATATTGTTATATATTTTTGGATCTCTGGTGTGGACACAACAATATACAACCAAGAAATTAAGATTGGTTGAAGGCAAGGTTTCCCGTCTTTAACATTAAAGACAAAAACCTTGCCCTCAACCCCATCTTAATTTCTCTGAGGTAAAAGAATTAACTCACTGTTTCAATTGAATGATAACAAACCATCGAAGTCTATTTATTATTTCTTACAGCATGTCTATAGTCAAAAAGTTACAAGTGATCAAAAAAATACTCATTGAACTCATACCAAATTAAAATAGGTTACATCAGATCCAGCAAAAAGTTGGACTTTACTCCTACAATTATTAAAAACATTACATATTATTCTTAGTCAAAATGTGGAAAATATTGGGATGAGAATTATCTGTGAAATACTGGACAAAATTGGGGTCCTATTCATTGGTTGGGGCATCTCTATTTTTTTTCATCTTGCTGGATTTGTTTTTAGTTTTGACATATGGGGTCACACAAGCTTGACCAGGTATTTATGGTTATAATGATTGATGTTTTTGTGTCACACCATCATTATTTTGCTTGCATTTTAAAATAGACTCAAAAAATACAATGATAAGGTTGATTAGTAGAGAATACCTTGTCAAGACAAGGCATTCTCTACCAGTCAACCTTATACCACTCTTGTACATGAATTTTAAATAAATAAATGTCATTTATTCATTTTAAAGGCTTATACATAATTATCTAAAGCTTAGCCAAGAGTAGAAAATAATTGAGGGTGCTACTATCATTTCTATGGTATTGGTATTATTTTTACTATAACATGAATGAATTTTATACTTGAAGTATTTTTAAAGATGAATCAGAATAGGGAAGATCTTTTAATTTTACTTTATAATGTAATTTCTAAATTCTTTTACTCATTCGGCCCTGTTATGACAAAACGCTGTAATCTGTAAAAGGTCATTTTGAGAAAAACGGGTTTACAAGTTTACATCTTTAACTCGTTACCAAATTTTATCTAGTATAGATAATAGTATTTGTTATATATTAGGTTTTTGTAACATATTTGTCATAATATTTACTCAATTTCATTTTAACATCATACTATCGTATTTTCTATAGATACCTCACATATATTAAAAAATATGTATTGTTACAATAGCATGTAGCTAGCCAGTATTCGTCTTTGTTGTGACATAACAATGTAATCCTTGATTACTGCGTTTTGAAGTGATATGTTCTATGTTGTTCTATGTTCTATGTTAAGGGTTTGGTTTCCGCACTTAGTCCATAAAGTGGACCATTGTACGTAAGCCATGGTGGCCGTTACTCCAACCAGCCCACCACCCTCCAGAAGCAGATCAGACTTCCCGGTCTTCTCAGGACATACGCAAGGGATCTCGGTGCTACAAGAGTCTCCTCGCGGATCTGGGTGACGCCGGTGCACTCGAGGAGTACATGCGCTACCGTTTCCTCAGCCTCCATACACGCTCTGCACAGGGGGCTGTCAGTGATATCTAGGGTGTGGAAGTGTTTATTCAGTGAGCAGTGTCCAGTGATGGTCCCCGCCACCAGTCGTAGACTATCTCTGTCCAGGCGCAGAAGGCGCTTGGTCAGCTGTGTATCCAGGGATGGCATAGCCTCCTTGGATTGCCTACACCCTGGTGTCGAGGTCCACCATTTTTCTGCTTCTGTTTGAGTGTGTTCCTTTAACCAGCTCCTTGTTACTGGAAAGGAATGGGCACAATGGGTTCAGGTCCGAAGGCTTTAGTGCTGGATCCCTTCTAGCGAGTTCATCAGCTGCATCGTTTCCAAGTGATCCACTGTGTCCTTTGATCCATTGTAGTGTCACCGTGTTGCGGTTTAGTACCGTAACTCGTTCGAGGGAATTATGGCATTCTAGTATTAGTCTCGACGTAATCTGGTTTCTCTTCAAGGACTGAAGAACTGAGGCACTGTCGGAGAGTATACGAATATGGGTATCCGTAACCTCCCTGACTTCTACGGCGTGTGTCGCTTGGATAATGCCTACGCACTCAGCTTGGTAGACCGAGTTGAGCATTCCCAGGGGTCTGGATATTTTAATGTTAAGGTCGTCGGAGAAGACTCCGACACCTGTCCCTTCGTCGGTCCTTGATCCATCGGTGTAGATCCTTAGCTCCGTTGGACCAGAGTAGTCATACATCTCCGCTGTGAGCTCTATGTTTTAGTGTTTTTGAAAGCAGTGGGTCTTCAGGGTTCTGTCGCAGGGTGATACCATCATGGGCTGTTGTTTGATTGCATCGTCTTTTATGCGTGTATGTTTGATTCTGGAGTCCTTACTCAGGGTACCGGATATTTCGAGCCTGAAAATCGCTAGGGTCGCCTCCTCTCTTACGACGAGGTGTAGAGGTGGCAGCCCCAGCATCACCTGTAAAGCGGCAGTGGGTGATGTCCTCATGCTTCCGGTGATTGCTACGCAGGCAAATCTTTGTAGCTTCTCGAGATTTTTTTGAGCTGTGCTCAGGTTGGTCCTGGGCCACCAAACTAAGGAGCCGTATGTGATGATTGGCCGGATAACTGTAGTGTATAGCCAGTAGGTGATTTTGGGACTTAGGCCCCAATTTATGCCGAGCAGTCTATGCTGGCTTTTGTGGTGATTTAATCGATGTGTTTTGCCCTATTCAGCTGTTTGTCCAAATAGATACCCAGGTATTTGGTTTCAGTCGACAGGCTTAGGGTGGTCCCGAAAAAGCGTGGTAACTCTACAGTTACTGAACTGAACTGAACTCGTCCTCTTCGAAGAGGACGAGTTCAGTTCAGTTCAGTTGGTAGGGTTCACTGCTAGTTTGTATTCCTTGCACCAGTCCTCTACCATCTTCAGGGCTTGACGCATAAGGTTGCACAGTGTGTTTTCGTGTGTTCCGTTTATTATTATGGTTATATCATCGGCATATCCCACCGTGAAGTAGCCTCTGTCGTTGAGACGCTTTATGAGACTGTCTACCACGAGGTTCCATAGGAGTGGCGAGAGGACGCCCCCTTGGGGGCAGCCCTTCGCCACGATGGCTCTAGTGGTGTCGTTCACCGTAACCTGTACGGCTCTCAATCTGAGCATGTTTGTGATCCATCCTCGCAGGGTCGAGTCCACGCCGTGTTCCTCGAGGGCTGCGTTGGAAAATGGTTTTGTCAAAAGCGCCTTCTATGTCAATAAAAACAGCTAGTGAGGAGCATTTGTGGTCTACTGCACATTCGATCTTGGAGATTACACTGTGGAGTTCGGATTCCGTTGATTTTCCTGTGGAGTAGGCGTGTTGTTGTTTGTGGAGTGGCATCTCCTGAAGAGGTCCGTCCCGAATGTGTCGGTCACAGA
This sequence comes from Eugnorisma glareosa, assembly GCA_947578425.1. Lineage (NCBI taxonomy): Eukaryota > Metazoa > Arthropoda > Insecta > Lepidoptera > Noctuidae > Eugnorisma > Eugnorisma glareosa. Next base: position 13,307,668 of record OX387960.1, on the reverse strand, counting down.
GTCTCTCAAGGGTTTTCAGTAGGAATGATGTCAGGCTTATTGGTCTGTATGCTTTTGGTTGTGTATAATCAGGTTTGCCTGGCTTAGGGATGAAAATGACTTTCACCTCTCGCCATTGAAGTGGTATATAGTTATTTGCTAAGCAGGCTTGGAAGATGGCAGCCAGCCACGGCGTAAGGACGTCTGCTCCCCATTGCAGCAGGGCTGGGAAGATTTCATCTAAGCCTGCGGATTTGTATGGTTTAAAGGTCTTGATTGCCCATTTTATTCTATCTTCGGTTGCTACTGTACGGGCTCTGGACCAGTCCCGGTCGTTTGGCGTGTGCATTGGCTCGCTTGGCCATGCTCTGTCCTCGGAGAGGTTGCAGTCTGGGAAGTGGGTTTCCAGAAGAATTTTACTAGTCTCGTGGTCCGACTTTGTGTAAGTGTTGTCTGGGTTTTTCAGCGATCCGAGGGTGCGATCCTGGTCGGTGGACAGGATCTTTCTTACTCGCGCGGCTTCGCTGTTTGATTCAATGTCCTCACAGAATTTCCGCCAGGCTGCTCTGCTGGCATGCCTGACTTGTTTTTCGAAGATATATTGTGTTTTCTTGTATAAGTCCCAGTCTTCTGGGAGCCTGGAGTTTTTCGCTCTGTTGAATTGTTTGCGCATCGCTTGCCTGAGCTTGCTGAGTTCTGCATTCCACCAAGAGTTTCCCTTGCTCTTGGTGTTTGGATCTGGTAGTTGGCAGCAGGCATGGTAGGCTTCAATTATATATTCCGAGAGTTTTATTACAATGTCCTCAAGTTGTTTGGGATCTGTTAGAGTTAAGGGTATTTGGTGCCGTGTTAGCAGTGAGGCCAGAAGCCGTTTGTAGCCGGGTACGTTGGTGCGGCGTGGATTGCGCCTAGGTTCGGGTTTTTTTGTGTTAGCTACTAGTGAGAAACGAATCCTTCTATGATCAGAGCAAGAAGGCTCGTTGGAAACGTGCCAATTAGAGATAAGTTTTGTCGCGCTCTCTGAAGCCAGCGTTAGGTCAATTATCGTTGGTCCGCGAGCTGTGACCCAAGTGTGTTCCGAACCGCGGTTTACGATGTTAAGGTTAGTGGAGAATAGATATGTGCATAATACCTCACCTCTAGTGTTGGCTTTGACACGACCCCAAAGCGGGTGATGGGCGTTTGAGTCCGTGCAGATGACCAGGTCCAGGTTGGCGTCCTCACAGTACCTTACCAGGTCGGCCATCTCTTTAGGTGGGCAGTCTTCATCCTCGCCTGGCATGTAAACCGAGGCTAAGACGATGTCAGGTGCATCGCCGTCAGTCTTGAGTCTGACGGCTGTCAGGTCTCTGGAACATAGTTGTGCGAGTGTTGTCGTAGGTACATCTTTGGGTATGTAGGCGCAGGTTCGTGATTTTTCTGTGCCCTGTGTGTCAAGAATTAGCTTACCTCCACTGTTTCCAAGGCCGCATACTCTATTATTTCGAATCCACGGCTCTTGGATCAGGACGATAGTTCGGGGTTTCGTCTCCAGCGTCCTGCGTAGGCAAGCCGTGGTAGTCTGGCTATGCTGGAGGTTGGTCTGGATGATGTTTAGGGCAGCGGGTGGGGGCGCCGGCGGCAGTGGGGTGGAGTTAGGAGGAGATGGATCCATCGGATAAATCCCCCCCATCCTCCAGTTCATGCCGGTCGTCGCTCAGTGTCGGTGAAGAAGTGAGCCGCTGCTCTGTCTACCCTGGTGAGGTCGGCATGCGCACAGCGTCAGCATCAGCTATCGCCGTTCTGGCCATCTCCGCCTCCAGTTGTGTCATCGTCAGGTCAAGCTCTGTCGGTGTCGGTCTTTTTTGTACAGTGTCTGTGGTCGTGGTCTGGGTGTCAGAGGGTTGGGTGTTGGGGAAAAAGCGCACGTATAACGACCCCAGTAGGTACGATACCCGCCGCTCCCTCCCCAAGACCTTTTCGACTTCCTCCGGTGGGATACCCAGGGTCAAATATGTCCCATGGTTATCACCACCGATGGATGTGTCTATGTCATACCAAGTGTTCTGACGAGTCAGAACACTCTGGAGCCGCGCTATGTCCCCGTTGTACCTGGGCACAAAGAGCGCTGCTCGGACACGGGTCGGTTCGTCGGACTGCTTCATGACTGTCAGGGTCGCGTCTGTGTTAGGCAGTCTAATCATGGGCACGTTCTCAGTCAGCAAAGCCAGGGCGCTGTCGTCCTCACACCACATGTGAACAGTGCCATCCGCTACCCGTGGGTAGCCGCGGAAGGCCTGGAGTGGTTTGGAGGGGTCAGCGTCCATGACGAGGTCTTCGAGGCTGAGCTTGATGTGCTCAGCCTCGTCAGGGGTCATGTCGCGGGATGGAGGCGAGAGGCAGATCGCTACGGCGAGCCGCGCAGGAATATCCTTTGTGGCCCGAGCGTAGGTTCTCTGCTCCCCTTGAGCGGTCTGGATTTTGACGCGCTTGGCGTCCCCCTGGAGCGTACTCGGCGAAGCCGTATCGTCCGGGCGCACCCTCTTCGCCGTTCCCTGGCCGCTTGGCCCGGGTTGCGGTTCCGAAGGGCTTGGCACGGTGTTTCGTGCCAGGGATACCCTGCGCGACAATCCAGATCGCTTGCCTCGCTTCGTTTTGGGTCGGTCTTGGGTCGCCTCGGTGCGGTTCCGGTTGTTTCCTCCGGATGGTCCTGGTGCGGGCAGTGACGTTCCGCGCTGGGTTACCCCTTCGCGTAATGGTCCTTGCCCGCATGTTTCCGCATCCGGCTGCTTTTCGCGCTGGGTTTCCCCTTCGCGTACTTGCGGCTGGTCGCGTACTCCCTTACAAGCAACCGTTTTCGCATCGCGCTGGCTATTGCCTTCGCGGATCTTGCTCAAACGGTTGTTGAGATCTCTCTCTCTGTTTCGGATTTTTCCGCGCTTACGCTTTAGCGAGCGTACTTCGTCCACAGAGATGAATCCAGGGCCACCGGATTCAACTTTCTTTCCCGTCCCGTGGTGTCGAGAGTCAATGTCTCTCAGCCTTGCTTCGATCTTCTCGCGCTGTAGTGCCAGCGCGCGGAGTTCGCCATCAAGACTGGAGAGTCGTGCATTGTCGGGGTTGTTCGTTACACTGTTCCAAACGATGCTCTGTTGCCAGGCCCTCGTGGAAAGTATAACGGGTGTCAGGGTCGTAGGCGCGGATGTCGCAGCGGTCGTGTCAACCGGCGCAGAGGTTGCAGCCATGGTAGTGTCAGGTGCGTGTACATTTTATTTTGCGCGTTGCAATTATCTGCATATAAAATTACCGTGTTATAATCTCTGCAATACATTTTTAGGAACAGAACATATGCTGTTGCTACATGAAATGCTTTTCGACCAGATTCACCTTCATGCCACAACATCGCCGTCGCCGGCTTATTTCCTTTACCTATCCCAGCAAAGGTTTCATTGAATAGGTTCAGTTTTCGGCTAAAGAAAAAATCTTGATTATTTAGTTGTGGTATGGTTATACATTTTTTCATATCTACTGTAAATATCGCGATCCCCGAGTTCTCTTTTTCAGCATCCTTGCTGTCCGCATTCATGTGAGCTCTTGAAATATTTTTATTGTCCAAATGCTGCGGATACTGAATGCAAACTTCACAATTACATTCATGGCATGAATGGTCCGTGACGTTTTCATCTCTAGGTAGCTTAGGTTTAGGGTGAGCTACATCATGAGCCTCACACTTTGGACATTCATCCTGCACAGGTTGCTGAGTTGAAATGTTTTTCATTTTAATCCTCTTGTGGAATGCAGACGAGCTACATGGCTGCTTGTTTTTACGTTCTAAGTGTTTTTTTTAGAAATAGAAACATTTGAGAGAGCGTCAGTCCAGTTGGCAAATATCGTCTGTTGGGTGCATGCTCTAATCTATAATGAGATGATGCCGGATGGAATAGTTCAATGAAGTCATCTATCTCTTTTAACACGTTGAACGCCGCTTTAATTTTTCAGTCTTTCTGTGTGGGCCGTGGGTCGACATACAATAGTTCCGTTGGGGCCGCGGGGGACAACATATGACCGCGAGTCAGAGGCGATTTTAAGCGTCTTTATTGGGCCGTCGGGCACAGATATGAAGCTGATATGTATTTGACACGCGCTTAGACGTGGAGTTGCGGACACCAGCCCGCTATACAATACAATACAATACAATATGTATTTGACGTGACCCCCACGGCCCTGCAGACAAACAGATTGTATTTGGTTTTTAGTAAAAATATGACTTAGAAAAATATGACAAATAATTCCGAAAACAAGACGAAAGTTCTAAAGGACAAAGTGTGTATGATAATGTGTTATTTTATATTTTTCCTTAACATTACTATTTATAATTTATAATGTGTTGTAAAATACCTTTGTTCGCAACGAGTCACACTAAATCGTGTCACCGTGTGACTGGTTGAGAAAAATATTCGCATGGAGTAACAGTGTGTATACTGTTACTATTTACTTAAGCAGTTAAAATCTGGTTAAAGTTGTACTACATAGCTGTTAGGGTTTAATTTTTCGGGGATAGTTTGATGAATTAAACTACATGTTTGTAAATCAGACTTAATAATTATTTATTCCAGTTTTGAAATGAAACAAAATTAAATCAGACTTTAGATTGAGATCAATATCAACGTTACTACACCTATTATTTTAATGAATTTTAAGGAAAAATCAAAACAAAAAAATGGTTTGTTAGGGCAGGTTTCACAAAAAGTTAGTTTTTTTCGTCTTGTTTTTGGCTAATACTCGTCCCATTACTTTAGTATTGTCTTTGTAGCACTGCTGACATGTTCATCGACTATTTTTGCTAGTGCCGTCTTTCTTCGCAAGCTTATGCTTCATTCTTATTGGTCTTGAAACCTGACTTGATGTTTCACTTCTCATTAACAGGCCCTTCAACACTTGTTTCCTAAATTCAACTATTTGGATTTTCGTCCCGGTTACTGCTTGATATAATACTAGTGCATTGATAACTGCAGTGTTCAACAGCAAGTTTATGGCAACTTTTATGTACCATTTTACCGATTTTCTTAATGGCGTGGAATAAGCTCCCAGTTGGTCGGACAAATCGACAGCTCCTTTTGCCCTATTATAGTCAAGCACGATTTTCGACTTCGATACCGCTTTTCCTCGCTTTGTAATTGTCTGGAAACGGTCGGAATGTTTGGTCGAAAGAACAAATACGTCTCTTTTATCTTTCCACTTCATGATAGTAATTCCATCTTCGCTCTCTCTAGCTATATGTATATTCACCTGTCTTCAGTTTAGCATTAGCAACCTCTTTTGGTATATTCCTTCTATTTTTTCTAATAGTGGGTACTATTACTAGGTGTGTTTCTTTTTCCAACAGACTTTTTCCTTGCTAAGTCAATACTCGTATACCAATTGTCAGTATACAACGTGTGACCCTTGTTCAACAAGCCACTGCAAAGTGACATTACAACGTTTGCCGGCGTAGTATTCACTTGATCGTTTTCTTTTCCCGCATAAATATTGATTTTATATGTATACCCCGGTAGAATGCATAATTTAAAGTCTTTCATGCCATATTTATGGCGTTTCTGTTTGTTATATCGGCCGGCAGGACATGAGCGGGGATGACCGACACCCCGACCCCCGCGGCCCCCGCAAACGAACAACGCGATTTATTTCCGCGTGAGCCATGGGGGGCAACTGTTGAGTGGCAGTAGTATTTTGGTAAAATAAAGTCACAAATAAGTTTTCTTCGATTTATTTCATGTGATTTGGCACTTTTTCTGGCCCCTAAAGCAATAAAAACTTATACGTAAAATTAAAAATCGGGCATTTTTAACCTGGCTCCTTTTACTAAATAAGTGAGGCCCATATGTTGTCCCCCACGGCGCACAGACTGTCCTGTAGAACAAGCTAGCTGGACAAAACTACTAAGTAATTATTAAATTGATATTTCACTATTTTAAGTAATTTTACATCGTGATCGATCGCCTTTACATAATGGGATATCAGTTTTGTATGTTAATGGAATAAATAGTAAAGGCGAACGGCAGGGTTGTATGGGAGTTTCGTACACCTAATAAAATATCGTGTTTTGGGATATTTTTTGTTTTAATTGGTAGTCAATACGATAGGCAAGCCCTTTTAAAATTCTTAGATTTTTAGAAGTTGGGACCTAAAAGTTATAACCAGTTTTATTTTTGAGGTTATGTCCCAATAAATATTATTACGTGTAGGCACATAAACATTGTTTTGGTGAAAAAGGATATGTTTTAGATAGCTGGTGCTATCTTTGTAGTGTTTTACTTATCATTAAGTTGGCAAATTGACATGATAATTGTACCTATTCAGTAGGGTGCTTTAGGAGAGACCTACGCCCAGCAGCGGTCTGCAATATGATGATGATGATGAATGATGAAGATGATGATGAATGATGATTTGATGATGATGATGAATGATGAAGTGCTGATGGAGTTTTGAGTGTGGGAAAATAAAAAAACTTTGTTTATGTAAGAACTTACATTTATTTTATTGTTCATATAATTACCTAATCGATTCTTAATATTATTTCATCTAAGAAAGGAGCAGGTCGGGTCATACCTTCATGGCGAGCGTAACTAAGGTACCAAATAATGCTCATAACATGTGAGCAGCATCCCACTGTTCTTAAACCTACAATGCAATTACAGCAATAACTTTTGATTGCGTCCCGACCATTCATATTTGTTTCTGCAACTATGAAAACAAAATAAGTTCTAGCAGAAGAATGGCGGGACTTTATTTTAGCACGAAGCAACATTGGGTTTATTCCCTCTAAGCCATGTATTCTCTCTCGAGATACCTCTAATGTATACACTCCATGAAAACGAAAATGCTCACCCACATATGAATGAGCCTGGCGAATTTGGTATATACCACAAGCAAATAATATCAATTCCTCCATGGATAGCCGCGGAAAGGAGAGGGTTGTCGCATCAATGGGTACAAACCAGGAACCGCGCCTGTTTAAATTATGTAATCTAACTAATTCAGCTACAGTATTTGTTAAAAACAGGCGCTCAAATATGATTGACACAAACTGCTCTGCATGTATATTTTCTGTAAATGGCGGAGTAAACGCATTCAGCAGAGCAGCTGCTATTTTAAAATCTGCCATTAAATTGCGACAACCACGGTTAAAATATTCATGGCGGAATATTTTGAAGTCTCTCTTAAAACGGCCAGTCACCGCTTCTACTACCCACCTGTTAATAGTGACACAGCGTGAACGGTTGGCATCAAGAGTAGATAGCTGTGATTGGCCGTCTTCTTTGGTTTCAGGCATATGACCTATGTATCCTTTCTGATGCAGACTATCCATGCAGTCACGAAAACCTCTATCTACAATGAAGATATCGTATTCGTTATAAAAATCATTAAATTCAGTTTCGTTTAATAAATCATTCATTATGGTGGCATCATTTGTAGTGGCACTATATGTCCGCGTACATCTATAATATATCCATCAGAGGCACAGAGGATAAATGGCTTTAATAAATTCCTATATTTATATTATTCCTTTTGGAACAAGTAATTACTACTTTTTTGTGTATATATATATGTTGCATCAGCTATTGTGATTGCAGGTTTTTGATCAGCTGGTGCATTAGGCTCACCAAAAATGTGATCGGCAATGTATGCATTTCTTGCTGCCACTTGGTCCCTTCTTAAATGAGAAAAACCAAGAAATTGTGGAACATAATCAGTTAGCAAAATATTTCTTGCTACAGACATTAATGTCTCTAGGGTCCTTCTCGGAACTTGAAATAGACATGACAATCTGTCCCCTGAATCCCCAGTCCTTAATTTACACAATAAGGCTGTTAATGCAAAACTACCCCGATGCATATTCCTAAGCCTGGGTGTTACATCTAATATTTGTTGATGTTGTTGTTTATTTATGCCTATAAAGTACTGTACTTGGTTATCGGGTAGTTTTGAATATTCTCATAAGAGATGTTGCTTAACCCTTCCATTAATATAAAAATGATCTCCTCTATGTGTGTGGAAGTAAAGCTATTAAGGCTATACTCAGCAGTATACAGGTTTTCATAATTAGCGTCCTGTCTATGTAAGGAGCAAATACGAGCTCCTCTTGGTATAAAATATTGATACCTAACCAATACATCTTGCCTGGTTTCTTCAGGCACAATATTTCGCTCTGGTTCCATGCACTCTTGGAAAATGCAGTGTCTTGGTGTTTCAGCTGCTCTTCTTATATTGGGCAACACAATATATTGGGGTCTTTCTTGTGGTCCTTCTGGAACATAGAAGCTCAAATCTCGAGCTTGGCCCCAGCAAACTCCGCAAACTTCATTCATGGATGACATCTGTAAATAAATACTATTGATGAAATATAAATTAAACACTAAGTACAGATAGACTTAAATTGCGCCCAACATGACCAAGCTACAGAATAGTTCTTGACGTACAAAGATTGGCTTTCACCTTACAGAAAACCATTACCAAAAATATCTATGTTGTGTTAATATGAGAGAGAAGGGCTAAGTTACAATGGAAAAACCAGTATCCTTTTGTTGTTAGTAGAGCCAACATCATGACTGTCCCAACATGACATGTTTAGCAACATAAAATAGTAATTGCCCTTTGCATGACACGTTTTTATAAGCTAATTACCATAAATATATTATTTCATATAAACCTGTTGGTGCTCCAACAAACGAGCAGTGTTGTCAGGATTCCACTCTTGATCTGATGTTGGGGTGGATAGACTCTGACCACATACAGCACACATCAACTCAGCACCCTCCAGATGATCAGGTACAATGGGTTGAAAATCTTCATTTGGTGAAACAACCCTAGTTCTTCTAGCTCTTAGCCAACACGGCACACAAGCTTCATCTTCAGAACGAAGCTAAAATAAAAAATATAAATAAAAAAGCTTGCATTTAAAAATGCATGGATTAGTGGGAAATAATTTACATTGTTTTAACACATACATCAAATCAAGATACCTAATTGATAAAAGTTATAATAGGTACATGTTGTGATACCTCTCGTGGTTGGATCCAAGTAGCAACTGTGTTAGCCATTCTTTGTTCTTCTTCATTTGCACCTTCAATCAAAATCCTGCGTCGACTGATTCTTAGTAAGGATCGTCCGCATACAACACAAACACTTGATGGCCTATGCGTCTCCTATTATCAGAAGAACGTAGATGAGTAGCTAGCTGCCAGCATGCATGGCAAACATGGTCAGCAGGAGTTATCTGGAAATAATGAAGTGATTTTGAGTACGGCTCAACATTGCTTTATATGACTATGACAGTCATACTAACAGAGTAATAACTATTATAACCTAGACTCCAAGTTTGAGCAAAATCGTTATAGTAAAATACGCTGTCTGTGTCAAAACATAAAGTAGAGTAAAAGAAGGCCTTATTTATCATTTTGAGCGTCGTGATATTTTACAAATGGCAACTTCTAAATAAATAACTACGCTTAGTTGCGTTTAGTATAAGATTATATTACGTTTAATTACTTAAATCTTTTAATTGATATAATTAATTAATCCGGACTTCTAAAAATACTAATGTTACATGAAAATGAATGGTTTAGTTGCCTTATTAAGTGGTACAAATTCTATCACAGAACAACAAAAAAAGTATGTTGTACGAATTCTGCCGTTCACCTTTCAGAACACAAAACGAAAATAAAATTACTATAACTGTTTATTGTAAGAAAAATCACATGTTGGCTCCGCACCGTTTACATTAGCTTCTAAATCATATAAACACTAGCTAATAATAATAATAGAACAAAAAAATAATAGAGAATAGTAATAATAGATACTTAATAATAATCATTTACAAATTTGGGTTTCTCAGTAAACTTAAAACTTCCTTAGGAAATGACTTAGATTTCCTGGGTGGTGTACTTCTATAGGAAGCTATTAGTGGATCAGAAGTCATCAATAAATATTTAAACATCTACATATTTGTGGCCACCCTGGATATTTTGCGTGTATGGTGTTCTCGCACTTTTCTTAATTCTTTGTTGCGTGCCTCCTGTGCTTCTTCGGACATTTGGCCAATAGGTATTAAAAATGATTTTATTATTTCGGAACCATGAATTAAAATCTTATGTAGAGTTACTGGCATTGGGTACCAAGAATATTCTTTTAAATAGAGCTCCTTTGTCTCAGAACAAAATATTCCAAATTTGTCCGTATCACTTTCATATCCCGAAGATATTGTTCGTAATATTATCCCAAGTTTCCGGATAAGGTCTTAGTTTAATCCAGTAAGTCTGCTTGTAAGGTTTGGATCTGCAAAAACTCTGCGTGCAGTATTACCATCATTTGCATTTCCGGCAGTTTGCTTCGGTTCATCGATGTGCATCCCGGTTTCACGAAGAAATTTATCATGTATTTCTTTCTTTTTTGCTTTCATGACAGTTTTATTTTCTTCTCTGATTTGCCACATTTTTAGTTGAAGTCTATATGAAATGTTCAGGAGACATTCCATGCAGCGTATATAAGCATGTAGACTGGAAATACCAAATTTATAATAATCTTGATTCGGTATTTTATCCAACACCTCGGTGTTCATTTCTTTTGAGGTGGCTCCGCATATATAACATTTTTGTGAGCTTTTCGTTTCTGTTATGGCATTACAAACTTATGTGTCAACCATGGTCAGTGATAAGTCGCACAGTACTTCCGAACTGTTTTCAAACTCTATCTTCGTGGGCTTAAGATTTCGTATCTGAATTTGCATGCTTTGATATTCTTGCTGCAGTAACTGTGTAGTTTCTTTTTTAAATAATAACTTCACTGGACGACAATATTGTGTCGACGATGGTCGTGGATTCTGCCATACAAGAGTTTTCCTATCATTATTTACACAAAGTCTCACTGTTACCAATGCTATGGACAGTAGGTATTCGTCTGTGCCTGTTGTTGCAGTCATTTTTTGTTTATATAAACTGCCACTGGCCACTGGAGCCATCACAGCCCCATTTGCAATACAAAATGAGTTTATTCTCCAGTCTTTCAAAAACATTTTGCAAAGTATTGCAAAGTCTGTCAACAGTATGGTCAATTAGTGACTGCAAATTACATTCAACTGACTCTTCTGTTACGATTATTTCGTTTAGAGTAGGACAGCATGCAATCTTCTCTTTGTAAATTTTTTGTAGCTTGGGTATGTATCATGACCTCTTTCAAGAGCTCCAGCGCGAATGTTTTTATACTGATTCACTGTTAATTTGTTGTTAATAAAAAACGCTAATGCTTCTTGCGTGGAATATGACCGCTGCACAGTTGGAGCTAAAACCGTTACAAGAGCTGTCTTGTACTTTTTTAGTCTCCTTGGCGATACTAAAGCATCATGAATTAATTTGGCTGCATCTCTTTTTCCGGAAGCACGAACACTTGTTTCTGCTGCAAAAGTGAGCTCTTCTGGGGTATAAGATTCAACTAAACTTTCTACTTTTCGCTTTTTAGTTTTGCTAGAGCTTTCTCCAAAATGTTTAGTTGGCCGGCCAGACGCTTTTTCAGATGAAGTTGGCTTAAGCAAATCCTTCACGTTTTCCGGTATCTCAATTGACTGGTCCATCCACACTGAATAAAACTTTTCAAACTGTTCGACACTTCTTCCTTTCAAAGTCCATCTATATCGAAACTGTTCACATATCTTTTTTGAAAATTTATTGACCGCTTTTTTTAGAACAGTTGTAACACTGTCCACATTATAGTGTCTTATTATGTGGTCCGCAATCACAGAAACACGATTTTTCTGAGACACTTGTTTCCATTTTTCAAAGAGTTCCCTTCGCTGCATTGCTTTTGACTAGAAGCACTGAAAAAAAAAAACTCTTAAGTCGCACGTTTTCGCATGAAACTACTATTCGTTATCAAAAGAAGAATAACGTAACAACTTAATAAAAAATGAATTACAACTCGACTGGACTCGACTATACAACTTTTCTATTATTGTAATGCAATAACATACAGAAAAATTACCTCAAAACTTAAGAATTTTTTTTCTTCAATTTTATTATTAGAAAATTAAAATAAAATTCATACCTGGTAAGTACAAAACTGTAAGAATCTCCAAACAACAGAAATTTTTATTTAGCATGCGCGATAGTACCGGTACACAGCAAGTTCTATGGCAGACTGACGGGTGGCAAAAAAAGGGATCGTCGCAACCTATTGTTTGCCTGCTACCTGAGCGCGTTCCCAGAGAGTAGGAATGTATTGTTAATACGTTTAAGGTAAACCGGAGTCTTATCTTTAGAGGAGTAGGGTGCATTAAAAAAAAATAACACTTTATGTTTTGGTGTTTTGTCCGGCTAGCTTGTTCTACGGGACATACTGTGCGGCGTTTAACGTGTTAAATATTCATCGGAAAAAAAATTTTTGGTTTGTGTCGACCTCTCAAATCTGGCGCTGCTGATACCTTCGCCGAAACTGGAGTTTTAGACATCTTGAAATTTGCTTTCAATACAGCTAGCACTGCTTTATCATTAGTGTAGCCTAAAGTCCTCAGGAACATAGTTTTGCATACACGATGATTAAGTAATCTGTACGTATAGGTGTGGTTTCTCTTGGTGGAGTTAGAATACCGTATGGCAATTTTATTGTTTTCAACGTTACGCGAAATAAAATCTCTTCTTCTTTGTATATCCATATTCCAGTAGTTATTCCAAATTGTTTGTCTTTGTTCTTCATTTATATTCTTAAGTGATTCAGAAGAGGTAAAGTGTCAGCAAATGCAAACCATAAATGTTTGGTGTCTTGTGAGACTTCATCATCCCATGAATATTGTTCGATCCACAATCTCTGCATGATGAATTTGGCTTCGACAATACATGGGCCGACGAGTCCCAATGGGTCAAAGATCTGACTTATAACTGAAAGTATGTGTCGTTTTGTAACTGTTTTGTCTAACTTTATGTTAATTGAAACGACAATGTGTCCGAATCACAAATCCAGTTCAGACCAAGTGTTTTAGAGGAGACATCCGTGTTTGTTTGTGAAAAGTCTAAAACATTGTCATCTGTATTATTATTTGAGGACGAAATTTGATTTAAAATTAAATTATTATTGGATTTAAATTTTCTTAATTTTAGTCGGGCTGATTTTAAAGTCGATGTGACTCCCTGAGCAATAGCGATTGTTTTATGTATAGAATCAGAGCCACCCAGATAATCGTCAACATAAAAGTCTCTTTGAATTGCTTGTTTGACGTCAACATCAGGTGCGCTGGAAGCAAAACTAACCAAACATTTGGTGGCTAAGTAAGGCGCACTTGCCGTGCCATAAGTTACAGTGTTGAGTGTATATGTTTTTAAAGGCTCTTTTGAATCAGAGCGGAAGATAATTTTTTGTAGAGAGCGTTGAGAAGGATGAATTTCAATCGCTCTGTACATTTTCTCTACGTCACCAGTTACAACATACTTATGCTGGCGAAAGCGTAGTAGTATGGAAATGATGTCTTGTACAGTCGGACCAACCATTTGGATATCATTTAGTGACACGCCAGTACTAATGGTGGCCGATGCATCGAAAACTGTACGAAGCTTGGTAGTAGTGCTTGACTCACGGATGACGCCGTGATGGGGTAAAAAATAGAAATTTTTCTTAAGACAGCCCGGCGAAGACTCGCGCAGGTGGCGTGACTGTTGGGATTCGCACCCAACGTACACGCAACCGGCACGCGCAGGCGACGTGACCGACCTACGCGGCATCGCCATCGGCGAGCGAGCGGAGGTGCGGCGTGGGGAGCCGGCCGAGCGGCGGACACTCGCTTCCTCGGACACCACCGTCACGGACGAATCTCAAACGAATCCGAATCAGGCTGGAAGGACCAATGTTTCGACCAGCTCGTTGGGATAAATGAAAAAGTGGACTGTATTTTAAATTAATAGGCGTGGTTTATTGCCGATTTCGATGTCTTAACATTAAACTGTCCCGGACAAACATAAAATTGATTGCGCGTTTGAGATTCGTCCGTCCATCTTATGACGACAGGCCGTGTCGACGGCGCGTTAGTGTTCCACGCGCGCCTCATAGAGAGTCAGCAAACAGGAAGGGGTCCGAAAGGACCGATGCCTGCCAGGGTTGCGGGACTGTTCGAAAGAGATACCGCGGCCCTGGAACACAAAGGGCAAAGGAAGGAACACGGATGGGTTTTAGTCACTAAAAGTCTGACACTCCCTCCTGCTCAGCCCAGAGCGGTTTGATGATTAGCCATCCGAAAAAAAAAAAAAAAACATACATTTTTTACTTACTAAATAGGTATTATTGTTTAAAATCACAGCATAATTGAATAACTCTGAGAAAGTAAATGAGGTCGTTAAAAAAATATATTAAAGTTACTTAATTATTAATTATTATTACTACTTTCTTATTATTTCTTAAAATTACTTAACTGAAAAAGCATTGGTAAAAAGAGATCAATGTTTATCTTAATTCCTATTAGTTTTAATTCTCCGTAGCTAAATTGGAATGGGCCTTTTTAGATTCTAGCAGTGTTCTTCAAAAAATCCTCCGGTGTTGAGGCATCAGGGGGACTAACTTGCAAGTATCTCCATTTTTCGTTCGTTAGTTATCCCTCTAGGAGCAGACTTTGAAACAGCATTCGGAAAGCCTTTTTTTTTAACTTTAACTTATAGGAAATCTAGCTCCTTCCACTCTGATTCCAGATTGTCTTTGAATTTAATGGTGTAATGCCCTTGTTCGGCTTTCACAGACATTATGTCCCTCAAATAATCCCTTGGTTCGATATTTCTGATTTTATGCTGTGATGAAGAGTCTTCAAACATGAAAAAATCGGACACGGACATAACGTGCACTGTGTTTTTTCTTAAATTTGCGTTCTGGACGGCATCGACAAAGTCGTCGAAATCGTAGACTTTGTTTTTTTTTTTTTTTTTAAAGACCTTTCCACCTGATGGGGAAAATGATCGGCGGACATAAAAGAGTGTCCGGGCTCGAAATATTTGACTGTGATGGTTTCAGTGGCAGTAAGTTCGTTGTTGACTATGTTAACTAAGAAACACATGAATGCCCAATTCTTATTTTGTGCCGCGCAGTTGTCAGCCCAAATAACAACATGTTTTGCGTCTCTTTTGTGCAACAGATAACATCTGAAAGCTGATAAGATGTCTTCCTGGTTCCTTCCTGATATTGTTTCGTTCCATAGGACAGCAAAAGGCATTTTATCGACTTTAGTTTTTCCAGGAAGTATACGAGGACAAAAAATAGCTATTTTATACTGGTCCATCCTAGGAATCATAATTACTTTCTGCAAATCAACAGAATAGTAAACAGTAACTCCATCAGTTGAAGCTGCGATTACATCGGCTTTGTAGGCTTCTCTAGATGTTTTGTACTTAAAATTGTGTTTATGGTAGAAAAGGCACTTTCCGCACGACGACGGATCTTTGCTACACTCATTGCGGTCTTCGTGAGATTTAAAGAGAACACATTGTTCACACTCTTCATTTCCCAAACGAGCAAACGATATGTTGAGTTCTCTCAATACCCTGCGGTTGGTCTCAAATGTTTTTTTTTTTATTAGGATAGCTCTCTGTAAAATTGTGATGCATTGAAGTTATAGTAATATCACTCGGCAAGTATAATTTATGAGGAGCATGTTCGCGTCGATAATGTGAGACGACGGGATTGTAGTTTTTGATGTGTGCTATAATGATATCATTGTCAATAACGTTTTTACGCTCATAAATTCCTCCCTTATCCATCTGTTCATCAACCGGTTTTTCGAGTACTTTCTGCAGGTGTGTATTATTCTGTGGGTGGTAGCCAAGTGTTGTTAAAAAATATGTTTTGCAAACTTCATTTTTTTCATTGTTGACAAAAAACTTGTATTTATATGAAATATTTCTTTTTGGTGACGAATCTTCTTTGACCGTCCTTGTTTTCACATTTTCGGGTTTTACTAATTAAAGATTCTCGCCCCACGTGTCCGCGCATGAACTACAGGGTGGGCCATGAATTAGTTAACATTTGAAAAAATCGTATAAAAAAAACCATTTAACATATTTTAGAAATCGTTTATTTACGAGAAAGCTAATTAGTTGTAATTTTTTTTTTTTTAATTATTTCGTCTAAATGACCACCGTTTCGGTTTTTGCACTCATCTAAGCGAGTCCTAAAGTTTTCGAATACTCTTCTGCAAAGAGGCCGCGAGATCGCCGACATCTCTTCGATGATTTTTTCTTTAAGTTGACGCAGTGTATTCGGTTTATCAATGTAGACACGACTCTTTAAATAACTCCATAAAAAGAAGTCTGCTGGTGATAGATCTGGACTTCTGGGTGGCCATGGGATGTCACCCCGTCTGGATATCAGCTTTTCCGGAAACATGTCTTTGACCACCGGCAAGGACTCGTTCGATGTGTGACACGTGGCTCCATCTTGTTGAAACCATGTGTTACGATTATAGCCAGCAAATTCCAGTAGCATCGGTGCTAAGAACTCCCGTAACATTTTCACATACTCGGCAGAATTAACAGTAACTGAACGGCCTCGAGAATCTTCAAAAAAGTAAGGTCCGATGATTCCTTTTGCTGAAATTGCAGCCCATACAGTTACCTTGGGAGAGTGAAGTGGCCTCTCATGTTTAGCTTTAGGATTTTCGCTGCTCCAATACCTGCAATTCTGTTTGTTTACATGTCCATTTAGGTGGAAATGGGCTTCGTCAGAGAATAAGATGTTGTGAAAATTACTGAATCGAGTTAACATTGTTTCGGCATATGACTTACGCAAATTTAAATCATTAGGGTTTAGTTCTTGCACTAGCTGGATCTTATATGGATGTAATTTCAAATCTAATTTCAAAATACGGCGTAATGATGTGCGGGATAATCCTAATTCAGCCGAACGTTTGCGTGTCGATAAATCTGGATCACGTCGAACAGAAGCGGAAACTTGCTGCACGTTCTCTTCCCTCCGAGAAGTCCGCGGGCCGCCGGTTTGTTTCACATTTAGTGTAGATCCCGTCTCTTCGAACTTCTTCACCCATTTCTTTATTAAAGGAGCACTTGGACACTGACTTAAGTCGTGTAAACCATATTCAACGCGAAATAAGCGTCTCACAGTAATGAGCGAAAAGTTGTTTAAGTAAGTGCGTTGCGGCCCCGTGAAGCGATCCATTGCGACTAAATTTCCAAGAAGCGAGCTAGTGCCCCCGCCCGCGCCCGCGCCCCGCGCGGCAATAGTTTGCGCGGTAAGTTACATTTAAATGTTAACGAATTCTTGGCCCACCCTGTATTACTACTGAAAAACTGCTATAGCTACATTCGAATAAAAAATACTCACGGAAAATTCAAAGAATTCAGAATTAAATTTCAAGTAAATTACTCTAAGTAATAATAAAAGATGAAAATAAAGTTTAAAGTTGGGGAAATAAAAAAAAAAATCGTATTTATTGTTTATTTTGAGTTTAATAGTTACAAGAAAAGTATAATAGTTACTAGGAATAATTATTTTTTATTATAATAGTACATGATTTACTCTTTAAAATGACACCAATATCTCAAAAAAATATTTCGTTTTCTGTCATGAAATAAACAAAGCCAAGTACTTCTCAAAAGTTCCCCGGGCCTCGGGCGACCATTCACACCATTTCTTTCTAACATTTGCACTAATAAAGCTCTTGCCCTTCGACCTACCTGTAGAGCTTGAGCTGAAGAAGCAGCTGATTGAGAGTGGGGAACTTGTCTGCTTCTTTCAGCTTGGAGTTCATCTTCAGTCCACTCGGGAACATCAATACCGGGTGGTGGCTTATACATAAGTTATGTAAAACACAGCAGGCTACTACAATTTTACCTGCTGTTTCTGGGCAGTAATGCAGTTCCCGAGCTGCCAAAAGACATCTCCATCGACCTTTCAATGTCCCAAATGTGCGTTCAATGGTGGATCGTGCACGCTTTTGGACAAAGTTATATCTGCCTTCAGGAGAGTCTTCAACATTATTATCTATAGGTATGTCAACATTATGTCAATATTATGTCATATCAACATTATTATCATATGCTCCCTTAGAGCATAACCAGAATCACCTAAAATTTAAAAAAAATGTATATTTTATTGTGAATTACATTATAATCCTACCTATTAATATAAATGTGAAAGTTTGGGGTACTTTTATCCCAGTAATGCGGGTAGAAGCTTGTAAAATATATTTTAAATACAATAAATTCAAACATACCTAATAGATAAACCGTTTCATTCCGGAGACCCTCCATGTGGCTTCGTATATCACACTGTCTCCAAATATAAGCATCATGTGTTGCTCCACCAAATGAAGCATCAACATTTGTTATATAGCAATCACTGTCGCATATCTGGAAAATAATAGAGATTAATGGCAATGATACTAAACAACAGTAGATGTCACAATTAAATCATTAATATTTAGTTCTTATACTTACAACTTGGGTGTTAAGAGAATGAAAATGTTTCCGATTAAAATATTGTTCCTCATGCTCTGAAGGTCTAACAATTGCAATATGAGTGCAATCAACACACCCATTCACACCAGGAAGCCCATATTTGTCATAAAATGTGTAACATTAATAATATACTTAGCATTCGTTCAAAATACATTAATATAAATACTTAATAAAACATGTACATGCTAAGTACATACCGTCGCTTAATCAGATTCCTTTCGTTTGCATTTTGCGGGAATTTGATGTACTTCCTTATTAGATGGGGTGCATTGAGGGCAGTTGTGACCTCCCGCAAACAACGAGAAACAGTCTGTTGTGCCATGGGCCCGTCCATGTTTTGTCCTACCGACCCTTGGTAACTACCTCGGGCATAAAAATTCAAGGCCGTAAGGATCTGGAAAAAGACGAGGATTATGAACAGTGAAATGTTAAGTAATTGTTATTGAAAATAATGATAATAAAAAATATACACCACCTTAGTTGTGGGCTCGATTCCATGACGCCTTGCTTTTGGAGGTAATAAAGGCACTAATTCCTGGCACAACTCCTCAAACAATTGCCGACTGAGTCTGTAATTTCCTACAAACTCTAAGTCGGGAATTTCATTAATATTGAGTTGATTGCGCAGGCGGCGCCGGTTCCTTCTACGCTCTACACGTTCTTCACGTAAAGTAGTTTCGATTAAAAGCATTCTTGTAGCCATTGCCGATAATTTTCTCACAATATTACACTTTATTCACAAAACGAAACGTAAAACGAAAATCAAAAGGTAACACTTTTGGTTTCGTCAAATGTGAGGTTAATATTCCGAACAATCGTCTGTCAAATTCAAATATTCGTTCGGAACATTTCGAACTAGAGTAGGTATAGAGTATCTAAACGTCAAACAATTTTCGTTCGTACGAAATTTCGGAACGAAATGGAACCGTGGTAGCAAATACGTGAAAGGACATGGCCAATTTCTGTATGGGCGTTGGCATAGTTAGCGAAATTAATGTACAGTAATGAATTTTGGTTTTTTATATTCGTGAATATTGGCACATTAAATTGCTATAAATAAAAAACTCAAATAACTTGTCATTACAACAGACTAGACGTAAACAGTTTTATTAAACCTTTAATCAAATGCTGGCAATAAGTGTATAGTTTATGATTTTGCTATTAGAAAACTTGAAGGCGCTTTTGAAATAGCGAACAGTTGTGGAATAATACGGAATTATTAAGTATTTTAGCAAATTAATGGCCACCTGCATTAAAGATTTCAATCTGTATACCGATTTACATTTATTAAACTGGGTAATAGTCTCAAAAAATGTGACAATAATAACAAAGTATATTCGAACCTAATGTTTTTCTTTAAAATTCATTTTACGGGTAAACCTTACATATTTTTAAATATTTTAATTACCAATTAACGACGAAAACACAAAATAAAACAAAGAGTACACATTAATAATTATTCATTTATTATAGAAAATAAATAAAAATATTTTGTTAGCATATAATATACCCTAAATGCCTAGTTAGATACGGTTAGTCCCGCTATGGTATGGTCCCGGTATGGCACCCTCTTAAAATACCTATCAAAAAGTCCCGCTATGGTACCCATCTTTTAGATCTACGTTAGACAATAGAAGGTACAACTGAAAAGAAAAGTGTATCTATAAATAAATACTTTTAGGAGTGTATCAATAAAACGTCTGTTTGCGATATTAAATCAGTCTTTTATTAATTCAAAATATTTATAAAAAAATATCAAACAGTAAAACGAAATATTAATTGCAATGTAATTTTTAAAATAATCAACAATATTAATTACCAATAATCAACAATAAAAAAAATATAAAAAATCCACATCTCAGAAAAGTATTACTGTAAATATTATAAACTACAAATAAAAACAACATCCAGACATAAATATTAGTTACAAATAATCAACATTGAGAAAAGGCAGTAATTGTAAATTTATATAAACTACAAAAATAATCAACAACCAACTAGACAAATATATTAATTACAAATAATCAACATGGAGAAAAAGGCGCAAATTGTAAACATAAACTAACATCGAGAAAAAGTATTAAACATTTTAATAGGCTAAAAACAAAATTAAAATAAACTATTTTTTTAAATGTTCTGATCGAAATGTTGACTTTGATATGTTAATCAGAAAATCACCAATGGAGATAGCTTTATTTTCGTAACTTTTTGTTAGCTTTTGAATCTGGCGGTCGATTTCTATACTTGTTCTTTTTCTTGAATTTATAGGTGATCTTTTTAGTCGAAAGCTATAACAAAAATCATCAGTTATTTAAGTTAAGCTATATTTTTTTCAGTAACCGTCTGTAATAGAAGGCGACAACCAATAATATCTACCAAAATAAATAAAATCAAATCCATTTTCAAATTCTTCTATGTACTCGTATTATGTAAAAAAATATATATCTGCTTTTAAAAATATTATATCTGCTTAAAAATATTGTCTAAAAAATACAACTTACTTGGCTTGTTTTATATCAAAGTGACATGTGTCGTTGCCAATTGTTTGCAGAAACAATAATAAACTGGGATTTTTTCCAATAATTTTGTTGAATCTGCCATTCCATGATTCCGCCAAGTTAGTTGTTCTATGGCGTTCATTATGGCAACACCAAATGAGGTCTGGATATTCAAGCCACTGAGTGACAAAATAGTCATTGAATTTGGTCATAGCTTCATCGTCGAAACTGAAAAAAATACAGGTCCTTACTGATATTGTTGTTCTTTACTTTTTTGCCATATAATTAGAGTTAAGTACTCAAACATCATTTTGGAAAGTAACCAAGATATTATACCTATTTTCCATTATATGCAGCCAGCCGTCTTCAATATCTTGTTTTGGCAAAAACGCCAAGCCTATGCATTGCTTAACATGGTTCGAGGACTCTTCGTGTTCCATGAGATTTAAAGATTTCGCTTTTTTGATAACGTTCTTTTGAAAATGTACGTTACATCCATTTATTTTGATATCAGGAAAAATCTTCGCTGCTGCATTTATTATTCCTATTTCATAATCGAAGGTAAATTTCGATGGACGCCATTCAGGCAAAGTTTGTTTAATCAATTCGAAAACTTTTTCATAAGTTTTCCCTTCTTTGTTTTTTAACAGAATATAAAATAATGGTGCTACATTCGTGGATAACTCAGTGCTTCCCATGTCTCCATGAATGACATAAACTTGTTCGAATGGGTTTGGGCAGCCGTCGAAAGTGCCATCACCAAAGTAATGCGTTACACATTTTATATATTCCTTTACTTCTGTCGAGGAAAATATAATTATTCGATTACAGTCTTCATTACAATAATCAGCCAATACATACTTATTAAATTCTTCTGGTATTATAATTTCTTCCACATTCTTAAATTGTGTTTTTGGTACGTTCAACGACTTATTTCGGTGTCTGTATAATACTGTTTTTAATTTTTTATAGTCAGGAACATTTCCTGTAAGGTGTAACCCTTTGTCTTTTAAGTTACCCATGTGTTTTTCGAAAATTTTCTGTACTGATCCGTAATTTGAATTTACTTCTTTTTTGCACTCACTTATAGCCATTTGAACTTCATTGTCTTCAAAATGTGGCACGCACTGATCACTGTGTTTATAATCTTTAATTATTGTATTATTGGTATTCTCAATAGTTATATATCCACTACATTTAATACTATTTCTCCTATTTACACAATGCCAAGTACTTGAATTTTTATTTTCTCTGCGTTTAATATATTTATGTCCGGCACGTAATAAAGTTTTTCCACCGCGTCGACTGTCAATAATTATTAAATTTACACCACGTGAACTACTTGACCCAGACATTGCAATAGATAAACTAACAAGCTATCCTAATTACTCATATCGCAAAAGTACAGCTGCAAATAGCAAACTAAACCCGGAATAATACTGTCTCTCTCTATTTTCATAAAAACAAAAGGGAAGAGCTAGATACGAATTCGAGGAAGGGCTCGTCTCTATTGTTTTACGAAAAAACCGGTTGGTCAGGTAACTACCTGAAGTGAAACGACAATTACCGAGCGTGATTTGTTTAAAAAATAGTATTAATAAATATTATCTTGCTTAACTATAATAGTTAAGAAAAGATATTTTTTATTTATACTATTTTTTTCTTAACGCATTGTATAACTTTTCTTTACAACAGTACCAAAAACTGAAGGGTACCATAGCGGGACTTTTTGATAGGTATTTTAAGAGGGTGCCATACCGGGACCATACCATAGCGGGACTAACCCGTTAGATAAGTCAATATATATTACAACGATGCAGTGCTATAGTTAAAGAGACCGCGGCTAACCAACCAACAGCTTGGATAATACAACATTATTATTTCACATATACACTAACTTGGATTAATTGTACAATAAGTCTTGTAGAGCTTCATTAATAACATAAATAACAGCTTTAAACATAACCAGACATGTAAAACAAATACAAGCATACATACAAAGTATATATTAAGTATTTTATAATTGTGATTGTGGTTTTTAACACAGATTAGCTTATGCTTAGATTGTTTTAATATTCTTGTATGGTTAATAATATGTTGTCTAAAAATCCTGCTGGAGGTTGAATATTGTTTTGGTGCCTTGCCCAACCAAGGTACCAAATTATCGTAATAACGTGACAACAACAACCAACGGTCCTGTTTCCTACAAGGCAATTACAATAGTATCCTAATATAGATTCCAAGACAGAATCACTATCATGTTCAGTATCAAATAAAACATAAGATAAGTTTATTCTCTGGGAAACATGTCGAGACTTAATACGTCCTCTTAATAAATAAGGATTATTTCCACCGACCCGCAGTATCATTTCTTGAGAGTGTTCCAGTTCCGGACACACTTCAACAACATAGGTACCATTTTCCCTAACATGTTCCCCGAAGTATGAACGCGCTTGTTTCACCTGATATGGGCCTAATGGCGCATCCACACATGCCGCCGGCTTATGCCGCCGGGTTTCAGACCGCCTTGCCGCTGAATGCAGGCCGCCGGCTTTACCGGCGGTTGCCGGCGGCCTGCAGATGCGGTTGCAATTTTCACAGTAGTGTTGTGACTTTCGTCGAAGTTAGTCGTGTACGTAGGATTGAAAGATGTTGGACTATGATATAGTTGCGTGTATCGCAAGTGTAGTGTTGTATGTTATTATTCGTAAAAAGAACCGCAAAATCAAACGAAGATATTGGGTCAGACCAAGTCTACGAAATAGGCCTAATGTGTCCCTGATACTTGAAGATTTTAGAAAGGATGACATAAACCGAAGAAATATTCGTTCGAAATTTAACACTTTTCTAAGGATCTCTAGTGAAGAATTTGAAATATTACTGAATTTAACTGGACCCATGATATCAAAAACTGACACCCGCTGGAGAAATGCTGTGTCAGCTTCCGATCGACTAGCAATTACTTTGAGATACCTGGCTACAGGAGACTCTTATTTTTCACTCGGTACGCTGTTTAAAGTGTCTCCACAAGTTATTTCTTTAATAATTCCAGATGTTTGTCAAGCGTTGGTATCTACATTATCCAATTATTTAAGGGTAAGTACAAATATCCGTAACACATTAGGTAGTTAGAAACTGAACCTTCCTAAGTAACATATCTATTCCTAGTCGAATTATAATATCTATGATTTTATACTGTACCTGGAACTTCACACACATTTTACATACATATAACTAGAACTACACACACAAATATCACAAACAATTTTATTTTACAGATGCCGAATACACAGGAAGAATGGCTATCAGTGGCTCGGAGTTTCATGCAGAAATGGAATGTACCTAATTGCGTAGGTGCCCTCGATGGGAAACATATACGTATTTCATGTCCAATTAATAGCGGTTCTGAGTTTTTTAATTATAAGTCATATTTTTTTCTGACGACCCGAATGGCGCAGCGGTAGTGAGGCTGCCTTACGTTCTTAGGGTCCCGGGTTCGAATCCCGGTAGGAGCAAATGTTTGTGTGATGAGCATGAACATTTGTTTCCGAGTCATGGATGTTTATATGTATATTAAGTATGTATTTACAAACAAAAAGTATCTATGTAATATTATCAACTATCTGGTGTCCACGACACAAGCCTCGTTGCTTACTGTGGCACCTAGATGGCGCTGTGTGTAATGTCCAGCGATATTTATTTTTATTTATTTTATTTATTTCAGTATTGTTTTGCTAGCTTTAATCGATGCCAATTATAACTTTTTATACGTGGACATTGGATGTCAGGGCAGAATATCTGATGGTGGAGTTCTACGCAATTCAACTTTATTTGATATGATACGAGATGGAACTTTAAGTCTGCCACAAGCGATCCCATTACAAGGGAGAAATACACCTGTACCTTTTTATTTCATCGGTGATGATGCTTTCCCCATCTCACAGAATATAATAAAACCATTTTCTGGATATCATGCAAAAGGATCACCTGAGAGGGTTTTTAATTATAGAATTAGTCGCGGGCGCATGGTTGTAGAAGACGCGTTTGGCATTTTATCTAATAAATTCAGAATTTTACATTCACGCATTGGCTTACAAAATGAGAAAGCAAAACTTGTCGTGATGGCTTGTGTGCATCTGCATAATTTTATGAAGAGAAATGAAAGAACTACTGATGGAGTTTTGAACGAAGAGCAACAAAATATTCCGCAGATCGCTCTAAATGTAGAACCAAGTGTAATTAGAAATGAGCTAAAATGTTATTTTCTATCGGAACAAGGTCAGCTTCCTTGGCAATATCAATTATAATGTTTTAAAGAAATAAAATATGATTATTCAAATAATTGTTTTATTTAGGAATCAGAAACATTTCTTAACACTTCTATAACACTATTTTCGGTTAAATTATTTTCCAAGACTTGTAACAGACTGTCACTTGTGTTGACATCTGGGCTATTTTGCATTTCATAGTCTGATTGAACAGAGTAAGAGCGCGAAGTTGAGGGCGATGGTGACATTGTTGACGTTGTAGGTTGGCCTGTGAAGTATCCTGGACGAACATTTTGATAACGAAGAGGCTGAGTAGTATTATTGGTATCAAAATTCATCGGACCCATTCTCATTTCTGCTTCATAGACAATATTCTGGATTTGATGTTGTACTGTACACATCGTGTAATGATCCATCTTCCTCAACTTGCTACTTATATAGTCTGCAAATATAGCAGCATCATCGCGTTGCCTTGCATTAGATGTAATCTCCCTCAGTAATTGCAAAGCTTCATCAACTTCAGGATCTCCCTCTATGTTTCGCTTTCGTGACCTCCTTGTCGAAGGTAGCGTAGTCTGGGGAGTGATATTAACTTGAGAAGACTGAAAATAAAAAGGAAATCTTATAAATAATTGCAAACAAGCTTTAACATTATGTTTTGAAATATCCAATCAGTATGTAAATATTTAATAAAAACCGGCCAAGTGCGAGTTGGACTCGCCCACGAAGGGTTCCGTACCATTATCTATGAAAAATGAACGTATCTATTACCTACAACTAGCCAAAATACAAACATTTTTCGGCAACAAAAAATAACTTTGTTTTTCATACAACTATATAATAATAAAATAACAAAGTTATAATTTGCGATTTCACACGTTTATTGTAATTAATATTTTTTCATTTTATTTTTAGTATTTGTTGTTATAGCGGCAACGGAAATACATCATTTGTGAAAATTTCAGCTTTCTAGCTATCACGGTTTATGAGATACAGCCTGGAGACAGACAGACGGACAGACAGACAGACGGACAGACAGTGGAGGCTTAATAATAGGGTCCCGTTTTACCCTTTGGGTACGGAACCCTAAAAACCAAGCTTATAAACATTACATGTATACAGTCACCATTGATGACGCCTATACCTACACTCTTGATGAGCGCTTATTCCCGAATACTTCGCTTTCGGTGAGCGTTTTGCCGACTGCATAAGGTTCAAATACGAGAGTATGCTCGTCCGCTCTCCGTGGTATTATATATTGTTACCGGGTTGTAGGTAGTAGGTATCTAATATTAATACGCGAGAAAAAATCTTTGTACCCCTATTTACGAAAATATTACTTAATGAAATATGTATTTTAAATTAATTATGGTCGAATTTCGATCAATAGGCGACCAACTAGTCTACTTGATTATAAAAAATTTGATGGGTACTTACAATAGGTGCGTGGCTGTTCAGAGTCGGTACCGGTGCATTCTTGTCACTAAGAAATGATAACGCCTTATAAGCAAACCATTTCGGCAATTGAACATCTTCCCGTCCAGATCCACTCCTTTTAGATTCTTCATATTTGCGTTTTTCTCGAAAATAATGGCTGGATAAATTCTTCAGTTTTCTCTCAATTTCTGATGATGCTATGTTGAACACAGAAGCAATATCCCTAATAGCATCATTTCTTTTGTTGCGATTCTTGAAATCCATATGCCTTGGGTTCCACAATGGTTCATTTTCTTGATACTTTTCTATTAATAAAAGTACTGCACTATCATCCCAGTTAAATTCTGTCATTTCGTTATTTACTTCTATGAAATTATACGACAACACTACCACTCCGTATCGAAGCCGCAAGCAAACTGCCGCCGGCAACCAAAAGCCGTGCGTGCCGCGGCTGAGATGCGGCAAATGCCGGCGGCACGGCCGCCGGCCATGCCGCCGGCCGTGCCGCCGGGCATGTGTGGATGCGCCATAATGCAAACAATATTAAATCATTATATGAAAAAACTGGGAAATAATTTAGCTGAGGCAAGTTACCATCGATACGGGTAAACATAATTCGTCTTCTGTTTAAATTATATTCATTAATAAATTGCCCAAGATGATTAGGTTCATCCATATATCGCAATGCTCTTTGAATTATATTTTCAGCATAAGGACCATCCCTTAAGACAGGATGGAATTTATTTAACCCGGCGAGGATGTGGTGAAAATAGTAACGTGGAGGTTGTGGAGGGTCTTATTGACCGTGTATATAATTGGGTTTAAAATACCTAAGAGTACAAAATATTATAATTAAATCACTTTTAGTAAAGTACTACAAAATAATCAACTTTTGCATAAACTTTCTAAACTTACAATAGAAATAACAAAAAATAACTAACTTCTTAGACGATTAACTTTTAATTTGGTACATACGTAGAGATCAATTAGTTGCAATTACAGTCTTATCATCAATTATGAATTACAAATCATTATTGTCTGTAATTGTAGCACACTCCTGGCAGAATGAAATAGTGTGTTCTGAAAGAAAAGAAAGAAAGAAAAATCATTTATTTTGCACCGACTACAAACGCGCAATAATAAAACATAACCATAAAAAATAGAAAAAGAATATCAAAGAAAAAACAAAAAAAAAAAAAAAAAAATTAATATTACCTTCGCAGAGAATACTATTCTTCATCTACGATTTTGTCTTGAGATCCCCTATGGTCACACCATAGAGAACCCTAGAAAGTGCATGTCTTTGGCTTTGGTGACACCATAGACAAGCACTTTCGACGCGACATTTTGACACAACGTTGACATAAGGAGATCCCGAAACAAAAACATTCACATCACATCAGTGCATGTACAAAACTAAACTTAAAACATTACAATAAATATGAAGGCAAGATAACTATGTGAAACATAAATGAAACTGCGCGTCCCATCCGTGCAAAAATGGTCGATGCTCAGCTAAATGCTGTGGCTTCGGACGGACCGTAAGTCCTCAGCGCTGATTTTCAGCAAAGACCAAAGGAGTGACATATTGACGCCGCCATGGTGTGTGCTATGGTGTCTCAGTCATTATTTATGCACTAATAAGAATAATGGTAAGTACTAATATTAAATGTATGTATATTTGGAAAATAAATATATAAACATAATGATTGTGAGTTGTAACACGAATATCATATTTGCAAGTGTACAGAATATTTTGAAACAAAATAAAAATACATGCTTTATGTAATGCCAACAAACAAAAACCAACACAAAGCTAAGATTGAAATTCTGGACAAATTTACTTATGGCAATCTTCACAAACATTGGCTGTCTTGCGATGGCGGGCATAAGGACATACTTGGCACCTTTTTCGTACACCTGGAACCCTAACAGGTGCTTCTTGTTCAGGTTCTCCGATGAATTCTTTGATTCTCTTGCGTAGCTGTCTCGGCAATTGAGGTGTTTCTTTGCGGCCTTTCAAGTGTTCAGTAACAAGCAATCGGCCTAATGTTTTTATTTCTTCACTGTCAGACTGCATTAAAACAAGACGTATACGCTCATCCTCAAACTCCTGGCTATTCATTGTGTACGAAAAAACCTAAAATTATAATAATATTGAGTAAAAAATATAATTGAAACCTTACATAAAAATGTTACATCGCGGTTGTCGCGGGGTCATATTTACCCTTTCTGACTGCACGCACGTGTTGCTCCCGTCGCTGGCGGCGGCCGACTGAACAGGGGCGCGGGGCGCGCGCGCCTGTCCCTTAGCAACAGCTATTGTGACGTTCAAACTCTTCAATCGCAGAATAAAAAACTACACACGATTAACCTTTGACAGGGTCAGAATGACCCCTCCACATCCTCGCCGGGTTAATAGAGCCCCAGCAATTCTGAACTCAACCATTAAATGTGTTGAGGCATTATTAAAATACCTTTGCCTAAACAGTTTAAAATCCCTCTTAAACCTCTCGTTCACGACTTCTACAACCCATCTGCATAGTGTCACTTTACGGCTGTTATTAGCTTGTGAAAATGTAAGTTGGCTTGCTCCTTCATCTAATGATTCAGGTTTATATACTCGATAATTACAATTTTCAAGCAAAGGCATGGGCATCCCTAAAGCCCCTATCTAAAACAAAAACGTAATTTTCTCTAAAAAGTCTTCGGAACGGTCCATTTTCATTTCCAAACAAGTGTGTCATAATTTCGGCATCACTTTGGGTTGCAGCATAGGGCCCTACCGCATCGATGATGTGACCATCGCAAGATACAATCATAAATGGTTTAAACAAATTGTCATATTTGTGCAAATTATATGTCTTCTTTTGAAACATATAGTTTGCACTTTTCTGCATGTATATATAAGTCCCATCAAATATTGCGATTGCAGGCCTATCTCCAGTTTTAGACTCGTCAGGATCACCCAATAATGATTGAGGAACTCTCAAGTTTCTGTCTGATATTTGCCTATGAGTGACATGGTTCACACCAATATTATTAGGAACAAAATGCTCATTGAGACACAACCTAACTTTTTTCATTATCAGTTCCAATGTTGACATTGGAACTGATAATGGTAGAAGGTAAATCAAAAAGAGTTGCCAAGCGTCTATTACTCTCGCCTGTTCTTAGTTTAATTAAATAAATAGCTAAAGCACGTTTAGATTGCTTAACATTGAAAGGCGGTAAAAGATTAAACAGAATTAAAAACTGGAGCACTGTAAGACCCGTCCAATAGTGGCAAAAATGGTTTGGCATTTCAGAGACATTTTCAAAGTTCAAAATATTAGCTTTTGATTTCATAATATTCATTATGTCTTCTATATAGACAGCACTAAATGTAGAATGTGTCTCAATCATTTGAGACTATACGAGTATATGCCACTGATTGCTGTACAAAATGTGTTTCACACACTACAGCTGCGAGGAACATAGAAACTATGTTCGAATAGTAGTCTTTTGTAAAGAGAGCCCATCGTGCGCTTGCGAGCCCAGCAAGGAGGAGACGGTGCTACACATACTGTTGGAGTGCCCGATCACCGCTAAAGCAAGGTTTGAGGTGGAGCAATAGCTTGGTGTCGGACTCATAGCAGGAAATCTCCCAAGCCTAATGTTTTCAAATAAAACGCGAAAAACATTTTTAAAATATTGCACTGAAATCGCAACCGTAGTAATAGGTACAAATAAGTAGGTAAGAAATTAAAATACTTTATTATATAATAAGTATATAATTTAAGTATTAGTATAACAGTAAAGGAATAAAAAAAAAATGTATAAATAAAAAGAAGAAAAATAAAAACTATTGGTTTGAAGGCACAACAGTAAATACAGGGTTACTGGTAATATGACGGCAACCCATTAAGAGGATGTAGGAGAGATCATTTGCAACCAAATGACCCCCTAGGACCCCTGTGCAAATGTCAACCATTTTCGAATAATATGAAATTTTATATTTTTTTGAAGATATCTGCGGTATTTGACTTTGATTATTTATATAAAAAAAAATCCAATGCTTGGAATATTTTTTTTATTATTCTTATCTGCTTGCTTACACTTTAATACATAGTAATCAACCATAAAATGACAATTATCTTAAACAGTTTTTAAATCAGGGCTACAAATTGTTACGATTTTCATAATTTGGAGCAGATTTTTAGACTAAAATGGTCGATTTCTGCAATAAAACACTGAGGTACTTTATCGGCAGAACATTCCAAAAACATGTACAACTTTTCAGCCATCCAATGAGATACAATAAGGTACCATAAATCAGAAATTGGGTGAACAAAATGCAATTATTGTGAAAAAGACAAAATCAACTTCAATCAAAATTCCAATAATTATCAGAAAATGTAACTTAATTCAGTTACCCTAAGTAATTAAATCTAAATTTTAAAGTTCATTTTCAAAATGTGATCCTCTATTTCTTATACACATGCGTATTTTTTTCCTTAACTGAGATTTTTTTACACTGGATGTTAAATTAGTTCTTATCGAATTAGCTGCATTTATTATTCTTCTTCTCAATTCTTCAACTGTTGGTACTGGTGAAACATCGTATACCAGGCTCTTCATGTGTCCCCAGACAAATAATCCATTGGGGTTAAGTCTGCGCATCTTGCTGGCCAAGGAATTGGGCCTCCTCTGCCAATCCATCGATCAGGAAAGTTGGCGTCTAACCATTGACGAACAGTGATTCTCCAGTGTGTAGGACATCCATCGTGCTAAAATCTCATTCCTCTTCTTATTTCGAGAGGTACGTCTTCTAATAAGTCAAATAAGATTTCTCTCAAAAAAATCTCATAGGAGTCTGCGTTCAAATTGTATGGCAGAAAATGGGGACCAACTAAATTGTTATTTATTATACCCATCCATACATTTAAGGAAAAACGTCGTTGTGAGTGGGTTTTGATCTGTCGTTGGGGCCCAGAAGTGGACATTGTGGTAATTTGTGATCCCGTCTTGATCAAACTTGGACTCACCTGTCCACAAAATTGTTCTAAAAAACATAGGATCTTCTAGGTCTGCATTCAGCATGAACCTACAAAAATCCATTCTTCTAATAGGATCACCTTCGTGAATCACATGCACAGGTGTGTAGTAGTACGGGTACAATCCTACAGTGTGTACAGTAAACCACACCTTCCACTGAGACATTCCTAATTGGTTAGCCACAATATTTGCTGACGTTCTTGGGTCTTCTTCAAAACAACGAAGGATTCTTTCTTCGTCAGCTGGTGCATACATGCGTGGTCTCCCAGAACCGGATTGTCTTCTTTGCACCCGACCCGTCTCTCTAATTCTTCGATAAATATCACTGAAGACAGACCTGTATGGTACTGGGCGGCCAGGAAATCGACGAAGATATTCACGGCGAGTGGCCAAAGCACAATATGCCGTCACAATATCCGTATAAGTATAGGATATCGGCGTATTCCTCATTCGAGAACGGACTTCGTTCTGCACCTGCAGCCATTAGTCCTTTAAAACGCGCCAAGTTGTCGGGAGAGCAATCAATCACAGAGTCCAGTCACAAACCACGTCACAGAGTATGCCAGAAAAGTTCAAAAGATAAAGCCAGGTTAATCACTTCCAAATACGCAAAGATTCACTTATGTAGTGAGTATCTGCACAGTACGAGTGGCACGAGCTTTCTGAGAGACTTTTTACTATTTTTCGCAAATTATTAAAGTAAATTATAAATACAATACAAATTATAAATCTTTTGACATAAATAAGAATTCTCAATACAATTAAATAAACCCACACATTATCACCCTTTCATCTAATTTTATTGTATTTGCCGACGCTCTTACCTCTATCCCATTGTCTGGAAAATGTCAGGTAAATCAGGCTCTTTATTATTTTGTTTATCCCGCCAAGTTGCTAAATAATATTTTATTGCTCCTCTTGTTGCCTGAGTGGACTGATCGATGCACGTGTTCAAACAAAGGGTCAAATGGGTGACATTCTTGAAACTCCAATGCAACTGATTATTTTGTTGAACGTTATTATAAGAGCTTCAAATTTCTTGAAATTAACTATAAAGATTCATTCGAACTCATTGCTTAGCCTAAACTTGAAATAATAAAATAACAAATAAATAATACTCGTAAAAATTGACGTGAAAATTTTGTTTCCTTATTATCAATTATTTAGGGCCTCGAAAATAAATCGCAGCTCTATGGGCATGACCCCCGCGCGGGGAGCGGCGAATGCAGTTTACGCGGAATTCTCGAAATATTAGCACACAGGAGATATGGAGTAGACAAATAATACAAATATTTAATTTTCAACCATTTTTTTTATTTAGTACACCATGTAATAACAATTTATTAGGAAATGGAGGTATATATATATATATAACAAATGTTTATTTATTTTTTTTAAAAAGACCATTTCGGCTGTGAAATATCAAAACCCAGTATCTGCATAGAACCAAATTTTACAGGAGAGCCGAAAAACGATTTCATATCTTTGACAGCTTGCCGTTTCAATGATATTAGTCGTATCTTCTTGGGAGTGGTTGCAAAATTTGGGGTACATAACAGGCTTTAAAAGAAAATAGTTTTAATGCGTCTATTACAAAATATGTACGTAGAGGAGCAGTTACTAATAAAAACATTGTTTTCTTAGACCTAACTTTGTGAGTGTGACAATTTCAAAACCTAGTAAGATCACTTGCTTTGTTTTCATCTGGTTTTAAGTATACTGAGTGGGGACTAAAAGCAAATTAATAGGCCTTGTAAGATCACTTGCTTTGTTTTCATTTAGGTTTTAATTTACTGAGTAGGAACTAAATGCAATTTATTAAACCTAGTAAGAAACAACAGAATAAAACAACATAAATTAAAATATATGGCCAGTAATAAGCAGTTTTAATGAAAAATATAAAAAAAAAACAGATAATCGGAAACCAAACACTATTTGTTCACAGTAAAAAATCAAAAAATAATCATTCAAAATATTTCAAAAACAGTCAAATAAAAATAAATTATTCGCTTATTAATAATTGTCCACCAGAAACTAAATCATCTGAATTATTATTAGTAGGTAAACTTCGCCAAAACTCCCTTCTGTTCATTGGCATAAGCTGTAATAAAGTTCTTATTATGCCTTCCTTTTTACTTTCTTTAATGCCTCTTGGAATATTTTTTAAGGTTGGCATGGTCAAGGGATTGTGTTTTTTCACAAGAAAATCCAATTCGGAATAATGAGATTCAAAATAATCATTCTTATAAAACATATTGCGGCTTCCTTTTACAAATTTTACTTCAACCAAAGAACTAAGCAAAAAATTATTCATGGGATCAAGGTCATCATTGCGTCGCGGTATGCGTTTCTGTTTTACCCACTCATACGATTTTTGGACTTCGATAACTTCTATATTCGATCTGCAACCCAAAATTACATTCTTATAGTCTTCAAAATCATACACAGCATCTTTTTTTTTAATCTGCTGCTCTATATTGCCATGAACTCCATCAGTCGACATATGAGTGTGTCCTTTAGTAAGGTATTTCAAAGTCAAACTTTCTAAATTGCAAAACCCAAAGTTTATAATAGTAACAAGTGATGTAAAGATCATCCAATTTTTTATTTTGAGCTGTACAATTATCACACCACAAAATCAAATGATTAATATCTCTTTCTTTTTCGATCATTGCTGCAATTGCATTAACAATGTCATTAGCGACTCGTCCAGAATAGGCTTCATGCCATAGAACACAAATACTATTAACATTAGTTTTCTTTCTGATCGGTGCAAATGTCAAGTTGAAAGTTATCATTCTACTCAAGAAAAAGGATTCTTTGACTTTAGGCATATCGGGTAACAGCATAACTTTTTGTAAATCCATCGAATAGTATCTCACAGAGGAAGTATTTTCTAGGGAGGCATCTTCTTGATACTTTTGTATTGCTTTACTTGCTTTAACTTTATGATCCTCGTATGCAGTTTTAACATCCTCTGGAATGTCAGCACCTTCATTTACTTTAAGTCTTTCTTCATACAGCCCACAATCTACACATTTATCGCCTTTTGGATATTTAAATGATATTTTCATAGTCTTTAATGTCTGTCTATATATTTCTTTACATAATTTGAAATTAGGATTTTTGGTTTTAAAGTCGCTAAACATTTTATCAACAGTCAATGTCCTAGGGAGATATCTAATGTTATGGCGGCTGTACACACTCGTCGAGAGCCTCTCGTCGAGAGTTTCGGCCGGTGATAGTCTCGGCGAGAGCGTACTTGTACACACTCGCGTTTTCATTTGTACGGAAGATTTCTGTGACAATGGACGTGGAAATTGCAGCTGCTGTTTGCCTTTGTGCTGTGAGCTATTATAATTTTTTATCCATTTACCATAGAAAGAAAATTCTTAAGCCATGGCGAAGGAGAAGATGGTGGATGGTTACTATGCACCGCAATAGAAGCAGGTAAATACTTAAAACATAAGAAAATGCCAATAAGACTTAACAGTTGATTTTTAATTTATCTTACTTTTTTTTACCTGCATGATTAGTTAATCATATATATATATCTTTATATTTCAGAAGCACCATGGAAAATCAATTGGTGGAACTGATAGTGGAACCCTCGGGTCAATTTAACAACTTTACAAGAATGTCTATAATAGACTTTGAATATTTACTACAACAAATTGCTCCATTCATAACTAAGAAGAATACGCCTAAAAGGGAAGCAATCCCAGCCAAAATTCGCCTAGCAATTACTTTGAGATTTTTAGCCACAGGCGATAGTTTTGAAAGTCTACATTTCCTGTTCAAAGTTTCGAGTTCGATTATATCAAGAATTGTGCCTGAAGTATGCATTGCACTAAACCAAGTATTGAAAGATCAAATTACGGTAAGTGTGTGGATACAGAATAATAACAACACTTACTGTTTATAAACTTTATTTATTACAGCAGCTTTTTAACAAAAAAAAAAAAAAAACAACCGACGAAAAAAAGAAAATTAGTTTTTAGGATTTAATTAACTATGCTTGATGAAATGCTTGACCGAGAATGTCGTAATCTGTATCTGTTGGTGGGCTCACAATCTCATTAGACAAAATTTGTATGGTATTTGTATTGGAAACGGCTGAAGAAGAACGTGTTGCTGACATGTCTGGTTCTGAGTATGAGGTACAGTAAGCGTTCATAAGTGCATAAGCACGCTAAGGATTGTATTGCTGTGAACGAACGGGCGATCGTCCGTGCGTTTGTATGTGTAAGTGGTCGCAATACAGTACGCACACCATAGCCACAGAGTTCGCCCACTGTCGCATGTCACCGCGTCACACTCCACGAAACAAAAAAATATATTTCTGTCTCTTTTGTTATACACACACGCAACAAACGCATGATTTGTGTGGCGACCAGTGGGCCTAAAATGAAAGCTTTATCAGAATCATAATATGAATCACGTTAAAAATTCTTAAAATGATCTTTATGTTTATGACTACAAAGTCCATTTTAAGAGTTTTAAATTTTTAACCTGATTCGTATTATGATTCTGATAAAGCGGCGATTTTAGACCCCCTGTTCTTACCATTTGGATTGCTAAAATTCACTGTAATATAACAAGTGTTGATAGTTGATTGGTAATCAAATTAAAATTTGTATTCTAGGCAAAAACTTGTTAGTTAGTAAAGTTTTTTTAGCAATCGATTCATGCTTATCTTTTTTTTGAAGATGTAAGATATTAGTCATCTTTTCGGTGTTGGAAGGTAGAAATAAAAAAGTCGTGCTGAATTACAACAAAAATGTTTATTCGTTTTAATTATTTATAAAATTAACAAACTTTTATGAGAATTGTGTCGTCACATTCCTACCTCCTATAAAAGAAGTTCTATTGTAATCGTTCATAAGATGTTTATTGTATACCCACTAAGTCAATTCTTAATAACATAACAAGGAAAGGATTTTCTAATCACACAAATACGAGTATAATTGTTGATACCCACTTATTATAAATGTATCGGTATTCAGCAGAGTTTATTGAAAACTAATATATATGATTTAGACTTTATGAACAATGTTTTTTTATGTAACGTCACAATGAGTGTATTCGTATTGAGGTTATAGCTTAAGTGTTCATTTTCTTGAAGAAAAGAAGATTGAAACTAAACCTCAATTTAAGATGATTAAATAATTACGGATAAGTCACACTAAAATAGTAATACTAAAACTCGTACTTCACTAAATATTTTACACGTCTATTACACGTCTTATTATTAAAACCAAAACATCTGGGTTTTAATATTTTGTATAACCCCCGTTATTATCAATACAGTCAAGTAGACGTTTGCGCATGGACCCTACAATATTACGACATATTTCGGTTCCTCTTAAATTTTCCCACACCTCCATGCAATGGGTTTTTAATTGTGTTATACACCTCTCATCCCGTGTATCCCACCTTTGCACCATTAAACCCCATACATTTTCAATGGGGTTGAGGTCGGGTGATCGCGCTGCCCATGGAATAACAATTATCTCCGGGTGATTGTGAAACCACTCACGCACAATGCTCGCCCGGTGAATAGGACAATTGTCCTGGACAAATGTTACTTGTGGTAACTCATCAGCTGGGTAAATGTTGCGCACAGTAGGTAGCATTACGTCTTCTAATACTTCTACGTAAGTAGAACTGTTGGCGCAAACTGTTGGAATAAAAGCCAGCTCTCCTGGCCCTGCTGCACTCATCCATCCCCACATATTAATCCTAATTCGACCTGAGTCTGTATTAGGGATTACGTTTTTATCAGACCAGCGAGTGTTATCCTTACGCCATAAATGAAGTCTACCTTTTTGACTTGATTTAAAAGTCTTTTCATCTGAAAATATGGTAGTATTCCAGTCAAAATCTAAATAATCCCGTGCGAAACGTAATCGTTCTTCTTTATGTATTTCTGTTAAGTAGGGCTTTTTAGCTGGTCTTCTGTGATGCAGGCCTTCAGCGTGGAGGGCACGGCGAACAGTTTGCGATGAGGTTTCAAACAATTCCGCAAAGCGTTTCGTAGGTGTGAAACCATTAGCCTCATACTCGCCCACCATATATCGTCGCTGCGCTTCGCTAATAAGCGACGGCCTTCCAGTTCGCTGTCTACTAGCAAGGCTACCCTCTTCCTCGTATCGTTTGATCCAGAGACTTACAGTATTCCTCTAAAACAAAAAAAAAGTGATGTTAGACAGCTATAACAAAATACTTGACTTCATTCACTCTGCATTCATAAATCCAATACTAAACACTAGTTATTTATATTTTAGGCCTCATGAGTATGACGGATTTAAAAAACAATAAAAACAATTAATTTAATATGTCACCAAATAATATTAGGTCTTAATTTCTAATAAAAGATTAAGTTACAATTCATAAATATAATACTCACATTTAGTCCGGTTTCTTCAGATATTTGTGTTCTATTAAGACCACTTTTATGCAGCGCAATAATAGTCGCCCTCGTCTCAATATTAATATTTGCCTGCATTTTGAGAAATACCAATAAACCACACGTCACTAACAAACAACTGCAACTAATCGACAAAGTTAGGTAATTCCGATCAAGTTAAATATTCATGAAACTCATGTCTACCTCACAGAAATCTAAATTCTTAACTTTTTTTTTTGATCTACCTTTTTTTCTTTACGAAATGTGTGAACAAAGCGAACAAGATAAAGAATATAATATCTGTCTTATTACTTCCAATTGAGTTAAAACTTACAAAAAGTCTTCTGTCAAACAGTCAGTCAGTCAGTCAGTTGTTAAGTCAAACTGCGTGAGGTTTGAACACACGGCTTACCGATTCTCGCATGGTTCTATGCGCACGCCTAACCGCTAGGTCAACTTTACTTTTATTACGATGTTGAAATTATGAACTACAATCACTTGTTGACGACAATGTCTATTTTCTTGAAAGTAGAAGGTCGTAAGTCAAACTAAACGTCAAGCTATTGCTTTGTGCGTTTGCCTATGGACTTTTGGTCGACACTGTACATGACGATTCAGGCCGTACGTAATATATTGGTGATGTATTCGGATGTGATAATTGAAGTCGTTGTGTTGGCTCTGAATACGATGAGTAAATTGGTGAAGGCCGTGCAGAGTATGTGGGTGTAGTATTGAAACGATTAATAAATAATCCATCAATTTCATACATGATTTTTAAGCTTTCTGATTCAGATAGTTTACGAAGCTTATTAGCAAGAATCTTGCCATACCGATCGAAATCGTCTTCTACCACTTGTGGTTTATTTAAAACTTTATGCAGTGAACTTATGGCTTCATTCATAGTCTTGCCAGCTTCTTGTAGTTCCACCGGATTCTTTCGGCGCCGCGGTACAGTTGGCAATGGAGATAATGCCGTAGGTTCTGATTGATGATCATTTTCACCTAGATCATTACTGGCAATTCCACTCTCAGGCGTAGGTGGATTCTGAAAATAACGATATATTATATACATAAAATAACAATTAATATTTATTTTACAGATTCCGGAAGATCCACAGTCGTGGTTAGAAATAGCAAAAGGATTCAGAAAATTTCCAAGGTGCAAGGAGCAATTGATGGCAAACACATCGTAATGCAATCTCCTGCACATAGTGGTTCGGAATACTACAACTATAAAAAGAGTTTCAGCATAGTACTTCTGGCTCTGGTCGATAGTAATTACAATTTTATTTTTGCTGAAATTGGAAGCCAGGGAAGAATTAGTGATGGTGGTCTGTTTCGTAATAGTCAACTATGGCAAAGAATTTGTTCAAATAATCTAAATTTTCCGATGCCAAGACCACTACCACGGGGTACAACAGACATTCCGTATGTTTTTTTGGGAGATGGAGCATTTGCATTGACAACTCATGTGATGAAGCCATATCCAGGAAGCCATAATGAAGGAACACCAAAACGTATTTTTAATAAGAAACTTTCATCCTCACGCGTAGTGGTTGAAAATGCATTCGGGATACTAGCCTCAAGATTCAGAATATTTAGAAAACCTATACTACTGAACCCTGAAAAAACTACTATAATTACTATGACCTGTGTGCTGTTGCACAATTTTTTAAGAAAGAGTAGTACGTCATCAGCAATATATACACCTCCAGGAACAATTGACGTTTACAACATAAACGACCAGCTGGTCGTGCCAGGTTCGTGGAGGAATGAAATTGAAGACATGTGTGCTATAAGACCCTTGCGACAAATACCAAGAAGACCAGCCCAAGACGTAAATCAGATTAGGGAAGAATTTACATCATATTTCGTCACTAATTATATGTAATAATAACTGATTATAAAAAATTTAATAGACATATTGTGTTTAAATAAATTCATAATGTTTACTTACCTGAGTATCCGTGTTCATAGTCTTTCTACATTGAAAAATATCATTTAAGAATGAGTCCATGAAATCGAACGCGAACCATATCGGCTTATAAACCGATTCAGCAGCAGCTCCAGACTGCATAGATGCTAGAATCTTTCTTTTATGGCTCCTGTACGTGGCCATTAGCGACTCTCTTTTCTTTTTTAACTCTGCTACAGAAATTTCCATTCGCTCGCTTACTCGCATCCAAGCATCGTGAACACCTTGCTTGTCCTTATGTTTTACATGTTTAGAATCCCATAATATTGGTTCCATTTGATAGTACTCCAGAAATTGTAATTCACGTTCATTAGACCACATGGCGAAGCCCGTCTTAACGCGAACACAGTCGGCGATAAACTAACTGAACAAGTGTGTACATGCTCGCTCTCGTTTTCCTCGCGAGACTCAACGAGACCCTTTGACTCGGGCGCAAAAAACCGACCAGTGACCGAGAACAACCGAGGCGAGACACGAGAGAGCGAGACAAGACGAATGCACCGTGTACATACTCGTTCTCGGCCTGCCTTGGTGTGTCTCGGCGAGTGTGTACAGCCGGCATTAGGTGCATTGCTTCGTCGGTAATGGCTGACTGCGGGGTTATAACTAAGAATATGAGCTGCAACATCGTTTCTGGAAATTTTGGGCTTCTTACCCCCCCTGTTTTCCTTAAAATATAAAATATCTTGACATTATTATACACTGAAGCGTACTTACATTTCACCATGTTGTTCTTTTAAAGCACTCAAGATCAATTTCGACCTATCAAACTGATTTTTACTCATTTTTAGAGACAAAAACACGCACTTGCAACGACTTTTTCTCACTTACTAAAGTTGCGCGGGAGTTTTGACGTTTATTTCAACCATTTCATTCACTTAGTATCTACATGAACCATTTTATATCCAAGTAACTACAAGCACTTACTGGGTTTTTAAAATGGTTGATGTTAGATACTATGTTTTAATCTTGTAATTTTTGTATTTTGAAATGTTTGCTGTAGATACTAGGTTTCGGACTTTGTGTAACTTCGTTTGTGACTTATTTTTGGGAGTTTTTGCTATCCTAGTATGTGGAGAGTGGTCTATAAGGTCGAAAAATGCAAAAACCCGCTTTTTTTTAATTTGTCAGATACTAGGTTTTGAAATTGCACAGCCGATTTAATCAGTACCATATGATTATATTTAAAAAAAAAATACAATTTTTTTACGACCCTGCATCTAGGCTAATTTTTAGATCCTTTTCCTTATTATGTTTTTATTTTAATTTTAATTAAAAAGAACTGAAATCTAAATCAATTTCGTAGATTTTTTCGGAAGAGTTTTCCTGTTCCAGAAATTCAATATTTTCTTTTTCCTGGATTCTTTCATCTTCTATTTCTGCGCCTGTTTTGTCATCTTCATTTTTCTTATTTGGTCTCTTCTTTGAAATTACGTACTCAGGATCTCGAATTGGTCTGTTTTTGTATAACGTGGGTCGACAAGTTCAGGCAAAAGGCAGTCAAAGTAGAATGACAACAATTTGGGCTCCATTATTGTATGCAAATAATTGTCATCTTTTAAAATTAATTCAGTTTTTATTTTATTTTCCCCATACCAAACTGCTAATAAACATTTGCTAAATTTACAAATGTGCATTTGGCCTTGCACTTGTATGAACCAATCTGATTTTTTATTCACACTGACTTCTCCTGTTTTTTTATTATAACGCCAAAAGTGCATTTTACCCTCTTTAATCGCAGCATCAATTCCTATTTTATATGGTGCAATAGGGCATTTGATTTCAACAAGCATATCATCAGCAATCCCATCCGGTGTTGCCCCTAAAAACGGGTACTTATCGTCAATGAAAAGACCACATTGTTGTATATTTACCTGTAATAAATTAGACAATTGCGCAATGGCAGCCTTTTCATTTTTCCTGCCGTGGCTTATAGATGCCACATGGTCGATATTTGCTTTATACAACATGTTTTTCACCATGTTCGCACAACTATTAGTTTTTATCCTCTTTACCACTTTCCCGAAATTGGACGCTGTTAAAAGGTTTCTACGTAATTCTAGCCACTCCCCGCTCTCACTCTGTAGTATTGTCCTCTCCTGTATCTCTTTGCGTTCTTCATCAGATTTTTCTAAATTTTTCAAAAACGTTAATTTTGTGAGGTTATATGTATCAGAATCCATATCAGGTCTGTCAGCATTTTCGCCATAATTAAAATCTATTTTCTTAAAAACCAATTTACGGTTTTTTTTTTCTTTTTAATGTTTGGTTGTACGTTCTTGTATTTTCTACTCGTTCTTCATAGGTCTTGAGTTTTGCTATAGGACTCGTATTGAGAATATGTTTGTGGACAGTAGTCAATATTTTCCCGGAGTTAAATGATACTACTGCCCCTGCGCATCTTGCCTGATAAGATCGTTTAAGAGCGTAGTTGACTCTTTTGCCGCCACTAATTTGGCAACTACTCCATTAAAATTCTCTACTATGTTGCTGTCTACATTTTCAACGCATTCAGTGCGGCGAACGCACATGCGCGTTTTTCGGACTTTTAACAAGTGCTCGCGGACGCGCATGCGCGTCCATTCAATTTACAAAACTATCTTCGAGTGCGGCGCGACGCACATGTGCGTTCATTGTGTATCTCTTTTGTTTCGAAAGCATCGTAAAATAAGGATCCGTAAAGGTGTGACCACACCTGCTAGTTTGTTTAGTCATTTGGCCAACCGCGCCGCTGCTGCCTGCTCCGCCACTCCCTGCTGCGGTACCACTTGGCCCGGGCCCGCCGTTGCCGGAGGCACTGACTCCGACGGGACCCAGGCGCTTGGATTTGTATCCTCGTCTTGTCTAACAAAAAGTTATAAATATGTATTAGGACTAGACGGGCAATAATATCGTCGAAGAAAACTACTTAAATTCCCATATTAAACATATTACACCTAAACCTTTGTATTAGTAGGTACAAAATTATGAACACTTACTATCCTTATCTTATTATCCTTCGTTTTCCATCGTACGATACAAAAGTTTGGAACCTCCGCCGCTTTGTTTTGACGTTTCGAAAACGACAATATAACATATTTTTTGTTTATGGCCATTCAATATCAGGCTGCAGTCATCGGACCGTACTGCCTAATTTTACGTGAATTGTTTTATTTGAAAATAATTATTTATATCCTATAATTCTCAACGACGGGAACTTTTAGGAACGAAATTCGATAGATCGAACCTAATCAATATAATGTACGAAAAAATTGGCACAGACCTCTGTAACTATGGCAAAAATATATATATAAAAAAAAGAGTCCTACCTCCTAGGTACACACTAGGGTGGAGCGCGGTTGTATGGTTTTTTTTTTTTTCCTAGTTTTGAATTCTAATAGGGGGGGATTAGTGCCTTATGTTAAAGTAAAAATAACTGTTCTTTTTCAGTTCGATAAAATAATATCTTGTACCTCCGCTTGGACCTTGAAATTTTAAGATTTTCTGAAAAATCGTAGTATTTTTAGGGTTCTCTGTTAAGTATATAAGAGGTATATAGGGAGGATAAATGATACTAAATTATATATTTAAGATATGAATAATGTAATTAAACACAAAAGTAGTACAATTTTTACTTATACCTAATAAAAAAACAAGTTTTCAGTTGGCCTTAAAATCTCTTTTTGTCTCAAATTTCGGCATTTTCTTACGGGATTCCAATTTA
This sequence comes from Eugnorisma glareosa, assembly GCA_947578425.1. Classification (NCBI taxonomy): domain Eukaryota; kingdom Metazoa; phylum Arthropoda; class Insecta; order Lepidoptera; family Noctuidae; genus Eugnorisma; species Eugnorisma glareosa. The sequence goes on along the minus strand of OX387960.1, from coordinate 13,263,889 downwards.
GCTTTTATGGCTCCCAATCGTGATGAGTCCTTACACTGGGAAGTGCAAGCTTCTGTAGTCAACTTTACAGCTCTTTCAACTGCTTGGGTATGGCAGGGAAGACGTAGAAACAATAGTTCACCCTCGCCACCAGATTGGACTATTTGTTGAATTTCTTGATCAGTTAGCTGTTTCAAGATCGGAGGTTCGGTAACAGTTTGTTGCCAATTTATCATATCGATATAATTCGACGCACCAAAGTTAATATCTGTCACTTCAAACAGCCTTGGTGATGGAAGTTGTGACATACTACGTGCTTTTAATACACGCCGGGCTGCCAGTTCACGAATGTGTCTCTTGTCATCTGTAATCATTGCAAGTAAGATGTTTTCAGGATGTGCAAAATAGCTATTGCGTTGAATCACAGGATCGATGACCTTTTTTAGATTTTCTGGCAGGTACCTAGAGGTCGATATGATTTTAAAAAGATGCCGAGCCCCATCTTTACAGAACGGTTTATTCTTAATGGAGAACCAACATGGGGCGTAAACTTTTATGACAAATGTAGCCAGGGTTATCAAATTATCTGATGGTTTTTCTGTTGCTACATACAAACGTAGTATACGATTAGCACGTGTGAGCCAACGAGCATGAGATAGTCTACCTGGGGACCTATTCGCCAGATCTTCTGGAAAGTCGCCTGATTGTACCGCTGAGACAATATCGTGCAAGTACTTTTGATCTGTACTCAAATCTACAGCTGTTGTTGGAAGCGGTTCTCCTTCGATCGGATGGAATTTTTTAACTGGCAATTGTTCACAAGTTTCCAGTGACTTTCCCAACTGGCCTGTGTAAGTCTTGGGTCCCGAAGTGGCTCCGTCAATATGAAAACACAAGTGTCTCAAAGGAAGTTCGTTCATATGAAGTAAACAAATTACCCACTGGAGAGGTCTTTGCAGATTTTTTTCCAGGAGGCGTATAATTCCGCCATATTTTCCAGTATTAACATTTGTTCCATCACAGCCAATCGCCATAAGATGCTGTGGAGAAACGCTTTTCTTGGCCAAAAACCCTGTGATTGCGGTTTCTATTGCCTTTGCTGAACCTGTACTTGGTACTACGTACCCCATATAAATAGAACCCGGCTCCTGAATGAGCGAGATATGCTCTTCAATACACGTAGTTCTATAGTATTTATTACCTTTTTTAACAATTTTTAAAGTTTTGTCTGTCTTTCCGTCAAAGTATAAAGCAGAAAGCTCTGTATTAATGACTTCTTTCACTAATTTCTGTCGGTTTTTAGATCTCTCCCTTCGTAATTTATGTCTATCAATAACCTCAAGATCAGATCCAATATCGTGCAAAACGGATGATGCGATCGCTGCCGCCGCCCTATCAGAAACACCATATCTGTCGCACGTCTTCGATAACGTAGGTAATTTAATATGTGAGATCTGTCTTCTCTTTATTTCAGGAACGCCATCGTCTTTAGTGTTTAGGAATTCATCAGCTGTACTACTACTTCGCTCGGATGTCGGGGATGTCGGTGATATCATGGAAACGTTAATTTCTGTATCAACTGACATAAAACTGTTACTCAAGGATTTACTTGTGGAGTTTTCGCGATCTAGTTTCCGTTTAAGGGTCTTTTGTAGTTTTTTTGTCGTAGTAATGTCAATTTTACCGATAAACATATTTCGAGAAGTTCGTTGATCTATTAAAAACGGTTGTTCCTGTTTGGGAACCTTTTTATCAGTCGGGCAGATGCAATGTGGGAGTTCTTTACATTTGCAAGATGCAATATCAAAGAGCAGCTTACCATTTTCGCGAAAACTTTCCAATTTTTCTGGAGAAATCTTCTTAATAGACTTAAGTAAATTCTTGCATTTCAAGTGATATGCTTTTAACATCTGTATGATTCTCGTTCGAGTTACAGTCGGAATAGATGCTGTTTGCCATATACCTTCAATCCTAGGTACCACTATGTCTGCTACTTGTGAAAATGTTGGCTCCTTTGCAGTTTCTAATTGTAATTTAAGCTGATGTCTCGTCCATTCATAGTACTTCATTACATCTTTATAAGTAGGTAGATAATTGTCTTTAATATCCTCGGTACCACCAAACAAGGGACACTTAAATGCACTACGAGTCTTTTCCATGCTTCAAAACAAACGTCCGACCTGTCACTTGGAGTAATAACTGTGCACTGATACGACAAGTGTCGAAACGAATGGCCTCCCCGCGCGCCCCCGCACTCTTCTTGTTTTAAGTACCTAAACCAACGTAAGAATATGTTTTTTAATGATTAGAAAACAAAGTAGACTATTGTAACTATCGAATAATAAAATAAAAAGTAATGAATATTTATAAATGACAAATTTAAGTAGCGTCAAACATGGGTCTAAAAATCAATTTACTCAAAAGTTCAGTGACCTTGCGGAGGCAGATAATCTAATCTTATTCAAATTATATTTTGTGTGTTATGTTAAACCCTAAAGGCACCCTTTTCGCGCTATTACATAACTATAACACGAAAAAAGTTTTTTCACTCCACCCTAGTACACACCTCAACCAACATAATTAGGATCCTTCTTTGTAGTAGTACAATGAAGTTTATTACCTATCTAGTTCATGCTAACTTATTATCAGCTTTACCTGTTGAATGTCTTCACTTCATGATAGTATGTGCGATAGAAATTAGATTCAAAGGGCAATAAAATAAAATAAAACTTGAGGAAAAGTTCATAGTTTATTGGGGGAGCCCTGATGAGTCGCTTGGACAGAAACGATCACCAGGCAGGGGCGTGCCGTCTATAGAGGCAATTAGGCCTTGCCTACCCTACCATTCCTACCAACAACGCAACAAATGCATTTATTATAACTATATTAATAAAAAATAAAAAAATCCTGTTATAATACTTATAGTCACAACTTGTCGCGGCCGTGTGACGTAACTGATAAATACTACGACGCTCGCTCCCGGCCGTCTAGGCAAGGCCGCAGCCGGCCTAATTTCCATTGATAAATTTACGCACACTGATGCGTATTTTCGTGTATATGAACGGCACACATAGTAAATAGGGGCGTAAAGTCCTGCGAGTGTAGCTGGCTAGCTGGCCACTGATTGGCTGCCCCACAAAGTATTATCCGGCTAAAACGGTATGCAGTGATGCAATTATATTTGGTAGTGTTTTTTTATCGACAAAATAACAATTGTATTTTTCTTAGAAGCCATATTTGTTTCATGTGACTAGCAAAATTTATTTCGCGATCTTCAGTGTTTTGATTTTTATAATATCTGACGTTTGTAATTCGTTTTGAAACGTATAGTAGTGTAAATATTATTTGTTGTATTTGTTTATTAACTTAGAAATGGTGTTCTGTTGTGAAGTTTGCGCTGTTAGTGTGTTTGTTAAAAGTTAAAAACAGTAAGTATTCACAATCGTTTAATGACAAGATTCAAGTTGTGTCCAAAGAAAGATGTGTAGGTACCCGAATTACGAGAATTAACCCAAAATTCTCTTCTTCAAATTCCTTCCCAAAATCTTTCTTCTGTTTGCATTGTCAGAAAATCGTGATTTGAACCTTGATTAATGCGGAGTTCTTGTATTTATAACTTTGGTTTTAATAGGCTTATTTTAAAGGTTTGTTTTTCAAATATTCGGGTCAGAAAACTCTAAGTACCTTTTTTTTTTGTTTACAGCGCACTCTGTTTTATTTTTTAGATTTTTTGTAGCGGAGCGACATTCAACATTCTGTCAATACAAGAACGAAGGTTCTTGTATTGACAGAATTCCATTGAAATTCCTGATATTTAAGCTAGATGGCGTTGTTTCTCATACGCTTATTAAAAACACCAGGGGTGGGTGCGGTGGGCCCGGAAGGGTAAGTGAATATATCAATAGATATGAGTACTTTGAGGGTCATCTTAGCGTGGCCTACCTTCCGCGGGGAACCACTGCACGCCACTGTCACCAGGGCTCCCCATAATCAGCCCGCTCTAGGAGCCACACCAGCCACGTGCTGCGAGCCGGTGGCTCTGGCGGTGGTGCTGGTGGTGCAGGCCGGGGTCCGTTCCTACAAAAAGGAAAATTATAATTGTAGATTAAAATATAGAAAACTTCCGAATATGACCCTACATAGAAAACCAAAATGTAACAAATATTCTTGAATGGCCTTGGTAGATCATGTATGTGTAGTCAATCAAATCCAATTATTTTACCAGGGAACCGACACGTGCTGAAGGAATTATTGCCAAACTTCCTTGTCTTCAATCTTAAAATATGCTTTTTTGATAAGGACAAGTTTGATGTGGGTTTTCAACTTTCCATCGCTAAGTTCTGGAACTGACTTTGGGCAACTTGTTATAAAAGCGGATACTAAATTTTGGTATCACAATCTCATGTCTACTGCTCGTAAGTGTTTGCGAACATACAAAATATTTTCTAAGATATAAAGAGAAGGCAGTTGAGTAAGTATGTACTCACCGCATGTCCATGTACTCGCCGCCTTCCGGCCTGTACACCAGCAGCGGATGCAGGTTTAGCTCCAACCGCCGCATGCGATCCGGCATATCGGCGATTGGAACTAATAATCCCCGGATCTGTTGAAGTAAAACAAATAATGTAGGTATATAAGGATCGTAGCTGGTGGCGTTCTGTGGTTTTTGGGCTTCCCCCCATGGTAAAATATATACAGCCTGTAACGGAAAGGGTATATACATACCAAAGGTACGACTTCTTTGGATGATAACAAACGATATGGCAAGGGCAATATTCCTGTAAATAATCCTTTTATTTTGGTGGCCATATGGATGAACGATGCTTTGCTTTAATTTTTTTATCGATTCACAGGTCGTATACCGTGATCTTTTTTGAAATATGTAGTTAAATAAACCTACCTATTCGCTGTTTATTATTGTCAGCACAATACTTTGGGCAAAGAAATCGAATAACTAAATTATACGCCTTTTTACACTACGATGCAAGAGATTTGATTCACCTTACTATTGAAACAATTGATTAAAAAAACATTATTGTTTGCCATTAAAAAAGGATTTAGTAACATAATTTGTCCAACTGAACCCAAAAAATCATCTTTATGCAACTTATACATCTCCTAGTACAAATAAAATCACAGTGGGTTCCGTTCATCATTTTAAATTCTCGCTCTGTCGAAAGTTGCTGTTTGAGTGGTACATAAGTTTTATTGGTTTGAGTACGTTTAGTCTTTATCATAAAGAGAAGAGTCTGTAAAAAATGTCAAAACTCATGAAGAGTCAGTAAAAAATGTCTCAAAGCAGTATCTAACTGAAGAAAGAAATTAATAAAAGTACCAGGACCGCATGAGTAACAAGAAGTGTTATTTGCCGAATTGAAAATCGTTTGCTCACAGAACCCTGATTTCGTTGTTACACACACGTATTCAATCATCGTTGTGTATGTATGTAACCAGGTTAAGGTTTTACGGTACACTGGAACATCTACCCTACTACCAGGATAGCAAGGAATAGGAGCTTTATTTTGCATTATTGTTAATAATTTATTTGCTCGTCAGTCGTCGACTTCTCCGCGTGTGGTACACATCATTCCCATCCGTGTGATACGAGTACGCGCATAAGTTCTAATTGTTGTTATTGCTTTCGTTGTTTGTTTCGCCCTTTCCGCAATGGACCGGGCGTGGTAGTAGAACCGTCCGCCCGTCCGTCCGTGCTGGAGTGGAGACCACGCATTGGAAAGCGCAGCCTGTTCCGGCCACCTGCCAGATGGACTGACGACATTGCTAGAGTTGCAGGGAGTCGCTGGATGCAGGTGGCATTGGACCGGACACGTTGGAAATCGATTGGGGAGGCCTATGTTCAGCAGTGGACAACAACGGCCCTTACAACCCCAAACCTTATCCCGTTAGACTTTTTTTTGTGGTGTTACATTAAAACGTAGTGTACGCAGTGCCGTGTGATACAGTGGACCAAATGAAAGTGCGGATTGAATCCATGAACAAGCGAGCGGCATTGTGCATACACCACATCGAACCCCACCTTTAAAAATGTAAGTTAATTTACTAAATTAAGCAAAGCTGTAAGATTTTACTGTTTACTCTTTATTAAATAATAGGATGAAACTAGCTAACCTACCTAAACTTTGTTTCGATTTTTTATTACGTAACTTCTAAGTATCTCGGTTTTTACGTGAAATTTCTGGCTTGATATTAGCGAGTTAACGGTAATTGTAAATCAATAATTAAATTACGCATTATTATTCATTTTTACATCACGGTCAAGTAGGTACACTCGGCGGCGCTGCGCGCGGCCGGCGCGCGCGGCGGCTTGTTTGATTTCGTCAGTTCGCGCCGACAAAGAACCGCCTGCTAGGCTACTAAACAGTATGGTACTAGGCGCGCAGAATTACGGAAGAGATTTGATTTATTTATTAGACAGAGAGAGAGTGATATTGGAAAGTAATGTGGAAAATTATTGACCCCCGTAGTGTGGTGACACGTTTTTATGATTTGAATTTCAGAAACATAAGAAACCGAAAATTTGGTATCCATTTTTTGAGTATTTTATTTTGAGCTGAAACTTTGTATAGTGATTATATACCAGCTGTATTCTTTAGTGGTTAAGGATATAAATACCCTTTCCGTTACACGTTGTATATATGGACCATAAAAATGTGGCGCGTATTATTAATATTCTATAACTTGAACAGAATAGCTTAAAACTTGAATTATTGGCAGTAAAGGATCAATAACAGTATTTACCTCGTCCACCGCCTCCACCAGCATACGCAGCGCGCTCGCCGCGTCGTGCGCCTGGTGCTGCTGCACCTCCACGTTTTGATAAATGGGTCTGAAATAAAAAAAAACATAGAATAATAATAAGTACTTATTCAAAAAAACTTGCGTATATGAAATATTCATTCAGATATTGATACTTACTCATCGGTGGAAGCTGGTGCATCAGCACCAGACCCACAACAAACGACGCGGTGAACGGCGTGGCTCCAAACACTCCCCATTTAAAAAAAAAAATATTTTAGGCTCACTTTGTCTTCGCGCACCGGTAAAAAGTGAATTATAGGAGAAATGTGTCAACTGTCAGTGTCAATTTTAAATCGAAGCGTGAACGAGTGAATGAATGACAAAACAAAATAATGTTACTATATACAGGGTGTCCCGAAACTCAACGTCAAGCGGGTACGGGGCAATAAGCTAGGTTGTACCAGTTCTAGCAAAAATAAAAAATAAATTCCATGTTACTTGGTTTAGTGATCATAGGTATTCTTTTGAAAATGTTGAAAATCAACACCCTAGATCAGATATTTAGGTACTGTGATCACAAATTTCTAAATTGTACAGTGTTTTTTTTTTTTTTTTAAATGTAATCCTAAATAACTATGCTATTGATTGCAGTCACAAAACCAATAATTAATATTGTGAGTCCAGTACAAAAAAAAATAAAGTTTAATTAAGTCATGGTTACAAACGTTTTATTACAAAACTTTGACGTCTTGTCTTTAAAAAAAAATGTACTATACTACCATAGGCAATTTATTTTAAAAAATGGCCCTTTTAATGAAGATTTCAAAATGGTGCAACATTTGCTACTTATTTTTCCATAAAAAATATTATAACGATTATCAGCAATTTAGAACATAAAATACTCGAACAATAACATATGAAAGTTTGATAATGATGCCCTATTGTCGTATTATAGCAAAAGTTAACAATAATGAAACACTAGGAAATATTGCAATACATTTATTTTCTTAAAACTAAATTAAATGTTCAAATTATTTGCCTTCGGCACGAATACAGGCTCTGCATCGCCTCAGAAAAGATCTTTTCAATAATCGTGCGTATCTCCTTGAGTTTATTTCTTCTGCTGTTTCAGCTGTTTTGCGCCGTAGTTCGTGTATATTTTGTATTGGTTTCAAGTACACTTTTTTTTTATGCAGCCCCAGTAAAAGAAGTCAAGTGAATTTAGGTCCGGAGAACGGGGAGGCCATAAAATTGTGCCAAGGCGGCCAATCCACCTACCGGGATATTCTGTGTTTAGATGGTTCCGTACTGGACGAGCATAATGAGCTGGGCAACCATCTTGTTGAAACCACATATCCCGGTAGATGTTGAGTGGTACGTCTTCTAATAAATTCGGCAAATGATTTTGTAAAAAATTAAGGTAGTTGTCGCCATTTAAGTTTTCAGGCAGCTCAAATGGTCCGATTATTTATCCGTTTAAAATTCCGGTCCACATATTCACTTTAAATTGGTATTGGGAGCGATCTTCACGCATTAACACGTTAGCTGTCCAGTGTACCGAATACAGTACACGCCGCGTGGGTTCATCACGTCCGTGTACCGTAAACGGTACACTCGCCACAGTCTCTTTCTATGCGCTCTAACTTCATGGACTTGTGTGTTATGTTGCTCTATTTATCAGGACTTGTCAATAGGACACCAATGAATAGAAAAAACGGAAATCATTACATTTATTTTTTTCTCTCTAAATGTGGGTAGTGGATAAAAAACTACTGTTTATAAGTAAAAAAGCTTTATTTATGCAAAGGAACTTCAGAAAAACATTGAAGACAGTACGTCTTTTTACATTTATTACAGTGCGTTGTCACTCTTTTAGCTTTAGCTCTCGCATTCTTTGGTAGACATCCCAGATCAAAAAGTTTTTTATAACACCCAACACATCGTCTTCGTTCAGATATGCCCCTTACATTGCCAATATGTTCTAAAATATGTGAAATCCTATTAGATCCTAACAGTGTACTTGAGGATGATGAAGGCAGGCTTTCGTATTGCCTTTGTCTAACGGGTGAACGTGAAGTGCTCGTCTGTGGTTGCGCTTCACGTGTTTGCTGCTGAGCAGGTTCAATTTGCAATAATCTCTTCACGATTGCTTCTTTTTTACTTTCTCTCAATGTGAATTTGCGACCATAAACAAGAATATGAATAAAAAAGGTGTTTTTTAATATAATTAGCCGTTCACAAGTCCACGGTACACGCTGCTTCAACTCGACAAGTCCGTGTACCGAATACGGTACACGGGTAAAAGGTGTGATAAACCGAGTGTTTTGTTATTAATTAGGCATATCTATCCAAAACTAGTTATTTTGTATTGATTTGAGACAGAATATTACAAAAATTAATTTGGACATTTGGGGTTATCGAAAAATTATGTATGGGTTAGTTAGGGTAGTTAACGTGTTAAATGTGGATTTTCTATGTGCCAACCGTGTACGTTGTGTAAGTTTAAATAACCGTCTTTTTTAAAGGTCGATTCGTCTGTCCATAAAATTTTGTTAAGAAACTGCGTATCTTCACTATTTCTCGCCAACATTGTTCAGCAAAAGTCGATCCTGGGTGCGTAGTCACGAGGTAGCAAACTTTGTACTCGTTGCACATGGTACGGGTGATATTCGTATCGCTTTAAAATTCGATGAACAATACTTTTCGGTATTCCAGTGTCTCTTGCAATTCCACGTACTGAAGGGATCATTTTCAATTTCATTTAAAACTACGTCATCTTCGTTTCGTCGTGGTCTCCCACCTGCCGTACGAACACTTGGCGAATGTCCTTGCGAATACGACTGGTGCACATTGATGAACACGCGGTGATCTGGGTGACGTGCCGCATTTGGGTATCTCTCCCGATACAATCTAGCTGCGGCAGAGGCGTTACACCACCAGGCATTCACCGTAGATAATATGCATGTTCGCATATTCTTGCGCAGTATACACATACGGCATTTTGGCAGAACAAAAAATAATAAAGTCCAGGGAAACGCAGCCAAAGTTGTCAACACAATTGCGATATCAAGTCCAGGTAACACAAGCCAAAGTCGTCAACACAAATGCGATATCAAGTCCAGGTAACACAAGCCAAAGTCGTCAACACAAATGCGATATCAAGTCCAGGGTAACACAAGCCAAAGTTGTCAGTACGAAAATTACACGATTACGAGGAGATACGCAGTAAACGAAGGAACGAAGCGTACTGAATGATAATAACTAATAATCAATTTGACTATCGCATCGGCGTCACTAACCATCTCGCTTTCTCTAAAAACAAAATGTCAGTCTATCCCACTCTATTGCACTTTGAACAGCGTCACTCTCAATCTCACTCTATCACATTTGCCCGTCTCGCTTACACAATAATAAAGCAAACCTTTTGCACACAAAAGTACTATTCAGGTAAAAAAGTTTTTTTGAAATTAAGTCCTTTTGGAAGTAAATATGCAATATTTTTTTGTAAGGAACGATAAGAAGCAAGTGTTGTACTATTTTGAAATCTTAATTAATTGGGCCGTTTTTTAAATCAACTTGCCAATGGTAGTATAGTACATTTTTTTTAAAGACAAGGCGTCAATGTTACGTGATAAAACGTTTTTAACCTTGACTTAATTAAACTTTATTTTTTTTTGTACTGGACTCACAATATTAATTATTGGTTTTGTGACTGCAATCAATAGCATAGTTATTTAGGATTAAATTAAAAAAAAAAAAACACTGAACAATTTAGAAATTTATGATCACAGTACCGAAATATCTGATCTAGGGTGTTGATTTTCAACATTTTCAAAAGAATACCTATTATCACTAAACCAAGTAACATGGATTTTATTTTTTATTTTAGCTAGAACTGGTACAACCTAGCTTATTGCCCGGTACCCGCTTGACGTTGAGTTTCGGGACAGCCTGTATATATTTTTTGATAATATACTTGCTAAAATGTAAAAGACATTTTAAACAAAAGAGTTCTGGCTACGGCGGAATCCTTTTGTTAAAAATGTCTTTTACATATTTTATTGGACTAGTAATCTATGTCGATTGTTTTAAATTATCTTTTGTAGCCAAAACTGCCGGAACCCTTTTGTTTAAAATGTCTTTTATATTTATTGGACTAGTAATCTATGTCTATTGTTTTAAATTATCTTTTGTAGCCAAAACTGCCGGAACCCTTTTGTTTAAAATGTCTTTTATATTTATTGGCCTACTAATGCCGATTGTTTTAAATTATCTTTGTACCCAAAACAGCCGCAGCCCTTTTGTCACTTTCACTGCTAAGTTCACAGAATGGGGAAGAAAAGTGACAATTTATCCCGATAGACGGCGTTTTGTCGTTGGTACCCATCTCTCACTCAACAACTGTCAAAACCTATACGTATGCAAACAGTCGATACGGTTTGTCTAGGAAATTACGAATTTAAATAATAAGATGCCACGGTGTTGTGCCTATAATTGTCAAAATATAGGAATTCATCGATTTCCCAGTGATCGAAAATATTTTCAATTGTGAATCACGGCTGTACGTCGTAAAAATTGGAAGCCGAGTTCTTCTACGAGGTTATGTCGAGAGCATTTTAAACCTAGCAATTATTACGAAGAAGCAAGTTTAGTAGTAAGTGATTGAGTATTTGCTTAAAAATACATTACATAACTTTTGTCTAAGTTGTAACAAGTAGTTGTACCTAACTTGTATCTACTTATTTTCATGTCTTAAAGCAAACAGAAAATTTCTGAAGAAAGACGCTGTGCCCTCCATATTTTCCTTTTCGAAGTCTAAAGACCATCCAAAGTCAAGAAGATCATTGCAATATGAAGCCCGTTGTAAGAAAAATGAGGCATTGAGCTCCACAAATCAAGTACTAACTGACAATGTTCCTGATGTTGCTGTTGCTGTAGAGGTGCAAGATGAAACGGCAGTAGATGACAACATTCAGAGTGTCACTGATGTGGTGAATGTCATAGCACATTCTCATAAATCTACCCAAATCAATATCGAGCATGTATATGGTTCTATAATGCGATTTCAATATGATCAGAAGGCAGTTCTATTTTATACCGGATTTGAATCATATGAAAAGTTCTCATTGGTGTACTCTACACTACAGCCAATGGTTGCAAAAATAAATTATTATACTCATACTGTCAGCTATGTACCTATTGCCTCAAAAATATTTTTCATATGTTTCATGTGTTGTAACTTTAGAGAAGGTATTATGAAATAAAAGTTGGAAGAAAAGTAAAAAACATTTTTATTGAAATAATGTAGAATAGTTTTTATACAGGTGCTTATCTAAAATCTTATTTTTAAAATGCTCGTTATAAAATGCACTCAGTTTTCCCACCATCTCCTTTATGAATTCGTCATTTCTTGCAATATAAATCGTCTGAAGATGAGATAAAGTAAATATTATAAATATACAATATTTTTTGCCAGAACAGAACAGTTGACCTTGAACCTGTGCAAAGTATGGATGAGTCTTCTTCAATAGTAATTCACCATTTGTGATATCTATATAAGGCACTGTTACTGGGTTAATCTCACGGTATCTTGCACTGTATGGACATTTCACTTCTACAACTGCATCTTCACGAAATAAGCCGTCCGGAGAGGCAGCCAGAAATGGATGAGTTTCTGACAGAAACATACCACATCGTCTTACTTCTACACCATACATTTCTTCAAACTTCGCAATAGCATATTGTTCGTTCATTTGTCCATGCATAGTAAGTAGCCTTAGAGTGAAACTCCTTTGGAGAAATAATTTTTTCACAGAAATGTGTTTTGTGCGAGTCTTTACATGTGTAAATGACATGAAAATGACATGAAAATTGCTTGCAGTTAAATGTGTTTCATGAATTTTTTTCCACATTTTACATTGATTTTGCCCTCTAGTATTTTCTTCAATTATAGCAATTTGACTTGATGAAACATTTCTTAAAAACAAACTCTCCAATGTGTAGTCTTCACCACTTTTTTTCATATAAAAAGAATGGTCCCACTCCACTGCATACGTATTGGCAGGTATATACATTTGTTTTATTGGTGCAGTTGTTGCTCCATAATTAATAAATAAATTTCTAACATATTCATTATAACATGTTAGTATGTCATCATTTCTTATAGGCTCGTAATTGACATTGCTTTTCTTTTTTATTGGTAAATCCTCACATTTCACCGGTGAGGCATAAAATGGTTTGGGTTTTTTAAAAGTCATTTCGGACCATATGCTCGGTGCCATATAATAAAATTAACACATGTTTGCAATGTGCTTCACAGCCACTGCCTACTGCACACTCACAGTGGGTTTCCTCTATGGAACCACAGCTGTTTCTCAGCTTTATGTCCACAACATAACAAATTTTCTTCATAGACGCCTTGCACTGGCCTTGCACTGGCCTTTAATATATGTATAATCACCAACTGTGACTGAACGAGCTGTAAGCAGATGCCGGTTCTCATACATTTGCAACGCATTTCCTGAATTTTTATTGAAGCTGAAACAAATATAGGTAAAAGATATATTAAATATCCAGTAAATACAGGAGTCTTAGTTATATGTGTTCATGTATTGCTTACCGCTCAGTAAAAGTTTGGATGTGGTGTTTTGAAAGTGGAGGTAATTTTGTATCAGCATTAATATCTCTGTAAAGGTCATCCGAGGGTACATACATTTGATCTTCCTCATTGTCTTCGGTTTCCACACTATTAAAATTGTAGTCGTATGCCTCTTGCCTGAAATAAAAACATAAAATACATTACGATTGAAAGCAAGTATAACACTAATCCAAACGTGTCTTAGAATACGTACCGCGCCAATAGATCAGCTTTCTTTCCCGTAGTTTTAGCATTTATTTAACGTAACGCTTCTTTTAGCTGTGCTACAGTAAACATAGAATACATGTTTACGACTTTTCTTGACTTTAAAATTATACAATCCTCTGAATGATCACAACAATCACAAACGTTTCACTCACAACTCCAATAACCTCAAAACGTCAAGGAAGGGTACCAACGATTGAGGCGCCATCTGAGATTTACTTTGCCTTCGCCACCCCATTCATACAAATTGGCATGCCATAAAATGTGTCTTAAAGTATAGGATGAACACGTAGAGTAGAGTAGAGTAGGCACTCCATTTTCCGCACTTAGACTCTAATATGGTCCGTTGTGCGTAAGGATGAACACGTAATGAAACGGACGCGGTGTGAAACGGACAATAAAGAATTTTTGATCGAAAATATTTATATCATTTGGTGGTTGGTAACACTGATGACCAAAGACAAACCTGGCTGCCGGTAACTCTACGTCTACGCGGTAACCTACCTACAGACTTGTAAGAGCGCTTTCAATTTAGACGGTTGGTGCCGGACTGCTGCCGCACGGTTGTTACGACCATGAGCCGTACTGCTGCCGGACGACAGCAGTACGACGTAAATCGTCTTATTTGAAGAGATACGCGGCTGCAGTCCAATCGAATTTTAGTGATTTGCATCGAAACCCAACTTTAGTCGGTGCCATGGACTCTGACGAGGAAGTGTTACTGTTAGTTCTCTTGCTTCGGCAGAAACATAAACGACGCCGTACTAGGGCGTCGCCAATGTTTTCTTTAAAATATAAAACTGGTGATTTTTATACACTTTACCCTAGATTAAAAGAAAGCTCAGCTGATTTTTTGAACTATTTAAGAATGTCTAGAGAATGTTTCTATGAATTATATCACTTTGTTAAAAATGGAATACAACGTCAAGAAACTAAATTCAAAAATACTATATCCGCCGAAGAGAGACTTGTGATAACGATAAGGTAAGTAATATAAACACATTTAGTATTTTAATAAGTATTTATTGCTACTCTTAAACAGATCCGATAGAGATTTTGATGATTAATTTTTTCTTTTTTGTTGATACGCACGCATTTATACTGTGTCACCATCGCTAAAAAGATCTTCATATAAAGTAAAATCAGAATTCGTTGATGTATTAGACATAGGTGATTGTTGTTGTAACTCAGTAGACGGAGCATGAGCCTCACTACGATATTCGGAAGATTGACCTGTGTAGTAACCCTGTTGTTCATAATAATCAGCGGCATATGAACTTGACCCGACGTATTTTCTTATGATTCCAATTATCTCGTATTTTGCATCCATTTTGCGATGTTCCGGATTTTTTTTTAAATCATTTAATAATGACAACAAGAAATATCTATCGCCGTCTTCAAAATTGTCTGCATTTGCATTGTTTTTGTTTTGCATTCTTTCAGCAAGAAGTTTTAAAATCTTATTAGTCTCATCGTTGCTCGAAGATGCTTTTTTAATTTTTGATGACGATGCTATTACAGAAGAATCGGTTTCAGGAGAATCAGATTGCTCGTTGGTACCAGAGTTGGAAGGTTTTGATTCATAAAGATTAGACAGAAACTGAAGCCGATCAAAATATACGTACTTCCGATGATTTTTTCCAACAGATCCACTTTTTAATTGTCGTTGCTTATTTAACTCTCGTGAATAGGAATCCCTAATATTTCTCCATTTTTTTTGGAGTAACAAGGCTGAAATAAAATTTTCTGTTATTATTTTCAGATATTTATCAACTGGCTGTACGATGACTGATCTGCATCACTCTTACCAACATGGCGTCTCAACAATTAGTGGAATTATTAAAGATACATGTCAAGAGATATACAAAGTTTTGAAAGATATCTGTATACCTGATCTTAAAAAGGAGGATTGGTTACAAATAGCTCAAGGGTTTGAAACAAAAGCAAATTTTCCTAATTGCTTGGGAGCTATAGACGGCAAACATGTGAGAATAATAAAACCGACAAGAAGTGGATCGTTGTATTACAACTATAAGCATTTCTTTTCTATTGTGTTGTTGGCTATTTGCGATTCTAATTATAAATTTATTTATATTGATGTCGGTTCCTATGGGAAGGCTTCAGATTCACAAATATTTCGGAGCAGTAGTTTTTTTAACAAGCTTCAAAACAATAATTTAGATAAGTCAAGTCCAAGTCCTGCACCAATACAAGACAATGGGCCACCACTACCTTTTATTTTTGTTGGCGACGAAGCATTTGCCGTCAGCAATTTCATACAACGGCCATTTAGTGGAAACTTTTTGGAGGGGAAAAAAAAAATTTTTAACTACCGCCTGTCACGTGCCGGTACATTGAGTGTACATTTGGTATTATGACAAATAAATGGCGAATATTACATCGGCCATTAAATGTGGAAATATCGTTTGCAACAGATATTGTTAAGGCTATTTGTGTTTTACATAACTTTGTTCAACGCGAAAATACCACTATGCATGGTCAACCAATTCGAGTTAGGCCAGTTCAGCCACAAAGTTATCAGAATTTGTCAGCCACAACAGTCCGCGATATATTTACGGACTATTTTGTTAGCCCAAGAGGACAAGTATCGTGGCAAAACAGTAAAATATAAATAATACTAATTGATTACATTATAATATAATAAACTGTTGTACCTGCAGTATTCTTTTCAGCTGCTTTTTTAGTTTTAAAATCGGTAATAATTTTTTCACATAAAACATCCCAAGCCTTTTTTTTCTCCAAGCGATTTGAATACTTGTCACATTTAGAATCCCAAACGGCGGGCTGCAACTCTATTTCATTTATAAAATCTTCTGTATTTAAATCATCCATAATTAGGTAGGTATGCACGAAAACGTCTAAGAAACACGATGCGCTCACAGCACTAGCGAACAACGACTGAGACAGGTTGTTGCCGTTCCGCCAACGGACGTGCGCCGCACTGCTGTCGCACGACTTTGCGTCGAGACATTTTGTATGAAAAATCATAACCGCCCGTGCGCAGTACGATACCCGGACTGCAGCAGTCCGGCACCAATCGTCTAAATTGAAAGCGCCCTAAGTATTGTTCAAATTTTACCCTACTGGTCCAGGACTACCTTATACCTTCAGATAACCCTACATTTTGTTAACCTTATAATACAGACTGACTGTCGAGTTTTTGTTGAGTGTTATAGGTTATTACTGTCATATACAATCAAAGAATACGTACATAATTTCTTCATTAAAACTTCTATTGCCACGGAAGACGAGAAGATATGCAATACCTTGCCGACGGAGGATGGATCCTTGCCTCCGGCAGACGCGGACATCGAGGGTGGCGGCGGCAGCGAGATGATCATGTCGGGCTTGCTGCGCGCTGCAAAACTGCGCTCTATATTTGCAGATGATGGCCTTTCATCTGCCAAGAGACAGTGCATTCGGCTGGAGTCGCCGCAGGCCAGCAGCCCAGTGTGCCCCACGCCAAAAGGCAAGGGCGAGGGTAAAGAAAACAAAATTAATGATAAATAAAACAATTTTTTTTTTAATTCTTTTTTAATCATAACCCCGATCCTCGTAGTAACGGTGATGCCGCCACATTCACGACGGCATCGGGATGTCCAAGGGGGGCGAAGGACACAGTGGCTGTCCCCGCGGGAGTTGCAGTGGGCCGATTGCCACGGTACGTCGCACATAGGTCGATTTGGCCGATTTAGGCGGCCAAAATTATTTGACGGTCTATAAAGGTTCGGTAGTAGATTTTAAATAAAAATACATAGTTTTTTGTCATTGATAAGACATATTTATGAAAAAATAAAAAAAATAATCATTCTTGATCATCCTCATTTGGCTGGGCAGTTATCAAAAGATCAATTGTCTCGGGAGAAAATGACATAATTGATGGTTTTCTGGGCCTTTTCATACTACTCATTAGCGGATCTGAGCTTAATAGTAATCTACTATATATATCCGCATTGCATTCTTCTCTAGAAAATTTTCTAGCATAATTCTGGCGGTAAGACCGAAAATGTTTATTTCGGGCTTCAGCTGCCTCTTCTGAGAGTTGCCCTATGGGCAGGAGGGCATTTTCTATGATGGCCCCACCATGGATTAGGACTTTATGCATGGTTGGAGTCATTGGATGCCACCCATACAATTCAACATATAGCTTTGCCGTCTCTAAAGCGTATTCATCGTACTTTAAAACATTTATATTATGTCCACTTGATATAGCTTCCAATATTATTTTCAGCCTGTATATCAGGTCAAAGCTAATTCCAGTGATGTCAGCAGCCAATTGCGGATTTTCAAAAAAACGTCTACTGGTGTTACCATCATTGGTGTTACCATCATTGGTGTTACCAAAATTTGATTTTGGCATATCCACTAAGAGGCCTGTTTCGAGGCGAAACCTTTCTTGAATTTCTCGTTTTCTATTGGCTTCTATATTTTTTTCATCTTGTGTCTTCCTTTCGCAATATTTTTTTATCGGTAATTTATAAGCCAAATGAAGGATACTTTCAAATATCCTGATTCGTGCATGTAGCACGGAAATACCAAACTCTGAAGTTTGTAAGCTGACTTCATTTTTTTTGGACAAATCATTAAAATCTTTTGATGTAGCACTACATATGTAACACTTACTCGTTGATGTTGTGTCAGTTGCTGCATTGCAGACTGTACCGTCAACCATGGTCATTTTAAAGATGTGCTTAAAATAGAATATTTCACCCTTTAGGTCAACTTCTGTGGTGGCCAGTGACTTTACACTGTCTTCAACGTAACTTATTTCCTCTTTGGTGCCATCTTTAGATTCTTTTACGAATCTAAATCTTATCGGGCGACAATATCGCGGCGAAGACGGTGTGGGTTTTGCCAAACAACTTTTTTCTTTTCTTCTCCACACACAATTTTTAAAGGCACAAAGGAACTTATAAATACATTTGCGTCTGATTCCTCATCGTTGCTAAATCTCTGCTTAAACCGTGCTTGTTGTGAACCATCACAACCCCATTTGCAAATTATCTGCAGAGTATTTCGTTCAGCTTCGTTAAGTGTTTACTAACACTTCTTCTAGGTAAAGTGATAAGCGCCTAACAGTGAGATCTATTAGGCACTGAAAGTCACTTTCAACAGAGGTAACAGTAACACGTATTGATTCCTTGGGAGGATAACATTCCTGTTTCGCTTTTAACAAGAGATCGTAGCACGGGTAAAAACTTTTATTAGTCGCTCTTATTATTTCATACTGACGTTTTATCAAATCTGCTTCTACAAACATTAAAAGCGCTTGCTGAGGGGTCAGGGGAGCAACATCTTTCTTTGTATCTGAAGTCCTTTTTTTATATTCATTTGCACTTGCTGGAGAATTCGTAATGTCTTTTAGGACGCATTTCTATTTCCACCTTTTTGTAAAATCACTTGGGCAGCATGGATTATTACTCCATCTTCTATGGCAGAACGAACTTCTTCCGTCTTCCTTCTCTTACTTCTCTCGCTCGATTCACTAAATGATTTGCATGGTCGACCTGGGCGATTTTGCGTCGATATAGGTATTTCAAATGTCCCATCTAACCAAGAGTTGTTGTTTTTTAAAAACGGCTCTTTTTTGTTATGCGCTTTTGACCATCTTTGTTTTATGTTGGTTTTAAAATATGAAAATCTATGCTTCAGAAGCTTTTTAATCTCTTCTGTGTCACCATAACTCGAAAGGAGATTATATTCTAAAACTTCGAGTTTTTCACATTACATATTGTTTTTTACATTAATCGATGGGAGATTTTGCTCATACAACTGCTCAAATAGACGTCTACGAGTCACTACTTTTACACCCGATGTGTCCGGTGAGCCTAAAACATTTAAAAGTCAATATTAGAAAAGAAAAAGAAAAAAACAAATTATTTAATTAGGTACCTAACAAAATTTTTGGAGGGCTGTTATTTTGAAAAACTGTGCAAATCGGAGTCCAAATTTTGGACTGATATTAGCTAAGGGTTCAAATAAATTTATCGTAATAAATTTACGATCGGGACGAACAGGGATACACAACAAAATGCCATTTTAAAACTAAAATTACTGCAAAAAATAATCAAGATTATTTTTAAGGATCTCAGTACTAGATCATTGAAACCTTTTAAAACACGAAGATTTGTAGTTAATGGAAAATTTAAAAATTGCAATTTTCAAACAAAATAAATAGCAGAATCAACTGCATAAAAAGTAAACACGCTTTATCTACGAAAAGTCACTGACCTATTGCGCGGCGTGGTGCAGGGAGCAGCGGGCGGCGGAGGTGCTGGGCGTAGGTACTTTAGACGAAGAACAACAAATCAGCGGCATAAACTCACTAAGTTGCGAGTTGTTAATTAATAAAAGATCACTGATTGAATAATTAATTACATAATATCACATCACAATCAGAATTTAAATCATCAATAGTCATATTTTTAAATTTTCAAAGTGTCCTCCGTTGTTCATTATGCACAAGTGACATCGTCTTATTACATTTTCACGGACTCGTCTTAACAAGTCCCCATCTGCCATTCTTTTAAGTTTGTCGAAGGCATTAATTATTTTAATTTTTAATTCGTCCACAGTGTTCACTTCTCGTGCATAAACTTCGTTTTTTACGGCCCCCCACAAAAAGAAATCCAGTGGTGTCAGGTCCGGTGACCGTGCTGGCCATCGAATAGGACCAAAACGGCCAATCCACTGACATTCAAACATATCCGTTAGTCGCTGTCTAACAGGCACTACGGAATGGCCGGGTGCACCGTCCAGTTGATACCACAGTCGTCCATACACGTCCAAAGGTAAATCGTCCGTATAGTCTGACACTGAGCCACTAAGAAGTTCTAAGAATTTCGCTGCATTTAACGTCCCATCAATAAACACTGGACCTATTATTTTGTTCCTATGAATTCCAGCCCAGACATTTAGTGAAAACCGGTACTGGAATGAAGACTCTCGACTTAGGCGCGGGTTTTCGTTACTCCAATATCTTAGGTTTTGTCTATTCCAAACTCCATTTCTTGCAAAAGTGCTCTCATCTGTCCACATAATATTAGTTATGAAGTCAGGGTCGTCTGATATTTTGTCGAGAAGCCATCGGCAAAATAACACTCTGACTGGCATATCTCTGGATAATACTAGTTGTTGGACTTTTCTGAACTTGTAAGGTCGCCGTGCATGCCGTTTCAAAATTCTATGGACTGTTCTGTGACTCACTTGAAATCGCCGCGCTGCGTTCCGGAGGCTACAAGTCGGGTTGTTTTCAAAATGTTGTAATATCCGGTCCTCGTTACTTGAATTTGAAGACACTCCCTCTCCTTGAGGAACTAAAGGCCGATTCTCTCGTAACCTCTGAACGGCCAGGGTAAAAACGCGGCTGTTGGTAAGGCACGTTCTTGTGTTACCATATCTCTCCCGATATGTACGCAATGCTAAGGCCGCATTTTGGTGACATTCTCCGTACGTAAGTACCATGTCGGTGTACTCGGCAGCTGTGTACGTTATTTGGGGCATAATTAAACTAAAAAACTGACAAACCTAACCTAAATCACAAAACTAGCTACCTAATAAATGCCTAAATAACTAACTAATATTACACTAACACCTAACAATAAGTCACACTAACCTATGCACTAATCCAACTATCATAAATCGTCTTTAATCACAATAACAACTGAAACTTTTCATAAAATCACGATAATGCGCGCGCGGCTCGTCTTGTGATAAAAAAAAGAATGCGTGTGCTCACCTCAAAGGGCGCCGCTATGCACTGACTGACGTTACCGAGACAAGGACTTTTTGCCGAAAAAATTCCGCTCACACACACTCGCAATTTTGTATGCACCACTAATGCATTATTTGCGGAAGTAATATTTCTTATTCTTTCTAATTGTAATATTTTGTGGGAGTGGGCGGGGCGCGTCAGAGTGGGGTCGTATGACACCTTTCTCTGTCTTTCAAGCATATTGAGACGTAGAGAATAGAATCGTACGTTTTTGCAAAGGTTCCTGACCTTACAATGTTTACCTATTATTACGGAATCAGATCTACATCATGTTGAAAAATAAGAAAATAAAAAATAAATTCCTGTGGCTAAAGTATTCATTGGATTTGATTGATTTTTTGTATACGGGTAAAGAGCATGCCACTCTTTACGTGGTTTAAAGGAATGTCAATCGTCCTGCTCCACTTTGTATATGTCAAATTGAAAGAAAAATGTAAAAAGTACATAATAATAGGTTAGGTGCTTACCTGAAGTACTAGAATCCATAAATATTGTTTTGAAATCCAGATTCTAACATTAAAATATTCACTTTGAAAATGCTTTTTAAACAGAGAGCACCGAGATTAGATACGTACACTACTAGCGACGATCAAATTCCGACTACCTGAATTCGGTCTTGCGCGCAATACAATGGAAGGGA
The DNA here is from genome assembly GCA_947578425.1 of Eugnorisma glareosa. NCBI lineage: Eukaryota > Metazoa > Arthropoda > Insecta > Lepidoptera > Noctuidae > Eugnorisma > Eugnorisma glareosa. The sequence goes on along the minus strand of OX387960.1, from coordinate 13,241,854 downwards.
GAGGGTAGGGTATTGTTCCTGGAACTGTCTACTAGGGCAGGTAATAACTTATTTTGCTATCGGGTATACATTGCAAATTCACTTTTGGCCGCCTAAATCGGCCAAATCGACGTATGTGCGTCGCCACTGCAGCTCCCATAGGCGACGCTCGATCCGCGCCCTCCGCCACAACACCACCCGGTGCTCGCCGGTTTTGTATCGTATTCTTCTAATACAGGAAATTGAAAACTTAACGATTGAGATAAGGAACTACTGTTACTACTAACTAACTGTTACTAGTAATAGGTTATTTTTTCGATGATACTGATTGTAATAATAATATCTTCTAGAAGTAGACAACGCATAGTACCAGTCTAAAAAATTGGTTTTCTTATTGTTTTACGTTTCATTATAAATTTGCCGGCCGGTTAGAAGAAAAGCGATATGAAATTAAAGATGTAACATACAGAAGACAACAACGATTACTTACTGTGAAATTACGGTCACCAAACTCCACACAATAAAAAAAAACATCGTGACACTTCTTTATGAAGTGGTTTCTTCTTGGTCTTTCTATAGAAAAGTTTTTGACAAGCAAAGTTGTTTTTTTTTTTTTCGCCCTGTTCGGGTAGGCTAAGGTCTTGGACCATACCGCCTCGTCTCCAGTGAATAAAGTTCAAAGTTGACAGTTGTTTATCAGAACTTCTGTAAAAACGTCAAACCTTCTTATAGCCAATGATGCAGATTTTTAACCCTATGAAACTAACAGAACTATTTAAGCTCAGTGAATTGAAGTTTTAAGTTGTTTATACAGTCCTCGGATTGGACCTGATTTTTTTGTCATATTAGAGATAGTATAGAATAAAGCATGCTAGTGCTTCGGTGTTCAATTTGAATCAAAGAAAATTTAGCTATTGTTTCATATCCTGAGAAATTCAATAAAAACATGCCGATCATAAAATGTCTTTTATATTTTATTGGCCAACCGCCGCCGATCGCTCACTCGCTCGCTCGCTAACCTATTGTTTTAAATAATCTTTTGTGACCAAAACAGCCGGCACGCTTTTGTTTAAAATGTCTGTTATATTATTTTACTCGACTACCAATCTATTCCCACTCTTTTTTAAAATAACTTGTAAGAAAAAGTACGTGTTTTAAGACACTTCAAAGTAAAAATTTGCATTTGGATTAATTCCCAACACAGAATATTAACATACTAATGCAAATAAATTAAAAAACTTACGTTTCTTTCCAAGATGAAAACCGATTGAAGGTTACGTTAACAAAGTGTGTAACACGCTGCATCGACGTCAGTCAACTAATGACGTTTCATTCACTCATCGATCTGTCAAACTCTCTTCCGAATTGATCGGCGCACACAGGGGTATTTGAGCGATTTGGCCGGCAAAAACTTTTTCTTAACTTTAATCAATGATAATAGTGCTCATAGTTGGATTTTTATCATTTCAGTTGATTTTTATGCATTTACATGAAAAAAAAAAACATTTTTACTGTTAAAATACTTATTTTATTAAATAATGAATACATATATTTACAATGTCTTAGAGAAATCACCATAAACTATTTAACTAGAAGAAGACCACGGTTCTTCATCTGAAGAACCATAGCCTGACATCGTATCTGATGATGACTCATCATCATCATGTACGATGTCAGCCGAAAGTAACAAACCTATCGTTTCCTTCATAAAAGGTTTGGTTTTCTTTTTTGGAATGGGTCGCATTCCTGTTAATAGCGGATCAGAACTTAGGAGTAGCCTATTCATAACATCTATGTTACAGGCTTCTCGAGAGAATTTTCTTGCGAAATTCTGGCGATACAAACGTATATGTTTATTACGTGCTTCCGCAGCTTCTTCTGATAATTGACCAATCGGAAGCAATACTTTATCTATAATTTCAGATCCATGCATCAGAATTTTGTGCAATGTTGGAGTCATGGGATGCCATGGGTAAAGCGCAACATACTGCTCTGCTGTTTCCTTGGCATAAATAGAAAATTTTTCTGTGTCGATCTTGTGTCCACTCGACAATGCTTCTAAAATTACTTTAAGGCGGTATAGAAAATTTACATCAATTCCCGTGATTTCAGCAGACAATTCATGATCTGCAAAAAATCTTCTGCTGGTGTTGCCATCGTTCGTGTTTCCGAAATTTGGTTTTGGAACATCTACAATCAGACCCATCTTGACTCTGAATTCTTCTTGTATATCAAGCTTTTTCTGTTTAGCTGTTGTTTTGTCATTCTCAGTTCTTAGTTGCCATTTTTTTACAGGTAGCTTATAAGCGGGATGCAGAATTGATTCGAAAAAACGAATTCGTGCGTGTAAAATAGACAGTCCAAAGTCAAGCGCTTCCGGTTTAACAGCTCCTTTTTTTGTTAGGCAATTAAAATCCTTGGAAGTCAAACCACAGATATAACATCTCATTGTAGATGTTGTGTTAGTGGCAGCATTACACACCTTCCCATCTACCATGGTAAGCATCATAGAGTGCTTCACCAAATATGTTTTTTCTCCTAATTTTACTTCGGTCTTTTGCAAATCATTTGCGGCATTTTTGACATAATTTATTTTTTCATTTGTTACATCTTTGGTTTCTTTGATAAAACGAATTCTAATGGGCCGACAATAACGTGGTGAGGAAGGAGTTGGATTCTGCCACAACAATTTATCATTAGTGGAGCAAATAAGTCGCAGAGGCACAAAAGAACTTTGAAATAAATTCGCGTCGGAATCAGAATCACACTCAAATTTTTGTCTAAATTGAGCTTGTTGTGCTCCATCGCAACCCCACTTGCACATTAAAAGTAATGCCCTTCTTTCTTCATCATCGAGCGATAACACCTCTTCCATGTGAGTCAATAATCGTGTAGCAGTATGGTCCATTAAGCTCTGTAATTTTATTTCGACACATGTTTCGGTTACCCGATATGATTCTTTATTTGGGTAGCACTCCTGTTTTGATTTCTGTATGTCACTATAACAAGGATATAACTTTTTATTTGTATTGCGTATTATTTCATATTGTCTTCTAGACAAATCAGCTTCAACAAACATAGACAAAGCTTGTATTGGAGTCAACTGATAAGGCGTAGCCTTTTGTGTTGTTTCGCTAAATGCCTTTTTGTATTTTGTAGCTCGTTTTGGCGATGTCAGTATTTCTTTTAACACTGATGAAGCATCTCTCTTCCCAGTTTCACCTAGTTTTGATTGTGTAGCATATGTGAGCACTTGTAACTCAGTGTGTTTGCGTAAATCTTCCGTTTTTCTCCGTTTACTTCTTTCACTTAACTCTGAAAAACATTTATGTGTTCGTCCTGTTCGGATGGCGACTTTTGGTATAAAAAATGTGCCTTCTAGCCATGTGTCATTGTTTTACAGAAAAGAATCTTCTTTATAGTGAGAATCAGCCCATCTCCTTTTAATTTCCGACTTGAGACGTGATAAATCTTGCTTAATTTTTTTCATATCCTCGTCAGAAAATGGGCCTAATTTTAGAACGTATCTTTCCAAAAACTGTAACTTTTCATTAATATTATTTAAATTTTCTGCCATCATAATACTAAACAAGTGTTTTCGAGTCATAACTCGGACGTTTGACGACCCTAGAACAAAAAAGTGACAATTTATAGCAACAAATAAGAAATCGATATTTTTGGTGTTTATTTTCTAGTCGGCTACATTAAGCTATATTTTCAAATATCGGATAAAACCGGATAACATTTTACACGTATTGTCAAGACTAAAACACAGGGTATTCGAAATGACTAAAATCAATACCGGGAAATTGAAACTAAATTGCTAATATATAAAATAAATATAAAAAATAATGCCTTTAAAACAGCACTTAGTAGAAAAATTGTATTAAATAGATTTCGGAGCTATTATTACGAGAAAAATATAAAAAGTATACACATTTACCTGCTTTATCGCAATCCATAGCTTTCACTTTATTTAATTTGTAATTTGTAATCAAAACTTTCGTTTGCGCAGCGAACACCAAACATTGATACATGCACTCAAATGAACGATCAAGTTTGAACTGACCGTCCCGCATGGTAGTTCCGGAACAGAAACAATGAAGTATTGTTTACGTTTCTTAGAACTATTAGCTACCTGAGTACCCTTCTTTTATCTACCTGCTTTGAATTTTAGGAAATTGAATTTTGGCCGGCAAAATCACTCAAATACCCGTGTGTGCGGCGCGAAGTTCCAAAAGTACCTTGCACATATCAGAGATGGCAGCACCAGTTTTCTTTAGTAGTTAGGCCGTAAACACACCCTATTGCTAATACCCCGTTATTGCAATTACCCCAACTGACCCTACATAATACAATATATTTTCTTGGTGTGGACTGGTTTGAATTACATTTAAATTTTTAAACACATTTTCAACGACTTGGTAGTCAGTTGATAGTCAGGTTCATCTGGAGGTAGAAATAAACTTCTTTGTTTGTTAAAATCGAAGACGTGTGATGTCTCAAAACCATTGTCAATGCAGTTAGCATTGATGGACGGTTGGACAGAATGTCTGAATAACATCTTTCTCATGATATAGCGGAACTCGAGAGGACTCGGGTTATCTTGTCTTGCCCGACAGTGAGCTCTAATGCATGAAAAAAAAAAAACCAGGTTATCTTGTGAACATTTAAAAGTCAACAAATATTTTAATGGGTTTTGTTCCAGTGTACACAAATATTAACAAGTAACGACAAATTATGTATATTCATTAAAAATCCTGAAACAAATGTTTTTCTAGGATGCTTTAAAATATCCTTGCTCACAAGTCAAGGATCTGACGGTGATACCAATTTCATGAAGTTCTTGTTCTTTAAGAATAGCAAGAGGGATTTTGTCATATCCACTGGAATGCTTGTTTGTAATAGTTTTAATTATTTGTGTTATTTCTTTGGGTGTAGTAGGCGTGATTGACATATCATTTTTAACAACTAACCTTTTCACAACTATTGTGGCGTAGTGGGTTTCGTGGTAGAGGAAGGAACAGAAAGACCACAAAAGTTTAATACATTTAACAGCTTGCTCACAGGTAGAGGGGTGGATTCAGTTCACTAAGAGTTTGTTCACTAGTCACCACGGTAGGTGGGTAAAGTAGGTACTGCCCTGGGCTTAGGCCGCGACGCACGAGGACCGGCGAGGCGACACCGAAGCAGGGCAGCAATGCGGAGAGGTTGCAGGAGCGACCGCGTGTAGCTCGCGGCAGCTGGAAGGCGCGTCCCTTGGCACGGCACTTGGCCGGCTGAGGCAGGCGGCACTCACACGTGGCAGCCACGTGGAGGGTAAGGGTCACTCAGCAGTGACCGGAGCGACCGTCTATCGGTCGCGGTAGCTGGTGGCGGCGTGCTTAGGCACGTCACGTAGGCCTCACACGCGGCCGGCGTGGAGGTATGTCTCACACGCGGTAGGCGTGGAGATTAGGTGTCTCGAACACGCGACAGGACGTCTCTCCAGCGGGTAGAGCGCGGAGGCAGCGATGACGCCCGTCAGCGGTGTCAGTAGTTTATCTCTCAATAAAGAAAGAAAAGAAGAAAAAAACCCTGGAATCAGCACGAAGGGTGCTTCCGTAAGCGTGGTGCCAGGATTGGTGAACGTCAGCGATGCGTGCGTCTCCCAGCCGTAAACCCAAGCAGTAGCTCCAGGGGGAGGCAGGGAAACTCACCATCGTGACGGTTCACAAAGGTCAAAGGTTATAAGCGAGCGCATGCCGCGTGCCCCAATATAAAAGTTCCTAGCCGCGTGGCAAGGCGGATTAAGCGTACTGCGGCTATGACACAACAGCGAAGGGTGAACACGGCATGCGGATGCTTTACAGATTTAGAAACACTAGTGGAAAATACATGATATTGAAATAGCTTAGTCATGTACAGGACGGAAGCCATTTTGACAACCGAGCAATTACATGAAATACAATCACCGCAGAATATAGATGAAATAAGATGAATGCGGTTGACAAGACATGATAGGAGAATATAGCAGATTACGCAAAGCACTTACCCTTGGGCACAGAGGGGTTTCTTATAAGTTTAGTTGATTTGAAGAAGATCGAACGAGAAAGGCCGATCGCAGACCGGGGTGACAATTTATAGCCAGGCGTATCTACCATAGAGTGTAGACTACGCACAGTGTTGTCACATTGGGATTGAGCATGGTAATCGATTCTAAATTAATCGACTACCACGCCACAGTACCCCGCCTGTTAATGAAGGATTTTCCCTAGGGGAAATCCGCTAGAAGGCCTAAACCACTATTACTGACTACCTATACGTTCATACATCCCATTCATGTGCTTCCATACTATCAATCATACATCCATCCATTCTATGTCCGTCCCTGACTTGGAAGTAGTCCTAAGTCAGTGACTTACTATCACATTCGGGAGGTAAACTAATTGTAGAGTAGTTTAACTCGAGACAGTCAGTAGGAAAAACAACAAGATTAGGCAAGTGTATCTCCACAGGGTTAGGTAACCTTGGTGTTAGGACCCAGGATAATGCTAAAGTTAAGTTAAAAACAAAAAGTAAGTTCATCGTTGAATATTGAACGGTTACACGAATTGTAGAAGTTAGCATCTACCTATAAGTTGGGTAAGCGCAGTAGCTTCTGTTGTAAGTTAGAGTTTAAAGGCTATACTTGTATCTAATAGGTTAATAATTTTGTGAAAGACCAAAAAAATATTTTGGGTCATGCTCCATGTCTATGTACAAATTGGTTTAAGTTTCAGAACTGGAGTACGCGTCTTATGTCAAAGTCTATTCGAGACAGTTTCCGAACGTGAGTGAAGTTTAAAAAGTCAACTTTCGCGAGAATATCCGAACGTTATAGACGAAGTTCTAAAAGGTAAGTATCCAAGACAGGTGACTACGTCGAGATGTCAAATGTCACTATGTCAGTACGTAAACGTCAAAACATAATTTGTCAATGGACTTGAAATAATTAGGTTATCTTATCAGACACGCGGAACTATTTTCTAAGAAAATTAATGAATTTAAGTAGGTCAATTGTGATTTAAGTGATAATTAGGTTACGTATAGGTGCTATATTACGCTCATTATGTTGATTTGATTGTTGAGCGAAGTTATAGTAGTAGAAATTACGTTATGAAAACTAGTGAATGTTTTCTTTTTTTGTTAAGTTTAGGGAAAGATAGTTTGGAAATTACCAAGTTGGTTCATGTGTTCAATATTAAACGATGTGATTAAAGTTTAAGTTAGGTTTCAGGTTTAGTGTTTAGGTAGAAGGAATCTAGATCAACAATTTAAGAGAAAGCAATACAGTAGACTATGCTATAACAAAGTTTTATGAACAGTTTAAAAGTTAATAGGTAGTGAAAAAGTTTTACAGTTTTAATTGGACTATAAAGTTAAAGAATACTAAGTATGTAGGAAATAGGTGCAGTAATTTATATAAAAATGTACCGGCTTGAAACTGTTTTCAGAACAGTAGGGAGACATTACAATTACCTAATGGTGGCTATGGGGAAGTGTTGTGACAACCACATTAGTTTGGGGTCAACAGAATTCTCCATAGCTACACCTAGCTAGGAAAATAATGTCAAATAATTAGTTTGCGGACACCCATATTTCAGGGGCCGTCTTGAAGACATCCATAAGGACATAATAACAAAAAATAAAAGTTAATGGTAGTGTGCCATGGGAGACCTACTCTGCCATTAAAACAAAAGAATATCGCCCCTGAGAGGCCTCAGTATCCTCCCATGGCCACGCCGTGGAAGAAAAAAATAAATAAATTAGATGTGTAGTGTAAGTGTGTGTGGTCAGCAGATAGATGGTCAGAGAACTAAAGTTATGTTGGCTTAGAACCATGCAGCCACGGCAGTAAGCCATGTTATAAGATAAAATAAATAGTTAATTTAGAAAAATAGGTAACTTTAGTCAATAGGTTTTAGTAGGATTACCACACTGTAGGTGAGTGAAATATGCCACTAGGATAACTATAACTAGAGTTATAGTTAACATAGGTAGTTCGGCGTAAAAGCGATAGATGCTCGCACGCCGGAGACTAAGCAAGACCTAGTCTGAGGTACAAGTCGACCCTCCACAACTAATATGGTAGGCAGTCGTGGGTGTGTGTTTCCTTGGCATCGTGTGACCTTGTATAGGGTCAAACACTAGCAAGCTAGGGCTACGGGAATTATGGTGGACTGTTACGCCTTAAGTCCTTGGCGTGCCACTCACCCAAAGGCTTTCCTTGCATGTCTACCAACTCATAAACTATAGGGGAGAGTTTGGCAGATACTTTACATTTAACAAATTTAGGAGCTAATTTTTTACTGAAATACTTTTCCTTATCACTCTGGTAGTAAGTACGTTTCCAGACTACATCACCTACATTGAATTCTACATTCTTGCGTCGCAAGTTGTAGTCAGTAGCATTTCTAGAATGAGCTCGTAGTAAGGCAGACTGTACTTGGTCAAAAATGTTAGAGAGACAACCTAGGTTTTCAGCATAATGATCTCTAGGCTGGAATATTATTTCCTTTATGTCAGAGTTTTGATAGATGGAACCGTCAGCTACTAATTCCCTACCAAATACAAGGAATGCAGGAGTGAAACCAGTAACTTCACTAGTTGAGCTATTTAGTGCAAATTGTACAGCGGGGATATGTAGATCCCAAGAGCGTTGGTCATTATCAATGTAGGTAGAAACAGCTGTTATGATTGTCTTATTGTACCTTTCCACAGTGTTAATCTGTGGTGCATACCTAGGAGTGTAGTGTATGTTAGGTATGTTATATTTATTGAATAAGTTTTTAGTTTCATTAGAAGTGAACTGAGTGCCATTGTCTAAAATTATACACTGAGGTATTCCATGTACCAAGAATACATTATCCTCTATTAGCTTACAGATAGTTTTAGCGTTAGCATTTCTCATTGGGAAAAGAAGACAATACTTAGAGAAACAGCATGTTACTACAAAAAGATATGCGTTCTGACGTCTAGAGACAGGCAGAGGGCCAACAATGTCAATACTGAGCATCTGGAATGGGCGAGAGCATTCTTTAGGTTTACCCATGATACCCAGTGGAGCATGGTTCACCTGTTTATGAGCTAGACAGATTTTACATGAAGTTACAGCTTTCACTACATCACTGTGCATTCCTGGCCAGTAGTAACGAAGAGCTAGTCTTTTGTAGGTTTTAAAAACGCCTATATGACCTGCCGTGGGTTCTGCATGGTTGTCACCTACAACCTTACCTATATTCAGATGGAATAACTTCCTTCCAGTCAAACTCATTAAAAATAGCGAATTTACTTTTCATGTATTAGCTATTCCGGATAGCTTGTTATTTTTAACTAGATAGTTAGGATAAGAAATTGGGCTCTGTAGACAGCCATTATAGATTTTTAGGTACCAAGTATCGTTAGTTACTGGTGGGGTTGACTGGGAAGATATTTCAGCCACTGGGAGAGCGCGGGATAGAGCGTCAGGGAGAGTATTATCCGAACCACGGCGGTGTTTAATGTCGAAGTTAAATAGAGAGCCTAATTCCCCAGCGGGCCAGTCTACCAGTGGGATTTTGTAGTTTTAGGAACCACTTTAGTGCAGAGTGATCTGTGTAGACTGTGAATTTTAGACCATTTTCAAGATAACATCGCCAGTGCTCTAGAGCCAATAATACTGCTAGCGCTTCTCTTTCCGTGATACTGTAGTTTTGTTCTGCTTTTGATAAGGACTTACTCATATATGAGGGGTACAAAAGCAAAGGCACCACTGTCCATGGAGTGGGAGTGGGTCAAATAAAGTTGTTAGTGTAGTGCTTCGGGTTTGTAAATTAACAATTTAACTATACTTGTTTTGCTGTGGTTAATGTAATTTATTTCTTATCCTGCAATGTAATTTACACATAGCATTTTAACGCAAACAAAACAAAATCATTTGGACAGTGGCGACTTTGCATCATAGTAATGGACTGTGGTAAGTATGCATCTAAAGGTTTGGACAGTGGCAGTTTTGCATTTGAGTAGTCTGACGTCATTATGGAGGTAAGGTTAGCAAAAACGTTGTTAACGTTTTGAAAGTTTTTTGGCGGCAACCCATGACGTCATGTAGGAGCTCATGTTTCATTATTTAGATTTAAAAAAAAACGTTAGAAAATGAAATAATTTTTATTAAAAAAAAAAACAAAACCACTTAAATCTGCTTATTTAAATACTCATTTCCGACTCTGGGACCGCAATTTCACACATTTCTTGCTCATATTCTTCAATTCCTTCAGTTCTCATTTCAACTGATCTTGTCATCACCTGTTTGTAATAGCTTAAATCACTCCTATCTTTCCATTCTGAGCCATAGTGTTTAGTCAATAGATTATCCACGTCATGCAGTTTTGCTTGTTTGACTAATACATTATGTTTATTTATTTGATTGGGTCTGACTTCTAAAAATGACTTTCCTCTTTTTAAAATGGACTTGTAACAGCCTGCTTCAACATTATAATTTGGTTCACCTTGTACAAAGACATTATTGCTGCTATTTCTCCTCAAGAAAAACTTTTTCATTTGAGCGAATTGAAAATGCCAATTCGCTGGAGGACGTATCACACCATTTAAAGCTGATTTCCAGTCCATAACATTATCAAAATGGATAACAGTCCCATAATTTTTATAGACTTCAATATACTCCTCTGGCTGTACTATGTTTTCCATGTGCTTTATTTCTTTTTCTATAAGGCCGAATACTCTGTCCGGTGGAATAAAAGAGTGGCCTGGTATAGGAAAAATCAATTCAATTTTTTTAATATGGGGTGGTGCTCGACTTAGCCAGGTGGCACACATACCAACCATAATGGAATTTTTGTTTTGGGCACCACACCCATCAGCTACTAATCTTATGGTATTAACATTTTGACTAAAAATTGTAGTCTGTAGTCTGTGGTACACTGCAGATGCAATCTCATTTGCTCCTTTACGGTGCTCGTCTTCTGTCCAGGTGTATAATGTGACAGTTTCTTTACCTAAAGTATTCTCAGGTACTGATTTAACGATTGCAAAATTGTAAATGTACAGTTGGCGGCTGTAGTAAGCTGCCTGATCGGGTATTTTTGGCAAGACTTGGTTTTTCTGGCAGTCAAACGAGAAGACAACCATGTCTTCTCTTACTTCCTTTAGTAAGCGATAAAATGCTTTCGACTTTAAAATATGCAATCTTTTTTCAGCCATTAGGTTCGCTTTTTGCGCTGTGTCTGTAGACGTCTTAATTTTTTCTTGTAATTCGGTGCATTTTGAACAGGTATCTGTTCGGGGGCTCCCAAAACCCAAATTATAGCACCTATTGAATATTGCCCTGAAATAACATTCGCGAACTTTACTGTCGTCGCTGCACTGATTTATGTACATTTTCCACGTCTTCCTAATATTTAAAGTAGACGGTAAATATTTTCTTATGACTGAAGAGCGGCAGTAATGGGACTCTAAGCATTGAAACGATTCAATAAATTGCTTGACAGCCCTTAATTTATGCAAGTTTTTTGCAGAAGTATGATCGCCGCCTCTGTTTTCCTTAACAACTGATCCTGTGATAGCAAAAGTTCGAAAAACAGTTCTTACTCTCTGAACTGTAATATTCAAGATGTGAACAAATGTTTTCTGGCAAACTCGTAACAGTGCGACCTTGTTCCTCTTGCGTACAAATAGTGTTGTAGTATTTTGCGTTGGTTTTCGTAGTCCAACTCGAGGGCGGCGTCTGACAGCTTTTTTTACTTTACAGTGTTTAAGAATGAAGGCATCCTGGTCTTTTTTATTTTTAGTTTTGTAAAATTGATCGTGAAAATGTGAAATGTCTAAGAGACTTAATTTTTTGCAATGAAATTTTTTGTCGTTTGGTCCGTGATTACAGGTAGGTACACCAGGGGGTATTTTCGCCGAGTACCTATAAAGAAAACGATTTGGGTTAAATATATATCTAAAGTAAAATCCTGATGTATGATAATCACGGTAAAACTGAATTAAACTACTTAGTGATCAATGATCCTCGGTTCGATATTTAGAAAATAAAACTAAAATAAAATCCATCAAAAATATTAAGCACATTTCTAAAACTAAAGATACGCGCGAAACACATAACCCTTCTTGTAGTCGGGTAAAAATAGGCTTTAAATCAAAACAAAATTTGAAAATAGATCCACAATAATTGGTCGAGTCTCTTTTGAAGTCGGTTAATAATTATGTTCGTTCATATTTATTGACGGATATATTACCGCGTAAAAAGTTAAATAAAATATTAAAATACAACCACTGAAACTATTATTTTCTATCTACAAGTACACTAAATTGACAAAATAATAATATCGAATCATAACGACAAAAAATATTCAAATACGATTTTTGATCTGACGGTACAAACATGCTTAACTTTCTTCCTTTGCTTTCGCACGTTTCCAGGTTCCCGGTGCTCTTCTCCGTTTTCTTGCCTTTTCCGGTAAACACTCTTGAACATTTTCCTCCATTTTGTAAACGTTTTTCCAATTAATTAAGCTTTAAAATCAATAAAATACAGCAGCGATTTGTCATACAAAACTCATCAGCGGCCATATTGTTTATCGAAATGTTAGCGCCTTTTGATTGGCTGATGTGGACAATGGCGTTCTTGTAATTGAATGTTTATGGACAGTAGCGTTTTTGCACCATAACATACACTTGAGAGCAATAAAATCGCACACCTTGACTTTTTTTTGTTAAGGCAGTTTTTTGTCATGAAGCTGAATAATATTTTAAAAAACACACACACTAATTGAAAGTCTACCTCATTACCTTTCTAATGATATCAAATACAGTGTAAAAAAATACCCATAAGAGGTTTTACGGCACAAAACCCAACAAACGGGTAAAATTACCCAATTTCGCTTAGGAAATAATGAAAATCAAACTCAAAATTCTTGATCAAATTGTTTATTAATAAGGTGTATTCCCTCCCCTAGCCTTAATTACAGCTCTTAATCGGTTTTTCATAGACCGTATTAATTTTACCATGAAATCTTGTGGTATAGCGTTCCACTCCTCTTCAATGGCAAGTTGAAGCTCTCGGAGGCGCGTAGGAGCAGGGCTTCTTGCTCGAACTCTTCTTTTTAGCTCATCCCAGACATGCTCAATCGGATTGAGATCAGGACTACGAGCTGGCCACTCCATCGCGGTGATTCCAACGTCTTCCATGTAGTCGCAAACTGTTCTAGCGACATGCGGTCTCGCGTTGTCATGCATTAGGAGAAAATCTTCTCCCATAAGCCACGCAAGCGGCCTCACATGTCCTTCAAGCACTTCTTCGACGTATCGTGCAGCCGTCAAACCTCTCGATCTCGGGCCGATATTCGCTCCAGTGATGAATACAATGTCAGTTTTAGTGTCCAACATTATGCCACCCCAAAACATACACGATCCACCGCCAAAGGCCGCACGTTCGCTTATGCAGCATTGTGAAAATCGCTCTGATGACCTTCTGTAGACCCTAGAGCGTCCATCATGACCATGTAATGTCATTCTGCACTCATCAGAGAACATAACAGATCGCCATTGGTCATACGTCCAATTTAAATGTTCCCTGGCAAATTGTAGTCGGGCTTGTCGGTGAGCTGTGGTCAATTTGGGACCATTTGCTGGGCGATGTGAAGTCAGTCCTGCTTCACCAAGTCTTCTTCTGACTGTCCACCGACTTATACTGACATTGCGAACTTCTCGAAGCTCTTGTCCCAGTTGAACCGCATTCAGTTGCCGATTTCTTAAAGACCTCGACACAAGAAAGCGGTCATCACGCTCTGATGTTCTTCGTCGCCGGCCAGATCCTGGTCGCCGAATGTAGCCACCGGTCTCTTGAAACCTCTGGTACACACGACGAACAGAGTAGCGGCTCAAATTTAGTCGTCGAGCAACTTCACTTTGATTAAGGCCTGCTTCGAGCAAGGCAATAACTTGAGCGGCTTCTGCGGGCGTGGTATCCATATTTTTCCGTATGCTTTCAGTAGAGATGTTATCACGTTGACCTTCGGTATGCAACTGATTAGGATTCCAAAAAAACCGACCCTTTTATACCTGCGGGTAAGGGGTGCAAGTAGTGACAATGCTAACGGGTGAATTTGGTGAATTTGGTGTACGGCTGGTTTCTGTAAGTTACGTGAAGGTCAAGGATTTTAATTTTGTGTTCTTTTAAAGGTAAGCTTGTATTCTTTAATTTTGCCTAATGATTTGTACCCAATATCTTTAGATTTAAGAAAAAAAACAGTTATAAACCAAATTACAAGAGGTGTGCGATTTTATTGCTCTCAAGTGTAGTTTTAAAACGTGTTTTTCTATGGGACAGTGGGAACATTGCTTTGAAATCATCAGAATGATAATAAAGTTTACAAAAACATCTAATAGATGGCATCATTAGTTACGTTTTGATAAAAAATGGACAGTGGTGCCTTTGCTTTTGTACCCCTCATATGCTATAGGGTGCTCAATACCATTTTTAGTTTGAGTGAGCAAAGCGCCAATTCCATAGTTACTAGCATCTGTATGTACTTCAAAAGGTAAACTATAATCTGGACATGACAAGACTGGGGCTGAAATTAGTATATTCCTGAGCTTGTCAAATGATTCTTGGCACTCATTAGTCCAAGCAAAAGGTGGGTATAAGCATCTTTCTTAGTTACAGAATTCAACTTACGACTGTCTAGACAGAACCGCAATTTGCCATCCTTTTTAGGTGTTAGAAGTACTGGTGAAGACCAAGGACTTTCGCAGGGCTCAACAACATCTAGCTTTAGCATTTCGTCTAGCTCTTCACACAAAATGCGCTGTTTTTCAGGCGACATTCTGTAGTAATGCTGCCTGATTGGAGGCGAGTCTCCTGTATCTATGCAGTGTGTGATGAGATTGGTACGACCTAGACCTTTTTTATCTGAAGATATAGTTTCAAACTGTTTAATGATATTATCAGCTGTTATTTGTTGAGTCCTTGAAAGTTGAGCAAAGGAATGTAAGTGCAAGTCTTTATTAGAGTTTATTATTTGTTTATTATGACTCATAAGAAAGATTGACTTAGTGTTTTTAGGGAACAGTTCAAAAAGATTCCAGAAGTCAATGCCCAGTAGAATGGGTATGTCAACTGATGGTATTACATAGGCCTTAAGTATGTGGTGTTTATTTTCAAAAGTTATAGGTAGATTTAGTATTCCTATTGGTGATAACATTTGTCCCCCAGCGGCAACAAATTTTAAAGAATGATCACATGATTTTAGGGTTAGGCCCAAATCATTAATGAGTTTGTCATGAAAGTTATCACCAATTATGGTGACTGCAGAACCAGAGTCTAACAGTCCACAAGTAGGCAAGTTATTTATTAAAATGTTTGCATAAGGCCTAGTATCATTTAGTGGTTTATTGTGGATTGTTGTAACAGCATAATGAGTAGAAAATTGTTTTAATTTAGGTAGCCAATCTGCCCACTCACTATGGTTATTAGATTTATTATGTTTTTTACAACAACCCACTGCCTTTAGTTTTTTGAGTGACACTTTTTACACTTAGGAAAAGTAACACCTTTGAGACCACACTTAAAGCAAATTGGAAATCTTTCTGCTGTACACTTTTTTAATGAGTGACTGTTAACCCTACACCTAGGACAGAAGGGACCTCCTTTAGAGGGAGATTCTTTTTTAGTTTTAAGAGCTGAAACCTTTTCTGTATCTGACTGACCAGAGTGTTTCTTGTAGTTAGTGTAGTGTTTGGCTGAATTATTAGGACTTGAGTTATAACTATTACTAGACTTATTGTGCCTGTGGTATGCAAACTCTGGTGCAAGAGTGCTCAGATTACTTTTGCTGGGTTCATGGTAGTGTGAAGCCCTAGCTTTATATGTTTCATAGTTTTCGCAAACTTGTTGTAATTGGTCTAACGTTTGCACACTACTTAAGGCTAGCACATCAGCATAGATGGGTTTAACATTATGAGAGATAATGTCAAATTTTTCCTCATCTGAAAGTTTTTTACTGAGTCGGTTGAAGAGACCGCCCATTATAGAAATATAAATAGTTATGTTCTCAGTATCGCCCTGTGTACGCTGTCTGATTTCAGAAAGGAGTCTATAGTCATAATCCTCACTATCAAAGGCAGACTTAAGTAGGTCAATTAACTGGTCCCAAGACAATATATTAGTTTTTACGTGTCTGTACCAGTGTAAAGCATTCCCAGTGAATATGTCATAGGAGAAATTTAGCATGTCATCCTTGGAGATTCGCTTACCAAGTCTGAACTCCTCTATTTTTTGAATGAAAGATCTAACGCATGAACTACCATCATATTTGGGTTTGTTGCCTTGGTGACTGGGACAAGTGACAACTATATTAGTTGATTTTGTGGCACTTGCTTCAGCCTGCTGACTACTGGCAGAGCTATCAGACGTACTAGGACTGAGTTTATTCAGGAGAGTTTTGTACTGAGAGTCTAAGCAAACAAATAGAGAATCAAGTTCTTTCTTTAACCGAGTAGTGTCTTGTGTGGTTGGAGTTATTCTTCCTAACCTATAGAATATGTGGTTCCTAGTTGATATAGCTGCACTAAGAGAACGTTCAGAGTTTACAGTAGTTAAGGAGTCTTTAAAATCTTCTAATGTCTGACTCTCACCACTCAAATCATCCTTCTCATCTATCCCGGACAGCAAAATGTCCTCACTTTCATAATGTCTAGCAAGCTTGTTAATTTGTCTCCTAAGGTCTGTGACTGTGCCCTTTTCACCGCCTCTTATTATGACCTCATATTCTAATTCGGCCTTTCTTAGGTGGATAAAGTTAATTGGGTAAGAGCTCATTGTGATCTTTACAATTAATTATCAAAAACCCTAGTAGCAGAATAACAAATTAAACAAGGATGTCTGCGCCTGGAGACCTACACCTACAGGCAACAGACGGATGGGTGGGAGGAAGTAAGGTGGTATAGGAAATGAGTAACTCGCTGCCGATCAACCAGACTCAGAAGACTGTTTTGTGGCTAAAGGAGTCTTGGCCACAGCGAGGGGAATCCTAGACACAAAAATAACAGAAAAAAAAATTACAACTAATTACTCACTACTTACCGCCACGATGAAATGAGTAAAGGAATAGTGACCAGTGAAGAAAACATTAGTGAACTTAACCGAGTGGGCGCCACTGTGGCGTGCTCGCGGCAGCTGGAAGGCGCGTCCCTTGGCACGGCACTTGGCCGGCTGAGGCAGGCGGCACTCACACGTGGCAGCCACGTGGAGGGTAAGGGTCACTCAGCAGTGACCGGAGCGACCGTCTATCGGTCGCGGTAGCTGGTGGCGGCGTGCTTAGGCACGTCACGTAGGCCTCACACGCGGCCGGCGTGGAGGTATGTCTCACACGCGGTAGGCGTGGAGATTAGGTGTCTCGAACACGCGACAGGACGTCTCTCCAGCGGGTAGAGCGCGGAGGCAGCGATGACGCCCGTCAGCGGTGTCAGTAGTTTATCTCTCAATAAAGAAAGAAAAGAAGAAAAAAACCCTGGAATCAGCACGAAGGGTGCTTCCGTAAGCGTGGTGCCAGGATTGGTGAACGTCAGCGATGCGTGCGTCTCCCAGCCGTAAACCCAAGCAGTAGCTCCAGGGGGAGGCAGGGAAACTCACCATCGTGACGGTTCACAAAGGTCAAAGGTTATAAGCGAGCGCATGCCGCGTGCCCCAATATAAAAGTTCCTAGCCGCGTGGCAAGGCGGATTAAGCGTACAGCGGCTATGACACAGCAGCGAAGGGATGATATGAACACGGCATGCGGATGCTTTACAGATTTAGAAACACTATAAGCCGCGCAGATAGAGAATATATCTGAAAATGGCGGCGGGTACTCATGGTACGGTTGGAAAAACAAGTTCTCAAACATCGATTTTAATTTTTTTATTGACTTATTTTGTTATAAATTATTCTTTTTTAATATTATCTATACATATAATAAATCTGTAGAAGGGTCAATTCTGTACATTGAAAATATTGAAAAAATAAATAGCGGGGGGTGTTGCTGGATCGATACCAAACCCAAATATATGATTAAAAAAATTTTTGTCTGTCTGTCTGTCTGTTTGTGCAGGCATCACGTAAAAACTAACGGTTCGATTTCGATGAAACTTGGTATAATTATTCCTTATTATCCTGGGCATAACATAGGATACTTTTTATCCTGGAAAAATACGTAGAAAAAAAATCTTATTTTTCAGTTTTATTCATAGACGTTGTTCTGTAGAACCGCGAACACACGTTGCATGCGGGTACGCAGTGGATTCAGCGCCGTAATATTTATAAGATGTCGTTGTCAGAGTTACTCAAAATGGGGAAATAAACCATCCATGCGAAGACCGACAACCGCGCGGACGGAGTCGCGGGCGGAAGCTAGTTAATTAATAATAGTAGAAATAATGACAAAAATATTAATTAAATAAATAAGAAGCAAGGGTACAAGGGTTAAAATTTGTCTTTATTAATTGTGACATATCAGAATCATATTACAAAAATACCACCTCACATTCATACATAAAGTCATGTTCTTATCCCTTAGGCCAGTAAAGTAAAGGCGGAACTATATTAGACCGACACACACGTCTGAGACGTCGCCGACGCGTGTGATAGGTGTGCACACTAGACCAACGCCGCCGACGCGTACGCATGTTTTGTGTGATCATTTCACGCTGGTTTTTTGAACAAGACAGGCGGTACCTGCCTAGCTAAATGATTATTAGTTCTCTATAAGACACAAGAAAAGCATTTAGTTTAAAAATGTACGAATCAGACAGAGAATTTGAAGTAAATTGCATTTATTTTTATGGCTTTCAAACGACCAACAGGGTAGAAAAGGTTTTATAAACCGCTTGGTCCAGCAGTATCCTGTTCATCTAAACCCATAATTGGTTCAATTCCCTCCATCGATTCATTATAATCCTCTATGGACTGGCCACTTTCACAGTCCTGGTCTTCATAGTCGTCACTTTCATCTTCGCTGTCGCTGTTCATACCGACACTGATAATGAAGTCCTCTATTTCACTCTCCCTACCTACATCGCGATTCCAGTATTCTTCTTCGACTCTTTTGATGTGGTTTACTTGTTTCTTCCAGTCGTCTCGCGTTATTGAAGCTATGGCCTCTTTTGTGAACTCCTCAATTTTATTTTCGTGTTGCTCCACATTTTTATCTGCGACCCGTTGTTTTATTAAATTCCAAACGTGTTCTATCGGGTTCAGGTCGCAGTTGTAAGGAGGGAGTCTGAGGACTTCATGGCCATGTTCACGCAGAAGTTCGTCCACCAAATACTTTTTCTCTGATCGATGCTTTTTTAGCTGCATGAGCAGCTCTGATTTAGTCCAGTCTTCTTCAAATAAGACACCGTGCTCCTGCATCCATATCTTTATGTCCGCTTTGCGGGTTGTAGTCGTTGGCGCTTTATCCAACTGCATACTGTGGTAGGATGCATTATCCATGACGAGAATTGAGTTTTCAGGCATTAGTTTTTCTTTTAAATATTTCGTAAAATTATTACCATCCATCTCGTCATGGTAGTCGCCTTTTTTTGATTTAGCTTTAAATAATAATCCTGCACCCTCCACAAACCCATCCTCTGAGCCGGCATGAACCATCACCCACCTTTGTCCGGGACTATCATTTTTGCGAACGCCTTTATCGGTGGATGACTGCCAGCACTTGCTGACAGTATAATGGAAAAGAAAAGAAAGAAAGAAAAATCATTTATTTTGCACCGACTAGAAACGCGCAATAATAAAACATAACCATAAAAAAATTGAAAAAGAACGTCAAAACAAATAAAATGAAATCTAATATCTCAAAAATCAAAAAAAAAAAAATAATAATAATAATAATAATCAAAAATCATAATCTAATAATGGGCATGGATCCACGACTCATCCATATATACAACTTTCTTTTTTTCCGCACCCATGGCATCATTTTGTCGGAGGCGGCGTAAATATTTAACTCGCCACGCTTTTATGTTATCGCGCTCTATGAGCACCATTCGGTTCTGGCGGCATTTTTTAAATTTAAATCCGAGCTTTTCTTTTAAAATCTTTCTTAATGTCGTTTTGGAGCCTTTATAGTTTAAATCAGCTTTTGCTGACGCCAGAATCTTGTTCAGCGTAGGTATCTCCTTTCGAACGTCGTATATTGAGGCAACAATATTTCTAATGGCACAAATATCGAAGCTATCCATGGGGACACGCGTATTATTTTTGCCTTTTCTGCCCTTACTCGGCGTACGGATCTTGGTGTTGGTTTGTTCTGCAAGGTTACCTGAAATAAGAGTAAAATATTACTATTACTGTCAGTTATCGTTATAGAGCGACGCCGTTCGCACTAGACGTGGGAAAAACTGGTACTTTTCGATCACTGTGACTGTTGTTACAAAATAGCAGTGACTTTTATGGAACATAAAAGTCACTGCTATTTTGTCACTTCATACACTTTTTTTTTTTAAACGCCCCACACTAGGGATTTCTCCTGTATCGTAGGTGCGTTTACAAACATTTAAACTCACATATACAAACACCCAGACCCGGAACAACTAATTGTAGGTCATACAAATATTTTTCCAGGCCAGAAACTATACAAAAACCACACTCGTTTCCAGGCCAGAAAATCTATATAAAAAATCATACTCGATCGAGGTAAGGCTAATCATCTTCAAATAAATTGATTTATCTATCTATCTTGGTCACGCTCATAAAGCAACCGCGTAAAATAATGTGTAGGTACCATATAATTACCTTCTTTCTTTATTCTCGATATAGTAGCCTTCGATAAATTTGTCGCCATCGCTGCGCGTGCGGCGCTATACTTAAACGGATGATAACGCTCCAAGTTCTTCTCTTCGTCAAAGTATTTTATAACATTGTAAACAATCTCACGTGCATCACTGTGAAGAATCTTTCCACGTGTTCGTGAAGCCATTGTAAATCAATCACAAAATGTCCACGTTCGTAACAAAAACTTAACGAAAACAAATAACAATAAAACTCAACAAAAACAACAATGAATATCAACGAAAACAATAAAATAACGGAACGAATTTAACAATAACTCGGAGTGCGTCAAGTAGCGTGGAAAGCGAATCCTGACTGACAATTTTTTTGTAGCGCGTACTTCACTGTGTGAGTAAAGACAGCGATAGAGAGTGAGCGAGAACGCATGCGAGCGGACGCCATTTTCAGATCTATTCTCTATCTGCGCGGCTTATAGTGGAAAATACATGATATTGAAATAGCTTAGTCATGTACAGGACGGAAGCCATTTTGACAACCGAGCAATTACATGAAATACAATCACCGCAGAATATATATGAAATAAGATGAATGCGGTTGACCAGACATGATAGGAGAAAATAGCAGATTACGCAAAGCACTTACCCTTGGGCACAGAGGGGTTTCTTATAAGTTTAGTTGATTTGAAGAAGATCGAACGAGAAAGGCCGATCGCAGACCGGGGTGACAATTTATAGCCAGGCGTATCTACCATAGAGTGTAGACTACGCACAGTGTTGTCACATTGGGATTGAGCATGGTAATCGAGTCTAGATTAATCGACTACCACGCCACACTATGTTCAAAAAGCAACAAAGCTTCTTCCATTTTAGTTTCATCTGAAACACAAATGTGATTGAACTGTCTTGCTAACATGTTCGCTACGGCAGTTGGCGAGTCTATGAAATTGAGATATTCAGTGTGACCATATCCAACTTTCGTTGCGATTCCATTAGATACTGCCGTAAATATACTCGTAATATAGCGAAAGTCTTACTTAATCCAATCAACCGTCCAATATGAACTCTATGGCTTGCTAATTGTCTATAATGTTTAACTTTAACTCATGTCAATTGTGATTTCCCTCTAAGAAAGCATGGAATATTCACTCTAATATTCTTGCAAATATGTCTTGAACATTAAAACCCCTATCAGCCATTATACTGTCACCACTATCACAATTTTCTAGCAAATTGCTTCGCTCAATCATCTGCCTGTCTGATGTGGAACCTCCATAATCCTCTGAGCAGTAACTGAATAAACCTCCAGGTGCAGCACCAACTAAAAGTTTCAAAGTGTTCTTGTTTTTGTACGAACTGAAAGTAGCTTGTTGTGATGTAGGATTTTAAGGTTTTGTAATAGGTATTTCAGTTCCATCAATAATTATCCTAGTGTTACTATGGTACTTTTGAAACAGTGAAGGCATATAGTAATCCACTAATTTCTTTTCAGGCCAAATATCAATTAATGACCATAAATCATAAGTAAAATTGAGCCAAGTTATGAAAATATTTGATATCATGGTTTTACTGACTCCAAAATATTTAGAGTTCATAATCAGTTTTATCACGTCTTAATTTTATTAACATTATGAGAAATTGGTCTTCAATTCCTATATTTATTACCTGACTACATTTGTACTGTAAATGATGTGCCATAGGACATAATGTGCTTAGTACCAATTTGAATTTTTCGTATGTTTCTAGGCCTGTGTAATAGAGAACTGATTCATTGTCGGTTAACAGCTCATCAGTTGAAAACATCCTAAGAAGTGTTGCTTGGCTTTGTTCATTTTCCAGAATAATGGTTCCCCTAATGATTATTTCCTCATCTTTAGAAAGAAAGAAAATTGTGTTTACTCGGCATTATTGTAAAAAAAACACACCTTAAAAAATTAACAAAATACATAAACAAAAATAATAATAATGCCGAAAGGGCCTCAGCTCAGCATAGTGCCAGATGGCCACGCAAGGTGTACCACCTGACGCTGATTTTCAGCTGCAGCCCATGAGTGCCCTACGCTCGAACACATGAACAAGCATATACACATATTTTACACAAAACCAAACTAAAATAAAAAAATTGCCAATCTTAATTTTAGAGCAACAACAAAGATGTACGTGCCCATTAATAAAAAATAACAAAAAGACAAAAAATAAAAAGCAAAAATGACGAAATCGAAAAATATAACAATAATATAATATTTGATAACAATAATAACATTGATGGAGATTGATAAATTAGGGAACAATAATAAAAGGTAAAATGTATAAAGTTAATAAAATTGAATAATGTATAAAAAATATATATAATTTAAAAATGTATAAAATTGATAAAATTGATTGATAAAAATGCGTAAATTCGAAATAATTTTAAAAACGACAAAAACACAAAAATAAAAAGCAAAAATCAAATGGCTGACATGTCGGTTCGAACATCTTGAAAAGCATTTTGATGATTTAATAAAAACAACTTTAATTTTAATTTGAATGTCGAGCAACCTTTACTATACTTTATGGGAGGTGGGATATTGCGTAGCGAAAACTGCCTCTAAAAGCCGCCGACTTATGCTGGGGAATGGAAAGCTGTTGGGAACATTTTCTTCCCTCACCGATTCTGTGTTTATTAGTCCATGACAGCCTATCGTATAGATAACAAGGGGAGTGAGACTTGATAACTCCAAAAAGTAGGGTCGCCAAGTGCAGTTTACGCCTAGCTTTCATTTTAAGAATGTTATGCTCATTTAAGAAGGGTGTAACATGTCACCTAAAAGGAACTTTAAAGCAGAAACGTGCACAGGCGTTTTGAAGTCTTTGGATCAATCTTTCAGTTTTTGACAGAAGTCGTTGACCATACACTGTCCGCATAATTTAATTTGGATAAAACCAAAGACTCCACAAGCAAAACACGCAATTCTTCGCTAAGATACGGACGGGCTTTGTATAAAATCTTAAGTCTATAATAGCAATTACGGATACTCAGTCACGTGTTTGTGAAAACGGAGTTTCGCGCCCATTATAAGTCCCAGATTACGTGCTTCGTAGACCCGTTCGACAGGCTGACCCATAATCGTTACACAGCCGGCACAGGGTTTAATTTTACTTAGCTGTTTTACGGTACCAAAAAGCATGAATTTAGTTTTTGTAGGATTCAACGCAAGCGTGTTGGCGTTAGCCCACTGTAAAATGCTCTCAAGATCTGCATTAAGATCCAGTAACTCTTGCTCGTAATCTTCCGGCTTAAATGAAATATAAACTTGTGTATCATCTGCATAAATATGGTACTTACATTTATTAATAATTCTAATCAAATCTGCACAGTATAAAATAAACAATATTGTCCCAAGAATCGAGCCCTGCGGAACCCCCCTTCCTACTGAGCAACGCCCAGAAACAACTGTTGATCCGTCCGCCCGGCGTATTTCAACGAATTGCGTACGATCGCTAAGATAACTATCAAACCATTTCACTGTGTCCTCGTCAAATCCATAAAAAGCCATCTTCGATAATAATAAAGGAACGTTTATACAATCAAACGCGCGTGAAAAATCAAGCAAAACTAAGAGTGTGCACATCCCGTTATCTTGAGCTGACAAGATATTGTCAGTCACATCCAATAAAGCCGTGGCCGTACTACGGCCCTTGGATAGTCCGGTTAAGCAGCATCAACCTCCGAGAGTTGTTGCGCTGCGAGTGGTACCTTAAAAAAAAAAAAACGGCCCTTCCTAAACCCTGACTGTACATCAGGGAGAATTTTATTAGTCTCCAAAAACTCAACCAATTGCGCACATACTACTTTCTCTAAACCTTTAGAAAGTACTGGCAGTATACTAATAGGTCTAAGATCTTTCATGTCCGATGCATTAAGAGTCTTCGGCAATGGAAGCACTTTGGCAATTTTCCATGAGTTAGGTAAAGATGAGGATGTGATAGATGTATTGACTAAAGCGGTCAAGACGTCCAAAGTCACCGGTAGTGTCAGAAAAATCATATTAATGGTTATGCCATCGCAGCCTTCAGCGTTCGATTTGATGGCTTTCAGTATGTTCGCGATTTCCTTACTAGTTGTAGGTGACAAGCTAAACGTGGAACCATTATTTCGAGTGGATTCAAGAAATTCCAGCATTGATTCACTAACCGTATCCGTTCCTGGCACACTCAGAAAATAGTCACAAATTTTGTTGGGGTCGTTAAAGTGCAGAGGTAATTATGTTATGTTTAGACGGGAGCAGGTTGGACTTCAAAGTGCTTTGGAATCATTTATTTGACTTTTAATTTTGTGTTTGTAGTACGCTGACTTTTCATAAAATAGAGACCTAGAAACAAGCGACTTCAATTCTTTGTAATATTTCTTTTTGTGGTCGTTTTTTTTGTCTTTTATATACTCTTCATGTGCTTTATTTCTTAAATGCATCATAAATTTAACATTGTCAGTAATCCAAGGATAACAACACAAGTTTTTAGAGGTGCATGGACATCCAGTAGTGATAGTAATTGCGAATTAAATATATTTACCATAGTATTAACATCTTGCAGCTCGATTATCTCTTTCCAGTTCAGCAGCTCGAGATCCTGATCAAAACATTCCCTAACTAAATCCTTAAGTGCCCGATAAGTAATGGTTCGCAGTGGAATTTTCGGTCGTTTAAAACTAAATTCGCCAGAAACCAACGCGTGCGCCCCTAGATCCGGTATTATTTCCGCATTCTACAATTTATCTTAAAAGAAGGCAAAACCAAAAAGCATATTTCAAACACTGGCAAGCAACAATTAACCAATATGCTACTGAATAGCATATTGAACAAAAAAATGGAATACTCGTAATCAGAACATTAACACAAACGAGCAAACCTATTGTGTGATAAAAAAACGCGAGATGTCTTTTTCCGTACGGATGTGCACGACTGACTTTCCCTCTTCTTTACGCGCTAGTATGCGGCCATCTTTAGTCCAGGTGTATTTCCATTGCAGGCGACTAGCAGCTTGGCGGGTATTATAGTATAATTGCCTGTTAGTTTTAGTTAGGCGCTCGTTAAGGTAGATGCGGTGTGGCGCTCCCGGTATTTGGATGTCAGCAGTGGTGAGGTTACGGCGGACACGCGCAGCACTCAGTAAATCATCACGCGTCGCACGTCTTGCTAGTCGGGCAACGATGATACGAGGTCGGGGCGTTTCACCTTCGGTGTGGTCATGCCGAACGTTCCCAACACGTTTGACAAAAACAATATCTTGTTCCTCAAGCTTAATCGCTAGTTGTAAGTGCAAGGGTGCCAAACAACTGAGCCGGGTTTTCCCCACTTAACTCCGCAATGCCTGACAGTTGAACATCGTTCATCAGCGACTCTTGCTCACGTTCATTCAGCTGCTGCTGGAGTTCCCCAATTGTTTCCTCCAATGGAGTCAAACGAGGGGAATTCGAATGATCGGTGTTCTCTTCGAGTTCTTTGACACGATCTTCCAGGGTGTCCATGCGGTTACAGTACGTGTTCACCTTATCAGTCAGCCCTGAGAACTCAACACGAAATTGGCGTATTTCATCTCGCAAGGCATTAACCTCACTGCGGAGACAACGGATTTCAACCGCTAGGCTGATCACTCCAGTATCAAGTGTGTTATCATGTGCTGCATATTCTCAGTGTGGCTGACCGCTGCTTGGATAGGAAATGAGCTAAAATCGTCTGTTCCCTTGAGAGGAGTTTGGGTGTTGTCTGTCCGTGGAACCTTTGCCTTACATCCAGGGCACACCCACTTTGACGAGGATGATGCTGTGGGGGCAAGGTTGACGCAGACCCGGTGATAGAATAGAGGACATTTCATGCATTTGATGCTATCATTTACTGCCAAAATTTGCCGCAAGCTCCGCACTTCAACATCGTAAGTTATTGGTATCAACCGATCAAAACAATCGATTTCGACAAATGTTAGAAACACGAAAAGACTTCGATGTTTGACGTAGATTTGATCCTACGTGTGCGAGATTAGAGAGCGGAGAGGTACGGCCTTAGTGACCCTCGCTGTCTCAACACACTTAAAGATGTCAAATTTTTTGACCTTATAGCATAGGGATGGCAATTTTAGAATGAGTGAGGGTGTGTTACTATTTTTCTTGTTCAAACACACAAACACTTTCCACTATGCTGCCACTTTTAGTGATATTTTATCGTTTGTTTTTTATAATGATAACGTTATAATGATTTGCACTGTTTATTTTTGTTCCATAATTTGAAAAATTCGAGATATAGTCACAATCACTGATTAAAATGTCTTTTTGAGTTCGAAACTTCACTAATTACTTGTACGAAATATTTTTATCAGGGAACAAAAAGAAATACGTGTTCGCAGTTTCGAGCGTACGACCTGACTCTTTAGTTGAAATTTCTACTTCTTCAACCAATTCTTCTGTGTTTATGTCTGGAATAAGATCAAAGCTGGTAGATGGCCGTGGTTCGTTTGAATCTGATATTATAGGGCTAGATAATAAGCAACGCCTTGCATTTCTCTGTTGCAATCGCTCAGTTTTAGCTGAGGTGACACTCTGTGATTAATTCCAACCAAATATAGAGGGCACAGCAGATTTCTTTAAAAAATTGCGTTGGAGTGGAAAGCCTGAAACAATATTCGGTAATGTTAATACTAGGCATTTAGCAACTATTTATCTGAGATAAGTGCTGCAGTGAAAAGTCATGGGGGACTGAATCCCAAATGACTTGCAGTGGGAGAAACCAGGCGTTCAAATTATTAATAAAAAGTCATCATTAATAATAAATATCGTACCAACCTGTCATCTTAGAAGTGGTCTCGTAGTCTGTTTCCTTGAAATGTTTCCTACATAACCTCGAAAAATCACTTGATTTGAACTTTTTTAATTTCAGTACCTTTTCCCACTTTCTCTTCATGCTCAGATTTCTTGGAAATGTGTGAATGCCTATTTCTTTGCACCCAAAGGCTACACAACGACCCATAATATTGAAAAAAGTCACAAAATAATAAAATAATTGTCAATTTTACAATTAGAACATTTCTTGAATGGAAATGTTTGCGATTAAAAAATCTCTCTTCGTTTTCTATGGGTCTAATTATGGCTACATGTGTGCCATCAATACACCCTACAACAGATGGTATATTATTTTTTTCAAAAAACCTGTAACATAAGGAAAAATATATGTTAGGACTATAAAAACAAGGCATTTTAGATAGGTAATTTAAATGATTCCATATAATTTATCTTAATTCGATAATAATTAGGTATTTGTCATAAGCATTACCTCCTTTTTATAGCATTTCTTTCCTGCCGAGTTTGAGGAAACTTAATCCATTTACTTCACAGAGTACTTTTATATATATATATATGGAATAGAGGTACAACTCGGTGACGAAAGTGAGAAACGTCAAATGTCGCCCTCTGGACGCTGGTTTTGGAACTAATGCCCACATAATCATACGTATAGCTACGTACGTAGCTAGCCTACTACTTGATAGGATACATAATATTTTTAAGGTATAAGGTATGTGAATAACATATTCGCGTGCAATTAAGTAGAAAAGCGAAAAAGTAATTCACATTATTAAACAATAAAACAATGATCTTCGATTTTTAATTAAGTATTTATTTCTTTCTTTTAAAACACTTCTTACTGAGTTTTTTAGCTTTAACTTTAATCGAATCCGTATCATCATCACACTCCCTCTTATTTATTAATATATTATTAATGTCTTTACAGTAGTTGTAAATAAAAAATCTGCAGGATATTTTTATTAAAAAATCTATTAACTTTTCGTTATGTATTGAGCATTTTATGAATGAAAAATCTACAGCTATAAAAATCATAGTTCTTACTAGTTCCCTTAAATTTTTCTTGTCTAAATTATCTTTTAATATTATATAATTTATATCCTGCAGATTTGAGATACAATTTAAGAGGGAATCGCTGGGACTGCAAAGCCATTTTTTATTTGCGTATTCCCGATATCTTAAATATTCGTGCTCACTGTTTGACATTAAATCTTTTTTACATTCAACACACCCCTTAAACACTTTTTTTTTGGCGCTTTTGACAAAATATCCACTAACATATTGTAGGCCCCCTATTACGCGTGGGTCATTTTTTACTTCAAGGGGTGTGAATGTTATATCGGGAATATTACTAAGTTCGCAATTTGTTTGCTCTTTGCTGCCCCCGCTTGTGATGAGTACTTCATGTAAAGTTTCACAATTGTCTACTTCACAGTTAGCTCCAGGAGCATGGACACTAGAGAGGCTGTTAACTAATAATGTGGTGAATGCTGCTTCAAATCGTTCTGGTGTAGGGTTTACGTTGCGGCATCCGTGGCTCCTTATGGACCCAAAAAAGTTTTCTATTGGGTCTTGATTCAGATGCCGCAACCAAACTGATGTTACACCATATTTTGTTTGTATTTTTTTTAATAACAATTCAATTCCTTCTAGTGTCCATACCCAATTGTTTAGTGTGGGAACATATTCATCGTTTGATGTTAGAGTATTAATAAATTTCATATCTTTCATCATAACTTTACACTCCTTCCATGTTTTATGATGCATAGAAGTAGGCGTCGCAGGTCCTAGGAGAGGTTTGCCGTGTTTCTTTCTTTTCCCAAAGCTTCCGTTTAGGGAATCAAAAAGCTTGTCAAAGAACAACAAGATGTCTGCAGTTTCTTTGGCTTCTGCAGGAAGTATACCCTTATCTGGGAAAAAATTTAGTTTGTTAGATAATGTTTTATGTCTCATCTGCGTAAATGTAAAACTGTAATTTAATATTTATATTTCATTGTAATTGTCAGAAATGAACTAGTGAAGACAATATTGAATTGTGCGGACTGATGAAATTTACCTGCTAGATAGCCCATATTCGATGCCACAGTTTGGCGGAAAACTTGTGTGGCATTTTTGACCTTCATTCGGGGAATTTTGCTTGGGTCACAGTGGGCATCTGTCAATTTGGGCACCAATCGGATTCCTTTGTACCCTGGGTTTTCCCTGTGTAAGGCCATGACATGAGCCCATTTTGCCAATTTGACTTCCCCGTTTTTTTGATATCTCAAATGTTTTGTAATTAAATTATTTCGTATGCATTTTTATTAAATGGGGAGGGTCATACAATGGTATGATTTCTTGTTCGTTTATAATACAAATGTTGTCTCGGGGTTCTTCTCCCTTTCTCAATTGGTTACCCCTTGTCTCTTGCAGTAGATTTTTAATGCAGTTTACATTATTTGTGCCTTGGTCGCATACAGTTGCTACTACAATGAGACCTGCATTTTGTAACTCCGTAATTACAGCTTTTAACTGCTTCGCAAGTTCAGGCCCTTTTGTTGCAGCTTGTGAAAAAGTGTATGCAACAGGTTGTTTATAGTTTTTTATTAAACCTCTTACCATAAACACCTGCGCATGATCTGCATAATCAGGCTGTGTCTCCAGGCCATTTGTGACAAACCCACAAACTTTGTCCTTCCGTTCGTTGTATGTCACATTGGGTTTGAGTGACATTTCGTCAAACAGGACAATACATATTTTATGTTCTAATTTCATTTTTTCAGTAGATTTCTTTATTTGCTGAATCATATTTTTGTTAATTCCTGGATTTATATCTGCCATATTAAGTAACTTCAGGAGAGTTTGACGAGATGGCAAGATAAATATTTTTCTAAGAAATCTGTACCCTTTTGGGCTCTGTTTGAGGAAGGACAAAGCAATAATTTTTTCCTTTAATGTGAAGCGACGGCCTTTGTTGCCTTTCTTATGCTCTCTGAACTGTAATAGTGTCAATATTTTCGATGTGCTTGGTAATTCGTCGAGTGTTTTCAAAAACTGGGGATTCGTCGTTAGATTTTGCAGTGCCTTGATCTTTTTTGCCTGATTTTTGACCTTGTTGCGGCACTTACTTAGTTTTACTCCAACTAGTGTAAGTTTTCTGTATAGAGCATGCTCAGATTGAGTTAGAGCAACGCGTTTCACCCGCCTTCTTGGAGCGATAGTGCGTTGTTGCTTCTTGTGATGCTCTGTAATTAAAGAAAACATAATGATTGACGACCCGAAAGGCGCAATGGTAGTGTTTCCTATAAGTAAAATAATCTATCTTAAGGATTTAAAGTGACTTCTCTTCAGGGCCCATTGATTTGACCTTGACCTTCCTAATGTAGGTATTTAATATCCTAAATAAAAATATATACACGATTATTTTTACATCGTTCTGGAGCCGAAACACCGTAACTCCAGTCGAGTAAAAGTTACTATTGGCATTGTTATTATTTGTTTAGGACATCAATTATAGAAGTTAGGAATTTATCACTTTTTTTCTGTCATTCGAGTTAAATCTTAGTAGCGCTTCCACTACTTCATTCATAAACGCAATATCGTACGCGATCGCTGGGTGACGAAGAACAGCTGTGCGTGTGCGATTCAGTTTCATGGGTTCAATGGACGTCGAACGAATTTAATAACCGGATGCAAGTAGTTATTTCATTTCAGATACGATTTAGGTTTTGTATAACTTCATTTACCTACATCATCTCTCGTTAATATCAGAAGCACGGCACGGTGTTTACCACTATCACATCTCGACACGAGAGAAATTAATTGGCATTTAATTCACCACTCTCGCATCACGAAATCACTAGTACTTGTACCGTACCTATTCTATTAGACACCGACACGACGAGTACTCTTGGGAACCAATCAAGCTAGGTACCTAATAAGCATACCTACCTACCATAATAAATAAATAATACCAGCCTATTACTGTCCCATTGCTGGGCAAAGACCTCTTCTCAACAGTGAAGGCACGAGCATTGATCACCACGCTTGCTCAAGACGGGTTGGCGATTTCAGACTTTTATAAGTCCAGGTTTCCGCACGATGTTTTTCTTCACCGATGTCTGTGATGTCCAAGATAACCTTAGAAAGTACATAATTATGAATTAAAAAAGTCACATAGGTACTTGCCCGAATTTGAACCCACAACCTACCATATGATCCATAAAATAATACTGCAATAAAACATTTTTTTGCGGCAATGGTGGCGGCTTCTACAAAGGCAGGCAATTTGCACAGAAAAATGAATCGTTTCGTCTGTCGAATAGAGTTCATTATTAGTTGAAGGTATTAGGAGGTATTGAAGGTATTAAGTTGGAATTAAGACCTTATTTTTATGAAGTTAACCGTGTAATTCGGTTGTGCATCTTTGTAAAGTCAGGTCGGACACGAGACAATAAGTTTCTGGGAATAATTTTAGTAAACTGCGTACTTACCTAGTTTGGTAAAATTTTTAATTTTCACCGTTAACTGCTATGAAATAAAATCTGAATTCGCTTTTCGTATTTTTATTTGTGTACCAATTTATCTATCGCGTATGTATTTTTATTTTATTAATGTATATCTATCTAACGCGGCGGCATCGTTTGTTTTCGAGACGGTGAAGGTACCTACACTAGTGTAAGTATAAATTCATTCGAGGCACAGATACTTCTTATTTTGCTTTGTATTGAAGGTTTGCTAATCATGAGTTTGATATAGGGCGGTCGTGAGTACCACGTTGTTGCTGTAAATACCTACCCGCAAAAATAATGAATCCGCAATCTCCATTGTTTGTTTCAAATTGCGTTTACGTTTAGGTACTTAACAGTTAAATAACTCTAATTTTTCCTTCAAACTTTCTACGGGCTTAGGACCGTCGCGTCAGTAATACATTTTACTACCTATCTAAGTGGGTACTTACTTTGTAAGAACTCTTTTATTCTCAAGAAACAGTATTACAGGCGCAGGCGTATTTAAAAAAATGGAGCTATCTACAAACACAATCAACGTAAAACAGGGTGAATAGGAACGCAGGGGTGAATTAGAGACAAAACTCTGAAAGAGATTTTAACATTGAATTAATGTTATGTTGCCAACAAGGTTTCTAAATAATTAAGTATTACTAAGTAAATAACATAGAGCACTTTTTGGTATCAAATCAACGTTAAAATCCGTTTCAAAATGTTGTCTCGATTCACCCCTGCGTTCCTATTCACCCCGTTTTACCGGTAACTAAGGCTAAGGACTTTAGATTATTTAGTTTTACACTTCCCTGTATCGAAGCAACTGCTCAAATGGAGTCCGCTTCGCTCGAAACATAAACTCTACACTTCCCTGTATCGAAGCAACTGCTCAAAATGGAGTCCACTTCGCTCGATACATAAACGGGCACGTTTTATTACATTGTTTTTTAATTTAGATAATGTGTCTCTATCACTTTTCACAATATTGAAAGCGTCCACTATCGCACTTCTTAACTCATCTCGAGTAGTACGCTCCTCAAAATAAACTAGTCTTTTAATTTCAGACCACTGTTCAGATACGCACGCACTGCAGTAGCAAAATGGGCAGGGCATCCATCATGCTGATAGAACATACCGCGTAAATAAGCCAGAGGCACATCCTCCAACAACTCCGGTATCATAGTTTGCAGCATATCCAAATAAGAACCACCAGTCAAATGACCTTCAATAAAAATAGGCCCTATTATTTGTTTATAATGCCTGCCCAAACATTCACGCTGAATCTAACCTGATGGTTATCTTCGCGAATGAGATGCGGGTTTAAAAACGACGTGTTGTGAACGTTATACAGACCCACTCGTGTAAATAACGATTCGATTCATCCGTCCAGAGTATGTTGGCAGTGACATTTTATAATAACCACTGGCATAATGCGATTCTCCTTGGCCCGTCGCCTTCGTAAATAGCATGCGCTCGACGAAAATGGTACGGATGAAATCCATTAGTATTTAATAATTTCCAAACGTAATATTGGCTAACATTGAATCGCCTAGCCGCCATTGTGGTACTACGACGTGGTCGCGTTCGAAGTACTCCAGTATGTCTTCCTCTAATTCCGCCAGTCTACCGCGGCCCTGCGCGTGTGTGGGTGCTCGAAACTGTCCATGATCGAGGAGGCGCTGGGTTACAGCTAGGATGGTGGAGGTGAAGGGAACTTGAGGGTCTGTGATTCCACGTGCGCGCAGTGAGTTCAGGTGTTCCGGCAGAGCATACAACCGTCTAGCCTCTTCCAGGTTATGGTGCGCCATCCCATAAAAATCCACCATTGCCCACGTATTGCCGACTCATTTTTAGCACGTGATTAGGTTGCGCGTGAGTGACCTAATACAGCGAAACGCGCGACGATACTAACTATGAAGGAAGGGCGGGGGCGGTCGGCGGTTAAACTGTGTCAAGCGTGGGGGCGGGGGCGTGGCTTACGGATCAAGCTGTCTGATCGATGAATGAATTTTTCATTGGGTACCGTTCGCATGTGCTGCCGATAGTGGATACGTTTTACACACACATATACGTTTACTGCAAGGAAGCGTTACTTCGAGTTCTCATTATTTCACAAAAAAAACACTAAATTTAATTTTGCGTGATTTTTTTTTATTTTTACTTTTTGAAAAAAAAAGTGCCAATCGTTTCGAGTTCGATGATCGAGTTTATGGCTTTCGGTTCCAGAACGACCTAAAATTAACCGTGTATATGGAAAAATACTCTTGCAATGATAATTAATTATCTTTACTAACCAATATATTGGTTAATCTTCCACAGCAATTGTAGCAAGCATAGGCACATTATCTCTGGAAACTGTGGCACATCTGTGTGAAGTAATAGGATCTGGAATGAAAATAAATGTACCTATTAATTATTATAGTTACAAATTAATGCGTAAATAGATAATCGTTATCAACTATTACATCCTCAGCCAATATTGAAAGTATTTATGTTTAAATGTTGTAATTAAGCAATATAAACTTAAAATGTCACATAGTTACACGTGACATGTATTATTATTAGGTATTATTAATTAATTTGTTTAACAGATAAATAAAGGAAATCATAGAAGATATCACGTTACTGACATTTTAAATTTAGTTGTAACTGTGAAAGCTTAAAACTGAGTTTAAAGCAATATCAGTCTTATTTCATGTTTTTAATAAATACATTTTCACTATTAAACTTTTCGTTAGCAGCTTCTGCTTAGTTTCGATTGTTGGTATCACAATGATAAGTAAGTAAAATTTTAATGTCTTAATATAATCGAGAAAAATAAAAAAAAAACAGGCTGCTAAATGCTGTTATGATTATATCTTCTCTTACCAAGATTTTCCTTTATTTGTATATCTTCCACAGCTCTTTGAGTGCGTGGCTGCATAGCCACAGAGTCCAAATGTGAAGTAACAGGTTCTGGAATGACAAATTAATCTATTATTACAGCAAGAGGCGATAACCCTTACAGGACTAGACACAATAGATTGTCCATTGTGTCTCATTAGCATCTCTGACCGGTTAAGTGTGAACTGTCATCATATTATGTGAAGCTACATTAGTATATCAGTTGCAGAAGCAACCACTGGGTTTGTGGTATTAGGTTTTTTGTTCCCAACTTGGTGCAATTTGTTATTGAGTATTTCACCAAACATTATAGTATACCAGTTAAGACACCCGTGTCCAACAGAGGAGGCATAATTAGGAGCTCATGATGGGAGATTTAATGTCTTGATAAAAAATATTTATTTACCTTTTGATGTAGAAACTTCTGGCATCTGAAGAGGTCTCAACACTCCACTTTCCGAGTTGAATTTAAAAAAAGATAATCCTGTAATAAAAATAAAAATCCATTAAAAAACCAGCCAAGTGCGAGTCGGACTCGCGCACGAAGGGTTCCATACCATTATCTATACAACACAAGACAAAACAGTAACAAAATCACTATTGTTGTATGGGAGCCCCCTTAAATATTTATTTTATTCTGCTTTTAGTATTTGTTGTTATAGCGGCAACAGAAATACATCATCTGTGAAAATTTCAACTGTCTAGCTCTCACGGTTCTTGAGATACAGTTTGGTGACAGACGGACAGACAGCGGAGTCTTAGTAAGAGGGTTCCGTTTTTACCCTTTGGGTATGGAACCCTAAAAACGAGCAAGTGAACTTTGGTTCAGTTAGACCATAGTTAACCCATTCCCTGTCCCATGAGCCACATACGGTTCAGGGCGATTGTTAGGTTATTGTGTGTACTTCGTGGACAGTGAATGTGTTACAACTAATTTAATTTTCTTTATAATGAGGGGCCAATGTCACTTTCGGCTTTATATCTCTACGCAAACAATAATGTTGATCTGGTGTTGAATGGCTGCTTTAGACTGTTATAAGTAATAATAAACCTACTATCTTAGATCTGTATTCTTTGTGTATAAAATAATTTATTATATCTAACCTGGCATGTTTCTTGTTGGTACAGCTCCTTTGCTGAGTCGATTATTCCGGCAGCAATATTTTTGTTCGAAGTGTACTCGACATACACGGCGGTATTTGAAAATATGTTCATTTTCAAGTTGCAATATGTCACCACCAACGGAATAGACCCACGTATTAAATAACTCTCTATCCGTAGCTGGGTTAGGGAATTTATGCAAATTCGCATTGGTATCTGAAATAATCGAGTAAGTAATCAGTGGAGTTGAAAGTCAAAACCTGAAATTTACGGATAGTGAACTCTGCCTATAGGGCTTTGTCTTAAGAATCTGAACTGCATAAATATCAGCCAACAAAATACGAAGCTTTGGCCCAGCGGCATTAGATGAAACCCTTACCTAAGCTGTTCAAGCATCCGGGGACGCAACACTGTCTGTTAGACATGATAATAGAAAGATATCAATGTCACAAACACAAAAGTTGCAGCACCAAACGGGTGGTCAGAGTCCTGTCTCAAAACTTGATTTTAGCAATCAACACAAGCACAATCAACACGGCCGGAGGAACCAAAGGCTCGACTCAACGGACTTAGGTGGAAAAAGCACTTTTGGACGGTTAAAATCTAGAAAAACAGGTAAAAACAAGCAAGACGCGGAAAATGCGCACACGCAAACCGGCGGCCAAGTTTGTTTTGTTTGACATTTGTTGTAGTGTTGCATACAAAAACAAATTCATTTACTTAAGTCTTGAAATTTTTTTTATGTACTTTTTATTTTATTGAGCTTCTAAATAATATTAAAGTGTTTTCTCGTTGTACCATTTTTATTACATAAGTTTATCGAGGTTATTATACTCATGGAAATTAAGCGAAAGCTGGTCACACCGAAGAGTCGAATGCATGACTGTTTGCACGCCATCTTGCGTACGTAGTAGAACTACGTATTCACAAATCTTGTAATACTGCCATCTCTTAGGGAGTTTCGTAAAAGTAACAAAATATTATGCAACCAAATTAAAATGTCAGTTTCATGCGTAATCCGGTAATGCTTTTGGTGTTCAATCTTATTTTACATACTTATAAGAGAACGATTACCCGTTTCCCACTACTAAGATTGTCAACCCTGATTTACTTTGTACTATTGGATGTTTAAGAGCTGCCGTTACATCTCTAATAGTACGAGAAACAGATTGCTGCGACACTAGGGTCCCATATGTGCCCCCAACTAGTTTTTGGTAACTGCCAGTTGCAAAAAAGAATAATGCCACTAAAACCTGCAAGAATTTAATACAAGTATTAAGTTATTGATCTTCCAAACAAGTCATGATATCATTGATTAAAGTCATTTATCAAAGTCAACATGGGTACCTTATATTTTGGTGATATATCACTTCTTCTCTTAGGAGTTAGCATAAAGGGCTTAATGTTTTCATAAATTTCCTCAAACAAATCCTTGCTCACTCTATAATTCGCTTTAAATTCGACTTCATTCATTGAAAACGCTTTGTCCGTATAACGCATCATCCGACGCTCATCTCGTCTTTGTTTCAGTTGTTTCTTATGAGAATCACTTAAAATACTGTACATTATTGCTAACCGTGCCATATTATACACTTATCACTTACTGAAAATCACTTAAAACACAAAACAATTTCTAAAAAGTTACACTTTTGTTATTGGAATAATCACAATCAACAAACAATCCTACCGCAATACTGACTCAATTGACAACGTCAAAATAAACTCAAGAGTAGCGTTTACGGTACGCCAAGCCCGATCCCGATCCCACTTAGTTCCCCAAAATGGACTGTTATTGGAATAATCACAATCAACAAACAATCCTACCGGAATACTGACTCAATTGACAACGTCAAAATAAACTCAAGAGTAGCGTTTACGGTACGCCAAGCCCGATCCCGATCCCACTTAGTTCCCCAAAATGGACACGCAATTTAAAACCAATGTGGCGCTAGCTTCAAACTCAAGAGTACGGAACGTCACAATTCCAATGTCGATCGATCGGAATTAAAATCAAGAGTAAGCCTGCAGGGTTGCGGGACTGTTCGGAATAGATACCGCGGCCCTGGAACACAAAGGGCAAAGGAAGGAACATGGATGGGTTTTAGTCAGTAAAAGTCTGACACTCCCTCCTGCTCAGCCCAGAGCGGGAGGGGTTATTTGATGATATCCCATTGGTAAAAAAAAAAAGGTACCCGTAAAACATGCATTTGACTACAATTTACCATCCACTAACGTGCTGCACTTTTAAGTATAGTACTTACCGAATGCACATAATTTGGCACTTAAAAACAAATTCTTAAAGGAGCTAAAAATGTGAGGCGATTCGCGAGCGTAGAAAACCGACTACAAGTGCGGAGCACCCGTAGCCGATCTGACGTAGCTCGACTCTGTACTGTGAGTAGCACAGCTCGTAGCAGCACTACGAATGGTGGAGCCTGACGCTCGGGGCGGAGCGGCGGCGTAGCACTAATTGCTTCATTCCCTGTTATTTATCTAGATAAATAATTAGGCACGAGATTGTATCGAAATGAAAATTCATAGAATGCAATACAAAAAAGTCTACTACTAGTCATTAGTTACAAATCACAGTTACAAAAGTACCTAAAGTTTAGTTTGTTATATGAAAGTCTTAAAACAATTACGGTCTTTATTTAGACAAAGGTAGCAAATACATTTACTTCAAAACACTTGCGATTTCTGGCTGCAAACTTTGCAACGTTGCCGCCGATCGTTTGCCCAAGTAGACCAGTGACTTAAGCCATCTCCTGCGACGTCTCGCGGGGTCAGTTCAAGGCGTCGTCGTTTAGGTTTCTTAATGTTTTCTATATTTTCTTTATAACGCTGGTCGCCCTCTGCCTCGATTTGTAGGTGTGAAAACTCCGGTGGTTTCCCTCATTAGCACGTCTGCAATGTATAACTTGAAATCCAGTAGACGCATAAAATACACTTCTGGACACATCTGTTGGCCCACCTTAGAGTTTAGGTTTCGATGGCCCCTACCGAAATATGATTGCTAGATTGAACAAATACTGTTGATGCAGTTTTAAACCTGATACATTTTACCATCTTTTTCGATCGTATTGTTTTAAATTTGAATTCAGAATACCATACGACATGGAGCTACGCCTTACAAGTCGGATATGCGCCTTGTTAAAGGCAATTGATTTTTGAATAAAAAACATGTTTTATCAAATAAAGGTTTAATTTAATAACGCGTGTTGCCTCCATGGGCATCTACCACAGCTCTCATACGATTAGGCATAGAGTTTATCAACCGCTCTATGAAATTTTGAGGGATCATCTCCCATTCCTCTTCTATGGCAGTTTTCAACTCCTGCATCGTCTGGGCAATTGGCTGACGAGCCCTAACACGTCTTTTTAGCTCGTCCCACATGTGCTCAATGGGGTTCATGTCTGGGCTTCTGGCTGGCCAGTCCATAACTGTGATGTTCACATCCCGAAGATTTCCCTGACGATGCCGGCCGCATGGGCTCTTGCATTATCATGCATAAAAAGGAAATTTGGGCCCACATAGTCCGCGTATGGTATCACGTGAGGTTCTAAGCACTCACGAATGTATCTTTCAGCATTTAATGTTGGCAGCCGTGGTCCTGTAACAACCTCAAGTTGAGTTTTGCCGCTCGCGGATATACCGCCCCACACAGTCCATGAGCCACCGCCATAAGCAACCCTCTCTTCAAAGCAGCATTGTGCGTAACGCTCTCCCTTACGTCAGTAGACCTTCTTCCTTCCATCATTGCCATGTAACACAATTTTAGACTCATCAGAAAAGAGTACACGGCTCCAATCTTGCTGTGTCCAATTTAAATGACTGCGTGCGAAATGAAGGCGCGCTGTTCGGTGGGCTCGCGTTAGTTTGGGCCCATTAGCTGGCTTGTGTGGTACCATATCGCATTCTTTTAACCTTCTCCGAACAGTTCGAGCGCTCACAGATACTCCGTGGAAGTCGCGAAGTTGGTTTTGTATCTCAATGGAGGTAAGGTGACGATTTCTCAAGCTGGTCGTCACGATGAATCGATCCTGCCTTTCAGTTGTGACCCGAGATCGTGGCCTTCCTTGGCGACGAACAAAGCCGCCAGTCTCTAGGTACCTCCGATAAACATTTCGGACCGCAGATCGACTTAAATTAAGTTGAGCACTCACGTTTCTTTGGCTGTGTCCGGCCTGAATAAGTGCCACAGCTTGGGCGGCGACTTCAGGTGAAGTATAGATTATTGATAGAACCTCACCTTAATGAAGAATAAGTAATGTTTGTTGCAAAACCAAAGATATCAATTACTTTTTCAAGAATTAAATCCAAGTAAACCAATAAAACCAAGTTTTCTTAGTATTCGATTGTTTGATATCAACAAACAGACTCCAAATTGTCTTTTGTTTCTTTAAATTCTGTGTTCGAAATTCAAAAAAAGACTATTGAATGAAATTGTGAATGTGCCAGGTTCAAAACTGCATAAAAACTTTTTGCTCGACCTAATATAAAATTTTAGCTAGGACCAAACGAAACTGAAAATACAAGGTGGGCCAATAGATGTGTCCAGAAGTCAGGGGCGTGCCGTCCATAGAGGCAATTAGGCCTAGCCTACCCTACCATTCCTACCAACAAATGCAACAACGCAAAAAATGTATTTATTATAACTATGTAATAAAATAATGCAAAATATTTAAAAAAATAATTAAAACTCCTGTTAAAATACTTATAGCAACTTGTCGCGCCCGTGTGACGTAACTGATAATAATACTACGACGCTCGCTCCCGGCTCTTCTAGGCAACGACGCCGCCGGCCTAATTTCCATTGATAAATTTACGCACACTGATGCAAATTTTCGTGTGTATGAACGGCACACATGTATAGATCATTGATAGATTGGGGGCTCAACTCCTGCGATTGTAGCTGGCCACTGATTGGCCACAAAGTATTATCCGGCTAAAACGGTATGCAGTGATGCAATTATATTTGGTAGTGTTTTTTATCGACAAAGTAGCAATTATATTTTTCTTAGAAAGTTGTAAGCCATATTGTTTCATGTGACTAGCAAAATTTATTTCGCGATCTTGAATGTTTTGCTTTTTATAATATCTGACGGTTGTAATCCGCTTTGAAACGTACAGTAGTGTAAATATTATTTGTTGTATTTGTTTATTTACGTAAAATGGTGTTCTGTTGTGAAGTTTGCGCTGATAATGTGTGTTTGTTATAAATTAAAAACAGTAAGTATTCACAATCGTTTAATGATAAGATTCAAGTTGTGTCTGAAGGTGTAGGTACCCGAATTACGAGAATTAACCCAAAATTCATCTCGTACTCGTCATTTCAAATGAATCTTGGTTCTGTTTGCATTGTCAGAAAATCGTGATTTGAACTTTGAATAATGTGGTGAGTTCTTGTATTTATAACTTTGGTTTTTACAGGCTTATTTTCAATGTTTTTTTTCTAATATTCCAAAAATCTACACTATACCATGGTAATTTTAGGTAATTTTATTTTTTTGTTGACAGCGCACTCTGTTTTATTTTTAATATTTTTTTAACGAAGCTTCTACCTCCATTTTTGTATTGACTGAATGCCATTGAAATTCCTGATATTTAAGCTAGATGGCGTTGTTTCTCATAAGCTTAAGTACTAAAAATACCAGGGGCGGGTGCGGGGGGCCCGGAAGGGTGACTGAATATATCAATAGATGTGACTACTTTGAGGGTCATCCTAAGTAGAGCGACGCTGTGATGTTGCCGAGTTTTTTGTTTTGGGTGTCAGTAATTCAGTATGCGTGGCCTACCTTACCAGAAGAACTACTGCACGCCACTGCCAGAAGTGTATATGTATTGCCACTTTTTATTAAAGTTGCAACTTTATCCTACGCTGATAAGATATTCATGTTCCTTTGCAATGAGATATTCAAACTATTCATTTCACTGAAAAAATGAGCAAGATACTTGCCAGCATCTTGACAATGTTTTGTCTTTAAGTTTTGAGTAAAACTCTGTTTTTTTTTGGGTTCTGGTTTTCCAAAAACAATCCTATTTCTTTACGTAGCTCATAAACTCGGCTTAAAACTTCCCCTCTTGACAACCAACGAACC
Organism: Eugnorisma glareosa; assembly: GCA_947578425.1. NCBI lineage: Eukaryota > Metazoa > Arthropoda > Insecta > Lepidoptera > Noctuidae > Eugnorisma > Eugnorisma glareosa. Next base: position 13,199,695 of record OX387960.1, on the reverse strand, counting down.
TCTGTATGGCACAAAAAAGTTAATTTTTATTTTTAGCGCCTACTTCATCGTATAACATTTTGAATAATCTAGAATTCGTAGCGCTGCCACGAATATGATTCACAATTTGAACTACGTAATTCAACGTGTTTAGTAAATCCGTAGGAAGCGTCTTAACAGCCACAGCGTAACGGTGTATCAGGCAATGATACGATATTTTGATTATTTTATGTTTAATAAATAGAACCAGTAGCGCCAACTGTGAATTGAGTCCGAACTAATACGTTGTTTCTATAGATATACATAGGTATGTCGATTTTATCTATAAACATAGCTATCGCTATCTATGCATATACTTTACTTATACTGATAATGTTCATAAATTCCAAGATATTTGAATTATTCTAGAATATTTATTGAAACTACTGCATTTCGTCTACTTTTTCGTTACATTATAACTGTTTTGAGCGATAGAAGAAGTAGGCTATTCCAATAAATATCGGTTATAGGTGTTTTGTGCAGGATGAGTTTGGCACAAATAAAATGTGGCAACAGAAATTAGTTAACAAAGTATTGACATGTAGTGACGGCGCGGTGTCGTTATTGGCGCACGCGTTGAACGGCCGCACCGACTTGAAGTTCGCACTAGTTCCGGATGTCTTCTTCCGTCTGCTCGTTCGCCCACAGATTATGTATTCTTAACTAAATTTTTTATTTATATAAAGCTTGTGTTTATTTTAATATGCTTGTGCTGCAATTTTGGTAATATCTTTACTATCGTACGTCAATTTACCAGATAAAATATGATTAATTGATCGTCACCAACTATCCAACATCAAAATAACAATCATTTCTGTAAAATATTCTTTTAATTTTTCTTTATGAGTAATGCAATCAAAAGGATACTCCACTAATACATCTGCAACCGCTTTTATAGTGTTCCTTACATCACTTTTGGGAACATTTAAAAATAAATAATTGAACAATATTCTGAATGTCATGAAAACAGTTTTGCAGTGCCTCATTTGGAAAACGACCATTTTTTTCATCATATTCCTTGGCTTTGATAAAGCTATTATTATGGTTTTATTAGGGTTTTCATTGCTTGAATCTAATAGGTTTTGTCTACAGTACAAAACCACATACATGATACAACACAAACACACACATACACACACATGCACATTTAATAATATTTTTATTTATTTATTTAACAATATTTTGTAAACACTTTGTCAGGACCCAACTACAGGCCCCCGGCCACCGTAGGCGCGGGCCTGTGGACGGTGAGCTATGGGCTAGCTCGCCGTCCGTCCGTCTTATGACGACAGGCCGTGTCGACGGCGCGTTCGTGTTCCACGCGCGCCTCAAGGAGAGTCAGCAAACAGGGAGGGGTCCGTAAGGACCGACGCCTGCCAGGGTTGCGGGACTGTTCGAAAGAGATACCGCGGCCCTGGAACACAAAGGGCAAAAGAAGGAACATGGATGGGTTTTAGTCAGTAAAAGTCTGACACTCCCTCCTGCTCAGCCCAGAGCGGGAGGGGTTATTTGATGATTTCCCATCGGTAAAAAAAAAAAAAAAAAAAAAAAGGACCCAACTACACACATCATTTCTTAGCCCAGTATCAGCTTGTAGCGAGTGATTTTGTGACATTAAAATTTCATCTAAAATAATGATTTCTTCTTTAGGGATTTCAGGAGTATCCTGTTTTTCTGTAAGGAAAAACTAGTCCTTGTTGGCATTCATTCATGTCTTCCTCGCAGTTTGCTTTTTTAGATTGCGGCTTAATATAATTTATTATTGAGCAACAATGCTTTAAAATGCCCCCTCAAATGATGTGGTATTATGGGCATTATTTCTGGCTCCATAGTTCTGATATTCCCAAAAAAGTTTCCTGGTTAAAATTACGTGTTAATACTGCATCAAAACCATATTTACCAAACAACACTTTGCAAATTGCTTCCATACTATTAATGGTTTTAATAAAAAAAATTACCGATGGATAAGTAGTTTGTATTAATCGTGCTTTGGCACTGCCAACTTCTTTGGCATTTTGACATAATGTATGATGTGATTGCCTTCTTATAGGCCCCTTATATATTTTACCATCGGGTACATAGAAAGTGTTGTGTTACAGACTTCCGGTACTACTCATACCTGATATATGATTGATTGATGATATTTAATGTACGTCGATAATTTTAATTAGATTTTAACAAGTTGTATTTAATTGTAAAGTAATTATTTAGCGATTTTTAATTTGATAGTTGGTGATTTAAATTAATCAGAATACTTACAATGGCACCTTCCGCTTGTCAGCTTCCGGTGCGCCGAATATTATGTTTTAATAAGTAAGATTTTAATGATTATGGATCAATAATTTTGTTACTATCAGTTAATTAATATTACACAGTATAGTAAGTGATTTGATTGTAATGTTTAGGTTTTTGTAGAAGTCTTTAAAAGTCTATACGTCGGGTATTTCAAGTCAGTCGTTTGTAACCGTCAAGCGAATAAGTAAATCGTTTTAGTGCAACCAAATTGTTATTATTTTGCCATCGAATCTGACCACCGTCTACACTTCAGAAGTGGGATTATGTCTGGCCCATATATTGATGGTATTGGTGCAAAGAAAGGAGACACTGTGAAACAAAGACGTCGGATGATGAAGAAAATTCGGATTTTTTTTCTTCATCTGATCACGAGGGTACCGACAGAAGATACCTGCGACGAAAAAGGCACCGTGTTACCCAAACTGACGCGGAAGTTATTCCAAAGTTCCAGCCGGATGAAAAATCCAGCAACGTGAAAGGATGGTTGCACAAAATTGACCAATTAGGCGATGTGTATGGTTGGGACAGTAAGGATCGGCAGTTCATTATGCAAATTCGTCTCCGAGGATCCGCTAGAGATTGGTATGACGACTTGGATAATTACAATCTCACGTGGAAGGAATGGAAAGACTCATTAGAGACCGCTTTTCCACGTTCAACCGATTTTGTTGACCTACTAGAGACTATGCTCGCAAGAAAAAAAGTTAACACCGAAACAATGACAAAATATTTCCACGACAAGGTGTCGCTGCTCAAGAAATGCAATATCTACGGTGAGTCTGCGATTTCGTGCGTAATCAAAGGTTTACCAATAGAAATAAGAGCCAACGCAAAGGCTTATCAATGCGAGACACCACAGCAGCTGTACTATGGATATTTATCATCCCTTGAAAACTACAAGCAAGTGGAAGCTAGCAACTCCAAGCAAGTGGAAGCTAGCAACTCCAAGCAAGAAGAAACAAGCAACTCCAAGCGGCCGACTGGTACATGGAGAAGAGGGGGCAATGTTTCTTCGAGTTCTAAAGAAAACGAACATAACCTGAAGAAATGTTATGCCTGTAGAAGAACAGGGCACGAGGCGAAGGACTGCAGGGCGCCACGCTGCGAGGTGTGTCGTCGTACTGGCCACGCTGCGGCTAGCTGCTGGTTTGCAGCCGGCTCTTCACATCAGCAGCCACAAAAGGTTAGTAGCGTGCTATTTACAACATACAATATTTACATAGACCTGTACAAGAAGGCAGTGGTAATTAATGGACACAATCTTATTGCATACATAGATACCGGCAGTAAGTTGAATATTCTCACAATGTCACAAGCAAATAATTTACAGTTAAAAATAATGCCTTCTTCAGTTACTATGAGGGGTTTTGGTGGTGCATATTCAAATTCTTTGGGAACATCACATGTTAATGTAAATATAGATAATATCATGTTAAGTGGTTTTGTTGAGCTGACTAGTAATGATCTAGCCGGTATAGACTTAATAATCGGTCAATCAATGATAAATCAGAAAAATATAAACTTAGTTATTTCAGAAAAATCAGTTAATTTCATGTGCAACTTTGATTTCAATATTGATTTGTTTGATATACAACTGGATGAGACTGATTGCATTACAAAATTTCCAGTCTATTTAAAACATAATAGTCTTATACCAAAACAAAGTTGCGGTTTTGTACAAGTTTATGTCGATATTAATACTAGCCATTCATTTTATACGAATTCTGTGTACTTTGAGCTAGGAAGTATGTCTTATGTAATTATAGGAGGACTTATAAGGTCGAGGGATTCCTTTTTGAAAGTAGTAAACATCGGAGATGATATTATTGAGTGGCAAGCAAATAGGCTCGTAGCGCGCGCGGAACTAGTTTTTGACCAAAATAATAATATACCCACAAATGTAATGACAATTGGCCAATCTGCGTATAAAGAATTACAGTTATCCGATTTAGATGTAGGCGATTTGGAAATCAATGATTGCAGTCGATTGTTACAATTATTAAATGAATACAGATATTTGTTTGCGGAAAATACGAAAGATTTGGGCTGTACGGACGTACTGGAAATGCATATCCGGACAACAACCGAACAACCTGTTTACTGTAAACCTTATCGACTTTCTTACAAGGAGAATGAGATTGTTAACGGAAAAGTTCAGGACCTTATTGATTCAGGTGTTGTGAGGGTCCTTGTCAAGAAAAAGGGCGGTGATTAAAGGCTATGCATAGATTACAGAGCACTCAACGCACTTACTATCAAAGATCGATATCCATTGCCTTGTAACCGCATTTGTAACACCTTCAGGCCAATACGAATTTTTGAAAATGCCATTCGGTCTGGCAAACGCGCCAGCAGTTTTCTCACGTCTCATCAAAATAGTACTAGGCAGGCTGGGCAATGACGTAGCTACTTATCTTGATGACGTCATGCTTCCAACTGTTTCGGTTGACGACGGACTCAGGTTATTGAGTGACGTCTTACAACTTTTATCAGAAGCCAATTTAAAATTAACACTAAGTAAATGTTCTTTCTTAAAGGAAAGTGTAAATTATTTGGGCCATGAGATTACCGCAGGTACAATACAACCGGGACAGGCTAAAATTCGTTGTGTAGCGGAATACAAGAAACCTCGTAATGTGCACGAAATCCGTCAATTTATCGGTTTGGCATCGTATTTTAGAAAATTTATTCGAGGATTTGCCGAGATTGCTAGACCGCTCACACAGTTAACAAAAAAGGATGTAGACTGGACTTGGAGTTCCGCCCAAGAAACTGCCTTTCAGACTCTAAAAGAACGCCTCATCCAAAGGCCTGTTTTAGGCATTTACGATAGAAATGCACGCACAGAGCTCCATACTGACGCCAGTTAACTAGGATTAGGTGGTATACTTTTGCAATACCAAAATGATGGTGTTCTAAAATCAATTTCGTATTTTAGTAGGGTTACAAGTAAAGAAGAACAGTTTTATCATAGCTATGAACTGGAGACATTAGCTGTTGTAGAATCTCTCAAACGATTTCGTGTTTATCTTGTAGGTATCCCCGTAACTATAGTGACAGATTGTGCTGCGTTACGGACCACATTAGTTAAAAAAGACCTAATTCCTCGCATAGCCCGCTGGTGGCTTTCAATTTAAGATTTTGATGTACAAATTGAATATCGATCTGGTGACCGTATGCGCCACGTAGATGCTTTGAGTAGAAATCCAGTATCGAACCCCGTTTTATTAATTGAGGATTCCGACTGGCTATTAACCTTACAGCTGCAAGACGAAAAAATTCAGTCAATTCTGACTCAATTGCGAAATAGTACGGACAATACTAATATTACTAATAATTATTTAATCAAAGACGATATTTTCTATAGAAAAACACTTACCGGGAATCGTTTTGTTATACCTAAATTGGCAAAATGGGGTTTGCTACAAAAAATCCATGATCAGATAGGACACGTTGGCTTTGATAAGTGCGAAAAGACCATTAAAGCACAATTTTGGTTTGAGGGCATGACTAGGTTTATCAGAAAATATATCAAATCATGTCTTCAATGTGCTTACGGTAAAGGGGAATATGGTAAATTACAAGGAGAACTGCACCCAATTCAAAAAGCAGCTGTTCCCATGCACACACTACATGTTGACCATTTAGGTCCGTTTGTTAAGACTCGTAAACGAAACTTATATACTCATTGTTATACTCTTTTACTAAATTTATATTTTCAAAAGCTGTTAAAAGCTGTAGTTCTGTTGAAACTATAAAACATTTGAAAGATATTATTTCTCAGTTTGGAAATCCCAACAGGATTATCACGGATAGGGGAAAAGCATTTACGAGCCGCTACTTCAAAAGCTTTGCTGATGAAATGCAATTTAAACATGTCTTAAACGCTATCGCGTGCCCTAGGTCGAATGGCCAAGTAGAACGTGGGAATCGAACTTTGATTAACGGGTTAGATACGATGTCTGATAGCGAGTGCACCTGGGATGACCACTTGAATGATATAGTTTGGGGTATTAATAATACTCCTCATGCAACAACTGGTTTTCCTCCATTTAAACTTCTATTTGGTCATTCTAATTCAAGGCTACCCGCTTATCCCACCGGGGAACCGAATGATTTTGAAGGTCAAACAAAGGCACTAGAAGAACGCCGACGCGCTGCTAAATTGAGTATTGATAAAAATATGTCTCTCATGAAGGATAGATTCGATCGATCTCACAAGAAATGCATCAAGTACTCAGTAGGACAGTTGGTCTTATGGAAAGGGGCAATTACTAGGGAAAGCGCGAAAATAACTAGGAAACTTAATGGGTTGTACACGGGACCTTATAAAGTATGTCAGGCTGATCAATCATTAGATAGGTACACAATAGGTAGTATAAAAGGCATGAAAGGATACAGGAAATTCACTGCAATTGTACGCGCTGAAGTCCTCCGACCTTATAATTCGTCTATCTCTGATGAAAGTAGTGGTAGTGATCGTGAATTTGATAGCGATGATCTCATATGAAATCATAGCTATCCATAATTTTGCATAATGTTTATTAATTTATTCTTAAGTAAACAATCAATAAAACACTTATATACTAACTTATGTAGAGATTTCATTTAATATTAACGTTCACTGCAGTCGTTCACAAATTACAGACGCGTTAAATTTAATAAAAACATAAACAAGGCTGTGTGCAATAGAGGTAATCAAAGCTGTGTGCAATGAGGGAGTTATCAAAGCTGTGTGCAATGGGTGTAATCCAAGCTGTGTGCAATGGGATAATTATCAAAGCTGTGTGCAATGGGGGAGTTATCAAAGCTGTGTGCAATGGGGGAGTTATCAAAGCTGTGTGCAATGGGTGTAATCCAAGCTGTGTGCAATGGGAGTGATCAAAGCTGTGTGCAATGGGAGTGATCAAAGCTGTGTGCAATGGGGGATGTTCAAAGCTGTGTGCAATGGGAGTGATCAAAGCTGTGTGCAATCAAACCTATGTACAACAGGAGTTAATTAAAGCTGTATTAAATAGGTGTAATTAAATCTGTGTGAGATAGAAGTTCCTAAATAAATCTTTATGAAGTAAAATAAGATACAAAACAACATGAAATACAAACTATATAAAATCTTACATACAGCCAAATTATTTTCATAAGAATAGCAACTACTATATAATAATTTTACCAAAAATGTTAACTACAAGAATAAAATGTACTGCCCATACTATTTACCATTTCAGACGCCGAATACCAGCGACAGACCAGGCGCTGCAACAAGGGATGCTGACCGCCGTGGGCCACGGCAAACGCAGGATGGCCGAGTGTTACAGACTTCCGGTACTACTCATACCTGATATATGATTGATTGATGATATTTAATGTACGTCGATAATTTTAATTAGATTTTAACAAGTTGTATTTAATTGTAAAGTAATTATTTAGCGATTTTTAATTTGATAGTTGGTGATTTAAATTAATCAGAATACTTACAATGGCACCTTCCGCTTGTCAGCTTCCGGTGCGCCGAATATTAGTTTTAATAAGTAAGATTTTAATGATTATGGATCAATAATTTTGTTACTATCAGTTAATTAATATTACACAGTATAGTAAGTGATTTGATTGTAATGTTTAGGTTTTTGTAGAAGTCTTTAAAAGTCGATACGTCGGGTATTTCAAGTCAGTCGTTTGTAACCGTCAAGCGAATAAGTAAATCGTTTTAGTGCAACCAAATTGTTATTATTTTGCCATCGAATCTGACCACCGTCTACAGTTGCCAAATCAAATGCTGTAGTGCAGATTTTACTTTCATTTTATTTATTTTTTCGGGGACAATATGTTCTTCGGTAGTTTTATTTAATAACCGAATTTGCCCGTATGTTTTGTCAGCTGTGTGTACCTGCTGGTAGTACTCCCACTTTACCATTTTATTTTCATTATTTGATGTATACACCATATCTTTAATCAATAAATTATTGCTAATTCCTCTTATTGGATGACGGAGGTTGGTAATAAGTTGAATACAGCGGGGCTGCGAAGGACCAATTAGCGTTGTGTAATTTTTGGCGGGACATTAACTTATGCGGGAGGAATGTTGCCGACACGCAGTTCTTATAGGAACAAGGACTTACTTGGTAATTCTGAATGGTTGCGGTAATTCTGAATGGTTGCCTGGGGGCGATGACTGATTTGCCTGTAGTGCGCCGGGCTGAAGTCCATGCACGTGTTCCGCAGATGTTTGTGCACTCTTCTTTTTTTGTGTCGGCCGACACTCACAAATTGTTCTTTAGCGGTTTGGTTTAGTTTGCGGCGCGCGCCGCAAAGATAAGCGGTAAAGCCTAAGGTGCGGTGTTAAGCGGTTGACTTTTTAATTTTAAGTGGTTTTTTCTGTCATGGCATTGCTCTTTTACCACATCACCACGGAAGCGCACCTTATTGGGCGCCGGCGGCGGTACTCCTTTCTCTTTCTGACGCATGGAGGCGTAATAGGAGGGAGAGAGATGGATAGATAAAATACGCGTTGGCAACATGACAAGAAATAGCGTGTTTTCGGAAACATGATAAAGAAGTCTACCACGTTCGGATATATTATAGTGGAAAAATCTACTCAACAAAAAACTTGCAGAGCACATGTAACGGAATTATGTTCTGACCGTTAATTGAAAAAAAATCATCGTGCCACTCTTTGCAAAGTCGCAAAAACGACGCTCTGGTATCGCTTACTAACTCTGTGATAGCACTAACATTGACGGAGCTTTGATCGCATATATTATTTTCAATAATTAGTCCCGATTTTTTTATTTCAGACACAACGCATTTAATAAAAATTTTAAGCTCTACTTTTTGCAATCCGTTTGTAAAGTAATAGGCGACTGGCTGTTTAAAGTTTTGTTTTAAGCCTTTTATCATAAATACCAGAGCGTGATCTGCAAACCTAACATCACTAGCAATAATAATTGGCAAACCCTTCAAATGTATCTTTGTGCTTATAATAAAATATTTGAGGGGTCAGAGACATTTCGTTAAATACAAGACTGCATAGTCTATCAAACGCATACTTTTCAAGTACAGTTATTTATTTTTCAAATAAAATGGGATTAATACCAGGGTGCAGCTTAATTTGACTTAGTAGACGTTTCATTGCCTTTGATGATGGCAATCCTTCCAGGCTTTTGCATTTTCTTCGTCATGGTAAGTCGTCACTTTTTTTATTTTCAATGATATGTTTTTTGCCTCTGCTAACGATACCAGGTTTGTATCTTCTTGAGTGAAATTAACACTTCTTTCACACTTGTTTTCCATTTTAAATTAATAAAGGTAGAAAATATGAAAACGAAACAAAAAGAAACTATTGGAGCTTAAAAAGCGTCTAACTCAAAATATCAACAAACACAAAAACAATTGACACTTGCGTTTCGTTTCTATAAACACATTTTGAATTAAAACATATTGCTAATCATACGAATCCCACTATTTTCGTTCTATAATGATAAAACTATAATTGAAAATATAAAAAAAAAACGTTGACTTGGATTATTTTGAACAAAAAGTATTTTATTAATTAAGTTTTCAAGATTGTTTTCAAATGACGATAATTTACGTAGTAGTATCGAAACGCAAAAAAAGCGCCGTTGTCGTTCCGCTCATTATTAAGTGGCTGATATCTCTATTTATCAGATAAATTATCAGGGAGTTTGATGGTGAAACAGAAAAAAGTTATCAGCAGCCTTTATATGGCAGATAGCATTAAATATCAGATAACTATTTGAAACTTTTTCCGCAACCCGTGAAACTGGCCCTAACATTTTTTTCGATTTGCAGAACCACTTACAAAATAGGCTAGAGTAGAGCCACAGACTAAATGTTTAATGGGTCCACTAATACTTTCATCAAGCCACACAGGCCGATTGGTTCGGTTCATGGTTAAGGCCCGCTAGCCATGCCAGCCTGTCTTTCATGCCGGCCACCATGTTCTAGCAGGTGTCCGTGCTTCGGAAATGCTCCCATGTAGTATAAGCTTCTCGCCGCAAGTTTTCGTTGTTGCGGATATCTGAGGCATCCTAATCGAGAACCATGAGACCCCATAGATTCTCGATTGGATTTAGATCAGTACTCTTTACAAGCCATGGCAACAGATGACGTCATCCTGTGCCGCGACCCACTCCTGCACCACTGCAGGCGTGCACGCGGCAGTTGTTTTGGCACAAGTAAATAATACCCTCTGGATAGTGCATGCGCACGGTGAGGATCATCACGTCACATTCGACAAAATTAATAGACCACAATTCTTTCTCCACTGCCCGATTAGGCTAAGTATTCAATACCACATAGCGCTCATTGCTGTTGCGCCATAATATTTTTCTTCTGTATATATCCGACCGGAAGATATTGTGTGCCCAGTCAAAATAATAATATTCCAGGCAAAAACTTACTCTTGCCTCCTTATGCGCCTGGTTCATCAGTATCTTCTTGGCAAGACGGCAGCATATTTTCTTTCCGGCGTCCCTTGGGCGTCTTCTAAAGGTAGACTTCGGAGCAATGCCGCCCGCGGCTTCCGTCGCTGCAGCGAAGCCGCATAACGCATCGGTGACTTTCGAGCCATGCGTTTGTGGTTACTCGTCAAATACGATAATTCGTTTGAATTGATCTTCACTTGAAGAGGAGGAATGTGTGATGTTATGGGTGATGTTATTGTTATAAATGGAAATCTATTTTTCTATCTTCCAAGCATTAACATGCCTTTTTAAAATGTTTATTAAATTGTTAGTTTTGAAAATATTATCAATGTATATTAATTTTAAAAAGAGCATTTAGTTCCTTTATTTACTTTTTATTTTAACGCAAAAAGTATCTTATAAACATTTTAATTACTTGCAATGATGTTGTTTGATTTCTAAACCCACAAACTGCCTATTTAAAAACACGTTTCCTGACTTCTTTCGTTAAAAGTTTAAAAAAAGATAATAATTAAAACCAAAACATTGTGAACAAAAAGTTGTATTTAAGTTATCCTAGTTTCGTACCCAGTTAACGATGAATACCGATCTGCACTAGTGACTATGAGACCAATTCAACTTTAATAAATACTCTAAAATTAATTCTTAGTTGTGTTTCTAGACGCCATATTTTAAAGAATTTGAACTATGTTGTATATTTCATAAAGTTCATTATCGCACTAACACAAGCAACTATTAAAATGTATTACGGAATTAGCTACTTTTGCTTGATATTTTTTTTATTAATCCACCCTCTACTTAGTTATTTTTATTTATCGTGTTGTTTATTAATACTCATTAGTCTTTCAACCTTAACGATAACAAGATAATGATTAAAATCGCACATGATTTATCGAATGCTCGAAGGAGTATTCCAAAGGTTCAAATTCGCTATTGCTCAAGGGGGTCAGATAATGTTGGGCACAGACTGTATCTATATTATGTGATTATGTTAAGAGTAATTTCTGAGAGAGAAGAGTAAGTTATTTAGCTGTCACTTAAATAAAATATATGTATATTTAATTATAAGTTACTTTTTAAGTGTTAAAGACTTCAACCATATAGAAAGACTGAAATTAAACAATGTTAAAGTAAAATAAGGCTTGTTTATATTAATATAATTCAGAGCACCACAATATCATTATCAATGGTTGATTTATTCTTTCTTAATTTTCTACGACATCAAATCTGTTACAAAAGACAAAGGCTTGTACATATTAGCATGTAAACCACAAGAAACAATCAATCCATCATCACTCAACCTAAAGTTAACATTGTAATTAAAGTACCTGAGGAACTTTGTTGTTTTTGCCGAAGGATCAGCTCGGCTAGCTCAGCTTTTGCTGTAGCTTCACGTTGCTGCTCTTTAAGGATCTTCATTTCTACTTCGTGTTTTTCATTTGCCCTCATTTGGCGATCTTTATACTCTCTCTTCAAAATAGAGTCCTTATGACGCTGACCTGTCAGCACCGTTGGTCTTCTTTCTGGTCCTGTTGGAGCGGTTTCTGACACAGTGGTAGGCGTAGATGTCTGTGGAGCAGGTTTTGTGACCACTTGAACTGGGTCAAGAGGTGCAGCCACAGTTACTTTCTCTGTGTAGACAGGTTGCACCATGTGATCCTCTGTAATTTCTGAAAAGCATAACAATTTTAACATAAATCTCAGATGCAATAAGTAATAAAAGCTATATAAATGTTTTTCCTGTGCTTATTATGAGGTGTTTAACAAATTAAATTTATTTTATGTAAGCATTATATTACATAATAATAAATAGATGTAAATTTACTTTTGTATTTACTAAGAACTGCATCCGAATCAATTGCAGTATCTATCCCAACTATAAGGGCTGGGACCACTTCAGCGACATCAGGGTCAATGGTGGCATCACTTATTGATGGCCCTCCCCCAGTGGCCAAGCGGTGTTGGCGTTCTTTGGTCAACGCCTCCCTCTGTCTTTGCTTGATATTCATCCAGAGCCGACGTAGTTGTTTAGTTGTTGCCTAAAATATTAATAACAAGGTGAATTTAAATTGTGCAACAAAAACGAACAAGCCAAAATTAGTCACTAGCATAATTTCATGGAAATTATGGTCAAAATCTTCAGACAATAATAGGGTTCCTTTTGTTCTGTTACCTGATGTCACAATAATAATGTAATTATTTACCTGGGTATATGGGTCATTTTCAAAAAAAGTGTACACTATTAGAAAAATGCCGGTTTTTTTTATTGTAGTTCTTTTTTTATTATTTTTATAATATCTATTCTCACAATCAATCAATCAATCAATATTTTCACAATCTGAATATTATAATAAAATCACTTAATCAGGCTTATATCCTCAAATACAACAACTTTTTTGCCCCTGGGAAAAAAAATTTGTTCCGGAGTAAAATTGGTAAGTGTGGTGACACTGTGCAAGCTGTTACATTATTGTCTGTATCTAAAAAGTCTTCTGAATTTTATGTCAGATCAAGATCAAGTAATATACTCATAGGATTAGGCTCTTTTGTGTTAGCGATATTGCTGGTGGATGGTAATAGATCTGAAGGAATTGGATCAGAAGGTTCTTTTTTTATTGTGCAACTGTGGAAGAAATGTTTCTTCAACTCATAACATAAACAAGTACGATCTTTTTCAATTTGGCAAAAACAGCTTAACACTCTGTGATGTAAGTGTGACGAATTAGCAAAACATAACACTTGATGTATTTGCATGGAGCCAGTTACTGGTTTTAGATCTATAGGAACATTATTCTGAACTATTTGTATTTCAGAGTCCTCAATGAAAAAGAACTTTATTGTTTTGGACATCGACTTTAGGAATTCGAATGCTTCTTTTCCTTGTGTGATATCCCGGCCATAAGCAACCTGTTTGTCCAAAGTCCTCTTTACCGACCCACCTATTCCATCCGCGACGCCCTTACCATGGCCACTTTCAGAAAAGTTCCACGTAGACGTGTCAAGGCCAAGTTTAGCCCTTTATGGGGCATAGGGAACTGGCAGAGTTAAAGTAATTCTGTCAGTGGTTTTATCTATCATTATATGTCAAAAATCAAAATATGTAAAGAAAAAAAAAAAAATATTATTATTTTTATGGTGGGAATTTTTTCCCCTCTGCCTTTGGCGACAACTGTATGTTTGGTAAGGGATGGTTGTTAGAACTAGTTGTTCATGTAAAATATGATAAGTTATGTACTAATAGGACATATTGTAACAAAAAACAAATATGTAATTAAATGTTTTATTTAAAAAGTACAAAAAAACTATAAGAAATAATATTACTTCCTATGATAAGCATAAAAACATGGCACTATACATAGAGGCACTTCACATTTCTCGCACATTATCTTCGACCTCTTGTCGTGGGTTTTAGTGCTGCAGAGACGGCTACGTTTATAGTTCGGTAATGAGCAAGGCATATGGTCACCAACATTGGTATAACGTATCTCGTCGGCAATATTACCGACAACTTTTTGGCGAGTATCAGCCTGTGCAACTTTTTTGCGTATTATATAGTTTGCCATGGCTGAACGCCTTTTACGACTCGTAAATCCACTTAACAATCCTCTAGCTAGAGCAACGCGAAATTCAAAGTGCGTGAGATTAACTTTGCAACTCTGACTCAAAACAAAAGCGTTAGTAATGCTGGCACCATCTCTTGCTCCTTCGTCCAACTGTGTAAGTAGATTTTAGACGGTCAAACCGATCTACTCCACCCATTCTCTTTGTGTATTCCTTAATGACAAGGGGGCACCGAATATCTACTTTGGACCCATCTTTTTGTGTCCTTGCCACCGTGTTTATCCCGACCGTAGGATGGAAAACATTTGACATTAATGTCACAAAAAATTTGGTGCTGGCGTTGTATGGTACAAAAAAATTATGTAGGCAAGCGATTTCTCGACAAAATCAATAGCAGTAAATTGGGACTGGGATTGTGAATCATCTTCACCTTTACCGCTGAGTCGGTGAAAGTTAGTGATTCTTCAATTATGCCGGCGTGAGGGGCAAACGATCTTTTTTATTATTTAAATTAACCAACGGAATTAAAACATAAACTGCCCTTCATTAAAGTTTCCTGAGAATCGGATTATTTTGACTCCCTGCCGTGCATCCCCAAAACCAGCAATAAAAGTACCATCTTGAAACACCTGGAACTCAAATGAGAATAATTCTTCCGCTGCCATGAGTTCACAGGTGGTTCCGTGGGTGCGCCATTACAAGACATTTCAGCGACGTATTTACGCTTTGGATTATAAACAGCTCCTGACCGATCCTGAGTGAAAGGTTAGAATCTTTCCCAGTTGTTAGACACGTGGCGCACAATGCTGCCTCGAATTTGAGAAGCCATGACCACGTTACCGTCACCTAATAGGATATTTCAATACAACATATTTTCACAACCACACATCAAAGGTAAATACAATAAAAAAGCTATACAAAATTGAGTACAATTAAAATTAATTACCAGTAGACAAAGCAGATGGAGATTCTTCAGAATCTTCGTCAGATTCTTCAATACTTTTATCAGAGTCTTCAGATTCTGATTCAGATCCATCAGAATCTCTGTCTATTTCGTCTACTGGTATATCATGTTCAATAGATGGAATCCTTATGTCTAAAAGCTCATTCACTTCGGGTTTAATTTTACCACGCTTTGTTTTTAGAGCCGCACGTAAAATAGCAATATACGGATCCGATGAAATTAACAATCTATTCAGTAAATCTCGATTTGTATTAATTCTCGAAGATTTTGATGGTTCGCGTATGATAACATATTGGTGTGTCCACAGATTTGCTTCAATCATTAATGCCAGAGCTTGGTCATCCGAAAGCCCGCCATGCTTTGGGTTGATTAAAAACCTCCGTGCTTTTTTTATTTGTGTACCTCTTCTGGGTGAAAACAGGCAAAGCTCCTTAACAATAGCTGCTGAATCCCTTTTTCCTGACTGGCGAAGCTGTACTTCGTTTGCCATCGATATCTCTTCCGGACACGTAGTTTCAAGAGGATGAGGAATTCCCCGTCTCTTTGTTTTGTCACTGGAAACTTCAAAGTCTTGTGGTGGTCTTCCGGCCCGGCTACTTGTTCCAGGGAGTGAAATATCAACGATAGTTTCACTGACAAAACCCGTAAATGATATGTTCGCTTCTAGTACCTTGAAGAATTCGTTTTCTGGAAGCGTTCTCGATGTCTTCCTGATTTCGAACATTTTTCGTCAATTTTTTGACTAACTTTACTGATTGTTGCTTTTAAACTCTTCAAAATATCATCCGTAACGGACTGGACACCAAGTTCTTGTAAAATATAATGTAACAAAGCATCCTGTCTTGACTCTTTGGCGTTAGCAAACCAAACGTCAAAAAACGAACGACGAGAAATTTGTGAAGTCATTCTGAAAATAAGAAAATGTTGTATGAGTGTCGCAAACTTTCGCAAGCAACTGAACATTTTTCTTATAGTATATAAATAACCTTTCAGAAAAATATACCCAATGTACGGGGAAATGCAGGGAAACCAACTAAAACCCTAGGTGAAATTAAAGAAGTACTGTTTGACGTGTACTGACTAAATAAAAACCTCACTCTGTTAATTTAATATTTTTGATTGAACTTATATATATACTAACAAAAAAATACATGAATATTTACCTTGAAAGTCCCACATAAACGATAAAAACACAAAATCACCACTAGCACACAGAAACACAGCGTATTCATTGAGCGAACTCAGAAGAATGAAACGATAGCAGCAAGCGGTCGGTTGGTACGGCTCAGGTAGCCGGCCGTCCCGACCTGTTTATACCTGCTATTGTTTCGCGTGGATTCCTAGAAAATACACTAGATTGTAGTATAACTTGTTAGCTTTGAATTTATTCCGTTAAAAGGATGTTTTAAGACATGTTCCTAAATTACTTCTGTCCGTCTAGATTCTCAAAATATCACACTGTGAGACACCTACATTCTGAAAAATACTGGCCACCTAGAAATTGGCACACAAACTTTAGAAAGTTATAGAAACTCATTTCATTACCTTTCAGCAAACGCAGCAAACGCCTGTATATTACTGAAAAAAAAACATACTGGCCAACAGAAGATGTAAATCTCAAGGAACTTCCAAATTTTTATTGCAGTGTAGGTAAAATATGCATTATCGCGTTGTCGTGAAATTCAATTTGAATCTTTGTCGGCTTCCGAATTCTAATTACAATGTAAAGTAAGCAATAACGCGTTGCCGTAAGATTCAATTTGTATCTTTAACTTTTTTCATACAAACATTAAACACCCTTATTTATACCCTTAAGGGCCGAATTTCGTAAAACCTTTTCTTAGTGAGCACCTTATAGAAGCCGAAAGGAACATTCAGGCCCACATTCAGGCCCACATTCATGTCTCTAACTTTAAAAACATAGGACTTTCATACAAACTTTGACACCTTTTTTTTCTTTTCAACCCCTTGGGGTGCGAATTTAAAAAAATCCTTTCTTAGTGCGCGCCTCAGATCAACAAAAAAAGGAAGATGGCGCGCAGCGAACATCAAAAGTGAAGCCACCTTTTTATCTATGTGTGTACCGAAGGGTTGCCATTTCTTAATTTTTTTCCCTATAATTTGGGAAATAATATTGTATGGGTAAGATAATATTGTAACATAATGTTGAGTATGGTATTGTAGCTCAATTGTTTAGGACTTCTATTCCGGAAAAATAAACAATTTTTTTTACATCGCCAAATTGTCTTGAAATAAAATAGGTAATTATATTTTCAATCAACTTTATTAAATTCAAATCAAATCAAAAGTCATTTATACAAACAGGAATGAGAATCACAATTTTCGAATGTCAAAATTACATCCAGACAAGACGCTGTCCCCCAAAACCCCGCCCATGGTTTCGTTTGGTTGGACCACAGTCCATGATTTCGAACCCACAGTCGCACGCAGTAGGTAGTCTTAGCAATCTGAGCAGTATGGACAGAAGCATTATTATGCAGAAGCAGAACACCTTTAGCCAAAAAAACTATACTCTAAACAGACCACCATATCGAAGTCACTGACTTTAAACAAAAAGTATGTATCTTGATACTTAATACTTTTTCTTTCAAGTCAGTGATAAATCATAGCTAATAAAAAAGTTGTTTTTTAAAACGTCACTTCAGTCATGCATATTCCATTTTAAAAACCTTGTTGTTGAGTCAATTTTTTAAATTGCTGCCTTTTAGATTTGATGGTTTGTGAAATTGTTTCTAGTTTGGAAATGTGGTGAAGTCGTATGTTTAAATATTTTTCAATAACACATTTAATTAAATTGACTTTATGCTCATTACCTGCAAAATTGTGCTCAAGATCAAGGTTTTCAAAAATTTTTTCGTTTCTTAAAAATGATTCTAAAATTTTTGTTACTATATATTTGTACTGATTTTCTTTAACCATACTAATTTTCTCTTTTGTTATTTTTCTTATTACAACTTCACACACCATACATATGTCAAATACATCCTTGGAAGGAAAACACAGTCCACCTTTGTTTTTTAGAGAAATTAATTTGTGAAAATCATATCTGTCTGTAGCTAATAAGCTACTAAGACATTTTTCGCATTTGATTATTTTGGAAATATAATGTGCCGTCCCTCCTGCAATATATCCTATTATCAGGTTTTTGTACTCATCAAACTCTGGAATATTTAGTCTTTTAGCAAGATCTTTGGTATCTTCTTTTATTTCTTGAAGACACTCAAACATAGTAGTTTCTTCTTCATCTTCTTCTTCATGTCTATAAGAGGTCGTGATTCTATTAATGACAACAGTGGAAGCTGGACAGTTCAATATAGCAATACTTTCCAACGGGACACAGTTGCCTGTTGTCAAGCATTTTATTTCCAAATGGGAAAGCAATTTTCTGTAGCTCCCTTTAAACTGGCGAACATTTGGGTTGTCGTTGAAACCACCTTGCATTCTAATTGATGTGAACATTATTTCTAAATGGTCTTGGCTAATTTTATAGACAGGAATAAATATAAGTGTCTTTTCGGTATGTACTAATTTGTGATAAAGACTCTTCAAACTCTCAATATTAATAAGAATTCCCAAAAATCCTGTTTTACATTTTGTCTCAATCACTGGTTTATACATGCGTGTAATTAAAAAGGTAGGCCGCCCATTTTGTATAACTTTCCGTTTAGTGACTGATTTTACTTTAAGTTCTATTATGTATTTTTTAAGATTGTCAAAAAAATTGAAAATTATGATTTTATTACTTTCACAAAGCGGTTTTTTAAAGTCAAACTTTCTCATAGACCTTGTATTAAATATATCGAACATGTCGTTAACTTTTTTAATGAAGATTTCTGTAGGTTCTGAATCTTTAAACTTTGACAGCTTTAGTTCTTCCCTGCAAGTCTTCAGAGCAGTAGCAACACTTTCACTAAACAATTGAGTAGCGAGTTTAACCTTCATTATCTGGTTTCTAAAATTAATATGTCGCTTCGACAATTTGTTGCCTAAATGAATGCCTTCCTCATTCTGCATTTCGTTTAGACTTACTAGATAATGCCAAGCAACGGTTTTGTTGTCAATGTCTTGGAACTCTTTTTTGGCCTCAAACTGGTTTCTTAAGAGTTTCACAACATGGCTTGGGTCAACAAAACAAGCAACATCTGAGTCATCAGCTGGATGTTTGAAGGAAGTTTTTAAATTTGCCGGATCTTTAATTTTGCATCCAAGCTGCTCGATTGCCGTAAAATTTGTAGTATGCCCATCAAACGTGAGAGACACGACGTCAACTTCAGATTCAAAACACTTTATAAGACAAAGTTTGATGAGATTGGCCTTTTGTTCTCCCGATATACTATTGATTAAAAAATATCCTAAAGGGATCTTAAATCTGTGGTTGATTCCTACCAACAAGAACACTAGAGCTTGTGTAGCTAAAGGTGCTGATTCGTCCACACCAGAACCCATATCCACCAATCCTATGTACTTTTTTCCATCCCAAATTTTTTGAGACCGAATGGCCACTTCATCAAACACCAAAGAACAAAGAGGACGGTGGTCGCTTACTTGGGATTTGGCCTTTAAGGCCTGAAAAGCCTCCTCTGTGAATCCTGGTTCGCCTTTTATGGATCCATACCATCTACATAGTGTTTTCGGATGAGGGAGGCAAGTATTAAAAGAGTTTCTTACGTACTCATAAGCTTTAGGGGAGTGGTAATTTAAAGTTAGACAGAATTTCTTTACTGCGGGAGTGTATTTGATGCTTTTTTTGATTTTTTCCTGTTTAAATTATTGAATATGTCTATTATTGCAATATTTCCATTTAATGAGTCATACAATTCCGGACTAATATAATTTTCTTTTTTTAAAGTACTTATTATGTCTTTAAGAGACTTGTTCCTGTTTTTGAGGCGCCTAACCCTTTGTTGTAGTTGTTTGATTTTTTTCTTGTTGTTACGTAGAATTTTATCCTTGAAATTCAATTTTTGTCTCAATTTATGCTTCCTAGGTGTATCAAAGTTTAATTCCTTTTCATCTGTTATCTTGAACATGGTAGGTGATACAGGTAAGACCTTAAACAAATATTAAAATAAAAACCACCACCACCACCACCACCACTACTACACTACTTAATTACCACTTAAAACATACAACTTTTTCATAATTTTAAAGGTGAGTACATACCGGAGAAACTGCAGAGGATGTACTTGGTAATACCGTGTAATTAACAGCCGAATTGGGTAAATCAGGTAGGTTCTATAACAAACATATTACAAAATAATTACATTGCATATTATGTAATAAAAACTAGTAATAAGAGGCAGGAAAATACAAACGGATACAAATGCAGAGGATACACTTGGTAATACCTTGCAATCAACAGCCGCATTGGGTAAATCAGGTAAGTCCTATAACAAAGATATTAAAAAATAAATACATTGCATATTTGTAATAAAAACTAGTAATAAAGAGGCAGGAAAATACATACGGATACAAATGCAGAGGATACACTTGCTAATACTGTGCAATCAACAGCCGTATTGGGTAAATCAGGTAAGTCCTATAGTAAAGATATTACAAAATAAATACATTGCATATTTGAAATAAAAACTAGATATGAGACAGGAAAATACATACGGATACAAATACAGAGGATACACTTGGTAATACCGTGCAATCAACAGCCGTATTGGGTAAATCAGGTAAGTCCTATAACAAAGATATTACAAAATAAATACATTGCATATTTTTAATAAAAACTAGATAAGAGACAGGCAAATACATACGGATACAAATGCAGAGGATGCACTTGGTAATCCCAAACAATCGACAGCCGCGTTGGGTAAATCAGGTAAGACCTATAACAAAAATATTACACAATAAATTGCATACTTGTAATAAAATTTTTAATCTTAAAAACGAGAACAGACATAGCGAATGTACTTGGTAATGCCGTATCGTCAATGGCATCAGGCAAGTCTGATAAGTTCCATAAAAAATTACACGAGTAAATTCAGCTTTTGATTAAAATTTTCTTCCCTAAAAACCCTTTTAGGATTCTCATACAACCCTTTTATAGTAAAGAAATAGTACATACTTGAACAAACGTAGAGGACGAACTTTGTGACACTGAGTTTTCAGCAATCACGGACGATGGAAATAACATCTAAAATATAAAAATGAAATTTTGGTACAGTAGTATTTTAATTAGTTAGTCGAGAAACTAACTCAAATCAGAAAAATAAATCTTGTGGTTAATTATTGTATTGATTTAATTTTCAATTTTTAAATTGTACATACCTTTTTAGGATATCCACTTTTGGTCACACGGCGAAGTCCACGATTAGTTGTATAAAGGTCATTATTAACAAAATGATCGGAACAAACCACGCTGGTTTTCGATGGCAGCCATTTTGGATCATTTCGACTATTTCTTATAGCTACTATCCATTTACTTTTTGTTTCAGTCTTAATTGGAAATCTAAAACATTAGATACATAAAAATAAGAAAATAGGAATAAAAGGCGATGTATGAAATCACATTTGGAATGGGGAAATTTTAAATCATATTATGGCAACCCTCGCACTTATGTCACTGCGTTCGTTCATTGAAGTGTTTTGTTCCAGTAACCTAAAACTAGTTTATTTATTCTAAAAAAAACGATGTTATTTCAAGTACTTACAAGTGAAAAGTGATTCCGTGAGACTTTTTATGTGATTTACTATTGTTTGTACAACTTTTCACTACACACGAAGGCATAATTCTATTTTTTAAAACTTTGTTTACTAGACGACGACTTGTCACGTACTAAGAGCGGTGAGCATGGTTTTAGTTGTAAGTGTGTGCGTGAGTGTGTATTTTACTTGCAGGAGCATGGTTTTGTGGCTTCACTTTTGATGTTCGCTGCGCGCCATCTTCCTTTTTTTGTTGATCTGAGGTGCGCGCCTGCACCCCATAGAGAGTGCTTGTGCCAAATTTTAGACATGAGGTCATGAGGCCCAGTAGTTTCCGAGATTTCGTGATGAGTGGTCAGTGAGTGGACTTCTATTTTATATATATATACAGATTATAAGATAATTTTCTGTACGATTTTATTTCAATCGAAGTCTGTGTCAAAGTATAACAAACTTTACTGACACAAATTGACGGAATTATGACAAATGCATTGTACTATAATTGATAACGTAACAACTGTCAAACATGACGTTTATACTCTGAAACAATAACAATTTTCAGGGTCCGAGCTCACAAACTCATTATTTCTCATTTCTAACACTAATGTTTGTCTTGAGTGGGGTAACTTTTCCCCTGATACTTTCGGCGAATTGAGAATGTATAACCTAGCCACCCTAAGTCATTGACACACCACAGATTAAATATGGATTGTGTGCTCCTTGAAAGTTCTAGAATAAAACTTATAATGAAAAAATAATTTCACTTCCGTTTATTAAGTATTTTAACCAAAAGCTGAAAATTATTAAGAATTGGTCTTTATGAGATTAGTTAGATGGTTTCCAATTAATATGTTAAAATTAATTATTATGATTAAAACTTCAACTGCGAATCAGCAACCGCTAGATGTCGCCTCTAACTGTCAGAAACTGACGTTCAAGTGCATGACATTTAGAATGTCAACAATCGCAACTTGGCTCTAATTTATTATGAAAACCTGTTTAATAGGGTTTTGATAAGTGATTTATTGTCAGAAAGTGTTACCAAAGAGTCCAGTGACGAAGTACAGATGAAGGGAATGACTCTTTCTATAAATCGCAAGCCGAAGTCATTACAACTACAATGAACATTTCACTTGTAAACCATTGAGATCAATATTGGAAACCTCACAACGCATGCTCACAGGTAAATATTAAGTACCAAAAAAACAACGTAACAGTACCTCCCCAACCACCAGAGATTTGACCCGATAGGGCAAATCTCGACGCTGGCCCTCCAGCGTCAAACCAGACTCAAAAGAACCAAGCACGCTTACAACAATCCACAACGCTTATCCCTGAAAACAGGAACTGAAAAAGAAAAGAAAGGAAAAAAAAAACGTAGTAACCGGTGCACGATTAGGTAGTTAAGGTATATACAACAACAATAATACAGAATGTAATTATCCATGTAACCTGTGAAATATATTAAATAGTGTTACTACTGGAGCGAGTCTAATCCATTTAGAAACATGTAAAAGACAAGCTCCCAAAAAGAGTAGAAATGTGTAAGTATCTGCTGAAGTACTAATATCCTAGTCTGACCTACTATTATTATATAGGAGAGACCACCCACCCAATCATACACTAATACCACCCTACACATCATCTAACCAAAAGCGATGACCGCTGAGAATAACGCCAAGCTGGTACACAAACAATACACTAAAAGAAATTAAACTAACTGCTACAAACTAATGAGAATTGGCTAACCGTCTTCCCCAAATGGAATGTGACGGTTATTTAAAAAATACCATCACCCATATAAAAAAAATCCATCACCTATAGAAAAAATACCATCTAAAAACGTTTTCCATCAATGCAGCCTACCCGCCCACCATCAAGGCCTCCAAACTCAGGACTATCATTATGCTGCCTTACCGGCAATCCGGAGGTATATACACTCTTCAAGAGTGTTAAACCTGTAACAACAACAGACCAACAACAATTTTAAACAGTCGTCTTTTGGTACTCGAAATGTAGTTCACAATAGTGTACACAGTAGGAACCTGGGTAACACTACGAACTTCAAAAACAGTGTAAAGTATCCACATCTCTAGAGATGCAAAAATATAAAGAATGATGTTTTAGGAGATGCTTCAAGGAATCGATACTAACGATGGTAGTTGTAGTAAATAAGAAAGCGAAAAACGATCTGTGTCATTTATTCCAAAGTGTGGCTTATATACAATTTTGAAATCCAAAAATAATAAGAAATAAGGTACATTGACAAACTTAATAACTAACACAATTTGGTAATGACGGTAGTGTGTGCCGCGCTCCCTTTTAGCTGCGCGCGCAATGATACAGCGGCCGAGCATCCAAATTCCTTTGTCTTGCTCAGTACGCGCGGGCGCCGGTGGCGGACGGTTGTGTGCGCGCCTATAACATGTATGCTATATAGATACGTAAGTATGAGCTGCTACATCATTCCCCCGCTAGTGAAACGCACGCAGGGCTTCGATGTCCTTCCTGCTCTTGTGACGTATGCATACGTATCTGTGACAGGTGCTTCTGACTCTGTGTTCAACCGGAAAGCTGACTTTATTCTATCAACAGTTATGTTTGCGCATCTATTGCGTAACTGGATAGTGAAGTACTTGTCGTTATGACTGATCACTTCGTACGGGCCATTGTAAGTCGGCGTCAGAGGCTTTCGTGATGCGTCATCGCGTAGGTAAACATGCGAACATTTATGTAAGTCGTCATGAATAAATGTCGCTCGGGATTGGTTTGTTTTCCGTTGCGCCTGGGCCTTCTTTAACGCTCCATTCAACTTAGTCATGAAGTTTGAAATCGTATCGTGATGTTTAGTGGATTCTTCATAGAATTCTCCAGGTAATCGCAGCGTTTGGCCATACAGTAATTCGGCTGTACTCGCACCAACGTCTTCTTTTATCGTAGCGCGCAGTCCCAGTAGCACGGTGGGTAGCTCACGTGACCATGTTGTCGATTTGAGTCTTGCGGTGAGTGACGTCTTGAGTGAGCGGTGCCATCGTTCTATCACGCCGTTACACTGCGGGTGGTAGGCAGTGGTGCGGGTGCGGTGGATTCCCATGCGTTGCATCAATTTGTTGAAGAGGTCAGACTCAAATTGCCTCCCTTGGTCGGTGGTTATG
The DNA here is from genome assembly GCA_947578425.1 of Eugnorisma glareosa. Taxonomy (NCBI): domain Eukaryota; kingdom Metazoa; phylum Arthropoda; class Insecta; order Lepidoptera; family Noctuidae; genus Eugnorisma; species Eugnorisma glareosa. The sequence continues at coordinate 13,174,586 of OX387960.1, read as the reverse complement.
GTTACTGGGCAACCAAATCTCGCGATCCAACCATCATAAAATGCATTAGCAACCTTTTCTGCGGTTATGTCTTCCAATGGACAGGCTTCAGGCCATTTGGTAGCCCTATCTATCATGGTCAATAGATATCGATAGCCATCAGAAATATGTAACGGGCCAACAATATCTATGTGTACATGCTCCAGTCTCTTTACTTGTTGGAAACTCGCAATGGGTGTCTTCGTGTGTTGTTGCACCTTCGCACGCTGGCACGCGTCGCAGGTTCGAGCCCACTCATTTACGTCACTATTCATGGAGGGCCAAAAGTATCGGGCAGTGACTAGCTTCCTTGTCGCCCTTATTCCCGGGTGACTAAGGTCGTGAATCGCTTGATATGCATCTTTACGAAAATCTGGTGGCAAATATGGACGAGCAGTGCTTGATGACATCTCGCAGGTAACTTGGGCAGTTGAGTTGGGAATGGTGATCTTCTTGAATAAATATTTCCCTTTGTTTGCTAGTATTTTCAATTCTTCGTCTTGGTCTTGTTTTCGTGCTAACTCGGTATAATCCAGTGGTGTCGGGTATGTTATTGTTTCGACTCGTGATAGTGCGTCTGCGACTTTGTTGTCCTGGCCGGTTACGTGTTGAATATTTGACGTGAACTGTCCGATATATTCAAGGTATCTTGTTCGGCGGGGCGTCTCAGACTTGCTGTTTGAAGTTAATGCATTACACAGCGGTTTATGATCGGTGTAAACAGTTAACTCTCGTCCTTCAAACACTCGGCGGAAGTGACGTATTGCCATGTATATTGATAGCAACTCACGGTCGCACGTGCTGTATTTTTGTTGTGCGTCACTGAACTTTTTGGAGAAAAATCCCAGTGGTCTCCACTTGCCATTGATCATTTGTTGTATAACGGCACCAGCACATGTGTTTGAAGCGTCTGTCATCAATGCGAAAGGTTCGCTCAGTGATGAATAGGACAATAATGCGCAGTTTTTGATATCTTGTTTGCATAAATCGAATGCTTGTTTTGCCTCTTCGGTCCACTGTATTTTTGTTTTATCGTTTTTCTTGGCGTTGTGAAAGTACTTGCTCAACTCTTTTTGATGTTCAGCCGCGTGGGGTATACTCGAACGATAAAAGTTTAGAATTCCGACGAAACGACGTAGATCATTGATCGTATTTGGCAATGGATAGGACTGGATTGCTTGTACCTTTTCTTCCGTCGGTGTAATGCCTTCAGGACTTATTGTGTATCCCAGGAAATCGAGTTTTGACTGGCCGAAGATACACTTAGCGACGTTTATTTTTAAGCCGCTGTCACTGAGTCGCTTAAATACTTCTTGAAGCTCTCTTCTGTGTACTTCTTGGTTCTCAGAAGCTACAAGAATGTCGTCGACGAATGGGAAAACAGGTAGTCCGCGAAGCACGTTGTCCATGTGACGTTGGAATGTCTGCCCTGCATTCTTTAACACATTAAACGCCGATTCAAATTTGGTGATGTTCCGTTTGGGCCATGGGGCTCACCGGTGAGCGACAGCAATACTACCCGTTCAGGCCGTGGGGCTCACCGGTGGCCGCGCGACGGGCTCGTGTTTGAACTCATTTTTCTCGCTGGAGGACACAGTGGCGGTACAAAACAATATTGAGCGTGCCCGGCGCGGCCCTGGAGAACAGTTTACGCATGCTAGCTCGTTTCGACACTAGGTATAAAAAAAGACTTTGTTGATTTTTTGGCTAAGTACACAAGATGTGGTTTTAAAATAAAAGAAGGTTTAAAATATATATGTTTTATTAGAAAATATTTAAAAACGTTTTATTATACGTTAGGCAATCACTTATTTTTGAACTTAGTAAAAAATAAACTAAACAAACTTCGAAAAAAACTTAAAAAACTTCTCAAAAAATTACTACGAATTTAAAAACTTTGTCATGAATATTTGGCACATAAATGAAATCAGTGTTAACAAACATAATTCTCTTCTTTGAGGCTAAAAAATTGGTCAATGATGAAGCACATTGAAGCAAGATATGCAGAGAAAAGGTTTCTCCGGGCATTGTGGACAAAACGTTCTCACCTTTTTAGTCTTGTTTTTGGCCAACTTTCTGCCGTAAGTAGCTACATTAATTTTGTAGCAATTCACACATATTCGCCTGCTTGTTCTGGCTTGTCCTTCTTTTTGTTGCAGTTTGTGTGCCATTCTTCTAGGTCTTGCAACTGGAACATCTTGTTGGCTGCAAAACGACTTCAGTAAAAGTCAGAAATGGAAATTGATATACCTGATCAAAACAGCTCGCTGGGTTGACTGTTCGCAACATTGCCTCGGAACGTTTACTCGTGAACAGAAATCAGCGACTAATTCGTCACCCCATTTCCCCTTAGGGACTACAGTGGCCAACCCCGGATTGGTCTGAATTTCATCATTTTCTCTAAATAATACTAAGGCCTCTTCATTTAACTGATTCTTCTGGGTCATTCTGGTGACGGGAAGAGAAATGGTTAAACAGTACTTAAAAAGTTATGGTTCAAAATTGGATTTTTTCTATTTTCAGCCGAAAGTCTGCCATTTGTATTTTCTTGCCAGTGACGCTTTGATACAAGACCAGTGCATTGACCACTGCTGTGTTCAGGAGAAGGTTGATTGCATACTTCTTGTACCATTTTATTGATTTCCTCAGTGGAGTTGAGTAAGCAGCCATCTGATCTGACATATCTACAGCCCCCTTAGCGCCGTTATAGTCAATGACTATTTTTGGTTTGGAAACAGTTCTGTTGCGTTTTCGGACATTCTGGAATCGCACTGAGTGTTTTGCGGACAGCAAAAAGACGTCTCTTTTATCCTTCCACTTCATTACAGTTATGCCCTCACTGCTTTCCTTTGCCACGAATTGGCCTCGCTTCAGTTTAGCATTTACTACATCCTTTGGCAGATGCTTCCGGTTCTTCCGAATCGTGCCTACGAGATGAGTCTCTGCATCCAGAAGTTTTTTGGCAAGATCTATACTGGTGTACCAGTTGTCGGTCACTAGTGTATGTCCCTTGTATAAAAGATCGCTGCATAGAGACATAACGACGTTCAACGGTGTAGTATTGACTTCGTCGTTGTTCTTTCCTGCGTATACATTTATTTTGTATGTATATCCAGGAATGGTACATAACTTGAACTCCTTTATACCATATTTATGCCTTTTTTGTTTATTGTACTGCCGGAAAATGATTCGTCCGCGAAAAGGCACCACGCTTTCATCTATGCAGATCTCTTCGGAAGGGGTGTAGTTTTTTTGGAAGTTCCTGTTCACAACTTCGAGCAATTTCTCAATCCTGTGTAATCTATTAGATTTATTGTCTTCGTCTTGCTGAGAAAAGTGCAGCATTTGCAACAGCAGCTCAAATCGGTTTCGACTCATTATTGTTCGAGGAAAATTCTGTTCAAGTACAGGATCTTTTGACCAATAGTCGGATATTTTGGGTAATTTTACGATCCCCATGAAAATAATCAATCCGAAAAATCGTTTCATCTCTGCTGCGGATGTTGGTTTCCACTGGCGAATTCGCGCGGATTTAGATGCTGCGCCAGACCCTGTGACTTTATTGATAGCAAAGCTATTCGTATAATCCGCCACCATTTCAAATACTTCGTCTGGTACTAAAAGATGATAGAAATCAGCTGGGGTCTTACCGACCATTTCTCTTACAAGTCGTGGATCTAATCCTGGGAATTCAGTGTACGGGATAATCCGACGCTGATTACCTTTTGGTGGGTGCCATATGGTAGATGATGCAGGAAGCGACGCGGTGTGACCAGAAGTACTTGGCACGGCATTTTTAAGTTCAATGTCGCTCGTGTCAGTAATGGACAGAACTCGTCGACGTCGCTTTCGTAAAGGTGGTTGTAAGTCATACTCTTCCTCAGACTCCGAACTTAACTGAAAGCTACTATTGAGCAAGGAAATTTCAATATTATCAATCTGCGTCAAATCGTCATTTGTTATTTCAAAGTCTTCAAAATCATCCATGATTCAAACCACACTTTTCCTTAGACTCAGGCAGGATACAGTTTATTCACTTTAGAGATAACCAGGGTAAAACTTTCACTAAAACAATCCAAAATAATTATGTAATAAGAAATATAAACAATGCGCGTGACCTTGCATGCGATTACTCTCTAATGGCGCGTGTCTAGCGCACGCAGTGCTTCCGGGAATCCTGGAGGGTGCGGGGTGTGGCCGGCGCCCCGACCCCCGCGGCCCCGCGCGAACGAAATGCAGATTTTCTACGGCGTGCGCCGTGGTGGTCACCAGTGTACGGCAGCAATTATTTCGTTAATTCTTTGGATAGTAATAAGAAATAATTATTTAGAGTGGGGTTTTTGACTATTTTAAACCGTATGAGCCAATAAAATATAATGTGTAAAATTTGTCGAAATCGCGAATCGGCGTCAGCCCATATGGAAAGTATAGTGTCGCTCACCGGTGGCCACCATGGCTTTCAATGTGTTAAACCAAAACACATCCTAGTGAACTCGTACAAGCCAAAAGGGGTAATCACGGCTGTCTTCTTCACGTCTTCTTCTCTATTTTTGATCTGGTAGTAGGCCTTCTGCAGATCAATTTTTGAAAATATCTTCTTGCCTTGGAGGTTATGTGTGAAGTCATGAAGTCGTGGTATCGGGTATCGATCGGGTGTGGTTACAGCATTGAGTCTACGATAATCACCACAGGATCTGTAGGTACCATCCTTTTTCAAAACCATGTGTAATGGACTAGCCCATAGGCTATTAGACGGTCGGCAAATTCCCTCGCTCATCATGAGTTGGAATTCTTGTTTTGCAGCGTTGTACTTATGCGGCGGGAGTGGTCTCGCTTTGGTGAATATCGGCGGGCCGGTAGTTTCAAGATAGTGTTCGACTTCATATTTCCCAGTTTCTTCAAGTTCGGTCTCGTGATGTCTGGGTACTTGGCCAACAGGTCGTGGTAGGGAAGGTTGTCATCGATGGTACGGATGCTTCCTTCTGCTGCTGGTGACGGGAAACCTCGTGCTGATAAATTGGTTCTTTTGTCTACCAATCGTCGTCCATGGAGATCCACCATAAGTGTGTGGTGGTGCAAGAAATCAGCGCCTATTATCGGCCTACTGACTGTTGCTACCATAAATTGCCAACTGTAGGCACGCCGCATTCCAATGTTCAGAACAATTGTTCGCTCACCGTATGTGGGTATTTTTGAACCATTTGCTGCATACAAGTAGTTTGTTGGTTTTCGCTGTTTATCGCGTGCTGTGGCGGGTAAAACTGAAACATTTGCGCCCGTGTCGATTGGGAATTTTTTTCCGGAAGATTTGTCGTGTATAAATAGGCGGTATGAGGATAAATCGTCGACTTCGGCCACCGCCACGGCTTGAGTCTTCGTTATTTTTCCGGCTTTTCGCTTGTAATTCCCTTAAAACTGCACGGACTTCTGCATCGGTATGCTGCCTTGCCGAATTTCTGGTGAAAATAACAAACCGCATTTCTTCTGTCCCGAGATTTCGAGCGGGAACGGCTTCTAAAATTCTGGGATCGACGTTGAAATTTGCGGGATCGATTCGTTTTCAGCGCTGCAACTTCCTTGGTCAGGGCTTCAATCATGCTGAAGAGTTTGTCTCTTGGTTCAGATGTCGCCGCTATTTCGGCTGGTGCTGATGTCGTTGAGGTATTTGAAGCGGAAGGTTGACACTGGCAGGAACACACGGCATGGCGCGGGAACTTAGGTATGCGCGACTGGACGCTAATTGATTCGACGTCTTCACACGTAGCGATCTTGTCTTCGGGCGTAGTCATTTTGAACGCGGGGTCAATCTCCTAACGATGGTAGTTGTAGTAAATAAGAAAGCGAAAAACGATCTGTGTCATTTATTCCAAGGTGTGGCTTATATACAATTTCGAAATCCAAAAATAATCTATATTTACATATAATAAAACAGTAAAAAAACTGTGTCTGTACATTGCATATATTTAAAAAAAAAATAGTGAGGGGGTTTTGGAAACAGTAATAGAGCACGAATCCAAAATAAAAATTCTGTCTGTTTGTCTGTATGTCTGTTTGTTTGTACACGCTAATCTTCGGAACTACTCGACGGATTTAAATGATTTTTTTTTTGTTGTAAAGGTATTAAATCTGGGCAACATATAGGCTATAATTTATCTTGGAAACTTGAACATCTGATGCAGCACCGCAACAGACCAGCTAAACTATAAGAGATACAAAAACGGTACCATAGCAAAAATTGTTCCACGTTATGAGCATTTTCTGCTAAGAGAATAAATTTGAAGATCTGGAACACCTGAAGTGGAACTCCAAGAGCCCAGCTACACTATAACATATATAGGAATGACGTCTTAGCAAGAGTTGTTCAGCCTGATGAGCACTCTCTGTTGTCGTATAAAATTTGAAAACCTGGAACAGCTGATGTGGAACTCCAAGAGCCCAGCTACACTATAACATATATAGGAATGAAGTCTTAGCAAGAGTTGTTCAGCCTGATGAGCACTCTCTGTTGTCGTATAAAATTTGAAGACCTGGAACAGCTGATGTGGAACTCCAAGAGCCCAGCTACACTATAACATATATAGGAATGACGTCTTAGCAAGAGTTGTTCAGCCTGATGAGCACTCTCTGTTGTCGTATAAAATTTGAAGACCTGGAACAGCTGATGTGGAACTCCAAGAGCCCAGCTACACTATAACATATATAGGAATGACGTCTTAGCAAGAGTTGTTCAGCCTGATGAGCACTCTCTGTTGACGTATAAAAATTGAAGATCTGGCACACGCGCTGTGGAATATAATATAAAAAAAATATATAAAAAATTGAAGACCTGGAACACCTGATATGGAAATCAAAGCTATCACTAATTTCACTGTATAATTATAAAATAACATAAGCTGGGAGTACCTCCACGCGGTGAAGGCGGTAACAGTTTAGGACTGATTTTCGATGAATATTCGATGAATCATTGAAAATTTGACTCTACTGGCCAAAACTCCCATTTATTATTTTATTTTATCAAATAAATAAGCCTAAATAGGCTTATGTTATTTGAGTGTTTAATTTCCTTTTTCATTTATTTTCGTGACCCGGTAGCCTACCCGGTAACGCAGGGGAGCAGTCATTTAGATTTTAATTGATCAGTTATCTTCAGAATTAAACTATAACTATGTCTAGAAAGAGGTCAAATCTTTCCCAACGTTCCAAAGGAGCTAAAAGATTGAGGATCATAAGATCCCAAGAATCTACCGAAGAGCGTCAGGAGAGACTTGATGCTGTTCGAGAACATCAGACTGCAACTCGCTCCGTAGAAACCTCTTCGGATCGCGAAGAACACTGGAACACCTAATATGGAAATCAAAGCTGCATCAGATGTTCAAGTTTCCAAGATAAATTATAGCCTATATGTTGCCCAGATTTAATACCTTTACAACAAAAAGACCCTTCACGAAGCGGTCAACCAAGCATTCTGTACATCAAACTAAGTCTTTACGCAGAGAGTGCTCATCAGGCTGAACAACTCTTGCTAAGACGTCATTCCTATATATGTTATAGTGTAGCTGGGCTCTTGGAGTTCCACTTCAGGTGTTCCAGATCTTCAAATTTATTCTCTTAGCAGAAAATGCTCATCACGTGGAACAATTTTTGCTATGATACCATTTTTGTATCTCTTATAGTTTAGCTGGTCTGTTGCGGTGCTACATCAGATGTTCAGCGAGGAAGTGAGGAAACTCGGTATGTAATGGGAGGTAACCCATCCACGGGCCAACCTAGGCAAACGCTTAACATAGCGGACAGTCGCGCATCATGTTCCGCACTTATCTCTAGGGACCTAGAAGCAGATGCGTAGATACGCTGAGAACTAATGCGCAATTATCTATCCGTGAACGTCTGCGACTCACGAGACAATGCATGATTTCTTCACTGGTCTCTAGAGACCTGGATGTAAATGCGTAAATACGCTGAGAACGCAGGTGTGCTTCGCGATCCGAAGAGGTTTCTACGGAGCGAGTTGCAGTCTGATGTTCTCGAACAGCATCAAATCTCTCCTGACGCTCCTCGGTAGATTCTTGGGAATCTTATGATCCTCAATCTTTTAGCTCCTTTGGAACGTTGGGAAAGATTTGACCTCTTTCTAGGCATAGTTATAGTTTAAATCTGAAGATACCTGATCAATTAATATCTAAGTGACGGCTCCCCTGCGTTACCGGGTAGGCTACCGTGTCACGACGATAAATGGAAAAGGAAATTAAACACTCAAATAACACAAGCCCGAAGGCATATTTATTTGACAGAATAACGGGAAGAAAAGGTATTTGTTGTGTAGGTATTAAGTCTGGGCAACATATAGGCTATAATTTATTTTGGAAATTGGAACACCTGATGCAGAACCGCATCAGAACAGCTAAAGTATAAGAGATATAAAAATGGTGTCATAGCAAAAATTATTCCACTTGAAGAGCATTTTCTGCTGTGAGAATAAATTTGGAGATCTGGAACCCTGTTGTGAATCTCCAAAGCCCAGCGACACTATAACATATTAAGGAATGACGTCTTAGCAAAAGTTCTTTAGTCTGATGGGCATTTCCTGTGGACTTACGAAAATGAAAGATCTGGAACGTCTTCAATCGTCTCGCTCATCCAGTTGTTTTCCCGTCCCCGGGCCTCAGAATTCTACATCAAACGTTTCAGATCTTCGATTTTCTTGACGACCCCGTTGTCGCTGGCAAAAGCAACAGGATCCGCGTACGAAGTCGCGGGCAGAAGCTAGTAAGAAATAAGGTACATTGACAAACTTAATAACTAACACAATTTGGTAATGACGGTAGTGTGTGCCGCGCTCCCTTTTAGCTGCGCGCGCAATGATACAGCGGCCGAGCATCCAAATTCCTTTGTCTTGCTCAGTACGCGCGGGCGCCGGTGGCGGACGGTTGTGTGCGCGCCTATAACATGTATGCTATATAGATACGTAAGTATGAGCTGCTACAATGTGATCGGCACAACTTCACCAATTTTCCGAGCACAAACACCTTCAAAAATAAATGCATACTGTGATCGGCTCAACACTACCAACATCCCGAACACAATAGCAAAAAAATGAGAGAAAAAAACGAGATTTCCAATGGAAAATCCCAACAGCAAAAGGCGAAAGCCAATATTAAAATATATTTAATTGACATGGTTCTAACACCGTGGCATATACAGCCACCAATGCTACAAGTAAACCAGTAGTCCCAAGGCATATACAGCCCTCAAAGGTCACTAGGACCATCTATAATATAAAATATAAGAAAAATTTCCTCGTCACATGGTGATTTAAAATCCTTGATATGCCATGTGCCAAGGTTTTTACCGGAACTACAGCCTTCCAATTCATACACTAAGGGTGAAAGTTTCGCCGTCACCTCCTTCTGCGAAGCAGTCATGCTAGCGAAGGAGGTGGCGGGACGTGAGAGGGAGAGAACCTCACGTCCCAGCCGCCGCGGGAGACGCACCGGGCGTCGGGGGCCACGTGGTGGCCCCCGGCCACCGTAGACGCGGGCCTGCTAGCTCGCCGTCCGTCCGTCTTATGACGACAGGCCGTGTCGACGGCGCGTTCGTGTTCCACGCGCGCCTCATAGAGAGTCAGCAAACAGGAAGGGGTCCGTAAGGGCCGACGCCTGCCAGGGTTGCGGGACTGTTCGAAAGAGATACCGCGGCCCTGGAACACAAAGGGGTTATTTGATGATTTCCCATCGGTAAAAAAAAAAAAAAAAAAAAAAAAAGGTGAAAGTTTTTTTCTAATTATACATTTCTCATATTTAGGAACTAATTTAGTCATAAAGAATTTTGAGGCGTCACTCTGAGGATATGTCCTCTTCCAAACAGTGTCACCTACCTTAAACTCCGAGTGCCTCCTACTACTATTATAATAACGAGCACTACGTTTATGTGATTTGACGAGCGCGTCCTTTACTTTATTGAAGATATCACCCAAACACCCTTACTGATTGGCATATGAACGGGAAGCGCAAGCTAGAGTGGGCTGTACAACGGTATCATTGCCGTAGACATCTCCACTACTAACTGCCTCTCTGCCATGTACTAGGAAGAACGGTGTAAAACGAGTAACCTCGTTTGTGGAGGTATTCATAGCGAACTGGATCTTTGAGATGTTAACATCCCAGGATCGATGATCATCCTCCACGAGAGTTGATACTGCGGTCATAATGGTACGGTTATAGCGTTCCACGGTGTTCACGCTTGGGCAGTAACGAGGTGTGATAGTGAACGTAACTCGTTACCCGTGAATTGCGTCCCGTTGTCTGCTATAACCGTACGGGGTATACCGTGTACCAGGATAATGCCGTCTTTTAGTTTCTGTCCTATAGCCTTACCAACAGCTCTACGCAAAGGAAATAGTAAACAGTATTTCGTAAAACAGCACACGACAACTAGGAAATATGTGAATCCCGCTCTGGACCGTGGCAACGGACCCACCAAGTCCATGCTTATGGTTTCAAACGGCTTGCAACACTCTTTCGCGTCACCCAAGAGTCCGGGAGGAGGTAACTGTGAGTGTTTATATGCGGCGCACATATCACATTTACCAACGTAGCTAATCACGTCCTTATATAGGGTGACTGGTAATTAGTGACCGATACTTAAACACGTGATTCTACTCATGATAACAAACAACTTTCCCAAAGAAACTTTTTTTTTAAACTCATTTAATTTTATCACAATAACACAACAGCTGTATGAAATTCCCACGCGCGCGCTTTTGACCTACGAGTATCAACTGGTAGCCGCATGACGTCGATGTCTCATTACAATGTTATCGGTGTACGTAAGCAGAGTAGGTAGATACCTACATGTTTAAGTAGCCGCTAAATTAAAAAATAATATCCAAAGACTGCGTGTTCCACAAAGTATAACTACTTTTAAGATGCAACGTGTTGTTCCGTACCGTACAGATTCCCAACCAATGATCTATACTCTCTGAGCGGTATTCTCACAGTCAGAAAATTATACATACTACATGCCATCTTAAAATTACACAAAGTCCTGCCCTATGACCCTCACCATAAGGAAAGAAGACGAAAATACAGTGTTGCACCAGTAAAATTCGTTAAAACTAGATATGCCAAAAGACAATTTAACTCAAACTCCGCTGCTCTGTATAATAAAATAAATAAAATAATTAACATCTATCCTATGAGTACCAAAGACTGCAAAAAGGCAATAGTTCAATGGCTAAACTAAAGACCTATGATGACATTGAATTATTGCTGCAAGCATCGTAAATGTGAAGGTAAGAGACGCACACACCTACACACACGCACATACACGCACACATTTACATACACACACATGCACTCACACACAAAACATCTTTAAATCTGTTTTTTTTTTTTTGCTTTTATTTGTTATAGTTCAAGTCTTTTGTTTTGTTTAGTTTTAGATTTTACTTGTAATTTTTTTTTATTTAAATTCTATTTTCTATTTGTACACCATTTTTACCATTTCAAAATTTGTTATTGAAGAGCGGGATCTCCTAGCACAGGTATATCTTTTACTTAAAAGGAGGTCCCTACGTAAGATTTACTGTAAAAGTTGTACAAGTTTCTGCAATAAACCTATTTGTTTTTTTTTTTTTTTTAGATGGGTACGACCTAATCCCTTTGCCTCAAAGGAAATGTTTTCTAAATCCTTAATTAATAACTCCGCTTTATTCTTTTGATCCGGTGTCAATTCGTCAAAAGGTTGTAGTTGCCTCACCTCCGAGACGCATGTATGGCCTCTGTTGTTTTTTAAATAATGTAAAGGTACTTTATTTAAAAAAAATTGGGGCCAAATTAAAGGCCTTCCAAAAATCAACGCCAAAAATCAGCGGTGTGGTAATATCTGGAATAACATAAAATTTTAGTCACTCCCATGTGTGTCACTGGTAAAAATAAATAACCCTCCACGGATGCCCGCGAATCATTGGCAGTTACGATGCTGCCCAACTGCGTATCGGCGTGTAGAGTCGCACCAGCCCTTATGAATTGTTGGCCAACATCGGGACCCAACACCGAGATGCAGGAACCCGAGTCCAGTAAACCGTAATAATACTCATCGTATATGGAAACTGTTTAATGTGGACGACTTTATATCGTACTGTATCTAACCTTAGTGTTTCAAAAAATAATTTTAAGGATTTTAAATAATCATCCCAATCCGACTTATCGAAGTTTTGGCTGTAGTTCCGGGCAAGACGGTGCACGTACGCCCTTCTTACCGCAACGGAAACACACAATTGCCGTGGATTTGCATTGTTTTAATGAATGCCCGTTAACCCTACAACGAACACAGAACGACGATCCAGACTCAGTTTGCACGGTTTCAACTCGTTGTGAACATTTTGGAGGATGGTATGCCAAGTCTGCTGCAACAAACGAAGAGGTTGGTTTGGGTGGTTCATGGAACTGGGCCTTGCTATGGAAACCTAGCTCCAGTTGTCTACACGTCTCTTTCAAGTCGTCCAGCGTGTTGACAGTCATATTATTGACAACCCCATCATGTATTCCGGTCTCATGTTAAACTTGATCCGTGCTAAACGGTCGCGTTCTGGAACCTTATAAGATAGCCTATTGTAAAGATTCTCCATGACTGCTATATATACAAGGTGCAGTTTTGGATCTGCAAAACATTTTAGGAGGTAATTATGTTAGTGATTCTCGACCCGAATCAACAATAAAATGGGCAGGTATTTTTTTTTCATTTTATTCTTATTTACGGAAATCGGTAAGTGTGAACTCCCCTTTTTAAAACGCAACCAATCTGTACGTGTCCTTAAACTGCGCTTTCACACACACAAACAAACGCAACCGACATTTCTTTCAGGAATCCAAAGCACCAACCACCGCCCGCTCCCTCTCCCCCGCCACGCCCCCGCGGCCATCGCAAACGCATAAATCGGGTCAATTTATTAGTGTATTTGATGACGCCGGTATGTGCATACGCTTGCAAATTCCGCCCCTCAAGTGCGCCTTCGATTAACGGTCGGGATAGGTACCTACTACCTAGTTGTAAAGATGACGGACCAATACTCCAATGTAGAGTTGGTGGAGATAGTCCGCTTGTATGCCATCAGTGGAGACAATGTATCTTGTTGGGGCGTAACTCCCAACAGTGAGAATGTTCTGTTGATGTTGGATGTAGGAATGTTATGTTGATTGAGTAGACAACCGATTGTTATAAAGGTTTAATTGCTACTAAAAATATTATGTTATAATGTAATAATGTACAATTAATGCGGAATAAACAAACTGCAACGTATCACTGAAAGTAGGACAAGTTAGTGGCATGTACAGCGTAGCTCGTACATATTGCCCACTCACAAAGATAACTTAAATGTACATCGGAATATGTTTAAAAATAAAGTTCAAATGTAAAAGTTAAATGCAAACAATAAGTTATTATGGTAATTCACAACGCGCAATAGGCGACGTTGCTTTATTTAGTGCGCGTGCACTCGATAAGTGCGCTGCGCTGCTGTCGTCTGTGACGTCAAATAAGGAGTTGTCCACGAGGCTCGCTGTCGACCTTCTTCGGGGCATCGGGTTAGGAATAGATGGAGCTTCTGGCTTCCGTCGACTTGCCCAATGCTTGCGTAGGCGGTTGTAAGCGTACACTACGCCCACGAATGCTGCTGCGGCCGCTAATATGTAGATGACGACGTATTGGTGGACATCGTGGTATGTTGCATGATCTGACAGGATGTCTTCTGATGTTGCAGCTTTCAGTTGCTCTATTTGTTTGCCAAGCTCTTGTAGTAATGCTCTCTGCTCCGTTGCTGTCTCATTCTCGTGAAGATGTTTTAAGACCGGTACAGGTAGGTTTATGATGTTGTTGATTGAAGGAATTTCTGCAGGACCTGTATCGACTTGGGCTTGGATTTTGTTCATTTGTTGCTTTTGAGGATAAACAGCAAAAGTTTCACTACTAATTATGCAATCGTCATTGAGTGTTATGACACCGGCCTTGTGTAGTAGCTGCGTTGAAACTTGATGCCCACAAATAATACGTATTTTGCATTGTTGACAGCAAAGATATAAGTAATTATTTACATTGTTTAATTCCAACCATGTGTCTCGGCAGGTTTCGTGTTTGGTTTCGCAGTGAAGAGATTCCTTGTTCTTCATGCAGAGGCTCTCGTCAGACTTCATGCGGTATATGGGTTTCTGTAGCGAACACAATCGAGTTGTCGCGTCATTTTGCACGCATTGATGTATTTCTGATTCCGTCATTGGTATGTACGAATCCTTTTGAATGTTTATTGCTAAAATTTCAGCAATAGGTATTAGGGTGACCATATCCACGTCATTGTTTTTAGGTATTGGTATTGTTCGGTAGATCTCGAAGTTGTCTCTGCTGATTAAGGGTACTTTTACCTCGATTATAAGGTATTGTTCAGTCATTTTCGCCTTTACTTGTAGAAGATGATACAGGCGAAACAACTCTGTTTGAATGTTGGGGATGGGTAGGACTAAATCCTTGGATAATTGTCCCGAGATTATGTTCAATTCATCCCGAAGCTGTTCCGGTGCGATAAGATGTAAATTCATCTTGCCGTTGTAGATATTTGTTACAGTATCAATAAGGGTCTCCTGGACGTTTCTGAGATGCTCAATCAGGCTACTTGCTGAAATAGCGGACATCACGAATTCGATGGACAGCTCTTGAGAATCCAGTTCCTTCTGGAGATCGTTCGTAAGCTTCTCAAGGTTCAGCAGATGTTGGTTAAATAGTTTGTACTGTTTTTCAACTGCGTCTTCGGACCTCTTCAGTAAATTATATTCTGCTTCGATCACGGATGTCTGATTTCTTAGCAACAGTGCCAGGTGTTTCTCGTTTGCCTTGACCAGGTCAATGTCAGCTTGATATTGTTTTGCGAATTCGTCATCTAATACTCCGAACAGGGAGCGCGCGATGGAACCGACACCGTTGATAAAGCCACGTTTGCTTCTTGTATTCACTCGGCCTTGCGGATTCAGCAACATATGGTTGTAGTGTCCTATTTCGTCGATCGAGTGTTGTAGTTGTGTTAAAATTACGTTGCATTGTGTTTTCTGTCTTATTTTTTCGCAGATGTTTTCTAGATGATTGGTGAATTTACTGGATACTGCTATGCCGTGCCAGTAGGGCTTGACGTCATAGTACACAATAATCTTCCACTCGCCGCGTATTAGTTGCATATTGGTCACTTTGTCAAAGTATAGACCTTGTTGAAGCTCTGCAATGTTTGTTGTGTTAGTGGCCGCGACAGGATTTAGCAAGTACAGCAGTGCCATGACCAGTCCAATGAAGTTTATTTTTCTGTTTGTTGTTTTGCCTCGTCGTGAACTTTGCGACTCGTTGTTCGTCTGTAGGTATGACTCATTATCGTTTGTTTGTGGAGTAGTTTGCTGTTCGGCAGTTTCGTCACCTTTGATAGGTAAGACGGATAGTTTTGTAATAGGTCTTTTCATATGCCCGTTTCTTGTTTTTAGGCTAACGACCCGAACATATCCATCGTTCCCGGGGTGAAGCTCTGTTATTCTTCCCATGAGCCATTTTCCGGCTGCTATATGGTCATCATGAATAACCACCAGATCGCCTATCTTCAGATTTTTCTGTGGTTCCTGCCACTTTGATCTGGCTAATAGCTGGCACAAGTATTCATTCCTCCATCTCTTCCAGATTTCTACGAAGATCTTTCTTGTTAGTTCCCATCTCGTTCTTGCATCTTCCCTTGTTTCGATGACTGTCAGGCCCGGCCTACCTGATAAAAAGTGTGCTGGCGTCAGACAGTCTAGATCGTCGGTGTTTTCACTGAGTGGGCACAGAGGTCTGGAATTCAAACAGGCCTCCAGTTTTGTTAGGATTGTGGTATACTCCTCAAATGTTAGTTTTTGTTCTCCCACTACTCTTTTCAAGTGGTGTTTTAGGCTTCTGACTGCTCGTTCCCACAATCCTCCCGCTGATGGCCAAGCGGGGGCATTAAAATGCCACTCAATCCTCATCTCCGCGATTTCTCTTTGTAGTTGGTCGCTTTTGTATACATGTTCAATTTCCTCGTATTGCTCTACGAGTTGGCGGTTTGCGCCGACAAAGTTTGTTCCGTTGTCACTGTATAAGTGGCGAGGGGCGCCTCTTCTTGCTGCCATCCTGTTTAGGGCTGCCAAAAATGCAGAACTGGTGAGATCTGATACCAGTTCAATATGCACAGCTTTGGTCACCATGCATATAAAGACTGCTATGTAGCCCTTCGTTGTTTTCGCTCCTCTGCCTTTGTTCATTTTGACGTCCACAAATCCAGTGTAATCCACCCCTGTATGGTAAAAGGGTGGCGCTTGATTTGCTCTTGCGCTTGGTAGATTACCCATCAGCTGGTGTTCTGCTTTTGGGTTGTTTTTGCGGCACGCCACACATTTTCTAATTTGCATTTTTGTTGTTCGATTTCCGCCGACGATCCAATATTTCTCACGTAAGTGTGATACGGTCAGTCTTGGGCCGCCGTGAAACGTCATTCGATGAGCTTGGTCGATGAGAAGATGTGTTAATCGACTGTCGTGTGGAATGATCATCGGATGCTTCATGTTTTCGGTTAGTGAGGCGTTTTTTAACCTTCCTCCAACTCGTAGGATGTCTTGTTGGTCAATGAACGGAGTGAGCGCTTTTATTTTACTGTTTGGCTGCACCGTGTTATGTTTTTGTAAATAACATATATCTGTGTCAAACGATTTTTGTTGTGTTTGTTTTACGAGCACCTTTGTTGCGTTATCCAATTCGTGCAACGTCAGATATCTTGGCAGCTGACCCCGTTTCGGGTTGAACGGTCTAAGTATCCATGCGACAATGCGAATAATATGTTCGATAGAGCTGTGATTTTGCAATAATTTTTCCACAATGCTCGGATTTTCTATGTTGTGTTGAGAAACATTGACGTTTTTCCGGACTGTTTTTTCTTCTTGGTCTGTGTTATACTTATATTTTTCTATGTTATTTGTTTTAAGCGACGGTAGCCATGTAGGCCCTTGCCACCACAGTTGATTTTCTTTCAGCTGACTAGCGTATTGGCCTCTACTTGCGGCGTCAGCGGGATTTTCCTTTGTTTTGACGTAGTTCCACGACGAGCGGGGTATGACGTCAGTAATACTTCGTACTCTGTTTTCCACGAATGCTTTCCAGCGGGATGGGTCTCCTTGTAACCAACCCAGGACCACCATGGAATCGGTCCAGCCGTAGACGTGTACTTGATATTGATGCAATGATTGTTTGACTTTGCGCATTAGTTGTGATAAAAGGTGCGCTCCATTCAATTCCAGTCTAGGCAATGTTGTTGTTTTACGGTGTGGTACAATCTTTGACTTCGCGGCTACAAGTATTGTTGATGAGTGGACCCGTGCGTAGATGACACAGGCATAGGCATCCAGGGAGGCGTCACTGAACCCATGTAGCTCCATTGTCTGTTTTTCGCCACACTGAAGCCATCTAGGTATTTCGCAAGAGTTTATAGCCCTTACGTCCGCTTGTATCTTGCACCACTCCGCATGTATGTTGTCGGACACTTCGTCGTCCCATTGTAAAGTTCCATCCCACAGTTTTTGAAATAATAATTTCAATTTTGTTGACACGGGAGCCAGCCAGCCGAGTGGGTCAAACAATTTAGATATTTCGGCTAGTAGGCTGCGTTTGGTCTGTTTCTTGTTCACGTTTGAAATTGTGCATTGAAAGGTGAATTTATCCTCTCTTGAGTTCCAGCACAAGCCTAACGTTTTTTGTGTATTTTCTGTTTTGAAGTTGAAGACGATCTTATAGTTGTTGTGTTGTTCGGAGATGTCTTCCAAAAGTTCTTGATTGTTTGTTGACCATTTTCGAAGGTTAAACCCTCCATCTTTTAATAATTGTTTCAGATCAGCGATCAATTTCTTTCCTTTTTCTATTGTATGTGTCCCATGAACGAGGTCATCCATGTAGAATGATTCTTCTAGCACCTTTGATGCCTCCGGGAACTGTTCACGTTCGTCTGACGCCAATCTCTTGAGTGTCATCATGGCTAGGAACGGCGCTGCCTTGGTACCGTATGTTACGGTTGTTAGTTGATATGAGCGGATAGGTTGTTCTAACGATTCCCGCCATACAATTTGTTGAAGTTGTTGGTCTGCAGGGGCCACCCAAATAGCACGGAACATCTTCTCAATGTCCGCTGTAAACGCATATTTGTATTGCCTCCATTTCATCAATAATGTTTGTAGGTCCTGTTGAAGATTGGGGCCTTTGTACATGAGGTCGTTCAAACTGCATCCTGTAGATGTTTTTGCTGACGCATTGAACACCACTCTGTACTTTGTTGTTGTTGATTCAGCGCGTTGTACGCCGTGGTGAGGTAAGTAACACTCGAGTGTTTTGTTACTCACTGTTGATTGCTTCATATGACCTAGATCACTATATTCAGCCATGAAGTCTTTATAGGCCTTTGCCAAATGTGTTTGTTTTTCCAACTTTCTTTCTAAAGTTTTGAATTGGGCGATAGCCATTGGCTTGGACGCCCCCAGTCTGCTCTCAAGTTCATTCTTCATCGGCAGTCTGACTTCATATTTCCCGCTCTCCAAGCGTTGCGTAGTGTTGGTGTAGTATTCAATGCATGTTTCATTTTCTACTGATAGGTTGGATTGATCCGTGATGTCTTCGGTCTCCCAGAACTGTTTTATATCTTCCAGATTGTTGATGACTACATTGCATTGAAATGTTTTGACATTGCCGCATAAAAGCCAACCTAGGTAGGTTTGTTGTGCGATAGGTTGAGTGACGTCATCGCCTTTTATTATTCCTCCTAGCATGATTTGCGAGTAAATGTCTGCTCCAAATAGTAAATCCACCTGACGGCTGTTATGGAAGTCTGGATCTGCTAAATGGATGTTCTGTATGTGGGACCAAGATGGTTTTGCAAAGGTCTTGTTTGGCAGGTTTTTAATCAAGTTGTTCATAATGAAGACAGACGTTTGGAACTTGAAGTCGTTGTAGACTGAACTGCAGCTAATTGTTGTCATTCCTTTGCAGTGGTTTTCTTTCTGTCCAACCCCGAAGATGACTCCTTTGCATCTCTCGCGCTTAACACCGAGAAGTTGAGCGGCATGTTCCGTGATCAAAGATATCTGAGACCCTTGATCGATGAGGGCTCGCAACTTGAGTTGGGTCCCATCAGCTGTTTCTATGTTTACTACAGCGGTTGCTAGTAGTATCTCCGAAGTATCATCCTCCTTTGATACATGGGAAGAATTTGTTTGTTTTTCCGTTTTGTTCTTAGTACATGCCTCGTGTATCAATGTGTTATGTTGACCCGCGCACTTGCGACATCGGTAGGTTGACGTACATGTTTTTCCGTTATGGCTGAACAGGCAATTTACGCAAAGGTTCATTTTATTTATTGTGCTAAGTTTTAAGTGATTCGGCATTTCTAAAAACTTTGCACAATTGTACATTCCATGTTCATCATCGCAAAGAGGGCATCGAAATGTTGACGCATGGAACGATTTCGTAATTTTCTTGTTGCTAGTTGCTTGATTACTGCTGTATTGTTTTTTAGAGTACGAAGAATTTTGATGTTGACTCGATGATGTATTTGGTTTTTGGTTGTTTTCTTGTTTACGGCGCGATGCTTCCAACGATGTAAACTTCGCTTCTAGGAAGTCTAACAGATCTTTCAGTATTGGCAGCTTTCGGCAATTCTTCAGCGAGTCATTGTACTCTGAATGTGTGTCTGCGTCTAATTTCTGCGATAATATATGTACAAGAATCGGATCCCAAGTGTCGATCTCCACTCCTAAATTCTTTATCGCATGTAAGCATTCTATGCTGACGTCATGGATTTTCTTTATTTGGGCCACTGACTGTTGTTGCATGTTTGGCAGATTGAAAAGCATGTTGATGTGCGATGTGAAGATAAGCTTTTCATTATTATATCGGTGATTGAGGATATCCCAACACACGAGGTAGTTATCAGAACTTATTTGGAGGTGTTGAATCAAGCGTTCTGCTTCTCCTTGCACCTTACTCTTCAGAAACTGCATCTTCTGAGCCGATGAAAGGGAATTGTTGTTGTGTATTGCTTCCGTGAAAAGGTCTTTAAACGGCATCCACTGGTTGTAGTTTCCGTTGAAAACTGGTATCTCCAGCTTCGGTGTTGTTTTCTCACGATGAGCGCCGGACCACATTTTCGTATTCAAAGCCTTTTTTAGTTCATGGAACTGGTTTTCATACCTGTTGTAGCGATCATCGTACACTATAATCTTCTCTCCGTTGGTTTCACACTCTATCTCCCAGTGAAGGTTGTCAATTGCCGACCAGCGTGTTTGGAGTGTTTGCAGAGCGTCTTGAAATTCCCATCTTTCAGATAGAAACTCCACGTTTATGTTCGCGACTGCTCTCATGAAGGCTTTGAAGTTTGCCGTCTGTTTGCGCATCATGTCGTCCAGCTTGCTATTGGATCCCGTATCCCTTTTCGCAGTTTTTTGTTGTTCTTGCCGAGTAGGAGGAGGTGATGGTTCTCGGTTTTGATTATCTTGATTTGCATCCCTAGCTTGTTCTGCCGCCTCACTCTTGAAGGCTTCTTGTTCCTGCCTTGCCTGATCTGAGGTATCTTCTCCTGTTTGTTGGTTGGCACCTCCCAATGTTTTTGATTGTACCGACTGCTCCCTCGGAGAACGAGCGAGCGTCGTGAGTTGTTGATGTTGTTGAAGAATAAGCTTCTTTACTTCATTGTAGCACTGCCGCGTTTGATTATAGGAGTCATTCGTAAAGTAGGGATGACTTGCACTTTGTTCCGTAGACAGGCGGTCATGATTGAATTGGTAATCTGACCACAAGTTTTCCAACATTGCCTTACGGCGTTTGAAATAGTCGGGGTTTTTTCTGTCCCAACCATCTTTCTTGATATTTATTCCGATCTTCTTTATGTTGTCGTAGAGTTCGTTTTGATTCTGGTATAAATCTGCTGACGACATGTTGTTTATGTTGTTTTTCTTGTTGACTTCAAGATGTACTCTTCTGTTCAGAGTGTCGACTGTTGCTCCACACTCCTGGTTCTTGGTATTGTGCAACCTTTCTCCTCTACGATATGCGCCTTCTCAATTGGTTACTGGGGCGACTCGCTTGTGAGAGACCAGTCCAACCGATTCGCGACCGTAGAAGATATAAATCACACAACACTCAAGTAATTGCTCGAAGGACCAAATGTTGGGGCGTAACTCCCAACAGTGAGAATGTTCTGTTGATGTTGGATGTAGGAATGTTATGTTGATTGAGTAGACAACCGATTGTTATAAAGGTTTAATTGCTACTAAAAATATTATGTTATAATGTAATAATGTACAATTAATGCGGAATAAACAAACTGCAACGTATCACTGAAAGTAGGACAAGTTAGTGGCATGTACAGCGTAGCTCGTACATATCTCGAGCCATCGAAATGTTCGCGGAGTTATTCCCCAATCGGCAACGTCCCTCACACAGGGTAATGCTGGCTGCTACGCAGAGACTGCGCGATCATCGGCAGTTCGACGTTCCCCAGCATGCTGAAGGTCGTGGCAACGAAGGCCTGCCTGTCGCCTTGCAGGAAGATATCCTGGAATTCTTCCGGCGAGAGCCACGTGCAAGCACGCGGGAGGCTGGTCGACGGTTTGGAGTGCACCACTCCACAGTGTGGCGGCTACTGCACAAAGAAATGCAGCATCCTTTTCATTACCGCAAGGTACAGGATCTCAAAAGTGCAAAAGTGATAAGTGCTTTCGACACAATAAAAACGAATGTGTTTGTGTAAGCTGAAGGAAAATCAGCAACGTCGTGCTAGACTGTGCCTGGAGTGTGACGGTGGAAACTTTGAACAATATCTCCAGGTAGGTAACATAAGTAGGTAATTTATTTATTTATTTGTACATAGACAATAATTTGTACATACGATGTTAGCTAAATCAACTTGATTAGTGTAAATAAGTTGATTTAAAATGTTTAACTACGCCAAAAATACCTATCAGACAAAATGAATCACCTAAAATCCCTAACACATGGGTACCTACCCACTTAACTAGCACAAATTATCTTGATGTATTTCTGTCGGTCCTCAGCCCGTTAAAAAGTAGGAAAGAAAATCTTAAATCAACCAATTTAATCTACAAATAAAAACCGTCCTTGGGGCTGAATTTACCTACAGAGCGCGCCGACTGCGCCGAGTACCTACATGCCTTATTATTATTATTAGGTGCCTACCTAAATCCCGCGCACGCGCTCGCGATCGTAGTTTCACAATTGTGCAACAGGATCTGCTTACGTGCTTTGTAAGGTTTATTTATCTCCGCCTATCATTTTATTCATCAGCTGATAGGTATCTAACGACGCCAACGTGATCTTTTTTTGCCGCAGTTGTATCTACTTCCTACTATTATTATTTATCGTAATAGCCCAGTGGTTAAGGCTTTCTCCTCTCATGCATGAGGTTGCGGGTTCGCAACTGAGCAAGTACCATTGTGTTATTTTTTTAATTCATAATGATGTAAGTACTTTTTAAATTTATCTAGGACATCATTGAAATCCCGTGTTTCGGTAAGCACTTAATTAAAGCCCATGGTTCGAATTGATTTGTAGCTCTCGGACGGTCGTTAGGTACCACACGGGTCGGTACGGGTCAACGACCTTACAGCCCTGCCGTATGGTCGTTGGTACGGGTACTCAAAAGCCAGAAAGTCAGACATTTAGTCTAACAAATGGGTATCGTGTTATCAAGTAACTGGTTTGTTGAGGTCTGATACGCAGTCGCCCTACGTGATTCACTGGCACTCCATGTAGTGAGCTGCATACAGTTAAACTGAAAGCCGACCCTAACATAGTTGGGAACAGGCTCGGCAGATGGGCCACGGCATTGTAATGATGCTTAAAAATGAGTTATTATTTAGCGAAATTTTAAACAATAATGTAGGTGGGTAAATAAATTAAATTTGATTCTACAGTGTATTTTTTCATATATTTTTTTAAGTAGTATCTTACGACTTTTTGACCAAGTCTACTGAATTGTAGAAATAAAAATGAGAATTATATGTAAAAGGCACACCTATTAGATGTTTTTTTAAAGAGATATTATATTTTTAAATTTCTGGCAGTGATGGAAATGACGATAGTAGGAAGGAAATGATATTCTCATTTCTGGAAATGACATGACATGACTGGCAATGATTTGTTGTTACAAACAATATGTTAATAGATCAAGAATCCGAGTTGATTCAAATGATGTAAAGGATTAATCGATAATAACTCAGGGTTTATGAATAAAATATCATTATAATAAACACAAGCTTTATTTCTTTAAACATTTCAATAATTCTTTGGTAAAATCAGTCATAGAAACATAATCAGGTCTTGTCAATTTCGTATAATCTCTGAACAATATTTGGACTTCTGAAAGCTTACATGATTAAAAATATGCTTTCAACATTTAATCTCGAGCAAGTAGGGATATCAATACTCAACACTTATCATTACAATAGTCAAATACTTAGTTATAATAGTTAAAATAGATATTTTTTACACTTAAATTGGCTTACATTTCTTTATAATTTCTGACCTAATTAAAAGTGAAAACATCATCAAATCAACCCACGTTCTAAAGTATTAATACCTTTTTATTTATTTAAATTAAAAGAAACCTTTTTGTTGGACAAAATAACAATATTTTTTGGTGTACTAGAAATTATATTAATGTTAGGGGATGTATTTGTTACATTAGCAAGAATACGGCGAGATTTCTTGGTCCTAACGAGAGGTGCTACGTATTCAGGGGTATTTGAGTCTCCAGAACTCGGCCCAGGGCGTTCTTCTTCAGTTGCACAGAAATTGAGGACTTTCGAAAAACCTAAATGTTTATCGTGAACACAAAAATAATCACAGTCAAAACAGCTGGCTTTCCTGAATACAAGACTAAATAAATCTTGTTTCCATAACACTTGGTGAACATTTAACGTGCCCTGGAACGGTTTCAAGTTTTTGGGAAGTAGAGCTTCTTTGGCTAAAACCTCATCTTCAATGACAGTCATTATGGTAATATTTTCAATGTTCTGTTTTACAATGTCTATGAACTGATCAAATGTGCTGACGTCTTGACCAAAAGTCACAAGATTGTCTGCAGTCCGTTTTAGCACTCCTCCAATCCCATCTGGGGCACCCTTCCCATGTCCAGCTTCACTGTAATTCCAGGTTATTGCCTTAAGTTGTGGAAAATCCTTACAAAGAACCGAAATTATGTAGAAGATATATTTATTGCGGTACTGGGAACTTGGAGAATCAGATTGGAAATGGATGGTATCTATAAAAACATTTATCTCTATAGCCAGTTTAATCATGGGTATTAGGTGCGCCCAGATGGCAGCGGCGTCGTGTCTCAAGCACTGGCTAACTGTGCATGCACAGGTAGCGCCAATGGCACTACGATGGAAGTCGTAGGTATATATGACACCAGTATGCAAACAAATCTCTTTACGACTTGGCCCAAAATGAAGACTCTGCACTTCTTTTCCGTATTTGAGTCCAAAATTTTCTGAAAAGTCAACGTGTATGAATGCTTCTGTTACAATTAGATTATTCTTCTTGTGCCTCATAGTGTTGTATTGTACGTTTATAATAAAAGCGTGTTTGAAAAAATTTGGTAGCTGGTAATCTAGTTTTTCTATAACTTGTAGTGGAGACATTTCAGTTGCCTTTTTCGTAGTAATATATTGTGTTTTCATACCTTTTTTAGTCTTTACAGTTTCTTTGCAACGTACCCACTGGCAGAGTGTAAGACTTTGATCATTTGAAAATTCGTTATAGGATAAAACATTATCCTTACATAAAGGGCAGTCTCTTTTTAAACATTGATCGTTGTATTGAGAACAACACAGGGACTGTAAAATCTGTTCAAAATTAGTCTCCTTTATTATATTTGCTTTATGCAGACATAGAACTGCCAAATCTACATTACTGTGAATTATGCAGGCACAAGTTTCCCTGAGTGCTTTGCTAGGAAAGACTACCCAAAATGGGCGATGTCTACAGAAAAAGGCATAACTAACAGGAATTCCATGCTCTGATTTAAATTTGTTATGTAATTGCTTTAATGGTAATGTTAACTGTCGTTTTTGTTTTTGAACCTTATTTCGAGTGATGTACTGCTTTTTGCCAGGAATAATTACGCTGTTTGAATCTTGTTCAAAAAACTTCTTAATTAGTATTGATAATCTTTCCTTTGTTCGCGTTTCTTGAGCTGTTCCTTTTTTACCCTGTTTCTCTATCTTTTTTGAAATCAACTGTGATTTGACCACCGACATCTTTCTTAACTTCTTCTTTAGACTCTCATTTTCTTTTCTTAAATTTTGTATAATATTAATTAACATTTTACGTCTTTTTTGTTCTTTGTACCTTATGCGTCTTATTTTTGTAGCCGGTGAATTTAAAGGATCTTCTATAACTGTAGTCGTTTGTGTTGTCTTTTTAACTAATATATCTTCCTGGTCCTGATGTTCAAGCAGTACTACTTCTGGTAACTTAGTTACGTTTTTCTTACCTTTTCTATTTTCCCTGTACCTTTTTGATGCTTCACGCCATTTTTTCCGTTGTTGCCTTTGATCCCTTGGTGATTTTTCATCAATAGGAATAACTTGTCCCTTTTCTTTCTTCTTGATATACCGTAGTCGTTCTTTTTCTTTTTCTCTTTCGTACATTTCTGGATCATTTTTAAGTTCTGCATACCTTTTACGCTTGTATGCTGATAGATTGGCTGTCGATGGTTTTTTGTTCATGATCACCAAACCTAGAACAATATTTTCTATGTTGCTTAAAGGTACGAGTCCGAGACGAGCTGCAATCCGTCTGGGACTTGTACTTCTTCATATATAACATATTAATGAGTAAATTTTCACTAATTGGTGTTACTGTGGTTTATCTTATAGATAATTCCACACGAAAGTAAGAAGGAAAGTTAATGGTCATTACCGGTAACCACGAATCATTTCCGTCTTTAACATTTTACTGGAGATGATCTTACTGTAAATGACTTATTTTATTTCAAGTCGAAACTTGCTCACAAAATACAGTACCAACGTAACAATAATAATCTCAAATGACACACGCGAACATTCGGAATATATGTAAAAAGTAATAGATAAATGTATTCGTTACTTACAGTTTAATGCGTCCTTTTGGAAATGATGTGATGCGTGACAATCGTCTTCCGTAAATTTTTAACAATAAATTTTGAGAGCCAATTGCACTGCGATCACGCGTCCACTTACTTGGCGGCCTGTTTGGAAACTGAGGAAGGTGCGGGCGCGGGGCGTCATGTGCTTTGTGCAACAGAGTAAGAAAAAAATACTGTTTGACGAACTTTTACGGAAATGACGAAAATATCGTAACATTTCATGAATCATTTATTTTAGACTTAATTTTATAGTTCACTTTCAAAATGTTTAGCAGTAATGCATCTTTGTTTTATAGTCGCTCTATAGTTATTTTCAAAAACGCACCCTTACAACACGTCTTGGTGTTATTTTGATATTTATAGTTAGATAAACGATTTTTCGTTGGGTTGGAAATGATGTTAGGTGCGTGTTTTGTTAATTTTCCATAAATACGTAATATTCCCGGACAAAATATTATTGGCGCCTTTAAATATGATTTAATTGACACCATATGCTCTTGATTTAAATGACTGAGATCTATAAATAACGGCACAATGATGAAAAACTTTTTTTTAATTGCGTTTAGTTTATTTACCCAGGTACCTACATTGTGATTTTCAAATTCGAACTACATCTAAGGTAAAATTATTTGCTATAAGTTGCTGTAGCTACAACAACTTGTACAGATCGCGGCACGTTGGTTGAACCTTCGATGCGCAGTAACAGATTTTCGAGTCTTAATCGAAATGCGGTATGACGAGCATCGCGGGGGCTCCCCGTAACCATAGCAACGACCTTCATTGTAGTTTAACGTACGTGCCGCGTTCGTTTCATAGAAATGTGGGCGGAGACTCGTACAGGCTGACGTCACTGGTCATCGCATTCACGCACACAGTGACATGACGCGCGATACATCGCAATGGGTGATTCTGTTTTTTTGAAGAGGGTTATTAAGAGAGTTATTCTGAAAAACAATAAAATTGAAAAATCGAAAAGAAAAAGTATTATTGATTATTGACTTGGTATCGTATTGTTATATGATTATTTACGAGTCTCATAACAACCTCCTGAAATGTTTTGCAGGTTCAAAACTGCACCTTGTATACAAGACAGCTCAGTTGACCCTTGCGTTCTGTTAGTTATTTCTGAAATGAGACGCATATCGTAGTCAGGTGGAGCGAAAGCTGTGAGTAAAAGTGTGAAGTAAAGCTTCTTCAGATCCGCCCAATCTTCAACCGACGCTTTAATTCCACGGTACCACAATAAGGCTCCGTCCGAGAAAAGATCCAGCGCAGACGTATGTAAGGAGGCTTCGCTAATATCTCTGGCCTCGCAAAGTTCCTCCAGTCGCTCAATAATCACGCAACCTGTACCGTCAAACCTAATACCCAGGGTCTTAACGGTTTCCTTCTTGCAGGATTGGCTGCAAGTCTGACGTTACTTTCGGAGTCTCCTCGGCGGAAGTAAATGACTGATGGAAGCTCGCGTTAGCCGAATTAATTCTAGACAAGAAACCCCCAAGCTGCTTGTCAATGGTTGCATAGTCGGTACCAAGATCAGTTGGGGGGGTAACCCTACTCAAGCGATGATACAGGTGGTAACCTAAAGCCTTAGCGCGGTTAAATTTTTTAAAACTGGAAGGATATTTATCTAGTACTTCACTAATTTCTGGGAGTTTGGCCTTGATTGTTTGTAATTCGCTTTTCGGATCTATGTTTGTCTCCACTATTTCGTCTGAAGATACCAATTTGCTCAGTTCCCTAATCTGCACACGTAGTTCCTCTACCGTTGAAGTGGGTTTCGCGTCTCGAACCAGTACTTAATATATATAAGTTCGTCCTTGCGAAGTAAATTAAATGAAATGGGATATTGAGGATTTTGTAAAATGAAAAAAAAAATTGGAAGTGAACTGTGTTAAAATTGTCATTGTGTAAAAAGGCAATTACTCAATTATAATGTTTTATTTTTTATTGTATTTTAAGTGGTGTACTCTATGGTATTTTTCTTCTTCTTGTCTGTGGTACATAAAGCAAGTAAGATGTGTGTTCTCTTGTAATTTTTGTTATTACGGACTATCTGAACAGAGTGGTTGTCTGCACTGTGAAGCAAGTTATAAAGAAGAGGTGGCCACTGGCCATGCAATCTCCTATGGGCAATCTAGGTGGCATGCGGTGAGACTTAAATAAAAGATGTTCTGGTAACTATTCCTGTATTTCTTGTTATCAAGCAGTTCACGAATAGCGAGTAATCAATACATATTTGTTCTTAACATAATAGGCACATATAAATGGGTTTAGAATAAATTATTAGAGAAAAGCGTGTTCTCACCTTGATGACATTTTGACAAGAGAGAGTGAAAATATTGTCTTTGTATAGAGGAAGTATGCTCTATGCTAACAGATAATTAAAGCGTAGAACACACTAGTTTCATCACTTCCCCTTACGCTTTATATTATCATTTCTAAAGAGTCAATAATTACATGCCTAATTAAACACATACACACAGACATGCTACACAACACATACATTCATGTCTTTAATAAAATCTACATGTTTCTTAGAGCTAAGCGGTTTGGTAAGCACATCTGCTATCATCTTTTCAGTCTGTAAATAATTTACATTTACAATATTATTATTTATTAAGTCTTTTACATAATGATATCTGAGATCTATGTGCTTTGTTCTTTTATGACAGTACTCCTTACATTCTAACAACTTAATTGCACTTTGGCTGTCATTATAAACTATTGACTCTACATTTAAACAGAATATCTCAGACAGCAGACTCTTAATAAAACATATGTCCTTACAAACATCAGAAATTGAAATATATTCAGCCTCCGTAGTAGATAAAGCAACACAGCGTTGCTTCCGTGACTCCCAATTTATTGTATTATTACCTAGCTTCACGACGTACCCAGTATAAGACTTACGATCAGTTATATCATTAGCCCAGTCTGCATCAGTATAAGCAGCCAAACTCAATTTATTACTTCTTACAAATAGTAAGCTATAATTAATTGTCCCCGCTAAATAACGCAAAACACGTTTAGCAGCTTGCCAATGACTGTTATCGTGACAGTTATTAAATTGACTCAACTGGCTACATGCATAAGCGATATCAGGCCTAGTGCATACAGCTAAATACATTAACGAGCCTAACAATTGCCTGAAATTATCATTGCTCTTGCTTAAATTTTCAGCTTTCAGTAATTTACAATTCAATGGCATAGGTGTAGATACAGTCTTACAATTACCCATACCAAACCGCAATAATAACTTCTTAATATAATCAGTCTGGTCCAGTTTTAAAATACCTTTTGTCCTATCTCTTGTTACATTAATACCCAGGCAGCTTTTTAATGGGCCAAGGTTCTTTACATTGAATTCTTTTTCTAACAGTTTTACTAAGTCTTTTTGAATAACACTCTTCTCAGTATAAAATATATAGAAATCGTCAACATATAGAGCAATTATGGTTAAATCATTCTTCTCTTTCTTTACATAAACACATGGTTCACATTGACTTTGTACATAACCATTATTATTTAACAAATCATGAACTTTACTGTTCCACATTTTACTAGCTTGTTTTAAGCCATAAATACTCTTATTTAATAAACAAACCTTGGAGTTATCTCCATTATCAAAACCAATAGGTTGTTCCATAAATATTGTTTCGTTTAAGTTACCATTCAAGAAAGCACAAGCTACATCAATGTGATCTATACTGAGATTTAAATCATTTGCCAATGAAAACAAAATTCGCATAGTAGAGTGCCTAACCACTGGGGAAAAAGTCTCATTATAATCGACCCCATGTTTCTGTGTAAACCCCCTGGCAACCAATCGCGCTTTATACTTTGTGAAGTTTCCAGAAGCATCGTGTTTACGCTTAAATACCCATTTGGACTTAATAACATTTTTCCCTTTAGGGCGACTCACGATCTTCCATACTTCATTCGCAATTAACGAGTCATACTCACTCTGCATCGCTGCACGCCACTCAGTGGCTTCCGAACAAGAGATAGCCTCTTCATAACTAGATGGTTCCTCAATATTACCGACATACATGGAAATGTCATAATCACGATACCTCAATGGCGGAATTGAACGAGTACTTCGTACAGGGCGGGTATTAGCCTCAGCCCGGGGTACCTCTGTACTTGTCTCTCCTTCCCCTCGAACAGACACGTCCGGCGATGACGCAGTCACAGACTCGTGGCTCGCCGACGATGAGTCTGCACAGCGGGACTCATCCTCACTGCCTGTGCAGTAATGCTCCTCGTCTGTGGTATCTGAAATTTGAGAACCATCATTTAATTCCAACGAATTGGTTCTATCACTAGTCTTTTCCTCATTACTACATTCATTTAAATTTATTTGACTAGAATTTATTTCAATAGAATTATTTAAATTATCATTATTTATAACCAATTCATTGCTCTTGTCAAAACAATTATTCTGCAAAATAATTTCATAATTATTAATGTCATCATTATCCTTTTCATTTACATTCCCATTATAAAACCTATCTTCTAAAAATGCAACATTTCTTGACAACACAATTTTTCTAGGATTCATTGGATCTGATAGTCTATACCAGGGATCCCCAAACTATTTTGGACAAGTGACCCCTTTTCCAAAATGAACTGTTACCTCAGACCCCCATGGCCAAATTACCTACTTTTAAGATCAACCCCCTTATTCATAATGGTCCGCTAACTTAAAACAGCTGCTACAGTGTGTTATTTTTCATTCTGACTTAGGTCAATAGAAGAAGACAGAGTGAGAATTAGCAATGCTTTAAGTTAGCAGACTATTATGAATAAGGGGGCCTATCTTTAGTTTTTTCCTATTGACACAAAATACCTAGGTACTAAGGTACCAATTGGAAAACTTTGCACTTGGTTAAGTGAGTAAAATTGACTTCATTTTCGTATCAAAATTTAACAAAATAAAAAGACATACAATTCAGTAAATATCAAGTTTAATTTATAACGATTATTACAAATTAGGTACTTAAAGAATTTTAAGTAGGTAGGAAATTATATTTAAAAAAGTATTAATTCGCAAAGAGAAAATAAAACATTCAGTGTGATGGATGAACCTGGTGACTATCTACCAATCTAGCTACATCCGGTTCAATATTGGTGAGTTGCAGCCTTAAATCTCCACGTTCGTTGATTTTCAAACGGTTTCTTTGTTTCGTCAAAATGTTTGTTACTACACTGAAGCTTTTTTCAACTAGGTATGATGATGGAAAAGCGATAAGGTATTTTTCAGCAATGTTCCACAATGTAGGATACTGTGTTTCAATGTTGCGTTGCAACCTATAGACAAATTGTCAAAAAAGCTTAGCTCTGCAGCATACGCCGTTAGAAAAATTCGTGATTTAACTGATTTAGAGACAGCCCGTTTAGTTTCCTTTAGTTATTTCCACAGTGTGATGTCGTACGGTATTCTCTTGTGGGGCAATGCCGCCGATATTCAGACAATATTTGTTTTGCAAAAAAGGGCAATTCGTTCAATTTATAAATTAAGTCCTAGACACACCCTCAGAGAAAAATTTAAAGAGATTAATATACTTACTGTCCCCTCTCAATTTATTTATGAAAACCTTTTGTACGCACATAAAAATATTAATTTGTTTAAAAAATACAGTGATATCCACAACGTAAATACGAGGAATAAACACAAATATGTTGTTCCTGCAACGAGGCTAAAAAAAATAGGGGGTACGTTCAGATGCCAATGTATACGTTTTTACAATAAACTTCCGAGTCATATTCAATTACTAAGCCTAAATAAATTCAAATCGTTTATAAAACGGAAGCTATGTCTGAAAGCCTACTATAACATTAATCACTATCTCGAAGATAAAAAGGCTTGGGATTAAGCTGCTCCAATTAAATTTACTCTGTGAATGTCGAAATTTCGGACTTCGCTTGTTTATTATTGATTCCTTTTCCATATACACTGTGACATTTAATTTATTTGACATGAATACTTTTAGTATTTTATTATTATTATTATTTTTTATTATTATTTTGTTTTATATTTTTCTTATTGTTATATTTAATGATTTGACATGAATACTTACTTAGCTAAGTATTTTACTTTTATTTTTATTTTTTATTGTTAATGGTCACATTTAATGACATTTATTTTAGAGTATTTTGTATTAATTTTATTTGATTATTGTGAATGTGAGGACCATGTGTATCTTTTTCCACTATTGCCTGGCAGTTTGAGTACTATAAGCGACCTACCCAAATGTCCTTTCTTTGGTATTGTTCGTCGTGTCGTTGAGCTCCTTGAGTTATAAGTCGAGCTACACGATAACTGACAAATGCTTGCACTGACTGGACAGGTCCACTCAAATCTGTGTGGTTCTTTCTTCAAGAGACCATCTCAGACACTAATCTGCATAGTCCTCATGTGAGTTAACCAAGATTATGTCTGGACTTTAAAAGAGACTATGACCTCTGAGTTTGTTTCGGCTGTTTCTTCTCAGAGTAGTCAGGTACGAAACACCGGCCCCATCTAGTTTAAAAAAGAGACGTGTAAAAGTGTTTTTAAAAAACCTATTTGCAAAATAAACATCATTTATCATTATCATTTAACCAGAACTTCTGATAGCCTTGGTTGAACTTCTGCTTAAGCTCTTCGTCTGTGCTGATGGTAATCAACTCTTCTTGCATTATCACATTGGCTTCTTCTATGGCTGTGGTATTATACGGATTTATTATCCATTGAGGAATTTGTAAATTTAAAAGATCCTCAAACCTCTCCGTAAAATCCTTGTGTAATGCGTCCAAGTGAGTGACATATAATAAAATGTCATCATCTTGAAGCGTTTCTGGTAATTTTGACAAATGCAGAAACTGCGAATATTCTTTTCTGCCTAAATTTTGTTTATAAAGGATTAGTTTACCCACGAAGGCCGATATTATTGATTTTGTTTTAATCAAGTTAAGATCGTCACCCTGCAGCTGCAAATTAACTTTGTTGAACATTCCAAAGATATCAGTCAAGTAATAAATATCTGTTTTACAATTGTTCAGATTTTCTTTCAAATTCGGATCTTTTTCTTGTAAAAACTCCAACACAGATTCAAAAACGGCTGAAAATCTTTCTAAGCAAGAGCCTCTTGATAGCCAGCGAACTTCAGTGTGAAGAAGTAATCGAGTAAAGACTTCGTCGTTTTCCTCACATAGCTGAGCAAATAACCGAGAGTTCAAAGAATTGCTTCGAATCTTGTTGATAGCATTTATTACATATTGTAAAGAATTATGCAATCTAGGACTCGGCTTTTTTGCTACTAAATGCTGCCTGTGAATCACGCAGTGAATGACCAGTACATCAGGCAGTTGTCGCTTTAAGTGAGCTATAAAACCACGATGACGACCAACCATAGACGGTGCACCATCAGTCGCAACAGAAACAATGTTCTTCCATGGAATAGCTTTGTCAGTAAAAAAATGTTCCACGGCCTGAAAAATTGATTCTCCTCTGGTATCAGTCTCTAAATATGTAGCAAAAAGCAGTTCTTGGCACATATTTTCATCTTTGATATATCGAACATATCCTAACAACAGAGCTTCATTGCCGGGTAATGTAGACTCGTCCAACTGGAGAGAGAATCTGTTGGTCTGTAAGAACTTGCATAAAATGTTTTCCACATCGCGTCCCATCTCGTCTATGCGTCTCTGAACGGTGTTATTGCTCAAAGGTATTCTCTTTAAAATATCATGTGCGGGTTTGTGCAATACATTGTTAAGGACCTCCGCAATGGCTGGTAAGATAAGCTGCTCTCCAATTGTGTGGGGTTTCCCCGACTTCGCTATTAGTAAAGATATATTATAGGACGCTCGTAAACCATCATCGTCTTTAATAGATGATGACGCAAACATCGATCTTATAGATGGCCTTTTGTCTAGTTTTTCTTTAAGTGCTTGAAAAAATGTCAAGGGCTTACTTTTTTTGTCAGCATGTACTCTCGATAAGTGGTCATCCATTTTTGAAGGCTTCATGGCATCGTTACTGAATACTTTTTCACATATGAGACACATCGGCAAGTGTTGATTTGATGGAGATGCAATAAATCCGAACTTCAAGTAGTCCAAACTGTATTGTCTGCATTTTTTTTTCGTGTCCGCCATCATAAAACTCTCAGTAATCCTGCAAATAAAAAAATAAGAAACTAAGTACCTAAATTAAAAACAATACCTAATAAACTGTTAAATTTACTGGTAAATTTTTACAATTGAAACAACTGAGGCAACTGCAAACTGTTGCAAACAATCTACAGATAGCTCAACTGATCACTATCACACAGTGTGCAGTGGGGCAATGCTGATGCGCTGTGTCGGATAAAAACTGTTTGGTACTTACCCTGTTAATTTTTCATAAACTGCAGATATTGTGTGGTTACGCTATTAACTCGCGTAGGGAGCTCAGCATTTTGTAAATTCTTTTTCAGTCACTTTACTTCACTTAATTTAGCTATGTAATAACTTTGTAATCTCTTGAAATAAATGAGTACTTATATGAGTTATTATCGTTCAAGCTCCAACGAATTTCAAAACGCAAATGAACTTTCAACCTAAGTGCAACCTCGTTAAATAGTAAAATATCAGGAACATGTTTGGACTTGCAACTTGATCATGAATTCGTTCGTGTTAAATCGCGCAAGCGTCAAATAGAGAGCAAGTCAAAACGCGCCTGAAAGACGTACGCTCGAACTCATTATCTTGCACAAACTTGTCCACACTGACTTGCCGAGTTTTTCATCTTGTACGAACTTGAGGCTTTATATTACTACAACAATGCTATTTCCTACATAAATATTAATTATTCTTAGTACACGTAACACAACATAAACAATACAGTACCTACCTACCTATCTTGAAAGTTTTAAATAAGAACTTGTGTTAATTTAATAGGGGTCGATTTTTAGACCTCGTCGACCCCCATAATCAGTTTTCGTTTATGTCGACCCCTAGGAAACCGATATCGACCCCAAGGGGTCGATATCGACCACTTTGGGAATCCCTGGTCTATACCCTTTACAGGTCTCACTATACCCCACAAAAATATACTTTTTACTCTTAGCATCAAGCTTACCACGCTTATGCTTAGGCTCCAAAGAATAAGCGATGCAACCAAAAACCCTCAAGTGGCTCAGATCAACTCTAGATCCCGACCACAGGTGCTCAGGAATCAGTCCAGACAAAGCCATAGTAGGGGACCGATTTTTCAAATATATTGCAGTATTTACCGCCTCTCCCCAATAAGGCTTACTAAGACCTGACTCCCGCAGCATACAACGCGCTTTTTCAATGAGTGTCCGGTTAAGACGCTCTGAAACACCATTCTGTTGGGCCGAGTAAGGAACTGTAGTCTGATGTACAATACCTTCATTACTTAAGAATCCAGAAAACCTATGATTGACATACTCGCCACCATTGTCAGAACGTAAGCATTTAATCTTCAATCCAGTTTGCCTCTCAACCATAGCCTTAAAAATAATAAACTTGGACATTACCTCAGATTTATACTTCATTAGGTATCCAAACGTTTTTCTTGTGTGATCATCTGTAAATGTAACCAAATACTTTGCACCCCCCCAGCTGTAGTCGCGCATTGGTCCGCAGACATCCGAATGTATCAACTCCAATGGTCGCTCGGCACGCTTGCCCTCTCCTTTGGGAAACGGCTGTGTTGACAGCTTCCCCTCAAGGCAGGGTATGCATTTCTTCAAACTGTCCTGGGTATTATCCTGAAACATTACTCCAGACACATGACCTTTCAGAGTTCTCATACTTCTCAGACCTAAATGTCCTAACCTGCGATGCCACAGCTCAGTAGACACAGCTACTGCGGTACTCTCTGTCTTTTGCACACTACTCAAAAGTTTGGAAGAATACACCTTGTTGTGCAAAGGCTTTACAATGTTACAATTTAGTTTATAAATTCCATTCTCACATCCCACAAGAGCTATAGGATTGCCAGAGACTTTACCATCATAAATACTGCACCCATTACCATCAAATACAACAGTAAGCCCACTTTCTATAAATTTACTTACTGACATTAAATTAGTGGCTATCTGTGGCACATACAAAACATTTTTAAGTTGTCTTACCTCATTTCCAAGGTTAACCATTAAATCTCCTACACCACTACATCTTAATTGTTCATTATTTGCTACAGCAACTGTAGTGTGTTTTTGATTACAATTAAAGTCTTTATAATTCACCATATTGTCTTTACAATTTGTCATATGAGATGTACAACCGGAGTCGATGAACCATGCACTACTTTGATGAACAAACAAAGCTGAAGCGAAGCTTGTAGACTCATTCTTCTTGTCATTCTTCATCTTGTAGCATTTGGCCTTGATGTGCCCAGGCTTATTGCAGTAATGACAGACCATAGTCTTCTTCTTAGAAGAGTTCTTCGAAATTAAAGCTTTGTTGTTATTGTTCGATGCACCATCACTCCTACGCAGCTCTTCTTGTAATAGTCGAGTTCGTACAATCTCGCTGGTGAGATTATTGGTTAAACATACTGTTTCAAGATTAGAAACCAAGTATTCGAATTCCTGAGGTAGACCGCTCAATAAGATCTCTGCGACTTCAGCATCATCAGTCTTACGGCCAATATCCGAGAGCTGCTGCACGAGGGTCATGACACCCTGTATGTATTCAGACATATTTGAAAACTGAGTATATTCAATTCTATGCAGCTGTCTCAAAAGTAGCACACGCCGTAACAAGCCCTTATTTTCAAATATATCAGCTAAATTTTTCCATGCACTTTTTGCTGTAGTAGCATTCCTGATATACTGATAAAGTGCCGGCTTGATGCTTAAAGCTATACGCGCCAAAGCACGCTGATCCTTCATCAGATCAGTCTCCGTGCCTTCGATTGCATTCCACAAGCCATCCATGGTAAGCAGCATTCTGATTGCAAATTTCCAATTCAAATAGTTAGTTACTCCTTCCAATTTTTCTATAGACGATGACAAGCCATAGTTACCTTGCAAAGCAGCATTTCCATTGCTCGCTTCTTGATGACTAGGCGGGGCCATTTTCAAGCCACACCACCTACGCAAAATCACCACCGCGCCACAGCCAAAAAATGAGGTTATGTTTTGCCCGCGTGCACTCGTAATCACTTTATAACTTTTCTGGGTTTTGGGACCATAACCTGTTATTACGGACTATCTGAACAGAGTGGTTGTCTGCACTGTGAAGCAAGTTATAAAGAAGAGGTGGCCACTGGCCATGCAATCTCCTATGGGCAATCTAGGTGGCATGCGGTGAGACTTAAATAAAAGATGTTCTGGTAACTATTCCTGTATTTCTTGTTATCAAGCAGTTCACGAATAGCGAGTAATCAATACATATTTGTTCTTAACATAATAGGCACATATAAATGGGTTTAGAATAAATTATTAGAGAAAAGCGTGTTCTCACCTTGATGACATTTTGACAAGAGAGAGTGAAAATATTGTCTTTGTATAGAGGAAGTATGCTCTATGCTAACAGATAATTAAAGCGTAGAACACACTAGTTTCATCAATTTTAAAATAAAGTTAAAACCAATTACAAATGTGGCTATTTACTGAAACCTTTAACAGGTAATGGGCCCCGATACGTCAAATATAGTAAAAAACAATTGGGTATAAAGTTTATTTTGGATGCAATGTCATCGCCGCCACGTTCACCGTCTCAGACGAAACTTACCTCTGAAACGACAATCCGGATGAATCCCAGTCATCCTCATATGGTATCTATTGAAAAACTAGAAGGTGCTCGAAATTATTCCGCATGGAAGTTTCAAATGAAGCTTTTGCTCATTGATGCAGGGCTTTGGATACATGTGACTGGTGATCACAATGATGATGATCACAATCAACAAGCTTACGCAAAGATATGCCTCAATATTAGTCAAGCATGTTACCCGCATGAGCGCAATGCTAAAACTACAAAAGAAGCATGGCTTGCTTTACAAAAAGCATATGAAAATACTGGAATTAGTCGGCGCTTATATCTTAAAAGGAAGCTTGCTAGAATGCACTATTCTACTTTCAACTCCATGGAAAGGTATATATCAGAGATAATATCTGTAACACAAGAATTATGTGAAATTGGCTGTAAAATTGATGACAATGAGATAGCAGAAATTCTCTTGATTGGGTTACCTGATGATTATGACCCCCTCATTATGGCCATTGAAGGCTCTCAGAAAGATTCATTGAATCAGGTGCGAAGGTTCAGCTTTCCCTACAACAGTGGAATGTGAAGAGAAGCAAGCTGCTGCTTTGTTCACTGGTTTATGTGGGAGCTCTGATTGGTTGGTAGACTCTGGTTGTACAACACATATGTCACAGCGAAAAGACTGGCAACATAACTATTCTGATAAAAATAAAACTGCAGTCACCATAGCTATTAGCTATGGTGACTGCAGTTTCAATCAAACTGTTTATGGTTGTGGATCTGGCAATTTTGAGGTCACTCTTAATAATAATTTAAAGAAAACCATTACTAATGTTGTTCATGTGCCAGATATTGCTGCTTATTTACTCTCTGTAAATAAAATTACTCAGAAGGGTTATATATTAGTATTTGATGATAAAGAATGTAAAGCTTATACTAAAAATAATATTAAAGTTAATGGAAATTGTATTTTTTCAGCTTGTAACAGCAATGGTGTGTATAAACTCAATCAGCATCAGCAATCTTTGAAGTCTTCTAAAAATACTGATGCAGAATCATTTGAAACGTCATTAGTCACAGTTTCATGTAATGATATTGATTTGTGGCATAAGCGATTAGGACATCTCAGTTATAAAGGTATGTTGTTATTACGTGATGGTCTTGCAGATGGAATTTCATTTGAAATTCAAAATATATATTAACATTAACTGATGATTTTACTCGGAAATCTTTTGTTTATTTACTTAAGACTAAATCACAAAATGAGATTCATTCAAAATTTGTTGAATTTAAAACATTAGTGGAAAATCAAACAGGGTTAAAAATTAAACGAATTAGGACAGATAATGGTTCTGAATGTTGGACTTTGTGAACGAAACCTCTTTATCGACTCTATGATGATTGTTTTTGGTACTTATGTGTCTTTCACTTTTACCGTGTTCTTTTTTATCTCTCTTGTCATGGTCGTGCAAATAAAACTATTGTGATCTTATTTGACTAAAGTATATTAATTCCACACCTAAACACCTTTTATAACAGGTTATGGGCCCAGGCACCTACTCAAATAAGGAAAGTTATTTTTCGTAAGAAAATAAGCAAAATACAAAAAACGATCGGCACGTGTTTTTTCTTTGGTGACAATATTAGAAGAAAAACATGACCAGCGAAGCCAACCACACTGGAATTCCTATAGAAAGGCTGAAGGGGGCGGAAAACTATAATAATTGGAAGTTTTCAATGAAAATGCTCCTAATGCACGAAGACCTACTCGAATGTATCGAGTCCACCGACGGAAGCAAAGATGTAAGAAAAAATCAGCGCGCGCTTGCAAAAATTTGTCTTTCTGTACATCCCAATGCTTTCTCGCTTGTGCGTAACGCAAAATCAGCTTATGAAGCCTGGACAAATCTACAAAAGGCGTATGAGGACAAGGGTCTGTGCAGACGCTTAGGATTACTGCGGTTGCTTTTTGGAACTAAGCTCGAAGAGAGTGCTTGTAACATGGAGGCTTACATAACGAAAATAACGGATATTTCACAACAATTGCATGACATAGGTTCTCCACTAGACGATGACTTCATAGCTGTCATCATGTTGAGCGGACTCACACCAGATTACGACCCGCTCATCATGGCGTTAGAGAACACAAGTAACAAACTTGTAAGTGACACTGTAAAAAACAAGTTATTACAAGAGTTTC
This sequence comes from Eugnorisma glareosa, assembly GCA_947578425.1. NCBI lineage: Eukaryota > Metazoa > Arthropoda > Insecta > Lepidoptera > Noctuidae > Eugnorisma > Eugnorisma glareosa. The sequence goes on along the minus strand of OX387960.1, from coordinate 13,134,435 downwards.
ATAGGAGAGATGAGAAATCAGAGTCTGCATCGGCTTTGTCTACTACCAAGAAGATGAAATGTTATCGATGTAAGAAGCCAGGACACACAAAGAAGAATTGCCCTAAGAATGCTGCTGCTTCTACGACTCCAGTGAGTAATGTCAAGGACAAGAAGAAGGTGTTATTGTCAGCATTGTCGGTTAATCTCAAGAATGATGTCTGGTATGTGGACTCTGGTGCAACCAACCATATGTGCAACAACAAGAGTATTATGTCAGAGTTGAAATCAATCAAAAAACTCTCTGTGAACATTGCAAATGGTGAACAATTATGTACTGCAGGATTAGGTAAAGTTAGAATTGAGTTAGACAGCGGTTTTACAACAATAACTAATGTTTATTTGGTTCCTCAACTGTCAACTAACCTTTTATCAGTCAGTGAGTTAACAAGAAAAGGTTATAAAGTCAATTTTAATTCTAAAACCTGTAGGATAATGGACGGGCATGAAACCATTGCTACTGCTAGTTATGTGAATGGTATTTTTCAATTAGATTCTATAGGGAATAGCAGTAGAGCTGATGTCGAAGTACAGCCTCAATGCATGGTCTCTGACAGCAGCAGTAAATCAATACTGGACTGTGATGTGTCAGAGCAAGAGCAGAGCAGCTTGGTGTCACAGGAAGTATGGCATCGCAGGCTGGGGCACCTCAACTCTAGGAGCATGAATGTCATGAGACAAGGTATGGTCATTGGTATGAATTATGATAGTACTTGTTTTCAATCATGTATTGCCTGTATTAAAGGAAAACTTACAAAATTACCTTTTCCAAAAGTTTCTCACAGTAGGTCTAAGGAGATTTTAGGTTTAATACATACAGATTTATGTGGTCCAATGCAAGAGAAGTCATTTGGTGGTGCTTGTTATTTTCTTACTTTCATTGACGACTGTTCAAGAAAAACATTTGTTTATTTTTTAAAAACAAAAGGTGAAGTTTTTGAAAAATTCAAAATATTTAAAAAGCTTGTTGAAAATGAAACTGATAAGAAAATAAAAACTATTCGTAGTGACAATGGTGGTGAATATATCAATAAACATTTTCAGGAGTTTCTGCAGCAGCAAGGAATCCAGCACGAAACGACTGTCCCGCATTGTAGTCAACAGAATGGTGTGGCAGAAAGAGCAAATCGTACCATCATGGACAAAGCTCGCTGTATGCTAGAAGATGCTGGTCTTGACAAACGTTTTTGGGCAGAGGCCGTAAACACTTCAGTGTATCTGAAGAACCGCTCACCTACAAAAGCTGTCATGGGCATGACACCACTGGAGAAATGGACTAATACAAAGACCGATGTAAGTCACCTTCGTACATTTGGTTGCTTGACTTATGCTTTGACTTCAAATCACAAGAAACTTGATTCGAAGGCAAAGAAATACATATTTGTCGGTTACTGTAACGATACAAAGGGTTATAAACTTATGGATCCTGAGAACCTTGGGCATTGCATTAAAGCACACCATGTGAGGTTTTTAGAAGATTGTTTTTGGAAGAAGGATCTGTCAGATGATGATACTAAACATGTGGTTCATGTTGTTTCTCGTACAGAACCGACATGTAGGGCAGGCGACAACACTGGGAATGAAAGTGCACAGGATGTCTCTGAAAATTGTAATTCTGATGTCAGAAATAGGAACAGGGACACAGTATTTAGTATCAATGACAGTGGTAGTTCATCTGAAGCAGATAACTCATCGGATGAAACCTATATTCCAGGGAGTTCAAGTGAAGACTCGACAATTACAGACTTCACTGATGCTGTAGAGGAAAATCTATCTGCACAACTGGTAGCTCAGCAGTACAGGGATCTTGGAGACCCGGAGACTGTTAAGGAGGCACTTGGTGGAAATGAAGCTAAAGAATGGAAGGAAGCCATGGAAGATGAGTATAAATCCTTTAATACCAATAAAGTCTGGCACCTTGTGGATCTACCTAAAGATCACAAAGCAGTAAAATGCAAATGGATCTTTAAAAGAAAAAGGAACTTAGATGGAAGTCTCCTAAAATACAAGGCACGGCTGGTTGCCAAAGGATTTACTCAAAGGTATGGCATTGACTACTATGAAACTTTTTCACCTGTTGTCCGTTACTCTACTATCCGTTTGTTGTTAGCACTAGCTGCAGAATATGATCTGGAAATAAATCACCTAGACGTCAAAACAGCTTTTTTGAACGGTGATCTAAAAGAGCATGTGCTAATGGAACAACCAGAAGGATTTGTTAAGAAAGGACAAGAACATAAGGTGTATAAGTTGGATAAAGCCGTTTATGGATTAAAACAGGCTGCAAAATCATGGTATGAAAAAATTAACGGAGTGTTAATAAATAAACTCCATTTCAATAGAATGCCTTCAGAACCATGTGTCTATTATAAAGGACAAAAGAGGGAAATGGTTATAATTGCCCTTTATGTCGACGACATAATGTTATTCTCTTCATCGATATCCAGAGAAAGAGATATGGTGAAAGAAAAACTCATGTCAGAGTTTGAGATGAAAGATTTGGGTCCAGCTCATCAAATATTGGGCATGTGCGTACGCAGGAATAAAGAATCGATTACTTTAAATCAGTCACATTACATTGAAACTGTTCTACGTAAATTTAATATGACTGAATGCAAGCCGTCTCCAACCCCTATGGAAGCTGGATCGAAACTAAAGAAAAGTGAAGTCAAGGATACTCGTCTCGACTACAGAAATCTCATAGGTTGCTTAATGTATATTTCGGTGTGTTCCAGACCAGACATCTCGCATGCTGTAAGTTTTTTGAGCCAATTTAATGAATGTTTCGATGAAACTCATTGGAAAGCGGCGAAAAGGGTCCTGCGATACCTCAAAGGTACAAGTCATTACTTTCTTAAGTATGTTAAGGGCGGATTGATCATAAATGGCTACACAGATGCTGATTGGGCATCTAATGAGGTAGATCGTCGGTCATACACAGGATATATATTTAAATTAGGCGATTCTGTTATATCTTGGGAAAGCCGTAAGCAGAGGACTGTGGCTCTCTCAAGTACTGAAGCAGAATACATGGCTATTTCAGATGCTTGCAAAGAAGCGTTGTTTTTACGTACTTTTTTGATTGAATGCCTTCAAGTTAATTGTAAGATAAATTTGTACAATGATAATCAGTCAGCACAAAAACTATGCTCTAATTCAATGTTTCATGCCCGTACCAAACATATAGATATTAGACATCATTTTATAAGGGATATTGTAAATAATAAATTTATTGATATCTGTTATATGCCTACTGGTGACATGGTAGCTGACTTGCTTACTAAACCGTTAACTAAAGAGAAACATGTTAAGTTCTCTTTGTCTCTTTTATCGGTTTAATATTTTTATTCATTGTACATCTTATAAAAGTGTAATATTGTTATTCTTATTTATTACTATGTGATGTAACATTTCTTAAAACAATAAAATATTATTTAAGATGTTAGATGTTACATTTATATGAGTAACGTTTGTTTTTATCTAAGACAAAAGTTTAAGGGGTAGTGTTGTGATTTAATTAAAATTGATGCATACGTTTAGTTCAAGGGGTGTTGGACTTTGTGAACGAAACCTCTTTATCGACTCTATGATGATTGTTTTTGGTACTTATGTGTCTTTCACTTTTACCGTGTTCTTTTTTATCTCTCTTGTCATGGTCGTGCAAATAAAACTATTGTGATCTTATTTGACTAAAGTATATTAATTCCACACCTAAACACCTTTTATAACACTGAATACTGAAACAAAATGATGAAAGATTTTTTTACTGCCAATGGTATTATTCATGAGACTACTATTCCTTATTGTCCTCAACAAAATGGAGTTTCAGAACGCTTAAACCGGACTCTTATAGAAAAGGCACGAACAATGCTTCGTGACTCTGGTTTAGATCAGCGTTACTGGGGTGAAGCAGTATCAACTGCTGTTTACCTAAAGAATGTTAGTCCTACAGCTGCTTTAAAAAATGCCACCCCAGAACAAATGTGGTCAGGTACCAAAAACAGATTTAAGTAATCTTAGGGTTTTTGGATGTCGAGTTTATGCGTTAACTCCAGATATACATCGTAATAAGCTTGATGCTAAGTCTAAACCATACATTATGTTAGGCTATTGTGATCACTCTAAAGGCTACAGATTAGCTGATCCGTTACAGCCAGGCAAAATGATAAAAGCCAGAAATGTAGTTTATGTAGAAAATATTTCTGGATGTAGTTCTGTAACTCAGAATCCTAATATAATTAGCCCATTATATTCTGATCATGAATCAGAGTCTATTGAGAATCCTCATATTGTAATAAATTCATTGCATCCTAGTCAAACATTAGAGTCTAATATTGTTGAGACTCAAGATACTTCTTCAGAACCTATTGTCACTCATGATTGTGATTCATCAGATGAAGAAGGCATGATAGTGGAACCTTCTGTTAGTAATCAAAACGTTTCACATACAAGTGATAGTACTGTTAGTGTAGAAAATATGCAGCAAATTTTTTCTGATAGAAATGAAATCGCTGAACAGCCGTCAAGACCTGTACGAAATCGTCAACCGCCTCTATGGTTAAATGACTATGTTAGGAATTTCAATAATAGTGACATTTCAATGCTAGTGACTGAACCTAAAACATATGCTGAAGCAATGTCTTCTAAGCATTACCTTGATTGGAAATCTGCCATGGATAATGAATATGATTCACTGATACAAAAGCATGTATGGGAGTTAGTTGATAGGCCAATGGATAAAAATATTATTCAATGTAAATGGGTTTACAAAGAAAAACGAGATGCTTCTGGTAATTTTGAAAGATATAAAGCTAGATTGGTTGCTCGAGGATTTACACAAGTGCAAGGTATCGATTATGATAAGACTTTTTCACCTGTAGTCCGTCACTCAACATTAATATTATTGATGTTGTTAAATATTTTTATTCCAAAACCACATTGTACTTTTATAATATTTATTAGTAGGAAACATGAAAAATTACATCTTGTTTTATATGCAGCTGAGTGAGAACCACAGAGTATAAATATGCAATAACATAACATGTCACAGATAAAATAATAATCATAATCATAGGAATTGCATGGGTTGCTACCTCAACACTTTTCCTCAACACATGCCTTTCCTATACATAAGTTTAAACCTTCACACAAACTATTAAAAATACTCTTAGTTACAGGTTTTGTTAAGATGTCAGCAAATTGTCTCTTAGTATTAATATATTTCACAGTAATCAAATTCTCTTCAACCTTTTGTTTTATAAAATTATATTTTACATCTACATGCTTCAGCCTCTTTTGATCAGGATTCTTAATGGCTTTAATAGTACTTTGGTTATCTTCATAAATTACTACATTATCTACCTTTATATTTAAATCAACAAGTAACTTAATCATCCAACATGTTTCCATTATACATTCACAAAATGCAACAAACTCTGCCTCTGTTGTGCTTAATGCTACAGTGTTTTGTTTACGAGATTTCCATACAACAGTATTATTAAAAACTTTAATCAAATATCCAGATGTGGACTTTCTATCTGAATCCCTAGCCCAATCAGCATCAGCATAAGCTAATAAAGGCATACTAGAATTATTCTTGGTATACAATAAAGAAACATTTACAGTTTTCTTCACATAACGTAACAATCGTTTTAAACATCTCCATAAATCAGCACTTGGCTTAGATTGGAATCTACTTAAATAATAAACTGATGCTGCTAAATCAGGTCTTGAACCTATAGTTGCATACATAAGTGAACCTATTAATGAACGACATTGTTTTTCTAAAGATAAATCAATTTCAGAATTTTCATCATACTTAAAATTAGCATCCATTGGCATATCACACCCCTTACAATCTTGCATATTAAAACGTTTTAAAACATTAAACAAATAGTTGGATTGGTCAATAGAAATCCCTTCAGTTGTCCTTTTAATAGAAATACCTAAATACAGTAAATTGTCATTACCTAAATCTTTCATTCTAAATTTAGTTTTAAGGAAACATTTAACATTATCAATATCTTTCAGACTTGAACCAAAAATTAATAAATCGTCAACATATAGAAGTAAGTATAATTCCCCTTTAGTATATAAGCAATAGTCATTATTTGATCTCCTAAAACCATAAGATGTTATAGTCTCATTAAATTTTTCGTACCAATATTTTGGTGATTTCTTTAGGCCGTATAAAGACTTTTTTAACTTGAGTACCAATCCTGACTTGATGTTCATACCTTCTGGTGGTTTAAGATACACCTCTTCATCTATGCGTCCATATAAAAACGCTCCTTTCACATCCATCTGACTAATATGATAATCCTTGTTAGCAGCCACTGATAAAAGAGTTCGTAATGTTTGCATTCTTAATACTGGTGAGTATATATCTTCAAATTGTCCTTCTTGTTGAAAACCTCGTACTACTAATCTTGCTTTGCAAATACTGTCTGTTCCTGTATTCTTCTTTGTAAAAACCCACTTTGCATCTAATATTTTCTGGTCTTCTGGTCTTTGGGTTACTTCAAAAGTTTCATTTTCTTTTAATACTTTTAATTCTTCTCTTACAGCTATCATCCATTCCTTTTCATCTTCTCTTCCTTTTATTTCTTCATAAGTGTGTGGAATATTGTCCTCATCACAAAATAAAGCATAAAATGCATCAATGTCATCTTCAAAATTCATGACATAGTCTTCTTGCCATGTCGGTTTCTTAGATTGTCTTCTTACTCTTCCTGTTTCTTGACTCTCTGAATTTCCTTTTTCTATTTCTGCTGTATCTTCTTTTTCTATACTTCTTACTTTTTCTTGGTTATTAAATTTCTTTCCTTCACTTAAGTTTCTGTCATGTTCTATTTCTTCAATACTTTCCTCATTCATTTTATTTGTAAGTTCTTTTTCAGATTTTTCTGTGTCTTCGTGATTATCATATCTAGGTAAGTAAATATCCTTTTCAGTATTTTTTTTTCTCTCATCAAAAACAACATTTCTTGCGATGACAACTGATCCTGTTTCTTCATTATAGAGTTTATATCCGCCAATAGCATATCCTATCATTATCATCTTCTTACCTTTATCATCCAGCTTTTTTCTTAATTCCTTAGGTACATGATTATATGCAGTACATCCAAAAACTCTTAAATTTGACACATCAGGCTTCCTATTTTCCCATAGTTCACTAGGAGTCTGCTCTCTTCCTGAAACTGGGCTTCGGTTAGTCACATACGCTGAGAATAATACAGCTTCTCCCCAAAATTCCTTCTTCATTTCAGAATCAATTAACATAGTTCGTGCTTTGTCCATAAGTGTCCTATTCATGCGTTCTGCCACGCCATTCATCTCTGGGTTATATGCTACTGTATGTTGCATGACTATACCATTCTTATGACAAAAGTCTTTAAAATCATTGGAGAGATATTCACGCCCATTGTCTAATCGCAATTTATAAAGATTAATATTAAAATGATTTGTTACCAAATAGTAATAATGTTTAAAATTATCAAAAACCTCTGGTTTGTTTTGCATTAAGTAAACCATTGTAAAGTGTGTGTAATCGTCAATGAATGTTACAAAATAATTTTTATCATCATATGTACTTGGAGAGATTGGCCCACAAACGTCAGTGTGTACAAGTTCTAAAGGACGTCTAGCTCTATATCCTGGTTTGTTAAATGGCTGTCTACAATGTTTACCCAATACACATGGTTCACACAAGTCATTTTCTATTGTTTTATTTTTTAATTCTGATAAACCATCCACCATATTTTTCTTAACTAATAAATTCAAATTAGCATTACCTAAATGACCAAACCTCCTATGCCATAATTCAATCTCATCTTCTTTTGTTTTACAAGTTAAATTACATGTTTTACCATTAGTTTCAAGATGCACAGTATATAACGTTTTATGTTTATCTCCAATTAATAACAAATTGTCATGTGTGTACACTCTTACTTTTCCCTGATTGAATACTACTTTCATACCTGCACTTTCCATTTTAGATACACTTAATAAATTTTTTCTTAATTCTGGTACATACAAAACATTATTTATATAACACTCATTTTCCTTTGTACCTACTCTACTTTTTACTTGTAAATTACCAACACCTATAGCTTCTAAATTTATTCCATTCTTAGCCGCAGCAATTTTAATTGGAACCTTTAATTCAAGATAATTTTCAAAATGTTCTTTTGTATTAATTAAATGGTCAGTACATCCAGAATCTACACAAAACTCTATCTTATAATTATCATTGGATATATTACCTTGCTGTCCATAGCTCAGGAATGCATTGTTCTGTACTGTATTGTTACCTGCTAAATTCACATCACTTTGTCCTCTTGTCCAGTTGTCTCCTCGGTTGCCATATCCATTTCCTCGTCTATACCCATTTCTCCAGTTACTTCCTCTTCCACGTTGTCTCATGTCATATCCTTGCCTGGTATTATCTTGTGGTCTGTTATTATTTCCTTGTCCGGTATCTCCTTGACCTATATTGTCCTGTCGTCCTTGTCCTCGACCTGTATGGTATCCACGTCCTCTATTCATTCTACATTGAAATTTCTTATGTCCTGGTTTCCCGCAGGTGTAACAATTAAATGCCGCTTGTGGATTTGTATCTGCCTTTTTATTACGCCCTTGGCGCCTCTCGTCTTCTGCCCGTAACCTTCTCTTTGCAAAAATGTATGTTATCTCACTCTGGGTTTCAAGCGATGAGATTACTATATTATAACTTTCTGGCATTGATAGTAACAAATAGTTTATTTTTTCTTCTTCAGATAATTTAACCTCAGCTCCTTCTAATTCATTGAATATTCCTTCAATCTCTAATAAGTGGTCTTGAAGAGTCTTCTTTTCATTATACTTTATTTCCGATAGTTTTCGCCTTAAAAACAAAGTCCCAACAGTACTCTTTTTCATAAAATTTTCCTCTAAACTTTTCCACATTAGATAGGCCGAATTTTTCTTCATATAATCAATGTGGGAGTCCGCCACACCGGCAATTAGTAATGCCTGCGCCCTTGACTCGAGTTTCTTATTTTCATTTTTAATAACAAACTGTTCACACTGAATTGCCGCTAAGCAATCATTTTCAGTGAGAATACTTTTCATGCGAAACGCCCACGTAGCAAAGTTTTTTCCGCAGAATGGTTCTATCTTATACTTTATTGGCTCCATCTTAGTTTTCCTTACTTTAATTCTATCGATTAATTATTACTTAATCGTACCTTAAATTCCTTTTCTTTCACTTTCGTTGGGACTGGGCCCATAACTATTATTGATGTTGTTAAATATTTTTATTCCAAAACCACATTGTACTTTTATAATATTTATTAGTAGGAAACATGAAAAATTACATCTTGTCTTATATGCAGCTGAGTGAGAACCACAGAGTATAAATATGCAATAACATAACATGTCACAGATAAAATAATAATCATAATCATAGGAATTGCATGGGTTGCTACCTCAACAATTAAGATTACTTTTTTCAATTGCAGTAGATAGAGACATGGACATTGACCATGTGGATGTTAGTACTGCATTTCTTAATGGGGAATTAGAGGAGACAATATATATGGAACAACCTCCTGGATATGAAAAGGATAATACTAAAGTTTGTTTATTAAAAAAGGGCATATATGGGTTAAAACAAGCTAGTAGAAGTTGGAATTTAAAAGTTAATGAGGTATTACAGAAAATAGGTTATAAAAGGTCAAAATGTGAACTATGTGTTTACTCAAAGATAAATAGTGAATGCACTGTAATAGTAGCTCTTTATGTAGATGATTTCTTTATTTTTAGTGCTAATAACTCTGAGAAACAGAAACTTTTAATACTCTAAAACAAAATTTTGATATAAAAGAGTTGGGTGAAGTTAAGAGTTGTCTGGGAATGAAAGTTGAAAGAGATAGAAAGAATGGTTTATTAAAATTATCCCAAGAAGAATATGTAAAAAACTTGTTAACGCGATTTGGCTTGACACAATGTAAATCAGTTTCCACCCCAATGCAAGTGAATGTTGTATTAGAAAAATCTGACACATGTGAGTTGGTAGGTGAGTTGATGTATTTGTCGGTGTGTACACGTCCAGACATTTCATTTGCATGCAGTAAGTTAGGACAGTATAATAATTGTCACACTGAGATACATTGGCAAGCAGCAAAAAGGGTACTAAGGTATCTCGCTGGAACATCTAATTATGGGTTGCAATTTAAGAAAGGAAATAACAAATTTGAAATATATGCTGATGCTGATTGGGGAAATGATATAGATGATAGAAAATCATTTAGTGGGATTGTAGTTAAGTATGGAGAATGTCTTATTAATTGGGAAGCACGCAAACAGCAATCAGTAGCATATTCTAGCACTGAAGCTGAATATTATAGTATAGGAGAAGCAGTAAAAGAAAGTAAATATTTGCATAACTTCTTTAATGATATATTTAGTTACTGTTTGCCTGCAATCACTATTTACAATGATAATTTAAGTGCTCATAATATTGTTGAGAATAATTTATGTCATCGAAGAACTAAGCATATTGATATCCGTCATCATTTTATTCAAAATGCTGTAAATGATAATTCTATTATATTAGTATATAAACCCACAGCAGATATGATTGCAGATATACTAACAAAACCTCTTCAAAAGTGTAAACATATTAAATTTGTTGAAAGTCTTGGTTTAGTTTAAATTCTTGTTTTTATTGTATTAAACAGAGTGTACCTAGTTTGTAAAATTATTTTAATGCCTATATAATTGAGTAAGGGGGAGTGTTAAAATTGTCATTGTGTAAAAAGGCAATTACTCAATTATAATGTTTTATTTTTTATTGTATTTTAAGTGGTGTACTCTATGGTATTTTTCTTCTTCTTGTCTGTGGTACATAAAGCAAGTAAGATGTGTGTTCTCTTGTAATTTTAAAATAAAGTTAAAACCAATTACAAATGTGGCAATTTACTGAAACCTTTAACAAACTGAACTAAAACTGGCTGTCACAATGTACAATCTCAAACAATGTGTAAATATTTTCTACAGTAAAGGCAGTTACACAATTAGCAGTCTCATTAAGTAAGTTTGATTATGTAAAAGTAAAAAAATGTATATAACAGTACAAACACATAAACAAGAACACGTTAACAAAGGATTCCGCGCGACGGTTTTTTTTTAAAACTAGAATAACTGGAAGGTCCCAGACACAGTAATCTGGCTTGTAAGGTACAGCAATAGACGAAACCTCTATATCCAACCAATACACACGTTGGTCGCCACTGTTACATTTGAGATTTTGCCCCTCTAGTGGTGAAGGAACAAAAGCCCAGATGCAAGGTGGGTTGGTATTGACATGCAAAGAAACAACAAACTGTCTCAACAACATAAGTTTATTTAGTAATAATCTAACTTTAAATAAATATAAAAAAGGTTAATGTCAGCCAGCGTTATTCCAGTCGGTAGAACTATGGTTGCTGGGGGTTGGAGATAAACCCAGTACTGTTCCTTTTTAAAGTTTCAAATTAATTCAAAGTCGAAAATACCAAGCTACAACCTTCCTTCCAGTTATTAATGAATATAATACTAATTTATTACTAAATGGGCGCCAGGGACTTGAAGAGTCCCGGATCCCTGAGCCGACGAAAATATTAAACACTCCTCCAGTTAAGCGTAGGTGTCGAACCCGGGGTCCTTGAAAATGAAGTTGAAGGCCGGCTTCTGATTTCGAAAACCGGACAGGTGATACTCTGGTTCTAATATGAACCGGTAGAATTTAAGTTAAAGTTTATGTAATAAAAAAAAACCGTCCCGCCTGCGCTAATTCGCTAGGCGGACTCTGCCACCGCACAGTCGTCACCACAGGAGGCTTTGAGTGGACTCGAGGAACGGGTCTCACGTCCAGGCCCCAGAGGCGCCTCTAGATCCTGGCGGCGAGACGAATCTCTCGAGTTGCCACACGGTTGATGAATGGTGAAAACACTTGAATGCAAGATCCGACCGGCTGGAGAACGGGTCCGCCTAGAGTATGGCGAATCTTTTCAACACATGGAATCCTTTGAAAACGTGGGATAAAGTTTGTAGCTTATTTCAAGCGTGATCGATGGCAAATCGACGCCAGTGACCTACTAGTGTCCTGTCATACCACCAAACCGGAATTAGGCGGAGCACCTAGAAAATCTGCACTGATGACAAAACCACTACACCAAGATATTCAACTCTTGAAAATCCCTAACAACTGTCAAACATGACGTTTATACTCTGAAACAATAACAATTTTCAGGGTCCGAGCTAACAAACTCATTATTTCTCATTTCTAACACTAATGTTTGTCTTGAGTGGGGTAACTTTTCCCCTGATACTTTCGGCGAATGGGAGGTTTTTCTTTTGAGTATTAAAAAAAAAAAATTGTTTCCAAGAACTCTCTAGATGGCGTTGAACTGACTACGTTATTACTGTCAAAGCCAAAACGCCAAAACGCTTGGAAAAAAAAACATTGCGACACGTCACGTCACACACACATACCGTACCGCATACGATCGTTGACTTGACTGCTGAATGACACTTCACTTTCGTTTGCCTAAGCTTCCGAATATAACCCAGTTTTCTCGCGCTTTTTTAAAATTCAGTTTTGTTTGTTCGTTGTTTTCGTTAAGTTTTTGTTTTATCTTTGTTATTATTGTTACTGTTAAAACCTGCCTGCGGTTTTTCACCATGAGCAAAGACTATGGTTCTTGGTCCGTGGCGGACCTAAAATCCGAGCTTCGGAAGAGCAACGCGAAATTGACAGGAAAGAAAGCTGTTCTCGTACAAAGGTATGTACTTTAATTGTGCTGCAGATAACCCTTCTAAATTTTATGTTATAAATTCCATTATCCGTGCTATCTGCAGCACTCATGCTAAATGAATGTAATTAATGGACGTTAATGGGCATTTTCACTTTTAAGTGTACCCTGATGATTGGGCCGGATCTTGCGGAACACCAGTTTGGTTTCCGCAGGGGGCGCTCGACGGTGGACGCCATCATGCGCGTGAGAGCCCTCACGACGGGGGATGCGGTGTCCCGGGGTGGGGTGGTCTTGGCGGTGTCTCTCGACATCGCCAACGCCTTCAACTCCATGCCCTGGAGCTGCATTAGGGAGGCACTCCGGTATCACCGGGTGCCGACCTACCTTCGTCGTGTGGTCGGGGACTACCTGACGGACAGGTACGTCATCTACCCTGGTTGCAGCGGAGAGTGGAACCGGCGAGAGATGTCGTGCGGTGTTCCACAGGGATCGGTTCTGGGGCCGCCCTTGTGGAACATCGGTTACGACTGGGTGCTGCGCGCCGACCTCCCTGACGGCGTCAGCGTAGTTTGCTACGCTGACGACACGCTGGTGCTGGCGCAAGGGAGGTCGCACGAGGCGGCGGCCGAGCTGATGACTCGCGGGGTTGCGATAGTCGCGGAGAGGATCCGGCAATTGGGTCTCGAGGTGGCGCTGCACAAGTCCGAGGCCATGTGCTTTCATGGGCCTCGGAATGCGCCACCGTCGGGATCCATGCTCACGGTGGGAGGGGTTCCCATCGGCGTCGAGCCGACGTTGAAGTACCTAGGTCTCGTCCTCGACAGCCGGTGGAACTTCGTGGAGCATTTCCGACGTTTGGCCCCCAAACTGGAACGGGCCGGGGCTGCCTTCAAGCGGCTCTTGCCCAACCTGGGGGGTCCAAACGCCTCCTGCCGGAGGCTCTACGCGGGGGTCGTGCGGTCCATGGCCCTTTACTGATAAAAATACGAGTATTTTTTTAAAGTTATGTTTTTAAGATATTTAAAGGTCCTAGGCTGTACTAAATAGTCTGAAGGTCTGAAAATTGTATTTTATTTTTAATAAATAGCATATTTTCCTTATTAAAAATGGAAAATTAATGGACATTGCAGTGAAATAGTGGTCAGTTTGGTGACGATTTAAAAATCGTCCTGTTTTTATGTTTTAAGTAATTTGACTTATGTTTTAATTTCCTTCGCTACTGAATATTACAATCCATCGAAAAAAACAAATAATTATCTTGAATTGAAATCATATTTTTCTAAAATGAGGTTTCAACTTCGGTTTTGTGACAAGTGACGCTACGAAGATTGATTTTTTTATTATATTCCTTTGATAGTGTGGTTAGTTAATTATATAGTAATATATTAGTAGTTAATTATATAATATATTTTTCAGTTTTTAATATTTTATCTGGCTAAAACAATATCCAAACAGTTATTTAGTAAAACAACAAAACTAAAGTTATAAAAAAAAATATTTTGTCCACATGCAAATTGGGACAGTCACCAAACTGACACATTGAAAAACCTTAAGCTGAGGTTACATGTTATAAAATAAAACATAGCTTTGGTAATTAAAAGTCTTTATTGTTTCACATTTTTTATTAAAAGTATTTGAACTTACATTATTAAATTTAATCTTATGTGTTATCCATCGACAACCAAGGAACATAATTTGAATATTAATCAATATGCAAAAGGGACAACCTCCCCAAAAGATATTATTATAATATAACTACGAAAGTACCTACAGTAGGTTTTTTAATTACCGTTAAAAGGAATTTAATCAGTCTCAAGTTAAATAGTCTTTGATATCACTATGTAGATTATAATTTAAATAGTAACTAACCTAGCTAACTGTTCTTCTTCTTAAGAAAACTAATCTTGGCACTTTATTTATTTATCTATTCAGTCTTATAGTAGAACTTACTTTATTATTATGATTAAAAGTCTCAATTGTTATTAATCAACCTAGGAATGTTATATCAACGATATATAATACCCGAACATATTTCTTTGGTATCTTATTAAATATAAAAAAATATAAAAATATATTATGTTCTCAAAACTTAATACAAAATTAAGCGTATAAATTGCAAACATCACATTCATCTGGAGTAAAATGGTCGTAAACAACATAATTACAAGAAAAACACCAGAAGTTTGAACATTGCAACAAATTCCAAATATCCGTTTTAGTCATTTTCAAAGTGAAATGTAGTCTTGTTGAATTGTTTATCTTTTGTTGACATCCAAAACACTTATCACTTAAAATAAAATGAGTCATGGGCCAGGGCCAGGTAGCGTCATCAATATAAAACTGCTCCAA
Organism: Eugnorisma glareosa; assembly: GCA_947578425.1. Lineage (NCBI taxonomy): Eukaryota > Metazoa > Arthropoda > Insecta > Lepidoptera > Noctuidae > Eugnorisma > Eugnorisma glareosa. The sequence continues at coordinate 13,119,269 of OX387960.1, read as the reverse complement.
ATCATGCCTTGTGAGTACCTTATCCACGTCATGGAAAATCACCATATTTTGCGATATACCTAATTGCATCAGATGTACTCAAGTGTAACCGGTCAATCAATCTGAAACAAAAATAAAAATATTTATAGAAAAAAAAAAAACTTTGGTTGAATTAATCTTATAAAGTTCTACTAGAAAATACAGTACCTTCCAATAACAAACATGACTCGCAAACATAATTACAGCAGTCAGGTTCTGCCATGCACTCATAATAAAACCAGTTTTTGCAAGAAATACATTTTCCTTTTTGGTTAAGAACAGAAGAAAAGCATTTATGGCATTCCAGAAAATTAATGTTTGATACAATTTTTGGTTTTTTGCAGATTGTTTTGCCTTGGTCTTTTACTGCACCAATTTTCTCAGAGAACTGTTTTTTTGCTAAAGTAGAAGCAGACATTTTGGTATCTTTAATTAACATTCGTACTCCTTTAGTTCTGGTTAATCGTTTTTCAGGTTGTCTCTTGACTTGTGGTGTTTTAATAAAAATTACGTTTTTGGGATCAACAAAGCAGTGACTTCCATCTGTAGGACGCTTTCCTTTTGGTAAATTTAAAGACATATTTTTAACATCAGAAAGCTGGGATGAAGTTGCAATCAAACCTGCACCATTACTTCCAAGTAAACCTTTCTCAGTATGCGATGAAGTGGTCACTTGTTCATTTTCAAAGGTAATAAGCTGCCATGAGTCCTCGGTGTCTAGCTTAGAAAGTTTGTCGTCAAAAGTGAATGTTAAATTATCAATATCGATAGTATTCAAGTCAAAAGGTTCATCGATATTATTCAGTCCCTCGAATAAATCCGATGAGAAATTTAAAGAAGATTCATGGGCAGTTTCCATTTTGGGGTTGTTTGTCACTTGTTTGGGGGTCCATCATCCAGACTTTGCTCAGTTTCTACTTCGTTGTTCTCTTTAACGTGTTGGGGTATTTCTTCAACACATGGCCTTGAAATTTCTGAAGTTGAGGGGCAAATATCGGATGACTTATTTTTGCCACCTGAACTGATTACAACAGAATGTGACTTTGGTGAAAAACACGCACATTGACCTCTTAGGTCACCGCAAAAGCAGCCGACATCTCTATATTTTATAATAAACGATTCGTCACTTTGGCTGGTAGTAATTTGGTGTAATTGCATGGTCCCCTTTAATACCGGTATTTTATCCGGTAAAACTTTTGACACATTTTCAATTGCGCAACTGTCAATCAGGAATACTTTGGTCACTTTCAAACATAGATAGATAGATAGATAAATCATTTATTTAGTGAACACAAAAGACACAACACACGGAAGTACAATTAAATTATACAATTTACATGAATATTTCTGAAATACCTTTAAAAAAACAAGGTGCCAATATACAAAAACGGAAACATCATTTATGAAATAAGTATGGTAACACCATGACAGACTTCAAATAAAATAACGAGTATTTAAACAAGGTGCGGTGTGCGCCTCAAGGTTGCACCAAATGGGAGTCCAGCTCAGCATGTGTCAGGCATGCACCTGACGCTGATATTCTGCTGGATCCCTGAAGTGACATACGGACGTCGAGCAGACGAGATAAATTGGTTTTGTGATAAAGTGTTGTTCATGCACGGATAAAATTGTGTAAGTATACCCTCAACTTAAATCAAGTATTTTACAGTAAGCTTAGTGTATTGGAAACGTTCTTGTTAATTGGAATGTGTTTTAATACTTGAGTATTTATTATGTTAAATGTATAGTGTTTATATGAGTAATTATAAGTGTATAAATAAGTGTATAATACTAATATTATAGCAGCGTAAGTGCGTATAACAAAAATAAACGATTTGGCTAGATTAAATTTATGTTAAAATAGATAGATATATATATGTTTATATGTTTATAACATGTTAAGGTACCTACCTAATTATAATTATTGACCAACAAAAGATTCACAAACTATTAAATTACTAAGAACCCCCTTGTTCACAGGTTTGTGACCTGTGTTGTGTGATTCGGGAAGAAAACAGCACACAGTCAGATGATGGACGTGTTCGAGACAATCATACCCAGTTTTTTCTGGGATTCGACAAGAAACTGCCGCAGTCGAGCTCTGAAGGTGCCAAGACATTTAAGATTCCTTATCGGCGGGGGAATGTTGTTGCAGCATTTGGATGCGGCGTATCTAAAACTTCCCCTGAAAGCTGCTGTCTTGTGCGATTGAGTGGAGAGTTGCTGCGAGCACTGCCTACTTGCGCATTCTCTTCTGCTAGCGATCCAGCTCAGTTTATTGTATAGGTAGGTCGGCTGCCTGTACTTTATAACTCCAAAAAGTATGCATGCCAAGTGCAACTTACGTCGCGACTTCATCTTAAGTATACAGTGCTTATTTAGGAATGGCGTAACGTGACTTCTTGGTGGGATTGAGAAGCAGAATCGAGCGCAGGCATTTTGCACCCTTTGGATCAGCCGCTCAGTTCTTGCCAGTATCCGAGGTCCAATAACTGCATCTGCGTAGTTTAGGTTGGATAGCACGAGTGACTCAACCAGCTGGATACGCAGCTCCTCTGATAGATAAGGCCTTATTTTATAACTTAACATCGTATTAATAAGTTATAAGCATCTTTTGTGTCAACAATATCGTTACCAGTACACACTTTTCTATCAAGAGTGCGTTTGATGCTCCCTCCTATTCCATCGGCCACGTTTTTGCCGTGGCCTGCCTCATAAAATGACCAAGTGGTATATTGCAGCAGATACTTTTTTGTATAGTGAACCAGCAAATAAAAGTTTTTTTTCTGGCGATATTGTGATGAGGGTCCATCCGAGAAGAAGTGTATTATCGCCGTTTCAGGGGTTTCCCGCTTTATCATCTCAATAATAGGAGTCAGGTGTGCCCAGATCGCTGCTGGTTGATGACTTGTATTGTCTGACAATGTGCAGAAAGATTGAGTGCGATCTTTCCAAAATACCATCCCAGTATGGAGGCATATTTGAAGGTTTGATGCCCCGTAATGCATAGACTGAATCTCCTCAGCAAGTTTGGCTTGGTAGTTTTCAGAGAAATCGCATACTATCACGGCTTCTTTTTCTTTTAGCTCATTCACTGCCTTTTTATATAGGTTTTGCTGATGTATCTTGTTAAAGAAATGTTTTTTGAACATTAATAAGTCATTTTCAAAATCTTTTTTCAAGTCACTCAGAGTTCCTTTTTTTGTCATTGTTTTCTTAGTTGTTATTTCCTTCATCTCTTGGTCTTCCATTTTCTGATACGTATGATCTTGTCTAACCCAACGTGACCATTCCACATTTTGCTTTAATTTCTCGGCACTGATTTGTTGATAATGCACTTGTTTGTCCTTACATTTCAGACATTTATTCCACATGCAATCAGTAATTTATGTCACATGATACTTGATTTAAAGTATCTCGTATACTGCCAATGACTAAACCATTTTTGACCATAGCGGTATGAAGAAATACAAAGTTGCTGTGTTTCACGCACAAGCACGTAGATCTTGAAGATAAGCCAGGTGACAAAACAAAAAATGGTTTGTGTAAATAAAATGTGGTGAAACCATAACGCCCACCTTCAGCTTTGTATTTTTTGAAAGTATCTAGCAATGTGTCTAATAAATATCGAATTTGGACTTTTTCTTTATTTTTTGTTCGAACTTCCTTTTTACCGGCGGTATTACGACTAATGTCGTCTCTTGTGTAGAATTTTGTAATTTCTGCGATGCCACTGCGTCTTAATTTCTTTTTCTTTTCTCTTCCTTTACCCTTCAGTCCCAACATTTTAGAGATAACCGACTTGTTTCCGGAATTCGTTACCAATTTTCGTAAGGTTTTCTTTTCTTTCCTATCCGAGCAACTTTGATATGTTGTTTTTAGTGTGCTTTCTAAAATTTCCTCTCTAGCTTTCATTTTAACAATCTTTAAATTCAGGACTTCAATCTCTTTTGCCGTTTTTTGTTTGAACCTTTGGAACCGCTTTCGATAACTTTCCAGGTTCCTTTTAATTGTGTCATTGTATCTCGTGTACCGTTTACATTTATTTACAAGAACTTTATTTTTTTTTCGCAGATTCCGAATTAAAATATCGTTAAAGTTATTTTCTTGTGTATCTCTACTAGAGACAGGTATAATGTTTTCATCTTGCGAAATAGCCAGAACTTTGTTTCTCTTTTGTTTCTGCCGGCTAGTCCTTTTATTCTTTCTCCACTCTTCCCTTCTTTTTTCGGCTTCTTCTGGCGTCAGTTCTGAAATTTTTTTCTTCTTTGATTTAATTTTTTCCAAATTTTTCTTTCTTTGGTTTTCATGTTTCTGAGGGTTTTCTAATTTTAATTTTTCTCTGTAACGTCTCGTCCTTTCCGCGCCACTTAATGGCATAGTGAACTATACTCGTATTAAAAAAAAACTACCTGAAAATAAATATTGCAAATTGTGGATGTTGTGATCCCAGCCTTATGTGTCAGTTTGGTGACATTTGTAGTCAGTCCTATATGTGACGGAATAAAAATGTCACCAAACTGACGTCACATTCACGGGCAAGATTAAAAGAGAAAAGTTTTCTAATCACAGTTAAATATTTCATAAGAATAAAGTATCTGAAAATATTTGCAAGTGATATCTTATTCGTTTAAAACAGTTGAAGGATATAAAACCTCCTGTCTTAATAAGGAAATAATATCACTAACCTGACAAAAAAGTGGAGACAGCCGCCGACACAAACAAAACCACCCTTCACTCGAGACACTGTATCAAAACTGACGTTTTAATTATGCCGGCCGTGATCTTTTTCACAAAATGTTGCCATTTTAGGCACTATCAGTTTCTTAGTAATTATTTTGAACAACTGGAACCGTCACTAAACTGAAATGTCCAACCGGTTTAAGTTTAGAACGTTTTTTGAAAATGTAATTTCCGCCTGTGTTATTGGAGTTTAAATTGTACAAATTTAATTTTTGTGACGAGAGAAACATACACTATGGTTGCACCAAAACTTTTAAATGTATTCGTAGTACCATTTTAGTAATTTTGGCCAATTCAATGTTGGTAAGGGGTGGGACATGCCAGAAACAGTTACCCTGATTATTTAAAATACTCATAAATTAATAATTCAAACGTATTTTACCAGGATTGCAGATGGATTCGTCAATTAAATATATATTTTACCGTTTTATTCCAAAAATTAGACAATATGTCCACTATTTATCTTGCTATAAAATTTTGAATAAGTGGGACAGCGTCAAAATGGCGGGTACACTTAAAAGTGAAAATGCCCTAATAAGTTTGATGTCTTACTCCTAACTTCTTTATTGTTGCAGACTTGAGGATTACGATAAACTGTTCGGGCCCCTCATCACTGACCCGGAAACAGTGTATACAATTCCACTTCCACCTCCTCAACATTTTCAAGATGTCACCAGTAGCTCACCAATGCCATCTTTAAACAGTGAAGAAATGGAAATGTTCTGCCGTCTCACAGAGAGAGACAATATTACTACTTCACGTAATATGTATGATGAATACTTTTTAATGTCATGCCGATTAGCTAAAGAACATGGTGATTACTATGTGACTGGTATGGTTTTATCGGAAATGAGGAAAACCATTGTGTACAATGTAGTTGTAAAATTGAAAAACCACCTTGTACTAGAAGCACAATGTGAATGTGCGGCTGGAATGGGGCCATATGCTCAATGCAAGCACATTTTAGTAGTTATCTGCGGTATAATTGACATGTACCAAAATAAAAGCATCAAACTCAAAGAAAGTGTGACTTCCAGCCTGCAGACATTCCATCAGCCAAGAAAGCTGCACACTGGAGAGCCCGTAAAAGCCGAAGAACTTGCACTAAAGGTCAAAGATACAAAGTACAAAGAAATGATATCTTTTGACCCAAGACCCATTGTTGAGACTCCAGAAGATTTTACCAAAACTTTTAAAAATGCTGTAGCCAACTTCTGTGGCCAGAGTAATGAATGTTACGTCATGCCAATAGCACAGATCATTAAATCAGCTGATAAGCAAAGCATATATGCAGACCATGATTATCTTCAACTGACACAAGAACAAGAATATTTAGAGCAAAGAAATTTAAATGAGCAGGAAAGACGTACCCTTGAAGAGAAGACAAGAATAGACCGCAAATTATGGACAAAGGAGCGACGAACACGGATCCAAAGCTCCAATTTTGGCAGGATTTGCAAAGCAACCAGCGGTGAAAAAAATATTGCAGCTTCTTTTGTTAAAGCTTCAGATTTGTTAACCCCATCCATCAAACATGGGGTTAAGTATGAAGATGAGGCTGTGCGTGAATTTGAAGCAAACATGCAGATGTTGACCGAGAGGTGTGGAATAATCAAAAATGATGTGACGTTCCGTTCCTTGGTTTAACGTACCTAGATCAGCGCCATCTATCCAGCGGCTAGGGAAGAATTAAAAAAAAAAAAAAGAAAAATCCCTCATTGAGAACGTATAACCTAGTCACCCTAAGTCATTGACACACCACAGATTAATTATGGATTGTGTGCTCCTTGAAAGTTCTAGTATAAAGTTTTTCATTATGAACTATTTTAACCAAAAGCTGAAAATTATTAAGGATTGGTCTTTATGAGATTAGTTCGATGGTTCCCAATTAATATGTTAAAATTAATTATTATCGATTAAAACTTGAACTGCGAATCAGCAACCGCAAGATGTCGCCTCAGTCAGAAACTGACGTTCAACTGCATGACATTTAGAACGTCAACAATCGCAACTTATTTACGTTACGATGGATCTAATTTATTATGAAAACCTGTTTAATATGGTTCTGATAAGTGATTTATCGTCAGAAAGTGTTAACAAAGAGTCCAGTGACGAAGTACAGATGAAGGGAATGACTCCTTCTATAAATCGCAAGCCGAAATCATTTGTACAAACTACACTGAAAATTTCACTTGTAAACCATTGAGATCAATATTGGAAACCTCACAATTTACAACGCATGCTCACAGGTAAATATTAAGTACCAAAAAAACAACGTAACAATACACATAATTATGAATTTACTTAATTCACAAAATAAATAACAGTCATTCGTCAATAAAAGGAAAATCATTCATATCTTTTGACCCAAGACCCATTGTTGAGACTCCAGAAGATTTTACCAAAACTTTTAAAAATGCTGTAGCCAACTTCTGTGGCCAGAGTAATAAATGTTACGTCATGCCAATAGCACAGATCATTAAATCAGCTGATAAGCAAAGCATATATGCAGACCATGATTATCTTCAACTGACACAAGAACAAGAATATTTAGAGCAAAGAAATTTAAATGAGCAGGAAAGACGTACCCTTGAAGAGAAGACAAGAATAGACCGCAAATTATGGACAAAGGAGCGACTAACACGGATCCAAAGCTCCAATTTTGGCAGGATTTGCAAAGCAACCAGCGGTGAAAAAAATATTGCAGCTTCTTTTGTTAAAGCTTCAGATTTGTTAACCCCATCCATCAAACATGGGGTTAAGTATGAAGATGAGGCTGTGCGTGAATTTGAAGCAAACATGCAGATGTTGACCGAGAGGTGTGGAATTGTTGTGCATAGTGAATTTCAATTCTTGGCTAGCACACCAGACCGGCTAGTAGGCTCTGACAGTGTACTTGAGGTGAAATGCCCATATACTGCAAAAGAAAAGAACATATCCCCAGAAACAGTGCCATATTTGTACTTGTGTGAAAAAGAAGGGTGTTTGAAACTTCATGAAAAACACAATTATTACTATCAAGTACAAGGCCAGTTGCTATGTACTGGAAGGCAAACAGCTTACTTCTGTGTATACACAATTACAGATTTTAAAATAATTGTTATTAAAAAAGATGATAGTTTTATAACAACAATGTTGCAAAAACTGACAAACTTTTATAATTTACATTTTAAAAATGTTCTTTTAAATAGATATTTGTACAATAAAACATAATAAACTAAACAGATTTTTAAGTTCTTATATTACCACCCAAACTTATAACTATTCAATATATAGGGTGAAATCTATACCATTTGACAAACTTTCAGGACCGAACCGAGGTTTTCTGACCAACTTTCTTGCTTCAAATCAGATGTGCCATACAAAAGCTGAATCAATAACTTCTTGACCAAAATGAATGGTACAGCATAGATTTCTTTTTCAACTAGGTAGTTAGTCCTGAAGAAAAGTTCTGTTGTTCTTACTCATGAGCAGATACATTGCTGAAAGTTTGTAGAATGTCTTCAATTTCAACTTGTAGGTAGATTACAGGGCACAGGGTGGTTTGTGCAGAGCTTTATTAATGCCATGCTCTAATAAGGCTTCATTATGATATAAATAGGTAATGAAAACACATTTCTGCCTGCTTAAGCATTTTTATTAACAATACTTGAGTGGAAATTAACTAACATAGCACAAATTAATACAATGTCACTGGACAACATTGTTTCAGTCTGATTTAAGGGTTGAGATAGTATTTTATATGTTTTCAATAAGCCAATTATCCTTTCCACATGAACTCTTTTGCTGGCTACTTTCCGGTTTGATAAAAGTAAAAACGACGGCATATTAACCTTAACTCCATATGGCATGAAAATATCTTGAACATTTAGGCCTTTATCTACCATTATTTCATCGTTGTAATCAAATCTGCCTAGTATAGAACTTCTTTCTATGATTTGCCTGTCAGTGGCCGATCCACCATAACATGGAGACACATAATTTATCATGCCACTGGGAGTAATCCCAATAAGAAACTTAATGGTATTTCTATTTTTGTACATAGAACATGTTACTTGTTGCGCAAAGGGGAGTTTTGTTTTTTTTATTGGACATTCCGTTGCGTCTATAACAACCCGTGTTGATGGAAACTTATCATAAAAGTCTAAAGGCATGTACGCTCTTACACTATTTTTATCAATCCAGATATCTAAGTTTTTCCACTGAAGTGACATAAATCTAATCCAAGTTATGAAAATATTATACACCTGGTATATTGGGATAGCAAACATCATTGCTATTTCTTCATTGGGTTTATGTCTTCGCAGGATTAAAAGAGTTATAAAAAATTGTTCTAAAGCATCAATTTTCTTTGGAGGCTTTTTATAAAAATAATTTAATTTATTTACACATTGCCCTAAGGTTTGGAAAACAAAGAACAGTTTTTTGTAATTCTCGAGGCCTGTGTAAAAATGAATCGCTTTATCATTATTCTTGTAATAATTAATGCTCTGTGTGCCTTTATCTTCTGTTTGAGTACAAATTTCATGTTTTTCAGTAATAATGCTAACATTCAGGGTTTGAACATATTTCTCATGGCATTCCCTGTTATCCAATGAACTTTCTTGACATATTATCTCTTCACTTTGAGCAATCTCTAAGTTTTCTGCAGTATTCAACTCTCCCATTTCTATATCAGTATTGCTAACATATTTTGAATATGGTTGCCTGTCAGACTCGGCTTCTTCAATATCACATTTTAATGGATCCTCACTTGACTCACAAGGCACGGTATTGAAATAAATTTGCTCTTCTGCAAATGATATTGGAGGAGCTGTAAAAAAAGAAGAAATGTTAGATACATAGATATTATTAATGTTATGACTTTTTTCATTGTTTGATGCAGTAAGTAAATGTAAAAAGACGCTTACTGCATGCATATGTCTTTTGAATTTGAGAGAAGTTGAGAGCCAGTGACTCTTGATGTTCATCAGGTTCTAGAGCAGTGCATGATGGTGAATCTTGATCTTTGGATGTTATGGGAAGTTGAGAATTTTTCCATGGAAATATGGATGGAATGGCTGTTTTCTTCAACACTTTTGATGCCACATCTAAAAATAGGTAGGTAAACTATTATTAGAATATAATCTTCTCAGATTATATTCTAATCAGCGCCATCTATCCAGCGGCTAGGGAAGAATTAAAAAAGAAAAAAAAGAAAAATCCCTCATTGAGAACGTATAACCTAGTCATTCACCCTAAGTCATTGACACACCACAGATTAATTATGGATTGTGTGCTCCTTAAAAGTTCTAGTATAAAGTTTTTCATTATGAACTATTTTAACCAAAAGCTGAAAATTATTAAGGATTGGTCTTTATGAGATTAGTTCGATGGTTCCCAATTAATATGTTAAAATTAATTATTATCGATTAAAACTTGAACTGCGAATCAGCAACCGCAAGATGTCGCCTCAGTCAGAAACTGACGTTCAACCAGTGTTTCCACAATGAGGGGAAATTTCCCTTTTGAGGGGAAAATAGGGCCCAGAGGGGAAGCAAAAGGGGAAAGAGATGAAAAGGGGAAATCGAGGGAAATCATGGGTAAAGCCTAACCAAAAAATATTTCAGAACTAATTTCTGTATGGACTATGTGTTACCGTATAAAAGATACAGTGACGACACCAATGCAGGTTTTATACATTTCTGGTCAGACAATGAATAAGAACACGAACGTTGAATTATATTTTATTCATGAGTCTAATTTTTTTGGATTCGCTGGCAGTTGCATTGGCCTGCACAAACTTCAGGTGTGGGATTTCTAACAGATTTTTCATCAGTTGTACAGACGTTGTTCCCGTTCTTTTTAAGCCAGATTTTACGCACAGGATTGATCCAACTGTTTCATTATCGAGCCTGTTGCGTTTATCAGTTTTAATATTATTTAAATCACTAAATAGTCGTTCTACAGCAGCATTCGAAAAAGGCAGTGACATAAAATAATTTACCAAAATTGGCAGTTGCATGAATTTGCCTCTGCCCTCAACATTTTTTTTTTTCAAACATTTTTTTCCAATAGCCTACAGTATCCGTGGAATTGTTAGAATCGATATCTGAAAGGAGACTTTGATTTCTCCATTCCTTGTCTAGTTCTGTGAAATCAATAGTAATGTGTGAAGGAATGTATTTTTTTGCAATTGCGTACAATGACGTAGGAGTTAAATCATTGGCATTTTTTGGATTTAAAAAAGACGAATCATTGTGCACATCTTCAAATACAAATCGTTTCTTAATCTGTACGATCGATTCAATATAAAACAATTTTGCAGACTTAAAAATTTTCTGAACTTCACAGTCTTCTTTATTTTCTACCTCTGTTAATAAATTGGTTGCATCCACACCTAAATAAATACGTTTCAGTTCAAGATGTTCTTCTGTCTGATAAGGATTGATTTGGTTAGCAGGGGTTTGTTTGACATAATTTCTATTCATGAAATTTAACGCCAATGTCTTGATTAATTCCTCAGTTTGGGTCTTTAATTCTGAGAATTTAGGATAATCAGCTTGAAACATGCAATTAAAATCATTGAAAAGTCCAAGAGTGTAGTCTACAAAATGCATTTGGCATTTTATCAAAGGGTTCTCCAAGGTTTGGAGAGTGTGGCGGTTCGCATGTGTTGGATCTTCGAAGTTTAATATTCTCCAGTAACTCAACAATGGATCCCACTGTTCTAAAATTCTTCGAACGCATGCTTGAAGCGACAACCACCTGGTTTGACAAGCTCTCAATATTTTATGGGGTTTGACTTCATGGAAGGTTTGGAACTCTTTGAAAGCAGCCGAATTTTTAGGGCTCCTCCCAAAGTGATTGTACACATTGCGGCACAAATCTTCTAAAGAGTTGCTCAACTTAGTGCATGCGTAACTCGCCACCAGATGTATCATATGGCATGTGCATTTTGAGACGAATACTTGAGGATAATTTTCTTTGATTAGTTGAGACACAGAGTTATGCTGTCCCATCATGACTGCAGTCGTGTCAGCACAAAAGCCTATCCAGTTTTGCAGAGGCACATTGTTTTCTTTCAGCGTGGTAATCATTTGTGTGTACAAAGCCACAGCGGTCCCGTCTGGGCAATCTACTACGTCGATTACATCTACTTTCGTTTCAAAATTATGGCAGTAGCTGACTAGTATCGCTAGTTGCTTTTTGACGCTAACATCAGTTGTTTCATCAATATAAACAGAAAACAAATGCTGGTTCAGTTCACTAACAATTTTTTGATTAAAAAATGGGCGCAAACCATTCCTAATGATATTAGTAGCTTTTTGTTTACCTAAAGAGATTTGCGATGTGATTGCCTTCTCTGGTAAAGATTTAATCAATTCAATCAAAGGTTCAACAGATGAAATAGGAAGATTGTTTTCGACGATATATGAACAAATGGCAGCTTCAGTGTTTTTCAGCTTTGTATTTTCTGAAACAAATGTTGTAATACTGGGTTGATTTGTATTAGACTGAAGCAAAGCCTCCATATTGTTTGTGTGAACTTTTCCAACACCATGCTTTTTGAGCTCCGATTTGCCCGCCTTCATAACCACATTGCACACCTTACAAATTGCATTGTCATCGCTATTTCCCTTTAAGAGCCATGCTTTGAACTCTGGTAGCTTAAGCCAATCATGCATGAACTTCTTTTTGAATACCTTTTTCACACCTTTTACTGTAGACTTAGAACTAGTCGACTGCTTTTTCTTTTCATTTTCAGTATTGTATCCCTCTTCTTCATCTTCAGTACAGTGGTCAACCTACAAAATACAAGATAGGCAATGAGTTAATTTACAAAACTCATGTATCTCATTAGATTACAAAATAACTAAAACATTTAATTTTATAAATACTATAAAAATCTTGGCCATTTAATTTAAAAACACATCATTTAAATATTTATGTGAAATAACAAACAATTATCAATTGTTCATTTTCAACTTCCATGTCTGGCGAAGTTTGAGGATCTAATTGTTTCTTCTGAACCTCGGCATAATTACTGGACTGCAAACTCGTTCCGGGCTGCGGGTCTAAATAAACGCAAGTACTAGCACCGGGTCTATCGGATGAGCGCACCGCAACCTTTTCTTCATTCTGAAAGAAATTTAGTAATCGCGGTTCAATCAAATTTAAATTCCTGTAGCAATGTCAGGCAAATTATTTCCCATCCCAAATAAAAAACTAGTTGGCAACAGTCTTGGAGGAAGCATTAGGCTGTATGGTGGTACTATATCTTTGCTTGCCAATTAGTTTATATAAAGAAATTTAAAAAAATCATAACCTAAAATCGTAACCTAGATTTCATTGCTGACCCATAATATAACAATGGAAGCACAAACTCACCGATTTTTTTGCAGAAACATTAATTAGCCACCGATCCATTTTTCACAAATATCTATTATATTACAACCGTCGCAATAATATTTCTAGCTGTAGTTTTTTTTTTACTTGGAGCACTACGACGCAATGAATCGTATTTTATATTGTAATCGTAATTGCACAAACAAAACCATGTAGTGCGACCAACTTCTTATCTCGTAAACCGGCCAAAAGTGGAACTACAACTTGTTGTAAGTTTGTTTGTTTTAACGAAGAACGAACCACAGACTATGGATGTAGGTAGGCAGATTATTATTATGACAGTATGGAAAGGAAACCACAGACAAGACAAATAAAAATGATACCATAATCTCTATGAAATAATTTTTGGTAGTGTTGTCAGTTTAATTTTTGAGGGGAAAAAAGTCCTGAGAAGGGGAAATCTCAATTAAGGCGTGGGGAAAGTAAATCATTAAAGTGGAAGCACTGTGTTCAACTGCATGACATTTAGAACGTCAACAATCGCAACTTATTTACGTTACGATGGATCTAATTTATTATGAAAACCTGTTTAATATGGTTCTGATAAGTGATTTATCGTCAGAAAGTGTTAACAAAGAGTCCAGTGACGAAGTACAGATGAAGGGAATGACTCCTTCTATAAATCGCAAGCCGAAATCATTTGTACAAACTACACTGAAAATTTCACTTGTAAACCATTGAGATCAATATTGGAAACCTCACAATTTACAACGCATGCTCACAGGTAAATATTAAGTACCAAAAAAACAACGTAACAATACACATAATTATGAATTTACTTAATTCACAAAATAAATAACAGTCATTCGTCAATAAAAGGAAAATCATTCATCAAAATCAAGCTAGAAATGACATCGTTAAGAGCCTTATCATTAAATCAATGATAGATAGAAATAAAAAATATTTGGTTTTTTTAAGAATTTATTTCCTTTTTTTTACAATCTGTGTTATATTAATTTAATGCTTGGATTTTTGTGGAATTATTATGGCATATATTTGTTTCACCTTTAAGTATTCTGTTGACATTTGTGCACCAGCTAATTAAAATAATATTTGATACAGTATCTATTAGGAAATTTTGTACTTTTGTTTTGTGCGTGACACAAGAGAAATAGGATAAATTGCAAAATATATTGACTATTTGCATAATTGTACCCTTCAGACGTTGCTGCTGTAGTTCCTCGTTTAACTGTGTTTGAATGATCATGCAAACATCATGTACAAACTCGCACAATGCCTCCGATGGATAGTTAAGTGATCTTCTAGTGTAGTCTCTTTCTAATATATAATCTTTATTACTCGGAGGCACTGTGCTTACCAAATGCATTTTACAAGTATGGTATTTTTTACATATTTGCATAAAGTTTTTTTTTACTACGTAGCCAGCAACATACCTTTTCGCCTCTTTACTAGTTGTATTCCGATAATTATCTAAATCAGTTTGCAAGAAGTAGTTAATAACAGAATCCACATTAACAGACTCTGAGGGTTGTTCCCTTGCAACTTTATCTTTGAAATTAATAATTTTCTTAAAGGTTTTAACGCCTTATGTCTTGCTTGCAGTTTGCCCCAACAGAGTGTGCGGATGTTAAGATATTTATAAGTAGAGTTTTAAACGCTCCAGTGAACTGCGAGCAAGTTGGAGACGTGTTTCTGACACCATTACTCCTTAAGTTGCAGAAGACATTTTCTAATGGATCCTGGTTAATATTTCTTGTCAACAGACTACTTACATCATGTGTTTCGTATAAATAGTTAAACATTTCCTTGTACACGTTAATATTTGAAATCCAGTTCTTGAGACTTGGCACTTGTACAAATTTGGTCGAAATCATTCCACACCTTAATTTTTTCTCCACTTTAAATCTCATCGATCTTAATACTCGTATTGGGAGTAAATCATTCCATAATTTAAAATGTGGCGATGTTGGAGCGCCTGATAAACGCAGCATAGCAACAACCCGCTCAACTAGCTATTTACTCTCGTATTATGTAATGAGTCCATGTTCTTTTTTTATATATGTCACTTGCCATACATAATCGGTGCAGTTAACACCAATTAAATATTAATTATTCTTGCAAAGAGTATTCTTCCAGCAAATCCGTAACGAGCAGGTCCGTAACGAGCTGGATAACGTATATTATAACGAAGATCAGCGGATATTATCCAGGAATTAAGGATTTTATTATCCACGTGATGTGGAGGTTATTTGCCGGTGAATTGAAGTGATCTCGAGCAAGCTATTAGCGGTGTACTGCGTTTATAATTAATCTAATATCGTCACCCAACACTCAGGTAGTATATTAAGTAAATATTCATAAAAAGATCAGTACTTATAATTTGTTATATTACCTATTGTATTGTGTCAGATGAAAATCATTAGGTACTTGTTTATTACATTGTGATTAGTATTTTATTCATCAGCGTCACTAAGTTTAAAATCATACTGATTACAGTATAGTTAGCTTATTTGCTACATCACTTAAACTTAAATAAGGATATGCTGTAACTAATTCACATAATTATCTAGTTAACAGTGATTGTTAATTGTTAGCAGGTATCTTAACATAATACATAATAATAAAAGTTGAGAGTGTTTGATATTAGTGCAAGTCATTGTTATAAAATAGTAAAGTTATTAGTACTTATTATTTAGAATCATTTATGTATTCATTCATTAACAATTAGTGTTTAGTTTTGCGTAATTATAACTAAGTTAGCGTTATCTAAAGTTTTACAAATAAAAGGATTGGACTTGACTTGAATTATATTTACACTTGGCAGTCACATAGTTTATGTTGTTTGCAATAACATTCAGGAAGTTTATACAACACAGTTTTAGGCGTGTATTAAGTTAATATTGTTCTTTTAATAATTGTATTCCTGTATCAATTTCAGGTTGACAACACTCATCTCCCAGCATGACCGAGGAAAGGGAGTTAGTTAAAAAGCGAGGCAGCTTTAAGGGTCGTTTGACTGCGTTCGCCAACTTTCTGGACTCACTTAAAGACAAAGAGTTATCAAACTGTGATGTGTCTGAATTGCAGTTGCGCATGGGCAAGATGGAGTCGTTGTATGAGCAGTATGATGAGGTATAGTTACGTCTGGAATGCATTGTAGATGATATCAAATTACAAGACGCCGAGTGTACAGACAACTGTACAGGTTTAATTTTGTTTTATATACATAATTAGCGTCGCGGCGCGCGTCAGCACTTTTGTATAGTATTTATATTGTAGCTCTAGCATTATGTATCACTGCACTTTATCATTTCTATCAATAAGTATCGATTAAATACTTATCGCAGAGGTTTGTGTCGTTTATCATTTATTACGCGATCTCTCTGCCTGTATCCATATCAGCAGTCATATATCATCTATCATCCAAGTGTAGGCGTGATCAAGAACCCCTACAATTATTGGTCCTTCGAGCCGGATCTGAACCAGCGACCTACGGATCCAGTTATCAGTGTATCACTATCAAGATTGTGTTCTGAAGATTTCCGGTACGATAGCGAATCGGTCCGCTGGCCTCCCACAAGCGGGTCTCACCAGTAGGATTGAGAAGGCGCACATATCGTGCTGGAGATTATAGAAGCACAAAGCAACAATATCAATCAAGAATCTATCATTTATCCTCAGTATCAGAGGAGAATATCATATATCAGTATCAGCGCAACTTCAGGTAATTATCATTTAATTTTTATCATATATCATGGAGGGCTTACAATCAATGTTCGAACGCCAGAGCTTCCTCACCAAGGAAATTGAGAGAATACATACCAATTTCCGGAAGGACAGTTCGAGCAGGAAGACACCTGAATACCTTGACAGTCGTTTAGCCTCGCTGGATAAATGCTGGAAGGAGTTTGAAGAAAATCACATCAAGCTGCTGGATTTTGAAGATGATCAGTACGAATATTTCTCAAAAAAGATTTATGAGTACATGAAGGATTACTATATCAAAACCAAGGGAATGGTGTCATTATATAAGGAGCCTAAATTTCCGACCTTTTCCTTACCCACTTTTTAAGAATATTCTTATCAAGGGGATGACCTGCTTGGTCAGCAGGACACCAATATTAGAGCATTGGAACGACTAATGAATCGAATCAACATTGAAGACTTAGAGGAAAAATGGGAGCTTCAGGATGAACTAAAGAATCTACAGCATCTATGGAAGGTTATTGACACTACTCACCTACGTCTCGATAACCAACTAAAAGGAAGCAACGAGGTATATGAAACCAAGTTTCTGCAGATTGAAGAGCGCTACCTTACCATTAAAAGGGAGTTAAATAGAAAATTAAACACCACCACTCACCTCGAGCAGGCCACACCCAAATTAGAAGTACCTACATTCTTCGGAAAATATACGCAGTGGCCGACCTTCTTCGATCTATTCGTCGAAACAATACATAACAACAAAGGTATTTCTAAAGCGCAGAAAATGCAACACCTGAAAGGAAAGGTCAAGGGTGAGGCAGAAGGTTTAATCCAGCATCTTAACATATCTGCAGAAAATTACGAGACGGCATGGGATATCCTCACTCATCGTTATAACAATCCACAGATTTTATTTTCAACTTAGATGCATATTTTTCTGAATCAACCGCCGATCACCAAGCAATCATCATATCACGCTTTTAAGAAGCTACATGATACTACGACACAGTGTATCAACAGCATTCGGAACCTAGGCATTGACATCGCTACCTGGGACCCGATTTTAGTTCATCTTTTATCAAAGAAGCTGGATGACGAAACGCGTACTGACTATATGGAGTCGCGTATGTCGCCCCGAGATCTCACATCATATAGCGAGTTCCTGCATTTCCTTGAAAATAAATTTATGGCACGAGAGCCTGTGGGCAAGAGGGAGAAGCCTGCAATATCAGATTCTGCTAAGTCAAGCTCAAGTCACAAAAGACCCTACAATCATATCAATTCCTCAGGGAATGCATCCCATTACAAGAAATATCAATCAAACGCTACAAATAATAAGAGATTTTGCCCAGTCTGCAAGCAGCCACATAATTTGTATCAATGCAAACGCTTCCTTGCGCAATCAGCGGATGCGAAAATGAGGACAATTTCACAAAATAACATTTGCCGTAATTGCCTTTACAAGCATTATGACAAAATGTGCATTTCTACAAAAAGATGCAAAGAATGCAACGGTGATCACAATTCGATTATGCATGACGCACTTTCGACCATGCGAGGTGACCCACTGGAACAAACAGAAAAATCTCAAACTCAGCACTCCGCTTCGTCTTCGGACTCCGCTTCAACCTCGCGTAACAGTCACAATGTTAACTACGTTGCAAGCGGAAATGAAGAAGTCCTTTTGACTACTGTAGCATTGAATATCAGAGCTTCAGATGGCAGCAACATGCGATTCAGAGCTCTTCTAGATCAAGGCTCGCAAGTATCACTTATATCAGAAAATGCCGCCCAATTATTAGGGTTGAAAAGGCAATCATATCAAGCAGCAGTATCAGGAATTGGGTCGACACAAAAACAAAGCAGAGGCTTAGTGAAGCTTGACTGCATATCAATATACTACGACTATCATTTTACAACGGAGGCTCTAGTCGTATCCCGAGTTATAAATAACTTGCCTAATACCTCGTTTAAGAAGCAAACTTGGCCCCATATATCACACACTAGACTGGCAGATCCTGAGTATAACATTTCTAAGCCAATTGACTTGCTCTTGGATGCCAGTGTCTATTCAGCAATTATCATGAGTGGTCTTATCAAAGGACCACTCCAATCTCCTATCGCGCAGCAAACAAAACTTGGATGGATATTATCAGGCAACGTAAAGACGTTTGCATGTCATGTTGTCATCAACGATGTAGACAGCATCTCAAAGTTCTGGGAGGTCGAAGACATACACGGGCCCACATCCTCATTATCATCTGCAGATCAATATTGTGAGGAATTTTATCAAGCAACCACTAAGAGGTTGGACTCGGGCCAGTATGAAGTAGCATTACCCATGAAACCTAACTTCGAACAAGAGATAGGTGCATCAAAATCAAAGGCTGTCGCTCAATTTATTCAACAAGAAAAGAAGATGAGCAAAAATCCATCACTAGCACAAGGTTATCGCAAATTCATGAGCGAGTATGAAGAACTAGGTCACATGCGTCAAGTCGAGCAACAAGATCACACAGCATGTTTCTTACCTCATCACGGCGTACTGAAATTAGATTCTACAACTACAGCTCTGCGTGTTGTTTTCAATGCTTCGTCTAAGATGTCATCCGGACGCAGTTTAAATGACTTGATGTATAATGGACCGAACCTTCAACAAGACCTTCATAATCTCATCCTAAGGTGGCGACAATATAAGTACGTAGTCACTGCGGATGTAGAAAAAATGTTTCGAGCAATCCTAGTAAGACCTCAAGATCAGCATCTTCAATCTATATTGTGGAGAAGCCATCCTCGTGAATTACTTCAAGAATATAATCTTACTACCGTTACGTATGGAACAAGAGCAGCACCGTTCTTGGCGATGAGAACCTTGAAGCAAATTGGCATCGATCATGCTGAACAACATCCTTTAGCAGCGGCCGCCTTGGAATCATCTTTTTATATGGACGACTATATGGGAGGAAGCAATACCGTCGAGCATGCCAGACAACTACAACACGAATTAATAGCAGTCTTAAAGAGTGCTGGCATGAATCTAAGGAAATGGTCAAGCAACGAACCTCAGCTAATCGAAACCTTACAACCAGAACAAATAAACGCTCCATTCGAGTTCAAGGATAGCGAATCTCGAAAAACACTAGGTCTGCGATGGATACCCTCAAGTGACATGTTTACCTTCGACGCTAGAATCGAACATCAAGACAACGATAAGCCATTTACGAAGCGGCAATTACTGTCAGATATTTCAAAAATATTTGACCCCATTGGCTGGTTATCACCGCTCACTATCAGAGCAAAAATATTATTCCAGACCACATGGACTGCGCAACTGACATGGGATGAAGAACTACCGGCCAACATATCATTAGAATGGGAAAGGTTGCGAGATGACCTAAGAAATATCAACATTTTTCAAATACCTAGATATCTAGGTCAAACGAAAAACAACATACAAATACACGCATTTTGTGACGCCTCGGAAAAGGCTTATGCATGCGCAATTTATATTGTGACAAATGATCTTAAAGGCAAGCGCACATCGAAGCTAGTAACAGCAAAAACAAAGGTTGCGCCAATTAATAAATCAATCACGTTACCTAGGCTTGAGCTACTTGGTGCATTATTATTATCACAACTGATGGAGAAATTTCTTCAAACCTTGTCTTCAGAGCCAACAGAGATCTTCGCCTGGACTGATTCGATGGTTGTACTGGGCTGGCTACACGGGGATGTATCAAAATGGAAGCAATTTGTGGCTAACCGCGTACAGAAAATCACTGGGATCATCCCAGCATCGAATTGGCGTCACGTTAGGTCCTGTGACAATGCAGCAGACTGTGCTACGCGTGGATTGAGCTCTGAAGGTCTGTCAAGAGATCGCTTGTGGTGGGAAGGGCCAGAATGGCTTCTCAACTTTAACTTGAATCATACCCCTACAACCGAATATCAAACTCCAACAGCAGAGATGAAAAAACCTATTGTACACACAGCCGTATGTCAAACCAGCTGTTCTTGGATAATTGAATTACTAAATAAATTCAATTCGCTGACTAAGGTTGCACGAACAGTGGCATGGGTGTCACGTTTTATCGCTAGCCTGCACAATAAAAATTCACGTGCAGCGAGAAGTGCGCTGACCGGTTTCGAAATACAAAGCGCATTGCACCTTGTTATCAAACATGTGCAAGGTACAGACTTTAAGGAAGATCTACATCATCTGAAGCAAAAGGGCTTCGTCCGCAGCAACAGCAAATTGTCCTGCCTGCGACCATTCTTAGACGATCACGGGATTCTAAGAGTCGGCGGACGCCTTGAGCAAGCAAATATCATATACGCGGCGAAGCATCCTATCATAATATCACCTGGAAGTCGCTTGGCCGAGTTAATCATTAAACAAGCTCATATCACTACGCTTCACGGCGGGCCACGACTTACCTTATCATTCATCCGGGAGAAATATTGGCTTATTAGTGGCATCAACAGCGTCAAAAAACATATCAGATCATGCGTTAAATGCCGGAGATATAGCCAAGAATCATATCAACAACACATGGCTGACCTTCCAAAGCCTAAAATCACACCGTCCCGGCCCTTTACTAATGTGGGTATAGATTTCACAGGGCATGTGGATATAAAATCCAACAAGGGACGAGGCATCAAGACTACCAAGGGATACATTGCAGTATTCGTCTGCCTAGCCACCAAGGCCGTGCATTTGGAATTGGTATCTGATCTTAGCACAGCATCTTTTCTGGCAGCATTAAGAAGAATGTGCTCCAGGCGTGGAGTACCCAAAAATATCTATAGCGATAACGGTACGAACTTCGTGGGCGCTTCACGACTTCTGAATCAAGAGTACAGAGAGATCATTGCCTCAATCAACCCAAATGCTATCTGTGACATCAACAACATGGAGATACATTGGCACTTCAATGCTCCCGTCTGGCCAAATGCAGGAGGTCTATGGGAAGCGGCGGTGAAAAGTTTGAAATATCATTTAAAGCGCGTGCTTGGCCATCAAAAATTAACCTATGAGGAGTTCACCACGCTGCTGTGTCAAATTGAAGCCTGTCTCAATTCGAGGCCTCTCTGCGCTCTCACTGAAAACCCAGACGATACATATCTCACCCCTGGGCACTTCCTTATCGGTGGGTCCTTGTTATCACGATCTCAGACTGATCCTGATCATATGAGCCTGACTATACGATGGCAATTGACCCAGGCAATAAACAAACAGTTTTGGAAAAGGTGGTCCACGGAGTACCTTCAACAGCTTCAGTCAAGAACAAAATGGCGTACCACTAAGGAAAATCTTAAACTAGATGACGTGGTCCTTATCAAAGAAGACAACATCCCACCTGGCAAGTGGGCGATGGCGCGAGTTCAAGCACTGCACCCCGGTCCAGACGGGTGTGTAAGAGTTGTAACGTTGAAAACTGCCAAGAACATTATCAAACGTCCGGTCAACAAACTTATTCCTTTGCCAGTACAAGAAAATAGTACCATGCGAACACCCTCTTTAAATGGAACTCAAGGAACATCCCACGGGCATCGCAATGGGTCAAAATTCAGCATGAAAACATTATTAACGTCAGCACTTCTTCTGTTAATGATGATAATATCACCAAGCATACAGCAATCAACCATATCATACAATATCACGTCACTGGACAGTCAAAGGAATATGCTTTTCGACAAGGTATCAGAACTCCAACACATCAAGGACGAATGGAAATTAATAGTCTACTACAACATGTCTACGTATTGGTCTGGATTCACTGACTTGGAAACATATGTTCGACATTTAAATCAACTGTGTCAGCATACGTGCTTACCACTATCAGGAATGCCGTACGGAGCTATCATATTACAACTGCAACATGAGTTGAACGAACTTCAACATTATAATTCTTTACTGCGAAACCCTAACAAACGATTCAAGAGAGGACTAGTAAATGGGGTTGGCAACCTGGCTAGTTACTTGTTTGGGGTTTTAGACGACAAATTTGCAGAGCAGTATAAACGAGATATTGAGCAAATATCACTGAATGAAAATCATTTACAGAGCCTTATCAAAAATCAAACTCTAATAATTGAATCGGAATACAGCATTATTAGAAGAAACGAGGCCATAATGAATCAACAATTTACTTCTATGGATAAACAAATGAAGGCTTTAATAAAGGAAGTAAACAACGTGCAATCGGAGACAACGCAAGGCCTTTATTTAACGTCATCAGCACTATCCGCATATGCCGTTCTATCAACCTTACGACGTATGCAGCAAGGCCTCATCGACGTGATCACCGATATCTATCATGGGCGCATAGACACTCACCTGCTCCCGCCTGAAGAGTTGGAAGCACAGATAAATATCATTACACGGGAGGTACAGGATGATCTCAATGTGCCACTATACAAATCAAGTATCAGAAGTCTTTATAAATTACTGCGGGTGTTCGCTCAAGTATATAACGGCTATCTTATAATGGAAATCAAGATTCCTCTGGTTACTACCGAAAAATATGAACTGGATAAGGTTATTCCCCTACAAAGAGAAGAATCAGGACAAAACCATCAAGTTATATCGACATACCCGTATCTGGCATTTAATTTGAGAAAGGACTTGGTTTTATTCTTCACAGAAAACGACCTACAACAGTGCCTTCACGCAAATCCAGAGAAGATATTATGCTCCATTGATAAGCCAATCTATGACATTCGAGAAAAACAATCCATTTCTGATATTAAAATTAATGATATAATAACACCGGCCTGTATATACAAACAATCAAGGTGCGAAAATAAGTGGGTCAAGTTACGGCGCCCGAACGACTGGCTGTATCAATGTTGTCAGCAATGCACTATACGCATATTTAGCACACTCAGCACGGAAGTAAAGACTTTATCAGGCAATGGCATAATCAGCCTTTGTCCAGGATGCACACTTAAAGGAGAGTCTTTCAAGAATTACTCTCATAAGAACTTCATCAATCACGTTGACTACTATGCAGAAGAGATGCAGCTTCCACAGATGTCTGTAGTCAATGAAATAGTCAACACAAACATCCCTTCTGTTGGGCCCTTTGTACCAGAGGATCATCGCACTATGTGGAATCAGTTGAGATCTGAAATAGACGATCTTAAGCAACAGTCGACACAAACAATCAGTGTCCACGATGTGCATCAATACAGCGTGCTCTACTTGCTGGTGGGCGGAGCGATCCTGACGGGCTTTATCTTAGTCGTCATGTGGATCCGACGAAGACGGAGACAGCAGCCAGCGTTGGAGTCAAGATTGGAACTAGCAGGACTTCAGACTATCACCAATCCGCAGCCTGCCCCACGGAAGATCACCGAGAGCACATCAACCCCTAACTTGCAATCAATTAAGTTTGACATTCCATTATGTGAAAGGGTCCAATCTATGTTATTATTTTTTGTTATTTTTGTTTCTTCTTTGCGCCCCGGGCAGCATGTACAGACAACTGTACAGGTTTAATTTTGTTTTATATACATAATTAGCGTCGCGGCGCGCGTCAGCACTTTTGTATAGTATTTATATTGTAGCTCTAGCATTATGTATCACTGCACTTTATCATTTCTATCAATAAGTATCGATTAAATACTTATCGCAGAGGTTTGTGTCGTTTATCATTTATTACGCGAACTCTCTGCCTGTATCCATATCAGCAGTCATATATCATCTATCATCCAAGTGTAGGCGTGATCAAGAACCCCTACACCGAGCGTTCTGAATTCGAGTCTAATTATTATAAATCCTTGTCCAGAGCACATAATATTCTGAGTGAATTTAATAAGGATAGTAAATCGATGGAAAGCTGTAAAACTACAATTGCTAACATGCACAAGCCAGTTAAGCTGCCAAAAATTCAGTTGCCAAAGTTTGGCGGATTATATTCTAACTGGCTAGAATTTCGCGACATCTTTACCAGTTTAATTAATTGTAACGATGACATTGACGAAATCAATAAGTTCTATTACTTGAGAGCATCTCTTGAGGGAACTGCTGCAGTAGTATTTTTTTTATTTTTCTTTGCAGTTAAAAATGAGTCGAGAGTGGAAACGACGTAGTTCATCCATAGTCGTGATGGCGTTGGTGATTGCTGGCATTGCAAGAAATGTTCGGCAGTGTCGAAGACGATTAAGTCACAGATTACTAAATAGTTACTACGTAACAGATACTTCACTCAGTAGAAAATTTCCAATACTTACTGCTATAATAGCCTACTCCGTCGCGTCAGCAACCGCTGCATGCTCAAATGTGCCTAAAAACTCAAGCGTACAGTTGTGATTGCTTTGCACCGCGCGACTTCAGACCAATCGCAGGGCTGCCTCTTCGATAAAATTAAATTAACATAACTTTTTGAGTCTATGTTGTTGAGATCTGTAAACGCGTTCTGACTATAGGTGGTAGTTTAAAATTGTATCGATAATAAAACATTTTTTTTTATGAATTGGTGCTGACTGCAATACGTCTAGATAAAACATAATTATAGAGGTCAGTGTGTAGGTGAAATAAATAAAAAAAAACTTTAAAAGTTACATGTGTTATATTTTTATATAATTTCTGACCCTTTCTTAATTCTCGGTTATTAAATTTTAGTGTAAAAAAAATCCTGAATCTAATAAAAAGTTTTATTAGATATTGTTTTGGGAAACAAGGGCATGGAGAATCAAAATGTATGTCATTAAAAATTTCATAAAGAGTACTACCCGCCTTTGTTTCATTTTTTTTCAAAATTATTAATAAACATAGTCTCAAGTTCTCTTACATAAATAAATAAATAAATAAATATCGCTAGACATTACACACAGTGCCATCTAGGTGCCACACTAAGCAACGAGGCTTGTGTCGTGGACACCAGATAGTTGATATTACTACATAGATACTTTTTGTTTGTAAATACATACTTATACATATAAACATCCATGACTCGGAAACAAATGTCCATGCTCATCACACAAACATTTGCTCCTACCGGGATTCGAACCCGGGACCCTAAGAACGTAAGGCAGCCTCACTACCGCTGCGCCATTCGGGTCGTAATGCTTTCTTTCTTTAAATCCTTGCATAGCATGATTATGGATTGAATTGTAATTTGTATGTTTTTAAATGTCCTGATTTTATTTGTGTTATTATCGCCTTTCATTTAATGAATAGCCTTCAAATTCTTGAACATTATCATTGCGTCTTCTAACACATCGAGATGGTATTTTTGCAATGAGAATGCATTTTTAAATTTATTGGTAGATTGGACAGTACTTGAATTTAAAACATCGAACAAATTATTGATTTTTAGCACGAATTCGGCGGTCGCTTTTGCTTCTTCTGGTAAAGTTTTATTGAACATAAGAACATTTAATGCGGCATAAACGGAGTTACTAAAAATCTGAGCGGCGTATTTAACTCGCATTTTTTGAAAATTGTTCGGTTTTATGTGAGCTTCCGTGATTTTTGGTATCATTTTTTTTTTCCTGTTGTGTAGAATAAAGTATATTTAATTAAATGTGGGACATCGAATATGTACTATTTTTTTTACCGTTAAATAAAAAGTAAGGCTTCTCAACTGTGACCTTTTTTACTTGTTTAGCATAGTTATCGAAGTTTGACCCCTGATCAGATACAATAGCTTTTACTTCTATCCCTATGTTTGAAAGTTTCAAAATAACTTCATCCAACCATTGTTCCAATTTCTCGTAATGTTTAGGAGATCCTAAGAAAGAATAAGCAATAGTTTGTTTCCAGTTCACAATAATGCCTCTGACCATTATTACACAGGCATGAGAAGCTATTTCCGACGTCACTTCACCATTAATATTATGAAGACCAATAATTTCGTCTCTTTTGGTGTCATAATGTAAATGTCTCTTGAGAACCATTTCATCTAAAGCCAGGATGCAGTACTTAGGTTTTGATGGCATAGATTTAAATTTAAATGATAAGGACTCCAAAGTACGATCATCGAATTTAGGTGGAATAACCATTTTAAATCTTTCAAGGGTACTTTCACTAGGAAGCCCTAAAAATGTCTTCATACTCCGATACGTCTGCGGACTAGAAAAATGATAATTTAAGGCGAACAACTTAAATTCGGGATCATACCTGTTCCCTTTGCGCTTATATTTTAAATTGCTCTGCCACTTAATGAGCTTACAAAATCTTTTTGTGACCTCATCTTCGGTTTGGAAAGTAAACCGTTCAAAAGATTGCGATTCTTTTGATTGAACTTCTTGCTTTATTTTGTCCAAATCATTCTGAAGTTTTCTTCTTTTTAGTTCCGACACTTTCAATTCTTTACTAAGTCTTCTTTTCCTTGGTGTATTAGATGAAAGTGCAGTTGACGTCTGAGTTTGTTCAGTTTGACTATTATGAGATGTCTGTACCGACTCCGATTTTTTATCAGCGTCTTTGATTGTAATGGCTGATAGTATATTAATATACGAATATTTGGTTTGTGTCGATATTTCCTTACATTCTGGTTCAGTATTGGCACTTGAAGTAGTTGGTAGAGATGGCAGCAGTTTTGAAGGCAAAGCGTCAGGCAGTATTGGGCAAAATGTAATCTAACCACTGATTACTAACTACGACTACATAAAGTAGTTAGTAACCATAACTACAAACTACCTAAAAAAATCGAAAAATGTAGTTAAAATTTTTACTACTAACTACTAATTGTAGTTGCAATCACGATTACTTGATTACTTTTTTTAACTACAGATTTGTGATGTTGCCTCATTAAAAAAGCAAACACGCGCGATAATCGTTCATGTTAATTTGTGACACATAGGTAAAAGTAAGTGTTTTATAGAAGTTATGTCTCACTATATGCTGCCTTGCAAGGCGTACAAATAATGTTTACACATTTTGGGCAGTGTATTCAATTGAATAATCAATCTGATAAGTATAGGTACATAATATCTACGACTTTAATCCTTGCATTTGATATTCATGAAAATAAACATAGGTATGTGCAATAAATTGTTTTTTTTTTATGCAGCCATATTCCAACACATATATGTATTACTACACATTACATTTTTATTTAATTGCAAAATATAAGTTCATAAAACTTAAATAATCAGTAATTATAACTACTAGATTGCAGCAATCAAATTAACAACTACTTAATGTAGTTTGGTTGGGTTATTGTAGATTCGCCACAAAGTAAATTCACCACATGCATAAAAAATATGTGTAAATTCGTCACAAGTCTTAATAGGTACATAATTTTTGCATAAAGTACTGGTAGCAAACAAAGTTATTGGTTTTTAGCGCTCGAAAGGAAAATGATTTTTAAAATCTTTCGTTTCTGCTGCGCTTCTGCACATGCTATCACGCGCTCGCTCGCTCTTTCGCTAACACCTAAACCTATTCACTTTGCAGCTTACTTATTAGACCCCACAGACCAAGGATCTGAACTTGACGAAAGACAAGAAGTCGACGCTATGGAGTTCATTTGCGAAGTAGGACAAAGTATCGATTTGAATGTAATGAGAAACTTGGCATCCTATAGAGCAAGAGGTTTTTGGAGTCGGAGATTTCTGTGGACTCATCAACGATGTAAGCGCATCAATCTGGTGGAAGGGAATATGTGGGTCTACTGCATTGAGCAAAGTCGCTGTCCGTATTCTTACAGCACCGTGTACTTCTGCTGCTGTAGAGCGATCCTTTAGTGCTCATAGTAGCATACAAAGTAAAAAAAGAAATAGACTCACGACGGAAAGAGCAGCAAAATTAACATTTATAACATACAATTGGAATTTATTGCACAAGCATGTGGATGATTTAAGTGATAATACTGAGGACTGCGTGCCTGATTCACCACCAATACATATGGAATACCGGAGATATAACGCACAAACTACGTCGCCACGTACAAATAGCCCTGAACCATCTACATCAGTCATTAACAATTTTCAATTTTTTGATTGTGACCGTGTTTCCGATGCAAGCGATGATGATGATTAAACTGCCTACTAATTTGTTGTAATTTTTCAAATAAGTAATAAAAGTATCTGATTTTGTGTTTAGGCTTTTATTTTTGACAAAATATTAGTGAACTCTACTTCCCACTATATAATAATTAACAATACCTATTGCCAGTCGCTGTACACGTGCGCCCTGTGGGTCAGTTATACACAGGGCTCGTACGGTGCTCTACGAGTCCAATATAATAACGCGTTCCGGGTGTTGTTGGGGCTGCCGCGCTTCTGTAGCGCGTCGGGGATGTTCGCGGACGCACGCGTTCCGGATTTTGGCTCGCTGCTACGTCTGCGAATCGCATCGCTGATGCGTCGGGTGCGCGGCAGCCCCAACAGCCTTGTGGCTACTGTAGCCGGCCGAGTGGATGGCAATATAATGTGCCACTGGGTGGCGGCACACAGACCGTCATTCAGATATGTGTTTTAAGTTTTATTTTATTTTATTTAGTTAGTGCCAAGCTGTTTTGTATTTGTATTTTTATCCTATGGATCTCTGATCTGAAAATAAAGATTTATTATTATTAATACTCATTTTCACCCAGTAAAATGGGTGAAAATGGGTTAAAACCCAAATCACCCAGTTTTAACCCAAATGGAAAGAATGGGTTTTAACCCACTACCCATCTCTACTTATGTTGGAAGTTTCGTAGGTAGGTAATTGCGCGACTGTCCGTCAAATATTATCACAATTTTATTCTAATAAAAATAGCGTTTTAGGTAAGCACCTATGACGTTTCTATGTAACAAAAATATGTATGTCTGTGTCTGAAAGGCAAGCTCATGCTTAGTATACCTATCAAAAATAATTTGAAACGACGAAAAATAGTAATAGTTTATCACTTACCTTTCTTCTTTGACAGGTAAATGGAAAAATGTTAGTTGTTTATCCCTTCTTTTACTTGATTTGCACCCATCTATAGCACATAAGGCACCAGACGGCATCGTAGGTACGCGTACGAACGAATGGAAAGATTACGACGTGCGTGCGCTTGCTTCGCTTGCGAAAACCGCACTGAATTTGGTCCGCAAACGGCCCGAGACCGCTCGGCCTGGCGGTAGGTAATTATAGCGCGCAAGTACATGGAGTGACGGAGGCCTGATTAAGTTATGATCTAAACACAGTAAGTACCTACTTTTTTATAATTTGTTTGAGTACCTACAAGATAAATAAACAGTAGTTATTTATCTTGTAGGTTCACTTAGTAAAAATACACAGTATAAATCTGACATCATCGAATTGATTTTTTTGCGGTCTGCGGCTTCGTCAATTAATGGCAACACAAAGCAGTTTTACAAAACATTAGAGTCAGCTTCTATCAGCATTGACACTTCGAAAGATTTGGCATTTCCGGTTCTTGCCGATAGTTTATGCACCACAACAGATCACACTGAAACGACTGCATCGATTACTGCTTCACGTATATCGGTTGATCACGCATTTAATATCACTTTAACTGCTGAACCAGACATTGAAGAACTGACTTTGAATGATCACCAAGTTGAGGAAACCACACAATATACATCACTTACATCCGATCATGACGTGGCATCTCAGAGCACACGATCTCCATCGCGATATGATCACAATTCAACCCATTCCTTTTCTCAAATAGAATAGGAGATATAGATTATATTAACAAAACAGAGAGGGGCAAGCAACTCCATAAGAGAACGCCCCCCCCCCCCCCCCGTCAGCACAGGCTTTGACTCGTACAGTCACTCCTACTCTATAAGTAACTTCAGGTCGGGATCCTAAATCCAAAACTTCTCACACTTGCTTTATATAATTCAACCGTGTGTGAAAATAATTACATAATAGGTCGCAAAAGATCCCCCCCGGACAAACTGCGCCAAATGCACATGTAAAAATCCCTATTTTTAAGACATTAACTAAATAAATAAACATCTATTCTAGTTTATTCCGATCATGATGTACCGTCTACATCGGCAGAACCAAGTAAAGAATCTATCGTATCAAATCCAATTAAAAGTAAAGTTGGTAAAAGAAAATCCAAGAAAGATATTGAATATATTGATTATATGTCAGATCAAGAAGATTTTTCTAATTTCAATGGTGACATAACTGATTCCGATAATTGGTCAGAAGGACAAGAAGGAATAACATCAGAAGATGATTTGCTATCAGCGGAACAAAAAGTTAGAAGAAATAAAAGGTACACTAAAAAGGGGTCAAAAGTTAAAAATGCCAATAAAGAGATCGACGAGAATAAAAAAACCCCATTCAAAAAAAGAACGGTCAAAAAATAAACATTCCGGTCAACAATATATAACAAATAAAGGTGTCGTTGTACCAGCAAAAACCGTATTGGCTAATTTTTGTTCTGGCAAGAAATGTGGCAACGACTTCGGGTCTCTGTCTGACGAAAGAAGAGAAAGCTTTTTTTTTGGAATCTTGAGAAGACACGTCGCCGTGATTGGTTAGTATCCCTGTCTCAAAAAGAAAATATTAAACGGAAATGCACCGATTCTAATAAGCGCAATTATACTATCAAATATTTTATCAACGAAGGAAAAGGTAGAAGATTTGTTTGCCAACAATATTAGCAGCCACTCTGAACATTTCTGATAAAACAATTTACAGTATTGTAAAAAATGCTTCTTGGGGATGTGCACGAGAAGATATGAGAGGGAAATGTGAACCACCAAATAAGACTAAAGAATCCACTACAGATGCCGTTAACAGGTCCATCAAAATTTTACCAGCTGTACCTGCTGTACCTTCGCACTACTGTCGTCAAGACTCAGGCAAAGTTTACCTTTCCCAAGAATACAAAAATATCACCAACTTGTATAAACTTTACAAGCAGCATTATGTGGATCAGGGTGTGGACGTAGTAAGTGATAGAATTTTTCGTAAAATATTTCGAGATAATTTTAATACGGGTTTCCATGTACCTAAAAAAGACAAGTTTCAATACGAAAATAATAATAATCCCGAAAAGCAAAAAGAAAAGGAAGAACATGAACTAGAAAAATAAGAAAGATGCACCTTCAACTCTTTGTGCTAGTTTTGATCTCGAAAAAGTACTTAACACACCCTATGCACAATCTATGCTTTTGTACTACAGTAGAAAACTAGCTGTCTACAATTTGTGTGTTTATGAAAATGGAACTCTACGACTAGGATGAGAGCAATGGTAAACGCGGTGCTAACGAGATTGCATCTACAGCCTGAACGGAAAGGGTATATACATACCAAAGGTACGACTTCTTTGGATGATAACAAACTATATGGCAAGGGTTTTTTAATCCCATCTCTACATGTTCGGAAGTTATGATATTTTCTTATTCATTGATACCAGATACTGAACTTTTCAAATTGAAATCAACACATCACTAGCAATAAGTCAGCTGATCGGTGTCAGCTAACTATTTGTAAGTAAGAATAAACCTCTTACTCCTGGTAATTCTGAATAAAGGGTTCCGCATGTTTATTTTTTGTTTGCAAAATAATTTTATTGACTTTTCCTAAACTTAGATTATGTCTGTGAACAAGCTACAATTAATTTATCTAGGTATCTAAATTTAATGAAATTTTGATACCACTGCTTGCATTGTCACGGTCGTATCATTTACACACTTGCTTGTTTTTACGTATTTTTTCTTTTGTAGAAGATTACTTTGTAGATAATTATTCATCATCATCATCTGTATAGCCTTTTCCCAACTATGTTAGGGTCGGCTTCCAGTCTAACCGGATGCAGCTGAATACCAGTATTTTACATGGAGCGACTGTCTATCTGACCTCCACAACCCAGTTAGTACTGGGTAATACGATACCCCTTGGTAAAACTGGTAGATAATTATTATTTCGATAATATTCCACCCACCACCCACCTTACCATCGTACCTACAACACAGTAATTACCTAATTTAATATCAATATTCCTGTAAATTATCCTTTTATTTTGGTGGCCATATGGATGAACGATGCTTTGCTTTAGTTTTTTTTATCGATTCACAGGTCGTATACCGTGATCTTTTTTGAAATATGTAGTTAAATAAACCTACCTATTCGCTGTTTATTATTGTCAGCACAATACTTTGGGCAAAGAACTCGAATAATTAAATTAAACCCTTTTACACTACGATCCAAGAAGATTTGATTCACCTTACTATTGAAACAATTTATTTAAAAAAAAACATTATTGTTTGGCATTAAAAAAGGATTTAGTAACATAATTTGTCCAAGTGAACCTAAAACATCATCTTTATGCAACTTAAGCATCTCCTAGTACAAATAAAATCACAGTGGGTTCCTTCCGTTCATCATTTTAAATTCACGCTCTGTTGAAAGTTGCTGTTTGAGTGGTACATGAGTTTTATTGGTTTGAGCACGTTTAGTCTTTATCTGACGTCGAACTAATTATCAGAATGCGTATCTCCAAAAAAATAAAAATATTACTTTTAACGCCATCTTACGGAGATTTTTGAGACACATCTGATGGATAAGTTCGTATTTCCCGCAAAAAAATGCTTACAATGATATTTCAAAATTAGAAATATACGTAACTCCGCGACGCCATTTTGTAGATTGCATAATACGTAACTCCCGCGCTCAGTACGCGTCAGCGAACGTCGTGGAAGGGCGTGCACATTATTAATTATTTTTGAGTGGTTATTTTTGTGTTATTGTGATTATTTGCACGGAATAGATTGCAGGGTAAGTTTCTTACATTCGTTATGTGTTATAAGTGATAACAGATTATGATTAAAAGCGAAAATAACTGTTTTGTTGTCGAATGGAGTTAGGAGGTTTTATTTTTTGTTTACCTAGCAGTGTTCTTCTGCTTGATACGGATATACGTAGTTTTATTTTATATTATGATACTTTGATTTATTGTTTCGGTTATATCTAAGCCTGATTCTTGTTGTTTTAGAATCATAATGAAGAAAAATTCACGAATAGCGAAAATACTACAAAATGTTCCAGCCGAGCCTGATATTGAACCAGGATGCTACATGCTACAAAACGATAATGTATTGGTGCTGTATAAACCACAAAACATAATAATTAGAAAAGACGGTTCTCTTCAACAAAGACCAACACGTCAAGACTCAACAAGTAGCATTTCTATTTTATTAGATTCAGATCTACAATCGATATTACCGGAATGTGACAACCTTGATACATTGAATGCAACAGCTATGATTGATACAGAAATAATACATTCAGAATTCGAATCAGTAGAGCAGGCTAGCACTTTGATGTCTACAACCATCCTTATGGACTTGGCTGAAAAAAATACCAGTAATGAGAACATAGCAGTTGAAGAAACATCGAGACAGGGGATGACAAGCCACCAAGAAGAATGGACCACTAATGAAAACATGGAATCGGATACCCAAAATGAAATTGATACTGTAACTAGCTCAGAAATAGTTCAATTTGTTGACAGTTTCATTCCTATGTCATCAGACGGACACCTTGAATCAGTTGAGCAAGGCAATACTTTGTCGTCAACAATCAGCCATAGAGGTCCAATGGAATATCACAACAACAACAATATAATAGTTATAAGAAATGAGGAAATAACAACAGAAGAACCACCACTAAAGAGACAAAAGAAGAGTCAGCCTCAAGAATGGAACGCAAATAAAAACAAGGACCAAAGAGAAAAAGGAAAGGCTTATTTAGGAAAGAAGAAGATAGAAAATAAATGGGGGTTTACAGAACCTAAGCTCGACAGAAAGATGAAAGCGAGATGTAAGTGCAAATTAAGCTGGAAAGGCGATACAAAGCTGCACTGTGGTAAAATACCAGACGAGGAAAGACAAAAGATTTTTGATAAATTCTGGAACCTTACGTGGAAAGAAAAGAAGGTGTATGTTAAAATGTCTTCGATTTGCAAGAAAAAAGAAAGAGAAAGGTGTGCTGGCAATTCAAGACGGCAAAATTCAGTAGAACTATATTTAACTGATAGCCAGGGGATAAGATATCGGGTCTGCAAAACCATGTTTCTTACCAGTTTGTGTGTTGGAGAATGGGTCATAAAAAAGTGGATAATTCAAGACGATTCACCTAAAGATGCACCAAAAAACAATACGAAAGATGAAGCTAAAATGCAGTTACGTAAGTTTTTTGATTCCATGCCTAAACTTGAATCACACTATTGTCGAAAAGATTCCTCAAAGCTGTACCTGGAACCTATCTGGACGTCAAAAACACAGCTCTATGAAACATACAAAAAAGAATTCTGTGTCGGAGAAAAAATTGAGCCATTAAGCATTACAACTTTCATTAACATGTCCGAAGCGCTTAATTTGTCCTTATATAGACCAAAAAAGGACTTGTGTGACATTTGTGAGTCATACAAAGCCGGCAATGTATCAGAAATTGATTATATGACACACCGTGATAAGAAAGAGGAAGCTAGGAACGAACTAGCTAAAGATACCGCCTCAGAACATGAAGTGCTTACCATGGATTTGCAATCTGTCCTTTTAAGCCCGTGACAAATGTGTCGTCACTCTATTATAAGACGAAACTCATTGTACATAACTTCAGTCTACGATTGTAAAAGAAATAAGGGATATTGTTACATTTGGAATGAAAGTGAAGGAAAATTAACTAGCAACGAATTTTCAACAGTAATCGTAGCAGCTATCGAGAAGTTCATGACACAAAATCTAATGCAAAGCAACCAAGAAATAATTATTTACAGTGATGGCTGCACCTACCAAAACAGAAACGTTGTATTATCGAACGCTCTACTGAACTACAGCATGGAAAAACAAGTAACGATCAAACAAAAGTTCCTGGAAAAAGGCCATACTCAAATGGAATGCGACAGTATGCACTCTGTCATAGAAAGGGCATTAAAAAATAAAAAGATAAATGTTCCAGCGGATTACGTCTACATAGCCAAAATTGCTTGCAAAAAAAATCCCTATGACGTACAATATCTTTATCACCACTTCTTCAAAGATGTTGAGGGTACTTTGAAATTCCACAAATCAATCAGACCCGGTAAAAGAGCAGGTGACCCTACGGTCACAAACCTAAGGGCTCTTAAGTA
Source organism: Eugnorisma glareosa (assembly GCA_947578425.1). NCBI lineage: Eukaryota > Metazoa > Arthropoda > Insecta > Lepidoptera > Noctuidae > Eugnorisma > Eugnorisma glareosa. Next base: position 13,083,405 of record OX387960.1, on the reverse strand, counting down.
CACTCCTGATGGGAAAATTGTGTACAAGTTGAGACACTCAGCTACATATTGGCAAGAACTTCCTACAAGAATTAAAAATTGTGTATTCATTCCATGGGATACTGTACCACAGCTTTATACGGCGAGACTTAAAATAAAAAAGGAGAAAAACCAGGATCTTCAGGCCCTCAAGCACACCATGGAGAAAGATTACCACAATTTTTATGACAATTTACCTCATTTTTAATGAGCTACATTCAAAATTTGGTAAATTGTGATTGCAGTAAATCTGCATGTATAATTTTTGTGTTGTTTTAAAACATTTTTATCAATGAACAAAGTTAGAAAGAGAGATGTTAGTCGTTAGTTATAATTTTGTAAGTCTCTGGATAGTAAGATTTAAGAAGATTTAAGACTCTTATTGAAAGCTATGAGACTGATGTTCGTGCCATAATTACTGATTAGTTACGACTGTTACTTAATAATTAAAATATTTGCCTAATAAAACAATTTTAATTCTCAGAAAGAGTTTAATTGTTTGTCTGAAAACTGCGTAAATCCTCTGCGTAGTAAACAAAATAATATAAGTTGAATCGTAAAACTGCTTAAGTTAAAGAAAACGCCGTAAGTCCAACAAGACTGAAAATGAAAAACTCCTAAGTCCATTTTTTTATTTACTATCCACAAAATTCAGAAAATGATTAGTCAAATATCAATCTACTCCGATTCTAAACTTATATTTAAAACGCCATTATAAAAACCTCTCGAACCTTGTTAGAAAATCAGTTTTTTGTTGCTCCTGTAAAATTTGTTCAAATGGACTTACGAATTCTGATAATTAGACCGACTTAATCCAAGTGAAGTCATTAAAAAAGTCTCAAAACAGTATCTAACTGAAGAAAGAAATTAATAAAAGTACCAGGACCGCATGAGTAACAAGAAGTGTTATTGCCGAATTGAAAATCGTTTGCTCACAGAACCCGATTTCGTTGTTACACACACATAGTCAATCATCGTTGTGTATGTATGTAACCAGGTTTAGGTTTTAGGGTACACGTACCAATTGCAGTCCCTATAGTTTGAATTACTCCTGGTAAATGAAATTAAATTTCAAAATAACTTAGGTGAGTTAATATTTTGATCAAAGATTATTATTTGTTTTTTTGAAATAAAAGCTCTGGGGTGTTCAGATTCTCACGTATAACAAACTTACAACATAATTATGATCGAATGTACCACATTAATGGTCTGTAATGGATTGAAATAAATGATTTTTCAATTTTGAATTTGATTTACGTAATCTCTTATTTTCAAAACATTTTTTTTAAATAGTGGTGGACACTAATTGGGACAGCTACCCTACTACCAGGATAGCAAGGAATAGGAGCTTTATTTTGCATTATTGTTAATAATTTATTTGCTCGTCAGTCGTCGACTTCTCCGCGTGTGGTGCACATCGTTCCCATCCCTGTGATACGCGTAATAGATTATCCTAATTATAGGTATTGCTATGGTTATCATAAATATTCCTTTTACTTTTAAAAGTTGATAAAATAGTAATGTTTTGCATAACAAGAAACAAGGAAATACTCATATATTGTAAGATTGTTGAATAAAGGCTATTATTATTATTATATTATGTATATTTGCAGCCCAATGTGATGCAGGTAACTTTGGTAACCGCTGGATGCTTTGTGATAGTGCTTATCCAAACAGACCCTATCTGCTGACACCACTTCTAAATCCTGTTAGCGAAGCAGAACAGAATTATAATCAAGCACATAATATTAGAAAAAGGAATACTATAGAAAGGTAACTATTAAAATAGGGCACTGATTTAAAGAGGCAGTTGTAAATAGCGGTTTTAGTAAGTATAACTAGTTCAGCAGTTAAAACTAAGCAGTAAAATAAACAAAAATGAGTAATAAAAAGTAATTAAATGGTTCAGTGAATATATAATTGAGCAGGAAAATACTTAAATAGGCGGTAAAAATAATTGAACGAGCGGTTACGTGTGGGCCAGTAATAAATCGGAATTTGTCGGTAAGAAATCTCATTCTTAGCAATTCTATAAACAATGAGGTGGTAAAGTAGTTTTCGAGATATAGCGGTGTTACAGACGAACGAAGTCGCACCATAAGGGTTCCTTTTTACCTTTTTGGTACGGAACCCTAAAAACAGTACTTAAATAGTAATTAAAAATTAAATTACTTTTGCTTTGACTGAAGGAATTAAATATGTTACTGCGACCAATTTCGACGTAGTGCTCGCCGGCCGCTGCCGCGGCACCGCTCGCTTCGCTCGCTCGGCTTGCGCGAATTTGGTTACCGTTCTAACCTAACCTAACCTATTTGGTCGGAGTGAGCGGAACGTTTCAACGTCAATCTTCTTCGAACCTAACCTGTCCTGAGTTCTTTTGTGTATGCGTGTTCTGTTAAAGCCAACTCACTGTGCGCACGCACACCAACGCACAACAGCCGCTGGCGACGCACAGTCGCACACACACTACGTCTCGCGCCCGCCACCTGCTAGCAAGCGCGCGGTTTGCCGCGCCGCGGACCAATATTAGTAGCAAAAAAGTCGTCTTCACGTGCACATGTAGCCACCCGCAAAGCTCGATACAAGTACAACGTTGCTCTGTAATCTAAAGTATCTGTATAAATTAAACTATACAGCGTGTAACAGAAAGGGTATAATCATATGGAATACTGTGGTACGGACCATCAAACTGAACAACTTTCTCTATGGGACCACCATCGAAATCGTTAAAAAATAATCAGCTGTCCCATACATTGTGGTCAGTAGGTATTGAAATTTTGTATAGGACAGCTGATTATTTATTTACGATTTCGATGGTGGTCCCATAGAGAAAGGTGTTCAGTTTGATGGTCCGTACCACAGTATTCCATATGATTATACCCTTTCTGTTACACACTGTATAAGCAGCAAGTACAAGTTTTATTGAAATTCTATTCTATCTGTAACAATTTAACAGGACTTTCTGTGCGGGAAGCACGAGATTCTTACCTACCTACTCGACGAACGAGCACGCGGCGAAGGCGTGACTGGTTGAAGACGTACCTACATGCGAAGAAGCTAGAAGAAACACGCACTACGCAGCAAATAAGGATTGACTAGTTGGATGGACTACTATTCTACGGAGATATAGGCACGTGGCGACGCGACGGCGGCGTGTGTGACTGGTGGAAGTACCTACCTTCGAAGAATCCAGTTCAAGCATGTGCACGTGGCGTGGGTGATTGGCGTTTGGTGTCTGGAATCCAGTGGCTTGGCAGCACGTCGACTTCATACAAGGAAAGTTTTCCCGTTCCATTTATTTCGCCCAATCCTAACCTTATTTCTTTGTCTTACAATCCTTTGTGTTTCAACTGTGTGAATTTTGTTGCAAGTTAATGCTAAACTATCTACCTATCTGTAATAAAACTCTGCAAATATTATACTATCTGTCTGTATTCTAACTTCACTGCAAAACTATCAGAACTAGAATAATAATTTGACCTTGACTTGTTGAACACGTGAGTTTCTCAATTAAGATTGCCATCAGCAACGTTTGCAATCCGCTTTAAGCACACGTACAACGGTTCCTCTCTTGCACGCTTGCTCTGCTTGGGGATTGACGCATTAATTCTGCAATTTCAGCTCGAAATATACCTACCTACCATCAACCAAGCACAGGGATAGACCGCGCAGTGGCGGCGCCCGGCGCGAGGTCCTACTCAACACGTGGTGGCCGCGTGTTAGGAGTGCCAGCAGAGAGTGCAGCTGTTTCATAGAGGTTTGCCTGGAGTGCAGGTATTTATAAATTGCATTTTAAATCTATTTGAAAGTTCCCCCTGCATTATGTCTGACACGGAGGTAAAGGAATTAATTAGGAAACGAGCTTCAGTAAAAGGTAGACTCACTAACTTTAATAATTACCTAACAGAGTTTTGTAAAATTGAAGACGTTTCAAAGCAACAAGTCAAGGAGTTAAAAGTCCGTTTGAGCAAAATAGAAATATTGTTCAATGAGTATGATACAATTCAATGTAAGATTGAGCTTTTACAAGATGAAGGTTCAAGTGAATTAACTCAAGGAACCTCTGATGAACCTGTAAAAAGTTCTGAGAGGAATGTAACTGAAAACTTATTTTATTTTGTAATTAGTTTTGCTCAACAACAAATTGAAATTCAGGAAAATAAAGATCCTGTTAAATCTCATAATAGTCCGGAATCAACTCACTGCTGTGGGAATAGTGTCAAAAGTGTTAAGTTGCCTACTGTAAAGCTACCCATCTTTGAGGGCAATTACAACAAGTGGTTAGAATTCCATGATACATTCAACTCGCTTATCCACAACAATGTGGGATTAAATGAAATAAATAAATTTCAGTATTTAAAAGTATCATTGACGGGGCAGGCAGCTTCTGTAATAGAATCACTCGAAATTTCCTCAAATAACTATGAGGTTGCCTGGAAATTGATATGTGATCGTTACAACAACAAACGGCAATTATTTCATAATCATTTAAAATCATTATTTAATGTACCCACTGCTAAGGAGTCTGAAAAATCACTAAGATTTATAATTGATCATATTTCAAAACATATTCGGGCACTAAATAGTTTAGAGGAGAAAACTGATAATTGGGATACATTGATTATTTTTATGTTTGGTCAAAAGTTAGATCATGTAACAAACTGTAAATGGGAAGAACATAGGAATGGCTTAGTGAACAAACCCACACTTGTAGACTTCTTTGAATTCTTGAGAAGTAAGGCTGATGTGCTAGAAATGGTGAATGCCGGTGTCAATGACAAGCCTCGTAAAGAAAATGAAAAGCCAGATAAATCTGCTGACAAACCACATAAAACATTTGTTGCTGCTGTTTGTGACAATAAAGCAAGTAAGCCAAAGTCTCATGCATGCCGCATTTGTGAAGGAGATCATTTAATTTACTATTGTGAAAAATTTAATAGCATGTCACCAGAGGATAGGAACGCAGAAGTTGCTAAATTGAGAGTTTGCATAAACTGCTTAAGGGGTGGTCATTTTGCTCATCAGTGCAAATATGGTCCATGCAGATTTTGCAAGCGTAAACATAACACCTTGCTTCACAAAACAAAGGTGTCCACACCAGTTACTGTTGAAGAAAATAGTCCTAGTGATAGTAGTACCTGTAATCCTATTGTACTATCATCCTGTATCGAGAACCAAGTTCTACTATCAACAGCAATAGTAAAATTGCAGGTAAACAATAAGTGCCATGAAATACGGTGCCCGCTGGACTGTGGCAGTCAATCATCATTCATCTCTGCATCACTAAAAGCTAAGCTATGTGTAAACAGTGACACTATAAATTCAATATCTGTAATGGGCATAAATAATATGTCATTTTCTGCTCTAGAGTGCTGTAATCTCACTGTTAAGTCATGCACTAGTTCTTACTGTAAAGATGTAAAGCTGTTTGTTATCCCACAAATAACAAGCACCATACCTAGTTCTAAAGTTAATGTAGAGTCACTAGATATACCAAAAAATATCACACTTGCAGATCCTACATTCTATAATCCCTCAACAGTAGATATGTTGTTGGGAGCTGACGTTTTATGGGATGTCATTTGTCCTACTAATCAGATTAAATTGGGAAACAATAAACTTGTATTACAAAACTCCCAGTTTGGTTGGTTGGTGGTAGGGCCTGTCATGTGTCCAACAAATGTATCTAATAGGGAAATATGCTGTAATTTCAGTCAAGCTATCCAAAATCAACTGAAGCAGTTCTGGGAGCTAGAGGAGCTGCCAGACAAACCGAAGCTCACCTTGGAGGAACAAGCCTGCGAGGAACACTTCAAGCAACACACCCGCCGCATGGAGGATGGGCGATTTTGTGTCACGTTGCCTTTACGTGATAATCCTCAATTGCTAGGAAATTCATATCCTAGAGCAAAGCATTGTCTTGATTCCCTACAAAAACGATTTAAACCTGACATAAAAGAGCAGTATGTGAGTTTTATTAAGGAATATGCTGACCTGGGCCATCTGACTGTAATCGAGAAACCTGAAATCGTCAATCTGTTACCACATCACCCTGTCATTAGGGAACAGAGTGAAACGACAAAGTGTCGTGTAGTTTTCAATGCCTCATCAAAAACGGATTCAGGTGTCTCTTTAAATGATTTGCTTATGGTTGGGCCCACTGTGCAAGACGACATTTTCTCCATACTAATGAGATTTAGACAACATACATATATAATTACTGGAGATATAGAGAAAATGTATCGTCAAATTTTATTAGAGGAATCTCAACGCTATTTGCAAGTGATACTGTGGTGTGAGGAGGAAGATCAGCCGATGAAGTACTTACAACTCAATACTGTAACATATGGTACCTCATCGGCACCCTTCCTCAGCACAAGATGTTTGGTGGAGTTGAATCGAGAATGTGAAGATCCAGAAATTAAAGAAATAATGTCACATGATTTCTATGTTGATGACTTAATATCCGGATGCAATGATGAATCAATGCTACTCAAAATTTATCAGAAAATAGTAGAAAAACTTGACTCAGCTTGCCTTCCTCTTAGAAAAATCAAAAGTAACTCCACTCAATTTCTAAATTCTGTTTTAAACACAACTAACTGTAACCAAGATAATTTTAAAATAATTTCACCCCCAAGTCATGCATTAGGAATAGAATGGAATCCTAATACTGACAACATTCTTATAGTTTCTTCTAAACTGTAAGATTGTAACAATGGAATGCCATTCACTAAGCGTTCCATTTTATCTATAACTTCTAGTTTTTTTGATCCATTGGGTTTGATCAGCTGTTGTATTATTGCATGTAAAATGATTTTACAGAACCTATGGTCTCTGAAATTAGGCTGGGATGATGAAATACCCATGGAGGTATATAAGTCTTGGAAAAAAATCATTGATAATGTTCACCACTTGCAAGCCATTGAGATACCTCGACATGCCTGTTGTAGTAATCCTGTAAGAATAGAATTGCATTCTTTTTCTGATGCTAGCATGAAGGCTTATGCCGGCTGCATCTACATGAAGTCAACTGATGCTCTAGGCTACTGTACCGTGAAACTATTATGCGCTAGAGCAAAGGTGGCGCCACTGAAGACTACAACTATACCCAGGCTGGAGTTTTGCGGTGCTCTTCTAGTCGCAAGACTATGTAATAAAGTTGCTAAATCACTGCGTTGTGAAATAGCCTGTAAAACTTTTTGGACAGATTCTAAAATTGTACTGGGTTGGTTGTGCACTCCTTCACTAAAGTTAGAAACTTTTGTAGCACACAAAGTGGCATCTATTCAGGAATTATGTAATAACTGTAAGTGGCTGTATGTCCCTACATCACAAAACCCTGCTGATATAGCACCTCGAGGTGTAAATCCAAATGAGTTACAGTCATTATCATTATGGTGGCAGGGACCTTCATTCATACAAGAAGGGGAGGAACATTGGCCATGTCAAAATACTCTGGTATCCAACTCAACAATACCCGAGTTACTTGTCAATACTTCAAGTGTTGACACGTCACAATCAGTTAACTTGGTTATTGATATAACAAAATATTCCAGCTTTTCAAAATTACGTCGTATAGTAGCTTATATATTCCGGTTCTATAATAATACTAAAAATGTAAACAATCAAAATAAAGATAATTTAACTGTAGAAGAATTAGCAAAAGCCGAAAGTAAGCTGGTATACCTTTCTCAACAAGAAAGCTTTCCTAATTTTGAAAAACAAAGTAAAGTAGCTCCACTACTAAGTTTGACACCATTTCTTGAAGATAAGGGTTTGATAAGAATTGGAGGCCGTCTGGAAAACTCAAAATTCAGTTATGAGAAACAGCATCCAATTATTATAGATTCTAATCATCACTTGTCAAAGCTGATTTTCCATTATTTTCATGTAAAACATATGCATGCTGGTCCTCAACTGCTTCTTTCATTGGTACCAGAAATTTACTGGCCTATTAAAGGCAGAGCTTTAGCAAGGCAGACATATAGGAAATGTACCATTTGCACTCAAAATTGTCATTGTGTAAAAAGGCAATTACTCAATTATAATGTTTTATTTTTTATTGTATTTTAAGTGGTGTACTCTATGGTATCTTCTTTCTTCTTGTCTGTGGTACATAAAGCAAGTAAGATGTGTGTTCTCTTGTAATTTTAAAATAAAGTTAAAACCAATTACAAATGTGGCTATTTACTGAAACCTTTAACAGGTAATGGGCCCCGATACGTCAAATATAGTAAAAAACAATTGGGTATAAAGTTTATTTTGGATGCAATGTCATCGCCGCCACGTTCACCGTCTCAAACGAAACTTAGCTCTGAAACGACAATCCGGATGAATCCCAGTCATCTTCATATGGTATCTATTGAAAAACTAGAAGGTGCTCGAAATTATTCCGCATGGAAGTTTCAAATGAAGCTTTTGCTCATTGATGCAGGGCTTTGGATACATGTGACTGGTGATCACAATGATGATGATCACAATCAACGAGCTTACGCAAAGATATGCCTCAATATTAGTCAAGCATGTTACCCGCATGTGCGCAATGCTAAAACTACAAAAGAAACATGGCTTGCTTTACAAAAAGCATATGAAAATACTTTAATTAGTCGGCGCTTATATTTTAAAAGGAAGCTTGCTAGAATGCACTATTCTACTTTCAACTCCATGGAAAGGTATATATCAGAGATAATATCTGTAACACAAGAATTATGTGAAATTGGCTGTAAAATTGATGACAATGAGATAGCAGAAATTCTCTTGATTGGGTTACCTGATGATTATGACCCCCTCATTATGGCCATTGAAGGCTCTCAGAAAGATTCATTGACATCAGAAATGGTAAAGCAAAGACTCATGAGTGGTGATTTTAGGCGTTCAGAGCTAGTCTCTTAAACCAGCGCATTGATAGCGAAGAAGTCCAGTAGGAAGACTATCAGATGTCATCATTGTCAAAAAGAGGGACATATTAGACCCAAGTGTCCAGATTTGAAGAAAAATGATGCAGTCAACAGTTTAGCTGCAACGTGTGATAGCTTGGCAGCAAGGTGCGAAGGTTCAGCTTTCCCTACAACAGTGGAATGTGAAGAGAAGCAAGCTGCTGCTTTGTTCACTGGTTTATGTGGGAGCTCTGATTGGTTGGTAGACTCTGGTTGTACAACACATATGTCACTGCGAAAAGACTGGCTACATAACTATTCTGATAAAAATAAAACTGCAGTCACCGTAGCTAATAGTCAAACTGTTTATGGTTGTGGATCTGGCAATGTTGAGGTCACTCTTAATAATAATTTAAAGAAAACCATTACTAATGTTGTTCATGTGCCAGATATTGCTGCTAATTTACTCTCTGTAAATAAAATTACTCAGAAGGGTTATATATTAGTATTTGATGATAAAGAATGTAAAGCTTATACTAAAAATAATATTAAAGTTAATGGAAATTGTATTTTTTCAGCTTGTAACAGCAATGGTGTGTATAAACTCAATCAGCATCAGCAATCTTTGAAGTCTTCTAAAAATACTGATGCAGAATCATTTGAAACGTCATTAGTCACAGCTTCATGTAATGATATTGATTTGTGGCATAAGCGATTAGGACATCTCAGTTATAAAGGTATGTTGTTATTACGTGATGGTCTTGCAGATGGAATTTCATTTGATGATAGAGCTCTAAAACCCTGTGTTCCTTGCATTGAGGGGAAACAGAAAACTATAACATTTCCAAAAGGTGTATCAAGAAGAGCAATATGTAAATTAGATTTAATACACTCTGATTTATGTGGTCCTATGCCTATTCTTTCATGGGGAAATTCAAAATATATATTAACATTAACTGATGATTTTACTCGGAAATCTTTTGTTTATTTACTTAAGACTAAATCACAAAATGAGATTCATTCAAAATTTGTTGAATTTAAAACATTAGTGGAAAATCAAACAGGGTTAAAAATTAAACGAATTAGGACAGATAATGGTTCTGAATACTGCAACAAAATGATTGAAGATTTTTTTACTGCCAATGGTATTATTCATGAGACTACTATTCCTTATTGTCCTCAACAAAATGGAGTTTCAGAACGCTTAAACCGGACTCTTATAGAAAAGGCACGAACAATGCTTCGTGACTCTGGTTTAGATCAGCGTTACTGGGGTGAAGCAGTATCAACTGCTGTTTACCTAAAAAATGTTAGTCCTACAGCTGCTTTAAAAAATGCCACCCCAGAACAAATGTGGTCAGGTACCAAAACAGATTTAAGTAATCTTAGGGTTTTTGGATGTCGAGTTTATGCGTTAACTCCAGATATACATCGTAATAAGCTTGATGCTAAGTCTAAACCATACATTATGTTAGGCTATTGTGATCACTCTAAAGGCTACAGATTAGCTGATCCGTTACAGCCAGGCAAAATGATAAAAGCCAGAAATGTAGTTTTTGTAGAAAATATTTCTGGATGTAGTTCTGTAACTCAGAATCCTAATATAATTAGCCCATTATATTCTGATCATGAATCAGAGTCTATTGAGAATCCTCATATTGTAATAAATTCATTGCATCCTAGTCAAACATTAGAGTCTAATATTGTTGAGACTCAAGATACTTCTTCAGAACCTATTGTCACTCATGATTGTGATTCATCAGATGAAGAAGGCACGATAGTGGAACCTTCTGTTAGTAATCAAAACGTTTCACATTCAAGTGATAGTACTGTTAGTGTAGAAAATATGCAGCAAAATTTTTCTGATAGAAATGACGTCGCTGAACAGCCGTCAAGACCTGTACGAAATCGTCAACCGCCTCTATGGTTAAATGACTATGTTAGGAATTTCGATAATAGTGACATTTCAATGCTAGTGACTGAACCTAAAACATATGCTGAAGCAATGTCTTCTAAGCATTACCTTGATTGGAAATCTGCCATGGATAATGAATATGATTCACTGATACAAAAGCATGTATGGGAGTTAGTTGATAGGCCAATGGATAAAAATATTATTCAATGTAAATGGGTTTACAAAGAAAAACGAGATGCTTCTGGTAATTTTGAAAGATATAAAGCTAGATTGGTTGCTCGAGGATTTACACAAGTGCAAGGTATCGATTATGATAAGACTTTTTCACCTGTAGTCCGTCACTCAACATTAAGATTACTTTTTTCAATTGCAGTAGATAGAGACATGGACATTTACCATGTGGTTGTTAGTACTGCATTTCTTAATGGGGAATTAGAGGAGACAATATATATGGAACAACCTCCTGGATATGAAAAGGATAATACTAAAGTTTGTTTATTAAAAAAGGGCATATATGGGTTAAAACAAGCTAGTAGAAGTTGGAATTTAAAAGTTAATGAGGTATTACAGAAAATAGGTTATAAAAGGTCAAAATGTGAACCATGTGTTTACTCAAAGATAAATAGTGAATGCACTGTAATAGTAGCTCTTTATGTAGATGATTTCTTTATTTTTAGTGCTAATAACTCTGAGAAACAGAAACTTTTAAATACTCTAAAACAAAATTTTGATATAAAAGAGTTGGGTGAAGTTAAGAGTTGTCTGGGAATGAAAGTTGAAAGAGATAGAAAGAATGGTTTATTAAAATTATCCCAAGAAGAATATGTAAAAAACTTGTTAACGCGATTTGGCTTGACACAATGTAAATCAGTTTCCACCCCAATGCAAGTGAATGTTGTATTAGAAAAATCTGACACATGTGATTATAAATACCCATATCAAGAGTTTGGTAGGTGGGTTGATGTATTTGTCGGTGTGTACACGTCCAGACATTTCATTTGCATGCAGTAAGTTAGGACAGTATAATAATTGTCACACTGAGATACATTGGCAAGCAGCAAAAAGGGTACTAAGGTATCTCGCTGGAACATCTAATTATGGGTTGCAATTTAAGAAATGAAATAACAAATTTGAAATATATGCTGATGCTGATTGGGGAAATGATATAGATGATAGAAAATCATTTAGTGGGATTGTAGTTAAGTATGGAGAATGTCTTATTAATTGGGAAGCACGCAAACAGCAATCAGTAGCATATTCTAGCACTGAAGCTGAATATTATAGTATAGGAGAAGCAGTAAAAGAAAGTAAATATTTGCATAACTTCTTTAATTATATATTTGGTTACTGTTTGCCTGCAATCACTATTTACAATGATAATTTAAGTGCTCATAATATTGTTGAGAATAATTTATGTCATCGAAGAACTAAGCATATTGATATCCATCATCATTTTATTCAAAATGCTGTAAATGATAATTCTATTATATTAGTATATAAACCCACAGCAGATATGATTGCAGATATACTAACAAAACCTCTTCAAAAGTGTAAACATATTAAATTTGTTGAAAGTCTTGGTTTAGTTTAAATTCGTTTAATTTAGTTTAAAGTTTGTAAAATTATTTTAATGCCTATATAATTGAGTAAGGGGGAGTGTTAAAATTGTCATTGTGTAAAAAGGCAATTACTCAATTATAATGTTTTATTTTTTATTGTATTTTAAGTGGTGTACTCTATGGTATCTTCTTTCTTCTTGTCTGTGGTACATAAAGCAAGTAAGATGTGTGTTCTCTTGTAATTTTAAAATAAAGTTAAAACCAATTACAAATGTGGCTATTTACTGAAACCTTTAACAGTAGTTGCTAAGCAGATAATGGGAAATTTACCAGCTAGTAGGTTAACTCCGGGCTATCCCTTTGAAAGTACGGGCACGGATTTTGCAGGACCATTCCTGATAAATGATAGAAAGGGACGCGGATCTAAGTTAATTAAATGTTATTAATGTATATTCGTATGTTTTAAAGTTAAGGCTGTACATCTAGAACTAGTTGGTGACCTCAGTACAGAGGCTTTTATTGTAGCATTACGTAGATTTATTAGTAGGAAAGGCAAACCCCGAGAAATTTGGAGTGACAATGGCTCTAACTTTGTCGGGGCTCACCGTCAATTAGGAATGTTTATAGAGTCTAGCTGGACCTCTGTGTCAGAGCCTTTTGCAGAGGAAGGCATTAAATTTAAATTTTCACCTGCATATTCTCCTAATTTTGGCGGACTCCATGAAGCAGCTGTAAAATCTGCAAAATATCACATGAAAAGGGCCTTTGGGAAGTTCCCATCTAACATATGAAGAGCTTGCAACTCTGTTCACTCAGATTGAGGAAATTCTCAACTCACGGCCCCTTTCCCCTTTGTCTTCCAATCCTCACGACCTCTCTCCTCTCACCCAGGGCATTTCCTGATCGGAAGACCGATCACGTCACTGCCAGCACCGGACCTGACGGAAGACAACCCAAGCCGCCTGCATCGGTACGCGAGGATCGAGCAAGCCCGTCAGCAGTTCTGGGCTAGATGGACCCGGGAGTACGTCTGCGAGCTCCAACAGCGCACCAAGTGGCAGAAGCGCCAAGCAGACGTAGCACCTGGCCAGCTGGTGCTCATCAAGGAGGAAACGTCCCCACCACTGAAGTGGCCCTTGGGACGAATAGAGGCCGTGTACCCAGGGTCGGATGGAGCATGCAGAGTTGCTGATATCAAAACTACAAGAGGCACACTGCGTAGAGCTGTGAATCGTATATGTCCCCTCATGGAAGCTTGAAAACGTAGTTTCAAGGCGCGGGAGGATGTTAAAGCCAACTCACTGTGCGCACGCACTCCAACTCACAACAGCCGCTGGCGACGCACAGTCGCACACACACTACGTCTCGCGCCCGCCACCTGCTAGCGAGCGCGCGGTTTGCCGCGCCGCGGACCAATATTAGTAGCAAAAAAGTCGTCTTCACGTGCACATGTAGCCACCCGCAAAGCTCGATACAAGTACAACGTTGCTCTGTAATCTAAAGTATCTGTATAAATTAAACTATATAAGCAGCAAGTACAAGTTTTATTGAAATTCTATTCTATCTGTAACATGTTCTAAATTGTTCAAGAGTTCTTGTGACTTTGCGAGATAGGTGGTGACCGTGAAATCAAATTATTTGTTGCGAATATATATGGAGTTTATTTAGTTATGAACAATACATGTTTTCGGTACCGCGATGAGAGACCAACTGTGGCGACGCAACCTGGTGTGCGGTGGCCTCTGGCCGACTTGCTGACTCGACTTAACGTTGCTAGGTATCGGGTCGCCACAGCTACTCGCCCTCTAAATATGAAACAAATGCAAATGAAATAAAGAGATACAATAAAGAAAACTATACCTACTTCTTAAATCTACGCAACTGTTGCTGCTGACGCTGCTCGAGCTGCCGCTTCTGGTGATCCAGACGCTCGCGCTCCATGCGCATCCTTTCGTCGTGGCGCATCTGTGCAGCAGCTTTGCGAGCTATTCCTTCGGCGCGCGCCTCCGCGATCCGCTTCTGCTGTTCTTCGAAGCGCTCTTTCGCCTCCAGCCGCCGTTTCTCAGCGTCTTCGCGCACCTGCAAGTAGCGCCTGTCGCGCTCCTCCTTCTCTTGCAACCGCTTCGCCTCACGCTCATCGGCAGCCTTCCGGCTGTAGAAGTCACGCTCGCGCCCGGCAGCCATCCTTTCGGAGTGCTGCCGGCTACTAGCACGCGCATGCCGCTCTCGCTGCTCCCACGACGCCACACGACTCGCCTCCGCACCCATCAAGCCGAGTAGTGTACCTGCACTTGCCAGAAGTACCACGAGACCGCGGTACTTGAAACCCTCCACTCTCAACGCGTTGAACGCCGGTTTAATAAACTCTGGTGTACAAGTGGTGTTGCCCTGAGTCTTCGGCGGTATCAGGCTTACAGAGTACATCAGCTTTCCGCCGACGTGCGTCTACAACGCCACTCCACTCACCGCGTAACCCCAAGTTGGTTGGGACGACAACGCGTCCTTCACCGCGGTGTTGAATGCGGTCAAGGACATCACTGAAGCTGTGGCTCCTCGAGTGTCTGGCACAACCAGCCGACAGGACCACGCGTCACGAACCAGTAACGTATAAAGCAGCGGCCAGACAGAAAAGACGCAAGACGAGGGCGAGGCGCGGACCCGCCGCAGACAGGGCCCCGTCACGACTTTTTAACATATATAGAAAAGACACGGACGCGTCGCAGATAGGGCGCCGTCACGACTTTTTAACATATATAGGGTGACTTAGCCGGTTTGCCGGCCACCTTTGGTTTTCGGCCAGTTCGTAGTTATATTAATATAATAAGAAAACTTTACGCTACACATTTACAAAACAATGACTACTTATTTTATTGGTATATCCCCTACAACTTTTGAATTTTGTAGATTTTTATCGATCTAATTAATAAGTCTTTAAGCCACCGAAAGTTTTATAGTGCGCGCATGTGTCGAAATCAACGAAAAAAATTGTGCGCGCGTTATTTTTGCAATGTAAATTACAAAGTTGTTTATCGTTTTATAAATATAAATTGCTGTTCTGTGTATGACAGATGAGTTGAATTAGTGTTATTTCAATTAAAATCGCAGAAAGATTAGGTTATTTACATTTTAATTTAATGGCCGGGTAACTAGATATTAATTTTGGGTGACCGACTACTTCTCGGCCGGGGGGCCGAAAACTAGAAGAAAATCCTTTACATTTCATTGATAATTTTGAAAAGTACATACGGTTTTTTTTAAAAAAAAAACTATTTTTGTTCAAAATACAGCCTCTTCTCATTTGAGTGTTTAGATTTCGGCCGCATGTTATCGAGCTAATTACGCAATAATGACACTTTGTAGCCATCTAGTTTTCGACGGCCGAAAATAAGAGGTTTAAAATTTACTTTTCGGCCTAAGCTAATTCATGAGGCCGAAAGCTAATAATATGTAGCCAATTTTCGGCTAGTAAAAAAAAACGGTAGTAAATGACAATAATTAAACTATTTAAATCGAAATCTTCATTCAGACGAATAATAAAAACCTTAAGTGTCTTCCCTAAAATTTGTGTTATCAGCCAGTAAGAAAATTTTACAAGTTGAGCAATATTAAATATATTACAGAGACTGACTCCACAAAATTGTACAAATAAATAAGGAAACAAGATGAATATGGAAGAAAAACTGATATTAAAAAGATTTTAGAAGTAGTGAAAGAGGTTGATATCGTCTTTTGAGACTAAATTTAAAAAAAAACTTTATTTTTGAAAAAGCCTTGGATGTTCTTCACGAATGAGATATTTTGTGTAATCTTAATTCTTTCTATTTTTCCATATTATATTGTTTAAAGACAATTTTTTATGTGATTTTAAACACAAATGTTCCTGTTTAAGTAATATTTTAAAGGTTTTATTTAAAATCGCTGATTCATAGGTACTACTTACTTTTTGATCTATTATAGAACCTACTGCAGAGCAAATAGAGACCATTTTTCAATAGTAGAAAAGTGGCCGAAAACTAGCAAAAATAACGGCCGGGAACTGACGCAGGCGGCCGAAAACCGGCGAAATCGCTATTTTCAGAGATTTTTATTTTTGGAATTTTATTATGACATTGACAAGTAAAACGTCTACAAATATTAAAACTACATTATCTTTCGAGTTCAAAAATACTGGAGAAAGTAATCTGGTACTTCATTATCAATGAAAAAAATCGCCATGAAGTCAGACAGTCGCCTAACTGGCCGAAAACCGGCTAAGTCACCCTATAAAAGACACGGACGCGTCGCAGACAGTGCGCCGTCACGAGGCGCGCACTAGAAGCTTTTCTCGGCATTCAACCGTCCGATTTTGATACGACAACATGTCTTCTTCTGAAGATGAAGATGTATTGGCACTGGTATATCTCGCTAATCTGCAGAGGGTTAGACGTTACTGGGTACATCCGGTATGGCTAAGCAATGGACAGAATAGATTTTTTAAAATAATGGAGGATCTACATTATTATCCTGATCGTTTTCAAGAAGTATACAAGATGACTCCACAATGTTTTAACATTATTATGTCCAAAGTGAAGAATGCTTTACAGAAAAAGGACACAAATTGGAGAGAATGTATATGTCCTGAAGAAAGATTACTTATGTTGCTAAGGTAAGTGAAACAAATAATCTTTAATCATTTTTATATTGTTTTAAGATTTTGTTACAAAATTAAAAAATTACCAAACATAATAATCAATTATTTCAAATTCAATTGTTACAAATTCTCCAAATTGTTCGACGAAGGGGATTCATTATTGTAACACTGTGTATTGCGCATGTGGGTAGATGAAGCCGAAATGACCGAATATGGTGACAAGTTGAAATACGTATTTTCATCTTGTCGACAGTCTTCAAAATGTTGATAACCGGATGAAGATGCGACATTTCGTGGTGATGCTGGAGATGCTATATTTTGAAATGCGTGTTGTGGAGATGCAGGTGAATTATTTTGAATGGTATGTTGTATTACTGAAGGAGGTGCGATATTTTTAATAGTCTGCTGTGGAGCTGCTGGATCTGCAACATTTTGAAATGTTTGTTGTATTGGTGGAGCTGGAGCATAATATGGGACTGTGTTGAATTGAGAAATACAGGCGGATGATGCGATATTTGATGTCGATGTACTGGTAGATGTTGCCTCATTTTCATCCAAGATTTTCGTCGCTAACTGCATCACTCCCATCTTGAACCTTCTTTTTTGAGCCACATTCATGGCCTTCATTTCAGGCAACATACTTTGGAGGAAAGAAAGGTCTGTATCAAGTGGTCCATCTTTTTTTTCATCTCTTCGTTTTGAGGTGAAGTAATCGTACGCAGATTGATTGACTTCTTTGAGAGTAATCGTTGTACCTTTTTTGCTTGAGCTTACGGATAACGGCGAAGGATGTCTTTCTGTGCGTGGAGATGGTGTGAGAGAGGGAGGCTGATACGGTGACATTGAGTCCTCGCCAGCGTCACTGTCGTCCGTTTGAACAAGATCAGTAGGAAGGTTAGATTTGGATGGTCTTGATTTTAAATATCCATCCAAAAATGTTAAATGTGGGGCGAGATAATATTCTCTCAGTACTTTGGCTGCAGAGCCAGATGGAAGCAATTTTGATTTATTGTACTTTCCATATCTGTTCCGTATGTTTGCCCAGCGTGCTTTGCAATCAGTAACTGAAACAATTAAAACATCAAATGTCAAAAGCTAAAGCATTATAATATATTTTACATAAGATATTTCTTTTCAGGTATTTCGCAGACGGATGTTCATTCAAATCACTATCAACTTACTTTCTACGAGGGAAATCGACAATTCGACAAATAGTATACGATACCTGTCAAATTCTATGGGAAACATTACAACCAGAATATATGCCTATTCCTAATACAGAAAAATGGCTGGCGGTAGCTGAACGTTTTCATACTCTCTGGAATTTACCAAATTGTACTGGAAGTCTTGATGGTAAACATATTCGTATAAAAGCTCCACCTAACTCAGGGTCAGCATACATAAATTACAAAGGATACTTTTCCATTGTATTATTGGCATTAGTAGACGCTGACGGATTATTTTTAACGATCGATGTTGGGGAATATGGCCGAAACAGCGACGGGCGTGCGTTGCAAGTTAGTGCTCTTGGACAAGCTATACAGCGTGAAGATCTTAATCTACCAGAACCCTCTCCATTTCCTGGAGAAACACGACCTGTGCCGTATTATTTTGTAGCAGATGAAGCTTTTCCTCTTAAAAAGAACATAATGAAACCTTACTCAAGGATTCAACTGACTAATGCAAAAAGAGTATTCAATAACCGACTATCTAGAGGACGGAAATCTGTAGAATGTGCCTTTGGAATGGCGAGGACCAAATTTCACGCATTGAGCATGCCCCTAAGCTGTGACCCTGCTAAAGCTGATGCAATAATACAAGCTATGTGTATATTGCATAACGTTATTCGAAAATGCGATGGAATATTTACACAGCCATATATCCAAAATACGTTGGTTGGAACAAGAATTGTTTCACAATCCCGAGAAGCCGCAGAAAACATCAGGGAATACCTCACCAATTACTTCGTGAATCGGGCTCCTATTCCCTTTCAAGATAGACATAATGTATGAAATCTACATATTTAACATCTGCTCTCCATCTACAACACTAGTACTGCAACTCCATCCTAGTATCAAAGTTAATAAACAATGCTACTTGTGAGCGTTTATTTAAATATTTGATTTTAATAAACAATATTAGGTACTTACCTGTTTCATTTAATGTCCTGGCAATTATTGACCATGCTTGATCTTGGACACTTCTGTTACAATAATCTGGTCTGTTATAATTATAAATTACTGGATTATTTTCAATTAAATTACAAAATGTAACGTTAAAATCAAAGTCGTCACGCATTTTAGGTAACGTTCGTTCGCACGTAACGTTATGACTACTCCGACGCAAGATGCACAATGGCGAGCGGGCGAGCGCTGTGAGAACCTGCCCTCCGCGCCCTTTCCGCTCCCCCGCTTGCGCCCGTGCAGGCCCGCGCCCTGCCTGCGCCCTGTCCTTTCTATATGTTTTCCAACAGGGCGCCGACGAGTTAACGTCGTGACGGCGTCCCGTCTTTTCTGTATGTTTTACGTCGCGACGGCTGTATACACTTTATATGCAAGTAGATTAAACGGGCGTCGCGACTGCGACGGGTCCGTGCCTTGCGTCTGTTCTGTGTGGCCGGTGCCTAAGTGAGCACGAGTACCCAAGCCCGAAGCCGACAGCGAAGCTGGCACCCTCTCGCGAGCCACATAGGTCCACAACGGAGACGGAGCAGCAGTCGCACCGCTTCGCAGAGCAAGGTTAGTAACGCCTTGTAGAGGTCAAGCAGCGTGTCAGCCACAGCACCCAGTGTTGACGGAACACGACAAACAGCTCGCAGGAATATATAAATATATATAAATATCGCTGGGCATTACACCCAGCGCCATCTAGGTGCCACACTAAGCAACGAGGCTTGTGTCGTGGACACCAGATAGTTGATAATACTACATAGATACTTTTTGTTTGTAAATACATACTTATTATACATATAAACATCCATGACTCGGAAACAAATGTCCATGCTCATCACACAAACATTTGCTCCTACCGGGATTCGAACCCGGGACCCTAAGAACGTAAGGCAGCCTCACTACCGCTGCGCCATCCGGGTCGTCAACCATGAATGAACCGACTTCGTCCGTTTGTCCTGAGCGCCTGTGAGTGTTGATACTCATCGACACGAGTCTCTCGTGGCGAGCACGAAAGCTGCGGCGACCCGATACTTAGCAACGTTAAGTCAGCAAGTCGGCCAGAGGCCACCGCACACCACGTTGCGTCGCCAGTCGGTCTCGTTCATAACTAAATAAACTCCATATATATTCGCAACAAGTTTGATTTAAACAGTAACTAGTGAAGTTACTTTGATTTGTATAAGTTAAATGACACAAATAATTACATAATTTACATACCAATAATTCTAGTATTCTACTCATTATTGTTGTCTTGGTTGCTGTATGGCAACTACAGGAACTTCCGTATGTACAGTTTTAACTTGAGACTGCATCCAATTTGCACTCCATGATTTACACTTTTGTAGGCAAAAATACGTGAACATTATTCCGCATAAAATAAGTACTGCCAACAGGATGATCCGTATATCTTTACGCTTGTTTCTAGATTACTTGTACTTGCAATGTTAGCTCCGTTTTGGGCTATAATAATCTCATCAGGTTTAGTGACTGATGTACCCATTTTTGGACGTAAGTATGGATCATTTACGATCATAAAGATATATAATGAAATGTTTATTTGTGAGAAGTTCTAATGATTTCAAATACATAATTTCAAGTAGTTGACAGAAAACTTACGTTTGGTTTCGTAACTCGGCTACTACGTGTGGTATAAGTGTTAGGCTTTACGCTCGTAGCGGATTCATTATGTTGACAGTTTTGGTTTACATGAGAGTCATTATAATTATTAGTTTTATCTGAACAGCCTTGTCCTTCGGTTTGCTTATCTACATTTAATATGTAAGCAGGTTTAAGTCTATCAATGGACACTGTTTTTTTTTGCCAAATACATCTATAATAAACGATTTTTCTCCTCTCCTTATGACCTTAAACGGGCCTTCATAAGGGTGTGTGAGTGACTGTCTAACCATATCCTGCCTAACGAAAACATGTTCGCATTGTTGCAAATCTTTGTGTACGAAAATAGTTCGCGAATCTCTCTGGGTAATTGGTCTTGGTCTCAGATCGTTAATAGTACGGTGGAGGTTATTTACAAATGGATAGGGACTATTATTTTCCGCTATATTAATATTATAGAAATCGCTAGATAATCTTAACTTTGTACCATACGTTAATTCCGCGGTGTTGACGCCTGTATCTGTGCGCGGCACCGCGCGAAGTCCAAACAGTAGGCAATTCTTTGTACCACTTTAAATTATTATTTAACCTAGCTCTTAACGCTGTCTTTAATGTTCTATGCCACCTCTCTATTATCCCATTACTTTGAGGGTGATAAGCATTTGTACGTAGTTTTTGTATCCCTAATAACTTTGTGAGATGAGTAAATAGAGAACTTAAGAATTGTCTTCCTTGATCAGTCGTAATGCGACGAGGACAACCAAATCGTATAATCCAGTTGTCGTAAACGTTTTTGGCCACGGTCTCTGCCGTGATGTCTTGCAAAGGTATTGCTTCCGGCCAACCGGTAGCTCTATCTATCATAGCAAATATTTATAGCCTTCGGGTGTAGTTGGTTGATAACCCTGTGATTGGTCGCTTCCGCCAACCGCGCTAATAAGCTCCGCCCAACTAACGAACATTTACCTCTCTTTTCAATGAATTTGAGTTCGGGTGTCACCGCTCGCTATGATCTGCCGAACTACCGTGAAACATGCCAATTTTGCCCACTTTTTTTGAAAAATTACAACTTTTGTAAGATTTTTCTATAGGGACGTAAGTATTTTCTTTTATAATTTGCTATTCTAAGATTATGTGCATGCGTTGGTGTAGCAAAATTTATAATTTTTCAACATTTAATTCAAAATTTTATTCGTTTTGTTGGCGGGCAAAGTTACCTGGACTTATAGCCAACATTGCCCACTTTGATTTTTGACGCAAATATGGCCTTTATGCAGGTGAGATTAAAATCCAGTTCAAGAATTTTGGCAAAGAAGGCATTTACTTTAGAAATTAAAGCGAAACCGTGAAAAGTTTCCTATTAAAATGACTGGGCAATGTTACCCTGACATTTTTTCTCTTTTTCATACAATTTGCATTTCGTGTTTTGAAAGTGCTAGGGTTGGCACATATCAATAAAATAAAATTGTTTTTTTTTTTCTTTTCTGGAAAGATTAATATTTATTAAGGTAAAAGAAAAAGAAATAGTTTAATCAACCTTTTTTTATTAATGTGAATGAAATACCAATGCTTTTAAAGAGAGAAATTAAATACTGACTTCAGCAGACATTTAGTTTAAACTTATTAAGAGTGTACCTAATATTTTATTGGAGAATATTAGGATATAAACATTAAACATCCACGCACGTAATAGGACTGCTGTAGAAATTGCGATATCTGTCCAGATGATAGGATGTAGGGTTAGTCAGAGTGGCCGCTAGTCGATAGCTTCCATACTTAGGTACTAAAAAAAAATATTCATATTATAAATTTAATTTAAAGAAATCATCCGCTTCATACATTTTTTCGGGTTATGTGAACGTAAATGTATGATACAGTCGATTTCTTTTTTTTTTTGTTGAATTTTTGTTTGAGAATATTTTAATTAGTAAGTATATGGAGGCTATCGATCACGTACACGAAATTCTTCCAGTTAATTTTTTACCACCTTATCTACCTAATCATATTTATATGTTGTCGCAACTTAAATGACTGAAGAAGGCATAAAATTATAATATGTAGTAATTCTTTATATATAAATTTAACCATGTTTAGAGATTTATAGAAAAATAGTCACAATAAGTAACAAGTTTCACACTCTTATTTATATTCTTAAAGTTAAAAATCAGAGATCAAAGTTTTGGGGATTGTCTATTACTCATAGATGTGAATCCATCCCACAATAACAACATTATTAAGTCACATATTTTCAGATAGTATCACAATAATAATTGTCCACTACAATTATTCTAAACATAAAGTAACAGGTATATAGCTACTATAATAAAAATATTTAGCAATGATAGGAACGACATTTTCTTATTTATAAAAGTATACTTATTTAAAGAACTCAGTTCTAATAAAATTAATCAACAATAAAATAAAAAAGGTAGCTTCATTTGAGTTGTATCGCCCAGCTTTTGTACTTGGCATTTATTGAATGTTGAAATTACTAAAATCAACTTTAAAAACGATTCGACCACGTCGAGTAATCTTTGGCTTGGGAAGTATTGTAACAATATCTTTTAAGTGTTTCATAGTGCAAATGTCATCAACTATTGGATACGTGAAAGTGGTTCCTTCTTCACATTCAGACTCCTTAACCTTTCGCACAAACTTAACTGTAGGAATTTTGTCACTGGTCTCTAAAACGTTACCCACAAAATGTTTTAAAGTCTTTTTTGTAGCAAACTGAGCAATAATCCAGTCATCTTTTTCCAAGCTTTCTTGGTTTTCTGTGAAATATTCAATTTCATGCAGTCCGAAAGAAATATCTGTGGGTTCAAAATTCTCTTTTTCTTCTTGTTCTCGTAAACATTCAGCTATGTAATAGTCATCCACTGTAAGGTAATCTGAATCATCGGTGTCAACTGTTACAGCTTCATATTCATCAATCATCGAGTTAGATTCACTATCAGATGTTATCTGCCTTTTTTTCAGTGAAGTACGCCCTCGACCTGACTTTTTCCCTTTAGAACCATTCGTCACTTTATCTGTTCGATTAATTATCTTTCCTTTTCTAGAATATTCCTTCTTTACCTTTTGTAAATGTTTACTTTTCTTCACTTGCAGACATTTTGGTAAATCACTATTAGATGTAGCAACAAACGGTTTATTTTCAATCTTATTAGAAGGTTCCTTCAAAACACAAACATTTGATGACCCTGCTTTAATAATCACATCGGATAGTATAGTAATTTTCTTACCTTTGACGGGACCACTTTTCACAGATCCTTTTGTGGAAGTCTTAAAGTGGGAGAGATCTGTAAACGTTGATAGATTTTCGCTACTTACTGATTGGCTTAAGTAGGAGTTAATTATAGTGATGCAAAGTTTGCTGAGACTTTGAGGAGAATAAGTATTTTGATACTGGGAGACGGCAAAAGTCCCTCCCGAATCCAAATAGCTCTCTTGATCTTCGTCGATATACTTATTTGAAATTATATTAGTTTTAGCAACAAAGAGGCCAGTTTCTTCATCATCTAGACATAAAGAGTCCTGAGTTTTTCTTTGCCTTTTTGCCACGCCTGAAGATTTCTTTGTTGGTTTACTTTTGCAAGAATCAATATTTAAATCAGACACCGTCACTGATCTGCCTGGCTCGCAATTAATTCTTTTATTTCTTTTGATTAGCATCGGCTGTGGCGCTCTGGTTTCCATTAAATAGTCTACCAATGTTTGATCAATCCCGTACGATAATATTTCTTCTTGCATTTCAGGGATTTTCTTAAGAACTTCTCGCGGATTGAATGGAAATACTCCCGATGCTCTGAATCCACTTTTTATGTTCTTTGTTTCCCTCATCTGAATTGCTTCAATTAATTCACTAAGCAATTTTGGAAAGTGTTTTTTGTTTAAACTTGTTTGGTTTGGATTACGAAGCTTGTACTGGTACAAAACTTTACGCCAGGCTTTTTTCACGGGCCCAAAAAATGCCACGTCCAGTGGCTGGGTGAGGTGTGTTGACCTCGGAGGGATAAAAACAAATTTGACGTTATTTTGCTGGCACAACTCTACTACTTTAACACTTAAATGACTAGACAAGTTGTCGCAAATGACAACTTTAGTTCCTAATATATTTTGTGCCCATGGGAGGATTATGGTTTCAAAATAATTCTCAAACATGGCACTGTCAAACCAACCTGATTTAGTGCAGTTGTATCTGGTTTCTGGTGGTCCTCCACTAACCCATTCTGAGAACAAATTTGTTGCTTTGTAAACAACATATAAGGGGAGACATTTACCGCTTGCGGTAGCTGTAAACATAAGGGAAATGTTCCCTTTGGTAGAATTCGTTATTCTTTCGGGATACTTAACTCCCCTCCGAAAGATACACTTCGAAGAACCTGGATCGTCCGACAGGTTAGTCTCATCAAAGTTAGCTATATTTTCTGCAGGTATATCTTTTAATGTTGTGCTTAAATTGTCAAAATATTCAGCTATTTCTTCGGCTCCCTTCGCAGCTCTCGCCTTTGAAATATTTTGCGTGGTTCTAAGACTCAATTCAGCGGCATGTCGTGACAAAAATCCCTGAACCCATGCATCACCAGGAATCTGATTCTTGAACTTATGATCTCGAGAATTTTTCTTTAGATATTCATGAACTACAAGCTTCAGATCCACTTTAGTTAGCGGGGAGCCAAAATCGCTAGATGCTTGCAGTACTCTTACAATTTGGGTCTCTTCTGTTGCTGATAAAACGGTAGGATGCCCAACTGGCTTAATATGTTTGCTTTTTATTTTATTTTCTATTGTGCGTCTTGGGATACCAAATTGTCTTTGAGCATCTCGAGAAGAAATTTGACCTGATTCTACTGATTCGCATGCAAGTTTTAACATTTCTTCTGTATAGTTTTTATACATTCTGGATCCAATTTGACGTCTTGACTTTCGTTGTCGAATCCGTGATTTGTGTTTATTTTTCTGAAATAAACCATATTACGAAGTCAGATCAGTGTTAGAAGTAATAATAAAAAAGTTTAAACAATAATAAATAGTATGGAGAACACATTATTAGTAATTACTGTGTACATTCACAACAACAATTAATGTCCTTTTTGAATTAGTACTAAAATACTATTAATAAAATAAAATAAATCACAGTGTCGTATGTGCCAGCCCTAAGCACTTTTAGATGGCGGGCAATGTTGTCAATCGTAGATCAGAACATTACTGGATAACTTTGCCCACCATTATAACTTTAGTTTTAAAATATACTCATCAATGACACTAACAATAAAATACTCTACAAATCGTTTTTTATAACATATTGTAAAGTAAACTAACCTGTGTTTTCACCATCACGTTCAATTCACTTTCAAATCTGCACCAAAATTTGCCAGCAAAAACACGCACCGTACTTGACGAGTTCCAACAAGTTACTGAGTGAAGTTAGCAATGCACACAATAGTTAGTGTTGCCAATCATATAACTTACTTTCCACCAAAGTCAATCAATGTTGCCTTGGTATTAAGATATTTTTGTACGTTAAAGGTTTGCTTATAAATTGTTCATAGGGCAAAGATACCCTTGGTGGCAATGTTGGCATATTTTACGGTATTTATCGAACCGCACATTCCATCATTTTTACCGCTCATTCAGTTATTGGACTGCTCAATTATTTTGAGAATTGACATTGTATGAAAAAGTACGAGTAACCGACTAATTGATTTTTTATTATTGTCCATGTTTTACTGTCGCAATAATTAATCAACCGCCATTAAATTAAATAACTGCTCAATATGTTTTTCAACTGATCATAATATCATCTCGAATATTGAAATAACAGCTCAAAAAATTAGTTCTCTTAAAAAAGTATGATTTATAGAAGCTAGCCAAGGCTACCCAAAATCATCTAGCAGCAAGCTTTTAACAACATGTTTTTTATTGTTTTAGACCCTTAGGCGTCTGGAAACGAAGATATCCTGTTGTGGCACTTACAATGCGGTTATCATTGCCGAAGACCCAAGCAGTAATAATAGCCACTGCAGTGCTCCACAACATTTGCAGGAGTTATAACCTGGAGGAAATTCCTGCAGAAGTGGACCTGCCACCAGCAGAGCCCATAGAATATTTAAATAATGAAGATCAAGATATCCGGGAAAGAGCTGATCTTATAAATAATTACTTCCGGTAGCAGATGAAAGTGATATACTTTATTGTATGTGCTTATATAGAAGAAAGTTTGTAGGTATTCAGAAAATAAATCTATATAGCTATAATTCACGTTTTATTTACAACAAATAAGAAACATTCTGAAATATTTCAATACCTATATTAAAAGAATAATATTTTGAGTACAAAGATGGTCTTTATTTGCCTTAAAAATCTGAATCATAGGCTGAATGAAGGTTGATGTTTTTACAAAAGTTTGACAAATGTCTACTTTGCTTGTCAAAAACTTATTATCAAACTTGCTGCTCAAAATCAAAGCTCACAAGTCACAATGTTTATTTTTATTTTGTGGAGTGTCGTGAACATAATTTCTCAGTTGAAATTATTGGGATTTTGATTGATTAAATAACTGCAATACGATGTTGTGCTACGGACGTAGCAAGCCTTTATTTCAAAAGCATAGACACCAAGTATTGCTAGAGCAAAAACCATAGAGTAAAAGGTAACTTCTAAAAACAATTGTTGCCAATTTTTTTTTTAAATTTCTATACAAATAGAAAAAGAAAAAATTAAACTTAACATAGGATACATTTGCATGAAATAATACAATTTCTAAATAAGCATTATTCTTAACTTTGAATTACACACTTTTCAAAATAGCATCCCTATGATTCTCAAATAAAATTTTACCCAATGGTTTTGTTAAGAGATCGGCCAAATTCTTCATTGACATTATATAATTCAAACAAACTTTTTTATTTTCTACATTTTCCACAATATAATGATATCTTATGTCTAAACGTTTCAAACTTTTATTATTCTCTTTATGATAGGCAAGCTTTATAACTGACCGGTTGTCTTCAAAAATATTAATATCTACCTAAATGCTATATAAATCTAAAAGTAAATTTTGTAACCAAATTGACTCACAAATTGCATTTCTGAGTGCTATACAGCCTGAAATTTTAATGGTTGTTTTCCCGCGGCAGAACAACTTGCCATAAGGAGTACTTTCGAAGCATAGAGTAAAAGTAAAAAAAAAAATATGTTTTTGTTTTAAAATAATTAAAAAAATATTCATCAACTCGAAAACATGAGAATCAATAGTAACACTAGACGTACCTTGTAGGTACTACTCGAATCGCACGCGCCGCCCGCCGCCGAAAGACACGATGCATAAATGTTCTAAGTAAAATAAGCTCTCGTTCGTGGTGATACGGCATAAACTAGTTTTCACGCAACAATACAAAACAC
Organism: Eugnorisma glareosa; assembly: GCA_947578425.1. Lineage (NCBI taxonomy): Eukaryota > Metazoa > Arthropoda > Insecta > Lepidoptera > Noctuidae > Eugnorisma > Eugnorisma glareosa. The sequence goes on along the minus strand of OX387960.1, from coordinate 13,055,209 downwards.
AGCCGCGAAGCCGACAAAGGAAAGACCGATTTATAAATGTTCAAAGCAAAATAAGCTCTCGCGTGTAGCGATACGACATAAACTAGCCTGCGCGCATCAATTACAAAGGACGCCGCGTGCCGGCTTCCTATTGTATTATTATTGTATTATGTAATACTTAGTTTTTCCGCGATTATCGTACGCGCAGCACGTGTTATCTTATCGTGCAATGGATCGCCATTACAGTTATTGCAATTTGGAGAACGTCGCTATGGTCCAACTGGCCCGGCGACTTTACGCGGAGCCGCAACACTTGGAGTCGCGTACTTCGAACGGGGTCCTCGTCGAAGTACCCGAAAGGCTGCGGCTAGGTTTGGCGTAAGCCAATACTACGTCTTGAAACTGCTCAACTCTGAAGGACTGCATCCTTACCATTTTCGCAGAGTTCATGCTCTCTACGAAAACGACGGACCGAACAGAATTGTTTTTTGTCAGTGGTTGATGGACAATCAAAATACACGCGGCGACACTTCGAACAATTACTCCGTTACCGGGAAGTGTAAGTACCTACCTACTCGTACTTTTGTAAATAGTGAACATTTAAAAGTAGTTTAGTTAATTAAAATTATTGTAAATAAGTTGAATCAAGTTTTTGAAATACGCCACAAATACTTTTTTAGGTATCTAATTCAGAAAATTATTTTTCTTAAACGATAAACTTGTTTTTATTTAATTTCGTGTTCAGTAAATTGCAGCTAAAAACGTAGGTATTTATGACGGTCCTAAGCCCGTAAAAGTATAAAGGGAAAATTTGAATAACTTGTTGGGTAAAGCTTATTATTATCAAGAATAAGTTATCAACTTATCAGCTGATTGAAAAGCACGCGGGTCAACGGCCGCGCGGCCGGTCGGCGGTGGCGCTCAGCGCAATCAGGAGGTATAGGGGCATGTGCTTTACCTGTGGACGTTTTCCAGAATGTGACACAAAAGTAATTTTTTTTTAAATAAACCCTTTATTTGTATGAAAAACTTATTTATTTAACGGTTGAATTACTAATTAACTCTTAAAAAAAATCAGTTTCTAATGCGATGTCTATCATAATCGCTGTGAAAATTAAAGATTAAAAAATAAACTTATTTTGTCTATAGGTACAACATACAAATGTACCTATGGACTGCACAAATGTACTTGTGGACGGAAATGTACCTCTGGACAATCAATAAACATTATTACAAGAATATTTAAAATTAACATCAATAAACTTAAAAAAAAATATAAGAACTCTTAACTAAATAGGAACTAGCAGTCTAATATAGATTTTTGGAATTATAGCAATATTCACTATATAAATCTTTGGCAGAATCTGTACTATCATCAGAGTCATCATCTAATTTGTAACACCTCTGACAAACAAAGTTACACTCATCATCAGAGTCGAAATTATCCTTGTGAGATTTTGGTACACATTTTTGGTGATACCGTCCTTCACAATATGAACAGGTAAGCATCTTTTTCTTATCTTCATATTTTCTACACGCTACACACATCACCAGTGATATTTGACGATCTTCAAGGATGTCGATCTTTTTGTTTGAAGGTATTTTTCTTGAACTAGGGCCTGGCCTAGAAAGAAGATCGACTGGCGCAGGTTTCTTTTTTGGTCTTTTCGGTTTCTCTTCTTTCTTCTTTTCTTTTCTTTGTTCAGATTTTCGTTTCTTTTCAGTCTTTATTACAGCTTCGTTTCGGATGGCTATTTTCTCCGGCGTGTCAGTAAGAATTCTTGTTTTGCCAGGTTTTCTTCCACGTTGCGATAACTTTCTCGATGGCGCTTTTGGAAAAGGACGTAAAGATTCCAATGATGGACAAGTAGCAGAATCTTCGGGGGTTGAATTTTGGTCCGAAAATAAAACACGACAAGCTTGATTTTCTAAGCGTTCAACAGGAATCACAACTTCTGACTGATTTTGTTCTTCGCTAATACTAGCGCAAACTTGTTCCTGAGAAAAACCAAGATCTTCTGCAAGTGGTTCTTGCTCCAAATTGTTAACTGTAGTATCAATGACAGATGGCTCTGGACGATCAGTGACATACGAACACAAAAAATCTTCCTCTGTGAATATTTCCCTGTTAAAAGGACATATGCCCGTTACTTCAAAACTTTTAATTATATTTTTTGGTGTGAATGAGAGAGCGTATGCTTCTCCTATGATCTCTGCAACATCGTAAATCGTAATAGGTTTTCCAGGGTGGTTCATCATCCATCTGTCAGCGGCCTTATTATATTGTGTCTTAAACGGTCCAAACACACATCTATCCAGTGCTTGCAAATTGTCAGAGGTATGGGGAGGTAAAGTTAAAAGAACAATACCGTTGTCGGAGGCTTAGTCAATTATTTCAATGGAGATATGCGTTTCATGGTTATCCATTGTTAATAGAACTGGACGTTCTTTTATAGGTTTGGCAAATGCGATAAAATGGTTTAAATATCGTCTAAAAATCTGTTCTGTGGACCATCCAGATTGATTTGCCTCTCCAACAGAACCCGGCGGGGCACCCTTTAGCATGTTATCCTTAAAAAAAACTCTAGGAAAAATTATCATCGGAGGTACTGAGTTTCCTACAGCATTAATGCAAGCAATCATGGTCGTATTGACACCTCTTTCTCCAGAAGTTAATTTTCCTAACTGCTTAATTTTTTTTGGTGCTATCACCTTTCTTGGCTTATGAACTGTTGATATTCCGGTCTCATCAACATTATATATGGAATCAGGTGGAAAGCTAAACTTCTCCAAAACTTTTTCGAGATTATCATAGAAATTGGAAACATTTGTTCTGTTAAAACTCGTAGCTCTCGCCAAACTGGTTGCCTCAGGTTTTCGTAGCGAAAGCTCTGGAAAACGCTGTCGATAACATCGAAACCATCCTATGCCAGCCATTTTGTTTTGATGCCAGTTTTCAGGAGTATTTTTTTTATTTTTTGCTACAGAAAACTGGTAAGCAAGTTCTCGGACTTGTTTAGAATCTAAACCCATATGCATGTACGCTGCTTTTTCTAAGTATTCACGTAACTGAATCTCTTCATGCTCTTCAAATACCTTCTTTACGTCATTCTTCAATAGTTCTATTGATTTTTCACTAAGATCATTGTTTTTATTAAGCTGAAAATATTTGAAAATTGTAGACTTAGGTATTTTGTATTTTTCAGCCACCTTACGAACTGAGCATCCACTTTTGACTTCTTTAAGAGCCTCCGATAGAGTGTCTGGACAAATTTTATCTCGTTTCACTCCGGTTTTACTACGTGGCACTGAAAAAATACAAAATTATTGTAACATCTTTTATGTATCTAAATTATGTCCACAGGTACAACCGAATATATGTACCTGTGGACAGTCCATAGGTACATCCGATACCCCGTCCACAGGTACAAATATTAAGATATGACCGTTAAGTATTTGAAACTTTTCAAAGAATATCTATAGGATTGCGAAAAGGTACTTAAAGCAATAAAAAAACACTACGTTCTGTAATACACCTACATTCTCACTTCTAGATTGAGTTATCTAACTGAATAATACCTTGAAAATTAACATAAAAACTTACTTTTTGTAGTAAAAATCTTCAACAGCACACCACAACGAACTTAGACCAGATAGCACAATGACAGTTAGTCAGTGTTGCCATTCGTTAAAAATAGTTTACGGATGCGTTCAAGCTATGAATATAGGTCTTTTATTCATTGAAATATTGTTAGTGTCCATAGGTAAAGCTGTCCATAGGTAAAGCACATGCCCCTAACTATTGGTTCGTGGTCGGTTTCGAGTTTTGTTTTTCACAATGGTTAATCTGCCATTTTTTGTTTCTAATATTTTAATTGTTTATTAAACGATTGTATTACCAAGGCAAAACCATTTCGCTTCGGGAAAACAACCATTAAAATGTCACGCTGTATACTCGGACTCAGTTGAGGACAAAGAAACAGAGTTTTGTTTTTTACAATTCCAGGAAACTAAACAATTAAATAAAAAGAACATGTATCCCGAAGTTGACTTACGGGTTACAGTATCTCCTGCCCAATCTGCATCAACAAATCCAAGTATGTTTGACTGATCGCTTTCAAATATTAAACCTAGATCTAAAGTCCCTTTTATATAACGCAACACTCTTTTAATACACTCATATAAATACTCACTAGCTACATGCTGATATCTAGCAAGAAAGAATACACTTGTACATAAATCTGGTCTTGTGCCGCACACAGCGTACATTAAGCTACCAATCATTTGCCTACATTTTTTCTCAACTTCCTGATGCTCAGAACTTTCCCTTTTCAAAGGTCAAAATTAAAATTTTGTTCAATTGGTGTGCTACGTAATAACTTTACAATCTGACATATGGTACGTTTGTAGAATTTTTAATAAATATTTTTTCTGATTTAATATTGTTTGAGCCCTTTTATTGTTTGAACCTTTCTGTTTTATTTTAATGCCTAAGTAGTTAGAAGGCAAACCCATATCTTTCATTTTAAAGTTATTCTTCAACTGATTTTTGAATAAATCTATCTCATTTCCAAATAACAAAATATCATCTACATAAAGAAGAACATACATTACTGTTTTACTGTACAAACATGGATCATTTTTTGATTTCAAATATTTTTGTGATATGAACTTATCAAATTTTTGATTCCGATATTTTGGAGATTTTTTCAAGCCATACCATACCACACCACCATATCCCATACCACCATACCACCACCACCATATCTATTTAACTTAGCAATTTGACCATTTGGAAGTTTTAGGTTAACTAGCTCATCAATGGCTCCATGAAGAAATGCTCCTACCACATCCATTTGATACACCGAATATTTAAGTTTATTTGCTACGGCCTACTTAGCTACTACAGGTGAGTACACATCGGAATCACAGTCACTCTGCTCGCATCCGCGGGCAACTACTCTGGCTTTATACACTTTTTTTGTCGAGTAAGTGGGTACACAACACCCACTTACTCGACCCTACATCTGAACACTCCGGCACACTCTCCACTATTTCCCATGTATTATTCTCATTTAGAGTATCCTTTTGTATCGCTTCCTTCCACTTGTTGCTTTCGTCAGTACACATTGCTTCCTCATAAGTTATTGCTCCTACACTCGAGTAGCACTGATAATCCCCGTACTTTTCAGGTTTCTTATGACTTCTCTTGGGACGTGAATATTTTTCTATTTCTGACCTCTACTCTTTACTTTCTTGTTCATCTGACATAACTAACGTTTCGTTTTCTTTTTCAGGTTCCCGGATCGACTGCTGCAACTTATTATCTTCAGATTTTTGTGCTAACTGCTTATCTTTTTGCACGTCTACTGGTGAATCAAGGCTTATGCACTGCGAAAACTGATCGCCGCTGTCCGTAAAATAATCGGAGATTTCTGAAGACGAGTTTTCACCATTTTCGTCACATTTTATGTTACAAACGTCAACAAAATTTTCCGAACATTTTGCGTTCGGAAACTCACTGCATTTTTTTTATTTTAAACTTTCATTCGATTTGTATCACAGTTTTTAGTAAAAACCACTTAACGTTTCACAAGAACTTCGTTTTTCTTTGGAAAATAAACACGAAAACCCTTTGACGTCTCCCCATAACCTACAAAGTAACCAATCTCAGACTTCGAGTCCCACTTACGTCTTTTTTGTTTCGGAATTAGAACTGCTACACTGGAACCGAATTCCTGCCTGTAACTGATTGACTTCAAACATTGATGTGTTGAACCACAACTCATATGGTGTGATATTCTTTACCCTACTTTTTCCTGTCCTATTTAACACGAAAACCGCTGTATTTACGGCCTCAGCCCACATGTTCTTGTTAAAATCTGTTGACAATAACATTGTTCTAGCGCATTCTGTTATTGTGCGAATCTCCCTCTCTGCCCTACCATTCTGTTCTGGTGTGTAAGGCACACTTGTTTGATGAATTACAAACACCGAAACTTTCTAATAAACTTGACATTTCACGATTGACAAACTCAGTACCACAATCACTCCGCAGTACTCTTACTGAATAACCAAGATTCTTTGACAAAAAAAGCAAAAAACACTTCACTTTTGCATACACTTCACCTTTTTGCTTAAGAAAATACACTGTCTTATATTTTGTGAAATCATCTTTTATTACAAGGTAGTACCTAGACCCACCTAATGATTCTACTTCCATTGGCCCACATAAATCTAAATATAACATTTCACCCGGCTTTTCAGCATGTGACTCACTCAAAGAAAACGATTGTTTATGTTGTTTCCCTTCTAAACATGAAACACACGAACTTTTGTTACTCTCATTTACCTGAACATTACTTCTTTTTAAAATGCTTTTTACATGTTCTGTCCTGATGCCCTAACCTCTTTTGCCATTCACTTAATGGAACAGAAATGGCACATGAACTGTTTGAGTTGAACAATGAACCTTTTGGTTTGGACAAAGCAACACAATCACCATTAATATTATATATTTTACAACAATTACTATCCATTTTCACGGAAAAACCTTTATTAATTACCACTGTGACAGAGAATAAATTTACCTTTAACTCTGGCACAAAAAGAACATCATGCAAACTTGTAGCAACCCAATGAAGTCCGTTGTAAGCTTGTAATTGTATGTTTCCAAGACCTGTGGCACGGATAGTAGAGCCATCACTTATAGTGTCATTTCGAGGTTCATTTAACTCCTCAAACGTTGAAAAAAAAAAAACTTTGTCAAAACACATATGTTCGGTGGCTCCGCTGTCCATAAGCCATACATTTTCTCCTGTAAAAGTTGTCAATAGAGTTGCAATTAACGCATAATCTTTTGGTTTATTTTTGAACCAATAAATGTTCTCAGTGTGATTAGATTTCTTACAAATGCTACAGACTTCACTGTCTTTACCAATAAAATTAGAATTTTTTGACTTGCACTCACTTTTATAGTGTCCCACCTTACCACACTTAAAACACTTTCTTGTTTTCTTCGCTGACTTTGTGACTAATGCTGTTGATGAAGCCTCCTCTGCACCTCCACCCCTTGATAGGTAGCGCTGCTCCTCCACTAGCAACCGAGCTGTTAGCTCTGCCATAGTTTGCTTATCTTTAGGCACTGATTCCCACGCAGACACAAAATGACAGTAGTGTATTGGTAAACAAGTATAACTTTAGTTATGGCCATTGAAGAAGGGATTTCTGAGCCAAAGGACCTCAGGTTACATAACAAGTCCTCTACTCTGGGCAAAAACTCGGACATAGTCTCCTTTTCGTCATATTTTAATGCAAAGAACTTTTCCTGTACTAAATGCAATGACAATTCTCCTTTTTGCTCAAAGATGGTGTAGAGTTTTTCCCAGATTGCTTGAGCTGTTTTACAACTCACCACCTGTGGTATAACTTTGTCTGAGACGCGACACAATGATACCTTGTGCTTTCGCGTCACTACTGATCCACTTGGTATCCTTCTGTTCGATCTTATTGCCGTTGACATTGTCGTACACCCCTGCTGCCATCAACAGGACCCGGATTTTAAATTTCCACACACTCCAATTGTGAGGACCCTCCAGTTTGGAGTTCACGTCGATATTATTAAAATTTATCGATGTGTTGCGATGACGATTTGACCTCGCCGGTACCTCGCTGATTTTGAGGATTTTGATGACGATTTGACCTCGCCAACCACGCCTGCACACGCCTGACGCTACGATGCTCCTTTTTTTTCCTATTCTTACCAAGAAAAAAAACCCGCCTGACCAAAATGGCCGCCGAATAATTTTCGATTTCAGCGCTATGTACCGCGTTTTTCGCCTTGGAAATCCAAAACCAATAATTACCTCAGTGGTTACAGCTTTCTGGACCCATAACCAGATGAAATTATTGGGATTTTGGTTTATTAAATAACTGTACTACGATGTTATGCGACGGACGTAGCAAGCCTTTATTTCAAAAGCATAGACACTAAGTATTGCTAGAGCAAAAACCATAGAGTATAAGATAACTTCTAAAAATAATTGTTGCCAATTTTTCAACAGTAGTCTTTCTTTTCTTCTGTTCTTATTTGTTACATCTTCGATAAACATTCTTGCATAAAAGTGTGGTATCCTGTTCAATAGCAAATAAATTTCATATCGGTTTTCCTAAAAGTAACGACGGCCGTATGAAATTTATCATGAAACGTAGAATACTTCTAGAAGATATATTGTTATTACAAGCAGTGTCATCAAAAAAATAACTTACCTATTACTTGTTTCCATAACTCAAATCGTTAAGTTTTAATTTCCTATTTTATTAGACTACGACTTCGGGGCGAGCATCGGGTGGTGTTGTGGTGGAAGGCGAGGATCGAGCGTCGCCTGTAGGAGCTGCAGTGGCGACAGTCTATACTGCCACCTAGACTGCAACTCCCGCGGGGCCGGCCGCTGCGTCCTTCGCCCCCCACGGACATTCCGGTGCCGTCATCAATGTGGCGGCATCATCTCTGTGATAAGAATTGGCGGGATTATGACTGTACAGGTCACTCTTAGGCACGTAGTAAAATAAAACAACACAGTTTGGTTTTAATGCGCACGTCTTACTCGCACGGCGGACAAGCAAAGAGTGTGCTGTCAGTGAAGCGACTCACTGACCGCACCCCCACCACTGCTCGCCCCACCAGTAAGGCATGTCGGTATTTATTTATACACTACATCTACCTTTTACAAAATTAGAAAAAATAGAATTATTTCGTATAAGTATAATCAAATACAAATCAATTTATTTCAAGAACAATCATCAAATAATTTTAATAATGGTCTGAAAAACAATCAACTTATTAATTTTCTTCACACACGTTGTTATCGACGGTATCGTTGTTTCCTGAAGATTTATCGTCCTCATTTGTGCAAACTTCCCACTTTCCTTCAACTCTCTTCAAATGTACTATATTTCTACGTAACCGTTGTCCACTATCATCATTTACCAATTCGACATCGTTCCCTTCTTTATTTACCACTGTATGTGTCGTATCCTTGAATGTGGTGGACAACTTGTTTTCCTTTATTGTATTCTTGACATATACTTTTTCTCCGATATCTATACTAGATTCCGTCGCGTGCCTCTTCCTATCTGCATATTCTTTTCCTTTACTTTTCATTTCACTATCCCTGTCACTAGCTCCAGGGTCAGTAAATTCTATATCCACAATGGAAGGCAGTTTATCTCTAAACTGACGTCTGAAAAAGAGTTCTGCGGGAGTTTTACCTGTGACGGAGTGGGGGGTGCTATTATACATAGTGAGATATATGAGCAAATCATCTTGCCAATTAGATTTTTGACTTTGGCTAATCCGTAAACGTTTTAATATACTACGGTTCTGCCTCTCAACTTCGCCATTTTGTTGAGGCCAATAGGGAATACTATGAAACAATTGAATACCAAATTCTTTGCAAAAACTTTCAAATTCTGAACTAACAAACTGCCGACCATTATCAGCGGTAACGCTTACGGGTGTGCCTAACCGAGAAAATACTTCTTTAAGCATGCTAATGGTGTGTGCAGAATCTATGTTTTTAGTAATTTTAATTTCTTTATATCTGCTATAATAGTCTATAATGACTAAAAGATAATGTCCGGTAGGTAAGGGTCCAAGATAATCTATTGCTATTGTCGGCGACAAGACCGTATCCAGAGAGCAGGGTGCAAGTAGTGGCGGTACGTAGATGTGTGCGCTTTCTATTACGAATCGATTTAAGTTAATCAGTTTCAATTAGTTTAATGTAGGGTTCTGACAAAGTAAATAACTTGTGAAATTTACGTTCTTATTAGATTTAGAGTTTGTGTTTTCTTATAAGAATAGCGATAAAGCGATATATAGACGCGTAAAAATTCCTATAAACATAAATTTGACGTTCAAATCTATGGTTCCTAAATAAGTTGAATATTTGCAATATCTATGTTTTATGCTTTAAATAGCTTAACAAAGGATGTTTTATAGTTAGTTTCCTATTAGAATAACCGCAAGACTGATAAAATAAAGTTTTAAGCAAAATAATTATGTTGAAAATTCGATCTCATAGAAATTACGTAACTTGAAAATGAGGTTTTTTATTAATGGAGATATTTTATCAAAATTAGTGTCAAATGAAAGGATTATGTATAAAACTAATTGTGTAAGAAGATTCATGTTGATAACTCTATTAGTTTAAGAAATATAAGGAAATTTATATAGTAAAAATTTGATCAGCTTAATTTTTTGCAGTTTATGTTCTAGGACTTTTTTATTTAATTAAGATTTATTAAATATTGTTGTTTTATATGATAGAGTAAGTTAAGACCTGTAAAACAATATATAACACATAAGGATTTCTTAAAGAAATAAATAAAATATGGGGTTCCAAAGGTTTCGGCTTTAGCAAAAATTACGCGTAAAATCGGTCCAAATTACGCGGTTCTCGCTATCGTAGGCACGGCCCGTATAAAAGACGGGGTCCTGTCCGCTCAGTCGTCAGTCGCAGTACGGCCATCGAAGAGGCAACAAGGAACAAGGAACAAGGAAAAGCCGAAACCTAGGGAACAGGGAAAAAAGAAGAAAGTGTTTTTATTCCTGCCTACCCCTCCGCTCAACGTTGAAACGTTCCTGCGCCCTCCTCCGAGGTCCTAGTGGGTTGTGCTCAGTACCCACACTCAACGCATTCAGGGTGCGTGGCGACGTGCGCCACCAGCAAAAAATTAATAGCGTACGTCAAACTCAGTGGGAGATTGTCCCAGGACGATCAGACATCGAAAGGGTCTGGTCTCCGAAACAGTTGGTCCTTCGAGCCGGATTCCCTGCAGGAAGAAAGAAGAGTTCAGAAGAGTCAGAAGATTGAAGATTCAAGATGCCGATAACTAGGAGCAAGAAGGATGCCCCCTCCCGCCCCGTGTCCCACCCCTCCGTTAGGGATGGGACAGAAGGTACGTCGGGGTCAGAAGAGGTCACGTCTGCGTCCGCGTCAGCATCATCAGGAACCACAATCACTTCAGACACGAACACTTCTTCGGGTACTACAGCAACAGAGGGCACCACGACGACCGAAAATACGGTCGCGACTGCGACTACGGCGACATCCGAGAAGAACCAGAAGGAGGATGCCGCACAGAAGAAGACGACAGAGAAGACCCCAGAAGATGTCCCGGACCCGGGTGCTCGCAACGCCGCGACCCTGCAACCGATGGGGGCCAGTCGTCGCGCCAGGTCCACGAAGACCACGAGTTCCTCAGCCAGAAGACGCGAGCTGGAAGCCAGAGAAGAATTAGCACGCCTGGAGCTGAAGCAAGCACGGGCTGCGGCGAACCTAGCCCGTGTCAGATTGGAGCTGGCACAATGCGAAGATGAAGACTCCGTGGATGAAGACCAGGAAGACAGAACAGCACAGGTGCAGAACTGGATCGAGTCGTCAGTATTAGGCGAAGGCAACAAGGAACAACCAGAGCTACGAGGTCAGCACCCTCCGAAAGAGCCCCAAATCGTGAAGCCTGAAGAGAACTCCTCAACGAGAGGAGCTACGATCGAAATTCAAGCGTTGGCGACAGCGTTAAAGGAAGCCTTTACCACAAGAGGAGGACCAGTGGCGCAGCCGAAGTACATCCACGAGCTACCCTACTTCGACGGCAACAGCAGCGAGTGGTTGGCCTTCAAAGTTGTCTACGAAGATACAGCACCTATGTTCAACGAAGTTCAAAATATGGCTCGTCTAAGAAGAGCACTGAAGGGCAACGCAAGAGAAGCTATCAAGAGCTTGTTATACTCCGAAGCCTCTCCGTTGGAAGTGATGCAAGCCCTAAGAAGAAGATATGGAAGACCTGATGCGCTGGTATTGGCCGAGCTGGATAAGGTCAAGGCGTTACCGAAGATATCTGAAAACCCGAGGGACATATGCATCTTCGCAAGCCAGATTAACAACAGCGTAGCATCGATCAAGGGGTTGAAGAAGCCTCAGTACCTGCATTCACCTGAGATGGTGAAACAAATCATTGAGAAGATACCGAACATTCTCAAGTTCCGGTGGTACGACTTCACAGCAGCATCAGAAGAAGGCGAGTTCTCCGACCTGACGATGGTGTCGAAGTTCCTGAACCTAGAAGCAGACAAGTGTGGAGCCTTCGCGACTTCAGAAGAGAAGAGCGGACCTAGAAGAACCTACCGACAAGCAGCACATTCTACAAAAGAAAAGGACTTCAGAGAAAAGGATACTAAGGGGAAAGAATCAAGACATCAAGAGAAGACTTGCCCTATGTGTGAGGGTGAACACTTCCTCGTCGAGTGTCCGAAGTTCCAGAAGACATCAGTGCAAGATCGGTGGGCAATAGTGAAGAAGAATCATGTCTGCTTCAAATGTCTACAAGGAAAACACAGGAAGGAGAGTTGCAGGAAGCCGCCGTGCAAGGAATGCAAGAGGTGGCATCATCATCTGCTGCATGTGGAACCAGAAGAAAGGACCTCGGGGGAGAAAAAGACGGAGACATCACAAGAAGTAACAACCGTCATGGCATCAGTGAATGCAGTCAGCAATACAAGAGCTTACCTGAAGATAGTTCCTGTCGAAGTCTTCGGGTCAAAAGGATCAAAGAAAATATTGGCCCTCATGGACGAAGGGTCAACAGTGTCACTTTTAGATGAAAAGGTGGCAGAAGAAGTCGGCGCTCAAGGAAACCAAGAAGAACTGGTCATCGAGACAGTGGGAGGCAGGCTGATAAGGAAGAAGAACTCTCAGATGCTGGACCTCACCGTGAAAGGGGTTCATCAAGGAAACAAGAAGATCCTGAAGAGAGTTCGAACAATCGACGAGTTAAAGCTTGCACCGCAGTTCCTGGAAAAGAAAAGGATAGAAGAATGTCAACATTTAAAGAAGATCGCCGACGCTCTATACTACGAAGGGGAGTCGCCACAACTGCTCATCGGTCAAGACAACTGGGAGCTGATCGTGACTCAAGAAGTAAGAAGAGGGAAACCAGGAGAACCAGTTGCTTCAAGAACGGGGCTTGGATGGGTGCTCCATGGGTCAGACGTCGGAGGCGTGAAAGTGGTACACTTCCTGAACACGTGTCTACACATCAGTACGCCAGAAGAAGAGATGCATCAAGCAATCAAGGATCATTTCGCGATTGAAGCACTTGGTGTACAACCGAGAAGACCTACTACGGACTCAGAAGGAAGAGCACTCGCCATCCTAGAGAAAACTTGCAGAAGATTAGAAGATGGTCGATTTGAAGCTGGACTTCTGTGGAAAAATGAAGATGAACAGATGCCAGAAAGTTACACGTCTGCCAGAAACCGACTGATCAACATAGAGAAGAAGATCGACAAGGATCATCAGCTGAAAGCGGAATATAACAAGCAGATCCAGCATCTAATCGACAGCAAGTATGCAGAAGAAGCACCAGTTGGACAAGAAATATCCGAGAAGAAATGGTACCTCCCTCACTTCTCCGTGGTACATCCATTAAAGAAGAAAATAAGGATCGTCTTCGATGCTGCAGCCAAGTCAAAAGGAAGAAGTCTCAATGACGCTCTACTACCAGGACCGGATCTACTGCAATCACTCTTCGGGGTACTGCTGAGATTCCGACAAGGGCCGTTAGCAGTGGCAGCCGACATCAAGGAAATGTTCCTGCAAGTTCGCATCAGACCAGAAGACAGAGACAGCCTGAGGTTCCTGTGGCGCGGAGATCGTCGCGACGTGACGCCCAAGGAATATAGAATGACATCAGTCATCTTCGGCGCAACATCATCTCCAAGCACAGCGATCTACGTGAAGAACCGAAACGCAGCGGACTACAAGGAACAATATCCGGAAGCTGCAAAGGCCGTCGAGCTGAACCACTACATGGATGACTACTTACACAGTTTTCATTCGGAAGAGAGCTTCAAGAAAATAACAACGCAGGTGGACTTCATACACAAGAAGGCAGGCTTCGAACTCAGGGGATGGGCGTCAAACCAACCTAAGTTGCTACAAGACGTGAAGACTGAAACAACAGAGAAAACAGAGGTGGATCTTGGTGAAAAAGAAGAGAAGACGCTAGGACTGCGCTGGTTCACAGAGAAGGACTCCATCGGCTTCAGGGCAAACCTGCGCAACACGCCAGAAGAAATAACCAAGGGATTCAAGATACCCACGAAAAGAGAAGTCACCAGCGCGGTAATGTCAACGTTCGATCCACTGGGACTAGCATCGCCAGTCCTCATCCAAGGCAAGAAGTTACTGCAGAACATATGGCGAAGCGGTGTCGGTTGGGATGAAGAAATAGAAGAAAGGGAGTACGAAGTATGGAAGACTTACCTGGAAAAAATGAAGTTGCTTCAAGACCTTCAGATTCCGAGATGCCTGGCGCCACATCGCACCGAGGGGGAGCTACACACGTTCACGGATGCGAGTGAAGCGGCATACGCAGCAGCTGTATATTGGAGGACAGAAGATCAAGACGGAACTTACCACGTCAGCTTAGTATCAGCAAAAGTAAGGGTCACTCCACTGAAGCCCGTATCGATTCCAAGACTCGAACTACAAGCAGCCCTCCTGGGAAGCAGACTGGCACACTCGGTGGAAGAAGAAATGGAACTGAAGATACTTAAGAAAACGTTTTGGACAGATTCCAGCATCGTACTTTCGTGGATCAAGACAGACCCCAGAACCTTCAAGACGTTCGTGGCTCACCGCTTAGCAGAGATAGAAGATCTCACCAAACCACAGGAATGGAGATGGGTGCCTACAGCACAGAATCCTGCAGATGATGCGACGCGCGACGTGCCAGAACACTTCAACTGCACTCACCGATGGTACATCGGACCAGACTTTCTAAGAAAAGAGGAAGTCCATTGGCCCACAGCGAGAACCTTCAAAAAGGAAACCACCGGAGAAGAGAAAGCAACAGACATCGCCGCAGCAGCAAACACCGCGCACCCAACACCAGACCCCGAGAGGTTTTCATCATGGAAGAGACTTTGGCGAGCAACGGCAAGGGTATTGCAGTTCATACAAATCTGCAGAAATAAGGAGAAAGTCCACGTCAGCCGAGAAGACCCCACCTGGAAATTAACGAAAGGAAAGAAGAAGAAGATAGCGGAAAAACAACTTCAATCTTCGAAAATGCCCGAACGGAACTACATACAAATGGACGCAGACCTACTCCAGCGAGCTGAAACTCTATTGTTAAGAAGGAGCCAAGAGAGAAGATTCAAAGAAGATATCAAGAATCTACAGCAAGGGAAACAGTTAGAGGCCAGCAGCAAGTTGAAGAAACTCGATGTAATAATGGAGGAAGGTCTCCTGCGAATGAAAGGAAGAATCGACGCGATACAGGGTGTGACCAGAGACTACAAGCGACCCATCATACTCGACAGCAAGGACAAAACTACGCGACTCATCATAGAAGAGTTCCACGGCCGTTTTAATCATGGCAACCACGCAACAGTAATGAACGAATTGAGACAACGCTTCTGGATACTAGGATTAAGGTCAGCGATCAAGGCAGTTCAGCACCAATGCCAATGGTGTAGAACAAGGAAGGCGAAACCACAAGAACTTCCGACGGGCAACTTACCTGTTGAACGGCTGATGCACGGAAACCCTCCTTTTACGTGCACTGGCGTCGATTACTTCGGCCCAATGACCATCACCGTAGCAAGGCGTCATGAGAAAAGATGGGGTGCCTTGTTCACATGCCTAACTACCCGGGCTGTGCATATTGAGCTCACTCCTTCACTCTCCGCGGACAGTATGATCATGGCACTACGAAGATTCGCCGCAAGAAGAGGAATGCCAACAACAGTCTACAGCGACAACGGTACCAACTTCGTCGGCGCCAACAAAGAACTGCAAGAAGCGCTACTTATCATGAAGCAAGAAGACCTCACCTCAGAAGCAGAAAAGATCGGCGTGCAGTGGAAGTTCATCCCTCCTGGTGCACCAAACATGGGCGGCGCATGGGAGCGTTTGGTGCGATCAATTAAAACCGCACTAGACGCTACACTCAACGAAAGGCATCCACGAGAGGAGGTACTCCATACCCTCCTGCTAGAAGCCGAGCACATAGTAAACTCTCGGCCTCTCACCCACATCTCCGAGAACCCTGAAGAAGAAGCACTAACTCCAAACCACTTTCTCATCGGGCGATCCTGCGGCGCAGCGAGAATCGGCAGCTTTCAAGACAACGAGCTGCTGGGCAGGCCCACCTGGAAGACCACGCAGCGACTTGCCGACCACTTTTGGCAACGTTGGCTGCGAGAATACCTGCCCACCCTACTGCCAAGGAAGAGTAAAGGAAGAACTTGCACCACAGACCTGCAAGTTGGGGACATCGTGCTGATCGTCGACCACAGCCTACCAAGATGCACCTGGCCACGCGGCAGAATCCTGCAGGTGTATCCTGGACCGGACGGGCGGACAAGGATCGTCGACGTCGAGACCAGAGGAGGCGCGTTACGAAGACCCAGTTCGAGAGTAGTGCTGTTGGTGCCGGGAGTATCGCCGAGTCAGGAGGATGGTGCGACGCACGAGGGGGAGAATGTCGGCGACAAGACCGTATCCAGAGAGCAGGGTGCAAGTAGTGGCGGTACGTAGATGTGTGCGCTTTCTATTACGAATCGATTTAAGTTAATCAGTTTCAATTAGTTTAATGTAGGGTTCTGACAAAGTAAATAACTTGTGAAATTTACGTTCTTATTAGATTTAGAGTTTGTGTTTTCTTATAAGAATAGCGATAAAGCGATATATAGACGCGTAAAAATTCCTATAAACATAAATTTGACGTTCAAATCTATGGTTCCTAAATAAGTTGAATATTTGCAATATCTATGTTTTATGCTTTAAATAGCTTAACAAAGGATGTTTTATAGTTAGTTTCCTATTAGAATAACCGCAAGACTGATAAAATAAAGTTTTAAGCAAAATAATTATGTTGAAAATTCGATCTCATAGAAATTACGTAACTTGAAAATGAGGTTTTTTATTAATGGAGATATTTTATCAAAATTAGTGTCAAATGAAAGGATTATGTATAAAACTAATTGTGTAAGAAGATTCATGTTGATAACTCTATTAGTTTAAGAAATATAAGGAAATTTATATAGTAAAAATTTGATCAGCTTAATTTTTTGCAGTTTATGTTCTAGGACTTTTTTATTTAATTAAGATTTATTAAATATTGTTGTTTTATATGATAGAGTAAGTTAAGACCTGTAAAACAATATATAACACATAAGGATTTCTTAAAGAAATAAATAAAATATGGGGTTCCAAAGGTTTCGGCTTTAGCAAAAATTACGCGTAAAATCGGTCCAAATTACGCGGTTCTCGCTATCGTAGGCACGGCCCGTATAAAAGACGGGGTCCTGTCCGCTCAGTCGTCAGTCGCAGTACGGCCATCGAAGAGGCAACAAGGAACAAGGAACAAGGAAAAGCCGAAACCTAGGGAACAGGGAAAAAAGAAGAAAGTGTTTTTATTCCTGCCTACCCCTCCGCTCAACGTTGAAACGTTCCTGCGCCCTCCTCCGAGGTCCTAGTGGGTTGTGCTCAGTACCCACACTCAACGCATTCAGGGTGCGTGGCGACGTGCGCCACCAGCAAAAAATTAATAGCGTACGTCAAACTCAGTGGGAGATTGTCCCAGGACGATCAGACATCGAAAGGGTCTGGTCTCCGAAACAGCTATATCAATCCAGGGCTGTATTGGCAGTTCTCTTCTGCGCATGGGGTTAGGAGGATTTGGAGCAGAAACCAGAGTGCAACCCTTACAAGCTCTAACACAATGTTCAGCATCTCTGTCAATTTTGGGCCACCATACTTTAGAACGTAGTCTCATTTTCATGGCTACAATGCCCGGGTGGCCTTCATGAGCAGCTGCTAAAACTCTTGACCTCAAACATGACGGGATAACTATTTTATTCCCACGCAACAGTAAATTGTCTTGAAAACAAAGTTCTTGTTCAAAGACCTTATAAATGTTGACACTCTGGTCCCAGCTATTGTTGTATATTCCATTCCTGACTAACTTCAGCTCTGAATCTCCCTCACAAGCTTGCCTTAACTCACGCAAAGTAATTGCTATAGGACGATATTGATCAACAACTAGGTTCAAATAATTATCATCATCAAAAGGCTGTGGAGACTTATTATCCGAACAAAGTCTTGACAGTGAGTCTGCAATATTTTTCTTGCCAGGGCTATAGACTATTTTAAAATTGTACGATTGTAGGCGCAGTACCCAACGCTCAATTCTCGCACACGGTTTAGAATCGGTTCCGAATATCACCTCTAACGGCTTGTGGTCACTAACAAGTTCAAAACTATCCTTTCCAAATAGGTACATATCAAAATGTTCCACTGCCCAAACCAAGGCAAGAGCCTCCTTCTCGGTCTGACAGTACCGTTTCTCACGGTCTGTTAGACTCTTATTGCCATATGCGATTATTCGGGGACCATTAGTGCCATGTTGGACGAGCACAGCTCCCAAACCAACTGGACTAGCGTCGGCATAGACTTGGGTACGGTCAAGCGGATCATAGTACCCTAAAGTTTTGATTTGAGTCATGGCACGTTTCAACCCATCAAAAGCCTGTGTTTGTTTATGGTGCCAATAAGAGGTGATATCCACACCTTTCCCTAGTTTTAGTCTTAGGAGTTCGCGCAAAGGTTCGGTCCATGTAGCTAAATTAGGGATCCATTTTCCTACATAATTTACTAACCCTAAGAAGCTTTGTACTTCCTCAATGACTGTTGGTTCTCGAAACGACTCTATTGCCTTTACATATTTGTCGAGAGGCTTAACTCCCTTACAAGATAACTGATGACCAAGAAAATCAATTTGATTTACTCCATATGAACATTTTTTATCATTTAGCAGAACATTGTTGTCTTTTAAAACCTGTAAGACTTTTTTGAGCCTTGTACTATGTTCGGCCTCGTCGCTACCGTAAACGACTATGTCATCAATGAAATTAACGACTCCTGTACAAGGCAAGAGAACCCTTTCTAATTTTTTTTGAAAATATTCGGGAGCGCATGAGATTCCAAACATGAGACGCTTGTACCTAAATAATCCTCGGCTACAAATAAATGTCGTAATGTGTCTACTGTCTTCACTTATCTCTAATTGGTGAAATGAATTCTTTAAATCTAGTTTGGAGAATGTTTTAGCATTTCTAAACTTTGGAATTAATTGTTCCATAGTGGGTAAAGGATGCTTTTCCCTTATGATAGCTCGATTGGCTCTCCTCATGTCTACACAGATGCGGACATCGCCATCCGCTTTTAAAACAGGTACCAATGGAGAGATCCAGTCAGATGGGCTATTAACTGGCTCTATAACGTCTAACTCAACAAGCTCTTGGATTTTTTTATTAATTTTAGACTCTAGCGGGACAGGGACTCTTCGACAAGGTTGAGCCACTGGTTTAATTGATTTATCTATAGGGATATGAATTTGAACATCTTTAAATTTAGGGAACTTGCCGTCGACTGCATTTACTCCTAATCCAATTTTTAGAACACCAAGGCACGTGGCGGTGTCTTTCCCGAGTAAATTTCTAGTGCCATCTTTTACAACAAAAAATGTGGCTTTGGCTTTGGAAAAATTGTTACCAATTGTTATGGTAGAGTCAAAAGACCCGAGTACGGTTAAAGCATTACGACTTCCGTAGGCCATAAATCTCTTGTTGGGAGATTTTACTTGATTTTCAACAAGGACTCCATTGTTCTTGAGAATTTGCCACGTTACATCGTTAATTATATTACATTTGCTGCCAGAGTCTATTAACATCTCAATTTCAACACCCCCTAGCGTACATTTAATCGTGTCGTCATTATCAATATGAAAAACATAATCTACCTCTTCAGACTTCCTTTTGGATTTCTTACTAGGTTTAGAAGAGATATCATTATTTTTGCGTTTTTCTGCCCTAGTCCTACACTGTTTGCGAAAATGTCCAATAAACCCACACTTAAGACACTTCTTATCTCGGGCTGGACAAGATTTAATATCACTTGAATGACTGCCACCACAACGCACACATGAATTTGCATTTGCAGTCTTATTAGAAGCTTCCACTCTATTAACTGGCAGATCTTTACTTAATCCCGGCAACCCAAAGTTATTGAGTTGTCGATTTACAGTCTCTAAAGCGTTGGCTTCGGAAATAACCCTGTCAAGGGTAACATCATCACCAAGGGTCAGAATTGTTTTTCTTAATTTGGCTGACTCACACTTCTCGGTGATTTGATCGATCATGTGTTCATCAGGGGCAGTGAATTTGCATTTGGAGCTCTGGTGTCTGAGTCTAACGAGAAACTTGTCAAATTTTTCCCCACTTTCTTGTTTGATGAGCCTGAACAAGTGACGCTCATAAACACGAGTTTGTTTAGGGGCAAAATATTCGTCAAGCTTGTTGACAGCAACAGTGAATACATCATTGTTATCACTAGTACTTTCTACATGTGCACCAGGAATATTATAATATATTTCTTGGAGGGATAACCCACCCATGTGTAAGAGCAAAGCCCTTTTTGCCTCAGGTGTGGTAACATTGGTGGCCGTTAGGTACAATCCTAATGCACGTTTCCACTTTTCCCAGCGTAAACCAACTGAAGCTGGATCACCTTCACAGTCCAAAGACTCTAGAGGTGGTATGTGCGACATACTTGTGGTCTACCTGGAAGGAAGAATTAATTTCCTTTTTAGGTACCGTTCCGAATTAATCGAACTACCTCTTGATCTTATGGTATTTACCCCAGTCTATTTAGACTGTTATCCATATCAAGATCATTTAGGTACCGTTTGCTTAAGCAAACTACCTCTGACGACAATGTTAACTATGATTATTGACAGAAGAAAACCTGTTAATTTGAACACAGGGAATGTCTATCACTGGGACCAAGGTTACTCAAGAACGCAAATAAAAATTAATAATTGGTATTCATAAGGAGCCACACAGTATAACAAGCATAATATCTACATCTAAGTTCCTCACGATCATAATTAGATAACAATAGTCTTCAATTATTTACTTAAACCCACAATATCACTTTATTGTTCAAAATGTGTATTTAATTCGCTTAGTATTCTTAACAACACTCCAATTATTTTCTGCCAATAATCACAGCATCTATCATTGACGTACTACAAGTTTCGTTATTTTACGAATATTTAGGTACCAATCAATGTAACTAAATCAGTTTCGTTTTGGAATAACAACTGCCTTTAACGTTTTATTATAACAACTTAAAAACCATTATAATATTTATTCCAAGGATTGCTTAAAATAATTTAGAGATAGGTAGTAACAAATTAGAAAATTATTATGTAAGGCATCACTAAACAACAACTGATTTGCTACCGATTTACCTCTTGGTTACTTCGTAAACACTCAGTTTTTATTATTATTTTATTCGGCACGTACCTTATATTTTGTATCCTGGCAGGGTCGCCACTTGTACAGGTCACTCTTAGGCACGTAGTAAAATAAAACAACACAGTTTGGTTTTAATGCGCACGTCTTACTCGCACGGCGGACAAGCAGAGTGTGCTGTCAGTGAAGCGACTCACTGACCGCACCCCCACCACTGCTCGCCCCACCAGTAAGGCATGTCGGTATTTATTTATACACTACAATGACTAAAACAGATACCATATTTTAGTCACAACGTCGCCAAAAAAAAAAAAAAAAACAATGAACTTTTTATAAACCAAATGTTGTTTTATTTATTATTAGGCATTTTAGATTTTTTTCCTACTCCTTTGCCTTTTGGCGTGGGGTACTGGGCTGCTGGGGTACTGCTGGCTTGCGGCGACTCCGACCTAATGCACTGCCTCTTGGCAGATTGGCCATCATCGGTAATAATGCAGCGCAATTTAGTAGCGCGTAGCAAGCCCGACATGTTCATCTCGCCACCGCCGCCGCCCTCTATGTCCGCGTCTGCCGGAGGCAATGTCTCCGTCGCGACCCAGTCGCTAGGCATTGTATCTTTGTCATCCCTGACAATAAAAGTTATAATAGTAGATTATGCACCGAGGGGCTAAAGTTGTGTCTTATGTCACGGGCGTCATATTGAATCTCGAGCGCAATGAAGGATTCGGAGAGTTTAACTCACGAGCGAAGCGAGGGAGTTAAACTCTCCTATATAATACAAGAATCCTGAATGCAGCGAGGGATTCAAGCTAGCCCAAGGCAAAGACACAACTTTAGCCCAGAGGAGGATACTCTACTTTTTACACCTACTGTGAGAAAATAATAGCCATAGTACGAAAAACAAAGTATTTATTAAATAAACAAACAGTAAGAATAACATATTTGCGCCTTTGTTGCGTCTACCAATAAGTAGCCAAGACTCGATCAATTCGATTTTCAAAAAAAAAAGTCTCTTCTACGGTTTTGTCGTGTGTGTCTATTGATATCACTCTCATGGAAGTGGCGTTTGTGTAAACTAAGCTTTATACAGGGCTGGTAGAATGGTTTTGGATGATTGGCTGTATGCATTTTGAATATAGAACGTCATTGGAGACGATCGTGAAAATAGAGTATTTTTGATAAAATGTGATAAATCGACTGTAGTATACATAGGTTTTATTTATTTATTCACAAAATCCACAGAAATCTTAGCGCAGTTTACTTAAAATAAATTAACTAATGTTACAGCTAATTACTATTACGGTATTACGGCGCGGTACGATATTTGCTATTATTAATGCCAGTTTAAATGTTATTCCATTCCTTTTAAAAAATGGTTCGTAGTTATCTAATTATTCTTACAATATTATGTCTTCGAAAACATGGCAACGATATGAAGAAGCAGTCGTTATGATTTTGTAGGAAATCGAGAATATCATCCACGCGTAGTAAGGGTATCGAGAATAGCTTTCCTCTTTCTGGCACCAAAGGGTGTTTGTTAGTACTATACTGCCAATTTAGCTGAGCATGTGAGATTCCAAATTCAAATCACATTATTGACCAGCGGGTCATAATGAAATCCAGTACAACATTATTGACCGGCTGTGCCCCCGGCCACTAATGACTCACTTTAGGTTAAGGTTGCTTGACATATAATTTGACATTTTCGAGCAGGTGGTGTGAAATATAAATTATGTACCTATTATTTGATTGTTTACTACAATAATAACCTAAAACTCGACAGTCAGCCTGTACTAAAAGGTTAACAAATTGTAGATTTACATAAATACAGTTATTTATAGGTATAAGGTAGCCCCCCTGGACCAGTAGGGTAAAATTTGAACAATACTTACATTATGTAGGTAGTTTACCGCGTAGACATACGAGTTAGCGGCAGCCAGGTTTGTCTTTGGTCATCAGTGCTGCCAACCACCAAATGACATGAATATTTTCGTTCAAAAATGTTAAGATATCTATATTGTCCGTTTCACACCGCGTCCGTTTTATTGCCTATTCCCCATAATTCTTTTTTCAACTTCAACTCTAGTTGTTTAGTGACTCTGTGAAAGTCAACTAAATTTTTCCGATGTAAAAAGAAGAGTAGAATTTTAGAGAGAGAGACTTGAGTCTCTGGCGCATGTAAAACTTCACAGTACTTTTTATTATTTTTCCAATGCCGGCCCATTGGAAAAATAATAAAAAGTACTAAGTCATCGGACCGTACTACCTAGCTAGTCTTACGTGTATTGTTTTATTTAGCCAGGTTTAGTTTAGGAGCCTACTATAAATTAGGTACTTATGTCATTTCTTAAAAATATGTAGGCTTATCATATAAAATCGTATACCACTAAATGGCAACACTAAGTGTTCAATTTCATTCATTCATTCACTCTATATTAAAACGCAGTTTCGGTTAGGAATTTTATTTTACACTATTAATTAACACAGATAACATATTCTCATATTACATTGCAACCACAGACTAAAAGCCATACCCAGCCATACATACCTTAAAGTATGAGGGGCTAGTTCATAAAGGATTAGTTTGTTACATAAGTCTAAATAACATCCTGACCTAACAAAATAATTTAGCTCTCAAAATAAGACAGTTGCAACAACAATATTTAACCTTTTAATATTGAAGTTAAACTTCAGACATGCCAATTAATTTAAAAAACTTATAATGTTTATTTGCACATAATCCTTTTGTAAATATGTCTGCTGGCATTTTTAAGGTTGATTTGATACATATTTAATTTCTATTTTCTTTTCTGAAACACATTCTTTTACAAAATGATGCCTTATGTCAATATGTTTGGTGCGCTTATTATGAAACAAAGGATTAGTTGCTAACTTAATAGAACTTTGGTTGTCGCTATACAAACATAGTGGCATATTTTCATTTAACACAATCAATTCTCCTAATATATTTTTTAAATATATTGCCTCTTTACAGGATTCAGATAAGGCCATATACTCCGCTTCTGTACTGTAGAGTGCTACTGTTTTTTGCTTTTTAGCTTCATAAGATATCACTGATCCTGACATGATGAAACAAAACCCAGTGTATGAACGTTTATCTAATGTACAGGATGCCCAATCAGCATCAACAAAACCATACAGATAACATCCAGTTTTTGTATACACTTAAGCATAATTTCTAGTTTTCTTAAGGTATTTCAATAAACGTCTCAAATGTTTCCAATGAGTTTCATTGAAGCAATTATTATACTGACTCAAAAAACTTACACTATATGAAATGTCTGGCCTGGTAAGTACGGACAAATACATCAAGCTACCAATTAATTGTTGATATGGATATTTTTTTATCAAATTATTATTCCCTTTATTCAATTATCTATACTAATATTATAAAGCTGAAGAGTTTGTTTGTTTGTTTGAACGCGCTAATCTGAGGAACTACTGGTTCGAATTGAAAAAATCTTTTAGTGTTAGATAGCTTATATATCGAGGAAGGCTATATATCATCACGCTACAATCAATAGGAGCTGAGCATCAACGAAAAATGTTGCAAAAACGGGGAAAATGTATTATCTTTGAGTGCTTTCGTTGCGTGCGCTGGTTAACCGGTTAAAGTTGCACAAAAATAATGTATGAGGGAATTATTCCTCTTAAAAATGTCTAAAAAAAAGTCCGCGAGAGCACATGCCTATCTTTTAAGGTTGACTAACAATAACCATTTTTATGATTTTAAAATTTGGTCAAAAATAATGTTTTATTTGCATAGGTATTTTTACCGACATAGTATTAATCCTTATCAAAATAAATATGTTAGTCATCTTTAGCATTCAATTGTGACCAAAATTGCCCTTTACACCATTCAATTTAGATGAATATCTTAGGAGATATCACAGTTTTAAAATAACTCCGCATCAAAATAATAACCTGCGCGCGCTGCGAGGCGGGCTTCATGTTGTTGGGAAAACCAATGTGATTAGATTCAATGGACAAATATTGTTGAGAACTTAGATAAGGTTTAAGTTTTTGTTTCATTGTAATCAGTGCTCTCTATCAAAAGATTTATGAATTTAAAGTGTTCAACAAGAACTTACCATCATTGTGCGTGTATCTTAATACATGCAACGACATCTATTGCACCAAAATGGTACTAATTAATAAAAATGTGCTCACAAGATAACTTTTAAATCGGCTGACCAGCTTTACAAACAAGTTCTGGTAGCAAAAAGTACTCTAGATTAGTCTACATGACGCTATAACCCTGTAGAGTGTGTGTTCGATCGCTTTACATGCATTATATTTTAACGGTTTCATTTCGTGCTCGATAGATGGCGCTATTAATTTCACTCCATTTTCTGAGTCGCGGTGTTAAGTTTTCCGTGAAAGAATGACCCTCGCCCGTGTCAAATGTCTGAAGCTTGGTTTATTAACCAACGAAACAAAAAGAGGAGGTTCTCAATTCGACGCGTCTATATTTTTTTATTTTATGTATGACCTGACCACGCATAACTTTTTACAGAGAAGTCCGATATGCATGATCTTTTGTTTTTTAAATTGAAAAATCGTGTTCGGGCTCATTTCCTTATTTTTCTTGATGAGAACTTTAGATCTAGCTGGAGTATGACGTCATCGAAGGTCTGACTATGGAGACGGAAGGCACTTGCAAGAGGTCCTCAAGAGTTTGCAGCAACAATAACGTGTTTGGGTTCATTTCATGCACCTCGATGAGAACTTTAGGCCTTGCTGAAGTATGACTGTCATCGACGATCAAACGATAGAGACAAATGGCAGTTGCAAGCGGTCCTAAACAGTTTGCAGCAGGTATAATGTTATTGGCCTGTGGACGGTGAGCTATGGGCTAGCTCGCCGTCCGTCCGTCTTATGACGACAGGCCGTGTCGACGGCGCGTTCGTGTTCCACGCGCGCCTCAAAGAGAGTCAGCAAACAGGAAGGGGTCCGTAAGGGCCGACGCCTGCCAGGGTTGCGGGACTGTTCGAAAGAGATACCGCGGCCCTGGAACACAAAGGGCAAAGGAAGGAACATGGATGGGTTTTAGTCAGTACAAGTCTGACACTCCCTCCTGCTCAGCCCAGAGCGGGAGGGGTTATTTGATGATTTCCCATCGGTAAAAAAAAATAAAAATAAAAAAAGTATAATGTTATTGGGCTCATTGCATTCGCTTTGATGAAAACTTTAAACCTAACTCAGTATGACTTTCATCGAATGTCTGACAATGGAGAAGGAAAACAGTTGCAAGAGGTCCTCAAGAGTTTACAGCATCTGTATCGTGTCTGGGCTCATTTCATGCACCTTGATGAGAACTTTAGACCTGCCTGGAGTATGTCTATCATCAAAGGTCTGACGATGGAGACGGAAGGCAGTTGAAACAGGTCCGCAAAAGTTTACAGCAGTTTTATCGTGTCTCGGCTCATTTCAAGAACTTTGATGAGAACTTTCGTTCTAGCTGATGTATGATTGTCATCGAGTGTCTAAAGATGAAGACGTAAGGCTGTCGAGGGTCGCGGGCCTGTGGACGGTGAGTAATGGGCTAGCTCGCCATCTGTCCGTCTTATGACGACAGGCCGTGGTGACGGCGTGTTCGTGTTCCACACGCGATCAAAGAGATGTCAGCAAACGGGAAGGGATCCGAGAGGAGCGAGGCCTGCCAGGGTTGCGGTACTGTTCGAAAGAGATACCGCGGCCCTGGAACCTAAAGGGAAATAGAAGAAACGTGGATGGATTTTAGTCAGTACAAGTCTGACACTCCCTTCCGATCCGTCCAGAGTGGGAGGGGTCATTTGATGATTATCCATCGGTAATAGTATATAATAGGGATTTACTCCTTTTGAGAGCTTCCGTTGTGCGTGAACGGTTAAAGTTACGCAATTATCATGTATGTCGGAATTGTCCCTCTTAAAAAAACCTTGGTGGTCACCAAGGTGTCGTGTAACCATCCTCGGAAACGTCGATATACGACACCTTTCGGCCAAAAGTCCTCTTTCAGGCAGGTCTGCAGATGTTGGTTTGGAACTCGTACCACGAACGACTTAAAGTTGATGTTGTGTTGTTGGTGCGCGATTCCAACCTTTCGACCCTCAGAGTCCAGCTGGTTTTCACCTTCAAATACTGCACGACTTCCTCAGTTGTTGTAGAGTGATGCAGACACGAAAGGTACAACTGCGTCGTAGGTACAGCAGGGCGCAGCAGCATGTTGGGTCCACTCGGCGCGGTGCCACACAGGTTACGAGAACAGGGCTTCTTCTTCTTCCTTTCTACTTTCGTAAAACCCTCCTCATCAACTTAGCTGGCTCTTGGCAAAGAGCTACGGACCGCAGTCAGGGCAGGTTGAGCGCCCTTTATCAGTTTTTCCCCTTTTCTGGTTTGTCGCTTAGGCTGCGACGCATCTGATTTGCCGCTGGTGACAATAGCAGCGTAGGCACGTTTAGGGGTCGACGTACCTACGCGTGATGTTTCCGCAGCCGGTGTTTTGGCGCGGGCGACGGCGGCGGCGGGCGGCACTTGCTCAGCGTTATCGGCAGCTGGTGACGCACTAGTGTTCGCCGATTCCAAACTGCCAACGAATGCATTTTGCGCCCCTCGTCGCGTGTTCACCTTTGAGGCCTCAGGTGACCCAATTACAGAACCAACGTTGCGCAATGATGCTATTTGCGCACGGAGTTCAGTATAGGTTTTTTCTGAAACCTCCATTGTGGACTGCATCTTGGTCATCTCCGCCTTCAAGGAAGTGATGTCCTTTAAAAGCCGCGTAACGTCGACGTGATCGAACGTGACGGGGGGCAGTTTACTTAGCTCCTTCGCCACGAAGTCTGGCACGTCGTCCGGGTCAGTTTTCTTCAACATATCGATGATATCTTGAATACTCTTCTCGGTTCCATCTCTGCGGCGAGACGGCATCTGGTCGAGTTTTCCAAGTGACCGGAACAGTAACAGTTTTCCGCTGCTGATGTCGTCCTCCTTGAAATTAGACCGGCATATCTGCAGGATGCTCACCTCGTCCATGTAGTCGATAGCATGGACCACGAATAATGCCAGCAATTCATTGACTATGAGTTGTTTGGTACTCATAGTGTATACGGGCAGCGGCTATGGCCGCGCAACACGCGAATAAAATTCGTGCCGTGCACAGTGGAAACACGTCCGTGTTCGAGCGCGCATCGCACTGCACTCTTATTGTCCGATTTACTCGTTCGGAAACTCCATTCTGTTGAGGTGGGTACGGGATCATGGCTTGATGCACGATGCCATTTTTCTTTAACTTTGCAAAAGATTCGGCTTTTGTTTTCAAAAGATATCCAAAAGTTTTGCGACTAAAGTCGTCTGTCAAAGTCAGTAAGTACAAAGCTCCACCCAACGAGTGCGTACTCATAGGTCCGCATAAGTCCGAATGGACTAACTGTAGGACTTTGCTCGATTTACTTTTAGAGTTTTTAAATGGTTTTTTCGTTACCGGTAGGGAAGTGTGTAAACACACTTTTCGGTGTAGCTGCCGTTGTAATCTAAACCAATGGATTTATTTTTAAGTATAATCATACTTTTTACATTTAGATGACCTTGACGCCTATGCCACAGCATTGCAGACTCTTTGGTCGACGAATACAACCCTTGTGCAATACTCAAATCCAACCTGTATATTCCTTTATGGTTTGATCCTCTAGCAATGACAAATCCTGTCTCTTGACATACACCGCTTTAGATGATGCTTGCTCCTTTCGATGTAAACAAAACATCGAAGTCTTTTTTAACTAAATTGCTTCCAGATAAAACATTTGTAGCGAGGCCAGGGGTATAAAAAACATCACAAATTTTATTTACACTATCGGAAATATGAATATTTACAGTACCTTTACTACGGCTTAGTAATTGCTTCTTGTTAGCAACTGTAATAGGGGTGACGTGACATGGTTGCATACCAATATTTCCTGTTACTCTGTACTTTTTATTAGTGCTAATCTCCTTGCCAGTCCGCTGTCGGCGTAGGCCTTCTTCAAACATTAAAGGTTTCGAATGTGGTTTTTTTTTTTTTTTTTTTATTCTTTATTTTTTTATAGAGGGTTTGATCAGACATGATCATGCCACCCTCATAGGCCTCACAAAAAAAAAATATATACTTATCTACGCTTAATGGATAATTTAACTAATTTATAAACATATTTTGCCTCATCTGACAGGGGACGGGCCAGAATCAAATTACACATGCCCATTTCCCGCAGATCCATCTCATATTGCATCTTAAAGCTGACCCTCTCAACCTCGCTCCGGGCACACTCGGCCAACACGTGGTAAACATCCTCAACCACGTCACACTCGGCACACTTTGGTGAGTTTGATTTACCCATCAGAAAAGCAAATTTGTTTAGCGGTAAGTGCCCGGACCGAAGTCTTAGGGCAGTCACAACATCTGTTCTAGACAAACCAGAATCTGCGAACCACGGTGAACGCGTAAGGCTTGGTTGTATGGTCTTATACCAGATGCTTTTAGATAACGACCTTTCGTCAAAATGCTCACTCCAAATCTCTGTACACTTTTCCTTAACCAAGTATAAACAGTCCGTAAATAAGGGTAAGCAGTTAAATGGTATTCCATTAAAACTAGCTTGTCTGGCCAGACGATCAGCTTCTTCATTACCTGTTATGCCCACATGTGACGGTACCCATTGAATTTTAATTGTTTTATTACTGATTCTAAGTTTACGGAGCGATTCCAAAATGTTATAGGCTATCGGAGTGCCTCGAAAATTCGAGGTGCATCGAGCCAAATGGAGAATGGCACTCTTGGAATCTGTTAAAATAACATATTTTCCGGCCGTAAAGGAATCAATGTAAGAAATTGCCTCTGCTATGGCTATCAACTCCGTATACATAATAGAAATTTTTGCTTTAATTATCAATTGGATGGAGCTATTTGTTTGAGGATCATAAAGTGCCAAACCACTACTGCCATCATCGTTTTTCGACCCGTCCGTGTATAATTTATAAAAAAGTGAATAAGTATTCATCAAAAATTCATTACAAATCTGTTGTAATTCGCAAGGTTTATACTGGTGTTTCGGCTTACAAACGGTCTTAATATCTGGTTCCAGTACTACCGAAAGATCTATACAACTAACCCACTGGCCCAACGAATACATTTCTAACTGTTTTGTCGAATAAACTAAAGTATTTTTAAAGTTATCATGAATCGAAACTAAAAGGGGCTTTTTCTTGTACCTCCGGCTCCGACTGACAACCTTACTCAGGTTATCTAAGATGTTAATAATTTCATTATCAGAAAAAGACTTGCATCTAAACCAAAACTTGCCAGCAAGATAATACCTACGAATACTCAGTGGCTGAAGATGGAGTTCGCTTTCCATCACGTGTATTGCGGTGCTTTTAATAAATCCTCCGATAATACGCATGCATTGGTTTTGTATTTTGTCCAGCTTGACCAAGTGTGTTTTACAACTACTGTCATACAACGCGCTAGCGTAATCCAACCTACTCCGAAACATAGCTATGTAGATCCGTCTCAAAACAATTGGGTGTATTCCCCAGCCCGCACCGGTCACAGCTTTAAAAATATTTAATAATCTCAGACTTTTGCCTCTCAATTCGTTTATGTGCTTCGCCCATCGCAAGGATCTGTCCAACCATAGACCCAAGTATTTAACGTTATCTACCACTTCCAAAGTCATTCCGTTTAAAGTTACATCAACAGCTTCATTCCGATAACCTCTTTTAAAAACACATATTTTGCTCTTTGTTGGTGAAGTAACTAACCCAATTTTAGAAAGCAGCTCGACGAATTTATTTAGACCTAACTGTATCTGCTTACTTCCTTCCCGCACATTATCACAATTTATGTATATCGCAAAATCGTCAGCGTATTGTGAAATGCAAACATTATTGATAGTATTGCAAATCTTTAAAGTAGCTAAATTACAAAGTAAAGGTGAAAAGGGGTCGCCTTGAGCCAAACCGCGGCACGTATATCTACCAAATGAAACTGAGTCTACCTGCATTTTTAAATATCTCTCTTTTAAAAAATTCCACAAATACCTACACATTAAAGAACTAACTCCTAATTGTTGCATAATACATATTAAACTTTTTACATCGACGTTATTGTATGCATTGTCGATATCTATAAAGGCGGCTATAGTCATCTGATTAAGAGAGAAACCGGTTTGCACTGATAACACCAAGCTTGTCAGATTGTCTAAAGTTGAGTGATGTTTTCTAAAGCCTGATGTTTTGTAAGATAAAAAGTTATTTCTCTCAATGTGCCATTCTAAACGTTTTATTAAAACACTATGAAAGGTTTTGCAAATACACGATATCATTGATATAGGTCGCAGAGATCCAGATGATTGAGGATCACGACCTGGTTTCGGGATCGGGATAATAGTGATATCTCGCCACTGTACAGGAACAAAACTTACTGCGTAGAAAAAGTTATACAATTTTAATAAAAGGTTTTTTCCGTTGTTAGGTAAATTGTATATCATTGAATAAGATATTCTGTCACTACCTGGCGCCGTGTCTTTATGTCGTATACAGATATCTAATTCCTGTCGTGTAATTAAAATATCTAAACTCGTTTTATCGGGAGTAAAGTCTGGGTCATTAGGAAGTACATAGTCAGGTGTTAGACTACCCAATAGATCATTGGCTTTTTCCTTGTCTACGTGGGAGCGGGGTACATTATAGCCCTTTAGCCACTTCAGTTTGCGCCACATTTCTCTTTGAGTGATTTTACCATCCAATGAATTACATAACTCGTGCCAAGATTTATCTCGAGCTTGACGGATTAGTTTTTGAGATATTCTTATTTTTTCTTGCAATTTAATTAAATTATTAGGATTAGGGTTACCGCGGAATTCAGACAATGCTAGACGCCTTTCAGCTACACATTTGGATATGGTTGCGTTCCAATACGGTTTAGGTGAAAACTTATTGCTTGGATTATGGTTTATTTTATAATGTGGTATGAAACGATCAGCTGCTATGTTCAAACAATTTACAAATAGGTCATATGATTTTTGGAGATCATCCCCATAAAATGTAAAATCTTTAAAAAGTGCTTCTAATAAATCTCGATAGGATATCCAATCTGCCTTCCTGTAGTTACGTCGCGAATTTATGTAATCTAGATTCCCTTCCAAATGAGTAACCACCTTAATAATAAGATGATCGCTGCCTAAGCTTTCATTTGTAGTGACCCAATTAAATCTTATCGCGATGTCAATGGTAGCTATGATCGTGCTTACGAGACGTGAGACTAAGCGGACGTGTTTTTCTGTACTTGCTTAAATGAAATATTTATAAACAATTACGACAATAATATCTATTATTAGTTGCGGCGTCAGTTAAAACCAAAGTAAAGTGTGTCACCTGTGACCAGTGCCAACTAGTAGCAACTGTGCAAAATGAAATGAATATATTTATTTTCTATTGACAATAAATAAAGTGTTGCGGTTAGTATGTCTAACCCAGGGTCGAGCCCATTTGGGGCCCGTAGCCAATTACTACCACGAAGTCCTCCGCCAACGCCTACCGAAAAATTGCCCCCGAGTGCACCAAATCCACCACCACCTGCATCAGCACCTGTACCAGCACCTGTACCAGCACCTGAGGAAATTGTTTTGCCGAGTGAAATTATCAGCACGCCAGAGATCCAGCAATGGCTATCATCTATTGATGGCCTTCTGACCGAAGTCTGCACTGTTGTTGGTGATGGAAAAATGAACTCGGACTCGAAACAACGTGTCGTAAATCTTTGCCGGAAGGTCCAAAGTGGGACTTCTCAGATGGCTGTCCTTTACCAATCGTTGAAGCAGAAAATGATCCAGTCCCACAGAACCGTTCAGCACCTACAGCTACAGAAGAATATGGTGAACTCTCTGGACCAGGTCAAAGAGGTTATAGAGACGAGGCTAAATACGTCCAACAACAATTCCTATGCTAGCATGGTGAAGAAGGGCTCCGACAATTTCATCCGTCCTGCAAACTTGAGTTCGATTGCCATCTATCCCAGCGATAAAACTAAAACTAGTGACGACACCAAGTCACTTGTTCAGAAGTTAATATCTCCCGAGCAACTCAAGCTCCAGGTACGTGGCCTGAAAAAAGTGAAAAATGGGGGTGTACTAATTAGCACAGAGAATAAAGGCGATATAGTTAAATTGAAGAATTCGGAGAAGATTTTCACATCGGGCCTTACAATAGAAGAACCTTCTAAACGACGCCCTAGGGTTACTGTCATTGGTGTTCCCGTAGCCCTTACTGAGAAGGAGGTATTTGACTGTATTTACGAGCAAAACTTATCTGATAAATTGCCGAATACAACGCGTGAATCCTTCCTTGAGGCCGTTAAACTGAGCCATAAATCGGGTAAGAAAGGCCTTCCTACCTGCAACTACATTCTGGAAGTACCCGCTGGCATAAGAAAAATGCTGGTAAACCAAAGCAGAATTTTTATAAACTGGACCTCATGCCCGGTGAGAGACTTTACGATAGTCACCAGGTGCTACAATTGCCAGCAGTTTGGGCACGCAGCTAAGTTTTGCCGTGAAACGAGTCCTACTTGCAACCACTGTGCAGAAACGGGACACTCCGTGAAGGAATGCAGCAGCAAATCTTCTCCCCCCCAGTGTGCGACGTGCAAAAGGTTCAAGAGGAAATGTGACCATCCAACCGGTGATGTAAGTTGCCCAGCACGTAAATATGCAGAGACCAACTACATCAACTCAATAGACTATGAGGGCGCCTAAGAGCGCCACAGTATATTATATTTAGTAAGCACACCAACAGGTAGCTTTTCCCTTATTTGTACTTCTTCTTAGTTTGTAATTAACATGAGCGATCAGCTAATCAGTGATCTAGATAGTTTTACTGTGTCTGAATCTAAAATCTGTAATGTTGAGGACTGTAAATACCTTCTTCGTTCGGGCGACAAATCGCTTACCTTGCTTACACAAAATATTCGAAGCATAAACCGAAATATGAACGGTTTTGAAGTGTTTTTACAACGCCTTGACATAAGCTGTGATATTATTGTATTAACAGAATGTTGGTTGTCAAAACAGACAGTCAACTTACCATCTCTGAACGGTTTTTATTCATATAAAACAGACCGAAACACCAACCAAAACGACGGAGTTGTAGTTTATATTAAAAATAATTTACGAACTATCAAAGAAGAACCACTATCCCAAGACAGTAATTGCTTATTCATTAAAATTAGTCTCGATACAGTAGTCATGGCTATTTATAGGCCTCCCTCTCAAAATATCGACAGATTTTTAGAATCACTAGATACGAACTTAAAAACCATAAGTACTTTCAAAAATATAATACTTGTAGGAGATATCAACATAAACATTTCCTCCGGGAAACCCGATACCCATACACACAATTATCTAAATATTTGTGCATCTCATGGACTTTTACCCGCTCACTATTACCCCACACATCAAAGCGGTTCTTGCTTAGATCATATCATTCTTAAATCAAAAAATCCATCCAAAACATTGGTTACTAACTCTGCGCTTACCGATCATCAAGCTGTTTTACTAACAATGCAATTAAGTTCACCTAGAAAAAACTGCGAGCGCAGCTACACTAAAGTCAATATGACAAATCTTGAAAGTGACATACGCGGCATTAATTTTAACCCAATTTATGATTCTGTTGATGCAAATATCTCTTTACAATATTTCATAAATTCTATACAATACGTAATAAGGAAAAACACTTTCACTAAGATAATCCCTAGGAAATATAGTTGTATTAAACCGTGGATCACACCCGGTCTCGTTCGTTGTATAAGACACAGAGACAAACTTCACCTAAAATCCAAACTTGCACCTGATGACGTAATACTTTCTGTAACCTATAAAAGATACCGCAACTTTTGTAATAATCTTTTGAAAAAACTAAAAAACCAGTACGATAAAAATGAACTCGAGAAGGCGGGAAAAAATAGTAAACTTGTGTGGAAATTTATAAAAACCAATACTTTGAGGTCTAAAAATTCTGAACCGCCGCTAGATTTACTACCAACAGAAATAAACCCATCCGAAGCGATAAATAAGGTAAACCACTATTTCGTCAACGTTGGTAAAAACTTGGCAGAAAAATTCATAAATATTAGCCTTCCTCCTGCTCCAAACCCCACTAAGACATCTTCAACGTTAAAATCTTTTGTTTTATTAGATACGGACGTCAACGAAGTAGTTAGAATAATAAACGACTTAAAGGATGTCTGCGCAACTGGGTGGGATGATATACCCAATAACGTACTAAAAAGATTCAAACACCTACTAGCCCCTCCGCTTACCCACATCTTTCAGCTGTGTTTATCAAAAGGGATATTTCCAAAACTACTAAAAAAGTCTGTAGTCACTCCTATTTTCAAGTCTGGAGATAAAATGAGTGTGAATAACTACAGACCAATTTCAGTACTGACAGGCCTATCAAAAATTTTAGAAAAAATCATAAACAGTAGACTGATAAAATATCTGGAAGATAACAAACTTCTTTCAGATAATCAATTTGGATTTAGGCCTAAAAAATCAACTAGCCAAGCAGTAAACAAATTGATTAATTACATTTCTACAAATCTGGATAGTGGAATGCATACAGTTGGTATCTTTTTGGACCTTGCCAAGGCTTTTGACACTATTTCTTGCACTATTCTTTTGCAGAAGCTTGACACACTTGGGATAAGAGGAGCGCAGCTTCTTCTATTATCTGATTATCTTAGCGATCGACAGCAATGTGTAAAAATTGGACCAAACACAAGTGCTGATCTTTCTAATACTTGTTTTGGAATACCACAAGGCAGTATATTAGGTCCTACATTATTTTTAATCTATATTAATGACCTTTGCAGCCTGCCTCTCAACAATGGTGTTGTAATGTCATATGCAGACGATACTGCTCTGTTGTTTGCAGCTAAATCAAGAGCTGAGGCCTATGAACATGCTCAAAATGGTTTCAACAGTGTATGTAGTTGGCTCCAGAACAATTTTCTAACACTAAATGCTGACAAAACAAAATACATTTCATTTACAATGAGAAATACTAACACACCGCTTACTAACCTAATCATTTACGCGCATACCTGTAGCACGTACGCTGACTCTGCATGTTCTTGCCCTACTTTAGAAAAAGCTGACCATTTGAAATATCTTGGTGTCACAATTGACTCCAATCTAAATTTCCGTAAACATATCGAGTTACTATGTACTAGAGTGCGAAAACTAATTTATGTTTTTAAGTATTTACGTAATGTAGCCGACTATAAATTAATAAAACAGGTTTATTTGGCGTTGTGCCAGTCTATTCTAGCCTATTGCATAACGTCCTGGGGTGGCGCGGGAAATTCGATTCTTCTCCCTCTAGAACGTGCTCAAAGAGCAATTCTAAAGGTTGCTACCTTTCGTCCGTTTAGATTTCCTACACGACTGCTCTACAAAGCATGTAATGTGCTCACAGTACGCCAATTATTTATTCTTCACATTATACTACAGCAGCACTCTACCCTTCCCTATGACCCTGTTCCTTCCGATAGGAGAAGGAAGGACCTAGTTTGCCCAATGCCTCAAACTAAGCATGCTTTTGCTAGTCGATTTTATATTTTTTTAGGACCTTTTCTGTATAATAGACTCAACAAGAAACTAAACTTCTATAGTCTAAGTCATAGGAAATGTATTTTTGTATTATCAGATTATTTAGCAATACTTGATTACACGGACACAGAAAAACTTCTAGAAGTCCTAGTTTGATTATCTTATCCCCTGGTATCTAATTGCACGTATTTACTTAAGTTAGTTTTAATGTTTTTGTACCAATTGGATTTTTGTTATAGTTGTTAATAGATTTATTTTAATTTCAAAACTTTTATTGTACTAATTATATGATGCATTGTAAGTGATGGCCTGAAACACAGGTTTAAATAAACCTAGATCAGGCAGGTCGCTACCTAACACTTGAGTTCGACTTCTTCATTACTTGCACCTATTAATATATTTGAGTCATAGTTTACTTAGCGCTAATTATAAAATTGTTTAAGAAATTACACTACAGCACCTAAATGTACTTTTGTAATATCTACTTTTTAAAATAAATTATTCTATTATTCTATTATTCTATTATAGCTAACGTCACATCAGGTGAAGATGATTGGAGCTGATTGTTTACTAATTTGATACGTGTGGAACTTGTACCATCATTTAAAATTACAAAATTACTTTCCAACAGGGCATCGTACATTTGGGAACCTCGCGAGTCTGTTTTGTAAGACCAGTTCGTATGGTGCGCGTTAAAATCACCTAAAATAACAGCTTTTTTGTCGACGCTGTTAAATAGATTCTCCCAGTCTAATTGATTGGTGCGAACTGACGGTGCACAGTAAACGGAGAATACATATTCAATAAATTCACAGTTGTTAATTTTGACCACTACTATTTTAATATCTGAATTACTGCTCCTAAAAATATGTAAACAAGCTTCTACAGACCTATGTATCAGTAATGCTACGCCACCATATGAATCCTGTCTATCCTTTCGGTATATTCTATAGCCATTTATCTTAAAATCATTATCAGGTTCCAGCCACGTTTCGCTCAATGCCGCAATGTGGATTTTTTCTTGGTATAATACACACATCAAAAGTGTCTAGGGATCAACATATATTTTTGCAATAACTTTTCTCCTGATTGATATTAATTAAAATTTTCTTTAAGGATTCATCAAATAAAGTGTTTTCGTTTGTCACAGTAACGATAAACCAAGTCACCTTTGCATTAATAAAGAAATTTGCCATTTTCCTAATAAAGGGATTTTTGACATTTGAACCACTAACACAAAAGTTCGAAAAAAAGACTGAAATAACAGTTTTCTTTAAAATTTTATTGGGTAACTTAAACAATTAATAATCCGTGTTTCTACCGCGAACACTAACAACACAAGAACATCGGTTTGGCATACTCAAAATGAGTTCATCCAAATCACGCTGTGGAATGGCCGCCCATGTTCGTTGCAACAACAAAAAAAGGTCTTCTTGCGACTGGATACCCTCCATATTCGGCAGAGCTCTTCTCTGTAGCATATCCCATGCATGCTCAATCGGATTCAAGTCTGGCGACTGAGCAGGCCAGGGCAGGACATTGATGTTAGCTGCGGCGAGAGCCTGTCTTACAACTCTTGCGGTGTGCGGTCGTGCATTATCATGCATTAACTGAAATAAGGGACCGATTTGCACTTGTAGAGGAACGATGACGTCTGATACAATCGTCTCAGCATAAATTTGAGCGTTGAGGTTGCCTCTGATCCAAATCAACTCAGTTCTTCCGCCGATCCAAATACCCGCCCATACCATGATGGTTCCACCACTATAAGGATGGACTTCCTGGCAGGATTTTAATCGCTGTTGGCGTCCAGGGGTTCTCCAGTGTCGTATACGTCTTGTATCCGGTCTCATACCAAAACGAGACTCATCAGAAAAGCACACGAAACGCCATTGTTCTTCTGCCCAATTTCTGTGTTCAAGAGCCCATTGATATCGTATCCTACGATTGTGCATTGCTATAGGTGGTACCCGTAGCGGTCTTCGGGAATGAAGGTTCACTTCATGCAAGCGGTTTCTGACTGTTTGGTCGCTAATTAAGTTCCCTGAAGAGTGATGAAGCCTCACGGCTAACATCATGGCGGTTATTGTTGGAGCTCTTCGAGTTAAGATTTGAATGTATCGGTCTTGTCTCCGTGTGGTGCAGCGATACCGTCCTCCATGGCGCTCAGCCACGGTACCAGTGCTTCGGTAACGTGTCCAAAGTCGACTGATAACACTCTGACTTGTATTCAGAGCTAAAGCGACAGTACGTTGCCGGGAACCAGCTTCTATCATTCCCACGGCTCTGAGCATTTCTTCCCTGCTTAAATGACGTCGCCGCTCCATAATAACGTTGGTTTTAATCAGTAGTAGGGAAACAGTAGCACTAATAATGTCTTCAATGCGTTGTATGTTTTTATAGGGAAAATATTGACAGCTGATTTTCATCTTTTACTCGAATTTGATTCACAGTTCCTGATTCAAATTATGAAATGCACCAAAAAGGATCCATATAAATTTATAAAATCATAAATTTATTACAAAGCCACATCTCAATCTCAAGAAATCCACATAAAAATGCTTGATCCCTAGACACTTTTGATGTGTGTATTTGTTCTAATGCTAATGACTTGGGGCGAACACTTTGTGCATTCCATTGAATAATATTAAGTCTTATGAGATTATTATTCGTTGTAAACGAAATAATCTAATATTAGCTTCAATATTGGCCAATCCGAAATATTTTCTACTACTACTAATATTACCCATTGAACACAGCATTTTAAGCAACTTTGCACCTTTTGATGTACTGATCCTCCTTTTAAAAACAAAATCTCCTTCAACCTACTTATAAGCTCACTGAATTGTACTTCTCTCGTCGTATTCTCCTCTTCATTTGAATCATCTTGTCCATCCATCGCATCAACTTGTACCGACATCTCCACTTCCACAGGTTTCTTAGACTGTTTTTTTTTCTGAAGCTTTGACGTGTCTTTCTTGGCACTCTCCTGATAATTGTCCACCCGATGCGCCTGTGTTGCTGCTTCTGTACCAGGCTGTTGTACACATGCCGAAAAGGACAATTTCCCAGTCTGTGCAGTCGCCAGATCCTTGATTTCTGTTACTGTTATGACACGTTCAACTGGTTGGATATCTTTAACGGGGACATACATCGTCAATGCGCGTCGGTATGTGCAATTAAATTCAGCCAACTCCCTCAACCTCTTCTCCTTTAGATACGCCGGACAAGATCGCACTAAAGCCATATGCTGACCATTACAGTTGATGCATTTAAATGAAGTGGTGTCACAGTTATCGTGCTTCTCACTACATTTTGGGCATATGATGTTAGTTGACGAGCATCTTTGTGCCGTATGTCCAAGCTTCCAGCAGCGTGAGCATTGGGTCACTGGAAATATGTACTGCTCAACTCGTATACGTAATCCATCTACGTAAATATATGCTGGACGAAATGAGCCCTTGAAGCAAAGCCGAACAGACTCACTGGGCTTCCAACCTTCACCCTCTGCGTTTCTGCGCATAAGTCTAAGGACGGACACAAGTTGTGCAGGTTCCGCACATTCAATACGCTCCAACATTTCTTTTTCGGTCAGATCCATGTCAACGTCTCTGATAACACCATAAGACAAATTAACTTCCATAGCCTTTTGAACTTTCCAACCTCTGTCAGTAACCTCCTTGCACTTTTCTAGTAACACCACTGTGTCCTCATTTCCCACAACGACTCGGATCTTGTAAGGATTTATATACTTAATCTTGTCAATATTTAGTATTCCTTCATTTTTAAAAATTTTGGCCAGCGCAAACTGTTTCGGCATTTTATCATTGGATGAAATGTAAATTTCAACTTTTTCCCCTTTATATTTCTTGCCTTTGTTTCCGCCAACCTCCGTCCACCCCTCCTCATCTTCATCTTCTCTGTCTCTCTTACTTGGTCTTCGCTCTTCATAATTTTCGCACGCTGCCTGTGGATTCTCCTGTAAATATTGTTCCTCTTCCTTCATTTCTTGCTCATAAAAACTACTTGGGTCACTCATCTCGTCGACTGTATTTGTTATCTCCTGTTCGGTAGTAATCTCATCCATTGTTGTTGTCGCGCCGACCGGTGACCGCAGGTAAAACCTATTGGTACACACGGGCGGCTGCCGCGCGCCGTCTTGTCGAGCGCCGCGCAGTGAACGGATCGACGTAAACAAACAAATTAGCTAATGAACGCGATCACCTCGTACGAATGCCGATACGAGACTGAATGTGGTTTTTGCTGACTTTATGACTGGATAGACCGACTCGTCACACGTGAGGCAAATCTTAGCTCGTGCCTTCGCGTTTTTGCTTTCTTTCGCGTGGCGATGGGATCTGCAGGATTGACCGCTTGTATTACAACGTCCCATAAGTCGACGTCCGTCAGATAGCACTCCAAACTAAATGCACACGTGTTGAATTTTTGACCATTTAGCTTACTAATGCTTATTGCATTTGTCATATTGGAAGAATTTGTTACCGCTGTACTGGCATCCGCTGCTGACTGCTGCACCGTGGTGGACGTTGGTGGGACCATAAGCACTTGTTCATACAGAGCCAATACAGTAAGCTAGTAAAGGAAAAACTATTTTAACAGGAAAAATAAACGTGTATTTAAAATAGTATTACAAATTTTAAAATAGTTTTTTGTTGTAATGATAAGTATTTTGCCATTAACGTAACTTTTCACGTACCTCTGCACGTTACATGATACTCGCCTCATGAAATTCCAAATGCATTTATTACTAGTGCTTTGCCAAATCCACTCTTGAAAGAAACTCGTCCATATAGATTTAGGCATTAGGATTTAGATTTATGTATCTTCTACTTTGATATTTAATTGCAGGTTTCTTTGGATCATTCCTCTTCCCGATACGCAATTCAGGTTTCACATGCCACAAATCTAACTCAATTTCAAAAGATTCCGGAACAACATTTTTAATGCTTCTGTCACTGAAACTTGAATCTTCTTTTAAAATATTTGAATCGATACTGCTGCTGATGGTTTTTTCTTCATGTTTCAAATCACCAATGAAATAACTTTTTGTATTTTAAAAACCCGTCCTTTTGTTCCTCAAGACACAGTGACACAATTTTTTTACGCGTCGTGGTCATTTTACTCTTTAATTTACAAAAAAACTCAGACTTTAAACAAGCAGGAGAAGCAACTCAAAGAAAAGTAAAAAAAGTTTTTTCCCAACAACTGTAATTATATTAATTTTTTGTAAACCTAATAGTTTTGCTACAATGCGCTTAAAAATTAAAAACGTTTCAATATAAAATAAAACCAATAAATAACAAACCATTCAATAACAATGCACCTAGGAAAAAGAGGTAGTTTTCCTATGGTGCACTCCTACAATGTCAAGTGACTTAAATTTTATAACGCCTACATATTCTTTATTAGCAATAAATCACCCACAATCGGTGATGTAAGGATTTTTTATTTATGTACAAATTGTAATGATAGTAGAATACTAACTTACATAAGTATATAACTTACGACTACCTCGATGGCGCAGTTGTACATGCATTTGGCCAGAGTGCAATAGGGTTCGATCCCCGGTCGGGTAAATTTGGGAAACGACCTTTTCTAAATTGGCTCGGGTCTGGGTGTTTGTGGTACCTTCGTTGGTTCTGATTTCCATAACACAAGTGCTTAAGCACTTGTGTTATGGCTAAGTAATTGGGGTCAGATCAATTAATATGATGTTGTCTTACTAAGATTTCTCACGATTACTTCTTGACCGAATAAAACCACACGCGAGCGCCGCCGCCGCCGCCGCACGAAAAACAGGAATGAGTTACAGGTGTCAACAGATTATACACTTCCGGGGTGCGTTCGGTTCACAGCAGACTGTGGGCAACGAAGGTCTTAAGTTAAGAGTAAGTAATCTTCAGTAATGTTTTACAGCGCAAATTGAAGGAAATGATTGATGTCGATTACAACGCACAAAGTGAATATTTTCCTTGAATATTTTACGTGCACGTAATATATAACTGTCAAAGGCTGTGTATGATCCCAATATGAAAAACGTGAAGTGAATATTTCGATGTCGAAAAGATAAGTCTAGTCTGTGTAGTTAACATGTGGCGGCTGCTAGTCATGCTGGAATGAACAGAGGCCAGTACGGGCTAGGCTAGTACGAGCGCGCGGTGTAAACCTAACGTAAATACGTAATTTTCTGAATCGAATACAATTATCCTATAGCATTTTAGTAAAATAGTTTGCAACGAGCACCGTTTAAAAATTATGAAATATATTTCATGTGAAACGAAAATTTTTAATTTAAAAATCGTCGTATTTACGTTACATTTACAAGGGGCTATCCATAAATTACATCACACGTTAAGGAGGGGAGGGGCACGGGGTCGATGAAGTGTGACAATGTGTGACAAGGGGTGGGAGGGGTCCTAAATTTTGTGACGTCACATTTGTAAATTTTGGATATTAACACAAAATTTTAACTATTAACGCAAATTTTAAAATATTTCCAAATCTTATCTGTGTGAACATATGTATAAAATTGAAAATATGTGACGTCACGCTAGGGAGTTGGGGGGTCTCAAAAAGGTGAATAACTTAAGACTTATAAGATTTGTTTAAATAAAACACCTTAATTACACCCTACGTCTTTTCCACCTTAGCATTGCTCTGCCATTCTAGTTGTGTCCCTTCCTCTTCCTCAACATTCACGTCATCTCAAGCATACATCACTTGTCTCACTCACACTTATACTTCTGTCTCTTTCACACATCTCATGCATCACTCGCGTTCCATTCCTACAACTCGGCCATTCTGACATCAGACTGTCCCAGTCTGATCTCCCAATACAATAATATACATGAAAATTAACAAAACTAAACGTACACATTGACTACAGCAATGTCTCGTAACTAAACTTATAAACTACTTAACTAAACTTAGCATCAACTTTTCAAAAATAAGGA
This sequence comes from Eugnorisma glareosa, assembly GCA_947578425.1. Lineage (NCBI taxonomy): Eukaryota > Metazoa > Arthropoda > Insecta > Lepidoptera > Noctuidae > Eugnorisma > Eugnorisma glareosa. The sequence goes on along the minus strand of OX387960.1, from coordinate 13,011,212 downwards.
AAACAAACTTCTCACATTTTATCAATCTTACACTTTACTTAAATTAATAACTCTAACTTAGCTCATAAACAAACAAACACCCTGATACAATAGTTTAAGCTTAGCATCATAAGAATAAGAACTTCTCAAAAACATGGGTTCATCTTACCCAACTTGGAAACAAAATAACACTGGTTTAAACTTAGCATTATAAAAATAAGTACGTACCTAATAAGAACTTCTCAAAAACATAGATTCATCTTACCTAACGTGGAAACAACATAACACTGGTTATAACAATAACATTAGGTCAAGACATTAGGTAAAGATCATCTGTAGAAACCTTAAGTGCTTACTGACTCTCAACAAAACAAAATAAATAAAACTACCAAACTACTGTTCAATTACCATCATTTCAAGGCCATAGCTTCATGATGTCTGCAGAAGCACTCGTCAATCGCGAGCCTTCTGACATAGGATTGACATTCTCTACATCATAGCGATCGTTCCTCTTTACCTGGGTGACTTTGTATGGGCCTAGAATCTGCGGCTTTAACTTCAGGCCTGTACCAAACTGTGTTCGCTTTATGACGACTATATCCCCAACATTATATTTATGAGATTCCTTTCGTCTTTGGTTGTAAGTCTTTCGATTCTCTTCCTATACTCGAAGAATTTGTTCTTTTGCCTTCATTCTAAGTTCTTCACTGTTCTGTAAAAAATTTACTTGGTTTTTCATATAATTTGATCCAGCAGATCAAATTATATATTTCAATATCCTCCTTGGTTTTCTGAAAGTGGTTTCTTGGTATCTTACATTTTGTTACCTGGCCTGTGCTCAATCACATAGTCATATTCTTCTAGTAGTAATACCCACCGTGCTACTCTAGTGGTTAAGTCCTTTTTGTCTAAGGTTTTCTGAAAAGCTTGACAGTCTGTTACAATCTTAAAATGTTTACCATACAAGTAATGCCTAAATTTCTTTATACCCTCGATTACAGCCAATGCTTCCAGTTCATAACTGCTGTATTTCTTCTCTGCATCATTAGTATTGCGACTGAAGTAATATACTGGATGCAACCCACCTGTGTAATTTCTTTGAAGTAGTATAGCGCTGTATGCTACCGAAGAGGCATCAGTATGTAGCTCTGTTGGCAACTGAGGATCATAAATCCTTAACACTGGACTACTCGCCAATGCATCCTTCAACCAGTGGTACCAACTTAGGGTAATTTACCCTATATTTAGAGTAAAAGTAATCCAGCAGGGTAATTTCTAGGGTATGAATTTTCCTAGGGTATTTTTTGGGGTAACAGTCAATAACAGTAAAATAATTACTTTGAATGATATTGTTTTTGAACGCGCCCATTACAGATTCCGTGTCGTGAACGCACCGATTGCTTTTGTGTCTCTCTCTAGTCTCCCTTATTTACTGTGTTGCTTGCTCTTTCTTTTCGTGAGTGTGTGTTGTTGTGAAAAATGGCGTCGTCTAGTGCTGGCGTTACGCGTTCAGGTGTGAAAAAGTATGCACAAAAATACTGTAAAGAATGGCAGTATGATCCAAATTTAAAATGTAAGTCCAGTTTTCTTAAAGCTATAATATGTATTAATCTAATTGAGCAATGAGACTGAGGTTACACAAGCATTATTGTAACTGTTTTCTTTGATTGTATTGTACTTTCTTTGGCAGTTTGGCTGTTAATATTATTTGAAGGTCTTTGGTAATGTACAAGAGTTGCCTCTTGCAAAATTTACCCACATATGTAGGTATATTTAACGGGTGGTGGTGGTGATGGATAAAGATAAATGCATATTTTGGTGATGACGAAGATGAATGGTGGTGGCGGTGCGGTGGTGTTAACGCTTTGCTTTTTTTTATTTTTAGATTGGATTTGTCCTGACCCCACTGGTGAAAACTATGCAAGGTGCAAATATTGTAAAGTCACATTAGTACCCCACAAGAAAGAACTTAACTATCACGCAAAGAGTAAAAAACACATAAAAGCTGTGTCATTAGATAAAGCGGCGAAGTCCTGTCAGCAATTGCCTTTTGTAAAAACAGTTTCAAAGAATAACAAAACTGCGGAATTAAAAATAGCTGCTTATATAGCTGAACATAGTGCTATTCAAAATGTAGATCATTTAGGTGAAATCCTGCCATGTCTTGATCTGAAATCAGAAGTTCTGGGGACGTTAAAAATACACAGAACTAAATGCAGCATGCTAATAAAAATCGTTCTTGGTCCAGTAATGATGCAAGAAATGATATCAGATGTTGGTGATGCTGCATATTCACTTATTGTAGATAAAACTACGGACATATCAACAGATAAAATTCTGTGCATAATGATACGGTATTTTTCAAAAATTAAGCAGGATATCATTACAACATTTTACAGATACATAAAAATATCTAATTGCGATGCAACAACCATCTATGAAACTATAAAAAAATACTTTACTAGAGGACTCCTTACGTCTTGAAATGCTGGTAGGAATTGGGCTAGACGGTACTAATGTAATGATTGGTGAGCACCACTCTATCGCAGCACTGTTGAAAAGAGACTTACCGGATATTATCATCGTTAATTGTACCTGTCATTCGTTGCATTTATGTGCAGAGAAAGCTTCGGAAAGTATGCCCCGTCAACTGGAATTTTTGATTCGGGAATGCCACAATTGGTTCTCGTATAGTTCAAAACGCCTTGAAGCCTACGGGGACTTATACGAAATTATGAACGAAAGTCGAACTCCTAAAAAAATACCAGGATTTTGCGGAACACGCTGGTTAGCACGTTCTCATGCTATACGTACGTTACTCGAGCAATGGGAGAAATTAAAGATTCTTTTCATGATGGCTAAGACTGAAGACAAATGTTTCATGGCGGAAAAATTGTATGACATCATGAAATGCAGAGCTTACCATGCATATTTCACGTTCTTAGATGTTCATCTACGACAAGTTACTAAAGTAAATTGCCTTTTTCAAAGTGATAATGTCGATCCAGCGAAACTGTTAGAAAACTTGTTTTTGCTATTCAAAAATATCCTGCAAATTATTGTCATACCTCGGAAGCTTGAAACTGTTACGGATGGAGAATATGCATCATTTGGTTTTCAGGAGCATTTGATGCATGTATCAGCAATGCATTTTGGCTACACGGTTGAAGAGGCGCTATCGAAACTAGACAGACGTGACAAAGAAGACGTACGTGAGAGATGCAAAACCTTTCTTGTTATTTTGTGTTCCGAATTACAGAAAAGGTTGGCAAAACAGATCACATTCCTTAAAGCCATGGTGAAGTTGTCTCCAGAAATAGCCACTTCTCAAGTGAAACCTACATTAGTTGACATATTACAAATTGTGCAAAGGGCTGAAGTATATGGTTGTAAACAAGAGGTAGAAATGGAATGGAATAATTTTCAAAACAAATCTTGGAAAAATACGACGCGTTGTACTGATTTTTGGGCTGAGGTTCAGGGGGACACAGACGCTGGGGGTAATAAAAGATTCCCTAATGTCTCTAAATTAGCATTGTCTCTTTTGTCGGCGCCTATATCTAATGCAGCCGTAGAAAGGGCCTTTTCTCTATACTCAGTCGTCAAAACAAAGCTTAGGAATAGGCTATCCCTGCCTATGATACAGAGTATAATGACTGTAACATACAATTTAAACATATTTCACAAATCTTGTGTTAACTTCACTCCTTCAAAAACAATGTTGGACAAATTTAATAATAGCATGTATGACTAAAAAGATAGTGATGCAGAGGATACTTTTATTGCTATGTGCCAATAATATAATAATATGAATAAATAATGTAGTTGTTTTATTTGTAAAGAAGGAAAAGACAAGGATATTTTTTAAGGGTATTTTTTTTAAATAATACAGATTCTAGGGTAAATTGAGACCAAGCCTAGGGTAAAGTAAAACCTTGACCTGGCAACACTGCCTTCAACATATTGAATGAACTTCTTTCTTTGTCATCGAAGACAAAATTTACATCTTTCTTCAACAAATCTGTTAAGGGTTTTGCCACAAGAGCAAAGTCCTTAATATACTTCCTAAATTAGGAGGTTAGCCCTATGAAACTCCTGCACGAATGGCGCGTGGAGGCACTACGCCGGGGGGTAACTCCGCTACCGAGGCAAATTGTCGCTCAGCGGACAGACCTCCGGCGCGATCTCATGGCGACCTGGAGAGAGCGACTGTCGCAACCCCGTGCAGGGCACGCCACAATAGTGGCGATAAGTCCCCTCTTTGAGGAGTGGCTAGAGAGGCGCCACGGCGCCCTCACCTTCCGGCTGACGTAGGTCCTCACCGGACACGGTTGTTTCGGGAGGTTCCTGCACCGAATCGGGCGGGAGGAAACGCCCGGGTGCCACCATTGTGAGGATCGACCGGAGGACACGGTGAAGCACACGGTGGAGATCTGCCCTGCGTGGGCGGAGCACCGCCGTGTCCTCGTAGCGGCGATCGGCGGCGGCGACCTCTCGCTTCCGGCCTTGGTTCAATCCATGGTCCGGAGCGAGACGGAATGGGACGCCGTCACCTCCTTCTGCGAAGCAGTCATGCTAGCGAAGGAGGTGGCGGAACGTGAGAGGGAGAGAACCTCACGTCCCAGCCGCCGCGGGAGACGCACCGGGCGTCGGGGGCCACGTGGTGGCCCCCGGCCACCGTAGGCGCGGGCCTGTGGACGGTGAGCTATGGGCTAGCTCGCCGTCCGTCCGTCTTATGACGACAGGCCGTGTCGACGGCGCGTTCGTGTTCCACGCGCGCCTCCAAGAGAGTCAGCAAACAGGAAGGGGTCCGAAAGGACCGATGCCTGCCAGGGTTGCGGGACTGTTCGAAAGAGATACCGCGGCCCTCGAACACAAAAGGGAAAGGAAGGAACATGGATGGGTTTTAGTCAGTAAAAGTCTGACACTCCCTCCTGCTCAGCCCAGAGCGGGAGGGGTTATTTGATGATTTCCCATCGACAACAAAAAAAAAAAAGGCCCTATGAAACTATGGAGTTGCTTTAAAGTCTTTGGTTCTGGGTACCTTGTTACGGCTTCCGTTTTGTCCTTAGAAGGTTGAACTTGACCATCTTCAATTATATGTCCAAGATACTCTACGCGTCGGGATAACAATTGTGCTTTTTTCCAGTTCACTTGCAGACCATATTGTGATGCGACTGCTAACACCTCCTTAAGACGCTCCAAAGCCTGGAATTCATCGCAGGCGAGGATTAACAAATCATCAATAAAAATCACCAATATTCCTTTTGCAGTCAGCTCCTGAATCACTGTAGTAACAAAACGCATAAAATATTTCGGGCACACTGACAACCCGAATGGAGCTCTTTAAAACTCGTACTGCCCATGATGAGTGACAAAAGCAGTATATTTTATACTATCCTCATTTACTTTTAAATGGAAAAATCCATTCTTTAAATCCAGCACACTAAATACTCGGGCACCCTTAAGTCTATCTATCAGGTCCTCAATTATGGGAAGTGGGAATTCATCTTTGACCATCTTTCTATTAATGGATCGGTAGTCCACGCACACTCTCGTACACCATCCTTTTTCTTAACTAACACCAAAGGGCAGGAATACTCTGAAAAACTTACTCTAATTATCCCCTCTCTGAGCCACTCGGATATCTGCTTTTCTACTGTCACCTGTTCGGCCAACGATATTCTCCTTCGACGCTGGGCCACTGGTATGTCATCTTTAAGCACTATGCGTAACTCAACTGGAGCATACTTGGTTTGAACAGGATTATAACTATTCACACCACTTATAACTTGTCGCCTTACCTCTTCATTTTGAATCTCACCTAAAACATAAGAATTATCATGACACACTAAACAACTTATTTTACTGAGCCAGTTTTCAGCACTTGGGGTTATAATTATTGACCCCTTTGACAACACAGTAAACACATCTTTCAGAAAATCTTGACCCAATATTATGCTACAACGTAAAACTTAACACTATAATCGTGTCCATCTATATTTACATCAATCGTAAACTTTTCTGTTGTGGTCACTTTGCTACACCCTAGTCCTGCAAACGTTGTGACCGTTTTCTCAGCTTTCGGAACACCTATACGCACATAAAGTTCACTCGACATAAGGTTTACTTCACTACCAGAGGTAATCAACGCGTTCACTTCACATTTATTCACCATTACTATCTTGCAGGCATTTTCAAGTTGAACTTTCGCATTTGTTTTCTTCTCAATCTGAGTTCCATTGTTGTTAACGAAGTTCGTGCAAATGTTAGGTTCATATTCCGCCATCTTGCAGCTGCTGACATCGCTGTCATGTTGGCCAACCTCACCAACGTTTGAAGTGAAGTCAGTCACACACAACGTTCGCTTTTGCTCGTTGGTTTTCGTTTCAGCGCCGCCGGCGCCGCCATGTTGCTTTGATGACTGTTCAGCCTTCTCCTTACATTGCGTAGAAATATGGCCCTTTTTGTTGCACTTGAAACATTTTACACCATTTTGACATGCACCTGCTTCATGCCCGAGGCTTCCACACTTAAAACAACGCCTTGACTGCCCGTCGCTGATGATGCCTCTGCTTGATTTTTAGGTCGCTCACTTTTAATTGCACGCTCCCCAGCTTTGGTTTTCATTTTCTCATAAATTGCTAATTTTTCTTTTAACGCCGAGAAGGTCGTCACGCCGTACAAAATTACCTTATTTGATTCATAATCCTCGATGCCGTCCACGATATATTGAATTGCAATATAGTCTGGAAACTTCGCCCGCCGTGCTAATTCCTTCATTGTTAACATATACTGGAAATATGTTTCATTCTTCTGCTTTTTCCTGCTAGACATCAACTGGTGCATTTCTTTTACATTGACAGAATGAGGAAATTCTTTGATGACGGGAGCTTTTAAATCTTCGTAAGTCTTGAAAGTTTTCTCTGATCTTAGCCATAACGCCGCCGTTCCTGTAAGCGTTCCACGCGCTATAATTAAAGTCTGCTGAGCCGTCCATTGGAAAATTTCGGCATTGTCGTCGATGTCTTGCGCCCATTTGCTCGACGAACAAGTTTTGTCATCGCCGCTGAACTTCCCTATGCCGGTTATTCCGTCTGCGAGCCCGAAGCCAATTGCTGTTTGTTTGTCGTCTGTAGCCATCGTCTTTTCTTATTACTTCTGCCGTTTTCTTCCTACCGAGCACGTGTTCGCCGCGCCAGTACTTTGTCGTATTACGCCTTTTGCTGACTTTTATTGGCCTGATCCCGGACGAGCCCCCAAAAATTGTGGGGTCAGGTTCTTGATTCAAACAAATTGCGTAGTTTCTACTACTTATTAGATTTATTTAAATAAAACACCTTAATTACACCCTACGTCTTTTCCACCTTAGCATTGCTCTGCCATTCTAGTTGTGTCCTTTCCTCTCCCTCAACATTCACGTCATCTCAAGCATACATCACCTGTCTCACTCACACTTATACTTCTGTCTCTTTCACACATCTCATGCATCAGTCGCGTTCCATTCCTACATGTGGGTCAATAGATTTTTTTGTTTACCATTTAACATTACATAATGACAAATTTACTGTGATTAACTTAAACTCTATTAACTTAGAACTAAACACATAATGATTACACGAAAATATGTATTTGCGTCAGCAGAATTATAAACTATGTTGCGAAACACATTCGAGGCGTTCTTGTTTAATCTAGGATAACAACATAAAAAATTGACACATTTAATTACCAGCCTGCCACTTACTTAAAATCAGTAACAATAAGGGCCACACCATCCTCAAGTAAAGTGTTCAGTAGGCTACTCGCCAGTTAAAGTCCCAAGCAACTACACGTCCGAATTTCACGACGTTCGAGTAGCACTACTCAAAAGATAAACCGACCCGTAACTTGCTTGCCAGGTCCTCCGCCAATTAGCTTGTTTACTTGACGGTTAAATATTTAAAAGTTGTCAGTTGTGATTTTGTACGTAGCTTTATTTGATATGCATGAATAAATTGAATGGATTTATTTGATGAACTAGAACTGTCTGTGATGCAACGTTTAACCTATTGAACGCCACGGTCGGATATAGCCGACAAACGAAAACGTGCCAAACATGCCACCGTCGTCTACAGCCGACAAGAAAACGACATTTTTTAAGTACAAATTATAAATATACTAAATTAAGTTTTCTGTTTCATTTTCCTTTTATAATAAAGGAATTTTGGGTCAGGAATAAAACACGTAGAAACGACGTAATCACAAAATAACGTTTATTATTTCACTTATAACACTTTTACACTATAACGGTTTAAATATGAATTCACAAAATAACCGTTCAATGTTTCACTACAGCATAAATTCACAGCTGTTACTTCCCTCAGCGTTCCACAGCGACTGCGTGTAATGTCGGGCGAAGCGATCTTATATGCAATTTGCCCCACCACTCGCAGTGGAGAACCGTTAGTCAAAAGTGACCAACAAATAATAAAAACATAAATGACTAATAATTTAGTATTACACGATTATTTACACAGACTTAATTAATACTCATAAATCATTAAAAACATTTAAAGCTAATAGATTCACAAGTGCATGGTGTCACATAGCGTTCTTCATCCATTTACTGACTAATATTTACTTATTTAATGGTTAATTATAATACTACTTAGCAGGAAAAAGAAACAGAAAACTTAATTCATTCTTTGTCCCATTTTACAATAATGAAATATTGTAAAATGGGACAAAGATATATTCATAACTTATTTCTATCTATTCTTTTTTGCCAGCAGTGGCACGGCTGACGTCGTCTCTTAAATAAAAATCTTTTATCTCCTGAATTAACCACTTTCTTTTAGATGAATTGGATGAGAGTGGAATAGGAGTTCTCAAAGTATTTTTTAAGTCAATGATTTTGGCCATTTTAGAGCTCTTTAACACGAGCCGCATGTTCCAAACGGCAGAGGTAACTGCAGCCGTAGACGCGCGTCGGCGGCAACCGTCGATATTTCAACATCGAAGATCAGCGGCAGCCGTCGTCTGCTCTCTTAGTATAGGAGTCAGTTGTAAAATGGATTCCGAAGAAGAAACACTGTTATTGCTTTTACTTCGTTGACCCCGACGGAAACGAAAAATAAAAACACGTTCATTGTGGGTTCAAGAAATATTAATCAATAGAGATCAAGATGATGGGCATTTTTTTACTCTCTATCCACTGTTACGAAGAAACGAGCAAAAGTTTTTCAATTATTTTCGAATGTCCATTGCTTCTTTTGATGAGCTAACGGCTATTTTAACAAGTTCAATTTCTCGCCAAGATACCATAATGCGGAGCAGCATTTCAGCTGAGCAAAGGCTCGCTATGACATTGAGGTAAGTATATTTTTTTTAATATGATAAATATATATATATTAATGAGATCAACATAATTTGGCACCATTTTCTATTTATTACACAAAGCTTACAAGTTCAAATAAAAATAAATTCACATAATACCTATAGGAACAATAATAATTATTAGTTACTTATATTTTAATAAAAATAGTTAAAAAAAAAAACCAAAATGTAGTGTAATGTAATTGTAGAAAACCAAGCAATATTTTACACATATTTTTACTAACATAATATTATTTTTTCGCAACAAAGCGAAACAAACAAAACATACAAGGAATTTAAAATAAAAAGGAAAGGAAAAAGTCTCCATGGAACTACTACTTGAACCCATGACCCTCGGGTTAGGTACGGGTGTACGGGTGTCCCATTGCTCTGCAAATTGAACCACGGTAGCTCAGTTGGCTTATCTAACCGTGATAGGTCGTGGGTTCAAGTCCCACGCGAGTAGATTTTTTCCTTTCCTTTTCACTTGAAACATGTTTTTAGAATAAATTTTCGTAAACAATAAATAATATCAAAACAATCAAGTATACCCTAAATCTAAAGCAGTCACCATCTGAATCATTAAAAATATTCTGAGTATTTGCACCAGAATCCTGAGACGATAAGCTATCATTAGATGCGAGTTGATTTTCCGGTCTTAAAGGATTTCTTTCGGAAGAGGTTGCGTATCCCATGTAATTATAAGAAGATTGACTCGTTGAAGGTGTCGAAATTGACCTGTAGTTTTGCATTACCCTGTAATTCTTAATAACTTAGATAATTTCACCTTTGGCGTCCAATTTCCAATAATCTGGTATTTTTTTGAAATCACTTAGTAGTGACAACAGAAATAACTTGTCTTCATCAGGAGGAGGTGAAGGTTGTCTCTCAGCTTTTTGCAGTTTATCGTTTAATCGCATGGTTAATGTTTCGATCAAAACACCATCATTGTCAGTTTGGCGCTTTCGTGGTCTTTTTTGAGCACTATCTTCTTCTGTTGATTGAACTGTTAGTGGAGGACATGTCTGCTGAGAGTCAAAGTTTGAAACGTTCTGACCTCTATCTTCGGTCACATCTTTCAGAAATAGTAATTGGTCATAGTACGTATATTGTTTTGGTGTGAACGCTGCAGCTTCGCTTTTTTTCTTTAAGTTCCTACAATATCTAGTGAACCCATCTCGCAATGTTTTCCATTTTGACTGGAAAAAAAAAACAATACTTAATTACACTTTTTTTATTTCCAGATATTTAGCAACTGGTTGTTCATTTGAAGATCTGCAGTATGTATACCGATGCGGAATTTCCACTATTATTAAAATAGTAAAGGATGTCTGCCAACAAATCTGGATAAATATGCGAGACGACAATTTGCCACAGAACATAACGGAAGAAAGCGGCGTATCGTATCGCGTCAGCGGAGCATCTATTTCTGGAAATTACACTACATCGCGTTAAAATGCTTCTTGGGGTTATGTATAGTCCTAACCTCAGCATCAACTACTTTGACTCTTTTGATTCGCTTTTAAATGATTACTGTCCAACTTATGACCACGTAGTCTTGATGGGTGATTTTAATATTTGCCTTCTTAAAAATGACATTCGTAGTAACAAACTTCAATCTATCCTTTCTTCTTTTAATCTCAGTATTTTGCCTCTCTCTGCTACTCATCATTTCCCTAATTGCACTCCTTCTCTCCTAGACCTGATTATTTTTTCTAATTCTAATAATGTTTCTATCCATGGACAGCTTACTGCTTGTTTCTCTTACCATGATCTCGTCTTCTTGTCATATAAGTTACGCCCTCCTAAGCGCAAGGCGCAATATATTCTCCTCCGGAACTACAAGGGCATAGACCTGGAGGCATTATAGCATGACGCCGGCAGCATCGACTGGACGGACATCTTGGAGAGCTCGTGTATCAACGAAATGGTTCGTATTTTAAACAGCAAGATACTTAGCTTATATGATTGTCATGCCCCTATGCCTCGAGTGAAGGTGAAATATGTTCCGGCTCCCTGGCTTACTCCTGCCATTAAGGATGCGATGGCAAGTAGAGATAGAGCCAAGAGAAGGTTAAAACGCTGTCCTTCTGAGCGCAATCTAACTGCGTACAAAATGTTGCGTAATCGCTGCAGTCGTATGTGTAGAGATGCTAAGAAACGCTACTTCCACAAATCGCTTTTTAAAATCTGTCGGCATTGGCAAGTCTCCAGTTATTTCTGGTAGCGGCACTGACGTGTGGGCTCTTAACAAACATTTCTCACTCCCCCCTGTTACGTTGGATCCGCACGTCAAGTCTGTTACTTTAAATAAACTTTCCTGTTTGCCTTTGCCGCAATGTTCTCCCTTTGAATTAAGTCCTGTGAGTGAGATTGAGGTCAAAAAATCGATTTCTGCTATCTCCTCGTCTGCTGTTGGTAATGACAACCTTTGCCTAAGAATGATTTCTCCTATCCTTCCCACATTACTTCCCGTTTTAACTCGCATTTTTAATTACTCCCTGTTTTCTTGTACTGTTCCTGAGGTCTGGAAACAAGCCCATATCATCCCCTTACCCAAAATCTCTAATCCGGTTGCACCAACCGATTTTAGACCTATTTCCATCCTCCCTTGTCTCTCTAAAGTTCTTGAGCTCATTGTCCATCAGCAACTCACGGCCTTCCTTTCTAGGAATGATCTCCTCAGTACTTTTCAATCTGGTTTTCGTCCTGGCCATAGCACTGTAACGGCTCTTATCCTCCTGGATGCCAGCGTCATACCTATATTACATAAAGAATTAAAAATTCGTTCTAAAGTCATCTGTGATTTGTGTTCGGAACTAATCGATTTATGGTAGTTGTGTAACCTTAGTAAACTAGCTACACTGCACCAAACGTCATTTTGAGTTTGACAGACACGTCAAAATACTCTCTCTTTGAAACGGCTCGAGGAAATGGCACGTCGCTCAGATGCACGCGGTAAGTTATCCGAAAATTATTGTTGAATCACTTTATTTGTCAGAAAAACTATACTTGTTTTGTACTAATAACATACCCACGTAACTAATAAACAGAATATTTCTTCAAATGGTCAAGTATTCTGGGCATTGTGATCCGAAACTTTTTAATGTCATACTGGTATTACAATGGTTCTCAGTATGAAAATTGAGTTATTGTTTATGTCATAAATATATTACATTGGTTCTCAAAGTGTTTTTTTTTACAGTCTTACGCGATGACGAACTTTTATCACGACTCGAAGAATCAGACATAGATCTCTCTGATGTCAGCATCAGAGAGATCTATGTCTGAAAATGAGGATACGGCTTTTACACCAAGACCTGAAGAAGACGAAGCATCCAGTACTTCATCTTCCAGCTCTTCAGATGAGGAAGTAGATTCGCAATCAGAAGTATCTCTGCAATCTTCTGTAGTAGAGAGAAGAAGGAGCCGAGGCCGAAACCGCACCCGCCCAACTGGTCGAAGGGGGGGAACTAGAGGTACCCGTGGACATTCACGTCAAGCAGCAGCTACGGTTATATCCGACGCATGGAATGGCCAGTTTGAACCCTTAGAAATCCCATTTTACCAACCCAGTTACAAAAAAGTTGAGACTGAGTCATGGACACCTGAAGATTATTTCAAACAGTATGTCAATGATGATATATTGGAAAAAATGACAACTGCTACAAATAGAACCAATATACTGAGAAAAGGCTGTACCTTGGGTCTAACAGTCAAAGAACTGAAAATCTTTTTTGGTATCCAAATGGTTATGAGTGCTATTAATTTACCAAAAATAGCATTATTTTGGTCTCAGAAATACGGGATTCAGGTTATAAAAAAGGCTATGACACGAAACAGATATTTTAATATAAGAAATAGTCTAAAAGTAGTTTTTGATACTGAGGTATCAGACGAGGAAAAACTAAAAACTAAGATATGGAAGGTAAATCCACTTTTTCAGTCTGTCTTGCGAGGGTGTCACGCACAAGAAAAACCTATTGAGTTGAGCATTGATGAGATGATAGTTCCGTTCAGCGGTCAGTGTGGGATACGGCAATATTGTCCAGGAAAACCCAACCCTGTTGGCCTGAAAATGTTTGTATTGTCAACTCCACAAGGCATTGTCTTAGACACGCTTCCATACCAAGGAGACACTACTTGTCCCGAGTTAGTTGCAGAAGGATATACTCTAGGTGAGGCTTCTATTCTCAGTCTGTGTAAAACGCTTGTGAGAGGTCATCTAGCTTTGATAGGTACTTCACTACGGTGAAATTGGCTGAAATATTATTACAAAAAGGTTTTCACGCAACAGGCACCATACAAAAAAATAGGATTCCCAAAAATTGCCAACTCTCTGAAGAGAAAGCTTTTGCAAAGAAGCCCAGAGGTTATTGTGAAACAAAATGCAGAAGTGACAAAGTACTGAACATAGTTCGTTGGCTAGATAATAAACCAGTTATTCTCCTATCTACAATTCATTCGAGTGAAAATCAAGATCAGTGTCGTAGATGGTCTAAGAAAAATAAAATCTACGAATTTGTGTCAAGGCCAGAAGTAGTCAAATCATACAATCAATACATGGGCGGAGTTGACATGGCTGATCGCATGCTGTCTGTATGTCCCTCCAGATCACGCACCAGAAAATGGACAGTAAGATTTATATCTCACATGGTCGATTTGGCAGTCAGTAACGCGTGGTTTTTGTACAAAGAAAGAGAAGCTGAAAAAGGAGTCAACAAATATAAAATACCACAGTTACGCACTTTCAAACTGGATCTAGGTACCAGTCTCATAGAGAAATATTCTTTATTATCTGATTCAGAAAGTCTTGACGAGAATGAAGAATTGCAACCTAAGCACAAAAAAAGGAAAGTGCCAATAACTCCTATACCATCGGAAGTCGTAAGACGGACCACAAGTCTCTTACCTTACTTGTACTTCTAGACTTTAGCAGCGCCTTTAACTCTGTTGATTTCGACATCCTTCTGGGGATCCTTAAATCTCTCAATTTCTCCTCTTCCTCTATTGGTTGGTTTGACTCCTATCTTAAAGGCCGCTCACAGCGTGTTCGTCTTGATGAGTCTTCCTCTGATTGGTGCCCTCTTAGCGCGGGTGTGCCTCAGGGTGGCGTTCTCTCTCCTCTCATTTTCTCTATTTTCATAAACTCTGTCACCAGAGTCATCTCTTCCTTCTTCCATCTCTATGCAGACGACTTGCAGCTTTACCATCATTTCTTAAGGGAAGATGCGGAAGCCGCCGTGTCTCTCATGAACAAGGATCTGGATTTGATTAGTGAGTGGTCGCAGTCCTTTGGACTGCAAATCAATCCTAAGAAATCTCAGGCCTTGATCATCGGCGGCAGATATATGCGGAATAGGCTAGATGTTGCGTCGCTGTCTCCACTCAGGCTGAGTGGAGTTCAGATTGATTACGCAATTAAGGCTAAAAATCTGGGGTGACTATGGATTCCTACTTATCTTGGACTGCCCATGTTGCTGAAGTTAGTCGCAAAGTGCACTACACGTTCCATTCATTGAAATGCCTCCTGAGCTTCCTGCCATTGAACACCAAAATCTCCCTTGCGCAAACTCTCATTCAACCCATCATAGACTACGCCGATGCCTGTTATTTGGATGCCACTGAGGAGCTCTTAAATAAACTTGAGCGCTTGCAAAACATCTGTATTCGTTTTGTATTTAACCTTAAAAAGTATGATCATGTTTCTAACTTTCGCAAAATACTCAAGTGGCTCCCAATTCGACTTCGCAGGAACTCTCGGAAATTGTGTTTGCTATTTAACATCCTTCATAACCCTAAAACACCATCATATCTGCGGGAACGCTTTTCCTACTCCCGTCCTTCTGATGCACCTTGCAGGTCGCATCTTAAGAACCTCCTTAAATCCCCTCCACACTCTACCGACTTCTACTCTTATTCCTTCACTGTGCATGCCGTGCGGTTGTGGAATTCACTTCCGCCTGATATTAGGGACTGCCAATCTGTTACAGTTTTCAAGAGAAGAGTGAAAGAACATTATCTTTCCATTTCGTCATAGTTGCATAAATTAGTATGTATTATTAGTTATTTTATAGTATTTTTATATGTTTGTATTTATAAGTATGTTAGTATATTCTTATATGGTATGAGGAGGTATTATATTTAAATAGGTCTGCTTTATGTTTTGTATTTCATTTTCTTTTCTTCTTTTACACACTGTGTCTACATCTCTTTTTTAAATTCTCCTTTCGCAGGTATGCTGGAAGAGATTTCTTTAGAAATAAGCATCACCTTTGTACTATTTTCTGTTCCTTTTTTCTTTTCTGTATTTAGTGTGTACATAAATTGTTAAATAAATAAATAAATAAAAATAAAGAAACTTGGAAAAGTATTGCTGATAAATTTGAAAGACGCGCTCAATTTCCTAACTGCATTGGCGCAGTTGTTGGAAAACATATTAGAATATTCAAACCAAAAAATAGTGGCTCATCCAATTACAATTATAAGAATTATTTTTCGATTATTCTACTAGCTATCTGCGACAGTGACTATAAATTTATCTTTTGTGATATAGGTTGTTACGGACGACATTCGGATTCAACTATTTTTGAAGAATCAGTTTTTTATACAAAACTACAAGAAAACTCACTAAACATCCAAAACCTACACCGATTACAAATGATGGAATTTCTTTGCCTTTTGTGTTTGTTGGAGACGAAGCGTTCAGTTTGTCACAAAATTTGTTACATCCTTATCCAGGCAAAAAATTAACAGAAAATATGAGGATTTTCAATTATCGCTTAACACGTGCAAGGAGATATCGATGCCCCCAAGCAATAAGTCGGTAATGTGCTATTATGGACTTTTTATTGTTATGTCAAATTCGGAACCTATGGGTTGGGATACATCTTAGTAATTTATTTCACATTTTTCGTAGTGATATTTACGAAGATATCATGAAAAACACTTTTATTGTAGGGAAATTAAAAAACGAAATTATGTCGAGAAAAGTATCTTTACGTATCAACACAAACGAGTATTTCGTATTTAATTTTGGTAAGTTGCTATTACCGACTTATTGGCGTGAATGAATTTCGTGCAGTTTTTGGTAAACGCTAGCACGTTGTTGTTGTCGAATTATTTTGAGTCAGCTCAGACCGTAAGGAGAATTAACAAGGTTTTTAAAGTAAATAATTCATTAATAAATATGTGTAAAATTGCAATACGTGTCTAATTTGAACACGTCTGGTCCCGTTTTCGATATTGCTGTTTATATTTTTGCGCCCAACAGTTTGCAAGAAGCATTGCTCTCTTTCTTTCTATGACAATAAGAGAGTAATAGATATTAGCCACACCCCCAACACGTGATGCTGTCCGCCGGCCGGTGCGTAATGTTTGTTTACACAAACAGTGGCATATTTTCGTTTGATTAAACGTGACGTGGTGCTCTAAAATAATTTTAGTACTTCAAGTGATTGTGATCTAAACAGTGTATTTAAGTGTTAGTGGTACAATAATTATTTATTTGTTGAGCTATTGTACAAAATAGAGTTATGTCTTCAAAAAACCATAGAGAATTAAAAAATGCTCGTGTGAGACGAATGCTTCTAATGGTTGACAACACGGTTGAAGGTAAGTTGTGACGTACTTATCTACTTTATAAGTTTTTCTAGTTAACTGTTAATTATTTTAATTTTCGGTATAAGCATAGTTTACAATGCCAATTTTTTTTTTACTGTTCTTTGATTTTCTGCTCTGTATGCCACGTTGTCATAACAACGAGAGTTACAGGTTCGATTCCCTGTGTACCCATGCAGTGCAGGCATTATTGTTTAAAAGAAGGTAGTTATCTTAGTTAACAAAATAAAGATTTGTGTTGCCTGCCGAGTCTCAAGGTCTTTTTTGTTGCATAGGTATGAATCGTAGATTTAATTAAATACCTAAATGTTTCTTTATTTAGATTCAGAGCCAGAGACCCATCATAGAAATAGTGCAGAAATGGATGCAAATACATCTACGAGTACTTCGATTCAATCTCTGCCGCAAGGTTTGTATAAGCTTTTATTATACCTACCTAAGTGATAAATATCTTTATATGTAAGTATGTTTACTAAGCTGCTTTTTTGAAATCTCAGATCCAGAATCAGATGCACTTTGCAAGAGTAGCTGTCAAGAATCTAGTGCAGTAGAAACGTCTTCCGATCAAACTTTGTCAAAATGTTATAAGTTACGAGGTATGTTTACTGTTAAAATATTGTTATATTTATTATACTTAAGAACAGTAACATTTGTCTGTATGAGATGGGATCCATTCGTTACTTTTTATACGTAAAAGTTTTAAGAATACCTATAGTGGTTAGTCATAGTTGTATAAATCTTAGTAGGTACATACATACTTAATACTATCCTTCTTCATTTATGGTCACAAAAAAATACCGCAAATAAATCTAGATAATTTCATTTTTTACAGATCTACCGAAAATAAAATACGTTGACGGTGATAGAGAATCACACGATGAGGACTTTTCGCCAGACTGCTCGGAATATATTCCAAGTCCAAGAAGAAATACATTTGATAGTCCACTTAGTACTGTTTCAAGTCTAAGCGGAGATTCCCAATGTATAAGTCGAATGTTATTAAATCCAGAAATTAATAACACTCCATCAACCATTTCTAATTTATCGTTATATTTAACCAACATCAACTTTGTAGCTTCTCCGTCAGTAGTATACAAAGCAACTTCAGTCTTATCCCCAGTAGTTCACCTAGATAAAGAAACGGAAAATCAGTCTATTATCAAGAGTTCAACAGAGCAAATCAGTAGACAAGAAGACGAAGATATAATTAACTAATCTATCAAGGTAACTCAATCAATATCAAATCACTCTCTATCCGAGGACTCGCGTTCAGATGCAGATGAAACATTACAACCGGAACAAAGTATGCAAAACGGTGAGTTACCATTAAATAATCAAATTGATGTCACTTTGACCGACGATACACAAAACGATTGCGCTCATGGTGAGGATAGGACTGAAATTGTTCGTAATTTTAACATAGACATTAATAACGATGAGGTAGATAACTGCACAAATGAATTTAATCTTGAAAATCAACAAGAACCTTCTACATCGGAAGGAGAAAAACGATTGACTAGGAAACGTAAGCAGAATGTTAATGAGTGGCGTTGTAACAAAAATAAAATCTTAAAAAACTCTGGCAAAGACTACGAAGGCTGCAATTCAAAAAAAAAATACCCTAAAAAATCAATAGGTCCTACTTGCGCGTGTAAAAAGGGTTGCGGTGAAAAATTTTCCTTATCAGAAAGACAGAATATATTTGACAAATTTTATAGTCTCGCTGATCGCGAACACCAATGGTTGTATATTGGTAGACACATCCAAACTGAACCTATTAAACGAATGACGTTAGAACGTAAAAACAACCGCACGCAAACAGTCAAATATCTTTTACCTTTAAATGATAAAAAAGTACTTGTATGCAAGATTTACTTTTTAAATACTTTACAAATTGGAGAACAAATGGTATACACAGCAATAGAAAAAATGAATACAGAATCGGATTACAAAGATAAAAGGGGGACGCATGATAACAGACCAAGGAAATTGAGCACTATCACAGAAGGCACTATTAAAGCTCATATTGAATTATTTCCAAAAGTGAAATCCAACTATACGAGAATGAGTTCTAAAAGGGAATACCTTTCAGAATATTTAAATATCTCAAAAATGTATCGGTTTTATACCGTCTGGTTTGCACAACAAGGTTACACTGATGATGTTGTGATGGCATCTAAGCGACAATATGAAACAGTTTTTAATACACAGTATAACTATTCATTTTTCAAACCCAAAAAAGACCAATGTCCTTCGTGCTCTGTATATAATCAGGCTGACCCTGAATTAAAAGTCACCCTAGAAGAAAAACACAGATGCCATTTGGCGAAAAAAGAAATTATTCGACGATTAAAAAGAGAAGAGATAGACACAGCTGACAAAAACAATACCACACTACCACAATACCACAATAGCTATTTTCGACCTACAAAAAGTTTTAAATATACCCCAATCTGAAGTGGGTACGTTTCATTACAAACGTAAATATCCAGTCTACAATTTTACCGTATTTGATGCCCTGCGCAAAATAGGTTATTGTTATGTATGGCACTACCAAATAGCCAAAAGAGGCAGCACAGAAATAGGGAGCTGTTTGTTAAGTTTCTTTAAAACTGAAAACGATAAAGGCATTACCAAATTTTCATTATATTCTGATGGATGTTATGGGCAAAATAAAAACCGATATATTTTTGCCCTTTACGTTTATGCTGCCAAATTACTAAGCATAACTATCACGCACAGGTTTTTTGAAACTGGGCATAGCCAAAACGAGGGCGATTCTATGCACGCATGTATAGAAAAGAACCTGCAGAACAAAGTTTTATACACTCCTGATCAAATATACAGTATTATTTTAAATTCTAAAATCTCTGGTGAAAAATATCGGCTGAAAGAATTAGAGCAGTCTGATATTTACGATATTAAGCCACTTGTAGATCCCAATCATTGGCGGCGTGATGTGGACGGTAATATCATCCGATGGGCTGATGTGATGGAGGTTAACGTTACGCAAGAAAGTAAGCTGTTATATAAGTACAATTTTAACGATACATATTCCGAGCTTGATTTAAATAACTCCCACACTGCCTTAAATGCTAGACGAAGGGGACGAAAAAGAACACAAGATGTAGCCATAGGCTTAAATAATGTAGAGTTGCAAAATGCATACCACCAACCCATTCTAATTAGTAAACCTTTGCATACAGACCTTATGAGTTTATGTAAAAGTGGAGCAATTCCGCGATTCTACCATCCTTTTTATGAGTCATTGTCTTATACTGATACCACGAATGATAATATAATTGATACGGATGAAGACTGATTAATTAAATGATTGATCTAATTCTTAATTATTGAATTAAATATTTCTAAAACCTAAGGTGTTAATTTTGTTAACTTATTTTATTGCTGTGTTTAAAATATAATTACTACGGATGAAGACTGATTAATTAAGTAACAAAATTGATCTCATTACGATTCATAGTTATTTGAGTACCTACCTAAATATTATTGTCTAAAACCTAGGGTGTTAATTTTGTAAAGTTATTTTATTGCTGTGTTTGGAAAATAATTGTTACGGATGAAGAATGATTAATTAAGTAAAAATTGATCTCATTACGATTCATAGTTATTTAAGTAACTTAATTTTTTTTTAAACCTAAGATGTTAATTTTGTGACATTATTTTATTGCTGTGTTTAATTATCATTGATATAATTCTAGTTTTTAATGTTTAATCGTGAATAGTGACGTGACTGACGTCCCTATAATTATTTTAATTGATAAATGTTTATCTTAATTGTTCTAAATGTTAAGGTGTTAATTTTCGACTCTGATTTCATTATTGTGATTATTAAACGTTATTATACTCATCATCTACAGTCTTTTCTTGTAAAACTAGACATATTACACTTTAAAAATTCGATAAAAATTTATTAGTACTGGATGGTTACACAAAAATATTTTTGAGAATTTTCCTCCAAAAATAATGTTCTGTTACGATACTGTTACTGTGTGAATTTAAAATAACCACAATAACACCGTAATAGCCAATTACGTATCGTCTTCAAGATGAAAAATTACGCTGGAAAAGTCCGTATTGTAATGTTACGTATCAACATTGTTTACAAATTTACGGCAATAATGGCGTAAGTGTATATTACTTAAACAATTTACCAAATATATTTTTGTAATATTTATTTGCTTAAATTGCAAGGCTTTTCACGCAAAAAAATCTAAAGTTAAAATAATCATTGAATTAAACAAAAAATTAGCTTTCGTTTGGTGTATCAATAACCTCACTACTTCGACTCGTTGAAAAGCTATTCAACAAAAACAGAAAAACATTTCTCCTGTAAAATTTTAGTTTTACGATTACCGACTTATTGCTTGGGGGCGTCTGAAGTTATATTAAATAAAATGCTGTGCTTTTACTAATCAAGCTGTTTTAATCGTTATCCAAGAAACAGTACGTACACCGTTACAAGCAACTTACAAGTTATGTGTTACAGACAATATAAAAAAAAACTTAGCGACATAAACAAACAGTATTGCCAACTTACATAAATGTAGAACATTGTACATCTTATTTAACACCCTCCCTCAATGTTACACATTTGAACAAAACAATATTCTAATACTTAAAAAAAATATCAACAATAATAGTAGCCCTAGTTTATCATTACATTACCTACACCACACTCTTTCAGAAACTTTACATTTAATTCTTTGCTAAGAGATTTCGTTAACATATCTGCTGTTTGTTTCGAAGTGCATATGTACTTAAGGCAAATTTTATTATTTTTAATTAAATCCTTGACAAAGTGATATCTGATATCCACATGTTTCAAGCGTTTTACAGACTCTGTGCTTGCATTCAATATTGCAGACTGATTGTCACAATACAAATTTACTGGACAAACATTTTGAAAATCAAAATCTTGCAACAAATTAATTATCCAACACGCTTCACTAGCAGCCATACTCATAGAAATATACTCAGCCTCTGTTGAAGACAGACTTACAGATGATTGCTTCTTTGAACACCATACTATTAAGCAATTTGCAAAAGTAAACAAGTACCCTGAAGTAGACTTTCGGTCTCTTTGGTCACCTGCCCAATCAGCATCACAAAAACCTTGCAAGACTGTATCATTACATTTGTATACTAAGTTATAATCAATAGTATACCTTACATAACGCAATACTCTCTTAAGCGCACTCAATAATTCACTATTGGCCGAATTCTGGAATCTACTTAACATAGAAATGGCAAAACAAAGGTCAGGCCTAGTGCCTGAAACAGCATACATAAGACAGCCAATTATTTCCCTACAAGTTTCTTCAAACTTTTTATCACATTTTACATCAGAATCAAGTATCTTATTGTTAAAATTTTTATCCATAGGGGTCATCATTGGCTTACAATTCGCCATATTAAATCTTTTTAATACATTTACCAGATAATTTCTTTATGATAATACAGTTGTACCATTTTGAAAGTTTTGTGTAACATTTATTCCTAAGAAATCTGAAATGAACCCCAGATCCTTCATCTTAAATTCCTTATTTAAAACAATTTTTAGTTTTATAATCTCCTGTTCATTTGTGCCAGAAATTAACACATCATCGACATAAATTAATACAAAGATTTTACCTGTGCTATACTTTGTATACAAACATGAGTCACACTTTGATCTCACAAAACCTTCTTTTGTTATTACTGAATTAAATTTTTGATTCCAACACTTAGGAGAACTTTTCAAGCCATATAAAGATTTCTTTAATTTGACTATATTATTATTTCCTGAATAGGCCCCTTTAGGTAAACTTACATACACTTCTTCTTTTATCTCCCCATATAAGAAAGCCCCCGTAACATCCATTTGATAAATAGGCACATTTAATTTTGTTGCCACAGCTACAAATAGTCTAAATGTGGACAACTTCGCGACTGGAGCATAAATATCACGCAAATCAAATGACTCCTGTTGTTCAAACCCTCGGGCAACAAGCCTAGCTTTATACTGTAAAACATTATTTACATTTTTTATCTTAAATACCCACTTACTGCTAACTGTTTTCTTATTTACTGGTACATCACAAAAATCCCAAGTGTCATTGTCTTTAAGAGTCTGTAGTTCCCTAGCTATAGCTTTACTCCACTTACTTGCATCTTTTCTGTTCATAGCCTCAGTGTATGTAGTTGGTTCACACTCACTCTCATCCAACTGCACATTATTGCATTTATAGAAGGATGTTTGTTTTCTTAGCCGCTGGCTTCTTTCATCTATGGGTAAATCACTTTCATCCAATAGATGTTCCTCATCACTGCATGGTATGTAATCACTGTCACAGTCATGTTCTGATCCCTCCTTTCCAACACTACTTGTATGAGTCACCTCCACTTCATCTAGGTTAGTAGTTAGCTCATTTACAGGGTTAGGTTCTGTCTCAGGGTTACTTTCTACCACAGGTTCTTCTTCCAGATTTATTGACGTTATAGATTCCTGTTCTTCCCCTTCCTTCACTTGAAGTTTCTCCTCTTTACCCTTTCGGTTTAGGAATACAACATCTCTCTTTGTCTCTACTGTGTTTGTTTTTGGAAAATAAATTCTATACCCCTTCACATTTTCTTCATAACCCACCATCAACCCCTTTTCACCTTTCTTATCCCATTTCCTCCTTCGTTCCTTCGGAATGTGAGCATACACTTCCGTGCCGAAGACTTTCAGCTGATGAATGTCAAAGTTTTTGTTTGTCCATACTTCAAATGGTGACCTTGTATTATCATGACTTTTCCCAGTTCTATTAAAAACAAATACTGCTGTATTAACTGCTTCTGCCCACAGTTTCTTAGGAAAGTTTTCTTCATGTAACATTGTCCGTGCTGCTTCCACCAATGTTCTATTTTCTCTTTGAGCCTTTCCATTCTGTTCCGGGGTATAGGGTACAGTGGTTTGGTGTGTTATCCCACGTTTTGAAAACAGGTCTTTCACTCCTTTGTTTATGAATTCTGAACCATTGTCACTTCTAAACATTTTCACTCTGTTTCCTGTTATGTTTTCGGCCTTATTTATGAAGTTCTCAATGCAGTATTTGATCTCATATTTTGTTTTAACAAAGTACACACTTCTGTAATTGGAATAGTCTTCCTTCAGTATAACAAAATATCTCGACCCTCCAACAGATGCTTCTTCCATTGGGCCGCAAGTATCCGCATGAATCAGCTCGCAAGTTCTTGTACTCACGTTCTCACTTTTGTTGAACGGTAATCGATGTATCTTCCCAGCTAAACAACTCTCACACTCAGGTTTGGTGGTTTGTTTAACATCAACATTATGTTTTTGCAGAATATCTTTTACGTAAGTAAAGTTTTGATGCGCGAGTTTTCTGTGCCACTCATTTAAGTCATTCTTCACTAGTGTTGCAGAGCTTGCAGTCTCGTAATTATACTTATACCGCAATTCCAAATAATAAGAATTGCCAATTCTTTCCGCCACCGCACAAACTTGGTTATCTTTGTAAAACTTACATGACCTGTCACCTGTCATCATGGCGTAACCTTTATCCGTGGCGCGAATGACTGAAAACAGATTGTTATTTAGTTCCGGAACATAAAGAACGTTGTCTATGACCGTATCAATCCATTCGGTTCCGTTTGACACTTGCACCGCCACCTGTCCGCAGCCGAGGACACTAATTGTCGCGCCATTACCAACAACCACTGATTGCTCTCTGGTACTAGTGAATGATGTAAACAATGCGCGATTTCGACACATATGTTCACTAGCACCGGAGTCCACTAACCACTTTGATTTATGCAGTTCATGTGACGAACTAGACACTACAAACGCATTACTCTTCGTTTTGTTCTCACTTTCAGTCTTTCTAACTTTTTGTTTACGAAACCTACACTGCGCCTTGAAATGTCCGAACTTTCCACAATAGAAACACTTTTTATTATTTTCGTTTTCTTCACTGCCGTTTTTATTTTGTCTGCAATCACTTTGAAAGTGTCCAATTTTGCCACATTTGAAGCACTTTATTTGTTTTGTATTTTTTACAACGAACGCAGAGGATGAAGATTGCTGGGACTCTTCAATCTTGCCTTTCACCCTCTCTTCTTCAATCAATAATCTGGCCACCAAGTTATCAATGGTTTGCTTATCATCAGGTGCCGACTCCCACGCCGACACAAAATGCTTATATTCCTCAGGCAACGACATCAATACTTTTGTGATAACGAACTTATCAGAGATCTCCTCGCCCATCTGTTTTAACATGTTTCTCATCTCTTGGATTTTGGACAAGAAAATTGACATATCGATGCCCTTTTCGTATTTGTACTGGAAAAAACGTTGTTGTATTATGTGTATACTAGTTTCAGTCTTCTGTTCATACACGCTTTGAAGTTTTCGCCACATTTCAGCAGAACTCGTACATGTGATGATGTGTAACATGGCCTCTTCCGTCATCCGCGTGACCAACAACGTTTGCGCCTTGGCATCCCTAGCTTCCCATTTGGTTATATCAGCAGGAACTTCGGGCTTAACACATTTTCCCTCCACAACGTCCAGCAAACCTTGGCCTCTGAACAGCACCGTAGTCTGAAATTTCCAGATATTCCAATTTCTGGAACCCTCCAGCTTGATCACGTTCCCGTTATTGTTACTCTCCATTTTCCGACCTTGTTCACAATCCAGAACAAGTTATCCTTGGTTAGGAATACACCGCGCCACACCGCGCGCCGCCGTGAGACTTAACCTCACTTTTTTTTTTTTTTTTTCGCCGATTTGTAACAACTTCGAACTTTTCTTTATTCTCTGGATTATGTGCCTGAGCCCATAACCTGAAGTTATATTAAATAAAATGCTGTGCTTTTACTAATCAAGCTGTTTTAATCGTTATCCAAGAAACAGTACGTACACCGTTACAAGCAACTTACAAGTTATGTGTTACAGACAATATAAAAAAAAACTTAGCGACATAAACAAACAGTATTGCCAACTTACATAAATGTAGAACATTGTACATCTTATTTAACAGCGTCGATAGTAGAATGCTCATTCGGTATTCTGACCAATAAGTGGCGAATTTTCCATACCCCAATGAACTTATCTTTTCAGTTTTCTGAGGATGTTGTTAAAGCGTGTTGCAAATTGCACAATTTCGTACGTGACAGGGACGATATTAAATTTGAAGATACACTTACTATTAATGGTTTGGAAAATGTATCTACGATTCCGGATGAAGATAAATCGTTATCGGATTTAACAATAAGAGACAAATTCGCTAACTATTTTTGTAGTACTGAAGGTAGTCTCTCATGGCAGTTAAACTGCATATGAAACAATGAAGTAACTACCTACTTATTTTTTGACCTGTAAAAAATACGTTATCATTTTTATAACGCATTAAAATGAATACTTACCAATTAATAATTACTAATACTAATATACAATTACTAATACTTACACTTACCAATGGCGTTTTTTTCATTTATGGATTTATTATTAAAATCATTTACAACTTCTTCACAAACCGCCATCCATGCTCTGTTTTTTATTGTTTTATTACTATAATCTTTCAATTTATAATTCCAAATACAAGCATTTTTCTTTACTGCCATAAATTTTGACGACCCGAATGGCGCAGCGGTAGTGAGGCTGCCTTACGTTCTTAGGGTCCCGGGTTCGAATCCCGGTAGGAGCAAGTGTTTGTGTGATGAGCATGGACATTTGTTTCCGAGTCATGGATGTTTATATGTATAATAAGTATGTATTTACAAACAAAAATTATCTAGGTAGTAGTATCAACTATCTGGTGTCCACGACACAAGCCTCGTTGCTTAATGTGGCACCTAGATGGCGCTGTGTGTAATGTCCAGCGATATTTATTTATTATTTAATTAGCAATTCATTATCAATTTCGTCAGTAGAACTCATTTTACAAATTTGCGACGCGTGCGCACTCTTGAACTATTTGCAGTCGACTGACAAAATGGCGGATGCAGCACACTACAACTGCAAGTGTCGCTATAGGTCGACTGCTGCCGTCGACGCGTCGACGGTTGCCGCCGACGCGCGTCGACGGCAGCAGTTACCTCTGCCGTTGGGAACATGCTGCTCGTGTGTAAGAGCTCTAAATGGTCATTCTATTTTTTCTGATTAAAGAGTTATCAATAACTTTTTTAAGTACCTGTTTATCTTTACGAGATGACGATTGAAAACCGGATTGTTGTGACTCTGATAAAATATCTAATTCCTTTTTTGAGTTTGTGCTTTCTTCTTCATATCTATCTCTAGTAATAATATTACTATTTTTTTCGCTCATACTTGCAACTTTCTGTTTTAGCCGATATAATTATTTGCTTTCTCAAACTTTGATTTATCTTTATTTGTCGTTCTAACGCTTCTTTTTGTATTTTTAATTTACTTTGCATAATTTTTTATTTTAATTTTAGTCTTTTAATACATATATTAAAAGACTAAAATTAAAATAAAAACTATAATAATAAAGAGCCAACCTGATCCGTTGATCAGGTTGGCTTGTTTCTTCTTCTCTGTCATTTGTATCAACTGGTGTAGTGGATGATTGGCCGGTCATCTTTTTAGGGTTCCGCAGCAAAATAGAAAAAAAACGGAACCCTTATAGATTCGCCAAGTCTGTCTGTCTGTCCGTGTATGTCACAGCCACTTTACTCCGAAACTATTAGGACTACACAGTTGAAACTTAGTAGGTAGATGTATTCTGTGAACCGCTATAAGGTTTTTATACAAAAATAAAAAATAAACATAAGATTAAGGCGGGTCTCATACATGGAACTGAAACTAAAAAATATTTTTTTCATCAAACCTATACGTGCGGGGTGTCTATAGATAGGTCTTTAAAAATGACATTGAGGTTCCTTAAAACTATTTTCTCTCAAAGTCAATCGTTTGAAAGATAAACACTTCCAAAGTGGTAAAATGTGTGTCCCCCTCCCTCTAATTTTTAAAGTAAGAGGAGAAAAATTCTGAAAAAAAAACAGGATTATAGAACGTAAAATAAAACTTACAACCAAAATTGGTTTGAATAAGATTTGATGTTTATTTTTTGAGATATGGGACTTTTTCATCAAACTGCAGCAACAACTTTGTTTTTCATTACCATACTAAAAACAAATTTAGTTTTGTTGATGAATGTAAAACAATACAACATATGAACGAATGCCTTCAAAATATTTTTATTGTATTGTTTGGTGCTACGGAACCCTATGTGCGTGTGTAGTGTTGCCAGGCGTCCGGATAAAGCCGGACATAGGTAGGCTTTTTGATTGTGTGTCCGGCCAAAATAAACGGCATCCGGCTTGTCCGGCTTTTGTTAGGCTTTTTACATTTCGCAAACGAGCGAACGCCGGGCATGGCCGAGCGCAGGCGACGAGAGTCGACTTAGGTCGCTCACGCAGACCGAAGTACCGCCCGTCGCCCGCCCCCGTGCGCTCAGTGCGCTCTGTCGGTATTGTTCATTCTTCGATTGATAGCGCACGTGCCGTACGTTGCGTAGCGGTGGTGTGCACTACAGCAGCACGTTGCGTCGTCAGTTTTTGTATTTAGCGACATTAATTTTGGTAAGTATTGTTTGTACTGACAAAAGGTCTTTAAATACATTTTATTTTAAGTGAATAATACTTTTCCCTAAGTGCTAGGTAGTAACATAGTTATTTTATGTTTTTATTGCATGTAGTCAAAATAAGTTAAAAAAAAACTAATGCGGGTTTTCTGAGTGAATTTTGACAATTTCTAGTAGAAGTTTTTTTTAAACAAAAATTATGAATGAAAAATTCAAACTGTAGGTTTCAAACATATACCGTGCGCCGTGCGACTGCAAGTGTCTGCGAGTGATATGATGACAAACAAATAAAACAGTCATTTTCTTAATTTTCAGATCTCAAAATGCCAAATAGAAAATGTATTCTTGCTTAGTATTATTGCTTCCACTGACGCAAGCAATCATGGTGCTATTAAGTTATTCCCGCTGTTAATTCAGTATTTTGACTATCAGAAAGACGGAATTCAGGGTTCCTTAATAGATATTCAATCACAAAAAAATTAGACATCCGAAACGATATCTAATTACGTCTACGATTCACTGCGTGTCAAAAACCTCTTTAAATAAACTTTTGGTAAACAAAATCGCAAAGGCCACAACACAAAATATCGTCGTAGTAATCTATTTCATCGTAATAATTAATATCACTCAACATATTTTCGCTGGCTGAGTCTTTTTCCAGCGATAGAAAAGATTTTACAAATGTTTGAACCTCTTAAGTCGTATTTCCTAAAAAAGGAAAAGAATAATAAACAAAAAAATAAAATAATGAACATCCAGAACATTGAGAGATTTTTTTGAAAATGACCTTAACGAAGGCTATCTGTGGGCTGTTCATTCTTTCATGGCCATTTATCAAAACCGCATCAAAGATACAGAGAAGGCTGATGTTTCTGTAAATGAGGTTTTAGAAAACTGTTCTGAGATAATGAATAGCATAAATGCAAGAATTGAACAAGACTTTTGCCCACTGAAAGTGACTCCCATTTTGCGTAAATTCAAAGAGAACAACGAACATTCTGATCAGGTGACTGCCTTCAAAGAGGATATTAAAAACATGTACATTATTGCGGTACAATATTTACGATCTTGGACTGAAAACTTATACAAAGACACAAGACATTTCACATGGATGACTTTAAAAGATGTTCCTGAATGGAATCAAGTTTCCGATACTACGTATAAGTATCCTATCACAAAACAACGTCAAAATTGACGATAGCAAATGTTTTGACCAACTGCAAAATCTTAAAAGTTTTCTGAACACTAACAAAGAGAACGTTGATTTCAAGAAGCCGTTAGCACATAAGAAATGGGTAACCTATTTTAAATCGATGATAAGTCAAGATTGCTTTTCAGAATTTCTAACTACTTGTCAGTATTACTTTGCTATCCCAGGACATAACGCAAACGTTGAAAGAGCTTTTTCCTTGATAGGTCAGCAATGGACGAAAGAACGCAACAGATTACATGTTGACACTGTTGCCAAAATGTTGTTTGTAGAATTTAATTTAAAACATTTGACATGTAAGGATTTTTACAACTACATTTTGAAAGAAACTGAGCTCTTAAAGCAGGTTTCGGCAAACCAAAAATATGAATAATTAATTTTATTGTGTAACTCAAAGAGAAGAAGTTTCGTTTTATTGTTTAATTTTAATAGAAGATTTTTTGTATTGTTTCATTGTTTAACTTAAAGAGAAGAAGTTTTGTTTTATTGTTTAATTTTAATAGAAGATTTTTTGTATTGTTTCATTGTTTAACTTAAAGAGAAGAAGTTTCGTTTTATTGTTTAATTTTAATAGAAGGTTTTTTGTATTGTTTCATTGTTTAACTTAAAGAGAAGAAGTTTTGTTTTATTGTTTAATTTTAATAGAAGAATTTTTGTTTTGTTTCATTGTTTAACTTAAGGTGGATGCGCAACGGTAGCCCGCGAAATTTAAATTTTCTTACGTTTATTGCAATTTGCAGGTCAGTGTCAGGTTGTATGTTGATGAAAATATGAATCGCGCCAATAACACGTGTGGAGTTACAGAATTATAATCATTCAAATCATCAATACAACCCTCTAAGTTCATATATACTCAAAGAGTGACTTTTTCATGAAATAGCTATTGAATGTGATTATATGAACTTGGAGAGCTGTATTGGTAATTCTGTCATTGTTTAACTTAAAGAGAAGAAGCTTATGTTTTTTTTTTTTTTTTTTAGTGTGCCTTTCATTAGTATTTATGAAGAATTTAAATATGTTGATACATTTTTAAGTATTTAGAATTTAATTTTGACTGATGACTATTTAACTGCTTAATAATAAAGTACCTACCTAAGACTGATTTGGCATTCGATTTTATTTATTATTTCACCAGAATTTAACAAGATTTTTTTTTTTTTTTTTTCTTTATTTATTTAGGGACATTTATAACCGCAATGCGTATGTCAGTCCCATCGTACCCTAAATACACATTGGTCATATCTGGGCCATGCACCTGAACAGATTCTTCGCATCATCACCATTTGGTTGAGCCAGGATCTTATGGAATGTGGATACTTCAAGTCTGTTCAACTTCAGTACCCTAAACAGGTCATTTCTCCCAGACTCATGCCGAACACAGTCCATCAATAAGTGGTGTAAGTCTTCAACAACTCCACACTCCACACAATTAGGCGAGCTCGTTTTTCTCATCATGAAAGCGAACTTATTACATGGAATGTGTCCAGATCTGAGTCTATGAGCCGTAACAACTAATTTTCTACTTAAATTACTGTTTATAAACCAGGGCACACGAAAAGGCATGGTGGCCTGCATGGTTTTATACCAGATCCCTTTATCTAATGAGCGCTTGTCAAAATATTCCTTCCAATCATCATAACACTTCTTTTTAAATTTAGATAAAACTTCTGAATAATCCAAAATTATGTTAGTTCCTTTTCCATTTTTAGCTGCATATTTTGCCAACATGTCAGCCTTTTCATTACCCTGTATTCCAATATGCGATGGAACCCATTGCAATCTCAGTGTAACCCCTTTACTCATTAATTCATCTATCTTCGATAGAATAACATAAGCTAGCGATACACCTCTGTGGCCAGAGGCGCATCGAGCTAAATGTTGTAACGAACTTTTGCTGTCTGTGCAAATAACAATTTTTTTGTGTTGACTACTGTTAATAAACGTAAGTGCTTCTGAAATCGCAATAAGCTCCAACGTCATTATGGACGCATTCTTATCTATTTTAAAGCAATTACTTTGACAATTTATTGGTTCACTAGGCACATAAAAGGCTGCCCCGCGGCCTTCTACACTCTTCGACCCATCTGTAAATATGCTAAGCCATTCATTGTACTTCAAATGTAACTCTCTAGTAACTTCAAATTTTAATAAATCACTATTATAGCTTTGTTTAGATAATTTCACTACATCTAAGTCCCATATAATTACTTCTTGAATATTAATGTTGGTCATCCATGTCCTCAAAGTAAACATCAGCAAGGGATGTGATGATGCTATATGATCCACTTTCACTTCATTATATAGAGAGATCAGTAGAGGAATCTTTTTATTTCTCCAAAAACTATTTTGTCGAAGAGTGTGAAGCTCCCCCAACAAATTATTAGTAATATTATTTTCTACGGATTTAGATTTTAAACAGAACTTATAACCTAAATATTTTCTCCGTAAATACAGCGGGGCTACACAGAGCTCACTTTCCATAACGTGGATAGGTGTAGTCTTAATAAAACCTCCTATAATTGTCAAAGCTTGGTTTTGAATCTTATTTAGTTTGTCTAGGTGACACCTTGCACTCACATCATATAAAAAGCTGCAATAGTCTATACGACTTCTAATCAAGGCTATGTAAATATGTCTCAAATGTTTAGGGTGCAGGCCCCATGCAGTGCCAGCCAAGATTTTGAGTAAATTTAGATTCCTCTGTACTTTTTCCGCTATCATATTGATGTGTTTACTCCAACGCAATGAACTGTCCAACCACACTCCCAAATACTTGTAATTGTGTACTAACTGCAAATTATGTCCATTTATGTTTAAATCTATTTCTATTTTTCTGAACCCCCTAGTAAAAATACATACTTTTGACTTAGTTGCCGATAATTCTAAACCTATATCATCCAAAATATTACAAAATGTATTTAATGCTACCTGAAATTCATGTTCACTTTGAGTAATATTTCTAGAAGAACAATACAAAACAAAATCATCCGCGTATTGACACATATCCACATTTTTAATCTTATGAAAGCAAGTCATTGTGACCACATTAAAAAGAAGGGGGGAAATTGGGTCTCCTTGTGCTAAACCTCTATCAGTATACCTAATAAAATAATTATGCTGATTGGTCTCATCTTTCATCATAAGGTGCCTTTCGCTTAGAAAACTCCATAGATATTGACATATTTTTTGTCCAACACCTATTTCATCTAGAGTATTAATCAGTGCGTCTACTAATACATTATTATAAGCGTTTGAAATATCTAAAAAACAAGCTATAGTTGGAATCTTATGCGAAAATCCTACATAAATCTGACTTACTAATTTAACCAGACAATCGTGACAAGACTGCCCTCTTCTAAATCCAGAAGTGTACGGAGATAGCAATTTATTTTTTTCTATGTACCATTCAAGTCGCTTCGTCAACATTGAGTGGAAAATTTTGCACACACAAGATATTAATGAAATTGGCCGTAGTTTAGGACTATTATTAGGGCAATTTTTAGGAATAGGCGTCACCAGTATGTCGCGCCATTGGTTTGGAATATCCCCCGTATAAAAGATATTATTATATAATTTTAACAAGTACAGCCTACTTTCTGGAGAAAGATAAAAGATTAGTGAATATGTTATACCATCGTTGCCAGGTGCTGTGTCTTTTCGCTTAAAGCAATGAGTCATTTCTTGTACAGTGAAGCTGTTATCTAATTCTGCGTTATTTGATTTAAAACTGTGATAGGGCTGTCGACTCGTATAATCAGGAGCAAGATTGCAAAGTAGTTCGAGTTTTTGTTCATTTGAAACATATGATCGTGAGGAATGAATTCCCTTAGCCCAGCCCATACGTTTCCACATATCGGAACTGGATGTTTGTTCATCAATGCTACTACAATATGTTTGCCAATCATTTGTTCTAGCCCGCTGTATGGCCGTTTTTGCAGATTCTGCTATTTGTTCAAGGACGGTTAGATTATCGGGTGTAGGGTTACTTCTAAAATTTTTTAAGGCCAATCTTCGTTGTGCAACGGAATGAGAAAGCTTTGGGGTCCAATAGGGCTTAGGTCGAAATATGTTACTTGGTTTATCGCTTACTTTTATCAGAGGTATGAACTGATCTGCAGCTTTCTCCACCTGCATAATAAAGTGGTCATACATGGATTGTACAGTGACAGTCTCAACAGGTTGGAGCAAGTTATTCTCTAAACACTTAGAATACTCTAACCATTTTGCTAACTTAAAATTCCGTTTTTTGGTATTAAAAACAGAGTGTGCTTTACTACTATATTTGTACGAGATCTTAACAAACAAATGATCGCTCCCTAAACACTCATTCATAACATTCCAATTTAGTAAATGCGACAAGTCGGTAGAAGCAAATGTCACATCGGGAGAACTTAGTCAGGATTGGGAGCGTCTTAGACGAGATTTTTGAAATAAAATTAATAATTTGATTAATTACTAGGTATTTACCTAATGTATCTCAACGTGTTTACAGATTCGGATGCGCACACGGAGTGTGGTCCTAAAAGCTGAACTTAAATCTAGACATAACAACTTTATCTCAGGAATTACGCAAGCGCCGCGATGCAGTCCCGCTCTTATGCTGACATACGCACAATTCGTATCGGCGGTGGTGCTTCCATAACTCCTCCCTCACCAAGTGCGAGACCATCGGTAATATTTGGATTCCGATGATTTCGCAGAACTTGACATAAACAAGACATTTTCTTCCAAACTACTATACTAAGACATGTTATAACTAAGATTACATAGAGCAGTATAGTCGCTAAGCTAACACTATTTGTTTTTACCGCACTATCACTTTTCACTATTTCACTTTCCACTATTTCACCATTTAATGAGTAGGACAGATGTTTCAAATCATCGAAATTGAGGTGGTTTAGGTTCACTGTCCTGTTCCAATCGATAGATGTTTCCTCTAATTTAGGTAGAACCGCAACAGGGATTACTTGATATTGTATTTTCCGTGAATTATATTGTCGTTTGTGTAGTTTTATATTTTTCAAATAAACATTGCATTTTCCATTAATTTCCAATATATAAGTGCCCTTGATCGGTTTTCTGCTAATGTCATCAGCACATGTTTCGGTAAGTATTATTTCATTGCTTGTATAAATTATCCATTTCAGGAAATCAATGGGCTGTACTTTCAAGCTTTCCAAGTTAACCACGAGCTGTTTACATAGACTGAGGTTTGAAGCAAAATTCATCAATTGTTCAATGCATGTACTTTCAGGATACAATACAACATCGTTTTCCTTGCACAGGAATTGGTTGGCTGCAATCTCTTCACATGGGCTGGCTAGCGGTAAGTATATAGGACCTTTCACCAGAAGGTAAGGATATTTAGGAATTATAACAGTAGCTATACAATTTTCGTTAAGAATTGGTAATGAATAAATTTTGAAGTAGTTGTACGTATTTTTATCTATTAATGGGATTTCCATAGTGAATGTTATTTGGTTTTCTTTTACATATGCTTTAACAGACATAGTTCTTTTTTGTTCATTCTGGTGTGATTCGATGATTGTCTTAGGTTGGCTGTCTGCTTCACCTGGCACGCTCAAGCCGTTTGTCAGGAATCGAGTTTCGGAGATACGGGAAGGCTTCGGTGGTTATACTTGGCGCTATGTGCCCTCCAAGGACAACCCTGCAGATCTTGTCTCCCGTGGTCTGAGCGCTGATCTTATAGGTCAATCTTCCATGTGGTGGTCAGGGCCTTCATTCTTACTTACAGACCCATCTCTTTGGCCTTCAATGCCTAACACAGACGTGAACACAATCCTACCAGAACTATTAAAATCACAATCCATTACCATTAATAATCAATCATTACCTATCACTAATCCTACTATACACAATAATTTATTTCAAACTTTGATCAATAATTCATCTAATTACTCACATTTACAACGCCTATTAGCATACGTATTTAGATTCATTAATCGTGCTAAAGGAGTACATACTCATAGTCTTACCCTTACTAATTCAGAGTTGTCCTACAGCGCTGATTGTACTGTTTTCATTATGAATGAAAACAGTACAAAGGGAAATGTTTCCTGAAGAGTACGAACTACTTTCATCAGGTAAACCATTACCCAATAAAAATCGCCTTAAGAAATTATCACCATTTATCGAGTCTGGTATTATACGAGTTGGAGGCAGATTAGATAATTCTTGCTACGATTATAATGTCAGGCACCCAATCATTATTTGCAGCAAACATAACTTAACTAAGCTTATTTTTAGTACCTATCACTTACGCCTATTCCATGCTGGTCCACAGTTACTCTTAGCCACAATAAGACATGAGTATTGGCCTTTGCGTGGTAGAAACCTTGCCAAATCAACCGTTCATAAGTGAGTAAAGTGCCAGAGATTCAATGGTAGAACTGTTCAACCCATCATGGGTAACTTGCCTAAGGAACGAGTTCAACTAGAGTTTCCCTTCCTAAAGACTGGCACAGACTATGCCGGACCCATCCTCCTAGCTGACCGCAAAGGTAGAGGATGTAGATTAGTAAAATCATACATATGTGTTTTTGTTTGTCTAGCCACCAGGGCGGTTCATCTGGAGCTTGTCTCAGACCTAACGAAACATGCCTTTATTGCAGCACTGAATAGGTTTATTGTTCTTCGTGGTAAACCAAAGACCATCTACTCAGACAATGGTACAACCTTTATTGGCACTTGTAACGAAATAGCTGCCATATTACAACAGGACTTTTCTTCAGAAATGGCAGATACAGGTATTAATTTCCACTTTATTCCGGCATACATCCCACACTTCGGTGGCTTATGGGAATCTGCCGTGAAGTCAATAAAACATCACCTTAGGCGTATATTAGGCCTCGCACATCTCACTTACGAAGAGATGTCTACGTGTCTGATTCAGGTTGAGGCAATTCTAAACTCTCGTCCTCTCACTCCTCTTTCCACTGATCCATCAGACCTATACCCATTAACTCCTGCCCATTTCCTTATTGGGAGATCTCTCACATCCATGCCGCATCCGCAAGTCACCAACCAGAACATCTCCAGCCTGAAACGTTTCCAGCGTATTGAGCACCTGAAGCAACAGTTCTGGAATAGATTCTCTAACGAGTAAATCTTTTACCTCCAACAGAGAACCAAATGGACGGACTCCGATGGGGTGCTTGAAGAGGGAGCCATGGTGGTGCTCAAAGAGCAACAATCACCACCACTGATGTGGCCACTCGGTCGTATCGTACGTCTCATACCTGGGAGGGACGGAATAAGCAGAGTCGCAGACGTAAGAACGAAGAGGGGGATAGTCCGACGTGCTTACAACACCATCTGTCCTCTTCCAGTCTAACCATTGAAGACAAGTCTTCAACGCCGGGAGCATGTCGAGAATATCACGCCGCGCGGACGCCGCCGGGCGACCGCGGGCGGGGAGCTGAGGCCGCGGAGGGGGCGCTCGAGCTGCGAGCCCGCGCCGGCCAACACAGCACTGCGTCATCGTCCACCGAGCGATTCATTACGCTTTTTTTTTCTCGCCTATTCAAATTAATATAACCGTTTGTTTTCCTTGTAAAATCTTAATATACAGTCCACTATTATTATTATCCAGTCACCGCGTTTTAGTCCTCTCAACACCCTGAGGATATCACCCATTCCTTTCTAGGTATGCATAAAAAATATTCATAGAATAAGTAAATGTATGGGAATATAAAATACTTAATAGGATATAAAATCATTCTAACTTGACAAAAAAGAAAAGCAATAAAGCGCTCGTCCTCTCTCTACTTATTTAAAAAATTCCTGTGCCCGTCAGGGTCCATAATTGTTTCTATTTTAATTTTTTTATTTACCACCTGTAAGCGTACATTATGGATGTAGCAATAAACGATTTGAGATTCCACCAGTTCTCTTATCTCGATTTCAACTCATTGAACAACTCCGACAACATTTTTGGAGCAGATAGAGCAAGGAATATATGTATATCGGAGCTCCAACTCAGGACCAAATGTTTAGTCAAAAGTTTGAGCTAGTTACTGCGTTGTTGTCTGTTGAAGTCTGGTCTCCTGTAACCTCGTGATGCTGCTACACCTCTCCTCTGAGTGGTTGGCTGTCGTGGCCCACTGCTGTGGCTCTTGTTGGCACTAGGTTCCCTGAATTTAGAGAGAAAAGAACCACTTTAAGGGTTGATGGTCAGTCATCACCTAAAAAAAAAGAAAGAAAGAAAGAAAAATCATTTATTTTGCACCGACTACAAACGCGCAATAATAAAACATAACCATAAAAAATAGAAAAAGAACATCAAAGCAAAAAACAAAAAAAAGTAAAATAAATTCTAATATTACCTTCGCAGAGAATACTATTCTTCATCTACGATTTTGTCTTGAGATCCCCTATGGTCACACCATAGAGAACCCTAGAAAGTGCATGTCTTTGGCTTTTGTCTTTGGCACCTGGAACTGATGACCATCAATATAGCAGCGGAACCGCTCGACAGCCCAGACTACCGCGAAAGCCTCTCTCTCAGCATTTGAGTAGTTTTCCTCGGCTTGAGTGAGCAGACGGCTAGCGTATTCTATTGGATGTTCATCATGGGGTGACTCCCCCTGGAGTAAAGCTGCACCCAAAGCATAATTACTTGAGTCAGTTCTTAGTAAAAATGGTTTCGTGTAATCCGCTTGGACCAGAATAGGAGGCGTGGTCAGCAGCTTCTTAAGAGCTTCAAAAGCCTTACCTTGCTCCAGACTCCATTCCCACACGTGCGATTTCCTGGTTAAGCGCGAGGGTGGTTCAGCTACTTTCGCCAAGTCTGGTATAAATTTGCGGAACCAAGAGCATTTTTGAAGAAAAGTACACAACTGCTGCACGCCTTGTCCTCATCCGGTGATATACCTTCCTGAGGGATCACGTGACCAAGTACTTAACCTTGTCCCTCGCGAAAACGCACTTTTCTCGATTCGCACGGAGCTTAAACAAGCGGAGACGGTCGAATACCGCACGGAGATCGGAAAGGTGACGGGTGTACGACTCCAATATCACTAGTATATCATCAAGGTAAGTCAGTACGGTAACAACCTTAAGTAAGGATCCACCATCCAGTGAGGCGCATTTTTAAGACCAAACGGCATACGCTTACGCTTTTTTTTTTTAATTTATTAATCTCTTACAAAAACTATTACTATATAATTTTACTATTAATATTACTATATAAGTTATTTTTTAAAGTCTTTTTACTCGCCGAACTTTACAGTTTGATGGCGAGAAGCGCTCGTTTATCATACATCTTAACTTAAAATTATAAACTTAACCTAAAATCGATTAAACGAAACTTACTGCTACATCTGCTTATTGAATTTATTTCTCGACAACGGCAGAGCGACACCAAACATTTTATCAGACAATGAATTCCAAACTAGAGTGACCAGCCGGAGCTGGCCACTCCGGTCCAGAACTCACCGCCTATCACAGTCCGACGACGTGTCCACTTTCTCCAGAAATAAATTCTTTAGTTTTGATTTTAACACAACTTTGCTTAAATTTGAGTTATTCCTTAATAATTCTATTTTATTAAATACTTTTGGCACCAAATATTTAGACGTTCTTTCTCCGTAATAGTTTGTTATTTTAAATAAACACAATAGTTTGTTTTTTTTCGCTTAAATAAAGCGATACGTACCGAACGGTGTGACAAAGGCTTTATCCTGATCCTTGATGCTACACTGCCAGTAACCACTTCGAAGGTCGCAGGAGCTCATCACCCAACCCTTCTTGGTTGACTGCAGCAACTCGTCAATGCGTGGCATAGGATACGCATCACTTCTTGTCAAAGCATTGAGCCTCTTGTAGTCCACACAAAACCTTTACCCACCATTAGCCTTTAGTACCAGAACAGTTGGTGCAGACCAGACAGACTCGCATTCCTCAGTGATTCCCTCTTTTAACATCTGATCGAGTTCCGCACGAATAATTTCCTTCTTCGCTGGCGTGACTCGATATGGTGGAACAGCAATAGGAGGATGGTCACCCGTATCTATGTGATGTTCGGCAAATGGCGTCGGATCCCCAACTAAGTCAAAAATATCAGAATACTTACCGAGTAGATCTTCTCTCTCTCTCCTCTCTCTCTCATCATCATCTCATCTCTCTCCTGTCTCTCTCATCATCATCTCATCTCTCTCTCTCTCCTCTCCTCCGTCAATAGGTTGTCAGAGGCGCTCTCCACTATGTCGCGTGAACTCTCTGTTAGCAAGGGGTCAATGACCGGAGGTCGATCAGCTGAGAACCATTTCAAACACGAAAAATTCAAAACTACCTTGCTCTTTGTAATGAAATCTATCCCTAAAAGAGTACGTATTTTAATAATAAATGTACCCGCGAGCTCTGCGTTTTTCTCGTCAGCGAATATGTTACGGAAGATCATGTAGCCATGACATGGAACACCATACATACATCGTAGTCTTTTGACGGCTTCAGGCCACGAAGACACCTCGGTCCGGAACCCTATCCACCATACTGCAGCTTCGCTGCGGAGCACCATGGGTAGACCACGTAGTGAAAGGTCATCGCTGACCGACGAATACTATTTAAATAGCTCCACAGAGTCGATGAACGCTTCTACGACTTCAGGGTCTCGGCTCTGACCATCGAAGCGTGACGTACACTTAGACATGTTTCCAGACTTACTTGTTGACAACGACGGTGTCGGTGAGGCTGACGCGATCGCAGCGCCGGAACCTGCTAGGGGTGCTGATGGCTCACCTCTCGCGAACGATGCCATGAGGGATTAGACAAGCTGCCGATTCGCTTCCGCTTGAGCCTTTGCGAAGGCGGTAACGAATGAAGTCAACTGGTCCCCAGACATGAGTACTGGCGATTTGGCGAAGGTCTCGCGGCTTCATCTTCCGAGCTGGATTGTGCCTCACTCACATTAGCGTCCGTAGCCGTACGTTCTTTTCGTGGTGGCATCTTCTTAACTGTTTTCTTCGGTAGGTACGCACGAAGCAGGTTCACGAACACAACGGATTCAACGGGCGCGCGTCCGGTAAAAACCGGATTAGACTGGATTCGGGGCCTGGACTAGTCGGAAGCTTGGAAGCGTGAAACGTGTTTTCTTCCGACTCCGAACGTTATAAGTGGTTATAACGTTCGGAGTCGGAAGAAAACACGTTGCACCTTTAACACTTTAACTTTATTAGTTAGGTAATGTAATGATACAATGTTAGGCAAGTTATTATAATCATAAAACAACATTTACAGGAAATAATTAGATTGCGAAGACGCGAGCGGTACACGAATGTACATAACCATACATCTGCACAAGACCCTCTGATTTGATCCATCTAAGCGAGATAAAAGACGTAAAGACATTGTGGCACACTCCCCTCGGGTCCGTACGGTTTTTGCTAGGCGTCAGTATAACACTCAATCTACTTATATGTATAATAAATTGAATCTCATATTGAATATTTACCCTTTGTTGCGATATGAATACAAAAATACTTTATCGGAATGGTTAAAATCATAAACGTACGATGAAATTGAACTTTTACTAACCAGAATTTGCTAAAGTAAACCCTGTAACGAATTTTAACATACATAAACCGATCAATCATTAACACACACCTACTCGCACCCACGCACCCCGCATATCCAACTGCCACACACGCACACACACCACACACACCCACAAACATTACACATACCTGAACTTGCTATAATAATTTTGTAACATCCTTCAACCTAAAATTTGTTTTTCATGTTGTCATGTCATGTTGTGGAGCGAATTATAGAAACCCCAGTTTGTGTAAAATATCTTTTATTTATCTAAATAACATGGGTTCAGGTGTGGGGTAAAATGGCAGATGAAGATTACAAAGTGCTTCTGGAGCAGCAAACTAAGCTGTTAGCTGCCATGCAAACCCAAATGCAAGTCATGCAGCAACAAATGAGTGACATGATGGCGGGATCTACTATCGACGCCGACACCGA
The DNA here is from genome assembly GCA_947578425.1 of Eugnorisma glareosa. Classification (NCBI taxonomy): domain Eukaryota; kingdom Metazoa; phylum Arthropoda; class Insecta; order Lepidoptera; family Noctuidae; genus Eugnorisma; species Eugnorisma glareosa. Next base: position 12,969,449 of record OX387960.1, on the reverse strand, counting down.
TTCTACAATCGGAAGACCTATTCGAAAATTTTGAATTCTTCCGCATCGGCTGGGAAAATTACCTCACGGTCGTATGCAGAGTGGTTGATGTGAAGACTGAGAACGGCGTCATTCATAGGCCCGTCTCAAAACTATCACTACTAGATTCCCAAGAATCGAGGAGGATGATGTTCGCTACGGAGCTGGAACGCTCCAACGCAACGCTAAAATTCTTCGATGCATGGTGGATAGAACGCAACGGGCAGCCTGCGCCGGCGGCGGCCATTTTTTGCACTCTCTTCCTCATACGACAACGACAAGACGCGCGAATCTATTTTTTACTTTGTATTCTAACTAATAAATCTATTATTATATAAATAATATACGACGTTGAACCCATAATATTGAACTTTAACTAAAGTTGATCACCCCACCATATGACTAAATACGAGTATCTTTAGGTTTACTCATCAAGTCTTTGCAAAATTGAAGCATTCGTTTCGTAATTACTTTCTGTCAAAATTGAACTCGCACGATCATGCAACTTCGGTCGTAGCACGTGATTTGTTACATTTTGTTACTCCTTTATTAGGGGTACGAATTACGGACCATGTAATATTAGACCAATTGATGGACGGAAATCTATCGGAGATTGAAGATTGTGACGATACCGAATTGATATTAAACCAAATAATGAATAATTGATATATCCACCGGTGGTGGAACCTCTATCTACATCGATGCCGTGAACTCTTGCTTCATTAACGACGCAACGTCCTCCTCCACTGATGATGCAGTCTCCATCAACAATGCAACCTTCCTGCCCATCGTTATTATCTGATTTCTGAATCTGATTCCTGAATTATTATTACTATTTTCATAATTAATTATTACTTGTGTTTTGCTATGCTGTGTCACGCTTAACAGTCAATTATTCAATCTGCCTTTACTGTTTATATTGGGCAACCAAGGCTGTGCCTAGTTCGGGGCTCACGGCTGCTTCTATTAATGTAATGTATGTATTTGTTTTCTTGTTTGTATGTTTCTTTCCTAACTTGTGTGTCAATCAATTGATTTAATTGATTATACTAGGGAAAAGAGCAAGCGGCATTACCTTGGTTATGAACTTAATATCGCTTTTATGTATAACCAGTACAAAAATAAAATGGTGGAAGCAGGGAATGGCATTGAAGTGCAATCCACAGAATGGGTTTACAGGGAAACTTTCAACACAAAGTATTTGTCTTTTAAATTACCTGATATAAAGACATGTGACGTCTGCGATAAATATAAAAGATTATTAACATATGAAACAGATGAAGAAACGAAAAAAAGATTCTCAAAGATGAAGAATATAATTTAGACCGCTTTCACATTTAGGCGACTTTAGCGTGCGCATTTAGGAGGCTTTAGTGCACCACACTGATCTAAACTGCGGCGCAGCAGCCGCTGTTAACGCGCGGCTGTTCTTGTAAAGTGAAGGAATATGCTTCTGCCGCGCTGCTAACGTCCAAATGTGAAAAGGCCTTAGAAAAGCTCAAATACGCTATAATTTAAAATCAGATGATAAAATGAAATCGTATAGTGATCACTCAAAATGATTCTTATTTAGAAGTCTTATTTTTAGATTTGCAAAAATGTCTGCCTACACCAAGCCGCACAAACACCCAGTCCTTTTATTTAAGGAAACTATGGACCAACACCACAGAAACAATACTTTGTTTGGCCTGAAAATATAGCGGGTAGAGGAGGCAAAGAAATCGCCTCCTGTATTTTGTTATGGTGCCACAAATATCTTACAGAACCCACTGTTGAAGAAATCACAATTTGGACGAATAACTGCTAAATCGCAACATTATGTTGGTAGCATGCTATCTGATAGTATTTTTAAGTTCCCCTATATAAATTGCATAAATCACAAATTCTTTCTTAAAAGAAAAACCCATAAAAAAGAAGCACCTAACCTGTATGGACATTGTACCTCATGGCTGTTCCCAGTTTATAAAAACATGTGCTAGTCGTAATCCATTTAATGCAAACGAAATGGAAATGAGTAGCTTTATAGACTTTAGACATCTCTATAAACGATCAGGGCCATTTGTACAACGGAAAAAATATATAAAAGGGAATGATTTTAAGATATCGGAAAGTGTTTGGTGGCAGTTCCGCAGAGAAAGACTGAGATCCATATTTTATAAAAAAATATTTAATGATGATGACTTTGAGGAAATTATACTTAAAAGAAACTTAAAAAAATGGAACAATAAATAAAAACTTTTTTGCAAAAAATAAAACCGACTTCAAAAAGAACACAATAAAAAAAGAAAAACAAACCGAAATACAAAAAAGTGAAAAATAACTTTAGCTTCAGAAGCCGGTGACAAAAACACCAAATCAATCAAACAAAGGTCAAGCTTCAGAAGCCGGTGACAAATACACCAAATCAATCAAACAAAGATCAAGCTTCGAAGTCGGTTTGTCAACCTTTGTTTGATTGATTTTGTGTTTCGCCCGTTCGCCCGTTCTTATCCACACGCTTTGGAATGGGCAACTACTGAACGTTCACAGTTTTTATGCCTTGTGACCGGGACTGTATTTCAAAACTTAAGAATTGTTTTCTTCAATGTACAGGTATGATTTTTATTTTCTAAATGTTATTATTAGAAAATAAAAATCATACCTGTAAAGTACAAAACTAGAAGAATCTACAAACAATGCAAATTTTTATTTAGCATACGCGATAGTAACCAGAGAGCAGGGATGTATCGGTAATACGTTTAAGGTAAACCGGAGTCTTATCTTTGGAATAGTGGGGTTCATTTAAAAAAAATAACACTTGATGTTTCGATATTTTGCCTTGCTAGCTTGTTCTACAGGGCACTCTGTGCAACCGACGATACTCCATGGCATGGCATGGCAACCGCACCAGCACCGTTATAGATTTACGCTCATCGTAGTCTCATGTTTGTCAAGGCCAGTGGTTCTTAACCTTTTAGTCATGACGGCCTTTTCTTTTAGTCATGACCATTTTACAAAATTTCTGTGTTGCCATGGTCCACCCAGTTGGTTGGTTGGATGATTTCTGATGACTCACTTTTTAATGATTATCTGCATACCTACATTATTGACGAATAAATGATTTTTATTCGATTCTATTTCTGACTCTCTTATGACCACGTAGTCTTGATGGGTGATTTTAATACTTGCCTACATAAAAATGACAGTCGTACTCACAAACTTAAATCCCTCTTTCTGCTACTTATCATTTCCCTAATTGTACCCCTTCTGTTTTAAACCAGATGATCGTGTCTAAAACTAGGAATGATTGTGAAAGTATAGTGAGTAAAGAGGGAAACTTTAGAGCTCTTCTAAGATATAGAATTTACGCTGGAGACTTGCAACTAAAACATCACCTTGAGACCACTAAAGCGAACCACACTTACATAAGTAAAACAATTTTATTTCATGCTGTAAAACAGTGACGTTATCGAGAATACTGGAGGAAATCAAAGATTCTCGTTATTACAGCATCATCTTCGATGAGACTACGGACATAGCGCACATCGCCCAACTGAATTTGGGTGCAAGATATTATGTTCAGGGTGACGGCAAATTACACGAAAGTTTTTTGGGTTTCGTTGACATCCATAAAGACATTGATTGTAGTGAAAACGTTGATGACGAACCTCAAGAGAGTCACAAGCGTAGCATTACTGGTGAAGTATTGGGTACTACGATTCTAAGAAGAATGGAAAGCCTTTCTATGTCACTGGAGAATCGGAAGGTGCAAGCTTTGGTACCGACAGACGTGCCGGTCAGGAACAGTTACTGCCAATGGCTACTAAATAAAACAACCGAAGACCGTAATTTCTTAACTATACTCCATGAAAGATAGCTTGATCTATGTGACAGCTGTCAGTAAAATCACGCCTATGACGGTATGGTACTTTATGGGCATGCCGACCTAATTAGTGATGGACTATGAATCATCGTGACCACAAACTATTAACTATCGATATTTTAAATAAAACTTAAAATTACAACATTATTTACATCAAGTCTGTACACATACAGACTTGATCTAAAATAATAGTGAATTACTAAAATCCAATTACACACCTACTCATGTACAAAAATATAACTGATGAAGGCGGTAACCAAATGCAGAAAACGAATGAAATATTTGCGAACAAGAGTTTATAATAAATTTACAAGATTGTTCTAGCGATTCAGAAACTGATTCAGATATGGATTTGGGGTGGACTCCTTTAATTTTTCTGGTTAAGAGAATAAATATTTTTTGTATTGAAATATTCGTTTAATTTAGTAACGTTTGTAATTAAATTAAACCCAATTATATGTTACATTAGCATCGAAAATAGTAAGAAACGTCGATAAATTCTATCAACAATTTTATATATCCTGACAACCCTAGGAATGTCAGTCTGACATATGTCGCAGAGATCAAGCTATCTTTTATTGAGTATAATGTAATATGGACCGATGAGAGTACTTTTACTCGTAACTATTAGAGCTGTCTTTGTAAACACAACGTCATAGAGTAAACGATGGTATTGATAGGTGAAACAGGTGTCGCATAATGCTCACTGTAACTTACCTTGTAAACGGCTTATTATATTGTAACGGCTAGCTGTCACTCTCTCTTGTCTGTAATTAGGGTTTGCAATTCGAATATTCATTTTATTCGAATATCCGGTCCAATTTCAAATTCGAATAATTCATTTAAATTGTCCGAACGTTCGAATAGTTAATAAAGTAATAACGGTACTTATATTTTTTTATTCCAAGTCCAACCCGGTCCTTGATTACCATCCTGTTGTGTCCTTATACTCGTTCGTTCACTCAGTCACCAGTCGTCACTCACCGCAGCGACAGTGCGCGAACGCATAATAAGTGAGAGTTGTGTTGTGTTATTGTTATTAACTGCGCGTGGCGACATTCACGTAAGTATTATAGACAAAACAAATTAATTCCACAAACTATTACTTTAAGTAGTGTAGAAACAGGAATTTCGGGTCAATAGTATATACGTTAGTTCCATTAGGCTATCCTTCCTGTTTCTACACTACTACACTAATTGTATTACTTTACAACGGTTTTCTGCATTCCTCTGCAGTAGCACTCGTAGCGTACGTATATACCTACTTACGCTACTGATTTGGTTACGCCAGCCGTGCGTAATGTAAACAGTTACGATTTTTAAAATAATAGATTGTTGTGTGTGACGTTTTAAACTATTTAAATTTACAAACAGATTCATATTTATAATTATCTAATTAAAATTTGTTCTGATTACAGTTCCTGCATTGAAAGCTGTCTGTCTAAGACAAAATAAAACAGTGATGGCGAGTTGAAGTGGAGACAAAGTTGAATTCAAAGAGTACACCAAACGATCTAAAGACAAAAAATCCGTGTGGCAACACTTTTTGCGAGCTGAAGGTGGTTCACAAGCAAAATGCAAGATCTGCAAAGTAGTATTGTCAAACTCTATGTCAACGACTCCTTTGGACATACATCTGCAAAAGAAGCATTCCGTTTTTGTAAAAGGACAGATCAATCATTCTGATGAGGTAACTGCAAGTGGGAGCAAAGAGAATTCCAGTGAAGTACAGCAGAAGAAAAGGCGACTCACGGATTATTTCAAATTTGAAGATAGCGCCGAAGACATGATCTCCATGTTGGCAGCTTTAGATGGTCTGTCATTTTTTCGTATATGTACATTCAAAACGATACGTAAGCTATTCAATAAAAGCGGATATAAGTTACCGGAGTCTCCCCACACAATAAAAAAAATTGTCATCACCCAAAGCAACCAACTTAAGGCAGAACTAACAAAGGAATTAAACTTTTTGAAATCTTCGGGTATAAAATTCACCATCACCCTCGATGAGTGGACGTCGTCTCAAAATGTTCGGTATATGAATGTCAACATTCATTCACCGAAATTAAAACGCAAATCGTTCAGAAACCTGGGTTTAGCCAAACTGACAGGAAAAGGCACAGCAGATAACTGTCTCAACATTCTGAAAAGAAAAATTGCTGATTATAATCTATCATTAGATGATATAATTTGCCTGGCATCTGATGGAGCAAGCGTTATGTGTGCCCTAGGTCGAAAGACCAATGCATTTCATCAACTATGCTTAGCGCATGGGATACAACTGGCAGTAATTGATGTTCTTTACAAGAAAAATAAAGACATTCCTGAAGTTGCGGTTATTCCTGATCCAGAGTCAGAAGACAGCGATAAGACTGACACTGATACTGATGAGACTGACACTGACCAAGCAAGCGACAATGATGAACTGGACAGAGCTGGATTTGATGTGACCGTTGAATATGCCAGCACTTCAACGGTCAGACTTGCGCTTGCGCGAAGCTTCAAAGATGTTATAAGCAAAGTTCGAAAAGCTGTGATTTTTTTTCGTTCATCTCCTACTTGAGCAGAAACCTTATACAAATAGGCTTCGGAGGAAGGAAAGAAAGGTTTGCGTCTAATACTTGATTGCAAGACACGTTGGAGCAGCCAAAAGAAATACGATTTTGTTTTGATTATAAAACTTAGCTGAATGTTATGTAAAATGTAACCAAAGTTCCTATTCTAGTTCTAGTGAAGATAAATATTGATATAGTAGTTAAATGTTAAGTTTTTTTTTCTGATTACCTATTCAAAGCATCATTAGTATCATCTTATCCCTAAGCTAAGACTTACCTATGTTTACTCTGTAAAACGATATTTATTGTATTTTTTTTTTTTTATTAAAAACAATAATACCAATTATAATACTTGATTTTATTTGAATATAATTATGCGGCAATCAAACTAAACCCCAGTATAGCTGCTCATGCTTGTGTTGAATTGATAATTCATTATTTTCAATAAATGTTAAAAAAAATATTCGAATATCCGAATATTCGTATATTTCGCTCTAGAAGTATTTATTTTATTCGAATAGTAAAATTAAACGAATAGTGCAAACCCTATCTGTAATACTGTATGTGCTCGGTTATGTTCGATTATTATATCTCTTATAATCCTATTCGGTGTTTGCATTTCCGCCCTAATCTATCAGGTTATTGGCCCAGAATTCTGAAATGTGCACGGCAATGTAAATATTACTAGTTTAAATATGAAAGTAAAGTAGAAGAAAATAAAAATTATAATCTCTACGCGTGAACACGTAAAAATGGCGGGACATGCTTCACCCTTGCAAAGCATCGAAAAACTCAAAGGTATAGATAACTACTCTACATGGAAGTTTTGTATGAAGATGATACTAATCCATGAGGACCTATGGGACACTATCGATGGTGGGCAGAAAGGAACACTGAGCGATGCAGATATGAAAAAATCGCAGAAGGCACTTGCAAGAATATCCCTGTCGGTTCAAACAAGTGCATTCCACCATGTCAGGAATGCAAAGGATGCACGTGAGGCGTGGAACAACCTGAGCAAAGCCTTTGAGGACAAAGGGGTATGCCGAAGACTTGGTCTGTTAAGAACGCTATTCAGAACCAAATTGACAGAGCATGACAGCATGGAAAGCTACCTTGGCAAGCTGCAGGAACTGTCACAACAACTGTTTGATATCAATTCACCTCTGGATGATGAATTCTTGGCTGTCATCGGGCTCAGTGGATTACCAAGTAATTATATATAGGCACGGCTGGTGGCCAAAGGTTACTCACAGAAATATGGAGTCAATTATGATGAGACTTTCTCTCCGGTGGTAAGACACTCAACCATTAGAACTTTACTTGTCATTGCTGCTGAGTTTAATATGGACATTGATCATCTTGATGTTAAGACCGCCTTTTTGAATAACAACCTAAATGAAAACGTATACTACGTGTAACAGAAAGGGTATAATCATATGGAATACTGTGGTACGGACCATCAAACTGAACAACTTTCTCTATGGGTCCACCATAGAAATCGTCAAAAAATAATCAGCTGTCCCATACATTTGGGTCGAGTAGGTATTGAAATTTTCTATGGGACAGCTGATTATTTTTTTACGATTTCGATGGTGGTCCCATAGAGAAAGTTGTTCAGTTTGATGGTCCGTACCACAGTATTCCATATGATTATACCCTTTCTGTTACACGTTGTATATGGAACAACCAGAAGGTTTCATAGTAAAAGGTAAAGAAAATTTTGTGTATAAACTACATAAAGCTATTTATGGCTTATAGCAAGCTTCCAAAATGTGGTATGAGAGAATAAACGAAGTATTATTACAGAAAATGCACTTCAAAAGGATGACTTCAGAACCATGTGTATTTTACATGAGAACTAATAGTGAATTAATAATAATTGCACTTAATAATAGTTTTCTAGCAATTCAACTTTGAAAGAAAAGGTAAAACATGCACTTATGAACACATTTGAAAAGATACGCTATCTTAAAGGTACGGTAAACTATGATTTGATTTGTTTTTCAAAAGAGTGGTGTGGATGTAACTGCTTATGTGGATGCTGACTGGGGTGGAAATGAACTTGATCGTAAGTCTTTCACTGGTTTTATTTTTAAGCTCGGTAATTCATCGATTTCTTGGGAAAGTCGCAAACAAAAGATTGTTGCTCTCTCCAGCACAGAGGCTGAGTATATGGCACTTTCGGATGGTCGTAAGGAAGCTCTTTTTGTAAGAAGTTTTCTTAATGAATTGTTGAACAGTAATTGTAAAGTAACATTGTATAATGATAACCAGTCTGCTCAAAAGCTAACTACTAATTGTATGTATCATAATAGAACTAAGCATATTGATGTAAGGCATCATTTCATTAGAGAAAACATAAGGGAAAACGTTAAGTATTTGCCCACAGATTTAATTATTGCAGGTGTGTTAACAAAACCTTTGACAAAAGAAAAACTTGATCAATTTTTAAAAGGATTATGTTTACATAATAATTTGTAGTAAAAATTTTCTTTTTTGGTTTATATACAACTCTCACTTTACTTAATATCTCGCATTCTTTTTGATATTGTATTAAAGTCTTATAGACATTAATAGGTAAATCGATTGTAATTCTGTGTAACTACTTCTAGTTAGTAAGTACATATGACATTGGTTTAAGGGGTAGTATTAGAGCTGTCTTTGTAAACACAACGTCACAGAGTAAACGATGGTATTGATAGGTGAAACAGGTCTCGCATAATGCTCACTGTAACTTACCTTGTAAACGGCTTATAAGTAATTGGGTCTATAATAATGACCTAGCTGTCACTCTCTCTTGTCTGTAATACTGTATGTGCTCGGTTGTGTAATCGAACACAACCGAGCACATACAGTTATTACATTATATCTCTTATAATCCTAATCGGTGTTTCCTTTTTCGCCCTAATCTATCAGGAACGGCATCTGGAATCGGCAAAACCTCCGGTACTGGAGTTTGGAAAATCCACACGTGTTTCGAGAATCTGAATACCAATACAGATTTTCTCTCAATGTGTGACGGCACCCTTACAGCGGCGAAATTTTTAGAATTGTTAAGCGGTGTTGTGGCCGAATACACTGACCAACTGCCTTTAGCCGTTCATCGCAAGTTGTGGTACCAGTTGGACGGAGCGCCTCCACATTCCGTGATGGCTTCCAGTAAGCGGCTCACAGAAATGTTTGGGCAGCAATGGATCGGTCGATTCGGACCTGTTCGGTGGCCACCACGATCTCCAGACCTCACTCCGATGTATTTCTTTTTGTGGGGGTACATTAAGGGTGAAGTGTATGCCTCAGAGGTAAATACAATTGTTGAACTAAAAACTAGGATTATTTTAGCATTTCACAAATTAAAGTGCTTAGCAACCGACAGTGATGTAATTAGAAAAATAAATAACAATATTCTCCGTCGGTATAATTTATGCATTAATGTGATTGGAGGACACATCGAGAATTTAAAAATGTAGTGTTTTTTTTGTGATTGTTGTTGTATATATGAATATAATGTTGATTATATTCACAACTAAACACCTATTTATATTTAGAGACATGGTGCTTCTTAAATTGAAGTACTCAAACGAGAAGTAAAAAGTATCATGATTTTGGAGCCGATCTTACGGTACATTAAATCCTATTTATGTAATCCTAATAGTAAGATCTTACATTACGTGTTATGTTTACAGGGGAAGTCTCTTCAGAAGCTGTCACTAAAGCCAACGTTATAAGCAATATGGACAAGCAGTTCGATATTGTCAACGCATGCACACCAGACTTAAGACGGGGGAATGTCTTTTTTTTAAATGAATTACAATTTTTGGAATACAGACGACGCCCTCCATACCAAGAAGGATGTATTTGGTCCATCAATAGAATAGAACGATCGGGAAAAACCTCAGTACACATAAACCCATAAAAAGTTTCGAAACAAGGAGGCTCCGGCAGGACCTTGGAAAACCTTTTCGCTTGCATTCGGGCCAATTGCGACTGCAATTCGAATTCCACTGTTAGACAGTTTGTCGCTAGTCTTAAAACGGCTGTTCTCAGTAACATATATTTTATTGGGACTGGAAATTGTGAAGATGACGAAAAATAACGATAACGTAATATTGAGAGATTTAAAAAGTTTATTGACCCTCGCCCACAAATATACACACGGCTGATGCGACAATTTTAACCAATGAGTTTTAAGAAAGCGTAAATTCCACATTTGAATGTAGCTTGCAGGAAATCAGTGGTGACATTCAAGCAAAAGTGTACGTCTGAGGGTTTATAATGAAAAATAATCGCAATAAATGTGAAATAAAAAAAAAATGTGCCTGGGACACAAGAGAGATCTCATTCATACTATTATTTATTGAGTTTAAAGATTATAGTGATATTAAAAGTACCTTAAGTACACCTCTTAAAAATGTCATTAACTGTATTGAAAGTGGGGCTACAATGCATAATGGCTTTTTAGAGACAGGCGTATAAAAAAAAAGTTAAAAGGGACAATTTAAGTTTTGTTTAAAACCTCAATTAATTTTGAGTTTCTTGATAAATGTCGAGAACATAAAGATATAAACATTAATCACATATTTGATAGCGTGTTTCACATTTGAATAAAGAGATTTTGTAGTAAAAAAAAACGCCAATTTGCAGAGGAGTACTCTGCATCTGCTGTTAAAAGGAAAATTGATATCCTGCAGAATAAATACGAAAGATATTGTCAAAGTATTTGAACCCTCAACCCTCTAAGTTCATGTAAGCCCATTGAATGACTTTTTTATGTAATGGTTACAGAATAGAGTTAAAGCTTAGAGGTTTGTGTTCATGATTTTAATGATTATAATTCTTTACACTACTACGACACGTAAACACACGACGCGTAAATCGTTATTCAGGCGCGCAGTTACTGGGGCAGTAGCAAACGCGCAACAGCTTGAGGTTGCAACAGCAGACAAGATTAGAATCCTTCAAGAAGCCTTATGGAATGGGCCATGCCACGTATTGGGATATCATGATTCTTGTAAGCAATATTATTGTAAAAGATTAGTCACTGCAGAAAACCTCAACCCTTTGACAACTCAAATGTACTCGTAGCGGGGCATGGGACGATATTTTTGAAAATCTTGGGTGGCTTCTGCAAAATGCGGAAAGCTTGCTACTTCAAGAGACAAATCATGCAGCAGAACAATTCAATTGTATTATCGCTAAGTTCCTAGCAGGCAAGCGAGTTAATTTCACGCGAAGGGGGAACGTACGAAGCAAGGTGTTTTTCCGCAGTAGGACACTACAGTACAAAAGATTATAGTTTTTAAGTAAAGTACAAAAGGTAATCCCTGAAACGTCGTACAGAAAATTAGCACGGCAACAGAAATGGAGGATATTATATAAAACACGCGGCAATAAAAGAGCTAAGCGTTTTGAAACGGCCAATATAAACTACAGTGATGTAACGGAGCAAGAGCCCGATATGCCACCCGATTTTTTGAAAAAAAAAAGAAAACTGGGTTCCTTCTTTCAACATGATTAAATAATGATGAAATTTAAGAATTAGAAAAGAAAACTATCGCACAATCCAACTCTAATTTGTTGATCGTGGAGCGCAAAAAGTGAATAACCGCATCTTTGTTCTGCCAAATATGTAAAAGGGAGGATTCTACGCCTTTGATAAACATACATAGTATAAGCATAATCACCCTATGGGTCATTCCGTGGTTTTGTGCAAAAATCAATTCCAGACGAATTTACCCATGAATTTATTAGAAAAAGTGTACTGATTTTTGCTTAGAGAATAAAGACATAATAACTTTAAAAGTAGTATCGCTAATATTACATTTTATTTTTATTAAATATTTAAAAAAAAATCAACTGTCTTAAAAATCATTCCTCTCCGTTTCCAAATTGGCACTTCGGTAGATCTTTCGATGTTTATTTTTCTAGATTTGTGATTATGACTTTAACTAATACGCAATATTAAAGCTAAAGGCCTGAACTACAATTTATGTATTTTTATTTTAAATTTATTGTAATCTATTTATGTAAAAAGCTTCTTTTACGAAATGTCACAAAAAAAAAAATTCATTACCATCCGTGCACAGAAACTTCTTGATTTAAGAGAATACGAGACGGTCTCCGATACGATACCCGTCAAAACGGGTTTATACTTGTCAGTCGGCCCTGGTAACAGAGACGAGTGGACGTGCGCGTATTGTGGATAAAATTATTTACGATCTTCGAATTGTAACCAGTGTTTCGTCTATAAATCAGCTCATCACCTTCCTTCGATTTTACAAGGTACCGTAATAAGTAAATTATTATAAATACGTATTAAGTCTATCTCATAAAGCCATATTCGTCCTGTTTTAAAATCAAATTTTAAATGTATTCTACAACGAAGTTATCAATATGAATTGTGATTTTTTTCATTCATCTCCTCTGCATTACCTTCCGTTCCGTCCATTTTTTTGCGGGAAGGTAATGAACAGTTTTGGAAGGAAATGAAAAATTCTTATTTTGATTTAAAAATAATTGTGTTCCAGTATGTATAGTGTCTGTGTGTATTATCTACATGAGACATGTTTTTTCGTATAATTTACTAAGTATTAATTTTCTAAATTTCAGCATAAATATGGGTAAAACTCGTAAAAAGTTGACAAGAGAAGAAAAATTAGCTAAAGATCGGATACGCAAACGAGAAAAATATGCTCAAATAAAAAACAATCCTGAGTTGTATTCCCTACAGAAAGAAAAAGAAAGAAACAGGTACTTAGTAAGAAAAGAGAAGAATAAGATCTGTAGCATTAAAGACATGACTCCTAGAGCACAAAGGGAACAACGAAGGCGTTGGCGGAAAAATTCCCAAAACTATCTAAAAAAGATGGAAAAAGCAAAGACATTAGAGAGAATATTGGTGGAAAACTCACCACCCCAGAGTGAGTCAAGTTTTTGTGTTAATGCGGAACCCCAAATACCAGATCCTTTGACGGTAGCTGAACCAGGACCAAGTACAATCAAGCATAGTAAGTCTACACAATTATCTAAGTTTAATAATATTTTAAGACGTATACGTTATAATCATATGAAGACAGTAAATATATTGAACGGTAGGATTAAAAAACTAGAAAGAGAAAAAGATGTATTACGTAAAAGAAGTAATATAACTCGAAAAGTTTGTGATACTATAGAAAAAAAGGTAGATGAAGTATTGACAGAAATTCGACCAGATAAGAAGGAAGCAGTAAAAAAACAACTGCTTTTCAGTGAAACTATATCCCAAAATTTGCAAAATACCTATAAAACAATGACTAAAAAATACAAAAGAAATTTTGTAGACACGGTTATCAAAGATGATACAAAATTAAGGAAATATAAGTTACTTCATAAATTGCCATTTTTACATAGAGACCATGAGATACTAGTGCACGTAGATTTTAGTGAGAATTATTGTTTAAAATATAATGAGGAGATACAATCTTTCCACTTTGGAGGAAGTAGAGAACAACGTTTCTTTACACACCGGGGTTCTTTATTACAAGGATAGTGACGCAGGTGTATTTCAGACCAAACCGTTTTGCACAATTAGTGATTGCTTAAAACATGACGCTAAAGCCATATGGGCACACTTATGTCCCATTTTAAAGATGGCGCAAACTGCAGTGCCTTATAAAACATTCCAGTACATTTTTTATCTGATTGACCATCCAGCCAATATAGGAATAAAACAATATTTTATATGATAACTGAATTAGAAGATATTAACCCAAATATACGTCGAGTGACATGGAATTATCAAGAGTCCGGTCACGGAAAAGGGGCTCCAGTACCTCTACCATGAGATGTCATCGAAAACTTACTCGCTAGCGTTGATCTCGCTAGCGTGCTAACGTGGATCAAATAGATTTCGATAATGCTTGCACCATGAGATTTACCGAGTCTTACGCAGGCGCTAAGGTAAGCTCGATAGGTCGTGTCGTCTAACCAACTTCACTCTACTCATTAGAATACTTTCGTCTATGCTTCACTACTTATGTTTTGTTTCTTTCTTTCCCATTAATAAGAAGAGAGAACGGCTCCTAAGCTCAAAATGTACTGTTATCGCTATGCTAAAAATGTTAAGACAGTCAATATCACAAATAAACCGACTAAATAGAAAAGTTGACGGTTAGTGGACTACTTAAAGTATTTAGTGGCTTTTGAATTTTTATTTCTTATAATATGTCACTGTCGTGTCGTCGTCTACTCTATTCATTCCATTTGGAATTAATTTTGTTTGTTGATGTTGACGTTGTGTGGTTAAGCTTACAATTAAATTCAAACAGATTATTTTAATACAATGAGGACCAGTGTCTCACAGTTTCAATTGTTGGTGGAGTTCATGGAAAGGTAAGTTTCAACTTTGTTAAATTTATTGTATGGATTATTACTTAAATTATTAATTTACGTTTAGTACCGTGTATTATAAATTACTGTGAAAGTTTGTGAGGATGGATATTTGTTATTCATTGACGCAAAAACTACTGAACGGATATAAATGACTTGAATATACTTTAGTTTCTATTAAATTATTTATAACGTAAAGTTACAAAATTCCTAAATAGTTGCTCCTACGCAGGTAGATATGCCAAGCCACTTGAAAATTTGAAAGTGTATTAGGTCAGCTTATCAGCTAAGTTCAAGTGTCTCAATAAAGACGTGAGGAATGCAATAATTAAACAAAAAAACATGGTTATGAATATGATTTGACTGAATTTAATTTGAAGGCACATCTTGCTATTTTAATAGAAATATTATAATATATAGTCTAGATAAAAATTTTAAAACATCATATCGTAGGTAACAAAAATGTATATTTTTCAGGAATGGTGATCTTAGCAAACCCACTGATGGTCCTCAAGGAAGGCTGAACAACATTCAATGTTGGGCTCAGATATCTGAAATTTTAAATGCTGATTCAACTGGTGATACTAAAACAGTTGAAAAATGGAGAAAGGTGTGTATCAATATACGAGTTTTGGTATTCTTTTTCACCATACTTTTATTTTTGTTTTGTAGTATTTAGATTATATGTTTTATTTTTTATTTCATGTAATTTAATTGGCATTTGCAACTTTGGTGATGGTCTATGCTTGGTGTGCAGGTGTGGAGTGATCTGAAAAATAATACAAAAAAAAAATATGCTCGCATACACCGAGATGCTACTGGGACTGGTGGTGGCCCTGCTAGTAAAACTAAATTAACAGATTTGGAGGAAAGAGTCTTAAATATTATAGGCTCTCAAGCAGCTACTGGAATACCTGAAATTGGTGAAGTTGGCTTGTCTCAGGTTATCTATTTTCCTAACTATTATTATAAATGTGAAAATGAGTGTGGCACATGGGTAGACCATGACTTGGAGAAGGACATGGGATATCTTTTATTCTGATATTCTGGTGGAACCGCAGTGCGCAGCTAGTAGTTATTATATTTCGTTTTGATAATATGCTCGTATTGTTAAAACCTGAATAATATAATATGTATACATATTTACATCTTCATAATTTTGTAGGTCCAGCTTAAAAGAATTGTTAATAATTAACAATATTTTTTTGAAACTTCTAACTTTATTTAATAATAAAATTACAGGAGGACATTCAGCCAATTTCAGCATCAATACAGGTGCACTCTGAAGTTCCAGAAGCCACAGAAAATAGTAAGTTTCAAATGAAAATAAACATATTAACATAACGGAGCTAAGCAAAGGTGTGTTCAACCCACATATCAACATGTTCTTAGGTGCCATGGGGGTGATCATATTGCTATTTACTGGGAAAGCTTCAAAATCTGACCTGCAAATGGGAGTTTATAAAAATCCTAACAACACTGCCTTGGGAATTGAACCCGAGATTGACATTGAGAACCTCATGATTGACAGTCAAATTCGATGTAGTTAGTTTTTCAACCACCAATGATGTAGTCAGTTTTTTTTATTATAAAAAATGTTGCAATGGTATTCTGTTTCATTTCAGCTTTGGCTATGTGGAGTCTAGCAGGGATTAGTGCCAGTGATCAACCGTCCCAGCTGACTGAGGACGAGATAGAACCACCACCACCTATGCCCAGTAATAGCAGAAGTGAACGTCCTGAACGTCAGGTGCCCAATACGCCGCCCATCCCTGAAGCGCCACAAGTACCTAATCCTCTACCTGCAACTCCACGACGAAGGCGCCGTTTGCTTCAAACCATGCCCTCGCCTACCCGTAGGAGAACTCGCACTCAGACTCAGTCAGAATTGGCAAGACAGGCGTTTGTTAATTCTGACAATGAGTGGCGGGTTTTTCAACAGAGAAGTGAGGAGGAACGGTTAAGATTAAGGGAGAGAGAAGTTAACCAACAAGAGCGGTGGTTGGATTTGTTTGCTCAATTTATCGATTTAGGAAATAGAATAGCTGATATATATCAAATTAATTGAAAGTTAGTGTAGATAGCTAGTATTTTGTTTTATGTTAACTGTGTATTATTGTTGTGTTCCTTATTTTATTTTTAGTTATTAAATTTAAAATGCTGACTGATTAGTTATAATTTTAATTGTTAAATATTTGTTTTATGTCAACTGTGTATTATTGTTTTGTTCCTTATTTTACTATATTTTTAGTTATTAAATTTAAACTGCTGACTGATTAATTATAATTTTAATTGTTAAGGGGCCGGCGGAGCATGCGTAGTTCATATAAAAGTAATACCAAAATAATTTCTAATTCAAACATATTCTTAAGGTAGTGTGTATTTATTTCGATTGGATTACAGAATATCTAGGTTCCGAATTATATATTTTGAAAGAAAAATGATTTGAAGACGAGATATGAGGAATTTAAAATTTCTATAGAAAACTTATTATTCTCATAACTCATGTATAAATCGAGTGTCCATTAAAAATATATTATTTGGAGCCTAGATATTCTGTAATCCAATCGAAATAAATACACACTATCTTAAGAATATGTTTGATTTAGAAATTATTTTGGTATTACGTTTGTATGAACTACGCATGCTCCGCGGGCCTCTTAAATATTTGTTTTATGTTAACTGTGAATTATTGTTGTGTTCCTTATTTTATTATATTTTTAGTTATTAAATTTAAAATGCTGACTGATTAGTTATAATTTTAATAGTTAAACATTTAAATTCTATCTGTAAGTTTTCTATTATAAAAATGTTTTAATATATTTTTTAAGAAATATTTAATGGTGTATTTTATTTGATAAAAGAACCGAAATAAATAAAAAGGTTGGTTAATAAAACATCTTTAATTAGAATTTTAGTTAGTATTCATCACAGAAAGCCTCCTAGCTAGCTAGCTATTATTCGAGCAGAGCATTACGCGATCAGCTGATCGCGTAATGCTCTGCCCATTAGTAAATCGTTAGAAGTTTCATTTTCCTGTAATACTTCCATTTGCTCGTAAGCTGTAAAGAAAACAATTTCGAATTAGTTATGGGAGCAGTCTTATTTTTACCCTACAACCTGTAGGTACACAGAATTAATTATTTGAAAACTTTTTAAATATTATTTTAAAAATTACCTCCTGTTTGTAGGGAAACCCCATCTGGGTCAGGAACATTATATTCTATAGCAATGTTATGTAAGACACAACACGCTGTAATAATTTGAGCACATTTCTCTGGCCTGTAATGCAATGTCCTGTCTTTACTTAAACAACGCCAACGATTTTTTAGCCTGCCAAAAGTATTCTCAATTACGACTCGGGCTGATATATGAGCCTTATTGAAATTATCCTCTACAGAATTGGGCACTGGATCCGAGTATGGTGTCATCAACCATGGCCTCTGAGGGTAACCGGAATCACCTTAAAATAGGAAAATCAAATTAGTACCCATTACCACATAAATGTTCTATTATATAAGTAGGTGTTATATGAACTTACCCAAAAGCCACACAATCTCATTATTTCTATGTAAATCCTGCATGAAGTTATTAACATTACTGTTTTGCCAAATAAATGCATCATGGGCTGCTCCTCCAAATTTTGGATTTAGGGACAAAATTCTACAGTCAGAGTCGCATATCTACAATGAAAAATATTTTTATGTACGAATACTTTTTTACAATTTTTATAAAAACAAATAGTTATTATAATGTATTACCATTTGAACATTCAATGAGTGATAATGTTTTCTGCAGTAATATAGGTGTTCTTCCTCTTTGATTGGAGTAAATATTTTAAAGTGGCTACCATCTACACATCCTATTATCCCAGGGATTTTGTATTTACTGTAAAATCTGAAAAAAAATGGTAAATTTACATAGGTTGTAGTTACTTCTAATAGGTAATTCATTAATTATTACCAATAATATCTTTAAACATTACCTTTGCTTTAAAGTATTCCTTTCTTGTCGTGTTGTTGGAAACTTTATATATTTGTTCAAAACAGTAGGATGATTCAGTGCTTTAGTCACTTCTTCTACGTATACACTAATTGCTTCTTGAGACAAATGATTTGCTTCTCCAACAACTCTTTGATAGTCACCATTGGCAAAAAATAACAAAGCACTTAAAACCTGTAAGAAAATTCACACAAAATGAAAATTATTGTGTTTTGTTTTGAGATAGCTGCTTATAACATACCAACTTATCTTTAGTTCTAATGAAACTCGTTGTGTTGACTTCAAATCCGTAACATTAATCAAAAATATGCACAAATCTTCAAATGATTCTTTAGAGAGCCTGTAAAGTTTGATAAACTTTCGTTCACTTAGATTTTCCAATGGGTATCCAACATGAATTCTCATTTTGGCTTGAAATTCACGTTGTTCACGTCTTTGATCTTCATATTCAGCGGCCACTAACATATTCCATGCTAAATAAGCCCTTGCAGACATTATTTTGACTTTAATATACTCAAAACGTATACAATTTTAACGTAAAAAAATGTTTCACACGTCAAAATGCTAGTGAGCTACGTAACCACTATCATAAACGTATTAATCGATAGCGTCAGTGAAATTAGTGACTCATGGTACCGTTTTGTATGGTGACAGCTGAAAATCGTTAGTGACTATCGAATAGATTACGTTAGGTTTTTAACCTATCGTAATCTATAGTGCTCATGGTACGAATTTTAATTCTTTCTGTGACCGCTAGTGGCGCTGTACAATATTTCATACAAATAATTTACGGAGACGCTAGCGAGTTTTGGCTGTGTAAACTCATGGTAGAGGTACAGATGGTAAAGGAGCAGTGGTTAAACGCACTGCTGATAATTTTGTTAAATATGGTGGAGATGTTGGTACTTATGAAGACTTCTGGGCTTTAGTTACCAAAAATATACCAAACGTATACTTCGATATGATAACTGAACGCGATATTGAAGATAAAATAATTCCGCCAAATATACCAGGTTTTAAAGGCACAATGAAAGTTCATCAAATAATATGGACTGCTGATAATAAAAAAACTATAACTTTGCGCAGTCTTAGTTGTTTTGAATGTCAAGATTGCTTTATCCCTTGCCAACATAATAAACATTTAGGCGATCTCAATTCAGATTACTACGGTGAAACAGAATGTGGTCAATCTCGTGATCAGTGTAGTGAAAACGAAGTCACTGTACTACTTTTTTTATTGCAGTGAAACGGCAGACTACCATACGGTTCGCCTGATTGTAAGCAAATACCGTCGCCTTTACCGTGAAGCGATGTGTATGATACTGCAAATCTATTTGCAAAATATAACCCACGCGCCGCCGACCTTGAGACATTAGTTCTTAAGGGCTATCACAAGTGTGTATTAATAATAATGTACTTCAACTCTTTTACTGCGCAAGACGCTAATTAACAAATGTTTAATTGTTTTTACAGGACATATCGTAAATAAAACTTGGGTAGACAAACAAGTTAAAAGTAAGAAGCAGGCTTTCCTAGAAGGACTTAGCATTGGTGCACGTAACCCAACGTCAAAAGGTAAACGATTAATAATTACCCATATCGGCAATGAGAACGGTTTTGTAGAGGGCGGTGAAAATATATTTGAATGCAAGAAGACGGGAGATTACCATGAATCAATGGATGCAACACATTTTGAACAATGGTTTGAAAACGTTCTCCCAAAACTTGCAGAAAATGCAGTAGTGGTAATGGACAATGCACCATACCACTCAAGGCGTCTTGAAAGAATTCCTACTACTGCCTGGAAAAAAAATGATATACAAAATTGGCTTGTAAGTAAGAATATTTCTTACGACGACAATGAAATTAAGACTGAATTACTGCTAAAAGTAAAAAATGTTAAAGACAATTTTAAAACTTATGTAGTGGACGAGCTTGCAAAAAAATATAAGGTGGAAGTATTGAGACTCCCGCCATATCATTGTGAGCTTAATCCAATTGAGCTAATTTGGGCCAACGTAAAAGGATATGTTGCTCGCAAAAATACAAATTTTAAATTTGACGAGGTAAAACAATTATTACAAGAGGGACTGCAGCAGATTACTTCGGAAAATTGGAAGCGTTGTGTGGAGCATGTTATCAAGGAAGAAGATAATTTTTATTCCAAAATCGATGAGATGATTGATAAAACTGTAGACAGCTTCGTGATACATGTCACTGATTCTGACACAGAAATGGAAACATCTGAATCTGACGAATAATTATTCTTAAATAATATATGTTAATTAATATTTGTTACTTAATAATTTATTAAATCTTAAACAAATTCATTTTTTTTGTTGGTCCAAATGTTGTGAACTCCTGAACACTTGTTTACAAAATTTATAGCTTCTCATAACGGTTACTTTACAATTTTAAATAATTTAAATTTAGATGAATCAGACGTTTTGAAAAATTTAAAATCTTCAGAGGGTCCTATCGATTTACAGCTCTCACCTATACCTAATATATCTACATCTTCAACTGTAACCAATCTCCTAAAATTAAGATTTTATCTGATGTTCGTATAAGTTGGGAAAATCGCAAATTTTATAAGATGGCAAAGAAAAATCTTGCCCCTAAAAAACTAGTAGAAGAAGTATTTATTTCTGAACACCAACGAGAATTCGAGACTTTTATTCAATCAAACGTACCAGAAGAACAAGAGTTAGACAGCAATAATTATGAAAAATCAGATAACAGTGACGAATTAAACATTTTTTAGGATTCTGTGATTAGTGTGTAATGTTTGTGATTTTATATTTCTATTTTCCTACTACTGTATTTTTAAGAGAAATTTCAATAATCTTGGTATTGTATTTTGTTTTCGATAGAAGAATCGGTTAATTTTAAGATTTAATTTTTTGATTAGTTGTATTACTATTGTAGAGGAGGTTATTCTGTTTATTTGTTAGCTTTTAGAAGTATATTTTTTACGCTATTTCTGTGATTTTGTGTCTGAGACCAAAAATTCTAGCTTCTCTTATTACTATTAGTAAATAGTAGAATTGTATTCAATATTGATCGTTATACGAGTCAGAGTAGAGTAGAGTAGAGTAGGGACTCCATTTTCCGCACTTAGACTCTCTTTATATGGTCCGTTGTGCGTAGGTGTCCGGCTAAGTTAGCCAGCCTAGCTCCGCCCAGAAGCACAGAAGTTTCCTGGGAGCTTCACAGGCTTCGCGGAGCGACCTCACCGTTCCGAGGATTTGTTTGCGTTGGGTAGCCACGGCCTCGCATTCCAGGATGACGTGGGCGGCTGATTCTTCGGCGTCAAAGCAGCCCCTGCAGAGTGGGCTGTCCGTGGCGCCTATGTTAAAGAGATGTTTATTTAGGGAGCAATGGCCCGTTATTGTCCCTATTATTATTCTGAGGTTATTTCTACTTAGGCAGAGCAGTCGTTTTGTTAGTCGCGGATGTAGACTTGGCATCGCCATTTTGGACTGCCTGCAGTCCGTAGACCGTGACCATTTGTTGTTGTGAAGTTCAGTTGATCTCTGGCGAACCCATGTACGGAATTGTGAGAAAGGTAAGGGAAGGAGTGGGTACGGGCCTAGCACTGTCATCTCGGAACCTCTCTTAGCAAGTTCGTCTGCGGCGTCATTGCCTAGGGATCCACTGTGCCCCTTTATCCACTGGAGGGTGATTCTGTTAGACCGCGATAGACTCTCCAGGGCGTGGTGACATTCGAATATTAATTTACTGTTAGTTTTTTTGTTTTCTAGGGCTTTAAGCATAGCTAGGCTGTCAGATACAAATCTGATTGCGTAGTTGTGAATCCCTAGACGCTTTACGGCTGTTGCAGCTTGTGTTAGGGCGACACACTCGCATTGGAAAATCGAGCTGTGTTCGCCTAGTGGTAGGTGAAAGTTGATATTAAGGTCTAGGGAGTGTACGCCAGCCCCCGAGCCGTTTTGAGTTTTAGACCCATCTGTATAGATGCGTACTTCATTGACTCCTGACTGATCCCTTAATTCCTCTGTTGTTTGTATCCTATAGCTTTTGTTGAACATAGGTTTATTAGGTGTCCTATCACACGGGGCAGCGCTGAGAGGTTGATACTCAATCACCCGGTCCAGGATGCCTGCGTGGGGACTGGTGTGGTTCTTGCCCCATATGCCTAAGTGCATAAGCCTGATAGCTGCTAGTGCTGCCTCCTGCTGTATATGCAATTCAAGGGGAGTTAATTGTAAGGCTATCTCCATTGCCGCAGTTGGGGTTGTCCTCATACAGCCCGTGATAGCGGAACAGGCGTGCCTTTGGAACCGCTGAAGTCTAGAGACAGCGGTCGACAATTCAGTTCTCGTCCACCAAACCAAGGCGCCATATGTCAGCATTGGTCTGATCACCGCTGTGTAGAGCCACAGCGTGATCTTTGGAGACAGGCCCCACGTTTTTCCTAACATTTTTTTGCATTGGTACAGTGCGATTGTGCTTTTGTTAAGTTTGTAGTCAAGATGCCTATTCCAGAGCAATTTGCTATCAAGAATCACTCCTAAGTACTTAACTTCTTCTTAAAGTGTTAGTTCGGTGTTGAATAATTTAGGAAGTTTGTGTGGTCCAAGGACTCTTTTGTTTGTAAACATTATAAGTTCTGTTTTAGTGGGGTTAACCGATAGTTCGTGTTTTGTACGAGTCAATGTAATGTTGTAAATTTGTTTGGCTACTCTTAGAGAGTCTATAGCCATTAATTACCTTCCTAATTAAGAACTGTGATTATGCTTCCTTCCACAAAGTGTTTTTTTTTAAACAGAACTGAATTAAAAGTCTGATTAGAAATAAAAGATAATAATTATGTTGATTACTGTAAATCATTGTTTCATTTTTCTTTATAAAATGACTGTCTATTATGGTTCATTCCTATCCTAGCCCTTTTATTACCTTCCCGAGTAAGTCATTACCATCTCACCCTAGTTCATTACAATCCATACAGTTTTCATCACCATCCTGTTGTTTATTTTCAACTAGCCATATCTCAATTAGTAAATAATATAATAAAGTGCCTTCCACTTTTTATGAATGTGACGACGATTTTAACTCGAATAAAAAAAAAAAATGTTAAATCTAACATTATTTTTTTTATTCCGCTGATCGTCGCAATTTGCACGAAACGACGGAATATAATTTTACAGCCTGTAACATTATAGGCCTTCTTTCTATGAGAGGAAATGGGCTATAATCCACCACGCGGGTCAGGCTCAGTGCGACATTAATGCAGTGCGACTTTATACCCAACAGGCAATTTAATAGAACAGTCACCCACTATATCTCCATACAAAAAATCACTACACAGATCAAGTTGATGTATAGGATATTACTGATATTAAAAACAGCCAAGAAAACACACAACAATGAGGTTAGCTTAGCCACCGGACTATATATCTCAGAATAGGTTTTTTTGCTAAAACCCCTCTGCTACGAGTCGTGCTTTGAATACTCTACCTTTTTCATCTCTTTTCCGTCTAAATACCCACTTTGTATCTATCAACTACAATCATTTGGTTTGTCCACAAGATTCCAGGTGTTATTCTTTTCCAAGGCATGCATTTCTTTTTCTATGGCATTCTTCCAATGCTCGACATCAGCGCTAGATATCGCTTCAGAGTAGGTACTAGGGTCATCATCAACCCCTGTCGTCAACAAACCTAACTCAAAGTCTTCTAAATATATAGGTTGTCGGCAGCGACTTTTGGGTTCTTTATTGATCACATTCTCGAATGCATCCGAATGCATCATCTGCATGCTCAAAATGATCATTTTCAGGGCTAATCGCTTGGTTTTCAACAGTCTCTCTATTTTCTCCCATTTCTTGGTCTTCACCAACGTCTCTGCCTCCTCCGAGTTCTTGGTCTTCACCAAGCTCCCTGTCTTCTCCAGATGAACTACAATTTCCTTCAACAATCTCAATTGTTGCTTCATCTCGCTGTCCTCCCTCTAAAGCTGGAATCCTGTCTGTACTTTTCTTATCACAGCATAATATATATATTTTTAATAGGATTTTACCTAGTAATTAATTACTGCCCCTTGTCTGTAAACAATGGCCTATTATGGGCCCAGAACACTTAGTCTGTTTCCTGGTCGTGGCAGTGGTTTATTTTGGGAGTGAGCAAATTGAGATGGATACATCCCGGTACATAGTAAAGTCTTGAGGCCGGTATGTGCAGCGAGGCGTCATGGAGCAATCCACACATAATTCGTTGAAATTGTCTGGAGGGGACAACTGGGCGGTTTGGAGATTCCAGATGGAAGTTATATTTAGGGGCCGAGGTTTGTTTCAAATAGTTTGTGGCCAACAGGAAAAACCACCGACGGAGAAACAAAGTGAGGCAAAGACATGGCTGGAAAGCGACGCAAAAGCTCAGGAATTGATAGTGACGCGAATGGATTAAGGACGCCTTACACATTTATTATTATGCACTACATCTGCTGTTATGTGGACCAAACTTAAGTCGGTGTACGAAAGGGAATCTGCTGTCAGCATACACCTACTACAGCAGAAGTATTTTTCTTTTTGCCATGATTCTGTGACTACAGTGATGTCAAGATTGGAGAAAATCAGCAACAAATTTAAATAAGCAAAAATGATTGTAACAAAAGAGCTGATGTCGTTTCCGGAGAGGATGAAGCACTTCTGTTCAGCCTGGGACTTCGCGATTGCTCATCGAAGAAGAGAGAAGTGACCATTCCATTCACCTACAGGAGACAGCTTTGGTAGTTTAAGCAAACAGGGTAAATGCTACGCTTGTGGGAAGGAGGGCGACTTTGCAATAGATTGCAAGGAGAAAAAGAAAAAGCTTCATAAGAAGTTGCAATTATTACAAAAAAAGGGTCACTTACGAGCAGATTGCAGATCTTTAAAGGTCAAGGAAAAGAAGAAGGTACCAGCTCCAGAGGAGAATTCTTTCACGTGCAGAAGTAGTTCGTGTCAAGATGTTGGCTTAGGAAACTGGTACATGGACACAGGTGCTAGTGAGCACATGCGTTGCAGTAAGGAATTATCCAGTAAGCTGAACCAACTGAGAGGCTCGATTAAGGTCGCTTTGGGAGACGGCAAGCTTCTGGATGTTATTGGGCGTGGTAGTGTAGAACTGTTCGCGTGGAACGGGTCAGAGTTAATAAAAACAGTGTTATTTAGTGAAACACTTTATGTGCCAGAGTTGAAATTCAATATTTTTTTGGTAGCACCTGTTTTGGATAAAGGTTTTCATTTAGTTTCTGATAAGAATTATTATAAGTTTGTGAACAGTAAAATGTATGTGCATTGTCAAAACATGTAAACAAAATGTATTACATGCTGTTATCGTGTACTGGAACACAACCATAAAATGTAATCTATGGCTACATTTTTAGTATCGACATTGACGTTTTTGGCACTTGTGATGGTAATTCATTTTGTGGTTGTAAAGGTTGTAAACATGTAAAACTTTTTGAGAATTTTGGTGTTATGACAAACTTTGGACTACTAAATTTATCAAAAAGGGTTATGGTATCGTAGGTTATGTCATCAGGATATTGCTCATATTAGGGAGTATTTAAAGCGTGATTGTGTTGAATTCGTGGCCGACTATGTTGCTTGTGAGGAGTGCTTGGCGGGTAAGTAGCATCGACTGCTTAGATCTAAGAGTAGTCGTTTATGAGTATTTAAAAAAAACAACAATAACGATACATTCGATGACAAACTGCCCGGAGAATGGCGGGCGAAGAATTTTATTGAGCGCCACCATGATAAACTTAGTCTAAGAGCCGTTCAAAATATTAAAAGGGCAAGAGCGGAAAAAACAAACACGGAATTTGAACAATATTTTAATAACCTTGTATTTGTGTTACAAAATTTGCCTCCCACTCACGTTTTGAACTACGAGACTAATTTTAGCGATGACCCCGGGTCGGCAAAGTGTATATTCTGCCGTGGCGTAAAATACCCCGAACGCGTAATGAATAGTTCAAAAGGCTGTATATCGGTTATGTTTGCAGCTACAGCTAACGGACAAGTACTACCTTCCTATGTTGTGTACAAATCAGAAAGCTTGTGGTTACAGTGGATCGAAGGAGGACCCTAGCATGCTCGCTTTAACAGAACCAAAAGTGGTTGGTTTGATTCAGCAACATTTTTTGACTGGTTTAACTCAATAATTGTGACATGGGCACGCAAACTGGAAGGACCTAAGGTAATCATTGGCGATAATCTTTCTAGTCATATCAATGTGGAAGTGATTGTATTGTGCGAAAAATACGACATTCGCTTTGTGTTATTGCCACCAAATTCAACTCACTTAACTCAGCCGCTGGATGTAGCTTTTTTCGGGCCCTTGAAAAAAGTATGGCGTCAGATTTGAATCTCGTACAAATATGAAAATACACAGCAAGCAGGACTTAATAAATCCCATTTTTCCGGTTCTTCTTACAAAAGTAATGCATGAGGTAAATATGAAGAAAACAGAAAACATCGTCAGTGGATACAGGTATAATGCTGTTCAACCCCCAAAAAGTTTACACAAGAATTCCTGACTGTCTTCCAGATGAGCCAATTATTTCTGTGGATAGTACATTGCTGGATTATCTAAAGAAAACTAGAAGGCCGAATGAAATGAAAAAAGAAAGAAACAAAAAACTGAATGTCCAACCGGGGAAATCCATCACAACAAAACAGACGAAGAAAAATTTACAAAAACTGGCACCAATGAACAATGAAAATTTGATACAAATGACATTCGATGAAGAAAGTAAATGTAATGCAAAAATTGAAGACTGCAGTGGAAAAATATCTGAAATACAAGTTAATATTTGTGGTAGTTTGAGCGATGATGGGGAACCCGATATTGAACATTCAATTGTAGAGAACAAAGCCACTACAGCAGTAAAAGAAAACAAGCAAAGCAAGCTTTCTCTTAAGAAACACTTTAAAAAGAACATCAAAAATCCAGCTAAAATATTCACAAGAATTTCGAGTGGATCAACTACTACAGTAGATAGCATTGAATAATAATATTGATAGGCGACAGTGACATACATGATATTGAAGAAGATGACACAGTTGACTTAGATATAAAAAAAAAGAGTTGACGAACTGGAAGACAATATATTTAAAGAAACTATTAAAAGGGATCTGAAAGAACGTGAACACATGGAAAACTGTCAAGATATTATTGAGGATGAAAATATTTTCTGTAAGGATCAATTTAATAAGGATACATATCAAGGGAATTTTGAATTGGAATTGGAATTTTGGAATTTGCGAGAATTATAATGAGGAAAAGACTGGTAAAAAAAAATATTATGTGGTATTTTTGAATCAGATCAAAGAGAAACCAAAAAGACCGCCAAAGAAGTTTTGAAGGACACGGAAAATTTAATGCCTAGAAAATATTATGTTGAGGAAAATAGAGTTGAATGGGTTGAAGGAGACACAATTTTGGCTAGATATTTTTCTTTTATCAAAAATAACGGGTCAGTCACATAAACCCGAATATCTCCCGAACTACGTATGCCATCCTAATGAAACGAAGACTGTTCAATTGAGAATTTAATTATACAGATAAAAAATAAAACTTAGTTGCACCCACAATATTAATCTCTAAATTAAAAAAAAACTAAAGTAGTCATATTTTTAAAAGATTAATTTTTTTTTTATGATTGTTTTTTTGCTGTTTTTTATCACTTTCTTCATTTAACCCTAGAGTCCTAATCATCGCCTGAGAGGCCGCCCGCGGTCGGTTTTTTCTGGTTATTTTGAAATTGCGGGGACGTGTCGCGCCGTGCTTTCGCGCCAACTCAGTGTAGCCCACGACGCGGCGGGAACTTTTTTGAGTTTTTTCTTGGTTTACTCACTATTATCACTATCACTACATAGTATAAAACAAAGTCGCTTTCTCTGTCCCTATGTCCCTTTGTATGCTTAAATCTTTGAAACTACGCAACGGATTTTGATGCGGTTTATTTTTAATAGATAGAGTGATTCAAGAGGAAGGTTTATATGTATAACATTGACCCGTGCGAAGCCGGGGCGGGTCGCTAGTAATGAATGAGATGGTAATGACTTACTCGGGAAGGTAATAAAAGGGCTAGGATAGGAATGAACTATAATAGACAGTCATTTTATAAAGAAAAATGAAACAATGATTTACAGTAATCAACATAATTATTATCTTTTATTTCTAATCAGACTTTTAATGTGAACGAGCAGCAGATAGCAAATTACTTGGAAGATGACAACTCTGATAGTGAGACCGAGGATAATTTAGAAGTCGCGGATTACGATTCTGATGACAGTGTGGTTGATCCCACTTTTGTTCCATACCGACTCGAAAATGAGTTACAAAATATTGTGCTAGATGACCCTTATCCTCAAGACCGAAGCTCCCCAATACCGTCATCATCCGGAAGCACTTTACCAAATCCACAAACATCACCTACTTCAGAAACACAGACGACGGAGGAGCTCATTGTTTTGCCTTCTACGCCTGTTGTGAGAGGTAAGAACAACTATATTTGGGCTAGAGATACTTCTGGTAGACCAAGGTCTAATAGAACTGTTGCCAGGAACATAGTCCACATTTTTCCTGGTCCAAAACTAGATGGAAGGGATGTCATAAAACCTTTAGAATGCTTAGAAAAGTTTTTCACTCGTGACATGTGGGATGAAATACTCCTACGCACCAATGAAGATATTTCAGTCAAAGCCAGCAAATATAAACACCAAAACTCGACTATTGCACCGACTAGACAAGCAGAACTTCGGGCTCTTCTCGGACTTATAATTTTTAGTGGCGCTATGGGCAATAACGATTTACCAACTAAAGAACTTTTTAATCCTGTACTTTGCGGATCAAAATATATAGCTGCAATGAGTTTAGATCGTTTTGAGTTCCTTTTGCGTTGTCTCCATTTTGATGATCGTAGGACTCGTGAAGATAGAAAAAAACATGACAAATTTGCACCAATTCGAAATATCTGGGAGATTTTTATACAGAGATGTCGAGACCTTTATAAACCAGGCTCGTATGTAACGATTGATGAACAGTTACTGGCGTTCAGACGGCGATGTCCATTTCAAATGTACATACCAAATAAACCGGCAAAGTATGGATTGAAGATAATTTTAGCTTGTGATGTCAACAGTAAATACATGGTTGATGCTTGTCCATACTTAGGAAAAACCGGAGAAATCACCCCTACCGAACCTCTAGGTACTCATTATTGCAAACTGCTTACAAAGACAATTTTTGGGAGTAATCGTAACATAACTGCAGATAATTGGTTTACGTCTGTGCCTCTAGCAGAACAACTTCTCGAAGATCCATACAAATTAACATTTCTGGGAACTATCAAAGCCAATAAAAAAGAAATACCAGCCGAGTTCAAGCATAACCCATCACGCCATGTAGGCACATCTATGTTTGGTTTTCACGATAAATTGACACTAGTTAGTCATAAACCTAAGCCTCAAAAAACAGTACTATTGTTATCTACGATGCATGATGAACCAACTGTTGATCCTGTAACGAAAATACCTGCAATCATATTGTCTTACAATAAAACTAAAGGTGCTGTAGATACATTTGACCAAATGTGTGGTCACTTGAGTTGTAATCGCAAAACTAGACGTTGGCCGCTTTGCTTCTTTTATGGAATGATAAACATGGGTGTACTGAATAGCTATATATTGCATATATCTAATTCGAAATCTTGCGGGGCTAAGCCAATGAATAGAAGAGATTTCATGAAAGAACTAAGCGATGAATTGTGTCGACCGTGGTGTGCAAAACGAGCTGAAGAAAGACCAAAACTGAGGAAACGAGTTAGAGATGCTATACATGAGGTGATAAACACTGAAACTACAGAAAATAATGAAGAACCAAGTATAAAAAAAGGCAAGCGCAGTATGTGCAGTTATTACCCCGCTAAAAAAAGACGCATGAGTGTTTATTACTGTGCTAAATGTAAAAAAAAATATTGTTTGGAACGTCGATCTCCTAACTGCTATTTGTGTGATAAAAAATAGAAGTCTGAGTTCGACTTAGTCTGCAGTAAGCTATGTGATGATTAGAATAGTTTTTTGTTATGTTTTTCATACTTTATATATTTTAATGTAGTTTTTATACCAAAACAGTGGTCCAATGTCAACATTTTTTTTTTAAATAAAAATATCCCTTAAGGCTGTGTTAGAAAGTTAAGTATTATGTGTAAGGCTGATTTTAAGACAAATAAGAGTTTCTCAGATATATATTTTTTTGCATTTCATAAAGGCAGAGGTATGCCTGTTATTTTGTTATAAATTCTGTTACATTTTAATAAAAGTTTAGTACTAAAATTTTGCTTTATTTATAAAGTAGCCTCCCAGGCGATAATTAGTATTAAGCAGTAATAAATTTATATTAGTACTCTAGGGTTAATAGCTAATTAGTTGATTAAATAGACATAACCTCAGTTCAACTACATTCACCAGTAGCCCCAAGTGTGGAACCAGGAAGCCAGCACCCTGAACCAACAATTGTATTGCCAGATTACATGCGGGCAATTGAATCAGAGCGACATTGCTTCATAGAAGCTTGCCAGAGAACTGAACGATACAGAGTTCCTCTAGCAACAAGAAAAATGTTACTTAATGAGCATAAATGTTATGTGCCACAAAATAATCGTCTTTGTGATATACATGAAATACAATGAAAGCTTTTTGAACTTTGGAAACATTGATGAAATGGAACACCATATTGTGCGTACCTGGGTTGGGTCGACTAAAGCTCAATTCCGTAAAATATTTGATGAGGTGCCGCAATTGTTAGAAATTCGCAACAGTTTTCCAGTTATAGCTGCTTTTCTTACGAAATGAAGAAGTGGGGACTCTAATGAAAGATTGGCAACATTATTTAAAACATCAAAAAAAAAACTCTAAGCAAGTGGCTGTGTCAAGCCCGTGAGATATTAATTGAACATTTTGTTCCCCAGGACTTAGGTTTAGGACACATCACTAGGGAACTAATTAATGAAAGAAACTTAGCCATACCTTTTTCGCGGGTAGGTGCACAAAAGTAAACACATATTCCCAAATCGTTGAATTTAATTTTAATAGTATTTTCATTAATTAAATAAAAATTCCTACCTAATATTTCTAAGTAAGATACCATTAAGCACATATTGTATGGGCAGTAACATACACATGCCCTAAACAGTGTTAATTGCATTTACTTGCTGGCTTGAGCTGTCACTTGAACTTTGGCCTCACTGACTACTGCACTTGAACACTCTAAGTCACTATCATGAGCTCATTAGCTGACATTGCGGAGACACAGCGCTTGGCAATAACATCTCTCAACCAACGGATGGCTGATTTTGAAGAACATCTGAAGATATCATCAGCGGGTGCAGACTTGAGCGAGCTACACAAAGATTTTACAGTCTTCAAAGAGCATGTGTGGAGTGTACTCAGTGCATTGCAGCTGCAGATTGCTGAGGTGAGCAGGAGTGTTGACGTCATTGAGATGCGTCACAGGAAAAAGTTCTTGCTGCTTGGAGGTGTGCCTGAGAAGCCTGGTGAGCGGCTCCCAGATAGTGTGGCATCAATTCTGCAGGATAAGCTTGGCCTTGTTGAACTGGCTCCCACTTCGTTAACGGTATGCCACAGGTTGGGTGCTGCTTCTGAAGGTCGCTCTAGACCTATCCTGCTTCGGTTCACGGAGTCTTCTATAAAGGGCCAGATCTGGAAAACCAAGACCAAACTGAAGGGATCCTCTTATGTGGTGTCTGAGTTCCTCACTCGTCAGCGGCAGTCTGCTTTTACAACAGCTCGCAAGTTGTTCGGTGTGACTGATGTGTGGACTATGGACGGAAACGTTAACGTCAAGCTCCCAAATGGCAAACGTCGCCGGGTCTTCACTGTTGAGGAAGTCATCGCGCTGGGAGCGGAGCATGGCAAGTCGCTAGATCAAGTGGTTCCTCTGGACTCCAACCCTGGCTCCAATAACACAAGCCCGGCGCCGGCGCAGGCTCACACTCGGTCAAGGCGGTTAGCAAGGAAGAAGTAACTTGGTTTGTTTTGTTTACTCCCATAATTTCTGTTTCGTTTTTACCTAGTTAAAAATCCTTAGAGCTAGTTTTCTGTTTGCCGATATTAGTATGAACACGTCACGGTAACTTTATTCGTGTACCGACGCTTTAATTTAATTAATGTACTACTGTTTTATGTTTTCATCATTTTTGTGTATTTGTAATGTCACTGTCACTTGTCACTGTCTAAGCAGTTATTGAATCAGTTACGTTCGGAAACACGCATTACTTTTAGTTTTATTTTGTGAACAGTCTGCCGGCAGGTTATGCAATTAATTCATAGGTGAATTTTATTTCACATTTAAGTTTAATATTATATATATATATATTTTAGCTTATATTATATTTATTTAATTAACTTTATAATAATTATGTCTGACGACGACTCTTTTTATTCATGTTCTTCCACATCTTTTTCGACTCTTGACGACTCTCTGTCCGTGAATAGTTTTCTGAGTAGTGAGTGCCAGCGATTTAACAAGTGTTTTAATGTATGTCATGTCAATGCTCAGAGCATTCCTCAGCACCATTCTGAGATATTGGATTTATTGTCTGACGTCACTTTGCATGCTGTTTTAGTGTCCGAAAGTTGGCTAAAACCTGAACTTTCATCCAACTTATACGGTCTACCTGGCTTTATTTTAATTCGGAACGATCGTACAGGGAAAAGAGCTGGGGGTGTTGCCATTTACCTGCGCAGTGATATCCCCTACACAATCTTATCTTCTTCATCCCCTATTTATAATGGCAACCCTGAATACTTATTTCTTGAAATTGTTGTTAAAGGGGTTAAGGCCGTTCTAGGAGTTGTTTACTGCCCACCTGCTATAGATTACTTCTCCACTCTAGAATCTCTCTTCGAATCTATTTCCTCAGAGCACAAACATCTCATAGTCATGGGTGATTTTAACACTGACCTCTTGAAGGATAACCCTAGATCACGTAGGCTGAGTGCGATCCTGGAGTCGTCGAGTCTGTCACTTCTTAAACTTAGTCCGACTCATCACAACTTTGACTCAAACGATTCCTGGCTCGATCTCATGCTTGCATCTTCTGTGGATCTCGTTGCCAACCATGGTCAGATCGCTGCGCCTGGTTTATCCAGACACGATCTGATTTATCTGTCTTACAAAATTAAACCCCCAAAGCAGCGGCCTGCTATTGTTTTCATCCGGAATTTCGTAAGATTGGACAAAGAAAAACTCAATACCGATGCACAAGCTCTTGATTGGGTCGATATTGCCCAGTCTCCATCAGTGGATCAGAAGGTGGAATTATTTACCAAATATGTAATCCAGCTCATTGACACGCATGCGCCATTAAGGGCTGTTCGCGTCAAGCGCCCCCCAGCTCCATGGATTACCCCTGGAGTTCGGATGGCAATGAGACGACGTGACCGAGCTTTTAGAAAATATAGGCGAGACCGCAGTGAGGAGAACTGGAACCTGTACAAGTTGGCTAGAAACCGCTGCAACCAGATGGTAAGAGCATCTAAACGCCGATACATTTGTGAAAATGTCCTCAATTCTTCACCGGCTGATATTTGGAAGTTTCTAAAATCACTTGGCATAACAAAGTCCCCCTCTAGTATTTTATCTCTTAATCTGCCTTTAAACGTTCTTAATAAACATTTTTCAACGTCTGCGACGCTTGCGGTTGACGTTAAGAATAAAACTATCCTTGATATTACTTCCAAGCCAATGTTCCCTCCTGACTCTTTTTCTTTCTCCCCCGTGACTAACGTTGAGGTCCATAAATATTTTACCTCAATTAAGTCTAAGGCTGAGGGCTGTGATAGGGTCAGTCGGACCATGTTATCTTTTATGGTCGAGAACTTAATTCCAGTTATTACGCACATCATCAATTCATCTCTGCAGACTGGTGTGTTTCCTGCAATGTGGCGTAAGGCTTATATTATCCCTCTCCCTAAAATTTCCAACCCCAGTTTAGCTAATCACTTTAGGCCGATCTCCATTCTCCCTTTCCTTTCCAAGATCCTAGAAGCAGTTGCCCTTAATCAAATATCCTCCTACGTATTCAAGAATGACCTGTTGTCCAGTTTCCAATCTGGTTTTCGGCCTGGCCACAGCACAGCCACAGCTCTGCTTAAAGTTACTGAAGACATAAGAGATGGCCTGGAGAATTCGAGATTAACGGTTGGTTGGTTTTAATAGACTTTTCCAATGCTTTTAACACCGTTGATCACGACATTCTCCTGGCCATACTGGCTCAAATTGGGGTCTCTTCGTTGTCACGTGATTGGTTTTCATCATATCTTCGTGGTCGCCAGCAGGCGGTGCGTGCTGGTCAGGATTGCTCTGACTGGTGTGACCTGGTAACTGGTGTTCCACAAGGCGGTATACTCTCTCCTCTCTTATTTTCTTTATTTATTAACTCCATCACTGCTGTCCTCAAATGTTCTTACCATCTGTACGCTGATGACTTGCAACTATACGCTCAGTCAGACATAGCCAACCTTGACAATTGCATTTCATCACTCAATGCTGATCTTCGAACTATCGAAGAATGGTCTGGCAAATTTGGGGTTTCTGTTAACGTCGGGAAATGTCAGGCCATCCTCATTGGTAGTTCGTACTATTTGAGAAATGTGAACACTAGCCAACTTATGCCACTGATGTACGAAAACTCCGTCATATCTCTTTCACCGCACGTAAAAGACTTGGGTCTGTACATTGACGGCAGTTTAAGTTGGAATAAACACGTGGCTCAGGTGAGCCAGAAAGTCACGTTCTCACTGCGGTCTCTCTATAGATTCAAGCATTTCCTGCCATCTAGCACCAAACTTACTTTGGTCCAGTCACTTGTACTTCCCATTATCGATTATGCTGATGTTTGTTATTCTGATCTTTCCCAAGAACTTCTAAATAAATTGGATCGACTTCTCAATAATTGTATTCGCTTTGTTTTTGGCCTTCGTAAGTACGATCACATTTCTTCCTTCCGTTCTCAGCTTAAATGGTTGCCTATCCGACTCAGGAGGTCCCTCAGATCTCTCTGCATGCTCTTCACGATAATGAACGATCGATGTGCTCCCGATTATCTAAAAAAATACTTCAAAGTGTTGGGCAGCTCTCACAATCGTAACCTTCGAGCTTCCAAGAATCTACTTCTCCAAATTCCTTCTCACCGCACCGGTTTCAAGTCAAATTCTTACGCTATCTCTACTATAAAGCTCTGGAATGCGCTACCTTTTGGCATTAAGAAAGCTGAAAGCAAATTCACTTTTAAGAGAAAAGTTCGTAACCACTATCTAAGTCAGAATAAATAACTCTCAATTTGAAGTCGAGTCACGGTAATTATTATTAGGTTTTTTTTCGTTTTATAATTTGGTATTTGTTATAATATTTATTAGTTTATCTTGTATGTATTATGTGTATTAGTATCACTATAAGTACTTATATATATTTTTTCATATAGTTATTTTGTACCCTACCACAGCGTTTTCGTATTGAACCCAAAGGTTGACTGGTAGAGAATGCCTAATGGCATTAAGTCCGCCTATGTACCACTATTGTACATGAAGTTTAAATAAATAAATAAATAAATAAATACCTAGGGCTTTTTTTGGAGGAGATTCTAGGCCCATCGCTATATTTGATGGAACATACTGCTATATAGAAAAAAGTTCTAATTATTTATATTAAAAAACATACAGTTTGCATAAATATTAAAATTTAACCAAACCTGTTTTAATGGTGTGTATTATTAATGTTTTGGGCCCCTATCCAGCCACAACGTCAGACTTGGATATAATGAGACATGAATTTTTAAGTGAAAACCCACTCCGGGAATTTTTCCAACATGGTGATGCATTTATACTGGATAGGGGTTTCCGAGATTCATTACTATTATTAAACCAATGTGGATATAGGACATACGTGCCTGCTACCATGGCGCAGGGTGAAACACAGCTGTCAACAGCTGACGCGAACAAATCGAGAGCAGTCACCATTTGCCGTTGGGTAGTAGAGGTTGTAAATGGCAGGTTTAAAAGAGATTTCAAATTCTTTAGGCAATGTTATTTTAATACAGCCTCAAGAAGTTTAATCAAAGATTT
The DNA here is from genome assembly GCA_947578425.1 of Eugnorisma glareosa. NCBI lineage: Eukaryota > Metazoa > Arthropoda > Insecta > Lepidoptera > Noctuidae > Eugnorisma > Eugnorisma glareosa. The sequence goes on along the minus strand of OX387960.1, from coordinate 12,932,485 downwards.
TAAGGTGGCTGCTGCTCTCATAAATAGATTTCACCCTCCCATAACCGATAGAATAGACAGTGGGGCTATCATTAATCAAATTAATATAAATATGAATAGACATAACATATTAGGTGATTTTATTGTTAACAATCAATATAATAGACGTCGGGCTGATTTTTAAGTAATAACTGTTCAAAATGATAATTTAAATGATTTTCGCCAGTTGTCATATGATGATTTAATTTTTGTATCCTTGGGTTGTATTTTGGTGAACATATGCGGGGAAATGATGGGTTTATCATAAAAGTGTGCAGGGAGGTAGACAGCAGCCTTCTTCAATTGCGGGGTCGTATATAATCCCGCCATATAAATCGCAAAACATATATATATATAATATTATTTTAATTTTATACCTGTTTTCAATTTTTTCAATGTATTCAATTTTTATTTTTATTTTATTCCGTTAATTTTATTCTCTTATCAATTTATGGTCGATATTTTTATTCATAATTCAATTAATAAATAATCATAATGTAATCAATTTAATCTATTATAATTTATAAGTATAATTTAATCAGTAATCAAATGCCAATGTTTTTTTTTTATTTCAAATTTAATTTTTATATGTTGTATACAGCTTTGAATATTATGATATTTTTCTTTATTGTTGTTTTTAATTACTTATTCATTGTATGTAAAATTTCTAATTTCAATAATTTATAGATACTCGTATGTTATGTAGCCGTTTTCTGTGCATGTGGTGTTAACCTGTAATTAATTGTTGCACTTGCAAATGTTACTCTAGTCATTAAATCAGAAATGTATATAGTGTAAACAATTGTTGGTTAACCTAAATATAAAAATAAATAAAAAACATATTTTGTTTACATTTTAGTTGACAGCTGTCGAAGAGGACGAGATTCAATATTAGGGTATTATGTAATTGTATTGTAAGTAGAAGGACTGTAGGCTGCTGTGCCCATGTAATGTGTATAATATGGTATCTCAGTTGGGCAAGATACCAAGAAAATATCGTACCTCGTGCACAATTCTTAGACGATATTCTCTTAATTATTGAAGATGAATAATACATATATTATACTATTTAATATACATATTTTGGTGTTTTATTTTACATCCTCTTGTCCTTTTTTAGTTTTTAAAAAGTTGGTGCCTAGTGCTTCTAAGTGCAGGTTATTGGATGTAGAAACTTGTCTTCGACTATAGCGATTGTCCAGGGCGGGGGAAGAACCATTCGTGTCAGATCTTCGACACGTCACACACGCTCCATGCTTAAAGCCATAACACAACCGAAGCCATTCAAAAGAATTTCGTAAAAAACTTAAAAAACTACAATGATATAATATAGCCTCACTTTTACTTTACTTCATATAACTTGATTCCTGGATAGCCAAATTTCACCAAATTTTTAGTGAGGCCTTGTTATTATATCCTCTTACAAATAAGGCTAGTATGATTCAGTTAACACCTGGGCCCAGGAATGTATGGAGTCATTCCCTTCTCCTTTGAGTTTTCTTCCAACAAATTAAAATTAATTAATTATCTTCAAAATATTTCGTGAATTCGTCTCTTATTTCGCGACCATTCAGTGCGGCTCGGCGTGGTAAATGTGGGATATCATGAACAGCGCAAGTTCTTTCAGTTTCATTTATCCATGAACCACTGGTTATTAATGTGTTGTTCTCGTCATACACGTCCACTGTTCCGGGCGGTGAATAAATATACACGTTAATGTCAAAAGTTTCACTTTTTCAGGATTTAATTGAATCGATTTTTTAAATATGCTAAATTTTTAACCGACTTTCTTCATAAAGGAGGAAGGCCGCCTCATCTGCCCCACAGTTACATTAATAAATATAGCTGGTAAACATTTTCATTATTGTAGTAGTTTATATAGTAAACTAATTTGATATTTCGCTATAAAGGCATTTCCTTTACTCAGTAGATGAACAGCGAGCTGCAATGGTCATCAAACCCAGAGAAAAAAACAAATCATCCTCTGCTGTTAATTATCTAATTACTGTTCTTTGGGCTAATGGTATGAAATTTTCATTAATATTGTACTAATACCATTTTTCAGGAAGATTGAAACTTACACATTACAATGAAACAGCAATATTTTCGGACAAAACTAAGAAATGGGGCATTCCACGTTATGTGACACCAGACAAGTATAAAATAAAAGTCGGAAGATTAGTTTAATATGCATTTAGAATAATAGTACATAGTCTAAAGTTTATGAAAAGAATATTTTTTTTCGTAAAAAACTGCATTTTTACTTTTATGGTCAATAGCAACACCGGATGTTAGTCATGCTCAACGCGTCGAGTATTTGTTTATGGTTTAAAAACAAAAAAACTCAGCCATTTTGAATGTGAACGGCGTGTTGTGAACGTGAGCAAATAAAAATATTATTAAAGATTTACTGCACAAAATGCAAAGTTAAACGGTAAGTTAATTTCTATAATATTAAGCAATAATTGGTAACCAGAATTACGTCCCGACCGTCACATTTTAATTCACTTTTGTTGATTCTAACCTCAAAAATGCGTGTTTATGATAAAACGTGTGTTTTGTAAGTAACAAATAGACAAACTTAGGGGCTGACATTTTTAAAGTAGCGATGAGTTGTTGTGCTTTTTACACATTAATATTAAGTTGTGTCCCGACCGTCACGGTCCCGACCGTCACAGTCCCAACCGTCACAATCCCAAGTAACAAAATACTTGTTTGTTTTACAAATATCGCTTTCATGTGGCTTAAATATAACTATCCATAATATGATATGATTTATTTCGCTGGGTTTATTGGTTTTTGGTTAAACATACAGCGTGACATTTTAATGGTTGTTTTCCCGCAGCGAAATGGTTTTGCCTTTGTAATACAATCGTTTAATAAACAATTAAAATATTAGAAACAAAAAATGGCAGATTAACCATTGTGAAAAACAAAACTCGAAACCGACCACGAACCAATAGTTATACCTCCTGATTGCGCTGAGCGCCGCCGCCGACCGGCCGCGCGGCCATTGACCCACGTGCTTTTCAATCAGCTGATAAGTTGATAACTTATTCTTAATAACAATAAGCTTTACCCAACAAGTTATTCAAATTTTCCCTTTATACTTTTACGGGCTTAGGACCGTCATAAATACCTACGTTTTTAGCTGCAATTTACTGAACACGAAATTAAATAAAAACAAGTTTATCGTTTAAGAAAAATAATTTTCTGAATTAGATACCTAAAAAAGTATTTGTGGCGTATTTCAAAAATTTGATTCAACTTATTTACAATAATTTTAATTAACTAAACTACTTTTAAATATTCACTATTTACAAAAGTACGAGTAGGTAGGTACTTACACTTCCCGGTAACGGAGTAACTGTTCGAAGTGCAAGCCACTGCGTTTAATTGGTTGTATTTCAATTTTAGTAAGGTGTCTCTGTCACTTCTTGCGATATTAAAAGCGTCCACTATCGCAGTTATTAACGCGTCGCGAGTTTCGTGTTCCTCACGATACACTAGGCGCTTGAGCTCCGACCAGCGACCACAAATAAAAGTCCAAAAAGTCCGGAATAATGATTTGTAACATTTCAGGTAGGTTCCACTTGTCCTGTCACGAAAGGCGGCCCAATGAGGTGGCCAATAATTACCGGGCCCACACATTAACACATAAAACGCACTTGATGCGCACACTCGCGAATAACATGTGGGTTATTCAAAGCCCAAAAATGTTCGTTACGCTGGTTGAGTCCAACTCGCGTAAAAGTTGCTTCATTCGTCCACAAAATGTTCGTATTTTGATTGTCCATCAACCAACCATCAAGGTTCATAACTCCACGAAGACGGAGCTACTCCAAGTATTGCGGCTCCGCGTAAAGTCGCCGGGCCAGTTGCACCATAGCTACGTTCTCCAAATTGCAATAACTGTAATGGCGATCCATTGCACGATAAGATAACACGTGCTGCGCGTACGACAAACAATCGCGGAAAAACTAAGTAATAAGTATTACATAATACAATAATAATACAATAGGTAGCCAGCGCGCGGCGTCGTCGTTTGTAATTGCGACACGCGAGAGCTTATTTTGCTTTGAACATTTATAAATCGGTCTTTCCTTTGTCGGCTTCGCGGCTGTGTTTTGTATTGTTGCGTGAAAACTAGTTTATGCCGTATCATGACGAACGAGAGCTTATTTTACTTTGAACATTTATGCATCGTGTCTTTCGGCGGCGGGCGGCGCGTGCGATTCGAATAGTACCTACAAGGTACGTCTAGTGTTACTATTGATTCTCATGTTTTCGAGTTGATGAATATTTTTTTAATTATTTTAAAACAAAAACATATTTATTTTTTTACTTTTACTCTATGCTTCGAAAGTACTCCTTATGGCAAGTTGTTCTGCCGCGGGAAAACAACCATTAAAATTTCAGGCTGTATAAGTAACTTCAGGTCGGGATCCTAAATCCAAAACTTCTCACACTTGCTTTATATAATTCAACCGTGTGTGAAAATAATTACATAATAGGTCGCAAAAGATCCCCCCCCCCGGACAAACTGCGCCAAATGCACATGTAAAAATCCCTATTTCTTAGACATTAACTAAAGAAATAAACATCTATTCTATTTTATTCCGATCATGATGTACCGTCTACATCGGCAGAACCAAGTAAAGAATCTATCGTATCAAATCCAATTAAAAGTAAAGTTGGTAAAAGAAAATCCAAGAGAGATATTGAATATATGTCAGATCAAGAAGATTTTTATAATTTCTATGGTGACATAACTGACTCCGATAATTGGTCAATAGGACAAGAAGGAATAATATCAGAAGATGATTTGCTATCAGCGGAACAAAAAGTTAGAAGAAATAAAAGGTACACTAAAAAGGGGTCAAAAGTTAAAAATGCCAATAAAGAGAAAATACTTAAACAACTACTAACTATAAATTTTGATTGTACGCTGGACTAATCGCATCAAGAGCAGATGTCACAAATATCGAGATTCGTAAAAATATTCGAACAGAAAGTTACGATTGAAGAACGTTTCATATATTTAGAAAAACGGGCGAGAATTGACAATTTTTTTTAAACAAAATTAGAAGTTGACGGATTGAAAATTGATGTTCGGGGCCAAGGGTACGACAATGGTTGTAACATGGCCGGTAAACATAATGGAGTTCAAGCCAAAATAAAAGAAATTAATGTTAATGCTGATCACCTACCCTGTGCAGCGCAATCTTTGAATTTGTCTGGCTGAACTGCTGCAAGTGTGACACCCGACATGATCAGATTTTTTGGAATAATCGAGAAAATATTTGTTTTTTTTTTCGAGCTCTACGTTCTGACGGGAAACTTTAAAGAAACATTTAAAAGATTCTTTAAAGAAACAAGCCGACACTAGATGGGCCTCTAAATATGCAGGCAAAATCTTTTAATATGCAAATACCCCAAATCTGGTGCGTAGTAAAGAGATTTAAACTACCAGCGATTACAATGCCGAAACTTTAAAATATTTAATTTGTGTGTGGACCAAGGAGTCTTCCCGGACCTTATGAAATACAGTAAGGTAATACCACTTTTCAAGTCCGGGGACAGTAAAGACACCAATAACTATAGACCCGTATCCGTATTGCCGGTTTTCAGCAAGGTGTTTGAAAAGGTAATGCTTAATCAAATGCTCAACCACTTTAACACCAATAAAATCTTGCATGAGAAACAGTATGGTTTCACCAAAGGACGTTGTACGACTGACGCCGGTGTCACCTTATTAAAACACATATTTACTGCGTGGGAAGAGGCACAAGATGCCATAGGAATTTTCTGTGACCTCTCAAAAGCATTTGATTGCGTAAACCATGAAACCCTACTCTTAAAACTTGAACATTACGGGTTAAGGAAACTTGCGCTCAGTTTAGTGAAATCGTATTTAAACGATAGACATCAGCAAGTACAAATAAATGGTGTCAATTCAATGGGTTTAAAAGTAAGTATGGGTGTACCACAAGGTTCGATATTGGGTCCTTTCCTCTTTTTGGTATATATTAATGATCTACCCCATTTATTTAAAAACCAACCACAAATGGTGTTATTCGCTGACGATACTTCTTTAATATTTAAGATAAACAGACGTGCCACAAATCTCGACGACGTAAATAACGCCTTAATGCAGGTCCATAATTGGTTCACCGCTAATAATTTAGTATTAAATGGGAAAAAAACGAAGTGCATAAGATTTGCTCTACCGAATAGTATTGAATACCCATAGTATTGAATCAAGAGAAACTGCAATTCGTCGAAAATACTGTTTTCCTGGGGATCACGCTCGACTCAAGGCTACAATGGGGTCCGCATATAACATCTCTTGCAGGACGGCTGAGTTCAGCAGCATATGCTGTTAGAAAAATCCGCCAATTTACTGATGCAGATACCGCGAGGCTAGTCTATTTTAGTTATTTTCATAGTATTATGTCATACGGTATTTTACTATGGGGACGGGCTGCAGACATTGAGTCTATATTTATTCTGCAGAAAAGAGCCATCAGAGCCATATATGATCTACGTAGGCGCGATTCTCTAAGGGAACTGTTTAAAGAAATTAACATCATGACAGTACCTTGTCAATACATCTATGAAAACATCATGAACGTTAGGAATAATCTGCATTTGTTTAGTAAAAGAGGTGACAGACACCACTATAATACTAGAAACAGGGACCAACTAGTACAGCCAGGTTTCAGGCTAGCTAAAGTAGACTCATCTTTCATGGGGTACTGTTTAAAATGTTATAATAAAATACCTCCCCACATTCAACAACTGAATGAGACAAAATTTAAATCTTGTATAAAACGCACACTATGTAGGCAAGCATATTATAAGTTAGGGGATTACATCGATGATAAAAATGCTTGGCTCAATGCTGGTCCTGCTCCACAACCATAGGGGCAAACTAATCAGAAGCTCATGTGAAATTATTGTGGAAGCTGCAGAAGATTGTAAAAATATCTTTGCATTGTATAGATTCAATCTCTTAGTATTATATAACTGCATAGCACATGTGTGAGTACTATGTACTGTAAAGCTACCATTTACATTTAGTTATCCTTCATTGACTCGAATGTGCCCTGGTGGCTGAGAGAATGTCAGGCTCACTCAAATGTCTCGCTGATAGTGGCGGGTGTGTTGGGTCGTTTAGTTCCCTTCAATATGGTTGAGCTGAATGGAGCTGATGCATGCGTCATGTTCGTGAACGGGCGCTGTCAGTTGGGACTGGTCATCTCTTAGCTGCCACGGTTTATTTTAACTACTTTGTTTTTAAATTGTTGATAGTTATAATCTTTTACTCTGGACGCTCTTAATGTGCACGTCTTTCTACATCGTTCTCACATATATGTATAATCTCAACATAAATGATGTAACCATGATCTTGTAACAATATTTTGATTGAAAAGAGTGTCCATGGAGTTTCTTGCCCATTCTTCTCCATAGAGATCTACGCTTTGGAATGGGCAACTACAGTACTTTCACAAGTTATTATGCCTTGTGTCTGTGACTGTAGCTTCGCCTTTGTTTTTCTGACTTTCAAAAGTGCCTGCGAAGGTCTAATTGAAATAAACGCTTTGAGTTTGAGTTTGAGTTTGAAACAATAGCTACAACTAAAAGCATTATGGATCTGATAAACTGTAAATAAAGTGAATTGTTAAAATACTAATTTGTAATTGCATGCATGTTGCGTATTAATTCTTTTGTACTGCAAGAAATAAAAGGCTTTTTTATTTAATTTATTTTAAAATGACAATTTATATGTACTTAGTTTTAGAGTCTGTCGATAGGGCGAATGTAGCTTTACAGTCGAAATCCATTTCTATTGACAAAGCCTCTGAATTAATCGAGGGATTAACAAGGCAGAATCAGAGTATTCGCGGTACTGTGGTGTGAATAGTTACACGCTTTAGGCGCTAGATGGCGCGACTGAGCGCCTATAAACAGCAGCAGGCATCATGCGGTGTCGTCATGCGGCGGCGCCGGCGCTAGCATCGGTGGACGGTTGTTGTACCAACGTCGTGCGATCGACCAATAAGAAGGCGGAAACAACGCGCCACTTCTGCGAACCAATCGGTGAAGCTCGATGTGGCCTGATGTTGGATTACGAGGTGTGGAGTTTTTGGCCAAAGAATTCTTATTCAGTGCGCTTTTGAAATCTCAACGGACCATAAGGAAATAGGACACTTTATAATTATTATTCAGTGTGAAGTGGTGCAGTGCAGGATATTTCTAATTTAAAAGCTTAGTATTTATACCTATAGGGGATTGTTAAAATTATTTAATATTTATGTTGTTGCTTTAATCATTTTAAATGTGCCATTCGCAGCTATGAGCAATTATTTGTGTTTTCCTTTGTGGTAGCTTTATTTTAAATTGAGCTTTGATTGTGTACCATTTCTTGTGTTTATTGGTAAAATTATAACGTTTTATGTTACTTCAAATGCCATCATAATACACTGCTTGTATGTACATGATTGAGAAAAATAAATACATGTCTATTTAAACTGTGTTACCGTTGTTTATTTAATATGATTGTTCTAATGTGTGTAACAGTGGATAATGTTTTCGAAAAGGAAAAAAAAGTTTGTGATGAACGTGATATTGAAGAAGATTTTTCGACACAACTTGAGGGAAAGTACAGACGATATTACACCAAACCAAGCTTTAAAATTCATATAAATGAAGCTATTGACAATATAATTCCCAAAACGTGGCTATTCGAAAATCTACACAACATTAACCGGTCTTTTAATTTTTTGACAATAGAACCATTGCCGAATATCCAGTTGAAGAACTAAAAAACATGCTGCTGATTTGAGTATCAAATATTCTGTAGATATATGCAACTGAATTTTGTGCCGAATTAAAAACTTTGAAGAGTCAACTTGAAGCGACTATATTATTTGATAAATGTAAACGTCAGTCAAGTCTGGGTCTTCTTAAAGCTATAGTAGATAAGTTATAGAAAATTTAAAGCAAATGTTTCCCAATGTAGTAGTCGCACAACACAGCATCGCAGGGAAGTTGGACGGTACCCAATATCAGGTGGGTAAACGGAGTTCCAGGTTGCGGCAAGACAACCTGGGTGGTGAAACACTTCGATGGGGAGAAAGACGTTGTAGCCACCACGACGACCGAAGCTGCCAAAGACCTTAGAGAGCAGCTTGCGCACCGCTTAGGAGACCGAGTAAAGACAAAGGTGCGCACTATGGTCTCAATCTTAGTCAACGGGTTCAAGAAAGAAGAGAAATGCTACCGCCTAACGGTAGACGAGGCTCGCGACGAGGGTCGCGGGTCCACTTACTGAGCGTCAAAGGTTACACAGGAGCGCAAATACCGAGCACCGCCCAAAACACCCTATTTCTGGTTCATGCGCAAGAGGAGAAAGCCTTTTTCATGAGCCAGGGATACGGGTCCGGCGAAGGGTCGCGCACGCTAACCATCCACGAGGCCCAGGGTCTGACCTTCGACAGCGTAATTATCATCAACACCAAGTCCAGAAGACTCCAAATCCACGACAGCATCTCCCACGCATTAGTGGCGGTGTCAAGACATACAGTCAGTTGCGTCTATTACACCGATGACGCCGATGACGCCACCGGCCGCTTTGCAAAGAGAGCGAGGATGCGCCAACTAAAACGGTCGTCGAGTACAACTTGAAGACGGCCATGCAGCATCGAGACGCAGTCGTTGTGGAAGCTTTGCTCAGGCTAGCGAAGTCCCTGGTCAGACGACGAAATTAATAAATAAAAATAACCCATCCTAACCCCAAAACCCCAAAACCCAACGCAAAAAAAAAATCCCTAACAACTGGCTGTTAACAAAAATAGTTTATGTACAACTGCATGGCAGAGTGAGTCTGTCATACTCACGTAAAAGCTTTGCTGATGGTGGCGCTGCGCATCCGGTCGTTAAGTTCCCTAAAAAATGGTTGAGCTAAGCGGCGCGGATGTGCAGGTCATGTCCGTGAACGGATGCCGTTGGTTGGAGCTGGTCGGCTCACTTTGCCGTGCAGTTATCAGACCTCTGTCCTCAAAATTATATTGCGTAACCTTAGTTACGAAGCTTTAGATTTAATTAGTCGTAAATTAATTTAAACAAAAAACGAAAACCTGACAAAAAAAAAAAAAAATTGCATCAGTTGTACCGACACCATTTAAAGACGCTTTATTTTGACCAGAAACTAACGCACATAAAAAAAGTAAAGTTAAATTACCTAGCGTGATAACATCTGATAGGTGGCAAATCTTTGCAGAGAACAAGCTAGAAGCAAAGACAAAAAAGAGGAGAATAAAGTTAACGCAAAAGAAAAAAAGCTGAGCTTGTAGTTGGTAACAAGAAACCTAAGAAGAAATCAATAGATACTGGGGCAAGGGACATCACAAATGAAGATTGGTTTTGTCGGTTATGCCAAAGAAGCACGAAATTGGATATGATAGAATGTGTGACTTGTAAGACCTGTATCATACGATTTGTGCAGAACTTTCACCAAATGAAATAACGTTTACTGGTATGTCTTTTTAAGTGTCGTTTGATGAATAAGTGATGTAAATGACTGCCTCGTCAATTATTAGTAAACCTGATTTAAACAATCACAAAGCGCTAAGTTTTCTCATTCATTACGAGTATTGCTTACATTAAATTGCTACTTTAAAAGCTGGATACCTAACTTAATAAAAAATATTTTAACACAGTATAACTGTGATCCATTACCATTATAACTATTTTCTATTCAATGATAACGTTTTAATAGTTTAATGTTGCTAGTTTTTAAGTATGTTAAATTGTGTAGATTTTATTGAACATTTCAAGCTGACTTGTGACAGTTTAGCTACTTAGACCTTCTGATCAGGAGGGCTCCAAACGTAGGGGAAAGATTATTATGGAAGGCCTAGGTAAAGAAACGAAACAAAAGCTATTTAATAAAATTTTGACCCCGGAGAACTTTCAACTTATAAAGGCACCAAAACTTAATGAAAAAATATTCGATGTCTTAACGGAATCCGCCAAAAACAGGGATAAGCGTTTGGAATGGACACAAAACCATCTAGGCACTGGTATATAATAGCGGGTATCACTAACCAATTGTCGTCTGTAATTGATGGGAATTTAAGGTAAAACAGATTATAAAAAAGCTCTAAGAAACAGCCCAAATATTGTTAGATTTACATTGCCAAAATTCTGCTAACCGAAGGAAGTTAGTGACATTCAGCTTTGATAATTTTTTTTTGTATATTGTTCAAGGAGTTAAGAGAGATACTTTTCTCTTTGGAGAGAATTTGGGCGAAAAAATCAAGGCATCTAAAGCTGGGTATCCACTAGAGGCAGCCTCGTGTCGAGCGGATGCCTCGCTCCGAGGCCGCGCGAGTGGAGACGCAGCCTCAACCTGAGGCACGCCGCGACACGAGGCAAATTCGTCGCCGCGAACATAGCGCGCCTTCGAGCCATATTTTGTTGGTTTTTTTGCCGTGCTCAAAGGAGCCTCAGTTCGAGCCATGCATTTGATGGAGATGGGCGTGTCACCTCGCGCTCAACGTGTGCAGTATTTGATAGGTAATTTAAAAGGAAAGGTATTGCAAATTACCGCCGGAATTATTCCTTCAGGTGATAATTATACCGCTATCTGGGAAAAGTTTAGTTAAAAAGTATCAAGATAAACGAGTACTAGGCTCACATTACATGTCTAACATATTTAATATTAAACCCGCAAATAATAATTCCGCATCTTTAAATAGTTTCATTGAAAGTTTTCACGCGTCTGTTTCTGCTTTAGAACAATTACAAATTAACGATTTAAAAGATTTAATTTTGTAAAATTTAACTTTTCGAAAGTTAGACCCCGCTATAGTATATTTATTCGAAATGCATAAGAGAGATGAGGAAATTCCTACATATACGAATTTCGTTGAATTTATAAAAACGCAACTTAAAATATTAGATCTCACTATTTCATCTTGCACCACGTTAGTGAGTAACAACACTAATAAAAATAATTATAATAATAAAAAATAATAATTATAATAATCATTTATCATAATAGGTACCACACTACGTTCCGTACCTATTCCTGCAAGTAATTCTCTTTTTATGCTTCTGAGGGTTGAATATCAGGAAATAAAAATGGCCGTATCTAATTATTTAACCCGATATTTCAGCATGCAAAATTTAGAGTTCATTCATGCTTGTTTAAAAAAAAATACCAACAAGTTTGTATGGATGTTTCCCGTTTTATGGGATCACAGCGCACGAAACCCATTCTAAGTTTTAAGTTGCAGTATAGGCTAACTAATACTGCCTCATCAACATCCAGATCCAGTTGTTTTTGCGTGATGCGTGAACAAACAAACAGAAAGAATCACAATATTTTTTCTTACGTGTAGTCCTCGGTAGGTAAACCTATCCAAATTTTGTAGTTAGTAAAGTATTTAGAGCAAAAAAAATTGTGATAATTGACAGCCATAAGTATTTACAAAGGGACCTACATGATGTTACCAATTAAGTATATCTGACATAACACGACCAAATGTTTTTGGTGGTTCAATAATTATTAGGTATCTAGGTACTTTAGAATAATAATTGTTAAAAACATTTAAATAATAGGTACTACAGTTCCCCCAACTTATTTTTTCAGACGAGAGTGGCGTGGTGGCCCCACATTAAAAATGTTGACGCTTTTTTGTTTCGTATTTTGACATCTATGTACTACCTAAGCATGTACTTCAAGTCCACTTTGTTACATTTTATTTGAAAATTATAACGAGGTACATATATATTTATGGTATATACCTCGGTACATACATTTTAGTACCCACCTAAAACAGAAAATGTAAGGAATTTCATGAAGTTATTCTACTTGGTAGTATTGTTTTGTTTTGACCTGCATTATACCTATCTACCTTTTTTATAGACCAAGGAGTCGACCTTAATATACTAAGCATGCCCAACGAGCACGAGTTATCAGTTCTTACATCAAGCATTGTAGATAAAATTAAATTAAGGATTGCAATACAAAATCTAAATGTATACCACCATTCGTTTTTATTTTAAGTTATTATTGCCTTCCTTTTAAAACTCTCTAAAGCGATCGGATGAATTGTCACCTGATAACCCGACACTTTCCGGGAATATACGAATAGCGAACAGACTGTCGAGAGAGAAGGCTTTGCCAGAATGGCACTTCAACAAAAAAGTCCTGTCTTGGATATTTCAGAAGTACGGAACACCAGAGATAGATTTTTTGCCTCGAGGGAATCAGCAGTTCTTCCAAAGTATGTCAGCGAAGATGCGACCGATACAGAGAGCCAATTTTGCGATGCTTTCAGCAGGAAGTGCAAATACAATTTGGATTGGATATATCCACCACCAGCATTAATCCCACGAATACTACGTCACTTACAAAAAGTCGGAGGGTCAGTATTTTTTAATAGCACCCAATTGGAACAGTCTTAAGGAAACCAGAACTAGACCAAATGGAAGAAAAACCACTTTTGATTACGAACCTTTGGTAGAACCTAATAGATCTTCGCACGAATGGTGCTCCTCAAGGAGTAGAACACTGGGAATCAGCGGATTGGTTGTTGTATGGTACGGGCTAGTCCAAGCAGATAGCAAACTGGTTCGAGGATGAATTGAAACTATTGAAGTCATCTTGGAGGCAATCGTAAATACGGAAATCTCTAAAAATTAGACCAATCTGGTTAAGATGGTGCAATGGGGCTAAAACTAGGGCCATCCCCGTCGTTGATCCCAGTCCTCAAGATTTAGCTAAGTACCTGTGCTACTTTTATACAGTTATAAAGATAGCGCCCAGGACCATAGTAATTCACAAATCGGTTGTGGCAAACTTTGGGAACCTTGTAAGATCTTGCGAGCTCAGTTCTCATCCTATAGTTAAGACTGTCTTAAAATCATATCTTCACAAAAAACCCTCCAGCTAAAAAGCCTATTTCATGGACAATAGAAGACTTACTGAACTTTTTACAGTCTTTTCAATGTGATTATAACAGTCTTTTCCAGAGCAAGCCCCGGATAGGCGGAGCGAGCCAGCCGGCAGTTCAGCCCTCTACGTATGTATACTATTCAAAAGTACTATTGTCTAGTATGATACAGCTGTTTTTATGTGTTGTTATTTTCTTTCAGCTCGCGTACGCTTGATGAGGAGTTAAAAAAGGTCCGGGACCGTAGAGCCGCTGACAAAAAGAACTTGAATGTTCTGTCAGCTGTTCAAAAAGCCCGGCTGATCGAACTTAAGGAGCAAAGAGAGAGGAAGAATGTTTATTTTTCTTCATATTAACTTGTGACAAATAGACTTGTTGTCGGCGCCTCACATATGCGTGGACAACCGCGGGGAGGGCGCGGGGCTCGGGGCACTGCGCGCCCTACCACTCACTGAGCTCACAGACGCCACTACGGGCATTTCTTTGTATTGTCTTCACAAGTTGCACTTTAAGTTAATTTTAGTATTACACCTATTTATATACAGTCCACTAGTTTTCTTATCAAGTCCCAACCGAGTCTATTCATTGGTCCTTCGATTGCACAAAATAAGTACCGGTATTGCCGTAATTAACGCCGTCAACATCATCGGTCGTCGTGTTCACCAGTGCGGACTTTGACCGCGCGCGAACGCCACGCGTACGACCACGAAGATTGAAACAAAGGAGTTGTTCCCGAAGCCTGCATCGTCATCGTGGGAGCTCATGTCATACTTAAGGGAGTATATGACTATATATGAGTGAGTCCGTTCCAATTAGTTATTTTTCTGCTTTCTTTTCATGCCGAAAAAGTCGTAGTCTTATCTTCTCATCTTTTAGTGTTCATACAGTGCTTTAAACGAAGTGCTTTCCCATTAAAATCTATATCACTGCTTGTAAAACACGCATATTTTACATCAAAACGCGTGGTAATTTGCTAATTTGCACGACGTTAACACGTGTTGAGCGATTGACCTTGACAGTGATTCTCGATCCCTTTCACTAACGCACAGCTGTTTTGCAGTTTTTTATCTATTGAGCTCATTAGCAATAGTGCGTCCAGCTGATATTTTTACTTAACAATGGCAGATAACTTAAAAACATTGATTAAGAAACGCAGTTCAATTAAATCGAAGCTTACTATTTACAACAACTATTTAAATTTAATAAAAAGTAGTTCCGCAGTATCTGAGTTGCAACGTTTAGATTTAGAGGAGCGTTTTAACAAATTCGAAACCTTACACACCGAATTTGACGCCTTTCAGACACAGATCGAAGTGCTTTCCGATGATGACGAGTCTGCGTTGACTGAGCGTGAGGACTTTGATCGTCAGTTCTTCAACCTGGTGGCACTCACGCGCAGCCTGCTCGGTGTCTCGGCCAACGGTGCTGCGTCGGTGACGGGCTTCAAAGATGCTGACTCAGGTGCACATGTTACTTTTAGGAATTCTTTTGTTTGTTTGCCTAAGATAGATTTGCCTCATTTCGATGGGAACTACCAATGCTGGCTTGAGTTTAGGGATACCTTTGGGTCATTGATTCACGGCAACACTAGTATAAGTGACATCAACAAGTTCCACTACCTGCGAGCTTCACTCCAGGGAAACGCAGCTTTAATTATTAAAAATATTGATTTTAAAGCCGATCATTATAATCTTGCGTAAGACCTGTTGTGCGAACGTTACAATAACAACCGTCTTTTAGTGAATAACCATTTTCAAGCGTTATTTGATGTCGAACCCATAGCAAATGAATCAAGTGTTTCCATCAGATACCTTGTTAACATTATTAATAAAAATGTTAGGGCACTAACTACATTAAAAAAGCCCACTCAACATTGGGATGATATAATTATTTATTTTATGGTTCAAAAGTTAGATTTAACAACAAGACGTGTCTGGGAAGAGCATAGAAACAACACTTTTAAAGAAGATCCTACTTTAACATAATTTTGTTCTTTTTATGCAGGAAAGCGGACTGGTTAGAATCAGCGGAGAGCAACCATGGTACTTCTGATAGGAATACTATTGTCGCCTTAAATAATAGCCATAATTTCAACAAAACTGAGTCTAAGTCTAACCAACCAAATAAAAAATCTGATAATCATGTTCATAAAAACAGTAAATGTCCACTTTGCTCCCAATCACATACATATATTTAAATGTGAATCTTTTAGAAACTTGTCCATAGAGAATCGCTTACAAAAGGCAATTGAATTTAAAGTGTGTGTTAATTGCTTACGCTTTGGACATAATTCAAACAAATGTAGATTTTCACATACACAACACAACACGCTTTTACATTTAGAATCAAACGAGCCCAAACTTGCTTCCAATCCATTGCCTTCTGCCTTGCCTTCTGCTTCGCCTTCTTCAAATGTGACGCTTTCAGCCAATTCCATGCAGCTTGCTACTTCTGCGCATGTATTACTGTCCACAGCGATGGTGAACGTGACTGGCGTGACGGGTAAGAAGTACACTGCACGCCTACTACTGGACAACGGCAGTACGGCGAACTTTGTTACGCAGAGCTTGTCAGAGAAGCTGGGTTTGTTACGACGCGGTACGAGCACCAAGGTAACGGGTATCAATAATCACATATCTACCAGTACACAGTCTTATCACCTCTCAATAGAGTCTTTATGCTGTGCTTTTACTGTCAATATCGAGTGTCATATTTTGCCTGAAATTACAAAGGTTCTACCGCCTTCATTCGTCAATATCAAACACGTCCCTATTCCTTCAGGTCTTAAGCTAGCAGACCCGAACTTCAATGTTCCGTCGGTCGTAGATATCCTGGTAGGGGCTGAAGTTTTCTGGAATGTCTTAGGTAGCAAAACGATAGACTTAGGGAAAAACCTACCTAAATTATGCGAGACCAAGTTAGGATGGTTAGTTTCAGGTAGTACTTCGCACCAATCATGTTTTTCCGCTATTCATTTTTGCCATCATTCCAATGTCACTCCCGACCTCACTTATTTTTGGGAGCTTGACAACGTCGCTTCAAAACATTCACTCTAACTTGAAGAGAGAATGTGTGAGCAATCTTTTGCTCAAACGACTGTTCGTAATAATAGTGGAGGATTCGTCGTCACTATGCCTTTAAAAGGGGACCCTAGTACATTAGGTCATTCCTTAACGAATGCTAGAAATCGTTGTCTTTCCCTTGAACGGCGATTTAAACGCGATATTATTTCATAAAAAATTACAACGAGTTCATGAGAGAATATGAGCGCCTAGGTCATATGACGTTAGACTCAGACTGTACTCCTTCACCAGAAAACTCCATGAATAAAAATTACATTCCACATCATGGAGTTATTCGTAGTTCTAGCACCACTACACAACTACGCGTAGTATTCGACGCATCAGCTTCTACCAGTTCGGGCGTGTCGCTTAACGACATTCAGATGGTCGGTCCCGTAGTTCAAGACGATCTGTTTTCCATTTTAACACGTTTTCGTCAGCATAGGTAAGTGGTCTCAGGTGACGTAGAGAAGATGTACAGGGCCATTGAGATAAATCCAGTCCAAAGACCTCTTCAAAACATAAATTTCAGGTATGAACCTTCAGAACCTCTTAGGAGCTACACTTTGAACACGGTTACCTATGGTACCGCTTCTGCACCCTATTTAGCCACTAAGTGTCTTGTAAGTCAGGCAGATAACATTGAGGATAGTCGTGCCCAATGTGCCATACGACGTGACTTCTACGTTTATGACTTTCTTAGTGGAGGGGATACCGTAGCTGAAACTGTTGAAATTTCAAAAAAGGTACATTCGGTTCTAGCATCAGCAAAATTCAATTTACGTAAATGGCGGTCAAATAATCCTCAAATTCTCAAACAAATCACACATAGCAACGAGCTACATAATACTTTACATTTTTCTGAGCAAGGTTTAAACTCATCTCAATCTAAAACTTCAGGTCTTAACTGGGTTTGTGACTCAGATTCATTTACTTATAACATAAATATCACCTCTACTAATAAAGTCACTAAACGTCATGTCCTTTCTGTCATCAGTATGATCTTTGACCCATTAGGCCTCGTAGGTCCGTGCGTCGTCGAAGCAAAGATGATCATGCAGCGTCTATGGCTAGATAAGTATGATTGGGATGACGAAGTATCACATGAAATCAAAAACCTTTGGTCTACATTTGAAGGCACAATAACAGCATAGAACAATTTAAAAATTCCTCGTTGGGTTTTGCTTGAAGACTCTATTACGCATGAAGTACACGTCTTTACAGATGCGTCCGAGAAGGCGTATGTGCGCTTGTGTGTACATTCGGTCTTGTAATGGCAGTGGATCCATAGGCGTACAACTTCTAGTTTCTAGAAATCGTGTAGCGCCCATCAAACCAACGACGATACCGAGGCTTGAACTTTGTGGAGCTTTGTTGGGTGCAAGGCTGTGTACTAAGGTTCAGGAATCGCTTACCATGCCCATTCAAAAATGTAGATTCTGGTGTGATTCAACCATAGTCGTGGGTTGGCTCTCTACTCCTTCAAATCGTGCCCGTTCTTCTCCATAGAGATCTACGATAGGGAATGGGCAACTACAGTACTTTCACAGTTTTTATGCCTTGTGACTGGGGCTACATTTAATTTTTATCTTTGTTTCGAGTTCGACAAGTCAAAAGTGCCTGTAACTGGCCTACTTGAAATAAATGCTTTGATTTTGATATACTGAATTTATACCAGAACTTTATTCTAGAATAGACTATTTATACTAGAACAAAGAAACAAACGTCTGTAGATGTTACAGTTGAACGGGAAACTATCCAAGATGTTACAGCTAACCAGCCCATAATATACCAAGTAAGAAGCAGTGGCAGTGATGAATTGACAAGTGCAGACAATTATTTTTTGTAACAAGAAAATCAGAAATTGAAAGAAGATCTTGCAAAAGGCGAATGTAGGCTGTCATTTGAAAATATTCAAGAGTATGATTTATTAGTGTTTCTATACACGGGATTGCCCACAGCTGCCCCACTTCCAAGTGCGAGTAAAACTTATAAGCAGATTTGAAATAAATTATTTCATGGGTTGGAAAGTGGAAGTAATTAATATCAGTGACCAATTACTATGCACATTAATTAAGCTAAGATTGAATCTACAATAGTTTGATTTACGATACAGGTTTAAAATTAGTTCCACGACTGTTCAAAATATATTTATCACATTTTTAAATGTTTTGCATGATAAATATTGTTCAAAGGAATGATGGAAGTAATTCCCAAAGACAAGAATACTTTCTTTATACATACATGTTTTGCACCATACCCAACCATCAAAATTGTAATTGATTGCACAGAAATAGAGATAGTTATTCTAGCTTCAATGAAGGAACAAGAAGCAGTGTCCTCACACTACTAGGGATAACAAATTGTTTACTAAGCCTTCCAACATCTTTAATATGGATGAAACTGGTCTCCAACTGAATAACCGTCCTGGGGCAGTTCTAGCTAAGAAAGGAAGTAAAGCCGTAGCCACAATAGCGTCGACATAAAAGGGAGAAACTGTGACGGTGATAGCCTGTTGCAGTGCCGAAGGAGTATTTTTACCTTGCTTGCATCATGAAGGGCAAAAATAAAAAAAAACAGAGTTTGAAGATGGCTTACCTCCGGGTTCCGTCCTCTACATGTCACAAAAAACGGTCTACATAACTGCGGATATCTTTACAGCTTGGTTTAAAGACCATTTTATTCCTCGAAAACCAACTGGTAAGGTCCTACTGATTGTTGATGGACATGCATTGCATTGTTTGGTAGAAGTTTTTGAACTAGCCGAAGCAAATGACATTATTCTTTTTTGTGTGCCAAGCCAGTACTCATTATCTCCAACCCTTAGACAGAGCTTTTTTCAAGTCCTTAAAATCATATTTTTATGAACTATGTCGTAATTGGCTTAATAATCATCCAGGTCGAAGGAATACCCGATCACAATTTGGTAAGATTCTGACAAAAGATGTCAGAATCTTGGGGAAAATCTACGTCTCAAAGGAATGCTTCTTCTGGGTTCAGCTCAACTGGAATATATCCACTGGAATATATCAACTGGAATTTAACCCATCCATTATTCCAAATTATGCTTTCATATCAGTCTTCTATGAAGAGCATTGTTCAGTTCTAACAGTGGAACATCTAAGTGAACTAAGTAAAAAAATATTTGCCTAAATAAAATCATCCATCCATCTATCCATCCATCTCAAAAACGCCAAGATGAATACAAAAAAATATACGAGACCATAAATTGCGGCAGGAAGCCATTGAAATTACTTAAAGTATGTCCGACACGATGGGTGTCTGTATACCCAGCAGTCTGTCAGATTTTACAACAATGGAATGAGCTTCGATTGCATTTTTCAATTTGGAAAACAAGAGAAAACTGCTGCTCCGCGGAGCTTCTATGTTTGAGGATAAAAGAAACTAGCTTTACTTAACATACCTATATCGAAAGCGTACTAGGAGAAGTACAAACGACTTTTAAAGTATTTCAGGGCGAAAATGCTGACCCTACTAAGTTGCTGGATAGTCTTACGTTACTTCTACGATCTACCTGCAAAAGAATCGTTTACCAACCTGCCAATTTTAACATCCTAACTACGCCAATTCAAGAAAGTCCTATAAATCCATTTACTACACTGGGCTACGCGTTTGAAACTTGTGTCAGAACGTCGAAACGTCTGATGGAGCGAGCATTATGTGTGCCTTAGGTTGAAAGACCAATGCATTTCATCAACTAAGCTTAGCGCACGGGATTCAACTGCCAGTAATTATTTTTTTTTACCAGAAAAATAAAGCATTGATTAATAATAATGAAAATTACCATTGCTGATGGCACCCATCTATGTATATACTCAAAAGAGCAGTAACTATTTGTTTAAAAAAGAAACATATTCGCTCCACAAATACCATAATCTGGTAAAACCATTTATAATTGTTTGTTGTGATGGGTACATCATAGAGGCAGTTGAACCTTACCCAGCCACCAGAAATGATGCTTCTACAGCGTGTAACAGAAAGGGTATAATCATATGGAATACTGTGGTACGGACCATCATACTGAACAACTTTCTCTATGGGACCACCATCGAAATCGTAAAAAAATAATCAGCTGTCCCATACATTTGGGTCGAGTAGGTATTGAAATTTTGTATAGGACAGCTGATTATTTTTTTACGATTTCGATGGTGGTCCCATAGAGAAAGTTGTTCAGTTTAATGGTCTGTACCACAGTATTCCATATGATTATACCCTTTCTGTTACAAGCTGTATAATGAAGGAACTTATGGCCGAGCAAAGTGTTTTTACGAATTTATTTAGGGAGGATGATGTATTCATATTAGACCGTGGATTTAGAGACTTAGCAGATGACATGACGGCCAAAGGTTTTTTAGTGCATATGCCCGTAATAATATCACCAGGGGAAAAAGGCAACTTTCTACTCTCCAAGCCAATATTTCGCGATGTGTTACAATGAATAGTTGGGTCGTTGAAGCTGTCAATGGAAGGTTCAGTAGGGATTTCAAAATATTCCGTGAGGATTATTTTAATAAAAGGTTTTTAGATTTCGATTGCTGCTGCCTTAATAAACCACTTTGCTGTAAAATTCAGGGAACGCACAAATGTAAATGAAGTCATCCAAATAATAGAAGAAAAAACATTTGAAAACAACGAACTGGCACAAGTAGTCCAACAAAATAATTTAACCATGAGACACCATGTTCCACTAAGTAACATATTCAAATATACGGTTCCCTGAATTGTCAGTAAATGATCTGGAACTTATTGCTCTTGGCACATATTAAATAAGGCAAGCAAAATCATATGTAGGGAAGCACTTAAGAGCTCACTCACTCGGGTCTTTGGCAGGATTTGGCAGGTTCCAAACCAAAGTATGGCAGTATTGATAATTTTAAGATGGTCACACTGCGAACACATAAGGCAAGGTACATCCATCACTTGATATCGGTGTAGGTCCTGGAATGTTCATAGATTTTGTATAAAAAAAAATGTTTTTTTTTTTAATAAACGTCTGTCAATTGTCTATGAACTCAGCTTATAATTTTGAATCAAACCTAGCTTAAATTAATACAAAAACCAGTTTAAAATCTCCATTGGGATCAAAGTCAGCTAAAAAACGGCATGTAAACATCAAAGACAGCTCAAATCGGAATTGACCAATCAGGCGATGGCGTCGAAACTAATACGGCGTCTATGATGTTCGTCGTACTACAAGTGCTGTAGATTTACTTGATTTTAAATAAGATTTGAGTGTTTTTATGAAGTTAGTGAGATAAATTTGTGTTCCATTATTATAATGGAAGTAAACGTTACTCCTGTGACATCGAAAACTGCGCGAAAAAAAGAAAAAAAGAAGAGACGTGGAAGCGAAATCTAAAGAAAAAGGAGCGGTAAGTTTAGTGATGGGGCATGTTACATAATCTATACTAATATTATAAAGCTGAAGAGTTTGTTTGTTTGTTTGTTTGAACGCGGTAATCTCAGGAACTACTGGTTCGAATTGAAAAATTATTTTTGTGTTGGTTAGCCTATTTATCGAGGAAGGCTATAGGCTATATATCATCACGCTACAAACAATAGGAGCGGAGCATCAATGACAAATGTTGCAAAAACGGGGAAAAATTATTCTCTTTGATAGCTTCCGTTGCGTGCGCTGCGTATACGGTTAAAGTTGCACAAATATAATGTAGCAGGGAATTATTCCTCTTAAAAAGGTCTCAAAAAAAGTCCGCGACGGCACATGCCTATCTTTTAAGGTTGACTCACAATAACCATTTTTATGATTTTAAAATTTGGTCAAAATTAATGTTTTATTTGCGAAGGCGTTTTTACCGACATAGTATTAATCCTTATCAAAATAAATATGTTAGTCATCTTTAGCATTCAATTGTGACCAAAATTGACCTTTACACTATTCAATTTAGATGAATATCTTAGGAGATATCACAGTTTTAAAATAACTCCGCATCAAAATAATGACGCGCTGCGAGGCGGGTGTTCATGTTGTTGGGAAAACCAATGTGATTAGATTCAATGCACAAATATTGTGGGGAACTTAGAGAAGGTTTTAGTTTTTGTTTCATGCTGTAATCAGTGCTCTCTATCAAAAGATTTATAAATTTAAAGTGTTCAAGAAGAACTTACCATCATTGTGTAAGATACATGCAACGACATCTATTGCACCAAAATGGTACTAATTAATAAAAATGTGTTCACAAGATAACTTTTAAATCGGGTCTGAGAGCAAAAAGTACTCTAGATTAGTCTACATGACGCTATAACCCTGTAGAGTGTGTGTTCGATCGCTTTACATGCATTATATTTTAACGGTTAAATTTCGTGCTCGATAGATGGCGCTGTTAATTTCACTCCATTTTCTGAGTCGCGGTGTTAAGTTTTCCGTGAAAGAATGACCCTCGCCCGTGTCAAATGTCTGAAGCTTGGTTTATTAACCAACGAAACAAAAAGAGGAGGTTCTCAATTCGACGCGTCTATATTTTTTTATTTTATGTATGACCTGACCACGCATAACTTTTTACAGAGAAGTCCGATATACATGATCTTTTGTTTTTTAAATTGAGAAATCATGTTTGGGCTCATTTCCTGCACCTTGATGAGAACTTTAGATCTAGCTGAAGTATGACGTCATCGAAGGTCTGACGATGGAGACGGAAGGCACTTGCAAGAGGTCCTCAAGAGTTTGCAGCAACAATAACGTGTTTGGGCTCAATTCATGCACCTTGATGAGAACTTCAGGCCTTGCTGAAGTATGACTGTCATCGACGGTCAAACGATAGAGACAAATGGCAGTTGCAAGCGGTCCTAAACAGTTTGCAGCAGGTATAATGTTATTGGGCTCATTTCATTCACTTTGATGAAAACTTTAAACCATACTGAGTTGTCAGTATGACTTTCATCGAATGTCTGACGATGGAGAAGGAAAGCAGTTGCAAGTGGTCCTCAAGAGTTTACAGCATCTATATCGTGTCTGGGCTCATTTCATGCACCTTGATGAGAACTTTAGACCTAGCTGGAGTATAACTGTCATCGAAGGTCTGACGATGGAGACGGAAGATAGTTGCAAGAGGTCCTCAAGAGTTTACAGCATCTATATCGTGTTTCGGCTGATTTCATGCACCTTGATGAGAACTTTAAACCTGCCTGGAGTATGTCTGTCATCAAAGGTCTGACGATGGAGACGGAAGGCAGTTGCAAGAGGTCCGCAACAGTTTACAGCAGTTTTATCGTGTCTCGGCCCATTTCAAGAACTTTGATGAGAACTTTCGTTCTAGCTGGTGTATGATTGTCATCGAGTGTCTAAAGATGAAGACGTAAGGCTGTCGAGGGTCGCGGGCCTGTGGACAGTGAGTAATGGGCTAGCTCGCCATCCGTCCGTCTTATGACGACAGGCCGTGGTGACGGCGTGTTCGTGTTCCACACGCGCCTCAAAGAGATGTCAGCAAACGGGAAGGGATCCGAGAGGAGCGAGGCCTGCCAGGGTTGCGGGACTGTTCGAAAGAGATACCGCGGCCCTGGTACGCAAAGGGCAACAGAAGAAACGTGGGTGGATTTTAGTCAGTACAAGTCTGACAATCCCTTCCGCTCCGTCCAGAGTGGGAGGGGTCATTTGATGATTATCCATCGGTAATAGTATATAATAGGGATTTACTCCTTTTGAGAGCTTCCGTTGTGCGTGAACGGTTAAAGTTACGCAATTATCATGTATGTCGGAATTGTCGGAACTTTTAAGGTTGACGCACACTCTCTCTAACCTCTCTTTCTTTTATGTACGCACGCACGCAGACGAAGTTGCGCGGGTCAGCTAGTTACTTATATGAGCCATTACGATATTTTTACTTTTAATATCTAATTTATTTTTAATTTAATGACAATGTGATTTAATTAGAATTCATTAAACTCTGCAGTTATTTTAATTCATTTAAAAAAAAATGTTTTTTTTTATAAAAAATATTGATTTATAAAAAAACGCTTTTTTTTCTGTCGAACATTTTTACGCTATTTTAGCCCCATTCTCTTTCATTTATTCTTCTCATTCTCTTTCACATATACCTACACTTTATAAAGACGCACACTGAGTAACAACAACTTCCGTGACGAATGCGTCACAGAAGTTGTTTGATAACTTTTGTACGATATAGGTGCTAAAAATAATACAATTTATTATCTCCTTTCAGATATTCATCGCATGATTTGCCACGGCGACCCACCTGTAACCATGAGAAAAATTGAAGTGTAAGATGCTTAAAATTAAGGACTTCTTGCATTTCCATAAATTATTTTATAAAAACACTGACAAACTATCGCAAGACGCTATTATCTTAAAATGCTGCAATGGTCTATCTGTAAAACGACGCAAAGTAAACACATCAAGAAAAGGCCTTGAGTTCACAATTAAATATCATATTTATGCCAACAAAAAACTTATTCCTGTCTGTCAAAATACGTTTGTGCGGTGTTTGAACAAAACAAAATATCGAGTACAGTATGTCACTGCAAACTTTTTTCGTAATGGAACTGGGCTTGTTGAGAGACGAGGATAGACCACAAAACTCGCTTATACGAATGGAAGAAAGATGTAATTCAAGCATATCAATTCTTTAAAATGTTCAGAGGCTGTCTGAACATTTTAGCAGCTCCGCCAGACGATATTTTCCAAGTACGCTAAATATAAATAAGCTGTATAAAATGTTCATTGCGGAAACTGCACACACGGCTATAAAAAGGTCATACTTTCGTCAAATATTTAACGAGAATTATAACCTCGGCTTTGGCAATCCACGTACCGATGTGTGTTCCACCTGTTTGAATTTTGATGAGCGATTTAAAATTGAAAAGGGCGAATCAAAGCGAAACGATCTGAGGATACAACAAAGAGTCCATCGCCTCCGAGCTAACGCATTTTATACTTTTCTCAAGGAAAAACAGGAAGGCATGAAAACATTCTCATTTGATTGTCAATAAAACCTTCCACTCCCTAAGGTTCCAGATCAAATTTGCTATTACAGCAGGCAATTGCATTTATACAATGCAATTGTTGTAAAAGGTAGCTCAAAGGATCCTTTGAATAAAAACAATGTGTTTTGCTATATTTGGACAGAAGGCGTTCTCTGTAAAGGATCCAATGAAATAGCGTCGGTGGTATTTCATCACTTAAATAAAACGGACTTGACCAATATCACGCGTATCCGCTTAATAGCCGACGGTTGCGTAGGTCAAAATAAAAATACGACAATGCTTGGCATGCTACCTAAGTGGCTGTTGTCGAAACCACATATCAAAATCATAGAAGTTATTTTTCCCGTAACAGGGCATTCTTTTATGCCAGCTGATTGGGTTTTTGGCAACGTAGAAAAAGAGTTGAGAAAAATGGAAGTTGTTATAGACCCTGAGTATACTGAAGTAATGAAAACCACGCAACTGTCACAAATTTAAATACTATTGAAATTTTCGATTGGCGAAAAGCTGTTCAGTCGGCAATGAAAGCGCCCGGTAGTCTTCCATTCAAAGTAACTCTTTCTAAAAAATTCGTAATCAAACGATCAAAGCGACTTGGTAATGCCTTGATTAGAGGGGAACTTTATTATAAATCAGATCTAAGCACGTTCCAAAATGTATGCAAAAAGAATAAGAACACTTCAGACATAAATTCTACAATAATCAACCCTGGTCTCATTAATGTAAAATCAGCAAAACTGGAAGACGTAAACAAACTCTTGCAAAAGCACTTTGGAAACGACTGGAAGACATTGCCAAGCCTTGAATATTATGCGAATATTCCTACTACCGAGTCTTTAGATGAAAATGAAGAAGATCGTGAAGATGAAACCTCCTGTGAACCTCACGAAGAACCGCCTTTGTTAGTGGTTTAAAAATTCTGACCTGTTTGTCTGATTTTCACAAATAAGTCTAATTATTAAACAGGTCCTTGGTCTTATTATTTTCGCATACTTACTACTACTGTAAAAAATAAAAAAACGGATAAAGTACACATGTTTTTCAATCATATTTATCCATGTTATGATCAAACAGACAAGGTTCGCAGCGAATGTCAATGTCACTGTCGGTTGGTATAAAAAACAGCTAGGTGATGGATTCTCAGGAACAAATACATCTTATAAAATGAATTACAATCAAAAGCAGCTTATGTAATTCATTATATTTAAATTGCGGTCCAATCTCTTAAGAGGGGGCCCCCTCTTAAGAGATTGGACCGCAATTTAAATACTTATACTGAATTTGTTTCTACAATTTTTTATTTTTTTCTCCCATAGCAACCTAGATATAGTGCACAAAATACCTATTAGTTCAAAAAAATCAAAGATAGAAGTATAAAAACTGCATAATCACGTACGAGCGTTTGTATGAAAAGTATGACGGGTTGGCCGCTCTTAACCTATTGACATCAAATTTACTTGACTTTTCGTCACCACAATTCTTAATCTCTTCATTAAACCTGTTCCAGTACATCGAGTTTTCTTGCACCTGCCTGCTCGACCGACATAATTAACGGAATATATTAGGTTTATATTTTCAACAGGTTGTTTTGCAGAAGAAAAACAGTTAATTCGTTGACTATTGGCAATATTTGGCAAAACTCACAGGTTGGTTGTGCGCAAGTAAATGTGCACGAGGTATAAATCTCAACAAACTCGTGTTCTAGTTACATAATATAAACCTTGTGTGTGCTCGACCGACATAATTAACGGAATATATTAGGTTTATATTTTCAACAGGTTGTTTTGCAGAAGAAAAACAGTTAATTCGTTGACTATTGGCAATATTTGGCAAAACTCACAGGTTGGTTGTGCGCAAGTAAATGTGCACGAGGTATAAATCTCAACAAACTCGTGTTCTAGTTACATATAAACCTTGTGTGTGAGAATACAGGAGAAAGAATTCTGTTCTGGGTATTATAACGCAGACCGCACGGACAAAACGAACGGACACACGCCACGCTATCGCCAGTTTGGCGGCCGGCCGGCGGCCATTGTCATTTTGTCATCAACTCTTATTCAGTCAGTGTTCTTCTCGGTTTAGTTTTCTGTGGTGTTCTTTTGGTTAAATTGGCTGATTGTAGTGATTGTGTGCAAAGACAATATAACCACTACGTTAATTGTGTGATTACCTATACTACTATGGACGAAGTAGCGGACCTGCTGAGGATCTGGGAGGTCTCAGAGCTTATTCCTATTATTTATTATTTCTGCGTAATTATACCTACTTATTCTTCATATTTTAAATTTTATATTTTACTAGCGACCCGCCCAAGTTTTGCACGCCTCTATATAGGTAAACAGGTAGGTAGGTACAGTGCATTATGGGCACTGACCTGTATGTACAGGTCAGTGATTAGGGGGGTAACTTGAGTAGTTAAGATTTAGGCTGGTTTACCTGTCGCGTGTACCGTTCAACGCTCGCTGACAAGTCAATGTATGTAAACGGCTGTCAGCGCTGAGCAGTCGCGTCCTAAGAATTCATACAAATTTACACCGGTCTGCGCCGACGATCACCGTAGCTCAGCGCGACAGGAAAACTAGACTTAAATTAGTCACACCCTCCACTAGGGCATTCTCAGATAGCAACCGTCATTCATTGTCCACTATAAAACGACACCAAATTGTGTCACCAAGAGGGCCCACAGGGGCATCACTGCGGTAATTAAATAATCTGATGAATCCACTCGGGGAACCAATGCTTTCTTGCTTATGAATCAGAATAAGAATATTATTTATAAGGTAAGTAATATTATTTAAGGAACCAACAGTTTGCCATAATTTAGTGTACAATTTAAACAAATCTGTTTTTTTTTTTTACTTTTTTGTATGCACAGTTTAGGCCAGGCACTAATAGTATGATATAGGTAGCTACCTACCTACCTAGATTCTGTTTTTTTATTGTAGGTGTGTTTACAAAAATCAGCTCGGGAGTTTCATTGCATTTGCATTGCATTTACGGAAAATACCTGTGGTGTTACAAAAATGATACTGTGAAAACAGCATACGCACTACGCGGTCAACCAAAAGGGCTAGATGGAAATATCAATTTTTCGAGAAATACTTTACAAATGTATTTTTACCTGCGATCGGAAATTAGCGACCAGTTCCACTAATTTATGAGGGCCACTCCACATATGTCGATTTAAAAGTGATAGAACTTGCCATTTCGGAAAATGTTACTATTTTGAAGTTACCACCGCATTCTTCGCATATTCTTCAACCGCTAGATGTAAGTGGACTCCATGCCCATGAAAGATCGGTGGGACGAAGCCGTGGTTAAATGGCAAAGGCTTCATATCGGATCAAAGTTACCAAATAGGAATCAGTACTGAAATATTGGATGTTTTGAATCCTGTTATTATATCCAATGGTTTAAAAAAAAACCGGTATCTATCCCTTAAATCGGCAAGTGATCCCAAAAGAAAACTTTGAACCCTTAACTTGGTCTAAATGGGAGCAGTATGTCCAATCTTCTAAGCAAGGCAACTACGGCGAATATGTTAATGAAGCTATCCAATCAACATCTGACCACAGTTCACAAGAAATGGTCAACAAACCTCTTCAAAATATTCCAATTCTCGCTAGATTGGTACTTAAAACTTAAAACTTTCCAACGGAACATAAAAACCTCAAATATTGTGAAGTTTCAAATCAAACAAAAGACAAGATGCAAAATCAAGAGAATGTAATAAATTACGATATTGAACAATAGGATAATTTATTACAATGTCTTGATCAGATTAAGAGAACTAAAAATATTGGAATAAATGAAATACTAAGAGTAAAGAAGAAACAAATAAAGAAACAAAAACCAATGAACAATTTAAGAAAATGCAGGAAGTGACAACTTACAACACACGGAATTTAAAAACATCAAATATTCTGAAATTTCAAATCAAACATGCAAACCAAAAATAAAAAATAAAACGCGTGACAAGAGACGCGGAGATACTAACTTCAAAAGAAGTTATTGAAAGAATAGAAAAGGAACAAGAAGAAAAAAAAACAAAGTAACCAAAAAAGATAATAAACCAAAAAAGGATAAAGAAACAAAAATTGAAAAGCAAATTAAAAAGAGAAAGAGAGGTATTAAAAGAAATATTAAAATAAAAAATAACCATTGTGAAACTGACAGCAACAACAGTTGTTCCTCAATCAGATGATAACAAATCAGATGAAGACGCTAAGACTTTTTGGGAAAGCATATTAACTGCAGAACTTAGCGTGAAACTTATGAGCAATTTTCTGTAATCGCGTATTTCAACAGAAATGGCTTCAAAGGAAATAGTAACCACTTCTATGGCTATACCATCATTTTCGGAAGAAACTCAGGTCCCAACAATTCCAGAAGAAGGCACTTTTGTTGTAGCGAAATTTAGTTCTGCGCGGGGCAAAAAGACTTACAAATACGTATATATACTCTATTAAAAGTGAATTTTGCATTCAGAGCAAAACCAGGCATAACAATAGTATGCCGATTTGCTATTTTGTTTTGATCCATCTCCATATAAAGAATGACAACTTAGCAAAGTCATCATTAATGACATACTACTTACATACTATGATTTTGCCTGCCAAATCTTCTCAATAAAATGTATGAAACAAACAAACGTACAGTAGTATTTATTTTATCAATACAAATTTTACGGTAAACAATAAACTATTTGGCACCGATACCATTTTTGTCCGAAATAGTAACATCTAGCAAAAACGTACGAATTTGAACACTCATAATAAGACTTAAATTATATATAAAAGGGGTAAAAAATCTTACAATCAATCATTCAACTTCTGCACCTGAGTCCTGACTGGGTTGTGCTACTGTTATAATACTAAATCTACAACGTCGGTAAATGCCTAATATAAAAACAAATTCTTTGAATTATGTTATAGCCCTAATGATACCAGTACCTAAACGATAATGTTCTCTTTCAGTTACCAAGCTGGGTTTACAACACCGAACCCCACCTACTCTAAATACAACTTATGATAACAAGAATGACTTAATAAGTTTTTACAAAACAATCTCCATCGGTGGTGCTAAAGTTACTCCGATCGAAATCTACAACACGAACCAATTTCAAAATAATTCTATGTGGCAGCGCAGCGCGGAAAGATGTTTTCAACATATTGTGAAGAACATTTACAATGATAACATACATATACTTACGTGTCAAAGACTTGCTACCATATTTAAATAATACTTTTTATCAATCCTTGTAAATGGAAAACTGGAAGGAATATTCAAATGTTTGTATGTTCATATGTTGATCATTTCTAGTAAATATCAGTGTTGGGTAAATTTATGTGCATAATATGTTGTAAATGTATTTTGAAATGTGTTTTGTGATTGTATTTTTGTTACCTTAATAACATATTTTATAAGTTACAATTGTTACTAACTATTAATGGATCATTGTAATCTGACATTAAATTACTTTAAATACGTTAACTCAATTGTTAATTTGAAGAATCGGCTCAAACCATCGAATCGTATTTTGAAGAGTACCCGACTTTAAAAAAACCACATGGATTACCAACTATTACTTACGTTGGTAAGTAATGGTTGGTAATCCAATAAAAAAAACCACAAGGATATGTGTTGACATATCCTTGTGATTTTTTAAGTCCGGGAACTCTTCAAAATACGACTCGATGGTTTGAGCGGATTGTTCATTTTCATCATGTAACTTGCGTATTCGTTCTTTCACCGTTGCTTTCCATTTCACCAGGAATAAAGACTAAGGATCCGATGAGTTACGTCGCCAGTTTAGGGAGTACGGGACCTTTGTTTCCATTTTCACATGGCTAATGCTTTTACTATAAATGTCTTATTAATTCGATTACTTCCGTTAGTATGTCGCAGTCATGTACTCGTAGAACACCGACTTTTATTAGATTACAATAAATGTTTGTATCTTTTAACTGTATTATCAACTTATTATTTCTATTGCAGTTAAGCACGGACTTTGATATGGCGTACGGCCAGTAGTAAGATAGTTTATTATTTTATCAACTATCCGATTACTAAAAAGGTTCTACTGAAAGTTCTCAGTAAACGAAAAAAAGAAAAAGACAGACTCAGCGCCCAAATTTTAGAATTATCACAATGTAAGTAAACACTGGTTTTATCTATACTAATATTATAAAGAGGTAAAATTTGTTTGTATGTTTGTATGTATGTAGGGGGTAATCTTTGGATCTACTGAACCGATTTTGAAAATTCTTTCACTAATAGGAAGCTACATTATCCCCGAGTGCCATAGGCTATACAGTGTGTAACAAGGCCCTTCACGAAGCCGTCAACCAAGCATTATGTACATCAAAGTAAGTAACTTTGCGCAAAAATTATTGCTGGGAAACTTTTTTTTTTTGGGGTTCAAAATCACGTTTTACGGTAGGACTCAGTGTAACGCACTCAAAAAATTGTGCTAATGGATGGATTGAACAGTACGGGGGTCATGGAGGTGTTTAAAGTAAAAATCTTACATTCAAAACATGTATTTCAAAATACTTTGGCCCCCAATATCTCTGTAACTAGAAGGTTCCCAGGTATGGTCTAGAACAAAAAAATGATCGCAATGACAGGGAGAACAAGTGCCCTTCGGCTTCGTTAAGGGTCTTGTTACACCCTTTATTTACAACGTGCCCGTGGGATAATTTCTGACAAAAACGCGAGCGAAGGCAGGGGCAACAGCTAGTGTTACATAAAATCCCCTTTGCACGCCGGTGTGCCTTTTACATTAGGTATCCGGAGAAGAGTGTAGCGCGCCGTTAAGGCGCAGACCGCAGTCAAATACCATCTCACTCATTTTGACCTTTTGAAAGACATAAAAATTCTGATCTTATTTATTAGAATCGCCGGCAATCATTTTGTGTGCGATCCGATTGCATACAGTTGAGCAAAAAAATAATTTGGAATTTATAAATGTTTCTACCAAATTACTTGCCTGAATACGAAAACCAGTAAAGTTCACTTTGTGAGTAGAAACTTGTTAGAATCATAATATTTTTTTCGCTTAATCTTTCAATAGGTCAAAATGTGCGAGCGAGAAGTTGTTTCATGGTGTTCAGCGCCTTAACGTGGTTTTCACCATTTACCACCGCTCCTTAGTACTCATTACAATTTTTAAAAAAAGTGTTTATTTTATCTCAAACGGTTACATTTCAAAATATGAATGAAACAGCCCCAGTAAGTTATTAATAATACTTGAGTTGGGGTTGTCTCGCTCTTTCCCTTAATTGATAGTTACATAAATTGGGATTTTATAAATTAAGAAATAAAATAATGAGAACAAATAGAAAATAAAATATAAATAGGAAAATAGTATTAAACCCCTCGACTTCTTCCTTTATTTTAAATATAGAGACATAACAGTGAACGCTACTAGATATGGTGTGCCTGTATGTAACTAACCTCACAACACACTCTTTTTACGTTACGTTTGACCCATCATTATTTAGGTACACTACACAACAACACATTATATTCACACTGACCTATCTTTGCAGCGGGTGACGAAGAAAATGCAAACCTGGCGGGATTTCTGAGTATTCCGCACCTATTAAATTTCCGGCTAGTACAACATTTGGTCAAAAAAGGAAAAGAGCGAAGACTGAGAAAATAAACCGCTGTAAACCTAAAAATGCGATGCCCGAGATGCGTTTATCAGACATATTAAAGCAGACATCGAAATTAAAAATGCAATCGCAAGTCTTAAGGAATAGAAGAATTTCTTCCCAACCTTTTGTAATAATTGTTGGGGAAGAACTGCGCAACATTACCAACTACTTGGTAGTGGCAAACGAAAACGTGCTCTATGAACGGTCTAACATAAAACATTTAATGTGCTTGAGGAGGAGTGGAGGGATCTCGTCAGAACTAGGTGCACTGTCGTCTTTCATATTAGTAATGAGATTGACAATTTCACTGTTGTCTGTTGGCTGAAAAAACAGAGTCTTTGGATCGGTTTATGAGAGAGGCAACATTGTATAGTTTGCTTTCTGTAGTCTGGAGTTTGTTTAAAATGTACACACGCAGTTGTCAGAATCATCTTTATTTATATATATACTTATTATCAAAGGACTCCTCTCGCTTTGGGCGGAGCAGGAGGGAGTGTCACTTTTACTGACTAAAACCCATCCATGTTCCTTCATCGCCCTTTGTGTTCCAGGTCCACGGTATCTCTTTCGATCAGACCCGCAGCCCCGAAGATAATAGATCCTCACATTATGATTTGGTTAAGAGGAATCATTGTGTTAGTAGGCTCCAATGGAAAAAAAAACTAGATTGAATTGAACACCAATATTGTTTGATTCATTTTTTTTTTCAGTGTATAATCGACAAAGATAAACCAGGATTTGGTACCAGCAATGACGGAAATACCGCACGAGCATTTTTTAATAATTATGCCACAATAGCGCGGATTACTGGTCTCGATGGAAACCTTGTTCATTGCTGTGGGACAATTCTTGCAGCTTCAGGCTACGAAATCGATAGCGAAAAAAATTATGATTACTGTGGAGACCAGGGAGATATATTAAGGTGCATACACCACATAAAATGCCGTATTGTAATAAGGTATTTCAGTCGAAATTAAAAAAAAGTCGCGACGCAGTCGGAATTGTTGAAAATTGTTGTTCTTGCTTAAAAAAATATGACCTAGTTAAAAATAAAATGGTTGGATTGGGAACTGAACAATGCGTCAGGTCATGACGAGGTTTTTTCATTATGAATTATTATTTAGGTAAGTCATATAGATTTAGGCTTACAAGTTGTAAGTATTAACAATAGCCTAGTTCTGCGAAAAGGTGGGAGGTCGGTCACAGCTATCCCTAACATCAATTCACCGTCGTTCTCAACAATTGAACATTTCGGAGACATCATTGAGACGAATTTTGCATAAAGACCTTGGTATGACGCCATACAAAGTCCAATTGGTTCAGGAGTTGAAGCCAACTGACCATCCAATGCGTTTTCGCTTCGCTGAGTGGGCCTGCGATCGACTTACAGAAGAAGCCGATTTTGCCAAAAAAAATATCTTTTCAGATGAAGCTCATTTTGATCTTGGCGGGTATGTAAACAAGCAAAATTGTCGCATTTGGGGCACAGAAAATCCGCACGCATACATTGAAAAGCCGATACACCTAAAACGAGTCACTGTTTGATGCGGATTTTGGTCCAGAGGCATAATTGGGCCATTTTTCTTCGAAAATGAGCAAGGAGTGGCCGTTACAGTCAATAGCCGCGTCCAGACCGGCTGAGCGCGGCTCGCGAGTCCCGCTCGCGAGTCAATAGTTCGGCCGGTGTGGACGGCGCTCGGGCTTCCTCGGGCACACGTTGGCTCGGCCGAGCGCCGCTCGGCCCCGAGCCATGCGTTGTCGGTTTTTGCCGATGCTCAAAGGCGGCTCAGTCTGAGCTGCTCGCCCGGTGTGGACGGACGTAACGACACTCGCGAGCCAGAATCAAAAATGGATAAAAAAGACAGTATTCGCTTAATACAACTTTACGGAAGCTTCAAAATGTTATGGGATTCGAAAGATCCAGATCATTTAAATAAAAGCAAGCGAGAAGATTGCTGGAGGAAGATCTCTAAGGAAATGAAGTTACCAATACCCGAGTTGAAAAAGAAACTTGACTCATTGACAGGTTCATACCGACGCGAAAAGTCAAAGCAGAGAAAAAGTAATATCACTGGTTCAGGTAAGGATTCTTTTTAACACCTTTGCTCGTAAAGCTGATGTAATTCCACCGGTTTTAAATATGTAAAGCGGGTCATAAAAAACACGTACCTACTCGGCGCGCGGCGCCAGTCAGTAGGCAGCGCTAGGGCGCTGTTAAAATGGCGGGAAAGCAGTGTGCATTCACAAATTGAGTTTATTTAAATGTTTTTTTTTTCTGTTTCCTCGCAAATGTGTTAAAAAACGTCGTACGATATACGTGCGTATTGGTTATAACATCTTAACGCACTAATATCGTAATGTACTATTATTTACTTATAGTGAATGTTAGATTAGTTAATCTCATTATCAAATATCAATATGTACAACATTTACTATAGGACACACCAAAGGAAACGAAAAATAACCTATAACGTCTACATATTTGTTACAGGCGCTGACGAAATTTATATATCGAAGTGGTTTGGTTTCAAATATTTTGACTTTATGTCAAATAAAGATGACACAGGAATTACACAAGAAGCCGGAATAGATAACGCAAGTCCTTTATTTATGTTTATTAAACATTAATATTGATGCTGCCATGGAATTATTCCGTTTGTTACAAAATGTGTTGCTAAATGTAGACGAATATCTTTAGCACTAACAGTACCTCTGCGCGGAATGGCCGTTAGAGGTAATAGTGCTGTAGATGGAATATTGTTTCTCCATTGACCTGGAATAAATGAACCATCAACTTCTCTATCATAATATTGTGGTGGAATAGAATAGTTATTTCTTCGTAAGTAATTATATAAATACACTGTTGCTAAGACAACTTTTGTAGCTTTTTCTGGCTCTAGGAGGATAGGTTTCCTAAGGACTCTGTAGACTGAACTTAAAATACCAAAGGCATTTTCAACGACTCTGCGAGCTCTGCTAAGTCTGTAATTAAACACTCTTTCTTTGGAACCCGCCTCTGGATTACCTTCAAATGGTTTCATAGTATATTTGGTAAGCATAAAAGCTTTGTCGCCCAATATGAAATATGGTATTTTCATTATGTACGGTATTTGTAGTATCTGCGCTTCAGGAATGTTCAGTTGACAGTTTTCTAATTTTCGATATAAAATCGTATTTTTTAAAACTCCGCCGTCGGAAATACGCCCTTTACTTCCGACATTAACAAACAAGAATTTGTAATTAGCATCCACGAGAGCGAAGAGCACTATACTAGGAAAATTCTTGTAGTTGTCGTAATCAGTACTTATATTGATGGGTCTTTGAAGAGTTACGTGTTTCCCGTCCATAGCCCCTATAACATGTGGGAAGTTCCATTTTATTTCAAATTCATTTGATACTGCTAGCCATTCTTCTTCTGTGGACGGTGTCTGCAAATAACAAAATAAACATTATTTTTACAGAGCAATCCTTCTCAACAACCAGGACCATCACAACAACCGACGCCATCCCCACAACAACCCGAGCCATCCCCACAAGAACCCACGCCATCCCCACAAGAACCCACGCCATCCCCACAAGAACCCACGCCATCGCTACAAGAACCATTGCCATCGCCACAACCATCACGAAAGAAAAGACGGCTGAATACGAATGCACAAAATGATTCTCTTGACAATTTATTGAAGGACACCTTTGCCATAATTGAGAAAAGTTCAACTTCCATAAATGATCCATGTGTAGCATTCGGTAATCATATTGCACATGAACTCAGAAAATACGATCCTTACACTCAATCATGTGTTAAAAATGCTATTAATACTATTATTCACGAAGCGGACATGGGAAAATATCAGATGTATAGACCAGTATATTACACACAACCACCCACTACCACGTCAACCATAACTTCCGGTGAAAATCTGCAGAACACACAATTTACTCCTGCTACTACTACAGAAACATCAGACTTTAATTTTGGTGACAGCTCCGTTATTTAAATATGAGGCAGATAAATAAATAATTTGATTGCTTAATTACCATGATTTTTATTTACCTTAACGTAATCACGGAGGGCGTCTATAATTGCATCACACGTTTCTGGAACTATAGTTGATATAGATTGTTTCGATACTCTAAAAAGATATTGAAGACTGCTATAGGAGTCTCCTGTTGACAAATATCTCAATGTTAGCAGCACTCTTTCGGATACAGTTATTGCTTCTCTGTAGTTAGTGTCACATTTTTGTATTTTCACAGCCACTAAGGAGCACAAATATTCAATGTCTCCCGCAGACATGCGTGTAAAATTTGAGACTGAATGGTCGATTGTTAGTTCCTTTAACAAACTGTTACCGTATTGGTTTCGGTTTTGGTACAATTTTTTAATCCAGAGTTTTCGTTTCGTTTTTCTTTTTTGTATGATATATCCAGACAACATAAGCGCCGCAGCAGCTAACAAGACGTGGTTTTCCATCGTTATACGGAGAGAAACTGAATGCTCAAACCGGCTCACCTTGGCTTGCGAGCGCGGCTCGGAACTTTTCACAATTAGCTCGGGTGCCACGGCTCGCGAGCAGGAAGTCTGAGCGCGGCTCCCGAGCCGCGCTCAGCCGGTCTGGACGCGGCTAATAGCGATCGTTATCGGGCCATGTTGAACGAAGTTTTGTTCACAAAAATTGAAGAGGAGGATATTGGCAACATTTGGTTTCAACAGGACGGCGCTACGTGCCACACAGCCGAAGCTACACTCGATGTTTTGCGCCCTGTTTTTGAAGATCGCATTATCAGCCGCAGAGCTGATGTCGTTTGGCCACCTCGGAGCTGCGATTTGACACCGTCGGACTATTATTTGTGGGGTGCCCTCAAAGATAAGTGTTACGCCGACAAGCCAGAGACAATTGACGCTTTAAAGGACAATATTCGTGAAGCCATTGGTGAAAGCCATTTAACGCCCCATATACGCAAACACAATAACACACACACACACATACACACCCACACCACACTCTGACGCTCACTCACACAATATATTCTTACACACACGCACGATAGTAATAAACAAATTAATAATATTGTTATACTTACATTTGCACCGCACCACACTTGTAATAGCAGCTCGAACATGTTGGTGACGGAAGTAACTGGTGCTTATAGCACAGGAGTCCTCCTAGTTTAAGCCCAGTTGCACTTGTCTTGTATCTTGCCACTAAGTTAGTCTAATTAAGGCACAATAACTGTAAATAGGTTTAAGTCTTGAACAAATAAATATTGTTTATTGTTTATTAAATACAGCTGCACACAATCGATAATGTGCTTAAAAATTGGACCGATCGTGTAGGCTACTGCATGGCCAGCCGAGGCAGCCATTTGAATGAAATTATTTTCCATTATTAACCGGAAGGATTGTACTTTCAAATAAAAAAAGAAATTTGAGAAAATATTCAGTAGTTTTTTTATAGCATTTTCAAAAAAAAAAGTTATTTGGCGGACCCTGTATTTCTTCTGTGAGCGAAACGTAAACAATCATTCCTTTTGTGAATGCAACGCAACACTCGCAGACTAGACTCGCATGGACAAAAATTCTGTTTATTGTGTTGTAAAGTCAGTCAGTACCCCGGTGGTGATTTAGTGGATAAAAGTGTTAATTTATATTGTGATTTCGTTCATACTTCGAAGGTTATAAGATAAGGTAAGTCAATATGAACTTTTATAACAACTTTAATGTAAAGTATTTGTCAACATCAATAGGTATAAACAGGTTCCTATCTTTTATAAGTCTTAATTGCAATGTATTTCTTTATGGATACCTATCGGAATTTATAAAAAGTGCATAGTTTATGTAGTTTTTAAATTCAAACTGTGTTAGTGTTTTTTTTCGAGAACTAAAATTTTTAGCTGTTCGAGTATGTTTATAAGCACGCTCGTGCTTATAAAAATATTAGCCTCAAAAATTTTCAACAAATTTTTATTATTTTCATCGAGTTTTTCTATTGTTGCGCCTAGATCTAGATTACTTTGTATCATAAGAACTCCGCACTAGAATCTGGTTTTGTTTCAGTATAAAATAACGTAAGTAAATAATTTTATTCGGTTTCGTTCGGTTTTTTTATAATCTGCTACACAAAAAACATCGAACTACAGATCGATAGATCTCGTATCGCATATTATTAACTAGGGTGGTAGAGTGGAGCCGTAGCAATAAGTTGTATTTCAATGTGGCCAAATGTTCGGTGTTATCATTTTCCCGTGCCCGCTACCCGAGTCATTATCAATATTGCATGGACGGAATCCGACTGCAACGTGTCTCAGAGGTTAAGGACTTAGGCGTGCGCTTTACAGCGGACTTAAATTTCCGTAAGCATATCACGGATGTTTGTAAAAAAGCATACCGCAATTTAGGGTTGGTCTTACGGCTAGGAAACCAGTTCACGAACATCAGTGCTCTAAGATCGTTGTACGAAGCGCTTGTAAAAAGTCATTTGGAATGCAATGCTGTCGTCTGGTCGCCACATGAAGCCAAGTACAAACTAATGCTAGAACGTATCCAGAACAAGTTTGTGAGATTCCTGTACTTAAGGCTGTATGGTGTGTATCCAGGATATCCAGTGCTATATCCCACTCTATTTGTACTGGGCATGGTAGGCTACTATAAAATGGAAGTTAGAAGGGAAGTAGCTCTCGCCACTTACTTATTAAAGATTATGCGTGGTAAAATACACAACCCAGGCGTTCTAAGTACGGTTGGGTTGTGTGTGCGTGATGGGCACGTGGGGCGACGGAGGCGGCCACCGCTGCTGTGGGTGCCGCCCGCTCGCACCAACCTGCTGCAGTACGCGCCGCTGTCGCGCGCGCTGCGTGCACTCAATATGGTGTCACAACAGATTGACTGCTTCAATTGTACTCTCAGTGAATTCACACGGGCCGCATTTTGTAAAATCAGTCTTGGTTGGTAAATAATATAAATGTTATACTAATCTTTGTAAGCGAGCTTGATAAATGTAACTATAACTACACTATTGTATTAGGTAAGCCTGTGATGATAGTTGTATGTGTTTAAATAAATAAATAAATAAACTTTGACGCTACTGGGCCTGTTTTAAAAGTTGGTACTTATCTAATGAAATAATTATTTAATTTCAATGTTTTATTTTTTATTTTTAGGTCATCATGTCTGGAGGACCAAGTAGAGACAGAGATAAAGGGAGGAAATGGGAATCCGGAGCATTAAAAAGAAAAAGAAAGGCTGAAGCTGTTATATCCAACCAAGCTCTAAGTTCCAGTATGATGAAATTTCTCAAGAAACCTTCGAGTGTCACTGCTTCAGAGTCATCTGATGAAACTTTAGTTTCTGAGCCAGCATCAGAGTCAAATGCATCTTTATTTGGAAGTTCTGATACAGTTTTACCTGCAACATCGAGCGAACCTACTATGATCCAAATGTCGGAACCCAATAAAGAGTTAGAAAGTGAAACGTTGTGTGACTCAGAAAATCAAGTGGAAGGAGTTAATTTAAGAGAGTCATTTATAGACTTTGATCCAGGGAAGTGGGTACTTCCAGTAAACGATTCGCAGCGTCATGACCTAATTCAAAACGGACCCAATCAAGATCTAGAGAAATCTGATGACAGTTACCCAAAAGACGCAAATAAAAGACATTTTTCTAAATTTCATTTCACTCGAAAATTAAGTAACGGCGAAACGCAACATCGCCGATGGTTAGTTTACTCCATTTTTCAAGATAAAGTTTATTGCTTTCCATGTAGACTTTCTTCAAATATGCAGACACAGATGGTAAAAGAAGGATGTTGTGACTGGAAAGATTTGAGTCGGATATTGCAAAGACATGAACAAAGTCAAGGACATATGGAATGCATGATTAAATGGATGGAATTCTATAAAGGAATCAAACACGGAAAAACAATAGATTAAGATAATGAGAGATCTATTAAAGAATCGCAAAGTACGTACAAAGTACAAGTACTGGTACAATTTGTTTGAAAGAATGATTGATATCATAAACTACTTATACTTAGCCTCACACAATTTGGCATTCAGAGCTCATCGAGAATCCTTTAAAATGAACGATAGCAAAAACAGTGGCAACTTTATAGATTTATTTCAGTTGTTATCCAAATATGATCTGACACTACGGGAGCACATGCAACGTATTAATGCAAAGCAACTAACTCAACATTATCTGAGCCACGACGTCCAAAATGAATTAATTGCATTAATGTCTAAATCAGTTATTGAAGAAATTATACACAGAGTTAAACAAGCAAAATACTATGCCTTCTTGCTCGATTGTATCAGGGATGTCAGCCGCGTTGAACAAATGTCAATAATATTAAGATTTTGCAATTATTCAACTGGAGCAATAGAGGAACATTTTATTAGGTTTATTGCAGTCACAGAAACAACGGGAGAGTATTTAACAAATTCCATATTACAAGAACTGGAAAGAAATGGTCTAGATATCCAAAACTGTCGAGGACAGGGATGTGACATCGGCGCCAATATGGTCGGTATTAATAAAGGTATCAGAACAAGAATACTTAATATAAACCCAAGAGCATTCTTTACGCCGTGCGGATGTCACAGTTGGAATTTGCTTTTGATGGATGCAGCTAAGCCTTCTACAACAGCCAAAACGTTTTTTGGCTTCATCAATAAAATCTATGTGCTGTTATCAAAGTCAAGTAAGCGTTGGGATATTGTGAAAACTAAATTAAAATTGACATTAAAACCTCTGTCTGAAACACGATGGGAGAATAGAATCGGAGCAGTTAAAGCAATATTTTTGCAATTTGATGATGTTATCGAATGCGTGAATGACCTGAAAAATAAAAGTAATGATTCTGAAACTCTAATGGCGCATCCACACATGCCCGGCGGCACGGCCGGCGGCATGGCCGGCGGCCGTGCCGCCGGCATTTACCGCATCTCAGCCGCGGCACGCGCGGCTTTTGGTTGCCGGCGGCAGTTTGCTTGCGGCTTCGATACGGAGTGGTAGTGTTGTCGTATAATTTCATAGAAGTAAATAACGAAATGACAGAATTTAACTGGGATGATAGTGCAGTACTTTTATTAATAGAAAAGTATCAAGAAAATGAACCATTGTGGAACCCAAGGCATATGGATTTCAAGAATCGCAACAAAAGAAATGATGCTATTAGGGATATTGCTTCTGTGTTCAACATAGCATCA
The DNA here is from genome assembly GCA_947578425.1 of Eugnorisma glareosa. NCBI lineage: Eukaryota > Metazoa > Arthropoda > Insecta > Lepidoptera > Noctuidae > Eugnorisma > Eugnorisma glareosa. The sequence continues at coordinate 12,889,588 of OX387960.1, read as the reverse complement.
TCAGAAATTGAGAGAAAACTGAAGAATTTATCCAGCCATTATTTTCGAGAAAAACGCAAATATGAAGAATCTAAAAGGAGTGGATCTGGACGGGAAGATGTTCAATTGCCGAAATGGTTTGCTTATAAGGCGTTATCATTTCTTAGTGACAAGAATGCACCGGTACCGACTCTGAACAGCCACGCACCTATTGTAAGTACCCATCAAATTTTTTATAATCAAGTAGACTAGTTGGTCGCCTATTGATCGAAATTCGACCATAATTAATTTAAAATACATATTTCATTAAGTAATATTTTCGTAAATAGGGGTACAAAGATTTTTTCTCGCGTATTAATATTAGATACCTACTACCTACAACCCGGTAACAATATATAATACCACGGAGAGCGGACGAGCATACTCTCGTATTTGAACCTTATGCAGTCGGCAAAACGCTCACCGAAAGCGAAGTATTCGGGAATAAGCGCTCATCAAGAGTGTAGGTATAGGCGTCATCAATGGTGACTGTATACATGTAATGTTTATAAGCTTGGTTTTTAGGGTTCCGTACCCAAAGGGTAAAACGGGACCCTATTACTAAGCCTCCACTGTCTGTCCGTCTGTCTGTCTGTCCGTCTGTCTGTCTCCAGGCTGTATCTCATAAACCGTGATAGCTAGAAAGCTGAAATTTTCACAAATGATGTATTTCCGTTGCCGCTATAACAACAAATACTAAAAATAAAATGAAAAAATATTAATTACAATAAACGTGTGAAATCGCAAATTATAACTTTGTTATTTTATTATTATATAGTTGTATGAAAAACAAAGTTATTTTTTGTTGCCGAAAAATGTTTGTATTTTGGCTAGTTGTAGGTAATAGATACGTTCATTTTTCATAGATAATGGTACGGAACCCTTCGTGGGCGAGTCCAACTCGCACTTGGCCGGTTTTTATTAAATATTTACATACTGATTGGATATTTCAAAACATAATGTTAAAGCTTGTTTGCAATTATTTATAAGATTTCCTTTTTATTTTCAGTCTTCTCAAGTTAATATCACTCCCCAGACTACGCTACCTTCGACAAGGAGGTCACGAAAGCGAAACATAGAGGGAGATCCTGAAGTTGATGAAGCTTTGCAATTACTGAGGGAGATTACATCTAATGCAAGGCAACGCGATGATGCTGCTATATTTGCAGACTATATAAGTAGCAAGTTGAGGAAGATGGATCATTACACGATGTGTACAGTACAACATCAAATCCAGAATATTGTCTATGAAGCAGAAATGAGAATGGGTCCGATGAATTTTGATACCAATAATACTACTCAGCCTCTTCGTTATCAAAATGTTCGTCCAGGATACTTCACAGGCCAACCTACAACGTCAACAATGTCACCATCGCCCTCAACTTCGCGCTCTTACTCTGTTCAATCAGACTATGAAATGCAAAATAGCCCAGATGTCAACACAAGTGACAGTCTGTTACAAGTCTTGGAAAATAATTTAACCGAAAATAGTGTTATAGAAGTGTTAAGAAATGTTTCTGATTCCTAAATAAAACAATTATTTGGATAATCATATTTTATTTCTTTAAAACATTATAATTGATATTGCCAAGGAAGCTGACCTTGTTCCGATAGAAAATAACATTTTAGCTCATTTCTAATTACACTTGGTTCTACATTTAGAGCGATCTGCGGAATATTTTGTTGCTCTTCGTTCAAAACTCCATCAGTAGTTCTTTCATTTCTCTTCATAAAATTATGCAGATGCACACAAGCCATCACGACAAGTTTTGCTTTCTCATTTTGTAAGCCAATGCGTGAATGTAAAATTCTGAATTTATTAGATAAAATGCCAAACGCGTCTTCTACAACCATGCGCCCGCGACTAATTCTATAATTAAAAACCCTCTCAGGTGATCCTTTTGCATGATATCCAGAAAATGGTTTTATTATATTCTGTGAGATGGGGAAAGCATCATCACCGATGAAATAAAAAGGTACAGGTGTATTTCTCCCTTGTAATGGGATCGCTTGTGGCAGACTTAAAGTTCCATCTCGTATCATATCAAATAAAGTTGAATTGCGTAGAACTCCACCATCAGATATTCTGCCCTGACATCCAATGTCCACGTATAAAAAGTTATAATTGGCATCGATTAAAGCTAGCAAAACAATACTGAAATATGACTTATAATTAAAAAACTCAGAACCGCTATTAATTGGACATGAAATACGTATATGTTTCCCATCGAGGGCACCTACGCAATTAGGTACATTCCATTTCTGCATGAAACTCCGAGCCACTGATAGCCATTCTTCCTGTGTATTCGGCATCTGTAAAATAAAATTGTTTGTGATATTTGTGTGTGTAGTTCTAGTTATATGTATGTAAAATGTGTGTGAAGTTCCAGGTACAGTATAAAATCATAGATATTATAATTCGACTAGGAATAGATATGTTACTTAGGAAGGTTCAGTTTCTAACTACCTAATGTGTTACGGATATTTGTACTTACCCTTAAATAATTGGATAATGTAGATACCAACGCTTGACAAACATCTGGAATTATTAAAGAAATAACTTGTGGAGACACTTTAAACAGCGTACCGAGTGAAAAATAAGAGTCTCCTGTAGCCAGGTATCTCAAAGTAATTGCTAGTCGATCGGAAGCTGACACAGCATTTCTCCAGCGGGTGTCAGTTTTTGATATCATGGGTCCAGTTAAATTCAGTAATATTTCAAATTCTTCACTAGAGATCCTTAGAAAAGTGTTAAATTTCGAACGAATATTTCTTCGGTTTATGTCATCCTTTCTAAAATCTTCAAGTATCAGGGACACATTAGGCCTATTTCGTAGACTTGGTCTGACCCAATATCTTCGTTTGATTTTGCGGTTCTTTTTACGAATAATAACATACAACACTACACTTGCGATACACGCAACTATATCATAGTCCAACATCTTTCAATCCTACGTACACGACTAACTTCGACGAAAGTCACAACACTACTGCGAAAATTGCAACCGCATCTGCAGGCCGCCGGCAACCGCCGGTAAAGCCGGCGGCCTGCATTCAGCGACAAGGCGGTCTGAAACCCGGCGGCATAAGCCGGCGGCATGTGTGGATGCGCCATAAGCGACTGTGACGCAGTCTTGAATGAAATTTTAACTTTTGAGTTTGTTATTGCGATACACGTATGGTACGAGGTTTTACTACGTGTGAACAATATAAGCAAACTATGGCAAACGGTTCAAGTCAACTTGAAAGTCGCTATTGATACTTTACGGTCATTTTGCAGCTGGATTCAAGAATACCGTAATACAGGATTTGACAATAGTGTTGCACAAGCTCGATTATTTGTAGAGAAAAGTACTTTCGAAATTGAGATTCAATTTAAAGAAAAAAGAACAGACAGGTGAAAAAGAATGTTCGATTATGAACATATTGATGAACCTATTCAATCTTTTGAAATGCAGTAGAGAGTTAACTTTTGTAACACAATGATTGATGCTATTATAGTTGACACCGAATGTCGATTTAAAGCGCTCAATGAATATTTTGAACGATTTGGTTTTATTTATGATATCAGATATTTAAACTCTATATCAAAAGAAGACCTTCTCAAGTGCTGTAATGATTTAGGTACAATACTTCGGGAAGGCGAAAACAGCGACATACAGCCTTTCGAATTGTATGAAGAACTCCAACTTTAAAAACAAATTCACTAGACTCTATCAACGACGCGAAACAACTCATTCAATACATTTTAGAAAATAATTTGGAAGAAATATATCCAAATGTTTATATAGCAATTAGAATCATGCTCACAGTTCCCGTCAGTACAGCTTCCGCTGAGAGAAGCTTCTCAAAATTAAAATTGATTAAGACCTACTTGAGAAGCACGATGAGTCAAGAGAGATTATCTTCGTTATCAGTTCTATCAATTGAAGCTGAAATAGCGTATGGTACAGTGAGGCCAAAAGCCGAAAAGTTCGTTTATTTGAACTTCTATTTATGTAAGTTTTCTCATAATTTGATAAGCAATAAAACTTGTTTAATAGCAATAAAATGTTTAATAAAACTTGTTGTTAATATTATTTTAACAATAATTCGGCTTACGTTATTTAATATTTTCTTGATTGGGAAAAAAGGAGGCCTCGCGAACCTAATTTCGCCGACGTCCACGCGAGATCTAGCGCCGCCACTGGCTATGGGCTAGCTCGCCGTCCGTCCGTCTTATGACGACAGGCCGTGTCGACGGCGCGTTCGTGTTCCACGCGCGCCTCAAAGAGAGTCAGCAAACAGGAAGGGGTCCGATAGGACCGATGCCTGCCAGGGTTGCGGGACTGTTCGAAAGAGATACCACGGCCCTGGAACACAAAGGGCAAAGGAAGGAACATGGATGGGTTTAGGCAGTAAAAGTGTGACACTCCCTCCTGCTCAGCCCAGAGCGGGAGGGGTTATTTGATGATTTCCAATCCGAAAAAAAAAAAAAAAAAAGGAGAAACCGACCCTGACGACGTGCCAACGTTCGTGGTGAAGGACCTACACAAGGTCCCTCCCGTCACATTCGACCACGTCGATGTTACTAGTATGCTGAAGAACATTGTTTTTCTAAAGGCAAGTCTAGTGGATGTGCAGAAGAAGTTGGATGCATCCCAACTCAATGAGTCAAACGAACTCAATGAGTGGCGTCAAAAGGCAACAGTATCTGGGTCACCGTCGGGTGCATCGAACGTTAACATGCGTCGCGGAGCTAGCTTCGATGTATCGTCGGCTAGTTTCACGTCAGCAGTTTTGTCGCCTTCGTCACCGAAGAATGCTGACCCTGCAGAGTGCGCTACTCGTGCGCTCCCCTGCCCCGCTGCCGTCCCGCCGGCTCCTTCCATCGCCGCCGCAACACCGCTTGACGCACTGCCTGTTTCTGCAGCGCCAGCAAAATCGCGACGTGTTCCTGGCGATTTCGCTAGCATAGTCGCGAGCATAACTGCTCCCGCTGGGAAGCCCGTGCTTGAAAAGGCACCGTTTCGGGCAGATGATACAAGAACCGCTGCGGTACGGCTCCATCGGCCAATGTGCCTATTCGTGCCGCGAAGCCGATCACTCCGGTGTACATCTCCCGCCTACACTACACCACTACGGCGGAGTACATCGTGGAGTACATGCGTCAGAAGATCAAATACATGGCGAGAGTGCAGCTGCTTGAGTCGCGCCGCAACATCAACTTTAAGGCGTTCGTGGTGCGAATTCCAACATGTTATCTGCACCTCGTCTTGGAGGAGGACTTTAGGCCGCAGGGAGTGGTGTTCCGTCGCTTCCACGGGCCAGTGCCACATGAACGCACAGTGATATAGTGCACAAGTGTTACAAGCACAGTTTTAAGTTACTATTTACTAACATAATTTATGCTCTATTAGTGTATGTATATTTAGGTTAAGGTATCTATCTATGGGTCTTTGTTACCTGAAATAAATGGATTATTATTATATTATATAAATGTGTTTTTAGTTTAATAATATAGCTTCTCATTTTTAGGCACTCAAAGATTTACTCCAGAAATCTTTAGATGGAAGGGGCCTTATCAGCTTTTACTCAGAATGTGGACTATTGTCAAACACGAGGCAAAGAAAGATTTGTAACATAATTATTAAAAACTTGTTAGAAGCAGATCCGGACAGAAGAATTCCAAATTCTACACTTCTGCAATATGCTCAAGAAATCAAAACAATATTTATGAAGGAAAATATTTCAACATACTTTGTACTATACTTCAACGATTCAAAATTGAAGATCAAACGATGTGCGAAAGGAAAAACCTTATGATTGTCTTCAGAATTGAAAGAGAGAGTCCAGAGAGTCTAGCCTAATTAAACCAAAGAAAAACACTGAAGATAAGAAATGTATCCATCGTTCGAACGTACGAATAAGTGGGGTTAGTCTCCAGTACCTCCTCGGCTAGTGGTTGATATTTTGTTTTCCGGTCAAAGCGTCGCATAAGTACTCTGTTTGAGCCAGAAAGCCATGTGGGATTAGAACCTCCATTCGTCGATCTCCGAGACTGGCGAAACATCCTTTCATGCGGCGTAGAATTTATACTAGTACAAAGAAGCGAGCGTATGGAGTTTAATGATTGCCGTAGGACATCCTCCCAGCTCTCTATTGGCAGATTCTTAGTTTTCAATGCTAACTGTACAGTTTTCCAGGGCGTAGAATTGAGCGTTTCAACTTGGCCATTGCCTTGAGGGTTGTATGGCGTTGTACGCCTCGTTGCTATTTGCCTGGAGTGTAGAAAATCTTTTACATCAGCCGATAAAAATGATGTCCCTCGGTCCGGGTGCACGTAGGCCGAACATGTTAAACATGCTATCTAAATGCTTGATTAGTCTTTGCGCTTATATCAGAGCACGGAAAGGCGAACGGAGAGCGGGAGTACTCATCGATTACTGTTAAAATGAATCTGTTACTCGATTTAGATGGTACTGGTCCTTTAAAATCCGTGCTCAGTCGTTCAAAAGGCGTTATCGCTTTAATAAGTTTATTTTGCGGATCAGCTTTAATAAATCTAGGCTTAACCTCAGAACAGATGCGACTACTCTTTCGTCATACTCTTTATCTCTTCAATCGAATAGACTAAGTTTTTGGAACGCACCCAATGTGCCATTCTGGTTACACCCGGGTGACAAAGGTCTTCGTGAAGTGATCGTAACTTTGCAGGTGTTTCGACGATGGCGCAAATACGGGAGAGGGCGTCCGCTACATGGTTTTGCATGCCAGGCCTGTATACGATGTCGTATTTGTATGGAGATAGTTCCAATCGCCAGCGCTGTATCTTCTCGTTTTTTTTATTTTACTGGTATGCTTAGCATTAAACATGAAAGAGACGGATCACTGGTCAGTGATGAGCAGAAATGATTTCCCTATAAGAAAATGCCGCCACTTCTTCAAGGATTTGATTCTGTTCACTTCAATTAAGTGTTCTCGAATAAAACGCTACAGGCCTTCCCAGCAAACGAAACGACTAAGATCCCATGGACAAATATCTACAACCGGAGCAGTTCTATGGGGACCCGTCCCTAAGCACGGCGGCCGCGGAATGGGCAAACTGGAAGAAAACTTTTGTTACCTTCCTTGCGGTGCAGGACTATGAAACTACTACTGATAAGGTCAAGCTTACCATACTAATTAATCACATGTCTCCGAACGTGAATACCCACGCGTGTGCGCAACATACGAACAGGCATTGAACCTCTTAAACGAACTTTATGTAAAACCAAATAAGATCCTGTATACACGCCACGCTTTCGCCACCCGGAGAAAAAGTAGCCACGAGACTATCGACACATACATCCAAACCTTGAAGCAACTGTCCAAAGATTGTAACTTCACGGCTGTCGACAGTAAGACCAACCGGAATGACAACATTCGCGATGCTTTCATAGCTAGCATTCCTAGAAAACCTTTGCTTAACTTTGGACGAAGCATATAACCAGGCGCGTTCCTTGGAGATGGCTAAAATTAATACGCTGCATTATAAAAACATACCTATGAACGCGGCTACAGAAAACATCTCTGATAAAATAATCAATTAAATTGAAATATAAATAATAAATGTTGAAAATGACAATACATTCTTATGACAATCGGATTTTAACAAAATAAAGGTATCTATGGTCACAGAAGAATAAAATGGTAAAACGGTTCATCACAAAAATGTAAATAATATGTAACGAATACATTAAAGGGAATAAATAATAATAAATCTTTATTTTCAGACTAGATCCATAGGAAATAAAACAACAGCTTAACAAAAAAAAATGACATGAACGATTCAAAATTGACAGTAAAACTAAAATTAAAAATCGAAGAACTGTGCACCATTCTGTAATTTAAAAAATCAACTGTTCGAAGCGTTCCGGATCTGGTGCAGATGACGTATATAAGCCACCTATGTCATGGTTTACAGAAATGGATTCATTTATGGGAAGCACGGGTGATTACCGTGAAACTATCCCATCTGAATTGGTGAGTACTTCGTATATGTTATATTATATGTTGATCATTTATGCTCTTGCCATGGGACCGCCTCTATTGTTTCGAAAAGTTGTGCATAAGCAAGCGTTTCTTATTGCCACTACCCGTCGAAAGACGTGATTACTGTGTTGCTGGTAAGCTCTCCAAGGCTATACGCATTTGATCTACCCATGCTCCCCGTATAACAACATGTTGTATACCTTTAAAATCGACACATCGCTGGGTAATGTACATATCAGCAATGCGAATCACTAACAGACTCATCGTAGATGTTAATTAACAACGACGAGTTCACTGATGTTTCATCGTAAAAGCTTTTAAAAACAACGTTGACAAAAACCGTATTCGCTTATGCTCGTCGATGATCTGCCGAACAACGATGATGTTTACAGGGTTGCTATGTTTAATCTAGAGTATAATCGAGAAAATCTCGACTAACCTATTTTTAAGTCATTTCGTCATTTTAAATTAATACAAATGCACAATACGTATGTACAAAACACGTTATATTTATTATGCAACGAATATTTCATTAATTATATCATTTTCGACTTGGAAAATAATTATTTTTGATTATAGCAATAAAACAATACCAAATCATTGACATTTGTAATTGTAGGTTATGTATTTCAAAACAAACAACTTGATCTTATCTTGATTAGAGTTTTTTTATCAAAATACGAAAGTTCAAAGGGATCTTAAGTGGCTAAGGGAACTTTAAAAAAATTCTGCACTCCAACCCAATGACATTCTACTTGTTCTGTGTATTAGTTTGGTTCCAAACCTATCGAAAGTAAGTACACAGTAACCGTTCTATTTAAATATACAGCACAATTTCTGGAACTACGATCTATGTAAACAAAATATTTTTGTTTCGCAACGCAGCTCCTTCGTTAAATCAGCTGGAAAAGCTAGTAAGCTTTTTGGAAAGCAAACCACTGTTGTCTATTGGCCATGCTCACATTCGCAGTCGTCAGGCATGGTCCGAAATAACAACAGCAGGCCTAGCCAAGTTACAAACGTTTCGTATCTATTCTCTTTCTACAATTGTTAACGCCTCGGCGTAAGCGATTGTAGAAAACGCTAACTTGGTAGCCAACTTGACACGACTGAGTCGATCACTCGTTCTACAATGAACTTCGATAAAACCTATACTTTAGTCTATGGTGAGCGTTCCAACAAACGTCAAACTAACGTCAAGGTCACAGTTGTGTACTTAGTGCGCGAGCTCACGTTTTGTTTTGGATTGTTAAGAAAGGAATAATTGTCTAATAATAAATTGTCTAACGTGTTAAAAAAGTAAGCGAAATAAGGTGCGAGTTCTACTTATAATTGGTTGTTATAATATATCAAGTGCGGAATGAAATTTTAACCATTACTGTCACTCGAAATAATATGATATCGTGTATTTGAATGAAAGATACCTTAAATGAACAACTTTTATAGGATGGAATCTAGATCTCGAGCAAGCCCGGAACAGTTCGCAGCTTTATTAGAATTTATGGAAAGGTACTTACGTAAGTTAGTTATTTCGTAATCTTCCTTTGTTAAAATCTATCATAATTGGGCACTTGAAAGTTAGAAACGTAAAACTAAACTACTACTTACGACATAATCAAAACAATTGTGTTTGACCCTTTACTTATCAATAGACCCTTTGTTTCTCTGAAATGATAAATACAGTCCAAAATTATGGTAAATAAACAAAACACTTCACGGTCTCAACACGGCTGGCTCATATAGGCACCATTTTTTAATCGTTTTCTCTTGGGTCTCGGCGATCGCTCGGCTGGCGTTCATAAACTTCGACATCGTTTCGTTAGCGCTTGTCAAAACTGTGACTTGGCTACGATTTATATGGGATGTAGCGTTCAACGTTGTAGAAAGGATCACATTTCATTCTATCATTTCGAACGATGTAAACTTGTCTACGAATTTTCAATTCGTTTGTTTAAACCACGTGACTTAACGCTGAGATGACGTCATTCCCATACATTTGATTAGTTTTCTATTAGCGTTAACGATTGTAGATTGTCAACTTGGCTAAGCCTGCAGCCCCGAACAGTGATGGTAGTGGGTGTACGAAAACATCGCAACAGTGGTGTAAGGTTGGTTATATGTATTGTGTGTGTATACTGTTGCATTGAGTAGGTAGTCTTCTACGGTATAGTATCCTTTTACATAGACAGCCCCCTGTGTATGTTCTTTGTTACTAAATTAGTATTAACTACAGGCAGTGTACTACAGCATTAGGCTAGGCTTCAAATTGCAATTATAAAAGCATTTAAAATTGCAACGGAAAGTTAAACCAAACCGAGCAAAGAGGTGTTCTATTTATTTAATACATCAAATCATATAATTGTTACTTGTGTTGCAGTACTGGAAGGACAAACAAGGAGCAGTTAAGAAGAAGTCCAGCTTAATTGCGGCGCACTGGTGGTGCCATAGAGGATTTGCCAGAACTCAGTGAAATAGAATTGAAAATCCAAACCAATGGGAAGAGAAAGTTTTGGTTGCCGAGATCAGAACATAAAAATAAATCCTTTTGAGGTTTATAATTTTGAAGGCTATAGACCTTTACAAATATTGATGTGATTGAAATTAATGAGTATTACAATATTTTTACATTTTTAGGAAGAGCCATTAGATAGATAGAATAAACTGGCTCTGAGCGAATTAAAGGCGTCTAAGCAGTCCTGTGACCAACTAAGTAAGGAATTGGATGACAATGAAAAGGTTCTCTTTGAAGCCCGTGAAATGAATAGGAAGTTAAAAAATCAAATGGGTCAGTTATACAATCAATACACTTACGATACCATAGAAGACCGGGATAGGCTCCAAGTTATTGTGGACGGGTTCAGCCAGTGTAGCGCCAGAGCGTTCAGAGTATGAACAAACTCTTCATCATAAACACTGATTAGAACAGCAGCTACATGAGGCTAGAATTCAAATAACAGAACTTGAGACTACCAATCATAACATCACTGCCTCGCTGAATTAAAGTCTGTTCAGTGAATTGGTGCCTGTTGCCCCGTCAATGGTTTCTGCCACCAATCCTTCCTTCACAATAGATTTGACAGGACAGGATGATTCCAACTTATGTAATTCAGTGAGGGCAGTCACCAGTAAAAATAAAGCTAAAAAAATACATTAAAATCAATGAATACATTGTCAAAACGCAAAAGACGGTTAAAAGGCAAAAGATTTCATTAAAAGTGTTAAATTAAATAGAGAGACTAAATGTATTAAAACAATTAGATATATATTCATTTAATTTGGAGCAAATCACTAGGAGGTACAAAATTGACACAGAACACCTGCAATCTAAACTTGACCACCTCCAGGAGAATCTAAGTTCAATAACTAGCAAATATAAAACCTCTGAACATCTTATCAGGGAATATGTGTTGGCGATGAATGATTTGGTCAACTCACAAACAAAAAACTGTGACTACTGTCAAACAGCTTGCCATGTAAATACGCCAGACATTGACAACATTGACAACATTTAATACCACCTTACCGCAACCATGTGTTGATTTGCATATTCCTACGAATAGTTCCCATATACAATATAAACAAAAAGTAAATAATGACATATTAATAATTTGTGATGAGATTGGAAAAGACCTAGGTAATTTGTTATCAGATGAATATCCAGGACACTCAGTGATAAACAACTGTAAGCGGATGTTCTCTATATCATATAATGAAAGAAATACATAACTAAATGTAACTTTAACCAGGACACCATATTATTAATTTTGATAGGTAACAGAGGAAATGTGAACAAAAGAGAATTGCTGCGGTACCATAGCACTTTGACAAATTTAAATTTAAGAAAAATTGTGTTGTTTACATTTCCATATAACAAAAGTTTGCCACAGGAAGAAAATTGCTTTACGTATAATATGTATAAGACGTTGCATAATCTGACATATAATAGTAATGTATTTCATTTGACTGACATCAACAATTATATTGGTAACAATTTTTATTTGACAAAAGATCTTGTGGACAGGGGCGTGCCGTCCATAGAGGCAATTAGGCCTAGCCTGCCCTACCATTCCTACCAACAACGCAACAAATGCATTTATTATAACTATTTAATAAAATAAAGCAAAATATTAAAAAAAAAATTAAAACTCCTGTTAAAATACTTATAGCAACTTGTCGCGCCCGTGTGACGTAACTGATAATAATACTACGACGCTCGCTCCCGGCTCTTCTAAGCAACGACGCCGCCGGCCTAATTTCCATTGATAAATTTCACACTGATGCACATTTTCGTGTGTATGTACGGCACACATGTATAGATCATTGATAGATTGGGGGCTCAACTCCTGCGAGTGTAGCTGGCCACTGATTGGCCACAAAGTATTATCCGGCTAAAACGGTATGCAGTGATGCAATTATATTTGGTAGTGTTTTTTATCGACAAAGTAGCAATTATTTTTTTCATAGAAAGTTGTAAGTCATATTTGTTTCATGCGACAAGCAAAATTTATTTCGCGATCTTGAATGTTTTGCTTTTTATAATATCTGACGGTTGTAATTCGCTTTGAAACGTACAGTAGTGTAAATATTATTTGTTGTATTTGTTTATTTACTTAAAATGGTGTTCTGTTGTGAAGTTTGCGCTGATAATGTGTGTTTGTTATAAGTTAAAAACAGTAAGTATTCACAATCGTTTAATGATAAGATTCAAGTTGTGGCTAAAGGTGTAGGTACCCGAATTACGAGAATTAACCCAAAATTCATCTCGTACTCGTCATTTCAAATGAATCTTGCTTCTGTTTGCATTGTCAGAAAATCGTGATTTGAACTTTGAATAATGTGGTGAGTTCTTGTATTTATAATTTTGGTTTTTACAGGCTTATTTCCAATGTTTTTTTTCTAATATTCCAAAAATATAAACTACTCGTATACCATGGTAATTTTAGGTATTTTTATTTTTTTGTTGACAGCGCACTCTGTTTTATTTTTAAGATTTTTTTAACGAAGCTTCTACCTTCGTTTTGTATTGACTGAATGCCATTGAAATTCCTGATATTTAAGCTAGATGGCGATGTTTCTCATAAGCTTACTAAAAATACCAGGGGCGGGTGCGGGGGGCCCGGAAGGGTGACTGAATATATCAATAGATGTGACTACTTTGAGGGTCATCCTAAGTAGAGCGACGCTGTGATGTTGCCGAGTTTTTTGTTTTGGGTGTCAGTAATTCAGTATGCGTGGCCTACCTTACCAGAAGAACCACTGCACGCCACTGCTTGTGGATCGGTGCTATCTTACGAACTATTAAAACAGGTAGCTGTATCGCTATCATACTTTTTTTCTATTCCAGCCAAGAACTTTGCTAATCATGTTGCCTTTGTTGAGCAATGTAAAAGTCGTTAAATTACTCTGCCAATAGTTTGATCACAATTAATGAATCAGTCAATCATTTAAATTAGGAATTGAGACAACAGAGGCAACCTCTAGCAATATTTTAAGGAAGCCAGATAATAAATTAAGAAAACGTTTACAAGATTTCAATAGTATCAACCTGGTGCATCAAAATATTCAAGGATTTTTGAACAAAGAATTAGAAATAGAACTTTTCCTGAATTGTAACAACATAGATATTCTTTGTATAACGGAGCATTAGCTCAAGTGTCAAGGGTTTGTGTGTGTGAAATATCTTCAAAATGAAATTGACCAATAAATTAATATGCATTTCAACTAGTAACAAAAAACATGATAAAACCAGCACAACTGTTTTTTCACATCCAACTTCAGTCGAAAAAGAAATCCAAGGGCAGACGGTATTCCATTGAGCAAAAAGAGTCCCAAATGCTACAGGCTGTTGAGCAAATAGTTAGCGTTGCCATCGGCAAAAGCCATGGAGCGATTGCTGAGCAAAATTAAATTAGTATCGAATCCCATCATCTTTGAAAAGATTAAAAAAAACTAGCGGAAAAGGATGTGCCAAATCGACTCTAGTCTCATGTTCGACGAAATGTCACTTACGCCACAAATTCTGTATAATGCACATAAGGATGAACTGGAAGGATTTGCATCAAATAAAGCGGCATCATTTGCTGACCATGCCCTTGTTTTTATGGTGAAGGGTGTGAAAAATATTTTTAAACAACCAATTGCTTACTATTTTACAACCGGGCTAAAAATACAAGAACTGGAAATTTTAATAAAATCCGTGGTCCAGCACGCACTGGAAAATAGCCTCATCGTGGTTAACACAGTATGTGACCAAAGTCCCGTTAATGTTGGCGCTATAACCGAATTGGTCCGTAAAACTAAAGCCGCCTATCTACGTCAAGGCAAAGAGTGTCGTCATGAAATGTTCCGAGTTAATAATCAGAGCATAATCCCCCTGTATGATACGCCTCATTTAATAAAAGGTCTCAGAAATAATTTGCTGAACAAAGATATGACGTACGTCACATCAAATCAAAGAAAAACTATAAAATGGGAATATTACCAAATGGTATATGCTGCCGACAAATCGTATGGAGAGTTACGTCTCCTTGACAAAATAACGGAAGAACACATAAATCCGGACAAAATAAATAAAATGCGTGTGATATCGGCGACACAAATATTTAGCCACAGCGTTGCTGTTGTTACAGAACACTTGACAGCAAGGAAAGATCTTCCTGATGAATGTCGTCAAATAATAGACATGACTTTATTAATAGATAATTTGTTTGATTCTTTAATTGTAAGCAGTATGTTCATACCAAATGGTAAAATTTATAAAGGGTCTGTGAAACACAATTCGCCGCACCATGAACTGTGGCAAAAAGCTAAAAAAGGTTTTAGAACTGTAAAATATATTAAAAAAATTAAAGTTGGAAACAAAATCTGTCTGACTAAGACGACTATACCATCTGTGACAAATCTAATTAAAACAATAGAGGGCATGGAATCTCTTCGAACAGTGTTGTCTAGTAAATATGGTTTAAATGCAATGTTGACACGGAACTTCAACCAAGACCCTGTCGAAAACGTCGGGAACATCAGGAGTTATGGAGCAAGGAATAATGCACCTAATTCTTAAATAGCTTTTGAAGGAGCTTTCAAAGCCCTGCTATTAAATAATTTTAACTCTCCTCATTCAAGGAGGGAAAACTGTGAGGAGGATTCAAATGAGTGCCTCCAGACACTGGATTTTTTTAAAGAGAGAAGGTTGATGATACTCCTGATGTTCTTGGGAAAGTGAAAAAAATCATTTTAATAGTGAAATTTGCTTTGATCAGTCAACAAACTGGTAATGATAATCGTGGAACAAACAAATAGATACGCCCGTCAGAAAAATAGCACTAATTAGAAACCAGTTACAGAACAAGACATCAGGGCGTTTCTAGGAGTTTTGATCATGACTTAAATCCACTCCCTGATATGGAGTTATACTGGTCGTCTGATCCATTTTATTGCAATAAAGAAGTCGTCCAGGTTTTTGCAATCGTGCGATTTAAAAAAAATACGGAAAACCTTCACGTAAACGATAACGAAATGGAACCAGCAAGGGGATCACCTGACCACGATAAATTTTACAAAGTAAGACCTTTAATTACAGAACTGAACAAGGTGTATAAGAATTAAGCACATAATTCTGCCGTGCAATCTGTTGATGAGTGCATGGTGAAATTTAAAGGCCGTAGCTCACTCAAACAATATATGCCTAAGAAACCAATTAAAAGAGGTTTTAAAATTTGGGCAAGGTGCGACGCAAAAACGGGCTATTTGTATCAATTTGAAGTATATACTGGTAAAGGCGACAGTACTGAGAATGAAGGAGTCGGCTATAATACTGTTATGAAACTTTGTGATAATGTACCAAGAACTACATTAGTTGCGTTTGACAACTTTTTCACAAGCTGTAATTTTATGGAAGATCTTTACAAAAGGAAATTTTTGCAGTTGGAACAGTCAGAAGCAACCGAAAAGATCTCCCTGATATGATAAAGAAAAAGCAACCGAAAGCATTGAGATTACAAAAACATGAATTTGCAGCCGTTACAGCAGAGCCAATCACAGCCATTAAATGGCTTGAAACTAAGGAAGTAGCAGTTCTCACCACAGCATATCAGTCACGTGACGTAACGTTTGTGAAAAGAACACAAAAAGATGGTTCTAGAAGAGAGATTCTTTGCCCGACAGCTATTGCTTCATATACACTTAGTATGGGTGGAGTAATCTGTTCGACCATTTTAGGTCTTCATATCCAATCAATCGCAAATCAAGAAAATTCTGGACGCGACTCTTCTTATTTTTATTTGATGCATCTATCATAAACTTGTACATCACCTATAATTACACACATGTTGTAGCAGTGCACGGGCACCGAGAATTCAGGTTGCGTTTAGCACGTGCACTAATAAATAATTATACAGCTCGGAAAGCACAAGTACAACAAGGCGTGCTTTTTAAAAATAAAAAAGGCGGTGTCTTCGGGGTCCCGGATGAAATCCGTTTACTGAATGTGGGCATACACTTGCCAGAAGAAATAAATACATACAAAAGATGCAGATACTGCAGCACAATGAAGAAGGAACAGAGGACCAGAATTCAATGTTCCACCTGTGAAGTAGCTCTGTGTGCTAAAAACTGCTTCAAAACATTTCATACTGTGCCATCTCAATAATTTTAATTTTATGTAATTTAAAACAGTCCCTTACTTTGTTCTTTCATTTTAGTTAGTATTTTTTTTTCATTATTTGTATTTTATTTTCATAAATTCAAAAGCTAAACCGGGGTGATTATCTAGTCTAAAATTTGTAGTGAAATGTCTTAAAAAGTCGTAATCTGTACCGAATAATGGGAATTATTTTCCCACTTGATAATATTTTGATATGCAGTAACAAATAACGGGAAATTATTTCCCACCGTAAAAACCCCCTTTCTCCACCCTTTTCCAAAATTTTATCAAAATTTATGAAATCTACAGACAAAACTTACCTAAAAACAAGTCTCAGTTTTTATTTATCTCTTAAAAAGCTTGCCGTTTAATTAAGGGTTCAATGTTGATTTATAATTATAACCTTTCACCTAAAATTACAATGAATTACTAAAACAAAATAGTTAACTAGTGTTTATCTGCCAATTCTATTCAAATATAAAATGTAGCCGGCGAAATTCTTTGTGTTTTGCAAATAGGACATCGTATGTTAATCAAAATGCAATTCGCGAATATAATGATGGCTCGTTTACTTAGTGAATCACGATTATTAAATTCTAATTGTCGTAATTTATTAAATGTGTAATCATTATATTCGCAAATCGCATTATGATAAACATATACATACATACGACGTAAACAGCTGCTATTTGCAAAAAACCAATATGAAGGTATACATTTACATTCTTAACTACCTATAAACATTCATATCTACCTATAGAGCCTTAGTTCCTGTCAAGAAATCCAGATGGCGTTTCGAATCTGTATGCTTCGAAATGGCACAAGAGGGCTCTCATCTCCCATATTATTATTATACTCTTTGAGGCTACCCTTGCGCTTCCACCATAAAGAATGGCGGGAATATTGCCTAGTGGAGACAGATGCGCAAATGACTAAGGGTCTACCGGCGGCACAATACTGCAAAAAAGTTTTTCAAATAAAGGATATGCCGGGAATGTAAAATACCCGAACATCAGAAAAATTATTGGAATGCTGTTGGTTTTACCATTTGCAAATGCAACCGTGGAAAGAGTTTTCAGTAAACTGAAAAGGATCAAGACGGAAAGCAGAACCCACCTCAACATCAATACCTTAGTATTCTTGATGGTAACGAGTTAAGGAATCAAGGATGTCGTTAAGTTTGAGCCGACCAAAGACATGCAAGATACAAAATTAAAATATTCAACATCTTAATTATTATTTTTTTACTTTTTGTTTGTTTGCCCTTTTAGGTATACTTTTTTCTCATTCAATCGTAACAAATTAATATTTCTTCAGCCGTCCTTTTTGTCCAAAAATCGTCCCAGGTCAGGTAATGAATCGTCCGAAAGTCGCCGCAGGTACTGGCAACACTGAATACAATAGTATCACTATATGCCTTGATCACCAGCAGGTGTTTCCTCTACCCCAAACACCAATTCAAGAGGTTTTTTATTCCCATCAGATTAGCCTGTGTAACTTGTGTGTCATGGACCTATCACAGCAAAATAATTCTTGAATGTATAATTGGGATGAAACAGAATCGGGCAAGGGTACTGTGTCAATGGGGGCTATCGCGTATGAATTCGCCGCTAGAGGCGCTAGTGTAGCGCGGGGTCACCGAATGTCAGATGTCATAGTCTTTGCGCGTTGCGTGCTATTTTAACACCTATTTTTACAAATATCCACGATCGTGGTCTAGATTGAGCCATTCCTGATTAATTATGACTTGAAGATTTTAACTAGCAACTTAGAATCTTAATTGTCCGTACTTGGAGTTAAAATTATTTTTAAATGTTTCATGCTTGCTAATTTTAGGGAGAATATTGTAAATATATGAACCTGAAGTTTACACTTTATTGTTATACATAATAAAATAAACTTTTTATGAAGTTATTGGTACTTTAAAGTTTAAAATAGAATTATTGACAGGACCTTAATCGACAGTGGCGCCATCTGGTGAGCTCAAAAACGATAGCCCTCATTGGATTTGCATTATACTGCTTCTTGAATACTAAAACACTACCGGCTAATGTGAAATTAATTTAATAAGTCTTTTTTTTTATGGCTGTGGGGGCAAAATAAAAACAGCCATGTGTTGCATATACCTACTGCTATTTGTCGGGTCGGCGGACTAAAGCACATAAGTCAAAAAAATGCTTTATTTTCTCTTTGTACCAAAATTATTCATTTACACCAATACATCGGCAGACTAAAGCACATAAGTCATATTCGCTTGTTCGGGCTTGAATCTAAGTAGTGTCCTTTTTCAACCTCTTGAATCGCATTAATCTTGCGGCGTTATAAAAAACATAAGTTGAGTTATGTTAAAAGGAACACTTGAAGCTCTCGGACTTCATGGACGCAGAAAGTGACTTATGTTATTAGGAACGTCAAGTGCGTCCTTTTATCTCGATTTTTAATTCGAGGGTAGGTACTCAAATTATTATTTATTGCTTACAAAAAACCGAAGTGGTAACTATAGTGATTTGGGTCACACTAGTCGAGTTAGTTTTGCTCTGATTTGTTAACAGAACAGTTGTGGTGTGTGACATTTTACTTGAAAGTATTCCCAATTAATATGGATTGTCAGCGAGGAAAGAAATTAGTTGAGATGGTGATGAGGAGAAACACAAATGTTGAAGGTAAGTTTGCCATGTTTGATTTAAATCAGAAAGTAATATATTTATCTTTCATTGTAGTTTTAGCAGAAATCATCAGTGATTTGTTCATTTTAGCATCAATCATTAATAAATGATTAAAATAATAATTTTTTTAGCCTCTACAGTACGTTTTTTATTTTTAGATGAACGAAATGAACAGCAATCTACAGGCACAATAGCGGAAGAAGAACCAATGCCTTCCACATCATCAGGCCACACTGGCGTCATGTTTATTAATCGAGAAATGGATTTCTCAAGTGATGATTCTGTTCTGGATCCACATTTCGAACTCCCTGAAACAGCAGTAGATTCGTCGACATCCACCGATACTGACCGAAGAGCCGACACGCCACCTGCGGTCGAAACATCTCCAAAAAAAAGTATTCGCATTACGAAAAAAGAAAAGAAAATAAAACGCAACACAGGTCAATCATATAAAACATTAAAAGGTAAAGTTGTTTCCAGCAGAACAATGAAAGAGCTAGGGACGTGTCGAATGAAATGCAAGGAGCGTATATCATTGAACGATAGACAAGCTATTTTCAACGAATATTGGCAAATGGGAACATATCTCAAGAGAACAACTTATATGGCATCTTTAATTGAAATACACGACAAGGCAACTCAAAGACAACGCACACTAGATCCTGACCAACAAAAGAATCGCATGAAAACATACAAATATTTTTTATTAATTCACGGGAAGCGTGAACCCATTTGTCGGGGATGCCTTTTAAAAACGTTAGGCGAAAGCGATAATTTTATAAAAACAGTTGCCACGAAAAAACGGTCTTCGATAGGTGGCACTCAAACAGATGATAACCGTGGGAAGAGTATACCCAAACATAAGATTTCTGATGAAAAAAGACAAGAAATTAAGGAACATATTATTAAAGTATTAACATTTATGCTTCGACTAGATATTGACTTTAATTATCTGTTTCTATTTCTATAAGTAAGAAGGAACAAAATTAAATAAAAAGCTTTTAGTGCAACATTCAAATCACACATTTATTATCGTTTTAACATGATTTCACATAACCGTCTCACCTATACCACACAATACTTTGGAATATAATGCATTGTACATTCTTTCTACATAAATTACAAAACTAGCAATAGTTACACCATAAAACTCAACACATTCGAACAAAATAACGGTCACAGTTTATAACATAGCATGATATTTTAAAGAATAGATACTTATTAAATCAGACTGACTTACAGTAGGTCCCTTCACTTGATACTATTCGACTTGTTCTCTTGGTGGTCCGGGCTCGAATAATCCTCAGCCCCTATGTCCTCAACCTCTTTTTTTGAGCGTTGAAACCACAGGCAAAAATTACAAACGATCGCTGTCACGTGACAGGCAAAGGAAATATATTCAATCAGCCAAAGTCACAGACAAAAATTAAAAATGTAGTAAACTAAATGAACTTCTTGCAGAAATGTGTTTAAATACAACCTTAATTCCCTAACAATATTTTATCATTTCCATCCTATGAGAGCCATTACACAAGAAAAACTACATCAAAAAAGTACTTGCCTTCTCATCTAACTATTACGAAAATGTATGATTTATTTTGTGAAAACCGCGACAATCCACCTTCAGTAAAAATTTATAGTCAAGAATTCCACAAATTAGGATTATCGTTCAAAAAGCCCCGTGCCGACACATGTTATACTTGTGACAAATTCAAGATGCAAATTCAACTATGTCAGGAAGATCAGGTGAAAACTGAACTAATTGCTCAACATGAACATCACAAGACTGCCGCAGATCAAGCATACGAAATGAAAAAATGTGATACTCAAGTAAATAAAAGTGATAGTACTGTGCAAGTTTACACATTTGACTTACAACAGTGTTTACCCACTCCAGCCCTCAGCTCTTCTGTAGCTTTCTACAAACGCCAGTTGTGGACGTTCAACCTGACTGTCCATGACAACAAAACTGGAAAAGCTGTGTGTTACATATGGTATGAAACCATAGCTGCTAGAGGAGCTAATCAAATAGCATCATGTCTTTTTAAACATCTTCAAACATACGTACCTGAGAATACAAAACATGTAATATTTTATTCTGATACTTGTGGCGGTCAGAACAGAAATTCTCATGTCAGTTCAATGTTGACTTGGGCTTTGCAGAAATTAGACATAGATGTCATAGACCACAAGTTCATGGTTCCGGGTCATAGCCACATGGAAGTGGACACGGATCATAGCATCATTGAAAAAAAGAAAAAGAAAACGGATTTGCAGATTTATCACCCGCATGATTGGATTCAACTCATCAGATCGAGCAGTAAAAAATTTGAAGTTGTCGAAATGCGTAGTTCCGACTTTTTGGATTTTTCTTCATTGTTAAAGGGTCCTTTAGTATTAAGAAACAAAGATGTAGAAGGGCGACAATTTAAATGGCTCGATAAAAAGTGGTTGCGCTATGATTCTGAATTTGGCGTAGTCTCCTACAAAGACACTTTGGACACGGAATGTAATTTTTACAAATTTAACTTGAAACGTCGAGTTTCTGCCATACCTGACACTATTCCTGTTATATCGGTACAGCCCTTACCGATATCAAAAGAAAAGAAAGATGATCTGATTTCTTTACTCTCCTTAATACCCGACGTTTTTCATAGATTTTATTTAGATTTGCCTTCTGTGAACAATGTACGTAATACTGACCCTGATATTTTAGATAGTGAAGAAGATGAATAAATAGTTGAATATAAATTATAAATATAGGCTAGTATATAAATGATGCATGCTAAACTAATTTTATGTTCATAGAAGTAACTTTTGAATGTCAACTAAAACATAGTTTATAATTAAATTTACTGTTCTCATACACTTAAGTCACAAGTACCTACTAGGTACACAGTGTTCTTTCTAACATAAGTCACTAAAATCGCTTTTTATTATATTTTTTCAAATTATATTTACGTGCATGTTAGTATTAATTAAAAACATCCCAATATTCCAATAAAGTTGAATTTATAGTTAAACGCTATTTTTTTATACAGTTTTTAGTTGTTCCTGAAAAGTTTCACTTGTGGACTTATGTTTTTTAGTCTGCCAGCCCTAGATTTTGGCTTCAAATTAAGGCCTCCACACATATTAAGGAAACACAACTTTTCTTCCCAGTACAAAGGCACAGTTTTTTAGCAGCTGATTGATCATTTGGAAGGATCGAGAATGATGTAAGAATAATACCAGTGATTACTACAAGGCAAGAATATTTTGAAATATTTTCTAAACATGGCAGAGTATGCGAGCTTGATACTAAAGCCTAGAATCTGTATGAGTTTGGAAAATCATTATAAAAAACTGACAGGTTTATAATCCATGAAAATAAAAATTTAAGAAGTGCAAATCTCCACATGGCAGACAACTAAACTGAGTAGTAATATTTAGCTTCTCCAAATTATAGATTAGAGTCTGATGAGTCAGTTTATATCACTGCTGAAAAAGGGCAGAAGTCACCCAAGAAATTTAAAGCAAATTAAAGACCGAGGACCAAATTATGTGACCAGTCTATTAATAAAACAGTTTGGTAGGTACTGATTGGGAAAACCTGTCAGCATTAGAATAGAACAGGCAAATATTAAGCGGCTCCAGAAACACAGAAGAAAATGAACAAATTGGTGATGATGAAGCATGTGCACTGAAATAGATTTAGAAGGTAATTATCGTGCAAGTGATGTGTTACTAACATAGTTTTAAGTTGCTTAAACTAACAAAAAATGTTATTAGTATGTATATATTTTACAAATTTTTTTTAGGTTAGGGTATTTATCTATGGGTCTTGGATACCTGAAATTAATGGATTCTTATTATTATTTTATACATAGATTATAATTAGTATTAACAAAGGAATATTTTGTCACAATTTAATAACTTAAATAAATAAAAATTCAAGAACATAAAGTGTTATTTCTCGACTATTTCGAAATATAAAGTTTCCAAACTGTTTGGTACAAATCATGTTATTTTTATTGGATTGGATCAAAACATTACCTATATTTCCATTTTTTAAATAAGAATAACTACTAATACTAGATATTTAGTGCATTTTTTAAGAAAAAATATTTACTTTAGATCTCGAATATCTATATCAAGTTTACCTTACAACTTCAAGAGACTAAACAATTAATACATTTTGAAACAAAAATATTCATTAAAAAGTCTTTTATTTCAATAACATTAATTTATTTTTGAATTGCCCTTTCTTCTGATATCTTTGTTGCTCATGTCCCTAAGCAAACACTCTCCCCTATTACGGTTATAGAACATCATTATCTAGTCAGTAGGTATTCTAAGACAACCACATCCTAGAATACCTAGCATTTTTTTTAACCCTTAACTCAGGCTTGTCAGCTTCCAGTCTAACAGGAAACAGCTGAACACCAGTATTTGACATGGAGCAACTGCCATGACTTTGCCTGGATACATTACGACCGACTCTAAACAAAACCAATTTAATACTTTGCAGGGACAACAATTTTCGGTCAAAGCGTCGTCTTGCAGATTCGAATTCGAAACTTTTTACCATTTTTTTGCTAGAAAAGTACTAAAATGATTGATTTACAAACGAGACATTGTAAGCAGAAATAAAAGACAAAGTTTCAAAACCCACGCAATCGGTCATTTAAACACATTCACATCATCATCATTCTCCTGTTCCACAATAAACGCATGAAATATATCAGAGTTAAACAGTGTCACGAAGTCTACAATTTTAGCCCAACTCAACAACCATGTAAAAACTGTTTGTAAAAATAAATAAAATATAGAAGACGGAGGGAATCGGTATACAATCCAATCAACAAGCAATGCACAAGACACTTCAAGACACTAAACACTATACACACCCAGTGGCAACTCAAAACGGTGAAGGCTAAACGACACTGAACACAAAAGGGTTTACAATAATTAACATCTAACGTAATTCGTCTCTAAATAATAAGCATAACGGCAGACTGAGAAAGTAACAATTTGTCATTTTGCATTATATTAGAGGAAGGAAAGGACAGAGTGACAGACAGATTAGATAGATTTTTTTAAAAGTGCCAGCACCATGCTGAGATAGGGGCCTTTTGGCCAGGCACAGGACCTATTTCACGATATTTTTTTTACCAATGTTTTATTTTACATAATTTTGTGTTAATGTTATTTCAACCATTTTTTTACTTTTTTTGTACTGTGTGAGTCTAATAAATACTTTTTCTTTCTTTATTTCTATAGAAGATAAACAGCAACGCACGTGTCAACGTTAACAAAATGAACGACATCGTCACAGAACAACATTCGTATAAGGCGGAAGCGCAAGGGTAGCCCGCGAAATTTAAATTTTCTTAAGTTTATTGCAATTTGCAGGTCAGTGTCAGGTTTTAAGTTGATGAAAATATGAATCGCGCCAGTAACACGTATGGAATTACAGAATTATAATTTATTCAAATCATCAATACAACCCTCCAAGTTTATATAATCCCATTGAGTGACTTTTTCATGAAATAGCTTGTGAATGGGATTTTATGAACTTGAAGGGCTGTATTGACTCTGGCCTGCAAATTGCAATAACCGAAAGAAAATTTAAATTTCGCGGGCTACCCTTGCGCATCCACCGAGTTCAGGGTTGCCAGTGGCAGTTAGTCAAATACAAAAGTAACATTTTCACGAGAAAAGTTCATCACCGTAGTAAGGGGAAACACGTCACAAATATTTAATATGGCACTTTATTACACAAAAACTTCGAAAAAATCGTAATAAATTATTAGTCGAATAATCGACTGGCGATGCTGAAAAAGAAAAACATACAATCAATGATGTGTGTTTAATTATTAGACCAACCAATTTAATACTTGTCTTTCAATACTGCAACATAATAATCCCGCTATTGCAATAAAATTGTATTGTATTATTGGGGGATGTGTGGTGTAACGCGAATGGATAAAATAAGGAATGAGTACTTATGAGGCAGTCTGAAAGTGGCGCCGGTGACTGAAAAATTGTGTGGTAATCGGTTATCGTGGTATGGACATGTGATGCGGAGGAATGAGGAGAATGTATTGAGGAAAATGTTGAATATGAATGTAGATGGCTATAAGAGTAGAGGAAGACCCAAGAAACGATGGATGGACTGTGTGAAGAATGATATGGCTAGAAAGGAAGTGACTGCTGAGATGACGAGTAATAGAGAAGTATGGAAGAAGAAGACATGCTGCGCCGACCCCAAATAAGTTGGGATAAGGGCAGGAGAATGATGAATGATGATGATGATAGGGAAATGGAAGATTGAGAAATACACGCGAGTGAGTGAATATGCGGTACGACGAAGTGACAGATTTTCGCACGGACTTCGCATCAGTCAGTCCAAAAAATAAAGTACGCCAACATGACGAACAAAACCAAAAACCTTCTTGGATGCGTTCCGTTTCAAGATATTTTTTTGTTTGCCCTAAAAGTAACACAAAAATAACATATTGAGTCGTGTAACATGGAGGTCACATGAGAGGGTCAAAAGTAACCTAAAATGTTACATTCTGGCAACGCTGAGCTAGTGTCAGGTGACATTTTTTTTTTTAAGTTACCCCAGCTTTTATCTTTCGACCATATTGCCTTGTCTTACGCCCATAAATATTTTCTTCCGTGAAAGGTTTTATACAATTATGTCTTTCATATTTTCTCATATTTCGTTTTATTAGTTTTTTAATGACTTTAGTAAGTCCATTAAAAGTTTGTTATCCTTTTTTTCTAGATCCATGTTTGTTATATCCATTTTTATCAAATCCAGGGTAATTAAACACTCATGGCGACATGGAGAGAGCGACTGTCGCAAAGTCGCAACGCCGTGCAGGGCACGCCACAATAGTGGCGGTAAGTCCCCTCTTTGAGGAGTGGCTAGAGAGGCGCCCCGGCGCCCTTACCTTCCACCTGACGCAGGTCCTCACCGGACATGATTGTTTCGGGAGGTTCCTACACCTAATCGGGCGGGAGGAAACGCCCGGGTGCCACCACTGCGAGGATCGACTGGAGGACACGGTGGAGCACACTGTGCAGGTCTGCTCCACTTGGGCGGAGCACCACCGTGTCCTCGTAGCGGCAATCGGCGCTGGCGACCTTTCGCGTCCGGCCCTGGTTCAATCCATGGTCCGGAGCGAGAGGGAATGGGCTGCCGTCACCTCCTTCTGCGAAGCAGTCATGCTAGCGAAGCAGTCATGCTAGCGAGGCAGTCATGCTAGCGAAGGAGGTGGCGGGACGTGAGAGGGAGAGAGCCTCACGTCTCAGCCGCCGCGGGAGACGCACCGGGCGTCGGGGGGCCACGTGATGTCCCCCGGCCACCGTAGGCGCGGGCCTGTGGCCGGTGAGCTATGGGCTAGCTCGCCGTCCGTCCGTCTTATGACGACAGGCCGTGTCGACGGCGCGTTCGTGTTCCACGCGTGCCTCAAAGAGAGTCAGCAAACAGGAAGGGGTCCGTAAGGACCGATGCCTGCCAGGTTTGCGGGACTGTTCGAAAGAGATACCGCGGCCCTGGAACACAAAGGGCAAAGGAAGGAACATGGATGGGTTTTAGTCAGTAAAGGTCTGACACTCCCCTGCTCAGCCCAGAACGGGAGGGGTTATTTGATGATTTCCCACCGGTAAAAAAAAAAAAAAAAATTAATTGAACGTCATTTTAATGTCAATTCAAACGATCAAACTATTTAAGACGATTAAGACGATAATTTAAGTGACCAAAACGCATTCGACAAATAAATTAATAAAACTTTATATTTTTTATTTAAATTGTTATTCCTGCAAAACCAAGTTTATTCGTCTAATAATAGTGGCATACCAAGTGCCTTTATTTTCAATCTGTGTGGACTACATGGTATAAATGTCTCCCCCATTTTTGACACGTAAGCTGTCTTTTAAGACGAACTGCGTCTGTATGCGGTATGGAAAAATTCATGTAAGCATCAGCATTTGAAATTAATTTAACTAGATCAACATTTTTTTTGGATAGATAATCTGCCTTTTAATTTCCTGCATCGCCAATGTGTGAAGACATCCAAACAAAACTAACTTCAATATTGGAATGAGATAGTTCGATCCATAGCTCTTTTATTAAATAGATTATGTAGTTAGTGTTAACATGTAATTATTCCAAACAACAATATAATAACATTTAAAAGTATAAAAAATTGTAGCCCACCGGGATCGGGAACAGGGTCCAGAGAGAGAGGAACCTCCTCACAATACGAGCCGTGTCCAGGAGTACCGCTTTCTGAATCAAGCCCTTGATCCAGCTGCCTAACGAGAGAAGAAGCGAGAAGCTCATAGCAATTAAGCCATGGGCAGATACGATTATCGGCACAATGATCGCTGAGACCACAACCCACTCTCGACAACCTCCCGAACCTAGTCAAGATACTTGATTTGCTTATCTTTCTCGGTTTTCACGAGGTTCTCATCATGTGGGACCGTTACTTCAACAAACATTGCGCGCAGCTCTGATCGATCCACCACCTCTATATCAGGTTTATTAGTGACAATAGTCCTGTCAGTGATGATGTACAATGAGACAATACAATGAGAACACAACCCAGTACAACCAGTACAATGAGATATTGCCATTTTCGAGAACTGTGTCGGGCACATACCTATAGTACGGCACTTCCGATTCCACAAGGCTGTATTTTAGAGCAAGTTGCTGATGGATAATCCTGGCTACAAGGTTGTGTATATGCAAGTACTCTCCGTTAGCCAGACGAGAACACCCGGAGATAATGTGACGGATTGATTCGCCTGGACGGTGGCATGTCTGACATATGTCAACCGAGCCGTCCTTCACAATAAATCTCCGGTAGTTATTCATCATCATAACTTCATCCATTATTGCACAGACAAAAAAACCCTCAGTTCCTCCGAAGAGGTCCCCGGAACGTAGCCAGGCTAGGGACGCTGATATATCTACATCGGGCCCATGTAGGGCCCAGAAAAAGCGTCCGTGAAGCTCTTTACTCTGCCATATTTCCCTGCGGTCGTTAGTGTCAAGTATTACAGGTTTGCGCAGTTCTCTTTAGCCAAGGAGAGCGGGGTGAGGCCATTGTCCAACGCGACCACATCTCGATGCATCCCACGTCGGTTTCTAGGAAATATTCCCTGAGACTGCATATCTCGCGATTGTGGAGAGTCTTAGCATTTAAAAAGCCTCGACCCCACACTTCCGCGGGAAATACAGTTTCATAACTGAAGAACGTGGGTGATGCATTCGATATGCCGTCAAAAATTTACGGACCTTCCTATCCAAGGCGTCTAGTTCTATTGTTCTCTTTCGGCATACTCAAACGGACTCACCGTTTGAGTATGCCGAAAGAGTGCATGCGACACAAAATCTGCAGAGAGAAAATAATACTTGGGGCATGTGACGCAAAAGTCTCATGCCCCAAGTATTATCTTCAAATACTCAAAAATCCGTGGGTTGGTTTCATGATTATTAAAATTAAAAGTATTGTTCATTGTTCATACAAGTAATCAATACAACCCTCTTAAGTTTATATAACCCCATTCAATGGCTATGTCATGAAAAAGTCACTCTTTGGGATTATATGAACTTGGAGGGTTGTATTGATGATTTGAATGATTATAATTCTGTAACGCCATACGTGTTACTGGCGCGATTAATATTTTCATCAACATACAAGCTGACACTGACGCTTCCACCAAGCCACCATATTGGTTGACACACTTGTCAGATCAGTAAAAGTGTCTGTTGATATATGATGCTCTGTGGGTATATATGTTCTGTATTCTGTGGTCAGTGGCAGTGTTTCCACAATGAGGAGAAATTCCCCTTTTGAAGGGAAATTAGGGTCCAGAGGGGAAGAAAAAGGGGAAAGAGATAAACAGGGGAAATCGAGGGAAATCATGGGTGAAAAATATCTTGAACAAACTTTTTCTTTTTTTGGTTAGGCTTTAACCAAAAAAAGAAAAAGTTTGTTCAAGATATTTTTCATCGTTTGCGATTCCAATTAAATAATTTTTGTTTTTATTTGACCAATTTATCTCCGATATTTCCTTATTTTGACTGTGAAGCAAAGGTACTGAAAACATACTTCTTTCTCTTTTTTTACGCAGTGTTGCCAAATATAAAAATACCGATGACAAATTACACAAAACACACACTTTGACACTTGTGGTATCGATAATACTACCATAATTTATATGTTTGTGACTAAATGCTAAGTGACTGTTGAGCAGATTTTTACTACTAGTGCCAAAACTAAAGCAGAATAATTTTTGAGGGGAAAAAAGTCCTGAGAAGGGGCAATCTCAATTGAGGCGTGGGGAAAGGAAATCATTAAAGTAGAAACACTGGTCAGTGGTCTTGTCCATTGTCAATTTGTCAAACCCTTGTCAATGCCTTATTGTTAAAATTTTCATTTTTCTGTCTGCTTCAGAAAATTTAGGGTTATTGTATTTGTAATTTCTAGTTGATATTAGTGAAATCATCATCTGAGAGGGCCTTATAAAGTTCTCGATGGTGTGTAATCCGCAAACCCGCACCAGGCCAGTGAGGCGGAGTAAGGCCTTAGTCTTCTCACTCTAAGAAGAGGCCTGTGCCCAGCAAGGGGAGAATAATGGGCTGAATTTATTTTTTAATAGCGAAATTGTACTAACGCAGAAACGCTATTATTTACAACAAGAATAAAATATGGTTTATGATAAGGATTATGAATTTATATGTACCAAAGATCCTCCAGAGATTCGAATGATTACTAATGGTTATACGTCTCCTCCAAGGCAGGCCAGTAAACCAGACAGTCCAGATACATACTGGATTGAATTGGACCTGTAGGGAAGAACATGTACTGGCTTTATAACAAGTGAAATTTAAAGTGATTTACCAAATCTGGGCTAAGAATCTGCACTTTCACTCTTTACCACTTATTTGTATGTTAGCTGGGTAGAAAATGGGGCAAGTCAACCTCCCCATCTACACATTTGTTGGTTTAATCTATAGTTTTTGGCAGGCTATCCTAGTTTCTTTTGTTTGAAATTATTTTTGTACAAATACTTGCTAGTATGTACTCTTTGAGTCTGTGAGCATTACAGTGTCTAATAAAAAGTTTTAAAGTAGTGGTTGCTAAGCAGTTCAGGTTGTTTTCTTATTTGTGGAGTGGAGACTGTTTTGTTTAGATCTAGCTTCTTGGTTAGCTTCAACTTTGCTAGGCTCTCGGATGGGAGTTTTATTTGAAAGTCATGTTGCTTTATGGTAACTAGGCAATGAGAAATAAATAAAAAATACATCAATCATGGTGAATAGGGGGATAAGAACAAACTGTCCCAATTCAGCAACCTATTGAGCTGTATGCTGTATGTCAATTGGGAAACTTCAATATGATCCAGAACATGTACAATGAGTGTTAAGTAAGATTCAGACAACTGTTATGTTGATCTGGAAGGAACCTGTGGGTTGACCAACCAATATTTAAAAAGCAAAAATTGTGGTCATCTTAATATTCAATGTGTTTGGTGTCAAAACGGGCATGTGTTGGACATTCCCTAGTAAGCCTTTCTAAGGCTGACATTGTCTTGCCTAGGATAAAAAGTGGTATTTATTTATTCATTTATTTTTACTTGTTTTTAAGCACACCATAGTAAATAAAATTGGTATTCTAGTAATCATACAAATGACAGGTAAGTATGCTTAATATTGACATATTGACTGTTGAAGACAAGAACAATGCAAATAAACTAACTCGTATGAGTAAGTTAACACACTTTTTAATTGTTTTTGACTTATGTCAAGAACACTACTAATTAATTAATACAATTAAAAGAAAAGGTATCTATGGACTAATCTGCCCTAGTGGACCTTTCATTATACGGCCACACCAAACAAGTTAGGCAGACTTTAAATGTGGTATTTTATTTGCGTGCCAATAAAATTTAAAAAGAATTCAATTCCACATGGGAATGAATAGAGCGCAAAATATTTCTTTCCCAGAATACAGATAAGTGGTGTGGCACAGGAATTATTTTTTAATTATATAAGTACCGTCATGACCTGTTACTTCGCCTGGGTTTTGACAGTTTTTTTAACATCTCCTCCAGATTTAAAAGTATTTCAAATCGCGATGTCTAAAAAACGATTTTTTATACCTCCATCTATCGATATTATGTAATTATTCTTCCAAATTCACTGGTTATCTGCCTAAAAATTGGTCTTAAATGTGATAGGCGAAGTATTGGTACTTTTCTCTAACTTCGCCTACATCATGTTATAGCGTCAAATATTAAATTTCATTTCAAAGTCTACTTACTACATCTAGTGTAAGTATTTTAGGAAGTGATAGACGACTATAAATTTTAAATAAAGCACCATAAAGTCGATTTTAAAAAAATAATCTTTTGTAGGCGAAGTTAGGCTACAGTCTGAAGTTAGTTCCATACATTTGATGTATTGCTGATAGGGCTGCCAATTTTTTTTGTTAATTTATGTTACTGCAAAATAAAAGGGTAACAGTTTCTACAAAAAAAGAAAAATAGAGCTTGATAATTATTTATTAGAGTGCCAAAAATATTTATGATAAAAACTCAGCGAAAACATTTGCTTAAATTATTTGTATCCTTTAATCTACTTAGTTACGTCAATGCTTTTTTAGAGATCAATGCAGACATAAATGCAAGTAGTTTCAGGTAATAATTACCTTATAACTAAATAGTCGGATTAAACATATAAATGTTTAATTAATTCGGAAACATAGGAACTAGATAACAATATTTGGCTCATAATCCTTAAGTTCACATATAGGTAGGTACATCAATACTAAATTTGAGATATAAAATCAGACTAGACTAGGTCAATCATAGACTTCAAGTTTCTAGCTTAATAAGAAAATAAAATTTTATCAAAAAAGTAAACAGCAACAACATTTAACTTACATTAATACTTAGACATTAAATCAGTCTCAAAACACGTCAGTCAAAAATACAAAAACAAAAAACACTTTATTTAAAATAGACTTAATTATTATTGGATGTTGTAATTACTTAAATCAATATTAAATATGATATGACCCCTTCGAGAAATGTTTGGCTCAGGCAATACCCTAACAATATCATCTAAATGCTTCATAGTCCAAATATCATCTATTGTAGGATAAGTAAACACTGATCCTCTTTTAAATTTTGATTCCTTCACTTTCCTCACAAATTTGACCTCAGGCACGTCATCTTTCATCGATATTACTTTGCCTACGAAATGCTTTACGCTCTTTTTTGTAGCAAATTTAGCCAAAATCCAGAAATCTGTTTTAAATTTATTACCATTCTCTGTGAAATATTCAATGTCAGACATTCCGTAACTTATTGATGGTTCTACGTTTTCTTGTTCTTCTTGTTGGTAGTGTCTGATGAATTCGTCCATAGTTTCATATTCTGAATCGTCCGTTTCAGCTACAGACATTTCAATGCTGGATTCACTATCGGATCTCTCCTTTCTTTGTTTGATAGGTTTGTACGTCTTCTGCAACTTCTTTTTTCTAGTTTCCTTACTTATTATTTTTCTCTTCATACATGCCACGTCTTCTTTTATTTCTTGTGTAATTTCTTCTAGGGCTTTTCTTTTATTAGCTACCATTTCTTTTTTTATTGGGAGTAATTCCATGTGCAAGGCAGACCGTGATATTCTGACCCCTTTCATTTTAAGATTTGTATTTCCTTGCTTACTTTGCAGGTTTTTTTGAGACGATCCTGCTTTGATAGTGACATCAGAGGTAATTACAATTTTCGGTTTTTTGGTTTGTAGGCATTCTGGTATTTTGTTAATAAATGTCATATTTGCTTGGTCGTTCCTTGAAATTTTACTCAAGTAATGAACAGTTGATAGTTGTGAGGAGGATTCCTCAGTATTTTGCATGTAAGCATTGATACTCCTGATACACAAGTTATTCAAGCTATCGGGAGCCTTTGGCATCAGCGATGACTTCAACTGCAGTAATAAGGCAGAATTTGGCTGAATTTCTGGATCATTTTCTTCTAGTCTATTAATATTTTTTATTGCTTTTCCTTTCTTTGGTTGAGTTGATACATCCTTAAAATCGCTTGAAGAGACCGATTTTCCCGGTGGGACATTTAGTTTCTTGTTTCGTATTTTTTTATTTGGATCTGGACTGCGTGTCTCCTTCAGCCAGTCTAATAGTGCATTGTCAATAGTATATGGCATCACCTTGTGATTTGAGCCTGGTAGTTTACTTATTACTTTATCCGGGTTAAATGGTGCAATGCCAGCACTTTTGAATGCACTGATTATGTTGTGTGTTTTTTCGTTAAGTTGGTCCATTAATTTTTTGAGTAGATCTGGGAAATGTCCCTTGTGAATTGTTGCTTCCCTTGGGTTTTTTATCTTGTAACGTAATAAAATTTATCTCCATAGTTTTTTTAATGGGCCAAAATAGCACACATCCAAGGGTTGAGTCAAATGGGATGAATTTGGGGGTAAAAATACGAAACGTATATCATTTTCTTCACAATATGTCACAATTTTGTGATTTATGTGGGAGGCCAGGTTATCTCCAATTAAAACCTTCGATCCAGTTTTTGTTTTAGCCCAGGGTAAAATAATACTTTCAAACCAATCTTCGAACAGAACACTATCGAACCATCCCGATTTAGAACGGTTGAATCTGGATCCTTTAGGTCCGTTCAGTGTCCATTGTGTGTATAAGTGCTCAGCTTTATACACAACGTACGGTGCAAGACATTCTCCTCCTGCAGTTATTGCGAACATTATAGATATAGCCCCCTTCGTATAATTTAACACCCTTTCGGGGTACTTGACTCCTCTTCTGAACAAACATTTTTGAGCCCCAGGATTATCGGTTAAATTTGTCTCGTCGTAATTTAAAATGTTCTCATAAGAGATTCCTTCCAGTGATAGCTTTAGATTTTTGAAATATTCCTCCATTTCTACAGGGGATTTTTCTGCACGGCTTCTTTTTATATTTTGGATCACTCTGTTGGTTAAGTCTGATTTATTTCGTTTTAAAAAAGTGTATGCCCACTTCTTTCCGGGTAACTTGTTATTAAAAATGGAAAGTCTTCCATTGACCTCCAAATATCTAAAAATAAAACAGTTAAATTAGTAGGAGTTAAATAGTAGTAGGGGAAATTGAGAATAAAATGTGTAAAACTAAAATTATCAAGTGATTTTTTTATTCCTAGGCCTAACAAACGTTTATGCATACTCAACTCAAGTATATTTCTAGATACAATATTATTTTGAACATCACCTATGTACAACAATTCGCAAATCCAGAAGGGTCAAAGGACTGCCATATTCGGCGGCTGCAATTAACACTCTTTTTATATTATCTTCCTCCTCATCAGTTAGCCGAGTTGGGCATCCTGGACTTTTAGGGTGTTTATTATGTAGCTTGTCCAATAAAGTTCGACGAGGTATCCCAAAAGTTCTTTCTGCTTCGTATGAAGACATCGTTTTCTTTCTTAATGCTTCTACTGCCAATTCTATCATATTTTTTGAATGTTTCACAGTGTATTCCCTTTTTTTGGGTTTCGTCGCTGGTCCCTTGATTTTTGGCATTGTCCATCGATAGTTCTGTAACCAGTTTTATGATCTAGATAAGCTCTCACACTACCTATCTAAACAACTGAACAAGCCTGTATTAACTGATATTTTAGTATGTTTATGATGTTAAATAACCTGGGTATAATATGTAGGATCAAAATAATTGTCAAGACGAATTAATGTTGCCCAAAATCGGTCTTCCGGTTTTTTGGTCTTCCTGCAAAAATCTTGCAAGTCTTGTGCTACAGTTACCTGACTAACCTAACCTAACCGTTACCATAAATATTCAATTAAACCCATGTTTGACTTTGACGTAATTTCCATGACTGCAAATTCGGTCTTATTCTTGCTCAAATCTTACAGGGTCCATCTTAGTCTGTGCCTTGCCAAAATGCAAGAACAAGACCAAGACCGATTTTGGGCAACACTAAGACGAATCAAATATTTTGAATTTCGTTGTTTCGAACGTTGGTAATTCAGTCATAGTTATTATGAAATTTCGGAAATTTAATACGTAGCCATCAGCTCCGTGTTATAATAATATTGCATTGTTATCTGTCTTGCACAAGCATGCACAATTTCAGCTCAATCGGACAACATAAAGTGGGTCAAATTTAACTTGCAAGATTACAGACAGACACACAGCGGGACAGGTGAAACTAAATAAAAGCTTGTAGGTAATAATAAAATGCAAATGGCAATAAAAAAAGAATATTATAAATAAATATTATTACAATGTTGAAATTGACAACCCTAGGGGCAGGCGAAGTTTGGCAACAAGATGGCTGTCGCTATCACCATAATAACATTTTATTGAATTACCACGTTTAAACGTAAATTAGATAAAAAATTCTAGTGTCATATGAAAGAATATTAGTAGTAGATTATAATTTAATAATAAATTTAACCTTACCTGTTCTGTATCACTGCCTAAAACTGAAGTTAAATCGCAGACAAAAAAAAACACGTGTTTTCTCTTGAGAAAAAATTGCACTGGTCGCCAATAACGTGAAGTTAGCCACAAGTATTCCTCAAAATCTTGCCATAGATGAAAAATAGTTATCATTTAGTAACTTTACGCGAAGCCAAGCCTAAAATAGAAATGGCAACTTCAACTTATTTGAAATTAGGCGAAGATATGTGGCACAGGCGAAGTAACGGATCACGACGGTAGGTACTTATTTAATTGAAGCTTATTTTATTCCATTACATAGTTGTATACTTAGTTTTGCTAGTTAGGTATTTAAATCGCCTCTACAAGAACAATGTGATATTTTTTAAACCACAACTTTACAGGAGAGCAATTTTAAACATAGCGTTGAAAAATTCGAAAATATTGATTATTTTACAGTCGGGAAAACAATTCAATTATTGCGGTGTTTAATGTGCTTTCTGAAAATAAGCAAAAAAAAACTCAGTTCAAAATGAAATAAGTAATATAACTGATTAAAAAAGATTGAAATGATTGAAAATTGCTTACTGATATTTTTTTGGATATTTTAGCTTATTCTTGGTTTAGTTGAATGATAAATTTTACAAATTTTGCTAGGTAGTTATGTATTTTTTTAATTATATGGCGCTTAATTCAAATACTATATGTAAATAAATAGTAACTTAGATACGTTTTGGTCATGACTGTTACCAAATAATAAACTACTCCTGAAATAAAACTGGTGTGTATGGGTAATTAGGTGTTCTGTATAGCAATCTGACACAAAAACTCAGTTGTGTGGGAAATATTGCCATAGTATTATGTAAATAATGATCATGATCGTTACTTGTTACGAAAATGCTATACTTAACATGTAAATATATCAATTAAACATACCAATAGTTCATTACAATACCAACCTTAACTTGAATGCCTTTGTGTTGAAAAGTATAAAAAATCTTTTCAATTATTTTTATATATAGGGTGACTGGTAATTAGTGACGTGTAAACACGTGATTCTACTCATGATAAGAAACAACTTTCCCAAAGAAACTTTTTTTTTATCACAATAACACAACAGCTGTATGAAATTCTCACGCGCGCGCTTTTGACCTATCAACTGGTAGCCGCGTGACGCCGATGTCTCATTACAATGTTATCGGTGTACGTAAGCAGTGTAGGTAGGTACCTAAATGTTTAAGTAGCCGCTAAATTAAAAAATAATATCCAAAGACTGCGTGTTCCACAGTAGTCTTAAGTATAACTACTTTTAAGATGCAACGTATGTCCGCATAACTACAAAATATCTAAGAACGCGCGCCCTACATAAAAAGTAGGCACAATCTATCAGCTGATAGTCTGACCTCGGGAAGGGGCAAAAATGTACTTGAACTAGTAGCGTCTCGCGCTCCCCACCCACCCGCACCCTTTGCCTCAGTGCAGTAATGACGTAAAACACTAAAAACAGTCACCCCGGAGAGCGCGTCGCAGGCGCATGTTTTGATTTTCTTTGATGCCCGTGTGCACTATGCCGTACAATTACACAGCGAGTGAGTACAGTGATATAGTGATGTGTTACTACTCGG
Source organism: Eugnorisma glareosa (assembly GCA_947578425.1). NCBI lineage: Eukaryota > Metazoa > Arthropoda > Insecta > Lepidoptera > Noctuidae > Eugnorisma > Eugnorisma glareosa. Next base: position 12,852,141 of record OX387960.1, on the reverse strand, counting down.
AAGGCGGTAATGGCGAAGCATTAAAATACATACATTTTGATTGCCATGCTTCTGATTCAGACTCAAATATCGTTAACAGACTGCTAGTCCAAAGCCTAGAAAAGTGTGATGGGAAACTTGGAATAACTTGAACAATTCCCGGTGTCGAGAAGTCAGGTGGTAATGTAGCTGTATCTTTGCCGTTTCTAAACATCGTGTAGGTAACAAAACAAACGCAATTTCTGAAGTTACTTTGTTTAGATAGAAAGATAATGCATTTAGGTATTTATTGTAGCGCGCGCACGTAAAGTGCCAAAATACTAGATAATTTATTATTTATTTTACTCTCCTCACCGTGTTGTAAACAGAGAAGCTTTATGTAGGTACATCACTGTGTACCCTAAATGGCCACGCGGCGGCCGGAGCGTCGCGTCTGCAGCGTAGGCCTACGCTCCGTGGCTCAGTTTTTGATGTCATTGGTTATTATTTTTTAATTTAGCGGCTACCTAAACATGTAGGTACCTACCTACACTGCTTATGTACAACGATAACGTCACGTGGCCGCCGGCCTGTGTGGTCGGGCGCGGGCGTCACTTCGGAGCGGGCTCGCGAGCCGCGCGGGTGCTCTGCTAACCCACCCATTGTAATGAGACATAACGGCGTCACGCGGCTACCAGTTGATAGGTCAAAAGCGCGCGCGTGGGAATTTCATACAGCTGTTGTGTTATTGTGATAAAATTAAATGAGTTTAAAAAAAAAGTTTCTTTGGGAAAGTCGATTGTTATCATGAGTAGAATCACGTGTTTAAGTATCGGTCACTAATTACCAGTCACCCTATATAACTTAAAAATCTATAAAAAAATAATTACTCTAAATCACAAAATGAAATTAAATCAAAATATTCTTAATTCTTAATAGAGATAGTAATAGAAGCATACATTTTAGTTTTGAACCTTTATTGAGCTACTCTATTAGAGCTTATTCTAATTATTTATTGTTAATTTACAAGAACGTACGTAATTATTAAAGGCACTCGTAGTTTAATATTAAAAAAATACTATTATTATTATTATAAAAAATAAACGTAACTATAACAAACATAACATGGCACTTGGTTGAATTATCACAATGCAATTGATTGGTAATAACTATAAGAAAGTTTAAAGAAAATTAAATAATCAGTTTTGCTTAAAATATTAATTTAAAAAATAGTCTTAAATTTCAGTCTTTCTGTGAGATCAGCTGAACTGTCGCTAACGAGTAAGGTTTCTCTGCGTATTGTGTTTTATAGTATGTGTCAATAATGTTCCTCACGTCCTTACAGTTACTTACCGTACCGTTTTACATACCCTAACTTTCACACCGTTTTCATCACATAAGAAATACGAAACACTCTTAGTTAGATCATAGTGTCCTGCTCATCATCATGACATTTTTTCTCTTGCAGGCTTTTGCTGGAGTATTAGCTAAAAAAAAGTGTTTTTGTTCCGACCAAGACATTTTCCAGAAATTACTATTAATAATTTTGCGATAATCCTCTGAGAATTTCGTTGAACATTTTTTACAAATGTTCTCTTGGCATCCGGGTTTCACAAAATATTTGGTATACAGGGTGTTTGACGCATGAGATGATGATGAGTTGGGAGGTCATTAGCTAGGTTCTACCCAAACACCCTTTGTCCCAAATGTCACGGTTGGTTACATATGTTTTTTTTTTATTTTTAATGAAAATAATGCCCAAAATGTTTCCTTTAATTCGAAATAACTTTTTTGTTTGTGGGTGTAGTGGCACAAAACAAATTTTGTTGCATTCTCCAAAGTCTTAAATCTAAAAACATCTTTGTTTTATTACAACTGGTTTCAAGAAAATTCCTTACAAGCTTTAAAGTTATTTTTTATTTATTTAATGAGTGAAATTTTACAACTTCTAAATTAACTATAAAAAAAAACTAAAAGCCATTTTGAACTTAGCTTTATTTTAAAACGTTCTTTAGTTGATACCCTTTCTAACGGTATGCTACATGTCATAGAAATTATTCATTATGTAGTCAAAATACTAGTTAGGAGAGTCAGGGTTAAGAAAAGACTTTTTAAGGTTGTTTTGTTTTTATTAAACTAAAGTTATAAAAAAGGAGGCAAAACACCGGGAGAGGTGGAAAGTAGTGGAAGAGGCCTTTGCCCAGCAGTGGGACAGAATAGGCTAGTTAAAAAAAAAAGTTATAAATCTTGTTCAAATTGACCTCCTCCATTTCGTATGCATGCACGACATCTGTTTCTTATTTCAACTGTCGTTGTACGTAGTCGCATTTCTTTTTTCATAGTTTGGAACGCGCCGGTTATTCGTTCAATCAGAACTTCCCTAGTGGGCACTTCTGTCTGAAAAATCCAAAGGCGTCAGGTCTGGGGACCGAGCGGGTCACGGAATAGGGCCGCCTCTACCAATCCATGCGTTTGGAAAGGCATTATTTAAATGCTCTCGCACGTTCAGTTGGTAGTGTGCTGGACAGCCGTCATTTTGGAAAACTATCGGCACACCTTCCAAAACTGGCACAACAAGTTCGGGTAGATCATTGATTAAAAAAATTAAATAAATGTCGCCATTCAACCTTTCTGGCAAAAAATATGGGCCGACGAGATTGCGTCCAATAACACCAGCCCAAACGTTGACACTGAACTTTCTTTGAAAAGAACTCTGCCTTTTAACGCGAGGATTTTGGTCTTTGTGACTCCAGTGGTGAAGATAAAGAAAGAAAGAAGAAGAAAGAAAAATATTTATTTGGGACAAGCACAGGAACAACAAAAAATAACAATAAAAAAAAAGAATCGAGATTCACTATTCCCTCACGGCTAAAATATGATTCATCGATCCACAAAATTCTTTTCAAGAAGTCGCCATCTTCGACGTCTGTATGCAGTATAAATCTGCAGAAATCCAGCCGTCTAGCATTATCACCATCTTCGAGCCCTAAAACAAAAAAAAATCTTTGAGATACTAACAATACCACCAAAGATTTTTGTTTTTACCTTGAACAGGGGTGTAATGAAATGCATGCCTCCCATCTGCCCGAAGAACCGCCCAGACTTTCCATACTGTTAAGTTAAGTCTTGCAGCAACAGTTCGTATGCTTGTTGTAGGTTCCTCATCAAAAGCTTGAAGAATCATTTCATCTACGGCTACATTATATTGCACGGCACTCACTCGAGGTTCTTGATGATGTAGGTTTCCTGTCTCCTTCCTGTGAGAAGGTTTCGTGGTGTGTATACGTCGATCAGGATATCGCTCCTGATAAATTCTTCGCGCTTCGCGCGCATTGCAGTTAGCCCTGCCATACGCGAGTAGCATGTCGGCATGCTCTTCTTTACTGAAGGTACGCATTTTACTATCAACACCGAAGATAAACACAACAATAAAACAGTTTAAATGCGGAAATAACAATAACAAGATTTAACAAACCAAAACTCAACGAAAAAAAGAGAAGAAAGTGAAACACACGGGCACTTCCAACAGGAGAGATAGTCAGACCTCAACTGACTGTACCGTACCTGTCACATCCCGAACGTCCAACCCAATGTTAGACAAAGACAAAAATCATTTTACATGTGCAAGAAAGAGACGAACTTTTTACCTGCGCTTACATTGACGGTATCGTTCAAACTGGTTCCATTGTTGTGTGCGGTTCGGCCGTGGCATAGTAGTATCCCTTATTTTTACAACATAATGAATAATTTCTATGACATGTAGCATACCGTTAGAAAGGGTATCAACTAAAGAACTTTTTAAAATAAGGCTAAGTTCAAAATGGCTATTAGTTTTTTTAATAATTAATTTAGAAGTTGTAAAATTTCATTAATTAAATAAAAAAAATTGACTTTGGAAGCTTGTAAGGAATTTTCTTGAAACCAGTTGTATAAAACAAATATGTTTTTAGATTTAAAAGATTTTGGAGAATGCAACAAAATTTGTTTTGTGCCTCTACACCCACAAACAAAAAAATTATTTCGAATTAAAGGAAACATTTTGGGCACATTTTTCATAAAAAAAAAAAATCATATGTAACCAACCGTGACATTTGGGACAAAGGGTGTATGGGTAGAACCTAGCTAATGACCTCCCAAATCCCTGAAAAAATTGTGTCGGTCCATGCGCCAAACACCCTGTATATAATTATTTTCTTTTCTTTTAATTTTCTTTCGTTCTTTAAGACTAACATCATATTATTTGCGCTTTCTTATTGTTCCTTTTTTTGTAAGCTCATCTTTTGTAGATTCATCTGAAGATTCTGGAATCGTTTTTTCCAAACACGGTTGAGAACATGGAATGAATTCGGAGCCAGAATCATCAAATAAAACTGTTTCACTTGCCAATTCAGTGACATAGCTTTCGGAGAAATCGCAGACCAAAACTATTTCGTTTTCCTTTAATTGTGATATGGGTTTTTGGTATTGGCTTTGCTGTTGTTGCATGTTATAATTGTAGCTTTGAATCCGTCAGATACCTTATCTGCTTTTTCTCTATGTGTTGTATCCTTGTTTCCTTCGTCCCGGTGTAATCCGACTCACGTCATCTCGTATATAGAATTGTGTTATTTCATCGACATTTATCTGTCTTATTTTCTTTTTTTTTTCCTGGCGTTGCCAATCAATCCCAGCATTTAGGTTACCACCGTTTTGTTTGTAGGATTGTCCACTATTTTTTTAAGTACACTTTTATCGTGGTGAGATTTAGTACTCCGATACGTTTTTTGCAATGTCGATTCTAACACTTCTTCCCTAGCACGCATTTTAGTAATAGATTAGAATTAGATTCAAAACATTAATTTCCTTCATATTTTTAATTTTGAGGCGATGCAGACGTTTCTTGTATTTTTCTTTTTGTGTTTTGAGTTTATCCGCACATTGTTGGAAGTATCGGCACTTTTTTACTAAAAATCTACACTTTCGCCGTAATCTGTTTAAAAATCCATCGTATTGCGTAAACCTATAGATTGAATTTTCGATAGCCCCCTTATAAAATCTTTATTATTATGTTGATTATTCAGTTCCCAAAACTTTCACGTGCTTGCGGAAAATAATGTTGTTTATAGAACGGTATTCGAATAAATAGCGCCCAACAAGGCGTTTTGATGGTTTTCTTTGAAAAAAGAGTTTTATAGCGTCAAAAAACGATTTTTAAAGCCATAATTATCGTCACTCAATGCAATTTAATTTTGTTTCGGACCTCTGCATCAAGAATTACAGCACCCAAAAGGAAACGTTTTTTAGTCATCACAGTTTATTCTCACCCATAACATAACATCACGACTTTAATCCCCGAAGGGTTGGGCAGAGGTGTACCTAATCGTACACACATTTTGCCAGTTATGTTGAAGTCACATGTAATAGGGCGAGCCTATTGCCATCAACCGGACACCAATCCAGATTCCATGGCTGCTACTGAGAAATTCCTGATGGAATAACATTATTATTTAGAGTATTTTTTTCAATTACATACTTTGTTTAATGTTAAAAATCGCCAAAATTACCCCACGTATTTAATGGACGCCACCGCACACAAGCACCTCCTTGCTTAAAAGGTGATCTCCAAATCATGTGTGTACATAGAAGTTTATGTAATTTAAATAAACATTATTATTTTAACACTGCCCTACCCGAGAATCGATCCCAGGACCTCATATGTAGTAGTCATGTTTGCGACCACTCAACCAACGAGGCAGTCTCACTCATACACACCAAAGTTTCCACGCGAACAAAGTCGCGGGCAACAGCTAGTATATAATAAAAGACAAAAAAAAGAAATGGTCCTAAACCATTTCTTATATTGTCTTTTAGCGCTGGTGGCTCAGGAAATTTTAGGTGCTTTTCGAATGCGCCATCAAAGGAAAAAGTTTAATTAACAGCTGTAGCCTGACCTGTCTTTTGTATTATTATATTTTCAGGATCTTTCTGTGTCAGAGGATGTCCGGGTCTTTGTTGTGATGCTGTTGGTACATCAAAGATAGACGCCTCAAGTCTTCATATTCTTTGAATTCATCCATTATAATATGGTTTTCTTTGAACTGGTTAGCACTTCGAGATTTGTTTGCCTGTTAATACATTGATAGTTGACGCCTGAATGTCTTTAACCAGTAAAATGTTTCTTTCTCAGCATTATGAATATCAGCTGATACCGTGATAGGAAAACATTGGTTTTCTGACACAGAGTGGTCAGTTAGTGAGCTATTTTGATCTTGAGATATCTCAATCTCATTAAACGCCATAAGCAAAATATTGTTTAGTGAAATATACGACCCAGTCTCGGGAAAACTTATATTTTCAATATTGCTGTCAGTGATATGTACAGGAATATTTTTTATTCAGTGCCCATACTTTGACAAGTTAAACTTAAATGAGTTTTATTAAACACCTATTATTTATTTTGTTGTCTTTAAAAAAAAATAAAGTTATCGTTAACGAAAGTTTTTTACTTTGAAATTGATTTCATGGATACATAAGGCCCGCGGCCGCGGTCGCGCCCCCCCCCCCCCCCGGCGCGTGGCGAAGCTCCGCGCTCGTTTGTTTTTTTCGTGCACAGGCGTAGGTAGGTATTAACCTGGGTTATATTACAATGTACTGATCGTTGATTTTATCTGGTTCGAACTAGAGTATTTTTTAAATTAGGTCGTGATCTGAAGTTATTTGAAGAGTAATTCAATTTTTTCCTTAATACTTTCATAGGCTTAGGATCATCAAAATGCAGAAAATAAAGCATTATAATCAATTAAATTATGGCACTATTAAAAACATAATAAAATAAAAGTGTTTACAAGAAAATAGATTCTTAGGCTATAAGGATTAAGCAACAATATACAACAATGTTAATATAATTTTTTTTAATTTTGTGTAACATAAAAAAAATATACTTAATAATTTTTTAGCGTACATTATTATATGTGATTGTATATTTATTTTAAATTTAGTTTTGATTACTTTGCATTTATTTATTAAAACGATATGCACATAATGTACAAAGTCGGACTTAATGCCTAGGGCATTTTCTACCAGTCTGTCTTAGGGTGATACTCGTACAGAGACAAAACAGTAGGTGCATTAGTACAGAAAATTGCGAAGACGAAATATAATAATAAATACATATAAACATACATACAAACAAAATATGCAAAGTAATGAAAGATAAAAAAAAAGATATAGATGGAGAAAAACACCAAATTAATTGTGTGACGAGTCTGCCAACTTCTTATGCAAGTGTTCGCGAGCTTTTAACTTGAATGTGATCCTACCGGTTGCCGTCCTGATATTCAGAGGGAGCGAATTCCATAGGAAAACCGCCTGGACAAGAAAAGAAGAATTAAGAAAACCAGAGCGGTGAGAAGGACATCGTAGAAGAAGATTATTGGAGGAACGAAGGGTTTTGCTGTGCGCAGAGCCGCAGAGTATAAATATTGAAAGTGAGAAGTCAGATACGAAAGAAAAGAGGGTTTGTCTAGAAGAGAAAATAAGGTTGACAAAGCCCTTAACGCTATGCGCTTCGTTACGTAGTCCGTTCTTTGTTTTCAAAACTAGTGTTTCTGGTACATCGGTTATATTTAAATAATCATCTTGTTCAAAAATTATAATACTAGATAAGTCGGTAAGAGAAAGTCTGTAATCGTACCATTTTCTGTGTTACACTGACGGCATAATCGAGTCTTACTAGATCATAACATTGAGTTTGCCGATTCTTCTAAGCCAGTCGCTATACCCTCAACTGCCACTATAACTATATCCATTGGTAAAATTGGATAATTTCGTTCAGACACATAATCACATCTGGAGCATTGTTTAACATTTTTCGCCCTAGAATAATCAGTTATCAAAATACTTTCAAAAAATTTAGTAACGTTACACGTACAGTTGACAACTTGAATATTGCCTCGTATTACTTTTTCGAAAGAGTTAACAAAATTTCTGTCCTCAATCCTACATCTATTTAACATCATCGTGTTTCGATAGGGCTTTTACTAGGGTAGCAAATGCAGAACTTTTCCTTCAAATAATTCATGAACATTCCTGTGCGCCGTGTATGCGACCGCGAATGAGTGGGCCACAGCATCGAAAGCACATGTAACGACTGTCAAAGATCTACATTGACAGCCGGGACCAACGGCTTAATGTGCTTTCCGAGGCACGGAGGAAACTCAGTATGTAATGGGCGGTCACCCATCCACAGACAAACCTAGGCAAGCGTGGCTTAACCTAAAGATCGACCTGAGCGGCTGTTATTATTTTAGTGGATATGAATTAAAACCATATCTTATGACACCTTTTTTGAACACATCATACCCTGTAGAAAATTTATATAATGAGTCACACATACGAACTAGGAATACTGTTGAAAGATGCTATGGTGTGTGCAAAAATAGGTTTCCTGTCCTGAGGCGACAAATAACTTTAAAATTATCTCGTGTCCAAGATGTTATAGTTGCCTGTTTTGTACCACACAATATTGCACTCGATGGAAGTGAAAGTAATTTTGGTGTCAATTTTTGAAGTTGAACTAAATCTAACTTAGCTTGAGTCAGCTCATCAAAAAGTGTATTTTTTGGTTCATTTGCTGTAAACAAAATAATAGTTAAGTTATGCGGATAAAGAAATTGTACATTTTAGTATAACGAATTCTACCAACCAATCGGTGCAGGATGTTTCCTTGATTTTAAATTTCTTCTACTAGTGACATGCCATTTTTTATTTGCTGATGTTGTTGGAGTTAGAAAACTTTTACTGGCATCATGGTCATGCAACGCTTTGTCTGTAACCAAAAAATGGGAATACTATTACATAAATATATTAATTTTACAAAGTCTTGATATATTTACGCAATGTTCGAATGAGACTGGAATCAGAAATCAGAGCTGTTACCAGCTCAGTTCCAGTTTATTCATTAGAAAAAAAATAATCAAATCTGTTCTCATTATAACGTTAGTGTATGTTATCCATTGAAACGTAAAAAAATATATATATATCCCGTTGACCGTCCCGGCGCGCGATTAGGGATTTGGGTGGGGGGGGGCATTCCCATTTCCAACTTAGAGCTTGGTAACTCATAAACTCCTGCAGCTATACCTAAATAAAAATACGTGAGTATAGCTGCAACTATGCAGAATCGAGTTATGTGAAAACTGAATTACAATAACTAATTCTAAGTACGTAAATTAAAAGGACATTGACCATCCATGTATGGGAGTTGGGCCAAGTGTTGCCCAGAATGAACACATAGTGCATTATGTACCTTAGGCTAACACTACTCTGTAAACGAAAGCTCATCAAAATCTATTCGAGGAGATATGAGAAAAAAATATTTTTTGTTAAGATTTTTTATTGCTGAAGAATGAAATCCAATGGTACGTACCGCAGTAATTATTTTAAACATTATTACTCACTTAATTATTACAATCAAGTATTTCATGATTTCTGACATTCAGAATTGATTTACATTAATAATATTCACTTAATCGTCATCATCGTCATCGATGATAATTGTATCGAGAAATAGAGCAGGACGCCTAATAACGTCTTGGTGCCTAGCCCAGCCTAAAAACCAAACTAGGCACATAATGTGGGCACAACTGCCAATTGTTCTGCGACCTGTGAAACATGAGCAGCAATAGTTTCTTATGCAGTCTATTCCAGGATTGTCCTGATGTATCAATATGTAGCAGTGGTACATTTTCGACGATACATGTCTACTCTTTATGTGTGCTCTTATGAGTTGGACATTACTGGAAGGCATAGTAAATGCTGACAGATCGTTAAGATCTCCGTTCAGTGTTGCCATGTCCAAAATCTGGGCGACGGTGACACTGCTCAAAAAATACGGTATATTCTAAGAAATTACGGTGATTGGCCCGGGAGAAAAACGGTAAAAATAACGGTGAACTACTTTTAATAAAACAACAATTTTAAAGCACAATTTGCTTTTTATTTGAAAATCTTAAAGTACAAACAAAGGTAATATAGAACATATAAATGCAACAATCATACGTGTGCACTCGAGTGCAATTATTTACTAATACATTAGTCTGAATCTGTATCTGATACTAACATCTCTTCATTTTTGTATATATTCTGGTTTAATCTTTTGAGCATTTCATCATCAGGTTTAAAATAAATGCAGTTTTGTCCGTGTCTTTTGATGGATTGTTGTGTCAAGAGATTTCCTTTTATTGAGCGGGTTATTAGTTTGTTACGTTTTTTTGTTTTTATATCGTTCACCTTGCTGAATATACGTTCGCACTCGGCATTGGAGTGCGGCAATGACAGCAATGCAAGCATGAATTTCGGTAGCTGTTTAAAAACCTTTCTGTTTTCTTCGCCTATTTGTGCAACCTGATGCCAAAATTTATCAGGAGGGTGCTGACTTGCATCTAAATCTCTTGGTAAGTGAATAAGCAGCCTGCGCCATTCGTCATCGAGTTCCTGCTGTTCATTTAACGTCTTTGGAGTCAGTCTGGGTAATAATGTAAAAATATGCGCAAGGCTCTCTGGCCTTTCTTCAGAAACACAATTGTCTGGATCTAAGTTTGATATAGATGTCATAATTGCGTCATTTATTGGATATCTTTTACGGATGCCAGTGCAGGCTCTGATTATAAATTGTTTACATTTTTGCCTGAATATTTCCTTTCGATCTTCTTCAACCTGTTCTAACTGCTTTTGAACTCCAAGTCCCAGATAAATGTCCTTTAAATCTTTGTGATTACTTTCTTGAGTTGGATCAATCATTTCTATTGCCATTGAATTTATATAACTAATGGGAAAAATAAGCGATATTAGTTCTCTATACAAAGCTGTCATTTTTGGATTCAATTTCGTAATAACAACAGATTCACTTTGAAAGTAACTATTTACTGTGGTGAATTTAGGCAACATCCATCCCAAGAAGTAATAATATGCTTTCATCACGGGGTCGTTGAGATGGGCATGAAGTTCCTGGCATTCTGCGTCTGAGAGCCATTTGGTATCAAAGTAGAGGCGCAATGCATCCCACTGCTCCAATATTCTGTCAACAACAGCAGTTAGTGAGAGCCAACGTGTTTGTGCAGGCCGTAAAATTCGATGAACATCTATTTCAGCAAATCGTTGAAATTCCACAAATTCACTTTGCCCTTTGTTCCTGTTTTTAAAGTAATTATATACATTTCGGGCCAGCTTTTCACAAGTGTAAGGAAGTTCTTTAGTAGCATCGTTGGCACAGAGATGCAAAGAATGGCAAATGCACTTCAATACGGTGATGCCTGGGCAAAGGAGTCGGAATCGGCTGGATACAGAATTATGGCAGCCCATCATAGTGTTTGCACCATCTGAACCAAAACCAATCATGTTTTCCAAAGGGATTGAATACTTTTGGAAGGATTCGATGACTACTTTAAATATTTTTTCAGCATTAGCTGAATGATCTGTCGTATTTGCCTCCTCAATTAATTGGATCAAATCCCAAAAGCGACTGATAACTTGGCCCAGTTTTGAATCAAAATACCTCACTACAATGGCTACAGTTTTAGTAACACTGATATCGGTGCTTTCGTCAATCAGTATCGAAAACATTTGCACTTTTATTAAATTTTGCTTTTCGGATGCTCCTATACAATTGTTTATAACTGCTTGTACTTTTGTTCTTTTGAGTTTTATACTTTTAGCTATTTTAGAGTCAGGACACAATTGAGGCAGTATATCCGTAAGATGGTCCATAGTGTTTGAAGATATTCTGTGTTCTGCAACGAAAGCAGCCAGTTTCAGAGTAGAAATTTTGATAAGATCTTTTTCAGATGGTGTTTGCGTGTTTTGAAAAGCACTGACAATAGATTGCTGTGTTTTTTTCGAGGTGGAAGAAGTAAACTTTTTAGCGTTATTTATGTGCGTAACTGTCTCCTTATGTCTTGTTAGGACACTGATTTCAGCCGACAATGTTCTGTTATTACACATATTACATACCGCAACATACTCATCTTTCTTGTCCTTCCTTAACCAATCGCGAAACTCTGGTTTTAATAGCCATTCTTCTCGAAATTTCTGCTTGTATTGTTTTCTTTTTTTCTTTGGCACTTCCACCTGTGAATCAGAGTCACTTCCACTCATTGTCTTTTAGTTTGCTATGAAAAAATAAACTTCAAGACTGTAAAAGCTCAAGAATTCACTAGTTAAGTATTTGAATTGAACCTGAAGTAATCAAGTAAACACACTATAAACCAATTAACTAACTAAATGTAATTCTTTTCGTATTACATAAAACAATACGTATTAATGCGCACACTCAAATTATTATCATTATATCGACACGAAGTGAGTGGGGACTTGTGGGGAGTACCCGACTACGGATTACATAAACCCGACCTGCCCGACCTTCAAGTCAACTCATTCGTATGGATGCGTTCATAAACGTGCGATTTGTTTACAGAGAATGTTTTTAATTTTTTTACGGCTCTGATTTCGAGACCTTTGCGGATTACGGTAGATATTGTCACCGTTGTCATGCTTCAACGGTAGGTGGTAAATTTTTGCTGAGTACGGTGTATTTACCGTAATTACGGTGCACATGGCAACACTGTCTCCGTTATATTGTTGGATAAGAAATGATCCACTGCTGCGTACATGTTCACTGTAGTAACTGGGTGCAAGTTTTATTTGGTAGGTGCCTACAGCGAAAAGGGTCAATTCTTCAGCGGTCGATATTGGAAATGCGGTAACATTATTCTGCTCAACAGTAATATTTTCGAAATGGGCTCTATTTCGGTTTAATCTTTTTTCGTCCACGTAATCTGCCAAGTTATTGGCAACATTCATTCAGTCGCTCTCTAGCTATGGTTATAAAATCGCTTGCATGGGGACTGTCTATTATGTCGACGTGAAAGGCATTCGTTAAAGCCGCAGCGATTTTAAGGTCTGTGAAAAAATGGCTCATGGCTACATTACAATATTCATGACGAAAAATCTTAAAATCACGTTTCAGCCTCCCATTTACTACCTCAACAGGCCACCGGCAAATGGTGCACATTCTTGATTTATTTGCCTGGATTGTACTCAATTGAGTAGCTCTTCTTGCCTGAGATTCTGGCATTATGCCAACATATCCATGGGATTCCAACATGGGTATAGACTCACGAAACCCTCTGTCTAAAATAAATATATCACCGAACTGTAACAGCCAATGAATAACTCTACCTGGACCATCTAAAAGATTATTTAAAATAGTAGCGTCATTTTGAGTCGCTTGATAAGGTCCAGAAATATCGATAATGTGCCCATCACATGTAACAAATAAAAATGGTTTAAGTAGGTTTCTGTACTTGTGGAGACTGTACGTGACTTTTTGAAATGTGAAGTTAATGCTCTTTTGGATGTACATATAAGTTCCATCGCAGATTATAATAGCTTTCTTATTATTAGCGAACAAAGCATTAGGAACCGCTAGATTTCTTTCTATTATCTGTTCTCTGGTCATGTGATCGAAGCCCAAGTGGCGAGGAACAAAATCACTTTCTAGGCATTCCCTAGCTGTTTTCATCTTCCGTTCGAGAGTCGTTCGCGACATGTTAAAAAACGTAGCGAGTCTTTCATTCGATTCCCCAGTTCTAAGTTTAGACAGAAGTATAACTAGTGCTGTCCGTGGACATCGGCATCTTTGTGCTAATTGTGTAGTTTCATTGAACAGCCTTTCGAATTCGTCACGAGTGCGACCAGTCCAATAAAATAATTCGGCATCATGTTGCTGATTAAGATTTTCAAAATCTATAATGTGGCTTCTGGGTAGTTTTAATAATTCCAACATTTCGAAGACTTGTTGGGGATTAAAATGAAAACAACGATTTCGTGCAGTGAAAAGATCATCCCAGGAGTTGTCTTCTAAATGTTCCTGGCACACGCGTGCATGTGCTGGAATAAAGTAATTGTGGTTTATGAGCAATTGCACTTTTAGACTTTTCGGAACTCGAAGACGAGTATTGTTTGTACATTTGTATACCATACAAGTAGTTGATGTGTTCGGGGCTCGGCAGTAATTCTCAGGAAGCCTAAACGTTACGTTTTCCACTGCCGGCGGATCTTCTAGAGCAGGCGCATCTTCCACAGCAGGTATGTTCTCCACAGCAGGCAACACCTTCTACAGCAGGCACATCTTCAACTGCAGGCACACCTTCCACTGCAGGGAGCGTTAGCCTTCCTCGTCGAGCTCTTGTCCAACAACCATGGCAGATATGTTTGCTGTTATCGAATGTTATCTGAAAATAAAAATAAAAACTTGAATACCGTAACAGCCAAAGTCAAGGCCGTGAAAATAGTACTCAAGTTAGATATCGTGTCGTACACGTCAAAAGTGAATAATTGGGCCTACAAAAATCGCAATCAATCACTTAGTTCAATTAATCACCTATGGCAATCACCATGCGTTACGAAACGATCACGACAGTCGAAAGTCGTTTTGGTAGCCCCTAAGATGATAATAATTAACACGTGACATTTACATGAACGGTCCTGACAGTGTTCAGTGGATTCAATTTGACTACCGCTTAGTGATGTTATACTTAAAAAGTACTTACCTCATGTGGAGTTAAAGCTTGAATTATGTTTTGAACCGTATGATGATGGTTGTTCTGTAGATTACGAGTTAACGTGTGTCTTCTGGTTCTTTCCACAGAACGGTTACAAAGTAAACATACCCTGTTGTGTGGTTGATACATTGCTCAGAACACTTAGCACTTCGAAAATAAACTCAATCTAAACGCAATATGTAGCACTACGATAGTCCAAATGAAAAGCCAGGTCAATGGGTGAAACAATACAAAAGTCCAAGTAAAGCCAAGTCGTTAAAAATAATGGATGAAATAAAAATGCGCACAGTACACAACGGATCACGGGTGAAGTTAGACTGCAGTGCGAAATCAGTGGCGCGCGCGCAAGCAGGTACAGACGCAGGTATATGCATGAGAGAGACAAACATATACATAATGTAAATGTGCGCATGCGAGACAGCATTTTTTTCACAACTCTGATTGTGTTGCAACTCTCAGCCGGTAAGCATTCATTAGAACTGGTTTTCGAGCCGAGCGAGATTACTTTTGATGGAATCTGATTGTCATGGAGTTACATATTATTTTTATGCGAAAACATTTTATTAAAATAATAGTTAACTAAAATCGTCCCGAAAATCTTAAAAACAAAACTAAAAAAAAACCCTGGGACCGATTTTTTTTTAATATTTTTTAAAATTATATGTTAATGCAAGTAATCATTTGGAAGTACTCCCATGTCTGGGCAGCATATGGCCCAGAACCGGTCAATGTCCTTTAAACTTGAGAATGTCACGCCGCCACGGGTTGAATAACAGTAAAATATTGTTTTGTTTCTTTTTAGAAAACAGTAAAAAGAACCTATTTATAATTAAACTATTTTTGATACCTTTATGTACTAACTTGGAATGTTCTGAGTAGGATAATGAACCAAAACGAACGAGCCATTCCCTCGTAAATTCGTGGCTGCCTAATACCTATTGTGCAAGCCGATAAATCGGCATGAACAAATATCTCGTAAACGCCTGCAGCTATACTTAAATAAAAAATACGTGTGTGTAGCTGAAACCATACAGAATCGACTTATGTGAATATTAAATTACAACAACTAGTTTTAAGTACGTAAATTAAAAATGTAAAATTGAGAATGTCACGCCGCACAGTGGTGCAGGTAGTACGGGCATGCGGAAAATATTATTTTTAAATGAAAAGACGTTGCGTTTCTTCATAATACTTTATTAAAATGATATAATGGATGTACCAGTTTACAAAGAGAAAGATATAACACGTATTTTTTTTTTATTAATATGAAAATATTCATCAAATTTTTTCACATGAATTTCATATAATTAAATCAGCATTTTTAAATAAATAAATATTAATAAACTAAATATTAAATAGAGAAGACATTGATTGAGAGATGGGTGCTATCCACTAATAAAGTTTTGGCATCATCGTGAAGAGGATAGTATTTTTTATTCGGTACTGCACGTAAACTGTTGATAAGGGGATCTGAGGTAGCTAAGAGCATATTCATAACATCTTCATTACATGATAGACGAGAACATTTTCTTGAATGACCTAACCTATAATTGCGGTAATCTTTATTTCGCGCTTCTTGAGCTTCCTCAGATAACATCCCAATAGGTAAGGCAGCAACACTTATTATTTCTTTGCCATGCAGCAAGATTTTATGCACAGTATTTGGCATATTATACCAGCTGTACAGGCTTACGTATAGTTCAGCAGTCTCGTAACAATAACTACCAAACTTATCCGAATCAACTAATGCACTAGAATTAATTGTTTGCAATATTATACCAAACCGATGAATAAGTTCTTTATCGACTCTTGTGACTTCAGCTACAATGTCTGCATTATTGAAAAATCTTCTAGACGTATTTCCATCGTTAGATGTTCCCATTCCTTGCTTTACAAAATCCACTTTTAGACCTAAACGTTGAAACAGCTCACTTTGGATTCTTTTCTTCTCTTCATCTTTTTGTTGTTTGGTAGTTGCGTTCGTTCTCTAACTGGTAAATGACATATTGTACGCAATATGTAATATGCATTCCATAAATTTAATCCGTGCGTGAAGCGGGGATAAACCGACCTTGAGAGCCTCCGTATCCACAGTTTTATTTCGCACTTGGTCAAGGTTATTCATTTCTGATGGCTTTGACTTGCATATAAAACACACTGCACATGATGATGTGTCCGTAACTGTCTGCGCTATTTTGCCATCTATCATTGTGAACACAAGTTTATGGTAGACTTTGTAAGTCTTTTCCTTTAAACTAATAACAGTTTCATTTAAGTTTGCTATTTCAGACTCCATTCTAGCAATTTCATTTTTCGTAGATTCTGTAGTTTCTTTTTGAAATTGGAATTGTACCGGGCGACAACACCTTGTAGAAGAAGGAGTTGCATTTGTCCAATACACAACAGATTTATTTTCCTTTTCATACAGACGCAGTGGAACTAATGATGTCAAAAACATATATGAATCTGACACATTTTCGTCGATAAATGACTGTTTGTACTCAGCATGACCTGATGATCCGTCACATCCCCACTTGTGTAAAAACGTTGAATTTACACTAATCTGTGTAAGGTCGTCTTCAGACATTACTTCAAATAATCTTCTGGTTGTGTGATCCAGTAATGACTGCAAACTTACACAAGCGTAGCTTTCCGTTACATCAATATCCGTGGGGTAGCATTGCCTTTTTACTTCAAGTACTTTATGATAATCGGGAAAAATATCACAACCAATACTTTTTGCTGCATTTCTCAGTACTTGATATTGATGTTTCGAAAGTGATGCATCAAGTAATAATGCCAACGCTTTTTCTGGAGTAAACTTGATAGTATCCGATGATTCTTCTTGTACGAGTACCTTAGAGGCAGCTTTCTTAATCATTTCTTCAGGAACGCTTTCACACAATCTTTTAACTTTATATCGCTTTGTTCGATCGCAACATTCATCAAATGATTTTTCTGGTCGTCCTCTATGAGAGCGTTTTGATGGCCCTGGAACATTACTGTCACAATTCACCACATCAGTCTGCACCGAAGATGTCTCAACGGTAAAAATATTTTTCAGCCACTGTTCATTTTTTGCCATAAAAGCATTTTTATTTCTCGCTGCAGTTTGCCACTTTTTTGTAAATACGGGTAGAAAATTACGGCTTAACTTTTCATAAACTTGATTCCAAACACTTTCTGTAAGCTGTGGATACATAAGTTTTAAATTTTCGAGGCATTTATGTATCTCACGATTACTTGATATTATGATTTCCACTAAATCGGCATAGACAATAGTAAAGCTATCCATCACTATAATAACACTGTTATCGTAAGAGAAAATAATTGTAAGTGAAGTTAAAACTACCATTCAATGCTATTTATACTTACACGATATGATAAAATGTTAATTACCCTCATTAGAAACACTTATTAATATAATGCACTTTTTCTTAATTACAGAGCGTCATTAGTTAAGGACCTGGTATTTCCAAGATCGCAGGTTATCGCAGCCAAAACTAATGTATTCTTAATCTATAGGGTCTAATTAATCTCCGAAAGTATATTATTACGTATCGGTCGATAACGGAGATTAGTTATGATCTCATGATTGAAAACAAAAGGTTCCAAATGACCTTCTTCACTAAAAATGTAATAGCAAGTAATTATTCATTATATTATAACATTATGTTTACTATTTTATTAATACACACAATAAACTTATGACTAAACTAAAAATGAAAGTTGATAATTATAGTATTTTGGTTCTATTCATACTTGAAATAACAATATTTTTTGCACGAAATTTGTAAATTCTCGATCACCCTACTTTGGCATCATATAATTAAATACTGTATAATTATTTATCCGTATTAATTTTAGGACTTGTTTCTACTAACATTCTAGTATGTGTGTACCAAATTGTAGACATTTTAAATAAGGTTGAAACAAAGGATTTTTTTCCGCCCTTGAACCAATGTGCGCCGCCACGGGCTGAATAACAGTAAAATATTTTTAGGAAAAAAACCTTTTTGTTTTTAGTAAATATCATTAAAATCAAACCTATATACATCCTGTAACGGAAAGGGTATATACATACCAAAGGTGCGACTTCTTTGGATGATAACAAACGATATGGCAAGGGTTTTGTAATCCCATCTCTACCTGTTCGGAAGTTATGATATTTTTTAATTCTTTGATACCAGATACTGAACTTTTCAAATTGAAATCAACACATCACTAGCAATAAGTCAGCTGATCGGTGTCAGCGAACTATTTGTAAGTAAGAATAAACCTCTTACTCCTGGTAATTCTAAGTGTGTGAACAAGCTACAATTAATTTGTCTAGGTATCTAAATTTAATGAAATTTGATACCACTGCTGCATTGTTTCGGTCTTATCATTTACACACTTGTTTGTTTTTACGTAGTTTTTCTTTTGTAGAAGATTAGTTTGTAGATGATTATTCATCATCATCATCTGCCTAGCCTTTTCCCAACTATGTTAGGGTCGGCTTACAGTCTAACTGTGTGTGAGACTGCACCAGCAGACTCACGATGTCCGCGATTACGCGGAGCCCTAATCAAAATAATACTTGTCCAATCGACAAGGGGAAAACAACTATTAGGTACACTTACCCATCACGTTGGAACTGGAGATGTGGCGTAGTCCCAGGTCACGTCGTGTATCTGGGTGGGGTGTAAGTGTAAATGTGTTTTGTGTTGTGCATGTGAAGTTATGTCAGATTCGACGGTATTCCAAAGGACGCCCCACAGCGCGTACCGTCGACTGCCTGGTCAAACCTTCCAAGATCACACACGTGGCACTTTCCAGTCAATGTCCAACTAAATCTTATCCCGGTTAACTAACCCAAGTGGGGATTTACAATAGTTCAGCACTAAGTTCAGGAAGTTACCGGCGTCCAAACGACACAAAGCCGGCTACTTAACCAACAAATTATTCGCGGTCACGACTCAAGATGGCGAAATGTCTTAATTTTCACTCAATTATCAACAAAATATCAAAAACCGATCAAGATTGTATCGGATTAACATTAACTCAAAGTTTTTATCAATAATTACACGACAACAGCGTGCATCAAAAAACGGAAGCGAGTTTTTTCCAAAAACCAAAGATCGCACCGCCAACAAAAACGTCATCTGTCAAACGTCAAAACTGCGTTCGGAAACTTGTGGGATGAAACATCTACCCCCCCCCGGACGGGCCGTCCCGTCCGCTAATCAACTGGCAGTCTTGACAAGGTTGCGACCGCTCTCTTCATAACCGATCCATCCACCAAAACCTCAGCAAAACGAGGTACCCCGTCGGTGCCAGCCACCAAATTGAGAACGCGCCCCCTGCGCCAATACAGAGGCTTAAGGTTGGCATCCTTAATAAGGACGAGGTCTCCTATCTTGGGCGGATGAGTTTTATCAGTCCACTTGACGCGCTGCTGGAGGATGTGCAGATACTCTAAGCTCCAACGCTTCCAAAAGCTCTGAGTGAGCTGTTGCACTAACTGAAACCGCGATAGCCGATTTTGGCTCACATCAACAAAAGGGTACTCAGGCAGAGCGACAAGTGGCTGTCCAATCAAGAAATGGCCCGGGGTTAGAGCCTCCAAATCGTTCGGGTCCGAAGAGAGCGGGCACAATGGACGCGAATTTAGTACCGCTTCAATGCGACACAATACCGTAGCTAATTCCTCAAAGGTGAGAACGGTGTCTCCCAACAATCTCCGCCAGAGTCCCTTTGCTGCTTTCACCGCGGCCTCAAAAATACCCCCCCAATGGGGGCAGGCTGGCGGGTCAAACAACCAAGTGACCCCTCGACGGGCCAATTTGTTACCAATGTCAACCTGGCTCTCATTAAGAAAGTCATACACTTCTTTCAAATAGTTACTTGTACCCTTGTAGTTGGTACCGCAATCAGACCTGATCAGAGAAGGTAACCCACGGCGAGACGTAAATCTATCCAAAGTTGCCACAAAGGCCTCCGTCGAGAGGGAGGATACCAGCTCCAAGTGCACTGCCTTAGTTGACAGGCAGACAAATACGCACAAATACGCCTTGACAATTTTACTATTGCGAAGGGTAGACGTCTTTATCGAAAAGGGACCAGCAAAGTCCGTTCCTACGCCTGCAAAGGGCCTCGCCTCATTGACACGATCAGCAGGCAAGTCTCCCATCTGGGGCTGCATCGTTGGGGCCTTAGTCCGATAGCACGGTATGCAACGGAAGACGATGCTACGAATGGTACGACGAGCCGACAAAATCCAAAACTCTCGCTGCAGAATGGCCAACAGCGCATTGCAACCGGCGTGCGAGTTCTTAATGTGACGATCAGTCACCAACAATTGAATCAAATGGCCCGCCTTGGGCAACAAAAGGGGGTGACGGACCCCATAAGGAAGGCTAGAGTGCCTCAACCGTCCTCCAACACGCAAAAGACCCGTTTCATCCAAAAAGGGGTTCAACTTACTAACGGCTCCCGACAACTTAACTCTACCGGACTTCAAAGTCTCGATCTCCTTCTCAAAGTGTACGGCCTGCACAGAGCGAACCCACAGGAGGAGTGACTCCTGTCGCTCTTGAGGAGAGAGAACCGGTGACAGGCGCTTGTCCCCTGGATTCCTAGCATTGTGACCAAAACGCCTGATCCACGAGGTAACGTTCAACAATTTGTCGAGGGAGCTGTATCGATTCAACAAAATATCAGGATCAAACGGAGGGTCCTTCGTCCCAACAGCGAGCACCTTAAGCCCGGGCAAAGGATCCGACATCAAAACTGGCGTTCGAGGCCAATCATCCTCGGGGCGAGTCAGCCAATCCGGTCCCCACCAAAGGGGGTGCACAATCAGGCGGGGGGCCATGCACCCACGTGAGGCTACGTCGCCGGGGTTCAAGTCTCCAGGCACGTGCCTCCAAATCAAAGGCGTTTCGGAATTTTGTATCTGTGACACTCGGTTCGCAACAAAGACCTCCAAGGAGTGGACGGACGTCTTCAACCAACACAAAACAATTTGACTGTCCGTCCAGGCGTAAGAATTCCGAATGTTCACAGATCCACCTAAAGTTTGAGCAACGTGATTCAAGAGACGCACAAGAAGCGCCGCCCCTGACAACTCTAGCTTAGGGATGGTCAATGCCGTCCGGAGGGGGGCCACCTTGCTCTTGGCCAAGATCAGTGACAACTTCACCTGGCCTGTCGCGCTGACGGTGCGCAGATAAACAAGAGCTGCATAACCGTGCGAAGATGCGTCACAAAACCCATGAAGGGTAGCAGTATAGTTCCCAGGGGGGAGGATAGCGCGTGGTAACGCGACCTCGTTGACCGCAGGAAGTGCGGATACAAATTGGAGCCAATCTTCCAAAAGGGTTTCCCGAAGTGGCTCATCCCAACCAAGTTCCGCGGTCCAAAGGCGCTGGAGAAAACATTTCGCCCAAAACAATACCGGGCATATCCAACCATTCGGGTCAAAGGTTCTCGCGACAGTAGACAATACCAGTCGTTTAGTCCAAGTGTGTGGTGACTCCAAATCGACATCATACGTAAAGGTGTCTTGGACTGGTCGGTACTGAACGCCGAGAACGGCCAACATAGCAGGGTTGTCAGCATTTTCAAACAAATGAGGATCCTGCTTATGATCCTCTTCCACATCTTCCAACAGTGCTGGCGAGTTGGACACCCACTTACGCAACTCATAGCCAGCGGAATCCAAAATTTGAACCAACTCGTCACGCAACAGGATAGCTTCCTCAACCGTGGAAGCCCCAGTGCAGACGTCATCAACATACAAGTCCGTTTTCAAGATGGCGGACGCCCGAGGGAACTTCAAGCGTTCTCGGTCCGCGAGCTCCCAAAGCGAACGAATAGCAACAAAAGGGCTCGATCGAAGGCCGTACGTATTCGTGTTGAGCTCATAAACAACCATGGGGTCCCGGGGATTCTCTCGCCACAGGATCAACTGATAACGTCTGTCATCCCGGTGAATAACCGTTTGCCGGAACATCATTTTGATGTCAGCCACAAAGACTACTTGATGACGACGAAAAGACGTGATGACATCACAAAGGTCCCTCAACAATTTGGGGCCGGAGTGCAAGCAATCATTCAAAGAGACACCAGAGGAAGTCCGCGCAGACCCATCAAACACTGTGCGCAGCTTACCGGTGGATGCCTTGAGGACCGCGTGATGCGGCAGAAAGTAATGCTCAACTGAGCGCCAATCCAAATTTGACACCGACATGTGTCCCAAGTCTGCGTACTCACGCATGAAATCTAAATATTTCTGCCGCAGCACCGGATCCCTGGCCATACGGCGCTCCATCGCCAACAATCTCTTCTCGGCCATAGGTCTGGACTCGCCGAGAGGTGGTCGAACTGCAACAAAAGGCAACCGTGTTACGAGCCGACCGGAACGGAGTCGACCTGTGTTGTTCTGATAGAACAACTCGCACTCCTCATGTTCCGGGTTCAAGCGGGCCACTTGCGGTGGCTCCTCAACCTCCCAAAACCTCTGAACAGCGTCAGAGAGAGCGGAGCCACACGCCAACGCAAAATCAGGCTCAGGTGGAGGGGCAGCCTTCAACACTGGGCCCATCACCGCAAAGCCAAAGATGGTCGAGACAGCCACCAAACCGTTCGGCTGCAAGAGTTTCATATTACCCAACAATATTCTCCCTAGTACATCGGAACCCAATATCAAATGAGCTGTATTAGGGGAATCAAACCGGCGGTCAGCCAAATCCAGGCCTGACGTCAACCGGACAATATCAGGCGACAGCTGACGTTGGGGATGACAGCCCAAAATACTCGTCAGAACAATAGCCGAAGGAAAAAACTTAGGGTCCAAATAACTCACAGGAGTGAGCCCAAATAAGGTTTGTCCCTCAACAGTCGGGATAGGTGTTTCGCCTATTCCATTAATCGTGCCTGAAAAGGCACGGACATCCAGGCTCACCTGACCCGCTAACCAAGACGACAAAAGGCAACCCTGAGCTCCCGTGTCCAAAATGGCACGGACCACAACAGAGTCCCCCGTGGGTCCCCAGACCCTGACCGATGCCGTTGGCAACAAAACCGTGTCGATCTGGGGAGGTACGTTAGCGGGACAGGCGCCAATTTCCTAGCAATGCCTGGGCGGCGACCGATCGCCGCATCCAGGCTGGGGTCTATCCCGATGAGGATAGTAATCAAACTCCTCGTCCGCGCGATGTCCCGAGCCGCGCGCCATCGCTGGAGGGGCATATCCCACTTGACGCCTGAGTGGCGGGGGGCGCGTCTCCAAACGGGGACATTCCGCTAACGGAGGGGAGGGAAGGCGGTGCTGGTCTGGCCAATGTCGCCTACCAGCAGCTGCATAATCGCCTTCACGAGGGGAGGTCAATCGGCGGTCGCGCGGCTCCCGATCAACTGGCGCGGGGGGTGGAGTACGGCGGTCAAAGTTGCGGGACCCTCCTCGATTCTGAACCGGCGAGCGAGGAGCCCGGTGCTCATCTCCATTATACCCCCCCTGCGCGAACCCCCATCAGAGGCTGGTCTGTCAGAGCGGTTCGCGTTGGCGCACAAAACTTCAAGATGTGAACCCCTACAAATTGAACAAGGGCGGGGGTTGGGGCAATCCCGATGAAAATGATTCCCCAAACAAGAAAAGCACAGACGGCGTGCATTGGCAACTCGGCGGCGGGCACTCACGTGCAACTCCAAGAAGGCCGCGCAAGTGACTACGCCATGTCCCGTGGCCTTACAATAGCCGCAAGTAGGATTACTCTGGGTGCCACCAAAACGGGGGGCAGGGCGGCTATCACCAGGCCCGACAGTCCTAGTCCGTCCCTGGGCCCTCGGCCGAGAGGGCGGTTGGCTTGACCCCGTGGCACCACGAGCGTTGTCGAGGAAACCACACTCATCCTCCAAAAATTTGACGAGGTCTTCAAAAGGGGGAAGATGGGTGGCACTATCCCCACCATACTTCTGCTCAAAACGGGACCTCAAATCTGACGGAAGCCGCTGCAACACTATGTGCACCAAAAGATAGGACCAATAGTCCACCGACAACTCCAATCGTTTTAAGGCGTTGGTTGCTGCCAGCAATGGATTCAACAGGTCAGCACGCAACGCTGACATTCTGGTGATGGCCGGCAACCCCAAGATCTGGTCAATATGGACATCAGCCAGGCAACGTTTGTTCTGGTATCGTCGGGATAGAAGTTCCAGAGCGGTGGAATAGGCCGTCGGTCACCGGCAAGTGCTGCACCAAGGCTCGAGCCTCACCTCCTAGACCACCTCCTCAACTTCTGGGCCGGTCGGAGGTCAGAGCGCGAATCAACCAAACTGTCAAACAGGTTCCTGAAGCTTAACCAATGGTCCAAGTGACCGTCAAAATGAGGCAGCTCCGGGGTAGGCAGTCTACCCAAAAGTCCAGGGCCTGCAACAACAGAGGTCTCTGTTTTGACCTGGGCAGGGTCCCGACTCTTCAAAATTTCCCGGGCGCGCATACTTATTAAGTCACCCAGGTTCAACATCTGGTCATAATCCGCAAAAACCTTATCACGGGCTGCTTGACCCAATGCTTCCAGGTCCAAGTCCAAAATCAATTCATTGAAGCGAGCAAACAAAGTGTCAACCGCACTCAATCTCGCATTCAACTGCTCATACCGGGCAAGCGTGGCCTCTTCCAGGTCTAGACGCTCAGCGGTTGCAGCAGCAGAGGCAAACCATCTTAGCTGTGAGGTCAATCCACCAATGGCTTGGTTTACAGCTTTCAATGATGCCATTGGGACAAATATCAAATAAGCAAATTAAATTCACTTAAATAATCAACAGGAATAATTTTCCCGGACCCAAACTACAATTTAAACCAAATAATAAAACTTAGTTTGAATTATTACAAGTTCAAATCCGACCCTGTACAAGCAATACCTTGTTTATACAACAACAAATTAAAGTACAAGCCACAAGGGACACTACATATCATAACATATTATGTCAAACAATCAATGTTAACTATATTTAATTTGAGTCAGGCTGACAGGCAACAAATCAGACTTCTCAATACTATAACTCGACAATAGGTGGTGAATTTAACAATTAAACCACGCTCTGCTACCAGATGTGTGAGACTGCACCAGCAGACTCACGATGTCCGCGATTACGCGGAGCCCTAATCAAAATAATACTTGTCCAATCGACAAGGGGAAAACAACTATTAGGTACACTTACCCATCACGTTGGAACTGGAGATGTGGCGTAGTCCCAGGTCACGTCGTGTATCTGGGTGGGGTGTAAGTGTAAATGTGTTTTGTGTTGTGCATGTGAAGTTATGTCAGATTCGACGGTATTCCAAAGGACGCCCCACAGCGCGTACCGTCGACTGCCTGGTCAAACCTTCCAAGATCACACACGTGGCACTTTCCAGTCAATGTCCAACTAAATCTTATCCCGGTTAACTAACCCAAGTGGGGATTTACAATAGTTCAGCACTAAGTTCAGGAAGTTACCGGCGTCCAAACGACACAAAGCCGGCTACTTAACCAACAAATTATTCGCGGTCACGAATCAAGATGGCGAAATGTCTTAATTTTCACTCAATTATCAACAAAATATCAAAAACCGATCAAGATTGTATCGGATTAACATTAACTCAAAGTTTTTATCAATAATTACACGACAACAGCGTGCATCAAAAAACAGAAGCGAGTTTTTTCCAAAAACCAAAGATCGCACCGCCAACAAAAACGTCATCTGTCAAACGTCAAAACTGCGTTCGGAAACTTGTGGGATGAAACAAACTGGATGCAGCTGAATGCCAGTATTTTACATGGAGCGACTGTCTATCTAACCTCAACAATCCAGTTAGTACTGGGTAATACGATACCCCTTGGTAAGACTGGTAGATAATTATTATTTAGATAATATTCCACTCGCCACCCACCTTACCATCGTACCTACAACACAGTAGTTACCTAATTTAATAACATTATTCCTGTAAATTTTCGAAGGTTATCCTTTTATTTTGGTGGCCATATGGATCAACGATGTTTTGCTTTAATTTTTTTATCGATTCACAGATCGAATACCGTGATCTTGTTTGAAATATGTAGATAAACCTACCTATTCGCTGTTTATTATTGTCAGCACAATACTTTGGGCAAAGAACTGGAATACTAAATTATACGCCTTTTTACACTACTATGCAAGAGATTTGATTCACCTTATTATTGAAACAATTTATTTAAAAAAAACAATTATTTGCCATTAAAAAAGGATTTAGTTACATAATTTGTCCAACTGAACCCAAAACATCATCTTTATGCATCTTGATGCAACTTATGCATCTCCTAGTACAAATAAAATCACAGTGGGTTCCGTTCATCATTTTAAATTCACGGTCTGTCGAAAGTTGCTGTTTGAGTGGTACATAAGTTTTATTGGTTTGAGCACGTTTAGTCTTTAATATAATCCAAATGAAGTCAGTAAAAAATGTCTCAAAACAGTATCTAACTGAAGAAAGAAATTAATAAAAGTACCAGGATCGCATGAGTAACAAAAAGTGTTATTGCTGAATTGAAAATCGTTTGCTCACAGAACCCTGATTTCGTTGTTACACACACGTATTCAATCATCGTTGTGTATGGATGTAACCAGGTTTAGGTTTTAGGGTACACTGGGACAGCTACCCTACTACCAGGATAGTAAGGAATAGGAGCTTTATTTTGCATTATTGTTAATAATTTATTTGCTCGTCAGTCGTCGAATTCTCCGCGTGTGGTGCACATCGTTCCCATCCGTGTGATACGCGCATAAGTTCTAATTGTTGTTATTGTTTTCTTGTGTTTGTTTCGCGCTTTCCGCAATGGACGGCCGTGGTAGTAGAACCGTCCGCCCGTCCGTCCGGGCTGGAGTGGAGACCACGCATTGGAAAGCGCAGCCTGTGACGGCCATCTGCCAGATGGACCGACGACCTTGCTAGAGTTGCAGGGAGTCGCTGGATGCAGGTGGCATTGGACCGGACACGTTGGAAATAGATTGGGGAGGCCTATGTTCAGCAGTGGACAACAACGGCCCTTACAACCCCAGACCTTACCCCGTTAGACTTTTTTTGTGGGGTTACATTAAAACGTAGTGTACGCAGTGCCGTGTGATACATTGGACCAAATGAAAGTGCGGATTGAGGCCGCTTTCAGGTCAGTAACACCAGAAATGCTACGCAATGTTCAGGTGTCCATGAACAAGCGAGCGGCCTTGTGTATACCATGGACACCATATCGAACCCCACCTTTAAAAATGTAAGTTAATTTACTAAATTAAGCAAAGCTGTAAGATTTTAATGTTTACTCTTTATTAAATAGTAGGATGAAACTAGCTAACCTACCTAAACTTTGTTTCGATTTTTTATTACGTTACTTTTATTAAGTAGGTATAGGGTAGGGGGGGGGGGGTAGGGGGTAGGTAGGTAGGTTTTTACGTGAAATTTCTGGCTTGATATTAACGAGTAAACGGTAATTGTAAATCAATAATTAAATTACACATTATTCATTTTTACATCACGGTCAAGTAGGTACACTCGGCGGCGGGCGCGCGGCCGGCGAGCGCGGCGGCTTGTTTGATTTAATCAGTTCGCGCCGACAAAGACACACCTGCTAGGCTACTAAACAGTTATGGTACTAGGCGCGCAGAATTACGGAAGAGATTTGATTTATTTATGAGACAGAGAGAGATATTGGCAAGTAATGTGGAAAGTTATTGACCCCCGTAGTGCGGTGACACGTTTTTATAATTTGAATTTCAGAAACATAAGAAACCGAAAATTTGGTATCCATTTTTTGAGTATTTTATTTTGAGCTGGAACTTTGTATAGTGATTCTATACCAGCTGTAATCTTTAGTGGTTAAGGATAGTAATACCCTTTCCGTTACACGTTGTATAATTAAACTAGACTTAGAATTATATATAGGTTTAATAAGTTTAACCTGGAATGTTCTGAGCAGCAAAGTGAACCAAACTAAAGGCCCATTCCGTCGCCGACTCATTGCCGCCAAAATGTGCATTGTTCCTAAGCCGTTATTGGCTTTACTCCAACTATATCTAACTCTACAACAAAATAGAAAAGTATTTAAAAAAAAAAAAACTACAAATATCTATTAATCTAATAATAACGATCAGCAATACAGCAAGCACATTTTAATTCTTCAGATAATAGTACATCTACATATTGATAGGTGCCTAGCAGGATGTATACTATGGACTTACGGTTTTGAGGCGCACATTCTTCAACATCAGTCTATGTGTCCTCGATTAATGGAGTAGTTTCTATATATTTCTCCATTTGGTGATTATCAAAACCATCTGTAAAAAAAGTTTTTTTTTTGTAATTTGTAATGATTATCAAGTCCTAATTACAATGAACAACTTTTGATTGATAGTGTCTTTTTTTAAAGTAATAAACTATCTTACTTTGACTATTTTGAGTTTGAGGTAAAACATCACAGTAATATTCCCCTTCCAAGCCATCAGTGCTTAATGCTATCAGCGCTTTGATTTGCTCTTCTACATTATCCAAAGGAGGTGCTGTATTCATACCACCTCCGGTTTTGTAGAGTTGCGAGCGTATTGTAGCCGACTTTTTCCTGACAGTACGTTTTAGGCCTTCATACTTCACCTTCAATGTTTTAGTTGATGTGAATGTCAAGCCAGATCGAGCATTATATTCATTTTGTATGCTTTCCGAAGCCACTTCTTTTCTTTTCCATGTGGAGGCATCACTTTGTTTATTTTCTAGTACAGCTTGGAATTTCTGTACTAGCGATACCAAAATGTCCTCCTCATGTAAAGAAAAGTTTCTTCACTTCTCTCCCTTTTAATTGGTTTATCCATTATAATTAATCGTAGTGCAGAATAAACATAAAATAAAATAACACACAGCAAATCAACAGAGACGAAAACACAAATATGACAACTATAATGACAATTGACGATTGACGACGTTGATGTAGCATTGAACGAATGTAACGTATGTTTTGTTGCGTCATTCACTTAACCAGTAAGTTGTTACTCGAAGCTTCATTTTTGCTTGTGAAATTGATAGAAGATACTCGTCGCTTTTACTTGCCAATTAACGCTAATTGGTGAGTAACTAATCATCACTTTACTTGAGGATGGTGAAAGAAGCCCTAAGAGTCTCAGCTTTTAGAAGTGTTTAGTTAAATAGTATCGGCTAACATAAACAAAAATTTGAAAACTGTCGCAAAAAATGCCTACTTAAACTTTGGATCACTGTTTACATTCTGTTGCCTAAAGGAGATTGTCAATTTCGGTCCAAGTATGCTGCAGATGTACATTGTACCTTAATTTTTGATTATGGCAGCAAAACAAAATATCCCAGAGGAATTGTTATATTTGTATTTGTATATATATTATAAAAAAACAGTAAAAAGGGTGAAAGAAGAAAGATAAAGAGGATAAAATGTTATTTATTTTTGTTACCAGTATAGACCAAAAAAAATATTATATTACTCTTCATCGATAATGTAATTTAGATTACAACTCTGCCGGGCGATTAATGTTATCTTCGTGTCTGGCCCACCCCAGAAACCATACTACACACATTATATGGGCACAGCAGCCCAGTGTGCGTTTGCCTATAGGGCATGTGCAGTAATAATGTTTGATTCGATTTAAAACTTGGTCACTTGTGTTTTTCAATATGTAGCAGTAGTTTAAATTCGAAGATGTATGCCTGCTGTTTATTTTGATTCTCAACAACCACACATTGGTTTCAATAGTGTTGTAATCACTTAAGTCGTTGAATTGGTCAGTATCGCGATAGACTTCAATTGTATAAACGCCATGCCGCACATGCTCGCTGTAATAGCTCCTTGCCAACTTCAATTGGTAAGCGCCTAGTGCGAATATTATTAAGTCATCTTCTGACAGTCGTGGAAAATCTTGCAGTTGAGATAAATCCCCTGATATTCTCTCAAATGCAACTCTTTGTCTGTTGAGGTTTTTGGCAAGTACATATTTGGCTATGTTATTTGGGCTATTTACGCGACTGTTAATATCGCCAAAAGCTGCTGCATAACGCTTATTAACCAGTACCGGGTGAAAGGCATTTATCAAAGCAGTTGCATTTTTAAAATCCACGAACATGTTTGATATTACAACATTAAAATACTACTGTCTGAATATCTTAAAATCGCGTTTAACCCTAGAGTACTAATATAAATTTATTACTGCTTAATACTAATTATCGCCTGGGAGGCGATACACTTTATATAGATTTTAGATATACTTTAATAAAGCAAAATTTTAGTGCTAAACTTTTATTAAAATTTAACAAAATTTATAACAAAATAACAGGCATACCTCTGCCTTTATGAAATGCAAAAAAATATATAACTGAGAAACTCTTATTTGTCTTAAAATCAGCCTTACACATAATACTTAACTTTCTAACACAGCCTTAAGGGATATTTTTATTTAAAAAAAAAATGTTGACATTGGACCACTGTTTTGGTATAAAAACTACAATATAATATATAAAGTATGAAAAACATAACAAAAAACTATTCTAATCATCACATAGCTTACTGCAGACTAAGTCGAACTCAGACTTCTATTTTTTATCACACGAATAGCAGTTAGGAGATCGATGTTCCAGACAATATTTTTTTTTACATTTAGCACAGTAATAAACACTCATGCGCAGAGGCGGCTCGTGCCATTTATTGTGAGGGTTCACAAAAAAAAAAAAGTAAAACTAGAGCTTACCATTTATTTTATTTTTACAGAAAATCCATTCGCCGATCTTTTTGGCGAGCGATGACATCTATCACTTTCTTGTGAAAATCAGATATGGAATTAATTAAGCGTTTTTCAATGCTAATCATACATAATGCATTGAGACGGTCTTGCGCCATTGTATTTCGCGTAAAAGTTTTGAATTTATTTAACGTCGAAAAACATCGCTCTCATTCTACTGAGGTCATAGGGATGGTGCATACAATATTTAAAAGTTTTATGCTTTCAGCAAATACAGATTCTAATGAAAATTCCATAAAATGTTGTAATAAAGCAACGGCGCCATCACTATTATGAAAATCTTCTCTGCTATAAATTACTAATAACTCATCTTTTAGTTTGTTTTTTTCCAAGAAATTGTAAGTGTTTACCACTTTTTTAAAATCATCCTCCGGAAAACTCTTATTGTAGTCCGCAAATCTATCTGTGTAGAACAATTTAGACGCCAACAAATGGTCCGTATGTACGAATCTGTCTTTAATCTGTACTCTTAATACGTCACATACTTCTTTCCTCATAACTGAATAGTTTAAGTTATTAGGCCGACGTTTTTTTCTGGGGCGAAGGTGGTGGAACAGCATCACGTAACTGGTTTACGACTTTTTCAAATTTACTGACTTCATTTGCGATTTTGATCGAGTCAAGTGATCCGGACTGCAAAAATTTGAACAGCATTTCACAGTGTGGCATAAGCGTCCCAAAAATGTTCAGCCAATACAAAAAATTGTTATCGCATAAATATGACAGGAGCGATTGAGCTTGATTATAGGTATTGTGGTCACTGTTATGATTGTCCATTATTGCTTGCATACACTCTTTAAGGGGCTCTAAATTATCGTGTATAACCTTCACTGTACGTGTATTGTAATTCCATCTCGTCTGTGGAGCGGCAGGTATTCTTTTATGCACGATTTCTTTCAAAATTTTGGATCGTTTCGGCGAACGCGTGAAAAACGATGGAAATGCATGCAAATTACAAAAGAAGCTTCTTATTGTGTGATTAATCGATGCACATTTTTCTAAAATTAAATTAAGTCAATGCGCGTAACAGTGCACATAATAAGCATATGGGCAGATATTTCTAATAATCTTTTGAACACCATTGATATTTCCACTCATGACGGCTGCTCCGTCGTAGCTCTGACCAATTAACTTATTATAAGAATCAAGCTCCTTCATGATTTCAGCCGCTATCACTTCTGCTGTATAGCCTTTAGGTTGTATAAATTTCAAGAATCTTTCATATATTTTACCATCATGTAAATACCTAATAATCAATACTAGCTGCTGAATAGTAGAACAATCAGTTGATTCGTCTGCCTGAATTGCAACAAACTCTGCACTTTTAATTTGTATTTGTATTTCTGATCTGCAAACTTCATAAATAGCATTTAAAATGTCATTCTGAATGGTTTTAGACGTACCTTTAAAAACAGAACTGCTGGATAAATGCTGTTTCATAGCCTAATCGATGTCTGACACGAAATCAACCAAACCTCTATAGATTCCGGGATTCAAGGATTCCGTAGATTCATTATGCCGCCGTAAAGCAACTTGAAATGCACCTCAAAATACCGCACAATCTATTAAACGCCGTAAAATATATCGATATTCATCAACGCGTTCATTGAACACTCTAATAGATTTTCGATACGCAGAATCGAGCGCCTTACGAAAATCTTGTCGGCCGATACATGCCAATTGCACTTCACATAACATATGAAATCGAGATTGCGAATGTTTTTTCATTTTTATTGAAAGATGCGCTAAATCGTCAACACCCGTTTCCGTCCATGCAAATCATGGACGGAAACGGGTGTTGACGATTTAGCGCATCTCATCACCACCACCGCTGGCGCCAGCTCCAAACACCAGACACGGAAAACAAAATAATTTGTTGCTTTCTTCACATCCACACAACCAAACTGTTTTGAAACTGTTTTGTTCAGATTTAAAAACACGCGTAAAAGATTTATTTTTCGTAACACATTTTTGAGTAAGTGTAATTTCGGGACGTGGTGGCCCCTTAGCTTTCAGTTCGAGACGCATTTCGAGAGTCTTTTCACAATTTTTAATAAAAGATACACTGTATTGTTCCATTTTCAACACAAATATCGAGTACAAATATTTTTTAATACCGCGCTCGCGCGGCCGCCTTGCGCGGTTTGGCAACGGCGCGCGTGAGCGGCGCTCCAGATTAAGCTAATTTCTCATACAAAATCTTCTGTTTCACGCGTCGGACTGTGTCGATGTTTCTCTTTCGCACTCATTGAATACAGTGCTAAAAATCGTACTGAACTTTGTTTCATAGGAGCGCAATCGCTGGCGCTCCACACGCTACAATTTGACGCCAAATGTGCGTAGGAAAATAGTTTCTACGTTTCTAGTAAACTGCTATTAAGAGTGTATTGTATAGGCATTATAGTAGAAAGAATGTATGTTTAGGATTAGGATTATAAAGAAATATAGATTAGGTAGGTATGCAATAATTTTCGCGGGAGTGCACTGCACCAGCGCTCTTTAACACGAGCCGCCTCTGCTCATGCGTCTTTTTTTAGCGGGGCAATAACTGCACATACTGCGCTTGCCTTTTTTATACTTGGTTCTTCATTATTTTCTGTAGTTTCAGTGTTTATTACCTCATGTATAGCATCTCTAACTCGTTTCCTCAGTTTTGGTCTTTCTTCAGCTCGTTTTGCACACCACGGTCGACACAATTCATCGCATAGTTCTTTCAAATCTCTTCTATTCATTGGCTTAGCCCCGCAAGATTTCGAATTAGATAAATGCAATATATAGCTATTCAGTACACCCATGTTTATCATTGCATAAAAGAAGCAAAGCGGCCAACGTCTAGTTTTGCGATTACAACTCAAGTGAGAGAAGACAATATGATTGCAGGTTTTTTCGTTACAGGATCAACAGTTGGTTCATCATGCATCGTAGATAACAATAGTACTGTTTTTTGAGGCTTAGGTTTATGACTAACTAGTGTCAATTTATCGTGAAAACCAAACATAGATGTGCCTACACGGCGTGATGGGTTATGCTTGAACTCGGCTGGTATTTCTTTTTTATTGGCTTTGATAGTTCCCAGAAATGTTAATTTGTATGGATCTTCGACAAGTTGTTCTGCTAGAGGCACAGACGTAAACCGTGTTATCTGCAGTGATGTTACGATTACTCCCATAAATTGTCTTTGTAAGCAGTTTGCAATAATGAGTACCTAGAGGTTCGGTAGGGGTGATTTCTCCAGTTTTTCCTAAGTATGGACAAGCATCAAACATGTATTTACTGTTGACATCACAAGCTAAAATTATCTTCAATCCATACTTTGCGGGTTTAGTACATTGGTACATTCGAAATGGACATCGCCCTCTGAACGCCAGTAACTGTTCATCAATCGTTACATACGAGCCTGGTTTATAAAGGTCTCGACATCTCTGTATAAAAATCTCCCAGATGTTTCGAATTGGTGCAAATTTGTCATGTTTTTTTCTATCTTCACGAGTCCTACGATCATCAAAATGGAGACAACGCAAAAGGAACTCAAAACGATCTAAACTCATTGCAGCTATATATTTTGATCCGCAAAGTACAGCATTAAAAAGTTCTTTAGTTGGTAAATCGTTATTGCCCATAGCGCCACTAAAAATTATAAGTCCGAGAAGAGCCTGAATGAAGTAGAAAAAGATTGTTGGATGTTCTGCTTGTCTAGTCGGTGCAATATTCGAGCTTTGCTGTTTATATTTGCTGGCTTTGACTGAAATATCTTCATTGGTGCGTAGGAGTATTTCATCCCACATGTCAGGAATGAAAAACTTATCAAAGTATTCTAAAGGTTTTATGACATCCCTTCCATCTAGTTTTGGACCAGGAAAAATGTGGACTATGTTCCTGGCAACAGTTCTATTAGACCTTGGTCTACCAGAAGTATCTCTAGCCTAAATATAGTTGTTCTTACCTCTCACAACAGGCGTAGAAGGCAAAAAAATGAGCTCCTCCGTCGTCTGTGTTTCTGTGTTTCTGAAGTAGGTGATGTTTAAGGATTTGGTAAAGTGCTTCCGGATGATGACGGTATTGGGGAGCTTCGGTCTTGAGGATCAGGGTCATCTAGCACAATATTTTGTAACTCATTTTCGAGTCGGTATGGAAAAAAAGTGGGATCAACCACACTGTCATCAGAATCGTAATCCGCGACTTCTAAATTATCCTCAGTCTCACTATCAGAGGTGTCATCATCCAAGTAATTTGCTATCTGCTGCTCGTTGAGATCCATCTATGAAATAAAACATGTATTTTATATCTTATAATAGTGAGTAAACAAAGAAAAAACTCAAAAATGTAAATTAAGTCAATAGTAAAAAACCTACCTTTAATACTAATGATCGCCTCCCAGGTGATCACGTAGGCAATATCTCGGGAACGCTGTATCCCCGCCGAGCGCGCAAGCTCTTCCCGCCGCGTCGTGGGCTACACTGAGTTGGCGCTAAAGCACGGCGCGACACGTCCCCGCAATTTCAAAATAACCAGATAAAACCGACCGCGGGCGGCCTCTCAGGCGATGATTAGTACACTAGGGTTAAAGCGACAGGCGATAGGGCTAAAGGGCGGAGTCGCAGAAAATTCGTTTTCCGTACAATCCTCAGATCAGTTATCTCAATAAAGCCTAACCTGTCCATATAAAAGGGTGTCCCAGAGCGAGTAATCCAAAGGAAAATTTGGAAAAGGTCATATTACCTCTTCAATAATAGGTATGATTGGGCGATACCTAGTAATATAGGAATTATCACTAAGTATTTTTATGTATTGCATGGCATACATATGGCTTGACCACATGACGAGACAAGAAGTCGGCTCGTAATCTTCGAGTCCCCAATGCTCTTTATGGAAATCCAGATGTCACTGCAGAAGAGAGGACCAGCTATTGCCATATGTGACGGCACCTATGTTTACGTGCAAAAGAGCTCCAATTTTTTATTTCAGAAGAATTCATACAGCCTTCATAAGTTCCGCAATCTCCTCAAGCCCTTTTTAATGGTTGTTTGCGACGGACATATTTTGGACGTAACTGCGGCGCATGCTGCCACAAAGTCAGACGCTACGATAGTCAACGAAATATTCTATTTTATTTTCTTTGCGTTACATAACTTTTCCATTTGAAGTGACATTCATATGACCTGGAATTTATGATATCAAAGCTTCCTGGTAAGTATACAAACAGTGCAATCATTTTCAGCTTTTTCTACTTCATAACAATGTAAGTGATCATCAAAACTTATCGTGTTTAACAAACAACGTTCAAAAATGATTCTGTTATTATTGTAGGCAAATATACTTTGTATCACCATAAAATTAACTTCTCCGAGGTCTGATATATTATGAACAACAATTGTTCCATGCTTATAAGTTGTACCTTTTACTTTTGCCCATGGAACTTGACTTATAGAATAACCAGGCGATAATTTAAGAGAATTTATAATATCATCGTATTTGTGTTTTGAAATTCGTTTTGAAGGACCTACTGAAACAGTAGAATCTAATGAACCTTTCATGAAGATTTCATTAAGTTGTAACTGATGTTGGATCGCAAGTGACTTGGTAAGATTTCGACGGTTACATGTAGATCGACCATATATTTTAGATAATCTATGCCTCATCATCAGCCTCAAAGCGCATTGACCAAAAGTGGACAAGAGGGCCAAACTTTAATAACATTGAATGGTAATGCACTAAGAAATGAAATTTTGTTTTTAAAACCTGCCCAGTTAATTTAACATATAGTTCGTTTAGTTCAGCTACAAAAACTTTCAATAATTCACAATTTGCTTCATTAATCACAGTGGACATAACAAGGTCAAGAATTTTTCTTAAAAGTATTTGCCAGTAATTATCGTCAGTTGGTACAAAGTCACCTATTAAAAGAACGAAATAACGCAAAAATGACAACATTTCTGAAGCCGAGAGACGGACGTTACCTTTGGAAATATGTTCCATGCTTAATGAACACAGTCTGCTCGTACTATCCGGGCCGTAATCAAAATTTTCTATTCTGTCATTTAAAATTTGCTAAGTAAAATATTTGAGGTCTCGTGTGTATTTTAAGATGAGGAAAGCAACAACGTATTTGCTAACTCCTTCGAGTATGTCGTGCATGATATCAATTCCTACCTGGTCAAATAAATTAAAGTTTTTAACAGATAACCAAACACATTTCTCTTTTATGCCTGTGTTACTAAGACAGTTTCTCTCCAGCTGTTCGACGTAATTATACATGTTCCGGAGCAAAATATCCTCTTCATAATACTGGGTTTTCATGGCTTCTTTAGTTACATTACAAATTCTACATGGAAGGTTTGATGAAAAGGTTTAATTAAACCCTATAATAGAGTGAATACCCAAATGATCACCAACAATGAGACCTAAAGCAAAATACAAACGACCTTGAAATGCAGGAACTTTAATGTCAATTCCAGTTTCAATCAGAAAATTCAACTCTTTAATTAATGGTTGAAAAATAACGTGATTGCCAAATGCGACTCGGTCTGATGAACGGAATAAGAGAGATAAAAAAATATTAGATAAAGCTGAAGCCCTATCCGGAGGTATACAACCAACGGAGACATAAACTGCTCCTAATTTGTGTATGCCAGAATGGCTACCTAAAACGTTTCCACTTTCATAATCGTCAAAAATTGAATTAACGGAAACACTAACTTGTCTTCGTGATCCCTGATGAAATTAATCCAAAAGGACAATTGGCAAAACACTATGGGAGTTGGGCCTGCTGACCAATACACATGAGATATTGTTTTTGTGATAGGTCATAACACACAACTAACGAGAAAAATAAAAAATAAAAAAAATGTACCGGGTTGTTGCCACTCCCAAATGCTGTTGATTGCAATATTTGCAATTTAAAACGCCAAACACCTACGTATAATAATAAATACAATAAATGAAACAACAAGTTTCCTTTTACGCATTTGTTTATTTTTCTTTACATTAGTCTATATCCAGAATAATAGAATCTAAAAATGCGGCTGGAGGGTTAAATCCTTCGTATCTAGCTAAGCCCATATACCAAACTACGGATAAAATGTGCG
Source organism: Eugnorisma glareosa (assembly GCA_947578425.1). NCBI lineage: Eukaryota > Metazoa > Arthropoda > Insecta > Lepidoptera > Noctuidae > Eugnorisma > Eugnorisma glareosa. Next base: position 12,813,692 of record OX387960.1, on the reverse strand, counting down.
CACAGCTTCCCAGCGTACGACTTCCGGTTAAACAAGTACAATAATATTGTAAAATAGAGCTGATGCCAGTTTGGTCTCTGTCAATTAATATGTAGCCACGATACTCGCGCGCCCTCGCATGTCGTGATTGAATATGAATTCTAATCAAAAATACATTTGTTTGAAAGATATTAAAATCTGTCAAATCTTCTAATTGCTCGTCTCGATAAACCTCAATTATGTAAACGCCACCCCGTAAATGTTCACTGCAGTAAGACCTTGCCAGTTTCAATTGATATGTGCCCAGCGTGAAAAGGATTATTTCTTCCTCAGTCAAATGTGGAAAGTCCTCTATTTGATTGTCTTCTATTCTCACGAAAGAAATCCTTTGTCTGTTAAGATGCTTTCGCTCTACATATTCTTGCAAAATGTTAGGTTAGGTTAGGTTAGATTATTTCTTCCTGAGTGAAATGTGGAAAGTCCTCTATTTGATTGTCTTCTATTCTCACGAAAGAAATCCTTTGTCTGTTAAGATGCTTTCGCTCTACGTATTCTTGCAAAATGTTAGGTGTGTGTACCCTTTCCTGTATGCGGTTTATTATCGCAGGAGAGCGTTCACTATCACTGATTACAGGATGAAAATGGTTAATTAATGCTCCGCACACCTTAAAATCATCAAACGTGTGCAAAAGTGCTTTGTTGAAATATTCCTGGCGTAAAAGTTAATAGTCACGCTTAAAACGCTCGTTGACTACTTCGATTTGAGTCGAGACTTGTTGGCTTGGGTAGTCGTTAATTGTGTGGCACTTCTATCTTTTGTAGGAGGGATATGACCTTCATAGTCATACATTCCAAGATTCTCGATGGCATCACGAAATCCTCTATCTAAAATGAACACGTCGTTCGGGACAAGAAATACGTGCAGCGGGTGTTCTTCGTTTTCCAAAATGGAATTCAATATGGTCGCATCACTTGTTGTTGCAGCATATGGACCCAAAATATCTATTATGTATCCATCACTAGTTGTAATTATGAACGGTTTCAATAAATTGGAAAACTTATGCAAGCTATAACTCAGTCTCTGGAATAAGAAGTTGGAACTTTTTTGAATATAAACATATGTTCCATCGCAAATCACAATTAACTACGTGTTTTCATGATTTCCGAAGAGATATTTAGGTATTGCCAGATTACTTTGTAGTGCATCTTCTCTGGTGATGTGGTCAATACTTAGATGCTGAGGAACATATTCATCAATCAAACATTGCCTTGCAATCGCCAGCTTCCTCTCTAATGTTGGTCGAGACATTTTAAATAGGTTCGCAAGCCTTTCATTGCTCTCACCAGTCCGTAGCTTAGCGAGGTAAAGACCGAGTATGGTTCTATTATCGCTGTATGCACGTAGCGATGGTGTTTGCAATAATATGGAGCGAAACTCACTCCCATTGAGTCCAACCCAAAAATGAAGTCTGTCGTCATTGAGACCGACCATAGTTTCGAAATCATACTGCTTGTTAGTAATGATTCCTTCAGTGAAGATGTTACACACGTCTGTGAAATGTTCTGCTGTAAAGTAATGAGAAATTGTGCAGTGGTTCTCCAATTCATCCCACATATTACTTTCTAAATGTTCCCTGCATACTCGTGCATGTTGAGGAATATACAACTGATGTGTAGTCATCATATACAGCTTGATTGTTTTCGGTATACGCCGGCGGTTATCGTTACCACAAGCGCCAAATATGCAGTGGCTTGATGTGTTTGGTGCTCTTTTATATGAAGGCACATAAAGTTCGCCAACATTGGAACCTTGAGCATCATTTTGCAAAGCTGGAACTGCTACTGGAACTGGTACTGGTGGTGGAACTTCTGGTTCATGTTCTACTGGATTTTGTACTGGATTTAAAACATTGTGGTCGACTCTTTGCCAACAACGATGACAGACAGATTGTGTGCTGTTGAATGATACCTGCAAATAAAATAATTCACAACTTAGATTACCTGTTGTCACACTTTCTAAAGGATTAAGAAGGTATTCTAAGCAAGCAGCCTATACGAGTTCCCACCGAGGAACATACGGTTCATAGAGAAGTTAATAGAGAGGGATTAGAGATCGTGGTACTATTTGAAAGCACCACACATCACCGTAATCGGCAACACGGGTTGTGTAACATATAATTAGGTTTTTTGTAACACCTTGTAGATTTCGTATGGATCGCACTTTATGTATACTTAGCCTGCGCTTTACATGTATTAAATATACTTACATGCGTTAGATAACATTATTTAAATAACTGATATTAATAATAAGAAACGGTATAAAACTCACCTGTCTTATAGCGTTTTCCTGTATATAGGAAACATGCGCAGGATGCGTATGTAACAAGCTTGTTTGCAAAACATGATTTTGTCTACGTCTATGAACAGAACGTGGACACAGAACACATAAACGTTCTTCCTGCATTTTTAAGAATAGAATTCAAGTCCGTAAAGGTAGCCAAAATCAGTTCATGTAAGAATATCACCAGAGTCCAAAAACAAGCAGGGTCGTCGTAATAGAAATACGTTAAAAGTAAGAATAACAGGAGCACTGCACAGTCAGAAGCGGAGAATACCAACTGACCACTGAATAAAACAGTCGAACGAAACGATTTACTTAACTGCTATGCGCGGGCGCTTGTTCAAGGTCAACAGGTTTCTCTCTCTTTCACGCGCCCCGTTAGCATTCGCGTGTTATCTTGCTTGAGGACGAATCGCACACAATGCCAATACAGGGTGTCCTGTAAATAATGGATCAAACGTAACGGGTAGGTAGCTTACCTCATTTCCAACAACTAATTTGAACAGTAAAAAAAAAACCGATAAGGCAGCCAAGATATTTTTTTTTTCGATTTTTACTATTTTCTGTACCAGCATTCAGTGTTTTTAATGCTGTTGCTGCAAATGGTCATATTGAAAAGTTTTGTTTTTACGATGAAAAGACCAGAATTGGAAAAATTCTCCTGTAAAAAAAATGTATGACACCAAAGTGTACCATTATTTTAAAACATTTTTTTTACAGGAGAATTTTTCCAATTCTGGTCTTTTCATCGTAAAAACAAAACTTTTCAATTCAAGATTTTTTTTCTAAGGCAAATAAAATGTTATTTAAAAAAATGGTATCTTATAACATTAGTAAACTATTCAGAAATGTTTGACAAAAATCACACCTAAATATGATACCATTTGCAGCAACAGCATTAAAAACACTGAATGCTGGTACAGAAAATAGTAAAAATCGAAAAAAAAATAATATCTTGGTTACCTTATCGGTTTTTTTTTTACTGTTAAAATTAGTTGTTGGAAATGAGGAAAGCTACCTACCCGTTACGTTTGATCCATTATTTACGGGACACCCTGTATAATAAGCAACGGTCTGCAATTCACTCTCGCATAGGTACATAGAACTTTTATTACGCCCTCTAATAGTCGAAATACACTTATTATTATTTTTGTAACAGGTATATTGTGTTATTATAATCCTATGTGGCTCTATGTGGTTAGAATTAGTGACTTTAGTAATATTCTTTCATTCCTATTGAAAAACATTTAATAATTGAAAAATATTTTACATAATTAAATAAAACTTTTCGACGTAGCTGTACAAGAACCCGGTACATTTTTTTTTTATTATTTTTTTTCTCTATAGTTGTGTGTTATGACCTATCAAAAAAATAATATCTCATGTGTATTGGTCATTAGGCGCAATTTGTCGCATTGTCCTTTACCCTGAATGATATAAGTCATGTGTTTTTCTATACTAAAATCTTTAATATAGTCCAATGTTTCTTTTATAACGCCGTCAAGAGAGAAAAAGTTATGAAGAAAGTTTCTTAGAGAGACAAATTGCTCCGTACATTCCACTGATACCGATTTTACAACACCGCGTTTAGTCGTATTTGTTCTTCTTTGTCCTGTAACTATTTCTTTATGTGGTATGTAAGAGCCTTTACTTTCAAAATACTTCAAGCGCTTGTGTTCCGTATCCAATTCTTTCATAGAGGAGTTAACAGTTGACAGAAGCTGTTGCTTAAGCAATTCAAAGTCTATTCCTGTCGCGTTAGATTCAATTATTTGGTTAAAAACGTTTTCTTTATTATGGGCTAATGTGATACATACATGTTTCTGTTTGCCTTTGACAACATCTTGGACTACTTTTATGGGTATCAATGGATTTGCGTATAAAAATGATAAAAATAATGCTAGTTGGTTGCTACGAGTAGGTGGGGTTGATGTACTTGTACTTGGAACTACAATGTTTAAAGTTTGTTCTAAAGAGGTAGGATCTGAAAAAAGTTCGAGATTGGCAGAAGAGCCAGTATTGGAAATTATCAAATTTGATTGAGATGGTTCTGAAGGAATTGAGCTACTTGAATCATCTTGTAAAGTCGCAGATCTAGGATGTATCAATGCTTTACCGTTTAACAAAGAAGTAGTCATTTCAAAAACGTGAATCTTATTTAAATGTTTGCTAAATGTCTTTTTTAAACTAAACGAACGGTCACAACCGTCGTCAATACAATGATAAACCGTAAAGGTCATCGGGCATTTTGTTCGGACATTTGACCCACGGCGTACACAAACGAAATAGGGCAAGGTATTTAGATAAATGTATCTGAACCCCAGTGGTACGGGTCGCATTCTTGTGGGCCTTGGGAGAAAAGAGAAAAAAAATGTTTATTTATTATTACTAAAGCATTTTTGTAACGAATTAACTCAAAACTACTAGACTGATTTGAAAAATACTTTTACCATTCGAAAGCTAGTCATCCCTAAGTGGCATTGGATAATTTTCCATGGGGAAATTCGCACGGGAAAGAAAGTAGAAGGTGCTAGTTTTATCAAAAGCAGTTGTTTTAAACTATTCAAGGGACATAAAAATAAAATCCAGTTCTATTTAAATAATACTTTTATTCTGCTTGATCAAAATCTATTGTTATTTCATCTAAAAAGGCTGCAGGTGCATCTATTACATCTTGATGCCTGGCCCATGATAAAAAGTAAACTAGGCTTACAACATGCGCACAGCATCCAACAGTGCGGCGGCCGTGTATACACGAGCAGTAATACTGATCGATGCCATTTCTTCCAATTCGATTAGGATCTACTAAAATATAGGTATAATATGGTTTCCTACGGACGGGTCGCGACTGAATTCGGCCTCTTATTAGTATCTTGTTTTCGATAATTTCTTGGTGTCGGTATAGTTCGATGTGGTATACTCCATTCAAACGCATGTGCTCGTGGCAATATGACCTCGCGATTCTCAAGTGGTACGATCCCAACGTAAATAACATTAATTCTTCATATGTAAGGCGCGGAAAGTCTTCAAAATCCGGTTCGTTTCCGCCGAGTCGCACGAACGCTACTCTCTGCCTGTTCAAATTATGCCTTATCACATAATCTGACAGCTCATTGCGTTGATTCATCCGCTCATTTATTATGGATATGAACTGTGCCGCATACATATGGTCTTCATATGGATTTCAAGTGGCATTAATTATTGCCGCAGTTATTCTAAAGTCGACCATCATATGTCTCATAGCAACATTAAAATATACATGGCGGAAGATTTAACTCTTTTTTAAATCTACTGTTAATAGTTTCTAATACCCAACGGATCATAGTTAATAACCTAGATTGATTGGCATCTAATGTCGTCAGTTGTTCTCCTTTTGCTCTCGTTGGCGGCATGTGAGTATTATATCCGCATTCTTCAATAGTATTGATCGAATCTCGAAATCCACGATCCAATATAAAAATGTCATCAGTTCTCAAGAACCCATGAATCGGAGAATCTTGTCGCATCAGGTCGAGCATAATTCTTGCGTCTGAAGAATTTGCTGTATATGGTCCCATAGCATCTAGTATGTAGCCATCGGTGCATACTAATAAAAAGGGTTTGAGTAAGTTCCTAAACTTAAGGAGATTGTAAGTTTTCCGCTGAAAAAGGAAATTCGCACTCTTCTGCAGATAAATATATGTTCCGTCACATACGACGATGGCTGCGGGATCATTTTGGTTACCATCGAAAAAATGGATTGGGATTGAAAGGTTTCTGGCTACCACATCTTCTCTTGTAATATGATTTAAGCCCAAATGCTGTGGCACAAAATCATTAATTGAGCATTCTCTTGCTATCACCAATTTCCTTTCTAATGTTCTCCTTGACATATTGAATTTAGTAGCTAAGCGCTTATCAGGTTCACCGGTTCTTGTTTTAGTTAGGTAAATTCCAAGAACCGTGGCAGGACGTTCTGATCCATCACGCAGAGAAGGCATTTGGTTTAAAATCACATTAAATTGATATTTTGTAAGACCCGTCCAAAAGTGAAATTCGTTGTCATGTTTCTATTTGTTCGATATTTTCATAATCAAATTGATTTTTTCCGTTCGAAACCCCATTTGTACAGATTCATCATGCCAACAACATGAGCACCATTAAAGTTTTCGAGTGAAGGGGTATTAATTAAGTCTTCCCAATCATTTCTTATAAAATGAGGATTGCAAACCCGAGCTAATTCCGATATGTAAAAATTATAATTATGCAAAAGTTGAAACGTAGCGGGAACAATGTGGGCGCCCACATTTCTGCAGTTTGGAAAAACACAATGCCTGGCTGTATTTGATGCTCGCAAATATCCACTAGGCGCAACAAAACCGTGACCCAATTGTGGACCCGCAACATCTCTCTGGTCTGCCTCTCCTTCACCTTGATGGGGTACATGATCTTGAACTGCTTGATCTTCCACTGGTTGATCTTGCACGGGTTGGTCATCCACTGGTTGATGTGGTATATGTTGATTTAGTACAGGCTGGTTTTCTATGGGTTGGTTGTGCAATTGACGATCAAATCTCACTCAGCAAGCATGGCATATAGCCCTTGAGCCATCAAAACGAATCTGAAACAATTGATAAAAAACTGCATATACTGAGAAATATTAACATCATCATCTTCACATAACTGGAGAAAATCCACTGTTGGCATACAAGATCTCCGCCAACCGCCAATGACACTCAAACACATCGCTTTACGAAGACGCGAGCGGCGTTGCCGTCCCGTGCATTAGCGCTGCATGGCAACGTGCCGCACCCGGATTTTTCCATCGTTTATGACCAAGCAGATTAGCAATAAATAAATAGTTTCATTTTAGTAAAAACGATTGCAATTTCTCTCAAACAAAGAAAACGTTTGCGATAACTGCGACTATAATCACGGTAAAGGCTACGATACCAAATAAGCGTACATATAAAGACAAAAGCATGGTTAAAAGCATTTCTTTCTATCACTATCTCATAGTCGAGGTTTGGTGAGCCGGTAAGTAGGTATAATAACTGTGTAGGTTACTTACCTCGTGTGGAATCATTTCTTGCAATAATAATCATGATCTCGGTATCTTTCTAGAAAGAGCGTTGTCAATATGTGTTTTCGTCGACGTAACACAGATCGATTACACGACACACAACTATTTTGTCTTTCCATTTCAACTTAAAACCAATCGTCAAGCAAAGCAAATAGTCCATAAAACGCGCACAGGTAGTCGATAAAATGAATAAATAACCTGCTGAAACAGGTGTTAACGCACAGATCGAAACGACGGATTACGACTGCGACCATAGACTAATATATATAAAATGAGATAGACTGGCAACTGACGTTTTTTGATTTAGTTCACGATCAGCGCCCTCTGAACGCCAAGCAAGGAACTAAATGAATATATATACGTAAAGGTAGCTAGCTAAGCTGGATGCGTAAGGTAGGTAGCTTAGCTAGCTTTACAGAATTATAATCATTTAAATCATCAATTCAATCCTCTTAGTTCATATAGTGCCCTTGAATGACTATTTCATGAAAAAGTTCAATGGCAATGTGAACTAAGGGGGTTGTATTGATGATTTAAATGATTATAATTCTGTAAAGCCATATTTTTTGCGGTCGCGAATCATATTTTAATCAACATGCAGCCCGACACTGACCAGAAAATTGCATAAAACGTAAGAAAATTTGAACACCCTTCCGGTTTCACCTTTTATACTGCGTTTTGACGTAGGCATATTTTTATGGATGTTTATAGACACACTAGTTGTGAACACAATTTAGGTATCTAATAAAGGAAATATAAATGTAATGGGCAAAGGGAACGAGATTAATAACACAAAAATATATTATTTAATTAATTTATTAAACATTAATAACAACACCTGTTTGCCGCTCACGTTTTGCTCCTTTTGTTTTATTATTATGTTCTCGAGCCTGTATGAAGATGGGGTCAATTTCATCACTATTACAAAAATTATAGTAGCTCTTGCCAGTAAGAACATTGCTGACTTCTTTGCACCAATTCATAGTGAAGAACACAACACTTTTGTGGAGCAAATATTCTTTTAATTGTTCTTTATGTTTTTTACATTTCATAAAGTTGAAGTCAATGTGGACTGTTATAATTAGCTTTATATATTTTGAAATTTGTTCCATGTGTCCACATTTATTTAAAATATCCAAAGTGATGTGTTCTACTTGGGCAAAAAAGTCAAACAATGCCCGGGTAGGATAGCATAACCATATTTTGCCACAATATTCTTTTTTTATTATAAAATTGTGGAAATCTTCAGTATTTGGACATATTAAATTTTTTCGACATGTTTTACATTTTTTTAAAACAAACTTTTTTGCTTTGGTTGCTATCCACCCACTACAATATGATATGGCCGCGCATTTCTCTACATGAACCCGAGAACGGCTTTCTATATTTATTTGTGTATTTAATAAATTCATATCTAAATGTTCATCAATAATTTCCATTATTTCATTAACATCCTCCACATTACAGTTTTGGTTTATTAAAGATTTTAAGGAATTCAAACAAACACTGTCATCTTTTTCACAATTACCCTGTAGGGAGTGTGGGGTTGTTATATTATTTATTAATAGTGTTTGAAACGCAGTTTCAAAAGCTGCTAAATTGGGCATTACATTACTATAGCCATTAGCTCTTATCGCCCCAAAAAGTTTTTCTAAAGGGTCTTGGTTTATGTTACGTAGTAACAATGAATTTATTTGTCTGACCTTAATCTCTGTGTGATTAATTTAAAACCTTCTATAGTTTTTGCCCAACTGGTAAGAGATGGTACAGTTACCTCTTTGCCTTTATCATTTATATATTTCATTGACTTTAAAATCGGTAACATTTTGTTTCAAAATTTTAAATGGGGTGACTTTGGTGTGACTGCCGATCTGTATATTTTCCCTTCTTCTTTATGGAAATTTGCATTGACAGAGTCAAACAGGTCGTCGAACAGTAATATCACTTCTGCAGTGTCCACACTTTCCTCTGGCATGCTCCCACTTTCTAGAAATGAAAATTTAATGTTAATTTATTGAAAATAACAATAAATATTAAATATTTGAGGGGTTTAGCTACCAAACAAAATGTTTATAGTATATTTTTGGCTAGGTACTTATTTAATTCTTTTAGATCTTTTTGTAGTTTGTGTATTATGTACAGATCAAAGATAATATTTCGGTCTAAAATTAATTTAATTGTAATAAAATAGCTTAATAAGAATAAAAATTATTTACATTGAGTCGATGATAGGTAAATTAGTGCTGAATAGGTAGCATTTCTGTTTTTAGACTACAACATTTATAGGGACTCTCTAAGGACATACCTGCCAACCATCCAAGTGTCACACCAACAGACTTGCTGAACACTTGTGTGCAATACTTAACCCTCATTTTTGGTATCATTGAGGGCACCACATGTTGAGCTGTCAGCTTATGGGCAATCTTTACACCCCGGAATGAAGGGCTTCTTCGAAACAGGTTTTCAATATGGCACCATTTAGCCACGCGTACCTTACCATCCATGACATATTTCAGGTTTTTATTTAATAAATTGTTGCGTACACCCTTCATTAGATGAGGTGGATCGTATATAGGCACAATTTTTACACTGCCTACTTCAAAAAATCCGCCTCTATAATCCTCATTTTTTCTTAGGTATTTTTTTTTAGTTTTTGCCATCAACTGATTTATTGCAGCAAGGTTTGTGGCTCCTTGGTCACATACTGTAGCTACAACTCTAAGTCCTGTGTTTTCGACTTTTTCTATAATGTTGTTCAATGTTTGTTTTTGTTTTTCAGATCTGCTGTCTTTGTTGTGCCCGGGCAAAAACTATAAGCTATTGGCTGCTTATATTTTTTTACTACACCTCTCAGCATAAATACAAGCACATGATCAGCGAATATCAGTTCCCTTTTGCTTCCATTGTCGATAAAACCATTTCTGTTATCGCGTGTCTTGTCGTAACTTAAAGTTTGTAGCAATTGACATTTCGTCAAACAGTATGCAACAAAATTTATGTTTTTCTGGCATTTTGGACACTTTTTTCCGTAAATGTTCAAATATTTTTTCGTTAATGCCAGGCTTGAAATTTACTTTCTGAAGAATATTTTGAAGTGTTCTTCGGCTTGGCAGAACACAAAGCTGGCTGAGCAAGCGATATGCTTTTTTTTTTTTTTTTTTTTTTTTTTTTTTTTTTTTTTTTTTTTATTTTTTTTTATTTTATCGATGGGAAATCATCAAATGACCCCTCCCGCTCTGGGCTGAGCAGGAGGGAGTGTCAGACTTGTACTGACTAAAACCCATCCATGTTCCTTCCTTTGCCCTTTGTGTTCCAGGGCCGCGGTATCTCTTTCGAACAGTCCCGCAACCCTGGCAGGAAGCGATATGCTTTAGGTGACGGTTTATATAATGATAACGCTAAGATTTTTTCATCTAGCGTAAATCGCCTTCCTCTTGGTGTCTTACCACTTCCTTTTACTTGCATATAAAATAAAGATCTTGCTGCTGATGTCATATCTTTGGTCATAATTTCGAACGCATTTGAATTCCTTATTTTCTTTGCTAGCAGATATCTTTTGCGGAAGGTCTGTTTGGCTTTAAGAGCATGACGAAGGGTTTGCTCCAATTTTTTAACTTTATTTTCATTACTTTTCCGTTTCAAAAGCGGTACTGAAAATATAATAAAATATAGTTTTAATTGTACAGAATGTAGTTTAAAAAACCGGCCAAGTGCGCGTCGGACTCGCACATGAAGGGTTCCGTACCATTATCTATACAACATTAGAAAAGGTAAATTGCGGTTTACGATTTATGACGTATAAAAAAAAACTACTTACTAGATCTCGTTCAAATCAATTTTCGGTGGAAGTTTACATGGTAATATACATCATATATTTTTTTTAGTTTTATCATTCTCTTATTTTAGAAGTTACACACATTTTACCAATTTGGAAGTGTCTCTCCCGCAAACTATTTAGTTTAGAAAAAAATGATATTAGACACCTCAATATCATTTTTGAAGAGCTATCCATAAATACCCCACACGCATGGGTTTGATGAAAAAAATAATTTTGGGTTTCAGTTCTAAGTGTGGGGACCCCCAAAATTTATTGTTTTTTTTCTATTTTTGTGTGAAAATCTTAGTGCGGTTGACAAAATACATCTACTGACCAAGTTTCAACAGTATAGTTTTTATAGTTTCGGAAAAAAGTGGCTGTGAAATACGGAGGGACAGACAGACAGACAGACATGACGAATCCATAAGGGTTTAATTTTTTGCCATTTGGCTACGGAACCCTAAAAAGGTGTATAGTAAAGTGAATGTCGGCTTTATCATGCTAAACCATGATCTTTAAAGGATTAGCATTTGTAGATAGACTAAGATAAGTGATACCTGAACTAGAAGGCTTGAAGTATTCAACAGCTATGGGTTGTATTACATCACGATGCAATAAAAAATTTTGGGATTTGGATGGTTCACGATCAGAAAATAATGGACACATACTTGGTGCTGAGAAACAAAGAGAATAAAATTAGTATTTTTACAATATTCCAAAGGACACTACTTAATCATTTTACTAGGACTTTGAATGTTATGCATCCCAAAATGGAACCTCTTTCTAGGCTCATTAAATTAGCCCATTGGATACAAAATAGATGGATATCATAATATTAACATACCTAAATTGCGAGGCTTGTAATCAACAGTTCTAGTTGAGTCCTGAATCATATTAGCATTCAATAATATTGCTTCTTGAGAAGTAGACGGTTGGCAGACTGGAACCATTTGGCTTGGCACTGAAAAGGACAGAATAAAAGAGGTTATTTTTTTCCTTCTCCTCTATATGGGAAGCGGCCTTTGCCCGATATTCAGAACATTAAAGGAATAAAAACAAAAAATATATATGTACTTATATAAAAATGTGTTTTAAATATTGAAAACTTATAGTGTTGTATTGGGGAATAGTATATGCACCCTCGGTGTCTGTGTATTTGTTATAAATTTCTAAACTACTTGATGCAATGCAATTTTCACCTACATCGTAGTATTATATTAACTGTGCCTACGTTTAGATATTTTCAAGTGGAAGTTTTATATGTATTGGACATTCATTTATAAACTTTATGAATCCAATGCAATTGCTTGAATTAAATAAACTTAATTAAAAACAGATTTACCTGAAACATCTGCAGAAGTGAAAAGCAAAGATGGAACAGCCAATTTGAAAAGTCTGTTTTTTGGGTAAAGAAACTCTTCCTGGAAATGCCGACGACAGATCCTTCGAGTGGATAGTGGTGCTGTCCAGACTCGTATTGAATTGTATTGTTGAGGGCTCCCTTTTCCGCATTTAGACTCAAAGGCGGTCCATTATGCGTGGGGTGGGACGGTTGGCTACAGGAGCCAACCCAGCTCCTTCCAGAAGCACAGAAGTCTCCTGGGACGTTCACAGGCTTCTAGGAGCGACCTCGGACTGCCGAGGATTTGTGCCCGTTGGTCAGCAACCCCCTTACATTCCAGGATTACGTGGGCTGCCGTTTCATCCGCGCTAAGGCAGCCCCTGCACAGCGGGCTGTCTGTCGCGTTGAGGGTGAACAGATGTTTTTTGAGTGGGCAGTGGCCTGTGAGCATACCCACCACAATTCGCAGGTCCGTTCATTGGAGACTGAGTAGTCTGCTAGTCAGTCGCGGTGTTAGTGCAGGTACCGCCTCTTTAGACTGTCTACAGTTGGTTGTAGATGCCCAGCGGGCATTGTGTTCTGTTTGGGTTAACAGACGCATCCAGGTCCTGATCTGACTGAATGGAACCGGCAAGTGGGGCTCGGGGCCGGCCACAACTCCTTCCCGAGACCCTCCTTGCAAGCTCGTCTGCTGCATCGTTACCCAATGATCCACTGTGCCCCTTGATCCATTGAAAGGTGACCCTGCTGTGGTCGGAAATCGTTTGCAATGCTAGGTGACATTCATAAATAAGGCTGGAAGACATAATATTACTGTCTAGTGCCATTAGGACAGCCATGCTATCGGAGAGAATTCTAATACCGCGATTGGAAATCTTTCTTTTAATGACTGCGTTGGCAGCTTGGGAAATCGCTACACATTCACATTGGAATATGGAGCTTTCTTCCCCTAGCGATAGTGATATTTTGATATTGAGATCCATGGAGAAAACACCAGCACCAGTACCGGTTTTGGTTTTTGAGCCATCCTTATAAATACGGACTTCGTCGGCTCCTGATTGGTCTCGCTCGGTCTCTGCTAATTGTATTCGATAGAGTTTATCGAACACGTGAACTTTGGGGATTCTATCACAGGGCGCGTCAATGAGCGGTACCTTACGCAGCGCTCTGTCCCATATTGTGGTGTGAATGCCCCTTTGTTGTTTCCACATGCCTGAGTGTCTTAGTCTGATTGCCGCCATACAGGCCTCCTGCCGGATGAAAAGATCCAGCGGCTGCAGACCAAGCATTATCTTCAAGGCATTAGTTGGTGCTGTCCGCATACATCCAGTGGTGGCTGAGCAAGCCAGTCTCTGGAATGACTGCAGTTTTTTACTGGTGGTAATGAGTTCAGTTCTGGGCCACCAAACTACCGCACCGTAGGTGATTATAGGTCTGATTACGGCTTTATATAGCCATAGTGTAATTTTCGGGGAAAGGCCCGAGGATTTCCCTGGAAGTCTTCTGCATTGCCAAAATTTTGCGCTAGCCTTATTAATCTTGTGGTCCAAGTGTTTGTTCCATAACAGTTTGCTGTCAATAATAACGCCCAGATATTTGACCTCTTTCGTAAGGTACAGCTCAGTACCAAACAGTTTGGGTAGTTGTAAACTGCCAAGATTGCGTTTGTGAGTGAACATAATGAGCTCCGTCTTTGACGGGTTCACTGATAGTTCGTGCTCCGAGCACCATTGTTCGACGATCTTTAAAGCCTGCTTAGCCAGGTTGCACAAAACATTCTCAACAGGTCCTGTTAAGAGAATGGCAAGATCGTCTGCATAGCCTACCGTATAATGGCCATGGTCGCAGAGTCTGCTTATCAGCTCATTAACCACAATGTTCCATAGGAGGGGTGAGAGAACTCCTCCTTGTGGACAGCCTTTGGCTACCACGCCTCTGGTCGTGGTATTAACGGTGAATTGGATAGCCCTTTGTCTCAGCATGTTGGCAATCCACCCGGCAGTCGTGTGATCGACCCCATGTCTGGTCAGGGCAAGGCTTATGCTGTTGAAAGTTTTGTCGAAGGCACCTTCCACGTCTATAAAGACGCCAAGGGTTGATTGTTTACCGGATAGTCCATTTTCAATACGTGATACAACGCTATGAAGGGCGGACTCAGTTGATTTGCCCATACTGTAGGCATGTTGGTTAGCGTTGAGTGGCTTGTTCGACAGCGCATGTGTTCGGATGTCCCTATCACAGAGCCTTTCAAGCGTTTCCCGGCTGCTTCCTCCGCCACTTGGACGGAATTCGGCCCCCGCTCGGTCTCTGGTCCGGTATGAAGGGAGGCAGGAGGTTCGGTTGGCATTCCCTTAGGACTGCCTGCCCTCACCTCCTGCTGGAACAGCAGGTAGACTGACCCCGTCTTGTATGAGACACGGCGGTCTCTCCTGCTGATCTGATCCAGTTCCGATTGCGGGACCCCAAGGACGATGAACACACCATCCTTGTTGTCCTGCTTCTCGGCGTGGTAGAGGCTCCAGGAGTCAACGTTGTACCAAGGGTTCTGACGCCGAAGCCTAATGCGCAGTCTATCCACGGTCTCGTCCGTGAAGTTGGGCAAGAAAATCCCCGCTTTGATCCTATGCGGGAGATCTCAGATTGGCGGCGGACCACCAGTCTGGTTCCCGCGATAGGAGAGGGGAGCCCAACGATGGTGCGGCGAACCCACTCCAGCGAGAAGTCATCCTCGCACCGAAGTTTGAGGACTCCCTCGCTGAGGAAAAGCTTGCCGCGGAAGGATAGCTCGGTCAACGTCCGTCGATGAAAACGGGGCGAATATCGCCTCGTCAAGCGCCAAGTTGATGGCAGCCTGGACGGTGGCCGAGTGCTCCTCAGATAGGTCATGGAACGGCTCAGTGGTGAATGCCAGGGCAAGGTCGTTGGACCCTATCGCGTCCGCGTAACTGGCCGCTCCATGGTGATGACGTCCGTGCGGGAGACGCCCGGGCGTGGCACCAAATTTGGCGCGTTTGCCTCCGTCCCGGGGTGACAAAGTGTCCTCGGGACGAGTCCGCTTAGCGGGCTTGGATTGGCCACTGGCCGCACCAGAGGTATTCGCGGTGCGCCACTTTTTGCCCGCACGCTTCCCGCGGGGCCGATTGGTACTCTGTACCTGCTGGCGGGTTTGGTGGGTCTGGGTTGCCTGTCCAGCACCTGCCGATCCTGCTGCAGGCGCATTGGTTGCAGCAGGCAAACTTGCCTCCGCGCCTTGCGGCGCAGTAGTACTCGGCGCATCCTTGGATGCAGCCCGTGAGTGGTTGGTTTTAATGCCTTTTTTTTAACCATTGGTAAGAAATATAAGACTTCATCCTCAGCAGTGTTCCACCCTCCTTGGAGCCCGCAAAAGGGGACGCTGTAAAAACCCAGACTCTATGCCGGAGGAGTTTGTCAGTTTTGATAATCATTTATAGTGTGTCATACACTCTTCCAGTCTTACCAAGAGATATCGAATTAACCAGTACTCACTGGGTTGTGGAGGTGAGATAGGCAGTCGCCGCATGTAAAATACTGGCATTCTGCTGCATCTGGTTAGACTGGAAGCAGCCCCCAACTAAGTTGCGATAAAAACTAGTTAGATACATGATACACAAGATCGTGATATGAAAAACATAATCGTTATAATTTTAGCATTTATACATAGATTATACAAAATGAAAAGGACACGGGGTTCACAAGTGAAGTACCACACAAAATTTCAAAAACTGCACCGAAGGACTGGGGATTAGGGGTTTACGCCAAAGGGTTGAATAACAGGAGTGTTGTTTTATGAGTACATGACAAATGTCTTCCAACCCTGGATTGTAAAAACTAATATAGAAGTCCCAATTTTTTTTTCTTTGCGGACATTGCTCACACACGACGCTGCCACTAAGCAATTACTGTCGGGAAAAACCATCCAACTAGTTGCACTATATCCTAATGCGACTCATCTAATTCAACCGATGGATGTGGCTGTTTTTCGACCTCTTTAGATGAAATGGAAGAGATCAGTTATGTCTGGCGAAAAGATAACCACTTCGTAAAAATACGCAACGAAAATTTCTGCGATTATTCAATGTCTGGAGGCAAATGCATATTCAAAATAATATACCTACGGACAGATTCAATAATGACTCTTCGACTGACAAAATTGTGTGCCCAAGAAACGTCTAATACTCGTATCAACCAATTGCTATCATCTGGAGATATTTGAAACTTCACAGGTCTGACTGACATCTTGGACTCAAATTTGAACTCATATGAGTTCAGTGACTTCCTAATGACTGAAAATGAAAGCCATGCAGGAAAAATAGAAATGTATGAAAATGTTGACGGGATCCTGACGAAAATCATGGACGTGGAAATCTCAATTAATGAACCTTCACTGACAAATTTTATCGAAGAAGACCAAACTCGTCCTGAAAATGAAGTACAAAACACACATCATTCATTAGGTCAAGTGATCCGAACAATAGACTCGAACCCTATATCACTTCTCGCAAAAATATTACAACAAACTCTGGAATAATAACAACAGCTATAACGTCGAATGTGGTTGAGACAGATACTATGAGTATGACACAGCCACATTACTTGCTAACACGAACTCGATTACTGAATTAGTGCCGCCACAAACACAATTTCAGTCAACTATGACACAAACGTCATTTTCTAGCAAAGAACTCATTCCTGTTACTCCTCCAAGTAAAACATCACCAATTCATTCAAAGAAAATCAAAGCGTCATCGATAATGGCTGATGATACACCTCCTGATTATACACTGAGCAGAATCAAAACATCCGAAAATATGAAGACATCGCCACATACACTTATAGAACGAGCGTTATCTGAAGATGACAGCCGCAACCAACCAAAAACTAAATATTATGGAGATTTAGTTGTACCGACACCATTTAAAGACGCTTTATTTTGACCAGAAACTAACGCACATAAAAAAAAAGTAAAGTTAAATTACCTAGCGTGATAACATCTGATAGGTGGCAAATCTTTGCAGAGAACAAGCTAGAAGCAAAGACAAAAAAGAGGAGAATAAAGTTAACGCAAAAGAAAAAAAGCTGAGCTTGTAGTTGGTAACAAGAAACCTAAGAAGAAATCAATAGATACTGGGGCAAGGGACATCACAAATGAAGATTGGTGTTGTCGGTTATGCCAAAGAAGCACGAAATTGGACATGATAGAATGTGTGACTTGTAAGACCTGTATCATACGATTTGTGCAGAACTTTCACCAAATGAAATAACGTTTACTTGTATGTCTTTTTAAGTGTCGTTTGATGAATAAGTGATGTAAATGACTGCCTCGTCAATTATTAGTAAACCTGATTTAAACAATCACAAAGCGCTAAGTTTTCTCATTCATTACGAGTATTGCTTACATTAAATTGCTACTTTAAAAGCTGGATACCTAACTTAATAAAAAATATTTTAACACAGTATAACTGTGATCCATTACCATTATAACTATTTTCTATTCAATGATAACGTTTTAATAGTTTAATGTTGCTAGTTTTTAAGCATGTTAAATTGTGTAGATTTTATTGAACATTTCAAGCTGACTTGTGACAGTTTAGCTACTTAGACCTTCTGATCAGGAGGGCTCCAAACGTTGGGGAAAGATTATTATGGAAGGCCTAGGTAAAGAAACGAAACAAAAGCTATTTAATAAAATTTTGACCCCGGAGAACTTTCAACTTATAAAGGCACCAAAACTTAATGAAAAAATATTCGATGTCTTAACGGAATCCGCCAAAAACAGGGATAAGCGTTTGGAATGGACACAAAACCATCTAGGCACTGGTATATAATAGCGGGTATCACTAACCAATTGTCGTCCGTAATTGATGGCAATTTAAGGTAAAACAGATTATAAAAAAGCTCTAAGAAACAGCCCAAATATTGTTAGATTTACATTGCCAAAATTCTGCTAACCGAAGGAAGTTAGTGACATTCAGCTTGGATAATTTTTTTTTGTATATTGTTCAAGGAGTTAAGAGAGATACTTTTCTCTTTGGAGAGAATTTGGGCGAAAAAATCAAGGCATCTAAAGCTGGGTATCCACTAGAGGCAGCCTCGTGTCGAGCGGATGCCTCGCTCCGAGGCCGCGCGAGTGGAGACGCAGCCTCAACCTGAGGCACGCCGCGACACGAGGCAAATTCGTCGCCGCGAGCATAGCGCGCCTTCGAGCCATATTTTGTTGGTTTTTTTGCCGTGCTCAAAGGAGCCTCAGTTCGAGCCATGCATTTGATAGAGATGGGCGTGTCACCTCGCGCTCAACGTGTGCAGTATTTGATAGGTAATTTAAAAGGAAAGGTATTGCAAATTACCGCCGGAATTATTCCTTCAGGTGATAATTATACCGCTATCTGGGAAAAGTTTAGTTAAAAAGTATCAAGATAAACGAGTACTAGGCTCACATTACATGTCTAACATATTTAATATTAAACCCGCAAATAATAATTCCGCATCTTTAAATAGTTTCATTGAAAGTTTTCACGCGTCTGTTTCTGCTTTAGAACAATTACAAATAAACGATTTAAAAGATTTAATTTTGTAAAATTTAACTTTTCGAAAGTTAGACCCCGCTATAGTATATTTATTCGAAATGCATAAGAGAGATGAGGAAATTCCTACATATACGAATTTCGTTGAATTTATAAAAACGCAAGTTAAAATATTAGATCTCACTATTTCATCTTGAACCACGTTAGTGAGTAACAACACTAATAAAAATAATTATAATAATAAAAATAATAATTATAATAATCATTTATCATTTATCATATTAGGTACCACACTACGTTCCGTACCTATTCCTGCAAATAATTCTCTTTTTATGCTTCTGAGGGTTGAATAACAGTAAATAAAAATGCCCGTATCTAATTATTTAACCCGATATTTCAGCATGCAAAATTTCAAGTTCATTAAGTTTGTATGGTTTTTTTCCCGTTTTATGGGATCACAGCGCACGAAACCCATTCTAAGTTTTAAATTGCAGTATAGGCTAACTAATACTGCCTCATCAACATCCAGATCCAGTTGTTTTTGCGTGATGCGTGAACAAACAAACAGAAAGACAGACAATATTTTTTTCTTACGTGTAGTCCTCGGTAGGTAAACCTATCCAAATTTTGTAGAGTTAGTAAAGTATATAGAGCAAAAAAAATTGTGATAATTGACAGCCATAAGTATTTACAAAGGGACCTACATGATGTTACCAATTAATTATAACTGACATAACACGACCAAATGTTTTTGGTGGTTCAATAATTATTAGGTATCTACGTACTCTAGAATAATAATTGTTAAAAACATTTAAATAATAGGTCCTACAGTTTCACCAACTTATTTGTTCAGACGAGAGTGGCGTGGTGGCGCCAACATTGAAAATTGTTGACGCCTTTTTGTTTCGTATTTTGACATCTATGTACTACCTAAGTATGTACGTCAAGTCCACTTTGTAACATTTTATTTGAAAATTATAACGAGGTACATATCGTAGAATGTGTCTGTGACAATTCATATATTTATGGTATATCCCTCGATATATGTACCTCGGTACATACATTTTAGTACCCACCTAAAACATAAAATGTAAGGAATTTCATGAAGTTATTCTACTTGGTAGTATTGTTTTGTTTTGACCTGCATTATACGTACCTACCTTTTTTATAGACCAAGGACCTTAATATACTAAGCATGCCCAACGAGCACAAGTTATCAGTTCTTACATCAAGCATTGTAGATAAAATTAAATAAGGTGCAATCCTTAATATCTAATCCTAATCCAAATCCTAATACAAAATCTAAATGTATACCACCATTCGTTTTTATTTTAAGTTATTATTGCCTTCCTTTTAAAACTCTCTAAAGCGATCGGATGAATTGTCACCTGATAACCCGACACATTCCGGGAATATACGAATAGCGAACAGACTGTCGAGAGAGAAGGCTTTGCCAGAATGGCACTTCAACAAAAAAGTCCTGTCTTGGATATTTCAGAAGTACGGGACACCAGGGATAGATTTTTTGCCTCTAGGGAATCAGCAGTTCTTCCAAAGTATGTTAGCGAAGATGCGACCGATACAGAGAGCCAATTTTGCGATGCTTTCAGCAGGAAGTGCAAATACAATTTGGGTTGGATATATCCACCACCAGCATTAATCCCACGAATACTACGTCTCTTACAAAAAGCCGGAGGGTCAGTATTTTTTAATAGCACCCAATTGGAACAGAGTCTTCAGGAAACCAGAACTAGACCAAATGGAAGAAAAACCACTCCTTTTGATTACGAACCTTTGGTAGAACCTAATAGATCTTCGCACGAATGGTACTCCTCAAGGAGTAGAACACTGGGAATTGGCGGATTGGTTGTTGTATGGTACGGGCTAGTCCAAGCAGATAGCGAACTGGTCTGAGGATGAATTGAAACTATTCAAGTCATCTTGTAGGCAATCGTAAATACGGAAATCTCTAAAAATTAGACCAATCTGGTTAAGATGGTGCAATGGGGCTAAAACTAGGGCCATCCCCGTCGTTGATCCCAGTCCTCAAGATTTAGCTAAGTACCTGTGCTACTTTTATACAGTTATAAAGATAGCGCCCAGGACCATAGTAATTCACAAATCGGTTGTGGCAAACTTTGGGAACCTTGTAAGATCTTGCGAGCTCAGTTCTCATCCTATACTTAAGACTGTCTTAAAATCATATCTTCACAAAAAACCCTCCAGCTAAAAAGCCTATTTCATGGACAATAGAAGACTTACTGAACTTTTTACAGTCTTTTCAATGTGATTATAACAGTCTTTTCCAGAGCAAGCCCCGGATAGGCGGAGCGAGCCAGCCGGCAGTTCAGCCCTCTACGTATGTATACTATTCAAAAGTACTATTGTCTAGTATGATACAGCTGTTTTTATGTGTTGTTATTTTCTTTCAGCTCGCGTACGCTTGATGAAGAGTTAAAAAAGGTCCGGGACCGTAGAGCCGCTGACAAAAAGAACTTGAATGTTCTGTCAGCTGTTCAAAAAGCCCGGCTGATCGAACTTAAGGAGCAAAGAGAGAGGAAGAATGTTTATTTTTCTTCATATTAACTTGTGACAAATAGACTTGTTGTCGGCGCCTCACATATGCGTGGACAACCGCGGGGAGGGCGCGGGGCTCGGGGCACTGCGCGCCCTACCACTCACTGAGCTCACAGACGCCACTACGGGCATTTCTTTGTATTGTCTTCACAAGTTGCACTTTAAGTTAATTTTAGTATTACACCTATTTATATACAGTCCACTAGTTATCTTATAAAGTCCCAACCGAGTCTATTCATTGGTCCTTCGATTGCACAAAATAAGTACCGGTATTGCCGTAATTAACGCCGTCAACATCATCGGTCATCGTGTTCACCTGTGCGGACTATGACCGCGCGCGAACGCCACGCGTACGACCACGAAGATTGAAACAAAGGAGTTGTTCCCGAAGCAGCCTGCATCGTCATCGTGGGAGCTCATGTCATACTTAAGGGAGTATAATACTGTATATGAGTGAGTCCGTTCCAATTAGTTATTTTTCTGCTTTCTTTGCATGCCGAAAAAGTCGTAGTCTTATCTTCTCATCTTTTAGTGTTCATACAGTGCTTTAAACTAAGTGCTTTCCCATTAAAATCTATATCACTGCTTGTAAAACACGCATATTTTACATCAAAACGCGTGGTAATTAGCTAATTTGCACGACGTTAACACGTGTTGAGCAATTAACCTTGACAGTGATTCTCGATCCCTTTCACTAACGCACAGCTGTTTTGCAGTTTTTTATCTATTGAGCTCATTAGCAATAGTGCGTCCAGCTGATATTTTTACTTAACAATGGCAGATAACTTAAAAACATTGATTAAGAAACGTAGTTCAATTAAATCGAAGCTTACTATTTACAACAACTATTTAAATTTAGTAAAAAGTAGTTCCGCAGTATCTGAGTTGCAACGTTTAGATTTAGAGGAGCGTTTTAACAAATTCGCAACCTTACACACCGAATTTGACGCCTTTCAGACACAGATCGAAGTGCTTTCCGATGATGACGAGTCTGCGTTGACTGAGCGTGAGGACTTTGATCGTCAGTTCTTCAACCTGGTGGCACTCATGCGCAGCCTGCTCGGTGTCTCGGCCAACGGTGCTGCGTCGGAGGCGGGCTTCAAAGATGCTAACTCAGGTGCACATGTTACTTTTAGGAATTCTTTTGTTCGTTTGCCTAAGATAGATTTGCCTCATTTCGATGGGAACTGGCTTGAGTTTAGGGATACCTTTGGGTCATTGATTCACGGCAACACTAGTATAAGTGACATCAACAAGTTCCACTACCTGCGAGCTTCACTCCAGGGAAACGCAGCTTTAATTATTAAAAATATTGATTTTAAAGCCGATCATTATAATCTTGCGTGGGACCTGTTGTGCGAACGTTACAATAACAACCGTCTTTTAGTGAATAACCATTTTCAAGCGTTATTTGATGTCGAACCCATAGCAAATGAATCAAGTGTTTCCATCAGATACCTTGTTAACATTATTAATAAAAATGTTAGGGCACTAACTACATTAAAAAAGCCCACTCAACATTGGGATGATATAATTATTTATTTTATGGTTCAAAAGTTAGATTTAACAACAAGACGTGTCTGGGAAGAGCATAGAAACAACACTTTTAAAGAAGATCCTACTTTAACATAATTTTGTTCTTGTTTATGCAGGAAAGCGGACTGGTTAGAATCAGCGGAGAGCAACCATGGTACTTCTGATAGGAATACTATTGTCGCCTTAAATAATAGCCATAATTTCAACAAAACTGAGTCTAAGTCTAACCAACCAAATAAAAAATCTGATAATCATGTTCATAAAAACAGTAAATGTCCACTTTGCTCCCAATCACATACATATATTTAAATGTGAATCTTTTAGAAACTTGTCCGTAGAGAATCGCTTACAAAAGGCAATTGAATTTAAAGTGTGTATTAATTGCTTACGCTTTGGACATAATTCAAACAAATGTAGATTTTCACATACACAACACAACACGCTTTTACATTTAGAATCAAACGAGCCCAAACTTGCTTCCAATCCATTGCCTTCTGCCTTGCCTTCTGCTTCGCCTTCTTCAAATGTGACGCTTTCAGCCAATTCCATGCAGCTTGCTACTTCTGCGCATGTATTACTGTCCACAGCGATGGTGAACGTGACTGGCGTGACGGGTAAGAAGTACACTGCACGCCTACTACTGGACAACGGCAGTACGGCGAACTTTGTTACGCAGAGCTTGTCAGAGAAGCTGGGTTTGTTACGACGCGGTACGAGCACCAAGGTAACGGGTATCAATAATCACATATCTACCAGTACTAGGGCATCGAGAACCGGCCCTATTTTGGGAACCGGTTCTTTCGGTTCTAAACTCAAGCCGGAACCGGGTACCCGGTTTTTTCGGTTCTTTCGGGTTTTTTCATATATTCAAATTGAAAAGGTATGCTTTTCGTAGCTCTGTTTTATATAGAGTTCCTATTATCAAAACGAATAAAGGATCTAAATAAAACACACTTTATTGGTAAACATATTTATATTTTTTTAAATTATACTCAAATTACAACATCGTTTAAAGTATTTCTGTAAACAATCAGTTCTTTAAAATTCAGCAATTTCACAACCAGTTGACAATCAGTTGTTTATAACTTATACACTACAGAGATCAAAAAGTAGCTATGAAACAATAAAAGTTAAACTTTAAAAAAATTAACAATCTACAAGCTAGAAATAGGAACTTTCACAATCACAAATCCACTTAAAATAAATCAAAAAGCACAAAAAAGTCGTAAATAAATGACAAAAATTAAAAAAAAAATCCCATATGGACTTAACAAAAACCAAACAGTAAAATTGATTATTAAATTGAGCATTACGTACTGGGTTGTATTGTATAGCGGGCTGGTGTCCGCAACTCCACGTCTAAGCGCGTATTTTGCGTGCGGGTGGGAAATCTATTCGATCCACCCTAACTCCCCGAGAAAGGCCAGCAGCGCCTTGATGTTGCTGGTAATCTCGCGGAGAGTACCTGGGTTACCGAAGTACTTTGCCCTGTATGCTGCAACCCCTGGGCAGTGCAGAAGCACGTGGGCTGCTGTCTCGTCTACCTCCATGCAGGCTCGGCATAGGGGGCTGTCCGTAACTCCTATGACAAAGAGGTGTTTATTAAAAGAGCCGTGTCCAGTGACGGCGGCTGTAACTGTGCGCAGCTGTGGTTTCGACAGCCGAAGCGCCCGTTTGGTGAAGCGGCCGTCGATAGTAGGAAGTGCTTCCTTGGCCTGCCTGCACTCGCCATGGTCCAGCCATAGCTTGTGGTGTTGTTCACTAGTTCGTTTCCTTACCAGTGTGCGTAGGTATCCGAAAGGGAGTGGCACGATGGGTTCGGGTCCCACCGCTGCCATACTTGATCCCCTTCTAGCGAGATCGTCCGCTGCATCGTTGCCTCGGGAATCGCTGTGTCCTTTTATCCATTGGATGGTTATATTATTGAGATTACCAACCTGGTTCAGACGTTGATGACACTCGTATATTAACCCAGAGTTGACTATGTGGTTGTTTAGTGCTAGCAGTACAGCCATGCTGTCTGAGAGTATACGAATAGGGTGGTCCACAACCTCTCTGGCTAAGATAGCTGATGCCGCCAGGGTAATGCCCATGCATTCTGCCTGAAATACCGTGTTGTGGGCCCCTAGTGGAGCGGCAATGTGGATGTTGAGATCCTCAGAGAAGACTCCAGCTCCAGTGCCAGTACCTGTTTTGGATCCATCCGTGAAGATCCGCAGCTCTGCGGGGTTTAGTCCCTCGCAGCGGTGGTCTTCATGGAGTTGGATCTTGTATTTTTTATCGAATACGAACTGCTTGGGTATCCGATCGTTTGTTGCTTTCGCCAGGGGGAACTCGTTGTAGAATCCCTCCAGTATCGCAGTGTGCTGTGTTACCTTCTTACCCCAAAGTTGTAGTGTTTTAAGGCGTACCGCCGACATCGTCGCTTCCTGCTGTATGAACAGATGGAGCGGGGGGAGTTCCAACATAGCTTCGAGAGCAGCGGTCGGAGTGGTCCTCATGCAGCCTGTTATCGCCATACAGGCAAGTCTTTGCATGCGTTGCAGTTTGGTGGAGGCTGTAGCTAGTTTGGTGCGTGGCCACCAGACCACTGCCCCGTAGGTGATCATGGGTCGAATCACCGCGCAGTACAACCAGAGTATAATTTTGGGGGATAGGCCCCACTTCTTACCTATCATTCTCCTGCATTGCCAGAAGGTGATGCAAGCCCTGTTTATTTTGTTGTCTATATGACTACTCCAGTTTAACTTACTGTCCAGGATGACTCCTAGGTATTTGACCTCGTCGGCTAATTGGAGTTCTGTATCAAAAAGTTTGGGTAGGCGGTAGGGGCCTAGTGTTCGTTTTTGGGTGAACATGACAAGTTCAGTTTTCGTGGGATTCACTGAGAGGTCGAATTCTCTGCACCACCGTTCAACGATGCGTAGCGCTTGTTGAGTGAGATTGCAGATTGTCCCCGTCACTTTCCCCGAAATGAGGATGGCGAGGTCGTCGGCGTACCCTATAGTATAGAATTGGTTCGCGTTGAGTTTAGTGATGAGATCGTTTATCACAAGGTTCCAGAGAAGAGGGGATAGTACTCCCCCTTGGGGGCAGCCTCTGGCTATCATGGCCGTCAGCTGATCCTCTGCAAGGCGAACCACTCGTTTGCTTAACATGTTAGTAATCCAGTCAATCAGTACCTGTTCTACTCCGTGCCGGGAGAGGGCGGTGCTAATGCTGGAGAAGTTTGTTTTATCGAAAGCTCCTTCGATATCTATGAAAGTGCCCAGGCAGATGCCCTTCTGATGAATCGCTTCTTCTATCCGGCCGACTACTAGATGAAGAGCGGACTCAGTGGACTTACCCGAGCTGTATGCATGCTGGTTCGCATGGAGTGGGATCGTTTTTAAAGCGCCATCCCTCAGCTCTCTCTCGCAGATTCTCTCCATGGTTTTGAGGAGAAAGGAGGTCAGGCTGATCGGTCGGTAGGATTTGGCGTTAGTATAGTCACTCTTACCTGGCTTAGGAATAAATATAACTTTCACTTCCCTCCAACCTTTAGGAACGTATCTAAAGGCCAGGCACGCTCTCTACGTACTGGGTTTCTTCTTTCCTAAATAAAAGGAACGTAAAAAAATAAGTGCGTCTAAAGTTTTGTCGCTTAACGACGAACGGAGTCTATTGCAGACTATCCCGGCGGAAGAAAATATGCGTTCCGGCTCCACAATAGTGGGTGGAATTGATAATAAATGTTGGTAAGCCAGCGATAGGTATCGTCCTCGCTGTCTCTGACCACCATTCTCAAACAGAGCCATTTCTACCCTTATAGTAGTGTTGATGTCATTTGATGTCGGTTCAGGAGCAGAAGCAGTAGCTTGACTTATTTCCTTATTAAGTTCTTCTTCATTTGTTAAAGATTCTTGTAAATCATCATGTCTCCTGAAATCAGACGTACACACAAGACTTACACTTTGTTTTGTGCGTTGAATGAGGTTTACGATTTCCCACAGCATCTCATTACTCGTAGGCCGTAAAAAAACAGTGTGATCTTCATTTGCAATGTTATCAAAATACTTCTCCGGGTTTGTCAAATATTGCAATATTGCTGCTTGGACTAATCGTCGTTTTGCATATTGTTTACGCAATGCAGTTGCCATTTTATTGCTCAGATGAGTGTTCATTTCAAGCAATTTTTTATTTGCAAATTTGAGAGAAATATCAGCTGTAAGCAATGTTGCATCACGGCGACAAAGTGCCTACACGACAGTTTTTATTATATCAAATATATTATTTAAGTCGTGGATGTGTCTCCAGTCGTCGTCAGTAAACTGAATATCAATGTTCAAAATAATCTATTAGTGCTTTTGTGATAGATGTTTTTAATTTTAGAAAACGGCTTAACATGGTGGTCGTGCTGCTCCAGCGAGTCTTTCCATCTAAAAGTAGAGAATACTCCTGTCCAAAATCAGCTTTGACATGCTTTTGAAGGACGTCATCATTTTTAGTCGGCGACTTTTTGAAAAAATTTCCCACTTTTCGTACCTTAGATATGAGCTGATGATAGCTAAACGATTGTGGTGACAAAAATGCTAGTGGCGATTCGTTATTGAATTCAGCACCATCGTCTTCATCGTTGTTATTTTCACCATCATCAGTTTCGTTACTAAATTCGCCAGTTCGCATTCTTAAAGCTAATTCAGATAGAGGCATATCTTCGTCATAATCATAGTTGCCAAGTTCGTTCAACTGCTCCAGTATCATCTGTGGCGCTTCTACGTCTTCCTCGATGTCTTTGTTGAGATTATACATCACGTCCACAATTGCTAGTTGAACTGCGTGAGCAATACAATCGAAATGGGCGCTAGATGGCGCTCATAAGTAAACATTAGCTCCTGTCGATCGTATTTAAAAATATTTCGGAAAAATCGCATAGTGCATGATAAGTTAATTAGTATACATAAAAGTGCTAATAGTGTAACAAACTTAAGGTGAAAGTGTTATCTGCGTTCAACTGCTTCGATTAAGGAAAAATAATATGAAGTCATAATCAACGATCTGAACATGACTGTCACAAAATGTAATAAAACTGGCAGCAGTGTAGTTTAAACGATAACCCTGATGAAAATAACAACTGGAAACCTACGTATGTACTGCTTTACTCATAACTGCAAAAATCGAAGTCATTTAATTAATTAAATCTAGAAACAACTTTAAGCGTCTACAACGCACACTGCGTCGAGTAGCTGGTAACTATTGTTTGAAAAGGTCGACAGTTGATAAGATTACTCCAACTTTGAAATCAAAGATGGCAGCAGTTTGTATGACCGTTCAACAATAAGAGCAAGGCGACATCTATTGCCTAATAGCAAAATCTGATTCTATCGACGTTTCCAGCTAATACTTAAAAATCACAGTAGATGACACTAGTTACTATTGCAACTTGAGAACGAATAGATAACGACATCTCCTATCGAATAGCTTACTTACTACTGCTACTATCAACCATTACTAAGATGTCAAATAAAACAAACACCAGTAGTAGCGACCGCCAGATGGCAGCGATGGTAACATGTTTTAAATGCAAGAAAAGTGTTAATATAAAATCTACTGCGTTATGTTCCGTGTGCAATAATAGATTTGAACCGGATTGTGATGGATATCCTGAACAAACATATAAACTATTAAACCAGGAATCAAAAAAGAAATGGCGCTGCAAAACATGTGCAAAAATTGGAGGAAAAAATGAAATGACTACCAATGACAACAATTCATCCAATATCACAACGAGAAAAAAACAAATTCCTTCCCTACTCACAGTCTCGCCGAAACAAACCAAGAAATGCAACAAAGAGCGCCTAACAAATAATGCACCTTTGATGGATTCTCAAATTCTTTCAGACCAAGAAACAACACAAGACTCAATAATCTCACCCAATAAACTATCGAGGAGCTTAGATGGTACAATATCTGACTTAATTTCCGTAACGGAGATAAAAGAAGTTTTAACAC
The DNA here is from genome assembly GCA_947578425.1 of Eugnorisma glareosa. NCBI lineage: Eukaryota > Metazoa > Arthropoda > Insecta > Lepidoptera > Noctuidae > Eugnorisma > Eugnorisma glareosa. The sequence goes on along the minus strand of OX387960.1, from coordinate 12,784,505 downwards.
AGCGCACTTTAAAGCTTAATAGTACGGAACAGGAGCTGGATAACATGATATTGGAAAATAACAATCTTCATAAACATATAGACCAACTGACCGCGGAAAATAATATACTAAAATCGTTGTGTAATTCATCATCGATAATAGAGAACTCTCCGGGCATGAAACAGAAAAAGTATCCTCAAACTCCTTTACGACAACATGAGTCTACACCAGTTTCATCGAGAAAAAACTTGGATCCTTTACACATAATACGCCTGGAACAAAAAATAGGAAATTTGCAGCAGCAACTAAAAAAACCTCACACAACAACTTACATCCCTAACTCATCGTCTGCATAATAATACCAATATTAACAATAATACTATGAGTACCTCTCAGTCAAAATTATATTCAGATCATCTACAGACTCAAAGTGACGAGCAAAATGATACATCAAGAAGATGGAAACAAAAAAACAAACTATGTATTCTGAGCAACGATAAAAACATAGGATCATTAACATTAATTGAAGAAATTTTCTCAAATGGCTTTGATTACTGCCATTACATCATGCCCCGTTGCAATATAGAGCATCTTCTGGAAAACTTGGAAAATAAACTGAAAGATTTTAACCTAAATGACTACTGCATTATTTTTATTGGAGGAGACGATATCAGGGAACATGGTAACTATTTAAATATAATAAACAATATAAGACAATCATTACAAAGCCTTACCCATACCAATGTAGTTCTCTGTTTACCTACGTATATAGCTGGTGCTCCGATATATAACTTTAAAGTGGAAATATTCAACAACCTTCTATATACAGACCTGCAGAACCACAAGTATGCATACTTCCTGGATAGCAATAGTGAATTATCTCATGAAATGTTTTCATACAAAAATGGCAAGATAAATAAATACGGAGTAAGAAAAATATATGATAGGATCAAGAGTAACATATTGGTTGACCTAGACATATACAACGAAAACGTAAAACCTAACGTTTTAAAATGTCCGGAAAATCACTTGGGACAATCTGATCAGTTTTTTCTATAATTATATTTCAATTATGCATCAGAATATCGCCGGACTAATAAATAAGTGTGACCAATTGTTACTGCATGTACATGAATTAACCGATACCATGGATGTTATTTGTGTTACTGAACACTACATAGAAGCAGGACATGAAGATATTTTATATGTTCCTAATTATAAGTTAGCAGCTTGCTACTCCAGAGACACAAAAAGAGGAGGAGCATGCATATTAGTAAAACACAACCATGAATATAAAGAGCTAGAAGATATCAAGAAGTTATCAGTCCAAGGTGTATTTGAATGTTGCGCAATCGAGCTAACGCAGCATAGTATCATCATTTTGTGTATCTATAGGGTACCTAAATCCAGTAATCTTGATACATTTTACTTAAAATTAAATGTTATTCTATCAAAGATTTGTTATAAAACGCGCAAGAGTGTCATTATATGTGGTGACTTTAATATTAATACATTGAAAAATGATAGGAATTCTCTTGAATTTGCAAATTATTTATTAAGCTATAACCTAAAATTGCAAATTCACCAACCAACCAGACTAAAAAGTAACACATGTATTGACAACTTTGCTCATAATTTACAACGAAAGTGTGTCCATCAAGTAATAGATTTTAACATTTCAGATCATACAGCTCAAACTTTAAAAATTCCCGTAAGAAATACTTGTACATTAGACAGTTGGACTATTAAATTACGTGACTACAGCCATGATAACCTTCTAAAATTTAAATCTTGTATAGCTGCATTATCATTTGGGAATATTTATCATACAAGTGACCCCAATATGGCATACAGTGACTTTATTGATTTATTTAAACTGTTTTATGATTTATGTTTCCCCATGAAAAATGTAAAAATTAAGTCAAAGATTGTTCCTGATTGGATAACGCCTGGCATAAAACGTTGCAGTAAAGTCAAACGCCGTTGTTTATGGCAATTAAGAAGAAATCCTATTTATTTATTTATTTATTTATTTATTTAGGAAAAACAAACAGTAACATATTACAGATTTATAATAAGGCTTACTACTAGACTATGATAAATATGCTACCCACTACGTTTTCCACAGATTACCATAAATAATAATTATACAACTAGAAAGACTGTTTAAGATGTAAACTAAAATAACAATGATAAAGTAAGTTTTAGTTATAAGATGCACAATATACAAAAAGTTACATTAAACACATAGATATGAACACATTACGTCACAATGGTCTACTGCCGATCCATAAGGATTGCATGGATTTGTTTCTTGAATACATTTTTACTGAGGAAAAGTATGTCGATTGAGCTAAACTCATTATTGTAAGTCTCAACCAAGCGATGAAGAGGCGAGCGCGAGCCAGCGTTAGATTTACAACAGCCAGTAGCAAACAAGCGTCGTGCGCGCACCTCACGTACATGTACTGTTCGAGGAACAAGGTAACATAGATTCTTTACCAGATCAGGACAATCAAATTTATTACGGCATACATTAAACAGAGTCATAACATCAAGGAGCATTCGTCTTGACTGCAAGGTTAGGATATCGTATTTCCTAAGAAGTAGGTGATATGAGACTTTTTTCCGAAAACATCTATAGTTTATAGCACGAAGGTATTTGCGTTGTACCAGCTCCAAAGCATCATTATATTTTTTGTATAGAGGGTTCCATATCGATACTGCAAACTCTAGATGTGGCCTAATTATGGATTTGTATAAATGCAGAAAGGTGGAAGGGCGTCGAAATTCCGTAGATGCTCTCATTACAAAACCAAACATTTGGTAAGCCTTACTAACTATTTTATCCATATGAACATCCAGATGGAGCTTTGAATCCAGCTGAACCCCAAGGTCACGGAGAGAAGTAACTTTGTCTATAAGTGTATTAGCGAGGCAGTAATTAAAATCAGTCTTATTTTTCTTTTTGGTAAACGTAATAACGTGACACTTAGGTAGACTAAGATAAAGCTTATTGGTAAAACAATAGTCAGAGAAACGGTTCAGGTCTTGCTGGAAATCAATACAATCTTGTTTATTTGAAATTTTTTTATAAACCTTTAAATCATCCGCATAAAGAAGAAATTTAGAATGATGAAAACAGAATTTAATGTCATTAATAAATAAGATAAATAATAACGGACCCAAAATAGAACCTTGAGGGACACCCGACGTGACCTGAATAGAGGTGGACTCGAAGCCATCAATCACTACTTTCTGAGTTCTATTAGTTATGTATGATATAAACCACCGCAAAAGGTCTCCTCTGATTCCGTTATAAGCAATTTTATTCAGTAATAGTTCATGATCAATTTTATCAAACGCTTTTTGAAAATCAGTATAAACGGCATCAATTTGCTGTCTATCATCAATACTTTCAAAGAGATGGGACGTGAAAATAAGGAGATTGCTAATACAAGATCTGTCCTTAACAAAACCATGCTGTTCATTTATTATCACACTGTGAATAGCCTGATATACCTCTTTATGTACAAGCCTCTCAAAGAGCTTGGAAAACGCAGGTAGAATAGAGATAGGTCGATAATTCGCTACATCATGCTTGGATCCACTTTTGTGAACTGGCACAATATTTGCATGTTTCCAGACATCTGGAAAGACGCCACAAGATAAACATTTATTAAAAACCATAAATAAGGGATAGCAAAGTGTATCACACGTATTTTTTAGAAAAACTGATGGAATCCCATCCGGACCTGGACCCTTAGATGAGTCGAGAGATTTTAATTCTTTACGTATAGCATCGAGAGATAGATGCAGCTTACACAGGTTGACATCATTGTCAGCACTGTTAGTGGGTGGTTTCCAGGAGTTGAAGTCAAACGTTGAAGGCTCATATACAGAGTGGAAGAATGTAGCAAATAAGTTACAGGTAGTGACAGGATCGTTGGATGAGATTTGATTGAAGTGAACCGTTGATGGGATTTTATTTGTATTTTTGCGGCTGGCAACATATTTCCAAAAGGTCTTAATATTGGTAACCACACTGTCCTCAACCGCTTGGATATAGCTATCGTAGCATCGGTCAGCTACTTTTTTAAATCTTGTTCTGTTGATGGAGAATACCTCATAGTCACTTAAATTCCCATACTTCTTCCACTTGACCCAGGCACGAGTTTTACTTTTAAAAATAACTATAAGTGATTTTGAAAACCAATTTGGGTAATTCGCATTTTTGCGTTTACAGAATGGTGTGTGAGATCGTATAATTTCATAAATTTTTTCATAGAACGTAGAAACAGATTTATCAGGTGTCAAGTTATCAAGTAAGAAATCCCAATCAACGTTTCCTATATCGGTATTTATTTCTTGATAGTTAGCTTTGTAGTAATTAAGTTTGTTATGAGCACTCAAATTCGAAATATGTGCGGGGCAAGTGAAAGAAATTAGTACATAGAAAGCAGGATGGTAAACGTCAATGGGTAAAAGGGTAGCATCAGGAGTAGATGTTACGGTATGGGTGTTACAAAAGAATAAGTCTAAGATGCGACCGACAGAATTGGATATATGGTTATACTGTTTCAGAGCTAGTTGTGAGCAGAAGTTCGATAAATTGCGACTAACGATTGTGTGTTTATTATTTGTAGCATATTCCATGTATGATGATTTTTTTACCCAGTTAATTAAAGGCAAGTTAAAGTCACCTGTTAAAATAATATTATCAATGCGAGGGTCATCACACAAAGATGACAAGGAATCAAGAAAAGTTAAGTATATATCTTCAACAGCGGTTGGAGGTATGTAGGTGACACATATTAAATGATACTTATTGTTTGTGGAGGGAATTTTCACGATGACATGCTCGGGTAACGCTAACGGGGGCGAGAATGAAAGACAGGTCGGTTTCAGTTCTTTAGATACGGCTATAAGGACACCGCCGCCATCCTTTTTGTTGGTGAGTACACGGTTACGATCGCATCTAAATACCAAATAGCGGTGATCAATAAATTCGTTATCGGATATTTCTGGCGTCAACCAGGTCTCAGTCAAGATAATGACGTCATATGTATGCGACAAAACATTCAAATATAGGGTATTTAGTTTAGTCCTAATTCCTCGACAGTTTTGATAATAAATGGAAAGATTACAATTTTTATCCATTATCAAAGGGAGAGGGTATAATGAGATTAATTAGTAAAGTATATATTTTGAGACTAACGTATGTAATTAAAACAAGCCAACGCTTATGACTTTCACGGTACTTTTCCATTATGATATCACGAAATAATAACAAAAAATAGACATAATCGACATAAGTAACTATAATATCCAGCAATAATATTAGGATCGGTGGCAGGACTGTGATTGTGTATGTAACATTAATGACTAAGATAATTAAACATTGTAAACAGTGCTTCAAAATCACGGGTATAATAATCACACTGCTGACCGCGACAAAACACAACATACCAACGAATAACAACTTTTTTTTAGTTTTAAGGTGAAATAAACAATACAGGTTACGATTAGTAATTATTACCAACATTTTCATTGGAGGAATGGCTAGACCTAATATTTCTAGAAATGTCGTCTTCCGAGCGAATCGCAAAGGTGGATGAGTCATCAGTTTCCTTGACCAAAACAGTAGCATTTCGGACCCATACATATTTGAACTTGTTTGTTTTGGCAGCGTCGCGACTTTTTCGAAACAACTCCTTATTACGAAGCGTCAGGTGTTCGTTCATGTAAATACGACACTGAGTTCCAGCGAGACCAATCCGATCTGACGTAATACCTTTAGACAGCCTATAGGCACTTAGCATGTTATCTCGAAGCAGCCGGGAACTCAACTTCACTATAATATTTTTCGGACGCACGTTATGCGCGTGTGCGTGTGGAACACGGTGAATAGCCACTATATCTCGTTGCGTCAAAGGTATTTTGATTGCAGACGCAATTGACTCCAAGATTCCAACTAGATTCTCACCACGTTTTTCGGGCAAGTTTCCTATTTCAATATTGCACTGCCTAGCATGTTGTTCAAGCCGATCTATTTTATTTTCCAGTATAGATATAGTCTCAGACGCACAAGAGTTAATCCTAGACTCCATCTCCGTGATACGTTTCTCGTTGTCAATATTGTTCGCTGAGTTGAAATCAACTGCTGACTTTAACTCTATCACGACCTTCGACAATTCCCGGTGTTTTGTATCAAGCGTTAATATATCCCTTTTGGTATCAGAGAACTCGGAACGCAATTCTTTCAAATCGTTTTGAATCAGAGAGGAGGTAGATGACAATTTATTGAACTCGTCTCTAAGATTTCCGATGTTCGTGTTTATATTTGCAAACTGGTCACACATGTCAACACGCAGGGTATTCATTGACCTCTTAAGTTCTTCGGATAATGCAGATATAGCCGAAGTCAGCTCACAGTGAGGCTGCTTCCTCTTAAGATTTCTCTGCGTTACATTGGGTTCAGCATCTTCGCCTGAGTACAAATCTGGAACCGATTGGCATTTACTACCTTTCGGAGAGAGCACCATCGTGTTCACAGCATTCAACAGGGCGAAAGTGTGTAGATGACAATTAGTTGTGATAACGTTAAGTTACGTAGCGCTCAGCTGATATTATTGCTAAAGCTGTATACAGAGCCGGCGTCGAGTGAGTGAGACAAAAATATCGGTTGTTCCGTTTCCCCGAGGAGGTGAAGGGGGCCGCACGCTCACAATGTGAAAGTATCGCTGCACGGTGAGCGAGTCAAAAATATACTCTGCACTGTTTCCCCGAGGGTGTGAGGGGAGCCGCACGCGCACTGTCACCCGTTATTTAAATATGTTTAATAAGCAGATGCAGCACTTTATAAGTTTAATTGTCTTAGAGATAGGGTATACTTTTAAATGGCACCGAACTTGTTAACTGAGCAAAAACCCGAACACACGTCTGCTCTAGCCGTACAATAAGTGACTATTGATCCTAATAACGATAACATAAATAAATATAGAAATTATTCACGAAAACTTAAAAAAATTATAAATTTAACTCGAAAAGCTAAAAATAACCATAAAATTTTAACATCCACAAATAAATCAAAGGACACGTGGAAAATCATAAAGGAGAATAAATATCGCTCACCCACTGAAAGCATTACTGAAATAAAGGAAAATGGTATTACATTAACAAGTCCCAGTAAAATTGCAAATGCATTCAACGAGTATTTTGTAAATCAACCACGAATACTTTCAAGCACCACAAAGTCTCAATATAACAAGTACCCACACGTGGACCATCCCTTGTTTAGTCAGTGCATGTTTTTAGCCCCTACCACCCCATACGAAGTACATCGTATTATTCTAGACCTAAAAAATAAAACTAGCGTCGGGTTTGACGACATTTCTACAAAAGTTTTAAAATTCGTGTCACAAATAATATCAGGTCATATTAGCCATATAATAAACTTATGTATTTCGTCTGGAATATTTCCTGAAAGATTAAAACAGACTATTATAAAACCGCTATTCAAAAAAGGAAATAAATCTCACATGCAAAATTATAGACCTATTGCGCTCATACCTGTTATATCAAAGATATTTGAAAAAGTAATTTACCGATCCTTACAGTCCTACCTAACTAAAAATAAAATTCTAGCAAAGGAACAGAAAGGATTCAGACAAAACATGACAGTGAATGTAGCAATTTATGATTTACTTAATATTGTAGTGCCAGATATGGACAAAAGAACCAGAACCAGTGCAATATTTATGGATATGACAAAAGCATTCGACCTAGTAGACCACGATATATTAATAAATAAGCTCAATATGTATGGAATAAGAGGAAATGTGCTCTCGTTAATAAATTCCTACCTTAGTAATAGGAAACAATTCACAGAAATCAGACGAATTTGTAAAAAGTCCAAGAAAGAAATTAAATATATATCTGAAGTATATACAAATTCTTATGGCGTCCCACAAGGCAGCGTGTTAGGCCCTCCGCTTTTCCTTGTGTATATAAATAACTTTCCTAGGCACGTGAATCATCCAATGATTCTTTTTGCTGATGACAGTACATTAGTAGTAAGACAACTTGATGAGAATAACCGCGAGACAGAAATAAAAAATGCATTGAAACAATCGACTGAATGGCTTGACCAAAATAATCTTATCTTAAATTTAAGTAAAACTAAAATTATAAATTTCCGACAAAGAACTGCTTCTACTGCGTCTGATATAATTTTTAATAAGGAAAAAATTGAAGCAGTTTCAAGCACTAAATTTCTAGGCCTAACAATTGACTACAAATTGAATTGGAAAGAACATGCAGCTCTACTAATAGCACGACTTAGTAAATATTCATTTGTTTTATATAAACTTAGCAAATTAGCCAATAGATCAGCAGTCGTTGCCGCCTATTTTGGTTATGTTGATTCCATACTTCGTTATGGTATAATTTTTTGGGGCAACTCCTGTGAAAAAACCTCTGTTTTCAAGGCACAAAAACGTTGTTTAAGGTCCATATGCAGTTTGAAATCGATAGATAGTTGTAAGCCATATTTTATTGAGCTCAATATATTAACATTACCATGTCTCTATATATATGAAACCGCAATTTTTGTAAAGAAAAATATTGACCTATTTCGCAAAAAAACAGAACATCATCCTAAATCAACAAGACAAGTTTATCGTCATGAATTGTACTTAAGGCCTTCAAAAACCGCCCTCATGCACAATAGCATATTGTGCATGGCACCTAAAATCTATAACAAATTGCCTAATTCTATTAAAGATTATAATTTATTGCAGTTTAAACGAAAATTATATAATTTATTAATCCAAAAATGCTATTATTCAATTACTGAATTTCTTTATGACAAAAATATTTAATTGACAATTTGATTATTTACTTATCTGACATTACTTTATATAGCTTCATGTACCTTGCATAATAATATAATATACTTCAGTAATAATGAACGAATTTTCTTAAAAAAGTGTAAGCCCAATGGGTAGTTTTTTGAGCACAATGTTTGTATTTTATAAGACCATGTAACCTCACCAAAAAACACACTTAATAAATGATTTGATTTGATTTGATTTGAATACATAATTGATGGTAAGACTTAAGCGACTTCCCAAATGCAACCATAAGGCTGCAGCCATCTGTGGTTTGAGCAACAATATCTTGAGTTAAAGATATGCCATATTCATTCAACTTGGACTCAATTAACTGAACGCACTTTGCTGCATTCATAGAGCCATGAATTCTTATTATACCAAGGTTTCGAAAAGCGTTTCTAACAAAATCTGGTGAATGCAAAGTAAGACCTATGTATCTTCTGTTGTGATTGGATGTCCATTCATCGAATGATATTGAAAACTTCTTTTCCTGAGTTAGAATCGCTTTAATCTCACTAATCATCTCTAGCTTTCTTTTTTCACTTTCCTTGATAATCTTGTTTCGAATGGTATCTGCAGTCTTGGGTAATTTATTGCCGCTTTTTTCAAAAAGATACCTTAAATCTTGAGAAGTTGTAAATATTCTTAGTGGGATTCCATCCATCGAAGCCATACGAGACACCATTACTTCCATACTTGGATTAGCATCACTCTCAAAAAAATGGGTCAATTTAGATTTCTTTTTCGGCATTGCGGAATCCGGAAGTTCTTTTGTAGTAGACACACCATCTTGTGCTGACGTAGTTGGACTTTCTAAAGTGAGTTTATGTACGTTTTTTAAATGTTTTTGTATACTGCTCGTGCTACCGCCGCCTGATTTTAATATCTTTTGGCATAATTTACATTTTGCTTCACTTTTATTTTTGTTTCTCAAAAAGTAGTGCCGAACAGACGACTTGTCTCCTGCCTTATTAATCACCTCTTCGAAATCCATTGTTTTGTATTTTGTTCAGGAATTGTCAATCGAAAGATGCGTCTGAAATTCAATAAACTTTCTTAGTAAATTTAAGCACTGTAATTTAGCCCCGCCTGAGCAACGCTGTTATTTTTTATGATTATTTACTTTATAGTTATCTACTAAGCAATAAGTAGTTTAATGTAGCATGCGCCACGTGTTCTCCCAAGTACCCAAAACTAAAATATTACCTACTTTGATTTGTGTTGTATAACTCAAAAAAACTCACAATAATTATCAGATTAAATGCCAAAAAACAAAATAATGTAAGAAAAAAGAAATAAATAAATAGGTGTAAACAAACATTATCATGTCGATGTCCAGCTAAGTCTGGCTTAGTTATTATTCTATCTATCCCGTCCAATACGTTTCTCCCACAAGAGTGATGGCGTAATACTTAATTAAAAGCAATTAAAATAAGTATTCTCAATCTCAATTGATTAATAAAAAGTAATAACTATTTTAAATCACTTACTTGTCAAATTGGCGCCAAAAACAACACACCCACTCACAACGTTTGTTTATGTCGAACTAAACAAAATGGCGACAGCGCGTCTACCAGTGTTGCCAACCAGATATTATTAAGGTGAGAGCTCTAGCTCTCTCTCTCTGTAATTGCCAGCTCACAAAGTTACTATCGGATGGTAGTAAAACGTAAGTTTTAAGAAACTTACGATTTCGAGATTCATCAATAATATTTAAATAAAATTACAACGTCATTTATTAATTTAATAGTGAAATAACAGTATTTATTTGTTTGGATAATAAGTAGTAACTTGATATTTAGCGTAAATATTATTTCTAAATTAATTTTAAGAGAGAACCGAAAGAACCGAAACGACCGGTTCTCCGTTTTACAGAACCGGTTCTTTCAAGGACCCTCAGAACCGGGTTTTCCCGGTTCTTTTGGAACCGGGAAAAACCGGTTCCGATGCCCTAACCAGTACACAGTCTTATCACCTCTCAATAGAGTCTTTATGCTGTGTCTTTACCGTCGATATCGAGTGTCATATTTTGCCTGAAATTACAAAGGTTCTACCGCCTTCATTCGTCAATATCAAACACGTCCCTATTCCTTCAGGTCTTAAGCTAGCAGACCCGAACTTCAATGTTCCGTCGGTCGTAGATATCCTGGTAGGGGCTGAAGTTTTCTGGAATGTCTTAGGTAGCAAAACGATAGACTTAGGGAAAAACCTACGTAAATTATGCGAGACCAAGTTAGGATGGTTAGTTTCAGGTAGTACTTCGCACCAATCATGTTTTTCCGCTATTCATTTTTGCCATCATTCCAATGTCACTCCCGACCTCACTTATTTTTGGGAGCTTGACAACGTCGGTTCAAAACATTCACTCTAACTTGAAGAGAGAATGTGTGAGCAATCTTTTGCTCAAACCACTGTTCGTAATAATAGTGGAGGATTCGTCGTCACTATGCCTTTAAAAGGGGACCCTAGTACATTAGGTCATTCCTTAACGAATGCTAGAAATCGTTTTCTTTCCCTTGAACGGCGATTTAAACGCGATATTATTTCATAAAAAATTACAACGAGTTCATGAGAGAATATGAGCGCCTAGGTCATATGACGTTAGACTCAGACTGTACTCCTTCACCAGAAAACTCCATGAATAAAAATTACATTCCACATCATGGAGTTATTCGTAGTTCTAGCACCACTACACAACTACGCGTAGTATTCGACGCATCAGCTTCTACCAGTTCGGGCGTGTCGCTTAACGACATTCAGATGGTCGGTCCCGTAGTTCAAGACGATCTGTTTTCCATTTTAACACGTTTTCGTCAGCATAGGTAAGTGGTCTCAGGTGACGTAGAGAAGATGTACAGGGCCATTGAGATAAATCCAGTCCAAAGACCTCTTCAAAACATAAATTTCAGGTATGAACCTTCAGAACCTCTTAGGAGCTACACTTTGAACACGGTTACCTATGGTACCGCTTCTGCACCCTATTTAGCCACTAAGTGTCTTGTAAGTCAGGCAGATAACATTGAGGATAGTCGTGCCCGATGTGCCATACGACGTGACTTCTACGTTTATGACTTTCTTAGTGGAGGGGATACCGTAGCTGAAACTGTTGAAATTTCAAAAAAGGTACATTCGGTTCTAGCATCAGCAAAATTCAATTTACGTAAATGGCGGTCAAATAATCCTCAAATTCTCAAACAAATCACACATAGCAACGAGCTACATAACACTTTACATTTTTCTGAGCAAGGTTTAAACTCATCTCAATCTAAAACTTCAGGTCTTAACTGGGTTTGTGACTCAGATTCATTTACTTATAACATAAATATCACCTCCACTATTAAAGTCACTAAACGTCATGTCCTTTCTGTCATCAGTATGATCTTTGACCCATTAGGCCTCGTAGGTCCGTGCGTCGTCGAAGCAAAGATGATCATGCAGCGTCTATGGCTAGATAAGCATGATTGGGATGACGAAGTATCACATGAAATCAAAAACCTTTGGTCTACATTTGAAGGCACAATAACAGCATTGAACAATTTAAAAATTCCTCGTTGGGTTTTGCTTGAAGACTATTACGCATGAAGTACACGTCTTTACAGATGCGTCCGAGAAGGCGTATGTGCGCTTGTGTGTACATTCGGTCTTGTAATGGCAGTGGATCCATAGGCGTACAACTTCTAGTTTCTAGAAATCGTGTAGCGCCCATCAAACCAACGACGATACCGAGGCTTGAACTTTGTGGAGCTTTGTTGGGTGCAAGGCTGTGTACTAAGGTTCAGGAATCGCTTACCATGCCCATTCAAAAATGTAGATTCTGGTGTGATTCAACCATAGTCGTGGGTTGGCTCTCTACTCCTTCAAATCGTGCCCGTTCTTCTCCACAGAGATCTACGATAGGGAATGGGCATTGTATTGTATTGTATTGTTGAGGGCTCCCTTTTCCGCATTTAGACTCAAAGGCGGTCCATTATGCGTGGGGTGGGACGGTTGGCTACAGGAGCCAACCCAGCTCTTTCCAGAAGCACAGAAGTCTCCTGGGACGTTCACAGACTTCTAGGAGCGACCTCGGACTGCCGAGGATTTGTGCCCGTTGGTCAGCAACCCCCTTACATTCCAGGATTACGTGGGCTGCCGTTTCATCCGCGCTAAGGCAGCCCCTGCACAGCGGGCTGTCTTTCGCGTTGAGGGTGAACAGATGTTTGTTGAGTGGGCAGTGGCCTGTGAGCATACCCACCACAATTCGCAGGTCCGTTCGTTGGAGACTGAGTAGTCTGCTGGTCAGTCGCGGTGTTAGGGAATGGGCAACTACAGTACTTTCACAGTTTTTATGCCTTGTGACTGGGACTGTAGGTACATTTAATTTTTATCTTTGTTTCGACAAGTCAAAAGTGCCTGTAACTGTCCTACTTAAAATAAATGCTTTGATTTTGATATACTGAATTTATACCAGAACTTTATTCTAGAATTGACTATTTATACTAGAACAAAGAAACAAACGTCTGTAGATGTTACAGTTGAACGGGAAACTATCCAAGATGTTACAGCTAACCAGCCCATAATATACCAAGTAAGAAGCAGTGGCAGTGATGTATTGACAAGTGCAGACAATTATTTTTTGTCACAAGAAAATCAGAAATTGAAAGAAGATCTTGCAAAAGGCGAATGTAGGCTGTCATTTGAAAATATTCAAGAGGATGATTTATTAGTGTTTCTATACACGGGATTGCCCACAGCTGCTCACTTCCAAGTGCGAGTAAAACTTATAAGCAGATTTGAAATAAATTATTTCATGGATTGGAAAGTGGAAGTAATTAATATCAGTGACCAATTACTATGCACATTAATTAAGCTAAGATTGAATCTACTATAGTTTGATTTAGGATACAGGTTTAAAATTAGTTCCACGACTGTTCAAAATATATTTATCACATTTTTAAATGTTTTGCATGATAAATATTGTTCAAAGGAATGATGGAAGTAATTCTCAAAGACAAGAATACTTTCTTTATACATACATGTTTTGCACCATACCCAACCATCAAAATTGTAATTGATTGCACTGAAATAGAGATAGCTATTCCAGCTTCAATGAAGGAACAAAAAGCAGAGTCCTCACACTACTAGGGATAACAAATTGTTTACTAAGCCTTCCTACATCTTTGGATCATCTTTTCATCTTTGGATGGAACTGGTCTCCAACTGAATAACCGTCCTGGGGCAGTTCTAGCTAAGAAAGGAAGTAATGCCGTAGCCACAATAGCGTCGACATAAAAGGGAGAAACTGTGACGGTGATAGCCTGTTGCAGTGCCGAAGGATTATTTTTACCTTGCTTGCATCATGAAGGGCAAAAATATAAAAAGCAGAGTTTGAAGATGGCTTACCTCCGGGTTCCATCCTCTACATGTCACAAAAAACGGTCTACATAACTGCGGATATCTTTACAGCTTGGTTTAAAGACCATTTTATTCCTCGAAAACCAACTGGTAAGGTCCTACTGATTGTTGATGGACATGCATTGCATTGTTTGGTTGAAGTTCTTGAACTAAGTCCTTAAAATCATATTTTTATGAACTATGTCGTAATTGGCTTAATAATCATCCAGGTCGAAGGAATACCCGATCACAATTTGGTAAGATTCTGACAAAAGATGTCAGAATCTTGGGGAAAATCTACGTCTCAAAGGAATGCTTCTTCTGGGTTCAGCTCAACTGGAATATATCCACTGGAATATATCAACTGGAATTTAACCCATCCATTATTCCAGATTATGCTTTCATATCAGTCTTCTATGAAGAGCATTGTTCAGTTCTAACAGTGGAACATCTAAGTGAACTAAGTAAAAAAATATTTGCCTAAATAAAATCATCCATCCATCTCTAAAACGCCAAGATGAATACAAAAAAATATACGAGACCATAAATTGCGGCAGGAAGCCATTGAAAGTACTTAAAGTATGTTCGACACGATTGGTGTCTGTATACCCAGCAGTCTGTCAGATTGTACAACAATGGAATGAGCTTCGATTGCATTTTTCAATTTGGAAAACGAGAAAACTGCTGCTCCGCGGAGCTTCTATGTTTGAGGATAAAAGAAACTTGCTTTACTTAACATATATCGAAAGCGTACTAGGAGAAGTACAAACGACTTTTAAAGTATTTCAGGGCGAAAATGCTGACCCTACTAAGTTGCTGGATAGTCTTACGTTACTTCTACGACCTATCTGCAAAAGAATCGTTTACCAACCTGCCAATTTTAACATCCTAACTACGCCAATTCAAGAAAGTCCTATAAATCCATTTACTACACTGGGCTACGCGTTTGAAACTTGTGTCATAACGTCGAAACGTCTGATGGAGCGAGCGTTATGTGTGCCTTAGGTTGAATGACCAATGCATTTCATCAATTAAGCTTAGCGCACGGGATTCAACTGGCAGTAATTATTTTTTTTACAAGAAAAATAAGCCATTCCTGAAATTCCGGTTACTCCTGATCCTGAGTCAGAAGACAGCGATAAGACTGACACTGACCAAGCAAGCGAAAATGATGAACTGGACAGAGCTGGATTTGATGTGACCATTGAATATGCCAGCACTTCAACGCGGGCAGACTTGCGCTTCATAATCATTGAATTAAAATTGGTTTTAGTGCACTTCTGTGTAAAATGCAGACTGGAGAAAGCGACGAGAGAATGTCAAGACTTTTTCAAGTGCCAAGAAGAACACTTGAAGATTATATGAATCAGGCACGAGAAATTCTTTGCCAAGATTATGTGCCTAGACATTTAGGATGGCAGCATAAGTCCAGGGATGAATTTGTTGCCAGAAATTCTTTTCTTGCCGAACATCTTTTTGGAAATCCTCAAGAGCCTATTGAACAAAGGCATTTAATTACCATTGCTGATGGCACCCATCTATATACTCAAAAGAGCAGTAACTATTTGTTTAAAAAAGAAACATATTCGCTCCACAAATACCATAATCTGGTAAAACCATTTATAATTGTTTGTTGTGATGGGTACATCATAGAGGCAGTTGGACCTTACCCAGCCACCAGAAATGATGCTTCTATAATGAAGGACCTTATGGCCGAGCAAAGTGTTTTTACGAATTTATTTAGGGAGGATGACGTATTCATATATATACCGTGGATTTAGAGATTGCGCAGATGACATGACGGCCAAAGGTTTTTTAGTGCATATGCCCGAAATAATATCACCAGGGGAAAAGCAACTTTCTACTCTCCAAGCCAATATTTCGCGATGTGTTACAATGAATAGATGGGTCGTTGAAGCTGTCAATGGAAGGTTCAGTAGGGATTTCAAAATATTCCGTGAGGATTATTTTAATAAAAGGTTCCCTCACATAATGCAAGAATGTTCGATTGCTGCTGCCTTAATAAACCACTTTGCTGTACAATTCAGGGAACGCACAAATGTATATGAAGTCATCCAAATAATAGAAGAAAAAACATTTGAAAACAACGAACTGGCACAAGTAGTCCAACAAAATAATTTAACCATGAGACACCATGTTCCACAATGTAACATATTCAAATATACGGTTCCCTGAATTGTCAGTAAATGATCTGAACTTATTGCTCTTGTCACATATTAAATAAGGCAAGCAAAATCATACGTAGGGGAGCACTTAAGAGCTCACGTGCTCTTACGTCCAAATATTGGATAAAATCTATTAGACTAGGTTTAAGACTTTACGGTCTTTAAAATAGAGTTTAAGAGTCGTTTGTTATTTGCGTTAGGTGTTTCGTTTATGCTGTTATGTTATTTCATTAAATCAGTCTGTGGCGTGGTAGTCGATTAATCAAGAATCGATTACCATGCTCAATCCCAATGTGACAACACTGTGCGTAGTCTACACTCTATGGTAGATACGCCTGGCTATAAATTGTCACCCCGGTCTGCGATCGTCCTTTCTCGTTCGATCTTCTTCAAATCAACTAAACTTGTGCTTTGCGTAATCTGCTATTTTCTCCTATCATGCATGCCGTGTTCACCCTTCGCTGCTGTATCATAGCCGCTGTACGCTTAATCCGCCTTGCCACGCGGCTAGGAACTTTTATATTGTGCCACGCGGCATGCGCTCGCTTATAACCTTTGACCTTTGTGAACCGTCGCGATGGTGAGTTTTCCTGCCTCCCCCTGGAGCTACTGCTTGGGTTTACGGCTGGGAGACGCACGCATCGCTGACGTTCACCAATCCTGGCACCACGCTTACGGAAGCACCCTTCGTGCTGATTCCAGGGTTTTCTTTTCTTCTTTTCTTTCTTTATTGAGAGATAAACTACTGACACCGCTGACGGGCGTCATCGCTGCCTCCGCGCTCTACCCGCTGGAGAGACGTCCTGTCGCGTGTTCGAGACACCTAATCTCCACGCCTACCGCGTGTGAGACATACCTCCACGCCTGCCGCGTGTGAGGCCTACGTGACGTGCCTAAGCACGCCGCCACCAGCTACCGCGACCGATAGACGGTCGCTCCGGTCACTGCTGAGTGACCCTTACCCTCCACGTGGCTGCCACGTGTGAGTGCCGCCTGCCTCAGCCGGCCAAGTGCCGTGCCAAGGGACGCGCCTTCCAGCTGCCGCGAGCTACACGCGGTCGCTCCTGCAACCTCTCCGCATCGCTGCCCTGCTTCGGTGTCGCCCTCGTGCGTCGCGGCCTAAGCCCAGGGCAGTACCTACTTTACCCACCTACCGTGGTGACTAGTGAACAAACTCTTGGTGAACTGAATCCACCCCTCTACCTGTGAGCAAGCTATTAAATGTATTAAACTTTTGTGGTCTCTCTGTTCCTTCCTTTCCCATTCACCCACAACGTCACAAGTCAAACCAACCAAAGAAATGTTAAATCGTATGAATAAAAATATGTATAAGGAGATAGAAAATGAAGAATATGAGGCTAATTGCAATGTTTAATTTACATTTTTTACCTAATTAATAATAAAAATATGATAATAAGTAAAAAAAGTATTTTTATTTTTTTACTACTGTTATTAGAACGCTAAACAAACTTGGCAATTTATGGGCATTTTTACTCGAGTCTTTGGCAGGATTTGGCAGGTTCCAAACCAAAGTATGGCAGTATTGATAATTTTGAGATGGTCACACTGCGAACACAAGGCAAGGTACATCCATCACTTGATATCGGTGTAGGTCCTGGAATGTTCATAGATTTTTCATTAAATTTTGTATAAAAATTATGTTTTTTATTTTAAATAAACGTCTGTCAATTGTCTATGAACTCAGCTTATAATTTTGAATCAAACCTAGCTTAAATTAATACAAAAACCAGTTTAAAATCTCCATTGGGATCAAAGTCAGCTAAAAAACGGCATGTAAACATCAAAGACAGCTCAAATCGGAATTGACCAATCACAGCGAGGCGATGGCGTAGAAACTAATATGGCGTCTATGATGTTCGTCGTACTACAAGTGCTGTAGATTTACTTGATTTTAAATAAGATTTGAGTGTTTTTATGAAGTTAGTGAGATAAAGGGAATTGCTCAGTTTGTTAGGGTAATTTGGCTTAACGTGAACATTAACTATAATATTTAATGACTGGGGTTTTTAATAGTGTATACCCCAAAGAAACGAATTATAGTAAAAAGATTGCAGGAGAGTGTAAAAATGGTTCATATTTAGCATGTGTATTGCTAAAACTTGTCGCTGAAAAAGTTACAATTATGAGTATTTCTTTTCCAAAATTAATTATTTGCCTTTATTTTATTGATATTCTCTTACTTTTAATGCATTAGTAACACATCCTGAGGTCATTTAAATGGAAAAATAAAACAAATATTTTTTGATTTAATGATTTTTTATTCAGAATCATAAATTAATAAAATATTATCTAAAAACTGGGCAGGCGGCCTAATATTATTTTCGTGCCTTGCCCAGCTTAAGTACCATATTATGGTTATAACGTGAGCACAGCAACCCACCGTTCTTCGCCCTACAAGGCAATTGCAATACAATATTGAGTTATTGCTTCCCCGCCTTGCAGATTATTATTAATTATAATATATACAAAATATATTTTTCGGCTTATGTGCCTGCTTTGAATTTTTCCTCGGAATAGAGTGCAATCGCCAGTTAAGGGTAAACCTTCAAGGAGGTTGCTGGCTCTCTCCGTACACACTTCAATAGTATAGGAACCGTCATTTCTGATATGCTCCCCATAATATGATCTCGCTAGCTTTAACTGATATGTTCCACAGCTGAATAAAATAAGCTCATTGTATGTCAGTCTTGGGAATGTTAGATTATTGATGTTTACATTTATATTTAAAAACTGTGATCTTCTTCTATTTAAATGATTTTGGATTACAAAATCAGTAAGTGTATTATTCATGTACAGTCTTTCGTTTACTATTTCAAAGATTTGGCTTGCATCTTCTCCATTTCTGACCCTTTGGTGAAACTTATTTATCAACGTGGCAGCCACCTTAAAATCTATGATGGCATGCTTGGACGCCAAGTTAAAAAATTCATGACGGAATATTTTAAAAGAGTGCTTAAAAATCCCATTAACTGCTTCTACAACCCACCTACATATTGTCACAGTTCTGGATTTATTTGCTGCCAATGTTGATAACTGAGTTTCACCTGCATGTAAAGACGCAGGCATATGTACAGAATAATTACACTCTTCTAATAATTGTACACAGTCTCTAAAACCCCTATCCAGAATAAAAACATCTCCTGCCTGAAAATACTGCCTCAAAGTGTTTGCCTCAGTTCTAAATTCATTTAACATAATATTAGCATCAGATGTTGTTGCTGGATAGGGACCTAATACATCAATAATGTATCCATCAGATAATACCATTAGAAATGGTTTTATTAGGTTCCAGTACTTGTGCAAGGAGTATGTATTTTTTGATACAGATAATTTGAACTCTTTGGAATAGATAAATATGTCCCATCTATTATAATAATTGGTTTTTTGTCTTCTCCACCAAACAAACCTTTTTTTTTTTTTTTTTTTACCGATGGGTAATCATCAAATAACCCCTCCCGCTCTGGGCTGAGCAGGAGGGAGTGTCAGACTTCTACTGACTAAAACCCATCCATGTTCCTTCCTTTGCCCTTTGTGTTCCAGGGCCGCGGTATCTCTTTCGAACAGTCCCGCAACCCTGGCAGGCGTCGGCCCTTACGGACCCCTTCCTGTTTGCTGACTCTCTTTGAGGCGCGCGTGGAACACGAACGCGCCGTCGACACGGCCTGTCGTCATAAGACGGACGGACGGCGAGCTAGCCCATAGCTCACCGTCCACAGGCCCGCGTCTGCGGCGGCTGGGACGTGAGGTTCTCTCCCTCTCACGTCCCGCACCAAACAAACCATTGGGGATGATTAGATTTCTTTGAGATATTTTTTTGCTATATGATTTATTTTATTCCTAAACTATGTGGAATCAAATCCTCATTTAACATATTGCGAGCCTTGCCCAATAGTCTAGATAATGTTGAGCGTGGTACATTTAACAATGATGAAATTCTTTCATCGCTATCCCCAGTCCTAAGTTTAATTAAATATGCAGTAAGACCCAATGTCCCATTATGCACCTCAGATAACCTTGGAAGGTATGCTTTTAATTGAGTAAATTGTGCTTTGGACAGTCCGATCCAGAAATGGACCTAATCTTCCGACATTCCCTCAATATTATTAAAATCAAATTTTTGGTTTCTTTTTTTAATGAATGTAGCAAAATCCTGAATATGTTCTGCAGTAAATGTATGGTTAGGATGAGACGTGTTTGATGAAAGTTCAGCCCAGTTATTATCACTTAAATGAAACCCACATATTCTGCTGTGTTTCGGCACATAAAAATTAAAATCAAACAACTTCACCCTTAGCCATGTTGGGATACCTAGTCGCTGTGGTGAGTCACAATCTAGACAAAAACAATGCGCTTGTGTATCAGGTGCTCGAGTAATATCCGGTAAGGTTATTGTTTCTGTCGACGCTGGTAGATTAGCAGATATTAAAGCAGGAACTGGTGCTCTGTCAGCTCGTTGCCAACATGGATGGCAGATGCGATCGGATCCATGAACCTAAAACAATTTAATTCATAGTTACTGGTGTTGGAACAAAAACTGACATCTTTTTTATTGCTTGCACATTCATTTCAACAAATATATCATAACAATATTTTATTCTTATTCGTTAGTTGAAGATATGTGACATTATGTCTGCACATTAAAGTGCAAATAGCATATTAACTATTAACGAAAGGCTGAAACAACTTTTCATTGAACAGATCTAAAGTGTACATTTCTTTATTGTTTTATTTCATATATTCTAAATGCAAAAATAAAATACATAATACACATCTAATTGTACCTGCCGTGGTGATATCCACTCGCTAATTACATTTCTTATGTGTGTTTCTCTCTCAGAATTTGTATGCAGAACATGATATCTACTGCGTAGTATTGAACATCCACAATTTACACATAATTGTCGTTCATGACCACCACCATTGCCGTGGGCAACAGTGGCTGTCTGAACATTTTAGCCGCCAGACGATATTTGCCAAGTACGCTAAATATAAATAAGCTATATAGAATTTTCATTGCGGAAACTGCACACACGGCTATAAAAAGGTCATACTTTCGTCAAATATTTAACGAGAATTATAACCTCGGCTTTGGCAATCCACGTACCGATGTGTGTTCCACCTGTTTGAATTTTGATGAGCGATTTAAAATTGAAAAGGACGAATCAAAGCGAAACGATCTGAGGATACAACAAAGAGTCCATCGCCTCCGAGCTAATGCATTTTATGCTTTTCTCAAGGAAAAACAGGAAGGCATGAAAACATTTTCATTTGATTGTCAAAAAAACCTTCCACTCCCTAAGGTTCCAGATCAAATTTGCTATTACAGCAGGCAATTGCATTTATACAATGCAACTGTGGTAGAAGGTAGCTCAAAGGATGCTTTGAATAAAAACAACGTGTTTTGCTATATTTGGACAGAAGACGTTCACTGTAAAGGATCCAATGAAATAGCGTCGGTTGTATTTCATCACTTAAATAAAACGGACTTGACCAATATCACGCGTATCCGCTTAATAGCCGACGGTTGCGTGGGTCAAAATAAAAATACGACAATGCTTGGCATGCTATCTAAGTGGCTATTGTCGAAACCACATATCAAAATCATAGAACTTATTTTTCCCGTAACAGGGCATTCTTTTATGCCAGCTGATTGGGTTTTTGGCTACATAGAAAAAGAGTTGAGAAAAATGGAAGTTGTTATAGACCCTGAGTATACTGAAGTAATGAAAACCACGCAACTGTCACAAATTTAAATACTATTGAAATTTTCGATTGGCGAAAAGCTGTTCAGTCGGCAATGAAAGCGCCCGGTAGTCTTCCATTCAAAGTAACTCTTTCTAAAAAATTCGTAATCAAACGATCAAAGCGACTTGGTAATGCCTTGATTAGAGGGGAACTTTATTATAAATCAGATCTAAGCACGTTCCAAAATGTAAGCAAAAAGAATAAGAACACTTCAGACATAAATTCTACAATAATCAACCCTGGTCTCATTAATGTAAAATCAGCAAAACTGGAAGACGTAAACAAACTCTTGCAAAAGCACTTTGGAAACGACTGGAAGACATTGCCAAGCCTTGAATATTATGCGAATATTCCTACTACCGAGTCTTTAGATGAAAATGAAGAAGATCGTGAAGATGAAACCTCCTGTGAACCTCACGAAGAACCGCCTTTGTTAGTGGTTTAAAAATTCTGACCTGTTTGTCTGATTTTCACAAATAAGTCTAATTATTAAACAGGTCCTTGGTCTTATTATTTTCGCATACTTACTACTACTGTAAAAAATAAAAAAACGGATAAAGTACACATGTGTTTCAATCATATTTATCCATGTTATGATCAAACAGACAAAAAACATCGATCGTATAAATACAGTGTAAACTTCATAATTATAGCGTCCAAGTCCATAAAACGTCGAAAATAATAAAATTCAAAGAGCTATATCGACGAAGATTTAACTTTAGCACATCACTAATGTCAATGTCACTGTCGGTTGGTATCAAAAACAGCTAGGTGATGGATTCTCAGGAACAAATACATCTTATAAAATGAATTACAATCAAAAGCAGCTTATGTAATTCATTATATTTAAATTGCGGTCCAATCTCTTAAGAGGGGGCCCCCTCTTAAGAGATTGGACCGCAATTTAAATACTTATACTGAATTTGTTTCTACAATTTTTTATTTTTTGCTCCCATAGCAACCTAGATATAGTGCACAAAATACCTATTAGTTCAAAAAAATCAAAGATAGAAGTATAAAAACTGCATAATCACGTACGAGCGTTTGTATGAAAAGTATGACGGGTTGGCCGCTCTTAACCTATTGACATCAAATTTACTTGACTTTTCGTCACCACAATTCTTAATCTCTTCATTAAACCTGTTCCAGTACATCGAGTTTTCTTGCACCTGCCTGCTCGACCGACATAATTAACGGAATATATTAGGTTTATATTTTCAACAGGTTGTTTTGCAGAAGAAAAACAGTTAATTCGTTGACTATTGGCAATATTTGGCAAAACTCACAGGTTGGTTGTGCGCAAGTAAATGTGCACGAGGTATAAATCTCAACAAACTCGTGTTCTAGTTACATATAAACCTTGTGTGTGAGAATACAGGAGAAAGAATTCTGTTCTGGGTATTATAACGCAGACCGCACGGACAAAACGACTAAAGAAACAAAGTTAATTCGTTGACTATTGGCAATATTTGGCAAAACTCACAGGTTGGTTGTGCGCAAGTAAATGTGCACGAGGTATAAATCTCAACAAACTCGTGTTCTAGTTACATAATATAAACCTTGTGTGTGCTCGACCGACATAATTAACGGAATATATTAGGTTTATATTTTCAACAGGTTGTTTTGCAGAAGAAAAACAGTTAATTCGTTGACTATTGGCAATATTTGGCAAAACTCACAGGTTGGTTGTGCGCAAGTAAATGTGCACGAGGTATAAATCTCAACAAACTCGTGTTCTAGTTACATATAAACCTTGTGTGTGAGAATACAGGAGAAAGAATTCTGTTCTGGGTATTATAACGCAGACCGCACGGACAAAACGAACGGACACACGCCACGCTATCGCCAGTTTGGCGGCCGGCCGGCGGCCATTGTCATTTTGTCATCAACTCTTATTCAGTCAGTGTTCTTCTCGGTTTAGTTTTCTGTGGTGTTCTTTTGGTTAAATTGGCTGATTGTAGTGATTGTGTGCAAAGACAATATAACCACTACGTTAATTGTGTGATTACCTATACTACTATGGACGAAGTAGCGGACCTGCTGAGGATCTGGGAGGTCTCAGAGCTTATTCCTATTATTTATTATTTCTGCGTAATTATACCTACTTATTCTTCATATTTTAAATTTTATATTTTACTAGCGACCCGCCCAAGTTTTGCACGCCTCTATATAGGTAAACAGGTAGGTAGGTACAGTGCATTATGGGCACTGACCTGTATGTACAGGTCAGTGATTAGGGGGGTAACTTGAGTAGTTAAGATTTAGGCTGGTTTACCTGTCGCGTGTACCGTTCAACGCTCGCTGACAAGTCAATGTATGTAAACGGCTGTCAGCGCTGAGCAGTCGCGTCCTAAGAATTCATACAAATTTACACCGGTCTGCGCCGACGATCACCGTAGCTCAGCGCGACAGGAAAACTAGACTTAAATTAGTCACACCCTCCACTAGGGCATTCTCAGATAGCAACCGTCATTCATTGTCCACTATAAAACGACACCAAATTGTGTCACCAAGAGGGCCCACAGGGGCATCACTGCGGTAATTAAATAATCTGATGAATCCACTCGGGGAACCAATGCTTTCTTGCTTATGAATCAGAATAAGAATATTATTTATAAGGTAAGTAATATTATTTAAGGAACCAACAGTTTGCCATAATTTAGTGTACAATTTAAACAAATCTGTTTTTTTTTTTACTTTTTTGTATGCACAGTTTAGGCCAGGCACTAATAGTATGATATAGGTAGCTACCTACCTACCTAGATTCTGTTTTTTTATTGTAGGTGTGTTTACAAAAATCAGCTCGGGAGTTTCATTGCATTTGCATTGCATTTACGGAAAATACCTGTGGTGTTACAAAAATGATACTGTGAAAACAGCATACGCACTACGCAGTCAACCAAAAGGGCTAGATGGAAATATCAATTTTTCGAGAAATACTTTACAAATGTATTTTTACCTGCGATCGGAAATTAGCGACCAGTTCCACTAATTTATGAGGGCCACTCCACATATGTCGATTTAAAAGTGATAGAACTTGCCATTTCGGAAAATGTTACTATTTTGAAGTTACCACCGCATTCTTCGCATATTCTTCAACCGCTAGATGTAAGTGGACTCCATGCCCATGAAAGATCGGTGGGACGAAGCCGTGGTTAAATGGCAAAGGCTTCATATCGGAGCAAAGTTACCAAATAGGAATCAGTACTGAAATATTGGATGTTTTGAATCCTGTTATTATATCCAATGGTTTAAAAAAAAACCGGTATCTATCCCTTAAATCGGCAAGTGATCCCAAAAGAAAACTTTGATCCCTTAACTTGGTCTAAATGGGAGCAGTATGTCCAATCTTCTAAGCAAGGCAACTACGGCGAATATGTTAATGAAGCTATCCAATCAACATCTGACCACAGTTCACAAGAAATGGTCAACAAACCTCTTCAAAATATTCCAATTCTCGCTAGATTGGTACTTAAAACTTAAAACTTTCCAACGGAACATAAAAACCTCAAATATTGTGAAGTTTCAAATCAAACAAAAGACAAGATGCAAAATCAAGAGAATGTAATAAATTACGATATTGAACAATAGGATAATTTATTACAATGTCTTGATCAGATTAAGAGAACTAAAAATATTGGAATAAATGAAATACTAAGAGTAAAGAAGAAACAAATAAAGAAACAAAAACCAATGAACAATTTAAGAAAATGCAGGAAGTGACAACTTACAACACACGGAATTTAAAAACATCAAATATTCTGAAGTTTCAAATCAAACATGCAAACCAAAAATAAAAAATAAAACGCGTGACAAGAGACGCGGAGATACTAACTTCAAAAGAAGTTATTGAAAGAATAGAAAAGGAACAAGAAGAAAAAAAAACAAAGTAACCAAAAAAAGATAATAAACCAAAAAAGGATAAAGAAACAAAAATTGAAAAGCAAATTAAAAAGAGAAAGAGAGGTATTAAAAGAAATATTAAAATAAAAAATAACCATTGTGAAACTGACAGCAACAACAGTTGTTCCTCAATCAGATGATAACAAATCAGATGAAGACGCTAAGACTTTTTGGGAAAGCATATTAACTGCAGAACTTAGCGTGAAACTTATGAGCAATTTTCTGTAATCGCGTATTTCAACAAAAATGGCTTCAAAGGAAATAGTAACCACTTCTATGGCTATACCATCATTTTCGGAAGAAACTCAGGTCCCAACAATTCCAGAAGAAGGCACTTTTGTTGTAGCGAAATTTAGTTCTGCGCGGGGCAAAAAGACTTACAAATACGTATATATACTCTATTAAAAGTGAATTTTGCATTCAGAGCAAAACCAGGCATAACAATAGTATGCCGATTTGCTATTTTGTTTTGATCCATCTCCATATAAAGAATGACAACTTAGCAAAGTCATCATTAATGACATACTACTTACATACTATGATTTTGCCTGCCAAATCTTCTCAATAAAATGTATGAAACAAACAAACGTACAGTAGTATTTATTTTATCAATACAAATTTTACGGTAAACAATAAACTATTTGGCACCGATACCATTTTTGTCCGAAATAGTAACATCTAGCAAAAACGTACGAATTTGAACACTCATAATAAGACTTAAATTATATATAAAAGGGGTAAAAAATCTTACAATCAATCATTCAACTTCTGCACCTGAGTCCTGACTGGGTTGTGCTACTGTTATAATACTAAATCTACAACGTCGGTAAATGCCTAATATAAAAACAAATTCTTTGAATTATGTTATAGCCCTAATGATACCAGTACCTAAACGATAATGTTCTCTTTCAGTTACCAAGCTGGGTTTACAACACCGAACCCCACCTACTCTAAATACAACTTATGATAACAAGAATGACTTAATAAGTTTTTACAAAACAATCTCCATCGGTGGTGCTAAAGTTACTCCGATCGAAATCTACAACACGAACCAATTTCAAAATAATTCTATGTGGCAGCGCAGCGCGGAAAGATGTTTTCAACATATTGTGAAGAACATTTACAATGATAACATACATATACTTACGTGTCAAAGACTTGCTACCATATTTAAATAATACTTTTTATCAATCCTTGTAAATGGAAAACTGGAAGGAATATTCAAATGTTTGTATGTTCATATGTTGATCATTTCTAGTAAATATCAGTGTTGGGTAAATTTATGTGCATAATATGTTGTAAATGTATTTTGAAATGTGTTTTGTGATTGTATTTTTGTTACCTTAATAACATATTTTATAAGTTACAATTGTTACTAACTATTAATGGATCATTGTAATCTGACATTAAATTACTTTAAATACGTTAACTCAATTGTTAATTTGAAGAATCGGCTCAAACCATCGAATCGTATTTTGAAGAGTACCCGACTTTAAAAAAACCACATGGATTACCAACTATTACTTACGTTGGTAAGTAATGGTTGGTAATCCAATAAAAAAAACCACAAGGATATGTGTTGACATATCCTTGTGATTTTTTAAGTCCGGGAACTCTTCAAAATACGACTCGATGGTTTGAGCGGATTGTTCATTTTCATCATGTAACTTGCGTATTCGTTCTTTCACCGTTGCTTTCCATTTCACCAGGAATAAAGACTAAGGATCCGATGAGTTACGTCGCCAGTTTAGGGAGTACGGGACCTTTGTTTCCATTTTCACATGGCTAATGCTTTTACTATAAATGTCTTATTAATTCGATTACTTCCGTTAGTATGTCGCAGTCATGTACTCGTAGAACACCGACTTTTATTAGATTACAATAAATGTTTGTATCTTTTAACTGTATTATCAACTTATTATTTCTATTGCAGTTAAGCACGGACTTTGATATGGCGTACGGCCAGTAGTAAGATAGTTTATTATTTTATCAACTATCCGATTACTAAAAAGGTTCTACTGAAAGTTCTCAGTAAACGAAAAAAGAAAAAGACAGACTCAGCGCCCAAATTTTAGAATTATCACAATGTAAGTAAACACTGGTTTTATCTATACTAATATTATAAAGAGGTAAAATTTGTTTGTATGTTTGTATGTATGTAGGGGGTAATCTTTGGATCTACTGAACCGATTTTGAAAATTCTTTCACTAATAGGAAGCTACATTATCCCCGAGTGCCATAGGCTATACAGTGTGTAACAAGGCCCTTCACGAAGCCGTCAACCAAGCATTATGTACATCAAAGTAAGTAACTTTGCGCAAAAATTATTGCTGGGAAACTTTTTTTTTTTGGGGTTCAAAATCACGTTTTACGGTAGGACTCAGTGTAACGCACTCAAAAAATTGTGCTAATGGATGGATTGAACAGTACGGGGGTCATGGAGGTGTTTAAAGTAAGAATCTTACATTCAAAACATGTATTTCAAAATATTTTGGCCCCCAATATCTCTGTAACTAGAAGGTTCCCAGGTATGGTCTAGAACAAAAAAATGATCGCAATGACAGGGAGAACAAGTGCCCTTCGGCTTCGTTAAGGGTCTTGTTACACCCTTTATTTACAACGTGCCCGTGGGATAATTTCTGACAAAAACGCGAGCGAAGGCAGGGGCAACAGCTAGTGTTACATAAAATCCCCTTTGCACGCCGGTGTGCCTTTTACATTAGGTATCCGGAGAAGAGTGTAGCGCGCCGTTAAGGCGCAGACCGCAGTCAAATACCATCTCACTCATTTTGACCTTTTGAAAGACATAAAAATTCTGATCTTATTTATTAGAATCGCCGGCAATCATTTTGTGTGCGATCCGATTGCATACAGTTGAGCAAAAAAATAATTTGGAATTTATAAATGTTTCTACCAAATTACTTGCCTGAATACGAAAACCAGTAAAGTTCACTTTGTGAGTAGAAACTTGTTAGAATCATAATATTTTTTTCGCTTAATCTTTCAATAGGTCAAAATGTGCGAGCGAGAAGTTGTTTCATGGTGTTCAGCGCCTTAACGTGGTTTTCACCATTTACCACCGCTCCTTAGTACTCATTACAATTGGACTGCGTTATGTAATAACGAATTAAGCGACGAAATCGAAAAAAAAGAGTTATGAATGCAGATCGACTATAGGTATGATAAACTATGTATTCAGCTATTTTTGTGTTCAAAAATCACTCTTACGGCCTTATAATAAGGGGTTGAATCAAGCGACATTTCGAACTTTGCTAGAATTTGTGCACACATTCGTTTTGTATTAAAGAATTATGCGTCAAAGTTACAGTTACAAACAGTTTTCAAATTGCATAAACGAATTAAACACGTCCACGATGAAGATAATTCAGTTTTGCCTTTTGATTTAACCGTTTTTAAACCGCAGCATCGAATTAACCACCTAAAATGGTATTTAATTCGTTAATTCGTTAATGCGTATCACCACACGCGCAATCTTTCATCCGTTCGTGAATGAAGCGCCAGCTTCTGGCGTTTCATTCGTTATTGCATTCTATTTTCGCGGGTTTTTGCGTACGGGACGGGGTGGGGCGGCAGCGGGTGGTCTCATTACGCATCTAACGTAATAACGGAAGGATGTTTTGTTTACTTATCCATCATTTTTGTTGTTCATAAGTGAATTTATTGAAAAACAGCGTTAAAATGGATAAATTTAATAAGAATACTCGTGGTTACCGTTTCATTGCTTCATTAACAAGCAGTGATGCAATGCAAAGTAATTCTCTACAGGTATGTATCGTATACCTACTTACTACTCGTTTATTACCTACATTACATTATGTTGTCTAGTAATTCTGTTTACCTATTTATCTATACATATCCTATTAAAGATAAATAGCTATTCATTTATTTATCTACATACAGATAGTGCAATCTACGAAGACGCGCCCCACTCTTCTTCCTATTATAATCGCTTACAGTACAAGTGTACGCGCTAATTACTGTATAAGTAATTACATAATATAGGTAATTAGTGTGTATCGACAAAACTAAAGCACTAACAGACTGTAACACACTTGTACGCGACTAGGGAGAAGAGTGGGGCGCGTCTTCGTGGATTGCACTATCTATACCTACTAATGTAATAGGTATAAAATGACGAAATCGTCGCGCGCTTTTTGACATTACTAAATAAAATCCTTGATGAAATCCAACTTAAACATTAAAGTGGTGAATTACACACATCAACGAACGACAACGAATACCTAAATCATAATTGACATGATTTTATTGTTTTAAGGACACTACTCAGATTTACGACAAAACCCGGATACAAAATAAATACACCCAGCTGCATGATGAGGTACATATCTGTCAAATACTTTTTTATGTTTTCAAATCTTGCATGTTAGTGATTTGTGGGTTTGGTGTTAGTATGTGAGGTTTTGCCTAGCATGTGGAGAGTATGAATGTGTGACTTGTACCGATTTAAAGATTTTTCTTGTATTCGATAAGACTTGCCTTGCCTCTTTACTCGTTAAAATAAAGTTATGTACAATGACCCCTTAAGAGGTATTGCGTTTATTCTGTTACTCCCTGTATATTTTTGTACAATAATATACGTATAACCTGCAGTAGATGGTTCGCTCAATATTACCATTACTTGTTTTATATTTTTAGATAACCAAAGTATCTGAGGCTACCCATTACAATGTTTTACCTGAAGATGAGTTATTGGAAGCTAATGAACAAAGAGTATTACTAGATATATCTAACTCCATAAATCTTGTTCATACAACGACAGAAATTGACGAAAATAATATAAGCGTCTGTACCGAAGTAGATGATGCGTACCAAAATTTAATTCAGATGGAAAATGATGACTTAGGCTCAAGGTATTTAGATTCCATAGAATTCAATACTACAGCAAATTCAAACCATGAGTTACAACAAGAACCACAAGAAAAAAGTTACAACAACATTGAATGTTCTCAGCAAGAAAATGCAGATCTTACAAACATCGATTTATCTATATCAACAGTCAATCTATGTGACAATAGCCCCAGTATACTAGACAATAATATGACTACATCTCAAGTTAGTGTTTTAGCTGAAGAAAATTCACTTATAACTATATCAGAAATATCAACTGGCAATCATAGTGAAGGTGATCTACAGAACCCGATGATATCTGAACCAATAATAAATGAAAATAGAACTGGACGACCAAAGAAGGGCAGAAAACGGAAATATCCTGATCAAACACGTGAAATTCGTAAAAAGTTATGTGAAACTAACAATCAATACATAAATCAAAAGGGAGAAGTAGTCAATCAACGAAAGTTTATCGATGTTCGCTGTAATGATGGTTGTCATGAAAAAATATCGGTAAAAGAGCGCCAAGAAGAATTTTCAAAATTTTGGGAGTTATGTTTTGAAGGAAAGTGCTTGTATATATCTTCCAACGTGAAAGTGACATCAATAAAAAGGAAAAGAAACAAGAATTCAAATAAAAGAAATAACACTCGTGTCTATTCTTTAAAAAACATAGTTGTTTGTGCCAAAATGTTTATCGATACTTTAAGAATTTCATCTGCAAGGATTGACAGATACTTAAAAAAATGCTCACGTCCGGAAAAAATTGAAGACAAAAGGGGAAAGGTATCAGGAAACACTCGTAAGATGCCTCAGGATGTTGAACAAAGTATTATCGAACACATTGATAAATTCCCAAAATATAAGTCCCATTACTGTAGAGCGCAAACAGACAGGATGTATTTACCACCGGATATGACTTTGTCGAAAATGTACGACTTATATTTATCGGAAGCAAGCTTTGATGAATCAAGAAAGACAGTTTCATTTGCATCGTATAAAAGAATATTTTATACCAAATTTAATCTACAAAGGAAAAAGCCACAGAAAGACACGTGTAATAAGTGCGACCTATTTGCTGTAAAAATCAGAGATACCACTTCACAAGAAACCAAATTAAATTTAGAGAAGGAAAGAGAGCAGCACCATAAAGAAGCCGAAGACGCACGTGCAATGAAAAGACAAGATATAACTTTGGCTAAGACTTATGATCATATTGAAACCCTGACATTTGATATGGAAAAAACACTGCCACTGCCAAGAATTCCAACCAACATCGTATTTTACAAACGCCAACTGTGGCTTTACAACTGCGGTGTGCATTCAGGAAAAACCGGTAAAGGGTTTTGTTACGTCTGGGTGGAAGGAATAGCAGGCAGGGGAGCACAAGAAGTAGGCTCCACTTTACGTAAACATATATCTTTAAATCTAGACTCAAAAGTCAAAGAACTAATCCTATGGTCAGACTCCTGTGGTGGCCAGAACCGAAATATTAAGTTGACTCTGCTACTATTTGCAGTACTAGAAGAAAATGACAACCTAGAAAAAATCACCCTACGATTTATGGTCCCTGGGCATAGCTTCTTAGAAAATGATAGCGAGTTTAGTGATATCGAATCAGCGTTAAAAACCCATACTCGGCTTTACACTCCACAAGACTACATTGATGTGATGACCAGTTGTCGTAAGAGAAACAAGTTAATAGCTAATAAAATGGAAAGTTTAGACTTTGTCGGAGTTTCTAAAATGCTGAAGACAATAGTGAATAGAAAAAAAGATATAGAAGGAAATCCTATAAGCTGGTTGAAAACTAAAGAAATAAACATTTTTAAGGATAGACCTGGTCGGATATTTCTTTCAACCTGTCATGGCGGTCAAACCCATGAAGTAGATCTTAATAAAAGACCAAAAAGAGGGGCAATAAATAACCCATTGACATTATCAAGGCATTATGAGCAACTTTGGCCACAAGGAAAACCTATTTCTCAACCGAAGCTAGATGATATAAAATCCCTCCTTCATCTCATACCATCTGATGCGAGAAAATATTACGAAAATTTAACTGGATCTCGTGATTTAGAAGATGATGTTGAAGGTTTTGATGGATCCATTGATTTTGAAGTAGAAGATGAAGAATAAAAAATAATATGGTACAGTGTATAGGTAATTAATAAAAGAAAAAAAAGGAATAAAAGTATTAATAAGATGTAGAAGTGTTACAACATTTGTTTTGTTTAAGTAAATTTTATTAAAATAACTGGATTTAATCTTATGTTCCAATTTATTTCACCCGAAAAAAATCGCAATAAAGTATCAAACGACAATAATGCCGTATAGTACGTTATTGATAAATAAAATGGTCTGAATATGGCTTAAAACACATTAACAAATTAAGCGGAAAAATGGCTATAACTACAAAACTGTATAGTTTAGCCTTATATTTTTTTAACAAATGTGAACTTATACATATTTTATATGTTCAGAATAAAAATTATACTCTTGACATATTAAATGTATGCACAGCGACCATTTTAAGTTTGAAATTTTTGAAGCTCATTTTCTCAGGATTCGTTAAATGGCGCTTAATCGGTTCTTACATAACGCAGTCCAATTTTTAAAAAAAGTGTTTATTTTATCTCAAACGGTTACATTTCAAAATATGAATGAAACAGCCCCAGTAAGTTATTAATAATACTTGAGTTGGGGTTGTCTCGCTCTTTCCCTTAATTGATAGTTACATAAATTGGGATTTTATAAATTAAGAAATAAAATAATGAGAACAAATAGAAAATAAAATATAAATAGGAAAATAGTATTAAACCCCTCGACTTCTTCCTTTATTTTAAATATAGAGACATAACAGTGAACGCTACTAGATATGGTGTGCCTGTATGTAACTAACCTCACAACACACTCTTTTTACGTTACGTTTGACCCATCATTATTTAGGTACACTACACAACAACACATTATATTCACACTGACCTATCTTTGCAGCGGGTGACGAAGAAAATGTAAACCTGGCGGGATTTCTGAGTATTCCGCACCTATTAAATTTCCGGCTAGTACAACATTTGGTCAAAAAAGGAAAAGAGCGAAGACTGAGAAAATAAACCGCTGTAAACCTAAAAATGCGATGCCCGAGATGCGTTTATCAGACATATTAAAGCAGACATCGAAATTAAAAATGCAATCGCAAGTCTTAAGGAATAGAAGAATTTCTTCCCAACCTTTTGTAATAATTGTTGGGGAAGAACTGCGCAACATTACCAACTACTTGGTAGTGGCAAACGAAAACGTGCTCTATGAACGGTCTAACATAAAACATTTAATGTGCTTGAGGAGGAGTGGAGGGATCTCGTCAGAACTAGGTGCACTGTCGTCTTTCATATTAGTAATGAGATTGACAATTTCACTGTTGTCTGTTGGCTGAAAAAACAGAGTCTTTGGATCGGTTTATGAGAGAGGCAACATTGTATAGTTTGCTTTCTGTAGTCTGGAGTTTGTTTAAAATGTACACACGCAGTTGTCAGAATCATCTTTATTTATATATATACTTATTATCAAAGGACTCCTCTCGCTTTGGGCGGAGCAGGAGGGAGTGTCACTTTTACTGACTAAAACCCATCCATGTTCCTTCATCGCCCTTTGTGTTCCAGGTCCACGGTATCTCTTTCGATCAGACCCGCAGCCCCGAAGATTATAGATCCTCACATTATGATTTGGTTAAGAGGAATCATTGTGTTAGTAGGCTCCAATGGAAAAAAGATCTAGGTTGAATTGAACACCAATATTGTTTGATTCATTTTTTTTTTTCAGTGTATAATCGACAAAGATAAACCAGGATTTGGTACCAGCAATGACGGAAATACCGCACGAGCATTTTTTAATAATTATGCCACAATAGCGCGGATTACTGGTCTCGATGGAAACCTTGTTCATTGCTGTGGGACAATTCTTGCAGCTTCAGGCTACGAAATCGATAGCGAAAAAAATTATGATTACTGTGGAGACCAGGGAGATATATTAAGGTGTATACACCACATAACATGCCGTATTGTAATAAGGTATTTCAGTCGAAATTAAAAAAAAGTCGCGACGCAGTCGGAATTGTTGAAAATTGTTGTTCTTGCTTAAAAAAATATGACCTAGTTAAAAATAAAATGGTTGGATTGGGAACTGACAATGCGTCAGGTCATGACGAGGTTTTTTCATTATGAATTATTATTTAGGTAAGTCATATAGATTTAGGCTTACACGTTGTGAGTATTAACAATAGCCTAGTTCTGCGAAAAGGTGGGAGGTCGGTCACAGCTATCCCTAACATCAATTCACCGTCGTTCTCAACAATTGAACATTTCGGAGACATCATTGAGACGAATTTTGCATAAAGACCTTGGTATGACGCCATACAAAGTCCAATTGGTTCAGGAGTTGAAGCCAACTAACCATCCAATGCGTTTTCGCTTCGCTGAGTGGGCCTGCGATCGACTTACAGAAGAAGCCGATTTTGCCAAAAAAATCATCTTTTCAGATGAAGCTCATTTTGATCTTGGCGGGTATGTAAACAAGCAAAATTGTCGCATTTGGGGCACAGAAAATCCGCACGCATACATTGAAAAGCCGATACACCTAAAACGAGTCACTGCTTGGTGCGGATTTTGGTCCAGAGGCATAATTGGGCCATTTTTCTTCGAAAATGAGCAAGGCGTGGCCGTTACAGTCAATAGCGATCGTTATCGGGCCATGTTGAACGAAGTTTTGTTCACAAAAATTGAAGAGGAGGATATTGGCAACATTTGGTTTCAACAGGACGGCGCTACGTGCCACACAGCCGAAGCTACACTCGATGTTTTGCGCCCTGTTTTTGAAGATCGCATTATCAGCCGCAGAGCTGATGTCGTTTGGCCACCTCGGAGCTGCGATTTGACACCGTCGGACTATTATTTGTGGGGTGCCCTCAAAGATAAGTGTTACGCCGACAAGCCAGAGACAATTGACGCTTTAAAGGACAATATTCGTGAAGCCATTGGTGAAAGCCATTTAACGCCCCATATACGCAAACACAATAACACACACACATACACACCCACACCACACTCTGACGCTCACTCACACAATATATTCTTACACACACGCACGATAGTAATAAACAAATTAATAATATTGTTATACTTACATTTGCACCGCACCACACTTGTAATAGCAGCTCGAACATGTTGGTGACGGAAGTAACTGGTGCTTATAGCACAGGAGTCCTCCTAGTTTAAGCCCAGTTGCACTTGTCTTGTATCTTGCCACTAAGTTAGTCTAATTAAGGTACAATAACTGTAAATAGGTTTAAGTCTTGAACAAATAAATATTGTTTATTGTTTATTAAATACAGCTGCACACAATCGATAATGTGCTTAAAAATTGGACCGATCGTGTAGGCTACTGCATGGCCAGCCGAGGCAGCCATTTGAATGAAATTATTTTCCATTATTAACCGGAAGGATTGTACTTTCAAATAAAAAAAGAAATTTGAGAAAATATTCAGTAGTTTTTTTATAGCATTTTCAAAAAAAAAAGTTATTTGGCGGACCCTGTATTTCTTCTGTGAGCGAAACGTAAACAATCATTCCTTTTGTGAATGCAACGCAACACTCGCAGACTAGACTCGCATGGACAAAAATTCTGTTGTAAAGTCAGTCAGTACCCCGGTGGTGATTTAGTGGATAAAAGTGTTAATTTATATTGTGATTTCGTGACGCTCGTGCTTATAAAAATATTAGCCTCAAAAATTTTCAACAAATTTTTATTATTTTCATCGAGTTTTTCTATTGTTGCGCCTAGATCTAGATTACTTTGTATCATAAGAACTCCGCACTAGAATCTGGTTTTGTTTCAGTATAAAATAACGTAAGTAAATAATTTTATTCGGTTTTCTATTAAAAGCATTGGCGTATCTATGGTTTTTTTATAATCTGCTACACAAAAAACATCGAACTACAGATCGATAGATCTCGTATCGCATATTATTAACTAGGGTGGTAGAGTGGAGCCGTAGCAATAAGTTGTATTTCAATGTGGCCAAATGTTCGGTGTTATCATTTTCCCGTGCCCGCTACCCGAGTCATTATCAATATTGCATGGACGGAATCCGACTGCAACGTGTCTCAGAGGTTAAGGACTTAGGCGTGCGCTTTACAGCGGACTTAAATTTCCGTAAGCATATCACGGATGTTTGTAAAAAAGCATACCGCAATTTAGGGTTGGTCTTACGGCTAGGAAACCAGTTCACGAACATCAGTGCTCTGAGATCGTTGTACGAAGCGCTTGTAAAAAGTCATTTGGAATGCAATGCTGTCGTCTGGTCGCCACATGAAGCCAAGTACAAACTAATGCTAGAACGTATCCAGAACAAGTTTGTGAGATTCCTGTACTTAAGGCTGTATGGTGTGTATCCAGGATATCCAGTGCTATATCCCACTCTATTTGTACTGGGCATGGTAGGCTACTATAAACTGGAAGTTAGAAGGGAAGTAGCTCTCGCCACTTACTTATTAAAGATTATGCGTGGTAAAATACACAACCCAGGCGTTCTAAGTACGGTTGGGTTGTGTATGCGTGATGGGCACGTGGGGCGACGGAGGCGGCCACCGCTGCTGTGGGTGCCGCCCGCTCGCACCAACCTGCTGCAGTACGCGCCGCTGTCGCGCGCGCTGCGTGCACTCAATATGGTGTCACAACAGATTGACTGCTTCAATTGTACTCTGAGTGAATTCACACGGGCCGCATTTTGTAAAATCAGTCTTGGTTGGTAAATAATATAAATGTTATACTAATCTTTGTAAGCGAGCTTGATAAATGTAACTATAACTACACTATTGTATTAGGTAAGCCTGTGATGATAGTTGTATGTGTTTAAATAAATAAATAAATAAACTTTGACGCTACTGGGCCTGTTTTAAAAGTTGGTACTTATCTAATGAAATAATTATTTAATTTCAATGTTTTATTTTTTATTTTTAGGTCATCATGTCTGGAGGACCAAGTAGAGACAGAGATAAAGGGAGGAAATGGGAATCCGGAGCATTAAAAAGAAAAAGAAAGGCTGAAGCTGTTATATCCAACCAAGCTCTAAGTTCCAGTATGATGAAATTTCTCAAGAAACCTTCGAGTGTCACTGCTTCAGAGTCATCTGATGAAACTTTAGTTTCTGAGCCAGCATCAGAGTCAAATGAATCTTTTTTTGGAAGTTCTGATACAGTTTTACCTGCAACATCGAGCGAACCGACTATGATCCAAATGTCGGAACCCAATAAAGAGTTAGAAAGTGAAACGTTGTGTGACTCAGAAAATCAAGTGGAAGGAGTTAATTTAAGAGAGTCATTTATAGACTTTGATCCAGGGAAGTGGGTACTTCCAGTAAACGATTCGCAGCGTCATGACTTAATTCAAAACGGACCCAATCAAGATCTAGAGAAATCTGATGACAGTTAAAAATACACAACCCAGGCGTTCTAAGTACGGTTGGGTTGTGTGTGCGTGATGGGCACGTGGGGCGACGGAGGCGGCCACCGCTGCTGTGGGTGCCGCCCGCTCGCACCAACCTGCTGCAGTACGCGCCGCTGTCGCCCAAAAGACGCAAATAAAAGACATTTTTCTAAATTTCATTTCACTCGAAAATTAAGTAACGGCGAAACGCAACATCGCCGATGGTTAGTTTACTCCATTTTTCAAGATAAAGTTTATTGCTTTCCATGTAGACTTTCTTCAAATATGCAGACACAGATGGTAAAAGAAGGATGTTGTGACTGGAAAGATTTGAGTCGGATATTGCAAAGACATGAACAAAGTCAAGGACACATGGAATGCATGATTAAATGGATGGAATTCTATAAAGGAATCAAACACGGAAAAACAATAGATAAAGATAATGAGAGATCTATTAAAGAATCGCAAAAGTACTGGTACAATTTGTTTGAAAGAATGATTGATATCATAAACTACTTAGCCTCACACAATTTGGCATTCAGAGCTCATCGAGAATCCTTTAAAATGAACGATAGCAAAAACAGTAGCAACTTTATAGATTTATTTCAGTTGTTATCCAAATATGATCTGACACTACGGGAGCACATGCAACGTATTAATGCAAAGCAACTAACTCAACATTATCTGAGCCACGACGTCCAAAATGAATTAATTGCATTAATGTCTAAATCAGTTATTGAAGAAATTATACACAGAGTTAAACAAGCAAAATACTATGCCTTCTTGCTCGATTGTACCAGGGATGTCAGCCGCGTTGAACAAATGTCAATAATATTAACCCATATATGCCCATTGATTCGAAAACGAAACAGAGGTAGTACTTACGTGAGTAAATAGAAGTACAACTGTAGAGTACAATACAGTGTACAGTAGAGTACTTAACACAGGTTTATAGTGAATTTGGGTAAATTATAGACTTATTCGTGCATTTAGAATGAGTAAATAATAATTTATAAATACCTATACTGTCTGTATAACTTTCGTGTTTCGAAAACGATACGTCGGGCAAATATACAGGTGAGACTTGTACTAAATCTGTTTTCCCTCCAGGTAATGGAATTGTGTCAGATTCTGACTCGGGAGACGAAACAAATGTAACTTTTGGAAATTTATCACGTCGCCAACTTTTGGCACCTGCTGAACTGACACTAAGTGGAACAAATATCAGAGATGGCAGCGACTCGGAGGAAGAAGTTTCACACCCAAGCACGTCAAGCCAGTCACAGTCTTTATCAACCCGTAAGCGGGGCCGGCCATCGTGATCTATAGATAATCCAACACTTCTACCTCCACCGACGCCTCCACTGCCACTGCCTAAGGCAGCTCGAAAATGGGTGAACAGAGACTTACCCCAACATCACGATGAGTGGATCGCACCCTTCCCAAGGTCAGTAATTACCTTGTCCAATGCTTCAGAACCAGTCGATTTCTATCATGCACATTGTCCGTCACTCTGTTATTTATGCAGTACAAAACGGAAACCCAGGGTTTACCCTCTCTGATAGTGACATTTATTGTTTCATTGGCATTTTGATATTGACTGGGTATTCTCCACTGCCGCGACGTCGGATGTATTGGGAAAGCAACGAAGATACACACAATATCTTGGTGGCGAAATCCATGCGGAGAAACAGATTCGAAGAAATTCTTCGATATTTCCATGTGGCCGATAACACCAACCTTTGCCCTAATGACAAAATGGCTAAAGTCCGCCCTCTTTTTGATTTACTGAATAAGAAGTTCCTGCAATATGCTGTAATCGAAAAGGACATCAGCATAGACGAATCTATGATACCTTACTATGGTAGACACGGTTGTAAGCAGCATATCAGGGGAAAGCCTATTAGATTTGGCTTCAAAACGTGGATTGCGGCCTTGCGCTTAGGATATTGCTTATTGCCGACCCGTACCAAGGCCGCTATGAAACATATAGTACTGGGTTAGGACAATATGTTGTGCAAAAACTAATGACTGAGATTCAGAACGTCTACGAAGCAACAAGATTCTCAGTTTTTATAGACAACTTTTTCACAGGATTACCGTTGATGACAGCAATGAAAGAAAAAAATATATTAGTGACGGGTACAGTTCGTGGTAATCGTACTGAGAAGTGTCCTTTGAAAGATGAGAAGTTGTGCAAGAAGGAACAGCGAGGTTACCATGATAGTCGGCTCGATCTAAACAGCGGCATTTGTGCAGTACGCTGGAATGATAACAGTGTAGTAACTCTGTTATCCAGTGAATACGGCATGGAGCCTATACGAACTGCAAGGAGATACTCAGCTGCGCAAAAACAAAGAGTAAATGTGCCACAACCCAACATTGTATACCAATACAATCGATTTATGGGAGGGGTTGATCGGTTGGATGCAAATATCGGTACCTATCGAATAGCAATGAGGGGCAAAAAGTGGTATATTCCCTTGCTTTTCTGGTTGGTAGACGTTGCGGTCAACAATGCTACCCTGCTAGCCCGCAATTTCTCTAAAGATATAGATACGCTCGAATTTCGACGTAGCATTGCCCGAACCTTACTTCAAAAGTATGGCAATGATAAGTAGCGTCCGGGACCTAGCAAACGGGTATCTACGAATGTACCTACATCAGTACGAAAACATAACGCCGAGCACATGATTGGCAGAGTGCCTAGTCGGCTGCGATGTGCCTATTGCAAAAGCCTAACAGTCACTTTTTGTCAAAAATGTGAAGTCAATTTACATTCTAAATGTTTCTCTGCATTTCATTCTTAGCTTTTACTGTAACTTTCTGTGGATATATAATAAATAAACTCATTATATCAGATTTGTTTTAATTCCCTATAACGAATGTAGGATATTTGCCCGTTGTTTCGTTTTCGAACACCTCTAAAATACCTACTTTTTTTTTTTTTTTTTAACTGACCTAGTAATCACTAACAAAGGGGGTTATCAACATAAACATATCTGAAAATAATCATAATCGGAATCCCAAAATAGTTCTGGGCATATATGGGTTAAGATTTTGCAATTATTCAACTGGAGCAATAGAGGAACATTTTATTGGGTTTATTGCAGTCACAGAAACAACGGGAGAGTTTTTAACCAATTCCATATTACAAGAACTGGAAAGAAATGGTCTAGATATCCAAAACTGTCGAGGACAGGGATGTGACAACGGCGCCAATATGGTCGGTATTAATAAAGGTATCAGAACAAGAATACTTAATATAAACCCAAGAGCATTCTTTACGCCGTGCGGATGTCACAGTTGGAATTTGCTTTTGATGGATGCAGCTAAGCCTTCTACAACAGCCAAAACGTTTTTTGGCTTCATCAATAAAATCTATGTGCTGTTATCAACACAACAAAGTCAAGTAAGCGTTGGGATATTGTGAAAACTAAATTAAAATTGACATTAAAACCTCTGTCTGAAACACGATGGGAGAGTAGAATCGGAGCAGTAAAAGCAATATTTTTGCAATTTGATGATGTTATCGAATGCGTGAATGACCTGAAAAATAAAAGTAATGATTCTGAAACTCTAAGCGACTGTGACGCAGTCTTGAATGAAATTTTAACTTTTGAGTTTGTTGTTGCGATACACGTATGGTACGAGGTTTTACTACGTGTGAACAATATAAGCAAACTATGGCAAACGGTTCAAGTCAACTTGAAAGTCGCTATTGATACTTTACGGTCATTTTGCAGCTGGATTCAAGAATACCGTAATACAGGATTTGACAATAGTGTTGCACAAGCTCGATTATTTGTAGAGAAAAGTACTTTCGAAATTGAGATTCAATTTAAAGAAAAAAGAACAGCCAGGAGAAAAAGAATGTTCGATTATGAACATATTGATGAACCTATTCAATCTTTTGAAATGCAGTACAGAGTTAACTTTTTTAAGACAATGATTGATGCTATTATAGTTGACACCGAATGTCGATTTAAAGCGCTCAATGAATATTTTGAACGATTTGGTTTTATTTATGATATCAGATATTTAAACTCAATATCAAAAGAAGACCTTCTCAAGTGCAGTAATGATTTAGGTACAATAATTCGGGAAGGCGAAAACAGCGACATACAGCCTTTCGAATTGTATGAAGAACTCCAACTTTAAAAACAAATTCACTAGACTCTATCAATGACGCGAAACAACTCATTCAATACATTTTAGAAAATAATTTGGAAGAAATATATCCAAATGTTTATACAGCGTGACATTTTAATGGTTGTTTTCCCGCAGCGAAATGGTTTTGCCTTTGTAATACAATCGTTTATTAAACAATTAAAATATTAGAAACAAAAAATCGCAGATTAACCATTGTGAAAAACAAAACTCGAAACCGACCACGAACCAATAGTTATACCTCCTGATTGCGCTGAGCGCCGCCGCCGACCGGCCGCGCGGCCGTTGACCCACGTGCTTTTCAATCAGCTGATAAGTTGATAACTTATTCTTAATAACAATAAGCTTTACCCAACAAGTTATTCAAATTTTCCCTTTATACTTTTACGGGCTTAGGACCGTCATAAATACCTACGTTTTTAGCTGCAATTCACTGAACACGAAATTAAATAAAAACAAGTTTATCGTTTAAGAAAAATAATTTTCTGAATTAGATACCTAAAAAAGTATTTGTGGCGTATTTCAAAAATTTGATTCAACTTATTTACAATAATTTTAATTAACTAAACTACTTTTAAATGTTCACTATTTACAAAAGTACGAGTAGGTCGGTACTTACACTTCCCGGTAACGGAGTAACTGTTCGAAGTGCAAGCCACTGCGTTGTATAACAATCGAGCACGTTTTAATTGGTTGTCTTTCAATTTTAGTAAGGTGTCTCTGTCACTTGACCACAAATAAAAGTCCGAAAAGTCCGGAATAATGATTTGTAACATTTCAGGTAGGTTCCACTTGTCCTATCACGAAATGCGGCCCAATGAGGTGGCCAATAATTACCGGGCCCACACATTAACACATAAAACGCACTTGATGCGCACACTCGCGAATAACATGTGGGTTATTCAAAGCCCAAAAATGTTCGTTACGCTGGTTGAGTCCAACTCGCGTAAAAGTTGCTTCATTCATCCACAAAATGTTCGTATTTTGATTGTCCATCAACCAACCATCAAGGTTCATAACCCCACGAAGACGGAGCGACTCCAAGTGTTGCGGCTCCGCGTAAAGTCGCCGGGCCAGTTGCACCATAGCGACGTTCTCCAAATTGCAATAACTGTAATGGCGATCCATTGCACGATAAGATAACACGTGCTGCGCGTACGACAAT
This sequence comes from Eugnorisma glareosa, assembly GCA_947578425.1. Taxonomy (NCBI): domain Eukaryota; kingdom Metazoa; phylum Arthropoda; class Insecta; order Lepidoptera; family Noctuidae; genus Eugnorisma; species Eugnorisma glareosa. Next base: position 12,740,718 of record OX387960.1, on the reverse strand, counting down.
CGCGGAAAAACTAAGTAATAAGTATTACATAATACAATAATAATAGAATAGGTAGCCAGCGCGCGGCGTCGTCGTTTGTAATTGATGCGCGCAGGCTAGTTTATGTCGTATCGCTACACGCGAGAGCTTATTTTGCTTTGAACATTTATAAATCGGTCTTTCCTTTGTCGGCTTCGCGGCTGTGTTTTGTATTGTTGCGTGAAAACTAGTTTATGCCGTATCACCACGAACGAGAGCTTATTTTACTTTGAACATTTATGCATCGTGTCTTTCGGCGGCGGGCGGCGCGTGCTATTCGAGTAGTACCTACAAGGTACGTCTAGTGTTACTATTGATTCTCACGTTTTTGAGTTGATGAATATTTTTTTAATTATTTTAAAACAAAAACATATTATTTTTTTTACTTTTACTCTATGCTTCGAAAGTACTCCTTATGGCAAGTTGTTCTGCCGCGGGAAAACAACCATTAAAATTTCAGGCTGTATAGCAATTAGAATCATGCTCACAGTTCCCGTCAGTACAGCTTCCGCTGAGAGAAGCTTCTCAAAATTAAAATTGATTAAGACCTACTTGAAAAGCACGATGAGTCAAGAGAGATTATCTTCGTTATCAGTTCTATCAATTGAAGCTGAAATAGCGTCTGGTACAGTGAGGCCAAAAGCCGAAAAGTTCGTTTATTTGAACTTCTATTTATGTAAGTTTTCTCATAATTTGATAAGCAATAAAACTTGTTTAATAGCAATAAAATGTTTAATAAAACTTGTTGTTAATATTATTTTAACTATAATTCGGCTTACGTTATTTAATATTTTCTTGATTGGGAAAAAAGGAGGCCTCGCGAACCTAATTTCGCCGACGTCCACGCGAGATCTAGCGCCGCCACTGGCTATGGGCTAGCTCGCCGTCCGTCCGTCTTATGACGACAGGCCGTGTCGACGGCGCGTTCGTGTTCCACGCGCGCCTCAAAGAGAGTCAGCAAACAGGAAGGGGTCCGATAGGACCGATGCCTGCCAGGGTTGCGGGACTGTTCGAAAGAGATACCGCGGCCCTGGAACACAAAGGGCAAAGGAAGGAACATGGATGGGTTTAGGCAGTAAAAGTGTGACACTCCCTCCTGCTCAGCCCAGAGCGGGAGGGGTTATTTGATGACTTCCAATCAGAAAAAAAAAAAAAAAAGGACATCACGCTGCTAAAAGAAACCGACCCTGACGACGTGCCAACGTTCTTGGTGAAGGACCTACACAAGCTCCCTCCCGTCACATTCGATCACGTCGATGTTACTAGTCTGCTGAAGAACATTGTTTTTCTAAAGGCAAGTCTAGTGGATGTGCAGAAGAAGTTGGATGCATCCCAACTCAATGAGTCAAACGAACTCAATGAGTGGCGTCAAAATGCAACATTATCTGGGTCACCGTCGGGTGCATCGAACGCTAACATGCGTCGCGGAGCTGGCTTCGATGTATCGTCGGCTAGTTTCACGTCAGCAGTTTTGTCGCCTTCGTCACCGAAGAATGCTGACCCTGCAGAGTGCGCTACTCGTGCGCTCCCCTGCCCCGCTGCCGTCCCGCCGGCTCCTTCCATCGCCGCCGCAACACTGCTTGACGCACTGCCTGTTTCTGCAGCGCCAGCAAAATCGCGACGTGTTCCTGGCGATTTCGCTAGCATAGTCGCGAGCATAACTGCTCCCGCTGGGAAGCCCGTGCTTGAAAAGGCACCGTTTCGGGCAGATGATGGTTTTGTGTCGGTGTTGAGGAGGAAGCGCCGTCAACGTACCAACAAGAACCGCTGCGGTACGGCTCCATCGGCCAATGTGCCTATTCGTGCCGCGAAGCCGATCACTCCGGTGTACATCTCCCGCCTACACTACACCACTACGGCGGAGTACATCGTGGAGTACATGCGTCAGAAGACCAAATACATGGCGAGAGTGCAGCTGCTTGAGTCCCGCCGCAACATCAACTTTAAGGCGTTCGTGGTGCGAATTCTAACATGTTATCTGCACCTCGTCTTGGAGGAGGACTTTAGGCCGCAGGGAGTGGTGTTCCGTCGCTTCCACGGGCCAGTGCCACATGAACGCACAGTGATATAGTGCACAAGTCTTACAAACACAGTTTTAAGTTACTATTTACTAACATAATTTATACTCTATTAGTGTATGTATATTTAGGTTAAGGTATCTATCTATGGGTCTTTGTTACCTGAAATAAATGGATTATTATTATATTATATAAATGTGTTTTTAGTTTAATAATATAGCTTCTCATTTTTAGGCACTCAAAGATTTACTCCAGAAATCTTTAGATGGAATCCTTATCAGCTTTTACTCAGAATGTGGACTATTGTCAAACACGAGGCAAAGAAAGATTTGTAACATAATTATTAAAAACTTGTTAGAAGCAGATCTGGAGATATGGAGCAGATATGGAGTTTAATGATTGCCGTAGGACATCCTCCCAGCTCTCTATTGGCAGATTCTTAGTTTTCAATGCTAACTGTACAGTTTTCCAGAGCGTAGAATTGAGCGTTTCAACTTGGCCATTGCCTTGAGGGTTGTATGGCGTTGTACGCCTCGTTGCTATTTGCCTGGAGTGTAGAAAATCTTTTACATCAGCCGATAAAAATTATGTCCCTCGGTCCGGGTGCACGTAGGCCGAACATGTTAAACATGCTGTCTAAATGCTTGATTAGTCTTTGCGCTTATATCAGAGCACGGAAAGGCGAACGGAGAGCGGGAGTACTCATCGATTACTGTTAAAATGAATCTGTTACTCGATTTAGATGGTACTGGTCCTTTAAAATCCGTGCTCAGTCGTTCAAAAGGCGCTATCGCTTTAATAAGTTTATTTTGCGGATCAGCTTTAATAAATCTAGGCTTAACCTCAGAACAGATGCGACAGTCTTTCGTCATACTCTTTATCTCTTCAATCGAATAGACTAAGTTTTTGGAACGCACCCAATGTGCCATTCTGGTTACACCCGGGTGACAAAGGTCTTCGTGAAGTGATCGTAACTTTGCAGGTGTTTCGACGATGGCGCAAATACGGGAGAGGGCGTCCGCTACATGGTTTTGCATGCCAGGCCTGTATACGATGTCGTATTTGTATGGAGATAGTTCCAATCGCCAGCGCTGTATCTTCTCGTTTTTTTTATTTTACTGGTATGCTTAGCATTAAACATGAAAGAGACGGATCACTGGTCAGTGATGAGCAGAAATGATTTCCCTATAAGAAAATGCCGCCACTTCTTCAAGGATTTGATTCTGTTCACTTCAATTAAGTGTTCTCGAATAAAACGCTACAGGCCTTCCCAGCAAACGAAACGATAAGATCCCATGGACAAATATCTACAACCGGAGCGGTTCTATGGGGTCCCGTCCCTAAGCACGGCGGCCGCGGAATGGGCAAACTGGAAGAAAACTTTTGTTACCTTCCTTGCGGTGCAGGACTCTGAAACTACTACTGATAAGGTCAAGCTTACCATACTAATTAATCACATGTCTCCGAACGTGAATACCCACATAAGCGAGTGTGAAACATACGAACAGGCATTGGACCTCTTAAACAAACTTTATGTAAAACCAAATAACATCCTGTATACACGCCACGCTTTCGCCAACCGGAGAAAAATTAGCTACGAGGCTAATTAGACTATTAACTAGAGGCCGACACATACATCGAAACCTTGAAGCAGCTGTCCAAAGATTGTAACTTCACGGCTGTCGACAGTAAGACCAACCGGGGTGACAACATTCGCGACGCTTTCATAGCTAGCATTCCTAGACAACCTTTGCTTAACTTTGGACGAAGCATATAACCAGGCGCGTTCCTTGGAGATGGCTAAAGTTAATACGCTGCATTATAAAAACATACCTAGGCTACAGAAAACATCTCTGATAACACGTATGTACGGAATACTCTTATGCCCAGTGGAAATGCAAGTGCCTCTGCAGCCACGCCGGCCTTCCAGAGTTGCTCGAATCGCAAATGTTTCTTCTGTGGAGGATGGGTGCATCCGCGCAAGACATGCCCCGCCTTTAATGTGACGTGTCAAATTTGTAATCTCAAAGAGTGACTTTTTCATGAAATAGCTATTGAATGTGATTATATGAACTTGGAGAGCTGTATTGATGATTTGAATGATTATAATTGTGTAACTCCATACGTGTTACTGGCGCGATTCATATTTTCATCAACATACAACTTGACACTGACCTGCAAATTGCAATAAACTTGAGAAAATTTAAATTTCGCGGGCTACCCTTGCCCTTCCACCTTAAACGTATTACCGATACATCCCTACTCTCTGGGTAAGCGCTCAGCAAGGCTATTTATTGCGTATCTCTGTTGACAGTTCGTAGTGATCAATGTGATCATCACTTGGCGAGTTTTGTTATACAATGAACGTTCTTGTTGATTTTAACTAGCACTACCCGTGCAGAACTGTCATTGTATATCAAAACTCGCCAAGTGATGATCACTATGAACTGTCAACAGAGATACGCAATAGCCCTGCAGGTAGCAGACAATCAATAGGTTGCGACGAACCCTTTTTTTGCCACCCGTCAGTCTGCCATAGAACTTGTTGTGTACCGGTACTATCGCGCATGCTACATAAAAAATTGTGTTGTTTGGAGAATCTTCTAAGTTTTTACTTTCCAGGTATGAATTTATAGAAATTTCATTTTCATTTTATTTTCGTTTTATTTTCTGAAAATTTACGATTTATTCCATAAACATACAAAACTCACCTCCCGTAATGTTAAAGGCGATCGATCACGATGTAATATTACTTAATAGTGATATATTAATTTAATAATTACTTAGTATTTTTGTCCAGCTAGCTTGTTCTACAGGACAGCCTGTGCGTCGTCCTTACACAAAGCCGTTGTCCCTGCATATATCAAAGGCTTTAAAGTTGAAGTACTATTGGATACAGGCAGTTGTTGGCTTATTTTTGGACGAAGCACATAACCAGGCGCGTTCCTTGGAGATGGCTAAAGTTAATACGCTGCATTATAACAACTTACCTATGAACGCGGCTACAGAAAACACCTCTGATAAAATAATCAATTAAATTGAAATATAAATAATAAATGTTGAAAATGACAATACATTCTTATGACAAAATAAAAGTATCTATGGTCACAGAAGAATAAAATGGTAAAACGGTTCATCACAAAAATACACGATAAATAATATATAAAGGGAATAAATAATAATAAATCTTTATTTTCAGACTAGATCCATAGCAAATAAAACAACAGCTTGGCACTTACTAATGTAACGTTGTAGCACTTATTTGTGTTTAATAAGAAACGAACGTAATAGTCCAGTCATTGTAACTTGGTTCCGACCGCCCGCATCGCCTGATACATCTGTGTTCTGTCTCACTCGCTCCCGCTCTCTTCCCTCCCCACACCTGCTGTCCCCGCCGAGCGGCCATAAAAGACGATCGATCTAGCAGAGGCCAGTCGAGACGCATTCACGCATACGCTATACTTGTGCGTGACGCTACACATGTAGTCTCATTTTAAACTGATTTTATTTTAAAAAAGTAACTATAATATTATACTCCCGTAAAGTATTTTATTTAAAGACGTTAATAAACTTTAATATCAGTGTTATCCCCATATTGGGTAAGTGTTGACAAATTCACGCAGTGTTCTTTATCATGTGTCATGGTGGTCAATACTTGCAAATTGTATTTCATTTTTTTCTCTTGACACCATTTCTTAAATTTCTTTTTTTAAATAACCATCGATCTTACATCCATCAAACTTTGCTTACAATATTATGTAGTCTTTAACCTAAAGTGCTTCACACCTCCTTTGTGTTTAATTCTCTGTAAACTCCGATTCTGAAGGTGACCTTACGCACAATCGCCTTAAGCACAATAGTACGTATCCTCACGCTTGCGCTGCTGTTGTCACCGTCAGGAGAGGAAAAGCAGAGACCCCAGTGATTTACCTTCTGGAAATAAATTCCAGGGTTCGAAGTTCGGGTTTTTTTTTTCCCGGGTCGCTACCTACCCGGTGGAAACCATCGCCGTGTCACCTGGTGGACATCAGACGTTGCAGACACAGGCACCGCCACTTCAGGCATCCGGCATCCGGCACCACTACCACCTACCCTGCGGGTCCTGCACCTAGCTCCGAGGGTCTGCTCCTCGGCTCCAGCGTCCCTACAGCAACGCGCTAGCCAGGATAGTACTTGTCGCGCCTACCTCCATGTGAACGGAAAAATTTAAAACGGGCTTTTACACCTGCGACCCTGTATTAAATCCTTACTGAAGGTGTTAGTGAGTTTTTTTCCTTTATGAACCTATAACTCCAACGCTTCACTAACAAAAAAAAAATTACAGGAACGATTCAAAATTGACAGTAAAACTAATTAAAACTAAAATTAAAAATCTAAGAACTGTGCACCATTCTGTAATTTAAAAAATCAACTGGTCGAAGCGTTCCGGATCTGGTGCAGATGACGTATATAATCCACCTATGTCATGGTTTACAGAAATGGATTAATTTATGGGAAGCACGGATGGTTACCGTGAAACTATCCCATCTGAATTGGTGAGTACTTTGTATATGTTATATTATATGTTGATCATTTATGCTCTTACCATGGCACCGCCTCTATTGTTTCGAAAAGTTGTGCATAAGTAAGCGTTTCTTATTGCCACTACCCGTCGAAAGACGTGATTACTGTGTTGCTGGTAAGCTCTCCAAGGCTATACGCATTTGATCTACCCATGCTCCCCGTATAACAACATGTTGTATACCTTCAAAATCGACACATCGTTGGGTAATGTACATATCAGCAATGCGATTCACTAACAGACTCATCGTAGATGTTAATTAACAACGACGAGTTCACTGATGTTTCATCGTAAAAGCTTTTAAAAACAACGTTGACAAAAACCGTATTCGCTTATGCTCGTCGATGATCTGCCGAACAACGATGATGTTTACAGGGTTGCTATGTTTAATCTAGAGTATAATCGAGAAAATCTCGACTAACCTATTTTTAAGTCATTTCGTCATTTTAAATTAATACAAATGCACAATCCGTATGTACAAAACACGTTATATTTATTATGCAACGAATATTTCATTAATTATATCATTTTCGACTTGGAAAATAATTATTTTTGATTATAGCAATAAAACAATACCAAATCATTGACATTTGTAATTGTAGGTTATGTATTTCAAAACAAACAACTTGATCTTATCTTGATTAGAGTTTTTTTTTATCAAAATACGAAAGTTCAAAGGGATCTTAAGTGGCTAAGGGAACTTTAAAAAAATTCTGCACTCCAACCCAATGACATTCTACTTGTTCTGTGTATTAGTTTGGTTCCAAACCTATCGAAAGTAAGTACACAGTAACCGTTCTATTTAAATATACAGCACAATTTCTGGAACAAAATATCTAATATCTATGTAAACAAAATATTTTTGTTTCGCAACGCAGCTCCTTCGTTAAATCAGCTGGAAAAGCTAGTAAGCTTTTTGGAAAGCAAACCACTGTTGTCTATTGGCCATGCTCACATTCGCAGTCGTCAGGCATGGTCCGAAATAACAACAGCAGGCCTAGCCAAGTTACAAACGTTTCGTATCTATTCTCTTTCTACAATTGTTAACGCCTCGGCGTAAGCGATTGTAGAAAACGCTAACTTGGTAGCCAACTTGACACGACTGAGTCGATCACTCGTTCTACAATGAACTTCGATAAAACCTATACTTTAGTCTATGGTGAGCGTTCCAACAAACGTCAAACTAACGTCAAGGTCACAGTTGTGTACTTAGTGCGCGAGCTCACGTTTTGTTTTGGATTGTTAAGAAAGGAATAATTGTCTAATAATAAATTGTCTAACGTGTTAAAAAAGTAAGCGAAATAAGGTGCGAGTTCTACTTATAATTGGTTGTTATAATATATCAAGTGCGGAATGAAATTTTAACCATTACTGTCACTCGAAATAATATGATATCGTGTATTTGAATGAAAGATACCTTAAATGAATAACTTTTATAGGATGGAATCTAGATCTCGAGCAAGCCCGGAACAGTTCGCAGCTTTATTAGAATTTATGGAAAGGTACTTACGTAAGTTAGTTATTTCGTAATCTTCCTTTGTTAAAATCTATCATAATTGGGCACTTGAAAGTTAGAAACGTAAAACTAAACTACTACTTACGACATAATCAAAACAATTGTGTTTGACCCTTTACTTATCAATAGACCCTTTGTTTCTCTGAAATGATAAATACAGTCCAAAATTATGGTAAATAAACAAAACACTTCACGGTCTCAACACGGCTGGCTCATATAGGCACCATTTTTTAATCGTTTTCTCTTGGGTCTCGGCGATCGCTCGGCTGGCGTTCATAAACTTCGACATCGTTTCGTTAGCGCTTGTCAAAACTGTGACTTGGCTACGATTTATATGGGATGTAGCGTTCAACGTTGTAGAAAGGATCACATTTCATTCTATCATTTCGAACGATGTAAACTTGTCTACGAATTTTCAATTCGTTTGTTTAAACCACGTGACTTAACGCTGAGATGACGTCATTCCCATACATTTGATTAGTTTTCTATTAGCGTTAACGATTGTAGATTGTCAACTTGGCTAAGCCTGCAGCCCCGAACAGTGATGGTAGTGGGTGTACGAAAACATCGCAACAGTGGTGTAAGGTTGGTTATATGTATTGTGTGTGTATACTGTTGCATTGAGTAGGTAGTCTTCTACGGTATAGTATCCTTTTACATAGACAGCCCCCTGTGTATGTTCTTTGTTACTAAATTAGTATTAACTACAGGCAGTGTACTACAGCATTAGGCTAGGCTTCAAATTGCAATTATAAAAGCATTTAAAATTGCAACGGAAAGTTAAACCAAACCGAGCAAAGAGGTGTTCTATTTATTTAATACATCAAATCATATAATTGTTACTTGTGTTGCAGTACTGGAAGGACAAACAAGGAGCAGTTAAGAAGAAGTCCAGCTTAATTGCGGCGCACTGGTGGTGCCATAGAGGATTTGCCAGAACTCAGTGAAATAGAATTGAAAATCCAAACCAATGGGAAGAGAAAGTTTTGGTTGCCGAGATCAGAACATAAAAATAAATCCTTTTGAGGTTTATAATTTTGAAGGCTATAGACCTTTACAAATATTGATGTGATTGAAATTAATGAGTATTACAATATTTTTACATTTTTAGGAAGAGCCATTAGATAGATAGAATAAACTGGCTCTGAGCGAATTAAAGGCGTCTAAGCAGTCCTGTGACCAACTAAGTAAGGAATTGGATGACAATGAAAAGGTTCTCTTTGAAGCCCGTGAAATGAATAGGAAGTTAAAAAATCAAATGGGTCAGTTATACAATCAATACACTTACGATACCATAGAAGACCGGGATAGGCTCCAAGTTATTGTGGACGGGTTCAGCCAGTGTAGCGCCAGAGCGTTCAGAGTATGAACAAACTCTTCATCATAAACACTGATTAGAACAGCAGCTACATGAGGCTAGAATTCAAATAACAGAACTTGAGACTACCAATCATAACATCACTGCCTCGCTGAATTAAAGTCTGTTCAGTGAATTGGTGCCTGTTGCCCCGTCAATGGTTTCTGCCACCAATCCTTCCTTAACAATAGATTTGACAGGACAGGATGATTCCAACTTATGTAATTCAGTGAGGGCAGTCACCAGTAAAAATAAAGCTAAAAAAATACATTAAAATCAATGAATACATTGTCAAAACGCAAAAGACGGTTAAAAGGCAAAAGATTTCATTAAAAATGTTAAATTAAATAGAGAGACTAAATGTATTAAAACAATTAGATATATATTCATTTAATTTGGAGCAAATCACTAGGAGGTACAAAATTGACACAGAACACCTGCAATCTAAACTTGACCACCTCCAGGAGAATCTAAGTTCAATAACTAGCAAATATAAAACCTCTGAACATCTTATCAGGGAATATGTGTTGGCGATGAATGATTTGGTCAACTCACAAACAAAAAACTGTGACTACTGTCAAACAGCTTGCCATGTAAATACGCCAGACCATTCATTGACAACATTTAATACCACCTTACCGCAACCATGTGTTGATTTGCATATTCCTACGAATAGTTCCCATATACAATATAAACAAAAAGTAAATAATGACATATTAATAATTTGTGATGAGATTGGAAAAGACCTAGGTAATTTGTTATCAGATGAATATCCAGGACACTCAGTGATAAACAACTGTAAACGGATGTTCTCTATATCATATAATGAAAGAAATACATAACTAAATGTAACTTTAACCAGGACACCATATTATTAATTTTGATAGGTAACAGAGGAAATGTGAACAAAAGAGAATTGCTGCGGTACCATAGCACTTTGACAAATTTAAATTTAAGAAAAATTGTGTTGTTTACATTTCCATATAACAAAAGTTTGCCACAGGAAGAAAATTGCTTTACGTATAATATGTATAAGACGTTGCATAATCTGACATATAATAGTAATGTATTTCATTTGACTGACATCAACAATTATATTGGTAACAATTTTTATTTGACAAAAGATCTTGTGGACAGGGGCGTGCCGTCCATAGAGGCAATTAGGCCTAGCCTGCCCTACCATTCCTACCAACAACGCAACAAATGCATTTATTATAACTATGTAATAAAATAATGCAAAATATTAAAAAAAAAAAATTAAAACTCCTGTTAAAATACTTATAGCAACTTGTCGCGCCCGTGTGACGTAACTGATAATAATACTACGACGCTCGCTCCCGGTTCTTCTAGGCAACGACGCCGCCGGCCTAATTTCCATTGATAAATTTCACACTGATGCACATTTTCGTGTGTATGTACGGCACACATGTATAGATCATTGATAGATTGGGGGCTCAACTCCTGCGAGTGTAGCTGGCCACTGATTGGCCACAAAGTATTATCCGGCTAAAACGGTATGCAGTGATGCAATTATATTTGGTAGTGTTTTTTATCGACAAAGTAGCAATTATATTTTTCATAGAAAGTTGTAAGTCATATTTGTTTCATGTGACAAGCAAAATTTATTTCGCGATCTTGAATGTTTTGCTTTTTATAATATCTGACGGTTGTAATTCGCTTTGAAACGTACAGTAGTGTAAATATTATTTGTTGTATTTGTTTATTTACTTAAAATGGTGTTCTGTTGTGAAGTTTGCGCTGATAATGTGTGTTTGTTATAAGTTAAAAACAGTAAGTATTCACAATCGTTTAATGATAAGATTCAAGTTGTGGCTAAAGGTGTAGGTACCCGAATTACGAGAATTAACCCAAAATTCATCTCGTACTCGTCATTTCAAATGAATCTTGCTTCTGTTTGCATTGTCAGAAAATCGTGATTTGAACTTTGAATAATGTGGTGAGTTCTTGTATTTATAATTTTGGTTTTTACAGGCTTATTTCCAATGTTTTTTTTTCTAATATTCCAAAAATATAAACTACTCGTATACCATGGTAATTTTAGGTATTTTTATTTTTTTGTTGACAGCGCACTCTGTTTTATTTTTAAGATTTTTTTAACGAAGCTTCTACCTTCGTTTTGTATTGACTGAATGCCATTGAAATTCCTGATATTTAAGCTAGATGGCGTTGTTTCTCATAAGCTTACTAAAAATACCAGGTGCGGGGGGCCCGGAAGGGTGACTGAATATATCAATAGATGTGACTACTTTGAGGGTCATCCTAAGTAGAGCGACGCTGTGATGTTGCCGAGTTTTTTGTTTTGGGTGTCAGTAATTCAGTATGCGTGGCCTACCTTACCAGAAGAACCACTGCACGCCACTGCTTGTGGATCGGTGCTATCTTACGAACTATTAAAACAGGTAGCTGTATCGCTATCATACTTTTTTTCTATTCCAGCCAAGAACTTTGCTAATCATGTTGCCTTTGTTGAGCAATGTAAAAGTCGTTAAATTACTCTGCCAATAGTTTGATCACAATTAATGAATCAGTCAATCATTTAAATTAGGAATTGAGACAACAGAGGCAACCTCTAGCAATATTTTAAGGAAGCCAGATAATAAATTAAGAAAACGTTTACAAGATTTCAATAGTATCAACCTGGTGCATCAAAATATTCAAGGATTTTTGAACAAAGAATTAGAAATAGAACTTTTCCTGAATTGTAACAACATAGATATTCTTTGTATAACGGAGCATTAGCTCAAGTGTCAAGGGTTTGTGTGTGTGAAATATCTTCAAAATGAAATTGACCAATAAATTAATATGCATTTCAACTAGTAACAAAAAACATGATAAAACCAGCACAACTGTTTTTTCACATCCAACTTCAGTCGAAAAAGAAATCCAAGGGCAGACGGTATTCCATTGAGCAAAAAGAGTCCCAAATGCTACAGGCTGTTGAGCAAATAGTTAGCGTTGCCATCGGCAAAAGCCATGGAGCGATTGCTGAGCAAAATTAAATTAGTATCGAATCCCATCATCTTTGAAAAGATTAAAAAAAACTAGCGGAAAAGGATGTGCCAAATCGACTCTAGTCTCATGTTCGACGAAATGTCACTTACGCCACAAATTCTGTATAATGCACATAAGGATGAACTGGAAGGATTTGCATCAAATAAAGCGGCATCATTTGCTGACCATGCCCTTGTTTTTATGGTGAAGGGTGTGAAAAATATTTTTAAACAACCAATTGCTTACTATTTTACAACCGGGCTAAAAATACAAGAACTGGAAATTTTAATAAAATCCGTGGTCCAGCACGCACTGGAAAATAGCCTCATCGTGGTTAACACAGTATGTGACCAAAGTCCCGTTAATGTTGGCGCTATAACCGAATTGGTCCGTAAAACTAAAGCCGCCTATCTACGTCAAGGCAAAGAGTGTCGTCATGAAATGTTCCGAGTTAATAATCAGAGCATAATCCCCCTGTATGATACGCCTCATTTAATAAAAGGTCTCAGAAATAATTTGCTGAACAAAGATATGACGTACGTCACATCAAATCAAAGAAAAACTATAAAATGGGAATATTACCAAATGGTATATGCTGCCGACAAATCGTATGGAGAGTTACGTCTCCTTGACAAAATAATGGAAGAACACATAAATCCGGACAAAATAAATAAAATGCGTGTGATATCGGCGACACAAATATTTAGCCACAGCGTTGCTGTTGTAACAGAACACTTGACAGCAAGGAAAGATCTTCCTGATGAATGTCGTCAAATAATAGACATGACTTTATTAATAGATAATTTGTTTGATTCTTTAATTGTAAGCAGTATGTTCATACCAAATGGTAAAATTTATAAAGGGTCTGTGAAACACAATTCGCCGCACCATGAACTGTGGCAAAAAGCTAAAAAAGGTTTTAGAACTGTAAAATATATTAAAAAAATTAAAGTTGGAAACAAAATCTGTCTGACTAAGACGACTATACCATCTGTGACAAATCTAATTAAAACAATAGAGGGCATGGAATCTCTTCGAACAGTGTTGTCTAGTAAATATGGTTTAAATGCAATGTTGACACGGAACTTCAACCAAGACCCTGTCGAAAACGTCGGGAACATCAGGAGTTATGGAGCAAGGAATAATGCACCTAATTCTTAAATAGCTTTTGAAGGAGCTTTCAAAGCCCTGCTATTAAATAATTTTAACTCTCCTCATTCAAGGAGGGCAAACTGTGAGGAGGATTCAAATGAGTGCCTCCAGACACTGGATTTTTTTAAAGAGAGAAGGTTGATGATACTCCTGATGTTCTTGGGAAAGTGAAAAAAATCATTTTAATAGTGAAATTTGCTTTGATCAGTCAACAAACTGGTAATGATAATCGTGGAACAAACAAATAGATACGCCCGTCAGAAAAATAGCACTAATTAGAAACCAGTTACAGAACAAGACATCAGGGCGTTTCTAGGAGTTTTGATCATGACTTAAATCCACTCCCTGATATGGAGTTATACTGGTCGTCTGATCCATTTTATTGCAATAAAGAAGTCGTCCAGGTTTTTGCAATCGTGCGATTTAAAAAAAATACGGAAAACCTTCACGTAAACGATAACGAAATGGAACCAGCAAGGGGATCACCTGACCACGATAAATTTTACAAAGTAAGACCTTTAAAAGGATTACAGCCTTTGTTCGCAACGAGTCACACTAAATCGTGTCACCGTGTGACTGGTTGAGAAAAATATTCGCATGGAGTAACAGTGTGACTCAATGCGAATTTTTATTCTCATCTAGTAACACTAGTACACGAGTAGTGTTACTCGTTCGGAAAACCAAATCGCATGGAGTAGCAGCGTCATTCGATGCGAATTTTTATTCTCAACTAGTAACATTTTTCAGAATGTCTATTTGACAACGATAAAGTTAAATAAAAATTATAAAATAATGTATGAGTTTCTGATATTTTTTACGCACCGATCTGGCAACATTGCTTCATGGTGAATCGTGCAATGCGTGTGACAAGTTCAGTACACGCTCCGCTGTCATTCAAAATGGAAGCTACGTCTGGTTCGTCAAACAGTGTTGATTTAGTTTTTGTTAATAAAAACGGTGGCACTGTTCTTCTTCGAGCTGGTCATCAATATTACGCCAGGAAAAAACATAAAAGTGGATTGATTGTGTGGGCGTGTACAAAACGAAAGGTGTGCAAAGGGCTTGTAAGAATAAAGGTAAGAAAACTATATTACCAAAATGTATTCCATAGCTTCGTTGTATATAATATTATTGATTTATATGTTAAATGTAAAAAAAATAAAATGTAAAATAGTGATTGTATATAATCATTTAATAAATAATAATACTGCATCTTGAAAAACTTTCCTCGCGTCCTTTAGTGGCAGCCATTTTGTTTTATCACGCTCACTTGAGATTTGTTGAAACCACAGTGACGTATTTTGGGTGCTAAAGCTTTGTCTTGATTTATTTATAGCTTTACAACTAGTTTTATATAAACATTAGCTTATTGAGAGAACAGGCTTTTTAGTTTTAAGTCAATATTTTACCAATATTTTATTTTACTAATATTCTATCCCATTTTACTATTTTAGGAAGAGCGTATATTAGAAGAAACTCCTCATTTATGTACACCAGATTTTGCGAACAACGAAATCCTGAAATCTGTCCAACATTTAAAAAAAGATATAACTACGCAGGAATTTCCCAGTGTTCCTCAAAAATACAATGCCATGGTCGGAAAGCTAAAAGATGCGGGAATAGACATAATTACTTCAATACCTAAATTTAGTTCCATTAAAGACACGTTATATAGAACACGTAATTCAGCGGCTCAAGTACAAAAACTACAACATAAAAATGTGCTGGAAGTCGAAGTCCCACCTCGTTATCAAGATTTTTTGTTAGCGGAGTACACATGTGATGATACACGAATACTAGTATTTTCTTCTTCCGAAGCAAGGCAAACTTTGTGCGAGCTAACAGACTTTTATGGCGATGGAACTTTCAAAAGTTGTCATATTCCATTTACGCAACTATATTCAATCCATGGCGATATCGGCAGCACGATCAATCACACTAATATAATACCTCTAGTCTACGCTTTGATGAGTCACCGAAACACAGAAGCCTACGTGATTCTGTTCTCTATAATAAAGTCGCAGTTACCCAATTGGAATCCAATAATATTTAAAGTAGACTACGAAAAGGCCGCCATGCGAGCAATTGCTACAGTTTTTCCTTCAATTGCAGTCAAGGGCTGCTATTACCACTATAATAAGGCAATTTTTAAGAAAGGCCGTGAATTGCATATAACAAATACTCAAGACCCAAAGAAGAAACGCATGGTAAGCCTAAGCGCAGTTCTACCACTGTTACCTCAAGAAGAAATCATGAACGGATGGGAGGGAGTATATTATTTCGCGATATGATGATAATGACCCACAAATGCAAAAATTTGTGAATTATATGAAAAAGCAATGGCTCCACGAAGATTTTTTAAAAGTCTGGTGTGCTTTTGGGGAGACTCATCGAACCACAAACTTCATTGAAGGCTGGCACCATAAATTGAACAAAGCCGTCGGTAAGAAGAACCCAAATTTGATGCAGTTGTTGCTCATACTTAAAGAAGATTCCCAATTATACACCGTTCGCAACATTCAACATCAAAACAATACACAACCATCCAGAAAACGATTATCAAAGTCAATACTTAATGATAATTTTATACAAGATGCTCAGATGGATTTCGTAAATGGTACTATTACGATTGGGACCCTCCTGGAGATTTTACGACACTAAACTTACGAATGGTCAAAAAGCGCATATTTCTGAATAACTGTTGATTATATTGTGATAAAAGAGAGACTGATTTTAAAGAGAAATTATTAATGTGATATTAGTTGGTAACTAATCTTAATATATAAATGTGATTATTTTGTGTTATAAAGAAGGCTGATTTTATAGGAAAAATTATATAATAGTAGGTAAAAAAGAATTATTTACATTTTGTACTGTAACCAGGTTGTACATCGAAGTACAATTAGACAAAAACACTTTGTTTTAGATTAAGAAATGATTTAAACTAATCTTAATAAATAAGTAGAAAACCTGATCAGTTTTTTTCTGTTACGTCCCTACCTACTAATATGTTAGAAATTTAAACATTATTTTATAATTTTTATTTAACTTTATCGTTGTCAAATAGACATTCTGAAAAATGTTACTAGTTGAGAATAAAAATTCGCATCGAATGACGCTGCTACTCCATGCGATTTGGTTTTCCGAACGAGTAACACTACTCGTGTACTAGTGTTACTAGATGAGAATAAAAATTCGCATTGAGTCACACTGTTACTCCATGCGAATATTTTTCTCAACCAGTCACACGGTGACACGATTTAGTGTGACTCGTTGCGAACAAAGGAAATTTAAAGGCCGTAGCTCACTCAAACAATATATGCCTAAGAAACCAATTAAAAGAGGTTTTAAAATTTGGGCAAGGTGCGACGCAAAAACGGGCTATTTGTATCAATTTGAAGTATATACTGGTAAAGGCGACAGTACTGAGAATGAAGGAGTCGGCTATAATACTGTTATGAAACTTTGTGATAATGTACCAAGAACTACATTAGTTGCGTTTGACAACTTTTTCACAAGCTGTAATTTTATGGAAGATCTTTACAAAAGGAAATTTTTGCAGTTGGAACAGTCAGAAGCAACCGAAAAGATCTCCCTGATATGATAAAGAAAAAGCAACCGAAAGCATTGAGATTACAAAAACATGAATTTGCAGCCGTTACAGCAGAGCCAATCACAGCCATTAAATGGCTTGAAACTAAGGAAGTAGCAGTTCTCACCACAGCATATCAGTCACGTGACGTAACGTTTGTGAAAAGAACACAAAAAGATGGTTCTAGAAGAGAGATTCTTTGCCCGACAGCTATTGCTTCATATACACTTAGTATGGGTGGGGTAATCTGTTCGACCATTTTAGGTCTTCATATCCAATCAATCGCAAATCAAGAAAATTCTGGACGCGACTCTTCTTATTTTTATTTGATGCATCTATCATAAACTTGTACATCACCTATAATTACACACATGTTGTAGCGGTGCACGGGCACCGAGAATTCAGGTTGCGTTTAGCACGTGCACTAATAAATAATTATACAGCTCGGAAAGCACAAGTACAACAAGGCGTGCTTTTTAAAAATAAAAAAGGCGGTGTCTTCGGGGTCCCGGATGAAATCCGTTTACTGAATGTGGGCATACACTTGCCAGAAGAAATAAATACATACAAAAGATGCAGATACTGCAGCACAATGAAGAAGGAACAGAGGACCAGAATTCAATGTTCCACCTGTGAAGTAGCTCTGTGTGCTAAAAACTGCTTCAAAACATTTCATACTGTGCCATCTCAATAATTTTAATTTTATGTAATTTAAAACAGTCCCTTACTTTGTTCTTTCATTTTAGTTAGTATTTTTTTTTTCATTATTTGTATTTTATTTTCATAAATTCAAAAGCTAAACCGGGGTGATTATCTAGTCTAAAATTTGTAGTGAAATGTCTTAAAAAGTCGTAATCTGTACCGAATAATGGGAATTATTTTCCCACTTGATAATATTTTGATATGAAGTAACAAATAACGGGAAATTATTTCCCACCGTAAAAACCCCCTTTCTCCACCCTTTTCCAAAATTTTATCAAAATTTATGAAATCTACAGACAAAACTTACCTAAAAACAAGTCTCAGTTTTTATTTATCTCTTAAAAAGCTTTCCGTTTAATTAAGGGTTCAATGTTGATTTATAATTATAACCTTTCACCTAAAATTACAATGAATTACTAAAACAAAATAGTTAACTAGTGTTTATCTGCCAATTCTATTCAAATATAAAATGTAGCCGGCGAAATTCTTTGTGTTTTGCAAATAGGACATCGTATGTTAATCAAAATGCAATTCGCGAATATAATGATGGCTCGTTTACTTAGTGAATCACGATTATTAAATTCTAATTGTCGTAATTTATTAAATGTGTAATCATTATATTCGCAAATCGCATTATGATAAACATACGACGTAAACAGCTGCTATTTGCAAAAAACCAATATGAAGGTATACATTTACATTCTTAACTACCTATAAACATTCATATCTACCTATAGAGCCTTAGTTCCTGTCAAGAAATCCAGATGGCGTTTCGAATCTGTATGCTTCGAAATGGCACAAGAGGGCTCTCATCTCCCATATTATTATTATACTCTTTGAGGCTACCCTTGCGCTTCCACCATAAAGAATGGCGGGAATATTGCCTAGTGGAGACAGATGCGCAAATGACTAAGGGTCTACCGGCGGCACAATACTGCAAAAAAGTTTTTCAAATAAAGGATATGCCGGGAATGTAAAATACCCGAACATCAGAAAAATTATTGGAATGCTGTTGGTTTTACCATTTGCAAATGCAACCGTGGAAAGAGTTTTCAGTAAACTGAAAAGGATCAAGACGGAAAGCAGAACCCACCTCAACATCAATACCTTAGTATTCTTGATGGTAACGAGTTAAGGAATCAAGGATGTCGTTAAGTTTGAGCCGACCAAAGACATGCAAGATACAAAATTAAAATATTCAACATCTTAATTATTATTTTTTTACTTTTTGTTTGTTTGCCCTTTTAGGTATACTTTTTTCTCATTCAATCGTAACAAATTAATATTTCTTCAGCCGTCCTTTTTGTCCAAAAATCGTCCCAGGTCAGGTAATGAATCGTCCGAAAGTCGCCGCAGGTACTGGCAACACTGAATACAATAGTATCACTATATGCCTTGATCACCAGCAGGTGTTTCCTCTACCCCAAACACCAATTCAAGAGGTTTTTTATTCCCATCAGATTAGCCTGTGTAACTTGTGTGTCATGGACCTATCACAGCAAAATAATTCTTGAATGTATAATTGGGATGAAACAGAATCTGGCAAGGGTACTGTGTCAATGGGGGCTATCGCGTATGAATTCGCCGCTAGAGGCGCTAGTGTAGCGCGGGGTCACCGAATGTCAGATGTCATAGTTTTTGCGCGTTGCGTGCTATTTTAACACCTATTTTTACAAATATCCACGATCGTGGTCTAGATTGAGCCATTCCTGATTAATTATGACTTGAAGATTTTAACTAGCAACTTAGAATCTTAATTGTCCGTACTTGGAGTTAAAATTATTTTTAAATGTTTCATGCTTGCTAATTTTAGGGAGAATATTGTAAATATATGAACCTGAAGTTTACACTTTATTGTTATACATAATAAAATAAACTTTTTATGAAGTTATTGGTACTTTAAAGTTTAAAATAGAATTATTGACAGGACCTTAATCGACAGTGGCGCCATCTGGTGAGCTCAAAAACGATAGCCCTCATTGGATTTGCATTATACTGCTTCTTGAATACTAAAACACTACCGGCTAATGTGAAATTAATTTAATAAGTCTTTTTTTTATGGCTGTGGGGGCAAAATAAAAACAGCCATGTGTTGCATATACCTACTGCTATTTTGGCTTCAAATTAAGGCCTCCACACATATTAAGGAAACACAACTTTTCTTCCCAGTACAAAGGCACAGTTTTGTAGCAGCTGATTGATCATTTGGAAGGATCGAGAATGATGTAAGAATAATACCAGTGATTACTACGAGGCAAGAATATTTTGAAATATTTTCTAAACATGGCAGAGTATGCGAGCTTGATACTAAAGCCTAGAATCTGTATGAGTTTGGAAAATCATTATAAAAAACTGACAGGTTTATAATCCATGAAAATAAAAATTTAAGAAGTGCAAATCTCCACATGGCAGACAACTAAACTGAGTAGTAATATTTAGCTTCTCCAAATTATAGATTAGAGTCTGATGAGTCAGTTTATATCACTGCTGAAAAAGGGCAGAAGTCACCCAAGAAATTTAAAGCAAATTAAAGACCGAGGACCAAATTATGTGACCAGTCTATTAATAAAACAGTTTGGTAGGTACTGATTGGGAAAACCTGTCAGCATTAGAATAGAACAGGCAAATATTAAGCGGCTCCAGAAACACAGAAGAAAATGAACAAATTGGTGATGATGAAGCATGTGCACTGAAATAGATTTAGAAGGTAATTATCGTGCAAGTGATGTGTTACTAACATAGTTTTAAGTTGCTTAAACTAACAAAAAATGTTATTAGTATGTATATATTTTACAAATTTTTTTTAGGTTAGGGTATTTATCTATGGGTCTTGGATACCTGAAATAAATGGATTCTTATTATTATTTTATACATAGATTATAATTAGTATTAACAAAGGAATATTTTGTCACAATTTAATAACTTAAATAAATAAAAAATTCAAGAACATAAAGTGTTATTTCTCAACTATTTCGAAATATAAAGTTTCCAAACTGTTTGGTACAAATCATGTTATTTTTATTGGATTGGATCAAAACATTACCTATATTTCCATTTTTTAAATAAGAATAACTACTAATACTAGATATTTAGTGCATTTTTTAAGAAAAAATATTTACTTTAGATCTCGAATATCTATATCAAGTTTACCTTACAACTTCAAGAGATCAAACAATTAATACATTTTGAAACAAAAATATTCATTAAAAAGTCTTTTATTTCAATAACATTAATTTATTTTTGAATTGCCCTTTCTTCTGATATCTTTGTTGCTCATGTCCCTAAGCAAACACTCTCCCCTATTACGGTTATAGAACATCATTATCTAGTCAGTAGGTATTCTAAGACAACCACATCCTAGAATACCTAGCATTTTTTTTAACCCTTAACTCAGGCTTGTCAGCTTCCAGTCTAACAGGAAACAGCTGAACACCAGTATTTGACATGGAGCAACTGCCATGCCTTTGCCTGGATACATTACGACCGACTCTAAACAAAACCAATTTAATACTTTGCAGGGACAACAATTTTCGGTCAAAGCGTCGTCTTGCAGATTCGAATTCGAAACTTTTTACCATTTTTTTGCTAGAAAAGTACTAAAATTATTGATTTACAAACGAGACATTGTAAGCAGAAATAAAAGACAAAGTTTCAAAACCCACGCAATCGGTCATTTAAACACATTCACATCATCATCATTCTCCTGTTCCACAATAAACGCATGAAATATATCAGAGTTAATCAGTGTCACGAAGTCTACAATTTTAGCCCAACTCAACAACCATGTAAAAACTGTTTGTAAAAATAAATAAAATATAGAAGACGGAGGGAATCGGTATACAATCCAATCAACAAGCAATGCACAAGACACTTCAAGACACTAAACACTATACACACCCAGTGGCAACTCAAAACGGTGAAGGCTAAACCACACTGAACACAAAAGGGTTTACAATAATTAACATCTAACGTAATTCGTCTCTAAATAATAAGCATAACGGCAGACTGAGAAAGTAACAATTTGTCATTTTGCATTATATTAGAGGAAGGAAAGGACAGACCAGTGTTGCCAGGGCCCTTGAGTCGTAAGTTACGTTTCGTTTCCTGAAATGATACATTTTTGCTGTAAAAGTTACATTATTGTTTTTTTTTAATTTACTTGTTTTTGGGGTCGGACATTGGAGGCAAATTGATGTCATTAAAAAGGCAGCATATAAAGGAATCTATGATGTCTAATGGTGATGTTTAATCTTATGATAAAAGAGACTCCAGTTTAATTTGTTCGCAGCGCCATCTTCACTGTTGTTGCTATCTAGTCTAGCACCTAATTTATTCTATTCTAGTGTTTGAACCAAAACTACGAGGTTGTGCATTTGTTAGTTTTACACTGAACTACTAATATTAACCCTCATAACCTCTGTTCTACCAAGTGGCCGTAAGATGGCTCTGTTAATAAAGGGCAAGAACGCCTCAATGCAAAAAAGCGTTACAAATCTCGCTGTTCTGAAAAGTTACGAAAATATCCTAAAATGTAAAAATTACTTACATGTTAAACGAGGGGGTCAAAAGTTACGAAAAATGTAAGAAATGTAACCTTCTGGCAACACTGGGACAGACAGATTAGATAGATTTTTTAAAAAGTGCCAGCACCATGCTGAGATAGGGGCCTTTTGGCCAGGCACAGGACCTATTTCACGATATTTTTTTTACCAATGTTTTATTTTACATAATTTTGTGTTAATGTTATTTCAACCATTTTTTTACTTTTTTTGTACTGTGTGAGTCTAATAAATACTTTTTCTTTCTTCATTTCTATAGAAGATAAACAGCAACGCACGTGTCAACGTTAACAAAATGAACGACATCGTCACAGAACAACATTCGTATAAGGCGGAAGCGCAAGGGTAGCCCGCGAAATTTAAATTTTCTTAAGTTTATTGCAATTTGCAGGTCAGTGTCAGGTTTTAAGTTGATGAAAATATGAATCGCGCCAGTAACACGTATGGAATTACAGAATTATAATTTATTCAAATCATCAATACAACCCTCCAAGTTTATATAATCCCATTGAGTGACTTTTTCATGAAATAGCTTGTGAATGGGATTTTATGAACTTGAAGGGCTGTATTGACTCTGGCCTGCAAATTGCAATAACCGAAAGAAAATTTAAATTTCGCGGGCTACCCTTGCGCATCCACCGAGTTCAGGGTTGCCAGTGGCAGTTAGTCAAATACAAAAGTAACATTTTCACGAGAAAAGTTCATTACCGTAGTAAGGGGAAACACGTCACAAATATTTAATATGGCACTTTATTACACAAAAACTTCGAAAAAATCGTAATAAATTACTAGTCGAATAATCGACTGGCGATGCTGAAAAAGAAAAACATACAATCAATGATGTGTGTTTAATTATTAGACCAACCAATTTAATACTTGTCTTTCAATACTGCAACATAATAATCCCGCTATTGCAATAAAATTGTATTGTATTATTGGGGGATGTGTGGTGTAACGCGAATGGATAAAATAAGGAATGAGTACTTATGAGGCAGTCTCAAAGTGGCGCCGGTGACTGAAAAATTGTGTGGTAATCGGTTATCGTGGTATGGACATGTGATGCGGAGGAATGAGGAGAATGTATTGAGAAAAATGTTGAATATGAATGTAGATGGCTATAAGAGTAGAGGAAGACCCAAGAAACGATGGATGGACTGTGTGAAGAATGATATGGCTAGAAAGGAAGTGACTGCTGAGATGACGAGTAATAGAGAAGTATGGAAGAAGAAGACATGCTGCGCCGACCCCAAATAAGTTGGGATAAGGGCAGGAGAATGATGAATGATGATGATGATAGGGAAATGGAAGATTGAGAAATACACGCGAGTGAGTGAATATGCGGTACGACGAAGTGACAGATTTTCGCACGGACTTCGCATCAGTCAGTCCAAAAAATAAAGTACGCCAACATGACGAACAAAACCAAAAACCTTCTTGGATGCGTTCCGTTTCAAGATATTTTTTTGTTTGCCCTAAAAGTAACACAAAAATAACATATGGAGTCGTGTAACATGGAGGTCACATGAGAGGGTCAAAAGTAACCTAAAATGTTACATTCTGGCAACGCTGAGCTAGTGTCAGGTGACATTTTTTTTTTTAAGTTACCCCAGCTTTTGTCTTTCGCCCATATTGCCTTGTCTTACGCCCATAAATATTTTCTTCCGTGAAAGGTTTTATACAATTATGTCTTTCATATTTTCTCATATTTCGTTTTATTAGTTTTTTAATGACTTTAATAAGTCCATTAAAAGTTTGTTATCCTTTTTTTCTAGATCCATGTTTGTTATATCCATTTTTATCAAATCCAGGGTAATTAAACACTCATGGCGACATGGAGAGAGCGACTGTCGCAAAGTCGCAACCCCGTGCAGGGCACGCCACAATAGTGGCGGTAAGTCCCCTCTTTGAGGAGTGGCTAGAGAGGCGCCCCGGCGCCCTTACCTTCCACCTGACGCAGGTCCTCACCGGACATGATTGTTTCGGGAGGTTCCTGCACCTAATCGGGCGGGAGGAAACGCCTGGGTGCCACCACTGCGAGGATCGACCGGAGGACACGGTGGAGCACACTGTGCAGGTCTGCTCCACTTGGGCGGAGCACCACCGTGTCCTCGTAGCGGCAATCGGCGGCGGCGACCTTTCGCGTCCGGCCCTGGTTCAATCCATGGTCCGGAGCGAGAGGGAATGGGCTGACGTCACCTCCTTCTGCGAAGCAGTCATGCTAGCGAAGCAGTCATGCTAGCGAAGGAGGTGGCGGGACGTGAGAGGGAGAGAGCCTCACGTCTCAGCCGCCGCGGGAGACGCACCGGGCGTCGGGGGCCACGTGATGTCCCCCGGCCACCGTAGGCGCGGGCCTGTGGCCGGTGAGCTATGGGCTAGCTCGCCGTCCGTCCGTCTTATGACGACAGGCCGTGTCGACGGCGCGTTCGTGTTCCACGCGTGCCTCAAAGAGAGTCAGCAAACAGGAAGGGGTCCGTAAGGACCGATGCCTGCCAGGTTTGCGGGACTGTTCGAAAGAGATACCGCGGCCCTGGAACACAAAGGGCAAAGGAAGGAACATGGATGGGTTTTAGTCAGTAAAGGTCTGACACTCCCCTGCTCAGCCCAGAACGGGAGGGGTTATTTGATGATTTCCCACCGGTAAAAAAAAAAAAATTTAATTGAACGTCATTTTAATGTCAATTCAAACGATCGAACTATTTAAGACGGTTAAGACGATAATTTAAGTGACCAAAACGCATTCGACAAATAAATTAATAAAACTTTATATTTTTTATTTAAATTGTGTGCAAGTGCCTTTATTTTCAATCTGTGTGGACTACATGGTATAACTGTCTCCCCCATTTTTGACACGTAAGCTGTCTTTTAAGACGAACTGCGTCTGTATGCGGTATGGAAAAATTCATGTAAGCATCAGCATTTGAAATTAATTTAACTAGATCAACATTTTTTTTGGATAGATAATCTGCCTTTTAATTTCCTGCATCGCCAATGTGTGAAGACATCCAAACAAAACTAACTTCAATATTGGAATGAGATAGTTCGATCCATAGCTCTTTTATTAAATAGATTATGTAGTTAGTGTTAACATGTAATTATTCCAAACAACAATATAATAACATTTAAAAGTATAAAAAATTGTAGCCCACCGGGATCGGGAACAGGGTCCGGAGAGAGAGGAACCTCCTCACAATACGAGCCGTGTCCAGGAGTACCGCTTTCTGAATCAAGCCCTTGATCCAGCTGCCTAACGAGAGAAGAAGCGAGAAGCTCATAGCAATTAAGCCATGGGCAGATACGATTATCGGCACAATGATCGCTGAGACCACAACCCACTCTCGACAACCTCCCGAACCTAGTCAAGATACTTGATTTGCTTATCTTTCTCGGTTTTCACGAGGTTCTCATCATGTGGGACCGTTACTTCAACAAACATTGCGCGCAGCTCTGATCGATCCACCACCTCTATATCAGGTTTATTAGTGACAATAGTCCTGTCAGTGATGATGTACAATGAGACAATACAATGAGAACACAACCCAGTACAACCAGTACAATGAGATATTGCCATTTTCGAGAACTGTGTCGGGCACATACCTATAGTACGGCACTTCCGATTCCACAAGGCTGTATTTTAGAGCAAGTTGCTGATGGATAATCCTGGCTACAGGTTGTGTATATGCAAGTACTCTCCGTAAAAGTACTCTCCGTAAATGTGACGGATTGATTCGCCTGGACGGTGGCATGTCTGACATATGTCAACCGAGCCGTCCTTCACAATAAATCTCCGGTAGTTATTCATCATCATAACTTCATCCATTATTGCACAGACAAAAAAACCCTCAGTTCCTCCGAAGAGGTCCCCGGAACGTAGCCAGGCTAGGGACGCTGATATGTCTACATCGGGCCCATGTAGGGCCCAGAAAAAGCGTCCGTGAAGCTCTTTACTCTGCCATATTTCCCTGCGGTCGTTAGTGTCAAGTATTACAGGTTTGCGCAGTTCTCTTTAGCCAAGGAGAGCCGGGTGAGGCCATTGTCCAACGCGACCACATCTCGATGCATCCCACGTCGGTTTCTAGGAAATATTCCCTGAGACTGCATATCTTGCGATTGTGGAGAGTCTTAGCATTTAAAAAGCCTCGACCCCTCACTTCCGCGGGATATACAGTTTCATAACTGAAGAAAGTGGGTGATGCATTCGATATGCCGTCAAAAATTTACGGACCTTCCTATCCAAGGCGTCTAGTTCTATTGTTCTCTTTCGGCATACTCAAACGGACTCGCCGTTTGAGTATGCCGAAAGAGTGCATGCGACACAAAATCTGCAGAGAGAAAATAATACTTGGGGCATGTGACGCAAAAGTCTCATGCCCCAAGTATTATCTTCAAATACTCAAAAATCCATGGGTTGGTTTCATGATTATTAAAATTAAAAGTATTGTTCATTGTTCATACAAGTAATCAATACAACCCTCCAAGTTTATATAACCCCATTCAATGGCTATGTCATGAAAAAGTCACTCTTTGGGATTATATGAGCTTGGAGGGTTGTATTGATGATTTGAATGATTATAATTCAGTAACGCCATACGTGTTACTGGCGAGATTAATATTTTCATCAACATACAAGCTGACACTGACGCTTCCACCAAGCCACCATATTGGTTGTCACACTTGTCAGATCAGTAAATCTCTGTTGATATATGATGCTCTGTGGGTATATATGTTCTGTGTTCTGTGGTCAGTGGTAGTGTTTCCACAATGAGGAGAAATTCCCCTTTTTAAGGGAAATTAGGGTCCAGAGGGGAAGAAAAAGGGGAAAGAGATAAACAGGGGAAATCGAGGGAAATCATGGGTAAAGCCTAACCAAAAAAAGAAAAAGTTTGTTCAAGATATTTTTCATCGTTTGCGATTCCAATTAAATAATTTTTGTTTTTATTTGACCAATTTATCTCCGATATTTCCTTATTTTGACTGTGAAGCAAAGGTACTGAAAACATACTTCTTTCTCTTTTTTTACGCAGTGTTGCCAAATATAAAAATACGGATGACAAATTACACAAAACACACACTTTGACACTTGTGGTATCGATAATACTACCATAATTTATATGTTTGTGACTAAATGCTAAGTGACTGTTGAGCAGATTTTTACTACTAGTGCCAAAACTAAAGCAGAATAATTTTTGAGGGGAAAAAAGTCCTGAGAAGGGGAAATCTCAATTGAGGCGTGGGGAAAGGAAATCATTAAAGTAGAAACACTGGTCAGTGGTCTTGTCTATTGTCAATTTGTCAAACCCTTGTGGGGAAAACGTAGAAGAGGAAAGGCGCGCTTTTTTGATTCCAAATTTCTAAAATATTTTTTTTGTACATTTTGCACAATATCTTTGTAAAAAGTTATATTAATAGTTAGTTTTAAGTCATAAAAAGTTACTGTAAATAATATTTGTTTCTCATAATGGTGAAAAAGAGAAAGAGGAAGGAGGACGAACCACCTCCGGATTCCCAGCAGGTATCCACTGATTCCGACTCAGCGGAATCAGCGGTAACATCCTTTTCTTCGTACAAGGACACTACTGACAAGGACCCGAACAAGAACAAGTACGGTATTTATAAAGTTAAAGGTTACACCCGTAACTACCCAGAGGATACCAACCAAAAAGAGCTTGTTGTATTTTTAAACCACTGCGAAGAAAACAAGTCCTTCAGTGATAGGGATCGCATGGCTCTTTCCAAAGGTGTACGCGAGCATGGCGTTTCAGGCGTCATGCATTTGCGTTCGATTAATAAATACAAGGTTGGCATCACCTTCGATTTGCCTAATAATGCAAATATGTTCATAAAAAATAAAAAATTATTAGATCAGTTAAATCTTAAGGCATCCATCCCTGCTGCAGACACAGAGGTAACTGGGGTCCTGACTTCAGTCCCAGTAGACATGTCAAACAAAGAAATATTTTCATTAATTGGCAGCTCAAAAAATGTCGTACAAGTCAGGCGCTTCATGCGCAGGGTAAAGGGTTTCGGCGGTGTTGAATTTGTACCAACACAAGCAGTAGCTGTTACCTTTGCTTCCACCATTCTTCCTGCTTATATATATCTGGACTCATGGCGTCACGAGGTGAGCAAATATATTCCACCTGTAAAACAATGTTTAAAGTGCCTTCGATATGGACATATCGCTAAATTTTGCCGCAATGCCGAGGTTTGTTCCATCTGTACATAAAACCATAATTTTAAGAATTGTCAGGTCGACCCAAAGGATGCTAAGTGTGCAAACTGCAAGGGCGATCATATAGCTATCTCCTCATCTTGTCCTATAAAAAAACAAAAAGTGGAAGAAAACAAAATAAAGTCAAGAAGTGCCACATACTCCGATCTTTTTAAAAGTAATGCTTTTCCAGCTTTAACAACAAAAAATTTAGATGTACAAATTAATAATTTAATGAAATCCGATAAATTTATAAATACTTTAGTAGAGACAATTATAAAAATAGTTAGTAATAAAGATGTCCCTATAAACACATCGTCAATTAAAGAGGTTTTAAAGAAAACTTTAAGTAATAACATTCCTTCACCTCCATAAATAATGGATATATCAAATTTAAAGATAATGCAATGGAATGCACAAAGTCTTAACAGTAACAAACACATATTTACCAATTTCCTCTATACATACAGACATTGCAATAATTAGTGAAACATGGTTCAAACCTGAACAAAATTTTAAAATAAAAAATTACAATATTGAAAGGAATGATTGTGGTAACAAACACAATGGAGTTGCCATTATAATCCATAAAAGTATTATTTATGATAAAATTAACACTCATTTTGACAATTCCTTACAAAATATTTGTGTAAAAATTAAAGTTAATAATAAGGAGATCAGTATAGTCAGTTTCTACAGTCCTTTAAATTCTAATCCAGCTTTCAATAAGGATAGCTTTGATTCATTGGTGAAGTCTATTCCTGGTCCTTTTATATTTGCTGGGGACTTTAATGCTCATCACACATCTTGGGGTTGTGGTTCTGACTCTCCACGTGGTCAAAATATCTTAGAGGTCATTGACGAAAATAATTTAATTCTGCTTAATAATGGTCAGGCAACAACAGTTGGCTCTTTAACATGGCGTCCTAATGCACTGGATTTGTCTTTGGTTTCTCCATCATTGGCGCTTAATTGCGAATGGCAAATACATGATAGTCCTCTTGGTAGTAGTTATCACATCCCTGTAATTATAAAAGTAGTGATTAGTAATAGTCAAAATAATGATTCTTGTGGTAATTGTTCAAGTACTGAACATTTGCCTACCTACCCAAATTACAAAATGGTAGATTGGGAAATGTATAGTAATAATGTAGATGAATTATTAGTCGATTTCGAAACA
The DNA here is from genome assembly GCA_947578425.1 of Eugnorisma glareosa. Lineage (NCBI taxonomy): Eukaryota > Metazoa > Arthropoda > Insecta > Lepidoptera > Noctuidae > Eugnorisma > Eugnorisma glareosa. The sequence continues at coordinate 12,710,843 of OX387960.1, read as the reverse complement.
GTTGATATACATCTTCTGGATTCATACCATAATTTTTGTACAATTTTACGTACAGCTGCTGCTAATTCCACTCCAAATTGTAAGGCCAATATAAATAGCAAAAATCGCTCATGTTCTACAAATAGGATTAGAAGGACTTCTCTTCCTTGGTGGAATCAAAAGTGTACAGAGGCTGTATGTAATTTCAAAACAGCTTACATAAATTTTAAAAATAATCCATCAGAAGAAACTTATATACAATTTAAAAGACTTCGAGCACTTAAAAAACTAATTATAAAAACAGAACGACAAAAAAGTTGGATGTCCCTATGTGAAACCTTCAACAGATGCACGCCAATATCTATTATATGGAAATTTATGCGCAAATACAACAAAACATATAATTTCAATAACCACGAAAACGACGCATGGATTTTAGATTTTTTGAAGAAATACACTCCAGATTTTGTGTCGCGTGCCCCAAGTTCATTGTCTAATAATAGTACTAACTCCAGTCATAGTTTTCTACTTAATCCTTTTACAATCAGTGAATTAATATCTGCCATCTCCTCCCGAAGAGACACTACTTATGGTCTTGATGGATTGCCATACATATTATTTAAAAAACTTAGCATTACTGGTTTAAAAACATTCATAAAAGTCCTGAATTTGCTATGGGAAAATAATATCATACCCCAAGACTGGAAAGTGGATTGCCTTGTACCAATTTTAAAACCGGAAAAACCCAAACTATGTCCCGATTCTTATCGTCCCATAGCACTTACTTCTTGTGTTGGTAAACTATTTGAGCAATTGTTGAAGCAGCGTTTAGAGTTTTATGTTGAAAAAAATCATATTTTACCTTCTAATCAATTTAGTTTTCGTAGAAATCGGTCTGCTAGGGAAAGTGTCTGTCAATTGCAACTTGATATACATTACTCTTTATTGGGCAATAATAATTTGGTTGGAGTTTTCTTCGATGTGGCTGGGGCTTTTAATAGTGTAAATATAGATATTTTGTGCCATGAACTATTACAAATAGGAATACCTGAAAAAATTATAATTTGGGTCAGTAACTTTTTGGGTAATAGAAAAGTGTTTGTTAAATTTAATAGACATATTTATGGTCCTAGACTTGCATCAAAAGGAGTTTGTCAAGGAGGTATATTATCACCTTTATTATTTATATTGTATATACGTAGATTAAATTTAATTTTAGGGTCTCAAGTTAAAAATTTACAATTTGCAGATGATTTAGTTGTTTATGCCTCTGGAACAAATTTATCACAGGTTGTCCATATAGTCAATGATGCCTTGTCAAATCTGTGTAAATATTTCTCTTACCTTGATCTTAATGTTAGTCCATCAAAGTCCAAAGTGGTTGTGTTTGGTAAACAGTGTCCTAACATGCCCCCTGTGCAATATAACAATTGTGCACTGCCCAAATCACATGAAGTGAAATTTTTAGGGGTCCTTTTTTCATATAATTTAACCTGGAACAATTACACCAAACATATAATTAGTAAAGCAAATAGAGCTTATAATATATTGAAATCTTTGGCTGGTTCATACTGGGGAGCAGACCCAAAAATTTTACTATTATTGTACAAATCTTTAGTTCGTAGTCATTTTGAATATGGTTTTTACTGTTTCGCTTCAGATTCAAAAATTGTAAATAGTTTAGATGTTCTGCAAAACAAATGCTTACGTGTTATCACTGGGGCATTCAGAAGTACTCCTATAAATGCAATGCAGATTGAATGTAATGTTCCACCATTAAGAATTCGATTTGATTACTTGAAAGAAAGATTTATATTAAAACTTTTTAGTGTTTCTAATAATAGTCTCTTGGTCAATTTGTTGCATTCCAATCCTAGTTTAGGCATAAAACCATTTTATATGTTACAGGATATTCATAGTTTTATAAATTTTATTAAAAATACAAACATCTATCAATCAAAACATATTCTGCCTTGTTATCAAGGAGATTTTATCACAAAATTTCCGGATATAAATATAATTATAAAAAATAAAAAAGACCTGTCCTCAAAAGAGGAAGTTAATGCAGTATTGTCAGAGTTGTCGGATCATAAATTTGTGTATAGCGATGGTTCCAAAAATGATAGAGCAGTGTCTTTTGCTATTTATGAGCCAACCTCAAATATAGGTCTTGGTCGAAAAATTGATAAAGATGCTAGTATTTTTACAGCTGAAGCTGTTGCTATTTTGAGTGCTTTGAAACATATAAAAAATTGCAATTCAGGTCACAGCAAATGGGTAGTAGTAAGTGACAGCATGAGTGTTCTGAAAAATCTGGCTAATAATACATTACATGCTAACACTAACTACATAATTTATTTAATAAAAGAGCTATGGATTCAACTGTCTCATTCGAATATAGAAGTTAGTTTTGTTTGGGTACCTTCACACATTGGTGTTCCAGGAAATGAAAAGGCAGATTATCTGGCCAAAAAAATTGTTGATTTAGATGAATTGATTCCAAATGCTGATGCTGATATGAATGTTTCCATACCACATTCAGACGCAGTTAGTCTTATAAGACAGCGTATGTGTCAAACGTGGGGGAAACATTCATACCAGTCCACACAGATTGAAAATAAAGGCACTTGGTATGCCACTTTAGATAAACAAATAAACTCCACACCTTGGTTTTGCAGGAGTAACAATTTTATAAATAGAAAGTTTTATTCATTTATTTGTCGTATGCGTTTTGGTCACTGTCGTTTAAATTATCATCTTTATCGTCTTAAAATAGTTAACTCTCCTTATTGTGAGTACTGCCAATCACAAAAAGTTCAATCTTTACACCATATCTTCTTTGAGTGTTCGTCTTTCAACATTCAGCGCCTTGTGTTGTCGGATGAGCTTCTAAAAATTTATAAAGATCCTGATAAGGTCCCGCATTGCATTCAGGAGCTACTTATGAATGCCTCAACTTATATATATTTATACAAATTTATAATAGAGACTGTAAATGACATTTAGGCTACATTTCGTGTTTTTGTATATAAATTGGTTAATACATTTTATTTATCTACCTTATTTTTTTTACCTTTTATATATTATTATGTAAAGTGTTTAACTAGGTAGCATTTTTTAGGTTATGTTTTTTTTTAAGAGGAGATAGCTATATTTTGACATTTGTACGTTCAAATCGTTTATATAACTTGACGTAAACCAAGGATTTGACAAAAATGAATATCAAAAACACAGAGTCCTGTGATGAATATGAATAATATATTGTTATGTACGGAATATGATAAACTTGTAATGGATCTAAAGACAGTATATGAATACTAAAAAATTAAATATGGAAAATTTAATACGAAAGACAATAGTGTTTAAAACTTAAGGTGGATGCGCAAGGGTAGCCCGCGAAATTTAAATTTTCTTACGTTTATTGCAATTTGCAGGTCAGTGTCACGTTGTATGTTGATGAAAATGTGAATCGCGCCAGTAACACGTATGGAGTTACAGAATTATAATCATTCAAATCATCAATATAGCTCTACAAGTTCATATAATCACATTCAATAGCTATTTCATGAAAAAGTCACTCTTTGAGATTATATGAACTTGGAGGGTTGTACTGATGATTTGAATGATTATAATTCTGTAACTCCATAAGTGTTACTGGTGCGATTCATATTTTCATCAACATACAACCTGACACTGACCTGCAAATTGCAATAAACGTAAGAAAATTTAAATTTCGCGGGCTACCCTTGCGCATCCACCTTAACACGAAAGAAAATATTTAGACGTAGGACTAGGCAAAAAGGTCGAAAGACTATAGCCTTCCCTTATTGGTAAAAAAAAAAAAAAAAAAAACAAACCCTTGTCAATGCCTTATTGTTAAAATTTTCATTTTTCTGTCTGCTTCAGAAAATTTAGGGTTATTGTATTTGTAATTTCTAGTTGATATTAGTGAAATCATCATCTGAGAGGGCCTTATAAAGTTCTCGATGGTGTGTAATCCGCAAACCCGCACCAGGCCAGTGAGGCGGAGTAAGGCCTTAGTCTTCTCACTCTAAGAAGAGGCCTGTGCCCAGCAAGGGGAGAATAATGGGCTGAATTTATTTTTTAATAGCGAAATTGTACAAACGCAGAAACGCTATTATTTACAACAAGAATAAAATATGGTTTATGATAAGGATTATGAATTTATATGTACCAAAGATCCTCCAGAGATTCGAATGATTACTAATGGTTATATGTCTCCTCCAAGGCAGGCCAGTAAACCAGACAGTCCAGATACATACTGGATTTAATTGGACCTGTAGGGAAGAACATGTACTGGCTTTATAACAAGTGAAATTTAAAGTGATTTACCAAATCTGGGCTGAGAATCTGCACTTTCACTCTTTACCACTTATTTGTATGTTAGCTGGGTAGAAAATGTGGCAAGTCAACCTCCCCATCTACACATTTGTTGGTTTAATCTATAGTTTTTGGCAGGCTATCCAGCTAGTTTCTTTTGTTTGAAATTATTTTTGTACAAATACTTGCTAGTATGTACTCTTTGAGTCTGTGAGCATTACAGTGTCTAATAAAAAGTTTTAAAGTAGTGGTTGCTAAGCAGTTCAGGTTGTTTTCTTATTTGTGGAGTGGAGACTGTTTTGTTTAGATCTAGCTTCTTGGTTAGCTTCAACTTTGCTAGGCTCTCGGATGGGAGTTTTATTTGAAAGTCATGTTGCTTTATGGTAACTAGGCAATGAGAAATAAATAAAAAATACATCAATCATGGTGAATAGGGGGATAAGAACAAACTGTCCAATTTCAGCAACCTATTGAGCTGTATGCTGTATGTCAATTGGGAAACTTCAATATGATCCAGAACATGTACAATGAGTGTTCAGTAAGATTCAGACAACTGTTATGTTGATCTGGAAGGAACCTGTGGGTTGACCAACCAATATTTAAAAAGCAAAAATTGTGGTCATCTTAATATTCAATATGTTTGGTGTCAAAACGGGCATGTGTTGGACATTCCCTAGTAAGCCTTTCTAAGGCTGACATTGTCTTGCCTAGGATAAAAAGTGGTATTTATTTATCCATTTATTTTTACTTGTTTTTAAGCACACCATAGTAAATAAAATTGGTATTCTAGTAATCATACAAATGACAGGTAAGTATGCTTAATATTGACATATTGACTGTTGAAGACAAGAACAATGCAAATAAACTAACTCGTATGAGTAAGTTAACACACTTTTTAATTGTTTTTGACTTATGTCAAGAACACTACTAATTAATTAATACAATTAAAAGAAAAGGTATCTATGGACTAATCTGCCCTAGTGGACCTTTCATTATACGGCCACACCAAACAAGTTAGGCAGACTTTAAATGTGGTATTTTATTTGCGTGCCAATAAAATTTAAAAGGAATTCAATTCCACATGGGAATGAATAGAGCGCAAAATATTTCTTTCCCAGAATACAGATAAGTGGTGTGGCACAGGAATTATTTTTTAATTATATAAGTAGGTACTTATTTAATTGAAGCTTATTTTATTCCATTACATAGTTGTATACTTAGTTTTGCTAGTTAGGTATTTAAATCGCCTCTACAAGAACAATGTGATATTTTTTAAACCACAACTTTACAGGAGAGCAATTTTAAACATAGCGTTGATAAATTCTAAAATATTGATTATTTTACAGTCGGGAAAACAATTCAATTATTGCGGTGTTTAATGTGCTTTATGAAAATAAGCAAAAAAAAACTCAGTTCAAAATGAAATAAGTAAAATAACTGATTAAAAAAGAACAGACATATATACATACAGGAGAGCAATTTTAAACATAGCGTTGATAAATTCTAAACTATTGATTATTTTACAGTCGGGAAAACAATTCAATTATTGCGGTGTTTAATGTGCTTTCTGAAAATAAGCAAAAAAAAACTCAGTTCAAAATGAAATAAGTAAAATAACTGATTAAAAAAGAACAGACATATACATATACGTTTTTGGGCTTTATTTTTTAAACTGCTGCCTACTTTGAAAATTGCTTACTGATATTTTTTTGGATATTTTAGCTTATTCTTGGTTTAGTTGAATGATAAATTTTACAAATTTTGCTAGGTAGTTATGTATTTTTTTAATTATATGGCGCTTAATTCAAATACTATATGTAAATAAATAGTAACTTAGATACGTTTTGGTCATGACTGTTACCAAATAATAAACTACTCCTGAAATAAAACTGGTGTGTATGGGTAATTAGGTGTTCTGTATAGCAATCTGACACAAAAACTCAGTTGTGTGGGAAATATTGCCATAGTATTATGTAAATAATGATCATGATCGTTACTTGTTACGAAAATGCTATACTTAACATGTAAATATATCAATTAAACATACCAATAGTTCATTACAATACCAACCTTAACTTGAATGCCTTTGTGTTGAAAAGTATAAAAAATCTTTTCAATTATTTTTATATATAGGGTGACTGGTAATTAGTGACGTGTAAACACGTGATTCTACTCATGATAACAAACAACTTTCCCAAAGAAACTTTTTTTTTAAACTTATTTAATTTTATCACAATAACACAACAGCTGTATGAAATTCTCACGCGCGCGCTTTTGACCTATCAACTGGTAGCCGCGTGGCGTATATGGAATCTATACCTTCACACAACGCTCTATAGTGTTGAGTACGGGTATACCATAAAAATATGTAACGCCGTGTTGAGGATTTTAAAATATACCCAACTCCAACATTCGTTTTGGGTATAGTATAAAAATATTTACCGTCGTGTTAAGGATTTCAAAATATACCCGACCGCAACATTCGTTTGGGATAGATATCAGATAAAGGGACGTTTATTTTATAGGTGAGGAATTGAGGTAAATCATACGAGAACAAAAGTGGATAAACAACGTTTATTAGTTACTAGAAAAATAATCATAAAATTAAAAAAAAAAGAATTTAGCGCGCATTATAGACATTCATTTTAACATTCTGGCCTAAGTTTTAAGACTTGGTTTTTCCTATTCCTCTGTCTTTACGTCTACTCAGAGCTGTGCTTTGAACATTAATTTTCCTTGGTATACGCCTTGTTATTATCTGACGTAAAATGAAGTTTTGTCCTTGTTCTGATGTATTGATTTTTTTAATCATATTTGTAAATTTTCCTAGTGCTCTTAGATTGTGGACAGTGGGGTTTGTTTCAAATAACTTTGTGAAGCGTTGTACTTCAGTCTTAAACTCTGCAAGTGCATTTTTATATTGGTGCGGAAATTCTACAGCAACCTGTTGCTTGTAAGACGAAGAATTGTCTACATTCTGTATCGGCTCTTGTGTATCGGAGGAAGAGCACTGTGGTACTACCTGTATCGACCCTTGTGTATTAGAGGAAGAGCACTGCGGTTCTATCGAGTCCAAATCATTGTTTGGTGTTTGATTCAAATCTACCATACTCATGTAGAAGTTTTCATTTATCACATTCCCCGTCGCAATTCTTGCTAGTGACATTCTATCTTGAATAGACAGCCGAGCAGAATTGGGAAATATGACTCCAAAGTTTTGTTCAATGCTACACAGGTGCTTGCAGAATCTTCCACATTTTCCAGCGTCACAGTCACAAACGGCTAAATCAGCTCTCACAGTGTAAAAAGTATTTGGGCTTGTCTCTGATTCCACACTGTACTCATTATCGTTGACTTTAGATATATGTTTAATATTTCGAGCAGTCTTCATGAACATTGCATATATGGAATCCTTGGTTTTTCGTGTGTTAGCGTAGGAAACGATGCGCCGCAGAAAATAATTTTCAAAAATGGACGTAATGAAATCTACTAATGCGCAAGCATTAAATGCTTTACAGCGCTGAAGTATCACGTCTTTAAGAATGCGTATAGATGCTTCTGTTATGTTGTTGGTGTTGTTTCCTCGCGTAATTAAATCCAATCTATCAGAGACACACCATTCAAGCCGGCGTTTCCATAAGTTACTCAGATGATTTAACAGAGCTGGCATCGTCTTAACATACTCGTCACCTGTCAAATCCTTATACAATTTTACTGTTTCTTCTGGATCAGTTACAAAAAGAATATTTCGAAATCGTGTCATGATTGACTGTCTTTTCATTATGTCAACCTTGTGATCTGCAACGCAAAGCCAACGCCAAAAGGCTTGGCAAACATGAAATGCGCATAATAGTAATCGAGCATTTGGAAAAATTGTTCTCAAAGCATTTCGTTCGGCAGTAGAATCATCCGTCATAACAATATCAGGCTCAAATTTTTTACCCACCTCGTTCTTTTCTACCGCTTCTTTAATAGCGGCAAAAACCAACGTGTAATTGGACTCATTTTGCTCAGTATGTATAGCACATGCCAATGGAAGACCACCGATTTTGTGAGATGTAAAAACTAGAGTAATCGCAGAACTGGTCTGGTCACACGATGATGTTGTGTCTACAAAAATCATATTCTCATATGCAGTAGACAGAAAGACTCGTTTCATAATGGGAGTAATTATCACGATAATCCTGGGATTTTCTTTCAATAGTATCGAGTAGCCTTTGTTATTTAAACTCTCAATTTTCCCTTGTATGATTTCGGGGAGATTGCATTCATTACGGTCACCATACTTTTCAGTACGCCATTTATTGTACATGTAGTACACATGATTTTCGGAGGGATTTATTTGAGAGTTCGATAACATCTCTATTCCATTTAGATCCTCATCTTGAAACGAGTCCAGTATGTTCAATTCGTTGTAATTTATTGCTGCGCAAGGTGTCATTCCACTATCAAAATATTTCATAAAAGTTTCTTCGGTTTGTTGGCTGCATTTTAATAAATTCAAGGCTTCGGCAACGTAAACACGATGAGAGTGTTCAAAAACTATAGTCACTAACACATTATACCCTTCCGACAACAGTTTGTCGTTTCGAATAGTGTCCTTATTAACTTTTTTGATAACAAAGTCTATGTTACGGCGCGTACACATAGAACATCCGTTTTACAGGATCCTTTTTAACTGATCCGTCGCTACTGGAGGTAATATTCACACAGCATTTACAGGACCGATTTTAACAGATCCGACGCTACTGGAGGTAATATTCACACAGCATTTACAGGACCGATTTTAACAGATCCGACGCTACTGGACTTTCGTTCTTCAGTGTATCGCCTACTTTCTACGAGAATGGACGTTGTCGTGTTGTATTGGTACTATCGTCGTCTGCGGCGGAGGAAGCCCCGGCGTTATTGGATACATCCACTATTAAGGCAAAGATTTTGTCGTGGTGCTGTTGTGCGTCAGCTGAAAGAAGACGAATCTAAATTTTTTACTTATTTCCGAATGACGACGTCTACTTTTGATGACCTTCTTAAACGATTAGAAAAGGATTTAAAAAAGAAAGACACAAACTGGAGGAAAAGCTTGTGCCCTGAAGTAAAACTAGCGATATTTTTAAGGTAAGAACTTTAATTTTTGTTATTATCAATTAAAATTTAAAATGACAAAAAGGTTTACAAAAATGAAGATTTATTTCAAAACATAGACAGATCTGGCAAGTCTGACTCCTGGCTGAATGTAGATTCTACTGATGGCGAACCTTCTACTGATGGTGTAGAGTCAAGATGATGTGGCCTACTAAAATAACCTTGGGTGTGGTAGTGAGGAGTGCTAGAACTTTGTGAATATGGAGGCCACTCGTAGTTTGACTGACCATATCTTCTACTTTTAATATTTTGTAAAAGGTTTATCACTCCAGACTGAAATTCTAAAATTTGATCGCCATTAAGTGAAGCCAGTTGCGGCAAAATACCTTTGAAGAACGATAAATTGGGATCTTCAAACTCATTTTTACTTTTTTTTAACTGATCATTCATGTATTCAATCATTTTGGCGTCTACTTCATTCACATTTCTTTTGATTGCCTTGCGTTGCGGCGGGGCTAAATTTTGTCTTTCCTTTTGTCTGTCACTACCACTTTGTTCCGTAATCTGATCAGGTTCATCTTCGTTGTCTTTATTACTTTCTACTGTTTCCGTGATGTTGTCATTAGCAGGGACGTTCTCGTGTGTATCACCTGGGGTGACAACTTTTTTCAAAAATAACATTTGATTGTGATATTTGTAAGGCTTGGTATTTGAGGCAGCAGCTCCAGATTTCTTCAATTTCTTTTTCTCACTCAATGTTCGTATCCAGGCATCTCTAGTCGAATTCCATTTTTTTATAACATATTTTCCTGAAGCAAGTAAATAATAATATAAGATGGTTGTCAATAGCTTAGTAAGTGAAAGGCGAATAAGAAGGTAGAATAGACTAGTCAGTAATTAATTACCATATTGGTCAGTGGATAAGTCAAATTGACAGTGCAAGAACTAATCGGTCAGTAAATAATGGGAAGCAAAAAATTATTACTAATGTTTAAATCAATTTATTTTAATTAGGTAATTTTATAATTTAGTTCAGTTCAGTTTAATTTTATTTTATTTATGTACTATATATATAAGTATGAGTTTTGATTTACGACTTTGCTAAAAACTCTCATAAAAATTTCGACTTTCCATACAAAATTTGTTGGTCACTATAATATTTTATAGTTTTATAATAAAACAAGACTTATTCATCAAGCCATCTTTAATAGTCTGACCATAGAGAAGTACCTCTACGAAACATAGACATATACATAATCAGTAATAGACAAAATTAACTAAAACTAAACCCTTACAGTCACTAACGTTACTTTGTATGGGAAGTCAATATATGTGTAATAATATAGTAATTGATTAATTTATTTTTTTTAGGTATGCAGCGTCTGGGTGTACATTTCAAGAACTTTATTACGTCTTTCGTGTCGGTGTGTCAACTATAAGCAACATTATTAAGGAAGTTACACGATGCATATGGAACAACTTGAATGACGAGTTTATGCGACTTCCTACAACAGTGAGTGAATGGGAGCATATATCAAATGGATTCGACACAAAAGCAAATTTTCCCCACTGTTTAGGAGCAGTGGACGGTAAACACATCAGACTTCGAAAACCAGCAAAAAGTGGCTCAATGTACCTAAATTACAAAGACTTTTTTTCCATCATATTATTAGCGATCGTAGACTCTGACTATCGTTTTCTATATGTTAGTATTGGGTCGTATGGAAAAGAATGCGATTCATCAATATTCAAGGAGTCGACTTTTTGGAAAATGATGCTAGATGGCAGTTTACAAATACCAGAACCTTGCCCATTAATAACAGGCTCAGAAACGAGAGTTCCCTACGTCATAATCGGCGATGAAGGTTTCGGTTTACACGAAAATTTAATGAGGCCATTTAGCGGGACGCATTTAGACGTAAATAAGCGAATATATAACTATCGTTTGACCAGAGCTAGACGATACGTTGAATGTGCATTTGGTATTCTTGCTAATAAGTGGAGAGTATTCCACCGGCCTCTAGACGTCAACAAAACAACAGCTATATGGATAGTTAAGGCATGTACCGTTCTACACAACTTTGTAAGGGAAAAAGAGGGCTTAAAGGATGGCAACACATCCGAATCTGAAGCATTTCATTTCAATAGCCTACCTGATGATGAAACGCTACGAGGTGGTCGAACTGCAAATTCAGTTCGAACGGAATTCGAAAACTATTTCGTGTCCGAATCTGGGTCAGTTTCTTGGCAGAATGAAGCTATTTAAAATAAAAAACAATGTCTCCATTACAATATAAAATAAATACTTACCAAATTCTTGTCTTTCTTTTTGTTCCATAGCTTCAAAATCCTCCTTTAGAATACCGCATATTTCGCGCCAAGCTGCGGTTTTTGCAATTTTATCTTTATAAATCTCCAGTGTTTTGTCCCAAAGAACTGGTCTACTTTCAACACAATTTATCAAAACTTCTTGCTCAACATATTTTTCAAACGCCTTGCTTGCCATGATTATGATAGCACTGGACACGTGCACTACTCTAGGAATGAAACCGGCAAATGGCGGCTGTGTGTAGCACATCGCACCCCGCGCACCCCCGTGCAAAGCCTCGTGCGGTTTCAATCCGATAAAACGGATTAGTATAGTATTACTGGATCCGGAATACTGTGTGAACTGGCTCATACAACTACATACGCTAATAACATATACGTTTAAACGGACCTGTAAAACGGATTGCTGCTTATTTTGTCGGATCAGTATTTTTTACTGGATCCGGAATACTGTATTCTGTATAAACTCGCTCATACAACTACATACGCTAATAACATATACGTTTAAACGGACCTGTAAAACGGATGTTCTATGTGTACGCGCCCTTAGCCTTACAGTTTTGTCCACGAGACGACTTCTCTGATTTTTTATTGAACGATGAATGTTGACATGTATAGGTTTTTCGATACAAGAAGCGCTTCAACGAAGGATATGACTTTCGAACTATCCAGTTAGTGTTCGTAAAATTTGATATTTTTTTAACAAACTCGTCGATAAACTTAACATATCGTTCTTGTTCTTCATTTTGATCAGTCTTCAGTCTAAATCGCATGGAGTACTTTTCCTCCGATTCAAAATCCAGATTCTCGATAACTCCACAATGTTCGGTTATAAAACCCTCTAAACTAGCTTTATCTATCATTATTCGCATCTACTTTTACGCTAAAAGGATCACAAACCATATAGTTATCGCTTTATTATAATTTTCGCAATGTACTGTGCACTTATTACCACTTTTTAAATTAAAAAACACTTGAAATCACAATTCAAACAGAACTGACTCGCACGTGGTCACAAAATGATGCAACAAACAAAATATTGCGTCAAGCCTCGGGCGAAAAGGATAGAACGATTGAAATAGTAACGTGCCAAAAGAGTACCGAACAATTGCTTCGTTGCGGTCGGGTATGTTTTAAAATACTTGCAGGGGCGTATACTAAATCTGAATGTATACCCGATATCAACACGCGCCAGTGACGTCACAAATGTTAGGTAAAGGTACACTTTATTGAAATGATTTTTGTTTACTGGATTTGAAAATATACCCGAAGGCAACGCGGTTTCTGACGTCATGACCGTTGTGTGAAGGTATAGATTCCATATACGCAGCCGCGTGACGCCGATGTCTCATTACAATGTTATCGGTGTACGTAATTTTATTTATTTTATTTTATTTTATTAATTTTAAGAAAACTTACAGCTAATACATCCAAGTAGTCAGAAGTAATAAGTAGAAGATAGCCAATTATAAGTTTCCACTTATATAAACTTATGTATAAATTGTCAAAACGGTACAAACAGCGTAAGAGTTAAACAAAGAAACAACTGAAGAGAAAAGCAAGTAAGCAGTGTAGGTAGGTACCTAAATGTTTAAGTAGCCGCTAAATTAAAAAATAATATCCAAAGACTGCGTGTTCCACAGTAGTCTTAAGTATAACTACTTTTAAGATGCAACGTATGTCCGCATAACTACAAAATATCTAAGAACGCGCGCCCTACATAAAAAGTAGGCACAATCTATCAGCTGATAGTCTGACCTCGGGAAGGGGCAAAAATGTACTTGTACTAGTAGCGTCTCGCGCTCCCCACCCACCCGCACCCTTTGCCTCAGTGCAGTAATGACGTAAAACACTAAAAACAGTCGCGGCGGCCGGAGCGTCGCGTCTGCAGCGTAGGCCTACGCTCCGTGGCTCAGTTTTTGATGTCATTGGTTATTATTTTTTAATTTAGCGGCTACCTAAACATGTAGGTACCTACCTACACTGCTTATGTACAACGATAACGTCACGTGGCCGCCGGCCTGTGTGGTCGGGCGCGGGCGTCACTTACGGAGCGGGCTTGCGAGCCGCGCGGGTGCTCTGCTAACCCACCCATTGTAATGAGACATAACGGCGTCACGCGGCTACCAGTTGATAGGTCAAAAGCGCGCGCGTGGGAATTTCATACAGCTGTTGTGTTATTGTGATAAAATTAAATGAGTTTAAAAAAAAAGTTTCTTTGGGAAAGTCGTTTGTTATCATGAGTAGAATCACGTGTTTAAGTATCGGTCACTAATTACCAGTCACCCTATATAACTTAAAAATCTATAAAAAAATAATTACTCTAAATCACAAAATGAAATTAAATCAAAATATTCTTAATTCTTAATAGAGGTAGTAATAGAAGCATACATTTTAGTTTTGAACCTTTATTGAGCTACTCTATTAGAGCTTATACTAATTATTTATTGTTAATTTACAAGAACGTACGTAATTATTAAAGGCACTCGTAGTTTAATATTAAAAAAATACTATTATTATTATTATAAAAAATAAACGTAACTATAACAAACATAACATGGCACTTGGTTGAATTATCACAATGCAATTGATTGGTAATAACTATAAGAAAGTTTAAAGAAAATTAAATAATCAGTTTTGGTTAAAATATTAAATTAAAAAATAGTCTTAAATTTCAGTCTTTCTGTGAGATCAGCTGAACTGTCGCTAACGAGTAAGGTTTCTCTGCGTATTGTGTTTTATAGTATATGTCAATAATGTTCCTCACGTCCTTACAGTTACTTACCGTACCGTTTTACATACCCTAACTTTCACACCGTTTTCATCACATAAGAAATACGAAACACTCTTAGTTAGATCATAGTGCCCTGCTCATCATCATGACATTTTTTCTTTTGTCTTGCAGGCTTTTGCTGGAGTATTAGCTAAAAAAAAGTGATTTTGTTCCGACCAAGACATTTTCCAGAAATTACTATTAATAATTTTGCGATAATCCTCTGAGAATTTCGTTGAACATTTTTTTACAAATGTTCTCTTGGCATCCGGGTTTCACAAAATATTTGGTATACAGGGTGTTTGACGCATGAGATGATGATGAGTTGGGAGGTCATTAGCTAGGTTCTACCCAAACACCCTTTGTCCCAAATGTCACGGTTGGTTACATATGTTTTATTTTTATTTTTAATGAAAATAATGCCCAAAATGTTTCCTTTAATTCGAAATAACTTTTTTGTTTGTGGGTGTAGTGGCACAAAACGAATTTTGTTGCATTCTCCAAAGTCTTAAATCTAAAAACATCTTTGTTTTATTACAACTGGTTTCAAGAAAATTCCTTACAAGCTTTAAAGTTATTTTTTATTTATTTAATGAGTGAAATTTTACAACTTCTAAATTAACTATAAAAAAAAACTAAAAGCCATTTTGAACTTAGCTTTATTTTAAAACGTTCTTTAGTTGATACCCTTTCTAACGGTATGCTACATGTCATAGAAATTATTCATTATGTAGTCAAAATACTAGTTAGGAGAGTCAGGGTTAAGAAAAGACTTTTTAAGGTTGTTTTGTTTTTATTAAACTAAAGTTATAAAAAAGGAGGCAAAACACCGGGAGAGGTGGAAAGTAGTGGGAGAGGCCTTTGCCCAGCAGTGGGACAGAATAGGCTAGTTAAAAAAAAAAAGTTATAAATCTTGTTCAAATTGACCTCCTCCATTTCGTATGCATGCACGACATCTGTTTCTTATTTCAACTGTCGTTGTACGTAGTCGCATTTCTTTTTTCATAGTTTGGAACGCGCCGGTTATTCGTTCAATCAGAACTTCCCTAGTGGGCACTTCTGTCTGAAAAATCCAAAGGCGTCAGGTCTGGGGACCGAGCGGGTCACGGAATAGGGCCGCCTCTACCAATCCATGCGTTTGGAAAGGCATTATTTAAATGCTCTCGCACGTTCAGTTGGTAGTGTGCTGGACAGCCGTCATTTTGGAAAACTATCGGCACACCTTCCAAAACTGGCACAACAAGTTCGGGTAGATCATTGATTAAAAAAATTAAATAAATGTCGCCATTCAACCTTTCTGGCAAAAAATATGGGCCGACGAGATTGCGTCCAATAACACCAGCCCAAACGTTGACACTGAACTTTCTTTGAAAAGAACTCTGCCTTTTAACGCGAGAATTTTGGTCTTTGTGACTCCAGTGGTGAAGATAAAGAAAGAAAGAAGAAGAAAGAAAAATATTTATTTGGGACAAGCACAGGAACAACAAAAAATAACAATAAAAAAAAAGAATCGACATTCACTATTCCCTCACGGCTAAAATATGATTCATCGATCCACAAAATTCTTTTCAAGAAGTCGCCATCTTCGACGTCTGTATGCAGTATAAATCTGCAGAAATCCAGCCGTCTAGCATTATCACCATCTTCGAGCCCTAAAACAAAAAAAAATCTTTGAGATACTAACAATACCACCAAAGATTTTTGTTTTTACCTTGAACAGGGGTGTAATGAAATGCATGCCTCCCATCTGCCCGAAGAACCGCCCAGACTTTCCATACTGTTAAGTTAAGTCTTGCAGCAACAGTTCGTATGCTTGTTGTAGGTTCCTCATCAAAAGCTTGAAGAATCATTTCATCTACGGCTACATTATATTGCACGGCACTCACTCGAGGTTCTTGATGATGTAGGTTTCCTGTCTCCTTCCTGTGAGAAGGTTTCGTGGTGTGGTATACGTCGATCAGGATATCGCTCCTGATAAATTCTTCGCGCTTCGCGCGCATTGCAGTTAGCCCTGCCATACGCGAGTAGCATGTCGGCATGCTCTTCTTTACTGAAGGTACGCATTTTACTATCAACACCGAAGATAAACACAACAATAAAACAGTTTAAATGCGGAAATAACAATAACAAGATTTAACAAACCAAAACTCAACGAAAAAAAGAGAAGAAAGTGAAACACACGGGCACTTCCAACAGGAGAGATAGTCAGACCTCAACTGACTGTACCGTACCTGTCACATCCCGAACGTCCAACCCAATGTTAGACAGAGACAAAAATCATTTTACATGTGCAAGAAAGAGACGAACTTTTTACCTGCGCTTACATTGACGGTATCGTTCAAACTGGTTCCATTGTTGTGTGCGGTTCGGCCGTGGCATAGTAGTATCCCTTATTTTTACAACATAATGAATAATTTCTATGACATGTAGCATACCGTTAGAAAGGGTATCAACTAAAGAACTTTTTAAAATAAGGCTAAGTTCAAAATGGCTTTTAGTTTTTTTAATAATTAATTTAGAAGTTGTAAAATTTCATTAATTAAATAAAAAAATTGACTTTGGAAGCTTGTAAGGAATTTTCTTGAAACCAGTTGTATAAAACAAATATGTTTTTAGATTTAAAAGATTTTGGAGAATGCAACAAAATTTGTTTTGTGCCTCTACACCCACAAACAAAAAAATTATTTCGAATTAAAGGAAACATTTTGGGCACATTTTTCATAAAAAAAAAAAATCATATGTAACCAACCGTGACATTTGGGACAAAGGGTGTATGGGTAGAACCTAGCTAATGACCTCCCAAATCCCTGAAAAAATTGTGTCGGTCCATGCGCCAAACACCCTGTATATAATTATTTTCTTCTCTTTTAATTTTCTTTCGTTCTTTAAGACTAACATCATATTATTTGCGCTTTCTTATTGTTCCTTTTTTTGTAAGCTCATCTTTTGTAGATTCATCTGAAGATTCTGGAATCGTTTTTTCCAAACACGGTTGAGAACATGGAATGAATTCGGAGCCAGAATCATCAAATAAAACTGTTTCACTTGCCAATTCAGTGACATAGCTTTCGGAGAAATCGCAGACCAAAACTATTTCGTTTTCCTTTAATTGTGATATGGGTTTTTGGTATTGGCTTTGCTGTTGTTGCATGTTATAATTGTAGCTTTGAATCCGTCAGATACCTTATCTGCTTTTTCTCTATGTGTTGTATCCTTGTTTCCTTCGTCCCGGTGTAATCCGACTCACGTCATCTCGTATATAGAATTGTGTTATTTCATCGATATTTATCTGTCTTATTTTCTTTTTTTTTTCCTGGCGTTGCCAATCAATCCCAGCATTTAGGTTACCACCGTTTTGTTTGTAGGATTGTCCACTATTTTTTTAAGTACACTTTTATCGTGGTGAGATTTAGTACTCCGATACGTTTTTTGCAATGTCGATTCTAACACTTCTTCCCTAGCACGCATTTTAGTAATAGATTAGAATTAGATTCAAAACATTAATTTCCTTCATATTTTTAATTTTGAGGCGATGCAGACGTTTCTTGTATTTTTCTTTTTGTGTTTTGAGTTTATCCGCACATTGTTGGAAGTATCGGCACTTTTTTACTAAAAATCTACACTTTCGCCGTAATCTGTTTAAAAATCCATCGTATTGCGTAAAACTATAGATTGAATTTTCGATAGCCCCCTTATAAAATCTTTATTATTATGTTGATTATTCAGTTCCCAAAACTTGCACGTGCTTGCGGAAAATAATGTTGTTTATAGAACGGTATTCGAATAAATAGCGCCCAACAAGGCGTTTTGATGGTTCACTTTGAAAAAAGAATTTTATAGCGTCAAAAAACGATTTTTAAAGCCATAATTATCGTCACTCAATGCTATTTAATTTTGTTTCGGACCTCTGCATCAAGAATTACAGCACCCAAAAGGAAACGTTTTTTAGTCATCACAGTTTATTCTCACCCATAACATAACATCACGACTTTAATCCCCGAAGGGTTGGGCAGAGGTGTACCTAATCGTGCACACACATTTTGCCAGTTATGTTGAAGTCACATGTAATAGGGCGAGCCTATTTCCATCAACCGTACACCAATCCAGATTCCATGGCTGCTACTGAGAAATTCCTGATGGAATAACATTATTATTTAGAGTATTTTTTTTCAATTGCATACCTTAATGTTAAAAATCGCCAAAATTGCCCCACGTATTTAATGGACGCCACCTCACACAAGCACCTCCTTGCTTAAAAAATGATCTCCAAATCATGTGTGTACATAGAAGTTTATGTAATTTAAATAAACATTATTATTTTAACACTGCCCTACCCGAGAATCGATCCCAGGACCTAATATGTAGTAGTCATGTTTGCGACCACTCGACCAACGAGGCAGTCTCACTCATACACACCAAAGTTTCCACGCGAACAAAGTCGCGGGTAACAGCTAGTATATAATAAAAGACAAAAATAAGAAATGGTCCTTAACCATTTCTTATAGTCTTTTAGCGCTGGTGGCTCTGGAAATTTTAGGTGCTTTTCGAATGCGCCATCAAAGGAAAAAGTTTGATTAACAGCTGTAGCCTGACCTGTCTTTTGTATACTTTCAGGATCTTTCTGTGTCAGAGGATGTCCGTGTCTTTGTTGTGATTCTGTTGGTACATCAAAGATAGACGCCTCAAGTTCTTCATATTCTTTGATTTCATCCATTATAATATGGTTTTCTTTGAACTGGTTAGCATTTGGAGATTTGTTTGCCTGTTAATGCATTGATAGTTGACGCCTGAATGTCTTTAACCAGTAAAATGTTTCTTTCTCAGCATTATGAATATCAGCTGATACCGTGATAGGAAAACATTGGTTTTCTGACACAGAGTGGTCAGTTAGTGAGCGATTTTGATCTTGAGATATCTCAATCTCATTAAACCCAGTCTCGGGAAAACTTATATTTTCAATATTGCTGTCAGTGATATGTACAGGAATATTTTTTATTCAGTGTGCATACTTTGACAAGTTAAACTTAAATAAGTTTTATTAAACACCTATTTTTTATTTTGTCAAGTCTTAGTAAAAAAAATAAAGTTATCGTTAACGAAAGTTTTTTACTTTGAAATTGATTTTATGGATACCTA
The DNA here is from genome assembly GCA_947578425.1 of Eugnorisma glareosa. Classification (NCBI taxonomy): domain Eukaryota; kingdom Metazoa; phylum Arthropoda; class Insecta; order Lepidoptera; family Noctuidae; genus Eugnorisma; species Eugnorisma glareosa. The sequence goes on along the minus strand of OX387960.1, from coordinate 12,691,201 downwards.
AGGGCCGCGCGCGCGGACGCGCCCCCCGGCGCGTGGCGAAGCTCCGCGCTCGCTCGTTCGTTTTTCGTGCACAGGTGTAGGTAGGTATTGACCTGGGTTATATTACAATGTACTGATCGCTGATTTTATCTGGTTCGAACTAGAGTATTTTTTTAATTAGGCTGTGATCTGAAGTTATTTGAAGAGTAATTCAAATTTTTTCCTTAATACTTTCATAGGCTTAGGACCATCAAAATGCAGAAAATAAAGCATTATAATCAATTAAGTTATGGCACTATTAAAAAAATAATAAAATTAAAGTGTTTACAAGAAAATAGATTCTTAGGCTATAAGGATTAAGCAACAATATACAAAAATGTATTTGTTTTAATTTTGTGTAACATAAAAAAAATATACTTAATCATTTTTTAGCGTACATTATTATATGTGATTGTATATTTATTTTAAATTTAGTTTTGGTTACTTTGCATTTATTTATTAAAACGATATGCACATAATGTAAAAAGTCGGACTTAATGCCTAGGGCATTTTCTACCAGTCTGTCTTAGGGTGATACTCGTACAGAGACAAAACAGTAGGTGCATTAGTACAGAAAATTGCGAAGACGAAATATAATAATAAATACATATAAACATACATACAAACAAAATATGCAAAGTAATGAAAGATAAAAAAAAAAGATATAGATGGAGAAAAACACCAAATTAATTGTGTGATGAGTCTGCCAACTTCTTATGTAAGTGTTCGCGAGCTTTTACCTTGAATGTAATCCTACCGGTTGCCGTCCTGATATTCAGAGGGAGCGAATTCCATAGGAAAACCGCCTGGACAAGAAAAGAAGAATTAAGAAAACCAGAGCGGTGAGAAGGACATCGTAGAAGAAGATTATTGGAGGAACAAAGGGTTTTGCTGTGCGCAGAGCCGCAGAGTATAAATATTGAAAGTGAGAAGTCAGATACGAAAGAAAAGTGGGTTTGTCTAGAAGAGAAAATAAGGTTGTCAAAGCCCTTAACGCTCTGCGCTACGTTACGTAGTACGTTCTTTGTTTTCAAAACTATTGTTTCTGGTACATCGGTTATATTTAAATAATCATCTTGTTCAAAAATTATAATACTAGACAAACTAACTCGGTAAGAGAGAGTCTGTAATCGTACCATTTTCTGTGTTACACTGACGGCATAATCGAGTCTTACTAGATCATAACATTGAGTTTGCCGAATCTTCTAAGCCAGTCGCTATATTCATCTGCCACTATAACTATATCCAGTGGTAAAATTGCATAATTTCGTTCAGACACATAATCACATCTGGAGCATTGTTTAACATTTTTCGCCCTAGAATAAACAGTTATCAAAATACTTTCAAAAAATTTTGTAACGTTACACGTACAGTTGACAACTTGAATATTGCCTCGTATTACTTTTTCGAAAGAGTTAACAAAGGCGAACGGCAGGGTTGTATGGGAGTTTCGTACACCTAATAAAATATCGTGTTTTGGGATACTTTTTGTTATAATTGGTAGTCAATACGATAGGCAAGCCCTTTTAAAATTCTTAGATTTTTAGAAGTTGGGACCTAAAAGTTATAACCAGTTTTATTTTCGAGGTTATGTCCCAATAAATATTATTACGTGTAGGCACATAAACATTGTTTTGGTGAAAAAGGATATGTTCTAGATAGCTGGTGCTATCTTTGTAGTATTTTACTTATCATTAAGTTGGCAAATTGACATGATAATTGTACCTATTCAGTAGGGTGCTTTAGGAGAGACCTACGCCCAGCAGCGGTCTGCAATAGTTTGATGATGATGATGAATGATGAAGTGCTGATGGAGTTTTGAGTGTGGGTAAATAAAAAAACTTTGTTTACGTAAGAACTTACATTTATTTTATTGTTCATATAATTACCTAATCGATTCTTAATATTACACACATCAAAAGTGTCTAGGGATCAAGCATTTTTATGTGGATTTCTTGAGATTGAGATGTGGCTTTGTAATAAATTTATGATTTTATAAATTTATATGGATCCTTTTTGGTGCATTTCATAATTTGAATCAGGAACTGTGAATCAAATTCGAGTAAAAGATGAAAATCAGCTGTCAATATTTTCCCTATAAAAACATACAACGCATTGAAGACATTATTAGTGCTACTGTTTCCCTACTACTGATTAAAACCAACGTTATTATGGAGCGGCGACGTCATTTAAGCAGGGAAGAAATGCTCAGAGCCGTGGGAATGATAGAAGCTGGTTCCCGGCAACGTACTGTGGCTTTAGCTCTGAATACAAGTCAGAGTGTTATCAGTCGACTTTGGACACGTTACCGAAGCACTGGTACCGTGGCTGAGCGCCATGGAGGACGGTATCGCTGCACCACACGGAGACAAGACCGATACATTCAAATCTTAACTCGAAGAGCTCCAACAATAACCGCCATGATGTTAGCCGTGAGGCTTCATCACTCTTCAGGGAACTTAATTAGCGACCAAACAGTCAGAAACCGCTTGCATGAAGTGAACCTTCATTCCCGAAGACCGCTACGGGTACCACCTATAGCAATGCACAATCGTAGGATACGATATCAATGGGCTCTTGAACACAGAAATTGGGCAGAAGAACAATGGCGTTTCGTGTGCTTTTCTGATGAGTCTCGTTTTGGTATGAGACCGGATACAAGACGTATACGACACTGGAGAACCCCTGGACGCCAACAGCGATTAAAATCCTGCCAGGAAGTCCATCCTTATAGTGGTGGAACCATCATGGTATGGGCGGGTATTTGGATCGGCGGAAGAACTGAGTTGATTTGGATCAGAGGCAACCTCAACGCTCAAATTTATGCTGAGACGATTGTATCAGACGTCATCGTTCCTCTACAAGTGCAAATCGGTCCCTTATTTCAGTTAATGCATGATAATGCACGACCGCACACCGCAAGAGTTGTAAGACAGACTCTCGCCGCAGCTAACATCAATGTCCTGCCCTGGCCTGCTCAGTCGCCAGACTTGTATGAAAACTTTCGTAATAACTGATGGAAACAAGACATCTTTAATTATATTTACTTTTTATTGTAACTTAGGTACAGCCATCTTTGCTAATACAAAATCATAGACATAGAGAATGATGAACAAACGAGTGAGGTATGATCATAGATAATCTATAATATCTTAACACTCCCCCTCAATTTTATGTTTCGCAAAACTTACAAATTGCTTCTCTAAATAAAAAATAATTCTACCAAATTTTACTTATAACATGGCAACACAAACTTGCAAATATTTAAATTCTTAAATAGTAACACTAAAACTGACATATCTAGGTTTTGACAGAAAAATGTGACAAGTGTTAATCTAACCTAAAATAAAAACAATTTGCAAACATTCTTTAAAGAAATAATTTACAAAACTAACAACTTATCACGAAAATAGCAAAACTTAACACTACACAATGGTTTCGTCATAATGTCCGAAGTGTTTTCACTGGTACTTACGTATTCAACTATCAAAAAATTTTGGTTTACAATGTCTTTTATGAAATGATATTTAATGTCTATGTGCTTGGAATGTTTCGTATTTTCACTATTATGTATCATTTTTATAGCACTCTGATTGTCCACATAAAGCACAACATTACAGTTTTCGTTAAAGTCAACTGATAATCCTTTCACAAATAATAGTTCACTTACACAACTTGCAGCAGCTATGTATTCACTTTCAGCACTGGAGAGAGATACAGTCCTCTGTTTTCGTGATGACCATGCGATTAGATTCCCTTGGTGATATATTAGTGCTCCACTGACACTTTTCCTTGTGGTTTTATCACCTGCCCAATCGGCATCTGAAAATGCTGTAATATTAGAACATTTATTTGCGTTTTCTTCTTTCTCCTGACGATAGTATGTCAATTCTTTATTCATTGTGCCCTTCAGATAGCGTAATACTCGTTTTGCAGCTATCCATAAGCTTCTCGTGGGTTTATCTAAATATCGACTGAGGAATGAAGTTGCAAAAGTGATGTCCGGTCGACTTATTGTAGCCAGGTAAGTTAAACTTCCAATTAATTCTCTATATGGCATATCACTAATTATTTCTTCTTTTTCAGGTACTTGAAAGTTGTTTTCCATCGGCGTCTTCACTTCTTTACAATCTTGCATCTTATACTTTTGTAATAAATTTTTAATAAACAGTTTTTGTGATAATTTCAGAACATTTTCATTTCTCTTAATTTCAATTCCTAAGAAGTTAGATACTCTTCCCATATCTTTAGCTTTGAATTCTTCTTGTAATTTTCTTGATATTTTATTTATTTCACTATTCTTTCCCATCAGTAAAATATCATCTACAAATAATATGAGCCATATATCTTTTCCTATGTATAAACATATATCATGTTTTGATCTTGTCATGTTTATTGTTTGACAGAAATTATCGAATCTTATATTCCAACATTTTGGTGACTCTTTCAATCCGTATAAAGCTTTTTGAAGTTTCAGAACAGTTCCTTTTTGTTTATTTTCCAAACTTATTCCCTCTGGAACTTTGATGTATACTTCTGTATGCAAATTTCCATTTAAAAATGCTGTAGGTATGTCCAACTGCTTTGTTTCCCAGTTATTATTTATTACTTCTGATAATCCCATTCTTATGGTAGTCATGTTAGCTACAGGGGAATAAACATAATCTTCTGTATACTGTTGAAATCCTCGTGCAACTAATCTTGCCTTTTTAGTTCCATCTGATTTTGTTCTAAAAATCCATTTTGTGTCAATAGCACTTTTTCCTTCTGGCAATTTTGATTCTATCCATGTGTTTTGTTCCCTTAATGATTTAATTTCTTTATCTATTGCTGTTTTCCATTCTTTATCTTGTTGAATGGCCTCTGTGTATGTAGCAGGATCGCTTTCACTTGAAAGTAAACAATAATCTTCATATGTATTTAAATCAAATTGTTTAGGCTTTATTACTTCTCTTCCACTTCTTGTTCGCTTGATTTCTATGTTTTGTTTTTCTGGAGTGGAGTATTCATTCTCTTCTGGATCATAATAACTTTCTTCATCTTGTATTGGTTCTGAATACTTTGTTTCTTTTATTACTTGTTTTTCCTTAGGTTCCACACACATTTCATCCTGAATTTCATTTTCTTCAAAGTATCCTTTTATATTTTCGTTTTGTTCTTCATGTTGATATTTAATGTTTGTTTCATCAAATCTTACATCTCTTGAGACAAATATCTCTTCAGTTTTTGGGTTCCACAAGGTATATCCATTCATAGAATATCCTATCATTCGAGCTGGAACTGCTCGACTTGACCATTTATCCTGTTTAGGCATAATGTGTGCCCATGCTTTGCATCCAAAAACTTTGATTTTATTGAAAATTAATTCCTTGTTTCTGATCCTCGCAGGTACTTTATAATTTATTGAAGAACATGGCGATCGGTTGATAAGAAAAGTAGCCGTTAAGACTGCTTGACCCCATAGGTGTCTAGGTAGATTTGTTTCATCCAACATGGTTCTCGCTTTATCGTATATTGTTCTGTTCATACGTTCAGCTTTTCCATTTTGCTGTGGGCTGTATGGCTGGGTGTATACAATTTTGATACCTTTTTTATTACAAAACATTTTAAGACTTTCAGCTGTAAATTCGCCTCCATTATCACATCTGATCCTTTTCACTTTTATCCCATCTTGTCTCTCTTGTTCTATTATATAGTTGATTAATTTCTCTGTGGCTTCATTTTTCCTTTTTAGCAAATATGTCTGAGTGTAATGAGAATAGTCATCTGTTATTGTTTGGAAATATTTATATCCTTGTTTAGTTGCTTCTCTTGCTGGTCCTGCAATATCAGTGTGTATCAAATCTCCTATCTTACTTGACCTTGGACTTTGTAATCTGTTAAATGGTAGTCTGGTTGATTTTGACCTCATGCATGCTTCGCACACTTCCTTGCTATATGGTAATCCTAGTATTGCTAGGTGTTTTCTACACATATGACCCATTCTTTTGTGCCATAAATCTTTATCTTCTTGTATCACATTACATTCATCTTTATCTTTTATTTTTATTGAGAAGGTATATAACATATTTTTCTTTTCTCCAAAATATTTCCTTTTACCTGCAGTTATTATCAACTTATCCTTTTTGAAAATTACTTGCTTTCCTCGTTCTGCCAATTTATTGACCGACATTAAATTGTTACTAATTCCTGGTACAAGGATGACCTCCAGTCTTAATGGTTCATTTTTGTAATATCCATCAAGATATCCTGATTTATATGCCGTCAGTATTTGACCATTAGCAATTTTAATTTCTAATTTCTGTGAAAGTTCCTTGACATCTGTGAGGTATATCTCATAAGATTCTTTTATGAAATGCTGAGTTGCTCCTGAATCCACAACAAATGTTAATATTCCATCATTACTATTACAAGCAAGTGCTTCATTTGAGGCAATAAATATTGGCTGACTTTCAGCACGATGAGCAGTGCCTCCACGGGTTCTTGGTCCTCGATATCCTCTTCCTCTGCCTCGTCCTCTACTATAGCACTCATAGGACTTATGTCCTTTCTTATTACATTTATAGCATGTTATATTCGATATAAGAGATGTATGAGGCTCGTTTGAAACTGTTTCTTTTCTTATTTCATGATCAAGTAATTTTGTTTTTACAAAATCTATTTTTATATCAGTGTTCACCGCATCCAAAGCTGTAATTATGGGGTTGTATTCTTCACTCAGTCCTGTTAACAGATAGCATACTTTGTCTGTGTCATTTATCTTATCCCCTGAGACTTCTAGATCCCTGATGATGTTATCAAAGTTTGAAAAATACTCTTGAAGGTTTCCTTGTTGTTTCAAGTTTACAAGTCTTCTTCGCAGACTCAATTTGGAGATTACACTTTTCCTTTGGAATGTACTTTTCAAAGTGGATATCATATCCTTTGCGTTTACGCATTCTTTTATCAGATTTAGATGCTGATCCGTTAGACATTGAACAATAATGTTTCTTGCTTTTGCATCGGCTTGTTTATTACCGTCTTCGATTTTTGGTAATAACAAAACTTCACTCAATCCCTTTTCTTCTAAAATACAATTCACCCTGAACATCCAATTGTCGAAAGCTTCTGGATTTAGTTGGGGAAAATTGTGGAACGACGTAGTTTGCTGCCCGGCCATCTTTTTTCTTCGTTACGCTTTTGTTGCGTAAAATTAAATCTTTGAAAATCTATCTCTTCGACATTATTTGGCGTCTGGCTCTGCTGGGCCCATAACCTATGAAAACTTTCGTAATAACTGATGGAAACAAGACATCTTTAATTATATTTACTTTTTATTGTAACTTAGGTACAGCCATCTTTGCTAATACAAAATCATAGACATAGAGAATGATGAACAAACGAGTGAGGTATGATCATAGATAATCTATAATATCTTAACAACTTGAATCCGATTGAGCATGCATGGGATATGCTACAGAGAAGAGCTCTGCCGAATATGGAGGGTATCCAGTCGCAAGAAGACCTTTTTTTGTTGTTGCAACGAACATGGGCGGCCATTCCACAGCGTGATTTGGATGAACTCATTTTGAGTATGCCAAACCGATGTTCTTGTGTTGTTAGTGTTCGCGGTAGAAACACGGTGTTATTAATTGTTTAAGTTACCCAATAAAATTTTAAAGAAAACTGTTATTTCAGTCTTTTTTTCGAACTTTTGTGTTAGTGGTTCAAATGTCAAAAATCCCTTTATTAGGAAAATGGCAAATTTCTTTATTAATGCAAAGGTGACTTGGTTTATCGTTACTGTGACAAACGAAAACACTTTATTTGATGAATCCTTAAAGAAAATTTTAATTAATATCAATCAGGAGAAAAGTTATTGCAAAAATATATGTTGATCCCTAGACACTTTTGATGTGTGTATTTCATCTAAGAAAGGAGCAGGTCGGGTCATACCTTCATGGCGAGCGTAACTAAGGTACCAAATAATGCTCATAACATGTGAGCAGCATCCCACTGTTCTTAAACCTACAATGCAATTACAGCAATAACTTTTGATTGCGTCCCGACCATTCATATTTGTTTCTGCAACTATGAAAACAAAATAAGTTCTAGCAGAAGAATGGCGGGACTTTATTTTAGCACGAAGCAACATTGGGTTTATTCCCTCTAAGCCATGTATTCTCTCTCGAGATACCTCTAATGTATACACTCCATGAAAACGAAAATGCTCACCCACATATGAACGAGCCTGGCGAATTTGGTATATACCACAAGCAAATAATATCAATTCCTCCATGGATAGCCGCGGAAAGGAGAGGGTTGTCGCATCTATGGGTACAAACCAGGAACCGCGCCTGTTTAAATTATGTAATCTAACTAATTCAGCTACAGTATTTGTTAAAAACAGGCGCTCAAATATGATTGACACAAACTGCTCTGCATGTATATTTTCTGTAAATGGCGGAGTAAACGCATTCAGCAGAGCAGCTGCTATTTTAAAATCTGCCATTAAATTGCGACAACCACGGTTAAAATATTCATGGCGGAATATTTTGAAGTCTCTCTTAAAACGGCCATTCACCGCTTCTACTACCCACCTGTTAATAGTGACACAGCGTGAACGGTTGGCATCAAGAGTAGATAGCTGTGATTGGCCGTCTTCTTTGGTTTCAGGCATATGACCTATGTATCCTTTCTGATGCAGACTATCCATGCAGCCACGAAAACCTCTATCTACAATGAAGATATCGTATTCGTTATAAAAATCATTAAATTCAGTTTCGTTTAATAAATCATTCATTATGGTGGCATCATTTGTAGTGGCACTATATGGTCCGCGTACATCTATAATATATCCATCAGAGGCACAGAGGATAAATGGCTTTAATAAATTCCTATATTTATGAAGGGAATATGTATCCTTTTGGAACAAGTAATTACTACTTTTTTGTGTATATATACAGAGTGTAACAGAAAGGGTATAATCATATGGAATACTGAGGTACGGACCATCAAACTGAACAACTTTCTCTATGGGACCACCATCGAAATCGAAAAATGTATGGGACAGCTGATTATTTTTTTACGATTTCGATGGTGGTCCCATAGAGAAAGTTGTTCAGTTTGATGGTCCGTACCACAGTATTCCTTATGATTATACCCTTTCTGTTACAGGCTGTATATGTTGCATCAGCTATTGTGATTGCAGGTTTTTGATCAGCTGGTGCATTAGGCTCACCAAAAATGTGATCGGCAATGTATGCATTTCTTGCTGCCACTTGCTCCCTTCTTAAATGAGAAAAACCAAGAAATTGTGGAACATAATCAGTTAGCAAAATATTTCTTGCTACAGACATTAATGTCTCTAGGGTCCTTCTCGGAACTTGAAATAGACATGACAATCTGTCCCCTGAATCCCTAGTCCTTAATTTACACAATAAGGCTGTTAATGCAAAACTACCCCGATGCATATTCCTGAGCCTGGGTGTTACATCTAATATTTGTTGATGTTGTTGTTTATTTATGCCTATAAAGTACTTTACGTGGTTATCAGGGTAGTTTTGAATATTCTCATAAGAGATGTTGCTTAACCCTTCCATTAATATAAAAATGATCTCCTCTATGTGTGTGGAAGTAAAGCTATTAAGGCTATACTCAGCAGTATACAGGTTTTCATAATTAGCGTCCTGTCTATGAAAGGAGCAAATACGAGCTCCTCTTGGTATAAAATATTGATACCTAACCAATACATCTTGCCTGGTTTCTTCAGGCACAATATTTCGCTCTGGTTCCATGCACTCTTGGAAAATGCAGTGTCTTGGTGTTTCAGCTGCTCTTCTTATATTGGGCAACACAATATATTGGGGTCTTTCTTGTGGTCCTTCTGGAACATAGAAGCTCAAATCTCGAGCTTGGCCCCAGCAAACTCCGCAAACTTCATTCATGGATGACATCTGTAAATAAATACTATTGATGAAATATAAATTAAACACTAAGTACAGATAGACATAAATTGCGCCCAACATGACCAAGCTACAGAATAGTTCTTGACGTACAAAGATTGGCTTTCACCTTACAGAAAACCATTACCAAAAATATCTATGTTGTGTTAATATGAGAGAGAAGGGCTAAGTTACAATGGAAAAACCAGTATCCTTTTGTTGTTAGTAGAGCCAACATCATGACTGTCCCAACATGACATGTTTAGCAACATAAAATAGTAATTGCCCTTTGCATGACACGTTTTTATAAGCAAATTACCATAAATATATTATTTCATATAAACCTGTTGGTGCTCCAACAAACAAGCAGTGTTGTCAGGATTCCACTCTTGATCTGATGTTGGGGTGGATAGACTCTGACCACATACAGCACACATCAAGTCAGAATGATCACCCTCCAGATGATCAGGTACAATGGGTTGAATATCTTCATTTGGTGGAACAACCCTAGTTCTTCTAGCTCTTAGCCAACACGGCACACAAGCTTCATCTTCAGAACGAAGCTAAAATAAAAAATATAAATAAAAAAGCTTGCATTTAAAAATGCATGGATTAGTGGGAAATAATTTACATTGTTTTAACACATACATCAAATCAAGATACCTAATTGATAAAAGTTATAATAGTTACATGTTGTGATACCTCTCGTGGTTGGATCCAAGTAGCAACTGTGTTAGCCATTCTTTGTTCTTCTTCATTTGCACCTTCAATCAAAATCCTGCGTCGACTGATTCTTAGTAAGGATCGTCCGCATACAACACAAACACTTTGATGGCCTATGCGTCTCCTATTATCAGAAGAACGTAGATGAGTAGCTAGCTGCCAGCATGCATGGCAAACATGGTCAGCAGGAGTTATCTGGAAATAATGAAGTGATTTTGAGTACGGCTCAACATTGCTTTATATGACTATGACAGTCATACTAACAGAGTAATAACTATTATAACCTAGACTCTGCCCAAGTTTGAGCAAAATCGTTATAGTAAAATACGCTGTCTGTGTCAAAACATAAAGTAGAGTAAAAGAAGGCCTTAGAGGCTTCCTACACAGATGCGGGTTTTTTGACAGAAAGCCCTAGGGGCTTTCTACACAGACGAGGGGCAGCAACCAAGTGTTAGGCAAGAAAACAATACATGTAAACGATCACTTAAGTGTTTGTACATTTAAAAGGATAAATTGTAAATATTTATACAACCACAACGGTGTTTGTTATTTTTTCAAATAATATTTAGATTAGTTTTAGTACACACATATTATTTTAATAAGATATCGTATAGTTTAAATGGTAAGGACTACTTTTTAACACGTAAAAGATATCACTTCGTAACTGGCACACTCGTGCGCAAAATGTTATTTAGAAACTACTTACATCTCTAGGATATGTCCATAGTCGAATAGTATTGACGATATCTTCACTCTCATCGGATAAAGCGTGCCTTCTTATTCGGGACAAGCGAACGTTGCAATTGATGCATTGCAAACTCGTCATTTTAATTATAGATCGTACACACACAGCACAATTAATAAAGCGTCCTTTCGCGAAAGTACTATCAACAGATAGAGTACGGAGGAGCAGTAGCTCAACTCAACGTAAAAATGTCCAGATAATTTGCTAAATTGCTCAGATGCAGTTAAAAACCACAATCCAAAACAACAGCAAAGAACTGAACAGAGACTCTGAAAGATTTTCCTAACCTGTCAATAAAATAATTGCCAATACAAAAAAAAACATTGATGGTGAAAATAATTCCTATCATTAAATAGTTAATTATTAAGAACAATCTTAATAATGCAATAATTATTCGTTGTAAGGTATAATGTGTAATTGGTTAATTATATTTACTGTTATTTCTATTTTTAAATAATTATTTATCATTTTGAGCGCCGTGATATTTTACAAATGGCAACTTCTAAATAAATAACTACGCTTAGTTGCGTTTAGTATAAGATTATATTACGTTTAATTACTTAAATCTTTTAATTGATATAATTAATTAATCCGGACTTCTAAAAATACTAATGTTACATGAAAATGAATGGTTTAGTTGCCTTATTAAGTGGTACAAATTCTATTACAGAACAACAAAAAAAGTATGTTGTACGAATTCTGCCGTTCACCTTTCTGTCCTCAATCCTACATCTATTTAACATCATCGTGGTTCGATAGGGCTTTTACTAGGGTAGCAAATGCAGAACTTTTTCCTTCAAATAATTCATGAATACTCCTGTGCTCCTTGTATGCGACCGCGAATGAGTGGGCCACAGCATCGAAAGCACATGTAACGACTGTCAAAGATCTTCATTGACAGCCGGGACCAACGGCTTAACGTGCTTTCCGAGGCACGGAGGAAACTCAGTATGTAATGGGCGGTCACCCATCCACAGACCAACCTAGGCAAGCGCGGCTTAACCTAAAGATCGACCTGAGCCGCTGTGATTATTTTGCCACGAGCTCTTCGGCCTACTGCTTGGTGATATTGGATATGAATTAAAACCATATCTTATGACACCTTTTTTGAACACATCACACCCTGCAGACAATTTATATAATGAGTCAAACATACGAACTAGGAATACGGTTGAAAGATGCTATGGTGTGTGCAAAAAGTTCAATGTCCTGAGGCGACAAATAACTTTAAAATTATCTCGTTCCAAGATGTTATAGTTGCCTGTTTTGTACTACACAATATTGCACTCGATGCAAATGAAAGTAATTTTGGTGACAATTTTTGAAGTTGAACTAAATCTAACTTAGCTTGAGTCAGCTCATCAAAAAGTGTATTTTTTGGTACATTTGCTGTAAACAAAAGAATAGTTAAGTTATGTGGGTAAAGAAATTGTACATTTTAGTATAACGAATTCTACCAACCAATCAGTGCAGGATGTTTCCTTGATTTTAAATTTCTTCTACTAGTGACATGCCATTTTTTATTTGCTGATGTTGTTGGAGTTAGAAAACTTTTACTGGCATCATGGTCATGCAACGCTTTGTCTGTAACCAAAAAATGGTAATACTATTACATAAATACATTAATTTTACAAAGTCTTGATATATTTTCGCAATGTTCGAATGAGACTGGAATCAGAAATCAGAGCTGTGACCAGCTCGGTTCCAGTTTATTCATTAGAAACAAAAATTCAAATCTGTTCTCATTATAATGTTAGTGTAGGTTATTGACTTCAGCTATATCAAACTCTACAACAAAACAGAAAAATATTTAAAAAAATCTATTAATAACATTCAAATTACCTAGATTTATATATTTTTCTTCTTCAAATGTTTCACTGCTAGTCGTGGATGGCAAAGGTTCGCTTTCATTTGAAACAAGTAGTACCACTTCTGTAAAAAATAAACATTACGAATTACCAAGAAATATTTAACGATCAGCAACACAGCAAGCACATTAAACTATTGTCTGAAGAATTAATATTCTTCAGATAATAGTACATCTACATATTGATAGGTGCCTAGCAGGATGTATACTATGGACTTACGCTTTTGAGGCGCACATTCTTCAACATCAGATGTGTCCTGCACTAATTGTGCTAGGTATTTCCTTGATATCAAATTTCTTCTACTAGTGAAATCCCATTTTTACTTGATGAATTAGTTGGAGTTAGAAATCCTTTACTGGCATCATCGTCATGCAACGCTTTGCCTGTAACCAAAAAATGGAAATGCATTACATAAATATATTAATTTTACAAAGTCTTGATATATTTACGCAATGTTCGAATGAGACTGGAATCAGAAATCAGAGCTGTGACCAGCTCAGTTCCAGATTATTCATTAGAAACAAAAATTCAAATCTGTTCTCATTATAACGTTAGGGTATGTTATCCACTGAAACGTAAAAAAAATATATATATCCCGTTGACCGCCCCGGCGCGCGATTAGGGATTTGGGTGGGGGGGGCATTCCCATTTCCAACTTAGAGCTTGGTAACTCGTAAACTCCTGCAGCTATACCTAAATAAAAATACGTGAGTATAGCTGCAACTATGCAGAATCGAGTTATGTGAAAACTGAATTACAATAACTAATTATACAGATCGGACTAACTTACCTAGTGACGTCCGATCCTTAATTATGTGAAGTAATCTCGTCCTCATTTAGTACTTGTAGTTTGCACTTCTTGCTAACTCGCTATCACATTTTTTAAAGATGAATCGATTCCATCAAAACGAAAAATGTTATCTGTGGTCCGGTCGTAGGCGCGCTTTCTTGACATCTGTCAACTCATTATTTCAAAGCATATGATCGGGACTTCAAGATGACCGATACGGTTATCGTACAGTCCCGATACATTAGATAACAACACAACTTTAAAAAGGGGTCTAGATAAGACAATATAATACACATTTAAGTAGGCTGATCTTCTGGGAAGGGTTGGGATACAATGAGGACGAGATTACTTCACATAATTAAGGATCGGACGTCACTAGGTAAGTTAGTCCGATCTGTATAATTATGCTCCGTAATCTCGTCCTCATTTAGTACTTGTAGATGTTCAAAGAAGAAAGTTGTGTTGGTAACATAATCAACATCTTTAATCATTGAACAATGTAACTTAACATACTATTCTGAGTATCATTACTTAGTTAGTAATTATACATTATTTATATTTAAGGTAACATAACTTAAATCTTCTCTGACACTGGTATCAACCAGTGTATAATAATCTTATAAAGAACTCAATTTGGTACTTATATCAGACAGTTACCATTGACCTTAAATTTAATCAACTCTCACTCTCTATAGAACACACTGCTTGTGCAAAAGCATTTGAATCACTAACTATAGGTCTCTTATAAAAGCGAGCAAAAGTTGAGGAATTTGTAGTCCAACCAGCTGCTTTTCTTATAACTTCAATATTAATACCCACTTCAGAAGCTTTTGAGGTAGAAGCATGCCTTGTGCTGTGTGATGTGAATTTGGAAGTATCTATTCCACTATTAGTTAAAATTTGTTTTATCCACCTACTAATAGTTGCAGTAGTGGCGGCATGATATGGTTTTCTTATAGTTATAATTAGTGATTTACAATCTTGTCTTATATTTTTGTAATATCTAGATAGAACAAAAGGGTAGTAGCAGGACATACAGACAAGTTCTCCTTAAAAAATGGTAGTATCAGATTGGGCTGAGATCTACCAGGTGCAGAGGTTTTAATAATTTCTGGAATTTTTATGTTAATATTATCCTCATTATATGAAATGTTATCTATACTTATGAGAGGCAAGGTTTGAATTCTGTGTGCAGTTACAAGGGCTAATATGGTAACTAACTTTTTGGTAATTAGTTCTAAATTGAGAGTTTCATTAGGGAATAATTTAGACAAATAATTCAAAACTATACCGGGATCCCATATTACTTCATATTTAGGGTTCTTAGGTCTTAATCTAAATATACCCCTGAAGAACCTTGACAGTCGATCGTCTGTGCCAATGTGGGGCCCTAGAACTAAAGAAATAGCTGACCTAATGGTATTGAGTGAGCTATATGATAGTCCCTCATTAATTTTTTTTTTTGTCAGAAAACATATCACAGTGGGAACTGAATCTAGGAGAGGGTCAATATCTTGGTTCTGACAATAGGAAATCCACTGCTTTAGAGCAGACTCATATTGCTTTCTTGTTTTGGTAGACAAAGAAGCTGAAACTATATCAAGGGAAGGAAGTGGTATTCCTCTTCTCAGGAAAGAGATCCTGATAATATGGCGGCAATCAGTTTGAGACTCCTGTGCAATGGATGTGGATCCCTGGAAGGAGACAACAGTAAATCATGACAACCCTGTCATGATTTACTAATAATTACTTAATATTATTAATACCAATATAATTTTTTTCAGAAATAACCATGGACTCAAATAAGGGAAACCATGGTTGTGAGGGCCACCAAGGTACTACAACTATGCCTGTCGCCCCTTCCCTTTTTATTTTCTGTAAAATCTTACTTATAAGTGCAAATGGTGGGAATGCATAAAAGAAATCACCGCACCATTTGACAGTGAATGCATCAACACAGCATGCATCTGGATCAGGGAGCCATGATATATATTTCTGACAGTGTTAAACTTGTTTGCAAATAGGTCAATACGAGGCTCACCAAGTTTAACAATAATAGTCTTGTAGGCTACATCACATAACTTCCATTCAATCTCTGTATTTGGACGCCTAGATTCCAGATCTGCGATAGTGTTTTCTTTAGAACTGATGTAAGATGCATAGATCCAAATGTGTCTTTCCTCACACCATTGCCACAACTTTCTGGCTAAGTTATTAAGGTGGGGAAAACGAGTGCCACCCATTTTATTGATGTAGGCTATGGCGGTTGTGTTATCTATTCTAAGTAAAACTTCACAGTGACTGAGTGTGCTTGCAAATGTTTTGAGTCCTATAAATGCTGCTAAAAGTTCAAGGTAATTTATGTGGAACTTTTTATCATCAGTTGTCCAGTGCCCATGGCTTCTGATATCATTACATACCAGACCCCAGCCAGTCTGTGAAGCATCAGAAAATATTTCTAGAACAAAGTCAAATTGTTTTATTTTGTTGTGGGTTGTTGGGATGTGAGACAACCACCAATCTAGTTCTAACCTAATTTCTTTTGTGATAGGCAGCAGCGCTTTGTAATTTTCATTATTGTTTTTTAAAGCTGCTGTTTTGTTACTTTCCATAACTTTGGTGTAAAGCCAACCATATTCCACTGCTGGGCATGCAGCAACAAGGATACCTAGCAACTGAGCAAAATCTAATATTTTGCATCTCCTCTTAGATTTAAAATTCTTTAATAATTTAAGAATGAGATCTATCTTTTTCTGAGGAAGTGAGATATTAAACTGAACTGAATCTAACACAAATCCTAAATATTGACAGCACTGTCTGGGTTCTAAGGCTCTTTTTAGTATTGATAACAAACCCTAGATTTTTTAAGACAGTTTGAGTTGTTGACACATTTTTCAAACACTTAGCATATGAATCACCAAGGCACAAAATATCATCAAGATATATTACAGAAAGCAACCCCAATGACCTCAGGTGACACATAACTGGCTTCATGATCTTTGTGAATACATATGGTGCTGTGCTAAGCCCAAATGGAAGGCATGTAAACTCAAACAATGTATCTTGAAACTGAAACCGGAGAAATCTTCTATCATATTTTTTTATGGATAACAAGTAATAAGCATTTTTCAAATCTATAGTTGCCATAAAACATCCTGGGGTCATGAGTTTGGTTGCTGTCCTTAAGTCTTCTAGTTTGAAGTGGTGTGTAGTAATATATTTATTAAGTTTTTTGAGATTTAATATAAATCTCCATGTGCCATCTGATTTTGGATGCAAAAATATGCTGGATAAAAATTGATTATCTGCAGATAAACATCTTTCGATAGCACTTAACTGTAGGAGTTTATTAATTTCCATAGAAATAAGATTGCTTTCTTTCTGACTGAAGTTATTATTTTTAGGAATGGAAGTTTGTACTGGAATTTCATAAAAGGGTAGTTTACAACCCTTGATCCAATCATGTATTGTTGGATTAGTGATAACATTATTCCAGACTTCAGAGAAATACTGCAATCTACCAGTTTGTACCTGAGCTAGCGGCGTTCCTGTCCTTGACGTCGCGGCTGGCGCCTCTGTGGCGAGTGCCTCGGGCGTGTTGCTGGTTGTTTCACCTGGTTGTTCCGCTTCAGCACTGTCTTCTGCCTACTCGGACGAGGGGGCTGCAGGCTGTCTGTGTGGGCCCCGAAAGTTTAAATTCTTTGGTCTCGTCGGAGGTCTTGCAGGTGTGTTCTTCAATTCTTGTCCTGACTTTTTTACAGCTTTTATTGCACTAAACTTATCCTGTAGTTTATCCCCGAACAGGTACTCAGATATTGGTGTCTGCTCCATTAGCTCTTTCATATCCTTATTAAGGCCAGGTAGGATTAGGGAACGTCTAGTGATGCAGTTTTCATAATAAATGTGACAAAGTAGTCTGGCTGCATCACTTAGAGTCAAAATTTGATCACTACTCTCTTGGTTAGCGATTAGATTGTTTAACACTTTGCCTATTGATGTAATGGCAGCAGCCAAGGTGATCTGCTGCCCCCTGATTTGTTGGTCCTTTTTCACTCCACCATCACTCAGTGCAGCTGCCACTTCTTCGTTTAGTTTTGGCGGGTTCAACAAACTGCAGTTCTGTGGTGTTTCCTGCTTGTTTAGGATGTTTTGTCTTGTCTCCTCATTTAAACCCTTAACAATTATTGCTGACCACCACGCGGTGGTCAGCAATAATTGTTGCACAGCAGTCTGGCCACGCAGCCAGACTGCTGTGAAGTACTATAGGTGTCTTTGTTGGCTGCACCCCCTCATCTCCAAGGAGCTCCTCAATGCCTGGAGGAAGAGCTTCAGGTACGGTTGCTCGTTCACTGTCTGCCTCTTTCTGATTTCCTTCATTAGGTGATAGAGGACGACTGTCGGTAGTCAGAAGTGGCGGAATGTGTGATAATTGATGGCAAGGAGTCAGTGGTATTTGGCGATATGGGGAAGAGCTGTCGCGGCGAGTCAGGCTGCGTCGGGTTTTATCATGTCGTGTCTCACAACTTCGGTCGCGGTAACCACGGCTTCTCGAGCGTGTTCGATTGGATCGTGATCTACTGAAGCGGGCTTCATACTCGTCTACGAAGAATAATTAGAGTTAGACCTCTAACTGGTTGAGTTTAAATCCACGGCTAACCTCTCGTGATAGCTCAAGGGATGCAATAGGGACGAGATTTAGAACAACTGAACGTGTACATCATCGGCTGACCTCTCGTGAAAGCTCTTGTGATGTCGTTCTATTGTAAGTTAGATCATCGGCTAACCTCTCGTGAAAGCTCTAGTGATGTCTTGCACAGTTGGTGTTCTCATGGTTAACCTCTCGTGAAAACTCTAGAGACATGTGCGTCTTAGGGCACCAGGTAATTCTAGGAAAAGACGAGTGGGTAGGTATTCAAAAAGCTTACCAGTTTCGATGACGACTGAGTTTTCGCTTATTCAACCGATTTTCTAGTTCTCGCAGGCGTTCGTTAAGTTCCTTCATCTCTTCGTCTCGTTTTCTTCGATGTTTTCCCATCTCGGTTTGGTAATTACAAAATTTTCGGAACTTTTGTAATAGAAACGTGACCGCGCGCTTCACAAAAAAGTACAATGAGTTGACAGATGTCAAGAAAGCGCGCCTACGACCGGACCACAGATAACATTTTTCGTTTTGATGGAATCGATTCATCTTTAAAAAATGTGATAGCGAGTTAGCAAGAAGTGCAAACTACAAGTACTAAATGAGGACGAGATTACGGAGCATAATTCTAAGTAGGTAAATTAAAATTTAAACTTGAGAATGTCACGCCGCCACGGGTTGAATAACTGTAAAATATTGTTTTGTTTCTTTTTAGAAAACAGTAAAAAAAAACCTATTTATAATTAAACTATTTTTGATAACTTTATGTACTAACTTGGAATATTCTGAGTAGGATAATGAACCAAAAAGAACGACCCATACCCTCGTAAATTCGTGGCTGCCTTATACCTATTGTGCAAGCCGATAAATCGGCATGAACAAATATCTCGTAAACGCCTGCAGCTATACTTAAATAAAAAATACGCGTGTATAGCTGAAACCATACAGAATCGACTTATGTGAATATTAAATTACAACAACTAGTTTTAAGTACGTAAATTAAAAATGTAAAATTGAGAATGTCACGCCGCCACGGGCTGAATAACAGTAAAATATTTTTAGGAAAAAAAACTTATTTTTTAGTAAATATCATTAAAATCAAACCTATATATAATTAAACTAGACTTAGAATTATATATAAGTTTAATAAGTTTAACCTGGAATGTTCTGAGTAGCAAAGTGAACCAAACTAAAGGCCCATTCCGTCGCCGACTCATTGCCGCCAAAATGTGCATTGTTCCTAAGCCGTTATTGGCTTTACTTCAACTATATCTAACTCTACAATAAAATAGAAAAGTATTTATAAAAAAAAAAGCTATATATATCTAATAATCTAATAATAACGATCAGCAATACAGCAAGCACATTTTAATTCTTCAGATAATAGTACATCTACATACTGATAGGTGTCTAGCAGGATGTATACTATGGACTTACGGTTTTGAGGCGCACATTCTTCAATATCAGTCTGTGTCCTCGATTAATGGAGTACTTTCTATATATTCCTCCATTTGGTGATTATCAATGCCATCTGTAAAAAGTTTTTTTTTTTTGTAATTTGTAATGATTATCAAGTCCTACTTACAATGAACAACTTTTGATTGATAATGTCTTTTTTTAAAGTAATAAACTATCTTACTTTGACTATTTTGAGTTTGAGGTAAAACATCACAGTCATATTCCCTTTCCAAGCCATCAGTGCTTAATGCTATCAGCGCCTTGATTTGCTCTTCTACATTATCCAAAGGAGGTGCTGTATTCATACCACCTCCGGTTTTGTAGAGTTGCGAGCGTATTGTAGCCGACTTTTTCCTGACAGTACGTTTTAGGCCTTCATACTTCACCTTCAATGTTTTAGTTGATGTGAATGTCGAGCCAGATCGAGCATTATATTCATTTTGTATGCTTTCCGAAGCCACTTCTTTTCTTTTCCATGTGGAGGCATCACTTTGTTTATTTTCTAGTACAGCTTGGAATTTCTGTACTAGCGATACCAAAATGTCCTCCTCATGTAAATAAAAGTTTCTTCACTTCTCTCCCTTTTAATTTGTTTATCCATTATAATTAATCGTAGTGCAGAATAAACATAAAATAAAATAACACACAGCAAATCAACAGAGACGAAAACACAAATATGACAACTATAATGACAATTGACGATTGACGACGTTGATGTAGCATTGAACGAATGTAACGTATGTTTTGTTGCGTCATTCACTTAACCAGTAAGTTGTTACTCGAAGCTTCATTTTTGCTTGTGAAATTGATAGAAGATACTCGTCGCTTTTACTTGCCAATTAACGCTAATTGGTGAGTAACTAATCATCACTTTACTTGAGGATGGTGAAAGAAGCCCTAAGAGTCTCAGCTTTTAGAAGTGTTTAGTTAAATAGTATCGGCTAACATAAACAAACAT
This sequence comes from Eugnorisma glareosa, assembly GCA_947578425.1. Classification (NCBI taxonomy): domain Eukaryota; kingdom Metazoa; phylum Arthropoda; class Insecta; order Lepidoptera; family Noctuidae; genus Eugnorisma; species Eugnorisma glareosa. The sequence goes on along the minus strand of OX387960.1, from coordinate 12,670,079 downwards.
TTGAAAACTGTCGCAAAAAATGCCTACTTAAACTTTGGATCACTGTTTACATTCTGTTGCCTAAAGGAGATTGTCAATTTCGGTCCAAGTATGCTGCAGATGTACATTGTACCTTAATTTTTGATTATGGCAGCAAAACAAAATATCCCAGAGGAATTGTTATATTTGTATTTGTATATATATTATAAAAAAAACAGTAAAAAGGGTGAAAGAAGAAAGATAAAGAGGATAAAATGTTATTTATTTTTGTTACCAGTATAGACCAAAAAAAATATTATACTACTCTTCATCGATAATGTAATTTAGATTACAACTCTGCCGGGCGATTAATGTTATCTTCGTGTCTGGCCCACCCCAGAAACCATACTACACACATTATATGGGCACAGCAGCCCAGTGTGCGTTTGCCTATAGGGCATGTGCAGTAATAATGTTTGATTCGATTTAAAACTTGGTCACTTGTGTTTTTCAATATGTAGCAGTAGTTTAAATTCGAAGATGTATGCCTGCTGTTTATTTTGATTCTCAACAACCATACATTGGTTTCAATAGTGTTGTAATCACTTAAGTCGTTGAATTGGTCAGTATCGCGATAGACTTCAATTGTATAAACGCCATGCCGCACATGCTCGCTGTAATAGCTCCTTGCCAACTTCAATTGGTAAGCGCCTAGTGCGAATATTATTAAGTCATCTTCTGACAGTCGTGGAAAATCTTGCAGTTGAGATAAATCCCCTGATATTCTCTCAAATGCAACTCTTTGTCTGTTGAGGTTTTTGGCAAGTACATATTTGGCTATGTTATTTGGGCTATTTACGCGACTGGTAATATCGCCAAAAGCTGCTGCATAACGCTTATTAACCAGTACCGGGTGAAAGGCATTTATCAAAGCAGTTGCATTTTTAAAATCCACGAACATGTTTGATATTACAACATTAAAATACTACTGTCTGAATATCTTAAAATCGCGTTTAACCCTAGAGTACTAATATAAATTTATTACTGCTTAATACTAATTATCGCCTGGGAGGCTACTTTATAAATAAAGCAAAATTTTAGTGCTAAACTTTTATTAAAATTTAACAAAATTTATAACAAAATAACAGGCATACCTCTGCCTTTATGAAATGCAAAAAAAATATATGACTGAGAAACTCTTATTTGTCTTAAAATCAGCCTTACACATAATACTTAACTTTCTAACACAGCCTTAAAGGATATTTTTATTTAAAAAAAAAATGTTGACATTGGACCACTGTTTTGGTATAAAAACTACAATATAATATATAAAGTATGAAAAACATAACAAAAAACTATTCTAATCATCACATAGCTTACTGCAGACTAAGTCGAACTCAGACTTCTATTTTTTATCACACGAATAGCAGTTAGGAGATCGATGTTCCAGACAATATTTTTTTTTACATTTAGCACAGTAATAAACACTCATGCGCAGAGGCGGCTCGTGCCATTTATTGTGAGGGTTCACAAAAAAAAAAAGTAAAACTAGAGCTTACCATTTATTTTATTTTTACAGAAAATCCATACGCCGATCTTTTTGGCGAGCGATGACATCTATCACTTTCTTGTGAAAATCAGATATGGAATTAATTAAGCGTTTTTCAATGCTAATCATACATAATGCATTGAGACGGTCTTGCGCCATTGTATTTCGCGTAAAAGTTTTGACTTTATTTAACGTCGAAAAACATCGCTCTCATTCTACTGAGGTCATAGGGATGGTGCATACAATATTTAAAAGTTTTATGCTTTCAGCAAATACAGATTCTAATGAAAATTCCATAAAATGTTGTAATAAAGCAACGGCGCCATCACTATTATGAAAATCTTCTCTGCTATAAATTACTAATAACTCATCTTTTAGTTTGTTTTTTTCCAAGAAATTGTAAGTGTTTACCACTTTTTTAAAATCATCCTCCGGAAAACTCTTATTGTAGTCCGCAAATCTATCTGTGTAGAACAATTTAGACGCCAACAAATGGTCCGTATGTACGAATCTGTCTTTAATCTGCACTCTTAATACGTCACATACTTCTTTCCTCATAACTGAATAGTTTAAGTTATTAGGCCGACGTTTTTTTCTGGGGCGAAGGTGGTGGAACAGCATCACGTAACTGGTTTACGACTTTTTCAAATTTACTGACTTCATTTGCGATTTTGATCGAGTCAAGTGATCCGGACTGCAAAAATTTGAACAGCATTTCACAGTGTGGCATAAGCGTCCCAAAAATGTTCAGCCAATACAAAAAATTGTTATCGCATAAATATGACAGGAGCGATTGAGCTTGATTATAGGTATTGTGGTCACTGTTATGATTGTCCATTATTGCTTGCATACACTCTTTAAGGGGCTCTAAATTATCGTGTATAACCTTCACTGTACGTGTATTGTAATTCCATCTCGTCTGTGGAGCGGCAGGTATTCTTTTATGCACGATTTCTTTCAAAATTTTGGATCGTTTCGGCGAACGCGTGAAAAACGATGGAAATGCATGCAAATTACAAAAGAAGCTTCTTATTGTGTGATTAATCGATGCACATTTTTCTAAAATTAAATTAAGTCAATGCGCGTAACAGTGCACATAATAAGCATATGGGCAGATATTTCTAATAATCTTTTGAACACCATTGATATTTCCACTCATGACGGCTGCTCCGTCGTAGCTCTGACCAATTAACTTATTATAAGAATCAAGCTCCTTCATGATTTCAGCCGCTATCACTTCTGCTGTATAGCCTTTAGGTTGTATAAATTTCAAGAATCTTTCATATATTTTACCATCATGTAAATACCTAATAATCAATACTAGCTGCTGAATAGTAGAACAATCAGTTGATTCGTCTGCCTGAATTGCAACAAACTCTGCACTTTTAATTTGTATTTGTATTTCTGATCTGCAAACTTCATAAATAGCATTTAAAATGTCATTCTGAATGGTTTTAGACGTACCTTTAAAAACAGAACTGCTGGATAAATGCTGTTTCATAGCCTAATCGATGTCTGACACGAAATCAACCAAACCTCTATAGATTCCGGGATTCAAGGATTCCGTAGATTCATTATGCCGCCGTAAAGCAACTTGAAATGCACCACAAAATACCGCACAATCTATTAAACGCCGTAAAATATATCGATATTCATCAACGCGTTCATTGAACTCTCTAATAGATTTTCGATACGCAGAATCGAGCGCCTTACGAAAATCTTGTCGGCCGATACATGCCAATTGCACTTCACATAACATATGAAATCGAGATTGCGAATGTTTTTTCATTTTTATTGAAAGATGCGCTAAATCGTCAACACCCGTTTCCGTCCATGCAAATCATGGACGGAAACGGGTGTTGACGATTTAGCGCATCTCATCACCACCACCGCTGGCGCCAGCTCCAAACACCAGACACGGGAAACAAAATAATTTGTTGCTTTCTTCACATCCACACAACCAAACTGTTTTGAAATATTGTTCAGATTTAAAAACACCCGTAAAAGATTTATTTTTCGTAACACATTTTTGAGTAAGTGTAATTTCGGGACGTGGTGGCCCCTTAGCTTTCAGTTCGAGACGCATTTCGAGAGTCTTTTCACAATTTTTAATAAAAGATACACTGTATTGTTCCATTTTCAACACAAATATCGCGTACAAATATTTTTTAATACCGCGCTCGCGCGGCCGCCTTGCGCGGTTTGGCAACGTCGCGCGTGAGCGGCGCTCCAGATTAAGCTAATTTCTCATACAAAATCTTCTGTTTCACGCGTCGGACTGTGTCGATGTTTCTCTTTCGCACTCATTGAATACAGTGCTAAAAATCGTACTGAACTTTGTTTCATAGGAGCGCAATCGCTGGCGCTCCACACGCTACAATTTGACGCCAAATGTGCGTAGGAAAATAGTTTCTACGTTTCTAGTAAACTGCTATTAAGAGTGTATTGTATAGGCATTATAGTAGAAAGAATGTATGTTTAGGATTAGGATTATAAAGAAATATAGATTAGGTAGGTATGCAATAATTTTCGCGGGAGTGCACTGCACCAGCGCTCTTTAACACGAGCCGCCTCTGCTCATGCGTCTTTTTTTAGCGGGGCAATAACTGCACATACTGCGCTTGCCTTTTTTATACTTGGTTCTTCATTATTTTCTGTAGTTTCAGTGTTTATTACCTCATGTATAGCATCTCTAACTCGTTTCCTCAGTTTTGGTCTTTCTTCAGCTCGTTTTGCACACCACGGTCGACACAATTCATCGCATAGTTCTTTCAAATCTCTTCTATTCATTGGCTTAGCCCCGCAAGATTTCGAATTAGATAAATGCAATATATAGCTATTCAGTACACCCATGTTTATCATTGCATAAAAGAAGCAAAGCGGCCAACGTCTAGTTTTGCGATTACAACTCAAGTGAGAGAAGACAATATGATTGCAGGTTTTTTCGTTACAGGATCAACAGTTGGTTCATCATGCATCGTAGATAACAATAGTACTGTTTTTTGAGGCTTAGGTTTATGACTAACTAGTGTCAATTTATCGTGAAAACCAAACATAGATGTGCCTACACGGCGTGATGGGTTATGCTTGAACTCGGCTGGTATTTCTTTTTTATTGGCTTTGATAGTTCCCAGAAATGTTAATTTGTATGGATCTTCGAGAAGTTGTTCTGCTAGAGGCACAGACGTAAACCAATTATCTGCAGTGATGTTACGATTACTCCCATAAATTGTCTTTGTAATCAGTTTGCAATAATGAGTACCTAGAGGTTCGGTAGGGGTGATTTCTCCAGTTTTTCCTAAGTATGGACAAGCATCAAACATGTATTTACTGTTGACATCACAAGCTAAAATTATCTTCAATCCATACTTTGCGGGTTTAGTACATTGGTACATTCGAAATGGACATCGCCCTCTGAACGCCAGTAACTGTTCATCAATCGTTACATACGAGCCTGGTGTATAAAGGTCTCGACATCTCTGTATAAAAATCTCCCAGATGTTTCGAATTGGTGCAAATTTGTCATGTTTTTTTCTATCTTCACGAGTCCTACGATCATCAAAATGGAGACAACGCAAAAGGAACTCAAAACGATCTAAACTCATTGCAGCTATATATTTTGATCCGCAAAGTACAGCATTAAAAAGTTCTTTAGTTGGTAAATCGTTATTGCCCATAGCGCCACTAAAAATTATAAGTCCGAGAAGAGCCTGAATGAAGTAGAAAAAGATTGTTGGATGTTCTGCTTGTCTAGTCGGTGCAATATTCGAGCTTTGCTGTTTATATTTGCTGGCTTTGACTGAAATATCTTCATTGGTGCGTAGGAGTATTTCATCCCACATGTCAGGAATGAAAAACTTATCAAAGTATTCTAAAGGTTTTATGACATCCCTTCCATCTAGTTTTGGACCAGGAAAAATGTGGACTATGTTCCTGGCAACAGTTCTATTAGACCTTGGTCTACCAGAAGTATCTCTAGCCTAAATATAGTTGTTCTTACCTCTCACAACAGGCGTAGAAGGCAAAACAATGAGCTCCTCCGTCGTCTGTGTTTCTGAAGTAGGTGATGTTTGTGGATTTGGTAAAGTGCTTCCGGATGATGACGGTATTGGGGAGCTTCGGTCTTGAGGATAAGGGTCATCTAGCACAATATTTTGTAACTCATTTTCGAGTCGGTATGGAACAAAACTGGGATCAACCACACTGTCATCAGAATCGTAATCCGCGACTTCTAAATTATCCTCAGTCTCACTATCAGAGGTGTCATCATCCAAGTAATTTGCTATCTGCTGCTCGTTGAGATCCATCTATGAAATAAAACATGTATTTTATATCTTATAATAGTGAGTAAACAAAGAAAAAACTCAAAAATGTAAATTAAGTCAATAGTAAAAAACCTACCTTTAATACTAATGATCGCCTCCCAGGTGATCACGTAGGCAATATCTCGGGAACGCTGTATCCCCGCCGAGCGCGCAAGCTCTTCCCGCCGCGTCGTGGGCTACACTGAGTTGGCGCTAAAGCACGGCGCGACACGTCCCCGCAATTTCAAAATAACCAGATAAAACCGACCGCGGGCGGCCTCTCAGGCGATGATTAGTACACTAGGGTTAAAGCGACAGGCGATAGGGCTAAAGGGCGGAGTCGCAGAAAATTCGTTTTCCGTACAATCAAGCCTAACCTGTCCATATAAAAGGGTGTCCCAGAGCGAGTAATCCAAAGGAAAATTTGGAAAAGGTCATATTACCTCTTCAATAATAGGTATGATTGGGCGATACCTAGTAATATAGGAATTATCACTAAGTATTTTTGTGTGCGTCAGGATTGCTCCGCCAAGTTATCAAATCAGAAAATGGTTTCAGCCAAAAATTTGTCGATATTTGTCAAAATCGAAAGAAACAAACCCCGTATTTGTCAAAGCAGAAATAAAGAAGTTATAAGCGTTTTAAGTTGGCCGCGCAATCCTGACGTCAAGGACTGCGCGGCCACGGAGATCTCAGCAACTACTTGGGATAGAGAAATAATTCCTTTTGTCAACTCAAGTCTGTATTTGTCAAGATTTGTCGAAAAATGAATCAAAGCTCTATATCAATATTATAATTAAATATTCGCCTTGAAAGTCATGGCCGCGCAGTCCTTGATTTGCTATTTTGTTTTTAGTATTTTTTTTATTAAAATTGAAGACTTCATATAGTATAGGAGTTAAAAGGAGAAAGGTCTTAATTTGTCGAAACTGACAAAAGCTTTAAAATACGACTAAAGTGTAATTAAACAGACGAAATCAATTTAAAACACAAAACTCGTGGCCGCGCAGTCCTGACGTTACTTTAAACCATGATATCTCAATAACTATAGTAGCTAGGATTTTGCTGTAGACGTCCATATAATCCTTATATTAACCCCATTAAAATGACATATCCTTTTACCCTCAACACTGTTTGGGACGCGAGTAATCTCAAGAATTATGTTACCCCATACAATGTTCTAGTAGAGTGACCATAATTTCGATTTGTTTTTAATCTTTGTCAAACTGGCTATGACAGCACAGTTCAAGGGCATTCTGTTCTGTTAGTCAAAAACTTAAATAAAATAGTATTTTATTTAAGAAAGGTCTTAATTTGTCGAAACTGACAAAAGCTTTAAAATACGACTAAAGTGTAATTAAACAGACGAAATCAATTTAAAACACAAAACTCGTGGCCGCGCAGTCCTGACGTTACTTTAAACCATGATATCTCAATAACTATAGTAGCTAGGATTTTGCTGTAGACGTCCATATAATCCTTATATTAACCCCATTAAAATGACATATCCTTTTACCCTCAACACTGTTTGGGACGCGAGTAATCTCAAGAATTATGTTACCCCATACAATGTTCTAGTAGAGTGACCATAATTTCGATTTGTTTTTAATCTTTGTCAAACTGGCTATGACAGCACAGTTCAAGGGCATTCTGTTCTGTTAGTCAAAAACTTAAATAAAATACTAAATAAGACGAAATAAAAAACTTGTTTAATATTTGAATATTTTTATTCATTGCACAAATATAAAGATTTCAAAAATCAACAAAATCATTATTCTTCAACTTTAAATGTTTTTCATCGGCTCTTACACCTCTACTAAAACATAAATTAAAAAATGGATATATACAGAATCGTTTGTACTCTCTTCTAATTTACTCTTGTTATCGTCGTAACAAAGCATTCCGCTATTTCTTATAATATGACACTTATAATGCCCTATTGTTCCAAGTATTGGAGGAACATATTCTACGGCACCTAATAATTTATAAATGTTTTGTTTAATTATTATACTTTTAGGTACCTCATGTAAAAACACCATTTGCGTGCCATTTAAATCGAATGTAACAATTTTTGACAAGGTATAATGAAATAGAACTACTTCATTGCATTTTCTGCATTGCTTGTTTTCCCAATCATGAATAATAATAGAATCTTCCAAGTTACTGATGGTGAAAATATTAATTATATCTAAATTTAACGGTATAAACACATGTTTTCTTCTTGATGGGGTAGAATTTATGCATGCACTATTTGAACAGTTACTTACAGAAGAAGCACTAAAAATAATATCATTTAAGACGTGCTCATAAATAAATGCAGCGTTACATTCACAATCATAATGATTGTTTTTGAAATGTATCGAAGCAATTCTTATTCTTAATTTGTTTGCTTCTTCACTGTTATTATCAGAGTTACAGAGGATTTGTAAAAACGCTGTTATATCCCTATTTCTGCAATTATTGTCAAATAAATCGCGTATGCATGAATACTCTTTAAATCCGTGGGCCAATAAAAAAAATACGGAATCAAATGCACAAGTGTTTGTTAATTTAATATGATTTTCAGATATATCTTGTACAGTAAAATTACTATTTTTTAAAAACATTATATTTACAGGTTTATTTGCAGAATCATCTTTAGGAACACCTTCGCCTCTCCAGTTTTCAACATACGTAGGAATTACTGAGAATACCGAATCATTTAAAAACGTTTTGGTTACACTAGGTTTTTCTTTTTTGCAGCATTTGTTTTCAAATGGTAACATTTTTCGCTTCCTAGTCTTACCTCGTTTTCTTTTAATGTTTTTCTCCTTTTTGTCTACAATGTCGGCGAAATTATTTAAACAATTTAAAGCAATTTTTATTTCACCTAATAAATAATCATAATGCATATTTAAATATTCATCAATGTTATATTTCTTCGACCTTGTTGTGAATAACAAATTTTTCATAGTTTTAAAATAGCTCTCTATAGCTGAAGATGTTGGTACTTTGTTTTGTGATTTATATAATGGGCACATAATATTACTCCAGAGGGGTAACTTTAGGAGTAACCGTTTGAGCGTTGTTATTAAATGAGGCATGTAGAAAGAGTTTTGTGATTCTGACGAACTTTTTGTTTTATCTAGGCTTTTTTCCCTCTCAACAATTTCATCAAACCATGAAAGCAAACCGTCATCATCGTCGAGGATTATGTTTTCGTGAATATTTTCCTTCTCATCGGTGTCTTCATTAGGTTCCGTATATGTAGTATTACCTAAGGTGCAACTTATTTTCTGAATATAAACAGAAACAGGGTTTTCTGGGTTATCGTATTCGGTTAGACATAGTCTTACAACATCAGTAATGAGAGTTTTAATTTGCTGAAACGATTCACATTCTTTCATATACAAAATGCAACGAACGTATAACATTTTAACATTTATATCCCTATTTTCAAAGCAACGTAAATTATAAATTGTTTTGATAAAATGACTTGTATCTAGCCTAATAAATACTTCAGGTAATGCATAATTGCGGCCACTTAAGACTAAAACAGATCGTTTAACATAATCTTTTATACTGCTAAACGTAGTAAATGCTGAAACATTAGCTGCAATTAATGCTGATGAGTCATCGGTAATAATTTAATGTGGCGGGCTCCTTACTTGAATTAACCATTTTTTTAACCACGCTGCAATTGAATCTTTATTGTGAGAATCGGTAACCATTTGAAAAATTGGAGTAGATTTAATTGAATCCGAAGCAATCATGCCAATATATACAAATAGTCGTTTTGTTAGTGTAGTTCCATCGGGAAGCTTTATAGCCTGAAAAAAAGATCCAGTTGCATCTACAGTAATGGTCACTTTAGAAAAACTATTACAATAGTTAGTATAGTACTCTATTTGCTGATCAGACCAATAATATAAATGAAAACACGGTATCAATGTCACTTCACGGATAAAGTTCTGTACCTCTTGAGTCATCATGAGTATACTTAAAATTGGGTGAGCATGAAGTCTCTTGCTTTGTCGTTTCTCATACTTGATCTGGCGGAGAGCTGCTAAACTTGGCAGCACTGGTGGGCAAACTTGATTTGGGTCTTTAATTAATTTGGCCGCAAGTTCTTTTTGTACGACTACGGCAGGCTTATACTGTAGAATTTTTGCTAATTTACCTCTTTTGTATGGAGTTAATTTTGATTTTTTTTTAGGATTGTGTGGTACATTCTCTTCCTTACAAGTAAGTATATCGCATGTAAATCTTACAGTTTTTTCAGAAATTGCTTCGGTTTTTATTATTGTTTCTCTTTGACATTGTGAGCACTTTCCAAATAACGAAATGTTATTTTCACCGTCAACTTTCTTATTTTTAAAGTTCCAAGTACATGGTAGCTTAGATAACTCCCAGAGCTTTTCTCTCAAAAAAGTCGCCCACTTAAACTTTGGCAGACTCCTGTATTTTTGGTGTGTCGATGAGGTCCTTATATCTCTTCTAGCATAATGTACCATCACGGGTTGAATTTTTTTCCATTCATGCTCGTCCATTGTAAAACTAAATGTTTTCACCTTGTCTTGATATGTCAGCGATAATGAAGCCACACTATGACGCGACGGTGAAGAAGATGAACTACTCTGAACTCGGGGTGAATAAAGGTTATCATCTTCATCATTTTGAAAATACTCGTCGTAGTGCCTTTTCAATGCTTTGTAGATTGCATAAGGAGCTATCGTATTATCTAACTCATTAGATATTGTTTTAAATACTGGATCATTATATTTAATACTGCGATTTCTGCATACATCTCCGTACTTAAGAAATATTTTTTTTAATTTTTCACTATTGACTTTTCCTTTGCGACCCGCTTTTATCTGAAAATTAAATTAAAAAGTATATTTTTAAATATCTATTTATTTATAACTGCTTTTTAATAATTTGAGATTACCAGGAGTTAAAAGTTGCGTCTGGTTTAGGCAAAACCTTAAACGCTCTATTTAGTTTTTAAATAGAGAGCCTGGGAAAGGTTTACCTTACCCAGGCTTTATTTATTATTATTAATTATATAAAACACAATAAATTCCATCCTTGTTCATTAAGGCCTAATTTGTTAGGACTTTATTCCGATCTACTTTTTAACTAGGTACCTATGTAAAAGTACTGACTACAGCAAAACTGGTAAAAGTTTTAACATGGTATGGTGGTAGATAACACAAAATAAATATCGTTAACAAATTTAATTCAAAAATAAATAACTCACCATATTGATTAATATCACGTAATTATTTATATCACGTTTAAATATACACTAAGTCTCTCACTGAATACACACTTATGTCCTTTTTATCGGAATATCACTGTCGGATCCACAACGTACAGCAGTAACAGTCCGTTGAGATATAATACTGGTATCGTGACGATTCGACGCGAGCGCGGTGGTCCGCTGACCAGCAGTTGAGATATAATACTGGTATCGTGACGATTCGACGCGAGCGCGGTGGTCCGCTGACCAGCAGTTGTGCGAATGAAAAGCAATATTAGAAAGAGAGCGCAATAGGCAAACTCGCGTCGATGCTCCTGTAGTGCGGCCGAAGAGACCAACTTAGAATAATGTTAAAATAGTAATTTTACTGATTTATCTGTAAAAAATATTAAATTTACTCGTGCATTTGATTCAGTGTTTTTTTTTACTGACCCTGGGAATAAAGAGTATTTATGTATACTCAATTTATTTGACAATAATCACAGAAATAACGATATAACAGCGTTATATTAACAGTGAAGAATCAAACAGATTAAGAATAAGAATTGCTTCGATATATTTTAAAATATATCATTATAATTGTGAATGTAACGCTGCATTTATTCTTGAGCACGTCTTAAATGATATTTTTTTTTAGTGCTTCTACTGTAAGTAATTGTTAAAATAGTGTATATCTATTTATAACGTTATTTTAGATATAATTAACATTTCCACGAGCAGTAACTTGCAAGATTCTATTAATATAATTCTGTACATTTTGTTTATAATGTATAAGAATATCTAAATATTAAAAAAGTTTTTTATCAGTTAACAATAGAAACCAGAACAGAAATGCGCTTAGACTGTATTGTCTTGAACTTATGGTCTTGAAATTATGGTCACTCTACTAGAACATTGTATGGGGTAACATAATTCTTGAGATTACTCGCGTCCCAAACAGTGTTGAGGGTAAAAGGATATGTCATTTTAATGGGGTTAATATAAGGATTATATGGACGTCTACAGCAAAATCCTAGCTACTATAGTTATTGAGATATCATGGTTTAAAGTAACGTCAGGACTGCGCGGCCACGAGTTTTGTGTTTTAAATTGATTTCGTCTGTTTAATTACACTTTAGTCGTATTTTAAAGCTTTTGTCAGTTTCGACAAATTAAGACCTTTCTCCTTTTAACTCCTATACTATATGAAGTCTTCAATTTTAATAAAAAAAATACTAAAAACAAAATAGCAAATCAAGGACTGCGCGGCCATGACTTTCAAGGCGAATATTTAATTATAATATTGATATAGAGCTTTGATTCATTTTTCGACAAATCTTGACAAATACAGACTTGAGTTGACAAAAGGAATTATTTCTCTATCCCAAGTAGTTGCTGAGATCTCCGTGGCCGCGCAGTCCTTGACGTCAGGATTGCGCGGCCAACTTAAAACGCTTATAACTTCTTTATTTCTGCTTTGACAAATACAATGGGTTTGTTTCTTTCGATTTTGACAAATATCGACAAATTTTTGGCTGAAACCATTTTCTGATTTGATAACTTGGCGGAGCAATCCTGACGCACACAGTATTTTTATGTATTGCATGGCATACATATGGCTTGACCACATGACGAGACAAGAAGTCGGCTCGTAATCTTCGAGTCCCCAATGCTCTTTATGGAAATCCAGATGTCACTGCAGAAGAGAGGACCAGCTATTGCCATATGTGACGGCACCTATGTTTACGTGCAAAAGAGCTCCAATTTTTTATTTCAGAAGAATTCATACAGCCTTCATAAGTTCCGCAATCTCCTCAAGCCCTTTTTAATGGTTGTTTGCGACGGACATATTTTGGACGTAACTGCGGCGCATGCTGCCACAAAGTCAGACGCTACGATAGTCAACGAAATATTCTATTTTATTTTCTTTGCGTTACATAACTTTTCCATTTGAAGTGACATTCATATGACCTGGAATTTATGATATCAAAGCTTCCTGGTAAGTATACAAACAGTGCAATCATTTTCAGCTTTTTCTACTTCATAACAATGTAAGTGATCATCAAAACTTATCGTGTTTAACAAACAACATTCAAAAATGATTCTGTTATTATTGTAGGCAAATATACTTTGTATCACCATAAAATTAACTTCTCCGAGGTCTGATATATTATGAACAACAATTGTTCCATGCTTATAAGTTGTACCTTTTACTTTTGCCCATGGAACTTGACTTATAGAATAACCAGGCGATAATTTAAGAGAATTTATAATATCATCGTATTTGTGTTTTGAAATTCGTTTTGAAGGACCTACTGAAACAGTAGAATCTAATGAACCTTTCATGAAGATTTCATTAAGTTGTAACTGATGTTGGATCGCAAGTGACTTGGTAAGATTTCGACGGTTACATGTAGATCGACCATATATTTTAGATAATCTATGCCTCATCATCAGCCTCAAAGCGCATTGACCAAAAGTGGACAAGAGGGCCAAACTTTAATAACATTGAATGGTAATGCACTAAGAAATGAAATTTTGTTTTTAAAACCTGCCCAGTTAATTTAACATATAGTTCGTTTAGTTCAGCTACAAAAACTTTCAATAATTCACAATTTGCTTCATTAATCACAGTGGACATAACAAGGTCAAGAATTTTTCTTAAAAGTATTTGCCAGTAATTATCGTCAGTTGGTACAAAGTCACCTATTAAAAGAACGAAATAACGCAAAAATGACAACATTTCTGAAGCCGAGAGACGGACGTTACCTTTGGAAATATGTTCCATGCTTAAGAGGCCGGCGACCGATGCGTTTTTCATACAAACGTAATACCAAAATAACTTGTAAATCAAAAACATTCTTAAGGTACTGTCTCTTTATTCCGATCGAAATACAAAATATCTAGGTTCCCAATGAAATATTTTGAATGGACACTGATTTAAACAAGAGTTATGAGAAAAATAAGTTTTCTATAGAAATTTTAAATTCCTCATATCTCGTCTTTATATCATTGTCCTTTCAAAATATTTCATTGGGAACCTAGATATTTTGTATTCCAATCGGAATAAAGAGACAGTACCTTAAGAATGTTTTTGATTTACAAGTTATTTTGGTATTACGTTTGTATGAAAAACGCATCGGTCGCCGGCCTCTTAATGAACACAGTCTGCTCGTACTATCCGGGCCGTAATCAAAATTTTCTATTCTGTCATTTAAAATTTGCTAAGTAAAATATTTGAGGTCTCGTGTGTATTTTAAGATGAGGAAAGCAACAACGTATTTGCTAACTCCTTCGAGTATGTCGTGCATGATATCAATTCCTACCTGGTCAAATAAATTAAAGTTTTTAACAGATAACCAAACACATTTCTCTTTTATGCCTGTGTTACTAGGACAGTTTCTCTCCAGCTGTTCGACGTAATTATACACGTTCCGGAGCAAAATATCCTCTTCATAATACTGGGTTTTCATGGCTTCTTTAGTTACATTACAAATTCTACATGGAAGGTTTGATGAAAAGGTTTAATTAAACCCTATAATAGAGTGAATACCCAAATGATCACCAACAATGAGACCTAAAGCAAAATACAAACGACCTTGAAATGCAGGAACTTTAATGTCAATTCCAGTTTCAATCAGAAAATTCAACTCTTTAATTAATGGTTGAAAAATAACGTGATTGCCAAATGCGACTCGGTCTGATGAACGGAATAAGAGAGATAAAAAAATATTAGATAAAGCTGAAGCCCTATCCGGAGGTATACAACCAACGGAGACATAAACTGCTCCTAATTTGTGTATGCCAGAATGGCTACCTAAAACGTTTCCACTTTCATAATCGTCAAAAATTGAATTAACGGAAACACTAACTTGTCTTCGTGATCCCTGATGAAATTAATCCAAAAGGACAATTGGCAAAACACTATGGGAGTTGGGCCTGCTGACCAATACACATGAGATATTGTTTTTGTGATAGGTCATAACACACAACTAACGAGAAAAATAAAATAAAAAATTAACTGTACCGGGTTGTTGCCACTCCCAAATGCTGTTGATTGCAATATTTGCAATTTAAAACGCCAAACACCTACGTATAATAATAAATACAATAAATGAAACAACAAGTTTCCTTTTACGCATTTGTTTATTTTTCTTTACATTAGTCTATATCCAGAATAATAGAATCTAAAAATGCGGCTGGAGGGTTAAATCCTTCGTATCTAGCTAAGCCCATATACCAAACTACGGATAAAATGTGCGCACAGCTTCCCAGCGTACGACTTCCGGTTAAACAAGTACAATAATATTGTAAAATAGAGCTGATGCCAGTTTGGTCTCTGTCAATTAATATGTAGCCACGATACTCGCGCGCCCTCGCATGTCGTGATTGAATATGAATTCTAATCAAAAATACATTTGTTTGAAAGATATTAAAATCTGTCAAATCTTCTAATTGCTCGTCTCGATAAACCTCAATTATGTAAACGCCACCCCGTAAATGTTCACTGCAGTAAGACCTTGCCAGTTTCAATTGATATGTGCCCAGCGTGAAAAGGATTATTTCTTCCTCAGTCAAATGTGGAAAGTCCTCTATTTGATTGTCTTCTATTCTCACGAAAGAAATCCTTTGTCTGTTAAGATGCTTTCGCTCTACATATTCTTGCAAAATGTTAGGTTAGGTTAGGTTAGGTTAGATTATTTCTTCCTCAGTGAAATGTGGAAAGTCCTCTATTTGATTGTCTTCTATTCTCACGAAAGAAATCCTTTGTCTGTTAAGATGCTTTCGCTCTACATATTCTTGCAAAATGTTAGGTGTGTGTACCCTTTCCTGTATGCGGTTTATTATCGCAGGAGAGCGTTCACTATCACTGATTACAGGATGAAAATGGTTAATTAATGCTCCGCACACCTTAAAATCATCAAACGTGTGCAAAAGTGCTTTGTTGAAATATTCCTGGCGTAAAAGTTAATAGTCACGCTTAAAACGCTCGTTGACTACTTCGATTTGAGTCGAGACTTGTTGGCTTGGGTAGTCGTTAATTGTGTGGCACTTCTATCTTTTGTAGGAGGGATATGACCTTCATAGTCATACATTCCAAGATTCTCGATGGCATCACGAAATCCTCTATCTAAAATGAACACGTCGTTCGGGACAAGAAATACGTGCAGCGGGTGTTCTTCGTTTTCCAAAATGGAATTCAATATGGTCGCATCACTTGTTGTTGCAGCATATGGACCCAAAATATCTATTATGTATCCATCACTAGTTGTAATTATGAACGGTTTCAATAAATTGGAAAACTTATGCAAGCTATAACTCAGTCTCTGGAATAAGAAGTTGGAACTTTTTTGAATATAAACATATGTTCCATCGCAAATCACAATTAACTACGTGTTTTCATGATTTCCGAAGAGATATTTAGGTATTGCCAGATTACTTTGTAGTGCATCTTCTCTGGTGATGTGGTCAATACTTAGATGCTGAGGAACATATTCATCAATCAAACATTGCCTTGCAATCGCCAGCTTCCTCTCTAATGTTGGTCGAGACATTTTAAATAGGTTCGCAAGCCTTTCATTGCTCTCACCAGTCCGTAGCTTAGCGAGGTAAAGACCGAGTATGGTTCTATTATCGCTGTATGCACGTAGCGATGGTGTTTGCAATAATATGGAGCGAAACTCACTCCCATTGAGTCCAACCCAAAAATGAAGTCTGTCGTCATTGAGACCGACCATAGTTTCGAAATCATACTGCTTGTTAGTAATGATTCCTTCAGTGAAGATGTTACACACGTCTGTGAAATGTTCTGCTGTAAAGTAATGAGAAATTGTGCAGTGGTTCTCCAATTCATCCCACATATTACTTTCTAAATGTTCCCTGCATACTCGTGCATGTTGAGGAATATACAACTGATGTGTAGTCATCATATACAGCTTGATTGTTTTCGGTATACGCCGGCGGTTATCGTTACCACAAGCGCCGAATATGCAGTGGCTTGATGTGTTTGGTGCTCTTTTATATGAAGGCACATAAAGTTCGCCAACATTGGAACCTTGAGCATCATTTTGCAAAGCTGGAACTGCTACTGGAACTGGTACTGGTGGTGGAACTTCTGGTTCATGTTCTACTGGATTTTGTACTGGATTTAAAACATTGTGGTCGACTCTTTGCCAACAACGATGACAGACAGATTGTGTGCTGTTGAATGATACCTGCAAATAAAATAATTCACAACTTAGATTACCTGTTGTCACACTTTCTAAAGGATTAAGAAGGTATTCTAAGCAAGCAGCCTATACGAGTTCCCACCGAGGAACATACGGTTCATAGAGAAGTTAATAGAGAGGGATTAGAGATCGTGGTACTATTTGAAAGCACCACACATCACCGTAATCGGCAACACGGGTTGTGTAACATATAATTAGGTTTTTTGTAACACCTTGTAGATTTCGTATGGATCGCACTTTATGTATACCTAGCCTGCGCTTTACATGTATTAAATATACTTACATGCGTTAGATAACATTATTTAAATAACTGATATTAATAATAAGAAACGGTATAAAACTCACCTGTCTTATAGCGTTTTCCTGTATATAGGAAACATGCGCAGGATGCGTATGTAACAAGCTTGCTTGCAAAACATGATTTTGTCTACGTCTATGAACAGAACGTGGACACAGAACACATAAACGTTCTTCCTGCATTTTTAAGAACAGAATTCAAGTCCGTAAAGGTAGCCAAAATCAGTTCATGTAAGAATATCACCAGAGTCCAAAAACAAGCAGGGTCGTCGTAATAGAAATACGTTAAAAGTAAGAATAACAGGAGCACTGCACAGTCAGAAGCGGAGAATACCAACTGACCACTGAATAAAACAGTCGAACGAAACGATTTACTTAACTGCTATGCGCGGGCGCTTGTTCAAGGTCAACAGGTTTCTCTCTCTTTCACGCGCCCCGTTAGCATTCGCGTGTTATCTTGCTTGAGGACTAATCGCACACAATGCCAATACAGGGTGTCCTGTAAATAATGGATCAAACGTAACGGGTAGGTAGCTTACCTCATTTCCAACAACTAATTTGAACAGTAAAAAAAAAACCGATAAGGCAGCCAAGATATATTTTTTTTTCGATTTTTACTATTTTCTGTACCAGCATTCAGTGTTTTTAATGCTGTTGCTGCAAATGGTCATATTGAAAAGTTTTGTTTTTACGATGAAAAGACCAGAATTGGAAAAATTCTCCTGTAAAAAAAATGTATGACACCAAAGTGTACCATTATTTTAAAACATTTTTTTTACAGGAGAATTTTTCCAATTCTGGTCTTTTTATCGTAAAAACAAAACTTTTCAATTCAAGATTTTTTTTCTAAGGCAAATAAAATATTATTTAAAAAAATGGTATCTTATAACATTAGTAAACTATTCAGAAATGTTTGACAAAAATCACACCTAAATATGATACCATTTGCAGCAACAGCATTAAAAACACTGAATGCTGGTACAGAAAATAGTAAAAATCGAAAAAAATAATAATATCTTGGTTACCTTATCGGTTTTTTTTTACTGTTCAAATTAGTTGTTGGAAATGAGGAAAGCTACCTACCCGTTACGTTTGATCCATTATTTACGGGACACCCTGTATAATAAGCAACGGTCTGCAATTCACTCTCGCATAGGTACATAGAACTTTTATTACGCCCTCTAATAGTCGAAATACACTTATTATTATTTTTGTAACAGGTATATTGTGTTATTATAATCCTATGTGGCTCTATGTGGTTAGAATTAGTGACTTTAGTAATATTTTAAAGTAATATTCTTTCATTCCTATTGAAAAACATTTAATAATTGAAAAATATTTTACATAATTAAATAAAACTTTTCGACGTAGCTGTACAAGAACCCGGTACATTTTTTTTTTATTATTTTTTTTCTCTATAGTTGTGTGTTATGACCTATCAAAAAAATAATATCTCATGTGTATTGGTCATTAGGCGCAATTTGTCGCATTGTCCTTTACCCTGAATGATATTAGTCATGTGTTTTTCTATACTAAAATCTTTAATATAGTCCAATGTTTCTTTTATAACGCCGTCAAGAGAGAAAAAGTTATGAAGAAAGTTTCTTAGAGAGACAAATTGCTCCGTACATTCCACTGATACCGATTTTACAACACCGCGTTTAGTCGTATTTGTTCTTCTTTGTCCTGTAACTATTTCTTTATGTGGTATGTAAGAGCCTTTACTTTCAAAATACTTCAAGCGCTTGTGTTCCGTATCCAATTCTTTCATAGAGGAGTTAACAGTTGACAGAAGCTGTTGCTTAAGCAATTCAAAGTCTATTCCTGTCGCGTTAGATTCAATTATTTGGTTAAAAACGTTTTCTTTATTATGGGCTAATGTGATACATACATGTTTCTGTTTGCCTTTGACAACATCTTGGACTACTTTTATGGGTATCAATGGATTTGCGTATAAAAATGATAAAAATAATGCTAGTTGGTTGCTACGAGTAGGTGGGGTTGATGTACTTGTACTTGGAACTACAATGTTTAAAGTTTGTTCTAAAGAGGTAGGATCTGAAAAAAGTTCGAGATTGGCAGAAGAGCCAGTATTGGAAATTATCAAATTTGATTGAGATGGTTCTGAAGGAATTGAGCTACTTGAATCATCTTGTAAAGTCGCAGATCTAGGATGTATCAATGCTTTACCGTTTAACAAAGAAGTAGTCATTTCAAAAACGTGAATCTTATTTAAATGTTTGCTAAATGTCTTTTTTAAACTAAACGAACGGTCACAACCGTCGTCAATACAATGATAAACCGTAAAGGTCATCGGGCATTTTGTTCGGACATTTGACCCACGGCGTACACAAACGAAATAGGGCAAGGTATTTAGATAAATGTATCTGAACCCCAGTGGTACGGGTCGCATTCTTGTGGGCCTTGGGAGAAAAGAGAAAAAAAATGTTTATTTATTATTACTAAAGCATTTTTGTAACGAATTAACTCAAAACTACTAGACTGATTTGAAAAATACTTTTACCATTCGAAAGCTAGTCATCCCTAAGTGGCATTGGATAATTTTCCATGGGGAAATTCGCACGGGAAAGAAAGTAGAAGGTGCTAGTTTTATCAAAAGCAGTTGTTTTAAACTATTCAAGGGACATAAAAATAAAATCCAGTTCTACTTAAATAATACTTTTATTCTGCTTGATCAAAATCTATTGTTATTTCATCTAAAAAGGCTGCAGGTGCATCTATTACATCTTGATGCCTGGCCCATGATAAAAAGTAAACTAGGCTTACAACATGCGCACAGCATCCAACAGTGCGGCGGCCGTGTATACACGAGCAGTAATACTGATCAATGCCATTTCTTCCAATTCGATTAGGATCTACTAAAATATAGGTATAATATTGTTTCCTACGGACGGGTCACGACTGAATTCGGCCTCTTATTAGTATCTTGTTTTCGATAATTTCTTGGTGTCGGTATAGTTCGATGTGGTATACTCCATTCAAACGCATGTGCTCGTGGCAATATGACCTCGCGATTCTCAAGTGGTACGATACCAACGTAAATAACATTAATTCTTCATATGTAAGGCGCGGAAAGTCTTCAAAATCCGGTTCGTTTCCGCCGAGTCGCACGAACGCTACTCTCTGCCTGTTCAAATTATGCCTTATCACATAATCTGACAGCTCATTGCGTTGATTCATCCGCTCATTTATTATGGATATGAACTGTGCCGCATACATATGGTCTTCATATGGATTTCAAGTGGCATTAATTATTACCGCAGTTATTCTAAAGTCGACCATCATATGTCTCATAGCAACATTAAAATATACATGGCGGAAGATTTAAATCTTTTTTAAATCTACTGTTAATAGTTTCTAATACCCAACGGATCATAGTTAATAACCTAGATTTATTGGCATCTAATGTCGTCAGTTGTTCTCCTTTTGCTCTCGTTGGCGGCATGTGAGGATTATATCCGCATTCTTCAATAGTATTGATCGAATCTCGAAATCCACGATCCAATATAAAAATGTCATCAGTTCTCAAGAACCCATGAATCGGAGAATCTTGTCGCATCAGGTCGAGCATAATTCTTGCGTCTGAAGAATTTGCTGTATATGGTCCCATAGCATCTAGTATGTAGCCATCGGTGCATACTAATAAAAAGGGTTTGAGTAAGTTCCTAAACTTATGGAGATTGTAAGTTTTCCGCTGAAAAAGGAAATTCGCACTCTTCTGCAGATAAATATATGTTCCGTCACATACGACGATGGCTGCGGGATCATTTTGGTTACCATCGAAAAAATGGATTGGGATTGAAAGGTTTTTGGCTACCACATCTTCTCTTGTAATATGATTTAAGCCCAAATGCTGTGGCACAAAATCATTAATTGAGTATTCTCTTGCTATCACCAATTTCCTTTCTAATGTTCTCCTTGACATATTGAATTTAATAGCTTAGGTTCACCGGTTCTTGTTTTAGTTAGGTAAATTCCAAGAACCGTGGCAGGACGTTCTGATCCATCACGCAAAGAAGGCATTTGGTTTAAAATCACATTAAATTGATATTTTGTAAGACCCGTCCAAAAGTGAAATTCGTTGTCATCTATTTGTTCGATATTTTCATAATCAAATTGATTTTTTCCGTTCGAAACCCCATTTGTACAGATTCATCATGCCAACAACATGAGCACCATTAAAGTTTTCGAGTGAAGGGGTATTAAGTAAGTCTTCCCAATCATTTCTTATAAAATGAGGATTGCAAACCCGAGCTAATTCCGGTATGTAAAAATTATAATTATGCAAAAGTTGAAACGTAGCATACTGTGGAACAATGTGGGCGCCCACATTTCTGCAGTTTGGAAAAACACAATGCCTGGCTGTATTTGATGCTCGCAAATATCCACTAGGCGCAACAAAACCGGGACCCAATTGTGGACCCGCAACATCTCTGGTCTGCCTCTCCTTTACCTTGATGGGGTACATGATCTTGAACTGCTTGATCTTCCACTGGTTGATCTTGCACGGGTTGGTCATCCACTGGTTGATGTGGTATATGTTGATTTAGTACAGGCTGGTTTTCTATGTGTTGGTTGTGCAATTGACGATCAAATCTCACTCAGCAAGCATGGCATATGGCCCTTGAGCCATCAAAACGAATCTGAAACAATTGATAAAAAACTGCATATACTGAGAAATATTAACAATATCATCTTCACATAACTGGAGAAAATCCACTGTTGGCATACAAGATCTCCGCCAACCGCCAATGACACTCAAACACATCGCTTTACGAAGACGCGAGCGGCGTTGCCGTCCCGTGCATTAGCGCTTCATGGCAACGTGCCGCACCCGGATTTTTCCATCGTTTATGACCAAGCAGATTAGCAATTATAAATAGTTTAATTTTAGTAAAAACGATTGCAATTTCTCTCAAACAAAGAAAACGTTTGCGATAACTGCGACTATAATCACGGTAAAGGCTACGATACCAAATAAGCGTACATATAAAGACAAAAGCACGGTTAAAAGCATTTCTTTCTATCACTATCTCATAGTCGAGGTTTGGTGAGCCGGTAAGTAGGTATAATAACTGTGTAGGTTACTTACCTCGTGTGGAATCATTTCTTGCAATAATAATCATGATCTCGGTATCTTTCTAGAAAGAGCGTTGTCAATATGTGTTTTCGTCGACGTAACACAGATCGATTACACGACACACAACTATTTTGTCTTTCCATTTCAACTTAAAACCAATCGTCAAGCAAAGCAAATAGTCCATAAAATGCGCACAGGTAGTCGATAAAATGAATAAATAACCTGCTGAAACAGGTGTTAACGCACAGATCGAAACGACGGATTACGACTGCGACCATAGACTAATATATATAAAATGAGATAGACTGGCAACTGACGTTTTTTGATTTAGTTCACGATCAGCGCCCTCTGAACGCCAAGCAAGGAACTAAATGAATATACAGGAAAAGTTTTTTTCCTCTACCGATATTTTGACAGAAGAAACTTTTGAAAATTTAAAAAAATACGTATTTTTTAATTTCATATGTTTTAGTAATAAAAAATAAAGTTATCGTTTACGAAAGTTGTCTATTTTGAAACTGATGTTATGGTCACTCACGGCGCGGGCGCGCGTAGCGCGCAGGCAGTTGGTTGTACCTACGTAATCAGCTGTGCGATTCGGTGCGGCGTAGGTTACTGACCTCTTATTTTATTAGGTTCGACTAGATTTTATCTCTTAATTTGTAATTCCAATTTTTCCTTCATACTTTCATGGGCTTAGGACCATCGTAATGCTAAAAATAAAGCTTAAATAAAAGGCACAACTTTCAAATTAGCTATTAAATTTAAATTGAAACAACGTTATTTATTATTCATACTTTAACCTGTCTGCATTACGGCGTATTTAAAAAATTGGAATCAACTATTTACAAAAATTACAATCAAAAATAACCTACACCTAAAAGAATAAATTGCTTACCCCTACATGAGTGTCACTATCACTACTAGTCACTGTATTTCAATAAATGTTCAAAATGTAGTCCTCCTCTTTCTAGGCATAACCGTGCACGTTTTAACAAATTATCGTTCAGTTTATTTAGAATGTTAGTGTCACTTTTCACTTCATTGAACGCGTTAATTATTTTTAATTTTAAATCGTCAAGGTTTTGGGCCTCTTCCACGTAAACGCGACGTTTGACTTCTCCCCACAAGAAAAAGTCACAAGGAGTGAGATCCGGGGACCTAGCCGGCCACGGAACGGGGCCACCACGACCGATCCAGTTGTCGCCGTATTTTTCATTTAGGTAATTTCGTACCTGTATTGCGTAGTGGGGCGGAGCGCCGTCGTGTTGATAATAAAAATTGGTTAGATACCGTACTGGCACTTCTTCTATTAAGTTTTCTATGGTCGTTTCCAACATTTCTAAATAACGTGGCCCGCTCAAGGCGCCGTCGATGAATATGGGCCCTATTATTTTATTTTTAATAATGCCAGCCCATACGTTGGCGCTAAAACGCACTTGGTGATGCGTCTCTCGAATCTTATGAGGGTTGTTATACGACCACCAGTGTTCATTGTGGACATTGTACAGTCCCACTCTTGTAAACAACGCTTCATCGGTCCACAAAACATTAGCTTGGAGGTTGCTGAGAAGCCACTCACACAAGGCTCGACGAGGAGCTGGGTCTGGGTCATGCAGCTGCTGTACTGGCTGAAAATGGTACGGATGGAGTCCGGCTGTATTTAGCAATTTCCAGACTGCGCGCTGGCTCACACCAAATCGACGAGCCGCGTCGTATGTACTGGCTCTAGGATCTTCTTGAAAAAAGTCAAAAATTGTGTCTTCGACTTCGACCGCCAGTCGAGGTCTGCCAGAGCCTTGTGCGTGAGTTGGAGTCCTAAATTGTCCATGATCAAGCAGCCTTTGATTGGCGGCTAAAATTGTTCTAACGTTTGGAACCACGGGGTTACGTATTCCTTGAGCTCGCATACGAGGAATGCTCTCGTTCGCGTACATTATTCGAGCTGCACGTAAACTTTCACCACTCAAAATGTACACTCGAATCATTTCGTAATATTCGCGATTACTGAATTCCGACATTGCAATAGGGGTGCGCGGGCGTCACACGATTTCACACGAACAAGTTATTACGTAACGGGCGCGCGCTTGCGTGGAATGAGTCAGACTGGTCGGCGCCGGGCGACCGCCGGCCTCCCCGCCCTCCCGCGAGGGGTTGCACCCCGCTACATCCCCGGCGCGTGCGCCTGTGCGCGCCGCGCAGTTTCATTGCAAGATTACTACGAAAATATGTCCATGTTTTACTCATTTTACATCGGATAAAAATAAAATAAAAAGTATTGAACAATTAATGGGAATGTGTTCTATTACCGATACTGAACCACCAAAAAAAATATAATTACTGGAAAAAAACTTTTCCTGTATATACGTAAAGGTAGCTAGCTAAGCTGGATGCGTAAGGTAGGTAGCTTAGCTAGCTTTACAGAATTATAATCATTTAAATCATCAATTCAATCCTCTTAGTTCATATAGTGCCCTTGAATGACTATTTCATGAAAAAGTTCAATGGCAATGTGAACTAAAGGGGTTGTATTGATGATTTAAATGATTATAATTCTGTAAAGCCATATTTTTTGCGGTCGCGAATCATATTTTAATCAACATGCAGCCCGACACTGACCAGAAAATTGCATAAAACGTAAGAAAATTTGAACACCCTTCCGGTTTCACCTTTTATACTGCGTTTTGACGTAGGCATATTTTTATGGATGTTTATAGACACACTAGTTGTGAACACAATTTAGGTATCTAATAAAGGAAATATAAATGTAATGGGCAAAGGGAACGAGATTAATAACACAAAAATATATTATTTAATTAATTTATTAAACATTAATAACAACACCTGTTTGCCGCTCACGTTTTGCTCCTTTTGTTTTATTATTATGTTCTCGAGCCTGTATGAAGATGGGGTCAATTTCATCACTATTACAAAAATTATAGTAGCTCTTGCCAGTAAGAACATTGCTGACTTCTTTGCACCAATTCATAGTGAAGAACACAACACTTTTGTGGAGCAAATATTCTTTTAATTGTTCTTTATGTTTTTTACATTTCATAAAGTTGAAGTCAATGTGGACTGTTATAATTAGCTTTATATATTTTGAAATTTGTTCCATGTGTCCACATTTATTTAAAATATCCAAAGTGATGTGTTCTACTTGGGCAAAAAAGTCAAACAATGCCCGGGTAGGATAGCATAACCATATTTTGCCACAATATTCTTTTTTTATTATAAAATTGTGGAAATCTTCAGTATTTGGACATATTAAATTTTTTCGACATGTTTTACATTTTTTTAAAACAAACTTTTTTGCTTTGGTGGCTATCCACCCACTACAATATGATATGGCCGCGCATTTCTCTACATGAACCCGAGAACGGCTTTCTATAATTATTTGTGTATTTAATAAATTCATATCTAAATGTTCATCAATAATTTCCATTATTTCATTAACATCCTCCACATTACAGTTTTGGTTTATTAAAGATTTTAAGGAATTCAAACAAACACTGTCATCTTTTTCACAATTACCCTGTAGGGAGTGTGGGGTTGTTATATTATTTATTAATAGTGTTTGAAACGCAGTTTCAAAAGCTGCTAAATTGGGCATTACATTACTATAGCCATTAGCTCTTATCGCCCCAAAAATGTTTTCTAAAGGGTCTTGGTTTATGTTACGTAGTAACAATGAATTTATTCCTTCTGACCTTAATCTCTGTGTGATTAATTTAAAACCTATAGTTTTTGCCCAACTGGTAAGAGATGGTACAGTTACCTCTTTGCCTTTATCATTTATATATTTCATTGACTTTAAAATCGGTAACATTTTGTTTCAAAATTTTAAATGGGGTGACTTTGGTGTGACTGCCGATCTGTATATTTTCCCTTCTTCTTTATGGAAATTTGCATTGACAGAGTCAAACAGGTCGTCGAACAGTAATATCACTTCTGCAGTGTCCACACTTTCCTCTGGCATGCTCCCACTTTCTAGAAATGAAAATTTAATGTTAATTTATTGAAAATAACAATAAATATTAAATATTTGAGGGGTTTAGCTGCCAAACAAAATGTTTATATTATATTTTTGGCTAGGTACTTATTTAATTCTTTTAGATCTTTTTGTAGTTTGTGTATTATGTACAGATCAAAGATAATATTTCGGTCTAAAATTAATTTAATTGTAATAAAATAGCTTAATAAGAATAAAAATTATTTACATTGAGTCGATGATAGGTAAATTAGTGCTGAATAGGTAGCATTTCTGTTTTTAGACTACAACATTTATAGGGACTCTCTAAGGACATACCTGCCAACCATCCAAGTGTCACACCAACAGACTTGCTGAACACTTGTGTGCAATACTTAACCCTCATTTTTGGTATCATTGAGGGCACCACATGTTGAGCTGTCAGCTTATGGGCAATCTTTACACCCCGGAATGAAGGGCTTCTTTGAAACAGGTTTTCAATATGGCACCATTTAGCCACGCGTACCTTACCATCCATGACATATTTCAGGTTTTTATTTAATAAATTGTTGCGTACACCCTTCATTAGATGAGGTGGATCGTATATAGGCACAATTTTTACACTGCCCACTTCAAAAAATCCGCCTCTATAATCCTCATTTTTTCTTAGGTATTTTTTTTAGTTTTTGCCATCAACTGATTTATTGCAGCAAGGTTTGTGGCTCCTTGGTCACATACTGTAGCTACAACTCTAAGTCCTGTGTTTTCGACTTTTTCTATAATGTTGTTCAATGTTTGTTTTTGTTTTTCAGATCTGCTGTCTTTGTTGTGCCCGGGCAAAAACTATAAGCTATTGGCTGCTTATATTTTTTTACTACACCTCTCAGCATAAATACAAGCACATGATCAGCGAATATCAGTTCCCTTTTGCTTCCATTGTCGATAAAACCATTTCTGTTATCGCGTGTCTTGTCGTAACTTAAAGTTTGTAGCAATTGACATTTCGTCAAACAGTATGCAACAAAATTTATGTTTTTCTGGCATTTTGGACACTTTTTTCCGTAAATGTTCAAATATTTTTTCGTTAATGCCAGGCTTTAAATTTACTTTCTGAAGAATATTTTGAAGTGTTCTTCGGCTTGGCAGAACACAAAGCTGGCTGAGCAAGCGATATGCTTTAGGTGACGGTTTATATAATGATAACGCTAAGATTTTTTCATCTAGCGTAAATCGCCTTCCTCTTGGTGTCTTACCACTTCCTTTTACTTGCATATAAAATAAAGATCTTGCTGCTGATGTCATATCTTTGGTCATAATTTCGAACGCATTTGAATTCCTTATTTTCTTTGCTAGCAGATATCTTTTGCGGAAGGTCTGTTTGGCTTTAAGAGCATGACGAAGGGTTTGCTCCAATTTTTTAACTTTATTTTCATTACTTTTCCGTTTCAAAAGCGGTACTGAAAATATAATAAAATATAGTTTTAATTGTACAGAATGTAGTTTAAAAAACCGGCCAAGTGCGCGTCGGACTCGCACATGAAGGGTTCCGTACCATTATCTATACAACATTAGAAAAGGTAAATTGCGGTTTACGATTTATGACGTATAAAAAAAAACTACTTACTAGATCTCGTTCAAATCAATTTTCGGTGGAAGTTTACATGGTAATATACATGATATATTTTTTTTAGTTTTATCATTCTCTTATTTTAGAAGTTACACACATTTTACCAATTTGGAAGTGTCTCTCCCGCAAACTATTTAGTTTAGAAAAAAATGATATTAGACACCTCAATATCATTTTTGAAGAGCTATCCATAAATACCCCACACGCATGGGTTTGATGAAAAAAATAATTTTGGGTTTCAGTTCTAAGTGTGGGGACCCCCAAAATTTATTGTTTTTTTTCTATTTTTGTGTGAAAATCTTAGTGCGGTTGACAAAATACATCTACTGACCAAGTTTCAACACTATAGTTTTTATAGTTTCGGAAAAAAGTGGCTGTGAAATACGGAGGGACAGACAGACAGACAGACATGACGAATCCATAAGGGTTTAATTTTTTGCCATTTGGCTACGGAACCCTAAAAAGGTGTATAGTAAAGTGAATGTCGGCTTTATCATGCTAAACCATGATCTTTAAAGGATTAGCATTTGTAGATAGACTAAGATAAGTGATACCTGAACTAGAAGGCTTGAAGTATTCAACAGCTATGGGTTGTATTACATCACGATGCAATAAAAAATTTTGGGATTTGGATGGTTCACGATCAGAAAATAATGGACACATACTTGGTGCTGAGAAACAAAGAGAATAAAATTAGTATTTTTACAATATTCCAAAGGACACTACTTAATCATTTTACTAGGACTTTGAATGTTATGCATCCCAAAATGGAACCTCTTTCTAGGCTCATTAAATTAGCCCATTGGATACAAAATAGATGGATATCATAATATTAACATACCTAAATTGCGAGGCTTGTAATCAACAGTTCTAGTTGAGTCCTGAATCACATTAGCATTCAATAATATTGCTTCTTGAGAAGTAGACGGTTGGCAGACTGGAACCATTTGGCTTGGCACTGAAAAGGACAGAATAAAAGAGGTTATTTTTTTCCTTCTCCTCTATATGGGAAGCGGCCTTTGCCCGATATTCAGAACATTAAAGGAATAAAAACAAAAAATATATATGTACTTATATAAAAATGTGTTTTAAATATTGAAAACTTATAGTGTTGTATTGGGGAATAGTATATGCACCCTCGGTGTCTGTGTATTTGTTATAAATTTCTAAACTACTTGATGCAATAGCCCCAGCATATGCTGAGTAGGTGACCCTTTCGTTATGGGCATGCTCAGCGCAGTTGAGCTGTTTTAATTAATTGTTAAGCTGTTTGTTAGTATATGTATATGTGTATGTGCTGCTCTATTGTGTTGCTGCTGTCCATTAGCGAATAAATGTTTATTCTATTCTATTCTATTCAATGCAATTTTCACCTACATTAACTGTGCCTACGTTTAGATATTTTCAAGTGGAAGTTTTATATGTATTGGACATTCATTTATAAACTTTATGAATCCAATGCAATTGCTTGAATTAAATAAACTTAATTAAAAACAGATTTACCTGAAACATCTGCAGAAGTGAAAAGCAAAGATGGAACAGCCAATTTGAAAAGTCTGTTTTTTGGGTAAAGAAACTCTTCCTGGAAATGCCGACGACAGATCCTTCGAGTGGATAGTGGTGCTGTCCAGACTCGTATTGTATTGTATTGTTGAGGGCTCCCTTTTCCGCATTTAGACTCAAAGGCGGTCCATTATGCGTGGGGTGGAACGGTTGGCTACAGGAGCCAACCCAGCTCCTTCCAGAAGCACAGAAGTCTCCTGGGACGTTCACAGGCTTCTAGGAGCGACCTCGGACTGCCGAGGATTTGTGCCCGTTGGTCAGCAACCCCCTTACATTCCAGGATTACGTGGGCTGCCGTTTCATCCGCGCTAAGGCAGCCTCTGCACAGCGGGCTGTCTGTCGCGTTGAGGGTGAACAGATGTTTTTTGAGTGGGCAGTGGCCTGTGAGCATACCCACCACAATTCGCAGGTCCGTTCATTGGAGACTGAGTAGTCTGCTAGTCAGTCGCGGTGTTAGTGCAGGTACCGCCTCTTTAGACTGTCTACAGTTGGTTGTAGATGCCCAGCGGGCATTGTGTTCTGTTTGGGTTAACAGACGCATCCAGGTCCTGATCTGACTGAATGGAACCGGCAAGTGGGGCTCGGGGCCGGCCACAACTCCTTCCCGAGACCCTCCTTGCAAGCTCGTCTGCTGCATCGTTACCCAATGATCCACTATGCCCCTTGATCCATTGAAAGGTGACCCTGCTGTGGTCGGAAATCGTTTGCAATGCTAGGTGACATTCATAAATAAGGCTGGAAGACATAATATTACTGTCTAGTGCCATTAGGACAGCCATGCTATCGGAGAGAATTCTAATACCGCGATTGGAAATCTTTCTTTTAATGACTGCGTTGGCAGCTTGGGAAATCGCTACACATTCACATTGGAATATGGAGCTTTCTTCCCCTAGCGATAGTGATATTTTGATATTGAGATCCATGGAGAAAACACCAGCACCAGTACCGGTTTTGGTTTTTGAGCCATCCTTATAAATACGGACTTCGTCGGCTCCTGATTGGTCTCGCTCGGTCTCTGCTAATTGTATTCGATAGAGTTTATCGAACACGTGAACTTTGGGGATTCTATCACAGGGCGCGTCAATGAGTGGTACCTTACGCAGCGCTCTGTCCCATATTGTGGTGTGAATGCCCCTTTGTTGTTTCCACATGCCTGAGTGTCTTAGTCTGATTGCCGCCATACAGGCCTCCTGCCGGATGAAAAGATCCAGCGGCTGCAGACCAAGCATTATCTCCAAGGCATTAGTTGGTGCTGTCCGCATACATCCAGTGGTGGCTGAGCAAGCCAGTCTCTGGAATGACTGCAGTTTTTTACTGGTGGTAATGAGTTCAGTTCTGGGCCACCAAACTACCGCACCGTAGGTGATTATAGGTCTGATTACGGCTTTATATAGCCATAGTGTAATTTTCGGGGAAAGGCCCGAGGATTTCCCTAGAAGTCTTCTGCATTGCCAAAATGTTGCGCTAGCCTTATTAATCTTGTGGTCCAAGTGTTTGTTCCATAACAGTTTGCTGTCAATAATAACGCCCAGATATTTGACCTCTTTCGTAAGGTACAGCTCGGTACCAAACAGTTTGGGTAGTTGTAAACTGCCAAGATTGCGTTTGTGAGTGAACATAATGAGCTCCGTCTTTGACGGGTTCACTGATAGTTCGTGCTCCGAGCACCATTGTTCGACGATCTTTAAAGCCTGCTTAGCCAGGTTGCACAAAACATTCTCAACAGGTCCTGTTAAGAGAATGGCAAGATCGTCTGCATAGCCTACCGTATAATGGCCATGGTCGCAGAGTCTGCTTATCAGCTCATTAACCACAATGTTCCATAGGAGGGGTGAGAAAACTCCTCCTTGTGGACAGCCTTTGGCTACCACGCCTCTGGTCGTGGTATTAACGGTGAATTGGATAGCCCTTTGTCTCAGCATGTTGGCAATCCACCCGGCAGTCGTGTGATCGACCCCATGTCTGGTCAGGGCAAGGCTTATGCTGTTGAAAGTTTTGTCGAAGGCACCTTCCACGTCTATAAAGACGCCAAGGGTTGATTGTTTACCGGATAGTCCATTTTCAATACGTGATACAACGCTATGAAGGGCGGACTCAGTTGATTTGCCCATACTGTAGGCATGTTGGTTAGCGTTGAGTGGCTTGTTCGACAGCGCATGTGTTCTGATGTCCCTATCACAGAGCCTTTCAAGCGTTTCCCGGCTGCTTCCTCCGCCACTTGGACGGAATTCGGCCCCCGCTCGGTCTCTGGTCCGGTATGAAGGGAGGCAGGAGGTTCGGTTGGCATTCCCTTAGGACTGCCTGCCCTCACCTCCTGCTGGAACAGCAGGTAGACTGACCCCGTCTTGTATGAGACACGGCGGTCTCTCCTGCTGATCTGATCCAGTTCCGATTGCGGGACCCCAAGGACGATGAACACACCATCCTTGTTGTCCTGCTTCTCGGCGTGGTAGAGGCTCCAGGAGTCGACGTTGTACCAAGGGTTCTGACGCCGAAGCCTAATGCGCAGTCTATCCACGGTCTCGTCCGTGAAGTTGGGCAAGAAAATCCCCGCTTTGATCCTATGCGGGAGATCTCAGATTGGCGGCGGACCACCAGTCTGGTTCCCGCGATAGGAGAGGGGAGCCCAACGATGGTGCGGCGAACCCACTCCAGCGAGAAGTCATCCTCGCACCGAAGTTTGAGGACTCCCTCGCTGAGGAAAAGCTTGCCGCGGAAGGATAGCTCGGTCAACGTCCGTCGATGAAGACGGGGCGAATATCGCCTCGTCAAGCGCCAAGTTGATGGCAGCCTGGACGGTGGCCGAGTGCTCCTCAGATAGGTCATGGAACGGCTCAGTGGTGAATGCCACGGCAAGGTCGTTGGACCCTATCGCGTCCGCGTAACTGGCCGCTCCATGGTGATGACGTCCGTGCGGGAGACGCCCGGGCGTGGCACCAAATTTGGCGCGTTTGCCTCCGTCCCGGGGTGACAAAGTGTCCTCGGGACGAGTCCGCTTAGCGGGCTTGGATTGGCCACTGGCCGCACCAGAGGTATTCGCGGTGCGCCACTTTTTGCCCGCACGCTTCCCGCGGGGCCGATTGGTACTCTGTACCTGCTGGCGGGTTTGGTGGGTCTGGGTTGCCTGTCCAGCACCTGCCGATCCTGCTGCAGGCGCATTGGTTGCAGCAGGCAAACTTGCCTCCGCGCCTTGCGGCGCAGTAGTACTCGGCGCATCCTTGGATGCAGCCCGTGAGTGGTTGGTTTTAATGCCTTTTTTTTTAACCATTGGTAAGAAATATAAGACTTCATCCTCAGCAGTGTTCCACCCTCCTTGGAGCCCGCAAAAGGGGACGCTGTAAAAACAGACGCCAGAACTACCCCGAGGATATAGGTTCCCTCCTCAACAAGGCGAGGACGAACATCAGTCCGAAGTGCCCGGGTACGATAAGCCCCAGTGTGGAAGGTTATAACCACACAAGGTCGCACCGGTCACCGCGGGTGAGCCGTCCAGACTCGTAATAACACCGCCAATAATCTTTACCCAATTTAGACACCGTTCTGCATCTTTCTCAGGATGTGGAAAGTAATGTAGAGGTACACCTGAAAATAAATAAAGTGACTATAATGCAACTGACTGAAATATGATTCATAATCTAGTTACTATACAATACAATTATTAATATAATTTTCTCAAACATGCATGGAAATATGGTCATTATTTTCGAAAAAAGAACACGCGAAGTATCGAATTTACGGACAAGGAAAATCAAATCCATTGCAGGAGAGTTTTTTGAATTTGGAACATGACAGCGCTCCAGCAATGTTGACAGCACGCCGTTTCATACAACATTGCTGGAGCGTTGAGGACATCTATGTTAAGGGTTTGGTTTCCGCACTTAGTCCTTAAAGTGGACCATTGTACGTGAGCCATGGTGGCCGTTACTCCAACCAGCCCACCACCCTCCAGAAGCAGATCAGACTTCTCGGTCTTCTCAGGACATCCGCAAGGGATCTCGGTGCTCCAAGAGTCTCCTCGCGGATCTGGGTGACGCCGGTGCACTCGAGGAGTACATGCGCTACCGTTTCCTCCGCCTCCATGCACGCTCTGCACAGGGGGCTATCAGTGATACCTAGGGTGTGAAAGTATTTATTCAGTGAGCAGTGTCCAGTGATGGTCCCCGCCACCAGTCGTAGACTATCTCTGTCCAGGCGCAGAAGGCGCTTGGTCAGCTGTGTATCCAGGGATGGCATAGCCTCCTTGGATTGCCTACACCCTGGTGTCGAGGTCCACCATTTTTCCGCTTCTGTTTGAGTGTGTTCCTTTAACCAGCTCCTTAGTTGCTGGAAAGGAATGGGCACAATGGGTTCAGGTCCGAAGGCTTTAGTGCTGGATCCCCTTCTAGCGAGTTCATCAGCTGCATCGTTTCCAAGTGATCCACTGTGTCCTTTGATCCATTGTAGTGTCACCGTGTTGCGGTTTAGTACCGTAACTCGTTCGAGGGCATTATGACATTCTAGTATTAGTCTCGACGTAATCTGGGTTACCCCTTCGCGTAATGGTCCTTGCCCGCATGTTTCCGCGTCCGGCTGCTTTTCGCGCTGGGTTTCCCCTTTGCGTACTTGCGGCTGGTCGCGTACTCCCTTACAAGCAACCGTTTTCGCATCGCGCTGGCTATTGCCTTCGCGGATCTTGCTCAAACGGTTGTTGAGATCTCTCTCTCTGTTTCGGATTTTTCCGCGCTTACGCTTTAGCGAGCGTGCTTCGTCCACAGAGATGAATCCAGGGCCACCGGATTCAACTTCCTTTCCCGTCCCGTGGTGTCGAGAGTCAATGTCTCTCAGCCTTGCTTCTATCTTCTCGCGCTGGAGTACCAGCGCGCGGAGTTCGCCGTCAAGACTGGAGAGTCGTGCATTGTCGGTGTCATTGTCGGGGTTGTTCGTTATACTGTTCCGAACGATGCTCTGTTGCCAGGCCCTCGTGGAAAGTATAACGGGTGTCAGGGTCGTAGGCGCGGATGTCGCAGCCGTCGTGTCAACCGGCGCAGAGGTTGCAGCCATGGTAGTGTCAGGTGGCGCGTGAGCCGCAGCCCACTGGCTGGTGGCTGTTGGCGCTAAAGCAGCCGGCCGCGCAGAAGGCGCGGCCCTAAGTGGCAGATTGGTGCCCCCCCCCCAAATTACGAAGGGAGCTGACCGACGTGTCGGCATGGGATTCCCCGGCATTGCCGGGACCCACCTGGGGATTATTTTTATCATTCTGCGACATGTTGGGGTTTGTGGGCTTTTTTGGATAAGAGGTTACCCCTCCTCATGGACCGAAGGAAGAAAGGAAAAATGAGGGCGGGATTGGGCGTGGAGCCCTAGGCCTGGGATGTTCGCTATTGGGAATTCTGAAAAAGCGCCCGGGGGTTTTTGTTTTGTCTATTTCTTATGGATTTACACCAAAAACAGGGCGGCAACCTCGTGGAGGTGAATCCCCCAGACTTGCCTTGAGGATCTACACGACTGTAGCGCTCACCCTCAAGACCCCGTCACCTTGCCACCTCTGAGGGAGGCAGTAAGGTAGGCTTGCATCTATACTACCAAGCAAAGCATGTCGTTGTGCAACCGCAAAAGCATAAGTACAGTCCCTCCCCATGTTGACATAGAAATAAAATTATTAATTTTTACAATTTTTGTTTTTAAGGTAATACAAACTAACAAATACATTAAAGCATCCCATACACACACATAATGTAATTATTCGCGATTAAGTAATCTACGTTAGATAAAATTAATGTTTACCTGCGATCGCCTTACCATAGAGTAAAGCTGCTGCATAATCTGACAGCCACGCGAAATGAAACGCGAAATTGTCATGTAGTCTATGGCGTTTAAAAATTTAAGGTTTTATTAATTCAAATATCTATTATTATATTTGGGAAGATCATTTTACAAGGATTCCATCAGTGGTCGTATGTCCAAAATCCGTTCAGAAGTTATTGAGTTTTTCGGATGACAATGTTACCGACATTGATGAATGTTCCCACGGTGTTATGAGTCAAATAACGCATTTTATCACCTAGCCTATGTTGCTTCAGGCTGTTCTATGTCCATTTGTCTCATACGCAATGGAAGCTGTTCATATCCTAATGGTTTTCCTGTTCCGTGACTTCATTGTAAACTAACCTCAAAGTGTTTGTTTTTTTTTTGTAATCTGAATTGTTGCAAAACAAGTAGCAGATTTGTAATATGTCTGCTACAATCCATACTACCCAACTCGTGGTTGATCTTTTCGTACTCACCAAAAGTAGCTATTATTTTCTCCTAGAATAAAGTTATTTTATGCATGCCATATTTGAAATGCCGCTATCAATGCGGTTCTGCATTCTGGTAAGCGTCCCTTTAAACATCCCTCTGGATTGGATTATGTTTTTCACATCTGATTCTGCCATATTCACTTAGTTTTGCACATAAAAAATATGACGAGTAAGTATGACGATGAAGAAATTTTTCATGAATGGCGTTCAAAATGGCGACGCAGAATCCTTTGTTTAAGCGAGGTGTAGGCGGCAGCGCAGTCGCGTCAGCATAGATAAATAATCAATCTATGAGATGAATGAATGAGAGTGGCGCGTTATGTTGGCAACCGTGACGTCTTGTAGGCGATCCATGCGGCTATTGGCGCACAGATGAGAGCTCGTCGCCCGACGCTATGTTGCGGTGATAGAGGGCAGCACGGTGCAGCACTGCTGTACCGACGCAGCCGGTACGAAGCGACGAAAAATGGCGACCCGATTGGAATGCCAATCTAGTTACCACTAACCTGACCACAAAATCGACGCGATTTTTTCGTTGAAATCCTTGGCACAAACACGAAGGGTGGCTGGACCATGTATAAGACCGGATTATGTGGTTTCTGGCGTATTCTTCGTGTTGGAGGATTTTTGATATAAAAAATGCGTGTGCTCAGCTTCGTAGTTTATTCGAGAGGGACAGCCATAGACAAACATATATATAGTGTTATAAAAAAATGGCACAGATAAGGCAATAGACAATTAAATGTTTCCAACACTACCAACTTCGTGTTCCAATATACTTTTGAGCAGTTTTCTAGCTGGTGGTGGCGGGAATTCTTCATCTTCGCTAATATGGCCTTGCTCTTCTTCACTCCATCCAGGCGGACAGACTCTCCGGCTAACAGATGCAGTAGGGCGATTACACTTCATATCACACTTGTGAGTGAAACGGGTATGCTATGATACAATTACACACTTCGAATAATCACAACTCATCACCACCTTTGTACTATTTTCTGTTCCTTTCTTCTTTTCTCTTAAATTGTTAAATAAATAAATAAAATATAATTTTACCACTGAGTTTCGACGTATAATATTTTGTATGCAACAGCTGAATGAAATCTCCAAAAATGCGTGACCCGAGTACTTACCGCCGGCCGGTTTGGCTGACAACTTTGGCTCCAAATATAATATAAGTAAGGTTTAGTAATATAAGTTATACATTAGCTCTTTGGAAATTTAATAGCTGAGAAAGCGGTTCAATAAAGCAACCGATAAAAATGCACCCTCTTCAATTATCAGACACACGTGCAAGCCGATACGGATCTTCATGTTCAGGATTTTCGGTTTTGACTTACAGAAGTTACTGTTAAAATATTTCGTTTATGAAAAGATAGACCTTATCTAAGGCTAACATTTATCGAGTACCTCGATAGCAGATATTATAATAAGTGTCGATAGCAGATATTATAATAAGGATATTTTCAGGATAATATTTACGTTGACCGTCATAGAAATATTCCTACCTTTACACAAACGATTTTCTGACATTTGCGATTGAATTTTAAGTCACTACACTAATGAAAGTGGTTTTCTTGTATAGAACGTCCAGTTATCTGTAAAAAAGACTAGTCTTATTTGATATAAATTTTAGAAATAATTGAAAAAACAGGATATTTTCAAAAAATACTTGAAATATGCATTACATCGAGAACAATGAACAAATAAACAGACCAAATTGGCGTTTAATAGATGCTCGCAGGTCACACTATTTCGTCATAATATTAATTCGTCGAATTTGAAATTATTCGTAAACGAAAAAAAATATTACAAAGGAAATTAAAAAAGAAATTCACGTCCAGCGGCTTTTTTCTCCACTCCTTTAGGAAGTCAATAAAAAAAGTCCCATGAAAATCCGAGTACTCGACTAATAATGTCATTTTTTTTCTTATAAAACATCTTTTAAAATACTTTTTTGCTTTGCACTGCGTTTCGTTCTCGTCGCTGTCAATATATTTATTTGGCAGATAATTTATTTTTTATAATATGTAAACGTAAAAAATCGACACACTAAATTGATTAAAAATTCTAATAATTTATCTTTATGATTACAGCACGTTAGAAAATTAAAATAAAATAATAATTGTTTTTGATTTAAATTATGATATAATATTTTATTTATAATATCTTGCATGTTAGAAATACATGTTAAAAAATTTGGGCTAATAGGGCTGCAAAGCCAACGACGATTGGCAAATTCTCTTTAAAAGATTCATTTTCAATTTCGCAATAGATATTTTTCGTTGTTAGGGTTCCGTACCTAGGCTGGGCCGTAAGGGCTGAAGACGGAACCCTAGAGTAGAGTAGAGTAGGGACTCCATTTTCCGCACTTAGACTCTAATATGGCCCGTTGTGCGTAGGTGTCCGGCTAAGTTAGCCAGCCTAGCTCCGCCCGGAAGCACAGAAGTTTCCTGGGAGCTTCACAGGCTTCGCGGAGCGACCTCACCGTTCCGAGGATTTGTTTGCGTTGGGTAGCCACGGCCTCGCATTCCAGAATGACGTGGGCGGCTGATTCTTCGGCGTCAAAGCAGCCCCTGCAGAGTGGGCTGTCCGTGGCGCCTATGTTAAAGAGATGTTTATTTAGGGGGCAATGGCCCGTTATTGTCCCTATTATTATTCTGAGGTTATTTCTACTTAGGCTGAGCAGTCGTTTTGTTAGTCGCGGATGTAGACTTGGCATCGCCATTTTGGACTGCCTGCAGTCCGTAGACCGTGACCATTTGTTGTTGTGAAGTTCAGTTGATCTCTGGCGAACCCATGTACGGAATTGTGAGAAAGGTAAGGGAAGGAGTGGGTACGGGCCTAGCACTGCCATCTCGGAACCTCTCTTAGCAAGTTCGTCTGCGGCGTCATTGCCTAGGGATCCACTGTGCCCCTTTATCCACTGGAGAGTGATTCTGTTAGACCGCGATATACTCTCCAGGGCGTAGTGACATTCAAATATTAATTTACTGTTAGTTTGTTTGTTTTCTAGGGCTTTAAGCACAGCTAGGCTATCAAATACAAATCTGATTGCGTAGTTGTGAATCCCTAGACGCTTTACGGCTGTTGCAGCTTGTGTTAGGGCGACACACTCGCATTGGAATATCGAGCTGTGTTCGCCTAGTGGTAGGTGAAAGTTGATATTGAGGTCTAGGGAGTGTACGCCAGCCCCCGAGCCGTTTTGAGTTTTAGACCCATCTGTATAGATGCGTACTTCATTGACTCCTGACTGATCCCTTAATTCCTCTGTTGTTTGTATCCTATAGCTTTTGTTGAACATAGGTTTATTAGGTGTCCTATCACACGGGGCAGCGCTGAGAGGTTGATACTCAATCACCCGGTCCAGGATGCCTGCGTGGGGACTGGTGTGGTTCTTGCCCCAGATGCCTAAGTGCATAAGCCTGATAGCTGCTAGTGCTGCCTCCTGCTGTATATGCAATTCAAGGGGAGTTAATTGTAAGGCTATCTCCATTGCCGCAGTTGGGGTTGTCCTCATACAGCCCGTGATAGCGGAACAGGCGTGCCTTTGGAAACGCTGAAGCCTAGAGACAGCGGTCGACAATTCAGTTCTCGTCCACCAAACCAAGGCGCCATATGTCAGCATTGGTCTGATCACCGCTGTGTAGAGCCACAGCGTGATCTTTGGAGACAGGCCCCACGTTTTTCCTAACATTTTTTTGCATTGGTACAGTGCGATTGTGCTTTTGTTAAGTTTGTAGTCAAGATGCCTATTCCAGAGCAATTTGCTATCAAGAATCACTCCTAAGTACTTAACTTCTTCTTTAAGTGTTAGTTCGTTGTTGAATAGTTTAGGAAGTTTGTGTGGTCCAAGGACTCTTTTGTTTGTAAACATTAAAAGTTCTGTTTTAGTGGGGTTAACCGATAGTTCGTGTTTTGTACACCAATTCTCGATTATTTTGAAGGCTTTCCTCATGAGGTCGCATAAGACGCCTTCAAATTTCCCCGTGATTAGAATTTCTATGTCATCTGCATAACCCACCGAGTACAGACTGCTGGCGTTAAGCTCTGTAATAAGCTCATTTACTACTAGATTCCACAGTAGTGGTGACAGCACCCCACCCTGTGGGCAGCCCCTACTAACTATACCTCGTGTGGTGGTGTTCACAGTAAATTGAATAGCGCGGTATTTTAACATATTGTGAATCCATTGTATAAGCGTTGGCGCCACACCGTGCACGGCTAATACCTGACTGATGCTGGCGAAGTTCGTTTTATCAAAAGCACCCTCAATGTCTATGAAGGCGCCCAGTGTTGGGTTTTTGGTTTTTAGAGCGTTTCCTATGCGTGTGACCACGCAGTGGAGTGCGGACTCAGTTGACTTGCCTTCGCAGTAGGCGTGTTGGTTAGGGTGTAAAGGTTTAAGTAGCGAGACTTGATTCCTAATCCTTCTGTCTCCCAGCTTCTCTAGTGTCTTCAAGAAAAACGAGGTGAGGCTGATGGGTCTGAAGGATTTGGGTTGAGTATAATCGCTCCTACCTGGTTTTGGAATAAAAAATATTTTTACTTCGCGCCATTTCAAGGGGATGTAGCGGTGGGCCAGACAGGCACGAAAAATCTTGACAAGGTATTCTGCTAGCGAGTCACCGCTCCATCTAATAATAATAATAATTAATAATAATTTAATTTATTGACACACACAAGTTAAAGAAAAAACATACAAACAGAAACAATGATAGTTAGCAGAGTACATAAGATTAAGTAACCGTGGGTCCCAAACTAGGCACAGCCTGTATCTTGGTGACCCAATATAGACAGAAAATGCAGATTGACTTATTGACTGGTAAGCGTGACACAGCACAGCAAGACACAAGTGACAATTAATTAAGAAAATAGGAATTAAAATTATTCAGATATCAAAATAAAATAATAATAACAATCAATAAAATAAAAATAATCCAAACCAAAATAAAGTCAAAGAGAAGATCGACATGCGTAACTAAAGACAAGTAAACATTATGGTTTTATTAATTTGATGGTTGAAAGAGTAGTGTGTGTGTGAGAGTGATCGCATGTGTGTGTGTGTGTGTGTGTTTATGTTAGAGAGTTCAAGACTGGAGCCGGGAAGGGACTTGACAACCTGAGTGTCGTCTTGACTATGAGAGTGACGTTTGAGTGCTAGTTACTTCAACGGGCACAAGAGATATTCTGTTTCATCATAGGTCAGGTCCTGAACCCAAGCCTTTATAGCAATCTTGGCTTCGAGTGTATTTCCAGGGATCTTTAGTGTGGATTTATTGACTGTGTTAAAGACTCGAATAGGGAGAAAGAGTGAAAACCGAGTAGCAAAAACCGTTCTAACTCTTGGGATTGGAAGTCTATCCGCTCCTATCCTACCTCTTTGTTTGTATGTGAATTGACTCCCTGACACAGCAACAAGTTTAAGCAAATCAAAATCTGAGCAAAGCCGGAAAAATACCATCCAACCCTGCTGCCTTGAAAGGTAAGAAGGTGTTGATTGCCCATATTATTTTGTCTTTGCCTATTACTTCTAAAGCCACCTCCCAGTCTAGGTTGCTCGTAGCCCTTTCACTGTATGGTTCCCAGCTCTGTTGGGTCGCAATCCGGCAGCCCGGGAAGTGGGTGGTGAGAAGTAATTCGCTAGTCTCCGCATCGTTAATTGTGTAGGTATTGTCTGGTTTTTTGAGACATCCTATTGAATGATCGGTTTTGACATTACCCCAGAGAGTGTGATGCGCGTTGGAATCGGTTGCGACGATTAGTTCCAGTTTCTCCCTTTCGCAGTAATCCCCCAGCGAGGCGAGCTCTGGTAGTGGCACGTCCTCGTCGCCTGGCAGGTATGGCGAGGCGAGGACGATATCCGGGAGATCCTGTTCTGTCCTGCAGAGCCTCGTTGCTGTCAGATCTCTTGAACAGAATTCGTTGATTAATAGGTTAGGTACATGTTTTGGGATAAAAATGCAGGTTCGTGGGTTGCTTACGGAGGTGTCTAGCAGCAACTTACCTCCGATGTTCGCAAGACCACATATTCTGCCGCCTCTAATCCACGGCTCTTGGATAAGGGCAATGGTCTTTTGGTGTTGGTTGTCCAGCACTCTGCGCAAGGTAGCCGACGCAGATTGGCTGTGCTGGAGATTGGTCTGCAGGATCCTAGTTGTCCCGCATGGGAGAAGAGCAGAGGCTGCTGTCATAGTCCTCTCTCTCCTCCCCTGCTGGAAAGCAGTCCTCGTCCGAAGTTAGTCCGGGCGAGGATGGATCCTGTGTGGGTACTTTAACAAGTGATTCGGCCTCCATGGCCGGGGAAGAAGCCCGCTCCCCCACCCCCTCTACGGTCTCCATCGCAGATAGCGACGGGGACCGCCTAGGCGGTGGTGGATCAAGCTTCGGTCCAGGCACTACAGGGGCCGTTGCGGTTGAAGGCGCGGTGGGCCCCTCACTGGCTACACCCTCCTCCAGGAATCGGATGTAGATGCTGCCCATGAGGTAGTACACGCGCCTATTTTGGTCCTTGATTGTTTTGACCATAGACTCTGGCATACGGAAGAAGAGACAGGTACCCGGGGGCTCCTGTCTTACCCTCTCGTGTGTAAGGGTCCAGGTATTTATTTTTAGGTTGGGATTTTGGCGGGTAAGGAGCTTTAGTAGTGCCGGAGTATCATCGGTTTTCTCCGGAACAAACAGCATACATAGTGCCTTTTTAGGTATTTCGGCTTGGGGCCGTACGGTTAGACTAGTCCCCGGTATCGGGGACGTCATGTTGGTAGTGATCCGCTTGAGCCAGGCCAGCGTGAAAGCATCTTCGCACCAGGTTTTTAGAACGCCTTCGGCGAAGTGGGCCTTCCCTCGAAAGTGGATCGCGGTGTTTTCGGTTG
Organism: Eugnorisma glareosa; assembly: GCA_947578425.1. Classification (NCBI taxonomy): domain Eukaryota; kingdom Metazoa; phylum Arthropoda; class Insecta; order Lepidoptera; family Noctuidae; genus Eugnorisma; species Eugnorisma glareosa. Next base: position 12,627,109 of record OX387960.1, on the reverse strand, counting down.
GGTTGGAGGGGTCGGGATCTGCCATAAGCAGCGACCGCAGCTCTTTTTCAATGTTTAGGCGGATCCCCTCCGCCTGTTCTTGCGTCATGTCCTCAAAAGGCTCCGACATGACGGCGACGCACAGCTCATTATTCCTGTACGACGCGGCCGCTTCGGCGTAGCTCACCAAGGAACCGTCTACCATGTGGGAGCGAGCAGGCTTGCTCCTTTTGCCTATCCCAGTCGGTGTGACGGTATCCTCGGGTCGCTCACGCTTCTGCGCCCTAGCAGGAGGTTCCCCGCCGGTGGTTTTGGGTTTTTTACGTCCCCTCGGTCTGGAGCTGCGCTTGCTCTTGGTTGCCGTGGTAGCCGCACCTGTCGGTGTCGATGTACTAACCGACACTCCGGCAGTGGCCGCCACAGTGTCATGCTGCGCAGGCTTGACCGGTACAGACAAACGCTTCTTGGAAGTCGTTGTCTTGCGGGATACGGTGGTCCAGGTTTGTTTGACCGGAGACTGAATGGCGTCCCTAAGAGACGACATGTCGATCCCGGTCGTGTTGGCTGTCCCTGCCGGTATGGCTTCGGTCAGACTCGTTAGGTCCCTCGCCGAGGCCTCTGACGTTGACGCAGCCCTAGTGGGCGCATCCACGCCATCAGCCACCGTTGAGTCGCCATGTGCGAGAGCTGCCCTAGGCCTAGCTGACAAGGTTGGTTCAGTGCGCGCATCGGCGGACGCAGATGGGGTTGGCGTTGCCTTCGACGCAGCCTGGTTTGGCGCATACCTGGCGACAGCCTATTAATAAGACGGAACCCTATTAATAAGACTCCACTGTCCGTCTGTCTGTCTGGCTGGCTGACTGTCTGTCACCAGGCTGTATCTCATGAACCGTGATAGTCAGTTGAAATTTTCACAGACGATGATGTATTTCTATAACAACGAATACTAAAACAGAATAAAATACATATTTATTTTTTTAGATAATGGTACGGAACCCTTCGTGCGCGAGGCCGGTTCGCACTTGGCCGGTTTTTTTTTTAAATATCCTGAGACATATTGTAGGGGCCCCATTATTTAGGGCTGGCTTATTCCTCTAAAGGTGTAAGGGTAATCTCTTCTACAATATCTTAAAAGATATCACCAGTCGTCGCAGCTTCCCTATCCTTTGTTCAGGTTATGGACCAATAAGGTTGTCAGCGCTGACTCAAATCTTTCTAGCGTTGGATTTATGTAACGGCACCCATGGCTTCTTATGGCCCTAAAGAAATTTTCGATTGGGTCTTGGTATATTGTAACACCCACTCCTATCAAGATCAGAGACTATGCTCGAAGTTGTAGACGATTATGTCTACCTGGGACAAACGGTCCAGCTAGGTAGGTCTAACTTCGAGAAAGAGGTCAACCGTCGAATCCGACTCGGCTGGGCAGCGTTCGGGAAGCTGCGCGGTATCTTCTCGTCCAACTTACCGCAGTGTCTCAAGACGAAAGTCCATGACCAGTGTGTGTTGCCAGTAATAACTTACGGGACCGAAACGTGGTCGCTCACAATGGGCCTCATTTGAAGGCTTAAAGTCACCCAAAGAGCAATGGAAAGGGCTTTTTTTTTCGGCTGGGTAATCATCAAGTAACCCCTCCCGCTCTGGGCTGAGCAGGAGGGATCGTCAGACTTTTGCTGACTAAAACCCATCCGTGTTCCTTCCTTTGCCCTTTGTGTTCCAGGGCCGCGGCATCTCTTTCGAACACTCCTGCAACCCTGGCAGGCATCGGTCCTTACGGACCCCTTCCTGTTTGCTGACTCTCTTTGAGGCGCGCGTGGAACACGAACGCGCCGTCGATACGGCCTGTCGTCATAAGACGGACGGACGGCGAGCTAGCCCATAGCTCACCGTCCACAGGCCCGCGGATGGAGAGGGCTATGCTCGGAGTTTCCTTGTGTGATCGAATCAGAAATGAAGATATCCGCAAGAGAACCAAGGTTACCGTCGTAGCCCGAAGAATTGCCAAACTGAGGTGGCAGTGCGCAGAGCACATTGCTCGCAGAACGGATAGCCGATGGGGCCGAAAACTTCTGGAGTGGCGACCACGAACCGGAAGACGTTGCGATGGAAGGCCTCCCACTAGGTGGACCGATGACCTGGTGAAGGTTGCTGGGATTCGCTGGATGCGAGTCGCACGAGACCGGTCAGTGTGGCGACACTTTGAGGAGGCCTATGTCCAGCAGTGGACGTCTTTCGGCTGAAATGATGATATTGTGTCGCATCCATAAATAGCTAATATTTGAACTAATGTTTCTATGCCTTCCTGTGCACATACCCAATTATGAATAGTAGGTACACTTGCAATTTTGTTTTATTCCGTGATAAATTTCATGGACTTTAAAACTTTTTCTGATTCTGTCCAAAACTCATGATGTTTTAAATTTAGTGTTACGGGTCTCAGGAGAGGTTTTGAAAACCTGTTTTTAGTAAAGCTGCCATTGACAGATTCAAAAAGATTGACAAAAAAAAAGCAGGACATCTGTAGTCTCCTTGCATCCCGCTGGGAGGATTCCGTTATCTGTAAAACAATAACAATTCAATATTAGATTATTTATTAAGATTTCTGTGGAATACATGCTTGCTAAGACGGTGTACCAATATACATTTTAAATTACCGATTAACTGAAACCAGGTGATTCTAACACATGTTATGAATTAGAATTGAATTATTTAAATTCCATAGTGGCAAAAATACTTACAGAAAATTATTATTTAGATTTGGATTTTTCTACAATTAACACATATTAGTGATATAATTAAGCCATTTAATGTGAGGACAACCTTATATTGTTGAGCTAAATATTGCTGATCCTTAACACAAAAACATATTTCTGTTCTTACCTGTAAGGTATCCCATAATAGAAGACACAGTTCTACTGAACACTTGGCTGTGGCAAATTTTACTTTCATTTTCGTTCTCGTTGGATCAACATGACTATCGGAAAACTTGGTCACTATTCGAATTCCTTTATATGCAGGATTAAACGAGGAGGTCATACCAGATATTGACGAAAGTCACAAACCAACCAACACTTTTTGTTTTCTTTTTCACTTATATTTTTTTCTCATTGTTTTTTTCTTCAAAAATGTTAAGTTTTAGAAAAAGTGGTGTATTTTTTTTATTGTTTGCATCTTTAGCGACGTTAACAGTTAGGTAGAAATAAAACAGTGTTTGATGTAGGAACAAACTGATAATCATAATCTATTTATTGATGGCCTATCTACATACACAATCACATAGGCACAAGTAGTGGAAAGTAAGTATAATCTAGAATTTATTAACAGCCAATCAGAAAACAGTTAAAACATTGGTATAATAATGTGCGCGCGGCGCGCGCCCTCTGCCAATATTCTAGCGAACGAATTTACGTCTGAGGTTATAAATATATGTGGCGGCGCCCGGCTCGATCCTTCACTCCTGTTGCGGCATCTCCAGCCGCACATTACTCCTCGGCCGGAACAATTCGGGTTTCGGTCGGAACATAGCACGACGCTCCAGCTGTCGAGGGTACTGCACCACTTGACAGCTGCGTTAAATAAAAAGGAATGCTCGGTCGCAGTACTCCTCGATATGGAGAAGGCCTTCGACCGTGTATGGCATGACGGCCTAATTTATAAGCTGGCCCACTCTGAAGCGCCCCGTCGCGTGGTCAAGGTGGTCCAGTCCTTTCTGTCCCACAGGAGCTTCCGCGTGGTGGTGGAGGGAGCGCTCTCCGGCGCCTACCCGGTGCTGGCCGGCGTCCCGCAGGGCAGCTGCGTGTCGCCAGCGTGTTACTCACGTTTCACCGACGACATCCCCACTACACCTCAGGTGATGCTCGCGCTGTATGCTGACGACGCCGCGTACATCGCTACCTCGCTTAACGCGAGACACGCGGCGGTCAAAATGCAGCGCGCGCTCGATCTTCTCCCCGAGTGGCTGTCAAAATGGCGGCTCTCGGTGAACGTGAGTAAAACGCAGGCGATGGTTACAGGCTCTGCGCACCACCCACCACCACTGACTCTCCAGGACGCCGACGTCGACTGGTTGCCCCACGTCAAGTACTTGGGTGTGACCATCGACCGTCGGCTCACCATGGGTCCACACGTCCGCCAGGTCGCGGGACGGACTAGGGTTGCCCGCGGCCTTCTCCGTCCAGCGCTCTCGTCCCGCCTCCCGGTGCGCGTCAAGTTGAGCGTGTATAAGACGTATATACGCTCGATATTGACGTACGCCGCCCCCGCCTGGTTCGCCCTCACTAGCGAGGGAAACAAGAAAACTCTCCGCGCGCAGCAGAACCTAACGCTGCGGACCATAGTTGGTGCCCCTCGCTATGTGAGGAACGATGTCATCCGGCGGGATCTCGGGATTGAGAGCCTGGACGACTTCATCCGGCGCCTTGCGATGGGAATGTTCGCGCGTGCCGACGCATCTGCTTGGCCTCATGTCAAGCACATAGCGCCCTGGCATGCGCGCCCCCCCGACGCGAGGCGCCGCCTTCCCCGCGACCTGGCTGCGGACGATGACCCCACCACCGGATTGACGCCCGGGTAAGCTGTACCAGGTTACACGCAGCTTACCTGCACATAATGACTCCACACACTACACACGCCCTGCTACGCGATGTGTTCTAAGTTAATATAGGCATGTCACGTAGCAACACCACACATGCACTTCTGCACATGCACCCAGACACACGCGTGGACACATGGCGCGGGCCTGTGTCTACGCAGCCACTGGGCGGTGTTACACAGCACAATACCGCCCACACACACACGACGGCTCTCTAGTCCGGGTCATCACCGGCTAGCTCTGGTGGTGGGACGGGCGGGAGCCACACACCCACTGTGGGTGCGTCGGAGTCGGCACCTCTGTCGCTGGTTGTCCTCCGCCGGGCCTCCTCCGGGCAACCGGAGGTCTCACCTGGCGGGGACAGACCGCCGAGGTGTCGTGAAGAAATCAGCGCTGTATTGACAGCGCTGTGGCGCGCCTACAGTTACTCGCATAGCAACCATACACATGGGCGCGCGTTGTACACGCGCGCCCACAAGGCTCTAGCCTACATATAGGCTACCCAACGACGGGTCCCGTATTAACGGGCCACGGTATAGCCTCCGCGGCCAGGGGGCATAGCCCCGTGACCGCTTGCCGCGCCCCCTTGCGGGGGCGCAGCGACATCAACGACGGCTCGATCCTTCAGTGTAGCGGCGTGCGCGCTGTCGTGATGTCGTCCAGTCGTCCGCATGCTGCTACACATCGTTATTTTATGCTGTTTATAATAAAAATCAATTAATTTATCCAATATTATCATTAATCAACCCTTGAACCTCAAGAATTCATGAGAATAGTGTAAAAACGTGGTGGCCCTTATTTTGTTTTGACTAGTATAGAGGGTGTTTGGCAGAACGTTGAACATACGAAAATGGTGGATAGGTTAGACTGGTTAGGTAGGACTGGCCCCCTGGATATTTTTTCTTTGTTTTCTTCTAGTTTTAACCACGTTCTTAACTTTAAAGTGTATTTTTTATTAAAAATGGGTAAAACAGGCAATACTACTGAACGAACGGTTTCGGTGCCACTTTAAAGGTGCCATCGCCAAACCATTCTTGTATCTCGCTTAGCAATACCGTCGACTCTTTTGAACCAAACAGTAATATTATTGAGTCGTCATGGCGGTAGTAGGCTTAAATTATCATAAAAAGTTGCCGGAACCTCAAATTCTGTCAATTCTTTAAAAACAGTCCTTTTAACTCGTTGTTCCTATTTCTAGCCAAATATAAACTATGTTTGACATTTTTTAGTGAAGAAACTTAAGTTATCATTGCCAACCCTTTATCAATTATGGGAATAATGCTTTTTTTGTAGATTTTTGGCATGGGAGCCGTTTCTTTTTTTTTGTACACAAACGGCTACTTCATGTTGTGCTATGTCCGACTTGCATTCAAATAATGTGTTTTATTATTTCGTCATCCTATAACGATGTTACTTTCATGAAATCCTATTAAATAATTCATTATGAAGTACTCTGATGAAAACCTCTAAAAAAGGACTGCCCGCAGAAGATCTTTTGAAATTTTGTTAATATTCCTCGCTGTATTTCAGATATATTTGAAGAACACCTTTTTTTTACATTCTTCGCCACAACCTGGTTTAACGCAATACTTGGTATTAGTCTTTGTTTTGGCAATGAAGACAGGGGGGCAGACAGGCTGCCGCATGAATACGCATTTGCACTTGGGTTTTAGTCACAGAATCTAAACACGATCTATTTAACTTATTAATATAGTTGTCGAATAAAGTCAATCTACCTTTTACAACACCGCGTTGTCTCTTAAGATCAGACATCTGAACATCTAAACGAGAAGTAGTTTCATCATCACTCATTTTGGTAGTTTATGAAAGTAGGTACTTACAGTTTGCTTGTTCAGTCGTGTTTTCTCACCAGAAGACGGCCTCAGCACTACCAAACGAACTCCTGAAAAGTTTAGGTACGATATTAACACAAGGCGAAGACACAGGGTAAGGAGGGAAAGGTACGACTGGATAACCTGACCGTTGCTGGCTGTTGCATCAATGGCTTCTGCTCAGTAATATGGCTGGTCTTCAAGTCTCCTCAACGTGTAGGTACACCTCGCTTCCACACTTCTTCGACCCGGCTCGTCCCGTGGCTGATTTTTTCAAATCCGCCTCGTCGCGTGGCTGGTATCTTCAAATTTGGCTCGAAGGTCCAATGTTTTGGCAATGAAGACAGGGGGGCAGGCAGGCCTCTTCAATAAAGCTCGAAAAACTCCAGTTAAAAGGGGTTTAATATTCGGTTTTACAATAATTTTGTGGGAGTGACTGTTCACGTAGGTACGCAATGGTCGGTGCCGTGGAATTGTGCTCACTAGCGCCGCGGGCGGACATCTCTGGAATATTTCGCTTGCAGTGACGCAGTCGCCCATCGATCCTCTTGCTAGATACGTTAGATGGCGTTGCTTGTCCCAACATACCGGCCACCTTGGAAGATCCATCTTCCAACTGAAACTAGAGTCACGTTGTCTAAACGGGAAGCGGGCAGATTTTTGATGAAGCACGCTTGATTGTGCCTCGTGACGTTTGGATCTCAGCTACTCTGGAGACACCATCATTGCCTGGGAACAGTTTAATGATTCTACCCATTCTCCACTTGAGTGGTGGTAGGTTATCTTCTTTTATGACGACAAGGCTGTCCTTAGTGATGTCGTCCGTCTTGTGCGCCCACTTCGTCCTGCGTTGAAGCTCAGACACATATTCTTTTGACCACCGCTTCCAAAAATGTTGCCGCAACTGTTCCAGCCGATGGTAGCGACAGGCAGGCTTAGATGTCGTGAAGTCCTCACTGGCAGGTGCAGTCAACGGTCGGCCGATTAGGAAATGAGCAGGTGTGAGTGGAAGGTAATCATTTGGATCTGCGGACATAGGTGATATAGGGCGGGAGTTCAGGACGGCCTCAACCTGGGTCAATACCGTACCAAACTCCTCATAAGTTAGCTTAGCGTTACCTACGACACGTCTCAAGTGATACTTACACGACTTCACTCCTGCCTCCCATAAACCACCAAAGTGAGGCGCATAAGGCGGGATGAAACTAAATATAATATTATTAGAACTAGCAAAATCAATTATTTCGTTGGATTTTTCAAATATAGCTGTAAGCTCCCTTTCAGCTCCAACGAAATTTTTACCATTATCGGAAAAAACTTGACACGGCTTACCGCGTCGTGAAATGAATCGTTTGAATGCCATTATATAATCCTGAGTGGACAAAGAACTAACTAATTCTAAATGCACAGCTCTGGTAGCAAAACAAACGTATAAACAAATATATCCTTTAATCAGTCGTGAACCTCTGCCTTTGCGATTCAATATAGATATTGGCCCAGCATAATCAACACCACATCGCATGAATGGAAATCCAGCTTCTAAACGTTCAGCTGGGAGATCACCCATGAGTGGAGTTAACGTATTTCCTTTCATGCGAATGCAGGTTACACATTTATGAACTACTAGCCTTGCTAAATTACGTGCTCCCAGCACCCACCATCTGTCGCGCATGGTAGCCACGAGAAGCTGAGGTCCAGCATGAAGTAAACGTTTGTGTTCGTATGAACACAATAACCAAGTAAACCGATGTTTATGACACAACAACACTGGATGTTTCTTATCGTAATTAAATTTTGAATTACTAAGTCTACCCCCAACACGAATTATATTATCCTTATCTAGAAATATACTTAAACCTATTGTTTTATTACTAGATTTATTGGTTAAAGGCACCTTTTCTATAAGGTTATGATATTCCTTACTGAATGATTGTGATTGAACTAAACGTGTCAACACAACTAATGAACTATTAATCTCGCTCACGGTCAATGAACCTGTGTTGCGACCTTGACCGACACGCGATGCACGTAGGTTAAAAATGAACCGTAATACAAACGCCATTGTTCTTTGCAAACGATTAAAGCAAGAAAACCTATCGAAATCAATTATAATAATATTGCACGATTCTACATTTAATAAATTTGTAGTTTTAGGACATTTTAATTCCGGTATACTATCAATAAACTCAGTTTGATTACTGTTTGTTGTCAACAAACTTGAAGTAGGTTCACGAAGAAAAGTCGGACCACACCACCACAAACTAGTGTTGTCCTTCAACGAATCAAAGAGAACACCTCTTGATAATATATCAGCTGGATTCTCCTTACTTTTAACATGAATCCAAGTAGTGTTGCTTGTTAATTCGCTGATTTGCACAACTCTATTCTGCACAAATGTTTTTAACAAATGTGGAGATGTCCGAAGCCAAGCTTGAACTATAGTGGAGTCAGTCCAGAAATAGATCTTATCGAATTTCATCCTAAGAGAGGTTATGATTTTATTATAAAGTTTAGCTCCAACTAAAGCTCCACATATTTCAAGTCGTGGTATACTTAACGCTTTAATTGGCGCGACTTTACTCTTAGCACATAGTAATCGACATATAACCTGCGACACATCACTGTTAGGGTGTGAACGTATGTACGCACATGCACCGTATGCAGACTGAGAAGCATCGGTAAAAATATGTAGCTCCTTATTTACAGCATTAGTACACATGACATAACGCGGCACTGATATTTCGGACAAATATTGTAACGAATGAATAAAATTAAACCAGACACATGCAATTTCACTAGGAACTTCATCATCCCAACTTATTTTTGCAAGCCATAATTTTTGTAATTGGCGGAAACGGAGCAATATTGAGAAGATATCGTTTTGTAACCTAGGTCCCACGTATTGGATATCATTCAACGAATTATGATTAGAAGTTGTCGCGCTTGCATCGAAAACAACACGTAATTTGGTTGTCACGCTACTTTCACGATATACCCCATGGTGTGGTACAATATAGTACGGCTTATTTAAACTATTAAACTCCTCGAAAAGAGTCATGTGACCTAATTGCTCGTACTCGTGCATAAAATCACAATACATTTTTTTGTATTGTGGTAAACGATTTAGTTTCTTCTCTAAAGATAGAAAACGCTGCATAGCAGAATTATGTGAATCACCCAAACAATCAGGTGATTGTTTAAGTGGCATTCCTACAGTAAACCTACCGTGCTGATCGCGTTCAGTAGTCTGCAAGAACAACTCTTCACAAAAACGATCCTCCTCAGTAATTACGGAAGGGATATTTACTTCTTCGATTTCCCAGAATTGTCGTAGTTGAGAATCAACTAACGACAAATTGCACTGGACATCTGACATGCCAGCCGCAATAAAACGATTATTATTATAAACTGGACCGGATATAATCCAACCTACCCACGAATCTTGTAAGTACGGACCGGTGTGAAGTTTTATTTTATTTTCTTTTAGCAAATCCCAAAAGACATCAGCGCCAATTAATAAATCTATGTCGCTCGGTACATAAAATGTGGGATCTGCAAGTAGAATATTGCTAGGTATATTTATAGCATCACCTTTAACGTGTGTCGAAGGCAACTTCGAAATGATACTAGGCAACACTAAACAATGTATGGTTGTATTAAAATCGCATACCCTAGAACGAATAATAACATCGCAGTTGTGACTGGACTGTGAAACGGTTTGTCCAACGCCACAAACACGTATAGTGGACTGTACAATAGGTAAATTTAAACGTTTACATAAGCTTTGAGCTATAAAACAATTTTGACTGCCGCTGTCAAGCAAAGCGCGAACTGTGTGATAACAGTTATCAATATCAGCGATCTCTACTAACGCCGTAGACAGCAAGACAGTCTGTAACGATTTAGCATTATCTACGAACGCGTTACAACTACGATTATCAATATTGTCAGCTGTTTTACTAACGCAGTGTAATACAGACGACTGTGGCAACGTATTATTGATAACGGAACGTTGTGACGACGTATTTGGGATAACGCTATTATTGTCAACATGAATTAACGCATTATGTTTTTGTTGACATAATTTACAAGGACCGAATTTACAATTTTCAATTGTGTGAGTATTTGTACGTAAACAGTTTTGACAAACGTTTTTTGACTGAACAAAATTTAATCTTTCTTGAACAAACATATTTAAAAATTTAACACATGAATATAATGCATGTTTGTCACTACATAACGGGCATGTCAAGTTATGTTTATTTGTTTTACCTTTACTGCCTGATGAGACCTTATTATTATTATTCACGCTCGCATAACTAAGTGTAGTTTGAGAATTATTCTGTTTTTTATGATCAGCTGACTGTTTACCGTCATTTTTACTTTGTGAATGTGACTGATTATTTTTACTATTACCTGAACTTATCATGTCTAACATGTCGGACCTATTATTTAAAAACGTTAATAAGTCTTCTAGTTTTAACGGTTTGGAGGTTTTGTGAGAATCAGAGATAAGTGAGCTTCTGTAGTTCTCCCACTCGCGTTCAGTAGCAGAGTCAAGTTTACTGACAACTAAATAAATGATAAGCATATCCTCGAGTGAAGACTCAGGTTCTTTAAGAGAATTTAGGGCTCTCAGATTACGTAAAACACAATCTACTAACGTTCTGATTTGTGTCGGACATTCCTTACCCAGTGAAGGTGCCGCAAACAATGCCTTTACATGGTTGTGTATCAATAGCCTATTATTTTGATACCTAGCTTCCAGCAGGTCCCACGCGTTACTATAGTTAGGTGCAGTAAACTCTAACGAACTGATAACATGTAACGCAGATCCACTGAGAGACGACTTTAGGTATTGAAATTTCTGTATCGGATCTAAGTCGTCACGATCATGTATCATTGAAACATATGAGTTCCTAAACTCTAACCATTTATCGAAGGAACCGTCAAAGACAGGTAGCTTTATTTGCGGTAATTTAATCGACACTGATTTCCCGGAAATGCATTGAGAATTATTTAATCCGATTTGTTCACAGTCGCCTACCATGTTCTTTGCTATAGCTACAATTGAATAATATTGGCACTCAAACGAATCTCTGTACTGTAAATGTGATAGTAATTCTTTTTCATCCACATTTTTTTCTAATTTAGATTGCAAGTTGTTAAACTCGTCAAAGAAAATGGCTGCCGCATGAATACGCATTTGCACTTGGGTTTTAGTCACAGAATCTAAACACGATCTATTTAACTTATTAATATAGTTGTCGAATAAAGTCAATCTACCTTTTACAACACCGCGTTGTCTCTTAAGATCAGACATCTGAACATCTAAACGAGAAGTAGTTTCATCATCACTCATTTTGGTAGTTTATGAAAGTAGGTACTTACAGTTTGCTTGTTCAGTCGTGTTTTCTCACCAGAAGACGGCCTCAGCACTACCAAACGAACTCCTGAAAAGTTTAGGTACGATATTAACACAAGGCGAAGACACAGGGTAAGGAGGGAAAGGTACGACTGGATAACCTGACCGTTGCTGGCTGTTGCATCAATGGCTTCTGCTCAGTAATATGGCTGGTCTTCAAGTCTCCTCAACGTGTAGGTACACCTCGCTTCCACACTTCTTCGACCCGGCTCGTCCCGTGGCTGATTTTTTCAAATCCGCCTCGTCGCGTGGCTGGTATCTTCAAATTTGGCTCGAAGGTCCAATGTTTTGGCAATGAAGACAGGGGGGCAGGCAGGCCTCTTCAATAAAGCTCGAAAAACTCCAGTTAAAAGGGGTTTAATATTCGGTTTTACAATAATTTTGTGGGAGTGACTGTTCACGTAGGTACGCAATGGTCGGTGCCGTGGAATTGTGCTCACTAGCGCCGCGGGCGGACATCTCTGGAATATTTCGCTTGCAGTGACGCAGTCGCCCATCGATCCTCTTGCTAGATACGTTAGATGGCGTTGCTTGTCCCAACAGTCTTTAACTATTTCTTAGCTTTAGTACGCTCTCGCAATGAAGTATCGTAATGTTTGCGTTTACGTACACTTCCTTTCTTGGTAAGTTGGATTACATTTTCAGAAGCCTGGTCAGTCTGATTTTCGGCCTCAAAATCTTCTCGTTCAGGTGACTCTGATACGCGAATTTTGTTTTGTTGTGAGTTCTCTAAGAAAACAATATCTGAGTCAGAGCTGATGACACTACTTTTCTATTTTTTTCGTTGGCATGGAATGTAATCTTTATCAAAAACTGAATCATCAGAGTCAAATTCACTTACTGTTGAACTGCTGCTGCAGCTGATAGCAGATGCAGCGGTGGTATTATCGCAGATTTTATCCGAAGAACACTGTCAGTTGTCGAGACGTGGTTAATTTCTTCACCGTGACTTATTTGGTAAGGGTGTTGGTCGTTAATTAAGGGATACAGCGAAATTTGCTCTGTATTTTCTACTGCAGTACTATTTGTACTTTCCGTATTTACGAAAGCTAAAGCAAGTTTAGTAAGTCAAAGCATCGAACTTTTTTCATGTTAGTTTTACCTGTAACAACAGTTAATAGTGTTAGAATGCACTAAAAAAAGCGTTATAAAGCACGTTAAGTGCTTGCAAACGTTATAACGCACATCAAACTTTACTTGTAGTAAACGAAAATGAAATATGATTACAAAAACAAACACACAATTCAATAAGAATAACTTAATGAAGTACTTTAATTTATTAATTTTATAGGTACAATAGGTACATAACTTAGATATTGATATTATTTTTTTTTCTATCAATACAGGTCTTAGACAATTTGTATTATTATTTGGCACAATACGGTTGAATAAAATTGCACACACAAACACCAATAAACTTTTTAAATAAAAAATACTTATTTTGTTTCGACGATCTCGCTGCAAAAAAATTGCTCGACCGGGACACGTCGTGCTCCTATAATAGAGTAGTCAGTCAATTTTATAGTAGGGTGCCATCTATTAATAATTTTCGGAATCATTAATATACAGGCTGTGGCGTAAATAGTGGTCCACCGTTAAGGATTCGATGTACCAGATAGTTTACTATAACTTAGTACAATTTTAACCATTTGTAACCAAGGGTTCCTGAATTATCAATTTTTTTCTATTTTTATACGAAACTTCTATCTTTGGTTACAAATTCGTTTGTAGTTTAAAAAAAAAAACATAATTTTCTTACTTTGATTTCTGTTAATAACTACTGAATACTAGAGCTATCGTGGAAACATGTTGTTTTTTATGTAATATTAGAGCTTTTGAAGAAATAGTAAGTTCTTTTATATGTTTACTTTAATTTTTAACGTATCATAAAAATTCAAGAGAATTTTTTGTAAAAAAAAAATGTACTACACTGGATGTGCCCATTCATTTAAAAATATGCCTGGGTCAAAATCAAAATAATTGCTCATTTCATAAATGTTACTTTTATGTCACAATAACAAAAAAATAACATAAAGGAAAACAAGGGCTGCATTCACAGTTGTAAATAAAAACAGTTTTTTAGTCTTTTATATTTTAATAATTTATTAAACACACACACGTAGGTACATCTTAAACCTCACGTACAAGTTTGTAAGGTTTAAGCTGAGCTTTGCATTTGGATGAGTGTGCACATAGACATACGGTTTACCGGCATAACACCGCCGCGCACCTTTATTTCTTTAAGCGTGAGTTGCAACATTTAACTATAACGATAACCAGTCGTGAAACGGCCGCCTATTGGTCAATTCGACGATTTGACAACTGTTAACGGCTTTGTTATCGTTATAGTTAAATGGTGCAACTCACCCTAAGTCACACATCATGCTAAGCTCAGCTTAGGCCTCGCGAGCTGTATTGGACATAGTGAACATAAACATGACACATGCAAAATAATGACAATAACTTCTTAACCGTCAGGGTTATGTTTAATTTGAAGATGGTTAATCTAATCATTACACACATTAAAAATTATTATATAATATAAAAATGCGAATTTTGAACATTCTCTTTGTCATGATAATACTGCACGAGTAACTTCCTAATACTTAAATATATGGTCTACCTATTCATACACGAAATATTTTAACAGTTTTCTTTAACTCGACGCAATAGCACTGAAAAAAAAAAATTAAGTGTTTTTGTTTTTACGAAATGATTACAATTTTTAATTATTATTTTTGAGACATTTTGCATAAAAACTTTAATGAAAACTCTTTGAATGAAAATTGGTAAATTAACGTTCATTAAAAGTAATGGATGTTCAAAAAATAAGAAACCAGTATTTATTTTGCAGGTCAAGTAATTTTAAATTATTTATTTTTATACTAGCTAAAAAAAATAATATTAGGATAAAATAAAAATAAAAAACCTTTGAAATGACTTTGTTATAACCCTTCGATGATACCCTTAAAACATTTCATGTATGAATAGGTAGACCTTATATACACCACTCAATTTTGATCGTTTTAATCCCGTGGAGGGTCGATCCGGCACATAAAACACTATCGATTTGTAACGATAAAATCAAAAAAACACATTTTTTAGCGAGTTTAGTGACCTGTATGTATTGCGTACTAACTACCTACAGGTCATTGGACTCGCTCAGATGACGTTTTCTCAAAGAAATTAATTTCGTACATGCGTATGAAGTGTATGGAGGAAACGACGAATAAAACGGCGGTCCGGAATATAATTCCTATATTATAAATCTCTCTACACTTCTAGTAGGCTTAATGCTACAAATAGTCTAAAACGATAGAGGACAGTTTACTTAATACAGGCACTAGGCTGCGGAGATTATATCGAGCCGATTAGCGAGATCTAGGTCTACGACACAAGTCTAGATTTGGTTGTAACAAGTAGCGTGTACAGGTCAGGAGGCCAAAACGAGTACTGAACTCGATGACCATGCCATGATTTTTAGCTAGTCATATGTTCCGACGGAGGCCGAGCTTTGCCGAACGCACCCGAAGTTGCGTTCGGAAAGGTACACACCAGTACATTACAATGTATGCTTATATTTTGTTCAGTGTAAATATTTATTAGTATTGTTAAATCTGTAAATAGATATTATGTGTGATGTAAATATAGCAACTAAATAAATGTGTATATTCCTGTTAATAACTGTTAGTTTATTTATAACCAAAGACAATGATTGTGTTTTCTGTTGTTGTCTATGATCTGACATTTATTCGAATTTGACAGCTCTGTGTAACGGGAAAATAAGATGTACTACTTGTATTGTGGAGTGTTTACATTTTCGGTTTTATCCTAATTAAAGTTATTAATTGCCGGAGTAGCGATGACCGCCACACTACTCCCCCCCTGAGACCGTGGCTACTTAGCTACGGGCGATAGTAATCCGGGAAGCGAACGGTGCGGCCGGAGCGTGTTTTTCTCTCGGCGGCGTCGGTGGGTAGCGGAGGCATCGGAGCTGTATTTGCGCCCGTTGTTGCGCCGGAGGGACCGTAGTCTGCGTTATTGAGGTAAGCGGGTTTCAACCGATCTATGGTCACTGTGGTTTCCTTTCCGTTTACCTCAATACGGTATGTTTTTTCGCCTCTTTGCAGGACTCTGTAGGGCCCGGTGTACGGCGGGTCTAGTGGCCGGCGAACGGCGTCATGTCGCAAGAATACATGAGACGAAGTTGACAAGCTGTCGGGCACGTAGAACGGCTTGTTGCCGTGTCGACTCGTCGGTTCTGGAGACAGCTTCGCCATGTGATGCCGGAGTCTTGACGCGAAGTCGGTGTAGTCGACTGTGCTGGTGAGTGTGGGGGCGATGAACTCGCCTGGGAGCCTTAGGGTCTCGCCGTAGACGAGCTCTGCTGACGATGCTTTGACGTCTTCCTTCCAGGCGCTGCGGATGGCAGCACCAGGGGTAGTGCCTCGGACCAGTTGGTGCTGGTATGGCACCGGATGGCCGCCTTCAGCTGGCGGTGTAGGCGCTCCACCATGCCATTGCAGGCTGGGTGGTACGCCGTGGTTGGCCGGTGCTGGCTACCGAGGGTAGCTGCGATGGTGTGGAACAGCTTGCTCTCGAACTGCTTGCCCCTGTCTGTGGTGATGCGATGGGGGCAGCCGAAGCGGGACACCCAGCCAGTGATGAAGACGCGGGCGCATGTCTCCGCTTTGATGTCCTCGATGGGGTATGCCTCGGGCCAACGGGTGAAGCGGTCGACCACCGTAAGTATGTATCTGTAATTAGATGAGACGGTCAGTGGCCCTACTATGTCCATGTGGACATGGGAGAAGCGTTGGGAAGGGACAGGGAAAGCGGAGGTGGGACTGGTTGTGTGCCGGGAGATCTTGTTCTTCTGGCACTCTACGCACTCTCTGGTCCAGACCCTGCAGTCCTTCTTCAGACCAGGCCAAACGAAACGTGTGGAAATCAGCTTGACTGTGGCCTGTCTGCCGGGGTGGCTCAGCTGGTGAAGTTTTTGGAACACCTGCCTCCTGAAGGGTTCTGTAACATAAGGGCGGGTGTTACCAGTGGAGACATCACAATATAGTTCAGTGCCTGTGCCTGCCAAGTGCACTTTACGCAACTGGAGTGATGTGGTATTGTTGTTTAGGAGTCCTTGCAGCTCGTGGTCCTTGTGCTGGGATTGTGCAAGGGCTGCGTAATCACACGCCGGTACTGCCACTGACTCCACACGCGACAGCGTGTCTGCCACAACATTGTCCCTGCCTGCAACAAACCTGATATCTGTAGTGAACTGAGCAATGTAGTCCAGGTACCGGTATTGCCTCGGTGAACAATTGTCACGGTTGTGTGCATACACATATGAGAGGGGTTTATGATCCGTGTAGATGGTGGAGTGCCTTCCTTCAACCATGTGCCGAAAGTACCTGACTGCGTCGTAGATGGCTAAGAGCTCCCTGTCGTACGGGCTATATTTCTTCTGTGACGCTGACAGGCGCCTGGAGAAAAATGCTAGTGGTTTCCATTTGACACCTGCCTTCTGCTGTAACACTGCGCCCATAGAGGTGTCAGAAGCGTCTGTAAATATCGCCAGCTCGGCGTTGGGCTCTGGGTGAGCCAGTAGAGCTGCCCTAGATAAGCTACCCTTACAAGAGTTAAAAGCGTCTAGCATTTCTTGCGATAGAGTAATAGCCTGCGTTCCCTTTGTTTTAGGCCCTGTAAGAACAACGTTGAGTGGCGACTGTAAGCGAGCGGCATCCGGGACAAAGCGGCGGTAAAAGTTGAACATACCCAGGAAGCGACGCATCTCCTTGACGGTCCTGGGAGCTGGAAAGTCCTGGATTGCCTGCACCTTCTCCGGCAGCGGGCGAACACCTTCCTCAGTAACTTCGTGTCCTAGGAAAGTGATGCTGGTACGTCCAAACTCACACTTAGCCGAGTTAATGACTATTCCATACTGGGATAGCCGCTTCAGGAGCTGATGTAGGTGTTCGGTGTGCTGGGCTGCTGTCTCTGAGAACAGAAGAATGTCATCCAAGTAGCAGTAACAGAACGGTAGTCCGCGAAGCACCTCGTCCATAAATCGCTGGAACGTTTGTGCGGCATTCCTAAGGCCAAAGGTCATAAAAGGAAATTCGAATAGTCCGAATGGTGTGGTGATCGCTGTCTTGTGAATGTCAGCTGCCTGGACAGGTATTTGATTGTATGCCTTTATGAGGTCAATTTTGCTGTATATTCTACTGCCAGACAGCTGATGTGAGAAGTCCTGTATGTGTGGGATGGGGTATCTATCCGGAATAGTGCGGGCATTGAGTGCCCTGTAGTCACCGCATGGCCGCCAGCTGTTATCCTTCTTAGGAGCGAGGTGAAGAGGGGATGACCACGAACTCTCTGACGGCCGTGCCGTGCCGTTAGCTAGCATGGCCTCGAACTCCTTCTGTGCCACCTTCAGTTTGTCTGGGGCAAGACGGCGAGGTCGTCCAGTGATAGGTGGACCTGGTGTGGTGCGGATGTGATGCTCGGTACCGTGACTAACCTGTTTCTGTGTTCCCGCAGGCCGCGTGACTTCCGGGTACTGGCGAAGTATCTCGTGGTACTCCGTGTTGCCTCCTACGGACTTCACTGAGGCGATCACTGTTGAAGAACCGGCCGCAGACGACGCTGGCGAAGACAGCTGGGTCAGACCATCGATTAGCCGGTAACTTTTGAGGTCTACCAGGATGTTGTAATGCGCCAAGAAGTCGGCGCCTATGATTACCTTGGTGACGTCTGCAACCACGAACTTCCACGTGTACACGCGGCGAAGCCCTAAATTCAAGTGGAGCTCCACCCAACCGTATGTGTCGATGGCAGTTCCGTTTGCCGCGTATAACTGGTACGCCGTTCTGCTGCGCCGCTGTGGTAGGGCTGCACGTGGGTACACGCACAGGTCGGACCCTGTGTCCACTAAAAACGTGGTTTTAGAGTCTCGATCTGTCACGAATAGGCGGCGTGGTTTGTTAGGGCAGCCATTTGCCGCTATTTCCGGCTGCCGGCGGCGTTTCCCGCGTACGTACATGGCGACCTGCACCGCGTGGCCCTGTCACCGAAACTGTTATGGTACCAGCAGTGAGCATCGTTCCACGTGCTGTCGGAGCGTGAGCGACTGCGGCGTCGGCCTGGGGTCGGCTCTCTGCCACCACGCCGGTACCTTTCTGTGGAGCGCGAGCGATGGTGTACCTGACCTTGCCTCTGTAGAGCCGCTACCTGTAGACTTAGCTCTGTCATGCACTGTTTCAGCTCTGCGATGTCACTGCTGGTGCTCGTGCTCGCCACTGCGGGAGGTGTCGCGAGCGCTGGCCGCGTTGGCGCGATCTCGTGCACGCGGTCGGCCAAATCTGCGACAGACTGAAGAGGGAGATTAGGCTGTGAAGCAATTACAGTCTGTATGTTTGTCGGCAACCTGCTCGCCCACAGCGTGGCCAGGAATGTGTCTGGTACATGTGGTCCGGCCAAAGTCTGCAGGTGCCGCAAAAACTGCGATGGCTTCCGGTCGCCGAGCTCCTCTTGAGTGAGGATTTGCTGAACCCTTTTCTCACGCGAGTCGGATAGCCGACGTATGAGCTCAGCCTTCAGCTTACCGTATTTGTCATGTGTAGGTGGGTTCTCGATTATGTCCCGAGCCTCTACCATGTAGCGATGGTCTAGCTGGCCCACGACCGTGTAAAATTTTGTGGTGTCGGCGGTAATGCCGGTTATAGCAAACTGACCTTCTACTTGGGCAAACCAAAGTGTCGGCTCCTCAGGCCAGAATGGCGGCAACTTCACGCCGACTCTGCACACGTCCTGCTTGACCTCTGCTGCGCCCGCCTGTGCTCCCTGCTCTGCTCCGGTAGACATCTTAGCTCCACGTGGCTTCTGTGCTCCTTGTCGGGGTCACCTATGAAGTGTATGGAGGAAACGACGAATAAAACGGCGGTCCGGAATATAATTCCTATATTATAAATCTCTCTACACTTCTAGTAGGCTTAATGCTACAAATAGTCTAAAACGATAGAGGACAGTTTACTTAATACAGGCACTAGGCTGCGGAGATTATATCGAGCCGATTAGCGAGATCTAGGTCTACGACACAAGTCTAGATTTGGTTGTAACAAGTAGCGTGTACAGGTCAGGAGGCCAAAACGAGTACTGAACTCGATGACCATGCCTAATTGATTTTTAGCTAGTCATATGTTCCGACGGAGGCCGAGCTTTGCCGAACGCACGCGCTTTGCGTTCGGAAAGGTACACACCAGTACATTACAATGTATGCTTATATTTTGTTCAGTGTAAATATTTATTAGTATTGTTAAATCTGTAAATAGATATTATGTGTGATGTAAATATAGCAACTAAATAAATGTGTATATTCCTGTTAATAACTGTTAGTTTATTTATAACCAAAGACAATGATTGTGTTTTCTGTTGTTGTCTATGATCTGACATTTATTCGAATTTGACAGCTCTGTGTAACGGGAAAATAAGATGTACTACTTGTATTGTGGAGTGTTTACATTTTCGGTTTTATCGTAATTAAAGTTATTAATTGCCGGAGTAGCGATGACCGCCACACGTAAATTAATACGAATTAAAAAAAAGTACTTAATTTTTTAATTTTATCGTTACAAATCGATAGTGTTTCATCATGTACCGGATCGACCCTCCACGGGATTAAAACAATCAAAATTTAGTGGTGTATTTCTATACGTATTAGTCAATATCGCTACTAAAAAGGTCCCAGAAATTTCTCTTCAAATCAACCGTAGAAACGTTATAAAATTTTGATGGCTTTTTAACCATCCGTGCTAGATCCTTGGGTTTACAATTTAGTTTTATATCAGATAAAATAGTAACATTTGAAGTAGATGCATTACTGACATGATAATTATTAGATTCTTCTGTATGTTCGACATCATATGAATTAGTCAAAACTTTATTGGTTATATTATTTTTGCCGGTATATTTTTTCTCAAGGTCTTCTTGCTCAGATTCACTTTCAGATGAAGATTCGATAACGAGTCGTTTTGCTCTTGTACGTTTAACAGGAACAGTAATTAAATTGTGACTTTTTATGGCAAAACATTGGCTTTAAACAAAAGCAGCTTAAAATTCGATATTGAATTATATGATCTTCGTTTGGTATTACCTGGTGTATTTTTTGTGTATTTGGAACGGCCACAAATTTACAACCCTCATTTGTTTTTCTATTTTCGATATGTCGTCCTGATCAACAAGAAACAATTTTACAGTTGTAGCAGTATTGTGTTTAAGTAATTGAATCGCAGTTTCAGCATCAGGTATATCATGCCCATATGATATTTGTTTATCTAACAACCTTTTTATTACTCCACCAACCCCATCCGCTGCACCCTTCCCATGGGCCGCTTCAAAAAAATTCCAGGTTGCAAAAATAAAACCATAAGATTCAATCATTTTGGTAAGAAGGGCAAAGTTCTTTTTTTGCCTATATTGGCTTGACGGACCATCTGAGAAGAAATGTACAGTAGCTTTCCAAGGAAACCTACGTTTAATGTCACGCATCAGGGGCTCCAAGTGAGCCCAGATCGATTCCGGTGTGTGTTTGTTTCAGTTAGAAAATGTACAAAATGATTCGGGATCAGTTTCATCATTATATAGAATGCTTGTGTGCAAGGTGATTTGTGAATGAGATGCTCCAAAATGAACTGCTTGTATTTCATTATGAAATTTGCAATTATAATTTTCTGAGAAGTCACAATGTAGCATAATTTCATTTCTCTGTAAATTCTCCTTCAATGTTTTATAAACTTTGTATTGATGTGAAATGTTGTAAATATGAATTTTAAAGCCTTTTAATTCCGTGTCAAATTTTAATAATAGAGATTCTAACGTACCTGATATTATTTGTTTAATTGTTTTTTTAGTTGATTTTTTTTCATTATTCTTTTCGTATTCTATGATTTTGACTGTCCACTCTAGCCATGACACTGTTTCATTTAACTTCTTATTCAATAAGTCAAATCTAACCGATTTATTTTTGCAAATATCACAAGTTGAATACATGCACTTTTGGGAGTATAAATCACATACTGTAGACTTTATAACGGTGTCCAAAGTATCGCCGTCCTTAAACATTTTTAGTGTTTTTAGTGATGTAAACTTGAAATCTATATTACTGTGTCTTTTGCAAAGACAAGTATTTCGATTTGATAAATTTGGGATCAATACGTAAAATGGCTTGAAACGTCTGAATGTAGCGTATGATATTGGTATTCCAGTCTCCTTTACAAATTTTAACCGTAAATTTACCATTGAATCTAGCAAATATCGTTTTTGCATTTTAACTTTATTTTTCGTTTTAGTTTCTTTCTTAGCTGCAGTAGCCCTACTGACATCATCTTGATTAAAAAAAGCATAAATTTTATGTGCTAGGTTATTTCGTTTAGTATTAACTTTTTTTACATTACATCTGATTGGGTATTTAATCCCAATAGCAGACCGTAATTTACTTTCCATTTTATACCTTTTTACGATGTCCTTACTTACAATTTCTTTCAATACCTTTCTCTTTTCATTAGTTTCTGTTGCATTATATTGTACTTTTAATGATTCTATCAACACATTCTTTTCAAATAACTCTTTTTTAATAATTTCTTTTTCTTCTTCAGTAGTGTTTAAATTAGCAACAAATGAATTGGTTTTTGATTTTGGGCTTGACACAGTAAAAACGTTTGATTCTCTGCTAAACATATTTTCCTTTTCTTCGTCTTCTTTTATGTTTTGCAAAATTTTGTATCCATATATTTTTTTCTTTAAAGCTTTATTCTCTTTGATTAATAATTCATTTTTTTTCTTCATATTTTTATTTTCTTTGGTTAGTGTCCTATATCTTTTCTGATATATTCTTTGGTATTCTTTTCGAGTTTTACCTTTTTCTACAACTTCTTGTTTACAGTCTGATTTTTGTTTTATAATCCTCCAATATTTTCGCCTGCTTTCTTTCTCTTGATCCGATAGCTCCCCTATTTTTTTATAGAATTTTTTAGCTCTTTAATTTTTTTTTTCCTGTAGTGCTTTCCATTTTTGAGGATTATTGATTTTTAGTCGGTCTCTGTAACGTTTCTGCCTCTCTGCCCCAGAAAAAGGCATATTTTCTGTAAACAATAAAAAATACAATGTAATAAGTCACAAAACAATAATTAAAAATTTCGTTATTAACGATAAAAGCAGTCTATTTTGGGTTTATTCCCATCTCGGCACCTTCCCATCTCGGCACCCATGAATTTATTTATCTTGTCTACGAAAAATTCCCATTTCGGCACCCTCTCATGAAACATTTTAAGGTACACAAAAAGAAACGGAAACACAGTATCAGTATAGTAAGTAAATCAACTTTATTATTCATTAAATCATTTTTGTTTCTTTTTAAATTACTATTTTCACAGACAAGCCCTTGAATCGCTTTTTGGAGGCTCCATTATCTCTGCCTTGGCAGTAACATAACAAATTTTAAAATATATGAAAAATTCACGGTTCGTAGGAATAATTGTTTTAAAATCTTTCCAGCAATTATGTAAAAACATATTACAAAAATCAACAGTTATTATGTACAATTAACGTTTAATCAGTATAACCGGGACGTAGGCAAAAGGGCGTCCATACTTTGGGGACTTCCATACTGGTACTAAATGCTAATTGCTATAACTCGCTGTACATTCATTTTCAGTCTTAATTATCACATAAATCGGAATTGTATATTTTCATACCTACATAATAGGTAAAAATTCTAAATATAAAAAAATATTAGTCTTAAAAATATCTGTAATAATAAAATCACCGCAAGTTGTTACTCTTCATACAAAAAACAAACTAATAAAAAAATATTACACTAATCAACAGTTGTAAATAGACTATTTTTTAATCTTCTATATCACAGAGAAATCAACATTGTACATAATTTTCTTACAATAATAGCAATAATTTTAAACATTACTTATCAAAAATAAATAAAATCACAGTTACTTTGTCGTCGTCCACGAAACAAATATGGCAATTATTGCAGACAGTTGTTCTATGCAGCTTTTTAAATTTATCGAACCATTTTCATAATTTGCTACAATTTGGTTGATTTCGGCATGGGACTTTACGTATTTCTCTTTTTTCTTGGAAATAGGAATGTTACACTTGAAAAATTTGATCATTTTAAATGCAAACCACCTTGTATCATGTTTCACGACACTTAAATATTTGATTAAAGTAGGTCGTTTGCCGACACGCCTATTTAATCTCCCATTCCAACCTTCTACGCTATTGGTGGTACGGTGTCTCTCGCCGTAACAACACCATTTAGCCATCCATTCTCTTGCTTCGTTTGGAGGTCCATTTTCCAGCCATTGTTGAACCATGTAATCGTTGAATTTGGTGTAGTTAGGATCATCATAACTGAAAGGAAATAAAAGTAATAAATAAATAAAAAATACGAATGATGTACCTAGCATGTCAAAATTAATAGAGATAAGTGCCAAAATTAAGCATACCTGTCTTCCATAATCAGTATGAATCCCTCTGCTATTGCCGGCTGAGGAAGTAGCGCCAGCGCCACACATTTTTTTATGTGGTTTACGGATTCATCATGATTGGTTAAATAAAGGGATTGCGCTTTACGTAGTAAGCACCGTGTGTAGTGTACAAAGCATCCTTTTATAGTCGCCCTTGGAAAAACTTTTTCTGCAGCCTTGATCGCTGCAACTTCGTAATCAAATGTAATTTTATTCGGCTTCATCTTTGGAAAGACAGTACGAATCAACTCAAACATTATTTCGTAGGTTTTCATGTTTTTGCTGATTAATAGGCAATATAAAAGAGGCACTATATTCGTATGTCGCTCTGAACTGCCCAGATCACCCGATATGACATATAATTGTTTAAAAGGACTTGGACAACATTTGAAAGTGCCATCAAGAAAGAAATGTTTTACCCGGTAAATGCATTTCCGGGTTTGTCGACTTGAGAATATTAAAATTCTGTCTTCATCATCACTATAGTCAGCGGTCAAACATTCTTTATAGTCCGGTGGAATGACTACCTGACTCGCAATATCATATTGAGTTTTTGAAACTTTTAAATGTTTATTACGATGCCTGTACAGTCTTGATTTAATATTTTCAAGATCTGGTAACACTTTTGCAACACGAACGCTGCGGTTTTTTTTACAGGCGACTTTTTCGTATATTTGAGACACGGACGACATATCGTCGCACACTTGTTGTTCACACTGATATATGATATCTTTAACTTCATTTTTTTCAAAGTTTGGCACACACTCGGGTGAATGTCTGTTTTCATTTAGCACTATGTCACCTTGTACAGTCATACGCCCATAACACCCGTATTTTATTTTTGAGTTCACGCATCGCCACCTTGTAGAGTCCTTATTTTGCTTTTGTACATAGTATTGATGACCTGCGTGTAGAAGTACCTTTTGGCCACGTTGGGACTTCACATAATTTAGCACTGATCTCCCATTACTTGGTCCTGCACTCATTATTATTTCGTAACTCACTTGAACTTAAAACGTGACGATCCGTTTATCTCTAAAAAACTAGAAATACTGATAAAATGACTGAAGAGTAAACACATGCATAACGACTGTAATTGTACATTAAACTGGCTTGGCACCGGCCGCATTGCTAATTGTCTCTATCTCGCTCTTTCTTTTGTTAGTTTGCGCTATTGTCTTATTATACTATCTGGACTGAGCACTTCTAATTTAGTATTACACAAAAATGAACCATAATGAGCAGTCGTTAGGTTTACTTTGGTTTGACTGTCTTAACCGAGGCGAAAGAGATAGCCAGAAAATATGACACTTACTTACTTGCTTACTTATTACTTGCGTATTTTTTTTAAGACCCATGAAAATATATTTTACTTTGTTCACTAAACACTAAAAATTTAAAATTAAACTTATTTTATAGGTATTTTTTTTTACATTTTTTAGTTTTGAGTCAATTTGATTTACTCACTATACTGATACAGTGTATCCATTTTTTGATGACTCTACATAACAACGACTAATGACGGAGTGCCGAGATGGGAATTTTTCGTAAAGATGATAAATTAATTCATGGGTGCCGAGATGGGAAGGTGCCGAGATGGGACTAAACCCTATTTTGAAGCATACGTCCTTTCACATTTAATTTTACATCACATTAACAAATCACATTGCTACTAAGTATTTTGAACCTTTTAGAATATTATCAAACTTGTCATGCCAGAATAAGTTAATGCTAGACGTAAGTAAAAAATGATTAATAAATTACGGTCAGCTATTATAAGGCCAAACACTGAATGAAGCCCTGATGCAAAAAAAAAAGATTTTAAGTAAAAGAAACGGCCTGGCAAATAAAGTTGACGCATTTTTTATTTACTTTTATCAAGGTGCTGTAAGTAGCTACAACTAAAACGATAATGATATAAAAATTATGAAATTATTTATTTTATATATTGGTGAAATGGATGTATCCACTATCCACTATGCTCATATTAATATCAAACTGAAATACTTGTCTTTGCCAACGACACAAATCAATGAGGATTTTAAGTTTGTATCACTGAAAACACTAACTGCGACCGTAAAATTAAGTTGCGGTATCCATATTCTTAAAACGTATTAAATCCTATAAATGGATAAAATGTTACTTTTTACTTATGAAGTGTGATGTGAGTTAGACAAAAACTGGTTTTAAAAGCACAAACGTGGCCGAGGCAAACAAAAGCTCGAACCTTTTTACCTGAGTTGTGTTGGTTAACAAAAAAAATGCATTGAAGCTCTTGACAATAGAGTAACGCGCGATACGAGTGATAAGGGAAGAATATGGTTAACGAATGCTATCTCTTTCATTCCTAACGTTGAAGTCTCCAGAAGTCTCCTAAATGATTTAGTACGATCTCGTCACTCGTGCGTCTTATGCGTTTCGTTTTTATTCTGCCTGTGTTCACCTCCGCTGTTTTTTTACCCCTGACTCTGGACTCTGTTTTGCCTACTGATTGGATTTGTTTGTTTGGTGATCCCTACGATATTGGCTACGTGTACTGGACTTTGGCTTGCTCAACGATTTGGACAAACGTGCAGTGTAGTGACGAACCAAAATGTCGCGGTACACACTCCGCGAATATGCTGACATGCATTTTATTTATGGCGAATGCAGAGGTGGCAGAGAAGCAGCCCGACTCTATCGGGAGAGATATCCCGATCGAAGACATCCAGACCATCGGGTTTTTGGGAGAGTGCATAACGCATACACCGAGGGGAGGATACCTGGCACAGGTATAGGCGGTGCAAGTGAAGGAAGACCGCAAGTACACAATGATGATGAAATTATTAATTTAGTTACTGAAGATTCTTCAACATCGGTCCGTCATCATGAACTGTACCTGTAGTGTTTGTATCTATGCAATAGATATAATGCATTGTCTCATGTACACGAGTAGAGGGGGTAGCCGTCAATCAGGCAGTCTGGCGTTAGACACCGTGAGGGTTGGACGTGCGCCTGCGCTCTTGCTGCGTGTAGTAGTGAGCCAGTGATAGTGATAGACGTGATAGTGATCATTACAAGTGGCGACGAGAATAAAGGTCAGTAAATAAAATACGTTATTTTATTATAAAGTAAAGGAAGGTGACAATACAAAATGATTAAGTTGTTCATGCAATCCAACAAGTATTTGCATTTATCAGATTACAATCTATTTACGGCATAAATTCTGTTTTAAAATAGTAAAAGTAACCTGTGAGATCGTTATGGAATGTTGTTTACACAAAATAACTCTAATGAGTCATTTAGGATTTCAATTCGCCAAACGTTGAAATCGTATGGAAAAAGAAAAAACGTTAACCTACCATAGATAACCTTCCTTATCTTTAAATAATATTTAAACTATTAGAACACTTGTTACTGTCGAGTGTTCATATTATTTCGCATAGAACCTAATTAAGAAAACAACAAGTAGGTAATTAGTCAAATGTACCGTCGTCGTTGTTTATTCAATAAAATCATAACAAGATCATTAGCTGGTACTTTTTGCAATAATTTCTTCTTGTGACCTACCTAGAACTTTGTTTATAGGTAGAAGGCCAAATAAAAGATTAAATTATTGTTTGAACAGTCATTAGCGATTTGATTTTTTGATAATGTTGTATTTTCTATAAGTTTTATTTTATTTACTTACCCACAAACTACTTACATAGAAGTTAAAAACTTCAATTCAAATACATTTGAATAATTATTTAACTATGTTTTTTCGAACGGAATATACTTAGTGTGGCTAGTGCATAGAGAGTCTTTGGGCTGGTGGCACAGTGTAATAAAACAAGGAATTATTAGGATATAGTAATTATGGTGATCCAAGTTTAGATTTCCATTAAATTGGAAATACATACCTACGAAAATTTCAAATCAATTCTAGATTTTCATTCAATTGAAAATAAACTTTAATTTTAGATTTCCATTAAATTGGAATATTTAGGTACCTACCCGCAAGAAACAAAATATTTCTGGATTTTCATTCAATTGGAAATAAAACTTTAATTTTAGATTTCCATTAAATTGGAAGTGGGTACCTACGTTATGTAAACAAGAAGTTCATTAAATTGAATTTAGAACAAATTGGACTTCTTTTAAATAAGAGGTATTGTACTTGTATGTAGGTACTTCTTGCACTGTACGTAGTGACTTTTATTAAATTAAAAGTATTTAGACGTCCATTCAATTGGGTGTATTTTCAGGTCGCCCCGATACGATTTATCATGGCAAATCAGTTGCCGCCACCTGAAAAATTGGATCCTGAGGGCGACAGTACTTCAGTCGGCCTGAGATGGGAAAAATGGAAACGAGCCCTTCAAATCTACCTTGAAGCCGCCGATATCACGCTTCCAACTAAAAGACCTACCTTACTAGTTCTAGGTGGATGTGCTTTGCAGGAAATATTCTACAATTTGCCTGGAGCAAACGTGGAACCTGAGGAGAATATTGATATTTTCAAAATAGCTCTTAGTAAACTAGATGATTATTTCCTCCCCAAACAAAATAAGACTTTTGAACGGCACATTTTTCGTCTTATCAAACAAGAGGAAAAGGAAAGTTTTGAAACTTTCCTTATTAAGCTAAGAAATCAAGCGGCAAAATGTAAATTCGAAAAACCTGACGACCATATAATCGACCAAATACTAGAAAAATCCTCGTCATCAGAGTTAAGAAAAAAAATGTTAACAATGGGTGATGAAATTACATTAGACAAAGTGATTACTGTAGCTAATACCTTGGAAATTGTGAATTACCAACTGGATAGTTACGAACAAAAAGAGAAGAATAAGACAGATGGAGTTAACGCAATACAAGTTAGAAAAAAGGATAATTCAAGATGGACTAAACAAGGAAAAGAGTCTAGTGAAGAGAAAAAGACGCCAAAGTGTACCAGATGTGGAAATATTTCGCATGTCTCTCAAGGTCTTCCTTGCCCAGCCAAAGACAAAAAATGTAACGGATGTGGAAAATTAGGCCATTATCAAAGATGCTGCAAAACTAAATCATTTCAACAAAAGCGTAAACTCGCGCAATATCAAGAAAAAGAAAAAGACTATAACAAGCGACAACGAACGGAAGCTACAGTAAATTCTCTGGAAAATGAAGAAGTACAATACATATTGGGGCTCTCGACCGACTTCATTGGAGTATAGACGTGTGTGCTTATCTTCCAAAACTATTAAAATATCACTATTTAACAAGAAAATATTCAATTTTAATTCAAGCTAAAGTACTAGGCGCGCAGTAAAGTGAAGCGGTAGTGTGCGAAACGTTATCACTGATCGAGCAAGACAAAAAGTGTCATCGTGCATCGACTCAACGACCACAGTAAATTCGAACTTGAGAAAAAAAAGAAAAAAAAAAAAAACTTAAGTTATGCCCAAACTGGTCAAGACACCTACGGGAAGTGGCGTTCAACACGCCTCATCTGATTCTGATGTCTCAAATATTGCTACTGGGATTTCTACACCATCTTTTATATCCCAGCGCAATAAAAGACAGAGACTATCAAGTGAAGAACAACTTGATTCTTTTAAAGAAGAGATCAAAATCATGCTTGACGAATGGAAAGACACCCAAAACATCCTGTTGAATAAACTTGTCGCCGAGCTTGCTGAAATAAAGAAGCAAAACACTGAAATAAAACATTCAAATGATGAAATTGAAAAAAGTTTACTCTTCATTAATAACCAGTATGAAGATATGCGCAAAAAAGTTGAAAATCTGGAGGGTGAACGAAAGCAACACTTGTTAAAGATAGCTACGCTTGAATCATCACTTGAAGATATCCAAACAGCCTCAAAGTCATCGTCTATTGAATTGAGAAATATCCCAATATCATCTGAAAAGGAATCAAAAACCGATCTATCCAAAATTGTCCAAAATACTTGCAAAGTACTGGATGTAAATGTACAGGAAGCCGCCATAAGAGATGTTTTCAGAGTTAACTCGAAGTCAGGTAAAGGTACAATTGTTGCTGAATTTACTTCTGTCATATTAAAACACAATGTCATCCAAGGAATCAAGTCCTACAATAAACACCATCCTAACCAACGCCTCAACTCGGCTGATATAGGATTTTCTGGACAGCAAGCTTCAATTTACATATCCGAGGCTTTAACAAGTAAAGGTCGTCGTCTATTTTTTGTCGCAAGAGATGTAGCGAAGACCAAGGAATACAAATTCTGTTGGACCGCTAACGGCAAAATATATCTCCGCAAAGAAATCGGGGCTCCTCGCATTGAAGTAAAAGATGAATCTCAACTAGCTACTCTCCGAAACCACATTTGACTAGGGTTCGTTTTGTGTTTACCGTTATTTTTAGTTTATCGTAAAGCATTATTCTTAGTTTTAACCTTACTCATTCGCTTAGTTTCTTTTTTACTGCATTGTTTAGTTTCTTGCTCAAATTATTACTTTGTTTTCTATTATTGTGTTATTTGTAATGTTGCTCATCAGTTTCAGTGGTGTTTTAGACCTACTATCCACTACATTATAAACCCTTCCATATTATGCACACAGTTACTTATCAAACGACAAAATTTTCCATCTCAAATAGTTATTAAAATTCTATATCTTCCGATCAAGTCATCAGAAATTCTAAAACAAAATTCGATTCCACAACTAATAATAATTTAGTACTTAATATAGACAATATCTCTCCTGGGCCATCATTTTTATGTGAACCAGAATCATGTACATCTTTCTTGACATCTGATCTAACAACTAAAAACCATTTAAAAATTTTAACCCAAAATATTAGAAGTATCTCAAAAAACTTTTGCCAATTTGAAGTCTTTCTATCTAGACTACAAATATCATGTGAAATACTTATACTGACGGAATCGTGGAATTCAAAAGCTACGTACATCCCATGCTTAAAAAACTACGAGACCCACTACACAAAAAATAATCGTAATCAAAATGATGGTATTGTAGCATACACAAGAGAGGGACTTAGCTGTTCTGTTGCAGAAATACCCATAACTGATGCTACCTGTTTAGTTATACAGATTGACTCGGACACTGTCGTTATAGGTATCTACAGGTCACCATCATATTCAAATATAGATAAGTTTATAACGTCTTTGGATGGCCTTCTAAGCACCTACAAAAATTGCAATAATATAATAATTATGGGTGATTTAAACATTGACGTGAAACTTAATAATGAAGATCGTAACTCGACAGATTACCTCAATTTACTAGCCAGCCATGGGTTCTTGCCTGGCCATTTATACCCAACAAGAGAAAATAATTGCATAGATCACGCTATGGTCAAGACTAAGTTCTTCACGGCCACACTTGTTCTACAATCTCTTCTGACTGATCACTCTCCGGTACTTTCCTGTGTTACACTAGACTATCCAGCTAAACCATCAAAACAAATCACTATTAATAAAGTTAACTATGAAGCAGTTCTTGCAGATTTACATTTAGTCAATTTCAGTAATATAATGGAATCACAAGATGTGCATTGGTCTTCAGCGCAGCTAGTTAACATCCTTAGCACATCGATTATGAACAACACTCTAAAATTACTAACACCTAGAAGATTACGCTGCATCAAACCGTGGATCACGCCAGGTTTGGTCCGCTGCATTAGGAACCGTGATCGCATGCACCTAAGATCTAAAACTGAACCCAATAATGTAACTCTCGCTGTAACGTACAGTAGATATAAAAACTTTTGCAATGACTTGTTAAAACGTCTGAAACGGAATTTTCATGCATATGAGCTTAACAAAAATGCCAAAAACCCTAAAATGACATGGAAAATAATCAACAACATCACAAACAGAGAAACTAAAAAACCACCGCCATTAGATCTGTTAAAAACAGAAAATACACCAGAATTAGCTTTACAGGGAATTAACCTTTATTTTACCAACATAGCAAAACAATTGGCTTCAAAGATAATTCCGTGTTCGGATCAAATTGAAGAGTCCTCTATCCCGCCGGTTAACTCTATGGTCATGTTGGAGGCAACTGAGGAAGAAGTTGAGTCTATAATTATTAACTTAAAAACTGATAGCGCAATGGGTTGGGATGGAATTTCCACAAAAATAATCCAAATGGCAAGAAATATTATTGTACCACTTTTAACCCGTATAGCAAACCTTTCAATACAGACTGGTGTCTTTCCCAATGTATTTAAAATATCGGTCGTCCATCCTATTCACAAAGCAGGAAGCAGAGACTGTGTCAGTAATTACCGCCCTATTTCAGTGTTACCAGTGCTGTCTAAGATCTTGGAAAAAATTATTAATAAGAGACTACTTAACTACTTAGAAAAACAAAATATCTTATCCCACAATCAGTTTGGATTCAGAGCTGATAGGTCGACAGCACAGGCAGTCACTGAACTTTCTAACCTCGTAGCTACTCATATTGATAGCAAAAATAAATGCATTGGAGTATTCTTAGACCTGGCCAAGGCTTTTGACACCGTCTCTGTTCCCATACTAATCAACAAAATGGAAAGGATTGGTATAAGGGGTAAGGTACTAGAATTGTTTAAAGATTATTTAAATAATAGGTCACAAAGAGTTACAATAAACGGTCTTTACAGTCCTGACGCGCAAATATCATTTGGAGTGCCACAAGGTAGCGTTCTTGGCCCTACCCTTTTTCTAATTTATATTAATTCCTTATGTAGCTTAACGATACAAAACTGTAAAATATTTACATTTGCTGATGACACGGCGTTAATTTTTTATGGTAGTACATGGGATGAAGTAAGACATTACGCTGAAATAGGTCTTCATAAAACAGCCAAATGGCTCAGTCAAAATTTAATTACTCTTAATATATCAAAAACTAAATTCATAACTTTCGCTAATACGGAACTATCACTAAAAACGGCACAAAATTTAAAAATTCAAATTCACTCTTGTCAAAGCACAACCCATCAACACACATGCGACTGTGGCTATCTGGACAGGGTTAAAACGGTTAAATATCTTGGTATTCTCCTTGATGAAAAATTCACGTGGTGTCCATATATTGATCTTCTGGCAGGGAGAACAAGAAAGTTGATATATGTTTTTAAGAAACTAAGGCACGTGGCGGATACTGGTCTCTGCAAAACTGTTTACTTTGCACTCGCTCAATCTATTCTAACATATTGCATCACGTCATGGGGTGAAGCACGAAAAACCCATCTTATTAAACTTGAGCGTGCACAGCGAGCCTTACTTAAGGTTATGAATTTTAAGCCTTTCAGGTATCCCACAGTCGATCTGTACTCTGAGTGTGATGTTTTAACTATTAGACAGTTATTCGTTAAAGAAACTGTAATACTTCAACATCAAAAGCTAAAATTTATTGATAAAACAACAATGACCTCGAGACGCATCGATAGGGTGTGTCCTACGGTTGCATATAAAACAGCATTTATCGAAAAATTTCAATGTTATCTTGGACCAATGCTGTACAACAAATTAAATAAAATTTTAAAAATATACCCACTAAATCTACATTCATGCAAGAAGGTC
Source organism: Eugnorisma glareosa (assembly GCA_947578425.1). Classification (NCBI taxonomy): domain Eukaryota; kingdom Metazoa; phylum Arthropoda; class Insecta; order Lepidoptera; family Noctuidae; genus Eugnorisma; species Eugnorisma glareosa. Next base: position 12,593,219 of record OX387960.1, on the reverse strand, counting down.
TTAATATCCTGGCTGAAATCACAAAGCTATGAAAGCGTAGAAAACCTATTTGCAATTTTAAAATAAAATAATTATTAAAAACCGGCAGGAAATAGTCACTATAAAAATATCAACAATTTGACCAATAGTAATTAGTAACTTCTCAACTTATTTTACAAAATCTACAAGTAATAAATAATAAATATCAAACTATAAACTAAATAAAATTATCAATTTCATTTCTTCTAAAGTAGCCTAAGTTCATACTCTTTGTTGTCTCTGTTGCGATATGTCGAATGTAGGGTACTTAGAAAACAAAAAAGGTAAACACTCCTACGTTCATTTTAATAATTCTTGATAGTACAAAACTATCTACCCACTTTCTAAACTGAGCGAGCACATACATTTTATTTATTAATATTAATATAAGATATTTCCCTTGTAATGTTTAATCACACTTTATACTCATCTCTGATTGTAAAAACATTGTAAGAGACTAACGTCTAAGATACAGGCTCGGCCTAGTTTAGACGTTAGGGTTCATTTTGATCTGTTTACTTACTTACTGTACTTGTGACAATATTGTGATAAGTGTAATATGTATTTCCTCTTTTCTTCTTTAATAAAGTATTATTATTATTTCCTTTATTCATATATATACATATAAATTACATTTTTAAATATTTCTAAACAAATTAATATTAAAAAAACATTTAAAAATATAAAAAATAGTGGTCCGCCGGTATCGGGAGCAGGGTCCAAGCTACCGGTGGTTAGGGCTCCAGAGACAGGAACCTCCTCACAATGCGAGCCGTATCGAGGAGTACTGCCTTCTGAATCAGGCCCTTGATCCAACCGCCTAAGGAGAGCCTCGAAAGGTGGTCGTCGAGGCTCTTGGCCATAAGGCCATTGGCCGTCACGACAATCGGCACAATGATAGCCGAGTTCACATTCCACATGTCGACAACCTCGTGTGCCAAGTCGAGATATTTTATTTGTTTCTCCTTCTCAGCTTTCACGAGGTTCTCGTCATGCGGAATGGTAACATCGATTATCATTACGCGGCGCGCTGATCGGTCTATCACCACTATGTCAGGCTTATTGGCGACAATAGTCCTGTCAGTGATGATAGACCGATCCCAGTACAGCGTGACATGGTCTTTCTCGAGAACTGGGTCGGGCACATACTTGTAGTACGGTACCTCTGATTCCACAAGTTTATATTTCAAGGCAAGTTGCTGGTGGATAATCCTGGCTACTTGGTTATGCCTGTGCAAGTACTCGCCGTTAGCCAGACGAGAACAACCAGAAATAATATGTCTGATGGACTCACCCGGACGGTGGCATGCCCGACACACGTCAACCGTCCCGTCCTTCATAATATATTTCCGGTAGTTGTTCGTCAACATAACTTCGTCCATAATCGCACAGACAAAACCTTCAGTTTCCCCAAAGAGGTCACCGAAACGTAGCCAGGACACGGATGCTAGAAAATCTACATCGGGCCCATGAAGAGCCCGGTAGAAGCGCCCGTGAAGCTCCTTGCCTTGCCATACTTCCTTGCGGTCATCGGTAGTAAGTACTACAGGTTTGCGCCAGTTCTCTTTAGCCATGGACAGCGGGGTGAGGCCCTTGTCCACTGCGACCACATCTCGGTGCATACCCACCTCGGCTTTTAAAAAATATTCTCTGAGACTGCATACCTCGCGGTTGTGGAGCGTCTTCGCGTTTAAAAAGCCTCGACCCCCGCACTTCCGCGGGATATACAGTCTCATCACCGATGATCGTGGGTGATGCATCCGGTTTGCAGTCAGCAGTGTACGGACTCTCCTATCCAGGGTATCGAGTTCGGTCTGAGTCCATTTGAGTATGCCGAAAGAGTACATTAAAACCGGCATGACCCAACCGTTGAAGGTGCGCACCTTGTTCCCGCCCGAAAGAAGGCTATTTAATACCTTCTTCAGGCGACCGAAGAAGCGCTCCTTCAACGATTGCTTCATGTCAGTTACGTTAATGCCTAACGCTTCCGACATACCCAAATATTTATAGCTTTCGGATGAGGAGAGGGATCTCAGGTGTATGGAATCCGAGAGCTGAATTCCTTCGGATTCCATAATCTCCCCTCGCTTTACATACATGACTGCACATTTGTCCACACCAAATTCCATCCTGATGGCGCTACTAAAAGTTTCAGTTACTTTCAGTAGCTTCATCAGTTGCAATTTGTTGGGGGCAAAGAGTTTCAGATCATCCATGTAAAGAAGGTGAGATATGACCTGACCATCTCTCCTCAACCGATAGCCTAGACCTGAATCCTCCAGCAATGTACTTAGAGGATTCAGGGCTAGACAGAACCAAAGTGGACTCAAACTGTCGCCCTGGAATATTCCCCGTTTAATCCATACAGGCTCATCGTTCCCCTGAATCTGTCGACATCCTGGATATCGAAGGACCGTCCTCCATTGCCCCATACACGACTCAAGGAAGGCGCGTAGAGTTGCATCTATCTTGTACAACTCCAGCACCCTCATGAGCCATGTATGTGGAATCGAGTCGTAGGCCTTCTTATAATCTATCCAACATGTCGACAGATCCTTGCGGGATCGACGAACCTGTTGGCTAATGGCCATGTCGATGAGGAGTAGCTCCTTAGTACCGCGGGACCCGTTCCTACATCCATTTTGAGAGGCAGACATAATGGAGTTTTTGTCAATGTGTGTATTGATTTTCGCTCTCAAAATGGATGTAAGAAGCTTATAGACCGTCGACAAACACGTGATCGGTCTATAATTCTTGGGTTCCGCGGGACTACCTGACTTATGGAGCAGGTGGGTAACGCCTGTTGTTAAAAACTGCGGTAGAGACCCAGACTCTAAGGATGACTGAAATTGAGATGCCAGACAAGTGTGTGAACTACTAAACCATTTGAGCCAGAAATTGTGCAGTCCGTCCGGTCCCGGTGATTTCCAGTTCGGTAACGGACGAACTGCTCTGGCTACATCCAAAGGTGTTATTAATATTGGTTCCATTTCTGGGATAGGTTCACACACTTGCTCGACATCACGCATCCAGTCAGCCTCAGTATGACGGACGGGCACCGACCAGATGCTGTGCCAGAAAGAACTCGTGGTGGCATCATCCGGGCGGCATACGTCCGTCATACTTTGCTCGGGTCGCTCCCAAGCTCTGAACACCCACCTCTCATCGCTCTGGAACATGCGATTCTGCGAGTACCGATCAACCCGCCGCTTATACCGCCGAATACGGCTCGCCCATGCATAAACTTTCTGCTTCAGGAAGTCGATGCGCTCTGTAACACGAGACATGAATTCTTGAGGACTGATTTCAGTCCCCGAGAATGCCCGCCTCACAAAGCGCATCACACGTGGTCGTGTATTACCCTCCCTGAAGCAGTATAGTTTGCCAATGAGTACCCTGGCCCCGTCGATACGGCGCTCGATCCTGCGCTGCCAGGCCGGTACGGTTGGTTTTGGTCGAGTAGCTACGTCACAATTTGGGAACTTGACATTAGCTACACGACATGCCGCAACAGCCCCACAGTACAGGATCGAGTGTGCATCAACGAGGTTCTCGCTACTCTCGAAAAGATTCTTGAGTTGCGAGTCCAGGGCACACACCAACGCCCTATTTTTCTTATGCATGGGTAACCGTGGTAATCGGGGCCTAAGTTCGGTAGGAGTGGATCGATATTCGCGAAGCGCATCCTCCAGTGCGCTCCTCAATCGGTCGTTGCACTGGCTACTTACCGTGGCAACCCTATCATCCTCCTCTACAACAGCAGGGTTTGACCGCGGTGGGGTTGCGTCAATAGCTAACGCTTGCACCGCGGTTTGTGCCGGAGTTAAGACGATACGGTTGCTCAGTACTTCTGAGCGCAGCCTATCAAGTGCGGCGTCGTCCAACATGTGATTGCGTTGGATGACCCGCACCTGATCCGACAGTCGTTGGGCCGAGACGTTGACGGTTGGTTCCAGTTCCTGAAACAGAGACAGCATCCTAACACGGTACGCAGTGAGGTTAGTTCCCCCCTCTGTAGACCCGTAGTATGCGCGCATGACGTTCTCGTTTATTGATTGAGTCCATCTCATGCGCTGCACACAACCACCGGCAGCGGGGACCCGGCTCGGGGCCGGATGGCCCCTAAGTCCCAAGCTTCTCGGTGGCCGGCCTCTCCCCTGCCGACGTACAGGTGTTGGCGACGTCGGTGGAGAGAAATACTCGTCGCTCGAGCTCGACGCGACTGCCACGGCCGGTATCACAGCACTCACGACGGGGCTGGATTCCGGCGGCGGCGAGGCGGAGCTGAGCGACGGGTCCGGAGGTGGTAGGCGTGCACGTCGACCAGCTGATCTCGTCAACATTATTGTTTCATCTCATCCCATTTTTTTATTAGTCCGATTTTAGATATGACATACGTCATTGTTGATCAGTTTTTTTTCTATGGTGTTTATTGGTAAAAAAAGGTATTTATTATTATTATTATTATATTTAATTTGAACGATGACGCAACAATAAAATGCGAGGTAGGAGGAGTAAATTTAGAAATGATGATTGATTCAGGATGCAAATTAAATTTGATATCCTACAAAACCTGGGAATATTTATAGAAGAACAAGATAAATTGTGACAAACAAGTGAAAGAACCAAATAAAATACTACTAGCATATGGAAGTAAGACACCTTTACAAATCAAAGGTTCTTTTGAAGCAATAATAAAAGCATACGGAAAAATGGAACGTGCTACTATTTATGTAGTTGAAGATGGATCACGGAATCTACTTGGTAAAGACACCGCATTGCGAATGGGTGTTCTAAAGTTAGGCGGGGGTATCAATCAAGTTGAACTAGAATCAAATAAACCTTTTCCGAAGTTTAAAGATACTTTAATCGAGATTCCTATTGATCCATCAGTAAGACCGATTATGCAACCCTACCGGAGAATACCAATACCATTAGAGGAAACCATAAATAAGAAAATCATTGAATTACTAGATTTAGATATTATAGAAGAGGTTCATGGACCTTCACCATGGGTATCTCCGATAGTCCCAATCCTTAAAGATAATGGTGATGTACGCTTATGTGTCGATATGCGACGCGCCAATACAGCCATTTTAAGAGAAAACCACCCATTACCCTGCATGGAAAACTTATTGCCAAAAATAAAGAAGGCGAAATATTTTTCTAAACTGGATATAAAAAATGCATTCCATCAATTAGAACTGCACCCGGATTCAAGATATTTGACCACTTTTATAACATCTAACGGCCTTTACAGATATAAAAGGCTTATGTTCGGAGTCACATGTGCTCCAGAACTTTTTCAAAAAATAATGGAAAAAATGTTAATAAAGTGCGAAGGAGTAACAAATTTTATTGATGACATTTTAATTTGGGGGAGCAACGAGAGCGAACATGACTTGCGACTTTCCAGAGTGATGGAGGTATTGGAGCAAAACAATGTTTTGTTGAATCAAGATAAATGTATTTACAAAGTACAGACAAAACACTTTATAGGACATGAACTTAAACCGGAAGGAGTAAAACCGCTGCCAAAATATATAAAAAGTATAGCTGAATTTAGATTGCCAAAAACAATATAAGAATTGCAAAGTTTTTTAGGTCTAGTTAACTATATAAACAGATGGATCCCGAATTTGGCCACGACAACAGAACCTCTAAAACAAATATTAAGACAGAAACTTGGAAAAAAGGCAAACATTGAAGAATACTGGAAGGTCGATCACAATTAAGCATTTGTGAAGTTAAAGAGGATGCTATCTGAAATAGAAACGTTGGGATATTACGATATCAAAGACAAGACGCAAGTAATAGCGGACGCAAGCCCTGTAGGACTAGGAGCAGTCTTAGTGCAGATAGACAGTAAAGGACCAAGAATTATTGCATACGGAAATAGGACTCTCAGTCAATGTGAGAGAAAATATAGCCAAACAGAAAAAGAGGCTCTTGCTCTGGTATGGGCGATTGAGCATTTTAATACGTTTCTGTTTGGTAAGGAGTTTGATTTAATAACAGATCACAAGCCATTGGAATTTCTGTTCAGTCCGAAATCAAAACCATGCGCCCGTGTTCAAAGGTGGGTTTTGCGACTTCAGGCGTATCGTTACAACGTAAAATATAAACCGGGTAAGACCAATATTGCAGACCCACTATCGCGGCTGTGTAAATACTCAGATCAGCCAACCCCGTCATCAGAAGAGAATTGTGTCCACCAAATAGTCGAACTTGCCAGACCTTGTGCAACTTCAATGCAAGAAATAATAAAAGAATCAGGAAGCGATCAGGAAATCACAAATGTTAAGAAAGGAATTTACAGTGATCAGTGGGATGAGTCTGTGAAATCATATAAAATATTTTCGGACGAATTGTGTTTTTATGAGAATATCCTTTTGAGAGGAAACAGGATAGTTATTCCCCGGAACCTCAGGAAACTGGTTTTACTAGCAGCTCATGAAGGACATCCGGGGATTGTTGCAATGAAAAGTCGCCTTCGTTCTAAGGTTTTGTGGCTTAGGATGGATAAAGACGTCGAATTGATGGTAAAAAGCTGCAAAGGATGCACCCTAGTGAGCTTACCAAATCCTCCTGCACCAATGAAACGTCGAGAACTTCCATCTGAACCCTGGATAGATATTGCTATGGACCTATTGGGTCCCCTACCGAATAATGATTATATGCTAGTAGTCATTGACTATTACAGTCGCTATAAAGAGATCAAGATTACCAGAACCATAACGAGCGCGCAAAAAATAAAGATTTTAAAAGAACTTTTTAGTCGACTGGGCTATCCACTATCAATTACTGCTGATAACGGGCGGCAATTCGTTAGTGAAGAATTCAAAGATTTTTGTCGTAATTGTAACATTAAACTTTTTAATACTGTGCCATATTGGCCACAAATGAATAGAGAAGTGGAGCGTCAAAACAGAGACATAGTAAAATGACTCAAAATAAGTTCTAGTGAAAAACGAGATATGAGAGATACACTATATGAATATTTAATGATGTACAACTCCACTCCTCATTCAGTCACAGGAAAGACGCCGTCAGAACTTTTTTTCAAAAGGTTGAATAGGGATAAAATCCCCATGTTGAAAAATATAAATGAGTCGGATGACACGGAAGTTAGAGACCGAGACAAGTTACAAAAGGAAAAAGGAAAGGATTATGGAGATCGTAAAAGAAGGGCGGAAAACCTAGAACTGACAGAAGGAGAGAAGGTATACGTAAAAGACATGGAAAGGGCTAATAAGCTCTCAACTACTTTTAACCCTACACCACATGTAGTGGAACAATCAGTAGGAGGGGATATTACAATAAGGAATGAAGAGACTGGACAAAGATTACGAAGGAATGTGATTCACCTAAAACGTGTAGAAGGACAATGGAAATCGGTAGAAGACGAGACTAATAAAAATGAGGATCAGATAATCAAAGAAAATAATACTACGTAAATTAATATTTGATGTTTGATTCAAGTTTGATTGTATAAGTAAAACATAAAATAAAGATTTATTGTTGTAATTAGCATAAATTGTTGTATAACTAAAATAGTCATAAGTAAAAAAAATATTGTCTATGTAAAATATTAAAAGTAATTCAGTATGATTATTTAACAACATTGATTACGTTTACAATAAATACAATTTGTTAAAAAGGAAGGGATGTAGTGTTTGTATCTATGCAATAGATATAATGCATTGTCTCATGTACACGAGTAGAGGGGGTAGCCGTCAAGCAGGCAGTCTGGCGTTAGACACCGTGAGGGTTGGACGTGCGCCTGCGCTCTTGCTGCGTGTAGTAGTGATAGTGATAGACGTGATAGTGATCATTACAGTACCCATACCACTATCAAAGGGTACAGTCATTGCTACCACGAGATTATTTGTTAAGAGTAACATTTTGTAGAGAAATGCTACGCAGAATAAGAGAAGACCCGCAATTTTTTAATAAAATATTATGGAGCGACGAGTCATCCTGCAAAAAAGATGGATATTTAAATTCACATAATCTGCATAGCTGGCAGCTAGAAAACCCGCATCTCATAAGGCAAGACAGATCACAGTATCAAGTTAAAATAAACCTTTGGACCGGAATTATTAACGGACAGATAATCGGTCCACACGAGCTGCCAGAAACATTAAATGCAGAGAGATATTTAAGTTTTTTGCGTAATGACTTGCCGTCACTTCTGGAGAATGTTGCTCCTGAAGTCCAACAAGACATGTGGCTGCAGAACGATGACTGCCCCGCTCACTATTCTGTTAAAGTACGAGAGCACCTTAATGCAGCGTATCCAGATAGGTGGATAGGGCGCTTAGGTCCAATATTGTGGCCTCCACGCTCGCCAGACCTAAATCCCTTGGATTTATTTTTTTGGGGCTGCCTGACAGAAAAAGTCTACAAGGAACAAATCACTAGCATTGACCAATTGAGGACTAGAATCCAGACAGCAGCAAGAGAAATCAGCGATAGCGGGTTTGCTCGACGAATGAAACGGTCATTTATTCGACGTTGCAGAGCGTGTATAGCTGCAAATGGTGGCCATTTTGAACATTTTTTATAATTTTTAAGTGTTTAGTCATGTCAAAGATTAATAAATAATGACTAGTATGACTTATTTTATTTCATGCTTTGGTCAAATACGTGACAAATCAGATCTACTAGATCGTTTTGACACAATAGGTAGTGATGAAAATGTTATTGGCACTGACAGTGTAGTACATTTATTACAAAAATCGTAAGTATTAACGTCACTACGATTTAAGATGTATTTTAATGAAAATCTTCTTTGCTTCAATTAAAGTTGAACATCTTTCTATTAAACAATAGGATCTGTTATTGTGATACCATTTTGGAATCTGTATTTAGTAGGCATATTATTAAATGACACACCAGTGGCACATCCAGTGTAGTACATTTTTTTACAAAAAAATCTCTTGAATTTTCATGATATGTTAAAAATTAAAGTAAAAATAGAGAACAACGTACTATTTCTTCAAAAGCTCTAATATTACATAAAAAACAACATGTTTCCACGATAGCTCTAGTATTCAGCAGTTATTAAGAGGGCTCTTCCCGGTCCGTCTAACTTCAACACGAGCATGCTCGAAAAGCTTGTTGTTTCATCCAGCGCAATGTTAGAAAAAGAGGCAAAGTGAAAAGAGAGAGATAGCGCCTGAACGCTCGGTTGTCATTCGGTAACTTCCGCCGCTCACTCACGGGCGGCGCGGGCGGCTGGTAGCTTGGGTGAGCCATTCATTCATAATAATATCTCAACGAGCGCGCCTTATTACTATGGGCTCGCGCGCGTAATAGCAAGAAAGTGAGAGGGGTACAAAAGCAAAGGCACCACTGTCCATGGAGTGGGAGTGGGTCAAATAAAGTTGTTAGTGTAGTGCTTCGGGTTTGTAAATTAACAATTTAACTATACTTGTTTTGCTGTGGTTAATGTAATTTATTTCTTATCCTGCAATGTAATTTACACATACACATAGCATTTTAACGCAAACAAAACAAAATCATTTGGACAGTGGCGACTTTGCATCATAGTAATGGACTGTGGTAAGTATGCATCTAAAGGTTTGGACAGTGGCAGTTTTGCATTTGAGTAGTCTGACGTCATTATGGAGGTAAGGTTAGCAAAAACGTTGTTAACGTTTTGAAAGTTTTTTGGCGGCAACCCATGACGTCATGTAGGAGCTCATGTTTCATTATTTAGATTTAAAAAAAAAACGTTAGAAAATGAAATAATTTTTATTAAAAAAAAAAAACAAAACCACTTAAATCTGCTTATTTAAATACTCATTTCCGACTCTGGGACCGCAATTTCACACATTTCTTGCTCATATTCTTCAATTCCTTCAGTTCTCATTTCAACTGATCTTGTCATCACCTGTTTGTAATAGCTTAAATCACTCCTATCTTTCCATTCTGAGCCATAGTGTTTAGTCAATAGATTATCCACGTCATGCAGTTTTGCTTGTTTGACTAATACATTATGTTTATTTATTTGACTGGGTCTGACTTCTAAAAATGACTTTCCTCTTTTTAAAATGGACTTGTAACAGCCTGCTTCAACATTATAATTTGGTTCACCTTGTACAAAGACATTATTGCTGCTATTTCTCCTCAAGAAAAACTTTTTCATTTGAGCGAATTGAAAATGCCAATTCGCTGGAGGACGTATCACACCATTTAAAGCTGATTTCCAGTCCATAACATTATCAAAATGGATAACAGTCCCATAATTTTTATAGACTTCAATATACTCCTCTGGCTGTACTATGTTTTCCATGTGCTTTATTTCTTTTTCTATAAGGCCGAATACTCTGTCCGGTGGAATAAAAGAGTGGCCTGGTATAGGAAAAATCAATTCAATTTTTTTAATATGGGGTGGTGCTCGACTTAGCCAGGTGGCACACATACCAACCATAATGGAATTTTTGTTTTGGGCACCACACCCATCAGCTACTAATCTTATGGTATTAACATTTTGACTAAAAATTGTAGTCTGTAGTCTGTGGTACACTGCAGATGCAATCTCATTTGCTCCTTTACGGTGCTCGTCTTCTGTCCAGGTGTATAATGTGACAGTTTCTTTACCTAAAGTATTCTCAGGTACTGATTTAACGATTGCAAAATTGTAAATGTACAGTTGGCGGCTGTAGTAAGCTGCCTGATCGGGTATTTTTGGCAAGACTTGGTTTTTCTGGCAGTCAAACGAGAAGACAACCATGTCTTCTCTTACTTCCTTTAGTAAGCGATAAAATGCTTTCGACTTTAAAATATGCAATCTTTTTTCAGCCATTAGGTTCGCTTTTTGCGCTGTGTCTGTAGACGTCTTAATTTTTTCTTGTAATTCGGTGCATTTTGAACAGGTATCTGTTCGGGGGCTCCCAAAACCCAAATTATAGCACCTATTGAATATTGCCCTGAAATAACATTCGCGAACTTTACTGTCGTCGCTGCACTGATTTGTGTACATTTTCCACATCTTCCTAATATTTAAAGTAGACGGTAAATATTTTCTTATGACTGAGGAGCGGCAGTAATGGGACTCTAAGCATTGAAACGATTCAATAAATGGCTTGACAGCCCTTAATTTATGCAAGTTTTTTGCAGAAGTATGATCGCCGCCTCTGTTTTCCTTAACAACTGATCCTGTGATAGCAAAAGTTCGAGAAACAGTTCTTACTCTCTGAACTGTAATATTCAAGATGTGAACAAATGTTTTCTGGCAAACTCGTAACAGTGCGACCTTGTTCCTCTTGCGTACAAATAGTGTTGTAGTATTTTGCGTTGGTTTTCGTAGTCCAACTCGAGGGCGGCGTCTGACAGCTTTTTTTACTTTACAGTGTTTAAGAATGAAGGCATCCTGGTCTTTTTTATTTTTAGTTTTGTAAAATTGATCGTGAAAATGTGAAATGTCTAAGAGACTTAATTTTTTGCAATGAAATTTTTTGTCGTTTGGTCCGTGATTAGGTACAGGTAGGTAGGATTACACCAGGGGGTATTTTCGCCGAGTACCTATAAAGAAAACGATTTGGGTTAAATATATATCTAAAGTAAAATCCTGATGTATGATAATCACGGTAAAACTGAATTAAACTACTTCGTGATCAATGATCCTCGGTTCGATATTTAGAAAATAAAACTAAAATAAAATCCATCAAAAATATTAAGCACATTTCTAAAACTAAAGATACGCGCGAAACACATAACCCTTCTTGTAGTCGGGTAAAAATAGGCTTTAAATCAAAACATAATTTGAAAATAGATCCACAATAATTGGTCGAGTCTCTTTTGAAGTCGGTTAATAATTATGTTCGTTCATATTTATTGACGGATATATTACCGCGTAAAAAGTTAAATAAAATATTAAAATACAACCACTGAAACTATTATTTTCTATCTACAAGTACACTAAATTGACAAAATAATAATATCGAATCATAACGACAAAAAATATTCAAATACGATTTTTGATCTGACGGTACAAACATGCTTACCTTTCTTCCTTTGCTTTCGCACGTTTCCAGGTTCCCAGTGCTCTTCTCCGTTTTCTTGCCTTTTCCGGTAAACACTCTTGAACATTTTCCTCCATTTTGTAAACGTTTTTCCAATTAATTAAGCTTTAAAATCAATAAAATACAGCAGCGATTTGTCATACAAAACTCATCAGCGGCCATATTGTCGACCGGCACGTCTTCCACAATAGAATTATATAAGCATACCCCATAGCTGGACACTGCCCCCTAAGATACAGGCCTAGCCTAGTTTAGGGGACAGGGTTGAAACTACTGTACCTACTTATTTACCAATGCTAAATTAGGAACTTCAGTCTGTATACAGTGCAATGTACTTGAACCTTGTGGTAATAAATAAATTATTATTATTATAAATAAATTATTATTATTGTTTATCGAAATGTTAGCGCCTTTTGATTGGCTGATGTGGACAATGGCGTTCTTGTAATTGAATGTTTATGGACAGTAGCGTTTTTGCACCATAACATAGTTTTAAAACGTGTTTTTCTATGGGACAGTGGGAACATTGCTTTGAAATCATCAGAATGATAATAAAGTTTACAAAAACATCTAATAGATGGCATCATTAGTTACGTTTTGATAAAAAATGGACAGTGGTGCCTTTGCTTTTGTACCCCTCAGATACTATAATGTATTGTGTATTAGTAACCACTAATTATGAATCTTTGAGTGTCAGGATCGTTACTTGTTATTACTGTCTAAAAGTACCTCTAAACATGTGTGTAGGGAAAAGGGTTTTCGTGAAGAAAACCACGGAAAGACAAGACCATTCATTTATTTCAATTAGGCTTGTCAGTTATTAATAGATAACGTTAATTACCTATCAAGCTACGTCGCAAGCCATTCGCAAACCTTGGTCTTCGTGGAGAAGAATGGACAAGAAACTCCACGGTAACGTCTTTTAAAGTATTAAGCCAGGACAACTATCCGTTGTCCTGGACCATTCTCAGGTAATAGCAGTTTATCTGTGTAGATAAACACTAAGCAATATAAGCCATATTATAACACACATTTCTAGCACATAGTTATCAGTAATAATAAGTATGATCATGTTTCTAACTTTCGCAAAATACTCAAGTGGCTCCCAATTCGACTTCGCAGGAACTCTCGGATATTGTGTTTGTTATTTAACATCCTTCATAACCCTAAAACCCCATCATATCTGCGGGAACGCTTTTCCTACTCCCGTCCTTCTGATGCACCTTGCAGGTCGCATCTTAAGAACCTCCTTAAATCCCCTCCACACTCTACCGACTTCTACTCTTATTCCTTCACTGTGCATGCCGTCCGGTTGTGGAATTCACTTCCGCCTGATATTAGGGACTGCCAAACTGTTACAGTTTTCAAGAGAAGAGTGAAAGAACATTATCTTTCCATTTCGTCATAGTTGCATAAATTAGTATGTATTATTAGTTATTTTATAGTATTTATAGTATTTTTATATGTTTGTATTTATAAGTATGTTAGTATATTCTTATATGGTATGAGGAGGTATTATATTTAAATAGGTCTGCTTTATGTTTTGTATTCCATTTTCTTTTCATCTTTTACACACTGTGTCTACATCTCTTTTTTAAATTCTCCTTTCGCCGGTATGCTGGAAGAGATTTCTTTAGAAATAAGCATCACCTTTGTACTATTTTCTGTTCCTTTTTCTTTTCGGTATTTAGTGTGTACATAAATTGTTAAATAAATAAAAATAAAATAAATAATTCATAGTATAATATCAATTGAAATTTGTACTGAATATTACCGAACTATTTATGTAAATAATGGTACATAATAATTATTATATCCAACACAATAGCAATCCAACATAATAACAATAGTAAAGCAAAACATTAAAAAATAGTATCACATCATAAAAGCATAATAACAGCGATAGAATAACTTAACTTTTACCTTTAGGCCAGAGCTCCGTTCTGGTAGATGTCTCCAACAAGAATGGCCTCTGTCATTATTTTTATTTTTTTTTCTTATGTATGACCACTCGCAGCGCAACAACTCTACTGAGGTTGAAGCTGCTTAACCGGACTATCCTGTGGTGGCCGAAAATTACTTTATGGCCCCCAGCCAGGGCTTACAAACTAAGGATACACATTAAATGAACAGACACTAAGGGCACCCCCTGCGGGGTTCAGGCCTAGGCTTAGTGCGTCATTGAGGGGAGGGCAACTAGAGTTTGGCTGGGTCGGATTATTTAATGGGGAATTTAACGTTACATGCTCAGCGGCGCGGGCTGGCTCGTCGAGCAAGGGTCGGTCAGTTGGCCTCTGGCCTCTGTCACTCGGAGCACCCCCTGTTATAGTCGTGAACAAACAACTTTGACGTTTCTATCTACCGCCATCCAAAATATCAACGACATAAAAGGTGGATATCAGTTTGGAATATTTTATGTTTTGCTACATTATTCCTTAATATTTAAACTATTTATTTTACACACCTACTGAAATAACGAAAGAATTATTGTATAATGTAATTTAGGTATTACATAGTTGTTATAAGTTTTTGGTTATGCAAAACATTACTATTTTATCAACTTTTAAAAGTAAAAGGAATACTTATGATAACCATAACAATACCTATAATTAGGATAATCTATTACGCGCATAAGCCATTGTTTTGTAAATTGCTCTTGGCCCAGGGGATGTGTGTTTGTATTTTTACCAATCTAGGTACCGTAAGTGCGCTATTTTGACAACATAGAAATAATTTGAAATAGATTAGTTTATTCGTAATCTATGTACGAAAAAGTAAAGGTAAATAATTGTTCTGCTTACAGAGTCGCACAAGGAGAACACATCATTATTTATCTATCCAGTCGGTCTGTATTGAAGAAGCATTTTTACGTAGGTACCGTATGTATGTAAATGTAATAGTACCAATGTCCCGACGTACAGGTTGATCAAATAAAGTAGTCTGAATACAGTTGTTTATATACATATATTATTTTTATTTTATAGACGAATACATAAAACAATAAATAAAACCCGGTTTTCGAGAAGATTTATACTTCCGAACACAAACATACAAACAGCAAAAATGTTTTCATCACCTGTAGCAGCCCAGAGCATCAGCAGTAAAAAGTATTAGTTTACTTTTATACAAATAAGGTTTTAATTTATGGTAAGCAGTTACCGTAGCATAGAGACATGGCTGGTCCCTTTTTTCATATTTTTTATAACTGGTACTGTACTGGTATCGAGGTATCTTTAGAATCTATCTCTAATTGGCAGTTTGCGTGGGAAACGTGGGTCAATAATTTCTGGCAGAACACATTTGAAGTAAAACTGCGTCAGCTTCAATATTTTATCATCTGACCAAAAGGTTGGATCTTTATTTATCTTTTCATACAACAATCCCTTTGGCGTCCAAAGACCAAAATAACAAAAAGACTTCTTCGCAATTTTCATTTGGGCTTGAACGTGGTAATAATAGTTATGGTTTCTTTTCAACTTGATACCACCTCCATCTTCTGTACAGAAGAAAACTTTTTTACTTTGTATAGCTTCTAATGGCGTCAACGCAGAAGCCGAAGATGGACATTTTACTTCACTTCTACGATTCCATCGTCTCCAATCAAACCGTCTGGACTTGCACCAAGGAAACAGTAACCATCATCAGCAAATAAGCCACAAGGATTGATAGCCATATTTAGTTCGTTTGATAAGTCTTTCAGGGCAGTTATTTCATTCGACTTTCCATATCTTGTGGAATCATTTCCAGTAAATGTCGAATATAGCATAGTTTTGATTGTGGACGTGCATGGGGTTGTAGCTTTAATTTTACAAATTTGGCCAATCATTGAAGCAGTTATTCTTTTTCTGCGTTCCACAATCCATTTATCGGAGTTAGATTGGTCAACAGTGTCTCTTTCTAAAGATAATATTTCCAAATGTGTCTTTTGCAATGAGTCAAGGAATTCAGTTTTTTTTGTTATGAATATGTCCAGCGGCAAATCAGGCTCAATTGTTACGTTGCCGTAATGCTGATCTACCGGCTTTAAACGCTTTGCTCGCTTTATCCCCCGCAGTACATCTTCACAGCTCCGTTTTCTTTTATTTTTAATTACTTTTTGCTTTTTTGCCACAAATTTTTGAGTATACGTAGTTTTAATGTTGTCGTCACCCATTACCTTTTCTGTATATCTTGTTCAAGCTTGTAGTCTTTGGTGTTGTACTCGGAAACTGCTTCAAAGCACCTTTTTTCATAAGTTCCTCGAAAGGAAAAGTTTACTCGCTTCCCAGCAAGGAACTTTGCTACGATTGAGTTAAAATGTTCTGCAGGGTTATTTGTTTCTTTTAGGAGGAGACTTTCTGCATTCTGGGTCAACCATCCCAGATTCTCATATATGTCAGTCCATATGCCACACACTTTTAGCTGTGGGACCAAATTCATCTCTATTGTATTTTCATTTTTGCAAAAATAATTCTTGCACGAATTGTGAAGACTAAAAACGTGACTTGGACCGTTCAGTAGGTCCTCCTTCAAGCTCTTTATTTTTTCTTGTAAAGGTAAGTCCAGCTTTGCAGAGTGCTCTACAGCTCCAGTGACTGCTTTATGTAGGCGTCGAATACGGTCACTCAGTGCTTTGCGTAGTGTGACAGGTAAGTACTGGTCCGTTCTTATTTTCGGTCTTTTTTTTAAAATTTGCGCATTTTATTTGAATAATTCCTCATCAGGTGATTGCAACATTCGATTTTTCTTTATAGATATTTGGTCCATAGGGCATTGCATCTCGCAAAGCATTACACACGCTGCTATCACCATCGCCAATCAATTTAGAATATTTTAGTCCATGCATACTAACACTAATTTTGAATCCCTCTACGATAGCATCAGTTTCCATTTCAGTTGAAGGGCCAAACTTCAGTTTTCCGCTTTGCAGCTACAGAACAAATGCAACAATAAGAGTTCCTGACCCCAATGAATAGTATTTTCAGAGTCCTAAATCCTATAATGCAACCAACTCCCGACAAAGAATTGAAATTTGTCCCATAACTTCGTTTCCCCCAAGATCCATCTGTTATTACGGTTATATATGGTATTCCGTCTGTGTCGATATCACCTTGCTCTAACCCTTTAACGGGCATAAGGATCCTGCTCAATAAAATAACTTTTTGCAGTGATTTATTAATTTTTATTTAAATTAAAGAAACGTATTTCAGGAAAATAAAAAAAAAATCGGGATACCCCCGGAAAATTTGGTGGGAAAAATATTCCCATTGCCCTTCAGGGACAGTGAAATTGACGGAAGCATGGTAAGATGCAGAGAGCAACATCACATGTCTCACACTTCACTTTGCTCCTTTTGTCATTTGTTTTTGTGCTGCATAGTTTGCAACGCTTGTAAGATCCCAATGCCACTGGCATATGTACACCTACATCTTTGTAACGCAGTTCAGTTGGGACAGTATTTATAGTTTTTTTGGTAATTATCTGATTCCAAGACTCTTACTTTCTTGGTAACGTAATTTCCTATAGCAGACGTCCGTTTTCTGCAGCTGTACCTATCGATCAGACCTCTGGCAATGGCCACACGGAATTCTAGATTGATGAGTCTTTGGGTTCTTGAAGTGCACGAATATGTTATAAAAGCATTGGTAATACAGGCATCAAAGAGAAAATAAAAAATTCTGACCCACCAACGCTTGCTCCTCCGTCCAATAGAATAGGTTCCTCTTATTTGATCAAAGCGATCAACCCCCCCCCATTCTCTTTGTGTATTGTTGAACAGCCCTTGGACAGTTGATAAGTTTTTTTGAGCCATCTTTCTGTGTTCTTGTTACATGAGTATTTGCTATTTTAGGATGAAAAGCAGTGGACAATATCAGGACTTCCTTTGTGTCTTGCCACACTGTGAATGCTACATCCTTCTTGGTCCTCCACTTGAAATTCCCTTTGGCCAACTTCAAGTTTTTTGTATTTTTTATTATAGTTGGTAAATCGGATCGTTTTCTTCTGACCGTTCCAGTAGCAAATAATCCATTCTCATGTAAATACTGCAGCAAGGCAGTATCAGTGAAGAAATTGTCGAATGTGATGTCGATGTGATTGTCGATGTTTTTCAAATTCTTCTTCCATTAGTTTTCTTGTCAGATTCTTTACAACCTTGGCTCCCAAACCTGTCTCAGTTCCTTGACCAGTTTTTCCTGTATATATTTCAAACTCGTATAAGTATCCTGATTGACTGTCACATCGACACCACACTTTATAGCCCCTTTTGATTGGCTTCAAAGGCATATATTGTTTCAGGGTTGATCTTCCCTTGAACAAGATCATACTTTCGTCAACACTTTGTGATGATGAGTTTTTGGCATTTGTTTGAAAATTGTTACCGAGCAGATTTAGTAAGGGACGCAATTTATACAATTTATCAAAGTCTGGATTTCTTGGTTGTGGTTGCTGAGTATTATCATTCAAATGCAGTGCTCCCATTATGTTTTTGAAACGTTTTATAGGCATAACACTGGCTACTTCTACCCTGAATCCTGGATCTGTAGACCAGTATAATTCTATTTGTGGTAAAATGTGATATCCCATTATTACGAGTATGCCTAAAAAAGCACGAATTTCTTTTTTGTCAACCGGTGTCCAATTAGAAATCCTGTTCTGCTCAGCATACAGATTTGTTTGTGTTACTAACATTTGATAAACTTCATTATCAAAAAATTTATCTAGATGTGCAACTGGACGGCATCTATTACTTAGCAGATAAGTGGGTGCTATCAATTTTTCGTCAAAAACTTCTGGATCTGGACGACTGACCCACATTATTTTATTCCAGGGTTCATCCTCATCAACTTCAGATTCATTTGACTCTTCAGCTTCACATTCACTCGATTCCTCAGGGTCTGAATCTTGATCCCTCTCTGGTAAAATTATTGAATCAGATACAGGAACCGATATACGTTGAGACGGAACACTGGCTATTGGTTCACCAACAGGTTCAGCAACAGGTTCATCTGGATCAGGAGAATCTTCTAATACATGTCGTAAATGTTCTGAGTTATACGCCTCATTTTCATCAAGCTCTAAATCATCTTCAGAGTCACAGTTGTCTGGAATTCCACAAATTTCCTCTAAAGCAAACTCGATGTCTCGATCGCTTATATGTCTTTGTGTATATTGACTAATTGATCGAAATAAATAAATTACTCATCACATCCAGTACGAAAATTGTAAGATGTACGTTGATGAAATTTATAATTGAAAAAACTCGTGTTCGCAACAAAAACAGCTTGAACCACCATGACACATCAAACGTCATTTTTTTTTTTTTTTTAAATTTGGTTTGACATATATCTTAAGTGTTGCTATTGTTCAGAAAAATACTCCCTACAAGTAAACTTTGTCAGAAACTACCAAAAAAGTTGGTGGTGAAAATATTCCCTATGCCCGAAAAAGGGCTAACGCCAATTATTTTTCTTCTTTGCCTGCTAAGCATGTGTTGCAGAGCCACATCTCTGTGCAAATCACCTAACTTACGCTCAGACATATTTGGCATATTTACACTAGCACATATTTCGTCCAATTTGGCGTATCCATTCCCAGTTTGGAAAACGCCTTCTACGCTGGCCTTTACATAACTCTTTTTGTCGGTTTCTTGAGAATGTATTATCTTTTTTATCTTGCACATTTTACATACAAAATGAAAGCTCGACATGAACTCTACCCTTTTTTCTTTTATTAAATTCATAGAGGTGAAATTACAGTCAAATGGATGATGCGACATTCTTGCAAGCTGACTGAATACATAGCCGATGTTGACTAACCGATTCCCCTCTAATGGCAGTGTTTCTTCGATGTTTTCTTGTTCTTCTGTAACATTTAGCTCGTTGTCTGATAAAGATGGTGTGCTAAAGTTAGTCGAATAATTGTAATCTTCTTCAGCTAGTTCTTCATTTTCGTTAGTAATCTCGTTATTTTGTTGATGATGTTGCCTACAAAAAAATACACAATTTTAGATCTTCAACATGAATAAAAAGCAAACCGTGACATGTCTATCTTTTACTTCCATTTATACTGTAAATAAAAAACTTTTTTGTAAAAAATAAAACCGATTTCAAAAACAAAAAAATGTGGAAAAATAACTTTAGCTTCAGAAGTCGGTGACTTTTGTTTGTTCGATTGAGTTTTTTTGCCATTTTTTATTTTTCCTTTTTTAGTTGCAATATAATCTACACAAATATTTGCTATACATTTATTTTACATTGTTAACAACACATTTCATGGTAATAGGATTATCCCCAATAAAATGTAACTTATATCGTTATCATACCTAACTGTAAAAATCTGGGTGTACTGTACACATCTGCATACTCCCTCAGAGCATACAGGCTTTATGTTATGTTCTAATATTGTGTAAAAAATAAACATCCAAGCGATTGCAGCAATCACGACAGATTTTCTGTCTAATAATGAAGCGTTCCATTGTATATCTCCGAAGATCAGCATCAGATCCTGACTTATACCATTCATCATCAGCTCAGCAACATGAGATAATGATTATCAGGTACAAATATCGTTAGAAAGTACCTATATGAAAAACATTGTAAAATTTCAGGGTTGCCCTCGCTTTCCCTGGGATCCCATCATCAGATTCTAACTTTGTGACAACGAGACCACCTCAGTAGTATAGGCTTTCGAATAAAAAAAGAATTTTGACAATCGGTCCACAATTAGCGGAGAAATCGGTGAACATACGGGACACACAGTCAAACGTACAACCTCCTCATTTTATTTGAAGTCGGTTAAAATATTGTCAAAAGAGTTTTGGTGAAACATTTGTGACCGTTAATAATACATTTCATAAAAAAGTGTACCCTATCCTGGGTTAGCCTAAAACAATAAATAAATCAATTTATTATTTATGCAAAAAACAAAATTACTAAACAAATAACTTTGTTTTGTGCATAATATTATATGTGTATGAAGTAGGTAACGTAATGATAGCTCTGTGATCAATTATTATTATTACCGACTGTACCTAGTTTGACATTCGTCTCCTTGTTCGTTATGTACAATTGCTTGTACTTCAAACGTTATACAAGATATAATTATCATCCACAAGAACATCTAAGTGTTCATCATGTGCGCTAGCTCTGTAAAATGAAAAATAATTAAGTAGGTAGGTGCCTAGGTGGTCATTGTATTCATCACCATAATAATCATAATCATACATAATGTATATTCCACTTTATCTAAAACTAGCGGCCCGTCCCGGCTTCGCACGGGTGCCTATTGTTACTCAGGGTGAATGTAGCTTTCTAATGGTGAAAACATTTTTGAAATCGGCGCAGTAGTTTTTGAGTTTTTCATTACAAACATACACACAAAAATACAAATCTTTCCTCTTTATAATATTAGTGTAGATGTAGATGAAATGAACCTTCATGCCTGTGTTAATTGCCAAAATAATAATTGAACAAGGCATTACTGAATCTGGAAAGTAATAATCCACAAATTGTTTTCGTATTACTTCTAGTAAAGGAAATTTCAAAGTAGAGTAAATACATTCTTACACTTGAGTTATTTTTTGTGTTGTGGGCCCATTCCTTTTTTTCCTTCGAGCCGAAAGACGTAGACGATTTTTGTTACCTTTTCGGCAATCGGGCAGAGAATTCTCTGTAAAGTTAAATTTAATAAAATATTGAAATGTGTTGTTTGATGCGTCTGTCCGAGATTGGCTATATCTACTGGTAGACTCGTACCCATTCGAATTACGTCAACTGCCTAACTTGATTTAGATAGGTAGGTAAGTACCTACCTACACAAATACGCGATAAACAATAATTTTTCAGGTATTTGTTAGGTACTTATCTAGGTAACCTAACTAACTAGGTACCTATCTACCTACATGATAACAAAATTTTGACTAAACAATATGTTTGTTTACACTTAGTTAGCTACTCTACTAGCTCTTGAATTTATGTAAAAAAATCTACTTACCCATTTTGCAATAAGGAATTTTTAGTTCTTCTCAAAAGTAAAATCAATCTCCTTCAAACTGCCCCCACTAAATCCTAATCAAAACAAAATTGGTGTCCGTATTCACTAATGCCAGGTTCGTTTCTTATAAAACTACTAAATCTTTCGAAAGCAAACTCAGTGTCCGGTATAATCTGCCAGGGTTGCGGGACTGTTCGAAAGAGATACCGCGGCCCTGGAACACAAAGGGCAAAGGAAGGAACATGGATGGGTTTTAGTCAGTAAAAGTCTGACACTCCCTCCTGCTCAGCCCACAGCGGGAGGAGTTATTTGATGATTTCCCATCGGTAAAAAAAAAAAAAAAAAGTGTCCGGTATAAAAAAGCAAGATCGTTGTAGTAGGTAAAACAGAATTTACTAAATGAATGAAATAGATACGACTCATACGATGCACACTCACGTACGCGCAGTCAACAAATTCAAACCCTACTAACTAACATTTACGAGACCCGAGCGGCGCCGGCGGCGCCAGAGCGGCGATCTTCATTCAACTCCCCCGTCTCACCCCGCCCCGACATCGCACGACTCGTCTCCCGCGCACCTCATACCGCCTCGTTGACTACGAGCAAGTGAGAATGCGATAACATTGAACGAAAAATGGTGTTCGAAAATTTCATACAACTTGTTCCGGGAAATATGTGTTTTTGAATAAGCCTTACAAGTTTGTGAAATAAAAATTGGTAATTTAGAATCTCCATTACATGAGCAAGGTTTCTATCACAATGTTTTCTTTACTTTAACAATATATGAGTACATTATGAACGGCCAAAGTTCAGGTAAAATTTGTGCAAAACAGCACATGTTTGGTGGCTTATACTGAATTTGTTTCGCCACATTTTGATATAGTGCAAAAGATGCCCTTTAGTTAAAAAAAATCAAAGATAGATGTGTAACAAGCGCATAATCACGTACGAGCGTTTGTATGAAAAGTATAACGGGTTGGCCGCTCTTAACAGAAATCAAAAGAAAATTATGTTTTTTTTTTTAAACTACAACCGAATTTGTAACCAAAGATAGAAATTTCGTATAAAAATAGAAAAAAAAAAAATAGGAACCCTTGGTTACAAATGGTTAAAATTGTACTAGGTTATAGTAAACTATCTGGTACATCGAATCCTTAAAGGTGGACCACTATTTACGCCACACCCTGTATAATTATGCTGAATTCATCTACTGTTTCCTCTGAACTGATGATAATGAAAATACAGGGAAATTAACAGTGCAGAGGAAACGTTGATGAATACAGTAATTCAGAGTTTTTATGTAATATTCGATAGCTAAGCGATTCTTTTATGATATCATTGTCTGCATTTTCTGTCCTGCTGCCTTTTAATAAATTGCATGAATATTCACAGGGACCCCAGCAACTAGAGTTGGGCAAATTGTAATCAGATTAATGATTAATTTTTAATTGTGTTACTTGTATTATGAATGATTTTTTCTTCTATTTTCTATTTTTATTACTTATTATTTTGTTATTTCAAACACAATGTAAATTGTTTGTGAATAAATTGAATTTGAATTTGAATGATTGAGGATTACGATTACATTTTGTAATCATCAATCAAGATTACAGATTACGGAAATTAATCAAGAAAGTAATCATATCGGTGATTAATGATTATTAGTTTGTAATCGTTATTTTGATTACTTTTTTGATTGATGCATACTAACTACATTTAGGAATTCGAAAAATAAAATCATTAACATTGTAAATCATCTTTATTTTTTGATCAGCCTCATGAATTTTTTTTTTTTAATAATTATTATACTTAAGAAAACAATCAAGAATTATTTTTATGTGTGCCATGTGTGGCTTAAATTAGATTTTAAAAGCACCCTCTTTTCAAACATCTCATCCGAAAGTCTGTGTGATTTAGGTAAATCGGTCATGGTCGCATATGAGAAAAGTCTTTCGACAGGACCCGATGACGGAAGAGGTGTGTTATATTTTTTTAAAACACGTTTAATTTCAGGGTATCGATTTAGCATCGATACATCCCGATCCTGGTCTGCTAAAAAATGAGAAATAATGGCATCTGCCTTTGAGCGTTGTATTTGGTACATATCTCCCGAATCAGGCTCTGAAGAATCAGTGTCAAACTCAAAATAGCTGTCTTCATATATATTATTAGGTGTGACTTGAAGCGTTTCAGGTGCCTCATGGATTTCCTTGATTACAGCTCCTTTAAAAATAGATTTGATTCTGGAATGGTATTCTATATTAACACAAGCAAGCCATTTGTCCTTGAATCTGGGGTAAGACATTGCAGCAACTGCTGCATTTTGAGCTACTTTTGAGGAGAAATCAAAAAACTCTGCAAATCGCGTTTCTACGCTCTCCAAATATTTCTTTACCAACATTTGACAAAAAGTAAGAGATTCTCTATTCAGTTTTTCAACTTTTTGCGCAAAGATACTAAACATGGCAATAACATACCGTAATACATGTCTTGTCCGCCTTGTAATATATCCAGGGCCTCTGCTATTGGTTTTGAACAACGCAAGTATTCCTTTATGTAATGGAAATCATTATCACGTAAAACGTTTGTCATTCCTAATGCCACGTGCAGCTGTACACTCTTCTCCTGTATTGATGCAATTTGTTTCAGTGAATCATAAAGGCTGTTCCATCTAGTGATTCCCGGTTTGGAAAGGGTATGACCAACAATGTCAAGTATTATTTCAGCCGATTTAGGCCGGCCGGCGGAGTTCCACAAGTTGTTGCATTTTTTAATAACTTGATTATGAATATTGCCAATACTTGTGTCGTTATTTCGTAATACTTTATTGGCGTCCGTAGTGGCACATAAGTTTAGCTTGTGTGCACAACACCTTAAATGTACAGGCAATTCTAGTATTATTGACTGTGGAATAATATTTTCGTCAAAAGCTAGCGGATCAACTTCTTTATAAGTACTAAAGTGTGCCACAGAAATGACCTCGATGTGAGAATCTTCTTCGAGGATAGAACTTTCTGCGGGTTCTGAATTGTCATCAATGTTATGAGTAAAATTTTCACAATTTTCTCAATTTTTCACGTCTATGCCAAACTCTTTAAATGCTTTTACAAAATTACTACCGTTATCAGTAACTGTAGCCAGCACTTTCCGGGAGTCGAGACCAAATTCAGCATGTACTGCTTCAAGTAAAAGAGCTATACGGTCGTAGCTGTGCGTACCTGAAAATCTTCGACAAGCCAGTGTTTCCGACTTCTGTTTCAGATTTGTGTCGAGCCAGTGTGCGGTAACGCCCAAAAAACTTCTTGTTTTTGCCGACCAGATATCGGCAGTTGTGCAGACTTCATCTACATCGCGCAATTCACTCTTGATTTTTGTAATTTCCTTATTAAAGTAATCATCAATCAATCGACCCAAAGTTCTTCTACTGGGAACGTTCAATCCATTTGCAGAGATATTTAAATAACCAAAGATTTTTTTTTAAAAAGTGATCGTCTATTGATTGTAAAGGAATCTTAGAATGAATAAAAAACTTTAAACGATATTTTCATTAAATTGGTCCTGTGAAATCGTTCGATCAGTAGGTACATCACTAGTACTACCATCTCTAATATCTGGTTGCAGTTGGTTGGATGTTCTAGTAGACCGTTTATTTTTTTTCATAGTTTTCAAGTAACTCTGATACTCGTTCTGTGTTTCTTCCCCGTGTCTTCGTTTGAGATGAGTTACAAAATTTGATGTAGAATTATTAAAACCACTAATTTTAACTAGTTTTGGCCGACATAATGTACAAATTGCCACTTTCTTTTTGCTCGTAGACTTCGATTCTGAATACGCGCCATTTTACAATAATAATGTTTAAACACCAAAACACATAAGCCAATACGTCACGGTTTAGACTCGTGAATCAATTTACGTTTATATCCTTGCGCACTATTATACAGACTGACTGCTTGCGCTAAGGCAAGAAGCGGGGCGCAGGCGGCGGACGATTGGCTTACCGGCCGTACCCCGTACCCCACCCAACACCCGCACCCCGCGTGCCGTATCTTCGAAATGCAATTGAGCACGCATAAATTCTTTTTCGAATTTACTTAAGGATTTAAAAAACGAAAGAGTACAAAACGTCCATGACATCCAAATTGGATCAGAAGTTTTTAGAAAAACGCAGACATACAAGATACATACTGATTGAAAAAAATTAATCAAATCTACCCATGTAATTAAGATTACTGACTATTGTAATCAAAACTAATGATTACAAATGTAGTCATGATTGAAAGTAATCAAGATTAAAAGTAATCATGATTGATGTATTCATGATTACTTTCAATCAGATTATTAATCCGATTACAAAAGTAGTTGATTACGCCCAACTCTGCCAGCAACAAGGTTGGGAAACCTAGTCCTCCCCTACAGGTAACTTAAATAACAACTACTGGCCTAACAAGTTCGCCAGATTGGGTTCTTAATCTTAACTGTAACTCTAACCTAGCTTTCAGTGGAGTGGAGTGGTTTCGTTTCAGTTGGAGTATTTTCATCTTTAATGAAAACCAGATTATTAACATTCAAATTTTCAACATCATAATACCATTCGTTTCGCGATTGTAACTGCTAAGGTATTCGGGATGCCAACGTGCCCACACGTTCTAGTACAGCTTCTGTAACATCTGAAATCGAGATAAACGTGATATCTTAGTTTCCAACCCAGTAATCGCAGGCACTGCTACCAATGGCTGACCAATGAGAAAATGTCCTGGCGTCAATACTTCTAAATCCCCAGGATCTTCAGACATTGCTACGAGAGGCCTGGAATTCCAGATAGCTTCTATCTTGCACAAGAGCGTCGATAACTCCCCAAACGTCATTATAGTATCACCTATTTCCCTCTTCAAAAGCTGCTTCACGCTCTAGACCGCTGCCTCAAAGAATCCACACATATGTGGTGAAGCTGGCGGGTTGGACTCCCAGTGTATATGCTGCCTTCTGAACTGCGCCTTCAGCATGTGTTCCTTTTCTTACAGGAACTGGTTAACCTCCTTGAGGTATTTGTTGGCACCAACAAAATTCGAACCTCTGTCGGATAGTATCAGACTAGGTAGTCCGCGTCGACTCACAAACCTACTTAATGCAGCTATAAACGCCTCGACTGATAAACTAGAGACCAACTCTACATGGATGGCCTTTTTAGCTACAAAAACAAAGACTCAAACGTACGCTTTCACTGACTTAGTGTTTTTTAATAATTCGGTTACGTAGATAAGTTGGCTAAGGATTCTTGGATTTCTCTTTTTTTTTATCAAAATCTATAATTTCACAATTAATGTCATCGAAATCTATGTTATTGATTTCTGTTTCTATATTTAATTATTTTTTTAGTAAGCAGTCCATAGAATGAAAAATTTTATCTTCTTCGCAGTTTGACCCGACGGAATGATTACTTGATTAATTATTTATTAGTAGACTAGCAAATGCTGATTCCTGATGATGTTGGAGATACATTTCTGTAACCATGAGAACGTCATCCTAAAAAAGTCTCTAATCGATCTTGGTTTAACGTAACGAG
Source organism: Eugnorisma glareosa (assembly GCA_947578425.1). Taxonomy (NCBI): domain Eukaryota; kingdom Metazoa; phylum Arthropoda; class Insecta; order Lepidoptera; family Noctuidae; genus Eugnorisma; species Eugnorisma glareosa. The sequence continues at coordinate 12,565,633 of OX387960.1, read as the reverse complement.
TTAGCTCTATTCAGATGTGTCTCTGTTTCTCTTTGCAAATACGATCTTTCTGCTTCAGAGATATTTTTTTTTAAGGTATCGCACCATACGTTACAGATGTCGTTTTTCAAAGATTTCATTTCATCTTAAATTGCTTTTTTTTGTAAAATTCTCTCTTAAAAGTAGCACTTGATACAGCCTTTTTAGCTTCGCCGTATTCTTTTTTTAGTTCCATACAAACTATACAAGTTTGTATAGTTTCCCTTTTTCAGCAAAGATTTTATGAGTTTTTTTCTATAAAATCTAAATCTTCTTCTGTCGATTTGTTCCAGCCACTAATAATCTGTCCTCTTTTGTCACTGAGTATTCCGGTTCGATTGTTTTTCATGCAAACGTCTATGTTCTTTGGAGTGATTTGGTAAGTATTTACAAACATGTCTACAAACTTGCGGGCCACAAATTCTGTAAACTCTGTGAAACTACTTTGGTGTTTTCTTCCCAGTTTTGTTCCCTTCCAAGGCAGTATATGCCCTTTTTTGCACTCTCCGATACACATTTTGTGATGTATAAAAGCTGGACTTCATAACTTTTTTTTGTATATTAACCAACTACATGCAAAATCGTAATAACTTAAATCTAAAAAATTATAACAGTACAAAAAAAATACTAAAATCACAGTAATTATTGAAGACTAGATAAATCAACATATATTTTTTTGTATATTAACCAACTACATGCAAAATCGTAATAACTTAAATCTAATAAATTGTAACTAGAAGTACCTACATAAAAATTGGCTAAAATCACCGTATTTTTTGTATATTTACCAACTACATGCAAAATCATAATAACTTAAATCTAACAAACTATAACTACAATAACAAAAAATGACTAAAATCACAATAATTATTGAAGATTAAACAAATCAACATTATTTTAGTATAAAAATAATCTTATATTTGTTTTTTCATTTAAAATTAATAATATATGCGTAGCTTTTCCATGCAGTGGCCTAGTGAAATCTGATTTTCAAAAAATTTGCTAATTATGCGATTTATTCTCGCTTCATTTTCAATCGATTCAGGAGTTCGATTATTTGTTTGGACACCCCTTTGCACCTGATCCATTTTATTTTTTGATAAATTAGCTTCTTTATGTAGAGTGTCTAAACATTGCAAAATATTTGGTTTATTTCTACCATTAATTTTACGATTAATTTTGAAATGCCAACTTTCTACAAGGTTAGTCGTCCGATGACGTTGTCCATATACATTCCAATTTCTGGCTATAGTTTTATTATCGAGCCAGTTCTCGACAAAATAATCATTAAAAGCTGAAATTAGATTATTTTGAGGGCAGTCCTCCATGATATAAAGCCAACCGTCATCTATATATTGTTCTGGTATTAAAGCTAGTGAGGCGCAAAGGGCAACGTGTCGCTTATGTAGTCTAGATTTGAGTTCCAAGTGTTTTGCTTTCTTCCACAGGGATTTCAAAAAATGGAAATAACATCCAGAAATTAGCGTATTTGGGAAAACTTTTTGTGCCGCGTTTTGTATTGCCATCTCAAAATCCATGGTAAACTGACGTGGACACCAATTGGGAAAACGGGCCTTAAGCATATGAAATATAATTTCGTAAGTAGCTTGTTTTTTATTCAAAAGCAGCGCAAATACTAACGGTACAGCATTTGTACTGGTGGTAGAACTTCCAATACCAATTATATACATGTAAGTCTTTTGAAATAGGGATGTATAGGTAAATAGTAGAACTTACGTATTTTTCCTTCACGTACATGCACTGATCACTTCACTCACTAATTAAATTTAATAAGTAATCCTACAGGATACGCTAATGAGTAAACTTTCACTCGAGACAGTATAGAAATCAGTACGCTTGGATTCGCAACTATAAGTAAACTAAATGTTCACATTCCTGGAATAAATACGCCGAAGTTGTCTAGTACTGGTGTTAGCCAATCAGGTGCAAGTCCTTTCATCGAGCGTCTATTGTTTTGGGCTACGCCTTTGTTATTTGCTCGTGCGCACATACTCTGGCTAAGATTACCCCTCCCGCTTCGGCATTCCACACCCCGCGCACATCTGGAGAGTACTTACCAATTTTAAACACCTTATCTATTATTTGTAACCCGTTTTTTTAACAAGCCATTCGTAGTGAGACAATTTTACATCGTAAGCCTATCGACAGGTTATATTATTATCATGACTGATTATCATTCATCATAGCTCTTTTTTCAATGATCTGTTAAGATTTATTAAATTAATACCGTTAATAAACTGTTCACAAGTGTACTATGTTAACCGTTTCTTATATCTACCCCATTGATACACATGTTTTGTAGGACATTATGCATGCATGCATTAATTACTTTGGCTGCTACATCAGGATGATAATTTAGCACCCTATGTCCAAGTAAGCACCGCCAAACACCAATGGCACGTTCTACTGTATTTCGTGCAGAGCAGTGCAACTTGGTGTAATATTGTTCTGGAGATCCTTCAGGAGCATCTACTATAGGAATCACCATATACTCTGAGCATATCCAGAATCACCTAAAAAAGTAAATTTAATTAAGATACATCCACAAACAGAAAAAACTAATATAGATCTGACTACTTATTTACTTGCCTAGTAAAAACACATTTTCTCAATTATTGGTAAAATCGATTAAATGTTGTTTCACAGGATGCTGATTCCAGACGAAACTGTCATGTGATGCTCCTCCAAATGAAGCATCTACTGACAAAATTCTTAAAGCGGCATCACTTATCTGAAAAAATAATAACAAGGACATTCAACTAATTTGTTATTGAGTTAATTACAAATAAATATGAATCAAAAGTATTGCCTTAGAATTAGAACATTTGTTAAATGGAAATGTTTGCGATTAAAAAATCTCTCTTCGTTTTCTATGGGTCTAATTATGGCTCCATGTGTGCCATAAATACAACCCTATAACAGATGGTATATGAAATTTTTCAAAAAACCTGTAACATAAGGAAAAGTATATGTTAGAAGTATAAAAACAAGGCATTTTAGATAATTTAAATGATTCCATGTAATTTATCTTAATTCGATAATAATTAGGTATTTGCCATTAGCATTACCTCCTTTTTATAGCATTTTTTTTCTGCCGAGTTTGAGGAAATTTAATCCATTTACTTTGTACTATTGGATGGTTAAGAGCTGCCGTTAAATCTCTAATTGTACGAGAAACAGATTGCTGCGACATTAGGGTCAAATATGTGCCCCCAACTAGTTTTTGGTAACTGTCAGTCGCAAAAAAGGATAATGCCACTAAAACCTGCAAGAATGTATTATTAGAAGATCAAACGAACTTACCTGAAGTGAAGTTCGATCTTAATTATCCTGTCTTCGTAGAAGAGATTTAAATTTTTACCATGTAGTAGCTTGCCTTCGCTTCGAACATGTCGCACAAGTCTTTAGAGTATAAGAAAGAGAAAAAAAAACATTTTCTCTTTCTAACGTACCTTGTGGCGCGCCGTCCAGGTGACACCTCATTATCTTTAGAGTAGAATAGAAAGAACAGCATCAACATTGATCATACAGGGGTATTGGGTTAGGGAGGGACCTTAAATCTCTTCTACGAAGACAGGATAATTAAGATCGAACTTCACTTCAGGTAAGTTCGTTTGATCTTCTAATTATCCTGTCTTCGACTTCGAGATTTAAATTTTTACCATGTAGATGTTTAGAGGTTTATGATCTATGTTGTAAAAAAACAAAGTTTTGAAGAAAAAAATAAAAAAATGAAAACTAAGTTTATTGGTTCTCCAAAAAACTGTTTATACTGATAAACAAAAACATTAATGAACTTACAAATATCATTGATAACCAAAATATAATTATGTTAACAAAAATGGTGTCCAACTCTCATCAATAAATACATAACTATTAAGTTCCAATCCAATAAAGATGGTAGAAACATACGTACTTAATTTTGGAATCTACGTAAAAGAATCTAAAAGATTTGTACCAATTGACGTTTGATCAGTGACTATTGGTCGATTATAGAAATTAGCAAAAACTGCTGATTGAGCAGACCAACCAGCAGTCTTCCTAATGGCGTCGATACTTAATCCCGCACGAGCGGCTGCCGAAGTCGAGGCATGCCTCGTACTATGAGCACTAAAAATTGAAGTATCGATGCCGCTTTCGCATAATGTCTGCTTAACCCACCTTCCAAGGGTCTGAGAAGACGCTGCCCTATGTGGCTTTTTAAACGTTAAAATCAGACGCTCCTCGGAATCTGCTCTGATCCCCGAAGTTAGCGCCAAATACTTATGTAAGGCAGAAGCTGGGCATACTCCAGGCTTCTGATTGAAATAAGGTAGATTTAATATAGGTTGACATTTGCCTATTTTTGAAGTTTTAATCAGACTACTAATAGATATTATAAATCGATCTTGAAACGTTTTAATATCTGTCAATTTTATCAAAGACAAGGTTTGTAATCTTTGCCCAGTAGCAAGTGCTAATAGAGTGACTAATTTTTTACTCAACATTTCTAAACTAGCTGATTCATTTTGAATGTTTTCTAAATAATTTAAAACTATACTTGGATCCCATATAACATCGTAACGAGGAAATACTGGTTTTAATTTGAAAATGCCTTTAAAAAATCGTTTGAGTCTACTGTCTTCGCCTATTTTTTGTATAGAAATCATAGAAATTGCTGATCTATGACTATTCAAAGTACCATACGATGATCCATTTTGAAAACAAATGGTCAGAAAGTCTATTACGGAAGAGACGTTAACATTGTAGAGATCAATATTTCCTTGTGTACAATAATTCCACCATAGTTTGAGACTTGAACTGTATTGCGAAATAGTATTCTGTGAGATGGACGAAAGCATAACGTCTAAAGCTGATTCGGGAACGTGTTGTCTACGGAAACCTTCCCGGATAACACACAAGCTACCAGGGAAAGATGACGATGCAGGGGGTGTACTGATCTGAAAGGAGAGAGAAGGAGATATTTACTTGGTGAAAATGATAATATCTCTTTAACACTGAGTGATCTAAAAAGTGGGTACCATGGCTGAGAGGGCCATAATGGAACGACTACTATGCCCTATGACTGATTCGGGAACGTGTTGTCTACGGAAACCTTCCCGGATAACACACAAGCTACCAGGGAAAGATGACGATGCAGGGGGTGTACTGATCTGAAAGGAGAGAGAAGGAGATATTTACTTGGTGAAAATGATAATATCTCTTTAACACTGAGTGATCTAAAAAGTGGGTACCATGGCTGAGAGGGCCATAATGGAACGACTACTATGCCCGTCGCTTGATCAAGTATAATCTTTCTTAGGGTTTTTAAAATTAAAGAAAACGGCGGAAAAGCATAGAAAAAAAATTGTGACCAATCTAACGTGAAAGCATCGATATTGTAAGCGAAAGGGTCTTGTTTCCATGAAATGTAAACAGAACACTTCGTGTTTACGCGAGAAGCAAATAAATCTATGTTAGGTTTACCAAATTTATAAGTTATTTGTTTATATTCTCTAGATCCTAATTCCCATTCCGTATCAATATTGACTTTTCTAGATTCGGTATCAGCTTCTACATTTGATGAAGAGCAAATATATGATGCAAAAATAAAAATATTTCTTTCTTCACACCACTTCCAAATTATGTTGGCTACCTCGTTTAAGTGCTGGAATTGAACTCCCCCCATTCTGTTAACGTACGAAATTGCAGTAGTATTATCAACGCGTAAAAGAATTTCGCAGTTTCTTCTATTTTTCGCGAATGATCTGAGGCCAAAATAAATTGCCAACAATTCCAGATAGTTTATATGATTAACACGCTCTGTGGCGTTCCAATGCCCACCCGTTTTTTGAGAACCACATGCAGCGCCCCAACCTGTTAAGGATGCGTCTGTGAAAATCTCAAGATCGTATTTATGGTGACGAATTGGATTAACTTTTGATAAAATATTGGTTTTCCACCAATCTAAATCATCATGTAAACTATCTGGTACACTCAGGAATGCATCATAATTATCATTGTTCTCAAGCAGTGCTAAGTATTTAACTCTTTCTAGAGCCTTGGTATATAACCAACCATACGAAATAGCTGGACATGCTGCAGTTAAGAGTGCCTAAGAAACGAGCCAATTCTCTTATTCGAAGTCTCTTTGAATATGATAACAAATTTACTCCTTTAAGGATCTTGTGTCGCTTTGAATTTGGTAGTTGTAAAGTCATAGAACCTGAGTCTAAAATAAAACCTAAGAATTTACAAGCCGTTTTGGGTATCAAATTGCTCTTTTTATAGTTAATGATAAAACCTAATTTTGTTAAACAATTAATACTTTTATTTGCGTTTTCTAGGCAATCACTAGACGATTTTCCTATGCACAAAATGTCATCAAGATACCGTACTGAAAGCAAACCTTCAGATCTTAGATGAGTCATAATCGGTTGCAATATTTTTGTAAAAATATAAGGAGCCGAACACAAGCCAAAAGGCAAAACTATAAATTCATATCATGAATGGGGACTATAAAATAAGCCTCTTTAAGATCAATATTAATCATGTGACAGTCTTTGGTAATGAGTTTAGTAGCCGTTCTTATGTCTTCCATTTTAAAATGTTCGGTGTGTACATATTCATTTAATTTCTTGAGATTTAAAATAAACCTACTGCCACCGTCACTCTTAGGAATTAAGAAAATATCTGAAACATATTGACCAATGACTGGTTTACATTTTTTAATAGCCTTTATTTTTATAAGATGTTCTATTTCATTTTCTATTGCTACAGATTCACATTTTGAAAAACTACGACGTGGGTAATGGTCTTGTTTCTGATAAGGTTTTTTAATAAAGGGTATCTTGTAACCAGATACGGCATCTAAAATGAATTTATCATTGGTAAAAGATTGCCATTCACAAAAGTAGTGCTTTAATCGGCCAGCGAGTACCTGGGTTGGGAGCGGATCTTCTAAAATCAACGGTTCGCTGTGTAGCGCGGTGCTCGGGCCGGCGCAGGCGCCGGCTGCGCGCGGCGCGCAGACGGCGGCGGCGACGCATGGCCGACGCATGGGCGGTGGTGGCGGGGGAGGTGCTCGCTTGCGGCCCGGGTATGCGTAGTGCGCATAAGACGTCGTTGGTTTCGGCCCACCGGCTCTGGATGGGTACATCGGGCCGCTGCGCTGGTGTTGGAACCGCGCTCGGGTCGATGGGCCTCTCCCGTTTAAATTGACAGTCGATGTGTGAGCTTGAATCAATTGACTTGTATTTTTAATACTTCTAGAGTTCTTGACTAAATCGCCCAAGTTTTCTCCAAATAAAAGAGAATCCCTTTTCCTATCTTTAAAGGGATCTGTCAAAGATTTATCAATCAGTGGAATGATAACTGAGCGACGAGTATCTGTTTCAGTGTAGTGAGAATCAGCCAGGAGTTGTCCCGCATCGTTCAGAGTACGGATGATATCTGGAATATCTGGAGTTTTCTTTAAGAGACATGTCATAGCATAACCTAAAGCTGATAGGGATTTGCCTAGCTGATCTTGCTTGGTTAGCAGCCGCTTGTCCCTTAATTTACAGGTTTCGACTAGTATAGCGCCAATTTCCGGATTTAGAGTAGGACCTTTAGCGAGGGGCACATTTTTTGGAAAAAGATATTTCTTTAAAATCTCCTCTTTAGTTTCCTTTTTCATACCAGACGAAAGGATTTTTTGAAATCGAGTGGCTAAGTCTGCTTGAAGGTAATTACCGTACTCAACGATGTCAACCTCGGCATCACCAAGGGCTTTTATTAATTGAGGGTCAAAATTGTCCGACTCAACTGTTTCATCCCGCGGTAGTGTCGCGGGGTCAATTTGCGTAAAACAGGGGTCAGCAGCCTCCACGTCGACAACTGTAACAACGCCATCTCCAATCTCATTTGGGTGGTCATTGCTTTGAAGCACGCGTTCAGACTCGGCGGGAACCGACAAGTTGACGGGTGGATCCAGCTCCAGATGTTCTGCAAATCATTACTTAGAATGAGTAAATAGGTACCGAAGAAAACACGGCAACAACACAAACGGGGTTTGTTTTTTTTTTTTAAACTTGGTTATAGGTAAGTCATGAATGCATAAGCGTTATTTTCCAGTAGGCAATAGCCGTACACGTTCCTTTGAATGCACATAGGACAAAGTTATAAAAGTTTCTTGGTGGGTATCCGAAGAATACAACGGATATTTGCAAAACGTACGATTCTCGATGAATGCAACGGTCGTACTTATAATACTAATCGTCGATTAGTAGTTCATAATAAATCATCCGAAGAATACAACGGATTAAAAATATTTTCATAGTGATCCCAAAGAATACAAAGGGCACACAAAAAAAACAAATACCTTGAGGGTATAACATCATCTTCGTCGTCCGAATATATAATCCTTCGCACACTGCGTCGATTCCCTTGAATTTTTTCTTCGTACTTTTTCATCTTCCTTCTCCATCTGTCTTCTTTGGTTTCATCGCGATTCCGCTTAGGCATCCTTGATAAAAACTGTTACCTAGTATTTTGTAGGCGTGTACTTGTGCAAACGCCGTGAGCGCACGGACAAGAATGAGGTGTCACCTGGACGGCGCGCCACAAGGTACGTTAGAAAGAGACAATGTTTTTTTTTCTCTTTCTTATACTCTAAAGACTTGTACGACATGTTCGAAGCGTAGGCAAGCTACTACATGGTAAAAATTTAAATCTCAGGACGAAGACAGGATAATTATATTATTTATTTATTGATATGAAGCAAGTCAGCATTGATTAAAGTCATGTATCAAAGTCAACATGGGTATATTTTGGTGATAAATCACTTCTTCACTTAGGAGCATAAAGGGCAAATGCAGGTTCACTGCCACTTGCAAAAATTTAAGGTAACCGGGAGGCCAAATATATTTTTTTGTTTGATCGACTTTAAAAGTGATTTTATAAGATTTTAATTATACTTAATTTTCTGTATTGATATTTTACAGTATTTTAAATGGGGAGCACCGGTGCGTGCTAGGCACTGCAATTTATTACGTGTTTATGGTTAATTAGGAATAATACGCTTTTATTTATTTAAATGTGGTTTATATTAGATACTTCTTGCATTTTTTAATGAAATAAACTGCATAATCAACATTAATGTAGAGAAAAGTAAAACAAATAAATATTTTCTAATTGAACTTTACTTAGAAATTGCATTACACTTTGGCATCAATGTGAATAAAATATCTTATAAAACAAGAACAATCAGAGAAAAAAGCAGAAATTATCAATCAACAATGTCATATTTTAAAAAAGTTATAAAAGCATGAATTATAACAATTACAGACGATGGTCTGGGTGGTAATTTTCAAAACATTCCATACAAAGTCCAGGTTTGTCAGGACAAGTGTCACAATACCAAGGAGAGTCAGTACGCTTTTTATTCTTGGTGCACTGACGGCATGTCTTTCGTTTGAGACGCCCATTTTAAGTAGTTTCAGTGGCTTTCTTTATTTTATGAGAACTTTGGGTATTTGAAAGTCTATTTCCTGTTACATTTTCGGGCAGCAGAGCATTTATGACATTCAAGCGGTAATCAAAGAGAGACATTTTACGTTGCCTTGCATATTTATTGTACATCTTCATTGAATTCAAGAAAAGTAATTGGAATGTGTGGATGGCTACTTTCAGAAACCAGCACTGCAACTGCACTCTCACTCTTCTATCCTTTTCGGACGCAAGTGAGCATGCCTACGGTGCCGTTGTATACGCTCATGTGACCGCCGCCTCCGGTAACACTGTCCAGCTTGTCTGCGCAAAATCCAAGGTCGCTCCTACCAAGCCTCTGTCTATAGCGCGCTTAGAGCTCTGCGGCGTACTTCTCATGTCCAAACTGCTACGCATAGTTTATGAAAATTACTCGCATCATCTTCCAATCAAGGTATTCGCTTTCACTGACTCTAAGGTCGTGTTATATTGGATCAAAAGTTCGCCACGTCGGTGGCAAACCTTTGTAGTAAACCGCGTTGTTCAGATTACGGAAAACATCTCTGCTGACAACTTCTACCACGTTGCAGGGACTGAAAATCCAGCAGATGTTCTCTCACGTGGCATTACGCCTCAGAAATTAACCACGCACCCTCTGTGGCTCCACGGGCCCCAGTGGGCTACATTGGATCCGTCTGAGTGGCCTCTCAAGCCTCTTGACGACCAATTTACTCCGCGTACTATTGAACAAAAAATTCTTACACACGCTGTGTGCTCGCCCGTAAAGCATCGTGCTTTATACGATCTCGCTAACCGCATCTCCTCATGGAGTAAAGTTCTTCGTACAACTGTATACGTTTGTAAATTCGTAAAGTTGTTACCCCGCCGCGACACTATTGCAGTGTCCGCTGATGAATTAAATTTCGCTGAAAATAAAATTCTTCGCGCCCTGCAAGGTCAACACTTTGCAGAGGATTATTCTAATATCAAGAATAATCAATCTTGTTCGCAGGTTCTCAACCGCTTGAGGCCTTTCATTGAAAACGGTCTGATCCTCGTAGGAGGTCGACTCGTTAATTCCGCGCTGGACTATGCTCAAAAGCATCCGGTTATCTTACCGCGCAATGATCCCGTCGTAAACTTGATTATTGATTTCTATCATGTAAAGTATTTACACGCCGGACCAGAATTATTGATGTCGCTTCTTCGACAGAAGTTCTGGATCTTGTCCGCACGCCGCGTCGTGAGACAGCGCGTCCACAGGTGTAATACTCGTACTTGTTTTCGTTTAAAACCGCGCCCAACTTATCCGCTGATGGCCGACTTACCTGACTATCGCACGCGTCAGGTCACTAAAGCTTTCACGCACGTAGGCTGTGACTATGCTGGTCCTCTGCCGTACGTTCCTGAGCGCCGTCGTGGCGTCCACAGTGCGAAGGCCTACCTGTGCATTTTCACCTGTCTAACGACTCGTGCCGTGCATGTCGAAGTCGCCACGGACCTCAGCACGCCCAGTTTTCTCGCCGCGCTGAAGAGGTTTCTCGCCCGTCGAGGACCGATTCAGACAGTGTACTCTGATAATGGTACATGTTTTAAAGGGGCTAACTCTTACCTCCGCGATTTGTACAAGTTCCGATTCCGCAGAGCCCACGGCCCTTACGCCAAGCCATTTTTTGCATACCGCGCCTATATTTTCTTTACCCGCGCTTGAAGTCAACTCTGACCCTGTCAGTTTACTTCACAGACACTCGCTACTGGACAAGTTGATCCAGTCGTTTTGGAGTCGTTGGAAGATGGAATATCTACACGCTCTACAGGTTAGGCAGAAGTGGAACACGCCGTCGTTTCCTATCACACCAGGAACCGTGGTCGTCGTGATGAATGATAACTCACCGCCCCTATCCTGGCCATTGTGGAGAACGTCCACCCGTCTAAAGACGGCGTCGTGCGCGTCTGTACAGTTAGAACCGCCAAGGGAACTTACCTGCGACCGGTCGTTCGTTTGTGTCCTCTTCCGAGACAATAATAATAAAATCGCACTTCGCATTAGTTTAAGTTAGTTAGTAATACCGCATCGCTTTAGTTTGTACTCGTAACGTTAGTTATTAGCTTGTCCCGCTTTGCCGTGACTCTACGGAACTATTTATCTCACCGCGCGCATTGAGCGCTCCTAGAGCATAGTAATATTTTTCTCTTTCGTCTTATTATCGCTTCTTTAATGGTGACCCATTAAGGGGGGGTGGAAATGGTAACGCCAACACTGATTAGATAGATTCACTCTTATAATATGAGGCAGTTTGTATTTCCCGCTCCTTTTCCCAACCTGAACATGCAGCGCTTTTAGCATCATTCAAGATGTGAACATGAGAACGAGAGAACGAGAACTGACAGCTGACAGTTCGACGAAGAAATTGCACATGGACGCACGTGTGTAACGGATCTCTCGAACCACCGCCGCACCGCATGACGAGCCTTCTCGTCTGATCACCCGCGAAGAGACGAGGATCATCTCGAGCCTTTCTCTGCCTTATTCAATACATTCCCGCTCCGCCAAACGCCCCCTTGTGTTTGATTACCCAGTGTAATAAGAACTAAAACTATATTCAAATATTGGTCGCGCGACCCGCGTGGTGATACTGTGCTGTGTGATAGTCGAAGGAGATTGGATCCCGCTGGCTGCGCCTGGTGAGTGCTGCATGTCCCTTCTGTTCCTCTCTTTTCCGCCTCGACTTTTGTCACTGCCGATTCACTTCAATTAACACGTCCGCTCGTATCGAAGGTTGGTTCTGATACTTTTCAGGACTGAATTATTGTTGGCGTGACCAACCTTCATCGTCATTATCACTGTCTAAATTTCCTCTCGTTGGTTCTGGTATATAATCATCATTTAAGAACGTCATTAATTCGAAGTACTGTCAAGATGTTATAGACGCGCCTACCATTCCAGATTTAATAGCCGGAAACTTATTTATTTCTTTTTATAATGGTCTTTAACGTTCTTCCATTTCTTTTTTAATTGAGACACTGAATATAAAAAAAATATTTTACACAAGAACAGATAAAAACTATTTATTACCTACTTATTTGTTTCAGATTTCTGTTGACTGGTATGGGATTCGAATCGCGAGACTTTCGTTTTCGCTTGGGAAAAAGTACCATATCTGAAATTGTCTATGATACTAGTCTGACCAACGAAAGCTGTCCATGAAACGAGGCGGGAATTAAAAAAAATCAAGAACTGTCTACCCTTGCAATACACTGCTTAAACGGAGTTGATACTATTTATTATTCAAGACATATTATGCGATATTTAGATTCGTATTTCACATAAGTATACTTAAACCATAATAACCTTTTCACTCTTGATATTTACTTGGAACTGTTAAACGACCATTATGTATTCGCGCAATGGTAGATAAGCAAGTTAGCGTTACAATATTTCGCCTTGAGAATTATCATCATCATTACCAAAGTAAAGCTCTTAACGAAACTAGCTTGGCATTTTTTAACTTCTACACATTGAAGTTCATAGCTCAACTTTCCTGGCACAGCCTTCTACAGAAAAGGTTGAATAACTTGAATTAACCAAAAAAATATTACAATACGTTTATTTAATGGAATAGAGACCACTGATGTGATGAGGATGACACAATGAAATCGGAACAAAACATAGGGTTTATGAGTCAAAGTCGAAATCGGATTCCAAAAACTCTACACCTGATAATATTGGTGTCGTTATTTAGGGGCTGATATTCAACTACAGACTCAGCTGCGCGGGCTAGCTCGAGCAAGGGCATGGAACGGGATGTCGCGCCGGGCCTCGACGGCGACGACGGAATGACGGCTGTTTGCGACTTTGCTTCTTGAGCGTGCTAGTTTCCCTACTGCGCTCCTGGAGGAGAGTGATAGCGTCATCGGGGGTGACGAGAGTATGCCATAGACGGCGAATCTTACTAATACGCGAGGGCTCGTATCAGGCGGCCGATGCGATCAGAGGATTGTGGTGCTTTACAGCAGAATCGAAGAAGCGCTTAGAAAGGCGCTTCATAAACTGAAGAATAATGGGCATCCTAATCATTGCGGACGAAGCAAGGGGCTTTTGTAAGAAGTTCTGTAGTACCCTGCATCCTATGGATTTGTCTAGGCTCTGAGTTTGCGAACACGACGCAAGCGTACGTCATGTTGGGACAGATCACCGTAAAGAGGCGCAGCTTGCATCTGAGTGAGAGTTTGCTCTTTGCCGTAAGCAAGTAGTGGAGCCTACCCATGGCGAAGGCAGCTCGGTTACGAGCTGCACTGACGTGCGGCCCGAAGAACAGATGGTGGTTGTTATGTTGGATGTTTGAATAAAAGATACCGTTAGGTACACTTGATTTATTTACAGCAGACACATTATAATAAATATAGACGGACACAGCAGTGTCACGGACGGGATCAGATAGGACAGTGACCGGAGTAGCCTACCGGAAGTATAGACAATTACTAGTGGTGTACATACTAATTACATACTAAATAGTGATGTCACAACATCCCCCTTGTTGAGTTCAATTTTGACCTCTGACAAACAATTAAAAGATAGACAATGTTATACGACTATACATATGACAACATGCTTAAAAATAGTTATGACAAATTTATTCTAGACAACATTCTTAATACTATTTAGTTTACATTCAATCAATTTCTTCTATTAGCCTTCTTGTAGGCTTTACGACACGACCTGACCTAGTGGTTATATTTGAGGATTCTTGAGTTGAGGATGCTTGAGGTCTTGACTTCTGTCTGTCACCTTCCTCTCTCCCCTGTGACGAGTTGGATTGCATAGGAGGGTTTGCAAAGTTATGTGAATACTTATGTCTTAAATGAATTCTATTCCTCCTATACCTAACACCATTGACATCCTCAACAACATATGACCTATTGTTCATCATTCTTCGTTTGACAAGAGCTTGTTCCCAGATGCTTTTTGGATTTCTTTTAAAATAGACATGGTCGTTATAATGTAACATTGACAATGACTTTGTATTCTTATCGTAATACTTAGATTTATTTTCATCATTTTTCTGTACTGACTCTTTATATTCTTTGAATGTAACTACTTTTGACTTTAATTTGTTACATGACACTGGAATGTTATCTCTTAGGTTTCTTGACATTAATAACTGTGCAGGTGACGACAAATTGTTTTTAGGTGTATTTCTATAGTGTAATAAAGCTATGTATGGATCTGATTTGTTTTGTTTACATTTCCTGAGCATATCTTTGTTGGGTTTCAGTTAAAGTTTTTGAACTGTATGCAATGGGTTTATTTTTTTGTAGAATGACTGCACCTAATGCTGACTTTGACGAATCAACTGACAAGACTAATAGAATCTTGGGATTGTAATGAGCTAAAACTGGTTTAGTAATCTCATCTTTCAGTTTTTTAAGACATTGACTATGATTCTCATCCCAAGTCCAGACTGAATCTTTTTTCAAAAGATTTCTTAATATTTGAGTTTTCTCTGACAGGTTACTTATAAAAGGTCCTAAGTAATTGATTATACCTAGTATTCTCTGTAACTCTTTGACATTTTGTGGTGTAGGCATATTGACAATGGCTTTGATCTTTTCTTGATCTGCTCTAGCACCATCTTTACTAAAGACATAACCCAAAAAACATACGTCTGTGACTAAAAATTTACATTTTCACTTGTTAAATTTTAAATTAACTTGACGAGCTCTTTGCATGACTTTATGTAATCTTTCATTATGAACTGACTCATTTGGACCATATACCAAAATATCGTCTATGAATATTAAAACTCCTTCTATATCACCAAATAGATTCATCATGACTCTTTGAAAGATTTCAGACGAAGCATTTATGCCGTATGGTAGTCTTAAATACTTATATCTACCAAATGGTGTTTGAAAAGTACATAAATCTGAACTGTGTTCATCCAGACGTAGCATCCAAAATCCTGAGAATGCATCTAAATGAGAAAAATATACAGCCCCTTCGAGCTGAGACCTAATCTCATCAATTGACTTGAGTGGATAAATTCCCTCATAATGTTCCTATTTAGATTTCTAGGATCTAGACAAATTCTTAACTGACCTGAACTTTTTACGGTTATGACGACTGAGTTAACCCACTCTGTAGGTTTTGTAACCTTTACAATAACTTGCATTTCCACCATGCGATCCAACTCCTCACGCAGTTTCGTTTGTAACGCGAATGGAACTTTCCTGGGCGGATCCACGCATGGGACTGCATCAGGCTTGAGTTTGAGTTGACAGACTGGAGGTAGACACCCAAGACCCTGAAATACATCATTATATTGTGTAAGAATTTGTTTACAAAAATCTTGTTTAGTTACTGAAAATAACGTTTTATTATACGTAACTTTTCACAAGTAGGGAGACCAAGAACATTTGGATAATCTAAATCTGTTACTATAAACATTATAGATTCGACGACGTTTTTATTATTTATGCATAAATTACAATTTATGTTGACTTTGCTTAGGCAAAGTACACAGACAGAGCAGTCACCGTACAGGATTTGGTGGAAAATCCATTCCGATTTTAGAATCGGAATGGATTTTCCACCAAATCCTGTGACGTTTATTTGACATCTGACAAGTGTCACTTTTGACATATTATTATTCTGACATCGAATATAATGAAATGTTTGTTTGGACATTATGTTGACATCTGCACCTGAGTCTATGATGCATTTAATTTGTTTATTTCCAATTGACAAGTTAATTTCCCATGACTGTTTTGAATAATAACTTTCTAAAGTGACATTATTTACGTTATGACTATTATCTGAGTAACTGACTAATGATCCATTGTGTGATTGTGACTGTGAATACTGACTGTTTTTAAGATGATACTGTGTATTATTGTGAAATCCCTCATACTTTAGACCATTTTCATCGTTGAGATGTAAACATGGACTCTGACATTTTTTATTCTGACTATTTGAGTGGACATTGTATCTCTCTGACCTGTGACTGTATTCATCATTGAGATGTAGATTGTATTCATTACATCTCTGAGACATATCTCCATTTTTATCACTAAGATAATATGGATTGGGACGTTGACTGTTGGACTTATTATTGGATCTCTCAGAATTGTGACTGTTGTCATCATTGGGATGTGAGTAACATGACTGCGTGTCATGTCATGTCTAAATATGACCTTTGTGACGGTGACTGCTCTGTCTGTGTGCTTTTGTGACTGTGTGCCTGTGTGTTCTGACTGTGTGACTGATTCCTATGTGGATCATATTGATATAAATGACTTTTATGACATTGACTCGACTTTGAATTACTGTTCAACATGCCAACAAAATAATCTTGACTACTTTTGTCTGAATTAAACGATTGCAACTGACTGACTTTTTTATTTTTGAAACAATATTTAGCGAAATGACCAAAAGATTTACATGACCTGCATTGAACGCCTGTAGCTGGGCACTTGTAGCAATGAGACTGCCCACAGCGACCACATGTCGAGGCGCTGCTCGAAGCTGAAGGTGACTTGCGACTGCTTAGCGGTGACTTGCGACTGCTAGAAGCTGACCTGCGACTGGAAGCTCGCTGTCGACCATCTCCTCGACTACGGCTCCTCCGACTGAGATGCATGACGGATTCACTGGTGGACCCTTTGTCGATTTTCTCTGCATCTTGTTGTGCGACTATGAGGCCCAGATTCATAATCGTGACTTTACTTTACAGCAAAGGAGTCTTCACAAAGTAAGCTTTGTATTACCGAAGTTTACTTTCAACTTATTTAATTTCAGAGACAGTTGCTTGACTTTCCTTAGAAAAGTACGGCCCAAAGTAAAGTTTATCGAAAGACGTGAGGTTGCTACGTTACACGCATAAATGTTTTGGAGAACATATTTTTAAATCAATTTTTATTTCCTCAAAAAAATACTTATTAGCATATTATCCAACACAAGTGTTTCTGACTTGCTCATGCTTAGATTTATAATAATAATATTATCACTGTATATCAAAGTAAAGGTGTTTGAAAAAAACTTTATGTATTACGTGGAACGTAACGAAACATCGTTGACGTGTGTGTGTGTGGTTGACGTTCTGCTGTTTGCTGCTTGCACGTAAAAATTGTTTTTGTTTTTCATCTCTAATTTACCTAATTGATTCGATCTACGCTTTACTTTTGGACTCCCGATACCTACCGCCTAATTGATTCGATCTACGCATTACTTTTGGACTCCCGATACCTTGCTTTTGACCTGCTGCTCGATGGACAACGTCGAAAGGATTGACCAACTTTTCAATCGAATTGAAAATATTGGAGCTGTGGTAGACGCAGCTGATAATCATGCGCGAAGACTCGCCAAACCCCGAGTGTATTTTCGTAATATGTACAATCAAGATCCGTTTGATCATTACGGAGATGATGAGTTCAGGAGCAGATATCGGTTCACCAAACACACTGTGGAAAATGTTATCCTACCTCGAGTTGAAGGAGACATCCACTCGTCTGTTGGTAACAGGGGACTTCCACTAACAGCAAGAACAAATTTATTGATAGCTTTACGATTTTATGCTACTGGGAGCTTCCTGGTACATCTAATTGTTTTCGAAAAATCCCCTTTGTTTTATCTATATTTTATAAAATCGTCGAATAACTTTTTTACTTGTACCTACTTAGTTCACTGAAAGGATTATCTATTATGTAGGCAACACAAGTACTTTTCTAGCTAGCTATATAACTGACATACAAAGAAAAGACGAAGAGACTATCAAATAAACATTATACTGTAAAAATATCAATGTCTCTTTTTCCTGTTTTCAGACTGTGTGCGGTGATATCATCAGTGTAAGCCAGCCTACAGTTTGTAGGGTTATAGCCCAAGTATCTTTGGTATTAGCAAAACTATTACCTAGATACATATACTTTCCAAATAGAGAACAAGAACAAAATATAAAAAACCAATTTGAACAACTAGGCAGAAGTCCTACCCGTCATGGATTAAACAATATTATAGCAGCAATTGACTGCACCCATATTAAAGTTCAGAGACCCAGAAATATTGAACACTCTGAGGCCTATAGAAACAGGAAAGGTATATTTTCTATTAATACACAAGTGATAATAGGCCCAAATATGGAGATTTTTGATATTGTAGCACGGTGGCCAGGGAGCTCCCATGACGGAAAAATTTTCAGAAATTCCCGTGCCTTCAGATGTTTTTCCAGAGGTGAGATAAATGGAATTATTGTTGGTGACAGTGGATACCCTTCTTTGACATTTATGTTAACACCACTTTTGCAAACAGCTACTAGACCAGAAATTAATTACAATTATGCTCAAATAAGGACAAGAAATATTATTGAAAGATTTTTTGGTGTATGGAAAAGGAAGTTTCCATGTCTACAACTGGGTCTCCGTACCAAGCTGAGGACTACAACCAATATTATCATAGCCTGTGCTGTTCTCCATAACATTGGTATTGCCTATGAGGACAATTACGAGGAAAATCAAAATGAAAATCTGATTCCACCACAGCAAATGGGAATAAGGCCAGTGATCCCTTCTTCTGCTCAAGGTCTTGCCATGAGACAAGCAGTTATAGCTCAATTTAATTAGTTTTATATGAATATGATGTACCTACTTATTGAAAGAATCCAACATTGCAGTTGGAGGGTTAATTGTGTATTTCAAGTCTAGAATTATAATTTTATGGAATAAAAATATATTTTCTTGGATAATATGGATGTGTTTTGATTTTTCTGTGCAGAATTTTATCTTATCATTTCACAAATCATTTTTTGAAATGATTAGATAGTTATTATTTATATTTTTTTATTAGATATTAGGGGTTAGAATTTTATAACCATAGAATTTTCACATATGCTAAGGTTACATATAAGATAGTATCAGAACTATGAAGTTTTAGGTGAATTATGTAAAAAAAAATCAAAATAACCATAATTAAGAAATTATTATTTATTTAATTCTTTAAGTGCTATTTGTTTTTTTATCTCTAGGATTTCCATCTCCTTAGTGTGTTTTTCAATCAGTAAATTCTTCTCAAATTCATATTTTTCATCCATATGCTGGAGTTCCCTTATGTATATTTTTTTCCTTAATCCATCGACAGTTTCCTCTTCCTCATTCCTTTCCTTTCTTTTACTTGACCCTCTAATTGCTGCCTGTGGTGGTACTGGTGGTTGTACCCTTGAGGTTGAAGGCTCTTGGCTTGAGGCTGCTGGCTGTGGTATTGAATCTTGGTTTGAGATGGATTGTTGTGTTGGGTAAATTTCCAGCTCAATCACCCTGTTTGTTTTTGAAAGCCAAGCAGCACTGTCGTCATCTGCTTCAGTTTCGTGATCTTCTATATCTGTAAGGCAGAAGATTTGAAATAATTAGTTATTTGATTTCAAATAAGAAATCAATTGTTTCTCCAACCAAGTATGTGTCAAAATGGAATAAATAACTTTGTATTTGCAAGTTGCCTGTTGACCTAGGGTAAGTAGGTAGCTGTTATAAAAATAGTTATATTATTTTAATTACAGCTATCTACAGCAAATATTTTATATGACCTGATAGAACGATATTGCTATAGACTGATGCATTAGTAAGCCACAAACAGTTTGTGTGACTGCTGTACATGAGGTTTCAGGTTCAAGTAGGTATTAGGTTTTCTCCAAAGAAATTATCAGTAACTTGGGGTTCCCAACTGTAAATTATCTATAGTATCTCTATCTGCAACCTGAACTAGGAAAATGTAGGGCTAGTAATACCCTGCAGCCAATCCTCTCAGGATATTAATATGCGAGTCTAACATCATCATCTCGGACGATGCCTTGCCACGTTTCCGTTTTGTTGTTGCCACTTAAGAACCTTTCTGCCCCATCGATCCTTCGAGCGATGTGCCCTGCTGTCTGTCTGTCTGCCATTGCCAAATCAGTTTCTCCAGGTTCTCCTAACTCATCACCTCATTTCTGATTTGATCATGCAGGGCACTTACCGGGTAACTGTGAGTCAATGTTATGAACATTAAATTTTTTATCAACAATTAAATTAAATTTACTTACACATCACGTCACTATCAATATCCACAGCTATTGTTGGCATTACATTTGGCATAACGGCCAAAACTTGGGATTCCAGTGCCCCTATTTGAGGTGGTTGTGGGCCTCCTCCAGTCTTATTTGCCTGGTTGGCGATAGTTTTGGCATCTCTTGCTTTAGTTTTGAGATTTTGCCACATCTTCTTAAGTTGTTTGGAGGTTACCTAAAATATTTCAATAAACATTTTAGTCATTTAGTTAATACTAGCAGATGCCCGCGGCTTCGCCCGCCCGCAAATTATATACTAAAACCTTCCTCTTGAATCACTCTATGTAATTAAAAAAACCCGCATCAAAATACATTGCGTTGACAGACGCGGCGAGCGACTTTGTTATAAATAAAATATGTAGTGATAGGTGAATATATGTACAAAACCTCTTGACCGCGTTTTGCACATATATGGGTTATGCATTTTTCACCCGTAGACCGCACATAACCCATATATGGGTTACGGTACCTTGGTCGTATTATGCAATTTCTTTCTAAAGAAAAATATATTTAAACACTTACAGGTTGGGTTATATCCGTGACTGGCGTGAACACATTGACATGTCGACTTCTATGTTTTTTTTTTTTATTGGCTTATTACATCCTGCGCATTAGGAACTTATATGAAAAAAATTGACAACTCCATACATAATTTTTGGAGCTATCGACTTTGGTAATATGCTGACATCTCGCATTTTAACGTGTCTAACTTAACAAAACCTCATGTCCAATTAACGATTCACATGTTTTTGTGATCGAACATTGATATTTTGTTATATCAACCTATACTCAGTACCCAAAATAATATTCGTTATTTGATATCTCAACTTAAACACTTAAAAGTTTTCTCTAGGTACTAATGTTAAATTGACAACTTGAAGTATCAAGGTATTGTCAGCCGAGGTCTTGTTGATTAAATCGTGATATATTGAGATATCAAGATAAGGCCAACTGAAGTATTTCTGTTTAAATTGCGATATGTTGAGATGTCCAGTTACGGCCAACGAAGTTCTGAATCCTAAATGTAATAAGTATAGATATCACTACATGTCCGTTACAAAAAACTTTAACGGTAAATGAATATATTTAGTTGACAACATAAGTAGTTACGCAAGTTGTACTCGTATTCAAAAAATAATCGAGTTATCAACAAACTTTCGTAAAAAGAAATAATTAAAAAAAAATATCGTTGCACATCCCGCGCTCGTGTGTTGGTAAACAAACGTCGTTTTGCACGGCACGCGAATTTAAATGACATCATCCGACGAGCTCTTGTCACCGTCGGCGTTCCAGCTATATTAGAACCCAATGGCTTGGCACGCGACGATGGCAAGAGACCGGACGGGATGTCTTTGTTTCCATGGGAGTTGGGTAGGCCTTTAGTGTGGGACGCAACATGTGTCGATACTCTTGCGCCATCCCATCTTCCTAGCTCATCGTGCTGTGCTGGGGCTGTCGCTGCGGCTGCAGAGAACCTCAAGCGGCGTAAATATAGTAACCTCATTAGTAACTATATTTTCGAGCCGTTTGGGTTTGAAACTCTAGGACCGTGGGGTCCGAGCGCTCACAGCCTTTTCAAGGATATTTCTAAACGTTTAGTTGACACTTCCCGTGACCCAAGGGCTGGCTTTTACCTTGGCCAAAGGCTTAGCGTTGCCATACAACGTGGCAACGCCGCCATACAACGTGGCAACGCCGCCAGTCTCTTGGGTACATTACCAGTTGACAGCGTTGAGGAGTTTTTTGACGCCATTTTTTAAGTTCGTTGCTAGGTTATTTACTTTAGGTTATTTTAATTAATAAATGAAATAGTTTGATGTAAAAAACAAAAAAAAAAAGAAACCAAGGGATTTGTTAATGTTAATATAGAAAAAAAGAAATTGTCTCCTAACGGAATCATTGATGAGGATCAGAGAGGTCGTCAACCTCCCAAAAATAAGAAGACTATCGAAGACATTTCGCTTGTCAACCACCACATTTTGAGCTTTCCAAGTTACGAGAGTCACTA
This sequence comes from Eugnorisma glareosa, assembly GCA_947578425.1. Classification (NCBI taxonomy): domain Eukaryota; kingdom Metazoa; phylum Arthropoda; class Insecta; order Lepidoptera; family Noctuidae; genus Eugnorisma; species Eugnorisma glareosa. Next base: position 12,543,046 of record OX387960.1, on the reverse strand, counting down.
CTGTAGAAATTCAACTGGTAAGAAATATCTAGCTGCTGACCTTTCAATTGCTAAAATGTACAGAGAGTATAAAAACACTTCTTCAAACCCTGTCTCGTTAAAATTATATGCCAAGTGCTTTCACGACCTCAATCTGTCGTTTAAGCAACCATCGAAAGACACATGCAGCACGTGCGATGTGTTGAACGCTAAAATTAAAGTTGCAGATGAAGACCGCAAAATTAATTTAACTGCTGAATTAGCTGAACACCAACATCAAGCTGATAAAGCTTATGCTGAAAAACGTGTGGATAAAGAGAATGTCAAAGCAGATTCGTCTGTTAGGGCATTTGCATTTGACCTCCAGCAGTGCGTAGAAAAAATAATTACAAGAAAAGCCTGGATCGCGAACCCCCTTTCTAATCAGTCAATTTTCGGAAAAGAGGAAAAACCACCTTAGATATCTTTAAATTGAGCCAAATCTCCAAGGAAGCTTTGCCAATCAGTGCAGAGAAAAAAAAGGATTTGATGGACATGATTGACCTGATTGATGACTCGTTCAAAGAGTTTTATATTAATATGAAAACTGTCGGTGATGTCTCTGCATCTACTGATCCAGATTTGGACGAGGACAACCCAGATGAAGAGGATTCAGAGGTCTAATAAAAATATATGAATGGTAATGTCGTCGAAATGGGAGTGATTAATGGGTTTTAGACGGGGTTATGTAGTCAATTTTTTAGTTATTTGTGTTAGTAACATACTTGTATCTGTATGACGTTCTTTATAGTCCAATAAAACAATTTTGTATTTTTATTTTTATTGCAAAAACGATACGAAACTAGTAGGTTCGTGGAGTTTCAATCAATTATATTTATTTTGTTTTTATTTCACATTGCTTGATTTGAGTGAGTTTTAGGTACCTATTTCAGCAAATCAAATATATTTTTGTTTTTCATCTGTTTGCTATCCAATTAAAATAATGTGTTTGTCATTAAAATAACATTGTTTACCTAATAACGCTCCCCACTCAGAAGGTGAATAAGTTGATAACTGTTGGTGAACAAGTTGACAACTTGGTGAATAAGTTGATAACTCGTTGGTGAACGACTTGACAAGTCTATTATTATGCAATCTATGGGGAATTTCATTTATTTATGGTCATCATTTAAAAGATGGCATAAAATAACCTCTAAAACAACTAAAACACATAAGTTAAACCAATTTACCGATTTACCAGAAGACGTCAAAACTTTAAAATGGCCGCCCTGACAATTTACAATTTTAGACATGTCAACATATTCACGCCAGCCACGGATATTTCGAGAGCTATTGAACTCTACCGTTAGCTTCTCCCAAGCCTCATTCTTCTTCATAACAGTAATGCCGTCAGTCCTTCTACTGTCTAGCACCGAGACATGTGCATGTACCAACTCTATTAGCAAATGTTTTTCGTACTCGGTGTGCGGCGGCTTTTTTTTCTCCATTCTAGCGCAGTCGGGGTCCGTAAACAGGCGAGGGTCGCTATCAAAGGCAGGATCGGTAACCAGGTAGTATTTTTGCAACAATTGTTAGTCAGGTAGCAGTATTAAGTCCGTTATAACAAGCCAGGGTCGGGAAGATTGTTCGAAATATCAGAAACCGGTAGACACAGCAAAATTCGTTGGAAAAATATAATAAAGATAATATGAAAGAAAAACGCGACGCAACGACTAACGACAAACACAATACCAATAAAAAATGTCACTGTCAAATCGACATGACGTTTCGAGCTATAGGTAACCCAACCATAATAAAATGTGTTTCTGTTCTAGGAAATTAGTTTAACACGAAGGACTATTTTATTTAAACGCATAGTAACGTAAAGTTTACTTTCAGGCCAAAGTCATGATTATCGACTACTTAGCCTTTACTAAGCAAAGTATAATTTTTGGAAAGTAAAGTAGAGCTTGACAGGACTAAGAAATATATTTTAGGGTGAAAGTAGATCTTTCCATCAAAGTAAAGTTAAAGTACGGTCTGTGAATCTGGGCCTGAGTGTCCTTGCCAGCTCGTGCATCCTCTGATATGTCAAATCAGGCTCCTGCAGCAATCTTTGACGTACATGTGACAATCGACAATCTATGTGTAGGTTTGCTATAAAAATATCCTTGATTAGGGACTCCCTGAGCGTGCGAAACTCGCATTCTTTGCTCTTATTTTCCAGATCTGTGAGGAAATCATCGATGCTTTCGGATTTGTTCTGCCTGCGTGTGAAGAATACATATCTACACATCGTCACATTTCGTCTTGGCTCGAAGAATTTGTCGAATTTGTTCTTGACATCGTTTAGTGTGCTCGCATCTAACTTGATGTTGAACGCATTGAATATGTTGAGACCACGTTCTCCAATGAAATGCAATAAAATGGCAATTTTCCGCTTCTCGGTTGACTTGTCCAGACCTGTGGCTAGCAGATATAGGTCTAATTGCTGCCAACATTTCTTCCACGCTTCCGCATTATTGTTTGTAGAATCAGATGAGATATGGAGTTGCTTTATGTGCGTGCGCAAACCTTGATCGTGTTCGCCATCTTGACTGGCGTCGGTGCTCGTGGCTGGATTTGGCATTTTCACGACTTTGATGATTTCTTCGAAACGACTTCTGACACCATGTTATGTTGGAGTTTGAATAAAAGATACCGTTAGGTACACTTGATTTATTTACAGCAGACACATTATAATAAATATAGACGGACACAGCAGTGTCACGGACGGGATCAGTTAGGACAGTGACCGGAGTAGCCTACCGGAAGTATAGACAATTACTAGTGGTGTACATACTAATTACATACTAAATAGTGATGTCACAACAGTGGTCGAGTAAGACTCCTAGATATTTGGCTTGCTTCTTCCAAGGGATATGCCTACCGTACATAGTGTTCGGGCTGGGGAGCCTTGATGCGCCCAAGGACGCCCCTTTTATTCTTTTACACAATGGCGCTGGTAGCGGATGGCCCGATAACTACCCCCGCCAGCTCTCCACCAATCGTGAGCGTGAGGATCGGCGTTGTTTTTATTATAGGGGCACAAGTAATGGATATTCCATGAATATTAACAAGTCTTGTGACCACATATTTTTACTACATTTTTATGTAATTCAAAAGCTTATATATATCTTAAATTTCTTTAGCTACAGTCAAGTTGTTTATCAATATCAATTTTAAACATTTTGATCAACCTTATATTATTACATAGTTAATTAAATTAAAGCTAACATTACTGTCCTTCACCTACAGCTTTAGTCTACCTGCTTGTACCTGTGGTTCTATCTGCGTTATCTGGACTTGGAACTGGACGGAGCTGGCTTCTGAGTCTTCCAGCGTGTTTGATCTGGCCGAGGTTGTCTCTGATGCTGATGTTGTTGAGGCTGATGCCCGCCGCGACCTCGTTGTTGTTGCTGGTACTGCGGCGAGCCTCTCCAGTTTAACAGTTTCTTTTGAGTCCCTGGTTTGAATGTTTTCAATCGTTTTAATCATGGAGCCTGCTTTTTGGATGGCTTATGCAGCCCCTATTTTCTCAGCACAGTCTGTCCCAAATAATGTGTCATCTGGTGTTGCTGTGCGTACGGCATCTTGTTCAACCTTGTTGACGCCAGCCAAAGCGAAAAATCTTCTTGAAAAAGGATCCTGATGATAAATTTCCGCAGCTTCGGTTGTTTAATCAACCGGAGGAAGTAATGTGAGTGGTAAAGGCGATTCAAACCACGCCGGCGGTGAACATGGCGGTGTTGAGCCTTCTGAATCTACTTCAACTGGCATCTTTTCCAGTTTCCTTTCCAATTTCCGAATCTTCCTCTTGATATAATTCTGGTCCTTGTTCTTTCGTTTACCCATTTCTTGAAAAGCACGGTCCATTACGTGTAGTCGAAGAAAAATTAAAATCACAGCATCACGAAAATGTCCGAAGTCTTGAGTGAGTTTAGTCAATGACCGAAAATACCGGAAATGGTCATTTGACATAAATAAAGACGAACGAAATTGTTTATGATATTCTTTGATTATAAGTTAGTAGTTAATAGTTAGGGTAAATTCCAGTCTTACCTTGATGATGCTTCAATAGACTGATAATTTTTCATATTTTCAATAATTACGCGCCTGTTTTCTTCGTAAACAAACCCAAACGTCTACCTGACTTCACTGCACTTGTTATTTCAATAACTAATGGTCTACACACGTCATATACCATGATTGTAATCATGGTTGTCAATTTTAATAGATCTTCTACACTGTTAACTAAGAAAATTTTATAAAAAATGTATTTTGTTGAGAAATAGAGAACGTAGTGACGTAGAGAACGAAGTGACAGCGCTAAGCACAAAAACACCTAATGACATATACACACAGTGTTGCCCGACGACAGAACGGTTTTTAATTCATTTTTTTTTTAGCTTTCATATAATTGTGATGACGCTGGTACGATTCCTCGCTACCACATGTGAATCTGTCTCTGAGAAGGAATAAGTATAATTGGCGCATAAATCAGTAATTCGTATATTATACAGTCAAAGAGCGTGTTTCACATGATTACGTATGAAATGATAAGAAACAATTCTTATCTTTAGTTAGGCATAAGTGGACTTTGCATGTTACACATTTGATCCGGGTTCTTTCCTTACATCCCACCATTTTGCACCGTGTTCCAGTCCCTCAGCGTGTGCAGGAAAATACCCAATACTGTCTTGAGCTATTTCAGCTATAGAAAGAAAGAAAGAAAAAATATGTATTTATATATATAGGGTGAACCTCTCGTGGTCTTCTAGGTATTATCTGCGGAATTGGTGTACTGCCGTCTTCTTTTACCAATGGAAACAAACAAAAAAACGAATAATGGTTCTAACGAACTGAACGCACCCATGCCATAAGCGCGCTCGATTTCTAAACGAAGCGACGGAAGCAGCAGGGCGAGCGCGGGGTCCGGACGCGGGCGCCAGCAGCGCGTGCGCCACCATTCGAATAGACAATAGACACCGGTCGAATACGTGCATTTTTATGTCGCGACCGCGCCATTATAAATGGAATGTGCCGTCTCACTTTCATTGAATATATTATTTTATTGATTATTCTTCAAACAAGTTGAGTAGTATCATTTGAACAACTATCCTCAACACGAACCATTTCTTGAAAATGGCCGACGGTAATATGTGCATGCACCAAGCTTAACTGAGCCTCACATATGAATTTATCATTTATTTCAACGCTAGATCTGCGTTATTTTGGTGGGCGTTTGGAGTCTGCCTCTTTTTTAAATTATCTCTTTTTTGAATGATGGATCCCGTTGAAATTTTTAATTCTTTTACTCAAAGAAGTATGAAAACGTTCAACATAGTTATTAGTTCGTGGTCTTTCTCCAAAAACCGACCATATTTTGATGTTTTCGTGGTTTAGCCAGTTTCTTTTAAAATATTGAAGAAACGGCTGTAGATGCTGATGATTGTTGAATTGTTGCTCAATGTATTCCCAACCTACGACAATTTTATCATGTGGCAATAAAGATAGACTTCATTAAAAAAATTCAATGACTGCTTTCTTGACCAAACTTTCTTGTAAATGATAATAACAACCGTTTATGGTTATGCCTGGAAAAACACTACGGACTCTTTTTCGCACTCTTGGATGTACAACCTAAAAAGACAGTTCGTGTTTTCAACAATCGGCTCTAAATACTGTTTCGATGTAGATGCCCTGCAATAGTGCGAGGGCAGGGCAATTTTGGTAACAAAGCGAAGAACTGTTTGAGGAATATCATGTCTTCTTTCTTAATAACGCGTTCATCATTGTCGTCGTTTGGTCGTGGTGTTGTTTTAGCAATGCCATATTCAGATCTATCGATCCAGCATCTTATAGTCGAATCTTTCAAACCCAGAGTGTTCAAAAAAGTTTTCAGACAAACTTGGGTACGTCCCTCTGATGAACTGAGAAAGTACTGTTTACTCTCACTTCTACGAGAATTAGATTTTACTTTTACTTGCTTTTTTTCACAAACGGAGACGTGAGATACAACGTACTGCTTCCGTTACTCCCAAGTCATGCTTTTTCAGAACTTGCCAAAAATGTTCTCTCTTTCGATGTCAGACAAGCTAAAACAGCCACGTAACGTAGACTTCGAGCAAAATGTGGAAGTGCAACGTGAACCAATTGAACGTGCTGGACGTGGCACATCATGAAGTACATTAAATTTCTCTTGCCCTGAAACTTTCCTGTCCCTACGATACCCCACATATTCTTCACATTGCATACGCTTCAGTTTTGTTGTGTTTTTATTCCATTTTTTAGGTAGTGCGAATCCCTTCGATTTCCTTTTTCTATTAGAATTTATATCTTCGATCTCACTGTCAGACGGTAGCTGCTCCAATAGCGACGGTGAATTTCCGGTAGTCGTGAGCGGCTGTACTTCTTCATTTAAACAGGTAGATGGAGCTGAAGGTAAGAATGTCTCTTCAGTGTCATTTTCAGGTGGTTGTGTCGCTTCTAATGGCGGTGAAATCTCAACAGACGAGGACAAAGGCTGCAATTCTTCTCTTGGCCGCAAATGTACTATGGTAACTTGTTCAGATGACGAAAGATGTATGGTATCCTGAATGTTTTGAGGGCTCAATAGACCCAGCAAAGGCGGAGATGGAGAATCGGAAACTATTTCTATTGGTAAGTTATTAATATCGATATTTTCTAAGTCAGTCAATGTTTCCGGTAATATCTTCTGTTTTTTTGTTGGTACTTGTATCTTTAAGTCGCTGCAAAGAATCAACATGTCATCATCAAGTTCTTCGCTATCACTTAATAGAAAATCCATCTTGTATTTCTATGCAATCACCTTGAAAAAAGAGAAAGAAAGTAGGTAAATATAATGGAAACACAACGTAACTCATAAAAAATATCACAGTAAACACTGCGTAAGTCACGAATACTTTTCGATTAAAGTTTAGGCGACTAATAATCGTAATAATAAATAAACACACTTGTTTTAACAGTTAAACCGTGACCATATAACATTAAATCGATATTATTAGGAATAAAACATCAAGATAAATTGCAAATAATACCTTAAATCGGAATCACAACATCGGAGCACTTGATGCACGACGAGTTTGTACGTGAATAGCTGACATACGCAATGTTGGCACCACCAACTGAGCCCACAATGGATACGCAATGTAACTATTTGTCAAATAACGCGTTGGTATTGGTCAGGAATCGTGTTTTGATTGGTCGACACGATACGCGCCACAATGCTTTATCCAATGACATTCAAATCTCAAAACACTCACAAAATGACTTACGCACTGTTAGAACTTCACTGACGATATATCTTTCTTGGGGGGTTGAACAAAACCTAATGTTTTTCTCCTTGATCACTAAATCGAAAGTAAAACTACTTAGGGGCTTTTGTGGTGGATCGGAAGTTTCACATTCTTTGGATAAATCACTCATACAATTGTTAGATGTTGGCTCCAGGTAAATTTTCGATGTAGATTTTCTGCAGTAATGTGATGGCAATCTTGGAAGTTTGTCTGAGCAGTGAAGTTTGTCTGAGTTAGGTCTGAGCAGCACCAAGCAAGAAATCCCTCAGGTGGTAATAATGTGTATGTCTTGATGTCTTCTAAGATCCTCTTGTGATGTGGACGAAGGGCCAATGGATTGTCATGATGCTGGAGAAGATAGTTGATTTCTGTGGTAATGATTGCAGATGCCAAATGTCTCTCCCGTCGATAGACAGGAGTCTTTTGAATGGGCCGCTGCTCCACATCTGGAAGATCCTCTACAAAGTCTATACTTGCAGGTGGTCTATAACATAGACGTTTTTTGATCCGAACTAAATTTTTTTTCCAAAAATAATGAAAACATGTTTTCTTTTTTCTCGAGTAAATTTATGACAGACGTGGTTTTTTCTGCAATTATCTGAAACCACACTTGATAAGCTTCTCCAGATTTCCTTTTCTTTTAATTTTTAATGTAATTCCATTCTGAAGGATCAGCTATTCGCTTCCTAGTTTTCTTAACTTGACCTATATTAATCGATTCACTAACATTCTGAATATTATCTTGGTTATCTGAGATGATACTCATTGATAATACATTTATATCGACTCGCAATAGGTGGACCGACGACCTGGTGAAGGTTTTAGGGATCCGCTGGATGCGAGTCGCACGGGACAGGTCAAAGTGGCGATACCTGGGGGCCTATGTCTTTTAGTCTTTCGGCTGAAATGATGATGATGATTTAATCGTTGAATTTGTGATCATCATAACTGAAAGGAAATAAAAGTAATAAATAAATAAAAATATGAATGATGTAGCTTGTTAAAATTAATAGAGATAAGTACCAAAATGAAGCATACCTGTCTTCTATTATCAGCATGAATCCTTCTGATATTGGCTGAGGAATTAGCGCCACGCGCCAGCGTTAGTGTACAAAGCATTTGTTGGGTTTTCGTAGGAGTGCTTCTTCAGTGAAACGAATTTTGGTACTGTTCAACGAGAACTGTATTCCTTGGTTTGCAACTTGATTTAAATTAAAAAATGGAGATATATTTCGAGTAGTACGGGCGCGCTTCGGGGCGGCCTGGAAGGTCTCTAGTCGAGTGAGTCGTTGGTGCGGCGTTCGCTGCCCCGCCCATACGGCGTACATTTGTATGCAACAGCATTCTTTTATAGTCGCTTTCGGAAAAACTTTTTCTGCAGTCTTAATCGCCGTAACTTCGTAATCAAATGTCATCTTATTCGGTTTCATCTTTGGAAAGACACTACGAATCAACTCGGCATTATCCAAGCGGCACACGCCATAGAGGTCAGGGAAGTTACGAATACCCATATTCGTATACTCTCCGACAGTGCCTCAGTCCTTCAATCCTTAAAGAGAAACCAGATCACGTCGAGACTAATACTAGAATGCCATAATGCCCTAGAACGTGTTACGGTACTAAACCACTACAATGGATCAAAGGACACAGCGAATCACTTGGAAACGATGCGGCTGATGAACTTGCCAGAAGGGGATCCAGCACAAAAGCCTTCGGACCCGAACCCATTGTACCCATTCCCTTCAAGCAGCTAAGGAGTTGGTTAAAGGATCACACTCAAACGCAAGCGGGAAAATGGTGGACCTCGACACCAGGGTGCAGGCAATCTAAGGAAGCTATGCCATCCCTGGACACGAAGCTAACCAAGCGCCTTCTGCGCCTGGACAGAGATAGCCTGCGACTGGTGGCGGGGACCATCACTGGACATTGCTCACTGAACAAACACTTCCACACCCTAGGTATTACTGATAGCCCCCTGTGCAGAGCGTGCATGGAGGCGGAGGAAACTGTAGCGCATGTACTCCTCGAGTGCACCGGCGTCACCCAGATCCGTGAGGAGACTCTTGGAACACCGATATCCCTTGAGGATGTCCTGATCTGCTTCTGGAGGGAGGTGGGCTGGTTGGAGTAACGGCCACCATGGCTCACGTGCAATGGTCCAATTTAGGGACTAAGTGCGGAAACCAAACCCTTAACATAGAACATAGAGCTAGCAGGGCATACAACTCAATGCGTCAGTGTTGATCTTGATCTATTCTCCACCAGTGTTTCTAAACTAAAAAAATTACGGAGTAAAATCTTCTTTGAAGTTCTCTAAAACCTTTTCTTAATTCTCTCACTAAATAATTCTTACTCTCTCTTGCCTGTCTACTGTTTCTTGTGCTACCCTAATATTGTCAGTGAAAACTTTTAATTGGCCTTCTTTAACTTACTTTCAACTTTATGTATCCTAAGCTGTAAGTTTTCTTAAGAAATAAAATAAAATTTGTTATTAAATCATATCCGCTATTCTTAAGCTGTATGAATTTATTTGATATTTATATTTATATTTATTTCTATTTTTTTTGTCATATAACTGTGGAATGGGCCAATTGGATTCCTGCATCGTCTGAACATCCGGGTTACAAGTGAGAGGTTTTTTAGTATTTATTGTTCACCCTAAAATATACAAAGCATAATTATTAAAGCCCATGATTAAATTAAGTAAAATATCGCACGGCGTAAACTGCATCATAAAGCAAGAAAAGCAACACTTTTACAGTGATTGACCCTAAACATTTGAATTTTGCGCGCGAGTACTATCGCCTCCAGATCCCATGGCGGCAATCCGGCAAGGAGGCTCGCCGTCTCGCCGGAGATCGTGCGGTATCCCCGGATCCCTTTGGGGCGCGTTCAGGTAGTGGGCGGCTCGCCGCCTCAAGGAACGCGCCCACACCGGGGCCCGGAAGGCTATCCCTTACACCCTGTATACCTATTTGGTTTTCTATTGTTGGAAGATCTGGATTCAAGCCTCTTCTTCTTCTTCGTGCACCTTTTTGTCGACGTTTTATATCCCGTTTTATAATTTTTCAAGGTGTAATAAAATATTTTGATTTTAATTTTTGAATTTAGAAGGCGCGTTAAAAATGGTAGTACTAGTTTCCTTTACTTTTTTATTCAGTTTTGAATGAAAAGATTCCGTAACATTATTTGTGCAGTGTCTTTGACCAAACACAGATAATATACATCGTGTAACAGAAAGGGTATAATCATATGGAAGACTGTGGTACGGACCATCAAACTGAACAACTTTCTCTATGGGACCACCATCGAAATCGTAAAAAAATAATCAGCTGTTTCATACATTTGTGTCAAGTAGGTATTGAAATTTTGTATAGGACAGCTGATTATTTTTTTACGATTTCGATGGTGGTCCCATAGAGAAAGTTGTTCAGTTTGATGGTCCGTACTACAGTCTTCCATATGATTATACCCTTTCTGTTACGCGCTGTAGAATCAATTTTTTTTGTCATCCAAAATCCGCCCAGGTGTTTCAAAAACGGTATCATTTTGTCATTACTAGTATTATTTTGTCAGTCATGTTTTCAGCCGGCAAAACTGCAGTCCATATTGCACTTTTCCATATTGCTCTACTCCAATGATAGTATCAACCTGTTAACTTTATATGTGGAAAAACTTCCGAAAATGCTTTCGTAGCTTCTTTTTCGAAGTCACAATGGTATTTGTCTGGTTTGAAGTTAGGCCTAGTTCTCGTTTGATGAGGTCGAAAACAATAGCATTTGTATCTTGCTTGTTGTTTGGCATTAATGCATAAATTAATGGTGTTCTTTTTGTGATGGTGCTTTCCTTAACGCTATGAATGATGTGTAGCTGACTAAATGGTTCAGGAAAAGGAGTGAATGTTACCCCGTTGTACCGTATGCACCATCAATAGTGTAGAGGAGACTAATTAGTTTCGTTTGTACCACTAACATTAACACAACTGTTTCACCATGCTTTCCTAGTCCTAGGTAAAACAGAACCAAAAATAGACCGTATTTTGTTTGTGTTTGGGTTTACCACTTTTTGATATAAATAAACAACCAAAAAGCAACAACAATAACATGATTTACAAATAAATTCCACAACTACTTCATGTAATAATATAAAAATAACAACGTCACACTAAGACTTATATTTTATTGTTGCCTAACTTTAAAACTTGTGACTTTATATACCAAGAATACCGAGTTTACCTTAACTTTTCTAAAAATAACGGCACATCAACGTCGCCATTATTTAATTGCATTTGTACATGCTATACAACCTGTTTTTTTTATATCCCATAACTCTAGGGTTATATTCTGTAGGTAAAAATAATACTAAAACTCCTAGAATAGGTGGTCCAAAAATGCATCGTTTCGGAGATATCATCAATCATAATTAAATTAGGTCAAAAATTGTCACCAGTATGACGAATCTTTACTTTTGCGAGGTTGCCAAACTTCGCAGTAGTGTAGTAAAATAAATAGTAAAATAAAATATGTAGGTAAGTACTCGTAATTCATTTTTATTCAAACCAATCATTCATATTTAAAGTTAAGAAAATGCGACGTTGTCATATTTCACGTAAGGGTGTTTTACATTAATAATCGTGACTTTGCCGAATTATTTTGTATGAAAAATGAAAAAAAAAATAACGAAGGATTGGAACATAACTCATATGCCAGTTGATTCTTTGATATCCTCCTCAATCTGGATATAAAAAAAAAACACGTTGTATATATGACACGCCTAATCCTAAATAAACATGTATTGCAAGTGGCTGATTTGCTTACAACATTACAATTATAAGAAAAATAATTAAATCAAAGTAATAATCACGTTTTTTTTATGTTAATTTACGTCTACATTTTTTACTTCCACAGTTTTACTTACTTACAACTAAATATATATTTATTACAATAGGCTGATTTGCCTGCAATATTACTATTATAGTAAAAACAGTAGAAAGATAATTAAATCACAGTAATAATCACGTTTTTTTTTAATGTTAATTCACGTCTACATAAAAAGTCACAGTTTTACTTACAACTAAATATATATTTATTGCACTAGGCTTATTTGCCTGCAATATAACGAAAGATAAATAAGTTTAATATTATAACTTAAGTACATCACATCTAAAATAAAACAAAAATATAAATAAGCTAAATTTTGGAACTATGTCCGCCAACGGCGGCTGTAGCAGCCACTGACCTGACCACCTTCGTTTTCGCGCTTCCAAAGAACATGTTCTTTGGTAGCGCGCAACAGCCATCGGTGGCCCGTTTGCGCGGAGCCTAGGACCGCGTATGTAACAAGTCTTTAAAATGCTGCATAAAAGTAAGTTTTTTAAGAACTTCAGCCAGGGACATGTTATCGTAACTGTCCAAAATAGTTTACAATTCTTTGTCATATGCATATGATCGACGTGTTCTCAACTTTAGTGGTATATTAAATTTGAAATGCTTCAATTTCCAATTTATATGATCAGTCTCATTATTAAGAGTATCAAGAAACGGAAGCATCTTAGGTTTATTTTTACCTATCTTGTTGTTCAAACGTTTATGCCATGCTTCTGCTAGATTTATTGTCCTATGACGAGCCTCATGTACAATTGTACATTCCAAATTAACTCTATACTAGTGTTTTCTAACCACTGGGCTACAAAATAGTCGTTGACTTTTGTGACTGCATCGTTCTGTGGAGAATTTCCCATGATGAGCAACCAAGCGTCTTCAATGTCCTGTTTCATTATATGGGCCAATGCAGCACACATGGCTAAGTGTCTCTTCTCTTCAATGTCATTCAATTGTAAGGCATGAGCTTCTTTGGCCAGTGCTTGTTTGAAGTGGAAGTTAGAACATGCGCTAAAAACCAATAACTTTGTTTGCTACCAGTACTTCATGCAAAAATTGTGTACAAACAGCAACACACTTAACTGCCCGTTAAAGACGCAACTGAGAGAAATTATCACTGTTCGAAAGGGATAAATATATGTTAGTCATTTTCAATGTAGTCCAAGTTAATCATTCTTAATTCAGTCGTATCGCAATTTTTCTTTTACACTCACATTGACATTTACTCAAAGTATATAAACACTATACAAATAATCAATTTGAAATATCTGTTTGTAATATCAAAATAACAGCTTTTTATTGAATGCAAACGAAAATATATACTGTAATGTAAAAAAATAATACATATTATAATGTGTGAAAAATTACTGTTTCTATCCAAAATTGTGGATCTAAGAATAAGTGTGTTCCAAATAAAAGGGTAAAAATAGAAATCTCGGGCGCCAGGAGCACACTTAAGAAAATGCCATGGATAACTCGCCTGCAGGAACCGGTACTTTTAATCTTCATGCGGGTCCCCCTGCATGAGTCAATAAAAATCAACCATTTTAATTTATAGGTCTATTTTATTTCCCGTAGGACGCGTAAGGGCACAATCTCCACATCAGAATTCGTTATTACTTTAATGATTCTTTTAAAACTAATGAAATTGTATCAATTGGAACCTGTCATCACTGCACTTTTTGGTGTATAAAAGTCTAAAGATTATGAAATATACCAAAATTCAGTCAATGATAATAATAATTATATTTATGGGTCACTGGTCGGACTACATACCTGGGGCGTGCCACGCGTTCCAGACAGCGCCACCGCCTTACAGCCACCAGATTAAAAATATTAGAAAAGAAAAAACGAAGGTCCGAAAGAAGGAACGTACGAAAGAACGTCATTGGGCTGAATCAACACAATAATTTCATTAGTTGGGCCCCAACATTGGCAAAAATTATGGCGGACCACGCCGTCTAGATATAAGCACATGTTATAAAACTCACCGTTCTTTCAAAGGTAACAAAAAAAATCCATTATTGGGTTGTATCCCGTAAATCTGGACGTCAAAACTCCTGTAACAATTTGAGTTGTTTTTGTTTGAAGCATCAGCGGGTGGTGGAGTACGCTGTGGATAAGCGATTGCAGTGACGTTCCGACGATGTAAGGTGAAATCGGACCTTATTACTTGTTGGCTGGGCTGAAGTTGGTTCAGCAGGTCCCGAACACATGCGCACACGCAGCTATATTGTCGAACAGATGAATCCGGTGCAGGCGGTGAGGCACCAGTTGGAGCGGGAGAGCAATTATGGTGACTGTACTGTTCACGCGGGGGTGAAGGAGGGCGCGCGGCACTCGCCCGCTTCTCGATGACACACGGGGACACTATGAACCTTGACTGGTCGTAGGGTTTAAAGTTCTATAACTTGTAATTAATTTTAAACGATAATTGTCTTTAAATAGTTACGAAATTTCAGCACACGTCCGGTCTCGAACAAGGCGCGAAGCGAAGATAGTTGTTCCATCTGCAAAGCGCCGTACTGAGCGATAGCCCTGTGGCAAAGAACTTTTTTTTGTACCATCTTTCTGAGTTATCTTTACAAATACTACATTAGTTGGATGGTGGGCTGTTGTAAGACCTGCTTCTAGCTTTTTCTTTTTTCAATACATGTAATTGGTAATCATTTTCTTCAAATGTGCCAGATTTATATCTTGTGCATGTTTCACACTCATCCTTTTAAGGACGAAACAGTGGAAGATTTCTAGATGCCATAAACTCAAAGAAAGAAGTTCTTGACAGCGGTTCAGTGGCAAGTGATTTACACCAGTCAGACACGTAAAACATACAAATCCATTTTGGTTTTCCAATCAAGTTATAGATACTCGTATTTTATAGTATCTGTTTATTACAGATATACTTACTTTTTCTTGTCATTTATCATCTTTTAACTTTTTATTAGTTTACCATCATTTTACATAATATTATGACATTAATGTTAAAGGTGTCAAGCTGACTCTCTTCTCATTCTTTTTCTCATAAAGATTTTCTATTCCAGCCTATTCAATGACGGTTGCATTAGGATTGTATTTACTAAAAAATCATATAAATCGTTTGGTCTAAATCTGGTTTTTCTATTTAATTACGTTTGTCAATTTGATATATTTTTTAACGCAATCTCGGATTTTATCCTATCAAGGAGGTTTTATTCGTCTTGGCCACCTACACCTAGCAGGTCAGATGATTAAATGGCTGCAAGAACGGAAATGAAAAAAAGAATTTGACGGAGGAAAAAAATGGAGATTTAAAAAAAACGTGGAGATTTCAAAAAACATGAAGAGCCGCAGAGGCAGTGGAATCAGTTTAAACGGGGTTCCGAGAGAAAACCATTTTAATAAGTGGAGTTCACTTATACTAAAAGTAAACGCCTGGAATCCTACTCTTGTACTGCGGAGCTGACCTAACGCCTGTATTGCGGAGCAGGCCTGTCGCCTGTACTGCGGTGCTTGCCTGTCGCCTGTTCTTCGGAGCTGCCCTGACTCCTGTTCTTCAAAGCTGCCCTGACGCAGAGCTTGGAGAGCTTTCCCCTCACCAAGTACTGTTACCTTCCATTGAGGGCGTCATAGGTAGGTCTTTTTAATATAAAATTGTAATTTTTACCATTCAATTTAATTGTTCAGTCTACTTTTACGTTTTTATTTGTTAGGAATAAGTAGACGTGACAATGATCACTGTCGGCCCGCGGGTTTTGCAGGACATATATCTGCCGCGCTCTAGTTGGGACTAAACCGACGCATGTTCACGTTTGTTTCTATTATGGTATTATTTTTGTCGAATACACCATAACACATTAAAATATCACATTGACCACAACTGGAACAGATCTTGGAAGACTGCTTGGATTCATGTTCTTGACCGGACGATGCTTGACTTGTTTGACGGCTTTGACTTCTTTGTGAGTGATGACTTTGACTTCCTTGAGACTGATGACTTCTTTGACGACTGTGACTCCTTTTACCATCATTTGTTTGGCGATTGTGATGAGATTGACTGGAGACAACACATACTTCGTGGCTTGATAAGGCTTTAGCCTCTAACCTAGTGTTTCTTAGCGTTTTAGATAGACTGACGGCGACATCCAATGAAGATGGTTTCTCAATCAGTATGCGTTCTCTGATATATGAGCAAGATGAATTCAAATTCCAAGAAAATATGTCTTTTGTGGTGTAATCCGCAAGACTTTCGAAATTGCACTGCTTGCTAATGTTCTTGTGATCATTTGCATATGTTTCTTCTTCTGGGCCTTGTTTCCTGTTGACTAGTTTATGTTTCTTGACGGAAATATTTACTCGTAGCGAAAAATATTCTTCTAAGTAAGTTCTTGTAAGTGATCTTGTCTATTTGCGTATTAAATGAATAAAATATTTGAAAAGTGATAAAATGGCCACTTTTCTATTGTCAGATTCATTCTCTAAACTATTGGCGATCATATAGATGTCTAGACTGGTTTTAAATTTTTTCCAAGCCAGCGACATATTTGAGACGTTGATATTGAGACTGAAGTTACTCGGTGGAAAGGGACGACTTGCATTAGTTTTTTTCTTTTTTCGGCCATTTTTGAAGAGGACTACGTGACGAGACGTTTTTGTTTTTTGTGAAATAAATTATTATATCGACTTACAGTTGCAAACTGTTGCAGACTCTTGCTTCTGTGTCTTCTTTTACTTCTGACACCATGTTAAGATGCGTGGATAGGTTTCTATAATGTTAAATAATACGACCAGGACTGCTTGGCAAAATTCGTGTATTTTTATTACATTTGGATGGGCGGACGTAGACAGACAAGGACAATAAGATGTAATAAACAAGTGGTGCAAACCACAGATAATTAAGACAACTCAATACGTTACACATCCAACTTATTTTAAATCCATCTTCTGCCTTCTTTCTGTTTGTGATTTTTGTCTTTAAATTTCGTGACGATAAAAAGTCTTCTTTGGTAAGCCTGTGTACAATCATTGGTTTAATTTTTCGTCAGTTTTTAATGATATCCATGTATACCCTTTGTTGTTTTAAGAGCGCACTCTCTCCGGCCAAAATCCGTATCATTTGGTAAAAAGCTGTTAAAAAATCTATGATGTATTTTGTTATTCATGAATCTCAATGTTATATATTCGACACCAAAATCATTCTTGTACATTAGGTCATAATTATTACGTGTAAAACGTACTGCACACATGTTTTCTAAATATGTTTTCTTTTGATTGTTTTTCTTTACATGTTTTTTTAAGTAAGCTCTTGGATACGTCGGCTGCCCCATTTCAAAACCTAGTAAGTCTACAAAAAAGGCAAAAGGTGTTTTTTAGCTAAAAACTCTTTTCTAAGTAGTCCCTACATAATGCAAAAACACCTACATTAAAAATACACTTAAAACAAAAGTTATGGGGTATAACTTTTGTTTTAAGTGTATTTTCGGAGCGAGACGGAATGGGACGCCGTCACCTCCTTCTGCGAAGCAGTCATGCTAGCGAAGGAGGTGGCGGGACGTGAGAGGGAGAGAACCTCACGTCCCAGCCGCCGCGGGAGACGCACCGGGCGTCGGGGGCCACGTGGTGGCCCCCGGCCACCGTAGACGCGGGCCTGTGGACGGTGAGCTATGGGCTAGCTCGCCGTCCGTCCGTCTTATGACGACAGGCCGTGTCGACGGCGCGTTCGTGTTCCACGCGCGCCTCAAAGAGAGTCAGCAAACAGGAAGGGGTCCGTAAGGGCCGACGCCTGCCAGGGTTGCGGGACTGTTCGAAAGAGATACCGCGGCCCTGGAACACAAAGGGCAAAGGAAGGAACATGGATGGGTTTTAGTCAGTACAAGTCTGACACTCCCTCCTGCTCAGCCCAGAGCGGGAGGGGTCATTTGATGATTTCCCATCGATAAAAAAAATGGGGTATCCTAAACCTAGTAAGAGCATCTAAATTCATCAAACGCACATTCAAAACCATTTCAAAACCTAGTATGTCATATAACCATTCCATAAGTATAGTATTTGTAAGCACTTACTATTTTTTTTAAATGGTTAAAGTTTCATACTAGATTATGAAATGACTTAATATATCGAGTTACTGAGTTTTACTTGTTGTATTTTATTATAAGGCGTTTCCATCTCTTTCTAACTTAATAGAAAATACATAGGTTAGACTAGTATGCAGCGCGTGCGTCGCTTCGTATCGCAATTTGTAAAAGGTTCAAAAAACCTTTTTTATAAAACCAGGTATATTAAGTTTTAGTTAATAAATCTATAGAAAAAAAACTAAGCTACATTTCAATTAGATCACATTTAGCTAGATATTACTATGTCGAATCTCATCGAACATATTTATTTTTCTTAACGGTCTTTCATTGACATTAGCTTTATTAATAAAATCCTGTTACTAATTACAAAATTATACTAATCTTAATCAACCACAAACTCTCAACTCACTCATTCAGATGGCGCTGTCGCCGGTATAAACATAAGCTCCGTACTTAAAATTGTTTATAAAATATTATAGTCATAATAAAGTGAAAAAGACGCCTCAGTTAGTGAGAGGATACAACAATAAGCATGTGACATTGTTATCCAGTGATTATTGTGACAATTTGTGAAGATTCAATCAAATGAAAAAAACAGTGAAAAGGTGTTTTTCAAAAGCAGACAAAAGTCTATATTATCTTCTATAGTGCTTGTGATAACTCATAAACTAAGTGTTTATTCTTGCCTGGAGAGCAATGTTGGTAAAATGGTGAATTCAACAAAGAAAACGGTGAATTAGTGTTGTCTTCGACCGTCAATTTAACCGTCATTTGTATTGTCGAAAGAACAAAGGAATGACCTTTGGACTATTACTCGACACATCAACCAACCAAGACCAAGGTGCAGTCAACAATTTCGATATTCTCACATAAGGTCGCTTAGCGTAGCAGTCTCAGCACTGCGGTTAAAAGGCAGTACCTGTTGGTCGTAAGTTCGATCCCCGCTAAATGATATACTTTTTCCTTTGAATTTTACAATTCTTATTCGTAACAATTCAATTTGTATCCATGATGAACTTTTTCGAGAATATCACGTTACGAAGAACACGAACTCAGTCATTATCGGAGACTACGTTCGAAGAATCTAGTACAAATAATTTGACGCTAGATGGCAGCACAAGTAGTCTACCAAACATATCTCACGATGTATGTGACGAAACAGAAGCTTTAAAATGTCAAATAGAAAAGCTAAATTTGGAGCTATTATCAGCCCATGAAGAAATAAACACACTGTCCATGGAGAACTGTAATTTAAAATCAACACTGTTTGAAGTCTCTAATAAATATGAGCTCTTGAAAAAAACAGCTAAGATGTTAACAACCTACGTAGGCTCACCAAACTCAAAGTCAAGAAAGGTATCAACTCCGTTAAAACAATTAACTCAACAAAGGGCCGTTGAAGATATAAGTTCCCTGAGAAAGTCTATGCCTGATTCTGGAAAACAGGCTACAAATAATAACACAAATGTCAAAACGACTCAAACACCTTTAACAGAACCTAAAGCAGCGGCCAGACAGAAAAGACGCAAGACGAGGGCGAGGCGCGGACCCGCCGCAGACAGGGCCCCGTCACGACTTTTTAACATATATAGAAAAGACACGGACGCGTCGCAGATAGGGCGCCGTCACGACTTTTTAACATATATAGGGTGACTTAGCCGGTTTGCCGGCCACCTCTGGTTTTCGGCCAGTTCGTAGTTATATTAATATAATAAGAAAACTTTACGCTACACATTTACAAAACAATGACTACTTATTTTATTGGTATATCCCCTACAACTTTTGAATTTTGTAGATTTTTATCGATCTAATTAATAAGTCTTTAAGCCTCCGAAAGTTTTATAGTGCGCGCATGTGTCGAAATCAACGAAAAAAATTGTGCGCGCGTTATTTTTGCAATGTAAATTACAAAGTTGTTTATCGTTTTATAAATATAAATTGCTGTTCTGTGTATGACAGATGAGTTGAATTAGTGTTATTTCAATTAAAATCGCAGAAAGATTAGGTTATTTACATTTTAATTTAATGGCCGGGTAACTAGATATTAATTTTGGGGGACCGACTACTTCTCGGCCGGGGGGCCGAAAACTAGAAGAAAATCCTTTACATTTCATTGATAATTTTGAATAGTACATACGGTTTTTAAAAAAAAAAAACTATTTTTGTTCAAAATACAGCCTCTTCTCATTTGAGTGTTTAGATTTCGGCCGCATGTTATCGAGCTAATTACGCAATAATGACACTTTGTAGTCATCTAGTTTTCGACGGCCGAAAATAAGAGGTTTAATATTTACTTTTCGGCCTAAGCTAATTCATGAGGCCGAAAGCTAATAATATGTAGCCAATTTTCGGCTAGTAAAAAAAAACGGTAGTAAATGACAATAATTAAACTATTTAAATCGAAATCTTCATTCAGACGCATAATAAAAACCTTAAGTTTCTTCCCTAAAATTTGTGTTATCAGCCAGTAAGAAAATTTTACAAGTTGAGCAATCTATACATATAATAAAACAGTAAAAAAACTGTGTCTGTACATTGAATATATTAAAAAAATAATTATTGAGGGGGGTTTGGAAACAGTAATAGAGCACGAATCCAAAAAAAAAATTCTGTCTGTTTGTCTGTATGTCTGTTTGTTTGTACACGCTAATCTTCGGAACTGCACAACGGATTTAAATGATTTTTTTTTTGTTGTAAAGGTATTCAATCTGGGCAACATATAGGCTATAATTTATCTTGGAAACTTGAACATCTGATGCAGCACCGCAACAGACCAGCTAAACTATAAGAGATACAAAAATGGTACCATAGCAAAAATTGTTCCACGTGATGAGCATTTTCTGCTAAGAGAATAAATTTGAAGATCTGGAACACCTGAAGTGGAACTCCAAGAGCCCAGCTACACTATAACATATATAGGAATGACGTCTTAGCAAGAGTTGTTCAGCCTGATGAGCATTCTCTGTTGTCGTATAAAATTTGAAGACCTGGAACAGCTGATGTGGAACTCCAAGAGCCCAGCTACACTATAACATATATAGGAATGACGTCTTAGCAAGAGTTGTTCAGCCTGATGAGCACTCTCTGTTGACGTATAAAAATTGAAGATCTGGCACACGCGTTGGGGAATTGAAAATAAAAAAAAAATAAAAAAAATTGAAGATCTGGAACACCTGATATGGAAATCAAAGCTATCACTAATTTCACTGTATAATTATAAAATAACATAAGCTGGGAGTACCTCCACGCGGTGAAGGCGGTAACAGTTTAGGACTGATTTTCGATGAAAATTCGATGAATCATTGAAAATTTGACCCTACTGGCCAAAACTCCCATTTATTATTTTATTTTATCAAATAAATAAGCCTTCCGGCTTATGTTATTTGAGTGTTTAATTTCCTTTTTCATTTATTTTCGTGACACGGTAGCCTACCCGGTAACGCAAGGGAGCAGTCACTTAGATTTTAATTGATCAGGTATCTTCAGAATTAAAATATAACTGTCTAGAAAGAGGTCAAATCTTTCCCAACGTTCCAAAGGAGCTAAAAGATTGAGGATCATAAGATCCCAAGAATCTACCGAAGAGCGTCAGGAGAGACTTGATGCTGTTCGAGAACATCAGGCTGCAACTCGCTCCGTAGAAACCTCTTCGGATCGCGAAGAACACTGGAACACCACCACTGGAATGGAAATCAAAGCTATCACTGCATCAGATGTTCAAGTTTCCAAGATAAATTATAGCCTATATGTTGCCCAGATTTAATACCTTTACAACAAAAAGACCCTTGCCGAACCGGTCAACCAAGCATTCTGTACATCAAACTAAGTCTTTACGCAGAGAGTGCTCATCAGGCTGAACAACTCTTGCAAAGACGCCATTCCTATATATGTTATAGTGTAGCTGGGCTCTTGGAGTTCCACTTCAAGTGTTCCAGATCTTCAAATTTATTCTCTTAGCAGAAAATGCTCATCACGTGGAACAATTTTTGCTACGGTACCATTTTTGTATCTCTTATAGTTTAGCTGGTCTGTTGCGGTGCTGCATCAGATGTTCAGCGAGGAAGTGAGGAAACTCGGTATGTAATGGGAGGTAACCCATCCACGGGCCAACCTAGGCAAACGCTTAACATAGCGGACAGTCGCGCATCATGTTTCGCACTTATCTCTAGAGGCCTAGAAGCAGATGCGTAGATACGCTAAGAACAAATGCGCAATTATCTATCCGTTAACGTCTGCGACTCACAATGCATGATTTCTTCACTGGTCTCTAGAGACCTGGATGTAAATGCTTAAATACGCTGAGAACGCAGGTGTGCTTCGCGATCCGAAGAGGTTTCTACGGAGCGAGTTGCAGCCTGATGTTCTCGAACAGCATCAAGTCTCTCCTGACGCTCTTCGGTAGATTCTTGGGATCTTATGATCCTCAATCTTTTAGCTCCTTTGGAACGTTGGGAAAGATTTGTCCTCTTTCTAGGCATAGTTATAGTTTAAATTTGAAGATACCTGATCAATTAAAATCTAAGTGACTGCTCCCCTGCGTTACCGGGTAGGCTACCGTGTCACGAAGATAAATGGAAAAGGAAACTAAACACTCAAATAACATAAGCCCGAAGGCATATTTATTTGACAGAATAACGGGAAGAAAAGGTATTTGTTGTGTAGGTATTAAGTCTGGGCAACACCTGGTACAGAACCGCAACAGAACAGCTAAAGTATAAGAGATATAAAAATGGTGTCATAGCAAAAATTATTCCATGTGAAGAGCATTTTCTGCTGTGAGAATAAATTTGGAGATCTGGAACCCTGTTGTGGATCTCCAAAGCCCAGCGACACTATAACATAATTAAGGAATGACGTCTTAGCAAAAGTTGTTTAGTCTGATGGGCATTTCCTGTGGACTTACGAAAATGAAAGATCTGGAATCTGTTTTACCGTCCCCGGGCCTCAGAATTCTACATCAAACGTTTCAGATCTTCGATTTTCTTGACGACCCCGTTGTCACTGGCAAAAGCAACAGGATCCGCGTACGAAGTCGCGGGCAGAAGCTAGTATTAAATATATTACAGAGACTGACTCCACAAAATTGTACAAATAAATAAGGAAACAAGATGAATATGGAAGAAAAACTGATAGTAAAAAGATTTTAGAAGTAGTGAAAGAGGTTGATATCGTCTTTTGAGACAAAATTTAAAAAAAAACTTTATTTTTGAAAAAGCCTTGGATGTTCTTCACGAATGAGATATTTTGTGTAATCTTAATTCTTTCTATTTTTCCATATTATATTGTTTAAAGACAATTTTTTATGTGATTTTAAACACAAATGTTCCTGTTTAAGTAATATTTTAAAGGTTTTATTTAAAATCGCTGATTCATAGGTACTACTTACTTTTTGATCTATTATAGAACCTACTGCAGAGCAAATAGAGACCATTTTTCAATAGTAGAAAAGTGGCCGAAAACTAGCAAAAATAACGGCCGGGAACTGACGCAGGCGGCCGAAAACCGGCGAAATCGCTATTTTCAGAGATTTTTATTTTTGGAATTTTATTATGACATTGACAAGTAAAACGTCTACAAATATTAAAACTACATTATCTTTCGAGTTCAAAAATACTGGAGAAAGTAATCTGGTACTTCATTATCAATGAAAAAAATCGCCATGAAGTCAGACAGTCGCCTAACTGGCCGAAAACCGGCTAAGTCACCCTATAAAAGACACGGACGCGTCGCAGACAGTGCGCCGTCACGAGGCGCGCACTAGAAGCTTTTCTCGGCATTCAACCGTCCGATTTTGATACGACAACATGTCTTCTTCTGAAGATGAAGATGTATTGGCACTGGTATATCTCGCTAATCTGCAGAGGGTTAGACGTTACTGGGTACATCCGGTATGGCTAAGCAATGGACAGAATAGATTTTTTTAAATAATGGAGGATCTACATTATTATCCTGATCGTTTTCAAGAAGTATACAAGATGACTCCACAATGTTTTAACATTATTATGTCCAAAGTGAAGAATGCTTTACAGAAAAAGGACACAAATTGGAGAGAATGTATATGTCCTGAAGAAAGATTACTTATGTTGCTAAGGTAAGTGAAACAAATAATCTTTAATCATTTTTATATTGTTTTAAGATTTTGTTACAAAATTAAAAAATTACCAAACATAATAATCAATTATTTCAAATTCAATTGTTACAAATTCTCCAAATTGTTCGACGAAGGGGATTCATTATTGTAACACTGTGTATTGCGCATGTGGGTAGATGAAGCCGAAATGACCGAATATGGTGACAAGTTGAAATACGTATTTTCATCTTGTCGACAGTCTTCAAAATGTTGATAACCGGATGAAGATGCGACATTTCGTGGTGATGCTGGAGATGCTATATTTTGAAATGCGTGTTGTGGAGATGCAGGTGAATTATTTTGAATGGTATGTTGTATTACTGAAGGAGGTGCGATATTTTTAATAGTCTGCTGTGGAGCTGCTGGATCTGCAACATTTTGAAATGTTTGTTGTATTGGTGGAGCTGGAGCATAATATGGGACTGTGTTGAATTGAGAAATACAGGCGGATGATGCGATATTTGATGTCGATGTACTGGTAGATGTTGCCTCATTTTCATCCAAGATTTTCGTCGCTAACTGCATCACTCCCATCTTGAACCTTCTTTTTTGAGCCACATTCATGGCCTTCATTTCAGGCAACATACTTTGGAGGAAAGAAAGGTCTGTATCAAGTGGTCCATCTTTTTTTTCATCTCTTCGTTTTGAGGTGAAGTAATCGTACGCAGATTGATTGACTTCTTTGAGAGTAATCGTTGTACCTTTTTTGCTTGAGCTTACGGATAACGGCGAAGGATGTCTTTCTGTGCGTGGAGATGGTGTGAGAGAGGGAGGCTGATACGGTGACATTGAGTCCTCGCCAGCGTCACTGTCGTCCGTTTGAACAGGATCAGTAGGAAGGTTAGATTTGGATGGTCTTGATTTTAAATATCCATCCAAAAATGTTAAATGTGGGGCGAGATAATATTCTCTCAGTACTTTGGCTGCAGAGCCAGATGGAAGCAATTTTGATTTATTGTACTTTCCATATCTGTTCCGTATGTTTGCCCAGCGTGCTTTGCAATCAGTAACTGAAACAATTAAAACATCAAATGTCAAAAGCTAAAGCATTATAATATATTTTACATAAGATATTTCTTTACAGGTATTTCGCAGACGGATGTTCATTCAAATCACTATCAACTTACTTTCTACGAGGGAAATCGACAATTCGACAAATAGTATACGATACCTGTCAAATTCTATGGGAAACATTACAACCAGAATATATGCCTATTCCTAATACAGAAAAATGGCTGGCGGTAGCTGAACGTTTTCATACTCTCTGGAATTTACCAAATTGTACTGGAAGTCTTGATGGTAAACATATTCGTATAAAAGCTCCACCTAACTCAGGGTCAGCATACATAAATTACAAAGGATACTTTTCCATTGTATTATTGGCATTAGTAGACGCTGACGGATTATTTTTAACGATCGATGTTGGGGAATATGGCCGAAACAGCGACGGGCGTGCGTTGCAAGTTAGTGCTCTTGGACTAGCTATACAGCGTGAAGATCTTAATCTACCAGAACCCTCTCCATTTCCTGGAGAAACACGACCTGTGCCGTATTATTCTGTAGCAGATGAAGCTTTTCCTCTTAAAAAGAACATAATGAAACCTTACTCAAGGATTCAACTGACTAATGCAAAAAGAGTATTCAATAACCGACTATCTAGAGGACGGAAATCTGTAGAATGTGCCTTTGGAATGGCAAGGACCAAATTTCACGCATTGAGCATGCCCCTAAGCTGTGACCCTGCTAAAGCTGATGCAATAATACAAGCTATGTGTATATTGCATAACGTTATTCGAAAATGCGATGGAATATTTACACAGCCATATATCCAAAATACGTTGGTTGGAACAAGAATTGTTTCACAATCCCGAGAAACCGCAGAAAACATCAGGGAATACCTCACCAATTACTTCGTGAATCGGGCTCCTATTCCCTTTCAAGATAGACATAATGTATGAAATCTACATATTTAACATCTGCTCTCCATCTACAACACTAGTACTGCAACTCCATCCTAGTATCAAAGTTAATAAACAATGCTACTTGTGAGCGTTTATTTAAATATTTGATTTTAATAAACAATATTAGGTACTTACCTGTTTCATTTAATGTCCTGGCAATTATTGACCATGCTTGATCTTGGACACTTCTGTTACAATAATCTGGTCTGTTATAATTATAAATTACTGGATTATTTTCAATTAAATTACAAAATGTAACGTTAAAATCAAAGTCGTCACGCATTTTAGGTAACGTTCGTTCGCACGTAACGTTATGACTACTCCGACGCAAGATGCACAATGGCGAGCGGGCGAGCGCTGTGAGAACCTGCCCTCCGCGCCCTTTCCGCTCCCCCGCTTGCGCCCGTGCAGGCCCGCGCCCTGCCTGCGCCCTGTCCTTTCTATATGTTTTCCAACAGGGCGCCGACGAGTTAACGTCGTGACGGCGTCCCGTCTTTTCTGTATGTTTTACGTCGCGACGGCTGTATACACTTTATATGCAAGTAGATTAAACGGGCGTCGCGACTGCGACGGGTCCGTGCCTTGCGTCTGTTCTGTGTGGCCGGTGCCTCACAGGCACACGGCTAAGACTAGGCCGAAAATATGCATGATAAGTAGTAATAATAAACACAATGTATTTTTTCATGACTAAACATCTACATATCCTGCACCAAAACATCGCAGGCTTGCTGGCGAAATGTGACACCCTTGCAGTCAGCTTGAATGAAATGTCAGATAGAAATATAAACGTGGACGTTCTTTGCATTACGGAGCATTTCATGATGGAAGGCTATGACAAACACCTTAACTTAAAGAATTACTGCTTGGCGGCTTCTTTCAGTAGAAAAGAAAGCAAGAGAGGTGGTGCATGCATACTGGTGAAGTCAGGCCATCAATGGAAAGAGTTGCCTAAAATTGCAAAAATGTCATCAACGGGTATCTTTGAATGCTGTGCCATTAAACTTGTTACTCATAGGATTGTTTATGTTTGTATTTATAGAGTACCTAATGCTAAAAATTTCAACGAATGTATGAATAAATTAGAAATAGTATTACAGACTATAGTGAAAAATAATTATAAAAATATTGTTTTAGTAGGTGACTTTAATATAGATGTTCTTAAGAGAAATAGGCAATCATTAGAATTTGAAAACATGTTATTGAGCTTTAACTTAAAACTAGCTCTTTATCAACCGACGCGTCTTAAGAGCCAAACATGCATAGATAATTTTGCGCATAATTTTAAAAAGTCCTGTAAAGCCACAGTATTGGAGTTAGCGTTGTCTGACCATACTGCGCAGTTATTGAAATGTCCAATTAGTAATGTATGTACTTTTAAACGGTGGACGAAGAGAAGCCGTGATTACAGTAACGACAACATTAATAAGTTTAAAGGCTATCTGCAAAACCTAACTTTTTCAGACATATATGCAGCCAAGGACCCAAATGTAGCATATGAGGAGTTCTTAGATATTTTTATTTTGTTATACGACCAGTGCTTCCCCGTAAATCTTATTTCAGTTAATGTCCATAATAAACAAAAATGGGTATCGCGTGGTATTAAAAAATGCAGTGAGAAGAAACGTCAACTATTGTTTGTGGCAGTATCGAATAAAACCTACTCAACAAAATAAAACGCGATTTAAGAATTACTCAAAACTATTTAAGAGAATAATAAATTAAACACAGAAAGCACAACATAATTACAAAATAAAGACATCAATAAACAAATCCAAGACAACCTGGCAAATTATAAATGAATCAAAATTAAATATACCAAAGAATAATATCCCTAAAATTAAAATTAATAATGAAATTATATCGGATCCAAACCATATTTCAAATTCATTTAACGATTATTTTATCGACAAAATTCAACCCTCGCTCAATTCAGGGCATAGAGTAACAAAAAATATCTTGAACAAAAAGGATTCTATGTTTATCGCTCCAAGTTTTCCGAATGATATATCGAAAATCATTCTAGCGCTAAACAATACAAATAGTGTGGGTTATGACGGGATCAGTACAAAAATACTAAAAGCAGTAGCTGATGAAATAAGTCACCCGCTCAGTCATATAATAAATGTATGTATAAGTGAAGGTATTTTTCCAGACGCATTAAAAAAAAATCGGTAATAAAGCCACTGTTTAAAAAACAAGACAGGGAACTAATGGAATGTTACAGGCCAATTGCATTAATACCGATGTTTTCAAAAGTAATTGAATACTATATTTATAATAAACTTAGTTTTTATTTAGAAGTGAACAATATACTCTGTAATGAACAAAAAGGGTTTCGAAAAAAGAAAACAATCAATATGGCAGTTTATGACTTTTTACACTCGATTATGTCAAATATGGATAAAAATACTCCAGTCTGTGCTATATTTTGTGACATGACCCAGGCATTTGATTATGTCCAACATGATATTTTATTAAAAAAGCTTGAAGCATACGGTGTTAGAGGGAACGTTCTTGAACTTATTAAATCATATTTGCACGACAGAAAACAAATAACTGAAATAAATAGACTAAACATTAAAACAAAACATGAAGAAAGCATTCTATCGGAGGAACGAACCGTTACCTACGGAGTTCCACAAGGGAGTGTTTTAGGACCTCCACTTTTTACCCTTTACATAAATGACTTTCCAAAGTCAATTGATCATCCTGTAACACTTTTCGCGGACGACAGTACTATAACTATACCCTGTAATAATAAAGACCTATATAAATATGACATTAATAATACATTGATCAATACTATACAATGGTTAGACAATAATAATTTGAAAATTAATTTAAGTAAGACAGTAATTGTGCATTTTAGCCAGCGTTTATTGACCTTTTCCAATCTTGACATAACATATAACAATATTACAATTGACACGGTTAGTACAACTAAGTTTCTGGGACTAATTATTGACCGACAATTAAATTGGAAGGATCACATAGATGCTCTAAGTAAAAGAATTAGTAGTAGCGCCTATGCATTGTACTTACTTTCACGAAATGTCAATAGGGAGGCGTTATTAACAGCCTACTACGGTCTGGCTGAATCCGTTCTTAGATATGGTGTTATCTTTTGGGGTAACTCGACTAACAGAGAAGTAGCATTTAAAACACAGAAGAGATGCCTAAGAGCAATGTTTCATTTGAAAACCACGGACAGCTGCAAACCCTACTTTATAATGCATAAAATTTTAACATTGCCATCTATATATATTCTCGAAACTGTTATGTTTTGGATTGGATTGTCAGGAACAGTCCTAAATTATTTCCGCGCAGAGCAGATCAATTTCCCAGGAACAGGCGTGACCAAACCCAATTATGTGTACCTCCCTGTAGGACTGCACTTATGCGCAAAAGTGTTTTCCATATGGCTCCAACTATTTACAATAAGTTGCCTAAAAGTTGGAAGGAGCTTAATAATGTGCACTTGAAAAGAAAACTTAAGACATATTTAGTAAATAAAGCATACTATACCATTAACGAGATCCTAGAGGAAAGATTTGTATTGACATAATAGCTTATTTGTTTTTTTTTGTGTTTTTTTAATTTACAATGGAATAGTTTAATTATTTTTGGATCCTTTTATTATTACTTTTTTTATAGTTGACATGTTTATTGTATATTAGTTGTTGGCGCGCACACACGCCCCGACCATGCATGAGCGGGACGCGGGAGGAGAGGGATAGCTGTAGCGTCTCACCCCGCGCGCCCGCGCCGCGCGCCCGTCTGCGCGCGCGGCGGTCGCCGCCTGCCGGCGCCGCAGGCCTGCGGCGCCGCCGCCAGTACGACCGCAGCACCCATCACGTGCGGGCGTCGACATTAATTGCGCGCGAACGACGAGCGAACCTCATAATTATCATTATTGTCGCGTAGCGGTTTGTACTCATTTTTTATATCAAATATATTACAAGTTATCAAGAAATCGGAGCATCATTTATCTCCACACATCAACCTTCACCAGGACGAGATCACAGCCCCAACATTGGTCCTTCAGAGCCCTATATAAGTAATTGAAAGAACTGGAAAATTGAAGAGAATTGGAGAAATTCAACGAGGAACCTCAAGGCAGCAGCCGGCATCCCGTGGTTCGAGGCATCACGTCATATTTCAACGAGTCAAGATCGTCGAGCGTGCCGACCGTGCATCGTGGCATTGCATTGCCGCGTGCCCGTCCGCCAAGCCCGCGTGGAGACCCGACAAAATGGCGTCGGAGTAAACGTGGATCAACGAGCAATAGCCTGGAGGGCAATAATCTTGTGAGTTCGTTCCAATTAGCTTCTCAAAGTAAAAGGTCTAATGTAGCTATCGCATTATTTAGCCCATTACCACAGTTTTTTGACCATTGCGTTTCTTTCTCAAGGTTTAATAATTATAGGTGGATATCTCATTAATTATCCCCCATTGCGTTTCTTGAACACAGTACCTACGTGACTGTCATTCTCATTATATCACTTAATACGATATAAATTCATTAAAAACCTGTGATTATCCCGTCCTTACCTAGGATTAACTCTTTTACATTAACCGTTTTTATTAATTAACATTAATTTTATCGCATTCCAACAGGATTTGCGCCAGCCAGGCCGATCAGAGCAGCGACGCCACGTGTCGCGCGTTGCTTGCTGTTTTCGCCTGCACCGGGGCTACGCCCTTGCTTTCAAGTCGGACAGTGGCTGCTTGCTGCTGGCCTGTCCGACCGTGCCCACCCGCTTCTTGCCTGTATCTGCACGCTTGCATTTAAGTATAACCTGCTGTCATTGCACCTATAAAGTTTGAGAGTTTCACGTTTTATTGTGTGAATTTACCGGCTTGGTTTATCAAATTCATTTTAAGTTATAACTGTTCACAATGCCTAACCTCAAAGAACTAAGGAAAAAACGTGCTTCCTATAAAGCGAAACTTACACAGTTTGAAAAATATCTGCTAATCATGTGCACGTGTGACAAACCGAGTAATGTTCAACTCAGTGAGCTTGGGGCCAGGTTGCAAAAGATTGAAGAGAGCTATGGCGAATATGATTCCGTACAGATTCAGATCGAAAGTTTGCCGGACATTACAGATGCCGAGTGTCAAGATGAATATAGCGAGCGCGAGCGCTTTGAGACGCAGTACTTCGCGGCAGTCGGCAAGGCTCGAGAGGTGCTTGGCAGGCCGGGCTCTGTGGAAGCGGAGCACAACTTGGATGGTTCAGTAACAGGTTCTGTCCTCACTGCAGGTGGGCCAAGCTTAAACTTAAAATTACCTACAATACATCTACCTACCTTCTCTGGGCAATATGAAAATTGGTTAGAATTTCATGACACTTATGTATCTCTAATTCATGCTAATGGCAAAATACCTAAAATTAGTAAATTTCATTATTTACGGTCAGCATTAAAAGACAATGCTGCGAACGTTATTACTTCTTTGGATTTTTCTGAAAATAACTATGATACAGCATGGTCGCTATTATGTGAACGTTATCAAAATAACAATTTGCTTATCAACAATCATATTGATGCATTACTTAATTTTGAAAACATTACAAAGGAATCTTCCTCATCATTGAGAAGCCTCATAGATACTGTAAATAAAAACCTTAGGTCTTTAAAAATGCTTGAGGTCAATGTTCAAAATTGGGATCTTATGATTATTCATGTTATGTGTAAAAAATTAGATAGTACAACTAATAGGACATGGAAAGAACATCAGAACCTTCAAAAACATAGAATCGCCACTTTAGAACAATTTATCGATTTTGTTAAAGGGCGTGCTGAACTTTTGGAATCAATAGATCATACCAATAGGATCTCCCGTAGGCACAGTGAACCTTCAAATGCTAAACCGAAAACATTCGTTGCTAATCAAAAACATAAGAAACGATCAACGGATTCATACACATGTCCGCGGTGCAAGCAAAACCATCCTATCTATATGTGTCCTCAGTTCATGTCATTGTCTGTGACAGCTCGAATTGCAGAAGCTAAAAGACTCAACCTGTGCAACAATTGCTTAAGACAAGGACATGGACCTCAGGATTGCAAATTTGGGCCATGCAGAGTATGTAGCAAAAAACATAACACCACACTGCATACAGACGAACCTGCACTTCCACAGCAGTCCGATACTACTGTGTCTCAAGACAAATGTGTTGTCTTAGCCTCACAGGGAGATTGCCACTCAAATGTAGATTCAACAATCCAAACTGACGTCGCCTTGTCATCTACACATAATGGTTGCGTATTGCTGTCTACAGCACTCATAGACATTATTGATTGTAATGGTACAAAACATACTGTCCGTGCCTTACTGGATAATGGTAGCACATCTAACTTTATAACAGAGAAGCTAAGTAACCGACTTAACTTGCCAGTTAAGTCTACTTCAATTTCAGTGGAAGGTTTAAGTCAATCATTACATGTGACTAAACGTTCTAGTTTGACTATTTCCTCACGCACCGAGTTATACATCAACACCATTGATTGCTTTATTGTACCAGGAATAACTCAGTTATTACCTACCACACGTTTTGACATCTCACAGCTGAACATTCCAAAGAACTTAAAATTAGCTCATCCTAGTTTCAACATTCCGTCAGAAATTGACATATTATTGAATGCTGAAATCTTTTGGAACTTATTAGGTACAAAACGCATATCTTTAGGTAGGAATAAACCAGTTCTCATTAATACAAGAGTGGGTTGGTTGGTATCAGGAGTAATGCATAAACAAGAAACTAAAGGTAATAAGTCTACCGCCTATTCAAACACAGCTCACTGTAATTTTTTGAATGATGGCCACCTTCAACAACAATTAGATAGATTTTTCGAACTAGAATTCGTTTCATCACCCCGTACAACAACAAAGGAGGAAAATGAGTGTGAACAAAACTTTATAAAAACAACCACTCGTGAGAAAGATGGCCACTTTGTTGTACAAATTCCTTTAAAACAGTCACCAGAAACATTAGGCGACTCATACGAACAAGCGTTATCTAGATTTCAGTCTTTGGAAAGAAAGTTCAAACGTGACTCATTGTACAAAGAAAAATACTCGAGTTTCATTAAAGAGTACATTGACCTCGGTCATATGTCGTTAGCTAATCACAGTACCGACAAATGTTCATATTTCATGCCACATCACGGTGTAGTTAGAGACTCTAGTTTAACTACTAAATTAAGAGTTGTATTCGATGCGTCAGCAAAGAGTACATCACAATTGTCATTTAATGATATACAGTATGTGGGACCTACAGTCCAAGATAGTTTAATAGACATATTAATTCGATTTCGACAACACAAATATGTTGTTACATCTGATTGTGAAAAAATGTACCGTTGTGTACTGGTAGCACCAGAGCAACGATGCCTTCAACAAATCTTGTGGCGGTTTGATGCCACCCACCAAGTAGATACTTATAAGCTTAATACTGTAACCTATGGCACTGCAGCCGCTCCATATATGGCCACACGGTGTCTAGTGCAACTAGGCCAGGAGTGTTCTTCTCCACTAATACGTGAAACAATATTACACGACTTCTATGTGGATGACTTTATATCAGGCCACAACTCAGAAGCAGAGTTGCTACAAATATGTCAAGGAGTCATTAAGGAATTAAAAAAAGGTCAATTTAATTTAAGAAAATGGCGTTCAAATAACATGTCTATATTAAACAGCATAAATGAAGGTGACATTGATGATCATTTGCTAAAATTAGTCACTGATGATCATGCAAAAACATTGGGTCTGCAATGGTCTTGTACGGCTGACACTTTGAGTTTTGCAACAATTAGCGACCCTTTAAATAGTAAAATAAGCAAACGATCTGTATTGTCAACAATAGGACAGGTTTTTGATCCATTAGGTCTTGTAAATCCTTGCATCTTGCAGGCCAAGGTACTGTTGCAAGAATTGTGGGCTTCAAAAATTGCGTGGGATGATACATTACCACCTGAATTTGTAGAAAGATGGTTGAAATTTTTGAAATCGCTGTCACAATTAAATAACATTATTATACCCAGACTTATTCTATGCGATCAAGCTGTACGCTATGAGCTACACACCTTTAGTGATGCTTCCTTGCAAGCATATAGTGCTTGTGTTTATGTTCGGTCAGTCTCAAAGGATGGCAACATTATGGTCCATCTCGTCATGGCTAAAAGCAAGGTAGCGCCTCTAAAGGGCATGACAGTACCAAGGTTGGAGCTTAGCGGAGCGTTAGTAGCTGTTCGGTTAGCAACAAAGGTTAAAAACGCTCTAAGACAATTTATACATTCATGGACATTCTGGTGTGACTCCACAATTGTCTTGGGTTGGATCCACACACCAAAATCATCTCTAAAGGCATTTGTTTTCAATAGAATCAACGAAATAACTGATGCTACCAATTCAAAAGATTGGAATTACATTCCTACTAAAATGAATCCAGCAGATATAGGATCTAGAGGTTGTAATGCCACTCAGCTGGAAGGCTCTAAACTGTGGTGGTCAGGACCACAGTTCCTAGCACAACCAAAACCACAATGGCCAACTCAAACCCATACCATACCCATAAACCTACCAGAAACTAAAGTACTGTGCAACCTTGTTCGTGAAGAAAACAAATTTATTCATAAGTTTTCAGGCTTTAGTAAATTGCAACGTGTCACCGCTTACATATTACGCTTCATAAACAACTGTAGGCATCCTCATAATAAATCAACAACATTCCTAACTATTTCTGAATTAAATTCAGCTACATTACTTTTATGTAAACTTATTCAACTAGATCTGTTTTCAGATGAATACTCTACATTAAAAAAAGGCCAGTCATTAAAAAGGTCACAGTTACTAAATCTTAATCCATTCATGTCACATGAAAATGTAATAAGAGTTGGAGGTAGATTATCAAATTCAAATTACACTTATGATGTTAAACATCCTATTTTAATCCATGCTTCTCATTATGTCACCCTCATTTTATTCAGACATTATCATACATTATTAATGCATGCAGGACCTCAATTACTGCTTGCTACATTAAGACAGAGATTCTGGGTAATAGGTGGTCGCAATCTTGCCAGAAAAATCACACATGAGTGTCATAAGTGTTGTAGATTCGCCGGCAAAACTATTCAGCCAATCATGGCGGATCTGCCTAAGGAACGTGTTCATAGTGAGCATCCATTCAGTAACACAGCTGTCGATTATGCTGGACCTATTCTAATTGCAAACAGAAAGGGTAGGGGTAGCCAACTTATAAAATCGTACATTTGTATATTTGTGTGCTTGGCAGTGAGGGCAGTTCATGTCGAACTGGTCACTGATCTAAGTACTGAAGCTTTTATAGCTGCATTAAGCAGATTTATCGCTCGCAGAGGTCGGCCTGTTAACATATACTCGGATAACGGTACAAACTTTGTAGGAGCTTACAATGAACTCTCAACTTTTCTAAAATCAAGGTGTAATGACATCAGTTTAAGTGCAGCAGAGCAGGCAATCAATTTCAAATTCACTCCTGCCTATAGCCCACATTTCAACGGCTTAGCTGAAGGCGCAGTTAAGTCAGTTAAACTCCTTCTTAAAAGGATTCTATCCCTAGCCCATTTAACTTATGAAGAGTTAAACACAGCTTTAATCCAAATTGAAGGGATTTTAAATTCACGCCCTCTTATTCCATTATCTTCTGATCCCAACGATATGACTCCACTGACTCCCTCTCATTTTTTAATTGGACGGACGATCATGATGTTGCCCACTCAGGTGGACTCAGAAAGAGAGACTCAGATTAGTACTTTGCCTCGATATAAAAGGGCACAAGCCTTGGCGGCTCATTTTTGGAAACGATATCAGACAGAATATCTTTCAGAATTACAGAAACGTGCAAAATGGCAGCGCCATGACCAGGAGCTGCTGCAACTGGGAGACCTGGTCGTGATCAAAGATGACCGCCTCCCACCAAACCATTGGCGACTCGGCCGCATCATAAAGCTGCACCCTGGATCCGACGGCATCACACGCGTCGCTGACGTCAGGACGGCTTCGGGAGTGCTTCGACGAGCCTACAATAGGCTCTGCTTGCTGCCCACTTCAGACTTTGGAACAAGTTCCAACGGGGGGAGCCTGTTGGCGCGCACACACGCCCCGACCATGCATGAGCGGGACGCGGGAGGAGAGGGATAGCTGTAGCGTCTCACCCCGCGCGCCCGTCTGCGCGCGCGGCGGTCGCCGCCTGCCGGCGCCGCAGGCCTGCGGCGCCGCCGCCAGTACGACCGCAGCACCCATCACGTGCGGGCGTCGACATTAATTGCGCGCGAACGACGAGCGAACCTCATAATTATCATTATTGTCGCGTAGCGGTTTTGTACTCATTTTTTATATCAAATATATTACAAGTTATCAAGAAATCGGAGCATCATTTATCTCCACACATCAACCTTCACCAGGACGAGATCACAGCCCCAACATTAGTCTTAATAACTTATTTTGTTTTTAATGTTCTGTTTCATTTTTGTTATTTTAAATTTATTATTCTTTAATTATTTAATTTATTTTTGTTTTGTGAGAATGTTTAAGTAGTAATATTTCTGGACATTTGCACGTCACATCACGTGGCAAACATGCCTGTATCTAATAACGTTGTTCTTTTTACCATCTAGCATGCATGTATTTTCTTGTATGTATGACACATGTTTAAGCAAATAAATATTATCTATCTTATCTTATCTTATACAAAACTTTATATAATTACATATTCCATGTTTTTATTTCAGGTTTGATGAAAATTTGCAAGAACTGGATTTCTTACAAAAAAAATTTGATGTCCAATCTCCAGTGGTCACTGTCGAGGAACCGAGAGGAGTTTAAGAAATAAAGAAGAATGAAATAATTTCTAAATTACTACCGATGATGACAGAATCAAGAAAATCTTTTTGGCGTAATTTGCCTACAAATAATCAATCGGCAGATTTGTCATTTGTTGACCAAATGGAAGCAATTTAAATCTTCTTTTCGAAGTTTTCTGATTGATAATGAGTAAATAAATCTGATTTTATTACTAGGTTTGTATTACTTACCTGTGTAATTTTTTTACTCCTGTTATAGTTACCATATTTGGTCTAGACAAAAACGATTCTACGTAATCATAATTATAAATTAGATTACAAACAATTAATAACTCTTGCTATGTTTTGATCCGGGCAAGTTGATTATAGATGATATTTTCGAACCAGGTCAAAATCTAGTAAGACTTCTTACTAGGTTTTGAAGTGGTTTTGAGTGTAAAATTTTTCTTAGTTGTTTTTTTTTAATATTAGTTTGGATTATAAAATGTGTACAATATATTATGAACAGGTAATTTATATAACAAAATAAGGTTTACATACTACTTCTTCTTCTTAACAATAAATTCTCAACAGACAATGTATAGTTTAGAAGGGCTAGCCTAAAACATGTTTTTACGCTCTCCTGTAAAATTTGGTCGAAAACAGTTACTAGCTTTTGACATGGGGCAGCCGACGTGTTTTGAACTATTCTGTCGAATATACAATTTGGTATATTAAGAAAATCTGCAGGTGACAAATATTTCAATGACTTTTGATTTGTTTATTGAAGCTACTGCTTCTTCGTAGTCTCCAATTCATAAAGTTTTACTTTTTTCTTCATAGCCAATGTTGTGAAGCCACCTCATATTTAAAGTTTTGCAACACCTAATTTAATAAAAAGTATTTTGTTTTAGTTTGTAGCAACACTAACTGTAGAAATATGCTTGTCATTTTTGACTCTCTCTGTCTCTCTTTCTCTTTATCGTGTGGTTAGTGCCTAACCTGGTGTCAGAGTTTTTAGGCCGCCCATGGGCCTCTGACTTGGCTTTAAATGCCGTCGAGAAATTTCTCTCAGGCATGCTGGTTTCCTCACCGGAGAAGGATTTTTCGGATGGGAAATCATCAAATAAATCCTCCCGCTCTGGGCTGTGCAGGAGGGAGTGTCAGACTTTTACTGACTAAAACCCATCCATGTTCCTTCTTTTGCCTTTTGTGTGCCAGGGCCGCGGTATCTCTTTCGAACAGTCCCGCAACCCTGGCAGGCATCGGTCCTTTCGGACCGTCCTGTTTGCTGACATCTCTTTGAAGCGCGCGTGGAACACGAACGCGCCGTCGACACGGCCTGGCCGGACGGCTAGCTAGCCCATAGCTCACCGACCACAGGCTCACGCCTACGGTGGACCCAGCCACCACGTGGCCCCCGACGCCCGGTGTGTATCCCGCGGCGGCTGGGACGTGAGGTTGTCTCCCTCTCACGTTGCGCCACCTCCTTCGCTAGCATGACTGCTTCGCAGAAGGAGGTGACGGCGTCCCATTCCGTCTCGCTCCGGACCATGGATTGAACCACCGGACGCGAGAGGTCGCTGCCGCCCAAGAGGTGCGTGCCTTGAGTTCGAACTGGAGACCTATGACTTGGCAGTCCTACGGTCACACCACTAGGCTATCACTGCTATTTGCTATTTTTGATTGAAAAATAAAAAGGCGCTCTATTCCTCAAACTCAGTAATTTATTATTATCTCCGACTTTACCCTACTTCCATGACCTGAAGACCTCGACATTTTATATCTGGCGACCATGAGAGTGATTTTGGAGGCAAAAATCGAGAGGCGGCTTGATGCAACTACTCAAAGAATTAGTTCTAGTGGTCAATTTACAAAATATCATGAAGTATTCAAAGAGTGACATAGGTTAGATATTATAGAAAGAGTACCAGACTCTGAAATTGAACATAACAAAGGTCATAATCTACCACATAGGGCTGTGATAAAGGAGTCAAGTCTAACCTCTTCATTAAAGCCAGTCTTTGACGCCTCAGCGAAGGACCGCAATGGATTATGTTTGAATGCTTGTTTGGAGAAAGATATTAACATGATAGATCTTATCCCTAATTTATCAATTGGATTTCGAACAAGAGCTATAGGAGTGACAGCAGATATTCAGAAAGCATTTTTACAAATCAGCTTACCCTCTGAAGATAGAAATTATTTAAAATTTTTGTGGTGGGAATATGAAAGTCTCCAAAATGTAGTAAATCATAGACATTGTCGTGTAGTATAGTCCGTTTTTATTAGCAGCTATACTCAGGCATCATCTTTGACACACAAGTGGTCTAAATGCAAAACTACTTAAGAGATCATGGTACGTAGCTATAACTAGAAGTGCGTGAACTTGAAGTGTTGCTGGTTTACGGTCATTTACAGATTTGGTTGTTTCATTTAAATTAAATTAATCTGCAGTATTCAGGTCATTAGCCGATTTCGCTAATGACATGGGCTCATGTGAATATGAAGACACCGCATCCTTTGTTGTGTGAATCATTTCTTGGAGATATGTAATGATGGATTGAGATAATTTTAGGTGATCTGTTTCCGGTACAGATATTGACTGACTGTGCGAGAATGAGGTTTCAAGCATCATATTTGTAATGTTGGACTGAGATGACTGTGGGCGATCTGTTGCCGGTTCATTTGACCGAGCGTGCGAGAATGAGGGTCCAGGCATTTCATTTGAAGTCGTCATATTGGACTGAGATGACTGTGGGCGATCTGTTTCCGGTTCGTTTGACTGAGTATGCGAGAATGAGGTTCCAGGCATCATATTTGTCATGTTGGCCTGAGTTGGCTGTGGGCGACCTGTTTCCGGTTCATTTGACTGAGTATGCGAGAATGAGGTGCCAGGCATTTCTTTTGAAGTCGTCACATTGGACTGAGATGGTTGTGGGCGATTCTCGTGAACAATTGGAGCAGGAAAATGAATACCAACTTCACGGGGGGCGCAATCTGGACATGGAAGGTCGGTTACGGAACTCGGGAGATAATCAAGCTCTGTGAATATTAGTCTGTCAAATGGATGTATTCCACATTTAGCATACGATTTCTGTAATATTTAATGGAGGCATAGCCTTTTGAAAAGCAATACCAATGATTTCTCCCAAGTCGTAAATCGTAACAGGCTTTCCTGGAGCTGGCCTCATGAGCCAAGAGTCAATAGCGGCATTGTAGAATGTCTTAAAAGGGCCATATATCCCCACATCCAGATCCAGCCACAATCAGGGTGCAAAGTGAGAATATGAACGCCCGCATCCTTGGCCACATTTAACGCGTCTAAACGCAGATGTGATTCATGATTATCCATGATCAGTATGCATGGATTATCTTTGGGTGCATTTGTGTTTTTAATTAAGTGTTTAATAGCTTCCGAAAAGATGGTACTGTTCATCCAGCCTGTAGGCGTAGCCAGTCCGAGAGTACCAGGTGGCGTGTTTTTGATCCTTGAAATTTTTCCTCGGGAAAACCATTATAGGGATTCGGATGCGGGACCGCCAGCTAAGTAGGCAGGTCACTTCAAACTGCGCCAACCGCATCGCAAATATGTATTCGTTTGTTTTTCTCTACTTTGTCCTATATTGGTCTAGTTATTTTAACTATGAGTAGTATGGAAAAATATGGGAATTTGGAAATAATTTATAATAGCACATTTTTTCGGTGAAACTGACATTTCATAATTTTAGGTATAGGTAGGTTGAGACATCATTGATTATTTATTTACAACCTTTCATTTACAATGTGCTTATTTACATTATTTAGCTTGTAAGTGGGTTCAAAGATGTTTTAATACCCATAATATATGCTCACTTTAGTAGATTACAAGTTTTAAAATAGGTACATCAATATTTCTTTTAATAAAAACCACACTTTTTAAGTGTACTTGCCAGAAAAGTAGGTACACGGCGGCTCAAGATAGTACATAGTGACTCACGAGTCACTGTGCTTACATTTGAGCCACTGACCACGCCGCAGCCATTTTGAATTCACCGACGTATAACTTT
Source organism: Eugnorisma glareosa (assembly GCA_947578425.1). Taxonomy (NCBI): domain Eukaryota; kingdom Metazoa; phylum Arthropoda; class Insecta; order Lepidoptera; family Noctuidae; genus Eugnorisma; species Eugnorisma glareosa. The sequence goes on along the minus strand of OX387960.1, from coordinate 12,501,828 downwards.
CACATGGCTTACCGAAGGGAATGCGAATCTATGTCATTGCCTAGCATAATAACGTTACTTTGCATCGAAATAACAATAATTGTCTAAATGCTTGGATTTCAATACATAAAAACATGTGTAACTTACCTTAAAAAGTAATTTTGCACCCACCGAAACACAAAATCACTTTTTATACATGTGTCCTGCGCGGGAGCGGGCGGGTAACTGATTTTTACGTGTTTGGGTGTCGAACGCTCTCGGCTAATGAAGGAGGCAGATAGATATTGCTGTTCTATCTAAGAAATGTAGCCGCGAGTCAAGTGTACCCGACCGAGCCACCGTTGTCAACCCGACCCTACGCAAACCGACGTAGCTTTCGTTACTCAAAGTTGTGCCGCTAATAATACACAGGATTATGTTCAGCCAAACAAGACGTTTGTATTGTCTGACCTACATATTGGCGAAATGGAAGAAAAACATTCTAAATTATAAATAGATTTACTAAATAAGTATCCCAGTTGTTTTGCTGAATGTAGCAGTGAACTTGGTTGTACGGATTTAATTGAAATACATATTTCTACCACTTCAGAAACACTTGTGTTTTGTAAGCCCTATCGATTACCCTACAAAGAAAATTAAATTGTGCAGGAAAAGGTGAATGACCTTTTATCCGCGGGAATAGTCAGTGTCTTTTTGTACGTGATCGCGGACAGACGCGTTTCGCATCGCGGAGTGAATTTTGTTAAGTTTGTGAATTCTTATGCTGTGATTGGTGGACGTTGCTTTTTTTGATTCCTTGTCACTCCTGCAGTGACTTATTCGAGTGTTCACGCCCAGTAGGCGGAGTTAGAGCGGGATATCGAATTTCTGCCAATTCATGGACCAAATAGTGTTTTAAAAAATCTCTTTTGAAACGCTCAAAAACAATTAACTTCGGCTGGATTCGAACTGGCGCCTGCGCGCTTGTGAAGCGGTGCGTTTGCGCACTACGCCAAGCGGTCGACTGTGCTACGAGTTGAAATAACCATTCGCTAATAGCTAGCTAACCTATTCAACGCCCCTGTGCTTTGCCTAGCTTTTTATTCAGCTTCGGAGACTGCATTATCCGTCAGCTATGCTACGTACGGCGCGCTCGCCTCCTGCCAGGTCTACGAGCACCCAGCCCTTGCTTGCAACGCAATCAGAACCTGATCTTTCTGCTGACTTGTCGACCACCGTAACAACCGTCGGTAATATTTTACCCAACATCACCCCAAGGGCCGGCAAACGCTTTCGGGGTAACGAGAGCTATCTTGAGCCGGATCAATTTGAGGAACTTAAAAATATGTTGCTTTCTTGGAAATCCGATCAAGACATCATCCTCAATAAATTAGTGTCCGAGGTGGCTGAATTGAAACAGCAAAACAATTCTATCCAGAAGTCTAACCTTGAGATTGAAAAATCGATTTTGTTCATCAATGCTAGTTATGAGGATATGAAAACCCGACTTGAAAACCTGGAACGGGAGCGCACGGGGTATGAAAGGCGTCTGTGTGACCTGGAAAATAGAAATAGTGAGCAGACCGTCGCAATACTGGAAGCAAAAATCGACTCAATGGAGCAGCAAGCACGCCAGTGTAATATTGAAATATGTAACTTGCCTGATAAGCGCAATGAAAATCTGCTTACTATAGTGCAGTCTATTGGAACGGCTGTAAGTTTCCCTGTATCTCAGAATGACATCATATCAATTAATAGGGTTCCCCACGCACGGCAAGGAGATATCAAGCCTAAGAATGTGATAGTAAAATTGAAATCACGGATTCTTCGCGACAACTTACTTAGCGCCTACCGTAAAAAGAAGAGTCTCAAATCCGACGAATTGGGAATTTCAGGCGCTACGCTACCAGTGTATATTAACGAACACCTGACTCTAAAAAATAAGGCCTTATTTCGTAAGTGTAAAGAAATCGCCGGAAAACGTGGTTTTAAATACGTATGGATTAAGAACGCAACGATCCTTGTACGTGAGAGGGATGGGATTGCGGCCTTTGCTATACGGTCTGAAAATGACCTCAAGAAGATCATTGCCAATGAGAAGACATGTGTCTAATACTATACCTATTGGGCAATACAGATTTATTTTGATTGTATTTCTTCGATCTGCATTGATCTATTTGTACATTTTGTGTAAATGTGTGAATATTTTATTTATCTATGTCTGCATGCTATTACTTTTATATACCCTGATTTTATATATGTTTTACTGCTCGCTAGTAATTTTATATACCTTGATTTTTTACATGGTCTGTTACCTGCTCTTTCAGTTATTTTTTAGGAGAACTATTGTTATTTATAGTATGCCACGTCTTATTTATCATATAGTCATGTTAAACAAAGTGTCGTTTAGGGCCAAAGAGAAAACGAATAGTTATAATTTCTGGTTCTACTTTACTTTAGATGCCAAATTGTATACCTGGACGTTTCATATTGCTGTACTATTTAGTTTATGTGTCAACAATTGTTATCTATGGCTACTAATAATTTTCTGATATATTACCAAAATTGTAGAGGAATTCGTACTAAGTTGCACACGCTTTATATGAGCATCATGTCGTGTTCTTATGATATTATCATACTTACTGAAACCTGGCTCATTCCAAACATTCACGATAGCGAGTTTATAGACGATCGCTACACAATCTTCAGGTGTGACCGCGATCGTTCTGCGACAAACAAGCGTGAGGGTGGGGGTGTCTTAATAGCCATACTTCGTGGGCTACGACCGACTACCATTGCGACACAATTTACTCATGCTTGTGTCGAACAGCTTGTGATCCAGTTACCTGCATCACAGTCTCATAAACACCACGTCATCAGTGTCGCGTATATACCACCTCGCACTAGTGATGCAATATACAGGCAATACTTAGACATGTTGCATCTGATTGCTAATGATTCTACTACCGAGTCATTCTTTATTGTTGGAGATTTCAACTTGCCCGATATTAAATGGTTGGACCAGGGTAATTGTGCAGTGGCAGATACCACAACTTCAAGCGGCCAGCTAATACTGAATTTTATGTCATTAATAAACGGTTCACAATACAATAAGTCTAGAAACAGCCTCGGACGAATACTTGATTTGTTTATCTCCAACACTGACTGTCAGACTGTATCCTGTACGTCACTACTTCCGGCTGACACCCACCATCCTCCTTTTTCTGTATTTGTAGATCTTAACATGCAATTTGCCCCTATGAAATGCCGATCTGTACCTAGGTATAACTATCATAAAGCTAAATATCTTGACATCAATGCAGAATTCAGTTCTATAAACTGGGAAACCAAACTCGCTCATCTGACCGCCGAACAGGCTGTCAATACTTTCTACGATACTTTATACGGAATAATTAGACAGCACGTTCCAGTAACTCGAATAAAAAATTCACAATTTCCTGTATGGTTCACACCTTCCCTGATCCGTATTTTTAAAAGTAAAGAACGTGCGTGGATTAAGTGGAAAATGTATCAAAACCTGTGTGACTACAATCACTTCTCGGATTACCGTAAATTGTTTCAAGATGAATCCGTTATTTGTTTTAGAAATTATATTAACTCGGTTGAAGACAGTATACCTAAAAATGTAAAGTATTTTTGGACATATGTATCCAACAGAAAGGGCAAGACTAACTACCCAGCCAATATGTATCTTAAAAATGCCTTGTCTGATAGCCCTACTCATATATGCAATTTGTTTTCTTCTTTTTTCGCTTCTGTCTATGAACCATCCACGTTTGACTCTGAGCATTGGGAACCCTCAAACGTATACCAGGATAGCTCTGCTTGCATACCCCATATTTACCTCACAAAAGAAGTAGTACACCGAGCAGTGAAATCACTGGACCCATCTAAGGGAGCTGGCCCCGATGGTCTTCCACCTGTCTTCTTTATAAAAACAGCTGATAATATATATACTGCGTTGTATTTACTTTTCAATAAATGTCTACATGAGGGTGTCTTTCCCACTGTGTGGAAGCAAGCATTTATTACACCTGTTTATAAAAGTGGAGATAAAGACAATGTGGAAAATTATCGTCCCATATCTATTATTTCCACCTTGTCGAAGCTTTTTGAGAGACTAGTACACGGCGCTTTATCCTCAATTACACGGCCTTATTATACCCGAACAACATGGGTTCGTTAAACGGCGTTCGACTACTACTAATCTAATGATATTTACTAACTTTCTTTTTGAAAATATGGACAGGAGAGTCCAGGTAGACGCCGTGTACACTGACTTTCGGAAAGCTTTTGACAAGGTGGATCACACAATTCTTTTGGAAAAGCTTGCTTTCAATGGTATCCGCGGCAATTTACTTCGATGGTTTGCATCATACATTCATAACAGGACACAAAAGGTCGTTATTAATGGATTTGAATCTGAGATTGTAACTGTCAAGTCCGGAGTTCCTCAAGGGTCTATCTTAGGTCCTTTGCTTTTTATCCTGTTTATTAATGACATAAAACATTGTTTTGTTAATGCAAGTTTCCTGATGTACGCTGATGATATAAAAATCTACAAAGCCTGCCAAAAACTCGGTGACTGCCTATTGCTCCAAGAATAATAATAATAATAATCAAATCTAATACATAGACTTGATACCTACTGTAAAGAGAACAAAATCTTTCTTAGTCTTCCTAAATGTCATAGTATATCTTTTACAAAAAACAAAAATAAACTTAATTTTACATACACGTTGAACAGCCAACAATTAAATGTGGTAGAATCCGTTCGCGACCTTGGTGTGACCATTGATTCGTATTTGCACTTTGACTTGCATATTGAAAATATGATAAATAAAGCCTTTAGGATGTATGGTTTTGTCATGAGATCTTCGAAAGACTTCGTGCGGCCCTCTACTTTTTTACTATTATATAAAACGTTGATAAGATCTCAATTAGAATACGCGATTCCTATTTGGAATCCGTTCTACCTCAAATACAAAAACAAGTTAGAATTAGTTCAGAAAAAGTTTTTACGTACTATGAACTATAAATGTTACCATTCGAAGATTCCGTACACACAATTATTACAGCAATATAATGTTTTATGCTTGGAGTCTCGGCGTTTACTTCTGGCGGCCATGATGCTGCATGGTTTGTGTAACAATAGATTTGACTGTATTGAAATTACAAATAAGTTACGCTACACAGTACCTAGAACTGTTATCAGACGGGCGGCCCGCGTGCCCCGGTTGTTCCACGTGGATTCATGCAGGACCAACGCAGGGGCACGAGTGCCTCTTCGTCAACTTGTGGAAACCTATAACACACACTTCATGGACATAGATATCTTCTCTCTTTCTAGTAACAAATTTAAGACATTGGCTATAAATATTCTTTCACCACAATCTTAATCTAATATTTATTACTTAATTCAAACTTTATATCACAAAATTATCATTCTGTTCTTTATTTGTTCATTTATTTACCCGTGGACAATGGTGTGGGTTATATGTTTACCTATTTTTTTAATTACTCATAATTTTAAACTTGAACATGTAACTGTTTTTTTGTCCCTAATAAATAAAAATAAAATAAGAATAGTGCGAGAATCAAACTCCAAATACGCGAGTCCTGTACTATCGCGCTCTCAACGCACGTACTGTGAAAGATCGATTCCCTCTTCCACACATTGATGAGCAGATCAATCGACTATCGGGAAAAGTGTAGGTACTTTACGGTTCTTGATATGGCGCAAAGTTACTATCAAGTTAAAATGGCGGAAAATTCAATTCATAGAACCGCCTTCATGACGTCGACTTGACAGTATGGTTTTTTTTAATGCCGTTTGGTTTGACCAAAGCGCCGGGGTTTGTAAGGCGTCCCTAGATAATAAAATAGCTACGGATCTTGATGATGTCACTTTGCCCACTGTTACAATATGTGGCGTTGAAAAATAAAAAAGCACAGCACCACTTAAAATAGAATATAATAATGATAAAATAACAAGAAAATAAAAATATTAAAATTAGCGTGTGTTAAAAAAATATCTTATGCCAGTGATTAAAAAATATAATAATAATGATGATTAGTATTAGGTAATGTACAAAATAGGCAATTTTGCCTGGAACGTTCTATTATAATATCTAAATAAAGCAAAGATATGGGTCAGTGTACCTAAACGTGTATTTTAATGAATAAACCCAAAAGCTTGAACGGAGAGTAATGTTATTTTGAAAAATGCTTTCAAAATCTACATTTAAAATCAATTGAACAATAATTATACCTGGCAACACTATACACGTATTGTCAAATCACACAAATTTTGATTTGTGTGATCAATAGCCGTTTAAACATTTCGTGGTATTTGCTTGGGTTGCACGACATTGGTCAAGTCTGATATTCGTCAAATCGGCAATTCGTCAAATTTGATATTGGTCAAAGCTGTAGTTCTTCGAATCGTCTGTTTGTCCAATTATGAAATTTGCCACATATGCTATTGGTCAAGTCCATGTACAGTCGATGAAACCATGCGTTTGGAATTCACATCATTTACTTGTAGGAACTTACATAAAGAAAAGCTGCCTGCTGTAGGTTCCTGAACAACCCGTTCCCGTCAAAATTCCGCCAACCATGAAACACTAATCACTACTATAGAGTTAAATCCTTAAAATTAATCACAGTAAACCTGTGGACATTACAGGTAAGATGCAAATCTTTGAAATAGACCTTTTTATTTTACCATTTTTTGTAGGTATAGATACAACTCTAGTGATATCATCGCTGCCAGGGTGTTTAGCAACCACACGACCAAGCAGCCATCGACAAGGCGGCAAGTCGTCCTCTTTAACTAAGACTAACGTACCGACCGATGGTTCTGAAGTTTGTTTATTCCACTTATAGCGCTTCAGAAACATTACTAAGTATTCCTGCGACCATCGTCGCCAAAACTGTTGCGCCATCCGTTGGGTCAGTTGCCACCGGCGAAGACTACTCAAAGTGCTAGATTCAAAGTTATACTCCGGCACTGCCACTAATGGCTCACACACCAGAAAATGACTTGGCGTAAATGCGTCTAAGCCATCCGGATCATCATCCATCCTCGACAGTGGTCGCGAGTTCAGGCAAGCCTCAAGTTGTGTCAGGACTGTTGATAACTCCTCGTAAGTAAGGGTTGAATCTCCAACTACTCGCCGAAGGTGGAATTTTATCGATTTAATTCCGGCTTCCCAAAGACCACCAAAGTTAGGCGAGTATGGAGGGATAAAATGCCACTTCGTTCCCTGAGACGCTAGACAGTCAGCGAGTTCCTTGGTCAGACTAGCTTGCTCCGCTGAGAATAACTTCTTTAACTCCCTTGAGTTAAAGAAGTTATTCCCCCTACAAAGTTAGTGCCATTGTCTGACCAAATATACGAACAATGGCCTCTGCGAGAGGCAAATCTCCTGAATGCTGCTAAAAATCCTTGAGTAGTCATGACACTTACAGCCTCGATGTGTACGGCTTTCGTGGCCATACAGATAAACAAACAAATGTAGCCCTTGTAAGCATGATGACCCCGACCTTTGGAAGTCCTTATATTTATAGGACCAGCATAATCAATCCCAGTACATTTAAAGGGTCTTGTAGGCGTTACCCTCGCAGCCGATAATTACCCCATTAACTGATTTGATATAGTTACCGAATGTCTAACACATTTAACGCACTTACGAACATGTGATTTGACCAGTTCCTTGGCCCCCAAAATCCAATATTTAGTTCTCAAATACGCTAACATGAGTTGAGGCCCCCCGTGCAAGGTGTTGTTATGAGCGTCTGCCATGATTAAATTGGTTAAGTTTGACTTCTTTGGTAACAACATTGGGGGGTTTCTTATCTTCACTTAGTTCCGACTTCTGTAACCTACCTCCTACTCGTAATATTCCGTTTCCGTCTATGAATGGGTTTAACGATTTTAAAGGTCCTTTTAACTTAGCTGAATAATCATCCTTTGATATCTTTCCTATTTCTTCTCCAAAACCTTCTGCTTGACACTGTCGGATACAAACACGTAACGCTTCCGCTAATTCTTGCGCTGATAACCCTGTATTTTCACCTTGATCCTTCTTTCGTTTTATCCACATACGTCTGCTGTACGCTACCACTCTTACTAATTTCGTTAAGTTTGAAAACCGATCCCATAAGTTTGTTTCTGTGCCCGAGAAGTGCACCCTTTTTATAGCTTCTAAGTCTGTATCTATGTCTTTAGGTTTATTATAATCTATTTTTTCCGAATTTAAAAAGGTAGGACCATTAAACCATGCCGTTTGTTTCCTGAGATCAGACGGGTTGAGCCCTCTTGACGCATAATCAGCCGGATTTACGCCGGGACCGTACATGAGACCACTGTTGTGCGTCTAAAGTGGTTAAAATCTCAGATACCCTATTCGCCACAAATGTTTGCCACCGATTTGGGTGACTATTAAGCCAGGCCAGCACGACGGTGGAGTCACACCAGGCATGAATGTTCTCCTTCGGAATACTCGAATGTGTGAGCTACCTCAACCAATAACCTACTCAGAAGAACTGCTCCACAGAGCTCCAAACGTGGAATCGATATTTGTTTTATTGGCGCTACTTTTGTCCTTGATGTTACCAAGTTTACAGATACGTTACCCTGATCGTCGATGGACCAAAGATAAATCACGGCTGCATAAGCCATCTTGGATGCGTTGCTAAATCCATGTAATTCAACGAGTGTGTTATTACGTTTTGTATTGATCCAGCGAGGTATTTGCAACTCCGACAGCTGGCACAAGTCATCACGGTAAGTAAGCCACTCATTTAATATTGTTTCGGAAACTTCATCATTCCAGCCTATACCTGATAACCACAGCTTTTGTATGATTATTTTTGCAACAATGACACTTGGAGAAACCCATCCAAGTGGATCAAATAAACGTGATATGTCCGATATAATTATTCTTTTTGTTACAGGTTTCTTCGTCGGTAGGAGTGTCACTGTGTAGCGGAACGCATCTCCTGTTCGATCCCAGGTAATTCCCAATAATTTCATAACTTCATCTATTTTAATTTTCTTTCCTTCTTCTGTAGTATTTCTATCTATAGTTTTCAAACTTTTCAACAGCTCCTCACTATTGCTTGACCACTTTTGCAACGAAAACCCTCCTTTTTCTACTAAGTGATTCATTTCAGAATACAGTTTGACTCTTTCCTCAACGGTTTCAACTTCCGTAAGCAGATCGTCCATGTAAAAGCCGTAGGGTATTTCTCCTTCTCGTCTATGGCTACCTGTTGGAGCACCTTAACAGCAAGATATGGGGCACATGCTGTACCAAAAGTAACCCGCAATAAACGATATTCTTAAGTTTGATTATCTGCAGTCCCTTTCCACAGAATCCTCTGAAAGTCCACGTCGTGTTCATCGACCTTGATTTGACGGTACATTTTTACTATATCCGCAGATAAACATATTGGATATGTTCTCCATTTTAGTAAAATGTGTCTTAGCGTTGGCTGTAAAGCAGGGCCTATCATTAACAGCTCATTTAATGAAAGGCCGTTTTCATCTTTACAGGATGCATCGAAAACTATTCTTACTTGCGTGGTATCCTTGTCCTCCCGAACAACCGCAAAATGAGGTAGGTAAATTCCTTTACAGTTATTTCTTTCCTTTTCAGGTATTTTCTCCATATGACCCAGCAGTAAGTATTCTTCCAATACCTCTTGATACTTCGTTTCCATGTTTGTATTTTTACTTCACTTTGTGACTAATGAAGACAATCTTTTTTCAGCTATCCTTTTAGAATTCCTTACTATAGGTGTTGCATCTTGGCTTTTAAATGGCAACCGTACTATATAGCGCCCGTCACTGTCTCAACGCGTTGTTGCAGCGAAGAAACGTTCGCACTGTTTGTCTTCCTCGGATAATATGGTGTGACTGTTCATCATGTTGTCCTCCAGTTCCCAGAAGCGTTTCATGAGGTCTGTTTCCTCCACATGCGAATGCATGACTAAAACATTATATAAATAAATATAATGTGGCTGGTGTGATTTATCCACCACACCCGATAAAACCCAACCCAATGAAGTCGCTTGCGCAACGAGATTACCCTGAGGTCCCTTTTTAACTCCTTCCCGGATAATTTGCCCATAAATTTCTGCCACTAGCAACATGTCAATTTTGTTGGGTGTGTGATAATGTGGATCCGCTAACGGGAAATCACAAACCCACCTCACAGGTACAAATTGCTTGCCAGGCAGAAAAGTGGTTATGCTCTTTAGTATGTATGCGGCAACCTTAAGCTGAAGGTTGGGGTTGTGTATGGACAGAGTAACTTCCACCATAAATAATGATACAATTTTTATTACCTTCCAATCCCGAAATGTGTAGGTACCCTTACTGGTGTCCTTTTCAGCCCTAAATACTGTGCCGTGGCCTCGGTTACAAATGAGGCGATAACTACCGTAGTTGGCTGTGGCGTTAACTAGAACCGTAGCCAACAAAACTTGATTTGTCCTATGTAATTGGTTAGCCGAGAAAAACGTGGCCACAGTGTCCGAGTTAGTCGATCTGGATGATTTAGCACTTGGCGCCGCGTCTCTCTCATTCTCGTTTTGAGATACGTTACCATTTTTATTATCGGAACTGTCATCGGTATGAACTGGACCCGCGGGAGAAGCAAAGAATGATGTTTGCGTTTGCAAACACGACATACACTTGAACTCAGACACTGCTTAGCCGAGTGGTTGTTCCCCAAACAATTAAAACATAAACCGTTTTGTTTAATGAACTCCCGTTTGGTATTTACATCAATTTTTATAAAACTCTTACAATGTATAATTTTATGGTTTTCTTTACAGCATTTACATTCTAATACAGAATCAGTCGCCGCGTGGAAAGCTTTTGGTGTCTCTGTGTTTTTCCCTCTACCCACATTAGAGCCAGCGGTCAAAAATTCAAAAGCGCGATATCGGCTGGTCAAGAAACTTTTAAATTGCTCAAAGGTTGGAATCTCATCGCTGCACGTTTTTTCACTAGTGACGTGTAATTCTCATTGTTTTCGGGATTCTGGATCTAACTTCAAAGAGATTATATGTACAACGATAAGGTCCCAATTACCGACATTGATACCAAGATTAGCTAGAGCATTTAAACAATCGGAAGTGTTATCAATTAATTCTTTGAGACTAACAGCTGATTCGTTATTCATATTCTTCTGGCTAAGTAACCTTTTTAGTATATAATGTGACACGTATCTCTTATTATTGTATCGCTCGTTAAGTTGTTCCCAGCACCGTTCATAATTGGACTCTGATATAGGAATATGTCTAAGTAGTTGTTCTGCTTCCCCAGATAAATACCCTTTTAAATATTGCATCCGCTGTACGTTGTCTATAGACTTATTATGGTGAATGAGCGATACGAACAAATCTCGAAAGGTTACCCACTCAGTGTATTTCCCGGAAACTGTTGGGATAACAATTTTTGGTAATTTAACTTGACACTGTTTTACATTGCTTTGTACATGTTTAGGGTATTCTGTTTGGCTTTCCGCTCTTACTTCAAATGACTCTAAAATAGTTTCTAACTCGGTTTTATATTGAATGTAAAGCTCTTCAGTCTGATCATAACAATCTTGTTTAACATAAATACATGTTTTTAACTCCTGCGGATCATATGCTTCGTATAATTGATTATGACCATCTGTTAGTTGTTGCCACAATTTATCTAATTTTTCCGATCTTATTTTAACATATGGACGTGTTATTCGATCCTTAGGAGATTTCTTAAAGTTACTATAAGCTTTGACTATTCTTGAACAATTGTCTACCAGTTTATTATATTTTATATATATATATAATTATATAATTATATTTTAATTAAAACCAGTGGCAATTATCTATTAAATATATAACAGCACACAAGTTGAAACGAGAAAATTATAACTTAACTAACTTATAAGAATAACACAGAATTATTAATTTTCGAGACCAACAATTTATGTTTAAAATTGCAAGTCTGAAAACACAACTACTATACTAAACATAAACACACAACGTTAAGTTCTAAAATAAAGTTTTAAATCCGAAGTAATAAAGTCCCAAAACTCCGAATTATGAAGATCAAATCACAAACTGCACTAAGTTATTATTAAAAGTTCACTCACGGTTATATCTTCATTTGATACCACCTGATGAAGTGATGAGTCCACGGGTAGATTGACGTTGCGTCACGTCACGCACGTCCCACACCTCCTCCAGGTCCAGAAGTCACCCTGCTGCTGATTCCTGACGATGCAGATGTAGTTCACCCGGCACCGTCTGCAGTAACACGCTTCTCGCGCTGCTGCTGCTGCTCCCAGAGTTGCTGCTGATTGTCACCGCCGCACCGATGCTATGAGCTTGGTCAGTTATCGCAAGCGATCCACTTGCCCGACCAAGGTTGATACTCAAAAACACATCCGGCTCGAAGGACCAAATGAACAACCCGTTACCTAGGCGTCACAAACTTTCACAGAAAGACACTTCTGCAGCACTCTTTACCGTAGCAGGGGTGAAGATAATTAGAAATCAAACGAACTTACCAAGTGAAGTTCGATGTTAATTGTGTGAAGGTGTTGGTCCAAGACGTCCTATAATTCTTGACTTGTAGTAGACGCATCGTGTTGCCCTCCACCACGTATATTTGAAGCTAAGTTAAAAAACGAAACGCTTCTTACGTACACTGGAATGCGCGCAAGCTCATCTGTCATAGTAGTTTGAAGTTCCTAATTCACGACCTGTAACTTAGGGTACTCATGCACTAGTATTAGGGTCAGGGTGGGAGTCTCGGACGTCTTGGACCAACACCTTCACACAATTAACATCGAACTTCACTTGGTAAGTTCGTTTGATTTCTAATTGTGTTTCTGTGTTGGTCCAAGACGTCCTATAATTCTTGACTTGTAGGATGTTCAAAGAGTCGTGAAATACAACAAATAAAATATTTTTTATATAAGTGGTGTATAATAAAAAAACAACAAAGTTTGAATTAGTAATTCAAACAGAAAACTAACAAAACACTCATTAATGAGTAACAAATAAAACTTAAATTTTAATAATTTTCGGACATCAATCAACTAGGTAATTAATCTTAATTAAAACTAAAATTGAGATTCATATGATCATTGACGGATAACTTTCTCATACATGAGTAAAGTTAGGCACTTGAATTTAAAATAGTTTCAGCAAATAATGTCTCTGATTGTACAACAGGTCTGTTGTAGAATCTTGCAAACACTGAAGAGGCTTCACCCCAACCTGCCGTTTTCCGAATGACATCTAGGTTGACTCCTAGAGCTTTCGCTTTCGATGAGGATGCATGTCGCGTGCTGTGTGCTGTGAACATGGTGGTGTCTATGCCGCTTTTGGTCATCATATCTTTGATCCAACGGCTTATAGTTTGTGATCCTATAACTTTATATGGTTTTTTGAAACTTAAAAGAAGCCGTCCTGAATTACTGTGGCGTAATTTTTCAGTTATTTTGATGTAGTCAACTAGTGACTGCGCAGGGCAGATTTCGGGCCTTTCGTGAAAAAATGGAATGATTAGGGCAGGTTGAGTTGCACCTACTCGAGATGTTTTAATGAGATCAGTAATTTTATGATAATTTTTTCTTTACAACATTTAATATTTTCTAATCTAATCAGACTTAAGGTTTGGACCCTGTGTGCAGTTAAAATACTTACTAATTTTTTTGATAACATTTCCAATGAAATGGTATTATTAGGATATAAGTTACTTAAGTAATTCAGCACAGTGTTGGTATCCCAGGTAACATCATACTTTGGGTTATTTGGTCTTAGCCGAAAAACTCCTTTAAAGAACCTTTTTATTAGGTCGTTGGTACCAACTTCTGGTCCCACTAAGAGCGAAATTGCAGATCGACATGAGTTGAGACTTCCATATTTTGAGCCATTGTTGTACATCCTGGTTAAAAACTTTAATATATCTGGGATACCAGCACTGTAACAATCTATTGAATTATCTAAACAATAAGTCCACCATGATTTTAAACATGTGTTATACTGTGACACAGTATTATCTGCTAAGGAAGCTAGCATGACGTCAATTGACATATCAGGAACACCTCGGCTCTCTAGAGCTTTCCTGATAAGACCCCTGCAACCAGGGTAAGCCGCTCGTGAAGAGGATGCGGCCTGCTGTTGATAGAAGTTAATAATGATATATTAGGTTGGAAATAGATTGGGTCTGAACATAGTAATTTTTGGTATAGAGGATACCAAGGTTGAGTGGGCCAATAGGGTGCAACAACAATACCAGTAGCCTTGTCATTAGCAATTTTCGGAGAGTTTTTAGTAACATTGAGAATGGTGGAAAGGCATAAAAAAAATACTGAGACCATGAAACGGTAAAAGCGTCTATAGCATAAGCTTCTGGATCCCTGTGCCAAGATATAAACTTGTTACATTTTGTATTGGCTCTAGAGGCAAATAGGTATATATTGGGTCTGCCAAAAGCTGTAATTATCTGGTGAAATGCGTAGTCTGCTAGTTCAAATTCTATGTTAGCTTGAGTCTTTCTAGATTCTGCATCTGCTATAAAGTTGTCTTAGGACTGGATAAGAAGCAAATACAAAAATGTTCCTAGACTCACACCATTGCCAAATATCCCTTGCCAGTGTGTTGAGATGATTATGATATGGCTGTTGTGTTGTCTATTCGGAGAAGTATTTGACAATCTCTGACGTTAGTTGCATAAGTTTTTAATCCAATAAAAGAAGCAAGGAGTTCTCAAGTAATTAATGTGTTTCTTAGACTCTTCAATTGACCATGAGCCTCCCAAAGAGTTATCATTGCACGCCACGCCCCAACCCGTTAAAGACGAATCTGAAAAAAATTCTAATGCATAGCAGTCTGACCGAATGTTGTTACTAGGTGCTTTTAAGTTTTTAAACCACCAATCAAAATCTGATTTTAAATAGCTAGGCAATTTCATAGTTTTATTGTAATTGTCATTATTATTTACCAAACTCAGGTATTTCAGTCTTTCAAAAGCTTTTGTATTAGGTTGGGGAAAAAGTCTTTTCGCATTATAGTGTGTATGAACTTGTAATAAAATCTCTTTGGCTATACAATTTGTATCTGGCTCGTTTTGGTATCATTGAAAGTTTACATTTTAAAGAACATAATTCCAAATTCAAATTAGGAAAATGAGTGATTTTCATTTGTTTTTCGTACCGTCAAGATGACTGAATCTAATGAAGAAATTCGATACATTTTAAAAATTTACTACAAAAAAGGTAAAAATGCAACGCAAGCCGCGAAAAAATTTGCGATGTTTATGGACCTAGTGCAGTGTCTGTGAGAGTAGCACAAATTTGGTTTAAGCGTTTTCAATCCGGAAATTTTGATGTCAAAGATGCACGTCGCTCTGGTCGCCCTATTACGGATAAAATGGATGCCATTTTTGAAAAGGTGGAGCAAGATCGGCATACCAGTAGTTACGACGTAGCTGAAGAACTGGGAATTGACCACAAAACAGTTTTGGCGCATTTGAAAAAAACTGGGTACACAAAAAAGCTCGATATTTGGGTACCTCACGAGCTCACTGAAAGAAACCTAATGAACCGTGTACTCATTTGTGATTCTTTATTACGACGTAATGAAACCGAACCTTTTTTGAAGAAGCTGATAACTGTTGATGAAAAGTGGATCACGTACGACAAGAACGTGCGAAAAAGGTCGTGGGCAAAGGCCTGCACTGGCTTCACAGACTGCAGCGAAACCCGGGTTAACTCGCAACAAGGTGATGCTGTGTACACACACAGCATCACCTTGTTGCGATTGGAATGGTGGGATTGGAAGGGCATTATTCATTATGAGCTGTTACCACCAGGCAGGACCATCGATTCTGAACTCTACTGCGAACAACTGATGAGATTAAAGCAAGAAGTTGAGAGAAAGCGGCCGGAATTAATCAACAGAAGGGGTGTGGTTTTTCATCATGATAACGCTAGACCTCACACATCTTTAGCCACTCAGCAAAAATTAAGAGAGTTTGGCTGGGAGGTGTTAATGCATCCGCCGTATAGTCCTGACCTTGCACCTTCAGATTTCCACCTGTTTCGCTCTCTTCAGAATTCTTTAGGCAGTGTCAGGTTAACATCACGAGAGGGCTGCCAAAACCACTTGTCGCGGTATTTTGATCAGAAGTCCCAAAATTTCTATAGCAATAGGATCATGTCCCTACCTACAAGATGGCAAAAAGTTATCGAACAAAATGGTACCTACATACTTTAGTTAAATGTAAGTGAGTAATCCTAACAAATGTGCAAATTCCCTTATTTTGCAGTTTTTCTTATTATAAAAAGATAATAATTCTTGATGAATCTTTAAGCATTTTTCAGGTGGTAATTCTATTGTCATGTTTAGTGAATTTAACACAAAACCTAAAAAATTGCATTTCTGTTGGGGTAAAAGTATACAGTCAATACCATCTTTTGCCTCTGACATGTTGTCAAAAATTAAAAGAATATCATCGAGATAGACAGAACACAAAATTCCTTGAGACCGGAGGTGTTCAATGACAGGTTTCATAATTTTTGTGAAAACATATGGCGCTGTGCAGAGACCGAACGCTAATACATTAAATTCATATAGCTTACCCTGCCATTGAAACCGAAGGTACTTTCTATAATGTTCATGTATCTGCACAGAGTAATATGCCTCTTTAAGATCGATTTTTGCCATAAGGGAACCAGCTGAAAGTAATTTTGTGGCAGTTCTAATGTCTTCGAGTTTGAAATGGGATGTACTCATAAACTTATTGAGCTTCTTTAAGTTTAAAATGAATCTTTTATCACCATTAGGTTTTGAGGCCAAAAAAATATGTGAAAGAAACTGATTATTACATGGCTCACATTCCCTTATAGCTTTTATGGTAAGAAGATGGGTTATTGATAGTTGCATTTCTTGAGCCTCTTTACCTTTTAATTTATTTGCTGGTGCAAGTGTTTGATTTGGTATAGTTAAAAAAGGCAATTTGTAACCTGTAACCCAGGACAAAACGGTCTTATCTTTGGTAATGGCTAACCAGTTATTATAGTGAGATGACAGTAGTTTTACCTCTAAGTTTTTCTGTGTGGTGGGCCACTTCTCTGATGAGGAGCTGGCCACCGTTGTGAAGCTGGCCACCGCTGAGGTGCTGGCCACCTCTGAGCTGCTGGTCAAGGCCTGGGGTTGAGCTGCCTGTCCGCGCTCGGTGTATGTTGAGGTTGGTACTTCCGAGGCGGGCCCCGTGAGTTTAAAGTGGTTGGGGTTGCTTGTTTGGATGATTGTGGTTGTTTATATTTGATCTCTGATCCAGTCTTGTTAATAGCTTTTCCAGCTTTTAAATCCTCATAAAGGTTTTCACCAAATATGTATTTACCCACTTTTGTTTGAGTAACAATATCCTTTGTATCTTTATTTAGTGCAAATTGTAAAAGGTATCTGCGAGATATTGACTCCGAGTGGAATAAATCACACAGCATACGTCCAGTGTCGCTTACAATTTTTGTGGCTTCCTCGCACTCTTTACTTTTAATCAAAATATCAAGCGCCTTCCCGATGCAAGCCGTAGTTTGGCCCAGGCAGTTTTGTTGCTGCTCCATTGCCCGGTCTCTTTTTAAGACTTGCTCTAAGACGGCTGCTTTAATCTCCGGATTTATTTTGGGGGCCTCCAAAAAAAGACAATTGTCAGGGATTGGATACAACTTCAGGAGTTCTGTTTTGCTATCCTTCTCCAGTCCATTGGTAACTATATGATTCCATCTCATGGTGATGTCATTGTGAATTGCTTCTGCATAAGTCTTTTTATTAGGGTCCTCTCCTAAAATACTAAGTATGTCCTCATCTAATGGCAAAGACTCCGAGGAATTTTCTTATAAAGTTTCAGTGGCAGGAAGTTCAAGAAGCTGATTCTCAGGAGCCAACTCAACTGTAGCCTGTTTGGCTAAATCTGTTTCCTCTTGAAACTCTTCTACACTCTCTGGGGCTAAAAAAAAATATTCAATAAGACTCTCTTATCCAAGGAGCCTTTTATTGAGGTGAGAGATATACCACACGAATAGCACCAGCAGTGCCATCACATGAGTAGATCCGCAAACCTTATGGGGTTACGGTCGGGATATGCCACACGAATGGGACTCGCAGTACCACCACACGGGCATAACCTCTAACCTTTATTTCCGGTCGGGATATACCTCACGAATAGCACTCGCAGTGCTACCACACGAGTATATCCTCGTACCATTGTTATATTTCTTTACAGAAAAAGCCACAGATTGTGTAATTACGATTCAATTAGCCCAAACACCGGATATAAGTACAAGTATGTACTTGGTCCTGGGCCTCCTTCCCCTTCAACAGGGGGAGAAGAACTGGCCAAACTGCGGGAGGAGGTGGCCCGCCTGACGGCCGCCACGGAGCGTCTCCAACAGGAGAACGTGAAGCTCCAAGCAGACCTGGCCAGTCTGCGTGAGCCCAGCACCCACGTGGCAGCTCAAAAGGCGGGCAAGCAGCTGCAGCGGCAAAGCCAGCCGGTGCCGGTAGAGAACCAGGTCTTGAACCTGGTTCGGCAGGAGCTGGCTTCCTTCCAGGCGCGGTTTTCCGTCCTGGAGGGAATTGTTTTGCGCCCCTCCCTGGGTGCGGGCAGGGTGGCTGCGAGCCCGGGCCCGGGTGCGGTGTCGTACGCGGCTGCTGCGGCTGCCGCGCCCGGACCGAGGCAGTCCGGTCGGCCCTCCGGCAAGGCTGTGGTGCCCCCCCCCGAAAAGCCGGCTCCGGCGAAACCGGCGCCGACTAAAAAGGGGGGCAAAAAGAAGGGCAAGGCGGCTGCACAGGCGCGTACTGTGCCGGCGCCAGTGCCTGCGGCGAGTGGGCCAGCGCCTGCGGCACGTCAGCCACCGCCGCCGCCGCCCCCCCAGCTCCCTATACCTCCCTCGGCCGAAGCCGGATGGCAGGTAGTCGGGGAGAAACAGAGGGGGCGAAAGGCGGCCAAAAAGGCCCGAGATCAAGAGCGGCAGCGCCAGCACAGGGCGCGAAAGGTCGCGGCTAGGCTCCGCGCCCCGAAGACCGCAGCTGTAGTGATAACACTACAGCCGGATGCGGAGAAGCGGGGCGTGTCCTACCGCGACTTGCTGGCGCAGGCTAAAGAGGCGGTGGATCTCGGGGAGCTCGGGATCACCGGGGGCCTCCGGCTTAGAGTCACCGCAACGGGGGCTCGTATGCTGGAGATCCCTGGCGAAGCCAGTGGCTCGTCCGCTGACGCTCTGGCGGAAAAGCTCAGAGCGTCCCTTAACGCGGACGAGGCCCGAGTGTCCAGGCCCGTTAGATGCGCAGACCTGCGCATCCTGGGTCTGGACGACTCGGTGACCGAGAAGGAGGTGGTGGCCGCCGTCGCCAGGTCTGGAGGGTGCTCTGCGGAGCAGGTCAGGGCAGGCACCCTTCGTCCGGACCCCTCGGGTATGCTGACCGTTATGGTTAGCTGCCCTGTGACGGCGGCGAAGACAATTGTGGAGGGCCGAAGGCTACTGGTGGGCTGGGTTTCAGCGCAGGTTAAGCTGCTGGAGCCCAGACCTCTGAGGTGCTATCGCTGCCACGTGGGGCACCACGTGTCAGTGCGATGCGCCTCGGAGGTTGATCGCAGCGGCCTCTGTTTCCGCTGCAGTCAGCCCGGTCACGTGTCCGCGACTTGCTGCGGGACGCCGCACTGCGCTGCATGTGCGGCGGCTGGCAGGCCGGCCGATCACCGGGCTGGGAGCAAGGCCTGCGTCCCACCCACCAAGGCCTCCAGAGGCAAGGGAAGGCCCCCCGCCGCCACCGCCACCGTCGCCACCGCCTCAGCCGCCGCCACTGTCGCCGCCGCTGCCGCCACCACCGCCGTCGCTGCTCCTTCCGCAGCGGGGCCCTCACAGGGGGCCCGAGAGGAGACCGTAATGGAGTGTCAATAACGGCCCCATTACGGCTCCTCCAGGCGAACATCAACCACTGCGCCTGCGCTCAGGATCTGTTGCTCCAGAGCATGGCGCAGTGGTCGATTAATGTCGCCGTGGTCGCTGAGCCCTACTTTGTCCCGCCCAGGGACGACTGGGTGGAGGACCTTAGTGGCTCAGTGGCCATAATTTCGTCGGCCGCCGCCGGTACCCCGACCCATGAAAGTGTCAGGAAGGGTCAGGGGTGCGTAGCAGCACGGTTCGGGGAGATCGTTGTAGCGGGTGTCTACTTCTCCCCGAGCCATACTCTCGCCGAGTTCCACAACTCCCTCAGGGAGTTGAGTGTCGTCATCGGAAGCCATTCCCTCCCCGTGCTTGTGCTCGGGGACTTCAATGCCAAGAACTTGGCTTGGGGTTCTCGTTGCACAGACGTGCGGGGCAGGATGGTGGAAGACTGGGCTCTGGAGGCAGGCCTGGTCGTCCTTAATAGGGGTTCTGTCCCAACGTGTGTGCGGATGCGGGGCGAGTCGGTGGTGGACATCACGTTCGCTAGCCCCGCTCTGTCACCGCGTGTCGTTGACTGGCGCGTCATGGAGGGGGTGGAGACCTATTCCGACCACCGGTATATCCGGTTCGACGTCTCCGCCCAGACCCCAAGCGCGCCGGTCCTACAGACCCCGAGTGGTCCGCGATGGGCGCTGAAGCAGCTGGACCGGGAGCTCCTCCTGGAAGCCTCGATCGTGCAGGCCTGGGTGACATCACCGGTCAGGCCTGCCGACGTGAACAATGAGGCGGGTTGGTTCCAGGAGGCCATGTCCGATATATGTGACGTGGCAATGCCCCGGGTTCGGTCAGAAAGCGCCCGGCGTCAGGTGTACTGGTGGTCGCGAGAGCTGACGTCTCTGCGCGAGGCGTGCGTCGCCGCGCGACACCTGTACGCCAGGCATCGCAGGCTCCGCATTCGCCCTCCGAATGCGGCAGCCATTGAGGCGGAGCTGTATGAGGGATACAGAGCGGCGAAGACCGCCCTCCAAGAGGCTGTCCTGCGGGCCAAGGATGTGGCCCGCGAGGAGATGCTGGAGACTCTCGACAGAGATCCGTGGGGGCGCCCTTATAAGATGGTGCGGGATAAACTCCGCACCAGGGCCCCTCCGCTGACGCAGAGTCTCCGGCCTGAGCTCGTGGAGGACGTGGTGAGCGCTCTGTTCCCTTCGCGAGGGGAACATACTCCCCCGCCCATGGCTCCGCCAATTGCGGTGCCGGAAGCGGACCACACTGAGGACGATGACGACATTCCAGAGGTGACTGGGGTAGACCTGAGAGTGGCGGTAGGCAGGCTTAAGGCCAAAACTGCCGCCCCAGGACCCGACGGCTTACCTGGCAAAGCCTGGGTCCTGGCCTTGCAGGCTCTCGGGCCCCGACTGGAGGGGCTCCTAAGCGCATGCTTGGAGAGAGGCCAGTTCCCGCTTCGTTGGAAGACGGGGAAGCTGGTCCTCATCCGGAAGCCGGGGCGCCCTGCGGACTCTCCGTCCGCATTCCGGCCCATTGTGTTGCTCGACGAGGTGGGCAAACTCTTCGAAAGAGTAATTGCCAACCGCCTCGCCGGGCACCTGGCGGGGATTGGGCCGGATCTTGCGGAACACCAGTTTGGTTTCCGCAGGGGGCGCTCGACGGTGGACGCCATCATGCGCGTGAGAGCCCTCACGACGGGGGATGCGGTGTCCCGGGGTGGGGTGGTCTTGGCGGTGTCTCTGGACATCGCCAACGCCTTCAACTCCATGCCCTGGAGCTGCATTAGGGAGGCACTCCGGTATCACCGGGTGCCGACCTACCTTCGTCGTGTGGTCGGGGACTACCTGACGGACAGGTACGTCATCTACCCTGGTTGCAGCGGAGAGTGGAACCGGCGAGAGATGTCGTGCGGTGTTCCACAGGGATCGGTTCTGGGGCCGCCCTTGTGGAACATCGGTTACGACTGGGTGCTGCGCGCCGACCTCCCTGACGGCGTCAGCGTAGTTTGCTACGCTGACGACACGCTGGTGCTGGCGCAAGGGAGGTCGCACGAGGCGGCGGCCGAGCTGATGACTCGCGGGGTTGCGATAGTCGCGGAGAGGATCCGGCAATTGGGTCTCGAGGTGGCGCTGCACAAGTCCGAGGCCATGTGCTTTCATGGGCCTCGGAATGCGCCACCGTCGGGATCCATGCTCACGGTGGGAGGAGTTCCCATCGGCGTCGAGCCGACGTTGAAGTACCTAGGTCTCGTCCTCGACAGCCGGTGGAACTTCGTGGAGCATTTCCGACGTTTGGCCCCCAAACTGGAACGGGCCGGGGCTGCCTTCAGGCGGCTCTTGCCCAACCTGGGGGGTCCAAACGCCTCCTGCCGGAGGCTCTACGCGGGGGTCGTGCGGTCCATGGCCCTTTACGGGGCCCCGGTGTGGGCGCGTTCTTTGAGGCGGCGAGCCGCCCATTATCTGAACGCGCCCCAAAGGGTGGTAGCCGTAAGGCTAATCCGGGGGTACCGCACGATCTCCGGCGAGGCGGCGAGCCTCCTTGCCGGATTGCCGCCATGGGATCTGGAGGCGATAGTCCTCGCGCGCCTGCACGAGTGGCGCGTGGAGGCACTACGCCGGGGGGAAACTCCGCTGCCGCGGCAAATTGTCGCTCAGCGGACAGACTTCCGGCGTGATCTCATGGCGACATGGAGAGAGCGACTGTCGCAACCCCGTGCAGGGCACGCCACTATAATGGCGGTAAGTCCCCTCTTTGAGGAGTGGCTGGAGAGGCGCCACGGCGCCCTCACCTTCCGCCTGACGCAGGTCCTCACCGGACATGGTTGTTTCGGGAGGTTCCTGCACCTAATCGGGCGGGAGGAAACGCCCGGGTGTCACCACTGCGAGGATCGACCGGAGGACACGGTGGAGCACACTGTGCAGGTCTGCTCCGCTTGGGCGGAGCAACGCCGTGTCCTCGTAGCGGCGATCGGCGGCGGCGACCTCTCGCGTCCGGCCCTGGTTCAATCCATGGTCCGGAGCGAGACGGAATGGGACGCCGTCACCTCCTTCTGCGAAGCAGTCATGCTAGCGAAGGAGGTGGCGGGACGTGAGAGGGAGAGAATCTCACGTCCCAGCCGCCGCGGGAGACGCACCGGGCGTCGGGGGCCACGTGGTGGCTCCCGGCCACCGTAGACGCGGGCCTGTGGACGGTGAGCTATGGGCTAGCTCGCCGTCCGTCCGTCTTATGACGACAGGCCGTGTCGACGGCGCGTTCGTGTTCCACGCGCGCCTCAAAGAGAGTCAGCAAACAGGAAGGGGTCCGTAAGGGCCGACGCCTGCCAGGGTTGCGGGACTGTTCGAAAGAGATACCGCGGCCCTGGAACACAAAGGGCAAAGGAAGGAACATGGATGGGTTTTAGTCAGTACAAGTCTGACACTCCCTCCTGCTCAGCCCAGAGCGGGAGGGGTCATTTGATGATTTCCCATCGATAAAAAAAAAAAAAAAAAGTATGTGCTTGGTTTTTGACAACAAAAAACCGCTTGCGTGAGAATAACGGATAGGCAAATATATGATCACCAAATAAGAGTATATGTATGTTTGAGAATTCTTGTATTTACCTTGAATAACGTCCTATACTTCGATTTCACTTGAAGTGGAAGAGTGTCTTTCTCTCATTCGTTTCTTAAACTTTTTAAATAACGAATATAATTCTTCATCGTCGTTCCTCCTTTTATTTTTATGTTTACCCATTGTAATTATCTATTTCAAGTAGTTAAATTTACCTGAAATAACTTTAGAGGAGCAAGAAGAAAAAAAGAACGTGGGTTTTTGGCGCGCACGAATAAGTCGAATGACAGATGAGCTTGGGCGCGTTCCAGTGTACGTAAGAAGCGTTTCGTTTTTTAACTTAGCTTCAAATATACGTGGCGGAGGGCGACACGATGCGTCTATTACAAGTCAAGAATTTTAGGACGTCTTGGACCAACACAGAAACACAATGGTATTGAAACAGTGCAAATACTTTCAACCGTGTATTGAGATCATTTTCATCATTTAAAATGTAGTAATTAGTAATTGAGTATTCTGAGGTTTAATTTGTTGCGATTGTTACCTCCTTTGTATCTGTAAGAATAGGATGTAGGTGAAAAATTCTGGCTAAATAGAATAGCCTATTATGCCGTCATTTGTTTTCCCGTCAATTATGTGACATTTCATTATTTGTAAATAACAACAATTACATCACAGAGCATCATATGTATACTGAATTACATTCTTTATTTTCGTGTCTCCGGTTTGGTGAAATATATATAATTACTTCTACTAGTAAAGGCAGCCATTCTGTGTTTACATTTACAGACACTGAAAAAGGCAAAAAGAAACTATTACGTGCAGGATATCAATTCCATTCTAACTCGACAATGAAAAAACGGTACTTCAATCTGGCGTTGCGTAAATAGAACCGAGTGTAATGGATCCATAACTTAAAGCAGTCATTCTGGGTCAATTCTGAGGGAAAGCGGACATACCTGTAAGCCTAACTTCGATGAGAATTTTAGTGACGATAAGATGAATAAATGCAAAGAAGTAAAGAAGGAATGGAAAACAGTAAGTAAAATTTTTGAAGAAACTATGGGGTGAGCTTGAGGAAGAAGATGATTTTGTAGACATACCAAGTTTGAAATCAAAGCGTGACGGTCTATACAAAATGCGAAAGAAAGCAATTGGCGTACAAAACATGCCAGTTCCCAACGGTAGATACGGTCAAATTTCCAGACATACTTTCAAATGATTTTTTGGTTTATGAAAGTAAAGACGATCTACCGAAATTCTTCATCTTTGCTACAGCTGAGGGTATAGAAATAGCATTAAATACGGATTTGATTTTTGTAGATGGCACTTTTAAAACCGTACCGCGACCTTTTTTTTAACTTTTATCAATACACGTAGACGTGGGCAGTACAAGAGCAAGCATCAATATTATTCCGATATATATATATATATGTAGGAACGGAATGTTATGATAGATAAGTGGAAAGAAACGTAAAGATGAATGACAGATGTGAAGCATGTTGAATGAAAGAGATGTAAGTATGAAATAGTCTAGGAGTGAAAGAGAAAGCAAGTGAATGTTGAAAAAGGTGAAAGGAAGGAGACTGGAATACGGGGGAGAAAGACGAAGGACGTTAGCTACAAAGACGTGTAAAATAAAAATACAAGTTTATTACGAAAATCAGTGCTATTATTTGGCCTGCATCGAACAAATCCCACATATTTTTGGGGGCTCGTCCGGGATTGTTCGATATTTCCAGTTTGCTGGGCCAAAGCACGGAAAAAGACGGGAGCGGAAAAACCGACGCCAACGACGTGGAGCGGCCGGGGTCTTTGCTCTAACAAAACGACGGATAAGACGATTGAAGACGGTAACAGTAGTTACAAAAGACTAGGCAAAGACGAAATATGGGTGGACACGGAAAGGATCGTCGACAAAGCCGTCAAGCGGACTATGAAGAAGACGACCGCGCGGCAGCTGCATCGACGAGACAACCGTTCTGCCGTGATCAGGGTATATTCCAAACGGAGAACTTGGTGGCAAAATTCAGCGGACAAGATAAATCGTATTCGGTGGCTAAATGGGCGACCGACATTGACGATAACGCTGAAATATTTCAATGGACGCCCCTCCAGACTCTGATAGTCGCTAGAAGATCGCTGACGGGAACTGCAGCCCTGTGGCTAAAATCTGAAAAACCATTCAAAAGTTGGGATGAGCTGAAGGCGGGTTTGCTGAAAGAATTTCCCGATTCGATAGATAGCAAAACCATACATGAAATGATGGCCGCTAGAAAGAAGAAGAAAGACGAACGTTGTGTAGACTACATGTTAGTTATGAAAGAAATGGGAAAGCGCGGCAAAATGCCTGATTATGTCGCGATAAAGTACATCATAGATGGCATAGTTGATTCAGAAGTGAATAAAATGGTGTTATATGGTGCTATTACGTACACGGAGCTCAAGGAAAAAATCAAGATATACGAAACAATTAAAGAAAAGATGGGCGCAAGTTACGTCCGA
This sequence comes from Eugnorisma glareosa, assembly GCA_947578425.1. Lineage (NCBI taxonomy): Eukaryota > Metazoa > Arthropoda > Insecta > Lepidoptera > Noctuidae > Eugnorisma > Eugnorisma glareosa. Next base: position 12,475,822 of record OX387960.1, on the reverse strand, counting down.
AATAAGAAGCCTGAGAGCAGTGAGTGTAGTGCTGCTACGAGTAACAAGAGGTGCTACAGCTGTGGAGAAAGAAATCACGAATCGTCGCAGTGTCCGTATAAAGAAAAAGGTTTGAAATGTTTCAAGTGCAACGAATTTGGGCATATTTCGACGCAATGTAAACAAAGCGGAAACATTCGGTCAAGAACGAGTGAAAAGAACGAGGAACGAGAATGGCGTAATGTAAAAGGAAAACCGAACTCTTCCGAAGATAGACGAGCGATGTGTGTGGCTGACTTCACTCCGAGCATTTACGAGGTTGGCAAACCTGACAATTATGGCAGCCATGACAGCTCATTTGACAGGAGTACCAAAATGGCGAATGCAGTGGGAACTGACGCTAATTTCACGGATGTTTACGACGAGATAAAGACGCCGGCGCAGATACGTTTTGAAAATGCTTGCAAGACGATATTTATCAATAAGTGCGAAGTGACCGCGTTAATTGACTCAGGAAGTGAATTGAACTTAATGTGTATCGAGCTTTACGTGCATTTAGGATCTCCGGAGTGTGTGAAAACCGCTACGAATCTAGTAGGCTTGGGAGGCAGTATTGTGTCGACTGAAAAGTTAACTGCTTCGGTATCGTTAGACGGACACGATTACAATGCTACATTTTATGTTGTTCCAAGGCATGCTATGCCATGTAGTGTTATATTGGGTCAAGACTTCCTCAAGGACGTATTTACTATAATGTCGAAGGGGTCAATACTGATTGCACCAAACATAAACAATTGGTTGTCAAAGGTTTGTTGCGTTGTTAGTCAGGATCAGCCCTTTGTTTTAGGTAACATTAAGAATAAGCAGGTGCGGCAAGATGTTATTGACTGTGTGAAGAATTATAACCCTAAGCAGGTAAAGGAGGCACCAATAGAGTTGCGCATTGTGCTCAAGGATGACCTACCAGTGGCTCAACGACCAAGACGTATATCTTTAGCTGAACAGCAGATGGTAGAGAAGCAAGTAGCTGAGTGGCTCAAGGATGGTATCATTCGCGTAAGTTTTTCTGAATATTCCTCTCCTCTGGTGTTGATAAAGAAAAAAGATGGTAGTACAAGGATTTGTGTAGACTATAGGCCAATCAATAAAAAGATTTTTAAAGATGAATTTCCTCTACCCATTATAGACGATTTGATAGATAAACTTAGAGATGCTCGTGTATTTAGCGTATTAGATTTGAAGAATGGCTTCTTTCACTTGAAGGTTGATAAAGACAGCATCAAGTATACTGCCTTTGTTACACACAATGGTCAGTATGAATTTTTGAGGGCGCCTTTTGGGTTGTCAGTTTGTCCAAAGTATTTCATGAGATTTGTAACCTTGGTGTTTCAGGATCTTATAGCAAAAGGAATCATAGTCATATTCATCGATGATTTGTTAATTCCTGCTGTTGATGAATACCAGGCTTTGCAGCGATTGAGAGATGTGTTGGATGTTGCATCGCAGTACGGTCTGCAGATAAATTGGAAGAAAGCACAACTTTTATGCCGGCGTATAGAGTATTTAGGACATATTATAGAAGATGGAAAAGTACAACCTTCACAAGAGAAGACAGATGCCGTAACCAGGTACCCTGAACCTAAGACTATAAGGCAACTTCACAGTTTCATAGGATTAACGTCATATTTTAGAAAATATATCAAAGATTTTGCATTAAAAGCTAAACCGTTAACTGATTTATTAAGAAAAGATGTAACTTTTGAGTTTAATGATATTCAGAGATGTGCATTTAACAGTTTGAAGAATGCACTGGCTAGTAGCCCTGTGCTAAGAATTTATGATCATCAGCTGGTAACGGAGTTGCATACAGATGCCTCCGCAATAGCATACAGTGCTATTTTGTTACAGAGAGACCACACAGGTGAGTTACACCCTGTACACTACTACAGTAGGAAGACTAGTGAAGCCGAGAGGAAATATAGTAGTTATGAGTTGGAAGCATTAGCTATTATTGAAGGAGTAAAGAAGTTCAGACACTATTTGTTTGGTAAGCATTTTAAAATTGTAACTGATTGTCAAGCATTCCAAAAGACATTGAATAAAAAAGATTTATCAACAAGAGTAGCCAGATGGGTGTTGTTACTGGAGGAGTATGATTATGTTATTGAACATAGACCAGGAGGTAAGATGCAACATGCAGATGCCTTAAGTAGAAACCCATTCATTGGAGTTATTGAACTAAGCTTGCATGAGCGTATCAAGCAAGCACAAATGTTGGATGATGGTGTAAAGGCGATTATAGAGATTTTAAAGCTGCAGCCATATGATGACTATTCCTTTAGTGATGGTTTATTGTACAAGGGGATGGAAAGAAAGTTGGTGATACCGAAAAGTTTGGAAGGAGGTTTTGAGAAGGATTCATCAAAAGGGTCATTTTGGAAAAAGAAAAATGTTAGAATTATTAGAACAAGATTACTACATAAAAAATGTAAGCAAGAAAATTGAAGAACTTTTGTTGTCATGTGTACCATGCCTGCTAGCAACAAAAAAGGAAGGTAAGCAGGAAGGATTTTTGAACTGTATTGACAAAGAAGGAATTCCTTTGCACACCCTACATTGTGATCACATTGGACCTCTTTCAGAGACAAGGAAGATGTATAATTACATCTTAACAGTCGTGGATGCATTTACGAAGTTTGTGTGGTTGTTTCCAGTGAAGGGAACCACAAGTAAGGAGACAATAGATAAACTAATGATTCATCAGCAGACATTTGGTAATCCTACGCGATTAATTTCAGATCGTGGTACTGCATTTACCAGTAACGAGTTTAAGGAGTATTGTGAAAAGGAAAGTATTCAACACATAACCATAACTACAGGAGTACCCAGGGGAAATGGTCAGGCGGAGCGCATACACAGAATTCTCATAGCGGTGTTAGCTAAGCTATGTATTGAAGAACCATCTCTATGGTACAAGCAAGTTAGCCGTGTGCAGAGAGCACTGAATAGCACGTACCAAAGAAGCATTGACACCACCCCTTTCGAACTCATGTTGGGTACGAAGATGAAAACTATAGAAGATATACAGATTTATGATTTGCTTAAGCAAGAACATAGAAGTAATTTTGTGCAAGAAAGGGAAGACTTAAAGATGAAGGCGAAAGAACAAATAAGAAAAATTCAAGATGAAAATTGTAGGACATACAATAGAAAAAGGAAGGAAAGTCGAAAATATGTTGTAGGAAATATTGTAGCCATCAAACGGACGCAGTTTGGCAGCAGTCTAAAACTCAAGCCTAAGTATTTGGGCCCATACAGGGTCACCAAAGTCAAAAGGAATGATCGGTACGATCTTGAGAAGATAGATCGTATGGCGGATGGTTCACGAGTGACATCTTCCTCTGCCGATAATATGAAGCCATGGCCGGTGTTTGGCGATAGTGTTGAGTTAGGTGAGTAGGTCAAATTCTATCAGCGGTTGTGTTAGGTTAGGAAATACATGGTGGTTGTTCTTGACCTAATATTACATGATGATGGTGTAGGTTATGTCATGTAGATGTTGTAAAATAGGAAGTATTGTAAAGATGTACCACTTATCAGCATTGTAAGACTTACTAGTTATGTACTCTGTGTTAGTTTCCCTAAATTTCCATTTGATGTACTTACAAGTAGAAGATGTGGAGATTGTCTCGTTATTTCTAGTTAAAAAACAAGTAAGCAATATTGTTGTGTAAAACTTAGTTTAGGAAGTTTTGCCTTATTAATGACGTTGTTTATTGGTTCTCATATTGTACACTCATTGTTACCTTTGTGCTCAAAGTAAAATGTAACTGGAAGTAAATAATGTAATTCAGTATAAGTAGTTGGAAGTAAATATGTTTATTGTAAGATGTAACTAGAAGTAAATAAGTTTAAGTTTGTTAGTCTGTTATGTACCTACTAATGATGTGGATAAAAGAAGAAGGGCATGACAAGGTGTGAAAATTTTCATTAAAATTAAGTTGTTATTGTATAAAGTTCAAGCGGTGAATGGTGCTGTTCTGTTTGTTCGGTTAAGATCTGACTGGGGACAGTCAGATATCAGAATGGCCGAGTTGTAGGAACGGAATGTTATGATAGATAAGTGGAAAGAAACGTAAAGATGAATGACAGATGTGAAGCATGTTGAATGAAAGAGATGTAAGTATGAAATAGTCTAGGAGTGAAAGAGAAAGCAAGTGAATGTTGAAAAAGGTGAAAGGAAGGAGACTGGAATACGGGGGAGAAAGACGAAGGACGTTAGCTACAAAGACGTGTAAAATAAAAATACAAGTTTATTACGAAAATCAGTGCTATTATTTGGCCTGCATCGAACAAATCCCACATATATTTTTTGCCTCTTGCCTAATAAAACTCAGCAAACCTAGAGAGAGTATTCTCGATTTTGCGTTATCAATTCAAGCTTGATATTAATTTTCTAAAATGTGATTACGAAATGGGAATAACTAACGCATACGCAACGTTAAAAGCATTTTTCCTGATGTTTTAGTCAAAGGCTGCTTTTTCCACTTTAATCAAGCAATTTATAAAAAAGCACAAGCAATTGGAATGATGACTGACGACAATTTGAAAAAAGTTGTTAGACTTACCACAAATCTAGCGTTACTGCCCTATCAGTATATTCCTGAAGGATGGTCAGCAATACTTAAGATGATGCCAGAAAATGATAGTAGGGCGAAAAATTTTCAAAAATATTTTACTGAGCAATGGCAAAAAAAGGATTTCTCAGGATATGTGGTGTTGTGCAAATGAACGCCATCGTACCACTAACGCAGTCGAGGCTTGGCATCGGAGATTAGCAATTAAAGTACAAGAAAGACATAATATTTTCATGTACATAAGTATTAAAAAAAAAGAAGCAAAATATCATTTTTTTTTTTTTTTTTTTTTTTTTTTCGCGTGAAACCAAACGGAATAGACCCACGTATTACCGAGCTGCGTTACAAATCGTGATAAAAATGATTAAATAAAGTCATTTTATAGTGTATTATCGTGAATATTGAAAAAGACATTGTAAACAATAAGTGAAAGTGTTATCTCACAAAAATTCTCCTAAATAAAAATGTTTGAGTGCTATAATCAATAGAACAGTGGACCCTGTCAAAACTACACTAATTCTGTGATTTAATGATATAAAATAACATTAAAGGTCAATAATAATAAATGGACACACAAATATGTAAGTGAAACAAAACATTTTTAACAATATAAAACCAAAACACAAGTGAAAAAACAATCTGTCAAACGTTTGAATTTACAATCTACGAGTCATCCATAACGAACTTTCATCAATTACATCAAGACAAGCAGATACATAATTTGGACACGTTAGAACAGACGCCAAATGGCCCTATAGGTAGACGTACCGACTGCTACTTATTTGAACGCTGGTTCGAATCCCACTGACGACTTACACTTTTTGTATGTTGATAAATTGTATTTATCATCATTCCACCTATATTGCCTCCCCAGAGTGAGCACAACACGATAAAAGACTAGAAAAATGAATTTCTTCGAAAACATTACTATGCGTCGTACACGTACTAAATCCGATTCAGATACCGTCATCAACCACTCACAAAATGACACTTTCGAAGACACCGTAAACAGTCTACCCGATTTATCAAGTGATGATATTAATGAGGCACATCAACAAATAAGTAAGTTAAAGGAACGAATAGACAAGCTTGTGTTAGAATTGAACAGTGCGCATCAGGAGATTGAGTCACTGTCTTTGGAGAATAATGACCTAAAGCAAATAAATATGGTTTTGCAAAGCAAAAATAACCACCTTACAGAACTTACACATAGCCCAATTAAAAAACAAAAAAAGTCTACTCCAATTAAGAAATGTCCGAATAACAACAAAAAAACACAAACAGATTCTTCATTACTATCTAACCAGAAAGAAGCCATCAACGGCAACGTTCAGCTAAGCTCATCAAACCCAACTTCAAACATACGAGCCCCAACTAGTATGGAACAACCTTCCAAAAAACACAAAATATGCCTGATTAGCAGCGAGACATCTAACAGGTTATATACAATTGCCGAAAGAACAAATTTGCATAGTTTTGAAATCTGTCATTATCGAAAACCCATGTGCGGATTGCGGCAAATTCTTCACAAAATTGAGGGAAAAGTACAAAACTTTACTCAGTCAGACTACTGTGTTATTTACATTGGCGAGGAAGATTTTCGGAAAACACACAACTATTTAGAATTAGTCATGTTTGTAAGAGAAAAGTTAATAGAATTGAGTCATACTAATTTTATAATTTGCTTGCCAACGTTTAAATATATGATAGATGCTAACTTAATGTATAACAGCCGCGTAGAAACATTCAATAACCTTATCTACTTGGACATAAACACATGCAACTATGCGTATTTACTTGACTCAAATTCTAATCTATCTTATGACTATAATACTTACAGCAAACGATATGGAACCTTGAATAACAGTGGTTTAAATATAGTTATATCAGACTTACAAGACCTGATTCTTAGCATATGCAACCTGAATGCTACGAACTCGGGAGGGGACTGCCACCTTCAAAATAATAGTCAACACGAACTTTCTAATAGTTCACAACAGTCAAATTCTCAGTTTTTTCGTTAACTACCTTTACATTTTACACCAGAATATAGCTGGTCTAATTAATAAATCCGATACACTGACTGTAAAATTAGTAGAATTAATCAACGGGGGGACGGGTATAGATGTTGTTTGTGTTACAGAACATTTCATACAAGCAGGGTATGAGGATTTATTGCATATTCCAAATTTCTGTCCAGCTGCTTTCTTTTCGAGAAATACAAAGAGAGGAGGTACAGGCATTCTTGTAAGAGTAGGATTGCAATTTAAAGAAATATCGGATATAGCAAAGCAATCAGTTTCAGGCATCTTTGAATGTTGCGCTGTGGAAATAATAGCTTATAAAATTATTATTATTTGTATCTATAGAATCCCAAAATACAATTATGAAGTATTCTATGATAAGTTAGACTATATCCTTAATAAAGTTTGTCTATCTTCAAATAAGAAGGTCGTCTTGTGTGGAGATTTTAATATTAATGTATTGATAAGAAACAAAACTACACTAGAACTTGAATATTTTCTCATGAAGTACAATTTAAAACTAGCGCTTTATACTCCCACTAGGTTAAAAAGTCAAAGCTGCATAGACAACTTTGCTCACAACTATCGGAATGAATGTAAAGCTGAAGTTGTAGATCTGGTTCTTTCTGATCATACTTCCCAAATACTTAAAGTCCCAATAAACAAAACTTGCAAACTAAAATATTGGAAAACAAAAAAACAGGATATTTGCTTGGAAAATTTAATTACTTTCAAAAGACATCTCAGCTCTCTCTCATTTATGCAAGTACATAATGCTAAGGACGCGAACGAAGCTTTTGACATTTTCATGGATGATTTCTCCCTTATATATAAATTATGTTTTCCCGAGAAAATTATACCTATTTCAACTAGCAAGAAAACCAAATGGATTTCTCGCGGAATAAAAATATGTAGTAATAAGCAAAGGCGGTTACTTTGGGCATATCGTCTAAACTCAGACACAAAAAATAAATTACTCCTTAAAAACTACACTAAACTTTATAGAAAAATTTTAAATTTAACACAAAAGGCGCAAAACAATCATTTCATAAACACCGCCCAAAATAAATCAAAAGCTACCTGGCAAATAATAAATCATTCCAAATTTAGGCTGCCGCCGGAGCCTATAATGTGCCTGAATAGAGACAATTTGACATTTACAGACCCCATGGACATAGCAAATGAGTTTAACAATTACTTTATAGAAACAATTGAGAATAATATTAATGCTGACATCACATCTAATAATAATACACAATTAAATAATAAAACCTTAAATTCACTATTTATGCAACCCGTTACCATTGACGACATAATCAAAATAATTTGCAACCTTAAAAACACGAATACTGTTGGATACGATGGAGTTTCCACAAAAGTATTAAAATTTACGAAAGAACTAATAGCATCTCCATTAGCTCATATAATTAACTTGTGCATAGCTGATGGCATCTTTCCGGACAAGCTTAAAAAAGTTATTATAAAACCTCTGTATAAAAAGGATGACAAAACTGATCTAAAAAATTACAGACCGCTTGCAAAAATTCCGATTTTTTCAAAAATTATTGAGAAAGTTATCTATAACTCTTTTTATGCCCATTTCGAGAAGTACAAACTATTTTGCCAAGAACAAAAAGGCTTCCGTAAGAACAATACGATTAATATGGCATTGTTTGACTTATTAGCGAATGTCATGTCATCTGTAGATAGGAGAAATCCAGTCTGTGCAATCTACACTGACATGACCAAGGCTTTTGACTATGTTGACCATAAGATTCTGTTGCACAAATTGCATAGCTATGGTATAAGAGGGAACATCCTAAAGTTAATAGAATCTTACCTAAGTGATAGGATTCAATGCTCAGAAGTTTCTAGGATATGTCCAAAAAGCAAATTGGAAACCATATATGTGTCAAAACCAAGACCGGTAAAATATGGCGTCCCACAAGGTAGCGTATTGGGTCCGCCTCTTTTCTTAATATACATAAATGATCTCCCGAAAGCAACAACAAACCAAATGGTTCTTTTTGCAGATGATAGTACAGCTGTAATACAATGTAATGATCCAAATAATTATAAGAATGACATCAATACTTGTTTAAATGACATCATAAATTGGCTAAACAATAATAATTTGGTTATAAACCTAACTAAAACAAAAGTCATGCATTTTTATCAACGATGTCTAAACCCAAAGGTTGAAATTTCCTACAATGGATGTGATATTGAAGAAGCTAATAAAGCTAAGTTCTTAGGCATTATAATTGACAGCCAACTGACATGGAAGCCTCATGTTGAAGAATTATGTAAGAAACTCAGCAAATCCGCATATGCTCTATTCCAACTCTCAAAGAAAGTTAACGGTCAGGCTCTTATAGCTGCGTACCATGGACTGGTTGCCTCTGTGTTGCGGTATGGCATTATTTTCTGGGGTCAGTCCACTGATAGGGAGCTGGTATTTAGATTGCAGAAGCGATGCATCAGGTCAATGTGCGGTCTTAAGACAACTGATAGCTGCGTACCCTATTTTAAATCATTAAAAATTTTAACTTTACCATCTTTGTTTATATTAGAAACGGCTCTGTTTGTGAAATGTAATCCACATCTATTTTGTAAATTATCAGAGGTCAGAAAAAATCCAATACGTACACAATACGTCAATAAATTATGTCAAGTGAAATGTAAAACCGCATTAATGCAAAAAAGTTTTTTTGGTATTGCCCCACGCATATATAATAGAGTACCTAACGTTATAAAAAACTTGACTGTCTTAAAATTCAAAAGGGCGCTAAATGAAATTTTAATTATGAAAAGTTATTATTTAATTGACGATTTTCTAAATGATGATTCACTTACTGATTGATATACTTACTGTTACGCTATACACCTACTGTTATTGACTGATTTATAATTACCTACCTACTGTTACTCTAATTGACATAATTATTATTGTTATTCTAGTTGGTATAATGTTATTAATATTCTGATTGACATTATTGATAATATTTTTTTTTTTTTTTACAGTTTTCATTGACATTGATAATATTTCTAATTTTTTTATTATTTTGACCATGTTGACATTTTTTAACTTTTTATTACTTTGACCATGTTGACATTTTAATTTTTTTATTGTATGTATTTCCAATGTCATGCCATTTATTTTAAATTGATAATGTTATTATAACCAATTATTTGCATGCCCATGTGACGGCAAAATGTGGAGAACTTTATTTTAAAAGAACACCTTTGTACCTATTACCCATGTTTGCAAAGAATAAATGATTTGATTTGATTTGATTATTTAAATAATGTCAGAAGAGAAGATGAGAAGCAGAGGAAAACATCCAACGTCATAAAAGATGCCAAAATAGAAAAAATAATAGAAAAATTATTGAGTGGAAAATTAGACGCGTTAAAGTGTTTAAAACAGTTATTTTGGTTATGAATTCTATGTAAATAAAATATATAAATTGAATAAATGAGTTAAAAAAAATATCATGAGGTAATACTTTCATTTTTACAGTTGATTGTACTTATATTACTTGACCATGCGTATGTGGCAAATTTCATAATTGGATAAACAGACGATTCGACGAACTACAGCTTTGACCAATATCAAATTTGACGAATTGCCGATTTGACGAATATCAGACTTGACCAATGTCGTGCAACCCGTTTGTTTTGTGTCGAGTTGAATTATATTCCTCCATATTTACGTCTGTTACGTTACGATTAATTGCTATCGAGTTGAGCATTTGCGTTCCTCAAGTGGTTTTGTTGTGAGTTATCGGAATTTTGTTTTATTGTTAAGTGAGCGAATTAACTCTAGTTTTAACGTGAAAATGTCTAAACCGGTTCGATATTGGACAAAGCGTCCAGTCTCTTGACGGTGTGTAAATTGTTCCCTTCGTTTGAAGTCTAATCTTCGTTCTGTAACGTCAATTTCAGGATTGTACACTGTTTTACAGACAAAAGAAGTTCAAAAGAATTTCGTTTCATATAAATTTTTTCTCATATTTTCATTTCACAGAATAATCAATACGCAGAAAGCTTGCTTCGAAAAATCTTAAATCATAGATTTTTGTTACAAATAAAATTTAATGTTTCGATAATTCATATCATAGAATAACAAATCAAATATTCTTTATACTCATATTGTTTAGTTAATATAAAACTTATTACCAAGAAAAACATTTTATCGAGTGACAGTTTCAAAAATGTTTCAATTCATACCTTTGACAAAATGTATACCCTCCAATAAAATTAAAACACCAAGACATTTACTTGGACTATGTTACAATTGATAACACTATTATAGAATAGAATAGAATAGAATACTTCTTTACTTATTCTTCTTCTTATTATACCAGAGTATAATTATATGAAAGTGTTTCATAATTGTCGGAGTGCCTTAATTTTGTTACTGCGACCAATTTCAACGTAATTGGTCACCGTTCTAACCTAACCTAACCTATTTGGTCGGAGTGAGCGGAACGTTTCAACGTCAATCTTCTTCGAACCTAACCTGTCCGAAGTCCTGAGCTCACTTCGCTCGCTCTTGCATCCTAAGTTTTCCTTGCCACAGTGCCTTGTTTATGTTGTGTGTACAAAACAACAAAAAAATATGACGTATAACGTCTACTTTTACATTTTCGTTGAAATAAAATACCATGGAAAAAAACACCGAACAAACAATATTCGTTAAAAAAATAATTCTACTGTTTGATACGTATGTTAAATAAAAAAATGTGATTATAAAATTCAGTGAATTGTATTTCTCTGAAATATATTTCATTAAATTAAATAGTCGTTAAAACAATAATATTCGAAATAAAAATACAAGAACCAAATATTATAAGAAACATTTTCGGCGAAACGAAATTCTATGAAATTTCTGTCTGCGAAATAACACCCAATTTCATTAACCTAAAAAAAAATGATTTCTCTTCAACCAGGGTGAACAAATAGAAATTGTTTCCATAATATTAAAATATATTGAATTATCTACAAAATACCATGAAAATCACCCTGACACGACCATCTTTTATGGGAGCCTAAAGCTCCTAAGACAATGGGCAATCTCCTTTGTGACATAAACTTTGCAGACAGCACTATTTTAGTACTAAAAAGCGTTTCTCGACACTTTTACATTTCAACTATAGAGCGGATTTATCACCGTGAGAGCCTTTATGTAATGTTTATAGAATAAATCAGTGACAAAACTAGGGCCTTTTTGGAGTTCTGTAAACGTTTACAACACCATTATAGTACTAATCATCAGGGGCGTGCCGTCCATAGAGGCAATTAGGCCTAGCCTACCCTACCATTCCTACCAACAACGCAACAAATGCATTTATTATAACTATATTAATCAAAAATAAAAAAATAAAACGCCTGTTATAATACTTAAAGCAACTTGTCGCGGCCGTGTGACGTAACTGGTAATAATATTACGAGTCTAGGCAAGGCCCCAGCCGGCCTAATTTCCATTGATAAATTTAAGCACACTGATAAGTATTTTCGTGTATATACACGGAAATACGGACGGCACACATAGTAAATAGGGGCGTAAACTCCTGCGAGTGTAGCTGGCTAGCTGGCCACTGATTGGCTGCCCCACAAAGTATTATCCGGCTAAAACGGTATGCGGTGATGCAATTATATTTGGTAGTGTTTTTTTCATTGACAAAATAACAATTGTATTTTTCTTAGAAGCCATATTTGTTTCATGTGACAAGCAAAATTTATTTCGTGATCTTGAATGTTTTGATTATTATAATATCTGACGGTTGTAATTCGTTTTGAAACGTACAGTAGTGTAAATATTATTTGTTGTATTTGTTTATTTACTTAAAAATGGTGTTCTGTTGTGAAGTTTGCGCTGATAATGTGTTTGTCAGAAGTTAAAAACAATAAGTATTCACGATTGTTTGATGTTAAGATTCAAGTTGTGTCTAAAGGAAAATGTGTAGATACCCGAATTACGAGAATTAACCCAAAATTCATCTCGTACTCGGTATTTCAAATGAATCTTTCTTCTGTTTGCATTGTCAGAAAATCGTGATTTGAACCTTGATTAATGTGGTGAGTTCTTGTATTTATAACTTTGGTTTTTACAGGCTTATTTTCAATGTTTGTTTTTCAAATATTCCGGTCAGACGCTCAAAATTGGGTACGGAACGAAAACTAAACTATTTTTTTTTGTTTACAGCGCCCTCTGTTTTATTTTTTAGGTTTTTTTGTAACGAAGCGATATCCTTCGTTCTTGTATTGACAGAATACCATTGAAATTCCTTATATTTAAGCTAGATGGCGTTGTTTCTCATTGGCGTTGTTGTTGCTTACTAAAAAGACGATGAAGAAGACTAGAAGACAGATGCGGGGGCCTGGGAGGGTTAGTGAATATATCAATAGATGTGACTACTTTGAGGGTCATCCTAAGTAGAGCGATGTGATGTTGCGAGTTTTTTTTTTTTTGCTTGGCCTGCCTGCCTTCGGGAAGCACCGCACGCCACTGCTAATCATGAACACTTATTAGCACATTCTAAATCGTTCTCAGGACTTTTATAGTACCAAATTTTACTACTTGGGACGTCCATCTTCGCACAAAGTGACAGCTGTTGCGAACTTTAAAACCCCGAGCAATGTCCACGAACTTCGTCAATTCCTGGGATTGACGAGTTATTTTCGTAAATAAAAGGATTTGCGAATATCGCGAAACCACTTACCCTGTTGACCAAGAAGACTTCTGTGTGGTGCTGGGGGCCTGAAGTTTAAAACAAGTACTTACCTCTGATCCTGTTCTAGCGATTTTAGTCCCAGCCCGTGAAACGCAAATCCACACAGATGCTTCGAAATTGGGTCTAGGTGGTGTGCTGTTACAACAACAGGAAAACGGTGAATACCAAGCATGCAATGAATGAAATGAATTACAATACATAAGCAACGGCTGTTGCTTATGCAAGTCGGCAAACCACAGCTACTGAAGTGAAATACCACAGCTTTGAGTTAGAGGGTTTAGCTGTCGTATTCAGTATCCAGAAGGTCAAAGTTTACCTAACTGGAATCTTTCGAGTTATGACGGATTGTTCTGCTTTACGGCTAGCATGGTCAAAACGGGACTTGTCGTCGCGTATTGCACGCTGGTGGCTTGATTTGCAAGAATACGACTTCGACGTAGAGCATCGACCTGGAACTTCGATGGCACACGTAGACACAGTCTAAACCCAGTGTCCGTTCAACACATTGAAGAAAAACATTTCATCAATACCCTCTAAGACGCTGATGAAGAAGTCCAGTCCACTATAACAGTATACAGCTGGAAATAGACGCTAATAAGCACAAGAAAGATGGTTTATTTATAGACTATAAGGTGGCGAATGGATTATTGTGTCATGTAGTAAATGGTGCTAATAGACCTGCACTACCTAAAAATGTGAGCCTACCACGACGATAATGGCCATTTAGGTTTCGAGAAGTGTCTGGAGGCAATACAAGCCAAATATTGGTTCCCAAAAATGAGGAAACACTTGGAACGATACATTTTTAGCTGCATTGGGTATCAGTTCACCAAAAAACCGACAGGCAAGCAGCCTGGGCTTTTGCATCCTATTTCAAGACCTGCTATACCATTTGATACTTTGCATGTTGACCACTTGGGGCCATGTATTTTTGCTTTTTTTTTGTCTGTATGCAGTTCCAACGATAATTGAATGCGAGTTGATGTTGAGTTGTAAGCCACATCTCCTCGACCTGCGACGTTACTGGGTGCGGCGAGGTGCGCACGCCATGCATACTCCGCGGGGCAGGTAGAAGCCCACGCCGCCCCCCCGTCCGCCGCGCATGGGCACGCGCTGGGCGCGGCTAGTGCCGCAGCCGGTAACCCGGGACTGTCGGCGCACGGCCTTCCATTCCCTGCCTGAGCCAAGTCTCATTTATGGCCATGATGTCCACCTCGAGACTTTCCATGGCTACAAGAAATTCGTCACGGCATGGGATCACCCCAGCGACCGCACGTTAAAAAAACCAACCTTAAGATTTTTAGTCTTGTTCAGGTGTACCTATAGTTAGAAATATTGACGAAGTTCTGCTTTATGTTATGCTTCAATCGGAGATGGATGGCTATAGCTATATATTAAATAAAAACATTAAAAACATGTTGCTTGGTGTAGCGTCGCACCGGAAAAAGCATTTATTTTTCTTAAAAGTTGCCATACTTAACTCATTAACACGTTTGCACATTATCAAAAAATAAGGGCGGACACATACTTTCTGAACATCATCCACCACCAGAAAAATAATAATAATCCGACCTCAAAACATATACCTGAAACATAATATATAGGTGCACAAACTCAAAAAATCATTATATTCCAAAATACATATAAATGAACTTAAAATAATACACTATTATTGCAAACAATTGTTTGTACTAAGTACATAAGTAAATAATTATCCATGAGCATGAAAAATTACAAGTCTATACTCGTACCACCAGGGTATAGACTTGTAATTTTGCAGCAGATACAATTGCTAATCAAATTAAAATTTGCACCTAACATGTAACGTTTTATCTATTAAGACATCACTTAGAAAAACTTACTTTTGTACTAAAGTCACTCTTAGTAGTATATCTCAACAATCTATTTAAATTGTTGAGATATACTCGAGTCACTATTTAATGAAAATACAATTGTTTAATTATATTTATATTACTGATCTCAAATAAACTATTATTTGAGATCAGTAATAATAAAATCTTTTCTTAATCTTAAGAGTGACTTTAGTACAAAAGTTCCAATAATTATTATGTCTTTGACACACATACCTAAACAGTGTAACTAAATTATACACATTGATCAGAGTAATAAGAATATTTCACATGTTAATTTATTTATCTTTTGTTATGTTAATTTTTTTCTCTTTTACATTAATTATAATTATACAGCTGTATTATTATATACCTGTATTTATGAATTTGTAGGCGAAATGAAGAGCGAGGTATATGTTTTTACCGTTTATTAAACTCGTAAGTGATACAGCGTTTTTGCGGGAGAAAAGTAGCGCGTGCATTCGCCGTCGAGTCAGTAGGAGCAGTGGCACTGGCGACCGAGCGATAGCGATTCCGTCGGCTAGCTACGCAGAGCCCAGAGGGAACATGTGACGTATGCGCGGGCGCGCGCGGTGAGGTATGTTGTCACTGCCACAGTACCCTCTGCTGAGACCGCTACTGCGGGCGGTAAAAATCAGGAAAACGAACTCGCCGTCCACTTCTCGTTCTTTTCTCAGTGTCCATACTGTCCATGCTTGACTCGGGTACGGGCTCGAAGGATTAAACTTAAGATATTCGGGTCCAATGTGAAATCTGTGCTGCTTTACGGGTGCGAAACGTGGAAGGTCACAAAGGACATCTCACGCCAAATCCAAGTGTTCGTCAACCGCTGTCTTCGTCGCATTCTCGGAATTTACTGGCCCGAGACCATCTCCAACGTAGAGCTTTTGGAGATATGCCACGAGAGCCCAATCGACCGCCAGATCAGGCGTCGCAAGTGGAGATGGATTGGCCACACGCTCCGAAGGGACCCCGACCACATACCCAAACAAGCTTTGGACTGGAATCCCCAACGTAAAAGAAAACGTGGCCGTCCCCGTCAAACCTGGCGTCGCACCGTGTTGGCAGAAGCGGCAAGCATCGGAATTACGTGGAGCGAGGTGAAGCGTGAAGCTCAAGACCGATCGCGATGGAGGACATCTGTGGACGCCCTCTGCCCCATCTAGGGGACATAGGACATTAAGTCAAGTCAAAGTAGGATTTGCGGAATGCGCGCGCGACCGTGACCTACAAACGTTTTAGGACGATTAATGAACGAAGGAAGGGTGGTGGGCGGCGGGGCGGTCGCCGGGAAGGGATGTCAGCGCTGGCGGTCATGCGAGGTTTGGCAACGTCGCGCGATACTCACACTAGAAAATAGGCAAAATTAGGTAAATGACCGCTATGGACGGCAACGTTTAATAACATGAGTACTCCACGAAGATTATTGAGCACTGCGATGAGTCGGACGAGATTTTTTGATACTTTATTTTTTCTTATTTATTTTGCATATTAATTTGCTGGAATAGCGATAATTCGTACTTAACTAGTCAGCACTAGTCTTCTTGTCGCCAGGCTGATGCAATAGGTTGGTTGGCTTAAACTTGAACAGTTGTTCGTTGCTGTTTTAAGTATCAGGACATCAGCATCATTAACAGCTTGTTTGACAAAAATATTGTAAGTGGAGACTTGTTATGAGTATTGGCTAGAATTTTTTGTTGACTGGTGGGAACTGCCATAAATTGATCAAATAAGATATCAGAAGATGTTATTGTAGTTCGACGACGTTGTTTTGTGGCTTTAATATTTCATCTCGCAGGTCGACCTAGGAAGGAGGTTTTCATTTGCTTAACCGGACATTTATTATGAAGAATACTAACTTTTTCAACTTTTTGAATCGTTATAACTCAGAAACGGTTACTTTGAGGAGAAAAGTGTTTTGACAATTTTTATAGATAATTGCATGATCTACAATTTTAGTCTGACCTATTTTAATGATAAAACTAACTGTTTGGCTGAAAAATGCAAAAAACCTATTTTCGCGACCTTTGACCTTGAATTTTTTTTTGCAAATGTTGGGTAGATGGGGACTTTTCACATTTCATTTTTAATGGTGTTCCCAAAATTTGTACCAATTTTCAGCTCTATGCGAATTATTGTAACCTTACCCCTATTTTTTGAGCTAATTTGACTGGACTAGAAAGAGAATAACCGTGTGGTCAGAATGAAATATATTTATTGTTTAACGCAGCTAATAAACACAATCTATGTATGTAAACCATTGTCACACATTTTACTTACAGACAATAAATTCGTTGACAGAATGGGAACAACTAAAACATTTTCTAAAGTGATATTATTTTTGTCAGTAGACAAAACTAAATTGCCAATGCCAGAAATTTCTAATTGACCACCATTTGCTATAGAAATTGAGTTATTATTACAACTTTTAAAATTCGTTACTAACCGCTAGGTTATTATATCATTGATCATGTGACCCGAGGCCCCGCTGTCGATGATGACATCAGTATGATGAGCGATGTAAGCCGATGCATAAAAGATATGCTGTTCTTCTTTCTTCTTCTCCTCCCTCTGTTTCTTAAAGCATCGCTTCGCTGTATGTCCTGGTTTTCGGCAGTAATCACACATGAAAAGTTTGTTTTTCTTTTCATGAAAAGCTGAAACACCATTATCACATTTTCCGTTTCTTCTGTGTTCCTCTGGAAGCAATCTCGTTTTCACAAGTTCAGAAATCAGCGAGCTAGTTAAATTGGCAGTTTCAAGATCGGGAACTAGTGTGTCAAATTGCTGCGGCTAAAAGAAAAAGCCGCTAAGTAGAATTTCAGCCACGTCACCGTCGTCTATAACTTTCCCTATGTCAGAGAGTTGCTGGACTAATCCGGTGACATTTTCTATGTATTCAGTCATGCTGCTAAACTTACTGTAGTCAACTCGATGTAACTGTCTAAGTAGCAGAACACAGCGAAATAGACCTTTGTCCTCGAATGTATGAGCTAGCTTATCTTTAGCTTTTGATGCTGATCGAACTATTTGGTATAAGTTGGGTTGTAGTGCCAAGCAAATACGCCCCAAGGCGCGGCTATCACGCACGGCGTCAGTATCGGTGCCAATCACGCAATCCCACAAACCTTCTAAAGTGAGTAACATCTTCAATGAAAACTTCCAGTTCGGATAAGACGAGATACCATTTAGCTTCTCCACTTGATTATTGATGTGTATCGCTGGTTGCGTTGCCATATTTCTTCTTTGACAATAAATCTGGTCGACAGTGAGTTATGGTGATTATGCATAGATCCCTCGTTGCACGCCTTTTTCCCTTTTTGTTTTTTTTATTACTAGGCACATAACCTGTTGATGCAGACGTTGTGATACGGCAATGGAATGGCGTGTCAGGCGTGATCAACCAAATAAACACTTCGATAGTATATCTAGACTTTTATTCATCAAAATACAAGCAGATATTACATGTCCATTGTAAATTAGATATGATGAATTTAGATTAAATTGTGTAATATTGTGACAGCTTCAAATGTCATTTATATCAATATGGCTGCCTTTCAGCTGCGTTCAAGAAGAGCTTACACAATTCTTAATAATAACCGACAATAATTTTGAATGCGTTGAACAGTTGTGAGAGCTAACAAAATTACAAATTTCTTAGTTCGTTTTTCTAAGCCTAAAGCTGCTGTATGCTGACCAGTTTGAATATAATTCAGGACAACAGAAAGATCCCACGTGTCGTTATACTTAGGACTAGAGGGTTTTAATCTAAAAATGTACTTAAAAAATCTCTTAATTTGAATATCTGTTCCTAAACTTGTCGAAACCATTACAGATGCTCCCCAGCCTGTCAGCCGCACACAAAGCCTAATTTTTGCTGTTAAAATGTTTTAGTGTACAAAAAACACACAGCTGGGCAACATGCTACAAGGGTGCCAATAAGCTTTGCGAATTCTCTAATTGAACATTGATCCATTTGTGCATATTATCAATAAAGAAATTGCTTCCCTTTTCTTAAAAGGTACTGACAATGACTTTCTCTGTTTACTATAAAACCTAAAAAATCTGCAATTTTGGTTGAGACAGTGATACTCTTTTCATTATTTATAATAAACCCTAGGCATTCTAGCAAACTTAAGGTCATCTGACAGTTTTCTAGACACTCCTGGTAAAAATTACCAATGCATACTCGTATAATGTCATCTAGATAAACAACTGATTCCTAACCTTTTCTTCGAAGAAAATTTTCTACTGGCTTCAGTAACTTAGTAAATGTGAAAGGGGCAGTACTTAGACCAAATAGCAAGCATCTGAACTCATAAATTGTATTCTGAAACCAAAACCTTAGATTTTTTTTTATCTTTACTCACTGGGACAAAGAAATATGGTTCTTTTAGGTCAATGGTAAACAAAATAATTTTTTTGAAATCAATTTTCAAAGTGTTCTCATATCTACAAATATATTTTTGATAATACGAGTATGGTAAATAAAATACTATGTACATTATATACAGACTACAAATAGAACTAAAATAATGCTAAAAAGAAGACTAAAACTAAGTTCCTATATATACAACGACGACAATAGGACACTTAGGCATCAAAGTACTCCTCCCCATCGATGTCATCCGGAAACGTGCCCAGAAGACTGGCAGCATTGCCACGTTGAATGGCAATGCTAATTCTTTGACCAAAGAAAGAGCCAGCCCTCTGGTCACGCAAAGTGTCGACCAGTCGGCGAGATATTTCCTTAAAAAGTAGACGTGCACTCGGGCCCCATGACCCGAGCGTTTCGACCCCAAACGGCTCAAAACTGTAGTTACCGATAAGGTTACAGTATTTGCGCCGCTTGAGGATTTCAGCAGCCGCAGCAGCAGCGCCCACACAGCCCGCCGTGCTTGGAATGTGAGATGGCGCAAGGGTGTCGACTCAGGTTGCGTCCCACACCAAAGGCCTACCCACCTTCCGAGGCAGCAACGTCATGCCGTCTGGTCTCTTCCTATTGTCACGTACCAAGCCGTTTGGTTTTAATACCGCTGGTACGCCGGCGCTGGCAAGGGCTCGACGAATAATGTCGTAAATGCTAGCGTGCCGTACAATGCGACCTGCGCTCCTGTAGTAGCAGGTCAGGCCATGGTTTCCGAGGCTGTCGACAGGTTCACGGCAGTGACACCGATGCGGAGGAACACAAGGTGCGCCTAAGCGTAGACTCATAGCGACACGGAACGGTGTGTCGTCCATCATAGTTCCAATGGTGGGTGACAGAAGTGCCTGAAGCCACAAACCCGACTCCCATTCTCCCACGGCCAGCAGACGGGCACGTTCCACAGTATCGATAGACGTATTTAAAAGGGTATTCCGTATAATACTGCAGAGTGGCACGTCCCACTGTCTCTGGGAGGACAGGTTGTCGGGCAAATTCGTATTGGGACAAGCCATTTTCCAAGCGTTCAACGCATCGGTCAAATACGGCAACTCAAAATCAACCAGTGAGGATGACAAAATATCCCTGGTTAATTTTTCGGTACCGTAGACCGAGGAGAGGAAGGCTGATAAACTTATACTTGAAATTTTGCGGACGCCGAGACCACCCAAGCGAATGGGGAGTGTGGCTTGCTGCCAGGCTCGGTCGTCCAGGGTCACATTAAATATTGAAGTTAGAGTGTTTCTAATAATTTGGTCTACTTTGTCTAATGCTGTGGATGTTTCCAAAGATGAGAGGAGCGAAGGCTATACGTGAATTTTGGTCCAAAACGTGGTAAGTACGTAAGTGTGAAGGCCGAATGAATGTTAATTTTGAAAAGTCTCTCTGAAACATCATTGAAACTTTAAATTTTTTCTTCAATGAATGATGGAAAAGATTCGTCAAATATTGGTGACCTTAGGAGGTGAAGAGATTTTTTTCCAGTAATTTTGATATCTGGTGCTAAGGAGTTAAATTTAGAAATGGTAGTCTGTCTGTCAGTGGTTTCAGGAAGGTAAATTTCGCACTTCGAAAGGTCTAGGCCAATGGAACTAAATTTTTCTTTAAAAAAAGTTAAATCTTTTAGGACTGTGTCCACATCACCTCCCAGGGTTCCATCATCCAAATACCATACGTTGAAATTAGAATTTAGCTGCCGAATAATTGGATTAATTGCTAAACTAAAAATGACTGGCCCAAGAGGGTCACCCTGTTGGCATCCAACGGCTGATTCCAAAAGGTTGTCTTTATAGAGTAATTTTGAGGGGTTCCTGTAGCATTGGTAAAGAAAACTGTAAACTTTGGGTATTTCTTTTTGAACTTCTGTCAACAAGGTGTCCCTGTTCACGGAATTGAATGCATTTTTTATGTCAACCTTAAGGATGACCTTACCACTGTCAAGGTAAGTGGAAAGTGCGTGTACCGCAGCCTCAAAGCCCCCTTTGGACCCGAAGCCAAGCTGTAGGGGCTGGAATTTGCTGGCCAGTGTTTCACTGTAAAAGGCACAGCAAATTTTTCACAAAAAACTTCTTGCGCAGGGCACAAAGATTGGCCCCGTACAAAATATCGACGACGGCTTCGTTCACACTGCCGGAGAGCATGAGATTAATGAGGGTCGTAAGCTCCTTCAAAAGAGACTCACCAGCTTCCCTGGCGCCTGAACATATTAGATCCTTAAGGTGTTGTGGGGTCAGGCCGTCGAGGCCGGCGGAGCCACTTCGAAAGGAACAGACGGCCGCACATACTTGCTGAGCTGTAATTTGTAATGTATTCGTTTCTGGAACGGGGGGGTCAGGGAAGGTGAGGTCAACTGCCGGGGCGGGGTGTTTGCTCTCCAGAGCTGTAAGGGTCTCTGGAGAGTACGGCGCAAAATGTTCTGGTGAAATAAATATATTTAAGCATTTTAAATTTAAAATAAATCTAACTTCTCCATTTGATTTAGGTTTAGTAAAAATCTTTGAGAAGTATTGTGTTGGGGGTCTTCGAAATAAATTAGCGGACTGTAAATATATAGCTAGGTTCGTATATTGATACTAAGAACGCTCACGTTTGGTCCGTGTCGTATATGTGAATGTCAATGATGGTGCGGAGGCGCGCTGTCGCCCTCCGGTCACAGTGGCTCACGGTGCTACGTTTTGTCTCCAAGAATTGTCCTTTAACTGCTACATATTTTATAAGTCCTCTAACATAATTTTATGTTTACCATTGACCTAAAATTATTTTTTTTAAATCAATTTTCAAAGTGTTCTCATATCTTAAATTTTAAATGTTCTGGTGAAATAAATATATTTAAGCATATTAAATTTAAAATAAATCTAACTTCTCCATTTGATTTAGGTTTAGTAAAAGTCTTTGAGAAGTATTGTGTTGGTGATTCTCAGAGGTCTTCGAAATAAAATAGCGGACTGTAAATATATAGGTAGGTTCGTATATTGATACTAAGAACGCTCACGTTTGGTCCGTGTCGTATATGTGAATGTCAATGATGGCGCGGCGGCGCGCGGCGGCGGCGGCGGTTCTCGGCACCTCGTCCCCCGCTCCCCGCTGTCGTCCTCCGGTCACAGTGGCTCACGGTGCTATGTTTTATCTCCAAGAATTGTCCTTTAACTGCTACATATTTTGTAAGTCCTCTAAGTTTTAAAAGTCAATTTATTTCTTTCAATATTATAAGATTGTCTGACACAAAAAAAAAGTATTTTTTAGGAAAACATTCTTGGTGAGGAGCCTATAAAAAGGGGATATTATAAACATTGAGCCAAGATCTGACAACTTTGTCTTGTGTTATTTTTAACCAACCGACAAGACTTAAGTCTACCAGCAAAAGTATTTACCTCTAAGATTGTCGAACAGGTGCCTTGGCTGGAGGACGCTGGGGGCGTCTCGGCTTGTAGTGCTGTGTCTGGTGGTGATTGTTCGGGCGTTTCTCTAACGACCATCAGAGGGCGTGCGTGTGCCCTACAATATTTTGAAGCTCACCTTGGTCGCATCTTATGACCATATAAGGAAAGGCCGCGACGCCACGAAAGCAGCAACAAGCTCCACCCACAGCGTGCGCCACGAGTCACGAGCAGTCAGTGTGCCGCCAGCGCTCTGCGCCTTCACACGACTGACGTCTAATTGTCATTGTCACTGTCATTTTTCTTTTCTATGTCATTTCAAAGTTAATGTAATAATTAAACAGAAAACCAGAAGCAATCAAACTTTCATTTAAACGTATAGCTATCGAAGTAACACAAACGCAAAAGGCACAGCCGTAACAGTGTTATATGACCCCCCCCCCCTGTTTGAACTGAGTCACACATACGAGGAGGGCCTCTGAAGTTTAACTGTTTCTTAAGATTCTTCTTAAGATAATTTTGAGACTGGGTTGTTCGATAAGATGGGGTATTTTTTCTATTAGGGTTGTTTTGCTTTAAGATGATGCCAGCTGATGTTTTAATCGCTGTGGCAGTTTCGACATTGTCATTCAATTTTTCTCCAAACAGGAATTCATCACGTTCTTGGTTTTCAACTGTCTTTTCTATATTTTATCAAGATTCGGAATTACTAGGTTCTTTCTGGTGACTGTGTCTTGATGATGGAGGTCTGTCAATAACCGTGTGATATCACTGGTTCTTGAAATTATACTTATTTTTCAACATCCCTGTCAGTCATGACTGAGGGACCACCTTTATACGATTGTAACTTTTGAGTGGACTCACTCAAAAGTTACAATCGTATATCTTTTACTTACTAGAGGCTGAATTTACAATTGTTTGAAAACTTTTACTTAAGGCTGACGCATTCAAAAGCTCAAAATTCAAATGTGGTCCCTCACTGGGAGCGCAAATCAGTTATTATTATATAAAGTGAATTGCGTTTCTGAAAGACCAAGAAAAAGATCGTACTGCAGCAATGATAAGAAAACTGACAATCATAATCGTAAACAGTTCAGTCGAATTTACACAGTAGGAGGCACTCAAGTTTGCCGTGAAATGTTCGCAAACAATTTTCAAATTACGCCAAAGAAAGTAGATGGCTTAAAAAACTGGCGGAACAAAACTGACGAGATTTTATTAAACAAATATTGACTACCGAAATATGAATCTCATTTAAGATGAGAAGTAAATAATAGGCGTCAGTTTAAAAAAAAAATGAATTATACGTAGAACAGTGCAAAAATCCATAAAGGGAAAGTAAAAAACCAGCAAGTATCGTATTCTAAAAAGTGTATTAAATATTTTTTTCAAATTGCATTGCAAATCCTTAAAAAGGACACTTGCAATAACTGCGACACGCTGCACATAAAATTAGCCAATGCCACGGAAACTGAAGCTACCAAGTTTCAAAGAGCATGGCAGGAGCATCTTGAACGAGCTGAAACCTTAAGGAAAAACGTGAATGGTGACCTCAAAAAGCGTCCACTAACAAGGGTCATACTTATCGACTGAAATTACATCTGAATTATAAGGACATATTCCTGTTTTATAAAGCCGTTGATAATGTTTTCAGATTTTGTATTATTCCATACTTCTGCAAATAAGTTAGAAAACACTTTTTTAGGTAGCTTCACACCAACGTTATGTCGCTGCCATTCAACTAACTTGGCATGCCAGCTTGATTTAAATAAAGCCTCATCCAATGGCTGTAAAAGATGAGGCGTATGTGGGGGTAATTTTAATAATGTGACATTATGTTTTCGTGCCACTTCAACTTCTTTTATATCAAAATGAGTGCTATGACCGTCGTAGACTACCAGAACTGGCCTTTCTTCGCCGAGTCCTGGAATAAATACTTTTTCCATGTAAATGTGGAATATTTCCGTCTCCATCCATTTTCTTTTACTGGCTGCGTAAGATAACTCTAAATTTCGTGTATCAGCCATCCAGGTGTCCAATACATAGTAATAATATTACCAGTCTATTACTGTCCCAGTGCTGGGCTTAGGCCTCTTCTCAACAAAGAAGGGACGAGCATTGATCACCACGCTTCCTCAAGACGGGTTGGCGATTTCAGACTTTTTTTATAGGTCCAGGTTTCCTCACAATGTTTTCCTTCACCGATGTCTGTGATGTCCAAGATAAACTTAGAAAGTACATATGAATTGAAAAAATCACATTGGTACTTGCACGGATTTGAACCCACAACCTCATGCATGAAAGACGAGGCCTTGACTTTTGGGCCATCACGACATATGTCCCATACATATTTACCTTTAAATATGATTAAAGGAATCGGTTTCTCTCCGCCGGTACATACTGCATGCTGTTAGAACTGTTATAATAATATGTTCTTTGCTTGTACCGTGAGTTGTTCGAGAGCACGGCGCACGCTTTCGCCCAACTACTTTGGTTTTAGAGGGATCCAAACTAACGGAAGTCTCATCAAGGTTCCAGATGAATTTCGACCTTTGTTCAAGACCTAATATCTCTAGAGTAGCCTGCAATAGGCTAAAATATTCACCCACGACGAACGAATCTGTATTCTTTCGTCTGACATGCTCAATAGTTTGAGCCTTTTTTAATGATAATCTATGTCGTTTTCTAAAGTTTGTGAACCAATCTGGTTCTGGAACTCCATTATTAAATGGTGTTGATATCCCATTCAAATGAACGAATTCCCTTACAAGTGAAAACACTTTCTTTCTTGACAATCCAAATCCTCATTTTTCTAATACTTGGGTTTCTATTTCAAGAAGCAAAAGTGGTGGACGCCCGAGAGTACTGCTTTTTAAGGTACCGTACCCAAGGGTTAAAAACGGCACCCTATTACTAAGACTCCACTGTCCGTCTGTCTGTCTGGATGTCTGTCACCAGGCAGATTGATGATTACTACGTGTTTCAGAACGTACTTAACTTGTTGTGACGATGTACCGTTCTCTTCCGCTAGCAATAGACAAGAATCTATTTTTCTCTTTTACACTCGAAGGTTTGTGTACGCGGAAGAGAGATATCGTGTGTGGCGAGAGAGAAACCCGTATATTCATGAATGCCATCATCTTTGCATCGCACACGTCGGCGTGTTTTGTATTGTTTTCTTGTTTTGTTTAGACACCGAAACAAAGGAAGTTTTATTAGGAAAGATGCCTCCTGAAACCGCTAAATATAAACAAAAATATAGCCACGGAACCTTTACTGAAAGGTAAGTGCTATTTATGTTATAATAAAAATATTCTAGATGACATTTACCCAAATATGGAGAAAAGCTACTTGATGTTATGCTTGTTTTTTTGATTGTGTTCAATATTACACTACTAGCGCTCCTCTCGAGCAGTTTGCGGGTACAGCACCGGGTGGGAGCGCGTCAACTTCAGACACAGTAGTTAGGCAGACAAAATTGTAATAATACTCATTTTCTTTTTATTTAAATATATACGGTGTTAAGTCAGTAATTAAAGGATTTATTAAAGAAGTTCCTGGCAGCATCCTCTACCACATCAAGGAACTGGAGGAGCGGGAGCAGCGGTGAGTCACATACGGTCTGGTCAATCATCATTCCTATCCACTCTCGTTCTCAAAAATTTGCGTTAACTATGCTTATTTCGTGTTTTAGTTGCGTGTTGCCTGAGCATGGCTTCGCCGGAACCGGTGCTGCGGACTGTAAGTACTCTTGCCTCTTTTAATCTGCCAAAATGAGTGACGATGAACGTTATCAGGTAGCTACGGGCCAGAAATCCGTTAAAATTCAAGTTGATAGGCCCAAGTCTCCGCGGTTACTCGCTAGTTCAATGACGAATAAGCGCCTCGTAGAGCTAAAAAAGCAGCGTGGCACGCTAAAGGGTAGATTATCCATCACGCATCTAGGAATCTGCAAGAAAACACATTCACAAACAATCGTTAAAAATAATCCATACAAAGGAAAAAATAAAAATATTATGAAAAGTTTAAATTAAACATTTAGCACAAAGTAATAATAACACCGAAATAAATTTAGGATTTATAGTAATCCCTAAAATAGCCCGCATAAAACCTCAGACAAATCATTAAGCAAAGTTGTCATTGTTGTTTTGTCACAATTGATATGTTTTAACATATATTGCAAAATTTAATGAAATGAAATAATTTAAACCGCCATTTCATTACATTAATAAATAACAAAAATATTTCTTCACTTTATTTACAAAATTATGATTGAGACAGAGCTAACAATTTTAACAAAAGGGCGTCGAAAAGTGGTTCTTGAAGAACAATATTACTTCCATAAAAAAAATTAAAGGGGAAAGTGAAATCTGGAGATGTAAACAATACAAGTTGGATTTAAAAATGTGAAGGATCGTAATTTTATTGAAGGTAACTATTTCCTTTATACTCTTACATGACGTCACAGACCAGTGCTCGGGAAAGTTTTAAAATAAAAAGAGACATTCGTGGCATTCGACTTAATCTTGAGTAGCCGATTTTGATAGATCGTCTAAGCATTTTCTGTTAAAATTGGCTGCTCAAGACTGAGTCGAACCAGAGTCCGTTTTATCAATGCCACCCTATATTTCCAAGTCCTACAAAATCTAGAACCTTTTAATGCTGTTACTTGTACTGTATACTGGTTGTACCTACTTTTTTGTTTAAGAACCGAGATGGTGTTATAAATAGAAAGCGACATAGCAAACAGTGCCAGCCTGACCTTTCCCAGAATTCTATTGATGCTACTATTAGCGAATGTTGTGATGAGGCAATAAAGGGCGAGAAGCCAGCAATCACATCAATCACCATCACACAAATCTTTGGAATTTACTCGCCAACAAGCCAACACCAAGTTTCAATTTAAAAAATCTTCAATATACAGACAACAAAATAAGGCTGCACGTGTTGAAATAACTCCAAAAATGCTTAAGAGATAGAAGTACCTCAACAATTCATAAACATTTTCGCGCTGATTTTCGGATTTCATGAGAATCATACTATGTTGCAATGAAACAGGCAAAGATTTGCTTAAAACTTCGACAATGTTTTTCAAAGATGGTACATAAATGTCATGCCCGGAACCGTTCCGTCAAATTGAAGTATGAAGATTATCTGAAGATTCACAAGAAGCGCGGAACAAAGATTACAGACTGTTAGCATTATTCCTTTTTTAAACATGATTTTAAATACAATATTGTAAAATATGTTGTTTGTAATTAATTAAAATAAGAGTGTTTAAGGCTAATTTATATTTTGTATAATGGATAATTAATTTTGACCAGTATAGCAACCCAGGGCTTTAAAAAAAAATGAAACGAGGGGAGTCAATGGACGACTTCCACTTTGATCAACTGGTTGATTCGTTCAGTTGATCGGAGTGGAAACCCCGTGGGGAGGGGGACATGAGAGCGTAGATTTTGGAACGGAGAGGTTGTGATTATAGAATTATTGTAAGTTAAGGAAATACAGGACAGTTATTTCAATTACAAGTCGTTGTTATTTACGACCCCTTCTGACTACTGCTAATAAGACGATACCGATTACGTCATTCCAGGAAGTGTTTACATCAAATCCATATATTTCAAACCTAAGAACCATCCATCATCGTCAGGAGTTGAGAGCTACTTCAAAACATTAAAACAATTGCTCTTCAAAACAAAATTAAAGAAGTATCTAATAGATGATTTTGTAAAAATACATTATAATTACTTGAATACGGAAATTGCACTTGCTACAAGTGATCTTGTTAATGATATATAGAATAAAGAAGCTTAACGCACTAGAAAAAGCAAGCATTCACTTAAAAATGCTCAAACGCAGGTGAAATTAAAAAAAAAAGTTTTTGTAGTCAAAGAAAATTAATTGGTCATTTGCCGCTAAATCAATATTTTATGATCGTCCTTTCTTCGTCGAAAGTTGGAGAGGTGAAGCCGACATTAATGTAACATCCACCAAATAACCAAAATAAAAATAAAAAACCAAGCCAAGTGCCAAATTGTACGAATTATTCATGCCAATTATTTATTTCGGAACAAAATCTGATTGTACATTTAATCAAAAATAGTCAAAACTCATAGCCCAAAGTATAAAGATTGTCACTCTCAAGGGTCTTCAGTTATTATCCCAAGTGTGGATCACTCAATTCATAAATTTAGCAAAAACGGCTATGCTAATCACAATCTAATCAGAAAAAAAACTACTGACTATTTGTTAACAAATTATCACAATATTTTTTAAAAGGTATCTATGACAGTACCTATCATTGGATCATTCAGTACAGACACCATTTTGTCTGAGAGATCGTCGTAATGAGGTTTAGGTTGACTTTTTCTTTACATTTTTAAGGTTCCGTAGCCGAATGGCAGAAAATGGAACCCTTACAGAATCGTCATGTTGTTCCAGTAAGCCACTTTATTCCGAAACTATTAGGACTAAACAGTTGAAGCTTGGTAGGTAGATGTATTCAGTGAACCGCTTTTCGATTTTTATACAAAAATTAAAAAATAAAACGTTTAAGGGGGACTCCCATACCCATACATGGAACTGAAACTGTAAGATGGTCCGGGATTTTTATATTAAACACAGTGATTGTTTACAAAGAGATATTATATTAAGAGATAACACTGGATTTTATTATGTACCTTGCGGTACACACACATTTCTAATTAGCCATCTTTATTTTTCCTTTTTTTAATACAGTGATGTGCAGATTCAGTAGTGTTGTACAGAGTGTTGGCACAGATTCAAAATGTTAACACCTTCTCCTATTTTTAAAATTTAATTATTTAACACTTTTGAAAAATATTAATACATATAGCGTTTTATGGCAATATTCTGCACTACATTTTACATACTAAATATTCTGCAATTACTGTTATATTTTACTTACGTATATTACTAACATTACGTATATTAATATCATTTCTCGTCCCGGTCGCTATAGGAAGGAGACGTGTTGTTCTTTATTATCTCTAAAAACCTCTTGTCCAGTTACGCTAATTAGTACCGTTGTGTAAACAAATAAGTCACATACTCCAGTGTCATAGAAACTACATTTTGTGGAAAAAAACCTCGGCGCGAGTGCAGTGTGCGCGGGGGGACCTGCCGCACCTCCCCGGCGATAAGAGATAGTCGCTATTTTTCGTCCTTGTTATCGCCGCGCTTGTGCGCGTGCACCGAATAAGCATGAGTATATGTGCTGTTTGTAATGACCTGACAGAAAAGGATTACTTAGAATGCCAGCGTTGTAAGGACAAATATCATTGCTTATGCCTCGATATCTCACCCGAAGAAGGAAAGAAGATTCGCGATGCAAGCCAGAAGTGGATATGCCTCAGTTGCGGAATAAACAGCCCAAAGGTAATGATCCCGTTCGCCCTTCGATACCAACAGGCTTGGCTGATATAACATTTAATGTAACGCGTCGCAAGATGCTAAACAAGGCGGACTTTGTGCAAGCATCTGTCACTAGAATGCCAGACAATGGATCGCGCGCCGATATACAGATTATGATACGCGATGAGATGCGTTCTGTTATGAATTAATTTATGAGTGAAATGACAAACACCTTGAATGTGGAATTGAGAGATCAAATAACTGGGTTTAAGGATTCCCTCAGTTTTTTGAGTGCACAATTTGACAGTTTAAATGGCGATATGGTCGCTCATAACTCCACAATGAAACAACTAAAGACTGAAAACGAGCTGCTTCGGTCGGAGGTCAACATTTTGTCTAATCGTGTCAGGCAGATGGACCAGTTGTCCAGATCTACTAACTTGGAACTTCAGTGTGTACCCGAGTATAAGGCCGAGAATGTAGTGAGCTTAGACAGACAACTCGGCCAAGTTGTCAAGTTTCCCATAAACGATGGTGACATATCTTATTGTTCGCGCGTTGCCAAGTCGAACCCTGAATCTTCTCGCCCACGTACAATCCTGGCGAAGTTCAACACCCCACGCACCCGGGATTCCCTGCTTGCAGCTTCAATACAATATAACAAGAATCACCCAATTGAGAAGCTGAACACCAGCGCACTAGGCCTAGATGATAAGAAGATTGCGATACTTGTTACCGAGAATCTCACAATGGAAAATAAAAACCTACACGCCGCAGCCCGACTTCGAGCTAAGGAACTAAATTATAAGGAACTGAATTGTATTCGTATCTCACATTTTTGTTATGTACCTATGTAAGTAATTAATTTTCTGTTATTTAATCATTTTTATTTTTATTGTATGTTGTGAATGTTGTGCATACCTATAAGTGACGTATTTACACACTTTGTAGTCTTATAATCACCTTATGGAACCATTATTGTAAATATGTCGTTGGTGTGCCTTACTTAATAAATAAATAAATAAATAAATTATAAATTTGTGTGGGTACGCGGAGGACGAGTTTATGTGTGCAAATCAGGTGAATCTGAAAAGGTGTTTATTCGTGATATGGACTCATTAAATAAATTAACTTGATCTATTTTATTTATATTCTTAGGTTGTAATAAGCACTAACTTTAAACAAAATTCTTGAAACGAAACTTAACTTTTTGCATTCCCTAATATACTTAAATGTTATTATCAAAACGTTAGAGGTTTGAGGACCAAAACTGTAGATTTTTACTTGAATGTGTTAACGTGCAACTATGATATAATTGTACTGAGTGGGACATGGTTGGCCGGCGACATATTGAGACTGAGTTATTTTGCAACCGATATCTGTAGGCTAATTCACGTAATTAAATAAGCGCAGTTGCAGTGCAATTGAAGTTAAGTTTCGATCAAAACAACGCTTTTCGTATTCTCTACCGCTGTCAGACTAGCTCGCGTCAAGTTCGCGTCACGCGAGCGCAATAACGGCATTCTACTGCTGCGCGTCTTTCGCGCGTGTTTCGGAACGCAACATGATTGGTATTCTACAAGGAATTTATAGATAAAGCTGGAAACCACACTTCGTTTCTAAGTTTGAGGGAAAGATTCGTGACCCCAAGTAGTAACCTTTGAAAAGTCTTAATTTCCCATCTGTCTCTTTCTAGCTCTCCCCACAAGTATGCCAGTGCAAAAAACAAAACCTCCACTTAGGCCACAGTAATTAATTTGAAGAACTGCACAAACATACTAAAATTGAAAATAATTTATCCAAGATCTAAATTTAAAAGTAACTTGATGTTTTAATAAAAAAAGTTATAGGCTCATGGACTACTAATGAGTTTTGTGTTAACAAATTCGAATTAGTGTTTACCATAAATCATGCAATATCTAAAATCGCAAATGGCAACACTAATCGAATGTGTCAAATCATTGATGTTGACGGTCAAATATTTATGTAGATGTTTGGCTTCGCTTCGCAACTTTATCAGGAAAAATATTAACAATAAAAATAGCAACATGGTTTTAAAATGTATTGTGCGCGATTGCAGAAGTGAGTGGTATCCGGCATGTGATGTGATTTTTCACAAGTAAGTACGATATCTCACGGTGAAATGTTGAAAACATTATATTGAACAATTTTCAGTTTTCTTAGATTATTTCTTTAAAATTCTCGATCCTTAACAGTTCGTCCCCGTAGTTGGAAAATTAAATAACTCTGATTTTGTAGTTCTGAGATAAACGCGATTTAGTGTTTTTTTTTCAGTTAATGTACATTTGTTAAAAAATGTGAGACAATTTTATAGTCAGTAATTTTATACTTTGTGGAGCTGATTACCTTTTACATTATGCTTTAACAAACTGAACTCTATCTTTAACTTTAATTAAATAACACATAAAAAATCAAGTTGTTTAATTTTGCCACAACTGTTATTTATAACGTTACTACAATTAGCTACTTATTTCGGCTATTTATTTAGTTTTCCTACAAGCTAAATACATTTGATAGAGTAAAATTTGGTGAAATAAATGCAGTTATTGAATTTATCAAACTCGAAATATTTTTAAATGTAAAATTTAGTGACTTTGTACGTTATTATTAATTTGATATTTTTTAACTATTATTGGTCTCATATAAAATAAAAGCTGTATTATGATATTAATAAAGTTATAATAAGGAATAAATAGAAAAGTACAATAAAATTTAGAAAAAGTGTATTGTAATCAGATACATAACTTACCACAAACTTAAAAAAATAAACAAAATTACACCAATTATAACAAGTGGAAACAAATTAACTTAAAATATTCTTTCAAATCAAAACAGAAAATAATTTGAAACCAAAAAATTACTTTATGGCTCTAAAATCAGAGACCTAATTACAAAAGACATACTTAAGTAGTAAGTAAAACTATGAAAAACTTAATATAGGTATCAATTAGAACTTACATCCACTAAATGGGGGGGCTCTGCTTCTCTGCCGGTGAATATGCCTGTCCAGTATGGGACCGTTCTGCGCACGCACATCTAGTGGATACAGCTCTAAATGAGACGTGCCGAATAATTACTGCTTGTCTTTAACCGACCCCGGTACGAATGCTGTATCCACAGTCCGGCATCGTACCTCCTAAAGTTCGCAGGACTATAGCCAGCCCTATAGAGCGGACGAACATACAAGCTGACTCACGCCATCCAATGCGCAGCTACATCTCAGTGCCCCAGAGGCTGAAAAGCCGTAAAGGTTTGGGTCTTGGGTGCGTGGGTCCAGCTAGCCCAGCAAATTTCAACGCCTCCACAGCTAGGTGCAATCTCTGGCGGGAGCGGTTTAGACCTCCTGACAATTACATCGATCCATCTGAAAACCTTCCACCTGGGCAAGCGTTGCCGTGGCCGACTTGGTAATCTCTAAACAGACTTCGAACCCAAGTCAGCCGGAGTAAAGAAAATCTCTGCAGATGGGGGTTCATGGACGGCTCAGACCTCAAGTGCGTATGCGGCGTCTCCCCACATTTCATTTCATTCATTTCATTTATTCAATAACAATTTTTACATTGTGTCTGAATATTACAATCTACTCACGCAATCAATTAAATAAACACATAATTCAGCTCAACACATTACACATACCTACATCAATACTATTATAGTCAAATAAAAAATAAAAAAAATTCAATGAAAAGATAAAATACATGCCATGTCAAGAAGAAATAAAATAATAACAATGTCCAGTATCTAAGTGTAAAAACAGCAAGCAATTAAATTATAACTTCATGTCCATAACATTAAAGTCTATTATTAAATGTCACAATTACATTAATTTATGTCAAATTTAAAAAACACAGACAATGGCCTACCTTCCATCTTGCACCGCGTGCCCTATCACCTGCGCACCTGATGACCTACTGACTGTTTCAGTGAGCGGGGTTCGCGTGGCTGAGTTTTGGGCTAAACACATTTGAACTGTTTGCCATCGACACGCTCAGAAGAATTAGAACTAAAAAATATAAGTTTGTATCAAATTAAAACAGTACTATAATCCTATTGTGTTAAAACTCAAAAAAATAAGATTGTTTGCACCTAAGCCATAGGTCAGCACTCAGCTAAAAAATGAACAGCAAAACAAAGGTAAAGCAATCATTATAAAACTTTAAAGCGACTAAAAATATTTCGTAATAAGGTAAGTAAAACACAACCTAAATAAAACTCAAAACTCAAAAAACAATATGACACTGATCAGGTACATTGAGTACACCAATCAACAACTTCTAATATCAATTTACTTAGAACTAAAAATACCTTCACAACAAAATAAAACATAATTTAAATTCAGTACAATTGAAGTGACTGTACCTAATCAATACTGATAACTGAATAATATTGTGGTGTTTCGTACCTGACTACTCTGAGAAGAAACAGCCGAAACAAACTCAGAGGTCATAGCCTCTTTTAAAGTCCAGACATAATCTTGGTTAACTCACATGAGGACTATGCAGATTAGTGTCTGAGATGGTCTCTTGAAGAAAGAACCACACAGATTTGAGTGGACCTGTCCAAGCATTTGTCAGTTATCGTGTAGCTCGACTTATAACTCAAGGAGCTCAACGACACGACGAACAATACCAAAGAAAGGACATTGGGTAGGTAATAAATGTTGACGTGCGTTAAAACCTCGGGGAGATTCTTAATCGCCGTCGTTCTGTGGAGGTTTAAACTCATAAATTAATGATAGTGATATATAATGATATGATAGATAAATTATATAAGTATAATTTTCTGGCACATTATATTAGACTATCTGTAGTCGATGGAATCTGCAGTAGACATTGCAAGTCCATGGTGACACACAAATATGATTCATCTTCTTCCGACTTCTTTTTATCCAGCTCTTTACAGCTATAAGATGCCTCTTTTCGCTCTATATGTTGAGTATACTCATTTTGAATATTTATATTACACACATCAAAAGTGTCTAGGGATCAACATATATTTTTGCAATAACTTTTCTCCTGATTGATATTAATTAAAATTTTCTTTAAGGATTCATCAAATAAAGTGTTTTCGTTTGTCACAGTAACGATAAACCAAGTCACCTTTGCATTAATAAAGAAATTTGCCATTTTCCTAATAAAGGGATTTTTGACATTTGAACCACTAACACAAAAGTTCGAAAAAAAGACTGAAATAACAGTTTTCTTTAAAATTTTATTGGGTAACTTAAACAATTAATAATCCGTGTTTCTACCGCGAACACTAACAACACAAGAACATCGGTTTGGCATACTCAAAATGAGTTCATCCAAATCACGCTGTGGAATGGCCGCCCATGTTCGTTGCAACAACAAAAAAAGGTCTTCTTGCGACTGGATACCCTCCATATTCGGCAGAGCTCTTCTCTGTAGCATATCCCATGCATGCTCAATCGGATTCAAGTCTGGCGACTGAGCAGGCCAGGGCAGGACATTGATGTTAGCTGCGGCGAGAGTCTGTCTTACAACTCTTGCGGTGTGCGGTCGTGCATTATCATGCATTAACTGAAATAAGGGACCGATTTGCACTTGTAGAGGAACGATGACGTCTGATACAATCGTCTCAGCATAAATTTGAGCGTTGAGGTTGCCTCTGATCCAAATCAACTCAGTTCTTCCGCCGATCCAAATACCCGCCCATACCATGATGGTTCCACCACTATAAGGATGGACTTCCTGGCAGGATTTTAATCGCTGTTGGCGTCCAGGGGTTCTCCAGTGTCGTATACGTCTTGTATCCGGTCTCATACCAAAACGAGACTCATCAGAAAAGCACACGAAACGCCATTGTTCTTCTGCCCAATTTCTGTGTTCAAGAGCCCATTGATATCGTATCCTACGATTGTGCATTGCTATAGGTGGTACCCGTAGCGGTCTTCGGGAATGAAGGTTCACTTCATGCAAGCGGTTTCTGACTGTTTGGTCGCTAATTAAGTTCCCTGAAGAGTGATGAAGCCTCACGGCTAACATCATGGCGGTTATTGTTGGAGCTCTTCGAGTTAAGATTTGAATGTATCGGTCTTGTCTCCGTGTGGTGCAGCGATACCGTCCTCCATGGCGCTCAGCCACGGTACCAGTGCTTCGGTAACGTGTCCAAAGTCGACTGATAACACTCTGACTTGTATTCAGAGCTAAAGCCACAGTACGTTGCCGGGAACCAGCTTCTATCATTCCCACGGCTCTGAGCATTTCTTCCCTGCTTAAATGACGTCGCCGCTCCATAATAACATTGGTTTTAATCAGTAGTAGGGAAACAGTAGCACTAATAATGTCTTCAATGCGTTGTATGTTTTCATAGGGAAAATATTGACAGCTGATTTTCATCTTTTACTCGAATTTGATTCACAGTTCCTGATTCAAATTATGAAATGCACCAAAAAGGATCCATATAAATTTATAAAATCATAAATTTATTACAAAGCCACATCTCAATCTCAAGAAATCCACATAAAAATGCTTGATCCCTAGACACTTTTGATGTGTGTAGTTTTATCTTTTTTGTAATTGTTACACATCCTACATTGATTCTTCTTGGGGTGATAGAACGCTAAATTGTATTGAATTAAGTTTATTCGTTCAAATCTCTTTTTTCTTCTTAGCCACTGAAATATTGATGTTTATTAAAGAACTATGTTTCAGATCCAGAATCAGAAAAAGGTTCTTCAACTGTCGAAGGTGGCATTGGTTCGATACCCGAAATGGGACTTGACCCTCTAATAGGCGAACTGAGATCTTTATAGTTGTATAATATTATGTTGTGTCATCTTCATTTAAATTAATTTTACTGCTACACAAAGACATGGGACTGACATTTACAAGCATAGGTGCTGATTGGGATGGGTTAATGTTATTAGTAATAATTTCAGTAGCCATTATTGATGCTGGAGCCGATTCGCATGTAATTATCTTAAATCTGTCATGCTCAGGAAGCTTAGGAACATCAGAAATCAACAACCCATCTGGCATTTTTTCCAAAATTCTCGTAAAAATTTAATGAAAAACTTTCCTCAGGTGCATTTTGTTTTATGGCAATTATAACCAACTTAATTTATTTAATTTCTTTTGCCTAGCATCTTATAATTAATCATTACCTAGTTGTAGAAGAAATAGATAACATCAAGTATTTATAAATTAGGTACGTTTTATCGGAATTCTGAATAGCAGAATTAAATAAAAAGAGTTATTTAGTTTTCCTAGAACTTAGTTAGTTTTGTGAAAGAATTTTTAAGTTGAAGAAAAATTCAACAACTCATGTTATTTAATTTATTTGACATTCAACTCATGATTGACCACAGTTATTGATTTATTTACTGAGTTATTTATTTTTCCTTTAAAAAAATAGTATTTGTCTGAAGATATTTATTATTCCATCTGTCCGACAAAAATGGCTATATTTTTGGAACGGAATAAGATACGAAAATGCCTGTAAGGCTCAAATATGCGGCATGTTTTAGGTGTTTTGAAAATAGGGAAAAGTCAATATCGCCAAAATCGGACTTATTTAATTTTCCAACTACGGGGACGAGTTGTATGTAAAACATTTGTCTCCTCGTTTACTTAGTAGTAGGAATAATGCGCTTTAACACTCATTTTGACTTATTTTGCGCAAGTGGAACGGTATCAAATAGGGTGACCATATTTCAGATGTCTTCCACCTATAATATTCCGATTTCGTCGCTTGGTTCACGAGTCACATACGATTTCTATCAATGTTCATGGAAATGCCGTGGGTTTGGCTGTTTAAACTGAATAAAATACCTAATTGATATTGTTTTTAGGTTTCCCTCTGACACAACTGAAAGAAACAAATGGTTATCAATTGTACCAATAAGGCGAGCTTTTTTTCAAAATGCAAGGATATGTAGTCTTCACTTTAAGGATACTGATTATAACAGTTCTGGAAAGAGACTTTTATTTGGTGTAACCCCTATTTATGAAGAATGTAATGGGCGTTTAATGTCGGATAAGGTAAGTTATCTGCTCATGAAATGTAACTGTGAATAGAAAGCATTCTTCTGTTTACAAGCAATTTGTAACAAAAAAATCAAGGGTCTAAATACCAGCTATCATGATTTAATTTTTAATTACTTTGTCCCTTTTTCTGTACATGATAATTATAATTTATTAACTTGCAGGAGCAAACAGTAACTAAGACAATACAACCTACCAGCCTAAATTATGAGATGGAAATGGGAAATATGCCATCTACATCACATCATGTAAGCATTCTTTTTGTATTTATGTAAGTAAGACACAGATGCTGCCCAATTCCTTGGTATTTCAAATAAACATACCTAAAAAAAATAAACAGTACCTTTGTATTCATATTTTATAATGTTATTTTCCTGTGTTGTCTACTGTGTGTACATAAATAGTAAAATAAATAAACGTATGATGGCAGTGCAGTCCTATTTCATCATTATATTTATCATCTATTGTGATATAAAAATTAAATTGAGCTTCTGATTTGACACTAATGTAACATTTCCGACTTACAGGAGTTGATGCCTCTGTGTGACACAACAAATGAAATTGAAAATATACATCCTTCTAAAAAACCTCGCTTATTTGAAATATTGGACAGACCTCAGCAAGATGTAAAAAAAAGTAAACAGGTAAGTTAATACAAACAAATATGTTACTTACCTACCTAGTAGGACTTCTGAAGAGTCTGCCTGCGTAAGTTATGTCCCACTGCAAATTTAGGGTAATACGGGGCAAAATTTAGGGAATAGGGTTTTATTTTAGTAGTAGTATTATTCGGATGTTCACCTATGTTCCTCTCCCCGGTGGCAACGCCTCGGGCGACAACTGGGAATAGAAGTGCCAGTTGCCACCGGAGGTAACTGGAAATGAATCGCCCCCACTTGTGATTACTGTATATTGCTGGCTTCCTAATACGTGTTTGTACGAGTTAATAATGCAGACTATTCAGGAACTGTCTTCTGTCAACGGTGGATTGAAAGGTCACAAATAAAAATAAATTTTAATTATTTTTCTTTAGTTTTTATTTTATATACATATATGTATACATAAGAAGTTGAAGTATATTTTTTTAATAATTAATATTTAAAAAATATACTTCGTAATGAAATACAATAATATTAAATAAAATATATTAAAAAAAAAAAAAAAAAACAATTCAATTCTAAAAAAAAAAAAAAAAAATTGTTATCTTAACCGTGGTCGCGTGCCGTCTCGCTCAAGGTTATGCAGACCCTATAAATCGTAATATATATATAATATTCTTAACCCAATCAAGGGCTAGTTAGAATGTTTCTAGTTTATTAGGTTTCGGTAGTTTCATTCAATCAATGCTAATTTTATAATTTTTGTTCGTAGGTCAACAACCAAAGCACCTCGCCCATCCAGTTTGTTGTGGATAAAAGTTTACAGGCAAAAATTAAAACATCAAGGGAAAAAGGTCTTGAAAAGAGGAATAAATTTTGGGCTGAAAAAGTTCGGAGGCTGAACAAATCAGTCAAAACATTGAAATCACTAATGAAAATAGTGAAATCTTATGCTAGTAACAGTGAAATTGATAATATTATTCAAGGGAATTTTGCAAATATATGCAAAGAATTTAAAAAACCTTCAAAGAGTTCACCGCATAGTGTGAGGTATAGTGACGAGGTAAAATCATTTGCTCTAACTCTGCATTTCTATTCTGCAAAAGCATACTACTTTCTCAGAAAATACGTTGCTTTGCCTCATGAAGAAACCTTAAGGCGTTCTCTCTCAACACCACAATAATTTTAAACCACACTTTCCACATTCAAATGGTCAAGATAATATTTACTGTTTCTTAAATGCCGCACATATGTTAAAATTAGCCCGTAATGTTTTCGCGGAATTTAACATCCAATGGGCTACCGGGACGACTTCTTTCCAATACTTACGTGAACTTCACGAAGTTCAAAAAGACGAAGGCCTTACATTTGGTAATAAGTTAAGTACAACACATGTAGATTATCAGAACAAAAAAATGAATGTGCAAGTTTTAAGTTCATCCGTAGCTGATGCTATTGATTTTTTAAGACAGAGCGGAAACTTACTATTTTTGGGTAGCGAACCAACAGTTGAATTTATCAAAATGGTAGATCGACTTTTTGATGTTATGAATTCAAAGTCTCCCTTCGGACATGGTTTTAAAAGTCCGTTGTCTGAAAAAAATAAAGCTTTCTGGGAACCCATTTTGAAAGAAAGCAAAAACTATTTATTATCATTAACTATCGACGGAAAAAATATTTTATCACATGGCCGCAAGACTTTTGCACTGGGATTTTTAATGGGCATAGAAAATTTCCCACTGCTTTTAAATGATTTAATTAAAGATCCCATTAATCCAATAAAGTATCTTTTAACTTTTAAATGTAGTCAGGACAATTTAGACATTTTTTTTTCCTGCATTCGAGCACGTGGACGTACTCACAATAACCCAAGCCCTTTGGAGTTTGGATACAGAATGCGAAAATTACTGTTTAAAAATTCCATTCAACCATCAATAAACGCTAATAGCGTTGATCATACTTTGAGGCATCGCACGTTTTTGATTATGGTCAAAAAAACGTATCTCTTATCGACTCTACAGCTGATGATGACAGTGATGATTACACTCAAGAAATGGAAAACCAACTATATGCTTTAGAATTAGAGTTGACAACAACAGTCACAGAATATCAAAAAAATATTCTATATTATATGACAGGATATATAGTCAAACAAATTATAAAGAGACAAAACTGTGACGACTGTAAAAATATGTTGATCGCACCTGAACACTCACAATCTGATCACTTTTAAAGCCTGAATGTTAATAGGTACCAGTCCTTTACGGTATTTGTAAATAGAGGGAAGTTGTTTCCCCTCTGCTGAAGCGTACTCTATAGTAGTGTATGCTGATAAGTATTTAAAAATATGTTAAATATGGATAAATTGACTTCCTTCAACATTAAAAACAAAACGATAAATTTGGTTAATCAACACTTCACACCCAAATTGCGGCAAATGTTTTGCCACCCCACAGATGACAGCGTGAATTGTACTGATTTGCATGAATCTAAAATTGTAAAATTAATTTCTAACTCGTTCTTGTCCATCCGGCTGAGAAGCTATTTAAAAAATGTAATGGATAAAAAGTTAAGTGCCATTCGCTCAAAGCGTCAGAAACTGCACAAAACTATAATAAACTTTAATCATGTTTAAATTGTAGTGTATTATTTTTAAATAAAAGTGATTGAAATGTTTATTGTTTTATTTTATTGTTTAATTATTAAACTCCGACCACAATTTAAATTTACCGGACCCTAAAGAGTAATAAAATATTGACATCCATAAAAATCACAGAACTAAATTTAATAAAAATGCAAACTAGTCCTTGCCTAGATAAAATTATAGTCTGGTCGGGGTTTATATAAAACTTATACTTTTCCTTCATTCCTTACTTCACGAAGAACAAGAATTTAGTCTGCTTCTTTGTTAGGTACCGTAAAAACCTACTTTGTTTTCTCTAGTTATAACTAGTTTTTAATATAGGCCTTGTAGGGGATGTGGTCACCGTTTTCCGGCACGAAGAGAAGATTAGTTCTTGACAAGGATTTATTCTCAACAAACGTACAAATAAATAGGACGAGTCCCGACAACCTTTTCCCAGGAAGGACGAAGAAAGGGAACTGTTGGTCCTCTAAACCAAAAAAGTAGCGGAGTCTCGTGTAGTTATTCCAATTAGGACGTAACCCACGAATGCACTGCTAGTTCAGTCTTACAAAAAATTAATGTACTGGCGGAGGTCATTCAATCGAGGAGAATTTTGACACCGCGATTCAGGATCGTGACGTATTTGCAAAGCGCCATCTAGTGTCAAGGGGCGGCACTATTTAGTATCTCCTTTACTCAAGATGTCGCTAGTTGTTATAGAAAAGGTTTGCTACAGCCTTTGTTAAAATTAAAATTTTCTAGGTTTAACTAGAATTCTTTGTAAGAAAGGCCTTCAGTAAAAACTAGTTTAAACTAGAGAAAACAAGTTTTGACTGTAACATACAGGGTGTAACAAAACCCTTCACGAAGCCGTCAACTAAGCATTAGTGCATCAAACTAACTAACTTTACGCAAAAATTATAGCTGGTAAATGACTTTTTTTTGGGGTGAAAAATCACGTTTTACGGTAGGAGTCAATGTAACGGACTCAAAACATTGTGCTGATGGATGGATTGAATGGTACGGGGCCGTGAAAATGTTTAAAGTAAAAATCTTACTATAAAAGTATGTATTAAAAAAAAATTACTTTTGAAAAAGTTGGAACTTTGACCCCCAATATCTCCGTAACTAGAAAGTTCCCAGGTATGGTCTAGAAAACAAAAAAATGATCACAATGACGGGGAGAACAAGTACCTTTCGGCTTCGTTAAGGACCTTGTTACACCCTTTATATAAAAAGGATGCAGGCTGCTACCGACCGGTCCAAGTGGAAGTCAATGGGGGAGGCCTATGTTCAGCAGTGGACTTCCTATGATGATATATAAAAAGTTTTTTTTTTCAAAACAGACAATTTATTCGCAGTGAATAGGTGTTTACAATGGTGATTGTATGCCATGAGGCCCATTACAGAGATCTTTAGTAAATGAATAATATCAATGTTATACTTACCTGTGATGGCGATATAATTTATGATTCATTAGTGGTACAAAAAATTAAATACATATATAGGGTGACTGGTAATTAGTGACCGATACTTAAACACGTGATTCTACTCATGATAACAAACAACTTTCCCAAAGGAACTTTTTTTTTAAACTCTTTTAATTTTATCACAATAACACAACAGCTGTATGAAATTCCCACGCGCGCGCTTTTGACCTACGAGTATCAACTGGTAGCCGTGTGACGCCGATGTCTCATTACAATGTTATCGGTGTACGTAAGCAGTGTAGGTAGGTACCTACATGTTTAAGTAGCCGCTAAATTAAAAAATAATATCCAAAGACTGCGTGTTCCACAGTAGTCTTAAGTATAACTACTTTTAAGATGCAACGTATGTCCGCATAACTACAAAATATCTAGGAACGCGCGCG
This sequence comes from Eugnorisma glareosa, assembly GCA_947578425.1. NCBI lineage: Eukaryota > Metazoa > Arthropoda > Insecta > Lepidoptera > Noctuidae > Eugnorisma > Eugnorisma glareosa. Next base: position 12,432,269 of record OX387960.1, on the reverse strand, counting down.
CCCTACATAAAAAGTAGGCACAATCTATCAGCTGATAGTCTGACCTCGGGAAGGGGCAAAAATGTACTTGTACTAGTAGCGTCTCGCGCTCCCCACCCGCCCGCACCCTTTGCCTCAGTGGAGTAATGACGTAAAACACTAAAAACAGTCACCCCGGAGAGCGCGTCGCAGGCGCATGTTTTGATTTTCTTTGCGCGCTATGGAGTACAATTATACAGCGAGTGAGTATAGTGATAATATGGTGATGTGTTACTACTCGGAAGGTGGTAATGGCGAAGCATTAAAATACATACATTTTGATTGCCATGCTTCTGATTCAGACTCAAATATCGTTAACAGACTGCTAGTCCAAATCCTAGAAAAGTGTGATGGGAAACTTGGAATAACTTGAACAATTCCCGGTGTCGAGAAGTCAGGTGGTAATGTAGCTGTATCTTTGCCGTTTCTAAACATCGTGTAGGTAACAAAACAAACGCAATTTCTGAAGTTAGTTTGTTTAGATAGAAAGATAATGCATTTAGGTATTTATTGTAGCGCGCGCACGTAAAGTGCCAAAATACTAGATAATTTATTATTTATTTTACCTCACCGTGTTTTTTCTCCCCACCGTGTCGTAAACAGAGAAGCTTTATGTAGGTACATCACTGTGTACCTAAATGGCCACGCGGCGGCCGGAGCGTCGCGTCTGGCGTCTGGTCGTCATTGGTTATTATTTTTTAATTTAGCGGCTACCTAAACATGTAGGTACCTACCTACACTGCTCATGTACAACGATTAAGGAGCGGGCTTGCGAGCCGCGCGGGTTCTCTGCTAACCCACCCATTGTAATGAGACATAACGGCGTCATGCGGCTACCAGTTGATACTCGTAGGCCAAAAGCGCGCGCGTGTGAATTTCATACAGCTGTTGTTTTATTGTGATAAAATTAAATGAGTTTAAAAAAAAAGTTTCTTTGGGAAAGTTGTTTGTTATCATGAGTAGAATCACGTGTTTAAGTATCGGTCACTAATTACCAGTCACCCTATATAATGTATGTCCTATTACCCTTAAACCTAATTAGTACCGTGTGAAAATAGAGATTTTCACTGAAATGCGAATTTGCCCAGGCATGAAACCTAGCTAGATCGTTTTTTCGTCACCGTAAACCCTTATATTGAAAATTTCATCAAAATCGTTAGAGCTGTTTTCGAAAACTCATTTTTTACAAATATATATATTTATACAATTATTGCTCGTTTAATAGTATAAGATAATAAACATTTCGTTACAACTTTATATAATGCTGATGTAAAAATTAAAATACATTTTTAGTCATCATACCTACACTATACACATAAATAATACACTATACAAATATATTTTATTCGGTCGGAAGGAAGGCATTTTTTTTTCTAACAAATGCCAAAAAACCAAGGAATCAAAAAACAGCTTTCAATCCCTGGCAAAAACCCAAAACGGAAAGTCCTGTATACAAAGAAATTGTGGACACCCTATTTAGAAAGAGACGTATGTATCCATACGTCTCTTAAAAACAATTTCAAGGTCATTTTTTTCCCCCTCAGTTTTTAATTCAGAGTGTAAACAAACCGTTTTTAGGGTTCCGTAGCCGAATGGCAAAAAACGGAACCCTTATAGATTCGCCAAGTCTGTCTGTATGTCTGTCTGTCCGTGTATGTCACACGAGAAACGACATGTCAATCAGTCAGTCAGTGAGTGAGTGGTCTTGTAGTTTTATATAATATATAAATTCCTTGGTATTCTACTATTCGTTTGACGTTTCACAATGACAGCTTAGAAGTTTCAATTCGATCAACATGCAATTTCGGTTACGCACAAGATAAGTTCCTCGTTATTTAATTTTGTTGGCATAAAATTGTATTTTTTGTAAATGAAAGTGGATAGAACGCATTATTACAAAATAATATAGATCATCTTTCATTGAATCAACCAACCATCAATCAACCATCTTTCTATTGATTATGAGTTTCCAACTTGGATTGAGAATTTTATCCCTCGCTGCCGAAATTGAGGACCGAGGACGTCGTCAAGCAATAAAAAGACAAAGGCTTTCTGTGGATCCATTCCGAATTTCCGAACGGGAATTCCAGAAAACTTATCGTCTGAGCAAAAACTTGACTCGGCAGTTGATAACCAAATTATCAACATATATTCCAAAGGAGAGAAGGAAAGATGGTTTGAGTGTACAGGCAAAGGTTAGTCAAACCTGTTTATCTATAGTAATTTAAAGCTGAAGAGTTTGTATGTTTGAACGCGATAATCTGTAGAACTACCAGTCAATTCAAAATTCCTTGAAGGAGGCCATTCTAACATCTCGCTGTGACTCTCAGAAGCCGAGTGCGGGTGAAACCGCGGGGTACAACTAGTATTGGAATTAAATAATGCAAAATATATTATATTTGACAAGACTAAGTAGTCTAAATTATTGGGTGACTTTCAGGTTCTCATAACACTAGCTTTCTTGGCAAGTGGATCTTATCAGACTCTGGTGGGCCAAAGCAGGTGCCATGGAGTGTCACAGCCCACTGTGTCGAGAGCAATCCGGCAAGTCACAAAAGCCCTTAACATCAGAAACCTATTTAGTAACTATGTTAAGTTTCCCATGACAAGGGAAGCCCGTGACGAAGTTAAAAGTGTTAATCTTGCTTTTAAAGATATTGTTAGTATAATAATTTTTATCTTTAAGCAAAATATCTGTTTTTTTTTTTAGTTTTTATAGAAAGTTCAAGTTGCCAGGGGTAATTGGCTGTATTGATGGCACCCATGTTGCCATTATAAGACCGAGCCAACATGAGGAACGTTATTTCAATAGAAAAGGATACCATTCTCTCAATGTGATGATTGTATGTAATCTATTTACCTATACTTAATCAATCTTAATCTACTTTATTTAAAAAACAATCAATACTTATGTAAATAATAATATTATGCTATAGTGTCATAAAAAACTGTGTATATACATTTCAAAATTATTGTTTTAGATATGTGTTGCAGATCTTGTTACTAACAAAGTAAATAAAATACTGTTTTTCACTTTATTAGATTTATTCGTGGGAAGGCGAGTAGCGAACTATCCATTTTTTGGGTGGGAATGACAATGACAGTGACAGTTCTACAATGCATATCGACCACAGATAGCACATAATCATATTATGTCCGTAACATAAGTTGGGCCGGCCTAAAATCCCTTTATCTTAAACATGTACTTAAATTTAAATAAATGCTAAAATTCCCTTCCTTTTTTAACCTTTTAAACTAATCTCTAAAACTATAATGTTCACTAATTAAACTTATTAATCAATTAGTTGTTTTTAAACTATAATAATTAAACTTATTTATTAATTAGGTGTTTTTAAACTTTTTAAAACTAATTTCTAAAACTATACAGTTTATAATTAAACTTATTTATTAATATAGTTAGCTAGAGCAGCTGATGACTAATCATCATCAATGGGCAAAATAGACACTTTGGAGACCGCTCTGGTGTGAAATTTGCCATCAGCTGTTCTGACCTCAATTACACGAACTTTTGCATCTAATCCTGTAAATACTTTTGAAATTCTACCTATAGGCCATTGAAAAGGTGGTGTGTTTGGATTACGCAGTAGCACCAACATACCTTCTTTTAGATTAGGGTATTCCTTTTGCCATTTAGTGCGCTTGTTTAATAATGACAAATATTCATTTGACCATGCCTTCCAGAAATGCTGTCGTACTTGTTCACAACACCTCCATATTCGAAGTCTATTGGCAGGAATATTTGTTAAATCTTGGTCTGGATAAGAGGTTGGCGCGCAACCAATGAGAAAATGCCCTGGTGTTAAGTAGGAGTAGTCAGAGGTATCAAGAGACAAAGGGACTAGTGGTCTTGAATTAAGGATAGACTCTATCTGGCATAGGACTGTATGATATTGCTCGTAGGTAAATATTTTAGACCCAGTGACTCTTTTTAGGTGAAATTTTGCTGACTTAACCGCTGACTCCCACAGACCACCATGATTGGGACTGTAAGCTGGAATGAATTTGAACTGTATGCCCTTTGATGCTGCAAAATCCTGAACGTTATCTTGAAATTTTGAATGATTATGTAATTGGTAGAGTTCGCGTAATTTATTATTGGCTCCTTTAAATGTTGAAGCATTATCACAATTTATAACCGAAGGTAAGCCTCTACGAGATATAAACCTTTTTAGAGCAGCTAGAAAAGCCTCCCAAGTAACACATCAAAGCAGTATAACGGCCGACTTACAGCATTTCTGTATCGTTTTCGCATTTTGAGTTAGTTCTATAGTAGCATTACAAACGTTTATACGGCTACTGTAATGCTTATTTGGGCACAAATTATACGGCTTTAGATCCTAAATAGGTTCACAATAGTTGTTTAGTTGCATTACAGACGCATTATATTAGCATTATTGTGGCCAAAGAACGTACCAATCGCATTACAGAAGCATTATTACGGTCAATGAAGTTACCAATCGCATTACAGAAGCATTATACTAGCAATATTATTGATAATGAAGATGCTGTTTGCATTACAAAAGCATTAGACTAGCATTAGAATGTAGTAAAAGCATGATTGGAGCTATTTAAGTGTTCACAGTTAGAACTTAAATAAACCCTACATCATTGCAAAAACATCTCTAATACCACGGTACAAATGTCATAATACAATTAACGTGGAATATAATATGGACGAAGACTGTCAAAACTGAGTGAGTGACACCATATTTGTTTGCATCAAAATAAAATTTCTAATACTGGGTAAGTTTTTGACTCTTTTGTTACTTCATGCCTTCAAATATTATTCGCAATGTAGTTTACTGTAAATGTCTATATAAGTTTCATTGAAAATTTTCACGCGCCTTCGATATTTTGTGGTTTTGATAGAAAATGTCATATTAAAATATGTGTGAAATCACCAAAACAATTGTGTATTCCTAGTATAAAACGAATTTTGCTTAATTAAAGTAATAGTATTGGTTGGGCAGTATTAAATCAAGTTATATCATTATGTTAAAGGTCTTTTACTTTCATAAATAGGTCCGAATGATATTTTTTTTTGGTTATAAAATATTTACAAAATGGTGTCGGGGTATAGCAGCCCAGTGAACCTTTAACAAGGCTAATTAATGCTGGCAGCTGTATAAATACTCACACGTGAACCATTATTAAGCCAGAGACAAGAGAGAAGGCTTTTGATGAACCACTGTAGTGGTATTGTGTATAAAGTAGGTCTATATGGGTTCACTAGTATACCAGTAGATTTGATGTAGACTGAAGTAGTGCCATTACTTGAACGCAATTTTGGGGATCCTTGAGCTAAACAATAAAACCCATTTCAGAATTTATACAATTTGATTCGTTTGCCAAGTTGATAAAAAGGCGTCATTAAGATATTTTTCCGTAACTATTTTATAGAAAGGATCGTTATTTATTTCATACCCGGTGTAGTGTAGTACGTAGTCAGGTACAGTAGCCATCACTTTAAAATAGCCAAACTTTTCAGAAAACGCAATAATATATTTTTATGGGTGATGCTTTTTAAAAATATTGTTTTCTTATTTTCAGTGATTTTTATACCAACCATACAATGCCGTACAAAATAGAACAGACGATAGAGAGAAAGGAAAAACAATACGAGGTAGTCTTTGTGGGAGGAAAATGGTAAATTGTGGTGGCCGCCTAAAAAGACACAGTACAAATTAATGAAAGATGAGCAATCCAAGCCCGATAAAAAGAATGGAAATTATGGGAGTGCTATTTTAAAATGAACAATATTTGAACATATGAGCTTGCCGAAGCTGAATTATCAATAATGGAAGAACATTCAGACACAGACGCGAATGACACAGGCACGTTAAACACAAATAAATATACTGCTACTACTACGTTTGCACCCTGGACGACAATAGTTCAAAATCAAGAAGTAATGAAAATAAAAATCCACCATAAAAAATGCTGTTGTTTTATTGATCATTTGATATGTGCTTTTCCCCAATATGTCCGACAAAAGGTTCTACGAATACAGTAAAATGAATGTATTTACAGCTTTATGCATTACAATAACTCACGTATATTTGATTAAAGAGCTGCTAGCTGTACCACACAGCTAAGTTGATCTTAAAAAATGCAAGAATTACATTGATGCACGTGTATGCTATTCAGCAATACTAGGCTTTAACTTACCACTCAAAAGTGCTATTATACAACAAAGGGCACTTAAGACAGCTCAAAGCTGTGTAACGGTTTTACGGTGCATTATAACGGTAAAAGTTTAAGCTTTTAAATAGCATTAGGCATTATCTTACTACATAAAAATGCTATTGTAGACCCTAAGGCACTAAAAACAACTGAAAGTTGTATAGCGGATTTACGTGGCATTATAATGGTTCATATTTGTGCTGTTAAACGGCATTAAGCATTTATTTACTACTTAAAATGCTACTGTAATTCCAAATGCACTAAAAACTGCTGAAAGCCGTACAGGTGCGTTGTAGTTTGCTGCACTAAAACTAAAGGGTTTACAAAAGCATTTTGATATGCTATTATCCAACCGTTATTCAGTGTAAAGCATCATAATGGTTTTGAAATACCAATATAAAGCGTCAAGATGCTCGGTGAACTTATTTATGAGTTTATAAGGACCTTAAGTTCTACACAAGTTTGCTATTCGTTTGTTAGAATGCTTTCTGTGTTACTTGGACTCTGTTGTGAGATCTGAAACTATTTCTAAATGAAGCGCCTTGGTGGTGAAGCAAACAAATACGACAACATAACCTTTCGACACTACACTTCGTCTTAGAGTTGATTGCTTAACTTGGAACGGGCCGCAATAGTCCAAACCCACCCTTTCAAAGGCTCTAGCAGGTGTAACTCTATCACGAGGTAGAGACCCCATAAGCTGTTTAGCTCCTTCCGTTTTGTGTCGTAAGCATACTATACATTTATGCAATACACTTTTTACTTCACGTATACCATTTACAATATGATATTTTTGAGACAAGCAACTAAACAAAAGTTTGAGTCCACCATGTAATAATGATAGATGCTCATTATATATTATTATTCTAGTTAAGTGACATTTATTTGGCAGTATAACAGGAAACTTTCTTGCAAAGGAAAGGGTCGAGTTTTGCAGTCTACCCCCTACGCGTAGTAGTCCTTCACCATCAATGAAGGGATGTAATGATTTTAAATTTGAATTTATTTGCTTATTTTGTTTCAAAAGTTTAATCTCTTCGTGAAAATGGAAAGCTTGAACACCTTTGATTGCAATATTTAGCGCGTATTTTAATTCCTTTGCAGTAAAGCCTCCAGCATTGGTTACCTTACCCTTGCATTTATTAATAAACCTTATAACATAGCAAATAACTCTTTGCATTTTGTACACACTTGAATACTTAGTAAATAATGGTGAGACACTTTCTGCTTCACTTACAGCAGTGTGACTCACGTTTGTGATACAGTTAAGTTGAATTGGATATTCAACGTTTGAAGTGTAAAAGTTAGAATTACTTTCACAGTGCAAATAATCGGGGCCCTGCCACCATAGTTTATTGTTATGCAACTCATATGGATTTACACCCCTAGATAAAATATCTGCTGGGTTGAACACACCCGGCGTGTGATACCACTTCATACCCACTGTGCAGCCAGTAATCTCTTTGGCTCTATTCGCAACATATGTATTCGTAAATTATGTAAATTTGAGTTTAACCATCCTAAAACAATTTTTGAATCTGAAAATAGATTTATCATTTGTATGTTTGGTAATACTTTGGATACCTTATGTATTAGCTTGGCAAGAAGTAAGGCACCATTAAGTTCGAGTTTTGGAACTGTTAATTTTGAATTTAAGGGGGCTACTCTAGATTTAGAGCACAGTAGGTATGCGTGGTATACACCAGCTAATTTTATTTTTACATATATACAGCAACCATATGCTTCCGTAGAAGCGTCGCAATAACCAAATAAAGCACACTCATCCGCCTCTGAGACCTGCAAGTTGCGCGGTATTATGAGATCAGGTACACTCGAAATCTCGTTTTGAAATACTGACCATACCTTTCGTAATGCCAGAGGCAAGGGAGTGTCCCATTCCAGGTTGTATTGCCAAATCTGTTGAAGTATCAATTTTGCCCTAACTATGATAGGACCAGCGAAACCTAGTGGGTCAAAGAATTTACTGACTGAGCTTAGGACACTCCTCTTCGTAGGTATTTCAGGAGAGGTTACCATGCCCCCACTCATTTTGAATACATCATCTCGTGTGTTGTATGCAAGACCTAACGTTTTTATGACAGGCTTGTCCTGATCTAGATCACGCTGAGAAAAACCTAGTTTTTCCTTGGGAATATCTGATAGTAATTTATTGTCATTTGAACACCACTTATGTAATTGGAAGCCTCCTAGACTCATCAACCGAACAAGCTCATTTTTTATCTGCAAGGTTAACTCATAACTAGAAGCTCCACATATTATATCATCGCAGTAACTCGATGTTATAATAGCTTGGCTTGCTAAGGGAAATTCATGCTCATACCTTTTAGCTAACTCAACTAAACATCTCGTCGCTAAAAAGGCAGAACTCTTTAAACCGTATGTTATGGTTTGAAGTTGTAGGCATTGTATAGGGAGTTCTGGTCTGTCTCTCCACAAAATATTCTGGAGCACCCTGTATTGAGGTTTTACCAAAATCTGTCTGAACATATGGCGAATGTCGCACATTATAATTAATTTATGTGTTCGAAACTGTATTAAAATATCAAATAATTGTTTTTGTACAACTGGGCCATTGCATTGTATATCATTTAGACTAGGATAGTCACGACCCTTGGCGCTAGCATCGAATACTACACGCAATTTGTTTGTGATTTTATCATTGCGTATAACCGCATGATGTGGAAGGAAATTAATTGGTTGAATATTAGGTGAGTCATTATCATCAACATTGATTATTTTTGCATGACCCAATTTTAAATATTCATGTATGAACTCAATATATAATTGATGGTATAATTGATCCTTAGAAAATCGTTTTTGTAAGTTGTAAAAACGCTGCAAAGCAATAGCAAACGAATTTGATGTATTAATGTCACTTGCACTCATTTTGAGTGGTAAGCCTACTTCAAAACGATTATTTTGTAGAGTGACAGACTCTTGAAACACGCTCTCACTTTGAGCATGTTCAGGTAATGATTCCAGGAAAACCTCTGGAACCTTTTCTGTCTCCCAGAATTTCTTAACAATGTGATCCAAATCAGTACTTACTACTGCATGCAAACTAGTCGCTACGTTACAACAAGGAAAAGAGTCACCTGAGATGATGTATCCAAACCTCGTGTTGAGCATGATCGGATCTGATGGACCTCCTTCAATCTTTCCATCCTGAATAACCCGGAAGAAGATATCAGCCCCCAGCAGCACATCAATTACTCCTGGAATGTTACATTCATTATCAGCCAATGTAATATTTTGAGGCATCATAAAACCGGAAAAATCAAATTTTCTTTGTGGCATTGGTGCAGTGATTTGATTTACAATGGAGCATGTAATATTTGCATTAAAATTCTGAGTCATGGAATGAATAGTAATGTTTATGGCTTTTTCTATTTTATTTAACCTTTCTCCAAGTGTTAATATGTTGTTTTCATGCTGGAAGGGCTGAATGTCTAACCTGTCAGCTAGTCTGCTTGTGCACAATGATGCTTGACTGCCTGAGTCAAGCAACCCTCGGGCGACAATTTTCCTACCCTTTGCATCCGATACTAAAAATTTAACAGTTGGCAATAAAACTTTAGTTTGGGGCACTTTATAAGAGTATAAACTCACCGACTGATCCTCTTTGTTCTCTTCCGGCTTGCCATCTACATGAAGCAAAGTATTATGGTCTTTTGATTTGCAAGTGGTGCACTTAAATTGATATCGACACTTCTGTGAGTGCAGGCCTAAACATATAGCACAATGCTTATGTTTATTAACATGGGCAAGTTTTTTGTCAATTGACATGAGAACAAATTTAGGACATTTATACAGGCGATGTGAATCATTACAGACCGTACAATTTGAAGAAGTTGTTGTCTGCTTCGGGTCAATGACCCCTGCTAAGTTTACACTCTTTGACTTAGATTTATCATTATACATAGGGCTCACCTCGAGTGCAACTGCACGCTTGTCTAAAAACTCTAACAACTCAAATAATGATGGCATTATGGTGGCATGGTCCTTTTCAGAGTGAAACAGACGAACAGTTAAAGGGTCCAGCTTGCGTGTTACAATGCACATCAAAATGGCATCCCATTTATCAGTGGGCTGCTTTAGATTTTCAAGTGCAGAGAGCTGCTGCCTTATTTTTGCTGTCATTTCCCGCAGTTGTTGGGCTTTTCCACGCTGAATAGATGGCATGTCCAACAAAATATTAATGTGTGTTGTAATTACTAAAGATGGATTGCAGTACCTCTTAGTTAATAGCTGAATGGCAGAATTATATGATCCATTGCTTACTGGCAGTCCCTCGATTATTTGCAAAGGCTCCCCTTTGAGCAAGGTCTTTAAATAGTACAGTTTTTCAATTGAACTCAGCTTGGCATCCTCTCCGATAATAGCACCAAATAAGTCCATAAATGGCTGGAAACCACTAATGTCCCGTCCGTCATAAGGTTGTATATTTATTTTTGGTAATTTTATAGATTTAGCATCACTTTTAACACTGATTTTATCACACTCACTAACAGCAGCTTGTTTACGTCTCTTGAGTAACGCGCAGAGACGAAAATACCGGTCCTCCAAAGGGCCGGACTCATCATCCTTTTCATCTAGGCATAGTAGTTGGACTTGTATGTCCTGGAACCTTTTGTACTGCTCATGAAGCTGGAACTCCCTGGCCTCGAGCTCATCCTGATCGAGCTCCTGTTTTTCTATAAAATAAGATTCCAGTCTCGTGATGAACGATTTGCATTGCCCCCGTGCCGCTCTTAAGCGTTTAATCTCTTCTGTGCTTGACATCTTCTCCGTGTCGACTGTATCTTGCCCTTCGTCGTATTCTTCGTCGCAGACCTCTTAAAATTCTGAGTCACTTGTTGACATGAGATTTCTTCACACGTTCGACGCGTGGATACGACGCGTGGGATAAAAATGTCGGATGGAGCGAGAGCGAGTGAGACAGCTTGATACTCTCCAATGGCGAGCGATAGGGACGCAATACTTGTTGCCGGCTCGTGTCGGTGATTTTGGTTTTAGGTTAAGTTTGGAGAAAAAAGTTTTTTCGTTTTTTATTTGAGTCGCTTTTATTGTTGCCTCGCCTTCCCGATGGATTTTTAAATTGATTTATTGTGTATTAATTGTATGATTGTAGTACGCGTGGTTAAACTCTTCGCGTCACGTGGAGCATGCGGCCGGCACAATGTCAACGATTATTATTGGTGTTAACACTATTTCCGGAGCACTGATTGTTTAATATGTAGACTGCTCTAATTTTCGGCACCAAACTGTTACTAACAAAGTAAATAAAATACTGTTTTTCACTTTATTAGATTTATTCGTGGGAAGGCGAGTAGCGAACTATCCATTTTTTGGGTGGGAAACTGAATGACAATGACAGTGACAGTTCTACAATGCATATCGACCACAGATAGCACATAATCATATTATGTCCGTAACAGATCTTAACATTTTATGTATTGACCCCAGTAAACCTGGGGCAACCCATGACTCTTCAGTATGGCGTGATCACCCATTACAGCCCTATCTTGACCAAAAATATGATGAAGAGGAAATATTTTTGCTAGGTGAATGTCCTTCCTTATTAATACCTATTGAAAAAGTTTAATAATAATTTATTTACCTAATTATGTTTATATTAAATATTATGAATAATTATTTTAATACTTATTCTTCCAGGTGACAACGGTTATGCATTGAGGAGGACAATGATGACCCCAGTGTTGAACGCAATAGCAGGTTCCCCTGAAGATCATTATTATAAGCTGCAGGTCTCAGCCTGGAATACCGTAGAGAGATGCATTGGTGTCTTGAAAGCTCGATTCAGGTGTGCATTTGAGTAAAACTAGTTTTCCCTAAGTTTCCTTTTTAACCAACTTCCAAAAAGGAGGAGGTTACTATGTTTGTGTGTATGTATTTTTTTATGTATGTTACAAGATTTCTCTCCCATTTGTGGACTGATTCTCAAAATTCTTTTTTTTATTGGGAAGGTAAACTCCTGAGGTTGTCCTATTTAAATTGGGTGAAGATCTGATTCTGATCTTCGGAGATATACAATGGAACTCTTCAAAAATAGACAGTAAATTAGTAGTGTTTGATGCAAGCGCTTGGATGTTTATTGTTTATACAACATTATGATGTAACATCACGCCTGTATGCTGTGAGGGGTACGCAGATGTGTACAATACACCCAGATTTCGACAGTTTAGATTAGTTTATTGGGGAGAAGCCTATTACCATGACATGTATTTTATTGTTAACAATGTAAAATAAAAGCATAGCTAATATTTGTATAGGATATTACAACTAAAATGTAACAAAAATGGAAAAATAAAAAAATCTTTTTTGCAAAAAATAATCCTCAAGAAGTCAAACCAAGTGAATGTATTGAGGCCCATCTTTATTTTAGTGTATTGTTAGGTATTTATTACAGTTTCTAAATGTTTTTGTTTCAGGTGTTTATTAGCTGCACGCATGTTGCACTATGATCCAGTTTTTGCAGGCCAAATAGTGAATGCCTGTGCGGTATTGCACAACATAGCAAACAAAGCACGATTACCAGTACCCCAACTGACACATCAAGAGCGTGAGCAAGAAGAGAGAATGCGTGTACGGCCTAGAGCTGCTGAGGAGGATATGCGTACGGAGAGCCTGAGTATTCTTGCACAAAGCAATAGGCGGCCAAACAGAGATTTATTGGAAGGTCGGGCTGTTCAACAGGCTCTTATTAATCGCCTGTAAAAATTCCACTTAATAACCTTAATTTTTTTTTTTAAATTATGTTAATATACTTAGTTAGATGTATTGAAAAAACTGCTTGTTTTATTCATCATCAGAAGAAGCCTGCCGCCTCCGCCGTCTTGCCTAAAAAGAAAAATTACTGCAATATGGTTTCTACTAAGATTATAAACATAAAAAAACAATAACATTATGTTGAGATTAAAATGTGCCCTCATCGATTTTCTTTGCAATAATATGTTTTATCTGTACTCTGTGGTGTCATCTGTCAGTTTGCCCGCGCTTATTTTTTCCATGTCCGCTGTGTAGGATCTCTGCTAAATAAAACAACGTTTATTGTGTATAAACCACTTTTATTTCAATGCCTGGAGCCCTAAATCTCAACAGGTTATGGGACCAGAGCTACGCGAGTGAAAAATAAAGTGCGAACAGTTGTTGGACTCGATCTGTGACGTGAGAGTTGCGTCGGTGCACGTGGTTTTGTACGACGACGTAAATCACGATGGATCTTGGAGGTCTTGGTTTGGCAGCTGCGAAAAGGTTCGCAGGCGACAATTATAGACAATGGAAGTTCCAAACAACACTTGCCCTGAAGGCCAAAGGGCTGGGCGACCACATAACCTCTTCGAACTCGCCGGCTGGGGCCGACGTCAAAGAATGGCAAAAAGAGGCTGCGAAGACGATGTATATCATTACGTCGAGCATGGAATTAAGTCAGATAAGCTTAATTGAGACTTGCGATACGTCGAAAGCGATATTTGACAAGCTGGACTCTGTTTATGACCAGAAAAGTGAAAATAGCAAAATGTTGTTGCACGAGAAGTTTCACACTGTAAAGTTCAATGAGGGTGACAGTGTCGCCGAACACATCTCAAAGATCGAAAATATAGCAAAGCAGTTGAAAGATGCTGGAGAGACGATCTCTGAAATAGCCGTTGTGACGAAAATACTGGGATCACTACCTGAGCGCTATCGGATGGTGCGACAAGCTTGGCTGTCATTGGAACCAAGTAAACAAACTGTAATTAACCTTACGGCGCGCCTCTTGGACGAGGAATTGAACTTTAAAAGTAAGGAAGAAAAAGCAGAAATAGCACTTGCTGCGGAGAAACCTTTAAAATCAGTGAAATGTTTTAAATGTAAGAAAAAGGGGCACTATGCTCGAGATTGCCGTTCTAGTGCACAACCCAGTGGCTCGAATAAGCATTCAGATGCAAGTTCACAACCCAGCTCAAAACCCAGTGGCTCAAAGAAAGAATCTGCTTTCACCACTCAGCTCGAGGCAAATACCATAGAAGATGGAGAGATATGGCTCCTGGATAGTGGAGCATCTGCCCATATGACATATCGGCGCGATTATTTCTCTGATTTCAAGCCAGAGTGTAACTGTGTGAGGCTAGGTGACAAAAGTGAACTGTCAGTGCAAGGCTCGGGAACAATTAAAATAAAGAAATTGTTGGATGGTGAATGGTATGACTCCACCATCAATAATGTGCTCTACGTGCCTGATTTGAAGAGGAATTTGTTCTCTGAAGGTGTTGTAACCTCAAAAGGTTTTACAGTGACCAAAAACAAGGACTTAGCATTGATAAAAAATAGTGATGGGACTGTAGCCGCTACTGCTGTTAAACAAAGTAATAATCTATACAGAATGCTCATTAAGACCATCACTGAAGACTGTCAAGCAAATGTTGTCACTCTAAAACAGTGGCATGAGCGTCTCGGACACGTGAACATAAAAACATTGCGTGAAATGGTGCGAAATGGACATTTGCCTCCAGTAAGTGATCTGAGTGACTTTTTCTGTGAAGCTTGTGTGCTAGGCAAGCAACATAGACTGCCTTTTAAGAAGTGCTCATCGGAAGTAGTGAAGCATAAAGTGTATAGTGACCTGTGTGGTCCTATGCCCACACCATCTGTTGGAGGGGCTCGATACTTTATCACGTTCCTGGATGCAGCATCTGGTTTCATCACTGTGTACTTTCTGAAGCGCAAAAGTGAGGCTTTGCAGGCTTTCCAGAGGTATGTACAGCTACTAGAGAATAAGTTCGACACCAAAGTGAAGCTGTTACACAGTGACAATGGCAAGGAGTATTGCAATGATGAGTTTAGAAAATATGCAGCTGGAAAAGGTATTGAATTAGAATATACTGCCCCCTATACGCCGCAACAGAACGGCAGGAGTGAGAGGGCAAACCGAACTATCATGGAGTGTGCCCGGTCCATGCTGTATGCGCGACATTTACCTCTTTATCTATGGGCGGAAGCAGTGCAGGCAGCTGTATATCTGATGAACAGAAGATCTAGAGAGGAGAAGACTCCGTTTGAGTTATGGGCTGGAGCAAAGCCTAGTTTGACTCATGTAAGAACATTTGGCTGTGTAACTTACATGCATATACCTAAAGAGAAGCGAAACAAACTAGAACCGAAAAGCAAGAAGCTGCTTCTAGTTGGCTATGAAGGCAACTCTGACAACTACAGGTTGTTTGATCCGGAGACAAAGAAAGTGACTGTGTCAAGAGATGTCATTTTCAATGAAAATGAGCTTCCTTCTTCAAGTGATGAAACATCTGAGTACCTACTGGCTCTTCATAGTGACCAGAGTGATCAAGACAAAAGTATAGAATCACAGGACTATGAATATGACGCTTTTGAGGACTTCTATCAAAGTATGATAAGCAGAGCAACAGTAGAGGAAAAGAAGGAAAGCACAGAGATTCAAGAACAAGACAGACCAGTCGAAAATAATGGAAAAGAGAAAACAGAAACAAGAAGATACTGCGATGTGGAGGGAAGGAGGGGTTAAGTAAATACCATGTCGTGTACTTGTCCATGAGTCAACTGGAGACTGAAGACCCCCGACTCCCTTTATTAGTGTAATATATACCTAGTCCGTGCGTGACATATATCATAATATAACTATGGACATAGCTTATCTACCTTAACTTAAACTAAGATCTAAACGTGACGTACGTGACACACCACAATACAATCTGAGACAGCGGCCACATAGACCCATGATGGCAGAGGCTAATCTGGTTGAGGTGCTGCCTAGTACTTATAATGAAGCTGTTAAAAGTGAAGATTCTGAAAAATGGATCGCTGCAATGAGTGAGGAACTAAAGTCTTATGATACATGCAACACATGGGAGCTTGTGGAACATTCGGCAGATAAGAAACTGATCGGTTGTAAATGGGTTTACAAGATCAAGCAGAATGCTGATGATACCTTAAGATACAAAGCTCGGTTATGTGCAAAGGGTTACACCCAAGAAAAGGGTATTGATTATGACGAGACTTTCTCACCGACTGTGCGTTATGATACCATAAGAATTATGCTCTCACTGGCAGCCAGGGAAAAATTGTATATGACTCAGTTTGATGTTAAGACTGCTTTTCTGTATGGTGTCCTTGATGAGGAAGTCTATATGGAACCACCACCTGGATTGAATACAAATGGGTTAGTCTGTAAACTAAATAAATCTTTGTATGGTTTGAAGCAGTCACCCAGGTGCTGGAACCATAAGTTTGACTCCTTCATGAAGGAAAATAAGTTTACAAATTGTGAATCTGATAGATGCTTGTATGTGTCTTTGCAACAGGATGTTCCCTTGTACTTACTTCTGTATGTAGATGATGGGCTGTTGGTGTGTAAAAATAAAGAGTTAATTGACAAGTTTGTAAACAAGCTGGAACAACATTTTGAGGTGACTGTAATGAGCCCAAAACAATTTGTGGGATTAGAATTAGATTTTGATGAGGATGGATCTATTTTTATACATCAGACTAGGTACATTAACAGTCTGCTGAATAAGTTTGGAATGGACCTATGTAAACCAAGTATAGTGCCAGCTGACCCTAATGTAAAGTTAGTTAATTGTGAAGGATCATCTGATATGCCAGATGTGCCTTATCGCGAGGCAGTAGGCTCACTCATGTATGCTGCTATAGGTAGTAGGCCAGATATTTACTACATAGTATGCTCTCTTAGTAGATTTTTAAACAGTTTCAATAATGTACACTGGGGTGCTGTTAAGAAAGTTTTGAAATATCTTAAATTAAATAGAGACTTGGGCATACGTTATGAGGCAGGCACTGAGGAAAATTCACTTAATATTAAGGGTTTTAGTGATGCTGATTATGCAAATTGTGTGATGACTCGTAGATCTGTAACTGGATATGTGTTTGTAATGAATGGTGGGGCCATCACATGGAACACTAAACTGCAAAAATGTATTGCTCTCTCGACAACAGAGGCAGAATACTTAGTTGCTTGTGCTGCCACGAAAGAAGTTGTGTGGATTAAAAATTTAATTAAAGAAATTGGTTTTACAGAAGCTAATGTAGATCTGCTGATTGATAACCAGAGCACTATCACTATCACTCATTCGTGGCGCCAACCTCCACAAAAGATCTAAACATATAGATGTTCAGTACCATTATGTGAGAGAAAATTATCTCAAAAATGTTATGAATATTGTGTATTGTGAAACAAAATTACAGGCGGCTGATATGTTCACCAAAAGCCTTCCGAGACCCCAGTTTGAGTTTTTGAGGAAACAAATTGGTATATGTAAGGGAGTGAACATTTAGGGGGGTGTTGAGATTAAAATGTGCCCTCATCGATTTTCTTTGCAATAATATGTTTTATCTGTACTCTGTGGTGTCATCTGTCAGTTTGCCCGCGCTTATTTTGTCCATGTCCGCTGTGTAGGATCTCTGCTAAATAAAACAACGTTTATGGTGTATAAACCACTTTTATTTCAATGCCTGGAGCCCTAAATCTCAACACATTATAATCAGTGTAAAGTCAAGTCACTAAGTGTGCAAAAAAGAAAAAATGTGCCCAAGGTGCTATTTATATTTGCCAGTGCTTCTGCTATGCGGCACTGTGCATCTGCTGATTTATTTGCTGCATCAGCCACTCTGTTCATGGCTTCGGTCATCTTAATATACCCTTCAGCCACAAGCCTTTCCACTTCTATCCTTGATTTTTCTAAATTGGCCAGCGTATTTTGAGCCTGGTCCAGTTCTGAGGATGGAAGAGGTGCTGCAAAAAATAAGATATTAAAAATGTACCTAAAAAATCAGTTAATAGGTAAAAAAAAACCTACAGATTTAATTTTCCATTACATTATAGTGGATTATGTATTATAATAATAAAATGAAAATATGTACATTGTCTACGACGGCGACGTGGATTGTTGCTGCGATGCTGTCTAGTTGGTGGTAGTTGTATTGTGGCAGTAGCCTCTTGCTCACTGTAACAAAATAAAAATATTATGTTATATGAGACAGTTATGTATTTCCTAAATATGACAAGTTACTATAATTACCTTTGAGTAAAATGTGTTATGTCTTGTGGTGTAACATCAATAATAATATTATGATGATACGAGGGGTACAAAAGCAAAGGCACCACTGTCCATGGAGTGGGAGTGGGTCAAATAAAGTTGTTAGTGTAGTGCTTCGGGTTTGTAAATTAACAATTTAACTATACTTGTTTTGCGGTGGTTAATGTAATTTATTTCTTATCCTGCAATGTAATTTACACATACACATAGCATTTTAACGCAAACAAAACAAAATCATTTGGACAGTGGCGACTTTGCATCATAGTAATGGACTGTGGTAAGTATGCATCTAAAGGTTTGGACAGTGGCAGTTTTGCATTTGAGTAGTCTGACGTCATTATGGAGGTAAGGTTAGCAAAAACGTTGTTAACGTTTTGAAAGTTTTTTGGCGGCAACCCATGACGTCATGTAGGAGCTCATGTTTCATTATTTAGATTTAAAAAAAAACGTTAGAAAATGAAATAATTTTTATTAAAAAAAAAAACAAAACCACTTAAATCTGCTTATTTAAATACTCATTTCCGACTCTGGGACCGCAATTTCACACATTTCTTGCTCATATTCTTCAATTCCTTCAGTTCTCATTTCAACTGATCTTGTCATCACCTGTTTGTAATAGCTTAAATCACTCCTATCTTTCCATTCTGAGCCATAGTGTTTAGTCAATAGATTATCCACGTCATGCAGTTTTGCTTGTTTGACTAATACATTATGTTTATTTATTTGATTGGGTCTGACTTCTAAAAATGACTTTCCTCTTTTTAAAATGGACTTGTAACAGCCTGCTTCAACATTATAATTTGGTTCACCTTGTACAAAGACATTATTGCTGCTATTTCTCCTCAAGAAAAACTTTTTCATTTGAGCGAATTGAAAATGCCAATTCGCTGGAGGACGTATCACACCATTTAAAGCTGATTTCCAGTCCATAACATTATCAAAATGGATAACAGTCCCATAATTTTTATAGACTTCAATATACTCCTCTGGCTGTACTATGTTTTCCATGTGCTTTATTTCTTTTTCTATAAGGCCGAATACTCTGTCCGGTGGAATAAAAGAGTGGCCTGGTATAGGAAAAATCAATTCAATTTTTTTAATATGGGGTGGTGCTCGACTTAGCCAGGTGGCACACATACCAACCATAATGGAATTTTTGTTTTGGGCACCACACCCATCAGCTACTAATCTTATGGTATTAACATTTTGACTAAAAATTGTAGTCTGTAGTCTGTGGTACACTGCAGATGCAATCTCATTTGCTCCTTTACGGTGCTCGTCTTCTGTCCAGGTGTATAATGTGACAGTTTCTTTACCTAAAGTATTCTCAGGTACTGATTTAACGATTGCAAAATTGTAAATGTACAGTTGGCGGCTGTAGTAAGCTGCCTGATCGGGTATTTTTGGCAAGACTTGGTTTTTCTGGCAGTCAAACGAGAAGACAACCATGTCTTCTCTTACTTCCTTTAGTAAGCGATAAAATGCTTTCGACTTTAAAATATGCAATCTTTTTTCAGCCATTAGGTTCGCTTTTTGCGCTGTGTCTGTAGACGTCTTAATTTTTTCTTGTAATTCGGTGCATTTTGAACAGGTATCTGTTCGGGGGCTCCCAAAACCCAAATTATAGCACCTATTGAATATTGCCCTGAAATAACATTCGCGAACTTTACTGTCGTCGCTGCACTGATTTATGTACATTTTCCACATCTTCCTAATATTTAAAGTAGACGGTAAATATTTTCTTATGACTGAGGAGCGGCAGTAATGGGACTCTAAGCATTGAAACGATTCAATAAATTGCTTGACAGCCCTTAATTTATGCAAGTTTTTTGCAGAAGTATGATCGCCGCCTCTGTTTTCCTTAACAACTGATCCTGTGATAGCAAAAGTTCGAGAAACAGTTCTTACTCTCTGAACTGTAATATTCAAGATGTGAACAAATGTTTTCTGGCAAACTCGTAACAGTGCGACCTTGTTCCTCTTGCGTACAAATAGTGTTGTAGTATTTTGCGTTGGTTTTCGTAGTCCAACTCGAGGGCGGCGTCTGACAGCTTTTTTTACTTTACAGTGTTTAAGAATGAAGGCATCCTGGTCTTTTTTATTTTTAGTTTTGTAAAATTGATCGTGAAAATGTGAAATGTCTAAGAGACTTAATTTTTTGCAATGAAATTTTTTGTCGTTTGGTCCGTGATTACATGTAGGTACACCAGGGGGTATTTTCGCCGAGTACCTATAAAGAAAACGATTTGGGTTAAATATATATCTAAAGTAAAATCCTGATGTATGATAATCACGGTAAAACTGAATTAAACTACTTCGTGATCAATGATCCTCGGTTCGATATTTAGAAAATAAAACTAAAATAAAATCCATCAAAAATATTAAGCACATTTCTAAAACTAAAGATACGCGCGAAACACATAACCCTTCTTGTAGTCGGGTAAAAATAGGCTTTAAATCAAAACAAAATTTGAAAATAGATCCACAATAATTGGTCGAGTCTCTTTTGAAGTCGGTTAACAATTATGTTCGTTCATATTTATTGACGGATATATTACCGCGTAAAAAGTTAGATAAAATATTAAAATACAACCACTGAAACTATTATTTTCTATCTACAAGTACACTAAATTGACAAAATAATAATATCGAATCATAACGACAAAAAATATTCAAATACGATTTTTGATCTGACGGTACAAACATGCTTACCTTTCTTCCTTTGCTTTCGCACGTTTCCAGGTTCCCGGTGCTCTTCTCCGTTTTCTTGCCTTTTCCGGTAAACACTCTTGAACATTTTCCTCCATTTTGTAAACGTTTTTCCAATTAATTAAGCTTTAAAATCAATAAAATACAGCAGCGATTTGTCATACAAAACTCATCAGCGGCCATATTGTTTATCGAAATGTTAGCGCCTTTTGATTGGCTGATGTGGACAATGGCGTTCTTGTAATTGAATGTTTATGGACAGTAGCGTTTTTGCACCATAACATAGTTTTAAAACGTGTTTTTCTATGGGACAGTGGGAACATTGCTTTGAAATCATCAGAATGATAATAAAGTTTACAAAAACATCTAATAGATGGCATCATTAGTTACGTTTTGATAAAAAATGGACAGTGGTGCCTTTGCTTAATTCGTATTACGTATTATCTTCATTTCTGAAAAAATCAATAACATGAATGGTGGGTAATTGGTTGGTAATAGTTAGTGCACAGCTAAAATGTTAATTAGTACTTGACATAAATTGAAACTTACATATTAATAAAATGAAGATAATACGTATTACGTATTAAGATAATACGTATTACGTATTATCTTCATTTCTGAAAAAATCAATAACATGAATGGTGGGTAATTGGTTGGTAATAGTTAGTGCACAGCTAAAATGTTAATTAGTACTTGACATAAATTGAAACTTACATATTAATAATATTGTTGGGTGCATGTTCTATACCATCTGAAGGTGAAAAAGATGTGGGAAGTGCAAGCGACAGATAATCGGGCAGTGCAGCCAACGGAGAATTGGGAAGTGCAGGCTCTGGAGAAACTGCGTGGGATGCAGGCTAGCAAAGCAAAAAAAGCACTCACTATGACTGAGCATAAATACAATAAAGTTAAGAAAGGTGTTATAAAACTTACCGATAAGGGATTTATTTGCACCTCATTTTGGGGCGTGCTACTCCTCCCCACAGGTTCAGTGCCTGCATCAAGCAGAACAGCGATTCTTTCGTCTAAAGGGGATAAAGAAGTGGGTACGCCTGGCCCTCCCCCTGTACCCCTTTGATTTTGCCGAGTCTGCTTGATGCGGTTGAGTAAGCGGCACTTATAGTCGGTATACCACTAAAAATATTACAAATCTAGTTATTTACCCAAGTATATATAGTGTACCGATACACATAGGTACAATATCGAGAGAATCTAACAGACCTTGCTTCACTCTTTGGGAGTTCTTTGATCCCCATCTGCCTCGGCATTTAATATATTGGCGCAATCCGCCCAAAGGCGTGATGTGAGGGCACTCCCCTCTCTAGACCTTAGTCTGCCACGGGCAAGGTCCCGGTGGACCTCCAAATATTCCACCAGCAGTTCGATTTGCCGCACAGAAACGCGTTTGCGTGAAGCCATACCTACTGAAGAATCAGGATGAAACTTTTATGAACGGAATTTATACTGCTACTTCATCGTTTCTCTAACTACATCCATAAATATCATTTTATTCACAATCACTTATTATTATAATATAATACATACCATCAAAGTATAAACCTTTTATAGTTTTATAATTATTGCACCTGCGATTTGCACTGAGTCTTGAATTTTAACTTTCGCGCCTTTTATGGGGCAATGATAGACGATCATTCAGCCAAATTTTAGCAAAATATGTGTTTGATTGTGAATCAAAACATAATTGTTTGTTTATATAGTAATAAAAAACACTAAAATCTGTACTGGAATATTATTTTAATATTATAATAACGTCAAATTCATTGAAATGTAATCGATTCTATTCGATTATTTAGTGAGTAATATGTTTTCTCTCATATGGCCACACCATATGTAAGTTTGGCTGAGTTTGGTTGTCGTACAGTTGACGTGCAGTTCACGCGCAGCTTACGCGCAGTTTAAAGATTACGAGAATACCGTTTATCACTCAAACTTGAACTTAAATGCAACCGCACTACAACTTCATCGGAGCGTCATAAAATTACGTGAATTAGCCTGCTGGTCTATCGACGGGATTGTGAGTCTAGTGGTTTTCATAACAAAAAATCCGGTGGCGGTGTGTTAGTGGCGGTGTCTAAAAGGTTAAAATCATGTCGAGTAACTAAATGGGAGATTAATGTGAAGACGTATGGGTATGCCTAGACATTTGCTTAAACAAACGACCAAACTTTTGATATGTGCGGTGTACATTCCTTCTCCAGTACAAAAGCATATTTTAGAACATTTTATCGATAACGCTAATAATGCTTTGGAAAACTTTAATGCCACGTTAATATTAGGCGATTTCAACTTGAATTGTTGGGTTGATGGTGAATGAAAATGATGATTGAATGGATGGGTTCTCCAGGCGCACCGCTTGCATCTTCTTTAACCAAAAATGGAATTTATGAGCAAAAACTATTGGACTTTATTTCTTTAAATAATTTATCTAATACAATTATGTGTATAACCATAAAAATAAAATAATCGATCTTATTTTGACCGATACCACGGTGAAAGGTTTAAGTATGTCCGAAAACCCTCTAAGTAATATAGACTCATACCATCCCCCCCTTGAATTCGAACTGCTGTGTAACTTGCATGAGGATAAAGCCCTAACCAGGAGCCAAAATTTAAGTTCCATAAAGATGATTAAAGCAAAATTTTTCAAGAATTAAGTAAAATATCATGGGAAGACTTGTTTTCACAATGTTGCGATGTTGACGCAATGGTAGACTCATTTTACAAAGTTGTTTATAATGCTATTGAGAAATACGTACCTAAGACTAAGCCTAAAACTGGCAAATATCCAGTTTGATTTAGCAGGGATCTAGTTCGCCTGCTACAACAAAAAAATAAATACCATACACTTTATTCCAAATTTAAAAACCCCCTCGATAAAATTTCATATCGTTTGCTAAAAGACCGAGTTTCAAAATTAACACACATTAACTATAGGCAATATATAAAGTCAATTGAATCTTCGATCACTTCTAACCCTAAGCTATTTTGGTCATTTTTAAAGCATAAACGTAACGGTAACAGTACGTATCCTTCATCAATACATTACGGCGATGTCAAAGGTCGTAACGGGGCAGATAATTGTAACTTATTTGTTTATAACAATTATAATGGCAATACTGTCGATGATATGGCCAAATACGGGACTGCGCAATGTCAGCATACTGATTTTCTGACCCAATTGACACTAAACACGGATTCTGTTGTTAAAACTTGAAAGAGACTTGACCCTAATAAACAAGGAAAGGCAAGAAACAAGGCAGTCCGTCAGGCCAGGGCCTGACGGACTGCCTTCCATTTTTGCTATAAAATGTTGTGATTTCTTGGGGAAGACTCTCTCTATGATGTATAATAAATCATTGAGCACGGGTTGTTTTCCGAAAACTTGGAAAGAAGCACGAGTAGTACCGATTTTTAAGTCTGGTGACAAGTCCGCCGCGAATAACTATAGACCAGTATCTATTTTGTCTATTTTTGGCAAGGTATTCGAAGCTTTGGTATACCCTATACTTTCGTGGCATGTGAAACAAACATTGATGCCCGAACAACATGACTTCATGAAAGGCCGTTCGACTGGAACCAATCTTGCTTGCTTTATATCGGACTTAGTCGATGCCGTAGACTGTGGATCACCAGTAGATGTAATTTACACTGATTTTAGCAAGGCGTTTGACAAGCTGGATCACAAAATGCTGGTTAACAAACTACACACCATCGGAATTGCAGGAAACTTATTGCAGTGGTGCGAGTCCTCTAGTTAAACGCACTTCTAAAGTCGTGGTCAACGGTTATTCGTCGAACCTGTTTCTGACACCCTCAGGCGTACCCCAGGGCTCATAAACGACGTGGCGTCTTGTTTTGTACACTCAAAGATATACTTATACGCAGATGATCTAAAAATTATAAAACGAATAGAGTGCAATCAGGATCTATATAAACTACAAGAAGACTTAGATCTTTCCCAGTGGTGTTTGGACAATAGCATGTCACTTAATGCTGACAAATGCAATCACGTACATTTTTCTAGGAAAAAGGGACCGTATTTTCGTAATTATAAAATTAATGACCAAATTATTTGCGAGAAAGAAGTAATTCGCGGTTTGGGTGTTTATGTTGACGATAAGCTTCGGTTTAATATTCACGTTGATAAAATTAATACTAAAGGGTTTAAGGTATTGGGTTTCATTCTGCGTAACTGTAAAGATTTTAAGCGTGCCTCAACTAAAATTGCAATCATTAACTCAATAGTCAGATCAGGCCTAGAATATTGCAGCATAATTTGGACTCCCTTCTACGAAATACATAAACGTCGTTTAGAATCAGTGCAGAAAAGATTTCTTTGGCACTTGTCGTATCACTGTAATATGGTCAGAATCTTAACTAGCTACAGCTCACGCTTGAAACATTTCAAACTCATGAGTCTGGAAAATCGCCGTATGATCCTTGATCATCTGTTCCTAACAAAATAATCAACACTAATTTTGATTGTCCGCGGTTACTGAGTCAAATAAATATAAATGTGCCCTACAAACTTGCTCGTAGGTCTAGATATCGGTTGCTTTAAAACCAACCTGGGTCATATTTCCACCATTAACAGAATACAGGATCAATTTAGCCGCCTCTCACGCTCGCCCAGTGTTGATATTGATAGTCTTATTCATTACATAAGGTCAAGTCTGTCTTGCTTAAGGAATTATCATCGAAGTAAAAAAAAAAAAAGGAATACTGTATTTCCTATTGTGTTTTTCACTTGCCTAAAGATTTAGATTGTGTTTGTTCTTTATTGTTTTATTTTTATTGGTTTGCACAACGTCGAACAAAATTGATTGAATTAATCGAACAAATCGAGCATTACATAGTAAGTTTTTTATTTGTATAATACTAAATAAGTAAAATCTGATTTCTGTTGTTATACTCCTATATTAAATAAATGCATGCCGTGGCAGCCTTTAATTAAGGCTACACTACAAATTGTTTAAAATAGTATGTGTAGTTTAACATGTATTTTAGTATTAGATTTATTTAAGTATATTTATTCCATAGTTTTCATCATCATTTCAACCGAAAGACGTCCACTGCTTACATAGGCCTTTTTTTTTTTTTTTTTTTTTTCTTCCCGTTGGGAAATCATCAAATAACCCCTCCCGCTCTGGGCTGAGCAGGAGGGAGTGTCAGACTTCTACTGACTAAAACACATCCATGTTCCTTCCTTTGCCCTTTGTGTTCCAGGGCCGCGGCATCTCTTTCGTACAGTCCCGCAACCCTGGCCTCCCCCAAGTGTCGCCACACTGATCGGTCCCGTGCAACTCGCATCCAGCGGATCCCCGCAACCTTCACCAGGTCATCGGTCCACCTAGTGGGAGGCCTTCCAACGCAACGTCTTCCGGTTCGCGGTCGCCACTCCAGAACTTTTCGGCCCCATCGGCCATCCGTTCTGCGAGCAATGTGCCCTGCCCACTGCCCCTTCAGTTTGGCAATTCTTCGGGCTACGTCGGTAACTTTGGTTCTCTAGCGGATGTCTTCATTTCTGATTCGATCACGCAAGGAAACTCCGAGCATAGCCCTCTCCATTGCCCTTTGGGTGACTTTAAGCCTTCGAATGAGGCCCATTGCGAGCGACCACGTTTCGGTCCCGTATGTAATCACTGGCAACACACACTGGTCATAGACTTTCGTCTTGAGACACTGCAGTAAGTTGGACGAGAAGATACCGCGTAGCTTCCCGAATGCTGCCCAGCCGAGTCGGATTCGACGGTTGACCTCTTTCTCGAAGTTAGACCTACCTAGCTGGACCGTTTGTCCCAGGTAGACGTAATCGTCTACAACTTCGAGTATAGAGTCTCCGATCTTGATAGGAGTGGGTGTTACATGGGCATTCAACATAACCTTGGTTTTGTCCATGTTCATTTTAAGACCCACTCTTTCGGAGGCTCTAGTGAGGTCATCGTGCATTATACTGGGGTCCTCCATGGTCTCAGCCATGACCACTATATCGTCGGCAAACCGAAGGTGAGTGATGTACTCGCCATTAACGTTGATGCCTAGCCCTCTCCGGTCCAGAACCTTGAAGACATCCTCCAGTGCAGCGGTGAACAGTTTCGGAGATATGACGTCTCCCTGTCTCACACCTCGCTGCAGAAGGATAGGTTCCGAGGTCTGGTCCTGAAGTCGGACTGACATGGTGGCGTTTTTGTACAAACACTTCAACACCTCGATGTACCGATAGTCGATTTGGCACCGTTGGAGAGACTGCAGTACAGCCCAAGTCTCGATCGAATCGAAGGCTTTCTCGTAGTCCACAAACGCTAAACAGAGAGGCAGGTTATACTCTTCGGTTTTCTGTATAACCTGCCGCAGCGTATGTATGTGATCTACGGTGCTGAAGCCTTTTCGGAATCCGGCTTGTTCGGGAGGCTGAAAATCGTCAAACCTGCGCGCGAGGCGATTCGTGATGACTCTTGAAAACAACTTGTAGACATGGCTTGGAAGTGAGATGGGCCTATAGTTCTTCAGCCGGGCATTGTCGCCCTTCTTGAAGAAGAGTACCACCACACCCCTGCACCATGCCTGTGGCGTTTTCCCCTCGAGTATGACGGAATCAAACAGCTTCTGAAGGGCCTTAAGTACCGGTTTTCCCCCGCCTTCAGGAGTACGGCCGTAATTCCATCATCACCCGGTGCCTTGTTGTTTTTAAGTTGTTTCAGAGCCATCCCAATCTCGTACAGGCTGACGTCCGGTATATCTTCGGTATAATGTCGGGTCAGTCTAGCTCTTGGGTCGTTTGCTAGATCTACAACGGGTTTACTAGTTGACGTGTACAACTGCCCATAAAAACTCTCGATCTCTCTCAGAAGCTCCGGTTTGGCGGATACGATCCTGCCATCGTCGGTCTTCAGTTTCGTGAGCTGGCTCTGCCCAATAGCCAGATCTCTCGCAAATACCTTGGAGCCTTTATTCCGCTCAATTGCGTCTTTAATACGCTCGGTATTAAAGCGGCGGAGGTCGCTCTTCAAGGATTTAGAGATCCGCCTATTGAGCTGCCGGTATTTCCACGCCTCATCTGAAGACTGCAGGATCATCTCACGCCGCTCCTTCATGAGCTTAAGAGTATGATCAGAGAGCTTTTTGTTCTTATCTGCACGACGTATCTTGAAGAACTTAGACCCAGTCGTATGGACAGTTTCCACGAACCCATCGTTGTATTCGTCCACTGAGCTTCCTAGGCACTCGAAACGGTTCTGGAGTTCAAGCTGAAAGCTCTCGGGGTTTTGGATCTGGATCTGTGCAGGACGGAGCGTAGACTTCATCAGTCGAGACCTTTCAAGCTTGATATTGATGTTCAATGTGCCTCTTACCATGCGGTGATCGCTCCCGGTTTTCACCGAATTGATCACAGAGACATCATTGAACATTTGCTTCTTGGTTGACATGATGAAGTCAATCTCATTTTTAGTTGCACCATCGGGGCTCTGCCAGGTCCACTTCCTGTGCTCACGCTTTTTGAAGAAGGAGTTCATATCATATAGAGGCCCTCCTTCTCCATAAAACTAGCCAGTTGGTGACCCCGGTGATTCCGACGTCCAACCCCAAATTGCCCGACCTGCAGCTCATCCCCGTCTCGTTTGCCCAGTTTCGCATTGAAGTCCCCCATGACAACGGTGAAGTGAGTATTGAAACCATGCATGGCTTTAGAGATATCCTCATACATGGTCTCCACTTCGTCGTCGGGGTGTGCCGAGGTCGGGGCGTAGACCTGTATGACCTTCAGCGAATACCTCGAGGATATTCTGAGTATAAGGTACGCCACCCTGTTCGACATACTCTCGATCTTCACCACGTTATTCACAAGGGACTTGTGGACGATAAACCCAACACCACCCTGGGACTGCCAGTCACCCTCTCGGAAATAGAGCAGGTTGCCGGATTTCAGGATTATCGTGTCCTCCCCCTCTCTTCGGACTTCAGATAATCCCACAACTCTCCATCGCAGCCTACTCAATTCCTCTTCGAGTTCCGTTATCTTCTCGTCAGTCCGGAGTGTACGCGTGTTATATGTTGCCAGGTCAAGTCGTATAGTATAGTAGTCCATAGTTTTACATTTATTAATTAAAATAACCTAAAGTAAATAACCTAGCAACAAACTTAAAAAATGGCGTCAAAAAACTTCTCCTCAACGCTGTCAACTGGTAATGTACCCAAGAGACTGGCCACGTTGTATGGCAACGCTAAGCCTTTGGCCAGGTAAGAGCCAGCCCTTGGGTCACGGGAATTGTCAAGTAAACGTTTTGAAATATCCTTGAAAAGGCTGTGAGCGCTCGGACCTCACAGTCCTAGAGTTTCAACCCCAAACGGCTCGAAAATATAGTTACCAATGAGGTTACTATATTTACGCCGCTTGAGGTTCTCTGCAGCCGCACAGTGGGCTGAAAATAACGTTTCATAGACATACAAATTGTTTTTCTAATTTGACCTGTTTCTTTATTGGAATCTGTTAAGACATGCTTCTTATTGATATGTTCTAAGTATGAAGTCATAAACCACAGGAAAAGATACACTTTCGATTTTTTTTCAGAAACTTTGTATGGAGAAAAACATAAAATAAGCTATATCTCGGCTGTCGCGTGAGTGCGGGTTATTTTCTTTCACATGATTTTTGCTCTATTTTTTTTGCTAATTTTTGATGTATAACACCACCCTCGCAGAAGTGCGATTACTGAGAAAAAAATAATTAAAAAAAATATTTTTTTTTTTCCATCTACATTGGCTTTATTAACAAATTTTAATCATATATCTCTAAAAATCATAGCATAGCGGTCATATAATAACTGCAGTGCTGTTTAGCTTTCACAATTTTATAATAATAAAAAATATGCGGCTTATATTATAGACATATGTTTTTACCTAATTTGTTTATGACACACTAATGGGTCTTGAACAACCTTTTTGAAACAATGGATTAATTTTAATCAGTAAGTACCTACTTACCTACCTATTGTTTTGTTTCAGCGAAATCATTATGCACCTGCGGAATTATGATGGCTCATTAGGCAGGTGCGTAATAATTTTTAATCATTACTAAGAATTACCATTAATATAAATAGTAAAATACCATTATTTTGTCAAAAAACAGAAAAATAAAAAAGACACATATAAAGAAAAAGCCGACTGTGTTAAAGGTACATAATTAATTTAAATTAGAAAAGCAGATTATTGCAGGTAGAATAAACAAATTGTACATGAAAATAGAATTACGTTTCAAGGCCAAAGAACTAACATACCTATTTCGTAATTTGTTTATTTCCACCTGCAATAACTTGTTTTTTTTTTCAATTTAACAGTAAATTAAAAAAAATATACAACAAAACAAAGTTAAAATTCTTACATAGAATAATATTATTTTTATAATTAATACACTAAAGCTTACTCTAATATCAAACAAACGATTCCTTCATAACCTAATGTTTACAATAAATCTAAGCTTACTCTAATATTCATCGCTATCACTAAATTCTGAATCTAGTTCGGATTCCGAATCCAACTGCGAAACATCACAAAATTCTAATTCGGTTTCCTCCTGACTCTCTAAAAGAGTTAATGTTTCTGGAAAAAGACTTTTCTTTTTCTTTTTGTCCATTACAGGTCTGGTTGCCGAAAAGTGAGGATCTGAAGAGAGCAAAAGCATATTTAAAATATCCTCGTTACTTTTCTTCCTAGAAATTTTTCGAGAATGGTGTTCTCTAAATCGTCGGAAGTCCTTATTACGAGCCTCTGATGCTTCTTTTGATAGACTACCAATTGGTACTATTGCATTACTGGCAATAATATCTGAGCCATGTATTAATAATTTATGTACAGTTGAAGGCATGTAGTACCAACTGTAGAATTATATATACCTTTTTGCGGTATCCATGGAATACTCTTTAAATTTCTGAGTATTGATATACTCTTCAGATGTTATGGCTTGTAAAAGAACAGCAAATCTATAAATTAATTCTTCGTGCAGACCTGTAATACTTGCAGTTTTTCTCGGGTTTTAAAGAACTTTCTGGCTGTATTTCCGTCGTTCGTAGTTCCAGATCCTTGCTTTACCACATCTATCAACAAGTTAAGGTCTTCTTTGAATCTATCTTGTATTTGTTTCTTCCGCAACTCAAATGCTATCTTTTCCTCTCCTTTCACAGCCCATTTCTTCAAATCTTGCCTATATGCAATGTGTAAAAGACATTCCATGCATTTAATGCGGGCATGTAACGGAGATAGTCCAAATTTCAAAAGATGTTCAGAGACAGGCCTTTTTATTATTTCATCTAAGGTATTCATATTTGATGGCTTTGCTAAACACAGATAGCACGTTGCACTAGAACGGGTTTCACTGATGTAAGTGCAGACCTTGCCGTCTATCATGGTCATCATGAGTTCATGACTGATTTTGTTGTCGTTACAGTCTGTAGTTGTCAGCAACTTAATTTGGTCTTCCATTTCTTTCAAGTGTTCACTAACGACTAGTTTGCTTTCTTTCAAAAAACTAAATTGCACTGGACGACAAAAATATGCTGAACAAGGTTTTGGATTCTGCCATACGATTTCGTTGCCATCGGTAAGCTTTAATGGAACTAACGAGGTCATGAATACACTGGAATCATTATTTTCGTCATCCATTTTCTGTTTATATTGGCTTTGGCTCGATGCACCATCAAAACCCCACTTGGACACTAAAATAAGGTCTTTTTTTTCGACACATACAGGTAAACTTTTCAAAATCCTCTTAACAGTTAAATCAAGAAGGGCTTGAAGGGAAATTTTGGCTGTTGTATCCGTCACTTCAATTGTATGTTTATCAGGATAACACTGAGATTTAGCCTGCTGGAGCTTATAGTATGATGGGTACAAGTCTACTACACCTGCCCGAACTGCTGATTCTCTTAAAGTTATATATTGCCACTTGGACAATTTTAACGATAAAAATATACCAAGTGCCTTCTCCGATGTAAAAACATGCTTGGGACATGATTTTTTGGTAATCGCGTTTAACTTTTCAGCAGTTTCTGGGTGTTTCATCATAAACTCAATAACAGAAGCCATGTTTTCCGAACATTCTTGTCTCATCTTTTGCACAGCTGCGTATGCAAGCTCACTGGACTCACAGTCTTTATGACTTTCAGTCCTCCTTTTCTTTTGTTTACTTCCTAAATCTTGAAATGGTTTTCGAGGCAAACTCTTCTTATTTGTCTGTGCTTCACTTGACGAAGATGTGGAAGGGACCGGGCATTCGAGGGTGATACGAGATTCAGATGCCACAACATCTGTAGCGTTCGGTTCTACAACGCAACTTGGCCAATCAATATCACACTGAAGCCAGTCTTCATATTCCTTTAAAAATACGTCTAATTTTCGATGAGCTAGTTTCCATTTTGTCATTAGACTTTGAGTAAATCTTCGACAATATTCCTTTAACGTAAGACTATCTTCATCCGAGAGATTTAAGTTCAGACATGAAACCACACTATTGTATAACCCAAGGCTGTCACTGTATTTCCCCCTGCTTTTCAAAATCATAAACAAGTCTAAGTAAGTAGTTAAACTTTCCATTTTCAGGTTTATAATCAATGTTTACACAAGAATAAATCGAGGTGAACTGAGAGATTACAACTTTTCACAAGTATACCCTTTGCGGCAAAGTTCACACTATACTAAACGCACTACCGTGTGGTACCGGCCGCGTCTCGTAAAGTTGATCAAGCGCGCGAAAATATTTTTGTTTTTTGAACGCACGATCGTATAAGAGCGTCGTTAAAGGGGTAGAGAAGCAGCGAGGCGGAAAGTAGTGTCGTCGAGCAACGTACCTGTGTTCGACGACGGTAGTGCGTGAAGCCAAAGACCCGACTCCCACTCACCCACAGCCAGCAGACGAGCGCGCTCAGCAGTAGTAGCAGACGTGTTCAGTAAATTGTTCTGAACTACTCTGCAGAGCGGCTCGTCCCACCGTCTTTGGGAAAATGCATGGTCGGGTTCTTCAGAATTTGGGCAAGCGAGTTTCCAGGCATTGATAGCCTCGGAGAAGCACGGCACATCAAAATCAATCAGTGTGGAAGCCAGGATATTCCTCATTAATTACTCAGTGCCGTGGACCGAGGATATAAAAGCCGGTAAACTAATACTAGAAATTTTGCGGACGCCGAGTCCTCCCATACGAATGGGAAGAGTAGCTTGTTGTGTCCAACCTCGATCGTCCAAGGCCACATTTAAAATGGATGATAAAGTATTTCTGATAATTTGATCCATTCTGAAAGATGAGTGTGCTTCCATAAAGGGGAAGCACGGAGAAAATAAGTTAATTTTGGGCCGAAACAGCAATAATGGATTATGGTGATGGCTGAATGCATATTAATTTGGAGTAACCTTTCCGAAATGTCATTGAAATTTTGAATTTTTTCCTCGATAAAATCGGGAAAGGAAATCTCGAAGATTGGAGACCCGAGGAGACGAAGAGAACTTTTTTCAATAATTTTGATGTTGGGGCTATTGCGTTAAATTTAGGAATAGTCAGTTGTCTGTTGGTACAGTCCGTTAAATAAAGTTCGCATTTTTCAAGGTTTAGGTCAAGGCCAATGGAATGAAGTTTATTTTTCAAGAAAATTAAATATTTTAAAACAGTATCTACGTCGCCCCCCAAGGTTCCATCATCAAGATACCAAACGTTAAATTTAGAATTTAGTTGTCGAACAATTGGGTGAATAGCTAAACTAAATATCACTGGCCCGAGCGGGTCACCTTGTTGACAGCCAACAGCAGATTCCAGAAGGTTGTCCCTATACAGTAATTTAGACGGATGTACAGACATCCGTCTAAATTGACACTGCCAAAGAAAACTATAAATTTGAGGTAATTCTTTTTTAATTTCTGTTAACAAGGTGTCCCTATTAACTGAATTAAAGGCATTCTTTATATCAACCTTCAGGATGACCTCACTTTTGCCAGAATTTAGGTAGGTCGACAAAGCGTGTACGGCAGCCTCACAGCGCCCTTTGGAGCCGTAACCTAGCTGCAGGGGCTTAAATTTTTCCGAAATAGCCTACTACTATTCCCCACCACATCGCTGCTGCTACTACTCATTAAATGAATTCTTAAAAAATAAACCTAACTAAAATAACTTTATTAAACTAAAATATAAAAAAAAAAAACTGAATAGTCAATAAGTAAACTGGTGACAAGAAGGTGGTATGGTTCAAGAAGGGCGACAATGCCCGGCTGAAGAACTATAGGCCCATCTCACTTCTAAGCCATGTCTACAAGTTGTTTTCAAGAGTCATCACGAATCGTCTCGCGCGCAGGTTTGACGATTTTCAGCCTCCCGAACAAGCCGGATTCCGAAAAGGCTTCAGCACCGTAGATCACATACATACGCTGCGGCAGGTTATACAGAAAACCGAAGAGTATAACCTGCCTCTCTGTTTAGCGTTTGTGGACTACGAGAAAGCCTTCGATTCGATCGAGACTTGGGCTGTACTGCAGTCTCTCCAACGGTGCCAAATCGACTATCGGTACATCGAGGTGTTGAAGTGTTTGTACAAAAACGCCACCATGTCAGTCCGACTTCAGGACCAGACCTCGGAACCTATCCTTCTGCAGCGAGGTGTGAGACAGGGAGACGTCATATCTCCGAAACTGTTCACCGCTGCACTGGAGGATGTCTTCAAGGTTCTGGACTGGAGAGGGCTAGGCATCAACGTTAATGGCGAGTACATCACTCACCTTCGGTTTGCCGACGATATAGTGGTCATGGCTGAGACCATGGAGGACCCCAGTATAATGCACGATGACCTCACTAGAGCCTCCGAAAGAGTGGGTCTTAAAATGAACATGGACAAAACCAAGGTTATGTTGAATGCCCATGTAACACCCACTCCTATCAAGATCGGAGACTCTATACTCGAAGTTGTAGATGATTACGTCTACCGGACAAACGGTCCAGCTAGGTAGGTCTAACTTCGAGAAAGAGGTCAACCGTCGAATCCGACTCGGCTGGGCAGCGTTCGGGAAGCTGCGCGGTATCTTCTCGTCCAACTTACCGCAGTGTCTCAAGACGAAAGTCTATGACCAGTGTGTGTTGCCAGTGATTACATACGGGACCGAAACGTGGTCGCTCACAATGGGCCTCATTCGAAGGCTTAAAGTCACCCAAAGGGCAATGGAGAGGGCTATGCTCGGAGTTTCCTTGCGTGATCGAATCAGAAATGAAGACATCCGCAAGAGAACCAAAGTTACCGACGTAGCCCGAAGAATTGCCAAACTGAAGTGGCAGTGGGCAGGGCACATTGCTCGCAGAACGGATGGCCGATGGGGCCGAAAAGTTCTGGAGTGGCGACCGCGAACCGGGAGACGTTGCGTTGGAAGGCCTCCCAATAGGTGGACCGATGACCTGGTGAAGGTTGCGGGGATCCGCTGGATGCGAGTTGCACGGGACCGGTCAGTGTGGCGACACTTGGGGGAGGCCTATGTCCAGCAGTGGACGTCTTTCGGCTGAAATGATGATGATGATGAAACTGGTGACACGCTGTCAGGAGCGGCGGCACACACGCAGTGCGGGCCTGGGGCACCACACACCCGATGAACGCATGTCGGGGCACCCCTCGTCACCGTGGCCGGGTGAATTGGAGACTGGTGTCGCCTCGGCTCAGCGTCGAACTCAGATCCGGATTTAAATTGGCCTTCAACACTATAGCACTGAAGTTCAGGTCTACCAATATAAAGGCCAAACTCAGGCACTGTCACTGAATCACAGGACACAAAGCTATAGAAAGCACGTCAACTTTAAAATTTTCACAATTTCCTGATACTATTAAAAATCAGCTTGTTATAAATAGTTTAAAAAAACCTCAGGGGATTAGGCATTCATTTCAGTAGGTATAACAGGCTTTAGTGTGAAAAAATAACATTATTGATTTTAAATAAAATTTTCTCGACTGTCCCAGGTGACAGGTGTCATTCATTTTGGTGAAAATAAATGACAAAAGACAATACACATGTATTTTGGTGTAAGCTTTGTTGGTTGTCCTTAAATAAATAAATAACTAAAGTACATAATTATGTATGTAATATATATATTTTCTCAAGTATTTTACCATATTTTTACATAGGTAGTATTCATACATTCAGGTAAACAAAAAATCTTTTAACCTTTTAATTATTTATACATATCATTCATTAAGTAAGTATCTTTTAATATGTTTATGTTAATTTAATACTTGTTTATGTATGTAATATATTTATGTATATACCTATATATATGTTCTTTATAATAATGTGTATGTATTATATTTTATATTTCAGAATAAAATTAACAATACCTACTAACTTCCTAATGTATGCAAGCGATTTTCTTAAAATTAATCCTAACTTTTACAGTACAAATGTTTTATTCATTTAGCATAAATTAGGTTGGGGAAAAAGTCTTTTCGCATTTTAGTATGTATGAACTTGTAATAAAATCTCGTTGGCTATCTCAGACTAAAGAAACCCAGTGGACATGTAATACCTACGAAAAAAACGTGCATACCTACACTTGACAGTTTTCTGTAATGGCGGATTGAACTAGGGATGTTACTTGTGAAACAATAGAAAAATATCGATATTTTTTATTAGCACCGCGTAAGGGTGATTTTTTTGTAGCTTTATATTGGTTTTAATTAGCTTATCGGTAAATGTTCATTATTTTATTATTTATCGTGTAAACTAGTTTCCGCCCGAGACTTCGCCGCGTAGAATTCGTTTCCCGTGGGAATGTTGGGATTGGGATTAATACTATCTGATGTGTTCAGGTTGTTGTGATCCAGGGTTCACACTATACAACAACACACAACAACACCAACAACAACACTATACACACATCTATAGGTATTCCGAATGTCACCGGGATCTATTTAGTCGTTACAGCGTGATTTAGTAACAAACAAACATACATACATTCACATCATAATTTTCACGATACTTAATTAGTATGTATGTACCAACTGATCAATACTTATTTAAGGTTAGGTCATTTTTGAGTATTGAAGAAGAAAACTCTTTCAAAGTATTAATATAGTATATATTTATAATTTACAATATTTTCTATTTTTCATATTGTTTACAATACAGGGTAATTGAAAAATCATAATGAACAACTTTTACTATGGGACCAAACATGAAAAATGTCGAAAAAAAAATCTGCTGTTCCATACATTTATGTTCGTGTAAGTCGAAAAAGTGTATGGAACAGCTGATATTTGTTCGCGAATTCGAATGTTTGGTACCATAGTAAAAGTTGTTCATAATTATAAGTACAATAACCTGTTAAGAGGTTGTTGCTGTTTTTCCAATAACCCTGTATATGTATACAATTTACAATAATTACGATACATATTTACTTTTTTCGGGATTTTTACTGTTACATTTTTAATAACACTCCCCTTCTTTCTTCAGCAGTCGTGTGAAAATGGGAGCAATTCCTTTAATTTTTATTATTTTTAACTATAAATTTGTTTAAGTATACCTACTTAATATTACGAAAGTTTTGGTTATCATCAATTCCAATCAAGCCGGGTCTGCAAAGTCTTTGTAGTTACCTATTCATTCCTAAACAATATAAGTTTGTTGAGATGATTACGGAATGAAATCGTTTCTGTGTTTTTTTTTGCCGAAATATTTATACCTAATATCCATGTATGTTTTTATTATGCTTTTTATTAATAAATATTTATGCATCATGTCATGTTCCAGGTCCCCAGAATTCAGCAAATTTTGTGATTTAGAAGAATATTCAAAAATAAATTTAAATATATGCAAATACAATTTCTCTGGCTGTTCACTTCTTCTAAACACGTTTTTTAATAGTTTTTCTGTTTTTTTAAGTATTTCTTCCAAATGTTTTGAGGGATATACAAGACCGCCGCGACTTTTTAATGTGATGAGGCTCGAATGTTCATCTGAAACTCCATAGATCTTAGTTAATTTTCTAGCTACAAATCCAGCTATGTAAGTGACCACATATTCTGAATATCTAGACTGACCATTAATTAGGCAGCCAATAAATTGATCATAAAGGTTGATATCCATCGTGTTAGCCTCAACGAATTCGCGTTTTATGGTCAAATTATTTAAAGCATCTATAGGATCAATTTTGCTGGAACAAGTTAATATATTAACTTGTTCTAGCGGGATGCAGTTTCCAACTCCTCCATCCCGAATTTCTGCTCTAATTAAAAGACGCTTGAAAGCCGCTTTAAACTGAACCGCATTCGGATTGTTATTAAAGCCTCCACGTGCTCTCACAGCCGAAAAAAATAATTCAATGTGGTCTTGGCTGATTTTATACAATGGAACATATTTCAGGATCTTTGTGTCTTCCACTAGGTGCCTATAAAGTGCAATAGCACTCTTCATGTCGACTATAAGGCCAACAAATCCAGTTTTCCTTTTTGAATGAATAACCAACTGTCCCGTCGGCAACTTTAAATTATTTATATAATCTACAGCTCCTTCGAAAAGGGTTATAACCAGCCCAATATTTTCGGGGCACATGGCCTTCTTCCAGCCAGGGGGTCGTACTGACTGGCTGTTTAAAACATCAAATACGTCATTTAAAATTCTTATAAAATTAATGGTCCCTTCTGCACCTTCAAATGCGTGTAAAAGGTGTTTCTAATCAATTTGATGGCATGGCAGGGGTCAATGAAAATGTGAATTAATTGTGAGCTGCAATTAAATGTTGTCATATTTTGATCTCTTGATAAATCACATCCAAGTAATGAAAACATTGTGAAATTTGCAGCAGGGCCATCACATGTAACGCTTACTGTTTTCACACCCACTTCGTTGCACATTTCCACGCACATTTCCAATAGTGCTGCTTTTTGTTCACCCGTCATTGACGTTATAAAAAAGTATCCATGGGGTAATTTCCACCTCCCGTTGATGCAGTTGAGCAAAAACACCAAACATTGACTGGCGACATCGATACCATCACTTTCAATAGTGGCGCCAAAATTAACACGCCCGCAATATGTTTTATTTTGCACGTCCCAACAAAGAGACTTTCTAATCGCCATCTCATCAAAAGTTAGTGCACATACCACGGGATGATTGCTTTGTTCCACATTTGCTTTCAATGTCTGAAATGCTTCAGAGCAAAAGCCAGGCTCGGCATTTATACGTTTATACCAATTACTAAGGGTTCGAAGATGTGGTAGGCACGTATTATACGTACGACGTACAAAATCATACGCTTTAGGAGAGAAAAAATGTAGGGTTATAGCAAATTTTCTTATTTCCTCAGAATATTGTCTCTCTAAAGGGAAACCTTTTGCTTTTGCGATTTGCCTTTTAAGGAAATCTTGTGGTCCCGCACAGCCTTCAAGCAAACCCGCCGTCTCCGAATTTAATAAAATTTTTTTTGTTTCAATTCTTTTATTATATTACTGAAATGTGCGATTTTTTTCCCCTGTCGCCTTACTTTTTCATTCAGTCTTTTAATTTGATTTGCTTGTTTTTTGATTTTCGCTTTAAGTTTATTAATAATATGTAGTGCGTGACCCTGGAACAAATAAAAGTGATTTACTGATTTTATTACTTGAGAAAAACC
Source organism: Eugnorisma glareosa (assembly GCA_947578425.1). NCBI lineage: Eukaryota > Metazoa > Arthropoda > Insecta > Lepidoptera > Noctuidae > Eugnorisma > Eugnorisma glareosa. The sequence continues at coordinate 12,392,591 of OX387960.1, read as the reverse complement.
AACAAAAATCTCTCAGAAAGCCTTTTTATTTATTCAGGTTGTATGGGACAGCTTCCTGAAAATCGGTGGGGTCTTTAGATGAATGGTACATGCATTTATTTCAGAAATTTTATACTAGTAACCCTAAATCCTTAAAAGTAACCAGTGGATTGTAGCTGCTTACAAGTCAGATAAAAGTCGATTATGATTCCGAAAGATGAGCTTTATGCCCTATCAGTATGCGGGAAGCTGTCCCTTACACCCCAAATAAATAATACAGCATTATGAGTGAAAATTACGATTATAAACCAGATGAGAAGATACTGGCTTTCATGATTGTATGTTTATAAATTTGTATTTATTTTTTTAAATTAGTTGCAGAATTTAAAATCATTACCGGTATATCAGGAACACCATGTTTCGAGATGACTCCAGAACTAGTTCCACGTTTGTTTTCATGAACAGATCTGGCTAGACACTGCAACATAAATAGTATAATTTATTTGATACAATCGAACATGGATTTCTCTCGTTTCTATGCTCTGAAGGAGGTTTACGCGTATACCCTTCCATATTACGCTATGGACAACAGAGGATTCCCGTCATCGGGGTACCATGTTCATACACAGAAACGCGCACAAAGAACACCCAGATCCAAGAACAGATATTTAAATTCTTCATTCAAATATCTGCCCAGGCCGGGAATGGTCCCTCTGTGCCGAAGGCAGATACACTAGGGTCATCGTTTACCTGTTATTTGTTTCATTTCTATAAAATCTAATTTAAAATACACACAAAGTCACTTCCTCAGACACTTCCTCATCCCCACAGCCACTCGCTCCCTAAGTCACTCCCCCCCAATCACTCACACCCTAACTCGTTTTTTCATTCATTCATTCGCCAATTTACAACACCCACTTGCTACTCTGCGACACTCACTTGCTGCTCTACAACACTCACTCGCCACATATTCAAGCTCTGCATGTGCATTTTGAAGTAAAAAATATTTCAAGCTTTTTCATTTCAAAAAATTATAAAACTTTCATTTTTTCTGTAAACCCCATTTTGATTTAATAATTGTCTTCTTAAAACACTCACCAAAGCATCTTGAGTAGAGCAAGTAGTAGTATGTTCTGGGGTACTGTCTTTCAGTGGCATATTTCCAATCTGATTCCTATACACCGAGGTACCAATAGTTGCAACTTCATTTTGGTCTCTTTCAGAGACAGTATACCAGAGACTTTTGGGCTGGTTGGAGGCTGCAACATGCACAAAATGTTAAATTATTTTATTGCTATTTAGTGAAAACAAATAAATTAAATTTCTTGATGAATATATTTGTATTAAATATAAAGTATATTCGTGTTTTGGATGGCCCAAACGTCAAATACGCTGTACAGAAGTCTCCGTAGTATTTTATTATCGTAAAAATAAATATAAGCTGTAGAAACAAGAAATCGCGCTAGTAACAAGAGTTAAATAGACCAATAGTTAAGTGAAAGTGTTATCACAACGTAAATAACAATATAAACGTGCAAAAATTATAGTAACATGGTGAACATTAATACTTGAAAAAAAGTTAAGATACGTAACATTAGGACAGTGCAAGTAAAAGATATAAATCAAAATTACATAAAGTGATAAAAAAGTGCCGCACAACAAACAAAAAGTTATTATTAGTAATCATAAAGTTTTATTAGTGAACAGTTCCTAAAATGTAAGGTAGATTAACAAAAAAAACATAACAGTGTCCAACGGACAGACCCTACATTTTAAAAGTAAATACTCCGTAAGGAGTCCCCAATTATGCGCCGCTAATTAACTGCACGGGTGGCGGACTAATGAAAAGCATTACACTTCTCTTCGAAACGGTTGGTTGCTGGTTCGAATCTGACTAAAGGCGAGGCGACTTTTTGTGGATTGTGCACGATTTCATAGAAAAGTATCACATCAATATTGAGCAAAACAACTCACAGCACGAAGCAACGAACGGGACGTAATCTCTAAAAAAATCTAAATACGTAATATAGCATCACGCCAGTGTTTCTCGAAGGTGTGAGCAGAGGAGCATTATTGGTATTAAACGAATTTACCCAAAATAGTTATTTTAAGTGAATATCAGCCTAATAATGGACGACACGACAAACATAACACTAAGAAAACATCAAGTGGCAAAAAGCAAATCACTAGAAGACAACATGAACAATATCAATTCTTTTGACTCTTCTCCGTCTTTTGACCTATTGGGTAAAAGCTTAGATTTATCAACAAACATGTTCCCATCTAGTTTTATTGAAGAGATGAAATCTGAAATAACAAGTTTAAAATCGAGCCTACAAAGTACCCAGAACGAGATGGACAATTTGATTCTGGAAAATGTGGGGTTAAAGAAACAAGTTAGTCAGCTTTCCCAAGAAATTACTATTCTGAAACAAATATGTAGAAGCCCCACCTCAAGTTGGAGAAACAATATATCATCGAGCCGTAAAAATAGTGTAAAACGACGACTAACAGATGATTTTCACCACAGTCCACTCACACTTTGTCCTAAAAATGGAGTTGGTAACGAAACAATTATACCACTAGCACAGGCTGTTCAAGACTCGGAAATAAAAGGGGATGATAAGTCAGCGAAAATTACACAGGCATGCAAAATGTCAGGGTTCCCAACTGAATCTCGGCTTATTACAGACAGCTTAAAGATCAACCCAAGTAACATAGAGAAAGATGTCGGAACTAGGATCAACGTTTGTAACGGAGCAAGTAGCTCAACTCTCCTGAACTCGAACAACGACAACGTGCCACGAGTTACAATAAAACTGTCATCTAGATCAGAGCTAAAATCCATAAAGGAAAATGATTCTAGCAGGATATTCTTATTTGGTGGTAAACAGTGCCTTAAAATGTCTAAAACACTAAAGAAATCGAGAGAAAGAACTCCTTATAACCAGTACCGAGTGATTTCTTTCATCAAACCTTATGCATCGACGGAAGAAATACTGAATTGCGCCAAATTGTTTGATGTTACTTCAGATGATCGAATAATTGTCGGTGTTGGACAACATGACTCAAACGTACTGAAAATAATGACCGAACTATGTATGTTTCTAAAAATTATTCAATGTCCAATATTTGTTTTAAAAGTTTTCAATAATGTACATTTAAATGAATTTAAGATTAATGAAATGCTAAAGCTGATAAGTAACCAGAACAAAAATTGCAATTTTATTGATTTTGACGACCATTTACAATTGACTATGCATGATATTTGTGAGCGGATTAATTCTACTCTGGATCAAGTAGACTATAATCTTAAATTTCTCAATTACAATACTACTTCTATACGTACTGGGAATAATAATGTGAGACTTGAAAACATCGACTATTCTGGAAACATACAGGCTAATCAAATAAATCTAGGTTCAAATTGTCCTAAAATAAAAATGGTTGATCGTACTACACAAACAGAATATAAGATGTTGCAAGATAATAATACAAGTACTAGTGCGAATCTAATAGGCGAGTTTTTTCGTGACTAAATACATAAGAGTACTTCATCAAAATGTAGCAGGTATCTTGAGTAAACGTTTTAATTTAGAAATACAATTATCTAACCTAGCCGTACAAAATACTGAACCTGACGTTATTTGCTTGACCGAAACATTTATTGATAAGGGTAATGAGTGTCTAATTAAAATGTCTGATTATGATTTGGCAGCTTCTTATTGTAGACATATTAAACAAAAACGTGGAGGTGTTGCAATTTTTATTAAACGCGGCATGAACTACAAAGAATTGTCCTTTCTGAATGAACACAGTTCCGATAAACACTTTGAATGTTGCGGCTTGGAAATACCTTCACATAATATTTTCATAATAGCTCTATATAGAACGCCAAACTCAGATTTTTCTTTGTTTATAATAAAACTCACTGCAGTACTATTTTATATAAACAATAAATTTAAAAGGAAAAAAATTATCCTTATAGGCGATATAAATGTAAACACATTGCAACCAGACAAAAAAGCTAAAGATCTTGAGGAACTTGTTGCAAATTATAACTTAATTTTCCATATAACTGATCCTACGCGGCAGAACACATGCATTGATCATATCATAAGTAATATCCCACATGCCAAAGGTGAGCTTTTGCACTGGGATATATCTGACCACAATACAGCACAAATGTTAAGCGTCCCTGTCAAACATAAGGAAGTTCTTCAACATTATTTTGTTTTTAAAAGGGACTATAGTTTAGAAAACATTCTAAAATTCAAGGAATGTTTGTCTAATCTTTCCTTCTCAGAAGTTTATGGTCAACTTGATATTAACTCAGCCTATGAATCTTTTCAAGAATTGTTCCTTTTATTTTACAAGTTATGTTTCCCTAAAGTTAGAATTAAAATGACAAACAAATGTAAGAAAACTACCTGGATAACTAAAGGTCTAAGAATTAGCAGTAAACGTAAACGCTTATTACGTTTTATATATTACAAGAATAAGTCAGACCGTAACAAGATGGTATATAAAAAATACAGTAAATTACTAAGATGTTGTATCACTAGTTCTATTAGAGCATCAAATGACAAAATACTAAAGTATTCAAAAAATAAAAGTAAAGCTGCGTGGACACTTATAAAGCAAGAATCAGAAATTGCTAGTAAACTATCATTAATAACGAATTTAAATATAGATAATAAAATGGAAGACAACCCAAAAAAAATTGCGGACTCGTTTAATAACTATTGGATTGACTTAACAAATCAACAGAGCGATAGTGTAAGGGAGACATGCAAAGCTAACACGTACGATAGTCTGTTCCTTAGGCCATACGGCTACATTGACATACAAAAAATTATACTTTCCCTAAACAACACAGGAGCAGTCGGGCATGACGAGATCTCGACTAAAATTCTAAAGGCTTGCTCAGGGGAAATAACTCCTGTGTTGACATATTTAATTAATTTGTCATTTTCAGAAGGCAGCTTCCCAGAGTTGTTAAAGTCTGTGATTGTTAAGCCTCTTCATAAAAAAGGCGATAGCTCGAAAGCAGATAATTATAGACCTATTAGTCTTATACCAATAATTTCTAAAGTTTTTGAAAAAGCTATGCAAAACCGTCTCATGGAATTTATCGGTAAACATCAGATTCTAAAGAAAGAACAATACGGGTTTCAAAAAAGGAAATCGACCACTCTTGCATGCTTCAATCTTGTAAAAAATATTATTGATGAAGTAGATATGGGAAAACGAGTGTCCGTAATCTTCTTCGATATGTCGAAGGCTTTTGATTTTGTGTCTCATAGATTATTGCTTTCAAAGTTGGAACGATATGGCATTCGAGGACCGGCCCTTAGCTGGCTGGAAACTTACCTAGTGGGCAGAAAGCAATGTGTTGAAATTTCAAGTATGAGTAGAAATAAAGAACTAGAGGGAATAAGATCTCTTTCAAAATGCAACAACTCAGGTGTACCACAAGGAAGCGTTTTGGGACCTCCTTTATTTTTATTATATATTAATGATCTCCCTGAACACACACACAATCCTTGCACATTATTTGCAGACGACATTTCTATCATAATTACGTCACCAATGAATACCGACATTAACAATTACAGAATTGACATTAATAACACAATTAAATCTACAATATCTTGGTTAAACTATAATAATTTGCATGTAAATATTAATAAAACAAAAATTGTTCAATTCAGGACATATGGTCGCAAGCGGGATAAACTTGACATTAATCATAACGGACAACCTCTAGTACAGACAGAGGAAACCATTTTTCTGGGAATAGCACTGGACGGCTGCTTCTCTTGGAAACCACACGTAGAAAAGGTTTGCAACAAATTAAACAAATTCGTTTACGTCCTCTACACACTGCGAAAGACCTCGTCGCTGAGTACTATGTTGACTGCATATCATGGCTGTGTTGCATCGACTTTACAATACGGCCTTATACTGTGGGGTAATTCAACAGATGTGGATAAAGCCTTCAGGGTACAAAAAAAATGTATCCGCGCCATTTGTGGCATTCCACCATGGGAATCCTGTAAACCGTTGTTCTTAAAGTTAAAACTCCTTACATTACCCAGTATGTATATTTTAGAATGCGCTAAATTTGTTCGACAGCACTTTTACTTGTTTAAAAAGGCTGAAGACCGTTGCCCTCGAAAAGTAAGAGATCCAGATAGAATAGTTCTGCCTAGAGCGCCAAGGACTTCTCTATATAAAAAGAACTCTTATAGTATGTGTGGACTAATCTATAACAAAATACCAAAGGACTTCAAAGAGCTAACTAATAATTTATTTTTTGTAAAGTTAAAATTATGGCTGCGGGAAAAACGTTTTTATTCTATTAATGAATTTATAAATAATAACAATTATTAATCTAATCTAAATTAAGGTCACTATAATTAATATTAATCTTTTGTTTATTTATTGATTTCTTTTGTGTACTATTCGGGAAACGTGCTGCTAATATAGACAATGTTCTTAGTACGAATTTGAAGGCCATTTAAAAGTTTCCACATGTAATTTTTCTATTAATGAATTTATGCATAATTTTAATGATTGATCTATTCTAGAATATTAATGTAACTATATATAATGAATATTGAATGTTTGTGATAGTAATGAGTGATAGAAAATATTGTGAAATTTTGCATGTCATCTAAATCTGACTATGTATTAGGAACCTCAACTGACTTTAAGACCAAAATGTACCAATACTTATTGCAAATAAATGATTATTATTATTATTATTATTAAAGGTATTATAATAAAAAGATAAAGTTTGTGGGGGTCTTCAAAACAATGCTTCTAATTTCAAAACAAATACAATAAAATATATAAATGAATAGTTGGTATTATGACTTACCAGTAGAGTTTGTGACGGAAGTGCCCCATCCCGTAGTTTTACTATATTCATTGTTCGATTAAAACAGGAATCTTCAAAATGAAGTGAACAAATAAATATATGTTTTCTTGCAGTGTCTATATTCTCCACACCAATTATTTCCAGCCAAGCATTTCGGCTTGCTTCCACCGTAGGCAAACTAAAAATAATTTATTAAAATTAGCTAGTGTGCTACTTTGTTTAGTGGTCTCAGTTATATTCTAACAAATAAGTGCAAAATGCCCTAAAGTTAATTGTATTTCATTTGTTTGTTTTACTCAAGTTCTGTGAGTGGTATTTAACAGTAAAAAAATAATTAAAAAATGAATTTTAGACGAAGATTACTTTTAGACAATTTACAAAATCATTCCACTATTGTATTATTATATTATGTAGGTATAGATTATGGTGGCAAAGAGCGTGAATTTTATGTAACTACAAATACTGATAACCAACATCTTAGATACATATAATAAAATTGGAGTGTCTGTTTTTGACAGGACTTTCACTGACAGGTAGCTGATGTAATAAGGTCTAACATAGGCTATAAAACTTCACGCTACGACCAATAGGAGCCGAACAGCGGGTAAAACCGCGCGGGAGCAGCTAGTTTATAATAAATTTGATTGCTGATAACATTGATTTTTTGAAGAGTCTGAATTATGTTTTGCATTTTATTATTAAGTATGTTAAATCAAAATATTTTCCCTTTTAGAGTGCAAGTAGCTCTTAAGTAGTTGACCAAGATAAAATTATCGATACGGGTACAACCAGCACTACATCACTATTTTGTCATACAAAAAATTTTCATAAGTTTTAGACACATTTTGACTAAAATATATGAAAATAAGAACTGCATTTGTTAGAACATTATTGTATTTAGCGTATTTGCAGCAAGCACACTTGAATAGTTTAAAAAATCAGCGATATTTCAATGAAATATGCAGTACTTACTAATGTAATGTTACACCTGGCGGTTTTCTTGTAGTTTTGGTGCAGCATCCAATTACACTGCATTGCGGCATCTTTCTCCTCGCTAATCTTTACCTCTATCACCACTTCAGCACAAAAACAACACGATTTCCACGAAATATTCATAAAAAATATCAGAAAATAACGCTTTTTGACAGATGACCTACCACTGACATGCACTGACAGCTGTATTTTGTAATGGCGGATTAGCCGCAAATAGGCATTTGGGTGACGTCACAGAAAAGAATTGCCAGAATGAGAATGATCAAAATTAGTGTTGTCTCTTTTTGCTTAGCCAAAGAGACATAAGTAAAAAAGAAACAACAGTATGTTTATTAATTTACCGTCGAGATAGACCATATATGCATAATCTATTCTTCCTATAGACAACTATTGTTTCTTTAATCTGAGTTGGCTATACTATTTGTATCTGGCTGGTTTTGGTATCATTGAAAGTTTAAATTTTAAAGAAGATAATTCCAAATTCAAATTAGGAAAATGTGTGATTTTCATTTGTTTTTCGTACCGTCAAGATGACTGAATCTAAAGAAGATATTCGATACATTTTAAAATTTTACTACATAAAAAGGTAAAAAGGCAACGCAAGCCGCGAAAAAAATTTGCGATGTTTATGGACCTAGTGCAGTGTCTGTGAGAGTAGCACAAATTTGGTTTAAGCGTTTTCAATCCGGAAATTTTGATATCAAAGATGCACGTCGCTCTGGTCGCCCTATTACGGATAAAATGGATGCCATTTTTGAAAAAGTGGAGCAAGATTGGCATATCAGCAGGCTAGCTCTTGATTTTAATTCCGATTGATCGACATTGGAATTGTGACGTTCAGTACTCTTGAGTTTGACGCTAGCGCCACATTGGTTTTAAATTGCGTGACCATTTTGGGGAACTAAGTGGGATCGGGATCGGGCTTGGCGTACCGTAAACGCTACTCTTATTTTGACAGTTGTCAATTGCGTCAGTATTGCGGTAGGATTGTTTGTTGATTGTGATTATTCCAATAACAAAAGTGTAACTTTTTAGAAATTGTTTTGTGTTTTAAGTGATTTTCAGTAAGTGATAAGTGTATAATATGGCACGATTAGCAATAATGTACAGTATTTTAAATGATTGCCATAAGAAACAACTGAAACAAAGACGAGATGAGCGTCGGATGATGCGTTATACGGACAAAGCGTTTTCAATGAATGAAGTCGAATTTAAAGCGAATTATAGAGTGAGCAAGGATTTGCTTGAGGATACTTATGAAAACATTAAGCCCTTTATGCCAACTCCTAAGAGAAGAAGTGACATATCACCAAAATATAAGGTACCCATGTTAACTTTGATAAATGACTTTTATCAATGATATCATGACTTGTTTGGAAGATCAATAGCTTAATACTTGTATTAAATTCTTGCAGGTTTTAGTGGCATTATCCTTTTTTGTGCTTACATGGTTGAACGGTAATCGTGACTGCTTCCCTTGACAGCACACAACACATGTACTTTTATCAATAACTGCTTTATCCTTGAAGTCTATTCCCACAACTGCTTTCTTTCTTTCATTTTATTAAGGTCACTGCTATTCAAATGACCCATTCTTCGATGCCATAACTCGCTCTTCACACTGTCGGATATCGTAAACAAACAGTCGTGTCTCTCTTCCGCATTAAGTTTGTAATCACCATCAACTAATCTGGCCTCTCCAACCAGTTCATTTCTACTTTTATAGATATAGCAACAATTTTTCTGTAAGTCAACTCTGGTTCCATTTAGTATCAATTTACTCACTTATATCAAGTTCGTAGCAACACTAGGCACACATAACACGTCCTTTACTGTGATAGACTTTTTGTTTTTCGACGTGATTGTAACAATATTAACATCACCCGAGCATAACACTGGCATCACTCCTCTATTAGCCGCTGTAATCTCTTTTATACTCGTGTTTTCTGATGTGTTCATAATATTGTTTATATTTGACGTGATATGCACACTCGCACCGGAATCCAAATACCAATCATTCTTTCTGAAGTTTCCGCTTAAAAACACGGCAGAAAACGCATTCGAATTGTTTGTTTTTGTATCTTGAGCTTGTGTACACTTATTCTTGTAGTGCCCAATCTGTTTACAACGATAACACTTGTTACGTACCCTGCCTACACCACAACGGTTAAATAGCGACATGATAGAGATTTACGTACAACGGGTGTTTCCACGTAAAATTGGACCACAGGAACTCTGCTGACTCGACGCTCCGTGTGGCCGCCGACCACCTACTTCGAATCTGATGATGCCTCATCCGCGTTTCGCAATCGTTCAGAATTGTATTTTTCTTTATAATTAATTTTGCACTTCGGTACAAGCATCGACCAAGTCTAGACTTAAGATCTAATATTGTAAATTTGAAGTAATTAAACTCTTCTTTAAATTAATTTCGGTTTTTTTTAAAGTCCTCCGGCTGCCACCTTCATAATTCACATGATGACTTTGTTTTTGTTGTTGTTGACATTTGACGTTTCGCCATCTTTGAACGAGTTTACTGTTTTATTGAAAGACTTCGATTTTTGATTAACATGCTGGCGCCCCCTAGTATATAATGCAGTTTCCGTCGAATCTTCACTTCCGGACATATCTAATAATTTTGATTTTACAACATCCGCTGTAATGGCGATCCCTGAATTTTCGATGGCCATCAGCATTGAAAAATATTTTTCAGGCAATCCCGCCGGCAATAGACTGCCAATTCACCAAAAAAGCAGTTCTTGATAATTTCTGCCCCGTCTCAATAATTTGAGTAATGTACGAGGAACTTGTCATAGAATCGGAAGTTTCGAGACGTATTGATATTAAAGTCTTCAATAACGTAATTCTTCTCGAAAAACCGGAGTCGTCAAACATCTGTTGTAATTTCTGCCATAGTTCCTTAGTAGTTGTAGCGCTCTTGATATGGACATACAACGACGGATCTATAGTTAAGATCAACTTGGCTTTCGTCATGGCGTCTTTCGCAATGTTAGTGCCATCTCCTTCAGTCTTGAGAAAATTTAGCTTTCCTTCGAGTACTAACAGGTTTTCGGCAGCAAACACCCACTCACTATAATTTTCCCGGCCTTTCAGTTTCGGCACATTTGCAATAAACGAGTTCGAAGCCATGTCTGTTGACCAAACCCGCCGCGTTCTGTGCAACCACGTGCAACACAAAGTCAAAGTTCACTACAGTGAATATATGCAAGCAATCGTCCACTGTGCACTTACTATTCCTACGCTAACTGAAACTTTACAACTTTAACTGACTTTGACTAAAAAGGGTCTGTTGAGCCCATAACCTATTATTAAATAAAACAAGTTGCTTCATCGGTGGCTACCAGAGAATTATTGTTTTCCTAGATTCAATGTTACCAACTTATTTGTATAAAAGACACAGATTATTAAGAAACATTCATTTGATGTATAGACTATTAATTTTAACAATTACTACATTTCAAGAATATTAAGAGTATAACATACAAATGCCCGATAAAAAACCTGAGGACCTGGACCATAAAAAACCTGAAACCTGAGGAGGAGGAGGAGACAATATAGTGAAATATTTCAGAACATAATTGGATGTGAAGTCTTTGTCGATGATGTAATAATTCATGCTAAAAATCAGTTGGATCATGACAAAATATTAGAAAAAAAAAATTAAAGGTAGCTGAAGAAAATGGCATACAATTTAATTTAGATAAATGCCAATTTGGAAATCCAGAAATTATCTATTTAGGGCATGTACTGAGCGGTGAAAGTATATAACCAGATCAGAGAAAAGTAGTTAATTTTTAAACTTAGAAAAATCTAAAATATTAAAGATTTACAAAGGTTATTAGGAATGGTAACATATGTGTCAAAATTTATACCCTCAATGTCGCAAGTCTGTAACACATTAAGAGAGTTAGTCAAAAAAGGGAGATAATGGAAATGGAATACAGAACCAGATGACGCATTTAATGAGTTAAAAAACATTTTAATGTCCCAACCAGTTTTGCAATTTTATGACTCCAATGAACCTTGTAAAATATCAGATGATGCTTCTAGAGATGTTCATGATGGGGCAGGTTTGTTACAAAATAACTTGCCAGTGACGTATGCATCTAAAGCTTTGACAAACACTCAAAAAGCATATGCACAAATAGAAAAAGAAATGTTAGCCGTTGTATTTGGATACATACGATTCCACCAGTACATGTATGCAGTGACTGTAGAAGTAGAGAGTGATCACAAACCTCTAGAGGTAATATTTAAAAAACCCCTGTGTGAAATGCCTTTAACCCTTTGACGTAAACGGGGCACGGGTGTCCCCACACTATTTTCTTTTTTTTGTTTAAATATCAATGACGTACACCCTGTTATTCAATCTAAATCGTTTGCTTTTGCATGCATCTTTATTTTTTTACAATGTTGGAAGCACTGCACGTGAAAAAAAAATCCGCGGTAAAGTTTAAGTTTGTGGTGCACTTTTACAGAGAAGATTTTAATTGCGTTTTTTAAGTTTCAACATATTTATCAGTAAAGTGATTTATTGCAATGGTAAGTAAATATGTATAATTTATATATTTTTATAATAAATTGTAAGTCTAAAGTTATAATATTGCGTAATAACTACAAGGGACACTGGTGTCCCAATATGCGCTATCGGTCGACTATTCACTGATTTAATGTTCTATTGTTATTTATAACTATTTAGACTAATTTATCCTAATTATTATTTATTGTTTTAGGCTTATAAAGGAATAACAGTGTTTTCCTTGTAGTCTACCGAGTTAGAAGAGTATCTAATGGCCGATACTAGCGACTGTGAAGATGCTTTGATTTTGGATGAAGAGGACCAGGCCTTTATTGAACAAGATATGGCAGAAGGAGCATCAGAAGTTATAATCGAACCTGCACACTCACTAGATCAAGCTCCTACCTCATCATCATCGCCGCCTACATCATGTGATACATTACCCCATTCTAGCTCAGTACCGACTTTTCGATGGAGAACAAATATCTACACGCCATATAACTTTTGAGCAAGTGATTATGAATGTGGTAAGCTAAATATACTCGAAGAATGTGCTTCGCCGAATCCAAATGATGTTTTTGAGGCCAACATCAAAGATCTTATTGAAGACATAGCTATGCCAGAATTCACAGAATGGCTTCTCGTTTACCACCAATTTGACGAAATAATCGCATTTATAGGGATGAACTAGCATAATCAGCCTTTAATGTTCCCACTGCTGGGACACTCGGCCTCCTCTCCATGAGAGGGAATGGGCTATAATCCACCACGCGGGCCCAGTGCGGGTTGCGGGGTGCGGGGTTGGTAGATGTCACATGTCTTCGAATTTTTGGTTCTAGGACATGCCGGTTTCCTCACGATGTTTTCCTTCACCGTTTTTGAGAGCAGTGGTGATGAAATAAATTACACAAAGTAATGCGCCTAACTGGGTTCGAACCCACGACTTACTGTTCGTAAGTCGGGGCCGCCACCACTGGGCCACCGCTGCTCTGATAGGGATGAACTACGTAATGGGTTATCATAACCTGCCTAGTTTACGTAATTATTGGTCAACTGAACCTGACATGGGTGTGCCCTTTATAGCTAATGTCATGCCTCTGTCAAGATTTGAAGAAATTCGCAGATATCTTCATTTTTGCAATAACCAAATACAGCCACCTCCATCGTCCGCTGACTTTGATAGAGCCTTCAAAATTCGTCGAGGATCATTTTAATAATAGTTTTCAGGCGGCCATGAATAATACGGTAACGCAAGCAATCTACGAACACATGGTGAAGTTCAAGGGCCACAATATCATGAAGCATGCAAAACAAACCGGTAAAAAGAGGGTTCAAACTATGGTCTCGCGCTGATTCCGCAACAGGATATTTGTTACAGTTTGGTATATTTACTGATAAAAAAGGTCCGGCGTAGAAGTGGGCTTAGGAGAATCAGTTGTACTGGAATTGAAGAAGTCTTTGGTCGGCCTAAGATGCGAGATATACTTCGATAATTTTTTCAACTCCCCTATACTGCAGTACCAGCTGGCGAAACTCAACATAAAGGCGTGTGCTACGGTTCGTGTGCAGCGAAAAAATATCCCAAAAAATAAACCTGCCGACAAGAATATCAAAAGAGGCGATATCTATACAACCACCTTTGAAGGCATTTCATTCGTCAAGTGGATGGATAACAAAGGTGTCCTTCTAATAACAAACTTCTTGTCCCGACACAAATAGTAAAACGGCGTCAAATTGGTTCTGCTCAAAAACTCAGCATCACATGTGCAGATATTGTATGCAAATATAATAAAAACATGGGAGGAGTAGACCTGATGGATCAAAAAAAGTAACTTTTACGCCTATTTTTTGATCTTCTAGATATCGCAATTAATAATGCCTATATAATTTATTCCAAATTGCATGAAGAACATAAAATTGAAGGAAGTCAGCTTTCCTCATTAGAATACCGGCAGATCGTAGCAAGAACTATTATTGGCGGATTTTCTTGAAGAAAACATTCTCTACCGTCGACGTCAATGACGAAGAAGCGCATTAAACATTTTAGTAGTCGCAGCCAAAAGAAGTCATTGCCGACACACGTAATAAAGGCAAGCAACCGAATGCGTCCAGTGTGCTAAGCACATAAAGAAAATCGTACAAATAACATTTGTGAAACAAGCGGTGTACACCTATGTTTCACAGCGGATAGAAATTGTTTATACAGCGTGACATTTTAATGGTTGTTTTCCCGCAGCGAAATGGTTTTGCCTTTGTAATACAATTGTTTAATAAACAATTAAAATATTAGAAACAAAAAATGGCAGATTAACCATTGTGAAAAACAAAACTCGAAACCGACCACGAACCAATAGTTATACCTCCTGATTGCGCTGAGCGCCGCCGGCGACCGGCCGCGCGGCCGTTGACCCACGTGCTTTTCAATCAGCTGATAAGTTGATAACTTATTCTTAATAACAATAAGCTTTACCCAACAAGTTATTCAAATTTTCCCTTTATACTTTTACGGGCTTAGGACCGTCATAAATACCTACGTTTTTAGCTGCAATTTACTGAACACGAAATTAAATAAAAACAAGTTTATCGTTTAAGAAAAATAATTTTCTGAATTAGATACCTAAAAAAGTATTTGTGGCGTATTTCAAAAATTTGATTCAACTTATTTACAATAATTTTAATTAACTAAACTACTTTTAAATGTTCACTATTTACAAAAGTACGAGTAGGTAGGTACTTACACTTCCCGGTAACGGAGTAACTGTTCGAAGTGCAAGCCACTGCGTTGTATAACAATCGAGCACGTTTTAATTGGTTGTCTTTCAATTTTAGTAAGGTGTCTCTGTCACTTCTTACGATATTAAAAGCGTCCACTATCGCAGTTATTAACGCGTCGCGAGTTTCGTGTTCCTCACGATACACTAGGCGCTTGAGCTCCGACCAGCGACCACAAATAAAAGTCCAAAAAGTCCGGAATAATGATTTGTAACATTTCAGGTAGGTTCCACTTGTCCTGTCACGAAATGCGGCCCAATGAGGTGGCCAATAATTACCGGGCCCACACATTAACACATAAAACGCACTTGATGCGCACACTCGCGAATAACATGTGGGTTATTCAAAGCCCAAAAATGTTCGTTACGCTGGTTGAGTCCAACTCGCGTAAAAGTTGCTTCATTCATCCACAAAATGTTCGTATTTTGATTGTCCATCAACCAACCATCAAGGTTCATAACCCCACGAAGACGGAGCGACTCCAAGTGTTGCGGCTCCGCGTAAAGTCGCCGGGCCAGTTGCACCATAGCGACGTTCTCCAAATTGCAATAACTGTAATGGCGATCCATTGCACGATAAGATAACACGTGCTGCGCGTACGACAATCGCGGAAAAACTAAGTAATAAGTATTACATAATACAATAATAATACAATAGGTAGCCAGCGCGCGGCGTCGTCGTTTGTAATTGATGCGCGCAGGCTAGTTTATGTCGTATCGCTACACGCGAGAGCTTATTTTGCTTTGAACATTTATAAATCGGTCTTTCCTTTGTCGGCTTCGCGGCTGTGTTTTGTATTGTTGCGTGAAAACTAGTTTATGCCGTATCACCACGAACGAGAGCTTATTTTACTTTGAACATTTATGCATCGTGTCTTTCGGCGGCGGGCGGCGCGTGCGATTCGAATAGTACCTACAAGGTACGTCTAGTGTTACTATTGATTCTCATGTTTTCGAGTTGATGAATATTTTTTTAATTATTTTAAAACAAAAACATATTTATTTTTTTACTTTTACTCTATGCTTCGAAAGTACTCCTTATGGCAAGTTGTTCTGCCGCGGGAAAACAACCATTAAAATTTCAGGCTGTATAATTTTCATATAAAGACTTTATAAATATATTATTTGACAAATATCTTTTTTTTTTCATTTCTAATACTAGACAATTATCGTATAAAGCCTGATAACGAAAATCGACAAATTAGTATAATCTACCCTTATACCTTTACCCTAATATACCCTTAGCGCATATTGGGACGTATTTGTCCCAGTCAATAAAACATAAAATAATAAATATATGATGTTTTTGTTGTTACATACTTAAAAATCATCAAAAGTATCACTTAATTCTATAGTAGTATTTAAAAATATTTTCCAATTGCTTTTAAGCGTCAACGAGTTAAGATTACAAAGAATGAGATTGCAAATACAAAAATATGACATAAATTTTAGATAAAGGCCTGGTCAGTGGTCTTAGGGGCGAAAACATTGTTATTGGCAGATTCACTTTCAAAAGATGTTAAAAATAATATAGATGATAAACCATCATACGAGTAGACGAATTATATGAATCTTAAGTGTGTTTAGTACAATGTAATGTATCAATCAGACCATGAGTATGGAATATTTAAGGAAGAAACAAATAAAGATAAAGAACTGAAGAATATCCTGAATATACTGTGTTAACCACAGTATATTCAGGAGGGATGGCCACAAAATGTACATAATATACCCCATACTTAAAGATCATACTTTACACGTAGAGGAGAACTGTATATTTATAATGGCCTGGTATTTAAAAACAACTGTAATATAGTACCAAAAACTCTAAGACAAGATGTTATCTCAAGTTCATTATAACCACCTAGGAGTCGAAAAATGCAAAAATAGGGCTAGGCAATTTCTTTACTGGCCTAATATGTCAAAAGATACTGAAAATAAGGTATTGTCATGAACAACCTCACCTGTCCTGACCTGACCTGTCACCTGTGATAGATTTAAGAATAAAAACTGTAAGAAACCAATGACAATAAAAAAAAATGCCTGATAAACCATGGTCCATGTTAGCTTCTGAACTTTTTCATTATAAAGATAAAAAATATTTAATTGTTGTGGATTATTTTAGTAAATATTTTGAGATAAAACAATTAATCCAGAATGTACCGCAGAAGCGCAAAAATCTGTGTTTAGTAGACATGGAATACCTTATAAACTATATTCTGATAATGGGACTTTTTTACATCATTTCATTTTTAATTTCATATTTATGTGACAAGCAGTCCATTACATGCACATTGCACAATCAATGGTCTTGCTGAGAGATACATTCAGACTTAAAATATATTTTAAAAAGCAGATTTTTAAGGAAAATATAAGTATTTGGCATTATTAGAATATAGGGCAACACCAATTTCAAATTTAAATTTTAAGATCTGTCTGAATTCTTGATGGGAAGAAAAAATCAAGGTTTACTACTAAATATAGTTACTGTTTATGGTTGTGAAATTAAAAACATACAAACTAAGTTATATGAAAATTCCAATAATCAAAAATATAATAAGTTGATCGTGGAGGTTATAAAATGTCCAAGTATTGATCCACTATCTTTGATTCATAAACTAAGTAAATAAAGACTATTACCAACGTAACAGAACGTATTACACTGAATTATCCATATCTGGAGGTAGGTGATGTTACAGTGACTATAAATTAACTGATTTATCAAAATAACCACTGTATCCTTCTGGCCACAGCCAAGCGCGGCGCGGATTGCGGCGCGGCGTGAGGCGCGGCAAGCGGTGAGCAGCGAAAACAAATGGTAGACAATGTATGAAGTAAGCCACAGCTACCGGCGGCGCGAATTGCGGCGCGACCTGCGGCGCGGCACGCGGTGGCGACGGACTGCGCGGTGTGCGATTGAAACAAATGTACTAGCGAGTATCGAGGAGGCCACAGCTCAGAGCGGCGCGCGCGGCGGCATCGGTGGACGTATTCAACATCGCACGATCGAAACAAATAATTTTGTTTTTATCGGGCGTTGAGCTTATATAAATAATGGGTACGGAACAATTTATTAGTGAAATACTGAGTAGATCAGGGGGCCTAAAATGGTTGCTATAACAGAATCATAATACGAATCACGTTAAAAATTTAAAAATCTTAAAATGGATTTTGTGTTCATAACCATAAAGACCATTTTAAGAATTTTAGATTTTTAAAGTGATTCATATTATGATTCTGATAAAGCTTCCATTTTAGGCCCCCAGTAATATGGATATCAAAACATGTTATAAAAAATTGTGGGACGAAATAAAACAACAATTTAAATACCGTGCCACTTTTGATAGGGCCATTTTAATAGTTAGCCGTTCTCGAAATACGTCCACCGCTGACGCCGGCGCCGCCGCGGTCGCAGCTAGTCGAGCTGTGGCTTACCACCGCAAATCGCGCCGCCCGCCGCACCGCGCACCGCGCCGCCAGTAGCTGTGGCCAGGACGTAACAGTGCCCAGCTAACGCGCATGCGCAGTGTCCTTTGCCTTGTCTGTCTATAAATATAATAAAATACACTTTTTAATCCTTTATTCAGTCCAACCTCCACCAAGACAATCCCCTCCCCTACCTCTGCAAGGATTTTTGATGGATGAGGAGTTTTTGGACACTGAAGAAGGTATAGGAAGCCTCTATGTCATACCATGTCCTTACATATATTTTACCAGGGTGTGTAATGACATTTTTCAATATTATAAGAATATTTTTAATAATGCCAGTTGCAAATTTATTGATGTCTTATTTTTCTACATAAAAGGAAATCCTCCTCCACCACGACCACCACCACCACCACCAACACAATTGCGTACTCATGGACCCCTAAGAAGATAGCCATATCAGCCGCGTAGACTAGTGCAGACTTTGCAGCAGCAAGGAATAGGGAGAATTTACGAGCAATCCCAGCAACAAAATCTTTCTGTTCTCACAGCAACTATTTGTAAATAGTTTATTTCTGTTTTGTGCAAAATAAGACATTTTTAGGGTTCTGTACCGAAATGGAAAAACAGAACCCTATTAATGTCACTCTGATGTCTGTTTGTCGGAACCCTAACAGAACGAGACATGTGTAAGTGTCATTAACTTACAATTCAATTACAATTTTAATTTTACAATTCCATATTATAAAATTAAAATTAAATTGATTGGATTGGATTTAGGACTTAAGGTAAAAAAACTGTGAGCAAGGTTGTGCGAGAAGTGTCAAGGGCAATAGTTCGCCGCCTCTTCCACACCTACGTGAAGTTCCCAAGTACTGCAGCTGAAACGAGAGCTATCGTGGAAGGATTCCAGCACTAATTTGGAATGCCAGATTGCCTTGGTTGTGTCGATTGCACCCATGTTTCAATTGTCACACCCTACAACAACAATCCCGATGACCCCTCATATGGCTATAAAAAACAAAAAGCATAAATAATAACAGCATTAACACACAGTTTGTGAGTACTTATTTATTTTGCGACTAGCTGTTGGCCGCGGCTTCGGTCGCGGTTTGGTCGAAAATTATCCCACTGTCATGTTGTCAATATAGCCTATGGCACTCGGGGATAATGCAGTTTCCTGTTAGTGAAAGAATTTTCAAAATCGGTTCAGTATACAGGGTCAATTTTTATTCAGTGCGCAAACTTTGACAAATTAAACTTAAATGAGTTTTTTTTAAATACCTTTTTTTATTTTGATAAGTCTTAGTACAAAAAAATAAAGTTTTTAAATTTTTCCTTCATACTTTCGTGGGCTTAGGACCATCAAAATGCAGAAAATAAAGCATACTGACCGTTATCAAGCAGCCTTTGAGTGGCTAAAATGGTCCTTTCATTAGGGGCTGCGGGGTTAAGGATACCTTGGGCTCGTATTCGGGGTATGCTCTCTGTTGCATACATTCTGCGAGCTGCTCGTAAACTTTCACCACTTAATTAGGAAATTAATTACACCCGCACCATTTCATAAAACTTGCGGTTACTTAAGTCCGAAATCGTGACCTGTAGGTACGAGTACGACACAGGTGTGGCGCGGGAGCTGCGCGGGAAAGATTGGACGCGACGTTACGACAGCGCATGCAATGAGCGACTGTCGGGCCGCGGTCGTCGGCCCGGCCCCTGCCGCCAGCGCAGGTATTTCACCCCCGCTGCACAACATCGCCGCGTGCGCTGCATGGCGCGCGCCCATTGATATTATTACGAATACATAGTGTGCAGATTTTGCTGATTTAAAGTCGGATAAAAAAATATAAAAAAGTTTTGAACAAATAATGGAAATGTGTTCTATTACTGATACTGAACCACCAACATTTTTTTGCGCACTGCTTAAAAAATATTCCAGTATCTAGAGATTACCCCCTACAACCTCACAAACGTTACTTCTTTATAATATTAGTATAGATTTACTTAGGTGTATTGACTTTTATTTACTTGCTTAACACACATTACACACAAAACACACACACACACACATCACACACATTAGTCACAAAAAAGGCGTAATTAAATCTTCCGATATTTCTTTTAAGTTAGATATATGCATTTAGAACATTCTAATAAATCATTTAGACGATACTATCCACCCGCCCTGGACTTCGCACGGGTGCTAGTTATACATATAAACCTCCTTTTTGAATCATTCTATCTATTAAAAAAAAAACCGCATCAAAAACCGTTGCGCAGTTTTAAAGATTCAAGCATACATAGGGACAGACAGCGGGAAACGACTTTGTCATATACTTTGTAGAGATATATTTCATCTCAGTATCTAGGTACCCAACAATGTTCACAATCAAGTTATAGCTACTCATACAAGTATGCTAATTAATTTTCCTCAACTGTTTTAGGTGTGCGATGTTAACTGCAAGCTTTTGAGTGTAAATGCACGATTCCAGGGTCCACATATGACCAATTTATATTCAATTCCAGTTCAGTGCAAAATGAATCGATTGATACATGACAGGATTGGAAAATATTATTTAATTGGTAAGACATTTTATTTCTATTTTTTTGCTAATACCACTCATTTCATGATGTAAAAACACCATACTAACATGTTTTAAACTAAAATACATAGTATTTTAAAATGGTAAATTACAAATAAATGACAACAAAACATTAAAAATCATTTGTTTAATATTAATAAAAGAAGTATTACTAAATTATTTTACAAAAAAAACTTTCTGCGAAAACAAAACCGACTTCCAAAATAAAAAAGTCTAAAATAACTTGACTTTCGGAAGTCGGTGTCTTTTTTTGTATCTTCTTTTGCCACCGACTTCCGAAAGTCAAGTTACTTTAGACTTTTTTAGTGTTTTTTTGGAAGTCGGTTTTGTTTTCGCAGAAAGTTTTTTATTTTACCCTTTTTAGTTGTAGTATACCACACAAATTCTTGTCATGAATTAATTTTACATTGTAAGTAGAAGTTAGTTAAAGTACTCGTCAAGACAAATCATACGAGCCCAAACTCGATGAGGTTTTGTCGTTTTATAACGGAGTTCCTATGGCCACTGTCCAGCTCCATCATCAGACACTGGATACCATTTAGGACCAAAGTACTCGTCAAGACGAATCATACGAGCCCAAACTCGATGGGATTGTGTCATTTTATTACGGACTACCTGTGACCACCTTCCAGCTCCATCACCAGACCCTGTGTACCATCTAGAGACAAAGTACTCGACAAGATGAATTATACGAACCCAAACTCGATGGGGTTATGTCGTTTTATAACGGAGTTCCTATGGCCACCTTCCAGCTCCATCATCAGACCTTGGTTAGGACTAAAGTACTTGTCAAGACGAATCAAAGGATTCCAAACTCGACGGCGTTGCATCGTGTTTTTCAAATCAAATCAAATCAAATTCATTTATTGCAAATATGGGTAAGTAATACAGGTGGATTTTTGAAAAAGAGGAAAATTGTTAGTGTCGCCATATTCTGCACTAGGCATGCAACATTTAGTTCGGAACTTGGTTAGTCCCTTAATTAAGAAAAAAATAATAATTAAATACATTCCAGTTCAAAATTACTTTTAAAGTATATAATGTCAAAGTAATAATGTCAAATTATATAATGTCAAATTAATAATGTCAAAGTAAATTCATTATGCTAAAATGTCAAGAATTAGTAAATAGCACCGCAATTTATGTCAAACTTTCATAATTAAAATTAAGTTTGATAATAATAAACAATTAATGATTACAATTAACATTATTAAAGTTTGTCACACAAATATTCATTAACACTATAATAAGATTTTTCCAATAACATTTTTTTAACATTACATTTAAATATGTACACATTTTTTGATTCTATAATACATTTTGGTAAATGGTTATAAAGTCGAGGTGCCATCCAAAAAATGCTATTGCTAAACAAAGTAGTTCTACTGCTGTCAGGGAAATATATTTTTTTATTATTGCGTTGACTTCTATAATTTTTGAAAAAAACCAAGTTGCGTTTTACAAACATTACGACTTCCAATATATATAAACATGGTAGTGTTAATATTTTTAAGCTTTGGAAAAAGGGCTTACAACTATCTGTTTGTTTTAAACTACAGAGTTTTTACAGAGTTCCTATGGCCATAATATTGCATTGTCTCGCGAAAAACACATGCGTGCAAAATTTAACTAGCAAGTATCACGCGACGTCGCCTGATGTACATCAAAGCGCCTGCACGCGACGTCGCGTGATGTACATCAAAGCGCCTGCACGCGACGTCGCGTGATGTGACAATTAACGTGAGGAAAACATCCAAATTTCTAAACCGATTTTGATGCAATTTCTATGGGACCAATCGGGAAGCTTAACCTTTCAGATAAAAAAGAATTTTTCAGATCGGTTTCCAAATGACGGAGTTATGAGGTAACAAAGATAAAAAAAAACCATCCGCATTGAGAACCTCCTCCTTTTTGAAGAAAGTCGATTAACAAATTAAACTAAACATCATCTTCAACCTCGACCTCTTCAGACACTGTGAATTCAGTCTGCTGGTATCTGAAAAATAATATTATTTATTAATAATTCCCTATTTATTTCTTGTTACAGGTGATTCCAGATATGTAAAGGAACCTTATTTGATCACACCTATTTAGCCTACACCAGAAGCTGGCTCTCCAGAACAAACACAAGCCGTGTTTCCGTTCCGTTCCGTTGTCCGGTCTGCGGAAGGACTGGACCCCTCACTACCAACCGACTGCAGTAGCCTATATAATAATTGCATGCTGCACCATCTATAATATAATGCATGAACATAGGTAAGTGTGGATGACTTCTTGTAAGTGATCCTTATTACATAGTACAGTTATGGGGTGAGCACTAGAAACGAAAAGGGTAGGTTTTAATGCCGACCCCAATAATCTTCATTATTACATTTATGTTACATTTGGTTATTCTTACACGTTACCACTTCCTGATGTAGAGGATGATGACGATGACATTACTGCAGAAGCTGTAATCGAGGATGATGCTGCACCGACAATAGCTCCAAGAACAGCTGCTTTACGTAGACAGCAGGAAATCATAAATATAATCAATAATAATTAAATTAACTTATTACTAAGTACTTTACCTTTTCCAACTACACTACAAAAACTTTTTACCAAATAAATAACTACCTACATAATAGTATACATTATTGGATGAATATGAGTGCGGAAAAAACTATTAAATAAAACGCACACTTTCGGTTAACGAGTAACGACAGACTGTAATAGCATATAAAGAGTATAGATAAAAAAAAACATAAGACAGTGTTGCTAGTTCACTTTTTGTTACTTAAATACAACACCCCCACTTAACAAAATATTTAAAACAATTTAAATGCATAGCATTACATTTAAACATAAACTTAAATTTAATTAGAGACAAGACCTATCATTTTTAAAAACTTATGATGTTTACTTGACAACAATCCCTTAGTAAGTAAATCAGCAGGCATATCTTGAGTTGAGATATATTTAACTTCAATTAAATTATCTTTAATAGCATCCTTGACAAAATGATAACGTATATCAATATGTTTAGTTCTATTTAATGACTGGTGATTTGTTGCTAATTTCAATGCACTTTGGTTGTCACAATGCAACATGACAACACATAATTTACCTGTAATCTCATGCATCAAATTTCTCAAATATATAGCTTCCCTAGTTGCCTCTGATAATGCTACATACTCAGCTTCTGTACTTGATAAAGAAACTGTCTTCTGTTTTCTGCTCTGCCAAGATATCATGAACCACACATGGTAAAGCAGATACCAGTATATGACTTTCTGTCTAATGTGTCGCTGGCCCAATCAGCATCCACAAAACCCTTCAACTCTATATTATCTTTACTATATTTTAGACAATAATGTTTTGTCTTTTGTAAATACTTTAACACTCTTTTAGCATGGTTATAATGAATTTCGTTATGACAATTATTAAATTGACTTAAGTAACTTATTATAGAATAAGCTATATCAGGCCTAGACATGACAGCCAAATACATTAGACTCCCTATAAGTCTTTGATAAGGTACATCTGTTACACATTTTTCAGCTTTTTCAAGATTCAACTTACATTCTATTGGAGTATCTATAGACTTACAATTAAACATTCCAAATCTCAAAAATAATTGTTCTATGTACTGTTGTTGATCTATTGTTATAGTATTAGACTTTTTATCTACATTAATTCTCATGCCCAAATAACGTTTTACACAACCTAGATCCTTTATTTTAAATTCTGAACCTAACACAGTTTTCAAATGGTTTGTCTCATCCTTACATGTAGAAAATATCAAAAAATCATCAACATAAACAGCTACTATTATTAAAACATTATCATATAATTTTGTAAATAAACACTGTTCATTACTGCAAATTTTAAAACCCAATTTACATAAACAATCTTTAACTCTTTGATACCACATTAAAGATGATTGCTTAAGCCCAAAAATAGCTTTTTTAAGTTTTAGAACCTTCCCCTTATGCTTACATTCAAAACCTACAGGAATACTCATACAAATATTCTCTTTCAAGTGTCCATTTAAGAATGCAGTAGTAACATCTAGGTGTGTTATGTCCATACACCATTGTACACTGAGAGCAAATAACATCCTTAATGTTGAATGTTTCACTACAGGAGAGAAAGTGTCCACATAATCAATTCCACTACGTTGTGAAAAACCTTTGGCCACAAGCCTTGCACGATATCTCACTTTGTTATTTACATCTAACTTTTTATTCAAAACCCACCTACTTTGCACTATTGAAGTATCACCTGGTACATCAATGAGCTCCCATGCATCATTGTACTCAAATGACTGTAACTCCTCACGCATGGCCAGCTTCCATTTTTCTGCTTCTGGTCCATTTACTGCTTCTGTGAAGTCAATCTCCTCGGCTCCTGGTAAGTTATTTGAAACACACAAGTTTGTATAACCAAAGCGAGTTGGAGGTCTTCGCACTCTCTTATTGTCAACTATTTCACCAGCTAGTGTTTGGAGCTCACTTGATGAAATATCTGTTGATATAATAGAGTCAATTGAAGTATCTTCACTAGTCTCATCTGGATCCATATAAGCTGAAGAATCAGAACTTGGGCTAGCCAGAGATTCTTGAATAGTAATATCCCCCACTGAATCTCTGCTCTCTACACTTGATTCCTGTGCATCCTGAGTTTCCTCTCTCTGAGCTAAGTTCTCTTCATCACTCTGTTCATTCTGAACCCATATAGCATTTACTTCTTCTTGACTTTCTATTCTTTGTTTACCTTCCATTACTATTATATCTCTTTTCACTGATATTATATTTTTCTTTGGATCATAAACGCCATATCCTTTGATGTTATCTGAATATCCAACCAGAATATATTGTTCTGCTTTTTTATCCCATTTCAATCTCCGTTCTTTGGGAATGTGCACCATCACCGGGCTTCCAAACAAACGTAAGTGGCTCAAATCTGGTTTCTTTTGATACCACATTTCGTATGGTGTTTTGTTTATCAAGCTTGCTGTAAGTGACCTGTTTTTTAGGTACACTGCAGTATTTGCTGCTTCTGCCCAAAATCTCTTGTGTAGATTTGCATCAAACAATAAGCATCTTGCCTTTTCTATTACCGTTCTATTGGCACGCTCACAGACACCATTCTGTTCTGGAGTATATGCTGTTGTCTTTTGATGTATGATACCTTCTTTGATTAAATAGTTTTCCATCGCGGTATTACAAAATTCACCACCGTTGTCTGTACGCAGAATCTTTAGTTTGTTGTTTTGTTGATTCTCTGCCATTGCTTTATAATCTTTAAATTTCTGGAAAACTTCATTCTTGTGTTTAAGGAAGTAAATGAATGTCATTCGACTGTAGTCATCCACAAAGAGCAGACAATATTGTGAACCTCCAATGGACTTATTTTCCATTGGCCCGCATACATCGGCATGGACTATTTGTAGTGTCTCCGCGCTGTTATGTTGACTGTTTGTGAATGGTAATCTCGTTTGTTTTCCCACACAACAGGTTACACAATACGTTTTCTTTGTGTCACTAGGAGCAGGTAAAGTCACTCCTTCTACAATGCCATTACTCATTTTATTCAGATCACTGTTATTGATGTGTGCCAGACGCCTGTGCCATATCTCCGCACTCGCCAATGCCGGTGTTGTTAACATACAATCTGTTGTTTTAATATTCAACTTGTAAACACCATTGGTTAAGTGTGCCGTCGCTACTAGCTCATTTCTCACATTTCTAATATAACAGTTATTTGTTTCAAACACAACTTTGTTTCCGTTTTTTATAAGTTCGCTCACTGATAATAGATTTGTTGACAACTTAGGGATACACAAGACATTTTTAACTGTGATGTCATAGTTGCGGTCTGTAGTTACTTGCACGTCTCCGGAACACAATACAGGCACCTTTGTATTGTCTGCTACCGTAATTTCTGGTAAGTTCGGCGTAAAGTTTGGATTGTGTATCCATTCTTTGTTTGACGTCATGTGCGCACTTGCGCCGGAGTCAACGTACCACTCGCTTTTATTATATTGTCCATTTAGGAATACTACACTGAACGCGTTTGATTGCTTATTTTTCTGCAATGAAGGACATTGATTTCTAAAATGCCCTTCTTCTTTACACTTGTAGCACGTAATTACTTTCTTAGCCGGCATTTTTGACACTTGTGACTGGGGCGTGTCGGAGTTGCCATTTTGTTTACTGTTGTTCCGTGTCTTTGAATTTGATTTATATTTATTCGCAGCGAATGCAGCGCCACTGGCATCCAAAGTAGTGTAACTTGAAGAAACTTCCAAATCGATTAACTTCGATTTTATTGCGTCTGTGGCAATCTGTATTCCAGAATGTTCGATTGCCATGATCATGGGAGAATATTTTTCTGGCAAACCTGCTAACAATAACGATCCGATCCACTCATCCGTAATTGAAAATCCTGTTCCTTTTAATCTTTGTGCTGTCTCGACAACTTGCGTTACGTAATTAGTCATTGATTCACAACTTTCTTGCCTGATTGAAATTAAATGTCGCAGCAACGATATTTTTCTTGTAAAACCAGAATCATCGAACATGTTTTTTAACTTTGTCCACAACTCCATCGTAGTTTTCGTTTCTTTTATATGAACATACAATCCGGAATCGATGGTTAAAATCAGCTTTGCCTTCGTTTTTGCGTCTTCTGCAGGCTTTGCTTCTGTACCAGGCATATGCTTGATGTAATGCACCATGCCTTCTAATACTAGCAAGTTCTCCGCCGCAAAACTCCACTCATCATAATTTTCCCGGCCTTTTAGTTTGGGAACACTTTGTAAATAGTTCACTGACATATTTATCTACACGAAAGTTCTGTACTTTTTTCAAACTGTAACTTATTTTTACTTGAAATTTAGGATATTTGCCCATAACCTATTAAATAAAACGCACACTTTCGGTTAACGAGTAACGACAGACTGTAATAGCATATAAAGAGTATAGATAAAAAAAAACATAAGACAGTGTTGCTAGTTCACTTTTTGTTACTTAAATACAACAAAAACTGTGCCGGTAAGTGTTGGAGGTGAGCAAAGTTCGAATGTTGATGCTTCGGATTGAGATCAGCATTCGAATAAGAGGCGATTTAAGAATTCGTCCTCATCGTCTTCATTTTCTTCATCCTCGGATGATAGAAAGGCATTGCATTACCTCCACGCTCCACCCAACAAAAGACGCAAAGTTTCACGTAAGTACAAACAAATTCAGACACGTTCGGATCCTCGTGTTGAAACTCTTATTCAACAAGTTGGGTTTATATGCTCTTATTTAACTAATTTATCTCTAGTATCGACGCAGTCTAGTTCATATTAGACTGCGTCGTAACGCATGAACAACAACATAGTGATCCGATCCCATCTTCATAAAATTATTTGAATGATCCGACAACATTCGATACTATAAATCCTATCGATCCGATCCGTAAACTTTCTTTAGGTGTACTAGGTACAGAGTTTGATGAAGAACCATTATCCCACAAGCTATAGGGAACGATTACAAGAGTTAATAAACCTTCAAAGATTTGATTCTCCTTCTTGGAAGAGCGTTTGTTACAAAGGAGCATTGCAGTCTTGCATTGCCAATCCCACAAAACTAAAGATATACTCAGCTTCCACTGAACAATTACTAGCGGGCTTGTCTAACAATATTTTACAACAAAGACAAATATTAAGGTCAGGCTTACAAGATTTACTTGACTGAACAACAGCAAGCTTAAATAATTTAAATACTGATAATATGCTTGACCCTGGACCGAAAATATTCATATTAAAATTTTGTGACTGCAATGCAAATTGTGTTTAGTAAAAGGGCAGAGTGTCTTGAAGTGAGAAGAGAACGTATTTTAAACAAATTGTTTTTTCCGAAATTGTTGTACCGATTCAAATTCATAAAGACAGTCGGGTTTGTTGTTGCGGAAATACCCCGATCACCGTGTCTGCCCAGTCAAATAACTTTAAAGAAACATCTACAAATACGAAGGGTGGCTGATAAGTTCGCGGCCTAAGCGATGACTCATCATCTTGTTACTGATAACACTAATTGCGTGACTCATTGATAGTATAAATACTACTCCCTTTTTTATTTGGTTTGTTCTACAATTATCCCTGGAGCAAGTAAAACACCATGTCGACAGAAACTGAAAATTATCGCAATTTGGGGCACCGCGCTGTGATTAAATTCCTTGTTAAGAAAGGAAATACGCTGAAACAAATTTTAACGAAGAAATGTCAACGGTTCTTGAGCACCTTATACACGGTGGTAAAAAAATGGGCTCGGCTATTTCAACAAGGAAGAGATAACTGTGAAGACGACCTCCGCCCGGGTCGAACAATTTATCTGAGTATGTTATGGAACGCAATCTAAATAGAGCTAAGGCAGACTTTAGAAATATAAATGTAGACACAGAATTTCCTGTTTGAACTTATAGGGACTTAATATTGATTGCTTATGGCACATACCAATTCAAGCAAGCTCACTTCTATTATGGGTAGCATGTACGATTTAATGGTTGCTACCGGATAGAAGTATGTAATGACCGCAGGAGCAGCATTATAGAAGGATTTAACTTAAGTCCTAGCTGATCTTTACTAAGGGCTAGAATCGCAAGTCGACATATCAGTCGTAAAGTATATTTTATATATATTTTAATTAGTGGCAATGATTCTGGCAATCAAAATTTATTGTAGCAATTGTATTGTCGGCCGTCGAACGTTCGGATGCTGTGCCCATGTTATGACGGTAATATGGTATTTGAGTTAGGCACGGCATCAGACTAATATTTTGCTCCTGGTCAATTCCTTGATGATTTATTGATTGTGTATGATACAAATGATGTATAAGATCATAAAATACCGTATAGTTAAAAACTGTATATGTGAAAATAAAACCGTTGTATCTTAAAAATCCGGACTTTTTTAAACCAATTCCTTGACCAGTTCATTTTTTTCATTGTATATTATCATTTCCATATGCTTTTATATGTGGGCACCCGTGGCCGAAGTGTCTATGAACAGTGGGCATACCCCTGTGGCGGGATAATAACTCTGTAAGCTGTATCGAAACCTCGGTTAATTTAGACTAATATCTTCAGAAGTATAAAATATGGAGTACCTCAAGGAAGTGTGCTTGGGCCACCTTTATTACTCATTTACATAAATGATTTGCCAAAAGTGACACAACAACAAATGATTTTGTTTGCAGACGATAGCACTGCCATAGTAAAATGTAATGACTTAAATTCTTATCAATTTGACATTAATAATACTCTTACTGAAATAATTAATTGGCTTAATATGAATAATTTGATAATCAACCTCAAGAAAACAAAAGTAATGCATTTTCGCCAAAGAATTGAAGCTCCAAAAATTTGTATCAATTACAATGGCAACGAAATAGAAGAAGTAAAAGTCAGTGTGTTTTTAGGTATCCATATAGACAATAACCTTAACTGGAAGGCTCATATAGAAAAGCTATGTAAAAAAAAAAACTGCCTATGCACTTTTTCAATTGGCTAAAAAAGTAAATATGGACGCGTTACTCTTTGCCTATCATGGGCTAGTAGCCTCACTCCTACGATACGGAATTATTTTTTGGGGTAATTCCCCGGATAAGGGATTAGAGCCATGTGTGGTCTGAAAACAGATGACAGCTCTGCACCGTACTTTAAATCGTTAAAAATACTTACGCTACCGGCGTTATACATATTAGAAATTAGTATCTTCGTGAAAACAAATCCCAACCTTTTTAAAAAAATGACAATGGTACGAAATGTTCCAATTCGTAGTCAATACAAAAATGCTTTGAGTAAGTAATAAATGTAAAACTGCATTAATAACAAAAAGTGTCCTTGGTATGGCTCCACGCATTTATAATAAAATTCCAGATGCCATAAAAGAAAAAAATGAAATTGTTCCTAATTGATAAATGTTATTATACTATTGACAAATACTTGAATGACGAATTAATTGAATTGCAAATATTGAGGTTTGAGATACACTGAGTCAAATATTAATATTGACATTGAATAACTTTGACATTTAAATTATTTTTACATAGATCTTTGATATTTTAATAATTCCTCATTTAGGTCTGACATGATTGGAGTAATTGTTCAATTTATTTTCTAATTGAATACCATAATTTTGCATGATTTTCAAGTATTTTGGTAAATAATTTGTAATCCCCAGCTAGATTTGCACACCATATTTGTACGCCTCCTGGCATAACATAGCGCCCTGTTTATCAAACATAACATCTGTACTTTTTTACCTATGTTAACAAATAAATTATGATTTAATTTGATTTGAATGACTTTATGAAGTGGCGAGCAGATAAGACTATAAAATTATTTTCCAATAGTATTTTTCTTCCATACTTCAATGGACTATCTGGCAAAATAAAGCCTTCTACTCTATGGAGCAGGTATTCAATGCTCAAGAGTACACCAAGAGTAAAACATAATGACGATTTGAAAAGATTCCATAATCTAACATCGTTTCTGAAAAGACAGTCTCAAGAGATCAAGAGCAAAAAATCTAAGGATTTCACCTCTTACGAAGTGGAAACATTTTTAAATGAAGCCCCTGACGAGATATGTTTGACAGTGAAGGTAAGCTATAAACGTTTATCTAGGTAGGGTATCTTTTACTCTAAAAATAAACGTCGATCCCAACGACTTTACTCTGATAATAATATGTATTATATTATAGATAGGTTTGCATAAAAAGAGGCAATCATATCAATCAAACACACTGACCAGATTGCGTAAATAGAGAGTAAAGACGTTGGATAGGCGTGCATTTCTGGGTAAAAGATCTTTGCTTGTTATTTTATCTATATATGTGCCTAAAAGATTAATAGTAATGAAGAAATTATATTTTCCACAGGTAGTATTGATACTCGATAAAAGCAGCGCCTGCAGAAGGTCGGCCTTGATTTTTCAAAGTCGAAATTGTTAAATTTATGTGAACTCACAAATTTAACAATTAACGACTTTGAAAAATCAAGGCCAATTAATACTCGTAAAATTGAGCAAAACAAAATATTGATCGCATGTTTGTTTTACGAGAAGAGATTACACAAGTAGTAAAAAAATATAAAAAAATCAGACCGAATGGCAAAAAAATGGATTGCTTTTTTCTCAACTACCAAAAAGGAAAATGAACAGGTACAGTAAATAAACAAGTGATAGGTAAAAATAAAATCTCAATCTGAAGCAAATATACAAACTGAACAGTATACCGGGCATTGTTATAGAAGAACGTCAGTGACACTGTTAGCCGATTCTGGGGCGAACTTGTCAATGTTAAAAAGACATGGAGGATGGAAATCCAGCACAGTCGCGGAAGGCTACATTGCGGATTCTATCCAAAATAAAATTAAAATTTCAAACAAATTAGCCGAGACTTAAATTTACGCCCCACTTCGCCTCAACCAACTACTTTAAGGGAGTCTGCGCCATGGATTCCACCGTCTAATCAAATACTGGAGTCTCCTGATTTTACAGAAATTCAGCCAAATTTGTCATAACATATCAAACAGCGTAAATATTCAAAACAAAAATGTAACTTTACATTTCACAAATTGTTTTAACTTCTCAATTAATTTTAAATAGTTAATGTTACTAGTATCAATAAATATTTTAGAAAAACTACTATTTTTACTTTTCTTATATTCGAAATGAAAAGAAGAGTGCTTAACACGGGTGAAAGACATCAATTCCTTTCGACCATCGTGTAACAATCTACTATTAGCATTTCTCTTGACATTTGCGTACATTTTGTGACTGACCCAAAGAATATCGACAAACTGGATTCTGGATCTCGTCAATTTATTGAGAAAAGCAGTAATGATCTACCGGAAGACTTTAAAAATAAATGAGTAGCCAAAAAGAAAAGGATTTTTGATTATGAAGGCAGAGATCAGCCAACACAGTCTCCCAAAAGTCGTTATGAGTCAGGTTTTTTAGCACATTGGTTGATTTTACAAATAATAAGCAATATGAATTCGAGATTTATCGTTAAATGAACTTTTTGAAAATTTTTGGTTTCTCTTCGATCTGAGAAAATTAAAAAATATAAGTACCAAAAGAACAAATATTAAATAACTGTTCAGATTAACACACAGTCCTATGAGCGGGTGAAAGTAGTGACTTTCAACCATACGAATTATATACATAACAGAAACATTAGAAAATAACTTGAACGAAATTTACCCAAATATTTTCATAGTGTATCGAATTTTGCTGACGATACCGGTAAGTACAGCCTCCGCTGAAAGGAGCTTTTCAAAATTAAAACTAATAAACAATTATTTGAGAAGTTCAATGTGTGTGCGACCTTTTTAGGGTTCCGTACCCGAGGGGTAAAACCGGAACCCTATTACTAAGGTTTCTGTCCGTCTGGCTGTCTGTCACCAGGCTGTATTCATGAACCGTGATAGCTAGACAGTTGAAGTTTTCACAGATCATGTATTTCTGTTGCCGCTATAACAACAAATACTAAAAACAGAATAAAATAAATATTTAAGGGGCTCCCATACACCAGACGTGTTTTTTTTTTTTGATAATGTTGCGGAACCTTTCGTGCGCGAGTCCGACTTGCACTTAGCCAGTTTTTATAATAATCTATGGTTTTTTATTCGTGTTACATTTGTTGTCAAAACTAAATCAGTTGTGTCAGTGACTCGTAATTTTATTGCAGCTATAAAATACAGTCCACTATTTTCCCTACATTTGTTTGGTCCTATCTCGCCGTAAAAATGAACGCGAGGTCCAAAACGAAATCATTGGCACAGCTCCGGGATACTAGCGAAATGCATTCGGAGTCGGATACGCCCGAAATCCAGTGTGAGTGAATTTCTGATCCCTCTAAACAATAATAATACCTCAACCCATCTAAATGATTCCAACGTCATTATAGTGGCTATCACTGCTATCACTAGTGAGGTTCAGGATATGACAATCTGTAATGAAGACGTATGTTCGCCTACCCATTTGTTACGAAATTTAATTTTGACCAAATGAATATAAAAAATAATATAATTAATTTCAATTTGTCATTTCAGGATCATAAGGACAATGAAGGCATCAATTGGACGTTAGACATAACTGTACCTGATATTCACTCGTTCAAGCTTCGATTTAAAATTGTCACTGACAGTTGACACACATTTCTCTATTTCACTTTTTACCGGTGCGCCGAGATTATAAAAAATATTAAAAATGTGGAGTGTTTGGAGCCACGCCATTCGCCGCGTCGTTTGTTGTGGGTCTGGTGCTGTGCTGATGCACCAGCTTCCACCGATGAGTAAGTATCAATAACTGAATGAATATTTCATGTATGCAAATTTTATTGATTAAAGGGGTTTGGGTAAAGTTGGCGTCGTTTTGAAGTTGAGCGGCCAGTAATGAAACTTAGATATTATGAAAGAACAGAATACAGCGATCAAAAGCTATTATGGACACATTTCTCTAAACCATATCGGAACTGAGATATTTAGTTTTGTATTGGTAATTGAAATCGAAGAAGTTATTATATGTTATTGCACTCTTTTAGGTGTCTGCCATATTTTTTTAAGAATTCTCAATAATAATGTTATATCGAGATGTTTAACAATCCCAAATACATTATTTGGCAATCCTGACTGATGGTTCTTTGAATGAAAGGAAGGCCATAATCATACTAGATGGCACGTACATTTATTTGCAAAAAGTAGCAATTACTACTTTCAGAGAAAATCTTATAGCTTACACAAGTTCCGGCATTTATTAAAGCATTTTTACTGGTTTGTCCTGATGGCCACATCATAGACATATATGGTTTATATGAGGCTACTAAATCCGATGCGACGATTCTCTCAGAGATCTTTAAGGATCCATATGATCCCTTTCATTGGTTCTTTCATGAGGACGATGTGCTAATCTTAGACAGAGGATTCAGAGACTGCATCGAAGATGTGGAGACATGTGGATACCGTGCATATATGCCCTAATCTAAAGATGAAAATGAATACCAGCTTACTACACAACAAGCCAACGATTCAAGAAAAGTAACCATGTGCCGTTGGGTGGTCGAAACCATTAATGGCAGATTAAAAAATCAGTTCTGTCAGCTTCGGTCTCAGAATTTTAATGTAGCTGCAAGTCATTTATTTGAAGAAATAAGAATAGCTGCAGCATTATTAAATGCGTTTGGGGTACCACTGACTGATCATAGGCTAACACAGGAAATAGTAAATCGTATACCTCACCATAGTCCACAGAATCAACTAGCCGAGTATGTCATTACGAATAATATGAATAGAAGAAGGGCTGATTTTGAATCTATGAATGCTGAAGTTCCTGGGTTGGATGACTTTCCTATTTTAAGTGAAGATGATTTAATTCTCTATGCACTTGGAACGTATCAAGTACAGCAAGCTCGTAGCTACTACGGAGAACATGTAAAAAGTGACGGTTCATATATGATTGAAGTATGCAGAGAACCCAATATGAATGATTTTTCGGCGGAAACCTATAACTGGATTGATCCGTGGCTTCTTAGAGGCAGGATCCAATCCAGACATTCATCTAGACGGACATATTACGTGTATATTGTCGTAGAAAGACTGGAAGAGCAAGATGCACAAGGGCTGGATGCAATATTGGGTCACTATTGCTCATGAATAATCGGGAAACGGACCTTAGGCTGCTTTGCGCATATAATGTCCATTATATGGTACATGGGATGAGGCAGATATCAAAATAATCTGACTCCGCCGGCACAATTTTTAGATACCATTATTCGACATGACATTGAGAACGAAATGGACGAAGAAAGTTAATAAATGTGTTTTTAAAAATCATGTAATAAATGCAATAAAGTATAATAATGTGTTTTTATTATTTCCTATGGCCCAATACTAACGTCACATTGACAGACGGTCGTGAAACAGTAAATTCAATAACTAATATCAATCTTCTAAAAACATAACTAAGATTTTTTTCACGCAGGACGGTAATTGAAGTATTTATAGAGACTTCATTTTTTAAATCTTCAAATTCAAATATCTCAGCTTTGATATCACTTGGGATAAAAATAATTGAACATATATGTGTACTTAACACAGCAGAACAAAGTAACATGAAAATTATTGGTGGCCGCTCAAAAAAAAAATGACGCCACTAGTCCATACAACGTTACTCAAACCCCTTTTATTGGGTAAGTACATAATATTATTCTGTTTTTTTTTCATTTCAGACCCGTTTATTAAAACGTGGACGTGGAGCTGCAGCACCAGCCCCAAGACGCGGCGAGTAATTCCACTTTGCCCCACCAAGCCCGCCACCCTGGTGTGGCAAAGTGGACTGCCTAAAATTTTGCAGTGGAATATGCCCCACTATTCTGATTTGATGGGGCGGATAACACTAGCATAAACACTTTGTGGATTCTGCCCCACTAGGGTTGGCACCTCAGGATTTGTGTATGAAGGTTAACATGTATTTTTACATTTGTTTGTAAAAAAAATAAATGTAACCACTGACGTTAGGATTTGACAAGTCTGAGACAAGCAAACGTAAAGCTAAATACATCAAAATGGTTATTTAAACAGTGTATTAAGGTTCTACTTTTGTAAAAAACTGTCACATATTAAATCTTCCTGGATTTAATTAAATACATTATATAGTTTTGCTGTATTTATTCAATTTAGTCTGATATAGCTGTGACATTTGCTATTTGTATTCCATTTACGTTCCGATCCATCCGTTGCAAACATTAAATGATTTAAAAATATATTTAGATGTTTGCCCAGAAATTGATACATTATCACTGTTGATAACTATTAAATAACAAAAAACGAAGAATAATGTACGAGAACACTATTACTAAAGGGATAATTTAAATAATAATTATTAAAAGAAATCGTAAATACTATATTACTAGTATCGAAACGTAACGTAACCACAGATTGTGAAAGAATGCGTTCAGAAACGCTTTATGAGAGTTATAGTTTTATGTTAATTTATTAAGTCTAGTTATTAAGTCTTGTGATATGTACTTGTATTATTGTCATATTATTATTTTTAATCTTTAAATAAATCAAATACTTATTAAATAATAAAAAAATGCGTTGAAATGCATTCGAAAGTAATAAAAATATCGGAAGGATTTAAGTTTAAAAAAAAATCTATATCATTTTATCCCGGCTTCGAAAAAGTAAATAAATACTTGTAATTATAAGCTCATAAAATTAGCTACGAGTCGTATGGTTACATCACTAATTACGCCGCGAACACAAATGTCAAAATAGGTCTATTATTTTGAGGTCCTTTACGTACAAACATCATGGCTTCATTTGTTTGTTAGTATTTTTTTATTTAATCTGAGATTAAAACATGCTGTTGGAGTAAAAATGACTAAACCGGTTATGGTTCACCACTGCCTCGCCCACCGCGACTTATCGGTTGTCCTTGTCTGACATTTTTTATTTCATTCTGTTTGTTTACAAAATAGACGGACATTTGCATTTGTGGAGTGGTGGTGAGTGGTATTGAGTTTATTGTAAGTATTTTCGTATTTATTTTTCATGGATGCTGATGATTTGTGTAGATTTTTTTTAATAAGATATTTTTTGTGTTTTTCAGCTTTACAAAAATGGCAGAAGACTCTGTAGCAGGAAGTTCTAGTGGGCAAACTGGCCTTGAATTTATAAATGATGGAAAATGTATTATTAGAGCTGGGCATCAATACTATTTCAACAGAAAGTACAAAAATGCATCTGAAATTTGGGAATGCAAAAACAGAAGGAGACAAAAGTGCAATGGGTCGATTGTAGTGAAAGTAAGTCCCTACTTATTAGTAATTCTTTTTACTGACTCACTTTTAGTAATACGGGTCTAATACAATTTAAAATAATAATAATACATATACATATAATATTACTTGAAGTTGTGCTATGTTATAAATATTTTCTAATACCTACATTTTTTTGTTTTCAGGGAAATATACTTTTAAACGAAAAACCTCACCAATGTCAACCTGATTTTGACCGAAACAAAGTGACAAAATTAATGCAGAAAATAAAGAGAGAAATCACTTCAGCAGACGTACCAAGCATTTCAGCAACATACGACAAAAATGTAGCTTCCTTATATTTAGAAAGTAGCAACAGCAATATTGTGAGTAAAATTCCTCCATTTTGTAAAGTAAAGTCTGCATTGTATAAATACAGAAACAAAAATGCTAATGTAAAAAAAATATATTACAATACATTATCAGAAATAGAAGTTCCTGAAAAATTTCATTCTTTTTTACTTGCCAAGTATATTGACGAAGATATTTCTATTTTAATATTTTGTTCAGAGCATGCTAAGAATTTGATGAAAACCCGCAAACATTTTTTTGGCGATGGCACTTTTAAAAGTTGCCCACAACCGTTCATACAATTGTATTCGTTGCATGCTGATTTGGGTAGCTCCCAACAAACAACAAATATTGTGCCATTAGTATATGCTCTTATGAGTACTAAATCAACCAAAGCTTACACCGCTCTCTTTTCTGTAATAAAATCACAGATTCCGGATTGGCAACCACATAGTTTTCAGTCGGATTTTGAGGCAGCGGCTATGACTGGTTTTAAAAATGTCTTTAAATCAGCATCAATCAAAGGGTGCTTTTTTCATTTTTGTAAAGCAATTTGGAAAAAGGGGAAAGGGTTAGGGTTGACAAAATCTAAATATTTGCGAAAACAAGTAGCGCTTAGCGCAGTCTTACCCTTATTACCAGAAGAAAAGATTTTTGAAGGTTGGTTTTACATAGCCGCACAAAGCCCAGATGACGAAAAAAGTAAAGAATTTAGAAAATATATGCTGCGCAATTGGCTGAAAGATAACTTTTTAAAAGTGTGGTGCGTATTTGGGGCAAAACACCGCACAACTAATGCCCTCGAAAGTTGGCATAATAAACTTAACAAAAAAATTCTTAAAAAAAGCCCCAGTTTATTAAGACTTCTTAATGTCTTATACGAAGACATAACGCTTTCAATAGTTAAATCTATGCAGAACCAACCTTCCAAGCTACGCCTTGATAAATATATACAAAACGATCAGAATATACAAGATGCCCAAATGGAGCTCATAAACGGCGACATTACGGTTGGACATTTTTTGGAAAAACTAAGATAGTTTTTCCAAGAAATCTATTTTAGTTTTTCAAAAAAATGTGAACTAAACAAATACAAAATCTATGATTTTAGATGATTTCAATTCTTATAAATAGTCAGTACTCAAACTAATATAGTGGCTGTTTGTTATGATAATTATTTTGTCAACAGTCAGTATTTACCTACTTTCGTTAGGATGTTTCTTATTTGTATTAATAAGACTTTTTGCTATGTAAAATTTTATCATTCTATAATTTTAGTTTTTGTTTTTTAGCCGGAAGTAATTTCGTGGCTGTTTTTTTTGCATATAAATTGTTTTTATTCATAAGGTAATACATAAGACTGTTTTATACCATGTCGATCAATGTGTGATTCTATAATCTGTGACTCTATAATCTGTGATTCTATTTTTTGTAACAAGTAATTTAGTGGCTGTTTGTATGTATATAGTTTAAATTTATTTTTTTTATTTATAACGTAATCAGTAAGAAAATACCTATATCTACACAAACCATACAAAATGATGACGAATCTGTGATTTTGAATAGTTATGTAGTAAATATGTTTCGTTTTAAGAACATATCATAAGAACAAATCATTGTTTAATTCGTGATTATCAAGATTTATCTTAGTTAGTAAGATTTTATTTGTAAAAGGTATACCAAATGATGAAGAATCTGTGATTTTGAATAGTTATGTAGTAAATATGTTTCGTTTTAAGAACATATCATAAGAACAAATCATTGTTTAATTTGTGATTATCAAGATTTATCTTAGTTAGTAAAATTTTATTTGTAAAAGGTAATTAATCTGTGATTTATAAACCGATTCCTTCCAGAAATAAATAGTACATTAAAATTATTTATTTATTTTTTACTTTTATTTAAACCACTTCGCTACGTATTAAATCTAAGCTTCCAGCACTAATAACGTTTTACTTACAGATATAGGTATACATTTATTTTTTTTACAAACAAATGTAAAAATACATGTTAACCTTCATACACAAATCCTGAGGTGCCAACCCTAGTGGGGCAGAATCCACAAAGTGTTTATGCTAGTGTTATCCGCCCCATCAAATCAGAATAGTGGGGCATATTCCACTGCAAAATTTTAGGCAGTCCACTTTGCCACACCAGGGTGGCGGGCTTGGTGGGGCAAAGTGGAATTACTCGACGCGGCGAGCGCGCTGCGTATGCTAGTGGAGGCGGTGGACGAGGTATATACCGTTATTGATTCTTTATTGCCAATAATTCCAGTTTTAATCTATTCTGTTACGGAATGTTAATAATACACGCCACATTTTATGGTCCATACATACATATTTTCGCATGGGGGAAGCCCAAAAACGTCAGAACGCCACCTGTTACGATGCTTACATACCGAATTTCATTATTTGTTTTACTTTGACAGATGCGGGAAGTATTAGTTCCAATCGCCGATATCGGTTCCGATCGCATGCGGCGGTTGGAGCTAAACCTGCATCCACTGCTGGTGTACAGGCCGGAAGACGACGACTACATGGACATGCGGTGAGTACATACTTACACCCATTTCTATGACCGGGCCGATCGCGAGGCTTTCATATTTAACAATGCATTGTCAAACCGCGAGCGCGGCCTGTCAAAATAGTTCCCTACCAAACTTATTTTGAATTTCGAGCCAACCGGAGCGTCACTAAGAATTGAAAATGTGAGTACAATTTTGTTTAAGCCCGATTTATATTGTGTAATGTATCAAAATAAACCTCAAGATTCTAGGTTTACGAATAAATGTATAATGTCGTAGGTTCAAAGTTTGTAAAAACTTTGAACAAATATGGGTGTGACGCCATGTTGAGCGTGGGTTGACCGTGGTCATTTTTGTAAGAAAAAAGTGTGATTTATTTCGAGAATTGATGCAATATTGCTCGTAATACGGAAATTCGTTCATTATTAGTATTTCCAACCACATAGACAGTCAAATACAACGAAATCATGTAATATTTTAAGTGATGAAAATTACGTTCCACAGGCAATTTTGTTCATGCCGTTGTCGCGTTCTAACATTCACGATATGGACCACTAAGAAGGGTGAGTACAAACTTTTTTTTTTTGTTTGCCTGACCGGCGAACCAAACCACCAACCAACCAAGGGTTATGAGTTTTTCGCTGCAGCATAATTCATGTTATTTCGTATTTGGTGTATTTTTTGTTGGTTTACATCTTTCAATGCTTTTGGGAATGGAAGCAATGTTTTTTTAATGCTTACACAATGCTTAACACCAAACTGTTTGACCTGGTGACGTTTTTGACGTCAAGCAGGAGAAATTTAGTGTGGGAAAGAGATGGCGCTAGACGACCTGTATAGTTCTGTCTTTTCCCACATTGACATTACTCCTACTTTGTGACGTCCCCTGAAATAATAACTTTTTCATCACAGGCCATGGCATGGCATGGAGGCATGTGTAATGCTTATACAACAGTTAACGCTTGACCTGAAATTATTCTTAAAACTTTTAACGCTTGACATGAAATTATTCCTAAAACTTTTTCATCGCAGACCATGGTACGGGTATTGTTGTCTTTAAAAATAAACTATGGAATCTATGTCAAGTTTCTATTTTAGGTCAATGATCAGATGACGATTGGACGCCCGCGCCGGGCGGCCAATTACTGTGAGTATGCTGAATTATCATTTTTTTGTTTTGGTTTTTCTTGTATTTATTTTTGTTGCAATTTATATTAGAAGCCAAGAAGAACTGGTCCCAGGGGGACGAGGGAGGGGGCGTGGCAGAGAAAGAGGGCGTGGGAGAGGGCGAGGTAGAGGTGTGCATGCGTACGTATCATTTTGTAACAGGATATCTTATTCTGTATTTTTAAGATAATAATATGTAACTTTAATGTTGTGTATGTATAATTTTTGGCAGTGCCGTTCTGGAAGACCCGCTGCCCAAGGGCCCACCGGCAGGCCTATCAGCGGCGGGTCAATGCCCTGCCTGCAGAGGTCCGGCAGGAGCTCAAAGAGCGGAAGCAGAGAGCTCAACTTGAGCGCATGCTCCTGCCGGACCAACAAGGTAAATTTTGGTTCAAGTTTTTTCTGTATTGTCTATATTGTTTGTTACAAACTGCAAAGAAGTCTGTCTTAATGGTTTTTTTTTGTTTAACAGAAGACCATCTCCAGAACGGCAGCCATGTACTCGTATAATTGTGGAGCCTCACCCGTCAACATACAGCCTGCCGGTGGCCGAAGGTATGCCTTCGACGTCCAGGCTGTCCCGTTCTCCTGGTAAGGTGGTTTTTCGACTGTGTATCCTTAGTAACTTAATATGTTTAATAGCCTACATAGACCTTTTCTTGTTTGTTACAGTGGACGAGCTACCGGTAGTGCTAGCCGAAGGTATATACAGTTTTGATTGAGGCATCATTAGTAATTTAATATGTTTAATAGCCTACATCTCACATCTTGTCTTGATTGTTACAGACCTCCCCGCTCTCGACGACTATGTAGAAGTCCTGTATTATAAGCAATTGTTTTGTTGGTATATATTGGATTTGTGTGAATGACTTTGTAATACAAATTTGTTTGTTGTTACAGTTGAAGATGCATCACAGGATGTGCAAATCGGTATGTGTATATGGCTGGTATACACTATTGTTTTGTTGGTATATAAGGTCTATCTATTCATAAACGAAATCTCTGAAGGGGTCTCCGGAGGGGGATATGAACCAACCCAGAAATCGCGAAAAAAAAATCTGCTGTTCAGTACATTTTGACGAGTTAATGCGATCATATTGTAGGGAACAGCTGTTTTTTTTTTTTCGCGATTTCGGGTTTGGTCCCATAGTAAAAGTTATTCATAATGATGAGTACAATGACCCCGAGATTTCGTGTATGAATATATAGACCCTATATATTGGACTTTGCAAGAATGAGTTTGTAATACAAGTTTGTTTGTTGTGGCTGAAGAAGAAGAAGCACAAGTGTTTCAAATCGGTATGTATATATACAGCGTGTAACAGAAAGGGCATAATCATATGGAATACTGTGGTATGGACCATCAAACTGAAAAACTTTGTCTATGGGACCACCATCGAAATCGTAAAAAAATAATCAGCTGTCCCATACAAAATGTCAATACCTACTCGACCCAAATGTATGGGACAGCTGATTATTTTTTTACGATTTCGTGATGGTCCCATAGATAAAGTTTTTCAGTTTGATGGTCCGTACCACAGTATTCCATATGATTATACCCTTTCTGTTACACGCTGTATATTGGACTTCGTATGAACGAGTTTGTAATAAGTTCGTTTGTTACAGCTGATGAAGACGGAGCCGCAAGTGGGTCGCTGGGGGTGTCTCAAATCGGTATGTATCTTTCGGCTGAAATGATAATCTATGTATGTATGTACAACACTTTTAACTCGAGATCTGCTGGACCAATTATCTGGATTAATTTGAAAATTACTTTTAATTTATTGGGTCAATTTTAATAAAAAAGTTATTAATGATAAGTCATTTTCCCAACGCGCTACACGAGGTAGTTTCTACGTCCGGACTGTCCTGTTCTGGATCCCAAGAAAAACAACAATAACGATCTCGTTTATTACAGAAGACCTCCCGGCAGGACCAGCCAAAGCTACCGCTTTGACGATTCAAGACACCAATCTCATTCAGGCAGAAAATCTGTTTGATCGATACATCTCATCATCTGCGGAGTTTCACTAGCCAATTTATGTTGTCCCTGTATTAGTTTTGTTGACTTACAATTATTTTTTATTAATTTAAAAAATGTCATCTTCCTTGTAATTTTGTAGATATCAGAATTCGGAGTTTCACTAGCTAATTTATTTTGTCCCTGTATTACAGTTTTGTTGATGTACAATCATTTTTATGTAATAAAAAATGTCTTGTAGTTTTGTAAATATCAAAATTCGGAGTTTCGCTAGCTAATTTATTTTGACGTTCTGTTATTTTTTTGAAAAAAAAAAAAAAACTCAGTACATAATTGATCATTTTTAACACCTACAATGTTGTAAAATATTAAATAAATATAAAATGCAATCAATGTCTCATTTCATCAAAAATTACAAAATTAAATAATATATCATGTACAAAATCTCGTTTGGGAGAGCCCTTACGGCGGCCATCTTGTCGTAGCAGTTGCAGGCGACATCGAATCCACAAGGAAATGGGTCGATTGTTTCGGTTCATTGTGCTACTCAGAACATTCCAAGTAATAGTGGGAGAACCGACTGCAAAATTTCATACCGACTTGATTCCGCGATGAATTGCACTTTGGTTTCCCATAAAAGTGATGCTAAGTCCGAATTTGATAGTCTGCCACGGCGGAATT
The DNA here is from genome assembly GCA_947578425.1 of Eugnorisma glareosa. Classification (NCBI taxonomy): domain Eukaryota; kingdom Metazoa; phylum Arthropoda; class Insecta; order Lepidoptera; family Noctuidae; genus Eugnorisma; species Eugnorisma glareosa. The sequence continues at coordinate 12,347,891 of OX387960.1, read as the reverse complement.
TGCCGAAAGTATAAGAAATTAATTCATTTCCGGTGCGAAAAAAGGAGGTTAATTTACCCATCTGATTCTGAAATAATAGTTATGGCTTCAGTTAGAAATTTACTGGTAGATAGCGAAATCTGCCAGTATTTCTTTTGCCGTATACCCATCTGATACCAGCATGAAACCAATGAGGGCTATCGTTTTTGAGGTCACCAGATGGCACCACTGTCGATTAAGGTCCTGTCAAAAATTCTATTTTATACTTTAGAGTACCAATAACTTCATGAAAAGTTTATTTTATTACGTATAAAAACATAGTGTAAACTTCAGGTTCATATACATATTTACAATATTGTCCATAAAATTAGCAAGCAAGAAACATTTAAAAATCATTTTATCTCCAAGTACTGAAAATTAAGATTCTAAGTTATCTAAATAAATCTTCAAGTCTTAATTAATCAGGAATGGCCTAATCTAGACCACAATCGTGAATATTTGTAAAAATACGTGTTAAAAAAGCACGCAAAGCGTGAACTTTCTATGATATCTGACATTTCGGTGCCCCCGCGCTACACTAGCGCCTCTAGCGGCGAATTTATACGCGATAGCCCCCATTCCAGTCGGTATGTATGAACCCTCATAGCCAGCCAAGGCTTTTTCTGCCGGAACACCTTGACAGACGAGATTATGTAAGCAACATCCGTCAAACCCGTATTATGGAATTGTACAGATTACGGACATTTTAATTACTGTACTGTAGGCTTATTTGTTTATTACTTTACAACTTCATGCTTACATTTGTATATTAATATGTTATTACGAGTAATAAAATATTTAAAAATAAAAATTAGTATACACATTATATATTGGGCATTAATTACTTGGTGACGGCTTTGTTGAACTTTTTGGTTTGCCTTATATACTATAAATAATAAAATAATTTCATAAGTCATAAGTCATTTAATCATTTGTTAACACAGGTACAATAAATAGTTGTTATAAAACATTACAAGCGCGCTATGTTATGCCCGAAGGCGTACAAATATTCATATAGGTCATTGACATTAAAATTTATAACCTTAAAAATTGTATTATTGGAATGCATATATTAATTGATTTTGACAAAAAATAAAAAACGAAGAAAATTAAATAAAAATATATAAATGTCAAAAAGTCAGTGTAATTAAGTCAAAATTCAAATTATGTTTAAGCAAAATAAAAATAAAAAGAGAAGACAATTATTAAAATAATACAAAAATGTCACGTGAAAAATGTCAAATTGAATCGGACTTAAAGACAACTACCTACTACTATGGTCAAAAACAGTCATTACATTTTGTCTGTTAAAAATTCCGAAATGTTGTAATATGCTTTATTCAACAGCAAAGATTTAAGCCTTTTCTCAAATAATAGTATGTTCAAATCCTTAATTGAACTTGGTATGTGGTTGTATATGATTGGCGCCATGCAAAAAACACTTTTATGCATCAGCGCTGTGTGGGACCTTTTTACGCACAAGTTATTGTTCTGTGGTCGAGTTCGTGTGTTATAAAATGATATTTTGTCAAACAGGTCTAGGTTGGTCTTAACAAATACAGCTACCTCAAAAATATATAAACACGGAAATGTCAACAATTTGTATTTGATAAAGAATGGCTTACAAGAATCTGAATTGTGGAGTCTGAACATTGATCTAATGCACCTTTTTTGTGCTTTAAAAACTAATTCCCTGTTGGTCGAGTTACCCCAAAAAATGACCGCATACCTCAATACTGAACTCACCAAACCATGATATGCTGTGACTAAAGCATCGATGTTAATCACTGGGGTCAGTTTGAATAGGGCATAGGCTGATTTGCTAATTCGTTTAATTAGCTCCTCCGTGTGTGCTTTCCAGTCTAATTTTTTGTCAATAGTTAAACCTAGGAATTTTGATGTCTCAACTTGTGTTATAATTTTATTGTCATAGTATACTGTCATATTGGGATTCGCACGTTGGCTAAACATCATTAATTTCGTCTTATCAATATTTATTTTAAGATTATTATTATCTAGCCATTTCACTATCGAGGTTATTGTCTGAGTGACAACGTCGTTGTGGTTTCGATCATCAGTACTCTTAATGGTCACAGTGCTGTCATCAGCAAACAGTGACATAGGGTGACTTGTTACTTTTGGAAGATCATTTATGTACAGTATAAACAGCGGAGGGCCTAAGACGCTGCCTTGGGGTACTCCATAAGCCACCGTGCGAAGGCTAGACTTATAGGTACGTTGGCATTTGGTATTGGGATCTATGTCGGTTACTTCAACGTACTGTTTCCTGTTCCGTAAAAAAGAATTTATTAAGCTGAGTATGTTCCCTCTAATACCGTATGCATCCAGCTTATTGAGCAAGATTTCAAATTACAATATCCTTTATTTACCTAAGGGAACACAATACACAATAATTATCTTAAGAGCTTAAATATTCTTCTTGCGTCTTCACTATTAATGACTATGGCCCATTGTCCTCGTAACCGCACGTCATACGCACGCTTTCGTCAATTGACGATTGCAAGACGAATGCTTGCATCTTGCGTAGAAACAATGAAATCTGTGTCCACGAAGCGGCAACGTCGCGTCAGCCGCTCGTGTTGCGTTCGTCATGCGGTGCGCGCGCGCGGCTACATATCACTACTCGACCGACTCGTCAGACGGACGCTTGCTTTTTGACAAAATGGCGGCCGCGGCGGTGAATTTTGTTAAAATTATTGAAAAGTGACGGAATACTCAAGAAAAGATTTTAGTCAGACAGACAAACAGAGCTTGGAGTGAAGTGGCACAAAAAACAAACACTTCTGGTAAGTAACAATAAGATTTTATTTATTCAATCAATTAAGTAATTCCACTGCCAACGGAGTGCACAATCAGGTTTCAAAAAATAATTTGATAAATAGTTGCGTAAACCATTTGGTGTGTTAACAATAGTCATATTTGGTATTAAATTTGGCCTTTGTCTTTGCGCTGCCGATTCACTGGATGCACAGATTGTGTACTGTATTCCTTCTTGTTTGCGTATGTAGTTATGTAAAATACATATGCATTTTATTATAGAAATTAAAGTGGCATATTTGCGACATACAATGGGTTTCACAAGAACTTGACATTTCTGTTACATCATTCCGAAAACACATTCAATCGTTTTTCGTCCACGACTCAATCTATAATTAAATATTCTTTTTACGTTGTCCAAGGTTCTCACTGAGTATGGTCTCATTAAATACTTCTTCAAAGGAAATGCGTTGTCTCCAACAAAGTAATAGGGAAATAGGATAAACCATACTATTGTTGGCACCCCCCCAGTGATTGGCACTCTGATATAAAAATCCAGATATGAGGAGACAATTTCTGTTTATTTACGGCTGCAATACCTTATTGGGTAGAATATCTAATCTTCTATAGTGGCAACACTGCTGTCAGCCATTTTTATTTCACAGCTGTTTGTGAGTTTTAACGGAAATCAAGAGGTCGTGATCGTGTTGATTTTATAGTAAAAAGTGTAGTGCTGGAGGATAGAAGTGCACGTGAAAAAGTGATTTTTGTGTAAGTTTCTACGCCAATTTATATTTGATATTGTTAAATTAGGGTATATCTTGCTATTTTTATTGTTTTCAGTGTTGAAAAATAAGCGTACAACCATTGGCATTGGTGCCAATCACTGTATTTTTTTTTTGTATAGTGGTACAGTGATTGGCACGGATGCCAATGATTGTACTTTTTTTTTTGGTGGCATGTGTATGTATTTGTTGTTTAAATTACATTTTCATCAAAATAGACCATATTGGGTTGCTAAATAAGTTTGATTTCGCTTCTATTCGAATTCTTGGCACTGCCAATCATTATATATTTTTTGTTGTGCCAATGACTATATCCACCTAAGGTTTTCTCTTCTTTTCATCACTTTCAGGTATTTAGATGGCTTTAAGATGCCGAAGGTTACGGTGGAAAAAAAATATTCAAAAGCATATACAGAAGAAGATGTAGAAAAGCCTTGCAAGCCATAAAAAATGGAATGGGTAAGAAAACTGCTGCAAATAAATTTAATATCCCACGGGCAACTTTGCAGTTTCGCCTATCCAACTTATTTGTTAAAAGTCGACCTGGTCCAGATACAGTTCTGACTGATGCAGAAGAAAAAGAGGTAGTTAAATGGATAATTTCAGCTTGTAGGAAAGGATTTCCACGGCGTAAAGAGGACGTCATAAAGAGTGTCAAACTGTATTTGGACGAAAATCCCAGACCAAACAGTTTTATAGATAATACACCAGGCGATGGATGGTATAAATTATTTTTGAAGAGGCATCCTGAGCTTGCTATACGAACATCAGAGGCTGTAACTTCAGCAAGCTCAAAATTGACAGAGAAGCAAATTAGAAATTGGTTTAAACAAGTAGAAGAATATCTGATCTTTTTAATATTTTGAGTGATCCATCCAGAGTTTACAATGGGGATGAAACTAATTTTATTTTATGCCCAAAGAACACTAAAGTTATCGCTTTAAGGGGAACCAAAAATGTGTATGAGGTAGATCACGCTCAGTCTAAATCATGTGTTACCGTAATGTTTACATTTTCGGCGGATGGTGTAACAACACCTCCTATGATTATTTACCCTTTAAAGAGAATGCGACCTGAGATTGAAAAGTCTGTGCCTAGCGAGTGGGGCATTGGCTTGTCAGATAATGGATGGATGAAGGCCGAGCTTTTCATTCAGTACATACAGAATGTTCTGCATCCAGCGCTAATGAAGAGGAATATCACTTTTCCAGTAATTCTTTTTTTAGATGGGCATAAAAGCCACACAACACTTCAGCTTACTCAACTTTGTCAAAATCTTGGTATAATACTTATAGCTCTATACCCTAACGCGACCCGGATTTTGCAACCAGCAGACGTAGCGGCGTTTCGCCCAATAAAAGTTATGTGGCGTAAAGCAGTCCTGGAATGGCGTACAGACAACTTAACGAAATCCTTACTAAAAACAGATGTTGCTCCTATATTAGAGAAGCTTTTACTCAAATTAAACAAGACGACGTTAAAGAACGGTTTTGAAGCTTGTGGTTTATGCCCATTTAATCCAGATCAAGTGGACTATACAAAATGTTTAATGCCCTCTAAACCAGTACAAGAAATTTTGGATGACAACTGTTCTACAAGTCTTAACTATCAGACATTTGAAGAAATTGTTGGACCACAGCTAGTCCGAAAGATGAAGAATCAGATGGTAGGTAAATCAATAGAAGCTAAAAAGCTTTATGACTTGTATAAATATCTCGTATCAAAAATTTCAACACAAGAACCACAACAAGAGACAACTTCTATGGAACTAATACAACACAAGGACAGGAGCAATTTAAATGAACAAAACAACGATGGTTCAGAAGATTTGAACACAATGGCAGCCTTTAATGAATTAACGACAATGCCAACAGAAGTAGAACTTTTGCTAAATGAACCAGAACTGTCCCATGAACCTCAATCCGAAGACACTGGCATATCTAAAGCAAACACGATGGTTGTCGATTATTCAGAAACCTCAGGACACGAAATACGTGGAGAGCATGATGAACTTCAGAATCAGGTGGTTGAAGAATTAAACCATGTGGTGCCTAGGTATAACTTTTAATCCGGGAGTAAAGTCTGATTAGTTTACTCCTTCCTTACTCCACCTTTATTAATACTGAATGTAACTACTCCATGAGTAAGTCAGAGATTAAAGTTAATCTTGCACTACTCCACGTTTATTAATAAGACCGGTAATGTTTAGCTTTTCAGTTGGAGAGTATAGATACAATTCTACACATAGTACCTAATGAATAGTTAATATTTTTAGATAGTACCTACCCTGCAAACTATAATGTTTTAAACTTACGGGAATAGTTAGCATGTCAAAATGATACTGCACCATGTTACAAACAATAATATTATTTTTGATCTCAAATAATTATTTCAAAAGGGTTTACAGGGTCCAAAAAATATGTCAACCTTTTGATGTTTTATTTCATTGAAAGCTTGAAATATTTTATGCTCACTAGTACAGTCCGCGAGGCCTAAGCTGAGCTTTGCATTTGTGTGAGTGCACATAGATAGTGTAGGTGTGACGTCGGCCTAGAGCGCGACGCGTCTTTTGCTTGGTTTAAACCGGTTTAAACAATCGGCCTGAGGCGCGGTGCATACACCTTCCACACTTCACCTCTTGTACTGTCAGCAGCGAGACGTGTTTAATTCTTAATGTTTTGTTTTTGTGTTCGATTTACTAGGGAAATAGCTGCCAACACAAGTAAACGAATAATAAGAAAACCTTTAAACAGCCAAGTAAAAGAAATATTGTGTAATTTAAATACTTATTTTAAAGACATAAACGAGAAAGACATGTCAAGTGTCACTACACCAGCCCAATTGGTAGCGACATCGACGGGAATCCCTCTGTCCACTGTCAAAAGAGTTTTATTGGAAGGCAAACAACTTTTGGAAGACGAAAGCAAAGGAGATCACCCAGATTGGGGTATTTTCGTTTTAAGTCGTAAGTCCATTCACCGAGAAGTTATTCAACCTCAAAATATCTCAGATCACCCAGATTGGGCTATTTCCAAAAGTGCCAGCCAATAAAAATAAACTTATTATTTAGATAGAGCATAACATTATAATCACTTTTTATTTTCATATCTAAGTCGTAAATCAATTCACCGAGAAGTTATTCAACCTCAAAATATCTGAGATCACCCAGATTGGGTTATTTCCAAAAGTGCCAGCGAACAAAAATAAACTTATTATTTAGATAGAGCATAACATTATAATCACTATTTATTATCACGTCTAAGTCGTAAGTCAATTCACCGAGAAGTTATTCAACCTCAAAATATCTGAGATCAAAAAAAGTGTTTATTATGTTATGTTCTATCTAAATAATATGTTTATTTTCGTAAGCTGGCACTTTTGAAAATAGCCCTAAAATGTATGGAGGCTGGGTGATCTCCTTTAAATCTCCGAAAAAGACCAGATGCAGGAAAACCGACTTAAAAAAAAAAACCACTATAAAAAAATAACAAACCAAAACACAAAAAAGTGAAAAATTACTTTAGCTTGAGAAGCCGGTGACAAAGACACCAAATCCAAACAAAGGTCAAGCTTCAGAAGTCGGTGACAAAAACACCAAATCCAAACAAAGGTCAGGCTTCGAAGTCGGTGACCTTTGTTTGATTGATTTGAGTTTGAGTTTTTTTTATAATTGAATTTTATTTATTGATCTCAGACTTCTCAGTCACACTTACATATGTAGACATACTCATCAGTCATACATAATTATCATAGCTGGCCTTTATTATAACGAGCACGAGAACGTCTAAGAAGCAGACGTCCGCGCTCAGTTCTCGGCGCTTACTTAACAAAACTAAGAACTGGAGAATCAAACGAGCGACTTGCTACCCTTTTCGGTGTGACACGTCAAGTGTTAGAATATCGACTAAAAATAGCGCGACAATGTCTTACAAGTGAATACGTTCCAAGACATCTTGGCCTAGACCATATTTCTAGGGAAGAGCTTCTGAACAGAAACCTTTTTTTACCAAAAAATATTTTCGGAAATTAGGACAATACAAAATTAATTATTATCGCAGATGCAACCTATGTGTACATCGAAAAAAGCACGAATTTCTTGTTCCAGAGGAAAAGTTATAGTCTCCACAAGTTCCGTAACTTATTAAAACCATTCATTCTAATTAGCAGCGATGGATACATCATAGATGTAGTGGGCCCATTCCCAGCAACATCAGATGCAACTATAATGCAGAAAATAATGAATGACGAAGAGAATCTGCTGCATTGGTTACTGCACAGAGGGGACGTCTTTATTTTAGACAGGGGATTCAGGGACAGTATTACCGATATTGAATTCCTTGAATATGAAGCTTACATGCCACCAACTAAGGATAGGAACGCTACCCAATTATCGACAACACAAGCAAATGACTCTCGTCAGTGACTGTATGCAGATGGGTTGTAGAGGTAGTGAATGGGAAATTCAAAAACAGATTCAAACTATTAAAACAGACGTGTTTTAACTGAGCATTACCAAATATGTTTGCTGATTTCCGCATAGCAGCATCGTTCATAAACGCACATTATCGTGTCGCTACAGACCACAGGCTTGCGACTGAGTTCCTTCAAATAATCCGAACTCATATGAATGAACCGAACCTCTTGCATAATTATGTCGAAGGCAAAAACATTAATAGGCAAAAAGTTAACTTTGTGACCATGGATGCCAATATGCCACAGTTTGAAGAGTTTCCTCAGTTGACTGATGATGACATCATATTATTTGCTTTGGGATCCTACCACATTAAACTAGCCAAATCTTATTGTGCGGAACATTTTCGGAACGGAATATATTATAAAGAACTATTCCGAGATAACCAACTACATGACTTGTCAAGATATAACATTCGACAAAGTAATGTATGGCTGATCAGAGGACGCATACAATCTAGACACGTTAGGTCACGCGTTTACTATAGTTACATATTAATAAACCGTAATGAAACTGACAGAAATGCCATTGAGCAGTGGTACTGCACATGCTTAACAGGGGCGCGTACAATTGGAAATTGTGCGCATATAGTCTCAATTATTTGGTATATGGGGAAAGGTCGTCACACCGAATTTAATCTGCCAGTAGAAATGCTATCTACTATAATGGTAGACGAATAGTTATCAAGTTATTAAAACCTGGATAACAGTTGGTTGTAAATATGTATGTACATTACAATAACAAAAACTGTGATAAATACTTACCTACAATGTTGTTATTTTATCAAAAATATACAAACTTATACAACCTGTTTTTTTTGATATCCCATAACTCTAGGGTTATATTCTGTAGGTAAAAATAATACTAAAACTCCTAGAATAGGTGGTCCAAAAATGCATCGTTTCGGAGATATCATCAATCATAATTAAATTAGGTCCAAAATTGTCACCAGTATGACGAATCTTTACTTTTGCGAGGTTGCCAAACTTCGCAGTAGTGTAGTAAAATAAAATATGTAGGTACGAGTATGTTGGTATCGGGGCTTCCCGGCGGCAGCTAGTGAAGGGAAAGCTTCCTTGTCGACATCGATGAAACCTCAAGTAGTTTCAATATCTAAATTACGAAGCAAAATTTAAATGACATTACATCTTATTTAATATGCGTTTCAACTAAGAATAGGATGACCTTGACGCCATATTGTGATTTAATGCACGCTTTTCTAATACTTACACGCTCTTAAAAATATGAAAGTAACATTAACAAGATAATAACGATAATAAATACAATAATAATAACAATAAATTGAACATTAATTTGCAGTCCTTTTTAATGTAATTGTCGTCACAATAATTAAAGGTCATCCTATTCTTAGTTGAAACACATTGTACGCTTTAGTAGAACTACTACTGCACCAAAATGATCGGGTATACCTAAACTAACTACGAATTAGCATCATTAATTAAGGTTTGTAACCTATGGCTAAAGTTTAAATAAAGTACTGGGTGAAGGTTATTATTAATTTGAGCCACCTTCGTAATATTCGCGCTTTTGCTTGACTAGAAAATTCGTAATCTTCATTGAATAATTATGTGCGTTAAATCAAAGTAAGTGTTTAATGACATTGAAGACTAAGTACGGGTTTAATCGATATAGATTTTATTAAAAAGGCAGCACAACATATCCTAGCGCGCGGCGCGCAAGAGTTTGCCTAGATACTTACAATGATAACTCGGTGAAGTGCACCTGCTACGACTCGGGTTTTTCACTCTCTCATTGGCGCTTGTCGCTTTGTGTAAGTAAGATAGAGCTATTGAGTAGGTTCCTGCGTAGCGTCACGGGCTCGGGTGGGACGGTTAACAATGAGTACTATGTGTGTGTAGTGCTCGGAATATCAGGGTTGTCACCTACGAGTTTATAATGCGTAGGTAGTTATGTACGTAAGATTTTTTAGTCTTTCATTCATTAGGAGTCATTGGCTTTTTTCTGATTTTTCCTAAGTTAATTCTTCTAAGCGAAACGAACGGCCTGGATAGCCACATCACATGTACCCAATATGTTTTAGATATTCCAATTAAGTAACTGAAGAAGACTTTTTTGGAATTTATTATGTAGGTACAAATCAATAAACGAATTTAAAAAATGTTTATGTTAGTTTCCATGAGGTATCTATCCTAGCTGTTTACTTTTCTGAAACACTAAAAAGTTTTTCATTCCAATGTGCAAAGTTATAAAAAATATGTTATAAAACGTCGTATGACATACGTGCGCTTTGATAATTACAGCCTCTTCTTTCTTGTAGCAATATCGCCTCGGCTGTAATTTTAAACTTACCACACTTACCTGAATCATAATGTACTATTACGGTTTAAGAAATTTATTTCGCTCAAAAAGAATACAATTATTCACTTCTATGAGGAAACACATAATAATTACGATATAATAAGCGACGGTTTCGCTTGGTAATAAACTAAAAATGGCAAAATCTTACAATTTATACATTACTTTTACATGACAGTTAAATGTAATGAATGATTTATTTATTTATTTTATCATTTATGTACACACAGTAAAATACATAGGATGAAATGATCTTTTTTTAAATAAAAATAATTACAGAAGCTTCTTAAGAAGTGTTAAATAATTCTGCTATGCTCTTGGTGACTTACTAATTTAGTATCGGACATGAGGGTTTGCAAGCCTATTGCCATTAACCGGACACAAATCCAGACTCGGTGGCTGCTACTCAGAAATTTTTAATGGCAAAACCCAATAACACTGCTCGACCTGGGAATCGAACCCAGGACCCCATGCTCAACAGTCGCGTTGAATAGGTATGTGATGTGCAGGCGAATGCCGATTTGAATAGGTATATGATGACGTGACGAATGACATTTAATTGTTGTTCTAGGAGAGATGCTGCGTGTTTAATTTGAAGCCGGTGTAAACAAAACCAAATTCGACGGCACGGTTGGCGCAGTGGCTGAGCAATCGACTGCTGCGCTGCGTGTCGCGGGTTCGATTCCCGCACGGAACAAATATTTGTATGACCTACAAGTAGTTGTTCCGGGTCGGGTCTGGGTGTTTGTGCACGTGAGTTTAAATGTTTGTAAATGCACCCACGACACAGGAGATATTCCTAGTGTGGGGCAACGTTTTTTTATAAAAAAAATAGGCAAAATAGTCCCCGGTTGCCTTTGTTCCCACTCTTACCTATGACACATTTTAAGCGCACCTTTACTTGTTACAGATACATAGACGATTTCGGGAAAATGGTATAAGATCATCTTCTTACGAAAGAGTCTTGAATTTGACTCAGGTTCAAGAAATGAGGATCATGAACCTAATAATTGAAGATCCAACCTTATCTACGAGACGTGTGGGTGTAATAGTTGGAGTGTCTCACAATTTAGTGTGGAAATTATGGAAAAGATATGGGCTCCACCCTTACCATTATCGCAAAGCTCAAGGCCTATTACCCGCGGATAATTTTTCTAGAATAGCCTTTTCTCAGCGCATGAATGAACTTTTAATTCAGGACCCAAATATGATAGGTAAAATTTTATGGATGGACGAAGCCCAATTTACGCGCGCTGGGGTTTTTAATTCAAAAAACCAGCATCAATGGAAAACAGAGAATCCGCAAGCTGTGTGGGAAAATTCTTACCAACATGAGTTTTCTGTCAACATGTGGGCGGGAATTTTAAATAATAAATTAATAGGTCCCATAGAAATCCCGCACCGCCTTAACTCAGAAAATTATTTAACGTTTTTACGGAATCTAATATTCTTAGATTTTTTTGAGGATGTGGATCTGGAGACAATTCGCACAATGTGGATCCAACACGATGGCGCGCCTGCCCATTATGGGACACAGGTACGGGAATACCTAAACGAACAATACCCAGAACGTTGGATCGGGCGTGGAAGCCCGACTATAGCGTGGCCGGCGCGATCACCAGACCTTACCCCACTAGATTTTTACGTGTGGGGTACATTAAAAAGTAAGGTGTATGAAAAAAAATTTTTATCAAGGGACCATTTACTTAAGCGAATTGAAGAAGCAGCTAATGAAATGCGCCAAAACAATATTTATTTAAATAGGCAGATTCGCACCAGGCTAAATGTGTGCTTGGAATACCATGGCGGACACTTTGAAAATCATTTAAATTAAATGGATTACTTTAACAAAACTTGTTTTATTTATCATACCCTAAACCCATAAAACACACACACAACACATCAATTTACCCAAATCTGTCAAATCCCCGCAATCAATTTTCAATATATATTGGCATATTTTGACATATTTGGATAGGCGGGTAAAAATTATCAGTTTAGTTTACAAATTAAGAAAAATAAAGCCAGTGCTATACCAAATAGCCAAAAGTCCCAGGTTTCATAAGTTTCTAAAACTTAATTAAACAATGAAGTGATAACATTTAGGCCAGTTTGTTTTCGCTTAACTGATTTCAAATTATCCTATCCATCATCCTAGCGTTGTCTTAGTTGCGTCCATTAAAAACACTAAAAGCTGAATTTGATGAAACTAAAATTATAAAGTTCACCTACCTAATTTTGTTTGCTTACCGTACAAAATAGACCCTCGATGTGTCTAGATATCTAAGTTTCATTGATAAATACAAGTAATTCATTTTTATTCAAACCAATCATTCATATTTAAAGCTAAGAAAATGCGACGTTGTCATATTACACGTAAGGGTGTTTTACATTAATAATCGTGACTTTGCCGAATTATTTTGTATGAAAAATGAAAAAAAAAACGAAGGATTGGAACATAACTCATATGCCAGTTGATTCTTTGATATGGCCTCAATCATACCCTAGAGTTATGGGATATAAAAAAAAAACACGTTGTATAATACACATACATGTTTTTGTTATTCATACCTAAAATTTTTAGTTGAACCATTATTTATTGTAATTTATATCTAAAATATAGTTATTTAAAAAAATAAACACGCTTTTTTAAGTAAAATGTTTTTATTTTTTATTTAATAATCCCATCTATTTACGGAAAAAAAAATGTTATTTGTCTTTTTATGCGACTTCATAATAATATTGAAACTAGTCCCAAGTCTGTTGGTGGTTTGGGACATTTCATTTCATTTCATTTATTTTCATTAACAATTTACATTGTGTTGAAAAAATACATATTAAATAAAATTATCACATGCAGAAACAAATTCATATATAGACATACATAGACATAGACAGCGCCCATACAATTTTTTGCATGGTCCTTTGTAGTGTAAAACTTCAAACGACTTTTCAATGGTTTATTTTAGAAATAAAATGAACACCTTACAAAAGACGTCTTTCTCATTTCGTATTACTCGCCATCTTGCTTCTTTTCTTCAACTTACACTCGTTCAACCACTCATCCGATCATTCGTTTAGAAACATGCTTTCTTTACGTTTAGAAATGATCAGCTATACAGCCTATTATGAGTACTTAAGTCTTAATTGAATCCTACAAAAAGCAACAGTGCAATGTAAAAGGCTGTGCTCATAAATTTGAGATCTCCACTGTAAAGAGAATGAACGGTGTCAAGATGAACCAGATTTTAGACCAGTGGGGAATGTTGTTATCGGGCTAGCCAAAGGTGTCCCAAGGCATATCAACCATATAATATATTTTGTTAATTTTTATACCTCTGTTCCACTAGTTACCCATCTTGCCAAACAAGGGATTTATAGCCTTGGAACTGTTAACTACCTTACAAAAAATCACTGATGAAGAAATCTGTTCCCCGGGGAAGTTATGAAGAGCAAATGACTAACATTGATGGTGTTGATTTGACAGCTGTAAGTTGGAAGAACAATAAACCTGTCACTTTCTTATCTTCATATGTTGGTGCAGAACCTGTCTCCCAAGTAGAAAGATTTGACAAAGCTAATAAGACCAGGATCAAGAGTTCTTGCCCACGTGTAACAAAAGAGTATAATGCCCATATGGGCGCAGTGGATCTTCTGGATAGCGTCATTGGTAGGTATTGCAATGAGAAGCCGTAAGATGTACCTACGTATATTTTACCATCTATTGGATATGACTGTAATAAATTCCTGGCTTGTTTATAAAGACTTGAAAGGTACTGAAGCAAATTCATCAATTATGAATTTGTGTCACTATAGACTGGAGCTACGAATAGCTGAGATTCTGGCTAATGTAAATAGTGCATCTAAACTGTGTAACAAACGAGGAAGGCCCAGCACCAGTAACAGCGTTGAAATGGCAACACAAGCCATGAAAAGAAGAGGACTAGTTCAGCATGTTCCACCTAAAGACATAAGGACAGATAATGTTGGTCACTGGCCTGATGATTGCACCCGCAATAGATGCAAAATGCCTGGTTGCAAGGGATATACACAAACAAAGTGTGAGAAGTGTGGAGTAGCCCTTTGCCTTACTAAATCTAGGAATTGTGTTAATTTTTTTCTTAAATGTTCATATGTTATTAATGTCTAGTAAATGCATCGTGTTGTATTTATGTTATTTAATAAAAACCTATAAAAAATGATTTTTTATTTTTATTATTACTCTACTACATATATTAATGATTATTAAATCATGCATTTAAGAGTATGGTAATATTTTTTTTTGAGTTTTAAGCAGTAGGATAACCTACTGTTTTTCAATTTTCGAGTATTTACTTTTCTGTTTTTATTAATATTTATGTTAATAATAAAGAGTGGTTTTTAGGTCAAAGCTGTTTGTGTGCCTACCATTCAATAACAACTTGGAGAGATTTCAAAGACGAGTGGCATAGATTTAGATTCTAGCATATCCACTACGCTAGATTAAATCACCAGCACGTCCGCTGCGCCAGATTTGGCCGCTAGCACCTCCAATGCGCCAGGTTTAGCCGCTCGCACCTCCGCTGCGCCAGATTTATCGGTATGACTAGTTTCAGTGTTTCCTGTCATCATTATTTGCGAATTCAACTGAATGTCTTCAATATCTATGAAAGCTTACTTTTATTTAATTTGATTTCAGGTACACACAATTAAAATGATTACAAAATTAAAGGACAAATGTCAAAAACAGAACAAGAAAACAATGAGACTTAATGAGAAAGTTACAAGACAGAAAAAAAAATTGCTCATTTTAGTAACATTATCAAAGATTGATGGGATTTTTTATTATTAAATTCAGAATCCCAAGCTTTGCTTGCAAAATGTGCAGGACCCAAAGACTTATTAAAAAGACAAGTTGCAAAATCTAAATATTTGCCGTTAGAGAGGCAATATTCTGAAGAAATCAGAAAGTACCCTGAGAAAATGGTATCAACACATAAATGCTGAGCCTGGCTTTCGCAGTGAAACATTTGACACATTAAAAGCAAAAGTTCAAAGTAGTCATTTTCCAGTACTTTGTGCATTAATTTTCGATGAAATGCAAACAAAAAAAGTATTTATTGCGAAAGTTATGCCCTCGATGTCGCCAATCAGTGCCTCGTTATATTACTGAATTGCATAAATAGAAGATGGAAACTGCCTGTAGGATATTTTTTTATCACATCTCTAACGGGAGAACAAAAATCTATATTAGTGGAAATGTGTATCCGAAGGTGTGAGGAAGTGGGTGCCACAGTAGTGACCATAACATGTGACAGACCTGCTGCAAATTTCAGCATGTTTTGTTCACTAGGCTGTGATATCATGAAGGATCAAAATGTCACTACATTCGAAAGAGGTGAAAATAAAATATACATTTTTATAGATCGATGTCATACTATTAAACTGGTCCGGAAAGCTTTTGGAGAAATGAAAGTATTTTTTGACAATTTTGGCAGGAAAATTGATATCAATTATTTAGAAGAATTATTAAAACTGCAAGATCGTGAAGGTTTGCACATGGCGACTAAGTTCACGAAGTCACATTTGATGTTTGGCAAACACAAAATGAAGGTCCGCTTGGCTACTCAACTGTTGAGCAATTCAGTCGGTAACGCCTTGCACTACTGCAAGAATGAAACAAAGCTTAAGGGATTTGAAGGTTGTACAGCGACTATCAACTTCATACGAATAGTAAACGATGAGTTTGACGTCTTGAACAGTCACTCAGTTCGACCGCCAGGCTGGATAAAGCTGTATGCGTTGAAAACATAGACTTATAGAAGCGCTGTTTGAAGGAACCATTGCTTACATTCGCAATTTAACGCTGCAATCTAGTTAGTTAGTCATTAGTTCGCGTAGAAAAACTGGATTTATTGGCTTGATTATAAATATGCTGAGTACAATCAAGCTATTTGAATATATAGTTAGAGAAATTAAGGTACTAAAATATCTTCCTTTAGATAAAGTGAGCCAGGATTACGTAGAATTGTTTTTTTCGCCCATCAGAGCTCGTGGTGGATTTAATAATAATCCGAATGCAGTCCAGTTCAGAGCTGCGTTTAAGAGACTTTTTAGAAATTCGCGACGGTGGTGTCGGCAGCTGTATTTCTCCTGAACAAATGAATAATATATTAACTTGTTCCAGTAAAGTTGGCCCAGTCACTACTATAAATAATGTAACAGCAAAGAAATCCTTTATAGAAATTCCAGAGGATGATAGCGACTTGCACGAAGAGTTACTTGATTGTATGTACAGTAATCTTTCAGGATATACAGAAAGTGTGTTAACATATATTGCTGACTAGCAAATTATTATTAGTTTAAGAGGCAACAAGTTCGCGCCGAATACGATTTTAATGGTGTAACAAACTCACACCGCTATTTATCCAAAGTACTATGATGAGCGGATCGATAACATAGAAGACAGCAAGTCTTAAAGACAAGTAGCGCCATCTACAATCTTCGTGTGTAACAAACTGAACCAGCGCCACCCCGGGACTTATCTGCACTACAACTACAGAGGACCACACGACGCATAGTAATGCACACATGCAAAACGAAACCGCCTCATAAGCAGAGCTGTCTTCGAACAAATTGTCATGCACTAGGTTCTGAGCGCGTCAGCCACGCAGCCAGCTTTGATCCTTAGTAAACCTAGTTCCTGCTTCTATAGCCTAGGCCCAGTCAACAGGAACTAGACATCTAGGAGAGGTCTGAAAGGCGTTAGCCACGCAGTCCCTTTCATCCTTCCACAACTTTTGTAAAATTATATTAAGCAAGTTGCCAATAAAATATCACCAAGTCGAAGTAGGGGCATTAATTTCACCATAGCAACCCTACATTGGCGCCCAACGAAATAATCTACGGATACCCACATAACTGGACGGCCAACCATACATTGGCGCCCAACGAAATAATCTACGGATACCCACATAACTGGACGGCCAATCATACATTGGCGCCCAACGAAATAATCTACGAATATCCACATAACTGGACGGCCAACCTTACATTGGCATTCAACAAAAAACTAAGGATAGTACATAACTGGACGGCCTGCCTTACAATAGCCGCATATTTTGCTCGGCCTACCTTCAAAAATTGGAAAAATAGCCAAATACGTATTGACACTATCCCCATTTACAAATGTCAATTACAATGACACAGAAGCACTTTACTGAATTGGCTAGTACGATTACATAAACTCGACGTACCATGTCGGGAAAAAGTTTTGCAAATTGTACGAGGAGATATGAAGGCGAACGAAGTTTAGTTGTAAACCGTTAAAGCTTAAAACAGTATTGGAAACCTTGTTTATTCAGTAGTTATATCAGTTATATTAATATACAAAATAATATTGCAGCAAAAATCACAAGAACTAAGTAGTTATATTTTTCAAACTTGTAATGATTGTTTTTTTTTCGATCACGACTTCCTTCCAATTAAGTAGCCTAGGCACAGCAGATTTGTTGCTTGTGGTTAATAAATTTTATTCGACTCATTTAATGGTCATAGCTACCAAAATTCCGACAAAATATAAACGAAACTCGCCACATTTCAAATTATGGAACGATTTACTTCCAGTATTAAGATTGATGAGATTTAAAGTGGAGAAAAAATTAAGAAACGGAATTATTTCGACCAAATTTCAACAAATGCCAAGACTCAAAAACCGATTTCAAATATTAATGTCAGTTGCGCGCGCTTGTCAACGTACGACGCGCATTCTGTGTGATTTCGAACCGGTTTCGACTCACATCGTTTGACATAACATGTATAAAATATATTAATGCGTTCATATTTCATTCTTATCCAGTTTAATATCGAAGAGAGTGCGAATTAACTAATTGATTCAAAATACTTGAAAGAAAAAGGACCGAGATCAGATCAGATCAGAAACACTGGAGATTAGAGAAACTTACGGCATTATCACTACTCCTGTGCCCGTGGCCGTACCTGCCTCTACCCCTCAAACACCAATACAAAGGTACAATGACCCTGAAGTTGTCTCGGCGCCAGAACTTCAGAGCTTGATGGCAACCATAGAACAGAGCTTGAAGGAGGTGTGTGTGCGCTATTGCAGCTGAGAGAAATCTGAATGTGGAGCAGAAAATGCGCATCACTAACCTTTGCCGGAAGATTAGTCACGGGACCTCGCAGATGGCCGTCATGTACCAGCCCGTCAAAAATAGAGCCCTCCAATCGCACTACGCCGTCAAAACTCTGGAAAACCAACTCGATCTTTCGCAGCAGCTACAAAACCTTAAGCTGAGTATCGAAAATTCGACTAAACCTGCCCAGAGTTCTTCCTTTGCTGACATGGTAAAGAAAGGTGCCAACAATTTTATCCAGCCAAGTTCTGTAATTTCTGTTGCCATCTATCCGAGTGACAAATTGAAGACCAGCGATGAGACTAAAATTCGTGTCCAAAAAAATATCAGCCCTGAACAAATGAAGCTCTACTTGAGAGGCCTGCGCAAGACGAAGAATGGCGGTGTTATCATCAGCACCGAGACGAAGGACGACATCGAGAAGCTGAGACAGTCGGTGCAGCTCACCAAATCGGGCTTAACAGTAGACGAGCCCCATAAAAGGAAACCTAGGGATGCAATTATCGGAGTGCTGGGCATCCATGCAGGAAAATGAAGTTTTTACCTGTATATACAACCAGAACCTAGCCGAAAGACTTCAGGACTGCAGCCATGAGAAGTTTTTGAGTTTAATTAAATTAAGTCATAAGTCAGGTAACAAAGACTCGAAGACATGCAATTACATTGTTGAAGTATCTGCAGCCATACGCAAAGCCCTGATATCAGAAGACCGAGTTTTTGTAAATTGGTCATCATGCCCTGTGAGAGACTTTACTTTGGTCACACAGTGCTATAAGTGTCAGCAGTATGGACATGCGGCCAAGTCGTGTCGGCAGACATCGCATACCTGCACTCAGTAAAAGAATGTCAAAAGAAGGCTGACGAACCAAAATGCGCTACTTGCTTGCATTTCAAAAAGCCAGACAAGCATAACAAAGGTGCTGCTGACTGCCCGGCGTAAATAATGGCTGAAAAAAGGTAAATCAATTCTGTAGATTATGGAGACGCCTAAGAGCGCCGTTAATTAGTTATTTTTCTATCCTTTTTATTATATATTTTTAAATAAACTACCATTAGGATTAATAATTTAATTAATGATTTAGATAATTTTCTCTGTATCCGAGTCCAAAGTTTGTGAAGCTGAAAACTGCAAAAAATATCTATGTGGTTCATACTATGACCTCTGAGTTTGTTTCTATTTCTTCTCAGAGTAGTCAGGTACGAAACACCAGCCCCATCTAGTTTAAAAAAGAGACGTGTAAAAGTGTTTGTAAAAACCTATTTGCAAAATAAACATCATTTATCATTATCATTTAAAAAGCTAGAGCATGACAGTATCATTACTTACGCTGACGACACTGCTTTACTTTTTTCGGCTGACTCAGAAAATGAAGACAGCACGGATTTAATATTGTAAATAAATGGCTTCAAAATAACTCACTAACTCTAAATGCAGAAAAGACAAATTAGATTAAGTTTTATATATCGAATATCCCCACAGCGTTGCATACTCATTGTTGCCCAAACCCAGCAGATGGCAAATGTTAGTGTCCCAATATTAAGAAGACTGATAAAATAAAATACCTGGCTATTACAATAGACGAAACAATTTCCTTCAAACAACATATATGTCGCCGCAAGACTGTCTATCTGCTTAGAATATTAAATAATCTAATTAATAACCAATTTATAATGTTGCAGGTTTATAGGGTTTATAGGTATCTATAGGGTTGCATTTGCAGGTCTCGATCACGGTCTTGAATTTGTACCATCCTGTACATTTTTTCGACATCGCCTGATAACACGTACGAATACTGCCGAAATCGAAGCAATATATTAAATAAAGAGTCTTGAATATGTGGACCTGCATCTTGTAAATCATTAAGTGAGTAGCCAGACGTCGTTTTAGCACTACCATTAAAAACAACGCGTAATTTAGTCGACTCACTGGACGGGCGTAAGACAGCGTGATGAGGAATGAAGTAAGACTGCTTGGGAATCAATTCACTGGACTCGGATAAATGACCTAACTCTGCATACTCTTGTTCTTGTATAAACTGTGAGTACATATTTTTGAGGTTTGGACATCGCGCGAACCTTTTTTCAAGTGCTAAAAATTGTCGTTTTGCTAAATTAAAGGAGTTTCCTAAGCAATCCGGTTCTGTTACAAGAGGCAACCTGACGTGAAAACGACCATTTTCGTCCCGGTAGGTATGTTTTACAAAAAATGGCCTTCACAATCATTCAAATCATCAATACAACCCTCCAAGTTCATATAATCTCAAAGAGTGACTTTTTCATGAAATAGCTATTGAATGTGATTATATGAACTTGGAGAGCTGTATTGATGATTTGAATGATTATAATTCTGTAACTCCATACGTGTTACTGGCGCGATTCATATTATCATCAACATAAAACTTGACACTGACCTGCAAATTGATATAAACTTGAGAAAATTTAAATTTCGCGGGCTACCCTTGCCCTTCCACCTTAAGCAGTCCTTGTTATTTAAACTATTTTGGATATCAAGCTGTAACTGACAAATACTTTCACGAGCTGATGTTCGCCTACGAAAACCAAATTGATTAGCAGGTAAAATATTGTTTTGTTCTATGTAAAATTCCAACCTTTGTTTTATTAATTGTTCAAAAATTTTACCAACACAGGATGTTAGAGCAATAGGACGATAGGAATCTGGATCAGACCGACACTTATCTGGCTTCAAAATGGGTACCAAACAATCAAACTTCCATCAATTAGGCATATCATTGTTCAACCACAAATTATTCAATATTTTGAGAAAAGTGTGCAAACCCTTATCACTAAGCTTTTTTATCATAATGTATGGAATGCTATCCAGTCCAAAAGCACTATCTTTTCTAGAATAAACAGCAGATTTCAATTCTTGTATCGAAAAAAGGTATTACTAAAAAGACATTTTGAGAGTTTGACTCACTGGCAATGGGGAAATTTGACTTATTATTTACATAATCTGGGGTAAATTTTTGCAGAAAATCCTGAATCCAATTGACGTCATTATTGCTGCAAGAATATGTTTTATTAAATTTCCGCATATATTTCCAGATTCTGGACAGAGGCGTACATCGATTAAAGGAGCTGCAAAGTTCAACCCAACCCTTTGATCTTTCTGTTTTCAAAGTAAGTTTTTTGAGAGCTTGCAATCTTTTAAACTTAATAAATGTTTCATCTGACGGATTGTTTTTAAAATTTATATAAGCTGACTTAGACTTTTGAACTGCTTCTGAACATTTTTTATTCCACCAACGAAGAGGAGGGGCTTTTATCGAATTCCTATAAGAGTTACGAATAGAATAGTCAGCCGAGGAAGAAGCTGGCGTATTATGATAAGGAAGGGAAGTCCCTTCCTTATCAAACAATTTGACAAAACTCTGTATAACTTTCCAATGGAGTAACGTGATGATCCTGGAAAGTAGATAGTTGTAAATCTACACTTTGTTCATACATTTTCCAATCTACCATTTTAAAGTTAGGATACGTGGGCAAAGGGGAATGACAATTTTAGGCCCAGAGTTGCACATGGGATTGGTTGCCCTAAAAAAATAAGTCAATATTTTTCCCATGTCGTCCACGTATTCATTAGTCTGTGCAAGTCAGCAACATTTTTTCGAAAATAATGAATATTAAAACGATTAAAATAATGAAACTTGTACAAAAACTAATTTCTAAATGTTGCCTTTACAAAAAAATGTTGACAGGTAACTAATCGGAATTATCAGTGATCTTCAGCGTTCATTTTCTTCCAAGCAAACATATTTACATTATAAATCACAGTAATCCCCCTTAGTAATGATTATTATTTCTACTTTTGAAGATGCTATTGATAAAATAAAAAAATAAAACTATAATCGATCTATCGATTTTTTTTTCACTTTTTATGGCAACACCAAGTCTTACTTGTGTCAGCTACCGGGAAACGTAAATGTCGAAATCATTGCTTGTTTGCAACTCCATTGCGGTGACTTGTGTTTATTTATTGCGGTTTAAATTGACTACTTTTGCCCATGAATACTACTGACTCCGACGATACTCCTATACCCGACGACCACGGCCTGATTATGGATTCTGCTCCAGCTACTCACAACACTGGCGACAACTTGGATTTGATGTTAGAAGTTTCGACCGACGAACCCGGAATTCACTCTGGACCTAGTTGTTCAATACAGTCATCATCTACTGCTGTAAGTGGTGATCTACGTTGTGTAAACTGCGGTTTAAATGTATCTAGAATGCGAAGACATAATTTGGAAATCGCTGAAGTTCGACGTCTTATACAACGATGGATTGGCCATGTGAGAACTGGAACAGTATGGTTGGACGTAATTACTTGGTCAGTTGTCTTTACCGTTTAGTCTATTTTCTATCTGTGACACGGTGTGATTTATACTCTATGCTTTTCCCTCCGGTATTCATTCATTGTGTTTTACGTGTGCTTGATTAAGAATTAAAACTAAGTATTTAATATAATATACCGAGTTTTATTAATATCTAATATTGGCGACGAGAAGAACCATTATTGAAAATAATATAGTGAAAAATTAACAGTACTATCAGAAAAATTAATTGTAAAATAAAAGTGCCGGCCGGCGTGACGCCATCTTTGCGTAAATTGCTATGCAAATTGCAGTAAAATCTGATGTCATCTTCAGAACCAGCTGAAAGTTTGGATAAAAAAGGTCAAAAACATAAACTACAATTAGTAAGGGAAGGAAAGAGAACTTTCATTTATAAATGTTCAAAAAGTGAATTACTACAATTACTGCAAGAAGAAAATATCTCGTGTAGCAGTGACAGTGTAGAAAATTTGCGAAAAACATTAAGCGAACATTATAAAAGTAAGGAGAATTTAGTAGAACAGAATCCAGAGAAACAAAAAATAAAAATGTCCATGTGCGGTGACCTGAAAGTTTTCGACGGAGATAAATGGGAAGTTTTCAAAGAACAACTCGAATGTTTCATACTTGTTAATGACATCAGCGATGAAAAGAAGGTGCCATTGTTACTAACCAAAATATCACCATCAGTATTCGAAACTCTAAGCTACATATGCTCACCAAACAAACTTAATAAAATATCGTTTGAAGAACTTAGCAGCAAACTTGGAGATAAGTATGCCAAACCATTATCTACAGCTTTGGAGAGGGCAGCTTTCAGGAAGAGAAACCAGCTTCATAATGAAAACATAGAGGATTATGTTTTGGCTTTGAGGAAATTAGCAATGGCCTGCAAGTTTAAAGATAAGGAAGACCAAATTAAAGAGAAATTTATGGAAGGAGTATTGTCTAAGGTTATCAAATTTGAATTGATGAAAAGTGAGACGGACCTGCCACTAGAAAAATGTATTTCACTGGCACGCACCGTAGAAGCTGCATTATTACAGACTAATAATAATAGTGAAATGACAGAAGTCTACTACACTAACAAAGGAAAACCAAAACAAGATACTAAAAACAAGAACAAGAACAACAACAGTGGTCAGTGTTTTTGCTGCGGGAAGAAGAATCATATCAAAGCAGACTGTACTCTGAAGTTCAAATACTGTTCAGAATGTGGCCAACAAGGTCATATCTTCAGGATGTGTCCGAAAAAACAACGACAAGCCAATGTTGTGGAGATGAACCCTGGGAACGATAAGGAGGATGTAAAGCAGGTGGAAGTACCCAGTAAAGATGTCGATAAAGAGTATATTAAGACTTATGATATTAATAGTGTAAGTAAAATACCTCCTTTTCATCTAGATATAAAGGTCAACGGTCAAGACATTTCTTTTCAGTTAGATACGGGGTCAGATGTAACTGTGATGTCATTCAAAGATAAATCAATTTTTTTTAAAGAATTTCAGCTCAAGAAAAGCAACATACTATTTAAGAATTTTGACCAAAGTATTTCCCGTCCATTAGGTATTATAACAGATGTACCAATTACATTTAAAGATATTAATAAAAAATTAAACCTTTTCATAGTACCAGACAATGTACCTAGAGTCATAGGGCGAGACTGGTTACATGAGTTTAAATTATGGCCTCCAAAGATTCAAAATAGTCTGAATATCGGTATTAATATGATACAAACTGTTTCAGATGCACAGCAACATCTAAAAATCCAGTTCGCAGAAGTATTCAGCCCGGGATGGGGAAATTTTAAAGGTGATGTGATTTCATTAAAGCTACAACAGGATGCTAAACCCAAGTGCTTACCAGTCCGGCGAATACCATTTGCCCTCAGAGAAAAGGTAAATAATGAAATTATTAGATTAATTGAAAATGGCAGAATTACCCCAGTAGAACAAAATGAATGGGGTACACCAATTGTGCCAGTTTTAAAACCAGATGGATCAGTTAGACTTTGTGGTGACTACAAATTAACAATTAATCCTCACTTAGTTTTTGATCATTTTCATCTTCCCCATATTGAAGATATTATGGATGTTTTAAAAGGGGGAGAATACTACTGCGAACTGGACTTAAAAGAAGCTTATTTACAAGCACCACTAAGTGTGGAAAGTAAGGATTGTACCACTATAGTTACTGAGTTAGGCACTTTCAAATATAATTTTCTACCATTTGGTGTAAGTACAGGGCCAGGTTCATTCCAACGGTTAATGTCCAAAAAATTAGCAAACATTCCGAATACTATTGTATTTATTGACAATATTTATATTAAAGGAAACACCTTGCAAGATGCGTATGAAACAGTTTGTCAGGTTTTAAAAAGATTAAAGGAAAGTGAATTTAAATTAAAACATAAGAAATGTAAACTCTTTACTACTTATTTAGATGTTTTTGGTTATCGCATAGACAAAAAGGGAATTAGTGTTATTAAATCCAACATAGAACCTTTATTAACTGCAGAGACACCAACCAATTTAACATTATTAAAATCATTTTTGGGAAAAATTAATTATTACTCTAGATTCTTGAAGGATATGGCAACCATTATATCACCTTTATATGAATGTACGAAAAAAGACAGGTTTAATTGGACATCAGAGTGTGAGGAATCTTTTAAGGCTATAAAAAACAAATTAGCTTCAACAAATATTTTAAGACATTATGATCCTCAATTACCTTTAATTTTAACTTGTGACGCTTCAGATACAGGGCTTGGAGTTGTATTATCAAACAGAGATAGGGATGGTACAGTTAAACCTATCTCATATGCAAGCAAAAAATTAAATACGGTAGAACAAAAATATTGTACTATAGATAAAGAAGCTATGGCGATTGTGTATGGTGTAACAAAGTTTTATAATTATCTCTATGGACAACCATTTGAATTGGAGACCGATAATGCAGCCTTAGTACGAATATTTGGACCAACAAAAAGTATTCCTAAAATGGCTGCCAAAAGACTACAACACTATGCCATCTTTCTATCAGCTTTTAATTATAAAGTACGACATATCAAATCAACACTTAACCCGGCAGACTTTTTGTCAAGAACGGTCACTGTAGATAACTCAAAAAACGGTGAAGTTAATACTTACTTATTATGCTCTGATGACAATGGGGTTTGCTATGTAAATGAATCAGAAATGGAAACATTAAATTGGAAAATAATTCAAGATATATCAAAAAGGGACACTATTTTCTCCAAGGTTATAAGATATCTGACTGACGGCTGGCCCGAGAAGAAAGAAATTGATTAAGATATTCTTCCATTTCACCATAGAAAAGATGAATTATCACTAGATAGAGGTTGCATATTTTGGGGATATCGTATATTAATTCCTCAGGCCATTCGTGAGGCAGTATTGGCGGAATTACATAAAAGTCATTTTGGCATTATCCGAATGAAAGAGATAGCTAGGTCATATTTTTGGTGGCCTAATTTAGATTCCTCGATTGATGGTATTACCAAAAATTGTATGTTTTGTTTACAAAATAGTAAAAGTCCTTGTAAAATTCAGAAGCCATGGCCTGTACCACCTTCAACATGGTATAGAATTCATGCTGATTTCTTAGGCCCCTTTTATAATAAAATGTTCATGGTAGTGGTAGATAGCTATTCTAAATGGCCGGAAATATTTGAAATGGGAAACATTACTAGTAAACGCACTATAGAAATATTAAAAGGTTTATTTGCTCGTTATGGCTATCCTATACATTTAGTTACAGATAATGGAAGGTCTTACACAAGCACTGAGTTTCAAGAATTCTGTAAACTAATTCAAGTTAAGCATACATTTTCCCCACCTTACCACCCTGCTACAAATGGTGCAGCTGAGAGATTTGTAGAAACATTTAAATCCGCTGTTACAAAGATAAAAGAAAGTGGACAAGATCTTTATTCAGCAATTAATTTGTTCTTATCTGATTATAGAAGTACCCCACAACGTACCACCGGAGTGTCCCCGGCTAGATTAATGTTGGGTAGAGAAATCAGAAATAGATTTAGTTTGTTGAGGCCACCACCTTTGGTAGAGACTGTGCAGGAAAGAGTGGAGGGGAGAGAGCAGGGAAATAGAAATTTAAAATTCAAAGTTGGACAAAAGGTAATGGTGCGGGATTACAGGAAAGATAGCAAGCCATGGGTTCTGGGTTTAGTAATTGAGGAATCAATACCTGATGTTACCTATGTAATAGATGTTGAAGGCTGTAAATGGAAACGCCATGTGAACCAAATGTTACAGTGTGCAGAAACATTAAGTGAAAGTTAAGCTAAGCCAAAAATCTATTATTAACTAGCTTTCAACATCTACTTAGAAAATTTAAAACCACTTTATATATTTATAATTAAGTTAAGTACCTACATGTTTAGTGTTAAATTAATTATAGGTTAATCATAAATATAATTTATAATTATAATAGGTATAAGCTACCTAATCTGAGTGTATGCATACTGTTATGTGTGGGAGAGTGTGAGAACTGGAACAGTATGGTTGGACGTAATTACTTGGTCAGTTGTCTTTACCGTTTAGTCTATTTTCTATCTGTGACACGGTGTGATTTATACTCTATGCTTTTCCCTCCGGCATTCATTCATTGTGTTTTACGTGTGCTTGATTAAGAATTAAAACTAAGTATTTAATATAATATACCGAGTTTTATTAATATCTAATAGGCCAGTTAAATCAATACATATTTATGTTTATCTAATAATACTATTTTAGACGTATTTTCAGTGCTGACTTTTAAACTTCATCTTTTTTTTTAGGTACAAGTTTCCAGTGATAGTCTAGTGTGCCATGCATGTTGGACCAATGCTTGGGATGAGATAAGACATCCAACACTTTTAAGGAAACGATCACATATACTGAATACAAACACTACACGTGAAGCTGCTATTAGAAATATGGTTGCCCAACAGATAGCACCTCGTTAGGTAATATAATTTTTGTGTTGTGTCAATAGATTTCAAAGAATTGAATATTTTAATTACGGCTAACTAAAAACATAAAATAATTTCATTAAATCAGCTGTTTGCTTTTTATTGCAGTTGACAAAAACAACACTTCTCTGTCATACCTGTTGAAGAAGGACTGACAGAGCAGCATCACATTCTGCTTTAGAACAAGAACCCGATGCAACAAGACATAGTCCTACTCTTGAATCTGAGGCAGACTCTGCGGCTTCTACTCAAGCAGAAGAAAGGAATGCAGATTTACAGTGACAATAACCACATACTACTGCCAAACTATATATGGGCACCAAGTACACAACGGCAATGTTTTTTCCCTGGTTGCAACGCTATTGAAAGACTTTTAGTCCCAACATCACTACGCGTAAGTTTACTTTGCGATTATAATTCCTACGTGCCTTCAGATTGTAGGATCTGCTCATATCACTTGACCAGTAATTCATGGGATTTATTGTTGCAATCAGTATTTAATCCTCTCAGAACATTTAGCTCATCGCAAATGGAAGAACTACTCTCTTTACTGAAAGATAATATGCATTAACATTTCGGCAACCCTTGATTACATGTAAATTAAATGACAATACTTGTGAGATAAATATGACAAATAACGAACCATTGAGCAACTTTGAAATCGACGATTTACTTAAAAATAACTTAACTAAATTACGACTGGACCACACCAATGCGGAAGAACGTGAGGCTATAACCAAATCATGTTTTGAATACAGAGACATATTCCATTGTGATGAACTTCCTCTTACTTTTACCAATCAGGTAAAGCATCAGATTAGAACTAAAAATGAAGATCCCATTTATGTCCGCCCCTATAGACTTCCACCGTCGCAAAATATAGAAGTACAAAAACAAGTTGAAAAATTATTGCAAAATGACGTCATTCAGGAATCTTTTTCGCCTTGGAGTGCACCCGTACATCTTGTACCAAAAAAAATGGACGCCTCGGGTGATCAAAAATATAGGATGGTTATAGACTATCGATGCTTGAATGACATAACTACGGACGATAAATATCCCTTACCTAACATAAACGACTTATTTGACAAATTAGGGAAGTCCACCTACTTTACGACACTAGACCTCGCAAGTGGCTACCACCAGCTGGAAATAGATAAAAAAGACAGACCCAAAACTGCGTTCACTACCCCATCAGGGCATTTTGAATTCACTCGCATGCCCTTTGGCCTTAAGACCGCACCTGCAACATTTCAACGCGCAATGGATAACGTGTTGAGGGGATTGCAGGGTATCCATTGCCTGGTTTACCTAGACGATATAATAGTCTTTTCAAATAGCTTGCAGGAACATATAGATAAACTTAGGAAAGTTTTTGATCGACTTAGACAAACCAACTTGAAGGTGACGCTTGACAAATGCGAATTTTTACGTACAGAAGTACTTTATTTAGGACACAAAATTACCAAAGACGGGCTAGAACCCAACAATGACAAAGTAAAAGCAGTACTAGACTTTCCGTTACCGAGAACGCCCACTGAAATAAAAAGTTTCCTGGGCTTAGTCGGTTATTACCGTAAATTTATAAAAGACTTTGCTAAAATCACGCAACCACTCACCTTTTGTTTAAAAAAACGAAACAAAGTACAGATCAGCCAATCCTTTATCCATGCCTTTAATAAGTGTAAAGAGTTGCTAGTAAACGCGCCTATTCTTCAGTTCCCCGATTTCTCCAAACCTTTTGTCTTAACCACGGACGCCTCCAATTATGCTCTAGGAGCAGTCCTTTCACAAGGCCCTATTGGAACTGACAAGCCCATAGCCTACGCGAGCCGCACTTTAAATGACGCGGAGACACGTTATAGTACAGTAGAGAAAGAAATGCTAGCCATTATTTGGGCAACAAAACATTTTCGTCCGTACCTATATGGGCGTAAATTCACTATCTACACGGACCATCGTCCTCTAGCCTGGCTTACCTCATTTAAAGAGCCTGACAGTAAGCTCACTCGATGGAAGCTTAGATTGGCTGAATTCGATTTCGATATCATTTACAAAAATGGGAAACAGAACAGTAACGCGGATGCCCTGTCACGTATAAAATTAAATATACTTAACAATAATAATGATAACGAATCCATGAAGTGTAACGCAAGTGACACGAACAAAGACAACGATACAATAGTCATCTCCGATTCATCGGAAACGATTAGTGCGCGCTCACTTACCTCTTATCCAGTCGGCTCTCCAACATCTAGTACTATTACAGCCCCGTCATTACCTGAAACAATTCACTCTGCCGAGGATGTTGATACCGACGGAATCCCCATATTAAACGAAGCAGTAGACACGAAGCCCCACCAAGTTCTTGTCTTTACCTGGAACAGAAACCAGACATCAGTTAAAGATTTATCACGGGATAAACAAAAAGTTTTAGAGGTTCACTTACCTGTTGATAATCCCAGTTTAGTTAAAAACTTCCAACTAGAATACATAAAACCTAAAACTAAATATTTCTTTTATTTCGAAGACAAAATTCACAGAAGTCAGTTTACGGATGCCGTTACTCGATTATTTAAAAAGAATACAGTTAAAATTTATGAATGCACTAAAAGAGTGGTATACATCGAAGACGAGGTCGAGCAACGCGCAGTTATACTTACGTATCATCGCGGTAAAACATGTCACCGCGGAATTAAAGAAACGCTCATGCACCTTAAACGGACATACTACTGGCCAAATATGGATATAACTGTTGCTACTGTGATTAATACTTGTGACATCTGTCAGACAATGAAATATGACCACAAACCCATTAAACCGCAATTACAGCATACTCAAACCCAAACCAAACCATTTGCCGAAATCTTCATAGACCTGTATTCCATTGAAGGGAAATACTTTCTTACCACAGTTGACGCATTCAGCAAACTAGGACAAGCCTTTGAATTACCCAATCGCTCGACTCCTGAAGCAGTTCGCGCACTTATCAAATATTTCTCATTTTATGGCGTACCAAATAAAATCAGTGCTGACTCTGGGTCAGAATTCAACAACATTTTATTAAAAGAAACTTAAAATAGACTTGCACATAGGCACTGCACATAATCCCAATTCCATGGGAATAATAGAGCATTTTCATTCTACTATAGCAGAGATATATCGTAGCGCTAAATATGAACATAAAATAACAGACGCAGCCAACGTCTTGACATATGCGATTATGGCCTACAATCAAAGTATTCATTCCACGACAGGTCTTACACCCTTTGAAGTTGTTTTTGGCCATACCGAATCTAATAGTACTTTTGCCGTAAATTTTGAGAAACAATACACACAACAGTTAGTGAAAGATCATGTTCAGCGAACGAAATATCTCTATAAACAGCTAACAGATAAAATAATACAAAATAAGGAAAAAGTAAAAGAAAAACGTGGCGGAGAGACGTCATTTGATGTACAAGAAGGGGATGATATATACATAAAAGGGGTAAACATCAGACGTAGCAAGGATAAACCTCACTACCAAAAAGCTACAGTAACCGGAGATATTACTAGGAACACTTGTCCAGTTAAAATCAAAACCCGCGATACCAAAGTACCCATTAAGGACATTAAACGACCTTCACAGGTGCCTCCTCGTGCTCCTGATCCTGACCTTCAGGACCCAGGCCCTTCAACTGCACAGAATTAATAAGAATCCAGGAGTGATTCTTACGAAGCAAGGTCAAGCTAGAGTAAGTTATGATAAGTGGAATATTATTAAGGTTTTAGATTTAAGTTCGATGCGAGAAGACTTAGAGTTGAATATAAAAAAATATGTAAAGTTCAATATCCAAGTCAGGAGTTACTTTGGAAATAAAACATTCGATCGACAATTGATGGACGTGAAGTTTCAAACCGATTATGTCATGAATTCCAGTATGGAAAAATTCAATCAGTTAGCTCCATCGATTAGAATTAAGCGAGGGATCTTTAACCCCCTAGGATCTATTATTAAGATAATTAGTGGTAATTTAGACTATGACGATGCTATCAGGTACGAACAATTGATTGGGGATATAAAAACAAGTCAAGATACTTTAACTAAAAAAGTAATCGTTATTTCAGAAATGTCCAGATCGCTGATTAACGTGGCGAATTCTACTATGAATAATTTCGTCCACATAAATGAAGAGTTATGGGAAATGCGAAATTTGATACACAAAACTAATATTAATATAACAATACATAATTTCGTTATCGTGTATAATTTATTCTTACATCATTTCCAATTACTCTACATTCGGTGGGATGCAATTGAAACTTCAGTAACCTTCAGTAAACTAGGAATGTTGCATCAGTCTCTTATAAACTCACATGAATTACTAGAATTATTAAAAGTAATAGAACGAACTAATAAACTTGTATATCCAGTTAATTACGATAATAGTAAAATTAGAACAGTGTATAAGTATAAAAGCCTTTTCAAAAGGAAGTCAAATAACATTCGTTTTAGATATACCTATAGTAAAAGATGATATATATAACTACTACCGAGCAATCCCGATTCCTACAACTAATCCTTCTAACCAAACTACACTCATAATTCCCAAATATCCTTACCTGCTAGTAAAAGGGTCGAAAATGGTCTCGCTCTCCCAGCCATGCACCGAACTCTATGAGGAGACATACCTATGTAATGAAGGTATGATGCTATTCGTGGAGGAAGATACTTGCATAGCGGCTTTGATGAAGTTCTCCAACAACATTAATTCCTGCAATTCAGTTCCAGTCGAAATCAATAACCTAAAGATCCAGCCTGTGGGGAAAGACCGATGGATACTCTACAGTAAAGCGGAAACCATCCTTTCAAAGATCTGCGAAAATAATGAAATAACCAAAGATAAGATACGAGGTACTTACTTCTTGATGTTAGACGATAACTGCAATGTCCAGATTGGCGAAATGACTCTTAAAACCCGCTATAGCACCACGAGTAGCTTGAACATGCCGAAACTGCTATCATTAATCTTCCTGAAATCGTGCTCTCCGAATCTCAGATGCAGCGAAAACCTATTAACTTGGATACAAGTGATTTAATGAATTTACAACAACTTAATGGCCTGTTAAAAATCAGTGAAAGTGAAGTGGAAAATAACTATGAGGCGGTGATAAATGTGAATTATATATATTATTATATATAATCATAATTTTAGGCATTTCTGTAACTCTGATATATAAATACTGTAATTTCAAATTTCAAAATAATCCGAGCGATAACAGTCCCTCGGATAATTTTGAAGCTGCGGGGGGAGGCGTTATGAATGCTCTACCTGTCTTATCTCTAGCAAGTAGTCCGGTGGGAACGATAACAGTACGCTGATCCCAGCTGCGACGGGCGGGCTCTGCTGACTAAGCATTTTTGATATTGTTAGAATGTAACTCTATACGCTAGATAATAAGTGAATGTTTATCCAGTTGTTAGTTAAGTTAGAATGAGCCAGTGAGAAATAAACGGTCGTCAAGTAAAGTTGTGCCTTTTAAAAACTCTCCGAGACTCCCCGGTAACTTAAGTAGCTACACCATTGTGTTTATTTCCAATATCATGTCTTTCTATTTTGTATCCTCTAATCTTAAAACGTTTGATGGGAGTGACCAGGTTTTTGATATAATTGCTACATGTATGTTATGCTCATAAAGAAATTGGGTTAATAAAAGTTTGTTACTTAAAATACTTTGTGCGTTCCACTGCATTATATTAAGATCCAGTATTAGATGTGGAAGTACTGATACGGAAAGTTTGTTTCAGAATATCCTTTATATAGGTTGAATGAATGGGATAATCTTTTTGATTTAATATAATTTTAGTTATAGCATTTGTTAATGTATTCATAAAAAATCTGATTTGGTCAAATTAATAATCTGTGTTTCAATGTTCTTCTGTGTTAATTTAGGAAAAGAATGTTCATTAAATAAATCGGAATATTTAGCGGCTCTGGACTTGACTTTGTTTTCTTCTATTTTCATTTTTTTCTTTGGGCATGTGTTTGAGATGGAAACATGGTTACCACCACAATTGACACATTTAGTGCTTTTAGGATCTTCTTTACAAATTTTAAAACTATGCTAGTCTGTATATATGGAGCATACAACTTCATACTTACAATATTTTGCAATATGTCCAAACTTCATACATTGCAAACATTGTTTGACAGGAGGAACGTAACAGCTTACCTCGTGCCTCCAGGAGTCAAGATACACATATTGCGGTAACTCAGTAGAGGCGAAAGTAACCGCAACAGTTTGAGTTGGGTCATACGTGACGGCGCCACACACACTTTGTACGCGGCGCATGAAGCGCCTCACCTCTAAGACATTTCTGGAACTTCCAACCAAAGCAAATATCCTTTTATTAGACAAATCTGTAGGGACTGAGGTAAGAACCCAGGTCACCTCGGTGTCGACAGCAGGTATTGTTGCGTTTAAGCCCATTTCCTCTAGAAGCCTTTTATTTTGTAGGAATACATTGGCATTGTTGGATAAGTCAAATGTAATACCTATTTTGTTCTTATTAATCGATTTTAAATGTAATATGCCAGTGACGCAATATTTGCGTATAGCATGCGAAGTAGCCAGTCTGTCTTTATCAGAAAATTGGCGTTCAGTCTGATGCGATAAAAATACAATGTATTCAGTTTTTTTACTGTTTTCAGGATACTTCCTTGAGTATCCGGGGACTTTAAATACTTGGTACTTCCTGGTGTTGTCTACTGCATCATCGGAGTCGGAAGAAGTCTCCGTGGTGTCCCGTACTGCTCGACCATCAGGAGGCCCCGCTTGTTTTCGCTTTTTACCACTCCCTCCCAGTATTTACAGTATTTATTTTCCCTCTTTTACAGTATTTTACAAATTTATACACTACTATTTTTAATTAGAACTAATTTTAAGGTAATTCAACAATATATGACATATTAATTTTAAATTAAATGAAATTTAGCGCCTTGTTCGTTTCAAGGTTCCCACGCTTTTTTTCGTGTCCAATGACAACAAAAATAAACGAGGCCTCTGACTTGACACTTGACAAGTTTGACACTTAGTCAATGTTGCAAGGGGGCAAATTCTAATTTCCTTAAATATTTAATGATTTCTTTCAATTTTTAAAACGTTCTGAACTCTACTTACGAGTTTTTATGAAAAATTGTGTCTTCAAAATAAGGTTTTTATAGTCTCAGTTTAAGTTACAAGAAAACCAATTAATTTGATTGAACCATGTTCTCTATTTTTCCCCGTATTCAAGGAAAGGCGAATGCCCATCATCATCATCATCATCACATCAGCCCGGAATCACCCACTGCTGGGTATAAGCCTAATGGTAATGCCCATCAGCCATATAAAAAAATGCCTGAAATGAACAACAATGAAATATACGCCAAATCGTAGGTAACCCATTACAATTTCAATAATTATCAAAAAACTAGGTAGAAGTCAGTTACAAACCTTTTTCTGAAATATAGGTTAAGTCTAGGCTAAGGATTTCAGGTTCGTCGACAAAAAGCCGAGTCGTCGTTTAGGCGGTTCCAATCTAATTAAAAAATGGGTATCGTGCGCAGAAGTAAAATCAAAATCCTTAAAAAATGGCCACAGTCGTCGTTATATCATAAAAAAAGCAATCCGTACGTAACTCAAGTTGAAAGCGCTCGAATCAACTTGTAAACAAACAATCGAAAATGCAGTAATGTCAAACTGTCAGTAAGGCAAAGGGCATGTGATTCATACAGCCTACTATACGTTTTATATTTAAAAAATAATTTGATTTTAATTAATATTGACATGCGTATATTATTTTGATTAGATTTATGGAACACATAGGTCGCAATTTATTAAATTAATGATAACTGTGCACTAATTCTGTAAAATACTTCGGTAGGGATTATTTGACGGTTCCTGTTTGGCTGAACTTACTCGTGTCAAATAAACACTGACCTCTAAAAAAATAAGATTGAATTAAACGGATATCAAGTTAAATATTTTAATGATTCCTATATTTTTATACCCTACCTAAATAAACTTGAGAATTATTTCATTAGACATATTTTATTTTAAAAACAATTAAGAACTTATGTAGTTTTTGTCAATTTCAAGCATTTTATAGTCATTCCCCTTTGTAAGGCAAAAAATCTTAAGTCAAAGTAAAAGTCTTTGAAAAATCAAGGTAGGACATTTTTATTAGTTGTTATTTAGCGATCGCAAGCTTGCGACAGCGTTGTTACCAATGTCGAGACTGCAGGCCCAGCCGTTCCTTCGCATTATTGTCGTAAAAAGAGTTCTTGTCTATATTTATCTCTTTTTAACTTAATTAGTAATTTATTTAAGTTACACCTAAGTGAAAAAGTTTTATAAAAATATTTAATGATGATTACAATATGCGATTCTATACACCCAAAAAAAAGACAAATGTGTTATCTGTACAAAAGTTGAAAATACAGAATTATTATCAGAAAAAGAAATCAAAGACATGGCTTTTCATTCCGAGGAAAAAAAGGCTAGCTACCAAAGATTTAAAATCCATCAGAAATTAACTTCCAACGATACGCTCACCGTTAGCTTCGACCTGAAAAAAGTACTTAATACTCCTTACGGAGAGGGTATGTTGCTATATTACTCTGGGAAATACGCCGTTTATAACTGTACATTCTATGAAAGCAAAACCAAAATAGGACATTGTTATATATGGGGAGAAAGCGATGGGAAAAGGGGTGGCAATGAAATTGCTACTTGTATTTATAATTCCTACCAGAAATTGATAAACGTCCTGTTAAAAATGTTTTAATTGATTGGGACTCTAGCCTTGGGCAGAACAAAAATAAGATGTTCTCACAGCCCTACACTACTTTTTACAGAATTCCAAAAACATAGAAGTGATACAAATAAATTACTTACTACCTGGGCATACGTATATGCCCGTCGATTCAGTGCATGCGGTCATTGAACGTGAGGTTAGACGAATTACACAGGCCTGCAATGGTTTTCCTTTTTGAAATCTGAGTAACGTTTTCTATAGTTTCAGATGTGCTGATTACGAGAAAAATAATAAAAAAATCCATTACGTCAGGATTTTTTTATATTGAATATTTAAGATTTTGATGAAAAATGTCGGAGCGCCTACATTTTAAAATTTATAAAACGTCATTAAATTACTTCAGCTTAATTTTTATTGCATTTAATTAGTGTAAGGGGACATAGAAATTACATCAGTAATTTGTTAATTAGTACATAATGAGTATAAGTATTTCGCATTAACCATGTCGAAAACGGTTCATTTTGGCTTAATTTAGTAATAAGCTTATTAATACATAATGATTAGGTATTATTACCTAATAGTTATGAATATTTAGAAAAGGGTGTAATAAAGATAAACCAAAGGGTTTTTATATAAGTACCCGCACTGATTTAGAAAATTAACAGTTGAAGTGCGCATCTTGCAACATAAACTTGAAGCTATGGGCTAGTTCGCCATCCGTCCGTCTTATGACGACAGGCCGTGTCGACGGCGCGTTCGTGTTCCACGCGCGCCTCAAAGAGAGTCAGCAAACAGGAAGGGGTCCGAAAGGACCGATGCCTGCCAGGGTTGCGGGACTGTTCGAAAGAGATACCGCAGCCCTGGAACAGAAAGGGCAAAGGAAGGAACATGGATGGGTTTTACTCAGTAAAAGTCTGACACTCCCTCCTGCTCAGCCCAGAGCGGGAGGAGTCATTTGATGATACCCCATCCGAAAAAAAAAAACCCCGGTGATAGTCTTACCCCACCTCACCTATTTGATGATTCCCCATCCGAAAAAAACAAATAAAATTTACATGTAATTTAGACTAGTAATCAGTTGTTATTATACAGGGTGATTGGAAGATGGGTGAAAAGCTTTAAGGTGAAGATAGTATAGACAATTTAGTTTAAAACCATTTAAGTCATGGTTGTCTTAGACGAAGTCTTACCAAATTTTTTTAACCAAATTTTTAAGTTTTTTTTCGGAAATTCTCAAAATTTAATGTAAACTGCATAATTATGGCCAAATTGAATGATAAATGAATTTATTTTTTATTTATTTAATTAAAGTAATGTGTAAAGTATTTTGAAAAAAACTTAAAGATTTGGTTAAAAATATTTGGTAAGACTTCGTCTAAGACAACCATGGCTTAAATGGTTCTAAATTGTCTGTACTATCTTCGCCTTAAAGCTTTGTACCCATCTTCCAATCACCCTGTATATTCGTGGTTTTTTAAGTTAAAAGTAATGTACTTTTTTAAATATATATTTTTTTATGTCACAACTTGTGTTTTTTTCCTATTTTCTATCTGTACCTATTTTGAAAAATCTGGAGGTGATGGAGAAAAACTAAGTACATATTCGTAATCAACGCACCAATATACCCTAGAATCAGCTATCAAATTCCCGAGAGGAAGTTATGACCCTCATTTTGCAGGCCTGTGTTATTGTTTGCGACGTACATAGAATCTGCAAGAAAACGGCCTGAACTATACAAAATTAATGTTTTGGAGTACTCCGATTTTATCAACTGGGACAGCTTGGTGTCCCTGTGTTACCTTTACCAATTTACCATTACTTCTCAAAGACAAATACAGCTAAAAGCAATGCGCATTGTCACGTTCAAGAACAAAAACGCTAAAAGTATTGAAGTAAAATATTCAACGAACGAAAACGAAGACACTCAAGTAGTAACATTATATGATGAACAGAAAGGAAGAGAAGGAGGATTAAAAGGAAAAGGCAAAGGAAAAAAAAAAACAAAAAGACAAAACCAAGATCTAACAAGTGCCGACACCAGTCCACCAGTAACCCTATACCAGTCGCCAAGTATTTATAACGATTTAAAGCGTTTATGTACTAACGGAACTATACCAAAGCGTTTTCATAAGGAGTATTTAGATCTACGGTCTTTAGGAACTGTTAAAGACATTCTTCCTGAAACTGACGAGGAAGACGATATCGAAAAGAGGTTGGTTTATTGGAAAAGAGGTTGGCTATGAGGAAATCTTTAACTGGTGATGAACCGGAATATATGGAAATTTGCCATTCAGGTGGTAGTGCTGATCAATATATGGCTAGATTAGAAATGAAAGTTTTAAATAACCCACATCATAAAAGAGGAATAGCTATAGCAAATAATGCTCCAGCTGTAGTATTGGCAGCAAGTTTAATGAGCCCTCAAGCAACTTATGCATGTGATAAAACATTAGTAATGATTTCTAATGGTAAAGTTTGTGATGATTCAACATGTGTTGATATGAAGACATTTTCAATTCCTATAATGTTTGGATCAGTAATCTGTTTTAATACAATGGCTTATGAAAGATTAACTATTAATCTAAAAGGAGCTGAATTGATTCAAAGATATTATCCAGTATATAAAACTTG
Organism: Eugnorisma glareosa; assembly: GCA_947578425.1. Taxonomy (NCBI): domain Eukaryota; kingdom Metazoa; phylum Arthropoda; class Insecta; order Lepidoptera; family Noctuidae; genus Eugnorisma; species Eugnorisma glareosa. The sequence goes on along the minus strand of OX387960.1, from coordinate 12,308,606 downwards.
TCATTATGATCTTGATATAGTTAGCACTTATGAATGCAAGTCTCCAGGAGGCCCATGCTGGAATCATGGAAATTGTAAGCCCAACTCTATGCATAATGGGTTAATGAGGAAGACTGGAAATCCTGTTGGATATGGTTGTATGAGTGATACAATTGGTTGTGATTCTTGGTGTTATCATCAAACATCATGCACTTGGTATAGCTGGGAGTTAAAACCTGATTGAAAACAATGTTCATTTGTATACAGGAAATCAAACCAAATGTGGAATATAATAGTTGAAATAGGTTATAAAGGTGTTACTAAAATAATAAATATGAATACCAATAATCCATCATTTAACTTGGAAGGCTCAGAACTCTCTGATATTAATAAATTGCCAATTTTCATTACATCAGTAATAGTAGAAACATTTTTTGACAATGATAATATCGACGCAATTGATCTTCAAGATTTTACTTTTTCAATGTTTATCCAATGTTCCCAGTGAGACACGAATCCATAACCCATGATGAGCATTGAATTTTGGAACAAAAAATATTTTTTCAACACCATGTTTATTTAGTGATTATTTTAGTTTTATTATTATAAAACATTATTATTTTGAAAAAAATATTTAATGTTTAAGTTACATTACTTCATTTTTATTATTCAAAAGACTGAAGTTATCGGCTATTTAATTAATACGTCTTAAGAATGTCAATTGTTTGAGTTTTTTTGGGAAAAAATTGTTATTATTTTGGTTATTTTAATTTTATTATTAAGTTTAAGACTGTTTTGATAAATATTGTTTGAGTTTCGTTAATAACGATTAAAAAAAAACTAGTTAGTAGATAAGTTTTTATTATTCAAAAAATTGAGTTGTTTTTCAGCATCGCAACGATTACTTGCGAATTAAATAGAAATAGCATCAGATTTTGTTTAAATTTTTAGTTCAGAATAACATTTATGTTACTTTTTTACTAAATATTTTGATTAGTAAATAAAAAATAATAAAAAAACACCAAAAAAAGACTTGGGCTTAACATGTACTCGTTATGATAGCTCCGGACGTCCTGAACATTTAAAGGACGAATATGATTCACACATTGCAAGAAAGAATGAAGCACAACAAGCCAAAAATCCGACAAGCAGCGATCTTTTACCGATTACTTAGTTGTGACGGCTGATATGCAGTGTACGTTACATATACCCGTCAGTGGTGTTGGTATTTTAAATTACACCAGAAAATTAAACGTAGAAAATTATACTATTCACACATCCAAACCGGATGTGTGAATTTAATCCGCTTAATCCGCCTTGCCACGCGGCTAGGAACTTTTATATTGTGGCACGCGGCATGCGCTCGCTTATAACCTTTGACCTTTGTGAACCGTCACGATGGTTAGTTTCCCTGCCTCCCCCTGGAGCTACTGCTTGGGTTTACGGCTGGGAGACGCACGCATCGCTGACGTTCACCAATCCTGGCACCACGCTTACGGAAGCACCCTTAGTGCTGATTCCAGGGTTTTTTTCTTCTTTTCTTTCTTTATTGAGAGATAAACTACTGACACCGCTGACGGGCGTCATCGCTGCCTCCGCGCTCTACCCGCTGGAGAGACGTCCTGTCGCGTGTTCGAGACACCTAATCTCCACGCCTACCGCGTGTGAGACATACCTCCACGCCTGCCGCGTGTGAGGCCTACGTGACGTGCCTAAGCACGCCGCCACCAGCTACCGCGACCGATAGACGGTCGCTCCGGTCACTGCTGAGTGACCCTTACCCTCCACGTGGCTGCCACGTGTGAGTGCCGCCTGCCTCAGCCGGCCAAGTGCCGTGCCAAGGGACGCGCCTTCCAGCTGCCGCGAGCTACACGCGGTCGCTCCTGCAACCTCTCCGCATCGCTGCCCTGCTTCGGTGTCGCCTCGCCGGTCCTCGTGCGTCGCGGCCTAAGCCCAGGGCAGTACCTACTTTACCCACCTACCGTGGTGACTAGTGAACAAACTCTTGGTGAACTGAATCCACCCCTCTACCTGTGAGCAAGCTATTAAATGTATTAAACTTTTGTGGTCTTTCTGTTCCTTCCTCTACCACGAAACACACAACGCCACAGTGGCGCCCACTCGGTTAAGTTCACTAAGGTTTTCTTCACTGGTCACTATTCCTTTACTCATTTCATCGTGGCGGTAAGTAGTGAGTAATTAGTTGTAATTTTTTTTTCTGTTATTTTTGTGTCTAGGATCCCCTCGCTGTGGCCAAGACTCCTTTAGCCACAAAACGGTCTTCTGAGTCTGGTTGATCGGCAGCGAGTTACTCATTTCCTATACCACCTTACTTCCTCCCACCCATCCGTCTGTTGCCTGTAGGTGTAGGTCTCGAGGCGCAGACATCCTTGTTTAATTTGTTATTCTGCTACTAGGATTTTTGATAATTAATTGTAAAGATCACAATGAGCTCTTACCCGATTAACTTTATCCACCTAAGAAAGGCCGAATTAGAATATGAGGTCATAATAAGAGGCGGTGAAAAGGGCACAGTCACAGACCTTAGGAGACAAATTAACAAGCTTGCTAGACATTATGAAAGTGAGGACATTTTGCTGTCCGGGATAGATGAGAAGGATGATTTGAGTGGTGTGAGTCAGACATTAGAAGATTTTAAAGACTCCTTAACTACTGTAAACTCTGAACGTTCTCTTAGTGTAGCTATATCAACTAGGAACCACATATTCTATAGGTTAGGAAGAATAACTCCAACCACACAAGACACTACGGAGGATTATTACTATAGACTCCTTTCTGAAATCAGACAGCGTACACAGGGCGATACTGAGAACATAACTATTTATATTTCTATAATGAGCGGTCTCTTCAACCGACTCAGTAAAAAACTTTCAGATGAGGAAAAATTTGACATTATCTCTCATAATGTTAAACCCATCTATGCTGATGTGCTAGCCTTAAGTAGTGTGCAAACGTTAGACCAATTACAACAAGTTTGCAAAAACTATGAAACATATAAAGCTAGGGCTTCACACTACCATGAACCCAGCAAAAGTAATCTGAGCACTCTTGCACCAGAGTTTGCATACCACAGGCACAATAAGTCTAGTAATAGTTATAACTCAAGTTCTAATAATTCAGCCAAACACTACACTAACTACAAGAAACACTCTGGTCAGTCAGATACAGAAAAGGTTTCAGCTCTTAAAACTAAAAAAGAATCTCCCTCTAAAGGAGGTCCCTTCTGTCCTAGGTGTAGGGTTAACAGTCACTCATTAAAAAAGTGTACAGCAGAAAGATTTCCAATTTGCTTTAAGTGTGGTCTCAAAGGTGTTACTTTTCCTAAGTGTAAAAAGTGTCACTCAAAAAACTAAAGGCAGTGGGTTGTTGTAAAAAACATAATAAATCTAATAACCGTAGTGAGTGGGCAGATTGGCTACCTAAATTAAAACAATTTTCTACTCATTATGCTGTTACAACAATCCACAATAAACCACTAAATGATACTTGCCTACTTGTGGACTGTTAGACTCTGGTTCTGCAGTCACCATAATTGGTGATAACTTTCATGACAAACTCATTAATGATTTGGGCCTAACCCTAACATCATGTGATCATTCTTTAAAATTTGTTGCCGCTGGGGGACAAATGTTATCACCAATAGGAATACTAAATCTACCTATAACTTTTGAAAATAAACACCACATACTTAAGGCCTATGTAATACCATCAGTTGACATACCCATTCTACTGGGCATTGACTTCTGGAATCTTTTTGAACTGTTCCCTAAAAACACTAAGTCAATCTTTCTTATGAGTAATAATAAACTCTAATTAAGACTTGCACTTACATTCCTTTGCTCAACTTTCAAGGACTCAACAAATAACAGCTGATAATATCATTAAACAGTTTGAAACTATATCTTCAGATAAAAAAGGTCTAGGTCGTACCAATCTCATCACACACTGCATAGATACAGGAGACTCGCCTCCAATCAGGCAGCGTTACTACAGAATGTCGCCTGAAAAACAGCGCATTTTGTGTGAAGAGCTAGACGAAATGCTAAAGCTAGATGTTGTTGAGCCCTGCGAAAGTCCTTGGTCTTCACCAGTACTTCTAACACCTAAAAAGGATGGCAATTGCGGTTCTGTCTAGACAGTCGTAAGTTGAATTCTGTAACTAAAAAAGATGCTTATAATTTACCTTATATCTCTGAAATTCTAGATAACCTAAAAGATGCTAAATACCTAACAAGTCTAGATCTTTATAAAAGTTTCTGGCAGCTACCATTGCATGAGGAGGACAAAAACAAGACTGCTTTTTACATTCCTGGCCGTGGAACCTTCAGGTTCAAAACTACACCTTTTGGACTAACTAATGCACCTGCTACTCAACAGAGGCTAGTTGATAAACTATTATATGGCCCGGAATTTGAAAACAGAGTATTTGCCTTCTTAGATGACGTTGTTCTGGTTTCTTCTGATTTTGACCACCATATATCTCTTCTATTAAAAGTCCTTACTAAACTAACTGAGGCAAAGGAGGTGTTTTTTCCCCCATACAATTGTGGCCAAACAATGTACCTTAACAATAAAGGTACGAATTTATAGGAAAAAAATCGCAGATTCTGAAAAAAAAAATATTGGATTTATTAATGCATTTGTACCACCTGAAATTGTCGATCAAAGATGCTAAAACTTGCAACCCAAGAATTTTAATCTGGCAATCTCGTAATTCATTTCTCCGATGATGCGTTTCGTTACTTCATTTAAACACGTATGAAAAACTAAAAATATACTATTTTGAATTTAGTTTTGTATTAAAGATAGGTTAATTTTCCCGGCACACTTTCTTGTGAAACATTATAGGATCAATAATTTAAAAAATACATTTATTTCACATTTCAGATTATTTTTTGCGTTTGGTTAGCTACTGGCCAAAAGACAGTGCTCCAGGGCCGATAATTTACTATCTTATTCCTTTTGTTGTTGTTGGTGACAATATTGTCATTCAGATTATTTTAGCCCTTGTCAGACGATCGATCGATCGACCGATCTCGAAAGAGTTTAATATTTTGACAGATGGAATAGTTTGACAGCCGCCAGCGCTGTTATGAACGTTTCTTTGAACGCAGATATGATTCGAGGAAGTGTTTTTTCATATTCTTTTATTTTTTAATCTATCGAATATTGAAGGATTTAAAATACTGCTAATAACACAATGTATTGGAAAGAATTTAAATAGTAATTTGTACCTCGGTACATGTTTGGGCCGAAAAAAAAACACCTCCTTTAACAATTAATTTAAATAAATGTCAATTCTTTCGGGATGAGCTCAAATACCTGGGTTACATTGTTAATTCTAAAGGCTTGCACCCAGACCCAGAGAAAGTAGAAGCAATTTTAAAATTCCCAATTCCAACTAATCCTAAAGAAGTAAAGAGATTCTTGGGTACAGCATCCTGGTACAGACGTTTTGTTCCTAACTTTAGTTCACTAGCAGCACCATTAAATAAACTAACTAGCTCTAGCAAAAAGGCCCCACCTTTTGCTTGGACTAATGAGTGCCAAGAATCATTTGACAAGCTCAGGAATATACTAATTTCAGCCCCAGTCTTGTCATGTCCAGATTATAGATTACCTTTTGAAGTACATACAGATGCTAGTAACTATGGAATTGGCGCTTTGCTCACTCAAACTAAAAATGGTATTGAGCACCCTATAGCATATATGAGTAAGTCCTTATCAAAACCAGAACAAAACTACAGTATCACGGAAAGAGAAGCGCTAGCAGTATTATTTGCTCTAGAGCACTGGCGATGTTATCTTGAAAATGGTCTTAAATTCACAGTCTACACAGATCACTCTGCACTAAAGTGGTTCCTAAAACTACAAAATCCCACTGGTAGACTGGCCCGCTGGGGAATTAGGCTCTCTGCATTTAACTTCGACATTAAACACCGCCGTGGTTCGGATAATACTCTCCCTGACGCTCTATCCCGCGCTCTCCCAGTGGCTGAAATATCTTCCCAGTCAACCCCACCAGTAACTAACGATACTTGGTACCTAAAAATCTATAATGGCTGTCTACAGAACCCAATTTCTTATCCTAACTATCTAGTTAAAAATAACAAGCTATTCCGGTACATGAAAAGTAAATTCACTATTTTTAATGAGTTTGACTGGAAGGAAGTTATTCCATCTGAATATAGGTCTAAGGTTGTAGCTGACAACCATGCAGAACCCACGGCAGGTCATCTAGGCATTTTTAAAACCTACGAAAGACTAGCTCTTCGTTACTACTGGCCAGGAATGCACAGTGATGTAGTGAAAGCTGTAACTTCATGTGAAATCTGTCTAGCTCATAAACAGGTGAACCATGCTCCACTGGGTATCATGGGTAAACCTAAAGAATGCTCTCGCCCATTCCAGATGCTCAGTATTGACATTGTTGGCCCTCTGCCTGTCTCTAGACGCCAGAACGCATATCTTTTTGTAGTAACATGCTGTTTCTCTAAGTATTGTCTTCTTTTCCCAATGAGGAATGCTAACGCTAAAACTATCTGTAAGCTAATAGAGGATAATGTATTCTTGGTACATGGAATACCTTTTTTTTTTTTTTTTTTTTTTTTTTTTTTTATCGATGGGAAATCATCAAATGACCCCTCCCGCTCTGGGCTGAGCAGGAGGGAGTGTCAGACTTGTACTGACTAAAACCCATCCATGTTCCTTCCTTTGCCCTTTGTGTTCCAGGGCCGCGGTATCTCTTTCGAACAGTCCCGCAACCCTGGCAGGCGTCGGCCCTTACGGACCCCTTCCTGTTTGCTGACTCTCTTTGAGGCGCGCGTGGAACACGAACGCGCCGTCGACACGGCCTGTCGTCATAAGACGGACGGACGGCGAGCTAGCCCATAGCTCACCGTCCACAGGCCCGCGTCTACGGTGGCCGGGGGCCACCACGTGGCCCCCGACGCCCGGTGCGTCTCCCGCGGCGGCTGGGACGTGAGGTTCTCTCCATCTCACGTCCCGCCACCTCCTTCGCTAGCATGACTGCTTCGCAGAAGGAGGTGACGGCGTCCCATTCCGTCTCGCTCCGGACCATGGATTGAACCAGGGCCGGACGCGAGAGGTCGCCGCCGCCGATCGCCGCTACGAGGACACGGCGTTGCTCCGCCCAAGCGGAGCAGACCTGCACAGTGTGCTCCACCGTGTCCTCCGGTCGATCCTCGCAGTGGTGACACCCGGGCGTTTCCTCCCGCCCGATTAGGTGCAGGAACCTCCCGAAACAACCATGTCCGGTGAGGACCTGCGTCAGGCGGAAGGTGAGGGCGCCGTGGCGCCTCTCCAGCCACTCCTCAAAGAGGGGACTTACCGCCATTATAGTGGCGTGCCCTACATGGAATACCTCAGTGTATAATTTTAGACAATGGCACTCAGTTCACTTCTAATGAAACTAAAAACTTATTCAGTAAATATAACATACCTAACATACACTACACTCAGGTATGCACCACAGATTAACACTGTGGAAAGGTACAATAAGACAATCATAACAGCTGTTTTTACCTACATTGATAATGACCAACGCTCTTGGGATCTACATATCCCCGCTGTACAATTTGCACTAAATAGCTCAACTAGTGAAGTTACTGGTTTCACTCCTGCATTCCTTGTATTTGGTAGGGAATTAGTAGCTGACGGTTCCATCTATCAAAACTCTGACATAAAGGAAATAATATTCCAGCCTAGAGATCATTATGCTGAAAACCTAGGTTGTCTCTCTAACAGTTTTGACCAAGTACAGTCTGCCTTACTACGAGCTCATTCTAGAAATGCTACTGACTACAACTTGCGACGCAAGAATGTAGAATTCAATGTAGGTGATGTAGTCTGGAAACGTACTTACTACCAGAGTGATAAGGAAAAGTATTTCAGTAAAAAATTAGCTCCTAAATTTGTTAAATGTAAAGTATCTGCCAAACTCTCCTCTATAGTTTATGAGTTGGTAGACATGCAAGGAAAGCCCTTGGGTGAGTGGCACGCCAAGGACTTAAGGCGTAACAGTCCACCATAATTCCCGTAGGCCTAGCTTGCTAGTGTTTGACCCTATACAAGGTCACACGATGCCAAGGGAACACACACCCACGACTGCCTACCATATTAGTCGTGGAGGGTCGACTTGTACCTCAGACTAGGTCTTGCTTAGTCTCCGGCGTGCGAGCATCTATCGCTTTTACGCCGAACTACCTATGTTAACTATAACTCTAGTTATAGTTATCCTAGTGGCATATTTCACTCACCTACAGTGTGGTAATCCTACTAACACCTATTGACTAAAGTTACCTATTTTTCTAAATTAACTATTTATTTTATCTTATAACATGGCTTACTGCCGTGGCTGCATGGTTCTAAGCCAACATAACTTTAGTTCTCTGACCATCTATCTGCTGACCACACACACTTACACTACACATCTAATTTATTTATTTTTTCTTCCACGGCGTGGCCATGGGAGGATACTGTGGGCTCTCAGGGGCGATATTCTTTTGTTTTAATGGCAGAGTAGGTCTCCCATGGCACACTACCATTAACTTTTATTTTTATGGCGGACGCTCATTGTGGCCATTGTAATAATCTGCATGTTGTTCATCAATAAAGCTCTAGAACCGAAATATCTGTGTTATATTTCCAAGACCAAATAACAGGTTATGGGCCCAGATGCTCTAAACACAGATACAGAGGTGAAAACTGCAGATTGAGAGAGATTAAGTTTTCCTGTGACGCCGGTGTAAAAACGGCAGATCGGCGGCGTGGTCAGACAACGCACGAGAGTTGTGCGATTGTCGCTAGCGGAGTCTGGAGGTGGTCGTACGGAGATTGGTACGGCATCAGGCTCAAGCGGGGTAAAAATTGACACGCGTTGAAGATGGATTCCACAGCATCACCAGCTATTAAGCTGGAAGGGCAGAAAAATTGGAGCGTCTGGAAATTTCAGATTTCAGTCATACTGAGAGGGGCTGATTTGTTCACAATAGTGAATGGGGAGGAAAAGCAAGCCGACAATGCAAAGATTTGGATACCAAAAGATGCAAGGGCACAAACTATCATTGTGTCCAGGCTTAGTGAAGCAGCTATGGTTCATGTGCTGACATGCGAGACGGCGGAGGCTATGTGGAAAAAGCTCAATAGTGTTTATGAAGCGAGTTCTACAACGAGTACCATGATGTTGCAACAACGGTTCTTTCAATTCAAATATGAAGACGGAGACTTGTCAACACACTTATCGAAGCTACAAGAAATGGCTTGTCAACTGAAACAAGCTGGTGAGGAGGTGTCGGAGAAGTTCCTTATTACTAAAGTGTTGATGTCGTTACCAGACAGTTACAGTCATTTTATCTCTGCATGGGAATCCGTGGAGAGTAATAAAAAAAATTATGACGCGTTGGTTGCTCGACTTCTTGTAGAGGAAGAGAGGATAAAGGCAAGAGATACAATAAAGGGAGAAAATACAGCTTTATATGCACACCAAAATAAGAAACAGTTTTTAAAGAAATGTTTTAAGTGTGGAAAGGGTGGACATTTTGCACAGCAATGCAAAAGTGAGTCTGAAAAACGTAAATGTTTCGAGTGCAATAAGATAGGACACCTAAAACATGAATGTCCTAGAGGTCCAAAGCATCAAAATAACAATACAAATAGCACGAGAGAACCTGAAAAGTTGACAAAAAAGGGTCATGCATTTACGATGACAGCTATGTCATCCAACTATGACAGTGACCTTTTGAGTGAAAATAAACAATCACTCGGTCAAAGATGGTTGATAGACAGTGGAGCGAGTGAACATATGAGTAGTGAACGATCTTTGTTCACGAACTATCAATCGGTGTCAAACAGATTTGTTATTGTGGGCGACGGTCGGCGTTTAAGCGTTCTTGGGGTTGGTGAAGTTGAATTACAAATATATGATGGGGATTGTTATGCTAAATCGACACTAAATAACGTGCTTTATGTGCCAGATATGCATATTAATTTATTTTCGGTACCTTGTATTACGAGAAGAGGTTATGAAGTCAAGATGTTATCTGAACAATGTCTCATCTACAAAGATTACGAGTTGTGTGCTATTGGGAATCTGCGAGGGAAGTCATATGTACTAGATGTGTTGTTTGAAGGACATGCTGCAGCTGTTTCAACATTGTCAACTTGGCACGAAAGATTATGTCACCAAAATGTCGAGTATGTTAAAAGGTTGCTAAACAACAATAATATTCAGTATAAAAGCGATGACTTCCAATGTGAATCATGTTTGCAAGGTAAGTCACATAGGTTACCTTTTTCAAATAAAGTGCAGCACACCACAAAAACGTTAGAAATGGTGCATGCTGATGTATGCGGCCCCATGGAGGTTGAGAGTGTTGGTGGTTCAAGATATTTCTTATTATTGAGGGATGATTACTCAAATTATAGAGTAGTATACTTTCTAAAGAAGAAAGGAGATACTTTTTCTCAAATAAAGCAGTTTGTCGCTTGGGCAGAAACGCAAACAGAAAATAAAGTGAAAGTGATTCGTACTGACAATGGAGGGGACTTTGTCAATAAATATATGCAAGAGTTTGTCAAAGAAAAGGGCATACAACACCAAACTACCGTACCTTATACGCCCCAGCAAAACGGCAAGGCAGAGAGGGATATGCGCACAATAGTAGAGGCGGCACGGTCCATGATAGGTACCAACTTGTCAAAGGAGTTATGGGCTGAGGCAGTGAACACTGCAATTTATGTATTGAATAGGACAACCAAAAGTAATAAAGAAGGTCAGTCACCCTATGAAACTTTTAATAACCGTAAATTTGATGTGCAGACTCTGCGTGGAATATTTGGACAGGAGGTGTATGCCCACATCCCAAAGGAAAAGAGGTAAAAGTGGGATGTGAAGGGAGAGAAGGCAATATTTGTTGGTTGTGATGATTCTAAAGGATACAGACTTTATTATGAAGATAAAAAGGAAGTACATATCAAAAGAGATATTATATTCTTAGAACAGATGAGTAATAAACGACAGGAGTCAACTGACGTACAGGAAATAGAGAATGTGATTCTACTGGATATGCCAAAGGAGGATGATGAACAGGAGAGTGAGAGTGAAGAAGAGTTTTATGAAATAAATACTGACAATGAAGAGACCAGAGAAGATCAATATGAAGAAAGGGAACAGGAAGGCGGAAATGTTAACGAAAACTTAGAGACAGGTCAAGTAAGAAGTAAAAGTGGAAGAATAATAAAAAAACCAAAATACCTGAGAGATTATAATTTATATGCAGTAGAACCAAAGAATTACAAGGAGGCAATGATGTCATCCGAAGCTGAAAATTGGAAGGAAGCTATCAAAAAGGAACTTGATCAACTAAAAGATCAAAATACTTGGACAAAAGTAGATAAAATACCAGAAGGTAAAGAATTGATAAGCTCAAAATGGGTCCTGAAAAGAAAAGAGGGTGGTTACAAAGCTAGATTAGTGGCAAGGGGTTTCGAACAAGCTTATGTTGATGATGTGTATGCACCAGTTGCAAAACTTAATACTTTTCGTATTTTTGTCAGTAGCTACTAAACTTGGGTTAGAGATTAAACAAATGGATGTATGTGGAGCCTTTTTAAATGCAAAACTTGATGAAGAGTTGTATTTAAGTTTGCCTGAAGGAACTGAGTCTGTAGCTAGAACAAGAAGTCACTTAACTCCTAACCGTTAAAGAGTTGTACCTTCCTTCATCAGCTCAGCATCATGAGATAATGATGACCATACGCGAATATCTCAATAGCTTTAGAAATTATTTTTTACTAACATTTATGTTGTGGCTATAATTGTGTGTATAAAAAATACTGGTATTCAGCTGCAACCGGTAAGACTGGAAGCCGACCACAAAATAGTTGGGAAAATGATGCAGTTGATGAACAATACATGTCATGGTAATGGGCTTATCCCCAATAAATGGAAATCTTGGTGTATTGTACACATCTGCGTACCCCCTCAGAGCATACTGGCGTGTAACATCACGCCAGTATGTCATGATGTTGTATAAACAATAAACATCCAAGCGATTGCTGAAATCACGACAGATTTGCCGTCTATTTTTGAGGAGTTCCATAGTATATCTTTGAAGATCTGCATCAGATCTTCACCAAATTAAAATGGGACCACCTCAGAAGTATAATCTTTCAAAAAAAAAAAGAATTTTGAGAAGCGGTCCACAAATGGGGGAGAGATCAGGTAACAAACATAAAAAAAAACATACACACGAACATATAACCTCCTCCTTTTTTGAAGTCGGTTAAAAAGGGAAAAATCTTCGTGGAATGGTCGTAGTTTAATGATGAATTCTACAAGAAGAAACTAATTATATGCAAGTGCAAGTGCAGCGAGCTCGATTTTTTGCACCCGCCTCTGATATGCTAGATTTTTCAGAATAATCAGCAGCTCTACTCCGATTTGTAACACTTTATTTGTACCTATAGGCATTATTGAAATGATTTTACCAACGTTGTCAGAAAAGTCTCAGAATCATGACGACTTTGAGAGGCGAGCGAGCGAAGCGAGCTCGTAATTTTTTGGCACCTGCCTTACTTTTCCGACTTATTCATAACAGTTTCAGAATAAATAAGTTAATTGGACTCCAGAATGCAATCTAGAGCGAGGGAAACGAGCTTGAAAAACTTAGCAGTCCTCGGATTTGTATGGATTTTATTTTTATCATTCATACACGTAATATTGTCGACTTAATTAAGCATAAAAGTTTCTGAACGATTAAGAAACTAGGATACCGAGTAGAGAGTACCGAGCTCGAAAACGAATAAGCTTCGGATAGGGTATGTAGGTTTTCTTTTCACCATTAAGCAAAACAAATTAGAGAAGCTACTTGAATATGAGGCGGCAGGCTAGAAAATAAATAGTGCTTTTATCAACAAGTTGAGGTAGTTCTCGTCGCCCCAGGCCACAGCCTTCTTGGCCTAAGGGTCAATAAATACGCCATTGTATCTACTGGGTCCACGCAAGTAAAACCGTGAGAGATAAATGAATAATAAGCCTGTAAAACGTTAGCCTTTTTCATCACGAAAATAAAAGAAATGTGCATGTTTGTTTGAATGCATATCACACATTTGAAGTCGTAAACTATTTTACCGATTATGGTGAATCATTAAAAAAATATTTTTCATGAAAATGATCTCCCCACGGCCGGGGTGGCCACGCTGACTTGACGAGTCACGTAAGAAAACTTGAACGCTATGCGATAAACTAGGGTTACATTTTATTTTTATTTTATTAAGGCCTTGGTTAGAACATCAGACTGTCGATCCCAATTAGGGTTGTTGGCATCCCCATCGTGCCCACAACGGTAAATCCGCGCTGGATATCTCATTTTGTGTTCATACGTTCTAGGTAGAGTATCAGTATGTGAAGCTTAATAAATCCATTTATGGTTTAAAAAGGTCTCCAAAATATTGGAATGATCATTTCAGGTCTGTTATGCTGTCTATGGCTTATGAACAGTCAGATAAAGATTGCTGTTTGTATTCAAAAAATAAAAATACGTATTTGCGTATTGTATGTAGATGATATTTTATATTTTGGAAGTGATAAAGAAGAATTGTGTAACTTAAGGGATATATTATGTAAAACATTTAAAATGAAAGAAATGGGGGTCATAAGTAAGTATCTGGGGATAGAGGTTAATCAAAACATAGATAAGGGAGTTACTATTATTTCGCAGAAAACATACTTAGAGAATTTGTTACTTCAGTACAATATGTCTAATTGTAAAACTTTAACGTTACGAATTGATAAAAACTATAACTTTCATATTCTTAACAGAGAAATGTCAGAGAGTACATTAATAGAAAATAAATGTAGAAAGTTAGTTGGGAGTTTGATGTATGCTGCTATGGGGACAAGGCCAGATATTTGTGCAGTGGTTAACATATTAAGCAGGTATCAGAGCTGTGCTTCTGAACTTTTATACAAACTATTGTTGAATATTTTAAGATATATAAAAGGGACACTTAATTTATGTTTACTGTACTATAGGGACTGCAATAATGATGTAATAGGCTATGTTGACAGTGGCTGGGGTGGTTCTAATCATAGAAAATCAACGTCAGGGTGTATCTTCAAAGTGTTTGGAAGTTCTGTAATTTGGTTTTCGAAGAAACAGCAGACAGTAGCGTTGTCTTCGACAGAGGCGGAGTACATTGCCTTATGCTCAGCCACTAGTGAAGCTTGTTGGTTGAAAGACATTTTGAATACGTTTGGGTTTGAAATTAACATAATTCTATATGAGGATAACCAGTCAACTATCAAGATGGCTAATATGGCCACTGGTAATTCAAGAGTAAAACATTTAGCAATTAAACAAGCTTTTGTGAAAGAAAAATTAGAAAATAAAATTATTGAATTAAAATATGTAAATACCAGTGAGCAAGTTGCAGATATTTTAACAAAGACATTAGGGGGAACATTATTTAAAAAATTTAGAGAGAAATTGTTTAAAGATTAATACTTGTTTTTGTTTATCTGTTAAGGGAAAGTTTATGTTAATTAAGGGGAGGTTTGTTTGAGAATTATATTAATTTGTTTGAATATTTTATTGAGGGGAGGTGTGAACGTACGTAGCAATAAAAATACTCTATGTTAAGTGTCTATGGTATATTGTCGTTGGTATTACTCTGTGTGTGTACAATGGCGGACGCTCATTGTGGCCATTGTAATAATCTGCATGTTGTTCATAAATAAAGCTCTAGAACCGAAATATCTGTGTTATATTTCCAAGACCAAATAACAACTGTGGGCTCTCAGGGGCGATATTCTTTTGTTTTAATGGCAGAGTAGGTCTCCCATGGCACACTACCATTAACTTTTATTTTTTGTTATTATGTCCTTATGGATGTCTTCAAGACGGCCCCCTGAAATATGGGTGTCCGCAAACTAATTATTTGACATTACTTTCCTAGCTAGGTGTGGCTATGGAGAATGCTGTTGACCCCAAACTAATCTGGTTGTCACAACACTTCCCCATAGCCACCATTAGGTAATTGTAATGTCTCCCTACTGTTCTGAAAACAGTTTCAAGCCGGTACATTTTTATATAAATTACTGCACCTATTTCCTACATACTTAGTATTCTTTAACTTTATAGTCCAATTAAAACTGTAAAACTTTTTCACTACCTATTAACTTTTAAACTGTTCATAAAACTTTGTTATAGCATAGTCAACTGTATTGTTTTCTCTTAAATTGTTGATCTAGATTCCTTCTACCTAAACACTAAACCTGAAACCTAATGGTGCTCCCACATTGCCGTTAGAAAATGTTTAATAACGTTAGTAAACATTTGTTAGCAAACATTTAATCACAAATAAATTTTCATGTTAGAAAATGTTTAGTAATGTTAGTAAACATTTTATAACAAAACAAATTATAACAAAATAAAACATGTGTTATCTTTTGTTTGTAAACATTTTATAAGGGTGATGGCGGGATAGGCGGTGCGGTGCGGTGGGGGTTAGAGTACGCAGGTCGCTGCGCGTGGTGTCTCGCTTGTCAGTCCCTTTGTGTCAGCGTGCATCGCTGTGCGTGTGTATTAGTGGTTGCGCGTGCGCCAAGCAATAAAATATGTCCGGTAATTGGAATAACGATGATGTTTACAAACTGATTGAAATGTTTCAAGCAAGAGAAGTACTATGGAACACGATGTCAGAGAGCTACAAAGACCGAAATAAAAAACACGATGCTTGGATGGAAATTGCCAGTGAATTTAATATGGATAAAAAAGTAATTGAAAAAAAGATTCGATCACTCGTAGGTCAATTTAACCGAGAATGTAAATCTAATAAATCTGGTGCAGGAGCTAATGAGTCAAGTAAATGGTTTGCATTTAAAAAACTCATGTTCCTTAAAGGCAAAAATATTCCAAGTTTAACTGTCGATGGAGGGTTGCAGGTGAGTTTTATTTTAACGTCTTTTAATAATATTTAGATGCCCAGTCCAAAAACCCTTCATTTGAAAAATATTCTGCGAATTCTTTTCTTATTTCTTTCCCATCATCTGTCAGGGATTCACATGCTTCAAGTGGTGTTAATTGCTGCTGTTCTAATCTCCATTGTCCATCGATACGTGTACCAGTTACTATGTCATCTCCATCATAGTATTGAGATGGAGCGTAAATCATGCTCGATTCAGTTTTTCTTATAAAATTATGCAGTAGCACGCATGTCATAATTAAAGTAGTAGTTTTTTCTGGATCTAATAATATTGTAGTTCGTAAAACTCTAAATCTGGCTGACAAAATCCCAAATGCGTTCTCTACTGTTCTCCTCGCACGACTCAGTCTATAACTGAGGATTCTTTCCTTAGAATTGCTATCCTGTGGTCCTGGAAAAGGTTTTAATAAGTGTTTTTCTAAAGGGAACGCATCATCTGTTACGAACACATAAGGAACAGGTTTGTTTCTGCCTGGTAGTGAGCTGTCACTGGGTATTTTCAAACTATTGTCGTTAATTTTATTTCGAAATTTTGTGTTTGCGAAAACTCCGCCATCACTTATGCGTCCTTGGCAGCCAATATTCACGTACAGAAAGTTGTATTCTGCGTCCACTATCGCTAAAAGTACAACGCTGTAAAATCCTTTATAGTTGTAATATTCACTGCCGCTATCAATTGGCTTTTGTATGGGTACGTGCTTTCCATCGATACTTCCTAAGCAATTTGGGAAATTCCATTTTTCTTCAAATGAATTTGCCACGTGTAGCCACTCTTGAGGTGTTGTTGGTATCTGGAACAAAAATAGAAGATTAAGAAATAGGCGCGAAAAATAAATTTATAACTCGTTATTCTAACAAATTTTATTGGATATTTTTATTAAGTATGAAATATTAATAGAATACACTATAAAAAAATATGATTTCAGTTAAGGGTTGTTAAGTAATAGAAAAAGAAAATCGCGGTTATAGATTTTTTTACAATTTTAGCTAATTTGACGCGCCTATAACTTGAAATTATCGTTTAATTCTATTCTTTCAGGGTAACGAAGAAAACAGAATTGCTTCAGAAAACACTCTCAGTTTGAACGAAACAGGAAATACTGTCACTGATGAAACTACGGGCACGCCTTTCGCCACCCCAAAACCATTTCGGAAAAGAAGACGGCCTGAAGTAGAACAAGATCCAACACAACAAGAAGCTGTAAATATTTTGCAAAGAATGTACGAATCTAGAAAAAGCAGGGATGAAAATGTCGCATTTGGAGAGTATGTCTCGATGAAACTGAAACAAATAAAAAACAGTCATGCTAAGAATACTGCTCAACATCACATTAACAATATTTTGTACAATGCGACAATGGGACAATATGATTTTCCAACAACCTTTACAGACCCAACCGCTAGTAGTTCCTGGGGATACAACTCTGAACCAAATCTATCCACTTTTTCGGAAAATAATGCTGACTGTAGCTCGAGAGGATACTACACCGCACCGAGTCCCTCGGCTTCATTTGAAACCAGTTCTTCGGATAACTCCAGGACACATACTCGTACCAGCGCAAGAACACAGAGTCCGTCTAATTTATCGGAATCAAGCCAAGATTCGACCCAATCATTAAACGATTTGTTGGAATCAATCAAAAATTAAAAAATACATGTTTGGTTTGTTAATTATTAAAAAAAATATTAGTAAGGTAAGGTAGGTACCTACCTAAAGTATGATTAGATTAGATCATATTAAAAGTAAATAAAAAAATAATTAAAAATGTTGTTTGACTTACCTGTATGTATTCCTTTAAAACCTCATTGAGAGCCTCGCACACTTCTGGTACGATAATAGGTATCACTTGGTCTGACAACTTGAACACATTTCCAAGACTTTTATAACTGCTACCAGTTGCCAAAAATCTTAACGTTACCGCAAGTCTTTCCGTCACACTTACAGATTTTCTAAATGTAGTGTCTCGTTTGCCTATTTTTGCCCCAATTAAATTTTGTAGATATTCAAATTCGGAACTGTTCATTCTTATAAAATCTTTTAAGCAACCGTCAATACCCAAATCCTTGAGATAGTCTGTGGCACTATATTTTCCTCTAGCTTTTAGCGTTTGGCGCACCCAATAAGAGCGCTTTTTCTTCTTTTTTAAACAAAAAATAAAAGCTATTCCAATGAGCAAATCTTCTTCCATTTTCGTGTAGACGTCCTCGGCCCTCAGAAGGCGAAACCAAACTGCGAGTCAATACTAGATGTTATAAAATGTTTAAACATTTTCCATCAATGTAGGAGCACTTATAACATGTAACAGTTTCTAACAAAGTGCAACAATTGTTAACATTTGTTAGTAAATGTTTTGGTGTTATAAAATGTTTACAAACATTTTATAACGGCAATGTGGGAGCACCATAACTTAAACTTTAATCACATCGTTTAATATTGAACACATGAACCAACTTGGTAATTTCCAAACTATCTTTCCCTAAACTTAACAAAAAAGAAAACATTCACTAGTTTTCATAACGTAATTTCTACTACTATAACTTCGCTCAACAATCAAATCAATATAATGAGCGTAATATAGCACCTACACGTAACCAAATTATCACTTAAATCACAATTGACCTACTTAAATTCATTAATTTTCTTAGAAAATAGTGCCGCGCATGCTATGGCAACTAGGAACTTGCTATAATTTCGTTTTTTTTTTTTTAGTACAGCGCCATCTCTCCCCCAGCTAGTCGAACTAAAATACTGTGTTGCAATATCAAAATATATAAAAGTGGTGACGGGAAATGGTGTGAAACACATTCATGTAAATAAGATCATTTTCTCAAAATAATAAACAACAGATGTTGAAAAAAATACAAGTAATGAAAGCTGAGCATTATAGACCTGTTTATCTGTTGTATAATGTTTTAACTTATCAAAGCTACAATGGTAATACTTTAATTGCAAATGGCTGTCTGCGCGTGAGAGCCGGTTTTACCGTTTCTCGTTCGGATTTTGCTTTTGCAATTACGTGCTGGTTGTTTCGAAAGTGCATCTGCTATCCACGTTGAGTTGAGCTGTCTCTGTTCCTCCGTGTCGCCGTGCCGCGTAACAATCATCCTCTGTTTCGTACGTCCCCGTTGAGTTTAAACTCCGTGTCGACGTTTCAGACTGTTTGTGAAGTTTCTGTTCTGTTTACTACTGAGCATAGGCGCTCTTTAGAGTTTGGACCCATAATTGCGAATAGTGAACATTCATCATGTCACAAAACTCTTGTTTTGTACCTGGATGTGAAGTGACTAGCAAAGATGGTATGTATTGATGTGCCCTAGTTGTCCCTTCTCCACAATGCTTCACGTATTCTAACTTAAAGTGAAAACTATTGTTATACCTACTCCCTTAGATTAATGAAACCTCAAAGAATATACTAAATTTAAGTTTTGATAACCTCTTGTGTGTCATCGAGGTAGTTGTACGCCTGTACATATATATTTTTGTACTGGGAAGTATGTTGTTTTTTATTTTATGGTATGTAGATATAAACCCCCACCAATAAAAGTCATAAAACATATACGTTATCGATTTACTTTTTGAAATAATCCTGTTTCAAGTTCACAGTCATAATGTGTTTTTCAACAGTAGTCAATGTTTACACAGCTACATTTTAAAGTAGAGAAACTAACTATCAACAAACACTCAACACTTAAATGAATGGGCCATTCATAATCTATTCATAAAAACAACACTCCAATGCTCCTTTGTAATCGGAGGGAGGCAAAAACTTGTTTATTTTATCGGCAGTGCCCCCGGCTTCCCGCCCTTGAGTTTTTATGAGTGGGCACTTGACAGTGACATTCAGTAGTTTTTGCGTGAAAGAGTAACAAACATCCTCAAACTTTCACATTTATAGTACTATAATTATACTACTAGCCATTGCCAGCGGTTTCACCTGCTACAACTCGAATATTATTATTCCTTGGAAACATAAAATGGGGATAAAAACCATCTTATGAAATCCGTTGCGTAGTTTTTAAATGATAAATACATCCAACTTTTTTTTTTCTCAGGTATTCCTCTACATCGCTTTCCAAATCCAGATGTGAATGCAGAGAAATTCAATTCTTGGGTTTCGATAATTGGTGGTGCTGTAACTACAATGGATAATTTCGATGTTTATACCAACAGACGTGTTTGTCATAATCATTTTGAAGACATCCATAAGTATCCAAGAAACAGACTGTCCAAATTAGCAATTCCTGTACTGTATTTGCCAGGTAATATTTTTATTTAATTAAAATTTTATTTCAGTATAAACTCTTTTGGTAAAATAAGTATATTAGGTATACGAATAATATACCTTTTTTTTATTTTTTTCAGAACAACTCCATGTTGAATAAATAAAAAAAAAAAAAAAAATATCGCTGGACATTAAACACAGCGCCATCTAGGTGCCACACTAAGCAACGAGGCTTGTGTCGTGGACACCAGATAGTTGATAATATTACATAGATACTTTTTGTTTGTAAATACATACTTAATATACATATAAACATCCATGACTCGGAAACAAATGTTCATGCTCATCACACAAACATTTGCTCCTACCGGGAGTCGAACCCGGGACCCTAAGAACGTAAGGCAGCCTCACTACCGCTGCGCCATTCGGGTCGTCACGTTCACCGGCAAGGATGGTATATCACGCGTGGCTACCATCAAAACAGCGACGGGCATTATTCGAGGATCGTTCCCGAAAATCTGCCCACTTCTGCATCCAGACGATGACCGCAGCAGCTCCGCTTCATTGGAACCTGGTGCTTCCAAGGCCGGGGGCATGTTGATGACCACGGCGCCATCTAACCAGCACGGAGCAAAACCTAACGCGGGTGGCGGGACGGTCGGGGAGGGGCGGGCACCGACAACGCGAGACCGCGGCGCGCGCGCTTCCTCTTGATCTTTGTGACGCGACGACGACTACATCAAAAACCATTGTAAAGCTCAAAAATCAATACACACGCTATATTACGAGCATATCTGGGTTTAATTTCAAAACCACGACGCCGACGACCTGAAACCAAAAATCCCAACCATAATTTGAATCTGTAACCCTGCCTGACCTGCCTTCAACATCTGGTACTGGTGGTACTGAACCTGTTATTATGCCTGCCCTATGTACAATGTCTGATTTTCAAGAGATTTCATCAGAAGTTCAGATGACAGGTTTGTATCATATTTTCCATACACTGAATACAACAATTATATACTTAGGTAGTTGAAAGCAAAAAAAACATGAACTCTAATGAGTGGTTGGCTATTTCTGTACTCCACCAATGTAATGCATGTAATATAAAAAAATCAGCCTTTAGATTGCTAATTTTCAAAAGAAGGACAATGCCATTGACCTATGTATATGATTATTTTTGTTATAGTTTATATCTCTTTTACAGGACATCAGTATATGAAGGGGAAAAGACAGAATAAGGACCATAAATATAAATCAAGTAAACCAAAAGGTAAATTGTTTACAATCTTAATATTTAATTTCAACTTCTGAAATAAAATAAGTTCATTTAATCATTCGTAATTCAAAAGAAAAAGACAGATCCCATAAAGCATCACTTTGTTGTCTGTCTGTCCGTCCATCCGTTTGTCTGTCTTTGCTTAGCGATATTTCACTATACTAACCATGTAGTTAGGGCAAAAGCAATAGTATTGAAAGTGTCCTCCTCACATGATTATAATTATACTTGATAGTAAGTATAGATATTGTTACTTGATAGCATATTTTTGATTAAAATAATTAAAAATATTGAATTTACCTACTTTTTTAAATCGGCACTTGAATAATAAAACTATATGTTTGCAAATGTTTTTATATGTTCGCTAGTACTTAACGATCACGTTTATTATTGATAATTCGAGATACAGCTCTTTTTCTTTGGCAAGAAGTGAGAACTTATAGTACAAATGTAGGAAAATATCTTTAGTTATATCACAGAAAAAAAAACCATTACACTTATACATATTTGTAGTTCATTTCATACAAAATTAATACAAAAGCTTGTCAACGCTGAACAAACTATTTACATAATAACCTACTCGCACTTGTTCAGTTTTTTATTGTATATTTTTTTGTAATTGCTTAGTAATATGTTCACTAAGGTTATAATTATAACTCTCCTTTTTTCAGGACTTTATGTGCCTGTTACCAAACACAGAGAATTTAAAAAGCTATTAAGGCAGTTGAAGAAATGTGAAAGCACTAAGGTGACTTTTAAGAAAAAATATAATCTAGCTAAAAAAATGACACGAACCACAGCATTCAATATCATGTCCTCAAAAATGTCAAATACCGCAAAAATATTCTGCCAAATGCAAGTCTCCGAGAGTGGAAAGAAAAAACTTGGAAGGCGATTCACACTTGACCAAAAAATTTTGGCACTGTCATTGTACAAGCCCTCGCCTAAGGCTTATCGCTTGTTAAGGCAAATGTGCATTTTGCCAAGTCGCAGAACATTGCAGAATCTACTGCACAAATTAGACATAAAAACTGGTGTCAATGACGTTATGTTTGAAAACTTGAAAAGTAGAGTAGCGAGACTGCCTGAAAATCAAAAATATTGCTCGATTTTATTTGACGAGATGGCGATCCAACCGTCGATTACTTATGACAAAAGGCATGACAGAATAATTGGATTTGTGGATAATGGACAAAAAACTGAAAAAGAATTCTGTGATCATGTCCTTGTTTTCATGATCAGAGGCATTGTAAAAAAGTTTAAGCAGCCGATAGTGTATTATTATTGCCATGGGAGCACTAAAACTGCTGAACTAAAAGTCCAAATAAAAAATATAATTTTAAAGGTGCAAGAGACTGGATTAAAGGTCGTAGCAACCATTTGTGACCAAGGCACTTCCAATGTGGCAGCTATAAATTTATTATTGAAGGAGACACAAGAAAATTTTATAAGAAAGGGTAAAGATTACAAAGAAGGATTTTATAAAATAGGGAAAGACAAAATTTTTCCCATAAATGATCCACCACATCTCATAAAAGGAATAAGAAACAATTTATTGACCAAAAATTTAAAATATAAAATGAAAGGAAAGGAGTGCACTGCCAAATGGTCCCACATTGTGGCTTTATATAATAGGTGCCCATCCTATAAAGGCGTCAAGCTGGTTCAGAGACTGACTGCTCTTCATGTATTTCCAAGCCTCATCCCAAAGATGAGGGTGAAACACTGTACACAAGTGTTTAGTCAGTCAGTTGGAGTTGGACTTGGGTGTTTCAGCAAACTATTGTTTTCATTTATGAAAAATAAAACATGATTATGCACTTAGCTTGTTAAGCATACCAACCTATTGCATCAGCCTGGCGACAAGAAGACTAATGCTGAGTCGGCGCAACGTGACGTATGTCGGCGACCGGCCGGCGGCGCGACGGCTCACTTTCGATTCACACTTTGAACGACTGTCACCACCATAATTTTTAGAACAAAATTGTAATCCTACTATTAAACGTGTTCCAGCATATCGAGTTTTCATGCACCTGCCTGCTCGACCGACATAATTGGCGCAGCCGGCAGCATCCTCGAGAACCAACGAGCACCTGTGCGCTGACGTGGCGGTCATCGAGGCCGTTCGAGGATCCGAATCTACACGTCGTGACTTGCAGCAGGGGTATCCAACCATCGATACAGCGAGAAGACCGAGATGCAATTCATGTGAGTACATTAAAATCTTTTTAGTGGATTGCTCACCCTAGTCCTTAAGTTCCCTGTACCCACACATTTTCCAAGATTTTCCATCCTAGAGAATCACGGAGTGTTAGGTTAGATAGTAGGCATAGTAGTAAGTATAGTGCTCTAGATTTAAATAGAGAAATTAACTCAGACTCTAGTGTTAGGTTAGATAGTCTACAGAATAGGATGGCAGATTTAGATGGTATTTTTAGGGCCCTTCGTTTGGTGCCCGAGTTTGACGGTAACGTTAACGTATTAACTAGGTTCATACAATTATGTGACGAGCTGGTAGACGAATTTGTAAAAAAAAGCAAACCCGCCTAACAGACTTTCGGAAATTGCTCTTATTAATGGCATATTAAATAAAATAACTGGTCCCGCGGCCCGATTGATCAATTCGAACGGCATCCCATCAGATTGGACGGGTATACGCAAATCTCTCGTAAATAATTTCTCAGATCAGCGCGATGAGACGGCGTTATATAATGACTTAGCGTTACTGTCACAAGGGCCTGACAGCCCTCAGGAGTTTTATGAAAAGTGCCAGAACCTGTTCAGCACGTTAATGACATATGTCTCTCTACATGAGGAAGTAGCTACTACTATCAACGCGAAAATGGACCTATATAAAAAATTGACCTTGCAGGCATTTGTACGTGGGCTCAAGGACCCGAGGACCCCAAGGTTCGCGGATTAGGTGTATGCGGCCCGAAAGCATTGAAAAGGCCTTAGAGTTTGTTCATGAGGAACAAAACGTAGTGTACTTGCAGCAGCGTAGTAGCCAAGTTTCAGATAAGAAATCGACACCCCAAGTCATGCCACCTAGACCTTTGCCCTTACCATCAGGTTTTAATATACCACAGCCTAGACCGTTCCCCTTTAATATGGCTGGACCCTCTAGGAGTCCTTTCGGCCACCCAATGATGCCACAAGCACCCGTACTATGGCGACCTAATTTAAATAATCAAAATCAGGCCGGACCATCACGCACGCAACAAATGTTTCGTGCTCCTCCTCTTAATTATAACCAAAATAATGCATTTAAATTTATACCGCGTAATATCGTACCGCAAAGTAACTTGCAACAGCCTAGACCTATGAGTGGCGTCAGCCATTTTGTGCCTAGACTTTTACCACCCAGTAACGCAACAAAAGGACATGACTGGACTAAATCTGGTGATTCCCCGGCTAATCATAATTTCGGAAATAGGGAGATGAATTTCAATGATTGCTCTGCTTATTACGGTTACGTAGATTATGATACCGATAGCTATTTGTTTTACGAACCTAACGAGTATTATGAAGGAACGATTACGATCAGGTGTGTCACCCACAGCTAGAGGTAAGTAACGATACGGCAAAAGACGAGCCAGTTAAATCGGACTGTTTAAAAGAGGATTTTCAGAACCTTCAAATATTAGACAAACCAAAATAGAGGTCAACCTTCAAACACAACGTCAGCTTCCCTACTTGCAAATTCAAGATCCTCCTCTAAAATTTCTAATAGATACAGGCGCTAACCAATCTTTCATTAGCCCTAATGCGGTCGAAGCTTATTTTAATAACGTACAGTTAAACTATGACCCCTTCGAAGTTTGTAATGTACACGCTGTGACACGTAGCAACTACTCGATAACACTACCTTGCTTCTCTGAATTGAATGATAAGGATTGCATTACACTTTTTGTTTATAACTTCCACGACTATTTCGACGGATTGATAGGGTCGGATTTATTAGACAAGTGGGAAGCCGCCATTGACTTTAAGACGAAATCATTAGTAACAAAAAATGCGAAAAATCCTATACGGGTTTACGATTCACGGAACGTTAACCTATACGAAGATATCATACCCGCCGGTTCTTCGAAATTGGCAAAACTACCAATTAATATCCAAAACGGAGAAGTAATCATCCCGGAACAGATTATATCTAACTGTCATATTAGCGAGTGTTTAACTACTGTAAAAAACCAGAAGGGTATATTAGAAATTCATAATCCAAATCGTAGTGACGTTGTTTTCTCCATGGATCGCCCGGTGTCTGCGCAGCTTTATAATACTGAGTGCACGCGCACCGAGCAAGCGCCTCAACGCGTAAAGGAAGTGCTATCGCGCTTACGTACGGATCATTTGAATGAGGAGGAACGCGTTAACTTAGAATTGTTATGTGCGCGCTATGCAGACGTGTTCTATTTAGAAGGGGAGAAATTGACTTTAACCAATAAAATAAAACATTCAATTAAAACTAGTGACGAAATTCCTATATATACCAAAAGCTATAGGTATCCTTTTGCGCATAGACAGGAGGTACAAGATCAGATTAGTAAGATGTTAGATCAGCAAATTATTCAACCATCAGAGTCTGCATGGAGTTCCCCTATATGGGTTGTCCCTAAAAAGGCGGACGCTTCAGGTAAAGTTAAATGGCGATTAGTAGTGGATTTTCGGAAGTTAAACGAGAAAACCCTGGATGATAAATACCCCATACCAAATATTGCAGATATTTTGGATAAATTAGGCAACTGAAACTATTTCACGACTTTAGACTTAGCCAGTGGCTTTTATCAGGTGGAAATGAGTTCTACAGACATTCCCAAAACAGCATTCACAGTAGAACATGGCCATTTTGAGTTTTTGAGAATGCCCATGGGTTTGAAAAATAGTCCATCCACTTTTCAACGTGTAATGGACAACGTTCTCAGAGACCTACAAAACACTATATGCCTCGTTTATTTAGATGACGTCATCATCTTTTCTACGTCTCTACAGGAACATATGGTCAATTTAGAAAAAGTTTTCAATAGATTACGCGAGTCCAATTTTAAAATTCAAATGGATAAGTCAGAATTCCTTAAACTCGAGACAGCTTACTTGGGCCATGTTATTAGCAAAAACGGCATTAAGCCGAACCCCGACAAAATATCCGCAATAAAGAATTATCCACTTCCAAAAACTCCCACCGAAATTAAGAGGTTCCTGGGTCTTCTTGGTTACTATAGAAAATTTATACCCGATTTCGCGAAAGTGACAAAACCAATGACGCAATGTTTAAAAAAGGGCTCAAAAATTACGTTAGACCAAAATTACATTAACTGTTTCGATAAATGTAAAACACTGTTAATTAATGACCCCATTTTACAATATCCTGATTTTTCTAAAGAATTTGTCTTAACGACAGACGCATCAAATTTAGCGATAGGAGCTGTCTTGTCTCAGGGGACCATAGGTACGGACAAGCCTATTGCTTACGCTTCTAGGACATTAAACAGTAGTGAAATCAACTATAGCACCATCGAGAAGGAACTCCTTGCGATTGTCTGGGCTACCAAATATTTTAGACCATATTTATTCGGCAGAAAATTTAAAATTCTCACGGACCATAGGCCTCTTCAATGGATAATGAACATCAAAGAACCCAACTCGCGTCTTACGCGATGGCGACTAAAACTAAGTGAATTTGACTTTTCCGTAATTTACAAGCAAGGCAAGTCTAATACTAACGCCGATGCGTTATCCCGTATCGAGCTACACAACGAAGAGACTAGCTCCCTTATAGCGAACCCTACGGAAGGACCATCCTCATTATTGAATAACTCAAAAACTGATACAGTTCACACCGACGCCGAAAATCCAATATTAGAAGTTCCTATAACTGATTTACCACTTAACAAGTACCATAAACAAATCATTTTTACATTGGTCGATGAGGTAAGAAGTTACCCTTCAGTTTCAAAACCGTTTGAGTCACACGTTAAAACACATATTCAGATTTCTAAGAGTAATGTCGAAGAGGATGTCGTAAACGCTGTCAAAGAATATATTAACCCCAAGGTAAAGACCGGTATTCTCATTAATCCCCCATTAGCCATGTATGAAATTATCCCCATTATCCAGAGTAAATTTAAAAGTTCATCAATGGATTTAGTCTTAACAAAAGTAGAGTTAGAAAATGTCAAAGATTATTTAAAACAACAGGAGATAATTCGCAAGTACCACGAGGGTAAAACCAATCACCGGGGAATTAATGAGTGCTACATGTCCTTATCCAATAAATTTTACTGGCCAAAAATGAAGGAACACGTAACAAAATATATAAACGGATGTGACGTGTGCGGTCAAGCCAAATACGATAGAAACCCCGTGAAACAAAAGTTTAATATAGTACCACCACCAACCAAACCGTTTGAAATAGTACATCTTGACCTATTAAGTGTCGAAACGCAAAAATATCTTACAATCATTGACGCATTTTCAAAATATGCTCAAGCTTACTGCCTAAGGGACGCGACAGCGATCAGCGTCGTACAAGCTCTTCTAACATTTAGTACTCACCATGGACTTCCCTTAACTATTGTCACAGACAGAGGCCCAGAATTTACAAATCAACTGTTTTCGGAGTTTGTCAAAATTCATAAAGTGCAACACCATAAAATTTCAGCATGCACACCAAATGAAAATGGCATGGTGGAAAGGCTGCATTCCACACTTCTAGAACACTTACGTATTTTAAAATTAGAGCACCGTGGCGATACCGCTATGAACTTAATGCCATATGCAATTCTAGGTTACAACAGTTCTATTCACAGTTTTACCAAATGCAGACCTTTAGATATAATTACTGGCCATTTAGACCCCCGTAACCCATTAGATATTAACCTGTCAGAAAATATACTACAGTCATATTCACAGGAACATCGCACAAAAATGCAAAGAGTTTTCGAGATGATTAATGGTTCATCCTTGCACGATCGTACACGGATCATCGAAAATATTAATAAAGATAGGGAACCCGAACGAGAATTTTCTGCAGATCAGCATATTTTTGTACAGAACCCAATGGCCAGCCGCCAAAAACTGGCCCCTAGATTTACACGCGACACGGTCTTAGCCAACTTACCAATCCACATTTACACCAAAAAGAAACGTGGTCCTATTGCTAAGTCTCGCCTGAAACGGGTTCCTAACAGCAATCGTTTGTTACAGGATCGCCCTCCTGGGCCTGAGCCTGACGCAAGCGGAAGACATAACTTTGAATAGTCTGGATAATGGACCGGGCATCTTACCGTTTATGCTAGGAAAAACAAAAGTTATTTCCCATTACCACTCGTTTGTCCAACCGGTTAACTTAGACATTATTCGTAGTAATATAGATTTAGTCAGAAAACAATTAGATAATATTTCTCCCGAATTCCACAATAAAACGCTGTCTTTATATAAGCCACATATCGAATATCTTCATAACAAGATCACGGAGCTGTCCGACCAGTTAGAATTGTTCCAGTCTAACCGCGTCAAGAGGGGCCTCATTGATGGACTAGGTTCAGTCATTAAGAGTATTTCCGGAAATCTGGACTATACAGACGCTATCCGTTACGATACTGCAATTAAAACCCTGCAGGAAAATGAAAATAAGATGGTCACGGAATTAAATAATCGAGTTAGTTTAAATAAACACTGGATGTCTGAAAACTCCAAAATTCTCAACAAACTAATCCAGAATCAGAACAAAATCAGGGAAGTGGTAGATCAGATTATGATTCGCGAGTTACGTCAGGAAAAAGATTTAGTTAAGTATGCCCATCTGGCTCAATATATGATAATGCTAGCGGATAACATCGAATCGTTATCCGACGAAATGCTTAAATTAGAAAATTTATTAGCTTTTATACGTGCTAAGAGCACACATTTCCTTATGTTTAAATTA
Source organism: Eugnorisma glareosa (assembly GCA_947578425.1). Lineage (NCBI taxonomy): Eukaryota > Metazoa > Arthropoda > Insecta > Lepidoptera > Noctuidae > Eugnorisma > Eugnorisma glareosa. Next base: position 12,279,166 of record OX387960.1, on the reverse strand, counting down.
GATACATTCAACAGGATGAAAGAACAATTAAATGTCCTCTATGGTAGAGAACATATACTGAACATTAGTTTTAGGGAATATTTCGACATAGTTAAGTTAGGTTACTATTATAATAGTCGTAATTTAGTATTAGTGTTTAAGTTCCCGGTCGTCCTTTCCAACACTTATGACCTTTATAAATTATCCATAGTTCCCAATAAAGATGACAAAGTGCTAATTCCATCCTATCCCTTCCTAGCAATTCACGATAAAGATTTTATGTACATAGAGGCAGAATGCCCGAAGTCCAGTCAATACTATCTCTGCGAAGACAGCATCAATCAACACTACAAGAGTCAAGGCGACTGCATTCACCGTCTCATATCTGCCCAACAAGTCGACAAATCCTGCCGATTCATCCTAGCCAAATTAAAAACGGAAGCCGTGGAAGCACTTGACGACCGACACTACGTAGCAAGCTTTCCTGCGCCTACAAGTATTCGCTTATCCTGCACTGATACTCAATACAGCACAGTGCAAGGAAGTTACCTCATCACAATCCCGAAAGGCTGTGATGTACAAACCTCGGGTCTAATTCTGGCAAACAAGGACGACCGATTGAAAGGACAAGTACTGAAAATTATGAACATCCCACTCAGCAACAGAACCAATTACAATACTGAAGCTAGAAAATTAACACTCAACTCCGTCAACCTCCATAGCCTCCATATTGCTAATAAGGAGATAACCATGGAACCGCCATTAACCCTGAACACATCCGACATTTATGGCGTGTACTACACTATCACACCGCTCTACCTAGTATTATTAGGTGCAAGCGCACTGGGAATCGGGCTCGCATTACGAAGATACATGAGACGGCGCACTCCTGAAACAACACCAGAACGAACAAATGGCGAAACTGATCACGGCGATATAGATGTCGAGACTAACAACCACGCTGCAAGTGCTCAACCAATATTATCAGCGCTATTCTCGAATCAATTTTCTAATAGTCGCTGATCTTCGGGAGGGAGATGTTAAGCATACCAACCTATTGCATCAGCCTGGCGACAAGAAGACTAATGCTGAGTCGGCGCAACGTGACGTATGTCGGCGACCGGCCGGCGGCGCGACGGCTCACTTTCGATTCACACTTTGAACGACTGTCACCACCATAATTTTTAGAACAAAATTGTAATCCTACTATTAAACGTGTTCCAGCATATCGAGTTTTCATGCACCTGCCTGCTCGACCGACATAATTAGCTCATAATTTTGTTGTTTTGTACACAATGTTCACCACTGAACACTTCTCACAATCTCTAGCCTTGTCATTTATTTTATATTATAGTATTTTTTGAGAAGATATGGTGACCAGCCCTTCATGTTTTCATGAAAAAACTAATATTGTGATCATAATAATACTAGCAAAGTCAGATAGAAAGTTCAAACTCACAAAACACATTCTAAACTGTGTACGTAGTTATAAATTTTATTATGGAAAATAAATTATTTTGCACAAAACAGCTCTGTATGCTTTTCATAATTTATGGAAGTATTTGTGTATTATTGCAGATATGGGAGTTCTGGAAAAAGCAAGTCATGAGACAGCGGACCTCCTAATGTTTTTCGACGACCTGTTTGACAGCGTTAATGGCAGCTTTAGCGAAATTAGACAGGGGAAGATTTATCGGGCTGCAGTTACCCCAACTTCACCGCATCATAATTTATGGAATTATAGTATCCCTATCCTCAAAACAATGAAATTTGTAAATGGCAATAGTCAAGGAGTAGTGCCTTCTTTGTCCAGTTGGATTAAAACTTTAGAAAGTTTTAAAAATAGTCATTTTTAAATTCAAAGGGGATCAATTCTCTTTTAATGCGCAATTTCAACCAGGATCCATTGGAGAACTTTTTTGGAGCAATAAGAGGTCATGGCCATTTTAACACAATGCCCACGTCATCTGCATTTGAAGGAGCTTTTAAAACACTTTTGATTAACAATATGACATCTTCACATTCAGTTGGAGCAAACTGTGAAAAAGATGATAGTGTTTGTCTCAAATCGTTAAAATCTTTATTAACGAATCTTGGAGACAACAACACTGCAACTGAATGTGAAGATGAAGTAGACTATGCTCATATTTACATGGAACTTTTAAATCCAGAAGCGTTATTAAAAAGCAAGGCTCCAGTGGATATGGAAAAAAGCGCAGCAATTGGTTATTGCAGTGGTTGGTTGGATTGGTGCCACTTGCAGGCATGATTTAGAAGAAGAAAAAATTTTAGATTTTCATAAATTTATTAAAATGAAAGAATATGGAAATAAAAAGTGGTTGTGCTATCCAACTAGGGCGCTGTTTGATTTCTTTGCTCAAGTGGAACACATTTGCACAGAAATATTAAAAGAAAATTGCAATAAAAATAATTTGGGAAGGTATATTAAATTAATAATAACAATAAATTTAAATTTAAAATTTGTATCATGTGTAACACATAAAGATGAACTGACAAATTTTCTCATCAATAAATCAACCAAATTTTTTGTTAATAATTGGTGCAAAGAAATCAACAGCATAATTACTGGTAAAATAACCTTTTGGGATAAAAATGACCCCATGAAAGAAAAAGCTGAGAGGCACTACTCCAAAAATAAAGGAAGGAAGAGGATTAAACAAAATAATATGCCTGTAGTCGTAAAATAAATGTTTTAATTGAAAAAAAACTGTATTTTTCTTTTACTTTTCATTCAATCTAGATTTTTTACATATGCGTATAAATGATTGTTATTAAGGCTTTTCTAATAATTATGTGCATTCTTAAAGTTACTGACAATTACGTTAAAAAGCATTAATAACAACAATTTATACGCATATGTAAAAATTCTACAAACAACTTTTTTTATCCAACGGTATCCGTAACTACACCTATACAGCCTGAAATTTTAATGGTTGTTTTCCCGCGGCAGAACAACTTGCCATAAGGAGTACTTTCGAAGCATAGAGTAAAAGTAAAAAAAATAATATGTTTTTGTTTTAAAATAATTAAAAAAATATTCATCAACTCGAAAACATGAGAATCAATAGTAACACTAGACGTACCTTGTAGGTACTACTCGAACCGCATGCACCGCCCGCCGCCGAAAGACACGATGCATAAATGTTCAAAGTAAAATAAGCTCTTGTTCGTGGTGATACGACATAAACTAGTTTTCACGCAACAATACAAAACACAGCCGCGAAGCCGACAAAGGAAAGACCGATTTATAAATGTTCAAAGCAAAATAAGCTCTCGCGTGTAGCGATATGACATAAACTAGCCTGCGCGCATCAATTACAAAGGACGCCGCGTGCCGGCTTCCTATTGTATTATTATTGTATTATGTAATACTAATTACTTAGTTTTTCCGCGATTATCGTACGCGCAGCACGTGTTATCTTATCGTGCAATGGATCGCCATTACAGTTATTGCAATTTGGAGAACGTCGCTATGGTCCAACTGGCCCGGCGACTTTACGCGGAGCCGCAACACTTGGAGTCGCGTACTTCGAACGGGGTCCTCGTCGAAGTACGCGAAAGGCTGCGGCTAGGTTTGGCGTAAGCCAATACTACGTCTTGAAACTGCTCAACTCTGAAGGACTGCATCCTTACCATTTTCGCAGAGTTCATGCTCTCTACGAAAACGACGGACCGAACAGAATTGTTTTTTGTCAGTGGTTGATGGACAATCAAAATACGAACATTTTGTGGACGAATGAAGCAACTTTTACGCGAGTTGGACTCAACCAGCGTAACGAACATTTTTGGGCTTTGATTATCCCACATGTTATTCGCGAGTGTGCGCACAAGTGCGTTTTATGTGTTAATGTGTGGGCCCGGTAATTATTGGCCACCTCATTGGGCCGCATTTCGTGACAGGATAGGTGGAACCTACCTGAAATGTTACAAATCATTATTCCGGACTTTTTGGACTTTTATTTGTGGTCGCTGGTCGGAGCTCAAGCGCCTAGTGTATCGTGAGGAACACGAAACTCGCGACGCTTTAATAACTGCGATAGTGGACGCTTTTAATATCGTAAGAAGTGACAGACACACCTTACTAAAATTGAAAGACAACCAATTAAAACGTGCTCGATTGTGATACAACGCAGTGGCCACACTTCGAACAATTACTCCGTTACCGGGAAGTGTAAGTACCTACCTACTCGTACTTTTGTAAATAGTGAACATTTAAAAGTAGTTTAGTTAATTAAAATTATTGTAAATAAGTTGAATCAAGTTTTTGAAATACGCCACAAATACTTTTTTAGGTATCTAATTCAGACTTGTTTTTATTTAATTTCGTCTTCAGTAAATTGCAGCTAAAAGTATTTATGACGGTCCTAAGCCCGTAAAAGTATAAAGGGAAAATTTGAATAACTTGTTGGGTAAAGCTTATTATTATCAAGAATAAGTTATCAACTTATCAGCTGATTGAAAATCACGCGGGTCAACGGCCGCGCGGCCGGTCGGCGACGGCGCTCAGCGCAATCAGGAGGTATAACTATTGATTCGTGGTCGGTTTCGAGTTTTGTTTTTCACAATGGTTAATCTGCCATTTTTTGCTTCTAATATTTTAATTGTTTATTAAACGATTGTATTACAAAGGCAAAACCATTTCGCTGCGGGAAAACAACCATTAAAATGTCACGCTGTATATTCATAGCTATAGATAATAGTTTCGGTTAGCTGACAACTAGATGGCGCTTTCTGCTGTCACTGGAAAACGAGAGAGTTGCCTGTCTATACCCTATATTATATTGTAGTCTTTGGTGCCGCGTGTCTGATAAGATAACCTAATTATTACAAGTCCATTGACAAATTATGTTTAGACGTTTACGTACTGACATAGTGACATTTGACATCTCGACGTAGTCACCTGTGTTGGATACTTGCCTTTTAGAACTTCGTCTATAACGTTCGGATATTCTCGCGAAAGTTGACTTTTTAAACTTCACTCACGTTCGGAAACTCTCTCGAATAGACTTTGACATAAGACGCGTACTCCAGTTCTGAAACTTAAAACAATTTGTACATAGACATGGAGCATGACCCAAAATATTTTTTTGGTCTTTCACAAAAAATTTTTAAAAGGATTTTTTATAAAATACTTTTAACTATGAACTTTCACTTAATTTTTTTTTTAAGCCTTAACTTAAAATAAAACCTTTACTTAAAAAAATAATTTAAGATTTTGTTTTGTTTAGAACTTTGACATAAAATATTTTTACAATTTTTTTTTTTAACTTTCATCTGTTTAGTTTTTTTTAACTTTTAAATTGTAACCTATTAGATACAAGTATAGCCTTTAAACTCTAACTTTCTACAGAAGCTACTGCGCTTACTCAACCTATAGGTAGATGCTAACTTCTACAATTCGTGTAACCGTTCAATATTCAACGATGAACTTACTTTTTGTTTTTAACTTAACTTTAGCATTATCCTGGGTCCTAACACCAAGGTTACCTAACCCTGTGGAGATACACTTGCCTAATCTTGTTGTTTTTCCTACTGACTGTCTCGAGTTAAACTACTCTACAATTAGTTTACCTCCCGAATGTGATAGTAAGTCACTGACTTAGGACTACTTCCAAGTCAGGGACGGACATAGATGTATGATTGATAGTATGGAAGCACATGAATGGGATGTATGAACGTATAGGTAGTCAGTAATAGTGGTTTAGGCCTTCTAGCGGATTTCCCCTAGGGAAATCCTTCATTAACAGGCGGGGTACTGTGGCGTGGTAGTCGATTAATCTAGAATCGATTACCATGCTCAATCCCAATGTGACAACACTGTGCGTAGTCTACACTCTATGGTAGATACGCCTGGCTATAAATTGTCACCCCGGTCTGCGATCGGTCTTTCTCGTTCGATCTTCTTCAAATCAACTAAACTTATAAGAAACCCCTCTGTGCCCAAGGGTAAGTGCTTTGCGTAATCTGCTATTTTCTCCTATCATGTCTTGTCAACCGCATTCATCTTATTTCATCTATATTCTGCGGTGATTGTATTTCATGTAATTGCTCGGTTGTCAAAATGGCTTCCGTCCTGTACATGACTAAGCTATTTCAATATCATGTATTTTCCACTAGTGTTTCTAAATCTGTAAAGCATCCGCATGCCGTGTTCACCCTTCGCTGCTGTGTCATAGCCGCTGTACGCTTAATCCGCCTTGCCACGCGGCTAGGAACTTTTATATTGTGGCACGCGGCATGCGCTCGCTTATAACCTTTGACCTTTGTGAACCGTCACGATGGTGAGTTTCCCTGCCTCCCCCTGGAGCTACTGCTTGGGTTTACGGCTGGGAGACGCACGCATCGCTGACGTTCACCAATCCTGGCACCACGCTTACGGAAGCACCCTTCGTGCTGATTCCAGGGTGTTTTTCTTCTTTTCTTTCTTTATTGAGAGATAAACTACTGACACCGCTGACGGGCGTCATCGCTGCCTCCGCGCTCTACCCGCTGGAGAGACGTCCTGTCGCGTGTTCGAGACACCTAATCTCCACGCCTACCGCGTGTGAGACATACCTCCACGCCTGCCGCGTGTGAGGCCTACGTGACGTGCCTAAGCACGCCGCCACCAGCTACCGCGACCGATAGACGGTCGCTCCGGTCACTGCTGAGTGACCCTTACCCTCCACGTGGCTGCCACGTGTGAGTGCCGCCTGCCTCAGCCGGCCAAGTGCCGTGCCAAGGGACGCGCCTTCCAGCTGCCGCGAGCTACACGCGGTCGCTCCTGCAACCTCTCCGCATCGCTGCCCTGCTTCGGTGTCGCCTCGCCGGTCCTCGTGCGTCGCGGCCTAAGCCCAGGGCAGTACCTACTTTACCCACTTACCGTGGTGACTAGTGAACAAACTCTTGGTGAACTGAATCCACCCCTCTACCTGTGAGCAAGCTATTAAATGTATTAAACTTTTGTGGTCTTTCTGTTCCTTCCTCTACCACGAAACACACAACGCCACACAACACATGCGCTAGGCAAAACAGAAACCAGTTCATTATAGCATTTTTGGTCCATTTCGCAATAGAAATATAGCAAAAACAGCAATGTTTATTCCATGATTGATTGGAAGTTGATCATGGAACGTGCTCGCTCTAAGCGAAACAGGGATTCAGCACTGCCTTATGTAGTTAAGTAATTAAATTACACCGAAATGCTGGATGTAAGAGCTCTGAATGAAAAAAATGTAAAAAATATAAGCAGAGATAGAAGGCAATAAAATTAAATGGTTAAAAATTACATGTCTTTTTGAGAGACAAGTCCGGGTATCGTCAAGTTTAGATACCAGCACGATGGTCCATATCTAGGATTTAATATTTTAGGAATATGTCAAATAAAAACTATTACTAGGAAGAGAAGGAAACAAGAAGAAAAAACGGATGGACAAGGGACAGAAGAACTATTACAAGACTTGAAAAATTATAAAATACCGCATGCATACGACTCGCCACTGGCTATTTCAGAGGCAAAAAAGAGAGACCTTAATAATTTATGTGCAAAAGGGATAATCGTGGTAATTGTGGTAACTGTCTTTATCAACTAGTAACGACGTAATAGACAGAATTTTCCAGCGAGACGTCACAAAGGATAGATGAAGAAGAGTGCGAGAGAAATCTGATTTCTTTTTTATAAACGACTATTATTATATTATTTTTTAGTTTGTGTCATGAGGTTGAAACACTTCCTTTTGTTTTTATTTTATAATTTTCGTATTTTGTTATTCCTTTCATATAAAACTTTTAAATAACTTTAATAAAACTTTAATTGAATTTATAAAAATAGTTTCATTACTTATTTATGTGACCTCAGTGGACATTAGACTAGAGAAAAAAGGATACCCATTAATTTTGCCATAAAAAATCAAGTATTTACTTTTTTCTCTTCACAAGTTTAGGAATTTAGTGAAACCATTTATAATAACTTGTTGTGATGGATATATAGTAGATGTGATAGGGCCCTATCCGGCTACAACATCAGATGCTGAGATACTTAAAAATGAATTTAGTTCCCAAAATACACCAATGAGGAGATTCTTTGAACCTGGTGATGTTTTATATTAGACCGAGGTTTTAGGGACGCAATACCACTTCTAACAGAATGTGGGTACTCTGTTAAAGTTCCAGCATCACTCGAAGAAGGTGAATCACAGTTATCTACAATTGATGCCAATAATTACAGAAAAGTCACCATTTGTCGCTGGGTTGTTGAGGGTAGTAAATGGTATATTTAAACAAGCATTTAAATTGTTTCGGCAAGAATTTTTTAATCGGGCATCTACTCACTTGATGAAAGATTTTGCAGTAGGTGCCGCATTAATTAATAGGTTTCATCCTAGGATCCTAGATAGACCTGATGCTGCTCAAATATTATCAATAATTAATCAAAGAATGTATATGAGCGTTTTCACAAAAAAAGTGTACCCCCAACTTTTCGGTTGTCCCTTGTGTTTGAAGTATTACTAACAAGTAATATGATATGATCTGGTGAATATTTTAAGAGATACAGAAAGGAAGCCTAGGGCTAGCAATGCTACTACTTAAAATGAGAACAGGTGATTCTGATGAAAGGATCTCATCATCAATTAATATGCCACGTCGAACACTGGAGACATTAATGGATAAAAGTAAGGGAGGTACTTCTTCAAGATTTTGTGCCACCAAATCTTGGTATTTATCAGTTAAGGAGGGAAGAATTGTTGCAACATAATTTGTTAATTCCAAGTGGGTTATATGGGAATAATAATAATGCCATTGTAATTTGTAATGGGATGTATATATATATATACATAAGAGCTCAAATTATATGTTTCAAAAGCAGTTATTCCCTCCACAAATATAGAAATCTATTGAAACCTTTCATGATTGTTGCTAGTGATGGATACATTGTTGACTGTTATGGCCCGTATAAAGCGAACACATCAGATGCTGACATTATGAGAAATCTTTTTCGGGATGGTTCTACTTTAAGATCGTATTTTAGAGAAGGTGATGTGTTTATACTTGATCGGGGGTTCAGGGACAGTGTACGAGCATCGCCACATGATATTCATTGTTTTAGTTTTTACCTGAACTAGCAGTTGCTAAATTCACAGATTTATGTACATTCGCTGACTAGGCTATTACGCCCGCCACAAGTCACCTACTTTATGTATTATATATTTTAATGTTTTACATAATAAACAATCAATCATTTACGGACACAAAAACAGTGGTTTTATTCCCTGTACACATCCCGTGTGATTCGTCCATCTACATACAACATCTCAGTGTGCGGAGCTGCTGCCCGTACATTTTTGGTCCTTCGAGCCGGATCACCACTCCTGGAGCAAACAGTGCTACAAGCCGCACAGGTACGAAGTGTTTCTAGCTCGTGATACTACGTCAGCGACACTGTCATCAAGTCAACAGACCGACAACGTGACTAACAACAACTCGCAGCGAAAAGCTAATCACGTGTCAGGAAATTTTAACGAAGTTCTACTAGCTACAGTACAGCTTAAAGTAAAGGCCGCAGATGGAACTTACACCGTACTCAGATGTCTCCTAGATCAAGGCTCCCAACTGAACCTTATAACAGAATCTGCTGTGCAACGACTTGGCCTCCCGCGATGCAACCACAACTCAACTGTGTCGGGGATCGGAACATTTGCCAGCCAGAGCAACGGAACCGTTCAGTTGGACTGTAGGTCCCTTTACGGAGATTACGAGTTTTCAACGCCGGCACTAGTAATGGCTAAACTACTGAACAATCTACCTAACTACTCCTTCGAAAAACAAGATTGGCCTCACATAGAAAACATTAACCTAACCGACCCACATTTCAACTTATCAAGGCCGATTGACATTCTGCTTGACGCCGGAGTATATGGCGACATAGTCATGAGCAGCATCATTCGAGGAAACATATACGAAACTATAGCACAACAAACTAAGCTTGGCTGGGTATTAGTTGGTAACACGAATACTTTCAACTGTCATGTCGTGGTAGACACTAACGATATCTCTCGCTTTTGGGAAATTGAAGAGATAACATCGGACGACAAGTCTACAAGTGTCGAGGAGGAGTACTGCGAGAGGCTGTATACTGACACAACTAAAAGACTAGAAGACGGGCGATACGAAGTTAGAATCCCCATGAAGACCAACTTCGAACAAAATTTGGGACGATCGAAGCCACAAGCAGTCGCACAATTCAAGCAGCTGGAAAAACGTTTAGCTAGAGACGATACCCTCGCTTCTAATTACAAGGCTTTCATCAACGAATACAAAGCACTACAAGATATGAAGAAGTGCACAGAGCCGGACACACCGAGCTGTTTCCTGCCCCATCATGGAGTAATGAGACCGGATTCAACGACAACCAAACTCCGTGTGGTTTTCAATGCATCAGCAACCACTAGCACGGGCCACAGTCTAAACCAATTGATGGAATGCGGGCCTAACTTACAACAAGACTTACAAGCTATGATTCTACGATGGAGAGCATTTGAATACGTATACACAGCGGACATTGAGAAATTCTACCGACAAATACGTATTCAAGAAAAAGACCAGCATTTGCAAAAAATTGTGTGGAGAGATTCAGTCACAGAGCCGTTACAAGAGTTACAACTGACTACAGTAACATATGGCACCAAGTCCGCACCCTTTCTGGCAATGCGAACAATAAAGCAATTAGTCAAAGATGACGGCGCGCAGTACCCTTTGGCGGCGGCTATTCTCTCCAATCAACTATACATGGACGACTTACTAGGCGGATGCCACGACTTCATAACAGCACAGAAAACTCAAGGTGAACTTATAACAATGCTGAAGGGCGGTGGGTTCAACTTACGAAAGTGGGCTAGCAACAAAACGGGCTTACTCGAAGACTTACGACATGAATTGATAAGCCAAAAAATGTTCGACTTCAAGGATGCAGATACAAACAAAACGCTAGGCATCACTTGGAACCCGCGCACAGATGAGTTTACTTACAAACAAATATCACTCTGCAACAAACGTGACGTCAACACGACACGCACACTACTGTCGGACATATCAAAACTGTACGACCCACTTGGCTGGCTATCACCAGTTACAGTGAAAGCCAAGCTAATTTTTCAACATGCTTGGTCAACAACAACGAGCTGGGATGATCAACTCCCACCGAATATACAGCAAGAATGGGAACAATTCCGCAATCAGCTCGCACACATACACGACATAACCATTCCACGCTGGGTCGGCGACACCCAACAACCCTTCGAACTTCATGGCTTCTGTGATGCATCTGAGAGAGCTTACGGATGCGTCATATATTGCAAGTCCACTGATAAAGAAGGTCAACAGTTGATCAGGCTAGTAGCAGCTAAAACAAAATTAGCCCCACAGAAAAACCCTATTTCTCTGTCACGACTGGAGTTATGTGGTGCATTACTACTAGCTCGCCTGATTGAAAAGGTTAGAAACTCGATCAACTCGCAGACAGTCACCATACATTGCTGGACCGACTCTATGGTGGTGCTTGGCTGGCTACAAGGGGACGTGAGTCGCTGGAAGAGTTTTGTAGCCAATAGAGTCATACAAATAACTCAAATTACTCCATCCAACTTCTGGAAACATGTCAAGTCCGAAGATAATCCTGCGGACTGCGCAAGCAGAGGAATCTCACCATCAGACTTAATAGGTCACGAACTGTGGTGGAAAGCCCCTTCATGGCTTCAAAACAACAACATACCCAAACAAGAATTTTTTACAACGAACGAAGAGCAGAGGAAACTAAGTCAAACTTGCGCCATACAAACAAAACACGCGCCACTCATCGAGCAACTACTGCAAAAATACAGCTCAATGACTTATGCAACCCGAGTCATCAGCTGGATCATACGATTCATAAACAACTCGCGTGACGTAACAAGAGCCAACCGCATGTCACACTTAACTACAGAGGACATAGTGCTGACTCAACACCTGCTCGTCAAAACTGCACAGAACAATGCCTTTGCCGATGAAATAGCGTACCTATACAAACATAATAGGGTACGGGCCACAAGCAAACTGTTGAGTTTGAGCCCTATACTAGACGCACAAGGCATTCTTCGAGTGGGAGGAAGACTTGAACATGCCAAGTTAAGCAACTCCCAAAAACATCCGATGATTTTACCAAACAATCACAAGCTATCAGAGCTCTTGATTGACCAAGCCCACAAGAATACTCTCCACGGCGGTGCCAGACTTACTTTGGGACACCTTCGTAACAAATATTGGATACTTGGCGGCATGAAACCAATCAAGAAGCAACTTAACAAATGTGTCACCTGTCATCGCTACAAAACGCAACGCAGTAATCAGAAAATGGCAGACTTACCAACACCTCGAGTTACACCGTCACGGCCATTCACACACACCGGCGTAGATTTTACGGGACACGTTGAAATAAAAGCTAACAAAGGTCGGGGCATTAAAACAGTTAAGGCCTACATCGCAATCTTCATTTGTCTATGTACAAAAGCTACCCACCTGGAACTGGTGTCAGATCTTAGCACTGTAACATTCCTCGCAGCACTGAAGCGGCTATGCGCACGACGAGGAACGCCAAAACATATCTACAGTGACAACGGAACGAACTTCGTCGGAGCAGCAAAAGCGTTAACCAAAGAACGCCAGGAGGCGATGCAGCTTCTAGTCAACGACGACCTCATTAACAGCACTTCCGAGAATGGCATTGAATGGCACTTTAACGCTCCATCTTGGCCAACCGCGGGAGGATTGTGGGAAGCTGCAGTCAAGAGTATGAAACATCACCTTAAACGAGTTCTTGGTGAACAAAAGCTTACGTACGAAGAATTTAATACTTTACTAGCACAAATCGAAGCCTGCCTCAACTCGAGGCCACTTGTCGCTTTAACAAATGACCTCGACGACATCGATTACTTGACACCAGGCCACTTTTTAGTCGGTGGACCAGTACTGGCACCTCCGATGACGTCAGAGGATGATAACAGTCAGTTAACTTTACGATGGCGCTTGACCGAAAACATGTACAAGGAATTTTGGAAGAAATGGTCCAAAGACTACCTACAAACGTTACAACTACGAGGAAAATGGCAAACCCCAACACATAACATTGAAGTGGACGACGTCGTCCTTATAAAGGAAGAACAAGTGGCTCCCGCCCGATGGTTATTAGGACGAGTTATAGAGACGCATCCTGGACCAGATAACTTAGTACGAGTCGTCACGCTCAAAACAAAATCCAACATAATGAAGAGACCCGTAACAAAATTGTCCCGGTTACCCATTGAAATAGGGAATAATACCGAAAACAAACCAACGAAACTCTCGAACAATAACCAACCAGAGGCGACTTCATCAACATCACAACGACAACGTCGGGTGAGCTCTAGACAGGAACGGAAGGGAGTTTCCAGCTGTAACATCCTCAAGTACCTAAGCACGTTACTAGTACTCATGGTTACGTGCGTGACACCGTCCATGCCACAACTCGTCAATGTAACAACCCTAGACCCTACCCGTCTTGTATACTTTGACAAAGCCGCAGACTTACAGATAATACAAGATGAATGGAGACTGGTGGTGTACTACAACATGTCGACTTACTGGAAAAGCACGTCTGCCGTTGAACAATACGTCCAGCAACTACACGGACTTTGTAACCGAAATATAGCGTACTTGACTATAGCCACACAACTCGAGCACGAACTAAACGAGCTCAAACACTACAACGAAGTACTACAATCTGACCAGGGAAGACGCGCTAAGCGAGGTTTCATAAACGGAATTGGGAACATTGCCAACGCTCTCTTTGGTGTACTTGATGACAAATTTGCCGAAAAATACCACAACGACATCAAACTATTACACAGTAATGAAGACCACTTGCTCAATCTGTACAAACAAAAAAAAAAAAAAAAAACGTTTATTTCTTCAACTTAAATAGCATATTCTAGTTACATTGAGAAGAATCCTTTTAAGCAAATAGTATGCTTGTTTTAGGATGCTCCGCCCTTCCCCAGGTTATATAATAGTATTTAAGTTGTTGAACCTGATCAAGATTTAAATGAACTTATACAAATAATGATACAAGAATAAAAATAAAAATGGGTACACAGTATTTTAAAAAAAAAGAAACAATTAACGCGCTGTGATGTGTTATGTGTGTAAGAGATGGTGTGGAGGTGAATGTGTGTGTGAGTAGTGAGTGAGAGTAAGTGTGGGAGTGAGGGTTGTGTCCCCATGTGTGTGTGTGTTGTGTGTGTGTGGGGATTAGTTATGTTATGAATTCAAAGTTAAAAGCAGATATTTCTTTAAAGCTGATCCTGCGACCAGTCCTTAGCGGCATAAATATATAAATATATAGCGTAACATAAATATAATGTGTATACTTATTACAGTCTCATCGATTGGACCATATTTTCCACTTCGTCATAGGTTTTTAATTTAAGCCATTTAGACAAAGCGTTTTTGCATTCACGGTAGGTTAGTGGGTATATGTCAAGTTCTTTATTAAGAAGATTATATAAATGGGATGATTGCCTAGGGAATTGTCTTTTTGCGAATGTAGACTTTACCGACACTGTGGGGGCAACTGTATTTTTCCTTCTACCTGTTGACTTCTGTGGGTTGAAAGATAGAGTTTTATGCTTAGATAGGATTATGTTAAGTACGTAAAGCTTTCTAACGGTCAGAAGATCCGAAATCCGGTAAAGGTTCTCAGTTGAAAACCTGAAGGGTTTAAAAAACATAACTTTCAGTAGGGACCTCTGAGCTCGCTCGAGGTCTAGGAATTTAATCTTCGTGGCACCTCCCCAGACCGGTAGGCAATAAGCCAGGACGGACTGAGCAAGTGAGATATAAATCTGTAGCAAGAGCTTTTTCGAGGTGACATGTCGTAATGTCTTGAAGGTCCAGATTAACTTTCGTATTCGCTTCATTATTAATTCAGTGTGGTTATGCCAAGACAATCTCTGATCAACCATAATACCTAGGTATTTGGTAGATTCCACTCTAGTGATTTCTGTGCAAGAACAGTTTTGGTTTACAAGAAAATTGCATTTATGAATCTTAATTTTGAATTCTGGAGGGGGTTGAGAGGAGTTGTACTTTGTGAAGCAGATGAAGTTGGTTTTGGTAGTATTTAAGGTTAAAAGGTTAAGGTCAAGCCAGGCTGCTATTCTTGCCAGTCCGTGCTCAGCCGTTAATCGGACATTGTCCCAGGTATCACCACTGAACACTATAGCAGTGTCATCTGCGTATGAAAGAATATGTGCATCCACAATTTTCATGCTACATAAGGTATTTATATATATAAGGAACAATGTCGGTCCGAGCACGCTACCCTGACCTACTCCGAATTGGACGGTCTCTACAGAGCTGATGGTATTGCCTAACTTAATCTTTTGTTTGCGTGCACTTAGATAGTCTTTGAGCAAGGCGTGGGGAATACCTCTTACACCAATTGATTCTAGCCTATCCAGCAGTGTGACAACAGAAACCGTGTCAAAAGCCTTTTGAAGATCTAGGAAGACAGCAAGGCATTTGCCTCCGCTGTCCACTTGACTGGTTACAGCGGAGGCAAGCGCCAGTACTGCGTCCTCCGTAGACATTTTTTGCCTAAAACCGTACTGCGAAGGCGATAGAATGTTGTTTTTGTTAAGGTAAGATAAGAGACGAGAATTCATTAACCTTTCCATTACTTTAGATAT
This sequence comes from Eugnorisma glareosa, assembly GCA_947578425.1. Lineage (NCBI taxonomy): Eukaryota > Metazoa > Arthropoda > Insecta > Lepidoptera > Noctuidae > Eugnorisma > Eugnorisma glareosa. The sequence goes on along the minus strand of OX387960.1, from coordinate 12,263,432 downwards.
TGATGGCAGTACAGATATAGGCCTATAGTTAGACGGATTAGTTTTGTCTCCACTCTTGTGCACCGGTGTTATAAAGGCAAGTTTTAAGGCATTTGGGTATATAGCGTGTTCAAAGCACTGGTTAGCTAAGTGTGTTATAATTGGGACGACAAGGACATGAGCAGTCTTTAAGAAATTGACAGTAATGCCGTCCCAGCCCGGAGCACTATCTGATTTCAGGGACATTAGAACGCGGCGAACTTCATCCTGGTCAGTGTTTAAAAGTACAAATGATGAGAGAGGTATATCATTAGCTGATTCAGAACTATAGTTTTGGCCATAACCTGTGGTGGAGCTAGTAATTATCTCGTTAGCAAGAATTTTACCAATGTTGGAAAAGTATTTATTTACAGCGTCAGCAGACTCTTTTGGAGTAGCCTTGAGCTCTAATAGATCCGTATTGGGCGTTTTGCTTGGCTTTCGATGAGTAATGTTGTTTATAGTTTCCCACATTTTTTTGGGATTCTTATACGCTTTAGATAATTGGTCCCGGTCGTGTTTACGCTTTTGCTTTTTTATTATACAGTTGCAATAGTTTCTGTATCTTTTGAAGGTGATCTTTAATACTTCGTTATGTGGCTCAGACTTTAACTTAAGTTGCATGTTATTACGGTTACGTATGCAGCGTAGTAATCCGATCGTCATCCATGGTTTTATTAGTCTACATTTTTGCGGTATTACTGTCGTAATGGTGTTATTTTTAAGGCAATTTTGTATTATATGTATTAATCGGTCACAAATTGTATTTGGGTCGGTAAAATTTAGCAAAAGATGTAAATTACTTTCCTCTAGGTTTTCTAATGCTTTATCGAAATTGATCATGGTTTTAGTTTTAGCGATTGTACGTATGTGTTTTTTGTTTGTCAATTTTAGGAAAATCATGGAGTGGTCTGTTATTGTTGTGTTTAATACAGCTATGGTCGCGGTGGTATTTGTGGGGTCCAGTTTTACCATGAAGTGGTCTAAACAGTTTTTACCTCTAGTGGGTAGTGAATGCCCTGGAAGTAGGCCGTTCATCGCCAGCATGTTGAGATAGGTTAACCTGTTTGAACGGTCGTACGAATGTTCGGCCTCGTTATAAATCAAGTTTATATTTATATCTCCTGTGACTATTATATTTTTACTCGAGGCAATAGTGGTTAAGTGGTCATTTAATGAATTAATGAATTCCTCGGCTTTTGGTTTTGAAGGTGACCGGTAGATAGCCAAGATAGTTAGCTCAGGATGAAAGTTAATTTGAAGGCAGGATGCATGTGTCAGTTTTACTTCCTCTACTGAGGCCTTATGAGTATTTTTAACATAGACAACAACTCCATCGGCTTTGTTTAGGTGATTGGTAGTTTGGTAGGATAGGTAATCGTGTATTTGAGGTATGGGTTTATCTGCGTCGAGTCTGCATTCAGTTAGTGTTAATAAGTCTATGTCTGTTTTTAAACTATGCAAATTGACTAGCAGGTCGCTGTGGTTGGAGTAAATGGATCGCATGTTTTGTGATACGATGGTTATATCAACAGGATTTCGTTTTAATAATCTATTAAGATCCTCGGGGGAACAGCTAATTGTCATTGCGGTTTCTGAACTGTCTATATTGTTTATAGCTTGTAATGTGTTACTCATAATGATGTAAAATGAGTGGTATGTGATCATTATCATTATTAGGCATATCTTTGTAGGTGTGGGTGGATAGGTAGTAGCGGGAAAATAGTGTAAATGTGTATAATGAGGTGTATGTTAGTCGTGTGAGCGTAGGTGTAGTAGAATGAATGTGTTTTGAGTGTGAGCGCGATTGACTTACATTTTTAGGTCTAAAAAATAAAATCAAAATAAAAAATAAAAAGTAGAAAACAAAAAGTATAAAATAAAAATTGTTACTAATCTCAGGGCCATATGATTTTGCGTAACACACAAAAACAAAAATATGTAATCGTAACAGAGAAATAACTAAGGCTAGTCATATTTGTTGCATTAGATTATTCACTTGAGATTCACTATTTAAGATTATGGTTGGCGCTGTTTCGTTTTTCTTTACATATACCTTTCCATAGGAGGTCCAGCAGAATTTGTAGTCTCGTGACTTAGCTAGGTCGCGGGCTAGATAAAAGAGTCTGGCTCCTTTTGTGGTTAATTGTTCTGAGACGTAAATTGGTGTATATTCTCCTGTTTTAAATCCGAGGTGTTTGGCACAGATTTTTTCGTTACTGGTTCTATTATAGGCTTTTGCCATTTTAATAAAGTCCGTTTTAACTAATGTTGAACCTAGTTCGACCACTATGGTGCTGTTCTTTGTGTTGCTACGCTTACTATGCACTCTGTATATATCTGTAATATCTTTGGCATCTATGGTACTGTTTACAGCTTGGGATAACGTGACAACCATCTGTACAAGGTTGTCTTTAGATTCTTGCCGGATTTTAGGTACGTTTTTTATTTCGAAGTTAGATTTTCGTGTTCCTCGTTGCAAGTCCTCGATTTTCTCTTCTAGGATTACGATGTAATCATTGTCTTTCAACAAACAACATACTTCAATAATCGAAGGGGAATACAACCTCCTGAAGAGGAACGAGCAAGTAATGAACCGACAGTTCATCGTCATCAACAAAAGTCTCAGAGACTCGCTGCAACTACTGAAAACCGAACAAGACCAAGCAACTTTCCTTACTGCTACAGCACTTGCCGCAAACATGATGGTAGCAAACTTGCGGAGAATACAAGACATGTTGATCAACCTAGTTACAGATCTTCGCCACGGCAAAGTCGACACTCACTTGCTGAAACCCGATGCATTCGAAAAACAGTTGAACATCATATCGGGACAAGTACCAAAAGGATTATCACTACCCTGCTCAAACAAATTCAAGTGCATCCGGGAAATGTATAAACTAGCAAGTGTGCAAGGAAAACTAACCGAAGAATTTATAATTTTCGAAGTAAAAATCCCGTTAGTAACAGACGAACAATATGCGCTAACCGAAGTCATCCCAATCCGCAACATAAAAGGAGCCTCCATGATTAACATAATACCAACAACTCAATACATAGCCGTTAACTTGAAAATGGACATGATGATACCACTGGATCAACGACATCTTTTATCATGCACACAAGTAAACACAAATCAGCTGCTTCTATGTAACCTTGACTTACCTATTTATGGTATAAAAGCAGCCACAAAAATGTGCGAAGCTGACATAATAAACAATCGAGGAGTATCAAACTGCCGCACTGAGGTATCAAGTTGCAGCAACGAATGGAAAAAACTACACAGCAAAGGGGCTTGGTTGTTTACGTGTTGCGAGGAATGCACTATGCGCATTTTCTGTCCAGCTGGAATAACGTCACAAACACTACAAAATACAGGCATAATCACTTTAGCGACAGGTTGCATAATGCGCGGCGATAAACATCTAATTCATTCGCACTACAATATGCAAAGCACAATGGATTTAGGAAATGAGCAAGAGATCGACGTACCAGAGATAAACCTAAACGAACTACTCAGAAGCAACAGTCAAATTACAAACATAACAAACATGGAAATTGAAACACATGAAGAACAACTAAAGGGTCTTAAGAGAAAAATCGAGCTGGTTAAAGAACAACAGGACATTCAAATAGTTAATTCCGTTGAGGCGGAGCATCATCACTACGTCCTGTACGGCTGTATGATAACCTGTGCAACAATATTCAGCATATGGGTATACTTTCAAATAAAGGCACGCTGCCTCCATTTACCTCAAGGAAGCAGAACAGCAACGCAGGCGCACCAGGAAGGGATCGAGATGGTACCAAGTCATACTCAACGGGATCTTCCTGGGAAAGGACAAACACAGGCAGATATACAGACACTAGACGAGGTCCCCGGACATCTTCCTAACAGCAACAAGGTGGATCGCGAAACGTCGCCAATATCAGTTAGCGGCGAGCGTAGAACCTGTTAATAACCCTCTTTACATACTTTGTGATAATACATTTTATTTGTTATTTGTACTTTTATAGTTGGCAGGATGTACGAGCATCGCCACATGATATTCATTGTTTTAGTTTTTACCTGAACTAGCAGTTGCTAAATTCACAGATTTATGTACATTCGCTGACTAGGCTATTACGCCCGCCACAAGTCACCTACTTTATGTATTATATATTTTAATGTTTTACATAATAAACAATCAATCATTTACGGACACAAAAACAGTGGTTTTATTCCCTGTACACATCCCGTGTGATTCGTCCATCTACATACAACATCTCAGTGTGCGGAGCTGCTGCCCGTACAGACAGTATAAGTTATTTAGAGGGATGTGGCTATAGAACCTGTATGCCAAAGTCCCTTCTAGAAGGCGAGCACCAAATAACTACAGAACAAGCAAATCGAAGCCGTTTTGTCACAATTTGTAGATGGGTGGTAGAGGCCGTTACTGGTCACTTAAAAAGAGACTTCAAAATATTACGACAAGAATATTTTCATCGGTCTCTACCACACATGATGCAAAACTTTCCAAATAGCCGCAGCTTTACTAAATAAGTTTGGTGCTCGTTTTCAGGATAATATACATTTCCGAAAGGCTTTGCGTTTTCTTTATATCAATTTATTCTACTTAAAGAAATTAGCTCAAATATTATATGCCAGTGAAGTATTAGAAATAATAAGGGAAAGAATGGGTCTCGAAAATAATCTGTCAAACATGGTTCAGGGCTTAAATATGAACAGAAGGACATCCCAATTTAGAAACATTACTGCAGATCGCAATAATCTTTTATACTTCCCGACACTGGAACATTCGGAACTTATTCTATTCGCCCTGGGAACGTATCAGATTAGACAAGCGCCGATCATATTATGGCGAACATATAGGGTGACTGGTAATTAGTGACCGATACTTAAACACGTGATTCTACTCATGATAACAAACAACTTTCCCAAAGAAACTTTTTTTTAAACTCATTTAATTTTATCACAATAACACAACAGCTGTAAGTATGAAATTCCCACGCGCGCGCTTTTGACCTATCAACTGGTAGCCGCGCCGCGTGACGCCGTTATGTCTCATTAAATTAAAAAATAATATCCAAAAACTGCGTGTTCCACAGTAGTCTTAAGTATAACTACTTTTAAGATGCAACGTATGTCCGCATAACTTCAAAATATCTAGGAACGCGCGCGCCCAACATAAAAAGTAGGCACAATCTATCAGCTGATAGTCTGACCTCGGGAAGGGGCAAAAATGTACTTGTACTAGTAGCGTCTCGCGCTCCCCACCCGCCCGCACCCTTTTCCTCAGTGCAGTAATGACGTAAAACACTAAAAACAGTCACCCCGGAGAGCGCGTCGCAGGCGCATGTTTTGATTTTCTTGATGCCCATGCGCGCTATGGAGTACAATTACACAGCGAGTGAGTACAGTGATATGGTGATGTGTTACTACTCGGAAGGCGGTAATGGCGAAGCATTAAAATACATACATTTTGATTGCCATGCTTCTGATTCAGACTCAAATATCGATAACAGACTGCTAGTCCAAAGCCTAGAAAAGTGTGATGGGAAACTTGGAATAACTTGAACAATTCCCGGTGTCGAGAAGTCAGGTGGTAATGTAGCTGTATCTTTGCCGTTTCTAAACATCGTGTAGGTAACAAAACAAACGCAATTTCTGAAGTTAGTTTGTTTAGATAGAAATATAATGCATTTAGGTATTTATAAAGTGCCAAAATACTAGATAATTTATTATTTATTTAATTCTCACCGTGTCGTAAACAGAGAAGCTTTATGTAGGTACATCACTGTGTACCTAAATGGCCACGCGGCGGCCGGAGTGTCGTCGCGTCTGCAGCGAAGGCCTACGCTCCGTGGCTCAGTTTTTGATGTCATTGGTTATTATTTTTTAATTTGGCGGCTACCTAAACATGTAGGTACCTACCTACACTGCTTATGTACACCGATAACATCACAAGCGGCCGGCCTGTGTGGTCGGGCGCGGGCGCCGCTTACTCTGCTTACCCACCCATTGTAATGAGACATAAGGGCGTCACGCGGCTACCAGTTGATAGGTCAAAAGCGCGCGCGTGGGAATTTCATTCAGCTGTTGTGTTATTGTGATAAACTTAAATGAGTTTAAAAAAAAAGTTTCTTTGGGAAAGTTGTTTGTTATCATGGGTAGAATTACGTGTTTAAGTATCGGTCACTAATTACCAGTCACCCTATATACGTTTCCATGGCGGATACCGAATAGAAGTTAGTAGTGAACACGTTAAATCTTCTGAATACGGTCTTAGAGGGAGTGGTTTGACTACGTTAATAAGAGGAAGAATAAAATCACGCCACGTAGCAAGAAGACAGTATTACGTTTATATTTTAGTCGAAAACAATATACCTGGCCGAACCGGTATAGTAGAATACTGCTGTAGCTGTTTGGTTGGTCGGCGCACTTTGGGGTGCTGCGCCCATGTTATGACTTTGGTGTGGTATTTGGGATGGGCCAGACATCAACTAAGTATCGCCGCGCCAGCAGAACTTTTAGATTCAATAATTGTAAGAGAAGATGATGAGGAGGAACAAAATGCAAAAAAAAAAAAAAGAATTGTTTCATTTTTTATTTATTACAAGTACCTATGATTAATGCTACATACCTAAAGGCAAATCACGCCTTTTCCCCGTAGACTAAGGCAGAGAAACTAATCTTGTTATAATCCCGCTTTTTTACATTTATCAACCTCTAGGACATCCATTGACTGTTAGAGAAACCTTCTAAACCTACTTTTGAGAAATAAAAGTAGAATCCCCAGCGATGTACCTAGGTATTTATGTACAAATATTTTGTTAGTACCCAATTGATTGACTTTTACAATTGAAGCTAAAAAATAAACATTTAAACACTCAAATAAATATGTAACCACAGGACGCATGACCATAGATGATATTAATGACTATCTCCAAGTGACATAAGACATAACCTAAAAAAGTTCAAATCTAAATATCTTTTTTGATGCCCTCTCAAGACAAAATTCTTTGACAAAGTTACTCAGGGACTGACGCTTAATGTTTTAAGATATTTTTGATACATAGACGCTACCATTTCTTCTCAACTAATTTTATGTATGAAAGTCTGCCATTGTTCTTTTACAGCTGAATCCCTTTCAATATCAGACCATAATGGTTCCACATTACCTATAAGTAAATTTCTTGTTGATTACACTGATTCTGATAGTGAGAAATCATACACCTTTATGGACTTAGATAATCAAAATAAAATACCAGATGAAAACCTTTTCGATAATGATCACACTGCTTTTGCTAATCAAAGTTTTTCTACTCTTGAATGTAAACAAGACGAAACCCAACCACAACCAAGTACCAGTTCACAGTCTAACCAATCGGAACATAATGTGCCCATGACGTTTTACGACTTGTCCTATATTGATTCGGAGGATTCATGGAAGCCACCGTCGTCGTGCAGTGGTTCAGAAGAAGACATGCCTCAACAAATTGAAGAAGAGACTAGTGTTGGGAAAAGAGGGTACAGAAAAAAAAGACCTTTACCGAAAAGGCTTCTGAAAAAAAAAATCGGTAAGCTGCTGTTGGCAAATCTATACGGCCAAATCCTTGTTTGAACAAAAGATGCGGAAATTCATGTGCTGATAAATTTTCTGAGGATGATCGGTGGATTATTTTTGAAAACTATTGGGGGATGGGATGTACTAAGAGACAAAAAGACTTTCTACTGTCATGTGCTAAGGCAAAACCAATTGGTAGAAAGCGAGCGACTAGTAATATTCGCCAAATATCATATGATTACTTTATAAACTTTAAGGGTCAAAACATTAAAATTTGTCAACAATTTTTGCTTAAGACATTAGATACTTTTTGTTTATGGTGGAAATTTCCGTCAATATGCATTAGTCGTCGTTCTCGATGTATGGAAACCTAACATTTCAGCTCCATTATTCTTTTATTATTTATCTCAAGTTTATAATGATTTTTATATAATGAGTTAACCAAAATGTCTTTTCCAACATCAAGACTAATCAAAGATAGAGAAATTAAGAGTACGTATTTGCTCTGGAAGGAGAATACCTCAGAAGATGGCATGGAAATGTCTGATATGGAAGATAAGGACGAAACATTTAACACCAATAAAAATGAACTGCTGGAAGAGTTAGAGGATGGTGATAACCTGGGAAATGATCTTACTTTACATGTAGAACAAGATGATGTGCATGATCCCCCCCTCATCCAAGAAACTGTGACATCAGAAGCAGGAGAAATCTCTGCTAGCTCGACTTGGGTTTTAAATAAGAGGAAGGTGATTTGGAAGAAGAGATCACTTCAGTTTTCTGAGTCAAACATTGAATTTTAAGGCAGCACCGATCTAGGTACTGAAATAACAAACCTAAAAACGCCATATCAATGCTTCAACTACTTTTTTACACCTGAACTTTGTAACAAAATAATATCAGAAACTAATCTCTATGCCACCCAACTAAATCTTGATAAGTAATAGATTTATTTTGTCTCTATATGACCTGAAAAAATATTTAGGCATTCCACTTTACATGCCTGTTCAGCATTTTCCCAGCACACGGAAGTACTGGTCAAGACGTTTTGAATTTGAACCTATAAAGCAGACTATGACTGTGATTACATTTGAAAAGTTCCAAAAGTATAGACATTTCAATGATGACAAATGTATACCAATTAACCAACCAGGACATGACCGTTTATATAAGGTGAGACCAATTATTGACAGTCTGTATCAAACCTTTTCCAGCGTATAAAAACATCAAAGACTATCAATTGATGAACAAATGTGTGCGACCAAAGTTGGTCATTTTCTCAAACAATACTTATCAAACAAGCCCCATAAGTGGGGATTCAAGTTGTATGTTTTATCTAGTGTTTTTGGATTTGCCAACAAATTTGAAATTTATTCTGGCCAAGACCTTACCACAAGACCTGAAGGTGAGCCTGACTTAGGTCCTACAAATAATGTTGTGCTTCGCTTAACCAGAGATATTCCACGGATGATCAACCATATAATCTTTTTCGATAATTTCTATACATCTGTGCCATTAGTTATCTATTTGGCTAAGCAAGGAATACATTGCCTTGGCACAATTCAACAAAACAGAATTCCCAACAAAAAACTACCAGGGGTACTTATAAAGAAAGAACAGCATCTTATGAGTGATTTATCTTGCATAGCATGGAAAGACAATAAAATAGTGAGTATGTTATCAAGTTACGTAGGAGCAGAGCCTGATTCAACTGTCAAAAGGTTTGATAAAAAGAATAAGGAAACAGTTGAGATATTGTGTCCAAAGGCCATAACGGAGTACAACAGTCATAGGGGGGACTTGACCGCGGGCCTGTGGACGGTGAGCTATGGGCTAGCTCGCCGTCCGTCCGTCTTATGACGACAGGCCGTGTCGACGGCGCGTTCGTGTTCCACGCGCGCCTCAAAGAGAGTCAGCAAACAGGAAGGGGTCCGTAAGGGCCGACGCCTGCCAGGGTTGCGGGACTGTTCGAAAGAGATACCGCGGCCCTGGAACACAAAGGGCAAAGGAAGGAACATGGATGGGTTTTAGTCAGTACAAGTCTGACACTCCCTCCTGCTCAGCCCAGAGCGGGATTTGATGATTTCCCATCGATAAAAAAAAAAAAAAAAAAAAAAAAAAAAAAAAAGGGGGGACTTGACTTGTTAGATAGTTTTCTGGGTAGATATCACATAAGAGTCAAATCTCGAAAATGGTATATCCGTATATTTTTTCATCTGCTTGATCTGGCTGTAATCAACTCCTGGATTATATATAAAAAGAGTTACCAAAGATATTGATATAGCACCACAAGATTGTATTGTTAAACATGTTGAATTGTTAAAAATATCGAAATAACGTCAGGAGTTTGTATTAGCCAATGAGGAAGACACAATATTTTTTTAATTTGTTTTTTTTTGTATTTTTTTAACAGAAAAGGGTAAAATAAAAACTCTTATTAAAAAAAAACCGACTTCAAAAACAAATACAAAAAAGTATATAAAATAACTTTTCTTTCGGAAGTCGGTGGCAACAGTCAATGAAATGACAAACAAAGCCACTGACTTCCGAAGGAAAAGTTATTTTATATACTTTTTTGTATTTGTTTTTGAAGTCGGTTTTTTTTTATAAGGTTTTTATTTACAGTTGACCCTATGGTCAATGTAGCATCAATCATCAATGTTCAATCTGTTTTTGTTTTTCTTTCTAGACATGAACCCTAAGTGCTAAAGTTTATAAAGATATTTAATTTCTCATAAATTATAGTCTGAAAATATTTATAAGTATAACACCGTAACTGGGTAAGGCAGTACATTTTGCGACTTTTTTCATAATCAAGAAAAGTTCTCTAATTTTGTACGCTTAGTTTGTTATTTTTTTCAGGTGACATATTTTTATCTTGTAGCATTATGCCTCACAACACATTTTTGTTTATAATTAAACTACAGTGGGTGTAATTTTATTTTAAAATGAATTTAAATGTATAGATGACATAAAAGTTTCATATAAAAAGTTATTGTCCATAAACTTTGACACGAAAACAATGGACTACATTACAGACCTTGTAATCAGTTATACATAAATTGAGCGTAGTTAAGCAGAAAGCGACCAACCCCGATTTTTGCGAAAATGAGTTAGAATGCCCATGACATAAGATTTACTTTCCTTCACATATTCCACAGACACGATTTTTTCAAACTACATCTGTACTCAAGATATTAAATTGTCAAATGAGACCATGTAGCATTTTCACCAATTTTTTGTGTTAAAAACGACTATTTTTGGTTTTGATCAAACAAAATATCCAGAAACGCGTGATTATTATTAAGCAGAATCCGACCATCGAAGTTGGCTGGCTTCTGCAAATTTCGTTTATAATATTTTAGTTTCATTTTTATATTTGCAGAAGCCGACCATCGCAATGGTCTAGTTCTGCAAAATAGTTTTTCGTGAATTTTATTGTAAATTAAGTATTAAGAAGTATGTAGAATAAAACCATTATTTTGGCTTTCTATTTTATTTTATTTTTTGGCCACATCTCAAAAAGCAGAATAAGACCATCCCGATAGAAGCATTCTGCAAAAGTGTTTTTATTTAATTGTTTCATAAAGCAGAACGCAACTACTACTTTAAACCGAAAATTCATGCAAAAACCAAAGTATTTTGGTATATTCAAATTGCTTATTTTGTAGCCTTTGTTGTATATTTTGATATAAATAAGACTTTTAATTCATTTTCGTATTGTATAAAAAATAGCAGCGAAAATACCTAAACACGGCCATATCTCAAAACACGTTTTCGTCGATGGTCGCTTTCTGTTTAACTACGCTCAATTCTTAACCCTTATTTCGAATTAGTCCGGTAGGGTGGACAAGCACTTTAAAAAAATCAGTTGCAATTATAATTTTGTTTATAAATAATTTATTTTAAATAAACGTTAGAAAATATAATAAAGGAAAGGGAGAAAATTAAATTTGTGATCTAGCAACTTATCATCTGTCACATAATGATCAAGATAGCGCCGACATTGAAGTCTTCCAGTTTACTCAAAATATATAGATGACATTTTATATTATTTATTCTTGCATATTGGATTTTTGGTGTGATATTTGTTGCCATATATATAACGCATACATTCACTAACAAAACAATATAGTAATTGCAGTTTATTTACTAAAAAATAGACCTGTTAAGTAGTTGTCCGCTACGCCGGACCATACCGAAACTACGGCAATGCACACGACGTTTTACTTGTCCATGGCAGCGGACTTTGTCAATAACATAGTAATAAAAAAGTAGATATGTTTTGCTTTTCATGATAGTGCAAAGTACTTCGTTTTATAAATAAATATCAATGGTAATTTTATAATAATGGTATACCTTTTATGGTAAATACATATATCTATAAATTACCTATAATTACGTTCAAATTTACATTCTCGTGATATAGTTTTATTTTTGCAGGGGTTTGCTCAGCTTTTTCTTTTGCTCTTTGACAGTGTCACCTGCATGAACGCTCCAAAAAAAATATTAGCACTTGTACCCCTAGAGACCATGCACCATCTGAATCAAGTGACAGGTCAAACTCTGGAAATGAGCTTGATGAGCCGCATGGTTCTAACTCCTCCTCGCTTGCACCATCGCTTGCTTCCTTTTTAGAGCGCATGAATATTTTGGATGATTCCCCTGAAGCACTACCTGAAAACCAGTCTGAAACAGACGAAGATCCAGATTTATCCAATATTCCTTTAACTCCTATTTTACAAGAAATTCTGCCTAATCCAACACAAGAACCTAACTTTCAAAACTTGCCCTCTATAATTATCATCTTTACAATCTTTGAATACCCCATCCCCAGTCACTAGAAAAAGAAGACAAATAGCTACTTTTGTAGCTAGAAAAAGGCTAGGGAAACTGGAATAGCTTTCTTGAGACTTGAAATGGAAAAAGGATACTTTTTTACACAAAGATCAAATAGAAGATCCGGTTATATCCGAAGATGCCCCCGAAGTTTTGTCACCTTTACAGTTGTTCTTTTTTTTCTTCTCTCCACATATCATAAGTTCTTTACAGATATAGTCAATGAAACGAACGCTTATTCAGTCCAAAGAACTGGCCGATCCTACAGCTAACAGAGAATGAGTTGCGTGACTTTCTGGCAATACACATTCTGTTGGGTATTGTACCTCTGACCTCTTATTGAATAACAGCAGAGCTGCTACCTACCAACGGGCTGAAGGTACTTGTGTTCGCTATGGTGCAAGCCTAGACCACCTGATGATACCCGATTTGATTATGTAGGGCACTTCCCATCTGCGAAGGTGGAAGGTCGTATTATGAATTGCAATAAGAAAACAACTGTTTATTGTTTAAAATGTAATACCCGGCTATGTTTTGTGACGGGAAAAGCTCCACGCAACTGTTTTCTTAATTTTCACGTAAATAAATATTGGATTTCAAATAAACATAATTTTCATTCCTTTCCTCTCGTTTCATTTTCTGAATTTTATTTATACTCTTAAAAGGTGAAGTCCACCAGGGCGGACAAGTTGTTTTGCTAGTAAATCTCCATGTGTTCGATGGAGTCCGCTGTGACGGACCCCCTTTTTCTCAAAAATGGGAAGGGTTAATTTTTTTTAATCTTTTTTACGAGATTCTAATATGCTGTATAAACCTAGCTTTTTAAATAAATTTGTAAAATTAGCATATTGAGAACTCCGTCGAAATAAGGGTTAAACGTATAGAAAGTACTTTGGTAGAGCTACTTATTTCAATGTAACATTGAGTTCAAGCGCCATTTGTTTATTCCTTATCCTAGTTTTAAAACATGTCTTCAATTTTAACACTTGTATTTTACTTTTTTATGTTACCAGTTTTGAGAGTAATCCAGTCTTTAACATAAGAATGGGGTAATTGTGGTAATTTAGGTTGGCAACACCAAACAGCCACTTTAGAAAAAAAAAAACAAGCGCCATTTTGTTGTCTTTGGATTGTGTCAAGAAGCGCACGTGTGAATTTCGTCACCTAAAATAAAAAGTGTTTTCTGCGATTTTGGAAGGTAAGTAGACTTTTGTTTATGTTCAAAATACTATTCACGTTTGCGCCAAAGCTAACATTGATCGAGAAAGCATGTTTTGGCATGAAAATCTGTTTTATTTTCATATTATAACCTAATCAATCCAATATTATGTTACTTTTACGTGGCTTTTATGATACTCTTATAAATAAAACATTTAAAACATCAAAAAAAAAACAATTTTAATAACAAACTGCAAAAATTACATGAAAATTAAAATAACAATTAAATCAAACACGATATTATGGGCAGAGGAGCAATGTAGACGGGTCTACGACAGTTGAAAAAAATGGACGAGACCACGCAGGCTGCTTCCTTTTATACACGTGGCCGTGCTGGAGGGGAGTGTCTAGTGTTGTCATCTAACACGGCCTCTCCTGACGTGGCAGCGTCCTCGCAGCCTTCACCAGTTCTCGATGATGGACCAGCACCATCGTCCTCATGATCGAATGCTGGATCTTCATCGCAACCTGAAACCACAGTGCACATGCTTTAAGATCACATACAAAGTTATTCCACAAGATAGCAAAGGAGTTGCAATATTCAAATAGCAGTGACCTTATGTACCGAACAACACAAACACTTTGCACAAAAACTAAACAGTCGTATGCAACGACTTTTCATATCACAAGTAGGATTTACTCAGGTCATATTCCCACACCAAATACCATGCGCGCATCAGGATTTACATTGGTTACAGCAGGTCAACCATGAGACCTACTTCAGGATTTACACTCAGTTTATAGTCAGCATGGGCCCCACCGACATCAACCTCGATACCTTCACTATGAGCTGCACTCAATACTACAGTCCACAGTTTGTGCCACCCAAAACCATGTGCACTAAGGATTTACATGAGCCTTGGCACCCAACCATACAACATAAAACAATTGCAACCAGTGATTGTTTGGTACATAGTCTACAAGTGTAAGCAAAAGCTGGGTGTATACAACAAAAATAAAACCAATGAAAGTTCTCAACTAACTTTCAAAGAAACCAGCGCATGTTTCAGGCGTCCATTCGCCACGCCACAACACCATGAACCCAGCAGCTGCTTGACTGGTTTTGCCATATGAACCAGCTAGCAGTTTTAGTTCGTACCTATCGTTAGGTAGAACATTCACAACCCTATAAGGGCCTCGCATTCCACAATCTAACTTGCCAGTACTTTGTGATCTCTTAATCACAAACACTCTATCATTAGTATTGAATTTCTTAGGAGGGTTTCTGTTTTTATTGACATACGAGTCTTGTTTAGATTTGTTTTTATTTATTAATTCATCAGCACGTTGCCTACGTAGCTCGCGGATCGATTCGCGGTTAGGATTTGAACCCTCAAACGTAACATCCCTAATTAAAGAGTGAATTACTGGCGTTGTGGATTCCGTGCCGACTAATAGATTTAGCGCGGAATATTGTGTAGTCTTATGTTTGGTAATATTTAATATGAGCTGTACTTTCCACAAAACGTTTGACCATTCGTTTTCGTTATTATTAACTTCGATCCTGACCATATTCAGTACAGTACGGCAATATCGTTCAACCTGACCATTCTCCCGATGCATCTCAGGCGTAATGAAATGTACTTCAATACCAGAATCGGTTAACCAGTTTACGAAATTGTGGTTATCAAACATCCGACTGCGGTCGCACACTAATCGCTTAAAAGTACCAAACAAAGAAATAGTTTGAGTTATGACCCGCTTTAACTCGTCACAATCCTGTTTGTACAGGCTATACAACAAACAATATTTCGTATACGCATCAACTATTATGAGTACGTACTTAAACCCATTACATTCTCTAAGCGGACCGAGTACATCAGCATGTACTGTATCGAACGGTACTGGGTTCTTTTGCCAAGAGGATATCGGCTGTAAGGGGGCCCGGGGTACTTGTTTATGCGATATACATACGACGCAGTGTGTTATGTACTTAGTAACGAAGCGTCTCAAACCCGGGAACCAAAAGTGTTTGAGAATCAAATCAATAGTTTTGTCCATTCCCAAGTGTTCATGTTCGTCATGGAATACACGCAACAAGCTTAAACGAAACGCTTTAGGGACATAACATAGGTAACGCTCTTGCTCGCCCTCAACGCAGTATTTATAATACAAAAGATCGTTACGCTTTACATAGCGACTTGAATCTAACTCACCGTTATTTAACTTTTCTAATAGTGACAAAGTTTCTTCGTCACCCGCCTGAGCTATCTGCGCCCAATTAAGAGGTTTCTGAACGGCATTTATGACATTAACCGGATTTCGACTCAAATAATCTACATGAGACATTAAACAACCCTTGCGGTATTCTAAGGTAAAGTCAAAGTCCTGCATGTAGATCCACCATCGCGCTACTCTTGGCTGAAGATCTTTCTTGCGCTGGGTCATTTTTAACGCGTTACAGTCGGTTATTATCGTAAAAGCTTTACCAACAAGGTATTGACGAAAATGTTGCAATGATTTTACAACGGCTAGGGTCTCGAGCTCATAACTATGGTACTTCGACTCCGCACCTACCGTTAGTTTACTAAAATAAGCGACGACGCGCTTACGACCGTCTTTGTGTATTTGTATCAGAATACCGCCGTAACCTATCGCACTCGCGTCAGTATGTAGCTGCGTAGGCAGATCGGGATCAAATATCGTTAATAGAGGCTCGCTAGTTAAATACGAAATAATTTCCTGCCTAGCTTTTTCATGGTCATCACTCCAATTAAAAACAATACCCTTTCGAGTTAAAGCAGCCATGCAAGCAGTCTTAATTGCGTAACTAGGAATATACCGCCGAAAATAACCAGCCAGACCCAGAAATTGGCGAACTTGCTTAACGTTACTCGGGCTTGGCGACCGAATTAAAGCTTCAATTTTATGTTTGCTCGGTCTAACCTGACCCTGACTGATGATTCTACCCAAGTACTCTATCTCACTAGTTAGGAAACTACACTTCTTTAAGTTTATAGAAAACCCGGCTTCTGTTAAAGTTTTTAGGACTGCGTCTAGTAAAATAAGATTTTCGCTGATGGTATCAGACAGTAATAATACGTCATCGACGTAAACGAGTACATTACCTGATTCAATAAAAGATTTCAATGTTTTACTGATGGTTTTCTGATAAATAACGGGAGCATTGGCAAGACCATAAGGCATTTTACAGTATTCGTAGTGTCCTTCAGGGGTAATAAAGGCAGTTTTGTGGATGGAATCCTCACTAACTCTCAATTGATGAAAGCCGGAGACCATATCAAGTGCACTGAACCATTTAGCTTTACCAAGCATGTCTACATGATCATTGATCAACGGAAGTGGGTGTCTATTTTTAACTGTAATTTGGTTTAGGGCTCTATAATCAACTACCATCCTATCTGAACCGTCTTTCTTTTTCACGAGCAAGATCGGGCTAGCGTATTCCGACTCCGATTCACGGATTATGCCTTTCTCTAATAAATCTTTAACTATAGCACGAACGCGTATTTTCTCGTCATAAGACAATTTGTATGGCCGGTAATAAATCGGAGTATCACTTGTCAACTTAATCTGCATTTCACTATCCTTAACTGTGGTGGTGGCTGTACCAGTTAAAAAGTAATTAGAATAATTGTTCAAAACCTTTAACAACTGTTCCCTATCTTGCCCAGTAACATGCGTTGATATATTTTCGAAGACCAATGATGGATCTATCTGCGTAATATTATTCACAAAATCACTATGAACGATATACTGCGAATCACTGGTACGAATGTACGCAACACCTTTCCTATTTAAGACATCAGTACCAATAATTACGGGCACATTTAAATGGCTTTTATCAACAACATAAAAATCAACTTCTAACGTAATATTATTTAATTGTATCGGTAATGTAATCATAGACTTTGCTATTACTTCCATTCCACCTAACCCTCGTAATAATTGGTAAGCCGGTTTTACTCGACATGAAAAGTACTTAACTAAGTCGGAAGTTATTAAAGAAACGCCTGAACCGCTGTCAATAAGTACGTCGACGGGTATATTCGAAATAACGGCCGTAGTAACATCGGAGTTCTTACGTTCACCCTCATTTTCGCGACAAAAATTGACGGAACTATTATTTCGAACACGTTCCTTAGCAAAACAGTGACTTTCCGTATGACCTAGTTTTTTGCAAAAATCGCACTTATCTGGACGGGTTTTTGTTGAAGAGCTATTCTTATTATTTTCAGAATTATTGCTTTGTGAATCTGATTTAAGTCGTTTGGGACAACTTTCGCGTTTATGACCTACTTCGCTACACTGAAAACAACGTACCTTAGAGACATCGAAAGGTTTACGTTTAAACTGGCTATTACCGTTACGATTGGAAGCATTATGAGCACTGGGTTTCTTATTAGGATTAGGCACACTACATTTTACGAAGCTTGACAAGTAATCCACTATGCTTTCGGGAGTTAGTTTAGCGTTCCTCGCGGACGCTCGAACCTGCGGATCGGTAATACCGCGTATAATAATTGCTGTTAATAATTCACTGCTTAATCCTTTAACTATACGAAGTTTCAATAAGGATTTACGCGCATATTCAGCATAGGTGGAGTACTTGTCAGACTCTGTACACATAACATTGTACAGAATGTTCGCGATATCGACAGACCGTGGGCATAATGATTTTAACTCTAATTTGAAATTAGACCATGTACGCGTGGTGCTAGTCCACTCACTAAGCCAGGTACGGGCTTCCCCCTTAAGGCAACGACCTACGCGAGCAAGGCACTCACCATCCTCCCAATGGTTAAGCGATCGAGCTTTATCAATTTCATCGCACCACGTGTCGACATCATGAACACTTGGATCAAAATCAGAGACAAAATATTGGTTTGATCTCACCGGGAATGTCATCATGGCGTCTAGAAAGCGTTCAGCTACGCTTTTGGCGTCGTTCTCCGACGGCAATGGTGTGGCAGCAAACTCATGCGTCCGGGCGATAGACGCTGGGGGTACGCGGGCAGGTGTTGTGGCGGGCTCCACATCCGGCGGCGGCGTGCTCGGCATGGCCAGAGAGTGGCGCGACCCCGGGCTCGCCACCAAAACCGGTTGCAACACGTTCCCACGTGTCCGTTCCTCCAGATCTTGAAGCCTCTTCAAAATCTCGTCTAAATTTTTAGGAGGCGAGGGAGTACGTGCATGACGTCTCCCTTTCCTCTTGTTATCAGAAGGCATTGTTTCTCTGTCCAACTTAACCTCAAAACTACTGCTTTAATTATGTAGAACACGCTAAACAAAACTATTTCAAATTTATAGAATCAGAGATGGTATTCTAGCGGATTAGGCCTTCGTATCCCACTTCTGATCTTATAAATAAAACATTTAAAACATCAAAAAAAAAACAATTTTAATAACAAACTGCAAAAATTACATGAAAATTAAAATAACAATTAAATCAAACACGATATTATGGGCAGAGGAGCAATGTAGACGGGTCTACGACAGTTGAAAAAAATGGACGAGACCACGCAGGCTGCTTCCTTTTATACACGTGGCCGTGCTGGAGGGGAGTGTCTAGTGTTGTCATCTAACAATACTTTTATGTTGCCGGTAACATAAGTTTTTATGTGACGTAACGTAAGTAATTGTAAAGTCTAGTTTACATCGCTAATCTTATAAAAATGAGAAAAATCTGCACCATCGCCTAAAAGTGCTTGTAAAAATTGCTTGTGTACACATTAAAATAATTTAGGATTTATCAAGATTTTTTCCCCGTTAAAGATTTCTTTCTTCTTTATTTTATCAAATCCATTCTATATTTAAAAGAAAGTGTACAAAGTGGGTGTGCGCTGGGGCTCATCAGACTACCAAAACTTGACAAAATTTCCCATCTATTTTGGACTTTAATGGTTGGAAGTTGATTGAAGAATTTGGCAGTTATTAACCTGCTGTTGACTGTAAATTGGTGATTAAGGGGGAAAAAATACATAGTGTCAAATTATTAAGTATCATTTACATTACGTATGCAAAAATGCGTACGACCAATGCATTATTATTACATTTCATTTAACTTATATGAATTTTGACTTTATTATGAAGTACGGTTGGCAAGCCTAGTGTGCGCCGCTAAAACTGAGAGACGAGTCCCGGTACGATTTAGGGAGTACTAAGGCGTGGTAGCATCCATAATGAAAGTTCCCGTTTTCGAGTTTATTAAAAGTGTTAATATTTTAATTGTTTATAGATGCCACTAACGCCGGCGGAAAAGCAAAAAAAGTACAGAGAAAAGCTTAAAGCTAATAATCTAGAAAAATATGAGGAGATGAAAAAGAAGGCTGCAGAAAATGCTTTGAAGTATTATAGAAATAAAAGAGATAATTACACAGAAGACCAAAAAGAAGAACAAAGACGAAAATGGAAAGAAGATAGAAAAAAAAGCCAAAGAACAAATGCCATCAACGTCGCAGCAAAAGACTACCGACAAAGAATCCGTAGATTTACGGAACATTCAACGTCGTATTGAATACAAGTTTCAGCAAGAAAATATGAGGTTACGAAAAGATTTATTTAGTTTGTCAAGAATGTTTAAAAATCTGCAAAAAAGTCTTTACAGACACAAAAAAAAAATGATGAAACGAATGAAAATTTAAAAAAATGTAATGATTAGATTTAAACAACTAGAAAATAGTAAAACGTCGACCGAGAGTTAAGAAGCCAGTGTGATGAGACAAAATACAGCTGAATACACTCCAAGGAAGAGAGTTGAAGAATTTATTAGCGAAAACATTCCTCATATTCAAACACCAAAGAAAGAAGTTATTAAACAAAAACTACTGGAACATAATGTTTTGACAAAAGCACTTAAGTTAGAAATGAAAAGTTCAAATCAAACTGAAAAAAGAACATTCAAAAAAATTTTGAATAATAATTTGGTCGAGAAGTATAGACAAAAAACAAAATTAACGCTGTCCTTGGGTTTTAAAGGCAGTTTAAAAAAATACACCAGGGCTCAAATTCGTAAGGCTATTCAGTTACGAAATAAAATAGAGGATTTTTTTAACAGAGACGACTTAACTCGTGCGACCCGGCAAGAAGGAGTATAGAACATACAAAAAAGTAACTCGTCAAATAAGATATCAACTGGATAAACTGAAAATTCTCCACCAAAAGTACACGGCTGAGGTGGAAAAAATTAGTTTTATTACTTTTAAAAAATACAGGCATTTTTACGTCTTACCTCCCAAAATAAGGAACTGTGAAACATGTGCCTGTGTGAAGCACTCAAATATGCAATTTTTGGTGGATGCATTGAAGTCACGGGGTTTCCTCCAGGAGAAAGAAAGTTTAAATGACATCACTTCAGACTTTGTATGTGATTTGAAGTCTAAAGAATGCATGTTTGGAGAATGCCATATTTGCGCAGATAGAAAACTATTCAGTTGTGATGATCAGGAAGAAATAGAAGTTACATGGTTCGAGTGGGCTATGAAAGAGCATGCATATGGCCAGGGTGACAAAATGAAACAAATAAAAAGAATGATGAAAACTACTAAAGAGGGTACATTGAAAGATTTACTACACAAATTTAATACAGAAATGACGAAATTTAAAATACATGCATATAATTTTTATCATCAGTTTAATAAATACAAGGATTGCAAAGAAAACTTAAAAAACAATTAACGTGAAAAAACAAAAAGGACAAGAAAATATCGGAAAGTAAGTTCATCGTCCGAAAATAGTACGGACATAGATATTGAGTATGCTGATAGTGACGTAACATGTTATATGGAAGAAGATACTTTAGATAATGATGAAGATAATTTGGATAATGTTGATGTCGGTCTTATTGAAAGAAAAGAAGATAATCAAGAACAAGCAAATACGTTCGATTTGGATGAAAAAACTGGATAATTAAAGCAAAGGATAGATCCCAATAAAAAAATCAATGTTTTGTCTACGAGAATAATCATGAAAGCTAATAGTGAAAATAATGACCAAAGCAATAATGACGCAGATAAAATTAAAAAAGAGATAGAATCTAAATGAAGTGAAAATAAAACCAAAGACGACAAAAATAAAGCCAAAGTAGACAGGAAAAGAGCCAGGGAAGAAAGAAATAAAGCAGAAGAAGATAAAAGTAAAGTTGGATACAGAAACAAGAAAGTGACCCACGTAAATGTAGATGTGAACGTGAAACAACATATTCTAGAAAATAACTATGTGACAATTCTGTCTCAAATTAGGAACGCTCCGGAAAACATTGCTAGTTATGACTTAGGAGAGAGCAATATATTTGGAAAAAGAGGCACAATGACTGAATTAAAAAGTACATACAGTGATACAAAAAAGACTGAAAATAGAGAAAAAAATTAAACTGATTTTACAAAAAACGACATGGAGAATATTTTGGAGGATAAAAGTGACAACAAAGAATTGAATATAGCTCAAAAAGAAGAAATAGAGAGAAGGAAACATGCAGAAGAAAATGAGGCTGGAGAAAATATTCAGATTGAAGAAAGAGAAGAAGATGAGATTAGAGAAATTATGCAGACTCAAGAAAGAGAAGAAGACGAAAGTGGAGAAAATATGCAGACTGATTTTATTTTTAACATAAATGACACAATTATAGTTAGATATTATCTAAGAAAAACATGGAAACATTATATATATAGGAGTTGTTGAGAGTATAGTATTCAAGGACGGATTAAATTATTATCAAGTAAAATTTTTGAAAACTATCAAAGATTCGTTTAATTCTTTGCAGTTTACATTCCAAAGAAAATTAGATATCGATATCGTAACCAATAATAATATGTCAAGAAAGTAAATTTTATACAAAAGGAAGAAGCTTCTAAAGAATATTACCTGGAAGACGATCGCGATCTAGTTTTCTTCACATAAATTAACATTATATTTTTTTTTCATGAAAACAAAGTGTTTTGTTCAAAATAAGCACTTTCCTTTGGTCTGCCATATGTTATATAACTTCCCAGAATACGTTCGAATGGTGTAATACTACATGATGTGTTTTATTAAGTACTTTTATTATTAATTAAAAAACTTTTGATGTTTTAATGATTTTTCTGTTTTCTCCGAACATCTAACAATTTTTTAGCTTTTGTTATCGTTGAACTGTTTACAAGTTAGCGTTTTTAAACAGTCCAGAATTTCGGGCATTTTTTTATCCACATTCCTACTATGACATACAATGTCGCTTCAAAGAATGCGATATGAAACCACCCTTACAAAATTATGTGTTACTTTTGAGTTACTTTTATGTTACCGTAACATAGAAGTGTCTATGTTACAAAGTGGCGAAATCTACGGCCTTACCCAACTACTACAATATTACTTAATTCTGAACACGACCTTACTTTTACAATTTCCTGACGTTTCCTAACGAAATAATTTACTGAAAATTTCGTGACGTACACATATTTTCAAAATGACTCATATATACCAACATTAGTACTATGGAAACCGTAAATAGAGTTCAAATTGAAGAAGAAAATAGGATTATGACAACAGAAAATAATACAATTGAGGAAGAAAACAAAAGTATGCAAACCGTGGATTTAGTTCAAATAAAAGGAGAAGACAAGACAAAGACAACGAAAAATTTAGTTGAAATAGAAAACAAGATTACGGGAATCACAAGTAGAGTACAAAGAGAAGAAGAAAATAAGAAAAGTATCAATATTCAAACTGAAGGAGAAAAAGAGCCACTAATCTTTAATAAAATAAAAAAAACAAACTATGTTGAAAATAATGAAGGTGACAGCGTGATTTTTAAGTATTACGAAAAAAAAACTTGTAAGTTCTATATTGGTTTTATTGAAAACGTCGAAAATGAAGAGGATGAGACATTTAGACTTAATAATCCGTTAAAATTTATAAAACCAAAAAAAGGCGACAGAGATATATATAGTTCCTACATCTAATGTTGTTAAGAAAGTTGAGCTAATATTTAGTTCGAAAGAGTACCTCTTAAAAAATGATAGTTGTGATAGGGTTTACTTTGTTTAATATTTTGATTATTTGAGTACCTACTTGCTTTAAAAATAAATCGTTTTTAAACATGTCTTTTTATTATTTTTAAACAACCATCGAAATGATATTTTACTTAACTAAGTAGTGCAGAACGTGTCAAAATCGTGTAGAAAAAAACTAATTCAACAGCAAACTAAGTTGATTGCTGAATTCGTTTTTGCATTGTACACCTAGCTTTAGATGGGTCTGATGGATGGATGGTTGTGGGTAGAAAGCTACATTATTCGTGAGTGCTACAGGCTTTAAATTATAATGATATCATGCATATTAGCCGAACTATCACAATTTTTGTATAGCCAGGCGAAAAATATAGCTCTTACAACAGAGTTATTTGCATGCGCTGCCTAAACAGTTGTATATAATTGAAAACAATTTATGGCAACCTGGGGTTACTATGAAGTCTTAAAGCAGGAGTAATTCCAGTGTGGGAAAGAGACAGAGCTATACAGGTCGTCTAGTGCCATCTCTTTCACACACTGGAATTACTCCTGCTTTAAGACGTCATGGTAGGCCACCTGTGCCCTGTTTATCAAAACTCACAAGTCTACATGTTCACAAGTTACACTTTACAAGGAAGTTTTTACAAGTTCGTGTAAATTACGTTTATCAAAAAAAATCTACAGGGCTTGTAAAATTGAACACTTGTAGGTTCTACTTGTAAGTTCTAAAATCAAAAATGTATGCCGCATTCTTTTCCCGCTATTTTTTTGTATTTAATTGAATATCCCTGCTTAAACGCATGGCTGAATGGTATATTGTCTGTGCTTAATATGGATGGGACATTAAGAAGTAGGCGTGACAAAGTATTACCTCCTAGAGGTGGTTCGTTACGTCATTTTTAAGAAACGTAACGAAACCAGTTACTTGGTCGGCGTCACCTGTTTCAAAACTATTGATTTTTGTAACTAGTTATTTTTATTCAGCTACTGTGTCATAAAAACATTTAATGCAGTCATGCATTAAATGTTTTTATGACTAATTATTAGTGTTTACTATGAAACTATGATCGACCAGTCGACCAAACGACACTACCGACAGTCTACTCTATTCTCGATCGCTCGAATAACGTAACGACTACTCAGCTACTCACACCCAACAATCACTGATAACTGAAATAACGCAATTACAAAAATCACTACTTATAATTAAATTCGAAACTAGTGATTCGGTTACATGCCGCGTAACTAGTTATTGTATCTAGTGACGTGAAATAACGCACATGCCTATTACCTCCCGCCTTTTATTTATAATTTGAAATTCGCGGCAAGATTTTATGATTTCTTGAAAAATGTCTATAATAAAATAACAGTTTTACAACTGATTCGCGACAAAAAAGACATTTTATTTGGTGCATTTAGCGACAGGATGTCCAAACAAAAAAAAAATAGAAGAGTGGAAGAATATTTTAATTACATGTCAGTCGCTTGGTCTGGTTCCCGCTGGAAAAGATTACACCTATGTCCGAGATACATTTTACTCAAATTTAAAAAGGGCTACTTTGGTAAGTATGATTTAAACATTCGTTTTCTCTAAATAGGTATTTTTGTAATTATTAAAAAAAACCCTATAAATTAAATACATTTTGTTAAACATATACCTAAGCCTAAGTATATATTTAATGTACCTGCCTACTACAGTACAAAAAGAAAGAAGATTTTACTAATCTGGAGTGTGGCTTAAAATATTTAAGCCACACTTCAATAAAATGGCATAGATATAATAATATGGCACGGAATACACACTCTAGTAGATGATTAATAATATTGCAAGTAAATATCGTAGTCATAGTGAAGTCATATGAAATTCTGTTGTCTTTTTCTTTGTTTCGGAACACTTTTTATTATATAAGCATTGTTTAATACTGAGTGACTTTTAGTATATTTTTTTATTAAAGGTGCATTTGATTTCTCCATTTTCAGAGTAAAAGAGATAATGCAAGAACAACTGGAACCGGCGGCGGAAAAAAAAGCATTTTGACTCCAATAGATGACCTTATATTGGAGATCATAGGCAAAGATTCGCCTATAACTGATGGAATAGTTGTAGAACCGACAACCACAGCTTCAGTACTAGAGAATAGTGACATTAATCAAAATGTTGATGTTCCTGACTTGTCTCTGAAACCAACAACAAGTCAAAATGTCTCTTGTAATTTAAATGTAAACGGTAAGTTTTGCAGGTTAAGCAAGGTTTTCTCATAGCTTCGTCAGCGGAGATCTCAATTATTTCTATCTTATGGCTGCTGTACACGTAATAAGTAGTTAAGTAATTAACTAAATTTTATAAGACTTAATGCATGTAAACAATGAATTTGCCATATGAGTCACTTAAAATTTAGTTAACTGCTTAATACGTGTAAATTAGTCATAACAGTAAAGAAGTTACCTAATTATCTGCCATAAAAGAAATCGCACTACAAATACTTAATGTTTTATTTATTATTAGGTATTTGTCGGCCTGAGAAATTTTTTATTTGTTTACAGAAAAAAGAATTGATAAAATTGTCCGAAAAGGATCGAAACAACACACCGATGTACTAGAACAAGAATTAAAAAAGAAACGAAAACTTGAACTACAATTAGAGTTCCTCGAACTGCAAAATTATAAATTAAAACTAGAAATATTGGAAATGGAACGTAAATTAGATGTCGAGCCTTCAGAACTGACCAAGAAAATAAAACCAATGCCTCAGGAAAATACAATAAAACGCGGCTGTATTCAGGATAACTCAAATCAAATTTTATTAATTACAAACGAAGACATTATATACAATGAAGATGGTACTCAAACGGTGGTGATATAGTGTAATATTTTTAAGATTCCCTACATAAATAGTTTAGTGATTTGTTGTCATGACTTTTTGTTAATATTATATAGCTTACTTTTAAATTTAATTTAAGAAATATATAATTTTGCTAATTTCTAAAATAACTGATTATTCTTTCGAGACTGCTCCGTCCCCTATCATCTTGGATGCCTTCAAATACATTATCAGAATCAGAGTTGTTTTCGTTATTCGAGACCTCTTCGTTTTCGTTTTCCCTAATAAAGTTACACAAGGTCACGCAGCAATTAAAAATATCGCAAGCAAATCTGGGTTGAACTCTTAAATAATTGGCTTATTGGACGATTCGCACGAATTTAACTCGCACAAAACGTGCGAATCGACTCCTTTAAAACATATTATTTTTTCTGTAGTCGATTCGCACGAATTTCATTTATTGGCGTGCGAATCGACACCCTCACAAATATATAGTAGGCTATTCGCACACATTTCATTTTAAGGTTTAAAAAAATTCAAGTACAATCGTATTCAGCCATCACTGAAATAAAAATAAAAAATAATCGAAGTTTAAAAAGCAGATATTTACTTGAAAGTAAGAAAGATCTGTATGGAATAAGTGATAATAATAATTACTTAAAACGTGGCATATCTACATTTTTACTAATACAAAACAATATAAACATGACCGCAAAATTCGCCTATTACAGGAAAAATGAAAGAGAAAGCTATATATATGCTATCACGCTCACTCGGGTTGGTCATGGGTCTACATTTGGTTTACTTTTGTATTGTAACTGTAGAAAGTACACGTGCCGGACGGTAATTTAAGATAATTATTGTGATGTGACACAGTGTTGTGTGCTGGAAGGACATCAAAGTAATGTGCAGGCGTTAAGCATGTAAGTAATAGAATTATTAGTATTAACTGTGATAACATTATTAACCCCTTTATTCTGAGTGACTGAGAATTATGAGAAATCTTTCTTAATTTTTAATTTATTATTTATTGCCTATAAAAATATATTTTAAAACGATCTACTATAGTTCAAATATTAATATAAAAAAGCTTTTTATACTCCGGTTTGTATTTAATACTACATATTAATAATAAATAATTATAAACTGTGGTCGTTGAAGAGCAAGTGACGCCACCTAGTGGAAGCGTCACCAAATCATCGATTACAAAAATGAGTCAACATAAGTTTGCTTTTAGTATTGCATAAATGATGATGGATACTATGCACAACTTTTATTTACTATCTGCTCAGCAAAGAAGTTAATTATATTAATAATGTTTAATGCGATAAAAGTAATTCTGGTAAAACCTCCTTGATTTAATTAGTATCTCATTGGATACTTATTTTAATTTTCAGACAAAATAGAAAGCTTCTTGAAAATACCTAAGTATGGCGGCAGAACCATCGACGAGTAGAGATGAAAGGGCTGACATTGGTTTTATAAAATCAGAAAGAGGTCAAGAACTTCTATTAAGGCATGGATATAGATATAATAAGCAGCGCAAGAACAAAAATGGTGTTACAGTCTGGAGGTGCGTCAATAGACAACGTTGTAAAGCACTCTTACATACAAATAATGATCTCCTGTTAACAAAAGAAGAACCTCATTCATGCCAACCAAGCGTCATAGAAAATGAAATGAAGTATCAGTTAGACAAATGCATTAAACGATCGGAGAAAGAGCTCACAACTATACCAAAAATTTATGGTGAAATGGTTTCGGACTTGCATAATGCTGGATATGATCTCATACAAAAAGTTCCTGATTTTAAAAATATTAAGAAAAGACTCTATCGACACAGAAACACATCACTACAGGTAAAAAAATTGAGATTCAAAAAAGTTACAGATCTTATTATTCCTCCATGCTACGAAGATTTGAAGTTTGCTGATTATGGATATAAGAAAACAAGAATTACACTTTTTGCAAACCAAAATGTTATAAAATATATTGAAACAGCAGAAAGCGTTTTCTGCGATGGGACGTTCAAAAGCTGCGTACCACCATTTTTGCAAGTATACACGTTACATATAGATTTGGGAAGTACCCATGAACATACAAATATTTTACCAGCCATATACGCTTTACTACCGGACAAACAAGAAAAAACATACGAATTTTTTTTTTACCTTATAAAAAGTCGAATTCCTCAATTTTCTCCACGTATATTCACCACAGATTTTGAAAAAAGTGCGATGGCTGCTATTGAAAAAATATTTCCTGACGCACGTATTCAAGGTTGTTTATTTCATTTCCAAAAGTCTTTATGGAGAAATGCAAAGAAGTTAGGTATGGATAAATCATTAATTGATAAAATGCATGTTAAACGTTGCATGGCTCTAGCATATGTACCTCGAGAATATAGATCAGATGGCTGGTTATATATTGAATCAGAAAATGAGCCTGAAAAGAAAATTACTCAATTTAATGATTATTTTGTTCGTACTTGGTTAGATGAAAATGCTTATTTCTCAAACACATGGTCATTTTTTGATGTGTGTCATAAAACAAATAATGCCATCGAATCATGGAACTCGCGTTTTAACAGATTGGTAAAACCTAAACCAAACATTGCAATGTTTTTGGATACTTTACGTAAAGATTCCAATTATTATTTAACTCTTTATAATAAAAATCAGTATATTTCAGTTAAAAGTCCTGAGAGAATAAAACTTCAAAAAAGAATCGAAGACATCGTAAGCCAATTGAATCGTGGCGAAATTAATATACAACTTTGTATTGAAAAATTACGAAATTAGTTGGCGGTAATATTGTATACATAATACATATATAACTGATGATTATTTTATTCCTAAAAGGTAACGACTGTGATTTTGATTGTGATTAAAGCCAAATATCTATTTTTATAATTCTCGTAAGTTTATTTTTTAACCTGTTATATATAAATTAGAAGTAAGCATTTTATTATTGTTGTGACTTGATTTATTATTGTTGATTTGTTAGTTGTATATAAAAGTTTAGTCACTTTTATACGTTATTTTAAAGAAAAATCTGTGATTCAAATTGTGATTATAGCCCTAGTTCTAGTTTTATGATTAAAAGTTTTATTGTTATAATGATGAGAACTGTGTATTTTAGGTACACTTCTAAAAAACATTAAGACATGTTTTTGTTGTACCAAATGTTCGTCAATAATAAATATAAGAAAAAGTTGTTAATTATATATATACCTACCTTATTAAAAAAGTAAATGTTTGGGTAAAGTAAAAAAAAAAAAGTAAATTTTTAGTACTTTTATTTTTTATTACGTGGTTAGTGGAGTAGTAGTTTGTTAGTGACATTTATTATTCTGTGATCGATATTTGCTCATTTTTAATCCTCAAACCACGAGCTTAGAAGATGTTTAGTACTTAGTTTTAATTTTAATACAGATATTGTTGATTATAGATTGTGTTTTTATTTTCTATCTATTACGAGTAAAACATATTTGACCTTACTACTTCTGTGCTCAAGTGTACTTTATCTTAACTGCATTTCATAAAAAACAATATGTGTGCGAATAGCCTACTACATATTTGTGAGGGTGTCGATTCGCACGCCAATAAATGAAATTCGTGCGAATCGACTACAGAAAAAATAATATGTTTTAAAGGAGTCGATTCGCACGTTTTGTGCGAGTTAAATTCGTGCGAATCGTCCAATAAGCCAAATAATTTAAACACGGAAACTTTTCTTTCAGTATTCCAATAGCATTTTCATTAACTCGCCGAGTCGATTTATGAGCATTAAGAAATCTGATGTTTGCTTGATCGTTTCCATCTATAACTATAGGAGTAATGAGCCATTCCTTCAGAGGGTACGCAGAGTCACCAAGGAGAACCCCTTGTGCAATAGGTCTCCAGCCATTTTCAAATTGCTCATATAACTGACTGTTTCTTAAAACTCTGCTGTCATGGGTGCTTCCGGGCCAATTAGCATAGGAATAGTAAAACTTTTTGTCAGGACCGCACACAACCAAACATTTAATGGAATGATTCCCATGTCGATCTACGAATACTTCTTCATGTTGGTGTGGGGCATCAATTTTTATCAAGGTACCATCTAGACAGCCACAAATTAATGGCATTCCTTTCAACATATGAAACTTCTGTACTACCTCCTGCATATCATTCGGCCATTGAACGTAGTTTTTAAACATTACGGTATTGATGGCTGCTACAACACTGTGGACTGCATTGCATACACTGCCTTTTGTTACACCGTGCATGTCAGAAACAGCATGGTATTGAACTCCGGTTCCCAACCAATGTAGAGCAATTTGTAATATTAATTTAGTTGACAGGGCGTGGTTTCTGTTTGTATTCCTTTCTAAATGGCTACCCAAAATGTTAATTAATTGTTCCAATTTTTCAGCTTGAAGTCGAAACCTTTCGTTAAATTCATAGGTCGATTCCATATGACCGTAGTCAATTCTTGTTCTATAAGTTCTTGGTTCTATTATTCTAATATTTTCATCATCGCTTGAATCACTTGACCACATTTTAAAAAAGAAAATCAAATTTAAAAATGTATTGCGGTACTAAGCACGACACTTGTAAGACGGAATGGAGAGTCGCTGGACACTCTCAGGATTTGCTATGATTTTCTACAAATTGTAACTAACAAAGGGATT
Source organism: Eugnorisma glareosa (assembly GCA_947578425.1). Lineage (NCBI taxonomy): Eukaryota > Metazoa > Arthropoda > Insecta > Lepidoptera > Noctuidae > Eugnorisma > Eugnorisma glareosa. The sequence continues at coordinate 12,232,345 of OX387960.1, read as the reverse complement.
TTTGATGAACAAAATGACGACTACAAGTGTAAAAATATACTTGTGAAATAAATAATGACCCTTGTAACTTGTAATTTACACGTGTAGTTTTGATAAACACATATTTGTAATAATTACATTTTTTACAGGAAAATTGCTTGTAATACAAGGCTTGTAAGTTTTGATAAACAGGGCACTGGTCTGCTTTAAATAGTTACAAAAAAGTCCGCAATACCATATTTCTATCTTATATATTTTAGCAGAGATAGTAACTTTTATGTATTAAAAAAGTATTTTTCGACATACTTACCTTTGGACGATTTTTAAACAACAAAATATTAAACCTTATCAAAAGAAATATTATTATGATCACAAGAACCTTATAGAGTGCCATAGGCTATATTTACAACGTGCCTGTGGAATAATTTCCGACATAAAAGCGAGCGAAGCCGCGGCCAACAGCAACAGCTAGTAACCAATATTAAGGTGCATTAAAAATAATTGCAATTCCGTCACAACTTTAGTCAAAAGAACATTGGAAACCTGCACGAATATTTCGACGGGATGTCAATGTTACTGGACTGGACTTAAGCAATTGATCAGAATGACAGTCCTAAGCTTGTGCAAGAGTGAAGGAAAATCAAATATGTTAAATTAATTCAATAGTAACTTTAATTTGGTCACTGTCATAGATTCACATTTGAAAGGTAATAACAAACAGATAAATAATTATAGATGTCCATGCATTTCGTACCTAAACATAGTGATTTCTACAATGTCTTTGTTAGTACCTAAAGAGTGTATTTGCTCTGTGGTCTACACTGTGCCCTATGGAAATGCTGACTGAGAGTGAAGACCGAATAGACCTATTAGAACTAATAGGATAAAGTAGTTCACTGTCCGAAATGAACTATTACAGAGCGGTCTTAAAAATGACCAAGCAAGAACAAGACTAGTATGCCTTTTTAAGGACTTTTTTTCACATACTCATTTTGACACCAAACACTTGGAAAATTTAGATGACCTCAACTTTTGCTTTTTAAATATTGGTTAGTCAACCCCAGTGACAATCTTAGTTTACAGATTATATTGCAGTTTACGAATAGGCCTAATGCATACAAGTCAAATAGATTCAATAAGTTGCTGTGATTGTACAGTTTGTTTCCATCTCCATTCACCATAATTGATGTTTATTTTTAATTTATATTACGTTGCCTAGTAACCATACAACAATACGGTTTTTAAATGAAACTCCCATTTAAAACCCTAGCAAAGTTGAAGCTAACCAAGGAGCTAGATCTAGCCGAAACAGTATGCAATCCACAAATAAGAAAATACATTGAAATGCTTAGCAACCAATCCATTAAAACTTTTTATGGGACTCACTACAATGCTCACGGTCAAAAATAGTACATACTAGCAAGAATAGTACATAAAAATAATTTCGTACAAAAGGCCAACAAATGTGTAGATTGGGAGGTTGTTCTGCCACATTTTCTAGCCAGCTATCATACAAAGAAGTGGCGAAGGGCTAAAGTGCAGATACTCAGCCATGATTAAGTAAGTCATAATTAGCCATAAGAACAGTACATGTTCTTTTAACAGAATATTATTGAGAAACATTCTTACACCCATTTCATAACAATGCTCGAAATGGGAAGTGCTGAACTAGTAATCAACTAAGATTGCAGCAATAACCACACACCAGTAACTAACCGTATCTTCATGAGAACGAATTTTATGTTGCCCGAACCCAATAAAAATAAACTTCACCCTCAGAACGACCCACTGACCCAAAATAAATGGTTTTTTCAAACAACTGAGCAAACCACAAATTTTATCCAAAAATTCGGCGTCCTCCCAATTCAACTAACAATATTGCATCGTGGTGATCGTCATTAACGATCCCATTTCACCAAAAACTAAAATTCCGCCAGCCTAACCTTTCGGAAAACATCAGCATTCAGCACACTCAGAACAGGTGACAGCTGTCATTGTCATAACATGGCTGTTGCCACCAGCGACAATGTCGTAGAATCTCTATTTAGTCTGTGGCCAACATAACTGTGGCAAGGAACTTGCACTGAGGTTTTTAAGCATGAAACTATATTTTTATTATTATCTCCATTATTCATTTTATCATCATATTTCATACATTTTTAAATAGATCTTTTTTTGTTTCGAGTGTTTCAAGTGTTTATCTGTGGAAACTTGTAAATGGCCGTCAAATTCGTATTGTTAGAGAGCATTGTTTTTACTATCTGTAAGTTTTTCTTTAGATATTAATAAAGGTGTACCAACAGCTTCTGTGTACAACATATCTTAGGTAAAGGTTCCATAGTCTTAGCCTTACAGAGTCGTCAAATACTGGTCAACCAGCGTTCTCAAAAAAAAGTGATAACCTACAAAGAATATAAAATTAAGACGAGGGGCCAGGGCCTGATTAACCCTTAAGCTAATTAGGCTGCAGCCTAGGGCGCGAGGATCAGGGGGGCGCGCTGACATCGTGTCTTCGCATTCACTAATCTAGCATCATTGCATCTACCCTACATATTTCAACTAGACCGAGACAAAACACTAAAACTAAATGCGCTTGAAAGTCCCTGATACTAACAATAAGTTTTAAAATTTAAATAAGCGTGCGGACAACAAACACTGACTTGTTACTCGAATCGGTCGGTGGTCGAGCGAGTGGGTGAACTGGCAACAGAGTGCCTATAGTGCGAGTTTTGTTTAATCCGCCTCGCAATAACGGGAGTTTTTAAGTTAATTTTGTATGGGTAATTCGGAATTTAAACAGTGCAACCTAATTCTCGCGTTTGCCGCTAGATGACTCTGTATCGATTGTATCGTATTTTATTCTTTGAAACGCAAGGGTAGCCTGCGAAATTTAATTTTTCTTAAGTTTATCGCAATCTGCAGGTTAGTGTCAAGTTGTATGTTGATGAAAATATAAATCGCGCCAGTAACACGTATGGAGTTACAAAATTATAATCATTCAAATCATCAACACAGCCCTCCAAGTTCATATAACCCCATTCAATAGTTATTTCATGAAAAAGTCACTCAATGGACTTGAAGGGTGATTGGATGATTTGAATTATTATAATTCTGTAACTCCATACGTGATACTGGCGCAATTCATATTTTCATCTACATGCAACCTGACACTGACCTGCAAATTGCAATAAACGTAAGAAAATTTAAATTTCGCGGGCTACCCTTGCGCATCCACCCTTATAGTGTTTTTTTTTTGACAATATCAGAAGTGTAAATATTTAAAAAATAGTCAAGTCGAAGCAACTTCACCCACTAGATGACCACGCTCATGGTCAATAGCAATGGCAACTAAGCTGTCTATAGAAACTAAGCCAATACAAGTCATGCGGCCAAGCACGAAATGGATTTGGTTTTCTACATGGTAGCCTGCAGTCACTTGTCACGATTTTGGTCTTATAATGCGTGAGGTACTTTGCCTTTATGTACGGTTAGCCTAAGAAATGGTTTGCCACCCTAAGGTTGAATGTCATGCAGATTAAAGGACAACGTTAGTTTCGCTTGCAGAACGATCTGAAAACTTTTATAGGTAGTGTGAACCATGTTAAAAGGAGGTGTTTTTTTTTCGGCCAAAACATGTACCGAGGTACAAATTACTATTTAAACTCTTTCCAATATATTGTGTTATTAGCAGTATTTTAAATCCTTCAATATTCGATAGGTTAAGAAATAAAAGAATATGAAAAAACACTACCTCGAATCGTAACTGCGTTCAAAGAAACGTTCATAACAGCGCTAGCGGCTGTCAAACTATTCCATCTGTCAAAATATTTTCGAGATCGGTCGTCTGACAAGGGCTAGAATAATCTGAATGACAATATTGACAACGACAACAACAAAAGGAATAAAATGTAAATTATCGACCCTGGAGCACTGTCTTTTGGCTAGTAGCTAACCAAACGCAAAAAATAATCTGAAATGTGAAATAAATATATTTTTTAAACTCTTGATCCCATAATGTTTCACAAAAAAGTGTGCCGGGGAAAAATAACCTATCTTTAATACAAAACTAAATTCTAAATAGCATATTTTTAGGTTTTCATACGTGTATAAAATGAAGTAACGAAACGCATCATCGGAGAAATGAATCACGAGATTGCCAGATTAAAATTCTTGGGTTGCAAGTTTTAGCATCTTTGATCGACAATTTCAGGTGGTACAAGTGCATGAATAAATCCAACATATTTATTTTCAGAATCTGCGATTTTTTTCCTATAACTTCGTACCTTTATTGTTAAGGTACATTGTTTGGCCACAATTGTATGGGGGAAAAAACACCTCCTTTTCACACGACTACTCTACTCACTAACTACTTTTTAGGCCGTCTCACACCTGGCGGGGACGCGCCCTCGTAATTAGCCTAGGGCGGTCAGAACTCTTGATCAGGCGCTGCGAGTGGCTCTAGAAATGAAATATAACTAAAGTAAACAACTACACAATTAAACAAAGACATATATTTTTTAAAGACATGAATTTGAAAAATACCAGAAAAATAAAATTGAGATCAAAACCGAGATCATTACCATCAATAAAAAACAAAGTATGAAGTGTTAAAATTAAACATCCCTTCTTTCAGAATTAGGGTTTATTCCAGATGACATAACAGATGTGGTTTCTATAGTTATCTACATTAAGAAGGTCTCTCAATATAAAACTTACATCATTTCCCCACCCCTTAAATTCGTTTCATAGTCCTATAGATGAGTTGGCGGACGCCGGCTTCGCTTCTTTCAGATCGCCGAGGGTCATGTGGAGGAAGTGGAGGAGGTTCTTCTGGGTCATGAAATTCCATATCCTCAGAGTCTGAAGTTCCTCTAACATCTGCGCCTCCGCCTCTTGGCGCCAAGTGTCTGTTGGATACCATAATTTCCCGTCCATTTGCAAATCGCAATCTGCTACTCATTGGGGATGGTTCGATAATTTCTACTTCTTCCGCTAGTGGATCGTACTTGTTACGGACATGTTTCTTCAAAAGCATTTTATCATCTTTGAACCATTTTGGCAGTGATTGTTTCGAGGATTATCGTCTTGGGTCAAACATCCGTTCGTGTGTAGTCATGTTAGTTGCGGTGCACAGAATTGATCGAATGCTGTGTAGAGACTGCGGTAAAATATTCTCTCACATTTCTACAGCCATGTTCTTTGCTTTCAGTGCAAGACGTATTGTTTGCCATAGCGTTCCATTAAGACGCTCCACTTGTCCATTACATTGAGGATTGTACGGTGCTGACCGGCTGGTATCGATTCCTTTAGCGTGTAAAAAGTCTTTAAGCTCTCTGGACATAAACGCGGCTCCTTGATCTGTATGTATCATACATGGTAGGGTATATGCAAGAACTACAAAACATATTTTATTTCTTAAAAATGCCTTGTATGGGACCATAAAAACATTGTGGTACACTTGTTTAATTCTCTAATACAACACTTATTTTACAATTTAATACTTTATGTAGCGTGTTTTTGGGGAAACGGAACGCAAACACAAAACGCATCGATTCCGGTAGTGACGTCTAATGCTATCTGTCAGAGAAACACTTTTAGTTGAAAAGTACTTAAAGTTTCCCTAAGATTTTACTATAATATTGTTATTGCAATTTTTGCTTAAATAAAGCACTTACATTATAGTAAAATTATTCTACTAAGGGCAAAAAAATAGATTTAAACAAGGCAGATAGAGGTAAGTGACATCAAATAGAAAAAATAGTCATGGACGTTTGAACTGTCGTAGAAAATTGTAGGAGTTTAATATTTTTTTTGTGCGACAAGTAGTAGTCGAAATTAACTTTTAATTATTTTCTTGGGTTGGTAGTACTGCATATTATTGATTTAAGTGAAAAAAAAAATGCATATTCCCTATTCCGTTAAGCTTTTGATAACACTGTCTGAGCTTGTGTCTTTGCAGGGGTACGCAAATGAGAATCTCGAATATTTATCAATTACTGTAAGTATATACTTGTTTGCGGTGAATATGTTATTGGCCCTTTAAAATGTAGAGATAAACGCTCGAAAGGTGTTGTTGCTTTTATCAAATTACCGAAGAAAAACCCTTTCTAATCTTGGTTATTCTTTGGTACATTCTTTACAAGCCATGATAACGCGTTTAACCTCTTCCACTGAATATGGAAGATTTTTGCATCTTACCCAATGTATCATTCTCGTTACTCCAGGATGGCACAAAGATTAGTGTAAACTCATCATCATTACTATTTGTATTTGCACATATTGCTTTAATACGTGACAGAGTATTGGCGACACTATATTCTTTTCCGCATCGATACTTAATGCCTATTTTGTAGGCGAGTTCCATTCGCCATCTTTGATTTTTTTTAAATTCTTTATCTTACTTGCATGTCCATTCATCATAAACGCCACAGTTTTTGATCAGTTATAAGATAACATATTTGCCATCCAAGTAAATAGTGTCTACATTTCTTTAGGCTTTCGACTATAGCGCATGCTTCTTTTTCAATAGACGGATATTTTCTTTCACTTTCATTAAGTGGTCGTGACAAAATGCAACAGGTCTTTCATTTTGAGTTAATGATGCAGCTATTGAGTGTTCTGATGCATCAGATTTGATTGTAAATGGCTCCTTTAGATCAATCGTAAAGAGATAAGCTTTTGATATGATTTGTTTCATGTTCTGAAATGTTGCGATTTGTTTCTCGTATAATGGATAAACTTCTACATCAATAAGTGCTCGTAGTTTGTTGTTGTTCGATAAATCTGGTACCCATTTCGAAAAATATGAGAAACGACCAATGGTCCGTCTTAAAGTAACTGAATCGTGTGGCACCGGCATTTCCAGTAAAGTGGCTAAACGGTCTTTGTCCGGTTTAACCACTCTATCATTAATGTTATATCCAAGTAGGTTAAGCTTTTTCACTGAAAATTCACTCTTATCCTTGTTGATGGTAAGGTTATATTTTTCAGCGACCTCCATGAATTTTGTTCAATTTCTGATCATGATCTTCCTGATTTACTCTACAAACTGTAATATCATCTAAGTATGAGTAAACACTATCAAGATTTGACAGTTGCAGAATCGAATCAATCGTTCTTTAGAAGCAAGCTACGCCGTTTGTAACTCCAAAAAGCATACGACAGAATTGGTAAAAATTTCGTGCTGCTTCAAAAGCCGTCATTGGTTTATTCATTGCAATCATCGGTATCTGATGGTAAGCTGATTTTAAGTCATTTTTGCTAAATACCTTGAACTTGGATACCTTCGAAACCAAATCTTCAATATTTGGAAGTGGGTAGTCGTCTAGGTAAGTAATTTTCTAATACAACACTTATTTTAAAATTTATTATTTTATGTAGCGTGCTTTACTTGAAACGGAACGCAAACGCAAAACGCATCGTCGTCGTTTACGTAGTGACATCAAAAACTATGTGTCAAAGAAACATCCTTTTATTTTAGAAGCACTTAAAATTTCACTAAGATTTTACTGTTTGTTAACAATCACGGGCGTTTCAACTGTCATAGAAATTTTAGTAAGTAATTTTTTTTTAAGTGACAAGCCGTGTTCAAACACAACTTTAAAATTATTTTCTTGGGTTGACAGTACTGTATTTTATTGTTTTAATTGAAGAAAAAAATACATATATGCATATTCATTGACCATTTTTAGCGAGCAATTTGTGACATAAAACGACACACAATGGAGTCTGTTAGCGAATGAACAATTTGAACACGTCGGTCGTCGTTGCGTCATAGACTTTACGTCAAGTCCAATGTACATACGCCAGCACATCAAGCTACCCGAAACTGTCAAATTTTTCCAATCAGCCATAAACATAATGCTTTACCGATAAAGTTGAAAATCTATTCAAGAAATTTAACAAATTGTAGTAGCTTGATGTGCTGGCGTCTGTACTTTGGCAGAGTCCAACTATGCCAGCTCTAGGGCTACTTCCTTTAGGGTCGCAAATGATGATTTTTAGGGCTTGGGCTGTGGGGTTAAGTAAACAAAGACATTTAAATATTTGCGTAAATCTCTCGTGAAATCTCTTTGCAGTGGATGGATGTATGCAAATTCGATTCATAGTTTCTTAGAGAGATTTGATCCATTTAATTGACCCTATCGATTGATGTCATAAAAGTACAGGGTGTTATTTTTTGGAATTTAGCCGGTTCTATTCCCGCTAGTGGCAAGCGAATTTTCGAAAATCTTTGAATGCAGATTTATTTCTTTTCAAAAATAAAGGAATGTTTCCTTTGAGTATAATTTACTAGCTCCAGTATTTCGAGTACTTCAATCCAGGTGGCGTTGAAAAATTCCACCTTGTATCAGTGTCGCCAAAAGGTTACATTTCTTACATTTTTCGTAACTTTTGACTCCTTCGCGAAAATGTAAGTAATTTTTATATTTTGGGCTATTTTCGTAACTTTTCAGAACAACGAGATTTGTAATACTTTTTTTGCATTGAGGCGTTCTTGCCCTTTATTAACAGAGCCCTCTTACACTGGGCTGCGGGACTGTTCGAAAGAGATACCGTGGCCCCGGAACACGACGGAAGGGCGATGAAGGAACATGAATGGGTTTTAGTCAGTAAAAGTCTGACACTCCCTCCTGCTCAGCCCAGAGCGGGAGGAGTTATTTGATGATTTCCCATCCGGAAAAAAAGCCCTGTTACACTAACAAGTTACAGTACCAATTTGTCTTTTTCAATTCATATGTACTTTCTAAGTTTATCTTGGACATCACAGACATCGGTGAAAGAAAACATCGTGAGGAAACCTGGACTTATAAAAGTCTGAATTTGCCAACACGTCTTGAGCATGCGTGGTGATCAATGCTTGTGCCTTCTCTGTTGGGAAGAGGCCTTTGCCCAGCAGTGGGACAGTAATAGGCTGTTATATTATTGTTACACTAACAAGTACGATAGGAGGGTTCTTTAAGAGGGCCCTTCCTGGTCCGTCTATCGTCAACGCGAGCATGGTCGAAAAGCTTGTTTTTTCATCCAGAGCCACAGCGGCGATTTTTTTTCAACTCCCCCGTCTTACCCCGCCCCGACCCCGCACACGTCTCCCACGCACCTCATATCGCCTAACGCGATGACATTGAACGAAAAATAGTGTTCGAAAATTTCTTAAACTTATTCCAGGAAATACGTGTTTTTGAATAAGTCTTACAAGTGTGTGACATAAATATTGGTCATTAAGAATCTCCATTACATGTGCAAGGTTTCTATGGAGATGTATTCTTTACTTTTACAGTTTATGAGTACATTATGAACGGTCAAAGTTCAGTTAAAATTTGTGCAAAACAGCAATTTTTGCAGGCTTATACTGAATTTGTTTCTACAATTTTTTATTTTTTGCTACCATAGAAACCTAGTTATAGTGCACAAAATACCCATTAGTTCAAAAAAATCAAACACCAACTGCATAATCACGTACGAGCGTTTGTATGAAAACTATGTCGGTTTGGCCGCTCTTAAGTATCGAATATTAGTAGTTCAAACTTATAGAATAGGTGCTAGACTAGATAGTAACAACATTGACGATGGCGTTGCGAACAAATGAAACTAGACTCTGTTTTATCTTATGATTAAATACACCAAAACAGATTCCTTTATATTCCGACATTTTGCTGACATCAATTTTCCTCCGAACCCGCCCCAAAAACACGAAATAAAAAAAAAACTGGTCTATTGCGAGTCGGACTCACGCACGAAGGGTTCCGGAATATTACCAAAAAAAAAAACTAATTTGGCGTCAACTACGTATGTATGGGGACAGCCTTTAATTTTCAACTTTTTTTGTTTTTTGAGTTTTTCCTTTATACATGCCTTGCTTTGCTTGCTTTAGCCTTGCTGTTTTGCCAAATTTCATGATTCTAGGTCAAAGGGAAGTACCCTATAGGTTTTGATTCCCTTGTGAAATCGCATAATATGCGACATTAACAGTCATATCTTTTGATCGCATTGACATAAAAGTTTGATTTTTTCATTGTTCCAAGGGGTAGCAGACTTGAGTATTTGGTATTAATTTCAGCTTGATACTGCCACGCATTCCTGAGAAAAATGGTCTTGACAGACAGACAGACGAACTACAAAGTGATCCTATAAGGGTTCCGTTTTGCCGATTGAGATACGGAACCCTAAAAAAACAAACAATTATGTAACTTTTGCAGCAAAAGAAACAACAAACTTAAACGAAACTTGAAACTTTTGAAAACGAAACGTAACTTCGACTCAAGGGCCCTGGCAACACTATTACGGGTACTCTACCTATAGATAATATATAACTCTACCGCTACCGGTCCTAGCTGTCAGAGTCAGATCGATCGGGATGTTATTTACAGTGTTGCCAGAAGGTTACATTTCTTACATTTTTCGTAGCTTTTGACCCCCTCGCGTAACATGTAAGTAATTTTTACATTTTAGGGTAATTTCGTAACTTTTCAGAACAACGAGATTTGTAATGCTTTTTTGCATTGAGGCGTTCTTGCCCTTTATTAACAGAGCCCTCTTACGACCACTTGGTAGAACAGAGGTTATAAGGGTTCTAAGTATCGAATATTAGTAGTTAGTTCAGTGTAAAACTTACAAATGCACAACCTCGTAGTTTTGGTTCAAACTAGAATAGAATAAGTTAGGTGCTAGACTAGATAGCAACAACAGTGAAGATGGCGGTGCGAACAAATTAGACTTAGTCTCTTTTATCATATGATTAAACATCACTATTAGATATCATAGATTCCATTATATTCTGCCTTTTTACCCGACTGCGCCAGAAGGAGGGTTATGTTTTTCAAGAGTATGTATGTTTGTATGTATGTATAATTGTTTGGCACGCTCTGTGGCCTGAACGGCTCGATGGATTTTAGCTTGAGAGGTGACGTTAGATTCGTATTTATTGTGAGAGTGTCACTGGGTATATCAAAATATAAAAAAAAAACGAAACAAAAAATTGAATAACTGATACCGTGGCAATAATTTCGTGATCGATACACAAATAAAACTGAATAATACATTCCAAATTCAAAAGCATAGAACATAGCAACTTAAACAGTCGGGACCCATTATTGGGACGATTTAAGCCGGTCTATATATGTTAATGGGTATAAAATCAGTAATTTAAAAAATTAAAAAACCCGTCTGGTTTTTTAATTTTTTTAATTACCGATTTTTATTAATGACATAAATTTTCCTCCAATCTCCGACCCCAAAACAAGTAAATTGAAAAAAAAAAACAATAATGTAACTTTTACAGCAAAAATGTAACATTTCAGGAAACGAAACGTAACTTACGACTCAAGGGCCCTGGCAATACTGGTTATTTATTTTATTCATTCAATGCGTTGACACGTTTGCTGCTTAGCTTAGCTTCTTTTATAATCAAATTGATAATCACTCAGCCTTGCCTTTCACAGTTAAATAATGTTTAATATAAATATATAAACCCTCTTGTGTGTTTCCGCACCGCTTTCGGTTGTCAGTCACCAGTTGTCTTGTCACTGTGTCCCGACGCTAGGAGTTAGGAGTTGTTCTGTGGTGTACTGTATTGTCTTGTGCATATTGTAGACTTCGTGGATAAACAGTCAATTAAATCAGAGATATGTGTATATTCACATATCTCTGTTTATTGGGATATGGGCAGGAAAATGATGATGTGTATATGTTGAAGTGACCGAGTGTGTGGGTTTTGAAACGTGGTCTTTTCCTTGTCCTGATTACACTGTTTCGTTTGTAAATCAAAACTTGCACAAGCAAATTGTGTTCCTGGTAAAAAATGTGGAATTCGAATCGAGAGACGACACCGTAAATTGTTGTCCATGCATAATATTGATTAGTTTTGTTTCGATTCGTTCGTAACATATCCAGGCAAAGTCATGGCAGACGCTCCATTAAAAGATTGATGTTCAGCTGTTTCCTGTTAGACTGGAAGCAAAGGGGACTTAAAAATAAAATGGTGGAATGGAACTAATTAATGAATATTTTTGTTTCAAAATGTCTTAAATGTATTAATTGTTTGATTTGTTGAAGTTTCAAGGTAAACTTGATGTGGATATTTTACATCTACAGTGAAGGTTTTTTCAAAGTCAACATTTTATTTGTTAAATATAGGTGTAAAAGGTGTAGATATAAAGTTAAGAGAGTGCAATGTTTAGCCATCAACAGTATAAAAATGTAACAAACAACAGTGGTGTAGAGCTTCATTTGGAATGAACCATACGCTGTTTGTGATTGTTCTCAGAAGCTAGTTCTGAAGCGCTGTCGGATCCCTATGTTAGAGTGATGCTGTTCCCCATAGGTCCATATAGGCTTGATTATGACTTTGTCTAAAAAGATTACATTTTCCAGATGTAATTGTGGATTTTGGCCAATTAACCAGTAGAACTTAGTGTCAGTCCAAGTTGCTTCTGTTTTGTGAAGATGTTTTTTTCCTAGTGAAGAGCCTGTCAAGGTATAAACCAAGGTATATGTTTTCACTTTGGAGATAAAAATATTATTGTGAAAGGTCATTGAAAAATCAGGTCATACCCTACCATGAAAAAGTTTTTTGTCTGTATTTCTTGAACAAAGCAAACACCATGTAAAAATACTGATTAATTTATTATTCGTTTGAAATATAATAGGTGTAAAAATTTGCAATTCCCTAACGTCACAGGAATGAGAGTAAATAATTATTTTTGTTAAAAAACAAAAGAATATGTACAAAATGAGCTGGTTGCACGTAGATTTTGGAGATAGTGAGTTCTAAGTTTCTTTTTAATTTATATGGATTGTCATAAAATAGTAAATATTGTCCTAGCCAACCTGCCCTGCCAATCCAATACACTGTAACTTTTGAAAACCACATGTGAGATTTTAGACGATAAATGTTTTTGATAATTATTGTATTATGTTATGCATTCAATAGTAGGTGTATATGTCTAACTACATAGCCAAGTCGTTTTTTTCTTAATATATTTTATGAGATAAAAAGATATTGCCACTAACTTGTATTGACAAGACAGAGATGCCAACTTTAAGTAGAACTATTACAATGCAAAATACTGTAAAACTAATTAAAGTGTTTTGCCTTGTTTAAACGTAGGTAGCTAATTATGCCATAACACTGTATCCAATGATAAAGTGTTTTAAAAGACCAATAAAAATGTTTTATGTAGGTAGGTCGGTACTTTATTAGGGGCATCTATTTGTCAATTTTTTTTAATAAAATCAATTACAGTTTGATAAAATAAACTTTAACGAGAATTTTGAAGAAACATAACCTAATAATTGTATGAAGTTATTCATTTATAATCAAAAACATTTGACGAAATATTACAATAACTTCTAATATTTTTATAAAATTAAACATAGGGTAAGATGGTCGACAATGAACCACCTATATTTTCAAGAGCTGTAACTCGACTCCTAGGGGCCCTAAGTATATACTTTTTACTTATAATTATAGATAATGTAACTGGCTACATTATGTAGTAATTCATTTTTGTTATAGTACCATTACTTCTAATGTCTTTTTATTTTTTTATTTATTGGGAAATGATTCACTGTGTACACTCAATGGTACTCAATGAACCGGGGGCTGGTACACAGTGAACTGTGTGTGCAAACAATGAACCATGCTAATAACCAAAGCATTAAAATGATTGGATTATAATAAATGTTGTTAAATCAAACTCACAAATCTATTTAAAATCCTATTTATTTGTAGTTACAATCAAAAAGCGTCATTTTTGTGTAAAAGAGGTACATATTAGGTTTCGTAAACATTAATGAAATTATCTTTAGTTTCTTAAAAATCAACAATAAGGTTCTTGCATAGGTACTAATTAATTGACAAAAAGTTTGTAAGTAGAAGTAACATTTATAATATTATTTTCTTAATCACTAATTAACGAATCCCTAAATCTAAATGAGATCTTGTTTACAATCAAGTTTCTGAAATAATCCTAATCAGTCATTATGTTTGTATTTAGTATCACAATAATTATTTTCAGCCTTTTAAAACAAAAACATAAAAATTAAACTTTAATATCGCATATTTAAAAGAGAGATATCAACAGGAAATCTGTAAGTAGTTTGACGTCGATTATTAGAATTTTCAATTTTAGGAAATGGCAGAATATACTTAATTTCTGCAATATTAACACCAGCCGTATCAGGTTCCTTTGGATCAGTAAATTTCTGTTGAACCTTACTTCTTAATTTTAAGTAGGATACATAAAAATCACAATCTTCTTCATCATCTAAAATTTCCAGAATTTTACCGACGTAATAGATTTTTTCATTTTTTGTTTTAAAAAGTATTATAACAAAGTCATTTTCACGGGGACTACGTTTAAGTGGTGGAAAATCGTCTTTCAGAACTATCTCATCTTCATCAGAATTACTTGTATTCTCATTCATCTCACCGCCAGAAGATGATCCACTTGCCTGAAATTCTTCTTGATCTTCATCCGACGATTCAACTGGGGTCACATTTCTCTTTCGTCGTTTACAAGTATTTTCCTTTCCTTTGAATAAATTATGTGTAACTTTTTTTACTGCTTCAGTCTTTATTGTTTTTTTAGACTTCTTGTTTTTCTTTTCAGCCAGAGCATTCTTTTCTGGCGTGTCGGTTGCAATCATACTTTTGCCAGCTTTTCTTCCACCTTTTCTAATATTTCGTGGTCCTGCTTTTAAAATTGGTCTAAAATCTTTCAAAAAATTCCTGTACAAGGTTGAGATCTGTCCGGCAATTTTCTACTGGTACTTGGTCTAACAACATCACATTGAGTGGTAGCCTTATCGGGCGCACTTGAGTCTGATTTTGAGTTTGAACTTACAACTAGCGCAGTTTGCAAAAGCGTATTACTTGAAGAAAGACTTGTAGGTTCATAAAAATCTATTACGGATGCAGAAGAAGCATTTTCAAACTCAAATAGATCTTTCATTGTTGCTAACTAAAGATGTTGCTTCAAGAGACAGTGAAAGTAAGTTTCTAGGTTCAACCGTGTTTTGGTCAAAACTGTTAGTAAGTAGAGAGGGGGAAGACGTTCTATATTCAGCCGGGTCTTGATCTGCATTCAGTTCTGAAACATCCGACAGGCTTGTAGCACAGCTTGTAGCGTCGTCGTCATGTATATTTGTTGGTGTTGTTTCATTTAATATAGGTTCTGGCCTGTCTGTGACATTGCTCGGCAAAAAGTCTAACTCCGAAAAAATCTCTCTATTAAATGGAAAAATACCACATTTTTTTAAAGCGTTTGTTATGTTTATTGGGGTTAACGCTTTCAAGTATGCTTCTCCGACGCATTCAGCTATATCATATATAGAAATGGGTCTCCCCGGGTTGCGTAACAACCACGAGTCAACAGCAGCGTTATAATAGCATTTGAAAGGTCCGTTTACGCCAACATCAAGTGGTTGGAGCTTGTTTGTAGTATGCGGATGCAGCGTCAGAACTGTGACTCCCGATTTCTTTGCAATGTCAAGCGCTTCGATCGAGAGATGACTTTCATGGTTATCCATAAGTAATAATGATGGATTGTCTTTAGAAGACGCTGTGAATTTCACGAAATGTTTCATCGTTTCAACAAAAAGATCACTATTCATCCAACCTGTCTTAGAAGCCAATCCTAACGTTCCAGTAGGTGCGCCCCTAATCATGTGCGCTACGTATTTCTTACGAGGGAAAATCATGACAGGTGGGAGCGCGTGTCCTGTTGCATTAACGATGAAACACGTAGTTACTAAAATCCCACGCTCACCACTAGTAATCTTAGCGATATTTCTACCTTTTTGGGCTATCACTTTTCCAGGCCGTTGTACTGTGGTAGTAGATGTCTCGTCCAGATTATAAACTCTAGTGCCGTCACCAAATTGTGGAAATCTTCCATACACTTCTTGAAGGTTGTCAAAAAATGATTTGACATTCGTAAGATTGAATGATGTGGCTCGTGCAATACTACATGCTTCTGGTTTTTTAATGGACGAATCAGGGTGCCTTTTTTTAAATCCACGTAACCAGTCTTTACCCGCCATTCCTTTTTCTTTCCAACTAGAGGGATATTCGAGTTTATTCATTTCCGCCATTTGCAAGGCGAGTTTTCTGCATTCCTTTGTATTTAAACCATAAAATTTGTTGGCACAATCAAGAATATAAATCTTTAGACTTGTTTCTTGCTCCTCCGTGAATATTTTATTTACGCTGTAGTTTGGTTCCATCGAAGCAGACTTGTCTTTCATATATTTTAACACATATCTTCTTAATGTAGGATATGGAATGTTGCTATCTTTTGCAGCCTTTCTCAAGCTCATACCGTTAAGATGTAAATTGACTGCAGCCTTCATTGCTTGAGGTAGGTGGGATCCTTTTTTCCTCGCAGATCTATCTAATTTTGTTCGGCCCATCCTGAAATTTAGTTTTTTATTTTTATTTAAAATAACTTTAACGCATATCAAAAAAGGCGTTTAAAAAGTTAATTATCTGGGTGAATACTCCATCTACTAAAGGTGGTACGCAATGAACCAAGTGTAGTACTCATTGAAACAAGGATGGTACACAATGAATCACTGGTTCATTGTAAACTCTCTCAAATTGGTTCATTCTGTACCACCCCATACTTACAAATTTTGAGGTTATGTAGCCACATGCATAAACACGAGGAGCTTAACTAATCTAACTTAAGGAAAAGCGCAAAAACAACTAATTTATCAATCCAATTGATATTCAGCTACTATTTACACAAATAAAATGGGACGAAATTTTACTTACGTTAATTTTACACAATTTTCGCTACAAAAACACAAAACACGGGCGCGCGCGGCCGGCTGCGCCGCTAGCTCGCTGTCGACTGGGGAGGGAGGAAGGCTCGTCAAAGACGCTTACTTAATGCAGTTTGCACCAAACGGCAACGTCGCATTTCTGAATTATTTGCATGGTTCACTCCGTACTGCTGGTTCATTGATAACCACTCGACCCTACTCGTCAGAAATATCTAGAAAAACATAATATAATCTTCTATTTTTATGAACATAATTAATTACACTTATTAATTAGAAAAATTTGACGAAACAACAATATTTTTATCAAATTAACATAATAGTTAAAAAATTTAGCGAAACGACGAAACATAACATAGTCTTCTAATATTTTTTATGAACTTACACAGTACAACAAAAACATCTTTGGTCTTCTATGAGATCCATCATTTAATGAAAAAAAAAACAAATGTTGATTTAGATTTGAGATATGTCTGAGTTACAAATCAGAACCAATATGTATATCGAGATCAGGCGCACCTGACTCCTCAAGGGCTTCATAAAAAATTCGCTGCATGCAGGCATAGATTTTGCAAGTGTTAGTAATTCCTTTTTTTAACTTCATTTACCTCTTGGCTTTTTTCTCTTTCTGTCATATTTATAAGATCTAGTTTATCACCCAATTTTGTTCTTAAATCTCCAACCTTTTTCTTTAAAATATGTAGTTCTTTAAACTCCCCATTGTAATCATTTTTGGCAAACATAGAGAGTTCACCTCTTCGAAACTCCATAATTTTTAAATTTTGGATGTTCCAGTCATTTGGAAATGTTATCTTACAATCATTTGTAAAAAGTACCATGTCTTTACGGACGTCAACATCTAGATTTTTTCTTGAATCTTTGTTTTTGGTTACGAAATCTTCAAGGTCATAAACTTCACCTGCTGTTTTCATTTTTTTTGTTATAGCGGCGTGTAGGTACTGCAACCGCAGCCATGAATGTATGGCCTGGTTCAAAATATTCTAATTTTAATATATGAATATCAGTTATCGTTGACAACTCTGACTAATGCAGGAAAAAGAATTTTGTTTTTATTTTGAGCATTGCATATGTCCAAATAGAAGTTTAAATGGTGTAGGCCCCTGCAATACTTTCTAAGCCGAAAAAGATAAGCAAATCAAGTATTTTGACTTGGTTCGCGAGGTTGCCGACATGTGGGATGTGGACTCAGCGATCATTGTGCCGATAGTCGTGTCAGTCCATGGCTGAATTACCAAGAGCCTCGATGAATACCTGAGGAGGCTCTCGTTAGGCAGCTGGATCAAGGGCTTGATTCAGAAAGCGGTACTCCTGGACACGGCTCGTATTGTAAGGAGGTTCCTCTCTCTGGAGCCCTGACCGCCGGTAGTTTGTACCCTGTTCCCGATACCGGCTACTATATTTTTTATATTTTCTTTTTTTTTTTTTTATTGTTTTTTCTAAGGAATATTTAAAAATGTAATTGATATGTAAAGATTGAAGCTGCTCAAGTAGCTTCTGGTTTGCGTAAAGAAGTATCTCTATTTCGTCTCAAAAAGCCTTCTATCCATTCTTGTCCAGCTTTCTATTTTTGTGGGTTAAACTTGAGTGAAAATTTTATCAGTTGCTATGCTTTGTAATTTATGAGAAAATATGATGAAATTAAAGCTTTATTATCTGTTAATTAATAAGTTTGATTATAAAACCTCAATCTTAAAAAAAAAATTCTTTATTATATTTATTTTTTTAAAGCTGTCTTAAAAATAATTAAGTTTTGTCAACATAATATGCTAAATGAATTGTTCATCACGTTCAATAAATATAACATTTAAACCTTTATAGGTAAAAACCAATCAATTACAAAATAATCTTTTTGTTACATCGCACCTTGAGAATAAAAGGGATCCAACTCGAAATTGGTATTTTGTGGGAAATCATAATTTTGTGTTCGTATTTTATGGAGTTTCCAATAAAATATGTCATAACTTTTTCAAATGGAAATTTATGATGCCAGTATATTGTTTAGACTATTTTCAGTTGGTTTAACCCAAAATGCATTAAAAAAATATATTTAGGGTTTATAAAATAATTGTTAAAAAAAAAAACCTTCCATAAATGTGTCATTTTAGTACTATAATTTTTTAAATATTACTGACTGACTTATTCAGTTAAAGGTCAGCTTAATTTTAAAATTAAAGGGTGTCTTACAACTTAATTAAAATTAGATCACTTTGGTTCTGTGACATTGATGAAAAGTTGGCCAATATGACAAGAAAAATGTTAGTATGAAATTATATTTATCAGTGAAACATCACTACATAGTATAAAACAAAGTCGCTTTCTCTGTCCCTATGTCCCTTTGTATGCTTAAATCTTTGAAACTACGCAACAGATTTTGATGCGGTTTTTTTAATAGATAGAGTGATTCAAGAGGAAGGTTTCTATGTATAACATTGACCCGTGCGAAGCCGGGGCGGGTCGCTAGTAGTTAATAAAACTTAAGATCAAATCAAATTAAAGGAGAAAAAAAAACGTTCTAACATTGACTTAAAGTCTTAAAAACTTAACTTACAAAAGCTATCCTCTTCTTTAATAATTAAACATATTTATATTTATTTTAACAAATCAAAACATTTTGAAATAAGGTGAAGTGGGGTAAGTCTAACATAGTTTCCTACCCGACAGAAAAAACCGAGTTTTATGAAGAAGTTGTTTGCCCTACTTTTGAGGTAAAACATATAGATAGAAAGATAGATATAGATATGTGATTAAATAAACTTTTATACAATTATAAAGATTTTTGCGTAAGTATTTTCAAAACGGGAATAATGAAGCAAATGTAAAACTGGAAAAACTGTTAGTCTTTCCCCGCCACCCGGGGTAAGACTAACAGTAATGTTCTTTAGTTTAAAACGTGTGCTAAACTGTAATTTCTAAAAAAAATTGTAGTGTTAACAGCAGTATCTTTTATTTTTTATCTTATTTGTATCGTGATAGGGTTCCTTTTTAAGTAATTCGTGTAAATATCAATAAGGGGCAAGACTAACATACAATCAAAATCAGGGGTACCAAACTCTGGTCACTTGAACTTTAATGCCATCTTATAAAATAAAAACTGGTAGAATAAAGTAAGTCATAGGAAACTTTTTATTACATAATAGTATTAAAATTAATACTTAAAACAACAAAATATTCTTTAGTATTTATTAAAAGGTACAATGTAGTTTGCTATTAGTAATGGCGTTAAGGTACAATATTTTTTTCTGGTAACGTTATACCATAGGAACTTTTATCAGGCTTAGTTGAATATTTTTTTTACTGGACGTTATACCCCAGAAAAGACATTTAAAAAAATATCTGTCCCCTCCGACCTGTCTTAGGATCCGGTAGCTTGGAAACGATGTCTTCTAAATGTGCATCCTCACATATGTCAGGTACATTTGGGAACACAAATGTAGTATTATCTCCGCCGCCTTTAAATAAACTTTTTCTGACATACTTCACAGTTGGTAGTCCATCTGTATTCAAATCTATAACCACACCTATGTAGTGCTTGACACTTGTTTTTGTTTCAAATTTTACCAATACCCATTGTCCTTTGACTACGGTACTTTTTGGCGGTTCATCAAAATCATTGCAGATGTTCTCTTTATTTTCTACGATCGTACAATTATTAGTTTCCATGTCGTCTTCTTTTTCTGAGTAGTGTTCTATACCTTCAACGTCAGTTTCATCTTCATACTCTATGTCGAAATCACTTTACTTGTCGAGTCATCCATTATTTTTTTGCGAAGTTTTCTTTTTCATATCACCCTTTGTCTTTCGTTTACTTTTTACATAATTCTGTGACTTTCTTTTACTTCTGCATAGTCACTTTCACCTGTAGAATCATCTGTTAATAATACTTTTGTCTGTTTTTTGGAGGTTCTCATCTTTATATTATTTGTTTTCTCTTTCTGTGGTTTCTTTTCTTGTCTATTTTCCTTTAGTTTAAACTTTTTAAACTTTTCTTCCTCATTATTTTTTTGTTTATTATAAACCTCTTCACTCGTTATGACTTCGACACCGCCAGCGACCTTAGTACGTTTTTTTTGTGTGCGTCCCAGCTTTTATTTTCTGCAGTAACAGTTCTTCAAAAGTGATATTATATTTTACGCTACGATCCTCTTCACTTATAATTTTTACTGGTGATGACTTATTAGCGTTAGATTCGATTTTGTTATGTATATCATAATTAAGAGACACACATTTAAGGTATTTTGCATCGTAATTAACAGGTTGTGATGTCTCATTACCGTTTTGCGAAGGTGGCGGATGTTCAAATATGTTTTTATTATACGACGGTGTGAGGCATTGGTTAGCTGGTTACCTTAATTTCTGTATCATCATGCTCAGGTGTAGTTAGTTTTTCGATATGACCATTCCAATTATTTAAACAAATAGATAGTAATGGCCTAGAAATATTTACAAATTCCATGTTATTCATTTTACTAAATTTAGATCCCACTTGTCCTTAAATATTTGTTGACCGCAAGATCTAAAGGCTGCAAATTGTCACTGGTGTGCGACGGGATTTTCAAGATTGTGATATCTGCCTCACGAGCTTTTTCGATTATATTGATACCAACATGTGTAGAATGGCCATCATATACGAGTAATATTGGACGTTTTTGTCCTACAATTGGCAAAAAAACTCTTTCAAAAAATGTTTCGAATATGTCTGTTTCCATCCATCCATTTTTGGTGGCTGCATAAACAGTACCTGGATAGCCCTCATTAGTGGTCCACTCATCCCAGATATTTTTTGCTTTAAATATAATTAATGGTGGGGTTTTGTCACCAGTTGCACTGCACCCCAACAAAACTGTGGTGTTGTCTTTGCCGGGTGATGCAATCGTTCTCGTTGAGGCATATCCTCTCAAACCCACCACTTTGATTTACTGAGATCTTTACTAAAGCTAGTCTCATCAAGGTTCCATATTTGTGACGGTTTATCGTACAATCCCAACTCATCCATAGTAGTTTTTAATAAATCAAAATACCAGTAAATCACCCATGGATTGCAAGCTTTTTTTCGGGAGTTTTCCACTGCCTGTGGTTTTTTAACGGCTAAATTGTGACGTTTTTTAAATGATAAAAACCAGTCTTCGCCCGGAACGCCATTTTTAAACGGATTTTTTATTTGGTTTTTGGTTACGTAGTGTCCGACAAGTTCTATAATTTCTTTTCTTGACAGTCCAAATCCGTATCTCTCCATTTGGTGCAAGTTTTGAGCCAATTTTTGTTCTACCTCTTTACGAATAGTTGTACTTCTTCCTAAAGAATCTGATTTCAGTCCATATCTACCATACACTCGCGCCACTATTGTCGGTCGAGGAATCCCGTAATTAATGGAGGCTCTATAAGCAGTCAATTCTCCGTTCTTCACCTTTTCTACGGCTTCTAATAATTTTTCTTTAGTATATGCCTTTCCCCTGTCCATCTTTCTAACATAATTTCGGACCATATTGCGTGAATCTGTAACGTAAAATATACATTAAAATTCCAAATCTTGCTTTGTTCTCAAAAAACGAACTTTAGTCTGAAGAAAAATTATCCACCAAAAAAATGTTCATTACTTCTGACTTAGGGAAAGACTAACATACGTTTGTCTTGCCCTCGACAAGCTGATAGTCATACCCCAGCTCGCAATTTGTAGGTTATGGTTTTGTTTCGTAACATATTTTAGAAAATCGTTTGGTTTACGTTAAATTGATATAATTACTTAAAAGCCAATATTCATAGGATACTACTTACGTTGAGAACACTTAGATTTATGCACTATTTTCACAAAAATTAAAAAAATCCGCTAACCGTGACTTTGAAATATTTGTTTCACAATTGTCATTTTTTAATGGCGTCTATCGGCCATATTTACTTGCAGAAGCGACATCTGTGTTTATAACCGAGAATTTTTACGACTGTACTGTTTTACCGACTAAGAGAATTTTGTAAGTAAGCTATACTTATCGAGATAATAGACAGTGTTTGTCTAGCCCCGGTCCGCCCACTACCTGAACGTGCCCCAAAAGGTGGTAGCCGTAAGACTAGTCCGTGGTTACCGCACGATCTCCCGCGAGGCGGCGAGCCTCCTTGCCGGATTGCCGCCATGGGATCTAGGATCGAATGGCGCGCGGAGGCTCTACGCCGGGGGGAAACTCCGCTGCCGCGGCAAATTGCCGCTCAGCGGACAGACTTCCGGCGTGATCTCATGGCGACATGGAGAGAACGACTGTCGCAACCCCGTGCAGGGCACGCCACAATAGTGGCGATAAGGCCCCTCTTTGAGGAGTGGCTTGAGAGGCGCCACGGCGTCCTCACCTTCCGCCTGACACAGGTCCTCACCGGAAACGGTTGTTTCGGGAGGTACCTGCACCGGATCGGGCGGGAGGAAACGCCCGGGTGTTACCACTGTGAGGATCGACCGGAGGACACGATGGAGCACACGGTGGAGGTCTGCCCCGCGTGGGCGGAGCACCGCCGTGTCCTCGTAGCGGCGATTGGCGGCGGCGACCTCTCGCGTCCGGCCTTGGTTCATTCCATGGTCCGGAGCGAGACGGAATGGGACGCCGTCGCCTCCTTCTGCGAAGCAGTCATGCTAGCGAAGGAGGCGGCGGAACGTGAGAGGGAGAGAACCTCACGTCCCAGCCGCCGCGGGAGACGCACCGGGCGTCGGGGGCCACGTGGTGGCCCCCGGTCACCGTAGGCGCGGGCTTGTGGACGGCGAGCTATGGGCTAGCTCGCCGTCCGTCCGTCTTTTGACGACAGGCCGTGTCGACGGCGCGTTCGTGTTCCACGCGCGCCTCAAAGAGATGTCAGCAACAGGAAGGGGTCCGCAAGGGCTGATGCCTGCCGGGGCTGCGGGACTGTTCGAAAGAGATACCGTGGCCCCGGAACACAAAGGGCGATGAAGGAACATGGATGGGTTTTAGTCAGTAAAAATCTGACACTCCCTCCTACTCAGCCCAGAGCGGGAGGAGTCATTTGATGATATCCCATCCGAAAAAAAAAAACCCGGTGATAGTCTTACCCCACCGCACCTTACCACATTAATGTTAACATGATTCTTTAATCAGTCTTACAGATTATTCACAGCAGTCTGTATGTTTTAATATTGCATTCAATCTTAGTAGAGCTATTTGAAATAAACATAGTAGTTGTATTATACAATTATTTATTACCTAACTCTCTTTCGTATACTTATCCTAAATAATTATAGAATTTGAACTTAAGTAGGTAGTAGACTTTTCCTAGTTGTTAGGTACAATCATCAGCCAAACGCCTTTCACTAAATCCACTGTGCCTTCAGAGTACCTATTTAGCGCTCGGAAAACACTGTGGGTTACTGAAATTATCTATAATTAAAACCTTAGGATTTTAAAATCACAAAGGGTAATTAGGTATAATAATCGAATAAGTTAGCTATCATTAGCTATTAAAGAAGAACCTGTATTTTTTTTGCTCAGCCAATAATATTACAAATTATTGTAATAATTTGTATAATACATAAGAATTAGATTTTTTTGATTAAGTCTTTCGGATCTTTTGTCTTAAGTTCTTTTAAAAGCGCTTGCGCATATAATTTATCTAATCTTATTTCTTCGTAATTTTTCATCTTCTTCCTTTTGTTACGCATATTAATTATTCTATATTCTGTCTCTAAATAAGAAGTTGTAAAGTGCATTGAAATTCGTTTCCTTTCCTAAAACTTAGCATTTTAATGTCATTCCATAATCTGTAACTTTGTCAGTGTCTTCATTAAAATTGTATCCACATTGGTCATGCATGGCTTTAATATTATAAAAAAAAGTGTAATCGAGTTCCTTAACTATGAAAGGTTTACCCGTTTTTCGAGCACTTTTTATAAGAGTTGCGTGGCTTTAATATTATAAAAAAAAGTGTAATCGAGTAAAACCTTAACTATGAAAGGTTTACCCGTTTTTCGAGCACTTTTTATAAGAGTTGCGTATTGACAGAGGGTATAGTATAAATGGGACCTACTCTTTCATTTTTGTTTATCTCTTTTTCGACTAAACTGTGCACATTGTGAGCTTCGTTGTGGGTATGACCCTTTATCAAATATTTGTGCGTTATGGTCCTATATTTTCTCAATTTGTTACTGCAAAAGAGTACAATGCTGCCATAGATTTATTTATTTTTATGTCGCCCAGTACAGTTATCGGAATAAAAAGTGATATGCAACTTTTTATTTGGCTCAATTGTTTTAGGTAATCAAAGACACAAGATTCTATTTCGTTCATAAATCATAAATTAAAACCATGTCGGTGTACTTCGAAGCTGTGTAATTGTAACGAGGCATGACTCGACTCCTCTAATAACGCCGCCTTCAGTTCCTCTATGGTCGAAGGGACTGGATTTCTGGCCCTGACCGCCGATAAATCCTGCGTAGGGAACAACGTGGTTCTGAAGTATGTCGGTAATATACCGATCAGCTGTCAGCCCTCCTCCTCGGCCTCCCCCGGGCACGAAAATAAGCTCGGTTTTCCGTCTAAAGAGATACCAGCCCACATCATGCAGGAGCTGCCGCCGTATGCAACCGTTTCAGCAAAACAGCACTGCGCAAATCGCTCGTCCGGGGGCGCCTGTAGACCCGACCTCTCCTGTCACTGCCATGCAGACACATTCTGCACTCGTCAGTGAACGAGACCGACTGCCATTGTTCGACGCTCCAATTGAGATGCTCTCGAGCAAATTCAAGGGGCACTTTTCGATGGCCTGCAGTTAATTTTGGGCCCGTGTTAGGCCGTTTTGGAGTGAGATTGGCTTTCCTCAAGCGTCTTCATACTGTCCACTCGCTGACAGCCACCCCTCGAACATGCCTCAATTCCTGCAACACATCAACACCCGTCAGGTGCCAATTCCGCAGCGCTGTTGTAACGATGAAACGGTCGTTTCTCTCTGAAGTGCACCGGTGGCGGCTGGCCCTTGGTCTCCGATTAAAGGACCCGGACCCGGTGGTCCGGTAATATTTACTGGTTTTTATAAATAATGTTTGATAGTCTTTAAGGTATTTATGTTATGGGTCTTTGTAACCTGAAATAAATGATATATTATATTAGTATTATTTCCTTTATTTATATAAAAATTATTTACATTTTTATATTTCATTTTAATATTTCTTATAAAAAACATCTGTCATCAGTCTCTTGAAATCTTCTCTATACCCTTGATACAGCAAACTGGCTCAAGTGAAGCTGGGCAGCGACGGCTCGCTGACTGAGTGCTTCTGATAAGCGACTGATAAGGTAAATCGGTAGTGAGGGTTTTTATAGGGGTGGATCGTAGCACAAGTCGTGTGTACCGTAGAGAGTGAATGGAAAAATAAAACAAATATTATTTGATTTAATGATTTTTTATTCAGAATCATAAATTAATAAAATATTATCTAAAAACTGGGCAGGCGGCCTAATATTATTTTGGTGCCTTGCCCAGTTTAAGTACCATATTATGGTTATAACGTGAGCACAGCAACCCACCTTTCTTCGCCCTACAAGGCAATTGCAATAAATATTGAGTTATTGCTTTCCTGCCTTGCAGATTATTATTAATTATATTTTTCGGCTTATGTGCCTGCTTTGAATTTTTCCTCGCAATAGAGTGCAATCGCCAGTTAAGGGTAAACCTTCAAGGAGGTTGCTGGCTCTCTCCGTACGCACTTCAATAGTTTAGGAACCGTCATTTCTGATATGCTCCCCATAATATGATCTCGCTTGCTTTAACTGATATGTTCCACAGCTGAATAAACAAAGCTCACTGTATGTCAGTCTTAGGAATGTTAGATTATTGATGTTTACATTTATATTAAAAACTGTGATCTTCTATTCAAATTATTTTGGATTACAAAGTCAGCAAGTGTATTATTCATGTACAGTCTTTCGTTTACTATTTCAAAGATTTGGCTTGCATCTTCTCTATTTCTGACCCTTTGGTGAAACTTATATCAACGCGGCAGCCACCTTAAAATCTATGATGGCATGCTTGGACGCCAAGTTAAAAAATTCATGACGGAATATTTTAAAAGAGTGCTTAAAAATCCCATTAACTGCTTCTACAACCCACCTACATATTGTCACAGTTCTGGATTTATTTGCTGCCAACGTTGATAACTGAGTTTCACCTGCATGTAAAGATGCAGGCATATGTACAGAATAATTACACTCTTCTAATAATGGTACACAGTCTCGAAAACCCCTATCCCGAATAAAAACATCTCCTGCCTGAAAATACTGCCTCAAAGTGTTTGCGCCTCAGTTCTAAATTCATTTAACATAATATTAGCATCAGATGTTGTTGCTGGATAGGGGCCTAAAGCCCCGTATTCATGGTAAACATTTGTTTAGGAACAGTTGATCAACATTGTTGGTGAGCGGCGAGAATGTTGCTAGCAACTATGTTTAAATCAATACAGGTTGTCCACACGCCAGTCTGCGTTAAAATGTTGCCCGAGGAGGTAGTGTTGTTGTGTTCTCTGTATCTGATGTATAGGATTTCTAATAAAAAAAAGAGAAAAAGATGGTGGCTTCGAAACTATCTTTTGCAAAGAGGAAATTTGATGAGTGACCTCAGAATGGGAGATGGATCATTTAGTAACTTTACGAGAATGTCGAAAAGTGATTTCGAACATCTTCTGGAAATGATTGGTCCATCAATAGCCAAAAGGGAAACAAATATTCGTCAGCCAGTTTCACCTCAAACGAGGCTGGCTATTACATTACGGTATCTTGCAACTGGAGATTCATACAGTTCTCTTTCATACACATTCAGAGTATCAAAACAATTGATTAGTAAAATCATAACAGATGTATGTCAAGAACTTATTAACTCACTATCAGGATATGTCAAGGTACAAGAACACTATTTGTGTAATCAAGTATTTTAATAATAAAAAATAAAACACAAAAAAACAGTATATGCTATTGTGTTGATTCATCACTGAGATAGTTAACTAAGTTTAGTATAGCCGAATCTTCTGTTTCGTCTTGTATTGCATCTAGTCTGTTTGTTTCCTGTCTCTCAATTTCCCCTATTTCTGTTTCCTGAACATTATTTGGTGTTGATGATGGATGAGAAGATGCCGTTTAATATCCATATGTATTATATCGTCCCATTTTTAATCCATACTTATATCCATCCATATTTATATTATTAATATGGTACTTTGCCTGTGTCACGGCTTGGTCATCTTTAACACTTCTTAACTCAGCAGCAATATATTCACCATAAATATCAAATGGATCCTTCTTCTCCTTTTCATCCATCTTCTTTTTCGCACTTTTCAAAACCTCTAATATTTCACTTGATTCATCTGTCTTATTTCTTTTCCTTAAAGATGTAGATGTTGTAGCATTCGCTGTAAGACTTGGTGATTGATGGCTCTAACTCCATACCACTTTCAAGTGAATTGTTTTCATCTACCTGTAAATTATCATCTTATTATTATTTTTTATATTTGTAGGTTCCAAGTTCGGAGCAGGAATGGACACAAATAAGTCGTGAATTCGAAATACGATGGAATTTTCCACATTGCATTGGAGCCATTGATGGGAAACACGTTTTGATTGTGGCGCCAAATAATTCTGGAAGTGAATACTACAATTACAAAAATCAGTTCAGCATGGTACTTCTGGCAATTGCAGATGGCAATTATAACTTTATATACGCAAATTATGGAGCTAAGGGACGGTCGTCCGACAAACGTCCGACGGTGGACCAGAAATTCCATATGTTATTGTAGGTGACAGTGCTTTCGCGCTAACGGAGAACATCATGAAACCATATCCTGGCATTCATGAACGTGGGAACAAAAAGCGTATATTCAATTACAGACTATCAAGAGCTAGGAGGATTATAGAATATGTTTTTGGCATTTTATGTGTGGTGTTCCGTGTATTCACTAAACCTATTCCGTTAAAACCAGCCAATTGTGAACTCGTAGTAATTGCTTGTGTATATTTACATAACTTCTTAAGATGTAACACAGTTTCCAGATCCATATATACACCTCCACAAACTTTTGATTTTGAAGACTCTGAAGGTAACCTATTAGAAGGTTCATGGCGAAGGGAACTAGGTTCGTTTCCTATGATTGATTTGCAAAGACGGGGCAGGCCTGCATCACAATCAGCTTTTTGTATTAGAGAACAGTTTGCCGATTACTTTATAACTCCAGAGGGAAGTGTTCCATGGCAAAATAATGTAGCGTAATTGTAATAATTTTACAGACTAGTACAATAAAAATTATATACAAAAACAACTTACTGTTTTATTCATAGTATCCGTTTCACCAGAAGTAGTTGCACCAAATAACAAAAAATTCCAATGGCTCGTAATAAATCCATTTACATTTTTCTATTGCGCCGCTGCACTATGGGACCAACCGGTATTTTCCATCTCAAAAATCGATAACTCTGTTGTTTTGTGATTTATCTCCTTGATTTTTTTTTCACGTATTTGTGAATATCTAGGCAATAAAAGAAATCAAACATCATCATTCTAAAAAAAATATTTTTTCCGAAAAAAAATGACAAAGATAAAGTTATACGAAATTTCATACAAAAAATCATACAGTTATATTAAAATAGCAATAAAAGTTACACTTATGCTTAAAATAAGTTTAAAACTAAATTATTATTATTAAACAAACAGTTACATGACAAAAAAAAAAATATTACTTAAACTTATCCTACTCATCACTTTCTATTTCCAACAATTCTTTAGCTTCGTCAAATAATTCTTTGGATATTAGAAAACTTGGTTTATTTAAGCTAGATATATAAGGATCAGATGTATATAACAAAATATGCAGAACGTCTTCGTTTGTTGCTGATCTGGAACACTTCCTAGCGTGATGTAACCTATATTTCTTATAATCTTTATTTCGAGCTTCCTGGGCATCTTCGGATAATTGTCCTAAAGGCAAAACTGCATAATGCTCTATTATTTTAGCACCATGTATAAGTACTTTATGGACCGAAGATGGCATGTAGTACCAGTTATATTTGCTTACATATAATTGCGCGGTTACCAATGTATACTGACCAAATTTTTCTGCGTTTATAGGAAATCCCGATGACATAGTTTGAAGAATTACATATAGTCTCTTGATTAATTCTTCATCAATTCCGGTTATCTCTGCAGAACATTGGTAATTTTGGAAAAATCTCCTTGCCGTATTACCGTCATTGCTATTACCGGAACCTTGACGTGGTTTATCAATATGCAAGCCAAGCACTTCTCGGAAACGTTTTTGGACAAATTTTTTCTTGTCTTCTTTAAGTTGCTTATTTTCTGGAGTTGTTGCAGACCACTTCTCAAAACCTAAATTGTAAGAAATATGGAGGATCATTTCCATAAATCTTATCCATGCGTGTAGCGTCGACAATCCGTATTTAAACGCATTTTCATTTTCAACTCTCGTTGTAACTTTTAAAAGATCATTCATTTGTCTGGGAGTTGCTCCACAAACAGTGCAGGTAGCACTGGATGATGTGTTTGTCAACACTTGAGCAACTTTCCCATCAATCATTGTCATAAACAGTTGATGTTTAACTTCGATGACTTTGTCTTCTATTGACACAAGAGTTGGAATCAATTGATTAATTTTGGCTTCAATTTTACTGACAACCGCTGTAGTTTTTTCGGGAGTTTCTTTTGCAAATTCTAATGAAATTGGTCTGCAATATCTAACAGATGAGCAAGTAGGGTTTTTCCATATGACCGTAGAAGTTTCTTCGTCTACTAGTCGCACTGGTACAAGGGACACTATAAACAAATTAGCGTCCGATATTTGTTCGTTTTCTTCCGGTAGAGTTTGTTTATACTCACTTTGCCCGGAGGATCCATCACATCCCCATTTAGTGAAAAGCTTGAGACGATTGTAAGTCGATCCTGACTTTATCCTTATAATACGGCAGACTGTATGGTCTAAGAGATCTTGCAGGTTGATTTTTGCGCTTATATTTGTCACCGTAATGCTGGATGCAGGCGGATAGCAAGCCTTTTTTGCTTCACTTAGGGCCAGGCCACAACAGTGCGTTGCGGCATCGCATCGCAAAAACAACATTGCACAGCTATGCGATGCGATGTCGCAACGCAAAAATTTCATCGGATACGACATCGTACGACAAGACGCTAACCGTCAGTTCAGTTTCTAGTGAGACATGGACCGCACTGCGCATGTTCTACTTCTGCTTGCGTTAAGGCGTATTAAGAAAAAGAAACAGAAAAGAAAGTACTGGGTGCACCCATTACTGACAATTATGAATAAAGATGGAAACCACTTCAAAAGGAAATATGAGGCGCTAAAAGTGGACGAGGTTAAATTTTTCGATTACTTTAGGATGAGTGTAGTAAGTTTTGAAGAACTTCTTAGTTTGATAAAGCCTCATTACAAAAGAAATACATATTTAGAAAACCCATCGAACCTCTGGAGATGCTGGGATTAACTGTAAGGTAAGAAAAAAATAAACTATTTTTACTATAATCATACTGTTTAATCATTTTCATAATTTAGTGTTATTCAAAACTCGTATTCCGATTGTGTGTCATTCGTCAAATTTGTTAGTTCCTCATCGAAATGAATTTGTTCTGGCTCATTTACATCATCATTCCTTGGCGTTTGTGGAGACGATTGCATAGGTGCCGGTGATGTTTCGCATCCGCTTTGGAAGGCACTGCGTTGAATGGATGTTTGATAGCCACTCTGCATAGGCATTTGAGCTGATTGGTAGCCACTCTGCATAGACATTTGAGCTGTTTGATAGCCAGTCTGAACAGTTGTTTGAGATGTTTGATAGTTTGCTTGGACGGATGTTTGTGAAGTTTGATAGTGGCTGGGATAGTATAATGGTTGGTGTAAATCACTTAATATCTGTAGGACACGACTTTGGAAAATTATTGTTTGATTATCATTCAATTTTTGCCAATGATGGCAAAATTCCTTTAAAAAAAGATAAATGTCTACTTTCAGGTGTTTTTAAAGCAGCTATAATATTCTTCTCAAATTCGTCTTCGTCAATTTTTCTTTTACGCGATGCAGGCTGGTAACGTGGCATGACAGGTTGCTGGCTTTGTTGGGTTGAGGTGCTTGGTCTTATTTCTTCATCGTCAAGACTTGATGTTGTTTTATTTTGAGAATTCTTTTTCAGAAATAGGAGCTGGTCGTATAGATGATTTTGTTTAATTTTTTTGGCCCCAGCTCCGGATTTACATTGCTCGTTTAATTTTTTTTCGTATTTTGTAAAATTATCCTTGATTCCTCTCCATTTCTTTATGACATCGTTACCTAAAAAAATATGACGAATAATGATTTATTTTGTTTTCTTTCAGGTACCTGGCGACGGGAAATACTTTTAAAGATATGAATTTCACATATTATCGTGGAAAATCTACAATAACAGGAATAATAAAATTTGTTTGTCGTATTGTATGGAACATTCTTAAAAGGTTGGAATTACCAAAAATTACAACAGAGCTGAGTGAACAAATTGCTCAAGAGTATGAAAAAAAGACCAACTTTCCTAATTGTATAGGAGCGCTAGATGGAAAACACATTCGTATATTGAGCCCGGATCACAGTGGATCCCTATTTTTCAATTATAAAAATTATAATTCCATTGTTCTATTAGCACTTGTTGATACGAATTACAAATTTATATATGTCGATATAGGTGCATATGGTAAGGAATGTGACTCCACTGTTTTTCAGAACTCAAATCTATACGACTTATTAAAAAAAGGTCAATTATCTATACCTCCGCCAAAACCGGTACCTGGCTTTCAAAAAGAAATTCCTTTTGTCTTCGTGGCGGATGAAGGATTACCACTGACAAATAATATAATGCGCCCATATTCTGGGAAGTTTTTATCGATAGAAAAACGAGTTTTTAATTATCGTTTGAGCCGAGCCAGACGATATGTTGAGAGCGCTTTTGGCATACTCGCAAATAAATGGCGCATATTTCATCGACCCATTAATGTTTCTTACGATTTCACAATAGACATTATAAAAGCATGCTGTGTATTACACAACTTTGTATTGAATCGAGATGGCGCACAAACGTTTGAAGAAATGATTATTGACGATTCTTTGCAAATTTTACACGAAACAACACATGAAAGTAGAACAGGAGCTAACATAATCAGAAACGAATTTTGTAATTATTTTAATAGTAACATTGGAGGTCTTAGTTGGCAGTTAACAAAAATATAAATGTTTATAAGTACTTACCGAGTTTTGTTTTTTCAACACTATTTAACTCCTCAAAATTTGAATATAAACTTGTACACACTTCCCTCCATGCTTCTGTTTTTAAAAATTTGTCTTTGAATTGTGATATAGTTTTGTCCCAAAGGACGGGACGTTCGTAAATTAAAGATATCAGGTGGTCGACATCGTACTGCGCCATATCGCTTAAAAACACGTGCAGGTCGTTCAAAGTATGGACACCGACTAAACGGCAAAGCGTTGTCGCATCGCAGATTTGTACGCTGCGGCAGCGCATCGGAAATTTCTACGATGCGTTGTGCGGCGTCGTTGATTTTTGCGATGCGACGCCGCAACGCACTGTTGTGGCCTGGCCCTTAGTGTTTGATACGAAGGCAATACAGAACTTAAATTCTTATCAACGAGCCTTTTTCTTAGGTACGCATATTGTGCTTTGGTTAAATCAGTTTCAATGCATATACTCAATGCTTCCTCTTTTGTAAAGGAAAGTGCGTTATCTGGATTGAGTATATTTTGTAGAATAACTTATTTCTCTTCTTTTTCCTTATTTCTGATAATAGTCACAATCGACGCTTCGTCATTTTCCCCCATGGATCTTAAACCTTGCACATAAGCGTTACGGACATGTTCCATTCCATACTCCTGGACCAGCTCCATATTTTTTCGTTTCTTTGTGTTTTCCGAGCACTCGTCATATTGTTTTGTTGGTCTTCCACGTTCACCAGAAGTATTCAAACCAGAATTTACAGTGGTTGAGGTACTGCAAGAATTCAATGATACTTTAAACTCACCATTTAACCAATTTGAGTATAGGCTCTCGAACCGGTCTGGCTTTCTTTGAGCTTTGGTCCATTTCTGGTTGCAACTCGATGTTAGATTTTTTTGAATACTCTCTATTACAGTATTAACGTCAGTTTCCGATAGTTGAAAATTTTCCAATAAATATTTTTCGAGGTCTGAAGTACTTTTCCCTTTTATTATTTGATCACAAAGATCGCGTCGAACACAAACGAATTCACTCATTGTTAGATAATAATGTTTTTTATGCGTTAATTGTTATTGAAAAGAAGTATCTGAACACTTTGATGAATCGTATGCTGAACATACACGGGTATTTAAAGGACTAATATTTTAGTGCCTTGTGCAAAAACCATGGGACAATTGATTATAACAGTTCTCATCGAAATAGTGTAATCAGTACTGATTGTAATTATTTACCACAACAGATAAATAGAACTTCCGCAGCAATATAGTTTATCATACTTGTGGTTAAGGTGACCACCCCAAACAAAATTGCCATGGGAAGATTCTTTCAAATATAATAGCAGTTTTTTTAATTTGCAAATGTATGTTTTTATCATAGAAATAGAAAAAACAATATAGACATCAAAGGATAATAACTAAATATAATATTTCATAATAAAAAAGAAGAACCGTAATTTTCGAGGATTTTCCCCGATTGACATTATTGCTTCAAAATCACCTCTGGCGCAAAAAACGCGCAAGTTTTTTTTAAATCCTCATATTACTGAGTAGATAAGGTCTCTAATAGAGTAATTAACTTGACACCGGCTGCTTTCGGCAACAACGAAAACTCCAATTGAAATTAACAAAAACTAAATTTTCTTTACTTCACTAAAAAAATATTAAAAAATTAAATAAAAATATTTTTTTTACAAAAACTGAACGTGGTTGCAAAGTGTATATTCTAAGCTATCTAATGATGTATAACACTAATATGTTTCCTTGGAAAACTTCCGAATAATTATGTGTTGAACTCCCTTAACGGTAATTTAATTGGCATGAAAATATTTATGCCCAATGTTTGAGGTTCATTTTATAAACGTAAAACTTTATATTTTTTTATATTTTGTAATTTATTCGTAAGTTCCATCTTTTGAGAGTATAAAACCATAAAACAATCTATGGATTTACGACTTTCGACAAAACCATTTTTGAGATGGAAAATACTGTTTGGTCCCATAGTGCGCTGCCTGTAGTTTTTTTGCCGACAACTTTTTTTTCTCTCTAGTAAATTGAGTACGCAGTACATGTATTTTAGTTTCCACATCTTTTTTGGGTATATTTAGGGCTTGAGAAATTTCTTCGAATGCATCGTTCTTTTTGTTTCTATCTTTGTATTCTTTTATAGAATAATCTCATAATAATCGTTTTGATTGAAATAATTCTATTAGTTGCATTATTTTATCATTACTCCACACTACTGCCATGTTTATAAACTGTTGCAAACACGTTCACACACGTCAACAATTTTCGCAAAACTGATGTTTACGCTTGTCGGGCGAGAGCTTGTCAACATGACGCTATCAACTCTGCAACACGCAGTGGTGCCAGCAACATCTTGACAGCAACTCCGCAACACGTTGATTCAACTTTGTTGCTAAACAAATGTTTACTATGAATACGGGGCTTTATACATCAATAATGTATCCATCAGAGCATACCATTAGAAATGGTTTTATTAGGTTGCTGTACTTGTGCAAGGAGTATGTATTTTTTTATACAGATAATTTGAACTCTTTTGAACATATAAATATGTCCCATCAATTATAATAATTGGTTTTCTGTCTTCTCCACCAAACAAACCATTGGGGATGATTAGATTTCTTTGAGATATTTCTGCTCTTGCAATATTATTCCTAAATTATGTGGAATCAAATCTTCATTTAACATATTGCGAGCCTTGCCCATTAGTCTAGCTCTAGATAATGTTGAGCGTGGTACATTTGACAATGATGAAATTCTTTCATCGCTATCCCCAGTCCTAAGTTTAATTAAATATGCAGTAAGACCCAATGTCCCATTATGCACCCCAGATAACCTTGGAAGGTCTGCTTTTAATTGAGTAAATTGTGCTTTGGACAGTCCGATCTAGAAATGGACCTAATCTTCCGACATTCCCTCAATATTATTAAAATCAAATGTTTGGTTTCTTTTTTTAATGATGTAGCAAAATCCTGAATATGTTATGCAGTAAATGTATGGTTAGGATGAGAAGTGTTTGATAAAAGTTCAGCCCAGTTATTATCACTTAAATGAAACCCACATATTCTGCTGTTTTTTGGCACATAAAAATTAAAATCAGTAAACAACTTCACCCTTAGCCATGTTGGGATACTGAGTCGCTGTGGTGAATCACAATCTGGACAAAAACAATGCGCTTGTGTATCAGGTGCTCGAGTAATATCCGGTAAGGTTATTGTTTCTGTAGACGCTGGTAGATTAGCAGATATTAAAGCAGGAACTGGTGCCCTGTCAGCTCGTTGCCAACATGGATGGCAGATGCAATCGGATCCATGAACCTAAAACAATTTAATTCATAGTTAGTGGTGTTGGAACAAAAACTGACATCTTTTTTATTGCTTGCACATTCATTTCAACAAATATATCATAACAATATTTTATTCTTATTCATTAGGTGAAGATATGTGACATTATGTCTGCACATTAAAGTGCAAATAGCATATCACACTATTAACGAAAGGCTGAAACAACTTTTCATTGAACAGATCAATGTTTCTAAAGTGTACATTTCATGATTGTTCTATTTCATATATTCTAAATGCAAAAATAAAATACATAAAACACATCTAATTGTACCTGCCGTGGTGATATCCACTCGCTAATTACATTTCTTATGTGTGTTTCTCTCTCAGAATTTGTATGCAGAACATGATATCTACTGCGTAGTATTGAATATCCACAATTTACACATAATTGTCGTTGATGACCACCACTTGTGCTTTGTACATTTTCTTGAACTGCTGAATTGTTGAGAGCCAACATCCAGCAAGAATGACAGACCAAGCTCTGGGCTGTAACCTGTAAATAGGACATATGCATTTTTATTTTTATTCAGTTTGTATGGATAATGGAAAAGATTATTTTAAAAATATTAAATAGGAACATTAGCTTACCACTTGTGGAGCCGTCCATTGTCGAATTACTGATAGGATTCAACGGGTTCCAGAGTGCGTCTCCTGCGATGCATAATATCAATGCCGCAATTGACGCAAAACATTGGCTCCTCATTCACACTAGGGGCAATAAGATCGTGCGCAGGAGCGTCAGTGTTCATGCCAAGGTCGTCATTTAAAGCCGGTTCAACGTTTAACAAAATAGCGCCAGAGTCACCGTCATGAGTAGATTCAGTGTCCAAGGGTAAAACCGGGTCTTCAATTGTAGCGATATCGGAGTCCCCTAAGGCTACCCACTGACCGAGTCCATTATAATAAAAACAAAAAACTTCGCAAAAGTAACCGAAACAACTTTCACATTAAACGGAGGCAAAGCGAATGTTTTTATTTTCACCCATTTGTCATTCATTATTGACAGTTGGTGTTGCCAGGTAATCAAAAACAATCGATTTGACAACAACCGAATAATATTATAATCGGATGTAAAATAATTTGGAGGCCAAAAACAATGAGTGTTTTGTTTGTTTTTAATGTAATTAAAGGAAAAAAATATAAAACTCTTTGAAAATCACTTGATTACACATTTTCAAGTAAATACATATTTTTTTCTCAGATTTAGAAATCGATTATTATCTTTATTATAAGACTATAATCACAATTATTTTTAATGTGGCAAAACAGAATCACCCTCCAATCAAAAAAATGGCGACACTTTTTTAACTTAATCGGCTAAATACTTATTAAACGACTTGTTTTTACATTTAGGGCCGGTATTTCAATAATAGCTTATCTCGAAGTGATCCAGGATTGAAGATAAGAACAACTTATGTGTATTTCAATATAGGATTAAAGTTAAGCGGCGAATAAAGTCCACCCTAACTAGCCCTAATCTAAGTGGAGGATTTCTGTCGCTTATGTTCCGATCCGAGATTGGCGTGTGGCTACCTCAAAAAAAAGTTGCTTTATGGTAATTATTTTTGACCCGCAAAAATCAACATGCTATGGTAGGTAATGAAATAATGGCTGTTTGCTTGTTAAATAATAATTTCCTTACGCAAGTACGCGGATTAATAGGAGCCAAGCCTAAACATCTTTTTTTACTGATAGGTAATTCCCAATTTGTTTTTTATGTCGCGTCTAAAATAGCAACATTTGTAGGTTGATAGTAGGATAATAAATGTCAAAATTGAAGTATTGGGTTTTGTCGAGTTGAGCGGTTGCGTTGCGTGTGATTTTTTTGTGTGGTGATTTATTTGTTTCGGTATTTCTTGTTCGGAATCATTTCAGAATGGAGAAAAAACGATGCACCAACTTCAGTGCAATGGAGATAAATCTGCTGAAAGACATAGTCCTAAGTAAAGCACATGTAGTTGAAAATAAAAAAAGTGATGCTACTACGTGGAAGGCGAAAAAAAACTGCTGGGAAGAAATTAGTGTTGAATTTAACAGCAGATCTTTAAATTCAAAATCTGCTGAAACACTGCGTAAAAAATGGGATAATATGAAAAAAACTGTGAAGGATAAAGTGACGGGCCAAAGAAAATATGCTCTTGGCACGGGGGGAGGTCCTCCAATGCCACCTCCGAACCTCACCAAAGAAGAGGAAGGAATATTTAGTTTGATTAGTGTTCAAGCAGCCGGCACTGAGTCTGTTTGTGACAGTGACTATCAACCTGATACTCCTGTACAAGTTCCAAGTCAGATAATATTAACAGATATCACAGTGGATATGACCAATGACAACGAGAATTTGAACGTCTCAGAGGTAATGCTAGAAGTTGTCAATATATTAAATACCAATCTATGTTTCTTCTCATCTTTTTCACTCCCCTGCAAAATTTGTTTACTGACAAAATTTAATTTTACTGTTAATTTTTTCAGAGTATCTATCTGGAAAATGATGTGCAAGAGGACGAACTTAATAAGTGGAGTGACTACACTCCAAAAACATTAAGGACGAAGCCATCCCTCCAGTTACTAACGGATGATGATAAAGAAAATCCGTTCCGGAGATACCGGAAGCGAAATCACACTGGTCAATTGACAAACAAAGCCTGGACTGAATTGGCCAATGCTAAAAAGGAAATTTGTCTAATGAAAAAAACACACATACAAGCCCTTATTGCTGAAAGCGAATCAAGAAAACGCTACTATGATTTGCAAAATCAATTATTAGAATTAGAATTAGAAAAGAAAAAGAAAGAGAATTCACTATCGGAAAATTAGGTGTTTACTATTATAATAGTACCTAGCGTTTTCTTGATTTGCTTTCTTACTTGTTAATTTTTTTAAGTTTAAGTAAATAAAACAATGTAAATTTACATAATTTATTTTATTACTCCTTGCTACAAATTATTAAAATAGTGAATGTATGGCACAACATGTGGAGAGACATTCTGGCTGCCTCTGTAAAATGGATCAACTGGTACACTGCTAGTCTCCAAGATGGCTTGTTCAATCTCTGGTAAATTGACAGGCGGATCACCATTATTCATTTTTACTGC
The DNA here is from genome assembly GCA_947578425.1 of Eugnorisma glareosa. Classification (NCBI taxonomy): domain Eukaryota; kingdom Metazoa; phylum Arthropoda; class Insecta; order Lepidoptera; family Noctuidae; genus Eugnorisma; species Eugnorisma glareosa. The sequence goes on along the minus strand of OX387960.1, from coordinate 12,192,857 downwards.
AACATTATGCAATATTGCACAAGCCACACATATATGCTGCACTTTTGTAAGTGCCAAACGAATACCAAGTGCTAATACAGGGAACCTTCTCTTCAGAACGCCAAATGTCCTTTCAATGGGGTTTCTGGTTCGAATTTGAGCTTCATTAAATAATTCTTCTGCTGTTGTAGTAGTCTGTGCAAGAGGAGTCAGACAATAATTTGTAACAGCATAACCACTATCCCCTAGCAGAATAGATGCATTAAATTCTCCCCTTTCAAATCTCTCTTTCACCAGACTGTTTTGAAATATTCTTGAGTCATGTGCTGATCCGGGCCAACGAGCAACAATATCTTGAATGATCAAATCAGCCGTACATATCGCTTGAACATTTAATGAAAAAAATTGTTTTCGGCACCGAAAAGTCTCAGCCTGTGCACCACCTACAAAGTTAATAAATAACAGTTACTTTATATATTGCACCCATTACAAAATTAAAGGGGAAATATTATACTATGGCAGGCAACTAACTACTGCAGCACAGATTTTCAATACTTTATGAAAATAACTAGACAGAATCTGGAAGCTGTTAACAATGACTGCCTTGGAATATTTTAGTTTAATTTCTTTTCCTAATATGTCACTCACCTGGAGATTCAAGTTTTATATGTGTGCAGTCTAGGGCTCCAACCACATTTGGGAATTTTGAAATTAAATAAAATTTCTTTTTAATTTCTGCAATATTTCGATTTGTTGGCATTGCTATATACTTAGAACGTAGTTTTACAATTGCTAGTAACACTCTCCATATATGTTTTCCAGCTGTGGACTTGTGTATGCCAATAAAATCTCCATTGCATAGCAAAAAATTACCAGTTGCCAAAAACTTCAGTGTTAGCAATAGCATTTGTGAAGGTGTTAATGCTTTATTTCTGAAACAAATGTTAACTACTGAATTATCTAGGTAACAAGAGAAGGCTGTGAGGAATCTAAGTACCTATATGTAGGTACAGACATTCTTGCAAAATATTACCTCGTAGTAGGCCATTTGATTTCGTCTCCTATCTGTTCCAGCACAACGTATGCTGTACGTTTCGTTAGACGAAATCGGTCGTAAAATTCACCTTCATTCCATTTTTGGAAATGATTCTCTCTTGTTCTGTAGATTCGTATACGTCGTGGGGTTGTAGAATAATTGATAAATTCAATAATATCCTCATCATCACTGCTCGAGCTAGAAGTATAATTACTGAAACAAAAAACATTTTAGTTAATTGCCAAGTTGTAAAATCGTGGAGAAAGAGGGAAAACGGTAGGCAGGTACTTACGTGATATTACTCAATTGTTGAGACAACTCTTCATTCATTTTTCACAGCAGAATTGTCGTTAACTTGATTATAAAACTTGATAAATTTAATGTAGTATTATAGCTCAGAAAAGTAAAAAATTAGCAGACAGAAGTGTCATGTTAAGTCAGTCAACTGTCAAAGACAACAAAAATCATAGATAAATGACACATTCTGTTTATTATGTTGCAATATTGCGATTTATCCTAGATTAGCTAAGGCGAGGAAGATCCGGATTGAAATACGCTTCTGTCTCTCAAAAGTGAGACTTATCTTAAATGCAGGACTTAACTTAAGCAATAAGTTAAGGTAACATTGAAATACCGGCCCTTACTTTCCTGCAACGAAAACTAAAAAAATATTAATTTTAGATTTAATTTTTTTTTTTCGTAAAAATACTTTTTACGGAACAAGTTGTCCACGCTTAGCCAAGAATGAACAATTCCCTTTTAAGTCACTAGACGGTGGACTATGTTATTAGGAGTAGTTACAAGTATTTAACTCAATTCGGCGAAATTTTGAGTTCGGTCCCTTTCATTCTCACTGCGCGACATATAACTGCCCTTGAATTTGGTAGTAATAAATATTCGATTTTTTTTTATAGTTAGTTGTCCATTTTCATCATATAAATAGGGTGCCGTAATAGAACTATTTTTTTGATTTCTGGAAGCATAAGGACATTTTACTTCAATTATGGTTTCTGGTCCCAGTAAACCACCAAGAGATGCTCCTAGGTAAGGCCTTCTTGAGACAAAAACAAACCGCATTCCACTACAACTACATCATAGGTCACCAGTGTGACGAACGGGAATACACGCTTTTGATGGGGTACTTTTTCATTTATAATCCCATGTGCCATGGCATTTGTCTGAACTAGATTTTTATTTAATATCACACAATGTGATAAATGATGGCTGTAATGTGGGTTTTTCTGTAATCATACTAGTTTGGATTGGAACTTGTCCTCTAGTTTCAATCAATTTCCTTAATTCTGTTTTCAGAGAAATTTAATAAACTCATGGATGATAAATAAACATCCAGTGCTGTTTTTCCCTTTATGGTCCAAAAATATTCCTCGTTGGTTAGCTGCAGGATATAATTGTTTAGAGGCATTGATGATTGTGGATAATTTTTAATAAATGACTAAAACCGGCATTGCCACTTTTAATAGTGTGAATTTAAGATTTTAAACTATCACTCACTGTGTGTTATTGTTGTGTGTACACACGGCTACACATCAAGCTATACATTTCCAGTTTATGCTGATCTCGCATTGTATAGGATTTCCGTATAATACAAGGTCAGCTTATACTGGAAATGTATAGCTTGATGTGTAGCCGTGTGTACGCTCGCTCGAACACCATCGAATGTTATTCTTTATTAAAATCCCTTTTTACGTTCTGTCCCACGTTAGGCTGCCATTTTATGGGTGTAGGTTGTAATAAAAGTCCGTTTCTACACTATAATAAAGTTTACTGAGCTAACGCAACACACTGTTAATAATAAAAACAATAAAACAGAAAAGACAAAGAAACATAGGAACGGCGAAGTAACGCTATCGGGTCAGCGCGCGTGAGAGCGTGCGCTCCGCCCGATATCTAGTTTTTGACTGGCGGGGAGCCCCGCGAATTTCCAACGCCACGGTTTGATCGTTCGGCTATGCGCGCAGATCGGCGCCGCGGACACGATAGCGTAGAAGGGGGTGTGCAGGGAGCCGAATGGGAGATGTCACGCGCTATAGATTTAGATTTGTTATCGATCAAAAAGCGCGGGAAAAACGACAATCGCCTGGCCATGGGGGCCGCCGGCGTCTAACATATTTTTTAAGATCCAGAAGATGGCGGATTCGACTTCTATTCTGGATTATTGTTGATTTATTGTGAAGATTGTGATAACGATGATGGTGATTGTGATAATGATGACTGTGATTGTGATTACGATGATGATGATTGTGATAACGATGATGGTGATTGTGATAGTGATAGTGATTTTGATTGTGATTGTGATAGTGATTCTGATTGTGATAGTGATGTTGATGGCGATAGTGATTGTGATAGTGACAGTGATAATGTCGGTGATAGTGATGGTTATTGTGACAGTGATGGTAATTGTGATATTGATGGTGATTGTGATAGTGATTCTCTTTATTTTGACATCCAGAAGATGGCGGATTCGACTTCGATACTGGGTAAAGGGAAAAAACGGGTTCAGTAAATTACGAAAACCAGCTTGGCCACTTTTTTATATGCAGCTTCCTAGAACGCAGGGGTATTAATAGGCTGTATAGTAGCTTTACTTAATTCATCAACGATCAGATCACCCCGCCGGGGGTGATGACAATAGATTTTGCTATTGTGTCTGCTGTCTGTTCGTTGAAGGGTTAATGATAGGTTATTTTGGTGAACGTAGGCACATGATTTAACATGTTAAGTATGATTGGAATTGTATTGTATCTCGTGTCACATTGTATCAAAGTCCTCCGAAACGGTTTGACCGATTTAACCTGAATTAACATGCAGGATACTATTTATCCCTTTAGTATGATCCCGTGGGACAGTTACCGAACATCACGCGGGCGAAGCCGCGGGCAACAGCTAGTAGATATACAGGCTGTACGGGTAAACACCGTTGTCACTAAAACTATAGGTAGTTGACTTAATTATAAAAATGTTTATCTGAATTTAAAAATAAAGAAACGTCTTTTTCTTTTAAAAATTTTAAAAAGTTTCTGTCCGACACCGTCCGTAAATTCATGGATTCTATGCGCCCGAGTTACGTAATCACTGCAAAGGGCGCTGACCTGCCGCACTGGCCGTCCGTTTTAACTAACTACCTACATTCCAATAAAAACACAATACACATAACCTGTGATGTAACTTTCCCTTCATACTTTTCCTGGCTTAGGACAGGCAAAAATACCTACCTTTTGTTGCGTGACGAGTCCAAATGTAAGTTAGATTGAACAACAAAGAGCATGAAAAAAAACAAACAACTGGGTAGGTATTTTTGGCGTATTTAAAAGTTAATCACATTTTTATCTACAGTTTCATTAAAAAATACTGGTTAAATTTACACTGATTGAAATCTAGACTGATTGAATTATGTACACTTACATTAACCTCAAAAGCTGTTCAAAATGGGATCCATTTACGGCAACGCATGCCTCCACACGTTTTCTTAAATTGTTTCGCACTCTAGGAAGCACAAAAGCGTAATTTTTCAGGTCTCTAAACGCACTGCGAATCCGCCTTTTGAGTTCCGACGTATTATGGAACTCAGTGGCATACACCCGGCGCTTCATTTCCCCCCACAGATAAAAGTCGCGCGCGGGCCACGCCACTGGCCCTCCCCGGCCAGTCCATCGCCCAGGAAACTCCTCATCCAGCATAGCCCTGACATAGTCATGTTGGTAGTAGAGATTTCTCAGGGAACGCAGAGGCACATTTTCCAACACCCTGTCGAACACATGTCTTATAATAGCCATGTACGACTGTGCATTTAAATGGCCGTCAATAAAATAGGGTCCGAGAAGTTTTCCATCCAGAATTACCGCCCACACGTTTACGGAAAAACGATGCTGATAACTGTTTTGCCGTATTCGGTGTTCATTTACCCGGCTCCACTAATGTTTATTATGAACATTGTAAATGCCCGACCTCGTAAACATTGCTTCGTCCGTAAATAAAATAGAAACGTTATCAAAATTTTGGATTAGCCATTGTGAGAATATCATCCGCGGTATGTGATCGTTTTCATTTAATTCTTGAACTGGTCGAAAATGATATGGATGTTGACCATCGATATGAAGAATTTTCTATACAGTCCAGTGGGAAACAAAAAATACAGGCCGCCCGCCTCGTACTCTCCTCTGGGTTCTCCGCGAAGAAATTTAGTATGCGTTCCTGAAGGTCAACCGGCAGCTGCTGGTTGCCACGCCCCTAAGCATGGGCCGGCACGGTGAACTGGCCGTAGGTACGTAATCTTTGAGTAGCCGCCAACATCGTTTCTCGGTTTGGCACAGATTGTCCAGGGAATAACACTGCGTACATTCTTCGAGCCTCGTTCAGGTTATCACCAGCCGTGGCGTAAAACCGAACCATTTCGGTCTGTACGTTTGTGTACGACATAATCACACAACTAACTACACCCTTGCGCGACAAATGAGCGGTGGTGCGCAGGCGGCGCGTGGGGCGCGGGCGCGGGCGCTGCGCTGCGAGCAAGCGTTACGCGCGATCGATAGCGAGGCTGCTGACCGACCGACTGAGGGGTGTGGGCAGTGTGGAAGGGATCGCGCGCGCGGCCTCCGTCCTCTTTGCTGTTGCGAATAGGTTGAAATAATTTTGAGGAAAAATGGAGATTTTACTTTAAAAAAAAAATGTTATTCTTTTTCATTGAATTTACGTTCTATAAGTGAAACCAAACCACTGGTTTCAAGGATAACGGTGTTTACACTAACACCATGTATAAAATAAAAAGAGAAATGTATTTTAAATTTGAAGTACCATACATATTTTACTTATCAATAACTGATGCTATTGCATTTAATATCACTAACATTTCTTGCAATGTTTGGGTATTTCTTTGTAGAGTCTCTGCTATTTGGGTTAGAGACACAGAATTTTGTTGCTTTGCTAACAATCGATCTGCTAATAATCGATCTGGCCCTTTGTTGGCTCTAAGCAACTTGTCGTCTGCTGCGTCGACGTTGCACCCGCCTGGAAGTTCCCTCAGTTGCTTGTGGTTGAGGAGCCCCTTCTTCTTGTACCTGTTGCTCCCCATCATTACTCTCAACAACCAACACCTCTATTAGAGGACCTTCCTCAATAGATGGGCACACATGGTCTAGAGGAGCTGGCACATGTCCGGAGTGTGAAGTTCCAGCTACAGGTGCAGCAGGTTCGGGCTGGGTTAACTACAAAAATATGCACAAGTAATCCTCAAATTAAACAAAGTTAATTTCAAAAGATACCTAAAATACTTACAATTGGGAATGGATCTACTTAGGTATTAGGTAACCCACTTCCAAAGTCTTCCCCAAGTAAACTTAGGAACTTTTTTTCCACGTCATTCAAGGGGATGGCTTCAGAAGGGCCACCTCCCGTGCGATTTTGGGCAGTGCGAATGCATGCTACTCTCTCCAATTTCGCTTTGTAATCTATCCAATACTAGAAGAAAAAAAGAATATTACATTACATGTAACTTAGGCGAACAAAATTGTGTTTATTATATTTTACTATACTCACATTAGACCAGGATTCCAGTCCTTCGTGGCTCCCTCTCCCATGGAGTTCAATCTCTCACACACAGAAGTCTACATTCGTTTTGAATATTCTCTTGCTTGGGCTGATTTATTGTAATCAATAGCCACATCCCTGTGAGAATTTAGAAACTCCCACAAAGATTCGAGCTGATTGAATGATACTCGGCGACGACGCGAAATCTCATCCTGTGAACTAAACCATAAAAGTTATTAGTTACAGTATTTTTTGCCAAATAAAAATACAAAAATGTGTCTTTGCCACCGACTTCCGAAAGTAAAGTTATTTTAGACTTTTTTATTGTTTTTTTAGAAGTCGGTTTTGTTTTCGCAGAAAGTTTTTTTATTTTACCCTTTTTAGTTGTAGTACGAGTATACCACACAATTTCTTGTCATGAATTAGTTTTTACATTGTAACTAGAAGTTAGTTATATTACTCGTCAAGACGAATCATACGAGTCCAAACTCGATGAGGTTTTGTCGTTTTATAACGGTGCTCTATGGCCACCGTCCAGCTCCATCATCATACACTGGATACCATTTAGGACCAAAGTATTCGTCAAGACGAATCATACGAGCCCAAACTCGATGGGATTGTGTCATTTTATTACGGACTACCTGTGACCGCCTTCCAGCTCCATCACCAGATCCTGGGTACCATCTAGAGACAAAGTACTCGACAAGATGAATTATACGAACCCAAACTCGATGGGACCCTATGTCGTGTTAATAGAGTTCCTATGGCCACCTTCCAGCTCCATCATCAGACCCTGGTTACCATTTAGGAGTACAGTACTTGTCAAGACAAATCAAACAAGTCCAAACTCGACTGCGTTGCGTTGTTTTATTACAGAGCTCGTATGGCCACTTTCCAGGTCCATCATCAGATCAGGTCCATGTCATCATAATATTGCATTGTCTCGCGATAAACACATGCGTGCATAACTTCAGCTCAATCAGAAATCGGGAGGTGTGTCCAATTTAACTAGCATCAGAGCGCCAGCACGCGACATCGCGTGATGTGACAATTAACGTGAGGAAAACAACCAAATTCCTAAACCGATTTTGATGAAATTTCTATGGGACCAATCGGGAAGCACATCCTTTCAGACGAAAAAAGAATTTTTCAAATCGGTTTACAAATGACGGAGTTCTGAGGAAACAAACATAAAAAAAAAATACAACCGAATTGAGAACCTACTCCTTTTTGAAGAAAGTCGGTTAAAAATATTAATACAAATATTACTCACGCCATTCTTAATAAAATTCCTTAAAGCTTGAGCAAAACCACTTTCTTGCACCAATGCAACGCAAAAAATAACACAATAAGTTGCACTCTGACCAATTTTTCTCAAGAATAATCACACAAATCTTTCAACATCTTAAAGAACTTCCTTTTCAATGTTCTAAGTTTAGATTCAAGTGGTCCTCTACTCAGTTTATCAGTATGTTTTTTGCGGGCTCATCGAAACACAAGTACCGTTTAGAAATAAGATGCGTGTGACACTAAACAGCACCATTACTATTATTATAAGTTTATCAGAAAATATGAATTAATTTCATTTGTATTTATTTATTTTATTTTATTACTATAAACATGCTATTTAATCGTGTAAGAATGTTTTTTACACATAAATTTGTAAAACCGATAATTACCGGTAACTCCAAAGTCGATTTCCAAACGTCATCTTCAAACCAGTGCAAACCAGCCATAGACAAACAATCCAGGATGATTCCAGTCAGATTAACGTACGTCGTAATACGAAAAAGAACAAGGCAGTGTAATGCCGTAAATTGAATTGCCTGGAAACAGGCTAGTTTACTTAAAGGTCATAATATGCCCCCAGAAGGATCATGAGAACCCCTGGCACTATGTAGGGCTCGATTCAAAAGCCAATACCTTTCTTCTTTGAAAAGGTGCCTGAACGCATCCGTTTTCAACAATGGTAACTTGATAAAGCAAGATTTCAGTGATGGCAGTTCGGTGATACCAATCACCATCTAAAATGCAAACAGCACCAAAATCTCCTGCACATTCGTATCATACTATAAACCTAGGAAATCTGTCACTCGTTCTTTTAATTTCATCAGCATACCTATTGGTTTCTTCGACAAAGTGACCATCCCGAAAATGCTGTCATCATGAAAGGATCTAAAAGCATCATAGGGATCAACAAAGTGTCGAGAAGGGCCAACGATACCGCGAAGAAAGCGCTCATTCTCACCATGCCAACCATCCATCGTCTCCCACTGGAACTCTTCCTGATTTACCCCATAAAAAAGTGCTTCCTCCTCATTCACGCATCTCTCAAGAACTAGCATATCTTAGCACATGTATGTTAAACGAATACATTGATAACTGACGTTTGTAATAAACATAATTTGTGGTGATGTTAGGTAGGGGCACATTTTTTTGGTAGTCCATAGCAATATCCTGAAATTCAATATCTGTCTTACTTTTCATTCTAGCATTCTTCTTCCGATCATAAAACGTTTCAGCTTTTTTCTTATGCAAATTGTTAAGAATAGTACATCTTTTTAGCTCATCCTGATTTCCTTCAGCCATCAATACTTTTGCCTTAATTGTAAATTCATCACAGGCGCTACATGAATCGGTGCGGGGCCAAATGATATGTTAAATTCAGTGTTAACGATGTTCCTGTATGTTTCATAGGAAACATTATTCTCAGGGTATGCATCCAAATATAGCTTATGCATTTTTTAAATAATATATTTAAGTCATCAGGTACATATTCTTTTTTACTATCTTTCATACTGTAGTGATTTTGCCTTCCTTTAAATGATTTTATATGAGTACATATTAATTGTTTTGTATTCATCTGTGATGACCCGAATGGCGCAGCGGTATTGAGCGTTCTTAGGGTCCCGGGTTCGAATCCCGGTAGGAGCAAATGTTTGTATGTTTAATGTATAATAAGTATGTATTTACAAACAAAAAGTATCTATGTAACCAACTATCTGGGGTGTCCACGACACAAGCCTCGTTGCTTAGTGTGGCACCTAGATGGCGCTGTGTGTAATGTCCAGCGATATTTATATTTATTTTATTATTCATATGATATGAAAACAAGTTCATACAAAAAATTGGATATGAATCATATCCAATTTTTTGTGTGAACTTGTTTTTCCCCTTCTATCTTTTGGTGCAATGCCTGTCTCTTTCAAAGACTTTTGTACAATGCGGCTGACGTATGTTGGCGAGTCTGAACATAGGCTCTGCGAACTTTAGCGCATGTACACTCGTGAAGAAGACTGTAACTTGTTGGCAATTTTTTTTTATAAACCAATTTACGAATAAAATGGACAATCAAAACACTTTGAGACAGACAGTTACCAAAATAACTTATAAATTATTATTATATTCAATTTCCTCACCTTGACCGATAGTGGCAGATTTTTATTACAAACACACAATATTATTTATTTACACTTAATATTTTTTATATAGGGTGACTGGTAATTAGTGACCGATACTTAAACACGTGATTCTACTCATGATAACAAACAACTTTCCCAAAGAAACTTTTTTTTTAAACTCATTTAATTTTATCACAATAACACAACAGCTGTATGAAATTCCCACGCGCGCGCTTTTGACCTATCAACTGGTAGCCGCGTGACGCCGCCGTTATGTCTCATTAAATTAAAAAATAATATCCAAAAACTGCGTGTTCCACAGTAGTCTTAAGTATTACTACTTTTAAGATGCAACGTATGTCCGCATAACTACAAAATATCTAGGAACGGCGCGCCCAACATAAAAAGTAGGCACAATCTATCAGCTGATAGTCTGACCTCGGGAAAGGGCAAAAATGTACTTGTACTAGTAGCGTCTCGCGCTCCCCACCCGCCCGCACCCTTTGCCTCAGTGCAGTAATGACGTAAAACACTAAAAACAGTCACCCCGGAGAGCGCGTCGCAGGCGCATGTTTTGATTTTGTTTGATGTCCATGCGCGCTATGCCGTACAATTACACAGTGAGTGAGTACAGTGATATGGTGGTGTTACTACTCGGAAGGCGGTAATGGCGAAGCATTAAAATACATACATTTTGATTGCCATGCTTCTGATTCAGACTCAAATATCGTTAACAGACAGCTAGACCAAAGCCTAGAAAAGTGTGATGGGAAACTTGGAATAACTTGAACAATTCCCGGTGTCGAGAAGTCAGGTGGTAATGTAGCTGTATCTTTGCCGTTTCTAAACATCGTGTAGGTAACAAAACAAACGCAATTTCTGAAGTTAGTTTGTTTAGATAGAAAGATAATGCATTTAGGTATTTATAAAGTGCCAAAATACTAGATAATTTATTATTTATTTTACTCTCACCGTGTCGTAAACAGAGAAGCTTTATGTAGGTACATCACTGTGTACCTAGATGGCCACGCGGCGGCCGGAGTGTCGTCGCGTCTGCAGCGAAGGCCTACGCTCTGTGGCTCAGTTTTTGATGTCATTGGATATTATTTTTTAATTTAGCGGCTACCTAAACATGTAGGTACCTACCTACACTGCTTATGTACACCGATAACGTCACGTGGCGGCCGGCCAGTGTGGTCGGGCGCGGGCGCCGCTTACTCTGCTCACCCATTGTAATGAGACATAACGGCGTCACGCGGCTACCAGTTGATAGGTCAAAAGCGCGCGCGTGGGAATTTCATACAGCTGTTGTGTTATTGTGATAAAATTAAATGAGTTTAAAAAAAAAGTTTCTTTGGGAAAGTTGTTTGTTATCATGAGTAGAATCACGTGTTTAAGTATCGGTCACTAATTACCAGTCACCCTATATATTTATACTTATTATTATTAAATCACTGTCGCTGAGGGGGGTTTTAAAATACTTTTAAACGATACACAGTGGCAAACTTTATTCATTGTAAACCAACAACAGAAATTGAAACAGATAGTGCGTATGTGAGCGAGAAAATAGTTTGCGCAGTAAAAATTGATTTACCAAGTTTGAAAACTGAATATTTTTTTTTGCTTGTTTCTAGTTTAATTATATTTATCAAATACTTTTACTGTTGTAAAACAAACTAAAAAGTATCCAATTACTTACACAAGATAACATTTGCATGATACACTTTGCATCATTAATAAAGTTTTATTTAAATTAATTTATTGGAAAATAACAAAATTTATCAGAACAATAATTAAAATAATTTAGTACTTACGCTCATATGCAGCTGCTCAGCGATTTGACTTATATTAAATCCTTGTCCATGCAAAATTATTATTTGATTACGTTCTTCACGTATGAGATTTCTGGAAGACATTATGCACAGAAATGTTCCAGCCCAGGTTCTCAGGAGTCCAATATTCTCGCACAGGTTAACGTTTTGGCAATCAAGGGTCAGGTAAACAGAGCAATGGTCAATATTCAAAAGGTCCGGTAAGCGCGCCAAAGTTCGTCCGTAAAATTCGCAAAAAGAGTACACAGGATACGTCGGCTCGGCGCCTCCGCATGATTTACGGCCGCTTTCTATATTCAATCCCAATCCTTATTTTGCTGGTCGAGATTGATATTTGAATCCATTTTCTACTTTTAGTATTTCAATAACCGATCGATGATCCGTTATCCCGATCTTTTTTTTCAATCCATCTTTGGGAGGGCGGATCGGATTTTTAGATTGGTATTTGTATGAAAGTGAATCGCAAAGTCCGTTGAGAGTCTGGGTCGGAAACCAAACTGCGCATCGTCAATTTTTATTTTATTTTGCAGTACGGGCTGTATGAGAAGCTCCAGCACCTTGCCAACCACCGTACCGAGTGGAATAGGTCGGTAGTTACCAGATGCACTCAAATCGCCAGTTCTATTTTTGACTATCGGTACGACTACAGTTCTCATTAAAAGTTTCGGCAAGTAGGCGTGTTTAATACATAAGTTAAAAAGCGTGCATAAATGTGGAAACAAGTTGGCGCTTCCCCAGACAAGGTGCTCCACACTGAGACCATCGTGTCCAGGTGACTTACCACGCTTCATATTCCTCACAGCAGAGATCACATCATCTAGCGTAAATGGTGGCAGTGGCTCAGTCACGATGGTATCATTGCTGAGCTTGCAATCGACTTGCAGGGGGTCAACTTTAAATTTACTGGCAAACAAATCAGCTATTTTACTTGTTTCCTGCAATCCATCAACAGAGAGAGGAAGGCTCTGTTAATAATCTGTCTTGTGATAGTTTGTAAATTGCTTTGATTAGATTTTTATTTTTACCACTTTTTTCTTTATTATCATACCTACTATGTATTAGCTCAAATTATTAAACAATAATAATTACAGGAAATAAAATAAGTATTAATTTTTCAAAATTGTTTTATTAGTTACATACATTTAATATATTTACACTACTCAGGCACATTCACATTAAAACTAAATACTTAATTGACGAAATTATGACTAAATAATGCTAAGATACGCAATAATATAGTACTAAAAATCCTCTCCCTTCAGCTTCCTTATCTCTAATCTTAATTTTTTATTTTCTAACATTATATTTTTAACTTACTCTCTAACAATTTTCTCTTAACATTATAATATTCATCTAATGCAATATTTCGAGCTTGACACCCGTTGTCTGGCTTCAGTAGCTTGCGTTTAACACCACCTGTAAAACAAAAATTCATTAAATATAGGAAATCAAAGTGTTTTTAAGTGAAAACGTATCAAATATCCGTCCATCCATCCTCACAAACTTTTGTTTATTCAGCCCCACAAACTTCATGTGTCAACCCGGATACAGTATTATTTATATGATGTTAATCCAGGTCAACTGTGTGCCAAATTTTATCCTTATTGGTTCAGCCAGTAAAGCGTTATTGAGTAACAAACATATTATTTATTAGTAGGATTAATAGTAGGATATTACCACTAGTTCTAAAATTCCTTTTTTCTTGTGTTACAATTGGAATATTAATATTGCCTAGCATCACCAACTCATCTCCAATGCCATTGGCGCCAGCCAATGGCATTGGAGATGAGTGGAGATGAGTGGACACTGGATATTCAGTGGACACTGATGTATAATCCATGGACTTAGAAGGATTGTTCACAGGCAATGGACTGTCAATCAATAGCATTGGAGATATATTATTTTCAACTGGCACAATATAAGCCGTCTCAACACTCCCATCACCATCACCAATAATTTGGGGCTCAGCATCACCACCAAACTTCACTGTGAGACCCTCTCCAGTGCTGCCGAGTATTGCTGCCACCCTTCCAGGATGTCATCAGGAGGAAAGTACCCTGGTGGCCCACCTCCAGTCTGGAACATAATATAATATAATTCAACATGTTCTGGACTACATTTATAGTACTTAACTATAAGTAAAACATAAACATAGCATCATGCCCTGTATTCCCCAACAGGTAGAGAAGCGGTGGTAGGTACACCCACATTTTGCCAGTTATGTTATAAATTGCATGTCGGGGGGCAAGCCTATTGCCATCTACCGGTCACATATCCAGACTCGACCTCATGCTCAGCAGTCACTGTTACAACCACTAGAATCTAGTTACCAGACTACAAGTTTTCTATTTTTTTAATTTTAAACTTTAAACTTAATTTAGCTTGATCCGTTCCATCCGTATTGAAGTACTGCGCCTTCGTGAGTCCTTTTTTAAGTTGTCCCACTTAAGACGCAGTTGTGGTGTACGGCGGCAAGTGCCCATATTAGCATTGAAGACGTCTGTAATCCGTGTCCATTCTTCCACCTTTATTTTATTATTGGTGGCATTGGTCTTCTTATTATGTATTATCTTGCTCCCCTCAATTAAGGAGAGCAGCCCTTTCGCCTCTTCCTTCGAAAGAGGTTTGGTTTTACTCTACAAATAAATAAAATAAAGCTTAGTAAGTTTTGTACGAAATGGCGCGAAATACCGCATTCCCACATATTGTGGAAGTGAATGTTTATTGCACGATTATTTAGTCATAATTATTTAAGTGTGTTATCTTTTTTTCAGTGCTGTTGTGGGGCTTATATTTATAAAATAAGGTGCTGTCAACATAGCCTCCCCCCAGATCGTTTTGTCTAACTTGGCCCCAGAAACTAGTGTACGACCTCGCTCTGTTATTGTTCTTATCAATCTTTCTGCCATACCATTTAATGCAGAAGTATTCGGCACTGTTAAGTGATTGCTTATACCTTTTCGCACACAAAACTATTTCATTTCATTTGACAAATATTCACCGCCGTTATCACAATATAGATTGACTATTTTCGAATCGAAACGAGCCTCACACTTTGCCACATAATCTTGAAACATAGAAAAATAGTCTGATTTATGGACAACTAAATAGGTTACACAGTAGTGCGTGTATTCATCGACGAATATCACAAAGTAGTTTTTACCGTCAAGTGTTGAAGGAGTGATGGGACCACAGACATCTCAATGCACATTGAATAGAGGTCGTTTTATGTTTTTTGCCTTTGACTTATTAAATGGTAAGCATGCTTGTTTTCCGTTTATACAAGCTTCACAAATTTTATCATTTGGTTTAACATGATTTATTTGCTTAATGTCATAAAACATTTGTTTGTTTTTTAATTCGACAAACTTTGATTTACTAATATGACCAAGTCTTTGATGCCATAACTCATAAGTATTATTTAGACCTTATTCGATAAACAATCAGCGTTAAAAGCACAATTTTCAAGCACATAATGAATGCCAATTCAATTGTTCAAAAACTTACCTGTTGTTACCACCATACCATCGATATAGATTTGTACACAACCATCATTCCTAAATACAAGAGTCATCCCAGCTTGTTGCATTTTCTTTACTGAGAGCAAGTTGTTGGGAATTTCAGAGCAGAAAAGAACATCCTGTATTGTTCCCTTCACACTCAAATCACTGGTTACTTGAAGGTTACCCATTTTCGTTGCAGTGATAAATGTCCCATTCTTTGCAATTAAGATGTTTATTGGCCTCTCAAGTTTTTCGAAGTTTTGTGCCGGTTCTTCTCTATTGATTATATGATCTGAAGCTCCCGAATCCAGAATAAATGTAATTTCATTTCGTTTATTTTCATAACTTCCCAACTCTATAACGAATATGGGGCCCAACTCTATAACGAATTACCTAAATCCATAAAAAAAGCAAAATCTCTGTTCATATTTAAAAAGCTATTAAAAAGCCACATTTTAAAGGATTCTTCATTAATAAAAGCTTAATATAAGTTTAGGTGGTACCGATCTCTAATTTACATCGTATCATATACAATTCAAAATATATCTTACTCACACGTCAATTATCTATAAATGAATATACACTATATTATTAGAGAATGTTTTAGTATAACATATAAAAACCACACTATACACACGAAATTGTATACTTACATAAATGAAACAGAATATACACATACATACACTATATTTTAATCTAATATATTACTTACTACTCTTTAAACGAATAAACAAAAATAGTAAATTATTATAGTACAGCATATAAAAACCACATTCCCCCGTACCTAACACATAATTATATGTATACATAAATACATAAACAAACTCAAGTAATCAAAATATATCGATTCAATGTACCTAGTTATAATTCTAAGATCCATAATACTAATAAGATAAAAATATATAATATATACGAGGAGAACAATAACAACTGTGTGCGTACTTTAAACGCGGTGAAACATTCACTGTGTCATGGGCTTTAATAAACATGTATTGTTTTTTTCTATGACTGTACTTCTCAGCGCATGCGCACCTACCCGCATTAGCGATGCGCATTGGATGTCGAGCAATTAGTTCTATTTTTTTTTTTTTTTTTTTTTATTCAGTTCAGTTCAAGTGATTGACATTACATAATTAAAAACTATCTTAGATGAGCTTATATAAACAACAACAACTATTATTTTCTACAATTGCCCTTTTACGAGTTTACTAAAAAACTGCTATGAAATTCTAATGTCATTCTTGTTATTGACTTATTGTACCAACCCACTACGCAAATCGGCATCATGTATTTATAAGTTATAATATTGTATTTTCTCTGTAAGTGATTGTAAATCTTTTGAGAAAATAAATGTCTAAATCCGTAACTTCCGGTTCCGGCCATAAAAGCAAATCCAGAGTTAGGGATTGTATCTTGTTTATGTATAGTTTGGATTGTTTTATTATTGTTGTAAGAATGCTGTCGGGTTCTTTTATTATAATAGCAGTTCTTTTGGATGTGACCGTTTCTACCACAGCTATGGCATTTAATGTTTTTCATGTTGTTAATCGTGCGATTAAAAGTTTTCGACTGATTCTGATGATTTGGCCTTCTTTTATTGAAATTTCCATGAAATGATGTTCCGTTTTGTTGTTTCGTGGTTTCTGCCTGAAGAACTTTTAAACTAGTATCGCGTCTTTCATAGATCAGTTTTATTTCATGATCTAGCAATCTGGTTTTTACAAAGGTAAAAGTTAGATTATCCTCTGCCAGAGTTTTAATCGCAGTAACAACACCATCATAGCTTTTCGGTAAAGTTAGAAATAGGTGTGTGATTTTATCCACTTCTTCTAATTTTGCGCCAGCAGCCATTAATTCAAGTAGTAAATCGTCGAATTCTTGAAAATGTTTCATCAATGAATTTTCCCTTTTCAACTTCAAGTCCAACAATCTTTTTCTCAGAGATAATTGAGTTGCTATGCTTTTTCTCTCGTAAATGGAATCCAGTTTTTTGAAAATTTGTTTTGCAGAAATGTTACCACTTGTAAGTCCCAACAATGAATCGGATAGATATTCGACTATCGTGTTTTTAGCGATGCTCTGCTTTTTGTGCCACTCAGCGTCCAAGTCAGTAGGAGCATGTTCATCGATCACGTTTAGCACTTCAAACTCATTTAAGAGATTACGTATTCTAAGTTTCCAGACACTGTATTTGTCTCCATCAAATGGTTTAATATTTCTTTCCATTCTTAAATGTTCCATTATATTAAATCACTAAAAGTCACTCAGAATACTTTAGACTGCCACAAAGTTCACAGGGCTCACGTCTCTTTCACTTTGCACAAAAAGTGTCTTTTATTTTATTTAAAAAAAATAATCTTTATTTAATTAAACAAGCGATGTGTAACTCCAAGGCCCTAATATCCTTCATAAAAAACTCGAAAATGGAGTGGAAAATTGCGCTTCTTATCTATAAAATACTCATAGAACCTGCAATGACTTACGGTCTTAAGGCAGCGGCACTCACAAAGGCAAACCGATCGAAACTCAGAAGATACGAAAGACTCATTCTCAAAGATACGCTAAAGAGTACGCGAAACCCCCCGAACAAAAAAAACGCGAAAGTCTCATGGGAAAAACAATTACCAAATAAATCAAATGCCTACGGTTATACTACTACGGGCACATCCTCCGACGACCGTAGCCCCACTTACTACACGCAGCTATTAGATACAAGGCGAAACGGCTAAAATTTGGAAGACCAATATACAATGTGTAACAGAATAAACGCACAACCTCTTAAGGGGTCATTGTACTCATCATTATGAACAACTTTTACTATGGGACCAATCCCGAAATCGCGAAAAAAATAACAGCTGTTCAGTATATTTTGTCGAATTATGCGCACAGAAATGTATAGGGAAGTCGACTTTTTTTTCGCGATTTCAGTGTTGGTCCCATAGTGAAAGTTATTCATAATGATGAGTACAATGACCCCGGAAGAGGTTGTGCGTTTATTCTGTTACACATTGTATACATGGAACGAGTCACTCCAATAAGACATGGAATATTTCAATAAAAGCAAAGAAGAATGGATTCAGTTAGCAGCAGATTCAAATCAGCCACTAAGGAAATATATCACCTTAGCGAAACTGACAGTGAAACAAATACTACTGACGATGAAACATAAACGCGAACATAATATTATTAAATAAGTCGTGCCAAGAATGAATGCAGTCGCAACCACCATAAACGAACATGATTCTCCAATGATAGAAGAGACCAAACAAACGAAGGTCAAAACACCATCAATGCTCATTCCTATGGATTGTACCTGTCTTTACCACTATTCCTATATTGGCTCTAGGCTGAATAGTCGGCTGATTGTGCCCGACTGGCCGCGGTTGGTCGGGCTTCCTTTCCCATCCCAGAGCATGCCTTTCCTTACAAAATCGTGCCCCCTGGTGTATCCGGCTTGTCCGGGTCAGGCTTGCTCCTGGCTGGGTGTGGTGCTCAATCATCATCATCATCATCATCAAAAATAATCTTTATTTAATTAGTCCGAATCACTGGCTTTACTTTTATAGTCCATATGTCTGGATCCATAACCTATTAGGTTATAAGACCAATGAAAGACATAAGTTTAATATAGACGAATAATATTTAATAAAGTTCCTTCAGGAAAGTGTGTGTGTTCTACTGGGCTACACGCTATCGACTACACACAGACTGCTCAATGAGGTCATGTGTATACGTTTTATTAAAGGACAAAGAACTACTTGTTCAGGTAGTAGTTACAGGCAGGTGGTAGGTTGGCCTCTGGTATAAAAAACTTGTATGCTTTTATATTTATTTTCTCTAAAGACAGTTTCCCGGGTCTTATTGTAAATATGTTTTATTATGTCACTTTCTGTTGTCGTCAGGAAACATTGGAATTTTTCTACCTGCCCCACGAAATGTGCACTCCAAATCTCTGGCTACACCTGACGTGCCTAAGAAACGATATTTCGCTGACCTTTTACGATGCACTACTCTCTGCCATCCTTCGTTATTATCATTGTTTGCTATGGTCGAAGTTTCGCATACATACACCGGCCGCTGTAATCCATGCTGTCCCGTTACAAAGCTATGCCCGTCCTTAACAGCGACAGTCAGCTGATCCGCTATCTGCAAAGGCATACTAGGTGCGTCTGACGCAAAGAGTAAAGTAATATATAGAGGGAAAGAGTAACAACTCTGTGGTAAAATTTGCATGTATGGAATGTGCTGCCACCTTGAGCTTGGTGCGTGAACTAAAGCTCACACACACATGCCTATTTATATGTATGTGTGTATCAGAGCTCTATAGGTATGCATACTTAGGTACTATAGCTGTTGCCCGCGGCTTCGCTCGCGTTTTGGTCGGAAATTATCCCACGGGCACGTTGTAAATATAGCCTATGGCACTCAGGGATAATGTGCAGCATGATTAGTAGATGACGAAAAATAGAGAAGTATGGAAGAAGATATGCTGCGCCGACCACAAATGAATTGGGTGGGCAAGAGAATGATGATGATGATTCGTAGATGAGGATTTAATTTATTAATACAATAGTATTAACAAATTAAATCCTCATCATAGTGATATGTCTGTAAATGGAATACCATTTACAGACTTATAACTCGCAATGAAAAAAAACATGTATGAAGTTCAAAATAATATCCTTTTATTATAGAAATTAATATTTATACGTTTTATGCTTATTATAATATATTTGGGCTGCATTTTTTGTTACATCCTCACCTTCGTAGGTGATTTTACCTGCTAGAATTCTATTAATAGATCTGCACCAACTATAAATAATTATATGTATAGTTGTGTCAACAAAACATTGTTTTACTTTTTCTTTATGTATTTCACAATCTATAAAACTAAAATCGGTGAATAGATCAATGAAGGTTTTTATTCTTTCTTTAATGTTCTTTTTGTGGCAATCACTATTCAAAAATGCAACAGTAGTTTCTTGTATTTCTTGAAAACAAGATACTAGGCAGTCGGAGGGATAGCAAAGCCATTTCTTATTTTGGCAATATTCTCTAGCACGTATGTATTTGTACATTTCCTTGTCCGAATTGCCTAGTAGCTTGCTTTTACAATTTTTGCAACCTTTGACGACTTTTTGTAGACACTTCGTCAAGGCCCACCCACAGACGTAAGTTCTTTGATCAGCCCCTGAATCAGAAATATTTCTTGTATTTTGCATAACATTCAGAGGTTGATCAATTACGATACTTTGGGATTGCAAAGGAGCATTACTTTTTTCTTTATTTTTAAGCAAAAAAGAGAGGGATTGGAGACATTCATTGGAATCCTCTTCGCAATTGGAGCCTACAGAATGATTTGAGCTGAAATTATTTAATAGTAAAGTTTTAAATGCTCCCTCAAATCCCACACAGTTAGGCATAACATTTCGAGCACCCAAACTTCGAACACTTCCAAAGAAATTTTCGAGCGGGTCTTGGTTAAAATTGCGTGTCAGCATTGCGTCAAAGGAATATTTTTTTGATAATAATTGCCAAATCGATTTAAAACCTTCGATTGTTCTAATGAAATTATTTAAAGTTGGTACAGACTTTTCGATTTTCTCCTCATCACCTTTTTTCACCATAAATTTAGCGGTTTTTAACATTTTTAATGCATCTTGCCATAACTTGTGATGAGGAGAATTTCGCTTTACAGCAGCTCTGTATATTTTACCATTTGGTGGCGTAAAAGATGAGGCGTTAAATGAATCAAATAATTTATCAATTATTAATATAAATGGTATTAGATCCCGACATTCTGAGGGACAATCTCCTCTTGCAACAACATTATCTGTAGCAACTGCCATACTGTAACTTAATACTTGAGCTGCAATTTTCACCCTCATTTTCTTTATTTTGTCGGGATCTACGTGTTCATTGGTCAAGTTGGGCAGCATACGCAACTCTCCATGCGACCTGTCGGCTTCAAAAACCTGCTGAAAGTATTCCCACTTTACAATTTTTAATTGATTTTCGTGCATATAATGCATTTCTTTATTTAATAAATTATTTCTAACTCCTTTTAACAAATGGGGAACATCAAAAAGGGGAATTATTTCTTGACTGTTAACATTAAGAATGTCCTTTCGCCACTCTTTTCCTGCTTGGAAATATGCAGTTTTGGCTTCGGAGATTAAGCTATTTAAAGTGCTTTCATTTGCCGAGCTTTGGTCGCATACAGTAGCGACTATCTTTAGACCAGTAGCTTGT
Source organism: Eugnorisma glareosa (assembly GCA_947578425.1). Lineage (NCBI taxonomy): Eukaryota > Metazoa > Arthropoda > Insecta > Lepidoptera > Noctuidae > Eugnorisma > Eugnorisma glareosa. Next base: position 12,171,310 of record OX387960.1, on the reverse strand, counting down.
ACGTTAGCTATTACATCTACTAAAATTTCTTTAAGTTTTGACGTTTTTAGTGTTTGCGTAAAGTAGTAAGCTACTGGTTGTTTGTAATTTTTCCTTACCCCTTTGACCATGAACACCAACACATGATTGGCAAAATTTTGCGTCTTACAGTTCCCATAGTTCTCAAAACTTACAAGATCGTCTGTATATACATTGTAATGGATTTGGGGACATATGGACATTTCATCAAATATTAATGTACACAGACGATCTTGTTGCAACATTTTGGACACTGTGGACTTTAATTCTTTTAAAACAATTTCATTTATGCCTGGAGTCAATTTTACTTGAACAAGCAAAGACTTCAGGACTTTTATAGAAGGCAACGTAAAATGTTTGCACATTAACTTGTAGGCTTTAGGGCTTTTCTTAAAAATTTAAAGTGATAAAATCTTTTCTTCATGAGTAAATCGATGCCCCTTCTTTTTCTTCCGTCCTTCTATGCATTGCATTCGAGTAAACAATTTAGCTGACTCAGACATGTTACGAGATAATTTCTCAAAATCCCTGTTAGCATTTTTGTTTTTAAGTTGCTTAATGTGCAACTTGTAAGTTTTAAGTTTTTGACGTAATCTCCTCACTTCATTTTGAGCTTGTCTTCTTTTTCTGGCACACTGCGTTTCAGCTTTTTTCTGCAGATACTCAGAAGTTTTACCTGAAAGATTAAATTTAAAATCATACATAAGATGTTCGGTTTATTACATAAAATTGCTCACACAATCAACTAAAGATTTGCTAAATTCCATAAGATTTGTCTGCTCAAGAATGTAAATAACGCAATGAATGTTGTTAAACTGTAAAAATGAAACCCATTGCTTTTATTGTTAGTGTGTTACGCAATTGGACTACAGTTCACATTTATAATAATAGTGATAAAGAAACAAAGTACCTGCATCAAATTTGGACATTGGTGTGCGAGCAGGGCACTTTTCACTTAATGTGAAACAGCTAGATCCAGATGGCCCTGGGAATTCTGTAGAATCAACAGCAGGTAAAGGTCCAGATATGGATGGACCAGGTAGGGGTTTAGTTTGTACTGATGACCCAGGCATGTTGGTGATATCAAACATAGGTCCGGCATGACCAAATTCTCTTCTAGGCCGGCAGTAGCTATGGTCTGTTTCCGCAAAGGTACTGACTGTTTGCTGAACACCTGTAACATAACATTACAATATTATAATTACTTTTTTCCAAAACATAACGCCCCGTTTCCCAAAGGGTTGGGCAGGTGTCCCCATAGTATGAACACCCACATTTCACCAGTTATCGTTAAGTCCCATATAATAGGGGGATGGAGTCTATTGTCATCAACCGGGCACAAATCAAGACTCTGGGCTACTTTTTTTCGATATACAAATTCGGCTTGAATTTTGTGTAGCTGTTTAGTTTGCCCATCCTAATCATCAGCTAGTCTAATGAAAACAATGTGTGCTCACAATATGGTGTTTCAAATGCGAAAATAATAGATCCCAAATGCCTGGACTGTAGAGTAATTTTATGTTACTATCTGAGGATTGCTAATCTGAATCAATTTATTATTGTTTTGTATATTGTTTTCTCTTAAATTTTGAGCTAATTTATTTCTACTTACGATTCATATTAACTGTTGGTATTGCTGAACAAATAAGACGACCTCCAGTTGTTTTGAATGTGGGATCAAAATGATGATCACATATTCTTTTGCTCTTGTAAATCTTCGTACGGTCAGTTTCTTTAACCTTGCTGCCAACAGCTGCTATCCAAGCATTGAACAAATTAGGGTGCTTGTCAGGGTTTGGGAACCGGTGAAGGGGTACACCGTAAGCAACTGAAAATAGAACGAAATTCATGAATAAAATGAAATTATGGAATAACATAAAACTTTTTCTTGCTTTTATTATAGGTAATCCGGTATGGTACGGTAATAAACACTTACCTAGAGCATCACAGCCAAAAATACAATATCTTCTTCGGAGTTCACTCATGATAACAAAACAACAAAAATTACCAACGAAAAACAAAGTAATAACAATATTATGAACTAAAAACAAAACAAATAACAGTAACAAGCAACAATTAAAATAGAAATAACTGAGATAAACTCGGGAAGCACATCAACGTTCGGGAAAGCCGGAGTTGATTGACAATGACATGGCCGAATGGCGACTATGACATTTGTTTGACAGTTTGACAACCAAAACAAGATGGCTGCCAAGTTCTATTATCGCACCAAACTCCAGATGTCGCTGTCGTCTATGTAAATTCATGACAGTACTAAGTGTGCCCCCCCTGGTCTGACGTCACCCTAGCGCTAGTCACAGAAACGGTTCGCGCGCTCACTTCCTGATTCACAGACATGCGTTCCCCCTTCGTACCGCAGTCAGCGCCCGCGCTCGCCTTATGACGCGCCAGCGACGACAGGCGATCGCCACCTGCGCTCGCCAACCCGCGTTCTGCTGACCGTTGCCGCTCACTTCAACTACCCTCACATTCTCTATATTGCGATTGCGACAATGGTGATCGAATATTCTTGTTGTTCACGTCTAACTCGTCACTCAGATTATGACTATAACACGAAAGTCCTATAGGATCACTGTCCAACCAGGCACCGTGTCTTATGTTTACTGTCAACACCGACGCCGGCGGTAGGGAGTCGTATTGTATGCGAAAAACGTCCGTTTTTAATTTGTTAACACTTTCCAGTGTTGACTTTATACCTTCAATTTCGGCTTTCAATACTTGCATGACCTTTAACAATTTAGAACAATCCAAGTGATCTATCAAGATTGGCGGTAATTTATCCAGTTGTCTTGCCACAAAAATTGGAATAATGTCTGGCTCTGTCGATTTAAATAGATTTATAATATCTGTTAAATCGCGCTCCTCCTTCCCTTTGTTTTTTCTCAATATTTTTCTTATGTCCATTGGGATGGACTCAAACAGGAGTGACTTTGATTTCTTTATTTCATCACTGGTAAATGAAGCCTTGCAGATACGCACTAGTGATTCTTCGTCCATGATTAACACTTTATTTTGAATATATGACAACATTTCATCGATGATGATATTACACACATTGCACTTTGCAACGTTCGTCATTGTATTACAACACACAAATGAACGCTCCGTATATCAAAATAAACCCGACGCCGTTGACGACGACGTTGACGACGTTGTTTTAGTGTTCAAAACCAATCCTGCTATTGAAAAAATACGTTCACTCGGCGTACTTGTAGCAGGACAAGAATAGTCCTGGCAAGCGCAGCAAGTCCTGGGAACACATTTTTCTCCTCTCGGCAATTATAGGCAAGCACATCCCAGTTCAATATCTCCACTTCTTGGGGATAGACCGAAGCTAGGTATCTCCAGCATTCTCGAGAAAAATCTGTTCGCGTTACCTGGTCAATGTAGCTGAAACTAATATGCTTCTTATATAATTGTGTCAGCAAAGATTGAGTCGAAGAGTACCTTTGATCTGATAGGATGCTCTGATAGATCACGGGAAGTTTCACCGCAATCGGAACATGGAAAATCAGAAGCATTTACATGTTTATTGATGCAATCTGCCATAAAAGCCACACGATTGGTATTTCTTTCCTCTACATAAGAATCGATTTATTTCAATTCTGAAAACCTGGGATCTAAAAATATTATTATATAATAGAGATATACTACGTTTTTCAAAGGAAATCATTCTCTGGGTTTGGTCCCATAGTAAAAGTTGATCATAATGATGAGTACAATGACCCCTTAAGAGATTTCGTTTATGAACAGATAGACCTTATACAGCGTGTAACAAAAAGGGTATAGTCATATGGAAAAGTGTGGTACGGACCATTAAACTGAACAACTTTCTCTATGGGACCACCACCGTAATCGTAAAAAAAAAAAATTGCTGCCCCATACATTTGGGTCGAGTAGGTAATGAAGTTTTGTATGGGGCAGTTGATTATTTTTTTTACGATTATGATGGGGAAAGATATCTCATAGAGAAAGTTGCTCAGTTTGATGGTCCGTACAACACTCTTCCATATGACTATACCCTTTCTGTTACACGCTGTATATAGGCTTTTGGTTTTCAAGGTACAATACAATGAATGCAAAGTAATTAATCTTTTATAAAATGTTTAGCCTGGAGTGCCTGGACCTCCTGATGATATTTACTAACATAATTTTCTGAGAATCTATGTGTATCAATGTCTCTTCTCTTGTAAATTTTCTGGACATAGTTTAAAACGTGTTTCTTAAATGACTTGATTTCTTTTTTATTAAATGTCTCTAACAAATCCTTGAGTATCCTTTTCTCCCTATAGTCCTCATATTTTTTTAAAGTATTTTTCATATTGCGTTCTTTCCAATATTCATAACCTGTTAAAGCCCACTAAAACCATTTCACTTGAGTATTTGGGTCTAAATCACCATAATCTATTTTTCTTTCAGAACAATCAGAACAGTTATCGTACATGCAACGTTTTGATGTTGAATTACGTAGTCACTCGGTGCATAAATGGGGGTTTAATGTACTGTACAATTGTTGAGTGGCCACACTCAACATAAAGCTTACTAGGGCCCGTATTAATAAAGGTTACTCAGCCCAAGAGACCGCACTTGATATGAATGTTGAGATCCTGATCGTATTAATAAACGTGATTGTTTATGTTCTCAAGTTGCGGATTAGGTTTACGTCATCAACTGAGTGATGGACTGATTAATAAACGAAACTCGACCCTTAAGTATACAACGGGCGCGGGTTCCCGAGATGCTATATCGTGAGTGCAGACAGTGCGTGGCTTGAGGTGTGATTAGCGTGGCGCGAAACATGGAGTTTGAAAATATTTTGAGTGATATTAATTATTACGATGAAATAGATTACTATGACGATATTTTGTGGCCTTTGCGATTTCGTTTACCAAAAGTTTATATTAGGGATGCTTCAAATCCTTTTGAGTTACCTATAGAAAATTTAAAAAAACGATTCAGATTTGTTCAAGAGTCGGTGTTGTTTATAGTAGCATTAATCAAAATTTCATTCGTAAAATATAATAACAGAGGTCTTCCAATTTCCCCGGAACTAGCTGTCCTTTAAGGTTTTACGCAACCGCATCATTTCAGGTTAGTATGTAATATCGTAAGTAATTAACTACCTAATACGAACGGAAATCCATTAATTCATATGATATTGTACCTTACGTACTTAATTAATTTATATTTCTGGCTGGTTTGTGGTGACTTAATATATTTATCGCAACTTACGGCTTCAAATATCATAACCAGAGTATCAAAACTATTAGCCCTTCTGCACACAAAATACATCAAAATACCTCGAGGAGATAATGCTAGTACAAACAGGCAACTGTTTAAAAACTTGGGAAGTCATGGACGTTGGCCTGGACTCCCAGGAGTAGATGGTGCCATTGACTGCACCCATATCAAAATACTAAATACACCAGGATGCCAGCATCATGAAGTATATAGGAACAGGAAGTCATATTTTTCAATTAATGTACAAGTATGTGAGCCTGATAATTATGCAGGATAAAATACTTTTGCTGTCAAAATTATGTTTTTAAACACTCGCAGATTACAGTAATCAAACAATAAAACCCCCTTTATATTTAGAATAAAAAAGTGAATGTTCAGTTTTATGTATACAATTCAACCAGTTTTTTTTTTCAGGCTGTTGTTGGCCCTTTTTTTTTTTTTTTTTTTTTTTTTTTTTTTTTTTTTTACCGATGGGAAATCATCAAATGACCCCTCCCGCTCTGGGCTGAGCAGGAGGGAGTGTCAGACTTGTACTGACTAAAACCCATCCATGTTCCTTCCTTTGCCCTTTGTGTTCCAGGGCCGCGGTATCTCTTTCGAACAGTCCCGCAACCCTGGCAGGCGTCGGCCCTTACGGACCCCTTCCTGTTTGCTGACTCTCTTTGAGGCGCGCGTGGAACACGAACGCGCCGTCGACACGGCCTGTCGTCATAAGACGGACGGACGGCGAGCTAGCCCATAGCTCACCGTCCACAGGCCCGCGTGTTGTTGGCCCTCAAACTGAATTTTTAGATATTGTTGCTATTTGGGCTGGCAGCATGCATGACTCCAGAATATTCCAAATGTCTTCGGTTTACATGAAATATGGATGGATGGGTATGTTGGATGGGAGACTTGTAGGTGATAGTGGATATCCTACACTACCATTTGTACTTACGCCCATAAGGCCTTCTCCTGAAGATCCCCCTTCAATACGCTTTAACAGAGCTCAAATAAAAACTAGAAATATTGTTGAGAGAACTTTTGGAATTTGGAAACGTAGGTTCCCTTGTCTTTCACGGGGCCTTTTTTTTTTTTTTTTTTTTTTTTTTTATCGATGGGAAATCATCAAATGACCCCTCCCGCTCTGGGCTGAGCAGGAGGGAGTGTCAGACTTGTACTGACTAAAACCCATCCATGTTCCTTCCTTTGCCCTTTGTGTTCCAGGGCCGCGGTATCTCTTTCGAACAGTCCCGCAACCCTGGCAGGCGTCGGCCCTTACGGACCCCTTCCTGTTTGCTGACTCTCTTTGAGGCGCGCGTGGAACACGAACGCGCCGTCGACACGGCCTGTCGTCATAAGACGGACGGACGGCGAGCTAGCCCATAGCTCACCGTCCACAGGCCCGCGTCTACGGTGGCCGGGGGCCACCACGTGGCCCCCGACGCCCGGTGCGTCTCCCGCGGCGGCTGGGACGTGAGGTTCTCTCCCTCTCACGTCCCGCCACCTCCTTCGCTAGCATGACTGCTTCGCAGAAGGAGGTGACGGCGTCCCATTCCGTCTCGTTCCGGACCATGGATTGAACCAGGGCCGGACGCGAGAGGTCGCCGCCGCCGATCGCCGCTACGAGGACACGGCGTTGCTCCGCCCAAGCGGAGCAGACCTGCACAGTGTGCTCCACCGTGTCCTCCGGTCGATCCTCGCAGTGGTGACACCCGGGCGTTTCCTCCCGCCCGATTAGGTGCAGGAACCTCCCGAAACAACCATGTCCGGTGAGGACCTGCGTCAGGCGGAAGGTGAGGGCGCCGTGGCGCCTCTCCAGCCACTCCTCAAAGAGGGGACTTACCGCCATTATAGTGGCGTGCCCTGCACGGGGTTGCGACAGTCGCTCTCTCCATGTCGCCATGAGTTTCACGGGGCCTAGGAAATAAACTTTCTACTGTTTCAAATATAATAGTCGCTTGTGCAGTGTTGCATAATTTGTCATTGATTTTAAATGATAATATTGAAATTTTTATTGAAGAAGACCAAAATGATGTGGTAGATGAATCAAATACTAATATGTCTGGCACGAGCTCAGGGTTCCTACTAAGAAATACAATTATAGAAAATTTCTACCAATAATTTATAGTACCTATATTATGTGATTATGATAAGAGTAATTTCTGTAATAAATATTTTTATTTAGCTGTCACTTGTTTATTTAATTATAAGTAACTTTTTAAGTGTTAATTTAACACTTAACACTGTTAAAGACTGTCAACCATATAGAAAGACTGAAATTAAACAATGTTAAAGTAAAATAAGGCTTGTTTATATTAATATAATTCAGAGCACCACAATAAATCCTGTAAGGTATCCGTATAAGTATCATTTTCATTGGTTGATTTATTTTTTCTTAATTTTCTATGACATCATATCTGTAACAAAAGACAAAGGCTTGTACATATTAGCATGTAAACCACAAGAAACAATCAATCCATCATCACTCAACCTACAAGTTAACATTGTAATTAAAGTACCTACCTAAGGAAGTTTGTCTTTGCCGAAGGATCAGCTCGGCTAGCTCAGCTTTTGCTATAGCTTCACGATGCTGCTCTTTAAGGATCTTCATTTCTACTTTGTGTTTTTCATTTGCCCTCATTTGGCGATCTTTATACTCTCTCTCCAAAATAGAGTCCTTGTGACACTGACCTGTCAGCACCGTTGGTCTCCTTTCTGGTCCTGTTGGAGCGGTTTCTGACACAGTGGTAGGCGTAGATGTCTGTGGATCAGATTCTGTGACCACTTGAACTGGGTCAAGAGGTGACGCCACAGTCACTTCCTCTATGTAGACAGGTTGCACCATGTGATCCTCTGTAATTTCTGAAAAGCATAACAATTTTAACATTAATCTCAGATGCAATAAGTAATAAAAGCTATATAAATATTTTTCCTGTGCTTAATATGGGGTGTTTAACAAATTAAATTTATATTTATGTAAGTATTATATTACATAATAATAAATAGATGTAAATTTACTTTTGTAGGTAGGTACAGTATTTACCAAGAACTGCATCCGAATCAATTGCAGTATCTATCCCAACTATAAGCGCTGGGACCACTTCAGCGACATCAGGGTCAATAGTGGCATCACTTATTGATGGCCCTCCCCCAGTGGCCAAGCGGTGTTGGCGTTCTTTGGTCAACGCCTCCCTCTGTCTTTGCTTGATATTCATCCAGAGCCGACGTAGTTGTTTAGTTGTTGCCTAAAATATTAATAACAAGGTGAATTTAAATGGTGCAATAAAAACGAACAAGCCAAAATTTGTTACTAGCATAATTTCATGGAAATTATGTTCAAAATCTTCAGACAATAATAGAGTTCCTTAATAGAGTTCCGTAATCTAACAATTGTATAATAATCTGATCGGTTGTGGCGGTTCGATGAACTAGTGTTCAATTTTTTTCTGACCAGTCATATCTTGAGTAAATATTATCTCCACTTGCATTTGCTCATGTTGTTCAAAGGCAAATAATCATGACGTCATATTGATGATAGTGGTCATTGTTTAGAGGGGTATCGATGAGACTCGTTAGCTCAGTTTGGTAAGAGCGTCGCCGATTACGGTCGGAGAAACGGAGGTCGGAGGTTCAAATCCTTCACGAGTCTCTTTTTGTTCTTTTTTTTTTGTAGATGGATCAATTTTAACGAATAGTTTTATATTTTTGTTTCTTTTATAAATAGACATCTTGATTTGTCGACATAATATTTTCCTTTCACAGCATTTAAATAAAAGCAATCAGGAAAGTTTTGAACATGCTGCAACCAAGGATCATCGTAAATCTCCCAATCTTCTATAACACCGCCACATGAGAAACAAGCTGCTTTATCATTTACACTATTTCCGCAATAAAAAAATCCCGCGTCAGCCATTTCCATCACTAATCTTCTCCTCGAATCAACCGTTGCCCAATAATGATTAAATGAAAATTCACGCATTTTATACGTGTTATACATGTCATAGCGGGGATTGTATTTATTTTTAGACATATTCTGTTTACTCACTAATTACGATGGGTGCAGCCGGAGGATCCAAAAAAATGCAAATTTATTTTAATAAACTAATTTATTACTGTATTACAAAGTATTGAAATTACGACTAATTATACTAAAGTGTCAATTGGTCGATGTCAGATCCACAAGTGCCGCTCCACGTTTCTAAGTTTCTATGGAAAGGTTCGATTGACGTCAGTTGGTCACGTTATGCTGAGCTCGCGTTTCGTGCCCGTAGGTGCCGTGTGCAATGTGTATGCAGGTATGCTGATGCAGCGATCTATTGAGGTTGGCCATGCGTAACACCTCCCCCCGTAGAACAGCGAGTATCGATGGACTTGTTCAAGATGGTCGCTGGTAGACATCCAGGGTCAATCCTTATTTGGCTTGGGTTGATAGTGCGTGGTGATGGGATTGCATAGGCGACTTCAGGGTTGCTGTTGAAGTTTTCTGTGATTTCTCTGGATGCTTTTCTTATGCGTAGCCGACGATAGATTAGAGTGGCGATAAGTGCGCATGTACCGGATAGTGCGAGGTACATGGGTATAGTAGTGTGGTAAATGACGGGATCGGTGACGTCATCTAAATGTACAGGCGGTTGCGTCGCTATCTCGTTGCTAAGGGTGTGAAGTTTTTGTAGATTTGGCGAATTTAGGATGAGCTTCGGATAATTTTCAGGCTTCGTCTCGTTGTATAGGGGCATCTCAATGATCTTCACGACATGTCCTTTGATGTGGTCGTCAGTGTTGGAGATAGTGAAGGCGGGTGTTCTCAGGTTACAATTGAGGGGAATAATTGCCAAATAGCTGCCTCGTAGGGTCCGATATTGTTCTTGACCGCAAGACATCTTCACTTTTGTTGGTACAGGAAAACTTAAGGTATAATGCTTGTCGTCCAGGGTTTCCAGGGCTTCGGTGGTGAGAGCTACGGGTGTCAGCTTGCAGCTGGGTTGAAGTTCTTGATGGACTATGAGATGCTGGATACAATCTGGTTTGCTCTGGATTTGTAGGTTGGCTGTTGACTCACAGAGATATATGGAGTTTACCTTCGGACATTCTGTCTCTATGTACCTAGAGTCTGAGCTAGAGAGTGCTACGAAAGGTGAGGGTGGTATAAGAGTTTCGTGGTTTCTGTTAGGAACAAGGGAAAGTTTATACAAATCGTATGTGGAGGAAACAACTATCGGGACTTTTATAACTACCACTATCTGCTTATTAGAATAGAAGTAGCCTAGTTTAATTATTTCATAAAAATGCCTAATTTCTACGTCAAGGATTTCGTCATTAGCATATAAAATCCTTAATTTACCTAACATATACTTAATTTCATCTGAATTAAATAGGGAGTACGGGGTACTCAACGCACGAATAAATGTTAGGGTGTTCTCTAAACTTCGTAATTCTTCGTAAAGATCTTCTACATTATCTCCTAAGATTAACAGATGTTGGGCCAGATGGGCGTATTTAATTAAATCTGTATCCCTATTAGCGTTACTTTCCAAAATTAAGTTTAGTGCTTTGTTCATCTTATCTTGATTTGAAATTATACTATCTATTATTTGAGAGCTACGTGAAATAAATTTACTATTTAAACTAACATGGTTATTAATTTCTAATTCTAATTTATGCTCATTATTACGTAAGGTGTTTATGGCGTTTTCGTATTTAAGTTCATCGGTGTAATCTAAATTACCAGAAATTGATTTTATTACAGAACCCAAACCGTCGATAAGGCCTCTTTTACTACGCGTTGATTCAAACATACTAATTTTACTAATAATTAAATTGATTTTACTATTGAGATGTTTCAGATGAGGGTCGAATAGGAATAAGGTTTTATTGTTAACTAGGGGACTTAATTCAGCCATCTGTGTTTTTACCACTTCAATTTGAAGATGGACATTCTCTAAGTCTATATGACTTAGGAAAGAGTGGAAATGGGAAACGATCTTTGCCGCTCCTAATTTGAAGGGAAGTAGTCCTGGTCCATTGTCAAGTGATTCAACTGTTATCTCTTGTCCTTGGGCCGGATGTAGGGTCATCAGCCATAGTATTATCCTGTAACAAAGTGGGATCTTTAGGACTTCGCTTAAGGCGAGATTTTGCTACTGGACCGCGTTTCTTCTTCGTATAGATGTGGATTGGAAGATCTGCGAGTACAGTATCTTGCGTATAACGCGGGGCTAACTTCTGTCGAGACGCCATGGGATTGCGTACAAAGATTTGCTGGTCAGGGGTATAGTCCTTCTCGGGTTCTCTGTCCTTGTTACGGGTTTCAGTCAGTTGTGTCCTGTCATGTAAGGATGTCTGGTTAATAAGGTCGTATACTTGACTCATTCGTTTCCTATGGTCTTGTGAGTACTGTTGCAGTAAGTGTTCAGATAGGTCAATATCTATTGGGTCTCGAGGGTCAAAGTGTCCAGTTATCAAGTCCAAAGGTCTACATTTTGTGAAGCTATGGATCGAACTATTGTACGCTAAGATGGCGTAAGGCATAAGATTAACGACTGGTTCATTTCGTCTCTCTAATTTCAATAACCTAAGATGTTCTAAAATGGTAGAATGGAACCTTTCTACTATGCCATTGTCGTTAGGGGAATGCGCTAATATTTTATGGTGAGTAATTTTATGAGTTCGGCTGAATTCTAAGAAAATCTGATTTGTGAATTCAGGGCCTCCGTCCGTGACAATAGTCAATGGGACCCCATGGTGGGTGCAAAATACAAGTAGAGCTTGTACTACACTTAAAGCGGTGCTATCTCGAAGGTGATAAGCTTGTGCATACTTAGAGAAAGCGTCTACAATGGTAAGGAATTTCTCTGTTTGAGCTGTGAACAGATCTAGATGGATAATTTCAAAAGGTTTACTAGGGGGTGGTACAATGTTGAATCTTTGCTTGATGGGATGACGGTCGTACTTAGCTTGACCACAGATGGTACACTCATTTATGTATTTGGAGATGTGTTCTTTCATCTTAGGCCAGTAGAATTTAGAAGATAAGGCTAAGTAACATTCAGTGATACCGCGATGATTTGTTTTACCTTCGTGGTATTTCTTTATGATGTCCTGTTGACGCAGGTAGTCTTTAACATTCTCTAATTCAACTTTAGTTAGAACCATGTTCATTGAAGAGCTTTTGAAGTTGGCTTGAATTATGGGGATTATTTTATACATGGCCAGAGGAGGATGGATGATTAAACCGGTTTTGACTTTAGGGTTCACATATTCTTTGACTGCATTAATAACGTCGTTAGTCAGGTTAGACTCGGATAATTGAATGGTAGTTCGGGTATGCGTTTCAAATGGCTTACTCACTGTCGGTCGTTTTTTAATATCGCCTACAAGTACAAAACAGATTTGTCTACTGAATTTATTTAAGGGTTCGTCTGATATTGGCACTTCTAGAATAGGGGCTTCGTTACTAGTGTGAACAGTTGCTGTGTCAGAGTTGTCGAGTATGTCAAGGTTGTTTGTAGGGGCTGTCAGTGTTTCAGAACCTATTGTTGAGTGAGGCTTTTCAGATACATTTACCGCTATAGACATGGCGTCCTCGTTGTTGATTTCAATGCGGGACAATGCGTCGGCGTTAGTGTTCTTTTTGCCTTGCTTGTATACTGTAGTAAAATTGTATTCACTCAACTTAAGTCTCCAACGTGTGAGTCTGGAGCCCGGTTCTTTAAGGCTCATAACCCATTGTAAGGGTTTATGGTCTGTAACTATCTTAAACTTCCTCCCAAACAAGTATGGACGAAAGTATTTAGTAGCCCAGACTATGGCTAATAACTCCTTCTCGATTACACTATAGTTAATCTCACTGGAGTTTAACGTTCTAGACGCGTATGCTAAGGGCTTATCTTGCCCTATAGGCCCTTGAGAAAGGACAGCTCCTATGGCAAAGTTAGATGCGTCAGTCGTAAGCACGAATTCCTTAGAAAAGTCAGGGTACTGCAGTATAGGGTCGTTAGTCAATAGTAACTTGCATTTTTCAAAACAATCGATGTAGTTAGGGTCATTGAAGGTGATCTTAGAACCTTTCTTGAGACATTGCGTCATGGGTTTCGTAATGCGCGCAAAGTCAGGAATAAACTTCCTATAGTATCCTAACAGGCCTAAAAAGCGTTTGATCTCGGTAGCTGTCTTAGGAATAGGGAATTTCTGGATGGCAATGATCTTATCGGGGTTAGGCTTAATACCGTCCTTACTTATTACATGACCTAAGTATGAAGTTTCAAGCTTTAAAAACTCCGACTTATCCATCTGGATCTTAAAGTTTGATTCCCTTAATCTCTTGAATATTTTTTCTAAATTTATCATGTGTTCCTGTAAGGAGACACTAAAAACGACTATGTCATCAAGATATACGAGACATATAACATTTTGGAGGTCCCTGAGGACATTATCCATCACGCGTTGAAACGTGGATGGAGAGTTTTTGAGACCCATGGGCATGCGTAAAAATTCAAAGTGCCCATGTTCTACATTGAAGGCCGTTTTGTGAATATCGGCTGGGTCCATTTCTACCTGGTAAAATCCACTTGCAAGGTCTAGAGTTGTGAAGTAATGACAGTTACCAAGTTTATCTAAGATGTCATTAATATTGGGGATTGGGTACTTGTCATCGAGGGTTTTCTCATTGACTTTGCGAAAATCAATGACTATGCGCCATTTAGTCCTTCCGGACGCATCAGATTTTTTTGGAACTACCCAGATGGGTGAGCTCCAGGCTGACTGCGAGGGACGGATTATCCCTTGGTCTAACATTTTGCTAATCTGATCCTGAACTTCCTGTCTGTGAACAAAGGGATATCTATAGGTCTTAGTATAGACAGGTAATTCGTCGGTGGTATGAATACTGTGCTTTATCTTATTGGTGAAAGTTAGAGGTTCACCGTCGATATAGAAAACGTCAGCATATTGTGCACAAAGAGATTCTAAGTTAGCTCGTTCTTCAGGATTCAGATGGTCAGTGCGTAGTTTTGATAATACCTCGGATACGCGATCGCTAGGCTGATAGATAGTCGCGCTTTGCTCGTTAAAAAGTTCCGCGGTAACTGGCCTATCCATTGAGAAAACTACATCATGTTTAGTTGGATTAATTATTTCTATGATGCCACGGTTATTTTTAACAGAAGTAACACAGCCGCGAATAGTGCAATTGGAAATAGTCTGCTCTGATATTATTACGTCACCATCATGGAGATTAATGGGGACTCTAGCTAATTTGGATGAATTAGCGGGTACTATGTCCTCGTAAAGATTACAATTACGTGAATCATACATTCGCAGGGGATTAGATGAATTACGTGTAACAAGAACCTTATTCTTTAAATCTATATTAGACTCTAACTTTTCTAGTAAATCTAAGCCTATTAAGCCGTCAAAATAATTGTGGAACTTGTAAATGTATAGGGTAATGTCACGGGTTTCTTTAAATTCCGGGAAGCACGGTATAGTAATGGAATAATTATTACGAGTTGTCGCGTGGATGTTAGTGACTTCGAAAGGCTCATAATTACACTGGATATGATGATAAAATCTTTCTACAACGTCCGGGCTAATAAAAGATAGGTTCGCACCGGTATCTACTAATAGTTTAATGGGTGGATTAGCAATCTGAATGAATGGAAGTTGTCTCTGGGTTTGCAAGTTAATCTCTATTTTGGTTTGTCTGATTTCGGGGCTGTGTGAAAATCCTGGCCTTCAGCAGACATTCCTTGGGCAGATGTTCCTTCAGGCACATTCTGATGTTCCTCTACGTGCACAGGAACATAATCACTATGAGCTAGTGGCTCATACACAGGTTCGTAATTGTAAGGTACGGGGTAGAACTGGTCGTAATAGTCATTATAGGCATAGTCAGGGTACTCATAATAGTTGTAAAAGTCTACTTCGTTAACATTCGTCTCACGAGTCTTAAAGTAGTTACTGGGAGGTGGATTTCCTTGTTGAGTCCAGTCATGTCCTGTCGAAGGTCTCGGCATAGGTTTGGGAACAAAGTGGCTTACACCACTCATGGGCTTGGGGCCATTATTAATGGGCGTGTAACCAGGCCTTTGTTGAGGCAATCGGAACACGTTGCTCTGGGGCCTATAGTTAGGCGGGGGTGCGCTTAACATTTGTTGGGTTCGCGTGGGACCGCGATTGAAAGGCACTTGAGGTCTCCAAGCTTGCATTGGCCTTGGCGGTTGTGGCTGATAAAAACTTTTAGAGGGACCGGGCTGATTAAACGGCGCTGAAAAAGTGACTGGCTGTGGAGTATGCAAATTAAATGGCTTAATCTGATACGTACTGGGATTAAATGAAGACGCAGACTGCACAGGTCTCCGCTCCGGCAAATGGTCGTTACGCTGCTGTAAGTACATGGTGTTAATTTCCTCGTGCACAAACTCGAGAGCCTTTTCAATGGTGTCGGGTCGCATGCACCTAATACGCGAGCCTAAAGGTTCTTTTAGGCCACGAACGAATGCCTGTAGGGTTAATTTTTTATATAGTGCCCGTTTGGCTTCGATGGTAGTAGATATGGACTCATGCAGGGTCACATAGGTCATAATTGTGCTAAATAATGTTTGGCACTTTTCGTAAAATTCCGGTGGTGATAAATTCTTTTGTGTTAACAGGGCCAGATCATTGTATAAGGCGGTCTCGTCCCGCTGGTCCGAGAAGTTATTAATCAGGGCGTTTCTAATACCCTGCCATGTTTCGGGAATACCGTTTGAATTTATAGTGCGAGCGGCATTCCCGGTAACTTTATTAAGTATGCCGTTCAACAAGGATAAATTACTTAGTTCGTAACCTGGCTCTGCCTTAACAAATTGCGCGACAAGTTGGTCACATAAACGTACAAACCGCGTGAGCACGTTCGGGGGGTTCCCGTCGAATTCGGGAACGAGGCGTAAGGCCTTGTAAACTTGATCTACCAAATCGGTACTCATTTTGCTAGTTAAATTATTCTCTATAATTAAGTAAGATTCTACACTTTCACTATCTTCTAATATAGTATCTAAATTTCCTATTCGCATCGATTTGCGAGTTCCTATTAGAAATACTCGACTTAGGAGTCCGTGATATACGTGGGTGAAAAATTTTGAAAGCTTAATAGAAACACTTGAGGAAATTAACACAAGGGAAACACAGAAAAAAAAGGAAATTACACAAAGGATACTTAAACATAGGAAGGCGAGCAACTCTAGTAGATCTAGGTACTTACCAAATCTGCATCTCTCTGTGGTATCGATATTCGGATACTCCCCCGTAGCCGCACACCCGTAGGTTCGAATAGCCCGTTGTCGGTGATCGATTCACTGAATTTACTGGACTATCCTACCGACTGCGCCAATTACGATGGGTGCAGCCGGAGGATCCAAAAAAATGCAAATTTATTTTAATAAACTAATTTATTACTGTATTACAAAGTATTGAAATTACGACTAATTATACTAAAGTGTCAATTGGTCGATGTCAGATCCAAAAGTGCCGCTCCACGTTTCTAAGTTTCTATGGAAAGGTTCGATTGACGTCAGTTGGTCACGTCATGCTGAGCTCGCGTTTCGTGCCCGTAGGTGCCGTGTGCAATGTGTATGCAGGTATGCTGATGCAGCGATCTATTGAGGTTGGCCATGCGTAACACACTCTCTACTTCTTGCTGCAGATAATTATAAAAGCATAATGTGGTTGTATAGTTGTTGCTAGCAACTTATAAAGATTAACATATAAGGGTTTGGGAGGGATAGGAAACTGTTATCGTAAAAATTAAACAAGAAAATATTTATATCAAAATTTTATTATCTATACACCATCTATTTAAACATAAAACATTTTTTAAAGCACATATTGAATTATGATAAATACAACTATACAAATCATGGCAATCTTCATATGTTTTGTACAAGCTTATCAAACTAGGACAATCTTTATCTTCTAAATTATTTATATTATTATTTGAAATATCTTTTAACCATAACACTTTTTCTGTACCCTTGGTGTAAACACATTTGTCTTTTAAAATATTTTCAACCAATTTCTCATAATTTACGTACGACACAAATCTAGTATATCTTCCTATTACGTTCAATCCAACTAACTTGTCGTTTTTCTGGCTCCGTCAAACCGCGAAATGGAAATGGTGGCTTAATTAAAAACACCTGAATTTTATTATTACATAATATAGCAATTTCTTTAAGAGCCCCTATCAATTTCGCGGTCTAAAAACAGTAAATACCAATAACGATAAGGTATCTGGTAATTTATTTAATGCAAAGTTATATATCACCTATATATATAGTAAGTGTACGAATTATAATTTTGATAACCACTCAACATAAATTAGGAAAAATAAAAATCAAACATACAATTTTACGAAAGGACGAAACACCAGGTTTTTCAATAGCTTTTTCGGCTAACTGGTAATGAATTATATTTTTTTTTTAAATCGTACTTACTGGGCATATAGTAAATTAGTAAGTCTACGATTTTTTATTTTAAAATAAACTTAACTAGTGCTTTAAAAAAAATGTGATTCACACCGAAAAAACCCGATAAAATAATGCGCAAAACCGTCGTCTACTCGTAAGAATATGTTGAAAATATCAATAAATATGAAATATTATAAAACTTAAGGTATTTATCTATCCAATTCAATTTTTGAAATAATTTTTTGACTACTTATTTAATTGTAATAAAATATTTAAATAATGCCATAAAAGCGGATGCGCTTGCTCGTTCCATTCAGTCGCGCCCGAGGGCTACTCGACGACGGACCTGTGTCGCTACGACTGCCGCTCCCGACGTAAAGTACTTGCGAATCGCGCGTGATTTTGTATTACGTCTGACTAGTTTTGATACTGTGAGAATGTTTTTTTTTTGTTCTACTATGTTTATTTGCTGTGTGGACTGGATCGGATAAGCCTGTAAAAGTCGAAAGAATTGCAAAAGACGACGACTTCTGGCAAACAAAACGGAACCAAAATTAAAAACATTTTAAAATCGTTGATTCCAGGAAAGCTCGGACATTCGGAGCACTTCGTATTAAATTAACGTCGAAAGGAAGGTTAAAATTTATCAATTTTTATACTTCTTGTTTCGGAGACCAGACTCCTGGGACAATCTCCCACTACGTTTGACGTACGCTGACAATACTTTGCTAGTGGCGCACGTCGCCACGCACCCTGAATGCGTAGAGTATGGGTACTGGGCACAACCCACTAAGACCTCGGAGGAGAACGCTGGAACGTTGAGCGGAGGGGTAGGCAGGAATAAAAAACTATTTCTTGATATAGTTTTTCCCCTGTTCCCTAGGCTTCGGCTTTTCCTTGTTCCTTTTCTTGTTGCCTCTTCGGTGGCCGTACTGCGACTGACTACTACTTTTAAACGGGCCGTGCTTACGATCGCGAGAACCGCGTAATTTGGATCGATTTTATGCGTCATTTTTACTAAAGCCGAAACGTTGGAACCCCATATTTTATTTATTTCTTCAAAAAACACTTATGTATTATATATTATTTTACAGGTCTAACTTGCTCTATCATATAAAACAATAACATTTAACAAATCTTAATTAAATAAAAAAGTCCTAGAACTTATACTGCAAAAATTAAGCTGAACAAATTTTCATTATACAAATTGCCTTATATTTCTTATACTAATAGAGTTATCGACATGAATCCTTTAACACATTTAGTTTTACACATAATCCTTTCATTTGACACTAATTTCGATAAGATATCTCTAATAATAAAAATCCTCATTTTCAACTTACGTAATTTCTATGAGAATGAATTTTCAACCTAATTAATTCGCTTAAAACTTTATTTATTCAGTCATACGATTATTCTAATAGGAAAACTAACTGTGAAAATCCTTTATTAAGCTAATCCTAACATAGGTAAATATTGCAAATATTCAGCATAATCAGGAAACTTACATTTCAACAACAAAACGTTTATAGAAATTATACGCGCCTACTGTCGTCTTACCGCTATTTTTATAAGAAAAACCAAACTATAAATCTAACTAGAATGTAATTATCATTAGTTATTTACTCTTGTTAGAACCTTACGTTGATCTAATTGAAACTAATCAACTTAAATCGACTTGCAATAGAAAGTGCACACACCTAGGTACCGCCACTACTTGCACCCTGCTCCCTGGATATGGCCTTGTCGCCGACACTTCTTATAATAAAGAAATTAATAAGTAGGTTCTCGTTTTTCTTTCACTTGAAAAAACACTTCCTTAGTTAAAAATTAAATAAAACAGCAATAAGATGTCACACACACAGACATACGCAAGCGATAAAAATAAACAACACTAAATAGATAAAATATATTTAGTTGTTAATATATTTTTTTCACTCAACCTTTTCCTATAATATTATTTGCTTTTGTATAGTCTTAACTTTTCTTTTTTAATTGGTTTTGATAATGTATGAAACATTAAAAAAATTGCAGCTTAAATGCAAATTGATTTGCTTAAAATATATGTACCTATATCTAATACTGTTACGGACCAAGATTGTTTGCTCACGCTGCACTGCATGAGGCTACGCACACTACGATCGTTGGCGATATTTCGAACGCTCACACGCGGACATTTCTCCGAAATTACCTAAACTAGTACTGCGAAGAAATTGATAGGGGCCCTTAATGATAAATAAATTTGATTCTGTTTTGAAACCTTGAACATCTACAATGGTAGTCATGATAACCTACGCACTATGTTACTCAAAGGTTTGTATTCCACAAGTCGATCGTTAATAATTAAACAATATCCAGTTGTGTTATCTGGTATTGGTGCTGAACATTCAATCTCCAAACGCACATCTACGGGCCCTGGAGGTCTACTCTCTAAGTCCGTCCACGAAAATACGGGCCCGTCCGAACGTAGTCCGTAAATACGGAGTAAACCCTACTCCCGATTGATTACGGATTCATGAGTTTCGAACGGAATCATAGACAATATTCGTGAACGAATGATGCACGGCGATAGAGTTGCGCTATTTTACCGGTCGATTACCGGTTTTTTTACTACGTGGTTTTCAAGTTTTTATACAAAAATCATTATTGTTATTGTAAAAAAAATACCACATTTTTAACAATATACTTTTTATTATGCCTTATTAATATAGAATTGAACAATTTTTGCCATTTTTGTCCGAATTGTGGCTTTATCTTGTTAATTCCTTTGCCTTTCTTTCTTTTGACATCAATAATATCAAATGAAATGTCAGTTTGTTATTTACATTAAACATATATATACATAATTCGCATTATCAATACAACGCGGGATTCTTCCGTAATAAATTATAATAGTAAAATACCCTCAACCACTCCAGCAGCAACTCATGCTCTCAAATAGAGGCACTCTTCAGTTTTATGAGTGAGAACAACAGCTTGCAAATCATCAGTGGCAATCGAAGTAAGTTCAAAGCTCGTTGCCACCGGTAACAAGCCGAGGACAGGCTGATGAAGAAGACTGAAGTGTGGAAAGGAAGAAGAGGAAGCCTGCTAGCGATCAGTCCGGTACCACATTGACAGATCCGAACATGTTGCTGCGCCCCGCTATTCCATGTTCCATCGACGCAGCTGTACGCGTACCGTCTACATCACACCACGACGCCAGAGGTGGTCGAAATATAAGGAGCAAGACTAAGTTCACCCTGAGAGTGGAGTCGCTCCACAAGATTACCTTCAGGTCTTTTGTGGTGCGGGTTCCAACACACATCTCTCGACTTCTATGAAGGAATTTTGGCCGCAGGGTGTCGTGTATCAGTGTTTTCGCGGAAGTCTATATGACACCTCGACTCAGTGCAATATGTGGTCGACCAAACATAGTTAACCCTGTCGCTCATCATCATCTCTCCTCCTTCGTTTCCCTCCTCACTCCTCAAGTCGGTATGATGGTTCCTTTACTGTTCGGGCTGTGCGCCTTTGGAATTCGCTTCCACACTCCTTGCGGGATAGCCCTTCGTTAGATGTGTTCAAGAAAAGAATAAAGGAACATTTCCTGTCAACAGGATAATAGTATATAGTATTTTGTGTATCTATCTATATATATATGTATTACGTTTATTATATTTTATGTATTAGTTTAGTAAAAATAAGTAAATTTAAGTTTTAAAATGTTCGTTTGTGCACATAGGTTTATCCTCATTCGCAAATCTCACAATCAAACGTAAGGTTTGCTGTAAGAAAACCCAATTCTGGGTTAAGCTCGCTGTTGTACATAAGTTATATATTGTAATTTTGTGTGTCCTACTTTTATATTTTGTGTGCAATAAAGAATAAGAATTAAGAAGAATTAATAGTTTTTTTGTAAATGTGTTTGATATTATGTATTATAATAGCTTAATATTGTACTTAAAAGATTATTTTGTGTATTGTATCAATGAGTCTTCGATGCCTGAAAATAAAAGTGAATGATCGATTGAAACTAAGTTCTTAGCAACAATTTATGACTGCAATAGATAAATAAAAGGGAATATGTTCTATTAGTGTATTGTTGATTGTATTTTTATTCTTTAATATTAATTTAAAATATTAAATTGATTGGTGCCAAATAAAAAAAACATTCTTTTATAAACATTATCTTTACTTTTATCACAATCTTCCTGTAAGCAAAATAAACAGTTTGTAAAATGTTTATTTTGACGTCACTGCTAAGGCTCACTGCACCTTGGTAGCTCCCCCGGGCTTACTGCTCTCAACAATTGAGAGCAGCAAGGATCTTCAAGTAAACAAAAACAAATTGGTAACACAACGCAATAATTTGCAGAATCTTCAATATCGTTAGCAGTATTATATATTATGATGCTCTGTGTCTTAGTCCTTAATTCTTGGATCAAACCATTGTCCACTTTCATTCTGGGACCAACACGATTTCGTCGCTTGTAAATAGATCCTCACAAAAATCTTCAAATGATTCCCGTGTGAGCCCTTTCAACTCCACATCGGGAATAGGTACTCGCCAACCGAAAGTTTTGGCGCAAATAGAATCGGTGTCACCTCCGCTCTTCTTGTAGAGCTTCTTCCAGCATGAAAAAAGCAGCCATTGTAGAGATTTTCTAAAAAAAACGTATTATTCGTAGACTGCACGATAACTATTTTGTTGTCGTTTCAAATGACATAACAATCCGTCCTAAAAAGTGTCAAACTCCTCTTTACGGACGGGCAAAAACACATCGGGAGTAGGGACAACTGTCAAATTGAGTTGTAATTCATTCTTAGTTCGGGCCTCAAACGAATCGTATGTCCGTAGGTGCTAGGGAGTAGGAAACGCCCGTATCTTCGGCCGAAATTACGGGTTTCGTGCTTAGAGAGTAGACCCCCTGTTTTCAAACTATCGTTTTGCCTTGAACAGTCTATGATAAAGAGAGGAGCCTTCTCCTTGAAACCGTTTAAGTCGAGCAAGGGGTCTGCAGGACAGTTGTAATACGACTGACGAAATTTCACATACATTTCATATAATATACTATATTTGTTCTCGGAAAAATTTAAGCATAGAGGCTCGTAAGGATAATATTGTGAATTCAAAAACAAAGTTATGTTAGTAACCCCGCAGTGATCGAAAAGAGAACTGTCTTTGGTTTTAGTATTTTTTCTATTGGTTTGCAAGCAAAATATTACATACCGAGGTTTCTCTTATTGTGAGGCAGTCTTAACAGACCAGCAATGTTTTGTAGTTTTAGGGAGCAAAGGATACTCGTATAAATCCCAATTTCGAAAGGCTATCTGAATAGGTTTATCTCTTTCTAAATGTTTAAGAAGCGTCAGTCGTCCCCGATCTGATACTTTTATATGTGGCACCCGCCATTGTACTTTTTGCATATCTATTTGAAAATGTGCAACATCGTCAGTTACTATACAACTGTTTAAGTTAGAGTTACTTCTATTCAGAATAAGTTCATGTTTACAATTTATTACAATTTTATTGTAATCCTCAGCAAATCCTAAAATCTTATTAAGAGGAACAATAGCACTAAAATAACCATCGCTTTTAAATCCATCCATGTTCCAACCCCACAAGGCAGCGACTTTATTTTCTCCATCATTCATTGAAACGTATGACTTTATTGTTGATGTTATTCCAGAATTTTTAATGCGATCTACTTCTATACCATTTATTTCGTATCTGATATCTTGAAACAAAAATATAACAGGGTTGTTACTGAACGTAATAGTTTTCTTAATAGGATTTCCATCTTTACCGAAGAACTTTGCTTGCCCTTCGACGTAAATTGAGCTGGCTGATGGCAACACATATACGTCTTGCTGGTGTATGGGAATTCTGATTTCATCGTTTTCTCGAAAGCTGTCGTTGTAAGGATTGTACGAATGGACTTCATAACTTTCAATCGAAGTATCGAAGTGCGGTAATTCAGTAATCTGCAGCATATTCATACTTTTAACCCAAGGGCTTTAAGGGGCAACGCAAATAGAAGACGGCGAGACGAAGGTACGGTACAGACACGGCGCAGATACGGTGCAGGCGCGATATCTGCGCAAACAGACGCGGGGACGATACGGCAAGTTAAGTCATTATAGAGCGTGATATTGACGGGATAAGACATGTATTCCTCTTCAGACGAAGATGAAGATGCACTGGCTTTGCTACAGATTATTAATTTACAGCAAAGACCAAGAAGGTATTGGATACATCCAGTGTGGAGAAATGCAGAAGAGCACAGGTACTATAAAATAATGGAAACATTATATGAATATCCTGATCGTTTTCGCACAGTTTATAAAATGTCACTGGAATGTTACCATATCGTATTGTCAAAAGTAAGAGAAGGACTTCGGAAGCAAGTTACAAATTGGAGAAAACCAATCAGCCCTGAAGAAAGACTACTGATAACTTTAAGGTAAGTGAAACTATTTTTTACAGATCAAACTTTTATTGACAAATCAAAAGATAATATTCATTGAAAATGTTTTTGGTTTAGCATCTTTGCTACAATTAGTATTTATAAATTGCTCTCAGTGTTACAGCTAATTTGAGTATCTGTCAAGCTGTCATCATGTGCTGTCCTTATCTCACAATACAGAATCAGCGCATGCGGACAGGGACAGCACATGACTACTCAAGCTAGCTGTCGCACTAAGAGCCATTTATAAATAAAGTTCAAGGCATTGGATAGTTCTCATTAAAATCACTTATTTCGTCTTCATGAGATTGGATAGATGTCTCTGGATTCGGGTGAGGTGTAGCTGGAGTTATTGGTGAAAATATTGGCAAACATAATGTAGTTGGAGTTGCCGGAGGTGCTAAGGATTGTGCTCTTTCATAAGCTCCCGGTGTCCGCGTTTGCTGATATTCTGAAATGCTGAGTTGATAATAAGCTTTCTCATCATAAGTTCGGTGTCTTGAAGGCCCAGCTATTTGTTCAATTACAGCCACTGCCGCCGGTGGTGCTGGATTTATATACTCTCCGGATATCAAAGTCAGCTGAGTTTCCGGATTTTTGTTAGCTGCTGCAGTATGTTTAGCTGTCTGCTGAGTCGAGGTAAACGAAGGTGCTGGACTTGTATTAGCTCTGGATGTAAGAGTCTGCTGGGTTGCACCTTCATTAGGATCATAATCTGTCTCTCGAGAAGGTGTTCGTGGATAATACGGCTGTGTCCTAGGATAACTAGGTACTGGGTCATTTAAAATTTGCTCTGATAAATTGAGAACGCCCATTTTAAATCTTCGTTTTTGGGCTGGTGTCATTGATTTCATATCTGGAAGCATGCTTTGAAAAAAAGCTAGATCGCTGTCTGTTTCAGGCTCAGCTCTATGTATGGTCTTCATTTGTAATGCTCTTTGACTGAAATATTCATGTGCTGATTTATTAACATCTTTTAAAGAGATTGCCCTAGATTTATTTAATAGTGGTAGCAGTGGCGGTGTTGGCGTGGATTGATTGGAGATGGAATCCGAATTTGTGTTTTCAGAAGCTAGTTGACCAGTAAACAGTGTCTCATCGACTTCTTCACTATCATTACCGTCTGTGCAATCATATTTGCTTAGATTGCTTTTGGTTGGTCGGGACTTCAAGTAATTGTCTAAAAAATGTAGATGTGGTGAAAGGTAGTACTCTTTAATCGTCTTTGCACCTGATCCAGATGGCAAATCTAGCCTTTTCTTGTTTTTGCTGTAACTACATCGAATATTCTTCCACCGTTCTTTACATTCTTGGGCTGAAAAATATTTAAGGAGATTAGTTACAATGTGTGTTTAGATTGAGGTGCCACTTTTCGCATCGTAAAGTGGCTAATGGAGTTATTTAGTAGTAGTTTAGAAAATTTTGTAGAACGGATATTGGATTTTGTAATAATTTTCCCAGTTCTGAGTGGCACCTCAATGCAAACAGTTAGATTGAGGTGCCACCTTTATATTCATTTAACTTTTGAAGTATTCTAATACAAAATCCAATATCCGTTCTACAAAATTTTCTAAACTACTACTAAATAACTCCATTAGCCACTTTACGATGCGAAAAGTGGCACCTCAATCTAAACACACAAATGTTACATACTTATTGCTATTTTATTTTTGTTACAGATACTACTCAGATGGCTGTTCGTTTACATCACTTTCTGGATATGTATTGAGAGGAGGCAGTACCGTCCGGCAAATTGTGCATGAAACCTCTAGCGTTTTGTGGGAATGCCTACAGCCGGAATATATGCCTGTACCTACACGACAAAAATGGGTAGAAGTTGCTGAACGGTTTTACACTCTCTGGAATTTACCGAATTGTGTTGGGAGTTTAGATGGAAAGCATATTAGAATTACAGCGCCCATCAACTCGGGTTCGACTTTCATAAATTATAAGGGATATTTCTCTATTGTATTGTTAGCAGTTGTAGATGCAGATGGTTTCTTTTTAACTATAGATGTTGGTGAATACGGCCGAAATAGTGATGGGCGAGTATTACAAGTTAAATCTTTTGGACAAGCTATGGATCTAGGCGATCTCGATTTACCGAACCCTACACCTTTGCCTGGAGAAACACAGAATGTGCCCTTTTATTTTGTGGCAGATGAAGCTTTTCCACTAAAAAGAAATATTATGAGACCATATGGTCGAAATCAATTGACTAATGAGAGAAGAGCTTATAATAACAGGTTGTCAAGGGCACGTAAGTCAGTAGAATGTGCCTATGGTATGTTAGCGTCAAAGTTTGGTGGACTTTACACGCCTATTTGCTGCAAACCAGAATATGTTGATAATATTATAAAAGCAATGTGTGTGTTGCATAACGTAATTCGCACATGTGATGGTAAAAAATCAAATCCACGGTTTAGAAATAATTTGATAGGAGCAAACATTAACATGCGATTAATGGGAGAAAATCCCTACCATATCAGGGAATATCTTACAACATATCTAACACAACGATCTCCGATTCCGTTTCAGACTAGACATAATGTTTAAAATTTAAATAAAATACATACCTGTTGCACCGACTTTTATTGCTATTTCTTGCCATATTTTGTCTTGCACATTTCTGTTACTGTACCCTGTCTTAGTGTAGTCATAGATATTCGGGTATTGCTCAATTAACTCGCAAAACTCAATATTAAACTCAATATCGTCACGCATCCTGTATACGAAGCGACGTGCGTCTTGCGTTATCTTTTGTTCGTGACTGAAGGCGGCAAGCGGACGGCGCAGGCACGCCGCTCCTCGCCCCCCGCCACGTCGCCAGCAGATGTAGGCGCAAGCGGCGTCTCGCATTATATACAGTATGAACAAAGATACGTAGCGATATATTTTAAACTGTTCAAATTTTCGTCCATATGGATATTTAAAGGCTGATTTACATTGATACAGTAGCTGGCGCCAGCTACTGTATCAATGTAAATCAGCCTTAATCCATGATTTTAATGAAAATCCGATGTAATTTAACTTATTATGATTTGATTTATGTATTTCGATGTTATTCGTATTTTAAAGTAGTTAAATAGCAAACATAGCGGTTACATATTGCAAACATAAGTACAGTCGACAGCACATCAAGCTATACAGTTTGACCTTGAGCACGCCTTTATTGCACTTGTAATAGTGGCGGCTTTCGTAGCGCAATGTTACACTTGATGTGCTCTCGACTGTACATAGGAATTATAATGATACAAAAGGAGGGAATTAGTATTCGAAAAAAAACCGAAAGGAGGTGTATTAAATGTTATTTCCACTAAATAGCACCTTGTATAATAATACTCTGTGCCGTACCGTCCCCGCGTCTGTTTGCGCAGATATCGCGCCTGCACCGTATCTGCGCCGTGTCTGTACCGTACCTTCGTCTCGCCGTCTTCTATTTGCGTTGCCCCTAAGAAAATGTTTATTTGCTTTAGTTAATTTTATAACTTTTTTCTTACGTCTTTGCACCTTAGTGGTTGTACAAGAAATAGGACGCTTTTTGTTAACTACAGGGTTTTTATAATATAATATCATTTTATTTTTCTAATATGAAGGCGTAGTTCAATATTTTTATGTTCTTCTCTAAAGTTTATACAGAACCCAAATTGATCAACTATCTTAATAGATATCGATGTAATAGTATTTTTGTTCACTGGAAAGTAAATAAGGTTTCGCGGTATTTCTATGATTCGCTGACCTGTAGCCGCATTAGATACAAATTCATGAAGTATATGAGTTGGTAACCCGTTAGAGTATGAGCCGTGTACAAGATCACATTCAATTCTGATCACCGGAATAATGTCGTGATTAAGACGCACTTTTGGTATTGAATTTAATACTGAAAAATATAACAAACCACACTCATATTGGCCAGATAAATACAGAGGTGGTTGAAAGAATGTATCCAATTCTGATTTATTTCCAGAGATGGTTACCGTTATAGACATGCTAGTAGACTGAACACTTTTAGGAGATCCTGATCATTTTATTCCTTGACTACACCAAAAATTCTTTAAAAAATGTAAACATAGGTGTCCACAATTGTAAGGGTGGTCGCGCTGTATATTATCACAATTATAGTGTACTTTAACACCGATGTATTTTATAAACTCCTTTGGTGGTTTAAGATTTCCATAACTATCAAAATATTCAATATGATCATTGTTTTTTGCATAGGCTACCCAATGAGAACCTGGATTTTTAGAACTATCTAAATTAACAACTCCACACTCTTTTTTATAAGGTTGTTTAGGGAGCTCATCTCTCATAAATACACCTCGAAAATAAGGAATATTATTTCCATACTTCAAAATGTCAAAGTTAGTTAAGGCTCGTTTGGGTAGCCGATGTCTTAGTTTTTTTCTTTTGATATAAAAATTCCAAGTCCGTGTTTATGCGGTTTAAGGTGTAAACCTTTTCCAATGCAAAGAGCTTCCATTTTTTCATTGTGTCTCTTCGATTCAGCCAATTGCTTTTTAGCTATCTTGAATTCATTTATAGTTTTAGCAATACCAGCTGCACCGCCTGCTAACGCTCCCACCGCCGATAATCCAGCAAAAATAGGAATCAAAGGTAATACACCACCACTTTTCGGTATAGGAATAACTCGAGGAAGTTTAATGGATGAATCGCCAGCTAATTCTCTGGCAGCCGCCATAGCTAATTCTATCGCCACTTTTTTGCATTTCGGCTTTAATTTTTTAAAGCGTCTTTTCGTTTTACTAATAACATTTTTAAATTTACTTTTTAACCCTTTTCCCGATGTAACTTTCCGAGAGCACTTTTTGTTGCTTTTCTTTTTTAGACCAGAGCCGTTCTTAATTTTTGCAGACATTGCCTTGCATACTAAACGCGCCATGATTTTTTCGCATACACTCGCATCCGAGGCAACTACTCGCTCTTTTGCCCTTTTTAACAAAATTAAATCAGCTTTGTGACGATCCTTTAAGTTTGATGATTTGTGATAGGCAATATCGTGTTCTTTGCAATATTCGTCTAATTTATTAATACCTTTATCTCTATTTGCAAGCCTTTTAATTAATTTTGTACCAGGGCCACAATAATTGTATGCAGGTAAGTGTAGTTCAAATGGTAAATTGTTTATAAGCCAATTGAGAAGACTACTGTCTCCAATACACATCATAAGACTAATGAATCTGAATCGAGTGCTTTAATAAATACTTACACGCTTCATCAATGACTAACTTTTGTGTTAATTTTATTTTTATTTATAATACTATATTCGATTTATCAATCCAACTGTTTTCAGTAGAAGATAAACCTAGCCATTTTACTAAAACCCTATTTCCTTTTCTTCTAAGAACTTTCTCTACTAGATATACATTGTGATGTTTTGTCTTTTGAAGCTCTTGCGCATAAAATGCTCCTAAAATAGGTTGACCTCTGATTGTATCTTCAATTAAGTAGGTGATAGGAGTAGTATTTTGTATTTTTCGAATTTTAAATATTTCCGCTGACCAGTTATGGGTATATCCTTTTTCAAATGTTCCTTTGTACTTGCTGATACGCACATAATCACCTACATTAAACTTGCTTCTTATACTATCATTTTTTACCAATCTTAAGTATCTTTCTAATATTCGTTTTTTATTAATGTTATCCACGTTAGCGGGGATTTCATCAATTGTCCGATGGTAAGTGTGATTGTATTTGTAAATAATGTCATTAAGGGTATTATCTACCCAATTATAGTTGCCTTTTAAACTAAATTCCTTATAAAGTTTAGATTTCAATGTTCTGATAAATCGTTCAACTATCGAAGCCTTTTTTGTTGAGAAGGTTGAATAGTGGTTAATTTGATTAGACTTCATAAGCTTTTGGAATTTATTATTATAAAATTCTGTTCCATTATCTGTTTGCAGATTTTTAGGAACACGTCCTATAGCTAGGACAATTTTGAAACAGTTACACACTTCATCTTTGGTTTTAGTTTTCAGAGGTAAGGCTCAAGCGTACTTTGAAAATGTATAAATAACAGCAAGAATAAATCTACAATTTTTATTTTCTTTTGAAATTGATTGCATATCAATTAAATCTGCTTGCCACAGGTCGTCTATATCTTTCATAATAACATGTCTTCGGGGAAAGTTTACCCTCACATTTTTATGAATTTCGTTTACCACGTCAGCTTTGCTCATGTTCAGAATTCAGTACATTTGTCTTGAATTCGTGTATAATACTGAATGTAAAGCATATTATTACGACTATTTATTCTTTAATTATGCCGGCTTCTTTTAATTCTTCAATTATCGCTAAAATTTCATTATCATGGTTTGTATTGCCAGCATCTCTTGAAGCTACTAATAGTTTCAATCTTTCGACTAATTCGTTAGGATCATCCCAATATACCAAGTCGGTGTTGTTTTTGTATTTTTTTAGCGCTGGTAAGTTTCCACCAAGTTTAGTGTGAGGAAGTTTATCATCGTTTGACGATTCAGAAAATAGAGGTTTGATTATTTTACAATATTTTATACCTTTGTCACCTCTTATTTGACCTTTAGGATTAAAATCTCTTTTATGCGCATTTGTATAATGTAGCATATCCTTATAGACAAGTTTATCTTCGATCGATATTAATTTTAAATCAGGTTTTCTTCGAAGTAAAAGTTCTTTTAGACCAGCCGTTAAATTGTAAGCTTTGTCGCCGATTTTAATTAAAATAATATTATCGTTATTCAAACTATCAATTTTAGAAAATGATATCGCCGAATTACCCATCATTAAAGTTTTATTTTCACTTCTAATTCCAAATGGTATACTAACACCATCATAAATATCAAAGATATCATCACCCTCTAACGACATTTCTAAATTATCTATCGTTTCCTTTTTAGCATTTTCTTCAACGAATTGGGCAGAATTAAGATTTGCATCGTAATAGTCATCGAACTGCGTAAATGAGCTAGTATTATTTTCATCAGATTCGATTCCTTCAGAGTTATTTAGAGTTGTATTTTCAATTTGTTTATTTTTTTCTTTAGTTCTATTAGAATCAACTAGAGTGTTTAGAGGATCTGTGACAGGTTTTAGCATTTTATCAAGTGACAAGTTCATTGTATGTTCCTGATTTTTCATTTGTTTTATTTTGTTTTTTATGGAGTCGACAGACTTCACTAATTCCATTTTAATATTTTTCTCCATCTTTCAATAAAAATAACAACTGTATACAGCTAAGGAAGAAATAATACTAAGGTCATTTATGGGTGTTATTCATATTAAGTTTGAACCTTCATTCAAAGTTTAAAAAAGTATCAAATTCTGTCTATACCTTCCATTGTTTAATGGTGACTCTTTGTTAATAAGTAGAAAATTATAAGGGTTACTCCAAACAGTTTTACAAATGTCTTTAAACTGATTCCACGGTAGATCAGAATTTACATGTTCTTCATAGATATGCTTTAAGTTCACGTCATCTTGTTTAAATATTATAAGAAAATTTGCATTATCACGCAGCAACTGTTTTGGAATTTTCGAGTAAGTTTGCGATAAGTAAAAGCAGTCAATTTGTTTATGTCTTCCCATTGAGAAATAATTACGAATGTTTATTTGCTTTTCACACACAACATCATCAAAAATAAATACAGAATTTGTTAAAGCTTCATTCGGAGCTATAACATCTTTGTCGTCATTGAACTCATTGAACTGTATCTGAGGTACTCTTCTTAATACTTCCCTTAAAAAACGATATTTTGGCTGGAAAGTAGTTTTCGAGTAAAGGTAGAGATTTTTAAATTTAAGCCCATTTTCATGCAGCAGTAAACTGATTATGACGTTTGTTTTGCCGCAGTTCGAGGGTCCGCATATTATACACCGAATCGTATTAGGCAATAAAACGCTGTCTGATCTGACAGCTAGACTCATTAAAATTTATATTTTTCACATTCAGGGATATGGGTTGTTTGATCAACTTCATCTTGTATACTACTTCCGAAAACCACTATCCTTCTAAATATATATTATATATTGGTGCATAATAAGATTTATCAGTGGTAGCTAGGGACCAACCAAACAGCCAGATTGGCTCCTAGTCTACCACTATCGTTAACTGTATAGTACAGATCCTTTTATAGACGTCAGCAAGTGAAACAAGAGGTGATTCACCTAAAATCAGATAATAATAGATTGAAAAAATTTTTTTTGATTAGGTTTGCTATAAGTAAATTTAATTATTACGTAACATTTATACATATATACTTTATCTTGAGCTATCCTAAACTTTCCTGCAGTGCCAAGTCTAAACTTGTCACCGCAGGAGACTAAAGATAGGTATGTATAGAAATGAGCTAGGTAATGACTCGTACATTAAGTCATTTTTGTATGAACTCGTATTACTAGCACTTCACCTGTGACTTCTGCCGAAACAAGCACATAGTTCAGTTTACTACTATTGTTCCAATAAGTAGGACCTAAACAACTGAATTACAATTTAATTATATCTTCAAGGTAAGTATTCCTATAATTATGACGTGCCAATACTTAGTGATTAGAATTTATGTATAAGCTTTCTTTTTCCTTTTTACAGAATTATGTCTACCTCCCCATCGTACAGTCCTGTGGAGAGTGCTCTTTTTGCGGCGCGCATCCATTTTAATTTGTTGCTATCTAAAGCATCTTTAATTTACTTAAGTTATAATTATTTTATTTTATTACAGGAAACGAATAATCTTTGTTTAGACGACGCCTACGCTCTTGGAAATCCATTTCTTTATGCGCAAGACGCGGGAACTTTTTACACCGCAGAAGCAGAACTAGCACATCAGGAGTATTTAAATAAAAAAAAGGAAGAGGAGAAAGTGGAAAGTAAAGACCTTAAAAGAAAGAAAGGTAATATTAATAAGAAGGCCATAAGAAAGTCTCCTACACAACCTTCATCTTACGTCATTCGGAAGGAGACAGGAAAACCTCATCATTTATTAAAAATACAAATATATGATCTAACCAGATGCGATAAAGACGCTAAACAAAGTTGTGAAATTGATAATGATGTTGCTGATAGCGCTGACGTAAGCATCCAGTACCTTGTGAATGATGATTATGATGATATTTTAGATGAAACTGAGCATCTAGTCGGTAAAATAGTGAAAAAAATTAGTAATAAGCAGTATTAAATGTGTAATATGAATAGTTTGTTTTGAGATTGTGAACATGGAAGTGTGTGTTTATTGGTTAAATACTTTTTAATATGTAACTATAATACTTAGATTATCAGGCTAATTGTGTTTGTAATATTTAAGTAAAAAAAGTGGTAATTTAAATGTAATACTATGTTTAAAAAAATATATTAAAAAATAAAAACTAACTCATATTAATACCAATATAGCTGTTTTATTACTTTTCCTTTTCTTGAGGGGTATAGGTACAGACGTTACCATATCAAGCTACTACAATCTATCAAAGTTCTTTAGTAGATTCTCAACTTTACCGCTAAAGCATAAGGCTCAAGGTTGATTGGGAAAATTGGACAGTTTCGAATAGCTTGATGTGCTAGTGTCTGGACCTATTGGTGCTCCCACATTGCCGTTATAAAATGTTTGTAAACATTTTATAACACCAAAACATTTACTAACAAATGTTAACAATTGTTGCACTTTGTTAGAAACTGTTACATGTTATAAGTGCTCCTACATTGATGGAAAATGTTTAAACATTTTATAACATCTAGTATTGGCTCGCAGTTTGGTTTCGCCTTCTGAGGGCCGAGGACGTCTACACGAAAATGGAAGAAGATTTGCTCATTGGAATAGCTTTTATTTTTTGTTTAAAAAAGAAGAAAAAGCGCTCTTATTGGATGCGCCAAACGCTAAAAGCTAGAGGAAAATATAGTGCCACAGACTATCTCAAGGATTTGGGTATTGACGGTTGCTTAAAAGATTTTATAAGAATGAACAGTTCCGAATTTGAATATCTACAAAATTTAATTGGGGCAAAAATAGGCAAACGAGACACTACATTAGAAAATCTGTAAGTGTGACGGAAAGACTTGCGGTAACGTTAAGATTTTTGGCAAC
Source organism: Eugnorisma glareosa (assembly GCA_947578425.1). NCBI lineage: Eukaryota > Metazoa > Arthropoda > Insecta > Lepidoptera > Noctuidae > Eugnorisma > Eugnorisma glareosa. The sequence goes on along the minus strand of OX387960.1, from coordinate 12,137,086 downwards.
TGGTAGCAGTTATAAAAGTCTTGGAAATGTGTTCAAGTTGTCAGACCAAGTGATATCTATTATCGTACCAGAAGTGTGCGAGGCTCTCAATGAGGTTTTAAAGGAATACATACAGGTAAGTCAAACAACATTTTTAATTATTTTTTTATTTACTTTTAATATGATCTAATCTAATCATACTTTAGGTAGGTACCTACCTTACCTTACTAATAATTTTTGTAATAATTAACAAACCAAACATGTATTTTTTAATTTTTGTTGATTCCAACAAATCGTGTAATGATTGGGTCGAATCTTGGCTTGATTCCGATAAATTAGACGGACTCTGTGTTCTTGCGCTGGTACGAGTATGTGTCCTGGAGTTATCCGAAGAACTGGTTTCAAATGAAGCCGAGGGACTCGGTGCGGTGTAGTATCCTCTCGAGCTACAGTCAGCATTATTTTCCGAAAAAGTGGATAGATTTGGTTCAGAGTTGTATCCCCAGGAACTACTAGCGGTTGGGTCTGTAAAGGTTGTTGGAAAATCATATTGTCCCATTGTCGCATTGTACAAAATATTGTTAATGTGATGTTGAGCAGTATTCTTAGCATGACTGTTTTTTATTTGTTTCAGTTTCATCGAGACATACTCTCCAAATGCGTCATTTTCATCCCTGCTTTTTCTAGATTCGTACATTCTTTGTAAAATATTTACAGCTTCTTGTTGTGTTGGATCTTGTTCTACTTCAGGCCGTCTTCTTTTCCGAAATGGTTTTGGGGTGGCGAAAGGCGTGCCCGTAGTTTCATCAGTGACAGTATTTCCTGTTTCGTTCAAACTGAGAGTGTTTTCTGAAGCAATTCTGTTTTCTTCGTTACCCTGAAAGAATAGAATTAAACGATAATTTCAAGTTATAGGCGCGTCAAATTAGCTAAAATTGTAAAAAAATCTATAACCGCGATTTTCTTTTTCTATTACTTAACAACCCTTAACTGAAATCATATTTTTTTATAGTGTATTCTATTAATATTTCATACTTAATAAAAATATCCAATAAAATTTGTTAGAATAACGAGTTATAAATTTATTTTTCGCGCCTATTTCTTAATCTTCTATTTTTGTTCCAGATACCAACAACACCTCAAGAGTGGCTACACGTGGCGAATTCATTTGAAGAAAAATGGAATTTCCCAAATTGCTTAGGAAGTATCGATGGAAAGCACGTAGCCATACAAAAGCCAATTGATAGCGGCAGTGAATATTACAACTATAAAGGATTTTACAGCGTTGTACTTTTAGCGATAGTGGACGCAGAATACAACTTTCTGTATGTGAATATTGGCTGCCAAGGACGCATAAGTGATGGCGGAGTTTTCGCAAACACAAAATTTCGAAATAAAATTAACGACAATAGTTTGAAAATACCCAGTGACAGCTCACTACCAGGCAGAAACAAACCTGTTCCTTATGTGTTCGTAACAGATGATGCGTTCCCTTTAGAAAAACACTTATTAAAACCTTTTCCAGGACCACAGGATAGCAATTCTAAGGAAAGAATCTTCAGTTATAGACTGAGTCGTGCGAGGAGAACAGTAGAGAACGCATTTGGGATTTTGTCAGCCAGATTTAGAGTTTTACGAACTACAATATTATTAGATCCAGAAAAAACTACTACTTTAATTATGACATGCGTGCTACTGCATAATTTTATAAGAAAAACTGAATCGAGCATGATTTACGCTCCATCTCAATACTATGATGGAGATGACATAGTAACTGGTACACGTATCGATGGACAATGGAGATTAGAACAGCAGCAATTAACACCACTTGAAGCATGTGAATCCCTGACAGATGATGGGAAAGAAATAAGAAAAGAATTCGCAGAATATTTTTCAAATGAAGGGGTTTTGGACTGGGCATCTAAATATTATTAAAAGACGTTAAAATAAAACTCACCTGCAACCCTCCATCGACAGTTAAACTTGGAATATTTTTGCCTTTAAGGAACATGAGTTTTTTAAATGCAAACCAATTACTTGACTCATTAGCTCCTGCACCAGATTTATTAGATTTACATTCTCGGTTAAATTGACCTACGAGTGATCGAATCTTTTTTTCAATTACTTTTTTATCCATATTAAATTCACTGGCAATTTCCATCCAAGCATCGTGTTTTTTATTTCGGTCTTTGTAGCTCTCTGACATCGTGTTCCATAGTACTTCTCTTGCTTGAAACATTTCAATCAGTTTGTAAACATCATCGTTATTCCAATTACCGGACATATTTTATTGCTTGGCGCACGCGCAACCACTAATACACACGCACAGCGATGCACGCTGACACAAAGGGACTGACAAGCGAGACACCACGCGCAGCGACCTGCGTACTCTAACCCCCACCGCACCGCACCGCCTATCCCGCCATCACCCTTATAAAATGTTTACAAACAAAAGATAACACATGTTTTATTTTGTTATAATTTGTTTTGTTATAAAATGTTTACTAACATTACTAAACATTTTCTAACATGAAAATTTATTTGTGATTAAATGTTTGCTAACAAATGTTTACTAACGTTATTAAACATTTTCTAACGGCAATGTGGGAGCACCTTATTGACCACGATTTGTAAAGGGTAAGGGTAAAGTTAAACAAAAATTATTTCTATAATTATATTTTTTTATTATTATTCATTAGTACAATGAAATTGGTTACACTTAGCTTTTATTTAAAGCAATATTATCTTACATCACCTATCTTAGTGCATCATATTTTTATATGCATAGCTTTTGCTACATTAATACAGTAAAAAAATTGTTTACATACTAGTAATAACAATACAATACATACACAAACAACAATACAATACATTTATTAATAATAATATATCATCCATATATTATACTTATCAAATTTAAATCATATCTAATAAAACATAACTTGTGTCTAAAATACAGTTTTATAATGTCCCCAAGGTAAAGTTTTACTACCATCTTGCTGTATTTGTCGTTTGTCATCATCTCTACTAAACACAAGTTTATTAATTTTTTGAGTATAAATATTATGTTTTTTTGACCTAATTATGTACATATTTTCTCTCAGACATTCATTATATTGTAGAGTTCTTTTATAGTTTTTAATATTAAGTTTTTTGGTAACAGATTTTTTGATACCTTTTGCTTTTCTTATCGAGGTATTTATAGAATCTATACAATATAATTTTGCTCTTAAGCCTACAAATTCAGATATGACATCACCACCCATTTCGTCTTTAAATAATCCTGGTATTTTACAGTTGAGTTATATTACATTTCTTGTTTTCAAAGTTGCTTGTATCGATATATTTAATATGTTTTTTCATGTCCTTATAAAAGTCTTCCGTATGTATTAAGTACAAAGACTGTCAGTATCAGTATAACATAGTTTAATACAATTTTTGTAAATTCGTTTCATTACAGAATAGTGAAAATTATACAAATGAGACTTGGCTAGTTCTAAAATTGAAAATCCGATGTAAATTGGGCGATCAAGAATAATTTTTGTTTGCTGTAATTGAATTGCAATCAGTGACTCAGCGATCACAGACAAATTTTTAAAATTTGGAGCGCTTATGTATTTTTCTGCTCCACAAATTTTATTCGTTTTATTTAATTCATCTTTCCATACATTAACTAATTTCACGTCGACTTGTTTCCTTTTATTTTCGATTGTTTTGCCAAAAATAGAGATATTTTGTTTTAAAAAAAAATCTCTTTCAAAATCTGAACTTGCTTGCTGACGCAATGTTGTATTTAATAATATGTAAGGCGCTAAAAATGCATTATGGTTAAACGATAATATTCTATGAATCTTGACTAAAATCAGTCCATTTTTTAATCATTCTTTCAAGTGAATATAATGAATAACATATTTATATTTGTCGAACAAGTTAGCAATTAATATTCGAAAAAATAGAAAGAGAGTAGACACTAGAGTTGCCACATATTACTTACAAAAACAAAAAAATAACTATAGATCCTACAAGAAACGTTGTATTAAATTAAATCACACTATTATAACTTACTCTAAAGTTAAACGAATAATATTCAAAAAATAGAATAAATAATATTCAAAAGTAGAAACAACGAGGTCAAATATTGCGGACAAAAACAAAAAAAGTTATTAGTCTTTAGAGGGATACAGAATCGGGGAACTGTTGCTAAAATCTTGTTTTACCGCTGAGACCAGCTGGGTAACTGCTTTCCATGTGGGTGTTTTAACATCCACAGCAGTTTTCAAATTAATAAGGGAATGCTGCCACCTGTTGGTTATGTTCGCCTCTAGCTCGCGACTGTTTGAGATGCGTACTTCGATGTAATACTCCCCTCGTCTGGTAGGATCACTTTGATAAGTATTACCGGAAGCAACGCGACGTGACAGGAAATTTTTTAATGTTGCAGCTCGAACGGGTGCAGCCTCTTCATCCTGAAATAATTAAAAATACATTATAAGTTACTTCAATCGTTATAGACCATACCGTCAAGTAGTTTACATGAATCAGGATGATTAAAGGAGTAACTTAAAAAATCTATCATAAAATGCAAACCTACTGATATCTGATGAGTATATACACTAATTCAAGATTCGAGTTATTAATGAGAATTTTCTGTTAATACTTACTCACTGCTCGGTATCGAAACCAAACCCTTACAATAGCACTTACTAATCAGCGCGAACTTATACCATTGAACTGGCGAGATAATAAAAACATAGTAATTAACACTGCATATATAATTATTATTTAATTTCGACTCACCTCAGAATCGTGGAAGATATTTAATTTCCTTTTCTTATTGGTGGCTGACCCTGTGTCAGTCTCCGATTCTGTTTCACTTTCTATTATCACTGCTTTTTTCTTTGGTTTCACTGCTTGTTGAGGCTGTTTTTTCAGTCTGCGCGGCTTGACCTTCTTAATTTTGGATATAGAAGGCCCTTCTTCATCGGATTCAAACGGATTGATTGAAGACCTGCAACGAAAAATTAGTTAGTAAAGATAAATATAAATATTATTTTACTTAGACCAAATGTCTTTATAAGCTTTTATTACATACATACTTAAGCACCTGAACAGCAAAACAAAACGAAAAAAAAAAATATTATTTGAATTTGAACAGTATCTGTTGATGACAAATGCTGTCTATGATGTGTTTCAAAAACACCTCCAGCACCTTTATTTATAGACTACAATTATAAAGTCGCAACCAGAGTACTACTTTTTATATTGATTTTAATTTCCAAGCTAGGGCGATGAAATTTATTTGTTCTAAATTAGGCTCTATAGCCATCTAGTGTAGAGCTTAGTTTTAATTATAGTATGTTAAAATTAGACACTTCAATGTAAACATAGTCTTACCAGACCAATTTGGGAGCAATACTATCTCGACGCCGCTCTGTCGCTGCAATTCGAGACGAAATTTTTATAAGGTAATGATATGTACTCGCAAGTAACACTAAATGCTTAAGCAGCTTAATTTAAAATGGTCTGTAGTACTAAGTCAATTAATTACCATTATAAATTGACTTTCATATTATGATATCGGTAATAATGAAATTTAGAAACATCCCATATTTTGGCAATTTGAAAAGTAATCGTGAACAGATAAAATAATACATCTAGATAAATAAGGTGATTATTTTTCTAATTTTTACACAAATTAGCGTTATTATGGCTGTTTTAATAGATACTTACCAAAAATAGTTTTCATACTTGTAAGCAAATCACATTAGAACACTAATGAAAACAAGTAAAATAGCAGGAGAGCATAAAAGCTCCATTTTTAGAAAAATGATAAATAAAACTTCAAAGCCGAAAATCAAGGTGGCTAAAGGTAAAATCTAAGAAAGTTGCTGCTTAAGTAGTAACCATAGGACAAAGTGGTCCAATATTTTGCCATATCTTTAAAGACACATTTGGGGCATTGGCTAAGAGTGCTACATCACAATATAAATAGTAGGTTTAATAGATGCCTTAGCGAATGCGTCAAAAGTGTTTTGCGGGTTCGATTCCCGCACAGAACAAAAAACAATATTTGTTCATTTTGGTTTTTATGATTTTTTTACATTCTTTTATATTATAATCAATTACTCTATCTCCATAATACCTGTTAAGTACTAGATCTTGGGTTCAGTCCTTTTTTCTGGATTTCTATCCGTATACAAGGCGCCGATGACATTAACTTGTACGGTTGCTAATATATTGAACGCAGTAGCATTCAATACATAGAGCGATGCGACAAGCGGGATGACGTAATTTCACATTGCTGCTGACCGCTGCTTGATGTACCTAAGTTTATGAATGTTGATGAATACTTTTATTGGATGGCAATATGCTGCTTATACGTTTTCTTCAATGTTTTATTTGAACGCTATGAGCGGGGACGTACTTTTACACACGGCTCCACATCAAGTTATAATTTCCTGTAAAAGCTTGATTTCTCAAGTTCTCATTAAACGGAAAGCCTAATACATTCATCACTAGGCACCTACAAGAAGTGTGCCAGGTGCCACAACTATCGACCATGATATTGTTGTTTATAAATTACACGCGATAATTTTGCTCCACTGTAGTTCGACGCCGCGCCAGTGAACGAAACACAATGTTCAATCTACAGCTGTATCGTAGACCGAATGGCACGATAGTACACGACAGTATAAATTGAGGAGTTCTGGGTCACCCATTCGAGCGAACTGCCGTGAACTGGAGGCAATTACAACGAACCGGTAGCAACATTCGCTCATCAATTTAAAACCGTAGTGGATAAAAAGACATCGATTAGTCAATGACAGTACCTAGGGTATAAGACTCAAGATATGACTGGTCAGAAAAAAATTGAACACTAGTTCATCGAACCACCACAACCGATCAGATTAATATACAATTGTTCCCGTCAATAAAATTGGCCCCAATTTTACCCTACTTCTGTTACCTGATAGTCACAATAATAATGTAATAATTTACCTGGGTATATGCGTGCGGACTAGCGTTGTATTCTGCAGCAATTTTGTTCCAGGTCTCATTTTTACTGCGTAAAGACGCACCATCGGTGTCCTTATTCTCCTCTACAGCCTTATATTTTTTTTAAATATCTACAAAGTACTTTTTCTCACTTGGAGTAAAAATATGCTTCCTATTTTCCATTTTTAAACAATTTTACAAATGCGCGATGCGTGTTAGCGAGCTGGTAAACAAACAGATGTTTATGTTCGGCGTTCCTTTTTTTTTTTGACACTGACGCCACGCCACATTGCGTTATGTTGTCTTGCTTGCTGAGTTAACTTCTAAACAATTATGTCGTATTGGGAAATAAATACACAACCTTATTAACAGTTTAACGCTTTCTTGGGTAGTAACCAACTTTATAACATGTATTAGCGCTATTCATTAAATATTTAATTAAATAAAAGTATTACAATGAAAAGTTTTACATCTTTTGACATATCAATAACGAAATGCGACAAGTCTCATTCAAAACTTCGGTCATCGTTCACGAGATCAAGCCATCAAGTACAGCTAGGTGAGGAGCTGATCTTGGTTACTGAGATGCTGATGACGTCATAATGGCGTATCAAATGATAAAGCACTTGAGTACGGTGTTGAGGGACGTTTATTAATACGGGCCTAGAGAACTCCCTCGTCAATAATGACTGGGGTACTTACGGAATCAAACTCTATCCAAGTTTTTACTTTTTTTGTTACTTATGTATATTTCGGTACCGCAGCTGCACTCTATTTATTCTCAATGGCACGTGGGTGAATCATCAAAATCCGCTCGGCTGCCTCCAGGATATTAGCTAACTGTAGCGTTTTGTTGTAGTCTAGATTATTTTCTGCGAATAACGTCTGCCGAATAAAATCGCTCCGCAGACCGCACACAAACTGTTCCCGTAGGTTTTCTTCTAAGTTCGTTTTAAACTCACAGTACCTAGCCATCTTTTTCAAGGCAGCCACGTAGTCCGCTATCAATTCGCCTGCCACTTGCCGTCTTTGACAAAATCTATATCTCTTTGCCAAGATTGACGGTTTCGGTTGCAGATGTGCACGCAGTAGATCCACCGCGACCGTATATGATATATACATACGGTGACTGAGATTGGGTGGTTTGTAAGATGCGAATGATCCGTTACTATCCGGGATGTGTAGTTAAGATTGTTGAATTCAGCATAAAACATAGCATCATTGATAATTTTCTGACAGTACTTGGTAGCGTCTCTGTTCATTGTTCTCAAATTCTCGGCAACATGTTCGCCAAAAGCACTAAAAGTTGGTTTAGTTTTTGTAGTAGATGAGTCTAATCTCTTAGAAATTTTTGGTTAGTACTTCACAAACTCCACTTTTTTCTTAGCTTTTCGAACTGTTATTATCTAACTGCGGCGGTGGCTCAGACCGCGGCGACAGCGGCAAAGCTTGATGTGTATTCATGTCCAATTGTCCATATCCTGAAAAATATACATAATTTTATTACAGATGCCTGAAACCAAACCTGAATGGCTAGTTATTGCGAGAGGGTTTGAGGAAAGATGGCAGTTTCCCAATTGCCTTGGCTAAATCGATGGAAAACACATTCGACTTGTACCGCCACACAAAAAATCCTTCGAGCCAGTTTTACTCCTCCTCCCTCTACTATTATTATTTAAAGCCAGAGGCCGTTGAAATTAATACCAATGTTTTGTAATTTGTATGTCACCAGTTTTATTTTCACAGAAGTAAAAACGAACAGAACATAAAGTTGACAAATAAAACTGACTGCTCAGAAATCTATACCTTTTCAGAAAAAAGGTTTAACAGTTCAAAATGCACACATTTGGATCACTTGTCTTTACATGGAACGTGACATCCTATATTAAACTCATGGAAAATATTTTGAAAAACTTTTTCTTTCACCAACGCTCTATCTTCAATTATATTTTTTTCTTTTGTACATGATAAGTTGCGAAACTCTTGTGGAAGATAAAATCTCTTTTAGTTTTTGCGGCAATACTGAGACGGCAAGTATGGTAAATCTTTTATGTAGCTCTTTATTGCTTCTTTGTTTATTTCTGGTGTTTTGTGTGCAGAAATATGTTTAATTGTTTACCTCGTTCATCTTCTTTAGCTGAACCATGTAAAGCTGTAGAAATAACATTGTGGAGAAATTTCTGCTTAATATCTAGTGTGCTCAGCATAATAATCCATACTAAGATAAAAAGAAACATTGATGTAATGAATGAATTAATAGTCAAACCTACATATAACACTAATACGACTAGATCATTATTTTGAATAAAATTAATGGTAACTAGTGCGAGAGCGGCGACTGGTAGTCCCTTCATACTCACTATTATGTTCAGTGCTTATGAATAAAAATTCTCTCTTGTCCTTCCATTTGTAACATTTTTTTATGGAATGCTACGCACGATTCTCCTACAAAAAAAAATGTGTTTATTACTAGCTCAGGTGGAGACCTGACTGGTACCTTTCGATCAAACCGCTCCCGGTTTGATCGAAAGGTACCAGTCAGGTCTCCACCAGTCATACACTTATTTTTGGCTATTAATCTGCGATTATTCCGAACCTGACCCGAAATCCTAACCCGGTCGCGGGTTAGGTTAGGAACTTGAAAAATAGAATTATATTTGTTCTGAACGTAACCCTCTTCTAAACCTGAACCGACGCACTATGGGAATATAGGTGCTTTGCTGATTAAAAATCTGTAACTTTTTTGTTTTCAGTCATAGTAACTTCAAATTTTGCACACATATAGAACATAGTATAACAATTTTACCAATAATACTTTTAATATAAACTAGTGGTAGCTCGTGGTTTTACTCGCACTTTATTTTAGGAATCCGTAAAAACTTTATATGAATGGATGAATTTGACTTCAATATGATATTTTAATTATTTTTAAATATCTAGACAACTAAATAACACAAAATAAATTAAAACTAAAATATACGAGTATTATGACACATTTTACAATATTTTTACTACTAAGTAAAATATAGGTACACTTAGCTTAAGATGATAAAATTAATAGTATAACCTCTTACTAGTACAATAAGGTACACTTACAAAATATATATCATAAATATAGGGATGTAAATACCAATGCTTTTATAATAAAAGTACTGAATCATTATACTTGAACCACTTCAGGATCTGCAATAAGTTGATTTACTTTCAAAAGAAGTAGAGTTTCTTCGTCAAGTTCCTTGATGTTTTTAGAATATGGCTTACGGATACTTGTTATGTAGGGATCTGATGTATAAAGTAATGTATGGAATACGTCTTCGTTTGTTGCCGATCTGGAACATTTTCTCGCATGATGCAATCTAAAATTTTTGTAGTCTTTATTGCGCGACTCTTGTGCATCTTCCGATAATTGTCCAATTGGTAATACGGCAAAGTGATTGATTATGTTTTCACCATGAATCAATATCTTGTGCACAGATGATGGCATATAGTACCAATTGTACTTGCTAACGTATATCCTTGTCGTTTCTAAAGCATATTCGCCGAACTTTTGAGCGTCAATCATAATACCCGAGGTTAAAGCTTGTAAGATTATATACAATCTGCGTATGAGTCGTTCATCTACACCTGTGATTTCTGCAGCACACCTAGTATTATAAAAGAATCTTCTTGCAGTGTTGCCATCATTACTGTTACCACTAACTTGTCGCGGTTTATCGATTATTAAACCCAACTCTTCACGAAAACGTCTTTGAACCATATTTTTCTTTTCCTGTTTCAGTCGTTTGTTTTCCTCATTCGTTGCTGACCATTTTTCAAACCCGAGATTATATGTGATGTGTAAAACCATCTCCATGCATCTTATACAGGCATGTAATGTTGATAATCCGTACTGAAAACTGTTTTCATTTTCGGGTCTAGCAGTAACTTTTGCTAAATCGTTCATTAGACGAGGAGTAGCACCACAAATAGTGCACGTAGAACTTGAAGAAGTGTCGGTTAATACTTGTGGCACTTTCCCATCTATCATAGTTAGGAAAAGTTGGTGTTTGATCTGTACTCCTTCTCCATGTTTATTTATCATTGATGGATTCAAATTGTCAATTAGGTTTTGAATATTGTCGACAACAGCTTTGGTTTTCTCAGGAGTTTCTTTAGAAAACTCTATCAAAATAGGCCGACAAAACCTTACAGATGAAGGCACAGGATTTTGCCAGACAATAGTTCCCGTAGTTTCATCAATTAATCTTATGGGAACAAAAGAAGTAATAAATAAGTTTGCATCTGAAATAAGTTCAGACTCCTCTGGAAGTTTTTGTTTATATTCACTTTGCCCTGATGAACCGTCACATCCCCATTTACTGTATAAAATCATGTTTTTCAAATCCTCTCTATACACATTGTCAATCAAGAGAATTCTAGCTATTGTATGGTCCAATAAACTTCGTAACGAAACTATTTTAGCATAAGTGTTGGTAACTTCTATCGAAGAAGGTGGTGGGTAACAGCTTTCTTTGCATTCCTGAATTTTATAGTATGGAGGCAACAACTTACAGTTCTTTTTATCGGTCAGATTTCTCAGGTATAAATACTGTGCTTTGGTAAGGTCTAAGTCAATATAAACACTCAAAGCTTCTTCTTCGGATAACGTTTGAAGCGGACTAGAGCCAAGAAACTCGGAAATTGTCTTCTTTTTTTCTGCATCTGCTGCCGATATAATTTCGACAAGGTTTGCTTCAATTCCTTCACCTCTTGATCGTAGGCCTTGCAAATAAGCTTCGAAAATATGCTCAAATCCGTACTCTCTCAGTAGTGTAGTATTTTTTCGTCTCTTGCTTGATTCCGAAAGGTCTTCAAAAGGAACACAAGGCCTTCCTCGTTTCTCAGATGTTGAAGAAGTGCAGGAAGATGATTCATCTTCAGTTATTGAAACTGAATATTCTATATCAAGCCAACTGCTGTACTTTTTCAGAAAATTGTCCTTGTTACGTGATGCCTGAGCCCAACGAGTATTGAACTGCGGTAATAATTTCTTCTGGATGTCACAATTAATAAATTGAATATTTTCAGATGGAACATGACGATTTTCACGTAAAAACGTAGACAGAGCGGACACAGTCTTATCGTTTTCAATATAGAAAAGTATTAATTCACGCCTCGAGCAACTGAATGAGTTCATTGTTATAGTTGTAAATAGTAATTAATTGCGGATTGCAAATAATTAATGTAATTAAACATTTTTGTGCTTCACTTTATATAGGAAAATCAAATGAGTATAGTGTGCACCATGTATCGCCTCAAATCGCCTGTTATCATAGATTTATTCATTCTCACGTAGAACGTTTGCAAAACTACATTTCCGCCGATAATGTATATTAAAACCACAGATATTTGACCAATGATAAAAAAAAACTTTTACCTATCAATTTGCCACAATTATACATTTTGGCACCTCTGCCACATATTACTTCATAACTACTGAACGCGCTAAAATGCGCAGCTGATTATTTACATAAATATTATTAGGTATTCAATGAACGTAGTAATACCAAATTCAGAATGTAGGCAAGTGTAGCTAACAGTCAAAAGTCTCGATGAAATTTAAGAATTTAATTTTTTCCCATATTTGACGAAAATATTTATAGCAAAAATATTTATTCACATAATTAATAAAAACTACTGCATTTAAATCTGTAATTAAACAACCTTTCGAATGATATATAACACTATAAAAGGTTCTTTAAAGACACAACCAAAATTCAACTCTAAGTCCATGATTTTCGAGGTATAATTAACAGAAATTTCTAAGTGTCGGAAATTAACGTTTTTTAAGCAATATTTTACATGACTATTTATTGAAAAATAATTTAAATATGAAAAAATGACTCCTTATCTAAAAAATAAGACCAAGATCATGTCTAATTTGCATCATTCAAAAAAAGTATTTTTAATCAGCTCTTGTTCTACCATTTTCCATAGTGCGACGTATCGTTCCTATCATAACCCGAATTTTCCCCTCACTTCTTTCTGAATAAAAAGTACCTATGTGTCAAATAAGAGTTTAATATTTTCTACATAATCAAAATATCACAGTAACATTACCGAAAACAATAATAAGTACCTATAGTAAACAATAATAACATTTCTAATAAGTGTCATACTTTGAACTTACTTTTTAAACATGTGTCAAATTACGTGGTAGAAGGAACAACGACGCGAAAACGGTTACCACGTATTCAGTACATCATGCTGAGCCCCCTACATAAATTTTTCATCAGTTATTAAAGAAAAAAAACAGCTGTTCCATACATTTTGACCCTTGTAACAAATCTATTTGATCCTATTAAAGTTAAAGGATATAAGTACACTTGTGCATTTAAAAATTTAATAATGGAAAATAATGGATTTACAAATGAGATAAAAAATACAACTGATTACAAAAAGGCCTACCTAACCCGCACTCTATGGAAGCTAACACACTCAATCAGTTCAGTACTATAGAAGAGGCAAGTTCAAGGCTGCTCCGCAGGAAGGCAGCAGTGTAGTTCACGGGGTCAAAACATCAGGGCTGCTCCGCAGGAAGGCAGCAGTGTAGTTCACAGGTCTGACGTCAAGGCAACAGTGTAGTTCACAGAGTCAGAAGTCAAAGGCAGCTCTGCGAGACAAACGCCAGGGCAGGCACGAATATAGTGTCCGAATATCGGGAGTAAAGGTCCCAGGTGTATCTTTTAGCCAGATCACATATAGAAGTCAGGGCAGCTCCGCGAGACAAACACTGTCAGACAACCACTCCTCACACGTACAAATAAACACACTGGATTATTGCAAGAACAATGGAATTGTGTTATTGTCTTTTCCTCCTCATTGCTCTCACAAGTTCCAGCCGCTCGATCGATCCGCATATGGCCCTTTAAAGAAGGCTGTAAATTCCACGTGTGATGCGTGGATGAGAAGCGATCCAGGAAAACCCATGTCGATATACGATATAACGGGGATTGTAGCGTTTGCTATGCCCCTCGCTTTGACATCTTCCAACATTCAAGCCGGCTTTCGCAAAACAGGAATTTACCCATATAACCGATATCTGTTTACCGATATCGATTTTGCTACTGCATTTTTAACAGATAGACCTGGTCGGTACAGGCTCAAAATTTGAATATACAGGGTGGGCCATGAATTAGTTAACATTTGAAAAAATCGTATAAAAAAAACCATTTAACATATTTTAGAAATCGTTTATTTACGAGAAAGCTAATTAGTTGTAATTTATTTTTTTTAAATTATTTCGTCTAAATGACCAACGTTTCGGTTTTTGCACTCATCTAAGCGAGTCCTAAAGTTTTCGAATACTCTTCTGCAAAGAGGCCGCGAGATCGCCGACATCTCTTCGATGATTTTTTCTTTAAGTTGACGCAGTGTATTCGGTTTATCAATGTAGACACGACTCTTTAAATAACCCCATAAAAAGAAGTCTGCTGGTGATAGATCTGGACTTCTGGGTGGCCATGGGATGTCACCCCGTCTGGATATCAGCTTTTCCGGAAACATGTCTTTGACCACCGGCAAGGACTCGTTCGATGTGTGACACGTGGCTCCATCTTGTTGAAACCATGTGTTACGATTATAGCCAGCAAATTCCAGTAGCATCGGTGCTAAGAACTCCCGTAACATTTTCACATACTCGGCAGAATTAACAGTAACTGAACGGCCTCGAGAATCTTCAAAAAAGTAAGGTCCGATGATTCCTTTTGCTGAAATTGCAGCCCATACAGTTACCTTGGGAGAGTGAAGTGGCCTCTCATGTTTAGCTTTAGGATTTTCGCTGCTCCAATACCTGCAATTCTGTTTGTTTACATGTCCATTTAGGTGGAAATGGGCTTCGTCAGAGAATAAGATGTTGTGAAAATTACTGAATCGAGTTAACATTGTTTCGGCATATGACTTACGCAAATTTAAATCATTAGGGTTTAGTTCTTGCACTAGCTGGATCTTATATGGATGTAATTTCAAATCTAATTTCAAAATACGGCGTAATGATGTGCGGGATAATCCTAATTCAGCCGAACGTTTGCGTGTCGATAAATCTGGATCACGTCGAACAGAAGCGGAAACTTGCTGCACGTTCTCTTCGCTCCGAGAAGTCCGCGGGCCGCCGGTTTGTTTCACATTTAGTGTAGATCCCGTCTCTTCGAACTTCTTCACCCATTTCTTTATTAAAGGAGCACTTGGACACTGACTTAAGTCGTGTAAACCATATTCAACGCGAAATAAGCGTCTCACAGTAATGAGCGAAAAGTTGTTTAAATAAAACTGTTTCACGCAGTAAGCGCGTTGCGGCCCCGTGAAGCGATCCATTGCGACTAAATTTCCAAGAAGCGAGCTAGTGCCCCCGCCCGCGCCCGCGCCCCGCGCGGCAATAGTTTGCGCGGTAAGTTACATTTAAATGTTAACGAATTCTTGGCCCAACATTCTTGGTACAACAGATTTTTAAGTTAGGTAGACTGGGTACGTTTGAAACAATTTAGCTTTTATCTTTATAATTTTGTTATTTATTAACCGAGTGACGATTATGATACATGAAATTCAAATGTGAAGTTATGGCTACGATATGGCTGTATCATTATAGTTCCCGGGTTATTATTTTTTTAAATACTTATATGAAATTAAAAAAAAAAACATTTGTTTCATCCGTCCCCATGCTAGGAGCGGTTGAAACAGCGATTGGGGTCATTTGAGACATACAAATAATACAATAAATACTAAGGAAGCGTATTTTATTTATCATTAAAACTAATTATGGCACCATATAACAACATTAATCGGTCTTCAAGGTTTCATCAGCCTTACAGGTAATAGTAAACATTTAAAGAATTTCTAAAATCAATAAAAAAAGAATTGTCAACGCACACACCGTCAACACCAGTACTTGTAACACACACCAGCGCGACGAGGGGACCGGGCGGCGCGGCGACCGGACAGGAGCTCGCGCGCCATTATCATGACACACCGCAGCCGCGATCGCACGCAACTTATTTAAACTAATCTTATTAGAATTTATTAAACCTTTTTACCATACAGTCCGCTTATTATTAACCTGGGCCTATCTATGGTCCTTCGAGCTAATAGGGGAAAGTGATTTAATTAGCGTCGCGATCGAAAACCACGTCACCATCGCGCGTCCAGAATATTCGGCTGGAGGTCAAACAGCGGACATCGCAACAGCGAGCGCAGCCTACTAGCGTCTGGAGGCAGCTACTCAAGCAGCGTGGGTCACGTCAGACGCAAAGCACGAAAAACACCACCACGCGTCCAGAATTTAACTGGAGGTCAAACAGCGGACTTCGCAACAGCGAGCGCAGCCTACCAGCATCTGGAAGCAGCCACTCAAGCAGCGTCGACCACATCATTCGTAAAGGACGAAAAACACCACCACGCGTCCAGAATTCAACTGGAGGTCAAACAGCGGACTTCGCAACAGCGAGCGCAGCCTACCAGCATCTGGAAGCAGCCACTCAAGCAGCGTCGACCACATCATTCGTAAAGGACGAAAAACACCACCACGCGTCCAGAATTCAACTGGAGGTCAAACAGCGGACTTCGCAACAGCGAGCGCAGCCTACCAGCATCTGGAAGCAGCCACTCAAGCAGCGTCGACCACATCATTCGTAAAGGACGAAAAACACCACCACG
This sequence comes from Eugnorisma glareosa, assembly GCA_947578425.1. Taxonomy (NCBI): domain Eukaryota; kingdom Metazoa; phylum Arthropoda; class Insecta; order Lepidoptera; family Noctuidae; genus Eugnorisma; species Eugnorisma glareosa. The sequence continues at coordinate 12,120,424 of OX387960.1, read as the reverse complement.
CGTCCAGAATTCAACTGGAGGTCAAACAGCGGACTTCGCAACAGCGAGCGCAGCCTACCAGCATCTGGAAGCAGCCACTCAAGCAGCGTCGACCACATCATTCGTAAAGGACGAAAAAAGGGTTTGATAGCAGCAGTTTCGTGAGTTCGACCAATTCATTCTTTAAAGCACCAATCTATTCAGTATCATCAAACATTCAGTCAACTTGCTAAATTGCCATCCATTCCCATTTCCAAGCATAAATTCATCCATAACAAATTTTAACGCAATTATTGAAACATAAGCAATTATTGCATCAGATTTTTTTTTCTCTCACCGCCTACCTACATTTACTTTTCTAAACATTCTTGCCAATCTTTTAGAATTTCGACTAATTCCAATCACCAATCATTTCATATCATTATTCGATCGAATAAAATTACCATTTTAAATAAACTAAATAAAAACTTTTTTTAAATCAAATAAACAATGAAAATAAACTTGGCTTAGAGATTAATCAGAGTATTTAGAGTTGCTGAGCCCACTGTTTACACGAAGTATATTGAATCCATTTTTCTCCGGATCTGCTCTCTGAATATGGTGTTAAGCAAACAATACAGAGGTATTCTTCCTTTTCCAATTCTTCCGATGACAATTCCTTCTGAGTTTTCTTTTTTTTTTTCCTTTTTAAATTTTTTCTCTACCTTTTCTTCCGGTCCGTTTTAATTTTTCTTCATGCTCTTTTCTTATCTCTTCTTTCTCTGATGTATCAGTATAAATAATTGATTTTCTAGTTTTCCGCCCTTTATTACATTTTCTTGGGGGTGCTTTTGGTAATGGCCTTACTGCCTCCGGAGTAAAAATGGTACAACCATTAGTAGCTTGTGCACTTGTAGACGGTCTTGGTGAAATTTCTTTTGATAGATACCGGCGCTGTCAAGTCTAGGTGGTGTATTTATAGTTTCTTCTGGTTCATAAACGTTTAATTGCTGGATTATTGGAACTGGTGAATCAAGGAGAGCTTGTTGTTCAACTGTTGGCTGGATAGACAACTGTAATTCCTCAGTTAAAAGAGAAGGTGATAGTGGAGGTGTTTCATCTTCGGTTGGATTTTTATTAAATATAGGAACAACTGCAGACTCAATAGTATTTTCTGGATTAGGTCTATCGGTTATCTCAGTTGTATTGTTCGGATTAGGTCTATCTGTTAAAAATGCAGTAGCAAAATCGATTTCAGTAAACAGATATCGGTTATATGGGTAAATTCCTGTTTTGCGAAAGCCGGCTTGAATGTTGGAAGATGTCAAAGCGAGGGGCATAGCAAACGCTACAATCCCCGTTATATCGTATATCGACATGGGTTTTCCTGGATCGCTTCTCATCCACGCATCACACGTGGAATTTACAGCCTTCTTTAAAGGGCCATATGCGGATCGATCGAGCGGCTGGAACTTGTGAGAGCAATGAGGAGGAAAAGACAATAACACAATTCCATTGTTCTTGCAATAATCCAGTGTGTTTATGTGTACGTGTGAGGAGTGGTTATCTACTATGAGTAAAACTTTGTGAGACACAGAAAACTTAGAATGCTTTTGAAAGTGTTTTAGAAAATGCAGGAATGATTCATCTTGCATCCAACCTAAGGGATTTGCGGTTCCACTAGACCCTATTGGCCCATCCCTAAGAAAATGTTCTTGGAATCGCGCTCGCGGAAATACAAAAAATTGTGGGAAAACATTTCCAATGGCGTTTACTGCAAAGGATACTGTCACTAAAATACCTCTTTCACCTGATGGTAGTGAACCAACTTGACGAGCACCACGTCTAGCTATAACTCTGTCGGGCTTTTGCACGGTGGTTATGCCGGTTTCATCTGTGTTATATATATCTTGGGGCTCAATGTATAACGGTCCATGACAATGGACAGATTATCATAGAAGACGTCAACGTTACTTTTATTAAAGCTTGTCGCCCTTGACATGGTTGTAGCTTGTGCGGTGCGTACGGACAGTTCAGGGTTTCTTCTCATAAATATCCGAAACCATTCCTTACCAGCCATTCCGTTGTCTTTCGAGGTCGTGATAAATTATACTTAATGGTAAGTTCGCAAGCTAATTTTCTCACCTCTTTCTTAGATAGTCCGAAATATATATCAGCACATTGAATCAAATATTTTGATAATTCTCGCTGCTGATCTTCATTGAAAACACGATTGTGTGCTTTATACCCCATACCTTAATCGTCTTTCCCGGACGCATTTCGCTTTCGAATGTATCTTAACAGGGAACAGTGGTTTATACCATGCTTGTCCGCCGCTTTCCGTAGTGAATCTCCAGTTTTACCCCCTCATATGCATTACTATAGCTCGACAAGTTAATTTCGCCTCTCGAAGTCTTCCTCACTCGGACTCTCGGCATCTACAAAAAATAATCATTCTGTTTCAACCGCACCCACATAAAATGTTTCAACTGTCCCCAACACCACTTTTGGTAAAATATGCTTTATAGTTACGATAGTAATAATAGCACATTAAAAATAGTCACCATCCCTTATTCTACAAGCTTCATAATAATCACAAACGGTGTTCTGCCTTTTCGCAGAAAATTGTTTGCCAGATTATCACTTGCCAACCAACGTTTCGGCGATGTTTCACTTTGACAACTAACGATTAGCAAATTTTTGTATGACAACGTTTCATTTGGTAGAATTATTGTTAAGCTGATTATTATAATGACACAAAACGTTTGGGGCATTTATCATTTGTCAACCATTTCACTAGGCCACACAACTTTTACATGAATGACGTTTTGTCGGTGTAACAGTTCCCTTTTCATACATTGATATAATGATAAAAAATAAACTTTTATTTAACAATCTCAAAAATAACATTAAATCTTTAATTGGCAGCAATGTACAGCAACAATTTTTCCTCTGAGTATGTAGCTTTGTGTTCAAGAATTCTGTTGATTCTTTCTTCTTTGTCCAAGTACTTTTTTGTCTTTGGTTCTGGTGGGGCACCGGTTAATATATTATCCATATCCCCTTCGTTGGCAATGGTTTCCTTCATAATTCTTTTATCAATTCATATACTCCTGGGTGTCTTTTATCAATGATATTGTTGATTTTGTTATGCCAGCCTTCGGCCGAGTTCTGTGTTCGTGGTATATTCATTTTATTTGTTTCATGAAAGCTCCAAAAACTAGGTTGTTATTTAGGTTGTGCGTTAGAAGTTCCGTGTACATAATTCTCGAACCAATGAGCTAATTGTTGCCAATCTTTATCTTTAAATTTTTTTTGGATGCTGTTGAAATATATGTATATTTCAGATTCCTCCAGAAAACTGAGTGCTAACAAATCTTTTGGCGAAACCCTGGTCTTGAACTTGCCTAAAACAAATAAGTTTTTTTTAATAAGTACACAACAGAAGTCTAAGGTTACGATAGGTTAGGTTAGGTTAGAGTATGACGTGTCCACTGTCTGGAGGACACGGCGTGGCATACGCTGGCAGAGTGTGCCGCATGGGAGGAGCTACGCCGTGCCCTCATAACAGAAGTCGGAACCGACCTGACGCTGCCGGCCGTTGCTCGTTCGATGGTCGGGAGCGCAGAGTCGTGGGACCCGGTGATCTCCTTCTGTGAAACCGTCATCTCACAGAAGGAGGCTGCGGAAAGGTTGAGGGAAGTCGAAACCACTCTCCCGACCCGCAGCAGACGTACTGGGCGTCGGCGGAGGGCGGACAACGCCCTCTTCCAGCCCCCCTAAACGGGTCCAGAGGGTCGGCGGACTTGGGGACGTCCGCCGCCCCCCCATATAACTGGACCCGAGGCGGTGGCGCGTAGTGTTCCACGCGCGCCCCTACTGAGGTCGCGGGGGGAGTACACCTCGCAGAATTGAGGAGCCCCGCGGACGCGGGCCGGCACTAGCCGGGGATCGTGGAAGGCGCACTAGCTCCCATGATCCCCGGTGCAAGTGTGGGAAGGGAACACCGGGGTGGTTTTTAGTCAGTTAGAGTCTGACAGACCCCTCCGCCCACCCCAGGGCGGGGGACATCCGTGAGGATTTTCCACCCCGAAACCAAAAAAAAAACGACAGTAGGCTCACGGCGGTGTTTTTTAGCGAGTGCAAGCCCCACATAACAAAACCGTCTCCCCGGACGGTGCGGTATGCTTTAGGCATTCTTCACCGCCTAATAAAAAAAAAAAAAAAGGTTAGAGTATGACAAACAACGCACGAGCCGAGCGAGCGAAGCGAGCGTGCCGCGGCAGCGGCCGGCGATGTGCCAGAACCGAATCGCTTTTGTAAACGGAAACAGTTAAGGTAGGTTAGGTCACATTAAAGATAAAGTAAAAAAATAATAATAACAATAACTACCTGTATATAATTTGTCCCAAATGAAAATGGCATCCTTGAGCACTCTTCAATACACTCACTCATTTTATTTATTACATCAATAAAACATACCACAGTAACATTCCACAACTAATGATGTAAACACATTATCGTCGATGAGTCAATTTATTCGTACTTACCTACATTGTACCGTCATGGTGTTAATGTCCTTAAACAGTTCCCTTAGTGAACAACTAAGCATATGCGTATGCGATTGGGAATTAAATAAAACGAAATGGATAATACAAAAATGTATTTTTATTTCTTTAATCTTTTCGTACAGTATACAATGTGCAAATTTTTGAATTTTATCGTTTTTATCATAGTCTGTTCTGGACCCTCTTAATAACTTATTTGTGTTTTTGCACCAGTTATACACAAATAAATGAAGGGTTATTTGCTCAATTTTTAAAATTACCTCTTTTTTGTGCGCATTGCATTTTATAAAACTGTAGTCAATTACTATTGATAATATAGTTTTCATGTTTTTTCTAAATATACCCATATCCATATCTCGAATATTACAAAAACACTATGAATGTAAGTGATGGACATATTAGGCAAGTTTTATTTTTGAAATATTCCCTGATCTTTATTGCACTTTAACTAATATCTTTATTATACAATGACTCTCTACATAATCTGCACTTTATTTTTAATTTGCGCATCACATATCCAGTCACATAATCTATTTGTGCTCTTATTTTTGGATCATTCCTTTTAATTTCTAAATCTTTAAAGATGTGGTCACTATCAACGTCTTCAAAATCTACTTCCGTTGTACAAGCTGACCTCTCACATGTCTCAAAAAACAAGATCTTTAAAGATTTAAATATGCTGCAAGAATCCACTTCACAATTGGATCCTGGTGAATGTACACTGCTCATAGTATTAATTAGCAGTGAGGCAAAAGCTGCTTCGGAGGAAGCACAAGAAGGAGAATTATTTCGGTAACCATTTATGCTTCCGAAAAAGTTTTCTAAAGGGTCCTGATTGAAGTGGCGCATCCAAAGATATGTCAGCTTATATTTTTTTTGTAATACATCTACAAGATATTCTATATTATATTATAGTGTGTAACCAGTTTTTAATAGAGGTGTAGTGACATAGTACCGTCACACAATTACCACATACCTCCGAGCAAGTTACCACATACCTTCAAACCAAAATATTACCACTCAACACTGAACCAGTTACCTTACCACGTTTATGACGTTCCGCAAAGAAACAGAGAAGCAAGCATCTTGAAAAAGACGTTGGTTTGTAAGGAAATAGGATGGAGGCACGGGCACAGCACGGCGTCATCACAACAGAAATTTTCCTCGTGAACAGCTCTCTGAATTTTTTGTTGTGTTTATTTCTGGCCTCTTGGGCCTCTTCAGAGAGCTGACCTACAGGAAGTAAACAATTTGATATTATATCATTGCCATGATATAATATTTTGTGTAGACTAATAGGCATTGGATACCATGAATATTCTCTTATGTATAAATATCTAGTTAGTTTGACGTACTCTTCAAACTTATCTACAATAATAGGAAACCCGCTATTAATGCACTGTAAAATCACATGCAAACGTTTAATTAAATTACAATTAACGCCTGCTATTTCTGACGACTTTCAGCATTCCGAAAAAAAATACGGGCTGTATTTCCGTCGTTCGTATTTCCTGCTTGTTGTTCAGGCATGTCTACCAAAATACCTAATTCACGCCTAAACTTCTCTTCCAAAAAAAACTCTTTTTTTTGGATTTTTGTAAAATGATGGTTTCATTGTTCATTTCTTTTGGTTTAGCACCACATATGTAACAGGTTTGAGTAGACGCACATGAAGCTACAGCATTACAATTTTTTCCATCTATCATGCAAAATATCAAAGTTGATTTTACCAATATTTCCATATTATTTATAAGAATTTTGTCGGCAAAAGTGTTTCCGCTTGCTCTTTAACTTGGTCAACCTCGGTAACAATAAGGGCAGAGGTTTCTTTGGCAAAAATAAATTTAATGGGACGACAATATTTTGTTGATGAAGTTGCGGTTTTGCCACAGAATTTGTTTAATTTCATTATTCAACGAATACAATTGTATAGGCACCATTGAAATACTAAATAAACTTTCATCACTACTATTTACATCACTGAATTTTTGTTTATATCGGACTTGTTCTGCTCCATCACAACCCCATTTCACAACAATATTGAGGATTTTTAATTCACTAATTGTTTGAAATACTTCTTCTTGCGCTTTACATAACCTCTTAATCGTGTGGTCCATTAACGATTGTAGTTTTATTTCAGCAAGCGTTTCTGTGAAACTCATTTCTTCAGGGTAGCACAACTGTTTGGCTTGTTTAATCTTGTAATATGATGGGTACATATTTTTATTAATGTGCTGTGTTCGTTGTCGTATCAAACGGTATTGGTGTGTCGACAGATTAGCATCAATGATTAATGCTAGAGCTTGGTCAACTTAAAGTCCATCTGTCCTTTGGGTTGCCACGATTTTCCGTGGTTTTTTGATGTTCGTACCTCTTCTGGGTGAAAAGAGACAAAGCTCTTTAACGATTGCTGCTGAATCTCTTTTTCCTGACTGTGCGAAGATGTGTTTCAGTTGCCATCGATATCTCTTCTTTGCTAGTTGTATCCAGAAGATGCTGAACTCGCCGTTTTTTAGTTCTTTCGCTAGTACTTGCGAAGTCTTTCCGAGGTCTTCCAGTTTGCCTACTAGTTCCAGGCAGTGACATGTCAATTGTAGACTCACTCAATATATCAGCAAACGAAATACTTTCTTTCAACCACGAACAATTTGCGTTCAAGAAACGTTCCCGATGTCTCCCCGATTTCGTCCATTTTTGTTGAATTTTCTGGTTGATATAACATATTCGTTTTTTTTAATTTCTTTAAAACGTCTTCAGAAATAGGCGGGTCATCGTGTTGTTGCAAAATATAATGCAATAATGCATCGCTTCTTGATGTTTTGGGGTTGGAAAACCATATATCGAAAAACATTCAGTACGTCGACATTCTGAAAATGAACAAAAACTGTATGAGTGTCGCAAACTTTCGCAAACAAATAAACATTATAATTGTAGCTTAGAAACCTTAAAGTTTTAAGAATAATATCGCCAAAGGACTCGGAAACGGGCTGCAGTAAACTAAAAGTTTAATATAAATTGAAAACTTTTTTTTTTCTTTCAATATAAATCTCTTACTTTCCATGAGTGATATAAGTCAGTTTAAAAATATATCTTTATAAAAAAGGTTTGTAAACTTACCTAAATAATTCAATAACACAACACCGAAACACAATCACAAATAGCACACAGCACAAGAGCGTATTCATCGAGCGAACTCAGACGAATGAAACGGTCTCTGAGAACGCTTGCTCGTGCAGGCGCAGGTAGTCGACACTTCGACCTTTTTCTACCTGCTATTGTTGGACGTACCCTCCGCGTATATGAATCCTATTATAATGTAACTTGTTTACTTGCTATTTAGACCAAAATATTGCTTATTGTAACAAGTAGTAAAATAGGGTTTTGTCAAGCTAGATTCTGGAACCGTCACACTGTGGGACGTCCGGATTCCTTTTCAGGACGGCGTGGAACACGCAGCCGGGCCTCTCCCCGCGCGCCTTAATGTGGCGCACGTATTCCGGCTCGTATCCCAACGCCCGGAGCTCCTCCTCGATCTCCTCCGGGGTGGTGTCCACGGGCAGCCCCCTGATGGCCACCTTTAAGCTTCGCTCCGCCGGGAGCGAGTAGGTGAACCAGGATACTCCGCTGTCCTTCTCCAGGCCAGTCAAGTACCTCTGTACCAACCTAAATTCCTCCTCGCTTTCGGGCGAGAAGCGTACCCCAGCGCTGTAAGGACGGGTTGGGTGGTCGGCTCAGTTTGGCAGAGATGGCCCTGAAGTGGGCGGCCCATCCTGGCAGCCTCTCCACCACCAGCGGAGGATACCTGGGCCGCTTCTGCGGCTTCGGCTTGGGCTGGTCGGTGGCCTCTCCTTCGACGTTCCTCGTGGCTGCCGTCTGTGTGTTAGGAGAATTAATATCGGAAACACTCACCCCGTGATGTGTCTCCTCAAGATTCCCTGGCGTCGTCCGTGGTGACGGCGACGCAGGAGGCATGCGTCGAGCCACCTCAGCAAAGGTGGGTGACTCGGTACCGCCTCGGCCCCGCGGTGATGCGCGCACGCCCTGTGGGCGCGGCGGGTCCAGGCAGTACCTCTTCGCGTCCTCTTCGGACTCGTCGCGTCCGTGCTTCGGCGCCGCCGCACGGTAGGCTGAAATCGGACGTCGATGGACTTAGGGATACATGAAAATCAACATGCAATTCTTTAATTTTTTATTAGATATTCGGGTTCTAGCATCAAATACAAGATATTTTTATAAATTAACATTTTTCCTAAAATTCAATATTTTCGAAGTTATAGCAAATTATTTATTTTTTCGTATGAAAGAAAACATATTTATATGAATTTCTTCCAATTCTCAAGACATCTCAAAATATCGTTTGCAGATATGAATTACATGTTTTTTTTACTAAATTGTCAGCTATATGTTGGGCTGCGATTTTCTGCGATTTCAGAGAATTTTCATTGTTCATTCTCATTTCCACACCACCCCTGAGGTAGAGAACAAAGCGCGTTTTTTTTAATAAGTGGTATCCCCAAGAGGCCTAATCCACTCACACACACACACACAAACAAACCAAGGATACGAAATTGTATTAAACCACAACGTAATCAATTTTTTCGGTAAATAAAATAGTTTGTAATATATTTAGAATAAATAATCATCATCCGTTTCGCAATCGGCTACTATTTATATGTTTTCTACATTTACAAATTCAATGTTTTCTCGCTCATTATCTTCGTCAGAATCATCATGTATTAATAAACCTTTTGCCTCTTCCGAAAGTACTTTGTGTTTACGAATCATTTTGTGTCTCTTTGTTGAAATGTAAGGGTCAGAACTAATCAACAAATTATTTAGTATATCCTGATTACAAGCTGTCCTGCTGAACTTTCGTGAATGGTTTTCGCGGTATCTTCTAAAGTCTTTGTTTCTAGATTCAGCAGCCTCTTCTGACAATTTTCCAATTGGAATTAATCCGAAGTTCTCAATTATATCTGCTCCGTGAGCAAGAACTTTATGTACGCTGGAGGGCATGTAATACCACTTGTACAAATCTATATACAGCTTAATTGTGGCATCTGTGTAGTCCTTGAACTTAACAGGGTCAATTCTCTGGCCTGAAGACATAGTTTCTAAAATAGTTGCAAATCTTTTAATTAAATTTTTATCGACACCTGTAATTGAAGCAGTAATATCTGTATTTGTGAAAAATCTTCGAGCAGTATTACCGTCATTGGTTGTTCCGTGTCCTTGTTTTACCACATCTATTAAAAGCCCAGTTTGGTTTTTGAAAGCTTCTTGAATTACTCTTTTTTTGTTTTCCATCATAGCCTTGTTTTCACCTTTTGCAACCCAGGTTTTGAATTCCAATCTATAGGCAATATGAAGGACACATTCCATAAAACGTATCCACATATGTAATGATGATATGCCGTATTTGTATAAATCAGTATCAACTTCTTTTTCCAGAATTAAAGGCAAGTTATTCATTTCGGTTGGAGTTGCTTTACAAATATCACATCGTTGTGCTGAAGTGTCACATAAGACTGAGGTTACTTTGCCATCTATCATAGTAAGTAATACGGAATGTGACATTTTTATTTCTGCTATTTCCGTTGCTATTAAATTATTTATCTCTGCTTCTATCTCATTTTTTTGATTTTTGATAGTGGTTTTATCTTCCTTTTGAAATTTGAAAAACATAGGACGGCACCAAAATGCTGAATTTGGTGAATCGTTCTCCCAGAGGAGTTGGTCTCCGAACACAATTTTGATTGGTACTAAACTACCCATAAATATGCTTGAATCATCAATTTCCTCTGCATTTTCTGCAAATGTTCTTTGTTTATAGTTTGCCTGATTCGAAGCACCATCAAATCCACACTTACTAATGAGGGTCAATTCTTTAAACTTAGTGCTATCTATTGTAATAGTTTTAAGTATTCTCTTAGTCGTTACATCTAAAAGTGACTGTAATTTTATTTTAGCTGCTGTATCTGTCACTATCATGTCATTTTTAGGTGGATAACATTCTTCCTTTGCCTTTTGGACCTTGTAGTAAGAGGGCAACAAATCAATATTCTTTTCTTTAATACTTTGTCTTAAAGTATTGTATTGCCACTTGGACAACTTTAGGGACAACACAACCCCCAAAGCTTCATCTGCAGTAAATTCTGAGTTTTTATTTTTATCTGCAAGACTATTTTTTACTTTTTGAACGTCTTGTGGATTCTTAAGTAAGTGATCCAGTATATCAGCAATATCCTTATTTCCACTTTCCCGTAAATTAATAATATGTGCATGAGATATCTCATCTGAAGTCATCGTTGTATGAATATTCTCAGTGCGTCTCTTTTTTTGCTTAGGGCCTAATTCCGAAAAAGGTTTTCTTGGACTAACATTGGTTGAAGTAGCGACTGACACTTTTTCAGGAGACACAAATTCAGTTGATGTACTCGCTCCGGAGCAATCGTCATTTGTTTTTAAAACTTTTAAAATAAAATCTGGCCAACTTATTTCCGATGTTAACCATTCAATATTAGTGTTTCTAAAAATTTCTTCTTTACGATTAGCACTTTTCCACCTTCTTTGAAGATTATAACAGTACTTAGCACAGAACACTTTTAAAATGTGTTCGTCTTCATCGTTTAATATCATAGTATTAGGTAATTTAGATTTTATAGCATTAAAGAGGACATCATTATTTTTTAAACTACCACTTTCTTTCAATATCACAACCAAATCAATATTTGACACTAAATCATTAAACATTGTCACAAAATTTAAATATCTGTTATATTCCGAAAATAAAATATATGGGGTAGTGCGTTAATTACGGTGGGTAACAACGTACTAAAGAGGATAGTGTTAAAATGTAACCGTAATGTTTTCTACCTGTTTTTAAGTGTCCAATCATGTAATGACACGTCATAATTTGCTGCGCTCTGATTGGCCGACGCGTTCAACATTCATCGTGCTAATGAGTTTTTATTGAAAACAAGTGACGTCATAGGAGTGATGTGGAATATTGGTAATATTTATTTTAATTGAATATTAAAAAATATTTGCTTCACACATTATTTTTCATACAAAGTTTAGGAGCCTATATCTCTTAAATTACGAGGAATATAAAAAAAAATTAAATTACATAAAATGCTTGAATTGATGCGTAAAATCCAATAAGATGTATTAAAATCCTTAAGTCCCTACTTCGCAATTTCAGCCCACTGTGCGCCGCTGCGGGCGTGGCTCAGGCTGGAGCCCATGTTCACGTCCCAGCAACGACGTCGGAGATGCCGGTGGAGTGCGCCTGTACCGGGCACTCGGCCGGCGCTGGGTGTCCTCAGCAGGAACGGTCGTCGGTCCCGCTCCGCCTGCGCCGGTCCGGCCAGCAAGCTGTGGCCGGGGCCGGCGGTGGCGATGCGCGGCACCGCGGGGTCGCGGCTGACAGAGCTCGCCGCGGACGCAGCCCCTGAGGGCGGAATCGAGGCAGCAGGCCGTGGTGCGGCGGTGGAGCACATAGTGGGTTGCGCAGTGGGGCGCACAGGTGGCGCTGATGAGGGCGCTGTGGGCGCCGGGTTGCGGGTGGTGGCCGCGGAGGTGCGCGGCGGAGGCGCGGACGGCACAGAGTCGCGCACAGTCGCGCGCGCGGTGGGGTGCACGTAAGGCGCGCGGCTCGGTTGCGCAGCGGTGGAGCCCGGGGCCTGGATTGGCACCGGGCGAAGCGCGGGAGGTCGCACGGCTACGGCCTGCGGTCGGCTCGGCGAGGGCGCCGGAGCAACGCGCACAGCCGCCAATGTCCTCGACGGGCCGTGCGCAGCTGCCGCCGTGCTCGTTCCCGCTCCTTCTTCGTTCTTCCTGGCGGTGGTGGTGGCTGGTTTCTTCTTGCTGGACGACTTCTCCTCCTCGCTTTGGGGAGGGGAGCGTCCAGCCGGTGCTGCACCGGACAACGCTACGCCGATATTCGGCATTGACGTCGTCCGGTCCAGCCCCTGACGATGTTCATCCTGGCCGGCCGGCGCCTCCACGGCCGGACGGACCGCGGGCGCCAGGCTTCGGCATCTTCTTGGTTTAAAACTTCTTTGGGGTGAGTGGCCCCGCGACCGCAACAGTGCGCAGTGCACTGGGCAGCGGTGGTGGCTCCCCCTGTGCTCGCGCCAGCAGTAGAAGCACTTGCGCGAACACAGGGAAAGTGAAGGCAAAAGGCGGTCCGGGCGGAAAAAGTTTTCGCCGTGTACCCCCTAAAGGTGGCACAATTTAAAAACTCACTTCACTCACTAGTACTGGCTTCGTCCGCAGATGTCGTACTTGGAGCGTGGACCACTGGCGAATCCAAAGGACCGCGCTTCGCGCGCCACTCCTATTTATCCCTTCGCGGCGATTGAGTGCCGCGGCGAAACAGCGCCCCGCGCCCCGCGCGCGCCTCGCCCTGCGGCGCGTCGCTATTGGTCGAGCGTTGGAGAATTGTATCGGTTATGCCTAATTGCTATCAAGTTGATGTATATAAAAAGAAATTTCAGCTTTTATTTATAGTGGGAGCTCTGGGTCAAGGACTCGTCTAATGAGCCTTGAATTTGTTCAGGAATTCGGCAACTGAGTCGTCCCTGCTTTCAATTGATGATGAGAAAGGCAAGTAGTCGTACAAGCCTCTCATACCCTGTACCAGATAGTGGTTCCGATTTCCGGACCAATCACCTGGAACGTTTCGATATCTGTTCCAATGGAGGGAACACCAAGGACTAACGTCCTGGCCGTCTTCATCCAGTTCTGACCTGATAGCTCTATAACAGAGCACTCTCGCGGCCGTAACGATCCTCGTTGGGACCATCGTCCTAGATACGATCTTCCCTTCGCCGGCAATAAATTGACGGTTCCGGTAGATGATAGGAGTCATTGGCCTCCAAGCAAGTTGTTGAGCTATGCTTTCTGTTGTGTTCTTCGGTAGAGCCACGATCTTATATCTCTGGCACTCGCGAATACGTCGGTAAACGAACTCAAAGAGTTCCCTGTGTACGCAGTAACGTCGGATGAAGAATTCTACGTCTTCGGGGTCCTCAAAGATTGATGTCATTTCTGCGATCTGATTCTTATTTAGTTGGATACTTGATCGCCATCCTAGCATATTCGCGGTGGGTTGATGTTCAGGTTCGCGCTGTGGCGTTGGAGTTCTGGACTCATGCTCCTCCTCTTCTACTCCTTCGGCGATGTCTAAGTCACCTGGGTCTTCAGCTGGGATGTCTGGTTGTCGGGCGCGGCCTGGGCCGTGGGCGCGGATGTCTACGCGGGGGAGAGCTCTTTGTGGAAGAACTCCATCTGGCATGCGAAAATCACCTCCTCGGTTGATAGTCGTCGCACAGTCGCTTAAGACACGCGCTACTGATATAGCCGGTGCAGCAAGGATCTCATAGTCACGATGAGTTAGATGATTTATCTCTCCAAAGTGGCCTTGCTCGTTTGGTTCTCTGGCGGTAAGGTAATGCTTTACTCCCGCTCCGTCAGTATAATCGCCCATTCCTGAAAGGTATGTAGCGGCTCCTGCCCCAACAACAACGTCGTAACCATTCACGAAGTGAATGAGGCGCTCCTGATCTGGAGTGGCTGTTCCATGTTTTTGTGCAATGTTTGCAATCTTAAACCACCACATGATATGACGGTAGTATGCGAAAGCACTTGCTGGCATGGTCTTTGTTACGAACTTATCGCAGTCCGAAAGCGCGTGGTACTCGTGCTCTACAAGTGAGATGTATCCGGCGGCGTCCGCCTTGAACTCCTTGATGGCTTCTTCGGAAGTTAGACCTCTCTCTCCCTCTAGCACTAGACTGTCCAACCATAGCGGATCATTTGTAAGTGGTGTTGATGTAGTTGATAGTCTCGCTGGCTTAGGTAAGGACTTGTCGGCTGTCAGCTGTAGCTTGGGTCGTGGAAAAGGTTTCTTCTTGGGTGTTGTGGTTGATGGTACGTCTGCGCGCATATTTTCTGGCTGCGTTGCATTCATTGCAAAGCTCCCCTGTGACATAGTACCGTCACACAATTACCACACACCTCCGAGCAAGTTACCACATACCTTCAAACCAAAATATTACCACTCAACGCCGAACCAGTTACCTTACCACGTTTATGACGTTCCGCAAAGAAACAGAGAAGTAAGCATCTTGAAGCAAGCATCTTCAAGACGTTGGTTTGTAAGGAAATAGGATGGAGGCACGGGCACAGCACGGCGTCATCACAACACCGCACACGCCGGCCATTTCGCTTCGAAAGAAGCGGTTTTGTAAGCAGAGGCAAGCAGGCAGAGCAAGCTTAACACAAGTTCCCTCGGCATCTTCACTACACACTCCGGGACTACGCAGATGGACACGCGGCGCTGACGACACACGGCGGAGCAACAGCAGAGCAGACGGTCTTCACTCGACGGCGGCGCACGGTGGAAAGGACCGCGCTTCGCGCGCCACTCCTATTTATCCCATCGCGATTGAGTGCCGCGGCGAAACAGCGCCCCGCGCGCGGCTCGCCCTTCGGCGCGTCGCTATTGGTTGAGCGTTGGAGAACTGTATCGGTTATGCCTAGATGCTATCAAGTTGATGTATAAAAAAGTAGGGCTTTTGAAAATAAATTCATTCGTTGTTCATCCCAGTTGGAGTACTTACTGAGTTTTATTATCTACGGTGAATCCCTGCATCTCCTAAAGAGGGTACAGTAACTGATTTACCTTTTTTTTTTTAAACTCATTGGTGACTTAACTTTTTTAGCGTGAGCCCATATTTTTTTATGGTCCGATCTTGGCGATACTGGGCCCAGCAGTAGTTTTCCTCTTCTCTTTTTAAAATTATCAAAACTACCATTCATGGAGTCGAACAATTCGTCAAAGAACTATAGCAGTAAGTACAGCTGTTTCCTCACATTCTTAAGGGAATACTCCTTGAACTGAAATAACATAGCTGTTGTTAAAATGAGTTATATTGCCCGACTGCTTACACTGCGCTAAACTTATTTAATGTAATGGCTAAATTATTATTTTTTAACAGCTTACAATGACAATGTCCGAATATCCAAGCCAAAAATAATTTTATTTGTTTTTTTTTTTATGTGGTTGTGCGTTATTTTAGTTACACCATGTATGCATTTAAACAAAAGATATTATACTCACGTGCTAATGATCCCAAGTGACCTGCTACAGTCCGGCTGAATATTTGAATAGCACATTTTACTTTCATCTTTGAAATTTTATGTGGGATCACATGTTTGTCTGTTAATTTCGGTATTAGCCTTATGCCATCTAGGGCTTTCAGTCTCGTTGGATTACTGAGACTCGATGTGGTCTCTAAATTCCCGGGGAAAACGAGACTTTCGAGACTATTTCAAAACATATATATTTTTTTTTTTATATGTATGCTTATGCTACGTAAAAAACAAAAGGCGTTTAATGTAGTTTCAGACAAAGAGGACCTAATGGTATTCTAAAGTAAGCCACGCGCAATAGAAAAAGCTCTCTTTGCTTCTTCGCTAGTGGGGGGGACTAGATATTAAATAATTGTGGCAATAACTTAGATATTTCTTCGGGTAACTTTCCTCCAGCCTCGAGCATTTTCTTGATTTTATCGGGAACGACGTGCTCTTCTGTCAACTTGTGGAGGGAGCTCAGTTCTCCACAAGATTTATCTGCAGCATATAACTGCTTGAAATATTCCTATTTTATTGATTTAGTTTTATTTCCATCTTTATAATCCACATAGGTCATGGTTTTATTGAGAAGATTGTTTCGCAAACCTTTCAATAAATTAGGAACATCGTTTAGAGGAATAATTTTCTTTCTATTTATTTTAAATATATCAAATGGCATTTCCTTCCCTTTTCTCAAATATTTTACTTTTGTTTCTTTTATTAAGCCTTCTATGGCGCTTACATTAACCGTTCTTTGGTCGCACAAGGTACATAGTACGATTAGACCAATTTTCTGGATATTATTAATCACATCCTCAATCAATTTTGTTTAAAGCATTGGTGAAGAAATAAGCTACTGGTTGTCTGTAGTGCTTTTATATGCCCTTGACTATAAAATCTAGAGTACGGTTTGCAATCTGTTTTTTTTTCGTTACTGGTAAATCCCTTAAGTTTATCACTTGATGAGTCAAAATGTAGTAGCATTATTGACATCTCATTGAATATAAGGGTACACAGTCTGTCTTCGGTCTCCAAGTTAGACACTGTCTTTTTGAGCTTTTTCAAAAATGATTTTATTAATGCCAGGGCATTATTTTAATTTGATCTAGCAACCGCTCTAACGATTTTGTAGAGGGTAAAATAAAATATTTCGACAGCAAGCCGTAACACCCGTAACATTTCGGACTCCTTTTGTAATGGAATAATTTTTTAAGCAGTGTCCAAAAAAATTTTGGTGGTTTAGTATCAGTAATAGGACACATTTCCATTATTTGTTCATTCTTTTTTATATTTTTTATCCGACTTTAAATCATCAAAATATGGACACTATCTATTCGTAATAATATCAATGGGCACACGCAGCGATGTGCAGCGGTGGTGAAATCCCTTCGCGGGTGGCAGGGGTGAGACCGACGCCTGAGGCCCGATAGTCGCTCATCTCATGCGCTGTCTTGACGTCGCGTCCAATCTTTCCCGCGCAGCTCCTGCACCACACGTATGTCTTACTCGTACCTACAAGTCACGATGTCGGACTTAAGTAACCGCGAGTTTTATGAAATGGTGCGGGTTTATTTATTAAGTGGTGAAAGTTTACGAGCAGCTCGCAGAATATAATAAACGGAGAGCATATCCCGAATGCGAGCCCATGGTATCCTTAACCCCGCAGTCCCTAATGAAAGGACCATTTTAGCAGCCACTCAAAGGCTGCTTGATCACGGTCAGAACCTATGCTTTATTTTCTGCATTTTGATGGTCCTAAGCCCACGAAATTGGAATTACTTTTCAAATAACTTCAGATCATGGCCAAATTTAAAAAAAAGTCTAGTTGGAACCAGATAAAATCGGCGATCAGTACGTTGTAACCCACGCCTGTGTAACCCACCCACCCCTAACCTAAGCCTGTGCATGATAAACATAGGAGCGTGGAGCGCCGCCGCCCGCGAGTAGGTGGCCATAAAATCAAATACAAAGTAGACATTTTTCGTTAACGATAACTTTATTTTTTTGTACTAGGACTTATCAAAATAAAAAATAGGTGTTTAATAAAACTCATTTAAGTTAAATTTGTCAAAGTTTGAGCACTGAATAAAAATTGTTCCTGTATAATGAAAGTGAAGGAACTTTCTCTTCAACAGAAAACGCCGGCCGTCCAATTGGTTTTTTTTCCTACTTGGAAACATTGCATGCTGGTGAAAATTTTTGCAGCAGGTGTCATATCCTTGCCAACTTTTAGAAAATCCGATTTCTTGAATTGCTTTTCGGCGATTTCCAGTCGCTTTTTCTCTGCTTCCTAAGACGACATATGAGGCGTCTAATTTCAAAAGCCGCTAAAACGATTTTTTTTTAAAACCCGTAAACAATAAAAAAACTTGTGACGTATTTCTGACTAAACAAACACATTCAAATCAGGTATTAAAATCATCGTTAAAGGATAGGAAACCAGAATGGAACATATCTATAGACAATACTATCTTGAATAAAAAGTTGTAGACTAAAATAAAATCATTATAGAGTGATTTGAAACCAACACGTAGTTTTAGAGGGTTATGTTTCTGACAAGTGACTTTTTTGCGGGTTTTGCAATGAACATTATTGAAACCAACTTTGAAGTGTGGATGGTGTTATGCAACTACATCTTGTTTTTGTTTCTTTGAAATTATGATTTAGTACATGAAATAAAAAATAAATGTAGGTATTGATGAGATAAGTAATTTATTTCAAAAAGAATGCCTAAATGCAATTAACTTCTAGAATTTAACGTCGTATCATTAGACTATTTACACTTGCAAATTTAATTCTTCAAATCCGTCCTCACACAGATCACATGCATCTTCAGAATCTCCATCATCGTCATACAAATTGTTAGTGTCCTGAGTCTGCGCTCTTTCTTGAATTTCTTTATAAAATTCTAAAATTTCAATGTCCTTCCAGTTGTTGCCAAAGTGGGTCGTCAAAAGCCTGACAACATCTTGTAGTTTTGCCCGTTTTGGTATAATTGTGTTGGGTTGAATCAGCCCAGGTTGTATCATGGTAATTTTTTTATTCTTCTTCGTAATAATTCTTTTTACGTTTAATTCACTATTATAATGTATCTCACCTTGCACTAAAATATTATTTGTCTGTGTCCGGGTCATAAAAAAACGTTTGCTTTTCATGAATGGAAAATGCCAACTGGTTTATTATTGTTTCGTAGCTTTTTTTCCAGTCGTATACTGGAATTGATGCCAGACTTCTGCATGTCGCGTTTTCTTCCAATACAGATACATAATCTAAAGGCGATGTAATAACCTCCTTAGTCTTAAGAGTTTTCTCAATTTTCGCAAATACCCGATCAGGAGGAATAAACGAGTGGCCGACGACAGGGAAAATTAATTCCACTTTTTTTATATGTCTTGGAGCCTCCGTATAAAGCCACTTTCCGAGCATAGCAACCATCCCAGTGTTTTTATTCTGACCTGAACACCCATCAGATATTATTCTCAAAATTTTAACTTCATCACTTACTTTCAGTTGCTGTAAAAAGTTATAGACTGCGCTTATTATTTCATTACTTCCCTTAGCATGCGTTGTTTCATCCCAGTAGTATGAGTGAACGTTTTGTTTTGTAAGTTTTGCTTTCGAATTCCCCAATACTATAGCAAAATGATAAAAGCTGAATTGCCGGCTATAATATGCCGATTGGTCAGGTAATTTCGGCAAAGCCTGGTTTTTTTGACAGTCAAATGTGATGATTTGAATGTGTTCGCTATCATCCTGGAGAAGTTTGTAAAATGCTTTGTACTTTAGGCGATGAATTCTTTTCTCAATCATCAACTCACTTCTTTTAGATGTGTCAGACTCAGATTTTAAACGCTCATCTATTGCAATGCACGTCGAGCACACATCAGTTCTAGGTGACCCAAAACCTATATTATAATGTGTGTTGAACATTTTTCTAAAGAAACTTTGCTTCACATGAAGGTCGGGCTCGCGAGCCTGGGTGTACAGGCGCCACATCTTACGGATGTTCAATTCCGGAGAAAGATACAATCCTTGAATATTTTTCGCTCTACAATAGTGGCTTTCCTGACCTTTTAATGATTCTATAAACCATTGTACTGAAAGTTTTTTGGCTTCAAATTTCTCACTCTTTCGGTCACCTCCTCTATTTTCTGCTGGCATTAACCACTGCTACTGTAGAATCTACTCAAGACACCTTGAATACGGTCTTTTTTAATTAAAAGTGCTCCAGTAGAGGTTTTTTGACACACAGGAACATTTTTTCCGTCTTTTCCGAGAATGCTGTATTTTATTGATTTTTGTCTTTTGCTGTTAGTTTTGGCTGATTTAGCCTTAGTTACAGAGCAGTATTTCAATAGAAAATTGTCTTGCGTCAATTTGCTCAAGCATAGGTAAAAATTTTTGTGGAACTTTCGGATATCTTGACATGACAGTGTACTACATCGGAATGCCTTTTGGTCATGATTGCACTTTGGAAATGCAGGTAATCCGGAAGGCTTGTACCTAGAAAAAATACAGAGATTAGAAATTGATTTACGACTGTATCTATGCACGGTAGACATCCTGTCAGATCCTAGTACTCAGGTGCTTACAGATATCTAAATGAAGTAGTCAGATATCCTGAATGTTAATTGTCTGAACACGAATTGTTTCAGTATAATAATACACTATCTCAACAAGAAAAACGAAGAAAACAATAATTACCTACAAAAATAAAATAATCAAATGTAAGTTTAAAAAAATTATTATCTTAAAAAAATAATTATCTTAGTCAAACAGCTTCTAAAAAAGTTGAGCCATCAAAGAAAACAAAAATAGTTTTAAGCGTTTGACTTTCATCCCATTTTATTTCTTCTTGCAGCATGTTGCATAAAACTTATTTCAACGGTTTTTATACTAAGATTAGGTTAACTATTTACTCACCGTTTCTCACGAGCCACTTCACGTTTCCACAAAGCTTTATTAACTGTTCGTTTTCTCGAGTGTTTAGGATCACATTTTGTTAAAAACTGCATCAATTCATCCATTATTATTTTATTAAATCAATAAAACATAATCACACTCCTTCACTGCAAAACACAAGACGCCATAAGTCCGCCATACTGTTTGACAGGTAGCGTCGTGTGAACCAAGCGCTGTGATTGGTCAATTCCGTTATAGAGGAATTTGAATTTCACCCATACCATTTTAGCGGGTTTTGTTTCCAAGCATAGGTTGAAGGCTCAATTTAATACTGTTATAGAGGTTTATGGTCGAAAATGAGTTGCTCACTTTGTAGAGAATTGAAAGAGCTTTCAGAATACAAGAAAAAGACAATTTTTTTTTAAATATTGTTATAGCGGGTTTTGAAATTAGACGCCATCTGTCTTCTTATTTTTTTTAAATATTTTATTGATAAATAATATTTTTTTTCAAATCCGCTGAAGATAGCTTGTTCTTATTCCAACCTGTAAAATACAATAATCGTATCAATCATCATTGTTATATGAATTACATGAAAACTAATGTATTACAAGCAAGTAGCATTTTGGAAATGTTCAGCATTACGTTTCCATTACAAAATTTGAAAACTTATTAATTATAAAAAGCAGATAAAAACAATCCTATAAACCTTAGTTCTTAAATGCCTACACCAGGATTAGATAAGCTTGTTTCATTATACAGCGTGTAACAGAAAGGGTATAATCATATGGAATACTGTGGTACTGACCATCAAACTGAACAACTTTCTCTATGGGACCACCATCGAAATCGTATAAAAATAATCAGCTGTCCCATACATTTGGGTCGAGTAGGTATTGAAATTTTGTATAGGACAGCTGATTATTTTTTTACGATTTCGATGGTGGTCCCATAGAGAAAGGTGTTCAGTTTGATGGTCCGTACCACAGTATTCCATATGATTATACCCTTTCTGTTACACGCTGTATAGTTATTTCAGAATTCCAGATTACCATAACGAATACATACTTCTTGTATTAGAAGTTGTCCCCAAAGCTTTGTGATAATTATGCTCCAGCAGTGGATTCTGAGGTACTTCTTGAGATGCACCTGAAAAATTAGGTATGATTTTTTTTTGCAAAGGTTTTGCCCCACTTGGAATTTCTCGTGTATTGTGGGTGCGTTTACAAACATTAATCACAACAAAAAAAAAACTGACGACTTGATAACCTCCTCCTTTTGGAAGTCGGTTAAAAAGAAACAATCAAACCCAGAACAATTGTCTGAAGGTCATATAAACATTTGTTCCACACAAGAATGGAAACCGCGACAAGCAGAAAATTCATACTGCAAAGAGTATATAATTATGTGAAGAGAGGTTTGTGGTGGTACACCCTCTATGTGGAGTGTAAGGCATGTGATCGTCTATATATCGTCAAGTGCATAGAGTAATTTAGAATCAGCTGAGAGATACCATTGTTAAGAGATAGTGAATTATTGCTTCATTAGTCTTTATCGTCGTCTGCATTTACATTTATCCTAGTACATAGCATGGTCGGACAAAATATCGCCACTGGCCCTCTGACTAGGTTCACCTTAGATCATAGTTAACCAACCGTGTCTCTTGACCTTGATAGATTAACTCTACTAAATTAAGAAAGAACGATTATTATCTTAGATTAATTCAATTTTATTAAGTAAAACATTGTTTATATCAAACATTACCGACAACTTGACTCATTATATCCTAGTGGCAACTAAGGTTGAGTGTTCTATTCAGTTGAACACAGGTGAACTTTACTTTGTAGAGATACTAGGTATCTGCACTGGTCAAGCCAAGTTAGTGAGCGTCGGAATAATTTCCTAGGGCCCGGCTCAGGGCCTACCTTACGGTAGTTATGGAGGTATTTAGACCTTTCCCTTATGTACCTAACCCGGTGCGAAGCGATCATAATCATAGGTGTGCTAAGCATCTTTTTACCTCCTGATCAGATATTGTTCAGGCTCTAACGCCTTTAAGAAAGGCCATAGCATAACACGATGCGTCCTATGTGTTCTAAAACTGTAGAAGGCGCATCTTTTAACAGTAAAAATTAAATTGAAATGTCATCGTACACTTGCCTTACAACCGCGCCCATGTAACCATCCTTTTTTATCCAATATATTATTTTGCGATTCTTGGGACTTTTAATTGGCACCAGTATATCCTCCAAAGATATAACAGATATCTGTTATATATTGTATATATTATCAAACTACGGAATTTAACTGGGTGGCCACCCAAAACAAGTCAGGGATCGGTCTGAAGAGAGTGTGGGTGACGCTCCCACCAGCACCTGTCGCCTCCCATGTATGTACCGATTCATGTGATATAGTATAAGAATGATAGCTGTAGTGGTAGAGGTCTTTGAATCTAATCGGATGAACTATATCTGTCAACATCGTATCTCTGGGCCTCCTAACATGATCCTACTGCCTACTTTAGTTGGATTGAGAGTGCAATTTTAATATCCGAATGGCTTGTCTGAAGGACAAGCTATCCCTCTCTATATCTCCCTCTCTCTCTCCTTCGATCTAGTAATTAATAGTAGAACTAGTCAGGTTGGACTATGTGTTGATTCTGTGTTGAGTTACTATCTTTAACAGACGGGTTGCAAAAGTGTACCTATAAGAGCGTTCAGGGTATATTAGGGTCTGGAAAACCAATGGAAATTTGTCCTAATTGAATCGAATAATATAGTCAATTATGATATATCTTGAAAGATTAATTTAGCCTAAATATAACCTATTCCTCCTTCGTCATAAACATAGGGAACTTATTCTATAAAGAAAAACAAATTTACAGTGTAGTTAATTAAAATCATTTATTTAATACAATCGGTGTTGATTCAGGGGAAGATAGGCAAGTAGTCAGAAATCGAACCAACAGTTACCAAAGGTTTTTTTAAAAGGTCCGAATGGGACATCATGTGTATCACGTGCATCACTTCAACGCAATTTACTTTTTCTACTATCTAGAGTATATCTTTAATTAATGAAAGATCAAGTTCTATTATTTTATTGGTTCAGAACTATGATCTGCCCAGTCATTATTTACTCAAATCGGGTATCCAATGTAATTTTAGGTGGTGTATACTCTAAGGAATGTAATATCACGCCCTGTTATTTATTTGTTTAGGGTGATGATAGCTCACAGTCATGACCTCCCGTGAATTTACAGACTGTGAGATAAGTTCTCGTTTAGCTTTGCTTCCCTGCCCCTTCATCACGAAACTGGTGTGTGAATTAACCCTACATCCAACATTAGTGAATGTAGAGCCGATATTTGGGTTCCTATGGCCTTGATATAATAACGGAAAAATCCAAATATCGAAACAAAAAAAACCGTTATTCTGCCAACGAACTTAAATATAAACACGAATTGGATATATACATATAATTCATGATTATACGTACAATAACACAAAGACGGCCCGCAACCGTTCTCCTCAAAACATCCTCAGTCATATTATTGGTTGGAATTCATAATAAAGTTTGACGGAAATTATCAGTTAGCCGTCCAATAAAATTCGATTAGGGACTAATTACATAGACTTTAAATCATCAAATAGCCTGGGTAGCGACAAACGCGACCCTCAGTCCTCCGGTTCCCTCTCGTCTCTACAGTCCTGCATTTCTTTATCAGGACAATTATGATAATAACCCCGATTAAATAACCTGCCTCGATGTAATAACCCCGGAAAATGGGATGTAAATACTCTATGTTTAATTTCTTGAAGTTTGGGGACGTATTGGATTCTATATTAATAGAGATGTTATTCAATTTACTTATAGAATTTAGACTGGAGTTCGTGGGTGTCGTCCCCGTTAATTATTGTAACTCACGTGACCTGGTTGAATTTTAGTCACGAACGATTCACTGTCGTGAATGATTCGACGTAGTAGCCGCTCTAGGTGAAATTCGCACTGAGGTTACAAATTTAAATCTAACAACACTTTTTACAAACAAAAGATAGGAATCAAAATATGCTACACTGCTTCTATTTAAAACTAATACAGATTATCGTAAAGAGAATCGCATTGATGTCTCGAGAGTCGTCTCTGTAGTCCCCCGAATCGCTGGATGCGTCGTGCGTCCTTTCCAACGATCGCCCAGGCCCCGCCCTCAAGCGCACTGTAAATTTAAAAATAACCTTGAGAAAAAATAATGCAAACTCATTATTGGCCGATCCCTTCGGCGTGGGTGTGGCTCTGTCCAAAATCCTTCGAGAAGCTTCCTTAAGTCATCCACATCGACAGATGTATGTCGTGCAAATCCGCGTCTCAACGTTTTTTCTTAGCAACATCAAAAAAATCTTTGGAAACACGAGACATGGCAATTTAAGTATTGTTTCAAGTATCTAACCCGCGTCAAAACCCCAATAAATATCGAGTTATCTGGCAGTTTAAATTGTTTTGCTTTCATAGAAATTATTTCGTTCTGCACGGTTGATGATTCCAGCGAACAAGAGGCACTTTGTCTTATTTTAGACATTAACGCATTACAGATGTGGTGTTTGTTCACTTTCCAATGAAACATGGGAAAGATTTTGAGTCCACGTGGACTCGGGTCTTGATAGCCATCTCAGGTTATACAAAAACTGTTGTTTTATTCGACTTCGATGAATGTTTTATGAATATTACAACTTTTTTATGATTTCAATTTTGTATATTTTAGGTTTAATTATTTATATTTGCAATGAGTAATTATTTATAAATAAAAAATATTTTATTTATATATTTGCAATTAGTAATTATTTATAAATAAAATAATCAGTCAGTAATGTTCCGTAATGAGTGAGAGTGGTCAGTAATGAGGCCTCCTCTCGTTAATAGGGATTGGGCTGTAATCCACCACGCGGGCCCAGTGCTGGTTGGCGGAAGTCACATGTCATACTCTTAGATGGTAATTTTTAATGGCAAATGAAAGTGCGAGTTTTGTTTGTGACTTACCAGATGTAGACTGTTGGGTATCTGATACTTCAGGAATATCCAAAGAACTCTTCTCCATTGCTTTTTCATAAATTTTACCTGGAATACACAATGGTAAAGTTACTTCCTCTTATGTTAGTACTTGTTCATCGCTATAGTGGTACTTTATTTTGAAATCCTAAGATATCCTTAGTTACCTAAGTTAAAGATAAGTAGAGTAATCTAAAAGTATAAATAAAAAATACTATATATTTATTATGATTTGAAAATAATATTTTCTGTTCTGTAAATTATTGCTGTTATCTTGAAGGGGTGCTTTTTACTGGTTTAGGCGCAGAAGGACTAATTCTCAAAATGGCAACCGAGTCGCAAAAGGACTAGTTCTCAAAACGGCAAATTCTCTGAATGGCCAATTCTCTAAAAGACTAATTATCTCGATGGCCGATTCTCTAAAAGCCTCATTTCTTGGTTTATTCAACTTTTATGGAGCTTACTTATAATTATACTCTTACAAACATACCTGATGATGATTGATGATAATTGTCGGATACTTCAGGTTGATTGAACGTCGGTTCTGATGTGGAGTTTGATAAGCCACAAAGATTACTTGGTTGTGCTGAAAGACAAATCATTATTATTAGGAGATTTTAAAATGCCTACTTCATTATATAATATACTATTCAACATGAAAATTTACATACCACGAAAAATCAGTGATGGAATTGCTAGTGCATCCAAGCGATTAGTGATTACTATCCTTTTCAGTGAATTTTCTGTCACATATTCTCATATTTTTGTAATTAAAATTACATTCATCTTGGCCACAAACGACTCGAACCCAAGCTTTGAACTGCTCGGGAAACTTGGCGGGATTTGGAAATACATGAAGTACGAGGTGTACTTCGGTCTTACTTGTAAAAAAATTGTTTATTATTACTTTATGACTTACGCCATCAGTACTGACACTGCCCTTTCCAACCGGGCCACCGCGGCTCATACGCCAGCGTTGCCTGCCAGAGAGAAGTTATTGCGAGTTTACGAGTGAACTCGTGAACTCTCTCGTAACTGTCTCATACTTAAGTAGTTATTATAAATGTATTTTATAAACACTGACCCTGTTCGGTAAATTCCACAAAGATGAAAATACTATATAGTAACGCTTTTTTTTTTTTTTTTTACCTATGGGAAATCATCAAATAACCCCTCCCGCTCTGGGGTGAGCAGGAGGGAGTGTCAGACTTCTACTGACTAAAACCCATCCATGTTCCTTCCTTTGCCCTTTGTGTTCCAGGGCCGCGGTATCTCTTTCGAACAGTCCCGCAACCCTGGCAGGCGTCGGCCCTTACGGACCCCTTCCTGTTTGCTGACTCTCTTTGAGGCGCGCGTGGAACACGAACGCGCCGTCGACACGGCCTGTCGTCATAAGACGGACGGACGGCGAGCTAGCCCATAGCTCACCGTCCACAGGCCCGCGTCTACGGTGGCCGGGGGCCACGTGGTGGCGAGAGGTCGCCGCCGCCGATCGCCACTACGAGGACACGGCGTTGCTCCGCCCAAGCGGAGCAGACCTGCACAGTGTGCTCCACCGTGTCCTCCGGTCGATCCTCGCAGTGGTGACACCCGGGCGTTTCCTCCCGCCCGATTAGGTGCAGGAACCTCCCGAAACAACCATGTCCGGTGAGGACCTGCGTCAGGCGGAAGGTGAGGGCGCCGTGGCGCCTCTCTAGCCACTCCTCAAAGATGGGGACTTACCGCCATTATAGTGGCGTGCCCTGCACGGGGTTGCGACAGTCGCTCTCTCCATGTCGCCATGAGATCACGCCGGAAGTCTGTCCGCTGAGCGACAATTTGCCGCGGCAGCGGAGTTTCCCCCCGGCGTAGTGCCTCCACGCGCCACTCGTGCAGGCGCGCGAGGACTATCGCCTCCAGATCCCATGGCGGCAATCCGGCAAGGAGGCTCGCCGCCTCGCCGGATTAGCCTTACGGCTACCACCCTTTGGGGCGCGTTCAGATAATGGGCGGCTCGCCGCCTCAAAGGAAGCGCCCACACCGGGGCCCCGTAAAGGGCCATGGACCGCACTGCGATGTGGAGGGAGGGAGGGGTTAAGTAAATACCATGTCGTGTACTTGTCCATGAGTCAACTGGAGACTGAAGAACCCAGACTCCCTTTATTAGTGTAATATATACCTAGTCCGTGCGTGACATATATCATAATATAACTATGGACATAGCTTATCTACCTTAACTTAAACTAAGATCTAAACGTGACGTACGTGACACACCACATCACCCTTCCTAAAGTAAAAAAAAAACTTAGTTACATTGTTTTTTTTTTTTCCCTCATCTCTTTACATTTTTAACTTACATTCTAAGTCTTACAGTATAACTTTGTCCTATTTTTATGTATTACATCTATCTTATTTTTATATTTAACTATTACATTTGGTGACTCGTCCTTTACAACTACAAATGGTCCATTATAAATACACTCCAACTTATTGCCTACTTCGTTTTTTATCAAAATCAAGTCACCTTCCTTATAAGTTATAGAATTAAGATTCTTATCATAACAATGTTTCCTTGATAACTTACTTGATACCAAATTTTCTTTTGCATCATTTGGAGCCCTTTGTAACCTGTATTTAAATTCTAAAGGATAATCATCAAAATTATACAACGGTTCAACACTTTCACCTTGAAGACTACTTGGTAACCTACAAATTTTACCATAAACTAATTCATAAGGCGTATACTTAGTCACAGTATTAACTGTTGTGTTATAAGAAAAACACCAATATGGAATCCAAGAACTCCACGATGATGGATTATTATCTGTTTGTATCCTTAAATAAGCACCTAAAGTTTTATGAACGTTTTCCAAAGACCCTATACTTTCATGATGATATGACGTTGATAAGATTTTATTGATGCCCAAGACATTACATAGCTCTACCATTACTTTCGAAATGAACTCAGAACCCCTATCCGTAGCAATTGTTCCCGGTATCCCATATCTCAACACAAAATTTT
The DNA here is from genome assembly GCA_947578425.1 of Eugnorisma glareosa. Classification (NCBI taxonomy): domain Eukaryota; kingdom Metazoa; phylum Arthropoda; class Insecta; order Lepidoptera; family Noctuidae; genus Eugnorisma; species Eugnorisma glareosa. The sequence continues at coordinate 12,091,813 of OX387960.1, read as the reverse complement.
CTGCCAACGCTTTTGCTACCTCATTTGCGGATTTATTTTTTAGTGGATAAGCCTCCACAAACTTCGTAAGTTCACATTGAAGAGTTAATATGTAAACATTACCATTTTCGTCCCTATCAAGTGGCCCCACTATATCTAAATAAATCTTTTCAAAAGATGAAGATGCAGTGGTAGTAACTGTCATTGGTTCTTTAGTATGTTTGGAAAACTTTTGTTTTTTACACTTATCACATTTACCAACGTACTCCGCTACATCTTTCTCAATTGACGGCCAATAATAATATTTCTTTATATTATTCACCATCCTGCGTATTCCTGAATGACCACTCGTAGGTAAAATATGAAAATCATTTAAAACAATTCTCTTCTCATCTGCCCCTTCTACTTTCCGTACACCCTTCACTACACATATTCTAAAATCTCCACATATCGAATTACTATTTTCCTTCAAATATTTGGCCATTTTTGTAATAAACTTAACGTTATAACGATTTTTCAAAATAATAACTTCTTTTATGCCCTCTTCAATACAAAAAGTGACTATGTCTCTCGACAACTCGTCTCGCGATGATGCCGATAAAGATTCATAGTTTACGTAAATACTCGAGTTTTCTGGCACATACATTAAATTGCGCGACTTTGAAAATATTTTTTCACCATTAGTGTTACGTAACATCTTCTCCCACTCATTCAAACATATCTCAATGTCATTTCCTTGTTTTTTAAGAACTTCCACGATCCTAGGGTAATCAGTCCTAGATACCACAGGGTCCGTATCACAAACATTTGGTTCTTCCAACTGTTTGTACTGCGCTCTCGTCATTACGGATATAGTTTTTTCACGCATGGTTTTCAAATCTTCACTTGAAATTACTATCCTAGAAAGTGCATCAGCTAATACATTTTCTTTCCCCTTAATATACTCGACCTCAAAGTCATACTCTTCTAAACATAAACGAAACTTAGTTAACCTACTTGATGGACCTGTCATGTTAAACAAGTATAATAGTGGCCGGTGATCCGTTTTTACAACGAACCTCCGTCCATACAAATACGGTCTAAAATATTTAACTGACCATACTATAGCCAATAACTCCTTCTCTATAATAGGATAATTTAACTCACTTTTCCCCAAAGACCTACTAGCGTATGCAACGGGTTTACCGTTCCCATTACACAAAACACTTCCTACCGCATAACCCGAACTATCGGTTTGCAATATAAACGTGTTGTCTTCAGAAAAATTTGGATAATCCAACACTGGTGGATTCATTAACGCTTCCTTAAGCAACAAAAACGACCTCTCACATTCATCGGTCCAACTAAACACTACATCCCTCTTACATAGCTTATTCATAGGTATCACTATACTAGCAAAATTTGGTATGAATTTCCTATAATAATTTGCAAACGCCACAAACCGCTTTACTTCATCAACTGCCGATGGACGCGGATATTTCTTTATGGCTTCTACCTTTTCAGGATCTGGTGAAATACCTTCCGCTGAAATTACGTGTCCTAAATAAAGTATTTGTTTTTTCATAAATTCACATTTGGATGGATTCAGTTTAAGATTGACCTTTCTCAGGCGAGAAAACACTGACATAAGGTTTCGGTTGTGCTCATCCAAATTCCGCCCGAAAATAATTAAATCATCCAAATATATCAAACATTTGTCATAATTTAATCCTGACATGGCTACAGTCATTAACCTGCTAAAAGAACTTGGACTTATCTTTAACCCCATTGGTAATCTACACATCTGATATTGCCCTTTATCTGTCGTGAAAGCTGTGTATTTCCTACTACTTTCATCTAAAGCACACTGATAATATGATTGTGATAGATCACAGTGGCTAAAGTAAACTGCAGCCGACAATGAATCCAAGATTTCATTAATATTTGGCAAAGGGAATTTATCATCCTGTATCTTTTCATTTAACTGCCTGTAGTCTATTACTACACGCCATTTTTTCTCCCCATCACGATCTGCCTTCTTGGGTACAACCAAAACAGGACTAGACCACTCACTAACCGCCTCCTCAATAATATTACTACCCAGCATCTCCTGCACTTGCCTATCAACCTCCTTTTTCTGTACATAAGGTATTCTATACTGTTTCCTGTAAACTGGAGTAACATTACCTTTCAAACGTATTGACTGCGCATACACATTCGTGACATCCAATTTATCTCCCGGAATATAAAAAATATCTGGATATTTTGCACATATTTGCTCAACTGACAACCGTTCCTCGGCATTCAAATAATCAAGATTAAGCAAAGAAAATATTTTCTTAACACGTTCAACACTTACTTCTGTTTCCGCAAAACTACAACAATTAAAATCACTTAACGGATAGACTTCTACATCGGACATACTACACACAACTTCCTCCGTGGTTGTGTTTAAAATCCTAATGGGCATCATCCCATTCTTAGGTCTAGCTACTACATTTGCTAAGAAAACCCCTTCGCGCAACTCTTTCCTAAACACTACACAATCTTCTGCTCTATTAACTGGCAAATACTTAACCATTTCACAACGCGGAGAAATAGTTAAAGAATAATTATAGGATTTAAGTGGCATCGAAACCGTCTGCTGCTCACGGTTCTTTAGAGATAACCTGTTCCCCGAAAAGTCTATAATACCACTATACGCCTGCAAGAAATCCTGGCCTAATATGCCAACTGACCTACATGGCAAATCATTGAATATATAAAACTTATGCACGAACGAACATTGTTCGTATTCCAACGTCAAATATACATAACCTATAGCCCGTAAACTACCCCCTACACCATTAATCACTAATTCTTCCTTAACTACTTTACAGCACAAAGCATTATTCCTCAAGAAATTACTTTTTATTGCCGATATCGACGCACCCGTATCGACTAACCATTCCGAATCCACATTATTTGCTAGAAAATTCACCCAGTTAACACTATTGCAAGCTAAAATATGCTTAGCCTCGAAAAAACTGCGTTTCATTCAATTGTCTGCCTTCGCTACTTCGTGACATTGACACTGCACTTGAGTCAGCATCGCCCCGCACGTGCTCTAGACACGCTACGCGCTGTCGACCTTGCTGAGTCTGCCGTCCACGATGAGTACTATTGCTATGACCGCGCATTCCACTACTATACCTTACGTTTCCATTTCGGTACGTACGCCCAACAGCTGTTTTTTGCTGCGCGTATCCATTACCTACAGCGTGCCGCCTATAGTTATTTCCACGACCCCTATTTCCCGTAGAAAAACTACCACCCGCGGACCACCGCTGGAACGTCATGACTTGACCCGACGAAGCACAATTTTCGTCTTCCGCTACCCTGATAGCATCTTTCAAACAAGTCAAGTTCCGTGCCGTAATAATTGTACCAAGACGCTGATTACGAAGTCCGTCAGCAAACTTTTTAACCGCATACTTCTCATTTAAAGGCCGCAAAATTATATAAGCTTCCGAATTTTCCCCGGCTTGAGAAATAGTCAAATCTACCATTAACTTCTCTATCTCTGCCCCGAAATCCGCGACCGACCTATCATTTTGCCTAGCGCGAGCAAATTTGGCTTGCACTGCAACGTCTGACTTAACCGTCAACAAATGCTTCTTCATGTCCGTTAAAAGACTGTCTACAGTCGTATAAGTAGAGGACAATCGCATCTTAGCCCCCTGGGTAAGTCGCGTAGTTAGCACGAATCTAATTAAATGAGCACTATCAGTCGCTTCTAACATAGAGCTGTATAAATCTATGGCATCAATCAAATCTTGGGTTACCTGCTCATCCCCATTCATTTTCGGGAGTAAGCTAACCGCCGTTTCCAATGAAAACCTTTCCAACGCCATCTCTGTATCGGTTCCGGTACCGTTTTCAAACTTAATAGTGTCTACATACAAATTTTCTATTTTACTCACTAGCTGTGCTAATTCCTCCGAAAATTTGCTACACTTAGCAACTACACACTTAAATTTACAATACAGGGCTTTTACCTCGCTTATCTTTCCATCAAAATTTTTGCCTTTCCGCCTACTGGGACCTAACTTGACAATTGATTCCCTCAATAACTTAAGCTGTACAAACAGTGACGTTAACTCCACTTCCATTCAAAATTAATGCCTCTAACTGATAGATGACCGAAAATACTCGCCACTACACTTAAGTTCAAATCACATCACTTACTCCTCTTGTCGCTCCGCCAGCTCCCGGTCAGGCCATCTGCACAGCTCGCTGCACCTCACGCTGATTGATCTTCTCTTCGATCCAATTCTGATGACACCTCCTGTACAGCCGGACTGCCACGCCAATGATGACAATCGCCAAACACACGGCGATAAACAACAGCATCGCGCTGATGGTGGATATCTGCTCTTGTGTTACTGTCGCGGTATTTGAACCACCCGCTGCTGTCTGGGCTATAATAACCTCTTCCTTGGATGACGTGGTCCCCATGGCCTGTGACTAACCAACTGTCGAGAAACTGACTGAAGCCGACTGAAGTGACTCCGATGAGATCCCGGTCGGGCAACTATAACGCCGTCCAGTCGACTGGCAGGGTCGCCATGCGATGTGGAGGGAGGGAGGGGTTAAGTAAATACCATGTCGTGTACTTGTCCATGAGTCAACTGGAGACTGAAGAACCCAGACTCCCTTTATTAGTGTAATATATACCTAGTCCGTGCGTGACATATATCATAATATAACTATGGACATAGCTTATCTACCTTAACTTAAACTAAGATCTAAACGTGACGTACGTGACACACCACAGCACGACCCCCGCGCGTATAAGTCACTTACAGTAAAGTTAAGACAGTTGATTCTAGATTTATAATAAAAAGAGCAACTTGGCCTTTGGGAACTTGCATGACTGCCTGCAGGTCGTATACTGCATCGACGACATCTTTCCCGTTTTGATCAGCCGCCTTTTCCAATCTGGACAATTATTTTTCTTCGAGGTGGTTATTACAATCGTCAGGGAGTTTTCCCTATCCCTCATCATCGGCATTTTTATAACTTTCACACTGGTCGCGTAGGTCTTTCTTAGGAATATAAATAGAAATATTGTACTCATTGAATTTCCTACTGATAGTTGAAGCTGAAGCAGGAGTTAAATTATTTTGTTCTCGGCGAGTTTTGTAATCTCGATACAAGTCTGCCAAACATTTATCACTTGAGATGATATCGCTAGTTTGAGCTCTTAGATAATGAGACTCTATTCTAGGAATAGAATTTATGAAATCAGTTAAACTATCTTTTTTTTCAGAGTCCATTTTGCGGTGATTATCATGCTTCCCGCGTGCATCAGATTCTATAAAACCACCATCTGTTTTCTTTGAAAGGGCCGTCTTAATATATCTGTCACAAATGCTCAGCGTAGCCTTAAAAAAACTCTTTACATATCCTAATCCTATTGTTATCTTTTTCAAAATAGTAAGCCGAATTCAAAGCCCTCAATTTTTGAGAAGTTATGTACCTATATTTTGGTTTTTTTCGTTCCTATGTATTCTCTCTGCCTTTGTAAATCGCCCAGCTGCCAAAGCTGTTTAAAAATCTCTTGTCTCATGGTTTCGTCTATTTTAGTTTTGCATTTTAACTTGCATTTGTCGCCACAAGGTGGACGGATTTGACGCTCAGCAATCAATCATCGGCTGATGCTGTCACCACTGACGTCTCATCGGCTGATGCTGCCACCACAGTCGTTTCATCGGATGATGCTGCCACCGCTGACGTCTCATCGGTTGCTGCTGCCACCGCGGACTTCCCATCGATTGATGAAACAACGGTTGTATTTTCGACATCCTTTTCCTCGCTAATTTGTTGAACAGAAGGTCTGCCTTCTTCTGTGGTTACTTCCATTGCCTTTTTAAGTAACAAGAGACTGCGACCCCTCATTATCTGCCAATTAACAATTGCAAATTTAATTAATTCAACAATAGTTCATTCTTTAAAAAAAAAAAAACATTTATTTTCTTCTTAATAAATAACAGTATAAATATATTAATAATAATTTATATAAATAAATATCGCTGGATAAATAAATATCGCTGGACATTACACACAACGCCATCTAGGTGCCACACTAAGCAACGAGGCTTGTGTCGTGGACACCAGATAGTTGATACTATTACATAGATATTTTTTGTTCGTAAATACATACTTATTATACATATAAACATCCATGACTTGGAAACAAATGCCATGCTCATCACACAAACACTTGCTCCTACCGGGATTCGAACCCGGGACTCTAAGAACGTAAGGCAGCCTCACTACCGCTGCGCCATTCGGGTCGTCAATCTACCATCAATAGTGCATCATTTCACTTTTTTCAACTTTTACGAACAATACTGAACCGTTTTAGAATAATACAATAATTCTAACATACCTTCGTCAACAACAGAGTATTATTTCGAAATAGTATCAAACACGTTGTGTAAGCACAGTCACCAACACTGAAGTAAAACAAAATAATTCGGAGTAATTATCATACTACATTCAACAACACCGGTAATATCACAAAATAATACAATGTTTCGTAAAGAAGAGGAACAGCACGCAGACCGCGTGCTGTCTGCCGCGTGCCGCGTGCCATCTGTTGGACATTTTTGTAAATATAGATACGCCTGTCTTTGTGGTACGCTCGGCAAATTTTTGGCTATTCGTCGATAGATATAAGTCAATTTTGAGATTTTTCGACATAATACAGTGTTGTTCTGGGTGTGCGATATAATTTTTTGGATATCTATTGTGGTTTGTGATGAACGAAAATTGTTTGTAGGATTTTTAAGCACCTATTATTTATCTATCGCACTTAAAAAAAAACCAGCTGATTTGTGAAATAAAATAATTGATGTTTATAATTTTAAACTTTATATTTCAACCAATATTGCGCGTTCCGTGACTCATCGGTTGCAGGAAATGCAACATACTTACGAGTACGACACGAAACAAACGCATACAAATAATGCTTGTTGCTAGCAACACAAGTTGTCTATGATAATTTATATAGTCTGTACTGAAGAGCTCTTTTTGTTTCTGAATGGTTCGTTCTCTCTTCCTACGATAACTAAGACATGGTGTCCGTGTAATAATACTGTTAATAAATAGTTCTGACTGTGCCAAGCCTGCAGGCCTAGCCAAGTTACAAACGTTTCGTATCGATTCTCTTTCTACAATTGTTAACGCCTCGGCGCAAGCGATTGTAGAAAACGCTAACATGGTAGCCAACTTGACATGACTGAGTCGATCGCTCGTTCTACAATGAACTTCGAAAAAACCTATACTTTAGTCTATGGTGAGCGTTCCAACAAACGTCAAACTAACGTAAAGATCTCAGTTGTGTACTTCTACTTAGTGCGCGAGCTCACGTTTTGTTTTGGATTATTAAGAAAGGAATAATTGTCTAACGTGTTAAAAAAGTAAGCGAAATACGGTGCGAGTTCTACTTATAATTAGTTGATTATAATATATCAAGTGCGGAATGTAATTTTAAACATTACTGTCACTCAAAATAATATGATATCGTGCATTTGAATGAAAGATACCATAAATGAACAACTTTTATATGATGGAATCTAGATCTCGAGCAAGCCCGGAACAGTTCGCAGCTTTATTAGAATTTATGGAATGGTACGTAAGTTAATTATGTCGTAATCTTCCTTAAAATCTATCATACTTGGGCACTTGAAACATACTTGAAACGTAAAACGAATACTACTACTTATGACACAATCAAAACAATTGTGTTTGACCCTTTACTCATCAATAGACCTTTGTTTCTCTGAAATGATAAATACAGTCCAAAATTATGGTAAATAAACAAAATACTTCTCGGTCTCAACACTGCTGGCTCATATAGGCGCCATTTCAATTTCCTCGCTCCCATCTTGATTAGGAGGTTGAGCATTGGAGGCGAGTCCTGTTCTCCGACGAGTGCAGAATGTGTTTGCACGGCAGCGACCGAAGGGGTCGGGTCTACAGGCGGCCTGGGGAGCGATTTGCGCAGTGCTGTTTCGGTGAGACAGTGGCTTATGGGGGCGGTTCTTGTATGATGTGGGCCGGCATTTCCTTCGACGGTAAGACGGAGCTTGTTTTCGTGCCTGGCGTGGGACGAGGAGGCGGTCTAACTTCAGACCGCTACATTTCCGATATTCTGCTGAAACATTTCGTTCCTTATGCGGGATTTATCGGGGATGACTTCCTCCTTATGCAGGATAACGCTCGTTGTCGCACTTCCCGTGTCACAACTGAAAACCTCGAAGAAGTCGGTATCGCCACATTGGACTGGCCAGCGCTCAGCCCGGACTTGAATCCCATTGAGCACGTGTGGGATGAACTGAAGAGGAGGGTTCGATCCAGAAATCCTGCTCCTTCAAGTGTGAATAAACTGAAATCGGCTTTGATAGAGGAGTGGGAAGGTATCCCGCAAGAATCGATTCAGGAGCTGATTAGGTGAATGAAGAACCGTCTTCGTGCAGTTATTAGGGCGAGGGTAGGGAACACAAAATATTGAAACTTAGTTTTAAAGCCAAATAATTTTTTTATGAATTATTTTTTGTCGTTTTCTTCATTTATCATTTTTCAATTATCCTTCTGTTTTCCTAACTCCTTCACTCAATCGGGGATAGCTACTTAAATACTGGTGTGATTTAAATGAATTTGGTATCAATTTTTAGTTAACACCTTTAAATTTTTTTGTTTTTACCTTTAAAATGGTACCATTTTTATCATTCATAACTAGTTATTAAGGACTCAAGATCGCGCGGAATCAATTCCAAGTAAGTGATTCCAAACTTTTGCTCGCGAGTGTACTACATTGACACGGGTCATGCACACGCAAGTGTACGTGCATCTAACTGCGAGAATTGTAGTCAAGTGAACTCATTTTGATACTTTGAAAGATTCATTTCTTTTTTACGATTTTTTTGTAATAAAATTATGGTACCTACAAAAAACATTCATTACTGCTGTCTATATTTTTACAAATTACCTCCAGACTTGATGGAGTGACCTGGAGGTGTTCTTCGGTGACTGCTACTGGAACTCCTCAACGAGTTGAGTACAACTCGTACAACACCTAGTAAGGTGAGCCGAGTTTGGGCTCGTTTTGTTAGTCATGATGGGACCTTACCACTGGACTTGATGGAGTGACCTGAAGGAATACTTCGGTGACTGCTACTGGAACTCCTCAACGAGTTGTACTAGGTGAGCCGAGTTTGGGCTCGTTTTGTTAGTCATGATGAGACCTTACCTCCGGACTTGATGGAGTGACCTGAAGGTATACTTCGATGGCTGCTACTGGAACTGAACACACACACAACGAAAATGTTAAAATTGGGTCTTAATATTAAAACACGTGCTTTTTAAAGACTGCAAGGTCGTTCTCAAATATTTTTATAAATTTACCTGCATCTTAATTTTATTTTATGTTTTTAATAGTTTTAAGATTTTTTCCAACTTTTGTGTATTTTTGTTCCTTTCTTACCCATTCCGTCCATGTTATTGAACCTTTTATCAAGTATCTAGAACACAATAGTTTATTGGCCGGAAATCAGTTCGGATTTCGTGCTGACAGATCTATGGAGGACGCCGCTACCCAACTTGTTGATTTTGTCGTTGGCAAAGTGGACAAGAGACAAAGGTGTGTCCGGCGTCTTCCTGGATCTAGCGAAAGCGTTTGATACAGTTTCCCTGCCGATACTGCTAAAAAAAAACTTAGGTTCTCGGGATAAGGGGCTTAGCTCTGGACTGGTTTAGGTCTTATCTAGGAGAGCGAAAACAGCGAGTTCGTATTAGTGAACATGTCAGTGACTTTGCATATTTTGATTACGGCGTACCGCAAGGCAGTGTTTTGGGCCTCACATTATTCCTCATCTACATAAACGACCTATGCTCTCTTGAACTCCGCAATGCTAGCATTTTTACATTCGCGGATGATACAGCAATAATTTTTCATGAAAAAACATGGAGCGATGTCGTTTCTGTAGCTCAGAAGGGGCTCAAGAAGGTTGCTACCTGGCAGCAAGACAATTTGCTGACCTTAAATTCGGAAAAACGAAGTCAGTCTGCTTTAGCATTTCTGACCGGTCTGCATATGACAAAGGTATACAAGTTAAACTTCATACTTGTGGCAGTGTCAGTAACAAAAGATGTCTCTGCTCGCCAATGCGACGGGTTCCTTATATAAAATACCTAGGGATCCTTATCGATGAACATCTGTCATGGAAAGATCAAATTGATGCACTTGTGAAACGTACCAGAAAACTCGCACATATTTAAAAAAATTAAGTCCATCGCAAAACCCGAACTGATTCACATTGTCTACTTAACCTTGTGCCAGTCAATATTAGGTTACTGTGTATCGGTCTGGTGAGCAGCAAACAAAACCCTCTTGTTAAGGCTTGAACGAGCTCTACGAGTTATTTTAAAAATAGCTTACAAAAAAGCCTGGCGTTACTCTACTGATGCTTTGTACTCAGAGTGTAGCGTGCTTCGTGTGAGGCAGTTGTTTATTGTTTCCACATTGTTACGTTTCCACAGGCATGCTAGAGAATTGGCCATTCATTCATCCAGAACATTAAAATGGGATCGTCCAAGAGTACACTCAAGTTTTGCACGCAGATCTTTTGATTTCTTGGGCCCTACCTCTATTCAAAATTCTATTCTTACAAGAAAACTATACTCACCTTAACGTACAGCTCTTGTAAAAATGACATATTTAAATGGCTGCATCCCAAAAACTACGACCAAACAGAACACTTTTTTTATATACAGTCGTAATATTGCAAAACAACCATGCGCGTACTCACCCACCATACACACCCTAACACTCACCACACTTCACCCACATACACACAAACACTTTCAAAAACACAAACCTCTTGTCTTAAAAAATCAAAGGAGTTGTTTTTTTTTCGGCCATACATGTACCGAGGTACAAATTACTATTTAAATTCTTTCCAATACATTGTGTTATTAGCAGTAATTTAAATCCTTTAATATTCGATAGATTAAGAAATAAAAGAATATGAAAAAACACTACCTCGAATCGTAACTGCGTTCAAAGAAACGTTCTTAACAGCGCTGGCGGCTGTCAAACTATTCCATCTGTCAAAATATTAAACTCTTTCGAGATCGGTCATCTGACAAGGGCTAGAATAATCTGAATGACAATATGTACAATGACACCAACAAAAGGAATAAAATAGTAAATTATCGACCCTGGAGCACTGTCTTTTGGCCAGTAGCTAACCAAACGCAAAAAATAATCTGAAATGTAAAATAAATGTATTTTTTAAATTCTTGATCCCATAATGTTTCACAAAAAAGTGTGCCGGGGAAAAATAACCTATCTTTAATACAAAACTAAATTCCAAATAGTATATTTTTAGGTTTTCATAAGTGAATAAAATGAAGTAACGAAACGCATCATCGGAGAAATGAATCACGAGATTGCCAGATTAAAATGCTTGGGTTGCAAGTTTTAGCATCTTTGATTGACAATTTCAGGTGGTACAAATGCATGAATAAATCCAATATATTTTTTTCAGAATCTGCGATTTTTTTCCTATAACTTCGTACCTTTATTGTTAAGGTACATTGTTTGGCCACAATTGTGTGGGGGAAAAAACACCTCCTTTACATTAAAAAAAAAAATGAATTGTTATTTATAATAGTTTTTAGTTGGTTAACTTAATTACTTGTATTCATCAAAAAATTTCTATTTCTTTTGTAATTAGTTCAGTTAAAGCTAACATGTTACCCTTATTTGGGAAGAAACTGGACCTCACGACACAGGGTATCCTAGTGTGGAGTCCAGGGAACGAGTAATAATCTAACGCTTAAGGATCATTGTCTTCTTTAACTAGCTTTTTATTATTGTACCTTGTTATGCAAACTGAATAAATTTATTATTATTATTTTATATTTGTACTATAATAACTATTTGTTTTATTGACACACTGAATGCATTTACCATACATGCCGTCTTTGGAGTTAGTACTGCAAACTGCTGATTCAATAAGAAGATTTAAGTTATCTGTGCCCGTTATACCGTTTCATTTTAAAGCTTTTGCTTGATATGCAAAGTTCGTGTGGGTTTTGCAAAGGCACATATCTCTGGCGTCGATAGAAGCACTTACAACATAAAAAGGTTTATTCTTGGTAAAATAAAAATATGAACAACGAAGATTAGGGTTCTTTTTTATAAAGGTTTTAAACAAATTTCTCATTGTGTCTAGTATAAATCTTTTTTGAGCTTTTATGTCTGCTTTTGTGAGTGTTTCTTTTTTACCGGCTGTTGCACGTGATATGTCATCTCTCAAGTAAAAATCCCTAATCTTCTTCTTTAATACTGTGTTTTTATCCGTGCTCTCTTTTCTTTTCAGAATTCTGTCAACACCTAAATTCTCTCTAAGTAGTTGTTTTTTCATTCGTGAGTCTTTGACATCTACAGTTTCAAATAACTTCTTGACCACCGCTCTTTCTTTCCTAGATTTTGTCTTTTTGAATGTCTTCTTAATAGCACCGCTCAATATTCTGTATCTTAAGTCTTCATTGTTTTCAACTTTGTTGGTTTTAGTTTTGATTTGGCGTTACCGGTAACGCGAGAGAAAGGTCTCTAGCGTTACCGGTAACTCAGGAGAACAGTATCTTGCGTTACTGATAACGCAGGAGAAAATTTTGCTTGAAATTACGGTAAATAATTACACCATTGAAACTAATAAAAAAACGGGGCATGACCTTCAAATCGGACAACATGGGTGACGTTGTAACGTAATAATAGCAAAATATTCTTTCTTCTTAAAGAAAGAAGCAAAATATTTAAAAAACTCACTGCGATTTACGTCGTAACGCTGTAGAACGGCAATAAACCCACGCGCACTCCCTGAAAGCTTACCGCAGACTGAGGGGACTGAAGGGCGGATGGCATGAGGACGGACTTGTCGGACCACTCGCAACGAATTATTAGATAATCTTCACATCTTCTGACATTGAATTAGACGCCATCTCTTTAAAATTGTCTTCAACTTTTTACAATAACGCAGTAGAGAGAGATTTTTAACAAAACTTGGGACAGATGTTTAGGGACGTTAAAAAAATATTATTCAAGAAAATAACTACAATTTTGTAGGTACTTAAATGTAAAGCTTACTTAAAACTGAATCGAAACTTTTCGTAAATATTCAATGTTTTCTTAAATATTTTTAAAGAAAATTCATAAATTGTTTCGTCACCTATGCAGTCATAAGTACTTTTGGTATGAAGAATGATTTTGTTCTGCTGAGTTACCAAAAACACTCGTAAATCTTACTTTAAATTTAAAAAAAAAGATTATATTGCTGTGGTAGTTAAAAATCTTATATGCGCTAAGGTTGACTGTCTAAAAATTTTAAGAGAAATTAAAAAAAAATGGCCACTTCCATGATGAGGACATGAAAGGAGTGCCTTAAAAGTTGATTCACCCACAAGTCGGTACAAGAGTAGACTGCAGTACTATGTTAGCTGCTACTCAGCGGCTTCGTGGCCACGGAACGTTCCGTCCGAACACGGCCATCGACAGGGGAGCCAATTGGCGTAGGTACACGTACCTAATCGTTTTCAAAACGAAATACTGGACTATTTTGATGAAAATACCCATGCCAGTACCCGAGAATCAGCTGATTTGACGCCTCTTGACTGATAACGTCTACCTATCCATACACTTAATCTCTTTAGGGGTTATTGTACCCATCATTAAGAACTACTTTTACTACTGGACCAAACCCTGAATTACGGAAAATAATTAGCTGTTCCATACATTTTGACGAGTTATGCGAACATTGTAGGGAAAAGCTACCTACTTTCCGCCAGATAACTGCAATAGAAGTCGCTGATGCTTTCTACCAATGTATTCCAACCAATGATATTATACTCAAGATGTGTTACGTTCATAGTTACCGACGCGCGACGTTTAAAATCTGGTGCTTGACGCAGATTAAAGACAAGATGTCCCAACTGGGACGTTTTCGAGTCCTCACAATGCGCGCGCTAGTAACATTATCTGCCGCTTTTTTATATAAAACTAGCGACCCGCCCCTGCTTCGCACGGGTGCATGTTATACATATAAACCATCCTCTTGAATCACTCTATCTATTAAAAAAACACAAACTGCATCAAAATCCGTTGCGTAGTTTTAAAGACCTAAGCATCATACATAGGGACAGACAGGAAGCGGCTTTGTTTTATACTATGTAGTGATGAGTGATTCCCATATTTTAAGACGATACGACAAAATGCGCAGTGCAAATACGGCAGTGTCGCTAACACAATCAAACGGAGGTTCAATGTCTAATCATTGAAAAAACATTTCATGCCATGTCATATCTTTGTTATGTATTTCAAAATAATAAAGTGATGGTTATACTTTTAAGCTTCGATATGAAAAATAGCAAACAACCCAGCCGAGCATTTATCGGTACGAATAATTAGTATATTTTGCCCTTTTGTCCTAACATACTGTTTGCCCGTCTGGGGTGGTGCCACTCAAAATGTATTTATCCGCCTTGAGAGAGCCCAGAGAGCTGTCCTTAAGGTTATGCTCTCTCTTCCACGTAGGTACCCCACTGTGCAGCTCTATTCTGACTGCAAGGTACTCACAGTCAGGCAACTGTATGTGCTCCGGTCGACCCTACGTAAACACTCTGCCCGCCCTCCAAAGGAACCGACTGGCAGACTTAAGCATGATGTTTTCCCCCCCGAACGCCATAGAACTGCCTTTGCCAAACGCCAATTTTACGTTAATAGCATTAACATGTACAACCTCCTTATAAAAAGATTAAAATTTATTTGTGCCCTAAATATAAAAGCAAAAACTTAGGGCTCCCACACATAAACACGATACGACGTCGCGTCGTACAACGATGCGGCATCGTTTCACGATACGACGTCGCGTCGTACAACGATGCGGCATCGTTTCACGATACGACGTCGCGTCGTACAACGATGCGGCATCGTTTCACGATACGACGTCGCGTCGTACAACGATGCGGCATCGTTTCACGATACGACGTCGCGTCGTGGAAATCTACGATGAGCATCGTAAAAAAACACGACATCTTAACGTAAGGGCCAGGCCACAACAGTGCGTTGCGGCGTCGCATCGCAAAAACAACATTGCACAGCTATGCGATGCGATGTCGCAACGCAAAAATTTCATCGGATACGACATCGTACGACAAGACGCTAACCGTCAGTTCAGTTTCTAGTGAGACATGGACCGCACTGCGCGTGTTCTACTTCTGCTTGCGTTAAGGCGTATTAAGAAAAAGAAACAGAAAAGAAAGTACTGGGTGCACCCATTACTGACAATTATGAATAAAGATGGAAACCACTTCAAAAGGAAATATGAGGCGCTAAAAGTGGACGAGGTTAAATTTTTCGATTACTTTAGGATGAGTGTAGTAAGTTTTGAAGAACTTCTTAGTTTGATAAAGCCTCATTTACAAAAGAAATACATATTTAGAAAACCCATCGAACCTCTGGAGATGCTGGGATTAACTGTAAGGTAAGAAAAAAATAAACTATTTTTACTATAATCATACTGTTTAATCATTTTCATAATTTAGTGTTATTCAAAACTCGTATTCCGATTGTGTGTCATTCGTCAAATTTGTTAGTTCCTCATCGAAATGAATTTGTTCTGGCTCATTTACATCATCATTCCTTGGCGTTTGTGGAGACGATTGCATAGGTGCCGGTGATGTTTCGCATCCGCTTTGGAAGGCACTGCGTTGAATGGATGTTTGATAGCCACTCTGCATAGGCATTTGAGCTGATTGGTAGCCACTCTGCATAGACATTTGAGCTGTTTGATAGCCAGTCTGAACAGTTGTTTGAGATGTTTGATAGTTTGCTTGGACGGATGTTTGTGAAGTTTGATAGTGGCTGGGATAGTATGATGGTTGGTGTAAATCACTTAATATCTGTAGGACACGACTTTGGAAAATTATTGTTTGATTATCATTCAATTTTTCCAATGATGGCAAAATTCCTTTAAAAAAAGATAAATGTCTACTTTCAGGTGTTTTTAAAGCAGCTATAATATTCGTCTCAAATTCGTCTTCGTCAATTTTTCTTTTACGCGATGCAGGCTGGTAACGTGGCATGACAGGTTGCTGGCTTTGTTGGGTTGAGGTGCTTGGTCTTATTTCTTCATCGTCAAGACTTGATGTTGTTTTATTTTGAGAATTCTTTTTCAGAAATAGGAGCTGGTCGTATAGATGATATTGTTTAATTTTTTTGGCCCCAGCTCCGGATTTACATTGCTCGTTTAATTTTTTTTCGGATTTTGTAAAATTATCCTTGATTCCTCTCCATTTCTTTATGACATCGTTACCTAAAAAAATATGACGAATAATGATTTATTTTGTTTTCTTTCAGGTACCTGGCGACGGGAAATACTTTTAAAGATATGCATTTCACATATTATCGTGGAAAATCTACAATAACAGGAATAATAAAATTTGTTTGTCGTATTGTATGGAACATTCTTAAAAGGTTGGAATTACCAAAAATTACAACAGAGCTGATGGAACAAATTGCTCAAGAGTATGAAAAAAAGACCAACTTTCCTAATTGTATAGGAGCGCTAGATGGAAAACACATTCGTATATTGAGCCCGGATCACAGTGGATCCCTATTTTTCAATCATAAAAATTATAATTCCATTGTTCTATTAGCACTTGTTGATACGAATTACAAATTTATATATGTCGATATAGGTGCATATGGTAAGGAATGTGACTCCACTGTTTTTCAGAACTCAAATCTATACGACTTATTAAAAAAAGGTCAATTATCTATACCTCCGCCAAAACCGTTACCTGGCTTTCAAAAAGAAATTCCTTTTGTCTTCGTGGCGGATGAAGGATTACCACTGACAAATAATATAATGCGCCCATATTCTGGGAAGTTTTTATCGATAGAAAAACGAGTTTTTAATTATCGTTCGAGCCGAGCCAGACGATATGTTGAGAGCGCTTTTGGCATACTCGCAAATAAATGGCGCATATTTCATCGACCCATTAATGTTTCTTACGATTTCACAATAGACATTATAAAAGCATGCTGTGTATTACACAACTTTGTATTGAATCGAGATGGCGCACAAACGTTTGAAGAAATGATTATTGACGATTCTTTGCAAATTTTACACGAAACAACACATGAAAGTAGAACAGGAGCTAACATAATCAGAAACGAATTTTGTAATTATTTTAATAGTAACATTGGAGGTCTTAGTTGGCAGTTAACAAAAATATAAATGTTTATAAGTACTTACCGAGTTTTGTTTTTTCAACACTATTTAACTCCTCAAAATTTGAATATAAACTTGTACACACTTCCCTCCATGCTTCTGTTTTTAAAAATTTGTCTTTGAATTGTGATATAGTTTTGTCCCAAAGGACGGGACGTTCGTAAATTAAAGATATCAGGTGGTCGACATCGTACTGCGCCATATCGCTTAAAAAACACGTGCAGGTCGTTCAAAGTATGGACACCGACTAAACGGCAAAGCGTTGTCGCATCGCAGATTTGTACGCTGCGGCAGCGCATCGGAAATTTCCACGATGCGTTGTGCGGCGTCGTTGATTTTTGCGATGCGACGCCGCAACGCACTGTTGTGGCCTGGCCCTAATGTGCCACGCACGATACACGGCACGATGCCGTCGATATAGTTGGGTTATATATTAGTTCTATTCCGAAAAATGGACCGCTCTAGACGCATTCTGCTTCTGCTGTTAATAAGAAGACGAAGAATGAAAAGACAGATACTCAGAAGATATTGGGTTCACCCATTTCTTTCAAACATGAATAACGGGAGTCACTTTATAAAGAAGTACAATGCCTTAAAAATAGATCACAACAAGTTTTTTGATTACTTTAGAATGAGTGCATCAAGTTTCGAAGAGTTACTTCATCGGATAACGCCACATATAGCAGGAAAATATGGCAGAGGCAGACCACCCATCGAACCTCTCGAGATGCTGGGATTAACTATAAGGTAAATGAAACAACAACTTTCTCATATTTTTTCATTCCACAAATCAACGACACTAAACAACAATTTTTGAAAATTAAGTTGTTAACAAAGAAAGCTTCACCTCAAATTAACAGATATTAAATCAACAACTTAAACATAATTTTAAATCAACATTACACCTTTGGATTCCTTTTTTTAAGAAAAGTCGTAAAGCGATAGGGGTGATGCGATTGGTTCACGTGATGTATTCGAATAATCATTAGATTCGCTCTCATCGCTTTGGCCTTGCTTGGCAGCTGGTGACAGTGCTGCTTCTCGGGTAGACTGTGTCGAACTTCCGGCTGTTTGGTAACCACCGTGGTAAGAACTTTGCCATGAAATTTGGGGTCTTTGTGTTTCATAGTTACCCTGGTACGAAGATGTTCAATTGCTCTGAGAATAATATATAGAGGTATGTTGCTGTGATTGTTCGTATAGATCCGTTAAAACTTGTAAGACCCGACTTTGGAAAATTAACGTTTGATGATCATTTAGTTTATTTAATGATGGTAATATCGCTTTAAAAAAGATAAATGTCTGTTTTCGGGCTCTTCTAATTTTGCCATAATCTCTTCTTCAAATGTATCGACATTTCTCCTTTTTCGTGATGGCTGAGGGAGAGATGGACTTTTAAATTTTCTTTTTGGACTTTCCTTTTGTGTGTTCTGATTGTTTGTTTCTAGATCTAGTATACTATCATCGGTTTCATTTTGATCATTTCTTTTTAAAAAAGGAGCTGTTTATATAAATGATATTCTTTAAGTTTGTTAGCGCCTGCTCCAGATTTATTTATTTCTTTAAGTTTTTTTACGTACTTGGCATAGTTATCTTTAATACCAGTCAATTTCTTTAACACAGCATTACCTGAAACAATAGTATTTTATGTTTAGACACGCATAAATAAATAAATAAATAATACATTCACTCGTCCATCCCACTTACACACGCACACACACGCACCACACTGATACACATATACACAAGCATACCTTCACATTATTTATTTATGTATACACTTTTAACTTGTAGTGTGGGCTATGCCTATACTACAAATTATTTCATTTATTTATTTCCTTATTTTATTTCAGGTTTTTGGCATCAGGAAACACCTTTCAAGACATGCATTTAAACTGCTATCGTGGAGCGTCTACTATTGCTAAAACTGTAAAAATAGTCTGTGGAGCTATATGGAAGCATCTTTTGATCGAAAATATACCGAAAATAACTACTGAGCGGCTAACAAAAATTGCTGAGAAGTTTGCCAAGATTGCCAACTTTCCTAATTGCATAGGCGCACTTGACGGGAAACATGTTCGTATTTGGAGTCGCAAACATGGCGGATCTCTTTTTTATAATTACAAAAATTATAATTCTGTATTGTTGGTGGCTCTCGTAGATTCTGAATACAGATTTATATATGTTGATATTGGAGCATATGGCAAGGAATGTGACTCAACCGTTTACAATAATTCAAAATTGAATGAATTACTTTTAAAAGGACAACTTCATTTACCAACGCCAAAGCCTTTACCAGGCTCCCAAACGCCTCTTCCTTTTGTTTTTATTGCAGACGAAGGCTTACCGTTAACAAATAATGTAATGCGCCCATACCCAGGAAAACATTTGACGATACAACAAAAAGTTTTTAATTATCGTTTGAGCCGAGCAAGAAGATTTGTAGAATGTGCGTTCGGTATCCTGGCTAACAGGTGGAGGGTATTTCATCGGCCATTAAATGTTTCTTTCGATCTTTGCACAAATATCATAAAAGCAAGCTGTGTTTTACATAATTTCATTCTAAACCGTGAAGGAGCCGAAACATTTGAAGATATGTTAATTGACGATTCTTTTATTGAACTACAACAGTCCACACAGGAGGGTAGAACAAGAACAAGAGCTACCGACATAAGAAATGAATTTTGTGATTACTTTAATAGTGATGTGGGAGCTCTTAGTTGGCAACTAAATAAAATATAGGATATTACTTACCATGTTTTGTTTTTTCTTGATTACTTAATTCTTGAAAACCAGGAAATAAATTTTCGCAGACCTCTTTCCATGCTGTTGTTTTTGCATTTTTATTCTTGTATTCTTCACATGTTTTGTTCCATAGTACGGGACGCTGACGTCGTATCGTGCATCGACACGTTACGACGTCGTGTCGTAGATTGCCACGACGCGACGTCGTATCGTGAAACGACGCCGCATCGTTGTACGACGCGACGTCGTATCGTGTTTATGTGTGGGAGCCCTTACTCAGAGATTATCTCCAAACACTAAGTTATGATGACACTGAGGATCTTCTCCTGGGTAATTTACAGTGATTATGTACTATATAAATATAAGTCTAAGTCTAAATCTAACCATAAGCGGATGTGTACAGGTTGTAACTTGTACACACACACTACACCTACATACGCACACTCATATCCTATACTTACTCACTACACACACACACACAGACACACACACTCAGACATACATTTATTCACCTCACCACACAGTTTAATAGTTTTTTTTTTTTTTGTTTTTTATTTTGTATTTTCTTTACATGATTATATCCTGTTTTCTTTTACACCATTTGCTTATTGTTGTAACGTCCCGTATTAGTATACTATGGCTTTGTTTGTTACGGAGAATCACTGACTCCTAAGACACAGGCACATACACCTAGCTTAGGAGTCAGAGCATTAACATTATTGTGACCTAGTTATAAGCCTTATATGGTCTTAGTCTGTGGCTTTTGGTGAAAATAAAGAATTTATTATTATTATTAATTGAAACAGCACATAGGTACCTACACGCATATGCGTACCTAAACTTTTATATTAGTTATTCGGTACCCACATGTAATAATTATTCATAACGAGATAAAATAAAATGAACAAGTGCACTTTATATGCTACAATAATAAATGAAAAGTGTATAAGTCCAAACATGTACAAACCTGTACCTGTAAGTCCATTTTGAATAATTTAAGGTCCCATTAAAATTGGTGGAAAAATTTTAACACAGCATTCAGTACGTCTATGCAAAGATATCCAAGTAAAAATAACACTGATCAAAGTGATTTTATTTTGACCTAATGGATGTGTTTATTCTAAAGTGCCCCCGGCAATGTATTATTTTAGGTTAAAATAAAATCACTCCCTTTACTGCATGATTTAAAAAAAAAAAACACTTTTGTACGTTGGATCATATTTGGTACATTGACCATAAAATTAACTTTTACCTACGAGTATGCTGCGGCCAGTGGCCGCAGCATACTCGTAGGTAAAAGTTAATTTTCATCCATCGTCATCATAATCCAATGTGTGGCCGCCGGCCACACATTGGATTCAACTTTGCGTCCAAGCTGGACATTTCAAATGACCAGTATTGAACCCAACTACTGCATCACACATTAGCTTCAATATGTACTTTGTAGCCAAATACTGGAAATAGACCAAACATTGGACAGTTGTAGTCGCAGAGCGACAAGACGATGGACGAAAACTTATTTGCTTATGCATATGGTTTAGGTACATATACTTATTATTTGCATTGTACAAGAAAACAACGAAAAAAAAAGGCGGTGATTGGATGCGACTAAATTGCACTCTTCAAGAATAAAGTAAGTTATATATTATTATTAATAAACTAATAAATAGAAAAGTCTATTCCTACCCAGAGAAATACATTTCAACGGTTTTTTTTATAGATACGGAAATAATTTACTGGCGGAGATGCTTCATGAACCTTCGGGACATTTTGAGAATTTCTGCAGAATGTCATCATCTGATTTTCAATATTTGCTAGAAAAAATCGGCCCATTAATAGCAAAGAAAGATACCCTCTGGAGAAAGACCATCCCAGCTAAAGTCCGTCTGACAGTAACTTTAAGATTTCTTGCAACAGGCGGCACATTTATAAATCTCTTCATTTTCTGTTTAAAATATCAAGCCAAATAATATCAAAAATTGTACCTGAAGTATGTAAGGCGATTATTAATATTCTCCAAGATGAAGTCAAGGTAATTAAATAAAAACAATAACTTATATCTATTTATTATATTTATGTAGTAATAATCATAATATTTATCACTTATTTTTCGTTTGTGTCACCTTCACCGCTCATTTCAAACGCTTTCTGTATGATTTCTTGTGAATTTATTATAATTTTCGGCTGGGAAGTATACACCGGTTGGTTCGTGGCTGTAGGAGTTGGAACTGCATACACCTGAGCTGAAGCTTGATTCAACTGATGCAACTGGATTCGGAGGCACATAGTACTCTACACCAGAGTCACTGTATGTGGTTGTAGGAGATGATTGGTACTCATTATAGTTTGAATTATACAAAAGTGTGTGAATGTCGTACATCAATTTGTCGCTTTTCTTTTCATCCATTTTTTTCGACAGTATTTGGAAAAAAAAAAAAGTCGGTGTCGTCGTAATCTTGCTGGCGTCTTGAAGCGACAGTTATGGCTTTGAAAGCCTCATCCATCTAGTTTTTCACCTATTTAATATCAGAAGGTATATTTTTTTTCTGCACGTACTACGGGCCTAATCTTACTTTAGTGGTTGTTTCTGCAACAGTTTCTTGTGCTGCGGTTGTTTGTCATGGAGAACGAAGCGACTCTTCTATCTGGGTTTCTGATGGCTAAAAAAAAGAAGCTCGTGTAGTTACACAATTTAGGTGGGGTCGGCCACAGCGGCGGTGATCCACTTTTCGTCCATATCGCTATAAGCCTTAACATTAAAAAGTGCATCACCGTTGCTGTGGCTGACTGAACATTATTTAATACTAAAAGAAATACATATAAATAATATTTATTTATTTAATTATTTATTTTAGATTTCAAATGGCACAGATGTCAGCAGAGATTCCTGGTTGCGCGAATGACAGAACGTCCACCAGCTTTTATTAGTAGTTAAAGTTTTTGTCTAAAAGTGGAGCAATGAGAGTTCTCCTAGTCTTTGTTTTCTGGAAGTTTATGTCATTGAGGAGTTTTGAAGCATCATTTAGTTTTGTTACTAGTTCTATTTTGTTAATTTCTGTATTTTCAATCAGTTTAAGAAAATAATTAGCTCCTTATGTGTATTAATAAAAGCTTCTTCAATTACATGTTAAGAGCTAACTCTAAGTAATTATTATTGATTACATTAGGTTAACATTTTAAATAATTAATAAACAATTGAAATTTTAATTATAAATTTATTATTTAAGATATCATATCACACACAACTAGTTACCAGTTATGCAAAGAACTACCCATTATGCACTATACTCTAAACAACTACACTGTTAATCAATTTATATTTCAGATCAACATGAAATAAAATTGAAAATTGGATGAACTTTCCAAGTGAAATCCAATTGTAATTTTCTGAATGTTGATCTGAAATTTAAACACCCACCCAGCCCAGTATCAGCTGGAAGCTGACCCAGGGCATAATGGGTACCCTCATATCCGGGCTCAGCTCTAAATCAGTGACGTTTAGTGTTGCCACAGAACAAACTATATTTTTCTTTTTTATATAGAGTACTCTAAATAAAAACGCGATGCCATAGAGTAGCTTATGGAAAACTTATAACTTAAAACATATTTTGTTATAATATAATATATTGTTATTTCAGTGGCCCACCATAGCAGAACAGTGGCAACGGATAGCATCACAGTTTCAAGAACGTTGGCAATTCCCGCACTGCCTAGGAAGTATAGATGGAAAGCACATCCAAATGCAATCATCCATTCACAGTGGATCCGATTGTTATAACTATAAGCAATATTTCAGTATCGTTCTGCTAGCGGTTGTAGACAGCAACTACAATTTTATGTTTGCTGATGTTGGATGTCAGGGAAGGATTAGCGATGGAGGTGTTTTTAACAACAGCGCTTTGATGGAAAAAATATATGGTGAAAACACAAGTTTTCCTAATGATACTGTCTGCCTGGACGTTTAGAAAACTGCCCTTTTGTATTTGTTGGTGATAGCGCATTTGCGCTGTCTAATAGGATAATGAAACCGTGTCCTGGGAATCCACCACAAGGAAGCAAGAACTAAGTATTTAATAAAAGGCTATCTCGTGCTCGAGTTGTAGTTGAAAAAAGTAGTTGAAAGTTAGCACTTTGACTTGTAGCTATTTACATAATTTTCTAAAAAAGAGCCGTTCCTCTAGGCCTCTTTGTGCCCCAGAAGGAACTTTTGATATTATAGAGAATGGTGAATTACTTGGAGAAAACAGGACCAACATGCTGATGCATACAGACCACTTGCGAGGCTTCCTATTAAGCCACCGATTAGTGCTTTAAATGTAAGAGAGGAATTAGCAAATTTTTTCATTCAATAATTGAATTACTTATAACTTTGTCCTTGAAATATATATCGATTAAAAACCAATAAAAGTATTTGATTTACTATGTATACTAACCTCCGTGTCCTGTGTAAGCTTGCACTCATAATTTTGACCCAAAAAAGAATGCATGGCCTGGAACGCAAACCAATTTGTTTGATAAATTTAATTTTGATCAGCACCTGATTTAATCGATCTCTTTCTTTTATTCCAATGAT
This sequence comes from Eugnorisma glareosa, assembly GCA_947578425.1. Lineage (NCBI taxonomy): Eukaryota > Metazoa > Arthropoda > Insecta > Lepidoptera > Noctuidae > Eugnorisma > Eugnorisma glareosa. The sequence continues at coordinate 12,067,192 of OX387960.1, read as the reverse complement.
ATCTATATGTTGTCATTAAGAGGGCCCTTCCCGGTCCGTCTATCGTCAACGCGAGCATGGTCGAAAAGCTTGTTGTTTCATCCAGAGCCACAGCGGCACTTTCTTTCAATTCCCCACCCTGACCCCGCACATCTTGTCTCCTGCGCACCTCATATCGCCTAACGCGATGACATTGAACGAAAAATTGTGTTCGAAAATTTCTTAAACTTTTTCCAGGAAATACGTGTTTTTGAATAAGTCGTACAAGTGTGTGAAATAAATATTTGTCATTAAGAATCTCCATTACAAGTGTAAGGTTTCTATCGAGATTTTTTCTTTACTTTTACAGTTTATGAGTACATATTACGAGTATGAACGGCCAAAGTTCAGTTAAAATTTGTGCAAAACAGCAATTTTTGGAGGCTTATACTGAATTTGTTTCAACAATGTTATATTTTTTGCTACCATAGAAACCTAGATATAGCACACAAAATACCTATTAGTTCAAAAAAATCAAAGATGTGTAACAACTGCATAATCACGTACGAGCGTTTGTATGAAAAGTATGACGGGTTGGCCGCTCTTAACAACTTCTTTTTTCTTTTAATTTCTGCAATGGTGACACCGCTTAAACTAAACGAGCAGCGTATTCTTTCCCATGCATGTGCTAAATCATTTCTGTTTTTATGGAATTTATTGGTTGAATCCCATAAGCTGGTTCCCCTTGGTATAATTCAATAAACTCCAAAACATGTTCATTTGACCAGTCAATCGACAGCGTTGTCATTTCGAAAATAATTACGTAGCTACACAACCAAGTAACACGTACGAAAACAGCACTACTCGCGACGAATGAACAGACCAATGTGTGGCGCGCTAGCGGCATTTACTCCTCCCCCACACACACCACAGACTCCCCCCCCCCTCCACACACTACACACTCCCCCATACACACACACACAACCCTGCACCCCCCCACACACACACTTCCCCTTCATACCCCTCGCCTTTGAAATTACTTCAAAAACCGACTCGACGCGGGTCGGTGTTGGACATTCGATAGTGATTGGACGCAATGTTCACATTGTATCCAAAATTGATCCACACATTGGTGTGTTGGACCCAATCCGTAACATTGGTGAAAATATACCCAATGTGTGGCCGCAGCTTTACACTTTTTACTATGGATCACATTTGGTACATTGACCAAAAATCAGCATAAAAATAACGTAATAAATATTAACGTGAAAATTATGCAGAATGGAATACTTCGAAACAATTTGTTGTATCGTTGAGGCAAAGGTTGACTTTGCATTTACGGCACTCCACGTGAGATCTACCATTGCATTCAGGGACCTTACAACGCTGTCTAGTGGACCAGACAGGCAAATGATCCATCTTATCTAAACGAACGTCCTGAGATGGCATTATTGCTATGGGCCCTCTCATTTTTTTTTTTGAATAGATTGTTCTATGACGCTGGAAGATGGTCGACCACGTTTACTACTCGTTGCAGGTTTATAGGCATAGCACAAATCTTCACCCACCGCGCACTTGATATCGGCTTAAGGCAGCCACGACTCAGCATTTTCAAATCTGCGCCTGTATAAAAGCCATGCATTTACTGCAGTCATATCTATCATATGGAAGAATATGCGGTGATCATTTTTGTTGAAGCTCATTCCAATATATTTACAAGTACGAACAAACATACAGTCCACGTTTCTTTATACATAGTAGTGGGTGGCTGACCACCGACTGCATTCAATATGATGTTTCAATATTTTTAAGTTAGTTGCCAATAAACACCACCAAAGACAGACGCTTGTTTCCTTGAGCAAACTCCTCGCCAAATAAAATTGGACCCTAACATACACAACAATTTTTCTTGGATCTAATTTGGATTCTATAATAACCAAGAAGTGCGTCTTACAGATCCACTCCTCCCATGTGTCTATTATAAGTCATCACTGCTTTTGGACATGGTATAGTTTCGTAAATCTTTTCCTTTTTATTGTAACGTTGAACTTCAGAAGATGGTTTGCTTCCGATGTAGGTCGAAGCTAAGTTCACGGCTCTGTTGTCATACCAAGTTACCACAGAAACATCTATATCTTCTACAGTGGTCAGTTTCTCAACAGTTGCACCTCTGCCCTTTTTTTTTTCAAATCTTTTTCTGCAGGAACTTTGTACCCCGGAACACGATTGGCTTTTATTGTGCCTAACGGTAAAATAGCCTTCTTAGTAAGATAAGTCAGCAAAGGCAAAGAGGTGTACCAGTTATCAAAAAACAGTTTATAGTTGACTTCTTCGGGTTCGTTTTTGCAAGGCGAACAACTACATCACCAGAAATACTAATTTTTGGCAAATTGGTGACTTGTACAGGCGCTTGAGCTCCAGTATAATGTTCGAAATCGTAACTGAAGCCGGAACTACCGCTCAGCACAAAATTTTTATACCCCCATTTGTGAGGCTTTTTTAGATTGTACTGTCGCATAGTTGATCTACTTTTCGTAGGTATTATTTGCTCGTCTACTGCCATGTATTTTTCTTTAGGTACTGTCAAAAAGTCTTTTCTGGACGTTTTTCTATTGCGTATCTCATGGATTCTTGCTCTATGTGCTGGAACATTTCGTCAGTAAACAAGTATTTAAAAAATTGAATAGGGGTTACAAATCTACATTACCACTGAATGTGGTTTCGGTGTCATCTTTTTCAAGAAATCCGTCCCTTCTTCGCTTCTATTTGAAGACAGCAATTGTGGCAAATGTGTATTATCGTCCGATTCTGAGTCAGATCCAGGAATATACCAAGGAGGTAAATGATGAGCTTTTCTTACCCGATGTTCATCTTCGGAAAGGTCTTCGTCACTACTATTTACAGGGAAATCGTGGATAATTGTATGGATACCTCCGTAAAATCGTCGTGGATCCATATCGCAAAATTCCTGTACATAGATCTTCGATTAAATAAGCATAAAACCACGTAAATAACAAAATAAGACGGTACATCAGAAAATAAGCTAAACAATTTTACATAGCATTGGTGCATGTTGGCATAGGTACATAGGAAGAAAGAATATTTCTGCATATTGTACCAAATTTGTTCCATTCAGTTAGAACTACCTAAAAGTAATTATTATTTGATAAAACAATAAAAACTTACCTAATTACGAATATTTAGATTACTTTCTTTCCTGAAGTATTTATTTGTAAGCACTATCACTGAGATTTGTATTTTTGACACAATTTTGAAAATCAACAACTTGCTCCGCACCGGTTCGTACTTGTTAACTGACTTTGACGAAGAAAGTAGTTCACACAACTTGCTCATAAATGGCAGTTTTATACATAAAATGAAGCTCGTATGGGACGAATTTAGCACAGTATGTATAAAATAAGGAAATCAGTTTGGAACTTAAAAATATTTAAGATAATATGGTTTGGTTCATTTATGAACCACAATGCGGTAAAGGGATATCAGTGTTTTTTTTTTGCTTGTATATCATTGGTTGGACGTACTGAACGCTGTGTTAAAATTGGTCTATCTATTTTAATGGGACCTTAAATGAATTGATAAATATCAAACGCCAATATGTCCAATTGTCCATGATAAGTGAAAAGGAGATTATCATAGTACATATTTTCATTTGCAGGAGCTGACAACGTTATTTCTTAGACCTTAAGTTTTATTTTAACTTTGTTTGACAATGAATATGTCTGGCAATGTAGAAATATAACGAATCAAATGAAATCTTGCCACAATCGTTAAAACTTTTTTTTTTTTTTAAGTGTTTAAAACTACCGCAGACATGGTGGTCCGCGCCCTTTTTTGAATGATTAATTGTTTGCTTTTTGTTTTATAACTAAGGATGACATTCGTGCTCCTACATCGGACACGTTACATTATACTAGATCTTAAATGTAATAACTTAAAATCTACGTGAGTCCATCTTTTTTTTTTTTATTCACATGCTGCAAAGCTTTTACGTGAGTATGACAGACTCACTCTGCCATGCAGTTGTACATAAACTATTTTTGTTAATAGAGAGTTGTTAGGGATTGGGTTCTTTTGGCGTTGGGTTTTGGGGTTAGGATGGGTTTTTTATATTTTTTTATTAATTTCGTCTTCTGACCAGGGACTTTGCTAGCCTGAGCAAAGCTTCCACAACGACTGCGTCTCGATGCTGCATGGCCGTCTTCAAGTTGTACTCGACGACCGTTTTAGTTGGCGCATCCATCGCTCTCTTTGCAAAGCGGCCGGTGGCGTCATCGGCGTCGTCGGTGTAATAGACGCAACTGACTGTATGTCTCGACACCGCCACTACCGCGTGGGAAATGCTGTCGTAGATTTGGAGTCTTCTGGACTTGGTGTTGATGATAATTACGCTATCGAAGGTCAGACCCTGGGCCTCGTGGATGGTTAGCGTGCGCGACCCTTCGCCGGACCCATATCCCTGGCTCATGAGAGAGGCTTTCTCCTCTTGCGTACGAACCAGAAATAAGGTGTTTTGGGCGGTGCTCGGTATTTGCGCTCCTGTGTAACCTTTGACGCTCAGTGAGTGGAAACGCGACAGCGACGACTTGGAGGAGTATATACCGGAGTATATCTCGCTCAACGCATATGCCACATCCATCGGATTGCGGTGTGTGCAAAGCAGCTCCTGGGTGATGCCAGCCACCAGGTTTTAATGGGTATACCTTAACTTGAAAAGGTTCTCTCTGTCCAGAAATGGTAGCTGGTTTACGTCTCCGATGAGGACAACCTCGCTTGCTCCTGACAACTTTACTGCCATAACTATGGCCCCAAAATGGTTCATAAGAGCCTCGTCTACCGTTAGGCGGTAGCATTTCTCTTCTTTTTTGAACCCGTTGACTAAGATTGAAGCCATAGTGCGCACCTTTGTCTTTACTCGATCTCCTAAGCGGTGCGTAAGCTTCTCTCTGAGGTCTTTGGCAGCTTCGGTCGTCGTGGTGGCTACAACGTCTTTCTCCCCATCGAAGTGTTTCACCACCCAGGTTGTCTTGCCGCAACCTGGAACTCCGTTTACCCACCTGACATTGGGTACCGTCCAACTTCCCTGCGATGCTGTGTTGTCCGGGATCCCCGAAACGGACTGTGCCATTTCAAGAATCTTATCGTCCAGCATGATCTTGGTACATTTGGCGGTAACCGAACACCAAATGACGACCCGATAGTGGGTCGTCATTTGGTGTTCGGAATTTTATTTTTCCCACGCGTTCCGTTTCCTCCTCGTCCAGGGCTACAAAACCGTTCTTCGCGCTGTAGGCTGCCATGTACGACCCAGTTATTTCCCCTTTGATGACTTGGGATTTGACGTTGTCGTACACCCCCTACCTCTGCCTCCTCGAGTAGTACCTTTAGCAGTCCTTCTGTGTTCCTTTGGAAGGTCTGCAGGATCTTCCTGCAAGTCATGAGATTAACCTCTCTGATCGCCCTCACGATTGCTACGTACTCGAGGAAAGCGCTCATCACGTGGTCTGTGGTGCCAGAGTTAACTGCAAGGACAGGCGGGCTGACTTGCCCCTTGTCGGCTTCCGTTGTGTCGGTTCTGCTGGCGTTTTCCTGAAGAACCTCTCCACAGCTGCTGCCTGTTTTTCGGCTGGTGACGCGCGGCTGGTGCTTGGGAGCAGTGCTTTGAGGAAAGTGCCGAAAGCTTTCAGGCGACTCCTCGACCTAGCTTGCTCCTCAGGGCTGGTGGTGGCACTCTGCTCCTTTGCAGCTTTTTCGGCGGCTGCCTTCTGCTGAGCCCTCTCTGATCCGCTTTGTGTGATCGGGCTAGATGTGGAGCTCGTCGCGATGGCTGTTGGGTCTCAGAGGGGAAACTCTAACTACCTCATGTTGTTCCGAGGCTTTTAAGCAGCCGAAGCGATCGGCGACGTCTCCTCTCTCTCCTCCGATCTCCATCGCGTCAACACTTATTATGCGGGCTGTGACTGGCGCTTGTTCTCCGGTCTCCCTGATCTTTTGAAGCAATGAGCTTGCCTGAGCAAATGAAGTCTCCTGCGCCACTTGAGTAGTGCAATCGTCTTTCCTTTGAATCGCACTAGACGGCATCGGTGAGTGGCTACTTCCACTTGAGGCAGTGCGGCGTACTTGCTGCGTTTCATGCTCGCTTTGGTGGTGCTTCCGTTGATCATGGCGGCAAGGCCTGGTGAAATTGGGATACGGGCTGCAGCTCGGCTTGAGCCTATGCAAAAGCCTATGCCCAGCTTTTCTGTATCTCTGTTCATGAACAGAGCGACAGGTCGCAGTCTGACGCCTGGGATTCCGTCGCCTCCACATGCCAGGAATTCCGTGATGGGCATGGCGCTGGGGGCTGGTGGTAGGCTGGCTGCTGCTACTACTGCTGCTGCCGCTGGTACTTGCTGTTCGTTGATTCTTGCGTGTGTACCTTGTGTTTGTGGTCGGGATTGTTCGTCTAGATGGTAGTCGGCTTCGACATTGTCAGGTAGCGTCCGTTTTGTTAGCCTCTGCTGTTACTTTGGCGACTTTGCTCGCGAATGCCAAGAACGGTTTTCTGGTAGCCGGTCTCCTCATGATGGTGTGGAGTTTGGACTGGCTCAGCTGGGTTGCGATCTTGATTTCCAGCTCCATTCTGTCCTGACTGAATCTGGGGCATTCGAAGAGCAGATGCCAGACTGTTTCATCGCAGCTGGGGTCACAGACGCACGAGGGACTGTCTTTGAGATGAAAGCGGTGGAGATACGCTGAGAATCCTCCGTGTCCTGTTAGGACTTGTACATGGATCGGTGTGAGAACTGCGTCTCTGAGTGTCTTTTTCGCCGCTAAGACGTCTGGGAAGAACACCTTTGTGACCGATCCTGTGCTCGAGGACTCGTAGCGCGCCTGCCACTTCTTTACAGTTCCCTCCCGTATCTTCCTTCTCACGAACGATACGGGGACCTTGCTGTAGTCTGATGTCTCTTTTGTTAGGGCTGCCTCCTTGGCCAGCTCGTCCGCTCTCTCATTCCCGGCGGTTCCCACGAGGGCCCTGAGCCAGAAGAGCCTCACTTCTCGGCCTTCTTCTCTGATCTCGCGGACGCATCTCTTGACCTGTAGTGCCAGGTGGTGAGTGACGGACGGACTCCTCAGCAGGTCAAGTGACGATCTTGAGTCACTTGATGCTTACGGAGGCCGCACTGGATTCTCTTGCCATCCCGACGGCTCTGAAGAGAGCGTACATTTCCGATTGGAAGCCCGTGTTGTGGGGCTCCAGGCCAAAAGTGCTGGACTTGGACTCCTTTCCGTTTTCCGACCAAGTTAGAGCAGCTCCGATTTTCCCCTCTATCTTGCTGCCGTCGGTGTATATTTGGGGACCGATCACTTGATGGGTTTCCAGAGTCTCGGGAGTCAAGTCCTCTAGGCGTGCATACTCTGATGTTGTGAGTAACGCTGGGTGGGGGTTTTGGGAGGGGTGCACGTTGCACTCCAGCTCGCGGCCCGGTGGTATGACCTCTTGGGAATGTCTTTTTTGATCTTGAAAAGGGTTGCGGCCTCGATTACCCGGAGATCTAGGGGGAGTTGGCCTGACAGAACAAGTGCCGAAGTCAGAGACACCGTGCGGTATGCTTTGCAGATCTGCGTGAAGCCTCTCTGCACCGATTCAAACTGATTCCTTGTCATCAGTTTCTCCGCTGCGGGGGCCCACGCGCTCGCTGCATACATCACGATGGGCTCTATCACCGACACGTATATCGTCCTTATTATCTCTTTGTTGAGACCCCAAGACACCTTTGCTGCGCATGAAAGCTGCTTGTAGATGGCTGCGGCCTTTTTACAGGTCGCAGACACGTGCGCGTTAAAGGTGAGTTTGCAGTCTATCGTGAGACCCAGCAGCTTGACCTCTTTGACTGGGTTCAGCCGGGTGCCTGACATGTGGAGTACCGGAACATCGTATTTTAGCTTTCTCGTTAACACCATCGCATTGGTATTGTGCGCGGCGAAAGGTAGCTTGTTTTTGACGCCCCATTCCGATACTATGTCTAGCGTGTCGTTTGCTGTTTGCTGCAGGGAACCGGTCGTAAAGTCCGAGAAGACAAGGACGACGTCGTCTGCGAAGGCTTGGTAGTATACTCCTATACTAGCCATTTTGTGCAGGAGTGAGTCTAGGATAAGGTTCCAAAACGTCGGTCCGGCGATTGAGCCCCGGACGCATCCTTTCGTGGTACCCTTCTCACTAGTCGCTCTGGCGTAGTCCACTGCTTCGGGAATTTTTACAGCGACAGGCACCTGTTAGCCATCGCTAGGAACACCTCCCATGTCGCAGTTTATTGCCGCTGTGCAGATGTCTGCTATTAATCCATCGGGGCCGGGAGCTTTTTTCGGGTTTTGATTTTAGAGAACCATTTCCAGCTCCGCGGTTGTGAAGGGTGGATCGTCGGCAGACAGTACTTGGGGGTTCTTTTCCTCCGCTAGCCTCCTCAGTGCTGTGTGGTATGGCTGTTCGGCATCCGTTGAGTCGTCGGGGTAGAAGGTTTTTGCCAGAAGATTCGCGGATTGCTCTGGACTGAGCGTCTCGCCTGCGGGTGTTTCTCAGGAGTGCGTTATCCTGTCTTCTGGCTGTCTTCCTTAGTACCCTGTAGATGCCGTCCCACATGCTCTCTCGGTCCTGCTTCGAGCAGAACTCCTTCCTGTTTGTTGTGGCCGCTTCGGTCGCTGCTGTTGTGTATGTGTTCTTGGCCAGTACGTATTCTTGGATGGTGAATTGTCTCCGGCTAACGGCTGCGTTCCGGATCCTTCTCTTCTTTGTCATCGCATCTGTTTGGAGACGGTCTAGAGAAGGGGTCCACCATGGGGGCTTGGCGTTGTGTTTGGGCAACCACAGTTTTGGGATCGCTTCCTCGCATGAGCGGTGGATATTTTGAACGTATAATGTGATGAGTGACTCCAGATCCTCTGGGTTCGGGACGGCTGAGACTCTGACTGGTGTTATGTTACTCTCCGCCAGGCTGGTCTTGTAGTGCGTGCTGAAGTCGGACCACTTTGCCTTCTTGGTGTTATAGATGCGCGTCGAGATTGGCCTTAAGGGTTCCAAGGCCTTTTCTAAACGCATCGAGAAGGTTATTGCATTGTGGTCCGAAGTAATTAGACTCCTTTCAACCCGCCACTCTTCGACCTTCCCTAGCAGCGGCAGGCTGCATACCGTCACGTCGACGTGGCTCGTGCACCATCTGTCTCCCCTGTACGTATCGAACGTCGGTGTTTGGCCCGTGTTTAGGATCTGGAGGTCCCGCTCGTTGAGGAACGAGTTGCACGCCGCCCCGCGATTGTTTTCGGGGACGCTTCCCCACCACTGGCTCCAGGCGTTTATGTCTCCTCCCACGATGATGTTTTTTGTGTGTAGTTTTTGAGGTGTTGTGTGTGTTTCCGAAAGGTAGGGTTCAATTTCTTGGTCACCTAAAAAATAGGCCGATAGCACCCCAAAGTTGAGCTGGCCCACCTTCAGCAAGACGACGGAGATGTTTTCTGTAACAAGCTGGGGGTCGTGGATGACTTCCAGGTTGTTTCCGAACACAACTATCGCCGCCTTTACTGGTTTTTGACGGTTGAGGCTGCACTGGATGACTTGTGTGCCAGGGTTTTGTTTCATCACACCTGTCCTTCCTACATAGGGCTCTTGAACAAGTGCTACTGAAATTCCTTTTGCCTGAGCCGCCATGTGGAGTCCTTCTGTGGCCAGCTTGGAGCGCAGGAGATTGACTTGGATGAAATTCAATCTTGATTTCGGTCTTATTGTGTTTTGAAGGGTGACTGGTTGCCGGTTTATGTTCTCCTGATCGCCCTTAGCAATAGGAAACGCGCGACCTCGCTATACCATCCCATTTTTGGCGTTCCGGGCAGTCTTCGCTGAACGCGGTGTGTGCCAGGTCGCTGTCCGCCTTGTGTGCTACCTTGCAGTTGATGCAGGTGGGCAGTTTGCCGTCGGCCCGAGTGAGGCAGTCCCTACTGCTATGTACTCCGCTGCAGTAGCTGCATGTTTCTTTGCCGGCCTTGCGAAAGGATCTGTTGTGACTAGAGATGCAAAACGAATTTTAAACGTTTTAAACCATTTGGTTTTAAACGGTCTTTTTGGTTTAAAACGATTTAAAACCACACTTAGCGGTTTAAAATGGTTTAGAATGTTTTTTTTTGTAATGCACTGAGGCTTTACACGAAGTTATCTAGACCACACCTCCTTCCTGATTTAGAATATATAAAAGGAAAATAAAATAAAAATGTTTTAAAATAACCTTCATTAACATAACAGACAAACATAAAATCGATCCCTACCTGCCCCATCTCTCCCCGTTGCGATTTGGTAGCAAAGTGAAAAATAAAAATGCGGCATTGCCATTTTATTTTAATAAATACCCAAAACATGATTGTTTTCAGTGTCTAATCCTAAATAGTAGTATAAATATGATATATGACTTCACATATATTAATAAAAATGGTAAATGATTTGCGATGTGGAGGGAAGGAGGGGTTAAGTAAATACCATGTCGTGTACTTGTCCATGAGTCAACTGGAGACTGAAGACCCCAGACTCCCTTTATTAGTGTAATATATACCTAGTCCGTGCGTGACATATATCATAATATAACTATGGACATAGCTTATCTACCTTAACTTAAACTAAGATCTAAACGTGACGTACGTGACACACCACATCACCCTTCCTAAAGTAAAAAAAAAAACTTAGTTACATTGTTTTTTTTTTTTTCCTCATCTCTTTACATTTTTAAACTTACATCCTAAGTCTTACAGTATAACTTTGTCCTATTTTTATGTATTACATCTATCTTATTTTTATATTTAACTATTACATTTGGTGACTCGTCCTTTACAACTACAAATGGTCCATTATAAATACACTCCAACTTATTGCCTACTTCGTTTTTTATCAAAATCAAGTCACCTTCCTTATAAGTTATAGAATTAAGATTCTTATCATAACAATGTTTCCTTGATAACTTACTTGATACCAAATTTTCTTTTGCATCATTTTGAGCCCTTTGTAATCTGTATTTAAATTCTAAAGGATAATCATCAAAATTATACAAAGGTTCTACACTTTCACCTTGAAGACTACTTGGTAACCTACAAATTTTACCATAAACTAATTCATAAGGCGTATACTTAGTCACAGTATTAACTGTTGTGTTATAAGAAAAACACCAATATGGAATCCAAGAACTCCACGATGATGGATTATTATCTGTTTGTATCCTTAAATAAGCACCTAAAGTTTTATGAACGTTTTCCAAAGACCCTATACTTTCATGATGATATGACGTTGATAAGATTTTATTGATGCCCAAGACATTACATAGCTCTACCATTACCTTCGAAATGAACTCAGAACCCCTATCCGTAGCAATTGTTCCCGGTATCCCATATCTCAACACAAAATTTTCTGCCAACGCTTTTGCTACCTCATTTGCGGATTTATTTTTTAGTGGATAAGCCTCCACAAACTTCGTAAGTTCACATTGAAGAGTTAATATGTAAACATTACCATTTTCGTCCCTATCAAGTGGCCCCACTATATCTAAATAAATCTTTTCAAAAGATGAAGATGCAGTGGTAGTAACTGTCATTGGTTCTTTAGTATGTTTGGAAAACTTTTGTTTTTTACACTTATCACATTTACCAACGTACTCCGCTACATCTTTCTCAATTGACGGCCAATAATAATATTTCTTTATATTATTCACCATCCTGCGTATTCCTGAATGACCACTCGTAGGTAAAATATGAAAATCATTTAAAACAATTCTCTTCTCATCTGCCCCTTCTATTTTCCGTACACCCTTCACTACACATATTCTAAAATCTCCACATATCGAATTACTATTTTCCTTCAAATATTTGGCCATTTTTGTAATAAACTTAACGTTATAACGATTTTTCAAAATAATAACTTCTTTTATGCCCTTTTCAATACAAAAAGTGACTATGTCTCTCGACAACTCGTCTCGCGATGATGCCGATAAAGATTCATAGTTTACGTAAATACTCGAGTTTTCTGGCACATACATTAAATTGCGCGACTTTGAAAATATTTTTCCACCATTAGTGTTACGTAACATCTTCTCCCACTCATTCAAACATATCTCAATGTCATTTCCTTGTTTTTTAAGAACTTCCACGATCCTAGGGTGATCAGTCCTAGATACCACAGGGTCCGTATCACAAACATTTGGTTCTTCCAACTGTTTGTACTGCGCTCTCGTCATTACGGATATAGTTTTTTCACGCATGGTTTTCAAATCTTCACTTGAAATTACTATCCTAGAAAGTGCATCAGCTAATACATTTTCTTTCCCCTTAATATACTCGACCTCAAAGTCATACTCTTCTAAACATAAACGAAACTTAGTTAACCTACTTGATGGATCTGTCATGTTAAACAAGTATAATAGTGGCCGGTGATCCGTTTTTACAACGAACCTCCGTCCATACAAATACGGTCTAAAATATTTAACTGACCATACTATAGCCAATAACTCCTTCTCTATAATAGGATAATTTAACTCACTTTTCCCCAAAAACCTACTAGCGTATGCAACGGGTTTACCGTTCCCATTACACAAAACACTTCCTACCGCATAACCCGAACTATCGGTTTGCAATATAAACGTGTTGTCTTCAGAAAAATTTGGATAATCCAACACTGGTGGATTCATTAACGCTTCCTTAAGCAACAAAAAAGACCTCTCACATTCATCGGTCCAACTAAACACTACATCCCTCTTACATAGCTTATTCATAGGTATCACTATACTAGCAAAATTTGGTATGAATTTCCTATAATAATTTGCAAACGCCACAAACCGCTTTACTTCATCAACTGCCGATGGACGCGGATATTTCTTTATGGCTTCTACCTTTTCAGGATCTGGTGAAATACCTTCCGCTGAAATTACGTGTCCTAAATAAAGTATTTGTTTTTTCATAAATTCACATTTGGATGGATTCAGTTTAAGATTGACCTTTCTCAGGCGAGAAAACACTGACATAAGGTTTCGGTTGTGCTCATCCAAATTCCGCCCGAAAATAATTAAATCATCCAAATATATCAAACATTTGTCATAATTTAATCCTGACATGGCTACAGTCATTAACCTGCTAAAAGAACTTGGACTTATCTTTAACCCCATTGGTAATCTACACATCTGATATTGCCCTTTATCTGTCGTGAAAGCTGTGTATTTCCTACTACTTTCATCTAAAGCACACTGATAATATGATTGTGATAGATCACAGTGGCTAAAGTAAACTGCACCCGACAATGAATCCAAGATTTCATTAATATTTGGCAAAGGGAATTTATCATCCTGTATCTTTTCATTTAACTGCCTGTAGTCTATTACTACACGCCATTTTTTCTCCCCATCACGATCTGCCTTCTTGGGTACAACCAAAACAGGACTAGACCACTCACTAACCGCCTCCTCAATAATATTACTACCCAGCATCTCCTGCACTTGCCTATCAACCTCCTTTTTCTGTACATAAGGTATTCTATACTGTTTCCTGTAAACTGGAGTAACATTATCTTTCAAACGTATTGACTGCGCATACACATTCGTGACATCCAATTTATCTCCCGGAATATAAAAAATATCTGGATATTTTGCACATATTTGCTCAACTGACAACCGTTCCTCGGCATTCAAATAATCAAGATTAAGCAAAGAAAATATTTTCTTAACACGTTCAACACTTACTTCTGTTTCCGCAAAACTACAACAATTAAAATCACTTAACGGATAGACTTCTACATCGGACATACTACACACAACTTCCTCCGTGGTTGTGTTTAAAATCCTAATGGGCATCATCCCATTCTTAGGTCTAGCTACTACATTTGCTAAGAAAACCCCTTCGCGCAACTCTTTCCTAAACACTACACAATCTTCTGCTCTATTAACTGGCAAATACTTAACCATTTCACAACGCGGAGAAATAGTTAAAGAATAATTATAGGATTTAAGTGGCATCGAAACCGTCCGCTGCTCACGGTTCTTTAGAGATAACCTGTTCCCCGAAAAGTCTATAATACCACTATACGCCTGCAAGAAATCCTGGCCTAATATGCCAACTGACCTACATGGCAAATCATTGAATATATAAAACTTATGCACGAACGAACATTGTTCGTATTCCAACGTCAAATATACATAACCTATAGCCCGTAAACTACCCCCTACACCATTAATCACTAATTCTTCCTTAACTACTTTACAGCACAAAGCATTATTCCTCAAGAAATTACTTTTTATTGCCGATATCGACGCACCCGTATCGACTAACCATTCCGAATCCACATTATTTGCTAGAAAATTCACCCAGTTAACACTATTGCAAGCTAAAATATGCTTAGCCTCGAAAAAACTGCGTTTCATTCAATTGTCTGCCTTCGCTACTTCGTGACATTGACACTGCACTTGAGTCAGCATCGCCCCGCACGTGCTCTAGACACGCTACGCGCTGTCGACCTTGCTGAGTCTGCCGTCCACGATGAGTACTATTGCTATGACCGCGCATTCCACTACTATACCTTACGTTTCCATTTCGGTACGTACGCCCAACAGCTGTTTTTTGCTGCGCGTATCCATTACCTACAGCGTGCCGCCTATAGTTATTTCCACGACCCCTATTTCCCGTAGAAAAACTACCACCCGCGGACCACCGCTGGAACGTCATGACTTGACCCGACGAAGCACAATTTTCGTCTTCCGCTACCCTGATAGCATCTTTCAAACAAGTCAAGTTCCGTGCCGTAATAATTGTACCAAGACGCTGATTACGAAGTCCGTCAGCAAACTTTTTAACCGCATATCTCTCATTTAAAGGCCGCAAAATTTTATAAGCTTCCGAATTTTCCCCGGCTTGAGAAATAGTCAAATCTACCATTAACTTCTCTATCTCTGCCCCGAAATCCGTGACCGACCTATCATTTTGCCTAGCGCGAGCAAATTTGGCTTGCACTGCAACGTCTGACTTAACCGTCAACAAATGCTTCTTCATGTCCGTTAAAAGACTATCTACAGTCGTATAAGTAGAGGACAATCGCATCTTAGCCCCCTGGGTAAGTCGCGTAGTTAGCACGAATCTAATTAAATGAGCACTATCAGCCGCTTCTAACATAGAGCTGTATAAATCTATGGCATCAATCAAATCTTGGGTTACCTGCTCATCCCCATTCATTTTCGGGAGTAAGCTAACCGCCGTTTTCAATGAAAACCTTTCCAACGCCATCTCTGTATCGGTTCCGGTACCGTTTTCAAACTTAATAGTGTCTACATACAAATTTTCTATTTTACTCACTAGCTGTGCTAATTCCTCCGAAAATTTGCTACACTTAGAAACTACACACTTAAATTTACAATACAGGGCTTTTACCTCGCTTATCTTTCCATCAAAATTTTTGCCTTTCCGCCTACTGGGACCTAACTTGACAATTGATTCCCTCAATAACTTAAGCTGTACAAACAGTGACGTTAACTCCACTTCCATTCAAAATTAATGCCTCTAACTGATAGATGACCGAAAATACTCGCCACTACACTTAAGTTCAAATCACATCACTTACTCCTCTTGTCGCTCCGCCAGCTCCCGGTCAGGCCATCTGCACAGCTCGCTGCACCTCACGCTGATTGATCTTCTCTTCGATCCAATTCTGATGACACCTCCTGTACAGCCGGACTGCCACGCCAATGATGACAATCGCCAAACACACGGCGATAAACAACAGCATCGCGCTGATGGTGGATATCTGCTCTTGTGTTACTGTCGCGGTATTTGAACCACCCGCTGCTGTCTGGGCTATAATAACCTCTTCCTTGGATGACGTGGTCCCCATGGCCTGTGACTAACCAACTGTCGAGAAACTGACTGAAGCCGACTGAAGTGACTCCGATGAGATCCCGGTCGGGCAACTATAACGCCGTCCAGTCGACTGGCAGGGTCGCCATGCGATGTGGAGGGAAGGAGGGGTTAAGTAAATACCATGTCGTGTACTTGTCCATGAGTCAACTGGAGACTGAAGACCCCAGACTCCCTTTATTAGTGTAATATATACCTAGTCCGTGCGTGACATATATCATAATATAACTATGGACATAGCTTATCTACCTTAACTTAAACTAAGATCTAAACGTGACGTACGTGACACACCACAATTTCAATTAGCCTTTTAAACTATTTTTTTAAGTAATTCGTAATCAATGTACGGCCCACGTGGTCGTGGTTTTAAACCGTTTTAAACAAATTTAAAACGGGTTTTAAACCACTGATTTTGGTTTAAAACGGTTTATTTGCAACTATAGTTGTGACCATAGGCGAGGCACTTTGAGCAATGTACCAGCGGGGACTGGTCCTCAATTGAGCACCGCTTGATGCCCACATGCACCTTCTGCACCTGTGTGTAACACTTCCAGAGCTCCGGGGAGAGCTCCAGAACAGGGTGGCACTCATGGAGGTTTCTCGCGCGCTTCCTATAGCGCACCCTTATGGTGTGTCCATCCACATCGACGTCCTGCAGAAGTTGTTTATTCTGCGCCTGAAGGAGTTCGACTATCTCCCCGTCGCTGTAACTGGACAACACTCCCTTGATGCACACTAGAGGGTTTTGAGGTTTCGGCTCCTGGACTTTGAGCCCTGCGTTTGACTTAAACTGGTCCCTGATCAGGTTCAGGTCCGACTTACTGGCGCATCTCAGAACCACTTTCTGGTTCCGCGCCTTCCGGACCGTGTCAACCCGGGCTCCGCTTGTTCTAAGGTCCAGGGCAGTTCCGATCCTCTCGATCACATTGTCTCCAGTGAGCTGGGCGTCCGTTGATGAGACGATCAGGGTATGGTTGGGTTGGGTGGGTGGTTTCGGGGGCTTGGGTGTGCTAGCGACCTGGGCAAAGGTCTTGGGGGCTTGTTGTTGTTTAAGCGGTTTTTCCGCTTTGCCCAATTCCGCTACCCCCTTCTCTATATTTTGGAGGGTCTTTTTAACCTCCTCCACTGCAAGTTCCGCTTCCAGATTCAACGCCAAGAGCGCCTGGATCGTCGGTTCCTTGTCGCGCAGTTCGCGGAGGTCTGCTGAGACCAGCTCCAGCCTTTCGGTCAGGGGTTGTAGATGTGGTGTCAGGTTTAGTAGTGGTTGTGGTGGTGGGGGGGAGACTATAGGCCTGCTCGCAATGGCCTGTAGTTGCAGGTGTAGTTTTTCCAACTCTTCCTCAAACCTCTTGGTGGTCAATAGGCCCGTCTCTACCTCTGGGCTACTGAGGTCCGGCTGCATGGTCCTGGGCTGGGTGAGGTCTTCCTTGAGCCTTTCCAGAGCCTTACGGAGCACGTCCAGCTGGTTTGAAATGCCGGTCACGTTTGTGTCTAGACGTGAAAGGCCAGCCCCCATAGAATCCCACTTAGGATACCCCGGGGCTCTTGCACTTTCCTGCTTTGTCAGCTCGTGTTCCTTCTGGTTCTGGAGGCTCGCACTTGTGACCTCGCTTTTCACCTCCTTGATGCCGTTGAAGGCTTCAAGGGTCTCGTGACCCAGCCATTCCCGGATCCCTTTTGCCTCTTTTCTTGTCTCTGAGACGTCCGTTCGCATGAGCTCTCACTCGCACAAGCTCTTGTGCGTGTCGAGAGCGGTTCTTCTCGAGGTTGAATTTGTGACGCGCTCTCGAGTCGGCCAGTGACAGGGCCGTCTCGTAGAGGCCCTGAAGGCACTCATGCGCTGTAGCCTTGCACTCCCTCTTCACCTCCTCTTCTTGCCCGCGGCCTCCAAGGCGTCCTTCCCTCTTTGAAGGAGTTCGTTGGCCTCGCGCGTGGCTAGGTCCATCTCCACCCTTGTGCCCCTTCTCGGCGTTCTGTAAAAGAGGCTCGGCCGCCCACTTGTGGGAGCTTGGCTCTCTGAGGGTGCCACCGAGCTTTCCTCGTCCGAGATGATGAGATGATCTGGCGGGGGGGGGAGATACCGCGCGTTAAAACTTGTTTGGACATATTGGGTTTTGAACTAAACTAATGGACATAAACTACTTTGAAAAAACTGCATGGTTGGACATATTTGAATTTGATTAGAAATACTATTTTATGACCGTCATCTTGGGTTAGAACCTAGGGGTAGCACTAGGTGTACCTTCTATGGTGTTAAAAATTACTTTTAATTTTAGATTTAAAAAAAATACTTATTATGTAAATTTTAATCATTAACTTACTAATCACAATAAATCAGTCTTAACAGTAATCAATTAGCAACGAATTAGTTGAACAAATTTAGTAATTTTAATCATTAACTTACTAATCACAATAAATCAGTCTTAACAGTAATCAATTAGCAAATAATTAGTTAAACAAAGTCAGTAATTTCCTCGTTTTCTACATCTCCGGGATCTATTACACTTTCAATTTTGGAATCGTTATTTGCACTGTTGACGCTCCTGGTAAGAACATTTTTATAATAAGATAGATCTTCAAGATCCTTCCATTCGTCCCCATAGTGTTTTGTTAAAAGATTGTTGACATCATTCAATTTTGCTGATTTTACGGTAACGCCAACTGGTATTGGAATCAAACTTAGCTCACTTAATCTCTTTCTGCGTTTTGTCACCGATTTATTATTGCAAATGTTATTTCGATGGGAAACTTCACCGCGAACATGAACTGAATTACGATTTGCTTTGTTGAATAAAATTCTTTTGCATTTACTGATTTGCAAATGCCAACTTTGAGTTCCTTTGAGAAATTCTTTGGTTTTATTTTTCCAGTCGAAGACGGGTACTTCCAATGCCAATCTGTGAATATTTGCATGTTCTCTAATAATGTTTTCATAATCACTTGGCTTAATAATGTTCTCCCTTTTCTTTATAAGTTTTTCATTTAATGCGAACACCCTGTCGGCGGGCAAGAGAGAATTGAAATAGTATTTCCCGTGACAGGACGTCACGGGAAATACTATTTCAATTTGCCTGATATTAGTGGTCGTTTCTAGAAGCCATTTCATCACCATACATATAATTATAGAATTTTTGTTTTGGCCGCCACAGCCGTCTGAAATCATTCTTATTGTGTTCACTCCAGTCATATCTATTGAATTTATAGTGGTACAAAGCGGAGCAGATCTCATTGGAAGTTTTAGCCGCTTCATCTTCAGTCCAAACATACGCGTGGATATTATTGGAAGTCAAGGATGCATGTGAAGTGCCGATAACAACTGTAAAATTATATAAATACAATTGCCTTGAGTAATATGTTGATTGGTCCGGAATTTTTGGTAGTGGAAGATTTTTTTCACAGTCAAACGAAATTATTAAAGACCAGGGACTTCCTCTTGTAACATTTTATAAAATTGTTTAGCACGCAGTTTGTGTATTCTGTGCTGTGTCATAAGTTCCTGTTTTCTAGCTGGTGAAGACACAACTTATTTTTTTTTCGATCAGTTGGAGACAGAGAGAACATACATCTGTCCTCGGGCTACCAAATCCGATGTTAAATCGCGTGTTAAATATTTTTCTGAAAAAGTCTTCTTTAACACTGAATCCTGGCAAAGACTGATCATTATACATTACACACATTTTTCTTATGTTTAAATCTGGGTGAAGATATTGCCGCACCTTTATCTGTTCTCTGCAGTAATGGCTTTCTAAAGGAGTGAAACTTTTAATAAATTTTTCTACGGCTTCTGCTCTTGAGGCAAACGCAAATTGCTTTCTGTTGCCTCCTGTTGCCTCCTCTTCTTTCCTTGCTAAACAACCAGTTTCGTAATGTCTTTTCGCTACTCCTTCAACTCTGGACGACTTTAATCGGGAAGCCAGCAAGAAAGTTTTTTTACATACAGGGACAAATTCCTTAGTTTTATAATTGTATGTAAAACTTTACAACAAAAGCCCTAGGATTTTTAATCCCTTTTCGTGGCCGATAACGTTTCACAGTGAAACGTTAAAATACATTGCTGTCACGAAAGTGAAACTTTCACTTTCGTGACAGCAATGTATTTAAGTATAAAATTGTCTTGTTCAATTTTTGAGTCATTTTCATAGATTCTTTGATGAAAGTAAAAGAGATCCCTACTTGTAACTGACAAACATTTCATAGTGTTTGAGTTGTGTTTACATGGAGGCTTTTTAGGTAAACCCGGTGCTGAATATCTGAAAAAAAAACATTCACGTGTAGGTACCTCTACTAAATCCATGCTCACCCATAAAAAACCTAACAAACTTTATAACCCCTATTGTCTTCGATTTATTTGCTTTAAATAACTTCTGTAGGTACTTACAAAATTAAATAGACTGACAAAAAAATAATTTCAAGCACTCACAATAAAGAACTATTTTAATTCTAATAGAAAAGTAAATAGAATTTTAGAATTTGATAAAAATAATCCGGAATTCGAATTACGAGAGAAATCGTAGTACCTAAAAGTAAAACGGTGGCAACCCTATACCTACTAGAGCAAGCTCAGCCAAGGTAAAGACAGTTAAACTTACAATTTCCGTATTTTTTCTGCTTTCTTCTGCTGCGACTTTATATTTGACCTTTTCCTAGCTTTATCAGGTTCAACATTTTGCACTTTCGAGACCATTCTCACATTATTTAACTATTTAAAATGAATATTAATTGAGGAACCCTATCTAAAACGATCTGTAACCAAAACACTAATGGCCGCCATCATAGCCAGTCGCTTGATTTGATTGGTCCGTTTGGACGTATTGGATTTTGATATGAATGTCTTTGGGGACTTATTAGATAGAATAGTTTTTTTTTTTGCTGCCAGCATTTCTAATCGCACCTGGGCCATACATTTGTCACATATTTTAGCTCCATTAATGTAGTTTTTCATAGTCTTTTCAGTACTGGGGCACTTTATTTCAATGACATAGTCACTACAGACTCTGTCTGGAAATGCGCCAAAAATCCCATAAATGAATAGAAATCCAGAATCACGTATATTTGTATTTAAGTTTTCCTCTAGATTCTTTACTATTTTCTTCTCCAGTATCTTGCCTCGTGCAAAGCTCGTGGCAAAATAATAACAGCCACTCGGGTCGATCTTTAGGTTAAGCCGCGCTTGCCTAGGTTGGTCTGTGGATGGGTGACCGCTCATTACATACCGAGTTTCCTCCGGGCCTCGGAAAGCACGTTAAGCCGTTGGTCCCGGCTGTCATCTGCAGATCTTTGACAGTCGTTACAGGTAAGTCAGTGCCCTAA
Source organism: Eugnorisma glareosa (assembly GCA_947578425.1). NCBI lineage: Eukaryota > Metazoa > Arthropoda > Insecta > Lepidoptera > Noctuidae > Eugnorisma > Eugnorisma glareosa. Next base: position 12,046,006 of record OX387960.1, on the reverse strand, counting down.
AAAAGTCTGACAACCAGTCTTACCAAGGGGTATCGTATTAACCAGTACTAACTGGGTTGTGGAGGTCAGATACGCAGTAGCTCCATGTAAAATACTGGTATTCAGCTGCATCCGGTTAGACTGGAAGCTGACCCCAACATAGTTAGGAAAAGGCTAGGCAGATGATATCTGGCCTCTTCGCATCGCCTTTGTTTCTTCTAGCTTGTATCCGCTGAATAATTCTTCTACGAGACTACCATTTGGTGTCTTTCAATGAGCAATCTCAAATAGTTTTAATCCAGTTATCCTTCCCTGTCCCATACAAAGCGATAACTTTGAGTTGACTTGTTTCCCGGTTACTTGTTTTTTTTTTCTCTTTCATGTCCTCTATCTTACTGCTACTAAAAGCTTTAAAGTTTTCAAAAGTTTGATTAAATCCTTTTAAAGCAATTTCAACCATTAAATCAAACACACAGTAACTCTTCAGTTTTTCTGGTCTTGCATAATTTATGTCATGTGCTACTACAAGAGCTTTGGAACAAGCATGCTTTTTAGCTTTAAGTCGAAATTTCTCAAAAACACTTGTCTTTTGGCCTTATTTCGATGGCCTTGCCTTTAAATATTTCTTTTGCAGTTGCAACTACTTGACGTGCAAAAGTAAGGTCTGGCTTGTTCCAGTAGCACTGCACACTGGTGGGTTCAGGTTCAGAGCTTCGTTTCTGTAGCCAATACAGAAACACCAAAGTATGTTTGCATCCATCTGGAAAGCAGCTTTAAATTATTTCATCGAATAAGATTTGATTCATTCGTACATAGGAAAGCCTTTTTTGCCCAGAAGCAAACACATCACACTGGACATGAAGATTATTGACCACAGCATCATTGTCAATAGAAACTAACAGTACCTAACTCATTTACTTAAGCACTTTCTTTTGTACTTGTTTACTATAATTTATGAGGTATTTTCTTTAGCTGGATTCTTAGAGTATACATACAACTACAGAGCGCGCTCATCGCCCGAGTCGCAGCCGTCCAAGCGTAAGCAAAAGTCATATAGATTTCTGTACTACTTATTTCTTGATGTAAACACGAATTATACCTAAGTCGTGAGAAATATGGTTGACTTTCCAGCGTCCTACTGTTCATATCCGTGCTTACTGTTCATACTCGCTTGCGCGCGCTTATAGTTTTATCTGTACCTACTATAGGGCTGGATCCTTATAGATGAAAGGGATAGCAGCAGCAGCACATCCATCACATGTTGCACCCGTTATTGTGTCATTTGATTCATCAACACAAATTCAGCGACATAATATTTACTGGACTGTTTATGTTCTGGAGAGATTTTTGCTCTTACATGCCAAATATTTCCGCTGATCTTTTCCTCTACATAGCCTACCGCATTATCTACGAATAAAGGTCTTGAAGACCTGAAACAGAAGTTTGAGTTCATCAAAGTCGGATATGTAAAATATCATCAAAAAACTTTTCTCTAACAAAATTTGAATATTTGCAAAACAACACTTACATTGAAGCTTTCACTCCTCTAATTTCAGCGATGTTGTGCTTGTCACTGCTTTTCATATATTCTAATATCGTAAGCATGTCGATCTTAGGCAAAGGTCATTGGGCACCTTAGTATGGAAACCATACCCATGGCGAACACAAATGAAATTAGTAGAGTGTAATGATATAAGGCTCTGATTTACTATGGCATTAGTCACATTAATGTGAGCCACGGGAATCTTGAAAAATTCAAGTGTTATAAAACTGATATGAGGAATATGAATAAAATGCTAGTTCATTAAAATATTTTTATTCAATTTGATCCAAATCAAGCATAAGATCATTTAAGAAGGCAGCAGATGCGTCTGTTGCTTCCTGATGTCTGGCCCAAGACAGATAATAAACTATGCTAGCGATATGGGCGCAGCTCCCGACAGTTCGGCGGCCGTGTATACATGAGCAGTAGTACTCTTCTATACTTTGTCGTCCGTGTTGTGTTGGGTTTAACAAAATATATGTATAGTACTGTTTCGATCGGATATGACGTGACTGGATTCGCCCTCTGATCAAAATCTTATTATCAATTAAATGTTGATGTCGATACATTTCTATTAAATAATCCCCGTTTGGTCTTATGTGCTCGTGACAATAAGACCTTGCGATTCTCAAATGGTATGAGCCCAACGTGAATAAAATCAAATCTTCATAGGTCAGCTGTGGAAAATCTTCAAAGTCTGGACTGTTTCCATCTAGAGGCACGAATGCTACTCTTTGTCTGTTCAAGTTATTTGTTGATACGTATTCTGCTAACTCATTTTCTGTATTTATATTTTGATTTATAATATCGACAAACTGATCGGCGTATATATTATCTTCATATGGCCGTCGAGAAGCGTTGATAACTGCCGCGGTTATTTTGAAATCGGTCATCATATTTCGCATCGCAACATTAAAATATGTATGTCGAAATATTTTAAAATCTTTCTTAAATCGTCCATTAATTGTTTCGATTACCCAACGGCACATTGTAATTAATCGAGATTTGTTAGCGTCAATTGTTGATAACTGTTCTCCTCTTCCTCTAGTTGGCGGCATGTGGAGATTATATCCACGTTCTTCAATTGCAGGGATCGAATCCCGAAAGCCACGGTCCAATAGAAACACGTCGTTAGGTCTAAGATACCAATGCCAAGCTGAATCTTCTTGCATCAGGCTGCGCATAATAGTTGCATCCGAAGTAGTCGCTGAATATGGTCCTACGACTTCTATTATATAACCGTCTGTACATACGATCAGAAAAGGCTTTACCAGGTTGCGGAATTTGTGTAGGCTGTAGGTTTTTCTTTGGAAAAGGAAATTGGCACTCTTCTGAAGGTAAATATATGTTCCGTCGAACACAAGAATAGCTGCCGGTTCAGTTTGGCTACCACCAAAAATATGAGTTGGGATACGAAGATTTCGTGCCACCACTTCTTCTCTAGTTATATGATTTAAACCCAGGTAACGTGGAACAAAATCTTCAGTTAAGCATTCTCTCGCTGTTTTTAACTTCCTCTCTAATGTTCTTCTAGATATTTGGAATTTCGTAGCTAAGCGCTCATCAGATTGACCAGTTCTTATTTTAGTCAAATACATTCCTAAAGTGGTAGCAGGACGATCAGACCTGTTACGAAGAGACGGTGTTTGGTCTAAAATAGTCATGAACTGATTTTTAGTCAAAGCCGTCCAAAAATGGAAGTGGTTGTCATCAATTGTTTCAATGTTTTCAAAATTCATTTCAGACCTGCTTTCTAATCCCCATTTATACAAATTGATTATGTCAAGTACATGAGCATTATTAAAGCTTTCATGTATTGTCGGCGTTCTTCCCAATCATTTTGAACTAAATGTGGGTGGCAAACTCGTGCAAGTTCCGGTATGTATAAATTGTGATTGTGCAACAGATAGAACTTGGCGTAGGTTGGCACGCGATGTGTAGTCATACCTCTGCAGTTTAGAAATATACAGCGTCTCGCTGTATTTGATACACGTCTATATCCAGTAACAGTAATAAAACCAGGACCTTGTTGATCCCTGACTTCTATTTGTTGGACCGCCTCTCCAACTTCTCCTTGATTTGCGCCTTCTTGTATTGGCTCGGGTGGCACATAATCTAATTGCTGGTTTTGCGATGCTCGATCATATCTCTGCCAGCAAGGGTGGCATATAGATCTTGTACCGTCAAACGAAATCTGAAACAAGATAAAACATTCTGCACATATATATAAAAACTAAACACCCAACAACGAGATTATTAGAAAGTAGTTTCGAAAAGTCATTTTTATTGCACTGAATTCCTTAATTGCTGTTCTTTATTCATAAACTATAAGTTCTCAGAACTTTTGTAAGGTTAACTGGTATAGGTAAAATAATTAGCATTACGTTTGCTTCTGTACAATAATAAGATTGTGTAAAACAAAGCATAAATAAATAAACAATAAATCAGTCGATAAAGACTCGCTTCCTACCGCTCTGCTCCTGCCTGTTTTCTTAGTAAATAGATAGATAGACGGTGTACTGACAGAGTACTTACCTCACGTGGTATGATTTCTTGTAATAACAATACAAGATCCCGGTACCTTTCGAGAAACACTCCATTAAGACAGTGTTTTCTTCGACGTAACACAGATCGATTGCACGACACACAACTGTTTTGTCTTTCCATATCAACGAAAATCTAATCCAAAGGCAAGTAACCAGAGTCCATAAAACACGCTAACGTAGTCGATAAAACAATAAACAAAACAAAACAGATAAACGTACAAGTCGCAACGATAGCTAACGAAGGACTGCGCAGAGGGTGGTGAGTCAGTGCGCGAGCGCAACAAAACTAGTTTGGCCCAACTAATGTGCGAAAGAGACAGCGTATACATGCCTCTAAATATCGGCTCATCAGTGCACCATGCTGTATGCTATCGAAATTCTTTTATGCCTTTAATGATGGAATAAAATCCGCTGAAACCGTTTGTTTTTTATTTTTTTTAAACGATCCTGTACATTTTTCTCCATCGATTTTTAAATAAATAACTATATACAATGAAAGGTCATATTATTCCCCTTAGTTTAAAACTATTTTGATTAATGTCCGCCACTCTTCGCAAAGCGGGTCAGATACGCCCAATGACCTTTGTCGAGTTCGCACGAACATAACAGGTAGTATCCATGATTATAGTATGTATGTAGTAGGTACTATTGTGTATTCTGAGTAATTCCACTTTGCCCCACCAAGCCCGCCACCCTGGTGTGGCAAAGTGGACTGCCTAAAATTTTGCAGTGGAATATGCCCCACTATTCTGATTTGATGGGGCGGATAACACTAGCATAAACACTTTGTGGATTCTGCCCCACTAGGGTTGGCACCTCAGGAGTTGTGTTTACGGCGGCGATCTCCTGATCACTATTCCCAAAATGGTGAGATCGTCGTTAAAGACTTTCGAGATATTATCCAATTTCCAAAACGTAGGGTCTTCGTGAAGGCCGTCGAAATGTAATCCAATGTCCAAGGCTTGGGGTCGTTTGAAAGCAGTCGAAATCTAATCCAGTATTCAAAACGTGAGGGTCGTCGTAAAGATATATCCATAAAATCGCATAGAAACACACGAAGCAAGACGTCAAAAGTGAGGTTATGTTATGACAAGATAAGATAGATGTCAGACAGGGTACAGATTGTCTACAGTTTTTACTTTTTAATTGAGTAGGCTAAGGAAATTGAATAAAAAACCCGTAGCGTACCGACGATGGCCGCCTCTAACAACATTTAATTTATTTCTCTGGAAATACTTATCAGATAAATCTGAAACTTTTTTGTAGATAGTATTAGATTATTTTTAAGTGCAGAAAAAAAATCGAGACAATTTAATATTTTCATACATGACCCATTGTGAGCCACAGCCCCAGTGTTTATGAGTCTAGATGAGATTGTAGACTTTAGCGCAGTATTGAGAATGATTACTGGGCTTTTTTAGCTAATGTGATTGAAATCACATTAGCTAAAATAAGCTAAGCTAGATTGAAATCAAGCACATGGAACCCAAAATCTTTGAAGTCCAAAGTGTTACAGGTGCTAAAACCTAATAAAATCACTGTGACAGCATAACTGGACCAGTTGAGTGCAGCACGATTAGAACTGGTGCAGCTTCAGATTTAAATTGCCAAAAAAGAACATTCCTTTGTAGAGGAAGAACATCAGCAAAAAATGTTAAACCTTCAATTTAATGAGCATAGAAAGGAGCAATTGCATCAATTGATGATCAACATAATGCAGCAAAAACGTTGATTAGAATGAATAAAAAATCATTTTTAATAATGTGTTTATATTATTTTACAAAATTAGCTTGCAAGTGTTTCTAAATATTCTAGCATAGTCTCCCTCGTTGTACTTCTTTGTGTCTCACTGTAATTAGCAAGTACAGGTGGAAATACTGGCTGCGGTTGTATGCGAAGCTCAGGATCTATCGGTGGCTCACCTTCATTTCAGCTACGTGCTAAATTGTGTAATACAGCAGTGGCCACAATAATATCTTGGGTAAGAGGTATCTTACACGTCAATCCAATATTCAGCACTGGGAATCTTCTTTTCCAGACACCAAAGCATCTTTCAATGACATTTCTGGTCCTAATATGAGATTCATTGTACAATTGTTCAGCTTGTGTTTGGGGATTGCTGAGTGGTGTCAATAAATGATCAAGGGCGTCGCCAGCCGATGGCCCAAAGGGGGGGGCAAGTTGATATGGAGAATGAGAAAAGTATGAATTATAGGTAAAGTCGAGAGCACATAAAGCTTTTCACTTGTAGTACGAGCCTTACATCTACTACGGTGATTGTAATAACAACGGTACAACGTGTAAAGCCACACGAGCTCTTGACTGTACAATAAATAAAACTTGTGAATAAGTTATTACATTTATTAGAAATATGGAATAAAAACAAAGATTCTTTTTTTGATTCGGTTAATTAAAACATAATTTCTGGGGGTTTTTTGAAAATTTCTCGACCACTTTATTATGAAAATCTTGTAAGTTTCCATGAATAAGTTTTCTGTGTGATATTGCTTCCCCACTCCCCCTCACCCGCTTTCACAATAGCCTAGAGAAGAGCGTAGTTAAGGAATATTAGGAATGGAATTGGTGAATTCATTCGAGTTGCGACGTACGGGAATGATCGATCAAGCAAGTCAAGTCAAAGACTGGTTGCTTTACATTTGCCTACTTTTTTAGAATCTCTAGGGGGGGAATCTGCCCCTCCCTGCCCCCCCTTGGCGACGCCCAATAATTATTCAAAAAGTATCCGCTATCACCAAGTACAATGCCGTTACCAAAAGCACCACTATCACACTGATATTTGGCAGCTGAATTTGATAATATTAGATTGTCGTGAGTTGAACCTGGCCATCGTGTAACAATGTCGACAAATTGTAGCATTGCACATAGCTTGCTTTGCGGTTCCTGAAATTTTCTGCAGTATCCCCACCTGAAATAATAGTTTAGCACTTACTACAAATTTATAAAACCGAAAGATAAAATAAAATAACTACGAATCTGGTGAAATTATTTTGATGTGAGTACAATCCAAAGCTGCAGTCACACATGGAAACCGTGCTGTACTATAGGAGCACTCTTGTATGGACAACATTTCAACACGACTTTTAGGCAATGAAACAAAATTTTGTCGCATTGAAAAAATAGCTTCAGTCACCCTTTTTTCAATTTTACATAGTGTGGAATATGCAGTCTTCCAAAATCTCTAATTGTTATATAAAAAGTGCCAGTTGCATAGAATCGTAGGGTGAGTAATAGTTGTTGCATTGGTGGCACATAACTATTCCTGAAACAATAAAAAAAAATCAAAGATGACGATCTGATTTAATTACAATAATTAAATGTGCCAAAAAAATGTTTAAAAAAAAATTTACTTACCTTTCTGTTTTTTGTTTGATTTTATCCTCAATCAATGAAAGTAAGTAGGCTTTGATATCTTTTCTTCAAGCGAAATCTTCTCCAAACCTCATTATCGTCCCATGTGTTCAAATTATCAAACCTTTCTCGTAAAATTCGTTTTTTTCGGGTGGGTTTAAATAATTAAGAATTTCACGTTCTTCCTCGATTGCTAAGTCGTCAATTGTTTCAAACACATCCATCCTAACAAATCACCGTAGTTACGCACATAATAACGTTTTACCAAAACGAATCAAACTGTCAAAACGCCATGCTTATCGAGTAGATAAAATCCAAACTGGCCCTTAACACGTTCTCTGCCGCGTAGGTCATCGGTGACCTCACCTGAACTAGATCGAGACGCCGCGTAGGGTATCAGTGACCTCAAGGTAGACCTAAGTTTGAAACTGATTTGTGAGCCGTAGGCCATTATTACCGAACATTTCTCTATAGCAAGTGACCGGAATGGCGCTGTAGACCAATCCTTCAGTATGGTTTCTGAGTAATCGTAAAGGAGGTGTTTTTTCCCCCATACAATTGTGGCCAAACAATGTACCTTTACAATAAAGGTACGAATTTATAGGAAAAAAATCGCGGATTCTAAAAAAAATATATTGGATTTATTAATGCATTTGTACCACCTGAACTTGTCGATCAAAGATGCTAAAACTTGCAACCCAAGAATTTTAATCTGGCAATCTCGTAATTCATTTCTCCGATGATGCGTTTCGTTACTTCATTTAAACACGTATGCAAACCTAAAAATATACTATTTTGGATTTAGTTTTGTATTAAAGATAGGTCAATTTTCCTGGCACACTTTTTTGTGAAACATTATGGGATCAAGAATTTAAAAAATACATTTATTTCACATTTCAGATTATTTTTTGCGTTTGGTTAGCTACTGGCCAAAAGACAGTGCTCCAGGGCCGATAATTTACTATTTTATTCCTTTTGTTGTTGTTGGTGACAATATTGTCATTCAGATTATTTTAGTCCTTGTCAGACAATCGATCGATCGACCGATCTCGAAAGAGTTGAATATTTTGACAGATGGAATAGTTTGACAGCCGCCAGCGCTGTTAAGAACGTTTCTTTGAACGCAGTTATGATTCGAGGTAGTGTTTTTTCATATTCTTTTATTTCTTAATCTATCGAATATTGAAGGATTTAAAATACTGCTTATAACACAATGTATTGGAAAGAATTTAAATAGTAATTTGTACCTCGGTACATGTCTTGGCCGAAAAAAAAACACCTCCTTTGTTGTAAATGTGGGTGAAATTGCAAAGCAATTAAGAAAAACAAAGGCATCCATTATGAATCGTGTTTATTTGTAATAACTATTGAACAATTAGCTACATTATTAAAAAAACCTTCACAAATAACGGTGAGATTTATTGAAGCATTGTAGGCAATAATATATTGTACCAGGACAGTTCTTACAGTATGTAACTACTTTTTTAGTTTTATTCCGAGCGACTTTTGACCCATGATTTTTAACATTTTCTTTATAGCAACCGACGCAGAAACGTCTCAATTTAGCAACAGGTCCTTCTTTTTTCAGCAATTCGTGTTTCATTCTTTTAGGTCTCTCCTGCTGCTGTTCACAATTTTCTTTATCGACTCCTGAATCCACAAGATACTCGACTAACTGACGCCTGAATTGCACTATACCCTGATTAGTGTTTTTGTTCTCTTTATACATAATCCAAGCATTCACCAGCGCTGTGTTTAAAATAAGCTCAATGGCCAGCTTTTTGTACCACTTCACAGTTTTTCTGAGTGGTGATGAATATGAGGTCATTTGATCACTCATATCGACTGAACTTTTTGTTTCATTGTAGGCAAGTATAATTTTTGGTTTTTTAATAGCTCTACCTTTCTTTAGAACCGTTCGTTTGCCATTTGAGTGTTTCGTCGAAAGCACTAAGACGTCGCGCTTATCCTTCCATTTGAGAACAGTTATACCCCGTTGATTCTCCATAGCTATGGATTCGCCTTTTTCCAGTTTGGCGTCGACTACTGCCATTGGCAAACCCCTTCTATTCTTTATAATTGTTCCAATTAGGTGGGTGTCGTGGTTCAGTAGTTGATTTGCCAAGTCCAAATTGGTATACCAATTGTCGGTGGCAATTGTATGACCCAAATTTAATATGTCATCACAGAGAGACATTACTACATTTGTAGGTGTTGTGTTAACCATTTCATCATTTTTACCAGCATACTAACTAGCAGCGTAACTTACAGGTGTATCCCGGGAGGGTACAAAGCTTAAACATTTTCATGCCATATTTGTGTCGTTTACTTTTATTATACTGGCGGAAAATTATGCGCCCTCTAAATGCTACTTGGCTTTCATCGACACATACGGTTTCATTTGGGGCGTACAATTTTTTAAAATTTTCGTTCAAAGCATTGATGAGGGGTCGAATTTTAAAAATTCTGTCGGATTGTCCGCTGTCTCATTATCAGTGAAGTGAATCATTCTCAAAAGCAATTCAAATCGGTTCCTGCTCATAACAGTGGCTGGAAAATGTTGCCCGAACACCCTGTCTTTACTTCAGTATAAATTTATTTGAGGAAGTTTCACCAGTCCCATGTACAGGATTAACCCAAATAATTGTTTAATCTCATCTTTTGATGTCGGTTTCCACTCATTTGCACGAGACTTAGGTTTTAAGGTTTTTGATAGTGATTGCTGTGCAAACAAATTTGTTTCGTTTGCAATCGTCTCAAAAAGACTGTCTGGGACCAAAACACTGAAATATTCTCCCGCTGCACTATTTTCCATTCTCTCGCATATGGTTGCTTCATACCTGTAAGCAAGAAATAAATAATATGAGGGACAATTTCACGCAAGCCAACTGGCCCCAAAATAAAATTATCGCGAGATAATCACAGACAGACATACATACAGGTCAAACTGAGAACCTTTTTTGAAGTCGGTTAAAAAAATACTTAGCACTTACCAGTTGGTTCCGTGAATGCTATGACGGATGGTTGATGTCCTCGTGGTCGTGTCCATTTTTGTACCGAATTAGATGTTTCTTCTATATGAGCAATTTGATTAGAGATATAATTTTCAACCGACCCCGATTCACTTTCGGAGCTACTTGCAATCACACGACGCACTGTGGAAAATAATGGTCTGTTTCTGATTAAAAATCAATAACTTCTTTATTTCTGAATATTATGTTCTAAAATTTTGCACAAATATAGAATAGTGTATATGGCTTCAAATAGAATGTAATTTATTATGATTAAATTTAAAATAATAAAATAAAACAAATTCAAAATTATAAAAAATCTCCAATGTTTATTTCTTAACAATGAATACTATTATTTTAATGTTTACAAAAACCAAATATCATATAGTACATCAAAATAAAAATCAAATAAAATAAAAAAAGCATTTTTTTAAAGATTAAAATCGAACACAGATTAATTAATTAATTGCACTGTTTACTAAATAATAAAATGGGTAAAAAAGTAAAAAAATAAAATGGGTTTCTCGGGGGATACGAATTTGTAGCAAAAGACAACGACAATTACTGTGGCAACAGAGACTAAAACCAACTTGTGAAAATAAAAGGACATTTCATAATTACTCAAGGAGATTTAAGAAAATTATTAAACTAACCCAGAAAGCTCAGAATAACTGCTTAATAAATAACTCCAAAAATAAATCCAAAACGGCCTGGCAAATTATTAATAATAATAAAATTGTAAGGGAGCCCATTTCTCAAATAAAAAAAGAAAATGAAATAATATCAAACCCTAATGTAATAGCCGAATCTTTCAACAATTTCTTCATTGACCAGGTTCCGGATATACCAAAACATACGTCAGGTGACACAATTAACATAAATATCAACCCACACTCAATATTTATGACCCCAGTTATTCCTCAAGACGTCACGCGTGTAATAAAAAACTTAAAAAATAAAAAGTGCTTTGGCTATGATGGCATTTCAACCACAGTAGTAAAATTTGTTTCTAACTCTATAGCTGCCCCCCTTGCTCATATCATTAACGTAAGCATACACTCTGGAGTATTTCCAGAAAGTCTAAAAAGTGTAATAGTTAAACCAATATATAAAAAGAATGATAAAGACAATATGGAAAACTATAGACCAATTGCTCTAATTCCCATCTTCTCAAAGATCATAGAAAAAATTATCTATGAATCGCTCTACAATTTTCTAACAAAATACCACATACTGTGTGATGAACAAAAGGGTTTTAGAAAAAATAAAAACATCAACATGGCTATTTTCGACTTTCTCCATAGAATAATGCCAAAAGTTGACTCTAAAATACCTGTATGTGCAATATATGCAGATATGTCGAAGGCTTTTGACTGTGTAGATCACGAAATCCTTCTAACCAAACTTCACGCATACGGTATTCGTGGCAATGCCCTTAATTTAATAAAAACGTACCTAAAAGGTCGTAGACAATGTACGGAGATATCGAGCCTGTGTCTGGAATCTAGAAAGGAATTAAAATCTTTATCGTCTTTTAGAGAAATAAAATATGGTGTCCCGCAGGGCAGCGTCTCGGACCTTTATTATTCTTATTATATATAAATGACCTGCCACGTCATATACTTCATCCAATGGTATTATTTGCAGATGATAGCACATCAATTGTTTCATGTATCAATAAAGAATCATATGTAAATGACATTAACAATACAATTAGTAGTCTAATAAAGTGGCTTAACAATAATAATTTAGTTATTAATCTCCAAAAAACCAAAATTATGCAATTTTACCAACGAATATCTACGGGAGATATGGATATAAACTACAATGGTCAAGCTATAGAAAATGTAAACAGTACAAAATTTTTAGGAATCATAATTGACAGCCAGATAACTTGGAAACCGCAGGCAGAAGATATATGTAAACGTCTAAGCACAGCCGCGTTTATGTTGCACAATCTATCGAAAAAAGTAAATTTACCGACAATACTAGTGGCTTACCATGGTCTAGTGATTTCCATTTTAAGATTTGGTATAATATTTTGGGGTCACTGTAGTGAACGAGAAAGCATCTTCAAAGCTCAGAAGCGCTGTCTGAGAGCTATATTTGGTCTTAAAGCAACAGACAGTTGCGTACCTATATTTAAGTCTCATAAATTATTAACCTTCCCATGCCTTTATATCCTTGAAGTAGCAATATTTGTAATAACAAATCGATGTCTATTTGCAACTTTAATAGAAACTAGAAAACGAAGTACATCTATGAGATCTCAATACCGGAATCTATTATGCACGGGCGTATTTAAAACTAGCTTACTAAAGAAAAATGTGATTTGTATGGCTCCTGTAATCTTTAATAAAATTCCTGACCAAATTAAAAATTTACCACTGCAAAAATTTAAACAACGTTTCACAAAATTACTTGTAGAGAAATGTTATTATTCTGTGCAGGATTTCTTAAATGATAATTTTTTGTAATAAACATTTGCATGCTATATTAAGGCAGAATGTACATGGATCCTATGATATTATTAAGAACTTATTTTTATGTACCTACATTCTAAGCAAATAAAGACCTATTCTATTCTATTCTATTCTAAATGTTATGTTATTTATACTTGATGAACTTCGGGATCTAAAATTAATTCGTTCACTTTCAAAAGATCTAAGGTGTCTTCATCAAGTTCCTTCACGTTTTTAGTATACGGTTTTCTAATGCTGGTAATTAAGGATCTGAAGTATAAAGAAGAGTATGAAATACATCTTCGTTTGTAGCGGATCTTGAGCATTTTCTAGCATGATGAAGACGAAATTTTTTATAATCCTTATTGCGAGATTCTTGTGCATCTTCCGAAAGTTGACCAATAGGAAGTACTGCAAAATGCTTTATGACACTTTCTCCATGAATCAAAATTTTGTGAACTGAAGATGGCATGTAATACCATTCATAATTGCTCACATAGATCCTAGCAGTCTCCATAGCATAACTGCCAAATTTTTCAGCATTTATCATTACACCCGATGAAAGAGCTTGCAGAATTATGTAAAGTCGTTTAATCAAATTTATATCCACTCCTGTAATTTCAGCAGAGCAGCTTGCATTGTGAAAAAATCTTCTGGCAGTATTACCGTCATTAGAATTACCACTTACTTGTCTTGGTTTGTCGATGATCAATCCTAGCTCTTCACGGAAACGCCTTTGTACCAGGGTTTTCTTCTCTTGCTTTAGTCGTTTCTTTTCTTCACTTGTTCAGCCACAAGTGAAGAAACGACTAAAGCCCATGTTTGGAAAGACAGATTATAGGAAATATGTAAAATCATTTCCATACAACGAATCCAGGCATGCAAAGTAGACAGTCCGTATTGATAAGAATCTTCATTTTCAGGCCTAGCTGTCACTTTTGTCAAATCGTTCATTTGGCGTGGAGTAGCTCCACATATTGTACATGTGGAACCCGAAGGCGTATCTGTTAATACCTGAGCTACTTTACCATCTATCATTGTAAGGAAGAGATCATGCTTCACTTGCACTCCCTCACCTTCTTTGTTAATTAATGATGGACTCAAGGAATTTATTTGACCCTTTATTTCATCCACAACGGCTTTAGTTTTCTCGGGAGTTTCTTTACAAAATTCTATTAATATAGGCCGGCAAAAACGAACAGATGAAGGTGCGATTTTGCCAGACAACATCACCTGTTAGCTCGTTAATTAACAATAAATTCGAATCAGAAATAAGTTCAGACTCTTCTGGCAGTTTCTGTTTGTACTGGCTTTGACCGGATGAGCCAGCCCCATTTACTATACAGAAGTAAGTTATTCAATCCATTCCTATAGACTGAATCTATTGTCAATATTCTAGCTGCAGTGTGATCTAATAAATCTTGAAGTCTTACTATTTTTGCACTTGTGTCTGTAATTTCTATGGCTGAAGACGGTGGATAGCAAGTAGTTTTAACTTCTTGCACTTTGTAATATGGCGGAAGCACAAAACATTTTCGTTCGTTCGTTAATTTTCTCAAGTACAAATATTGTGCTTTCGTTAAATCCAAGTCAATAAATACGCTCAATGCTTCTTCATCCGTTAACATTTTGGTCTGCCTTGCGTCTTCTATGAGACTCGAAAATAAAGTCTTATTTTCACTGTCAGCAAACCTTAATGTTTCCACAAGTTTAGCTTCTGTTCCTTCGCCTATCGAACGTAACCCTTGAAGATATGCATTATAGATGTGTTCAAATCCATATTCGTTAAGTAACTTTGTATTTTTTTCTTCTTTTACTGGATTCTGACAAGTCTGGATAAGATACGCACGGTCTTCCACGTTTCCCAGAAGAAGTAGATGGTGTGGAGATGGTTGTAACGTCTTCAGAGTCCGGTAAAGTTATTGAATATTCTGATTCCAACCAATTACTGTTCTTCATTAAAAATGTATCCTTGTTCCGTGAAGCTTCGTTCCAGCGTTTATTAAAAGCGGGAATAATATGTCTTTGAAAATCACTGAGGATGAAACATAAGTTGTCTTCAGACACATGATATTTTTCTTGCAAAACTGTTGATAATGCTTCCAACGATTTTCCTCCTTCGATATACGAAAGTATTATTTCACGTTTAGAACACTTGAAAGTAGACATTTTGAAGAGTCAACAAATGTTATTAATTAAATTAAAAATTACACTTCTGTTAATTCACCACTATTTTGTTATTTACAATGGAATGAAACCACTGTTTATATACTATTTGAAATATGAGGGTAGTGTGCATTTTGTTGATTAATATTTTCACACGCAACATGAGTGCAAAAAAGATAAATGCCCTAATATCAATGGTAAATTACAAAACTTACCGCATACTATTGATGTAAACAGCAACATTTCAAACCGCAATAGATAGCGAGCGGTTTTCCGTTTTCTGACTCTTATCACATTTTTATTAATTACTCCGAAACCCGCAAATATCCGCAGCTGTTATTATTTGATTATGTTTATGGATAGTTAGGCTACAAATCAACATTAAATGTAAAGCAGGGGTAAACGTGGGTAACTGTCAAAAGTCTCGTTGAACTTTAAAAAAACTTTTTTTTCACCATATTTTATTTTGCAACTATTTTAAGGTGAACCTTAAAATAACATTAAATACATATTAGCTGTTTCATATTCTTCAAAAGACGAGGTTTCCAGAAATATATAATACATTATACCTTTTCCTGTAACGTATAACAATAAAATCAATTTAAAAGTGATGAAGTGAACGGGCCTGACATGGACGTCCGTCAAAACTATAAAGTTTGTGGTGTTCTAAAAAAATCATTTCATTTAATATTTATAATTTTTTGATATTATAGTCTAGTTTGGTCCTTAAACTATTGAGTAAAATAAAAAAAGCATGCCAGTAGCGACATTGACAAAAACCATTTTTAATCAGCAGTTGTTCTACGAGTTTCCATAGTGCGACGGTAACGTTTTTTTGTTGGTAGGATAGCATCGTTACTAATTTCTTCCTCGGAAAAATTGCGTATCTCACTAAAAATACTAGATTCTAGTGCTTCAATATGTTGTAAGTTTTCTTGAGAAATATCTAAGTCGAAGTCTAGATCGGATATATCCATTTCAGTAAATAAAAACGTTCACAGACACAAACTCAACCGTTCGGCGCAACCGCTTACAGACGACTGAGGTGTGGGGGTTACCGGAGGCGTGCCCTACCCGGCGCCTCCATAACGAATATTCACTTTTAAGTATTACAGCGCCGCGTAGGTCAATTATGACCTCACGAAGTTTTTTGAAATATCTACGGAATCCAGTTGCAGATCAAAACACTTCATATACAAAAATGTATATTTTGACCTAACGCATATATTTCCACCATAAAGTTTTTTTGTGTTTTTCATCTTTTATACTACCGGCAGAGAACGTGTTAAAGTAGCAGGTAAAGATATTCCTCCGTTAGGGGCTTTATTCTGAGGTTTTTTTATGAGGAGGGCGCTGCAGTGCGCAAGTAAACATTAGCTCTGTGTATTTTTATTCTTAAAAATAGAAATAGTGCTTCTATCGTAATAAAAAGTATATAAAAGTTGAAAGATAAGAACTTAACAGTGACAGAAGTTATAGTTTATTGAAACCTAACAAGTAAAGTGAAGAAATATGTGAAATAAAAACTGACAACGTTAACGACCGAAATTCAAATATTTGCTGGAAAAAGTAGTTTAAGTGAAAATAATTTGCCGTTACATTGAAAATTATAAAGGAAACAAATTGTTGTGCATCCCGAAAAGGTAGGAAATAGACATTTAATACCTAAGTGGATAAATATTAAAAAGCAATAGAAAGTGCAAATCATTCTGCATTCGCAACAGCTCCATCTAGCGACAAATAACGAAAACACTATCGCTCGAGCTATCAACACTCAACTACTTATTGAATTCAACGACATTACACACTAGAGGGCGCTATTATAAATATTTCAATATGTCATCTATGATTGTTTGTGCAGGATGTAAACAAACCCCACCAGACATGGAAACGCTTGTCTGTTATTATTGTAAAGATAAATATGATCTACAATGTTCGAACTTAAGCATTGATCTCTTCAAGAGCATGACGCCAGAACATAAAAAAACATGGCAATGTCAGGCATGCCGCTGCAAGGCTCCAAAAACCGGCAATATTGACACACCTTTAAGACTTCAGGACTGCAAAAAAACAAATGCCTCTAATTCCCCCCTCGAAAATACTAGCAACAATAACGTCACCATTAGAAAGAAGACTACAATTTTCAACAATGACAGCTCAATATCAGATGACTCATGCCTACTTGGCGATACGATTCATCAAGAAGATTCAGATATTAACTTCAATATGAACGCGGGTATATCATCGTCAATCTCAGTTGAAAATTTGAGCGAAATTATAATACAGCGACTAAAGGAAAACAATAAATTAATAATATTAGAACTGCAGAATACAATTGAAGTTGAAATAAATAAAGCAATCACCAAACTCAAACAGGATATTGAAGGGAAAACTGATTTCTTATATAAACAAAACGATAAAAAAACTCAGGAACTAGAAGAAATAAACAAAAAAATTAAAAAGCTAAGTGATGAAAATGAAACCCTGAAAAATGAAATAAAAAGTATGAAATTTAGACCACCAACTACAGAAGTTAAGGAAACTGAAAATGACTACAAGAAAATAGTAATATATGGCTTCTCCGAATACTACAACGAGTCTGACAACGAACTGCACAACAGATTAATTGAAATGTTTTATGAAATACTACAGATAGACCTAAGCGGATACATAGAAGAAACAAAACGTATAGGAAGACTAACCACGAAAACCAGACCCCTAATTGTTGAGCTCCTAAGCAAAAATATGGCTAGATATATAATTGAAAACAGCCACTACTTCCAAGGAACTAACATACATATCTCAGAATTTTTAAATGAAAATGCACGAAAAGAAAGAATGTTAATGCGTGAGGAAATGCTAAGAGCAAGGAGAAATGGACATTATGCAGTAATACGCAATAATACATTATTTATAGATGGGAAACGATTTTTAGCAAGTGAGAAGACGACCAGAGAGACAGAGACGACATACCGTAAAAGCAATATATCCAACGAAAAATTGCAAAACGAAGAAACGACCCTCACTACACAATATAACAAACCAATTAACAACGAATTAAATAAAAATCACACCTTTCGAAACTACAGAACAACATTTTAAAATCCTGTACCAAAACATACAAAGCATCTATAATAAACAACATCTACTTGAAGCCTTCATCCATGAAAAAAACATGTATAACGCTATATGCCTAAGTGAGACTTGGCTATCACCAGAAAAACTGAGTCATCTTCAGTTCAGCGGCTACAAAATTGCAGCATCCTATTGTCGCCGTACTCGAGGAGGCGGCGGCGTCTGTATCCTGTTACAAAACCATCTCGAATACAAAGAAACTTGTGATATTAGTAATATGTCTGTTGAGAGTATAGAATTGTGTGCAATAGAACTACCTAAGGAAAATCTACTTATAGTTACTATTTATTGGAATAGAAGAGAGGAGGAAGTTTTTACTCGCCAATTAAAAGAAATGTTATGTTATATTAATAATAAATACTCAAAATACAACGTGATACTAGGAGGAGATCTAAATATAAATATCCTAGACAGTTGCTTAAAAACTAATCTGTTCTTAGATCTAATGCTGGAACATAAATTCATGCAACACATCAAAGTCCCCACACGTATCTCACAAACTACCTCAACTTGTTTAGATTTAATTTTCACAAATTTTAATAATATAAACGCTTATACCACTGTTGAAGAACTAGGTTTCTCCGACCACTGTGCGACCATCTTTCACATGAAACTGCTTAGCGATAGCAATAAAAAAACTAACTGGTTCACAAAAAAACGTTTATATAGCTCCCAAAATGTAGAACACTAAATCTGAATTAAAGAATCAAAATTGGAATGAAATAATTCAATCAAATCAAAGCATAGATGTAAACTACTCTGCGTTTAATAATACATTAAATAAAATTCTAAGCGAGTGCATTCCCCTGCAACAAATAAAAATAAAAACGACATATAAAAAATACTGGCTAACTAAAGGTATTAGATTATCCTGCAAAAATAAAAGACTACTCAAAATACTGACCATTAAAACAAACAATCCCATATTATCGAAATATTATAAAAAATACGAAAAAATTCTAAAGCAATCTGTAAATACAGCAAAAAAACTACAATTTATTAACAAAATAAAAAAGTCAACTAATAAAGTCAAAACCATGTGGACAATAATAAATGAAAGAACAAATAAATCAATAAAAAACGAAAAACCTAACATAAAATTACTCCAAAATAATAAGGTAATAACTGAACCTAAGAAAATTGCTAATATTTTCAATGACTTCTTTGCTTCTATTGGGGAAAAAACCTCTCTAGCAAAAGGAGCCCCCGTGATGTGCCTAACAGAAAACACCTTGTTTCTCACTCCTGTTGATCCCTACGAAATAAACAGAATAATCAAAGAACTGCGAAATAAAAAGAGCTATGGAGTAGACGAACTTCCCCCATTTCTACTTAAGCAATGTGCAGATGAACTGACTCTACCATTTTATAAGTTAATTAACCAATCATTTGAAGAAGGAACCTTTCCCAATCAACTTAAACACGCTCTGGTAAAGCCCATACATAAGAAAAACTCTAAAACCGACCCTAACAATTATCGCCCTATAGCACTGTTACCAACTGCGTCTAAAATCTTTGAGAAGGCTATGTGTGACCGTGTCTACTCATTTTGCGGAAAATATAACATACTTGACGACAGCCAAAACGGTTTCCGTAAAAACAGGTCCACAACGTTAGCAGTCTACAAATACGTACAAGAGGCTCTAACTATTATTAATAACAAAAACTACGCTGTAGGTATACTGCTTGATATGACCAAAGCCTATGATAAGGTGAAATTTGACATTTTATTAGACAAGCTACATGGGATAGGAATACGGGGAAAAGCTCATCAATGGTTTGCTTCATATCTGAAGGATAGGATACAACTGGTAGAAATTGAATACTTTGATCATAACACAAACGAAATAACTAAAATGAGATCCGACAGTAAAACAGTAAATGCGTCAATTCCCCAAGGTAGTGTAGTGGGTTGCCTTTTGTTCCTAATATACATAAACGACCTTCCTAAAACTATAAACGGACCTTGTGTGCTCTTCGCAGACGATATCTCTTTGCTTACCACATGCCAAACTAATGACAATATAAACGCCAAATTGAACTCTCTTCTTTCTTCAGCTGTAAACTGGATGGACAATCATAATCTTGAAATTAACTTCACAAAAACTAAATTAATAACATTTCATCCCCATCAAAAGTCCCCATTAAAACTAAATTTCATGTTTAATAACACAAAAATAGAACAAGTCAACGAATTTACTCTACTTGGTTTATCTATAGATACCCACATCAATTGGAAATCCCACATACAAAAAATAAGAGCAAAGCTATCAAAATTCTCATACGCCTTACGTGAAATTAAAAAAACTACAAACCTCCAAACTGCACTTGTTACTTACTATGCATATGCACAAGCATGGCTCAGCTATGGGGTCATGCTGTGGGGTAACAGTACAGACTCACAAACCATATTTATCTTACAAAAGAAGTTAATCAGAATAATAACAAACATAGAACAAACAGACAGCTGTAAACCACACTTCCAAAAACATAAAATACTCACACTTCCTTGTTTATATATTTTAGAATTATGTAAATTTGTCAAAACACATCAAGATTACTACACCAGTTGCGAAGAGACACAAAAAAGATACACTTTTAGACATAACAAAAACAAAATAAACAAACCTCAATCCCGAATCAAAATGCACTCAACCAGCCCCTTAATTATGTCCATTAAAATCTATAATAAACTGCCAAATGAAATTAGAGAAATAAGCAAAACACACATATTTATAAATAAATTGAAGCAATTTCTAGAATCCAAGGCATATTACACAGTAAAGGAATTTCTTGATGATAAAACGATTGCAAAATGAAATTACTTTATCAAAAACAAACTATTATAAAAATAATATAATATGGAACACAGTAATTCTTGTATAAATATGAAAAAATAAATAAATAATCTATCTACATAATTAAAATAAATAAAAAATATAATTTAAATACAACATTAATTTAATATAATATACTTATAATTAATCTATTTGAATACATAATTTCATTAATACATACATATTATAACAAATACTTCTAAAATACTTTTATTGTGACATGATAATGACCTATTGTTATGCAATACCTAAACAATAAAAATAAATATAATGTTACCCCTATGTACACTGACATAATAATATATACATATAAAATTATATACCGAATGTAACACACCTAATAATTTATAATATATTTGATTTGATTAAATTGCTATGCAGCCCTCTTCCTCTCTCCTAAATTTTTGCGTGCCCGACAGGGTCCATATTGTATCTTTAATTTGTTATTACCATCTCTGTAACATATGGAATGCAATAAAAAATTGAGTATTGAGTATTCGGCAGTTAACTACTATGCGACCATTGAAAAACCGAGAATACTGCTATTCATCGAATAAAGGCTATCTGGTTGTTTATCTGAGGATGGAAAAATTGGCCCTTAGTTTGATATACATTATGCTCGGTTGAAGGCTTCGTGAAGGGTCCTGTTACACCCTGTATAGTAAAATACGTTCAATATACACAATAAACTATTAAGGACACTTCACAATAAGTTTACTTAGTATTTAATGAGCTGCTAACTTTTTTAGTCGTGCGATAATGCAGCAAACGAAATGCGCGCGTGCTTGCCCGGAGGAACGTAATTATCAAATAAACAAAACATCATGTTCACAGCGCAGAGCGAGATAGAATAGGCAGGCATCGGCGCGAAATGTCAAAAAACAAATGTTTTGTTTTTATCTTCAATGATAAAATTTAGTAACCGAAAATTGATTTGAATAACAAATAAAACATAGGTTATTGTTTTATTTTCACAACATTCGTTTCATTATAAAAATCAAGACTTCATCAAATCAAAACTAACAAAACAAACAATCAAAACTTGCTCAAGGATAATCAATTCTTACACGCATCTCTAAACAGAATTATAACTTATGAATGCAGACTCACTCACTCATGCAGACTCACTTAAAGCCTAAATAACAAAAATATTCTCTTATCACGCTGATTAAATTCAAAAGCTGTATTATAGAATCCATATCCTACGTCCCTACATCAACGATTGAAAAGAGGTTGTGTGGCCTGGTGAAGACATCTAGTCAATGTTTCTCCTTCTAATACATATTTGTATAGTAAGTAAATATTCCAAATAAAAACCCCCTTTTTGTTAACAAAGAATAAAAAATAAAAAATTTCCTACGTAGTACAGCTAATGACATTATAATACCCTCCAAATATCGTCTAACCTGTAAAACAAATTGTCGCCATGTTAAAACGAATGAAAGCAAAAATTTTAAATTTAATAAAACCAATATTTGATAATAGTTTGACCCGTTTCAGAATTATCAGCTAAAATAATGATCAGTGTCCTAAAATCTATTATTTCAAACAATGTTTATTATAACCTTACAACAAACACTTACTTACCCGTATTTGGTAATTCTTTAAATTTGCTTGAGAATTTTACTGGCGCGTAAATAAATTGTGAATAACCACATATTGACAGTTAAATTAATTTGCACATTGATTTGACAATTAACACCATCAGATTTCAAAGATTTAAACAATAATAAATGTAAACAATCCGCCACCATCGTTTATTAACCATACAACTTGTACGAAAAATTGTTTCTCGTTTATTTTTATAATTTTGTAATTATCTTCAAACTACTATTTAAAACTTTTATCTTTATAAGATATTATTTGGAGTGTAATGATCTCTCCTTATACCGAATAACAGCTCCTATAAAGCTACCCAGTTGATTCTACAGCTACTATACAGCTCTTCTAACGCAAAAAGCTGTATAAAATGGAACCTTTTCACTTATAAGGGCGCTGTATAAGCGCTTATACAGCATTTTTAGAACCTCAATAAGCAGCTTTACGCATAAATATGAACTTTAACACAGCTTTTACACGCTTGTCATGCAACTTGGGAAATATGTAAATTTTCAGCTGTAGAGAAAAAATCTTTATTAAACAGGAATATGTGAAATTGTAGTTACAATTTTACAATTTTGTAAATTTTCCACCATGGTAAATTTGTAAGTTGTATTCTTTATTGAACAGAAACTTGTAGATTTGTAACTTGTTAAAAACAATTACAATTTACAATTTGTAACTTTTATTAAATAGGGCCCAGTTCGAATCCATCGTTCACGTATCCACGGTATTTATAAGTGTAGCTATCCCATTCAACTATTTGTCTAATGGTCATTTCGTCAATTGCTAAAATACAAAATAAGAATCTATCTGGTTGCTGTTCTACTATGGAACGGATTTCGCCCAGGCGGAAATGGTTATAGGGTGTGGTAAGGTATCTTGAAATTTAAAGTTACACCAAATTTCTTGATTTGATTTCCAGACAGTACTCCCTAGTCAAATAGTTACTGACTTGGTTTTGCAAAAAACGTTTGACAAAACCGTTTTTATTTATCTTAATTTATTGTCCGGCCATATATTCCAGGTACTGGTTGCCAGAAAAGAGTGTGGAATAAATGAGGTCACCAGTATCGCACCTGTGGCAACCTGAAATACTATGACTCAGTGGCGTGCCTAGGGTTTCAAAATAACGCAAGCCCAATAAAATTTTAACCGATTTCAAAAAAAGAAAGTTCCGTTTTCGACTGAGTATGTAGGTACCTACGTATGTATCATCGCAATTTTCTCATAAACTACTGGTTAGGTACAATAAATTAAAAGTGAATTCATCCATCCATCTTCTTCTTTCCTCTTCTTTCTTCAATGTCACTCTTGCTTGTCGTGCGGTGAATGAGGTAACCAAAGCACACTGAAGGCATGCTAGTGCTAGGTTGAATATAATGAACATATCAGCAATTGCATACCTCCGGTGGCTTTGAAAAAAGCCGTTTGGTTTGCTTCATTGCTTGAGGGAACAAAGTTATGGTAAGTAGTTGCTTCCTTCGTAACAGGATCCAGGTTACAGACAAAAAAAAAAACAAAACAAAAAGTTACAAAACTAAAGTAAAAAAATAGCTAGATAGAATGTAATAAGGAATTTAAATAAATTATTTATATTCTAATTGGAATCGTCTATCTTTCTTAAGAAATGATTTAATTACATCAGAGTAAAATGTTGGTGATCGTTTTAATTCTACCGACAACTGTTTTTCAATAGCTATCATTGATAATTCGGAAAGACACTCTTGACCTTGTGTATTTCTCAGATAGGTATGGATACGTTTAAGAGACGAAAAAGCACGTTCCGCGGAAGAACTTGTAGCCGGAATAGTTACAACAAGATACGCTAACTTTAACAGCTCGGGAAAGGCATCTTCGAGGTTATTCTCATGAATTAAATCAATTAATTCGAAAACATTACGATCTTTCAGATCAGGACTAGAATATAAGCAAATCAATTGGCTTTTTAATGTTTGTTTGTCGAAATAGTTTGCATAAATGTCAAATAATGAATCTAATTCCTCTGTATGAAAATGTGAGTGATAATTGTCAATTTTTTTGTGGTTGAGCAGTTGGAAAAACTTTAATTTATAAATTTCAGAATATCGGTCAGTAATTTCGGTATTAATGTTATCAATTACTTCTACAAACAGTCGTCTGTATTCCGTTTTTGCACAGCGTACGTTGCGTCTCAAACGAGGAGCCGAGTTATTTTGCAACGTGTTCTCATAAATTTGATCAAATTCGGATTGAAATTCAGCACGTAACCATGCCTGAAATTCCTTTATTTTATTTATACAATAACCGACATCAACTTGTGATTTTTGTAGAATATTGTACAAGCAGTAAGTTTTTTCAAATATCCGATGAAAGATAAAAAGAAAAAAAAATGTGAAATTAAAAGATCACAAAGTGTTTTCAAAATTTTCCGCAGCTAAAATCGTATCCCCGTCCCAGTTCTGTGGATTGTCGCACAGATCAGAAAACAACTCAATAAGTTTACTTTTTTGTTCAAAAACCGTGTTTACAACTCGCGACATGTATGTCCAACGAGTTGCGGGAGCATAAGGCAATTTTTTGCTGCAATGAGTATCGTAAAAAGCAGCTCGTTTTGTATTATTACCAAAAAAATACACAAAGCCTGAAGGGCTGACAAAAATAAACTAACCTGAATTCTATTGCATGATTTAGACTATTTTAGACAACACTAAGGCCAAAATATGCGCATTACACCAAATGTAAATTGCTTGTGGACAAACATCTTTGACTTTTTGTTACACTCCATTTCTTACACCGGAGATTACACCTAGCACCGTCATAGCTTTGCGCTACTAATTTTGCGATGCAATCATGTCTATTCAATAATTCTAAAATAATATTAGAGAGTGAGTCTGCTGTGCGACTTTCCGACACATTAAGAAAGCCCAAAAGACGGTCATGAATTTCATTTTTATAATAATATCTGAGAATCAAGCACAGTTGTTCTCTATGACTAACATCGGGGGTTTCGTCAATAATAATTGAAACAAATTTTGTTTGTCTAACTTCGTAATCGATGCAAGTTTGCATCACATCGGCTACGGAATGAATAATATCGTTTTGAATTTTGTTAGATAAATAACTCGGCCCCGGTTTGTCACTTTCCTGATGCTGCATATGTTTTTCTAAAACGACATCGTATTTTGAAATTAACGAGACCAGTTCTAAAAAAATGCCTTTATTTAATGAAGTTTTGGACTCATCATGTCCTCTTAAAGGAAGTTCCTGTTGTGCTAAATGACAAACAATATCGACTAATCTTTGAAAAACACTACGGTTGTTTTCAACGCGCGTGTTATATTTTGAAATTTCCTCAGATAACTGGCGTGTTAAAGATGTCTCAATTCGTTGTTTACCAAAATTACCGAAAGAAACCATTGCACACAGGTGTTTATGGGAATTTGCGTGCCTTTTAATGGCGCCAGATATGTTATTTAAATCATTATAACCAGATGTATTCCAAACGGAATCTTCATTCGAAAAAAATATGCAGCACCAGCAATACAACTTATTGTATGCGAACAGCCAACAATCCAACTAGTTTTATACACTGATCTATAAAATTTTCGTTTATGCGATTTACTAGTCTGAGAAATACACAGATTAGGCGTCGGTTTTAATGAAGAAATTAACTGTTTTTTCTGAGCAAAGTTTAAAGATTTTACCTTATCTTCGCCAATCAAAACTGGAACGCATTTTAAATCCTCACAAGGTACAATTACCTCCATTGTTGTAAGTCACCAAAACAATTGTATCACTGAGGAAATCTAAGAAAACACACAAAAAACTTTAACAACAAAACCTTTTTCCACTCAAGCAAATGAAACTGAAGTTAGTTGCACTCTCGGATGTCGGGAACTACTCAGTGTTGTCATTTAGGCAAAAAAAGTCGCCAGGTATATGAAAAATCTAGCTAGATGTCGCAAATTTTTTATTTTTAAGATATTGCTTGAATATTTAATTTCGTTATTCTAAAAAGTCGCTAGTTTTTATTGTTGCTAAATGTTAAAAAAGTTTCCAAACTCGTTAAAAATCTCCAAGATCTCACAACGTGGCTAAAACGGCAACACTGCAGAGTTGGCAAGCTGACAAGGTCACGCATACGCGTGCAACTTCATACCGAAAGCCCGGCTTAAATCTGCCATAGTGATCGATTTGTTCTATGCACAAGGTCTAACTCGTTGTACGGCACATCGCTATAAGTGCGAAAGTGACAGATATAGTATTTGAAAGCCCGGTAAAAGCCGGTGCGTGTAAGCGAGATAGCTATATGTAGATGCTACAAATGCGAAACTCTGCGCGCGAACAATCGCGATGTGTAGTAGTGTAGCATAGGTAGATACTTTATGTTATTTTGATAATAATTAAGCGCGTGAACTTTTAAATAGTTCGGGTTTGATATTGATTCTTTATCGAGCATTTTAGTAAGGCATGCCTGCATGGCTTTTGGGCTTATATGAAGGTACCGCCACTGCTATGACTCAACAGTTTTTGATACTTGTTAGTTTTGTGGATATGATCCCAATCCCAAGTGGGTGGTGTAGTCCCTCGGACTCTACGCAAACACCATGGAAGACTTCAATGTCCAGTATTAACGAATGTTAATAGCGGCGCTGAATCCTTGCACGAAAGCGGTGCAGTAGGTACCCACAGACAGATAATCATGCCCCCAATGGCAGTCTAACAGTGGGATTGTTATGAATTGACGATCATAGTTTAGTTACAGGGATGAAGAAAGAACACGTTTTGTTTGAAGTTTTATTTTAATTTAAAAATAAAAATTAGACTTTCATCTAAATATTCGATCCCAGAAAAGCCTACATTTTGGCTCTTCTTGCAACTTCAGAATCTCTAGCATATTCTAATTCTGATAAATCACTGCTACTGCTACTGTCATCTCTAAGATTTATAACCAACCATTCTATCTGTTCAGACATAGTCACACATCTGTCATAATATTTTTTTTTTCTATTTGCATTACATGTTTGCATGAATTCTTCCAGACTTTGGCAGTAATGTTTGAAAATGCTTGTTCAGCAGCCACCTATAAAAGAAAGAAATAATCATTAACAATGGTTCTTACATAGAAACTTTAAATATGCGTATATAAACTAGGCTACATACCTTTATATCAATGGACCCCATTGACTGAAGCGATTTTATGCTTTACAATTCCCCATATTAATTCAATAAGATTGAGGTCACAGTGATACAGTGGAAGGCGTACCACAGTGTGACAATGGTCTAAAATTAGGTCAATTTCGTAAATGGGTTCTGGTTTATGCCGCTGCACCAGCATTAATAATTGAGGCTTGCGGAGAGACTCATCAAAAGATATTTTATTTTAGTAACCATATCTTTATCTCAGCAACTTTTGAAGCGCTAGTTGGTGCCTTGTTGCTAGGTTGGGGATTAATTTTCCAGTGACCCATTTTGTGAAATTAGGTTTTATTCATTTGCGAGTGATAGTCTTCATTTTTGTTTCTGCCACTGGAAATCAAAAGGGCATTTGGAACAAATCCTTTCTCGCTGTCAGCGTTTACAATTTATATCTCTTGCCTTTTGATATGTTGTGTTACACTCCACTGACAACTGATTGCCAACATTTTTTCAGCTTGTTTATGATGAGTGAATATAACTTTCATCCAAATATATTATTTCTTTTTCCAGTACTGGAGGCAGGTTTCTGTTATCCATAATAATTTTCAAATATTGCTCCCGCTTTGCTGCTATGTTATGGCGGCCACATACGTAGCGGTATACCTGAACGGTATACCGGAACTGAAGGCTTGTGCAAGTATACCTAACGTCCATAGTGACCACACACGATTCAAGTATGCCCAGTTCTGCGCCTGTGACAAACCGAAGAAGTCGTGTTGTGCAATAAGTATTTTGTGAAATATGCCACCGGTTCTATCTAAAGTGACACCCACAAATGATGACGTTTTGGCTATTGTTGGTTTGGTGCTAGCTATTAAGAAAAAAGAGAAGTTTAAGAAGAAACGTTCTGTATGGTGTAAAGAATGGTTACTGAAAAGAAATAAGTATTCCCACACCAACCTTTTAAATGAATTGAAATTCGCTCCGAAGGACTGGCACAATTATTTGCGTATGGATGAAAACACATATTTGGAACTCTTGTCCTTAGTAACGCCATTGATACAAAAGAATGACACGATAATGCGCCCAGCGATAACACCGCATGAGAGGTTAACAGCAACTTTGAGATTCCTGGCGACTGGTACAAGTTACGAAGATCTTAAGTTCTCTACAATAATATCACCTCAAGCTCTAGGCATAACTATTTGAAGGTAAGTAAAACCACAAGATTATAATCAAAACTTTAGTTTTATTAAAAACGAATAGAGAGGCAGAGTCATAATTAGGTACAGGCCTTAATCTTCACCGTTAAACTTAGAAAATAAAGTCACCATGGACATGTTTTCGGTGGAAAGTGAGCCCGATAATTGAAGGCTGGCATCCGAGATTTGCGGGTCTGGCCTAGTTGGTGCATGTGAACGTATATGATGAAAATATGTCGGTTGACTCTGCTGAGATTGTAAATTGTAATTTATATTTCTGTTATTTGAGTAAAGGTTGAGTTGAGGTTCCGATAACATCTGCTGCTGATGGATTTGTTGTGGTACCTGATTTAGCAGAGTTGAACTTGTGAGCTTGTGTGATATCGTTAAGTTACCAAATTGTGCCTCAAATAACGTCGTATCAGTAATAATTTTTTCTGCAAACAATCTCTGTTCTCTGGGCAAGTCACGCAATTTTATTGCCACCATTTTGCCAAAAACATCGCAACCATCTTCGGGTACAGTCGGACATTTGAAATGATCACGCACCGACAGAAGAACATCTTCAGTTACGGAATCAGAATTTGAAGTCCTTTTTGAAGGCCTTGACCGGTTTCTTGAAGGTGTCGGTGGGTGTAGACTTTGGACGACTGTAGAAGACGTCGATGCTTGTGGACTTTGAACGGCGTCAGAAGAAGACTCAGAGTAGATTTCAACTCCATTAGTTTCAACTCCCTGTGTTACAACTCCCTCAGTTTCTTCTGTCTGTAACAATAAGTTAAATACAAGTATTTAAAAAAAAAAAACATACGTAAAAAGATTAAGTACCTACAGGGACCTCGCTCACTTCACCTTTATTAAGAGTTATTTTCATATTTGTTTCAGTTTCCGAAAACAGAAGAAGATTGGAAAGATATCGCAAAAACCTTTGAAGACAGGTGGAATTTTCCTCACTGTGTCGGCTCAATCGACGGAAAACATATAGATATTATTCCACCGGACGGCACAGTATGGTTCTGTTAGCAATTGTGGATGCCAAATATCGATTTATTATGTGCGATTTTGGCACAAATGGCAGAGTATCAGATGGCGGTGTCCTGCAAAATACAGTTTTCTACAAGAAACTTGAGAAAAATCTGTTAAAGATTCCGGTGGAAGAAAAAATTAACAACAGCTTAAAAGTATTGCCATACGTTTTCGTAACTGGTGATGCGTTTCCTTTGAGGTGTGATATGATGAAGCCATTTAGACAAGCGGACTTGAATTCACAAGATAGAAAGATCTTCAATTACCGTTTATCTCGAGCGAGGCGCATAGTTGAAAATGCGTTCGGTATATTGGCGGCTAGGTTCAGAATTTTCCACACACAAATTAATATAGAACCAAATAATATTGAATCTGTAGTAATGGCGAGTTGTGCTTTGCACAACTTTCTAGTCGCTTATTCACGTAATCACTACTCGCCTTCTGAATGTTTTGACCAAGAAAATGCAGAAAATGGAACTATCTCTGAATGTTTTGACCAAGAAAATGCAGAAAATGGAACTATCTTGCCAGGGTTACATGCGGGTGACCACATGATCCCATTAAATAGAAGGGGATATGGGAATACTGCACTGCATATCCGAAGGTCGACTTGGAGAGGGATATCGAAATAACACCACTGAATTACGTCACTATCCGTATATTAAATTATTAGTTACACGTACTCCGGTAGGTGGTGCGCTGCTCACAAAAATAAAATAATCCACCGGACCCAACCAAATGCATGTAACGAAACCATAGCGACTTCTAATTTTTCCTGTGCTGCCATCTATCGAGGGAGGCGGTACTAGTTATCGAACCATATCGGTTAATATTGATCGCTATGATTTCGTTACTCACACAGACATACCGCCCACCAAGGACATAATGCTTCCCGATGTCCTTCAACACCGCCCACCGAGCCAAAGTAATTTGGATTTGTTGAACCTAGGGTGTGCCAATGTCATTGGTGAGGAGCTTAACCAATTTAACAACGAAATCATTACATCTAAGCCTTAACTATACTAGCAATTATCAAAAAAAATATAACCTAAAATAAAGTTACAATTTTAATCGGTTACAGGGAGCACACATAATTTGGACGTCGGTCTTTTTATAGTAGACGACGGTGTACGTAACGTAACAACCCGGGTAACACCATCCGATCCCGGATGTTTCGCTGATATCCTACCCAGTAACCACTTGCCAGGGGGCAAATTATCTTCCTTCACTAAGACCACTTCACCAATGGATGGTTCCGGGGTTTTGTAAGCCCACTTATGCCTCTGCAAGAATTGGTGAAGGTAGTCGTGCGACCATCGACGCCAAAAATCCTGCATCATTCTCTGGTGGAGTTGCCATCGTTGCAAGCTACTTGTATTACATCCTTCATAAATTGAGTCTGGAGGTACAACGACTGGTTCCCCCACCAGAAAATGACCTGGAGTTAAAATTATTAACTTATCTTGATCCTCCACATAGGATAACGGTCTCGAATTAAGGCATGCTTCTATTTGAGCCAATACCGTCGAAATTTCTTCATAGGTTAGCGTGGAGTCTCCCACCACTCTCTTAAGGTGATATTTTGTGGACTTTATCCCTGCCTCCCAAAGGCCTCCAAAGTTCGGCGAGTGAGGAGGGATAAAATGCCACTCCGTCCCATTGGTGGCGAGCTCCTCTGCTAATTCTAAACTGAAATTGGATTTTTCTTCCGTAAATAACTGCCGTAATTCTCGTGCTGCTCCCACGAAATTTGTGCCATTGTCACTGTGCAACTCAGCACATCGACCACGCCTTGCCACAAATCTCCTGAACGCAGCCAGAAAACCCTTTGTGCTCAGTTCACTGACCGCTTCTAAATGCACTGCTCTCGTAGACATGCATATGAACAATGCTATGTAGCCCTTGTAAGATTTGTTTCCTCGACCTTTTGAAACCCTTATATTAATGGGGCCTGCGTAATCTACTCCACTACACAGAAATGGCTTGTTGGGTGTAACCCGTGCCGAAGGTAGTTGTCCCATTAATTGTGTTCTAACCTTAGATGCATGTCTCAGGCATTTAATGCATTTTCTTACATGCTTTTTAACTGAAAGCTTAACTCCTATAATCCAATATTTGGACCGCAAATAGGTTATCACGAATTGCGGACCACCATGCATGGTTTTCTGATGTGCATCGGCAATTAGGAGACTTGTGAGAAAGGACTCTTTCGGTATCAAAATGGGGTGAACTCTATCATAATTAAATTGGGATCAAGAAATTCTAATCAATTAAAACAAGATTACACAAAAGTTCAGGTATCTGTGTGCGGCCGCGGCGGCCACCTCCATAGTAGGTGACTCAGGAAGGGCTGATGAAAGTTCGGCTACCATCGAGAAGGCGATCTGGAACGCCATGTCAGTGCAGAGGTTCTTCTCTATCCATTCAAGGGCGCTACACATTCGAGACGCGGATAGATCGTAGGTGTTTAGCAGGTTGTGCATTATGGTCGTTGCATCCATTATATAGTCAGCCATGTTGAAATGTTCGTGTCTAACGTAAGGCGATCCTGGGTACACGTTCATCTCTTTAGGTCTCACTATGGGCACGTGTGAATTTGCACCACCGACGCTGTCATCCAAAAGGACCAGCATTGCACCATGCGGTCCGGGTACACTTATGTTGTGTGCGTGAGGTATTTGTGTGAACCGTGTGCGGTGCGCGGCGCCGTCTGCGCTCCTGTGGGTCGTGGAGGTGGAGTACGATAATCTACCCGCCCAAATGGCAGTGTCCAGGAAGCACAGTATGTACTCGAGTAGATATGGCGCCTGAAGAAGGTCTGAAGTTACAGGGATAGCGCACCATGTTTGGTCCATTCCCTGCAGTGCCCACCCGCCCTCATTCAGGTAAGTATCGTGGCCCTTCAGGTGGTTGGTGTAAGCGGGGAGTGTCACTACAATGAGGCTTACGTTAAACATATCTGCTGCTGCTCTGTCGAAGCGCCTGAATACACGTACAGGTGGATTGAGCAGCACTTCCTCTCTCAGGAAGTGGTTGGTGGTGCGGTCGAAGTCGTACATGTCTCCATATTGTGCAGCAGCATAGCAAAGGCCACGTAGTGCGGGCGCCGTATCAATATATGAGATGTTTGATGTTTCCATGTATGCTATTAATAGCTGCATCGATGCCATGTCACGTGCAAGTGGGCTGCGGACAGTGCTGAGTAGAGGTTGAGTGGCTGATTTCTCCGTGTTTGCCATCGAGGCTATCAACTGCTGACAAAGTACAGACATCGGCGGTTTGGTGGGTTCGGCGGACTGACTTATTGTGAACTGGGGGACCAGCTGGCCCTACTGTTGTCAATAGGCGGGTAGACAAGCGGTTCGCGAGTTGTACGGCCGCCTCCTCTGGATGTGGCTTGATGAAGAAGCGTAGCGTACTGTCTCCCACCGCAATATCCGGGCTTTGGTAGATAACGGGAACACCAACTCGGTCGTCAGTCAGTGTGGATATGAACGTGAATAGGCTGCGCAAATGTAAATACTGTACTAACTGCATTCGGGCACACTACACGGACAGGGGTAACACGTATACGGCGGGCAAGTTTGTGCCGATGTTCCCGTGAACAGTGTTAACAAACGCAAGTTGTGAGTGGGGCGCGTTCAGCCTCACTACCGAGTCGGAGAATCTCGTGATGAAAGAATTGTATATTCCCGTATCCGTGTTGGTGTTTTCTTTCCCGAGCAGAAAGACTTGCACACGTCCGGTCCTTGATGGTGAATATTCCACGGAAATGGCAACGATGCGGTTATAAGTCGGTTTGTAAGACTTGACTCTGAGATAGCTGTCTCAATTTCATCAGTAGAGGGCCCCGATGGTGTGTGTAATCCGCCGCTCGGTCTATTGTTGATAATCACGACAGCGTGTTGCTGTGGGGCACTCTAACAAAAAGAAAAATTATGTCGGAAATACTTGTCGCTTGACGCTTGTCTACCCGCCTATTGACAACAGTAGGGCCAGCTGGTCCCCCAGTTCACATTAAGCTGCCATCTATCGAGGTAGGCGGTACTAGTTATCGAACCATATCGGTTAATATTGATCGCTATGATTTCGTTACTCACACAGACAGCACTCAATGCAAAGAATATTCGGGAACAGTTTATGGATTACTTTAGTAATGAAGGCAGTGTTCCTCGGCAAAATAATTTCATAAATTAAAAAAATAAATAAATAGTATTAGAATTGAATTTTATTTTGTTTAATTTTTTGTGAAGCCAGAACAAAAATTTTACCGTAGATTCCTCAGTCAGCTTCGATTGCGATGTTCTTGGTGTCTCTTGGTCGCGGACAAAATGCAATTTATCGTAGTACCATAGACTCGGCACGTATACATCGTTGATGCCTGCCCCTGATTTCTTCGAATTTTCGACGTTTTTCTGTTCTTTTCGGTAATTTGTCCTGTAGGTATTAATTTTTCTAATCACTGATTCCCGATTCGCGTCCGGCTCTATTTCTTTCAAAACATCTACCAATTGTTGGTATGTAGCGTTCTTTTTGTCGCGAATATGGTATTCTTTACTTTTTATTTGCCATAGACATGGTAACTTCCTGTATAAATCTATAAACTCTTCTAATTTCTCTCTATTACTGCGGCGTGAATCGACAGACATTTTGTCGCGAAAATAAACACACAAACCGACCGAAGGACTGGCGCGCGTGCGACTGAAGCGTTCCGACACACACGCTCATGCATACTTGCACAAACTAGTTTGCGCAGGTATACAGATCGTAGTTTTGATCTGCCTACCAGACTTGTGCAAGTCAGGAAACTTGTGCAAGTTTTGTCACACACACGCTCCGGTATACTTGCACAAGCCTTCAGTTCCGGTATACCGTTCAGGTATACCGCTACGTATGTGGCCGCCATTAGGTTTGTCTATTAGACACAATCTGTCTGTTTTACATTTCTGATATGCAAAACCCAGATAGTATAATATCATCTTTCTGGGATGTTCACGGCTTCCATCATATCCCAAGTCCTCCCTAACCTAACCTACCGACGGTAAATTTCTCAGTGTAGCAGGTTCAGGTGCCCTGAAAAATGTTATTTTGTTTTATATCTGCTTTTTTTGAATTCATGAAATCGGGAGTAATTTATGAATAAAACGTACCTGCTTTTTCACGGTGTAAAAGAGAAATTAACCTTTTGTCTAATTGCACATAAATCGAAATCATCTAAATCTTTCTTCGGGTGGAGTTTGCGATGTTTTCCCGGTGTTAAAAATACCATATTTTTTTTCACCTTCCTCAACAATTTTGCTTACTGTGTTGACAGATTTACCTAAAACTTAAAAAAAGGTTGTTATTATTAATTCCATGTTCATTATCTTTAAGTATCAATCATGGAGATTAGAGTACGAAGCTTGTCAAACTACAAAACATAATCTCAATTTTCAATTTGTGTAAACAAGACTAAAACTTACTTACTTACTGGTTTTCAACAAAACTACGCGTTGAAAACATTTATAAAAACTTATTTATGAAACAATGAGTTATTCAGGGTACATAAATACCTGTCGTATCGGCAGTTCTTTGATAAACATTCGCGATATCGGACAAAACTTGTCCCGCTTGAGATTCGGCCAAACACCGCGAAAAG
Source organism: Eugnorisma glareosa (assembly GCA_947578425.1). NCBI lineage: Eukaryota > Metazoa > Arthropoda > Insecta > Lepidoptera > Noctuidae > Eugnorisma > Eugnorisma glareosa. The sequence goes on along the minus strand of OX387960.1, from coordinate 12,010,372 downwards.
ACGCGGTAATTCACTGCTCTGCCACTACTACGAATAGTTTTATTCATTTTAAATAGTTAGGGTCAGTGGGTCGTCTTAGCAACAGACACTAGCACTTATTGTATGTCTATAGCATGTATGTTCACATAGTATAACTAAATCTTTATCAAAACACATTTTAAGTTGACCATGACAATATGTCTAAATGAGTAACTAAATACAGAGAAGATGATGAAGCCATAAAGTTCTACACGTGTTTTGAATCCTACAAAAAAAAACCATTTTGTTTACTCTAGTCTTAGTACACACAAAATTAAATACTACGGCAATAATGTCATTAATTTAAGTACAGAAAATCAGTTCTTTTTAACTATGATGAAGCTAAGGCATTATAAGCGTAATTTTGAACTTGGTAAATTTTTCTATGAAGTCGGACCACTGTTTTAAATATATTTTTAACATCGGTTAACATAATTTTGCGGTTATAGACAAAAATAAATATTTACCAAGGAAAGAAATGGTGCAGTATTATATGCCAGAAACCTTTAAACATTATGACATATATCAGTGATTTTGGATGGCACTGAAAACAATGCTAAAAACCAAAGAATCCAAAATCGCAACAAGCTTCATGGAGCAGTTATAAACATGCAAATACTCTGAAAATATTAGTTGGTGCTACACCTGGCGGACTGCTATCATACTGTTTTGACGCATATGCTGGATCAGTAAGTGATAGGCAAGTAGTTGAACAAAGTGACCTTATGACCAAATTCCAAAGTGGTGACAGCATACATGCCGACAGCATACAGAGGTTTCACAATTCAAGACATGTTTGCATACCGAAATGTGACAGCCAAAATACCAACTTTTATAAAAGGAAAATCCCAGTTACCTGGTCTCACCCTAATCAAAGACCTTGCTAATAAGGGGGTCCATATTGAACGGATTACAGGATTAACAAAAACTTATAAAATATTAAAGAATGACCTAGACGTCCTAGACCACAGCTACATTCCTATTGGAACTAAGATATTTTTCATATGTTTTAGGTGTTGTAATTTTAGGGAAAGTATTATGAAAAAGTGAAATAAAATATTTTTTTACATCATTATTGTTTTTAATTCAATTTTTACCTTCAATCTTTATACAATAAAATTGCAGTACTTTCTCCCTGCACAAAGCAGCTGCTCTTGAACCTGAGCATAATATCATAAGCACGGATGGGTTTTTCTTAAAAAAAAGCTAGCATAGCAAGCATAAAAAAATAAAAGATTAAGGGGGGCTCCCCATACATGGAACTGAAACTAGAAAATATTTACTATAAACATATTGTACAGGGTGCAACATGCTAGAATAATTTTTGTAGCCTGTGTAGGCACCCAAATTTGTTCTTTACGCACCCATTACACATTTCCACCACATTTCTTGCCCTTGTTGGCACCATAAAGGGAGTCCATCTCCTAAAATAAATAAAACTTTGTATTGCATACATTTTTCTTATGGCCAATCTTCCCACGTTTTAAACATTTTGTTTTGCACGGTTATGGCGACGGGCTCCTCTGTTCCTTGCATGCGCTCTTCCTCTATAAACAAACTTGCATGCAAGTCATTTAATGTTTGTGATGTTTGAAGAACACTTTCTCACGCTGACACGAAGTGTCTACATTGAGGTGGTAATGTCATGAGCGCCTTGGTGATGATCATTTTGTCAGAAACTGTTTCGCCTAACTGCTTCAGTTGATTTACCATGTGTTCTATTTTACTTAATAAGTTTGCCATACCTCCTTCTTCATATTTATATTTCATGAATCTTTACATGCAGTAGTAGTTTTTTTAATGTTGAACATTTATGTAATATAATATCTTATTTTGAGGGACCGTGTAAATCTGTTAATGGCAACTTATGAAATTAAAAAGTTAAAATGTCATCTTATAATCTATGGAACTGTGCCTCCACCTCTGCAAAGAGTAAAGTTCATATTTAATCTTTGTGCTAAGTGTTTCTAAGAATATCTTTGTTAAGATAATAGTTTGGGAAATAATAAAAACATAAGTTGTATGATAACTAGACAATATGAGTTTAAAGAATATTTGATTTATTCTAAGAAATATCAAAACAAAAAGGAATCATGGGCATGATTCCTTTTTGTTTCACTTTCCATACATTGATTGACCTGTCACTTGATTCTTTTTACAGGTCGCGTCTACCTACAACTAGTGTTGTATAAGAACAATTATTGTTTATAATAACTTATCATCTTTTCATTTAGAGGCCAGGGAAAAATGCTATTGTGTATTGAGGTTATAACAGCTGTCAGATAAGGTTTGACAGCTGTTATAACCTCTAAAACTATACCGATAATTAAAATCAAATTGTTTTTTAATCGCTGAGAGAGTAACAATCACTTAGAAATAAATCCGTCTTCAATTTAATATCAACATCTAATCGGCGCGCGGCCACAAACAGCACTTATATTCTCGTAATATCCCGCCGATGCTGAGTCTTGCGATGATGTCAGTGATGCCATCCTTGTTTTCTACACTACACTTTGTGCAAGTTAGAGAAATTTAAGTATAGTTCATTGAAGTATCGGTTAAAATCTGTCGTCGAAGCGGACCAGACTCCAGGAGCCGGCTTGACAGACGATGCTTTTAGCCATCGAACTCTGATGGACCTTGTATGTCCGGATAGAGTAAATAATAATACCAGCCTATTATTGTCGCATTGCTGGCAAAGGCCTCTTCTCATACAGAGAAAGCACGAGCATTAATCACTGTTGGAACCTTTAGTACCCGGTTGGAGAAGGTTGCAAATGAAAGCATAGAGTCCAGTATAAAGTCTATTGATGAAAATCAGGAGTTATGATACAGTGGCGTTTCTTACAATAGCTTACTAGCACACAAGTGAATGCTAAGGCGCGGCGGAGACGACTGGCTGCTAGACTGTTTGCGCGGGCACATTGCATTTAGCATCGCTTGCATTATTGCTACCTGTAGTTCCTACAATTACCACGCTCGGTCGAGATGGGTTGGCGATTTCTGACTTTCATTGATTATTATTTTAGACCAAGTTTCCTCACGATGTTTTCTTTCAATGATGACCAGGATAAACTTAGAAAGTAAGTACCTACGCATTGAAAAGAACACATTGGCCCGTATTTGAACTCTGCTTCGTGTGAGAGATGAGGTGTTACCTGTGGGCCATCACGACTTATATAACGAAAAGAGCTGCCTACCTATATTTTTTGGCGAGGACAGGGTAATTAATTAAAAAAACAGGATTTGATTTATTATTATTTATTCAATGTCTTCTCGTACAACCACTTCATCTAAAAATGCCGCTGGAGCCACAATGTTGGTTTCATGTCTGGCCCAACCAATGAGTATTAAACCACTTGAAAGCTAATAGAACGATTTCGTCTAGGCACACGACTAAATAAATATAAATAATATAATAATATAAATATCTTGACTTAGTAGCTCGCGAGGTTGTCGACATGTGGGATGTGGACTCAGCGATCGATTGTGCCGATAGTCGTATCAGCTCATGGCTTAATTGCCAAGAGCCTCGATGAATACCTGAGTAGGCTCTCGTTAGGCAGCTGGATCAAGGGCTTGATTCAGAAAGCGGTACTCCTGGACACGGCTCGTATTGTTAGGAGGTGTTTAGGCATTTAAGGTTCTTTTTCGTTTGACAGGATTGATAATTAACAGAAACAACGTCTTTCTCGTACTCTCTGTATATTGACACTAAAAAAATCTAACTTACAATGTGTGGACTGTATATAAATAACTACCGATAGCAGCAAACTGTTATGGAACAAACACTTGGACCACAAGATTAATAAGGCTAGCGCAACATTTTGGCAATGCAGAAGACTTCTAGGGAAATCCTGGGGCCTTTCGCCGAAAACTACACTATGGCTATATACAGCCGTAATCAGACCTATAATCACCTACGGTGCGGTAGTTTGGTGGCCCAGAACTGAACTCATTACCACCAGTAAAAAACTGCAGTCATTCCAGAGACTGGCTTGCTCAGCCACCACTGGATGTATGCGGACAGCACCAACTAATGCCTTGGAGATAATGCTTGGTCTGCAGCCGCTGGATCTTTTCATTCGGCAGGAGGCCTGTATGGCGGCAATCAGACTAAGACACTCAGGCATGTGGAAACAACAAAGGGGCATTCACACCACAACATGGGACAGAGCGCTGCGTAAGGTACCGCTCATTGACGCGCCCTTTGATAGAATCCCCAAAGTCCACGTGTTCGATAAACTCTATCGAATACAATTAGCTGAGACCGAGCGAGACCACTCAGGAGCCGACGAAGTCCGTATTTATACGGATGGCTCGAAAACCAAAACCGGTACTGGTGCTGGTGTTTTCTCCATGGATCTCAATATCAAAATATCACTATCGCTAGGGGATCAAAGCTCCATATTCCAATGTGAATGTGTAGCGATTTCCCAAGCTGCCAACGCAGTCATTAAAAGAAAGATTTCCAATCGCGGTATTAGAATTCTCTCCGATAGCATGGCTGTCCTAATGGCACTAGACAGTAATATTATGTCTTCCAGCCTTATTTACGAATGTCACCTAGCATTGCAAACCATTTCCGACCACAACAGGGTCACCTTGCAATGGATCAAGGGGCATAGTGGATCATTGGGTAACGACGCAGCAGACGAGCTTGCTAGGAGGGGCTCGGAAGGGGTTGTGGCCGGCCCCGAGCCCCACTTGCCGGTTCCATTCAGTCAGATCAGGACCTGGATGTGTCTGTTAACCCAAACAGAACACAATGCCCGCTGGGCATCTACAACCAACTGTAGACAGTCTAAAGAGGCGGTACCTGCACTAACACCGCGACTGACCAGCAGACTACTCAGTCTCCAACGAACGGACCTGCGAATTGTGGTGGGTATGCTCACAGGCCACTGCCCACTCAACAAACATCTGTTCACCCTCAACGCGACAGACAGCCCGCTGTGCAGGGGCTGCCTTAGCGCGGATGAAACGGCAGCCCACGTAATCCTGGAATGTAAGGGGGTTGCTGACCAACGGGCATAAATCCTCGGCAGTCCGAGGTCGCTCCTAGAAGTCTGTGAACGTCCCAGGAGACTTCTGTGCTTCTGGAAGGAGCTGGGTTGGCTCCTGTAGCCAACCGTCCCACCCCACGCATAATGGACCGCCTTTGAGTCTAAATGCGGAAAAGGGAGCCCTCAACAATACAACTACCGATAGCCAGGTAGGCGCATACATCATCGGTACGCACCCAACATCTTATAATCATTTGGACATTCCGCCCACCAAAGAACCTCGTTCTTTAGTCACTATGATCCTTATAATCTAGGTTAGTACATAACACAATCTTAGAGATCACTTTGACCTAATCTACACAAAATTACGTCTAAATGGTGAGTTCAAAAAAAAACAAAACTTAATTCTTAAACCAACAAAATAGTAGGTGCCAGGGTCTAACAGTGCACCTATGCACTCAAAAGTGTAGGTAAGTAATAATACCTAATACACGAGAACAAAAAAACATAATCTTTAGATCCGAGTGTGAGCAACATAATGGTAAATCACTTACTGTTAGTAAGCAATATTATTTTTAATAAGTTTGACCCATTGGTTTGGTTACAAGAATTACAGTAGATGCAAAAATCTTAAAAGTAAAAGCATGATACCAAGACACAGGTTGTATACCTCAAGTTAAAGAAAAATAAAGAAAAGTGTAAAATTACAAAAAAATTGAAAATAAAGAAAAGTGTAAAATTACTAAAAATGTAAAATAAAGAAAAGTATAAAATTACTGAAAATTATACAGGTAAATATTTTATTTTGTTATAACGCAAATCTTACTAAGTGGACGCTTGTATTCTCCTGTCTTACATTGGACTGTCACGACACGGGTTATGTTGTCATGACCCGTATGTTTTTGTATAATTTTACCGAGAACCCACTTAGCTGGAGGAACGTTATCCTCTTTTAAGATGACAATATCACCAATTTCTGGTTCAGTACCTTTAGAATTCCATTTATACCTTTGGCTAAGACTTACTAGATACTCTTTTGACCATCTATTCCAAAAGTCGTTTACAATTTTTTGAGTAAGCCTCCATCTGTCTAAACCTACCACATTGGATTTAGAATAATCCTCCTCAACTATATTAATTAACGGCTCACCTACCAAAAAATGACCTGGTGTCAAGGGTAGTGGGTCATTGAGATTGTCACTGAGTAAAGTTATAGGTCGTGAATTTAAGCACGCTTCCACTTGTGCTAGAACTGTTGCCATTTCCTCATAGGTAAGTGTAGCATTACCAAGTACCTTACGTAGATGTGTCTTGGTGCTACGGACACCAGCTTCCCACAACCCACCAAAATTTGGGGCGTGGGGTGGTATAAAGTGCCACGTGGTTCGCTCTAACGTAAGTAACTCCGCTATTTCCTTTGGAAGGGCCGATTTGGCACTGTTGAACATTTCTCTCATTTGTTTGTCCGCGCCAACGAAATTAGTGCCGTTATCACTATACAAGTCTTGACAGTGGCCTCGCCTCGCAGTGAAACGCTTAAACGCCGCGATAAAGCCCTTAGCAGTCAAATCAGTAACAGCTTCTAAATGTATCGCTTTTGTCACCATACAGACAAACAGGCATATATAGCCCTTGAATGACTTAGACCCTCTACCAGGTGAGAATCGAATATTCACCGGACCGCAATAATCAACGCCAGTAGACTTAAATGGTTTACTGGGTTTTACTCTTGCCTCTGGAAGCGAACCCATTAATGGTACCGACTTCTTCGTGGAGTATCTTAAACAAACGACGCATTCTCTAAAACATTTCTTGACACGTTCCTTTGCTCTTAGTATCCAATATTTTGCTCTCAAGAAATTCAACATAACCTGGGGACCTCCGTGTAATGTCCTGAGATGAGCATCGATAATTATGAGCATGGTAACATGATGGTTAGCAGGCATAACCATCGGATGTCTCGTATCATTGCACGCATCTGCATGTGTTTTGCGGCCACTGACTCTTAATATCCCTTTTTGATCTAAAAACGGACAAAGAGTTCGTAATGAGCTCTTTTTAGATACACATCCTCGAGTCTTTAACTGTTTGATCTCAACTAAAAACGCGCATTCTTGAATAAGTTTAATCAATGCCATTAAAGTATCATTTAATTCGTTTGCTGTAATAAATTTAGGTAAGTTCGGTCGTTCATTTTTAGGTAACTTCAAAGTCAATATTCTCCTACAGTATAATATAACTTTCAATAATCTCGATAATGAAGAAAATCTCAACCAAACGCACAACTCGTTAATATTAGATGAAACAATTAAAGACCCGATTTTCTCCTCTTCCTGTGTATCTATGACATCTGTGTTGACTTTTTGTATATTTTTCTCTGCCAGCCATTGAGGTCCTTTCCACCACAGTGGATGGTTTTTCAATTCTTGTGGTTGTAAGCCTCGTGACGCGCAATCGGCGGGGTTCGTATCAGTGGAGACATGTCCCCACTGTTCATAATCTAAAATATTTGAAATCGTGGACACCCTATTACTAACAAATGTCGCCCATCTACTTGAGCCTCCTTTGAGCCAAGCTAGGACAACAGTGGAGTCTGTCCATCCATATAAATATTTCTTAGGTATCTGCATTACTTGTGACACTTCATAAATAAGTTTAGCAGCCAAAGTTGCCCCACACAACTCTAACCGTGGAATCGAAACTTCCTTCTCAATTGGCGCAACTTTTGTTTTTGCTGTGACTAAATGTACATGTACATTATTTGACTCATCAGTGACTCGTATGTAAACTGCAGCTGCGTAGGCTGCTTGTGATGCATCTGAAAACACATGTAATTCCGTTTTAGAGGCTCGCGTTACGTTTAACCATCTTGGTATTGTAAGCTCTTTTAAATCAATTAAATTATTTTTATATTTTAACCACTGACTAAGTAGATCCTCCGTTAAGCCGTCATCCCACTCAAGACCGGATTCCCAAAGTTTCTGTATAAAGATTTTGGCAACAACCACCACGGGCGCAATCCAGCCTTTTTTTTTTTTTTTTTTTTTTACCGATGGGAAATCATCAAATAACCCCTCCCGCTCTGGGCTGAGCAGGAGGGAGTGTCAGACTTCTACTGACTAAAACCCATCCATGTTCCTTCCTTTGCCCTTTGTGTTCCAGGGCCGCGGTATCTCTTTCGAACAGTCCCGCAACCCTGGCAGGCGTCGGCCCTTACGGACCCCTCCCTGTTTGCTGACTCTCCTTGAGGCGCGCGTGGAACACGAACGCGCCGTCGACACGGCCTGTCGTCATAAGACGGACGGACGGCGAGCTAGCCCATAGCTCACCGTCCACAGGCCCGCGCCTACGGTGGCCGGGGGCCACCACGTGGCCCCCGACGCCCGGTGCGTCTCCCGCGGCGGCTGGGACGTGAGGTTCTCTCCCTCTCACGTTCCGCCACCTCCTTCGCTAGCATGACTGCTTCGCAGAAGGAGGTGACGGCGTCCCATTCCGTCTCGCTCCGGACCATGGATTGAACCAAGGCCGGAAGCGAGAGGTCGCCGCCGCCGATCGCCGCTACGAGGACACGGCGGTGCTCCGCCCACGCGGGGCAGATCTCCACCGTGTGCTCCACCGTGTCCTCCGGTCGATCCTCACAATGGTAGCACCCGGGCGTTTCCTCCCGCCCGAGCGCAATCCAGCCTAACGGATCATATAATCGTGCTATAACGGACAGTATTTGTCGTTTAGTGACCGGCTCCTCTTTGAATTCAGGTAAGTTGAGCACATATTCAAAATGGTCAGATTTCCGACACCAACTTACTCCAAGTACCGTAATTGAATGATTTACCTTAATTGGTGTATTTTGGTCACTATATTGTTCTCCTCTCTTGCTTATATGATTTATAAAGTTTTCACTGTTGCTGTTCCACTTTTGGAGTTCAAATCCACCCAATTTCATAAGCTCGTTCATCTCATAGTAAATTTGTAAAGCTTCAGTTATTGTCTCAGCGCCTGACATCAAATCATCCATATAATAGTCTAGTTTAGTTATTTTTACTGCTAACGGGTATTTATGTTTCTCCAACTCTGCTAGTCTTTGTAAAGACTTAACAGCTAGGTATGGCGCGCATGCCGTACCAAACGTTAGCCTCACAAGCTTAAAATGACGTATTGCTTCAGATGGATTAAATCTCCACACAATTCTCTGAAAATCAGTATCTTCATCAGCTACTCGGACCATTCTATAGAATTTCGTAATATCCGCTACTAGGCCTATTTTATGGTTTCTCCATCTCATTAATATATGCCTAAGATCTTGTTGTAACTTAGGTCCCACAAGAAGATCATCATTTAATGATACGTTATTGTTTGCTTGACGCGTTGAAAACGACTCTCACCTTTGTAGTGTCCTTATCTTCTCTCACGACGGCGTGATGAGGAAGATAGACTGCTCGTGGATTCTCTATTGCTTGCTCATTTACTTCCGTCATGTGGTTTAAACTTAAATATTGCTCAAATACTTTATTATACTCTTTTCTCAACTGAGGATCGCGTGATAACCTTCTCTCTAAACCCTCTAACATCTTGATAGCTCTCTGTTTTGACTGAGCGTACTGACACTTAGGATCATCAGTCGCAAAAGGTAACCTTACTATAAATCTTCCACTATTATCTCTAACTGTCGTTAAATCAAATAAGTCTTCACATACCTTCTCGTTTTCAGTCATCTCCTTCTGTATTAAGTTAGGCTCGTTCTCCATTTCCCAAAATTGCTTAAGTAAATCAGTCTCTTCTAAATGTACATGCATGCTAGTCAGATTTCTTCCTACCGACGAATAGGGTTCTCTTGACACTTGACCTGAAATAATCCACCCTAAAACAGTGTTTTGTGCAATTAAACCACCCTGAGATTGCTTAATCATACCATCAAGCAATATGTTTCCATACACTTCCGCACCTAGCAGTATATCAATCTTACCTGGTGTTGCATAGTTGGGGTCTGCTAAAGGTAGACTATTAATTTCAACCCATTCATGAGTCTTTAGGTTGGCTGTGGGAAGCATAGACGTCAAAGAATGCATTACATAAGCGTTAACTTGAATAAAATTAGCTGGATTATGGCGTGATTCCACTTTAAGTGAAACTCTGTGTTTTATTCTCGTATGACCATCACCCAGCCCTGACACAAAACCATTTACTGGTATACGTTTTAACCCAAGTAACTGAACTGTAGCCTCGGTAACTAACGAGGCTTGAGACCCTTGATCTATTAAAGCTCTAATACATTGTTTACAACCTTGAGAATTAAATACCTTAACTCGAGCCGTTGCCAAGAGTACCCTGGCAGGCTGCAACTCCTCCCTAGTAAATGTAGTTGTAATGTGGGTATCACCTCGTGATGTGCTCGGCTTCTCGTGTTGTTCACTCGGTGACATTGTTACCTCACTTGCTTGTTTGTTTGTCTCGGTTTTCTCTCTTTCGAAGTGAAGCAACGTGTGGTGTCTTCTACCACATTTCCTGCAACTCATTGATTGACGACACTTGATGACGGAATGTGTAGGTGACAGGCAGTTGAAACACAATCTATTATTTTGCACGAACTCTTGTCTTGCCTTAGGCGCCATAAATCCGAAACGTTTGCAATGGTAAATGTAATGGTTCTCGTGACACATTGCACATTCAACATCGTTAGGCTTTGGTTTATTTTCAACTGACGTGTGGAACGTTCTTGGTTTCGGTGCTGGCTTCACTGTCTGTGTTGAACGTTGAGTTGTGGAATCAATCATTTCTAATGATCGGAATCTGTACTCTAAATAGTCTTTCAACTGTGACCAAGTGGCCAGTCCATCACTAGACAAAGTATTAAGGTACTGTTCCCACTGTTTTATTGATTCCGCGTCCAACTTTGCGACAGTTAAATAAACAATTATTTCATCCCAGTTTTCTGTTTTAATACCTATACTCTGCAGGGACTTCAAACAAGTTGATGTGGTGTCTAGTAAATATTTTATTGAATTAGCCGACTCGTTGTGTATTTTCTTAAGTCCAATCAGGTTATTCATAATAGCATTGCAGTTGTAACGCGTGTTATTGAATCTTTTTACCAGTTGTTTCCACGCCTCCTCATAATTTGCTTCAGTAGTTGCAAAGTTTCGTAAAAGATTCATCGCTTCACCAGACAAATTACTTTTTAAATAATGTAATTTTTGAACAGATGTTATGGCTTTGTTGTTGTGGATAAGTGACGAAAACATATCATAAAACGTTTGCCATTCTTCATATTTACCTCCAAATGTAGGTAGTGTGATACGTGGTAGCCTAATATCACTGTAGCTGTTCTCATTATTACTAGCGGTAGCGGATGAAGCGATTGGCGATTTAGAAAATGACGGTGTCAAAAATGGCTCCAACGCTTCACGTAAACTAGTTTTATATTGCACATACATTTCCTCAAACTGTTCGTAATAGTCCTCGGTGAAATATGCTTCCCTTTTATCTTTCGACGCTGCAGAAATTATAGCCTTATGTCCTTCTTTGAATTCTGTATATTGTAGCTCAAGTACCTCCAATTGTGTTTCTAAATAAGGTTGTTTTATCCTTTCTTTCGGCGTTTTCTTATAATTTCGTTCGGCTGTCTTCAAATTGTTCATCAACTGTTCTTGAATTGCAACTAACTTCTCCATTTTATTCGTATAATAAGACGCGTCACTGTTTTAACAAACAAACTAATAGTTATTTAGTCTTGGATACCACTAATTGTTCAAGTCTTTAGCTCACTTATTTGTCCCGTTGTTAGCAATACCCTGCTCGGAAATAACTAATAGTTCTCTTTATTCACTCACTAGGTCACCGTAATACTTTAAAACTCGTTATTTTGTTAATAAAATGTCTCAATTGTGTAAGTAGCCGATCACCTGGCGAATCCTTATCTAAGGAATGCGGTTTATTGTTCTCGCGGCGCGCGGCTATGTTCGATCGTAGGTGACACAATCCGGCTCGATATGGACCATATGTTTAGGCATTTAAGGTTCTTTTTCGTTTGACAGGATTGATAATTAACAGAAACAACGTCTTTCTCGTACTCTCTGTATATTGACACTAAAAAAATCTAACTTACAATGTGTGGACTGTATATAAATAACTACCGATAGCCAGGTAGGCGCATACATCATCGGTACGCACCCAACATCTTATAATCATTTGGACAGGAGGTGAGAGGAACCTCCTGGAGCCCTGGCCGCCGGTAGCTTGAACCCTGTTCCCGATACCGGTGGGTAACAATTTTTATATTTTTAAATATTTTTATATTGTTTTTTACAACAAATATTTAAAAATGTATTTTTTTTTATAAAAAATAAATAAAATAATAATAATAAATTTATTTATTGGCATAAACAAGTAATTTACAGAGTTGTGAATCACTGGTGCCTGTGGTAGCTAGTGCAACACCTGTATTACAGGTCACCAGGTTTCCACTCAGAAAGCATTTACAATTACCATTGTTAGGTACCAATATTAAAGGTTGCTTAGCAAATAAAAAGAAACAAAAATAACATTAAAGAAATAAAAGTAAAAAGTAATTTAGGAAGTATATAAGAACAAAAATTATTTAGAATAATTACTTTCATGGTGTAGTTGTGTGTGTGTGCGTGTGTATGTGAAAGTGTGTGTGTATGTGTTTTTTCTTGCGCGTGTGGATTCATGTGCATGAGTGTGCGTAAGTGTATGATGTGCCTGCAAGTTGTAGGTTAATTAAGCCAAAACCTGCAACAGACCCTCTGTTGCAGTATATGAATGCTGAAGTATCTAATCTTGAACAGTCACTTTAAGGTCGTATTGGTTTAGTTAGTGCACAGATAGATTTTTGTGAATTTTATTATATAGGTATGGTCCGAGGAAAACAAAGAAGCGACGGCTGAATGCTGTTTTGGTTGGGAAAGATGTGGCAACAAGGCGGCTTCGACGCAGTGTTCCCGGTGTGTACTGTGACAGAAAGTGCTGTTTGATGACTGGCCAGGATAAATAATTGCTTTACAGTCAGTACTTGGCAGTATTCGTACAGTTTAACTGTGGGAAATAGGCGGGGTTTAAAACAACAAACTTTAAGGACCGCTCTTTGGGCGCGCTCGACTTTTATCAGGTTTGATTTGGCGGCACCTCCCCAGGTCGTGTTACAATAGTTTGAAATTGACTGACACAGCGCCTGATGGACCATCTTCATAATGTCTGCACCTGCGGATTCGCGCAATTGCTTAAATATAAGTTCGATAAGGGAATTAGTCTCTTCTTCACACTGTTACTCGAGTTCTTGTGCTAGAGCAAAATTTATGGAGTTGTTATCAAAACTGACCACAACTCATACTAGGTACCTCTCTGATACCCCGACCGTTCAGAGTAAGTAAATGCAGGAATATATACCTAAGTATCTATGTAATCTACAGTTGTAGAAGTTATTTATTTATTAATTTAAGTACTATGATATCAGACTATGACAACTAAAATGAGTCCGAATCTGTCCCATACTTCAAAAATAGTGAGTGCAACCCTCTCAACGAGAGGTACGTAAAATGTAACACAAATTACCATTGTTCTTTGATCTACGATTGAACTGTAGAATCGTTGTTTGAAAGCCTTGTATTTTAGACGATCCAGAGCATAACCTCAACAAGAAGGAGGTAAAATGTAACACATCATGCACACATGTAACACATTATTTTCTGTCCTGCAATGCAAAGACATGCACCTGGACCTTGAGGATGTTAAAATAAGGATTGAAACCCAAAACAGTTTCAGTAAGAACTTCTCAACGAGAAGTAGGTAAAATGTAACACGTAGTACCATTATTCACTCTATTATTATATTTTTTCGATCAAGCTCCGCCATTTTAGCTTTGTATTTTTCAATATTTTTTGCCAATCTCCTCCTTTTCTTAATTTCCTTGTATTCCTTATCTTTCATGTTGCGTTTTGGCTTCTTTGGTTAATAATAATCATAATTATCACACTACTGTAAAATGAACTTTTAGTAAAAATTCTGGAAATTATACTTTTTGCGAGGCGTCATGTGAGCGCGAAGAAAACGAATGACAAGTAACAGCAGTGTTGCCAGGAGCCGCTTTTATTTTTCTTCTAAAATCTAAAAAATCGCTTCGAAAAGCAACAGTGCGGCTGCTGCTAGTATACAGGGTTACTGGTGACTCGACGTATTCCTTGCGGGACGTCATAGTAGGGTTAAAATGCAGCAAATTAAGCCAGCAAATGTTCTACCAAAGTTCAGTAGTTTTGCAGAATGTATGCAACGGAAAGCATACCCCGAATGCGAGCCCAAGGTATCTGTTATATATTCGGATGTCCCGCCGTTGGTGGTAATTAATTAATAGCACCGAGCTTTAGGAAATAGACGTTTTATTTAGTTTTACTTAAATTAACACTACAGCAATGTTACACGTATAGATCGGTACGCATAAGAGAGTGAGTGAGAAGAGTGAACGAACGAGGCATGTTACCACAGATATACTACACTCTTCCCCGCAACATATATGTAGTTACAACACTTAGAAACAAGTAACACTTATACAGTGTTGCCAGATCCAATTTTTAAAAATCCGTAGGGCTACTCTAAAAAATCCGTAGAAGTCCGTAAATTGCCTCTACAAAAATCCGTAGATCTACGGACATTTTTTAATTTATTTTGCCGGGAAAATCGAAAAGACAAAGGAAAAGACGAGAGTAGTTTATTTTATTTTTTTTATTAATCAACTAGCTGACCCGCGCAACTTCGTCTGAGTCACTTAGGAGAGAGAGAGGATTAGAGAGAGTGTGAGTCAACCTTAAAAGATAGCGGACTTTTTTTAAGAACATTTTAAGAGGAACAATCTCGTCATACATGCATAATTGTTGAGTAACTTTAACCGCAGCGGACGCAATGGAAACTCAAAAGCAATATTTTTTCCCTGAATTTGCAACATTTTTCATTGATGCTCCGCTCCTATTGATTGTAGCGTGATGTTATACTATAACGTATTCGCTACCATATATTTTTTTAAAAGACGGTCACTCGATTTAAAAGTTATCTTGTGAGCACATTTTAAGTCATTAGAACCATTTTGGTTTAATAGATGTCGCTGCATGTATCTTACATTTGATAAGTTCTTCATGAACACTTTAAATTTAAATATCTTTTGATAGAAAGCACCAATTACAATGAAACAAAAAATAAAACCTTCTCTAAGTTATGCCCAATATTAGTGCATTCAATCTAAACACATCGGTTTTATACTTTACACGTGATGTTGTAACAAAAGACCCCGCACAGACATACAGACAGACAGACAAAAAATCTAAAAATGGTAGAAATTAGTTCTGTTAGGGATCCTTTAACAGCCCTAGGTACTATTTTTTTCTAAATATTTTCAATGTACAGAAACGCCACGTCTACAGATTCATTATATGTAAGTATGTATGTATACAGTACCAACAGTAATAATTAATGATTGAATCTACACTCATTAATTATTACTATCGGTGTCACTCTCACGATTCTCAGTAACATTTGCATCCTGTTTTTTATAATATGTTTTTGAATTATATAATTCTAAATGCTCCCTCTTTACTTCCACCTCATAGCAGGTAGTTTTTATTGTACTTTTTGTATAGAGCAGTCCTATTATTGATTCTGTGTTAAGTTTGTTTCTGGTTTTAGTTTTCATAAGGTTTATTGCAGAAAATAAACGTTCTACATTCGCACTACTGTGTGGCAGACAAAGGAGGTTATTTATGAAAGAAGAAAGTAAAGGGAACATTTTTGTGCCATCCCCTTTCTTAATATTTGAGATGTGTCGCCAAAAATCATCCACATTGACATCATTTTCCAGAGAAAATGGAAGTTCTGTGTTCCTCAATATTCTCCACTCACGATCCAGTTCAGTGATATTGACATTTTCGCGAT
This sequence comes from Eugnorisma glareosa, assembly GCA_947578425.1. Lineage (NCBI taxonomy): Eukaryota > Metazoa > Arthropoda > Insecta > Lepidoptera > Noctuidae > Eugnorisma > Eugnorisma glareosa. Next base: position 11,994,416 of record OX387960.1, on the reverse strand, counting down.
TTAACCCTAGACCTAGAACAAAAAAAGAAATTCTGATTTAAATTGTGTAACAAAGTTATAAAAGCTAGTTTAGTTTTAAATCTATGCTGTATTCATTGTATTATGCAACCTACCTGGGAATAATACAACTACTCCAGCAATTGATGGAATATTTCTCTTCAACTTGGGGTCTAGCAAGCTGTCTGGGTTTAAAAACTTGAGACTTTTCAGATGTTTCCTCTCTGAGAATGGAAATCTGGCTTTCAATTGCCGAATTGCTTCTAAATAGAAATCTAAACATTTTGTTCTAAAGAATCTGATGCCTTCTTCTGACAAAATATTTTGTCTAATAGCAATAGTTGCTGAAATGTTGCCGCCAAAATAAATATCTTTCAATTCTAGGTGATTAATTTCATTTTCAAAATCAATGTTTATAATTTTTATTTCTAATGTTTCTTCCTCATTATCAGTCCTTGTTTTTTCATCTTCTGACAGTTCCAAGCACTCAGGTTTAACAAAACATTCTAACAATGTTTTAAAAGTAATGAAAACTTTTTCATAAAGTATGTGAAGTTTTGGCTGTTGCGACTGCATTTCCCGGTTTAGGTCTTGAAAGTAAGGTAAAACAAAACTGAGGAATTCTAAGTATAGTTCTGTCGTTGGTTCTGAGCATTTATCTAATATTGACTGTGCTGCCAGCAAGCGATCAGTGAGAACAGCACTCTGAAAGTATAATTTGAGGGCTGGTAATTGCTCCAACAATCTTCTGACTACTGGTAACAGAGAAAGCCATCTTGTTTGTGATGGATGAAGTAATTTGTGAGGTTGTAAGTTAACCAAATCTTGAAAGTCTTTGTAGTCACCAGATCGTTTGGGACTATTTTGTATATAATTGTACACATCACGTGCAAAGTCTTCCACACCTCGTGGTAGTTTTTGGCAGGCATATGAGCAGCAAAGATGAAAGCTATGGCACACACATTTAATTGTAAATAGTTGCGGTATGTCTTTTGATAATAATACTGCTAAAGAGTGTCTTTCTCCAAACATTGTGTTGGCTCCATCTGCAGCAAATCCTATTAGGTTTTTCTTATATGGGATATCTTTGGAGGTAAAGAATTCCACAATTTTATTATAAAGTGTTGTAGCTGATCCATCCACAACTGGTATAAGAGTCAAAAACCTGTCTTCTATTTTAAAGTTAACAGCAGTTCTCACAAGTAATGCTAAGTGTTTTGTTTTAGACTTATCAGTACTTTCATCTACTATAAGTGCTAATTTATTTTACTTCAAACATTCAACTAGCTCATTCTCAGCGACTTGTCCGGTTACAGTGGTCACAATAGCTCGAGCCTTTGTTCTCTCTAAAGTAAATTCAGCAGCTATTTTGGAATCTGGGCACACAGTTTGCACCAAGTTTTTTAAATGACCAGCTATATTAAATGGTAAATTAAAGTAAGTAATTAAGTAAAGCTTGTTAGTTTTATTTCACCAGCCTTAATTTTTCCTTAAATATTTTAGAAGCAGCTGTTGGCAACATCGATGTTATAGTCGGCTGATGTACGATGGCTGAAAAATATAAATTCGTTTTATATTCTTAAGATTATTCATCAATAAAATTTCATCATCCATAACATAACATGTTAATACAAAACAATAAAAGCACACAAATAATTCACACAACATGTTTGAAATTAGAATAGATTTCTGTTAAGCTGTTAAGGTTAGTTATTTTTGTTTAAAGAATGAAAGCAAAACAAAAAACAAAATTTAATTTTCTTTTTTTTTTATTGAACAAAACTAACCTTTCGCGCGTGTCAAATGTTTAGTGCGAGTAGCATGCTTTCTTAAGTCTTTAATTCCACCACCACATTTTAGATCAACCTCACATGCAGTACAATAACAGAAAGATTCGCCTTTTGCACTTTTTTTTAACCAACCGAATGTTTTTTCCCACGCAGCAGAATATTTTTGGTTGTAGCGAAGTTTTGCTCTCTTCGTCGGAGTTCCAGGAGTGTCGCTGCCATTCTCACTCTCACTACTATTATTTTCCATTTTAGTGCAAAATGCAAGAAAAATCCGGAGGAAATGTTTTGTAACTTCTATCAAGTTGAATATTTGACACTTAACAAACGTCAATGCCGCCGATTGCCGCCAAAACCATACCAACGATCCAACGAATCACGACGAATAGTTCATTCCGTTTTACGTTAGTCGTTAGTAAAGTAAATAGTCTTCTTTAAAACAAAGAACGACTACCTTGTTTTTGGAGCTACGTTTCATTTTACGCAAAATTTTATTTCATTTGAATATGTATACTATTGTTTGGATGGGGTGGATGAAATCGAACAAAAATCCGTAGATTTGCGACTAAAATCCGTATGTCCGTAGACAAGACCTAAAGTCCGTAGATCTACGGACAAATCCGTAGGTCTGGCAACGCTGCACTTATAATCAAGGAAATGATAAACAAAGCCTTACCTAATATGCTGTAAACAAGCATTACAAAACTAATAAAATTTTCTTACATCTAAAACGTGTATTTTTTGTTACAAGTGATTCCAATTCCTTCTACTGTAAAGGTAGTTAATCACATTGACTACAATTTAACATTTGGTTAATGTGCCTTTTTCATATTAAGCCATCAACATCGATGAAATAGGAAGTATTAGGAACAGATTCCTTAATAATGGTACCTTGGACCCAAGGATTTTGACCTTTCATAAAGTCTCGGTAGTAGTAGGATGATTGACATGGCGAAATCCTATTTTTGGTGGCGAAAATTAAATGAAGATATCATTAACATCACTAAAACTTACATAAATTGTTTATCCAACCGAAATGCCCCTCCAAAAGCTACTTTAAAATCATAGATCAAGCCAGGTGTAGTGTCTCTCAAGTTTTCAAAAAATGATTTCGCTTTCAAAGTATGAACCCTCTTCTAGTTACTAAAAAAATCAGCTGTTCCCTACAATATGATCGCATTAACTCGTCAAAATGTACTGAACAGCTGATTTCTTTTCGCGATTTCGGGGTTGGTCCCATAGTGAAAGTTGTTCATAATGATGAGTACAATGACCTCTTCAAAGATTTCGTGTATGAATAGATACACCTTATACAAGGTGCAGTTTTGAACCTGCAAAACATTTCAGGAGGTTGTTAAGAGACTCGTAAATAATCATATAACAATACGATACCAAGTCAATAATCAATAATACTTTTTCTTTTCGATTTTTCAATTTTATTGTTTTTCAGAATAACTCTCTTAATAACCCTCTTCAAAAAAACAGAATCACCCATTGCGATGTATCGCGCGTCATGTCACTGTGTGCGTGAATGCGATGACCAGTGACGTCAGCCTGTACGAGTCTCCGCCCACATTTCTATGAAACGAACGCGGCACGTACGTTAAACTACAATGAAGGTCGTTGCTATGGTTACGGGGAGCCCCCGCGATGCTCGCGAAAATCTGTTACTGCGCATCGAAGGTTCAACCAACGTGCCGCGATCTGTACAAGTTGTTGTAGCTACAGCAACTTATAGCAAATAATTTTACCTTAGATGTAGTTCGAATTTGAAAATCACAATGTAGGTACCTACATTATTGTTTAAAATTTCGCTAAATAATAACTCATTTTTAAGCATCATTACAATGCCGTGGCCCATCTGCCGAGCCTGTTCCCAACTATGTTAGGGTCGGCTTTCAGTTTAACTGTATGCAGCTCACTACATGGAGTGCCAGTGAATCACGTAGGGCGACTGCTTATCAGACCTCAACAAACCAGTTACTTGATAACACGATACCCATTTGTTAGACTAATTGTCGGACTTTCTGGCTTTTGACTACCCGTACCAACGACCATACGGCAGGGCTGTAAGGTCGTTGACCCGTACCGACCCGTGTGGTACCTAACGACCGTCCGAGAGCTACAAATCAATTCGAACCATGGGCTTTAATTAAGTGCTTACCGAAACACGGGATTTCAATGATGTCCTAGATACATTTAAAAAGTACTTACATCATTATGAATTAAAAAAATAACACAATGGTACTTGCTCAGTTGCGAACCCGCAACCTCATGCATGAGAGGAGAAAGCCTTAACCACTGGGCTATTACGATAAATAATAATAGTAGGAAGTAGATACAACTGCGGCAAAAAAAGATCACGTTGGCGTCGTTAGTTACCTATCAGCTGATGAATAAAATGATAGGCGGAGATAAATAAACCTTACAAAGCACGTAAGCAGATCCTGTTGCACAATTGTGAAACTACGATCGCGAGCGCGTGCGCGGGATTTAGGTAGGCACCTAATAATAATAATAAGGCATGTAGGTACTCGGCGCAGTCGGCGCGCTCTGTAGGTAAATTCAGCCCCAAGGACGGTTTTTATTTGTAGATTAAATTGGTTGATTTAAGATTTACCTTCCTACTTTTTAACGGGCTGAGGACCGACAGAAATACATCAAGATAATGTGTGCTAGTTAAGTGGGTAGGTACCCATGTGTTAGGGATTTTAGGTGATTCATTTTGTCTGATAGGTATTTTTGGCGTAGTTAAACATTTTAAATCAACTTATTTACACTAATCAAGTTGATTTAGCTAACATCGTATTTACAAATTATTGTCTATGTACAAATAAATAAATAAATTACCTACTTATGTTACCTGGAGATATTGTTCAAAGTTTCCACCGTAACACTCCAGGCACAGTCTAGCACGACGTTGCTGATTTTCCTTCAGCTTACACAAACACATTCGTTTTTATTGTGTCGAAAGCACTGATCACTTTTGCACTTTTGAGATCCTGTACCTTGCGGTAATGAAAAGGATGCTGCATTTCTTTGTGCAGTAGCCGCCACACTGTGGAGTGGTGCACTCCAAACCGTCGACCAGCCTCCCGCGTGCTTGCACGTGGCTCTCGCCGGAAGAATTCCAGGATATCTTCCTGCAAGGCGACAGGCAGGCCTTCGTTGCCGCGACCTTCAGCATGCTGGGGAACGTCGAACTGCCGATGATCGCGCAGTCTCTGCGTAGCAGCCAGCATTACCCTGTGTGAGGGACGTTGCCGATTGGGGAATAACTCCGCGAACATTTCGATGGCTCGAGATACATTGTCTCCACTGATGGCATACAAGCGGACCATCTCCACCAACTCTACATTGGAGTATTGGTCCGTCATCTTTACAACTAGGTAGTAGGTACCTATCCCGACCGTTAATCGAAGGCGCACTTGAGGGGCGGAATTTGCAAGCGTATGCACATACCGGCGTCATCAAATACACTAATAAATTGACCCGATTTATGCGTTTGCGATGGCCGCGGGGGCGTGGCGGGGGAGAGGGAGCGGGCGGTGGTTGGTGCTTTGGATTCATGAAAGAAATGTCGGTTGCGTTTGTTTGTGTGTGTGAAAGCGCAGTTTAAAGATACGTACAGATTGGTTGCGTTTTAAAAAGGTGAGTTCACACTTACCGATTTCCGTAAATAAGAATAAAATGAAAAAAAAATACCTGCCCATTTTATTGTTGATTCGGGTCGAGAATCACTAACATAATTACCTCCTAAAATGTTTTGCAGATCCAAAACTGCACCTTGTATAAGGTGCTATAAAAATATCTGCCACGGCTGCAATAGGAGACAGTATTGTGTTTATAGATTACAATAGTAAAGATAAATTATTGATTATTTGACATATTTTTTTTCATACAAAAAAAAGTACGTATAAATTTGAATTGATTTATTAGTATAAAACCATCCCGTAGACTTAAGCTGTTGCCGCACCGCACCGAATTCAATTAAAAAACGCCGGCGACGTTCATACACTGTTGCCATTCTTATCAAACAATGCCGCCGTGCGCGGCGGCCACTCGGTCGTCAAAGCGCAGTCCCGCGCGCCCCCACCCTCACCCGCACTACCCCGTTCGTCGCACGTGCCGCCCGATCGCCAGTCGCCACCCGCCCGCTCGGAAGTTAGTTTTAATTAGCGGTCAGCGACGGGAAAATCTCGCGCGCTTTCATTAAAAATGCCTCCCAGACGAAGGTATTCCAATCAAGAATATCTTGAAATGGTATTGTGCTACCGCGAGTGTAACTCCATAACTGCGCATGCAGTAAACTTATACCAGCAGAGGTTTGGTGTGCGAGTGAGTCATCATACCGTTCTGGATGCCGTGTACAGATTTAGACAACACGGCCGCTTTGACACGCCTCCTGTTGACGCAGGCAGGCCTCCATACTCTGCCGAACTCGAAGAGGAAGTGGTAGACTTCTTCCGGCGTCATCCTCTTGCGAGCACCAGGGATGCTGCTCGAGTCTTCGACGTAAGCGACAACTACGTGTGGCGACTTTTAAATCGGGAAGGGCTCCATCCTTACCACTTCACAAGAGTACAAGAATTGCATCCACATGACTACGCGGCTCGCCTCGCGTTTTGTAATTGGATTCGAGAAGAACGCCACAACATTCTGTGGACTGACGAGTCCACATTCACACGGGTTGGTATGTTCAACATACACAATGCGCATTATTGGACTGAGGCGAATCCTTGTGTTGTGCGGCCTGACCACTTTCAGACTCGGTTTAGTGTTAATGTGTGGGTCGGGATACTCGGCAACAGAATTCTAGGTCCAGTGTTCTTGAACAGACTGAACGGAGACACGTACCTGCGCTTACTACGAACCCGTGTGAGAAGAATGTTGGAACGTATTCCTCTTGAAGAGATAAGAGGACTGCGCTTTCAACATGATGGAGCACCACCTCATTTCGCCATCAGCGTACGGGAATTTTTAAACGGTGTGTGGTACGGCGGTGAAAGGTGGATAGGCCGAGGAGGGCCAGTGCCGTGGCCTCCTCGCTCGCCGGATTTAACCCCTCTAGACTTTTTTCTGTGGGGTCGTGTAAAGGACCTTGTGTACGGCCAAACCGGACATGACATTAGAAGTGTGGAAGAACTAAAAAGGCGCATCAAACGCGCATTTAGACAAGTACAGAGTGAAAAACGGACACATTAAATAAAGTGAAGAGGCATGTACGTAAGCGTGCCTACATTTGTGTGCAACGAGTAGGCGGACTTGTGCAACAGTTTTGTAGATAAGTAGGGAGTGTGTAAATAACTGTAAATACGGTGCAATTGTTGTAAATAAGATGATTAACTTTTAAACACGCCGAGTTACTGTAATTTATCGTTATTTGAAATTAATGTACCTATTGTTTAAAAATAATAAGACAAAAATAGCGATTCTTACACTAACTTGACTGTCCAAAGCCTGTTTTAAGTGTGATGGGAAGTTTATCATCTTATTTACGTCAGTTTTTTGGAAGAATGCGATAGCTGGTAAGTAATTGCACTTTTATAACACTGCGTATTATTGCGTGCCCAGTAGATTAGGTAGTGGCGAACTAGTCAGCTGATATCAGTTTTCATTCACAGAACAAATGGAAAGAGATAGCAGTTGTTTTCATTGACGAAGCGACACATCGCGCGTAATTTGTGAACCACGTTATGCAAAGTAGAGTCAATGTTAATTTAACTACTTTATTTTCTTCAATTGAATTAACTGTTCCTGGATACGAAAGTTCTTCACTATTGTAATCAATAAACACAATACTACCTGTCGGCGACAAGACCGTATCCAGAGAGCAGGGTGCAAGTAGTGGCGGTACGTAGATGTGTGCGCTTTCTATTACGAATCGATTTAAGTTAATCAGTTTCAATTAGTTTAATGTAGGGTTCTGACAAAGTAAATAACTTGTGAAATTTACGTTCTTATTAGATTTAGAGTTTGTGTTTTCTTATAAGAATAGCGATAAAGCGATATATAGACGCGTAAAATTCCTATAAACATAAATTTGACGTTCAAATCTATGGTTCCTAAATAAGTTGAATATTTGCAATATCTATGTTTTATGTTTTAAATAGCTTAACAAAGGATGTTTTATAGTTAGTTTCCTATTAGAATAACCGCAAGACTGATAAAATAAAGTTTTAAGCAAAATAATTATGTTGAAAATTCGATCTCATAGAAATTACGTAACTTGAAAATGAGGTTTTTTATTAATAGAGATATTTTATCAAAATTAGTGTCAAATGAAAGGATTATGTATAAAACTAATTGTGTAAGAGGATTCATGTTGATAACTCTATTAGTTTAGGAAATATAAGGAAATTTGTATAGTGAAAATTTGATCAGCTTAATTTTTTGCAGTTTATGTTCTAGGACTTTTTTATTTAATTAAGATTTATTAAATATTGTTGTTTTATATGATAGAGTAAGTTAAGACTTGTAAAACAATATATAACACATAAGGATTTCTTAAAGAAATAAATAAAATATGGGGTTCCAAAGGTTTCGGCTTTAGCAAAATTACGCGTAAAATCGGTCCAAATTACGCGGTTCTCGCTATCGTAGGCACGGCCCGTATAAAAGACGGGGTCCTGTCCGCTCAGTCGTCAGTCGCAGTACGGCCATCGAAGAGGCAACAAGGAACAAGGAACAAGGAAAAGCCGAAACCTAGGGAACAGGGAAAAAAGAAGAAAGTGTTTTTATTCCTGCCTACCCCTCCGCTCAACGTTGAAACGTTCCTGCGCCCTCCTCCGAGGTCCTAGTGGGTTGTGCTCAGTACCCACACTCAACGCATTCAGGGTGCGTGGCGACGTGCGCCACCAGCAAAAAATTAATAGCGTACGTCAAACTCAGTGGGAGATTGTCCCAGGACGATCAGACATCGAAAGGGTCTGGTCTCCGAAACAGTTGGTCCTTCGAGCCGGATTCCCTGCAGGAAGAAAGAAGAGTTCAGAAGAGTCAGAAGATTGAAGATTCAAGATGCCGATAACTAGGAGCAAGAAGGATGCCCCCTCCCGCCCCGTGTCCCACCCCTCCGTTAGGGATGGGACAGAAGGTACGTCGGGGTCAGAAGAGGTCACGTCTGCGTCCGCGTCAGCATCATCAGGAACCACAATCACTTCAGACACGAACACTTCTTCGGGTACTACAGCAACAGAGGGCACCACGACGACCGAAAATACGGTCGCGACTGCGACTACGGCGACATCCGAGAAGAACCAGAAGGAGGATGCCGCACAGAAGAAGACGACAGAGAAGACCCCAGAAGATGTCCCGGACCCGGGTGCTCGCAACGCCGCGACCCTGCAACCGATGGGGGCCAGTCGTCGCGCCAGGTCCACGAAGACCACGAGTTCCTCAGCCAGAAGACGCGAGCTGGAAGCCAGAGAAGAATTAGCACGCCTGGAGCTGAAGCAAGCACGGGCTGCGGCGAACCTAGCCCGTGTCAGATTGGAGCTGGCACAATGCGAAGATGAAGACTCCGTGGATGAAGACCAGGAAGACAGAACAGCACAGGTGCAGAACTGGATCGAGTCGTCAGTATTAGGCGAAGGCAACAAGGAACAACCAGAGCTACGAGGTCAGCACCCTCCGAAAGAGCCCCAAATCGTGAAGCCTGAAGAGAACTCCTCAACGAGAGGAGCTACGATCGAAATTCAAGCGTTGGCGACAGCGTTAAAGGAAGCCTTTACCACAAGAGGAGGACCAGTGGCGCAGCCGAAGTACATCCACGAGCTACCCTACTTCGACGGCAACAGCAGCGAGTGGTTGGCCTTCAAAGTTGTCTACGAAGATACAGCACCTATGTTCAACGAAGTTCAAAATATGGCTCGTCTAAGAAGAGCACTGAAGGGCAACGCAAGAGAAGCTATCAAGAGCTTGTTATACTCCGAAGCCTCTCCGTTGGAAGTGATGCAAGCCCTAAGAAGAAGATATGGAAGACCTGATGCGCTGGTATTGGCCGAGCTGGATAAGGTCAAGGCGTTACCGAAGATATCTGAAAACCCGAGGGACATATGCATCTTCGCAAGCCAGATTAACAACAGCGTAGCATCGATCAAGGGGTTGAAGAAGCCTCAGTACCTGCATTCACCTGAGATGGTGAAACAAATCATTGAGAAGATACCGAACATTCTCAAGTTCCGGTGGTACGACTTCACAGCAGCATCAGAAGAAGGCGAGTTCTCCGACCTGACGATGGTGTCGAAGTTCCTGAACCTAGAAGCAGACAAGTGTGGAGCCTTCGCGACTTCAGAAGAGAAGAGCGGACCTAGAAGAACCTACCGACAAGCAGCACATTCTACAAAAGAAAAGGACTTCAGAGAAAAGGATACTAAGGGGAAAGAATCAAGACATCAAGAGAAGACTTGCCCTATGTGTGAGGGTGAACACTTCCTCGTCGAGTGTCCGAAGTTCCAGAAGACATCAGTGCAAGATCGGTGGGCAATAGTGAAGAAGAATCATGTCTGCTTCAAATGTCTACAAGGAAAACACAGGAAGGAGAGTTGCAGGAAGCCGCCGTGCAAGGAATGCAAGAGGTGGCATCATCATCTGCTGCATGTGGAACCAGAAGAAAGGACCTCGGGGGAGAAAAAGACGGAGACATCACAAGAAGTAACAACCGTCATGGCATCAGTGAATGCAGTCAGCAATACAAGAGCTTACCTGAAGATAGTTCCTGTCGAAGTCTTCGGGTCAAAAGGATCAAAGAAAATATTGGCCCTCATGGACGAAGGGTCAACAGTGTCACTTTTAGATGAAAAGGTGGCAGAAGAAGTCGGCGCTCAAGGAAACCAAGAAGAACTGGTCATCGAGACAGTGGGAGGCAGGCTGATAAGGAAGAAGAACTCTCAGATGCTGGACCTCACCGTGAAAGGGGTTCATCAAGGAAACAAGAAGATCCTGAAGAGAGTTCGAACAATCGACGAGTTAAAGCTTGCACCGCAGTTCCTGGAAAAGAAAAGGATAGAAGAATGTCAACATTTAAAGAAGATCGCCGACGCTCTATACTACGAAGGGGAGTCGCCACAACTGCTCATCGGTCAAGACAACTGGGAGCTGATCGTGACTCAAGAAGTAAGAAGAGGGAAACCAGGAGAACCAGTTGCTTCAAGAACGGGGCTTGGATGGGTGCTCCATGGGTCAGACGTCGGAGGCGTGAAAGTGGTACACTTCCTGAACACGTGTCTACACATCAGTACGCCAGAAGAAGAGATGCATCAAGCAATCAAGGATCATTTCGCGATTGAAGCACTTGGTGTACAACCGAGAAGACCTACTACGGACTCAGAAGGAAGAGCACTCGCCATCCTAGAGAAAACTTGCAGAAGATTAGAAGATGGTCGATTTGAAGCTGGACTTCTGTGGAAAAATGAAGATGAACAGATGCCAGAAAGTTACACGTCTGCCAGAAACCGACTGATCAACATAGAGAAGAAGATCGACAAGGATCATCAGCTGAAAGCGGAATATAACAAGCAGATCCAGCATCTAATCGACAGCAAGTATGCAGAAGAAGCACCAGTTGGACAAGAAATATCCGAGAAGAAATGGTACCTCCCTCACTTCTCCGTGGTACATCCATTAAAGAAGAAAATAAGGATCGTCTTCGATGCTGCAGCCAAGTCAAAAGGAAGAAGTCTCAATGACGCTCTACTACCAGGACCGGATCTACTGCAATCACTCTTCGGGGTACTGCTGAGATTCCGACAAGGGCCGTTAGCAGTGGCAGCCGACATCAAGGAAATGTTCCTGCAAGTTCGCATCAGACCAGAAGACAGAGACAGCCTGAGGTTCCTGTGGCGCGGAGATCGTCGCGACGTGACGCCCAAGGAATATAGAATGACATCAGTCATCTTCGGCGCAACATCATCTCCAAGCACAGCGATCTACGTGAAGAACCGAAACGCAGCGGACTACAAGGAACAATATCCGGAAGCTGCAAAGGCCGTCGAGCTGAACCACTACATGGATGACTACTTACACAGTTTTCATTCGGAAGAGAGCTTCAAGAAAATAACAACGCAGGTGGACTTCATACACAAGAAGGCAGGCTTCGAACTCAGGGGATGGGCGTCAAACCAACCTAAGTTGCTACAAGACGTGAAGACTGAAACAACAGAGAAAACAGAGGTGGATCTTGGTGAAAAAGAAGAGAAGACGCTAGGACTGCGCTGGTTCACAGAGAAGGACTCCATCGGCTTCAGGGCAAACCTGCGCAACACGCCAGAAGAAATAACCAAGGGATTCAAGATACCCACGAAAAGAGAAGTCACCAGCGCGGTAATGTCAACGTTCGATCCACTGGGACTAGCATCGCCAGTCCTCATCCAAGGCAAGAAGTTACTGCAGAACATATGGCGAAGCGGTGTCGGTTGGGATGAAGAAATAGAAGAAAGGGAGTACGAAGTATGGAAGACTTACCTGGAAAAAATTAAGTTGCTTCAAGACCTTCAGATTCCGAGATGCCTGGCGCCACATCGCACCGAGGGGGAGCTACACACGTTCACGGATGCGAGTGAAGCGGCATACGCAGCAGCTGTATATTGGAGGACAGAAGATCAAGACGGAACTTACCACGTCAGCTTAGTATCAGCAAAAGTAAGGGTCACTCCACTGAAGCCCGTATCGATTCCAAGACTCGAACTACAAGCAGCCCTCCTGGGAAGCAGACTGGCACACTCGGTGGAAGAAGAAATGGAACTGAAGATACTTAAGAAAACGTTTTGGACAGATTCCAGCATCGTACTTTCGTGGATCAAGACAGACCCCAGAACCTTCAAGACGTTCGTGGCTCACCGCTTAGCAGAGATAGAAGATCTCACCAAACCACAGGAATGGAGATGGGTGCCTACAGCACAGAATCCTGCAGATGATGCGACGCGCGACGTGCCAGAACACTTCAACTGCACTCACCGATGGTACATCGGACCAGACTTTCTAAGAAAAGAGGAAGTCCATTGGCCCACAGCGAGAACCTTCAAAAAGGAAACCACCGGAGAAGAGAAAGCAACAGACATCGCCGCAGCAGCAAACACCGCGCACCCAACACCAGACCCCGAGAGGTTTTCATCATGGAAGAGACTTTGGCGAGCAACGGCAAGGGTATTGCAGTTCATACAAATCTGCAGAAATAAGGAGAAAGTCCACGTCAGCCGAGAAGACCCCACCTGGAAATTAACGAAAGGAAAGAAGAAGAAGATAGCGGAAAAACAACTTCAATCTTCGAAAATGCCCGAACGGAACTACATACAAATGGACGCAGACCTACTCCAGCGAGCTGAAACTCTATTGTTAAGAAGGAGCCAAGAGAGAAGATTCAAAGAAGATATCAAGAATCTACAGCAAGGGAAACAGTTAGAGGCCAGCAGCAAGTTGAAGAAACTCGATGTAATAATGGAGGAAGGTCTCCTGCGAATGAAAGGAAGAATCGACGCGATACAGGGTGTGACCAGAGACTACAAGCGACCCATCATACTCGACAGCAAGGACAAAACTACGCGACTCATCATAGAAGAGTTCCACGGCCGTTTTAATCATGGCAACCACGCAACAGTAATGAACGAATTGAGACAACGCTTCTGGATACTAGGATTAAGGTCAGCGATCAAGGCAGTTCAGCACCAATGCCAATGGTGTAGAACAAGGAAGGCGAAACCACAAGAACTTCCGACGGGCAACTTACCTGTTGAACGGCTGATGCACGGAAACCCTCCTTTTACGTGCACTGGCGTCGATTACTTCGGCCCAATGACCATCACCGTAGCAAGGCGTCATGAGAAAAGATGGGGTGCCTTGTTCACATGCCTAACTACCCGGGCTGTGCATATTGAGCTCACTCCTTCACTCTCCGCGGACAGTATGATCATGGCACTACGAAGATTCGCCGCAAGAAGAGGAATGCCAACAACAGTCTACAGCGACAACGGTACCAACTTCGTCGGCGCCAACAAAGAACTGCAAGAAGCGCTACTTATCATGAAGCAAGAAGACCTCACCTCAGAAGCAGAAAAGATCGGCGTGCAGTGGAAGTTCATCCCTCCTGGTGCACCAAACATGGGCGGCGCATGGGAGCGTTTGGTGCGATCAATTAAAACCGCACTAGACGCCACACTCAACGAAAGGCATCCACGAGAGGAGGTACTCCATACCCTCCTGCTAGAAGCCGAGCACATAGTAAACTCTCGGCCTCTCACCCACATCTCCGAGAACCCTGAAGAAGAAGCACTAACTCCAAACCACTTTCTCATCGGGCGATCCTGCGGCGCAGCGAGAATCGGCAGCTTTCAAGACAACGAGCTGCTGGGCAGGCCCACCTGGAAGACCACGCAGCGACTTGCCGACCACTTTTGGCAACGTTGGCTGCGAGAATACCTGCCCACCCTACTGCCAAGGAAGAGTAAAGGAAGAACTTGCACCACAGACCTGCAAGTTGGGGACATCGTGCTGATCGTCGACCACAGCCTACCAAGATGCACCTGGCCACGCGGCAGAATCCTGCAGGTGTATCCTGGACCGGACGGGCGGACAAGGATCGTCGACGTCGAGACCAGAGGAGGCGCGTTACGAAGACCCAGTTCGAGAGTAGTGCTGTTGGTGCCGGGAGTATCGCCGAGTCAGGAGGATGGTGCGACGCACGAGGGGGAGAATGTCGGCGACAAGACCGTATCCAGAGAGCAGGGTGCAAGTAGTGGCGGTACGTAGATGTGTGCGCTTTCTATTACGAATCGATTTAAGTTAATCAGTTTCAATTAGTTTAATGTAGGGTTCTGACAAAGTAAATAACTTGTGAAATTTACGTTCTTATTAGATTTAGAGTTTGTGTTTTCTTATAAGAATAGCGATAAAGCGATATATAGACGCGTAAAATTCCTATAAACATAAATTTGACGTTCAAATCTATGGTTCCTAAATAAGTTGAATATTTGCAATATCTATGTTTTATGTTTTAAATAGCTTAACAAAGGATGTTTTATAGTTAGTTTCCTATTAGAATAACCGCAAGACTGATAAAATAAAGTTTTAAGCAAAATAATTATGTTGAAAATTCGATCTCATAGAAATTACGTAACTTGAAAATGAGGTTTTTTATTAATAGAGATATTTTATCAAAATTAGTGTCAAATGAAAGGATTATGTATAAAACTAATTGTGTAAGAGGATTCATGTTGATAACTCTATTAGTTTAGGAAATATAAGGAAATTTGTATAGTGAAAATTTGATCAGCTTAATTTTTTGCAGTTTATGTTCTAGGACTTTTTTATTTAATTAAGATTTATTAAATATTGTTGTTTTATATGATAGAGTAAGTTAAGACTTGTAAAACAATATATAACACATAAGGATTTCTTAAAGAAATAAATAAAATATGGGGTTCCAAAGGTTTCGGCTTTAGCAAAATTACGCGTAAAATCGGTCCAAATTACGCGGTTCTCGCTATCGTAGGCACGGCCCGTATAAAAGACGGGGTCCTGTCCGCTCAGTCGTCAGTCGCAGTACGGCCATCGAAGAGGCAACAAGGAACAAGGAACAAGGAAAAGCCGAAACCTAGGGAACAGGGAAAAAAGAAGAAAGTGTTTTTATTCCTGCCTACCCCTCCGCTCAACGTTGAAACGTTCCTGCGCCCTCCTCCGAGGTCCTAGTGGGTTGTGCTCAGTACCCACACTCAACGCATTCAGGGTGCGTGGCGACGTGCGCCACCAGCAAAAAATTAATAGCGTACGTCAAACTCAGTGGGAGATTGTCCCAGGACGATCAGACATCGAAAGGGTCTGGTCTCCGAAACACTACCTCCCATTAAAGCCGTGGCAGATATTTTTATAGCACCTTATATATAACTTGATTTTCGTTAAAATGACAGATTGCTGTTTTTGTTTCTATACGACTCTAAGTTGGTAGGATTTTGTGATGCTGACTGGGGAGGTGACTTGAAGGATAGGAAATCTACTACAGGTTACTGTTTTTTGTATGCTAATTGTTTGTTTAGTTGGTGTTCGAAAAAGCAAAGTACAGTTAGTATTTCATCTACCGAGGCTGAATATGTAGCAATGAGTATGGCAGAAAATGAGGCATGTTGGCTGAGCAATATATTGTGTGACTTTAATCCAGCCATCTTATTCTGTGATAATCAGTCCGCCATAGTGATTGCTAACACTAATAGTGTTAAGAGATTGAAACACATAGATATTAGACACATAGATATTGGGTCTGTCTTAAAGGAGCTGAAGCGGGGTAAGTCTCCTGGACATGATGGCTTAAGTGTAGAACATCTACGAAATGCAGGTAAGCACTTACCACGTGTCTTAGCTCTCTTGTTTAATTTATGTATGAGTCACTCGTATCTTCCAGAGGATCTTATGAAAACAATTGTCGTTCCTATAATAAAGAACAAGACTGGAGATACGAGTGACAAGAACAACTACAGGCCTATCTCCTTGGCGACCATTGTTGAGAAGGTGTTGGACGGTCTGATTGACAGGCAGTTGGATAAATATATCACCCTGCATGACGCCCAATTTGGGTTTAGGCCACATTTGTCGACTGAAACAGCAATCCTCTGTCTCAAGCATACTGTCCATTACTATGCAGCAAGGAAAACACCAGTTTATGCGTGTTTTTTTGGACCTCTCCAAGGCATTCGACCTAGTTTCCTATGACTGTCTCTGGAGGAAACTCGCCCATGAGACTAACCTTTGGGGGACTGATTGCTGTACTGAGGTACTGGTACAGCAATCAGTCCAACTACGTTAGATGGGCGGATGCCATGTCGGGTGCGTACAGGTTGGAGTGCGGCGTGAGGCAAGGGGGGCTTAGCTCGCCCAGACTTTTCAACCTGTATGTCAACCAGCTGATATGTGAGCTCAGCAACACCCAAGTCGGTTGCTCTATTGATGGGCAATGTATCAATAATATTAGTTACGCGGATGATATGGTGCTGCTGAGCCCATCAATCAGTGCGTTAAGGAAGCTCCTCCGAATCTGTGAAGACTATGCGGTGACTCATGGTCTCAGGTATAACTCAACCAAAAGCGAGCTTTTAGTGTTTAGGGCACAAAATAAAATTTACGACGTTGTTCCATCAGTTACCTTGGGCGGAGTTCCGCTGAAAAGAGTCGATCGATTTAAATACCTGGGGCACTGGGTCACCGATAGGCTGTCGGATGACGCTGATTTAGAGAGGGAACGTAGAGCGCTGGCAGTCAGGTGTAACATGCTGGCCCGCAGGTTCGCACGGTGTACGCGAGAGGTTAAAATAACACTGTTCAGGGCCTATTGCCAGTCGCTGTACACGTGCGCCCTGTGGGTCAGTTATACACAGGGCTCGTACGGTGCTCTACGAGTCCAATATAATAACGCGTTCCGGGTGTTGTTGGGGCTGCCGCGCTTCTGTAGCGCGTCGGGGATGTTCGCGGACGCACGCGTTCCGGATTTTGGCTCGCTGCTACGTCTGCGAATCGCATCGCTGATGCGTCGGGTGCGCGGCAGCCCCAACAGCCTTGTGGCTACTGTAGCCGGCCGAGTGGATGGCAAAATAATGTGCCACTGGGTGGCGGCACACAGACCGTCATTCAGATATGTGTTTTAAGTTTTATTTTATTTTATTTAGTTAGTGCCAAGCTGTTTTCTATTTGTATTTTTATCCTATGGATCTCTGATCTGAAAATAAAGATTTATTATTATTTATTAAATATCATTTTATTAGAGACTTATTGAAAAAGAAAAGTTATGTGTTAAATATGTTCAAACAGGGGAACAAATCGCTGTCATGTTTACCAAAGCTTTGAATAATAATATGTTCTTAAAATTTGTAAGCATGTGTGGCTTAAATAAATAAAAGTTAGATGGTTAGTATAAAAAGTAATATTCTTGGTTCCTCTTGTTAATTTTTTGTTTTGTCTATTTTAAAAGTAAGTTATTACATTGAGACCTTGGACCTAGACCATTGGGTGTTGTAAAATAGACTAATAAGTTTCAATGTAATACGGTGTGAGTGAGACAGGAGTAGTTGATGATATGTATATCTGTCTCTCTCTGACATAAAATAAATGAAGACGAATTTTCACTTTTCTGTAATGGACGTGTATTAGTTAAATACACGTTTCTGTGAAGATTAAGCATTATTTCCTTTATATTTCATCTCAAAGGGTCTATTGATAAGTAAAGGGTCAAACACAATAGTTTTGATTGTGTCGTAAGTAGTAGTATTAGTTTTACGTTTCTAACTTTCAAGTGCCCGTATTATAGATTTTAACAAAGGAAGATTACGAAATAACTAACTTACGTACCTTTCCATAAATTCTAATAAAGCTGCGAACTGTTCCGGGCTTGCTCGAGATATAGATTCCATCCTATAAAAGTTGTTCATTTAAAGTATCTTTCATTCAAATGAACGATATCATATTATTTCGAGTGACAGTAATGTTTAAAATTACATTCCGCACTGTGATATATAATAATCAACCTATTATAAGTAGAACTCGCACCTTATTTCGCTTACTTTTTTAACACGTTAGACAATTATTCCTTTCTTAACAATCCAAAACAAAACATGAGCCTGTGCACTAAGTACACAACTGTGACCTTGACGTTAGTTTGACGTTTGTTGGAACGCTCACCATAGACTAAATTATAGGTTTTTTCGAAGTTCATTGTAGAACGAGCGATCGACTCAGTCGTGTCAAGTTGGCTACCAAGTTAGCGTTTTTAGAAAGAGAATCGATACGAAACGTTTTAACTTGGCTAGGCTTGCAGGCCTTTCAAGTTTTGCTAAAACATTTTTTTGCTGTTTCATTCTGGTATCTCTCGCCATAGTCGTACTTATCGTTCTGAAAAACTATTTTTTTTTAAGCCTGTTCTATGATTACCGTTGCGGTTACTCTTGCAACGTCTCAACCATAGAGTATAGTAACTAATATAGGGAATAGAGAGCCCTCTCGAGATTATTTTATGCTTGCTAAATAGAACTAGTAGCGCCAACTGTGAATCGAATCCGAACTCATACGCTGTTTCTATAGATAGTTATACGTATGTCGATTTTATCTATACAGCTAGCTACAGCTATAAAGGGATGTTCTTATATTCCAAGATATTTGAATGATTCCTGAAAATTTATTGAAACTGCTGTATTTCGTCTACTTTTTCGTTACAGTAAAGCTGTTTTGAGCGATAGAAGAAGTAGGCAGTTCCAATAAATATCAGATAAAGGTGTTAGAAATAAAACTAAGAAAAATTTCATTTCATTTTTTATTTTTATAATGCTTATGTTTATTATAATATACTTGTGCTGCAATTTTGTTAATATCTTCACCACCATCGTACGTCAATTTACCAGATAAAATACGATTAATGGATCTACACCAACTATGCAACAAAACAATAACAGTCATTTCTGTAAAATATTCTTTTAATTTTTCTTTATGAGTCCAACAATGCTTTAAATGCCCCTTCAAATGATGTGGTGTTAGGGGCATTGTTTCTGGCTCCATAGCTCCTGATATTCCCAAAAAAGTTTTCTACAGGAACCTGATTAAAATTACGTGTTAATACTGCATCAAAACCATATTTATCAAACAACACTTTGCAAATTGCTTCCATACCATTAATGGTTTTAATAAAATTAGTTACAGATGGAATAGTAGTTTCTATTAATCGTACTTTATTTCCACTGATCTTTTCTTGGACATATTTTACTGTTTTTAAAACTTCTTTGGCATTTTGCCACAATTTATGATGGGGTGAATGCCTTCTTATAGGCCCCTTATATATTTTACCATCGGGTATATTGAACGTGTGGCCATTAAGGCTGTCAAAAACATTGTCGAGCAATAAAGTTATGTCAATTAGCGCTCTACACTCTATTGGTAAATCTCCTCTTGCTACCAAATGCTCAGTTGCAACAGCTGTACTATGACTAAAAATCTGCGTTGCAGATTTTACTTTCATTTTATTTATTTTTTCGGGGACAATATGTTCTTCGGTAATTTTATTTAATAACCGAAGTTCCCCATATGTTTTGTCAGCTGTGTACACCTGCTGATAGTACTCCCACTTTACCATTTTATGTTCATTATTTGATGTATACACCATATCTTTATTCAATAAATTATTCCTAATTCCTTTTATTAAATGAGGGACGTCATATAACGGAATTATGTTCTGACCATTAATTGAAAAAAAATCATGGCGACACTCTTATGCCACGTCGCAAAAACGACGCTCTGGTATCGTTCACTAACTCTGTGATAGCACTAACATTGACGGAGCTTTGATCGCATACACTATTTACAATAATTAGTCCCGATTTTTGTATTTCGGACACAACGCATTTAATAAATGTTTTAAGCTTTACTTTTTGCAATCCGTTTGTAAAGTAATAGGCGACTGGCTGTTTAAAGTTTTGTTTTAAGCCTTTTATCATAAATACCAGAGCGTATTTATTAAGCACAAAGATGCATTTGAAGGGTTTGCCAATAATGATCTGCAAACCTAACATCACTAGGATGTTAGGTTTGCAGATCATTATTGGCAAACCCTTCAAATGCATCTTTGTGCTTATTATAAAATATTTGAGGGGTCAGAGACATTTCGTCAAATATAAGGCTGCATAGTCTATCAGACGCATCCTTTTCAAGTACAGCTTTTTTTATTTTTTCAAATAAAATGGGATTAATACCAGGGTACAGCTTAATTTGACTTAGTAGACGTTTCATTGGCTTAGATGATGGCAATGTAAAATATTTGTACAACAATGAGTATGCCTTCGGACTTTTCTTGTACATCGACAATGCAAGAACTTTTTCATCTATCGTGAAACGTCTGCCTTTCGGCTTTTTAGCAGATTGTAACTGCATGTGTACAAATAATTGTGCAGTTTTCCGCATATTTTTCTTCACATGCTGGAATGTTGTATCTTTAAATAATTTAGCAGCATTTGCTAATCTCGCCTTATAAGAAAGTCCTCTCTTCCTCAAACGGCTTATTTCGGACTGCAGAGATTCTTGACTTTTGCGGCAAAAGACTTCAACTGGACATCATTGCATGTCAATGAACCCATAGAACCTGAAAATAGAGATAATATATTTATTTATTAACTATTTGTATAAACAACACAAGCAAATAAAATTCAATTCGATTTTACAAGTGTTAGTAGATAATTACTGTTTGAAAAAAGTTATCTAATGTTAATAACAGATTCATTTATATTTCTCAACTTTTAAAAGCATAAATTTGCTAATTTGTGGTCAAATTTGATGCAAATGGAAATAGTTCAGTCTATAACTTGGAAAGGAATCACCTAAAATATTGTGTCCCTAAGAGATAAATCTAACTGAAATTATTATTAAAAAAACCTGCATTCAAAGGTTTTTGATGACCTACTAAAGATACATGAACCAGTGAAATTCTTGAATGCACGTTTGTTTCTTTTTTTGAATGTATACTTTTTTTATTAAAAATTTCTTTCTACTATTTATATAATATTTCCCTCCATGTTCAGTACGAGAACGTTATTGAAGTCAATAGGAAATGTGTACAACAAAAGTTTAATTTTCAAAAATTAAATATTGAGGTACCGTTTTGAACATATTATTATTATTAATTTAACTGGTGTTTTAGTGCACAAAAAATACCTTTTCCAAATCGTTTTCTAGTGGATCTGCTAGCCGCGCTGTTATTGTGCTCCATTATTACAGGAGACGGAACAGTAGATGGAGTACTAACGTGAACAATGCCTGAAGCAAATACATGCATAATTAGTATATCTCTAAAGATAGGAATAATAAGAGTTATTTGTCACGAAAACTACACTGTTTACTGATACCTTAAAACATTACACATTTGATTTTATACACAAAAAAAATTTTTTAGTTACTTAATAATAGTAACTAAAGATCAGGGGGCCTAAAAAGGCTACTTTAGCAGGATTTTATTATAGGAATATAAATTGAAATAAATATAACATGAATTGCGATAAAATTCGTAATATTGTCATAGATTGACATATTAACTGAGTCGGCGACCGTTTTACGAATTTTTTCGCAATTAATATTATTATCCTATTATGATTCACCTAAAGTGGCCCTTTCAGGCCCCCTGAGCCTCGAATTTCGAGATTCATAATTATGTAGACGACAATCTTCAAGAAACGTTTAGATTGTCTAGTTTCTTTTGAAATTCACATGGCTTGTTGTTGGGTTGTCCCTACCACTCTTGTTTAATTTTCCACTGATATTCAGTACCTATTAAAAATGGCATTGGTGCAATTCAAAAATCATCACCCTCGACAATGTAGAAAATCCGATTTTCAAAATCTGAATGCCTTAGTACAATAATATTTTATTCTACCTGTGACTGTTGGATGTGAAGTAGTATGACTGAGTTTACTATCGGTTGCAAGTAAAGGAGGTTCTTGTTCCAACATAAACCTGGCGGATTGTTCTGAAATCAAGATTAAGATAAAATTAGCTTCAACTCATACAAAGATGAAATATATACAATTTCGATATATACATAAGGAGGCCATGGCTTATAGATGTACACATACACACCTGTATCAGAAGCATGTGATGATGAAAGTTGGTTTAAAAGACCAATAGCAGATTCCCTGGCAGAGCTATCTAAAATTTTATTAAAACGAAATTAATACCAACATAGACAACATAAATAAGGCAGGCAGTAAGATAGGCAGCAATAAAATAGGCAGGGATGTATAGTAAACCCGCAAATTGCCAGCTATGTTTTAAGTCCCTTGTTATAGGAAGCGAGCCTTTAACTGGACTCAATTCCAAACTCCATGCTGCTACTAAGAATTCCCTAAAGGAAACACCCAATAAGACTTTGCCTAACCTGGGGATTGAACCCAGGACCTCGTGCTCAGCAGTTGCACTTGCAACCACTAGACCAACGAGGCAGTTCTAGAACTTTAAGAGACACAGTGAAAAACTCATTATGTAAAATTGACAAACTTTGTAGTAGATTACTTTTGCCTTTCTAACTAATTGTAAGTTTCAAATGTGGTCTACCACAAAGTTTGTCATTACAACACAAATTGTGGACAAACCATGTAAATGAAGTGAAGGAATTGCCAATGCACTTAGCCGGTTATTCCGAACTCGGTCTCTTGCAGTAAAGTGTATGTCACAGATCAGCTTCTTTTGGTAATACTCATTCATAGTCAGAAACAGTTTCCAGTTTTCCACCAAGAAGACTTACCCAAGCCTTAAAACTCTCAGGGAATTTACTTGCATTTGGAAAACGATGCATTGGTGCACCTGAAATTATCAAAAAGAAGAATTAGGCTATATTGAATCAATAATGTCAATGTTTTCTTATTTAGCCCAAAGGTTGACTGGTAGAGAATGCCTTGTGGCATTAAGTCCGCTTAAGTACCGCTATTATACATGAAGTTTAAATAAATAATCTTAAGTCATAAATAAAACCATTAAAACGTAATGTTATGTATTTCTTGATAAATATGAGGGTTTTTGAAACTAGACCAAGACTAGGTTAGTGTGGTAAGTGTGACTTTTCTCTCAACTCAATTTGTAGAAGATTAGAAAAGAAAAGAAAAGAGACAAGTGGGACAGTAGGTGTAGGCTTAATAATTTTACCGTTAGGAGTACATCCAAATGCGCATAATTTAGGCATTGTAATAAAAACAAGGTACTACTAAAACACAACACAAAAACAGCGTCCTTTCGCGATATTGTTCAACACAACTCTAGTATTTCAAGACGAATTAACCACAGGAAGGCGGAGGAGATCAAACCTCGACTCTACGCACTTACTGAAAGTTTTTTCAACGGAAATACAACTGAAAAAATGGAGAAAATCTACAAACTTGCGCATGCACAGAAAGTAGTCACCATTTTGAATTTAAATTTTATTTGTCAGTTAGTGTTACTGTAGCCACTATTGCCAGTATCATCGTAGTGCAATTTGTATTGTATGGAACATTAGTTTTCGCTAAAGGAACCAAACCAGCTTTTGCTCTTTTTTTTCTTCATCCGTGCAATAATAGTTTTCACATGTGCTATGATTACCCAAAATATGTTTTGGGCTGTTTACTATATCATCCTTTAATTTTTAACTTTAATGTTATCGGAACTGCTGGTGTTTTAAGCATGGCGAAAGCGAGCTGCAGCTCTTAAGGCTACAGCCGTTTAACAACTTTAAAAAAAGATTCAAATCAAATTAAAAAACAAATGTTCAAATGATTCATCGGTTTAATGATGATGATTCGTTCATTTGTTAAAAGTTTTCTTTCAGAAAGTGGAATAGATTGTATCCTTTTGTAAATGCATAAGTTTACTACAGTAGTTTCTAAGTAGGTGGTTTGAACATTCAATTGTTTGCACTTGCACATTAGAATATTTAGTTTATTCATAGGTACACCTACCAATGTTTGTCTCTGCATCACCCAAAGGTTGACTGGTAGAAAATGCCTATGGCATTAAGCCCGCCTCTGCACTATGTGCTTGAAGTGTTAAATAAATAATAATAAACTTTATTTAATACCATGTTTAACTATTCCTTTTTTGTCTTGTATGTTCCTTATATGAACAAGCGGACCCAATTAGAAAAGAAGTATTGGAGGAAAAATATAATCAACATGTGGCAAGGAAAAACAAAGTGCGTCACATAAAAGAGGAAGAAAAGGCTACGTTGGACAAAAATAATACGACTGTTGCTATTTTCGATCTAGAAAAAGTACTGAGTGTACCTCGATCTGAAGTAGGAATTTTCTACTACGAGTATAAAAGAAAATACCCAGTATACAATTTTACAATTTACAATAGTCTTAACAAATCAAGACACTGTTACGTATGGCACCTTTCTATCGCCAAAAGAGGTTCCTTAGAAATTGGTACTTGCTTGGCTCAATTCATCAAAGAAGAAAAGAGTAAAGGAATCAAGAATTTATCATTCTATTCAGATGACTGTGCAGGCCAAAATAAAAATCGGTATGTTTTTGCTTTATACCTCCATGCCCTAAAAGTCCATGATATGAACAATATTACACACAGTTTCTTGAAACTGGAATAAAGAATAAAGGCCAGAATAAAGGCGGGCATGCATTCATGCGTTGAAAGAGCCTTAAAAAATAAAGTGCTATATATTCCTGACCAAATATATGGCGTCATTTTAAATGCAAAGGTGGGAGGCAAACAACACTCTGTAAAAATTTAATGTTAAAGATTTAATCAACGGCAAAAATTGGACTGTAGATATCCGTGGCCAAAAAATTAAATGGAACTAAAGTATGGACAGTAAGGTTTCCTGTTCTAAACCGAACACTGTTCGATTTAAATATAACTTCGAGGATGACTATTCAGAGATGAAGTGTACCGCGATGGGAGATCGCCTGTGGCGACGCGACGCGGTGTGTGGTTGCCTCTGGCCACTTTTGCTGACTTGACTTTACGTTGCTAAGTGTCGGTCGCCACATAGGAATTTGTACTTTTAGAACCTATTAGAACCTAATCTTCATCAGACTCTGATGGCTCATCAGCATCACCAACTGCAAGAGAATTTAAAAAAGCATGATGTCGTCTAGGAATTATGTTGTGCTCGCAAAGGTACTTCAGATCGGCTATTTTTGCATGGGGGATCGGCAGGGGTCCAGTGTAAGCCATTGTCAACTCTTCTCCGTTTGCCTGATTTTGACGCCTACGATTTTGGGCTCTGCATACATTTAAATGCTGATAAGTTTCATCGAATTGGTTTTTGTAATCATCACATCAGGCTCTGTAGATGCTACGTTAATCTCTCCAATCTTGGAAAAAAATCAAAATTATGTGGAATTTTAGTTTTTTCGGATTTTTGGGCCCGTTTTTGCCTTTTAATAAGTTTTAAAATCCAAAATGTCTTCAGTTGCTATTTCTTTTACAATATAAGGATTTCCAGTCTCTTTGGCCCATCTTACTAAAGCGAACGATTGCTCTGGTGTATAATTTTCCTTCTTTTTAGCACAACGCGCTATTATCGCATGAATACTATCATTCTCATTCTGCATGTGGCCTTTCTCAAGCAAACGGTGAGTTGAACAATTTGAAAACAACATTGAATTTCTTGGCAGCCACCAAGTACATCATGAAACGATCCTGTTTCTGTTTTGGCCTCCACAGTTATCGGAATATAAGTTTATATTAAGTATGCCTTTTAAGGATTGGTCCTTGATGAAGTCGTAGACACAACTAGCCACCTCGTTTCGCAGTACCCGGTTCATGCCACATGTAGCACTTTCTGACTTTTTGACCCATCTCAAAAATCGTAAAATTAAAAACGTTAAGTTTTCTTTTATATTACAAAATGCTACTTTCGGCATGAGGAGCTAAATGGACTTTTTGAAAGTCAAATGTTGCAATTACAGTTGTATTATGTGATCTCAAAGCAGATAGTTTGTCTTCATTTTTCAAACTTCGTACCTGTTTCTTATTTCTTATGTGTTCATCGTATTGGTCTAGATCATCTTGATTTGTTGGCTTTGGCAGGTTTTTATACGTTGTACATTCATCACACTGGTCTCTTTTAGGTCTATGAAACTCAATGTTAAAGTTTTCACTGACAATATCAGTGTACTGCCTCAGCGTCTTAGCCTTGTTTGACACTGAGGATCCTGATCCTGTTCCTGACCCACGTTTCATATAGTTTAAACATTTTAGTAAAAGCACATAATTTTTTTTGGTACTTTATTCCGAGATAATTTAACCACTGTAAAGAAAATCATCACAGATAATACTGCACAATAGACTGCCTAATCTCAAGTTTCGAGCTGGAAATTGCCTGCATTTTCGAGAAAATAATATTTGAAGATTTAATAATTAGTGGAGATGTAGAGAAGTTTTAATCATGTCAATAGATGGCGCTGTGCTGAGTTTGGCACAATTATAAATTATTATTACAAATAAATGCACTTGTGATATTCTTATCTCTATAATACAGATGATCCGCTCTATTTTATGGCCAGTGGAAAGGCCAAATTATCCTTTATAGACATCCCTAAGGCCAAGGGCACGAACTCAGCGAGCTGCGGGGCGGCGGTGGCGCGTAGGAACGCACAGTGGGTCGAAACGATGGTTTTAGTGAATAGGGATCAACTTTTTCTTTTCACTTTTTTTTTAATGCTGATCGATAGAACTCATTAACCTCAATAATAATTGTTCTGATGCTTTTTTTCCTAAACTTGCTCGTTTGGGTGGAAAAATGCATTTTGTTATTTTTTTGTATGGGGCGGATTAAATTAAATTAAATTCCTGCTAAGTGGCGAGTGATCCCGCTTTGAAACTATATTTTTCTTAAAGGTTGTCCAGTCTACTATCATTTGATGCTTTGAACATTTGCATAAAGTTGCAACACTGCCAAATAAATGGATCGAAAAAATGAAAAAATACATTGAATAAAAAGCTTCATTTTTATTTTCAGATGTTCTTTTAATAATTCACATAATTACTTAAAGACTAACGACAACCACATTTAAAGGTCCCTAATTTGCTTGAATTTACTAAGTACGTATTATTTGAAAATTTGGATCTATTCATTTCTATTTGGTTATTTAATAAACTTATAAAATCTTTTAAATTAGATTTAATACTGAATAGTAAGTAAAAATACAAATACAAATTTACCAAAGGTAAAAAATTAAAACTAACTATACCTATACAACAACAAATTTACATTTCCTTTCAGTCATGAATAGAATAGAATAGAATAGCATTTATTTGCAAATATGGGTTATACACATGTAGATAGTAGTAGGTTTTCATCAGAGTTCTGCTATATTTCACCATTCGGCATGCAAACATTATCATTATATAAAATTATTAAAATTTAAATTCTTATACATTAAATTAATAAATAAATTAAATAAAAGTAATTCACTAAATAAAAATAATTAAATTCAAATGTTCATTAAAAATATCAACTTAATTATTACATTATAGATACGTTAAATAAAATTGTCAATAATTTAAATTGTCAGTATAAAAAGTACTAAAAAAATCGTGTTCTGAAGATAAATAAACAAATAAACATTAAAATTCCAGGTCATAGACAATACACCATATTCCACAAGTAAAATCATCATTAATTATTTTAAAAATTTGTAGTTTGATAAAAAATTGTCCGTTAAAAACTCAGTAACACTGTAGTATGTTTTATTTATTAATAATTTACGAAGTCTACTTTTAAATTGCACCGTTTTTAAGTCTTTCCAAGCACTTGGCAATTTATTATAAACAACTGGGGCCATGCAATAAATACTTTTGCTCATCATAGTTGTTTGACACGGTACATTATTTAATTTTGAATTGTCACGTCTGTTTCTTGGGTAAAGATCGGCCAAACGTTCAAAACGATTTGGATTGTTCTTCACAAACATAGCTACTTCAAGAATATAGATACAGGGAAGTGTCAATATGTTGTACTGCTTAAAATATGGCTTGCAACTGTCGGTGGTTTTTAGTTTAAACATTGACCGGAGACATCTTTTTTGAGCCTTAAATGCTGTCTCTTTATCGGTTAAATCGGTCATGACATACAAACTAATAAAAAAAAAACAAGAAACTTACAATGTACCAATAATCTTATTCACTATCGCTATGACTATCTTGTAAATTATCAACATCAATAAAATTTAAATCGGATTCTGAAGGAAAACTCAGCAGAAGCTCTTTGACTTTTGGAGAGAGAACCATTCTATTTTGTTTCGCCAATCGAGGCCGTAGACTTGTGATCTTTGGATCAGACGACAAAAGAAGATTGTGTATAATATCCTCATTTGTCGCCGTTCTACTTACCTTTCTAGAATGACTCTCTCTATATTTCCTAAAATCTTTATTATGAGCTTCCGCTGCCTCTTCCGACAGTTTCCCTATAGGTATGGCACCAAAGTTCTTTATCACTCCCATGTACTAACAATTTATGTACACTGGAAGACATATAAAACCAGGGATACAAGGTAACATACAATTCTGCCGTATCTTTACAAAATTCGGAAAATTTTGAAATCAATCAATCAATTTTTTAGAATCACGTGAAACCTTTCTATCAAATCTCCTCGAATCCCTGTTATGCGGGCTGTTGTTGCTGCATCCCTGAAAAATCTTCTGGCAGTATTGCCATCATTGGTTGTGCCAACTCCTTGTTTGACTATATCGATGGGTAAACCGCATTCCCTCTTAAATGCTTGCTGTATAGCACTCTTTCTGAGGAACAGTTTTTCTTTGTCGTCGCCTCTGCAACTCCATTTTTTGAAGTCCAAACGATAAACAAAAAGAAATGCTACTTAAAAATAATCTCACAGGAAACTACAAACATGAAAAAATATGAAGTAATAAAATTATATTTACCGATATGAAGTAAGCACTCCATGTATCTTATCCAGGCATGTAAGGATGACATACCATACTGGTACATTTCCTCGTTTTTTTCTCTTTGAGAAAGTGCCTCTAAAGTGTTCATCTCTGACGGTTTTGCCTTGCAAATATCACAGACAGCTGCAGATGAATCCGACAAATATGATGTTATTTTGCCGTCTATCATCGTCAGGTACAATTCATGCTTAACTTCTACTTGGTGGATTCTTGTTGGCTGACGTCTTTCTATTTCTTCTGTTATGTTACCCTTTATAGTTGCCACTGTTGTCTGGGTTTCTTTGGTAAATTTAAACATTATCGGACGACAATAGAAAGTCGCTGATGGTCGGTCGTTTTCCCAAACAATTGTTCCATCACATTGTTGAAGCCTTATAGGAACTAGACTGGCCATCATAATAGTAGAGTCATCAAACTCTATCTCAGTCTTTTGTTTGTAATTGCTTTGACCTGAGGCTCCATCAAAGCCCCATTTGCTTATAAGCAGTAACTCTGTTGACGAGTCCAAATCCAAATCAATTACATCTAAAAGCCTAGAAACCGTCAAGTTCAGTAATGCTTGCAGTTTAATAGCAGCTCCTTCTTCAGTTATAGTTATGTCTTCTTTCCCTGGGTAACATTTTGACTTTGCTTGCTTAATCTATACTAATATTATAAAGCTGAAGAGTTTGTTTGTTTGTTTGTTTGTTTGTTTGAACGCGGTAATCTCAGGAACTACTGGTTCGAATTGAAAAAATATTTTTGTGTTGGTTAGCCTATTTATCGAGGAAGGCTATAGGCTATATATCATCACGCTACAACCAATAGGAGCGGAGCATCAATGACAAATGTTGCAAAAACGGGGATAAATTATTCTCTCTGATAGCTTCCGTTGCGTGCGCTGCGTAAACGGTTAAAGTTGCACAAATATAATGTAGCAGGGAATTATTCCTCTTAAAAAGGTCTCAAAAAAAGTCCGCGATGGCACATGCCTATCTTTTAAGGTTGACTCACAATAACCATTTTTATGATTTTAAAATTTGGTCAAAATTAATGTTTTATTTGCGAAGGTGTTTTTACCGACATAGTATAAATCCTTATCAAAATAAATATGTTAGTCATCTTTAGCATTCAATTGTGACCAAAATTGACCTTTACACTATTCAATTTAGATGAATATCTTAGGAGATATCACAGTTTTAAAATAACTCCGCATCAAAATAATGACCCGCGCGCGCTGCGAGGTGGGTGTTCATGTTGTTGGGAAAACCAATGTGATTAGATTCAATGCACAAATATTGTGGGGAACTTAGAGAAGGTTTTAGTTTTTGTTTCATGCTGTAATCAGTGCTCTCTATCAAAAGATTTATAAATTTAAAGTGTTCAAGAAGAACTTACCATCATTGTGTAAGATACATGCAACGACATCTATTGCACCAAAATGGTACTAATTAATAAAAATGTGCTCACAAGATAACTTTTAAATCGGGTCTGAGAGCAAAAAGTACTCTAGATTAGTCTACATGACGCTGTAACCCTGTAGAGTGTGTGTTCGATCGCTTTACATGCATTATATTTTAACGGTTAAATTTCGTGCTCGATAGATGGCGCTATTAATTTCACTCCATTTTCTGAGTCGCGGTGTTAAGTTTTCCGTGAAAGAATGACCCTCGCCCGTGTCAAATGTCTGAAGCTTGGTTTATTAACCAACGAAACAAAAAGAGGAGGTTCTCAATTCGACGCGTCTATATTTTTTTATTTTATGTATGACCTGACCACGCATAACTTTTTACAGAGAAGTCCGATATACATGATCTTTTGTTTTTTAAATTGAGAAATCTGTTTGGGCTCATTTCCTGCACCTTGATGAGAACTTTAGATCTAGCTGGAGTATGACGTCATCGAAGGTCTGACGATGGAGACGGAAGGCACTTGCAAGAGGTCCTCAAGAGTTTGCAGCAACAATAACGTGTTTGGGCTCAATTCATGCACCTTGATGAGAACTTTAGGCCTTGCTGAAGTATGACTGTCATCGACGGTCAAACGATAGAGACAAATGGCAGTTGCAAGCGGTCCTAAACAGTTTGCAGCAGGTATAATGTTATTGGGCTCATTTCATTCACTTTGATGAAAACTTTAAACCATACTGAGTTGTCAGTATGACTTTCATCGAATGTCTGACGATGGAGAAGGAAAGCAGTTGCAAGTGGTCCTCAAGAGTTTACAGCATCTATATCGTGTCTGGGCTCATTTCATGCACCTTGATGAGAACTTTAGACCTAGCTGGAGTATGACTGTCATCGAAGGTCTGACGATGGAGACGGAAGGTAGTTGCAAGAGGTCCTCAAGAGTTTACAGCATCTATATCGTGTTTCGGCTGATTTCATGCACCTTGATGAGAACTTTAGACCTGCCTGGAGTATGTCTATCATCAAAGGTCTGACGATGGAGACGGAAGGCAGTTGCAAGAGGTCCGCAACAGTTTACAGCAGTTTTATCGTGTCTCGGCCCATTTCAAGAACTTTGATGAGAACTTTCGTTCTAGCTGGTGTATGATTGTCATCGAGTGTCTAAAGATGAAGACGTAAGGCTGTCGAGGGTCGCGGGCCTGTGGACAGTGAGTAATGGGCTAGCTCGCCATCCGTCCGTCTTATGACGACAGGCCGTGGTGACGGCGTGTTCGTGTTCCACACGCGCCTCGAAGAGATGTCAGCAAACGGGAAGGGATCCGAGAGGAGCGAGGCCTGCCAGGGTTGCGGGACTGTTCGAAAGAGATACCGCGGCCCTGGTACGCAAAGGGCAACAGAAAAAACGTGGGTGGATTTTAGTCAGTACAAGTCTGACAATCCCTTCCGCTCCGTCCAGAGTGGGAGGGGTCATTTGATGATTATCCATCGGTAATAGTATATAATAGGGATTTACTCCTTTTGAGAGCTTCCGTTGTGCGTGAACGGTTAAAGTTACGCAATTATCATGTATGTCGGAATTGTCCCTCTTAAAAAGCTCTAAAAAAATATCCGCAATGACCATATGTCTAACTTTTAAGGTTGACGCACACTCTCTCTAACCTCTCTTTCTTTTATGTACGCACGCACGCAGACGACGTTGCGCGGGTCAGCTAGTTTTATAATAAGAAGGGTATAAATCAGACCCGTTTTCATTTGCTGCTTCTCTTAGGCTTATATATTGCCACTTACTTAATTTAAGTGAAACTAATAAAGCCAGTGCCTTATCGGGTGAATATGTACTACTGTTTGCTTTATTTGCACTTAAACACTGCTTAACTTTTTCTAGATCTTCGGGGTGATTTAGCAAATGGTTCACTATTTTTCCTAAATCTGAGGATTTAGGAAAAATAGTGAACCATTACTGTACTGCCGTCCCTACGAAAAGTGCAATAACTAGGTCAAACCTGATTTCGAGAAAAACGCGGGAAAAGATTTTATTTTAGTTTTGATTGTATCTCCATCACTATACATGGTATCGGATTGAAACGTTCACTACATGATATATAACAATGTAGACAATATTATGTGGTACTTAATGTTTGTTCCCGCATGTATTCCCTATATAAAAACCAATAAATACAATAATGGTAAGTATTATTACTATGTAGAAATAATGTTTACTAGTCATAACCGCAACAAGTAACCTATTTATTGCACTAATGGTTAGGAAACCAACATTATGCATTTTTGACTAGCAATTCATTTTTTTTTAACTGCTTCCTAACCAAATGTGCATTAAGTTTCATATTTATTGCGGTTTTCATTAGTAAGAGACAAGTTTAAAACGCCAAAGTCTTAACTTGTTACAATTACAAAAACAGAGATGTTACACTTTTATGTCAATTACCTATGAATAAACAGAGATATTTTACCTCTTACCGATTTAGCATGAAACTGTTTTCGGTAAAGTCAAGTCTACTCATAATATCTGCGTTCAGTTGTGTTTTTAAAATAATGTGAAATCGGTTATAATTTAATGAATAAAATAATAATTTATCATATTAAATCTTTTTTATTTCTAACTAAAACAGTACAATCACAATGGGAATCACTTCGCTATTTTACTTATTAATTCTGGTCTATTAGCCACCATTTAAAATTCAACGGTTACTACAATTAAATAACAAACATTTCAAAAAGGGGTTTGGGTAAAGTTGGCGTCGTTTTGAAGTTGAGCGGCCAGTAATGAAACTTAGATATTATGAAAGAACAGAATACAGCGATCAAAAGCTATTATGGACACATTTCTCTAAACCATATCGGAACTGAGATATTTGGTTTTGTATTGGTAATTGAAATCGAAGAAGTTATTATATGTTATTGCACTCTTTTAGGTGTCTGGCATTTTTTTTTAAGAAAAAATAAATCAAATACAGTGACGTAGATGAATGGAATGGACGCCCAATGTCTGTTATCTATGGGCCGATGGTGTGGCGCGCACCGGTCGGCGAGCGGCCCACAGCCCGTCGAAACCGTTACGCGCGATTCGGATCAGCCAATCACAATCCACATTTCGTTTACCTGCGTATTACTTGAGCCCTCGCCCGCTACTCACTCGACAGTAAAAGCACGTCCCTTACTGTTGTGTGTTACTTTTTACGCTTCTAACCTCTCGTGGACTTGTGGATAATTATGACGACTTGGCATTTCATTGGACATTGTGATTGTTTGTGTATTGTGACTGACCCAGCATAGCTCTTTGGACTCTGATATTCTTAGGATTTGGTATAACGCCATGGATGTAATTAACAGTGCATTTTGTATCTGTTGCCGACGAAGCTTAAATCGTGTTGGCGGCACTCGTCGTAGATCGTATAATTTGACAGCCGAGTTCGTGCAAAATAATCCGTCTTTAATGACGTATTTGGTGGAAATTGCGAATGTTGTGCAGGTAAGTTTTGTGAAACCTAATACTAGCACTATAACATGTATGTGAATTGTGAGTTGAAAATAATATATGATTCCTCTTTTCAGTTTAGTGAGCAGGAAAAAATCTGTAGACCTTGTCTACAACGTGCTCAACGTTACGCCAGCGCTCAAGTAAATGCTGATAATCCTGCTGCCGATCCTTCAGATCAATCTATGCAAGAGGACCCTGCTAAAGAACACTCCGTACCAGAGCAACCTATACCCAATGTAATTGTCCAAGATCGAGAAGTGCAAGTAAATATGTTGCGAATGATATCGTTACCAGGTTACACGCGAGCGCCTTTTAATACTCACCTATGTATTATCGCAGCATGCAATAATAGAGATTTAAAAATAATTCACATTGATATCAGGGCCACAGTTCTACAGGAAAAATGCTTTTATATACCACGTGGCACTCGCGTATGTGAAGAGCATATGTTAGATTCGGTGTGGCAAAATATTGAATCAAGTACTCGTCGGATACTACGCGAATTTGCCCCGTCTCATCTAAAAGATATGATGGACATGTTAAGAACTCGGAAGGTTTTTTTGGACTTTGATAGACGTTCTTTAATAAACAATTCTATTTTCCATTACTATATAGGTTTTTCAAAATCCCAATTCCAAGAAATCCTTCAAAGCTGTCCTAGTATTTCACAGCGCTATAAAAATAAAGCAGGTCGAGCTCTCGCCACCGTGATTACCAAACTTCACACGGGTGAGTCAAATCAGAGATTATCTCAGATTTTCAATATGTCAAGAAAGACTTTAGAAAAAATCTATGAAACTCGTAAGACAAGACTTAATAAGCGAGTTTGTCCCACTGCACCTTGGCTATAATCATTTGACTCGTCAAGATGTTATATCGAGATGTTTAACAATCCCCAAATACATTATTTGGCTATCCTGATGGTTCTTTGAATGAAAGGAAGGCCATAATCATACTAGATGGCACGTACATTTATTTGCAAAAAAGTAGCAATTACTACTTTCAGAGAAAATCTTATAGCTTACACAAGTTCCGGCATTTATGCCTTTTTTACTGGTTTGTCCTGATGGCCACATCATAGACATATATGGTTTATATGAGGCTACTAAATCCGATGCGACGATTCTCTCAGAGATCTTTAAGGATCCATATGATCCCTTTCATTGGTTCTTTCATGAGGACGATGTGCTAATCTTAGACAGAGGATTCAGAGACTGCATAGAAGATGTGGAGACATGTGGATACCGTGCATATATGCCCTCATCTATAGATGAAAATGAATACCAGCTTACTACACAACAAGCCAACGATTCAAGAAAAGTAAGCATGTGCCGTTGGGTGGTCGAAACCATTAATGGCAGATTAAAAAATCAGTTCCGTCAGCTTCGGTCTCAGAATTTTAATGTAGCTGCAAGTCATTTATTTGAAGAAATAAGAATAGCTGCAGCATTATTAAATGCGTTTGGGGTACCACTGACTGATCATAGGCTAACACAGGAAATAGTAAATCGTATACCTCACCATAGTCCACGGAATCAACTAGCCGAGTATGTCATTACGAATAATATGAATAGAAGAAGGGCTGATTTTGAATCTATGAATGCTGAAGTTCCTGGGCTGGATGACTTTCCTATTTTATGTGAAGATGATTTAATTCTCTATGCACTTGGAACGTATCAAGTACAACAAGCTCGTAGCTACTACGGAGAACATGTAAAAAGTGACGGTTCATATGTGATTGAAGTATGCAGAGAACCCAATATGAATGATTTTTCGGCGGAAACCTATAACTGGATTGATCCGTGGCTTCTTAGAGGCAGGATCCAATCCAGACATTCATCTAGACGGACATATTACGTGTATATTCTTGTAGAAAGACTGGAAGGGCAAGATGCACAAGGGCTGGATGCAATATTGGACCACTATTGCTCATGTATAATCGGGAAACAGACCTTAGGCTGCTGTGCGCATATAATGTCCATTATATGGTACATGGGATGGGGCAGATATCAAAATAATCTGACTCCGCCGGCACAATTTTTAGATACCATTATTCGACATGACATTGAGAACGAAATGGACGAAGAAAGATAATAAATGTGTTTTTAAAAATCTTGTAATAAATGAAATAAAGTATAATAATGTGTTTTTATTATTTCCTATGGCCCAATACTAACGTCACATTGACAGACGGTCGTGAAACAGTAAAGCCAATAACTAATATCAATCTTCTAAAAACATAACTAAGATTTTTTTCACGCAGGACGGTAATTGAAGTATTTATAGAGACTACATTTTTAAAATCTTCAAATTCAAATATCTCAGCTTTGATATCACTTAGGATAAAAATTATTGAACATATACGACTGTCAAGAAAGTCATGAAAAAAAGGGAGGGCGCCATCAACGTTTACATGGTATCCCTATAAATTTCGACTGAACGGTTTTGATACTTTTTTTTATAAAATAGTATTTACTGATTTATTATTAATGTCCCTTTACTGTCATGTGGATTATCTGACAGATATCTATCTGATACTCATCTATCTAACTCTGTGACACTCAGGGTACAAAAAAAAGAGTTATGACTTTCATTGGTAGTGGTGAACAACATTCGCCTTCCAACTAATTTATATTCCAATGACATTAGCTTTTTTGCTATTGTCTAATAGTTATGTATTATGTAGTTTCTTTGAGATGATTATTACCTGATTTATATAAATTTGTAAATTAGAATATAATATAAATAAGTGTGTAATGAGAAATGAAAATGCTTAAAGTTTATTAGATATTTCTTTATTAATCAGAATCCAAATAATCAGAGTCGAGGTATTCGACTCCCGAAATGTTGCCTGAAACTCCTGCAAAATTAAATTGGTTGTCTTCGGACTCTTCAGATTCACTTGAACTATCATCGCTAACTGAGATGACAAATCGGTCTATATCATTATAGAGAGTTCCTCCACGGGCAAAATATTCATTTTCAATTTTGATGACATGGTCAACACAATTTTTCCATTCTTGTGGAGTTACTGACTGAAATGCTTCTTCAGCCAACTTCGCAACATTTTGACCACAAACATTATTTTGTGCAATTCGCCTTTTTACTATTGCCCAAACTAATTCAATTGGGTTTAAATCACAATGGTAAGGAGGCAGTCTTACCACTGTATGTCCATTTTCAGATAAAAGTTCATCAATGTAGTAGATCGGTTCAGGTTTATATTTTTTACAAGCATCAATAAGGATGGTTTCCGCAATGTTTCATCAAATGGAATTCTATTTTGAAGTAGCCACAATTTGATTTCATCAACTCTTGATGCAGATGTAGGAGCCTGGGGAAAAAAACCTAATTTTGTAGTTCAATTTTAATTTCAAATTATAAAAAATGATAAATTATGTATAGGAGGAGGAATCATAATGTAATACAAATAAAAAATTCTATACCTTGTTTGTCGTAATGGAGTGATACGGTGCGTTATCCATCACAATTATTGATGGTTCATTTATATTTGGTACTAACTTTTCAGTTACCCATTTTATAAAATTTTGAGCATTCATTTCAGAATGGTAATCTTCTTGCTTGTTTTTACCAGTAAATATTAAAAGTGCGTTAGGCACAAAACCTTTCTCACTTCCAGCGTGAACAATTATCCACCTTTTCCCTTTAGACACATTTTGTTGGACACCAGCAATATTAGTAGACTGCCAACATTTAGTTACTTTGTAGGACTCGTGTATGTAGCTCTCATCCAAATAAATAATGTTTTTTTGGAGCTCTTCAGGCAGTCTTCTGTTTGCAAGGATGTGCCTTAAATAATACTCACGTTTTGAAGCAATTGCTGGTTTTTCTATGAGAGCTAGTCTATTTGATTGGCATTTCTTAAATTTAAAGCCAATTGAAATTAAAATTTTTCGAAGGAGTTCATGTCTGCCATCAAAATTTAAATCTTCCTTCACCACTGCCAGTAATTTTCTTAATGTTGGTACTTCTTTCTGCACTGTGTAGAAAAACTGAACTTTCTGACGAATGGCACATAAATCGAAATCATCGATGTGTTTTGTAGGTCGGCCTTTCCTATGTTTTCCAGGCGTTACAAATTTACCTCCATTCTTTATACCTTCGTCCACTATGCGCCGAATTGTGCTTTCGGAAACACCTGAAATCAATAAAGACATGTTAAATAACAAATAGCTTAAACATATCTAAATAAATAACACAAAAGGATCAAAACCCTTGAGTGGTAGTGTAATAAATCGTAGGTAAATTTCATAACCTCAACGAAATATAAACAATGTTAAAAATAGATAAATTAAACTTAAGAACAGATGATTGCCAAGAGATTATATTTCCTTTACTGTGTATAACATTAAAATATATTTACGTACCGGTTAACTTTGCTGTTCGACCGTAAACATCGTCTTTGTTCGTTGCAGCTTGAAATTCGGCCATACACTCTTGGAAAACTTTAAATATAATTTGTCTCGCACTGCTCTTATAGATATTCCGATTCATTTTTGTCTCTAAACGGTCACACGATTAAAATAACTCGAAATAGCACAAAAAAATATAAAACATCAACTACAAAGCTACGATGTGACAGATGAGGTACTCAGTTTGACAATTATTCAGTGTTGCCAGTATTAGGATAAGCAGTAGTTCCCAAAACATTCTTTTCATGACTTTCTTGACAGACTGTATGTGTACTTAACACAGCAGAACTAAGTAACATGAAAATTATTGATGGCCGCTGAAAAAAAAAATGACGCCACAAGTCCATACAAAGTTACTCAAACCCCTTTATTCATTTGTCAAAATGAATCTTAATAGTAATTAAAGTACACAATCGTTAATATTAAAAACAAACTTAAAAAAATGTAATCTAGTTTTTTTTATTTTAAGGCACAATTTGAGATCAATGTTTTTATCAGTGTAACTTATAATTATAACTAATTAAATATTTTTAGTCTAGGTTCGAAGCTCGGGACGTTTCAGATAAGTTTAACCAAAAGCCTCTCTTGGTTTCAGGCATCAAAGGTACTAAGTCTGCTATTATTCTATCTTTTCGTTCTTTTGTTATTCCTCTCGATGAATTTTATTACACGGCTCATCCTGAAAACAATTATCTTACAGTGTAGTATTCGTCTCCAACGAACTCGGTCGCGTAGTTTTTTAGAGTTCTAAAACATAAAAAACAAAAATTGAACGCAGGTAGAATGTATAGCTGTCAGCAGTGACGTTTAACAAATGTCAAATCACTTTTCGACTTCGCGCGCTCGCGTTACCGCGTAAAATATTGTGTGTAGTGAAATTGTGTGTGTTAAATTAAATATCTCACGAAATTATAAATAATAATACCATGTCTAGCTCAGAAGAAGACCCTATAATGGAAGAACTGTACAGAATTAAGAAAAAACTGAAAAAGATAAGTCATAGACGCCGCCGACGCCATCGCCGTCATGTTTCGTCTACACCTCGGAATCGATCTCGATCTAAGACTAGGATCAGATCACAGTCGACGAGTCCGCCACAGTCACCCTATCGTGATAATCACTCAATATCACCTCATCCGTTGCCCCTCACGGCTCCTCCGGAACAACTAGGAAAGGAAAATGTTGGTAAGTACCTACGTCTTGTTCTAGGTTACAGAACCAGCTATTGGACTCACGTCGAGAAAATCTATGGAACGAGATTCCTAAATACACCATTCGTGCATACGAATTGAGATGTGAATAGACGACCATGACCGCCAACCTTGCCAGTACGAGATACTTCCGCACGAAGATCAGATTTTGATACGAGATATCAATTCTGATATACCCTACCGTATTGTGCGTGACACAAAGCGGTAGTCGTACGGTCCTAGCAAACACTACGTACGTAAGTGTATTGTTAAAGTTACAGGAATAATCTGCTATTTCAGATCCTGTCACTATCAATGTGGAGAATGTGGACGAGCCTGTAATTCCAGAGGCCTTGCTAGTTGCCTTGGGTAATGATAAACCCTTAGAGGAAAAGTACGGGCCAAATATCAACAACCTTATTGGCTCAAGGTGGGAAAACACCATATTAAATGATGCTAGTGAAGAGGTAAAGGATATTTTGAAAACATACAAAATTCCCAATAACTGTCCACTTTTAGAGGCTCCGGAACTAAACCCAGAGGTCAAGGCCGCTATTAATGATGCGGCACGTATTAGGGATCAGGTGCTGAAAACCAAACAACAACAACTGGGCATTGCCCTGACTTGTCTGGGTCATGCAATGACCAAGATCTTAGCTGGGGATGAGGTGTCAGGAGCCCTGAAATTACTCAGTGATGGCACAAAAATTTTAACATCTCTCCATCATGCAGAGACCAATACAAGGAAGCAGTTACTAGCACCTCTCCTTGACAAATCATTTACAAAAATGGCTGAATCAATACCAAGAAATGAATACCTATTTGGTGAAAACCTATCTGAAAAAATTAAAACCAACAAAGAGATAGAAAAATCAGGATTTGAGTTGAGAAAACCTAAGCCTACATTTAACCGTCCGGGAAACTGGGGAGGCCCTTCACGCCAAACACAACAGAAGACACAAACAATGCGTGGAGGGCACAAGCGTCCAGCAGTACAGTCCCAGACAAGGAAGCCCTACCAACCAACCAAGAAGCCAGTGAAACGGGCACCTGTGAACCGCCCCGAGAGGGACTACCAGCGTGCTCGTCCACGACGCTAATCCCACAACAGGTACTACATGCAGGTAATCTGGCTAGGTACTTGAGTTGTTGGCAGATAATTACAAATGATGCGGTTATACTAGATTGGGTCCAAGGTTATCATATACCTTTCATATCTGCACCATTCCAAACTAGAATTCCATCCAATAATTTCTCTCGATCTGAGGAACTTAATATTAGTAAATCAATTAATGATTTATTGAAACTGGGTGCTATTACACCCTGTCAACCAGATAGAGAACAATACATTTCAAACATATTTTTGGTACCTAAATCTAATGGCAAATTTAGATTCATTTTAAACTTAAAACCTTTAAATAATTTTATCTCCACATCTCATTTTAAGATGGAAGATTTACGTACCTCTACTAGGTTGATACATAAGGATTGGTTTATGACCACTATTGATTTAAAAGAATCTTACCTTTTAGTACCAATTGCTATAGAAGATAGGAAATATCTTAGATTTAACTTCAAGCAGTTGTATGAATTTACAGCACTGCCATATGGTCTATGTACAGCACCTAGTGTGTTCACAAAATTATTAAAACCTGTGATGTCATACATTAGGAGTTTGGGCTATATAACAGTTATATATTTAGATGATATTCAATGTATAGCAAGGACATATGAAGAATGCCTAACTCAAACTCATCATATCATACAGATCTTAGAATGTTTAGGTTTTATACTTAACCATGAAAAAAGTAGCTTAATCCCAAGTAGACAATGTAAATTTTTAGGTTTTATTATTAACTCTCAAAATTTAACAATAAAATTGCCATCTGAAAAAATGGTAAAAATTATTAATTTGATAAAGCAGTTTATGTCACAGAATAAATGCAAAATTAGGAACCTTGCTCAACTACTTGGAACATTGTCTGCAGCCTGTCCGGCAGTTACTTATGGTCGACGACATACCAAACTTTTAGAAAGGGAAAAGTTTTTAGCCCTTCAGTCATCTAATGAAAACTTTGAAAAATATATGAATATTTCCTCAGAATTAATTCCTGAACTAAAATGGTGGCTGTGTAACATACCTAAAGCTAAAAAATCATTTGCCACACAAAATATTTGTTTGGAAATTTTCACAGACTCTTCACTTACAGGTTGGGGGGCTCATTGCCTAGGTGAATCAATTGGGGGACTTTGGAATTCAGTTGAGAAAGAGCAACATATTAACTATATAGAAATAGTAGCAGCTTATTTTGGCTTAAGATCATTTGCTAAGAACTTGTCAAACTGTCATGTATTACTACGAATAGACAACACAACAGCCATATCTTGTATTAATAAAATGGGCAGTGTCCAATTTACACACTTAAATACTATTACTCAAGAATTATGGGAATGGTGTGAGGATAGGAACATATGGGTGACAGCTTCCTATATAAAATCCAAAGAAAACACGGAGGCTGACAGAGAATCTAGGAATTTAAATCATGATACAGAATGGGCCTTAGCAGACTATGCTTATATAAAAATTACCCAACACTTTGGAACCCCGGAGATAGATTTATTTGCCACTCGAATAAACACCAAGTGTGAAAAGTATGTTTCTTGGAAAAGAGACCCAATGGCCTTTGATATAGATGCATTCACATTAAATTGGAGTAAATTTTTCTTTTATGCGTTTCCCACATTTTCAGTAATAACTAAATGTTTAGAAAAAATTAGAGATGACAAAGCTGAAGGTATTCTTGTCTTCCCCTGGTGGCCAGCACAGCCATGGTTTCCCCTAGCAAAATTATTGATGATATCGAAACCAATAATATTTGATGCTAAAACTGAATTGCTTTCATCTCCTTTTAGCAAACAACATCGCCTGAGCTCCCATCTTACCCTGGCTGCAGGACACTTCTCCGGACAGCACTTCAGCTGAGATTACTTCCCCAAGCTTGCTTGGAGGTAATGCTTGGGTCCTTAGCGCCAGGTACCCAAAAACAGTATGATTGCTGTTATAAAAAATGGTGGGCACACTGCCACAATAACAGTATTGATGTTTATAAAGCTTCAATACCACAAATAATAGGTTTCTTGTCCGAATCATTTAATAATGGCTGTAACTATTCTACATTGAATACACACCGCTCAGCATTATCCCTGCTAATAAGCTCTGAAGTTGGGAGAGATGAGAATGTGAAGCGGTTGCTGAAAGGAGCCTTCAGACAGAGGCCATCTCTTTCTAGGTACACAGAAACTTGGGACCCTACAGTGGTATTAGATTTCATTAATAGAATGCCAGTTATTTTAGATTTAAAAGAACTATCAAAAAAATTAGTTACTTTATTGGCCCTTACTACTGCCCATAGAGTTCAAACACTGGCATCAATTAAGGTGAAAGATATTCACTTTACTGCTGATTGTGTCATCATTAATATCTCAGATGTTCTGAAAACATCTGTTAGAACTAAAAATAGTACTACCTTGCGCTTACCTTATTTTGTCCAAAACCAGTCAGTGTGCCCAGCTAAGACCTTAAAATTGTATATGGAACACACTAAGGAAGCTCGAGGAGATATGTCTTATCTATTAATTACGACTAAAAAAACCTTTTAAAAGAGCTACACCGCAAACACTAAGCCGTTGGATTAAGGAAATCCTTACAGATAGTGGCGTTGACACCAGCATTTTTTCTTCCCATAGTACTAGACATGCATCAACATCTAAGGCAAAAACAGCAGGGGTTTCAATTGAAATTATCAAAAAGACTGCTGGCTGGTCAAATAAGTCAGCTATCTTTGCCAAACATTACAATTTACCAATAATTAGTGGTAGAACTGACCTTACCTTTGCCAATACTATTTTAGAATAACTTAATTACACATCTCAAGAATGTCAAAATGTATCTTTTAGTTATGATTACATATGGTTAAGTTGAATAATTATAACACAATAGTGATATAATTATTGCTATTAATTGATTTCTTTGTTATTTCATTTTAATTATCATCAGAATGTGATATTTATGTTAACCTAATTATTAGTATTAAATAAATAAGCTTAATACAGTTTGTTATGTTATAACAACTAGATTAATTATCTACTTATTTATATTTAAAAAATTGATATACATTTTGATTGTATCTTATAATTATAATACAAAATTTTATAAAGTATTAATGGATTTAACTTTTATGATCCTTTTACACACACACACACATATGTATAGATGTTGCCATTACCTATCTCTGAACATCTACACTGTAAGATAATTGTTTTCAGGATGAGCCGTGTAATAAAATTAGGAAATCAGACTAACTTACCCTAAGTGATGTCTGATGGTAATTTTATGAACGGCTCATCCTGAAAACAATTAGCTTCCCACCCTGTCTCATACTTACAAGGTATCACCCACCCATCAAGTAATGGCAACACTTGTTTGTTACTCTAAAGAAAGTGATTTGACATTTGTTAAACGTCACTGCTGACAGCTATACATTCTACCTGCGTTCAATTTTTGTTTTTTATGTTTTAGAACTCTAAAAAACTACGCGACCGAGTTCGTTGGAGACGAATACTACACTGTAAGATAATTGTTTTCAGGATGAGCCGTTCATAAAATTACCATCAGACGTCACTTAGGGTAAGTTAGTCTGATTTCCTAATTTTTGTTTGCAAAATTAGGAAAGCATTTGTTTTTAATTATTTTGACTTGTAGAAAATCTAGTTCTTTCCAATCAGACACGTGGGTAGCTCTTTGCTTTATGGTAAATGCTCCTCTTTCGGCTCTGACTGCCATGATGTCTTTTAGATAGACTCTGGGTTCCATGTTTCGAATTTTATGCTGAGACGACACATCCTCATAACTGTAAAAATCGGATA
Organism: Eugnorisma glareosa; assembly: GCA_947578425.1. Taxonomy (NCBI): domain Eukaryota; kingdom Metazoa; phylum Arthropoda; class Insecta; order Lepidoptera; family Noctuidae; genus Eugnorisma; species Eugnorisma glareosa. The sequence goes on along the minus strand of OX387960.1, from coordinate 11,949,788 downwards.
CTGTCATCACTTTTACTATGCTTCTTTTTGAATTGGCCATTTTTACCGAATCTACAAAGTCATCAAAATCATAAACTTTCTTTTTCTTTTTTAATGCCATTTCAACCTGATGGTGAAAGCTATCAGCCGACATGAACGTATGGCCTGGTTCAAAATATTTGACGGGAATTGATTCGGCAGCAATCAGCTGACTATTTACTATGTTCACCAGAAAACACATAAACGCCCAGTTTTTGTTTTGGGCCGCGCAATTGTCGGCCCATACAACGATATGTTTCATGTCGCGTTCATGTATAAAAAACGATCTGAATGCTGAAATGATATCTTCTTGGCTTCTACCAGAGACAGTTTCATTCCAAAGCACTGCATAAGGAACATTTGTACCATTACTACCTCCAAGTGGAACGAAACTTTCGTTGAATGTAATAACACGAGGACAAAATATCGCTATTTTATATTGATCCATTCGTGGCAACATGATTACTTTCTGTAGATCTACAGAAAAGTATATGGAGTCTTTGTCAGTAAGACCTTGCTCTTTGTCTCGTTGATATTCCTCTCTGGATTCCGTGTATCGTGACTTATGTTTACTGTTTTGGATACAGAGGTCACAGTTTTCCTGAGAACACCCAGTATGCGATTTAAAGAGAGCACATTGCTCACATTCTTCATGACCGAGATGAGCAAAGGAAATATTCATTTCTTTTACAACCTTTCGATATGTTTCAAAAGAGACCGACATATTGGGATATTTTACAATGAAGCATTGATGCATCATTGTTACATTGATGTCACTCGGCAGATAGAGTTTATTAGGGGCATGTTCGCGACGGTAATGTGAAATTGTTGGATTAAAACTTTGTATATGATCCTTGATTACGTCCCTGTCTATGACATTTTGGCGTTTGTATGATCCTCGTTTATTTTTTTGATTATCAACTTCCTTACTGAGTGCCGAGTGAATATGTCTGTTATTTTGTGGGTTGTAACCAAGTGTCGTTAAAAAAAAAGTTTTGCAAACATCAATTTTTTCATGTTTGACTTGAAAATGATAGTAATACGAAACATCTCTTCTCTTATTTCGACCTTCCTTAGTAGTTCTTGTTTTTATTTCCTTCGATTCGACCATTCCTTTAATGAATAAACCTCTAGACTCCCAATCTAATCTTATGTACCGATCATGTCTTTCTCTTCTAATTTCTTCAGAAATCTTAGCATTTTTTACGACATTTACCATCACACGGTGGTTTCAGTGACAGCTTTTCATCAGCATTTTCTTTTTTCTGTCTTTGTCGATCCGCAAGGGATATATCAAATCTACGTCTTTTCCTTGGCAAGCCCGCTTTAGTCAGTCCTTTCTCATTCTCAGGTATTACGCATTCTTCTACTTCACTATTTTCACGTTCAGTCTCCTCACGTTCAATCTCCTCACGTTCAGTATCTTCATGTTCAGTCTCTTCACGTTCAATCTCCTCACTTTCAGCCTCCTTACGTTCAGTCTCTTCATGTTCAGTCTCCTTACGTTCAGTCTCCTCACGTTCAGTCTCATCATATTCAGCCTCTTCACGTTCTGCTTTTTCACGTTCAGTCTCATTATGTTCAGTCTCATCAGGTTCAGTCTCATCATGTTCAGTCTGTATACGTTCTGTCTTTTTGCCTCTAGTTTATTTATGTTCAAGTAAATTTCTTTTAATACAAATGGGTGAATCAGAATCTGAAATTATAAAATATAAAATATAGTCTTTATCAATGACACTATCGTCGGAATCTTCAAAACAATTTACAGGTCTGTTCATGTTTTCACATTCTTCTTCGGAGTTTGGTAGGGTTTCATAGCACTTTAGAGAATATCTGGTAACGGTTGTTTCAAAAGATTTGACTTTTTGAACAGTAGACGGTTTAATTATTGATGGCCTTGGAATCAACTGATGGCTGGTAGGTTCAGGTGAAGAAACATGTGGTTTTAAGTTTTGATTTCGCGAAATAGCCAAAGAAAGAATTTTGTCTCTTCTGGACATGGTGTTGCCTGAAAAAAAGAAATATTATGCTTAGGGACAAAAAATCAACAGGCGTAAAGAAAGCATAAAACACACACTGATAAATATAAACAAACATAATAATACTGGGTACTGCCTCAATGGTCAAGCGGTCACAAGCGCCTAATTCTCGTGCCGGGCAAGTGTTATTGGATTTTTCTATCGAGAAATTCTTAACATTGCCAACTACCTATTACAAATGGCTCTTAACCATCGTGATAATACATCCACTACGCTACCCTAGTGTGGAGTAGTAAACTATACTTATATTCAAGAACTTGCAGGCTTATTATAGGTTTTCTTACTTTTCCCTTCACGGTCAGAGATCGTGTCAATGAAAACAAAAATAAAACTTTGGAAAAGTTAGTGATGAGTACCTACCTGAGATTGAATCCGAGTGACTTGAAGTCTAAAGAGAGATGCCACACGAGTGTTACTGGTGCGCTGTGACGCCTGAGCGGTGACGCTACGAAGTTCTATTATATATGTCGTAGGATAATTTGATACTTCGAATCTTCGCGGAAATCCTAGGGGTTTTGCGAAAACGCGGATAATTAGACATAGGCGAAAAATTATCAAATCTTACTGGACAAAGTCAGGATTTTTGCGAAAATACTCGTTATTATAGCAATATTGCGAAACGAAACGCTGGCTGTTATGAAATAAGAACGCTGATTGGTCGGTCAGCGCGTTCAATAAGAGATCGTCTCTGATTGGTTGACGTCTTAAATGTCAATCATTTGTTGCCGCACGTTATTTGTTTACGTTTGTGTCTGAGTTAAATTGCAGAAGTGTTTTGTTTTTTATCGTAAATAGTGTACCTACTTGGACTTAAATAAAGTGGTAAATAAAAGTGCTACACGGATGTACATAGTGTCATATATCATAAAAGTCTTAGTCAACCACTCAACAACAACAATGCTTTCGAGATTGGTTTAGCGGTGTTTTGTTTGTCATTGTGTTAAAAGTGGACTATAAAATTGGACTTGAACTAAGAAACGGTGTGAATAGGAGGTTTGGTTTTCATATAATTATGACAGATTCGACAGAGAATGATGTTCAACCTTCAGCAGAATCGGAGAATTTGGAGGTTATCTCCGATAAAGACAAATTTTACATAGAGTTAAGAAAGTTTTACGATAATAGAGTTGACGGTACAACTAAACCAGAATGGACTAAAGAACGCGTAAATGCTGTAATAAATTCAATTGAACAATTTAAAACTGCGAGTGTACTTAAGCAACCAAAAACACAACAACAGTATAGAAATGCAAAAAAATACGACGTGATGAGTGTAGGTGAAGAAAAACTTCTGATACTGAGAAGAAAGGATCTTAACTCTCCTGTTGTACAAGTACCTTCAACAGATATGTACTATGATATTCTTCTGCAGGCGCACATATCAACTGGGCATGGAGGACGCGACAAACTGATATATAACCTAAAGCAACAATATGTGATACTGGTACCGATTATGATATTGTTCCTCAACTTGTGTAAGATCTGTCTGAATAAAAAAAGTTGCCCAAAAACAGGAATTGTTGTACGCCCCATAATTTCTCAAGACTTTAACAAACGTGGGCAGGTAGATTTAATTGATCTCCAGTCAACTCCTAGCCACAATTACAAATGGATTTTAAACTATCAAGACCACCTCACTAAGTTCTGCTTTCTCAGACCTTTAACCAGTAAAAAAGCAACTGAAGTAGCCATGGCTCTTTTAAAAATATTCTTAGAAGTGGGTGCGCCAATGATTTTACAGAGTGATAATGGCAAGGAATTTACTGCCAGCATAATAAAAGAGCTAATCACATTGTGGCCTGCATGCAAGATAGTGAATGGACGTCCCCGACATCCTCAAAGTCAAGGTTTGTTTGCAAGTTTTGCACTATCCCGCTTACCGCTATGCATTTTTCTTTCACCCAAAGGTTGCCTGGTAGAGATTGCTACCTTAGCAATAAGGCCACCTATGTTGTACTGTCTTTTGTTGTTATCTGTTGTTTTGTATTTTTTTTTTATGTGCAATAAAGTATTTTTCTCTTTTTTAGGTTCGGTAGAAAGGTGCAATCAGGATGTTGAGAACATGTTGCGTTCCTGGATGTCCGACAATAACTCAACTGAATGGTCACTGGGATGCTATTTCGTTCAGTTCCAGAAAAATTCTTCGCATCATCGCACAATAGGACGTTCACCATACAAAGCCTTGTTTGGTCACGATCCTGTAATTGGCCTGTCTTCAACTTATTTGCCTAGAGATACATTGTCAAAATTAGAAAATGAAGAAGACTTACAACAGGTTTTAATTAATGAAAATCCTCCTCGCACTGAAGATATTCAAGACGAGCGTAATGCAGGTTGTAGAAATGAATCCAAAGTTGAAAATGCAATCCTTTTCTATGAGCAACTTTCTAACGAAACCACAAATCAGTATGTTTCCACTGATCAAAAAATGACTATCCGAACACAAACTTCAACACAATCTACCCCTCTTTCATCTATGACACAATATAAAAAAAAATCTGCAAATAACATTACAATTTTAGAAGATGTAATAATTGTCCCAGCAAGTACAACAAAAACGATCTGTCTTGATAACAATATCGCTATAAATGACACAAATTCCCACACAAATGTACAACAACAACATTCCAATAATATTGTTGCTACTGAAGTTAAATGTTGTATTTGCCAAATTACCACATCCGATTCACTCAAATGTTCAAAATGCCAACAAGTGATTCACGGCGCATGTGGAGTGTCTGAAGTTAGAGAAGGTAGTAGTTCTTCTAATGTTAAATGTAACTTATGCTGGCAAGAAGATTCTATTAAGAAAGAAAGAACAAGTTCGCATGAAAATTTAAAAAGAGCAGCTGCGACTATGTGTACCTACTACATCCAACAAAAAATTTAAAGAAATAGATGTAGGTGCTACAATTTTGGTTGATGTTCCGAAGTACGATCGTGCACCCTTAGATAACAAAAACATTACAGGACGAGTAATTGATAAGAAGAATGGTTTGTTTCAAGTTGGTAACTCCGTTGGTATAATTAAAGATTGGCTACCAAGAAACGCACTTCAAATATCTCCAGGAGCTCAATTTACCGGCCCCGTTCCCGAGGTAGTATTACCTATTCGTGGTATTTCCTCACAACTATCACCATTCGGCGGACAAGGGTTTAAGCAATGTCATTGCAAGAAATCAAGCAAACAATGTTCCTCAAATAAGTGTGCTTGTAAAAAGCACGGTTTGCTTTGTAATTCCAAATGTCATAAATCTTTGAATTGTTGTAACAAGTAAAGTCTTACTAATAATTTCATATTACTATTTACTAAACGCAGCTGTGCTTGCATTGCAACTCCAATGTTACAGGTCCATGCAACTCAGCGTAAGTTTCACATTAGTGACGTATTTAATTATCTTTTGTTCTGTGATTATTCGCTTTTCAAATTTTTTTCTAGTTATCTTTTAATTTCTTTGAATAAGTCTATTTTTTCCTATTTTTGCTAATTCAATAATAATTTGTTGTAGTTATTTTGTTCACTATAAGTGAACCAGAATGTGATAATAATTTTGCCTCAATATATCTTAAGTTTAGCTGTATAAGAGAAGAGAAGGCTGATGAATGAGTGATTTTATCTCAAGACTTTAATTCACAAGACTGATCAATTCCATTGTTGCACTATTAAACTAATTGTTTACCTAACCAGTTTCATCCAATTTATGGATTACACCCTAAAATTGGATCATTTTTTTTACTACGACTGAGATCTCCTATTGTCTGTAGAAAACAACATACATACTAAAATTTTCAATAAAAAGTTTATAAAAATCAATTTAGTGATTTTCCTTTCTCACCTATTCTAAACCTTCATAACTCTATGATACAATACTTGAAGTTAATCATCGGCAAACTAGGAACCAATTAGAAGTCAGCCAGCAAAATTGTAGCCAATCAGTGTTGAGCACATCAAATCTTACTATAGTAACGAGTATTTTCGCAAAAATCCTGACTTTGTCCAGTAATATTTGATAATTTACCTAACTACCTACAATCCGCCGCGCCCGACGCGCGGCGCGCATATTGCATTGCCAATCAAATGGTGTATAAAACGATGGAGCGTGGTCAACGGCAGTGTGGCATCTCTCTTCAAAGTTATATCAACATTTAAGTACATTACAGAGATTACTTCTAATAGCAAGTTTTTAGTTACCTATATGTGCCTATATCATTCTTCTATTTTGAAGCAAAATAATATAATATATTTTGTTAGTCAGCGAATAATTAGGTAATTAAAACAATGTGTGTGTGTCTATTAATAACTAAATAAAGTAACACTGGCTAATAACATCATAGCGTATTAATATCCGTGGGTCAAAATCAAAATAATTGCTAATTTCATAAATGTTACTTTTATGTCACAATAACTGTTCTGTATATAGCCCATGATTGGACAATTTAATTTTGAATGTTCTTGTGCGCTCGCCATACCGGCACGCTATTGGCTGCACCGTGCTGCATGTCATTGCAAGAACGCTATCTGCGCGCCATCCATGCGCAGAACGCAAAAAAAGGGACATCGAGTTCCCGCTTTCAGCTCGTTCGAACAGCATCTAATTTCTTAGCTCCGTGAGTGAAAATTGTGATCCAAGGACAATTTGTACACTACCGTGTCTTGTACAACGCGCCGGACTCTGTGATCATCTTTAAAATAAAGGAAACATCAAGCAGCGGCCGCAGCTGAGAAAAGGTGAGTCGTACTCGAATTTTTCTTAGTTGATTGTTCCTTGATTGGGCGAACGGGTAGAACTCAGTTCATACAGAACTTCCACTTTTACCATTACACCACGTAATACAGTCCACTCCTCTATTCCACATTCTGGTCCATTCGAGCCCGGATTCTAGTTATTCCAGCCCGAATTTTTCATTTATTTTTTGCTAAAACTACGCGTCCAAAATGGCGGAAGTTTTGGAAACGAAACGAAAAATATTAATAGTTAAAAAAGAATATTTATTTACGAAAATACAAAAGCTTTATGATTATTCAAAAAAGTTGGGAACAGAACCGGATAAATTACAATTGTTTACGGTATTATTGTCGGAAATGGAAAGTGTCCGTACTAAGTTTGAATCCACTATTTTTGATTTGTACGAAATAGAAATACAAATTAAACCGACTGCTAAAATGTCGATTAGGGAACTCGAAACATTTGACGAAATGTATAATGCATGTCAGTTACTCGCTAAGAAACATTCTAACACAGAAACCGAATTCTTTCCTGCGTTGGAAAAAAATGATGTATTAGTACAACCCGCGTTACCGAAGTTATCATTATTTCAATTTGACGGTGAAGTTGAAAATTGGATTACTTTTTATGACACGTTCTCATCATTAGTTCACAATAGGAATTTCTCAGATATCGATAAATACCATTATTTACTTTCATGCGTTAAAGGTTCTGCTTTAAATATTGTTAAAAATCTACCAATCACGGCCGCTAATTACAAATTAGTTTGGCAAAGCTTAGTTGACAAATATCACGACCACAGAACGCTAGCATGTAGGTATTTCGATAAAATGTTGAACTTTTCATCGTTGACTAAAGATACTACGTCGAACTTAACTTCATTTATTGAAACCTTTGATCATTCACTTAAAGCGATTCAAGCATTAAACATTTTGTGTGTGTTCCAGGGTAGTGTGTGCGGAGAGAAATAAATAGATTTGTTGTACACTGTATAACCTTTACTAGATGTTGATATTACAATGTTGTATTTGTAGCGCGTGTATAGGTGAAGGCGGTTTCGGGCGAACTGAACTCGCCGGGCGCTGCGCGTGTGAGGAATATAAAACGAATGCGTCAGCGCCCCTACACTATTCCTCCCCTTTTTTAAAAAAACTGTAGGTTTTTTACAATAAAATCTGTAATTCTAAAAAGTATTACTAATTACAATATCTCTGGCTAAAAGTATTACTTGTAAGTTACAATCAGCATTTAGTTTGAATAACAATGTTGTAACCGGATGTCTGGCGTGATTGCGTCACCTGATATTGACGCCTTATACATGTTATGACTTACATTTCTAAGTTTAAATATCTTTACGCTATTATTGCAATGGTATAAGCAGTGTACAATTTATTTGTATGAACAATTGATTAATAAAAAAAAAAGTTGCTATTATTACAAATTCTTACAATGCATTTTTATTTTATTTTTTTATGAAAAACTACTTGGTAATGAAATACAAAGTCATTTGGAGAAATAAATCTTATATCTAACAATTTATATTAAGTAGTAATACTACCTAATCTTAAACTAGTGCGGCCACCTGCTTTTATAGGTGCCGTCTTGACATTTTTCTGTACTTTATATTAAGTTACAACGTTAAGGGTAGTCACCATGACGACATGCTCTGCCATGAAAAGAAATTAGCACCCCTGCGGAGTCCACAGCATTCGTCATGGTGACGCCAATTAAGAATACACACATACAATAGTTCACAACATTTACACATTCTAGCACTTGCACCGTTAATCGTCACTTGGAATTTGGGACCTAACTTTATGTAATTTGACTTGAATGGACGATGGCTACTGGGCAGGTTATCTTAAAAAATGACTTTGGGGTTAGGCGATTCTTGCGGTTTTTGCACCGTTTCTACCCTTATGCTCGGTGTGGCTATCACACTCGCCACTATTTCCTTCTTCAACCACTTTCGAATGCCTTTGATAAACCTTCGTTTTCCTGCGTAGATTAACAATATGGTAAGTAGTATTATGGTAGCTATCATGACGCAGCCAATGATATTTAATTTGTTGTCCACTTGTGCGACGTTTGATAGGTTTTCGTTAACGATAACTTTTTCTTTTGTCTGATTGGTACCCATTTTTTTAAATTAACTTGGTGTACGTGATGTAATTTCGCGACCGTTTGAATTCTTACTAAGTTTCAATTCCGATACGTAGTACCTTTATTCAATTAATTGACCTACATTATAAAAATGCTAATTTCTATATTTTGATGGTCTTTTGCTTATTCGTCCAGTTCTCGTTGTATATGTTTCGTCACTGGGTTTGCTTGTTTGAAACGTGACTTTTTTCTGTTTTTTATTATGTACCTGTTTGTTTTTTTTTTTTTTTTAATGTGTTTTTATTTACTTCTTCTGATGGCAATTCATTATCTATTAATAAGTAAGCTGGATTTAAGCGATCTATAGAAATGTTTGCTTGCCTGTCAGGTAACTGTACGCGGTACACTTTTTCATTTCTTCTTATGACGCGATATGGTCCATCGTATGGAGATTGTAATGGTTTCCGTACCGCGTCATTTCTAACGAATACATGATCACTGGTGAGTAAATCTTTGTGTACAAAAATCTTGCGAGGTGACTTGTTTACTCTAGAGGATGGTTTCAATCCATCTATTACGTTCTTAATTTTTTTTACAAAATTGTTGTCATCATGCAACTGTACATTGCTATGGTCATAGAAGTCACCTGGTAGCCTAATATTACTGCCGTATAGCATTTGTGCTGCGGTTACGCCTGTGTCGGACCTAATTGTCGTGCGTAATCCTAACATTACTGTTGCTAGTTCATCTATCCAGCTTTTATTGTCTAAACGTGCTTTTAGTGCTGCTTTTAATGACCTATGCCATCTTTCTATCGCTCCATTGCATTGAGGATGATATGGAGTGGTACGAGTTTTCTGTATTCCCATAATTGACATTAATTCTCTAAATAAATTACTTTCGAACTGTCTTCCCTGATCACTTGTGAGTTTAACCGGGCACCCGTAACGACTAATCCAACCTTCATATAAAGTTTTGGCTACTATTTCTGCAGTTATTTCTTTTATTGGAAATGCTTCTGGCCAACGCGTAAACCTGTCTATTATCGTCATACAATATTTAAATCCCTCTGGTGTAGTTGGTAAAGGTCCTACTATGTCTATGTGAATATGTTCAAAACGATTACAATTTTCAAAGGTACTTAAATCTGCATTGGTATGCTTTTGAACTTTCGCTTTTTGACATCTAATGCAAGTCTTGGCCCAATTTCCAACGTCTTTATTCATATTTGGCCAAAAATACCTATCACTAACTAATTTTCTACTTGCTCTAATGCTTGGATGGCTCATATTATGTATTGAGTCGAAGGCTAAACATCGAAACTTTCCGGTCAAGTATGGGCGAGCTGAGTCGGTTGAAACTTCACAAACAACGTATTTCTCTGTATTGTCTAGAGTTACACGTTTCAACACTATGTTGTTATTGTTACTCGATTCGCTTTGCAATTTTGCTAGTTCGGCGTCCGTTTCCTGTGCGGCTGCAAGTTCTGCGAAATCGATCGTTGTGGGGCACGATATTGTTGCTACTCTGGATAATGTATCCGCAACTAAATTGTCGTTCCCACTAATGTGTCTTATGTCCGTGCTGAATTCGCTAATGAACATGATCTGTCTAGCTCTCCGAGAAGTTTCTCTATCTGTACCTATTTTACTAAATGCAAATGATAAAGGCTTATGGTCTGTAAAAATAATTAACTGTTGACCTTCAACCATGTTGCGGAAATGTATTATGGCTGAATATATTCCTAATGTCCTGTCATATGTACTATATTTCATTTGTGCCTGTGTTAATTTTTTAGAAAAATACCCTAATGGTTTCCACTTGTTGTTTACCTTTTGCTGTAATACTGCGCCCACACATGTGTCTGACGCATCGGTCATTAACGCTAACGGAGTATTTGACGTTGGATATGATAACATAACCGCGTTCTTTAGGTCTTTCTTACATTGCTCAAAGTTGTTTTCAGCTGCTGGTGTCCAGTTAATTTTAGTTTTATCTTTGCGTTTTGTATTTCCTAGGTATTTATTCAACTCTGTTTGATGATCAGCCGATTGAGGTATACTTGCCCTATAAAAGTTTAACATTCCTAGAAATCTTCTAAGTTCCTCAACTGTTTCCGGTTTTGGAAAGTCTACAATGGCTTTTACCTTATCTTCTAGAGGTCTAATTCCCTCTGTTGACACTTCATATCCTAAAAATTCTAATTTTTGTTTACCGAAGCTACATTTGGTAAAATTTATAGTTATGCCGTACTTATTAAATCTTTCGAAAACTTTTTCTAAGTGTTGTTTGTGCTCTACTTCGTTATCGGATGCTATGATGACGTCATCTACATAGTTGAATAAGAAATCCAAGCCTTGCAATACCGTGTGATGCATGAAACGCTGAAACGTTTGTGCTGCATTACGTAATCCGAAAGGCATGCGCATAAATTCAAATAAGCCAAAAGGTGTTATGACAGCAGTTTTTTCAATGTCATCTTCCGCGACAGGTATACAATTGTATGCTCGGTTAATATCTAACTTTGAGAATATTTTCTTATTAGCCAACATATATGTAAAATCATGAAGACGAGGTACAGGGTAGCGATCCGGTTTGGTGATCGCATTTAAACGTCTGTAGTCTCCGCATGGCCTAATATTACCGTCTTTCTTGGGTTCCACGTGCAGAGGACTTGCCCAAGCGCTGTGGCTCGGCCTGCAGATCCCAAGCTCTTGCATGACCCTAAATTCATTTTTAGCTTTTACGTACCTGTCTGGTGGTAGCTGTCTCGCTCGTGCGTGCACTGGGGTACCTGTTGTTTCTATAAAATGACGAACGCTATGTCTAGGTGTCTCTTTATATGAAACTGGTTTAGTTACCTCTGGGAACTTACATAATAACTCATGATAGGGGCAATCATTAACAATGGTTTTGACCGTGGGCTCAGTCGAGTTGGAGAGGTTTCCTCTCGCGCCTAACTTTGTTACCTGGTCGACTAGCCTTCGTCCGTTCAAGTCAATTAACAAATTATATTTAGCTAAGAAGTCAGCACCTAATATTGGTTGCTGTACGTCCGCTATCGTAAATAACCAACGGAACGCTCGTCTAAGATTTAAGTCTAGTTCTAACATATGTGTACCGTACGTAGTTATCTCGGTACCGTTCGCAGCATATAACTTATAACCGACACTTTGTGCGTTATTTTTCTTCAAAACCACTCTGCGAGGTAGAACTGACACATTTGCACCACTATCTACTAAAAAGTTCAAACCTGAGTTCTCGTCCCGGACGCTTAGACGGTGATTGCCGTGCACGCGGTCGCAGCCACCCGTCGCTGACTGCACCGACACTAGTTTTCCGCCGGCTTCGACTTCTTCCAATTGCACGGTTGTTCACACCTCGTCGCCTTGTTGCGGAATCGGAGGTGGTACCAGCACAACCAGTTGGGGTCATCACTTGTCATCGCCTTGGTAGACCTGGAGTTCGATCCCGACCTGGATCTGTTTCTTCTCGATCTAAAGTTTCGCAAGCGACCTCTGGGTGTGCTCTCGAGCCTGCGTAATCTGTCACCAAGTTGTCTTATTTCGGCTATCACTGCGTCATCCTTTTTTGATGGGCTCGACGCTTCTTTCACACTAGCGACACTGGACCGGAGTTGCATTTTCTGCTACATTGTCTGCGATCGACGCTAATTTTTCTAAGTTTGCCTCGTCGGATACTGCCAAAATGCCGCGTATAGACGGTGGTAGTTGGTTCTTCCACATCACCTTGAGTGTTTCGTCTGTGACCCTTCCTCTGGCTAGCTCCCTCATTTTGCGAAGAAGGTGTGATGGCTGCTGCTCTCCCAGCTCCATTCCGCAAACGAGCTTTTTGATTTGACATTCATCCGACTGTCTGTAAACTGAGAGTAACTTTGCCTTCAAGGTCTCGTATTTTTTTTCTTTGGGTGGTTCGAATATGATTGATGCTACTTGTTCTGTGACTTCCCGGTTGAGCTTCGAGACTAATATTCGGTACTTGGAGTCGTCGGACATCTTCTGCGCGTTTATAATTGTTTCCGCTTTGGCGAACCATAATTCTGGTGACTTGGTCCAAAAATCTTCTATTTTGTCGGTCACGGACACGGGTGAGAGAACGTATTCTTCAGCGGTCGCTTTTTCTTCCATCTTCAGGCTTGACTTTGTGACTTTTTCTCAATAAGCACTGTGGTTTTTCACACTATACCGCGTGGATGTTGGGATGAGTTGCCCGTTCTCGATCAACGCACACACTTTAGAATCACGTCGGGGTCACCAATTTTGTGTGTGTTCCAGGGTAGTGTGTGCGGAGAGAAATAAATAGATTTGTTGTACACTGTATAACCTTTACTAGATGTTGATATTACAATGTTGTATTTGTAGCGCGTGTATAGGTGAAGGCGGTTTCGGGCGAACTGAACTCGCCGGGCGCTGCGCGTGTGAGGAATATAAAACGAATGCGTCAGCGCCCCTACAAACAAAAAGAACTTAGATGATTTCTTATTGTGTCATTTGGCATTACAAAGACTTGACCCTCATACGCGTAAATTATTCGAAGAAAGCCGTGATCAAAAGTCGATACCTACATTTGCGGAACTAATTGATTTTGTAAACAAGCAAATTAAAGTTCTAGAACACACTTTTATAAACAGCTCTTCAAATAACACGTCAAAATCTAGTAATACACAAAATAAAGGCAAATTAAATCTTCGTCTAAGTTAGTTCTCAATACGGCACGTACTTCGAACAATAATAATAACAACCGTAATAATAATAATTCGAATATTTCTTGTGTGATTTGCAAACAAAATCATATGATTTATCGATGCGATCAATTTCGTAAATTGTCGGTCGATGAAAGAATGAACCGTGTTCATTCACTAAATCTGTGTCTTAATTGTCTTAAATCTGACCATCAGTCTAATGCTTGTAAAAGTTCAATGACCATGAATGATGGGTTTGTGCATCATCGCATCATTACTTATTGCAAAAAGATAATGCGAAGGAAAGCGCGGGAATAACGTCCGTGGCGAACATTCCGACCGTGCAGCCGTCTCTTTCGCACGCGCAGCAAGCGCTTGTTTCGTCTCACTTCGTAAGTGACACGGACTGTTCCATTCAGCAAGCATTATTTAGTGACAACTACGAATACGGATACGGAGTAGTGTTAGGCACTACCCGCGCACATGTTATTGACTGTGTTGGTCTGATTGTGCTCAGAAATTAGGATAACAACGTAAAAAATGTCCTTTTACTATTTACGGTATAGGTGGGGGCATCGTTAAAAATCAAGTAATGGTTACTTGTACACTAAAACCAAGACATGCAAATAGTCCGACATTTAGTGTTGATTTAGTAGTTATTTCAAAGGTGTCCGCTGATATGCCTAATGTATGTTTCACAGATAATGCCATTAACGAATATGGCACTTATAGGTTAGCGGATCCATTATTTTTTAAGCGTTCGCGAATAGATATTTTGTTAGGTAACGACATAGTGCCAGATATCATTAGAGATTAACCGCTAGTAATTAAGGATAGCATTCCGAGTGTTATTAAAACAGTTTTTGGTTATGTTATTAGCGGAAAATTATATCCACATAATAATACTAATAGTTCGCAAAATCTTAATTTATCAGTTTCATATGACGAAGAACAATCAATTGATAAATCGTTACGCGATTTTTGGGAAATTGAGGAAGTGCCGTGCACACCTTTAATAAATCCATTAGATCAGTTAGCCGAGGAAATATTCTCTAATAAACATACTCGAGAATCGAACGGGCAATACGTGGTTCCGCTGCCGTTTGCGCCCGAGCGCTCACCGCTAGGTCAAACGCGTGCTGTGGCTGAGCGTCGGTTATTGTATACGGAACGTAAACTCGCGCGTACTCCTGCTCTAAATGATAAGTACAAGGAATTTATGCGGGAATATGAAGACCTCGGTCATATGGAGCTTTATCAGGATGATCAACCTAGCAAATACATAATTCCACATCATAGTATTTTGCGACCTAGTAGTACCTCCACTCCTTTACGTGTAGTGTTCGACGCGTCTGCGAAAAGTAGCAATAACGTGTCTCTAAATGACATTCTGTTAATCGGCCCTAAGTTGTATCCGGATATTGCGGCAATAATTTTGAAATTCAGACTATTTGAATATTGTCTAGTTAGTGACGTTTGTAAAATGTATCGTGCTATAGCCTTAAGAGCCATTTCACGTTTTCGCGCGAATATCTAAGATTTTAGTCGCCTAATTTACCATCTTAGTTAATAATCTTTCGTATTGATACTTCATGTAACACATTTACAAAAACTTATTTCTTTACTTTGTAGTGATTAATCTCCCACAACTAGTTTACTGAAAAATCATTGCAGAGTCAATTTCAGACTCCTATATCTATCATTAATATTTATAAATTTGACTGAAAAAAATACACAATGCATCAGACATATTATTTTGTCGACACATTACGTACTAGAATATCGCTTATTAATGACATTATTTAGTAAAAAAATAAAGTCTTAGGACCTTTTTTACGATTTATTCGCAATTATATCGCTATTTCTTGGTTCGAATAAGGCGTAATAACATTCTAAAAATCATGTCAAAATAAACTATGTTCTTTAACAAATCGAATTATAAAGTTTGATTAAAATCCCTTCCTTCCCTATAAGACATAATATCGTTTTTAAAATCACTCTAAAGTAGAATAAATTACGATGCATGAGCGGGTACTGTTTAGTACGGTGCGAGCACCCATCGAGGAAGGACCTGTGCCACTTTTTCCCGCGTCTCAATTTGCGAGTGCTCGTATCGTGAACGCATTATTATACTACGACTACAACATTTTGATTCTCTTCGTATTTTTTTTTGCATAAGGTAAGAAGTTTGGTTTATTATAAAGTAAAGTGTTATTTTAGTAGATTATAGAATAATTATATATTTTTGTTTAAATTTTTTAGAAATGGGCCGTAAGGGTTCTGTATACCATTGTGTCAAGAAAAGGAAAAATAAAAATTCTGCAGCCATAAAGAAAGCAACAGAAGCGAGGTAGATATTTATTTTTATTTGCAAAATCGATCACATAAGTATAAGATCGATTTTGCAAATAAAATTGCGGTTTTATAGTCCATGTCGATGTGTACTTACATATCGACATGGACTAGGGTAAGTGCTCCAGTGAATGAACACCCCCTAGTGAATGAACGAAACGCAGTTTTATCCAAAAAATAAGAAATCTGAACGTTTCTACCATGTGTAGTATTTTTTTTCATAATTGCAACTCTATTTCCCATTTAAGTGGTCACATTCACGTTTAAGGTCATAATTCATTTCAAAATGGCGAGTGGTTAAAGTTTAAGTCGATAGTGAAATTTTTATTTGTTCGGGCTAGAGTTTAGGACTGAGGTAAGTGGAATCTTTTTTGATTTGACATTGTAATGTAAATAACGGTATTTTTGATGGGTTATTTGTTTATTATCGTAGGATAGTAGTTTAATATTGTGTTTCAAATCCATTTATTTGCGATTTTTGTCAGTTATATTAAATTATTAAGTGTCCCAGCATTGCATCAAAAAATCGTTTAAATTCCAGTGAATGAACGGGTGTTCATTCACTGGGTAATCGTAAAAATCACGTTTTGGTTTAAAAACATAACTTACGCTAATGCTATAAGGTTCATGTTTTGGGAGCTATTTCTTAAATAGATTTCCGATCTTTTGGCCAGTATTGGGACAGGTATGTTCATTTACTGGTTCATAAAATCCAGTGAATGAACACTTCATATTTTAAGACAGATTTCTCAAGAAATTTGGTATTTAGGTAAGTACCTACTTACCTACAGGTAGAAAAATAATATGGCAATCATTTAAAAATGTTCATTTTTCTCTTGTCCATTTAGATTACCATGGATCACAAAAAGAAGTACAATAGGTTTCAATACAGTCAACAAGCACTTGAAGCAGCTCTTAAGTCAATTGCTAATGGAGAACTAAGTATCTATAAAGCAAGTAACCCATTCTTCTCCATAGAGATCTACGCTTTGGAATGGGCAACTACAGTACTTTCACAAGTTATTATGCCTTGTGTCTGTGACTGTAGCTTCGCCTTTGTTTTTCTGACTTTCAAAAGTGCCTGCGAAGGTCTAATTGAAATAAACGCTTTGAGTTTGAGTTTGAATGTGTACAAGATACCAAAATCGACTTTACATAATAAAATCACAAACAAGGTACCTTTGCAAAGAAAAATGGGCCCTCAGTCCGAGCTTACTGTAGATGAAGAAGCTAAGATTTCTGACTGGATTATAAATAAAGCTAAATTAGGTTTTCCAATGCACCCAGAAGAAGTTTTCGATACTGTTGAAAATTTTATGACCACTAATAATAGGAAAAATAAGTTTACCGGGAATAGACCAGGAAAAAAGTGGCTTAGTTTATTCTTAAAAAGGCATCCTGAGATTACAAAAAGGAATGCGGAGATTATATCCAAAGGCAGAGCCGCAGTTACTGAACAAGCTATCAGAGCTTGGTTCAAGGAACTCGAAGAGTTTTTAACAGAAGAAGAAGCATTGGATATAAAAGACGACCCCAGTCGCATATTTAATGCCGACGAAACAGGTGTAATGACCTGCCCGAAAACCGGAATAATATTGGGGCCCAAAAATTACAGAAACACTTACGAGATTTCGGGTGGGAAAGAAAAAGAATCACTTACAGTTCTATGTAATTTTGCAGCAGATGGGAGGGATGTTCCTCCATTTGTCATATATCCTTACAAACGAATGCCTCCGGCTGTGATACAAAATTTTCCAGATACCTGGTTTATGGGGCGATCAGACAGTGGATGGATGGTGTCAAACACTTTTTTTTCATACATACAAATGTTTTACGATTGGCTGGTTCAGAATGAAATACAATTACCGGTTTTACTTTTTCTTGATGGCCACAAATCTCATATAAACCAGGAAATGTTTACGTTTTGTCAGGAAAAGCGAATATTAATATTCTGCTTATATCCGAATGCCACGCACATATTACAGCCCTGTGATGTCGGCATTTTTGGCCCCATAAAAAAGTGTTGGCAGAAAATCGTGCGCAAAAATAAACAAAATTCTACAGCATCCATAACAAAACATAGTTTCGCAATAAAATTTAAAGATTATGTTTATGGTTTCAACTTTTAATCCACCTGTGTAGGCTACACCAGTGGATTAAAAGTTGAAACCATAAAACATGCTTTTAGGGCATGTGGACTATATCCTTTAAATGCAGACGGAGTTGACTATTCAAAATGCATTAGCACTCGAAGAGAGGAAATTAATGGGCAAATTGCTCTTAATCGTGATAACCGAATTCTAGAGGAGAGAAAGGACGATATGAGGAGCACTATTAAAATAATTGAAACAGAAGTAGGTCAAAGTATCAGAAACGAATTCGTTCAGGCTTACTTGACCAAAAATACGCATCAGCATGCATATTTTTCACTCTGGTTCAAATGTCGCAAAGAACTCAATGGTGTTAGAGATGTGTCTCGAGGAGCATCAATGGAGGCACCAGATGCTAACAATTCCTCCCAAAATGCTCCTCTCGATTTATCCAATACGTCGACTTCTATACTTCAATCATTATCTAACACACAATTATTGCATGGAGACATACAACCCGTCATTAATTCCGAAGCAGACCCGTGCTCCAGCACATTTCATGACCAAGATTTGACAAATTTTATCGTTCCTAGTCTGACGGATTTTAATAATATTTCTAATTGTTCAGAATATCTTAAAGACTATACGGAAAATCTAAATGAAACCACCGAAATAGTAGAGTTTATAATTAATAGTGAATTGAATCCACCAACCGTAATTCCTCTTCCATGGTATGATACTCCACAAGCTGGTACATCGTTAGACATTAGAACTGAATTGTTTCTAAGCGATGGACCTTCTACATCTTCTACTCCTATATTATTTATTGAAAGTAATCCAGAAATTGAAAAAAATAGTTCTATGAATGTGTGTACAATCACGGAGGACGATATTCAGCCAGTTGTTAACTCAAATAAAATCGACAGCTTTCTGGGGTATCCAAAAATCGCTTCGGAAAAAAAAGCAGATAAAGTAAAAAAACCTAATCCCATGCCGTTTGGATTAACAGGCCAACGATACAAAGCGTATGTAGAAAAGATACAAGAAGAAAAGAGATCAAAAGAAGAAGACAAAATCAATGAAAAAAAAAAGGAAATTAGAGGCAAAAGAAAATGAAAAACGAAGAAAACTGGAAGAAAAAGAAAACAAAAAGAAGGATAGAGAAGAAAAGCTTTCACAAAAACGCAAAGAACAGAACAAAACTGAGAAACACTTACAAGCACCTAGTCCGGTAAATAAAGATAAACAAAATGATGAAATTGGAATGAATGACTTACCAGGGTCAACTAAGGATCTTCACGGAAAATATGTTATGGCCAAATTCAAAACTGATAAAAGAATACGTCACTATGTAGGCAAAGTCCTTATGGTAAACGATCAAGAAAAGAAATGTAAGATAGATTTTCTAAGAAAAAAAGCGGTATGTGATAACATTGTTAGTTTCGTAAAACCAAATGTACCTGATGTGTCTGAAGTAGATTTTGAAGACATAGAACGTGTATTAAGTGAGCCTGCTTATTCCAGACGTGGATTGATCTCTTTTAATAATGTAACATCTAAGGAATCCTAACGTCAATAAAGTTAAACGAATTAAGACTGTGATTAGCTTATATTTCGACTCACTTATTGTGATTTTAGTTACGTATGATTACTTGTTATTTACGCCAAGTTTCAGTACTTCGGTGAAGTTAGTTTGTACCAGATTATTTAAATTGAAAACTGATTAAATTTTAAATTTGTAAACAATATATGACCAAGAAGTTTTTAGTTACCTAGTTAATTAGGTATTAGCTTAGTAAATATTGTTTTTACTTTGTAATAAAAGATTTTAACGTGCCTGAGAGGTCTATGAATGTTTGTAGAATTAAGGTAAGATTTAGAGGTTTTGTTTTGTGAAGATTTTATTTTTATTTTTTCTATTAAGACATTGAAGATTTTTAAAGAAATGTTGATTTTTTAACCGCATTTATTGCAATATTATGACTGTAATTGTGTAATTAATAAACGAAGAATTTTGTTCATTCACTGGTTTCATTTCGTTCATTTACTAGAAAACGCCGTTCATTCACTAGAGTTTTGGGGTATTTTCCGATTTACTGCTTATTATAATAAAACTGTGAATGTTATGTTGTAAAACGTACCTAAAAATCGACGGCCCCCACGTAAAGTATTGAAACTGCAAAACCTCTACTTTACAGGAGAGCGATTTTAAGTTTAGATTTAGATTTTTGTTAAACATAAAATTCCAAAATTTTATATTACCGATGTATCTTAAGTGGAAAATTTGACTGTTTTATACTGTCTACTATAGTTTTTGATAATTATTATACTTTTTCTAATATTACACATTCGATACTTTACTTGGTTACTGCTGGTTACTTTTTTATCGAATATGCCAATTTCGATAGTTATCTATGACAAAATATTCTAGTCTAATATCGAATGTGCCCGTTTCGATACTTTTCCGCGGCAACAATTTCTAGTAAACTATTGAATGTGGTAGATTCGATTGTTTTCTTTGTTAAATTGCTCAAGCCAAGGTAACATAACACTAGATTCGATTTAAGATACCTTCCTACTACTTATTTATGTCAAGCTTTTTCTGGGAAAT
Source organism: Eugnorisma glareosa (assembly GCA_947578425.1). NCBI lineage: Eukaryota > Metazoa > Arthropoda > Insecta > Lepidoptera > Noctuidae > Eugnorisma > Eugnorisma glareosa. The sequence goes on along the minus strand of OX387960.1, from coordinate 11,929,146 downwards.
GAAGAAAAACACGATCAGACATTTAATCAAACAATTTGTATTAAAAATAAAGAATTAAAAAACACAAATACTTAGTTACAAAGCGGCTTTTACCTTGTAGATGACATTTCAATGTTTTTAATGTTTTATCTATTAGAATTTTTACAAGATAATTCGTTTTCTAAGAGTAAAAAGATAAAATTATGTTTATGGCACAATGCTTTTATAAAGCAATTATAGTACAGAACATAGTACTAACTCTATACTAAGAATATGAGTCTATGTAAGTCTTATGCTCTTGAAATTACAATCTACATAATCGTTTGTAACAAAAAAAAAGAAAGAAAACTTAACACACTTATCAATCATATCATATTAATTATAAAAGAGATCATCACGAGATGATTATCACAACATTTGCTTTATGTACTATTAAACTTTCTTAAGTTAGGTACTCAACATGCTTTAGTATTAATCAACAATCAATGTAAATAGATAATAATTATTATTTAGGTACTGAGCTTTTTTGACCTTACACTAGAAAGTGAGTATTAAATGAGATCGTCATTTTTTTTAGTAATTAGATTATTATATAAATAATAGCAAATAAAATCACAATCTGTTTTTCTTAAAACTCTAGGTAATAACAAATTAAACATGAAGTTGCTTAACAAGGCTATTAGTTTTTTTTAACATTCTTCTAAATCTCAGTCACAGTCAGTTCCAATGTTCTTAAAATTCTACAAATAATGGTAAAAATAAACTATTCAGTCCTCTTCATCATTGCTTTGAGAAATTTGGAGTGTTTTGTAAAAATTATGGTATTGCTTTGGAATGTGTCCAGCATTACAAAGTGACAATAAATCTTTATATTTTGCTTCCGATATCGGCAAGCTGCTAGAATATAATGGCGACAATTCACTTTCTTGATTTCTAATCAAGGTTTTTTTATTTCGACGGGTTCGAACTAAAGTATTTAGTGTCATGTAGTCTGAGTCCAGGTCATATTTGTAAAGAATAGTATTAGGGTCATTTTTTTTTACATGAATTTCCTTCATATTATTCCACCTCACATCTTGATTTTCAGTGTTTTTCTTCCAATTTCTGTTGTCTAACAAGGTTTTAAAATCAAATAACATATCTTGAGTCACTTCAGTAACTTTGTAAGGAGAACTGTTTGTTTTCGCCCTACGAACTAACGCGTACCATTGGTCAGGGGTAGAGATGCAAAAGGAATTTTAAACGTTTTAAACCATTTGGTTTTAAACCGTTTTTTTGGTTTAAAACGATTTAAAACCACACTTAGCGGTTTAATATGGTTTAGAATGATTTTTTTTTTTGGAATGCACTGAGGCTTTACACGAAGTTATCTAGACCACACCTTCCTGATTTAGAATATATAAAAGGAAAATAAAATAAAAATGTTTTAAAATCAACCTTCATTAACATGACAGACAAACATAAAATTGATCCCTATCTGCCCCATCTCTCCCCGTTGCGATTTTGGTAGCAAAGTGAAAAATAAAAATGCGGCATTGCCGTTTTATTTTAATAAATACCCAAAACATGATTGTTTTCAGTGTCTAATCCTAAATAGTAGTATAAATATGATATATGACTTCACATATATTAATAAAAATGGTAAATGATTTCAATTAGCCTTTTAAACTATTTTTTTAAGTCATTCGTAATCAAGGTACGGCTCACGTGGTCGTGGTTTTAAACCGTTTTAAACAAATTTAAAACGGGTTTTAAACCACAGGTTTTGGTTTAAAACGGTTTATTTACAACTATAGTCAGGGGTATAAATTATTTTGCCTTTGGAAGATCTCTCAACAAGAGCATGCACACTGTCTGCTTCTTGTTGAGTGTGACCAGACTCTAAAAATCGGTGTGTGATGTCGATGTTGAATTTTCTGCTAGCATACATATAGAGGCTGTAGACAACTCTGTAACGGTTTTGTCCGGCGCAGTTATCCGACCAAAATCTGAAGTCTTGTGCTCCATCTGTTACTTTAAGTTGAATAAAATCTAACAAGCAACTAGCAACCTCGTTAGCCCCACGTTTAGCGATATTTTCAGGCCACATGTAGCATGATGCTTCCTTCTTTCCAGCATCGAATACTGTCAAATGCATAAGTGACAACTTCCTTTTATAATAAAACAAAGAAACCTCTCCACTAGGGCAGTTAAGTACCTTCTGAAAGTCATAAGTTGCACATACTATTTGACTAGGATTTTGAATAGCTAGTTCTTTATCCTCAGCTTTGTATTTTCGTGCAGTTTGCTTGTTAGAAAGATGCTTGGCGTGAGATTCTTTTTCTTCTTCGGTAGGATTTTCTATGTTATCAAACGCATGACACTTGTCACATAAATCTTTTTTCGGCATATAAAATGCAACGTTCATGTTGTCGTTTACAATAGTGCGATATTGCCTCTCCGTTTGTGCTGTATTGTTGTAGTTTTGCAATTGATTCCATTCTTTGTATAACGCAAACATCTTAGCAAAACTTAGATTGTTATCCAAGTACAATTTACTGCTGCTTTTCCTGGTATAATGGGACTCAACAGGCTGAAATGACTTCACGTGATCACAAACACTACGGATCATCTCGGTGTCAATTTTTTTAGGGTGATTAAGATGTTTTCCCCTGTTATCAGTTCCAGTTACACCACTTATGTCTAGCTTTTCTTGCGCTGTACGTATGAATTGGTCTGTAATAGCCAGAGTGGCACAAAACATTTTTAAGCACACTTTTATTGGTTCAAAGATATTGGAATCTGCGTTCGGAACAGGTAAGTAATAATTAGTAGTGAACTTCCTTCTCGATGGTCCTTCCTTAGTTTGCCTCTTTTTTTCAATTTTCTTAGTAAATTTGTTAATATACTCCCATTGCTTAGAGTGGTCTGAAAGTTTCCAAAACTTATCGAAAATAAGTTGTCTTATTTCTTCCCTAATATTAATGGAGCATTTCAGCTTGCAAGTCAATGGACATGAACTTTTCAGTATTTTGGCTGGCATTTCCTTACCTTTTTTGCTTATGTGTTTTTGTCCAGAATTGTTCAGCAATTTCCTACGAACATCAGTCCATTGGTTTACATGCCTCTTTCTTTTCTTACCCGGATCTTGCTTGAGGGTCCTTTTTCTGCTGACAGTGTAGGTATTGGGTGTTCCTGGTTCAGATGCTGATGTTGATATCAAAGAATTTACACTTGGAATGTCACAAGGTTCTTGAACATCGTTGGTACAAGATTGTTCGGTTGGGTTTATTGGGCAATCAAAATCTTGAATAGGATTTACACTTGAAATGTCACAAGGTTCTTGAACATCGTTGGTACAAGATTGTTCGGTTGGGTTTATTGGGCAATCAAAATCTTGAATAGGATTTACACTTGGAATGTCACAAGGTTCTTGAACATCGTTGGTACAAGATTGTTCGGTTTGGCTTATTGGGCAATCAAAATCTTGAATAGAGTTAGGAGATGGAACCGGAGTACATTCATTGCTATCAAAAATAACGATATCAGAATCATTATGAACAATATTCCCATCAACCGCATCATTTTCATCACAAATGTCATTTAAATATCTCCACTCCTCGTCGGTGAATTGACACCGCATAGGAGATACTGAAAATACAAAAAAAAAAAAAAACAAATTAATACAACATAATATCGAAAATGCAGGGCAATCTATTACTTTGTCGTAGTAAAGTATCGAAAGTGGTACATTCGATGTGTTCATAGCAGAAAAAAGTATCGGATGTACCACTTTCGATAAATTTGCTAGTACAAATACCAGGGAAAACTATCGAAAGTGGTACATTCGATGGAACAAATTTACTCTTTGTACCAGCATAGTATCGAATCTACCACTTTCAATAGTTTAAAATCAATTATTCCAAAACAACCAAAAATTGACTAATTTTTGTCATAAATAGACCGTCACTACGCAGGTTCTAATAACAAATTTATATATTTTTTTGCATTTTAGGTTTTAAACAAACAAAAACGCGTAAAAGAATGAAAAACTTTAAAACTTACCGGGTTGATTATCATTTGTTTCGGAAGTAATATGTTCTGGTGCACCTTCACTGCGTTGTTTTATCATATTTATCATTAGTAAACCTCTTCTATTCATTTTGAACTGAAACTTATAAAAACTAACCTAAACCTAACCTCAAAATCCACGCGTGCGTTCCGCTCACATATTTGGGTAACACTGACGAAACAGGTAGTTTCGTGTCGCGCCCGCGCACCGCTGACCACGTATAATATCGAAAGTGGCAAGTTCGATGTTTTAGTATGTTCATTTTATGTATTTTCGATTTTGTTCGATTGAAAAATAGTTGAGGGTATAAAAATTGGTACATAATTTTTATATAGAATTATACATCTTCATCTCTACTTGCAATTAGTGCAATAAAACGAAAATGGCTTTTTTGCAATTTCGATAGTATACGTGGGGGCCGTCGAAATGATTTTTGAATATATTCTTAACACTGTAAAACAAATTTCGCCCGCTTTCATTAGTGATAACCCACAGTAAATATTTTTTAAAGTTCGCAAATTGCTTAAGTGTTCATTCACTGGTGCCATTACCAACACCGTAATTAAAATTTTAAGGATTTGTATACACTTACACTTCTATAAAAATATTGATGATTTTAACAATCATTTAAATATTATTGAATAAAAAAAAAATTGTAGGCATCGAAACTTGACAGCTATTTTGATTTCATTTTAGAATGAGAAATCGCGTGAATCGAATAGAGGAGGATAGTAACTTCTGGAGAGACACCGCGCCGAGTACAAGTGACGCGCCGAGTACAAGTGACGCGCCGGGTACAAGTGAGGCGCTGGGTACAAGTGACGCACCGGGTACAAGTGAAGCGCTGGGTACAAGTGAAGCGCTGGGTACAAGTGACGCGCCGGGTACAAGTGACGCGCCGAGTACGAGTGGCTTTCCGAGTACAAGTGACGCGCCGGGTACACGTGAAAAGTCAGATTCGATAACAGAAATTGTATGTTTTAGTAAGAATTATATGTTTAAAATAGAAGTTTATTTATTAATAGGTACTATAATTATTATTTCTTTAATTTTATAGGATAAAGAACCTGTTGTATTAGACCCTGGACTTGATGAATTAATGGAGGTTTCAGACTCGATCGTATCGTTATATCACGTGATATAACGATCTTATTGTCATCAGGGTTGAACAAACAATATCCTTTGACGTTATCACAGTAACCAAAACAGATTAGCCTTCTACTTTTGGGGTCTAACTTTTTACGTTTACAGTCATCTACATGAGCAAATGCCTCGCAACCACACGCAGATTTTTAACTGACTTTCTTACCACTCCACACTTCCTCTGGTATTCTACCAGAAAGTCTCGAGCTTGGCGATCTGTTCATCAGAAACTAGTTGGCTACTAATATATCTGAAGTTTAAGAATGAAGAAGTTTAATAATGTATCTGAAGTAACTAGTTGGCTAATAATGTATCTGAAGACAATATCGTCTTGAGATGCTGACGATAAGAATATCGCATTATCGCAATTTACTAGGAAAGCACTTAATTTTTCTCTAGTGCCATCGAAAGGTTTAATAAATTTCAGTATAACATTAAGGGGTATTTTTTCATCTCTTACTTCTCTAAGGTCTTTTTTTGAATCTGCTTTAGCCATTTTATGAAACTAAAATAACTTGTGGAATAAAATATAATAACAGACTATGGTCGCGATATTAAAACTTTTGCCAACTGGTTTTAGACGGCTTATCAGTATTTCGAGTACTAAGTCACCGAATACGTGGGTGATGGATGTTTAGACTACGGTCTGGACAGTGTTGTATCGACAAATACAAAGTCGTTGGAATCTAAAGTAACTTATGCAAATCTATAAATAGAATTAAAATTAAAAACACTGAACTGACTCACAGAACACAAAAACACTTCATTTTGTGGGGACACGGAGGACGTCTGATCCTGGTCGGTGCTGGATACGAGCAGATCCGTAGAATGCGTCTGCAGCGCGCTGCCCGGTACCACTGCACAGGAGCCAGGTGACGAATAGGATGAACCTCAAAAGGGCCTTGGATTTGGCCTCTTTTGAGCTGGAGTTAGCCTCTCGTAGGCCACTGGAGTTGGCCTATTACAGCCAGGATTAGCCTGTCTTAGACCGCAGATAGGTCTCATTGAGTTCTGGTCGTAGGTAAGCCCACAAAATACACTAGGCAGAAGGACACTTTCACTGTTTAACACTTCGCGAGACGTTCCACGGGATAATTAAAATCCCTTGCCGCTGCCACCAATGTTAGAACACGATTTAGAAATCCCTTTTAAAAAAAAACGATTGTTGAAGGTTAAATGATTATAATAGTGAAAGGCACAAATACAGTATAAAAAAGGAAATTTGGTCAATATTCTGACTTGCGACCTATCCGGTAGGAGTCTCAACCCGAACTGGCTCTATTGCCTGACCAATGCATGAATGCACTAAGTCTGGAAGGGAATGATGATGTGGTGCTGACTAGGCACTTAAGGGTGTATTCTAGGGATGTGACAGTACCTTCGCTTCACCTTCTCGACCGTTCGTAACGTTACACCCACCATTCTTGTAGTACGCCGCATACTGATGCCTAGTTCCAGAAAAGTCATGATCTCGATGAGTCACGATCTAGCACATTCTTCAGGTGAAAGAGGCATTATAATTAAGTTTATGTGCTGTTGTCTAACTTAGCTTTTGTAACAAGACTCATCGATCAAGAAAAAAATTGAAACAAAAAATTAATGGTAAAATTGTAATTCGAAAAGGATTATTTTTGATTTTAAAGTTTTTTCAACCATTTCTTAAAAGAAGTGTACCGACTATGAAGTTTTTATGTACAAAATTAAACTCTTTTTCGAGTCCCTTTTTGTTTCAAAAGTATATCGTCTGCTTTCGGGTAAAAAGTAATAAGTGCAGTTAGTGTCAATTCGAGTAAATGACTTTTTAAAGTTTACGTTTTGATTTGATCTAATTCAAACTCTTTAATTAAAAAACTGTTAAAGGAAAATGTTGCACTAACTATCTCACTTTTCAGATTTACTCATATATAATATTTGGTGTACGTAAAAACTGTATAAAATTTAATTTAGATCGAAAGGGGGTCGCATTTAATATGTTTTACCTGTACTTAACCAACATGTTATATCTACCGAGCTCATTGATTTCAAAAGCTCATTTCAGTTTTTTATAATAGCTTATTGTATTTTACACCAACGACTTGATAGGAAAGATTTTTTTTTACAAAATTTCCTAAGATATTGATATTTTTGCCGCATTTAACCTGTTTTACCTGTAGAGTTTTAGTGTAAGTATGTCACTTATTATGTATTAAATCAACTACAAAGTGATCAATTTAATTAATAGATAAAAATAAATTAATCTATAACACGAAAATAAATGAAACAATTTTTTAATAATCAATCTATTTTATTACTTATCACATTCATAATTATGGCAATCAAACTTTGATCAAAATGAAGAAAAATCAAACTGTATTTAAGACGAATTTTATTGGGTGAACGACTTTTAATTTTATGAATTAAAGTATCTTAATCTTCCGATGACTCTTCGTCAACCGAAGGTTCAGGTAAACGATCTGCTTCATTGGTTGCAGTTGGTAAAGAAGAGTACCAACCATGATATTCCTCAGGAATTATTTTCTTAGTGCATAAACTGAGAAGATCTCTCTTTTTAGCTTCACTGATGGGTAAAGGATTCAGGTAAAGCTGTTTTAAGGTGATAGAATTAGTCTGAGGCGTAGCGTTTTCCATGCGTTTTTTAGATCTAGTACTGAGACGTTGAGATGGTTCCGTATTTTTTGAGACATCGATGTGTAAGAACGTTTCTGACATGTACAATTTTTGAACTTTCTTTCTTAAGATATTGTATTCTCTTTATTTTCAGCCACTTCACTTGATTTCCATTACAATCTTTTGAGCGATTGAAAACAGTTTCATCAGCTAATTTTTTTAAATCGTAAAATTCGTTGTATTTAAATTCTTTAGTTTTGTAGGGCGTTTTCATGAAAGAATTACCTTCAAAAGTTATTGTTTTTTTCGATCTTGCTCGTTTGAAAATAGATAAATAATCAGGCATGCAGTAAACTTGTGAATTTTTCTTTGCTGACTCAATACTGCTATGCATACTATCCACCTCCATGTAGCTGTGTCCTGATTCAAGAAACTTGTGTTCAATTTTGTGTAAGTGGGAAATGTTTTGAACAGCAAATAAAAGCAATGCAGCAACATATTGATTGCGGTTTTGTCCTCCGCACGTATCAGAATACAGACAAACCTCGGTTATATGAGAAGGAACGCACGTAGAAAGATAGTAAAACAGGATACTACCTATTTCGGAACTGCCTCTTTTACCATTGATTTCGGACCAAGCAAAGCAATATGCGTCGCTTGGCAGCGCTGCTTCGTAAATACACAGATTATAAACACATAGTTTTCGACAATAATAAAGCTGTCCCACCAGTCCAGAAGGTATCTGTAACACAGCTTGTAAGTCGAATGTTACACAGCAAAACTCTTTATCTTTCTCTGCTCTTTCTTTATCCTTCGCTTTTGCCGAGTTACAGGACTCTTTCCTTGCTAAATGATCCTCATATTCCCCTTTCAATACTAGTTTTTCGTCATTACTAGCTTTGTTGAAATTAGAGCATGTTAAACATTGATCCTTTTTCGGAACAAAAAAACTAAAATTGTAATGGTTACAAAATATTCTCCTGTACGTTATTTCAGATACCGGAACCTTATTATTTTCAGTGCACTTTTCTATATAAAGTTTATGCATTTTCGTGATGGATAACGAAGCATCCAGATATAGGCGTTTCGAAGTTTGCCTTATGTAGTGTGGCTCCATGACAGGGAAGGATTCTATGTGTTTTTTCACAAAGTTCACATCAGCTTCACTAGTCTTATTGGGTGGTTCATGTTTACCTCTCTTGTCAATATCCTTGTACAGCCCCAAATCATTCCGCTTTCAAATAGCATTATTCACAACAGTCGTAGAAATTGCTAGCGTGTAACAAAAAAACTTCTGACATACCTGCTTCTTCTCTCCGTTTTGAACAAAACAAAAGCTACCAACATAACCTCAAAATTTACAAATGTTGTAGTTTAAATCACTTACCTTCAAGTATTTTAGGCTTATTTATCATGGACACTAATCTTTTCCCTCTGGATTCCATAGTTATCACAAAACACAGCTTCTTACTAAATTATTCAAGTATTTATGTATTTATTTCTACGCGGAACACGTGGAGCACGCGCGTACGCAATGTGACAACTGCGATCGATCGCTCTCTTACTGGTAAAAAAGCATAAATGACATTTATTTCGTTTTTGCTGTAGGGAAATTAGAATACCAAGTAGAAGTTTTTAACTAGTAAAATGGAATAAATAACTTTAATATGGTTATGTTGTTTAAACTATTACGTTCATAATAATTAATGCGTTTATCACCTTTTCTCAGAATAATTCTTTCCATTTTACTATTTAAATCATAAAATGTAAAAAGCTTTAACCGTATTTATTGTTGTTTAACTGTTAAGAGCCCTTTTACATTTCGGCGCTACGCAAATTTAGGTATTTTACGCACCGCGGGCGGCGAGCTACGCGAGCGATACTTTCTTTCATATCTATTCACTCGCTCGCACTATGATACTGTGAGTATGGCGACTAAACGATCTTGATCTTTCGTAATACAACTTTTCTTAGGATGGAGTTCAGTGGATGGAAAATTCTTTGATGTGTCGTTTTAATGTTATTTAATTAATTTATTTTGATACATTTTTCATTATTTAAGAACCTTAGTGTTGAAATACACGTAAATATTATAATTGTTACGTAGTAATCGTTTGTTAGCCGATGTTGGTTTTAATCGATTATGTCTACTACCAGTTCGACTGGTAGCCGACCCCAACATGGTTGGGAAAAGCTTAGGCAGATGATGATGATGATGACTACCGGTAGCATAGGTTGGAATCTGTTTTAATAAATTAAACAACCAGATGTAACTAATATTTTTTATTCGGTACAGTTAATTACATATCTTTTTACTAGAAAAATATCTGTCGCAACGGCATTGATCGAGCTTTTCTCGAGTCGATAATTTCAGGCAGTACACACTTTTCATAAAAAGCTTGTAACTTGGGTAACATATTCAAAATCCAAAATTGGTCATCTTTGTAGATTTTTAGTACTTTTACTACATAATCTGGGCCAGTCCATATGGCAAGTATGCAGACATTTTTATTTGCTATATGAAGCTGGCCTTGGACTTGGTAAAAACAGTCATAGTTTTGATTTAATGTTACACCTGAATCACTGAATTTAAATCCTTTAACTTTTTTTGTTCGAACAGCCGTGTCAAAGTCTATTCCAAAAGCGGAAATTGGACATTTGACTTCAATAAGACCGTCACTGTATAAACCATCAGGTGAAGCCCCCAAATAACAATGATCTGGGTCAATGAATAGACCACATTTTTCTATAATAATATTTTCTTGTTTGCTCAATTGTGCCATTGCTACAGACTCGTTGTCCCTACCATGTTTGATAGAAGAGACATTATCTAGATTATAACTATATAAAATAGTTTTGACAAGAGGAGAGAATTTTGGTTAGGCCGTCTTTTACATAGTTTTGAAAATATTGATGCCGTAATAATGCATCGACGTAACTCCAGCCACAAAGCGCTTTCAGCTTGCAAAATTGTGGCGCGTTCTATTTCGTGACGATTGGCTGCTTGATCTTGAAGATTTTTCAGAAATAGAGTTTTCCCATTCTCATAATCTTCTGGGCTCATATCTGGACGCTGACATTGGCTACCATAATCTTTTTGACCAAAATGTATGCAACTGCGACTGCGTTTGGTTTGCTTTATTAAACTGTGGGTATTTTTGGCTTGTCTTTTAAATTCTAATTGTTTTAGGGATTTACCTAGACTTTTCTGACAGTTAGATTTATACAATGTATATTGTGGTTTACCCGTGTTAAATGCCACAACGGCTGCGTAACACCGAGTTTCATATGAGTTCTTCAATGAAAAGTTAACTCGTTTTCCACCCACTACTTTGGCTACGATACTGTTGAACTGCTCTGCTCGGTTATTTGTAGAACAGTGTATCAAACTCCTTGAGTTATGTGCAAGTTGCGCAGCATTTTTTTGGAGTCTCAAAATCAAGGTTGGTGCTTGTGAGGTTAAATTACGTTCATTTTTTCTTTCATCCTTGCAATAATAATCCTCACATTCCCTATGATCCCCAAAAATATGTCGAGGACTATTAAGTATGTCTTTTTGAATATTTAGGATTTTTTGTGCAACTGTGCCATTTTCTGCTTTTCTGTGTTTGATGGCAGAACGAATAGCTGTGCGTAATCTGGTCTGACGATCTAACGTAAGTAATTTTCGTTCTAGGTTCGGGATTGATGTGTCTGTTAATAATTTTAAATTTTTGCCGTTATAATTTCTCAATAAATGATTAGTACATTCAATTTTTTGAATAGGTACATCAGGGTAAGGTCTACTTTCAAGTAAATTTTTGTACGTACTTGAGTCCCCATCTGCAATTAATGTTTTATATATGAGGGTCCTTTCTTTAATCGAGTTTTTAAATCCCTCCACTAATATAGCCTGTTCCATACTTGTTGACGAACCTGAATGGTTTTTCGTACATTTATGGGCTCGTGGAGTTATGCCCTTTTTTTGTCACGAATACAAATTACACAATATTTGTTGCGTACGCCTATATGCAGGACTTTTCCCGAATGCTCTCCGATAATGGCTGCAACACCTGAAAGTGCGGAATAATTGGACTTATATGACCGTTTGCTCCAACATGCATCTGCTTGTACTGATATTGTTGGAATGCCCACACGATTGACATTGCCACGTAGTTTTGCAGGTTCGACTTCTTCTTCAGCCGCATTTTGCATGGTCTTTCTCTGCAGTATTTTTCCACATTTCCGCCACTGTATCGTGACATTTGCTGTATAATCGGAAAGGTAAGGTAAGCAAATCCATAGATGCAGACAGTACATTGAGATTGGAAAGACCAATGCCAGTTACTAATGCCCCAGAAACCGCACTTAAATTGACATTCATGTCATTATTTTCTTCAGATGTTTTTAAATTAAAAAGGGACCCAGACATAGTGCATTTAACGTTAAAATTAGATGTTAATCCAGACTGCTTCTCTTTTAAAATTCTCAGTTGATTAAATCTGCACCCAAATTTTTGGCTATGTGCGTCAATAGTACACAATTGATCCATGAAGTATCTAAAATCAATAATTCTTCTTCCTTCAATATCTGAACTAATCTATGAACAAAAGAAAATTAAACGTAAACACTTTATTCATTTTTGGTAGGACAAAGAGCGGGTACATTACAAGATTGAAATACCTAGGGGTAAAATATCAATGCGCACTTACCACATTTTCATCACATGAAGCAGGGGTTTCGTCTACTTCTAACATCAAATCATTAATCGATTCATCTGACGTATCATTTATCGATTTCTCTGATTCATCATTTATAGTCTCAAAGCGTATGTTTTCTTTGTCAAGATTCTGAAAATAAAAAGAAATAGATAAATAGGACATTTATTTCTGTAAGAAGAACATTTTTAGTTAATCCAAGCAATATTATTTTACAATAAGATTTTAGTGAAGCGTTACCTTATCTTCACTACATGATGTAGGCAGTAATGTTTCAGAGCTACTAGTAATGTGGTCCAGGCGCACGAACTGTTGTTCCTGATTCAAAAGATAAAATGATTAATATTTAAGCAAGTGTTGTCACGATACTCACGATTAATAAAGTGTAGTGCACTAAAAAAAAATCAAAAGCGTATTTCTCGTGAAACAACGGTTTCTCCTTTGAGATAACACCTATGTTAGTGAAAACACAAAAAGAAAATCACTTTTAGAAGTTGCTGTGTGTATACATTACATTGCTCGCGAGTGTATCAATCATTCATTCACGAAAAGATTCGTACTAAAAGTGATATTTTCTTAGATTAAAAATTAAAGTTTAGCTACTTTCTGTTTGAAAAGACAATCGTCTCGAGTGTCGCAAAGACTTAAAAACTGTCGAATATAACCACCACAATACATAAAATGGTACACATTATAGTCTCTCACCATGTCCGTCGTATCATCGAGGTTACTTGATGTTGAAGCAACAATATTCTCCGGATTATCTCGTTTTTTCTTTCTAAAATAATTAGGTATAAAGCATTAATACCTACTTATTTTTCTGTACGCATAGATCTGTTTTTATCGTGGTTCACAATTCTGTATAGGGTCAATTAAATTAGTTGACGTAACTTTATATGGACAGTTTTCATCATCATCATCGTCATCAGCTGGAAGCCGAAACTTTCTATGGATATGTACAATGATAGCGGGCTAACGAACATGTGATTTGCAACAAAATATGTATATTTAAAACATTTCACTCTCCAGGTTTTATCAAGTTTTGATATCTCTATCAGAGAAATGTAGAATATTATACAAAATAAGAACTTACCTTGCTTCTCTTGCTTTCTCCAGAGATAGGATATTCCTTTTTTTACGTTTAGTGACGCATTGATATTTGTATTTATTTTTCCCCATTCTGACTGGTAAAAAAGTCAGCTAGAATCAAATAATTATAATGAGTAAATTATCTGGTATAATAATAATGTCCGAACTTTACACTAATTGAAATATACTGCACGAAAATAAATACTTACAACGATCAAAAACTGCGGTTGTAGTTGACGATGCTCTAGCACTCACACTATGGCAGCGTCTATAGGGCAACCGACGCACACCACGATAGTATCGAAACGACGCAGCGCGCGAAATCAACTGACATAGGTCCAACCTCGACATGCGCTCGCGCGATACTGATGGCAGATGTTTTTTTTTTTTTTGGAGATCGCATCTCGCAGTTCAGCCTCTGAGGCTGGCTACTGCTTAACCGAACAATTCCCTGTGGATACCTTAAAAATGAATCTAAGGCCTCCAGCCAGGGGCTTAAAACTATACTTAAAAACTAAGCGACCACTCGCTAAGGGCACCCCCTGTGGGGTACGGGCCTCGGCTTAGGGCGTCGCTGGGGGGGGGCAGCAAAGAGACAGGCTGGATCATCTGAGTGATATTATTTAGGTGCTGGTATAAAACTACCGGCTCAGCATCGCGGGCTGGCTCTGGCAAGGGTCGGGGGGGGGATCGCAGATGGCCGGCGCAGTGGAATATATAGTACTTTTATTTAATTAATTAAAAAATAATAGTAGCGATTTAAAAAGTAAAATTAATAATATAGTTTATGCAAATGTTGATGATTATTTTGATATACATTTTACGTCAAAATGATGTAGAACTTCGGAGATATTGAGGTTTGTTTCGAAGCCTTTTCGGTCGATAATTGAATTACGTCGTTTTTTTTTTAATTACGTGAAAGGCATATAACGTAAATCTATTCTAAAATTATTGAAGTATAGGATAATTGGGAGACAAATTTTTTTTTTTTTGATAGTCGATATTCAATAGAATCTACAAATTAGAGCTCCCAAATGATGTCTCCGTGAGTTTTTGCCTAAACATGCTTCGGGAGAATGATTATTACTAAATAATTAAATAAGTTATCTAAAATTCACTTTGAGCTTATTGTAGTAGAGAAAACGAACTATAATTCTATATTGCTTAGATGTTTCCACTGACTCCCAAGCTGATACAAAATGACTACTTCTCAGGCAATGCCATTAAAACTTTTGTAATAATAAATTTCTCAAAGATTTCCTCCGCTGCTTGCTTCAACTGCAGTTGTAACTTCATAACGTAACATCATCATCATCAGTATTGATACGAATACCGATACCTCCATGTTCTCCTCGAACTTGAAATTAAATAATATCTGTTGCAACAAATGAATCGCTGTACTCGATTTCTGCTCATACATGTGTGCAGCAGTTTTACAAGCGATGACATGTATCATTGCGCTTTCGGTCAATCTTGAAACGATTAGCCATTGAGCCTTCGCATCTTTCTTTACCCACGCCGCATCTACAGATTTTACCTCAGTGCTATTCACCACCGATAGCACGTCTTGCGCTCTCAGCAACACTGTCATCTGGAACTTCCATAAATTCCAATTTGTCGAACCCTCCAATTTGACTCCCCCTCCCATCATCATCGCCACGAGCTGATCCATTGATCCTCGATCTTCTTCGCCGTCAAATTGTTGACGTCTATCGCGTGTGCTCCTTTGCACCGCTAAACACCCAACGCCGCTGCCCTCAGCACAATTGACTTCGACTTTTTTTGTTAAACACAAATGAGCAAAAGCATGCCTCCATGTGATCGCCGATTGTTGCACAAACAACGTCGGGTCTTCACCTAAAATACAGAGTTTCGGAACTACTGGCCCATAACCTATAATTAGGACTTAGGAATATGAACGCTGATTTTAGGATTGAACTCTTTATTAAAGATCGGAGAAATACAATTACACACCAAGCCGCCATTTAATGGAAAGTGTGCTACAGACAATCACAAAAAAGAAAGCCCCTTTTTTAATAACTTATTGTCTATTCTTACTCACATTCTAGACCACCCCACATAACAAAAAAGACATTGAAACACAAAAGTCTCAGTCAACACTTTATTACAATAAGAACACAAAGCCATTGCCAGAAGTGCAGATAGGTGATAAAGTGTATTATATCAAACACAAGCCACAAGGTGTTAGGATCCCAGGTGCAATCTCAGATGCATGCGCAGAGCCTCCAAGCTTTGTAGCAAAGTCCCCAGAAGGAGAATTCCGGAGAAATCGTTTGCGTATCCTCAAACCTCCCTCCTCAGTCACTGCCACACCTCAGGTAGTAAGTAGTAGAAAACAGAACAAACATTATTAACACACAGAATAATGTCAATGTCCCTAACACAAGTGCAAATAGTGCACCGGCAGTAATGTCGCTTTCTGGTAGGATGATTAAGAAACCAGCATGTTATTGTAATTAAGTTTAATCTTAAGCTAGTAATTAAGATTGTTACAAATTACTTTTGTTTGTTAATTGTAAAAATGACAATTTAGATTCAATTTCAATAATAATAATTAATGATAGTAATTGCTTATGTCAATGTCAAATTCCAAATGTCAGATTAACAGTTGTGATTCGTTCAAAAATCGTAAGTGTAGAAATTGTAAGATTCCTGGCTTGGATACTAGCCTTAAAAAGTAAAATAAAATTGAAATTTTACTTACCTTTTTATAATGGGGGGATTTCAGGTATAGCAACACTAGGCAGTAATCTATTGTCTATGGCCTCCGCGATTGGTCCCGAGTCTTGGCTAGCGTCACGTAAGCCTCTACATTTATACTCTTTCGTTATATATATATTTTTCTTTCTTTCGTTACACGTGAGAATCTGAACCCCCCCAGAGCTTTTATTTCAAAATAATAATCTTTGATCAAAATATTAACTTACCTAAGTTATTTTGAAATCTGATTAGAAGTTTAATTTACCAGGAGTAATTCAAACTACAGGGACTGCAATTGGTACGTGTACCCTAAAACCTAAACCTGGTTACATACATACACAACGATAATTGACTATGTGTGTTTAAATGATGATGATGATTTAATAAAGCACTAAGTATTTGTATTTACAAGTGTACACTGTTATTTTATGAATTACCTAATAGCTATGTTTAATTTTTCAGCTACTGACTGCAAGGAACGATGGAAGAATATCCACCGAAGATATGCAAAAGTACACAAAGCACAAGTTCTGCAATCGGGATCAGCAGCAACTAAAATCAAGGAATAGTCATCGGGATCAGCAGCAACTAAAATCAAGGAATAGCCATCGGGATCAGCAGCAACTAAAATCAAGGAATAGCCATCGGGATCAGCAGCAACTAAAATCAAGGAAATCTGGGACCACATATACGATTCCTGAACAATTTTATTTTTCTCGACCTTCTAAAAGTAATATTAAAGCACCGGAATAGTTAAACATCTCCGACGATGACAATAATACCTCGGGTGTGGAGTCAAATAGTTCACTTCCAAAACCTACAGAGGGAAATTCTGCTTCACCAGTAACAGATTATATGCAATCAACTTCAGCCACACCACCACACCAGTGAATAAAATCCACCTACACTAAAAGATGTCCACAAATTAGCCTACGAGTTTTTCTCAGCAAAAAAACAGAAATTAAATAAGAAAACCGATTCAACAGATTCAGAATTAGATCTTTGTTTCCTCAAAAGTGTGTTGCCGGACATGATGGCCATGACTCGGCTGCAAAAACGACGATTTAAAATCGAGGCACTGAATTTGTCGTTTAACATTTTGCAGATAATGAGAATGTTACAACTACCGGCGCAAGGAGCGAGAGGCCATTCGGTAGACCGTATTCTGGAAGCAGCAAATATTCCAATAGTTGCACGCCAATTTATATTGAGAGTGTTCAGCAAAATTCAGAAACTGCAACTCGGCAAAATTCAGTAAACAAATAAAAACGCAAATGTGGTTCCAATCACCACAGACAAACCTAGGACAACAGAAGTCCAAAATTTTCATTTTCTCCCACAATATTCTGTTATTACTTATTAGCTCAATCTCTTCTCAGCCGACTCAAAACAACGAGGATTTGTTTACATCATAAAAAAATTATTAACTAATTAAACTTCTGAAAACAGTTCATTCCAACATTATTTAATTTATTAATCTTGCTTGAATAATTAAAAATTGACATTAGTACACTATGTTTCAATTTTATAGTTCTTGAATTAATAAAAAATCTTGAAATCGGTTTATCTATTTTAATTAAACATAACAAACTTGTTCTTTACCTTAATCTAAAATAAGTAAAATTCGGTGTTGCTCACTACACCGGTTAACGATAAAAATTGAGCGTAAGCTTAATAATTTACTTAATATAAATAAAGCATCAAGTAATAAGAAAGCAATCAAAGATTCGCACTTCCCAAATAAAAGGGTATTAAGTCCAAGAAAGTGACTTTTTTTTTATTTGCGTTTCGAAACCTACGTTTATTTCTCTACTAGCTTCTGCCCGCGACTTCGTACGCGGATCCTGTTGCTTTTGCCAGCGACAACGGGGTCGTCAAGAAAATCGAAGATCTGAAACGTTTGATGTAGAATTCTGAGGCCCGGGGACGGGAAAACAACTGGATGAGCGAGACGATTGAAGACGTTCCAGATCTTTCATTTTCGTAAGTCCACAGGAAATGCCCATCAGACTAAACAACTTTTGCTAAGACGTCATTCCTTAATATGTTATAGTGTCGCTGGGCTTTGGAGATTCACAACAGGGTTCCAGATCTCCAAATTTATTCTCACAGCAGAAAATGCTCTTCACGTGGAATAATTTTTGCTATGACACCATTTTTATATCTCTTATACTTTAGCTGTTCTGATGCGGTTCTGCATCAGGTGTTCCAATTTCCAAAATAAATTATAGCCTATATGTTGCCCAGACTTAATACCTACACAACAAATACCTTTTCTTCCCGTTATTCTGTCAAATAAATATGCCTTCGGGCTTGTGTTATTTGAGTGTTTAATTTCCTTTTCCATTTATCGTCGTGACACGGTAGCCTACCCGGTAACGCAGGGGAGCAGTCACTTAGATTTTAATTGATCAGGTATCTTCAAATTTAAACTATAACTATGCCTAGAAAGAGGTCAAATCTTTCCCAACGTTCCAAAGGAGCTAAAAGATTGAGGATCATAAGATTCTCAAGAATCTACCGAGGAGCGTCAAGAGAGACGTAGAAACCTCTTCGGATCGCGAAGCACACCTGCGTTCTCAGCGTATTTACGCATTTACATCCAGGTCTCTAGAGACCAGTGAAGAAATCATGCATTGTCTCGTGAGTCGCAGACGTTCACGGATAGATAATTGCGCATTAGTTCTCAGCGTATCTACGCATCTGCTTCTAGGTCTCTAGAGATAAGTGCGGAACATGATGCGCGACTGTCCGCTATGTTAAGCGTTTGCCTAGGTTGGCCCGTGGATGGGTTACCTCCCATTACATACCGAGTTTCCTCACTTCCTCGCTGAACATCTGATGCAGCACCGCAACAGACCAGCTAAACAACAGAGAGTGCTCATCAGGCTGAACAACTCTTGCTAAGACATCATTCCTATATATGTTATAGTGTAGCTGGGCTCTTGGAGTTCCACATCAGCTGTTCCAGGTCTTCAAATTTTATACGACAACAGAGAGTGCTCATCAGGCTGAACAACTCTTGCTAAGACGTCATTCCTATATATGTTATAGTGTAGCTGGGCTCTTGGAGTTCCACATCAGCTGTTCCAGGTCTTCAAATTTTATACGACAACAGAGAGTGCTCATCAGGCTGAACAACTCTTGCTAAGACGTCATTCCTATATATGTTATAGTGTAGCTGGGCTCTTGGAGTTCCACTTCAGGTGTTCCAGATCTTCAAATTTATTCTCTTAGCAGAAAATGCTCATCACGTGGAACAATTTTTGCCATGGTACCGTTTTTGTATCTCTTATAGTTTAGCTGGTCTGTTGCGGTGCTGCATCAGATGTTCAAGTTTCCAAGATAAATTATAGCCTATATGTTGCCCAGATTTAATACCTTTACAACAAAAAAAAAATCATTTAAATCCGTCGAGTAGTTCCGAAGATTAGCGTGTACAAACAAACAGACATACAGACAAACAGACAGAATTTTTATTTTGGATTCGTGCTCTATTACTGTTTCCAAACCCCCCTCACTAATTTTTTTTTAAATATATTCAATGTACAGACACAGTTTTTTTACTGTTTTATTATATGTATAGATAAACTGGTAAGACACCAGTATTTTAGTTCAAATAGTTTCTGGAATATGGCAACACAATTCTTTATTAACCGTTAACTTACGCTATTCCCGAACCGATTAAGACGGTAGCATCTTAGTTGATTCAGTTGCCGCGCAGTGCTTGTACGCGTCACACGCTTTCATTTCGAGTTGCGACCAGTTCGTTGTCAATCTCGGAGCAAAATCTTAAAATGTAAGTATTCTATACATTATTATTTTTACTTAATACCCTATTGCCTGTTAAGATATAATGAATTAGTAGTTTTATTTTAAAATAATACCATATTGGCTGTTCAATTTTAATCAACTCGTGAATTTAAATGAAATTATTTAAAGATGATACTTTATAGCTCTCGATTTGATTGAGATAATACTTTATTGCTTGTAATTGATGCTCAGTGACTGGGGGTCACAAATGAATTGTTACCTTTTTGTCTGTTATTTATTTTTACTTTTCTTTTAAATTTGAGCTTATCTCAAAACTATGAAGCGGAGTAAAAATGACTGCATTGATAATGAGGGCCAGTCTACGATCGCCAAAGTACACCCGAGAGCAATTCAAGCGATAGAGATGAAGACCCATTTGCTAATGGTGACGATCCTAGTGACTGTGATCCAACGTCCATCTCCAAGCTAGCTACATACAATTTGACTGTTTCTGAACTGGTGACCGGACTAACTACTTGCTTTGTGTGGTATGAAGGTCAAGGGCAAAGAGGTGTTACGGAAATAGGTACTTGCATTTTGAAATTAATCGAAAACAAGGAGGAGAACATGAATTCAGAAGATTTGGAATTCGTATTCTTTTCAGATAATTGCTGTGGGCAGCAGAAGAACAAAATAATGATAGCACTGTATATTTATGCCGTAAATAAATATAACCTAAAAAGTATTACACAGAAATTCCTTATTAAAGGCCACACACAAATGGAAGGTGATTCCTTTTAGTCTACCATAGAAAGAGGCATCAAAAGATCTCTGAAGTCTGGTCCTATTTATAGTCCTCAAGAATACGTTAGTATTATAAAAAGGCATGTATTTAATGCGGCAACTAAGTAAAATGAATATAGGTTTAAAAAAAAATAGAGTGGGTACCATATATAATGGGTTGGCAGCTAATAAGGAGTATCGTAATAAGTAATAGGTAGCATATTAATATATCAGTAATAAGCTCCGTTTTAATTTAAACTAGCATCAAGTTTTTCTTTTGGGAACTGAATTAATATCTAAGCGGAAACTTAATGGCGAAAATAAAATAGAAAATGGGCATTCATAAATAATATAAATCAGATTCTATTTAAAATTGTTTGTATGAAGAATAAATATAAACTAGCTTATATTATACATATATTGTGTGACTTTTAATAGCTTTAAATAAACTCTAAAATGGCATGCAGAAAAAATATTTTGCGGCCTTTATTTTCAAAATTATAGGTGAATAAATTAAAAAAATAAAAAGAGTAATTACTTTTATTTATTTTTAAATAATCATAGAAGACTGTAGTTATACCTAAGTATTAAAGTTACACAGTAAAAAGTTACGCAGTTAGACACAATTAAATAAAAAAATATATATATTATTGTATTATTAGGGCAGGTTTAGATTTGGCAGGACGCCCTCGCTTTCTTTTTTGACCAATTGGAATCAATTTGGCCTCTAAAGGCGGAGTGGCTAGTTTCAACCTTATGGCGAGGCCTATTATATACACACATATATTTTAAAAAATTGAGGGCAATTGCACATGCCTTTCTTCCATTCTGTTCTTGGCAGTACAACTTTCCAGAACGCAAAGTTTTTTTCTTTATACTCATCAAATGTATGCCATGTTTCGTTTTATATGCCATAACCGTAGCCCTAGCTTTCTCACTAGGTACTATATAAACGTTGTTTGTATAATCCGATGCTAAAGTCTTTACTTTAATGTTCTGCTTTGCCCAACAATATCCTTCTGTCCATTCTTTGAGTTCAATGTTGTGTGTCTCTGGGAATAAGTCTTCAGAGATTTGGTTTGACCATTGGGTAACCATATCACTCGCCACAACAAGGAAACGTGAAAGGGGAAAACGTTCCCGCATCGTATTATGATCTTTGATGATTTCGGAGCATCCTAAAACAAGCATACTATTTGCTTAAAAGTATTCTTCTCAATGTAACTAGAATATGTTATTTAAGTTGAAGCAATAAACGTTTTTATATTTTTTTTTAATATTATATTGATAGTCTTGTTAAATGCTTCTAAAGCGTTGTTTGTGGTCGGTGAAAGGGTTGCTGCAGCCCCAAAGTACCAGTTAGGGTTTTTGACTAGCCACTCCCTTTTAAAGTATTGTATGCATGCTGTCTTAGTAGCATGTTTGGCAACAAAAGCATGGGCAGCAGCATTGAAAACATCAACTGATGATGCATTATGCAAAGCGTCTATATCTTGCAAAATATCTTTTCTGTATCTTTTTTCTACAAACTTTTCAACAGATTTGTTTTAGTATGAGCGTCGATGCCGTAGTCGCCTCGAGTGCCAATATTTTCGTGATTATGTTCAGCATCTGTATGATATGCAAGAAAATTGTCGGTTCCACTCTCAAATAACAAATAAAGTTCTGCCGCACACTGTGGTCCCTTCTTCCGAACTTTATTACACCTGTAAAAACGTTTTTGCCCCTCTTCTGCCATTCGCGTAAATTTCCGAGACCAAGTATTTTTTGAATTCACGAAATCTTCCGCCTCTTTCAAGTTTGAAAATCTAGATTTAAAAACCCAAAGTTTGTTTCGTCCACGTTTGGGTTTCGTTGGTCCTTGATCCTCTGATTCTGCTCCTTCATCACAATTTATTTCACGACTTGGTCCAGCTAACTCTAACTGACTCATCTCCACATATAAATCACTAAATACTGGTAATTCACTAAAATATTACGCAAAATAAACAAAACTAAACATTAACGTGCACATTACCGGCGAATAATGAAAACAATAACAATCTAGAAGTCGCGTGGGCCCGCCGCCCGCGCCGCTTGCTATTGGCCGTGCACCCGCACGCACCCCGCCACCCCGCACTACACTCGTATCCAACCATCGCACCTTCCGCCGTTTTCATGAAATTATGATCAAAAAATATTAATAATTAACTCTTATTCATTTTTATTGTACTCGTTTTAATATTTAGAGCTGCCCGCAAAGCGAAGCCTGAAAGTGGGTTTTTAGACGGCACGAAATAGTTGGTAATATATTATCTTTGCCACCCTACTAACATTATTAGTCGCCAAGTCATTATTTATAGCTCCTCGCCTAATATTTTATTTGACTGGTATAGTTTATTTGCTACCTAAACGCAGCTGCTAGTTTTTAGTTTTTATAACACCTTTAATTTTGAACCTTACATAATATAATAGTCGCGAAAATATTTAATCGCTGGCAAGTTATTTTATTTGTTGCAAACATTTAGTCGACTTTTAAGTTATTAGTCACTCGGAAAATAATAAGCTTTATAAATACTGCAAAAAAAAATCCACCATTCCTTGCGGTCCAAGTACCGCACAAGCATAGTACCGTACAAGAGCCTATGCCGATGAAGAGTTTAAACATATCGAAATAAGAAAAGGTGGCACAAGGCAAAAAAAAAATGTATACACTTTTCCAGAAGGTTTGGACAAAGGTTATTCCTCGAAAATTGTCAGTGAAAAGAAGAAGCAGGATATTTTAAAACTAATTGAAAAACGACACATTCCACAGACCTACTGTGATTTTTATAAATATTTGTAATTATGTAAGTAATTATCTATTTTCTTATTTTAACTTTACCTGATTCTGATTAAATTAATAATTATGGGACGGTTTAAATGCCATTGAAAATGATAATACTAGCTTAAAGCTTAGCATAGTAGAAATGCATATAGTTAAAAAAAAAAACTATTTTGAGGAGTACCTATCCTATAGTTTTTATGGAAACCATAGAATATAATGAATAAAATGAAATCTCCAGATTGGGACCACAGATAAGATATTAGTAGATAGCTACAGATACGACAGTGACATTTCGGCAGAAAGTTTCCAAGTGTTCCGTTTTGGCGCTGCTGTAGTCATCGGGGTTTTGACACGAGTCTATAGTTATAGGTATGTACAGTAGGACCGAGTGTAGGTGTAATAGTAACCTATGTGTAATAGTGAGTGCAGGAAAATATTGTTATCGATTACTAGTGATGTTCTATATTATATCGACTTTTTAATTTATATCGATGCTTTAATGGCGCCTTCTTAGTGTTGATTTATTTTTGAGATTCAGGTAATCATAATAAAAACAATTTAATAATTTTTAGGTTTTTATTTGTTTAAACATTTTTTTCTTAACCTATTGCTTTTGTATTTTATTATAGCCCGTTATTGAGGCTCTCCCATTTTCAAAACATATTTTTCTTCGACGACGCCCTTCAAAACTTTATTAATTATATTGCACCAAATGTGGACTTGCAATCTTTATAATTTTGTTGATAAATGTGTTCACTTCTACCATATGGTGCTCCGCACACCCTAGCCAGGAATATCTCATTTTACTTATCATTTCATTTCTTAAGTTTTTTTTTTATGTTGGGTTTATGACAATTACTATTGAGATAGGTGTGAATTACGGAAGCGACGTCTCTGTAGAGCATTAAAAGTCTTTCAGTAGGATATACTAAATGATGGTTTTTTAGTGATTTGTATTCTCTAAATTGTATGTAACTATGTACATTTTTGTTAGGCTTGGTAGTATAAGTATGCAAGCAAGCCTTGCACTTTAAAGCTTTAGTTATTTTTCTACAAATATAACCA
Source organism: Eugnorisma glareosa (assembly GCA_947578425.1). Taxonomy (NCBI): domain Eukaryota; kingdom Metazoa; phylum Arthropoda; class Insecta; order Lepidoptera; family Noctuidae; genus Eugnorisma; species Eugnorisma glareosa. The sequence goes on along the minus strand of OX387960.1, from coordinate 11,904,452 downwards.
GCTGTGTACGCTGAGCAGTGGACTTTAATTTTCTCAAAGATCACCTGATCCCTTGATTTTTTTTCTATTGGACGTTCCTGTGAAGAGGATGGGAGTTCTATTGTACTCGTATCTTTCATGGAATTTTATTTGAATTTGAGTTTTCAAATAAACATTTTACATTTAATAAAGCCTCTCTATCATCCTCTTCACAGTTGGCAAATTTAGAATGAGGACTCAGTACATTGGATATTAATAACGATTTAAAAGAATATACAAAGGCGTTTGCAAGTGGGTTAAAGTTTCTATAATTTAGAGCCCTTATACGTCCAAAAAAATTTTCAAGTGGGTCTTGATTGATGTATCTGGGATAATAATAGTCCACGCCATATTTATCAAACAATAATTTAGAAATTCTTATAAAACTTTCTAGGGTGGTCCAAAACGAATGATGTAGTGAGTTTTTCTTTAGAGCTCGTCTTAATTTTCCTCTTTTTGCACCACTAGGGTAGCCATTAACACTGTCATACAATTCATCAAAAATTCAACAACTTCTGCTGTTGTGGCCATTGTACCTCCAGAATCTGGACCATGTAATTTATCTGAAAATAAGAATAATAAACACATTAGTAAACGAATACCAGTTTTGGAGAAATGGGGACTCTCTTTTTCTCTTTGGATCTTTACAATAGGTACATGCTACAGAAAAAAGGTTAGCCAGAGAGTAGGTTGGTAACTGTCCAACAACTCTGGGTACGACTGATCCGGGATCATTTTAAATCTTTGTAGGCTTTTCTGCATTAGAATATAGTCAAAGTTTGAAAAGATAAAATTACGCGATCACACTTAAAAGACTGGATGGATTTTGATGAGATTTGGTACACAAAGTAATAGACTGAGAAATGAGTACATGAGAATGTACTGGATTATCAAATAGGAAAACTTATCAATCTCACTAACTTATATTTATGCAGTGATAGCCTAGTGGTATGACCGTTGGACTGCCAAGTCAAAGGTCTTAGGTTCGAACCCAGGTACGCACCTCTAACTTAGATCTGATACTCGTATACCAGATAAAAAATATTTTAATAAAGGTTTTGCCATTAAATTAAGTACCTATTAAGTTTTACAAAAGAATTTGTACTTACTGACTGCATTGGTGTATTTCAACATAGCCGCCATTCTAGCACTTAGCACCTGAGCTGCTACACTTACTTTCATTTTCTTCATTTTTTTTTAATCTACATGATGGGCTGTTAATTTTGGCAATGCTTTCTTGTGTCCTAGTTTGCTATCTACATCATATACTTTTAATGTTTTTCCAAGATGCAGTCTTGCCATTCCAAAAAATGTCTTTTGTTAAAAAGTTATTTCGTAAACCTTTTAATAGGTGAGGTGGGTCATGGAAAATGCTTATATCATGCCCATCAATGTTTACTGATACATCTCCAAAAAAAAACATTTTTATTCCTATTACAAAAAAGAATGAAGATAAACTTTAGTCATTAGTAATAATTTGTATTTACCATGATGAACACCTTGGAGATTCCTGCTTTTAATTGTATCTTCCCTTAATCTTTTTACCGCTGTCCGAAATGTGGATCCTTGGTCACATACAAGACCCATTGGAATTAAACCAAACCAGTTAAAGCCACTTGGGACACCATTTGCTTCAAAATGTTTTGAAGTTCAGATGCTGACACTGTGCCTTCACAGAAGTTGTATAATAAAATGCTCAAATATGTTTAGCTGTTGACTGTATTGCCAATTTAGTTAAAACACAAGAGCAAAGGTAACCTGACATGACACCAAGAGTGAGAAATTCTTAATCTAATGAAGTTACCAGTACTGTAGCGGACTGAGCCTAATCACCACACTGCTGGTTTACAAGACTTCCTATTTTAAAGGGGACTGTTATACGAAAGTAAACGCCGTGATGGTTGGTGGTAGACTGGTCTTTTTAATGGAAAACAAAATATCAAAAATACAGCATTCGAAATATAAAAGAAACATTGTACAAAATATACCAAAAAGTATAAAAATTACAAAAAGGTGCGTCGTGCACATTCCTTCCCCCCAAAGTTAAGCACTCAGCTTGAGCAGCTTCCTCAAGGGCCTCTTCAGTGTGCCCGCTGCAGTCCTGACTTCCGCCACTCGGATCACCCCATCGCGGCCCGGGTAAGTCGCTGAGATGCGCCCTCTCGGCCAGGAGCCCCTCGGTAGGTTGCCGTCAGCCACCAGGACCAGATCGCCCACAGCCAACTCTGGAACGTCGCCTTGCCTGGGTCTGGGAATGAGATTCGGCAAGTACTCTTTAACCCAGCGCTGCCAGAAGTGGTCCGCCAGTCTGACCGCTTTGCGCCAACCGCTTCTCGACACCAGATCACGGTCCGTCAAGGTTGCTGGAACGGGACGCCCCGATGAAGCTGCAAGGAGGAAATGATTTGGGGTGAGCGCCTCTTCGCTGCCGGGCTCTACCGAAACGTGCGTCAGGGGGCGGGAGTTGATTAGCCCTTCTGCTTCTGCGAGTACGGTTCGGAGAACTTCTTCTGTCGGAGCACGTTCGGTGAGGGTCGCTCGGAGTGCTGTCTTCACACTTCTCACCAGTCGCTCCCATACTCCACCCATAAATGGAGCCGATGGAGGAATGAAGCGCCAACTAATTTTCTCCGTTGCAGCATATTCTATGGCTGCGTCCCCGTAGAGTGCACGGAGTTCTCTTCTTGCCCCGATGAATGCGGTGCCATTGTCAGACCAAATCTCAGAAGGCGTTCCTCTGCGAGCCACGAAGCGCCGAAGACTCATTACAGCAGAATCTGTCGACAAGCTTCCAACAACGTCCAAGTGGATGGCGCGGACGACTAGGCACGTGTACAAAGCGACCCATCTCTTCTCCCGTCTTCGGCCAATAGTCACTTGAACTGGTCCAAAGTAGTCTAGCCCAGTGAATGTAAAGGGGCGCTTGTGGTGAGCTAAACGTGCCTCCGGTAAATTCCCTGTAGGCGGCTGGAATTTCTCAGCTCGGCGAATGCGGCATAGCTGACAACGGAAGGCAACGGAGCGGACGACGTTTCTTAAGCTGAGCAAGTAGAAGCTCTGACGAAGCTCGTTGACCACGGTCTCTGTGTTGGCATGGGCGGCTCGGCGGTGGTGGTGGTCTACTAGTAGCTGGACGGCAGGGTGCTTCCCATCGAGGATGATGGGGTTTTTTGTGGCTTCAGGCACTCCCGAGGCTGCGGCGATACGGCTGGATAGGCGTATGAGGCCGTCTTCATCCACAATCAGTGACAGTCGGAACAGCCGACTGGTGCGAGGTATGGGCAGGGGAGGGAGACTGCTCAAACACATCATCTCAACAGGAAATGAGTCCAGCTGTGCCTGGAGCAAAATGTGCGTCTCGGCCAGGCGCATATCGGCAGCTGTCTCATGCGCTGAATGTGGAGAGCCAAAAGAGCTTGAAGGCTGAAAAGAAAAGGTTAGTATCCGCCCTTGCTCACGCACTAAATTATCTACCTGAAGCCCCCTACGTGATAATGAATGGAGTCTTATAAGAGTTATATATTTATGAGCTTTATAAGTTGCACGTACCAATCTCAGCCAAGAGCTAAACCGCTTGGGATCAGCTGAGACTGGCACATGCCTCTCTACGCTACCGATGAGGTAAACTGCTGTGGTATATGCCGGATTCCTACTCTCTTCATTTACGGTTGGGAAGGAACTAGGCTCACTAGGCCAGTTAGAAGAAAGCAAGAATTCTGGACCAGTGATCCAGCGAGACTCTAGGGATAACGTAGTGCGTTTTAACCGGGTTGCATCGTCAGCGACGTTCAACTCGCTAGGCACCCACCGCCAATCACTGGCACTCGTTAACTCCAGGATCTCGCCGACTCTATGCGAAACAAAAGGTTTGAATGAGCGGGCCTCGCTTCGTAACCAACTCAACACCGTCATTGAATCACACCAAAAAACTTGCCTGACGGGTCTCAAACGATGAGAATTGCAGATTGTTGAAGCGAGGCGCGCGGCGATCAACGCTCCCTGCAGCTCCAACCGCGGAATCGACACCGGCTTTAAAGGAGCTACACGGACCTTGCTGCAAACCAGTGCGAGCTTGACTCCTCCATCCTTAAGTACGAACCGCCAGTAAGCCACCGCAGCAAAGGCAGACTCGCTGGCGTCAGAAAAAACATGAAGCTCGCAATGATTCACTTCATAGTCGGCTAGGCAGTAGCAGCGTGGGATCTGCAATTCGGCAACCCCAAACAAATCCTGAAACCATAGCCTCCACGCTGCACTGTCCTGCTGTGAAAGTTCTTCATCCCACTCGAGACCCTTGCGCCACGCATTTTGAAACATGATGCGACCGGTCACTACTAGAGGCGCAATAATTCCGAGGGGGTCGAAAACTCGCATCACGTGGGCCAAAACCACCCGCTTGGTAAGCTTTTTTGGCAGCCCATCCTTTTTTAATCCAATATTGAAACCGACACAGTCTGTAGTGGGCTGCCAAATAAGGCCAAGCGTCCTCACAGGAGTGGCCAGGTGGCCCAGGTCCACGGGTGAAGTCACCGGCACCTCCAGCAATGTCTCCCTCGGTAACAACGTCAGAGCCGAGGCACTGTTGGAGGCCCAGCCACGCATTTCAAAACCCCCGTTTTTGTGGACAGCGTGAATATCAGCGGCCAGTTTTGCTGCTTCATCCACACTGTCAAGGCTGCAGATGCAATCGTCCATATAATGGTCGCAAATGATTGCACGTGCTGCGTCCGGGTATTGTGTCTGATGCTCGGCCGCATTTTTATTTTTAATGTAAATTGCCGTAAAGGGACTAGAAGCGGCACCGAACATCATCGACGACATCCGGTAAACGCGCAGCGGTTCGCGTGGATTATCGCGCCACAAAAACCTCTGCGCGTCACGGTCTTCAACGCGAATTTTAATTTGCGGAAACATTTCCCGAATGTCCGCGGTCAACCCAATTTTGCCTTCTCTAAATCGAAAAAGAACGCCGAGTAGTGGCACAAGCAGGTCAGGGCCCGGTAACAACAACGAGTTTAGTGAGACGCCCTTGGATTTGGCAGCGGCATCGTGCACAACCCGCAGCTTATTAGGCTTGTTTGGGTTGACCACGCCGAAGTGAGGCAGGTACCAAATACGTGGCCCTGTGGGTGTCTCTGGACACAGCTCGGCGTAGCCCTTCCCAACCATATCGAGAACGTTGGCACGATACCGCTCCGCGTAGGCACCATCCCTACACAACTTCTTCTCCAAGCCTAAAAACCTAGATAAGGCGAGGTTGTAACTATTAGGTACCGATAAAACGTCAGACTTCCAGATCAGACCTACTTCAAAACGACCACTGGGCAGGCGGCGTGCTGTGCGCTCAATAATCTGATCAGCACGTTCGTCATCAGCATTGCGCGCCTCACGTTTCGAAATACCTATAGACTCGAGTTTGTACTGCTCCTTAATAAGCTGCTCTAATTCGGAACGGTCGCTGTGGGCTACAGTCGCGGATTCAAACAGTGTGGCGTGGCTAACAACATCAACCTGAGTAGTTGAACTACAACCGAAACCGAATAATACCCAACCAAGCGCAGTACGAATCGCGACAGGTTGTGACTTAGACCCCTTACGTGTGGCCCTAGATACGGTGAGATGCCAGTTGTCAATGCCAATGATGAGCATTGGCTGAATATTACCGTAACACAACTCATCTGCAAGATCCGCAAGATATGGGTATTTCGTGACGGCGTCCCTGTTGACAAACTGAGACGACACCCCTAGACTGCCAATAGATCTAGCCCTACGAATAAGGTGACTATCTTTCGCGTGACGACCCTTGATGTAGAAGTCGACGTAACGCACCAGTGCGTTCTTATTAAGGCCCCCTATGCAATCTACGTGAACGCGTCCTTCTGGCCCCTTAACACCTATCTTAGCAGCAACCTCCGCATCAATAAAAGTAGCGGTCGACCCGTCGTCCAATAAGGCATAAGTATCGACACTACCAGACGGACCAGACACAGTTACAGCAACAACTTTCAGTAACGGGCGAAGACTCAGCGATTGCGCCGGACTTTCAGCTGAAAAAGAAGTTGACGCGTGGGACAGGATTTCTTTCCCTTCAGCAAGAGAAACTATAGGTACGGAGCTCGACGCGCACGGGGCGGAGCTCAGCGTGGACGGCGCAGTATCGTCGTCCTCTTCTAAGCCTACGTGAGCTGCGGCTGCGCGCTCACTAGCACTGTGCAACAACCTATGATGGCGGAATTTACAATCGCCAATGTCACACAAACTTTTTGCTGAACACGAACTTAGCCTATGCCAACCTTCTTTGAGGCACCTGTGACAAATTCTTTTCTTTTTTATAAAACGCCACTTGTCATCTACTGACAAGGAAAGAAATTTGTCACATTGCGTCAATGAATGCTGTTGTTGACATAAAACACAATGAATTTTGCCTGAAACAGTCGTGGATGAACTATTTTTAGATTTTGACCGAGATTTCTCTCCATCAACGACTGCGTGCACCTTATCCCTGAATCGGCTATTGGCAGCGGAAGTCGAACTCGGTGCGCCAGCCGATTCAGGGAGGAGACCGAATCTAGACTGAAGCTCGACTATGTTGGCCAGGAAATCGGCGAACATGTCGAGCATGGGTAGACCACTGGCCGCGTGACTGCTGGCGTAGGCCACCCATTGTGCTCGTAACAGTGCGGGGACTTTAGAAATAACCGATTGAATCAGCTCTGGCGATGTTAGGTAGTGAGGCTGGTCGAGTAGCCGAATCGCTTCCACACAATTACGAACACGACTGGCAAAAATAGCAAGGTCTTTACCTTCACCGGAGACGCGCGGTAAAGTGCGCATTGCAGCTGCCTCCTGAGCCACTATAAGCTCGGGGCGGCCGAAGCGCGTATCAAGCGCGCGCAGCACGACATCAGGCTCACGCGCCGTTGCCAGCAGCATCATGACCGCTTCACGCGCGCATCCCTTCAATGCTTTGTTCAACCTAGCTAGATTTTCCACTGCAGAATGTGAGTCCATCGTATCTAGAAAGGCTCTTTTTAAAGAAAGCCATTCTAGATGCGATTTACCGTCGAAAAACGGCAATGGAAAATCCCTATCACCCCTACGGTGGCATGCGCCTTTATTAACATTATCTATGAGAATGCCTAACGACTTCACAAGGCGGTCTGAATCGCTGGAACAGAGATGCATGTTAGCATTTGTAGCTGTTGTGGCTAGGTCAGCCGGTTTTATAGGCGAAACCGGGGCTGGGGCTAGGCGAGAGGGGGCGACCGAGATAATTGAATGAAACTCGACGGGGTCAGCTAGGCCAACTGGATCAACTTTCAGAGCAGCTTGCGATTTTTGCAGCCAGTCATTGACCGAACGACTGCTTCTCGAACTACGATGACTGGCATCAGCATCTATAGCCGCCAATTCTGCTCGGAGTTCCAACTCCGCTGCCTCGCGCTCTCGCGCGGCGACCCTCTCTGCGGCGACCCTCTCTGCGGCGACCCTCTCTGCGGCGACCCTCTCTGCGGCGACCCTCTCTGCGGCGACCCTCTCTGCGGCCTCCTGCTCTAATTCAGCCATACGGCGAGCATGTAAAGCCTCTGCGGCTAACTTTCTAGCCACCATTGTAGCAGAAGAACGAGATGAAGTTCTACTTACTGGTCTCGACGGAGTCTGGATTGTAGTGACGGGCCTCGGCGGGGTCTGATTGCCGGAGACGGAAGGGGTCTGGACTGCGGCCGCCGCGTCGGCGGGTGAATGGCTGGGCCCTGGTTGCTCCAGCTCCTTCTCCACAGCGTTCCCTTCAGCCCCCATCTTGGCACCCGCACGAGTACGCACCATCACCAATATTTGCTAGACTGGCTGTAGAAGGACCACGATGTAGCGGACTGAGCCTAATCACCACACTGCTGGTTTACAAGACTTCCTATTTTAAAGGGGACTGTTATACGAAAGTAAACGCCGTGATGGTTGGTGGTAGACTGGTCTTTTTAATGGAAAACAAAATATCAAAAATACAGCATTCGAAATATAAAAGAAACATTGTACAAAATATACCAAAAAGTATAAAAATTACAAAAAGGTGCGTCGTGCACAAGTACATAAAAACTAATCCTAAATATTATTGTTGCCATTGCAAGCAAAAGCACTTATGTTTAAATTATTTTCAAACAGAAGTAATATGCTACACTCTGTCGCCAGGGAGAACATATACCTCTTAACATAAATACCAAATGAATGGTCACAATATTTAAGTTTCCTGTCTCCAGCGATGTCCACAAACCCAACAATACTATCTTTTTTTTTTCATTATATGTCAAGTGTGGCGTTAGTGCAACTTCATTAAAAACAATAGTGCACAAATTTTGTTTGGTATCCCAATTTTTACAATTTTGAGCAATATGATCAAAAATTTAAGGATTCAGTCCTGGTTCCATTGACACCTTTTCAGAGAGGCGAATCAATGTCCTCTTGTTTGGTAATGTAAACATTTTTTCCAAAAGTTTATACCCTTTGGGACTCTGCTTCCTTAAAAGCAACGCCATCAATTTTTCTTCTAAAGTAAATCTTCGGGTCATTTTAGTTTTTTGCACTTGTTTCAGTTGCATAAGCAAAAATGTTTGAGCTTGTTTATTCAATACATTGAATTTGTTAAGCAGTTGTTCCCGATTTATACTAACAGCTTGTGTAAGTCTTTTTGAGGCTGAGTCACCGGAGCTTACTGCTGACATTTGTGTTACATGTTTAATAAATTTTCATCCGGTTAGACTGGAAGCCGACCCCAACATAGTTGGGAAAAGGCTAGGCAGATTGATTGATTTAAAACTATTTAGTATTAGAAGTACAACAGCATTATTATTTGCTGAAATAAGCACATAACTGTACTACAATATAATATTATAATTATGAATAATTATGTTACATAAAGGAATAAAAAGTGTAGGAATTGAATCTGGATTCAAGTAAGTCAAATGGTTTTTGGTCTTGGGAAAGCAAGAAGATTCAAAATGTTTGGAGCATATCGCAGCACTTTGGTTTGGCTGCAAAATTTTTCGTCCAGTAAGGAAAATCCACAGATTTCGTATTTTTGGTTTTTTTGGGAAACTGGTAAAAAAGAAATAAGCGTTATTAGAATAAAAAAATGATAGGAATTTGGATTTATGGGTAAACTTGCGTACTGGTGTCCCTAAAACAATATCAAAATACACTACGAGGATATTACTACAAAACAAACGGATTTGCCCGACAACCTGTCCTCCCAGAGACAGTGGGACGTACCGCTCTGCAGTATTATACGGAATACCCTTTTAAATACGTGTATCGATACTGTGGAACGTGCCCGTCTGCTGGCCGTGGGAGAATGGGAGTCGGGTTTGTCGCTTCAGGCACTTCCGTCACCCACCATTGGAACTATGATGGACGACACATCGTTCCGTGTCGCTATGAGTCTACGCTTAGGCGCACCTTGTGTTGCTCCGCATCGGTGTCACTGCGGTGAAGCTATCTACAGCCTCGAACACCATGGCCTGTCCTGATACAGGAGCGCAGGTCGCATTGCACGGCACGCTAGCATTAACGACATTATTCGTCGAGCCCTTGCCAGCGCCGGCGTACCAGCGGTATTAGAACCAAACGGTTTGGTACGTGACGATGGGAAGAGACCAGACGGCATGACGTTGGTGCCTTCGAAGGTGGGTAGGCCTTTGTTGTGGGTCGCAACCTGTGTCGACACCCTTGCGCAATCTCACGTTGCAAGCACGACGGGCTGTGCGGGCGCTGCTGCTGCGGCTGCTGAAATCCTCAAGCGGCGCAAATACTGTAACCTTATCGGTAACTACAGTTTTGAGCCGTTTGGGGTCGAAACGCTCGGGTCACGGGGCCCGAGTGCACGTCTCCTTTTTAAGGAAATATCTCACCAACTGGTCGACACTTTGCGTGACCAGAGGGCTGGCACTTACGCGCTGTCATTGCCATTCAACGTGGCAATGCTGCCAGTCTTCTGAGCACGTTTCCGGATGACATCGATGGGGCGGAGTACTTTGACGCCTAAGTGTCTATTGTCGTCGTTGTATATATGTAGAAACTTAGTTTTAGTCTTCTTTTAGCATTATTTTAGTTCTATTTGTAGTCTGTATATAATGTACATAGTGAACATAAAGTAACAAAACAAATGAAAATATCCGTTTTAACATGTTTCATTTTTCATTACTTCTTATAATTACGTGATATTATAGTGAATGACGAATTCTATACACGTTTTAAACCATAAATACTACTAGGACATTTGAAAAACTAAAACGCTTACCGATGAAAGGTTATGTCTTATTTTTTTGCTCTGGTCGATTTGTACAACCTAATACACTACACCGCCCCATAATATAAGTAATATATAATATCCACATCACGATGGCACTGACAGTTGACAGTTGTTATTGTTGGGAGTCAAACTCAAACTAAACTGGCTCCAGACAAAAAAAGGTGAGTCGCAAAAAGAGATAGAAAAACCCTTTATCTGTCTTGCTTTCTCTTTCTACTGGTTTAATAAATGTGTCCCGCTCTGATTATTATTATTATTTTAGTGACTAATCTATAGTTCATTCTCTATCTACGGTATTTCCAATTTAGTTAAAACACCAGAGCACAGGTAACCTGACATGTCACCGAGAGTGAGAAATTCTTAATCTAATGAAGTTACCAGTACATAAAAACTAATCCTAAATATATAAATGTTGCCGTTGCAAGCAAAAACACTTATGTTTAAATTATTCTTAAACATAGTTGGGCCGGGGGCCTTGCTAACAACAAATACTGTAACAATTAAACTCTGCATAAAAGCAACAAAAGTTACATATAATTTAATTTATCGGTAATGGACATAATTTTCGTACAGATCTAACATAATTATGTTTTATTATTTGGCACCTTAATTTCTACCACTCTGACTATACCATCTGGTCTAGGTATTGTCTTCACAATCCTTGAGCCGTATTATCACTACGAAGAATAACTAGGTCTCCTTCTTTTAAATTAGGATTAATATGGTGCCATTTTGGCCTGCTTTGCAGCTGTGTATATCCCCGAATCAGACTTTCCAAGTCTTGTTTAAATTTACATAAAACATTCCAAAATCTTAAATTATTAATAGTATAAGTCAGTTTCAGGATAACTCATCATAGAGGTTCCTATGAAGAAGTGGCCAGGCGTTAAATACATAAAATCGGAAACATCACAACTCATGGGAAGGAGTGGTCTTGAGTTAAGCACAGCTGCAATTTCTGTGATAGCAGTATACAAACCTTCAACAGTTCCAACAATTTTCTTAAAATGGTATTTAAAACTTTTGACCCTGCCTCCCATAAACCTCCAAACTCTGGAGAGTACCTAGGGATAAATTTTTACTTAATAAAATTAGGAGTACAATAATTATTCACAGAATCCATATGAGTTTTTGATATAAATAATTTATACAACTTATTTTACTCATTTGCCAATGAGCGCCTTTAAATGTTTTAGCATTATCACAGAAGATTTTTTCTGGCATTCCCCTTCGAGAAATGAAAAGTTTGAGGCATGCTAAAAAGGCTTCAGTGGTGAGATCACTGACCAGCTTCATGTGGATTGCCTTTGTAGCAAAACACACAAAAGTGCCACATAGCCTTTTGTGATTAATGGTTTCCTGATTCTAGAAGCTTTAACATTAAAAGGTCCACAAAAGTCCACCCCAACTAGCGATGGGCGAGTCGAGTTAATTGATTAGAGTAACTCGAATCAAACCGTAAACGAGTCAACTCGGATTCAGATTTTAGCAACTCGGTCGATGGAACGCACACTGCAAGGCGTGCGCGGCCTGCGCCGAGTCTCACGAGTTGACGAGTCACACAACGCGCGCGGCCACAGAGTACTATAATATAAAAAGGAACGCGCGGCTCTCGTCGGTGTTGCATCATGCTGTTCTATTTCACTCAACTCGCATCGGGCATCGAGTTAGTGAAATAGAACTCGGGCTGAGTCGGGCTCGCTCGGCCAGGATCGGAAACGGAATATGAATATGCATGTAATTTTTGCCCATAATAGAATAGTTTTACTATTTGTTTATGCTTTAATAAAGCAAAAATTGCCATAACAATATTATAGTAAAATCTTAGTGAAACTTTAAGTAGGTAATTTTCAAAAAGTGTTTCTTTGAGTACCGGAGTTATCGAGGACAATGCGTTTTGTGTTTGCGTTCCGTTTCACCAAAAACACGCTACTTAAAATATTAAATTGTAAAATAAGTGTTGTATTAAATAATTAAACAAGTGTACCACAATGTTTTTAAGGGCCAATGCATTTTTAAGAAATAAAAACAGTTTTGTATTTCTTGCATTTAACGTAATGCGCGAATGAAAAACTGCGGTGAACGTTTTGTTTTTGAATTTAGATTGACATTTTGTAGTTTTATTAGTTACCGTCGGTGACCAGCGCGCGACCTTACCTTTTTGCCTTGGTAGTGACCTGTTCTGTAGTGTTTTGTATATAGTGGCACCAAATAAAAGAAGTGTGGCGTGGGAGTTCTTTGGTAAAAACAATGAAAATAACAAAGTGATATGCAAATTGTGTTCAGCTGAATATAAATACCCAGGAAATACGACAACATTAGTAAAACATATTAAGAAGAAACATTTAGTTCAGTACAGTGAAGCGATTGGACAAAATTTACCTAGTGACAGAAATGAAAATAGTGCATCTGAACAGAGTTCTAGTAATTCTTTGATTAGCGGAGCACAAGCTGTTTAAAACGATATCATTTTACCGACATCCGCCGCCAGGATGGACTGACAGAGAGCAAAGTAAACGTTTCAGATGATGAGCTGGTTGGCTACATGGTTTTAAAAATGTAAATTAACTTCCGTATGCGACCAGAGAGGGTGTTAATATGGGATTTGAAATTAAGGTTTTTGTCCAGAACTATACCAAGATATTTAACCTGCTCTACTACGGTTAAGGTAGGACATTGACAATTAATAAGTTGATTTTGTGTAGGACAGGAATGAGCTTTTATAGAGATTGGGGTTTTAGGCTGGGAAGTGTTAGTCGTTGAAAAAGTGACGAGGATAGTCTTGTTGGCATTAAGAGTAAGGGTGTGAAGAGGTCAAGTAAAGACCCTCTGACACCTAGGTTTTCAAGCTTGAGTAGGAGGGTGGAGACGGGAACGGTGTCAAATCCTTTCGCAAGATCCAAAAATATGGTGAGGACCTTCTTATTAGCATTTAAGTTCTGTACTATATTGTTAATTAACATATGGACTGCGTCACAAGTGGATTTGTTCTTGCGAAAGCCAAATTGCTGGGGTGATAGCAGATTGAAGTGTTCGAGGTATTGGACTAATCGCTTGTTTAAGTGGCGTTCAAGTGCCTTGGACAATGCACTAAGAACAGCAATTGGGCGATAGTTGTTTGGTATGGTTCCGTCACCACCCTTAAATATAGGATGAATAATTGCTCTTTTAAAAGAAGATGGGAAGATAGCTGAATGAAAGCAAAGGTTGAAGATGTGGCTTAGTATAGGTGCCCCTCGCACCTCGCACGGGTCCTTGCGTATCTCCTCAGGAGGGTTTGGGATATGCCATCCCAACCAGTAGCAGCGTTAACCCTTAGCTGGTCAATGGTACTAAAACTGCGTCAGGATTCGTCTGTTCTAAAACGAACGATTTATTGAACTTTGTAGTTTTAGAGGGAGTTGAGTGGATTTGGGTGGTCTTTATATTTTCTGCGTGCTTTTTTCCAATGTTGACAAAGAATTCGTTTACATCATTGCAAGACTGCCTGGGCGAGTAAGAGTGAGTTAACAGTTGGTTAGAAGAGTTCTTATTTTTCTGTGAATTAGTGATGATTTTTATAGAGTGCCATAGTTTTTTAGGGTTGTGTTGTGCCTTATTTAGTTCTTCTGAAAAAAAAATTCTTTTTCTTTTTTTCAAAAGTGTTGTATAAAAATTTCTGTATCGCTTATACGTTAAAAGTAGAGTTTGTTTGTCTGGTGACTGCTTAACTTTTTGTGGCGAGAATCTCAGTTCCGGATACAACGCAGCAAGCTTGGAGTAATCCACGGTTTCAATATCTTTTTACATGCAGGAACTCTGACAAATGTTGTACATTAATTTATGGCATTTTTCATTATTTGTGTAACCTTGTCTATAGCATTGTCTGGGTCAGAGAAAAGAAAAAGGGGAGCTAAATCTCAAGTTTTTAATAGTTTTATCAAGTGCCTCATAGATTTCATTTTTAGGGGGGTTGAATGGAAGAACAATGATCTGTTACCGTTGTCTCATAGACTAAGTAAGTAAAGTAAGGATAGGACTTGTGGATCGAATCATAATGTGATCTAGGCAGTTTTTGCCTGTCGTCGGATGTGTATGAGCTGGTAGAAATCCGTGATATGCGTTGAGATATTCGTGGGCTCGTGAATCTCGACTTTCAGATTTGATATCCAAGTTAATGTCGTCAGTTTATTAGAGGCGTATAGTTGCAAAACCCCCTAAAATGATTCTCGAAAAAAAATTAGGAAGTATTTTTTTTACTTTATTACTTAATAATGCACAGTAGGTACTAATTATACCTGTTAACATTTTTACAAAAGGAAGCATGATAACACCAAAGAAAAAATGGAACTGTCAATATAATCTTAGAAAAAAGAAGATTAAATAAAATTGTTTCATTATAGTAGTTTTTTGAAACTCATCATTCATTATAGTTGGATTTGATATTGACTCGTTACGTTTTAGGGGACTTTGCAAGCAACATAAAATTAAACTTGGATGGGTTTATGCATAGTTTGTTGTTAACAAAGAACGGTGGTGGTTAGTTTTATTAAGTGTAATAAAACAAGAAGTATGTATAAAAGAAATTAAATGTTTTTATTTTTGCTTAGTTGAAATATTACACATAGTTATTATTTTCCGCAAATCCAGGCTCACACAAGTCAGACGTGTTATGGTCATTGCTTTCAGGATTTTCAATCATATTTTCCGGTTGTTCTTGTGCTCTTTCTTTAACTTTTTTATAAAAAATTAATATGTCCAAGGTTTCCCAATTATCACCGAAATGGGTTTTTAATAATTTCAAAACATTGTGTAATTTGGCAGCATTCGGAATTATTTTATTAGGTTGAATGATATTAGGGTGTACCATAGTACTTTTTTTTTCTTTCTTGGTAATCGTCATTTTTATATTGCTTTCTGCCCGATAATTAACTTCTCCTTGCACAAATACATTTTCAGTCTTAGTCCGGGTAATAAAAACTCGTTTACTCTTCATGAAAGCAAAATGCCAACTAGTAGTAGGCTTTATAATATTTTGATAACTAGTCTTCCAGTCATATACAGGAATTGATGCTAAATCTGTACATTTTGTATGCTCTTGCAATACGGACACATATTCAGCTGGAGATGTAATGACTTCTTTAGTTTTTAAAACCTTTTCAATTTTGGCGAAAACCCTGTCTGGGGGAATAAATGAGTGACCAATAATGGGGTAAATCAATTCGATTCTTTTAAGGTGCCTTGGCGATTCTGAGTAAAGCCATTTACCGAGCATTGAGATCATGCCGGTATTCTTGTTCTGTCCAGAACATCCATCTGATATTATTATTAATACCTTAATATTGTCAGTCATATTAATATTTTGCAGAAAGTGGTATACAGCACTGATTATTTCATTACTGCCTTTTGTGTGGGTTGTATCGTCCCAGTAATAGGAATAAACATTATTTGGCGTCAATTTTGCCTTCGCGTTCCCTGCTACTATAGCGAAGTGGTAGAAACTAAATTGTCTGCTATAATAAGCAGACTGATCCGGTATTTTAGGAAGTGCTTGGTTGTTTTGGCAGTCAAAAGAAATTGTCTAAAGCCCATTAACTTCTTCCCGCAGTATGCTGTAAAAGGCTTTGTATTTCAATCTGTGAATACGTTTTTCAATAATTAATTGATTTTTTTTTGACGTCAGATACGTCAAAAAAAAACAATTTATTTCTGTTTTTAAACGTTCACCAATCTCTGTACACGTTGAACATACGTCGGTTCTTGGTGTTCCAAACCCGATATTATAGCATTGGTTAAAGATTTTTCTGAAAAAAAATTGTTTTACTTGTAAGTCCGGTTCATGAGATTGGTAATACATGCGCCACATTTTGCGTATGTTTAGTTCTGACGAAAGATACAATCTATTCATATTTTTAGATCGGCAATAGTGACTCTCTTGGCCTTTAAATGATTCAATGAACCTCTGAACAGACAATTTTCTAGCAATAAACTTGTCAGTTTTCCTATCCCCGCCCCGATTTTCTTGAGGCATTTGTCCCCCACTTTCATGAAATCGTTTCAGAACACCCTGTATTCGATCTTTCTTAACTAACAGAACACCCATAAATGTTTTCTGACACACTGGCACTTTGGCACCTTTATTACCTAAAATGTAGTATTTTATAGCCTTTGTTCGAATGCTTTTTGAATACGTTTTGCTTCTTGTACTGAGCAAAAACTTAAAATAAAATTGTCTTGGGTAATTTTGGTGGAACATTTGTAGAATTTCTCGTAAAATTTTCTAATCATGTGCATTGTTAGTTACTTACATTTAAATGCCTTTTGGTTGTGATTGCATGAAGGATATGTTGGAAAACCCGCAGGCTTGTACCTGAACGAAACAAATTAAAATTAAAACTCGACTCACTAAACAAAGAACTATAATAAAATCTTAAAAATATACTTTCTAAATACCTATCATTTATCTTTTCCTAATGAAATTCAATAAAATAATATTATAAAAGCTTTTTTTATTAGTGCTACTATAGCAGGTTTGTATAACACCATCCTAATACTAACAGAACGTGCAAACTAGTAAACCTTCAACATACCTTTTTTCACGTGCTACCTCTCGTTTCCACTTAGCTTTTATAACAGGACGTTTCCTGGATTTGCCAAGTTCCGATTTTTGAACATTTGCATTAATTCCTCCATTATTTATTACTAAAAACATAATATTACCGCACGTAATTCACCACTTAACAACAGTACTCCATACTGCGAACGCCATACTGCGAACGATTGAATGAAGCGCTCTGATTGGTGTATTTGGTTTTAGGGCCGTTTGAAAGTGACACATGTCGTTATAGCGGTTTTTGCTACTAAACACGAATTAGCCCTTGTAAATTTGTACGCTTATAGTAGGATTTGCTAAGTTTTTTTTTTTTCTTATTTCAAAGAGAATTTGAAATACTGTCCGTTGATGTAAAAAAGTTAATTTATAAAAAAAAGTGTTTTAGGGGGTTTTGCAACTATACGCCTCTTAACCGATTTGTAAGACGTGAGAGTTGGAATAATGTTGTCGTTTGAGGGGGAGCGGTAAATACAAACTATAGCCACTTCAGAGTTTCACTTCACAAGTAGGCACCAGGCTGATCCAAGAAAGTTTGGTTCTTCACAAATGGTTATCACATCTGACTTAGCATAAACAACTACCCCGTCGCTCTGATTAAGGTGTTTGGTTGTTTTGTATGTGTTATAATTAGGCAAAGTGGGAATGCAGCAGTTACTTGAGCACGGTAGCCAGCATTCTGTTAGGACCAGAAGATCACACTCAATATTCATGCGATGAATTAGGGTTTGAAGGTTTAAAAAATTACAGTTAATGGACCGGATATTTTGCGTTAAAGTAGTTAGCCAGACGCTTTCGTTATTAACGTATGACTTTGTTGCTTCGGGGGTACAAATGTGAGTTTTAGATACAGAAAATAGGTCAAGATCAGACATTACATCATTTAACGAATTAGACATTGTTGCATGAAAATAAGGGTAATAGAGTGTTATAAATAAGGCTATAGGTATGAGGTACGAGTAGTAGAAACTTAGGGACGGTTATGAGTGATAGTGAGCATTGCGTAGTGTTCTAGTTATAGTGTTTAACTTCTTGCGAGTAATAGTTTTTATTAAATAAAAATTGTGAAAAAGTTTTTGTTTGAGTTTTGCGTGCAGTAGTTTAAGTTAAGTAAAGCGGTAGAAAAAATATTAACAAAATAAAAAGTAGTCTGAGATATAACCGTTAAGAGAAAACTTAAGTTTCTTAACGGATGACCTAGTCAAGCACTGTCAGCTGCAGTCGGTACAGACATCATTTGGATTTGTAGTTCACTTTTAATAACAATAGAGGGGCTGTCAGGATTCTTCTTCATCAGGATGCGTCCGTCCGCGGTCCAGCAGAACATGTATTGGTTCATCTTGGCATAGTTACGAGCCAGGTAAAAGAGTCGTTTAGAGTAGGGAGTTAATTGTTCCGCAGCGTAAGTTGGCGTTTTTAGAGCTTCTATACCCTGATGAGTTGAATTCAACTTGTTGTTAGGGTTTGATTTGTTGTGGTCCTTAACAGCTGACAAAAAGTTGGTTTTGGTAAGTATAATCGTAAATTCGACTGTTAGAGTAGAATTTGGAGTTTCTTTTTTTGAAGGCTGTCGCGAAACATCGCGTATGTCAGACACTTGTAATTATATTTCGAGTTAATTTGATAGTTCCAGTAAGACATCATATAGCATCTTTTTAGTTTCTTTCGCTCTCTTGGGTACGTTGCAAAGCTCGATGCAGGTTTTTAAAAGGGCACGGTCGAAAGACTCCGCCTTTTCTTCGAGCACTGTTAATTTAGTGACTATGCAGTTACGTTCTTTTTCTAAGATAGCAATCTTTAACTCGAGTGAGGTTAACTGTTTGTTCCGACAAAGAGTTCACAGCCCTTTCCATTTCCGAAAAAGTTTCTTCTATTTTAGTATTTGACCTTTTTATTGCAATTATATAGCTTTCTATTTTGTCTAAACGGGTATTTTGTGAGGTAATCATGTTTGGTATCATATCTCTTATTTCGTTCTTGAAGTCGGTCAAATAGTCGCTAGTATCATCGTCAACTGGTAGACATCGGCGCTTATTTCTTCTTTGGGTTCGCATTTGTTGATGACTCATCTTTAGCGAACAATTTAGTGATGTCGGACTCGGAACGTGAAGGAGAATTATACTTTGGTGGGGTTCTAGCCGTCGTCGCCTTTTTTGCATTTAATTAAGTAGTAACAGAAGAAACAATATTTGGAATCACAAAAAGCTCCGGCCTGTGTCAGATTTGAACCTCCGACCTGAGGCGTGTAGCGCTAATGTGACCAGGGCTCTTAGCCAACGCGCCAAGCAGGATGCTAATCAGTACGACAAAATAGGTATGTAATATCTTTCAACTCTTGAGGTTAATAAGTGAAAGGACTTTGAGTGGGGATGACAGTCAAGGTCACATGTGTATGTAGGAACGGAATGTTATGATAGATAAGTGGAATGAAACGTAAAGCTGAATGACAGATGTGAAGCATGTTGAATGAAAGAGATGAAAGTATGAAATAGTCTAGGAGTTAAAGAGAAAGCAAGTGAATGTTAAAAAGGTGAAAGGAAGGAGACTGGAATACGGGGAGAAAGACGAAGGACGTTAGCTACAAAGACGTGTAAAATAAAAATTCAAGATTACTAAGAAAATCAGTGCTTTTATTTGGCCTACATCAAACTAATCCCACATATTTTTGGGGGTTCGTCCGGGATTGTTCGATATTTCCAGTTTGCTGGGCCAAAGCACTGAAAAAGACGGGAGCAGAAAAACCGACGCCAACGACGTGGAGCGGCCGGGGACTTTGCACTAACAAAACGACGGAAAAGACGATTGAAGACGGTAACAGTAGTTACAAAAGACTAGGCAAAGACGAAATATGGGTGGACACGGAAAGGATCGTTGACAAAGCCGTCAAGCGGACTATGACGAAGACGACCGCGCAGCTGCTGCATCGACGAGACAACCGTTCTGCCGAGATCAGGGTATATTCCAGACGGAGAACTTGGTGGCAAAATTCAGCGGACAAGATAAATCGTATTCGGTGGCTAAATGGGCGACCGACGTTGACGATAACGCTGAAATATTTCAATGGACGCCCCTCCAGACTCTGATAGTCCCTAGAAGATCGCTGACGGGAACTGCAGCCCTGTGGTTAAAATCTGAAAAACCATTCAAAAGTTGGGATGAGCTGGAGGCCGGTTTGCTGAAAGAATTTCCCGATTCGATAGATAACAAAACCATACATGAAATGATGGCCGCTAGAAAGAAGAAGAAAGACGAACGTTGTGTAGACATGTTAGTTATGAAAGAAATGGGAAAGCGCAGCAAAATGCCTGATTATGTCGCGATAAAGTACATCATAGATGGCATAGTTGATTCAGAAGTGAATAAAATGGTGTTATATGGTGCTATTACGTACACGGAGCTCAAGGAAAAAATCAAGATATACGAAACAATTAAAGAAAAGATGGGCGCAAGTTACGTCCGAAATAAGAAGCCTGAGATCAGTGAGTGTAGTGCTGCTGCGAGTAACAAGAGGTGCTACAGCTGTGGAGAAAGAAATTGCGAATCGTCGCAGTGTCCGTATAAAGAAAAAGGTTTGAAATGTTTCAAGTGCAACGAATTTGGGCATATTTCGACGCAATGTAAACAAAGCGAAAACATTCGGTCAAGAACGAGTGAAAAGAACAAGGAACGAGAATGGCGTAGTGTAAAAGGAAAACCGAACCCTTCCGAAGATAGACGAGCGATGTGTGTGGCTGACTTCACTCCGAGCGGAGGAGATGGATGGGTTTTAGTCAGTAATAGTCTGACACTCCCTCCTGCTCAGCCCAGAGCGGGAGGGGTTATTTGATGATTTCCCATCGGTAAAAAATAAATTAAAAAAATGCATAAATTTTGTCAATTGCTAAGGCCCTTAAGGCAAGCATAAATTTTGTCAATTGCTAGCCCCTAAGGCAAGCATAAATTTTGTCAATTGCTAAGGCCCTTAAGACAAGCATAAATTTTGTCAATTGCTAAGGCCCCTAAGGCAAGCATACATTTTGACAATTGCCAAGGCCCCTAAGGCAAGCTTCATTAATGTAGAGAATATCGAAGACCATTAGAGTCATACAGGTAGACTCTGAAAATAACTTCAAGCCCCACAGGCATCACTTGTAAATGCTATCAGGCCCCGTAGGCAAGCAATAGAAATTTCATTAGGCCCCATAGGGTTGTTTTATAATCGCATTCAGGCCCCAAAGGCAAGCGTTATAAATACACCAGGCCCTGGAGGCAAGTAGTATAATAATACCAATTTAAGTTTATTATCAACCGACATGAATGGACCCCGAAGGCAAGCACGATATCATTTCGTTATGTTTTAGATTATTGCAATATTACTCGTATTATAGGTCTTCGTCAGATGTCGAGTCACATCGAGCATTCCAAACCTTTCACTTGTCACGAGCTACAATATTTTTATAGGCCCTCTTGCCCCTCGCCGCCGATGTCACTTCGTAGCGATCATTAGGTAGAACGGCAGTGATTTTATAAGGTCCCGCGTATTTAGGAACCAACTTACCACTGGATAAACTTGGTCGTAAATTTTTTGACTCAACCATTACTAGGCTACCGACCGGAATGGGAAGAGTGCCTAATTGTAACGAAAAATAATAATGAAAGCTATGGATTTTTTTGCCAACTAAAAGAGGTGGCATGAAACTGATTTATGTCGGACGCGAACACCATTTACGGAAAACGTACGTCAATGGCAATAAATTTTGGCTATGCAACAAATCAAGTTGCAATGGGAGTGTAACGAGTCGTGAAGACACCGTTGTGAAAGAAAACCCTCACAACCTCGACTGCCACCAAAATTTTGCCAAATGCCAAATTTAAAAAAGGTTTGATGACTTAAAAAAAACAAATTTGTAACAATTATGAACCGATTCAAAAACAATATGAGCAAGTAGTGTGTGAACTTGCATAGCGGTGCACATTTCATTTCGAATCTGCCCACATTCGGCAGTATTATGTGCGGTTTGTTTATTGCTTGCAACAAATATTTGCATGTGGCCAAATTACACTATCAACGGCCAGAAGATGTAGAAATACCCAAAAAAAATGAAAGTTTTTATTGGCTGACCACATAGATGATATTAGAATTTTAGTTTTCTGCCATCCTGAGATAGACATGTTACTAAGTAATTTTGTATTTTTTTTACTAGATGTTACGTTTAAGGAATGTCCACCTACATTCAATTAATTAAATAACATTCACGGCTGTAATACTATTACCATTTGCCTTCCTCCAAGATAAAAACAAAAAACCTATGAAATCTTATTTGACATAATCAAAGCTAAATTCCCTTCCAGGAAACCAACGAAAATGCTAGTCGATTTTGAAAAATCAGCTATAAACGCCATCCAGGAAGTATATCCACATACACAAATAAAAGCTTGTTTTTACCACTTTTGTCGCAGCCTTTTTAAAAAAGCAAAACACCTGGGAATCAAGTCAAGAGTTCAGAGGCGGCATGTTGCGCGATGTGCAGGTTTAGCCCGATTACCTACAAAATATATTAGCTCTGGTTACAGTTACGCCATGAAGAGATCGCCCAAAACTGATCCATTAGCAAAATTTAACTCATACTTCGATTGTTTTTGGCTGCAAGATTTAAATTATATTAAGATCTGGTGTTGTGAAGGAGAAGAGTTAAGAAGCCAACCAACAAACCATTTGGAAGGATGGCATTCTAGAATTAATCGTTTTGTGGGAAATAAAAACCCATCCCTCGCAAAAGTGTTGGACATTCTAGTGAAGGAAACAAAAATTAAATCAATTAATTCGGCAGCTAAACATCGGAAAAACAACGATTATGATGAAATTGACACTGAAATAAATGCAAATATAGAGAATTAAACAATAAAGAAATAGCAGTCGGACATTGTTTGGAGCTAATTGCTCTTTTATGTTTTAAATTAATAGTATAGTAAACTAAGAGTTGCTCCTTTTATGATTAAAACTAAATAGATTTAGAGTAGAGTAAGAGTGGGTACCCAAAGGTATCAAAAATGCTAATGTTATATTTTTAATTAATCTTTAAATATAAAATGTTTTAAAAGTGTTTGCAATTGTGCATAAAAAGCAGTAGGCATAGAGCCTCGGAAAAACACTCTTCTTCCAAGAAAAATCTCAGGACTTTTTTAATCTCAGGACCTACCCTCAGGCAAGAACAGATAGAATTTTATAACGAAATATTATTTTCATAAAACAATTCCATTGGTTTTCTGAAAAAAATCTTGAAATATGGCTTCAACAAGTGGTTCGATGGAAGTAGATATAGGGAAACAGAGGGATGAAGAAATTGTGAAATTAATGAATATCACAAAGATAATAATAGATGAGGCAGGATTAAGAGAGGAAGTTACAAAAAATATCTTATCTGGCATCATC
This sequence comes from Eugnorisma glareosa, assembly GCA_947578425.1. Lineage (NCBI taxonomy): Eukaryota > Metazoa > Arthropoda > Insecta > Lepidoptera > Noctuidae > Eugnorisma > Eugnorisma glareosa. The sequence continues at coordinate 11,881,130 of OX387960.1, read as the reverse complement.
GATATTGACATGTTAGACGAGATCTCTGGTGTCCTGATGACAGTCTATACTTGTTTACGTAAGGAAGAAAATGATCAGACAGGACATCAGAGATACCTTGGTTATATAGCTACCATTAACAAAAGCGAAGTCAGCATTCAAACGATTGTTGATAAAATAAAAACATCAGGGATCAAACTTAATTTTATGGTTGCAACTCCCATAGTGGAAATTATGACTCTATTCAAGGGGATGTTTGACAAAGTCAGGACAGGGGTGACTAGATTTAAAGTTAGAAAGACCGTCTACAAGAGAGGGCTGAAGAGGGATTCATCAGGCAGGCAATTGGGTAGAGAAGCCAGCGATAAGGAAACCACCCAAATCATCACACAATACGGGCTGGTAAATCATCACATTCCACTCCTCCAAGGCATAACGTTACCTCCAGAAAGAAGAACTGGTGTATTAAGAAGCTTGGGTCCTTTGGCGCAGGCAATACTAATGGTAATGGAAGATAAATATTACACAAAACTAAGCAGCGCTCTAAATACGAGTCTCCAAATGCTTCCAATGGCCTCAGAAATCATCTCCTGTTTGAAAGAGGCTACTAGTCCAGGGAGTGTCTCGGGAGTATTAAAAGAACTTGGAGACATACTGCTTATAACAACTGCCAGAGCAACACAAAAGATTTATTTTCCATTAATATTATGCTTTTGTCTGTGGGAGAGGAAACCTGCATCATTCCAATGGAGCTTTTCGGGTGCGCCGATGATAAAGTTTTACACGTCAACCGCTAAGACGATTAGGTTTAAGATAAGGTCAGGTGCGTCTCCATTGTTAACGTCAGAAGCCATATTCCACGCCATGTTTCGCACTTACTTAAAAGACCTTAGTGTGCTTCTGCAAATAACAACACATCCCAAATTCCATCAGAGGAAAGACATGATAAATTGATGTTGGCTCCTGTCCTCTCGCATCAAATGTGGGTTTACCAGCTGCCAACTGTGCAAATTATGCAAATTGAGATATCCATCTCGCCGGCATGAAGACTCGTCACTCCATAAAATTTTGTAACGCTAGATGTCGCTAACCAGCCGCTAAGCCGGCTGTCAAGCCCGCCACGCCTAGCCGCTACGTCACTTCCCCACCCCGTGAGCCTTGCCCCGCCAAATTCCAAGCCTGGGGAGGTGAAGTAGCCGCCAGCCAGCCAATGATATAAAAGCCAGGAGCGATGATTTTGTGTATTCACTTGTTGTTAATAATTGTAAGGGAAAACTCTGCCCGAATAAAAGTATAAGTCAATTCTCTCGTCAAGTATCTTTATTTTTACCACTGTCGTTATAATTTTATTAAAAAACTGTGGGTCCACCCATATCATTCTAAGCATCCTTTGGCAAAATGCTACTCTTTGCGGGTAATCACGTGACGTCAGCGTTTGAACACGTTGCACGTGATATGGGTGCAACCGGTGTCTTTTTAGAACTCGATGTACCGTCGATCTTGGAATACCTGTGCGTTGCGCTATGACGCGACGACCGACGAATCTTCCTCGATTTCTCGAATAATAATTTCGTCATTGACTTGTGACGGTCGCCTTTCACTGGCACCCCAACTCCGGTGCCAAGAATTCTTCCCTCAAGAAGCGCGTTATGCACTCTATCTTTCACGATACAATCTTGCGGCCGCCCTGGCATTACCTCTTGCTTCTCCGTAGATAAAATGCATTTCGGCATACTCCCGTGGCGTGTACTCGTAACGAGGCATCGTACTACTGCACACACGTACAACCACACACAAACGATTGTTTTCGAAGTCCGTAGGATTGCCATGTCATTCGTCCAAAACACAAACAGTTCCAAATCGTTAGGCAAAGCAAAGTCAAAATACACAGCACAAGTTTAATTTTAAGGAACATAACAGTTAGGCACAGCGGGAGCGAAAGTAGTCCGACGTACGTATCAACTCGAAGAGAGATTCGTGTCAACTAAACAAATAAAATCATGCAACAATGAAGCCCTGTATGAGTGAAGGGTGAAGGAAAAAAGATACCTGCACAAAGACACCGATTTACCAAAAATACAAAAGCGGCGCTATCTATCCCTTTCACACTGAGTGAGGTGCAACTCCGCAGGTAGCGGTCCCAAATTCCGAACAGATGACGTCATCGGCTCGGAATTACGCTACACGCTTAACCACATGCTTAGATTACAAGCATAAGCCATTACGAGAAAGAAAAGTTAGATTGTACCATTTTAATTTCTGTTCAGTCTTCTTCATCACATTCATAGCAATATCTTTGTAACCGCAAGGACTAGACGTAAGTTTTATACCAATTTGCAAACCTTAGTAATTTTACAAGTTTTTAAAATAATGGTACACTTTGGTGTCATACATTTTTTTTACAGGAGAATTTTTCCAATTCTGGTCTTTTCATCGTAAAAACAAAACTTTTCAATTCAAGATTTTTTTTCTAAGGCAAATAAAATGTTATTTAAAAAATGGTATCCTAAAACATTAGTAAACTATTCAGAAATGTTTGACAAAAATCACACCTAAATATGATACCATTTGCAGCAACAGCATTAAAAACACTGAATGCTGGTACAGAAAATAGTAAAAATCGAAAAAAAAAAAAATATCTTGGCTACCTTATCGGTTTTTTTTTCGCTGAATATTAACGGGTACCTTTACACATTTCGTCGAATTTGACCTTACTAAAGTTTCAAAAAGATTATTAATTCTGGAATTCAGAACTTTAATAGGTATTTCCGCTTTCGGCGTAATTAACTTTTTATTGTGGAGGTCAACGTTTGCTTTCAATTTTTCCAGCATTCTATAGCCAATTAAACCATCAAACACATTATGAAATTTATAAATATAAAACTTTGAGGGGCATTTTTCATTGAATTCAGCAAAGCTTGGTATTTCTATGGAGTAGTTATGGTCAGTGGTACAATTTAAGTTTGTTACAGAAAATGGTTCATAAATTAAGAGTGTATTTTGAAAATGTTTTTCAATTACCTCCGGAGACAAAAAGGACTGTTTGGCACCAGTATAGATTAATAACTAAAGGGGCGGCTCGTTAATTTCGATAAAAGGCAATTGTCTCTAAGTATGAATATTTATTTCTGTTAAGTTTCGGGGTTGGCACTCGAACCCTAGTGAAAATACGGATCATTCTGTGTAGACCAATTTTGTGTATAGTCATAATCGAGTTCGTTATGTTCATTATTATTCTCATAGAAATAACTTGCATACGGATCATCCTTATCAATACAAGGTATGTCGCAACTTTGCTCGGCGTGGGAGTTGTTTGGGTTAGTCTCAAGCATGTGCAATTCTTTGAACTGATTGCACATTGCTGCTTCGGGATACTGTGTACTATGATAATTAGGTACTGATGGTCTTAATGGAATATTTGTGGAATTATAGGATATTCCACTCATGGGTACAGGTTTAGATGGGGTATTCGGTTTATTGTTAGTATTAGAGTTATTAAAGTTTTGCTGCAACGCTCGGTATTGGTTCTGTGGCCTATTCCAAGAATTATTGTTAAAGTTTGGCCCATTAAAATAAGGTTTCGATGCGGTGAGATTAAACGGTTTAAAAGGTTGCGAGTTATTGAACTTGAAATTTTGATGAGGTTGTGAGGGTTTGTTTAAATTTGGAGAAGGCAAAATTCTAGAATTATTATTATTTTGGAAAGGTTTGTTGTTATTCACCATTGAAATATTATTACTTTTCTGTACATACCTAATATTTTCTTCCTCTTTAATATAATTAAGAGCTGTGGGTAAATCTACAGTACGCATGGCTCTTATAGTTGCGCCAAAAGGTTCCTTAAGCCCTGCTAGAAAAGTTTTAAGGGTTTCAGCTAGGAAAAAGCTCCTTCTGCAATCTTTTACAGCCTCAACTGTTTCGTGAAGGTTTACGTAATTAATAATAGTGTTTAAAATGTTCATGCAGCGGTTGTAATATTCCTGAGCGGATTCATTTTCCTGCTTCATATTAACTAAATCTCGATTCAGCGAATTTTCATCTCCTTGGTCCCCAAATTTTTTTAGTAAAACGGTTTTGATATGTTCCCATGATGAAACACCGTTAATATTAACTATTTCCTCGGCTTTGCCTTCCAATTTGTTTAAAATATTATGTAAAATAATGGAATTGTTAAAACAATCAGGAGTAGTTCTGTCATAAAATTGTGTTAATATAGTTTCGGATGTTTGTATAAATCTGTGTAATTGATTCGGGTTCCCATCATATTTAGGGATAATCATTAAAGCGGTTTTAATAGAAGATAACTTTTGACAATCCATTTTGCAAAATATATTATTCGCCTTGCGATATTTTATAAACAACGGCAAAAATCAAAATTAACAATTGAGATCTCTCCTTTTCAATACCAAAATAAACAGAACAAAAATTATTACTTATTCTTAAGTTCTCCAAAAAAATAAAATAATAATAATAATTTATTTATTTTCTCTAATCATCAGTAACAGTACAGAGTCAGATTTCACTGCATAGAGACTGGTGTCTGTTTTAGGTAAAACCTGTATTACAGATCACCAGGTAAACCCTCCGTCGGACATTTATCTTATGACATCATTAACTGCGTTCAATTTATACACACGATGATTGTAACATAATAAAATTAATTAAATTAAATTAGCAAATAAATTAACAATTTTAGAAAATCAATTAAAACATTATTATGGTAAAAAAATATAAAATTAAATAGGTTATATTTGACTTGGTGGAGCATGTGTGTAGGTGTTTGTGTGTGTGTGTCAGTGGGAGTGAAATTATTCGTCACACTATAATCAAATAGTGTGAAGAATAACTTGTGTATGTGTAAGTATATCGTTCCATGCATTAGTTCAAGGGTTTCAACAAACGTTCTGTTGCATTGTAATCAATGCCTTGAAGCCATGAGAACACTTTCTTTTTGCACTCTACCGGGATGGAAAGATGACCAAGGGGAAAAGGGATAGATGACCAAGGTTTTGTTCAAATTATTATATAAATACGAACCCAAAAAACCATAAAAATTATGTGCCAGACTAGTCCTAAATCGCGTTGTCGCACAGACAGTGCTTTTTCTCCTTTTCCCTAAAAATGTTTTTGGGTCGTAAGGAACTTCAGCATGCTTTTTGGTAACAGTAACTAAAATAAAAAGTTGTCGAACTGTCAGTACCTTACAGCGAGTATATAAGTCCACTGTAGGATAGCGCATGGGAAGAAAAGAACCCACTTTCAATATGGCTCTTTGGGCTCTCTCCAACTTTAACAGGTGCGTTTTAGCGGCCCCACCCCAGGAAGTTATACAATAGGACAGCAAAGATTGACACAATGCGAGATAAACAGATTTGATCACAGAGATGTCAGCAATGTGTCGAAGAGATTTAAATATATAAATAAGCTTACGTATCCTAGGAACCAAGGCCTCAATGTGCTGTTGGAAATTCAGTCGGTCGTCAATTACAACACCCAGATATTTGATAGTGTTCGTTTTTGACAAACGTGGACATTTACATGAGCTGTTGAATGGATGGTTACAATTGTGTGAGATGATTGCGAGGTTTGGTTCGACTTGTTTCCAGATTGTGTAGGTCATGTACTTTGTTTTCTCTACATTTAGTGTGAGGATGTTGTCATTTAGCCATTTAGAAACTTTATTGAATCCATTTTGGGCGTGCGTATAAACTTCTTCCCAAGTGTCACCATAGAAAAGCAATGCAGTATCATCGGCGAATGTAATTACTCTCCCATTTGTCAGGTCTGTCTTGCATAGGTTATTTATGTACACTAAGAACAAGGTTGGGCCGAGGATACTGCCTTGTGGAACGCCATATTCAATGGGTAGTTCATCACTTACCCATCCATTCACTTTAACTACCTGTGTTCTGCCCTTTAGATAACTCGCAAACAAATCCAGTGTTACACTCCTAACATCCAAGTGCTCTAGTTTGCTTATCAAAATGGGAACAGACACTGTGTCAAATGCTTTGGCTAAGTCCAGGTAGATGGCCAGAGTCTTTTTCATAGAATCTAGCTTAGAAATAATAAAATCCGTCAATTGATGAACAGCATCTGAAGTTGATTTATTAGCGCGAAATCCAAATTGAGATGACGATAAAAGCCGATTTGTCTCCAAGAACTTAACTAGTCTGGTTTTCATTAAGCGTTCCAATATCTTAGATAGTGTTGGAAGTATAGAAATAGGTCTATAATTGTTAACACAGCACCTGTCCCCACTTTTAAAAACGGGAACTATTTGTGATTTTTTAAAAGCAGATGGGAATACTCCTGTAGCAAATGATAAATTACAAATGAATGTTAGAGGAGGGACAATAATGTCAGTAAATTCTTTTAGGAAGTTTCCTGAGATTCTATCTACTCCTACTGCACAATCATTTTTGAGGTTAGATATGAATGATTTTATTTCGAATTCATCTGTAGGTAACAGTACTATTGATTTTTCGCAGTAACTACTAGATTGAGATGAACTAGCGGTGTAGGTGTACGATGAATTTTTGTTATTGGAAGTTATTTTTTCTGCCAGTGATTTACCAATACCCGCGAAAAATGAGTTAATAGTATTGACAGAATTGGACGGATTTTTGGGGCAAATTAAATGTGTCGACTTCTCATTTTTCTTTGAGGTGTATGTGATATTTTTAATGGTTTCCCACAACTTCTTATTATTATTTCCGGCTTTCCTTATCATATCCTTTTCGTAATTAATCTTAGCCTTCTTCAAAATATTATTACAAAAATTCCGATACCTCCGATAAGTGTTTTGGATTATATCATTCCCAGGATTTTTTTAAAATTTTATATACAGTTTGTCGCGGTTTCGCATACATCTTAAAAGTCCCTATGTTATCCAGGGCTTTAGAATTCTTTTGCGTCCAGTGCTTGCTACGGTAATTGTGTTATTGTCAATAGCTTTAGAGATCGATCCTGTGAAAAATTCTGCCGCTAAGTTAACATCAGTCATGTCATAAATAGGACTGAAATCAATACTCCTCATGCTTTCGTTCAATCCTTCGGAGTCGATTCGATCGTAGGTTTTTTTAATAAATCGCTTGGGTTTAGTATTCATGAAAAGTATAACGGAGTCATGATCAGTAATAGATGTCTGCGCAACGTAGCAATGAGCAGTCAGTTTTGTTCTTAATAATACATGGTCTAAGCATGTACGACTGTGAGTAGGTATTGTGTGGGCAGGAAGCATCCCGTGAAACGAAATCATATCAAGATAGGCGAATGATCTTTGGTCTTGGGTCCCAGGTGAAATATCAATATTAATATCACCCACTAAGATAACATTCTTGAACGAGGAATATTTACAAAGACAGTCATTTAGCGAAACCAAGAAGTTGTCAATATTACTATTTCCCGGTGGGCGGTAAATGGCAATAAGGACAGTGTCTGAATTGATCTTTAATATGAGAGTGTTCGCATCTGAGAATTGTGATTCCTCGATCGTAGGGGAATAATAGTTCTTACAGTAAATCACCACACCTTCATTTTGAGTTTGATTGTTGGCAGTGGAAAAGGACTTCTACCCGTCTATGAAAGGAATAATGGGGTTACGTGTCAGCCAACACTCAGTCAAAGCAACAATATCCTATTCGATATTAGATCTAGTGAGCAACGTTTGAAAGTTCGGAAAGTTTCGGTGAATACTGCGTATATTTTGCGTAATGACCTTTAATGTAGTTTCGGAGTTTTGCAACAAATTTTTGCAGTCCTCTATTTCACACGTTGCTGACAGTGCCACAGCCACAGAGTCCAGCTCATTATTAAAAGTCATGGTAAAATCAGCCATAATTCGATGTAGGATATATCAATGTGCACTTTACGCTTAGCCAGCTTAATAGTGTAGATCGAATGGTGCAAACCTGATTTGACGAACGTCACTATATGAACATTAATTTCTAAAATGCATCGACAATAGACGTGTTTGTAAGGAAGCATGAATTTTGTGTTTCTGTAAAAAAATAAGTGTTGTAGGTGAGTGTAATGTGAAGTGAGTTGTTCAGAAACGTAGTTATGAAACCAAGTCAATGTTAAAAGTTGTTTCAAATATGAACATTTTTTAAAAGAATACAAAATAAACATAAACATGCAAAATCTGATGACATTCATGCAAAATTTATAAAAAACAATAGACACAATTAGGATAGAAATGACTAGTCACATTTTCTGTTCAGGCTTTAACTTACCTAGATCAGCTTCTGTAATAATACGTAAGTGTCGTTCTCCCTCTCTTTTGCGAATAAAGATCTTCCCTCCTGCTGTCCAACAGTATTTATACTCATTGGTGCTCGCGAAGTCAAGTGCGAGAAAAAAGAGTCTTCTAGCTTTAGCCGTAAGATGTTCAGATATGTAAATATTATTTGGTGGACCACTGATATGCAAGTGTGCAGTGTTTAGTTTATTTTCTCTATGTTGGTTGTTGAACTTTTTACAGTGTTCTATTACACTTTCCTTTGTTATAATAGAAGCAAAATCTACGATGATGGGCTTATTGCCTTCTTTTTTAGTGTTTATTCGAAAAACATCTCTTATATTATTAGTTTGGATAGGCAAATTTATCGCAGTCCCCACTTTGTTAATAAGATCTAGAAGATCTTGCTTAGACTCCTTTTGTTTAGGTGGAATATTTTTAATTTCAATACAGGAACTTTTTTGCGAAGCCTCTAGTAGATCAACTTTGTTCTCTAACACCTGTATATAATCCATGTTGCTCTTTCGTTCATTTCCATATCTTCGAGTTGTTTTCTAAGATCCTTATACTCATTTGATAGGTACTCGACTGACTCAATGATACCGGCGTTCTGTTTTCTCATGTCATTGATTGAAGACTGTAACTCATCCAATTTGAGGTTCTGTTCTTCCTTTAGATCTGTAATCATTTTCGTAATTTCCGACATAAAGATGTTCAATTCGTCGTCATGGCCTCATTTTCGGGATCTTGAACGGTATGCTGCGTTTCGGGTATTTTCATTCTCAGTATCCGAGGCAGCCGTTGAGCTCATATGAGCATCAGATTCACCGCTTTTTTTTTTGGAGGTGGAGTTCGTTTAGGACGCATCACGATTAAAGGTTAATTTTTTGATTGTGTAAAATCGTTGTTGAAATATAAAGCTGGTCAGTGAATCTGTAGTCGTTTTTATCTTTATTCTTCAATAATCAAAAAAGATTTTAGAGAAAAAAAAACAAAAACATGTAAACATCCAAAAAGAAGAACTGAGGTTGGGATCCGAACTGCCACTATACAACACGCCAATCCGAGATACCACCCCGGAACCAAACGTGACACAGAAGTAATGTTTAAACCTTTGTTCGCAACGAGTCACACTAAATCGTGTCACCGTGTGACTGGTTGAGAAAAATATTCGCATGGAGTAACAGTGTGACTCAATGCGAATTTTTATTCTCATCTAGTAACACTAGTACACGAGTAGTGTTACTCGTTCGGAAAACCAAATCGCATGGAGTAGCAGCGTCGTTCGATGCGAATTTTTATTCTCAACTAGTAACATTTTTCAGAATGTCTATTTGACAACGATAAAGTTAAATAAAAATTATAAAATAATGTATGAGTTTCTGATATTTTTTACGCACCGATCTGGCAACATTGCTTCATGGTGAATCGTGCAATGCGTGTGACAAGTTCAGTACACGCTCCGCTGTCATTCAAAATGGAAGCTACGTCTGGTTCGTCAAACAGTGTTGATTTAGTTTTTGTTAATAAAAACGGTGGCACTGTTCTTCTTCGAGCTGGTCATCAATATTACGCCAGGAAAAAACATAAAAGTGGATTGATTGTGTGGGCGTGTACAAAACGAAAGGTGTGCAAAGGGCTTGTAAGAATAAAGGTAAGAAAACTATATTACCAAAATGTATTCCATAGCTTCGTTGTATATAATATTATTGATTTATATGTTAAATGTAAAAAAAATAAAATGTAAAATAGTGATTGTATATAATCATTTAATAAATAATAATACTGCATCTTGAAAAAATTTCCTCGCGTCCTTTAGTGGCAGCCATTTTGTTTTATCACGCTCACTTGAGATTTGTTGAAACCACAGTGACGTATTTTGGGTGCTAAAGCTTTGTCTTGATTTATTTATAGCTTTACAACTAGTTTTATATAAACATTAGCTTATTGAGAGAACAGGCTTTTTAGTTTTAAGTCAATATTTTACCAATATTTTATTTTACTAATATTCTATCCCATTTTACTATTTTAGGAAGAGCGTATATTAGAAGAAACTCCTCATTTATGTACACCAGATTTTGCGAACAACGAAATCCTGAAATCTGTCCAACATTTAAAAAAAGATATAACTACGCAGGAATTTCCCAGTGTTCCTCAAAAATACAATGCCATGGTCGGAAAGCTAAAAGATGCGGGAATAGACATAATTACTTCAATACCTAAATTTAGTTCCATTAAAGACACGTTATATAGAACACGTAATTCAGCGGCTCAAGTACAAAAACTACAACATAAAAATGTGCTGGAAGTCGAAGTCCCACCTCGTTATCAAGATTTTTTGTTAGCGGAGTACACATGTGATGATACACGAATACTAGTATTTTCTTCTTCCGAAGCAAGGCAAACTTTGTGCGAGCTAACAGACTTTTATGGCGATGGAACTTTCAAAAGTTGTCATATTCCATTTACGCAACTATATTCAATCCATGGCGATATCGGCAGCACGATCAATCACACTAATATAATACCTCTAGTCTACGCTTTGATGAGTCACCGAAACACAGAAGCCTACGTGATTCTGTTCTCTATAATAAAGTCGCAGTTACCCAATTGGAATCCAATAATATTTAAAGTAGACTACGAAAAGGCCGCCATGCGAGCAATTGCTACAGTTTTTCCTTCAATTGCAGTCAAGGGCTGCTATTACCACTATAATAAGGCAATTTTTAAGAAAGGCCGTGAATTGCATATAACAAATACTCAAGACCCAAAGAAGAAACGCATGGTAAGCCTAAGCGCAGTTCTACCACTGTTACCTCAAGAAGAAATCATGAACGGATGGGAGTATATTATTTCGCGATATGATGATAATGACCCACAAATCCAAAAATTTGTGAATTATATGAAAAAGCAATGGCTCCACGAAGATTTTTTTAAAGTCTGGTGTGCTTTTGGGGAGACTCATCGAACCACAAACTTCATTGAAGGCTGGCACCATAAATTGAACAAAGCCGTCGGTAAGAAGAACCCAAATTTGATGCAGTTGTTGCTCATACTTAAAGAAGATTCCCAATTATACACCGTTCGCAACATTCAACATCAAAACAATACACAACCATCCAGAAAACGATTATCAAAGTCAATACTTAATGATAATTTTATACAAGATGCTCAGATGGATTTCGTAAATGGTACTATTACGATTGGGACCCTCCTGGAGATTTTACGACACTAAACTTACGAATGGTCAAAAAGCGAATATTTCTGAATAACTGTTGATTATATTGTGATAAAAGAGAGACTGATTTTAAAGAGAAATTATTAATGTGATATTAGTTGGTAACTAATCTTAATATATAAATGTGATTATTTTGTGTTATAAAGAAGGCTGATTTTATAGGAAAAATTATATAATAGTAGGTAAAAAAGAATTATTTACATTTTGTACTGTAACCAGGTTGTACATCGAAGTACAATTAGACAAAAACACTTTGTTTTAGATTAAGAAATGATTTAAACTAATCTTAATAAATAAGTAGAAAACCTGATCAGTTTTTTTCTGTTACGTCCCTACCTACTAATATGTTAGAAATTTAAACATTATTTTATAATTTTTATTTAACTTTATCGTTGTCAAATAGACATTCTGAAAAATGTTACTAGTTGAGAATAAAAATTCGCATCGAATGACGCTGCTACTCCATGCGATTTGGTTTTCCGAACGAGTAACACTACTCGTGTACTAGTGTTACTAGATGAGAATAAAAATTCGCATTGAGTCACACTGTTACTCCATGCGAATATTTTTCTCAACCAGTCACACGGTGACACGATTTAGTGTGACTCGTTGCGAACAAAGGATGTTTAAATAGGCCGACTGATGCCAAAACCAAATCTAAAATGTTAGTGGAGTAACCTTGCTTTCTCTTTGAAGGTCGCACTCACGGATCACTAAGTTAAAGTCCACTTTTTATAACGACAATTTTAAAAAGTTTTTGATCACTTTTGATGGTATTACTTTGAATACAAGATACACTTTTACTCAGTTTTGTTTATCTATTAGTTCTTTACGTTCTGCAATAAGTTTTTGGCGGTTTCAACTTTTCAAAACCACTTTTTGGAAATAAAGTCTACGTAACGTTTAAAAACACGTCAGCTCTCGGCGGCGTCGCGACGGGGGGATTAATATATTAAATCCACCAACAATCAAAAGAATCTGGACTTACGATGTGATTAAAGCCCAGGTCCACAACTTATTGATTGAAGCCACTTCCGTTCTTCTCGCCGAAAACCACAGTAGGGACACGGTTTTAAATGTTGAGAAAAGTCAATGTTTTTGATTATTGAAAAACGCGGTTTTTCTTCAACTTTATCGTAGCGACTGCGCCAATTATGATTGTTTAGGCAATCGGCGAGTTTCCTCAAAGAAACAACTTTTCTTATGTTAAAAATATAATAAACTTTTGAGTACAAGTTGTCTGTTGAACATGGTAGGAGCGTCTGTCTTAAAATCTATCTTAATGCTACGCGACCGGAGTGACGACTACGTACACGCACACACTTGTCTTATACATATGCACTACCGACACACACTACTCGTATAACACACGCGAAGCAGGTATAGCTGCGCTTCACGAACAAACCGTCGCCACGAACCACGGAGAATAGTTACACGAAGTCCTCGTTACACTAATCGAAGGCCCACACTCGCATGTATAACTAAAACATGCGTGGAAAAATGAAATACTGAATTTATTGCAATTCACAGTAGTAAAACGGGGTGACATTGATTAATTTTAAATTTTAAATGGATGCCACGCTTGCAATTTCAACGATAAAAATGTTTAAAAAAAACTGTAGTGTACAACAAAAAAATATAAATTTGTAAATATTTTTTTTAATAAAAAAAAAAATTTGTTTATCAAAGTAATATTGATAATGGGGCTTCTTTGTCAGTTACTCTTTTTTTTATTCCATTGCAAAGACACCCCGAAAAACGACAAAAACCAAAAAGATTTTTTTAGGAATCTATAGTTTAGGTAATATTGCGATTTGAGTATTTTTGGGGTTACTTTGATTCAAGGAGCGATTTTGATGGTGAGTACTACAATATTAATAAACGAGATAAACCAAATATTTTTTATTAATATTTAAGACAATAAAGTACCTAATGAAATCAATTATATTCTTATCACTTAAAACTATTACAACAGTCTCCGAGATAAACCAATTTTTTTTATTAATATTTAAGAAAATAAAGTAATGAGATCAATTTTAATTTTGTTACTTAAAACTATTACAAGTCTCATAATTATATAAATCGACTTTATAGTAAGTATAAGTAAAATGTTATTAAAAAGTAAGGTATATTAATAAAAAACTATAATTCTTTAATCATCACATCATTTGGGAACGAGTAGCATTCGTTGATGTATTTCGGTTTGGGAAGGTAAGTTACAATGTCCCTTACTTCAATGATTGATACATCTTTGGGAACTTCCTTAAAAATAGTTAAGCTTTTTTTTTGGGGCTTAAAACCTTGAACAATCAGTTTAGTGCCAATGATATCTTCAATAGAACATACATAATCATATGTCTTTTTCCCCTTCTGTGATCCAAATTTTGCTAAAATAAATTGTCCTACTCTGGGAATCTGTGTGAAATCGCTTAAAGTATTTCTAGCATGATTCGGCACTATATTTTCAGTATCTGAATCGCAATCGGTAATATCATGATTGTTGTCCTCTTGACCAGTTTGATAGCTTGTAGATGGCTCGGTGATAACAGAACTTCGCATCGACTGTTGCATGGACGTTGTTTCAGTTTGTACAGGACAATCATTTCGATCCAATGTGTGTTCAAGCTCGACATTAACTTCTTGATTTGATAGTTCATCTGCTCTGCCGTCCTCTAACTAGAAAGCCGTTAACCCTCAAATGGTGTTTTATACTTTTTAATAGAAAGTGATAGAGTTTAAAATTCTCTATCTTTCTGTCTAAGAAACATTTTTATAATGTAAATAGTTCCAGAGATATGAAAATTTTGTAGGCCGTTAAGCCACATAATTTATGATGAATCCAGCACTTGATAGCGTCTAACCCACACTTCTTCGCTTAATGTACGTTAAAATACCTTAACTGCCCGATCTGGTGATTATTTTCTAGTCTTCCACTTAACTAAAAGTACGTTATCTGATTATTCTTGACTATAGAGACGTAAAAGGACTATAACTGCTTTATAGTCAAGCATTTAGACAACAGTTTCAGTGAAAAACTTAACTTATTTGCAGTTACCCACCCTTAACGCTATTTTAGATATGCATTTAATTCTGTAAATGTCTCACAATACTTTGTTTGATAATAATTCTTGCCTGTTTGATGAAAACGGTGAAAAAAAATTAAATCATGCTTAGCTACAAAGCAGCTAAGCCTCATTACTTAGCTAAAAGGCAGTTTGCCGACTCTCACGCTGCGTTCACTCCGGGGGTGAGCGGGGTGCGGCCGCCCCGCCCGCGTGGCTTCGCCGTCCGCCATCCTGTCGTATTCAATCTTTCCATCCGGAGCAGTCGTGTACAACGTCGCTCCGTGATCCCGCCAAAATTCCGATATGTCGAGGCACGGCATGACATTAAGGTAAGTTTACAACATAATAATATTGTAGAACCAAACTGTAAATATTATTATTAGTTTAAATAATCTCTGTACACAACAGACACTAAATTGGTGTCGTCTTGTTTGCTAAGTTATTTTGCATTTGGTATTTTCTAAACTGAAGATTTTTGGCAAAATTATTCTTTTTAAAATTAAATATTAGGTATACCTATAATTCACGGGAGAATTCTAATACATTCTTTCTACTAGGGATTATTATAAGTTCATAGGTACCTACATACATGCACAACCTCACGCTTACGATCCCCGGAGGGGTAAGCAGAAGTGTTATATGTATATTAGTTCACCGGAGTCCTTACTTCCACGTTTTGCCTTTGTTATTAAGTCCCATGTAGCGAGCCTATTGCCATTTTTCGGGCACAATTTTCGTTTCACGTTCGACGCCTCTTACGACTCGCTTATCTGGCGAAGAAGATTAAATGAGAATTTCAATAATTTTATTGCAGGCGATCCGTAATCCCTAAAAGGATCCAAAATATTATGAGCCTAGCGAATATGAATATTGAAAACCAGCAGTTAAATGATCGTACAGGTATCATAAACCCCGAAGAATCCTCTTCATCCACAGGTATGAAAAAAATGCCTAATAAAAACCATGACTTTGTTGACAGTCTCTACATTAGAGAGTACTCTATGACGTCCAAATTTTTCCATTTATTTTGTGAGACACAGACCACAGCAACCTCATATCATTTTAATGACATTCATAATGTTATTCATACTTTGATAGGATATTTTATATTCATATGCATAGCATATTTCAGAACCTTTAATGACGGAAGCTCAGCAAGAGGCAGATTTGTTTTGTGCAGAATCGATGCCAATAGATAGTCCTGCGATCGATACCCCGCCCGTAATGACAGAAGCTCGGCAAGAGGCAGATGTGTTTTGTGCAGAATCGATGCCAATAGATAGTACTGTGCAGGATTTTACGTTATCCCCTATACAATCGAATGATGGTGATTACGATTCTGATGACTCTATCAAAGATAAAAACTACGAACCCATTGAAGATGATGCAAGAAGTGACGATACAGATGAAGACATTGAAACAGAAAACCCCAAAAGTACAAGAAAACGTTCCAAAAAAACAAATACTACAAATTTCATTGCTCCAAATAAGACAAAATCTCTTCGACGTCACTCAATGGAAACCATTACATCCAATAGCTTGCCATTGCGGAAACGACGTATGACCATCGATCCGAACTTTCGTCTTGCCATTTCAACAGATATTGCTTCAGAACAGGCTACTCAAGAATCCAACAATCTACCACCTAAACGACAAAAATATAGCACGACCTTAAACCAACGAAAATTAGAGAAGCAGTATCAAAAACAATGTCGGTATAAAATAAAAAATGGCTGTGACGACAAATGTCTTAAAAAATGTTCTTCTATTTTTACTACTGATGAACGTGAAAAAGTACATAGACAATATTGGAACATGACACGTTCAGAGATGAGGGTGTTTGTAAGATCACATTATACGGTAGCAATTCCAAAAAGAAAATACACGAATGAACCAAAAAAAAACCCGAAAAAGAGTTTTTCTTTACCGAAATCAGATGGCACTTTAGCCTCCGTATGTAAAATTTTTTTTTTGACCACTTTGGGTTTCAAAAAGACCAATGATAAAATTCTATCTAGCTGCTTCGACGACAGCAAAGATATAGACAAACGGGGCAAACACATTAAAACTCCAAAATTTGATCGAGAAATTATCACTAATCATGTCGAATCTTTCAACCCGAAGGCACCGCATTATCGTCGTGAGCATGCCCCAAACCGTCGCTACTTGCCAAGTGAAATAAACGTTACTTTCATGTACAACGACTTTTGTACAAAGCACCCCGACGTAAAAATTGGATACGAAATGTATAGAACACATTTGAAAAGCATGAATATATCGTTTGCTCGTCTTGGTAATGAGGAATGTGAACTATGTGAGTCATATACATTGTACTCACGTGATACTAATCATGATGCTTCCACAGAAATAATAGCCGATTGCACAGCTTGCGCGGAGTGGGCTGTTCACCATGAAAAATACACAAATGCCAGACAGTTATATGATTCCCATAAATCTAAAGAACAGAATGAAAACCAGATATATTATAGTAGTGACTTGGAAAAGGTAATAATGCTGCCAAGGCTGGAAACATTCAAAGCGGTTATATTTTGTCCAAGATTAACAGCATTTAATCAGACCTTCGCTCCAGTTGGAAAAATTACCAAAGACTCTAAACCACTTGCGGCTATTTGGCACGATGGTATCGCTGGCAGAAAGCAAGAAGACATTATGAGTGCATATTATAACTTTTTCTTACGTTTCCGTGATGTCAAAACAATACATATTTGGATGGACAATTGCACAGCTCAAAATAAGAACTGGCTGTTATTTTCCATGTTAGCCGACATTGTCAATAGTGACGTGATTGCAACACAACGCATAATATTATACTATTTTGAACCAGGACATACCTTTATGAGTTGCGACTAATTTCACCACCAAGTTGAACTTTCAATGAAAACAAAAGTAAAATATATGACTTCTCTGATTTCGAAGACGCCGTGGCCTCGGCTAATAATTCAAAAGTTATTTTGAAGTCTTTGCAGCCTCAAGACTTTATCAACTATCCAAACAATGTATCAGAGCGACGCATTCAAAACTCGAATCCAAGAGCATATCTTAGAAACATGACTGAGGTGTGTTTCATGAGATCAAGCTTTGATCTTCACTATAAAAATAATTTTGCTGAAGACTATGTAACATTGAAGTTTTTAAATGACAAGTTTCTAAAGAATCCTCAACTGTCAATCACATTTCGTGCTCATCCTAAAGGAATTGAAAAGGAACGAAAATTAAATATAATTAAAACATTATCACCGATTATACCCAAGCATAAAATGTTTTTCTGGCAAAATTTACACATTATTGGTGATGATAATGAACATCATCAAA
This sequence comes from Eugnorisma glareosa, assembly GCA_947578425.1. Classification (NCBI taxonomy): domain Eukaryota; kingdom Metazoa; phylum Arthropoda; class Insecta; order Lepidoptera; family Noctuidae; genus Eugnorisma; species Eugnorisma glareosa. The sequence goes on along the minus strand of OX387960.1, from coordinate 11,863,273 downwards.
AGACCAGTCACAAAAGAGTCACTAAGTAATAAGTGTTTTAATACAAACTAAAATATTTATTACTTAGTGATCTAAATATTATGTGTCTTTTTAAACCTCATGACGCTGATTAATTTAGATACCATTAAGTTCACGCTTTTGCTTATGGATTTGTCCTCGTGGAAGTCGAAAAACTATAGTTTATACTAGAATACGAAAGTGACTTTATCTATTACCTTTCGGGCCTTAACGCCTGAATAGATATAGATGAAATTTGGTACACAGTTAGATGACCATAGGATATAAGATCTTTTCATACCGGTAGAATTTTCCCGTAGGATAATTGCCGACCTCAACGTGGGGGAAGCCACGAGCAAAAGCTAGTTTATAATATCAGTAGGATTAAGATTTGATTCATTTTATTTGTATGCTTGAGAAGTGCTTTTAGAATTGTTTATGTTTCTATGTTTTATTGTTTTTCCTGAGTCCATATTTTTTACAATTTTATTATTACTTTTATTTGTGATAATATTAAAATATATTAAGACTGAAGTAACCTCATGACTGATATAATGTAACCTTCATTTATTAAAGTAATTTAGTGAGAACATAAATTAAGTATATTGCGATACAAAATAGTGATCTCGTGATCTGTAAGATCTTAATTAGTTATTAGTTGATTATTGCCATTGTCAGGTATAACCTTTCATTACCTTTTTCATTTTGAAAATATACTTTTGATTTTTAAACAAACATAATTAATGTCTTTAATTTTTCACATATTCCCCTATGAATGCTAAACTATAAAGAAGTTAACCCCAAGCGACAAGTTTTTAGCCACCTTTAGCTAAGTGAAGTAGTTAAGATTTTACTAAAGTTCCAGATAATATTGGCTACAATTAGCTTAAAAGCATTTAAAGTCCCGTAACCGCTCATTAAGAAAGTTATTCAAATTCAAATCGAATGAATGTCATGGCTATAAAGCAGTTATGTTACTTAACAACTTTTTAGATAAGTATTTCTGAACAAATTTAGCGAACAATTATGAAGGTTAAAATTTTAAATAAATTACTTGACTAAAAAGCCGCTACGGTATGGTTAACGGCCTTTTAGTACAGTAATAAGATGCAATAACCAGATTAAATGCTTAACAAAAGAAGAAAAAATAGGTTTAAAACTATTTAAAAAGAGTTTCTGGACACAAAGGATTCATAATTATAAACAGAAAGAAATATCAATCGATGTGTGCAACAATCATTAACCTAAGTATTATAGTTTTTAAGAAACAGCGATTCCCGCGTTTTTTGCCATTTTCTCAAAAACTACTTTTTGGGCTTAACGGCTTTCTAGTTAGAGGACGGCAGTACTGTTGAGATACTTTTACCGGGTTCAATTTGCAGTCTTGTCCTCTTCCTTGGCGGCTGTGATTCATTCCCAAATCTTTGTTCTCTTAAAAACTCCGTTAAGGAATCTCGGATAATAGTTTCCATTTCAGGAGAAGGTGACTCAGGTGGCAATTTGCTTAAAACCCTGTTTCTATCAAGAGGAGCGATACCAGTAGCCTTAAAACTGCTCACCAAATTTCTTTTTACAGCTGACAACTCCGTACAAGCGTCTTTATCAGTTTTTGGTGGTTTTCGGTTCATATTCACTATTGCCTTTTTCAACAAATGTGGGAAGGAGTCCTTAGGTACAGATGTAGTTCGTAAATTGGCTTTTTTCCAGTCTTCAAGAGTTTGTCTCCAAGCTATTTTTAACGGACGGAAAAAACCAACGTCAAGCGGCTGGGTTAAATTAGGCACCAAACATATAAAACTTATGTTATTTGTTTGACATGTAGCTATAACATCGTTGTCAATATGAGAAGATCGATTATCACCGATTAACACATTTTTCCCTTCTGTCTTTTGGCATGAGGCAGAAAACAAGACATGAACCAATCTCTAAATGTTGGTGTATCAATCCATCCGCTAGTTGTTCTATTGTAACGGCATCCCCGACTGCAACATGGCTCTTCACAGCACGGTTTACCAACGATACCTCTTTCCTTCCATGTATCATAAAGATGGGTACTTTTGTAAATAATATATGGCGGCAATAATGTGCCATCTGCAGAACCACAAATCATAACTGTAGTAGAACTCTTCGAAAAGTTCATGACTTTCTCAGGATATTTTACTCCTCTTCTATACAACCTGTTTTTTTTGATATCCCATAACTCTAGGGTTATATTCTGTAGGTAAAAATAATACTAAAACTCCTAGAATAGGTGGTCCAAAAATGCATCGTTTCGGAGATATCATCAATCATAATTAAATTAGGTCAAAAATTGTCACTAGTATGACGAATCTTTACTTTTGCGAGGTTGCCAAACTTCGCAGTAGTGTAGTAAAATAAATAGTAAAATAAAATATGTAGGTAAGTAATTCATTTTTATTCAAACCAATCATTCATATTTAAAGCTAAGAAAATGCGACGTTGTCATATTTCACGTAAGGGTGTTTTACATTAATAATCGTGACTTTGCCGAATTATTTTGTATGAAAAATGAAAAAAAAAAAATAACGAAGGATTGGAACATAACTCATATGCCAGTTGATTCTTTGATATGGCCTCAATCATACCCTAGAGTTATGGGATATAAAAAAAAACACGTTGTATACACATCTTTTTTTCCCCGGATCATCGGCCATATTAGATTCGTTATAGTTGAATATATTAGACGGTGGTACATTTTCTACCTCAGAGTGAAGGTTGTCGAAATATCTATTTAGTGATTCCCGGCCCACAGTCGCTCTAGACCTTTTAATATTAGTTGATCGCCTTTGACCATAGTTGTTTTATGGCGCTTCAGAACGCTAATGGCCCATTCGACACCTGGTAAGTTATTTGTAAACCGTTCTACTGTCTTCCCCTGTTTATCCAAATAAGCCTTTGCAAACATTCTAAGGTCTAACAAAGTAAGAGGAAAACCCCAATCACCGCATGTAGCCGCAGCACGTAATATTGCGATTTCCTCATTGTGCATGAAAACTGGCTGGGCTACCAGGCGTCCTTCCGTGTAATCCTTTATATTTATTATAAAGTGTCCCAAACGGAATTTTATAAAGAAGTGAAGCAGCATTTATAGACAATTCGCTATTTGTAATTTAGCTCTCATAGTAAGTTTAAGTTTACGTTATTTTACAGAAGAAAAAATAGACTTGCCGGTCAGTCCGAGAAAAAGACAAGAACAGAGAGCAAAAGAGTCTAGAACAGTTGTTAGCCATAAAAATATTAATAGTGTTGCAAGTAGTTTATTGTTAAATGTTTCAAAAACGAGTAACTATTTAGGAATCGATTTAAACTGGTATAAAAATGTTTATTTTATTATTATGTGTTGAATTTACTTTAACAAACTTTATGAAGAAAAAGAAAGGAAGAAAGAGCTCAAGTGGCTCCCAATCCGCCTTCGCAGGAACACTAGGATCCTATGTCTTCTCTTCAATATCCTACATAACCCATCCTATCCTTCGTACCTGCGCGAGCGTTTTTCTTATGGCCGCCCTATTGACGCACCGTGTAGATCGCACCTCAGATCCCTACTTAAATCCCATCCTCATAAATCCAGCTATTACTCATATTCCTTCTCCGTCCATGCTGCAAGGTTGTGGAACTCACTTCCGCCTAGCATTCGTGATTTGAAGACCATTTCATTGTTCAAAACCAGAGTGAAAGAGCATTACCTTTCCTCTCAATTATGATTTATTATATATATATATATATTTTATTGTTTATATATCTTTTCATTATGTATTTAAATAAGTATATATTCATATTCACTTAGTATGTGTATTTTATGTTTATTTAATATTATAGATTAAGTTAGGTAAGGGACATAAACACATTATTCTTTTCCTTTTCTCACACACTATAGTCTACGTTTCTTTTTCATTTCTCCTTTTGCAGGTCTGCTGGCAGAAATTTCTTAAGAAATAAGCAGTACCTTTGTACTCATATTTTGTAATTGTATTTTCCTGTGTAATCTACTGTGTGTACATAAATAGTAAAATAAATAAATAAGAAAAATACCAGAAGTAGAATTTTTATAAGAAGACAATTAATGGAAATTAAATTTAATGAAAATGAAAAAAGGCTGTCACACTTTACACAAATGGAGGAATGGTTTACACAACTCAAAAATGGAGGATCCACTCTGTCAGAGGAAGAAAAGGTGAATTACATTTTACTCAGTATGCCAAAATCATATGAACTTTGTCAAAGAGAGATTGCTAGGGGAAGAGGAGAAAAGAAAGAAAACAATATCAGAAGAGACAACAGCTGTCAACAATGCTTTCTTGGTGTGACTGACACTGGCAGAGCCACCATCAGGGATTTTAATTTTGATAACACAAAAATTTAGTCGCTAATTAGTCGAAATTACTCGCCAAATATCAGATTTGGTCGGTCACTCGTTCAAAAGATATAAGGGTTTATAGGTGGCCGATCTGGAGAGAGCCTACCCCAGCAGAGCCACATTAATATCTCAAAAACTAGAGCACCTAGCGAAGACCTGTTTTCTCCCATATTTACTCGCTAATTAGTCGAAACTAGTCGCCAAATATCAGAATTGGTGGGTCAAGGGTTCAAAAGATATAAGGGTTTATAGGTGGCCGATCTGGAGAGAGCCTACCCCAGCAGGGCCACATTTATATCTCAAAAACTAGGGCACCTAGCGAAGATCTGTTTTCTCCCATATTTAGTCGCTAATTAGTCGAAATTAGCCGCCAAGTTACAGAATTAATCGGGTCCTAGTTCAGAAGATATAATGATTTCAATTATTAAGGTATAGTCCAAGAGCTAGATCGAAGAGTTCACGAAAAATTGCCAAGAAAAAGTATATTTCTAATAATATGTGTAATCTAGTTTTATCGGTCTGAAGTCCTTAGAAATGTCCCAGAGAGATAAATTGTCTATTAATAACATATTTTAATGTTTTTAACTACTAGGTTAGTGTCTTAAAGATCTTTGAAACCATTAAACCTTGCTCTTGGTCTATTTAGTGTCAAGATGTACAGTCGCATGCAACTGTTGTAATTTATAATGTTGAGCTATAATTAACGTTAGAATAATAAATACGTCAAAATTATGGTACCTTTAGTAAAATGTAATACTTAAACGTTGAAAACTTAAGTAAGTATGTAAGTATCAACCCATTGCTTGAAATACACTACAAAAAAATACATAGTTATTTAATAATCTTAAATCAAAGTTGTAAATACTTAGCATACCTAATATGAGCATTAACGGCTCCAATTAAAGTTTAATAGGTAAGTTTATTTACTGTTCCATAGAAATACAACATGTTGAACTGTATATAAATGCCGGAAATAATATATAAATCAAAATCAAATCAAATTATTTTATAAAAATGAATTTCCACAAAGTTGTGTGTGTATTTTGAGGTGAGTGTTGTGTTGTGGGTGTATGTGTATTGTGTCGTGTATGTACAGTTTGTATGGGTTGAGTTTTTATTTTATCTTAATTTAGGTTAGAATAATAAAACTTCTGTTGTCGAAATATAAAATTATTTATTAGTTACCTTAAAATTATTGTACTAACAGAAAATGTTACAAATACCTACTTAATCAATAATCTAAAGAGATAAAGTTTGTGAATTTGGATGTTAGGGGTAAATACCTAATCTCCGGTATTACTGATCCGATTTAAAAAAATCTTTATTCCTTTTGAGCTTTTTCACTCTTATGTGACGCAGACGAGGTTGCGTGGGTCAGCTAGTTTCTCAATAAAAAATTTAATGCGAAAATTTTAACTCGACGCGGCGACAACACGTCACCGACAGCTACATTCTTCATTTCGCCAACGACACGACTGCGACCGACCCGATACGACGCCATTAGCTGTAAGCGAATATCTACTACAAGTAGGTACCTTGTAATTGCAGCTCTCTAATAAGATGATGCTGTCCCTGAAACCCGTATCTAAAATAAATACGTCATTTTCTTGAAAATAATGTCTGATTGGGGAATTTTCATTGATAAATAGAGACTTCATTATGTCTGCATCTGATGTGGTAGCCTTATAGTGGCCATAACACTCTAAAATATATCCATCACATGTTACAAGCATAAATGGTTTGATCAGGTTTCAGTATTTGTGTAAAGAGTATGACTCTTTTTGGAACATATAGTTACTACTTTTATTTAAATAAATATATGTTCCGTCGCAGATTACAATTGTTTGCAAATTGTTTTCATTATATATTCTATTTGGAATGGTTTAATGTTGCTGAAGCAATTCTTCCCTAGTAAAATGATTTAAGCCTAAGTTTCTTGAAACAAAGTCTTGTAACAAAATATCTCTTACTTTACTCATTAGACGTTCAAATGTAGTGCGTTGTATTTGTAAAAGTGTGGAAATTCGTTCATCGGAATCTCCTGTTCGCATCTTTATAAGGATGCATGTTAATCCTATTATATTGCATCGCTTCATTCTTCAGATATAACATTCACAACGTAGTTCCTCTAACCTACAAGGCAACTTCGCACTTTATTTTTTAAATACCCTATTTTTTTTTTTTTTTTGCTGTCCTACGGTCATTCTATCAAATCTCATTCTTTTTCCGTGCGAGGCAACGATAGCACCGTTCTACGATCTAACAATTTGAAAAAATACATAGGAAATAGAAAATAATAATGACTAAGCGCAGCGCTAAAGACAAAATCGAACATTACCATAGAAAGATTCGCAAACTCGAACGACAAAATCGACGTCGTGTGGTGCGCGTGTTGGATTCTTCGGACTCTGATGCAAACGAGAATAACGATAATCGTAAGTACCTATTTAAATTAACTAATTTTGGTGAATAAGTGCTTCAATGTGGTATTTTAACCTCAAAAATCATGATGCCTTGATTCGAAATCGAACATGGCAAGCCTGGGGGTTGGCCGTGAGTCAACACGAAGGCATAAAAGCAAAAAATAAGCATATTTTACATGAGATAGCTTAACATCTTTGCGAAATTAGACATAGCCTGGGGTCTATCCGAGAGATAGAACGAAGGTATTTTTGTCAAAAGTATCCACACATATAAAATAAATGATTTTATTATTAGATGCCGATAAAGTGAACAACAATGGACCTGCCAATCCACCAGTCTTGGAGGTTACCGATATTCCTGAAATACCGGTTCCCGATATTCCCAAGATACCGGTTCCCGATATTTTCGAGATACCGGTTCCCGATTCAGGGATACCAGAAGCCGAAGGATCTTCGATCGTACACGAACTGGACCCAGAAATTTTGTCAGCATTAGGGGAGCAATCCGACGACACTCCCGAGTTTGGCGAAAACATACACGAAAATTTAGCACAAAGATGGCAGCCCATATTAAAAAGAGGACTTCCAAAGGAAGCCAAGGACAAATTATTAAAAGAATATCTTGTCCCCTCCAACTGTGTTCTTTTACAAGCACCAAAGCTTAATGCTGAAATTTCAGCAGCCATTACAGATATGGCCAGAAATCGCGATAAGAAGATGGAGATATCGCAACAACTTCTCGGCGCTGGGATTACAGCCATGAATAGGGCAATGACTCTTCTCATTACTGGCGAAGAAAAAATACAAGCCATAAAAATGCTAAGTGACAGTTGTCGCATCTTAACTCACCATACGGATACTGAAGCACGTATTAAATTGGTGACACCCGGCTTGGAAAAATCATTCCTAAATGTTATCAAGGATAACGAAAGGGACAGTACTTTATTCCCGACTGCGAATCGCATCGCTGATGCGTCGGGTGCGCGGCAGCCCCAACAGCCTTGTGGCTACTGTAGCCGGAGTGGATGGCAAAATAATGTGCCACTGGGTGGCGGCACACAGACCGTCATTCAGATATGTGTTTTAAGTTTTATTTTATTTTATTTAGTTAGTGCCAAGCCGTTTTGTATTTGTATTTTTATCCTATGGATCTCTGATCTGAAAATAAAGATTTATTATTATTATTATTATTATTATTCGGTACTAAACTATCCGAAAAAATCAAAGCTTCAAAAGCTATTGAAAAGCAGGGCCTACAAATAAAGAAGACCTCGGGGCCTCAAAAACCTCCACAAACAGCCCAATCGGCAGTCGCACGACCTCGCTACCAGGAAAACTGGCCAGGTCCTTCGCGTTACCTGTCGAACAGGGGGGGGCGCGGAGGCTAGAGGAGACAAGCCCCCCCGACCCGCAAGTCACAGACTGCGGCGCAACCGAGGTACTCGAACACGAACAAAACGCGTGCTCAACCTCAACAATAGAACAGGTACATTCAGGACGTATACGTCATTTTTATTGTCACTGGCTTGACATAACTTCCAATGATATCGTTCTCGAATGGATTCGTAAGGGTTTTTCCATACCATTCTCTGAAACTCCGGTGCAAATCTTTTCACCTCGTAATTGTCTTTCAACGGCAGAGAAAGTGGATATGAAGTTGGCCGTCAAAAAATTAATTGATTTAGGCGCGATATCAACATGTTTACCTGTCAAGAATCAATTCATATCAAAGATTTTCCTTACGTCTAAACCGAACGGCGACAAGTGGTTTATTTTAAATTTAAAACCGCTAAATAAGTTTTATCTCTAAGTTTCATTTTAAAATGGAAGATTACAGGACCGTTACTAAATTAATACCTCAAAACGGTTACATGGCTAACATAGACTTGAAAGAAGCATATCGTTTAATTCCTATTGCTAAATGTCACCGGAAATACTTGCGCTTTCATTTCGAGGATGATAAAGGACAAAACTTTTTGTATGAGTTTAATGATATGCCTTATGGCTTATCTATAGCACCTAGAACCTTCACCAAGATTATGAAAGAGGTAATGTCGCATCTTAGGAACCGGGGTTATAAGTCTGTTCAATACCTTGACGACATATTATGTATCGGTGATACCTATTCTGAATGTCGCATAAATTTAACAGAAACTTTGAAATTATTAGAATCCCTTGGTTTCGTAATTAATTTTAATAAAAGCTCATTAGAACCAAAACAAACTTGTAAATATCTAGGTTTAATGTATGATTCAAAAAGTTTAATTATGTTCTTACCAGACGAAAAACGCGCTCATATAGTTAGTTTAATAGATAAATTTTTACGCTTACCACGCTGCACAATAAGAGAATTTGCACAATTAATTGGGATTCTTACTGCTGCTTGCCCCGCAGCAAAATATGCATGGATTTATACCAAAATCTTAGAACGACAAAAATACTTGGCCTTAAAAATAAACAATGATTTTGATACGAAAATTAAATTATCCAATATAATTTTGAAAGATCTGAATTGGTGGTCAAAAAATATTTCCACAACTTCCAATTCCATAAGGGCTCAAGCATTCACATTAGAAGTTTTCACTGACGCGTCCAGGACCGGCTGGGGCGCCTGTTGCAATAATGAACGCATTAACGGCACTTGGAAAAATGCAGAATTAAAGTTTCACATTAATTATCTCGAACTCTTAGCAGTATTTTTAGCATTAAAGTGGTTCGCTCGCAATTACTCTGACTGTGCTATATTATTACGCATTGATAATACAACAGCCATTAGTTATGTCAATCGTATGGGCGGAATACAATTCCCACATTTGAACGATTTATCTCGATCTATTTGGCAGTGGTGCGAGGGGAAAAATATCTGGTTAGTAGCTTCTTATATAAACACACACGACAATGTTATAGCCGACGAACAGTCTAGAAAAATTAACTTAGACACAGAATGGGAATTATCAAATTTCGCATTCCAATTGATAACACAAGCATTAGGCCAACCAGAAATAGACTTATTTGCCTCTCGCACTAATGCAAAATGTGAGAACTATGTGTCTTGGCGACCAGACCCAGACGCCATTGCAATCGACGCCTTTACTTTAAGCTGGCGCGATAAACACTTTTATGCCTTCCCGCCTTTTTCTGTAATATTAAAATGCTTACAAAAAATAGTTTTAGACCAAGCCGAAGGTATCCTTGTTTTCCCCATATGGCCATCACAAGCCTGGTATCCCCAGTTAAAAAGTATGCTGGTTACTGAAATAGTTATTCTGAAAGCAAATAAAGGTCTTTTATCTTCCCGTTTCAGAACACACCATCCACTTTACAAGTCGCTTACCCTGGGTGCCGCGGTGCTCTCGGGCTTGCGTTCACGCAGCGAGGGACGCCTCCAACCGCTCTCAACTTAATGTTAGCTTCTTTGTCTCAAAACACAGTACAGCAATATAATGTGACCTTCAAACTGTGGTGGGAATTTTGTATATTTAATAATATTAGCGTGTTTGAGGGGTCAATTCCACGTATCATGACCTTTTTATCCGAGCAATTTAATAAGGGAGCATCATACGGCTCACTTAATAGTCATCGCTCTGTCCTATCGCTACTACTAGGAAGCAGTGTAGGAGCAGACGACCGTATAAAGAGGTTACTAAAAGGAGCATACAAGTTGAGACCGTGTGTACCCAAGTACACAAGTACTTGGGATCCCCAGGTGGTGCTCAACTTCATCTCTAATTGGTTCCCAAATAAAGATCTCACAATTGACAAGATCACTAAGAAATTGGCAATTTTGTTAGCTATTTGCACAGCTCACAGAGTTCAAACGTTTGCCCTTATCAAGACCTCAAACATAAAAATAAATTCGAGAGGCATCGAAATAATAATAACCGACAATATTAAGACATCGGCACCTGGCCGAGATCAACCAATTTTATCTCTACCATACTTTATGGATAAACCAAGTATTTGCCCGGCTACGACATTAAAAGATTACATTCAAATGACTAATGAAATTAGACCTGAGAACGTACCTAATTTATTCCTGACGTTTAAACGGCCTTATAGAAGCGCCACGGCGCAGTCAATCAGCCGCTGGATAAAACAAGTGTTGTGCGCGAGCGGCGTGGACGTGACGACATTCAGCGCGCATAGCACCCGCCATGCCGCCACGTCCTCGGCGCACCGCGCTGGCCTGTCCATAGACGTCATCAGGAAGGCGGCTGGCTGGACAGCCGCTTCCCAAACGTTTGCCAAATATTATTGTCGGGCTATACGCGAAGAAAATTCTTTCGCAAGTTCGGTTTGTTTTTCCACCAAACAATAATTGAATAGAGACTGATTAGCGCCTATATTATTGTTTAATAATTAAGATTGAAGTTGATTCTAGATTAAGATGTCATTGTATTATTTACAATAGATTACCGATTAATAATTATTATAGGAACGAAGGCTTATGTTAAGTTAATAAATTAAATTAACAACTTATGCATTATTATTAGCAAAACTTCACCTCTAAACATCTACGTTGTGAATGTTATATCTGAAGAATGAAGCGATGCAATATAATATATGATCAAACGAACTTCCACAAGTGAAGTTCGATCGATATTATATTAATCGCTTCATTCGAAGATATAACCCCACCACATACAACACACCACATATAACCCACCCATTCTCCCTATATCGAAGCTTTTGCTAAACTAATTAAAACTATATAATACTTACTCTAAAAAGAATGAGATTTGATAGAATGACCGTAGACAGCAAAAAAAAAAAAAAAATAGGGTATTTAAAAAATAAAGTGCGAAGTTGCCTTGTAGGTTAGAGGAACTACGTTGTGAATGTTATATCTTCGAATGAAGCGATTAATATAATATCGATCGAACTTCACTTGTGGAAGTTCGTTTGATCATATAATATACCTCTGTGCATCTCTATGATTCGGGGTAACTCTCTTATTAAAGATAATAAATTATCTTTAGTTATACCCATCCAAAATCTACACAAATGATCATCCATTTGTTCTATTGATTCCATGCTGCTAAAATCAAGAAATGGTTTATCTACATTTATAAATGACAGCATGTGTTCTAATTGTTGAACAGTAAAATTAGATCGGCTGTTCTCTGCATCATACAGGGAATCCCAACTATTTTGTATCAAGTGGTTTGCGCAGACTCTGCCAAGGATGGGTACATAAAATCTATAATTAATTAGTAGTGTTCTTTTTAATGGATCTGACACTCTGTGAAGATGTGAGATTTGATTGCACCCATAAAAAAGGCAATGAGATGCCGAATTTGGAGCTCTTCTATAATTCTGCATAATAGTGTCAGAGACGAGTGGATGGTCAGTAGGTTCCTGATGAATATGAGCTTCTGGACTTGCCGAATCACTGGATTCTTCTGAAGCCTCATCTGGGTTTGCAGGGGGCACCACATCCACAGGTGCTTCCAGAGGTTGCATGTCGTCAAGATTCACAACCACGTTTCTTGTTTCATCATGTGATTCGCTACGAATGGCGTCTCTTTTCACCTTCATAAAACAGGCATGGCATAGGCGATCAGATGGCTATATCTACGAACAATACAACAATATAATTAACTAAGTTGTCTGTTTTCCAAAATCTTCTCTTTTATCTAAATAGTAGAAAAAAAAACAAAGACTTATTATACAGTTGTGTAGATTATAATAAAATTTAAGTGTAATATCTACATTTTAATTAATCTGTGGTAGTACTGTAACTTCTAAATTCAAGTGTTGAATGCAGTAAAAATCAATACATATACAATGCAGTGACCAGAATACAACAGTAAATGAAAACACTTGACAATATTAGCTTTTCAGTACATTTCATGGAGTTATACAACTCTAAATGTGTGGAGCAGTTGTTTTTTTCTTCACATTTCAGGGTTAATTTCATACTAAACATTGGTTTGTAATAATAAGTATTTATAAACGAAATAACTACAAAATAGTAACTTTAGTAAATAATAAGTAAAACTAATTGTTTATATTTACCTGACGAGGTGCTATTCTACTCTCAACTATTTGAATAGTTTTATTATGATGTGAAGATGTAGTCACGCTCAGAATCAAGTGGCTTTGCAGTTTGACCAATGATCTTCCACACAGCAAGCAAACTTGTTTGTGACCACGACGAGATGAGCCTGCAGATCGATCACTGTTCCCATGAAGCTCATTATTGACACCTTGCATTGCTTAATAAAAGCATGCCTCGCAAATAAAGTCCTCTTCAGTAACCTAAAATAAAAATTGAATGAATAATACAGGTAGGTACTAGAAAAATCAACTAAAAAGATTTGCCTGAATAAATACTTAATTAGTATAGATAGAAGAAGATAAACAAGTATTTCAAATGGCACTTCCTAACATTCCACAATGAAGCTATTAGAAGCTTGGTAATATGTTTTTCATTAAATATAAAACTTACTGTGACCGGAGATATCCAGTTGCTGATTAAAGAGATGACTCTTGTGTTTTGTTCGAAGACGAGATAGCGGCTTTGTGTGTTCGATGAATTCACACATATATATTGCAGTTGATACAATGTATCCGCTGCGACATCAGCGGTCTCGTGCATTCTCTCATGGTGTCCTGTTTTATTGCAAACGAAGACAAAAGCACTAATCAGTATCCGTGTAACACTAGCCGAAGTAAACGTAAGCGTAATCAGTATCCGTGTAACACAAGCCAAAGTAAACGTAAGCGCAGGGAATCGGAGTCCGTAGTGAATGCAAATGTCGTCAGAAAGAGGAAAACCGTAAAAACATACAGAACACATCGCCGCGAAAGCAAACGAAGGACTGCAAAGAACATTCGTAACCCACCAACGCCATCCCATCACGTCAGGGATGTCACACTGACAGCACCAAAAAACGTTTCGTTTCACTGTTATAACTCACTCAAAAACTTCACAACCGCGGATTGACAACCTAAGAATATGCCATGCTTACTACTAAGTAACCTAAGAACGAATTTAAATTAAATTAACTGTATAAAAAACGATGCACGAAATACAAAATCAATAAATGTTAACGGTGCTAACACTGCGTCTAAATGTCAAACTCATCATAAAACGGAACGGTACTTCAATGCATTTCAAATGGCTGCGTTCTATTAAAAACAACGCTTTATTTGGTGGTCGTTTTAAAATTAACTTTTCTTTTTTTTCACATTACTATTTCTGTTTTAAGTTAGTGCTACGTACGTAGCAAGAAATTACCTATTTATTACGCTAAATAACATCACTATACACACAACCTTCTGTCAAAATGTTTGACAGGTCATTATTGGACATGATTCTTTTCGAACACTATTTTTCGTTAAATGTCATCGCGTTAGGCGGTATGAGGTGCTCGGGAAACGATTTGGTCGGAGTCGGGGCGGGGTAAGACAGGGGAGTTGAGAAAATCGCCGCTGTGGCTCTGGATGAAACAAAAAGCTTTTCGATCATGCTCGCATTGACGATAGACGCGCCGGGAAGGGCCCTCTTAATGGCAGTTATGCAAAGCCTACATAGGTTTTCAGGATTTTTGAGCATCAACGACGAGCTATGTAATTCTGCCGAGTTGTCTTCCAAGGTAGCACCTTTGTCTAGCTCGTAGGTATCGATTAATCCGAGGTTTTGAGTTTCAGCGTGCTTTATTTTCTTTTTGACAGTTGTTATTTTTGACGGACCTGGTAAACTTGAATATTTTTCCTCTTTTTGTTTATTTTTTTTTGTATCCTTCTTTATCTTTTTAGCTTTAGCTAGTTCTTCTGCTTCTTCAGTCGATATAGATTTACCTGGTACGACAGTAAGCCTGCTGTTTTGACCTGTTTTCATTGGCTGTGACCGTCTGTTTCGTTGTGACGAGTATTTTTTTTTTTTTAACTGTTGGTATTTTTAAAGTCACTCTTGAGGAATTGAAAGGAAATATTACAGATCTTTCAAATCTATTTTAGTCATTAGCTCCTGCAGTAGCTGTGGGAAATGACATTTATTAATAGTGCTTGTAGTGCTGTATGTAGCTTTATAATTTGTTAAAATTTCACGCCAAAGTCGTTTCATAGGTCCAAAATATGCAACGTCTAGCGGTTGAGTTAGTTGTGTAGCATTTTTTGGAAGAAATGCAATCTGATGTTTTTATTTTGACATAATTGAATAATCTCAACGCTTAGATGCGATGCCAAGTTATTTATCTATTTATTTATTTATTCAGGGACAATAAACAGCTACAATATTCGCTTGTTTGCGAGAAGCTTGACATAATTCAAACATCAGCAGTTTTGAGTTAAGTATACAGGTGAACGCAGAAAATTGTGTTCTATTTGCTACAAAAACGACATTACTCTAAGTACAAAAATGAGAGAGCGAGAGAGGTAGTGCCTTTATGTTCCGTCGCACTCTTACTGCTGCTTTGTCTCGAGACCGTAGCATCTCAGTTAGCGTGGGAACGTTTTAGTGTGTGCACGTGCTTGATTTCAGCGACGACGACATATTTTGTGAAAAGACGTTCTTTTTGCAAGGTAAGTCAATAATCTCATGTAACCCTTTAATAGAAAGATGTCATTACTATACTTATGACGACCTTTTATTTGAAATACGTTTAAAAAACCGCCGTCATATTTTGCGTTAAGTCGTTCTTTCTGGAAACACAACCAGATACCGACAGTCATAATTCGTTATTGTACATTTTTGATAGCAAAAATAAATCAATAGACTATTTCAATAATGTCATATTATAAGTTACATTGTTATTGTTGTTAAAGTCACAGAATATTTCTTGATGTTATTTGCACTATTTTATACTAAGTCATTATTGATGATAACAATTTTATGTTTAAGGTACTTCTTTGATAGTCATGGATTCCAGTTTAAGAAACAGCAGAGGGAGAAGAATATTGGCTTTAATTAATCACAGTGTAGATGGACCTCCGAAAACAGTGTCAGATGAAAAAGGTTAATCATAGTTACTTATTTATAACCTATTTTGCCTAATTCACTTTGTTTGTTTTGTTTTAATTTACTTGTTTACTTGATTTTTAGAAAACGATGATACCAATGAAATTGAGGGCAATGTTTCTTCAAAGGAACATAGCAGTGGAAATACTCAACGCAGTCGCTCCAACAGCTCCTCTTCCTCGAGCTCTTCCAATAGCAGTACAAGTTCTTCATCATCTACTTCATTCATTGAAGGTAATTTTTCAGTTTTATACCAATTACGAGTTCATATTTTCAAATTATGTTTCTATTTATTCAAGGCCTGCTTAGCAGAGATAAGTTGGTAGTAGTTAAATAATGTTACTATTAGATCGTTAACGTTTCTTTTCTTTTACAGATAGTGATGATTCCGTCAAGGATCCTCCCTACCAACCACCTGAAAATCAAGCCCCCGTGTCTCCAATAATTTTTGACTACTTTAATGAAAATGATAATGAACAATTCAGACAGTTGCCGGTACAATCAGATTTACTCATAAGCAGTGATGCTAATCATGTTCCAGGTCAAGAAAATACAGAAAATGCAATAAAGAAAGGAAAACGTAAAAGAGATGAAAATAACTGGCAAAAGAATGTTATGAAAAAACTAAAGAATGAAGGAAAATCTTATGTGAGTACTTCTAAAAAAATTGTACCAGCGCGTAAAATTAAAAATGCCTGTTTCGAAAAATGCAAATTGAAGTGCAGCACAAAGTTTACTGAAGCTGAAGGAATGTCTATATTTGATGATTATTGGTCGTTAGGCAGTATTTTAAAACAGTGGAATTATATTTCTAATTGTATAGAGGATATAAAACCTAAGTATCGCTATGTACGTGAAGGTGGCACCAGAGAAAAGCGCCGGTACAATACTGCATTTTATTTTAATTTACATGAAGAAAAAATAAGAGTGTGCAAATTGTTTTTTTTTTTAAATACGCTTGGAATCACAGATCGACCTATACGAACAGTCTTAGATAAACAAAATAAAGTTGCAGGGGTTCTTTTAGCAGGCGATAATAGAGGAAAACACAAAAATCACGTAAAAGTTGATGATACTATCCGTAAAGCAATAAAGGAACACATTGATTCTATTCCAAGAATGGATTCCCATTATTGTAGAGCCACCTCTTCTAAAGAATATATAGACGGTGGTAAATCAATTGTCGATATCCATAAAGATTACATAGAAATCTGTAAGTCTAAAACATTCCATACGGGAATTATACTCTGTTCTACAGAATTTTTACAGAATAATATAATATTTCACTATTCCAACCAAAAAAAGATCGTTGTGATTGTTTTGTAGCTAATGAAAACTGTGAAGGCGAAGAAAAAGAAAATAAGAAGCAAGAATATGATAAGCATTTAAAAGAGAAAGACCTATGCCGAGCAGAAAAAGTCAAGGATAAGGAAAATAAAGATGCAGTTGTCGCTGTTTATGACAAGCTGTGTTTCAATGCCCCAAAGAGGATACCTCATTATTTTATTATGTAAGCAAGTTAAATGTCTTTAACTTCACTATATACGAACTTCATTCTAAAGATGTAGAATGTTATGTTTGGGATGAAGCTACAGCCAACAGGGGCGTTAATGATCTGGGCACCTGCGTATTTAAATATTTACATAATCTGGCCCAAAATAACAGCACAGTGGATGTAATATTTTATACCGATAACTGTGTGGGCCAGCAAAAAAATAAAATGATGTTGTCTATGTACATGTTTGCTGTGCAACATTACCCAAACATAAAAACAATTACTCACAAATATTTAATTAAGGGACACACCCAAAACGAGGGTGACTCTGCACATTCCCTCATTGAAAGGCAGGTTAAAAAGCAAATCAGAAGTGGTCCAATGTACACCCCTGAGGCCTTTATTAGTGCAATCAAAGTTGCTAGATCAAACCCTACACCTTTTCGGGTAAATATAATGAACAATGATGATTTTCTCGATTGGAAAGGTGTCTGTTCTCAAATGGGTGTAAACATAACAAAGGATGAAGAAGGAAACACTATCAAATTTGCAGACTTAAAAGTTGTGAAAGTAGATAGAAATCATCCTCGAGTCATATTTTTTAAAACTTCTTATGAACAGCAAGAGTTTAAAAAAGCAGAAGTGATAAGAAAGAACAAATCTGTAGATGTTGAAGTGAAAAAAAGCGTATGACGTAAAACCAGGATTAAATAAGAAGAAAAAAGACGGTTTGTTGGAGTTGATCAGAAAAAATGCCATTCCCAGATATTACGCTCCTTTTTACAACTCTCTTTAAAGTCGTCGTTTAAGCATTAAGTTGATTTTTATATCTTTTTTTAATTAGATACGTAAGTGAAAAATTCTTCATCTCAAGATAAGTCAAAAAATTTGCTATGAACAATGTTAAAGTGATTTAAAGTTTATTTGAAAGTTATTGTTAAATTAGATAAGACCAATGTTAAAGTGATTTAAGTTTAACTGAAAGTTATTGTTGATTATTTTATTTCTTATGTACCTAGTTATGTTACCTACAGTAAATGTTGTGTCTATTTAACTATAAATTAAAAGGCTGATGATAAAGATAATTGTTTTTAATAATGACTTAATTTCATTAAAAACTCACCTGAATAAAATACTTATTATCAATACAGACTTATGTTTAAATAACACAAAAAAAAATATTATTCTTTATCCGTAATAACGTCACAAGTGATACCCTATTGCTGAAAACTTGAAATTATAACAAAAGTTCTTGCATTTTTGTCTTGTATTTTAGTTTTACATTGAGACTGATAAATCAGAAAAAGATTTAACATAGTCAATGTTTCAATATAATACTATTATATACATTTATTTATTTTTTAACCTTTTAAATCATCATACCCAAAACTTGCACTTTTTGAATTATGTCAAGCTTCTCGCAAACAAGCGAATTGTGTTGGAACAGAGGAATGATAATACAAAACATTAACAATATTGCAGCCCACTACACTATCCGCATATTAACAAAAGAAAATATGATAATGAGTGCCACTAGATAAGCAATAAATAATTACATCACATTCATTAAAAATTATTATAAAAATAACAATTAGCAATAGTTAAATAATTAAATAAACGAAGTATAAATTACATCATGCAAAATAGAAACTCGAATTGATTTGATTGCTAGGCAACAGAGCAATAATTAACACTAAAAACAAATAAATAATAAAATCTAGACTAGCTTACATTTCTAATAACATTATTGGTTAATAATAATTTTCATAACATTAGATTTAAATTTGGATTTTGAACATATAAAAATATCAATATTAACAAAATTACAATTATAAGATTCAACCATTCTACGGATAGGGCAGCGCAAACCAGAATTAGTTCGACAGGCATTGACAGCAAATAGGGTACCAGCACGTGTACTACGTACATTAACGGTGCGTGGGACTACATAACATAGTTTGCTCGTGAGATCGATACAATCGAAATTACCATGAACCATACCATACAGTACAGAAGCTTCTAGATACTTACGTCTAGATTCTAGGTTGACCTGCCCATATTTATCTAGTAATCACCGATAACTAGTTTTACGGTTATCACCGATAGCTAGTTTTACGCCGTCTCGAGACTTAGCCCATGGCAAAACTATAGTCTTAAACCAATCATCAAAACACATCACATCGAACCATCCAGATTTGGTTCGGTTATACCTAGCATTTTTTGGACCATTTTCGCACCACCAGGTGGTGAGTCCACAAATGATCTGCCTTGTAAACCACAGAGGGTGGTAGGCAATTTCCATCAGCAGTTCCATTAAACATGATTGATACTGCACTTACTGCACGTACTGCACTTTTGCTAGCACTAATGACCCTTTCAGGGTGTTTTGTCCCTCTTTTAAAAACATTTTTAGATCCGGGGTCGTCGCTTAAATTTGTTTCATCGAAATTGAGAATTTTGCTGGCTCCCGACATCTTGACGTTTCAAGATTCTTGTAAAATTCGTTCATTTCTTCAACTGTTTTCGCATATGTCATAAGTCATTTATTTCTTAACAAAATACATTGTGTAGAAAATAACTTAAAATTAGATTAGGATAAGATAGTAATAATAAAAATTAAATTCAACAATAAGCACAAAGTAGTAGTGCTCCTTTTTTACCATAATGTAAAGTGAGCCACAAGATACAAGCAATGCCTAGTTTGTGGCTCACCGATTATATGACACAACTGTTTTGTTTCTATTGGTTAATAAACTTATTTTGATTTTGATTTGATTTGATAATAAACATTAATAGTCGTATAATAAAGAAACATGAGTTCAAAAGATGAAAATAATAAAATTAATAATCACTTAATTACCTACAGAATAAAATGGAAATGATTAACACATTAAAAATAATAATAAAACTCAAAAATAGCGAATATCTCGTATACATGATTGTCAATTAATGAACTCTTCAATACTGTTGTTTCACACAGGATTAAGGGAAACATAAGTAAAAATGCCGGAATTGATTTAATTCACACACTATAATATGAACGTGCTATAGCCACAGTTGAAGTCTAACATAGAGAAAACAAATCTAAAAACCCAGTAGTGCCACCACCATAAAGTAACTAACTTATGTTCGGATATGTCTCGAACATGCTCGGGCCTAAGCCAAAAGATTAATTAAGGCCTATTTTTACATAATAAACTTAATACCTACAAAGGAAAACAAATAACATGTCTTTTTAGTACCTACTAATACTCAAATGACGAATTAATATAACATAGTTTGACTAAGTAAGTCAATCTTCAAGCAAAGATGCCTGATTGAAAGGCGAAAATACCTAACTGAAAATAAGAAATAGGTAAGTACAATTTTTTTTTTTACTTAAACATACTTATTTCAAACTTTAGGTTACACATAATCTAATAACATAGCAATAAACCATAAAATTTTAGTTAACTTAGTTTAACTTATCTAGAGTGAGAGTCGCCCCACAACAACGGGGTTCGAGAAAAAAAAAACAAGTAATAATAGTACATTTTATACCGTTACTATAAACTAATTATAATCAATAGGGAGTGGACAAACTTTCATTATACTAGTTCTAATGACAAACCCTTTAGGTGTTTTTACATCAAGTGCGCGAACTAAATTGTCGTTGCCTGGTATTACCTTTACAATTCTACCTACTGGCCACTGAAGAGGAGTAACATTGTCAGACTTAATTAGTACCATAGTACCTTCCTGCAGATTAGGCTGGGAGCTCTGCCATTTAGGTCTGCTCCGTAGCATTGTTAAGTATTGCTTGTGCCATTGGGCCCAAAAGGTTTGTTGTAGTTTTGTACATTGTTTCCAGAAACTAAGTTTTCCTATATTTATATCAGTTAAGTTTAATTCTGGATATGAAGTCAATGGCGCACCTGTGAGGAAATGCCCAGGTGTGAGGTATGTCATGTCATCAGAGTCTCTAGAAAGAGGGGTTAGTAGTCGAGAGTCCAAAATACTCTCAATCTGAACCAAAACCGTGTACATCTCCTCATAGGTAAGTACAAGGTTACCTATCACACGTTTTACATGATATTTAATACTCTTGATGCCTGCTTCCCACAAACCACCAAAAACTGGTGAGTAAGACGGTATGAAATGAAAGGTAATTCTTTCTGAATTACTGAAATTTATTATTTCATTTTGGTGGTGGTGGAATTCAGTGACTCATACAACTCTCTTAGTACGTTATTGGCGCCTCTATAGTAACTAGCGTTGTCACAGTATATTTTAGTAGGTTTGTTTCTGCGACTAATGAACCGTTTTAAGCAACCCAAAAAGGTATTGGTTGTCATATCGGAGGCTAATTCAATATGAATGGCTTTTGTAAGAAAACAAATAAACATAACGACATACGCCTTAGTTACAACCGGTTTTCTAACTCTAGTTTGTTTTACACTGAAGGGACCGGCATAGTCGGTACCTACAATTTGGAATGGCCGTGTCATATTGACTCTATCAAGGGGGAGAGAACCCATAAGTTGATTTGCATTTTTGGCCTTTAACCTGAAACATAGCACGCATTTATGTAAAACCGATTTGACTTCTCTATTAGCGTTGATCAACCAATATCTTTCATGTAGGCTACTCAGAGTTAACCTCTGTCCCGCATGTTTGAGTCTAATATGTTCATGAATAATTAATAATTTGGTCAAAGTTGAACCTTTGGGCAATATAATAGGGTGTTTTTGATTGAATGTTAGATTTGCATTTTGCAATCTACCACCCACTCTTATGAGACCAAACCCATCAACAAACGGATTTAAACTACTTAAATTTGACTTCTCATTCATTTTAAACTCACCAAATTTAAATTCCTTTTCAAAATACTTTCTCTGTTCAAGTTTGATCAAATCATTGAATGCAGAAGTTAACTCTTCCGGACACAAAGTTCCTTTTTTCTTGTTTACATTTTGTTTTTTACAATTAAACAAAAATCGTTTCACATAGGATAATATTCTAGTAATTTTTTCTACATCTGAGTATTTTTCAATGAAATCTTGAAAGTGATTATTTACCTTACTACATACATAGGATGCAGGTGAAGGTTTTTTGAGCTCCGGAAGTTCAAAATCGATTGGTTTTGTACTTTCTAAAGGACCGTGTACATAATTTATATTTTGTAGATATTGAGGACCATGAAACCACAAAGAATTCCCTTTAAGTTCGTGAGGTTCTACACCACGCGACAGACAGTCGGCTGGGTTTTCATTCGTTTTTACATAGTTCCACTGAAAAGTTTCACATAACTGCGTAATTTTCTCTACTCTGTTTGCAATATAAACAGTGGTTTCACTGGTTCTATATTTAGCCAAGACAAAACTATTTTTGAATCGGAGTACAGAAATGTATTGATATTATCATATTTAAGTGACAAAATGTTATATACCTTTTTAGCTAACATAGCTAACAACATAGCACTATTTAGTTCGAGTCTAGGAATGGTGAGATTTTTGTTCTTTGGATTGATACGAGACTTTGAACATAATATATTGACAGTTACTTGATTGTCAGGGCTAACTACTCTCAAATACAAACAACAGCCGTGAGCAATATTTGAGGCATCAGCATACCCAACCAGTTCTATTTTGACATGGGATTGTACATTAATATTTCTAGGTACAGAAATATAAGACATGTTTATCAAATTGTTAGTAAAGTCAACCATTTTGCTGTTAAGGTACTCTGGTCCATACATCGTCCAACACATCGTCCCATTTCAGATTCTCAAACCACACTTGTTGCATCAAATACTTTGCCTGGACTAAAACAGGTCCTACAAGGCCTCAAGGGTCGAAGAACTTACTAATAAAACTAAGCATTTCCCTCTTAGTGAATTGTTCTTGTTTTTCGGTAATTGGACATTTCATATTCAAAGTGTCAGTGTGCACATCATAGGAAAGTCCTAGAGTCTTTATGTAAGTGTTATTTACTTTGTCAAAATTTTTACTGCTTAACTGATGACTAGATTCAGGAATATCGCTTAAAAGCTCACTGCAATTAGAACACCATTTGTGTAGGGAAAAACTAGCTTTATCCATAAGCTCTATTAGTTGTCGTTTTGTTTCTGCAAGCTCTGCCAAGTTATTACTGCCGCACTGGATATCATCAACATAACTTGTGTTTTTTAAGACAAACGAAGCTAGTGGGTACTCATTTTTATATCTATCAGCGAGTTCGATTAGGCAGCGGGTTGCTAGAAACGCAGAGCTTTTTAGACCGTAGGTAACAGTTTGCAACTGAAGACATTGAACGGGTTGTGTAGGCGAATCTCGCCAAAGAACGTTTTGTAAACAGCGATAGTCACTATCTACTAGAATCCCACGATACATAGCCTTGACGTCACAGAGTAGTACATATTGGAATGTTCTAAATAAAGTTAGAATATCGAAAAGATCATTCTGCACAGTGGGGCCATTAAGCATGATGTCATTTAGACATAAATTATTGCTGGTTGTCATACTCGCGTCGAAAACAGCGCGGACCGGTGTGGTCTTACTATTGGGGTTTAAAACTGGGTGATGCGGAATGAAATAAACGTTTCCTGCCTTGAGATCATAATTAGCTATATCATAAGTTTTAGCATGACCCTGACTAACGTAATCGTGCATGAAGGCTTTGTAATCTTCATACAACTTATTATCCTTGGAAAAACGTTTTTCAAGATTATAGAATCTTTGCAAAACCCTACCACACGAGTCGCCCAACTTAACATCATCCAGCTGAAGCTTTAACGGTAAGGCTACAGAAAACTTTTTGTTTACAAGTTTGACGGAGTTTATAAAACTTTCTTCTGCGAGCTGATGCTCGGTTGTGCCCTCTTTGTAGATATTGGGTACTTTCTCACACTCCCACAGTTGAAATAGTGTGATTAATTTTTTCTTCTAAGGAGAATTGAGTCTGTTTGCCAAACGAAAGAGAAGACTGATCCTGTGTATCAAGAGGAGACTTATTCTGCTGTAAATAATTACATTTTTCCTCACTAATGTGTGTATTATTTTTATTATGAAGTGTGTTACCTCCGACAGTTATGCATAAGTTAGATGTATAAACTCTGCCAGCAGATACTGGCAGATTCCCTACCACAACATATCCAAACTTAGTATTCACCAGGTAAGGCCCAGTCGGCGTCAGCGGCCTCCCTCTGCAGCACCTGGAAGAATATTTCACAGCCTAAAAGCATGCTTATCTCGCCTGTTTGATGGAATGTTTTGTCCGCTAACTTGACATATGAGGGGATGTTCAGTTTTGTTACATCAAAGGACTGTTGAGGTAAGTTACATGTAATGTTTTTAGTAACAAAGCATGTCACATTAAATTTAAAATTATTCACAACGGAATACACATCAAGCTCAGTCTTTTGTGTGACACTATTGGTGCCATCTATTATGCCTGTAATAGTTTTACTGGTTTGAGAAAGCTTACAGTTCATTTTTTGAGCTAATTTTTGTGTTACAAATGACACTTGGCTCCCGCTGTCCAACAAAGCACGGGCATAACTAAATTTTCCATTCTCGTCTATTAATCTTACCACCGCAGTAGGTAGCAATACATCTCTTTCTTGAGAGGTGTTAGTCATCACAACAGCATTGTCAAAGCTAGCACCAGCCGACTTTGCAGTAGCAGCATTACTTACATTTGCATCAGAGTTTGACTCAGCGTCAGTGTGAATAAGCGTGTTATGTCTCTCACGACAGATATTGCATTTTAAGCGGAGCATGCATTTGCCCAGATGCTGATTCAAACACAAGACACACAATTTTTTGCCTTTTACAAGATCACACCTGTCTTGAACTGTCAGCAGTTTGAATTGCGCACACTCGTAAAGTTTATGTGATTGGTTGCAGTACTTACATGACAGTTGCGTCGTTGCTGATACTAGGCTGGCCTTGCCAGTCTTCACAGGTTTTGCTGGAGGCGACGGCGCCGGTGGCGGCTTCTCGATCGCAGTATTCTCCATTGCAACAGCACGTTTTTCTATGAAATCAAGGAACTCTGATAACCCAGGCAAATCTTTCTCATTTCGTTCTAAGTGAAACCTCCTGTTGGTATAGGCATCAACCTTGCGAGACAATATATTGACTAAGAGTGCATCCCACTGCCCCACAGGTAAGTCCAGGTTCTTGAGCGCCGCAGTGTGCTGATTTACTTTAGATACAAGAGCGCGAAGGTTCTGTGCAGTACACTTTGTAAAGGTCGGCAAGTCGAGCAAGCTGTTTATATGGTGATTTACTATCATGGGAACGTTATTATAGCGTTTTTCTAACAACTCCAGGGCTGACAAATAGTTATCATCAGTCAATGACAATTTTTTTATTATATCAAGCGCTTCGCCGTTTAAATAAGTACGTAAGTAGTAAAGTTTTTGACAAGGACTTATATTTGAGTCTGAATGAAAGACAGCCTTGAAGATATTTATAAAAGGAATAAAATCTTCTATATTTTTACCATCGAACGGTGTAATGTCGATCGGTGGTAACCTTTTAAACCCAGTTTTGGAACTATCCGGTGGTGGGTTGTTTTGTTCCCTTTTTCGTTTGCCTATCGCACAATTTAGCAAGGTTATAGAATTGGAGTACTTACGTTCATACTCCTCGTAATCTTCTTGGTCGGCAGCGTTGAGGAATAGGATTTCCTTGTTCAGGGTCTCATATTCCCGAAACGAATCAATTACACGTTGGCGCTTTGACACAAGAGCCTCGTAGCTTGCCCTTTCTATATCTTCCGACATACAGAACGTTTCCATACGTGTTAGGCACCCCATACATTAACATATATTAACATACCCTCGGTCACTTACAAGCCGAGTTATGGACATTTTGAGCAAAGCTGCAGAAACAAAACAGATTACGAAGATGAAATTCCACGCTAACCGAAATGAACAATTGATTTGATCTATTTGATGCAACAAATCACTCCTTACCAATAAAATTCCACTTATTTATTAGCTTAATTAGGCTTAAACTAGTTTTACACACTATTGAGTGTATAACTTATTAATTATGCACAAATTTTGCAAAACTACAATTTTCTTGCAATGGCTGAAAACAATATGGCGAATATAGCTTAAAATACGCATGCGAATTATTCTTTTCCCGTGTCGTCTTGCTGTCACCGATCGGTACGTTTCGGTCGTCTTCGGCTAACTTCGTCGCTCTGCGCATTGGCCTCGCAACGCTGATTGGTTGGAATCTTGCAGTCACGTGATTTCTTGCGTTCGGATACACGCTGCTTACCCGATGATAACGTTATAGTTTTCGTTATGCCCACAGAGTGCCAACTTAAGCTAGTTAAAGTTAACGGATGTGGTGACATGTAATGCGGGACACGTTTTTGACGACACGACACACCATGTTTTCTTTTAGGTTATGGTATCTTATTGTAGAAGAAATGTATCAACTTCGATGACGGAGATGACGATGAACTATGGATACCTTAAGATTTTTTCGCTTGAGTATGATGCCGCACTTGTTTTCTTTAATCGATGCAGATCTGGAGAGCGTCTCAGCCGCAAATATTTGAATGCAGGTACGCGAAGGAAAAAAAAAACAACTTGTCTTTTCAAAGGACTGCAGTCGGTTTTTACACGAAGCTGTAGAAATTTTCCACCGAAGTGTCTCACACCCGAAGAATTCCGTATTACACAGAATAGGTAGCTGCGACAGCCTTTTACGTAGAAACACCGTAGAATAGTTAAGTTTTTGTAACTTACAGCACCGATTGTCCAAGCAACTTGTTGGTTGTGTAATATAGTTACACTTTTGGCGAACTTTGCACTGGTTACAGTCTTTTCGAAGGACCAAACTTATGTTTCACACAGGATTAAGGGAAACATAAGTAAAAATGCCGGAATTGATTTAATTCACACACTATAATATGAACGTGCTATAGCCACAGTTGAAGTCTAACATAGAGAAAACAAATCTAAAAACCCAGTAGTGCCACCACCATAAAGTAACTAACTTATGTTCGGATATGTCTCGAACAACTGTAACAGCCCTTCCTCAAGAAATATGTCTTTAATTTGTTTTTAAATAAATTTGCACTGGTTATGCTTTTAAATTCTAACGGTAACTTGTTGTATAACAAGACCTGGGGCTATGTCGAACCACTTTCAATTTAGGTTAAATTGTGTAGGGTAAGTCTTTCCTACGAGTATTACATCTAGCTTGTCTTTGCTCTTCAGTTTCAAATTTGTGCAAATTCTTAACAAAGTTGGTTAGCAACACAAGTATATAGAGACATGGCACTGTTAGAATTTTTGATCTTATGAAGTGTTCCTTGCACGATGCTGTTTGTTTCATGCGAAGCATTGTTCTTACTTCTTCTTTTTTGGATAACAAATGCTGACTGGATATTGTATTTGTAACTGTTGCCCCAAAACTCAATACTATATCTAAGCCTAGACTCAAACAAAGCAAAAAACACGCTCCTAAGTTGAGATAAAGTTAGTTCTTCCCTCAGCGTTCTGATTGCATAGCATGCCGAGCTAACAGACTTTGTTAAAGACAATGTCTCGCTCAACCTTCCAATTTAATAATGAGTCAATGTGAACACGTAAGAATTTGACATTATCAATTACTTCGACTTTGTTACCACAAGATACTACGTCAACCTTAACGTTATTTCGCACCGTCGGCTTGAACAATACACACTTTGTTTTATTTACAATAAGTTTTAAATTATTTGTACCAAACCAGTTTTCAAAAGCTTTAAACACGGTATTAATTTTTGATTCTAATTCGAATATGTCGGGTGTAGACACTATTGCATTTGTGTCATCAGCAAAAATTATTAGTTTTATGTCATTAAAATGTCTTTGTATATGCTCAATCAAATCATTTTAAAATATTATAAAGAAAATAGGACCTAGAACAGAGCCTTGCCTCCTAGATTGGATTTATAAATTTTTTCTTCACCATCTACCACCGATTTTATCTCTGTATACTGACGCCTGTTATGCAAATAAAGAGCTGAAAAGCTGTAATACATTCTCCCGTATACCATAGTGTACCAATTTGGCCAAGAGAATGTTATGGTCAACTGTATCGAAGGCAGAACTGAGGTCAAGAAAAATACCGGCTACTTTATGCTTGCAATTTAAGTTACATATAACTCGTCAACTAATGCCTCAAAAGCATCACTAGTTACTAATGATGTTTGGTATCCAAATTGTTGCTTATTTAAGATATTGTGCATCTTTAAGTGTCTGAAATGCCTTTCTTTAATAATTTTTTCAAAGATTTTCGATAATACAGGTAAAAGGGAAATCAGTCTGTAGTTGCCAGGATCTATTTTTGAACCCTTCTTAAAGATTGGCAGCACTCGAGCAATTTTAAGTTGATCCGGAAATAGACCTCATTAATGCATTCGTTATAAAAAGATGCTAATGGAGTCGCTAATAAGTCAATATTTTCTGTAATTATAGTTAAGGGAATTTCGTCATGTCCAGCTGAGGACTTATTGACCATTTTTTTATCATATTGAAAATTTCTAAAGGTGTAACTGCATCAAAGGTCATGTTGGATTCCACTCGACTGACACTTTCAGTTAGATATGTCATTGCTAATTTCTGGTCACAAGCTTCTAGGTGAACTATGTTGTCAAAACATTTGGAAAATATGTTAGCCACGTCTAGAGCATTATTAGTAACAGTGTGGTTAATCTTAGGGTACTCGTTTAGGTCTTTAGTAGCATTGCGTTGTCGATTAACTATTTTCCATATCGCTCTACTAGAATCAGAAGCAATTTCGATTTGTTTCCTAACAGCATTCCTTTTGGCACAGCTAACTACTTTTCTATACATTCTGATATACCTATACCGATATTCCAGAACCGAATTGTCGCATTGCATCTTATTTATTGTGTGGACGCATTCTCAAATTCGACTCAAATAAGCTATTTTTCGGGGGAGTTGCGATGAAATGGAACTAAATCAAACAAAACTAACAATTGCCACAAATAGATTAATTACTTCTTTATCTCCAAATGGTGGACAATTTTTGGTTTGAAATTTTGGTATTTGATATCGTAAAAATGATTTCCTTTACCTCTTCACACAAAATTGCCGATTTGGGGCTATATAGATATAATTTTGTTTCTTAAAAAATACCCTAGGTAAGCAGATATATTATTTTTTTTAAATCATGCACAAAATATTCATGAAAATGTTATAAATAATGTCAGAAAAAAATAAACTGAATGGAACGCTCCGAACTAGTTCAATCGTTCAAATGAACTAGTTCGGTATTCTAGTACTATTAAATCATTTTAGTTCACTGATCATTAGAACATCAGACGGACATAATGGAATACATATTTGATTTTCCTTTATACTTTGCAGGCTTAGGACTGTAATTTCAATATAAATTTATTTTTTATTTTATTTATTAAAACTTTATGCACAAGTAAAAACTGTACAAAGGCGGACTTAATGCCTTGGGCATTTTCTACCAGTCTACCTTAGGGTGATGCAGAGACAATACACAGTAGGTGCAATAACAGAAAATAAATTAGAAAATATTTATAATTAAAATATAAGAATAAATACTTAGATACATACATAAAACAAAATCTAAAAACAGTTATGAGAGATAACAAGAAAAAACTAAAACAACCTAATTGTGAGACGAATCTGCCAACTTCTTGTGTATGTGTTCACGAGCTTTCACTTTAAATGTGAACCGATTGGATACCGTCCTGATATTCTGAGGGAGCGCATTCCAAAGGAAAACCGCCTGGGCAAAGAAAGAAGACTTAATAAAACCAGAGCGATGAGAAGGACAGCGAAGAAGACGATTATTCTCGGACCGAAGATTTTTGCTGTGTGCAGAGCATAAATATTGACAAAGAGAAGTCAGATAAGAAGGAGAAGTGGGTTTGTGAAGAAGAGAAAACAGGGTTGTCAAAGCCCTCAATGCTCTGCGCTGCCGGATAGGTAACCACTTTAAAAGCGATCGATGCGTTGACACATGATCATTCTTGCGGAGATTGAAAACGAATCGAATGCAGCTATTAAGAAGTCGGTCAAGTTTGTTGAGGAGATCTGCATTCAGGTCATAGTAACACACATCACCATAGTCAATTATAGGGAAGATTAGGGACTGTACAAGCATAGCCTTAATGTGTGATGGGAGAATATTTTTCAACCGATAGAGCGACCGCAACGTTCCAGTGACTTTCTTGCTCACAATCGCGACCTGCTTACGCCAGTCAAGGCAAGTGTCAACATGCAAACCCAGATCCTTGACGTCAGAGCTAAACGGAATCACTGTGCCATCAAAGGTAACCGGTGGCACCGTTAAACCATTCAGTCTCCGCAAGCTATGGGGGCTCCCTACAATGATAGCCTGACACTTGGTTGGGTTAACCGCCACCCCGAAACGATCAGACCAGTTTTTGACAACTCGTAAATCCCGATTTAGCTCCTCGACCGCACCGGGTAAGCTGTCAACACCTGCCTGACAGTAGAGCTGTAAGTCGTCAGCGTAAAGATGATACGCACACTGAAGCTCGGTAGTTATGAGATCTATAAAGATAGAGAACAAAAGTGGAGATAAAATGCCGCCTTGAGGGACGCCAGTTTCAAGATCACAGCAGCTGGAGTTAGAGTCACCAGCAAGAACTGTTTGCTGACGCCCCCGAAGATAGGAAGAAAACCATTCCAGAACCTCGTGAGAGACCATGAGATAGGAGAGGATGGATAAAAGGACTTCGTGACTGACGGTATTGAAGGCATTTGAAAAATCGATCAACACCAAAACCGTAACTTTAGTGTCTTCCATTCCTCGCCTTATATCGTCAGTCACTTTAAGGAGAGCAGAAACGGTACTGTGCCCGGGCCTAAACCCGGATTGGAATGGACTGATGAGGGAGTTTTTGTGAATGAAGTTGGAGAATTGTTTATGTACACAGGCGTCAAGAACTTTGGTCAAAAAGGGAAGGATGGAAATTGGACGAAAGTGACTGAGAAGAGTGGGATTAGGGATTTTAGGTAGTGGTCGAACATGGGCTTTCCGCCACAGGGAAGGGAAAACACCGGAGTAAAGGGAGAAGTTAACTATATGGGAAATTGCAGGAAGGAGCTGATCAACAACTGTCACGATCATGTGTCGGCTGATGTTATCGCAACCAACGGCTTTGGATTTAATGGATAGGATAATCTTTTTGATCTCTCCTGGGTCAACAGGGGTGAAGGCAAAGGGAGTAATATTGGGTCGCGTCAGACCAGCAAGGTAGTCAAGGGTTTGACATTTGATTGGACTATCAAGGGTGGGAACAGTGGAGAAATGACGATTTAGATCGTCCAAACCAAATGTGTTAGGAAGGTCTAAATGTCGTGATTTGCCGATACCTAGAGTCCCAAGGAATTTCCAGATATCAGCAGGAGAAGCAGAAGTGATGTTATTAAGAATGTGGCGGCGTTTAGCGTTGCGTATCATCTGATTACAACTATAAATTAAACATTTTACATTAATTTCAATGTCATGCAATTTTGTAAAATCGAAATGGCATATTTAAAAATCAAATATTTACAATGATCTTTGATTTGTTAAATACATATTCTTTAATTTTCTTTTTTTTGCATTTTGTATTTGTTTTGTTTTCTTTTTTTGTATCTTATGAAGTAATGAAGATATATTTACATGAAAGTACATTTCTAATCGAGTTAAAGGTTGCTGTGTTTTAATAGCAACTGCGACACCTTGTTTGGTTTCAGAAGTGTCCTTCTTACTCTCAAAACCTGCCCGGCCATTCGACAATATTCGTTCACAAGGGACGGATGTTGCCTGTATACATAATCTTTTTAAAATGTATTTATAAAGATGTGGGTACACATCTTTACGAATAGCCCACCATTGCAGTGGACCATCCTGCCTTCTGACATATTCTTCATTGAGGTACTTCTCAAACTCTCGTATACCTGCTGTAACAGGGTTTTCCGGCCTTGAAATGGTTTTCAAATCACGGTCAAATTCATCCCAAATACTTTCTTTCGTACCAACCAAAGCATTTGAGGTGCTTGGCGTAGGTGCGGACGTACTAGCAATTGCTGGTTCTGTAGGACTTGAATGAGTTATGATTTGTTGGCATATGCGGCGTTTTAAACTCTCACAGGCCTATCTATCTGCCTATGGTGTCCGGAAACCTCTGCCTTTAAATCTTGGATCCAATATAGTGCTCTCAGCGTAAAGAGGGTTTTTTCAATGTCACGAAACCGATCATTTAGCTGAGTTTGTAGTGTCGTTATTACTTTGTTAACCTCTACATGATCATAAGATATTGCCAACATGCGAGTCACGTGTTTGGATAAGAGTTGAATAAACACTAAAACTTTTGACAACGTGACATTTTTCTCTGCGCTAATTTCTGTGGTAACTTCATAGAAAGGTTTCAGTACGGGTACAACCTTTTCAATAATTTCCCATTCTGGAGACTGTAGAGAGAGATCGCTTCTTAAAAGTGCAAATGTGCTTATTACGTCATCTTTTACTTTTAAAAGTCTATCCAACAAGTCATAACATGAGTTCCACCGTGTTGGACATTCCTGTTTTAATTTCAGCACTGGAGAACCATTTGCTTCTCTATTTCTTGGAGTTTCAATAAACCCGTGGTGCTTTTTTTTAAATATTCCACTATTGCTTTTACTTTTATAATTATAACACTTATATCATTCATTGCGCGTTGTACAACTAAGTTTAGAGAATAAGCAAAGCAAGGGATGGACCTCCAGTTACTCATTCTAATAGCTACCAATATATTGGCAGCATTATCGCTTATAATGCTTACTATTTTATCTGTGATACCCCACTCTTGTGAAATTTGTTTTAAAAAAGCGATTAAGTTAGCGCTAGTGTGTCGTTCATTATAATTTATGCACCCGAGCAAAACAGAACACAGTGTATTGGTTGAATCAATAAAATGAGCTGTAACAGCTATGTAGCTCTCATTGGTACTGGATGTCCAACCGTCGTGGCTAAGCATGCGCTTCTGACATTTGATGTTGTATTCTTTCAAAAACTTCAACATTGTGAGACCATATCGCTTATTTTTTTAAATTCTGGTTCCTCCACCATACGCAATGCATGATGATCTTTAGCCACCATTTTAACCAACTGCTTATCTACATGCTCTACTTTGCGTGCCGAAGGTGGTTTCCTCATGTAGCTCGTAATCGGTACAGTTACAGTAGTAGTAGCAGTACTTGAAGCGATCGACGATATCTGTGGAGGTTCCTGAACAGTTCGTTCTGGTAAAAGTTTCGATTATGGAGAAGCAGCAGCAGTAGGTGACCTCTGAACGCACACAGAAATAGTGGGATGCTTGTTCTTCATACGGCGATTTAAATTTCCCAAAGAACCACTTTTTATACTCAAATAACAAGAGCAATAATTACACTTTGCACGATCATTCTCTTTGCTTTCTGTAAAATGAACACTTGGTTATTTTCGTAAAATAATAATAATAAATATCATTTATTTTCTCTACACAAGTTACTTAATGCTAGGGTTACAGTGGAGCACGAACAAGGAATTAACTTTGTGAGAGACTGGTGCTTGAAGTAGGTCTCTATAGAAACCTGTATTACAAGTCACCAGGGCCCTCCCGCAGCTATTTGCCTGCTAACTTTAATGGAATAGTTTATGCATATTAAGAAGAGTGCAGGAAACTAATTTAAAATACAAACTAAAAACATAAAATAAAAAAATAAAAAAATACAAACTTATTGTGGAAATATCAGAACGTGTGTGAGTATCTAGAGAGTGTGTATGATCGAAATGTGATTAGGTGTCTATGTGTAGGAGGTTGATTATGTGACTGTGATGTGAGGATGGTTGAAAGTAAATTTGGTGCGAGCAAGATTGTAGGAAGACTGCGGTTCGAGTACAATAGTATTTAAAAGCAGCAGAGAGGATGGTTAGCTAGAAGAGATTGTCTATCTGAGAGGGGTCAACAGTTTTTCTGTTTCCTGGTAGTCTAAAGTTTTCAAATATGTAGTGACTGAGGTTTTACATTTATATTTCGTTAGAGGATATATATTAAGAGTGTTGTTTAATTTATTATACAGGTATGGTCCGAGAAACATGAAGAAATTATGGGAGTGAGCACAGTTGCATGCTTGTGTCCGGCATACCCTGCCTTTTCGGCGCTTATCCTTCTGAAGATTCGGGTTGTATTTCAATAAGGAGTGTTCTTTCAGCACTGTACGCAATACGAAGGACTGTCTTACAGTAAGCACATCCCACTCTTTAAAAAGGTCTACAGTAGGGAATAAATAAGAAAGCCCGGCACCAACTTTGAGAATAGCGCGCTGTGCCCTCTCGACATAAATTAGGTGAGTCTTGGCGGCACCACCCCAAGAAGTAATACAATAGTCTATAAGGGATTGACATAAGGCATCGTAGACCATCTTAGTAACCCGTCGGTCACCTGCGTGCCTAAGAGTTTTGAAAATGTAAATTAGTTTGCGCAAACGGGCTACCAAGGCTTTTATATGCGGTCTAAAGGTCAGAAATTGGTCTATGACGATACCAAGGTATTTGGTGTCATTGACTCTTTGGAGAGTGGGACATGAGCACAAGTATGTGCCAGGAACACAAGCATGACAGGAAATACTAAGATAGGGTGGAGGCAGTTGATTTGACCTGTGGGCAAACGTGATATATTTAGTTTTGTTAACATTTAAAGTTAATATGTTTAATCGTAGCCATTCAGAGACTTTGTTAAAACCCTTTTGGGCAATATGAAAAACATCCTCCCAGCTCTGTCCACTAAAAAAGAGGGCAGTGTCGTCAGCGAAAGTAAAAATTTTTCCACCGTGTAGCTGAAGTTGGCAGAGGTCATTGATATACACCAAAAACAACGTAGGGCCGATTATACTGCCTTGAGGCACACCGTATTCGACCAGAGCCTCGTTGCTCAGCCCACTGTCAATCCGAACTCTTTGCTTCCTTTCTGTAAGGTAGTCCTTCATTAATTTTAAGGAGATACCTCTTACACCAAGCCTCTCCAGCTTATTGAGTAGGTGTGGGATAGAGACTGTGTCGAAAGCTTTTGCAAGATCAAGGAACAGTGTTATGCATTTATTCCTTTGGTCTAGTTTGGCAACAATAGATTGCGAAAGTTCATGTACCGCGTCATTGGTTGATTTATTGCAACGAAAACCAAATTGGGCAGGCGAAAGAAGATTGTTAGTTTCTAGGTAATTTGTTAGTCGTCGGTTGATAAGCCGTTCCAGGATCTTGGACAGAGTAGGTAAGATGGAGATAGGCCGGTAGTTATCAACACAGTCTCTCTCCCCGCCCTTGTGTATAGGTTTAATAACTGCCAATTTAAATGCTCTAGGGAAGACACCTGTCGCTACAGCAAGTTGGCAGATGTGGGTAATGGGAGAGGTAAGAAAGACTATGTACCTCTTTAGGATCTTGCCAGATATATGGTCGATTCCTACGGCACAATTCTCTTTCAATCCATTTATGAGGGAAAATACTTCTTCTTCATCAGGAGGGAGCATGACAAATGAGTGTACGGCAGAAATAGTTGAAGAGTCATTGGGCATTGGGCAGGTTTTCGTTGAAGCGGTAGTTCGCTCCGCCAGCCTTCTGCCCACGTTGGCAAAGAAACTATTAACGTTATTCAGATCCTCATCTTTATTTTGGGACGTAATAAGACAGGAAGAGTAGTCTGCTGGCTTACTTGAGCCACTTATCTTTTTAATTGCATCCCATAGCTGCTTTTTATTGCCCTTCGCATTTTCAATCTCTCTTTTGTCGTAGTTTCGTTTAGCTTTTTTAATAATAGAGTTACAGTAATTTCTATAGCGTTTGTAGGTTAGCTTGTTAATCTCATTTTCAGGATCTCGTTTAAGTTTTTTATATAGATTATCCCTATTCTTCATACAACGAAGCAACCCTTTAGTTATCCATGGCTTACTGACCTGTTGTCGCCTGGGAATCTTCACCAAAGTAGAGTTATTTAATATTGCAGTCGAAAGGTACGTCACAAGCAAGTCGGTTGCAGTGTTGGCATCATTACACTCAATTATTGGTTGAAAGGAAGTATTTTGAATAGTTTCATCGAGCGATTCATAGTCAATCTTGTTGGCCGTTTTACTATAGTACTGCATGCGGGACTTTAAGTTTAAGCTAATGGCAACAGTTTCGTGGTCCGTAATTGATGACTCGAATATGAAACAATTAGCGTCTAATTTTGTTTTGAGCATAATATGATCTAGGCACGTGCGTCCATGCGTAAGTGCCGTATGTCCTGGGAGCAAACAGTGACTTGCTAGTACGTTTAGGTAGTCATGTGAGCGATTGTCTGAACTATTAGGGGCTATATTAATGTTTATATCGCCGCAGAGAATAATATTTTTAAAACTTTTTAATTTTGAGAGTAGTGTGTCTAGTGAGCTAATAAAGTTATTGGTGTTAGCCTGACTCGGGGGGCGGTAGATTCCGATAATGCACGTTTCTCTGTCTAATTTTAGCATTAGACAGTTGGCATCATTTATCTGGGGTTCTTCAATAGTAACTTTAAGGTTTCTGTTAAAGTAAATAACCACTCCTTCATTTTGCGTTTTGTGAGTAGTTGTTGATGCAAAATTATAGTTATCGAGATTAGGTATGTTCTGAGCTGAAGGAAGCCAACATTCTGAGAGGACTAAAATGTCCCAAGGTATTTCGGACCTTTGCAAAAGTGAAGTGAGACTAGGCAAGTTACAGTTAACGCTACGAATATTTTGTGACAAGAGCTTGAGGGTGCAGTTATTAGTTGAAATATATTTTTTTACATCGTCTATGCCGCATGTGATTGATTTTGCTATTTGAAGTGAGTCAAGATCTGAGTGTAAGGTCTCAATACTTTGCATTCTTCACAAGAGAACGGGAATAAAAAATGTCACGCAACGTGCGTGACCTATAATTACTTAAGTTATAGAAGTATAAACTCAGATCTTGTTGGTATATAGCTATGATGTTGTACATGCGACTTGATGCAAAACATAGTGGGGCTAGGTTACTGATACTACAGATATTCCGGAATAATGCTCGCTTAGGTAATGTGTACTGGGTAAGTGGTGAAACTTGTGTGTTGTGTGCCTGCGAAGGAGATAACGCGTTAAAGTGTGAGGAACTATAGATCCACTGGTTACAACTAATAATGGTAAAATATAAGCTAACATGCATAATCATACCTAGTAAATCGAATTTCATGAATAGAATCAGACGCTTCAGCAGAATGTAACAAAATATAATAAAAACAAATACGAAATTAATGCATGCACAATAGTTCTTTGCAGGACTGCAGATAGTGCATAACATCTGAGATAATAAAACTAGTCATTGCGATTTGAGTTTTGTTAGATCTTCTTCTCGGGATATCAGAATTGAGGGGTCGCCTTCTTTCTGGCGAATAAAGACCTTTCCGTACGAAGTCCAGCAGCTTGCCTCTGCATTTAATTTGACGAATTCACGGGCCAAGTAATATAAGCGCCTTCCACAAGTTGTGAGAGACTCCGAAATGAAAATTGGTTTTGGGTCGCCATTTAGTTTCAAATGTGTCGTGCTAAGTTTTTCTTTCGTATTTTTATTGAAGGATTTTGATGATTTTATCATGTTTTCTTTAAGTGAGGTCGAAGAAAACTCAACTATTATAGGAGTAGACCTGTTCGGAGATTTTTTGATCCTGAATATATTCCGTATGTCGGTATCTAACACCTCAACTTTCAGCACATCACCAACCTTTTTTACCAGGCTGATTAGTGCCGATTTGTTTTCGGACTCTGTTTCTGGCACGTTTCTCAGCTCCAAGCTTGACGCTTTAGAGCTCCGTTCGAGTAGTTCGACCTTTTGTTCCAGAAAATTAATTTGGTTTTTAAAAGCAGTGTTTTCAGATTTAGTTTGCTGAAGCTGGCACAGAATTTCGTCATATTTATCTGACATGTGTTGAATGGACAGTTGAATTCCGTTATTTTGCTGAGACATCTTTTCCATTTCCTCATCAAATTTGAACGTTAGAGTTTTTTGTTGTAGCTGTAACTCGACTAGCATATCTTTTATTTCACATAGCGCAGAATCATCATATTTACGTTTGAATCGACGCGCCATGTTTACTTGTCCACTACAATCTGGGTCTGAGCCCACACAGTCCGATGCTGTGTCTGATTCCTGTGCTAATATACTCGGTTTAAGTAAAGTTTGGGTAGATTTTTCGGGCGGAGTACGCCGAGTGGGCATCATGATAACAAAGCGTTCACAAGTTAGTCAACGATGCGACTTCTCTGGGTATTTTAAAGAAAGGATTACTCACTTCACAGTACTTTGTACCTCATACAATTGTGTGCTCGTAGTGTTTGATCCAGAAGAGAAATGAACCTTAGCGCAAGGACATAAGTTCCAAGAAGCTCGTAGGTAATCGCGCGGGCTTCGCCTGCGAGTACGTCACTCGGTGACCGGCCGCTCAGTGCTGGTTAGAACGAGACGGCAATTATGGCGGCTGTCCTTTTTCCTCAAGAGGGCGGGGCAAGCTGGCTTCGCGTGCGTCGCGCCGCGCCGGCTCGGTGTATCGTCACGATGGTCAGGAGTGTTCGAGTTGGGTGTTGATAACGCTTCGTGGACACTCGGTGGTTTCCGTACTCCCGACCGACCGCCGAGCGTAAACGATCGAGTCCTTGAAACTCCGATGTATGCCGAATGAAGGCCGGTCGTTGACCTCTGTACGTCACTTTGCTAATTCGGTGACACGATGATTAAGCAGTCTCCTTGCAGAGCAATACTAAATACCTAGATTTCCTCGTAATCACTGGGAGGAACTCAAAACCAATCTGCGCACTATGTAGCTTGTACACTTAGCTATTACACGGTATAGGTTTAAGATTTAGATTTTTACTTTTAACACACGTTACAGATTTTAATGCCGGAGCACATAAAAAATACGTGTAGTCGCGCGGACGGACAGTGCGGGGGGAAAATGGCACCAACAAGATAAAAAAAGCGAAATCTGTTTTCACTAGTAAAAGCAGTAGTGGAATATTTAAAAAAAAGCACCACGTGTTTATTGAAACTCCAAGAAATAGAGAAGCAAATGGTTCTCCAGTGCTGAAATTAAAACAGGAATGTCCAACACGGTGGAACTCATGTTATGACATGTTGGATAGACTTTTAAAAGTAAAAGATGACGTAATAAGCACATTTGCACTTTTAAGAAGCGATCTCTCTCTACAGTCTCGAGACTGGGAAATTATTGAAAAGGTTGTACCCGTACTGAAACCTTTCTAAGAAGTTACCACAGAAATTAGCGCACAGAAAAATGTCACGTTGTCAAAAGTTTTAGTGTTTATTCAACTCTTATCCAAACACGTGACTCGCATGTTGGCAATATCTAATATCTTCTAAAACGAGCCCAAACTCGGCATATCCAACTCTTGTCGTCTAGAAGTTCCAGTAGCAGTCACCGAGGTACACCTACGATGGCTATGTACTAAATGTAAAAATGTACAGTGGAAAGGACACAACAGGACAGGACTTAGGTGAATCTAATTCTAAGACGGAAAAACTTGTCATGAGACTGATGCGTCCATATTTACTACGCGGACATCATTTATTCATGGATAACTATTATAACTCTGTGAATCTAACACAGAGGTTGATAGATTTGAACTCATTGCACCTTTGCACACTGCACATTGGCACCTTGCGAACAAATCGTAAAGAAAATCCGAAAAGCATTACAAAGAAGAAACTGAAAACAGGTGAGCACATTTGGGTACGCAAGAACAAGGTGTATGTTTCAAAGTGGAAGGATAAACGACCTGTCCTAATGATTACCACTAAAATGCATCCTTCGATTGTGGAAGTAAGAAACGACGAACGTGTCTGAGCCTGAAAATATCTTCAGTGGTCACTGGCCAGAGCAAGTGCCATCTCGACCGGGGACAAAAAAAAAGTTCACCTTCCTAAAGTGCAAAGTTTGTAACAAAAAAAATATACGAAGAGAGACGAGCTATCGCTGTAAAGGGTGCTTAGATAAACCTCCATTATGCCCCAGTTGCTTCGAAGAATATCATAAAAGTTTAAATATTGATTAATAAATTTAGTTTTTCGATTAATGAGTAACAGATTGTGATAATTCAAGCTTTTTCACGAGTATAAGACTGATTACAATTTATCGTAACGTTAATTATTGAGAAGATTTATATTTACGTTTAGTTCTTTTTAAGTTTTGTGCCATTTAATTATTACGAAGAAGTAATGGTATGTGATTATGTTGATCTCATAATAAATATTGACTGATCACAGCTGTTTTTTTTATTTTTTCCATCTCACACAATACTGCCGCCTGAAGGCGTAAGTGCACAGTGCATAGTAATTTGCTATAAAATATGACACTACGGATATAAGCGTGTACGTTGGAGGACGTACTGTTATATCCCTATATAAAGTAATATTATATGTGACAGAACGCCTTACGACGTTTACGCCTATATCCATTCTGTCATAAGACATGTTTTTTTTAACCACGCGATATGACACTACGCCTCTAGGCACGCAACCTAACATAATAATATTATGTTAAGACGTATAATACGTAAATCTTAGAGAGTGAGAGGACAACCAAATTCAGCTGAAAGATTTACAACGTCTGCAATGTGGACTTCTTCCTCAGTTGACAACTCTGTAGGTCGACCAAATGATTTATAATATTAGTATAGATAAATTCGTGTTATCACAATGGTTACAAAATATTGTATCTTTGTAATAATTTAAAAAATTAAACAGAAAATCTCTCTTAATCAAAGACAAATCTGTAAAAATACATTACACCAGATTTAGGGTATTTATGTATCTACATTTGGTTATATACAACGTGTTTTTTTTTGATATCCCATAACTCTAGGGTATGATTGAGGCCATATCAAAGAATCAACTGGCATATGAGTTATGTTCCAATCCTTCGTTATTTATTTTTTTCATTTTTCATACATAATAATTCGGCAAAGTCACGATTATTAATGTAAAACACCCTTACGTGAAATATGACAACGTCGCATTTTCTTAGCTTTAAATATGAATGATTGGTTTGAATAAAAATGAATTACTTACCTACATATTTTATTTTACTATTTATTTTACTACACTACTGCGAAGTTTGGCAACCTCGCAAAAGTAAAGATTCGTCATACTGGTGACAATTTTTGACCTAATTTAATTATGATTGATGATATCTCCGAAACGATGCATTTTTGGACCACCTATTCTAGGAGTTTTAGTATTATTTTTACCTACAGAATATAACCCTAGAGTTATGGGATATCAAAAAAAACAGGTTGTAAATCTTTGTTGTTGTTGATCCTGAAAATATACAGGGTGAATTTTTCAAGTGGGCCTGGATTGCCAAATCCGAAACTCTGAGGAATATCGAAAAATGCTCAAAGGAGTCTCGAGCCCGATTTTGATGAAAACTAAAACAGCATCATTGGAACTTTGAAAAATCAATATTCCGTTTATTCCCGTTGTCCCCGTACACCGTGTCCCCGTTCTACGGGGACAGCGGTATGACCACGAATCGACCCTGCAGGTTTGGAAAAAAAACCTGTCAATCTGAAGTAATCGCTAAAATACATTATTTTAATACACTATACGGGACAATTTGTGAGTTTAGAATTAAACTTTACAATTAACATATTTTTTCATACTCATCACGTGTACACACAGCAAATTAGTTCGGTTTGCAGAGCACACCAACATAATGCTGGTGTGCGTAAAATCAACTGGTGTATTATTACTTCGCCTCACGTCTCACAATATGTCAGTAACACATGTGTGTATGAGTGGCTAATCTTCGCTAAGATTGGCCGACGTGATGGAAAACGGTTAGGACTATTTTGCGGGCAAAGAATATGAAGCATAAATTGCATGTTGTTACTAACTGTTCTCGTGGCATAGCTGTATAAGCAATCGGCTGGTAAAGCAACATTCGTAGAATCAAATCCCGCCGCCGACACTAACTTTTTGCATTTTTAAAAACATTTGTTGTCATTTTGTTGAATTTTTATTTTAGTATATATTAAAAAAATATGGAAGTGAAAATTAAACAATTTGTAATAAGAAATCAACAATATTTATTGACTAGGTTTTTTTATAATTACAAACTATAAAGTTTCGTGCATGACAAATATTCTAAGTCGGACATGAAATAACGTTATTTTTCATATTCAAGTGGGTAATTTATTTATTAGTGATATAAATAAACATGTTGGTAAGAACGATATTAAGATACAGGTATCCTAAATTGTTATCTCACTAACAATAACATCCACATAAAACAAATTGCGCGCTGACATTTTTATTAATAGCCGATTGGTGCGCCTTCACTATCTATTACTTGTTGCAATCGTCTCCTCATGCTAGCAACCATATTTTCGCACAAGTCAGATCCACGAAACGATTCACATAACGACATCATCTAAATTGGATTTGGACCTGACTTCAGACGAGTCCCAATTTAGCACCATATGACCCCATAGGTTTTCAATGGGGTTCAGGTCAGGACTTTTTGATGGC
Source organism: Eugnorisma glareosa (assembly GCA_947578425.1). Classification (NCBI taxonomy): domain Eukaryota; kingdom Metazoa; phylum Arthropoda; class Insecta; order Lepidoptera; family Noctuidae; genus Eugnorisma; species Eugnorisma glareosa. The sequence goes on along the minus strand of OX387960.1, from coordinate 11,820,414 downwards.
CATTCAATGACAATAAAATTTTCTTGAACGTTTAACCAACTTTGCACAAGTCGCACGCGATGCACTGCGCAGTTATCATACACGAAGTAAATGTGTACATGTGTTCTTGCGGGTATACAACGCGCACACTTGGTAGCATCAGGTTATGTAAAACGTCCAAGTAACCTTCATTGGTATTGCGACCCCCTACCTGCACTAATTCACCGGGACCCATTGATGACATCCATCCCCAATATCCCATAGTAATGCGGTCACTAGACCTGCATGGAAGAATATTTTTTTATTATCATCTTCGCTGCGTCCACCATCTTTTCGCCACAATACTTTGCGACCGTCTCTGTCTGACTTAAAACATTTTTCATCGCTAAATATAACAACATTATTGCACCAATCGAAATCCAAATATTCTCTTGCGAAGCGTACCCGGTTTTGTCTGTGAATATCTGACAGCAATATTTTCTTGGCTGGCCTACGACATTTCACATCAGCTGCACGCAAGTGGTTCCGTACAGTTTGTAATGTCACGTCATGTTTAGTCGCCGTTGAACGAGTAGTGAGGAAGGGCTCAGCGATGTACTATATCACGGTGCCGCTCATTGGCATCTGTGTAAGCCAATCCAGCCTTTGGTCCCGGTCGGCAAGGATCAATGCTTCCCGAATCTGCATAACGATGGACCCACAATTGCAGTCCTTCTCTGTGAACAATAATAAAAAATTGTTGCAAAAAAAAAACAACCAATAGGTAACATGTGGATTATATTATAAACACACCTCTAAACATATTAATAACATTTTGTTACTTACCGATATGTTTAAACGCCTCGCAACTTTCACTCATTGAAACGTTTTGCTCACGCAAAATAATAATCTCAGCTCTTAAAAGTGTAGTTAAGTGATTCATAATGATTAACAAATAAAAGTACTGCTCAAAACACGCAGGGTATAATGTCTAAAAACGTAACGAAAGCCGCAGTCAATAGTATTATGTCGATGAACTTAAAACTACTAACTTACACATGATTTGAGCACTATTGTATGTGTTACATTGCCCCGTTGGTCTCGTGGTCGCAAGCGCGACTGTTGAGCATGGGGTCCTGGGTTCGATTCCCGGGTCGGGCAAAAAGTGCTATTGGTGCTATTGGATTTTCTAAAAATAATTTCTCAGTAGCTATAATAACCCCGTGCCTCGGAAAGCACGTTAAGCCGTTGTTCCTGCGCCTGATCTCTCTCCGATCGTGTCGGATTGCCGTTCTATCGGATCTATGAGAGTAAAAGGACAGAGAGTGCACCTGTGCCTGCGCACACACTTGTGCACTATAATATGTCCCGCGCAGTTGGCTAATCTCCGTTGAGATTGGCCGCCGTGGCCGAAATCGGTCAGGAGGACTATTACTATTATGTGTTGCATATTTTGATAAATATCTCCATTAAGGCTGAATGTATAATGCAGTCCTCTTGTTTTTTATGTCATTTTTTATGGATTATAATTAAGCACATTATAATACGAGTATCTAGATTTTTATGGTGAGTACCAAACAGAATTAATATAATATTGATATTTCAGAGGTATCTGGAAGTCTCCCGATGGAGACTACTGATGATGATCAGCCAACTGCCACTCAACCTTCTATTGATGTATTAGGTATGTAATTTTATTACAACAGTTATAGATCAACTGTTTTATAACAGATGGATAAATTGTTGACTTGGTTGAATGGAGACTCTACTACTTAATTTGTAAATAAAAATATAACTATTCTATTATAGCGAGTGCCAAAACAGAATTACTATAATATTGATATTTATATTTTAGAGGTATCTGGAAGTCTCCAGATGGAGACTACTAATAACGATCAACCTACTGCTACTCAGCCTACTGCTACTCAACCTTCTACTAATTTATTAGGTATGTAATTTTATTACAATATAGTTATACATGAACTGTTTTGTAACAGATGGATAGATTGTTGGCTTGGTTGTGGGAACAAATGTATTAAAATTGTGCAATTTAAAAAAATTCAGGTGAAATTAACAGTGTGGCTGTATGTCATGTGTTAGCAGAACATAACTACTGTGCAATAAGTAGAGACAAATCGAAAAGACCTGCTAATGGTAAGCTTTTAATTTATATGCATAATTATGATACTTATTGAATACAAGTTAATTTGTTCATTGACTTTGGTTTAAATAACGACTACATTCATGCAATTTGTTTTTTTAGTAAAATGCAATGAATAGGGCTAGTAATCACTTTAGCACCAATCGTAATTATAATAATACTTTGGTGTACAATATAATGATAACCATATAGGTAATTGTGTTCATTTCTCTTTTTCAGTTGCTTCTGGAGTATCCTTCTACACTAGATCGAATGTTGTACGACCATTCCAGAAGAAAATTAAGTATCTGCAAACGGAGATAAGTGTTTTGCGCAAAAGGGGCCAACTGTATAAGGAACGACTGAGTAATGCACAGAAGTTGTCACAAAATGCCATATTTAAACAAGTCATACAACATATGACTAAACCAGCTCAATTGTTTATGTATATGCAGCAACAAGCCAAATATAAACCAAAAGGAAGACGGTTTACAATTGAGGAGAAAATCCTAAGTTTATCTTTGTACTAAAAAGCCCTAAGTGCTACAGGCTATTATATAAATATTTTGCTCTCTCTTCATGCAAAGCTATGAAAAGACTACTGAGCCAAATAAAATTAGCACCTGGCATTAATAATATAATTTTTGAAAAAATAAATAAAACTTTGCTCAAAAAACAGATCCCAGATAGGCTGTGTAGCCTCATTTTTGATGAAATGTCAATAACGCCGCAAATTTTTTATTCAGCTCAAAAAGATAAATTAGAAGCTTTTACTTCGGACTCTAAGGAAGTATTCGCTGACCACGTACTGGTTTTCATAGTGAAGGGAGTGAAAAATAATTATAAGCAGCCAATTCATATTATTTTACGAATTGCTTCAGCAAATTCCAATTAAAAACTAAATTAAAATCAGTAATCGAACAATGTTTTAAATGTGGTCTCATAGTTTTAAACACTGTTTGTGACCAAAGTCCTGTTAATGTCAGTGCTATAACAGAATTGGTTCAGGAAACCGAAGCAAATTATTTACGCGAAGGTAAAGAATGGCGTCATGAAGTGATGCGTTTTAAAGGTCACGTTGTAGTCCCACTTTATGACAGTCCTCATCTAATAAAAGGCATTAGAAACAATTTAATAACGAAGGATCTAAGATATGTTACCAATAATGAGGAGAAAATCGTAAAGTGGGACTACTTCAAAATGGTGTATGATGCCGATAAATCGTATGGAGAACTGAGACTTTTGCATAAGCTCACAGAAGAGCATATTAATCCAGAAAAAATGAAAAAAATGAGGGTTAAGTCGGCAACACAATTGTTCAGTCACAGTGTTGCTGTTGTGACTGAACATTTGACAGCAAGGGGCGATCTGCCTATAGAATGCCGATTACTAGTTGACTTGACCCTTCTAATCGACGATTTGTTCGACTCATTAAATGTAAACAGTTTCTCCATACCGAATGGCAAAGTTTTTAAAGGACCTGTAAAACGCAACTCGCCTCTTCATGAGCTGTGGAAAAAAGCCAAAATATGTAGTTCTAAGGACCATCAAATTTGTCAAAAAAATTACTGTTGGGAACAAAGTCCGATTGGTTGAGAAAGTGGTGCCGTCTGTTACGAATTTGATTAAAACGATAGAGGGTATGGGACTCCTTTGGCAAGTGCTGTCTTGTAATTATAGACTCGATGCTATGATGACCAGGAACTTTAATCAAGACCCTGTAGAAAATTTCTTTGGAAACATTAGGAGTTATGGAGTAAGAAATATCGCTATATTTCTTACTCCATAACTCCTAATGTTTCCTCAAAACTTACAGTATTAGGCGCTCCTAATACTGTAAGTTTTGAGGGGGCGTTTAAAGCACTTCTTTGAAATAATTATAGCTCTCCTCACTCGGGGAGAGGTAATTGCGAGGAGGATTTTAATGAATGCCTTCAAAATTTAGATTTCTTTTTAGAAGAAAAAAATGTTACTCCTAATGTTTCCGAAGAAAAAAACAATTCATTTCAACAATGAAGTTTGCTTTGACCAGAAACATGAAAATGATGCTGGTCAAAGCAACTACGTCTGTGGTTGGGTCTTGACTAAATGTCTTAAAAAAGTTGTCAAAGGTTGCAAAAATTGTAAGAGTGAATTATTAGACAACACTTCAAATAAAAACAATTCTTTTATTACAGCCAAAGAGTACCAAAAAAAGAAATGGCTTTGCTATCCCAGTGGGAAAACCGAATATTTTTTAAAGAAATACAAAGCATGGCCATTTCTTTTTTGAAAAGAAATGTGCCCAAATTGTTTTTAAAATCAAATATCACTTCGTTAGCAGACTTGCTAATCACAAATTTATTTAAATGTCCCAGTCACAAAGACGACTTTTATAAAATGTTTACCGACACAACATTAAATATAATTATTTACAGTTGGTGTCGGTCTGTTAATCGGATTTTGTCCGGGAAAATAAAATATGAAGGCGATGACCAAATAAAATTAGCTGCTGTTAATTATTATAATAAGCACAAAAATTATAAAAATAGAAAATAAAGAAAATGAACGTAAAGTACTTAGTTGTTTTATTAAAACCCATTTTTTGCATTTAGCCAGTATTTCCCTGTACTGAACTTTGTTCTTACTTTCTTGATGTGAATATTTGATTTCCTAAATATTGGTATTATTATGAAGAAAAAAAAATCCGCAAGAAAGTTTGAACAAAATAGTTTGGTACTGGGAAATACTAGGCTCTTAAAAATCTAAATATCAATTACAATAGTGTGTGTAGGTAGACGTGTGCGTGTGTGAGTGTGTGATTGATCGGTAGTTCTTGTTCAGAAATGGAGATGGCACTTCAAACATGTCATGGCTAAAAGTCACGATAGAGGGTACTCTTTTCCTTTTTATATTATAGTACTCTGTGGGTAGACCTATAATAATATATTCTAACTCAAAATAAAGACTTGCCAATAGTTAAGCAATGAATTGAACAAACAAAATGTAAAATGTTTTATTAAACATACAAAAACATTGCATTGTTGGCAGTCGGATTCGGACTTACGGCTCTACGCGCCGACGGCTTAAGATATCATTAACCGCACGCACGACCACTGCGCCACGAAGAAGATTGTTAAGGTGGAAGCGCAAGGGTAGCCCGCGAAATTTAAATTTTCTCAAGTTTATTGCAATTTGCAGGTCAGTGTCAAGTTGTATGTTGATGAAAATATGAATCGCGCCAGTAACACGTATGGAGTTATAGAATAATAATCATTCAAATCATCAATACAGCTCTCCAAGTTCATATAATCACATTCAATAGCTATTTCATGAAAAAGTCACTTTTTGAGATTATATGAACTTGGAGGGTTGTATTGATGATTTAAATGATTATAATTCTATAACTCCATACGTGTTACTGGCGCGATTCATATTTTCATCAACATACAACCTGACACTGACCTGCAAATTGCAATAAACGTAAGAAAAATTAAATTTCGCGGGCTAACCTTGCGCATCCACCTTAAGTTGGCTAAATTTATGCTTCATATTCATGCAACATCAAGTGACAAGAAATTGCAAGTGTGTGGGTGGACAACGGGTTATTGTGAAGCGCAAACACTAATAAATAGGCGAAGCCAGACAGTCGTTGATTTTACGCACACCAATAACTATGTTAGTGTGCCCTGCGAGATTACCAGCAACATCAAGGCGCTGCTGGCCTTTCTCGGGGAGTTAGGTTGGATCGAATAGATTTCCCACCCGCACGCAAAATACGCGTTCAGACGTGGAGTTGCGGACACCAGCCCGCTATACAATAGTGTGCCCTGCAAACCGATCTAGTTTGCAGTGTGTACATAATACACAGCGTTCATACATTACATAACTTCAGAGAAATAGCTGAAATGGTATCTGCAAATGTTGATTTACAGGTGGCGTGGCTACAGAGAATTTTGCGCAGCAACGCCACATTAATTTACATTTTTTTTTAAACTAAAATTTCGTACGTTCACAAACAATGCATGTACATCATGACCGTCAGCCGAACATAAAAATGGGTTATATCATACTAAAAAAACATACGGTGGCTTGGCTACAGAGCACAACACGACCGACTGTGGCGACGGCGACGCGACGCGGTGTGGTGACTGTGGTGGCCTGTGGTCACTTTTGCTGACGCGATTTTACGTTACTAAGTATCGGTCGCAACAGCTGACATCTGAGTGCACTTCGCTGTGCGCCATGTGCGGTGTCAAATAAATATATGAGAATAACTGAACGCTAATTTAATAAATGTTATAAAAACTCAATGTGTCATACAGAAAAAACACATTTCATAATTTATTATGTTTATCAAAATATACTAGTTTGTTTCCAGGTACCGCCAAAAATGGACTCTGTTGCCACTACTTCTGCTGAAGGAGCTGGAGCCCAACGCCGTGGAGAACCACGACAATAGCAGGATGGCTGAGTGTAATAGTTAGTCGCCAGCTGTGCAGCCGTAGCCCAGGCATATAGCGCTTTTTAGTAGCCGTTACGCAATAATTCGACACTATTGTGTCCACACTTATTAATTTTAGTAACACTTTTTGGTCACTGAGTGTACTTAGTTCCGTCGCTACGACAAAAAATGGGGAACAGCCGACACAGTAAAATTTGGTTTTAAAGTTACGTTGCTGTCTGGTAACATTGTTCTTAGTCTGCAATCACTTCTCAGAAATTATTCGTTCGTTAATTAGTTTTCGATTTTTGTTTGTTCTTTGACTGACAAGTTAAAAAATAATAAGAAGAAAACATCAGCCATCACTGTTTATCAAGGTAAATTTTTATTCATATTTTAATTTGTTTATTTTGTTCAAATCTTCACGGGAAATGAATTTTATTGTGTAATTTGTTCATATAGTATGAAATTTTCAATGCGCCACCATAAAATTGTGATTTAACCTGTGTAGTATAATTTAAACAAAAGTTTTTACATTCCCAGATCTTGGAAGCTTTTGCTGTAATATATATAATAGAAACTATATGTTATGGAACCGAAAATGGACCACAAATTGTTAAATAATTAAAAACGTAATTTTATTTAGAGAAAATATTCTAGTCACAACTGGTCAGGAAGTTAATAGATTATGTCGACATATGTCGACGTGAAACCAGAAGTAGTTTACAAAGTTAACGAATTCACAAAATGGTTTATTGCTTCCAGCGATTCTCAAATGTTTAGACAGGCCTGCATATTATCAAATTATGTTTAGTATAGTACTAACTAAAGAGGGCTCGTCCCACCTTATACGGTTGTGCCTAGTACATGGGTACTGGGCAACAACAAAGACTGTCCTGTTTGTTTTGGCCAAGGACGAGAAAAAACAGCGACCTTGAACTATTAAGGAAAGATGAAAAAAGTGTGCTTTCGGGGAATTGGAGAAAATTAAAATGTGTCGTGAAACTACAAGGCATAGCTACTTTTGCTGAAGGAATTAGGGAACTGTATTCAAATTTTGAGGATACTGAAGACGAGGAGAGATAAGTTTTACGACGTGTTTTATTCGACAACTAGCTGACCCGCGCAACTTCGTCTGCGTGCGTGCATACATAAAAGAAAGAGAGGTTAGAGAGAGTGTGCGTCAACCTTAAAAGTTAGACATATGGCCATTGTGGATATTTTTTTAGAGCTTTTTAAGAGGGACAATTCCGACATACATGATAATTGCGTTACTTTAACCGTTCACGCACAACGGAAGCTCTCAAAAGGAGTAAATCCCTATTATATACTATTACCGATGGATAATCATCAAATGACCCCTCCCACTCTGGACGGAGCGGAAGGGATTGTCAGACTTGTACTGACTAAAATCCACCCACGTTTCTTCTGTTGCCCTTTGCGTTCCAGGGCCGCGGTATCTCTTTCGAATAGTCCCGCAACCCTGGCAGGCCTCGCTCCTCTCGGATCCCTTCCCGTTTGCTGACATCTCTTTGAGGCGCGTGTGGAACACGAACACGCCGTCACCACGGCCTGTCGTCATAAGACGGACGGATGGCGAGCTAGCCCATTACTCACTGTCCACAGGCCCGCGACCCTCGACAGCCTTACGTCTTCATCTTTAGACACTCGATGACAATCATACACCAGCTAGAACGAAAGTTCTCATCAAATTTCTTGAAATGGGCCGAGACACGATAAAACTGCTGTAAACTGTTGCGGACCTCTTGCAACTGCGTTCCGTCTCCATCGTCAGACCTTTGATGATAGACATACTCCAGGCAGGTCTAAAGTTCTCATCAAGGTGCATGAAATCAGCCGAAACACGATATAGATGCTGTAAACTCTTGAGGACCTCTTGCAACTACCTTCCGTCTCCATCGTCAGACCTTCGATGACAGTCATACTCCAGCTAGGTCTAAAGTTCTCATCAAGGTGCATGAAATGAGCCCAGACACGATATAGATGCTGTAAACTCTTGAGGACCACTTGCAACTGCTTTCCTTCTCCATCGTCAGACATTCGATGAAAGTCATACTGAAAACTCAGTATGGTTTAAAGTTTTCATCAAAGTGAATGAAATGAGCCCAATAACATTATACCTGCTGCAAACTGTTTAGGACCGCTTGCAACTGCCATTTGTCTCTATCGTTTGACCGTCGATGACAGTCATACTTCAGCAAGGCCTAAAGTTCTCATCAAGGTGCATGAATTGAGCCCAAACACGTTATTGTTGCTGCAAACTCTTGAGGACCTCTTGCAAGTGCCTTCCGTCTCCATCGTCAGACCTTCGATGACGTCATACTCCAGCTAGATCTAAAGTTCTCATCAAGGTGCAGGAAATGAGCCCAAACATGATTTCTCAATTTAAAAAACAAAAGATCATGTATATCGGACTTCTCTGTAAAAAGTTATGCGTGGTCAGGTCATACATAAAATAAAAAAATATAGACGCGTCGAATTGAGAACCTCCTCTTTTTGTTTCGTTGGTTAATAAACCAAGCTTCAGACATTTGACACGGGCGAGGGTCATTCTTTCACGGAAAACTTAACACCGCGACTCAGAAAATGGAGTGAAATTAATAGCGCCATCTATCGAGCACGAAATTTAACCGTTAAAATATAATGCATGTAAAGCGATCGAACACACACTCTACAGGGTTATAGCGTCATGTAGACTAATCTAGAGTACTTTTTGCTCTCAGACCCGATTTAAAAGTTATCTTGTGAGCACATTTTTATTAATTAGTACCATTTTGGTGCAATAGATGTCGTTGCATGTATCTTACACAATGATGGTAAGTTCTTCTTGAACACTTTAAATTTATAAATCTTTTGATAGAGAGCACTGATTACAGCATGAAACAAAAACTAAAACCTTCTCTAAGTTCCCCCTAATATTTGTGCATTGAATCTAATCACATTGGTTTTCCCAACAACATGAACACCCGCCTCGCAGTGCGCGCGGGTCATTATTTTGATGCGGAGTTATTTTAAAACTGTGATATCTCCTAAGATATTCATCTAAATTGAATAGTGTAAAGGGCAATTTTGGTCACAATTGAATGCTAAAGATGACTAACATATTTATTTTGATAAGGATTAATACTATGTCGGTAAAAACACCTTCGCAAATAAAACATTAATTTTGACCAAATTTTAAAATCATAAAAATGGTTATTGTGAGTCAACCTTAAAAGATAGGCATGTGCCGTCGCGGACTTTTTTTGAGACCTTTTTAAGAGGAATAATTCCCTACTACATTATATTTGTGCAACTTTAACCGTTTACGCAGCGCACGCAACGGAAGCTATCAAAGACAATAACTTTTCCCCGTTTTTGCAACATTTGTCATTGATGCTCCGTTCCTATTGGTTGTAGCGTGATGATATATAGCCTATAGCCTTCCTCGATAAATAGGCTAACCAACACAAAAAGATTTTTTTAATTCGAACCAGTAGTTCCTGAGATTACCGCGTTCAAACAAACAAACAAACAAACAAACAAACTCTTCAGCTTTATAATATTAGTATAGATAATTCGACGAAGTGACGCGCCCCACTACCGCATTTTAAAATCCGCGGCCCTGTGTACGTAAAATGCAGTAGTGGGGCGCGTCACTTCAGAAGTTTAGACTGGAAGATCTCATGGACAATGTGGAATACAACTGAGTGCGCGAAGAGTGAGAAAGAGAGGTACGACCACGAGTCGGTCGGTCGAGTCCGTCTAAGGTCAGTTGAGCTGCACGCTTCCGAAGGAACGCACGCACGTCATAAGTGTCATAAGACTGTGGTACCGATACAGCGGTGTAATTTATTACGTTTACTAGACTGAGTGTAGATCAGTGCTTAACTATTGGATTCTATTCATTTCAGGTTATTATGGCGTAAGTACTTTTACACGTTACAAAGAGCATGTAAAATACCACATGTTTGATATAAAATGGTATTTTAACAGTGTTTTTACGAACTTAGTGATTTTGAGTTTTCTATAATAATTTATAAATACTTACGCTTTTTTTTCAAACTAAACTATTATTAATAAAGTATTTCATGTCTTGATTATATATATAAGATTGCATTAGAATCAGTCTTCTCATTTTAGACGTTGTTGAATTTAAATTTTGTATTGAGACGTATACGACATTATGTTTGACATCAGGTAGGTAGGAAGGAGCGCCGCGGGGCGCGTCTTTGCCATTACCCGGCTGCCCTGTATTTACCTTATCAATCCGGTACCTTTACTACGTCTTTATTTTCGACGCTCAATCACAAAGAAAACTTAGGGCCCAGTATATTTTCGTAGTAAAGAAAAATAAAAACTACTTAAAGACTAGTAAAGTGATAAATAATAATATTATAGCGAACGCAGAGATAGGTATTGTCAGTAATTTTCCCGCCAAATTTCGCTCGGTCACCTTAAACATCCATATCTGTTTTTTTTTTCGTTTAGCCATCTCATGAAATATTACCTTTTTAATAATTATTATTTTTACAGATACCACAAAAATCGTGAAAATAAAAGAAAACATCCGGCTGAAAAGTCAACTGTGGAAGATTTACAAAATTTTAATACTAATTTTGAAATAATGGAAGATAAAGAAACTAAAAAAGTTAACGATAATTGTTACGAACAAAACAACAATGAATGAATACGACTCAAATATATATTTCAATCACGCCTGTACCAGTTATAACACTTTTGATGATACTGAAGCGATTGAAACAGATGCTTCAAAAATAATAGCAACGAATGAGAATTTAACAACAATACCCGAAACTGAGAGTCAAACTGGTGAATTTAATCAGTTTGAGGTTGATTGAATTCAATCAAATCATAACCGAGAACAGTGGGTTACAAGCAGAAAACAAAATTCTCAAAGAATTTAATCTAAAGTCCCAAAATCGTAAGTGATTCCATTCGACGTACTTCGCCGGTTTTTTTTTGCTTGTAGGTGCGTTTTGCAAATAATATGACTAGACTAGAAAAAAATAATAAATATTAATATTTTTTCTAGTTAAAGAAGAAACTGACAGAGGCTTTAAATTAATACAAGTACAACTGGACAAATTATATGATATTCTGAAACATAAAAAATCTAATATTGAGACTGTAAGTGCTGCTGGTACTTCCGTATCAACAAAGTTTGATGAGGAACTAGCTCAGAGGAATATTGAATTTCCAATTAATTCTATAAAAAACTTAGAATTACTAGAAGATCAACTCATTGACACGGATTTCGAAAAAGTTTTGGTATGAATATTGTTATTTTAATACTATAAAATATTTATCACGGTTATAATGGGTATAATATTTGTTTTTATTAATATTTCAGGTCAATTTTTTTCTAGAATATGCGGTACGAGTGGAATGTTAAAAATATCAAAGATTGTATTACAGTTAACGATGTTTATTCACGGACGAACTCCTTAACTAGTTAAACTGGAAAGGAATTAAAGGCTGTACTAAAGTACCCTTTATGAACTACATCAAAACAAGAAATATGTTTTTTTAAATTATACATTTGGCTGAAAACTGTTGCTCTGCAAAGGATTCTGACGCATTTTTGCAGAACAGTGCGATAAAACATAGTGGCCAGCGCATGAAATGAAAGTGCGAACAACTACTTATTTTCTTTTTATTTACATCTGCATTATGTTACTCCAACAAAGGAATGTTTAAGTGGTGGGTACACTGAAAAAAATATACTCCAACTAAGTAGTGTTTTCTCTTAGTTGGCGCCAAAATATTTGGAATGACGTTAGTAACGATTACTAAAAACAAGATGAAGTTGTTGCAATAGCAAGCTGAATTTGTTTGAAAAACAACCTAGGTAAATTGTTAATTCAATACTATGTCATTATAAAAACTACTATAAAATCCTTGAATCTATACATAATCCCTGTTAAATCAATTAATGTATTTTATTTTGACTTATAAAGGAGCTGTGTGTGCATTACCTAAAAGTGTTTGTTATTATAACAAGGCGCAGTGTTGTATCAGTCATTGGACACGTTACATTAACAAACAAGTCGAATGTCGAATTGTCGAATTTAAACAAGTTAAAAAGTAAAATCTACATTATTCTGTGATAGCAGCAACGATTTTTTTAAAGTTGAAGCAATTAATTTAAATATTTGTTGCAGTAATGATTGCGTTAAACTAAACGTTTTGCTAAGTTAAATCAAAAATATTACTTTTAAATAATGATAGCTGTTCAGTTATTTTACCATGCCACGTGGAGGTTACAATTTCGGAAGAGGACGAGGTTACCCCCCTCCCCCTCCGCATCAACATCAATACTATCCAATTTACGAACCACAACAACCTGCTCCCCAACCTTCTACTTCCAGAGGACGATCTAGGAAGAATCGCGAGCGTGATTCCCAACGTCGTGATCAGTTTAGGGAAACTGGAGCCCCCATTCAACAGCGAGAGAAAGAGTTCAAGGATGAGATCAATAAAACATTGTTTTATGGATTCGATGACGCAGCTGAAGCCCGTACCAAGCGTTTTCTGTTAGTACCTGCGCTGTCACCATCCCTGTCAGTACTCGATCTGCTGGTTTTATAACCCAGAAAATGATGGCCAAGGTTCATTCCATCTATAATACCATTCCAATTTGCACACCTTGGGCCGTTTACAGAGTGACACTTGCTCAGATGGAGTTAAAACTCCTTAATTCAACACTGGGTCAAGTCCTTTCACATAACCGCGTTGAAGGGGACCTTTTCTATCGACCCCGTATGTCTAGTGCGTTCAAAGATCAGATCTTAGGTGTTCCCGTAAATATTGCACCTATTTCCAACTTGCTTCATGCAATTGGAACTTTCCAGTGTAGTGGAAAGAGATATTATGTAAGACCGATTAATCATCCAGTTCTCGGCATTCTTTTAAGCAACCTACGTTTGGTTGTTACTCAAATGGCTAATGTCAATACCCCCGTGGCTATCAGGACGGAGTTCTACGAGAATAATCCACTGCCATACGCCCAATGGACTGCACCCGTTGAAGGCGACGACCGTCGGCGCAGATTAGCACCAGGATTGGTTGCTCACCCCGACCACCCACTACTGCTTAAGAGCCCGCCACTACAGCCCAACGCGAGCGATTTCGTACCTCTCGCCCCGCCCGCCCGCGCCCCCTCTGCAATAATTCGCGGTGGCATGGAGCGCGGCGCGGCGGTAGCGCGGCGAACCACGCACCGCCCAGCTGATCGTTTCCATTCCGAGACACAAGTTTCGAAATTTAGAGGCTCGTGTTTTTATTCGTGGACTTGAGACTTTATCTAGATTGATCTATCATTCAGTCCGTAGGTAAGTATACTCGTACTCAATCTAAAAACCTAAAAGGTCAGTTGGTATGAAATAAAATGTTCTATGTAAAATATTCATCAATGTTTATTTATTAAACAGTTAATATGTAAATTCTGAATAAACTAAAGAAAAAAATAAAATAAAAAACAAAACAATAAAACTCTCATAAAAAAGACAGACTTGTCAGGACTATAAATAACGTTTTAGGTTTCACAAATTACCTACGCGACGCGCAACATTCGTAGGTAAGACAAAATATCGTAGTACCGTAATAAAACAAAAAGAAATGTTCCATCTAAACTAAACTCACAAAACTACTATAAACAAATGTTTCCTTATAAATAAAAAACCGGCCAAGAGCATGCCGTCCATATATATGAATACGGTTCCGTAGCTGTCCGACTATAACATACTTTTTATGATGTAATCAAATAGAAGGCTATTAGACATGGTATTGTTTGCCAAGATATTTTTTTTCTTTGAACCAACCACCACTAGGACCATCGCGTCAATTTTACATATTATTGAAATCAACAATGGATTGCTTACATTGCAATCCATTGTTGATTTCATTAACCTTGGAAAAATGAGAATTTATTGGATTTTCTTTTCTTTTCTTCGTTTTTTCTATGCTTATGGTCGGAGGGCTTATTTTTCTCAAAGGCATATTGCGTGTTTTTCGCGGATCCAACAATTCCGGCGATAAAGACTCCAAGTAAAATGTCTTTAGTTTGGGAACCATATGATCGTTCCACAGTTTTTGGTCGCATTGTATTATTTCTGTTTTTATCCGTTCATTTGAACCAGTCCACACGGCAAATAGACACTCTCTCCTTCCTGTAATATTTAACTGTCCTTGCACTTGGATATACCAGTGGTGTTTTTTATTGATCAACAGTTGGCCATTGTCATACTTCCAGAAAGTAATTTTCTTGTTTTTCACAGCATCTTCCAAATTCGATCTGTAGGCTAATACTGGACATTTCATTTCTACAATCCTATTTTCATCTATCACTCCGTCAGGAGTTGCTCCTAAAAATGGATGACTTTTATCGATGAATAGGCCACAGGGCATAATTTTAATATTTTCTTGCTGCTCCAGTTGACTCAAGGCAATTTTTTCATTAATTTTACCATGTCTGATGGAGGTAACACCAGAGAGATCTTTTTGATACAGTAAACTTTTAACTATACTACCTGACGTTGTGCTCCTCTTGTTTATAATTTTGCCGAAATTGGAAGCTGTTAACAAATTCCTTCGCATTTCCATCCATTTACTACAATCACTTTGGAGGACTGTTTCCCTTTCAATGTTCGTTATTTCTTCGTCAGATTTCTCCAAATTTGTTAAAAATGTTTTTTCATTCTTTCTAAATCTTCTGCATGCAAATCAGGCTTCACACAATTTTGACCGTAATTTTCGTCTTCAGTCCTTTTTTTCTTTTTGTTGAAAAACAAGTTTTCGGGGTCGCATTTTAGAGTTGGAACTGTTTCTTTTCAGTTTTTGCAATTCCAGGTGTTTCGATTTTGACATTGGGCTCACACCCAGAATAGATTTTTGGAGCTTATACAAAGGTCTATTTGTATTAAATGATACGACTGCCGTAGCGCATCTGGTCTGATATGAACGCCGAAGACAAAAGTTTATGCGTTTGCCACCGATACACTTTGCAATTATGGCGTTCAACTGTTCACAACGATTGCTGTCCACGTCTTCAATAAGACTGCGTGCATTGGCTGCAGTAGAGCCGACTATAAATTTTATTTGATTTTCTAAGGCCGTATCTTTCACTTTTACAGTGACATCTTCACTTGTTTTTTTGCTTTGGCAATAAAAATCCTGGCAATTCGTATGACAACCGAAAGCATGATTGTATGAATTTGAAATTGCTACATATAGATCGTTTGTTTGTTTTGAGCGGGTATCACTTGTTTTCTTCAGGTATCGAAGAACAAATAACTTTTCTGATTGCCAGGATTCTTTGTGTATTCAGATACTTTCTATGTTGCAGTTTATATTTGGTATCTTTGGGAAGCGCTTGTAATTTATTACACAGGTTTCGTAATAAATGGTTTCTACACTCTATTTTTTCAACAGTGTAGTTTGAATATGGCCGGGCTTCTAAAATTTTTGAATAAGTGGAAGCGTTTCCGTCAGCAACCATTTTGCCGTAAATTAAACCATACATGTGCATAGATTGTTTAAATCCTTCCACTAAAATTTCCGACTCCATGTTGGTAGATGAACCAGTGTAATTTTTAAAACACATGTGCTCTGTTGGTGTAGTTTGTTTATTCTGGGCGCGTACACATATGCAGCAGTATTTATTCTTTACGCCGAGATATAGCACTTCCCCAAACTTTTTGCCTATGATTGCAGCAGCGCCTGATAACGAGGAATAGTTTTTCTTGTAAGTCCTCTTGGCCCAGCAACCGTCCACGATTACGTCTATGACAGGGATCCCATCTGAATTCACTCTGCCTTCGTCCAATGCACTTTGCTTCTCACGAGCAGCCGCAGCTTCCATCTCAGTGGTGGCTAACTTTTCCCATTCATCACTAATTCGGTTATCAATTTTCTTATAAAAAACCTCTGTCATAAACGGAACATTTATTGCCGTAAATATTTCTTGCAATTGTGTGTATCCTACACCTGTAATAGCTGCACTTGTTACTACGGCAGTATTTACATTCAAATTGTTGCTTGGACTAGGTTTGGATGTATCTATAGTAAGTTTAACATTACACATATTGCATTTCAATTTTAATTTTGAAATGAAGCCTATCCTATTCTCTCCTATTAACTCCAAATTATTTAAACCGCAACCGAAGGCTGTTGAGTGGCTAGAAATTGTTTTTAATTCTTTCAGAAAATATTTAAGGTCTACGATTCTTCTTTCATCTGATTCTTCATTGTTTTCTTCATATTCGTCCGGAAACCTACAAGGTTAATACATTTTATTACATAATGTTCTGAAATATAGTATATATTTGAATAGCTCCAATGATTTCCCATAGCCAAAGCCCTTTCATATAATATGCATCTTGACCTAGTAGCCCTACTTTAAAATTCCGAGCCCTTCGGTGCCTTTTGCAGTGACAATAAAAATATTTTTAACTTTTCTCATTAGCAATAAAGGTGGCAAAGCATTTTTTATAACTGTTCCAAATTTCAAGCCGATAGCACTATTAGTTTCTGAAATAAGCGGCTGTGACAGACAGACACACAACGTCGCACCGTAAGAGTTCCTTTTTTACCATTTTGGTACGGAACCCTAAAACCTTTGATTCTCATTTGAGTTCATCATCGTCATTCACTTCGTTCGCGTAGTCGTTTTGGATTTGTCGTGTTGGTATATTTTTGTCTTTCCTGAAACAATAAAACTTAGGTAGGAGGTAGGTAGTAGGTAGGTAGTAGGTAGGTGGTAGGTAGTAGGTAGGTAGTAGGTAGTAGGTAGTAGGTAGGTAGTAGGTCGGTAGTAGGCAGGTAGTAGGTAGGTTATTTTACAATGCTATTTTACTATACATTTATATTACAGAATAAATAATAAGTAGTAACGCTTATGTGTTTATTTATGTACTGACTTGTCCGTACCGCTTATCGATAGCGGCGAGTTCCCCTTTCCCTGTTCCTGTTCCAAATGCGCAGCCGCCGCCGCCGGCCAAGACACGGATCCCCCAGCCGCCGCCACAGGTACGCGCGCCGCCCGCGCCTCCGATCCGGCTTCGTGCAGTTCATGCTCTAATACCGTGGGCGCGCGTTTATTCGTCACATTCTCAAGTTCAATGTATGTAATGTTTGGTTGTCTGCAAATTTATAGTCACAATAAAATAACGTGACATAACATACAACATTCACATACTTGTTCCTGACCCCACAGTTAGTACCTTTTCCCTATATCGTGGGTATCGAAAACTACGTTTGGCACAGGCTATCATAATACGACGAATCCTCGATTGTTCATCTAGGTTCCTACTTATTCACAAAAGTAACAATATAATTACAAAGCGTATTCGCAAAGCGCGACTCATCAAACAAAATGAAACTTTATCAACAGCCAGCAGCAGGGTGACGTGACACTAGAAATGAACTTTATCTCGTAGCAATAAGGTTGAAAATCGAAAAGTGGTTCGCAAAACGAACCTTCGTGTAACGTGTTTGTCCCTAGACATAATTCGAAATAATCAAGTAGCTACGTAAATCGAAGAATACTTACTTTTTTTTTCTATCGTTAATAATACGAAGTTGTTCCCTCAAACGTTTTAATTGTTTCCTTTTTCCGAGAGTTTTATTTTTAACCATCTTTAAGTACTAACACTTTAATTAAAGATAGGTCTAAGTATATTATATAATTACACAAAACGTTTTCAACTCCTTTTTACTGTAAATACTGTCCCTTAACTTTAATATTGGTAAGTATTTTGCCTACAACAAAATAAATAATTCAAAATAATTACGTAGAAAATAGTCCGCTCTCTGTAATGTCGCCAAACATAGGTTCGCGTCGCAACAGATGCCGCAGCAGACTGAATGAACAAATTGAAAAGGATAGCGCTATTACCACCGCGTGAACACGAGAGACAGAAAGAGTGTGCTCGCTTAGAATAAAATAACGTAAGCGCCAAATCACATAATTGTTAATTACGAGAAATTCACGTAGAAAAATTAAAAACAAAAACGACACGATTTGAGATAATATTATTACCTATCTATTAGGCTAAAAATCATCATTAAATTCCTTAGAGTTTCAGAGATCCAACACAAAATAAGTGCAAAACTAGTTATTTTTGTATTTTTTTTCTATCGAGATTTTTTTATAAAATCGCGTTTTCGCCACAACAGATTTAAAGATTATTAGTCCAAGTTTAATGATGTCCAAATAGCGAACTCTTAAGTCATATAGATACCGAGATCTAGATCGCCCAATATCACCAAAACAGCACCATGCGGACTCTTAATCCTGACATGATTATGCCCGCGCAGTACGATGAAGAAGATCTCGAACGTGACGTCAATGAGTATCAAGATCTACTAGCCTTTCTGGAGCGTAAGAAATCCGGCTCGAAGGACCAATGTTTTGGCAATGAAGACAGGGGGGCAGGCAGGCCTCTTCAATAAAGCTCGAAAAAATTCCAGTTAAAAGGGGTTTAATATTCGGTTTTTACAATAATTTTGTGGGAGTGACTGTTCACGTAGGTACGCAATGGTCGGTGCGGTGGAATTGTGCTCACTAGCGCCGCGGGCGGACATCTCTGGAATATCTCGCTTGCAGTGACGCAGTCGCCCATCGATCCTCTTGCTAGATACGTTAGATAGCGTTGCTTGTCCCAACATACCGGCCACCATGGAAGATCCATCTTGTAACGTTGCAGTTTCCTAGAGCAAGGAAAACTGTGAGGTCACAGTTAAGGTACTCACCTACCTATTCTGGAGGAGAGCACGGGTTAAAAGAAAAGATGGGAAACAAGAACAGAGTTTAATAAAAAATACACAAATTTATTTTAAAAGATGGAATTAAATGGAGCTGGAGCTAGCCATATACCTATCCTCACTAGACCAGAGAAGCTGGGAAATGGAAATTAATAAGAAAATATGATGAAGTGGAGAAAAACAGCCCTCTCGGCTGTAGCAATGGCCGAGGAACGTCAGGCTTCAGTCTTCGGAGGAAGGCGGCCCTCTCAGCAGCATCAGTATTGGCCGAGGGACGTGGAGAACCGCAGCCCTCTCGGCTGCAGAAGTGGCCGAAGAACGGCAGCCATCTCGGCTGCAGAAATGGTCGAGGAACGTGGAGTACGGCAGCCCTCTCGGCTACAGTAGAGGCCGAGGGACATCAGACTTCGTCTTCCATCAGTAGAAAGCAACAGATGAAGAACCACGGGTACGCGCTGTGCGATGTAATAATTAATAATGCGACATGAATAAAATCTTAGAGGACTTCCTCTTAAAACTTATAAATTTGAAGACTTGTGATACTTTTGAGCTCTGGACGAAGACTGCCGCTTCACAGCCATCTCCAGATAATTGACATTTTACAATTTTTGAATGAAGAAATTTCTAGAACTTACAATAAAAAGAAAAATATAACGAGGTCGACATGAATTATCTATACGACATAAAACTAGGCTCCAGCAATGAATTAAAAATAAAAACCTAGGCCTGTCATTACCTGACATAAGAAAAGTAAACAAATATTCAAGAGAGATAAAAATCTATAGAAAAACTTAAATAATATGAATTACAAGGTAAAAGTATGCTAAGCCTCCAGGTAATGAGCATGCAGCTACCTGAGGAGCAAGAATGTTACTTTTTCAGGTTAATATTATAAAAAATACAAGTATAATAACCATGTAAAAATACAACCATTACAATCTTCCAACTGAAACTGGAGTCACGTTGTCTAAACGGGAAGCGGGCAGATTTTTGATGAAGCGCGCTTGATTGTGCCCCCTGTCTTCATTGCCAAAACAATAGCATAAACCAACGTTGAAAATTCTTTTTATCAATTTAAATCATTAGTTGTAATCAAATTAACGTAGTAATAAACCAGTTTCTTATTAGGTTCAATAAAGCTCATTCACACGAAGACGAATCGTGATTTTTCACGAATCGTGTTTTTTCACGATTCGTTATTTTTTTTGACGGGAGCAATGCTTTTTATATACCCATGTTCACACGCTTCACGAATCGTGAAAAAAGACGTAGACGGATACGTCGGTCACTACGGTCATTAGAATGACGATTCGTTAAAAATCTCGAATCGTGATTGGCGCTCGCGCCCCGCGCGCCTGCCTGCTCCGCCCGCCTGTCTGCCCCACCCGCCGCGCGCCCGCTCAATTCAGTACATTCCTTTGACTTGTTAAGACGTGTAGCGCTGCGCTTCAATAAAATCATGTCGAAAAAAGAAAAATTGTATGACCAACAAATAAATCGCGAAGTTTTGATTGCTGCAATCAAAGACAGGCCAGTTTTATGGAATAAATTTTTGGAAATTTATAAGGACAAAACCGCTAAAACAGCAGCATGGCGGGAAATATGCATAATTTTGAAAGAAGATTTTGAAGAAATGGATCAAAAGGACCGACAGTTGTTTGGTAAGTTTTTATTGAGAAAATTTTAAATACAAATCTATACTGCCTATATTTTGTTGTCTTGCCATGGTACTGATCCAGTTTCTGATAGAAAGTAGGTCATAAATTCATTTCTCATTGAATTGCCAGTTCCGACACTCGGTGATACTTCCTGGGGTAGTAAATTTTCAAAATTAAATTCTTTTTCTAATTCAATTCCCTCCTTTTTTATAATCAAATTGTGGAGGACAGTACAAGCTTTCACTACTGAAATAGCTGTTTCTCGTTTAAGGTCTATGGGTCTATGTAAAATTCTCCACTTATTTGCTAGAATGCCAAACGCACATTCAACGTATCTTCTCGCTCTGGTTAAACGATAATTAAATATTCGTTTACCTCTGTCAAGATGCGTTCCACCAAAAGGTCTTAATAAATGTGTGTGTAAACCAAATCCCTCGTCGCCAATAATTACGTAAGGAACTTGAACTTCTGATTCTGTAAATAAAGGCCTTGGTTCGGGTATATTCAAACGGCCTTCTGTCAACATTTTCCAAAAACTTGACTCTTTAAATATTGATGAGTCGCATTCTTTTCCATAGGAACCTACACTGACGTAAACGAATCGATAATCTGAATCTACGACTGCTAATAACACTATTGAAAAGAAATCTTTGTAGTTCATATATACTGAACCACTATTTGACGGCTTTCGAAGCCTAATATGCTTCCCGTCAACTGCTCCAAGGCAGTGAGGGAAATTGGCCTTTTCATTAAATCCACTTGCTATCTTTAACCACTCTTCTTCCTTATTAGGAAGTGGCATAAATTCTTCATATAAATTATTCCATATACTTTGCGTCACTTCTACTACGATGGTGGAAATGGTTGATTTGCCAATTCGATAACTAAAATGAAGATCTTCATAGGAAAGTCCTGACGCCAAATACCTAAAAAAATATTTCATTAAAACCAAATTAGTGGGATGAAGAAGTCGTATTTTCATTCAGAATAAGCGTTCCCACTAGGCACCCAAACGATTTCATATGTTTGACTGGCTGCCTAGTGGGATAGATTAGTCTAAATGAAAATACAACTTCTTCAAGCGCTTCTTCAATTATACAAATTCAGCTTACTAAGCATCCTCTTTTTACGAAAGCAAAAACCGTTATAAAACGTATGGGGCGTAGCCCGTACAAAACAACCACAGATCAGGTCCCTGTATATTTTATTTATGTATAATAATTCATAAATACACAGACGGACAGCGAACGGCGTTTGTGAATAGATATTCGCCCGACAACAGACCGCTCGTCTTGTCGTGACGTGTTTCGAAACCGTGTCCTTATTATTACAGTTGTTTTCTAGTATATATATATTCATCTGTGGTTGTTTTGTAATATTGGGAATAATGCGATGTAAATAAAAATCTTCTTATAAAACCGTTCATACAGTTTTATGAATTATTGTTTCAGGAAGTTCAGTGATGAAAAGGTGGACACAATTGAGAGACACTTGGAGGAAATCATTAGATGAAAACAAAGAAACAAAAAAATCTGGGTCTGGTACAAAATCTAAGCCCTACAAATATAATCAAGAGATGAGCTTTTTGAAGCCAATTATTAAGCCAGGTGAAACATATGACAATAATCCAAATACAAGAGATGAAGCCCAAAGAGAAAATGCAGATCAACAAGAAAATCAGAAAGAGAAACACTTAGAATCATCATCAAAAAAGAAAAGAATGGATAGTGGCAGCGTATTGGATGATAAAATGATGAAACTTGTTGATCATCAATTAAACACAATTGGAAGTGATGACCGTAACATGAATTTTTTTAAGGGGGTTCTGCCATCCCTTCGGCATTTTGATGATGATCAAATACTGGAATTCCAATCTGGGGTCATTAACCTAATACAGAGTATTAAAACTGGACGAAACTATTCGAATTGGCATCAAAATTATTACAATTCACATCATCACAACTATAATAGTGGTGGTTATTATACTAAGCCTCAAGAATCACCGGGAGGAACGTCTAATAATAATAATACTCGGCCTCTTCCTGAAAGTTCATCGATAGTAAATGCAGAAGTGTCTGCAGAAACGCCCACCCCTCTACAACCTGGAACATCGCTGATCCATCGCGATGATCCAAGTGCATCACCGGCACTATCTACAGCTCTAAGTCAATTAAGTGATTATCTGGATCTATCAAATTTCTAAAAACATGTTCTAAATTATCATAAATATAACCAATAAATAAGAATAATAAATAATATAATTAGTTTTTCTTGCCTTATAGTTATCGCCAACTTTTCTTCAGGGCTAATGGCCTTTCTCATACATGTATCCTGTTTTCTCAAATCCGTATCCAACCTTTGGAGAAGGAAGTCAAAGGTATCTTTAGACATTCTAAAATAAGTGTAAAATTTGGTATCATCTTCTCGTAACGAGCTCATCAAAGTATAAAAATCCCCAACACTTTGTCTTTGCCTTAAAATTGGATGCACCCAGTGTATTCTTCTTGTTTTTCTTTTTTTAGATCGACGATAATACCAGTACAAAATTAAAGTATTCACGTCCATTGTCTTTGGTAGTTTACTCTCAACTGAACACAATCACGAAACAACATGTGAACATCAATTCGGATATTTTGACGAATCGTGAAAAAACACGATTCCGTATTCAATGTGAACATCTATCCGTCAAGGCGAATCGTGTTTTATACCGAATCGTCAAAGACGTATCCCGTGTGAATGCGCCCTTAGGCATACAAATTGATCGAAATACGATGATTCGCGTGACTTTGTACACCCCGCCCGCGCGCCCTTCCACCCCAGCACCATATTCTTTTACAAGTTTTGACCTGTGTCCTTGCCTGCGGAGGGTGCGCTGTGCGTGCGCGCGTAGAGCGGCGCCATTGCCATTTTTTTTCTGCACTAAGTAACTTAATTATTATTAAAGGTTACGCGCAGATTTCGTTGTGGTGGTATTTGTGTTGTTTCTATATTTACGTTGAAACAGTGCTTTGTGGACATGGACGATGTGGCAGAACTTTTGAAAACATGGGAACTTCCCAACCTTATACCTTTATTTGAAGGTGAGTATGAAATAAATAGATGTTTATTTTAATCAGAGATAGACAAATTCACTACCAATTTTTTCAACATAATACCTAAATATTATTTCATTCTGTACCTACGTAAATAGCCAGTAGCCATGTACATGTAGTACTTAAGAGGGCCCTTCCCGGTCTGTCTATCGTCAACGTGAGCATGGTCGAAAAGCTTGTTGTTTCATCCAGAGCCTCAGGGACGATTTTCTTTCAATTCCCCGGTCTTACCCTGCCCCAACCCCGCACATCTTGTCTCCCGCAAACATCATACCGGCTAACGCGATGACATTAAACGAAAAATAGTGTTCGAAAATTTCTTAAACTTGTTCCAGGAAATACGCGTTTTTGAATAAGTCTTACAAATGTGTGAAATAAATATCTGTCATTAAGAATCTCCATTACATGTGCAAGGTTTCTATAGAGATGTTTTTTTTACTTTTACAGTTTATGAGTACATTATGAACGGCCAAAGTTCAGTTAAAATTTGTGCAAAACAGCAATTTTTGGAGGCTTATACTGAATTTGTTTCTACAATTTTTTATTTTTTGCTACCATAGAAACCTAGATATAGTGCACAAAATACCAATTAGTTCAAAAAAATCAAAGATAGATGTGTAACAAAAGCATAATCACGTACGAGCGTTTGTATGAAAAGTATGACGGGTTGGCCGCTCTTAATAGGTATCATGCCGAGGGCCGCGGAGAATTTGAACACGGAGCTCAAAACCAGGCTCCGTGGGTTTGAAGGACAATGTTACCAGGGAAATTACTGAGCTACCATCTTATAACTTAAGATGACGATCGCAGTGCAGTGTCGTTTAAAATCTTGGTCGCAAGACGAAGACACACGAAGACCTGAAGGATCTAATCCCCCAAACAGGACCAAGGGTTCTATTTACAAGGTGTTGGCGTACCTGGAATAAAGAGTTTTTGCCAACAGGCAGTGACGTCACATGTAATATATCATCTTTATCGGTAAGCTTAATTATCATTTTGTCATTATAATTGTAATGTACCTACCTGCTATTACCAATATAATGACAGCAAACCTTATATCATCTCTATCATTAAGCTTAATTATCATTTTGTCATTATAATTATTAATGTACTTACCTACCTGCTATTACCAATAATAATGACAGCAAAAGGTGTAATACACATTGCATTTTTCTGGGATGATAAATGCAAATGTTAAGTTAAGGTATACTCATATTGTTGTGGAATTTGTTTGAAAGAGTCACCGCAACCCTCGAACTCACAGGCAACTGAAGGAACACGGGTGGGTTTTTGTCAGTAAGAGTCTGACACGCCCTGCCGCTCCACCCAGAGCGGAGGAAGTCATTTGACACTCGTATAGCTTATATGAGTCTACAACTACTAATAATACTTTCAGTATTCTGAGACTTATCTAGAATATAAAAAATATTAATAATATTAGTGTGATGAAATCTTGTGTGTTGTTGTTTTTAGGGCCTTGATTTTTCAAATGTACAGTTTGATCTGGATTTGCAAAATGATTGTGAAAGTGACCCCAAAGACTCTTCCCAAATAGTTGTGATACCGTTGAAGGACTGCGAATCTGAGACACAGATAGGAAAACAAAATGCACCAATAACACAGCAAAAGGAAAATAACAATGAAACAGTGTCAACTTTGAGCGGTGTAAGTTAAATATTTTGTATATGTATGCTTACTAGCTGCGCCCCATTGTTTTACCTGCATAAACCCAGATTAAAAGTAACCTATGTGTTTATCCAAGGTCTAATCTACCTCCATACCAAATTTCATTAACAGACATACACATACTTTCGCCAATATTAGAGGAATTCCTTGGCTAACTAGTTAAAGAAGCCAATTCAAAGTTTTCACAGATATAGACAACTATTAATCCCAGACATAAATTGTCTCATCGCATCAGCCCATAAGCGTCACACTGCTCGGCATGGAGCTCCTCTAAGGTTGCTTTTTTACTAGAGCTAATCTCTAGCTAGCCTTTACTTTCTCTAGGCCTCACCTTCTTATAATAAAGGCTCCTGGTTGCTGGATCTTAAACACAGCTACACAGTTTAACTAAAGTGGAAGAGCACCCTAAGAAGAGGGTATAGGCCAAAGTCCACCACGGTAGTGTGATTGTGGGTTAAGGACTTGTCTTTGAAGGGTGCAAACCTTCTCCGACTCACAGGCTTCCTCATGATGTTTTCTTTCACCATTGTGCAAGTGATATTTAAATGTAAATTGCACTTAATGTGAGAAATACACATTTATTTAGATATTATCTATACTATAATATTATAAAGCTGAAGAGTTTGTTTGTTTGTTTGTTTGAACGCGCTAATCTGAGGAACTCCTGGTTCGAATTGAAAAATTCTTTTAGAGTTGGATAGCTTATATATCGAGGAAGGCTATAGGCTATATATCATCACGCTACAATCAATAGGAGCTGAGCATCAATGAATAATGATACAAAAACGGGGAAAATTTATTATCTTTGAGAGCTTCCGTTGCGTGCGCTGGTTAACCGGTTAAAGTTGCACAAAAATAATGTATGAGGGAATTATTTCTCTTAAAAATGTCTAAAAAAAAGTCCGAGACAGCACATGCCTATCTTTTAAGGTACTAACAATAACCATTTTTATGATTTTAAAATTTGGTCAAAAGTAGTGCTTTATTTGCAAAGGTATTTTTACCGACATAGTATTAATCCTTATCAAAATAAATATGTTAGTCATCTTTAGCATTCAATTGTGACCAAAATTGCCCTTTACACTATTCAATTTAGATGAATATCTTAGGAGATATCACAGTTTTAAAATAACTCCGCATCAAAATAATGACCCGCGCGCGCTGCGAGGCGGGCGTTCATGTTGTTGGGAAAACCAATGTGAGTGGGGAACTTAGAGAAGGTTTTAGTTTTTGTTTCATTGTAATCAGTGCTCTCTATCAAAAGATTTATGAATTTAAAGTTTTCAAGAAAAACTTACCATCATTGTGTAATATACATGCAACGACATCTATTGCACCAAAATGGTACTAATTAATAAAAATGTGCTCACAAGGTAACTTTTAAATCGGTTGACCAGCTTTACAAAAAAGTTCTTATAGCAAAAAGTACTCTAGATTAGTCTACATGACGCTTTAAGAGTGTGTGTTCGATCGCTTTACATGCATTATATTTTAACGGTTTAATTTCGTGCTCGATAGATGGCGCTATTAATTTCACTCCATTTTCTGAGTCGTGGTGTTAAGTTTTCCGTGAAAGAATGACCCTGGCCCGTATCAAATGTCTGAAGCTTAGTTTATTAACCAACGAAACAAAAAGAGGAGGTTCTCAATTCGACGCGTCTATATTTTTTTATTTTATGTATGACCTGACCACGCATAACTTTTTACAGAGAAGTCCGTTATGCATGATCTTTTGTTTTTTAAATTGAGAAATCGTGTTTAGGCTCATTTCCTGCACCTTGATGAGAACTTTAGATCTAGCTGGAGTATGACGTCATCGACGGTCAAACGAAAGAGACAAATGGCAGTTGCAAGCGGTCCTAAACAGTTTGCAGCAGGTATAATATGTTATTGGGCTCATTTCATTCACTTTGATGAAAACTTTAAACCTAACTCAGTATGACTTTCATCGAATGTCTGACGATGGAGAAGGAAAGCAGTTGCAAGAGGTCCTCAAGAGTTTACAGCATCTGTATCGTGTCTGGGCTCATTTCATGCACCTTGGTGCGAACTTAAGACCTAGCTGGAGTATGACTATCATCGAAGGTCTGACGACGGAGACGGAAGGTAGTTGCAAGAGGTCCTCAAGAGTTTACAGCATCTATATCGTGTTTCGGCTGATTTCATGCACCTTGATGAGAACTTTAGACCTGCCTGGAGTATGTCTATCATCAAAGGTCTGACGATAGAGACGGAAGGCAGTTGCAAGAGGTCCGCAACAGTTTACAGCAGTTTTATCGTGTCTCGGCTCATTTCAAGAACTTTGATGAGAACTTTCGTTCTAGCTGGTGTATGATTGTCATCGAGTGTCTAAAGATGAAGACGTAAGGCTGTCGAGGGTCGCGGGCCTGTGGACGGTGAGTAATGGGCTAGCTCGCCATCCGTCCGTCTTATGACGACAGGTCGTGGTGACGGCGTGTTCGTGTTCCACACGCGCCTCAAAGAGATGTCAGCAAACGGGAAGGGATCCGAGAGGAGCGAGGCCTGCCAGGGTTGCGGGACTGTTCGAAAGAGATACCGCGGCCCAGGAACGCAAAGGGCAACAGAAGAAACGTGGATGGATTTTAGTCAATACAAGTCTGACACTCCCTTCCGCTCCGTCCAGAGTGGGAGGGGTCATTTGATGATTATCCATCGGTTATTAGTATATAATAGGGATTTAGGGAGTTATGCAATTATCATGTATGTCGGAATTGTCCCTCTTAAAAAGCTCTAAAAAATATCTGCATTGGCCATATGTCTAACTTTTAAGGTTGACGCACACTCTCTCTAACCTCTCTTTCTTTTATGTACACACGCACGCAGACGAAGTTGCGCGGGTCAGCTAGTTTATATAATAAAGTACCTATAAAAATATTTACAATTGGTAGGTAGGTAAGGTATTACTTTAATCAATATGGTTTTAACTTTTGTTTCAGATACTTGAGAACTTATTAAATCAATCCCTCGAGACTTCTTCACTCTTAATATATAAAGGTGGTGCCTTAGACGGTGATGCTACACGTAATTTATTAGCATCCGTAATTGCTAAAGAAAATAATATTAAATGAATACAGAAATTCACCAATAGTTGGACAAATATACTTCAAGTGGACAAAGTGGATCAATGAACTCTTTCCTGGTGAACGGACGACAACGTATTATATCCCTGCATGTACAACAGCGACTGGAGTGATATTGCAAGCACGAGGTAAATACATCCTCTTCTTCCCCGAGACCATTGCCTGACAGCATTAATACAAGTGGTTTTCTAATAGAAAATGTGGAAAAAGATTTATTGTGGTTGAAAAATTCCACTCAACCTTGGAACCTAGTAGAGAAAAAATGGAAAGAGACAGCCAAACAACGAATTCGTAACTTACATCATAATCAGGACAATCAACATACAGTTGAATCTTACATAAACACATACCCCGCTTTAAGGACTCCGCAAGGTTATATCCTAGTAAGGGCGCGTACACATAGAACATCCGTTTTACAGGTCCGTTTAAACGTATATGTTATTAGCGTATGTAGTTGTATGAGCGAGTTCATACAGAATACAGTATTCCGGATCCAGTAAAAAATACTGATCCGACAAAATAAGCAGCAATCTGTTTTACAGGTCCGTTTAAACGTATATGTTATTAGCGTATGTAGTTGTATGAGCCAGTTCACACAGTATTCCGGATCCAGTAATACTATACTAATCCGTTTTATCGGATTGAAACCGCACGAGGCTTTGCACGGGGGTGCGCGGGGTGCGATGTGCTACACACAGCCGCCATTTGCCGGTTTCATTCCTAGAGTAGTGCACGTGTCCAGTGCTATCATAATCATGGCAAGCAAGGCGTTTGAAAAATATGTTGAGCAAGAAGTTTTGATAAATTGTGTTGAAAGTAGACCAGTTCTTTGGGACAAAACACTGGAGATTTATAAAGATAAAATTGCAAAAACCGCAGCTTGGCGCGAAATATGCGGTATTCTAAAGGAGGATTTTGAAGCTATGGAACAAAAAGAAAGACAAGAATTTGGTAAGTATTTATTTTATATTGTAATGGAGACATTGTTTTTTATTTTAAATAGCTTCATTCTGCCAAGAAACTGACCCAGATTCGGACACGAAATAGTTTTCGAATTCCGTTCGAACTGAATTTGCAGTTCGACCACCTCGTAGCGTTTCATCATCAGGTAGGCTATTGAAATGAAATGCTTCAGATTCGGATGTGTTGCCATCCTTTAAGCCCTCTTTTTCCCTTACAAAGTTGTGTAGAACGGTACATGCCTTAACTATCCATATAGCTGTTGTTTTGTTGACGTCTAGAGGCCGGTGGAATACTCTCCACTTATTAGCAAGAATACCAAATGCACATTCAACGTATCGTCTAGCTCTGGTCAAACGATAGTTATATATTCGCTTATTTACGTCTAAATGCGTCCCGCTAAATGGCCTCATTAAATTTTCGTGTAAACCGAAACCTTCATCGCCGATTATGACGTAGGGAACTCTCGTTTCTGAGCCTGTTATTAATGGGCAAGGTTCTGGTATTTGTAAACTGCCATCTAGCATCATTTTCCAAAATGTCGACTCCTTGAATATTGATGAATCGCATTCTTTTCCATACGACCCAATACTAACATATAGAAAACGATAGTCAGAGTCTACGATCGCTAATAATATGATGGAAAAAAAGTCTTTGTAATTTAGGTACATTGAGCCACTTTTTGCTGGTTTTCGAAGTCTGATGTGTTTACCGTCCACTGCTCCTAAACAGTGGGGAAAATTTGCTTTTGTGTCGAATCCATTTGATATATGCTCCCATTCACTCACTGTTGTAGGAAGTCGCATAAACTCGTCATTCAAGTTGTTCCATATGCATCGTGTAACTTCCTTAATAATGTTGCTTATAGTTGACACACCGACACGAAAGACGTAATAAAGTTCTTGAAATGTACACCCAGACGCTGCATACCTAAAAAAAATAAATTAATCAATTACTATATTATCTATACTAATATTATAAAGCTGAAGAGTTTGTTTGTTTGTTTGTTTGTTTGTTTGAACGCGGTAATCTCAGGAACTACTGGTTCGAATTAAAAAAATCTTTTTGTGTTGGTTAGCCTATTTATCGAGGAAGGCTATAGGCTATATATCATCACGCTACAACCAATAGGAACGGAGCATCAATGACAAATGTTGCAAAAACGGGGAAAAGTTATTGTCTTTGATAGCTTCCGTTGCGTGCGCTGCGTAAACGGTTAAAGTTGCACAAATATAATGTAGTAGGGAATTATTCCTCTTAAAAAGGTCTCAAAAAAAGTCCGCGACGGCACATGCCTATCTTTTAAGGTTGACTCACAATAACCATTTTTATGATTTTAAAATTTGGTCAAAATTAATGTTTTATTTGCGAAGGTGTTTTTACCGACATAGTATTAATCCTTATCAAAATAAATATGTTAGTCATCTTTAGCATTCAATTGTGACCAAAATTGCCCTTTACACTATTCAATTTAGATGAATATCTTAGGAGATATCACAGTTTTAAAATAACTCCGCATCAAAATAATGACCCGCGCGCACTGCGAGGCGGGTGTTCATGTTGTTGGGAAAACCAATGTGATTAGATTCAATGCACAAATATTAGGGGGAACTTAGAGAAGGTTTTAGTTTTTGTTTCATGCTGTAATCAGTGCTCTCTATCAAAAGATTTATAAATTTAAAGTGTTCAAGAAGAACTTACCATCATTGTGTAAGATACATGCAACGACATCTATTGCACCAAAATGGTACTAATTAATAAAAATGTGCTCACAAGATAACTTTTAAATCGGGTCTGAGAGCAAAAAGTACTCTAGATTAGTCTACATGACGCTATAACTATTACACATATATTGACTTCCCATACAAAGTAACGTTAGTGACTGTAAGGGTTTAGTTTTAGTTAATTTTGTCTATTACTGATTATGTATATGTCTATGTTTCGTAGAGGTACTTCTCTATGGTCAGACTATTAAAGATGGCTTGATGAATAAGTCTTGTTTTATTATAAAACTATAAAATATTATAGTGACCAACAAATTTTGTATGGAAAGTCGAAATTTTTATGAGAGTTTTTAGCAAAGTCGTAAATCAAAACTCATACTTATATATATAGTACATAAATAAAATAAAATTAAACTGAACTGAACTAAATTATAAAATTACCTAATTAAAATAAATTGATTTAAACATTAGTAATACTTTTTTGCTTCCCATTATTTACTGACCGATTAGTTCTTGTACTGTCAATTTGACTTATCCACTGACCAATATGGTAATTAATTACTGACTAGTCTATTCTACCTTCTTATTCGCCTTTCACTTACTAAGCTATTGACAACCATCTTATATTATTATTTACTTGCTTCAGGAAAATATGTTATAAAAAAATGGAATTCGACTAGAGATGCCTGGATACGAACATTGAGTGAGAAAAAGAAATTGAAGAAATCTGGAGCTGCTGCCTCAAATACCGAGCCTTACAAATATCACAATCAAATGTTATTTTTGAAAAAAGTTGTCACCCCAGGTGATACACACGAGAACGTCCCTGCTAATGACAACATCACGGAAACAGTAGAAAGTAATAAAGACAACGAAGATGAACCTGATCAGATTACGGAACAAAGTGGTAGTGACAGACAAAAGGAAAGACAAAATTTAGCCCCGCCGCAACGCAAGGCAATCAAAAGAAATGTGAATGAAGTAGACGCCAAAATGATTGAATACATGAATGATCAGTTAAAAAAAAGTAAAAATGAGTTTGAAGATCCCAATTTATCGTTCTTCAAAGGTATTTTGCCGCAACTGGCTTCACTTAATGGCGATCAAATTTTAGAATTTCAGTCTGGAGTGATAAACCTTTTACAAAATATTAAAAGTAGAAGATATGGTCAGTCAAACTACGAGTGGCCTCCATATTCACAAAGTTCTAGCACTCCTCACTACCACACCCAAGGTTATTTTAGTAGGCCACATCATCTTGACTCTACACCATCAGTAGAAGGTTCGCCATCAGTAGAATCTACATTCAGCCAGGAGTCAGACTTGCCAGATCTGTCTATGTTTTGAAATAAATCTTCATTTTTGTAAACCTTTTTGTCATTTTAAATTTTAATTGATAATAACAAAAATTAAAGTTCTTACCTTAAAAATATCGCTAGTTTTACTTCAGGGCACAAGCTTTTCCTCCAGTTTGTGTCTTTCTTTTTTAAATCCTTTTCTAATCGTTTAAGAAGGTCATCAAAAGTAGACGTCGTCATTCGGAAATAAGTAAAAAATTTAGATTCGTCTTCTTTCAGCTGACGCACAACAGCACCACGACAAAATCTTTGCCTTAATAGTGGATGTATCCAATAACGCCGGGGCTTCCTCCGCCGCAGACGACGATAGTACCAATACAACACGACAACGTCCATTCTCGTAGAAAGTAGGCGATACACTGAAGAACGAAAGTCCAGTAGCGTCGGATCTGTTAAAATCGGTCCTGTAAATGCTGTGTGAATATTACCTCCAGTAGCGTCGGATCTGTTAAAATCGGTCCTGTAAATGCTGTGTGAATATTACCTCCAGTAGCGACGGATCAGTTAAAAAGGATCCTGTAAAACGGATGTTCTATGTGTACGCGCCGTAAGTAGTTTTTTTTAATACCACTAAGCTGGCAATCAAGCATATGGCCCACCTGATAGAAAGTAGTTACTGTGGCCTATGGCCTCATCACCTGTCACGCTTGTTAGATATAACTGTTTGGACTGAATGTAGATCATTCTAGATTGTATTCCTTATGAATCCAATAGTCTCTTGCTAGTCATGAGTATGAGTAAGCTATTTGTAATTTACACATTAAGGAAGCAATAAATTATTCAGTACATATTACTTTGGATAATTAATATTGCAGTAATTTCATTTAACCAAGTTTTAATGAATAACTTTTTTGAACACTAGACAAAATTATAGTGTGTGCAAACTGAAATCTTTCAGTTTTTTTTTTTTTACTGTGTATTTAATATTTTTCGATTTTCCAGCTGATAATTGACTTTGAAGAAATCTACAAAGAACACTCCAACAATTTGTTTGCCTTATTTCCATTAGCAAGAATAAAGATTATGGAAATACTACAAAAACGAAATTCGAAACACGGCTTCTTTCAAGAACTTATTTGCCTTTGTGAATGCAAGTGCCATTAATAGTAATACAGAATAATCACAATAATTATTTGCTTTCGCCTGCAGATTCGTTTATCGCGGCTCCAATGAGAAACTTGAACTTATCCAGGATAAAAACTACTGTTAACTGTTAATCCATTTTAGAGTCATTCTCTTATTCAAAAGCTTAACTAAAATTAGAGAATCGCTATCTACTACTAAAAGGCAGTGCGAGAAAAGAACGGCTATAGCTATGAACTAAGTTATAGATGTCAGACTAGTTTACGCCTTGCGCTTTACCGTGTTTTTAGTCGACATGTTTTTACGTGTAACCTTAATTCCAACTAAATTTGACAGCTCTAATTTACGTCCGTCACTTTCTTGTTTTATTAGAGAGAAAAAGATAGCATAAATTAAGTTTAGTTTGTGCGTAACAGAATCAACACCCAACATTTTCTTTTAATTGCTTTGTTACTTTTTATTTATTATGTTTATTACTCTGTATATACAGGGAGGAAAATTTCAGCGAGGCAGTAAGGGGAAGTACCTTATCCGTTGCAGCTACATGAAAATGGTCTTAGGAGGCTATCCATAATTTTTTATGTAATTTTGATACAATATTCACAGATTTTCAAAAAAATATACAGTTTTTTTTTATGCCAATCGATCCTGTTTCTGATACTGATCAAAAACTTTTATGGTACCAACCATCGTTGGAGTACTCAAAAAGTCACAAATTGCAAAATACTTTCCCCTTACATTTTGTAAGGAATTTGTGTAACTGAAATATAAAAAATAAAAGACAAATGATCACATAGAATTTTACACATCGCACCTTCGGTAGAACAAGGGCACAATTGTCAAAAATTGCAAAAATGAGTTAAGTATACAGAAATGCCTTAAAAATGCTATTTGAACTGGAGGAACAAAGACAGTCATTTAATTCCTTTAAAAATCCGCTAGGCGAAAATAGTGACTTT
The DNA here is from genome assembly GCA_947578425.1 of Eugnorisma glareosa. Classification (NCBI taxonomy): domain Eukaryota; kingdom Metazoa; phylum Arthropoda; class Insecta; order Lepidoptera; family Noctuidae; genus Eugnorisma; species Eugnorisma glareosa. Next base: position 11,785,486 of record OX387960.1, on the reverse strand, counting down.
GTCTTATTGGTGCCTTTTTACTGCTCTCTTGGCTGGACATAGTCTCATTGGTCAGTTGCGCCGTCGGCGGGGAGAGAGGCAGTCGTCACTTGGACCGCTAACGTCGTAAAGGTAAATATGCCCTTTTAATTTTTTGGTTTCTGGAGCGACAATGCCACATCTATTACACTTATGCCTAATTTATAATTTTAAAATTGGAAGGACAAAGTCGTTCAGACAGTTATGCCCTTGTCCGTTCAAGATTTGTTTTATTCCTTGGTCTTAAAAGTAAATGTGTTTTTGTCATTCCAATTGCAATGCTATTTTGCTAGACTTAATGACAATTACGTTTTTGTCATTCCAAATTGACTTGATTTAATATTAATGTTTGTTATTTAAGTTAATGAAATAAATTTGTATTATTTTTTAATACAAATTTTGTGATAAATTTTCTGTTTATTTATTAGTATTGGTATTTTTATGTATTTACGACTAGTAGGTATGCATTATTTGTGAATTGTGATATGAATAGTTTCTTTGTATGATTTAAATTTTAATAAAATTTTCAGAATTTAAAATGGGATCTCGTAGTAAAAAAATTTTAATGATGCTTAATGACGAAAATAATTTGCAAATCAAAGAAACTGACACAAATTCTAATAGATCTTGTCGCGAAGGAGATGTGGGCTCTAACAGAGCAGCAAATTCAATCGAAAACTCGTCAATGTGTAAGTATATTGTTGCTATTTCTTAATTCATATTGGTATGTTACTTAAGTTTTTTATATAAATATATATTTTTTTACAGCTAATAGCATGGTTGAAACATGGATAGATATGAATATAAAAAACCAGGGTCCTGTTAAATCAATGGAAGGCATCATTTCAGAAACAACGGATACACCTATTGAATCATTACCGTCACCTCTTCTAGATTTCGAGAATTCTGATGTTGAAAAAATGGAAAATAACAATTTTGGAACAGAAATTTCTCCTGCGGTAAATACTACAGGTAAGATAATAAAACTGCTATACAAATATCTGGATTATTTCATGTGTAAAGTAACTGAGATATTATTCTTTCATCACCTTTTTAGAGGTTGCAAGTGAGCTTAACTCCTCAAAGAGTGGAGATTTTTCACCATCTGAAGGATCAGATTATAAACCGCCACGAACTGTGAAACATAAGAGTATATTTAAAACTAGATCTCCCAAACGTAGCACCTCGTCCAGTTCTTCAAGTTCCAGCAGTAGCTCGTCTAGTTCCAACAGCAGCAGCTCATCTAGTTCGTCGAGTTCTTCTGACACTGATAATAGGGGTAATATTGATGAGGCTGATGGTAATACGGAAAGTGTTGAAGTTTATAACGACCCAGGACCCCTTGTGGATACGAGTGAAGATCACACTGAGCAAGTAATTAATAAAAAGCAGTCAAGAAAGCGACAAAAAAATACACAGCAATGGAAACAAGCTGTTTCAAAACGTTTAAAAAATAGTGGCCAAGAATACACGACCAAAAGAGGCAAGATCGCACCAGCGAAATCCATGCGCCCTCCATGCAAAACCTCGTGTCGTCTGTCTTGTTCTACTAAAGTTTCTTTTGAAACGAGGAGTGTGATTTTTAAATCCTACTGGGAATTGGGAACACACCAAAGGCAAAGAGATTTTCTTGCATCATGTATTAAAAAACAAAATCCTACAACCCGAAGAATCAAGATCACAGCAAATAACACATTTAAACCACCGAGGAAACCGAACTCAACCTATCATTTTCTGATAAATGGTGAGGAAATCAGGATTTGTAAGACTTTTTTGCTGAATACTTTATGTATTGGTGAAAAAACATTGCGGAATGTAATTGACAAAATATCTGATCAAGCCTTGTTTATAATGAGTCCTGCCGATAATCGCGGAAAGCATAATAACCATTGTAATTTAAGCGATGAAGTCGTGAAATCGGTCCGAAATCATATAAATTCCATTCCTAGAACAGAAAGTCACTACTTAAGGGCTAATACAACCAGGGAATATATAGATGGAAGTTTAACTATAGCGGAGCTTCATCGTGATTACAAAAAGATTCAAGAAACCGCTGGAAAGGAATTTGCAAATTATGATGCCTACTATCGAATTTTTAATACTGATTTCAATCTTGGTTTGTTTATTCCCCGAAAAGATCAGTGCGATGAATGTGAGGCGTACAAAAACTCTAACGATAAGGAACCACTGATGGAAAAATACAAAAAACACCTAGAAGAGAAAAGTTTAAGCAGATTAGAACTAAAACACGACACAGAACAATGCAAAAATAGTGATTCTAATAATATAGTTGCCATTTTCGATCTACAGGCAGTCTTACCTTGTCCAATTGGCCAGTCATCAGCTTTCTTTTATAAGTCCAAGTTAAATTGTTACAATTTTACGGTGAGGACTCATTTTCTAATTAGTTAATTATAGTGTTAAAATTAATCAATTTATGTTCGAATGTACCTAATGTATATTTTGTTTTAGGTATCCAATATAAAAGACGATACCACAATTTGCTTTTTCTGGCACGAGGGTCTTGGCAAACGCGGCGCCAATGAAATAGGAACATGCCTTTACAAGTTTTTGGAGGATCTTTCTAACAAACAACCAGATAAAGACATAATATTTTATTCGGATAATTGCTGCGGGCAGCAAAAAAATAAGTAAGTTTGTTGCCTTTTATAATACAATTAATTTACAGTAGATTTAGATAAATAGGAGTGATTGTTGTTATAATTCATACTGAACAATATAGGTAGGTAATGTACTTATAATGTAAATCATTATTTCTACTTGTTTCAGATTCGTTTTTGGAATGTATTATTATGCTGTCAACACATTGCCTATAAAGTCAATAACACACAAATTCCTTATTAGGGGTCATACCCAGAATAAAGCTGATGCCGTCCATTCTGTAATAGAAAAAAACGTTAAGCGAGCTAAAAAGGCTGGACCTATATACACTCCAGCAGAATACATCAGTCTTATTAAAAATGCTAAGAAAAAGGGTGTTCAATTTACCGTTAAAGAAATGAATTTTGATTCTTTCATTGATATGAAGCTGTTATCTGAAGATATTAATTTGAATGTAAACAAGGATGTTGAAGGAAATACTTTTAAAATATTGGATACGAAAGCGATCAAATTTATGAAAGATTCAGAGATATACCAATTTAAGTGCAGCTACAAAACCGACGATTGGACAGCAGCGAGAATTCGAACAGGTCGTATCGGTAATAAAAAAAGTGTGAAAGATGTCACACTAAACCAGCTCTATAAGGAAAAGTTACCAATCCCTCACAGAAAAAAAGAAGACATTCGTCAATTGATATCCTCAAATATAGTTCCTAAGTTCTATGAACAATATTTTAACAACCTTTTTTAAGAAAAGGAGAGAGAGCTAGAACTGATTCGTTAGTAAGAAAAAAATAATTGTTATAAAGATATTTTTATATTTTTTAATTAATATTTTTTGAAGTGTGATTCTAAAGAATTTCATTTGCATAACAGTGAATCTTGTTAAAAATAATGTCACTGTTATTTTTGTTATCTTCTATAATTCTATTTTCATTGTGATTCCAAAGAGACACAAATGTGAGATTATTGACGACTGATTAGTAAGACTATAATGATAGTTTAAGTATTATATTTCGTGAAAGTTACTACATTTTTTTTACTTTATAAGAAAATAAAAAGTTTATACGGAAAAACAAGGTATTTTTATTCGAAAATCATCCTAAATTAAAGCTCAAATTTAGTCCTAATTACAAAATAATATACATTTTGGTAGAACAAGGGCACAAATGTATCCCTTCCTTAAAATTAAAATTAATTAATTCTTGTTAACTATACGCCTAAAAAGGATATAGTATATAGTTTATATCATGCAAAGAAGAAAAACTTTCGAGCAATATTAACAGAGCAAGACCTCACTGAATGCAATAAATATCTTAAAATAGCTCTCCTGTAAAATAGCAAAAACTGCAATTATGCCCTTGTTCTACCGAAGGTGCGACATATTATCAAAAAGAAGGCGTATTCATTTTCTTTTTTTATTGACTTACATAGCTTGATGATGTTATTCTTATTTAAAATCTAATTCTTATTTATACGTTCTACCAGGCCACTCAGAAAGTATTGCGATAAATAGTTTTTATATATGGGAGACTGGCCAGTTAGAATCTTTTTCGAAAATATGATTACTTGTAAGTAAAAATATGTGTGTTCCATTTTCAAAATTTCCCTCCACATTTTTTGCGAGCCAATTCAAAGTATCGTGTCTTACTGAAAAATGGATCTGCGCCGGGAACATTTTAGAGCTATGATTTTTTACGATTTCAAGTGTCGCCTGAAACCGGATGAATCGTTCGATAGACTTCAAATGGCATTTATGGATGAAGGCCCCTCCAAGGCAACCGTGTATCGTTGGTATAACGAATTTAGGCGACCGCTTCTTTCTTCATCCCCCAAGGTCGACCAACCTTGGGGGATGAAGAAAGAAGCGGTCGCCCTTTGACGGCTATTACGGAAGAAAACGTGCTAGCAGTGAAAAATTTAATCCAAGATAATAGGCGAATTACATATCAGGAGATTCAGCACATATTAAAGATTGGATCGGGAAGCGTTCACGAGATTCTACACGGGCATCTTCGCGTGAGGAGGATAGTATCGCGCTGGGTGCCGCACTACCTCACCGACGCTCAGAAGCAGGCCCGGGTGGAATGGTGCCGTGATATGCTGAACAAATTTGAAGCAGGCTCGTCTCGGCGTGTTTACGACATCGTAACAGGTGATGAGTCCTGGATTTATCAATACGATCCAGAAACCAAGCGCCAGTCGACAGTTTGGGTGTTTCAAAATGAACCAACGCCTACCAAAGTGAAGCGATTTCGAAGCGGGGGGAAGATTTTGATCGCCAGCTTTTTTAATTTGACTGGCCACTTGGCCTCAATTCCCTTACGAGATCAAAGAAGCATCAACGCCGAATGGTATACTACCAAATGTTTACCAGAAGTTTTTTCTGTTGTGAGCAACAAGCGACCAAACACAGGGCTCCGCGGACTACTGCTCCACCACGACAATGCGCCTGCACACACCGCGCTCAAAACGAGCGACTTCCTGGACAGTACACCAGTCAAACTCCTGGGTCACCCTCCTTACAGCCCTGATCTAGCACCGTGTGACTTCTTTTTATTTCCAAAAATGAAAAATCAGCTCAAGGTGATACAATTTTCGTCGCCGGAAGATGCGCTGGCTGCGTTCGAGCAGGCTGTAAACGAGGTGTCTGCGGCGGACTGGAAAAAGTGTTTTGAAAACTGGTTCAGACGCATGAATCTTTGTATAGAGGCTGGTGGAGAGTACTTTGAAAAGATTTAATAAAAATATATGTACCTGTAGAACAATTTTTTTTTAGTGTCGCAGAACTTTCTGAGTGTCCCACGTAAATTGGAGGTCATTTTTCTCTTATCAATAGCTGTCCAATTCAATTATGCACTTATTGTAAAATTCACAACACACTCAGAGCTTTTCTGATGCAACAAACTGTCAAGATAGTTTTTTATTTAATAATAAGGAGTTTGAAATTTGAATTGTTTTTAAACTTATCTTTTTATTCAGTCAACATAAAGATCTCAACCTTCACTATAAAAGTTTTTGCGTAAAATTTTCATACAAAATGTACGCGAAAAGTTTTTTGCAATTTGTGACTTTTTGAGTACTGCAACGATGGTTGGTCCCATAGAAGTTTTTGATCAGTATTAGAAACAGGATCGATTGGCATCAAAAATGTTTTTGTGTAAATTGGCTATTTTCTTGCTAACTGTATATTTTTTTGAAAATCTGTGAATGGCGATCAAAATTCCATAAAATATTATGGATAGTCTCCTAAGACCATTTTCGTGTAGCTGCAACATTTATGGTACTTCCCCTTACTGCCCCGCAGAAAGTTTTCACCCTGTATATTGGTTTACTTGGAAGAAATTGCATTCAGCGATAAGGCCGCCTTTTACAACAGTATTTTTAAATTTGTTTGTTTTGAGTATGTGGGTATGTATTTCTTTCTTCAAAACGTTTTATCTATTTCAGCTTCTGAAGAGGAAAAAAAAAATCTTGGTGCTTTGCTGGCCATTCCACATCTTCTAAACACAACTACAATCAAGCAGAAGAAAAAAAAAAAGGAAAACAGGCAGCCGGATGCAGCTGAAGCCATCTAAGGCAGAAACACGTGATGCCTTTATCAAGCATCAGATGCAGAAATTTGTCAGGCAATCGAACTTCGGCTGAAAACGCTGAAGGTTAAAGGAGTCACGCCCCAGCCTTATGTGATGATAGTCGGTGAGTCACTGACAGAAATCAAAACAATTTTTGTTGTTGTAAATGCATCAGTTCTTTGAATTTATTACATTGATACAACAAATGATTTGACTTGCACATAAGACACTTATTTTGATAGGAAGTGCGCTCGGTTCCACCAGAGACTGTGTGAAACGATTTCTTTGACGTTTCACTTTCTTGTGACCTAACGTTCCTACTCTCCTCCATCGACTCCAACAATTCTGCTCGGTTACGTAAGAAAGTGCAGAACTCCACAAGAGAAGAATGGAAGGGAAGAATTTAGAAATACGTTATCGAATCCCCCCAGGATTCGATAACGTATTTCTAAATTCTTCCCACTTTCGACTCGTGGTTGAATCTAACTTGAGTGACATCATATAAATAATGAGGGTGTCCCAATGTTCAGTAGGCTCCTTTAAAGTAGTCAAGGCTCTAATATTTTTATTTGTAATATCAACTAACTGACGTATTGACTTACTTGATTCTTTATAAATTTGATCTACAGTAAACAAAGCTTGTACATGGTTATGAACCAACAACCTGGAGTTATTATAACGTTCAAGTAGTAACTTCCAATCTGTGATGTAATTGTCTTTTGCAAAATCAATATTTTTTACAACTACCGCGGCACTGCCAGTTAAAGAGGCGCGCAAGTAATGAAATTTACTTATGTTGTCCAGTTCCTCATTTTCGTGGATCATAGACGTAAAAATTTCTCTAAAGTCAAGCCAATTCTGATAGTTGCCTTCGAACTTTGGTATATTAATTTTTGGCAAATAAAATCTACTAGTGTGGTTGCAAGTCCCACCTGATTTGGCATCACTGAAGCCCGAAACGGACCCGGAGCCGGAGTGCCGCCGTCTTTGGTCACTATAATAACAAGTCTCGGTGGTATGTTATTATCAATTTATTAGAATAGTTGTGTTTACAATTTAGTACAAGTACGAGAGAGCGTAGACAATATATTGTAGAGTATAGATAATCTAGCGGGAACTTGATGACAGGTAAGATGCGTTCGGATAAGTACACAATATCAAAACGCATTCGGATACATATATGGCATCCTCCTTTTTTCAGCTATAGCGCTCTGGAAGGATTACTTGTCGACCGCTGCGAGTAGTCTTTATTTCAGGTGCAGTGTTTGCTGCTCGAGGAGAAGGTCTTGGAGATCCAGGCTGTACCGGTTCAGGGTTTGTTACTTGCTGTTGTTCTTGACCTGGTGGTTCTTCCACTAGTGGAGGCGATTCCTTTGTTGGACTATCTGCTGGCAACATTACTCTAGAAGATGCATGTTTAAGATGCCAAGCATTTCTGTGATAGATGCTTCCATCCTCTGTTTTCACTTTGTATGAACGTGGTCTCTCTGGTGTTTCATTCATTATTTTAGCTGAAATCCAGTTGTGATGGTCTTTCCTTAGCAGTACTTCTTCTCCTTTACTAAACTCTTTGTTCTCCTTTTTTCCAGTATCTGCATATTCTTTTTCTTTCTCTTTTAGTTTCTTCAACTTCTTTGTTACATTTTTTATGACTTTAGGTGTTAGAAGTTTTTCATTAATAGGTAGTAGAGTTTTTGTTCTTTTGTTCATCAGTCTTTGGCATGGTGAACCTAAATCCAATCGAGGAGTGTTTCTATGGTGTAGCATAGCTGAATGTCTGTATCATCCTCTTTGCATTTTTTCAACAGAGTTTTTGCCTCTTGTACATATCTTTCTGCTAACCCATTAGACCTGGGAAAATGGGGGCTAGAAATTCTGTGTTCAAATTTCCATTCTTTAGTGAAATTCCTAAATTCTTCACAATCATATTGTTTTCCTCCATCTGTTTGAAGTATATCTGGTATACCAAATGTTGCAAACCATCTTTTCATGCACTCTATTATTGCTGAGCTAGACAAATTGGTGAGTGGTTGCATGTCAAAGTATCCTGAATATGCATCTGCAATAACTATGTAGTCTTGGCCCTTTAAATGGAATAAATCTGATGCTACTATACTCCATGAACGTTCTGGTACGTTCTGTAACATTATGGGCTCCATCGGGTTGTCTTTTTGGATTTTATTGCATTTGGACATTTCCGGCCAAAACACATTATCTCTTGCTAATCTCAATGTGCCTTTTATCCCTTTGTGGCTTAAGTGGCAGTGCTTCATGACTAAGGGCACCATTGTTTTTGGTATCATAGCTCTTCCACTTTTAAAAATGATGTCATTGTACACACTAAGTGTTTCTCTATAGTACCAATACTTCTTCAATTTTTCATCTATATTTTCAATATTTTCAGGCCATCCATTCATTATTATTTCTTTTAATTCTCTTAACTCATCACTATTTTCTGTTTCTTTTTTCAGCTCTTCCCGGCGTGTTTTTGAAAATGGGAGTACTATGGTGCATATTTGTAAATATTCATTTTCATCTTCACAGGTAAGATCTCTGCAGTCTCTACTGAGTGTATCTGCGACATACATCTCAATCCCTGTTTTGTACATTATTTTTGGATTATAAGGTAAGATTTGGTAGAACATTCTTTGTAATCTGGGCGGCGCTTCTATGAGTGGCTTCTTGAAGATTGTCTCTAGAGGTTTGTGGTCGGACTCAATAGTTAGATCCTTGCAACCCCAGATGTAGCAATGAAAGTTTTTACAGGCGACCAGTATGGCATTCGCTTCTTTTTCTAGCTGGCTATACCCTTTCTCAGTGTTTGTGAATAATTTAGCACAATATGCAATAGGTTTACCATTTTGCATCATTACTCCTCCACATGCATAGCTACTTGCATCCACAGACAGTAATATTGGTGCTTTTGGGTCATAATACCCAAGAACAGGTGGTTTCTTTAACAGCTCTTTAAGCCTTTTGAAGGCTGCCTCTTGCTCATGTTCCCAATTCCATGCTATATCTTTTTGTAGTAGTATTCTTAAAGGCGCTGTCACATCTGCCATGTTTTTAATAAACTTTGACAGATAAGTCACTAGACCCAGGAATCGCTGCAATTCTTTTACATTTTCAGGTCTTTTTATCTTGCTTATTGCCAAAATCCTCTTCTACAATCTAGTAATGTGAACCATTTAGATCCATGTATCCTCGCTGTAATTTCTTCTACTGTATTCAGCGGGTAGTGTCTTCTTTTAAGATTTTTATTTATAGCTGACGGGTCAATGCACAGTCGCATTTTATCATTTTTCTTCACAACTACCATGGGCGAAACCGCTGGAGTTGGCTTTGTGACTGGCTTTATAATTTTTTGAGCCACCATATTGTCAAGTTCTTCTTTTACTTTCTCTCTTAATATGTGTGGCACTTTTCTTGCTGGACATATTGGCAATTTTGGGTTTTCTATCAAGTGTATATTATATTTGAATTGTTTTAGACATCCTATGCCCTCAAATAAGCTTTCATCTTCTTTTGTCAGTGAATCAATTCTCTTCATTAAGTTTAGCTTGACACAGGTGGATTTTCCCAATATAGGTGTAACATTTTGGTTAACTATAATATTTTATACCTCTGCAGTCATGCCTTTTACTTTTGTTTGAATTTTGGCTTCTCCGAGCACTGTTATTTTATGGTTAGAGAATGATCTTAAGTATTTAGTTGTGCATGGCTTTAGTGGTAGTTCCAGTCTTTTTAGCTATATTTTCGCTTAAGACGTTGCACTGGCTTCCAGAATCAAGTTTGAAATTAATTGTTGTTTTGTCAGCCAATCTTGCTTTTTGGTACCAATCATGGGTATCTATATCATCATCGTCAACTGAACAAACATACACAGAAGAGTCACTTTCAGAGCTGTCATCCTGAATATTCTGCTGGATTGTTTCAACTTTCTTTGCCTTACAGCATTTAGTGTAATGATTCTTTTTCTTACATCTTTCGCACTGTTTGTTAAAAGCGGGACAAGCTCTGCGACCGTGTGTGGTGTCACATCTTTTGCAGTGAAATTCTTCTTCTTCTACTTGTTTTTCTTTTTTATTTTGCGACTTATTTAACCGTTTGCTTTTTCCTTTGTAGTTAATTGCCTCTACCGCAGCTGCTTCTGTTTGTTTCATATTCTTCACTTGCTTTTTCACTTGTTCCGCAGAGTGGCAAATATCAACTGTCTTTTGTAGGGTCAAATTATATTCTCCCAGCAATTTTTCTCTTGTTCTGACGCATTTTATGCCTATCACAATCCTATCTCGTAGGATACTTTCTTCTAACGTACCATAACCACAATTTTTAACTTTACTTTTGAGGTTAGTAAGAAAATCGTCGAAATTTTGTTCTGACTTCTGTGAAATGACGTTGAACATATATCTTTCGTATGTTTCGTTTATTTTCGGCGTGAAATAGTCTGTAAACCTTTTTTTAATTATTGATATCGACTTTTTCTGAGTGTCGTCAAGGTCAAACGTGTTGTATACGACTGCAGCATCGGGACCAATGCATGACATGAAAACAGCAACTTGTACCTCAGGTTTCTTCTTTTCTATGTTCACTGCCGTCGCGTACCATTCCCATTGCTGTAACCACAGTTTCCAGGCCACTGCAACATTTTCTGTGGTACTCGAGGTCACGAAGTATTTGGGCGGTTTTATGCTACCCACAGGTTCTTCCTTCGCTTCTTCGGTGTTCGTCATCACGGTAGTTTCGGCACCATATAATAACAAGTCTCGGTGGTATGTTATTATCAATTTATTAGAATAGTTGTGTTTACAATTTAGTACAAGTACGAGAGAGCGTAAAAAATATATTGTAGAGTATAGATAATCTAGCGGGAACTTGATGACAGGTAAGATGCGTTCGGATAAGTACACAATATCAAAACGCATTCGGATACATATATGACAGTCACCATCTGTGTCGGTGCAGTTGCTCAGCATGGTGCGTGCCGTGGCTACCAGCTGATAGTACTCGGAAGTAAATTTCTCCCGCTCCGCATACTGCCCCTCGGGAGCCTCGGACAGGCACTCGATTTCAGTCTGTAAGGAATCATAATCATGTATAAGAACTTCTATCCCGGAAATGCGCATGTCTAGCTCCCTTTTGTGAATTTCGCTAAGTGTGCCATAAGAAGCAGCGAGGTCTATGTATTTTTGAAATTGCGTAAGCTTTCCCTTCATGCTAGCTCTGGTTCTCGTAAGCTTAGTTAGCTTTTCTTTAGCCTCTGCATCAGCCATGTTTAAAAGCTTTGAGAATGCGTGAAATTAGCACCTAGCAAATTAAAAATAAGAATAGCGTCAAGATGCGCAGGTAAGGTACAATATAACAAAGGATCAGCTGGTGCGCGCTACGATTCGGCTTATTGCACGGGCCGCTTGACGCGTGAGTCACCTACCTACGCTGCGATCGATCGAACACAGCTGATCGGCAACCGTTAGGTAAATGATATTACGGGATTTAAATTAAAGCAGTATTTAACGTGATTTGACGTTAGTATATGAAAAATGAGAAATATTTTAATAATGTTGGCGACCACTAGGTTACCCACTTACTAAAAAAAAATTGAAAAAATTACGAAATGTTTTTTTTATAAAACCTAACTTATTTAATTTTAAAAGGTAAATAAAGGGATGGGAATTAAATGAAATGCTTGGAACGAACTCACAGTACCGGCCAACTCCAACAAAGGTGTCCGTTATACCGATGACCTTGCGTTGACCCAATGACGTAAAGTTCTTCGTTCCTCTTCACAAACGGTAGCAATTTCTGGAACTTGTAGAAATCTCGATGTAATTGGTGCGTAGAATCAATTCTCGCTGGAAATTCGTTGATTTCTCAAATCCCGAAGTGACGCTTGCGAAGTGATCTCGACACTTTTCTTTGTTCTCGCGTCCGTTGAGTCGGTTATGTACGAGTCGTGGCGGTTGAATTTTTCAAACTCGACGATTCGATCGCGTAATTCCCAGTGTCCACACGGTTAATTTTTCTTGCCAAGGACCATTGTTTGCAGTGGCGTGCAGTGGTTCCTCGCGCAGGGTAGGCCACGCATACGGATACAAAAAAAAAAAACTCGCAACGTCACAGCATCGCTCTACTTAAGATGACCCTCAAAGTACTTTTATTTCAATATAAATTAACTTGTATTTATCAATTAAACATACACATGTTACATTATATCGCTCATACGAGTACAATGAAGCCACGAATTCACTATTAAGGGACAAAATAATGTCGCGAGACTTTGCTTGTCTTCTTCGCTTGACATGATTGGTGAGGGTGACATCGCGTAGAGATAAACTACTATAACATGACCTCCACATTTCTATTTCTATTTGTTTGTCACATTCCTCGAGTCGCACAACTAATCAGATTATTTATTTTTGTTTGACGGATGTCTCAGCACGTACACATGCGTTGGGAGTCTTGGTGGTGCGTTTTAAATACTTTTACAAATACATTGAAGCGTTTTGAATTTTGGAGGGGCGGGCCATGTTATCGTAGTTTATCTGTAACATATGGCCGGCACCGACGTCGGACGAAGTCACGTGACTACGTCAGATGATCGAGTGAATTGGAGCGAAGTTCCGATTCTTCGCGGCAGACAATTATTTGCTCGTGCCGACAAGGGTCGCCTGTGACATTTGTCCTCGAGCCAATACCTGGCTTGAGTCTATAACATTCTTCAGTATTTATAATCTCAGTATTTATAATCTCATCAACAGGAATCAAACAGTTTCATAAAAACTACAAAGAGTAAAGATTTCTTGTGTTTTGGTGGATAAATGTATCGTAACGATAAACATAATAATATGTAGTACAACTTATTGGCGATGCATCGAGGATAAAAGTGGCAAGTGCCGGGGTCGTTGTAATATATCTATTGGATCATTGAAAGTAACGTGTTAGCATAATTATGCATGTTCCTTGTAGAGTCATGATTGAAAAAAGGCATATCATATGCAGTATGAAAGATCTAGCTATCCAGACTCAGTCCGCACCTCAACAAATTATTGCAGATACTATCAGCAGTGCATCAATTCAGGCTGCTGGAAAAATGCCAACAGTCCTTAAAAAAGTGCATTAATAGGAGTCGTAATTCTAGTGTTTCTGCACCAACGAAGCCTTCCTCTCTTGTAAACCTTATTACTCGTATTCCAGAAATGTATACCAAAAACAGTCGAGATGAACCATTTTTAATACTGGCCCAAGAGAGGATAGATTCCCAATATTTGCAACAAAAAAAAAATTAGAAATTTTAAAGCATACACGTCATTGGTTTGCTGACGGAACTTTTAAGGTGACACCACCTATTTTCAAGCAATTATATACCATACACTGTCTTTATGAGAATGAAGTAGTACCCGTAATATATATACTTATGTCTAGAATGACCTACGAAGCCTATTTCGAAGTATTTCAGGCCATTAAGTCACAAGAAACGGACTTGCAACCACTGTCTATCATGACTGATTTCGAACAGACTTCAATTTCGGCTGTAAGGGACAGTTTTCCTGAAGCAACATTGCGAGGCTGCTTTTTTCACTTTTCGCAAAGTGTCTGGCGAAAGGTACAATCGGAAAAAGACGTCTTGCATAACCATATAAACACCCCTGATTTCACATTGCATATTCGCCAGTTATGTGCTTTAGCGTATGTTCCATCTGAACAAGTTATCAACGCTTTTGACGAACTACTCGAATCTTAGTTCTATGTTGTGCATTCGGGCTTCCTCCGACAAGTCATTGATTATTTTGAAGATAACTGGATCGGAAGGTTGGAAAGACGGGGCAGGCGAACTCCTAGATTCCCTATTGATCTGTGGCACACTTTTGATGCAGTTCTTCAGGGAATTCCCTGAACGAACAACTCCGTTGAAGGCTTTCACAGGGGATTCTCGTCACTTCTATGACTTTTAGATGGACTTCGTCGGCAGCAAAGTTTGACGAAGTTGATAGAGCAAATTTTGTCTCGCGGATCAAATACAACGAGTCGGCCAAGATATAGGCAAACTTCGGCAAGATTGAAGGATTTAGTTGAATCATTTCGAGAGAGACCAGATTACTTACGGGCTATTGCATAATTTTGAATAAAAAAATTCAAAAAAAAGGAAAACAAAATTATTACAAGTAAAAAACTAAAAAGCAAACAAATTATCTGGGGTCAAATCAAATTAACCTACACAAAGTCTGCATACTACATACAGCTAATGACCCCTTTTCAGTATAAAATGGGCCTACTTTCCATCAGTCCCAAATAATATTACCCCTTCTTCACATTTAATACCTATAATAATTATAATCTGATTGAACATGTATATAAAAATCAATAAAAAACAACAAAAAAAGAAAAGACGCAGGGTGTCAGTCCATCTCCACGCGGTGCCCGGTGGAAACGTGTTTACGGCTAACGGACTATTTGAATGAGAATGAATATTGTTTATTATATCTTTACAATGTTCGAATGTCTCAAAAGAATAACATTTGGAAAAGGAAGGGGGCCCTGCAATGGGGCACAGCTTGCTCATAGTAATAATAAAGATCAATATTTTCTGACAACATCATCATTAAGTATACATGTATTGTATATATTACGTTTGTATATTAATATAATATATTGTATAATAATTGTATATTGTATGTATGTAGTTCGTTAAAATATTAAAATACATTTAACTAATAGAATGTACTCAGTCTACTGCAAATCTCGCAACCGAAATAAGATTTGCTGTAAGAAAACCAATTCTGGGTTAAGCTCAGCTATATTATTGCTAGAAGAAGTAAACCTTCTTGACTAACTCAAAAAAGAAAATACTATTGAAAACGGAAACCGTCTTGATTAACTAAAAATTATGATATGGTGCCAAGATAATTAAGCGTCCCACATTGCGCGACGGGGAACAGATCAGTGATTGTAAAACTTTATTTCGTTCAATTGATATTAGAGTTTAAAATCAGTTAAATCTTTAGTCCCTCATTGTAGAGGGCCTGACTTATTTAAAACGGAGAACATGACGAACACTTAATTTGTTTTCTATTGCGCCTTCTTAAATTTTTAATTTTATTCAGTTTCGTTATCAGCTACTCCGAATAGCCACGAAACCGGCACTGACGAAGGAAAATCATAATCCCAAAAACCATGATAACGACACCCATGATGGAAAAAACGAAAAAATACTGGTCGCCATCTTGTATTTTCATTTTGAGCTCAGTTTTGTTATAAGCGACCCCAAAAATCATGAAAACGACACTCATGATTAAAAATCCAAAATATTCCTCGGCGCCATCTTGGATTTTCATTTTGACCTCATTTTCGTAATCAGCGACCCCGAAAACCATGAAAACGACATCCATGATGAAAAAACCAAAATTTTCCTCGGCGCCATCTTGTATTTTCATTTTCACCTCATTTTCGTAATCAGCGACCCCAAAAACCATGAAAACGACACCCATGACGGAAAGAAAAAAAAACTGCCTTCAAGGAATAACAGGCGTGATGTTATGTTTACTACACGGAATAAAACAAAAGTCCATTCGCGCATTTGTCCTGACGCGCATATGTCTGTGCGCGCAAATGTCCAATCGCGGCTTTTGTCTTTTCGCGCAAGTGTCTTTCGCGCGAGTGTCTTCTGCGCAAATGTCTTTCGCCAAAAGTCCCAGATCCCTTTATAATTATAATTAAAATGTATCTACTGAAAGTCGTCAGTTTCAATTCTAACACCGCAACATTTGGCGACCGTGGGCAATAAGAAACTGCAACAACTGCAAGTTGGAACGAAGAAAAACTGCGGTTCGGTGGTGTGTTCTCGATTGTTCGATTCGGCCATGTGCGTCGTGCAACTGAAAAAGCCACGTGCTGCTTATCGCGCATCGCGGCCACGTCGTCCCAACGTCACTCACTGTTTTATATTCACACATTGATCGTAGACCCTGTCATAAAAAACACAGATAATATACCATAGACAGACATCACCACTCTAGAACACCTCCCCCTTACGCTCATTAAATTTATTCTTGTTAACATTCAAACAATTCAACACCAAACAACACCCCCAGTTTAATCAACACTGGCTGGCCACCAGTCATTACAAATCTAAAATCTGTCTAGGTTTAATAATTCTACCAGATCTAGTCTGAGGCAAACTTGAATTATTATTATTTGCTACCCAGGTGACACACTTTGTGAAGTTGAATGACAATCATTGTCGCTCACATCTATAAACATATCTCTACGAGCCATGACTTACGTTAGTTTGAGACTTTTTCATGTGATAAGTATTTCTTCTTAGTGGTCTAGAATTACCGTTTATTATGTATGATCTAGGTTCTTTAGCTTTATTTAATACCTTTTCCTTTTTTTAAAGTATTTTCCTTATCAGTTTTATACACTATTTGTTCCTCTATCTCAAAGCTTTGTTCCTTTTCTCTAGCTTTCCTATCATGAAAGTTTTTAGTTACAGACTTTCTCATATTCAACAATATATCAACATTTTTCTCTATCTTTGGTTCCTGGGCTATACTGCTAGTAAGCAAGTTAGTTCTTAGGCGTCTACTATGTAAAATTTGTGATGGTGAGATCTGTAAGCCACCTAAAGGCGTATTATTATAATGTAAAATAGAATCTCTATAATCAATGTTCTCTTCGTAAGATTTCTTTAACAAAGTCTTAGCAATATGTACAGCTTTCTCTGCTAACCCATTACTTCTATGATAATGTGGACTACTAGTGACAATTTGTATATCTTTAGACTTGTAGTACTGTTTACACTCATAAGACAAAAACGGATTATCATCTGCAACTAAATCTGGGTAACCAAATCTAGTAAAAACTTCTTGCATTGCATTATTATTGATTTAGAACTCTTATCTAACAGCGGAATGATTTCAAGCCAATGTGATAGGTAATCAACGATCACTAAATATGATATACTACCAAACTCTAATATATCTGTCCCAACTTTATTAAATCTCTTGTTATATATCTTATGGCATGGCATAACATAAGCTCATTATAATTCTTAGGTCTAAATTTTTCACATGTTCTACACTTAACAATAACATTTTTAATATTCTCAGCCATACTTGTCCAATAAAATAGCTGTTTAATGAAAACGATGATTAGTTTGAGACATCAGAACTACTACCAACAAATAAAATAGTCATATTTAAATTAAACTCTGGTAGTCAGTGTAACGTGATACCAAAGAAGATAGCAATCAAGAATTTCTGACATCATACTCAGAACACAAAATGACAGTTATTGGTGAAGCGATGGAAACAATTGTAACCATTGTATTGATCCTTGGTAGAAGAACATATATAAAATTGATTCTAATAAAGCGAGTTGATGCTTTAACAAAGGAAAATGATGTTTTTGGAGGAATGGGCTGCCTCAAAAATTATGAGTATGTTATTGACCTGATTGACAACCCAAGATTTCCAATTTTTCCGGCAAGGAAGGAACCTCATGTTATAAGAAATAAAGTTAAAAAAGAACTTGATAACATGGTAAGAGATAATATCATAATACCTGTTACAGAACCTACACCAGTAGTTTCACCCATGGTCGTAGTAAGGAAAAACAACAGAATAAGGCATGTATTGACCCATAGGAAATTAATAAAAACGTGAAGAGAAGATTCTACCCACTAAATACCATTTATGAGATAGCTACAAGAGTCACCGGATCACAAATGGTTTAGCCTTCTTGACTGTAAAAAAGGATTTTTGGCAACTGAAAGTTACACCAAGGACTTCTAAGTACTTAACATTCAGTACACCCTTCAAATTATAATTTACGCCTATACTAGATTTACATAACTAGAAGCATATTTAGGTAATGTTTTTTTGACTTCACCTTTTATAACACACTTTGCAGGTGTATCATAAATGAAGCAACGAATTTTAAATTGAATATTTGCCTACGACTCAGTAATTCATCTGTGAGTAATTTTAATAGCTCGTTTACAAATGGACGCAAAAACATTTCCAAAGGCGGTTTTGTATTTCTAAAATATATTGCTACAACTAATGGGGGAATATCCAGGCAACCTATTTTGCACAAAATTGGCCAAAATTCGTTTTTCGTACTTTTGGCTAAAGGTAAACCAAATATATAGGTAGTAGTAGTAGTAGGTAATATAGGTAGGATATTAAATGTCAAATATATACATGTCGGTAATTCTGGCCATACCTGAGGTAAAACATCTTTTAAGCAATTTTCTAATCCATGATACCAATATTTACCATTATTCATTAGCAATATACTGTTCGATCAGGGTGGTTTTAAAAGACTTCTATTATCTTTTGGTAAACAACTATTGAAATCTGTTTGGATGATCTCTTAGTATACCAATCAATTAGTTCAAAGCATTATGAGGAATTTGGTACTTTAATGCCCATTGTTGAAATTGGTCTCTTACGTTTCAAGCTTGTGCTTCATTGTCAGAATCCGATGATTCATTGACAAGTGTATCTGTATCACATCCTTCTGCTTCTCGAGCGTATTTGGAAGGACGTGGTACTTTATTGGTATCACATATATTAGGAGGGATCGAAACAGAGTTGAAAGTTGAAACTTTGGCACTAGGGACTATACTAATAAGCTCCTCCGCACTGTTTTCCTGTAAATGGCCTAGAATAAATTAAATTTTAAGTTCAATAAAATAGGTTAATTCGCCCTATCAACAATGCAACATCAAACAATTATTATAATAAAAAATAAACTTACATGTAAGTACTTAAGTTATTTTGGGACGTTAATTCTTTAACTCTTCTGTAAAAAGTTGAAGTACATCGAAATTTACGTGAGGTTTTTGGTTGTTTACTCATTTCAATTTTAAATAAATGGTAGTCGGCCGTAAAAATAAGACAGTATTTGAGAATGACTGGCTCTGGTGATGTTTTTATATGTGCAAGTTAGTGTTAAAGTGTTCTGGAACATCGACTACACATGTTACTACCCAGTTACAACACATTGTGTCAACATTGCACGCTAGTTACAAACCAAACGCAAAGTTTGTAAAATGTGTGGCTACAAATTAAGCTGTAAAATATCGAAACAGCGACGACACAAAGTTGCTGAATCTAGGTTTCCGTCACATTTTTACTGAACCGTTACACCACATAAAAGCTAATCCCTACACAGTCGCATTCTGTCGTACCAGTTACGAAACTGTTACGACTTGTTACATCTATAATATATCTGCGACCAAAAATAGCGGTTCATTTTAACATCGTTTAAATTTTAACTGGAACTACTCATTGTTCAGCTTATTGTTCGAAGCTCCAGCTAGGGGCTTATTTTATCTTGTAAAGTGAACGTTTAAGTAGACACACATAGTCTTCTTTTCCTTTTTCATGAAAACCTTCTGGTTGTTTCATGTAGACATTTTTCCTTTAAATCTCCATTCAGGAACGCAGTTTTTACGTCCATTTGGTCTATATTTAAGCCTTTTTGTGCTGCTATTCCCAGGAGGACTCTTAATAAGCTATGTCTCACCACGGGATATTTAATCTGTTTTGTTACAACACTTTGTTGAGACTGAAACCAACACCAGAAGAAAAGGTTATGCCCCAGATGGATGGCCACTTAAGCCATACTAAAAACTTAGATGCTATAAATTATGCAAGAAGACATGGCGTAGTTATGTTTTCGTTTCCAGCACACACAACGCACCGGCTACAACCCCTTTGATGTGTTATTCTTCAAGCTTTTGAGCCTTTACTACATAAACGAAACAGAAAAAAAAATGGCTACTCCTAAATACTGGAAGAACCGTGACTGTTTTCCAAGGGTCTATGCTCTTCGAAAAGGCCTAATTTCGAGCTGCTCTACAAAAGCAGCTCGAAAATAGGCCCGGACGCGAATGGATTTCTAAACACAGGCGTTCATCCTCTTAATAAAGACGTGTTTGCTGACTACGAATTTATTGAAGTAGTTGAACAAGAAAACGTACGAAATTCTATTGGAACGGTGTTGTATGACCAAGGTCCGATAGACCTATTGTCTGTGAATGCATCATCACAAGATATTTATATCCTAACAATCGTAGAAGAACCAATGCGCGATGCAGAGCCGCTTTTACCTGCAGCGTCAATGCTAGCAAGGCAGACTGATCATGCCTCACCTACAGATGTAGAGGCAAGCAACATAAATTTTTGATCTCCACCTGCAGCGCCAATTCAAGTAAGACGAAGTGAAAATGTCCGAACACCTATAGTGGAGAAAAAATCTACCAGCTTTGAATTCCATATTCCACAGATATCTCCTGGAGCCAAGAAGATGGTACAGGAATTATGGAAAAGGAGTCGGAAAGTCCAAAGCAGCATAGAATTGACTTCGTCGCCGTACAAAACTGCCCTAGATGAGAACGCAAAGATTTCAAAGCAGAAGAAGTCAAAACTGTCCACAAAAGAACTTCAACCATCAACTAGTAAACAAGCTAATGAGAATATAGAAAACTGGTTTTGCAGAATCTGTCTAAAATGTGAAATAGAAGACATTATTTGATGCATGATCTGTAAAGCCTGGGTACATGTTGATTGTGCTTGTGTTAAGAAACACGTCAAAAAGTACCGTTGCATTGCACAACATAGACATCACCTGCTAAAATAATTGAAATCTTTGAGATACCACATGTATCGCTTGTGCCTTTTTAAAATGTGATTTTTATAACTTGTTGTTCTTGTTCTGAATTACTTTAAAGAGTTAGCTGTTGCTACAAATTTAATACTTTACCTAGATCTTTATAAATGTATTGTTGATCTCATTACGATTATTAATGCAATTACTACAAGTGACCTGAGGTTCTATTATGTTACCTTATATACAACGTGTAACGGAAAGGGTATAACTATCCTTAACCTCTAAAGATTACAGCTGGTATAGAATCACTATACAAAGTTTCAGCTCAAAATAAAATACTCAAAAAATTGATACCAAATTTTCGGTTTCACTAAGTTTCTGAAATCCAAATCATAAAAACGTGTCACCGCACTACGGGGGTTAAAAACTTTCAACGTTACTTGCCATTATCACTCTCTCTCTGTCTAATGAATAAATAAAATCTCTTCCGTAATTCTGCGCGCCTAGTACCATGCTGTTTAGTAGCCTAGCAGGCGGTGTCTTTGTCGGCGCGAACTGACGAAATCAAACAAGCCGCCGGCCGCGCGCCAAGCCGTGCGCCGCCGAGTGTAGGTGCCTACTTTACCGTGATGTAAAAATGATTATTGCGTAAATTAATTATTGATTTACAATTACCGTTTACTCGTTAATATCAAGCCAGAAATTTCACGTAAAAACTGAGATACTAAAAGTTACGTAATAAAAAAATCGAAACAAAGTTTAGGTAGGTTATCTAGTTTCATCCTATTATTTATTAAAGAGTAAACAGTAAAATCTTAAAGCTTTGCTTAATTTAGTAAATTAACTTACATTTTTAAAGGTGGGGTTCGATGTGGTGTCCTTTGTATTGTATGCACAAGGCCGATCGCTTGTTCATGGACACCTGAACATTGCGTAGCATTTCTGGTGTCACTGGCACCGCACTTTCATTTGGTCCACTGTATCACTCGGCACTGCGTACACTACGTTTTAATGTACCCCCACAAAAAAAAAGTCTAACGGGGTAAGGTTTGGGGACCGCGGAGGCCATGCCACGGTTCTACTCATCATCATTTCAGCCCGTTGTCCACTGCTGAACATAAGCCTCCCCAATCGATTTCCAAAGTGTCCGGTCCAATGCCACCTGCATTCAGCGACTCCCTGCAGCTTTAGCAAGGTCGTCGGTCCATCTGGCAGGTGGCCGTCCCACGCTGCGCTTTCCAATGCGTGGTCTCCACTCCAGCCCGGACGGACGGGCGGACGGTTCTACTACCACGCCCGATCCATTGCGGAAAGCGCGAAACAAACACAACGAAAACAATAACAACAATTAGGTAGTAGTAATTAATTAGTAGCCGTACTGAACTTATGCGCGTATCACACGGATGGAAACGAATAAACGATGTGCACAACACGCGGAGAAATCGACGACTGAAGAGCAAATAAATTATTAACAATAATGAAAAATAAAGCTCCTATTCCTTGCTATCCTGGTAATAGGGTAGGTGTCCCAATTAGTGTCCACCACTATTAAAAAAAAATGTTTTACATCTTAATAATAATTTTAACTAAACTCCAATAAACATTTAAGGAAATTTAACAGACCGGAGCAAAAATACAATAAGAGTTAATTAACTACGTAAATCAAATTCAAAATTGAAAAATTGGTACATTCGATCATAATTATGTTGTACGTTTATTATCCGTGAGAATCTGAACCCAGAGCTTTTATTTCAAAATAACAAATAATAATCTTTGATCAAAATATTAACTTACCTAAGGTATTTTGAAATCTGATTAGAAGTTTAATTTACCAGGAGTAATTCAAACTACAGGACTGCAATTGGTACGTCTACCCTAAAACCTAAACCAGGTTACATACATACACAACGATGATTGACTATGTGTGTGTAACGACGAAATCAGGGTTCTGTGAGCAAACGAAAATATGTAACCAGTGGTTGATTTTCTTGTATCTAAGTCGCCAGCAAAATCTGAATCTGAATATCCAATTAAACTTTCATGACCTTGATACTTGATACACACATTTTTAGTTTTAATAAGATATCTAATTATTCTCTTAAGCTGATTAACATGAAGTACACTTGGATTATTAATATATCTACTTAACAGATTTACACCATATGAAATATCTGGCCTAGTTGCTGTAGATAAAAATCTAATCATCAGCTTTTAAAATTTCTAAACCAACAAACCGTTTTAAAATTAACTCTCTTATATTAAATCCTTGCTTTAAATAATTTATATTTTCATCTAATATGAAATTTGATTGTGACATTATTAAGGCATCATCTACATACAGAACTAACAATGCTTTAATACCATTAAAGTTACCAACAAATACACAATTATCTGCTTGTGACTGAATAAAACCAAACTTCAAGAGAAAATTAGTAAATTTTTGATTCCAGCAACGAGATGCCTGTTTTAGGCCATAGAGGGATTTATTCAATTTACATATGTTATTTTCTGGTGCTTTCACTCCATTTGGAATTACCATAAAAATATCCTCTTCTAACTCTCCATATAAAAAAGCTGTCTTGACATCTAATTGCATCTAATATTCCAATTATATTCAGCTGAGATAGATTAGTATTCTTATTTACTCATATCTTGTAGTAGGTGAAAAAATTTCATTATAATCTACCCCTTCAATTTGTGTGAAACCACGGGCACAAAGTCGACCTTTATATCTTTCTACTTGACCATCGTGGGTTCTTTTAATGTTAAAAACCCATTTGGATGTTATACACTCAGCGGCACGGAATCTTGGCCAAGCGCTTATCTCGCAAATACTTGCGATAACAAAAGCTTTAAGTGTTTCTAACGGTTGTTTCTTATGGAGGTAGGTCAAAAAATGCTTACCCTTAGTTGAAGAGGGTAATTCATTATGTTTAAGTGCACTGTAGCGTAACTTTTAATTTTTAGTTGAATCGGGTTTCTTGAGCGACTAAGTTACAAGTTTAAATTTGTGTGTTGTGAAGGTTTACGGTTAATTTATTCAATTATTGTGTTTTCGTGCTTTTAATTAAAACACTAAAGGTGGTTTATAACCAAAAAAAATGCCATTAACACCAGCACAAGTTGCACATGCTGTAGCCTTAATCGACCAAGGCTTTACACAGCGCGAAGTCGCTGTGGTGCTTAACGTACCACGTTCGTCAATGCAGTATGCCCTGAAACGTTACCAGGAGACAGGCCACTACTCCCGCAGACCAGGCAGCGGAGGAGTTCGATGCCTATCGGCCCGGGACGACCGGTTTATTGTCCTGGAAATTTTAAGAAACCGCTACCTTACCAGGTTGAGATACGTCAGCGGCTCCAAATCGCAAGAGGTGTAAATGTTAATGAGCGTACGGTGAGAAGACAAATGGAGGAAGTAAACCTAAAAGCCCGTAGACCTGCACGCGGTCCAGAACTTCTCAGACATCATCGAGTAGCTCGACTTCAATTCGCACGTGAACAAGCCAGCTGGACCCATGAGCAATGGGCGCGAGTACTGTTCACAGATGAGTGTCGAATCGCTTTGCGTGCTCCAGATGGTCGGGAGCGAGTGTGGAGAAGAAGAGGAGAGAGATTTCTACCCATTACCACCACACAAACAGTGAGTTTTCATGGAGGCTCTATAATGGTTTGGGGAGGAATAAGTTCCGATGCTCGTACGGAGTTGGTTATTGTTAGCAACCGCTTAAATGCAACCCGTTACATCGAAGAGGTCCTTCAAGAACATGTTTTGCCATATTCGGGGTTCATTGGGCACGACCAATTCCTCCTTATGCACGATAATGCTCGTCCACACGTTGCACGCTGCGTTGAAGAATACCTTCAAGACGTTGGCATTACAAAATTGCAGTGGCCAGCACGTAGTCCGGACTTAAACCCAATAGAGCATATCTGGCTCAAAAGAAAGATAAAGTCCACCTCCAACCCGCCAGAAACTTTAAACCAACTTCGAAGTGCGGCACTGGCCGCTTGGGAAGACATACTGCAAGTTGATGTCAGAAACATCATTCAAAGCATGCCAGATCGTATGCAAGCGGTTATTAGGGCTAGAGGAGGAAACACCCGATATTAAAACGTAGAGACAATTAAGAAGTTTGGTACTTTTTTAATTTTATAGTGTTTTTAAATTGATAGTGCAAAATCCTTTTTATCCTGGAAAAGTGCTTAATTTTGAAAACATGCTTAATTGTGTAGTCATTTACTAATTACTAAGTTCTAAAAGCATAAGAAACACCTCTAGAGTGCACCTACCCTTAATCCAGTGTTAAAAAAAAATTGAAATACGAATTATCGATAAATTCACATGTGGCCAAGTTTCCGTGCCGGTGAGTGTAGTTCTCTGGTTTTCATTATTCACAAAACTCCAAGTGTTATTAGTATGATGAGCTTCTAACTCTTCACTTATGGCCTCTAGTCATAAATCACGCTCGTTACTATTAATTGCTTCATCATAACTCACAGGTACATCCAACTCCATTATATTTGCCTCAAAAATATTATTTCTTCGTGGTCGCAAAATAATATTTGAACGATCAATTTCTTGTTAAGGTTCTAACTAAGAACCTTAACAAGAAATTGATCGTTCAAATATAAGCGATGACAGCACACATACGGCCATTGATGAAAGTGATGAGAACTACTCATCACTTTCATCAATGGCCGTATGTGTGCTGTCATCGCTTTCAGTTGACTCAGTGTTATCTATTACCACTTCAGCATTTTGTTCATTATCATCCCCTATAAAAATTTGAGCTTCATTCTGTTTTATTTCAGGACTTTTCTGTTCATTGAAAATAACATTTCTTGATATTGTAATTCTTTTTGTGATAGAATCATACATTTTGTAGTTTGAATTATCATATCCAACTAACGTCATCTTACAACTTTTACAATCAAGCTTCTTTTTCAACTGATCTAGCACATGAACATATCCTTCGCATCCAACACTCTGACATAATCCTAACTAGGTTTTACACCACTCCACAACTCCATAGGGGTAATATTTTGTGTCTGACTTGAAGATGTGCGATTTAATAGATAAACAGCACAATTTACTGCTTCAGCCCATAGATTAAGTGGTACTTTACGGGCATAAAGTATGGATCGAGCACTTTCAACTATTGTCCTAATTTCTCTTTCTGCCCGGCCATTTTGCTCAGTCGTATAAGGGGCAGTGAGCTCATGAGAAATACCCTCGCAATCAAGATATTCTTCAAGTCTTTGCTTGTGCATTCTCCACCATTATCAGTGTGTAGTATGCGTACACTATGTGAAAACTTGTTTTTTATAATTGAATTATATTTTTTAAAACAGTTTAACACATCACATTTATTCTTTGTAAAGTACACATACCTTGTACAGAAGGCACACTGAATGGTCCACAGACATCACTGTACTCGTATACCTCACCTGGTTGCTGCGGTCCTCTGTTTGATTTCTTGAATGGTTGACGAGCATGCTTACCATAAGCACAACCGTCACATACAAACTTGTCACAGTCTGATAAGTCCACACTAGTAGTCACAATGTTTTTACACATTTTCTGTAAAAAAAAATTCATCTTAAGGAAATGGAACAACATAATTTCTTCGATTTAAAGGAGTTAATGGACAAAAGACACTGGTTGCGGGCAGACCAAACTAATGAAAAAGTTATGTGGACGAAGATTCACGAAATCAAGATTACTCAAACGCATCCAGATGTTATTTATTTAAAGTATAACTTTAACGATGAGTATATTTCTTTAAATACTGCATCAAACACCAGATCTTCAAGAGGAAGACCCAAAAGGACGCCAGTGACTGATGTTTCAGAAGATGAACTGAGAAATCTGTACAGAGAGCCAATCGCCTTACCAAAACCACTTTACGATGATTTAATTAGTCTCTGCAAAACTGAAGCAATCCCGAAACATTATCATACATTTTATAACAATTTGCATTGTGTTGGGAACTCTGAAGAAGAAATCGATATTGAAAGCGAAGATTCAAATTAAAGTAGCATATTTTTTTTTTTTTTTTTTTTTAAGGTTTTGACCATTTTATTTTTGTTTCCAAAGTATAACAATTAATAAAAATTATGTGATTTTATTGAAATTAAGGTAGCATAGTATTTTTTTCTTTTTAAGGGTTTTTGTGTGTTTGTTTCCAAAGTTTATTTAATAAAAATTATGTGATTTGAAAGGATTTTTTTAATACAAAATACCTTCTACTGTTAGCGAAGTAGACACAATATTTAAACAATAGCGTCAGACCGATTCAGTCGGGGTTCACAGACGAAGGGATTCATTTAAAATTTAATTATACAAAAAATAGGTAGTCGTAACATTAAAAAAATATTAATTTTTATAAAATACTGTCTAAAATGGTTAAAAATAAAAATGTCACATTATAAGGTCGGTCTGTTACAATGATTACATAAAAATATGTTTCATTGATATGATTCTACAATGGCGATTAGTGGATGATACAGCTAAGATTTGGCTATAAAATTTTCCTGAAGAAGGTGGTTATCGTCTGGTACACTCCAGATCTAAAGTGGAAATAACGTCGTATTATTTTCTTACATTCTTGAATATCAGTGGTCGGTGTGTTTATAAAGTCATTAATGATGTTGCAATTGAAACAGTATCGTCTATAATTTGTATTATACATTTTTTCATTTATTTCATTAAATATTTATACCATTACAATTATTTTTAAATGGTTAAATTGGTAAAAAAAATAGCTTTCATTTGACATTTTGAACGCCTGTTTTGGATCATTGTACGCTGCACTATAAATAAATTAGCTTCTTTTATTTCTCCTGTAAAATTAGATTTTTGATATTACCGCTTTATTGCCCGGGGCCAGCGATATAGCAAGCCTCCGACCCGCAATTCGGCTTGTGCCGTACCTCTGAACATGAGAGTGCCTACCGAGGTGAGGAGTGCAGGAAGTGCTGACGACCACTCGCAAATCGACTGCTCTCGGCGAAGATGCGGATATTGTCACCAACGCACTAGAAAAATGTGTGGCAAGTGCTATATTAGTTTGCATCTAAAGTGTTGGTACAGCTTTCACAATAGATAAGTGTTTTAAATATAAATAAATATTATTATAAAATCTGACGTTTTATTCCTACCGTAACGAGAAGAAAAAAATCTGTCTCCCTCAGTCTTGCTTTCACAACGCCCAGTGTCACCTGTAGGTGACATTCCCATTACCAACAAAAAAATGGGGTATTTTATTTTTTATTTATATTTTGTTTTAGCACAACCACGTGTTTACGGTATTTTATTTGAAAAGAAACCAAACATTTTAAATAACTTGGACATGGGAATTGAAGAGTTAAGTACACTTTTATAATGACCATGGCAGGCGGAAAGGTCTGCAATGCAGCTATTGGCACAAAGTCTGCAAGTAGGTGCTGTAGCACCTACTTGCAGACTTTGTGCCAAAGCTTTCGAGGTTGCTCCACAGATGTATCTGTGGAGCAACCTCGAAAGCTTTTAATAAATTGGACTATACATGAGAAGTGAATTTCGCAGCCCTTGAATTCTGCGTATCGGTGTTACACGAAGAATTCGGATATTTGAATGTATCCTACATTTAGCCTACAAACTGCGGGTGAAAAAATACAGGGGTAGGAAATCGAAAGAGGAGAAAGACCTAGAAGATCAAACCAAAAAAGACATGCAAACAAGGTTTCGTACTGAGACAGGACTAATAATAGATATGCCTAAATTCAATTTTGGGAATACAAATGATGGAAATACTAGCAGAAGGTTCTTTGAGAACCCCAGATTAGCTGCTGAAAAAACTGGCATCAGTTATGAGCTAATTTATAGACTGAATTCATATTGGAAGCAATTTCAAGCGGGTTTAAAATTGATCCCGTAAAATATGAAAGATATGCTTCAGAAACTGCTCGTATTTAAGTGAGTGTGAGTGAGTCTATATGATTGGCATCTTATGACACCAACAATGCACAAGATTTTAGTCCATGGCGCAGTCATAATTGAAAACGATTTATTACCAATCGGACAGCTTTCCGAGGTTGCAGCTGAGGCTCGCAACAAACATTTTAGATGTTACCGTCAAGATTTTGCGAGGAAATTTTTCAGGCAAAATTGCAATCAGGATATTTTTAACCGCCTTCTGTTCAGTTCAGATCCTCTCCTTAGTAGCACGCGAACTATAAAAAAAGGAAAGCAGAAACATTTTTACCTGAAACCTTGGCCATGCTTGTATCTGCTATATCTATAATTTCAGAAAATTCATCAGATAGCGAAGAAGAAAATCAAGAAACTTAAATAGTGTTAATCAATAATACACAGTTTTTTTTTTTATAATATTTTCTTTATTTTTGGAAAATGTATGTTTTAATTTTGAAAAATAAGTTCTTTTGTTATACCAATCAAGCAATAAAATAATTTTAGCCGCGTAGATCGTTCACATACCTAAATAGTACGCCTAAATAGGATGGCACAATTAAAAATTACAAAAAGTGGACCAAGGTTAGCATCGCTTTTTTTACTATGTCGGAGACGGTCATTGGTACGGGCTTAAAATGAATCACAAGTACACGGTGGTGACATCACGCAATCTACTTACAAGGCTACCCATACCACAGTGTCACTTGTTACAGAGTCAAGATGGTAAACTCTGAGCCAGGACGACGGTCAGTCAGTGTCTGATCGCGACCGAGTTAAGACCTCTTGGAACTGTACCCGATTCATTGTGCCCCGTGTTATTGTGCTAAGTTGTAATCTCAAGTAATTCGTTAGTTTTGCTAGAAACAGTCTATCGCTCAGTGTCTTTTCATAGCACGAAACCCATCGTCTGCCCACATAATGCAGAAGCCTAGCGGAGTAAATCCTGACACCCCGACATCTACATGTTAGTTAGAATCACATAACATTCCTTCACTTAAAATGTGCGAAGAATCTAGGTTTAAAGTGTTCCTTGGTTTTATAAATCTAATCAATAGTAGTAATAAAAATAGTAGTAGTAGTAATAATAGTTGGTATCTTATTGGGTTTTATCTTATTGTTAATTTTACTCAATCAATGACTATGTTGGTAGGTCTGTTTTAGATCTGTGGCAACACGGAGTACAGAGTTGTCACTGCTCTATGTAGTCTGTGTTTGGAAAAAGGAGAATGGCTAAGAGAAAACAATAAAGTGCTGATATTATAATTATAAAGTGTTTAATTACAATTTCAAAATACAACATCAACTCAACATGATGTCAGGTACGTGTCACCAATGCTCTACGAAGGGAATCTAGCGGAAAACTTTAAACAATGGAGCCAAAGGCTCAAAATATATATGGCGGCCAACGAGTTGGACAAAACATCGGAAAAAAGAAAAAAAATACAATTTAATTGTATCTTTTCGGGAGCAAAGGAATCACAATTTAAAACACCTTTAGCAGCGTGAAAACGGACGGAGAAGAGACCTTTGACCAAGTTCTGAAAAAATTCACCAAACATGGAGATTCGAAATATTCTGTCTACCAAAGAAGAATCCAAGTCCTCTCTGTTAAAGACTGTCAATGGCACTGGTAGCCTACTCAACCTTGCAATAATGGATTTGAAGGACGTATTCCGCATAAAAACAAAAGATCCTGCTAATAAAACAATTATTGTCGATTTTACCACCGTAATCCCTATGGAACAATTCATAGTTAAGTTCAGGAACCACAACAAAAATAGCTTTAAATGAACAACACAACACCTCAAAACTACTGGCCCAGCAAAACAAATTTACGTATCTGAAAACTTATCAGCTAAGAATAAAAGGCTGTTTTTTCTGGCTAGGGACGCTGCAAAAACAAACGAGTTTCAATTCTGTTGGGTCTCGCACGGGAAAATGCTTGTGCGGGAAAAAGCCGGATGTCCTCACTTCCAAGAGCAATATGAGGCGGATCTCAGCCGTATCAAAAAAGGCGCGTGACTAGTTGTTTATTATTAAGTAACTTTCTTACCTTATAATCTGGTAGTGTTTTTGTATTGCTTGCAAATCTACTGTTTTAAGTTGAAATATTTTGTATTTGGGACTATTGTTAAACTCACATTGTTAAATACTACTCACCTTTCACACTCACACATATCTTCACACATTCACACACACCTCCGCACTTTCCACATGCACTGTATACTCTCCGATAAAAAAAAAAGATTTAGCGTGCTAAAAAACTCCTGCTTAGTAAATTCCTCTAGGTGTCCTGCTACAGTTAGATCAATAAACATATGGCCGCTACATTACGACCACGAAGTATGATTACTGGATCCTAAAATTTTGCTACTCTTTTGTTTTTATAAGTCACGACCCGAATGGCGCAGCGGTTGCGAGGCTGCCTTACGTTCTTAGGGTCCCGGGTTCGAATCCCGGTAGGAGTAAATGTTTGTGTAATGAGCATGGACATTTGTTTCCGAGTCATGGATGTTTATATGTATAATAAGTATGTATTTACAAACAAAAAAGTATCTATGTAGTAGTATCAACTATCTGGTGTCCACGACACAAGCCTCGTTGCTTAGTGTGGCACCTAGATGGCGCTGTGTGTAATGTCCAGCGATATTTATTATTTATTTATTAATTAAAAATGGATGATCTTACCGTGATCACTAGTGAAGTTGAGCACATTGCTGTCTCAAATTGCTACACTTGTTCCCCGGAAGCAAGTGATAAGATTTTAGATTGTTCTCTTCATGATCTTAAAATATTACACACTAATATTCGTAGCCTGAACAGTAATTTTGATAATCTGGTGGTTTTTATGAGTAAATTAACGTACATACCTGATATTATTATTCTGACTGACTGCTGGTTGGGCAAATGTCCAATTACTCCCTTACTAACCGGCTACAACTAACACACTTCGTCGTTTAAAACACAAAATGAGGGCGTGGTTGTCTATGTGGGAGACTGTATTGAAACCACTGTCGAAACACCTGTATTTAATGAAGCAAACATTCTTCTTCTTAAATTCTCAAATAAAGCTGCTTTTATCGCAATATTTTCGTCCTCCTTCATACAGAGATTTGAGTAATTTTCTTCTCAATTTAGAACCGTAGCCATTATTGGTGACATTGACCTTAACATTACACCTGACAGTACCGACCCAAATGTTGATGAATACCTCAATCTTACAGCTTCGCATGCATTGCTGCCAGCCTAGAATCTCCCAACTAGACTCTCGAACTGCCTTAACCGTGTGATAATCCGCACTCAAAGGACTGCTACTACACTAATCATTGATTCTGTCATCACTGTCCACTCTCTTATTATTATCTGCTGCAATCTCAATGTAAAAACTAAAACTTTCCACCCCACCAGATTAAAAATTGATTTGCCTCGGGTTGTAGACCAAATTAACACCACAGATTTTTCCTTAATCCTTCAATGTCACAACCCGAATAAAGCTGCGAAATCTCTTGTTTCCATTATGCCATTAGCCATGGATTAATCCTGGCCTGCTGAGGTGCATACGTCACAAGGATCAGTTGCATCTTAAATTTACACGATGATTTTGCCCACCCAACCCATCCCTTTTCATACAAGGAAGGTAGACTGGGTATTTTAGCCAAAAAAATTTAGTTTTGTTTTTGATCCCAGGCGTTTATTCAGCCCAAAAATCGTTATTTTATATACTTATAAACTTGAAATAGCACAAGATTTCGAGGTAGGGATACAAAATTGACAAATATTGACGGTAATTTTAATTAAATTTAATCATTAGGACCAAGACCCAATTGGGCACATTTTATTATACAAATTATTTTATTTATTACTCTATTACCTGTTTTTACCGACTGCATCCCCCCTTTACAGGGATTCAGTCTGTACGTGTCCCCCAACTGACTTGATTCTCTCGCTATGTTCGGCCTCAGGACCCCGCTGAACAAGGCGAAGGCTGCGGAGGAGAGTGTGGATGTGGAGGGGGTATGCTCACTACAGGCAGGCCCTTCAGTGCGGCGTAGTATTGGCGAGTGGGAGGCGGAAAAGCACAAATCGGAGCAATCCCGCAAAATTACACCTGCGAAAACAACACCCGCCACCACTCCCCCAAAGAAAGCTCTCGTGCCCACTCCCCCCAAGCTCAAATCCAAAGCACGAACCTCAAAAAGGAAATAAAGGATGCCCTATCAAAAGTTGTGGACCGGTTGTACAGTCTGGTCAAAGAGGGTGAAGAAGAGAGGGACAAATCATCGGGAGAGGCAGCCGAACCCGAGAAGGCCCCCCGAGGGCCTGACGCCGACCTCCGGCGCACCGACAGAGCTCATGGATAACCTCCAGCAGCATAAAGAGGCGCTGGAGGAATGCCAGGTGCACACGCGAGCTCTGTCGGAGCACCTTAAACAGACACCTCGCTTGGTCGCAGGCCAGGGACCCTCGTTCGCGGAGATGGCCGCCGTTCCGAAGCAACACATCCAAGCGCCTCCTCACTCGATGGTCGTGTCATCAGTTAATGACGCGGACACCGGTGAAGAGGTGATTGAGAAGCTCAGGACGGCGGTCGACGCGAGAAACGAGGGCACCAGGGTGGAGAGGCTGCGGAAGGCGAGGGACCAGAAGGTGGTGGTCGGCTTCAGGACCAGGGAGGAGCTGACTC
This sequence comes from Eugnorisma glareosa, assembly GCA_947578425.1. Classification (NCBI taxonomy): domain Eukaryota; kingdom Metazoa; phylum Arthropoda; class Insecta; order Lepidoptera; family Noctuidae; genus Eugnorisma; species Eugnorisma glareosa. The sequence continues at coordinate 11,752,011 of OX387960.1, read as the reverse complement.
GGGTGGCCGAGAGGATCAAGAAGGCCGGAAATTTAATGGTGGTAGAGGTGAAGAATAAGGATCCTCTCATCATAGCCAAGGACGTCCTCTCGTGCCACTCGGATGGGGACATCATCGACGCACTTAAGCGTCAAAATAGCCACCTGATAGGAGACGTGCCTGCAGATGATCTGAGGATGGGGGTGAAGTACCGTCGTAAGACGAGGAACCCCCACATGTGCCACGTCATCTTGCAGGTGTCCGCTGCCGTTTGGCAGAGGCTGACGCACGCGGGCCGAGTGCACATCGACTTGCAGCGGGTGCATGTGCTGGACCAGTCGCCGCTGATAAAGTGCACCCGCTGCTTGCGATATGGCCACGGCCGTAAACAGTGCACGGATCCCGCGGACCTCTGCACACACTGTGGTGATCCCCATCTGAGGGTCGGCTGCCCCTCGCGGTTGGCTGCAGAAGTGCCAAAGTGCAAGAACTGTGTTTCCGCAAAGCTGAGCAACACCGAGCATAACGCCTTCGACAGTCAGTGCCCAAGTCGCGTGAAGTGGGACGCATTGGCGCGACTGTCGGTGGCGTACTGCTAAGGGCCAGCCAGCGGAAACAGACACCAGGGACTCATCCAGGGTTTCCCGAACAAACCCGAGTGCCCGTAATAGTTACCAGGTAATCCAAGCGAATCTGCAGAGGAAGAACCTAGCAACCCAAGAACTCATGATTGTGGCTAGTGAGCGGAGGGTTGCGTTCGCATTGCTCCAATAGCCGTATGTGGGTGGGGTGAAAAGGATGCGAGACTACCGGGGAGCGAGTCTGCCAGTGCACGGAACAAGGAGGTGGAACTGTGAAGGCGGCAATAGTTGTCTTCGATCACGACCTAGACGTCACAGTGTCCGAAACACACCACCAACAACATCGTGGTGGTGACGATCCGTACCAGCGCCTGGGAAATCGCAGTAGTCTCCTTCTACTTTGAACTAGACCAGCCCATACAGCCATACCTTTTTTTTTTTTTTTACCTATGGGAAATCATCAAATAACCCCTCCCGCTCTGGGCTGAGCAGGAGGGAGTGTCAGACTTTTACTGACTAAAACCCATCCATGTTCCTTCCTTTGCCCTTTGTGTTCCAGGGCCGCGGTAACTCTTTCGAACAGTCCCGCAACCCTGGCAGAACAGTCCCGCAACCCTGGCAGATACAGCCATACCTGGAGCAACTTTTGCAGATTCGCGAGGAAATAGGCCCCACTAGGATGATCATTGGCGGCGACGCCAACGCCAAAAGCACCTGGTGGGGTAGCTTGGTAACTGACACCAAGGATGAGGACACGTCGGGAACCCTGAAGGACATGCGCCTGCAGATACTCAACGTCGGCAACACTCCGACCTTCGACACCGTCAGAGGTAACACCTTGTACAGCAGCTTCGTTGATGTAACAGCCTGCTCAACGGAGCTACTGGACTTGGTGGAGGACTGGCGCGTCGAGGAAGGCCTCACGAGCTCGGACCACAATGGTATAGTGTTTAAAATTAACTTACAAAAATCTAAAGGAACAAACACAATTAGAATCACTAGAGTGTACAACACTAAAAAAGCAAATTGGGGCCAATTTCATGAGAAACTGGCCCAATTAAAAGCTCAAGCCAATTTAAACTCAGTGGAACTAAGCAAAATTAATAATGTAACAGATCTGGAAAATAACGTAAATTCATATATAGATAGCATCATCAAAACATGTAAAGAAACATTAGTCAAAATTGAAGGCGCAGACAGAAGGATGGAAGGGGTTCTGTCAAAAACAGGACAGCGAAGGAATGTGGGAGGGGATCTACAGGGTCATAGGACGGACCGCCAAATGACAGGAGGAATTGCCGCTGGTGAAGGACGGAGAGCCACTGAGTGCACAGGAATCGGCTCAGTTGCTGGCCGAGACCTTCTCGGGTAGAAGCCCGGAAGACCTAGAAGAGGGAGAATCTGCTGACCACAGTCGGACACGTGAAGCGGCCTGTCGTGTAAACGACTGGGCGCATGATGAACAACATGACCCAACGTTTACACTTCAGGAGCTGAAAACCGCGGTGGAAAGCTTCAACCCGAAGAAGGCACCCGGGGCAGACGGTCTCACAGCCGATATCTGTGCCCAGGCTATTTCTCGGGACCCAGGGACGTTTCTTGCACTAGCCAACAAGTGCCTGGAGCACGGACACTTCCCTGGGGCCTGGAAAGTAGCCACAGTGGTAGTCCTCCGTAAGCCCGGCAAAGATTCCAACACCAACCCTAAATCGTACAGGCCGGTCGGCCTCCCACCAGTCCTAGGTAAAACCCTGGAGAAGCTGCTAGTAGCAAGGCTGAAATGGCACCTAATCCCACGGCTCAGTACTCGCCAGTTTGGGTTCATGCCACAGAGGAGTACCGAAGACTCCCTCTACACCATGATACGACATATCAAAGGGAAGCTAAGTGAAAAGAAGCTGATCACTGTCGTATCACTGGACATAGAGGGAGCCTTCGACAGCGCATGGTGGCTGGCCATCAGGACCAGACTGGCTGAGGAAAAGTGCCCGGTGAACCTCAGGCGGCTGCTAGACAGCTACTTGACTGGTAGGAGCGTCAAAGTACGATATGCTGGTGCCGAGTGTCGGCGAGAAACGAATAAGGGGTGTGTGCAAGGGTCCATTGGCGGTCCGATCCTATGGAACCTGATCGTCGACCCCCTTTTGAAGGGGCTGGAGGAGCGAGGCGTCCACTGCCAGGCGTTGGGTGATGATCTTCGACGGTGAGACAGCATTGGAAGTCCAGAGGCAGGCCAATGCCGCCCTCGAGTATGTTCGGGCGTGGGGCATCTGATACAAACTGAAAGGGGAATGCCGATTTTAGGCCTTGCGATGCCCAAGAAATTTAATTTAGTACAAAAAAAAATGTAAATTTTACGTAATTAACTCTTACTATTCACGACACGATACAAGTCAGTAACATTTTTTAATAAAAAATAAGTATTGAAACGATAAAACGAAATAAACAAACATTTGCAAGGTTGCCAATATAAAATCCGGGAAAAAATAAAGATTTGTTGCAAAACATTGATTTGATATTTACACATAGTTGTACTTTATTTATTCATCCTTTTGTTTATAGAAGTCCCAATGCATTTTATGTTAATACATTTAGATTTGTAATCAACTTACAAAATATAATATAATGATTAATGATCTACATAATGCATCGATCGATACTTTGTTTGTGCGATGGCAACACTGAAACTTGTCAGTTGACACTTGACAATTAATATAAATGTCATATCATTACTTTGTTTTCATTTGCATCATAGTGATTCTGGTGATTCGCTGCGTGTATTTTCCTATCAAAATCGACGTTTTTGACCATGAATACTGACTCTGGCGATTCTTCTATACCTGACGACCACGGCTTGAATATGGATTCCGCTCTTGCTGATAACGACAACCCCCGCGCTAACTTAGATTTGATGTCAGTACCTATCGAAGACCCCAGCATTCAACCTGGTTCGAGTTCTTCACTGCGAACTGTTGCAAGTGGATATGTACGCTGTGTAAATTGTAATTTAAACATATCAAGAATGCGAAGACACCCTTTGGAAATCGTCGAAGTTCGATCTCTCATACAAAGATGGGTTGGACATCAACAGGTAACTTTAATAAGTTTTACAACTGTATTAAGAATATTGAAATATGAGGACTATTTTATTTCGAGTTATGTGAGCTCAAAATAAGATACCTATATTCATGCATGCATGCAAACAAATACATAATATTGTTTTTTCTTTTCCAGCATGTTACAAGTGATAGTTTGGTGTGCCATGCATGTTGGACCAAAGCATGGGATGTAATCAGGCAGCCAACAAGTCAACAGACCCTATTGTTGGCCACATTCATGTCTGTATTAGCTGTGGCACCTCTCTTTTAAGGCAAAGGTCACATTCGCTGAACATTGATACACCACGGGTTGAACAAATAAGGAATGTGATAGCAGATCAAATTGCACCACAACAGGTCAAGATAACAAACTATACTCTTTTTAGAATTCTATTGAATGCAGTAAGATTGCTCTGAGATGTTAAAAGGTTAACATTATATCAGTTTTTTTTTTTATTTTTTTTTACAGTTGCCAAGATCAGCCTGTCTTTGTCATACTTGTTGGCGAAGGACCGAGAGAGCAGCTTCACGCTTGACTTCAGAACGGGAGTCATCAGTACCAAATCTTCCGTCGTTGGACACAGACTCTTCCAGAACGGAAACGGAAGTACAAAATACTACAAATAGCATGCAGTTGTCTAATTATATTAGAGCACCTGACACACAACGCCAGTGTTTCTTTCCTGGATGTAACCAGTCCGAACGACTTATAGTACCATCGTCATTGCGAGTAAGTTTACTTTGCGACTACAATTATTATGTGCCAGCAGATTGTAGAATATGTTCTTATCACTTGAGAAGCAATTCATGGGATTTACTTCTAGACTCAATTTATAATCCTATCAGGACATTCAGTGCAGAGCATATGGAAGAATTATTTTCTTTATTAAAAGATAATATGCTAATGCATTTAGATTTTGAAAATATATCAAGTATGCCAGAGCACATTGTGCACTATTACTTGGGCTTTTCAAAGGAACAGTTTCAGCAAATACTTTTAGAAATTCCTAGATTATCAAATAGACATAGGGGTTCTTTTGCACTAGCTGAATACTTAATGAAATTGTGGACAGGTGATAGTAATGAGCGTATTTCGTCTCTATTGCAAGTCCCAAGGAGTACGTTAGAAGGCCTCATGAACATAGCAAGAGAAATATTGCATCAGGATTTTGTTCCAAGAAATCTTGGCATAAATCACATGACAAGAGCAGAAATCGCTCAAAGGAATCTCCTGATTCCTAATTCTTTATATGGTGGGCCAGAGAGATCACCAATTATAATTGCTGATGGTACATATATATATATATACAATGTGTAACAGAATAAACGCACAACCTCTTAAGGGTTCATTGTACTCATCATTATGAACAACTTTCACTATGGGACTAACCCCGAACCGCGAAAAAAAAAACAGCTGTTCAGTACATTTTGTCGAATTATGCGCACAAAAATGTATGGGGCAGTCGATTTTTTTTCGCGATTTCAGTTTTGGTCCCATAGTGAAAGTTGTTCATAATGATGAGTACAATGACCCCTTAAGAGGTTGTGCGTTAATTCTGTTACACATTGTATATAGAGTTCTAATTACTTGTACCAGAAAAAAACCTATTCATTACATAAATACCGCAATCTGGTAAAGCCATTTTTATTTGTATGTAGTGATGGTTATATCATTGATATACTGGGCCCCTATCCTGCTACAACCACAGATGCAGATATAATGATACAACAGTTTGAAAATGAAAACAGTCCATTCCGTCAATTTATTTTTCCAATCAGGAGATGTTTTTATTTTGGATAGAGGCTTCCGGGACTCCTTAACATTATTAAGAAGTTGTGGCTATAATGTACATATACCGTTATCCCCAGAAGATAATGAGCCACAACTAACCACAAGCCAAGCCAACAAGTCCAGAGCTGTAACATTATGTCGTTGGGTTGTGGAGGTGGTGAACGGTATTTTTAAAAGCAAGTTTAAATTATTTAGACAAAACTTTTTTAATAGGGCTTCCAAGCATCTCATGATAGATTTTTCTGTAGCTGCAGCTCTTATAAATAAATACCAGACCAAATTAAGGGATAGGGATGATGCCCATGAAATAATCCAAATAGTTAATAGAAACATGAACAAAAACAATGATCTCTCAGACTATGTTAGAGTGCATAATCTCAATAGAGCTAGGGCAGATTTTCACAATATAAGTGTAGACAGTGAAAATATAAGGGATTTCCCAAGATTAAATTACAGCGAGTTAATATTGATTGCCTGCGGGATATATCAACTAAAACAAGCCCGCTCTTATTATGGAGAGCACATCAGATTTAATGGATCTTACTTTATTGAAGTTTCTAGGGACCCTAGGAACAGATCGATGGAAGAAGTTATATTTGGGTCAAATAGCTACTTGATAAGAGCAAAAATTGCAAGTAGGCATATCAGTCGCAAAGTATACTTCGTGTATATTTTAGTTAGCAATACCGAAGCAGGTCGTGAGGCGATAAAGCAGTATTGCTGTAACTGCATTGTTGGCCGTCGTACTGTTGGGTGCTGTGCCCATGTCATGACAGTGATATGGTATTTGGGGTGGGCACGGCATCAATCTAATATTTTTCCTCCTGCTCAATTTTTGGACGATATCTTAGTATATGACGAATAAAATGTTTTGTATTAATATAGTGTTTTATTTTCAATCATCTGAAATCTTTAAATAATGTAATAAGGTGGTTTTCAATAACTTTTTAATACTCATGTATGTAAGATGGGTCCACATTAACCAAACAAACATTAACAAAACCTTATAATTTGGAAACTCCAACTATTTTCAATAAATTTCTTTTATCAATATATTATTTGTGGGGCATACTAATAGTAACATTCGATGTTACTTGTGGGCACTCAGGGCCTAAATCACTATGGCGGCTCGGCATCCCCCTTTGCACCTCATAAAACTTGTGCAATGGTGATAACCAAAAAGTTAAAGTACGATGTCCCACTCCTGAACATGGGCGGGGTAGACATTGGCATGTCTAAGGAAATCAAAGTGCTCGGGCTCACCGTCGACCACCAGCTCACTTTCAACTCCCATGTCGCAAACGTATGCAGAAAAGCTGTCAACATTTACAAGCAGCTGGCACGCTCGGCAAAAGTGAGCTGGGGCCTTCACCCGGAGATCATCCACACAATATACACGGCAGCAGTGGAGCCGGTAATTATGTACGCGGCAAGCGCCTGGGAGCCGGCCACTAAAAAGATCGGAGTGCAGAAAAGCCTCAACACGGTCCAGCGAGGATTCGCGCAGACGCTCTGCAAATCTTACCGCACCGTTTCGCTGAACGCGTCCCTGGTGCTGGCTGGGATACTCCTACTCGACCTCAGAATACAGGAAGCAGCCGCTCTGTACGAGGCAAAGAGAGGGGTACCACAGCCAGTACTTGCGGGCAGGGAGGTGGAGCGGGTGGTGGCATTTGCGGAGACTCTGCACCCGGCGGCGCATACGGCCATGGAGTTCTTGTGCCTGGAGGACCGGACGCTTGTGGAAACCCACAACTCCCAAGCAGTCAGGGTCTTCACGGACGGCAGCAAGATTGAGGGCAACGTCGGAGCAGAGCTGTCACTCTGGGACAGCGTTGCCGAGATCAAGTCCATCAAGCATAGCCTGCCGCCGTACTGCACAGTCTACCAGGCGGAACTTCTGGCCATATGCGTAGCCACGCGTGAAATCCTCAAGCGCAAAGAGGGAACTTTCGGTATCTATAGTGACTCAAAGGCAGCATTACAAACAGTCACAAACCAAAGTTCCCTCCACGCCCTGGCCGTGGAGGCGAGAGCGAACGTTGCCGCGGCTTTATCCCAGACCAAAGATGTATCCTTGTTCTGGGTAAAGGCACACGCTGGGCTAGAGGGCAACGAGCGCGCGGACCACCTCGCGAAGGAAGCTGCACTCCGGTCCAGGAAGAGGCCGGATTATGACCGCTGCCCGGTTTCATTCGTCAAGCGGCAGATCCGTTTGGGGTCGCTCGACGAATGAAACCGGAGGAACCAGAAAGGCGAAACAACCTCTGTCACGAAAATGTTTTTCCCGGATGCGATCGACGCCTACAAAATTGTGAAGAAGCTGCAACCAACCGCAATCATGACACAGATCTTCACGGGGCACGGTGGGTTCTCCGAATACCTGCACCGTTTCAAGTGTAAGGGGAACCCATCGTGCATCTGTGAACCGGATGCAGTGGAGTCGGTCGCCCATATTCTGACAGAATGCCCGGTCTTTTGCAAAGAAAGAAATAATACGGAACAAAAATTAGTAACAACTATTAACAAAATGAACATAAATAAAATTATTGCTGACAACAAAACTCGTAAAACATTTTTAGAATATTGCATCAAAATTTCAACTAGAGTAAAGAAATAAGAAAGAAAGACAGTTAAGAACCATGCTTTATCACGTATGAATATTTCGCCGAGAAAGGATACATAGATCAAAGCATGGAATAGCAGAATAAAGAGTCAAGAAATAAATTAAATATATGAAAATTAAAAGGAAAACAGAATTATACAAAAAACCAGTAAAAATCAATTTTAAAAATTGAGCAACAAAATCAAACAAAAAAAAAAGAAAACCAAAAAACTTAAAGTCCAAATAAGGTCTCTGACCACGTCAGGGGGACACGAGTAGGGCAGGAGTGGGTTTTAGTCGGTTCTAGTCCGACACTACCTCGACTGTCTCACAACTTGTGAGGCAGTCGAGGTATCCGTGGGGATTTCCCACTCCTGTCAAAAAAATAAATAAATAAAATAATAAAAATAACCTAACATAATAGACATAACAAAATGTATGCTCGATGAAAAATCTGCAAAGCATCTTTCTACTGTGCCGCTATCAAACGATACTGTTTCACGGCGAATCCATGATCTGGCAAGCTACGTCAAACAAGAACTACACTCGGGTACAAGTTTGGGCTGGGATTTCTGCTGAGGCCCGCACCGAGCTGGTACTCATTCAAAATGGAACTCTAAATGCAGAGAGGTACGTGGAAGAGATCCTCAATGAACATGTAGGTCCTTTCATGGCCAGGATGGACCGGCATGGCATATTAATGCATGATAATGCGCGTCCCCATACCGCCTGAATTGTATGACTACCTTGAAAAGGTCGGTATCGAACTCATGCAGTGGCCAGCGCGAAGCCTGGACTTAAACCCCATCGAGCACGCCTGGGACACACACACAAGCACTGGTGGAGGAGTGAGAAGGTATTCCTCAGCACCGGCTCCGAAATTTGGTGTACAGCATGCCTAATCGCCTGGAAGCTGTCAGAAGAGCTCGTGGAGGCAATACAAAGTATTAAATGAAGAAAGTGATGAAAAACAACAAAAAAACAATCATAAAAAAAATGTAATCTAAAAAAAAAAAAAAAATGACTACTTTAGTTTTTTTTTTAATTTAGAGATTAATATTGTGGGTGCAACTAAGTTTTATTTTATTTTTTATCTGTATAATTAAATTCTCAATTGAACAGTCTTCGTTTCATTAGGATGGCATTACGTAGTTCGGGAGATATTCGGGTTTATGTGACTGACCCGTTATTTTTGGAACCGAGTGTAGTTACACGTCTACAAAAAACACGATTCGCCTTGCAAATGGACGAGTCAGCTGATGTGGCTGGTTTGGCTATCTTGCTGGTTATCGTGAGATTTCCATATGAAAGTTCTTTTGAAGAAGACATGCTTATGTGTTCACCGCTGCTCACAAACACTACCGGGGAAGAAATTTTCAATAAAATAAATATATTTTTTGAAGAAAATAATCTCAGTTGGAACAATTGCATTGACATTTTTTACAGATGGGGCCAAGGGCGATGACAGGTAAAACAGCAGGAGCAGTGTCACGAATAAAAAATAAAGCGCCTAATTGTAGTTCCAGCCATTGTATTCTGCATAGACAAGCACTTGCGATGAAGGAAATGCCGTCAAATCTAAAATTAGTTATGGATGAAGCGGTAAAAATAATTAATTTTATCAAATCACGACCACTACAATCACAATTGTTCTCATTATTGTGTGAAGATTATGGAAGCAAACATAAAACACTGCTGCTCCATACAGAAGTGCGATGGCTGTCTCGGGGTAAAACTTTAACAAGGCTGTTTGAACTTAGAGCCGAGTTACAAATGTTTCTTTCAGCAGATACTTCTTTTAATTTGAAGGACCGTTTGTATGATAAAACTTGGTTGTTCCGATTGTCTTTTATATATCTTTCAAAAACTGAACGAATTGAATGTATCATTGCAAGGTAAACAGACAACAGTGTTTCAGGCCTATAACAAAATAACTGCCTTCAAAAGAAAATTAGATTTTTGGATTATTTGCGTTGGTAAGAAATAAATAGAAAGCTTTACGTCACTCAGTGAGTTGGTTAGCGATAGCGACTCAGAAATGTTTCAAGATGATGTGTTTGAAGAATTGGTCCAATATCTCAGTTCGATGCGCGGATCTTTTGAAAAGTATTTTCCCGAAGAACAGAATACAAAAATGAAACTGAATTCATGGATTCATAATCCTTATTTACCCAACTTGGAAAAGCCCGAAAGTATGTCAAACGAGATATATGAATCTCTTTTAGAAATGTCATCAGAGACAAGTATGGAGAGACAAGTATGGAGACAAGTATGTTAAACGACGCCTCTCAACGATTTTTGGTGCAGAATCCGTGATGAATATCCAATGCTTGGCAAAATGGCTCTGAATATTCTTCTCCCGTTCCCAACAACATATTTGTGCGGAACAGGATTCTCAACCTATGCAGCCACGAAAACAAAATAACGCAATAGACTGGACGCCGAACCTGATATGAGACTTCAACTGTCTTCTATCAAACCTGATAACAACCTATTGATGAAAAATAAAAAACAGTTTCATACCTCCCATTAGTTAGATTTTTTCTTTTTTAATATCTTCTATTATTGTACTTGCCATGTGGTAAAGTAAGTAATAATTAGTAACTGTTACATTGTACTTTTATTATGCTTAATAAAAAAGAATACACTTTTAAAAACTATTGTTTTATTGTAGGGTTCCATCAAGTATTTTGCTTCCCGAAAGGGTTCCGTCACCAAAACAGTTTGAGAACCACTGGTCTAGATCAACTAGTTGATAAACAAATATATGTTGATGTAGTATGCATTACCGAGCACTTCATTATGGAAGGTTATGAGAACCAGTTGTATGTACCGAATTAATGTTTGGTAGCTTGTTATTGCAGAAAGGGGAAAAAAGGGGTGGATCTTGTATTCTCATTAAAAATGGGCACAAATGGAAAGAACTGCTTAAAATATCGAAACTATCATCTCCAGGTGTATTTGACCGTTAAGCTTCTTAGCTATAAGTTAATTGACGTTTGTATTTATAGAGTGCCAAATGTAAATAATTTAAATGAATGTATGAAAAAGCTTGAGACACTTCTACAAGAGATATCAAAGACCAGCTGCAAGAATATTGTAATCGCTGGAGATTTTAATATTGATGTATTGAAGTATTGAAGTCTAATAGGATTTCTGCTACGCTTGAATGTCTACTATTAAGTTTTAATTTTAAACTAAAATTTAAACAACCGACACGCATGGCCAGCCAGACATTTATAGACAATTTTGCGCACAATTATAAAAAGTCATGTAAAGGCGAAGTAATAGAGTTTGCTCTATCAGATCACACAGCGCAGTTGCTTCAATGCCCCGTAAAAAAAGTGTACTCTATTAACTATTGGTACACGACAAGAAGAGACTATAATACAGAGAACATAGCTAAGTTCAAAGACTGTATAAAAAATATTTCTTTTTCGAAGATCTACGAGACAAATGATCCCAATATAGCAATATAATGCATTTATCGACACTTGTAAGTTGTTTTATGACTTGTGTTTCCCGCTTACCCGAGTCAAAGTGAGTATCATAAAAAAGCCCAAGTGGTTGTCCAAAGGTATTAAGTTGTGCAGCAAAAAGAAAAGACACCTTCTGTGGCAACTGAGGTATAGGTGAGGTTATAAACTTGGTTGTATTGACGTGACTAGGATTTCCTAGTCAGGTCAATACAACCAAGTTTATAAATTATTGTAAATTGTATAAAAAAATTATGAACCTGATACGAAAGGCACAAAACAATTACAAAATAAAGAAAGCCAAAAATATAACAAAAACTACCTGGCAAATAATAAACCAGAAAAAGCACAACATTCCCAGCCAACGTATTGATAAAATTAAATTTAGTAATAAAACTATAACAAATCCGAAGAACATTTCTAATGCATTCAATAATTTCTTTGTTGATAAAATAATGGATGCCAGCCAATCTAAAGCAAGTAGGAAAACAGTCACAAGAAGGGATTCAATGTTCATGGCACCAAGCGTACCAGATGATATACATTAAATAATAATGGGAATGAAAAAGACAAATAGAGTAGGTTACGATGGGCTCTCTACAAAGATTTTTAAATTTGTAGCTAATGACATATGCTAATGAAATGTACACAACATTTAAGTTACATACTTAATCTTAGTATAAATGTTGGCCATATATCCAGATGCTTTAAAAGCATCCATTATAAAACCAATTTTTGAGAGGGAAAATAGAGAACTAATGGAAAATTATAGGCCAATCTCACTGATTCCGATTATTTCAAAATTTTTTGAGAAGTTTATTTACAAACAGCTATATACATAGGGTGAATAACCCAAACGCTAGCACTGCACCAAATTATCAGCACTCCGAATAAATTGTCAAATTCTAAGGTTTTCACTTACTAATTTGAGTTACCACACTAATAAATAAATAAATGTATGTTTTTGGAATCCTACTATTGGCAACACCATACTTTGAGACTATAAAATGGCGGAAATTGTGTAAACAAACATTTGTGTCCTGCAGTTTCTTCTGTTTTTGCCTGTTTCTTGTGATCGCCGGTAAGTTCACGTGTTTACATTTTATGATATACTCGTATCAGATCTTTTACATATTTTATATTGAAACTAACGATTTCTCTGATATTTGAGATAGTTACGAGGATAATCTGAAGAGTAGAATTTGAGGTTATAGTGATAAATTGGTAAAATGCGAGGTGCTGATAAACGGATCGAATATTTTGTAAATTCCAAATTATCAGCACTGGTGCTGATAAATGAAAAAAAGTACCTAAATACTAATTTCATACTTTTTTATGTAAACTGTGTTTATATTATGCATAGAATTCATTTTGTTTTGTAAATGTTGTATAAACTATCAAAATCCAAATCTTAGCATGGTGCTGAAACTTTATTTACCATTTTTCAGCATGGTGCTGATAATTGGATCAGAAGCATGCTGATAAATTGGTTTTCCTAGAATTTCATCATCTCTTTTCTTTTTCAGAACCACTTATCCACTTACCATGAAGCCAAAGGAAGAAAATAAACCAAATAAACGAAAAATGTACACAAACGAAAATCTACTAAAAGCCTTGGATGCAGTTAAAAAAGGTATGTCTAAAAACTGGCTTCGAAAACTTACACTGTGCCAAGAGGAACTATCCAGTCGCGATTAAGAAAGCCGTGCAAGGATCTACCAGGTCCTAGGCCAATATTGTCGACAGAAGAAGAAGGAGTTTTGGTACAGTGGCTAGTGGGTTGTAGATTGCTGTCGGAAAGGATTTCCAAAAAAAATCTGATTTACAATTAAGTGTAGCAAACTTCTTAAATAAGTCAGGAAGAGAAAACCCCTTTAAAGATGACATACCTGGAAAAAAATGGTATGACCTTTATGCGCCGTCATCCAGAACTCAGAGAGATACAGATGGCGCCACTAGGTGAACACTTGTTAAATAACCGCTCCGTATTCATTAAATGATACAAAATAAATTTACGTAAATACACACATCAAAAGTGTCTAGGGATCAACATATATTTTTGCAATAACTTTTCTCCTGATTGATATTAATTAAAATTTTCTTTAAGGATTCATCAAATAAAGTGTTTTCGTTTGTCACAGTAACGATAAACCAAGTCACCTTTGCATTAATAAAGAAATTTGCCATTTTCCTAATAAAGGGATTTTTGACATTTGAACCACTAACACAAAAGTTCGAAAAAAAGACTGAAATAACAGTTTTCTTTAAAATTTTATTGGGTAACTTAAACAATTAATAATCCGTGTTTCTACCGCGAACACTAACAACACAAGAACATCGGTTTGGCATACTCAAAATGAGTTCATCCAAATCACGCTGTGGAATGGCCGCCCATGTTCGTTGCAACAACAAAAAAAGGTCTTCTTGCGACTGGATACCCTCCATATTCGGCAGAGCTCTTCTCTGTAGCATATCCCATGCATGCTCAATCGGATTCAAGTCTGGCGACTGAGCAGGCCAGGGCAGGACATTGATGTTAGCTGCGGCGAGAGTCTGTCTTACAACTCTTGCGGTGTGCGGTCGTGCATTATCATGCATTAACTGAAATAAGGGACCGATTTGCACTTGTAGAGGAACGATGACGTCTGATACAATCGTCTCAGCATAAATTTGAGCGTTGAGGTTGCCTCTGATCCAAATCAACTCAGTTCTTCCGCCGATCCAAATACCCGCCCATACCATGATGGTTCCACCACTATAAGGATGGACTTCCTGGCAGGATTTTAATCGCTGTTGGCGTCCAAGGGTTCTCCAGTGTCGTATACGTCTTGTATCCGGTCTCATACCAAAACGAGACTCATCAGAAAAGCACACGAAACGCCATTGTTCTTCTGCCCAATTTCTGTGTTCAAGAGCCCATTGATATCGTATCCTACGATTGTGCATTGCTATAGGTGGTACCCGTAGCGGTCTTCGGGAATGAAGGTTCACTTCATGCAAGCGGTTTCTGACTGTTTGGTCGCTAATTAAGTTCCCTGAAGAGTGATGAAGCCTCACGGCTAACATCATGGCGGTTATTGTTGGAGCTCTTCGAGTTAAGATTTGAATGTATCGGTCTTGTCTCCGTGTGGTGCAGCGATACCGTCCTCCATGGCGCTCAGCCACGGTACCAGTGCTTCGGTAACGTGTCCAAAGTCGACTGATAACACTCTGACTTGTATTCAGAGCTAAAGCCACAGTACGTTGCCGGGAACCAGCTTCTATCATTCCCACGGCTCTGAGCATTTCTTCCCTGCTTAAATGACGTCGCCGCTCCATAATAACGTTGGTTTTAATCAGTAGTAGGGAAACAGTAGCACTAATAATGTCTTCAATGCGTTGTATGTTTTTATAGGGAAAATATTGACAGCTGATTTTCATCTTTTACTCGAATTTGATTCACAGTTCCTGATTCAAATTATGAAATGCACCAAAAAGGATCCATATAAATTTATAAAATCATAAATTTATTACAAAGCCACATCTCAATCTCAAGAAATCCACATAAAAATGCTTGATCCCTAGACACTTTTGATGTGTGTATCTGCATAATTCTAACATCAAAGTGAAGCAACAAGGACAATAAACAAGTGAAAGTGTTATCCAAGACATATGTGCCTTAAATGTGTAAAAAACTCAAAAACAACATCAAGTGACATTGATCAGCTGAATAGTGGAGTTTTCTATAATATTATTACACCACAACCTATTAAATACCATATTGAAGAAATCTGCAAAAAAGTTCAAGGAAATAACAGGAACAAGTGAGTGTATTTTTAAATATTACTCCAAAAAAAACCCGTTCTGCAAATAAAACACGGATACATTTGGTCCGATTCGAAACTGACCTTTGGACTTCAATAAATGACCAGCAAATCTCTCACCCGAAGCTGAACATTATCATAACTTATTTCAAGAAATTATACTAGTGTTCAGTTGGCGGCAAAGTTAAGACATTCGACTTCAGTGTTATAGGGTGCCGATGCCGGTCCGAATCTCAGTGACACCGTGACGACTTTTTGTGGATGTTTCACCAATTTCTGACAACGCTAAAGACATTCGATTGTTACACATACAGTGCGTTCAAACCACGCTAATAGAAGAATCACTTTTTGCTTTTTGTTTTGCTTTTTTAACAACGAATATAAAGTAAATTCCTAAAATACGCTGAATAGTGAAAGAAAAGCGATTAAAATTAATTAGTTAACGCTTTTTTCTTCAACTATTGACGACACTACAATGGACTTTGAAATAGATAATATTACTGTCCGGAAACCATCAAGGGCTAACTCAGTGGACAATATCTTCAATATGAATCTAAGAAATAATTCCACATTATTTGATACTACTATGAGGAGCTTACCAAATACCTCGGTGAATGACAGCGACGACATCGGGAGCTATAAGGACACCATCAAAAGGCTCAACACGGAACTAGAGAGCGCTCATATGGAGATCGACAACTTAAATAGTGAAAATTTTCGACTAAAAATGGATATCGGACAATACCAGAAAGTTATAGAGTTATAAGAAGGTGAACATATTAGAAACAAAGGGTCTTACACCGAAATCGGCACGCAAAAAGAAAATTATAAGAACGAGCTGTTTTTCTACTCCGTCCAAGTTGATTCTGTCTCCTACAACGGCTCATCAACCTAAAACGTCCGTAGTAGCGCAATCCCCAAGTGAAGTTGGAAATATGGCCGGCTCAATATGCAGTTTGGAGGGAATACAAACTACTCAATAATTATCCCCACATAAAAGTTCAGAAAATTACGCTTTATTAGGGCTGATTGACAAAAAACCGGTCCACCAGAAGAACGCGGTGGAGTCGGACGCAACGGAGTTCATCGATCAGCAACAATCCCTCCAGAAGAGTATAAAAGAAATTGATCCCATCATAGTAAAAGACAATCATAATAGAATAGTAATTTTCGGAGACCAGCAGGCTCGCGGTCTCAATAAAACTATGACAAATACCAGGTTAGATAAATGGAATGACAAATACAAAATTACGTCTTTCATCAAGCCCAATGCAACAAGTGATCAGATTCTGGACGGTTGCAATGATGACTTCGTAAAAACATTGACCAGTGACGATATTATAGTTTTAGTGATAGGATCTAATGACAAAAACCCTTACTCTCTGATAACTGAGTTGTGTAACGTCCTTTATAAACTACGAAACAATACTGTTCTTATTACTAACGTACAATATAATCCTTACTTAAACGAAAATACAATCAACTACAACCTGGAATTATTAATACAAAATTATAAAAATTGTAAATACGTAAAAATACACAATGCAGATTATATAAATAGCAGCAATGGCAGGTCTATGAAAAGTTACCACCAGTACTATCTATCACATTTATGTTTGAAGTTGAACACAAGAATTGACTACAAGAAATACCAGACTGAGTTTCTTAATCGATTTAAAAATAAGCACATTGACCAGAACAGAACAAACACACATACGACACCGCGAAAAACCACACAAACCAAAATTACTGCCTTCTTTGGGCAGATAAAACAAGTCGGTAATGACACGAAAAAAGAGTTTTTTCGCAAAAAAAAACTAAATACACTACAATCACGATAATTCACCAAAATATTGCTGGGGTACTGAACAAACAGGAATCAATAGAGGTGGCCATTTCAAATTTACAAAAGGAACTGGGTCCCGTAGATATTATATGTTTAACTGAAACCTTCATAAAAAGTGGTTGTGAACAAAACCTTAGACTTAATAACTATAAACTGGTATCCTTCTTCTCTCGAACTAACCAGCGAAGGGGAGGCTCGTGTATATTATTGAAAAATAACCTACAATTTAGAGAAATAAAAGATCTACCTTCCCCCTTTCCCTTTCAATTCGAATGCTGTGCCATTGAAATAATTAAATTTAACTTAATTATAGTGTGCATATATAGAACACCTACACGTGATGCCACAATATTTTTAAATAATTTGGAACTACTTACCAATAAACTATGTAGGAAAGGTAACAAAAAAGTTATCATCTGTGGCGATTGGAATATTGATACAATGAAAACAAATAAAACATCAAATGACTTATACTCTATACTAAGTAATAATAATTTAATTAACCACATAAAACTGCCTACGAGGAAAAACGCATGTTTGGACTTAATAGTGAGTAACATACACGACGCAAAATCTGCAATTCACTATCTAGCGCTTTCAGACCACGAATCGGCACAGTCAATAACGGTTAGCATAGAAACTGATCTTAAAGTTAAAGACATTCCTAGCTTTTGGTTTAAAACTATAAGAGAGCTCAGTGACGAAAATATAATTAAGTTTAATAACTGCATCTCAAGTCTTTCTTTTTCTGAAGTTTACGACGCACAAACAACTAATGACGCCTTCGATAGACTGCATGATATAATTGCCCTTTTCTACAATCTATGCTTTCCTATGGTCAAAATAAAAAATACTTGTAAACAGGTGAAAAATAGAGGTCTAACCAAGGGCATAAAAAGATGCTGCATTAAAAAGCGAACATTATATTTAAAATACCATCTCTACAAACATAACAAAAAACAAAATAAAAAAACATATGACGACTACACTCAAATACTGAAAAAATGCATACACAAGGCTCAGCAGATTAATAGCTTAGACTACATTCATAAGGCCAAAAATAGAAGTAAAGCGGCGTGGAACATGATTAAAACAAACACAAATAACAAGTAACACAAGTAACACAAGTAACTCGGAAGTTGACGCAATTAATATTAATAGTAAAGTTTATGACAATCCAAACCAAATTTGTGCCTTATTTAATGACTATTATACATCTCTAACAAAGACTACCAATACTGCTCATAAAAATATGCAATGACATGACAATAACTCCTCAAAATCCTAAAAGCATGTTCCTTACACCAGTAGATGAATCTGACATTTATAAAATAATTTGTAGTCTAAGAAACACCAACTCGACTGGATATGACGACCTGAGCACTGAAGTGTTAAAAGTATGTGCAAGGAGTTTAGTGTCTCCCTTAACCTACATAATACACCTGTCTCTAACAGAAGGAGTATTCCCAACACGTTTGAAAAAGTCAATTGTCAAACCTCTTTATAAGAAAGGTGTAAAAACGGACATGAGCAATTATCGCCCAATAACCTTAATCCCAATCCTATCCAAAATATTTGAGAAAGTTATGTGCATTAAAATAGAGAACTTTTTAACAACTTGTGATATTCTTAAAAAAGAACAATTCGGATTTAGGAAGGGCAGTTCCACTACTTTAGCTTGTTTCACGCTAATAAAATACATAACTGAAAGTCTGAATCAAAAATCTAAGATAAGCTGTGTGTTCCTAGACATGACAAAAGCCTTTGATTTTGTTTGCCATAAAACACTACTCTCAAAGCTTGAGCATTATGGAATCCGGGGTAAGGCCAACGACTGGATCAAAAGTTACCTTTCCGAAAGAGTACAATGTGTAGAAATAACAAAAACTTATCAAAGGGAAAAAAAAATCTATAGGTCTGATTATAAACTAAATAACCATGGCACGCCACAGGGAGGTATCGTATCCCCACTACTCTTTCTAGTTTACATCAATGACATTCCTGAGGCCATAGGCAAAGATTGCATACTATTCGCTGATGACACTACAATAATGATTAACAGTGAAAATAACAAAAACATAGAAAAGGAAACCGTCCAAGCTCTGGATAATGCAATCGTTTGGCTAGAAAAAAAATAACTTAAAAATAAATATGACTAAAACAAACATAATACAATTTCAAACATACAACGCAAACATAAATAAACTAGACATTCACTATAAAGATTCTCACTTGACCACTGTCGATAATTGTGTATTCTTGGGTATAACGGTCGATAAAAATTGTAATTGGAAAACACATAATTATAGAGAAGATTTTTGTAAAAATAGATCGTTTTATATATGTCCTGAAAAGAATTAGGCAAACAGTAAACTGTGACACTGCAATGCTGGCCTACCATGGTTATGTATCATCCGTACTTAGATACGGCATTGTAATATGGGGTAACTCAGTAGATTTTGAAAGAGTTTTTAAAGCTCAAAAAAATGTATCCGAGCAATTTGTGGAGCTCACATTTTAGACAGCTGTAAGCCACTATTTCAAAATCGTAAAATTCTACCTTTGCCATGTTTATATATTTTTGAAATATGTGTTTTTGTTAGGCGAAACTACAATTTATTTGAAACCAGCACTGACAGACCAAATAGCCGAAAACGGCATAAAGACCGGCTTCGGCTGCCACCAATAAAACTAAAATTATTTAAGAAAAATGTATACTGCAAGTCGATTATTATTTTCAATCATTTACCAAATAGTGTTCAAGAGTTACCGCTGACAATATTTAAAAAAATACTTTTCAAGTTCTTATTAATTAAAATATTTTATACTGTTAAGGACTATCTAGAAGACAAGTCAATATAATCTGTAATTTGTAAGTAAGGCTAATTGAGATCGCTTAATGTGAATACATTTGCACGCCATGTTGTGGCAGGATATGCTGAGACAAATTTACTGTAACACCTTATGTACCATATTCTAGCAAATAAATAATTTGATTTGATTTGATTTCAGCGAACGCACTGCCGAAGCTGTCACATCAGCCAGTGCTAATGTGTCAGAAAAAGACATCAAAGGGTGGTTCCACAAAATTGAGCTTTACCTTAAGGAAAACAACTATTTTGACATTTTACAACCCAGCTCGTGTTTTTAATGGGGACGAATCTAACTTTCAGTTATGTCCTAAAAATGGCAAAGTCATTTCGTTACGAGGAGAAAGAGACGTGTATGAAGTGGATGACGCTACAGCTAAAACAGCCCTTACTGTACTGTTTACATTTTGCGCCAACGGAGGTGTAACACCTCCATTAGTTGTGTTTCCCAACAAGAGGCTTCCCAAAGATACAACATGTTCTCAAGGAGGCTTTAGAGGTTGGTGTCAAAGATACGACAATTATAAATGGATTCAGGGCTACTGGCTTATGTCCCTGGAACTCTGATGCCTTTTACTACAACAAATGTCTGGGTAAAGGAAGTAAACACGATGGAGAACCAAAAGAGGACAATTTAAAACTACAAGACAATTCAAATAAAGAGAAAATTATGACACGCGAAACTTTAGAAAACATTGTAGGGCACGAAAAGGTAACATTTCTGCAAAGAACGCCGCTTGAAAATCTGACAGAAACAGAAAGGATTTTGAAGAAAATTTGTTGTCTTTTTGAAAATCAAGAAACTGATACGTCCACAACCAAAGAAACTCGCATCGAAATTGAAAATTTCCAAGCAGTTGGATTTCAAGACATTGATCAATTACCAGTAATATTAGCAGAAGATTTTGTAGATTATATACAAGCTATGACAACTTCTATAGCGAATGAACAATGTTGTAACAATACTGAAGATTGTCTTGGTAGTGCGCAATTGGTATGTCTTGGTAGTCAACAATATTTACTAACACCAGTCAAATTACAGGACGTTTTGATTGTTGAAAAAACACCTGAACGAAAAGGTGTTAAAAATGTAGGGAGATCATCATTCGTGCTTACTTCAGCGGAATGGCAGAAGACTGAAAACGACAAATTAAAAGCTAAAAAACTTAAAGAAGAAGAACAAGAGACTCGCAAAAAGAACAGATTACTTAAACAAGATGAAAAAAACAAAACAAAAGAAACCACCAGAAACAAGATTAACAAGAAAGCAAAAGGGACACTAGAAACTAAAAAACCAGAGACTGAAGCTAATCTTATACAGGAGACTAAAGTACTCGTAAATAAAACTGCAGTAGAAACCACCAGAAACAAAATAAACAAGAAAGCAAAAGAGGCAATAGATACTAAAAAACAAGAGACAGAAGCTACGAATATACAGGAGACAAAAGAAAATAAGTCACAAGAGACTTTCATTAATCACCACCAGACATTTAAACACGAAGTTATGATTCATAACGACGATGAAGTGACAAGAACTGAAATTTTGGCGATTTTTATTTTTTTACGTAGATAGACTTTATATAATCGTTTACATGAGCTGTCAAAAGCAGCTAACTGTATATCTCATTTTTAACGAGTTACTGATATCTGACATTATCTATTAAGCAATTGTGAGTTACATTTGCTGGCAATATCACCTTTTAAACTAATAACAACTAAATGACGTTAGCGTAATTATTTCTGTCAAGACCTCCTATCTTCACTCCTTCTAGGTACGTCTTTACTCTAGCGCTGCTGCCGGCCGACTGGCTAGTGGCTGGTCCTGCTGGCGTCTAGGAAGGATAATAATTTAATTTCATAGGCTAATAGTGCGTAGTGTGGAGGCGTGTGTGTGTGTAGACGGGTGATTTTGTGACAAAGATAGAAGGATCATGCGTCATTCGTTTTATCTATTTTCTTCTGTTAGTTCGTTTAAATTTTGGTGCAAGTTGCAGGGTGAAAGTTTGCGGAAGGAGTGTTTTTGCTGTTTTTAGTGTAAATAGTCGGATTTTTATTATTCCAGGTAATTATTTTATGTCTAACAGTACGCTTATCCAGTTAAAACCTCTACAGAAGTATTATTTTCTTGAATTTAGTATTGATAAGGTTATTGAAATCGTTAATAATCTAAATCAATCAGTATTTTTCATAGTTGTTGATGTTTTAAAGTTTTCTTTTCGCGCTATATTAATAAAATATAAAGCTTTTGTTGTTTATTATCTCATTTAAAGTTGTTGTGCTCAAAAATATCATAAGATCTTTGTCTAATCGTAAATTTTTATTTTTATTTCAAGAAGATAGTAGTTATTTTTCGAGTGTACATTTTTAATTTATATATTTTAAGTAGATGGAAGTAATTGTTTTCGTTTAATTAGTATAGAACCATAACTTCTATATCGCACTGACAAAAAATGACTAGTGTTTAATCATCAATAATAATTATTATTTTTATAGACAAACAAAATTATTATTACCGCTATGGCTCGATTTCTTCAAGGAGTGAGAGGTAAAAGGTTCTTAGCGAACTTCAAAAAGATAGTTTGGTAACAAACCCAAGACATTCTACTGCTGAGGAATATGAAGAGATATTTGGAAATCAACACAAAATGGTAAGATATTAAAATTCAGGTGAAGATATTGCGTGTAAAGTTCTTCGGCTTTGCACGCAGTTTGTAAGAACTCCTTAACTTAACGTTTTATAATGTTTACAATTTTTTTTAGCCTGAAGATGATGTCAGCACGCCTTTCTCTGGCAATTGCTGTAGTCCTAATCAAAGCGATCTCACCCCTGATGCTAATCCAAAGGAAGCTATCATCACCAACGTTGATGTTTTAAGTTCTCCAAATGTCTGTAATTTTGAGCCGGCCGGCCGTTGTCGTCTCGAAGTAAGGTCTTGGTCATTATCTGATTTAACACAGGATACCAACAATATGATTAGTTCCCTCAAAAAATCGTTATCGGTGCCGTCGTCGTTGGACATTACTAGTAGTCTTGATTTATTCATTGCGTTTACTAGACCGGATCAGATCGAATCTATATCGGATGATGTTTATCAAATTCCTGAAGACAGGAGTTTTGCTGAAGAATTGGTGACTGAGAATCAACAAGACTATGGAGATATGGAAGAAGGTCGAAAACGTCGACACAATGCTGATCCTAAATCTTGGAAAAGGAATAAAGGCCGATTGAAGCGAATGCGAGCTGAAGAGTATCTAGGCTACTCTAATCCAAGAGATAGGAAGTTCCAACAAGATACTATAAGACAGGCAAGACAGCTGGGACCAACATGAGTCTCCGATTTTTTAAGAAAAGTAAGGTAAAAGGCTGTGATAGATTATCGAGGATTGCCGAAAGGACATACATTGCAGTTTTTGGAAGAAAATTACTTGGGATCAACGAAAAGTTTATGTTACGGGATTGGTGATACGATCCAGTACATCTCGGAAGACTAAATCAGCTAGTGAAATATCTAGGCGGGAAGGAACTCTATCATATTTTTTGCCAATTGAAAAACACTGTTCGAATAAAGTACCGTATGTAAACAAATGTTTTTAAACACTTTGTGACTGGGATCGTTCACTGTTCAAGCATGGGTCAAAAAGAGTGAGTTTGGTATGACATCAAACCATGATGCAATATATGATTCAAAAACCAAGACTCCAAGAGCAGAAGTAGAAACGAAAGTATCAATTTTAAACAACTTTTTTACTAATTTGCCAAAATTACCATCTCATTACGCAAGAAAAGACACATGTAAACTCTTCATAGAACCAGTCTATCGATCACTTACCGATTTATACAAAGCTTATCTGAAATATTGCGCTGAAACTAGTCAACCTCATGTTAGTAGATTTACATTTGAAAAGAATTTTCGTGAAAATAATTTGTCACTATTTACGCTTAAAAAGGACATGTGTGACACGTGTTCCAGTTACAATTCGGGTAATTTAAATGAATCAGATTACCAAATGCATATAATTAAGAAAGAAAGAGCCAGACAAGAAAAGGAAGATGACAAGAAAAAAGCAGCTGCTGGATAATTTATACTTTTGACTATGGATTTAGAGGCTGTGAAGGTTTGCCCTTACCTTACTGCTAGTGCTTTGTATTTTAAGACAAAATTAACTTGCCATAATTATACCGTTTTTAATTTAGTTACCAAGCACTGCACTTGCTATTGGTTCGACGAAACTGCTGCTGATTTAACGTCTAGCACTTCTGCAACATTTTTAATTGATTATTTAGAAAGACATTGCATTCCACATCAGTTACCAATTGTAATTTACTCCGATGGGTGCACATACCAGAATCGTAATTCTGTGCTGGTAAATGCGCTGCTCCTTTTGAGCAAAAAAATATAACGTAATCATGACGCAAACATTTTTAGAACCAGGTCACACTCAGATGGAGTGTGACTCGGTTCATAGCGCTATTGAGCGAAAGCTCAAAAATCGGGAAATTCATTTGCCCAGTGATTATGTCACGATTACTAAAGAGGCACGATGCACTAACCCCTATGAAGCAGTTAATGTTGATTATGAGTTTGTTAAAGATTATGCCCGACCTGAAAATATGCTTTATAAAAGCATTCGACCAGGCCGCAAAGCTGGCGATCCAAAAGTTGTAGATATCAGAGCAATAAAGTACAATACGATGACAATCGAAGTTAAACTGGGTTTTGACAAAGAATGGATTCCTCTACCGCACAGACCTAGGTCACTAGCTTCGGAAGTGACCTATCCTCAACTGCATCCCAACAAGATTCCAATTAGTGCAACGAAGTACAACCACCTGCAACAACTAAAAGCAGTATTACCTAAAGACTGCCATAATTTTTTTGATACTTTGCCATTTGTTTAAAATCTTTCTTGTTTTTCAAAATAAAACCTAATTTGTGAAATAACATAGTTGTCCCAATAATATTAATAATTAATATTATAAACTGATTATTAGTTGATTGTATTTATACTAGTCTCATATATCACCGAATACCCGCTTCTTATATAATATATAACCAATAATAGTTTGTTTCATACATTTTGTTAAAAAAAAAAATAGTTTTTTTCGTTTCCTGTAAAATTATGTTTTGGTAGATAATGCTTCTTGTCACTTCATCGTCGATAACACGAATATACCATCCTCACCTGAAAACGCGATTAACATTAAGAAAAGAAAAGCCGAAGAGCAGAGTAAGTATCCACCAAATAAAAAAATCCAAATTCTTTCCGACATTAAACTTAATTTACCACCCAGAACCTCGCAAGTTGGTCAAAGAGATAACAACCAAATAGACCCGTTGGAAAAAATAATAAACAATAAAAGAAAGAAAACTTACTCTTTAGTAGATCTAGAGAAGTTCCTTCAAGAGGATTAGAAGATGTGATTGCAAGAGCCTATCCTTTTTTTATATTTTATTTACTTACTGGTACACTTTCTTATGTGCAATTTTATGTTTCTTAATGGTTGTTGATACCTACATAGTTTACAGGATTGGTCGGCTACCATATTATATTTAAGTAAAACACTTTCTAGTGAGATTTTCGTAAGTCTGAACAAATTATTTAAATTCCTACCTAAGATAACTTTATTGATGTTAAACTTTGTCAATTTTATAAAAGTATTATTAGATTATAAGTGATTGTTTTGTATTACAGGGTTACCTACCTACTAACTATATAAAAATATAAATAAAAAACAGATTTTAAGAATGGAAATATTTTTTTTAATGCAATTCCTAACAGTGATAGTTATTTGCTGATAATTAGCTCGCTCTATGCTATTAATTGGGGCGAATGGTGCCAGTAAATGGTGAGAGACCCATTTTTTATTCTTACTTGTCTAAAAAAAATTGGATAGAGGTCAACCATATTTTTCTTTTAATATCGTCTTTCTTATTAAATATTAGAACTATAAAATTTGCCTTAACGGGTAAAGAACTATTTTTCACAATAATAAATAGGCTTAAATTAGGACCAACTCTTAAAGTGCTGATAATTGGGTACTTCACCCTACTTAAAAAAAAATAATATCTTGTGTAAACAACAAAAAGGATTTAGACCCAGCAGAACAATAAATATGGCGATTTTTTATTTTATGCAGAATGTCATTAATAACGTAGATTAACGCAATCCAGTCTGCGCCATTTTCTGTGACATGACACAGGCGTTTGATTATGTCCACCACCCTACACTTCTGAAGAAACTCGAAGCTTATGGTATAAGGGGTAATGTTCTGGAACTGTTTGTCTTATTTAGATAATAGACGAGAAATAACTGAAATTAATAGAATTAATTTAGTTAATAAACAAGACGAGAATTTAGATCAGATGAGCGAATTGTTAGTTACGGGGTACCGCAAGGGAGTGTGTTGGTCCTTTGTTATTTATAATATATATTTATGACTAACCGGAATGCATTGAACAACCAATGAACCTATTTGCAGATGACAGTACCGTGACAATTCCTTACAGAAGTGTAGATATATATGAAAATTACATTAATATTTCTTTAAAATCGATTATAAAACGGTTAGATGAAAATAACTTAAGAATAAATATAAGAAAAACAAAGATAATGCATTTTACCCAACGCATGCCAGACAGGAGCAATCTGCATGTGCAATACAATAATGATAGAGTTAACGATGTCGAAAGTACTAAATTTCTAGGGCTAGAAATAGACAAAAAACTTAGCTGGAAGCAACATATAGTCACTTTGCAAAAAACTAAGCTCATGCGCTTACGCTTTACATACTTTGTCGTCTACTGTAAATATAGACGCACTCCTGACTGCATACCATGGTTTAGTCGAATGCCTGACGAACTCCACCGAAAGACAAACTGCATTCAAAGCACAGAAAAGATGCATACGGTCCTTTTTAAAACTGCAAAGTACTGATAGCTGCGTGCCTTATTTAAAAAATAATAAAATATTAACTTTAACATGCATATATATTTTAGAAATGGCAGTGTTTGTAAAGTTGAACCCTGACCGTTTTGACCGCATAGCTGACGTGTTTCCACGAAATAGGTGTACCCTATGTCTCCCTAATGCAAGAACGACTATATTGCGTGAAAGTGTCTGCTACATGGCGCCAGTCATACATAATAAAATACCGAGGAGTTGGAAGGAATTAAACTTGACGTTGTTTAAAAAAAACTTCGATTTTTTTTTGTAGACAAAGAGTATTATACTGTGACGGATTTTTTAATGGAGAAAGGAATTTCTTGATTACTCTATTTGAATAATGATTGGACACTGGGAATATATGACATTTCATTTTGATTTTATTTAATTTTTTACAGAAAATAAGTTGACTGCAGAATATTGTGTACCTATAATATAAATAACTATTCTATTGAAGTTCTTCATAATTAAATTGTAATTATTCTTAATCAATCTTTATAAATATTGATATTGTTTATCATTATTATTATGTACTTAGCATCTCCAGTGTATTTTTATAGTTTTGCATGCCTTCTGGTAAAATATGGCTGTTGCTAATTATATTTTTTTTGTCACCGTGTTTGTACCCATATTTGCAAAACAAATGTCTTATCTTATCTGCGCTATATCAAATTTCATCATTTGACGGAAAAGACTTCACTAAATTTAAACCTTTCATGGACCTTTTCGAAGCGGTGTTTGACACTAATAAGTATTTGTCCGATATACAAAAACTAGTCTATTTGAGACATTATTTAGTAAGTGATGCATTATCTGTAATCATAAATTTACCCAGTTGTAAATGAGTCTTACTCTGAGGCTTTAACTTTAAAAAACGATATGACAACAAGGCTAAATTTTTCAAGGCTTAATTTCAAATCATATAAATATTAGACTATTACTAGATTTGCCTTGCATGCAGAAAGGAACAGCAACAGTACGGTCACTAGTGACAGATTTTCCACAGCAACTATGTGCTATAAAAATTTAGGTGGACCTGTTGATAAGAGGGATATGCTATTGCTATCCATACTTGCCAGGAAACTTGATTCTTACACAAACAGGGCATACCACCTCGAAAGAGTGGACCTTTATAAAAATCCTACTTATATGACTGAATTTATTTCATTTTTGGAAAAAAGGGCGAAAGCCCTATAATAGGATAGTTCTCCAAATGTGAACACTACCAATGATAGTGCTCACAAGCCCAATCAATCAAAAACTTCTAATGTTAAAACAACCAATGTTGTTTCTAGCAATCATCAAAAGGCTTTATGTACCTTACACTTAAAGTCAAGCTCATCGACAAATATGGTCGTGAAGTTTTTAGCAAAGCGCTTCTTGATGGTGCGAGTCAGGGATCGTTTATAATACAGTCATTACTAGACTCCGGTCTGAAATAAAAACTTTCTATTCTATTCTATTAGTTGACAAGTTACAACTTAATGTTGAAAACAATAAAAACACGACTGTAGGATTTGGAAAAAAAGCATCCTATTTAAATAAAACTGTAAATCTTTCAGTTTATTCATGTGCTCATGGTCTTTTTAATGTAAAAGATTGCTATGTAGTGGAAAATATAACATCACAAGTACATTGGTGCGTCTAGGCTGAATATTCCCAAAGAAATTAAACTTGGTGATGTAAAATTTAATGTACCTTCTGAAATATCTCTTCTTTTGTGTGCAAGTGTGTATTAGATGGATGTATAAAATTAAAAAGTGGTCCAGTTTTACAAAACACTATTTGGTTATATTGTGGGTGGAAACATGGATTGTAATCAACCCAAAAACAGTGGTAATAATATTTCTACTAATTTAATAATGTGTGAAAATAATAACAAATTAAATAACTTAATTAAGTAATAAATTTTGGAAGGTCCGGCATAGAGATTATTTAAATCATTACAAAACCGAACCAAATGGAAACATAGAAGTGTAAATCTAAAAATAGGTCACTTATTTATTGTAAAATTAGGCAATGTAGCACCTATGAAATGGCCCATGGGGCGTATGGAAAAGTAAGGGCCTACGCAGACCGGGACGGCATGGCAAAGGATTTTAATTTTTACTAATGGACATTCAACCGTACTGTTACAGAAATACGACATAAATTGCTATGCTTTAAAATGATGCCGTGGCATTGAAAGGGATTTAATCGCACGGCATTAAAAGACGCGCTACAGGCTCCCGTGGCGGGATGCCGTGGCATACTGCGGTAGGCAACGGCATGCCACGGACTCCGGCGCTCGTAGTGATATACTGCGGGGTGCGGCGACGGGGGTAGAGAAGCGGGGAATGCACACCATTGACCATCCATTTGCGCCCGCGTCTTTGACGACTGTGTACCTACGTGATTTTTTCGGAGACAAGTTTTTTACGTTTTGTATTCCAACATGGAGTAAAAATTAATAACTTTAGTTCAAGCCTATGATTATTTATATAATATGTCATCAAAAGATTATATGAACACTCAAATGAAGAACAATGCGTGGAAAAGAATTGGAATAGAAATGAATAAAACAGGTAAATATTTTTGCAATATAATTATATTTTAAGATTTAACACGGTATTAATGTCTATTTACAATATCGTTTTGCCATGGAATCGAGCCCTCATCAGACTTAAAGTATTCTTTAAACATCTCCCGTACTGTCATACCATCTAATGCATTGTTCATATTATTATCGTTTTCTAAATTAATGCTTACACTTGCTATATTTTGGCTTTCTGTGCTTGCTAAATGCTAAAATGATATTATCAATATATTTTGGTTGAACCTGAATTCCTTTTTGACATAATTCGTTCTTGAAGTATACCAAATGCATTTTCGTCGATACGCCTGGCTCTACTCAAACGATAATTGAATATTTTCATTGCTTCATCTGTCAATCGATCGCCACTAAATGGTCTCATAATGTTTGTGGTTAACGGAAAAGCCTCGTCTGCTACAAAAACATAGGGCAACTCAAGATCTGTCCTCGGTAAACGTTTTTTTGGGGGAATACCGAGGGCATTAGAAGTCAATTTTAATAATACGATACTAAAAAACTTTTTATAGTTTATGTAGAGACTTCCACTATTGCGAGGTGCCTTTATCCTGAAATGTTTACCATCTATTGCACCGATGCAGTTCGGGAAATTCCATTTTTCATCAAATTCCATCGCGATTCGCGTCCATTTTTCCCGTGTTGGTTTTGGCATAACACTAGGGCTTAGGACATTCCAAATGACTCGGCAAGTTTCATGTACTATAGAGCGCACTGTACTAAACCCCATACGATAGCTGTAACCTAGAGACTTGAAGCTACTTCCCGTGATCAAAAATCTGGAAGATAATATAAGTAGGGGTAAGTGAGACAGAGTGAAAGACAGGGCACAGTTAAACAAAGTCAATTAAATAATACGATATATGTATTTATATATAATTATGAATTCCTCACGATATCTTTCTTTACCTACTACTTTGTAATGCCAGTGGTAATTTTTACTTAGAAAAAGATTAGCTCAATATAATCCCATAAACATAGCTGGTGCTAACCTAGTCACTACCCAACTAGCAAAATTAGTCTAAAAACTGCAGCACGTTTCTTATTCTGCTATTGGTGGAGAGAGAGATCTGTAAAATGTCGAGAGAGAGCTCTGTTCACGTTCTCTCGGTCCGATTTGGGCGCACTTCTCTCAGCTTTAAATGCTATGAATATTGTAAAATCATCGCTTAAACAACCAAATAGTCGAAAGAATACCGAGTAATCGCAACTCCAATGTTAAAAAGTGCTATGAATTTATATCAGACTGCCATCATTCCACACATCAACTGTTTACAAGTCGGTAGAACTTCTTTCATTCGACTTATTTATAGTAAATTAGCAGCCCGCTTGCTATCACTCGACTGTTTCATCGCGTAAACATTATCAAGCGACGTTCATGGAACGTTTTATTTGTCGTAATATTTACAAGTGCGTTATAGTTGTACGAGTTCGTGATTATATAATTAAAGTAAGTATTCTGCCATTTATAAACTTTGCCACAGTTTTTGTAAAAGTCAAGTATTACTTTTCTAAAGTCACAAGCATTTAGTTATCTGTAGCGATTATCATATGCGAATTATTTTTTTTCGTCTATGTGCCTCACATTTTAAGTAATATTTTCATGGGCCCCACGAATTCTTGGTAAAAACTGAATGACATATAATATTAATTTAATTATTAATTTAATTATTAAAATTAACTCGCCATTTATAGCACTAACTTTATCATCACAAAGCACTCACTCTGACTTTAGCCGAGAGACAGAATCGAGGATTCCATTTTACAACTTCTAAGAGCGCCATACAGCTTGTTTAGGGTTCCTCGTGTAAAATGTTAAATCACTGTTTTTTGTCATTATCTCATCCTGATGCAAAGTACACTTTTGCAAGCTTAACGTCACAAGTTTGATGTAAACTACAATATTATTAAACTATGTATAAGCTTATTCGTAGGTATATGCATATGGTATATATGTATGGATAGGCATACCTATTTTATTTTGTATTTTTTTATAGGTGCCTGATAATAAAATGGTAAACTATTTGGATATTGATAAATTTATAACAAAGGACGACATAAAGCAGCTTAAGAAATCGAAATGGCCTTGGAAGGAAACGCACTTTATAATTATGCACTACTGTTACTCATGCGGCACTTTTATTGATAGTAATACGGGAACAAGGCCTACTCATTTTATATTGTCTGATAAAAGAATTAAATTATTACTGAGCTCGTTATTTTTTTGGTGCCCGAGTTGCTCGAAATATTCAATTTACAATCACTATCCAACCGACGAGTGTTATTGTAACTAGGATTATTAAAACGTAAAACGATGTAAGTATCTCCATGCCTATAAATGTACTTATGTACTTAGAAATGCAACACTTGAACTACCTAGTGCAAGGGGAATTCCCATCTGTCTGCGTAGAATAGGAGCGGTGAAGTGGGGGTATGGGTCCAAGCGACCGCGGCGTACAGGTACACTGCTTTGCTTAGTTCAGTTTCTTAAGAACTAACGTACGGAAAGGACGCTCAGACGTTGAACTTTTGCAGTGATTAAAGATTGCAGGACGATTTGGAGGTACAATTATAACAATAACGGAAATGTATTGAGTTAAAATCTCATGTTTGAGTAACATGGTGTACCTTACTGTGCGCAATTATCACGTGAACCCCTACTCTCCAAATTTAACGCGTTAGTTGATTTTAGCAAAAAATACATGCCTAACGTTTTGTTATTACCGGACTGAGGGACTAAACCTAGTTTATTATTAGTGAAGAGTGACTGTTTTGGTGATCGATAATTTGTTGCTTTAATGGAAATAATTTGTATACCACCATAGTAATATTATTTGTATTATCAGCCTAAACAAATACTGAAAGCATTATTTTAGGTATATTAATTAAATAAGGTGTCTAGTTACCATATACTATAACTGACATGAATTTGTTTTCAGCATGTCATTTAAAATCGTGGAAACAATTGAAAAAGGGAAGTATGTACTAACCGCCGTACCTACGTCTTGGGAAAATCAAGGTAATCTACGTTGGCCAAAAATTAAAAGTGAAAAATTACGACGTGATCCATTTTCGATACCTGAAGATACCTGGCGGAGTATGAATTGTATTGTTAAAAGGAAAAATATAATGAGCTTTGAGGAAGCAGAAACTGAATTGAGAGCTATGAGTGATGTTAGTGATACAGATCAAGAAATGTTAATACAGCATTTGCCAAGTAAGCCCACAAATGTAAAAACTGATTTCAATAAATTAGCTCGCCAATGTTTGGAGACGCCGGCTCAGGTATTTCTTTTATAATTATTAGCTTTAACTTGCTTTGCTTTAACTTATCGATATTTAACTAATTTATGTTTTATTTAAGTGCCTTCATGGTATAGTGGTTAGAGCGGTTGGTTCTCACGCAAAGTTCGCGGGTTCGATTCCCGGTGGGGACAATTACTTTTTGTTGTTGTTTAATTTGGTGAAGTCATTGCAGGTCACCTCATTGTCTGATAAACATAATGATCCGTGCTTCGGAGGGCACGTTAAGCCGTAGGTCCCGGCCGGTGCCTTTGACAGTGGTCGTTACACGTTACCACGTCTGAGGCCTGTTAGTCGGTTTCAAAACTCTGACACCAGGGTTCATTGTGTCGTACTTCTTCCATGCTGGTCTGAGAGAAATAGAAAAATATGGAATCTACCAGCTGCTTCTCTTCCCGCGCAGGTCGTAAAAGCCGACAGAGGGAATTGGGCGAATGGCGAATTGCTAAACATGGGGTCTTATGGCCCCAGGATCTGTCTACCTCGTATGGGCAAAGACATATTATATGTATGTATGTATGTACTTCGTTCGACCCAAGAACCCACACGATATGATGCCATCGAGCTTATACTATGTGAATTAGATAAATAAATATTAAACTTTAAGTACTTATTTTTTTGCATTACAAAAACTTTTATTTATTATATACCGTATATGTACGTTGAAGTATCGTTTTATTTTTAGAGACAGAACATAAGCTAGGTCATAGATAATAAATATTTTATACAAGTGTAATAAAACAAGAAAGTCATATCATAATCATCATCATGTCAGCCGCAAGCAGTCCACTGCTGGACATAGGCGTCCCCCAGAGATTTCCAATATGATTGGTTGTAAGCGGCCTGCATCCAGCGTCTTTCTGTGTCCGACGCTGCGCTTGCCGTTCCGTAGTCTCCATTTCAGAACCTTTCTGCCCCATCGGCCGTCGGTTCTGCGCGCTATGTGCCCCGCCCACAGCCACTTCAAAGAACTAATCCGCTGAGCTATATCGATCGCCTTGGTTCTTCTACGGATCTCCTCATTTTTGATTCGATCTCGTACAGAAATACTGAGCATATAAGGTCGCTCAAAGAACTATGGCCCTCTCCATAGTTCTTTGAGCGACCTTGAGCCTTCTTATGAGGCCCATAGTAAGCCACCATTTGATACGTTGAAAATGACCACCAAATATTAATACAACCTGTATAGGCATGATGTCTTTTTATTTTAAAATTATATACGTTTTTGTACTTTCGTGATATTTTACTATTGTTTTAGATTCATAACCCCTCACCTGCTTCAAATATTATATTGGAGCCCTCCCCATCTTTGGATAGCAATAAAAATATCCTGTTCAAGAATGATGCAAGAATGGAACCTGTAATCCGAGAGTATCTCGTTTTTTCGCCATCTAACAGTCATAATCCAGAAGCAGTGCAATCAGTACAAGTTCAGGTAATGATAATTCATGAAATACTATTATATCATAACCATTTTTGGTTAACAGAGCAATCTTTTTCCAATAACGTATTTTTGTTGTAAGCACTCATATTATTCTTATCATGATATGTACAAAAGTTCGGCGCGTATGTACTTCGAAGTCTTTGATTTAATTTTTTTATCATATAATTGTTTAATTTATAACTTAAAATTTATTTCAGAATATAAATACTTTTGAATACGGAGGGAATGCACCTGGAATAGACAATGTTAACTCTGATATGTTTACTAAACACACTCATGAGGAAACCGGTAAAGGATATGAAGAGCAACAAGTGTCTATGACAAATACGGACATTTTGATGGCAGCTATAAACAATTTAAGTACAAAATTGTCATCTTTGGAATTCAAAGTTGACAACTACATTGCTAGTAATTCAAAGAATCAAATAATCATCACCATGAACCAAGAACAGATAATGCAAAAACTATCTGAAACATCAGCCCAATTTGATGAATTCATCAAACGTTCATCAACATTTAACTTGTGCCAGACAGAAGATTTAAATAAAGGGATTTAATATATATATAATGAAGAAAGTTTCAACGAATTTGAAGAGTTATTAAAAAATAAGCAACAGCTAGAAGAGATAACGAAAATTTATTCAGTAGTATGCGGCAAAGGTAAAGGCAGGGCGATCAATAATCGCCCTGCCTTTAAGGCGATCAATAATATTGTGAGGATCGACCGGAGGACACGGTGGAGCACACGGTGGAGATCTGCCCCGCGTGGGCGGAGCACCGCCGTGTCCTCGTAGCGGCGATCGGCGGCGGCGACCTCTCGCTTCCGGCCTTGGTTCAATCCATGGTCCGGAGCGAGACGGAATGGGACGCCGTCACCTCCTGCGAAGCAGTCATGCTAGCGAAGGAGGTGGCGGAACGTGAGAGGGAGAGAACCTCACGTCCCAGCCGCCGCGGGAGACGCACCGGGCGTCGGGGGCCACGTGGTGGCCCCCGGCCACCGTAGGCGCGGGCCTGTGGACGGTGAGCTATGGGCTAGCTCGCCGTCCGTCCGTCTTATGACGACAGGCCGTGTCGACGGCGCGTTCGTGTTCCACGCGCGCCTCAAGGAGAGTCAGCAAACAGGGAGGGGTCCGTAAGGACCGACGCCTGCCAGGGTTGCGGGACTGTTCGAAAGAGATACCGCGGCCCTGGAACACAAAGGGCAAAGGAAGGAACATGGATGGGTTTTAGTCAGTAAAAGTCTGACACTCCCTCCTGCTCAGCCCAGAGCGGGAAGGGTTATTTGATGATTTCGCATCGGTAAAAAAAAAAAAAAAAAAAAAGGGCGATCAATAATGCATATACATTAAACGATGTGATGTTTGATCGGAATTTTTTGAGTCAATGTTCTTGGGCTGGAGGATCTCGAGGGGAGGCCACAAAAATTTGTTTCAAAAGTTACAAACGTACCATTAATTTCTTTTTTCATATAATCCACTCATCAGATAATCAATTTACGAAAATTGAATGTGAATCTTTTTTTAAACACATACTTCGAAATGCTAAGAAAAGGTGTGAATCTAAACAGTTGAAAAGGTCAGCTCAAAAAATAAGACAAAAGAAGAAAAAGCCTGAAGAAAATGAATCACCAGAACTCGCAAATGAAGAAATAGAAGAGCCTAATGCAGCTTCTAATGAAGAACAGGAATCTGCCATAGATAACATTCCAGAAGCAGTAAATGAGATCAGCAACAATCAAAATTTACTTTTCCTGGAAACAAGTGTGTAGAAGAAAAAGTAACATTATAATTTTTTATCGAATACCGTGTGAAACCAATACACCATATCTTCAAAAACTAAATACTACTGCAATTTATGTTCAAAGATAAAGCAGTTATTGTGGTTTAGAGGAGTTGTTATTCAATGTTCAGAAATATATTTATAGCTTATTCATGCCATCAAATTTTAAAATGAAAAAATATAAGTTTAAAGTTATTAAGAAAACATTAATTACCCATACATTTTCAAGAATGATACGGTGTTTTGGCTTCACACAGTTGTTTGTTTTGTCGTACAGCTGTCATTTACTGCATACAGTTTTGGGAATACACTTTATTTTTAACATGTCGTCAATTTACTTCGTCTTCGTCTGTTCTTTTTAGTTTCCATTATGATTATTTTTTCTAATTTAGGTGTTACCTCAACTCCGTAGCATTTTCCTGTCATGTCAGATTTATTAGCTAAGTTAATTATCACATATTACATATAAATTTAATTTTAAGTACATGATCGGTGATTGCTCTAGTCAAGGGAGTACTTGTCGTAAAATATACGGGTTATGAGTACAAAGTTTTCTAATGTTAATTTGATTGTTCAAAGACTGTTGAATCGTTATAATAAGAAAATAAAAAAAATAAGTATATTCTAGCACTTTTTTATCGGATTGACATTCGAAATGACGATCTAAACATTTGCGTTTCCAATCGAAAAAGTGATAGAATTTACTAACATTTTGATTTGGACAGTGAAAAACCAATTGAACTTATAGGATAAGTAAAAAATTTTATGAAAGTCTTAGGGCCGGTATTTCAATGTTACCTTAACTTATTGCTTAAGTTAAGTCCTGCATTTAAGATAAGTCTCACTTTTGAGAGACAGAAGCGTATTTCAATCCGGATCTTCCTCGCCTTAGCTAATCTAGGATAAATCGCAATATTGCAACATAATAAACAGAATGTGTCATTTATCTATGATTTTTGTTGTCTTTGACAGTTGACTGACTTAACATGACACTTCTGTCTGCTAATTTTTTACTTTTCTGAGCTATAATACTACATTAAATTTATCAAGTTTTATAATCAAGTTAACGACAATTCTGCTATGAAAAATGAATGAAGAGTTGTCTCAACAATTGAGTAATATCACGTAAGTACCTGCCTACCGTTTTCCCTCTTTCTCCACGATTTTACAACTTGGCAATTAACTAAAATGTTTTTTGTTTCAGTAATTATACTTCTAGCTCGAGCAGTGATGATGAGGATATTATTGAATTTATCAATTATTCTACAACCCCACGACGTATACGAATCTACAGAACAAGAGAGAATCATTTCCAAAAATGGAATGAAGGTGAATTTTACGACCGATTTCGTCTAACGAAACGTACAGCATACGTTGTGCTGGAACAGATAGGAGACGAAATCAAATGGCCTACTACGAGGTAATATTTTGCAAGAATGTCTGTACCTACATATAGGTACTTAGATTCCTCACAGCCTTCTCTTGTTACCTAGATAATTCAGTAGTTAACATTTGTTTCAGAAATAAAGCATTAACACCTTCACAAATGCTATTGCTAACACTGAAGTTTTTGGCAACTGGTAATTTTTTGCTATGCAATGGAGATTTTATTGGCATACACAAGTCCACAGCTGGAAAAAATATATGGAGAGTGTTACTAGCAATTGTAAAACTACGTTCTAAGTATATAGCAATGCCAACAAATCGAAATATTGCAGAAATTAAAAAGAAATTTTATTTAATTTCAAAATTCCCAAATGTGGTTGGAGCCCTAGACTGCACACATATAAAACTTGAATCTCCAGGTGAGTGACATATTAGGAAAAGAAATTAAACTAAAATATTCCAAGGCAGTCATTGTTAACAGCTTCCAGATTCTGTCTAGTTATTTTCATAAAGTATTGAAAATCTGTGCTGCAGTTGTTAGTTGCCTGCCATAGTATAATATTTCCCCTTTAATTTTGTAATGGGTGCAATATATAAAGTAACTGTTATTTATTAACTTTGTAGGTGGTGCACAGGCTGAGACTTTTCGGTGCCGAAAACAATTTTTTTCATTAAATGTTCAAGCGATATGTACGGCTGATTTGATCATTCAAGATATTGTTGCTCGTTGGCCCGGATCAGCACATGACTCAAGAATATTTCAAAACAGTCTGGTGAAAGAGAGATTTCAAAGGGGAGAATTTAATGCATCTATTCTGCTAGGGGATAGTGGTTATGCTGTTACAAATTATTGTCTGACTCCTCTTGCACAGACTACTACAACAGCAGAAGAATTATTTAATGAAGCTCAAATTCGAACCAGAAACCCCATTGAAAGGACATTTGGCGTTCTGAAGAGAAGGTTCCCTGTATTAGCACTTGGTATTCGTTTGGCACTTACAAAAGTGCAGCATATATGTGTGGCTTGTGCAATATTGCATAATGTTGCAGTAAAAATGAATAATGGTGATCCGCCTGTCAATTTACCAGAGATTGAACAAGCCATCTTGGAGACTAGCAGTGTACCAGTTGATCCATTTTACAGAGGCAGCCAGAATGTCTCTCCACATGTTGTGCCATACATTCACTATTTTAATAATTTGTAGCAAGGAGTAATAAAATAAATTATGTAAATTTACATTGTTTTATTTACTTAAACTTAAAAAAATTAACAAGTAAGAAAGCAAATCAAGAAAACGCTAGGTACTATTATAATAGTAAACACCTAATTTTCCGATAGTGAATTCTCTTTCTTTTTCTTTTCTAATTCTAATTCTAATAATTGATTTTGCAAATCATAGTAGCGTTTTCTTGATTCGCTTTCAGCAATAAGGGCTTGTATGTGTTGTTTTTTCATTAGACAAATTTCCTTTTTAGCATTGGCCAATTCAGTCCAGGCTTTGTTTGTCAATTGACCAGTGTGATTTCGCTTCCGGTATCTCCGGAACGGATTTTCTTTATCATCATCCGTTAGTAACTGGAGGGATGGCTTCGTCCTTAATGTTTTTGGAGTGTAGTCACTCCACTTATTAAGTTCGTCCTCTTGCACATCATTTTCCAGATAGATACTCTGAAAAAATTAACAGTAAAATAAAATTTTGTCAGTAAACAAATTTTGCAGGGGAGTGAAAAAGATGAGAAGAAACATAGATTGGTATTTAATATATTGACAACTTCTAGCATTACCTCTGAGACGTTCAAATTCTCGTTGTCATTGGTCATATCCACTGTGATATCTGTTAATATTATCTGACTTGGAACTTGTACAGGAGTATCAGGTTGATAGTCACTGTCACAAACAGACTCAGTGCCGGCTGCTTGAACACTAATCAAACTAAATATTCCTTCCTCTTCTTTGGTGAGGTTCGGAGGTGGCATTGGAGGACCTCCCCCCGTGCCAAGAGCATATTTTCTTTGGCCCGTCACTTTATCCTTCACAGTTTTTTTCATATTATCCCATTTTTTACGCAGTGTTTCAGCAGATTTTGAATTTAAAGATCTGCTGTTAAATTCAACACTAATTTCTTCCCAGCAGTTTTTTTTCGCCTTCCACGTAGTAGCATCACTTTTTTTATTTTCAACTATATGTGCTTTACTTAGGACTATGTCTTTCAGCAGATTTATCTCCATTGCACTGAAGTTGGTGCATCGTTTTTTCTCCATTTTGAAATGATTCCGAACAAGAAATACCGAAACAAATAAATCACCACACAAAAAAATCACACGCAACGCAACCGCTCAACTCGACAAAACCCAATACTTCAATTTTGACATTTATTATCCTACTATCAACCTACAAATGTTGCTATTTTAGACGCGACATAAAAAACAAATTGGGAATTACCTATCAGTAAAAAAAGATGTTTAGGCTTGGCTCCTATTAATCCGCGTACTTGCGTATGGAAATTATTATTTAACAAGCAAACAGCCATTATTTCATTACCTACCATAGCATGTTGACTTTTGCGGGTCAAAAATAATTACCATAAAGCAACTTTTTTTTGAGGTAGCCACACGCCAATCTCGGATCGGAACATAAGCGACAGAAATCCTCCACTTAGATTAGGGCTAGTTAGGGTGGACTTTATTCGCCGCTTAACTTTAATCCTATATTGAAATACATATAAGTTGTTCTTATCTTCAATCCTGGATCACTTCGAGATAAGCTATTATTGAAATACCGGCCCTTAGTTAAAGAACCTGTTTTTTTTTTTAAAGAAATTATAATTTTATTTTCAGAAGACGTTTTTTCTGCTGCTCTCTGATTTGTACTTCCAAATTTATGGCTTAAAAATTTTAATATTGTATACTATACTGCTGGTTGAGAGGAACTAGATAAAAAAAAAAACTTGAGAGGTGTTAAGGGACACCCGGATGGAACGAAGTTCCTTTTGATTTTATACACAAATTGTAGTTACTGTTGGTTTGATTTTCTTAAATTTTATAAAACTGTACTCTTATGTATCTCATTTAGAATTTTATCAAATAGGTTAAGTCTAATTCAATTTAAGATTAGTAACTACTCCATTCCATTTATTTAGAGTTGAAAGATGCGTACTTTTTAATCGTTTTTTTTTTTAAGTCGTTGTTATCTTTCGTTCCGAATGCTGAACATACGATAATAAAAATGACACAATATTATATGAGTGTTTTATTTTTTGATTAATTATAGAGTATGTAACAAAGGAGAAAAATATATGTATGAATCATGAG
Organism: Eugnorisma glareosa; assembly: GCA_947578425.1. Taxonomy (NCBI): domain Eukaryota; kingdom Metazoa; phylum Arthropoda; class Insecta; order Lepidoptera; family Noctuidae; genus Eugnorisma; species Eugnorisma glareosa. The sequence continues at coordinate 11,711,205 of OX387960.1, read as the reverse complement.
TCACTGCAAACAGTTTACTCTTAATATCACTCACTTGACACATAACAGCAGTTTTTTTAATATTATTCATGTTACATTTAAATATATTTAAAAGCGAGGACTTGATTGGTTCGTCAAACACATCAGTTAAATTGAGAATTTGATTTCCTTGAATCTGTATGCAACCAGAACTACTCAATGAAATAACTTCGATTTCTATGATGTGATTTTTGGAACTAAGGAACCATTTGTCTGGACCACTGAACTGAACTGAACTGAACTGAACTGGAGTTTCAACTTCTCGGATCTATATTTCTTTATTTGTGGGTACGAGCTGGCACGGTTTTCTTTCAAGTTCTCATTTTCAATAACATGTTTTTCACTGAGTCTTCTTGCTACTTGAGCCAGAGGATTATTTCCTTGCCTTATTAATTTTTTGATAGAAAACAATTTATTTTCAAAAGGATAGGCATTGTAATCTTGCAGCTTTCCAAATCGTCTAACTTCTGAAACTATATGGGATAAGTTATGAACGTTGCTTGTTGTATAATCTTTGCTATAAAACTTATCAAAATCTTCGATAAAACAATCGAGTAATTTCTCTGCAAGTTCTAAAAAATGAAAATATTTTTCATTCGAGCAGATCGTGATAGCACAAAAAAAACATAAAAAGTGTTGATATGCCTCAGAACATAGTACATCTTTTAGAATTGCAAAGCTCAAGTAGTACAGGAATGTTCGAAATTCGGATGCTTTCCAATACGCTAACACCTCTAATGATCTTGTAGAACGATGTATTTCTTTGGGTGTTTTACAAGTCACTAAAAACTTTCCAACCTTTTGAATATCCTGCGCTCGCCACTTGGTTATATATTTGCCAAATTTACCATCTTTCCATCCAACCAATAGTCTTTTCATAACTCCTAAGTCGATAAGATGAAGAGAATCGGAAACGGGAAAATCTTCCACCATGTCTAAATCAAGTTGTAATAATGGTGAGTCACGTTTGTGGTGCTCTCCATATTTTTTGGCACGGAAATCTTCGTTGTTTCTTGCTAGAGATCTTGCTTTTAGAAAAACTACTGTATGCGAATTATGAGAATACTCTCCCACTGTAGTACACTTCAAGCATCCATGTTTACTGTTGAAATTAGATACACCTGAAAAGTAAGTACAAACTATTAGTTTTAAGATTCAAAATTATTTATTATGTACATTTAAATTTAAATAATAACTGTCTGCTGATAAAATATATTTTATTATGCCAGTTTATTTCACATTTAGAATTCAATAAAAAATATGTTTTTATACAATCTTAACAACAAACTCGATCAACTGCGAGAAAACAAACACTTTTATTTTGTTATTTATTGTAATGTTTTTGTTTATTTACTTACCTTTAATCAAAGCTCTGGCAGGTGAGTCGCAGACGAAGGCTTTAATTTTTATTTTGACAATCTTTTCAGTTCCTGTTTTTGTTATAATTCTGAGCCCATCTTCAAGGTCTTTCATTTCACCCACAAAGTGTTCTAAATATTTATCTAGGTCCGATGGTTTTTCTTGACCTACATATATTCCGACAACTAGGGGCGAAAGTGTCGGTATTTCTACTATTTTACACAATATTGGCCAAAATTGAAGTTTTGAGCTATTATATACTGGTAGGCCGTCAATATTTATGAGAAGACTTAAAACATCAAAATTGCAGCCAATAATTTCCAAATATTTTTGTAAAGGTTCAGTTAATCCATTATGCCAATATGATCCAGAACCAACGACATATATTTTAATTTTTGATGTATCTGTTTTTAAAATAGTACGGGGATCTTTTGGCAGTATACAAGGCAGTCTTCTGTTTAAAATTGTCGTCAATTCTCTTAAGGCATCATGAGAAATGTTAAATCGGAGTGCCCACTCTTTAAAATTAGACCGAAACTCATTATTTAAAGATTCCTTGTCTTCGGAGTTTGAACTATCATTGGCCTCAGACTCTGATCTGTAATTGTCATTATCATCATTGCTATTATAATCAGATTTGCTATCATATTCTGAGTCTTGATTACACGACATTTTTTCAGTACGAAAACTCTCTTTACTAGAAGACGGTAAACAGATTCCATTATTAGGTGTGTGAATATTACCTACGGAGCCCTCAATAATATTAAGCGATTGTTCTTTGCCATCTGTTACTGTCAATGAACATGTTGCCTGTTTCAATTGAGCGTAAATTTTATTTACTTTCCGTCGGTAACCACCACTTCTTTTAATTTTTTTCCACCGATTACAATCCATTGTCGCAAAACGAAATAAATACGGTTGTTGCAAAAGTACACTGATTTAACAAAATGACGTTCATAGTGCTGTAAAAGATTTCATTTAACTATAACGCTGTATACTAACTTTCAAATAATATTTAGACCACCTCCGATGCTGTAATAGATAATTTAGAAGCATTTTCTCAACTTCGTAATTTAAGTCAAATGAAAGCCTGCAGAAAGCTATCATATAACATTTGAGTGCAGAAATAGCAACTCCAATGCTATTTTGATGAATGAGTTGCCTTTACTCTACAATATTGTTCTGACATTCAATTGTCGAATAATAGTGCTGTAAAAGGTATTTTGATGATAATTTGGCAACTTGATTGCTTTCAAAGAACTGTCATGAGAATTATGGTCGTATGAACGTCATTGAAAGATGTATTTATAGAATTATCGAGTGAATGCAATATAAATCTGCCGAGTAAACGTTTACTAGACATGTTTAAACAGCGAAAAAGCATTCGATGGAATACAATCTAGAAAGATGCATTTATACGTCTTTTTGAAATAATGGGATCTTTCATACGAGTGTTTCTCGATCCATAGTCGGGAGAGTATTTTCTTATACGATTTTTTTGCTGGTTGGGTATCTAAGGCCTTTTCCCATTACCTACTTATTCTAGTTCTATAACATTTTACCTGCTTATGTTTTGTTTTAGGTGAAGAATGCCAGAAAATATGGGGTAATATACGTAATAATTTTAGGAAAGCTCTCGCTCGCTCTCGCTCAGAATATCAGCAAAACAAAGAGTGGTGACCCGTACACAAAGCGACGCCCTATCAAGTTTGAAAAAAAGCAGGAGTTTTTGAAAAAAATCATTCAGCACAGAAAACAAACCTCGAATTTGGACTCCTCTTCAGAGGATACGCAGACTTCTTTCGCAGAATCCGCTGTCGATGATAATGATGAACGTTCAGTTTCGCGAATGACCAATGATTCACACCATTCCTTTATAAGACCAGAACCTACAACAACTGCTGAAATACTAAATAAATACATTGAATCGAAAAAGGAGGTGGACCCCATTGATTCATCCTTTCAAACAATGGCTGCCACAATAAAAAAACTACCAGAAAGAGTGCAGGTCCAAATAAAGAGACAAATATTTAATATGGTAACTGACGCCGAATTAAACTACATAGAGGGAACTCCAGCTCCAACATCTGAAGATGTCTCTAGCAATTTGCAACATCAACGACCATGCCGTACCGCTTCTACTTCAAGATCTGGCTGTGGTATCGCGGCAGGCTTGGGCTATGAAGCTATATCAGGGTCTGGCTATGAAACCACTTCAAAATCTGGCTATGAAGCTGCTTCGGGGTCTGGCTTTGGAACCGCCTCAGGCTCTGGTTATGAAGCTGCTTCGGGGTCTGGCTATGGAACCGCCTCAGGCTCTGGTTGTGAAGCTGCATCACGGCCTGGTTATGGTACCGCCTCTGGCCCTGGCTATGAAGCTGCTTCAGGGTCTGGTTATGAAACCGCCTCGGGCCCTGGCTATGAAGCTGCTTCAGGGTCTCGGTCTCTAGTCATAAAATTTTTGCACGTCGTATTTTAAGTCATAAATAAATAAATTATTGAATTCACCCTTTGATTCCCTTTCTTTCCATAAATTATCAACCCAAAATCTTCTTCTATCCGTATTATTAGTCTGTGCACCTTCTTCTTCATCTGCAATAATCGATATCAACACCAAATCCCAATCTACCATTTTAAAACTGAGGCACACCAACACTCGATCAAACGCAACTGAAGCCTAAAAGTGTATCAGGCAGCAGGAGTGGCTGAGGCGTGCTTTGTCGTGCCGCGGCACGCCGTGGCAAAGTGCTGGAATGCCGCGGTATCTAAGCGGCCAGTGTGCGCTGACTCGCGGCAAAATCCCTTGCCATGCCGTCTCGGTCTGCGTAGGCCTTAAGAGTAGCGCATGTAAAAATGTCTGATAAGATTTATGTTCGCTCTTATAGGACGTTGGGTCCTCTTCCCTTATGTGAGTAGATATTAAGTAAGCATAGGTTAGTTAATATAATGTATGTGTTATATCAATGTCCTTTATCATTGTTTTTTTTTAAGTTTAGTTAGTTTAAGACCAATCTTTCTTTTGTAACTTAATTAACTGTAGTAACCAGTTATAAAATATTTATTAAAATATTTTCAGTTTTTCCTTTGTAATAACTGGCTGTAGGTAACTATGTAATCGTCGCCTACATATAAAAAAAGACGCTAGGTTGCAGGTGCTAAAGAAAACTTTTGTTGCCGCACATATAATTTCCCATTTTTTATTTTAGAAAAACTGTAAAACATTTTCACTTTAGAACTACAAATTAACAGTGGGTGTCAGGGTCAGTAAAGATACAATTTAGTTTCTGTAATTTAAACAATATTTGTTTTAAACATTTTTAAAAAGGAGATCACTCAGCCTCCAAACATTTTTGGGCTACTTTACCCGTGCGAAGCCGGGACGGGCCGCCAGTTGGCAATAAGCTTGGCGAATGCGCTAAAGTGGGCCACCTTGGGCGAAATGAAAATATAACAGAAATATTTTGATTTGACAGATTTTTAATTTGAAAAAACGCTAGAAACGCGTGCTAGGTAAACTGATATAGGAAAAAGCAGTGCGCAATTATTTTTTTCCATACTGAAAATTGTCCAACCTGTAACTTCTTTGGAATTGTTTATTTTCATCTATTTTTTATATTAAATACAAACTTTATTTTTGTTTACCCTAAACCCTAAAAAGGGTCATTTTATTCATCATTTTGAACAACTTTAACTATAGGTATAGGACCAACACTGAAATCATGAAAAAAATCTTCTGTGCCATACATTTTGTCGATTGTGAACACAATTGTATGGAATAGCTTGTTTTTCAGGGTTGATGCTGTAATAAAAGTTGTTCAAAATGATGATCACAATGATTCCTTTTCGGGTTTAGAATTAAAAATTAAAGTACATTATGTAGTATGTGTATTTTATGTTTATTTAATATTATAGATTAAGTTAGGTAAGGGACATAAACACATTACTCTTTTCCTTTTATCACACACTACGTTTCTTTTTCATTTCTCCTTTTGCAGGTCTGCTGGCAGAAATTTCTTAAGAAATAAGCAGTACCTTTGTACTCATATTTTATAATTTTATTTTCCTGTGTAATCTACTGTGTGTACATAAATAGTAAAATAAATAAATAAATATGGCACGGTTGGCACAGTGGCTGAGCGATTGGCTGCCGCGCTGCGTGTCGCGGGTTCGATCCCCGCACGGAACAAATATTTATATGATCTACAGGTAGTTGTTCCGGGTCTGGCTGTTTGTGTATGTGAGTTTAAATGTTTGTAAACGCACCCACGATACAGGAGAAATTCCTAGAAAACAACGTTTAAAAGAAAAAAATACAACCTAAACCTAGTTTTTTTCTTAGTTTCTTCTCAACAATACCCATTATAAGACCGATGAAAACGGCAATATGAACTATTCTTTCTAATAGTTTAATATTTATTTAAAACTTGGGAATAGAACTTGGGTGGCATAATAAAAAATGTTTATATCTATAAGCTCTATTAAATTATTGCGTTTAGTTTAGTTGGCCGGCAAAAAAAATTAACCCATACTGGGTGATCTCAGATATTTTGTGGTCGAATAACTTCTCGGTGAATTGACTTACGATCAGGTGTAATAATAAAAAATGTTTTCACTTCGCATGCTCTAAAAGTACGCCGATATAGCCCTACGAAGCGGGACTAAAGTGACCAATTTAGTCACTAGGGAGTGAATAATCAGTTTTATAATTTCCTTCATGTGGCATAGACAAACTCAAACAGCCAGTAAATATACTATTATCTGTGGAGTGTGGACCATCTTCGGTCAGCGGGTCGTCTTAGGGGCGGAGTTAAATACATTCATGTGTTCTTTTGTGTAACATTATAATCCTTTATGTAACGAAAAACTTGAATTCCCTCGAGTAACATAATTTTTTTTTTTTAAATGACTGGTAGCAATTTATGCAAAATTGTGTCGTAATAATTCAATAGATCCAAGGTTACTCAGCTGATTTTCACGTAGTCTCACAACCTTTTGTAAGTTACATATGCAAAAAAAAACAGCAGCATTACCCAAAACATTATGCAATGTCAATATTACATAGATTTCTATAAATGACTGCTACATTGACCGAATGGCAGCTGGCAGCGATGCAAAAATTTCGCAGAAATGCAAATTCCTACAGTGATTGATGCAATTGACTGTGGCCCCTGTCCTGCACTATGTGTGGTTCCACGTGCACTTTGAGAGACCTATCAGAGGCCACCACCAACACCATCGAAGTGGCAGAGTTCTGGTGAAACCTAAATTAATTATTTTAAAACGGGAAATCATCGACACGACGAAGAACTCTACCCATATCAAAATAAAAAAAGTTAAGTGAAGATGGTGATCAACTGTATATTAACCACAAAGGATTTCCATCAATGAATGTCCAGGTTCTTCCAAAACAAAGGAACTTTTCTCTACAGTCCCATCCCGGATGAGGCGTTGTTTATAGTGTTGAAAAGTAGTCTAACCTACAACAGGGTTCAGGGTGTCCATGTGTAATGTGATTACTAAACAATAAATAATAAAAACCCGCCCTGGCTTAGCATGGAATATGGATGCAGTGGATAAGTATAATTAGGGTGTTTTGACGAGTATGCGTACAAATTTTGTTAAGGCAGCGCCATCTCTGACCATCGCTCGACACGACCACAGGCGTTATACTAACTAGTTCGTGTCGTATCGTCTAGATGGCGCCACTTTCTCTAGATCCATAAGATCTATAGATCGATAATCATTTTTTGTCTGTTACTTTTTTTATTATCTATGTAAACACCTTAAAAATTAGCTTAATCATTAAACCATTTGGAACCAGAAGCAACCTTTTTTTTTATTCCTTCACCTCCGACACAATAAATGGTCTCCGCCTTGCAATTGCCAATTACAAATTTTCTTGAAAAATATTCAAATAACAATGTAAACCATTTTTAAAATCAAGAAGGAGAAGTTTAGAAGGAGTAAGGGGACAAAAAGACAAGTGGCCCGTGACCTAGTTCTATAATATGTAATGATAGTGAATAGTCATGCTTATTTATGTGAGTAAGAAATACTAAAATACATATCTAACTATTGGTCCAGGTAGTTTACGATGCAGATTTAAAAATCATAGACGTTACTAGGTGGCGTAGGAGTGTTCATGACTCACGAATATTTAGAGAAAGTCGTTTGAAACAGAAATTTGAGGCTAGTGCATTCACAGACATATTGCTAGGAAACAGTGGCTATGCTTGCACATCATGTTTGTTTCTCCATCACTGAATACTGTAACACCTCAAGAGGAACGATACAACAATGCTCACATTAGCACCAGAAATGCATTGGAAAGATGTTTTGGGTTGTGGAAGCAGAGGTTCCGCTGTTTATTAAGAGGCCTTTACTGCAACATTGACACTGAAAAAACAACTATTGTAGCATGCGCTGTATTGCACAATATTGTTATAGATATGAAGGAAGATGTGTTTCATAGTGGGATTGATGACAATTAAGCTAACACACAAACGTCTGCAGCAGTATTTTTACCAGTGGAAAACAATGTTCGTGGTAATATTAGAAGACGGCAATTCATTGAAAGACATTTTTAACCCTTAAATTGGCAGTGACTCCACCGCATAAACTTTGAAAACAGCGATTGTAGTAATAATCTAAAAAAAAAACCCTTTATTCTTTTTGGCTTTCAATAACTGTGTATTTTGGTAGACAAAATATTAGGATGTGGTAACATCGAAAATTATCCGTCAAATTCAAAATGTCTGGTGTCTCTGCGCCACGGGTAAGTTTTTCTACGCTTTTTTGGGTGGGACTTGGGGTTAAGCGGGTTAAGCCCTATCCACACATTTCCGAGTACCAGGCCCTGCCGTGTCGCGTCAGGGACGGGGACAAAATCGGTTACGTACAACTTGTACGAACTTGTTCACACAGCTCTATGTCAGGCGTATCCGGATCGTTAGTGTCCCGGAGCACGCTCGTACGCACAGACGCTCTGACAGTGCTATCCGATTTTTATCTAGGTATTGACGACAACATGAACACAGAAAGATAGTCTTCTTGGTTATCTGCTTCTTCTTCATCTAACGCTATTGCAATCATTGCTAATTCTTCATTGTTAAATAAGGACATAGTATTGTGTGCGTATCAGCTAAAAACACGGGTGACGGATGGCACGTCCCTGACGGGAACACTGAAACAAACAACTCGGAACATGGCCCTGACCCGGAAATGGGTGGGTAGCGCTTTATTAGGCTTTACATTGCATAGGGACATTATAAATACTGTCACTTGAGAGAATTTTATAAGTAAGTTACGTTATCTAAACGAAACAGTATTAGAGTACTCTTACTTTCGCTGTTTTTTTTTTTCACCGGACATCATTTCAGATATCGTTCACAACACGAACTTATATTCGGTTCAACAACATGGCAAATCTATACAGTTGCCCAATGAAGAGTTAGAAAGTTTTCTTGCTATTGAAATGTTAATGGGTGTAGTTCACATGCCAGCACACACTGATAAAGCGCTATCCACACATTTTCGGTTCCCAGCCCTGCCGTGTTCCGTCAGGGCAAAAACTCGGTTACGTACAACTTGTACCAACAGCTCCGTGTCAGGCGTATCCCGATCGTCAGTGTCCCGGAGCACGCTCGGACGCACAGACGCTCTGACGGTGCTATCCGATTTTTATCTAGGTACGTTGACTCATGAACACAGAAAGGTTGTTACAACTTGTACGACAGAATAATATACTTTACGATCTTTCTAATCCACATTATTTGAATTTTACGAAGAAATCTTTAATATGGGATAATATAGGAAAAGAATTAAAGTGTGATGGTTAATTTAAACATTTTTATTATACCTATGTTTTGTTTTGCTGAGCCATAAAAGTGGAAGAAAAATTTGGCAATATTAACTTACTATATCACAATAATCACTATAACAGCCTTAGCATAGTTAATTCCCAAGAATCTGCAACAGTACGCACACCACACAATACGCCAAATACAAACACAATGTTATCGCCTGCTGAAGAACCCGACGCCACCGGATATACAATACTAAGACCTCCACCCTGCCATAGAACCATAACAGATATTAATAGTGTCAAAATCGCAATCTGGAATGTTAGAGGCACCGTCACACATTGCACGAAAAATAACATTGACAAAACCTTGAAAGATAAAGGGATACACATAGCATGCCTACAGGAAATAAACCTGAGCACCGGATATTTAACTCAAAACACTACACCTGGGACCTTATTGGCCACCAAACGCCGCGGCCTCGCGTTACTTGTAAGAGAAGACTCGATTATAACAATTCAAATAACAAGGAGAAATACAAACATCGTGGCAGCAGTTATAACAGCTCTTTGCAAAGGACAATCTGTGAATTTGTATATAATAACAACACACATACCAAGCATTAAGCCAATTAAGTCATTTTCTGATCTGATCGACTGCATCAATGCAAAGACAAAAGGGACAAACATGATCATCCTAGGAGACTTTAATGCGCACATAGGAAAACAAGACATAAACACCAATGGCAAGCAAACGACTAATAGAATTGGTGCCAACCTGTTGCACACAGCATCGAATAACAATGGGGAAATCTTATTAGATATAATAAAAAGAGAAAACCTTAGACTAGATTCATCACGCGGCAGATCAAGCTGCAAAATAACGTGGCAATCAGGAAACAGAAAATCGCAAGTTGACCATATACTTACTGCTGCGGACGAGCCAAATATATTTAACTACATAAAAGGCGTGTGGAGAAAAAATATATCAGACCATAAAATTATTCTCGCGGATATTATTACTCTGAACCTCAAGACGGCGGAAAAAAATCCGACACTGCATAGGCAGAAATCCAACGAGAAAGCAATGCACAAACTTGAGCTGGAATTCAACTACAGAAATTATGACTATAGCCGACTCCTAAGTGACGAAATAATGAAAGAATATCAAAAGGAAATTAAAAGCCAACCTCAGTTATTAAATCTACAAAACAAGAAAAATAGCCAACTAGTCCCATGGGATTCCCTTATGAATATCATGAAATCTGCAGCGGCAAAGATTCTTATAAGCAAACCAATCAGATCCAGAGAACATAGAATCGCGCAGGCAAAACTACAAAAGGCCAAGTTTATCAAAAACTATTACCCTAGAGAAACATTTGCAACCAAGCTACTAAGCGAAGCAAGAAACAATCTGCAAAATATAAGACAAAGAAGTGAAAAAATCGAAAATTCTTTAAAAACCTAAGCAGAACTCATCCATCACAACGAATGAGAATCACATACGATTTTTACAGGTGACATAAAATGAACATGAAGCGCAACAACAAACAACGTTCTATACCCATGTCAAGGTGGGAAGAAGAGTTAAAAAAGTCAGCAGGAACACACATAGAACCCCTACTTAATGAGAAACCATCAGACGTAAAAAAGGAACTATCAGAAGAGGAAATAAGTGACATCATTAAAATCATGAGCAACGGCAAAGCACCAGGTACTCACAAAGTAGTATCCGAGCTATTCAAAACCTTGCCAACAGAAATGTATCGGAAATTATAAAACACATGCAGGCAGCATGGGTAAGCAATGATATACCAATGTCTTGGAACAAAACGATCCATATTTCAGTGCCTAAAAAAGCAAATCCAGACTGAATTAATGACTACAGAAAGTTATCCATGTGTAACGTGGGAAATAGAATATATGCGAGTTTTCTTGTAAGCAAACTGGATGCTTCAATAAAAGAACTAGGAAACTACCAAGCAGCCTTTCTTCGCAATAGATAGACCGACGATCATATGTACACACTTAGGAGAATTCTTGACGAGGAATGGAGAGCAGGCTCAAAAACCTATGTGCTAGCGTTAGATATCGAAAAAGCTTTCGATACGCAGGACTTGAACTCTCTTAGAGACATTTTAGTTACTAGAACTAACAAATATCTAACAAATAGAATTATTAAGGCATGCATGAATGAATTCACCTGCATAAAATGGTTTGGTCAGCAAACGGAATCGATGCACAAAGGCAAGGGAGTCAAACGGGGATGTCCGCTATCCCCACGACTATTCACCATAGTAATGGACGACGTTCTCAGAACATTGGAAGAAGAAATAGAATGCCTTCATCTAGACCAGGACCATGAGATTCAACTCCCTATTACACTTCCCTTTGCAGATGACGTGATAATAGTAACAAACAGTCTGAGGGAACTGGATGAAACAGTCACCAAAATCAAACCGTTACTGGACAGCCGTACTCCACATTAATGAAACGAAAACCTAACTAGTAATCAGAGACCCACACAGCACTGAAACCCGAAGTCTTATTAGAATCGGAGGAACCAGTATTCAACCGGTAGACGAAATTAAGTACCTAGGAACGTATATAACATCGACACTTAATAGAAACAACACAGTGAACGCCAGATGTAAACAAGCGTGCGTACCTCCAAGGCCCTAATATCCTTCATTAAAAACTCGAAAATGGACTGGAAAATTGCGCGTCTAAACTATAAAATGGTCATAGAACCTGCAATGACTTACGGTCTTAAGGCAGCGGCACTCACAATGGCAAAACGAACGAAACTCAGAAGATATGAAAGACTCATTCTCAAAGATATGATAAAGAGTACGCGAAACCCCCCGAACAAAAAACCCAGAGAATCGGCCTAGCGGCGAGTCGAACCACCGACCTTCCGGCAAAACAGACTGATCGGATATAATGTGAACACCCAGGTCCGGCGTCCGATTTCAGGACAAAAAGACTGAAAGGATAAGTGGGAACAGGCTTTTAGAGCCTGGGCAAGAAAAACCCGATATCCTCTAGTAGCTGATGAAATGAAATGCCCCTAAAACGTTACCAACAAATACGCCGCAATATTCACTTTGTGGATAATAGCACGGAGAACTCGATCACTATTACAAAATACGTCCTGTTATGAAAACGATCAGACAAAACAGTGCTTGATGATAGAGGAAGAATGGCAGTATTCAATAAATGAGATGATGATCCCTTATGAAACCACGAAAGCTGGGAAAAGGAGCCAGTACATAAAGAACAGGCCGTAAAAATGGGGTTTCAAAAACTTTTTACGCGCCGGGGTTTTAGGAATTATCTATGATTTCATCATGTGGAGATACCACGTTTCGTGAACACACTTTCACAGCTGCAGCAGCTTCACTGGGGGTTAGTGGCATGGTGGTAGTAGCATTATGCAAAACAATATAAAAGAAGCCATCCATCATTTACGCGGACAACTTCTTTATTTCTCCAGAGCTTATTTACTTTTTGCGGGAAGTATATGGAATATTTAGCCTGGGAACAAATAAACCGGCTCAGGGGTTGTCATCCCTCTGCAAAAGAAATATAAAAGAAAAGGAGAGGATACAGTGCCCAAGTTGTGTGCAATAGCAACAAGTTAGCAGTTGTCAAGAGAAACGATAGCAAAGTGGTCACTTATTGTTATGGTAACACTATTATGTTAACTGTGGTTAATAACTTTAGTGTGTCTTTGGTCCGACTGTTGCGCCAGTCGAATAAACGAGCTCCTATGTACCAGTTGTGTCATTCGGCTACCCATTCCCCCCCCCCCCCCCGCAATTATAACACTTATAAGTTCCGACGTGGATTCTGATCCTATTGAAAAGACAAGGAGATACTCTAAGGAAGACAAACGCAAGTCTTCCTTAGAGTATCTCCTTATCTTTATCGGCACATGTTGAGTGCAGTCAACAAACGCAATGTCGATGTTTACTGCACTCAACATGTGAAGCAGTACAATAAGCATATGAGAGGGCGTGGATCTTTGTACCGGACCCTGTTCAAGAGCCGACGGTGGTATTTGGGTATATTTTCGCAATTGCTGGACATATGCATAAACAATGACATTTACAGGCGAGATGGGAGACAGAAAGAGTTAAGGCGTTTAGGCTTGATTTATTTGAAGGACTCTGTCGGGCTGGAAAAATCGCCAAGTCAAGTGGAAGTACGGAGAAGATAAAGGGGAGCAAAAATCAGAAACCTACTGTGGGTGGACCTATATGTAGTAGTTATATATTATAACTTAAGGCATTATTGTAATATTAGAGAGTCAGTAATAAAGGGAACGTTGAGCTGAATACTCGTGTACTCGTATTATTTAGACGCCTCCGGAACCCCCCACACCTCATGGTACGACAAGCTACGGCCTACGGCGCATATCAGCTATTCGTAACTGCACAATTAAAAAATAAAACGTCATTAAATTCTGTGTAAATTTCGTGTTTACGTTATCGCGGTAGTGTTACTGACGTGTGTTATCGTTTGTAAGCTAATTTTACAGCGGTTCATTAGTGTAAACGCATAAAACAATTATAATTTTATTGTTACATTTAAGACTTTGAAGTTACTTGGAAGTTTTTAGTGCCGTCGTTACCTCCAAAAGTCCAAAAAACAAAAAGTGTCACAGCTACAACTTGACAATTTAGTGTTGACACGCCACAGACTAACACATCGATTCGTTACCGTTTCGAAACAGGCGCCATCTAGCGCCGCCGGCCAGTCTAACGTGAAAGAGAGGTGTACGCCATCTGGCTGCGTGTAACCGTATCACTATGGTGAAGTGTGCAGCCTGCGGAAAGATTTTAGCGGCAAAAGGGGGCGCCACGTGTAGCAACTCCACCTGCCACAATCGCTATCATCTCGCTTGCTTGTTATTGCTCGACCCTACCTCGATTAGTAGCGATTGGCTGTGCCCTGAGTGCAAACGTAAGTTGCCAAGGAGAGACAACAGCGCCACGCCTGTCAGGGACCTAGGTAGCGGGCCCCCTGAAATTCCAGCAGCAGTATCCCTGGCGGCAGCATCTTCAGTTGCGGGACCAGTCCAGGGCGGAATGGTAAGGTCACCACCTGCCGCCGGGACTCAGGCTCTGGGCACTCTCACCAAGCCTCAGAGTGCTAAGGTGCATTCTAGTGCTGGGAGCGAAGAGGGTACTGGTGGAGAGCCTTCGCCGGATACTCAGTTGACCCTCCGTGAGGAAATAAGGCTGTTCCGTTCAGAGCTACGGGAGGTTAGGGATGAGATGAGGGAATTTCGTCGCGAGATGGCCGGCCTGCACGCATCCTTGGGAGTCTGTACGGAGCGGGTTGACAGCCTGGAGGCCAGGATCGAGGCTCTTGCTCTTGAGTGTAGGCAAATTGCTGCAGTGCCAGATGGCAAAGTAGGCCAGCTCGAGCAAGTGGTTCTGCAATTGCAGCTCGAGCTCAACGACCGCGAGCAGGACTCACTGGGCTCCGATCTGGAGATTGCAAACATCCCAGAGATTCCCGGTGAGAATGTACTGCACACCGTCGGGCTGGGGGCAGCAAAGCTTGGGGTGACTATTGACGAACGAGACATTGTGTTCGCGCAACGGGCGGGCCTGCGGGTCGAACGGGAAGTACAGACGAGCTCTGCGTGCGGTGCAAGTCCGGTAGGCGGAGGGAGCCCAGTGGGAGCAGTGGCAGCGACTGCGCGTGGGCGGCGTATCGTGGTGCGCCTAGCGCGGCGCGCACTGCGCGACGAACTGCTGCACAGCGCGCGCGTGCGGCTTTATTTTCTGAATCCTTTTGCTATTTCTAACCACGACTGTGGATCTTCCGGAATCTGTAAAATAAATATTAATTGTTATTTTATGTATATAATATATCGTTATTTTCAGAATCCACCTACGCCTGAGAGTGGAATTGCCAGTAATGATCTAGGTGAAAATGATCATCAATCAGAACCTACGGCATTATCTCCATTGCCAACTGTACCGCGGCGCCGAAAGAATCCGGTGGAACTACAAGAAGCTGGCAAGACTATGAATGAAGCCATAAGTTCACTGCATAAAGTTTTAAATAAACCACAAGTGGTAGAAGACGATTTCGATCGGTATGGCAAGATTCTTGCTAATAAGCTTCGTAAACTATCTGAATCAGAAAGCTTAAAAATCATGTATGAAATTGATGGATTATTTATTAATCGTTTCAATACTACACCCACATACTCTGCACGGCCTTCACCAATTTACTCATCGTATTCAGAGCCAACACAACGACTTCAATTATCACATCCGAATACATCACCAATATATTACGTACGGCCTGAATCGTCATGTACCTCATACTCAGAACCAGACATGTCAGCAACACGTTCTTCTTCAGCCGTTTCCAATACAAATACCATACAAATTTTGTCTAATGAGATTGTGAGCCCACCAACAGATACAGATTACGACATTCTCGGTCAAGCATTTCATCAAGCATAGTTAATTAAATCCTAAAAACTAATTTTCTTTTTTTCGTCGGTTGTTTTTTTTTTTTTTTGTTAAAAAGCTGCTGTAATAAATAAAGTTTATAAACAGTAAGTGTTGTTATTATTCTGTATCCACACACTTACCGTAATTTGATCTTTCAATACTTGGTTTAGTGCAATGCATACTTCAGGCACAATTCTTGCTATAATCGAACTCGAAACTTTGAACAGGAAATGTAGACTTTCAAAACTATCGCCTGTGGCTAAAAATCTCAAAGTAATTGCTAGGCGAATTTTGGCTGGGATTGCTTCCCTTTTAGGCGTATTCTTCTTAGTTATGAATGGAGCAATTTGTTGTAGTAAATATTCAAAGTCTATTATAGACATTCTTGTAAAGTTGTTAAATTGACCCGAGGGTTCCACTATCAGTTCCACCAATTGATTTTCCATGGTGCTTCTGAAATATAAAGATATATATATATGATTAACTAATCATGCAGGTAAAAAAAAGTAAGATAAATTAAAAATCAACTGTTAAGTCTTATTGGCATTTTCTTATGTTTTAAGTATTTACCTGCTTCTATTGCGGTGCATAGTAACCATCCACCATCTTCTCCTTCGCCATGGCTTAAGAATTTTCTTTCTATGGTAAATGGATAAAAAATTATAATAGCTCACAGCACAAAGGCAAACAGCAGCTGCAATTTCCACGTCCATTGTCACAGAAATCTTCCGTACAAATAAAAACGCGAGTGTGTACAAGTACGCTCTCGCCGAGACTATCACCGGCCGAAACTCTCGACGAGAGGCTCTCGACGAGTGTGTACAGCCGCCATTAAACCTAACATACGAAGTCTTAGACGAAATAGATCGTTATCGGATACATATGTCGGTTTATCACCTCCCCGGTCGATACAACTACGTGGCAGATCGGCTTTCACGGAAATCTGCCCCGACAGAATGACTTTTGCTTCCCTGTGCAACCGGGAAAATTTTTCAGCATTTCGGACTTCCCGAAATATCTCTTTTTCCGTCACGAACTGCTCACGTGGTACCCAGGTATATGAGTCTGGATTTAGATCAGGCGGCTGTTTGCCACAATGCCTTCGGTGGCCTTTGGCACTACAGGTTAGCATGGGTATTCCCACCACCTTGTCTAATACCCAGAGTATTAGCGCACTTGAACCAGGCAACCGGCATGTACCTGGTGATAACTTCAGATTGGGAAGAGAAGGTCTTTTGGAGAGCAGATCTGGTGTCTCGCTCCATGCGCCCTCCCTACCAGGTGAGGGATCTGGACCAAGTCTTGATAGACACAACAACCAATCGACCTCCTCCACAAGTTCATCAATTGAATTTAAAGGTGTGGTTAATACAGGGTGGTCGTCACTATTAGATTCTTGGCAGAAAGATCAGATTGATATTTTAGAAAATAGCTGGAGCAAATCGACCTTAAATACTTATAAGCCGGCATGGTTACGATGGTGTAGATGGTCACGTGACAATCAAGTGAGAACTATAGATCCATCCCCGGAAGATGTGGCTCGATTTCTAACTGATTTGCATCTTAAATTAAAATTTTCCTACAGTACATATTGCAGTACATAAGTCTGTGGTATGTACCTTTTGTCGTCCACCTAGTGGCTTTTCATTGGGCTCTCATATTATTATAAAGCAAATATTAAAAGGTATAGCACTAAAGCAGCCACCCAAAGCTAAAAGTCCAATTTGGGACATTAATGTTTTAATTAGATTCTTGGCTGACAAAAGTCCCTCCAAAATGTCATTGTTCGAAATTTCTAAAAGAACCGCGATTCTTGTTTTACTGTGCTCCGGGCGCAGAGTCCATGACCTTTCATTATTGAGTATAAATAAAGAAAATTTTGTAAGGAATGGTGATTCTATTGTGTTTTGGCCGATTTTTGGTTCAAAAACTGATAATATAACTTATAAGCAATCCCGTTGGTGTTTACTAAAATGCGAGTCTAGTCGAAACTCAAACATTGACCCAATTTATTGGATTGACAAATTGCTTGAGTACTCTAATGGTCGAAGAGGTAATATTGAGAGCTTATTTATTAGCACACGTGGTGAACCCAAACCAGCTACCCGCTCTATCATAGGAGTCAAGTCGTTGTTGAAACAAGCTGGAATAAACACTAGTCCAGGTAGTGTGCGATCGGCAGTAGCTTCGGCTAGTTGGTCAGATAATATTCCCATTGATCATACACACATCAAAAGTGTCTAGGGATCAAGCATTTTTATGTGGATTTCTTGAGATTGAGATGTGGCTTTGTAATAAATTTATGATTTTATAAATTTATATGGATCCTTTTTGGTGCATTTCATAATTTGAATCAGGAACTGTGAATCAAATTCGAGTAAAAGATGAAAACCAGCTGTCAATATTTTCCCTATAAAAACATACAACGCATTGAAGACATTATTAGTGCTACTGTTTCCCTACTACTGATTAAAACCAACGTTATTATGGAGCGGCGACGTCATTTAAGCAGGGAAGAAATGCTCAGAGCCGTGGGAATGATAGAAGCTGGTTCCCGGCAACGTACTGTGGCTTTAGCTCTGAATACAAGTCAGAGTGTTATCAGTCGACTTTGGACACGTTACCGAAGCACTGGTACCGTGGCTGAGCGCCATGGAGGACGGTATCGCTGCACCACACGGAGACAAGACCGATACATTCAAATCTTAACTCGAAGAGCTCCAACAATAACCGCCATGATGTTAGCCGTGAGGCTTCATCACTCTTCAGGGAACTTAATTAGCGACCAAACAGTCAGAAACCGCTTGCATGAAGTGAACCTTCATTCCCGAAGACCGCTACGGGTACCACCTATAGCAATGCACAATCGTAGGATACGATATCAATGGGCTCTTGAACACAGAAATTGGGCAGAAGAACAATGGCGTTTCGTGTGCTTTTCTGATGAGTCTCGTTTTGGTATGAGACCGGATACAAGACGTATACGACACTGGAGAACCCCTGGACGCCAACAGCGATTAAAATCCTGCCAGGAAGTCCATCCTTATAGTGGTGGAACCATCATGGTATGGGCGGGTATTTGGATCGGCGGAAGAACTGAGTTGATTTGGATCAGAGGCAACCTCAACGCTCAAATTTATGCTGAGACGATTGTATCAGACGTCATCGTTCCTCTACAAGTGCAAATCGGTCCCTTATTTCAGTTAATGCATGATAATGCACGACCGCACACCGCAAGAGTTGTAAGACAGACTCTCGCCGCAGCTAACATCAATGTCCTGCCCTGGCCTGCTCAGTCGCCAGACTTGAATCCGATTGAGCATGCATGGGATATGCTACAGAGAAGAGCTCTGCCGAATATGGAGGGTATCCAGTCGCAAGAAGACCTTTTTTTGTTGTTGCAACGAACATGGGCGGCCATTCCACAGCGTGATTTGGATGAACTCATTTTGAGTATGCCAAACCGATGTTCTTGTGTTGTTAGTGTTCGCGGTAGAAACACGGATTATTAATTGTTTAAGTTACCCAATAAAATTTTAAAGAAAACTGTTATTTCAGTCTTTTTTTCGAACTTTTGTGTTAGTGGTTCAAATGTCAAAAATCCCTTTATTAGGAAAATGGCAAATTTCTTTATTAATGCAAAGGTGACTTGGTTTATCGTTACTGTGACAAACGAAAACACTTTATTTGATGAATCCTTAAAGAAAATTTTAATTAATATCAATCAGGAGAAAAGTTATTGCAAAAATATATGTTGATCCCTAGACACTTTTGATGTGTGTATTTTGGAGAGAGGTAATTGGCGCTCTGCCTCGACATTTCACAAATATTATAAAAAAAGAAATCATGTCTACAAACGAATCAAGTCATTCAAATCAGATCGGTAATCTGTTTCAAACGATAAGATGATTTTCTTAATGCTAATATCAATGTAGTGTTATAATTATAGACTTAAGAACTATTCTGTTGATCTAATGTAATAATTAAATTTATAAATAACTTTGTTGACCACATTGGCGTTCTAATTTAGTCCCAATCCAGCAGTCGATAACAAACACTTCTCAATTTATGGCTTAGAGAAAGGTACAGTCAAAGCTTAATAGAACAATTTTACCTAAAAATAAAATTGATATTAAGCATACTTACCTTTCTCTAAGCCAATTTATACTTCGGTCTGCTGATTCATAATTATAAATGTACTTATGTGATTGAAACCCATATCAATCACTGTAAATTGAGCCGCAATGGGGTTCAGGGATATCGTCATGCGCTGCGCAAACGTATCCCCACTACCTGCCGGATTGGGGCGGATATGATGCTGCGGGGCTTACCGCGCTTCACCGTACCAGAACCGGATACGCCTGTCTCAATTTATAGCTTAGAGAAAGGTAAGTATGCTTAATATCAATTTAATTTTTAGGTACAATTGTTCTAATTTGTCTACGGCATAGTGTGTAGCAGTTGTCAAATGTGTTATGACATGACTGTGTCAACGCAATAGCGCGGTATCAATTTAAAAGTTTGTTGGTGTGTTGAAAGTGTTTTAATTTAAGAAGAAAGTAAGTGGCTTTATATAATTATTTAAGTTAGTGTAAGAACTGTGATTTAGTATATTATAATACTAGCTTCTGCCCGCGACTTCGTACGCGGATCCTGTTGCTTTTGCCAGCGACAACGGGGTCGTCAAGAAAATCGATGATCTGAAACGTCTAATGTAGAATTCTGAGGCCCGGGGACGGGAAAGCAACTGGATGAGCGAGACGATTGTAGACGTTCCAGATCTTTCATTTTCGTAAGTCCACAGGAAATGCCCATCAGACTAAACAACTTTTGCTAAAACGTCATTCCTTAATATGTTATAGTGTCGCTGGGCTTTGGAGATCCACAACAGAGGTCTCTAGAGATAAGTGCGGAACATGATGCGCGACTGTCCGCTATATTAAGCGTTTGCCTAGGTTGGCCCGTGGATGGGTTACCTCCCATTGCATACCGAGTTTCCTCACTTCCTCGTTGAACATCTGATGCAGCACCGCAACAGACCAGCTAAACTATAAGAGTTACAAAAATGGTACCATAGCAAAAATTGTTCCACGTGATGAGCATTTTCTGCTAAGAGAATAAATTTGAAGATCTGGAACACCTGAAGTGGAACTCCAAGAGCCCAGCTACACTATAACATATACAATGTGTAACAGAATAAACGCACAACCTCTTAAGGGGTCATTGTACTCATCATTATGAACAACTTTCACTATGGGACTAACCCCGAAACGCGGAAAAAAAAAACAGCTGTTCAGTACATTTTGTCGAATTATGCGCACAGAAATGTATGGGGCAGTCGATCTTTTTTTTGCGATTTCAGTTTTGGTCCCATAGTGAAAGTTGTTCATAATGATGAGTACAATGACCCCTTAAGAGGTTGTGCGTTAATTATGTTACACATTGTATAGGAATGACGTCTTAGCAAGAGTTGTTCAGCCTGATGAGCACTCTCTGCGTAAAGACTTAGTTTGATGTACAGAATGCTTGGTTGACCGCTTCGTGTAGGGTCTTTTTGTTGTAAAGGTATTAAATCTGGGCAACATATAGGCTATAATTTATCTTGGAAACTTGAACATCTGATGCAGTGATAGCTTTGATTTCCATATCAGGTGTTCCAGTGTTCTTCGCGATCCGAAGAGGTTTCTACGGAGCGAGTTGCAGCCTGATGTTCTCGAACAGCATCAAGTCTCTCCTGACGCTCTTCGGTAGATTCTTGGGATCTTATGATCCTCAATCTTTTAGCTCCTTTGGAACGTTGGGAAAGATTTGACCTCTTTCTAGGCATAGTTATAGTTTAATTCTGAAGATACCTGATCAATTAAAATCTAAGTGACTGTTCCCCTGCGTTACCGGGTAGGCTACCGTGTCACAAAAATAAATGAAAAAGGAAATTAAACACTCAAATAACATAAGCCCGAAGGCTTATTTATTTGATAAAATAAAATAATAAATGGGAGTTTTGGCCAGTAGAGTCAAATTTTCAATGATTCATCGAATTTTCATCGAAAATCAGTCCTAAACTGTTACCGCCTTCACCGCGTGGAGGTACTCCCAGCTTATATTATTTTATAATTATACAGTGAAATAAGTGATAGCTTTGATTTCCATATCAGGTGTTCCAGATCTTCAATTTTTTTTTTTAATTTTCAATTCCACAACGCGTGTGCCAGATCTTCATTTTTTATACGTCAACAGAGAGTGCTCATGAGGCTGAACAACTCTTGCTAAGACGTCATTCCTATATATGTTATAGTGTAGCTGGGCTCTTGGAGTTTCACATCAGCTGTTCCAGGTCTTCAAATTTTATACGACAACAGAGAGTGCTCATCAGGCTGAACAACTCTTGCTAAGACGTTATTCCTATATATGTTATAGTGTAGCTGGGCTCTTGGAGTTCCACATCAGCTGTTCCAGGTCTTCAAATTTTATACGACAACAGAGAGTGCTCATCAGGCTGAACAACTCTTGCTAAGACGTCATTCCTATATATGATATAGTGTAGCTGGGCTCTTGGAGTTCCACTTTAGGTGTTCCAGATCTTCAAATTTATTCTATTAGCAGAAAATGCTCATCACGTGGAACAATTTTTGCTATGGTACCATTTTTGTAACTCTTATTGTTTAGCTGGTCTGTTGCGGTGCTGCATCAGATGTTCAAGTTTCCAAGATAAATTATAGCCTATATGTTGCCCAGATTTAATACCTTTACAACAAAAAAAAAATCATTTAAATCCGTCGAGTAGTTCCGAAGATTAGCGTGTACAAACAAACAGACATACAGACAAACAGACAGATTTTTTTTTTTGGATTCGTGCTCTATTACTGTTTCCAAACCTCCCTCAATAATTATTTTTTTAATATATTCAATGTACAGACACAGTTTTTTTACTGTTTTATTATATGTATAGATACCTAAAATTATTTAAAAAAATACAATAAGATGTGTAATGTGTGCTAAAGCTTATGTGTAATTTTATTTTTATTTTAGATGGAATGTAAACTACGTGCTAGTCCTGAACAATTTAGTTTAATGATAGAATTTATGGAAAGGTAGGTTTATCTCGATGTTTTGTTACTTATTCCTAAATTAATTCCCATTTTAACTAGTTTTAGAAGTACTTGAAATTATGGAATGCATAATATAAACAATGACCTCACAATGGTGCACTTATATGATTGTGGTTCATACATTTGTTATTCTTCTATAGATAAACTCGAATTCATACCTTAATACTTATTGCATAGGTAGGGTTTTAGAATACCGGTACCAAAATTCATATTTACTGGCTCCTATTCTTATTGTACATTAATCTTAATCATGAATTCTATTTTTAGCCATGGTGATCTTTCAAGGCCACAACCTGGACTTCAAGTAAGGGTAAATAGTGAACGTTTGTGGCAGGAGTTAGCTGAAGTTTTAAACTCAGTGGGTGATAGTGGTGTAAACAAAACCGCAGACAAATGGAAAAGGGTATTTATATTATGTATTTTGATTATTAGTTAATAACGAACTGCATTTATATAAATTGATTACTTACTTATTAATTCTTTGCAATTTTGTATTACAGGTGTGGTCTGACTGGAAAACGAAAACCAAAAAGAAAGCCTCTGTTATAAAGGAAGACATACAAGGCACTGGAGGTGGGCCTAGTGGGGGAAAACCTTTAAGTCGACTTGAGGAAAGGGTATTACGCATGATTGGCATTGCAGCAATTACTGGAAATGAAGACATTCAAGAAGCAGGCTTTCCAGTAAGTGATATCTTATAAACTGTTCCAATTACCCGTAGAAAAAAATATGCATAGTATGTTTTGTCAATAACAGATTATTGTCTTTTTATATATGAAATATATCAATCTCAAGTATCCATAACAGAAAGGGTACCATCACCAGTGGATGAAATTGAATTGTTGGTAATACCACCAGCTCCAGAAGACACGCCCATGTCAGTCCCAGAAGTCAGAACCACTACTCCACCAGCTCGTCCTGTTACTTCTATGCCAAGCCCTTCAAATATTAATAGGACTACACAAGAAGGTAACAATTACAAAATTAAATTAATATTGAAGAGGTAATTAGCACACAATGTATTAGATAATAATTATAAAAATTATAGATTTTGTATTTGTGTTGAAAGGCAGGTTACTACACTTGAGAGCAATAAAATCGCACACCTCTTGTAATTTGGTTTATAACTGTTTTTTTTCTTAAATCTAAAGATATTGGGTACAAATCATTAGGCAAAATTAAAGAATACAAGCTTAGCTTTAAAAGAACACAAAATTAAAATCATTGACCTTCACGTAACTTACAGAAACCAGCCGTACACCAAATTCACCAAATTCACCCGTTAGCATTGTCACTACTTGCACCCCTTACCCGCAGGTACAAAAGGGTCGGTTTTTTTGGAATCCTAATCAGTTGCATACCGAAGGTCAACGTGATAACATCTCTACTGAAAGCATACGGAAAAATATGGATACCACGCCCGCAGAAGCCGCTCAAGTTATTGCCTTGCTCGAAGCAGGCCTTAATCAAAGTGAAGTTGCTCGACGACTAAATTTGAGCCGCTACTCTGTTCGTCGTGTGTACCATAGGTTTCAAGAGACCGGTGGCTACATTCGGCGACCAGGATCTGGCCGGCGACGAAGAACATCAGAGCGTGATGACCGCTTTCTTGTGTCGAGGTCTTTAAGAAATCGGCAACTGAATGCGGTTCAACTGGGACAAGAGCTTCGAGAAGTTCGCAATGTCAGTATAAGTCGGTGGACAGTCAGAAGAAGACTTGGTGAAGCAGGACTGACTTCACATCGCCCAGCAAATGGTCCCAAATTGACCACAGCTCACCGACAAGCCCGACTACAATTTGCCAGGGAACATTTAAATTGGACGTATGACCAATGGCGATCTGTTATGCTCTCTGATGAGTGCAGAATGACATTACATGGTCATGATGGACGCTCTAGGGTCTACAGAAGGTCATCAGAGCGATTTTCACAATGCTGCATAAGCGAACGTGTGGCTTTTGGCGGTGGATCGTGTATGTTTTGGGGTGGCATAATGTTGGACACTAAAACTGACATTGTATTCATCACTGGAGCGAATACCGGCCCGAGATCGAGAGTTTTGACGGCTGCACGATACGTCGAAGAAGTGCTTGAAGGACATGTGAGGCCGCTTGCGTGGCTTATGGGAGAAGATTTTCTCCTAATGCATGACAACGCGAGACCGCATGTCGCTAGAACAGTTTGCGACTACATGGAAGACGTTGGAATCACCGCGATGGAGTGGCCAGCTCGTAGTCCTGATCTCAATCCGATTGAGCATGTCTGGGATGAGCTAAAAAGAAGAGTTCGAGCAAGAAGCCCTGCTCCTACGCGCCTCCGAGAGCTTCAACTTGCCATTGAAGAGGAGTGGAACGCTATACCACAAGATTTCATGGTAAAATTAATACGGTCTATGAAAAACCGATTAAGAGCTGTAATTAAGGCTAGGGGAGGGAATACACCTTATTAATAAACAATTTGATCAAGAATTTTGAGTTTGATTTTCATTATTTCCTAAGCGAAATTGGGTAATTTTACCCGTTTGTTGGGTTTTGTGCCGTAATACCTCTTATGGGTATTTTTTTACACTGTATTTGATATCATTAGAAAGGTAATGAGGTAGACTTTCAATTAGTGTGTGTGTTTTTTAAAATATTATTCAGCTTCATGACAAAAAACTGCCTTAACAAAAAAAAGTCAAGGTGTGCGATTTTATTGCTCTCAAGTGTAGTTAAAACTAATTACAGCATTAAGACTTTTAGCTTATTTCCAATAGATCACAAAATGCATAGTAGTACCTACAGGTTTTATTGGTGTTTACAGAAAGGTCACCGGTATCCGGCCTTTCAACGCCGTGCCGTCGCCGTATCAGACCGCGAAGACTCCGCCAAACGCCATTCGACCGAGCTACCAGTGAGTTTGTGGCGGTAGAACAGAATCGGTTGCGTGTTGAACGGGAGAGGGATGCGCGTCTATTCCAAATAGAAAGCGAACGTCTCAAAATAGAGATTGAAGGACGCACCCGCTTAGAGACAGATCTCCGTGAATCCAACCAACAGCTGCACTTAAGAATAACAGCTCTATTTGATCTTGTATCCCGATTCACTAATAGTAACAATTTTGAGAATCGGGATTCGAGATCAAATTAGCATTTTAAATGCTAAAAAGTTTAATTTTGATATCGTTATTTTATTTGTGTTCATTTAGTCATAGTAAGTTATTATTTTATAATTAAAAACACGTTTTATAAATAAAATATCTTTTAATTTCTATGTACACAATACACAACTTCGAAAATAGTTTGAGCTACATTGCTTTCACAAATTATACATACTCAAAATCAAAAGTCATTTATTCAAACTAGGCTGAAAATCAGCACTTTTTGAAAGTCAAAATTGCATAAGACAGTGCCCAAAACGCCCACCCTTCACCACTTCCTAGGGCTTTAGCTGGGAAGAAGTGGCGAACAAACTGCCAGCAGCACAGCTGTCTGTTAGTTAGAAGAACTTGATTCTATACAGTACATAGCATGAAAAGTAATTAACATTCTAAAACACAACACGTTAATAGAAAATTATTTGCCATAAGCACACCAATAATATACCAATAAAAACATTGGAAACAAACTATTCTCAAGCAAAAATAAAGACAGAACTAAATAATAGCCTCCAGGCTTAAAGGGCATGCCTCCTTAATAAAGAGGAAGTCAAATGAAAAACCAGGACAAGCAAAGTAAAATCAATAAACAGATAATTACCTACTAATAAGTACTAACAATAACAAAATCATGGTCACAACCAGTTACCACAAGCAGCACTCATTCACGAGCATCACGCAAACATCAGCCATTGCCCACCTCGCTATACTAATATAATATTACATTGCTAACTTAATAAATACATTACTATCACTATACTATATTATTAGTATCACTATAAGTACTTATTTATTTATTTCTTATTTTTTAGATAGTTATTTTGTACCCTACCACAGCGTTTTCTTATTGAACCCAAAGGTTGACTGGTAGAGAATGCCTAATGGCATTAAGCCCGCCTGTGTACCACTATTGTACATGAAGTTTAAATAAATAAATTACTAATAACTACATTAAAGTCTAAACAATATATTACTCAATGCCGCCCTGCCTTGGAGTAGCTCACTTTGACTATCAACAACACTAACACTACCAGATGCATTATCATCTTGAGTGTCTTCTTCTACCTCCATAATAGATGGAAGAGGTAAATTTGCCTCTAAAGCCATATTGTGTAACACAGAACAGGCAAGTACAATTTTCCCAGCGACAACGGGATGGTAATGCAAGGTTCTGTCTTAATAAACACCTCCAACGTGACTTCAGCAGCCCAAAACAGGGCTCTATACAGTTCCTTGCTTGTACATGTCGCTGAGTATATGTGTCTTCAACAGAGCCAGGGACTGCATTCAATATAGGGGTCATCAGCCACGGCCGCTGTGGATACCCAGAATCACCTAAAATATAATAGTATTATTTGTTAAAAGGCGACAAAAATAATATTGTTTTCTTAAAAAAGAGTACATAAAATGATTTCAATATCGCAAACAAGAATAGCTGCCCTATATTAAAAATACTAAGAGTTGAACCAACTTTGTTTATTTAGCCTAAAACGATGAACAAATTCCAATTCCGTCATCTCAACAATTTGCTCCATTTTACGACGCACATACAAAGATTTTAATGATTTAGACGGCCAAAAATATTTTTTTAAATCAATATAATGGTAAGGTATCTATACAATTGGTGAGTCAACAGTTCTATGTACAATATAACATCCCCTCCCCCGCCTTTGAGGCGCGGGAGTCGACTTTGATCAGTCGGAATTCGATAGTGAGCAAGTGTGTATATGTCGGGTCTCGGAGCTCTCCTAAACTTATAACTTTCCAAAGTGCGTTATTCATTTCAAGCTAATATTTCTGTTTTAACTTTGATTGATTGCGATAATAGAGGTAAGAACAATTTGTTTTCGTTACAGAAAAATTTAATGAACATTCTCTGTCATACATTTTTAACACGACATCACTCTGACATCAGACATCACTCTGTCCAAAATATATTTTTTTAGATATATTTAAATTCGAGTGCCTTTTTAATGTACTTATGAGTCCGTCCCTGTAATAATTTTCATTATAGTATATAGTTCATATATGTAACTAACTAATTCCATAAGAAATAGCCGCGCAAAATCGTGCTTTTTTGAGCTAAGCTCTTTTGAAAGGCTCTTAGTTAAATATTGAGTGTGCGATATTTTGTATTAAAATTGTTTTTTATTTGTGTCAGGTCTACCTACTACCTCGGGTACTAAAGTAGTGACTCGTCAATACATATTTGACCAACTAGAGAGTCAAAATTTACCAACTTTAAATGAAAAACTTGACTATTATGATAATTTTCTCCTTATGCGCTATGGGCACAACAAAGAGGCTAAAGAAGACTTAAAAAAAAGATTTTCTTATGTAAAATCACAAATCAAGCAACGATGGGCAAAGGCAAATAAACACCAAGATGTTTTCCTGAAAATAAACCAATCATGGTTAGAGGGAACATTCGAGATTCCCATTGAATCAGCCTCCTCGCAAGGTCGACCACCCAAGTCTTTTGGAGAACTAAGTGAGCGTAGTAAAAGAAGAAAAACGGAAGAAATAAGGGCCTCCGTAGATGATGAAGTTATTGTTCACGCTGCTACATCTGTGTTGCAGACAACGGGACATAAAGTCCATTTCACGAAAGAAGTCCCGCGGACAATTGTGGAACTAAATTTGACAGATGGGGAGATCGGTCATGTTGTCGTTTGTCGATGTTATCAAGGTGCGTTTGTTGTGGTAGATATTTTGTGAGTTTATTATTGGATTAGTGCGTTATAAGGTTTATTTACGATGCCAAAAGTTGTAAAAAGTGCAGGTCGAGAAATGATATTAAAGGTGAAGGAGTTCTGTGAAGCGGAACACAAGAATCGCGGCGTTTTAATACCAATACACAATGTTCGCAAAAGAGTCGCCGCCATGTCAGGTAAATTTTGGGGCTGCCATATACAGATTTTTTCCCGATTGATTTACAGATTGGAATTAAGATTTTTTTTTAATGCACGATTTTTATTAAGGAAGCATCACAACATTGCACCGTATATTGCATATTTGCATAGCATCGGTTTCAAGTATAAGCGATGCCAATCGAAACGTAAATTACTAATGGAACGTTATGATATTACTGCATGGCGTTCAAGATATTTGGAGAGAATCCGAAGAAATCGCAATGTGGAGAAAAAACCTGTAGTATATTTAGACGAGACCTATACACAACACTTATCATGCCAAAAGTTGCTGGCAAAGTGAGGAGGAGCCTGGGATGTTCGTGTCAGAGTCATCAGGGAGTCGTTGGATAATTGCTCATGCGGGAACTGAAAATGGTTTTGTTAATGGTGCATTGTTAATGTTCAAATCCCAATCCAAATCCTCAGATTACCACGATGACATGAACTCAGCTAATTTTTTGAAATGGATGAGTGAAAAAGTCATTCCTAACCTACCTAAAAGGTCACTTGTGGTAATGGACAACGCTCCGTATCACTGCACTCAAATTAATAAAGCACCTACAATGTCAAGTATTAAACGTGACATGCAGGAATGGCTGCGAGAAAAGGGAGTATATTTTGAAGATACTTGGACAAAAGCTGTATTATTTGAATTAATTAAACAAAACAAAGGTCCACCTACATATGCCGTGGATGCATTATTAAAATCTCACAATCATGAATTGCTAAGATTGCCGCCTTACCACTGATATCTCAATCCGATCGAAAAAATGTGGAGCCTTGTAAAGAGACGGGTAGCGGATAAAAACGTGGGCCAAGATCCAAAAGAAATTGTACGCCTAACAGAAGAGGCTTTTGAGACTGTTACAGCGGAAGATTGGGCCGTTCAATGTAAACATGTACAGCATTTGGAGGAAGAATATTTAAAAAATGATGGTCTTATGGATGAAGAAATGGATCGATTTATTATATCCACGGCTAGTGATAGTGAAACAGAATCTGATTCTGTTTCTATTCACTCTTCTGACAGTGATCATAGTATGACCGATCATAATTATTCAATAAAAATTTGAATAAAAGTTTTAAATGTTATTTTATTTTTCTAATTTAAAGTTGGTCGAACATCTACCCCTGACCCATCTCCCACCCATCCCGAGAAACGACATGTCAATCAGTGAGTCAGTGAGTGAGTGGTCTTGTAGTTTTATATAATATAAATTACAGGAAGATTTATTTTTCACTAATCTGACCTTAGCAGTATATTACATCAAATGGTACCTATTATATTAAAAATACATTCTATTAAAAACATTTTTTTTTCTTATCTAACTATTCGAGTACCTAGTTAATTATTTCCCCTGATTTCCCCATATTTAACCGTGGCAACATTATGTCGCGCGAATACAGCGCTGCGTCTGCGGGACTTCTTTCGTTAAATGGACTTTAGGACCGCCTCGAAAGTGCTCAAAGATATTACGAACTCACCAACAAGGGCTAGTAAATATAGAAAAGCCTACAGTAGAGTTACCGACAACGATGAGGTACCTCAATTGACGCCTCTGCAAGCACTTAAGATGTTCGTTGAAGCTGATCTTACGAGACGACAGTATGAGACAGTAAGGGCAACAAATCCACATTTCCCTTGCTATGATCTTGTTTTGAATGCAAAACAAGAGTGCTATCCGCCGAAAGAATCCCTAAGAATTACGCCTACTTGCGCGGAAAGTAATCTACAGTGCCTAATGGATCTAACCGTAACACGATTATCAAAATACCTAGAAGATGTGCTAATCCGGCTTAACGAGCAAGAAAGGAAGTCGTTAATGATAATCTGCAAATGGGGTTGTGACGGTTCTCAGCATTCCAAATTTAAACAAAGTTACGATAATGAGACTGATTCCGATGCCAATATTTTTATGAGTTCCTTTGTGCCTTTGCGCATTGTTTGTGGAAAAGAAGGCAGTAAAATTGTTTGGCAGAATCCAACTCCTTCGTCGTCTAGGTTTTGCCGTCCGATTCGATTCCGATTTGTAAAAGAAACAACGGACATAACTAAAGAAGAGATAAAATATGTGCAGGAGTCCATTAGGCAACTAAACAAAACAGTTGTAACGTTGAATGAAGAGGAGTTTTCGTTCGAGCACCAACTCAAAATGAGTATGATTGACGGAAAGGTGTGCAACGCAGCCACAGACACAAAGTCAACATCCCAGTGCTACATCTGTGGAGCTACTCCGAAAACCTTTAATGATCTATCGAAGAAAAATAGTGTAAACCCTCAAGCTTTGGAATTCGGCTTGTCAGTATTACACGCCCGGATCCGCATTTTCGAAAGCATTATACACCTTTCGTATAAACTGCCAGTAAAAAAATACAGAAAAAGAAAAACTGAAGAAGACAAGGCATTAGAAGCCCAAAAGAAATTGGAAATTCAGGAGAGGTTTCGAAATGAAACCGGTTTGCTTATTGACATGTCAAAGGCCAACTTTGGCAACACCAATGATGGCAACACAAGCCGGAGGTTTTTTGAAAACCCCGAATTGGCTTCAGACATCACAGGTATTAACTTTGCACTGATTTACAGATTCAAGGTTATTTTAGAAACTATTTCTAGTGGCCATAAAATTGATGCTGAAAAATATGATAAATATGCATACGACACAGCAAATTTGTACGTAGAACAGTATGGTTGGCACCCAATGACGCCTACTATGCACAAGATATTGGTACATGGAAGCCAAATCATAAAAAGTTCGCTGCTTCCAATTGGACAGCTATCGGAAGAAGCTGCAGAAGCCCGGAACAAGCATTTCCGATCGTACCGGCTAAACTTTGCCAGAAAGTTTTCTAGGGAAGAATGTAACTGAGATGTACGAGGGTGCGTTTTTAAGTTCGGGGAATGGGAGGGTAGGATATAAATAAAGGTAATTAACGGGGTGGCCACTACTTCAGCCACTCAATATAAGTAAAAATACCAAGTTTTATCTTAATTGGATCATTAGTCTTTGAACTATCGTCAATCAAACAACTAAATCGGGAAGAAAGTGTGAATTATGGAAAAAATCGAGTACCGTGCCGTTATAAAGTTCCTTACCAAGCAAGGAAAGTCAGTTCAAAACATACTGGAAGAGATGGAATCGGTTTACGGGGACTCTTGCCCGGGTAAAACCATGGTTTACAAGTGGCACAGTCTCTTTAAACAAGGCAGGACCTCACTCGAAGACGATCCAAGGGCCGGACGGTCGATTGAGGTGACTACTCCGGAAATCGTTCAAAAAGTAGAAAAAATTATATTGGAAGATGCCAGACTAAAGAAGAAACAGCTTGCAGAATTAGTTGGAGTATCGGATACGACAATTTTCAAAATTCTACACGATCATCTTGGTATGACAAAGGTCAGTGCAAGATGGGTTCCAAGAATGCTCACGCCGCCTCAAAAACATCGCCGCGTGGAGTGTTCTCGCACGTTTTTGGACCTCTGTAACGAAGATAAGGATGGCCTTTTGAGTCGAATTGTTACTGGAGATGAAACTTGGGTTCATCATTATGAACCTGAGTCAAAACAGGACTCTATGTAGTGGTACAAAAAAGGCACACCACCACCCAAGAAGTTTAAAGTGTCACAATCGGCTGGAAAAATCATGGCAACAATCTTTTGGGATTCGGAAGGAATCCTGTTGACCGATTATAAAGATAAAGGCGTTTCTATAACCGGAGAATACTATGCTTCAATCCTCGAGAGGTTAAAAGAAAGCATTAAAGAAAAAAGGAGGGGAAAATTGACAAAAGGTGTGCTTCTTCTTCACGACAACGCGCCTGTTCACAAGAGCCGTGTTGCGTTGGCTGCCCTGCATAAAGTGGGCTTCGATATTTTAGACCACCCACCCTACAGTCCAGACCTGGCTCCCAGTGATTATTATCTCTTCCCAAAACTTAAAAAAGAACTTCGTGGGAAGAAGTTTTCAACCGATGAAGAAGTGAAGGACGCAGTTTCAGCTTATTTTTCGGACAAAGACAAAACATTTTTTAAAAAAGAACTTCGTGGGAAGAAGTTTTCAACCGATGAAGAAGTGAAGGACGCAGTTTCAGCTTATTTTTCGGACAAAGACAAAACATTTTTTTATGAAGGTATTCATAAGCTAATTGAATGATCTGAAAAATGTGCTAGGGTAGCAGGTGAATATATTGAAAAAGAAAAATAGTTTGGTATATTTATTTTCACTTTTTACCCTCCATTCCGCGAACTTAAAAACGCCCCCTCGTATATTATAGGCTTTTGTTAAGTTCAGATCCCTTCATTAGTTGCTTGAGACAAATAAGAAAACCTTCACGTAACGCATTTCTACCAGAAACGGTTAAACTGTGGTACGGACCATCAAACTGAACAACATCCTCTATGGGACCACCATCGAAATCGTAAAAAAATAATCAGCTGTCCTATACAAAATTCCAATACCTACTTGACTCAAATGTATGAAATAGCTGATAATTTTTTTACGATTTCGATGGTGGTCCCATAGAGAAAGTTGTTCAGTTTGATGGTCCGTACCACAGTATTCCATAGGATTATACCCTTTCTGTTACACGCTGTAGAGGCAAAAATAAGCCTCATCAGTACCGCACGGGCCGATATATATCTACGCCTAATCCAACATACATTTCTTCACCACTAGCCATCCCCATCACTAGCTCAGGAACAGAGAACTCTAGTCCGTCACATCAGTTCGAGCAACAAGCTCAAACCATGCAAACATCATCTTATCAATGTAACCAACTTCACTCAGGCTCATCCCAAAATTAGTATCTCGTGCAATCACCACCTGTGTAGTCAATTTCAGAAGATGCAATGTCAGCGTCGTCCTATTACTCTAATGTTAACTTTGACAATTTGTGAATCCTGCCATTTTTAGTAAACGCCTAAGTCTAATCTAACCAACTAATATTTAGTAAACACATGTCTGAAAAGTTTAAGTAAAAATCTATTAATTTATGAAACTTAGTTCGAATTTCTTACAAACATTTTTTTCTTTTAATTAAACTCTTTTTTTTTCGAAATTATAAATTTTCTCTCATAAAAATTATATAAAAAATAAGTATTAAAAGTAATAGTAAAATATTAATTCCATTTTTATTAAAATTTTCATAAAGTACTAGGTTGTTGCTTAGACTTTTTTGATGTGTATTATATAATTTTAAAATTATTTTATTATTTGAAAATATAAAAAGTGACTGATTATACGTACTTATGTGATTGTTATAATATAAGAAGTTACTGATGATTATACATTACTTATTATTACGTACCTATATTTGATGATTACCTACGTTCTGTATCAACAATAAAAATCGAAATTATTTAAACTTGATTTAAGTTTACATACCTTCAGATAATCTTTTTGTAAAACCCGCGACATGGCATCACAGGTTTCTGGTATGATGCCAGCTTGAGGCGATATTATAGCAGAATATTTGAGACATTCGTATGTTCTCCCAGTTGCAAGGTATCTTAACGTCACTGTTATTATTTCATGAGGTGATAAAGCTTTTCTCATTATTTATTGTATCCTGCTTCTCAATTAAGGGAATCACCGCTGATAACAGATTGAGATAAGTCTTTTCATCCATTCGTAGATAACTGCGGTAATCTTGCGGCTCAAATTTCAATTGTTTCAATAAGTTGATATCAGAGAACTGTTTTATTTGCAGTAACCATGCTTTGCACCATTGTTCACGGTGTTTTCGTTTATATTTCCTTTTCTTTAATAAAACAAACAATAAACCTATTAACGCTATTGTGTCGAGATGAAGCGCCGCTGGCGGGGCTATGGTTTCAACGGAGTTTTTTGTACAGGTTTACCGCTACATGTATGGTCTCTACCCAGCTCAAGTTTACCTGTACTGATGAACTGTACAGGCAAACCTGTCAGGTACACCCTAGCGTGTATGGCCTGCTTAAGAGCTGTCATCAATTCGGAACGGTCGTGAACGCGTTCACAGTGAACATAACCCCAAACCAAAACAAAATGTTGGTTGACTCTATCGACTCTGATAACTCAGATTTTGAAATAGAGAACGATGAAAGTCCAGTGATGAAGTGTGAAGTGAAGTGAAGTGAGAAGGATGACGTCGAAGTGTTTAAATTAGCATATTTTGCTCCCGGCAAAGATTTACCCGTAAAAAAATACCACGAATTACAAATTACATAGATGCAATGATAATTAAATATAATGTTCATGAAAACTCATTTCAGGTATGCTGTTACGTCTTGGATTTTAATGTAGGTATGCCACAAAAAAAACTGATTGTTACTTTCGTTTTACAGAATGTTTCCTGATTTCCTGACTTTTGACTACATATTGGGATTACTAGGTCCAAAACTAATGAAAAATGGAATAACTTTTGGAAGAAAACCTACAGAAGCTAAAAATCAGTTTCTTATTGCGCTTTGGATGTTGGCTACACCAGATAGTTACAGGTAAAAATTATATTTATTTCATGCTGTCTAGTAATTTCATAAAAAAACTGGTATTAGTTAGAAAGAATGTGATTTACAATAAAAAAAAAAGTACTATGCTTATACATAAGTGAGGGAGTTACACAGATCAGAAAATGTGTTTTGGCTACTTGAAACAAGTTATAATAAAAACTCTTTTTTTTTTTTTCAGATCTGTGTGTGAGAAATTTGACGTAGGCCTGGCCACTGCCTTGAGAAGTGTACGACGCGTTTCTCATGTACTCCATTCCCTTGCTCCCGAGTTCATAAGATGGCCTAGAGGGGAGCATGCAAGAGAAGTGGCTAGTGTTTGAGAGTCACAGTGCATTCCCAAGGGTAGTGGGAGCCATTGATGGTACGCATATTAAAATAAATGCACCAACCGAGGATGCACAATCCTATATTAACTGGAAAGGAACCCACTCAATACAAGTGCAAGTAAGGATACTCGTAGCTCTTTTGATGAACCTAGTAAAATTACAATTCAAATAATATAGTAATTATTATAATGGTAATACATTGTTCCAGGCTGTATGTACTCATGACATGGTGTTCACCAGTGTCTTTGCTGGTTATGCAGGGAGTGTGCATGATGCTCGGGTATTTAGGGTGACGCCTGTTTAGAACTTTATACAGAACACAGATGTCTATTTTGGAAGTGACAGCCACATTACTGGCGATGCTGCCATATGCTGCTATATGGAGTACACCGGAACGTTATGTTTCCATTTAAAAACAATGGACATTTATCACTTAGACAAAAGAATTACAGCTTTTGTGATTCATCTGCACGCATGTCTATTGAGCGAGCATTTGGATTGTTGAAGGCTCGTTGGCGCAGTATACTGGACTGTTTACCAATGGTTATAGTAAAAAAAATATCTGAGGTCGCGCTAGGGCGGCAGGCAGCTGGCGGGCTAGCAGTACTTCATATTATTTGTATACTCCAGAGAGAAATGATCCCGGTTGAAGGGCATTTACCGTTAGTATAATTAAAATTACTTATTAATTCAGTAAATGTTGATTTAATTATTGTATAAATATATTTTGTAGTTTTTCTTTTAACATCCTATAACATATATATGAATAAGTTTTATACTTACATATAACCTTTTACCTTCCAAGTTCATTTAACCCCATTGAGTGACTTTTTCATGAAATAGTTATTGAATGGGGTTAAATGAACTTGGAGGGTTGTATTGATGATTTGAATAATTATAATTCTGTAACTCCATACGTGTTACTAGCGCGATTCATATTTTCATTAACATATAACCTAACACTGACCTGCATATTGCAATAAACGGGAGAAAATTTAAATTTCGCGGGCTTCCCTTGCGCTTCCACCTTATTAAGGAAAGATATCGGCTATGACGGGAGTATTTGCGGAAACTTCTAAACAATATTGGATTTCGAAATAAAAATGTAAAACGAACAGACAAGCTTTGATGGAAAAACCACACACAAACGAGAAAAATATTTAAGATTAATTATGGGTAACAGAAACTTGCCTGAAGAGCTTCAAAGGGAAATAATATATTTGGATGAAGGCTACATCCACTATAACTAAAATCTTAAAAAATGCTGGCAGTCGATTGAAACTGAAGGATTCACAACAGACATCTCAAAGGGAAAGCGATGGATTATAATAGTTCATGCCGGAAATGAACTATCATAATTTCACTAAATGGGTTACAGAAAAATGACAACACACAGAGCCCTCAATCATCGTGATGGACAATGTATTGTCGATCACGATGATTGGGGTCTCACTGTTATAAAGAATAAAGCTCCGACATCCTCTAATAAGGTTGATGAAATAAAAAAATGGTTAGAACAAAATAACATGCCTTTTGATCCAGATTTGAAAAAACTCTCGCTTCTGGCAAAAGTAAAGAAGCATAAGCCTGAACCAGAATACGAAATTGATGATATTTTAGGGCAATACGGTCACACAGTGGTAAGTCTGCCACCATACCACTGTGATCTTAACCCTATCGAGTTAATTTGGGCACTGGTAAAGTGAAAGGTCGCTGCGCAGAATGTGGGTGCAAAAAACATTAAGGAGCTAACCGAAGATGCATTCAATTTGATAATAGCTCGGGATTGGAAAATTGCTTCGAGCATGTTAAGAAAATTGAGAAGGAATATTATGATCGTGGAAGAACATTGTACCATGACATAGATCGTTTAGTTATTCAGGTTGGTGCAGACAGCAGGGACTATGAGATTGATTCAGAAATAATTGACGAATCAATGTCAGAGCTTAAAATAAACGACACGATCTTAAGGCGCGGTTGCAGTACAGTGTGTAGCTAATGAACGCATGACCTTACCCCCCACAGAAGGACGAACGTAGCCCCTCGCGGTGCGGTGCGGTGGGGCGCTTAAGTATGTCACAGCGTAGCGTAATACAGTTGGTAAATCGTTTTCGACTGTATCTGAATTACATTTTCGTGAAATGGTAGTAAATGGGTAGGTACAGTCACGGACTATAATTGATAAGCCACTTTCAAGATTTTCAATTTTGCAGTTTTAAACATTCAAGAGATTACACGATTAAATACGAACTCAAACCGAATGCTCGGAAACAAAATGACACATTACTAATAATCGGAAATAGTCTTATCCATAGAGGTTGAAAAATGACTTATAAATTGTCAATGATAAATCCATAAAATGGTGGTTACGTGTATCCCAATCTATTTGATACTGACCTCCTTTGAATTAGGGCGGCTTCGACCAAACTGGAATAAATCTTATTTTCGGAATAAATCGATACTTACTCGAGAGTAAATCAATTTCACGTTTAACCAACTACAATCCGAGGAATAGTAACGCTAGTCGGGAATAGTCACTGTATCACCGATAAGCATGGAATACGGAGTTATTCCAAGAATAATAAAATGGCGTCCTATTGTGTTGTGCTGTCATTTCAAGTCAACACAAGGAATTTGTTGAAATAAATGGACGCTAAGAAAACGCGGAAGCGCAGCCGTGCGAGGAGGCGTGCAATAGCGGACTGTGGTGGTGCGGGAGCCCGCACTCGGCCGTCGTCGGTCGGCAGACTACCCGCTCCTCTCGTTATCTTGAGAGCAGCGCGCGGTCTCAACACAACTCAAACTCCGCGCTAAAATGGATTGAATTTGTCACCATAAACAAATCATTCATTCCAGATTTATTAAACCACCACTTATCATGAAATCATAGTTCAGATGATTAGCCAAATTTTAGCAAACCAAAAAATATCATTCGAATAAATAATATGCTTCAAGCGATTAATCTCGAAAACCAGCAGAAATTCGTTCAAAAATTGGCAACGCAATCTGTGCCGTTAGAGGAAATATCTGTACAGCTTGCAGTGATAAAACAGGGTCCAAGCGTTACTATGTTCAAAGATGCAAAAAACCTGTAGATACCGAAAGTTTTTCCACCCATTGAAAATCAAAGGAATCTTATATCACTGCACCAATTACTGGCAGATAGAGCAGTAAAAATAAATTTAGATCGATTCGCTGAGTATAAATAAACAAACCAATAAAAAGGATGATAAAAGGTATACGTAGTAATGATATAGTGCGGGCCTGTGGACGGTGAGCTATGGGCTAGCTCGCCGTCCGTCCGTCTTATGATGACAGGCCGTGTCGACGGCGCGTTCGTGTTCCACGCGCGCCTCAAGGAGAGTCAGCAAACAGGGAGGGGTCCGTAAGGACCGACGCCTGCCAGGGTTGCGGGACTGTTCGAAAGAGATACCGCGGCCCTGGAACACAAAGGGCAAAGGAAGGAACATGGATGGGTTTTAGTCAGTAAAAGTCTGACACTCCCTCCTGCTCAGCCCAGAGCGGGAGGGGTTATTTGATGATTTCCCATCGGTAAAAAAAAAAAAAAAAAACAAAAAAAAGTAATGATATAGTGGTACAAGTGTAAGTATAGCATATACTATAAGACAATGAAACATTTTTCAAGATTATTACAATTTGAAGCAACGGAAATCCATGAAAAATCGAGTAATTCCACTTTGCCCCACCAAGCCCGCCACCCTGGTGTGGCAAAGTGGACTGCCTAAAATTTTGCAGTGGAATATGCCCCACTATTCTGATTTGATGGGGCGGATAACACTAGCATAAACACTTTGTGGATTCTGCCCCACTAGGGTTGGCACCTCAGGATTTGTGTATGAAGGTTAACATGTATTTTTACATTTGTTTGTAAAAAAAATAAATGTAACCACTGACGTTAGGATTTGACAAGTCTGAGACAAGCAAACGTAAAGCTAAATACATCAAAATGGTTATTTAAACAGTGTATTAAGGTTCTACTTTTGTAAAAAACTGTCACATATTAAATCTTCCTGGATTTAATTAAATACATTATATAGTTTTGCTGTATTTATTCAATTTAGTCTGATATAGCTGTGACATTTGCTATTTGTATTCCATTTACGTTCCGATCCATCCGTTGCAAACATTAAATGATTTAAAAATATATTTAGATGTTTGCCCAGAAATTGATACATTATCACTGTTGATAACTATTAAATAACAAAAAACGAAGAATAATGTACGAGAACACTATTACTAAAGGGATAATTTAAATAATAATTATTAAAAGAAATCGTAAATACTATATTACTAGTATCGAAACGTAACGTAACCACAGATTGTGAAAGAATGCGTTCAGAAACGCTTTATGAGAGTTATAGTTTTATGTTAATTTATTAAGTCTAGTTATTAAGTCTTGTGATATGTACTTGTATTATTGTCATATTATTATTTTTAATCTTTAAATAAATCAAATACTTATTAAATAATAAAAAAATGCGTTGAAATGCATTTGAAAGTAATAAAAATATCGGAAGGATTTAAGTTTAAAAAAAAATCTATATCATTTTATCCCGGCTTCGAAAAAGTAAATAAATACTTGTAATTATAAGCTCATAAAATTAGCTACGAGTCGTATGGTTACATCACTAATTACGCCGCGAACACAAATGTCAAAATAGGTCTATTATTTTGAGGTCCTTTACGTACAAACATCATGGCTTCATTTGTTTGTTAGTATTTTTTTATTTAATCTGAGATTAAAACATGCTGTTGGAGTAAAAATGACTAAACCGGTTATGGTTCACCACTGCCTCGCCCACCGCGACTTATCGGTTGTCCTTGTCTGACATTTTTTATTTCATTCTGTTTGTTTACAAAATAGACGGACATTTGCATTTGTGGAGTGGTGGTGAGTGGTATTGAGTTTATTGTAAGTATTTTCGTATTTATTTTTCATGGATGCTGATGATTTGTGTAGATTTTTTTTAATAAGATATTTTTTGTGTTTTTCAGCTTTACAAAAATGGCAGAAGACTCTGTAGCAGGAAGTTCTAGTGGGCAAACTGGCCTTGAATTTATAAATGATGGAAAATGTATTATTAGAGCTGGGCATCAATACTATTTCAAAAGAAAGTACAAAAATGCATCTGAAATTTGGGAATGCAAAAACAGAAGGAGACAAAAGTGCAATGGGTCGATTGTAGTGAAAGTAAGTCCCTACTTATTAGTAATTCTTTTTACTGACTCACTTTTAGTAATACGGGTCTAATACAATTTAAAATAATAATAATACATATACATATAATATTACTTGAAGTTGTGCTATGTTATAAATATTTTCTAATACCTACATTTTTTTGTTTTCAGGGAAATATACTTTTAAACGAAAAACCTCACCAATGTCAACCTGATTTTGACCGAAACAAAGTGACAAAATTAATGCAGAAAATAAAGAGAGAAATCACTTCAGCAGACGTACCAAGCATTTCAGCAACATACGACAAAAATGTAGCTTCCTTATATTTAGAAAGTAGCAACAGCAATATTGTGAGTAAAATTCCTCCATTTTGTAAAGTAAAGTCTGCATTGAATAAATACAGAAACAAAAATGCTAATGTAAAAAAAATATATTACAATACATTATCAGAAATAGAAGTTCCTGAAAAATTTCATTCTTTTTTACTTGCCAAGTATATTGACGAAGATATTTCTATTTTAATATTTTGTTCAGAGCATGCTAAGAATTTGATGAAAACCCGCAAACATTTTTTTGGCGATGGCACTTTTAAAAGTTGCCCACAACCGTTCATACAATTGTATTCGTTGCATGCTGATTTGGGTAGCTCCCAACAAACAACAAATATTGTGCCATTAGTATATGCTCTTATGAGTACTAAATCAACCAAAGCTTACACCGCTCTCTTTTCTGTAATAAAATCACAGATTCCGGATTGGCAACCACATAGTTTTCAGTCGGATTTTGAGGCAGCGGCTATGACTGGTTTTAAAAATGTCTTTAAATCAGCATCAATCAAAGGGTGCTTTTTTCATTTTTGTAAAGCAATTTGGAAAAAGGGGAAAGGGTTAGGGTTGACAAAATCTAAATATTTGCGAAAACAAGTAGCGCTTAGCGCAGTCTTACCCTTATTACCAGAAGAAAAGATTTTTGAAGGTTGGTTTTACATAGCCGCACAAAGCCCAGATGACGAAAAAAGTAAAGAATTTAGAAAATATATGCTGCGCAATTGGCTGAAAGATAACTTTTTAAAAGTGTGGTGCGTATTTGGGGCAAAACACCGCACAACTAATGCCCTCGAAAGTTGGCATAATAAACTTAACAAAAAAATTCTTAAAAAAAGCCCCAGTTTATTAAGACTTCTTAATGTCTTATACGAAGACATAACGCTTTCAATAGTTAAATCTATGCAGAACCAACCTTCCAAGCTACGCCTTGATAAATATATACAAAACGATCAGAATATACAAGATGCCCAAATGGAGCTCATAAACGGCGACATTACGGTTGGACATTTTTTGGAAAAACTAAGATAGTTTTTCCAAGAAATCTATTTTAGTTTTTCCAAAAAATGTGAACTAAACAAATACAAAATCTATGATTTTAGATGATTTCAATTCTTATAAATAGTCAGTACTCAAACTAATATAGTGGCTGTTTGTTATGATAATTATTTTGTCAACAGTCAGTATTTACCTACTTTCGTTAGGATGTTTCTTATTTGTATTAATAAGACTTTTTGCTATGTAAAATTTTATCATTCTATAATTTTAGTTTTTGTTTTTTAGCCGGAAGTAATTTCGTGGCTGTTTTTTTTGCATATAAATTGTTTTTATTCATAAGGTAATACATAAGACTGTTTTATACCATGTCGATCAATGTGTGATTCTATAATCTGTGACTCTATAATCTGTGATTCTATTTTTTGTAACAAGTAATTTAGTGGCTGTTTGTATGTATATAGTTTAAATTTATTTTTTTTATTTATAACGTAATCAGTAAGAAAATACCTATATCTACACAAACCATACAAAATGATGACGAATCTGTGATTTTGAATAGTTATGTAGTAAATATGTTTCGTTTTAAGAACATATCATAAGAACAAATCATTGTTTAATTCGTGATTATCAAGATTTATCTTAGTTAGTAAGATTTTATTTGTAAAAGGTATACCAAATGATGAAGAATCTGTGATTTTGAATAGTTATGTAGTAAATATGTTTCGTTTTAAGAACATATCATAAGAACAAATCATTGTTTAATTTGTGATTATCAAGATTTATCTTAGTTAGTAAAATTTTATTTGTAAAAGGTAATTAATCTGTGATTTATAAACCGATTCCTTCCAGAAATAAATAGTACATTAAAATTATTTA
Source organism: Eugnorisma glareosa (assembly GCA_947578425.1). Classification (NCBI taxonomy): domain Eukaryota; kingdom Metazoa; phylum Arthropoda; class Insecta; order Lepidoptera; family Noctuidae; genus Eugnorisma; species Eugnorisma glareosa. The sequence goes on along the minus strand of OX387960.1, from coordinate 11,668,179 downwards.
TTTATTTTTTACTTTTATTTAAACCACTTCGCTACGTATTAAATCTAAGCTTCCAGCACTAATAACGTTTTACTTACAGATATAGGTATACATTTTTTTTTTTACAAACAAATGTAAAAATACATGTTAACCTTCATACACAAATCCTGAGGTGCCAACCCTAGTGGGGCAGAATCCACAAAGTGTTTATGCTAGTGTTATCCGCCCCATCAAATCAGAATAGTGGGGCATATTCCACTGCAAAATTTTAGGCAGTCCACTTTGCCACACCAGGGTGGCGGGCTTGGTGGGGCAAAGTGGAATTACTCGAAAAATCTTAGGATATCCTCTAAGAGATGTCGCAAGAATAAGGATAATTTAGATCAGTGGTTCTTAACCGGTGGTCCCAGGAAGCATCCCAAGTGGTCCGCGGAGCCATCTTAATAAATAAAATAAATGACAACGAGTCGACTCGATCGACCGATATAGACAGAGGCAGAAATAAATTAAGAGACCGATGCCCCGAGGCGTTAATAGGCAATTATAGCATACTCGTACATACACAAGTTGCAAAAAATTCAAGAGAAAGTAGGCTGCAGCCTACTTTCTCTTAGTCTAAAAGTCGACCAAGAAACTCCTGTATAAAGGATCGAAAAAATTCTAACCCGTCCAAAGCAAAGTGTCATTAAAATTTCGAACTCGCTCTTGCAGCCTACTTCCTCTTGAATGTTGATTTCGTCTGTAAATCGATCAAGTAACTCGTGTACAAAAGGTCGAAACAATTCTAACCTCTTCAATGTAGGGTTATTAAGCTTGGAGCCTTAGTTAATTTTGTTCTACATATTGTCGCCCTTAATAGGATCTCGCATGCAATTAAGACGTCAGTTGTTTCGTCGCCATCTTTATATGTCAGGCTGTCGTTGTGCGTTTCGTGGTACTGGAATGAAAGTTTGTTTCATTTTTAACACGTTCAAGTTCAAATAATCAAACGCAGCAGGCCATGTCGGACAATGCTGGGCGACACTTAACTTTCCCTATAAGCCACACAAAAATTTGAAATTGACAAAAAAACGACTTTGCGTTTTATTTAATTATATTAATTTAAATGCATTTTTAACATACAAAACATTGACATAACCGCGAAAATCTTTATAAATGTGAAGATAATCATAAACACGCTACGACTACTAACAAACTAGACTAGCTTCTGCTTGTGATTTCATCCAATAGATTTATATATTTTCATTAAAATGTGTGACTTTGATGATGCCTTTGAAATAACGGAGGAAGATCTGACACAGCTTCAAAACATTGAAATATCACTGCTGAACAGTAGTTTTCGTATTAGTTCAGACGAAGAAGAGCAAATAGCGCCTACAAGGCAAACACGACGAGTACGTATCATCAGATCGGATAGTGAAGACAGCAATTCAGGATATGGGGTCAGTACGCAAGAAACTAGAGTTGCCGCGAATAGTGGTTATAGCGAATAGTCGAATACCGATTAATCGCCATTCACTTTGGCTAATAGTCGAATAACTCGACATCACTATTCGACATAAAAAACACATTAAACACATTAAAAATATTTCTAATTTCTTCTAAGGTTGTGAGAAAAGAAAACAATAAAGTTAACGAAATCTGTTTCGTGTTATACATATTTACATATATGTAGTAAATTTAATTTTCCACTTTTAAATGCTGGCAACCCTTTTCATAGTTTACGGGGAATACCCCGTTTTGTATAACCCAGCGTTTATTATTATAGGGGATTTCCCGCTCAATCAATACGCTTGTGTTTAGGAATAGGCGGCACGCATTTGTTATTTGATTTTAGACATCGGTTGTCGTTTTTTTATTTCTATACTTATTTGAAAATTGCTATTGATATAAGACTTGATGAATACTTAATTAGTTAAAGTGTTACTTAAAAAGAAGAACAATCATGCCTAACCCAGGAAAAAAATCTCATATTTGGCTACATTTTGAAGAGGAAGAGAACAGTGCAAAATGTGTTTTGTGTGGTGTAAAAATAAGTAGAGCAGCAAAAAAAGCAGGAACAACGGCTTTGCAGAATCATTTGAAATTCAAACACCAAGGTTAGTTTTTTTTACTTAAATTATTTTACCGTTACTAAGTAATAATAGAATTTAGTAAGAATATAATATTTGTTTCAAAAGTTATTTTCATTTATGAAGTATATTATATTGTACTATTGTGAGTATTTGTGAGTTTTGTAGCACATTATTTAAATAATTGCATTGCCGCTACCTACGTTCCTGATTAAGGGTTCTTTTCTTTGTTCGCAGATGAGTATTGTAAAATTTATGGAAGCTCAAGTAGTCATGCTCGACATAATGCTCCCGCAGAGTCATCTTCAAGTACCTCCTCGTCCACCCAGTTGCCCAGTCAGCCTTTGGTGCAACAGTCACTGCAACAACTACTTGAAAAAAAAAAAAGCTCTGGGACATCAACGATAGCCGAGCAAAAAGATATCACTACTTGATTGGTGAAATGATTGCTGTTGACAACGAGCCACTTTCCATCGTCGATCATCATGTGGGCTTTAAACGTGTTATTATAATGCTTTGCCGCAATACACTATTCCTGGCAGGACATATTTCACCGAGAAAATAATTCCAGACATGTATGAGAGAGTGGTTAACAAACTAAAAAACGAGTTAGAAAGGGCTGAAGCTATAGCATTCACTAGCGATCTTTGGACTTCTTCTGTAAATAATGCTGCATTTCTGAGTTTCACAGGACACTGGATATCAGAAAACTTTAAACTGAATCATGCTGTTCTAAACATGGCACATTTTCCTGAATCACACACATCAGAAAATATCAAAAGAGAACTGTTACAGTGTGTAACGAAATGGGACATACCCATCACTAAAATTCAAGCGATTGTTCACGATAATGGGGCGAATATGGTTAAAGGAGTTAAGGAAACTCTACTTCCTTCAGAGCGTTGCTTCATACATACTCTTCAGCTGGTGATAAATAATGCATTAGATAACAGTTCTCCAATAAAAGTAATTCTTACTAGTGCCCGCCGCATAGTGACACATTTTAATCATTCAGGATATACAAAACTTGAAAGTATTCAATCTGAGCTCGGACTTCCTAAGCATAAACTGATTCAAGATATTCAAACTCGCTGGAACTCAACATATTACTTACTGGAGCGTCTATCTGAACAAAAAAGAGCAATTTCGGTGTATATTTCAGAATAAAGGAGCGTGAATTTTGAAAATTTGACCAGTGATCAGTGGGAGGTTATAGAACATCTGTTAAAGCTCTTAAAACCTTTCGAAGAGATAACAAAAATCACGAGTTCCACATATGCACCTATATCAGATGTGATACCTAGCACTGTTTCATTAAGCAGATACCTAATGAAAGATGCGCTGATTCAACAAACTGCACACGTTGATGATTTTAGAAAGGCGTTGATAGAAAATATGGAAGCCCGTTTTAACTTGGACGATCTATGCTTTAGGAAGACATATTACTTGTCGACATTTTTAGACCCCCGCTACAAGAACTTTTACTTTGACGCTACCCAATTGAACGGATCCGTAGAGCTGCGCTCAGAGAAGGTCTTAGGCTTTCTTTAGATGACGAAAATGATGATTCGGATCCAGAAACGGCATCCAAAAGGTCTCGTTTAGACAATGAAAGTGAGCAGATCGATTCGGAAACTCAAACTATTTTGGGCATGTTTTGAAGAATCATCTATAGAGCAACCTACTGAAGAGCAACCCAAGAATGCCACTGCTGAAGAAATCGCCAACTACATCGCATTACCAAAGGCTGACAGAAAAATAAACCCATATGAATGGTGGACTTTGAGTACCAATAAGAATAGATTTCCTATTTTAAGTAAGCTTGCTAAACGATACTTAATCACACCAGCAAGCTCTGTTTATTCCGAAAGACTATTTTCCGAGGCAGGTTTAATTTACGAGGAAAAACGAAACCCGACTTGCTCCCGAACGTGCAGAAAAAATTGTTTTTTTGCACCACAATCTGCCTCTGTTGGATTTTAAATATTAATTAAAAAGCCTAGCTAATTTAATTTCATGAATATGATAGGCACAGGCACATATTACAGATAACAATTGATATTTTGTATTGTTTTAATAGGGAAAATAATTAAAGAAATGTTTATTTTTAACTCATTAGTTTTTTTGTTCATTAAAAGTTTATTTTAGACGATTATTCGCCGAATGCCGAATAATACTAGCTATTATTCGGTATTCGACGAATATCAAAAAAATGTCGAGTAATGCCGAATACCGAATAATAGCGAGTATTCGCGGCAGCTCTACAAGAAACTTCAAGCGTTACACCAACCACGAGTTCTTGGAGTGAACCAACAGGTAATCAACGCCAAATAATTCCTTTTACCGAGGTTTCTGGTGCTCCGCTGCATGTCAGATTATCTATGAATAACAAATAGTGCATAACACAAATCGATATGCTATTCGTAACATTACCAATATGCCTGAAGCTACAAGAGGTGCACGTATTAATCAGTGGAGTCCGACTAATATAGAAGAAATAAAAAAAATGTTTGGCCTAATTTTATTCATGGGTTTAGTGAAATTACCCAGATTGGCACACTATTGGTCTAAAGATAAAATTATCGGGCATCCCTTTCCGAGAACAGTGATGCCCCGAAACCGATTTGAATTACTTTTGAAAATGCTACATTTTTCTGATAAAGATGATGAAAACAAAGAAGACCGACTACATCGAGTACGTCAACTGGTGGATAATTTAAATGAGAACTTCAAAAACAACTATACCCCTGGTGAAGATATTTGTATTGACGAGAGCATGGTTCCATTCCGTGGCAGAATAATATTTAGGCAGTATAATAAACAAAAAAGACACAAGTATGGAATCAAAGAGTTCAAATTATGCACGATTCCTGGGTATACTTATAAGATTAGCATTTACGCAGGAAAAAACGACGATACAAATACAACGCCTACAAACGTAGTCATGTCTTTATGCGAAGATTTGCTCAACAAAGGACACACTTTGTATACCGATAATTGGTACACAAGTGTAGATTTGCCACGGCAACTATTAGACAAAGAAACTCATTTAGTAGGCACCATTCGAAAAAATAGAAGACAGCTTCCCAAACATGTTGTTACTGCTAAGCTCAAAAAAGGCCAGTTTGCTGCAGCCGAAAGCACCGACGGAATAACCATGATGAAATGGAAGGACAAGCGCGATGTGTACGTTCTGTCCACGAAGCATTCGGTACGGTTTCATCATGTAAATAAACGAGGAAATGTGGTATCAAAGCCAAAGATTGTTGTAGACTACAATAGAGTCAAAGGAGCCGTTGATTTGGCTGATCAATTAGCTGCTTACTCTACACCACTGCGAAAAACAATAAAGTGGTGTAAAAAACTCGCTATTAATTTATTGCTTAATACTACGTTAGTAAATGCTATGATTCTATATAAAAAAGTTACAAATAAACACATTTCTGTAGTAGACTTCAGAAAAGAAATATTACAAGAGTTTTGCTCGAATCCTATGACTGAGACGGATGAGATTCGTGAAAAAAGATCAAAAAGAGTGAAGCACAAACTAGTAAAGAAAGAAGGAAAAAGTAGTATTATTAGAAGAGGGTGCTCTGAATGTTACAGGGAAAAAGTAAAGATGCTAGGTAGAAATCAAGCGAAAAATAAAGTAAAAAAAGTAAACACATTCTGTGACGACTGCCCAAATAAACCGTTTCTTTGTTTAGATTGCTTTAATAAAGTACATCGTTCTTTTTAAAATATTTCTTTAATGTGATTGTTATTTTGTTACTTTTAGTTATTTCTAAAACTAAAATACTGTTTAATTTATATTAATTTACGTAGTAAATATGATAAAAATGTAACACTTTCAATCTGATCAGTGATTAGTGATCTCAAATTATTTTTTAAGTTTCATTGTGATTATACTGTACCAATTTCATAAGTTTAACACAATAAAACCGAGTTTGATTAATACTATCATGATTTTTTATTTCATCTTTAAGGTGGAAGCGCAAGGGTAGCCCGCGAAATTTAAATGTTCGCAAGTTTATTGCAATTTGCATGTCAGTGACAAGTTGTATGTTGATGAAAATATGAATCGCGCCAGTAACACGTATGGAGTTACAGAATTATAATCATTCAAATCATCAATACAGCTCTCCAAGTTCATATAATCACAAGCTATTTCATGAAAAAGTCACTTTTTGAGATTATATGAACTTGGAGAACTAGCGCTTCAAATGATAGCAAATGGACTGGGATTGCTGAAATCTCATGTCTGTCTATTGTTTGCACCAGTTCATAACATAACATCATGCCGGTACGCTGTGTAGGGGTAATTACATGTGAACCATTAAAAAGTAAAAAATAAAAACTTTTTTCCCGTCAATGACTTCTAGAGCTAAAGTTTATTTTTTACATTTTAGTGTTTTTGAGGTCGGTTTTATTTTTAGCAAAAACGTTTTTTATTTTTAGATCCAAGGGGTTGAACAAAATATGGGTGGCACCTTCTTCGAAATCTACCTCCTCCTGCGGCTTACCGAAGGGATTTTTTTTTAATAGGGATGATTCCTGACTAAAAAATATGATTCTGTTTAGTCCGTCAATTAGATTATCGAAAAATATTGGATACGTGTTTTTTTTATTTATCAAATTAATAAAAAAAAGAAGATGAAACGCGTCAAAGATAGAGAGATGGATTTTAATTTTGACCTTATTTTCGTTATCAACGACCCCGAAAACCACGAATACGAGACCCATGACGGAAAAACAAAAAAAAATCCTGGGCGCCATCTCGGATTTTCGTTTTGACCTTATTTTCGTTATTAGCTACCCCGAAAACCATGAAAACGAGACCCATGAAGGAAAATCAAAAAAAAATCCTGGGCGCCATCTTGGATTTTAATTTTCGTTATCAGCCACCCTGAAAACCATGAAATCAAGACCCATGACGGAAAAACCAAAAATTTTCCTGGCCCCATCTAGGATTTTCATTTTAACCTCATTTTCGTTATCAACAACCCCGAAAACCATGAAAACGAGACCTATGACGGAAAAACAAAAAAAATCCTGGGCGCCATCTTGGATTTTAATTTTGACCTTATTTTCGATATCAACGACCCCGAAAACCATGAAAACGAGACCCATGACGGAAAAACCAAAAATTTTGCTAGCCCCATCTTGGATTTTCATTTTAACCTCATTTTCGTTATCAACAACCCCGAAAACCATGAAAACGAGACCCATGACGGAAAAACAATAAAAATTCCTGCGCGCCATCTTGGATTTTAATTTTGACCTTATTTTCGTTAACAGCTACCCCGAAAACCATTAAAACGACACCCGTGACTCAAAACCGAATTTTTTTCTCGGCGCCATCTTGGATTTTCATTTTGACCTCATTTCGTAATCAGCGACCCCTAAAACCATGAATCAAATATTCAAATCATTTATTTCTTTGCAAACATGGGTATACAAATGAGTACATAGATGTTGTCATAGAAGTTAGTTCTCCATGTTCTGCCGTCACATGGGCATGCAAATCTTAATCAATAAATAACAATTAGAACATTATTATAATTCCATTTTACATATTAATGTCAAATCATTTCCATCACAATAAATATAAAAAATGTCATAATATTACATAAAATGTCACTGGTTACAATATGTCAATGGATACAAAACAAGCATGTCTATTTAAATAAGTACTAATAATTATTATTAACAAGTGCATGTCAGGAATAATAAACTGAAAACAAGATGAGTACCAAGAAATCGATCATAAAGTCATTTAAAATTGCTACAACATGGATACTTAATTCCCACCGATTTTTTCCGATAAGAACTCCGAGACATTATAATACGATTTACTTATGAGAAAGTTTTTTAAATGTCTTTTAAATAGATTAACATTTGATGTTTTGATCGATTCTGTTATGTGATTATATATAATTGGTGCCATGCAGAAAACACTTTTATGCATCAGAGCTGTCTTAGACTGTCTTGCACATAACATATTGGCGTGAAAAACATCAAATATAGGAATATCCATAAAATTTCCTCGGCGCCATCTTAGAGTTTCATTTTCGTTATTTGCGACCCCGAAAACCGTGAAAACGGCAACCATGACTTAAAAACGCGCGCGTTCATTCTTTTTCAATTGGTAGAGGAAGCTCGCGCGGTGGTCCTATATAAATTTCATACACATTGCTTTGGTAGTATATGTGTTATCTTCGAATATACATATGACGCGGACGCGCGCGTTCGGCGCGAACGCGCGATCTTCCTCTACCAAATGAAAAAGGAAGAATGAACGCGCGCGTACGCGTCTCATACAAAATCGTTGTTTTCTATGGGCAAAAGCTGAATAGAGCTGAATAAGTCTGAGTAGACCCTAAGTCGTGCAAAAGTCCAGTCACGCAACCATCAATTCGCGCAACTGTTCTTTCGCGCAAAAGTCCATTCGCGCAAGTGTATTGGCGCGCAAAAGTCCGTTCGCACAAAAGTTAAATCGCGTAAAGGTCCATTCGCGCAAGTGTCCTTCGTGCAAATGTCTTTCGCGCAAGTGTCCTGATACCTAAATTAATAAACCGTACTTACTACTTAAAAAAATAAAATAATATCGTCTAAAAGATCAAAATGGTTTAAGCGATCACCACACTCGATCTTAACCCGTGTGTGCGTGTATCTGCATGAACAATGCACACAAACATAGAATCGCAACGAATTTGCCTTTCTCTATCGAGTGAATTTTAAGCACGGACTCTTAAGACGACTACAACACCTAAATTAGCAACTCTATTTGTGGTGGTTCAAACTTCGCTTGAAATATTGTTAGAATAAAGTTCTAATCAGCTTGCACTACAAAGTGGTTGTTACGTCAGTCACTGCGGGCCGAATAGTGCGAAATTAGTGTTTTTTTGTGATTTACAAAAAATCTATTGATTGGACTAAAAAAGTAAAACACTATCATGCTAACATGTTGCATGTAGAATTATTTGCCAAAAAATCAGAATCATCAATCAGATCGCATGCATGTATTTTTGTATGGTTTTTACTCGTTAAAAGATATTTTTAGAGATAAGTTCGTGATTTTTTTTTATCGAGCCTAATTAGTGGTATTATGTTTTCAAAACACTATCATATAGCATATATCCTGAAGAATATCATATATTTTTCTGGTTTTGTTTATTGCAGTGAATCTCGAGTTCTTCTCATTATAAAACTCGTGTTTAGGTCCTGTAATCGCCTTAAACACTAATTTTATTGTTTTATACACATACGTGCGTTTGAACGAGTTTATTCGCCTAACTCATAGAGTATGGTCACAGAATAATAAGTACAAGTGTATGGTACCTACCTATATAACATATATAGGTAGTAACTTACAGAGTAGGATAGGCTTTATAGTCATTGGTCTAACTTCAGCGTCGCGGTAGGTTACATTTTTTTTGTGTACCTACCTATTCTACACACTAGTAGGTACCTAGTTACTGCTGTTTTTCTTCTGTGACACTAGGCATATTGACGGGATGACGCGCCTATTATGTAGGTAGGTACCTATTTTACAAGAGCAGTTTCGTAGAATCAAAACATCTAATTGTCAGTTTTACGCTTGTTTTACGTAAATAATGATTCTCACTGCCTTTCAGGAAATAGCAATGTCTCTCCTCCAGGCAGAACCTATTAATTACTTTTTTGGTATTTTGATTTTGCAAGTACCTACCTATCGCTTTTTTGGAAAGTCAATATTTTCGTACGTGCCCATTGCCACTTTCTAAGTAGGTAGGTAGGTACCTACCTGATTTCTGCGAGCTCTAGTAGGTAGGTTCATTATGTGACCGCCAAATTTGACATAATAGGTACATTGTCAGTACCTACCTAGGTGGTACACAGAATATTACCTATTTCAATGGCCAGGTAATTTTTATCATCACATTAGCACCGCACATATGCACCCACCTAATTTTTGATTTCGCCCCGACTTGGTCCCGACTCCCGAAATGCTGGCTGAGATCTCGTGATTTTCGCTCCGGACTTACCTACATACCTACCTACCTATTATTTATATTGTGTTTGGACCAGGGACCGTACAACCCCGAATATAAGTTAATTCTTTCGAAAGTGTTACAGATTGTGCGCCTACAGTAACGGAAAATGTTACCTCTTGGTAGTGGTAGCCCTTTCATAACACTAACGTTAGGGTAACCCTATCAATAAGTTAACTAGTACAAGATGTTACTGGATCTTATATGATTTCCAATTGAAGAAGGTAACCCTTTGAAAGGGTTTGTCGGGGTAATCAAAGGGTTATAAATGAAATAATTTTAAATTACGTTGGAGTGGAGGAATAGGTATTGACCTTATAAGTTTGGAATTATATACTTAGAACCGTTCATTAGTGTTTCTTACTCGATTTGATAGAACGGTGCTTTCTTTTTTAAGTTATAAATAACATCTGAATATTGAAGAAAATGAACAAAGGTAAGCAAGTGTATTTATAATAAAACTGTAAATAACTTGTGTCTGTACATTGAATATATTTTAAACTTTTAATGGGGGTGTAATAAGTAATCAATATAGATACCAAATCACCAATTTTTATATTTTTGCCTTGAAAATATCGCTGTAAGTGATAATGCCACCCATTGTGTCACCCTATTTTAAACTGACTTCAAAAAAGGAGGAGGTCCTATGTTCGTGTGTATTAATTTTTTTAATGTATGTTTACCCGATTTCTCCCCCATTTGTGGACCGATTCTCAAAATTCTTTTTTTATTTGAAAGAGTATACCCATTCAAATTTGGTAATGATCTAATGCTGATCTTCGGAGATATACAATGGAACTCTTCAAAAATAGACGGCAAATCTGTCGTGATTGTTGCAGCCGCTTGGATGCTTATTGTTTATGCAATATCATGACGTAACATCACGCCTGTATGCTCTGAGGGGGTACGCAGGTGTTTACAATACACACAGATTTCGACAGTTTAGGTATGGTAAGTTCCATTTATTGGGGATAAGCCTATTACCTTGACATGTATTGTTAACAATGTAAAATAAATGCATAGCAAATATTTACAACAAAAATGGAAAAATAAAAATAAACTTTTTTGCAAAATATAAAACTGACTTCAAAAAAAACACAAACAAAAAGAAAAACCATTATGTGAAAAATAACTTAAGCTTCAGAAGCCGGTGACAAAAACACCAAATCAATCAAACAAAGGTCAAGCTTCAGAAGTTGGTGACAAAAACACTAAATCAATCAAACAAAGGTCAACAACTTCTGAAGCTTGACCTTTGTTTGATTGATTTGGTGTTTTTGTCACCGGCTTCTGAAGCTAAAGTTATTTTTCACTTTTTTGTGTTTTGCTTTGTGTTTTTTTTAAGTTGGTTTTATAAGTTCTACTTTAAGCTTTTATGTAATTTTATGGTATTCATAACAAAGTATATTCTATCTATCTATTCTATACCTACATATAGACAAAATCTGTCTTGTCTGTATTTGTCCAATAAAATTGTTATAGGTCTAGGAGGAGGAGGAATTATATATTTTGAATGGACAATGATTTAAGAACGAGATTTATGAGGAATTTAATTTTTTTATGGAAAACTTATTTTTCTCATTACTCATGTCATCTCATTACATATGTCATTACTCAAATCAGTGTCCATTCAAAATATATAATTCGGAACCTAGATATTCTGTAATCCAATCGAAATAAATACACACTACCTTAAGAATATGTTTGATTTACAAATTATTTTGGTATTACGTTTGTATGAACTACGCATGCTCCGCGGGCCTCTTAATAGGAGCATTATAAGCCACAATGTAGTTTAATTTATATTTGTATATCTGACTCTAAATTGTTTTATAGCCCAGACAATATTATGCCACAAAATTATTTATTACTAGTTTTATAATAATAATTCGTTTTTTTTAGAGCACATATATACGAGTATTTCAGACAGCGACAGAAGCTCAGACGAAAGTGAATCAATACATTTTGAGGAATTAAGGACAACCGATGCTTCATGCGTGTCAATGCCGGACATTGCAACCGACATTAGACGATAATGCGTCTACTCCCGATTTGTCTTTTGAAAATGAGCCTAAAGAAATGGAAGATAAGGCTATAAATACTGATAACTCAGACAATAGCAAGGAAAATGATATTCATGAATGTTATTCTTTTTCTTTATTAATTGCAAAATATCTAAGCAAGTTAGAAGAAGGACGACGTAACAAATGTATGCATCAAATAGCGCATGTGGTCATGCAAAGTGTTCAAGAACAACAATCAAAACAAAAGCAGTAATACTGAAAAATAGCGTTTTTCAATAATAGGTAATTACTTTGATTTTTTTTTTAAGATTTTTATTTATTCATAAACGAAATCATTCCTTTTTTAAAATTATAAAGTAAGAGGATCAAATAGAAGACGCCGTTACTGCTAGAATTATTACACAAGAATTTGAAATCAACACTTAACGAAATTATGGCTCGGCTTAAAAAATATACAATTGGCTCAAAAAGCATTTAAAAAGTAAAAATGATGTGTAAGCACCTATTTATTGAACGTTGGGAGACCGCTAAGTATAAAACGGTGAAACAATAATTTCTTGCTCGTTTCACTCGCTCTTACATCCTAAGTGCCGGTCGAATAACTGAAAAAAAAAACTCGCTACTTCGACGGTCTAACTAATGAATAGAACTAGTGAGAGCAAACCATATTTTTTAACCTTTATACTTAGTGGTCTTCCAACGTTAAAAAATAGGTACTTACATTTTATTTTTACTTTTGAAACTAGTGAGAACAGAGTGAAATTATTACTTAGCGGTCCCCGACAGTAAATAAGTAGGTACATATTATTTTTCACATTTTTAAAGTATTTCTCTCATTCGAATAAATCTTGATTTGAACGGATCAACATTACATCCTGTAACAAACTTCCACCCAGATTACTTCTTAGAGGGTTTAATATAAATTTTACTGATGAAAATAACCGCTCCACTGATACCTGCGTTGCAGGAGCTGCAAACACTACATTAAATTGATGCTCCCTTGTTCGCCCAGTGGGCTAATTAATATATTGGTATTCAAGGGTAGTCTGGGTTCAAATCTTAATTTACTTAACATTCCAACAAATGTATTTAATGACGACCTCTCAGCTAACCCACGAGTTGCCTCAGTTTTTTTAGATAATTTTCTAATGGTAATGTTGTTTGAACATGCTGCCTGGTGCTAGAGTCATCTGGTAATTCAGAAATTTCCGTTGGAGACTCAGATAATGTGAGAGATTGCAACTGCTGGAAAGTCTGCGCTATTAATGTTTTTGCCTTCTCACATTCTTGATCAGACAAAATTACGTTGAGGCGACCATCTAAATATAAATTTTCTATGACTAAATCATTATTTAATAAATCAGTTTCTCTACCTTTCATGGCCGTAACTAAGTCCTCTGCAAATGAGGTTCTAATAGCTTCCAACTTTATTTTGCAATTAAGCCATTCTGTGAAAAAGTCACCAATCGTGAGCTGCTCGCGTTGTAATGCTACTGTCGCCTCATAAACAGGTTTAAGGCAAGCAATTAAATTTTTGATTTCCATCCAGAAACTATCAGAAAAAATACTCGTAAGATCAGAATCTTCAACATCTTTTAATGAATACAACCGTACCAACATTTGATAGGTAGACGTCCACCTCGTTGGACAGTCAATTATCGGTTTATTTAAATTGGAGGCCCTTAAAATATTTTTTTATATTTGGTCGGCGTAAGATTTTAACAGCTCTTCGTGCAGTCTGTGTGGTAGTTTTTGCATCCAAATTTTCATTAAAGGCGTCTTTTACAGCAAGTTGAAAGTATTTGCAGCGCAAAACATTGCACGTATCTTGAATGAGTCAGTGCTCCCACTGTTGATAAAACTGTATAGGTCCATGTTTTCATTAAGTTCATAGGTACCTGTCAGATATTTGTTCATCATCATCTTCATCATAATCATTTACCTCATTATCCTCGTACTCACGGCTGGCCTCACTATCGAAATCGGAGTTATTTTCAGTTTGCGCAGTTGTGTATCAAAATTCAGTCAACAACTTTGTAATTTTTTTTTAAATTACTGCCATTATCTGTGGATATTGAATAAATTTGTGCATGTGCATAAAATTGAAATAATACAAAATGTGATTTTTGAAATTTCGTTTTTATCTCGTACCATTTTATTTTACCCTCCCGGATCTAACTAATATTGCCTACAAAGATATGAAATGAATGAAAATCACTTTTTAAACATATTTTTTGACATCACTAATTTAATTTCATCAAATCAAATAAACACCCAATTTTCTGGGTGTTTATGGGTACTTTCGGGTGTTTATCGGGTTTTTATCTAAGCACCGGGTTTAAACCCGGTGGATTGCCCATCTATATATCTATAATCTAAATGCTTTTAATACATCAATGATCTAAATGCAATTTTTTAGGTAGGTATTACCTAATTGGTGAAGGTTGTTCTTTTATGGCTAAATGCATTTACCTCAATGATATTCTCATTGATTTACCTCCTGAAATTTTGGTGTTGGGGCAATTGTATTATCATGGCAAGGGGCAAATGTACGACGTACCTACCTATGGGTGCAACCTTTGCATGGCCTTTAATAGAAGATGTTGATACAATCACCGATGATTACATGGTTAAAATAATGCCGAATCCTACAATAACCAAGCGTAGTATAGGTAATACCTACCTACCTACTTTGATTTCAAATTCAGAACTATGATTATATCGTAAAGCCTTTAATTTTTATTTTTGTGCAAAAAAGTTTTTTTTATTTTTCCATTTTTAGTTTTAATATCCTATACGTACAAATATTTGCTATGCATTTATTTTACATTGATCAATACCTGTCATGGTATGGTAGTAGGCTTATCCCCAATAAATGGAACTTAACATACATAAACTGTCGAAATCTGGGTGTATTGTACACATCTGCGTACCCCTCAGAGCATACAGGCGTGATGTTACGTCATGATGTTTTATATACAATAAACATCTAAGCGATTCCAGCCATCACGACCGATTTACCGTTAATTTTTGAAGAGTTCCATTGTATATCTCCGAAGTTCAGCAACAGATCTTCACAAAATTTAAATGGGACCACCTCAGGAGTAGGTCCTGTATACTCTTTCAAAAAAAAAAAAACCATCAAAATCCATTCATAATTGGCGGAGTAATCGCGTAACAAACATACAAATAAAAAAAAAAAACATACAGACGAATTGATAACCTCCTTCTTTTGGAAGTCGGTTAATAATCTAAAAAATTGGTATAACTGTAGTGTTGGCTGTGTTGGTATCGTAGCCAGTACTTTTACAAAACTAATTTCGTAGAATCAACACGTATTGTCAGTTGAACCATACGCTTGTTTTGTCGGACGCGGGTTGAAAGGGGAAGGGAGGGACGGAACGCGATGCGTGTATTCGTTTCGTTCGCTCGCTGATTCGCTTGTTCATTTCATTCCGTTCTCTTCTCTGCTTTGTGAGGGTTGCGTTGCTGTTCCTACCAGTTCTTATTTGCTTATTCGTAACACTGCATTGCATCCATATTAGATTTTTAATTATAAAAATCGAGTTTAGTGCCAATTTAAATAAAGTGAATACCTACTGAATAGATTCTAATCGTGTCGTGGAGTGCCAGTGCGTCGTCATTTTGTTCGACTTAATATCCAAGTAGGTTTAATCACTACATCAAGGAGTTTATTTTAAAACACTCCATTTTTATTACCGATTTACCATGGGCACGGAAGGACAGACACAGACAGGACAAGACGATATACTCGATAACAATTTTGTTATCGAGATGTTGGTTTCTTGAGGAGTATCGAAGAGTCTCTGAAGGTATTCAAAGGTAATGTAACCTACTTGATCGACTAGATATCAGTTCATAACCTAAGAAATACGTTCTGCGCAATTTTGATTCGGCGGACAAGTTTGTACGCAGCCCCTGCGCTGTCCGCGCGCCGCCCGCTCGCGCGCAAGCTGCGCGCTCCGTTCTCGAACGGTGCAGGAGGTGCGCGCGTCCGCTCGCACAACTGAGGCTCATCCTCATAATTCACGCGAAAGAAGCTATGTGCGCACGAGCTGCCTTGTTAGGGTTGCACTAGCTAGAGCCATAGAGCGGCGCGGCGCACCAAACGTAGGCTGTAACCGCACGCGAGCAACACGCGTGCAGTTCGCAAGCGGCTAGCGAGCGGCGCATACAGCCAGCGCAGCGTCTTGAATAATAATTTATAGGTACCTACGTCAAGGTATCTAATATGGATGCAATGCAGTGTTACGAATAAGCAAATAAGAACTGGTAGGAACAGCAACGCAACCCTCACAAAGCAGAGAAGAGAACGGAATGAAATGAACAAGCGAATCAGCGAGCGAACGAAACGAATACACGCATCGCGTTCCGTCCCTCCCTTCCCCTTTCAACCCGCGTCCGACAAAACAAGCGTATGGTTAAACTGACAATACGTGTTGATTCTACGAAATTAGTTTTGTAAAAGTACTGGCTACGATACCAACACAGCCAACACTACAGTATGACCAATTTTTTAGATTATTAACCGACTTCCAAAAGAAGGAGGTTATCAATTCGTCTGTATGTTTTTTTTTTTTATTAGTATGTTTGTTACGCGATTACTCCGCCAATTATGAATGGATTTTGATGGTTCTTTTTTTATTTGAAAGAGTATACAGGACCTACTCCTGAGGTGGTCCCATTTAAATTTTGTGAAGATCTGATGCTGAACTTCGGAGATATACAATGGAACTCTTCAAAAATTAACGGTGAATCGGTGTTACTGTTCATAAATCTATAGAGATAAACACCGATTCAAATAATTTATCAGATGAAGAGCAAAATGAACGACTTAATGCAGAAAATAGTTTAATAAATGACTGTGAAATAGACACAAGTTTGCGAAGTGTTATAAGCTATAATGAAGAGAAAAACAAAAATAATCCAAATACCATAAACCAAACACTTAGCGAAGCCCATCAAGAGAAATTAGACGTAGAAGGAATATTTTTAGAGGATTCTGAAGAAAATTTGATAGAACAGGACATTAACAATAGTATGAACTTAGACCCTTTGGATTTAATTGATCAACCAAGTCTGAATTATATTGACGAGGAACCTGACAGACTTGGCCAACCTGGAACATCCATACAAGCTATCCCTGTAGAAGTGCCTGCTGTCAATGATATAAATAAAGAAAATCAAAATCAACTCCAACCAAAGAAGCTGACTAGAAATCGCAAAGGAGACCCAAGTGAATGGAGAGATAATAAGAACAAGAAACTTAAAAATTCAGGCCAAGCATATGAAGGTGCTCGTAATAAAAAACATCATGAGAAAAAGAATATTTTAAGTAATTGTGCCTGTAAAAAAGGTTGCGGGTTAAAATTCAATACAGAAGACAGGTTAGCCCTACATACTAATTTTTATAAACTTGCCAATCGAGAATTTCAATGGCAATACATTATACGACATGTTAAATCTAATGATGTTAAAAGGGTGACCGTAAATAGAAAAAGTAACCGATCTCAAACATTAAAATATTATTTTCCCCTCAAAGATGAAGAAATCCAAGTATGCAAGGTATTTTTTTAAACACTCTTTCTATTACTGAGCAAATGATTTACACGGCCTTAGAAAAAATTAAAAGAGATGTAAGTTTGATCGATAAACGAGGCAGGCCTCAGAATAGACCACATCAAATGAAGCTAGATACAGAAGACAGTATCAGAAATCATATTGATTTATTTCCTAAAGTAGAATTGCATTACACGAGAAAAGAGTCTAAACGAGAATATTTGTCTGAATCTCTTAATATTTCAAAAATGTACCGACTTTACAAGTCATGGTTTGCAAATCAGAACTATCCGTATATTGTTGAGATGGCTTCAAAACGACAATATGAAAGAGTGTTTAATACTAACTACAACTATTCCTTTTTTAAGCCTAAACAGGATCAGTGTGAAAAACTACGTAAAAACAAACAAGTGTGTAAATGATACGACCCACGCAGGCGAAATATCGTAAAAAGTTGGCAAAAACTAAAATGTATAAATTTCACGCTAACTGATTTCTATTGTTTAAACAACATTCTTAGTAAAACAGGTTAGCTACCTGCGTATGCGACCCGTTCCCTTTGATTCTTTGTTACCTAGTATCTTAGTCCAAAGTTCAACTTGTTAAGCAGCGGACGTGTTTTGTTTCATTTATTTTTTAAATTCAACTGTAAATTGTATTAAGTTTTTCGGTGGATTTAAGTGTTGTAATGATGGATTCTACTCCTGGAGGTAAGGAACTATTATTATATCTGTTAAAGCATTATTTTTTAGCTGTATTTCTATGGTTTTTCGTATTTCTTGTAAAATCTGCCGCAATTTTTAGTGTGATCAAACTTCTCTTTGTATAAAAGTACCATATCCAGTGGAGTCAAGCCCTCAAATGTACTTTAAAATGAGCATTACATATTCTTATTTTATAAACATTTACAATGAGATGCTCGTTTTTGCGCACCTTGAACAAACTTTATGAATTTTAACATTTATTTTATCTTTTTCCAGGATCAAACTCTGAAGAGATTTATATTAGTAGACGTACTCTTATTGAATATTATAGAGAGTCTACTTCAAGAAAGGACTCTGAAAAAATGCAGTATCTTTATAAAAAAGTGGAAAATGCTCTAAAACAGACTCAAATTTCAAGTGATGCTAAAAGTGTGTTGCAAAAACTAATACATCAATATAAATCAAAACTTGAGAAATATCAAAGACATTTTGAAAGATGTCTTAATGCGCATAAAGATTGGTTTGACCAATATGTTTGTTTTAACGTATCGCTAACTCATAAAAGAAAAGTATCGGTTGGTCGACCCTCTAAGGATTTTGAAGAATTAAGTGAACGAGCTAAACGGCAAAGAACTGAAAATTTACGACAGCAGGTGACATCCGCAGAACTGGCGTATGCCACACAAATGAAATATAGGGAGTGTGGAGAGATAGAAAAATCTAAATTAATAAAAAATGTTTCTCAAGACGTTTTTCCAAGAATGGATAAAAACCATGCCACTCTTTGTCCTGATAAAGCCTTATCTATTGTTATTGAAGGGCAGCTTACGAAGCACCAATATAACATATTAAGAAAAAGTGCAATGGAAGTGAATTGTAATTTATATCCAAATTATGAAGCAATAACCAGAGCTAAAACAAAATGTTACCCTTTTGGTATTTGCACTACAGAAACACGAGCAGACGTACCTCTGCAAAATCTTATGGATCATACGGCTCAAAGGCTATTATTATCATTAAGTGAAGTAATTCAAAGTCTTAATGAAAGCGAACGTCAACATCTTTGCTTGATCTCTAAGTGGGGATGTGATGGTTCTGGAAGTCATTCTCAATATAAACAAAAATTTCAAAATGTCGAATCAACAGATGAATTTATGTTAATTACATCAATAGTGCCAGTACGTCTTGTGAGTATGGATCATGGGGAAAATATTATCTGGCAAAATCCTCGTCCGTCATCGCCGAGATATTGCCGACCTTTGAGACTTCAGATGGCTCACGAGACAATAGAATTGTCAAAATTGGAAGCTGAAAATGTAAAATACCAAATAAAAGATTTGGTTCCAACTACAACTGCTGAATGTATTGTAATACATGATTTGAAATTAACTATGGTTGATGGCAAGATGATTAATGCGCTCACCGATACAAGCTCAGCCATGCGGTGTTATCTTTGCGGGCTTGCCTCTAAAGACTTCAATAATATTAGAAAGTGCATCAATAAACAAGTAACTGAAGAAAATTTTGAATATGGGCTTTCATCACTTCATGCCTGGATAAGATTTGCCGAGTGTATCTTGCATTTAGGATACAAAAAAAAATTAGGAAAATGGCAAGCAAGAGGTGATGACAAAAAAAAATTGTTGCCAGTGAAAAAAAAAGAATTCAAAAAGAGTTTTGGCAAAAACTAGGGCTACACGTAGACAAGCCTCGCCAAGGAGGAGGAACATCGACAGATGGAAATACTGCTCGAATACTTTTCCAGCATGCAGATGAAACTGCACAAATAACCGGAGTAACTTTAAATATTATAAATAGATTCCACACTATCTTGAAAATAATATCAAGTGGTTACAAAATTAATTTTGTAAGATTTAATACGTTTTGCCTACGGACTGCGTCAGCTTTTGACAATTACCCATGGTTCAATATGCCCACTACGGTGCACAAAATTTTAGTCCATGGGCCCCTCATTGTAGACAATATAGGCATTGCTATAGGTCTTTTTAGTGAAGATGCTCAAGAAAGTAGAAATAAAGATCTTAGAAAATACAGACAAAACTATTCAAGAAAATTCTCGAGAAAATTAACAATGGAAGACACTTTCAACAGATTAATGGTATCTTCAGACCCATACATTACTGGGTTAAGGAAATTACCGCCAAAAAAGGGTATAACTTTAAGTGCCAGTGAAACATGTTTAATCCATAATGATTAAATTAATAAATTGTTTTTTTATTTATTTTGCATATCATTTACAATCCTATGTTATGAGTATTTTTTACCGTTAACGCTTCAATAACATTCATTAATAATTATTATTGTAAAACACGTTCAAAAAACTGCAATTTGGATTTTTGCCAACTTTTTGTGATATTTCGCCTCTGTGCGACCGTGACAATGCAAGCAGTGGTAAATAGTGATTACGTTTATTTAGATACCTAGACAAATTCATTGTAGCTTGTACTTGTACCTTATTTAATGCATTAATGGCGTTGTTAGGAATCAAGCGTATACGCACGACCCCTTATCAACCCCAGAGCAACGGAGCTATAGAAAGGTGGCATAGATCATTGAAGTCCGGTTTAATGGCCCGTTTAAGCACAAAATCTTGGGTTTGAAGAGTTACCTACAGTTTTACTGGGGCTGAGAGCTGCAATTAGGGCAGATACCGGGTCGAGCGCTGCAATTTTGACGTATGGTACAAACATAAGATTACCAAGCGAATTTTATCACAAGAGCGATTTACAAAGTAATTTATTAGATGCAGATAGTTATGTTCAAAAATAGAGAGGAATAATTGCGAAAATTTTTCGTGCACAAAGATTTAAATACATGTGAGTATGTTTTTATTAGAAACGACAGTGTAAGGAAGCCACTTCAACCTCCCTATGATGGCCCATACCGCGTCATAGAGAGACAACAAGGCAAAGTTTTTCATATACAATTACCCAATAGGAAAGTACGCGTATCTATCGATCGTCTTAAACCGGCTTATGTAGTTGAGGATGAGGGGATAGAGCCGGGTAAAAAGGATGACTCCTTAAAAACACCGAAAAATAATAACCCTTAAACTAGTACCCAAAACTGTAGTCCACAGCTAGATATACAAAAGCCTGTAACTTATACCACACGCAGTGGCCGCACGAGTAAGAAACCCGTACGTTTCATTTAGATGTAGTATGTAGATCACTAGGTAAGAATTTATTTTTAGCAACGTAAACAACGTTGGTTATAATTGATTTAGATAGGTAAACTTTATTAGTATAGAGATCGAGGACAAACTATTTACAACGAGTACAGTTTTTCAGTCTGTATAAGTTTGGTGAATACGTTTACGACATATTCAATACATACATATCGGTCTTAGTAAGAAGACGCATTTATTATCGATAATTTACACGGTTGAAATACCAAATTTAACCAAAATGGGCTACAACCAGAGTAAACAGCAGAAAGATAACACTGCAACGATTAATCAAACGCTGGCAAATAATCAAGAAAAAGTTGAGTCCAAGTTGAATACGCTAGGATTGGTGTTATTGATCATGGTGGTGTTACTGGTTTTGATTTTGATGTGGCAGTGCTGCAGACATAGTAAGAAAAGTGTCAGATCGTGGTTGCGTAAACAAGTAGTGGCCGATATTGTTAGTCCTCCACCAACTATTAAAGTTGAACAAAAACAACCTTCAGTTGTGTTTAGTTAAGTAAATGTAAGGTGAATTTTAATTTTTAAGATAGGTAATTAAGTTGATTTCTGTTAAATTTGATAAAATTTTGATATTGTGTAAACACCCAAAATTATTCATATAATGTGTTACAATATAATTATGACTTTGTAACGGCAATACAATGTGTTAAACAGTAACTCGCAGATAGGTCAGGTTTCAGTTTCAATATAACGATAACAACCTTATAAAATGTAACTTCTGCGTCGACCGCATTTTTGTTTGTATAACCGGATAGAATTACACCATTGTAAAACATTGTTCATAAATAGCGTTAGACTAAGACCATATTAACATAAATTGTTGTTGTAAAAGAAATCGATTGAAAGAGCGACTGGTAATAAATTTGATAAGTTACCAGTCCTTTCAAACACGTGATTGTACAAGTGATATAATGTACGAATTTCATATGGCGCATCCACACATGCCCGGCGGCACGGCCGGCGGCATGGCCGGCGGCCGTGCCGCCGGCATTTGCCGCATCTCAGCCGCGGCACGCGCGGCTTTTGGTTGCCGGCGGCAGTTTGCTTGCGGCTTCGATACGGAGTGGTAGTGTTGTCGTATAATTTCATAGAAGTAAATAACGAAATGACAGAATTTAACTGGGATGATAGTGCAGTACTTTTATTAATAGAAAAGTATCAAGAAAATGAACCATTGTGGAACCCAAGGCATATGGATTTCAAGAATCGCAACAAAAGAAATGATGCTATTAGGGATATTGCTTCTGTGTTCAACATAGCATCATCAGAAATTGAGAGAAAACTGAAGAATTTATCCAGCCATTATTTTCGAGAAAAACGCAAATATGAAGAATCTAAAAGGAGTGGATCTGGACGGGAAGATGTTCAATTGCCGAAATGGTTTGCTTATAAGGCGTTATCATTTCTTAGTGACAAGAATGCACCGGTACCGACTCTGAACAGCCACGCACCTATTGTAAGTACCCATCAAATTTTTTATAATCAAGTAGACTAGTTGGTCGCCTATTGATCGAAATTCGACCATAATTAATTTAAAATACATATTTCATTACGTAATATTTTCGTAAATAGGGGTACAAAGATTTTTTCTCGCGTATTAATATTAGATACCTACTACCTACAACCCGGTAACAATATATAATACCACGGAGAGCGGACGAGCATACTCTCGTATTTGAACCTTATGCAGTCGGCAAAACGCTCACCGAAAGCGAAGTATTCGGGAATAAGCGCTCATCAAGAGTGTAGGTATAGGCGTCATCAATGGTGACTGTATACATGTAATGTTTATAAGCTTGGTTTTTAGGGTTCCGTACCCAAAGGGTAAAACGGGACCCTATTACTAAGCCTCCACTGTCTGTCCGTCTGTCTGTCTGTCCGTCTGTCTGTCTCCAGGCTGTATCTCATAAACCGTGATAGCTAGAAAGCTGAAATTTTCACAAATGATGTATTTCCGTTGCCGCTATAACAACAAATACTAAAAATAAAATGAAAAAATATTAATTACAATAAACGTGTGAAATCGCAAATTATAACTTTGTTATTTTATTATTATATAGTTGTATGAAAAACAAAGTTATTTTTTGTTGCCGAAAAATGTTTGTATTTTGGCTAGTTGTAGGTAATAGATACGTTCATTTTTCATAGATAATGGTACGGAACCCTTCGTGGGCGAGTCCAACTCGCACTTGGCCGGTTTTTATTAAATATTTACATACTGATTGGATATTTCAAAACATAATGTTAAAGCTTGTTTGCAATTATTTATAAGATTTCCTTTTTATTTTCAGTCTTCTCAAGTTAATATCACTCCCCAGACTACGCTACCTTCGACAAGGAGGTCACGAAAGCGAAACATAGAGGGAGATCCTGAAGTTGATGAAGCTTTGCAATTACTGAGGGAGATTACATCTAATGCAAGGCAACGCGATGATGCTGCTATATTTGCAGACTATATAAGTAGCAAGTTGAGGAAGATGGATCATTACACGATGTGTACAGTACAACATCAAATCCAGAATATTGTCTATGAAGCAGAAATGAGAATGGGTCCGATGAATTTTGATACCAATAATACTACTCAGCCTCTTCGTTATCAAAATGTTCGTCCAGGATACTTCACAGGCCAACCTACAACGTCAACAATGTCACCATCGCCCTCAACTTCGCGCTCTTACTCTGTTCAATCAGACTATGAAATGCAAAATAGCCCAGATGTCAACACAAGTGACAGTCTGTTACAAGTCTTGGAAAATAATTTAACCGAAAATAGTGTTATAGAAGTGTTAAGAAATGTTTCTGATTCCTAAATAAAACAATTATTTGAATAATCATATTTTATTTCTTTAAAACATTACAATTGATATTGCCAAGGAAGCTGACCTTGTTACGATAGAAAATAACATTTTAGCTCATTTCTAATTACACTTGGTTCTACATTTAGAGCGATCTGCGGAATATTTTGTTGCTCTTCGTTCAAAACTCCATCAGTAGTTCTTTCATTTCTCTTCATAAAATTATGCAGATGCACACAAGCCATCACGACAAGTTTTGCTTTCTCATTTTGTAAGCCAATGCGTGAATGTAAAATTCTGAATTTATTAGATAAAATGCCAAACGCGTCTTCTACAACCATGCGCCCGCGACTAATTCTATAATTAAAAACCCTCTCAGGTGATCCTTTTGGGGGTGCGATGTCAGAAGTCCTCCACGTGTGCCTGGCGGCTGCTGGTCCCTCTAGATACGTCTGCAGGGAAGAGCAGTTGCTGGGCCGGTGCACCCTGGGCGCGGCGGTATCCTTCCCCGGGGAATGAGAGGAAATGAGAATTTTCTCTTATCCCTCGGGGAGTGTTACTGCCGCGGCTAATTATTCTGACATGGGTGGGGTCCATTCTGGACCAAAGGTGCGTTCCTCTGCGTGACCCTCTGAAAAGCAGAGGGCATAGCAGAGGAGTAAGGGCGGGCTCGGTGTGCACTTACCCTGCCTCCGAGCAGACAGAGAAGGATGCGATGGATCCTCCTCTGTCACCGTCGATATCGTAATCCCACCGTCGAAGTGCCGTGGATCACGTCTCGCGACTTCGATAGGGACCGAGGGTCTTGGCTTAACCGCCCGGACCGCGAGGTAGAAAACCTCTATAAAAAGTTACCCCGAATCCCAAGTGGCGGAGCACCGCGAGGGGATGTATGGCTGACGGGAACGTTCTTTGAACAATCAGTCGCTAGTGCTTTCCACCGCCAGGGTACCAGCCGACCCTCTGGCGGGTTATAAATGTCAAATGGCTTATCTGGGTACAGGGGGCACGCCCAGATGGACATTTTATTTCCCCCATACTCGTGGGAACAGTATGGATAAACAAAAAACCACCCAAACGACGGCCGTTACAGGCAAAGATAGGGAGAGGAAGGATGCGGGGTCGGAGTCCGACACCGCATCCAGTGTGAGCGCGGGAGGCTCAGAGAGCTCCCGCTGCGAGAGGACTGGGGCTGCTGCTGCGGAGAACAGTAAGTTCTTCCGCAAGCGGTCCAGACCGGAAGGCGACCAAGGGTCGTCTACTGGAGGTGAGCTGGCTTCGGCTCGTAAAATCCCCACAAGTAAGCGTGGCGGGATCCGAGGCAAGGGGAGAGGGCTCCCCGCGACCGAGAATTCGGTTCGGTCTGCCGAGGAGGGGCGCCACCTGGTTGGGGTGGCCGATCGCGGGGCAGCCCGTCTGGGCTCCTCTTGCGAAGAGGCGGATGCAGCTGGCGGCTCCGACGCGGAGCGTAAGGCCAGGTTTGCTAAGGAGGTGGAGGCCGCTATAAGGGGCGTAGCTATGAAGAAGTTGCCTTCTTCTAAGCTACGGGCCATACCTGCGGCTTCCGCCTCCATCATGGCGGCAGCGGAGGCCAATTACGCGGGGCCTCCGCCAAGTGAAGTGGCCAAACTGCGGGCGGAGGTTGCCCGCCTTACGGCTGCCACAAAGCTTCTCCAGGAGGAGAATGGGAAGCTCCGAGCAGACCTGACCAGTCTGCGTGAGTCAGGCTCCCGCCAAGCGCCCCAAAAGGGCCAGCAGCGACCAAGCCAGCCAGTGCCGGTGGAGAATCAGGTCCTGAACCTGATTCGGCAGGAACTGGCTGCCTTCCAGGCACGGTTCTCCGTCCTGGAGGGCATTGTGCTGCGCCCCCCCCTGACGGCAAACAAGGCAGCCTCGGGCCCAAGCCCGAGAGTGTCATATGCGGCTGCTGCGGCTGCCGCCTCTGGACCTGGGCCGTCCAGCCAGCCCTCCGGCAGGGCTGTGTCGGCCCCCGAAAAGACGGCTCCGGTAAATCCGGCGCCGGCTAAAAAGGCGGCGGCCCGCAGAAAGAAGAAGGGCAAGGCGGTTCAGCCATCTTGCCCCTCGGTGGCGGCTCCCCAGCCCCCTAAGCCTATCGTGGCCGAAGCCGGGTGGCAGGTGGTCGGGGAGAAGCAAAAAGGGAGGAAGGCGGCCAAAAAGGCCCGCAATGAGGAGCGGAGACGCCAGCACAAGGCGCGAAGCGTCGCGGCTAGGCTCCGCGCCCCGAAGACCGCGGCTGTAGTGATCACACTGCAGCCGGAAGCGGAAAAGAGGGGCGTATCCTACCGCGACGTGCTTGCGAAGGCCAAGGCTTCGGTGAACCTCGGCGAGCTTGGAATCACCGGGGGCCTCCGGCTTAAAGTCACCGCGACAGGGGCTCGAGTACTGGAGATCCCCGGTGAAACCAGTGGCTCGTCCGCTGACGCTCTAGCTGAAAAGCTCAGAGCGTCCCTAGATGCGGACGAGGCCCGAGTGTCCAGGCCCGTCAGATGCGCAGACCTGCGCATCCTGGGTCTGGACGACTCGGTAACCGAGGAGGAGGTGGTGGCCGCCGTCACTAGGACTGGTGGGTGCCCTGCCGAGCAGGTTAAGGCAGGCACCTTACGTCCGGACCTATCGGGCATGCGAACCATCACGGTAAGCTGCCCGGTGACGGCGGCGAAAAATATTGTGGAGGGCCGAAGGCTCCTGGTGGGATGGGTGTCTGCGCAGGTGAAGCTGCTGGAGCCCAGACCTCTGAGGTGCTTCCGCTGCCATGTGGGGCACCACGTGTCAGTGAAATGCACCTCGGAGGTGGACCGCAGTGGGCTCTGCTTCCGCTGCGGTCAGCCCGGTCACAAGGCCGCGGCCTGCTTCGCCACGCCGCACTGCGTCTCATGTGCGGCGACTGGCGGGCCGGCTGAGCACCGGGCAGGGAGCAAGGCCTGCGCTCCACCCGCCAAGGCCAGGGGCAAAGGAAGGCCCTCAGCCACCGCCCCCACCGTCGCCACCGCCACAGCCACCGCCAGTGTCGCCGCCGCTGCCGCCGCCACCGCCGTCGCTGCTCCTCCCGCAGCGGGGCCCTCGCAGGGGGCCCGAGTGGAGACCGTGATGGAGTGCCAATAACGGCCCCATTACGCCTCCTTCAGGCGAACATCAACCACTGCGCCTGCGCTCAGGATCTGTTGCTCCAGAGCATGGCGCAGTGGTCGATCAATGTCGCCGTGGTCTCTGAGCCCTACTTTGTCCCGCCCAGGGACGACTGGGTGGAGGACCTTAGCGGCTCAGTGGCCATAATTTCGTCGGCCGCCGCCGGTACCCCGACCCATGAAAGTGTCAGGAAGGGTCGGGGGTGCGTAGCAGCACGGTTCGGGGAGATCGTTGTAGCGGGAGTCTACTTCTCCCCGAACCATACTCTCGCCGAGTTCCACAACTCCCTCAGGGAGTTGAGTGTCGTCATCGGAAGCCATTCCCTCCCCGTGCTTGTGCTCGGGGACTTCAATGCCAAGAACTTGGCTTGGGGTTCTCGTTGTACAGACGTGCGGGGAAGGATGGTGGAGGACTGGGCTCTGGAGGCAGGCCTGGTCGTCCTAAATAGGGGTTCTGTTCCCACGTGTGTGCGGATGCGGGGCGAGTCGGTGGTGGACATCTCGTTCGCTAGCCCCGCTCTGTCACCGCGTGTCGTTGACTGGCGCGTCATGGAGGGGGTGGAGACCTATTCCGACCACCGGTATATCCGGTTTGACGTCTCCGCCCAGACCCCAAGCGCGCCGGTCCTACAGGCCCCGAGTGGTCCGCGTTGGGCGCTGAAACAGCTGGACCGGGAGCTCCTCCTGGAAGCCTCGATCGTGCAGGCCTGGGTGACATCACCGGTCAGGCCTGCCGACGTCAACAATGAGGCGGGTTGGTTCCAGGAGGCCATGTCCGATATATGTGACGTGGCTATGCCCCGGGTTCGGTCAGAAAGTGCCCGGCGTCAGGTGTACTGGTGGTCGCGAGAGCTGACGTCTCTGCGCGAGGCGTGCGTCGATGCGCGGCACCTGTACGCCAGGCATCGCAGGCTCCGCATCCGCCCTCCGGATGCGGCGGCCATTGAGGCGGAGCTGTATGAGGGATACAGAGCGGCGAAGACCGCCCTCCAAGAGGCTGTCCTGCGGGCCAAGGATGTGGCCCGCGAGGAGATGCTGGAGACTCTCGACAGAGATCCGTGGGGGCGCCCTTATAAGATGGTGCGGGATAAACTCCGCACCAGGGCCCCTCCGCTGACGCAGAGTCTCCGGCCTGAGCTCGTGGAGGACGTGGTGAGCGCTCTGTTCCCTTCGCGAGGGGAGCACACTCCCCCGCCTATGGCTCCGCCGCTTGCGGTGCTGGAAGCGGACCACCCAGAGGACGATGACGACATTCCGGAAGTGACCGGGGTAGACCTGAGAGTGGCGGTAGGCAGGCTTAAGGCCAAAACTGCCGCCCCGGGACCCGATGGCTTACCTGGCAAAGCCTGGGTCCTGGCCTTGGAGGCTCTCGGGCCCCGACTGGAGGGGCTCCTAAGCGCATGCTTGGAGAGAGGCCAGTTCCCGCTTCGTTGGAAGACGGGGAAGCTGGTCCTCATACGGAAGCCGGGGCGCCCTGCGGACTCTCCGTCCGCATACCGGCCCATCGTGTTGCTCGACGAGGTGGGCAAACTCTTTGAAAGAGTCATTGCCAACCGCCTCGCCGGGCACCTGGCGGAGATGGGGCCGGATCTTGCGGAACACCAGTTTGGTTTCCGCAGGGGGCGCTCGACGGTGGACGCCATCATGCGCGTGAGAGCCCTCACGACGGGGGATGCGGTGTCCCGGGGTGGGGTGGTCTTGGCGGTGTCTCTCGACATCGCCAACGCCTTCAACTCCATGCCCTGGAGCTGCATCAGGGAGGCACTCCGGTATCACCGGGTGCCGACCTACCTTCGTCGTGTGGTCGGGGACTACCTGTCGGACAGGTTTGTCATTTACCCTGGTCACAGCGGAGAATGGAACCGGCGAGAGATGTCGTGCGGTGTTCCACAGGGATCGGTTCTAGGGCCGCCCTTGTGGAACATCGGGTACGACTGGGTGCTGCGCGCCGACCTCCCTGACGGCGTCAGCGTAGTTTGCTACGCAGACGACACGCTGGTGCTGGCACAAGGGAGGTCGCACGAGGCGGCGGCCGAGCTAATGACACGCGGGGTTGCGATGGTCGTGGAGAGGATCCGGCAATTGGGTCTCGAGGTGGCATTGCACAAGTCCGAGGCCATGTGCTTTCATGGGCCTAGGAATGCGCCACCGTCGGGATCCATGCTCACGGTAGGAGGGGTTTCCATCGGCGTCGAGCCGACGTTGAAGTACCTGGGTCTCGTCCTCGACAGCCGGTGGAACTTCGTGGAGCACTTCCGACGTTTGGCCCCCAAACTGGAACGGGCCGGGGCTGCCTTCAAGCGGCTCCTGCCCAACCTGGGGGGTCCAAACGCCTCCTGCCGGAGGCTCTACGCGGGGGTCGTGCGGTCCATGGCCCTTTACGGGGCCCCGGTGTGGGCGCGTTCCTTGAGGCGGCGAGCCGCCCACTACCTGAACGCGCCCCAAAAGGTGGTAGCCGTAAGGCTGGTCCGGGGATACCGCACGATCTCCGGCGAGGCGGCGAGCCTCCTTGCCGGATTGCCGCCATGGGATCTGGAGGCGATAGTCCTCGCGCGCCTACACGAATGGCGCGTGGAGGCACTACGCCGGGGGGTAACTCTGCTACCGCGGCAAATTGTCGCTCAGCGGACAGACCTCCGGCGCGATCTCATGGCGACATGGAGAGAGCGACTATCGCAACCCCGTGCAGGGCACGCCACAATAGTGGCGATAAGTCCCCTCTTTGAGGAGTGGCTAGAGAGGCGCCACGGCGCCCTCACCTTCCGCCTGACGCAGGTCCTCACCGGACACGGTTGTTTCGGGAGGTTCCTGCACCGAATCGGGCGGGAGGAAACGCCCGGGTGCTACCATTGTGAGGATCGACCGGAGGACACGGTGGAGCACACGGTGGAGATCTGCCCCGCGTGGGCGGAGCACCGCCGTGTCCTCGTAGCGGCGATCGGCGGCGGCGACCTCTCGCTTCCGGCCTTGGTTCAATCCATGGTCCGGAGCGAGACGGAATGGGACGCCGTCACCTCCTTCTGCGAAGCAGTCATGCTAGCGAAGGAGGTGGCGGAACGTGAGAGGGAGAGAACCTCACGTCCCAGCCGCCGCGGGAGACGCACCGGGCGTCGGGGGCCACGTGGTGGCCCCCGGCCACCGTAGGCGCGGGCCTGTGGACGGTGAGCTATGGGCTAGCTCGCCGTCCGTCCGTCTTATGACGACAGGCCGTGTCGACGGCGCGTTCGTGTTCCACGCGCGCCTCAAGGAGAGTCAGCAAACAGGGAGGGGTCCGTAAGGACCGACGCCTGCCAGGGTTGCGGGACTGTTCGAAAGAGATACCGCGGCCCTGGAACACAAAGGGCAAAAGAAGGAACATGGATGGGTTTTAGTCAGTAAAAGTCTGACACTCCCTCCTGCTCAGCCCAGAGCGGGAGGGGTTATTTGATGATTTCCCATCGGTAAAAAAAAAAAAAAAAAAAAGGTGATCCTTTTGCATGATATCCAGAAAATGGTTTTATTATATTCTGTGAGATGGGGAAAGCATCATCACCGATGAAATAAAAAGGTACAGGTGTATTTCTCCCTTGTAATGGGATCGCTTGTGGCAGACTTAAAGTTCCATCTCGTATCATATCAAATAAAGTTGAATTGCGTAGAACTCCACCATCAGATATTCTGCCCTGACATCCAATGTCCACGTATAAAAAGTTATAATTGGCATCGATTAAAGCTAGCAAAACAATACTGAAATATGACTTATAATTAAAAAACTCAGAACCGCTATTAATTGGACATGAAATACGTATATGTTTCCCATCGAGGGCACCTACGCAATTAGGTACATTCCATTTCTGCATGAAACTCCGAGCCACTGATAGCCATTCTTCCTGTGTATTCGGCATCTGTAAAATAAAATTGTTTGTGATATTTGTGTGTGTAGTTCTAGTTATATGTATGTAAAATGTGTGTGAAGTTCCAGGTACAGTATAAAATCATAGATATTATAATTCGACTAGGAATAGATATGTTACTTAGGAAGGTTCAGTTTCTAACTACCTAATGTGTTACGGATATTTGTACTTACCCTTAAATAATTGGATAATGTAGATAGATACCAACGCTTGACAAACATCTGGAATTATTAAAGAAATAACTTGTGGAGACACTTTAAACAGCGTACCGAGTGAAAAATAAGAGTCTCCTGTAGCCAGGTATCTCAAAGTAATTGCTAGTCGATCGGAAGCTGACACAGCATTTCTCCAGCGGGTGTCAGTTTTTGATATCATGGGTCCAGTTAAATTCAGTAATATTTCAAATTCTTCACTAGAGATCCTTAGAAAAGTGTTAAATTTCGAACGAATATTTCTTCGGTTTATGTCATCCTTTCTAAAATCTTCAAGTATCAGGGACACATTAGGCCTATTTCGTAGACTTGGTCTGACCCAATATCTTCGTTTGATTTTGCGGTTCTTTTTACGATTAATAACATACAACACTACACTTGCGATACACGCAACTATATCATAGTCCAACATCTTTCAATCCTACGTACACGACTAACTTCGACGAAAGTCACAACACTACTGCGAAAATTGCAACCGCATCTGCAGGCCGCCGGCAACCGCCGGTAAAGCCGGCGGCCTGCATTCAGCGGCAAGGCGGTCTGAAACCCGGCGGCATAAGCCGGCGGCATGTGTGGATGCGCCATTAAAGAAACATCATAATCAAAAATGTTTTTTTTTGTTACCTATCATACATATTTCGCAGTGCTTTTTTGTATGAGAGGTCATTTTTTCCAAACTCCTTTGGGAAATATGATTATCAGTGGGTAATTAATTACGAGTATAAACTAATATCATACAGAAGTTGAATACGAAAGTACGAATGTTTATATTTCTTTAGTTTGTAAGTTTGGATGTAAGGGTACTACTACTAAACCCATTTTCAAAAATTCTTTCTCTGATAGAAAGCTACCCTATTCCCGAGTGACAAAAGGTTTATTTTTAGGACGGGCGGGTGAAACTGCAGGTAATTTCTACTACACAATAATCATAATAGGGTAGTAACGACATACTTATGGATGGTTACTGTTGTTGTATGGATATTTTAACAAACTTATTTTTTATTTTAGATGGTTCGGCACTACTAGCGTAAAACTGAAACTCCGTATTCAAGGGAGAATCTTTTGGAAGCAGTAGAAGCTGTGAAATCTACGAGAATGAGCAGTTATCAAGCTGCAGAACATTTTGGTGTTCCCAGAGCCACGATTTATGCGCATGTAACTGGAACGCGTGGATTTAATAAACCAGGCAGGTCTACGGTGTTTCATAAAGATTTGGAACTGAGAATGGTTAACTGTATTCACGTAATGGAAAAG
This sequence comes from Eugnorisma glareosa, assembly GCA_947578425.1. NCBI lineage: Eukaryota > Metazoa > Arthropoda > Insecta > Lepidoptera > Noctuidae > Eugnorisma > Eugnorisma glareosa. Next base: position 11,635,276 of record OX387960.1, on the reverse strand, counting down.
TGTGGGTTTCCGGTAACTGCCAAGGAAGTCATATCCTTGGTTAGCGAATTTATTCGAAGAAACGGGATTGTGACTGCGTTTAAAAGTGACATTCCTGGTCATGACTGGTTCAGAAATTTTAGAAGACACAATCTTTCATTAAAAAAGCCGCAATCGGTGGAAATCGCCAGAAGAAAGGCGGGATTGCACGCCTTATCGGTACTTCACGGTATACGAATATTTTGAAATACTCGAAAACGCTATTCGTCATTTAGATTTATCGTCCGCACCCGATCGTATTTACAATCTTTACGAAACTAGTTTCTGTCAGGATCCATCAAAAAGTAAAGTTGTCGGAAAACTTGGTCACCGTTGTACAAGAACAACTAGCTGACCAGGTAGAACCAATACCTCCGTTCTTCTTGCAGCAAATGCAAATGGTGATAAAATTCCGCCTCTCATTATTTTCCAAGGGAAATATTTGTGGAACGAGTGGTTATACCAAAATGAGAATGTCAAAACGGCATATGCTGCATAAGCAAAAAAGGTTGGATGGAGACCAGCATCTTTGAGAAATATCTAAAAGATGTTTTCGTACCTGCAATCGGGAGCAAGAGGCCAGTTCTTCTAATATACGATGGACATTCGACTCATACAGATTTGAGCGTAATTGAGTATGCAATATCTGAAGGAATCACAATCCTAAAACTGCCACCCCATTCTTCTGGCGTGTTGCAACCTTTAGACTGCACCGTAATGAAGCCAATGAAGGACAAGTGGGACCACGAACTCATAAAATGACAAAGAATGCATGTTGGCTTCAAATTGCCCAAAAGTGAATTTGCTAGAATACTTACTGGCATTTGGGAGAATTTGAATCCAGTAATTATCTCAAATGGATTTACAAAGACTGGCATTTATCCAGTTAATAGAAATATGATTGGAAAAGAAAAATTTGATTCCTTATCATGGCAAAAGTGGGAGAACTATATACAATCGCAGCATAAAACTATGTGCGCAGAAAATATTACAGCTTATGATGATGATACTATGGAGTATTATGACTTCGCATCAATGACAAAAGATGCAGACCTGGAAAATTCCGGAATTAACATATTTCAAAAGATTCCGAGTCTTGGAGATTTAGCACTCAGAATTTTCAACCAAAGTATGGCTCAGTTCCAGAATGTAGACTCTGACAAATCTAACAAAAAAGCAGAAAATTCTAGTGGTATAGAAAGTAACTTAAAAATCATTGAAAAAGAAAATGAGCAACAGGAGAAACATCTACTAGACAATCAAAAAACCTTTGCTAATAAAGAGCTAGTTATATACGAGGAAGAAAAAAAAACAAAAATGACAAAGAAGGAAACGAAGATATAGCCGAAAATTCTAATATGACGATAAAAACACTTGGAAAAAAGCAGAAGGATACTAATGATAAAAATGACAGACAAGCTGAATGGAAAAAAATATTTAATCCTAGAACATTTGTACTTCTTATGAAAAATCAAAATAATAATAGTAACAGTGGCATCAAAAATTTTAATAACGAAGTAATAAAACCAGCACATCTCAATAAAGAACAAAACTATGATAAGGTTAACACAACATTTGAACAATTAGTACTTAGCCACATTTCACGAAACGATTTGCCAAAAAGACCAAAAAAAAACGTGTAGGCGCTGAAATTTTAACATATTCCAAATGAAGAAAACTGAAATAAATAAAGAAAAAGTAACGAAAACTAAAAAAAATAAAAGAAAGCAAAAACAAACGAAACAAAAGAAAAACAAGGAATGGACTTCTGACAGTGAGGACACTGGGTCTTATAAGTCAATGGATAGTTTAGAAACTGAAGACATGGACACATTTTTAGCAAATATTTTACAAGATGAAGAGCTATATGAGGATGAGTATGAATTCAATGAAAACAAGACAAAACCGAAACAAGAGAAAGAACCAAGAAAAAACAACAAAGAAAAGAAAAACCAGGAACAGGGAGAGAAGAAAAAGAATGAAGGAAAGGTAACCAAAACGAAACCTTTGAAAATTAAACAAAAACAGACTAAAGAAAAGAAAAAACGGGATTCTGAAAGTGAAGACACTTTAAATGAAGAAGAGTTTCAGGAGAATGAGTATAAATTTAATGAAGAAAATGAAAGTCCAAAGCCAGGGACAAGCAAATTAGATACATTAAAGAAACATAAAATTCTAGAAGGTACATTTGTGTTAGCAAAATTTGCGTCATATAAAGGCAAACAAGAATATAAATACGTATGCAGGATAGAAGTAATAACTTGCGACAAAATGGTGGTTCAAGGATTTAACACTACAATAGTCGCGCGTTATACCATTTTAGAACGCGTGTACATTTTGTTGAATTTTATCGCAACATTCTCAGTATTCCTCTATTACTAGGCAATAAACAATTGTAGTGTCCTTGCAGCGACGGACGCGGCCGCATGTCTGTGAAATTTGGCGCCAAAAGGGAATTTCTACTGACATTTTTCTCGTAAGTTGCCGTTCATGTTTTTTGTTGTAATAATGTTTATTACCTTTTTATTTATTGTTACGTTTATTTATTTTCTCCTTTATTCAATTATGTACATATAAATTACATTTTTAAATATTTCTAAACAAATTAATGTAAAAAAAAAACATTTAAAAATATAAAAAATAGTGGTCCGCCGGTATCGGGAGCAGGGTCCAAGCTACCGGTGGTTAGGGCTCCAGAGACAGGAACCTCCTCACAATGCGAGCCGTATCGAAGAGTACAGCCTTCTGAATCAGGCCCTTGATCCAACCGCCTAAGGAGAGCCTCGAGAGATGAACCCATCGTGCCACTCCCTTTCGGATACCTACGCACACTGGTAAGGAAACGAACTAGTGAACAACACCACAAGCTATGGCTGGACCATGGCGAGTGCAGGCAGGCCAAGGAAGCACTTCCTACTATCGACGGCCGCTTCACCAAACGGGCGCTTCGGCTGTCCAAACCACAGCTGCGCACAGTTACAGCCGCCGTCACTGGACACGGCTCTTTTAATAAACACCTCTTTGTCATAGGAGTTACGGACAGCCCCCTATGCCGAGCCTGCATGGAGGTAGACGAGACAGCAGCCCACGTGCTTCTGCACTGCCCAGGGGTTGCAGCATACAGGGCAAAGTACTTCGGTAACCCAGGTACTCTCCGCGAGATTACCAGCAACATCAAGGCGCTGCTGGCCTTTCTCGGGGAGTTAGGGTGGATCGAATAGATTTCCCACCCGCACGCAAAATACGCGCTTAGACGTGGAGTTGCTCCTTTATTCAATTATGTACATATAAATTACATTTTTAAATATTTCTAAACAAATTAATGTAAAAAAAAAACATTTAAAAATATAAAAAATAGTGGTCCGCCGGTATCGGGAGCAGGGTCCAAGCTACCGGTGGTTAGGGCTCCAGAGACAGGAACCTCCTCACAATGCGAGCCGTATCGAAGAGTACAGCCTTCTGAATCAGGCCCTTGATCCAACCGCCTAAGGAGAGCCTCGAGAGATGTTCGTCGAGGCTTTTGGCTATAAGGCCAACCTCCTCACAATGCGAGCCGTATCGAAGAGTACAGCCTTCTGAATCAGGCCCTTGATCCAACCGCCTAAGGAGAGCCTCGAGAGATGTTCGTCGAGGCTTTTGGCTATAAGGCCATTGGCCGTCACAACAATCGGCACAATGATAGCCGAGTTCACATTCCACATGTCGACAACCTCGTGTGCCAAGTCGAGATATTTCATTTGTTTCTCTTTCTCAGCTTTCACGAGGTTCTCGTCATGTGGGATGGTAACATCGATTATCATTACGCGGCGCGCTGATCGGTCTATCACCACTATGTCAGGTTTATTGGCGACAATAGTCCTGTCAGTGATGATAGACCGATCCCAGTACAGCGTGACATGGTCTTTCTCGAGAACTGGGTCGGGCACATACTTGTAGTACGGTACCTCAGATTCCACAAGTTTATATTTCAAGGCAAGTTGCTGGTGAATAATCCTGGCTACTTGGTTATGCCTGTGCAAGTACTCGCCGTTAGCCAGACGAGAACAACCAGAAATAATATGTCTGATGGACTCACCCGGACGGTGGCATGCCCGACACACGTCAACCGTCCCGTCCTTCATAATATATTTCCGGTAGTTGTTCGTCAACATAACTTCGTCCATAATCGCACAGACAAAACCTTCAGTTTCCCCAAAGAGGTCACCGAAACGTAGCCAGGACACGGATGCTAGAAAATCTACATCGGGCCCATGAAGAGCCCGGTAGAAGCGTCCGTGAAGCTCCTTGCCTTGCCATACTTCCTTGCGGTCATCGGTAGTAAGTACTACAGGTTTGCACCAGTTCTCTTTAGCCATGGACAGCGGGGTGAGGCCCTTGTCCACTGCGACCACATCTCGGTGCATACCCACCTCGGCTTTTAAAAAATATTCTCTGAGACTGCATACCTCGCGGTTGTGGAGCGTCTTAGCGTTTAAAAAGCCTCGACCCCCGCACTTCCGCGGGATATACAGTCTCATCACCGATGATCGTGGGTGATGCATCCGGTTTGCAGTCAGCAGTGTACGGACTCGCCTATCCAGGGTATCGAGTTCGGTCTGAGTCCATTTGAGTATGCCGAAAGAGTACATTAAAACCGGCATGACCCAACCGTTGAAGGCGCGCACCTTGTTCCCGCCCGAAAGAAGGCTATTTAATACCTTCTTCAGGCGACCGAAAAAGCGCTCCTTCGACGATTGCTTCATGTCAGTTACGTTAATGCCTAACGCTTCCGACATACCCAAATATTTATAGCTTTCGGATGAGGAGAGGGATTTCAGGTGTATGGAATCCGAGAGCTGAATTCCTTCGGATTCCATACTCCCCCCTCGCTTTACATACTGCACATTTGTCCACACCAAATTCCATCCTGATGGCGCTACTAAAAGTTTCAGTTACTTTTCAGTAGCTTCATCAGTTGCAATTTGTTGGGGGCAAAGAGTTTCAGATCATCCATGTAAAGAAGGTGAGATATGACCTGACCATCTCTCCTCAACCGATAGCCTAGACCTGAATCCTCCAGCAATGTACTTAGAGGATTCAGGGCTAGACAGAACCAAAGTGGACTCAAACTGTCGCCCTGGAATATTCCCCGTTTAATCCATACAGGCTCATCGTTCCCCTGAATCTGTCGACATCCTGGATATCGAAGGACCGTCCTCTATTGCCCCATACACGACTCAAGGAAGGCGCGTAGAGTTGCATCTATCTTGTACAACTCCAGCACCCTCATGAGCCATGTATGTGGAATCGAGTCGTAGGCCTTCTTATAATCTATCCAACATGTCGACAGATCCTTGCGGGATCGACGAACCTGTTGGCTAATGGCCATGTCGATGAGGAGTAGCTCCTTAGTACCGCGGGACCCGTTCCTACATCCATTTTGAGAGGCAGACATAATGGAGTTTTTGTCAATGTGTGTATTAATTTTCGCTCTCAAAATGGATGTAAGAAGCTTATAGACCGTCGACAAACACGTGATCGGTCTATAATTCTTGGGTTCCGCGGGACTACCTGACTTATGGAGCAGGTGGGTAACGCCTGTTGTTAAAAACTGCGGTAGAGACCCAGACTCTAAGGATGACTGAAATTGAGATGCCAGACAAGTGTGTGAACTACTAAACCATTTGAGCCAGAAATTGTGCAGTCCGTCCGGTCCCGGTGATTTCCAGTTCGGTAACGGACGAACTGCTCTGGCTACATCCAAAGGTGTTATTAATATTGGTTCCATTTCTGGGATAGGTTCACACACTTGCTCATAGTAGTAGTAACAAGAGTGGCCCTTTCTTTTCAGAGAAATGGCTTCCCGGAGTGAAGAAGAGAGAATTAGTAGATGGCTGGAGGGAGAACACACTGATCCTAGTGATATAGCAGAGAGCGATCCTGAAGATCGATTATTAGAAGAGGACTGGTTGGAAGAATCTCAGCACGATACGGACACGGAACAGGAAGGAAATAGCACAGAGCCCGACCTGGAACGAGGAATGATTAGCACCCATGAATCCGATTTAGATTCCGATGATGATATACCCCTATGTTCACTCAGAGACCAATATTATACGTCCAAAAATGGTACTAAGTGGAGGAAAACGCCTTATCCTGGCACAAGAACACGTACTTGTAATATTCTTACGGAACGAGCAGGGCCTAAAGACGCAGCCAAAAATGCGAAGTCTGAGCTAGAATGTTTTGGACTGTATTTTGATCAATCTGTTATAGAGATCTTAGTAAACTCCACTACCATCTATATTCTGCCGTCCGATAGCTATAATGCCGCTAACCCACACTTTGTCAATTTCGACTTTTTAATATATTCTGAATCAGAAAAAAAAGTTCTATCGACTGATTTTACCCGTATTTTTCTATCTATAATAGTTTTCGAAATAATGAAAAGAAAAATGCCGTTATATGCCTAAATTTTGAATGTAAACAATGCTAAAATGCAGTAAATAGTAAATGCATGGCTAAAACGCGATTAAAAGCAATTTTAGCAAGCATTTGCATGACTACATTGCCGTTACTTTGTTTTCACTAACAATAATGAGGTTAAAGTACTTTAAACTCGTTACAGCTGTGTTATATTTTTCATTAATATAAAACAATCCAAAGCTTTAATGCCGTTAAGTGAAAACACTAAGCAATAATGTAGTTAAAATGCAATAGCGGCATTTTAGCATTTTAATTCGAATTTTTTTATCATTACTTTGCAATTATTAAAGGGCTTATGACGCCAAATTAAAATAAAAACTGAAATAATTTTACACTTAGTCAAGACTAAAACGCGACTATCCCACATTACTTAGCTAAAATGCGGTTATAAACTCTCGTTCATTCAACGGTCGCGGAGTGTGCGAATGCGATCGCAGTTTGGCGCAGGAGTCTAGACGAGACGGACGTGTCACGCATCAGCAGAGGTGACCGAAGGCGCTTACGCGGGAAGTTATTTGGCGCCAAATCACATCTACATGCTACGTAAGTTTTACTGCCCATTTTATTTTGTAAAACTAAATCTTAAGCTAGTAAAATTTCTTTTAAAAGACGTTTTTAAAATTACCTAGGACAATAAAATAAATATTTGCCATCTCAATTCAATTCGTAAGTGTTGGTGGCTGAGCGCGTTGTGTTCCGTTTCTGGGATGTCGAATGTTCGGTTTAAAATGGTATTCGCCTCAATACTGCAACTACTGCAGTTGGAGATCAGTTTACATCGGTTTTAGTCATACGTCACTGGCGAAAAAACTACCTACCTAACAAACTACCTCGGTCACTGGCGAACAAACGCGTTCCTACACTTCCTACGCACACAATCTAAGCTCGTGTAGGTGAACGCGTACCATGCTTGTGTAAGTGAGATAAGAAAATAATGCTAGGGTTGCATGCGCAGAAAACGCCGCGCGTTCAAGTTCGATGACCTCAATGACTCAAAACAAACTTATTGCGCGAATTAGGAAGAAATAAGAATCATATTATGCTGTAAGGTGGGTATCTAAGCTCGTTTTTTACAATAGTTTCCTATTTTGAATCAGTATAAACGAAGTAACTAAATTTTTGTAAGGAAATTCAGGCCACCAAAACGTTACGTAAGTTGAAAATATGATTTTTTGTTGATATAGATATTGTGTTGTTTTAACATAAAATAACAATCACCTTAGGTCGATTGTTTTGTTATGGTTGGTTTAATGGTTAAATGTTTTTTTTTTTCAGAACATGTATTATACAAGAAAGGATATTATATTACACAAAACAAGATCACCAAATATTAAAAAGACTGACATAAAATCTATATTTTCCCGGCCATACGACTTCAAAAAACATGGTGCAATTTTTGACTATAGAAATGAATACAAAACCACCTTGCACTCTCCACACTTATTAAAAAAAATTGATAACATAGAAAACTATTTGGACGAAATAAAATCCATTCAAAAACCAAAAAAATATAAAGCCCGTAAATAATACCGCAGAATTGAAAGAAAAACCAGTACATCGACATCGACAACTAGTAAACGTCGGATTCTGTGAAACATGCGAAAAAGAAAATCAGGAGAAGGAGAAGAAAACTGAGAATAATGAGAAGGAAAACGCAAACTCGAGTGAAAAAGAGAGCGAGAAGGAGAACAAAATGGAGAGTGAGAAGGAGATTAAGGAGGTGAGTGAGAAGGAGAACGTAAAGGACAGTGAGAAGGAGAACGTAAAGGAGAGTGAGAAGGATACCGAGAACGAGAACGTAAAGGATAGTGAGAATGAGATCGAGAAGGAGAACATAAAGGAGAGTGAAAAGGAGATCGAGAAGGAGAACATAAAGGAGAGTGAGAAAGAGATTAAGGAGGTGAGTGAGAAGGAGAACGTAAAGGACAGTGAGAAGGAGAACGTAAAGGAGAGTGAGAAGGATACCGAGAACGAGAACGTAAAGGATAGTGAGAAGGAGAACATAAAAGAGAGTGAAAAGGAGATCGAGAAGGAGAACATAAAGAAGAGTGAAAAGGAGATCGAGAAGGAGAACATAAAGGAGAATGAGAAAGAGATCGAGAAGGAGAACGTAAAGGAGACCAAAAAAAAGAGTGAGAAAGATAACGAGAAGGAGAACATACAGGATAGTGAAATGGATAGTGAAAAGGAGAGCGAGAAGAGGAGTGAGAAAGAGAGTAAGAAAATGAACCAGAAATCGAGTGAGAAGGAGAACGAGAAACAAAAAGAAAAAGAGAATGAAATTGAAAACGAGATGTCTGCAGGTTTTTTGTACTGTGACGAGACACTTTCATTATCTGACGCATACATTGATACTGAAATGCAAGAAAAAGATCCGTATACAACGTCAGACGACAGCAAAGATGACGATTACATTCCAGATATCTATAGTGAACAATCTAGTGAAACAATAATAGTAGACGATATTGAAGATACTAACAAAAAATCTATGGTATCAAGTTATTCGCAGCATTGTGAATATGAACATTGCATTGAACCAGCTATTAGCAGTTGTGAAGTATGTTTTTGTCTATAGTGTCCAGATCATTTTGACAGTCAAACAGCTTTAGCTATTTCTTGCATAAAACATCATCCATTTTCTACTGAAAAAGAGCATAATAAAGAAAATGACTGTAATATCATCAATTTTTCAACAAATACAGGAAATCACAAACAAAGAAGAGAATTAATGAAACCAGTACAGCTTAAGAAAAATAATAAAAATAAATCACCGGAAAAGTTTGAAGCGTTATTATGTGAGTATAGTAATTGTTATCAAGAAATACATAGTTCATGTGGGAAATGTCTGGGACTACTTTGTTACGTTCATTTTGAAAATGATTTTACTTATGTCGATTGCAAAAACCATAGATCTAGCTTTAATAATAAAAAGAACCAAAAACTGTTGAAAAGTAATGATGTTAAAATTAGTCACCTAGAAGTGAAGCAAGAAAAGATAACTCAACTAAGAACAATTAAACAAGATACCATGGAGAAACAAGAAAATAAAAAGAATGCTTTGAAAAGCTTATGCATTGCAGAGAACAGCAAACCAAATACAAATAAACGCAGAATTTCATTTGATTGTTTTCAAACTGCAAAAGATGTACCATTATCGCCACGACCGCACAAGCGAAGAAATACAACTGATTTTGGCGTTTCTCAAACTTTAACTACGAATGATTTGGATACCACGCAATGTTTGGAACCTGAGATGTTAGAACCCCCTAAAAAACGGAAAAAATATGCAACTACACGACTTCAGCGGAAAATGGACGCAAAAAATAAAAAGATATTAGAACGTTATGGCGTTAAAAATGCATGTAACCAAAAATGTAGGAAAAGATGTACTTCTCTTTTCAGCCACGAAGAACGAGAACAAATAAATACAACCTACTGGAACATGTCGTGGCAAGAGCGACACTCATTTGTCAGAGCGCACACTTCATTAGCAATACCAAAGCGAAAATATACACAAGAGCCTAAAAGAAATCCAAAACGAACTTTCGCTCTTAAAAAAAGTGATTCTACTAGAATAGAAGTATGCAAGATATTTTTTATAACTACTTTAGGATATGAGAAAACAAACGACAGAATATTATACAACGATTTCGATAATTTATCTGTAGATAAGCGCGGGAAGCACCAGAAAACACCTCAATTCGATCGATCATTAGTGATTGAACATGTTGAATCTTTTAAACCATTAGAACACCATTACCGCCGTGAACATGCTCCTTTACGGCGATACTTGCCAAGTGATCTAACTATTACTGAGATGCACAAACATTTTTGTGAAAAGTATCCGGATAAAAAGGTTTCATATGAATATTATAGAAAGAATATAAAGGAAATGAATATAAGTTTTACACGGCTTGGTAATGAGGAATGTGAAACATGTGAGCATTACCACTTGCATCAAAATGAAACTTCTCATGATGCCACCAGCCAGATGGTTGCAGATTGTGATGATTGTGCGGAATGGGCTAAACATCATGAAAAATATAAAAAGGCTAGAAAATTGTACAGTGAACACAGAGACGCAACAGAAGATACTTCTACAAAATATTTTAGCGCAGATCTAGAAAAAGTCATCATGTTGCCTAGGCTTGAAGCATTCAAAAGTATAATCTTTTGTCAACGTTTAGTAGTATACAACGAAACGTTTTCTCCACTTGGCAAAATTACAACAAAATCAAAGCCGCTCACCGTTCTTTGGCATGATGGCATTGCAGGACGAAAACAAAATGACATAATATCTACTTTCTACCAATTCCTTCTTCATAATAGAGATGTCACTAGTTTACATGTATGGTTGGATAACTGCAGCGCACAGAATAAGAACTGGCTCCTATATGAATTTCTCGTTCATTTAATTAACAGCGAAACAATTGCTACAAAAGAAATAACACTTTATTATTTTGAACCAGGTCACACATTTATGTCTTGTGACCAAGTGCACCATCAAGTAGAGCTGGCAATGAAAAACAAAAACAAATTGTATGATTTCACAGATTTTGTAGATACAGTGGCATCAATTAATAAGTCGCAAGTCGTTGTGAAATCTATGGCAGTAGAAGATTTTTTGGATGTGCCAAACTTTATTTCGGACAGAAGAATTCAAAACGCAAACCCACGAGCATATTTGAATAATATGGTTCAGGTACGTTTTGTACGAGAAAGTTACGATATCAAGTATAAAAATGATTTTGACGATGATAATTTTACTGTGTTGCGGTTTTTAAATGAAAAATATTTGAAAACGCCTGATATTATGGAACTGGTATTTCCCACGGAACCAAAGGGTATACAATCCGCACGAAAAGCTGATTTGATAAAAAAATTAACAAATATAGTCCCAACCCATAAACAGCTTTTTTGGAAAAACTTACCAATAATAGCTGTTGATGAAAATGCAAAGAAACCCATTAAAAAAAGATCTCGCAGAGACTGAGACTACATATAAATAATAATAAAATATTTAAATTAAAAGAAGTTCTCGTAGAGACTGATTATGGTTATCTCTAAGTTTTTATAGCGGATCGTTTACAATATTATATTACTTAATAGTTGGAAAAGTAGTGTAAGTTTATTTGTTACCTATTTGTTGATTAAAAATGTTCCTATTACAGATACGTTTATTAGTTAAGTATAAAAGTTTTTCATTTGAGAACACTTATTGTGACTGATTTTTAAGAAGGTACAAATTAGAATTAATTAAGAGTTTGGGAGTAATAGAGTTTATAATTATTCATGTTTTAAAGTTTGGAATAGTCTTATTTGTGAAGTGTCCTTACAATTTATTATTATAGAAAGTTTATATTTTTGTTACGTTACAAGTGATAGCTTGTATTTTATTTTCATTTGTATTATTGTAAAGTTTAAAAGTTTTTCTAAACATTTATTCGACATGTCTTTCTTTCTTTTAAGTTCACACTTTGACTTTGTCGTTTTAAAGGACCGAGATATTTGATCGTTATGTTAAACCATGGACTTACTAAATACTTGTCCAGAGTTAAACTATATTTTGTGAGTGTAATAATTTTTCCAAAAAGATCTCATTTATAATAACTATTTTTTAAGTAAAAAAAATAAATGATTAAATACTCATTTAAAATTATGACCTGTTATTTATTATTTCATATAAATAATCAGTAATCAACCTGAAATTAACTAAATACCTTTAGTAAAATTTTCACTTTAGATGCATTTTGTTGTATTTTTTCAATCATGATGTAACATATACATCGCTAAATTGCCGATAAGATAGATGGTTTAGTGTTTAGCTGCATTAAAGTGTAGTAACTGCTGATAAAATAAATAGAAATTTAAACGTATGAAAGTTTTACGTATTTTCTTAGACTAAATTGCAGTTAAATTACGTTAACCGCATTTTAGTTTTGCATTATACGATTAGCTAAAAATAAAAAACTTAGCAATAAAATTCTGAAAACGTTTAACGGCAATATAGATTGGGAACAAAAACAATATTTCTAGTGCTTTACAAGTTCCTAAAATTTATGCAAAACCAATCACTAGAATGCCGCTAGGGTTGTCCTAATGGCGTTATAGCTGTGGTTTTTGTTATCAATTTATGCAATGAATACTAACTGCAATCAGTTTTATAGCATTATCTCAAAATAAGCTAAATATTTTGGTTTTAATTTAAAACCGTCTTATAGCCCTTAAAATTTCCTATTTTATGATATTTTAACATTTAAAATCGGTAAAATGGTTTTTGAACAGTAGTGATTTTAACTTCTCCCGCGCTTTTCTCGAATTTTGGTTTTTGGGGTTAGCGGCATTATAGTTATCGGACGGCAGTATTGAGCACGTAAAATCCAAATTTTCGAGAGACAGAGATGCTAAATTAACAGATATTTTAGAGATTAAAGCATTCCTTGGCATGCTCTTTGTGATGGGTGTCCACAAATCCGGAAGACGGAACTTGGAGGATTTTTGGAATACGACCCGAGGTACAGGTACCGAATTAATTTATCTCGTCATGTCACTAAAAAGATTTAGATTCCTGCTACGAACAATACGATTCGACAATATAAGAGACAGAGACGTACGTAAACAGCATGACAAGCTAGCTCCTGTGAGAGATATTTTTGAAAAACTGGTCGTCAACTTTCAAAAACACTTTGTACCGGGTGAATTCATGACATTAGATGAACGACTTGTAGCTTTCCGAGGACGTTGTCCTTTCAGACAATATATCCCAAACAAACCTGCTAAATATGGTATTAAAATCTTTTTACTAGCAGACGCTAAAGTACCGTACTCCTACAACATGGAAATATATGCGGGCGCCCAGCCTCCCGGTCCATATGAACAGTCGAACAAGGTTGTGGATATTGTGAATCGAATGCTTACTCCCGTGAATAACTCGAGTCGTAATGTCACGATGGACAATTGGTTCACGAATATAGAGCAATGCACAGAGATTCTAAATAAAAAAAAATACCGTTGTTGGCACTTTGAAAAAAAAAACAAACCACAAATTCCCGAATCCTTCAAGCTTACTAAACATCGATGTGAGAATGATTCAATATTTGGTTTCCAAAAAGAGGGGACTTTAGTATCATACGTGCTAAAAAAAAACAAGGTGGTGCTAATGTATTCTTCTATGCACTATGGTGGAAATATCGATTTGACAACAGGAGAGAAACGTAAGCCAGAGATAATAACATTTTATAATAATACAAAATATGGCGTGTATATTGTGGACAAAATGTGCGGTTCTGACGACGTTTCCAGAAACTCTAGACGTTGGCCGTTCACTGTATTCTTTGATATGATGAATATAAGTGCCATAAACGGATATGTTGTGTATACAATAAACAACGGCTACAGTAACAAGCCACGAAAACATTATTTGCACGAAATTGGTTTTCACCTTGTCGTGCATAAAGCGCAGAATAACTGTCGAAAGCATTCCAAAATCCCTGAAAATTAAAGGAAAACTTCTTTTGGGTCTAAATGATCCCTCTGAGTTGAACCCGGGCCCAGCACAACCCTCAAACACCGAACGTGTTGGTAAATGTTCATTCTGTGGCAGAGCGCGCAACAAGTCCACCAGGAAGCTTTGTTATATAGGGTGACTGGTAATTAGTGACAGATACTTAAACACGTGATTCTACTCATGATAACAAACAACTTTCCCAAAGAAACTTTTTTTTTAAACTCATTTAATTTTATCACAATAACACAACAGCTGTAAGTATGAAATTCCCATGGCACGCGCGCGTTTTTGACCTATCAACTGGTAGCCGCGTGACGCCGTTATATCTCATTAAATTAAAAAATAATATCCAAAAACTGCGTGTTCCACAGTAGTCTTAAGTATAACTACTTTTAAGATGCAACGTATGTCCGCATAACTACAAAATATCTAGGAACGCGCGCGCCCAACATAAAAAGTAGGCACAATCTATCAGCTGATAGTCTCACAAACGGACAAGGAAAATAATATTAACGAAGAAAACACTGCATCTGACCAGAGAAAATATTACATTTCACCCCTGCACAGTGATCAGAGTGATTTTGACGATTCGGATTGCGACCCTCATTTTATTCTTTTTTTTTTTTTTTTTACCGATGGGAAATCATCAAATAACCCCTCCCGCTCTGGGCTGAGCAGGAGGAAGTGTCAGACTTTTACTGACTAAAACCCATCCATGTTCCTTCTTTTGCCCTTTGTGTTCCAGGGCCGCGGTATCTCTTTCGAACAGTCCCGCAACCCTGGCAGGCGTCGGTCCTTACGGACCCCTCCCTGTTTGCTGACTCTCCTTGAGGCGCGCGTGGAACACGAACGCGCCGTCGACACGGCCTGTCGTCATAAGACGGACGGACGGCGAGCTAGCCCATAGCTCACCGTCCACAGGCCCGCGCCTACGGTGGCCGGGGGCCACCACTCATTTTATTCCTGGGTCAACAGGTAATGTTCCCCGTTTACTTCAAGGTGAAGCCACGAGACCTCCAAGTAGTTCTTCCTCAAGTAGCTCTTCTGCAAGTAGTTCCAGTTCATCTTCATCAAGTAGCTTAGATAATGAAGCAGAAAATAATTCAAACCACATTGCTTCTACTAGTGGATCAGCAGGTCAAATAACTACAGAAGCAAATGCTTCAGAGGTACAGGAAATCGTACGAGGCAAGAAAAGGGTGAGAAATGAAAAGAATTGGAAAAGTAAAATTGCAAAAACATTTCGAAACACAGGCAAGGACTACACATCAAGTGTTAAAAAACAAGTCCCAGCAAGGAAGATGGGTCCTTTGTGTGGGGATAAATGTCCATTAAATTGCCGAGCAAAAATAGATGAGACCTGTAGACAAGACATTTTTAATGGTTACTGGCGCTTGGGAGACTTGCAAAAACAAAGACAATTCATAATAGCTCATACTTCACAAATAAAACCAAAATACAGATACTCATCTACTCAAAATTTCCGAAAATTAAATACTGCATTTTATTTCGAGCTAAATCACACTAATATTAGAGTGTGCAAAACATTTTTTTTTAAATACTCTCGCAATATATGACAGACCGATTGCTACTGCATTATCAAAAAAATCAGAGGCTGGTTTTGTAGAGGGTGAATTACGCGGCAAACATAATAATCATCGCACTGTGCATCCAGAGGTCTATGATAGTGTGAAAATTTTTATAAATAGCGTACCACGAATTGAATCACATTACCTTAGAGCCCAGACATCAAGAGAATACATTTCCTGTGATAAATCTTTAGCTGACTTATAGAATAGAATAGAAAGTTTTTGTTTCAGACCGGAGTCCATAGGGTTAGTAACAATTTTACTTAAGTTCTAGTGTTAGTAGGTTACAGACACAGATGAAAATGCACAATCACAATACAGCATGGAGCCGCATCCACCTCCGCACCATCGGGGAATCCCACCGATCTGCGAATACACTGAGAATACTGTTGGTGCTGCCGCGAACACGAGTCATCAGGGATTCACATCTATTTCTAATAATGGCGTCAAAACCATCAATATTATTATCTGCAAACATCCCCGACGCACTACTACGCCACGGCAGCCGCAGCAGCACTCTCAGTGCATTATTGTATTGAGCGCGTAGGTCGCTGTATGTCCGCTGAGTAAAGCTGCTATAGCTTATACAGGGATTACAAAGAAATTCGTACAACAGATAGCCTACCGTTTGCATCTCAATCTACTTTTAACCGTATTTTCAATAGAGATTTCAATATTTCATACCACATACCAAAGAAAGATCAGTGTGATCTATTTGAAAGTTTTAACAATGCTGACGAAGAAGGGAAACAGAAAATTATTCAAGCTTATGAAATTCATTTAAAAGAAAAAGAACTGGCCAGGAGGGAAAAAGAAAAGCACAACTATTGCTGTGTACGACTTACAGGCTGTCATGGCCGATACCAAAGGGCCAAAAATCAGTTTTTTACTACAAAAGTAGAATTAATTGTTTTAACTTTACTGTAAGCGACCTACATGCAAAAGGCGTTGAATGTTACTTCTGGAATGAAATCGAGGGAAAACGCGGTGCGACTGAAATAGGAACATGCATTTTAAATTATTTAGAAAAGATTACACAGAATAAACCAGAACCAGTCGATGTGATTTTCTATTCCGACAACTGCTGTGGACAGCAAAAAAATAAGTACCTCTTATCAGCCTACGCATATGCAACACAAAAATTTAACATAAGTAGTATCACCCACAAATTTTTGATTAGAGGTCAATCTCAAAATGAGGGTGCTAACGTACATAGCGTTATTGAAAAACAAGTGAAGCGTTTCCTAAAATCAGGACCTATCTATGCCCCGCATCAATATGCCACCTTAATTCAAATTGCTAAAAAGACCGGACAACCTTACTAAGTTACTGACATGACCCACGATAAATTTGTTGATCTTAAACTTCTTCAAGAGGAGTGGGGCAGTAATTTCAACGTAAACGAGGATCGAAACCAAGTGAAATGGCATGATATTAAGGTGCTCCGTGTTGAAAAGGAAAATCCTATGACTATTTTGTATAAGAATTCTTATGAAGATGAAAATTACCATAAAGTTTTTGTACGTAGTTCACGACGGTCTGGAAACCAATCGATAATATTTTCTATTGGTTTGTCGCCAGCATACACAAGCCAGATACCCTTAAATCAGAATAAAAAAGGGATATAAAAGAACTGATTGATAAAAATATAATTCCGAGGACCTATTCTGAATCGTACTATCGAGATTTGATTGAGTAATTCGAACGATAAACTATTAGTTAGCACCTATCAGATATTATTTAAATTCGTTATTTCTATGTTGCTTTGAAATATTTGTGATTTGTGATTTTAAGACTGATAAATAAGTAATTAAGAGATTTTTGTTCTTGTTTTGTTTTTAAAAAGGATTATTTTGTTATTTAAATATAAGTCCAAAATGTTTGTGTAATATTTTGAACTCACAAAGATTAATTGTGTGATTTTCGGATTGATAAGATTAGTGATGACTATTTGTAAAATGACTGATTACTATTGCCTAAGAATACATTTTTGTTGTTTTGTTTAAAAAGTATTATTTTATTATATAATAAGTCCAAAATGTTTGCATAACATTTTTACTAAATCTATTTTCGTAAGAATTTACAAAGATTAGTGATTATTTGTAAAAGGACTGAACTAGAATTGCCTTAGAATATAAATAAATAAGAAACTTTAATTAATATAAAATACGTAGGTACTTTATAATGTTGATTTTCACTGTTGTAACTTTGTAGGGTAGACCGGGGACAATTATTAAAACAGGTCATGATTGCAACAACTTCAATTTCTCGGAAACCATGATACCTACGCGTGTGACTCGTCGTTCGTTGCATCGTCGGCCATGTTCGGTTCTGTGTTTAGTACGGCTCGAGCGAGCGAGCGACGCAGTCGTGCATAGGCCGCCTCGACGAAATTTGCACCAAAAAGTAAGTATTCACGATTTTTTATATTTTTTTATTTACCTATTTAAATCTTGTTGTTTGTCAGTTTTTCTTATTTTGGAGTATCGTTTATATGTTTAACCCTTCTTTGCATGATGATGGAAATTTCCATCACAAACATTTAGTGAAAAAAAAAAGTACTCAAAACAGGCGTACTGTAAATTGTTTGTTTCTGGCAACTTTTTACACGACCAATGCATAAAACGCAACGCAGTTGTCAAAAAAAAAAACAAACGTCACTGTCATTAGCAAGGCCTTGAACTTTTCATTCAGCTGTTTGTTGTGACGAGTGAATTTATAAATTGTTTTAGGAAGCTAATCTGAGATTTATCCACTAATAAAAGTGAAAATGAGTGAAAAAAAGGTTTGTTTTTAGTGTTTCTGTTAAATTATGCGCAATTTATATTGAAATACCCTAAATTTCTCAAAACTATGTGACAGAAATTTACATCACTATGCAATAACTTCACTTGTAATGTATGGTGAAAACGGTTTTTAGTATTTATTTTTTTTGTAGGGAAACTTGAAAGACAGAGACATTGAAGCTTATTGGAGTCAGTTAGAAGGCGGTTGGCTTTCGGAAGATGGCCTTGATAACGAAGATTCCGACGATGAGTACCGTGATGCTGATGAAATTATAAGAGTGTTGCAAGAGGAAAATGATAATGATGATGTGGAAGATGAAACTGCTGACATTGATCCTCCTCTTGTAGAAGAGGTCACCACAGAAGACCAAGAACCCTCACACTCATCATCTTCATCCAATTTGCAGTCTTCATCCAGTTTTTTATTTGACAAAAGAAACTTGATATGGAAAAAAAGGAATCTTGTGTATGATGCAGATAAGATTACTTTCTTGGGGAGTTCTGCTGCTCCAGATGAAATATCACACCTGGAAACCCCATATCAATGTTTCAACCATTTCATAACGAAGGATTTTATGAATAGACTAGTGGAGCAAACAAATTAATATATAATACAAAGTAATCCCAATTCATCTATAACATTTACAGAATAAGATTTATACAAGTTCTTTGGTATCCTGTTATACATGTCAGTACTAAAATTTCCTAGCACAAGATCTTACTGGTCACCAAAGTTTGGTTATGAACCCATTTCTTCAACAATGCCAATAAACAAATTTGAAAAAATAAAATTATCATTGCATTTCAACAACAATGAACTTCATAAGCCTATAGGCCATCCAGAACATGACAGGCTTTTTAAAATCCGCCCTGTAATTAAGCACCTCAATGAGAGGTTTGTTACAGTGCCAATGGACCAAAGACTTTCTGTGGATGAACAGATGTGTTCAACAAAAATAGGGCACTTCTTAAAACAATATCTGCCCAATAAGCCCCACAAATGGGGCTTCAAATTATATGTTCTGTGTGATTTGATGGGATATGCCCATAAGTTTGAGGTATATTCTGGACAAGAGAATTCAGAAAAACTCTCTGATGAACCAGATCTTGGTGCAACAGGTAATGTTGTAGTGCGTTTGCTTCGGGGAGTGCCAAGAAGGCTAAACCACATAATATACTTTGATAACTTTTATACCTCTTTGCCATTGGTATATTTTCTAGCTAAAGAAGGAATACATACTGTGGGGACTGTGCAACAAAACAGGATTCCAAATAATAAATTACCAGATAAAAAAGATTTTATGAAGAAATCTGTGCCCAGAGGTAGTTATGAAGAGAGAGTTTCTATGCTTGATGGTATAGATATGAGTTGTGTAGTATGGAAAGATAATAAGGTAGTAACCCTGCTATCTACTTATGCTGGAGCATTGCCTGTGGCTAAAGTAAACAGGTATGACAAGGCAAAACGAGAAAAAATTCATATTACTTGCCCATTTATTGTCCAAGAATACAATAAACACATGGGAGGAGTAGACCTCATGGACAGCTTTTTGGGTAGAAATCACATAACACTGAGATCCAAAAAGTGGTACCTGAGTATTTTTTTTCATTTATTTGATCTTGCAGTTATAAATGCTTGGATTGTTTATAAAAAAAATGCCCAGAAAAGGGGTGAACCTAAAAATAGTCTGCTTACAATGAGCCAATTCAGAAATGAATTGGCCTTTGTGCTTTGTAACAAAAGAACCATCAAAGATTCTAAAAGAGGGCGTCCTAGCAGCAGTACCCTAGAAGAAGAATTGCTGTCAAAAAAAAGAAAGGGTTCTCCAGCTCCTCCACCTCCAAAAGACATAAGGAGGGATGGTTCTGAACATTGGCCAAAAGTAGGTGGGTCACTCCGGTGCAAATATCCTAAATGCAAAGGTTATTCCACAATTTCATGCAGTAAATGTGGAGTTAATTTGTGCCTTAATAAGAATAATAATTGTTTTCTAAATTATCACCAAGAATAAAGAATGTACAAGGATATTCTAGTTTTATTTATTTAGTACTGAGCTAAATATGTAGAATTGCATGATGATGGATATTTCCATCATACTATTTTTTATTTATTTCATATTATTTATATTTCCCTTAATCTAGAGCAGGGATTCCCAAAGTGGTCGATATCGACCCCTTGGGGTCGATATCGGTTTCCTAGGGGTCGACATAAACGAAAACTGATTATGGGGGTCGACGAGGTCTAAAAATCGACCCCTATTAAATTAACACAAGTTCTTATTTAAAACTTTCAAGATAGGTAGGTAGGTACTGTATTATTTATGTTGTGTTACGTGTACTAAGAATAATTAATATTTATGTAGGAAATAGCATTGTTGTAGTAATATAAAGCCTCAAGTTCGTACAAGATGAAAAACTCGGCAAGTCAGTGTGGACAAGTTTGTGCAAGATAATGAGTTCGAGCGTACGTCTTTCAGGCGCGTTTTGACTTGCTCTCTATTTGACGCTTGCGCCATTTAACACGAACGAATTCATGATCAAGTTGCAAGTCCAAACATGTTCCTGATATTTTACTATTTAACGAGGTTGCACTTAGGTTGAAAGTTCATTTGCGTTTTGAAATTCGTTGGAGCTTGAACGATAATAACTCATATAAGTACTCATTTATTTCAAGAGATTACAAAGTTATTACATAGCTAAATTAAGTGAAGTAAAGTGACTGAAAAAGAATTTACAAAATGCTGAGCTCCCTACGCGAGTTAATAGCGTAACCACACAATATCTGCAGTTTATGAAAAATTAACAGGGTAAGTACCAAACAGTTTTTATCCGGCACAGCGCATCAGCATTGCCCCACTGCACACTGTGTGATAGTGATCAGTTGAGCTATCTGTAGATTGTTTGCAACAGTTTGCAGTTGCCTCAGTTGTTTCAATTGTAAAAATTTACCAGTAAATTTAACAGTTTATTAGGTATTGTTTTTAATTTAGGTACTTAGTTTCTTATTTTTTTATTTGCAGGATTACTGAGAGTTTTATGATGGCGGACACGAAAAAAAAATGCAGACAATACAGTTTGGACTACTTGAAGTTCGGATTTATTGCATCTCCATCAAATCAACACTTGCCGATGTGTCTCATATGTGAAAAAGTATTCAGTAACGATGCCATGAAGCCTTCAAAAATGGATGACCACTTATCGAGAGTACATGCTGACAAAAAAAGTAAGCCCTTGACATTTTTTCAAGCACTTAAAGAAAAACTAGACAAAAGGCCATCCATAAGATCGATGTTTGCGTCATCATCTATTAAAGACGATGATGGTTTACGAGCGTCCTATAATATATCTTTACTAATAGCGAAGTCGGGGAAACCCCACACAATTGGAGAGCAGCTTATCTTACCAGCCATTGCGGAGGTCCTTAACAATGTATTGCACAAACCCGCACATGATATTTTAAAGAGAATACCTTTGAGCAATAACACCGTTCAGAGACGCATAGACGAGATGGGACGCGATGTGGAAAACATTTTATGCAAGTTCTTACAGACCAACAGATTCTCTCTCCAGTTGGACGAGTCTACATTACCCGGCAATGAAGCTCTGTTGTTAGGATATGTTCGATATATCAAAGATGAAAATATGTGCCAAGAACTGCTTTTTGCTACATATTTAGAGACTGATACCAGAGGAGAATCAATTTTTCAGGCCGTGGAACATTTTTTTACTGACAAAGCTATTCCATGGAAGAACATTGTTTCTGTTGCGACTGATGGTGCACCGTCTATGGTTGGTCGTCATCGTGGTTTTATAGCTCACTTAAAGCGACAACTGCCTGATGTACTGGTCATTCACTGCGTGATTCACAGGCAGCATTTAGTAGCAAAAAAGCTGAGTCCTAGATTGCATAAGTCTTTACAATATGTAATAAATGCTATCCACAAGATTCGAAGCAATTCTTTGAACTCTCGGTTATTTGCTCAGCTATGTGAGGAAAACGACGAAGTCTTTACTCGATTACTTCTTCACACTGAAGTTCACTGGCTATCAAGAGGCTCTTGCTTAGAAAGATTTTCAGCCGTTTTTGAATCTGTGTTGGAGTTTTTACAAGAAAAAGATCCGAATTTGAAAGAAAATCTGAACAATTGTAAAACAGATATTTATTACTTGACTGATATCTTTGGAATGTTCAACAAAGTTAATTTGCAGCTGCAGGGTGACGATCTTAACTTGATTAAAACAAAATCAATAATATCGGCCTTCGTGGGTAAACTAATCCTTTATAAACAAAATTTAGGCAGAAAAGAATATTCGCAGTTTCTGCATTTGTCAAAATTACCAGAAACGCTTCAAGATGATGACATTTTATTATATGTCACTCACTTGGACGCATTACACAAGGATTTTACGGAGAGGTTTGAGGATCTTTTAAATTTACAAATTCCTCAATGGATAATAAATCCGTACAATACCACAGCCATAGAAGAAGCCAATGTGATAATGCAAGAAGAGTTGATTACCATCAGCACAGACGAAGAGCTTAAGCAGAAGTTCAACCAAGGCTATCAGAAGTTCTGGTTGCAACGCAACATTGAAACACAGTATCCTACATTGTGGAACATTGCTGAAAAATACCTTATCGCTTTTCCATCATCATACCTAGTTGAAAAAAGCTTCAGTGTGGTAACAAACATTTTGACGAAACAAAGAAACCGTTTGAAAATCAACGAACGTGGAGATTTAAGGCTGCAACTCACCAATATTGAACCGGATGTAGCTAGATTGGTAGATAGTCACCAGGTTCATCCATCACACTGAATGTCGATGTGTTTTCTCTTTGCGAATTAATACTTTTTTAAATATAATTTCCTACCTACTTAAAATTCTTTAAGTACCTAATTTGTAATAATCGTTATAAATTAAACTCGATATTTACTGAATTGTATGTCTTTTTATTTTGTTAAATTTTGATATGAAAATGAAGTCAATTTTACTCACTTAACCAAGTGCAAAGTTTTCCAATTGGTACCTTAGTACCTAGGTATTTTGTGTCAATAGGAAAAAACTAAAGATAGGCCCCCTTATTCATAATAGTCTGCTAACTTAAAGCATTGCTAATTCTCACTCTGTCTTCTTCTATTGACCTAAGTCAGAATGAAAAATAACACACTGTAGCAGCTGTTTTAAGTTAGCGGACCATTATGAATAAGGGGGTTGATCTTAAAAGTAGGTAATTTGGCCATGGGGGTCTGAGGTAACAGTTCATTTTGGAAAAGGGGTCACTTGTCCAAAATAGTTTGGGGATCCCTGATCTAGAGCATGAATTACATCACCCTGATTTATTTCACAAAAAATTAAAAAATCATGCAAAGAAGGGTTAAGTTTGTTTTTATTACTGTTCATTGATGTATAAGTCAATATATAACAAAATATTGAGTGTTGAAGTAGAAGATGTGACTTGGGTACGTTTGAAACGACGTGTCTGTGGACGTTTGAAACGTTTCAAACGTCCCCACATATTTCGTATTTTACCCGACTGCACAGAAGAAGGTTGTGTTTTCTAAAATCTCAATAATTAATAAAATATAAAAACATCGATTTAAAAAAAATAAAGGTATTACGATGAAAAATAAAACCACTTTTAAATCACAATCACTAGGTATTATAAAATTACATCTGATAGGCAACCCAATAACTCCGATGACCCTAAAATTGAGTCTGCGACATTAAGTTTAATCTAATTTTTTTCATTAATCTTTTCTAGAGATGCCCAGAAAACGAAAACACGTTACAGACAGAAATTCCAAGAACGTATTTGCATATCAGCAAGCATATGAGGAATTGCTATCGGGTAAATCGTTGAGGAAGGCTGCAGAAATGTTCAGTTTAGATCACGTCTCATTAGCACGATATAAAAAAAAAGAGAAAGCGCGCCTGAAAATACTCCTGTCGATGATATAACAATGGGTTATAATTCGGCAAAAAAAATATTTACACCTGCTCAGGAAAACGAGATTGTCACGTATGCAATCAAGTCAGCTGATATTTACTTTGGGCTAACCGCTAAGGATATGAGAAAACTAGCATACGATTTGACTGTACGCTACGAATTCCGAAGGCCTGCTACTTGGGACGAAAATGAGATTGCCGGAGTAGAGTGGTTCCGTGGATTTTTGGACCGCCATCCAGAATTGTCTGTCAGGTGTGCTCAAGCGACAAGCTTGGCACGAGCGACGAGTTTTAACAAATATAATGTGGATGAATTTTTTGATAATTTGGCGATGGTCCTTGATCGTGACAACTTTGAAAACAAAGATATATACAATGTAGATGAAACAGGAATAACAACAGTCCAGAAACCGAATCGAATTGTGGCTAAGAAAGGAACTAGACAAGTGGGTGCACTCACATCTGCCGAACGTGGAACTCTGGTAACAGTCACTGTAGCAGCTAACGCGATTGGCAACGTACTTCCGCCAATGTTCACGTTTCCACGAGTTCGTTATCAAAACCATTTTTTGAGAAATGGTCCTCTGGGTAGTGTCGGTACCGCAAATAAATCTGGGTGGATGCAAGAAGATTTTCTTGTTTTTCTACAACATTTTCAAAGACACACAAATTGTTCTTTAGATCACAAAGTCTTATTGCTACTGGACAATCATGCTTCACACGTGTCAATCAAATGCATTGACTATTGCCGTGACAATGGCATCGTCATGCTTTCTTTTCCTCCACACTGCAGCCATAAATTGCAG
The DNA here is from genome assembly GCA_947578425.1 of Eugnorisma glareosa. NCBI lineage: Eukaryota > Metazoa > Arthropoda > Insecta > Lepidoptera > Noctuidae > Eugnorisma > Eugnorisma glareosa. The sequence goes on along the minus strand of OX387960.1, from coordinate 11,610,156 downwards.
CCACTGGATCGCTCCGTATACGGTCCTTTCAAAAAAGCCGTGAATACGGCATGCGACGGGTGGATGAGGGCAAATCCTGGAAAACCAATGACCATATATGATATTCCAGGCATAGTCGCCACCGCGCTTCCCCGGGCTATGACTTTAAGTAACATTCAAGCTGGGTTTCGAGTAACTGGAATTTGCCTATATAATAGGCAAATATTCTCTGATTTGGATTTTGCACCCTCTTATGTCACGGACAGACCAGACCCGAATAATATAATACAACATTCAGATATTTCACAACCAATTCCTTCCGCTGCAGCTGAGCATCGAATGCAATTCCCACAGACAAGCTTGAGGGCTCCACGACCAAATTCTGCGGCAGTAATTGAAGTCGTTCCTCCATCTTCTCCGAGTTGCTCACAGAATTCTCAGCCAAGTAACCCTGTCATACCTGTGTCCGAAATCCAACATGACCTAACCAACCCGATGACACTACAACTTTCAGAGTCTGCCGCAGAACTTGAAGCCGCTGTCCCATCTTCTCCTAAACGCTTAGTTACCCCACAACCAAGTTCCTCTGTCAAACTTGTGTCCGAAGTTCAGCATGACCTTACCAGCCCGATGACACTACAACACCCAGAGTCTACCGCAGGACTTGAAGCCACTGTTCCATCTTCTCCGATTCGCTCAGTGACTCCACAGCCAAGTTCCACTGACATTCCTATGTCGGCAGTACAGCCTGACTTTACCAGCTCAATGACGCCACAACAGCCAGTGTCTGCCGCAGGAGTAGCAGCATCATCTTTTCCTTCGCCAAGCCTATCCACACAATCAAGTTTTTTTACAGAACTTGATCCTCTTGATGTTACCAACTACAACAACCAACCTTCAACAAGTAAATTTTTACCAGAATGCATCAGACCATTTCCTAAAGCACCACCCAGGAAAACTGCAAGAAACGCAACAATAAGGAAATCTGCTATTTACACAGATACTCCGGAGAAAGAAAACATCAGAATACAAACCGAAGAGAGGGACAGAAAAAGAAATGCCAGCAAGGTAGACTAAAATGAATATGGAAGAAAAGAAAAAGAAGACGAACAAAACTACCAAGAATAAAAAGAAATCATCAAAAAGAACCCAAAAGACTTCTAGTTCAGAAGATGAAGATACTGACACAGAAATTCCGCAATCTGCCGAGTCTGATGATGAATATGACGTCACAGAAGATCTTCAATTTTATTCATCAAGTTATGAATCGTCTGTATCAGAAAATGAAGAAGAACCTCCATGTCTTCAGATAGAAGATTGGGCGATAGTCAATATATTATCCATGAAAAATCGGGTACACCGATATGTAGGGCAGATTAAATCAATAACAGAACATGGATATATTGTAAGATTTGCTAAAAAGATTGACCATTACAAATTTAAGTGGCCTGTAAACGATGACATATCTGAAATTACTCGGCTCCAAGTGGTAAAGAAAATTGACCGACCTACTATTACGTCTAATAGTAGGCATGTAATTGTTCTCGAATTTAAAAAATCTTTGCGAATGTTCAATATTGAGTAACTAAATATTGAAGTATCGCAAAGATTGTTTGTTTTTTTTTGTGTTTTTACTTTGTAAAACAAAGCTACTATCCGCAAATTGGTATTAGTTCCTTCCCTGAAAACTATGAGACTGATTCTCCCCACTAACTATTATTTTATACAAGAGGATAGTTTTTTTAAGTTTGTATTTTAGAAGAGTTTATTTATTTTACTTTGTATCTAGTCCCTAATGGAGGATTTTGACTAGTTTTAGGGCATAAATTCCCAATATGTTAGTTAAGTGCCAAATATTAGCTAAGTTGATTGAACTTCTCTTAAATTAAGTTTCTTATGAAGAGTCAAACCATACGGGTCAATAAACGATTGTTATGATTGAAACATTTTTATGATTGAAACATTGTCATGATTGAAACATTGTTATGATTGAAACAAGCTGTTTTGTATGAGACTGGATTACCTTTTTTTTCTCCCCCATGTAAGTGCAATTACAGCAAAATCGGCTATTAAGTCTTTCAATAATGTGAAATAGTATTTAATAACACAAATTAGAGCATGAAAATTATTAAAATAAGAGATATTTTGCGTTGTTTATATTGATGATTTTTTGGCATTTATAATTTTCGAAATATTAATGTTACGGTGACGGACTTGTCACGATCTCAATAAATAATTTAGTAGTAAGTTAAATTGTTAAGATTGATTAAAAACCTTCAGTAGATCCTAAAATATTTCAGTGTTTCAATTATCCCTACATACCGTTTCAACCGTCCTTGGGGTGGGGTCAATAGAACCACTGTGCCCGGTCTTCTTTAATATGTGATTGTGGGTTAACTATTCGGAATAGAGGTATAGATTATGTTTAATTTAGGAACTAGATAACGACCCTTTCAACGATATAAATACGAGGAATTTAGGTACTATAGATACTTCACTGCACGCGGTTGAAGTAAAATTGTTTCAATTGTCCCCGGTCTACCCTAAGTGCCATAATCATAGTTTTTGTATAATTATTTTTTACAGTTTCTTTTGATAAATACAATATTTGACTTTTATCTTGCTTTATTTATGCCCTAACTGTGTATGTGTCTACTTCTATGTGTCTAACTCTGTATGTATACTAACTCAAAATGCGTTACCTAAAATCATTCAAATAAAATCAAAATAAATTGTAGGAAGTCAAAATAATATCACCTAGAACCACGCAACTAAAAACAATTCTTTTTTTTTTTAATTTCTCCCACAATACTGTATTAACTCCAAATTTGGAAATAACTTGATAACTTGCAATCTCTGAAATTACTCAAAATTAAAAAAAACCCCTTAATTTTATCACTAATTTAAAAGTGTTCTCTTTTTTACAATCATTAACAGGAAACGAGAAATCAGTTTTCCATCATTTCTGAAAAAAGCTTCATTATGCGTTGATACAGTCTTGTGTTAGCAGTGCGATATGTATAATCTCAACGTGAATGATGTAACCAAGATTTTGTAACAATATTTTGATTAAAAAGAGTGTCCATGGAGTTTCTTGCCCATTCTTCTCCATAGAGATCTACGCTTTGGAATGTGCAACTACAGTACATTCTCAAGTTATTATGCCTTGTGACTGTGACCGTAGCTTAGCTTTTTTTTTTGTTTGACTTTCAAAAGTGTCTGTAATGGTCTAATTGAAATAAATGCTTTGAGTTTGAACTAACTGAACACGTCCTGTGAATTGTTAATACATCAATAATTAAGAATAAACAAAAATAATGAACACCATGTGTATAAAGCTTAATAATCACTTTTTTGTTACAAGTTTACAATTTCATTACAACAAATTAGTTATAACATTTTCGTTACGTACAAAAAAAATGAAAAGTACCTACTCATATACAAAATTTTAGTTTTTTTTTCTTTATCCTTTCTTTTCTATCTTAATTCCACTCCATATACGAAATTTGAACTTAATACATACAAGGAATCTAGGGGTGACAATTTAAGGGTTAAATGCCTTTTTCTCATTATAACAGATAACAGTGTCGCTATTTATCCGGTTCTCCCAGAATACCCTCGATATTTCATAACATGGTAATGCTGATACTACTGATACTGTTAGCCAGTGTCATCCCATCGTAACGTTAAAGGGCCAATTTTCGCCAATGTCGTTTCGAGCCTCAACAATGAACTGACAACAGACTCCGAGACCCCAATAAAAGTTGATTTTCAAAAACAATTGATTAAAAAATATACAAACTTTCGAACAATATCAAAGATTCTAAGTGACCCTAGTTTCGAAGCAATTTTAATGGACAAAGCATTTTTATTTTTTAACTGTCTCTGACCTTGGAAGGAAAGAAACGTGGGTACTTTTCTCGAAATCGAAATACAAATAAACTATACATACAAATAAAATCAAAGTGTGTGTCTTTAATTTCAGAACAGCTTTTTACTGAATGCGTATGAAAGTATGATACTTATATTAAAAAATTGTCTGTCTGTGTTCCGGCTAATCTCTGAAACGGCTGAACCGATTTTGACCGGACTTTTACTAGCACATAGCTGATGATAAAACGAGTAACAAAAAATTAAAACCCTTGAAATTCTTAACAAAATCCGATTCAAACAGTGTAGTAGCAGGCAACAACTAGTCTATAATAATACACTAACAATATTATAAAGAGGAAATATTTTTTGTTTGTTTGTACCGAATAAGCTCCGACTGGACTACTACTGGACTGATTTTAACCATATTTTCAGCAAAAGAAAGCTAAATTATCAGGAAGTCACATAGGCTATAAATTATATTTATATCATACAAATTAGACGAGCTATCACAATTTTTTTGCGACGAAGTCGCGGGTGAAGTGCTAGTCAATAATAAAATTAATTTCGTCAGAATTGATTTTATTATTGACTAGCACTTCGCCCGTACTGAAGATTAAATTACACCATTAACTAGTTACTAGAGAATACTCTTATATACAAAGCCCAGTTGGAATTGAGTAATACGATACCCACTGGTAAGACTGGTAGTCACGAGTTGACTACCTGTAACAACTGTCAAAGATCTACAATTTACAGCCGCAAGCAAATGTCTAGCTGAATACAACGGAGAGAGTGCCTGATATCTCTTGGTAAGACTGATTGTCTGACTTTTAGACTTCTAACTACCCTTAATAACTGTCAAAGATCAATAAATAATAGCTGAAATCAACTACTTAATATACTTTCCGAGACACTGGGTTTACTATGTGTTACATTTACTTGGAAGTTTGACCGGTGTAGCTGTTATTTAGCCAAAATGAGTAAGAATACACATACAGTCAGTCCTGCAATCACCTTGCGGACTGGAACAACTGCTTACTGTTACAAACAGATCTTCACAACAATTATTGGTGTTGTCTGTTCTGCTACTGTCGCTGAATGTATTACATGGATACCACAAAATAAAACAAAGTTTCAGTATCTCCTAAATTGTTTCTTAAACTTTTCATAATGATAATCATCAGTAGCCCTTTCACCTTTGGCTTTCTTAACAATTTTTTCCACACTATCGTCTATAACATTAGTATCAGTTTTTGTCACTTCTGGCTTTTCTACTTTCCTTTTCTTTGCAACATCACTGTCCATATTAAAACGATTATGTTGTACAAAATTCACTGCCATGTTAGTTGGCACAAATTGCGATGGACAATCTTTTTTGTTTTGTCTCTCCCACAATACTTTCATTTTAGCTTCTTCTGTAGCTTCAATGTTTTTAATTTTTGCATCAATGCCCAAATCAACTTCAGGTATGCCACTAAGCATTTGATTTGACAACATTTCCTCAGAGCGATGTGCTGATGAAACTCGCAGATGTTCAGGCAGAGACAACAAAGCAGCTTCTTCAGGTGACAAATATTTTAATGTGTCATTATGCTCGGATTCCTTCATTTCTTCATTATGTCTTTCTGTAAGAAGGAAATAGATAACATTTTAAAAAACATGATTACAAATCCACTGATATGTCTGATAACAATCATGAATCAATCCATTTTAATTCCAGTAATTATCCATGATTGACATGGAATATAATACTTATGCCTATTCCAAGTAGCACAAAGTCACACTTAATTAACAATGATTGCACTATTAAGCCAGTATTACAGAACATCACTCAATACTTAAGAATTACTTAAAACTAGATTCAATCCATATGATTGGTTGAAACTATGTAGTTTTAAGTAATGCTTGAGTCTTTTTTTTTTTTTACCGATGGGAAATCATCAAATAACCCCTCCCGCTCTGGGCTGAGCAGGAGGGAGTGTCAGACTTCTACTGACTAAAACCCATCCATGTTCCTTCCTTTGCCCTTTGTGTTCCAGGGCCGCGGTATCTTTTTCGAACAGTCCCGCAACCCTGGCAGTCGTAATGCTTGAGTCTGGAGTGACGTTTGGAATTAAAGCACTTAGATTGTAAATTCTCCGCAATGAGCCGAGCAATCCATCAAATCACTTTTATTTAGGTCTTGCCTTGTGTAAGTAAAAACAGGTAGGACCTTCTGGTTCTACGTAAAGTTGATTCATCACTTTTTAGAGCAATATTGCGAGTTTAATATGCATTGATAATACTGTATCATACTAAGTACAGTTAGGGCCTGAAAATTGTTTCTTCTTTATAAATACTGCCTAGCCAGCCAGTTAACGAAATTTAGTATAAAAACACAAACAAAAAGACGAGTGGCATCTCTCGAAATTAGATTATTACTGTATTGTAATAAGCAAAGATTGGCCAAGAAGTGCACTGGAAAGGGATAAGTGGACGGACGGAAGAGAGGCCTCTGCCCTGCAGTGGGGCAGATGGCTTTTACAGAATGAATAAGCATACCTTTTCGTTTCGCCAATTGTTCTTCAATATACTTCATCATCTCTTCGTCTTCATCGCGCTTGTTTGTCTCAGCTGAGAACTGAGTACCGATGCCAGTATCGTACGCGTCGTCTACTTGCTTTACTTTTCCACTTTTCAACGCCTGCATGTTTACCATACCGCCAGATTTCACCTTATACGGGTCCTTACAAGTGATCTCCTCTTCTAACGTGGTCTTTTGACCCGTAGCCAAAGCAACCACACTTACGCCATTCGGCCTTTCTCGAAGTTTCTGTAACACTTTTGTCTCCTCTAATTTGGCTAAGATGTATTGTTCATCTTCGGAATCATCATCTTCTTTGACTCGTTGACGAAGGTTCTTCTTCTTTTTTGGTTTGAACTTTATTTCTTCAACAACTGTTTCTTGGACAGTTGCATCCTCCATATTTGATTGACCAATAAAGTACGTCGAGAGGTGGAACCAACACAATACAAGGAAGGTATCAAGTTGTAATTATTAATAAAATGAGTATTTCTTTCGCTTTTTATGGAATGCCTTAATTAATCTTGGTCACTCGAATATTTTTAATTGACATTAATAATTTATAATAATACAATTTACAAGTCCTCCTTGGCCTTGCTCCACAGAACATTAATACCACAGAGCATCTTATATACTGGTATAGAGTGCGCAGTTACGTTTACTTTTTTTTTTTTAGTACGCCCTCTGTAGATCTTGTGCGAACTAATCATTCTATTCTAAAGTTCTTTCCTTCATTTTCATTTAATATCTTTTGAATTATTTTTCCCTAACTATGGAAAAATGTAAAAACAATGAAAGATTGATTTATTAAATGTAAAACCATGTTTGGTAGCGTGAAAATCTACAAGCATGGAAAATGTGCACATTTACCCATTATTTTAGATAGTTTGTAAAATTATACATTATATTGATCAATGAGTGGCAGACTACTTCCAAGTCAATCACTTATTGATGATAGTAATAGCATTACTATCAGCATTAATATCACTAATAATATTACTAAAGATTAAGTTATAAATTATTTAGGAAACAAAGAATTGCCAGAAACATGGCCATGTTTCTGGAAGCACATTAAGTTGACAATAACAGAGATAGTGATACTTACAGTAATCTTGGAGGTAACGGAGCTATAGTCCAGGACTTATCATTCCTTTCTGGTGACTCTTTGAAGTCCAAAGTCGAAACTGCTTGTGTTGACACAGTGCGCCGCAACCTATCTTTAAACAGTTGCTCGATCTGTTTTTCAAACGTTTTGTGTATACGAAATAAAAACTCCACAGCGCCTTCAGCAAAAATAGTTTTCTGTATATCTTCAAATTTTGGCGGCGCTGATTGTAAAAACAGTACTTTTGTCATTTTTAAATCTGTTCTAAGACTCATGTAAATGTATCAACTCGTATACAGCTAGCGCAATAATGATTCCGAACTATGCCATTCGCTCGATCGCTTCGAATGAACTTGTTGTTTGTCTTTATCCTTATCACATTCCTATCAATAAACATTAATTATCCATCGGTCGCGCGCCGCGGTACAATCAATCAACACCGGCAGTGAGCGAGGGCGATTATCATCTTGACAATGACAATACTGTCACTGTCACTGTCACTACTGTCAGTCAGGTCAGGGGTGCGTTTAAGGCTGCATTCCGAATTACAAAATAATCACTCACAGCGGTCACATCTATATTTTGTGTTCCGTTTTAGATATCACGACTATGACAGCTGAGAGCTGTCATCCGTGAACGCGTTCACAGTGAACATAACCCCAAACCAAAACCTTTGACAAGACCTATTTTTGAAAATGGACGATATGTTGGTTGACTCTGCTGCACATACAGCCCTCCAAGTTCAATTAACCCCATTCAATAACTATTTCATGAAAAAGTCACTCAATGGGGTTAAATGATCTTGGAGGGTTGTATTGATGATTTGAATGATTATAATTCTGTAACTTCATACGTGTTACTGGTGTGATTGTTATTTTCAGCAACATACAACTTCACACTGATCTGCAAATTGTAAGAAAATTTAAATTTCGCGGGCAACTCTTGCGCTTCCACCTTAGCAAAACAACACAACCTGTGAAAAGAACTGTCATTTTTGACAGCGCTCACGGTGATATTTATTTGGGGCATGGTCGGTGTAATCGCAAGATGGCGCATGTCATGACGTCATCGATGACGATTCAAGGGACATCAATATCGCGCTCACGGTAATTCGGAACGGGTTTATGGACGCTCAAAGCGATTACAGCGTAATTCGGAATGTGGCCTAAGTAGGCCGGCGAAATTTTCGCCGGATAAAAATTAAACTAGCGAGGGCTCGCTGAACGGAGTCATCGGTCTAGATCAATGTTGACAGTCAAATTCAATTGACAGCTCAGCTTGTATATCATTTATTATTTATTGTATATCAGTACAACCTTTCAAGTTCATTTAACCCCATTGAGTGACTTTTTCATGAAATAGTTATTGAATGGGGTTAATTGAACTTGGAGGGTTGTATGTGCAGCAGAGTCAACCAACGTATCGACCATTTTCAAAAATAGGTCTTGTGAAAGGTTTTGGTTTGGGATTATGTTCACTGTGAACGCGTTCACGAACGTTCCGAATTGATGATAGCTCTTAGCTGTCATAATCGTGATATCTAAAACGGAACGCAAAATATAGATGTGAGCGCTGTGAGCGATTATTGTGTAATTCGGAATGCGTCCAATGTTGCGTAGTTGCCCATCAATATATGCGGACACTTCCTACGTTCCGATTTGCCTCCGAAAGATGATTTTTATTATAATAATAAAAAAGAACTTACATTTGCAGTTGAAAAATCTGTGCTCCGATACATTATGTTTAGGAAACTATGTTACCCAAGTACATTTTATAAGTTGGTAGACTTGTAAAGCCTACTTTACTGTGATAGTTTTCCTTTTAACTTCGGTATAGAAGGTATATCTATTCATCCACAAATCTCTTAAGCGGTCATTGTACTCATCATTATGAACAACTTTTACTATGGGACCAACCCCGAAATCGCGAAAAAAAATCAGCTGTTCCCTACAATATGTTCGCATTAACTCGTCAAAATGTACTGAACAGCTGATTTTTTTGTTTCGCGATTTTGGGTTTGGTCCCATAATAAAAGTTGTTCATAATGGTGAGTACAATGACTTCGTATGATACATATAGGGTGGTAGGGACACCTACGCGAAAACAGTTATTAAAGAAAAAACAGCTGTTTCATACATTTTGATCGTGTAGGTAGGTATGTATTGCACTTTTGTAGCTGTTTTCACAATAATCGCTCACAGCGCTCACATTTATATTTTGCGTTCCGTTTTAGATATCACGATTACGACAGCTAAGAGCTATCATCAATTCGGAACGCTCGTGAACGCGTTCACAGTGAACATAATCCCAAACCAAAACCTTTCACAAGACCTATTTTTGAAAATGGTCGATACGTTGGTTGACTCTGCTGCACATACAACCCTCCAAGTTCAATTAACCCCATTCAATAACTATTTCATGAAAAAGTCACTCAATGGGGTTAAATGAACTTGAAAGGTTGTACTGATGATTTAAATAATCATAAATCTGTAACTTCGTACGTGTTACTGGCACGATTCATATTTTCATCAACATACTACCTGACACTGATCTGCAAATCGTAAGCATAGCACTCTTAACTTTGCTATAATTTATCATTGTTTATATAATTATCTTCTACAATAATTAGCATATAAATGAGATGCAACTTAAAACATAAATCTCGTACATAAATCTCGGCGCGGCCGAAAGGTTCGGCTGCTTTTTGGCCGAAACCGAATCTTTGGCCGAAACATGATTTTTAGGCCGAAACCGAAGCTGAAACGGAAACTTCGGTTGGACACTAAACCATAGAAATGTTTCCCAATAGTTATTCAATGGCTGAGTGACACTGACACTGACCTGCAGTAAACTGACTAAAATTTAATCTGCCCCGTTCACGGTCGTCCGCTGGTACAAGTTTTCTCCTGAATCGCCTGACTAGGATAAATTTTAGCGACCTTTTTACCTCGCTAAATTTTATTCTGCTGTCAGATTGACATTGAGCTGTCTGTTGTTTTATTTGCTAGATTCGCGCCCTAGAAACGAATATTTCTAACGAGTACTTAATCATCGTCTCCGTGAATTTTATTTGTGGATTATGGATGAAGTTATGATTACTTAGGATGCAAATTGTTGTAGACGAAAGGGGCAGAATGATATACAAGCTGAGCTGTCAATTGAATTTGACAGTCAACATTGATCTAGACCGATGACTCCGTTCAGCGAGCCCTCGCTAGTTTAATTTTTATCCGGCGAAAATTTCGCCGGCCTACTTAGGCCACATTCCGAATTACGCTGTAATCGCTTTGAGCGTCCATAAACCCGTTCCGAATTACCGTGAGCGCGATATTGATGTCCCTTGAATCGTCATCGATGACGTCATGACATGCGCCATCTTGCGATTACACCGACCATGCCCCAAATAAATATCACCGTGAGCGCTGTCAAAAATGACAGTTCTTTTCACAGGTTGTGTTGTTTTGCTAAGGTGGAAGCGCAAGAGTTGCCCGCGAAATTTAAATTTTCTTACAATTTGCAGATCAGTGTGAAGTTGTATATTGCTGAAAATAACAATCGCACCAGTAACCAGTGGCGTGCAGTGGTTCTCCGCGGAAGGTAGGCCAGCCACGCTAAGATGACCCTCAAAGTACTCACATCTATTGATATATTCACTTACCACCGCACCCACCCCTGGTGTTTTTATTAAGCGTATGAGAAACAACGCCATCTAGCTTAAATATCAGGAATTTCAATGGAATTCTGTCAATACAAGAACGAAGGATGTCGCTCCGCTACAAAAAATTCTAAAAAATAAAATAGAGTGCGCTGTAAACAAAAAAAAGGTAGAGTTTTCTGACCGGAATATTTGAAAAACAAACCTTTAAAATAAGCCTATTAAAACCAAAGTTATAAATACAAGAACTCCGCATTAATCAAGGTTCAAATCACGATTTACTGACAATGCAAACAGAAGAAAGATTAATTTGAAATGACGATGAATTTTAGGTTAATTCTCGTAATTCGGGTACCTACACATCTTTCTTTGGACACAACTTGAATCTTATCATTAAACGATTGTGAATACTTACTGTTTTTAACTTTTAACAAACACACTAACATAGCAAACTTCACATCAGAACACCATTTCTAAGTTAATAAACAAATACAACAAATAATATTTACACTACTATACGTTTCAAAACGAATTACAAACGTCAGATATTATAAAAATCAAAACACTGAAGATCGCGAAATAAATTTTGCTAGTCACATGAAACAAATATGGCTTCTAAGAAAAATACAATTGTTATTTTGTCGATAAAAAAACACTCTGCATACCGTTTTAGCCGGATAATACTTTGTGGGGCAGCCAATCAGTGGCCAGCTAGCCAGCTACACTCGCAGGAGTTTACGCCCCTATTTACTATGTGTGCCGTTCATATACACGAAAATAACGATCAGTGTGCGTAAATTTATCAATGGAAATTAGGCCGGCTGCGGCCTTGCCTAGACGGCCGGGAGCGAGCGTCGTAGTATTTATCAGTTACGTCACACGGCTGCGACAAGTTGCTATAAGTATTATAACAGGAGTTTTTTATTTTTTATTAATATAGTTATAATAAATGCATTTCTTGCGTTGTTGGTAGGAATGGTAGGATAGGCTAGGCCTAATTGCCTCTATGGACGGCACGCCTCTGCCAGTAACACGTATGAAGTTACAGAATTATAATCATTCAAATCATCAATACAACCCTCCAAGATCATTTAACCCCATTGAGTGACTTTTTCATGAAATAGTTATTGAATGGGGTTAATTGAACTTGGAGGGCTGTATGTGCAGCAGAGTCAACCAACATATCGTCCATTTTCAAAAATAGGTCTTGTCAAAGGTTTTGGTTTGGGGTTATGTTCACTGTGAACGCGTTCACGGATGACAGCTCTCAGCTGTCATAGTCGTGATATCTAAAACGGAACACAAAATATAGATGTGACCGCTGTGAGTGATTATTTTGTAATTCGGAATGCAGCCTTAAACGCACCCCTGACCTGACTGACAGTAGTGACAGTGACAGTGACAGTATTGTCATTGTCAAGATGATAATCGCCCTCGCTCACTGCCGGTGTTGATTGATTGTACCGCGGCGCGCGACCGATGGATAATTAATGTTTATTGATAGGAATGTGATAAGGATAAAGACAAACAACAAGTTCATTCGAAGCGATCGAGCGAATGGCATAGTTCGGAATCATTATTGCGCTAGCTGTATACGAGTTGATACATTTACATGAGTCTTAGAACAGATTTAAAAATGACAAAAGTACTGTTTTTACAATCAGCGCCGCCAAAATTTGAAGATATACAGAAAACTATTTTTGCTGAAGGCGCTGTGGAGTTTTTATTTCGTATACACAAAACGTTTGAAAAACAGATCGAGCAACTGTTTAAAGATAGGTTGCGGCGCACTGTGTCAACACAAGCAGTTTCGACTTTGGACTTCAAAGAGTCACCAGAAAGGAATGATAAGTCCTGGACTATAGCTCCGTTACCTCCAAGATTACTGTAAGTATCACTATCTCTGTTATTGTCAACTTAATGTGCTTCCAGAAACATGGCCATGTTTCTGGCAATTCTTTGTTTCCTAAATAATTTATAATTTAATCTTTAGTAATATTATTAGTGATATTAATGCTGATAGTAATGCTATTACTATCATCAATAAGTGATTGACTTGTAAGTAGTCTGCCACTCATTGATCAATATAATGTATACTTAATAGATTAGTACATAATAAAACACATTTTATTTTATTATATTCTTATCTATTAAGTATACTGTCGTGTACTTTTAAAATTGTCGTGTTACTAAGTTTTTTTTTAACTTTACCAGTAAGTTTCATATAATATTTCTCAATCTGCAATCTCGCTGTAAGTAAACAAAGTTTTAGTCTCATCAACACAATCAACTAAACATTTTGACTATTCTTTTGCTTAATACCATAAAGAAAGGAAACTTTAAAAAAATTGGTTATAGCAACCGTCACCTAGACCTTGGAGATGTCTCAGCATCAAACACAGCTCACTTTGTATCCTCTCTAAACGAGGATGTGCAAGGGATCCAAGTTGACTTTGACGATGGTCACTGCCCCACTTGGAAGAACCAGTTGCAAGCATACCAAAACATAGGACTGGCAGTGAGTGGGAAACTTCTTGGAGCTCCTGTCACTGTCACTACTAGCCCAGTACTCATGTTGAGACCCAGAGCTTGGAATATGATTGAACATAATATTTTGGTGAGGAAACAGTTTTTTTACTTTGCATACTTGCATCAACCTTACCACTATAAATGCTTTTTTAATTTTACCTTTTTTATCTTTTCATTTACATATGTATACAACATGACTAACTAATCATCTATCTACTCTATAAGTTGTTTATCTCCTCATGTAACTCAACACTAAATAATAAAAATCTTTTAGATTGACGGCAAAGAAGCTGTTGGACCCTTAGTAGATTTTGCAATTTTGATGTACCACAATGCAAAACGACTTTACGAGGCCAACAGTGGCCCTTACTTCTATCTGTCGAAGTTAGAGGGTGCCTCAGAAGCTCGGCTGTGGAACGAAATATTTATTTGGACACAAAACGAACTTGGTCTACCACAAGGGACTATAAAAGCATGTGTTTTAATAGAGAATATTGTCTCTAGTTTTGAACTTGAAGAAATTTTATATGCACTTAAAGACCACTCTTTGGGCCTCAACTGTGGGATATGGGATTATTGTGCCTCTATCATATCCAAGTTTGGTGAATATTATTTTTATTTTATATTTATTTTCTTTTTCTTTTCTTCAACTTTATTATGTATGTTTAACAAAGCTTAATACTTTTCTTTCAACCTCATGCTAGTCAATTTTATTTAGTTATTGTAAAACATTTAATTTAATATATGTCAGTGGTGACAAAACCTGGATAAGCTGGCCTCTTATTCCATTGACACTCCATACTATGCCGGGCCAGCTCAAGGTCAAAGTATATACTACCAACATGCTGTCTACCTAGTACCTACTGTTATTTTTTATCCCATATTAATTGAATAGTCTACACATAGTGCAATGCAACTTTGTACTAAATTATCATTATTAATCACTTCGTCTTTTTTGCAGACAAAGACTTTCTTTATTAATTTCTGTCATTTTTTATTTCCCAGGTGATCGTGAGGAGTTCCTACTGCCGGATAGGAACAAGTATGTGAACATGGACCGTCACTTCCTGAACAGTTACTTGAAGCTGGTTGTGAGTACTTGCCACGCTAGGGGTGCCCCGGCTACTGGCGGTATGGCAGCTGCTATGCTGAAACCGGGATCTGATATAACTGATAAGGAGTAAGTAGCAAAACAATTTTTCTTCTTTTGTGTCAATGGTATCTCTAACAAACAATCTATGCCAATATAATAACGATGAAGCTGCCAGTCAGATTTGATAAAATCTTTTTGCATTTGATAGCCCGATCGTTGCAGAAGGTAATTGACAATTTAATGTCAGGCTACGACCCTTAGGAGCCAAGCAAGCGGGAGGAACCGCGGGGCACAGCTAGTATGTAAGAATCAACATGCAACATGAATAGAAGAGTGAAGTCATAATTTGCTTCATCTTTTTTATTGTCATAAAATATGAGAACAACTCATGTTCAAGGGAAGCCTGACCAGGATTTGCTGGATGTTCCCACTTCAAATGTTAAATTAAATCAGCTACAAAATTCCACTTATCAATATCTAATTTTGATGTTTATTTTTGACATAACGATACCTATTAGAAATATCAGTCTTAAAAGTCCGCTATTTTTTGTAATCTTTACAGCTGTGAAGATAAAAACAAATAAAAAGTTGATTTTCTAAACTCATACGTAAAGTACCTTCCAAGATTGCTGTCGTTGACCCCGAAAAAATCTTCACATCATTTTCTTTTTTTTTGTTTTATTATGTGTAGGTACCCATCGTGTCTGCAGAGTTACGCTGGCTAATTTATTTTGACCTTATATTGGTTATTTTATTACGTCTTCTCAAATGTGATTCTTTAGAAGTTATTCACGAACAATTTCAGATCCAAAGGGATAATAACCAAGATACTCTCTGCAAAACAGAAAGAGATAGAAAATGGTGTTGATGGCTTCATGGTATACGACGCAAGAGTAGTGCCGCATGTCAATGAGGTTTGTTTAAATTTTTCTATGAGATATACTTTCCTGCATTAACTATAATGGCTGCATTGTGAAATGAGATGGAGCCATACAAGACGTATAAAGCTATTCCTTTTTTGCACTGGGCTATTGTGCCACCTCAGACCTCATAAAAAAGTTAAGACGGAACTCTGCGAACAGAGAAGTGAGGTCAGTTTTCTGAACATTTGTTCACTTAGTGAGCGTAATTTAGTTGTAGTGCGTGGGATGGTGTATGCACAGAGCGAGGCGTAGTTTTGCGCATGCTTCACTGTATTGTTCGCAGCGCTATGTCTTGGTTTTTTGATTCTAACTGATCACGGCTGAACTGAGCATCTTCGATGTTCTCTTTTTTATGAATGCTTAACTGGGCAATCCTGTGGGTGCCTTGAGAGGTGCCTCCAGCCAAAGAAAATAACTTACAAAGTAAGCTACCCCTTGTGGGGTACAAACCATGATTTAGCGCGTCGCTGGGGGGCCTCTTCATTATATCTTTCTTCAGGCTATTAACTACAAATGCGTACAAAAAACTGTAAACGCAAATCTTTTTTTGTAATCAACCGTAACAATTGGAAACTTTACGGAAACGCCTTGTGATTCAATTGAGTTTTTACTTACTGCAACATTCATGGAAAATTTCATCGCTTTACAGAGATCATCTTTTTTCTCAAGTTATGTACCTTGGTATTAAAAGTACTTAATGTAATTGTTATAAGGTTCAATTTGCAAAGACACACGTTCGTGAAATGTATTAACTACCTTTACCACGACTCGTCGAGGCAACATGAGACCGAAGGTTCTAGTACAATCGTGATACTTACAAACTTACGTACCTAATTACTAGATTTTTCGTTTGTCGTGTGGTCTAATTACATAGATAGGCTACCTATTAGTAGTCTATTCAAATAAACTCGCGGTGCCTTGCGGCCCAGTCTGAAATTCAAATTAAGTTTTTTTTTTGTATTTGTCCGTTTATACATTCTACATTACCTATTTGTAGTATTTGCATAAAACTCGTTTGACTGTTATCTATACTAATCTAAACGAAATATTATAAAGAGGTAAAATTTGTTTGTAAGTTTATAGGTAGGTAATCTTCGAAACTCCTGATGCGATTCCGAAAATTCTTTCACTAACAGGAAGCTACCTTATCCCCGAGTGCTAAAACGTTCCCGTGAGTTAATTTCCGAGCATAACGGGAGCGAAGCTGCGAACAAAAGCTGGTAATTCATATAGCTAGATGCACCTAAACATTATTAGCTAAGCAAAATTTAAAAAACTTTTATAAAAATACTAGCCGACCCGCACCAGCTTCGCTCGGTAACGGATTTTCATACAAATCAACCCCTGTTTCACCCGCTTAGGCGTTGTATATTCCAAAATCCTTTCTTAGCGGATGCTGAGGTCATAATAGCTACCTGCATGCTAATTTTTTGCCCGATCCGTTCAGTAGTTTGAGCTGTGCGTTGATACTCAGTCATATAGAAACCACGACAAACGCTTTTATAAGTATACAGGGTGTAACAAGACCCTTAACGAAGCCGTCAACCAATCATTATGTACCTACATAAAACTAAGTAACTTTACGCAAAAATTGTTGCTGGGAAACGGACTTTTTTTTGGGGGGGAAAAATCACGTTTTTCTGAAGGACTCAATGTAACGGACTCATAACACTGTGCTGATGGATGGATTGAATAGTACGGGGGTCGTGGAGGTATTAAAGTAAAAATCTTAGATTAAAAAAATATACCTACTTATTTAAAAAAAAAAACTTGTGAAAAAGTTGGAACTTTCACCCCCAATATCTCCGTAACTACACTCGTGAGCAAAAGTATGGAATCACTTACTTGGAATTGATTCCGCGCGATCTTTGGTACTTAATAACTAGTTATGAATAATAAAAATGGTATCATTTTAAAGGTTTAACTGTTAACTTTAAATTGATACCAAATGCTTGATTAAAGAAGCTATCCCCACATTACGTGAAGAAGAAAGGAAAAAGATATGTTTCAATTGTTTGATACACCACGAGTTGCGCCCTGTTGACCCCCTATAAAAGCATGTGTTATCGGTTTTATTTTATCAGTCGCCGCGTACATTACCACCTCGCTGAATGCGAAGTACGCGGCGGTCAAAATGCAGCGCGCGCTAGACCTGCTGCCTGACTGGCTGTCAAAGTGGCGGCTGTCGGTTAACGTGGGTAAGACGCAGGAGGTGGTCACCGGATCAACGCCCCTCCCACCACCCCTGACACTACAAGGTACCGACGTCGAGTGGTCACCCCGAGTGAAGTACCTGGGTGTCACCATCGACCGTCGGCTCACCATGGGCGGTCACGTCCGCCAGGTCCCGGCGCGGGCTGGCATAGCCCGCCACCAGTTCCGCCCAGTGCTCTCGTCCCGTCTGCCGGCGCGCGTCAAGTTGGGCGTATATAAAACATATATACGCTCGATACTGACGTACGCCGCTCCCGCATGGTACGTCCTCGCATGCGAGGGTGACAAGAAGCTTCTCCGCACGCAGCAGAACTTTGGGTTGCGGACCATCGTCGCCGCCCCTCGCCACGTGAGGAACGACGTCATCCAGCGGGATGTCAGGATCGAGAGTCTGGACGCCTTCATCCGGCGCCTCGCGACGGGAATGTTCGCGCGTGCCGACGCATCTGCTTGGCCTCACGTCAAGCACATTGCGCCCTGGCATGCGCGCCCCCCTGACGAGAGGCGCCCCCTCCTCCACTGGGCGGTGTTACACAGTACAATACCGTCCACACACACATAACGGCTACTTAGTCCAGATCGTGACCGGCTACCTCTGGAAGCGGGGTGGACGGGAGCCTCACATCCTACATAGGTGCGTCGGAGTCGGCACCTCTGTCGCTGGTCGTCCTCCGCCGGGCCTCCTCCGGGTAACCGGGGGTCTCACCTGGCGGGGACAGACCGCCGAGGTGCCGTGAAGAAATCAGCGCTGTGAGACAGCGCTGTGGCGCGCCTATTGAAAACTTCACCGCAACCGCTCACCCAGGTGCGCGTTGTTATACGCGCATCATTAGGCCTAGCCTAGCATAGGCAACATAACGACGGGCCCGTCGTTACGGGCCAAGGTGTGGCTTCCGCGGGCAGGGGGCGATGCCCTGTGACCGCCTGCTGCGCCCCCGCTAGGGGGCGAGTTTTTTTATCAGTCGGCTTTCACACGTTGACCGGTACACATCTCCGCTACTTTTGACCCTTGAACTTGGACGACAATGGATACTACATCTACAGAAGCAGCACGAATCGTTGCCCTATTGCAAGAAGGACTCAGCCAGCGGGCTGTCGCACGTCAGCTCCACATGAGCCAGTCATGTGTTTCGAAAGTTTATAAACGCTTTCGGGAGACTGGTGGCTTTATCCCGAGAGCAAGATCTGGACGGCGCCGGTGCACTTCGGAGAGGGATGACCGTTTTATCGTGTCAACCTCTCTCCGAAATCGATATTTGACTGGTGTCTACGTCCAACAGGAGCTCCGAAATGTTCGTGGGGTAGCTTCCAGTGAGTGGACAGTTCGTCGAAGACTTAAGCAGGCCAAAAAGGCCTGCTACGGGCCCGAAACTGACGGCTGGTCACCGACAAGCACGCTTTCAATTTGCTCGCTCCCATCTTGATTGGGAGGTTGAGCATTGGAGGTGAGTCCTGTTCTCCGACGAGTGCAGAATGAGTTTGCACGGCAGCGACCGGAGGGGTCGGGTCTACAGGCGGCCTGGGGAGCGAATTGCGCAGTGCTGTTTCGCTGAGACAGTGGCTTATGGGGGCGGTTGTTGTATGATGTGGGTCGGCATTTCCTTCGACGGTAAAACGGAGCTTGTTTTCGTGCCTGGCGGGGGACGAGCCGGCGGTCTAACTTCAGACCGCTACATTTCCGATATTCTGCTGGAACATGTCGTTCCTTATGCGGGATTTATCGGGGATGACTTCCTCCTTATGCACGATAACGCTCGTTGTCACACTTCCCGTGTCACAACTGAATACCTCGAAGAAGTCGGTATCGCCAGGATCGCCAGGTCGGTATTGGACTGACCAGCGCTCAGCCCGGACTTGAATCCCATTGAGCACGTGTGGGATGAACTGAAAAGGAGGGTTCGTTCCAGAAATCCTGCCCCTTCAAGTGTGAATGAGCTGAAAACGGCTTTGATAGAGGAGTGGGAAGGTATCCCGCAAGAATCGATTCAGAAGCTGATTAGGTCAATGAAGAACCGTCTTCGTGCAGTTGTTAGGACGAGGGGAGGGAACACAAAATATTGAAACTTAATTTTAAGGCCAAAAATTTTTTTTATGAATTATTTTTTGTTGTTTTCTTCATTTATAATTTTTCCATTATCCTTCTGTTTTCCTAACTCCTTCACTCAATCCGGGATAGCTCCTTAAATACTGGTGTGATTTAAATTAATTTGGTATCAATTTAAAGTTAACAGTGTTACCTTTAAAATGGTACCATTTTTATTTTTCATAACTAGTTGTTAAGTACTCAAGATCGCGCGGAATCAATTCTAAGTAAGTGATTCCATACTTTTGCGAGTGTAGAAGGTTCCCTGGTATGGTCTAGGACAAAAAAAATAATCGCAATGACGGGGAGAACAAGTGCCTTCCGGCTTCGTTAAGGGTCTTGTTACACCCTTATAGAGATCTTATTTGTTCGAACACCATAGACTGCGCGTTATCGTTTCTTACACGATTCGATTTCATCCATTGTTTGTTTGTAACAAATTGATTTTTGCAATAAGACTGACTATTTAGGTACCTAAGGGTACTACTACATTTGTTTACTTCTTATAAAATTTCTGTTTTACTTGCTCCGTTATTGTATAATTAAGAATACTTTACCAAGTATCCTTTTCTACATTATTACAGCTTTGGAAAAAAAGCGGCGCAACACCTAATCAGATTTGCAAGAAGTTCAAAGTGAATATAACGCCTCAGGACCTATTGTCTATACCCCGCGATGGAGTGACACTGCAAGGGCTGAAGCATAACGTGGCTATTTCCATCCTCTTCATATATTACTGGCTAGCGGGGATTGGCCACTTCTTTTATAGCGGCAATGTTGAAGATTCTGCTACCGCTGAAATATCAAGATTCCAAATCTGGCAGTGGATTCGGTTTTCTGTAAGTTTTTGATATGTTGGACTAGACGAAGTAGATTATTTTTGACCTTAAGGTGGAAACGCAAGGGTAGCCCGCGAAATTCGAATGTTTTATAATTCTGTAGCTACATACGTGTTACTGGCGCGACTCATTTTTCATCAACATACAACCTGAAACAGACCTGCTAATTGCAAAAAATGTATGAAAATTTGAATTTCGCGGGCTACCCTTGCGCTTCCACCTTAATAAAAATATGCACCTATCATTGGCTCAGATCCTGGTCCGAAAAGGCCTTTTATAATACGACGGTGACGACTAGACCATTGAGTCAACATCACCAACCCATATTTATTTTTGTTTTTCTTCATCGTATGTCCACGAAAGAAACTAAAAAAGTACATTATGAACATAATTTCCATATCTTAAAAAACTTCATTTTAATTTCAGCCGCCATTAGAAGACGATCCAATGATGCGTGTCACAGCCAAACAAGTCGAGAAGGCGGCTGCAAGCTTCGCGACGCACGCGCACAAGAACCTTTGTCGCTCGAACGCAGAACGCAAACGCTTGACCGCCGCCCGGTACATGAGCATGGAACTGTTCCTAAGTAGAAACCCACCGGAGTTCATCACTAGCTATCTGAATGATAATCATAAATTCAGGACTTTGCACAATAAAGCGCTTCTAAGTAATTTGTAAAAAAAAGAAAGGAAATATCGAACTCTAAGGGTGAAATCACATTTACACGTACAGATCAGTATTTTCTTGCATCTTTTTCGCTTAGAACGCACACTAAGTGAGCGGTCCAATGGCTCGTTAAAGTGCTTCCGATGCGAATGAATGTGGATACTTGCGACCGGACTTCTCGCTCTACCAAATACTTGAAAGTGCTGTTCCATGCGTGTAACTGTGATTTCACCGTAATCAAACCGTAGTGGCAATGTCCTCCAATCACAGCAAGGTTAAGCTCGTCATCTGCGGAAGAGTTTTCATAGAGTTATTTAGACCCATTAGCGACCCGCCCCGGCTTCGCACGGGTGCAATGTTCTACATATAAACCTTCGTTTTGAATCCCCCTAAAAACCGCATCAAAATCCGTTGCGTAGTTTTAAAGATCTAAGCATATACCTACATAGGGACAGACAGCGGGAAGCGACTTTGTTTTATACTATGTAGTGATGTATTGTTGCTGCGGTCTATCATTGCGATTGGGTGACGTCACCAATGCGGTTTGCGACTTCGGAATCTAAAACCTTTGTCACAAGTCTCTATGTGGGAATGACACGGGCATGAATGATGTTATAATTGGTTGTCTAAATATCTGTTGCCGTGCTGTAACTATATAGATTTTCTTCTTGAAAATAATCATTAGTCATAATTCTCTTGCCCTTATCTCAATTCATTAGCGGTCGGCGCAGCATGTCTTCTTCCATACTTCTCTATTATTCGTCATCTCATCAGACACCTCCTTGTTTGTCATATCATCCTTTACACAGTCCATGCATAGTTTCTTTGGTCTTCCTCTACTCTTATACCTGATGATAATAATCATTAATAACTCGCTAAAAGCCATTATTTTGTTTTATATTGACTAATTTTGCAACTAACTCTGTGATAGGTATTTCTTGATTCGACGTTTTTACGTAATAAGTGTTACATCATTCTCGTTAATATATATTATTGGTTAAGATTTGTTTTTCATTTACATTCAAGGAAAATTATTAGTATACATGTAAGATGACCTACTGTATGAGACATACATTAAATTCTCGCGTTTGTCGGTATGGCAGAACATTTTTTTTTAAACGTTGTGCGTTCGTGGGTGCGTTTTTAAACATTTAAATTCACATGTGCAAACAGCCAGACTCGGAACAACTATCTGTAGGCCATACAAATATTTGTTCCGTGCAGGGATCGAAACCGCGACACGCAACGCAGCAGTCAATCGCTCAGCCATTGCGCCAACCGTGCCGTCGTATTTACAAAACGCCACCTTCTACGATCCTTACATCGTCCTTAAGCCTCGTCCACGATCCACGTTCACACATCTGCAGTCTGCAGGGCTACAATGACAGTTTGCACGGGTAGCGTCAGTTGAAACCAACAAGGACGGTCATTGTATATCAAAACTCGCCAAGTGATGGTCACTATGAACTGTCAAAAGAGATACGCAATAGCCCTGCTGGTCGTACCCACACACCGGTTGCAAGTACTACGAACCTAACTTTTTTGGAGAACTTCACAAATAAGCTCACTTCAAAACACTAGAAAAACGATACGACCTTCTCGACGAGATTGACGACTAAACTCAGTATTTTCCTGTTGAAATAAAAAAATAACTGACAATTATATTGAATATGTCACGAACGTCATCATAAACTTGTGTACGTATTTTTTTTACATTTTTGTAGTTCTACAAGTCTATTTATTAAACACCATTTTAATTTAATTTTACCTATGACACCCTGAAGCTAAAATAAAAAAGAAAATGAGTACAACAGTTATATCTCTATCTGCTACACTTCGAGGCGGCAATGTGCTGACGGTGGGTCCTCTTTCTTTCCGATTTTACAGCGAGTAGTTTAAGCGTATATTTTAAAACAAAATCTAAGAGAGACAGGGTGAGTGACTGCAGGAGCTATAGCTGTACAAGGGTCTTTTGGCATGTGACTAAATACCGCCCTCCCTTCGCGTGAAAATGATCCTTGTAGCTTGTACACGAACTGCTCTCATCATCTGCTCCTGCACTGCTGCGAGTATTCTGCGTCTGCGCACAAGTCAGAGCACCGGTAAGATGGTCAGATGCGATCAAAAAGGCTGTTGGAGGCAGGATGTACCGAGCGGTTCACACTGCAGTAGACCTCATGGCCTGGACACGTGTCTTATGCGGTCGGGATCCTCAGCAGTGAGGGAACGGCGAAGAAGAGAGATAGGGACCCTAGTGATAGGTACGTAGTGTTTGTACAGGATAATAGATATCGCCACTATTTAATTTAAGCAATAAAGTTATTCTGCGAGATGGCCCTCTTTTCGAATTCGTATTAAGTATTCATTCTACTATTTGATATTACTACACGGCTGAAGCCTAGGGCATTGGAGCCCGCGCAGATAGAAAGCGTTCAAGAGTTCTGAGTTCCGCGTTCTTTGTAGTAGACCACTATAGCATCGCGCAGACACAGCGGCAGACCCAGACAGACTGCGCCGGTCAGTGTGAACGCTGGCATTTCTGCGCTCTATTGTCAAAAATAAAAAGAACTCTTGAAACGCCTCGCTCGCAAGATGGCTGACACCGAAATGTTAACGCAGTCTTCGTTTTTTTCCATTTCCTTTTGTATATAATTATGCAATTCATTACAGCTACTTATTGAAGTAGAGTTCGGAAGTAAATAAAAAACCTTTTTTCATCTTCAAGTACCTAATTCAGGAAAAAGAATATTGAACTCTCCTTTTTCATCTCGCTGTGTTAATCGGATGCACCCAGTATCTTCTTTTCTTATTAGACTCTTCCAAACTCCACAAAAGCAATGCTTCGTGCTCTGAAGACGAACTATCGAAATACATGTTTCACGTACAAGTTTTGTTAGGAAAATGGAACGCAGCATTCTTGACCGTGTGCTACCTACGTGTTAGAACTCGACCGGACGAACGCTAGGTGAAAGGTGGCTGAACGCTGACCGCTCTCCTGTCTGCGCGGGCTCTAATGGTTTGCACGGCATGTAATAAAAACGAACTTTCGAAGAAGCGACAGTGAAATTTATTTTCTGTTTTTATCACTGATCCGTTAACATAAACCTCGGAATCAGAGGTCTCGGGAATAAGCCATATTTGCGTAAAAACATGGTTTTTATTTTTTAGAGGTTATGGTCCCGTGGGGTCTGGACTATAGACCGCGGGTTTGTTTTTATTGATTAACTTTAAAAAACAAAAATGAAACGTAGTAAAACTTCATCCATAGTTGAACAGGCGAACCCTTTGGTTACCCAGAAGAGATTACCGACATTCCAACTTGGGGTTTAGTTCTCAACGTCAGATGGAAGTGATGCTGAGCCGATTCAGTTAGGTACGTGCTTACGTGGGATATACGCTAGCCGACGATGACGGGCCCATGTGCCGATGACGCATCCCGTGCTTATAAGTGTGATTAGTTTTCAAATATCGGTTAAGCTTCTAGCACGCGAATAATCAATTTATAAAAACCAAGCGACATCGCTAACCGCTTCGGGGGTACCCAACTCGCACCCGCATATTGAATTCATTGCAATTTTTGATTTTATAGAAAGTGATGAGCTCCCGTCTTCGTGGTGTTGCGTTGGCAGCGGCGACGCCGATGACAAAGGCTCAACGCAATTCAGCGAGTGCCACATTTGACATCCAGGTAGCTATAATACTTTGACCCTTCATAACTTACTGTTACTGCAACTTCCCACAGAAGGCTCATGACTTCCAGTTCTTTTAATCCACGTTACCTACATAATTATGTGGACCTCTGGTCGTTACATTTGTCCAGCTCGTCCTGGTTGTGTTTTTCAAAAGTCGTGATGGATGCCCTAAACGTTCGTACACACAGCGTCAATAAGTGCTAACACCTTTTTTTTTTCGGATCGGAAATCACCAATGACTCCTCCCGCTCTGGGCGGAGCAGGAGGGAATGTCAGACTTTTACTGACTAAAACCCATCCGTGTTGCGCGTGTGGCAAAAGGCGCGCCTATACGCAACTACAAGCGCTTCTATTAATGTTATACGCGCTGAAAAAACACTAATCTGTAACCGCCCTTATGCTAAACCAAAACTTTGCTGTGTCTAAAGCGAGTCTTTTGTTTTACTAGCCTTACAAACTCCACAAATTGGATAAAGGCCCCGTTCAAACATCGACCTTAACCAGTGAAGAAGCAACCCTAATGTATACACGGTTGGCATCTTGCCGACGACTTGAAACGGGTACCGCGACCTTGTACAAAGAGAAGAAGATTCGTGGATTTTGTCACCTATACTCAGGTGCGACTTTATTATTTATTGGTATTCCTCTAGTAATCGAAAAGTGTGATCACTTTTCGATTACTAGAGGAATACCGAATATATAATAAGGAGTCTCAAGTCCGATTTTGACGAAAAATAAAACTCTACTATTGGATTTTTGAAAAATCAAGACAGACAGAAACCGATTTTGAAAAAAAAAAACAAGTACGGTCAGCATCAGAAGTAGATTAACACTACTCAAAGTTTCAAAGCAGGTTTTTTAATAAAAACTTGTTAGATATTACTCGTTACTAACAAGACATTGAAGAGTAAGGAATATTGTAAAGAATAATCTTCTGGAACATTAAAAATAATAGCTGGACTCTTGTACATCAAATAATTAAAATTCCGAAATGTGAAGCTACTTCTGTTGCTGACCGTACCTACTGTATTATTACAACATTCGATGGCGCCGCTATTGAGGATCAAATTCTGGGAAGTAAAGACATGCAAACATAAAATAATGATGATCCAATGTTGCAATTTTAGTTTTCATTAAAATCGGGCCCGAGTAAGCCTTTGAAAATGGTAAAATGTGAAAAAGGGTGTCATCCTGTTCTAAATTTTTTTGGTCTCAAAAATTATCGGTCCTGGCCTAGACTCCTTAGAATATTTTTCGCTATTTCTCACTGTTTCGAATTTGGTCATTCACGCCCTCTTGTAAAAAACACTCTAAACCTAAACTTTCAGCAGCATTCAAACGTGATTTGCTCCCACTGCATTTTATTAACTAGGAATTTAGTGTTTTGGAACCAATACTATTAAGACAATTATTACAATCATTATTCAACGAAAAAGTTACTTTTGAATTTTGCTCGTGACTGTACACAACAGTAAATCGTTCCGTGAAGACTTGTCCAACTGAGGCGAAATTCTATTTTCACAGCGGTTCTGAATTTGAACAGTTCGTTCGCTCCTATAGGTATTTTTGACGCTGGCTGTTCTACACATCCTAATAAGTAAATAACTATTAGGTCAAGAGGCAATAGCGGTGGGTATGAAAGCCGTGATGCGTTCCCAGGACACAATTATAACATCGTATCGTTGCCACGCCTGGACGTACTTAATGGACGGCACCGCGGTTGGAGTGTTGGCTGAGCTGACCGGCCGCAAATCAGGCTGCGTGCGAGGCAAAGGAGGTTCCATGCATATGTACGGGAAAAATTTCTATGGTGGCAACGGTATTGTAGGTGCTCAAGTAAGTTTCTACCATCATCATCATTGGCAGCCTTATTCTACCCACCTTATTACTTTTGTGTTTCGGTTTCCTGGTACCTGCAGGGCTATTGCGTATCTCAGTTCACAGTTCACAGTGATCATCACTTGGCGAGTTTTAATATTCAATGACAGTTCTGCACGGGTAGCATCAGTTGAAACCAACAAGAACCTCCTCCTCCTCTCCTTTTGCAGGTCTGCTGGCAGAAATTTCTTAAGAAATAAGCAGTACCTTTGTACTCATATTTTATAATTTTATTTTCCTGTGTAATCTACTGTGTGTACATAAATAGTAAAATAAATAAATAAGAACGGTCATTGTATATCAAAACTCGCCAAGTGATGATCACTATGAACTGTCAACAGAGATACGCAATAGCCCTGCTGGTCTGTGTTTTTGCAAGGCACGGCCGTTGAAGGCGCGCCCACACCCGCTAACTCATTTTTTTTTTCTATCTACCATGAATAATTAAAATAAAATGTAATCTATTTAATGACCTATTTTTTTTTGAGCTCGCTTCGTTCGCTGTTTAATTTCCTGCATAGCAAACCTATGTCCTATTGGCATCGAACATGACATCAGCATCACATACCAAGAATACCAACATTATAAATAATAACACATTTTACTTTAAAAAAAAAAAACATGAAGAGACATTTTTAGGGTTCCGTAGCAGAATGGCAAAAAACGGAACCCTTATAGGTTCGCCAAGTCGGTCTGTCTCTCTGTCCTTGTATGTCACAGCCATTTTACTCCGAAACTATTAGGACTACACAGTTGAAACTTAGTAGGTAGATGTATTCTTTGAACCGCTATAAGGTTTTTATACAAAAATAAAAAATATATAAGATTAAGGGGGTCTAAGGCCAAAACTGCTGCCCCGGGACCCGATGGCTTGCCTGGCAAAGTCTGGGTCCTGGCCTTGGAGGCTCTCGGGCCCCGACTGGAGGGGCTCCTAAGCGCATGCTTGGAGAGAGGCCGGTTCCCGCTTCGTTGGAAGACGGGGAAGCTGGTCCTCATCCGGAAGCCGGGGCGCCCTGCGGACTCTCCGTCCGCATACCGGCCCATCGTGTTGCTCGACGAGGTGGGCAAACTGTTTGAAAGAGTCATTGCCAACCGCCTCGCCGGGCACCTGGCGGGGTTTCCGCAGGGGGCCATCATGCGCGTGAGAGCCCTCACGACGGGAGATGCGGTGTCCCGGAGTGGAGTTGTCTTGGCGGTGTCTTTCGACATCGCCAACGCCTTCAACACCATGCCCTGGAGCTGCATTAGGGAGGCACTCCGGTATCACTGGGTGTCGACCTACCTTCGTCGAGTGGTCGGGGACTACCTGACGGACAGGTACGTCATTTACCCTGGTCGCAGCGGAGAATGGAACCGGCGACAGATGTCGTGCGGTGTTCCACAGGGATCGGTTCTAGGGCCGCCCTTGTGGGACATCGGTTACGACTGGGTGCTGCGCGCTGACCTCCCTGACGGCGTCAGCGTAGTTTGCTACGCCCACTACCTGAACGCGCCCCAAAGGGTGATAGCCTTAAAGCTGATCCGGGGGTACCGCACGATCTCCGGCGAGGCGGCGAGTCTCCTTGCCGGATTACCGCCATAGGATCTGGAGGCGATGGTCCTCGCGCGCCTGCATGAATGGCGCGTGAAGGCACTACGCCTACTAACTTGTTTCTTTTTACGTCGCTTTTTTTCTTTAGCAAAAAGCTACAGTTTTAAGGTCGATCACTGATAATTTAAGCTACGTTCGGGGATCGACCTTAAAACCTCTCGCGATCGACCGTATGGGCACCTCTGCTATAGACATGATAGCAAATTCATTGCTCTCATGGCAAAATTATTATGGGTCTATGGGTCATCCATATTGAAGTTACTTTTGTACATAAATATTTTGCAACATGATAACATTAGCTTGGCTAGGCTTTCTATAATTTTGCGACTTTGCAAAAACTTTTTTTATCCGTTGGTCCACAAACAGTACGTTTGGTGTGGATGCACACTTAATAAATGTGATTTTTTACAGGGCCCATTAGGCTCTGGTGTAGCATTCGCGCACAAATACAAGGGTGATGGCGGCGCATGCTTCACACTGTATGGTGACGGTGCCGCTAACCAAGGACAGCTATTCGAAGCGATGAACATCGCCAAACTATGGGCGTTGCCGTGCGTGTTTATCTGCGAAAACAACAGATATGGTGAAAATTTTGTTTGAGATAGAATAGAATATTCTTTATTATGTACGTAACCCATAGCCCACCATGTGAGGGTGACACAACGTTAACTCGGCATCGTCTCCTATAGGATTATCTGCATGCCTTCCCAAAATCAAAGCGGAAATGTTTAATGGACCTGTTATTACCAGTAGCTATGTGTATGTTCATCGGCTTAAGCTGATCCCGCGTCGATAACATGTGGTCACTCCATTACATTGGAATGGTCTCCAACTAATACTCGTAGGTGCCATAAAAGAGCTGCTGCCCGTTTTGACTAAAACTAGGCACCTAAATATATTTTTGTTTTCACTTAGTAGCGTTTAGTGTGAATAAAAAACAACAACGCTTGACGCATGAACTCTCAACCACCAAGCCACTACAATAATATTAGAGACAACTTGAGTAGGTATCTATAGATTTGGTTGTAGAACTCTCCTGTTTGACTTTTATGTTTCACCCCCAGGTTTGGGAACGAGCATGCAACGCTCGTCAGCCAGCACAGAGTACTGGCAGCGTGGCGACTACATCCCCGGCGTCTGGGTCGATGGAATGGATGTACTGGCTTGTAAGGAGGCAACCAAGTTTGCCATCGAATGGATCACGAATGGAAAAGGTTTGGGTTCCGATCGTCTTTATTCTACTGCCCTCATACAGGTTCAGGTGTCTTTTGGTAGATTAGTCAGTGCAAATCACTCAGTAACCTCTTTAATTTCATATCAGCTTACACACAGTCCATCCAGATTTCTGTTAAATGCACAAGGCAACAAGTCACAAGAATCACTTGCCCCGGTACTAATAAAAAGCACTTTTTGCTTATCGAATAAGGATTGTCTTAAAAATGGAAAGTTTCAACTTTCGGTGAAGTATGATGGATACCGGCTTCACCAATAGTAATAATTGCAATTGACTGATACACCCTCATCTATTACTTCTCAGGTCCACTTGTGATAGAGATGGAAACGTACAGGTACTACGGCCACTCGATGTCGGACCCCGGAACTTCGTACCGTACGCGCGAAGAAGTGGCGCAGGTCCGTAAGACTAGAGACCCCATCACCAGCTTCAAGGAGAAAATCTTAAGCAAGAATCTCATAACTGCCGACAAAATTAAGGTGACTACGCTGTGATAATATGTATGTCGCATCCAGGTAGGTACTTAGGACCCTGGCCAGGACATACTAAGTAACATACATAGTGGGATACGGGTAAACTAGAGAAATAGCTCTTTTAACTTGTACACTGTTCATTGTTATACAGTTTTATTACTAACACTACCTACTGTACTAACTAAATACTTAACTTAAGAGTCCCTATCAATTTCGCGGTATAAAAACAGAAAAGACTACATTTTTCAGTGCAAATTTCTCAATAACCTTAGCGTATCTGGTATTTTTTTAATGCACAGTTATATATCACCTACTGTGGCGTTGAAAAACAATAAAAAAAACAGCACACCACTTTAAATAAAATACAATTAATGATTAAATAACTATTACGAAACAAGAAAAATAAAAAAATAGTAGGAGTAAAAAATTGTCCTATGATTTAAAAAGAATGATTATAAAAATAGGCAATTTTGCCTGGAACGTTCCGTGCAGAAGGACCTTTTAAACATTTACAGTATTAGTACTTAGTATTGATTAATATAATATTTTTTCACTTTCACTTTTTTTGATGCGATCTGTCCATTTACTGACATTCAACAACTTTTGTGTTAAAATTTGTTTAGTCATGCTTGGTATGCGCCCAGTGGTGCATCCACATCAGTCCGTTTTATGGTGTGTCAGCTGTCATAGTATCAGGTCTTGTGGGATTGGTATTTTAAGCCTCCTAAATGTCTTGATTTTCATCAAGTTTGATGCCAGTTTATTAGGATGATTAGTAATCCTATTCTTGTAGGCACTGACTGCTTGCGTGATTTGTTCTTTCACCTTTAGTATTTTTAAGTCCCGATGTAAGTTATCGTTAGTCACGTACCATGGTGCATTAGTTATAATCCTAAGCATTTTTGATTGAAACCTTTGGAGTATGTCAATATTTGAATTGGCTGCCGTGCCCCACAGCTGTATTCCTTATGTCCAGATAGGCATTATGATAAACTTATAAATCCTGAGCTTATTTTCCAGGGAGAGCTGGGATTTTTTTGATAGTAGCCAATAGTGTTTTCTTAATTGTAGGCTCAATGCTTTACGCTTCGTGAATATATGTTTTCGCCAGGTTAGTCGCATGTCTAAGTACATTCCAAGGTATTTAGCTTCTTCCGCTTGGGGAATCACAACATTATTTAGTCGTACAGTTGGGCATATATCTCTTCTTGTTGTGAACGTCACATGTACAGATTTGGTTTCATTTGCCTTTATTCTCCATTCTCTTAGCCAGTCCGAAATTTCATCTAAGCTTGTTTGTAGAATCTTAGATGCCTGGGCGGCATCTTCATGCACAGCTAGTGTAGCAGTGTCATTGGCAAACGTGCCTAAGACTACTCCTTCTGACACGGGGAGATCAGCTGTATAAAGAAGGTAAAGAGGGACCCATCGCACTGCCTTGAGGAACTCCGGCCCGAATTTCGTGCAGTCCAGTTATTTCATTGCCTTGTTTTACAAAGAAGTACCTCTTTTCTAAGTAAGATTTAATAAAAATGTAGTAATTTATTGGAAGTTTTGTTTTTAATTTTATATAAAAGGCCCTCGTGCCAAACTCGATCGAAAGCTTGTGATATGTCTAGAAAAGCAGCCGTGCAGCATTTTTTTTCTTCATATGTTACATGATTTTTTTCGACCAGCCAATGCATTTGTTGTATGGTTCCATGACTTTGTCTAAACCCGAATTGGTGGTCAGGTAACAAAGAGTTTTGGTCTATCTGTGGTCTTAGTCGTTTCATGAACAATGTTTCCAGTAGTTTTGAAGGAATAGACAACAAGCTAATGGGCCGCTAGGACTTCACGTCCCCAGGGCACTTTCTAGGCTTTGCTATCATAATAATTTGAGCTACTTTCCATTGAGAGATATTATTAATATAATATGAGTTTAGAATAATTGTTCAAAAGAAATACATCCGAAAATTACAGATCTAATGATAGTCCAACACGTACATCCATGAGGATTCAAAAAAAAAACTATGTTGTACCTGGGTTCCGATGAATAATAACTAAATAAAGTAACCAGATACGTGGTTCGACAGAGAAATGACGTCTCGACGCTCCACAGCAGATTGCTGCAAAGGTCCACACCGAGAAAAAAGAAAACACGTGGCCAAACGTCGCCACGGTCGATTCTGGACAATCGCCTGAAGCTATGTTGTAGTCATCCAGCGGGACTCCGTAAACGGAGTAGTGAGAGAGTAAACCCATAAAAAGAGCCCAAATACGGACCCTTTTTAACTGGTTTGTTCAACCTAAAAAGATGAGAACGGAGACGGTTTTACTAACAATTTTCAAAGGACTGAGGATCTAGATGAGAAAAAGGCATATTTTCAGAGATTTAAGATCAGACAAAAAATATACGTACCAGGAAATAAATATTAATATCATATAACAGCAACAACAACATCCATTTATTTTCAGGCTTCTTATAAGGATCGCTATACAAGCGATAAAGCTGCGATGGAGAGCATTTGCCCTGGTTATCTTCCATTTGCTTTTTTTCTTCCAATTAAATCATTAAACAATGAAAATTTTGGTGTATCGTCCAAATTATATCATGTTTGGCATAAGAATGAAGGCTTCAGAAAAAACAGTGTCATAAAATTTTCTTGTTTTCTAATATTAAAATAATTCAAGCAAAAAGAAAAATATGGCCTTGAGGTTTCATGCAGTAAGGTTCAAAGAGGCTTTAATGCAGAGGGAACGCTGCACTATGTATCTAATAAGTGTACGAATTTTAATTTTGATAAACACTCAACATACATTAGGAAAAATCAAACATACGTTTTTACATAGGCACGAAACACCAGAGGGTCTAAAATGGGTCTAGAGCGGCGATTTTAGACCCCCAGGTTTTTCAATAGCTTTTTTGGCTAACTGGTAATGAATTATAATCGGAAAAAAATCGTACATACTGGGCATATAGTATATTAGTAAGTCTATTTATTTTTAAATTAAGCTAATTCGTACTTTAAAAAAAATTTGGCTCACACTGAAAAGACCCGATAAAATAATGCGCAAAACCGTCGTTTACTCGTAAGAATATCTTGAAAATATCAATAAATATGAAATATTATAAAACTTATGGTGTCCGTGTCTGGGTTATATTTTTTTTTACTACTTAATTCATTGTTATAAAATATTTAAATAATGCTATAAAAGCCGATGCGTTTGCTCGTTGCATTTAGTCGCGCGCGCCCGAGGGCTATTCGACGACAGACTGTGCCGATGCGACTCGGCATGCCGCTCCCGACGTAAAGTACTTGCGAATCGCGCGTGATTTTGTATTACATCTGACTAGTTTTGATACTGTGAGTATATATTTTTTTTCGCTCTACTATGGTTGTTTGCTGTGTGGACTCTAAAAGTAGAAAGAATTGCAAAAGACGACGACTTCTGGCAAACAAAATGGAACCAAAACTAAAAACATTTTACATGAAATGTGTTGCCCGAAATCGTTGATTCCAGGAAAGCACGGTCTATGGACATTCGGAGTATAACACTTCGTATTAACGTCGAAAGGGAGGTTAAAATGTATCAATATCTACAACGTGTAACGGAAAGGGTATTACTATCCTTAACCACTAAAGATTACAGCTGGTATAGAATCACTATACAAAGTTTCAGCTCAAAATAAAATACTCAAAAAATGGATACCAAATTTTCGGTTTATGTTTCTGAAATTCAAATCATAAAAACGTGTCACCACACTACGGGGGTCAAGAACTTTCCACATTACTTGCCAATATCACTCTCTCTCTGTCTAGTAAATAAATCAAATCTCTTCCGTAATTCTGCGCGCCTAGTACCATACTGTTTAGTAGCCTAGCAGGCGGTGTCTTTGTCGGCGCGAACTGACGAAATCAAATAAGCCGCCGCGCGCGCCGGCCGCGCGCAGCGCCGCCCGGTGTACCTACTTGACCGTGATGTAAAAATGAATAATAATGCGTAATTTAATTATTGATTTACAAATACCGTTTACTCGTTAATATCAAGCCAGAAATTTCACGTAAAAACTGAGATACTTAATAGAAGTTACGTAATAAAAAATCGAAACAAAGTTTAGGTAGGTTAGCTAGTTTCATCCTATTATTTAATAAAGAGTAAACAGTAAAATCTTACAGCTTTGCTTAATTTAGTAAATTAACTTACATTTTTAAAGGTGGGGTTCGATGTGGTGTCCATGGTATTGTATGCACAATGCCGCTCGCTTGTTCATGGACTCAATCCGCACTTTCATTTGGTCCACTGTATCACACGGCACTGCGTACACTACGTTTTAATGTAACACCACAAAAAATATCTAACGGGGTAAGGTCTGGGATTGTAAGGGCCGATGTTGTCCAGTGTTGAACATAGGCCTCCCCAATCGATTTCCAACGTGTCCGGTCCAATGCCACCTGCATCCAGCGACTCCCTGCAACTCTAGCAATGTCGTCAGTCCATCTGGCAGGTGGCCGGAACAGGCTGCGCTTTCCAATGCGTGGTCTCCACTCCAGCACGGACGGACGGGCGGACGGTTCTACTACCACGCCCGGTCCATTGCGGAAAGCGCGAAACAAACAACGAAAACAATAACAACAATTAGAACTTATGCGCGTACTCGTATCACTCGGATGGGAATGATGTGTACCTCACGCGGAGAAGTCGACGACTGACGAGCAAATAAATAATTAACAATAATGCAAAATAAAGCTCCTATTCCTTGCTATCCTGGTAGTAGGGTAGCTGTCCCAGTGTACCGTAAAACCTAAACCTGGTTACATACATACACAACGATGATTGAATAAGTGTGTGTAACAACGAAATCAGCGTTCTTTGAGCAAACGATTTTCAATTCGGCAATAACACTTCTTGTTACTCATGCGGTCCTGGTACTTTTATTAATTTCTTTCTTCAGATATATACTGTTTTGAGACATTTTTTACTGATTTCATTTGGATTATGTTAAAGACAACGTGCTCAAACCAATAAAACTTATGTACACACGACTACACATCAAGCTATACATTTCCAGTTTATGCTGATCTCGCATTATAAAGGATTTCCGTACAATGCGAGGTCAGCTTATACTGGAAATGCATAGCTTGATATGTAGCCGTGTGTACCACTCAAACAGCAACTTTCGACAGAGCGTGAATTTAAAATGATGAAGTACAAATAAAATCACAGTGGGTTCCGCCCACTGTGATTTTATTTGTACTAGGAGATGCATAAGTTGCATAAAGATGATTTGTTGGGTTCAGTTGGACAAATTATGTTACTAAATCCTTTTTTAATGGCAAACAATAATGTTTTTTTTAAACAATTGTTTCAATAGTAAGGTGAATCAAATCTCTTGCATCGTAGTGTAAAAAGGCGTATAATTTAGTTATTCGAGTATCTTTGCCCAAAGTATTGTGCTGACAATAATAAACAGCGAATAGGTAGGTTTATCTACATATTTCAAACAAGATCACGGTATTCGATCTGTGAATCGATAAAAAAATTAAAGCAAAACATCGTTGATCCATATGACCACCAAAATAAAAGAATAACCTTCGGAAATTTACAGGAACATTGTTATTAAATTAGGTAATTACTGTGTTGTAGGTACGATGGTAAGGTGGGTGGCGGGTGGAATATTATCTAAATAATAATTATCTATCAGTCTTACCAAGGGGTATCGTATTACCCAGTCCTAACTGGGTTGTGGAGGTCAGATAGACAGTCGCTCCATGTAAAATACTGGTATTCAGCTGCATCCGGTTAGACTGGAAGCCGACCCTAACATAGTTGGGAAAAGGCTAGGCAGATGATGATGATGAATAATTATCTACAAACTAATCTTCTACAAAAGAAAAACTACGTAAAAACAAACAAGTGTGTAAATGATAAGACCGTGACAATGCAAGCAGTGGTATCAAATTTCATTAAATTTAGATACCTAGACAAATTAATTGTAGCTTGTTCACACACATAATCTAAGTTTAGGAAAAGTCAGTAAGTAAAATTATTTTGCAAACAAAAAATAAACATGCGGAACCCTTTATTCAGAATTACCAGGAGTAAGAGGTTTATTCTTACTTACAAATAGTTCGCCGACACCGATCAGCTGACTTATTGCTAGTGATGTGTTGATTTCAATTTGAAAAGTTCAGTATCTGGTATCAATGAATTAAAAAATATCATAACTTCTGAACAGAATCTGAATCAGATGGGATTAAAAAACCCTTGCCATATCGTTTGTTATCATCCAAAGAAGTCGTACCTTTGGTATGTATATACCCTTTCCGTTACAGGCTGTATACATCTTATAATAAAGAAATTAATAAGTATCTTGTTTTTTTTTTCATTTGAAATGTGAAAAATACGTAGGATAATCTAATTTTTGGTTAAATAAACCCTTGCCCAATTAAAAATTAAATAAAAGAGTGTTGTGATGCACACACACACACATACATACGCGAGCAAAAAAAATTAACAACACTAAATAAATAAAATGTATTTACTTTTCACTCAAGCTTTTCCTATAATATTATTTGCTATTGTATAGTTTTAAATTTCCTATTTTTATTTATTTTGTTAATGTTTAAAAAACATTAAAAAATATGCAGCTTCTAAGCAAATTGATTTGATTATAATATACAGCGTGTAACAGAAAGGGTATAATCATATGGAATACTGTGGTACGGACCATCAAACTGAATAACTTTCTCTATGGGACCACCATCGAAATCGTAAAAAAATAATCAGCTGTTTCATACATTTGGGTCAAGTAGGTATTGAAATTTTGTATAGGACAGCTGATTATTTTTTTACGATTTCGATAGTAGTCCCATAGAGAAAGTTGTTCAGGGGCCTTAGTCTGCTATTGCAATAGTGTCAGAATGGTCTATCATTGATTTAATAAGGCCCCGCGCAGACGAATTACCCTTTATACGCACGTCAAACGAGTTTCAAACGCGCTTCAATACGCCGTGGGCTAGGGGCCTTATTAAATCAATGATAGACCATTCTGACACTATTGCAACAGCAGACTAAGGCCCCTGTTTGATGGTCCGTATCACAGTATTCCATATGATTATACCCTTTCTGTTACGCGCTGTATAACTAACTAATACTGTTACGGACCAAGATTGTTTGCACCCGCTGCACTGCATGAGAACGCACATGCACATTACAATCGTTAGCGATATTTCGAACGCTCACACACACATTTCTCCGAAATTACCTAAGCTAGGACTGCGTTGAAATTGATAGGGACTCTTAAAAGGAAACATAGAGCAGTTCGGCAGTTCCTAGACCAGTAGGTATGTGTTCCTACCACGCCCGAACGATCACTGTCGATCCCCCTATAGTCCGTATCGGACACTATACCTCTAGAGTAACGCCTAACAAGAGCGCGTGTTTTTAATTTTAAGTACATACTACATTAACCACAAAAAGTGAGTCCACTAAACCGGCGATGTTGTTATAGTCTCTTAGGTTCTATTATTTTTTTTTCCTCGAAACCCAGGAACAGTTATGCGCGAACATACTAAGGCAAGCAGCAGCGGCGCCCCCGTAACGGCCTAAACTTACAATAGTAGTAGGAGGTCGCATGGTTTTGAACACAGGCGGGCACCAAATGGTGAAGGAAAACACCGTGAAGGGAAGCGCATGTCGTAGAACCAACGGTTCGAAGACATGTTGTTATCTACCAACCGGCACTAGGCCAGCGTGGTGGACTATAGCCCATTCCCTCTCATAGAGATAAAGTCTGTTCCCATCAACTGACATGGTCACTATGCCCAAGGCATTAAGTCCGCCTTTTGTACATTATGTGCAAATAATAAATAAATATTTTAATCAAAACAAAACCCGACGCTCACCTGCAAATTGCAAAAAACGTAAGAATATTTGAATTTCGCGGGCTACCTTAGCGCTTTCATTTTAAATATGCCATTTCTAGTGTTAATGTTAGATTATGCTTATACTAAGAAAACATTTTCTTGATTACAGGAAATCGACAAAGCTATAAAAACAGAAGTTGACGCAGCTTTGAAAGCTGCTAGGAATGATCCCGAAGTAGGCTTGGAAGAACTAGCGGCAGACATTTGCTATGAAAATCTCGAAAACCCAATACGAGGGGTGTGGCCCAACGCGCCCTTGACCCACTTGGCTCTTACTAAGCGCGGTTAATAGAAGACTTCATTCACAGGAAATAAGCCGAAGTGGTTTAAAAACGGCTTTAAAGTCTTAGCGCTTATACAGACTCGATACCGACTTCTTTCCGACTCCACCAAGGCCATCATTTACAGTTATGGCCTTCTTTCAGGTACACGCATAAAGCTCATATTTCAATGCTTGTCTATGAGTCTGTGTCGAGTTTGTAATGTGCGAAGACCTAAAGCTTAAAAGTAGAAGAAATCACATGCGACTTAGAAGTTTTAGATATATGATACAAAAGAAGTACGGTGATAGAAATTAACTTACGAAATCCTAGTGGAGAATGTCATTGTGGAAGTGAAACAAATCATCAGGGTTCATTTTGAATTAACCATTTTCGCAAATTATCCAGTACAAGCACCAGAATGAGGGCTATCGTTTTTTGTGGTCACCAGAGGGCGCTAATGGCAAGTAAGGTCCTATGAGTACTTTTATTTGATACTAGCTATTGCCCGCGACCTTCGACGGCATGGAACTAATTGAATCAGATTTTGATAACAATTTCAAGGGTTTCAATTTTTTTGCCAAGAGCCCTAATTTTTTTCTAAAATAAAAGTAGCCTAGTAGTAGTAGTTACTCCATTTAAGGTGGAAGCGCAAGGGTAGCCCGCGAAATTTAAATTTTCTTACGTTTATTGCAATTTGCAGGTCTGTGTCAGATTGTATGTTGATGAAAATATGGATCGCGCCAGTAACACGTATGGAGTTAGAATTATAATCATTCAAATGATCAGTACAAGCAACCCTCCAACTTCATTTAACCCCATTGAGTGACTTTTTCATGAAATAGTTATTGAATGGGGTTTTAAATGCACTTGGAGGGTACACACTAAATACAGAAAAGAAAGGAACAGAAAAATATTACAAACCTTGCTGCACACTAACGCCCTCTAACGGCAAAAGCGTGATAGCCCTCATGGGTTTGGGATCGGCGCTGCCTGCTACTGTCTGCATAGCTCCACTCTCATCAGACGAGAATGCATTTTACGTCTATTTATTTTTGGTGATGTATTTTGTATTTATTTGACTTTTTATGGGGAATGTCTATGTTCTCTTGTCTTTTTTATAAAAATATTTTGGTAAGTTGTTTTTTAACTTACGCTTAGACGACTCCCGAGAAAACAAATGGAAAACGTTGTTTGTACTCGATAGACGGAACAAGTGACGAGCTATTGGCCAGCGAGTCAATCAAATGCGTGTGACACGACTTTGCGCACGCGACCGGCGAACGCAGTTTGAAAAGCTGCCCAGCGATGCCATGTCGTGGCATGGCATCGCTTGATCTAAATCGCGTCAACTCCAATCCACAGAGGTCCTGAACGGGGCCTTAATGTATAAACTGTGGTATAAACAGTGTACGGTGTAAAATAAAAGTAAAATAAATTGTGAGTCTTGGTAAATTGTTTATTTTCTTAACATTTATCTCAAAAATATTGAATTTATATTAAACTTAATATTCGACTTAACTGCAGCTAAACACTGTACAAGCAGGTACTATTTCAAATTGTTTTAGTGAACATTATGTACGTTTAATAATTATTTATCGAAGCTGTGCAACGACACACGTTTTGGCCCATTTCAGAGCAAACACGGCGCCGGCCGCTTGCGGTGAAGACCAGTCGTATCGTACAGTCATACTTTCACAGCGTTCCGTGTGCGCTCTTGTTGTTTACAATAATGGAAATTTGGCCGAGATTTATAACCTTACTGATGCTAAGATGTTCATGTGCGTGTGGATTGAGAGATATTTACGAAAAACTCTTCCAATCCCAACCAAATTATAAGAGGATTTAGGAAATAATTGTGAAAACTTCATGGTAAGGTATAACATTTGTGAAACCTAAACAAAGTTAGAACTCATTAACTGGATCTCTCAATCTGGACAACTGAACAAAAAGCCATAACGGGTATCCAAGAATATACTGCCTATGTGTTTATAATTTGCATTTTAATGAATTGTGAAGGATTTGTGAAAGGTGCTAACGGTT
This sequence comes from Eugnorisma glareosa, assembly GCA_947578425.1. Classification (NCBI taxonomy): domain Eukaryota; kingdom Metazoa; phylum Arthropoda; class Insecta; order Lepidoptera; family Noctuidae; genus Eugnorisma; species Eugnorisma glareosa. Next base: position 11,569,553 of record OX387960.1, on the reverse strand, counting down.
TATATGGATCACTCACGAGTGGACAATTTTCAATTGAGTGATCTTGTAAAACACGACCTAATACTGAAAAAGTATGAATAATTATCATGTTTATTGCAAATTATGCTTCTGGGAAAATTTGTGAAACAAAAATCGTGATTGAAATCTTACTGGTTCAAGAGAAAATGAAATTCTTGTTTTTGGTCGATCGTCCCAACTGAGAGATCATTATTTAGAACTATATTTAATAAACCAAAACTTATAGGTAGAAGGTAGATACATCAGAAATTGTGAAAAATGTTGTACTAAAATTTGACGAATCAGTCGTCCCTGTAAGTGTTATACTTAAAAAAATAAATCATTTTTTACAATCCTTAAGGAAAACGCTGCGATGTTCCTGTCACTGTCGTACAGTTGGCAAATTGCAAGTTCAAAATAGAGACAGGAACATGTCTGAAGTCAAAGTTTAAGTAAGGTTTATAGATCTCGGCCTGAGTGTACGCTGCGTTAGACCTGTCCGCAATGATTCGCATTTACCCGTAACACTTTCTTTCTACTGCTTGGGATCATCCAGATAGTGAAAAATACGAATCTGGCTGAATAGGTCCAGCTCAGCCCTCAAGGAATCCTAATCTGACAACAACCGAGAACAAGTAATTATGTAAGAAGAACCTTTTTATTGTAGTAGCGTGCTGCCAAGCATGTTGCTCATAAACACTATTATTATATTCTTTATTCATCGTTTCTCTTATTTTATACATTTTTAAATATTTCTTACAAAAACCTAAGGAACAAAGTCCAGGCTGCCGGTGGTAAGGGCTCCAGAGAGAGGAACCGTATCACTATGCGTGCCGTTTCCAGGAGTACTGCTTTCTGAATCAAGCCCTTGACCCAGCCGCGCAATGAGAGCCTCCTAAGGTGTTGGTCGAGGCTCTTTGCTATTAGTCGATTAACCGTAACGACTATCGGTGCAATGATTGCACGTCCCATATGTCGACAACCTCGTGTGCTAAATCAAGATACTAAACTTATTATTATTGTAAAAAGTTCTTCGCTAGGTTCATTTCCGTATCCCATAATTAAAAGTAACAATATGTCAGTTTAATTTAACATTTCAGAATAAAACATACGTACATACTTAAAGGACTATAATATTCATATAATACAATACAAAGAGAGAATACACCCTTCAACAATTCATTAGTAATTCATTTTCAGTTCTTTACATTCTGCGAAAAAAGTACACAATGGTTATCTTAGGAGATCGGATTAGGTAGAGCTTCTTTGCCTAAACTCCAAGAAAGTAATTAACACGATTGTGGATACGTCACTCTAATTTAACCGCTTTATTTCGGAACTTGAAATAGGAGTAAATGATAGCGTGACGATTGACAGAGGAGAATTGAAGAAAAATGTCGACCTAGCGCGAGTTTGACTCCCGCATCGAGGGTTCCGTATACACTTGTTGGTAACCAGACTTTTTTCTCTACACGCTGTAGGACATTGCTTCTTGCCAAATTTCATGATTCTAGGTGAACGGGAAGTACCCTGTAGGTTTTGATTCCCTTGTGATATCCTGAGTAATCATGTGTGACCTGAGATAACCTGACCTGATATTAATTTCAGCTTGAAACATCCACGCGTTCCTGAAAAAAAGGGTTTTCAAAGACGGACAACAAATTGATCCTTTAAGGGTTCCGTTTTTGCCAACTGAGGTACGGAACCCAAAAAACGTGTTGCCCCGACCCCACGTAACATGGTACAAGGGCAGGGAGATGGTGACGATGACGACCCGAATGGCGCAGCAGCGGTAGTGAGGCTGCCTTACGTTCTTAGGGTGCCGGTAGGAGCAAATGTTTGCGTGATGAGCATGGACATTTGTTTCGGAGTCATGGATGTTTATATGTATAATAAGTATGTATTTACAAACAAAAAGTATCTATGTATCTGTCAACTATCTGGTGTACACGACACAAGCCTCGTTGCTTAGTGTGGCACCCAGATGGCGCTGTGTGTGATGTCCAGCGATATATTTATATATATTTTATTTATTTATTTATTTCGGAACTTAAAAATCTTTCCGGAATTTTAAAGGAGGTATTATCCACATTTGTTTCGGAGTCATAGATGTTTGTATGTATAATAAGTATGTATTTACAAACAAAAAGTATCTATGTATCTGTCAACTATCTGGTGTCCACGACACAAGCCTCGTTGCTTAGTGTGGCACCCAGATGGCGCTGTGTGTGATGTCCAGCGATATATTTATATATATTTTATTTATTTATTTATTTCGGAACTTAAAAATCTTTCCGGAATTTTAAAGGAGGTATTATCCACATGTTACTACCTTGAAGTTTAGGCAAATAAACTCTATATCCCAATATCGGTCATCATAATTATGTAGATTATATTTTATCAATGAACCTAACCTCAACAAACCATCCAATTCCTAGACGGAACACTGTTAGTTACTGTGCAAGTGACTAACAAATATTAAAGGACTTGCTAATCTAATCAGTAAAGGTGCCTTTAATGGAGCAAGTAACTACAGCGTAACGGCAGTCATTGGGACTTTGGTCCAGGACTACTAGGCGCCATTAATTTATTGCGTAAGACGATTTAGGGTCGACCATGTTTTATTTTTCTTACAAGGGGGCAGGAGTGAGTCTGGCTAGTTCTTACGTAAAATCATAAAAATGCGCAGTTAAGATTATACTTTGAAAAAGCGCGGGCAAATTACCAGTACCTTTGAACAAATAAACACTCCTACAAATTGTTAAAAACAAACCAAACGTGTATTCATTGTTTCGTTTAGGTTCTTACGTAATAAATATCAAAAAGGGGGGACGGGGGTCGGCCTATTCTTATTTTTACTTATACAGGGGGGAGGGGGTCAAAAACTAGCAAAACTAGTCGTACGTAATAAATGAATGGCGCTCTATGAGACATTATGATGAAAAAGTATCGTCGTCATTGCGATTGGTTTACTCGAATCTGTCTTACCCGGTCAACCTTGGACATACACACGTTTGTAGTATGCTAATCTATTAATGGTTCAGCGTAGATACGCCTTATGGGATAGTTAAAGCCCTTGACAATCACTTGTAAACAAAGGAGGCGAGAGACTAAAGAGGTTGCATAGCAAAAAGAGCTACTTACAGAAATTATTATAATTCTGTCTCATTTACTTTTTACTGGATGTCAGTAGGTCGTTGTCTCTTTTCATCCGTCCCATTATTGTTATTATTATATTTATAAACGTGTGAGTTTTCTTTCAAGGTTATCTAAGGGCCCTAGGCTGAACTGCGGGACCAGGGTTGCGGGACTGTTCGAAAGAGATACCGCGGCCCTGGAACACAAAGGGCAAAGGAAGGAACATGGATGGGTTTTAGTCAGTAGAAGTCTGACACTCCCTCCTGCTCAGCCCAGAGCGGGAGGGGTTATTTGATGATTTCCCATTGTTAAAAAACAAAAAAAAAAAAGGGCCCTAGGCTGAACTGGTCCAATTAATAAAATCTTTTTTGAAGAGATAATTATGTTAATGTAAAAGTTCAATATGCTAGTTTTTGTTTAAACATATACATAAACTGAATTTCAGCTAACCGTAAAATATATTCAAATCTTATTTCGTACCTAATAGTCTTTTAATGTTTTTGTTGATAATTTGCGATGAATGGGATTACATCCATTATGGATTCTAACAGACTTTTATTTTCCTTAAGTTTGAATAAATAAAGCTAACAATTCATGATGCGTGTTAAAATAGTATTATTATGTGTCATATAATATATCCTTGAACCGGCGTGAATACACAATACAAAGAAGAGTGGTCCATAAAAACTATCACGTCAAATCAAGAGGGCGCCACTTACACATAGAAGAATCCAGTGACAAATAAATCCAGATTGAATGTCAATCAGTAACTATATAGTGTCCAAATAGGTCTAGTGGTTCTTAGCGCTTCTTAAAATCGCGCTTTTGAGTTCGATCTTGGTCGAGTAGCGAGCGATATTAGATTTACCCGTCAGGAAATTGTCGGTAGCAGCCGTTTTGTTTTCCTGGCCCTTCCTGCCACCCCCTTTAGGGAAATAGTGTCGTTGTTACTTCAAAAAGACTATTTACATGAAAGTGGCGCCATCTAGAATCATTCTTCTAGCCTCTTTTTCTTTCTTCTGCTATGTTACAGCAACATTTGTCGAAGATTAGATATGGTTGCTATGACACTGAGCACCTTGAGTTTTGTTCGCCGCCGACGCGCTGTCTTGTGAGCGCGCGGGCGAATGCGTTGTCCCGCGAGTGAAGGGTACTGTTCTGGTCTTGCAGGGATAGAGCCAAGGCGTGCGCTAACGCCTCGTCTTCAGTCTGAAAAAGGTAAAAATATTATTTGTATTTGCTGTAGAGAAGATTCTTCAATATCTTGACACAATGAATTTCTAAACACTAAGTTAAAGTAGAGCCACAAGTAATATACTAGGGATGCAACAATGTCTATTACGATACCGATATGAATGACGAATGCATCGTAATAGCACATACGATAACGAATGCATGACGACTATTTTATTTACATTTAATTAAACAATACAATTGAGTAAAATCAACATTTATTTAAATTTCATTTATTTAATTTTATTTAAATTTCTTTTTCTTTTTTAATATCTGGTTTCAGTCTATTATTATTGTATCCTTGGATTAGATCAGCTGTGGAGAACAATCTTTTCGAATCTAAAATATGAAAGATGGCTGTCAATAGTGTTGCCAGCGCAAACATCGATGCTGTCATGCATTCCTTTTCACGAAAAAAAAAATACATTAGCCTAGTTTTAAGAATCGTTATAAATCGTAATACTTTTTACGATACGGATGATCGTTAAAAAATTACGATAACCTGCGGTTTACGATTGTCGGCATCGGTATTGTTGCATCCCTACAATTCCAACTCAAACTCAAAGCATTTATTTCAATTAGACCATTACAGGCACTTTTGAAAGTCAAACAAAAAAAAAAAAGCTAAGCTACAGTCAGTCACAAGGCATAATAACTTGAGAAAGTACTGTAGTTGCACATTCCAAAGCGCAATATACCTACAATTAGCAAGTTCAGTAGCAGATTTCTCGTAGAATAACAACTTTGATATAATGATATAATACATGACGGCACACAGTATTTCGAATCGTAACAACATTGAATTAAACATAAACCAGATGGGTAATCAAAATCCCCCTTTGTAGGGGCAGGGGGTTAAAAAAGAAATACGAACCATGTTTCCTTGCACTTCTGAGAATGCAGTGACTGGTGCCACAATAGGAGTGTTGTTTAGATTCACCCTATCGTTGGCTGCCTTCATACGAGCCATGGCCGCTTCACTAAATAAAACAGAAAGAAAACCTTGTAATTGTAATACAAAACAACAGCACATAATGCCAAAAAGACACATACGAAGGAACATAGCAATCATCAACATCTCCATATTCTCATACCAAAAGAGTTTTCTAATGGCACAAAATTTATAAGTTCAGAAGGCTCTATTCAACAAGCAAAAACAGGTGCATACACAAATAGACGCGTACGTATGGCGATCTCATTGGAATGCCAGTCGCGAGTGCACCTGCACTCACAGTACTTCAAGCGTGTCTTACCCCGCGCCCTAATGAAAGCTATCGGACACCCGAATACGTGATCGTTGCGTTGTTGTTTGGCTATCCAGCAGGCGCCCTCTGTGGGTGCGACGACGTTTTCAGGCTCACCTATGCCTTGTTCGCGATCGCTTTATCTAGCAGCGGCCTAAGTGTTCGCCTACATTCTGTACTTATTTATCTTCTGACTAGGACGTCTTGGTCAACGTTTTCTGAATAGCAAAATACTTCTTATGATGTTAATAACACGACAACGATGTTTATAGCTGGCGGAAGGTCGGTACTAGTAGGTGGTCCTCTTTCTAACCGAAAGTGATTACAGTAGTGATGTTATGATCCTGTTAATACTTACGCTGCTTGTCTCCTCTTGGCGGCCAGTCGGCCCTCACACGCGTGGTCGGTAACATGTCGATGGCGGAGACAGAAGTTGAGGGTACACTCGCTACAGACCAGTGGCACCATCTCTTTGTTCTTACAACCCTTGAATGTACAGCGGTTTGTAAACACCTGAAAAATCATTTAAAATGTAAACTTTGTACTTTAATCTTCTTAGCGTGTCGATGGCAATGGTCTAGATTGAATCGGCCCAGAATTCGCCGACGAGCATTGCACTTTCTGTAGAGTCTATCCATTCTTGTAAGGTACACACCAAAAACATTTTGAACTTTGTAGCAACAAAACGCTGTATTTTTTATTTAAAATACATGACCAATAAACAAATTAACAAATGAGAAATAATAAATGCAAGTATCTCTAAGTATAGGTTTGGGAAGCATCATAGTGCCCCTGTTTACATACACAAAAGATACCTACTTGCAAACAAAAAAGTAATAAAACTGTTTGATAGTAGCAATCAATAATCTTTATTATGTATGCAATGACAGTATTTCATACCATTATTTCTTTTGAGACTATCTTCTATAATATTATATTACTAAAATTGTTTTACAATGCTTTAGGCTAGTTTAGACCCTGGGCAGTGTACTTTAAATTAATTCTGTTATTAATACAAAATTACATTAATTAATCAAAATATATGCTTACTTTTTTCCGCCTCTCTTTAGCAGGGTCTGAGGTACATAGATTATCAATATGGGCTCCTACGGCCACATCTGGGGGTTCCCCTCGTTTACCTGGCACCGGCTTCCCACACAGTGGGCATTCGGGAACCTGGACATTACGGGTGTTGGGCGCTGGACAATCATGCTTTGCATAGGCAAAGTGGTCAGAACTGTAATAGATATTTACATTTTGATGTTAGTATTAGTCAGAAGGTTTACTTATTTATATTATTATTTTAATATATTATGTGTGGAGAACCCATGTTCCGATTGTTGGTGCAGTTGCAAGCTTGCAAGTCACCCTTCAAATACAGCAGTCTTCATTGTTCTAATGTGCAAAAAGAGAACATAAGTTAACAAGATCGTTCTTTGTTAGCAAGGTCATTGTTTGTTAAACAAGGCAAATAATAACAATTATCGGAAAATTTCATTACTGACAATAAAAGTTTTATTTACAGCAGGAAATATAATACTACTATTTATAAAAGTGTATGGAAAAATAAAAGTAGATTTTGTAGTTTCTGTCTATCCCTCATGGAAAAAAGCCCAACTTTATAAATGACTGATTGCATAAATTATTTTGTTGCATCAGACATGCATACTCCAAAAAGTCCCATGCTTATTAATTCAATTTTACTAATGACTTTGCAGAATGTTTGTTTTATTATAATTAACAGCAATAAATATTACCTACCGTTAATAAGGTCAGACTAACAAATAATTCCAACAGGGGAATATATATTTTCACATTTTTTATTACACATGAAATAGGCCAGCGTTTGGCCAAATCTCGCCTGATGTGAAGCCATGATGCAGCTTAGGGTGGAGCACACTTGCATAGACGAACCAATTCACTCAATCTTAGAAGAGATCCAGATTATAATGATTGTGAAACAGAGATTTGAGTTCACACAATTATTGTCTGATATGCCATAGTGTCCCCTTTTAAAATAATGAGAAGTAGATGTTTCTATAAAATGTTGTATTAATTTGTTACTGCACTTTAATCATAGATATACTATTCCAAAAATGCTTCAATTGACTGCTTGGCGAACATTAGGTACATGAATATTAATTAAATACACAATCATACTAAAATATAATTAGCTCTACATTCTAATGTTAAACTAAAAACTATGACCTCAAGATCACTCACCAGAACACTTCTTTACAAGCACCACATTTGTACGGCAGGAAGTCTGAAAGAGAGTAAATATTATAGAACCTTCCCATTATTAGGCATTGGCAAATAAAAAAAAAATATCTACTATTTGCAACTTTTGGTTAAATTTATGTTTGTATAACACAAGATAGAAAATTCTTGTTCTAATTGCGTCGAAAGACAAAGTGTTTACTTATTGTGACATTTCTTTGCATTTGATTTAAACTACAAAAGAATACTTCATCCCAATGTTACTTACGCTTATGGTTGAAACTTATTGATAGCTAAATAAAATTCCTAACAAGAAAAGTAAGGATATGGTGACGAAAGTATCTTGATATTAATAATTAAAAAACAACACTCACCTAATTTGTTGCATGTTGTGTAGGAACAATTCTTTCCAATGTGAGGGAACTCCATCGTCTTTATGTATAAGTATTAAAATTCTAGCAAAAAGTGGTCTTCCACAAGTCTTGAACAAACAATGATGACGACAGGAAATTGTTAACACTTTTAAAGGCCAGTTGTTGCAAAAGAATTTCACGATAAATTCGTCAGTCAATCGTCATCCACTGACAGCAGAACGATGAAACAACATTTTTTTATTTGATAACTTGCATTTACGAATACCGATTCACTATGTTCGGGTTCTTTTCGAGAATGTTCGGTTAGTTTCCAAACGGCAACAAGTAAGATAAGTTGGTCCATACACATTCAAAATGCACAAAAAACAGTATAACAGTTAAAATATAGTAAAATCAGAAAAATTTAAATTAATCAGAACGTTCACTAAAAATAAATACTAAGATCCATTTTGTTAAACGACTAAGTTTTCGTTACTATCTTTACAAACACTTTCGTCATGTCATGTCATCCCAAAGTTCACTCCATTCCTCGCAGTTTTTTTATCTGTTCTGTCACTTTCCACGCCAATATTTCATGACCAATGAAAATTATTCAAAATATATTTTTTACGTGATTCTATGTAGAAGAAGCAAATTAGGCAATTAAAAAAGATTATTAAAAATAAGCCTTAATTATGAAGGCAGGCTATGGGTTAGTAGGTAAGTGAGAACCCGTGATTTAAAAAAAAGGTAAATGTCAAATTGTCAATGTCATAAACGTCATTTTCGACCTGTGCAACGTCTGGGACGACCCGTATTTTTTTAGTTAAAAACTGATAAAATACAGGAAAAAGTGGTCCTTTTTGAGGATCACAAAATACACTGGGCTTTTTAGAAGAACTAATAACGAAAATGAGTAAACTCGTCCCTTCCGTCGCTAAACTTTTAGCCGGCAATACGGTTACGGTGGGTTCTGTGTTCTTGCTGAAGGAACTCCGCAATTATCTTGATAAAACATGAAAGGTGTTATCAAAATAAGCTTGAAGGAGTAGCAGTATAAATGCTTAATGCAATTTTTGATTTTAGAAAGTGGCCGCCCCAGTTACTGCGACATCTAACGCTAAATACAGTACGAAGAGCCAAGCCACATTTGAAGTCAAGGTAGCTCTATTTTTAAATCTATTTCAATCTTAATTATGTTCTATGTGGTGATAGTAATACGTAAATGTTTGCCTTGTAAATGCTGGCTATTCTTTTCATTCAAATTAGTTGGATAGTTTTGTAATTATGTAACCCTAACCTTCATTATGTCAAGTGTAAAGGTGTTTTGTTGTCAGTAATCTGAAGTAGGTAAGTTACCTGCTACAATGATAATAAATTGAACTTAGTTATCATACACAATTAGCTACACAATGGATTCATTTGGTTGCATTATGTGGTCTGCGTGATCTTCACATAAGAAGAATATACCAAAATAATGTTGCCATAATTGTATGTTTGTATGAAAAAAAAGACTATTTGTTCCAACATGTATCAACTGCTTTATTCTATGCCTCTCAACTATTGTTTTTTATTAATTCAAGTTTATAAAATAATGTTTATATACAGTGTTTCATATTGCAATTCTTTCATTACACTAGCCTTTCAAACTCCACAAATTGGATAAAGGTCCCGCAACAACAGCTACCTTAACTGCTGAAGATGCTCTCAAACTGTATGAACACTTGGCAGTTATCCGAAGAATTGAAACTGCATCGGGTAACTTGTACAGGGAGAAGATCATCCGTGGCTTCTGTCATTTATATTCAGGTTTGTGATTTGAGAAATTTACTTTTATTTTCAAACCATTATTACGTTTTGTTTAGTATAAATGTGTGGTACATGTAATTACCATAGCATTTGGCATTCTACATATAGTTTCTGCCTACCCCCATGAGAAATAGGCGCGAGTTTATATATGCTTAAGTTAAGTACTTGAATGGTTTGAACTAATGATTTTAAATTCAATGCTTTATCCCGAGAGATACTTTTAACAAATAGTTAAATGTTCAAATAAAAATATCAGAAGCAAAAGATATAGAAATACTACCATTTTGAACTTTAAAGCTAGTTAACCTTTTATGAATAAAAATAATGAAATAAATAATGATTAGGTCAAGAGGCGATAGCAGTGGGTATGCGTGCAGCTATGCGTGATGTTGACTCAGTGATCACTGCGTACCGTTGCCACGGTTGGACACACCTGATGGGTGCCAGTGTGGCTGGTGTGCTCTGTGAGCTCACAGGACGCAAGAGTGGAGTCTCACGAGGCAAAGGAGGATCCATGCATTTATATGGAAAGAACTTCTATGGTGGCAATGGTATTGTTGGTGCTCAAGTAAGTTTCTTTATTTATTTTTCTAACTCATTCATGCAATATAAGTTTTTAAACTGTCATGGTCACTAACATTATCATTTACACTAGAAACGGGATATTTACCATGTTCTAAATTCGCGAGCTGACAGTGAGTTTCGTGTGTCGGGAACAGAATCAAGTTGCGCGTGGCGGTAGCGGATCTGAGTTCAAAAAACGAACAAGAAAGCGGGTAGACCGATTTGTCTGCTCATAAACACTCACCCGGATTAACTTCAGTTTATCCGTGATCATGGTGCTTGCAAGCGCCCAAATACGGGAATACAACAACAGTAAGCATGGTAAATGGTCCCGTTTGTAGTGTTCATTCAGGCCATTTCGTAAACACAAAAAATACAAAGAAAAACTAGCAAAGGTTGAGCATTGCTGACCGTCTTGAAATGCTCATCCTTTAAACTAAACTAAAAAGTGCAGCTACGTGTTGGTTATATATTTTCGATTGTTAGTATGGTAGGCATCTAGCAGCTTTCAGCTTTTTGAGTTACATGGGCAAGTTTTGTATCTGAACTGAAAATTAGTTGATAAATTCGGAAATAATGTGTTTTATGGAATTAGGCATGCATACCATGACAGTAAAATTTTGTGTCAATATAACAAAACAACTGTATAAATTACAAAACCCAAATTATGCAAAGATGCGACCGATGTTGCATTCTGCCTCCTGCGGGCCTAAAATGGAAGCTTTATCAGAATCATAATATTAATCACGTTAAAAATTTAAAATTCTTAAAATGGTCTTAGGGTTATGAGCACAAAGTCCATTTTAAGAGTTTTAAATTTTTAACGTGATTCGTATTATGATTCTGATAAAGCAGCCATTTTTTTTTTTTAAGCTTTTGCTGCGCTTTTTTTTAATTTTATTTAATATCGTCTGCGTGCGTGCGTAAATAAAAGAAAGAGAGGTTAGAGAGAGTGTGCGTCAACCTTAAAAGTTAGACATATGGCCATTGCGGATATTTTTTTAGAGCTTTTAAGAGGGAAAATTCCGACATACATGATAATTGCGTAACTTTAACCGTTCACGCACAACGGAAGCTCTCAAAAGGAGTAAATCCCTATTATATATCATTACCGATGGATAATCATCAAATGACCCCTCCCACTCTGGACGGAGCGGAAGGGAGTGTCAGACTTGTACTGACTAAAATCCATACACGTTTCTTCTTTTGCCCTTTGCGTTCCAGGGCCTCGGTATCTCTTTCGAACAGTCCCGCAACCCTGGCAGGCCTCGCTCCTCTCGGATCCCTTCCCGTTTGCTGATGACATCTCTTTGAGGCACGTGTGGAACACGAACGCGCCGTCACCACGGCCTGTCGTCATAAGACGGACGGATGGCGAGCTAGCCCATTACTCACCGTCCACAGGCCCGCGACCCTCGACAGCCTTACGTCTTAATCTTTAGACACTCGATGACAATCATATACCAGCTAGAACGAAAGTTCTCATCAAAGTTCTTGAAATGAGCCGAGACACGATAAAACTGCTGTAAACTGTTGCGGACCTCTTGCAACTGCCTTCCGTCTCCATCGTCAGATCTTTGATGATAGACATACTCCAGGCAGGAATAAAGTTCTCATCAAGGTGCATGAAATCAGTCGAAACACGATATAGATGCTGTAAACTCTTGAGGACCTCTTGCAACTACCTTCCGTCTCCATCGTCAGACATTCGATGACCGTCATACTCCAGCTAGGCCTAAAGTTCTCATCTAGGTGCATGAAATGAGCCCAGTCACGATATAGATGCTGTAAACTCTTAAGGACCTCTTGCAACTGCTTTCCTTCTCCATCGTCAGACATTCAATGAAAGTCATACTCAGTTAGGTTTAAAGTTTTTATCAAAGTGCATGAAATGAGCCCAAACACGATTTAGCTGCTGTAAACTCTTGCGGACCTCTTGCAACTGCCTTCCGTCTCCATCGTCAGACTTTTGATGAAAATCATTCTCCAGGCATCGTAAAGCGATCGAACACACACTCTACAGGGATATAGCGTCATGTAGACTAATCTAGAATACTTTTTGCTATCAGAACTTTTTTGTAGCTGGTCAACCGATTTAAAAGTTATCTTGTGAGCACATTTTCATTAATTAGTACCATTTTGGTGCAATAGATGTCGTTGCATGTATCTTACACAATAATGGTAAGTTCTTCTTGAACACTTTAAATTCATAAATCTTTTGATAGAAAGCACTGATTACAATGAAACAAAAACTAAAACCTTCTCTAAGTTCCGCACAATATTTGTGCATTGAATCTAATCACATTGGTGTTCCCAACAACATGAACGCCCGCCTCGCAGCGCGCGCGGGTCATTATTTTGATGCGGAGTTATTTTAAAACTGTGATATCTCCTAAGATATTCATCTAAATTGAATGGTGTAAAGAGCAATTTTGGTCACAATTGAACGCTAAAGATGACTAACATATTTATTTTGATAAGGATTAATACTATGTCGGTAAAAATACCTTTGCAAATAAAGCACTATTTTTGACCAAATTTTAAAATCATAAAAATGGTTAGTGTTAGTCAACCTTAAAAGATAGGCATGTGCTGTCGCGGACTTTTTTTTAGACATTTTTAAGAGGAATAATTCCCTCATACATTATTTTTGTGCAACTTTAACCGTTTAAACAGCGCACGCAACGGAAGATCTCAAAGATGATAAATTTTCCCCGTTTTTGCATCATTTTTCATTGATGCTCAGCTCCTATTGATTGTAGCGTGATGATATATAGCCTATAGCCTTCCTCGATATATAAGCTATTCAACACTAAAAGAATTTTTCAATTCGAACCAGTAGATCTTCAGATTAGCGCGTTCAAACAAACAAACAAACAAACAAACAAACTCTTCAGCTTTATAATATTAGTATAGATTTGCGCAATAAAAACAAATATTTTAGCATAATATTTTAAAAACGTGATATTATTCTACAGGTACCTCTAGGAGCTGGAATAGCCTTCGCGCACAAGTACAAAGGTGATGGCGGAGTGAGCTTCGCCCTCTATGGTGACGGTGCTGCCAACCAAGGTCAGCTGTTCGAAGCTTACAACATGGCCAAACTGTGGGATTTGCCGGCCGTGTTCGTCTGCGAGAACAATGGATATGGTGAGATTTTGACATTATTTATTAGTTTCTTTTCTTGGAGAAAGTCATGAAAAACTTTTAAGAATGAATGTTGATGGCTGTAAGAGTAGAAGAAGACCAAAGAAACGATAGATGAACTGCGTAAAGGATGATATGGCTATGATGAGATGATTGACGAGTATTGGAGAAGAATGGAAAAGAAGACATGCTGCACCAACCCCAAATAAATTGGGACAACGGCAGGAGAATTAAAAAATGATTATTAGTTCCGTTTTCTTATTCAGTTGCCATTATACTCTTGTCCTTCGTCTACAACATTTAACAGAGTAAACGCAAAACCTCTTAAGAGTTCATTGTACTCATCATTATGAACAACTTTCACTATGGGACCAACACTGAAATCGCGAAAAAAAATCGACTGCCCCATACATTTCTGTGCGCTTAACTCGACAAAATGTACTGAACAGCAGATTTTTTTTTGCGATTTCGGGGTTGTTGTTCATAGTGATGACTACAATGACCCCTTAAGAAGTTTTGCGTTTATTCTATTACACGTTGTATACACAAGCTTGATTCGACCAATCAAATGGCTTTAAATCTCTAGTTTATTGCTCATGGCGAAATCTGTTCTTAAGTATGATTATATAGTGCGGACAATGTAGTCCACATACATTCTTACTTGAGTGTTTAAACAGCTTGGTAAAGTCAGTAAGTTAACTAGATATTACTGGTAAAATTATTGTTGTAATATACTTTATGCTTGACATCTCTTCATAGAGGCTACATGCAACACCAAAGATGAAGCCAAGTCTTCCAACAGTTCAGATTACGAAGAGGCAGTGGTGGGAATCCGTAATACCAACCAGGGCATTGACAATACTCTTGCATTTACAACGCTCAATACCTGGAATCTAGATAATATTGTTGATGTTAAAATATTTTTTTGGGTTCAGGGTTCAGTACATCAAAAGGAAAGAGGAACCCATATAGGATCACTTTGTCCTCCGTCTATCTGTCATAACTTTGTTTTTTCATCAAATACGGGTCTACGGTCTCTTTCAGCTGTGAAACAAATTTTATAAAGACCATAGTGAGTTTTTATTGCATTACATTGTTGAAAAATATGGATCTTAGTGAAATAAAGTCATTTCATTTAACTACCTGTCAACAGACGATGTTATACATTACACATCCGACCTCTATTTGATCTTGTCGACGCGACATATAAATGATAATAATTGTCTGATTACATTCCGTACCTACTGTTTTCATCTTAAAATCATAACATTCTTGATGTATATTCTTCTGTACACCTTTTTAAACTCGGCGTTTGTTAGA
This sequence comes from Eugnorisma glareosa, assembly GCA_947578425.1. Taxonomy (NCBI): domain Eukaryota; kingdom Metazoa; phylum Arthropoda; class Insecta; order Lepidoptera; family Noctuidae; genus Eugnorisma; species Eugnorisma glareosa. The sequence continues at coordinate 11,554,528 of OX387960.1, read as the reverse complement.
GATTAATGCTGTTTTCACTAACATTAGGCTAAACTTAAATTATTGCCTAAATAAAAGCGCCTTTTTGGATTTCTCTGTACTCGGCGCCGAGAATTGAGAATCCAATAGTAAAATAATAGTGACAAAAACAAGCTAGTAATGAAAGATCTAAGGGTTAAATAAAATCAGTTAAAGGGTAGGGTAGACGGAGAAAATACGCAAGGCATCAAGTCCGCCTTTGTACAATTTTTTTTTACATGTGCCTTAACTTTTAATAAATGAACAAAAAAGTCTGAAAACCAGTCTTACCAAGGCGTATCATACACATAAACTGTCACTTACGGGATATCTTCCGTGATTGTCTATTATTTTGAGCTTCCGATATTTCGACGCTGTTGCAAGCGCCATGATCGCGGATGAAAACAAGGCGTATCATATTACCCAGTACTAACTGGGTTGTGGAGGTCAGAGAGGCAGTCGCTCCATGTAAAATACTGGTATTCAGCTGCATCCGGTTAGACTGGGAGCCGACCGCAACATAGTTGGGAAAAGGCTAGGCAGATGATGATGATGATTACCTTTTAATAAATCCTATTAAGAAATAATATTCACGAAATTATCGTGATATTAGAGTGTTGTCGTATTTGTATTTCACCTGTCTCAGTCATATCTCATCTTTTTGTTATCTTAAGAAACATTTGTCTATGTCTAGACATATCTCAATCTAGATTTTTGTCGTAATCTTAAAATAATTTCATTAAATTCATTTTTATTAAAATTGTGGCTTCGTAGTTAAATAGACAATAAAGTTATGAATACCTACGTATGTACGTAATAGTAAATCTTTCATGATTTGTAAAAACAATGTATTTCCCCTCTACTATGTTAGACTTTCAGGAGTCTGTTCGTGTCGATTCTGAACTTTATTACCTAGATATAGATAGCATTATTCAAGTTCCTCTAATTTACGTTATTTTTCGCCACAAATAAACTCGCCCGATTACCTCCATAACTTGGAATCAAGGGTGTTACATATTATGTTCGGGTTGCCAAGATTCGTGCAGCCGAGCGGCAAGTCAGTCAGTTCAGATATAGGGTTGCGCCTCATCTGGCAGCACGGAATTGCATCCGCCTTGTATTAGTTCTGACGGTGCGACTCGACACCTCGTTAGTTTTCGATATTCGCTTTTATTGCATCCACATAAACTCTTACTCGGCCCAAGCCGATTCCACCTCGATAAGTGGGGTAAGTCCTTTACTGTTATTCTTCTTTTATAGGTCGTGTTATCCACCAGATATGAGCTCAACATGTTTACTGTTCTCTTTAACGTATGAGTGTTCTCTCAGGTATGGGAACGAGCATGGACCGCTCGTCAGCCAGCACAGACTACTACACGCGCGGCGACTACGTTCCCGGCATCTGGGTCGATGGCATGGACGTGCTCGCGACCAGGGAAGCCACCCGCTTCTGTATCGAATACTGCACCAGTGGAAAAGGTATGTATTGCAGAAAATAACACCCACGCCCGTTATCTTCGAAGCTTAAGAAAAGATGCACCTTACGTACCACCTACATTTGGGCAGTTTTGTTAAAGTCCCATGTCCTATGAGCCGAGCCTATTGCCATCAATCGGGCAGAAATCCAAACTCCCGGTTGCTACTGAGTACTGAGAAATTCTTGATAGCGAAACCTATTGACTCTGCCCAAACAGGGCATTGTTGCAAAATCTCAACAAATACACTGTAATTGATTAAGCAAAAAACATCATTTATCGCGTCATCATTTTACTATGAGATGTTGAAAACACAGTGGCACTGGAGTTGTTAAAATGTTCTAGAATAGTCCCCCTGACCGTTTTCGGTGACGGCGGCCAATCTCAGCCATCGGCGCGGGAGATATGATAGTGCACAAGTGTGTGCGCAGACACAGGTGCACTCTCTGTTCCTTTACTCTCATAGTTCGATGGGACCAACCGCTTAACGAGCTTTCCGAGGCACGGTAAACCGCCAACTTCCAAACTGTGTGCGAAAAGTTGGCGAGTTGACTGAGAAATTTCGAATGAAAAACCCAATAGCACTGTTTGCCCGACCCGGGAATCGAACCCAGGACCCCACGCTCAGCAGTCGCGCTTGAGACCAAAGGGACAGTCATAAAATGTTCTACAGTGCATTATCGAACTAACTCCAGGCACCACTTGTATTTACAGTTAAATTAACGGTTAAAACCGCGAAGACGTGATGTTACCATGATACATTTTTGTAAACTCATACACATACATAACGCCCGTAATGCCCGAAGGGTTAGGCAGAGGTGTACGTAATTCATACACCCACATTTCGCCAGTTTTCTAAACTCATTATTTCATATTGATCAAAAACACGTAATTTCTTCAAATTACCCCGAACTTTTACATGGCAACATTACGTAAGACAGTCCCCCGAAACGGCCGCCGTACGCCATATTTTTTTTTTAGTTTTTCGTAACCTCAAAATTAACAAACTTTCTTTCTTTACTCGCAGGCCCATTGGTAATGGAGATGGAGACGTACCGTTACTCTGGCCACTCCATGTCCGACCCCGGCACGTCCTACCGTACGCGCGACGAGATCCAAGAAGTCCGTCAGACCAGGGACCCCATCACCTCCTTCAAGGAGAAGATCATCAGCAACGAGCTCACCACGCCCGATCAACTTAAGGTGATTACTTAAATATTCTCAGTAATTGGGTTGTGGTTAGGGTTGCCAACTCTTATTCACGGTTGTGCAGGAAATCAGTTTATATGTGGTTTTGACAAACAAAGCGGGACCTGCCTGCAATGTACAGAAACGAGAGAAAAACAATTGTAATATTTTTTTTGTCAGTTTTATTTGAAATTTAAAACTAAATTAACAAAAAATACTCTTCGCTATAAGAAAGTACCTAACCATCACGTTTTTTTTTAACACAATTCAGTAAAAAAACTAATTTTAAAAAATACGTGAAAAAATTAACTTCAATAAAAACTAAAAAGAAAGAAACAAGCCCGGTAGTTTAGAATTCTGTTAAGTAATACTAAATAACTACACAATTGAAATAGTTTTATAATCGATACACACATAAAACAAATCATAAATTCTAATGCAGAACAGAACGACTCACAGTCGGGGCCCATTCAAATTTTACCCATCATTGACTTTTGAAGCATCTTTTATTGACTTACTAGCTATTCCCCGCGACCTTCTTCTGCGTGAAATTATTATCAAAATATTACTTCCTTATTCCCCTTGAGTAAAAAAAAAGTCATATTACAAAAAAATAAAAAACGTAATTGTCCTCCTCGGAAAATGCGCTCGCAACATTGATTGGTAAAATTTGAATGGGCCCCGACTGTGAGTCGTTCTGTTCTGCATTAGAATATGATTTGTTTTATGTGTGTATCGATTATAAAACTATTTCAATTGTGTAGTTATTTAGTATTACTAACAGAATTCTAAACAACTGGGCTTGTTTCTTTCTTTTTAGTTTTTATTTTTATTTCCCTTTAATTCCCTTTAATCCCTTTGTGAATTACGGTTAACCGTAACACTGTAATCAGTACATTATTCTGAACCCCTCCCCTCCCCCACGTTGAAAATTTTCATCAGTAATTTAAATGAAGTCAGCTGTTCCATATATTTTGACTGTGTTACCTACACAGTACTTGTGTTACTTGCACTTTTGTAGGAAAGTGCTGAACCACCCGGTTCAAAATAAAGTACTGAATACGTGGTTACCGAATGTACATCGGTTGTCCTTCCACCCCATATAAAGAAGATGGATCCAATTATGAGCTTTCTCATTAGAAGTTACTCTATGACGTCCCGTAGTCCACAACCAACCTTGCCGATAAGACAAAACGCAGGTCGTGGTGGTCATGAAACGTGGAAGGGAGACGACACGAGGATAAGTTTTTCGAGTTCCCGTACTAAACAATCATTGTCCTGTTCGCACGTTTTAAAATCTCGACTGCCGCGAGTCTTGGGGTTTACTTTGTTTAATCTTTCAAGGCTTGTGTTTCACCATTTTTTTAACTTGACGTTGTGCAGAATAGAGGAAAAAAAACGTGTTGCATCCACCACAAATACCACAATGCAATTCAGAACAAAAATATGCAAATAAATAAATAAATATATTCTGTATTACAGGAAATCGACTCAAAGGTGCGTCAAGTGGTCGACGAGGCCACTAAACTGGCGAAGACAGATGCTGAAATCGGCATTGAGGAGCTCTCGGGTGACATCTACGCCGACTGCCAGGAACCTATCATCCGAGGCGTAATCCCCACCAAGCCCCTTACACATATCTCCGTCGCTAATCGCCAATAGAGCACTTATTACCAAGGAAATTAGGTCTGTTTTCCAATACAATATGCTCCACTATACCCAGTGAGATTACCCAATGTAAGTGTACCTTGCCTTTTTTTGTAAAGATTTTGTCGTTCTTTTTGTATATATTTTATAAATCTGTTTTTAATAGACGTAAGTAATCATGAGAATATAACTTTTTTGTTTAAATTTTTATTAAATTGGTTTTGTAAGCTTATATATTTTTAAGTTTTAATGTTTTAGTGGAACATGTTGTATGGGATTGAGGCAATTTGATAGTTTGACTGAAAATGAACGCTGTAAGCTAGGATCAAAACATTAACGCAACAAATCGCGGTGGTCATTTATACATATGTTTATTATTGGCTTGTGGTGCTATATTTTTAATATTTAAAACAAATCATTGAACCACAGAATCGTATGCTGAGCATTTTATGTTTCTAGTGTAGTGTTTTATTTCAGTCAATGTTTTAACTGAAGGCCTCACGTAGTAGAAATATTATTTTATAAATAAATACATTTTGTAGATTGGAATAACGATATAATTGAATGAGGGTAAAATACACTATAAAAACATTTATAATTATCATATTTGCGAACTATTTCCGTTATGCACAATTATGAGACTTTTATATTATGTAATTTTGTAGTGTTTCACGTATGTAAGGGAAAGTGTTATATTGCCGATAATATACCACCCTGTATTATTTTAAATTCAATTTGTTTATTTATTTATAAGGGCAGATGATTATTAAAGATATAAATTATATTTGGACTTTTCATTTGGTATCGAATATAATTATTATGAAATGTGGGTGTACAGGTGTCATATTATATTATGTCGTGTTAATTTGAGATACAAGCCCAGATATGGATGAACGTCTACTTCCATAGCGTAGAAAGTGCCAAAATATACTTAGAAAACTCGCCCGCGCCTCTTACCGCTGCTCATACTATATTTCAATGTAGAAACGCGAGTGATGATAATCCAGTATATAATATATGATGCTCTGTGAACGCGAGCGTGGACCCGCGCGTTTTTTATTGAACGCCCGAACTTCTAAAATGACCAGTTAATCAAAACCGAAAAGCCCATTACGTTTCGTAATGTATCTCATAAACACGCACCTTTTGCCCATACGCCGAAATTAGGAAGGCCTTTTTTTTTTAGGTAGGGCCACTCGCAGGTCCACTCGATGAGGTTGCAATACTGCTCTACCCACTACGAGTATGATACTTATAGCAGAGTGCAATTAGCCAAAACATTTTCATAAGGTGGAACGAAGTATAAAGTGGTCGGATTTTCATAGGACTTTTTTTATTGAGTTCCTAGTGGCGAGGAAAAAATAATCTCGTCGTTCGCGACTTTTTCTTTTTTGCATTTCCTTTTGAACTTGTTTTTAGTTTATGAATAACTTAAAATTCGACGAATTTATATTGTGGCGTAATAATATGAATAAATTGTTAAATATGTTTAATTTGAAGTTATTCATAAAAGAAATAAAAGTAAGTCGTGAGCGACGAAATTTTTTTTTAAACTTTATTTTTGACTCTTGAAAGAAAGAAAGAAAGAAAAATATTTATTTGGGACAAGCACAGGAACATCAAAAAATAACAATAAAAAAAGAATCTAAAACTAAATAATAAAAAAGACCTGTGCGAGGCCAAAAAGGCTCCTATCTCAGCATGATGCTGCGATATATGAAAAACAAATACCGCAGCGCTGGTATTCTGATAGGGCCCACTGTGACGTCACGGTCACAACTACGGACACACAATACATTAACACAAAAAATAAAATAACATAATATTCACTTATATAAAATAAACACTGTAAATAAACACTCTTCTAGGACCTCAATAAAAAAACCCATGAAAGTCCTACCTCTATACAAGATCGTTCCACCTTTAGGTATGTCACTCGACTGGCCACTAACACAAAAGGATTGAGAAATGAAACCACAAAATCAAATCCACAGTTTATTAACCTGTACAACTACATCATACATAATATACTTTATATAGCAAAACACCAATTATTATAAATCGTAATATGGTATAAAAATATCATTTTGATCACAACAAGTTACACCATTACAGTTGAGCACAATTTATTTGATGATTTGTTACAGTACCTACTCTAGAAATGCTAATTAAAGATGCTTTACAATTCTGAAGCAATAACTAGTTATAGTCTTTCATTAGTAAGTACCTATGAATATTGATTTAAAAATAAAATTCTTTGGTTAATACAGCCGAACTTGGCTGCTGTTAATATAATTTGTTTTGAAGGCACCGTCATAGGCAAAGCTTGTATAATTCGTATTTACAATAAAATCATAAAAAATAAAAGATACAAAATATGAGTAAGTTTATTAATAGTATGTTGAAGCGCATAATCTAAAATGTCATTTGTAATTTGTGTAATTTATTCACTTTCGGAATCTAACTATTAGAAAATATTCGAAAAATAAAATCGTAAAAATATTTTACAAAGCATTATAAAGCTATTTCAAGCAGACATTCGATATTTTGGGTAATATTAAATAGGGTAAAGGTACATTTACATTATTTGAAAGTAGTATATTGTCTTTTATCAACGGGGCGTAAAGGGGTAGGTAGGGAATGTCAAGGAACACGGGAGGAATGTTTTTGAGCAATAATTCAGTACGGCGTTAAGGCCACTGAAGCTCCGGGCAAGAATATTGTGGCGTCCAGTTAAGGAAATCATTATCAAGTGTTAATTTTTTGCTGATTCAATTCGGCGCCCAGGCCCATTGCCCCATCGAGCCCCCCATAACGCCGGCACTGATGCAATATGTAGGATTGTAACTAGGTACCAAGTTCTAGCACTAACAGGGTTTGACATACCTACTAAGTATGCTTTCAATAAAATTGGTACGCAAAACACGATACAATAAGCACCTTACGATCTTACCGGCCGAAAGACTGCGTGTCTCGAGCTGTTTGGAAAAACGAGTGGTTTTAATATCGCCACAGTACTGCGAGGTCCAACTTTCAGCGCACAAGTCGCCTCAACAAAAAAAAACTGTCTTCCGTACGGCCGGCCAAATAGGAACCTAACACATGTTTGATACGACTTCTTGGGTTAAACTCAACCGGAGTAAAGCAATTTGTTTCTCCGTTAGAGGTTATATGCGCGCCTAGCTTTGGTAGATTGGGTTTCTACAGGCTCAACATAAATGTTCTAAAAAATCACCTAAAGATCACTCTTCGTTCTCTTCTGCAAATCCGCACTGCAATTCATACAGATTCGCGTATATGCCTCTTTTAGCAATAAGTTCTTTGTGTGTGCCCATTTCGGCGACAATGCCTTTAGAGATGACCACGATCAAATCTGCAGTTTGTATGGTTGATAGTCGATGCGCTATTATGAGACTTGTACGGCCTTCGCTCGCTCTATCCAGGGCTTCTTGGACTATCTGTAAAAGAATAACTATAAGAATGATGATCATGAGCAATCTGTCGGTTTCCGAAGTTAAAATTAAGAGCCTGAGGCCCTAGTGCGAGCTGTGTCCTATAGCATTTCAATTTTCGTTTACACCGCGCGCTCGTGCTAGGGCAGTTGGCTCAGATGGGACATTGATTTAGTAAGCATAATCTGCCGAAAATGTCAGCTGAAACAGACGCCGACACCGAGAGTACTCGGTGTGAGGAAGTGGGTTGTAATCCATTATCTAAGTAGGCGCAATGCGGGTTGGTAGAAGTCTTTGAATTTTAGGTTATAAGACATGCCTGTTTCGGCTGTTTCATCACGATGTTTTCCTTCGCCTTTTTGAGAGCCGTTGTAATGAATTGGCTTGCGTATCATTCAATAACACAAATCTGTCATTTGTACCTTTTCACTGTGTGTGTCGAGAGCAGACGTTGCCTCGTCCAGTAGTAGAACGCGCGGGTTGCGCACGAGTGCACGTGCGATTGCAATGCGCTGCTTTTGACCTCCGGACAGCTGGGATGCGCGGGCGCCGATACGTGTCTCGTATGCCTGATGAAAACACAAAAACACAATTATAGAAATGGTGTAGTTATTATTCATTCAGAAGAAAGATTGAAACTCAGCATCATTGACGACAAGACAAGACCGTATTATATAATGATGGTCTGTGCACAGACCAAAATTGCAGAAAAAGGTCAGGATATTCGTGACAATCGAAGTAGAACTACTAGCTATTGCTCGCGGCTTCGCTCGCGTTGTACATATCTACAATAATATTTGTATTGTAAACTTGGTCATGGACTACAAGCATGGCAAATTACTTACTTTAGGCAATGCCGCGATAAAACTATGGACGTTGGCTTGCTTGGCTGCGGTGACAATCTCTTCAATGGGGACGTTCCGTTTGTTGTCACCATACGCAATATTCTCGGCAATGGTGCGATCGAAGAGCACTGGTTCTTGGGAAACCAGGCCAATGTTCCCTCGCAGAGTACATAGACGCATGTCATTTACTATGTCGTAGTCATCCAGCTCCTGAGAAACAAAAGAATGTGATAGGCAATAAAAGCGTTGAAGTTCACGGTAAGTACCTACAGAAAAAAAAAACTAAGACGCGTTATGTTTCTGTACATAAAGCTTCATCATCTGGCTAGAATTTTCAAGACTATTTTGGAGTCGGTTTCCAAAACGGATAACCGGTTGCAGCTGAGTACCAGTAATTTACATGGAGGATTGCCTTTCTGTCCATACCTTACCCCTAGGTAAGACTAGTTGTCAGATTTTCGGTACCAACGGCTTAACGAGATTTCCGAGGCATGGAAGAAACTCGGGATGTAATGGATTATCACCCATCCACAGAATAGCTTATTATTTTTCAACAATTGGCACTCGACATGGGACATAGGTATCATGATTTTATGCTTGCAACTTTAAATTTAATCGGTAATTCATGTTGACAGTTTTCACAGTCATTACGAGATAGATCATGGATAGTTCTAAGTTCCTAACACCAGGTACCTTCAAAAACTTCTATGGCCCATGTTGGGCGCCAAATGCTTTGAGCTTTAAAATTGCCCCAACCGAGTAAAGAAACCATTTGTGGACAATGTATTGAAAAATTATGGAAGAGTGAGTTCCGATAAAGGTCACGTACCAAAAGATCCTATACACGTACACACTCCTATAAATGTACAACTATACACATACAGTTTAATGTAATGTTCAGAAAGTTTGATAGGCTACCCTATCAGATTTAGGCGATGACTTACCACACTGCCTTCATCTGGGTCGTAGAGTCGCTGCAACAATTGTAAGAGGGTGGACTTGCCACAGCCGCTGGGCCCTACCAAGGCGACGCGTTTGCCGAAGGGGATCAGCAAGGACAGGTCACGCAACACCTGCACCTCACGTCGCGTTGGGTAACGGAACTTTATGTTGTTGTACTGAATCTTGCCCTTTGCGACCTGGGAATTAGAATGATTTATCGATCAACGCGTGTGTTCTTCTTCGTCTTATGATTAGGTAATCTTTGTATTTGGGTCTTCGGAAAGAGGAGTCCTCCGAGATATGATTATACATTATCAGCCTATAATGTTACTAGGCAACTGACCTCTCTGTGAGAAGGAGCTGGGTGCTATCCGCCGCGAGGACATGTAATGTTCTTATATGTCTTCAAATTTTTGTTTCAAGGACCTGCTGGATTCCTCACGACCGTTTTCATCACAGTTTTGAGAGCAGTGATGATGAAATAAATTACACCAAGCGCCTGGCCTGATCGCACTCTCGAAGACACATGAGTCCGGAACTGTTACCTCTGGACCACCACAGCTGATTATTTTAATTTTACGCTCGTATAACTCGGGGGGAGTTATACGAGCATAATATTATAATAAAAAGTGTCGTAAGTTGTTTGAAATAGCAACACAACGCATACGTAATTTTCCGGCACGCAAGGCGAGGCTGTGTTGACGACGCCTGGTTGACGTTTCAGGAGAGTCATGACTCGACCGGCGGCGCTCACTGCTGCGCCGAAATTGGGGGCGAACGCTAACGCCTGCCCCATCATCCACGCGCCGAAGATCAGCGCCTCCGATACCCTGCACAATGAGCACATTATAATAATACTGGGGCTTTGTCAGGTTGTTCTTGAAAAATGTCAGATGCATTGTATAGTTGTATTTTCATTCGGCCGAATTCGGCGTGCGTTCTAACGTGGACGAAACAAAAGAAGTAGGTATGTAAGGATCGCAGTTAGTAGGTAGTGTTCTGTAGTTTTTGCGTTGGCGTTAGTTTATGTACATGTGCATGTAATAATTATCTTTTATTTTATTTATTTATTTTGGATTATCAACAAGTCACATTACTATTTATCTTATTAAGGTCTATCTATTCATACACGAAATCTCTTAAGGGGTCATTGTACTCATCATTATGAACAACTTTTACTATGGGACCAAACCCGAAATCGCGTAAAAAAATCAGCTGTTCCCTACGATAATTATGTTCGCATAATCTCGTCAAAATGTACTGAACAGCTGTTTTGATGATCTTCATCATCTACCTATAGCCCCAGCTACGGGGTGGAAGGGACACCGACGCTAAAACGGTGTCGGTTACCACGTATTCAGTACATCATGCTGAGCCCCACATAGAATTTTTCATAGGTTATTTAAAAAAAAAAAAACAGCTGTTTCATACATTTGACCGTGTAGGTATTGCACTTTTGTTGGAAATAGCAGTTTTTTTTTGCTCAGAATGATGTAGGTACTGCATACGTGGTAACCGTTTTCGCGTCGTCGGTGTCCCTTAAACCCCGTATGTTGGGGTCCAGTATAACTAGATGCAGCTAAATACCAGTATAAGTGCATGTATTAATATGTAGACCAAATGCTAGGAAGTCATCAGTAAAAAATACCATTGTAACAAAAAAGAAAAACGCACAAAAAATTACTAAAATTGAATTAATATGTGCATCGTGAGTGGACAAACGATGTCAAAATAGTCATTAGAAATGATTTTCACCCATAAAACTTAATTTTTCGCTTGTGTGGAACCTGATACCGAAATGACCATACAGTAAAGATGTAAGATTTTTAATTATTATTACATAAAACACGACAATTTGGGACCCAAACGAATATTGTAAAATGTCCCCCAAAACTAATCACAGAAAAGGAGAATACTGACTTTGTTTTTATGGTGAAAGATGACAAAGGAAAGGACAGAAATCAATTTCATGAATAATTAGACTCACTTGATGACATTCTTGTAGTGTACCTCCCCATTGGCGACCAACACGCCACCGTACCAGAGTGAGAGCGCGTACCCAGCGACGGGAGCGGTCTGTCCGAACGCGAAGACGCACCCGCGCCAGCGCAAGCTCTTTTTCGCCGCTAAACGACCGTCTTTGAACGCGTCGTGATAGCGGTTCATCACACCTTCTTCACCACCTAGGCACCGGTAGTAAAGTACATTATTTTTAGAGCACATGAAAGAGTAGCACAACAAAACTCTCTATAAAGTGATCAAATGCTGTCGGGTCAATATTTTGGGGAACGCCTTGTAGATATTTTTAATTGCATAGATATACTATTTATTTGTTCGACCTCAACATTTGAAGCCGTGATCTCTCCTGCGTAAACTGAGATAGTTAGGTACATAACAATACACCAAGATTTTTGTAACAGAATACTTACAGAACGCGCAAACAGTTTTGATATTAGTAATAGCTTCCGTAGCAATCGTAGTGGCTTTGTACGAGGCTTCCCTGACGAGGGCCAGACCGACCGACAGGATCCTGCCTTCAAGGACCACTGCACCAATGACCATGGGCACCGAGATCAAAGAGACCAGGGTCATCTTCCACGTGAAGTACATAGATAGCAACACGCCTATCAGTATGGTGGCTCCAGCCTGCATTAAGGCGCCGATGCGAGTTCCTGTGGCCTGGTTATAAAAATAAAAAGACTGAATTATTTACGAGATTTTTTGTAATCTGAAGTTAATTTATTGTTCTTTTAACTGGGACAGATAAATCCAACTCTACAGGGTGTAACAGGACCCTTCACGAAGCCGTCAACCAAGCATTATGTACATCAAACTAAGTAACTTTACGTAAAAATTAATGCTGGAAACATTTTTTTATTTTGGGTGAAAATTTACGTTTGACGGTAGCACTAAATGTTACGCACTAAAAACATTGTGCTGTTGGATGAAATGAATAGTACGGGGGTCGTGGAGGTGGACAAAGTAAAAATATTACAGTAAAAACATGTATATCAAAAAAAACTTGTGAAAAAGTTGGATCTTTGACCTCAATAACTCCGTCAATAGAAGGTTCCCAGGTATGGTCTAGAACAAAAAAATGATCGCAATGACGAGGAGAACAAGTGCCTTTCGGCTTCGTTAAGGGTCTTGTTACAACCTTTATAAGAAATAATGTACACGGAAACTTAGTGGAAACAAAACAGTAGGTATATAATAACAAGTAGGAAACAAAAACAGTCGGTCGCTGCACGTCGTTGCTATAACAAGAAGGCTCAGCATGATGCTGTGCCATGGCTTTGAGACAGTTCTCTATTGTGTTCCCTAACATTTTTATATCACATGCCATAAAATTGAAATAAATCCCTAAATACAATATGCCCTAAATCCGTTTGTCATGAATGTTACAATCAATATTATTTATACAAAAGACAAAACCGATTTCAATAAAAGTAATATTTTTAAAACTTAAATTACAAAGCTTTTGCTGTGAACTTCTTTCAGACGTTTCATAGATACGAGTTATTTGACAGCGGCAAATATTTTTGCTTCTACTGACTTTTTTTGAGATAGTTCACTTGTTGTTTGAAGTAGCAGGATAAATGCAGCAAGCATGCAGCATGCAAGAAAGCATGTAGCATGCAAGCCAGCATGCAGCATGTCAGCGAGCATGCAACATGCCAGCGAGCATGCAACATGCGGCAGTCATGGTTCTGTCACGGCTCTGACGCTGCGGGGCTCCGGCGCAGCGGTCCCACGCGAGCTTATCGTCGCAGATGTGTTTTACGCTCACCATCGCAGCCAAACGTGGGTGTATTACACCGCTGCCTAACCGTTCGGGGATTACAGGCGTGATATTATGTTAAGTGTTGGTGAAGTCCTAAAGAAATATAGTTAATGGCTCACCCCTTGCACTGCAGCAGCATCAGAAGCCAATCGGGCAGATAAGGCACCGACTCCGTTGTTGGCGTCGTCGAACCAACCAATCTCTTGATTCAACATAGATTCAAATGCTGCCACCCTACAATGTAGATGATTCTTTATTTATTTAAGAACAGACTTATACAGGGTGGTGCCGACAGTAAGACAATAAATAAAACTGCGTATATATCCTAACGTTCAAGTCTACATACAAAAATTCATTCGAATTTATCCAGTAGTTAAGTCACTGGACATTATTATTAATTATCAGCATTTTCTACACGATGTAGATTAATAGGCTGGCACCGACAACGACCCCCGCAATAGTTTAAACACTAAACAGCTACTTCAAACACCTTTACCGAGTTCGTTCCTTAAATTTTATTTCATTAGTACAAATTATATCTAAGGTTAGTAAACCAATATTTATAAGGTGTTGTAGTTCGTTAACAGTTTTATGCTATTTAGTTTTTTTTTTTTAATTTATTCTATGTAAGGATTTATTTGATAGTTTAAAAATATTTATATGAACTAGTATCTCCAGTGTTTTCATTTATAGTCGTATTGTCGGCGCCACCCTGTATACTAACACAGGACATCACATTAAAATTAAAAAGTTGTTGTATGAAAAACATTTAAAAAGTCATTTAAAACGTGTTAGGAATATTTCAACTTAAGTATTTGTCAAGAAACCAAGTTTTGTATCACGTACCGGTGGCCAATTTTAACCATGTTCAAAAATTCGGTGACAGTGTTCACTATTTAATGGGCGCAAAACAAATTATAAATAATAAGGTGATTTGAAACTCTATATTTTAGTTTTCTATGATTGGCATTCTACCAAAGATATTATTTTCAAACAACAAACGCCATTTATACTAACGTCACCGTCAGACCGGGTACTTTGGGGACAGCCCTAGTATTTTTTTATTGTATTGATATACAAACAAGTGTTGTGTGAACAAATTACGTCAGCTATTGATTTGTTATACAGGGGCCTTAGTCTGCTATTGCAATAGTGTCAGAATGGTCTATCATTGATTTAATAAGGCCCCACACAGACGAACTACCCTTTGTGCGCACGTCAAACGATATTCGAACGCGCTTCAATACGCCGTGGGCTAGGGGCCTTATTAAATCAATGATAGACCATTCTGTCACTATTCAGTCACTATTCAGTCTGACACTATTGCAATAGCAGACTAAGGCCCCAGGTTTGATGCGTGGCTGCTACTTTAAAAATAACTGACAGTAAGTAGGCCAGGCTCCAGTGGCGGACCTATCATACAAGTCCAGCAGCCCGGCTTGCCTTACAATCAAACTCAACAAATAAAAAAACATTCTTTAGGGGTTTCGGCCGGTGCTAACGCTTTCTCTTTCACACCCACTGGCTTGCATCTGGCTTCTAACCTCTCACTTTCTCCTAGCAAATTTTAAATACATCTGCAGGTACTTATTTCACCTGTTTCACCTTAGTATAAGCGGTTTACATGTGTTGATGGTGTTCAGTTTCATTAGTGATATTAGCATATAATGGACGTGTTTGTGAGTACATATTGTAAAAAGTTAAATGAATATACCTTAGTCTAGCCGTCAGTCGAACTCCGGTCAAGTTGAATATAAATAATTGGAAGAAAATGCCGACACCGGTGTAGACACCTACAGCAAGGAACAGGACTGCGATGAAATTTGCCTCGCCACGCACCCAGTCATCGTCGAAACTTTCAAAAAACTAAAAAAAATATTACCACCTTCTAAACCTATAATAAAGTTTTCAACGTGGTCTAACCCCGTATTATACGTTCTGAAGCGCGAAACATGGGACCAATGAAAAGCTGGTTAAGAAATTGCGTAGGAGAGTTTTGGAGCTAGTCTCTTAAGAGGTGAAGGAGGCCCCCCACCCTGTGCTGACATAAGGTGGCTCTAGTGAGGTATCGAGTTGGCAAGCTGTGCCCTGGACTGGGGTGCCTGGAATCAGTGTTGGGGCTGTTTGACCTCCGGCCTGAAGTGTCAGGATCGCGGTTCCCATACATATGAACCGGTCTTTAGGTTTTCCTGCCCATCCCGCAGGAGAGGGTGGGCGGTGCCCTACCTACTTGCAAGTGAGGTTTGCATATCCCCACTGCGTTTCAGTGTGTTTATGGTACGTGACTGCAGAAGCGCCATATGAGGCAAAAATGTGGGGTTTTTACTCCATAGAGCGCTTTTCCCTACAGGTACGTGGAGGAGCCCAGCGTAGTACAACAATGCATACCCCATAAGTCTCCCCGAAGAGAATAGCGAATGTCGGGAAGGAAGAGCCGACAGCTACCGCAGCGAAGACACCCCACACCATCCACCACTTCTCCGGCTTACATAACTTCATGATCTCCCAGGTCGTCGGGTTGTACTCTTCTTGTTCTTTCTCTTTTGCCAAAGAACTAGTCGTTGACTCTTTGCCGGACGATGCACTGCTTACTATAGATTCTATAGATTTCTCTCTCTTCGGCTCATGTTGTGCTTTTACAGCTGTAATCAAGAAAATTCAATATTACGAATGAACTGATTATGAACACGAAGAAGAGATGACAATAAACATATAATCATTGATTGACCTGTTCCAGATTTCATATCAAAGAAAGACAGAAAGTGGGCGATATTTTTAACGAACGTTTGAAAGATACCCGCTTGCAGAAGACGACGGTGTGTGAATCTCATTTAAACCCGAACAGCTTCCTTAATTGTTTTTTAGTCGCCTGGCCTTTTTACCCCTGCAGATTCCACGTAAGTACGTTTTGTAATTATTGTTTGTGAATCGCCTTTCATTTATCCATTCAGCAAGACCAAACTAAGAAAGTAGCATGCATTTATGCATGCACGTCTTCGTCTAGTTTATTCCTGCACCTAATAGCTCGAAGCGTTTAGCAACAGATATTAAAGTCGACATAATTGAATGGGAAAGTCTTACGTTTTTCTTCAGATTTCTCAGCGATGTCGCCAGTGACATCGCCTGAATTTACTTGATTCTCTTTATTGAGATGGTAAAACCGTCCTTTCTTTTCCATTAGTTCTGAGTACGTGCCTGACTCGACCACCTCGCCTTTGTCCATAAATACTATGCGGTCCGCATTCCGCACAGTTGATAACCTGTATGATAGATTACAGAATTCTAATAAGTAACGTTATTTACATCCAGCCCAGGTAACTGGTAATATCAGACAAGAATGATTTTTGTGACTTCGATGGAGTTCTGATGGGTTAAGCATCATTCTTGTAGTTTTTGAAAGTTGTAGGTCTATCCGATTGTGATGATTGAAACTAACTAAGTAATCTAATGTTTGCCTATTTATTTATTGTTAGTATAGCCGTACTGCAACTTCTGAATTGATCGTGCACTAAATCACAAAAGAGCACAAATGAATTACTTCGAAGTGAAGGCCTATTTTACTATCGTATGTACCTGTGGCTCACCATAATGGTGGTCCTTGCTTCCGCCGCCGCATCCAGAGCCTTCTGTACCTTGGCCTCGCTCGAAGAATCAAGAGCTGAAGTGGCCTCATCAAGAAGCAGGATCTTAGGCTGCCTTACCAAGGCCCTCGCTATAGCAATGCGTTGCTTTTGTCCTCCGGAAAGTTGGGCGCCTCTCTCGCCGATCATAGTGTCGTATCCCTGTGTTTTGGTATATAATATAATATAATAGTAAAAAGTACCTTTCGGGCACAAAATGGGGAGTATTTAAATTGTGGTTATAAATAGAATATTTAAAACAAAAATTTACGTTTATAAACAAATTAACATTTAAATGTGTTATAAATTTAAAAAAAAATGAATTTTCTATTTTTCATATTAGGCTGTTTAGCGGCATCATACCTTTGCTTCTTTTTCAACCTGGCGAAAGCAAAGGGCGGAAAAAAAGCAAATTAAATCTTAGTTTCCTAATAATTCCTGACAAACATACTTTCGTTACTAATATTTTATTTCTTCGAAAGTGTATTGAAAAACGTCGTTTGATACGCGTGGGGATTTGTTACCTACTGCAGTTTTCGGCTCAATAACACTCTCGTTTGAACCAAACTCAAACTCAACTCAAAGCGTTTATTTCAATTAGACCTTAGCAGGCACTTTTGAACACCTCGAATGCAATAACAAAGTTTCCCCACTAATATATCAAAATGTACTATTTATCATCGTATTAACATTTATTGGTAAACACACACAGATTTCTTGGTAAAAAAGATTTATTTATTTTTAATATTAGGCTGTTTTGCGGCTTTATACTGTTACGTCGGTTGCCTTACGAGCCTCTTAACATTCTAGATTACGTGCGAGTCTCGAATGTTTCATTAAAAAACTGTTTAGAAGATTCGAGAATCTTGTGGAAGTTCTACAATGGAGCTTTCTAGAAGATTCGAGAAACATTATCGAAGGCTGATGTTTCACAATGAACTGTGAAGAAGGTTCGAGAAGGTTGTAGATCTTTCTCGAAGGATCGGCCGTCAATAGCCGTCGTATTTGCGGGAGCAGTCAGTCTGATTTTGGCTACACAACGATCGAAGTGAACTAGAAGTGCGATATCTAAGTGAATAAGTGATCAGTAGTGTATTTGTGAAATAACAAAATTCGTGTTTAATCGGTAGTATTTAATTTATCCCATACCCAGCTCGTAACAATACCATTGCTTCTTCTTCAGCCTTCGAAGGCAAAGCGTGAGGAAAAAAGCAAATTAAATCATAGTTTCAATGATTAATGACAACAATACTTTTCGTTTTTTTATTTTATTTCTTAGTAAGTGTATTGAAAAACGTCGTTTGGCATTTGTCACTGAAATTCTCGGCTCCATAACACCCTCGCCTACGGTTCGGGTGTTAATTCCGCTTCGGCTGTAGTGATAACTTGTATCAAAATATAAAAATTTTCTTGAATTTTACTGCAACAGTCATTTGTTTTTAAAGTTGATCATGCCGAAAACATTTTGCTAAAGCTAAGCACACAGTAATTAATCTGATCTAGGCCGATGAGGTCCTAGAATTGACTAAGCACTACAGAGACTGTGTTACGGAACCCTCTTGTTATACTAGGATTATTTTTAGTCTGAATAATAGATCAAATCTTTGGCAAAATACAGGTAATTTATTTTCTTTGGTAATATACTTTCTATTCTTCGGCAACTTAGGTACTTGTTGTTTTCGAATTAATTGAAGTCTTAACTGTAAGCAACCATTTGACTTATTTGAGATTTACTTCAAATCTGTTGGTCCTTTGTTGATGGTGCAAAGTAGAAATTCAAGCTATTCAGAAATTATGAGAAAACCTGGGCTTAGAATGAAGAACCCAAATCTAACTAAAGACCAGCCCCAAATACAACCGCTCGGTTCGAGATTTGAATTCGGAAAGTCCATGTCCATCTTGCTTTCGCTATGGCAATAAAAGATAAACATGACTTCTGGAACGAAATCTCGGACCGAGCGTTTGTGGATACGGGGGCAGAAGGAATGAGATACAGTGTATTTATATAAAGGGTGTAACAAGACCCTTAACGAAGCCGAAAGTAATTTATTCCCCTCGTCATTGCGAACATTTTTTTGTTCTAGACCATACCTTCTAGTTACGGAGATATTGGGGGCCAAAGTTACAACTTTTTCACAAGTTTTTTATACGTTTTAATGTAAGATTTTAAACACCTCCATGACCCCCGTATTATTCAATCCATCCATCAGCACTATTTTTTGAGTGCGCTACATTGAGTCTTAGGGTGAACCGTGATTTTTGACACAAAAAAGGGGTTTCCCAGCAATATTTTTTGCGTAAAGTTACTTAGTTTAATGTACATAATGCTTGGTTGACGGTTTCGTGAAGGCTCCGATTACACCCTGTAGAATTAAGCGTCACATACCTCAGGCAGTTTTCTGATGAAGTCGTGGCAATAGGCGGCCTTTGCCGCATCGATGATGTCTGCATCCGTAGCCGCTGGGTTACTCAATCTAGAATAATAAAGGCACTAAGATCACAAAAGGAAACAAACGGCGAAAGCACATGCTTGTGTTAAAAAAAAACACGCTTCGCTGGTTTCTGAAAGCCTACTATAACGAGGTGAGCTGTTTGAAAAACGTATGAAGTGCCATGTTTTCCACTGGGCACACTGGGCACGTGCCCAAGATCCAAGGGGGCCCCAAGTTCCTGTTAATGTCAAAGCTAAAGGGTGTCAAAAGAAACTTAACTTATCCCAGACAGGACCGCAGTATACTAAAATTAACTAAAATCATGGACATGTGCATTCTTCCCATTTCGACCTATTTTTTGATCCCAGACTTGGCCTTTTGAAACCACAGTCATGTCTAAAACATTAATGCCTTGCAATTGAGGTATGAAAAGTTAATAATTATCTCTCTGTACTGCTCACCGATGACTGTAATGTTCTGACTATCATCATTTTGAACCTTTGACGAAATTTGAAACAATTGAGCACTTGAAACTTGAAACCCAACATTCAATTTATTATTGCCGAAATCCGCCTGGACCTCTCAGATTTTGCGCCAGCCGCGGTGGCCACATGACCGAAACCATATTTATACATTCATCGCAACGAATTATGCGGATAATAAAGCCAATTTCATGCATAATTATCAAAAATATTTTTCTGTATTTTATTTTAAATTAAAGTTGGCCGTTATAAAAAACACCCATTATTTTGAACGAAATGTCATAAGAAAACTTAACCTATCCGAGGTAGGGTGCAACAAAAGTATCTCATGATCATCTGCTGTTAGTTCCATTATCCATTCAATATCTACTTTTCATTAACAGCAGATGTCAACATCTGCCTAGCCTTTTGCCCAACTATGTTGGGGTCGGCTTCCAGTCTAACTGGATGCAGATGTACCAGTACTAACACAGATGTATTGATCAGATATTATTTTATGTGGTATTCGAAAATTACAACTATATCTGCACCAACGGTAGACAGCCGGCGTTAAAATCTCAAATTGAGTTTATAAAAAAGGTGTGCTTTATTGCTCGTCTGTATAGGCCTCTCTTTCTGCAGATTGATGTGACATTTTATGAGTCTGTAACTGCTATATATAGTATCTAGGTAACGTTCCTACCTAATATTCTCCCTGATGCTTCCAGCAAAAAGAACAGGTTCTTGTCCAACGACCGCGATATGGTTCCTGTAATGTCTGACGTTCAAGTTCCTCAAGTCGTTTTCGGACGCCATCACTTGCCCCATGATAGGGTCGTACATCCTCTGTATGAGTTGCAGCACGGTTGACTTGCCGCATCCACTTGAACCCACCAATGCCACCGTCTCGTTGGCATTTATTGTCAAATTTAGCCCGTTTAATACCTAAGATTGCAGAATTTAGGTCAGAGAAAGGTGGTATTAAATATCATGTAACTATTAATTAATTTATAATTAATTTGTTTTGTGACTGGTAATGATGTGGACGAAGCCCGTCTTGACCATCTTCTGCCATTCAAAATGTTATTGTGATAGGTCTTGTTAATGGCATGCTTTGCTCTATAAAGTTATACCTGTACGTCACTTCGTGCTGGGTAATGAAATTGCACATCCTTAAACACAATGTCCCCTTTGAGTATAGGTTTTTCGCCTTCAGTGGAAAATACGTCTATTGGTGGCTTTCGGTCAATGACCGCGTAGACGGACGCGGCGGATGCTCGGGCAGTAGAAATGGCTTCCAAGTGGGGAGCCGTCAAGCCCACGTTTTGAGCTCCTTGTAGCACACTGAAGAATACCTGGAAGCAAGTTACGTTTTTGGGGTGTTACAAAGAACTAGTTTCTAACCACGACTTCGTCTCTTTAGCTTTTTAGAATGGTGCCACTGTGCCTATTTTTAACAAGTGAAATACCAGAAATCAACTGACGAGGTAGTATCATAACGCGATGTGATGATTTAATCTTATAACCTACTAATTAATCCTGTCCTACTTCCTACTAATATTGTAGAAAAAATCCAAAAGTAGACTTACAATCATAAGTACAGCTGGCGTATAAGCTGGTTTTTCATCGTGCCTGCAATCTATTATGAGACCGACTCCGTACCAGAAGGCCAGTGCATACGTGGCGTAAATGATGAACCACATAACCCCGCTGCCGATCCCTGCGAACACTCCTTTCCTTATGCCCATCTTTTTCGCTGGTTCTAAGCGGCGTGCATATCTGAAAATATTATTGAGGGCCAAAGCAGACATAGGATTAAAGATTGTCAATTTTTAGTACCGATGATTGGAAACTGCCAATCAAGTAATATAGCGACGGCCTCCTTGTGAAGGCTGTCGCTATATTGCAGAACACCGATGATAAATGTATCGTGAGTATTATTTCCCTAAATCTCTACTGCAGCTGTCTCCCGCTTATTATTTGCAAGAGCAATTGTTGCTTCTAAAAACAGTGGTGATAGGTACCTATCTATTTCTTTCTTTTGTCCACCAAAAGCGACCACCGTTCTGATCGCAGAGAGTACTTCTTCTGCGATAACACCTGCTGTGCTGTACGCCTTTAATTCTTGAGATGTTAACGAAGATTGCACCTAAAACAAACTTTTTATTACCACACAGTGCAACTTTAGTTTCTATTCTCATTCAGCAGAACATCGACATAAGCTGTACCAAAATTGGCCGGCAAATTTATACATAGATTTCATTAACTCATGCCTTTTTCCCATGGGGGGTAGGTAGAAACTACAGAACGCCACCAGCTACGATCGTACATACTCTTTTTTAGTCACCAAATTCTTCGTGTTCACAGACTTTTCATAATCCATCAATGATAGGTACAATAAAGATTTTACGAACCTTTGCAACAACAGCAGTAGTGATGATCACCACGGGTGTACACGACAAGATCACGAGGGTGAGCTCCCAGCCGTATACGAAGGAGATGATCACGGAACTCACGAACGACATCACCAGGTAGAGGAAGATGGGCACCTTCTCCGCGATCCCTTCGCGAAACTTCTCGATGTCACTTAACATAAATAACAGGGTTGAATTAATAATAATATTATTATTATTATTATTTTCATTTATTCTCCCTTCACAAAGCTGACTTAAAGTTAATATGTACAAAGAAATGTCTCAGTTGAATTCAACCTTGTGAGAGACTGGTGCCTGATGTAGGTTTTTGGGAAAAACCTGTGTTACAGGTCACCAGGCCCCTTCCAGGCTAGAATTAGCTTTTACAGAGATACCGCGTGAGAGTAGGAGTTAAACAATAGGCATAAAAAAAAAAAAAAACAAGGTAAATATTAAACAATATGATAAAAAACACGAAGAAGGAATAACAATAAAAAAATCCCTACCTATGATCTTGCAGAAGTTGTGGTTGAGTCATGTGTGTGAGTATGTGCGTATGCGTGTGTGTGGGAGTATGTATCTTGTGCGAGGTGTTAGACTTGTAGGAGATGTATGTGTGTAATTCATATGAGCAAGGTATGAGTGAGGGTGACTTTCGTGGAGTAGGTGCAGCGAGAGTTTTTTTTTTTTTTTTTAAATAGTGTCAATTGTACAGCGAGTCGATAGCGAGGAACAGTTTGTACGTGTGGGGATGGTCAAAATTATGTTTATTTCAGAACGGTCAAAATATTTTCAGTTTTTTGATAGTCTAGGGTTTTTAAGTATTTTTTTATTTCTTTGATACAGATTGATCTAGTTTTGGGATATAGGTTTAGGGATTTATTCAACTTATTGTAAAGATAATGACCAAGGAAGCAATAGAATCTTTGAGGGAACGTGGATTTGAATTGAGCCGTGGGACATACCCTGCCCTTTCGTCGGTTGTGTTTAGGTAATTTAGCGTCATACTGCATCTGGGAATGTTTTTTAAGTAACGTAAGTAGTATGAAAGTTTGTCTAACCGTGAGAGTGTCCCATTCTTTGTACAAGTCAGTAGTCGGAAAACGAAAAGGGAGACCAGCTCCAACCTTGAGTATGGCACGCTGTGCCCTTTCTACTTCGATGAGGTGTGTTTTTGCGGCACCTCCCCATGATGTGATGCAATAATCAATTAGCGATTGGCACAGTGCAAAGTAGACCATCTTAATAGTCTGTCGGTCGGCCGAGTGTCTTAGAGTTTTGAAAACGTATATTACTTTTCGCAACCTGGTCACGAGGGTCTCTATGTGTGGTTTAAAGGAGAGATATTGGTCAATAGTGACTCCAAGGTATTTAATACTTTCGGTCATTTCAAGGGAAGAACAAGAGCACTGAGTATTTTCAATGCCACAAGTGTGGGCAGTAATCTTCAGAGATGACGGTGGGAGCAAGTTAGATCTTTGAGCGAATGCCATGTACTTTGTTTTAGTGACGTTAAGAGTCAAAACATTGTCTTGCAGCCAGTTACTAACACTGTTAAGACCCAGTTGCGCAACATCGAATACCTCCCTCCATCCATCACCACTGAAGAACAGAGCAGTATCGTCAGCAAATGTAATGATCTTTCCCTTCAGAAGAGAAAGTTGGCAAAGGTCATTAATGTACACCAAGAATAGTGTTGGGCCAATTATACTACCCTGTGGTACACCAAAATTGACTGAGAGCTCGTCACTGAGTCTGTCATTTATCCGTACTCGTTGTTTCCTACCAGTAAGATAGTCCTCCATCAGTTTCAGAGGGATTCCTCTGATACCGAGCCGCTCGAGCTTTCTTAGAAGGTGCGGAATAGAGACTGTGTCAAACGCTTTTGCTAGGTCTAGGAATACCGTTAAGCATCTCTTTCTGCCATCCAATGTTTCCACAATAGAGTTTACTAACTCGTGAACTGCATCATTGGTACATTTGCCAGCTCTAAAGCCAAATTGTGAAGACGAAAGGAGCTCATTTGCTTCCAAGAACTTTACTAGACGCTGATTTATAAGGCGTTCCAATATCTTGGACAGAGCAGGTAGAATGGAGATAGGCCGGTAGTTATTGACACAGTCTCTTTTTCCCGCCTTATGGATGGGCTTGATGACAGCAATTTTAAAGGCCTGCGGGAAAACTCCCGTTGAGATTGACAGGTTGCAGATATGTGTTATGGGAGAAGAGAGGCACTTTGCGTATCTCTTGATGATTTTACTGCTAATCTGATCGATTCCCACCGCACAATTATCCTTCAGGCCCTTAATGAGGTTGCAAATTTCTTGTTCATCGGTAGGGAGAAGGACAAGCGAGTTTAAAGGATTCACAGATGAGTGATGACGGGTGTGGCAAGGTGCTGTCGATTTCGAAGTGGTAATTTTATTAGCCAACTTTGCTCCAACGTTCACAAAGAAACTGTTGACGTCGTTTATATCCGCCTCGGGACTGTTAGATGACAAGAGGGAAGACGAGAAGTCTGCCCTCTTGTCAGACCCGCAAATTTTTTTGATGACATCCCATAACTGTTTTTTCTTACCCTTTGCATTTTCAATTTCCTGTTTTTCATACCTCTTCTTTGCTTTTTTAAGCAGAGAGGAGCAAAAATTTCGATAGCGCTTATATGTCAATTTTAATATGTCGTCGTCAGGGTTACGTTTTAATTTTTTGTGCAAGTTATCCCGGTTTCTCATGCAGCGAAGAAGTCCTTTAGTTACCCATGGTTTGGTTATTAGTTTTCTTTTTGAGGTTTTAGCTATGCTGGTATTATTTTTTACTGCTGAAGATAGGTGAGCCACGAGGAGATCGGCTGATATGTTAGCGTCTTGACAGTCAAGGATAGGTTGGTAATCCATGTTTGGTATTATTTTGTCTAGATTGTCGAATAATATACAATAACATCACGTTTTACTTCCTGAAAAGGTAGGCAAAAATAGCTCACACAGCTTTGTTGAAGTCGCATGTATAGGGTGTGAGAGCATTGTTAATAACAGGACAAAATCCTGATTCCATACTGATTCTATAATAGTAACTATACAAGTTTTTTTACTGTCATGGTCATTAACATTATTTTTAGCCTATATTTATACTCTATGTAATATTAAAAAAATGACATATCTAAATGAAAAATAATGGTTGAATGGTTGGCCAGCCACCGAAAAGAAAAAACAAAATAGGGAAAGCAGCAATCCGATCTTCATTAATTTGGTTTTTCAAATTGTAGAGTTTTGTCTATACTTGTGTTCATCTGATTCAGATATGGATTTACGGTCTGATTTCTTAAGGGAAGAGGCTAAAGCAGTGTAGTAGCAAATTAAAATAAAGACTTGTACAAACCTTCAACATTATGGAGCGTGTATTCTATGTTAAAGACAACATTAAGTACTAAACACAATGTACATTTAAAGGATTTAGAGAGACTAACATCGTTTCTCAAAGGCAATCTGATGGATTTAAATCTAAAAATTCCAAAGTTTTCACTGCTTAAGAGTTTCCCAGAAAATATCAAATATCAACATACCCGGAGAGAACCTTTAACTAACTATAACTAATTGTTCTAATTTTACCATAAACTTTAAATAAAAATCTCACCGAAGTTGTTAAATTATGTAAAATAAAATGGACTCATTTTTACTTTCCTTGTATTCGTAATGAAAAGCAGTGTTTACCTCGGGTTAAAGACTTATTTAGTCCCTCGAACTATTGGCGCAAGTTACTTTCACCCCTAGGGTAACAATGTACTATTAATAGGTTTTCAACTTTATCGCTAAAGCATTATCGCCAATTCCTCACACTCTGGCCGCGCTTAATGATATCTTGGATTCTAATCCAACAGACGATCTATTTGCGGATGGATGGACGAAGATTTTATTGGCATGTCAGAAGTATTGTGAAAGGAATTTGTGAAAGTGTGAACCTTTACTTTGTTATTTTGTTTATTTTAATTGTATGTATAACTCTTTTAGTTCTTTTTTAGTTACTAAAATTGGTTTAACAGCCGTTGTAATTAAATAAAAATAAATAAATAAATTAGTTTCACGGTTGATTGAGAAAATTCGACAGTTTCGGGTAGCTTGCAGCAAGCTATACAGCAATATTTGTTTTCTGTACTATTTCACAGCTTCTTTAGTTCAATCATTCTTTAATTCAGTTCCTATATTATTTTATGCAACACGTGGAGTTAAGAATATGGCAAGAGACCCAGGGTATACAACGTGTAACAGAATAAACGCAAAACCTCTTAAGAGGGCCCTTCCCGATGAGTCTATCGTAAACGCGAGCATGGTCGAAAAGCTTGTTGTTTCATCCAGAGCCACAGTGGCAATTTTCTTTCAATTCCCCCGTCATACCCCGCCCCAACCCCGCACATCTCGTCTCCCGCGCACGTCTTACTGCCTAACGCGATGACATTGAATGAAAAATAGTGTTCGAAAATTTCTTAAACTTGTTCCAGGAAATACGTGTTTTTGAATAAGTCTTACAAGTGTGTGAAATAAATATATGTCATTATGAATCTCCATTACATGTGCAAGGTTTCTATCGAGATGTTTTCTTTACTTTTACAGTTTATGAGTACATTATGAACGGCCAAAGTTCAGTTAAAATTTGTGCAAAACAGCAATTTTTGGAAGCTTATACTGAATTTGTTTCTAATTTTTTTTTTTTCGCTAATAGAAACCTAGATATAGTGCACAAAATACCTATTAGTTAAAAAAAATCAAAGATAGATGTGTAACAACTGCATAATCACGTACGAGCGTTTGGATGAAAAGTATGACGGGTTGGCCGCTCTTAAGGGGTCATTGTATTCATCATTATGAACAACTTTCACTATGGGACCAACACTGAAATCGCGAAACAAAATTCGACAGCCCATACATTACCTACTGTGCGCGTAACTCGACAAAATGAACTGAACAGCTAATTTCTTTCTTGCGATTTCGGGGTTGGTTCCATAGTGAAAGTTGTTCGTAATGATGAGTACAATGACCCCGTACGAGGTTTTGCGTTTATTCTGTTACACGTTCTATAAACGTTTAACCAGGGGAATCTTTCAAGAGATTCTTCGGGAAATATTAATGAAAACTTTAGAACGGCAACTGAATATTTACTTACTCGGACACTTTAGTTGCAAAGTTCATTGTAGTGTTCAAGTCATACCACGTAATGTCTTGGCGAAGTACAGCTCGCAGAAATAAAGCCTTTAGCCTGTCGACCTGGAAACAAATCGCTCATTGTAATATTATATAGGTCAACATGACATCACGCCTGTAGTCCCCGAAGGGTTAGGCAGAGGTGTTCCTAACCTCCTGGGGCCCTAAAATGGAAGCTTTATCAGAATCATAATAGGAATCACGTTAAAAATTTAAAACTCTTAAAATGGACTTTGTGGTCATAACTTATAACCACAAAGTCCATTTTAAGAGTTTTAAATTTTTAACGTGATTCGTATTACTATTCTGATAAAGTGGCCATTTTAGACCCCCTGGCCACAGCCAAGCTCGGCGCGGATTGCGGCGCGGCGTGAGGCGCGGCAAGCGGTGAGCAGCGAAAACAAATGGTAGACAAAGTATGAAGTAAGCCACAGCTACCGGCGGCGCGAATTGCGGCGCGACCTGCTGCGGCGCGGTGACCGCCGCGCGGCACGCGGCGGCGACAGGCTTCGCGGTGCGATTGAAACAAATGTACTAGCGAGTATCGAGGAGGCCACAGCTCAGAGAGGCGCGCGCGGCGGCATCGGTGGACGCACTCAACATCCCATGATCGAAAAAATAATTTTGTTTTTATCGCGCGTTGAGCTTATATAAATAATGGATACGGAACAATTTATTAGTGAAATACTGAGTAGACCAGCAATATGGATATCAAATCATGTTATAAAAAATTGTGGGACGAAATAAAACAACAAACAGTACAGTACAGTAGTTTCTGTGTGTTCATAAATAGTAAAATAAATAAACAATTTCAATACCGTGCCACTTCTGATAGGGCCATTTTAATAGTTAGCCGTTCTCTAAATACGTCCACCGCTGACGCCGCGCCGCCGCGGTCGCAGCTAGTTGAGCTGTGGCTTACCACCGCAAATCGCGCCGCCCGCCGCACTGCGCACCGCGCCGCCAGTAGCTGTGGCCAGGACGTAATAGTACACACACATTTCGCCAGCTATGTTTAAAAATTGAGGTGCAGCTTAAAAATAAATTAAGTGTACTGTTAGCCTGCGTTATGCCACTGCTGGGCAAAGTCCTTTCCCCAGCACTTCCAGGAGTTCCGATTCAGTGCCACTGTTGACTGGGCGTTGGTTCTGTCCAGCTCGTCTTGCCCACTTCTTTGAGACAAAAAAAACTCAAACTAGAAATGTCCGAGAAATTATATTTTACATAACTAGAATTCTTATTCTTCATATTCGAATTCTTTACTTTATTTAGTTCCATGACACATTATGTGGGTGCGCTTCGTCTTTGATCCCTTCTTGACTTGTTTAGCAAACCTACTTGACTTGATGAGATCATTTCAAAAGCCTGTCATTTAGTGTTGAATCCTGGGGCCTTAGTCTGCTATTGCAATAGTGTCAGAATGGTCTATCACTGATTTAATAAGGCCCCGCGCAGACGAATTACCCTTTGTACGCACGTCAAACGAGTTTCGAACGCGCTTCAATACGCCGTGTGCTAGGGGCCTTATTAAATCAATTATAGACCATTCTGACACTATTGCAATAGCAGACTAAGGCCCCTGATAGAAGATGCAACAACTATCAGCGCAATATTTTGTAGTTTCATACAGGAGTACAAGTTGTTCTATCTTGTAATATCTTGTCTAATGTTCCTGCCCTATGTTCCTTGGAACGGTTTTTTAATAAGTTCGAAGTATGCCTTCTTTGAACCTTACCTACCTGTCTAAGTGCCATATGGTTGAAGATATCTACACTGATGGCGGCGACGATGAACTGTCCGATCGAGAACGCTGTGCAGCCGATGCCGAAAGCCTGGGAGTCCCTAATGAGCGCCTCTCTGTTCTCCTCTCTTGACGCATTTGTGCTGTTACACATTTACACGTGAGAATTTTTTATTATGCAGTGTCTCATTAAACTGGGTTGTGGAGGTCAGGTAGGCAGTCGCTCCATGTAAAATACTGGTATTCAGCTGTATCTGGTTAGACTGGAAGTTGACCCCAACAATAGTTTGAAAAAGGTTCCAATAGTTCGGAAAAGGCTAGGCTGCTGAATATAAACAGAAAGCAAATTGGAGCGATTGGGGTGGCGACCCCAATCACACTAAAACATCAGCGAAAGCCAACTTTATGACAAAACATACAAGTTCAGTAGTAGTTTAGATAGAGATACAAATAGACTTACAGTATTTTTCCTCCTCCGAATATCTCTAGGGTGTAGGTCTCAGTAGAAGTTCCGATCATGATCGTGCGGTCGATGAGAAGTGCTGTGAACTCGCCATAGAGGATGACGCCCAGAGGCACGAAGAAGCCATTGACGCAGGAGAGGAAAACAGCAAAAAGCAGAAATAGTATCTCCCATGCTTTAGCATACCTATACTGTGGAGTGAAATTAATCGTAGAGATATCAAGTTGGCGTTCAATAAATGGAGGCTTATTAGGTGAAACGTTAGTAGATACACCCACATTTCGACAGACGTGTTTAAGTCCCATAATATGTCGTAGGGGGTGAGCCTATTGCCATCAACCGGGCACAGCTACATACTCCGTTTTTTTTACGTTTCGTTATTGCCTAACCTGGTGTCAGAGTTTTTATACCGTCCATGGGCCTCTGACTTGGCTTTACATGCCGCATGCCGTCGAGGATTATCTCAAAGGCATGCATATTTGGTTCTCCTTCACCGAGGCAAGTGATAATAATACAATATGCACATGGATCCGAAAAATCAGAGGTCTGTGTCTTGTTCCATACTCCGTGGCTGCTACTGAGAAATTCTTGAATGAAAAATCCAATAAGATTTTGATGCACCTAGGAAATGAACCCAGGACCTCATGCTAAGCAGTCGCGTTTGCGACCGCTAGACAAACGAAGCATAACTTCTGGAATAACTTTGAATGATTAGATTAAATGTTCAACGTCCCGTGTTTCGGTCGAGCTATCCAAAAGAAGCGTTATTTAAATTAAAAAAAGAAAGTATTTCTTTTTTATCTGTACGAAATAGAAACTATTTGAAATATGAGAGTTTTTGAACCTTCTTTGTTGCATAAAAGTAAAACATTAACAAAATTACTTACTAATTTGTGCCAAGATACTGGTTCTGACTGTAACCTTTCTTCTTTTTCACTAAAACAGAAAATATCAACTAAATTAATCTTGAAAATACAGTAAATACCTACAACATTTGTATACAGGATATATGGGACAGCCCTCCACAAATTGACAGGGTGCATTTAGCTCCTTATTCTAAATCATATTCCACCAGAATTTTTCTCCGGTATTTTTTTCAGTTACTTTTCATTATTTCAATGTATAATTACATTCCCTGTACGCAGCACTCCATTTATGTAAATAATACGGCTAAAATCAAAAATCCAATAATGGTTGTTGACTAACGAACGACACGTGAAAGCTGTTCACTTCCTGCCTAGCTTCAGAGTTCAGCGAACTCATCGTTGCGCTTGCCGTTCGCTACGTGCATTTTGCCACGGTAACGATACATTGCGTATGAGGAAATTGGATCCCCATAACATTCCCGAAATAATTTTGTTGGACCGGTCATCTTATTATGATTTACTGAATTCACCCCAGTTTGCCATTAGTTTGTGGAGGATTGTCGCTTACACCCTATATACAGAGTTGATCGACTGTAAAGGCCAACAGTCGTAACAGACAATTAATAGATTTCTGCTTTTGACGAGCAGACATTAGATTAATACAGATGAAGAGGAGAAGAGACCGGATTTTGTCACTTAAAATTGTTGAAATATCCATGCAAATTTATTTTTTACTTTCTTTTCCGCTCTCCTAGGAACTCAATAAAAAAAGTCCCATGAAAATCCGACCACTATAGGTACACTTCGTTCCACCTTATTGTCTCATTGCAGTCCACTATACTGTTCTAAATACAATTGAGCATTCTTTTAATTTTAAACCGATCGTTCTACAGCCACGCAGGTCAATAAGCAATAATTGACTTTAGGTGCTTTTTTGCGGGTTTCACTTTTTCACGGTTCTTGCATTTTTCTTGTTAAATAGAGTTAAGGTTGAAGAAAAAAATGCGTGATATTATGCTGATTTTAGTCAAAATATGAATTATCTTAAAAAACAACCACAATAACATTAAATGCAAATGCATGTGCATATCATCCGGTCTCTTAAGAATGATGAGTATAGTTTTTGTTATAAGTAAAAATACGTACAGTTCTGCGAGTGCGAGTTTCTCAGAAAGATAGGCAGAGTTCTGTGCTACTGCGTTTATAGTCAAAGAGTTTTGCCGCCATCCAGCTATGGCAAAGGACGTTCCTTGTCCACTCAATCGACGCTGTGAGTACCTGTGGAAGCTTTTGTTTGATTCATTGCGCTGCATTATCGTGCTAGCCGCTCTGAAAAAGACAAGAAAAAAAATAACGAATAGAAAAGTTTCGGGTCTCATAAACAACACTCCAGACTTCCAGAGAACCCAGGGTTGCGGGACTGTTCGAAAGAGATACCGCGGCCCTGGAACACAAAGGGCAAAGGATATATGAACATGGATGGGTTTAGTCAGTAAAAGTCTAACACTCCCTCCTGCTCAGCCCAGAGCGGGAGGGGTTATTTGATGATTTACCATCGGTAAAAAAAAAGACTTCCAGAGAATCAAGG
Source organism: Eugnorisma glareosa (assembly GCA_947578425.1). NCBI lineage: Eukaryota > Metazoa > Arthropoda > Insecta > Lepidoptera > Noctuidae > Eugnorisma > Eugnorisma glareosa. The sequence continues at coordinate 11,522,421 of OX387960.1, read as the reverse complement.
AATGGCCAAATTAACTATGGTTTACACCACAGGGAAGGCCGCACTTACTACTAGTTAGGTAGGAATAGTTTCGTCATGTTCGTCACTAATTCGCCAGAAGACTTCCAGTTAGGCGTGTCCTAACCGTTAGCGGGAATCCGATAGATGCAGTAGAGCATGCTCCACGGTCGTTAGATATCTACAAATCTGAACGAATCATGATTAGGCCTGCACTCTGAGACTAATCATAAACACCTAAATAGGTGTAAGCTTCTATATCTAATGGAAAGTTCTTAATCTCAATGTTTTGAACTCAAATGATTTCGGAGACCTGGCGTATGATAGATAGGGAAGTTCCTTATAGGGAAACTAATCCATTTTGAAACTCGTAGCCCTATACACACTTGGATAATTAAAAGTAAGCATCCCTGCCCTATTTATCAGCAACTGGCGCTTCGTACGCATCTGATTCTTTATTTTGTCGATAAAAGGGCAGATCTGGTAAATCGCTATTCAAAATAATATCCCGGCATCGTCTTACGCACAACGATGTAGTGTGAATTTAAATGCAATGATGCATGTGCATGGTATCCTAAAATTGCATCGTATCGTCCCATATTTATTTAATTATTCTCGCGGTAGAACGCCATACAACAATTAGGCACACCAACCGAGTAACGAAAGCTAAAGAGGTAAGGTAATAAGCTTCGTTTTTTGATTCTCGTCTTAATCATGTCTTGTCTTTGTAAACCTACCACTTAAGTTCACATTGCCAAATGCAATCAATTTATTCAATAGATATCTTGTGCGTAGTGAACATCGAACGGAATCTTCATCATCGAATCAATTCTTCGTACAATAGATAACTAGGTACATGAAGAGATTCGAAAATAATATATCACAACCTATGATCGGATACTGATCATACTACTGTCTTAGGAGCATTATATAAATAATTAAAGATACTCTTTATGTGATAATATATTATATTATATCACACAAAATACGTAACTTTACTAACCCTCATAGGAGCCACAACAAACACACAATTCAGATTGTTTTTCCAGCTTAGACAAAATATAAAATATTCGCACTAAATAGATTCACTTGTAATAGGTAACTGTCTCTTGTAGTTTATTTCACCTCCCATAATTTATTTCATTTAATTGCAATTCTTTGTAAAAATTAATCGACTGCTGATAACCAAAATTTTGTGATAACGTGATCTTGTTAAAAATGACACAGTAGTTTGACACTTATGGTTATTATCGAGTTCTAGACGTATGAGGTTTTACGCTCCTCCTCGGTATTCGGGATTTGTTTTTGGTCAGCAATTTCATTGGTATTTTTGACGCAGACGGTGTTACACCGACGCCCAAATGAATGTTTCCAGAGTAATTTGGGCGTAATGTCTTTTTTGGGAGAGCAGCGGTGGACAAGTGGTGGCGGCCCCGACTTACGCACTGTAAGTCGTGGGTTCGAACCCAGGCAGGCGCATTACTTTGTGTAATTTATTTCATCACCACTGCTCTCAAAACGGTGAATGAAAACATCGTGAGGAAACCGGCATGTCCTAGAACCAAAAATTCGCAGACATTTGACATCTACCAACCCGCACTGGGCCTGCGTGGTGGATTATAGCCCGTTCCCTCTCATAGAGAGGAGGCCGCGTGTCCCAGCAGTGGGAACATTATAGGCTGATTATGATATGCTATGTCTTTTTTCCTGAACTCTGCCTTATACACAGAGTTACACATCTCGAGAGTTAATTTCCTTTCTAGCACAACTTTTCACACTATTCAAAGATTATTTGTAATAAATCTATATTCGATTTTTTTTCACTTTTATTTCATATCAAAGCAAACAAATTAATGTCAGTACAGAGACGTATTGATTTAAAAGTTCGGTGTTCCGCATTGCGGAGCTCTCGTTAAAAGCTTCCTACGCATAACATCAGTAAATAAATAAAGAAAAGCCTTCCTTACTTCATAAGAATAATGTCTAGGTCGCGAAGTAAAATTAACAAAAATTACGAAAATCGGGAAGGAGGAAAATTCTATTCTTAATACCTTCTAATGAATTTACTGGTCCTTATTTAAACTTTATATTTTCGATTGAAGATGAATTGTTGGTAGGAAGATAAAAATGTGAAAACCAATATTAATAAAGGTAATGTGTTTCAGTGACTGAGCTGTCGAGTTGAGAAGCAATCGCTCGCAATGTAATACAGGGTGTAACAAAACCCTTCACGAAGCCGTCACCCAAGCATTATGTACACCAAACTAAGTAACTTAACGCAAAAATTATTGCTGGGAAACGATTTTTTTTTCAGGGTCAAAAATCACGTTTTTCCGTAAATCTCTATGTAACGCACCTAAATCACTGTGCTGATGGATGCATTGAATAGTACGGGGGTCGTGGAGGTGTTTTAAGTAAAAATCTTACATTAAATGACCCCCAATATCTCCGTAACTAGAAGGTTCCAAGATATGGTCTAGAACAAAAAAAATATCGCAATGACGGGGAGAACAAGTGCCTTTCGGCTTCGTTAAGGGTCTTGTTACACCTTTTATACTGGTATTCATCTGCGGTTAGAGTGGACGCCAACCCCAACATAACTCGTTGGGAAAAGGTATAATGTGACAATGAGGATGACGTTACAGAAATAGAAGGTATAACTAGATAAGCACATCAACTAACAAAGATTCTGAAGTACCATATAAATAAATCTCGATTCCTTGTAAATATTAATCTTTTGTATCGTTTCGTATTGTTCCTTATCTGTCAAGTTACATCGAAGTAAACAAACCTACGAACACGTGATTCCGTGGGATGATCCTGTCTTATTTCACTTGGTTCTTATTAAAATTTTCTGAAAAGGGCATTCAGATGCATACAACTCACGCCCTTTTACCATTTAGGGCCCTCGTTCACAACGCGACTTTTGGCCGCAGAAGCCTCGACCAGGAAGAAAGTTTGATCGCACAACCGGGTGTTCGACCAGTTTTGTTCAAGATAGCAGCCATAGTGTTCGGTTGTTCATGATTTTCAAAACGTTCCATATTTCCAAATATTGAAAACGTTAGATTCCTACTTACCGTTTTTTTTTTTATGCCGGGAATGAACACGTTATTCTTTTGTTGACAATGATTAAAATAGTAGATATTGTCTCGGTCGCTCATCCACACTATAATCGAATATATCGTTCCATGAAAGAAATATTTAAAAAAAAGCAGTTCCGTGATGTGCGAGCTGACTCCTCTCAGCATAAACACTTTATCGAGCTACCTAATAACGGTAATGGTACATATTACCATTTAAATACTTGATTCTTACATACGGAATTGAAACGGTGATTATCGCACTTAAACCTATCGCTGAAGGCTGCGTCAACTGTTCGTAAATAGGTACAAGACTTCGTATTTTTTTATGTTCTCTTTGTAAGACCACACATTGTTCCTTAGTCGTAGAGAAGGAGACATGGGTTGGTAGTGTCCGTGCGGTGTAATATAAGTGTTATCATATCATCCAATGATAAGCCGTGTGCCGATGGTATTTCTCGTGAGCAAAAATTATGATTTTCCACAGATTCACTTCTTAGTGCTGATTTTGTATACAGTGTGTATCAGAAAGGTGTGGTCATATTTCAGAGTATGATGCAGCCCATCAAACTGTACAACTTTCTCCATGGGAGATGGGACCAACAACGAAACCTCAAAAAAAAAAAAACAGCTGTCTCATACATTTGGGTCTTGTACGTGTATGTGAGCTTCTAGACCATTTCTAGGCCGTGGTTTTGGCTGTGATTTGTCTGTCAGTGAATTAACTACATAAAGATGGATACTTAGTTCATTCAACAAGACGATATATTTGCTAGACAGTTTCAGACCTAAAAACAGACTAGACACGCGATTAGCTAACTCAAATTAGATCAAGGGCTGCCAGACTATAGTTAAATTAGAATATTGTTACAAGCCAAGTACACCTGGCAGGAACACTACGCTATTATTATAATCAATTTTTTGTTATCGAAATATGAACCTTGTTTCGTTAAGATAAGATGCTCCATCCCTCTAGACGTGGAATGAAATCATTTAATTCAGTCACAGTCTAGGGCATTTTTAATATGATATGTAACGTAAGTTTGTTTGACGTGGTATCTGTTACGTAAAACGTTCGTTGTGATTGTGATGTGGAAAGGGAAGTTCGCAACATACATTGGAAAGTTCCAAAAGTGGCTTTAAAGCCACAGCATTCTTATATTTTGGATTTATACAGGGTGTAACAAGACCCTTCACGAAGCCGTCCACCAAGCATTATGTACATCAAACTAAGTAACTTCACGCAAAAATTATTGCAGGGAACGACTTTTTTTTTGGGGTCAAAAATCACTTTTTACGGTAGGACACAATGTAACGCATTCAAAACATTGTGCTAAAGGATAGATTGAATAGTACGGGGGTCGTGGAGGTCTTTAGAATAAAAATCTTACATTAAAACATGCATTTAAAAAAAACCTGTGAAAAAGTTGGAACTTTGACCCCCAATATCTTCGTAACTAGAAGGTTCCCAGTTATGACGTAGAACAAAAAATTGATCGCAATGATAGGGAAAACAAGTGCCTTTCGGCTTCGTTAAGGGTCTTGAAACATCCTTTATGTATGTACTACTAATAATATTTTATTCCATACTTTCACAAATGTTTTAATTCCATATCCATTCGAGTCTATGATGATGATGCCATCTAGCCGATTTCGGCCACAGTGACTGCATTCGATGGCTTTCTAGAGTAGTTGTCGTTGGTTGTGCTGCTATTTCATGTGCTCTCAAGTGGCTAGCATATCCAACTTTGGCCGAAAAACTCCGAGCACAAAGCGGACATGTCCGAACACCATTGAAGACATGGGTGGCCTAGCTTTAAGGTCATCATCATCAAAATAGGTAGGTACCACGGCAGTGCTAGAATCCCGTCCCCTTACAAAAGTTAATCAATTCCAAACAGGTTATTTAATTAATTCCATTCATTCATTTCCATTTGCCATTTGTTACCAACCTCGACGGTAGAGTACCTACCTATTCGTTCCTGTAACGTTCCAACGAAACCTATGTAGGTCTGTGTCACGTTATTTTCTCTGAACTCTCCACGTCACGTCTTAAAGGGCAATGCATCCGTTTGTGTCACGTGCAACACTCGAGAACTGGCCAATAACATGTACTTACACGTGTTTCAAATATCGTCTATCAAAATCACGAGTTGCATAACTTTTTATAGCTCGGCGTGATAAAAGCAAACTTATTAGGTACGAACTGTTGCCCGCGACCTTCGCTCGCATGCAATTATTACCTTCCCGTTTTGAATCGGATTTTGTCAACAATTTCAAGGGATTTTTTTTTGCACGGAATCCTAATTATTATTACTAAAATAAAATTAGCCTATGTTAGACCTTATAACATCAGCTATCAGCCAGCAGAAGTCTTGTCAAAATTGGCCCAGCCGTTTCGGAGATTAGCCGGTACAAACAGACAGACAAAAATGAAAAAAAACGTGTTTTTGCTATAAGTGGGACTAAATATGGGACTTAAACATAACTGGCGAAATGTGGGTACACCTCTGCCTAACCCTTCGGGGATTACAGCGTGATGTTATGTTATGTACATGTTATGTAATGGTATCTAACAGCCCATAACTTTCTCACTGCCTCCAGCCCTTTTAATCTCAGCTTTATGTTTATCAGCGTACTTATACCAAAACTATGGTACCTACTTACTTCGGTAAGAATTGCTTCAGTTTGAACCAGTCATGTTGGAAAATTCTTACAACAAAGTTCACCAAGAAACTTGGCAGCCTAATAAACAGACATAAAGGAAATACTTTGTTACCCGACTACGGCGATACCAAAAGGAAGGGTTATGATTTTAGCAGTCTATGTATGTTTGTATTTACGTATGTTCCTCCGTAGTGCTTAAACTATTAATCCGATTTTTATGAATATGGTGTCAATTATTCTTTATTATGGCCTGGGTAACAGGCTAACTAAGCATTGTAACCGACTTCAACAATAGACTCTCCCAAGACTCTGTAGGCAATACAATGAATTGTCAAAGCAATCTGGCATGGACTTAACCCTCCCCGTCGCTAAAAAAATATAATAAAAAATTTAATAAAATTTAATTTTTATGTGAAACAATTTTATTACATATGATTTCTTGTCATCGAATGCTTTTTATTATTTTGGTATTATTTTGTTTTTGAAACATTTTTAATTTTTTCTAATTTTTATGTTAACACCTAGTTTTATGTGCATGCTGTGCACTTAAAAGAACCTTTGTATAACTGTGACCTATATTGTATCTGTATATCTTTTGTTGGAGATCCAAATAAATTAATAGCCTCAGGAGTCGATGATTTTTCTTTAAATTAGAGCGAGATATTTCAGTAGTTTAAGTTGACAGCGACACAAATTCTTATTTGAATATCGAGCATGCTGAAGATCACCTTACCAAAAAAAAAAACACCAGACAAAAGTAACGTATCAATTATTATGTGAAGCAGTGTTATGAAGATGATGTTCCGGGGCTGCGGGACTGTTCGAAAGAGATACCGTGGCCCCGGAACACAAAGGGCGATGAAGGAACATGGATGGGTTTTAGTCAGTAAAAGTCTGACACTCGCTCCTGCTCAGCCCAGAGCGGGAGGAGCTATTTGATGATTGATCGATTGATTGATGACCCATCAGAAAAAAAAGGTTGCATAGGTGTTACTTGAGTCAAGTTGGTCGATGCACATTTATTCTGTGTTTACGAACCGTGATGACTATATCAAAACTGGAATCCATTTTGATCTTCATAACAGTTTGTTTAATTCTTCAAGATCTCTATTATTAGAATATGTTTCATTAACAGGCATTTGGCAAGGTACCATAAGTGTGAGTTCTTGTCTGGCGCAAGATAAAACGGAAACGGCTAAACTCTGTCTACCAAACATGCTATACTTTGACATAAATATGATGGGAACATCGATCTTACAGTGACAGGTTGTCGGCCCATGGCCTAGCCAGCCAGACTGCGCTTATAAAAGTATAATTCACTAATAGTATAAAACATACACACACAATACACGCACACTTTGTATACTTGGTTCGCAATAAATGTTTTGACTTTGACACTTAGGGCCTTTATACTATATAGGGTACAGTAATACCGAGCGGACTGGAGAGCGGACCGGCCTTGGACAGACAATAAAAACTGTTTAAACCGCATCCGTGGATAACATCTCTTCTGATGATAAATTCACAGACGGATAGACAGACATAAAAATAAATGGAAGTAAGAAAATAGGCACATTTATTTAGCACAGATTATAAGGCACACACACATGATTGTTTTAAGAAGAAAGAGTTTACAAGGCTAGCAATGATCCCATAATGTTTACTTCTGTCTGGGCTTTAAAAAATATCCAAATATCAGGCTATTTGAATATCGACATTGCGGAAAATACATGACATGTGTATTTTGTTATGATCAAATGGATGTAACCAGTATAATCCCGCCAACCGAGAGGTCTTCCCGTCAACTTGATAATTGCTGAACATACTGTTTATTTACGAAAACAACTTTAACTTTATAACTTGACTTTATCCCCATGACCTCTGTAAGTATGTATCGTTTTACGCATCCATCCAAGTACGAATATGTTACACGTCACACTTCAGAAAACAGTGGTTTTTACACCAAAGAAAGGGCCTAGTAATTTACTACTTATTGTCTTACTTTATTACATTCATAAGTACATTTAGTTGGTATATTGTACGTAACTTCCAACATGAAACCCGGTTAGGGCACGGCAACATAATAGATTGGACAAAACAAGCATCCAGTGTATACTGGATTGCAAGTTTGATATACAAATATAATTTTATCGATTATTGATATTGATCAATTTATTGGGTAATTTAGTAAACACGTGTGTTCAAAATAGATTAACGAAGAAAGCCGATTGAGATATTGACCCTCGACCACAGAGCATCTTATATGCCCTCGACGATCGAAGACGTAACTGGCTTGGCTCATGGCTGATAAGGTTTCATTAGTTTCCGATGTGATACTCAATTTTGTTATGGTGTCTATTCCTGTTCCGTTTGCCTTCGTTTGCCTGCTGAGTAAATGGTCACCAAGAACGTAATCTAAAGATTCCAAATTCCAATACTCGTAGTAGCTGATCCCAATAAATTATAACAATAAAACTATTTGTAATAAAATAATTAAAAATATAAAAGACTTACTGGTACACATATAACTAGCTGGTTTAGCAAAACTACAACAATAAACCCAACACAAATTTATAATTCCATTTACCACTCTACAAGTCACCAAATCTTAGATCGATTCACATATCGCAAGTTCATGAACGGGTTTTTACGTATTCAGATTTCCGTGAATGTCGTCTTTTTTCGTAGCTCGTAGCCGTAGCCCGTAGCCAAAGTCTACGAGTGCTACGAATTCCGTAGACTGGGATTTAACAAAATTCCTATCTTTACGGCGTCCATGATGAATGTCATTATTGATTAAAAAAACACTTTTTTATATTGTAATGTATTTATTGTAATTACCTACTTAGTATAGAATCACAATGTAACGTAAAAAAAATCTTTGTTTTGAGTGAATTTAGTTCCAGTACCGTAACCGTTTTTTTTTTTTAAGTTTAGTAAAAACTGTAACAATACCGAATAAATCATAATCTATTGTCTTATTGTCGCTCAGAAAAATAATAACAGTCGGTTTGCTTCAAAATAATTTTAAAGCATAAAAAAACCAGACAGATCGCAATCGTATTTCACTTTTTTTCACGCAAGCTACTGAAAAGCTAGGCACTGCATTGTACTATCCGGAATTCCGGCTGTACGGGTTATTGGGTTAAAGTCCTAGCCAACGGTATAGAAACGCCAAGGATAGGCGGCGTTTCCGACAAGCGTCACAGTAGACAAACATTCAGTATTTCAACTATGAACAATTGGTCGATATCCGGTCAACATGTAAAGCGTTTACTCTTATTCCTACCACGCTTTAGATAACAGGTTAAAAACGACTTTCGACTGACACATAGCGTTGTCTCTTACATTATACAGTAAAAGTTGAGATCACACTTCAATAACCTAATGTTCATATGGTAAAAAAAAAAAAAAAATGGAACTGCCATGTGATCTCAAAAGTATACAGCAAAATAACGTATTAGATGAACGGCGTATGAACAGGGTTTTCCTCACGAGAAAGTCGGAGTCAATGGTTACTTTAATGTATGTAATGCAACGTTACAATTTTTTCACAAATAAAAAACCAAGTAGGTTTACTGGTTCTTTATACTATGCAGTACAGGCGTCGACTAGGCGAGACACATTACTACATTTTACGAGATAATTGTACTCTTAAGACGGCTCCCTTTAATATCCATTCTTCATTATGGAATTTGATTTCGTCACTTAGAAATGATGGACTTGCTTCTTCAGCTGAAAGTTATGATCGTCGTGAAACTGGACAAAATAAATATCGGTTCGGTTACGATGAGGTTTGAATGCTTCCATGTTTGCCGGCTAAACTGATTTTGAAGTAATTAGGTGAAATGGGGAATTAAGGAAATTAAGTTTAAGTTCTAATATTGTTCTTCTTTCTTTTTCGTGTGGTTGGTTATAGTGCCTAACCTGGTGTCATAGTTTTGATGCCGCCCATGGACCTCTGACTTGGCTTTACATGCCGTCCAGAAATATCTCTCAGGCATGCTGGTTTTCTCACGATATTTTGCTTCACCGAAGCAAGTGATAACAATACGCACAATAATCTAAAAAATAAGAGGTTTGCCGTCTCTTGGGTTCGAATTCAAGACCTATGACTTGGCATTCCGACGATCACACCACTAGGCTTTCACGACTTTTACAAAATCAAATACTTTTTTTGTGAATGCAAATAGCTTTGGTATCCTAAGTATGAGATCTTTAACTATTGATCTAGATTTTTACAGTAATATAATCAGCTAACTACGTTCCCAGCCTCCCACTATTGAGACACAGGGCTCCTCTTCAAGAGGGAATGAGTCGTTATTTCCACGCTAGTGTGGGTTGGTGGAACTCACAAGTCTTCGAATCGAATGTTTTTGGTTCTGGTTTTTTTCACGATGCTTTCATTACTTTTTGAAAGCAATGGTGATGAAATAAGAAACTCAGTGTCTCTTGGGTTCGAGCTTACGACTTACAACTCCTAAGTAGGGGTAGCTACCACCGGGCTACCTGTACTCATCATCACTATGAAACAGTAATACGATACATTACAATATCTTTATTTTCCCTCACAGTCAACTAAATTAACATGAAAATCTGACCCAACATCATCACCTAGCCTTTTCCCAACTATGTTAGGGTCGGCTTCCAGTCTAACCGGATGCAGCTGCCTATCTGACCTCCACAACCCAGTCAGTACTGGGTAATACGAAACCCATTGGTGAGACTGGTTGTCAGACTTTCGTGCCACTGACTACCTACCTGTAATACTTGTCAAAGGTCTACAAATGACAGCCGGGACCAACGGCTTAACGTTTCCGAGGCACAGTGGAAACTCGGTATGTAATGAGTGGTCACCCATCGACGGACCAACCTAGGCAAGTGCGGCGTAAACTGAAGGCCGACCCAAGCGGCTGTTTTTTTTAGCCACGAAGACCTCCATGAAAATCTGACCCGACAGTTGAAATAACTTTCAAGCATAAAACAAATTTAATTCACGGCCTAACAGAAGTCACAGATCATAAATAATATTTATAAAACGGTTCAGTCATCTGTCTCGATCACTGAACAGTTATTACACCCTGTAACGTAGCCGACATTGGGTGAACGAAACTGGCACTGTGCCAATTGCCAAGTCTCCCCCTAGAAAACATAGCACACAAAATACTGCAAAGCTATGACCTAACTAAATACTATAAAATTATTTCAGTCACCGTATGCTTTGGACTAAGTCGAATAAGTACAGAGACATACTAAAAAGTTAGATCAAAATTAAGTTACCCAATAGATAGGTAGACACAAAAAAATATTACATAATTACTTACTTATATTCTGTAGAAATTATTGTCCTTTAAACACGTTAAAGTTGTTACGAAGTCCCAAGGAAAACTCGCGAAATTTTCTTCCTTCATAAGGACTCAGTGAGATTATAGACGTTTTTCGCCAAAAAGGCGCGGGAAAATTATGAAAAATGATAAAACAGTTATGACGCACTTCGTCAACCCTCCGCGGCGGTTGGCATGGCACTGGGTAGTTTTTGGCACTAAACCGACTTATCAAGCCAGTGGTTTTGTAGTTATAACACAGCTGCATTGTGATCATATTTGTCAATAGAATTTCTATATCGAGTTTGCGTGATACAGAAAATGGGAAAAGTGCCACTTTTGGCTTTTGATGTACCTACTGACGTCATTGCTGTCGTCATTGATGGTTAACGATAGACAACCCTGGCTTCTTCTAATTTTAAGAGTTATTTTTGGTTCCTTAGTTTGTTGTACATGGTCGAAAATCTGTCGCGAATAAAAGCAGACAGGCACAGCACGGGCAATTCAAAAGCGATTTCATCGTGGAATAAAGATTGCAACTTTCAAGTATGACCCAGTTCATGAGGGTACAGGCAGGCTGATAATATGTAAAAAAATGGATGATGAAATCAGCACAGCAGGAGGAGAAAACCACTTTTAAAAGTTGCAATGTGAATAATATTAAGCAGCATCAACTGCTACTCTTCCCACGCTGGTCACAGAGGCCAACTAACGTGCCTATTGGATCTAACACGCTTTTATAAGGTAGGTTGGCAAGTGCGAGTATAATACATTATTAAGTGTCTTCTGTGAATTGTTATACGCTCATTGGCGAGCACAATATATACGAAGTGTTTTTTTTCGTTCTCTGATAAGGGCGAATAATATCTATAAAGGCGAACAGCCTTTATAGTTCTCCGGCTAATTGTATCTTGTATTTCGAGTGCCGTGATGACGACGCGGCGACGACAGAAGTAGTGTTTCTACATTCCGTGGTAGCACTACCGCCCCGTGCTGCAACACGTGTGAGACTAAATATTTTATGCGATGCCCGGATTCAAGCAAACATTTCTTGGGAACTGTCGTCCAACCCTTGTCTATCTGTACCTATACTTCAGCCTCACGGACTTATCGGCAGCATCAGCGATGCCTGTCTGCCTGAGTAGATTGCGGATTGATGTCAAGGGTTGCTACCCGAGACCGATTAACCATCATCGTCCTGCTCTTGTCTCATGTTATTTACGTTTTTTTTATTCTCCGTTGTCAATCGTCACGCTATCATCTAAGTAATCCTTTTTCTTTCTTATCATTCCTCACACAATCCATCCATCAACATTTAAATTCATCACTCTTGTAGTCACATGTGTCCCATCCCTCCTCATCACATGTCCATACCAAGACAGACGACTCCCTTTCATCTTTTCAGTAACAGGCTCCACTTTCAAACTTCCTCTTCTAAGCTCATTTCTTACTTCCTCCATTTTAGTCACTCTACCCATCCATCTCAACATTCTCATCTCTGCTGCATGCAATTTTTTTTCGATCCATACAGTAGGACGATATGTTCTATTAACCATAACACAATAAGGGTTAACAATTAAAATATTGATTGCTGATTAATCAGAATGAAAGACACAAAGCACCGAGTGCGGGCTAACTCCGTCACTCTCGGTCATTCTTTTTGTACATAAATTAACTCTGTGCGTGAACCGGTTATTATTATAGGCCGAACAATCTGTAGTTTCTGACAACCCCTTATAGAAAACAGGCGTGAATTTATATAGGTACGTGCTAGTGTTACTTATTTCCTACACACTAATCCCCGAAACCAACCAGCCGATTTCAATGAAATTTTGTGAATGTGTATGGTTGGTTCCAGCTTAAAAGATAGGATAGTTTTGGACCCGGTGGCGCCGTTGTTGCATATAAATCTCAATGTTTTGTTAAGTCATATTTCCATTGCACCCGTGCGAAGCAGGGGCGGGTCACAAGTGCATTTAGTACCGGCAGTTATAGTTCTGTTCAAACTTTATGACGGCTCGGAAGTTAGCTGCGAGTGACGGTCTGCTCAGGTAAAACGGTTCAAACTTTATGGCGGCTCGGAACATCCAACATAAAGCTGCGCACAATTTTAGCTATCAGGTGGGCGCAGAAGACGTATCGTCTTGACTGTCTTATGCGCAGACTGTGACTCGCAGCTAACTTCCGAGCCGTCATAAAGTTTGAACAGAACTATAACTGCCGGTCTGTTACCGTTTCACGCGTTAGCCGCTGGACTAATTTGGATGTGGCACATGGATAGACCAGAACATAGTTAGGACATAGAATGTTTTTTGTCCCGGGATAATATTCACCTGTGATATCCACACTCCATGGAGACTTCGCTATGGGTAATAGCTGGTATAATATAGTTTGATGGACAGTTCTTCTCGACAAGGTCAGGCGACCTTTACAGGCATGGACAGACGGGAAGCGGATGACGAAGGATATGATATTGTTGCGCCACATGGAAAGGCCTATGTCCAGCAGCAGAGTGCGGTTGGCTAAGTTGAAGCACCAGGTCTATGGCCAGCAGGGGACTGCGGTTGGCTGAGTTGAAGCACCAGGTCTATGGCCAGCAGGGGACTGCGGTTGGCTGAGTTGAAGCACCAGGTCTATGGCTAGCAGGGGACTGAGGACTGAGGTTGGCCGAGATGAAGCACCAGGTCTATGGCCAGCAGGGGACTGCGGTTGGCCGAGTTGAAGCACCAGGTCTATGGCCAGCAGGGGACTGCGGTTGGCTGAGTTGAAGCACCAGGTCTATGGCCAGCAGTGGCGTGCCATTGGCCGAGTTGAGGCACCTTAACATTAAAAGGTTTTAAAATAAAACTCTGAATTAATTATAACGTATTTATTTCCACTAGAAACTCTGAACTAGACATTATTGCACTAAAACATTATATTAAAAATAAAGTTTTCTAATCACAAAACTTCCATTGACATTTAATTTTTGGTGCGAAATAGAAAAAGTCGCGGCCTTAGTTCATAAATGGTGAGAATGTTACTAAAACAAGTAATTACTTACAATTAACACTAAAAATCGTTTTCGAAAACACTAAGCGGAATATCTAAATGAATGCCTAAATAAATATCTCAATGTTGGAATTTCAACTCTTTGGGCTAATCCGACCGTTTAAAATCCACCAGTGCGCTTTTATTTGGGCATAAATTTATGTGTCGCCTAATGTTAGCGAAAACCAGCATTCTGAGGAAGTTCATTCAAACAGTTCATCCACGAAGCGTTTTTTTTGTGAGACTTTATTATTTATTTATAATATAAAAAAAATCTTAATAAATGTACAAATTACCAACCCCTATGCGTCAGTTTATAAAACTGAATAAAAGCCAGTACCTGTTAGAATTCGGTTGTAAATTCAGGGCAATTAATCCCCCAAGGCCAAACCCGACCTGCCAGGGTTGCGGGACTGTTCGAAAGAAATACCGCGGCCCTGGAACACAAAGGGCAAAAGAAGGAACATGGATGGGTTTTAGTCAGTACAATCTGACACTCCCTGCCGCTCCAGAATGGGAGGGGTAATTTGATGATTTCCGATTCGAAAAAAAATAAAAAATATGCCATGCCCGACAAACGTAACATGAACCGACGAGAGTAAGTAAATAAAATTGAATCGAAACGGCAATAACTATAATCTTTAAAAACCGTGGAGCTCCTACGAGGAGAGGTCGAGAGGTGGGGAGGGCGGGCAATCGCATGACGGATTAAGTGAGGCGTAGTGAGGCGTTGCTCCATTCCGAGGACGCACCATACAAAAGGGATCGATAAATAGTACATTAGGATAATATTCACCAAGATGATTTACAGACTAGCAGTTTTAATATCTCCGCCGTATAAGTCACCATTACGATATTTATGCTATCAACTCGCCGTCGTTAATCAAATCTTATGTGTCTTTACGTTTTTTAATGTCATTGAATAATCAACTTTATTTTGAATACGATATAGTACAAACCAGCACATGTAAGGACGCACTCGAAGCAGTTTTATGCCTGTAACGAAGTTTCTGCAAGTTTGCACTTTTTAAACTTATTATAAAATTTAATATTGAATGTACTCACAAAATTCTCTACCCTATTTTGATTTGTATGATGCTCAAACGCAGCGACTAACTGGTCCAGTATATTTTTGGACTATCCTGCTCCCATGGCGATAGACTTTAAATGTATAAATTTTGATTCTCTTTTATTTATTTTACATATTATTTTATTAGTATTTTAAACCTAAGTTGTCCCACTGCTGGGCAAAAGCCTTCCTTCCCTCTTTCCTCAATATTTTTATTCTTGATTGAACGCTATTCTAGGCAAGTACTTTCAAAATGAGTCCAGCTCATAATATCGCAAATAGGTTTACAATACAATTTCAAATACGTGAATAAGTTCGATTAAAGTAGTAGTACTTTATAAATAGCGCATTCCAAGTAATTTGTAGTTGATACAATGATATTACACAATAATATACATAAGTGCAAATGTATGAATATATTATTTCAGACATTTGCACAAGCGACTTGATGTTTTCGTTTACATTAAACACTGTAATAACACCGGTTCATCACACCAAAAGTGGAAATATCATAAGTTACATTAAGCACGATGTCGAATTTGCAACGTTTGATGTAGCGTTGAAAGTTGAAAATTCAACAGCACGCTCAATAGATTACGAGATTGCCATTTCTTTTTTCATACGACCTGATCACTATAGTATATAGTTTTTGACAAAATGTCATGATTTATCCCTCCTTTAATAGTTAGACCAACGACGGCGCGACTATTAGCTTACAAATATAACAATATAATAATAATAATCTACACTTAACTAATGCCACTTCACATACCCACGGAATGATTCCACGCAATCGAAAAAATATAATTCGAGTTTACATTTAACACTAAACTTAATACATACCAAAATTGTCCAATTAAATGTCTTATGTTTTACCCAGTAATAGTGCTATGTTACAAAATAAGTACCCGATAATTATTTTTACTCAGTAGTAAATTTCACATCGGTGAGACATCCCATTCGCGATCAAACTGATCAAACTTGCGTATATAAAAATATCTGCTCAAATATAACACTAAAGCTGAGCTACTTAAAGTAATAAATTAAAAATATATCTAGTAAAATATTGGCTCCACATGTCTTTGAAACACAACTCTGTGATGCATACGACAATCTGGTGTCTTTTATGGTTGTGCATTCTGAAAGTTGGCAACGTAGCAAATTGCTGTCAAATATTTCACTGTTTTGATAAATTAATTAATACTGCTAGAAAAAAATATGAAATATCGGTCTGTGTTTGCATTAAAATATTGTTTTGAATTGATTGCAATTCAAAACAATATTTTAGTAACAATGGATACAATTTTCTGACAGTTTTGAGGCCAAAAAGGTATTTTGAAGGTTTTCAAGTAACCTTTTAAATCTAAAACTAAATATTCATTGTCACGATTTAAATAATTACAAGTAATAATCAATACTTTAGTACAACTCAGAGCGATAATTCGTTATTTTATTTAGTAATATTAATTACATAATCAAAATAGTATAATATATGACAGTTATTTGCGGCGTTGCCAACTTTCAGAAGGCAGAACATAAGAGCAGAAGTGGAAAAGAGATAGAGCTAGACGTCCTGCACAGCGCCATCTCTTTCACACACCTAAGTGATATTAAAGTGATTCTGCTATAAGGGTGGTACGGGCCGTGTACAGATGTCATTGCCTCTGTATCAGCTAATCATTGCTAATTTGTGTGATAATAGGGAATTAGAACGAAATCATCTCGATATCAGCCCGCACTAGTGAATACTAGTGATGTTCAATACAGAATCATGGTACCCACTACTATTCCTTTCAGATATATTACCCCTGACAAATAATCAGCAACCTTATGTACACTGTCGCGAGAATAAAGTTCACTATAGCGCAAATCAGAGGTAAAATATTTTGAAAGGGTACACTTGTACCCAAAAAATCAAGTACGTTTGATATTATTTAGCTGTTACAAATTAAATCCTTAACATAAAGGACAAGACACATCTTCCGAATTAAGACGACTGGCGTAAATTACTTCTAATTCAATTTGATATTTCGAGATGTTACGTCTTTAAGCTTGATTCTGACGACATTACAATCTAATCGAGCAACATATATGTTCATCCTTGTCGCACCATGCTTGAGAGATGCAGGTGTGAGTGAGACAGAAAGCTAGTGCAGTTTAGTAGAAGAAGAGCAGTCGCTCCTGTGCCGTGCCGGAGAGAAGACGCCAGCCGCGTTTGATGTTCAGGTATTGGATGATGGCGCGCACGCAGATTAATATGCCTGTAAAAAAACATTGTAAGGATTAGTAATAATATAATGTAACATCACGCCTGTAATCCCTGGAAGGTTAGGCAGAGGTGTACCTAATAGTACACCCACATTTCGCCAGTTATGTTTAAAGCCGTGTAAAGCCTATTGCCATCAACCGGCCACAAATCTCTACTCCACAGCTGCTACTGAGAAATTCCTGATAGAATAACCCAACAACAATTTACTCGACCCTGAATCGAACGCAGTACAGCTCAGCAGTCGCGATTGCGATCACTACACCCAACGGGAAAAAGAAACAAAACATCTTCTACACTAATATTAGAGGTAAAGTTTCGGTTACAGGAGGTAATCCCCGAAATTACTCTTCTGATTTCAACAACTGATAAAAACACATTCTATTGCACTTGTCAATAGCGAGCTTTACTATTGCCAATAGTGCAATAGTGCATCATCATCAGCCCGACTTCACCCGCTGCTGGGTATAGGACTCTCTTTATGCCAAGCTCCACGTTCGTACTATTCCGGCTTGTGCCAAATTTCGTACAGGATTTACTCGCGATGGCAACAATGTCGTCTGTATACATTTTTTTATCAAACGGTGAAACATGCCTAACGCATACCGCACGGTTTGGTTATGTGGGGCTTGCACCCACTAACAACACCGCCGTGAGTCTACTGTCGCCTTGGCGGATGGGCCGCAAGAACTGGCTACGCATGGCATTCGCGACCGCGTCTGCCCACCTTGTTTTTATGTTAATTGTTTTTTTACTAAGCAGTGAAAAATGACTAACGCATACTGCACCGTCCGGCGAGACGGTTGGTTATGTGGGGCTTGCACCCACTAAAAAACACCTCCGTGAGCCTACTGTCGCTTTGGTGGAAGAACCGCGAAAACTGCTACGCATGACGTTCGCGACCGCGCAGTCCGCCTACGGGCACCAAACAGTCGCCTGTCCACCTCGCTCAATCCATTTTAACACTTTCAACAAGGTCCCTGGGAGTCCAAAATGAAAAAGTATGAAACGTAAATGTTTCCCGAGACATCAGATGTAGGAAGGGAGGAATTCACCATTAAACTGGCTGTGTTATAATGACAGCAGCAGAAGTTACATGGTTTTTAAGAAAACACTGCTTTTAGGTGATAGTAAAAAAACTAACAATGGAGAATTGAGTGCAATGGCAAAATATTGCCACACGTGTGTGTCAGTGCCCGGTAATTGCACCTGAACACATGTTAAGCACAGAGGGCGTTTACAGACTGGTATTATTATGAGTGCGATAGCACGACAACTATCGCAAATTTGTCGATAACATCGGAACCATTAAAATTATTAAAACATTATTACGTCATCTAAATATAAACAACATAACGTCCCCGTTCCAAATGCGAATGACAAAGGTTATTATAGTACACCCAGATTACGTCAGTTAATTATTTTTAAGTTCCACTTCCGAGTAAAAGGGGTGAGCCTATAGCCATCACCTTCACTACATCATCATATCAGCCCAGAATCACCCACAGCTGGATTTAGGCCCCCCTTTTTTTCTGCCACACTTCCAGGTTCTGTGCGTCGACCCAACGAGCTTTAGGACGGCCCATGGTTTCTTTGTTCCATACATCAGTAAATAAACCCAATAAAACTTAGGAATCGAAAGTGGTTGCAAATGCTACTGCTAAGCATGAGGTCCTGCACGGTCAGCGATAGCGCTTGCGGCCACTAGACCAACGAGGTAATGGGGCTATCGCGTACGAATTCACCGCTAGTATAGCGCGAGGTTACATGACAGATGTCATAGAATGTTCGCTCGTTGCGTGCTTTTTAGGGATCCGTACAAAAAATGAAAAAAAAAAACGGAACCCTTATAGGATCACTTGTACGTCTGTCTGTCTGTCCGCCCGTCTGTCGCAGCCAATTTGCTCCGAATCTACTGGACCAAATCAGGTGAAAATTGGTAGGATGGTGTAATCCTATGACCCAAACACAGATGTGCAAAATATATAAAAATAATGTTTTTTATGGTTCCGTACAAAAAATGGGAAAAAACGGAACCCTTATAGGTTAGGATTTTATTCCTGAAACAAGACGAAAATTAACTATTCCCCCCTAATCTCCGAAACTACTGAGCCTAAAATGTTGAAAAAAAAAATACACAATATAGTTAATTGATTGTAGATTACAGGACAACTTATAAGAATTCTATAAATTGAAAATAAAGGGGACAAATTAGGAAAATTAAAAAAAAGTTTTGCAAACCTCACTGTGTCGTATATCAAATGAAAGAACTTGTTTTAAGGATCTCAACTATATTTTTGTTATTATTGTAAAATACATAGTTTTGATTTTATTGATGAAAGAAGACGAAACATTTTACTTTGGCATTGTACGGAACCCTCTCCACGCGAGTTCAACTCACACTTGGCTGGTTTTTATTTATCACTTATTTTTACTAATATTCAGGATTCTAGGTCTAGTTTGAGCAATTCCTGATTAATTATGACTTGAAGATTTTAAGTAGCAACTTAGGATCTTCTTTGTTAGTACTTGGAAGTACAATGATTTTTAAATGTTTCATGCTTGCAATTTTTAAGGAGAATATTGTAAATATGTATATGAAGTTTACACTATGTTGTTATACGTAGTAAAATAAACTTTTTATGAAGTTATTGGTACTTTAAAGTATAAAATAGAACTATTGACATGACCTTACTCGACAGTGGCGCCATCTGGTGAGATTAAAAACGATAGCTCTCATTCTATCAATGTTAACAAAAAAAGGACGTGCTCGACTATGTGTCAAATATTTGTTAGATAAAGCTAATGAATAAATCACACAGAAGTGCTAAAGAAGCAGAAATACAGCAAAGTTTTTTTAGGATAAAACAAATTGTGTTGAGGCCAAAAAAAGGAGAAAAAATAAAAGTATGTGTTCCAAAAATAAATTCAAATATCGTGTCAATATCTACGTATGTGTAAGTCAAAGGTACAGTGCTACCAGGATCTATTCGCGCTTGAATGACATTGACAAAGAGGTTGGTTTGTTAAATATTTAAGAAACAAGATGGCGGCGTAAGTTGCGATTTTGGCCTAGAGCCGAAACACTGACTTAAGCTTAAAGACTGGGCATACCTACAGAATGAACGTGACTACCTACAAAATATTGGCGCACAAAATTGGCGCCATTTTCATTCATCGTCATTCAAGAAAACAAGAAAAAACTTTTAGCGCGTAATCGTTTGACAGCAGATCTACCACAAAAATCGGCGCAAAACATGGCGAAGTTGTCACGCATGGATGAGCTTATGACGTCACACGAAAGTGTTGCCAAAATAAGCACTTGTCAAACTGTATTTGTCTCTCTTTACATATGCAGCCACTGCTTTATTAAGAGCGTTAACGTCTTACGGCATTTCATACAAACTTTCAACTCATTTGTTTTCGAAATGACTGGACTGATTTTAATGAAACTTCATACGCATAAGCAGGATACATATGTCTAAAAAGTTGACAGAGAACATTTTTGAAATGTCTTAAAAAAAAGATAATTGGAATTTTTTGTTTCTATGGAAAATCTAAAATCGGTCTTTTGCTGTAACACTATTTATCAAAATGTTCTATGTCAACTTTTAGAACAATGTATCCTGCTTTTCACACTTTATATAAATGCCGTAAGACGTTACCGCTCCTAAAAAGAAACAAAACTGTTTTTCACATGTGTGTGTCCATATTAAAGATATTTACACATAAACTGTCACTTACGGGATCTTCCGTGATTGTCAACCCGCGATCATGGCGCTTGCAACAGCGTCGAAATATCGGGAGCTCAAAATTACAGACAATCACGGAAGATATCCCTTAAGTGACAGTTTATGTGTAAGTGTAAACCGTGACCAGTGTTTAGAGATATTTGTATAACCATTCTTTCTATAGTAGAATATGCCGTCTCCATAGGTATATCTCAATGAGCCAAATTATCCCTTTAAGACTATACGGGCGGTGGTGCCGTGTTAGCGTGCGAAAGGTAAAAAAAAGACAAGTAATGTATTTGCCAGACTGGGAACTACAAATCTCTAAAATGAATTAAATGCAGGAAAATAAGTAACGAGAATTTAATGTTATCATGGAACTTATTCATTGATTAAGCGGTTAAATTAATTGTGCAATAAAACTTATCATTAATTCGAATTTGCGCAATAATTTACATAATAGTCTGAAAAACATTCCACGTTTATCATGAACTGATATGTGAACTGATCAATTAGGGCTAAGTTTAAAAGCCGAATAATGAACCACTGATACTATATCAACTTTAGGTATTACGTCATTAGAGACAGACGGAAAGTGCGAGTCGGACTTGGGCACGAAGGGTTCCGTCTCAAAAAAAAAAAAAACACGCGTCTAGTAAGGAAGCCCTCTTTAATTTTTAACTGTCTACCTATTACGGATCGGGAGATACAGACCGCTGACAGACAGATGAACGGACGGACGGACGGACGGACAGCGGAGGCTTAGTTATAGGGTCCCGTTGGTTACCCTTCGGGTACGGAACCCCCGGAACTAAAAAGAAACCAACAAAAACACAGAAAAAATCAAAATTGTATACATTTTACAGTGCGAGACAGCCGTAGCTATACCTACATGACCGATAACACCCGACACTTTTTATGGACTGACCATAAGTTCACCGACACAGAATCGGCTTGAGCCAGTCAGGAAGAGCCTTAACACTCACAGACGTCATTCGCCTCGTTTAGGTTCGAACGACGCGATTCGACACAGAGTCGCGCGTCTTCACGCTTTTATTATACATGAAGATATTTTCGACCGGTTCAAGCCAATTCTGCGTCGATAAGTGCGGTCACCCGACTGCAGCGAAGTTTAAAAGAAGGGTAATGTTTTTCGTAATGGTGCTTAAGATGGCATTAATATTTCATAGTAGACCCTCAGTGATCTCATTGTAACTTCTCTATACGAGTGCTTACTTCAATCAATCAACATAGCCGCATAGCGCAGTTCACTGCTGGGCATAGGTCTCTCCAAGCTGCCTGTTCTCCGGTTTCCGCATCCAGTCTGTCCCAGCCACCTTCTCAAGGTCATCGGTCCATCAAGCTCGAGGGTGTTCCCACCACCACACCACTATACTCAACACAGTGCCTATTCCATTAATAAAAATAACCACACGGAGCGTTGGTAAAAGTAACCGGTTTTGCTGAGTATCCTTCAACTGTACTGAATTTGACATTTCCTTTAATGAACCCGCATTAAATTCCAAGGTACAACTCTCTTATCCGCATACGTTATTGTCCATGAATATCCAACGCGTTTTCCTTTTCTGATAGCTGTTGAGATATGAAACAATACGGTGCAATGAACCTCCTCGCGTTATCTCAATGAGTTGTAGCCATGAATGCAAACAACCATTGTCCGAGTCTACGTCACATTGTTGACCGACAACAACAAAAAATGTTATTCAGTATTCAAAATTAAGAGAATGATATGTTATTAATGTTTTTAATATACCGTTTAAGTTACTCTGTCTGTCCTGTTTTCGCGGCTTAACGGCTGAACGGATTCCGATGTTTAGCACACATGTAGACCATGATCTCTGTTTAGGACATAGTATACTTTTTATCCCGCTAGTACATTCCGTAGGACACGATGTCTGAGTTTCACGCGACCCAAGCTGCAGGTAAACTCCAGTCTATCTATAATAATAAACCATCTAAAGATATACCTGAGCAATAACAAGGACCTCGGCAGGATTTGTAATGTAGACAAAATCACGCACAAGTATTGACGTAATAGTTTTGCATAACGACTACCAAACAGTGAGTGCAAATAAAACACGTGATTCTGTCGTGTGATTGGTCAATAGCGTTAGTAGTGGCACAGGTGGTCAAGGTAACAGGCTACCAAACGGTCTCACGAACCATGAAACATTAATTAACATGTGCAGTTTCAACGTCCTATAATATAGGCCATCTTGATAATTATATAAAAACATGTCACTATGTTCGTACACGTAATCTCCAAAAACAACCAACCGATTTCAATAAAAAATAATTAAAAATAGTTTTGGATTCGATACACGGTTCAGGGGGTCTAAAATCGCCGCTTTAACCGAATCATAATACGAATCACGTTAAAAATTTAAAACTCTTAAAATGGACTTTGTATTCATAAACATAAAGACCATTTTAAGAATTTTAAATTTTTAACGTGATTCATATTATGATTCTGATAAAGCTTCCATTTTAGGCCCACTGTTGTTAGTAACTTGCACCCCTGCGAACCCAGGGAGGGTGGCTAGTAGGTATTCTAAATGAAAGTTGGTTTTCGTGCCTGTCAATAGCGCAGGCCACACCGCCAGCTAGCGAGCGGGCGAGCGAGCCGGGCTAGGCATCGTTCCGCCTCTTTTCGTACTTTGGTTCACACCGCGAACTACCGAAAGAGCCGAAACGGAGTATAAAAACCGGCAAAGTGTGAGTCGAACTCTCGTGGAGAGGGTTCCGTAGTCCGTACAATGCCAAAGTCAAATGTTTCGTCTTCTTTCATGAATAAAACCAAAACTATTTATTTTACAATAATAAAAAAAAATATCTGCGATCCTCAAAACGAGCCCTTTCATTTGATATATGACACAGTAAGTTTTGATAACTTTTTTTAAAATTTCCTATTTTGTCCCCCGAAAACGACCCTTATTTAAAACAATATTTATTTACTTTGCACATCTGTGTTTGGGTCATAGGATTACACCATCCTACTAAATTTCACCTGATCTGGTCTAGTAGATTCGAAGCAAATTGGCTGTGACAGACGGACGGACAGACAGACGCACGAGTGATCCTATAAGGGTTCCGTTTTTTTCATTTTTTGTACGGAACCCTAATAAAAAGAGGATCGCCCGGCTTGCTCGCTAGCTGGCTGTATGGCCTGCGCTTCAGTGACCGCTTTGTGCACTGCGTAAAGGATTAGATGTGGTTTTCACTCCAATACGACGAATTCAAGTATTTCATCCGGAAGGTTTATGCGTATTAAATATTCATATTAAACTACCATAATATTCATATTACCTATCCACAATATTTTATCAAGACCTAAATACTGTGTAAAGCAGGGGCGGAAAACTAATCTATGCATTCATAAAATTGAAAATACAAATAAATAAAATTGAAGTGTGTTTGCAATACCAAAATAACAGCTTTTTACTGAATGCATAGGAAAGTATATACGGTACTTTTATCACAAACACATTTTCTTATTTTTTTTTTGTCTGTCTTTCTATCTGATTGTTCCGGCTATTCTCCGAAACGGCTGAGCCGATTTTGACGGGACTTTTACTGGCAGATAGCTGATGTTATAAGGTCTAACATAGGCTACTTTTTTATAAAAAATATTAAGTTTCCGTGTAAAAAACCCTTAAAATTGGTAACAAAATTAGATTAAAAAGGAAAGTGATAGTTTTTATAATAATTTCACGCGGACGAAGGTCGTGGGCAACAGGTAGTTAATAATACAGCAGATCGAAAACAAAAAAAAAATTGTTAACTTCGAGTTTTACGGGTTCACCTTCATATTGCAGGTGATTAAAATAAAAAATTGTACATTATTCAATAACACTGCGATACGCGATCGATACCTACTTGTAAAACACGTTGTTCTGACTTCTGCTCTAGCAACGCAATGCATAGGTTATTATAAATTAATATTCTTGCAATTATCTACGCAAATGTCACGTTGAATATTTGTTAAGCTACAATCGCAGTTCTATTTATTTCGTATTCTTTTTTCTTTAATAAACGTTGCCGCGGGCTAGGACTCCCCGGCTCTTGATAATGCACAATCAATCATACATATTCAATGTAGAGAATCGTACCAATTATTTTTTTACCACATTGTATATCTACTAGTACTGTCGCTAGTCACTAGTGCGTGTACTAGCTGACACTAGTGAGTGTAGTAACTAGTACCACATAATATAAATGGTAAAATGTTAGTGTACTTACTGTTATGTTAGTGTACTGTATTGGTACACATCTAATTTAACCCTTCTGGTATTAAAAGTGTGGTGTTTTGTTTGTTTTTTTCATTGCGAGACTCGGAACTGTCCAGCGCAGGCTTTTTCGGATTTTGCTGATGGCCACTGAGGTTTGTGCTCATTAAACACACGGCGTGTCTAACAGGATTCTTATTTGTTCCTACAAGCTATCAGGAATTGCTGAGTAGCAGCTACTGAGTCTGGATCTGTGCCTGGCCAATAAAGGGGACAAATAGGCTTGTCCCCTTCTCTTGCATGGGATTTAAATATAACAGGCCAAATGTGGGTGTACTGTTAGGTACACCTCTGCCTAACCTTTCGAGGTTACAAGTCGTGATGTTATGTTTAGGGTACTAGCTATTATAAGATTTTGTTCAAAAATCGTAATAGTCATATCTATTAGTACATAAAAACACAATTCTGTTTCTGTCATCTTGAAGCGATTAAAAGAAACAGAAAATGATGTTTTTAATACGATTAGCGGTACGCATTTACTGAATTCTGGTGCAAGCGTTAAGCAGCCCTAGAATCCAGGCCTTTGTTAGAGTTACTATTTTTTTTTTAAATGGCATCTCACATATCGACCTAGGAGGTTGTCGTCTGTTTATCTGAACTATCTTGTGGGTGCCTTGAACGGCCTCCAGCCAGGGGAAATAGGTAACTATTCGAATTATTTGTTCTATTTTATAAAGAAGCATAGGTCGCTTTTCGGTTAGTACGCATTGGCTAAGTGGCGTGGCTACGAGTATTGAGCGGGGCGGACGTTGACACAGATTGTTAATGTTAGGGCCGGTAGCCTTGATTGAATGAGACATTTCTATAATTTGGCTATAAATGAAGGTCCATGACCTTTTTATATTGATGTTAGAGACATCATTTAACATGAACATTTATTATTTACGAAGACTAATCCACACATTCAAAAGGATTGCCAACGAGCATAAAATACTAACTTTTGTAAGAAGAATACTTATTACGTCTATTAAGTTTAATCACATAACTTGCCTTCATTAAATAACTGGCGAAATACAATTAGGTACATGTCTGCCTATCTCTTTAGGGTTAACTGGCGTGATGTTATGTTATAGGCAGTTCTTGACGCTGAGTCAATTTTATCGATTATCCAGAAAATCGAATACTGCAAAAGCCATAAACCTACCCGATATACAGCTGTATACTGACACCTTCCTAGGTTTTATTAGCGCGAATAAAACTTGTCGTAACCTAGAACCTATTAAAAATAGGTGAACAATGAGTATTTCTCCGTACGAATGTCCAGACCTACGACGCGGTTTCGAAACTTTATTGATTTTTATTCTGCTTTCAATCACTGAATTAAAAAAAAAAACCTAATAACTGACTCATTATTTTATTCACTCAATGAGCGTCTTCTCAGTACTGTGAATCGCACTTGATTAATGACGATTGTTAAAGTATGGGGTTTTTTCGTAAACTGCGAAAGTTACGTTCAAATTGGTAGACGTTTCATGCCAATCAACTCGGTCAATAGCTGTCCACAGGTGGGCATAGACCTGTCTGTTCCAAGTTGCGTTCCATACTAATACAGGGTGTAAGAGACAGCCCTCCATAAACTGACAGGGTGCATTCAGCTCCTTATTCTGGATCGTATTCTACCGGAATTTATGTCCGGTTTATATTTTCCGTTACTATTCCTTTATTTCAATGTAAAGTTACATTCTTTGTACTTCATTTATCTAAATAATATGGCTAAATTCAAAAATCCAATAATGGATATTGAAATACTCTAACGAACGACGCGTGAAATCAGACGTGCACTTCCTGCCTAGCCACAGAGTTCATCGAACTCGTTGTCGCGCTTGCTGTTCGCTACGTGCGTTTGGCCACGGTAACGATAAATTGCGTGTGAGGAAATAAAACAAATCAAAATTGGATTCCCATAACATTCCTGAAATAATTTCTTGTACCGGTCATTTTAGTATGATATACTGAATTCACCCCATCAGTTCGTGGAGGGCTGTCCCTTGCACCCTGTATAATAAATGTAAAACAGACAACAGACCGCTGCGCGCGCGCTTGTCGTACGGTCGCGTGTTAATGAGCAATTTTGTTTTACTATTATAAACATTGTTATCAACTTACTACTTATATCTATCGTATTATCATTATTACAAAGTAAAAATGGTGCAGTGCAAAAAGTGTAAACTCTTTGTGTCTCTGACCAAAGATGACATTGTGAAATGCAAAGGTGCATGTGAAGCAGTATATCACAAAAAGTGTGTGCAAAGCAACAAATTTCTGCTGACGGCAATCTGCGATGACTGCCAGTCAGCAAAAAGCAGCCCCGCACAAGCGAAGCCAGCACAAGGCCTAAAACTGGCAATAAATCCAAGCGAAGTACCAGGCGAGAACGTGCTGGCTGAAATAAATAAAAAGCTGGAGGTACTTTACAGTGTTGAGAAAAAAATTGTTGACCTTACTGCTAATGTTGAATTCTATTCGGAAATGTACCAAACTTTGATGGAATATAAAGAAGAATCTCAAAAAAAAATCAAGTCGTTAGAGCAAAAAAATTGTTATCTGGAGAAGTGCAATAAAGCTCTGGAAGAAAGAGTACAGGAGTTGGAGATAAAAGAAAGTGAAAAAAATTTGGAAATACATGGATTAGAGATGCATAATCAAGAGAATATCAAATCGGTGGTAGGTGAATTAGCTAAAAAGCTGGACCTGAACCCAAATGATATCGAAGATGCGCAGAGGGTGGGGCGAGAAAAACCA
This sequence comes from Eugnorisma glareosa, assembly GCA_947578425.1. Classification (NCBI taxonomy): domain Eukaryota; kingdom Metazoa; phylum Arthropoda; class Insecta; order Lepidoptera; family Noctuidae; genus Eugnorisma; species Eugnorisma glareosa. Next base: position 11,494,205 of record OX387960.1, on the reverse strand, counting down.
GGCGAGACAAGGCCGAAGATCGTACTGGTTAAGCTTCGCTCTAAAAGTGCTCGCAACAGCTGGATGCTAGCTAAGAAGGAGAATAAAATTACCAATAACAAAGTTTACGGCAATGGCAGCGATTCGAGAATATTCATAAATGAAGATTTACCGAAGTATAAGCGTCAACTTTTGTGGATTGTAAGGAACCAACTAAAACCAAAAGGTTTTCAGTACATTTGGGTCCAGGATAGTAGTATTCTTGTTAAAAAAAATAGTGAAGAGAAAAAGATTTACAACATAAGATCGGAAGCGGACTTGAAAAAGATCGAAGAATGTAAATAAATACACGCGATTAACGTAGCGAGTACACACTAGGTGATTTCTTTTCAACATTACCATTCGACCGAACAGCTGATTTCTCTACTGATATTTCATATAAAAGATGCTACGATATACCATCATTAAGTAACTATATGGCTCTAAATAAAGCATCTCACCACATTTTTCATTTGAATATAAGGTCAATTCGGAAACACTTCAATGAGTTACTAGTGTTGTTGGAACAAAACAAATATAAAATAGATATAATAATACTAAGCGAGATAAACATAAAGAAGGAAGAGCTTTCATTCTATCAGATATCGGGATATAATACACACATACACTCAAGAGAAACTACTAGAGGAGGAGGACTATTGATTTACGCAAAGGAAAGACTTAGCTTTGATGCGCAAAAAGTGAAGACGGAAGCCTTCGAAATGCTGCACGGCCAGCTCAGATCAGAAAACGAGATAACGCATATAATTGCTGTATACAGACCACCTAGCAAAAATAAAATACGGTTCATAGAACAATTACAGACAGTCGTCGGGTCAATCCCTGCACTCGAAAACATTGTGGTGGTTGGTGACACAAACATAGACATTTTAAATGATGTAGTAAATCCAATTACCACAAAGTACAAAAACGCCTTGTGTGAATGCGGCCTACAGTGCGTAATACCGAGCACAGAGATAACACGCGAGGCGGTCGTGGACGGGCAACTTCAGACGTCGTGTTTGGATCATGTATGGGTGCGAGCGGGACGCAATGAGTGCGGTTCGTCGTCGTATGTGCTCGAGACGCACATCTCCGATCATCATGCCGTCGGACTAGCATTGGCTACGAGTATGAGTGTTTACGAAAGTTTACTTTTAAAAGCGAATAGTGAGAAAAAAACGCGAGATGTAATTAGTGATAAGATTGTAAAACAGAAGCTAGATGCATATGACTGGACGCAACTACTCCCAATATCGTGCCCGATAATATTGTTTCAGAAAATATGCACAGTGTTTGAACAAATTTATAAGGAAAGTATGATAACAGTAACAATTGCCAATAAAAGAAGAACACAACCATGGATAGATAAATATTTATATACAATGTTGTGTCGTAGGGACTATTTATTTAGAGTATGGAAAGCATCGCCAAAAAATATGACTAAACGATTAGATTACACAAAATTTAGAAATAAGGTAAATAAACTTGTAAATGAGGCGAGAAATAAATATAAACAAGATGAAATAAAAAAATGTAACGGGGATTTTAGAAAAATATGGGCAAACATTAACTTGTGGTTGGGTCGGAATAAAGCTAGTCTAGATGATGTTATATTACGATATTTAGGTAAAACACAAAGCGTCACTCAAATTTGTACAACTTTTGCTAAAACTTTTACTGAAGAAATTCAATGTATTAAACATGTTTGTGACATAAAATTCTTAGACCGAAAGAACTATGTTAAGCCGAGCGAGGTTAGTTTTAGGTATATTACTGTAAGTTCGTCAGATATAGATAAGGTTATAAATAAGTTGTCGTGTGAAAAAGCACCAGGTTTAGATGGAGTGCGGGCAAAAGACATTAAATATGTACGAAAACAATTAAGTCCTGTTTTAGCTAAATTAATGAACATGTGTTTGACTAAGAGTGTATATCCTGATGAGTTAAAAAATGCTATCATTCGCCCTATTTATAAGTCTGGAAGCCACCTGGAATATGTAAATTATAGACCGATAGCCATACTGTCTGTCTTGGACAAAATAGTTGAAAAAATAATTGTTGGTCAAGTTAGTAATTTTTTAGAACGTCACAATATATTGTCAGACACACAGTATGGCTTCCGGAAAGGGCGTAGTACTGTCTCGGCCCTAACGGCGTTTGCTGACTATGTTAATGAGTGTCTAGACTCTGGTAAACAGCTGATAGCACTTTTCATTGATTACAAAAAAGCATTCGACACACTGGATCACGACATATTATTGCAGGCAATGGATGAATGTGGAATACGCGGTCCCACGAATAAATGGTTTAAAAGCTATCTGACTAACAGGAGAATAAGCACGTTCATAGCTGGTGTGACTGGGGAGGAGGCAGGTGTGGATCTCGGAGTGCCGACCGGGTCAGTTTTTGGACCAGTAGGTTATATAATGCACGTGAACAGTGTGTCGAATGTTGTAAACAAATGTCGAGTGTTCATGTATGCAGATGACATGTGTGTAGTTTATGCTTCAAAGGATATACTGGAGGTACAACAGTACGTACAGGAAGACTTCGAAAGCATTACCAAGTGGGCACATGACAATGGGATAATATTGAATTTGCTAAAAACAAAATGCATGCATATACACTCGCCATACAATTTGCGAGCTAAAGCTGTGCTTAGAAAGAATCTTAATATAACAGGGCATACATACGAATGCTTGCATGATAACAAGATTAACTGTACGTGCGTAAAGCTGGAGTATGTTAGTTCATTTAAATATTTAGGTCTAAGTATAGAGAGAAATTTTAATTGGAAAACGCATGTAACTGATGTCTGTAATAGACTGAGATCTGTATTAGGGAAGTTCTATCAGTTGAAAAATGTAGTGAATAAACACACTTTATTGATTGTTTATTACGCACTCGCCGACTCACTAATTAGTTATGGACTCATTGTGTATGGACGTACTTTTAAAACCTATTTATTAGAAATAAAGAATCTACAGATAAGACTGATCAAGTTCTTAGTTAGCAAACAGGTTAAGATAAACTGTAACAAAGAGTACGATAAATTGTTTTCCATTTGTAAAATCTTGCCAGTTGATATGAAGGTTGAGTATTTGATAGGGTTAGAACATTATTATAGTGATAATTTTAAAGTAAATGTTAAAAATAAGTTTAACACAAGGAGTGTGAGAGAGAGAAGGCTAGTGCAACCAAAAATAACAAACTATTACGGAGAAAGAACGTCTAAATATTTGGTGCCAAAAGTATTTAACAAAATAGAATTATTAAGGAATAACTCTAATTTAAGCAAAGCTGTGTTAAAATCAAAGCTAAAGAATTTATTTCTGGAGAACGTGGACACGTCGTCGGACTGTGATGGGCGGTGAGTTCTGGACCAGAGTGGCCAGCTCCGGCTGGTCACTCTGGCTTGGAATTCATTGTCTGATAAATGTTGGTGTCGCTCTGCCGTTGTCGAGAAATAAATTCAATAAGCAGATGTAGCAGTAAGTTTTGTTTAGTCGATTTTAGGTTAAGTTTATAATTTTAAGTTAAGATGTATGATAAACGAGCGCTTCTCGCCATCAAACTGTAAAGTTTGGCGAGTAAAATGACTTTAAAAAATAACTTTTTTGTGTAAGAGATTAATAAATTAAAAAAAAAAAAAAAAAAAAAAGTAACTAAGTCAGTCTGTTTGCTTGTTACCACTTCACGCCTAAACGGCTTAACAGATTTGGAAGAAATTCGGGACACGGATTGACCATGTACTCGTTTAGGTTATAGGATATTTTTTATCCCGGTAGTACGTTCCGGTGCAACCTGGGCGATGCTGTGGGCAAAAGTTTGTGACAAATATAAAATTTGAACTTACCAAAAGCCATGATGAGCCACCAGAGCCAAGAGTTCTCATGCGACGCGAGTTCAGTGGAATGCTTGACGATGAGTGTCCATTTGGCGAGGGACAGCCCGAAGCCGGCGAGCGCTCCGTAGCGGCTCGCCACCGTATGGCAGAAGCACATCAGAAGCAGGAAACCGATCCAGTTGAATAGGAATGCCACTGGAAATGTTCAGACGATTTTAGGTGTTTTTCTTTTCGAGTCGATGGTAAATGCACAGTCGTCGTATAAAATGATGTATTCCTTTCTTTCAGAAGAATGGGCAGCAGCGTTCTCTGTGTTTTTTTAACAACCGTACTGCGATCGCCAACCCGCCTGCCGAGCGTGGCGATTATAGCAAAACCTCCCCTTTGGGGGAGGCCTATGTCCAGCAGTGGATGTCTTTTGGCTGAAATGATGATGATGATTTCTTTCTAGACGCACCAGAATTACTTTTTCCAAATTCGAGGCGTATGGTACGCCCAAATGTTATGGATCTGTTTTGTCGCCATGTGCAATGAATGAACTGCTAAAGTTGTAGTGCAATGATCTTCATTGAGTGGTTATGAAGTTCCTTTCATCTTAGCAAGTGCATTCCATATTACTTTCCGGACATATATTGCGATTTTTGATCGCCCCAAGCTGATTCAGCATCGATAAGTGTGGCAATAATAAGCTAGTGAATAGGTACCCAGCATTAATTTCTTGTTCTATATTCATAACAAAACTTAATGCATCGCCTAACTTTCACGATACGTAGACCCAAATATTTATGAATGAATACTACTATTAATACTTATGCACGGAACCGGTCAATGTGGCGACACTTGGGGGAAGCCAATGTCCAGTGGACGTCTTTCGGTTGAAATGATGATGATGTTGGCAAATACTTATGGAAACGGGAAGTATCTTACCAAAGAATGATGTTAAGAACATGATATCTGTGCCAAGTAAACTGTTCTCTGGATCCAGTTGTTCAGCCGTCCCTTCTGTAGGCTCCACTGTTACGAAGGCAGCAAATGATGGGTGGTTCGGAGGGGGACCTTGCATCTGAGTAAATAATAAACAAACGTGAGGCAATTTTTCAAGAAAATGATTTAACAATATGCTGTTAATGAGCCGAAGAAATAGAGGGGTCGAAGAAAAAACGTATCCATCCCTAATACCATATTAATATTATAAATGCGAAAGTATCTGTTTGTTACCGTTTTGGCTTTAACGGCTGTATGGATTTCGATGAAATTTGGCATACAAGTGCACCATGACTTGGGTTAGGACAAAGGATACATATACTACGTTCCCGTGGGATTATTTTCGACTAACGCGGGCGATGCCGCGCATAATCTAGTCATCATCTGCCTAGCCTTTTACCAACCATGTTGGGGTCGGCTTCCAGTCTAACCGGATGCAGCTAAATACCAGTATTTTACATGGAACGACTGCCTATCTGACCTCCACAACCCAGTTAGTACTGGGTAATACGATACCCCTTGGTAAGACTGGTTGTCAGACTTTTGGGCCACTGACAGTGGCGTGCCCGCTTCCTTTCATTGAAAGGGAGGCAAAGCCCAATTACCACAATAAATTCAGCACAATATCTCCAAGTAAGTACCTACAAATGTATTAAAAATTTGCTAGGAGAAAGTGAGAGGTCAGAAGCCAGATGCAAGCCAGCGGGTGTGAAAGAGAAAGCGTTAGCACCGGCCGAAACCCCTAAAGAAACCTACAGAATGTTTTTTATTTGTTGAGTTTGATTGTAAGGCAAGTCGGGCTTTTCGGCTTGTATGATAGGTCCGCCACTGGCCACTGACTACCTGTAACGACTGTCAAAGATCTACAGATGACAACCGGGACCAACGACTTAACGTGCTTTCCGAGGCACGGAGGAAAGTCGGTATGTATTGGGCGGTCACCCATCCACAGACCAACCTAGGCGAGCACGGCTTAACCTAAAGATCGACCCGAGCCGCTGTTATTATTTTGCCACGAGCTCCTTCGCGCCGCAAATAATCTAGTACAAAACTTAATTCCAAAATCTCATTTTGTATTGTTTTTTTTTGCACATTTGTTTTTGTTTTATTTGTGTTCTGTTCTGTCCCAATCCCAACAAATATTTATGGTTTTTTTCTTTTTAAATATTTAGACAACATGTCATGTTTTGCTGCGAATCATTACAATTTATCGCACTACATTGTAGTTCGGTACCTGCATCAAAGATTAATTAATTGCCATCTGATCTGCACAACTGAGTACGCAATAGGTAATTATCCTACGCAACTACGCAACGCAACAATTTTAAATCCATGATAGACAGTTTTTTTTTATATACATTTATTTAGGCTTTATATCACAAGGAAAGACAAATTTTGACTACACTTTTTTAATTCTAAAATCAACGACCTCGAAGTGATTTCTGTGACGGGTCAGTAATTCAGGAAGGCTAATCTGAAAAAATCTTAAGGTCGAACTCTAGCAAAAACTATGGCTTCAGATTTATCCACACTGACCTATCTTAATGAGTCACCATGTTTCTAAACAATATGTTAAGATGGGTATTTAAATATGATATGACGGAGAGATAGACAGTACTTCATATCTATGGTAAGTGGGTACTATTTATGATAAAATAAAAATGAATCACAAACTAACAAAATGTTGGTGATTCATGTGATAAGGGAACTGAGTGATGGATGATATTACTGTTATTTTAGTAAACAATATTCAATAAGTAATGAATGAATGGTTGACGAGTACCTAGGGTTATAAATAAAATCTTTACAACTTAGATTAGATAAAGATAAGGTGGGTTGAGATAGAATGTTGAGAGTAAAGCTACATGAGGGTAATACCCGGCTTCTACGAGGTCGACATGATATATGCAACTAGTATTTCAGAATGTTGCATTACCTCTTTTTTAGGGTATTTTTGGGGGTCCGTACTTGGGGTAAACACGGGACCCTATTAGTAAGACTCCTCTGTCTGTGTGTCTGGCTCTCTGTCACCAGGCTGTATCTCATGAACCGTGACAGCTGGACAGTAGAAATTTTCACAGATGATTTATTTCTGTTGCTGCATAACAAAAAATACTAAAAACAAAATAAAATAAATATTTAAGGGGGCTCCCATACAACAAACGTGTTTTTTTATTTTTATTATGGTATGGAACTATTCACACTTGGCTGGTTTTTTCCATAATCATGTTTAAAGAAATGTTTTAAAAATACCCGTACCTAATTTACTGGATATTTCAAGCTTGCAACATGTTACTACAGTACAATGACATGTTATCATAGGTATTGCCTACATTTGGAATTCAGTAATGACTCATTCTACCAACTAAGGATATCACAAACTGTGTATCATCAATGAGACATATAAAAAGGTGTGCAGACACTAGCAGACACATACCATTACTTGAATCCAAAAACAACTGATATTTGGTACCTACTTATAAAACATGCGTTCAAACTTCCTTCCATAAATGAGAAAAGTGTTATTTGATTAGCACATATGAATAGCTGAACAAAGTACATGAAATTTTAATGTAAATAAACCATGATTTCCAGGATAATTGCATAACAGACACTCACAGTTCTATTCCTTTCAACAACATTCATTGTGTTATTAATATTGTTCAACTAGTTTTTTAAACCTATGAATTGTAAATTTAGTTCAAAACTTTTGCAATTGCGATGTTGGATTAAGTGCGAGTCGGAGCGTTCCATACCTTTAGTATTTAATTTATTTTTGTTATTTGTTGTTATAGCAGAAACTGAAATAAACATTCTGTGAAAATTTCAACCATTTATTTATTTTACAGATCGTGAGACACAGCTTGCTGACAGACAGACGGATGGACAGCTGAGGTTTAGTAATATGGTTGGTTACCCTGCAGGTACAGAATCCTACAAACAAGTCATTTTTCAAGTCATACCTGGTTGAATACCTGAGGCAGGTCCTCTCCCTCCATCTGTTTTTCCCTTTGAACCTCCTCATATGTGGGTAATTTGGAGTTAGCCGCTACATCATAAGGTGGAGGTGCTGAGAAGTCTGCTTGTGGCGGTGGTATGTCATGAAGATTGTCTACAAAGGAAAGAAAATTGAAAAGCATGTATATTTTATTTACTTTAAATTAAAGGCACTTTTCATGTCTGTCTGTGCCAAAATCAAAGCAAATTTATTTAAAATTGACCAGTTACAGACGCTTTTCAATTATCAAAAAGAAAGAGATGAAGCTACAGTCCCAGTCACAAGGCATGATATCAATGAAAGGACTGTAGTTGTGATGGTTGTGGAGACTGCAATGGATTTTGACGGTTTTCACGATCATTTCACAAATTTATTCTATGTTTGTAAATAAATAAGGCATTAAATAAACTCAGACTTTTTCCAAAGCGGGTAGGCAGAAACCACAGCCACCATCTGCTTGAGCCATGTTTTGTCAACTCGTATATATCAAGTGAGGCGTTATAAAATCATTAAGTATATAAATATTGTGATTAAATTGTTTGTACTTATTCAGAGCATCATCTTGCCATTGTTCTGATTTATATGAATAGTGGCATTTATTTTGTATACGTTTACAATTTGTAACGTAAATGTCACAGTTTGAATAAAATTATATGATAAAATCCTTTTCAAGTTAAATGTAAATGTTTAGGATTGTTGGTGAAATAGTTCTATTCACAGATAGCAATTATAAGCATAGCTTTTGATTGCATACTACCATTCAACCAATGTCAATATTTATAAAACATATGAGGTATGAGTCAACACAATACAGGTAAATCTTATTGGACTCATATTTTTATCGCGTACAGTATGTAAATTAAAGAGTGCGTGTGCCGTTGCAATTAATTACTCACTTATATCGAGAAATGGTGGAGGCATACTATGATCCACTGATGTCGGCAACATCACTCTCAACTGCCCCGCTGTGCATATGTTCACTTCACTTCGAGGGTTCTGCTGCAACAATATAACGACTTTCACATTATCACATACTCTACGCAAGTAGTTACATAAATAAACAATTGAAAAAAAAACTTTGATGTCACCAGCCCTACCATGTTCACTGTTGATAACGCACGATTGAACTAGCCCACTGTTTTCACAAAAACTCGTGTTAGATACAATTTATCAAGTCAAGCACAATTTAATAATGATCTTCGCATCGTTCAAGGTTTTTCCGACAATTTATCAATGCAAGCTAGAATAGGCGCACCTCTCTTCATTCACTTGAATGACGTCTAAACTTTATTATCAAAGTTCAAATAGCAAATAAAATAATTATATCTGCGAAAGATTAAGAATTTAAAATTGGCCGCAATGTGTTGATTTCTACGTCAATTTGTTTTAACATAGTTTTTTTTTTGTTTTTGGATAGTTTAATATTAATCAATAAACATCGAAAACAAAATTAAATACATTCATTTAAAAAGATCTAACCACCGGAATTGTGTCCATAGTTAGTTTTAGAACGCAAACTGCGAAAGTCGATAACATCGGTGCTGCCACTCTCCAAAGTGTGATCCAAAGTAGTTTAATATAGATTTAGGATTTAAACATCCAACACATCATATTTTATAATAGAAAATAATGTTGCTTCCCATGAATATCTGAAAATGAAACAAAATCAAGTAAAAGAAACTTTTTGCAGAATATTCAATAATGACAACTTTTGTAAAAAGTTTTTTTTTGAGTTGGCAAACATGACACTTTGACAGTACATGACATGTCATGTCAATTTATGAAACTAATTCTGATATTCAGGATTTTTGTCGATCGCAAATCGTGGATGAAATTATTTTCATGGTAGGCAAATCCTCTGTTTCAACCAAAATAAGATGAAGACGGCTTTGATGGTGGCTGAAAAGCCATCTTTAGCTCAAAATGTAGCTAATTTACTAAGCAATGGCAAATGCGCCACCGCCAAAGGTTCGTGTCATATAACCAATTTTTGATTGTTTTATGAGTTTTGTTGTCATGATGTCTTACGAAGAAATTAATTATAAATTCTTGTTTCGACAGCATCGAATAATGCTTGTAATATACACGAATGGAATGGAACATTTAAAAACGAGCCTGTTCATTTCAAAATGACTTCCGTCTGTGGTCACGTTATGAGTTTGGATTTCACCGGTAAATACAACAACTGGGATAAAGTGGACCCTGTGGAGTTGTTCAGTTGTCCAACGGAAAAGAAGGAAGCTATGCCCAGGCTCAGAATACCTGCACTGTTGGCACAGGAGTCAAAATCTTGTGACTACCTCATATTGTGGCTGGATTGCGATAAAGAAGGCGAGAATATTTGTTTTGAAGTAAGTTGAGAGCACTTTTTTGGTATAGAAGGATAGTAAATTAGTTGAAGAAGTTAGAAGAAGGATTGAATGCTATCTGTTTGAATACTGCGGCTAGACACTTATATCGATACTTTAACCTAGGATGTTGTAATTTTTATTGTAGGTTCCTACTAATTTAAGAAAACCATTTGTGAAATTTCAACCATCGGAGATGAATAGTTTCTGAGATATTAATTGCAGAATTATAGATATTATTGTTTAGAAAAAGATGACATTTCCACCATGACACTTGATAATGACTATTTTGAACCACACCACAGACTATTTTAGCATAGAGTATAACGCGATAACGTACGTGTGGAATGTTCAGCGAGCAAAGCACACTTACTACTGGGAACACTCAAAAATTCCAAAAAAACTTTATTCAGAATTTTGATATTCCGATACTTTGAATGGATAAAATGTCCATTAGAAGACAAGAATTTCGAAGTTCAAATTTTGTTTGTAGATAGTACACATAAATAGAAAGCTATTTTTAAATTTTCAATAAGCGGACGCCCACGACGACCGTCTCGCGGCAGTATCATTTAAGGGCGGCATGGGCACCGGGCCGTAGGCCGACGAAGGAGGCCGGCGGAGGCCCGGCACTTCGGGGACAGAAGTCAAAGAGTGTTATTTAATATGCGAGCGAAGCGAACGCGCGTCATGAAGTCGTAGCATGGTATAATAAAATAATATACCCACTTTTCACGTAATTTAAAAAAAAGGAAAAATAAAAGCGGGGGAGCATTTATTTTGGGCTACGCCCATAGTGTTAGTAACAATGCTCTTAAATACTAGTGTTAGTAGACCTATGTACATGTTTTATTCAGTGTGGAGTATTATAAGTGTAAGACTAGAAATATAATAAGAATAAGTACAGGATTCAACTCGGTAAGTAAAATAATAGGTACGGAATTTCTGTGACTTTCTGTCGCTTTTTAGGTGAATAAAAAGTGTTTTGAGGTTAGATTACATTAATCGGTTCATGGGAGTGATACCAAGAGGCAAGGGGGACCCCCCTGTCCTCCCCCTCCAAGCCCCATCCCCCCGCCTGCGGCATGATACTAAATTTTTACCAAAAAATATGTTACTTTTAAAAAGTTCATAAAAAAAAAACTATGTATCTCCGACGACTTTCCCTCCCCTCCGAGGGTTCCTATTACCTCCCCCCTCCCCCCCACCAAACCCCAACCTCCTACCTAAAAGTAAAGATATAAGTGTCCTTCCGAAAGCGTATGCATGCTAACCTACGGTGCGGAAAGTTGGTCACTTACTAAACAACAAAAGTCTAAGCTTAAGATTTGCCAGCAAGCAATAGAACGTAGCATAATAGGTGCCAAGCATCATGTTAGAAACACCACCCTGCGCTCTATGACTCAAGTAGCTGATGTTGGAGTTAAAACAGCAAAGCTAAACTGGGAAAGGATGGCCATGTTGCACAGATGCACCCGGAGAGGTGGGCAAAGCTCATCACTCGCTGGACGCCTGAGGGTGGACATTGCCAACGAGGTGTGTGTGACGATCTGGGGGCCTAAAATGGAAGCTTCTAAAATGAATGCTTTATCAGAATCATATTAAGGATCACATCAAAAATTTAAAATTCTTAAAATGATATTTATGGTTATGACCACAAAGTCCATTTTAAGAGTTTTCAATTTTTAACTTGATTTGTATTATGATTCTGATAAAGCAGCCATTTTAGGCCCCCTGATCATGTTCATGGGGCATGTGGCCAGCAATTGCACAGAACAGAGAGGTTTGGAGGGAGAAAGGGGAAGCCGTTGCCTAGCAGTATACAGCATATGCATACAACAAGTATAGACCTTTCTTAACACAATATAAATCTTTTTCCAGGTAATGAGTTGTGTACAGCAATACATGAAAGGCGACATTTGTTCACCCCTAGTGACTTACCGTGCTAAGTTCTCGGCTATCACAGAGAAGGACATCAAGGCAGCCATGTTGAATCTCGGTCGGCCCAATGAGAATGAGTCTCGGAGTGTTGACGCTAGACAAGAACTTGATTTACGAATTGGTTGTGCATTTACACGGTTCCAGACCAAATATTTTCAAGGTAAAAAAATGTCTTGTTTTGATAATGTGTTACTAATTAAAACAGATTTAAATATGTTTTTGTTACTATCTCAGTAAACAGCACATTAGAAACAGATTTTAATTACTGGCCACCTGACCTGATTTTGAAAGATAAGTGTAAACATAACTGGCTTGGCTTACATAAGTGGAAAGCTATATTTGAAATCCACTATGTTCTATGTTAAGGGTTGGGTTTCCACACTTAGTCCCTAAAGTGGACCATTGTGCGTGAACCACAGCCACTAATTACTATCCAGTTATCCACTGTTAATTATTTCTAGTTTGGTTCTTGTTGATTTATTTTACAAAACTATTTACCAAATTCACAGGTCGATATGGTGATTTGGATGCATCGCTTATTTCATATGGTCCTTGTCAGACACCAACTTTAGGCTTCTGTGTTCAACGTCATGATGAAATCCAGACTTTTAAGCCTGAGACATACTGGGTGTTACGAGTTACTGCTAGTACTTCTGAGGGCAGAGAACTACCGCTTGAGTGGAAGAGAATGCGGAGTTTTGAGAAGGATATTGCTAATATGTTCCTTGCTGGGATCAAAGAGATTAAGGAGGCAGTGTGAGTATTTTATGACTATGCAAGTTATGTCGTATACAATAAAGAGCTAAATCCAACAAAATAGGCAATTCTTGTGAGTTTCCATAGAAAGTCTACTATAGTGTTTGAATTCAAAGCAAAAATTTTGGTTTTAAAACTCAAGAAAATGAAACAATGTTTAGGAATTACGGGGATTTTCTCTTGTTTTAGCCTAAAACATGCTTAAGATTTGTAACAAAAGTATTAGTGTATTGTTATTTTAAATGTTGAGTGTCCAACAGTGTGGTGAACATCCAAGCTAAGGAGAAAATAAAGCCGCGTCCCGCTGCCCTGAACACAGTTGAACTGATGCGAGTGGCTAGTGCAGGCCTTGGAATGGGACCTCATCACGCGATGCAGGTGTGTATTGGAAAATTAATATTATACAATTGTATGAATTAAATGGAGTGGCAAAGCGGTTCTGTGTTGGTCTGTTCTTCTTTGCGGGGCTAATATGGCCCAATATCACTCGAAATAGAGAAGAATTGAAGAAGAAAGGAGTCTTGCCTAACTGTGGGACAAACTGCAGGTTAAAAAAAATGATAGATATAGACAGTTTCTATCTCTGTAAGGGAGCATAAAGATTTAACATAAATGCTTATAATCTGTGAATAAAGATTTAAGTTTCATAGCCTTGTGACGAATAGGCCATTTAAAATACGAGAGTGATTGTGTGAAACTTAGAAGGCATTGACTATGTGAAATAATATCTCGAAGCTTATGCATGCTATTTGAGTACTATTTATTCGTATATTTCGATTATACGTACGTACGAGACTGTACGTAGTAAAGACGCCAGTGTATATGTGCGGATACTCGACCTGTAGATATTATGTACGTCTCTTTTTAAATACAAACTGGGCAGCTCAATTATGTGTGCAGTTAGGCATGGTGTGGTGCGTATTACGTCTGTGTGAGCATACGGCGCACTAAAAATAAAAGGCGATGTGCCTACCCTTATCATTATAAAACGACGTTTTCTCTTTGTAATGATGCAATAATTTTATGTTAACTAAGAGCTGTACCCACTAGAACACTGCCGACAAACTGTCCTGCAGTTTCAGCAGTTTGGCCGAAGATTATTGTTGAAAAAAATGAAAAATTTACAAAAATAAGCGATGTATTGTAGTGTATCTTAACATTGAAATGTTCTTTGTTTACAGATAGCTGAGCGCCTGTATACACAGGGTTATATCTCGTACCCGCGTACTGAGACCACAAGTTACCCTGAGAATTACGACTTGATGTAAGTGGAATAATTGTTTTAAAACGTTTTCTCTACCTTCGAATTCCGCCAGGCGATACTCGCCTATGTGTTTTTTTTTTGCCAAAATCATCATTTTAAATTGACTCCGTATTTATGTTCGATGCAAATAATTCAACATTGATTCTTCCAAGGGGCACACTCCGGCAACAACAGAACTCTAGCAAGTGGGGCGCAGAAGTTCGCGCCATCATCGCCAACGGCATCAACCGACCTAAGAAAGGACATGACGCCGGTGACCACCCGCCTATCACACCGATGAGGCCCGCTGGTAAACAACTTGAATATGAGTGTTTTATAGCATTTGATATTTGATTTAAAAGCTCATGGCTTCATTACCAGTGGTGGTTTTAATTATGGCTCTCAGCAAACGATGGACTATTTAGTCAGGGCAAATCTGATGATTTAAATCTTTGGGCTCACAGCATTCACTTTGCTTCCAATTCGAATGTTTGATACAGAATATTTTCTTTTATTGCAACCACAATGGATACTGCAGATGAGATAGGTAAAAATAAAATATTAAGTCGTGCATTCAAACAAATAACGGGTGTAAAAAGACTCATAATGAACCCGCGAGTCCAAGTTCTGAGTTTTGTTTATGTTTCCTTAAGAATTAGTTAGTTTAAAATGTTATTGCTGTACTTTTAATACCTTCGTGACCCCTGCACTGTTGCACCCGGCACATATTTTTTGCGCGCTGCCGTAAACATCGATTATATAGGGTGACTGGTAATTAGTGACAGATACTTAAACACGTGATTGTACTCATGATAACAAACAACTTTCCTAAAGAAACATTTTTTAAATTATCATTCCATGTTATCACAATAACAAAACAGCCGTATGAAATTCGCGCGCGCGCGCCTGTGTCCTATCAGCTGTTAGCCGCGTGGCGCCGTTCTGTCTCATTACTATCGTAACGTGCAACAGTGGGTAGGCAGAGCACCCGCGCGGCGAATTTCATACATCTGTTGTGTTATTGTGAAAAAAAATGAATGCGTATATGTTTATTTGGGAAAGTTCCTTGTTATCATGAGTACAATCACGTGTTTAAGTATCGGTCACTAATTACCAGTCACCCTGTATACAATAAGAATAATATCGTTACTCGGTTTGATGAACTTTGATGTATAGAATGCAGATGACGGCTAGGTAATGGGTCTTTTCACACCCTGTATTTTCTGTCCACTTTCCTGTTTGTTGTATTAACTGACTGCCTCGTTGGCCTGAGGTCATGAGGTCCTGGGTTCGACTCCTAGGTCGGCCAAATTGTTATTGCGTTTTTCCATCAGGAATTTCTCGGTAGCAGCCACGAAGTCTGGATTTGGGCCCGGTTGATGGCAATAAGCTCGCCCTCTATTACACGGGACAAATTAACTGGCGAAATGTGGGTGTATTAAAGGCTACACACGTGCCTAACCCTTCAAGTGTTACAACAGTGATGTTATGTTATGTAAAATTAAAGTCGTTTCTTGGTTTGATGTACAGAATGCTTGGATACCGGCTAGGTGATGTCTCATTTTACAGCATGTATTTTCTCTCCAGTGGAATCTGACCTAGAAGGCGACGCGTGGCGCATCTACGACTACGTGACGCGTCACTTCATCGCCACTCTGTCGCGCGACTGCAAGTACCTGTCTACCATCATCACCTTTCAGATCGGTACCGAGACCTTCAAGTACACGGGGAACACGCTCGTTGATGCCGGGTACACCGAGATCATGCATTGGCAGGTATGGGTGAACGTTATAGAGGCGTCAGGAACAGGGTGTAAAGTTTATCCTCAATAGGGTATATGCAAGAAATACAAAACTTTTTTATTTCTTAAAAATGCCTTGTATTGGCCCATAAAACATTGTGGTACACTTGGTTAATTTTCTAAAACAACACTTATTTTACAATTTAATATTTTATGTAGCGTGTTTTTGGTGAAACGGAACGCAAACACAAAACGCATCGATTCCGGTAGTGACGTCAAAATTATATCTGTCAAAGAAACACTTTTACTTGAAAACTACTTAAAGTTTCACTAAGATTTTACTATAATATTGTTATTGCAATTTTTGCTTTAATAAAGCACTTACAATATAGTAAAACTATTCTATTAAGGGCAAACAATTAGATTTAAACAAGGCAGATAGAGGGAAGTGACATCAAATGCTATGACTTGAATGGCCGCGACAGTCATGGACGTTTGAACTGTCGTAGAAAATTGTAGGAGTTTAATATTTTTTCTGTGCGACAAGCAGTAGTTGAAATTAACTTTTAATTATTTCCTTGCGTAGATAGTACTGCATTTTATTGATTTGAGTGAAAAAGAAATTACATGCATATCTATTGATAGGGAGGATCCTCCGATGTAGAACAAACTCCGTGTATAATGAAAGTAGTGTGGGTGTGTTTTGATGAAAATAAATATAATTTCATTACATGTTAGACGGGGTTGTCTGTTGTGCTATTGACCGACGGTTGTGGTCGGGGTTCAGCATGCGTAGCACGACTAGGGTTTTGTCGACGGAAGAATCGACAAAATGACAGATCAACAAAAGCCAATTCTTCCGTCGATAAATTACTCGTATTGACTATATAATGTGTAACAGAATAAACGCAAAACCTCTTAAGGGGTCATTGTACTCATCATTATGAACAACAACCCCGAAATCGCTAAATAAAAAACAGCTGTTCAGTACATTTTGTCGAGTTATGCGCACAGAAATGTATGGGGCAGTCGGTTTTTTTCGCGATTTCAGTGTTGGTTCCATAGTGAAAGTTGTTCATAATGATGAGTACAATGACCTCTTAAGAGGTTTTGCGTTTATTCTGTTACACGTTGTATACTATTGATCGTACGGATCAGTTAAAGAGTCCCCGCTGACTGCAGACTTTCTTTCGACCGATAGCGCGCATTTTAGAACGTTTCCGTATGGGCCGATAAATAAGTATATGGTAATAGTGTACTTTACAGTAGTGATATATAAGTGGGGGAACTGAAGAAACCTTTCAAACACAGAAGAAAGATTAAAAAAAAATACTACTTTAAGACGTTATGTTAGGCCAGGCCACCTATTCTGCTAACTAATTTACTATTTGGGTATTTATTGTTTCTGGGCATCTTAGTTTAAGCAGTGGCTATGATTTCAAACGTTATGATTATTTCGGCAGGCTTTCGGCAAAGACGAGTTCGTGCCGGTATTGAACGTAGACGACGTACTGCGCGCTCACGACCATAGACTAGTGGAGTGCCAGACGTCGCCGCCCGACTACCTTACTGAATCTGAGGTAACGACTAAGATCTTTTTGGTAATGAACAAGACTTGAAGAAAAAATAAACCATTTTGTGCCTTATCAGTTTACAAATACAGGGTGGCGTTTTAGTCACTTGCATCCATTCCGTCATATCAAACAACTATCTTAAAGAAACTCGTATTCTTGAAAAAACTGTTTCGATGCATAAAAAGCTTTTTTTTTTCTTACGAGTTACTAAATCGCCACCGTATGTATGTAAAGTGTACGAATAGTCACTGTATGTATAGTCTTGTTACAATAAGTTGATGTGTTAAGCAGGGCAACCCACTATTTTCGCGCATCAATTGTGCTTGGAGCATCAACTGCGCTCTTTGTAACTGCTTCGTGTAATAACTGACATCACAAAACGGTTTTTTTTTTAAGAACGAATGCCCATTACGTGATTTCTAGACTGAAACCGGATAATAACGCTGAAAAAAAAAGAACCAATACGCGCTTTTCCATGTATTCCGCATTTTTGATATTTTGCCTGGATTTAAATCATTGTCCTTATTATTTTAATTCTCAGGTAATCACCCTGATGGAGAAACACGGCATCGGTACGGACGCGTCTATCCCCGTGCACATCAACAACATCTGTCAACGTAACTACGTCACAGTGGGCAGCGGTCGAAAACTGGTGCCCACTAACTTGGGCATCGTGCTGGTGCATGGATACCAAAAGGTAAGCTGCTGTTGAAGCTATCGCTTGTTGGATTTTCAACTCTTTGCTCATCGTCTAAGGCTCAAAATCCAACAGCGCACTCTTAGCGATGTCACATAATCATAGTGAAAATGGGCATTACACTATTTTCTTGTACTAGCACGGACTATAAGGCAATAGTGACTATAAGGGCCGATCCACATCGAGAAAGTAGCGGCCGGCAGCGGCGGCGCAGCGATCACTTTCAGTATATACTATAATATTATAAAGAGGTAAAAATTGTTTGTATGTAGGGGGTAATCTCTGGATCTACGAACCCATTTTGAAGATTCTTTCACTAAGAGAAAGTTACATTTTTCTCGAGTGCCATAGGGCATATTTACAAAGTGCCCGTGGAATAATTTCCGGCAAAACGCAGCGAAGCTGCGGGCAACAGCTAGTGTGACATAATTTTAAACTTTATCTACATAATTAAAAAGCTATCGCTTGAAAAGCTTGAAAAGTTCGCGCGGACTCGCGCGTCTTGTTAGCGGTACTGCCTGCGATTAGCCCGGCCGGCCTCGTCGCGTCGCAGTCGGCCGCTGCCGGCTTCTGCCGTTCCGGTGTGAATCAAATCTACGAGTTTGAGTTTTAGCAAGGCTGCAAAGGGTAGGAAGGGCTACTCAGTATGTGCCAGATAGCATCCGGGCGTTAATATTACTTGTAAAGCTTTAATAAGAAAATGTCACGTAATATTAAGATTTTGAGACTATGTCCTAAAAGCCAAACTTTTTATATGCCATTTTCGCCATTCTATGCATTTTTGTTAGTTTGGCTGACCGCTAACAACTCAAATGCATGTGCCCACCTGCCCTTTACTGAGAGGCCACGACTTCTTTACTCTCAATGTTTTCATCACCGTCTTCCAGACAGCTGTCACGGTATTATTTACTTCTTTTTTTTCTTTCATATATTTACTTGCACAATCCATAAAGTTTTAACTTTGAACCCTTTTCAACATAAACACCTCCTTTCCAGATCGACCCCGAACTCGTCCTACCAACAATGCGCTCGGCTTTAGAAGAGCAGCTGAATCTCATCGCGGTAGGCCGCGCCGACTTCCACGCGGTCCTCACCCACACCACGGAGATCTTCAGGAGAAAGTTCCAGTACTTCGTGAGGTCTATCGAGGCGATGGATCAGCTGTTCGAGGTCAACTTCTCATCGTTGAAGACCAGCGGGAAAGCGCTGTCTAGGTGTGGCAAGTGTAGGCGGTATATGAGGTATATTCAGGTGAGTTTAGTAAAGTATTTTTTCTTTAGTTTTATTCGTAACTTGTGCAGCTTTGATAGATTTCGTCTATTTTGACTTCGGAGTTCGATGTCGCAGTAAAATTTATATTACTACTAATTAATAATCTTTTGACAACTTTTAATTAAAATTTTGTCGAAAAAAAAAGCAACAAGATGTTGTTAAAGCTTAAATGCAATTGGAAAGGTCGGTCAAAGCTCATTGCAGAAAGTCTGTCCATAGCTAGGTCTCAATCTAACCAATGAAGTCAAATAACGGGGCCGCGCCATTTATTTCCCTGTAGCAATCGAAGTTCACTAGAAATGTTGTTTGTCCACATTAACGCTTACGAAGTCGCGGTCACAGAACACCATTACCATTATTTTGGGCAGTTAGACACAAAAATGATTTTGATTTTTTTTGTGCGAGTGTATACAAGTGATACGAGTGCGACAGCTGAGCATGAGGTCCTGGTTTCGTTTCCCAGGTAGGGGAAAGTGTTATTGGGTTTTTCCAAAAGGAATTTCTCAATAGCAGTCACGGTGGATTTTTTTGACCGGTTCATGGCAATTGTTAGCTAGTAAAATGCGAGCTTACTATTAGGTACGCCTCTGCCTAATCCTTGGGGAATACGGCCGAGATGTTATGTTATGTTTTATGAAAATAATTTCTTTGGTTTCGTCACGTACAGGCTAAGCCCGCCCGCCTGCATTGCTCGCACTGCGACGACACGTACGGTCTCCCTCAGAACGGCACGGTCCGCATATACCGCGAGCTCAAGTGTCCTCTCGACGACTTCGAGCTGCTGTCCTGGTCGTCCGGCAACAAGGGCAAGAGCTTCCCGCTGTGTCCCTACTGCTACAACCATCCACCTTTCAGGTATGTGCACATCTTCTATATAGGGTGAGATTAAACTAGTAAAACTTCACAGATTTGATGGGTATAAATCTATACGGCTGGAAGAGACATATACTAATGTATACTTCTATTATAAAGAGGTATAATTTGTTTGTAAGTTTCTATGTAGGGGGTAATCTCTGGATCTACTGAACCGATTTTGAAAATTCTTTATCTAATAGGAAGCTACATTATCCCCGAGTGCTATAGGCTATATTTACAATGTGATCGTGGAATAATTTCCGACCAAAACGCGAGTGAAGCCGCGGGCAACAGCTAGTGACAAATACGATTTTTCGAACCTATTAGGCAATGATTACAGTTTATTGTTGGTTTTATATTGTTTAGATATAGATTCCCACCAGGTCTGTCGATTTTCGCTACATAATTTAACCTTGTAAATCAACGGTTGGAAGGAAAACTGTGAGGAAGTAAGTATTCTAGTGCCAAAATTCAAAGATACGTGACGTTTACCAACCCATAAGGGCGTCCCGTAGTGGCCCAGTTTCTGGCATCATTGTAGGATTATGATACAACAAAAGTAATTTTGTTCGAAGACTTGTTAAATTGCCAATTATCGACGAAAAATCTGACCCGATCTGCGTTGACAGATTTTGTTTATTGTTATGCTAATTGCAACCTTATTTCCAGGGATATGAAGAAGGGTTTCGGCTGCAACTCATGCACGCATCCTACGTGTCCATACGGCGTAAACTCGACGGGCGTGTCGGGTTGTGTCGAGTGTGAATCGGGGGTACTTGTGTTGGACCCCTCTGCACCCAAGTGGAAGTTGGCATGCAACCGGTACGTATGACGTCACTATGTTTTGAATGAATACCGAATACGAGCTTGATTAAGTGTAAAAATTAATTAGATTTGTTTCTTCTCTCTACGTTATCATAGATCGATATAATACTCTTTATTAAAATGACACTAGACATTTTCACCGGAAGGCATCGGGTTCTATGAACACTTCGCCACTGCTAGCTCGAATCGATTATCGCTAATCTTTGGCGGGGGATAGGTGGTCTATGGTGTCACAGTTTTGGATTTTATCGCTAAAAGATCATGTTTTATTTCAGCTGCGATGTAATAATAAACGTGTTCGAGGACGCGACTCGCGTGACCGTGTGCGACATCGCGTGCAGCGCGTGCGGCGCGCAACAGGTGACTGTGGAGTACCGCGCCGAGCGCACCCGGCTACCGGCCGCCATCACTGAGATGACGGCCTGTCTGTACTGCGAGCCCACCTTTAGTGCACTGGTTAGTATTATTGTTGTTGTTAGTCCACATTATCAATCCTTTTTTTTTCGGATGGGATTTCATCAAATGTCCCACTCTTCGCGGAGTGGAAGGGATTGTCAGATTTCTAACCCATCCATGTTCCTTCTTTTGCCCTTTGCATTCCAGGGCTGCGGTTTCTCTTTCAAACAGTCCCGCAGCCCTGGCAACACTATCAATCCTTAAAGACGTTTAACGCTGCGGGAATTTAAGACATTGTAATGTTTCCGACTTCATTTGAATATGATATAATCACGAGTTATGTTTTAAATACGTCAAGCGGTAATCGACTTTTAGCGATCTGTGCGAGCGAGTTATTAACTAAGTTCTAAATTTGAATTAATTCTGTACCGGTAATGGCTCTCCATCCATTAGGATGAAATGTCGACCTAACTAGAGCAGTGTAATGATGCCCCCCCCCTCAGGTGGAGAAGCACCGCGCGGTGGCGGTGCGCGCGCCGGGCGGGCGGGGGCGCGGGGGGCGCGCGCGCGGCAGCAAGCACCGCAACAAGCAGCCCAAGGACAAGATGGCGCAGCTCGCCGCATACTTCGTGTAGAACCGACCTGTACCCACTCCCAGTACCCCCCCTTTTTTACGGTTTTTGCCAATTATTTTTAGCTAACTATTTTGGGCAAACTCTTTTTACCGGCACTTCACTTGGCGTATTTATCAAAATTTTCGCGATATTTGATGTAGGCAAAATGATATTTATGCGAATTGCGATAAAATTCACTTTGTTTTAATGATAGAAGTCGAATATTTGCCCAGGGGGTCTAAAATTGCCGCTTTATCAGAATCATAATACGAATCACGTTAAAAATTTAAAACTCTTAAAATGGACTTTGTGGTCATAAACATAAAGACCATTTTAAGAATTTTAAATTTTTAACGTGATTCATATTATGATTGTGATAAAGCTTCCATTTTAGGCCCACAGATCTGCCATGTGTAGTATCACCATAAGCCAAATGTTTTTGCCGTCGCGAGCGGACTGGCTCTCTTCTTTCCGAAAATATCTGTATGTAACATTTCACATGTGCGCCTAACGAATCATAATGATATGTATTGGGGAGAGGGGAACATATACTCTACATGGAAGCAGACTTAGTAAAAGTATATCAAAATCATAAGGTGGTTGACACATTCTATACCATATTTCATCGTGATTTCTTGATCATACATATTTCAACAGTGATTGTAATACTACCCGCCAGTTTAACTCAAAACTTGGTCAAATCTCCGATCAAGTTAAGTTTTTCATGGAAGTATTATTGTAATTTTACGATCTGAGTTGCATTTTTCCAGTTTTTAGGCTTCATGATAGAATAAGATATTCCTACATAATATGATAATATACATTTTAAATATAGGCGATTTTGTAACATTTAGTCAGAACTCTCTAATACTTTTGTATTAAACTCATTGATATATGTATAGAAAACCCAAGATACTTACTCAGGGTCTCGAAAACGACCGCAGCAAAGTATAGACAGTTTCGAATTGTGCGCACTTTTCACTGCTTGCAAATTCGAACTTACATCGACCACATGAAGTTGTTTTTCAAACGCGAACAACGCACGTTTCTAAGTCAATTCCCGAAAAACAATGGCTGTCAAGCCGGGACATAACGTGAAAACAACTATAAGCGGTCGAAATAAGTTCGAATTTGTGTTTTGTCAATCAGAACTTGTGATTTTTTAGTTTGATTTATCGAAACATTTTCTTATTTAACATTTGCAAGGAACAGTGCATCCAGGTTTTTGATATATCAATGATTAAACTGAAGTTATATACTCGAAGGACATTCTATATTTGATGAATTCTCCGTTAATTTTATTTAGCAAAGTTTATTGTTTTAAATCTTGGCTCTGTCCACATATTCCAGCTGCGTTGAAACGTGTGAAAACAGCTATAAGGATAGGTTTACGTATATCATTTTATTAGTTCTGGTAGCTACAGAAATGTCTTGCATTTTGTTCTTTTAAGAGTACCTTCCACATTATGTTTAAGACATAGCCTAAGCGTGTATTATGCGGTTTGTATTTATTTGTAAAATAAGTAAATAAATCAACTTTTATTTAACCAAGATTTTTACTTTTTGAATTTCCAACTAACTTTGCCCTAATTCTGTGATTTTTGTAGTGAAGTCGGGATAGTTCGAATACTCTGAATATTTTCATTAACTACTAGCTTATGGTCGCGGCTTCGCCCGCGTGAGGTTCGGTAATTGTCCCCCGGGATGGTACTACCGGTATAAAAAGTAGCCTATGTGTTAATTCAGGTTATAAACTATCTTCTTGCCAAATTTCATCCAAATCCGGTCTTGCGTGAAAGAGTAACAAACATCTTGACATTCTCACATATTTATTTTAATTTATTAAGTAGGTACACACGGCTACACATCAAGCTATACATTTCCAGTTTACGCTGATCTCGCATTGTATAGGATTTCCGTACAATGCGAGTTCAGCTTATACTGGAAATGTATAGCTTGATGTGTAGCCGTGTGTACAAGGTAGGTAGAGGTAGGTGGGGTATCGTATTACCCAGTACTAACTGGGTTGTGGAGGTCAGATAGGCAGTCGTTCCATGTAAAATACTGATATTCGGCTGCATCCGGTTAGACTGTAGCCGACCCCATAGTTGGAAAAAGGCTATGCAGATGATGAACTAAGTAGGTAGATCTACACACAAATAACGTCACTCATTTTCTTATGGGTTTAAGCAGAAACTGCAGAATGTCTCCGGCCACGAACCTCACATACATTTTTTTTTTTCTCACATAAACAAGTAACGCGATACTACATAATGTTTGTGAATAAATAGTACTGACATTGGAATATACTGATCGATTAGACATCTGTGATTGGTTGACAGAAATAACAACTACCAATCAAATCTCTGGATATTTGAGAGAGCTTAGTGCGTGGTACAGAAACTGAACTAGCTCTATCTAGCGTTAAAAAAAAGCTATACAAGTTTATATGTGATCGTGTACGTTTAGTCAGTGACAAAGAAATCGCACTAGGCCTACAGATTCAGTATATAAAAACTTTCAGAATCCAGAGATAGAGTAACAAGCAATTGAATGCTTTTGCCCGCGGGTTGGACGCATGGAGGTTGTAAATCATCCCACAGGGACGTACTAAAAATGTCCTATGTCTCAACTCAACCTAGGTAGTGGTTTACCTCTGTACCAAATTCGGCAGGCTCAAAGGTATGACAAACAAATATAAAAACTTACTTTTACGTTTATAATTATTGAACTTAGGATTGAATAAAACGAATAGAATATTGAAGTCTTCATTTTATTGTGAAGGTTGTCACCTAGTATAATGTATAGATACAGTACGACATAAGCTTACAATGTATTACTGTATTTTTCATTACATTTAATATAACACTGCTCGTATTCGTAAGAGGGCGAACAGTATCTATGATTCGTAATAAAACTGGGACTTAACTGGCTACGTATATGCAGTTGGAGCCACAAGTAAACTCTATTTGAAAATAAAAAAAAACTTTTATGGCAACACAGGCACTATTGCAAATATTTCCTTGTATTTACGATCGGATATTAGTGTAAGAAAGTACAAATCAGCCTAAATGTACGCGAAATACAAGCAATATGATATTTGTGGCTGAAAATATTCTTTATTATGTTATTCTTTTTAGCCAGTTCATAAGTTTAAAATGAAACTAATACAAAAAGAAACTCACGCCTTATTCTTATGAAGATAGGTAGAAGCTTTTCATTTCGGTTTATTTCGTAGCTCCATCTACACAGTACATGATTGATATGAAGATATCAGCATGAGCATTATACTATTGGTAATATTTTACGAGTGCAGCGTAGTGTAGCGAGGTTAGGTATGATAAAAAAATCTATGAAGTCAACGACATCAAACATCGTTGGTATTAGACGCATTGTTCTAAAAAATATGATGGGATACGCATTATTTCTTTCAGAATAAAGGCTTTATTGGAGAAACAACTTGAATATTGACATGCCATCATCGTGTTCCAATTGTTTAGCTGATCAATATAATTTAAGTTCAAACGCACTGTGTGTTTGAATTCTTTAGGAAAGGTTTTTCAGAACAGTTCGTCTCATTTTAGAAAATTGATGTCGTTTTATAAACAATACTGTTCTATGTGCTATCCATATATTTTAAGTAAATATTAACAATATGCGTTGTTTATTTTGTAATATAAATACTTTATACTTCTTGCCAATGATAAAAATCAGACGAATATTTCTCTACCGAATATCATGCGGTCATAAAATTAATATCACATATAACGGTGAAACGAAACATGAAAAGTCAACAGCAAACTATGTCTCCTTAGTAATACATGTACTATTCTTCGTTTTTTTAAATAATTTTCAAATAATGTGGGTTTGTGCCAATTTCTATTATATATCACAGATTAAGCCAATATGAAATACATTATATATGAATATGTATTTACACAAGATAGAATTCGGAATATAAGGAATGAAAAGGAATAGGTACATACACTTACTATATATTATGCGATAATGCATATTTATTGTTATTTATTACTCCATAAAGATATAACTGAAGGTTCTCGTAAAGTAACAAATACGGATATAATTGTTTGGTGTCAGTTTTGGTCACATGGAGAATAAAGTACCTACATAATAATTTCTATATTTGTCTACGTGCAACTGCGTTAAATAATTGATATTTTTGTGACAGCGACACCCTGCATAATTTACCAAATAATTGTATCAAGCAATTTAATTTACAAAAATAGGAAAAAAAATATACATCCCTTACATACTTAAACAGCACTGATATGCTTCAAAAACTTCACAACTTCGAATAAAATCAATTTAATGTCCATCGGACAGACTTAATGCTGAAATTATTTGTACACAAGTAATTTAAAATTGTATTTTTTAATCGATTACTTTTAATGGAATGTGCTTATATTGGTTTTGTGAAGAGACAATTGCAGTTTAGTAAATTGATGTTTATTTGACTGACTGATCCAGAATTTATTTACAATATTATTTGATCTCAACGTCTTATGTATTTTGTGGAAAGTTTATATAGTAGTGTAAAGTGCTTCAGTTCCTCCAGTAATTGGTTGATTTTTTTGGGGTATCATCGATAGGTGGTACTGAATTATATTCTCATAAATATTCCACTTTAATAAACTGCAAGTGTCACTTAAGTGGTCGACAGTCACTGACTTATAATGAAGACTTACATAAAGATATTAAATTAATAGGTACAGTAACGGTTGTGCATTTTATATATAGGTATACCTCCTAACCGCTACAGTCCAGTATTTATCTAATGCATACATTTCTAGTGACAATGGGACATCTGTACATTTAATATTTTCCCCAAAAGTCTGTTTGAGATTCATTTAATTATAGAAAATATTAAATACTCAGCCATGTTTTCATTGTTTTATATTTACTATAACTATAATATTAATTTTAATCTCACTTTGATTTCTTGATAACATAATTAATTTCTAATAGCTTTATATACTTATAGCGATTATTTACAGTACAATACCAAATACTTTCCAACGTTAATATTACCGTGTAAGCAATGCTGCCATATCGTTTGATCCATATTTGTTAAGTTTGTACAAATTTGAGGGACTCCGGTTGGTTCCGTGGCCATTTATCGGTTCCTTCACATATAATAATCATTATAAAAATGTGCTCCTTTTAAAAATAACCGCCAAATTATGATTTTAAGATGATACTTTTTGGGCAATATGTTTTGGCTTCCATTTAGAAAAAGGAAATACATTTTTATGATGAGTGACGATCGATAATTTAACAGAAAATGTGGATGGTTATATAATGGTCAAGTTATATTATGTTATAGCTGCACGGTACATATATATTTTATTAACTTATCTAAGTAAATACTTATTAACTAATACGTCGATAAAAAGAAATTTAAAATTCGTTATTTTCACTTGTAAAAAATGTTAAAACGGTTTTTTCAAAGAAGATTAGTATTATTTTGGAACGCAAATTTTGATAGTAAAATGATGTTTTAAGCTGAAATTGGAACAAAGTGTATGTTTAGCATTGTTTTATATGGCACAACATTCGATTACGTTTCCTATCCTAGTAATTTTAACAAACGAAAAGTAAACATACTTTAAGGACCCTATGATAAATTGATCAACTTAGGACCAGACAAAAACGTAAAAAAAAACGGAATGTATGAATAAGTAAACTAAGTCGTCAGTGCTGTGGCTGTAAAAAGTTAACCTTTTTTGAAGGGTTAAAATAAAAAATATTCTTTCCACGAATGTAAAAGACAATTTCCGGATAGTGAAGCATAGACTTTGAAAAGTACACTAACAGTAGGTTCTGAGTATTGAACAAATAATTTTATGGATGTATTTGTACTCTCAAGTATTATACACGTAGGCAAGGGGATATCCGTACTGCCACTACCACGACTAAATCCTCTAACTTTACTAAATGGTCCAAATTTAGTATGAAATGTATAAACGTTGCGATATCGGTGGCAAGATAATACGGTGGACCCATACATGACATATACAATTTGTATGAGAATGAGAGGCCAGCTCGATATTATTCATTTGAAGAAACCAAGTAGGTACAGAAGCCAGTACATCAAGCTACTCGAAACTATCAATTTTTCCCAATCAACCTAGATTAGAATATAAATAATTGATTTGCATTGAATGTAGGTAAGTTAGTAGGGAAGGTACATACATGAGTTGTTACAGTAGTATATTATTTGTTCCTGTTATATTCTACCATTTGGCATGCAAAAATTTATACATATAAACAAATGGACAACTTCAATTTCAAAACTTTTATAAAAAAAAAAAACAAATCTAAATTAACGGAACGTATTATTACAGCTCTATTTATCTATTAAGAAATTTGATACAGAATAATAACAATAACATCATAAAACGTCATCATATCAATGTAAAAAGAATGAAAGCTGTTTTCTAAAAATTCTCAAAGGTTGCTCCTTGATGCTATTTGGAACCTTATTATTAACCTTATTTTGTACCTAATGATTTAAGGATTAAGTTGAAAATCTAATAAAGAATCTATTTAATTTTTATAGATTGTAGTAGTTTGATGTGCTGGCGTCTGTACATTTTCAAAACACCAGATTATTAATACGATAATATTTAAATAAAAAAGTCAACCATAATCCAAAACCGAAATATTAGTGAATAAAAATGTATGCATGATGTGTCGGGGAACTAAAAACAATTTGGATGACCATTGCTACGGCTCTGTTATTGTCATAGAACGATTATAATTAATCTGAATATTTTCATTGTGCCTAATTATTTTGGTCTTGGAGTATGGTCTTATTCGTTATATCTATAAGTATGTGAGAATAATGTTACAATTTTCTGTAGGTATACATAAACGTCAGAGTAAATAAGCTATGAATAGCTTATATAATATTGAGCCACTGAAGTATATAATATATTATATTTAATTTTTTCACTATTTAAAGCTCTTAGTTTTCATTCATGCGAATTCTATTATCGCATCGAATACTAATGCCCGTTGTGGCAAACGTAGTTTTAACTAAGAGTTATTAACATGGACACTGTTCACGTAGACATGGATGCATTACCGATATGTTGGTACAGATACACATACGAGTAATGTAGCCCCCCTAGTAACTGATAGGTCAATAACTCCCGTTAAGCCACGTTCTGCGATGGGCAACGAAATTATTAAGATTATATTAGAAATAACAACTAGTAAACTTTTATAGAGTGACTAGAATATATGATTAAAAAACAAAAGCTTTGCTTTTGGCATTTTCGCATAGGGTTAACACATTTTATAAGAACCGCATTTCACGTGTAAATGTCCTTAACACTCACTTACGAGTTTGTTATGAAGGTCACTTGGATGTAAACACTGCACTTAATAGTGTCCTATGTTCATTATTTAATGTTCATAATCTTCACTATTTCATAAGATTATAGAATACGAACCAGAATTATTTATTATCATCAGCCCCTAAATATACCAGCAACGAAACCTTTTATCAGCCATTAGACAAAGAGTGAGTACACTATAAGTCCATTAAATGGTCCATACTTGAACTTTTTCCGCTATGACACACCAGCTGGCCTGGTCGTAGTACGAGGACACGACGTGTAGACTCTCCACGTACTTCTCAATCAGCTGATCGAGCTCCCCTCGCTTAAAGACGTGGTAGTACCGGTGGTACGTGACCGCTCCTCCTTCCGAAGGCAGACTGTCCGAGCCGTCACTCAGTGAAGGTAACAGCGGGGCGTGCGGGAAAGCACGGGGCGGCGGAATAACCGGAACAGGGGCCGTATCTTCCGACGATGAGCGTGTCTCCAATAATTTCCGATCTTTGGAGCATTCGCTATATGAAGGCAAAGATGCTAAACTGGCACAGCCGAGCGATGCTGTGCTCCCGGTCTTGTCGCGCCGGCTCCAGTCACTACCAGCCGATGTATCGCTCGACTCGATCGAAAAACCAGACTTCAATGGAGCCGTGCTGGCACTAGAACGCGAAGTTACGGATTCAGGACTTATTTCCATTTTGTCCAAATCACTTGAATCCGTTGACTGTCCCACTTTAAGAGAGGATCTCTTATCGGTACTGGTACATAATGAATCTACACTAATTTCGGACTCTAAGGAGTATCCAGTTTCAAGCGATTGGCTCGTATCGTATGAAGCACCAGAGTCGATAGTGATTTCGGGATTACCATTGCTTGACGAAATTGCACTATCGTCATCTGGGTTTTTGGCGTCAATGTCCGGTATTTTTTCAGTTGTTGTAATTGGTTTTGCTGTGAATTGGATATTGGCACAATTATTAAGGTATATATCCTCTTCACTTGAGACTTTCATGGACTTCTTGAGTTCTCTATATTTGTTAATAATTGGATCGACATCCTTTGATCTCTTCTTGCTTTTGGTCTTTGACATACATTTAGGGAATAGCTTGCTTATATCAGTTTCTTGTACTTCGTTCAATGACGCAATGTATTTATTTCTTTCTTGGAGTTCTGCACTTAGCTTATTAAGGCCTTGCATTTCTGTGCTTATTTTATGAATATACGGATCTTCCAAGTGTTGTAAACTATCTGATAGCTCATCTAAAATTTTCTGCGTGTTTCTATCCTCTTCTTCTCGCTTTAACCTCAATGATATACTCTTTTCACTACTACTGCTACTAGGTAAGTCGAAGTCTTCTTCATTGATCCTTTTTGAGTATTGGTCAATTTCTTGTAATAGTTTTTCACTTAGTTTTTCTGCAAATTCAGTCAAATGTTGACCTCGATCTTGTTGATCAGGCCATTCGTCTTCAGTAGCTATGTCTGACTTGCACGTCACAAGAGGCTCGTTGGCTTGTATCCTATTAAAGCTTTCGGATTTCGAAATAGATTTATCTGAATCTGTGCTGGATATTGAAATGGAATCGTACGGTAATCTAGTTGGGCTCTTGTGGGTTTTACTGAGATTTTCATCAAGTGACCGGCCTTCGGGCCTGTTAGGAGATAGCCTGTTTAAGCTCCAAGTAGAATTACTTGTGCTTCCTAGCTTCGGCGAGCGGTCTTTAGATCTTTTTCCAGGTGAAAGTCGTTCCAGGCTTGAAGAGCTTCCACTGGAGCTGGTGTGTGATTGAGATCGTGATTCTAATATCCGTAAATCTCCAGGTGATAGTTTATTTAGGCTCCAGTTACTACTACTGCTGCTACTCGAAGTTCCTTGTACGATGGCCATGGCTTCAGCACTTTCTATTTTTTCAAGGTGTTTCCTTTTTGATCGAGGGCTACTTTGAATGACAGTTTCGCAGGTTTCATCTAAAGAATGCGCAACTTCTGCTGCGGCTTCTATTAGACTTTGAGGCGCTATTGTTGGCAGTAGAGGAGTTTTTTCTGACGTTGGTTCCTCCTTTTCATCGGTTTCTTTTTTATCGGCTTCTTTTTTCCCTTTCTTCACCTCTGATGTTGTCGGATTTGCTAGATCTGAAATAATAAAACAAACATTAAACACAAGTTTTCTTGTTTTTAACCAAAAAGAGGGGTGTTATAAGTTTGACCGCTATGTGTGTGTGTGTGTCTGTCTCTGGCACCGTAGCTCTTAAACGAGTGAACAGATTTGGATGCAGTTTTTTTTATGTGTAAGCTAGGTTCTTACGCGTCCGGCCCTGGTTCAATCCATGGTCCGGAGCGAGACGGAATGGGACGCCGTCACCTCCTTCTGCGAAGCAGTCATGCTAGCGAAGGAGGTGGCGGGACGTGAGAGGGAGAGAACCTCACGTCCCAGCCGCCGCGGGAGACGCACCGGGCGTCGGGGGCCACGTGGTGGCCCCCGGCCACCGTAGACGCGGGCCTGTGGACGGTGAGCTATGGGCTAGCTCGCCGTCCGTCCGTCTTATGACGACAGGCCGTGTCGACGGCGCGTTCGTGTTCCACGCGCGCCTCAAAGAGAGTCAGCAAACAGGAAGGGGTCCGTAAGGGCCGACGCCTGCCAGGGTTGCGGGACTGTTCGAAAGAGATACCGCGGCCCTGGAACACAAAGGGCAAAGGAAGGAACATGGATGGGTTTTAGTCAGTACAAGTCTGACACTCCCTCCTGCTCAGCCTAGAGCGGGAGGGGTCATTTGATGATTTCCCATCGATAAAAAAAAAAAAAAAAAAAAAAAAAAAAAAAAAAAAAGCTAGGTTCTTAGGTATGTTTTATCAAACCACCCTACCACCCAGCACCAGAGCAATATGTAGGTTGAAATACCATAGGTACCTAAATAAGATATTTGCCTTTTGACACACATATATTTTGTTCTGTGGGGGAATTGAACCCGAAACACGGAATTAGATTGTTCACCCACTGGGTATCAAGACACTTGCGCGAAAGACACTTGCGCGAACCCATTTGCGCGAAAAGACAAATGCGCGAATGGACTTTTGCGCGATTGGACATTTGCGCTAACAGACATTTGCGCGCCAGGACACATGCGCGAATGGACTTTTGCGTGATTGGACATTTGCGCGCCAGGACACATGCGCGAATGGACTTTTGCGCGACTTAATGGTCAAAGAGGTTTACTCTGTGGAGTAAACATAACATCACGCTTGTTATTACTTGAAGGCAGATTTTTTTTCTTTCAGTCATGGGTGTCGTTTTCATGGTTTTTGGGGTCGCTGATTACGAAAATGAGGTTAAAATGAAAATACAAGATGGCGCCCAGGAAAATTTTGGTTTTTTCATCATGGATGTCGTTTTCATGGTTTTCGGGGTCGCTGATTACGAAAATAAGGTCAAAAAGAAAATCCAAGATGGCGCCGAGGAATATTTTGGATTTTTCATCATGGGTGTCGTTTTCATGGTTTTTGGGGTCGCTGATTACGAAAATAGTGTTAAAATGAAAATCAAAGATGGCGTCTAGATAATATTTTGATACCTAAATTAATGCCCAATTTCTGTTTTCACCAACACTAGGTGACACCTAACAGAATGCCTAGTACCCATTTTCATCAACATTAAGTGACACCTAACTCAATGCCCAATTTCTGTTTTCACCAACACTGGGTGACACCTAACAGAATGCCTAACGCCCGCTTTCACCAACCCTAAGGGATACCTAACTGAATGCTCAATTTCTGTTTTCACGAACACTGGGTGACAACTAACAGAATGCCCAATGCCCGCTTTCACCAACCCTAAGGGATACCTAACTGAATGCCTAATTACTGTTTTCACCAACACTAAGGGATACCTAAGTCAATGCCCAATTTCTGTTTTCACCAACACTGGGTGACACCTAATAGAATGCCTAACGCCCGCTTCCACCAACCCTAAGGGATACCTAACTGAATGCCCAATTTCTGTTTTCACCAACACTGGGTGACACCTAACAGAATGCCTAATGGCCGCTTTCACCAACCTTAAGGGATACCTAACTGAATGCCCAATTTCTGTTTTCACCAACACTAAGGGATACCTAACTGAATGCCCAATTTCTGTTTTCACCATCACTAGGTGACACCTAACAAAATACCTAACGCCCGCTTTCACCAACCTTAAGGGATACCTAACTGGATGGCCAATTTCTGTTTTCACCATCACTAGGTGACACCTAACAGAATGCCTAACGCCCGCTTTCACCAACACTACATGTCACCGAACTCAATGCCCAATTTCTGTTTTCACCATCACTAGGTGACACCTTACATAATGCCTAATGGCCGCTTTCACCAACCTTAAGGGATACCTAACTGAATGCCTAATATCTGTTTTCACCAACACTAAGGGATACCTAACTGAATGCCTAATGGCCTCTTTCACCAAGCTTAAGGGATACCTAACTGAATGCCCAATTTCTGTTTTCACCAACACTAAGGGATACCTAACTGATTGCCCAATTTCTGTTTTCACCATCACTAGGTGACACCTAACAAAATACCTAACGCCCGCTTTCACCAACCTTAAGGGATACGTAACTGGATGGCCAATTTCTGTTTTCACCATCACTAGGTGACACCTAACAGAATGCCCAATGCCCGCTTTCACCAACACTGGGTGACACCTAACAGAATGCCTAACGCCCGCTTCCACCAACCCTAAGGGATACCTAACTGGATGGCCAATTTCTGTTTTCACCATCACTAGGTGACACCTAACAGAATGCCCAACGCCCGCTTTCACCAACCCTAAGGGAAACCTAACTGAATGCCCAATTTCTGTTTTCACCATCACTAGGTGACACCTAACAGAATGCCCAACGCCCGCTTTCACCAACCCTAAGGGATACCTAACTGGATGGCCAATTTCTGTTTTCACCATCACTAGGTGACACCTAACAGAATGCCTAATGCCCGTTTTCACCAACACTACGTGTCACCTAACTCAATGCCTAATTACTGTTTTCACCAACACTAGGGATACCTAACTTGATGCCCAATTTCTGTTTTCACCAACACTGGGTGACACCTAACAGAATGCCTAATGGCCGCTTTCACCAACCTTAAGGGATACCTAACTGAATGCCCAATTTCTGTTTTCACCAACACTAAGGGATACCTAACTGAATGCCCAATTTCTGTTTTCACCATCACTAGGTGACACCTAACAAAATACCTAACGCCCGCTTTCACCAACCCTAAGGGATACCTAACTGAATGCCCAATTACTGTTTTCACCAACACTAGGTCACACCTAACAGAATGCCCAACGCCCGCTTTCACCAACCCTAAGGGATACCTAACTGGATTGCCAATTTCTGTTTTCACCATCACTAGGTGACACCTAACTCAATGCCTAATTACTGTTTTCACCAACACTACGTGTCACCTAACTCAATGCCTAATTACTGTTTTCACCAACCTTAAGGGATACCTAACTGAATGCCCAATTTCTGTTTTCACCAACACTAAGGGATACCTAACTAAATGCCTAATTACTGTTTTCACCAACACTAGGTGATACCTAACAGAATGCCCAACGCCCGCTTTCACCAACCCTAAGAGATACCTAACTGAATGCCCAATTTCTGTTTTCACCATCACTAGGTGACACCTCACATAATGCCTAACGCTCGTTTTCACCAACACTACGTGTCACCTAACTCAATAACCTAATGCCCGCTTTCACCAACCCTAAGGGATACCTAACTGAATACCCAATTTCTGTTTTCGCCAACACTGGGTGACACCTAACAGAATGCCCAATGCCCGCTTTCACCAACCCTAAGGGATACCTAACTGAATGCCCAATTTTTGTTTTCACCGTCACTAGGTGGCACCTAACAGAATACCTAACGCCCGCTTTCACCAACCCTAAGGAATACCTAACTGAATGCCTAATTACTGTTTTCACCAACAGTACGAGTCACCTAACTCAATGCTCTATTTCTGTTTTCACCAACATTGTGTGACACCTAACAGAATGCCTAACGCCCGTTTTCACCAACACTACGTGTCACCTGGTATCAAGACACTTGCGCGAACCCATTTGCGCGAAAAGACAAATTAATGTGCGACTTAATAGTCAAAGAGGTTTACTCTGTGGAGTAAACATAACATCACGCCCGTTATTACTAAGGCAGTTTTTTTTTTCTTTCCGTCATAGGTCTCGTTTTCATGGTTTTTGGGGTTGCTGATTACGAAAAAGGGGTCACAAAGAAAATCTAAGATTATGAGGATGACATCGAAAAATTAAGGACGTACCTTTTTCTGCGGCTGTTTTCCGTAGTTCATCGGGAACGACGCTAATGACGCTATCCACTGAGTCCGGGGATGAAACACCACTCGAGTCACTATCCATGTCATCTGTGGCAGGATTGAATAGTTCCAGTGACATGAGAGTAGGCCGACTCTTTACTATTGGCTCGGCATTTCTCGTTCCTCGAACTATTGGGAACGGAGGTCTTCTACTCACACTGCCAGAAGGAATACCCTTGTTCAACATTTCTTTAATTTGTCGTATCCTTTCCTTTCGCTTTCGTTCTGCAGATCTAGAATCTAAAGTGTCTGTGGTTGGTTGATTCGATAATTCTTTTGGCTTGAACTGTGGTATTTCAGGTAGCTCTGCCACAGTTTGCAATGTTATTTTTGGGTAGGGCTTAACATCTTGCAATACAACTCGAGGTTGGTATTGGTTAGTTTCAGCTGTTAATTTGTGTATTTCTTCAATGTCTTTATTTATTTCCGCGATTAATTCTTTAGTGACGTCGCTCGTTGATGTTTCTTCTTCCTCTTTTATTGGTGGTATAGGATCTATCTCTTCAAATACATCAATGGATATATTACTATTTAGGATTGGTAGAGGTTCAGGTTTAATAATTATTGTTGTTGTATCATCGGACTCCGATTTAGGTGGAGAGTTAGGCTGACTTTTAGATTGAGGCTTTAGTGGAATTGTGGCTACAGAAGTAGTTGTCGAGTAGTTCTTCAAGCTATATTGAGCTACCAAAATCTTGTTCACTGTTGGTGCTGTAACCGAGTTTGGCGATGCTGGTGGTCTTATTAGTGGGAAAGCTTGTTTGATTCTTGGGGATGGCAATCCCGGTGAAGTCTTCAGTCTAGGTGACGTGGGAACGGAGGAAACTTTAAGTCTGGGTGAAGTGGGTCCAGGTGACAAGGGTGTAGGCGAAAGAGGATCGCTCGAACCATCAGCTTTCGGGACGTATATTACAGATGCAAAACTGTCTTCTGAGTCAACACTAGTATCACTTTGAAGGCTACTGTCTTTTGAAGAATCCGATCCATCCTCCTTTGAATGTCTTCTTTCAGGATAACTTTTTTCGCTTCCTGTATTATTGTCACCCGGCGTAGTAGGCACTTCTGGGGCCGGTCCTTGACTCTTCCAGCCCTGAAGCATTCGCACAAAGACAGTTACTTTATCTATATTCGTTGTAGACGTTTTGAACTTACTAGTGAGGCCGTTTTTCAGTGATTGGAACTTCTTGCCAGTGGTTGCTGAAGTGGAAAATATTGAGTCGCGAATAGAATCTAAAACTCCAGGTCTGCGATAAAGGTACTCTTCGTTTAGTGAAGCTTGTTTCTGTATATTTCTTCTAAGTCTTTCTTTTTCCCTTAACCGCTCAACAGACATCAATTCCTCATTAAGAGAAGTTTGCTTGAATACGCCAGGTTTTTTACTTGACTGTAACCTAGGGGTATGTACTTTGAAGTTAGGCATTTCTTCCACCATACTTTTCATATCTGTGGGCTTATCTAGATCCTCATCGGCGTCATCTTCGTTTATTGACTTCTTTTGTTTAACAAGTCGAGGTTTTTTCCGAGGCTCATTTATTTCTGGTATTGGAATTGGTGGTGGCGGTGGTTCGATTTCCTCGCCACCCAGGCTGGGTAGACTAGATCGTGATCGAACTAATGCGCGCCTTTCTATGTCGGCAATATCTGTTAGGCTTCGTGACTTTATTGTTGAAGCGTCTGAAGCTTGTGTTAGTAATCTCGGCGGGAGTGCTTCATCCAGGCGTCTTAGTTCTATGGGTAGATCAGCAGCGGGTGGTTCAGGGCGCAAGCAGGGACGCTGCGGTACCCGCGCACCGATATTCCACGATGGGAGGAATGACCTTCGCCCCGCTAGCCGCTGGAGAGCTCTTCTCACAAAGGAGTAGCAGGTTTCGTTGGGTGATGAAAGGGATGACGATCCTGGGGAACCATCTCGGCTTTTCCAATGTTCAGCATTGCTGTAAAATAAGAAATGCTATATTAGAAACTGAAAAAAAAAACGAAATAGTGTGTATTGTGTTAAAAGTTATTGTGACACTTACTGGTCATGGTCAACTGAAAGGAATCTTGGAGCCGGCGTTGGTGGGCACAGTGTGACTGGTCGGTGCCAGGGTATTAATACATCCTGGAAATTATAAAAAAAATTAAACTCTCTTAGTCTCATTTCTTCAACTCTCAGTGGACGGCTGCATGGGATCTTAATGAAGTGAAAAAAAGGAGTTGAAACTTATTTTCGTAATTATCCTATTCAAAAAATATATTAGCCCTTAAAAAAGTTAAGTGTTCTGATTATTTTTTTATTTTTTCACATAATCATTATTTACATTTTAAACAAATTATAATAAAATTAAGAACATATAGGTGCTCGTATTATTAGTTAATCACAAACGTAAGACTTGAGACTGCTTCGCTTAGTAAGCTAAGTTCTGCAAACGTCAGCGATACTACCAAATAGACATTAGTTAGAACATGACCCACTTACTGGAGTGTCCTAAGTGTCCATCCAATTTCACTTTTGAGGACCTCATGAACGCTGGCGCTGCTATTGACATGTCCACTTGTTGGGCCCTAAAAACAACCAGCTAGACTAAAAGAAGAAAATTAATCAGTTACCTGTGAATGAAAGTTCCGTCCCTCATGCTCCATGGCCCACACCGTGAGGAGTAGTCTGCCACCTATCCTGGTGACTCGGGCCAGTTCCCGCAGCGCCATCGCCCGCCGCTCCACCGTGGCGAAGTGGTGAACCACGGCAATCGACAGCACTGCGTCGAACGACTCATCGCGGAATGGCAGGCATAGGTTGTCGCATGCAACCACCTGGAGGGTTGAGAAAGAATGTTAGAGGATTCATTTGGAATGGCCTGTTTCATTCGTAATTTAAATAAAGTGTAGCAGTCTGACCGGCAGTAAAAAGTACCTACTTTACTTTGTATTCACTACTGCTCTCATATCGGTGAAAAAAAAATCCTGGAACCAAAAACTTGAAGATCTTACTGTAGCCATACTTGGCTCACGAAGTGACTCAAAAAGACCAATTTAGAATAAGTGCCTCGTTGCAGCAGAATTGAGACCATCCTAAAATGTTCTGGTACTTATATCCAAACTTTGTTTCACTTTTATATCCTGTCCACTGTTCTTCAAAACATGCAGTCAAAGTGTGACCTCTGCACTGCCCACCGGCGACGTCGTGGAAGTAATGAAGTGTTGGGCCAACAAAATTTCAAATTCTGTCGTGCTAATGACTCAAGGACCTGTAAGGCCCGTATTATAGAACGATCCTCAAGCAGAGATCTCACCTGGTTGAATTGAGCTTCAAGAAGAGTTCCAATTTGAGAATTGTACCATAATACGCTTCTAAGAAGAAGAAGAAGAATCCTTGTTTGACACAATGAACTGACCTCATTATTGTGATGCCGCGCCTGTGCCGTCAGCCGAGTACACCGGTCTCCTCCTACGGTGTACACGGACGGATTTACGCTCAGGTATTTGCCGTTGCCGCAGCCTGGAGAACAAAAAAAAATTCTGTTAATATAATTATCTTATACTGCGTTCTGCCGTTCTGCCTGCCTGCCTTCGCCCGCGTGGGAGTCGTATGGGAAATGTCTTACTGGGATAAAATGTTCTATGTCCTACCTAATCCAGGTAATGGTCTACCCACCTGTGCGCCCACTGAAATCAGTTCAGCCGCGCGCTAACACCTTAAGACGAACTAAGCTATTTCCACATTTATAATATTATTATGGAGGAGCCACACGGGTCGACCTTCAAGGTTAAGCCGCGCTTGCCAAGGTCTGCGAATGGGTGACCATCATTACATACAGAGTTTACTCCGTGCCTCGGAAAACACGGCTGTCATTTGTAGATCTTTGACAGTCGTAACAGGGAGTCAGTGTCCCGAAAGTGACAACCAGTCTTATCAAGGGGTCCCGCATTACCCAGTACTAACTAGGTTGTGGAAGTCACTGCATGTAAAATACTCGTATTCAGCTGCATCCGGTAAGACTGGAAGCCGCCCCCTAATAAATTAGGGAACAGGCTAGGCAGATGATGGGCTGACTGTAGGTCCGATGTTGAACCATAGTAAAACTAAAGAAAAATCTAACTACATAAAAGGTGTAACAAGACCCTTAACGAATCCGAAAGGTACTTGCTCTCCCCATAATTGCTATCATTTTTTGTTCTAGACCATATCTGGGAACCTTCTAGATACAGAGATATTGGGGGTCAAAGTTTTAACTTTTTCACAAGTTTTTGTTTTAAATACATGTTCAGATTTTTACTCTTAACAGCGCCACGGCCCCCGTACTATTCAATCCTTCCATCAGCACAATGTTTTGAGTTCTTTACATTGAGTCCTACCGTAAAACGTGATTTTTCACCCAAAAAAAAAGAATTTGCCAGCAATAATTTTTGCGTAAAGTTAGTTTGATGTACATAATGCTTGGTTGACGGCATCGTGCAGGGTCTTGTTACACCCTGTAATAGATCTTGGGCTTTTGTTTCCGCGTTTCTTTTAGTCCTGGTTGACAGGATCTTGCTTAACCTAATACGGTTGTTTGAACAAGTAATTATAGCTGGGTTGTGGAGGTCAGTTAAGCAGTTGCTCCATGTAAAATACTGGTATTCAGTTGCATCCGGTAAATCTGAAAGCTAATCCCAAAATAGTTGGGAAAAGGCTATCTGCCTATCTGACCTCTTCAACCCGTAGAACTGTGGTCAGGTTTGTTAATTAGTTGCAAGACGTTTCAGGATAATGTTCGAACAATCCCCGATATCCATGATTTTTTGAACTATTTATGATTCTAAGTACGTATACCTATAAAAAAACACCAACACTGATTCGCGTGGGTACACTTATTAACTAAATAAATAAGCATATTTTTATGAACATTTCAAATCATGAATTCGGTTTGCAATATTTTATTTCAGTTGTAAAGGTTAAAATAACGCTTGCATACATATTCAACCTACGCGTTACACCTACGTTCGTGGGAAGCAGAAAATATGTATAATGCTTTCGTTGTATTCGCATAAAATAGCGTATTTCAGTGTATTCAAGATTCCCACAAGTTAGATTCTTAATTTGGTAATTGTAGATAATGTTAGAAAATAAAACTATGTTTGAATCAACTAGATGACTAGATTTTTTATCCAGTTTATTGTAAAATAAAGACTACCTCGTTGGTCTAGTGGTTGCAAGTGCGGCTGCTAAACAAGA
This sequence comes from Eugnorisma glareosa, assembly GCA_947578425.1. NCBI lineage: Eukaryota > Metazoa > Arthropoda > Insecta > Lepidoptera > Noctuidae > Eugnorisma > Eugnorisma glareosa. Next base: position 11,453,151 of record OX387960.1, on the reverse strand, counting down.
GGTCCTGCATGGGTTCGATTTCCGGGTCGGGCAAAGCGTTATTGGGTTTTTCTAGTAGCAGCCACGGATTCTGGATCTGTGCCCTCACCGTCTGTGGCTCACCTCCTATTACATGGGATGGGACTTAAACATAACTAGCGAAATGTGGGTGTACTATTAGGTACACCTCTGCCTAACACTTCGGGAATGTATGACAGATATTGTCCACCAGTAGGTATAGAAGAAGCAACATAGTAGTAGAAGCAGCTCCGGACACTGACACCTCCAAAAACTACTGATGTAAGTATCATTCAGTGACGTCCGCAACCCGTCCGCTATTTGTACGTAACAGTTTCACTCCTACGCCCTACGGTACTTTGCATTAAAAAAAAATAAGCTACCTACAGTCCAGCCACAGGCATAATAACTGTGAATGGACTGTAGTTGGCCATTCGAAAATAGTAGATCCTATGGAAAAGAATTGGCAAGAAACTCCATGATAGATCCCAGATATTACATAGTCCGCGTTATATATCACAGTTATACATAGACCCACTTTCTGAGGATCTACTCAGAACGCGCGTTGTAAACGAAACGTTTTTTGTAACGATTTTTGTTTTGAAATACACCTATCATAAAGCATTTTGGTTTTATTTTTTGTTTGTAGATTCAAGTCTGAAAACTAAGGTGTTACCCAGTACTAATTGGGTTGTGGAGGTCAGATAGGCAGTCGCTCCATGTAAAATACTGGTATTCAATTGCATCCAGTTAGACTGGAAGCTGACCACAACATACATAGTTGGGAAAGTAACCTTTTGCAGCAGATGATGAAAAAGTTAAGTATTAAGTGGGAAGCGAGTATTATCAATTTTAAAATCATTCGTATTTACGTTATTTTTACTCCGCGCGTTCCTGCTAGACCCACACACTGTAAGTGTTAAACCCGTGACATTTCCCTAAAGATTCGTCACTGAGTTATATGTCGTTCCCGGAATGATATAAACCTTGATTAGTTATCTGATTTGCTTGTCGGTGAGATGGTATCACTGGCACGACGCAGTACAGACAAGCTGTAGTACGTCATTTAAATTCTCAGAAGTCTTGTTAAGGGAAGAATTATGCTAAGCTGGTGTTACGCGAATGGATAAAATAAGAAAAGAGACTTAAGAGGAAGTCTGAAAGTTGCGCCGGTGAGTGAAAAGTTGTGTGGTAATCGGTAGTCGTGGTATGTGATGCGGAGGAATGAGGAAAATGTAGTGAGGATAGTTTTGAGTATATGTATAAGAGTAGAGGAAGACCAAAGAAACGATGGATGGACTGTGTGAAGGATGATATGGCTAGAAAGGAGGTGACTGCTGAGATGACGAGTAATAGAGAAGTATGGAAGAAGAAGACATGCTGCGCCAACCGCTAATGAATTAGGATAACGGCAAGAGAATGATGATGATGGCTTACTTACAAGACGTTTCAGATACATGTCGAAGCCATTAAGAAAGTAGAGATTTAGACGAAATTGTCATACATGATTGTGTAGTAGGGGCGATACCCATGTTCTATAAAACTGGACATTTCTCTCAGGTAGTCACACTTATTGATGTAGTATTGACACCGTGCCGAGTTTAATGCTACATGCTGTTATGTGATCGGCTCAAGCACATTCCGCGTCACTTCTCTAAATTCCATTTGACTTCTTGATGGCCTTTTGTCCGAGTAGGTAGGTACTGTGGGTAGCTTGCTTGTTCATCTTTTCGTTTCTAGAATGTTCTCTATCTCGCCTACAACATGACGTAATGTGTATTCCTTGCATTTGACGTCTTATATACTTGAGTTAATAAGGTATGTTGATATTAAACTCACAAAGCAGTGTGGGCAGACTAAAAGCTACCTAAATAATAATACTTGGAATATTCAATACACTGAAGCAAAGATTTTGATGTACTTTGCTGTCGGGAGCACCTGGGCGTTTCTGCGAATAAGCAATAGCTTATTATTTCCAGTAATTTTCGGATTAACATCTAAATTCATAGAATTCAGGTCGGAGCGATAGCATTTTGATAGTAATGCAAAACATTTGTCTATTTTACAATGAACTGCCCGCGGCTTTTCTCGCCGGTGTGTCTTGAATTATCGCACAGGAATAAAATGTACTAAAATAAATAGTATTCCTATACCCGAACCCTAGTCATGGTGTACCTAGGTGCCAAATTTCATAGTTGTAGGTACTTGTGCACTATGTCTTCTCCCGCGCTGATGGCCAGTCTCCGCTGAGATTAGCTGCGGCCGTAATTTAGGGGGATTATGTAAAAGTTTGAAATACTGACTGAACTTTGATCAGAACTCTTACCACCAGTCCACGAAGGAGTATTACATTACACAAGGAGTGTTGCGTTACTGGGTTATAGAAGTCAGATAGGCAGTCGCTCCATGTTAAATAGGTACTGGTATTCAGCTACATCTGTTTAGACTGGAAACCGACTCCAACATAGTTGAGATAAGGCTATATGCTAATGCGTCGATGACCAGTCTCCGCTGAGATTGTCTGTAATAGCCAAAATTCGTCAGGAGGTCCTCCACATGGCTCGAATTTTGGCCCCTTTCTTTAAACAGATAGTTTAGATACTGACCGACATCACAGACAAGGGCGCCGGGCTCAAGCTCAGACAGGAAGGCCTGCACACCAGGCGCGGGCGCCCGCGAGCTCTCGTCGCCATCGTCGCCAGCTTGTTCGTAAACGTCATGCACGTACGCGCGCTCGAGAGCCGCGCCGCGCGCTGCCGACTCGCCCGCCCCCTCCGCTACCGCGCCCGCGCCGCCATCCGCCATCACCGCACCGCCATTGCACCACGCTGAAATAGAGAAGATTTTCTGGTTAATATTCTAAAAACAATTGATAAGAGGCTCGTAGCCGAATATAAACAGCCACACGGTTGGGTCGGTTCAAGGATCAGTGACCATCCCTTGCATTTCAAGATCGTCTCTGATTAGGAAAGCACTCTGATTCGCTGTTAGATTTTTCTAATGTAGTCTAATATCACGCCTATGATCCCCGAAGGATTAGGCAGAGATGTATCAAAGTACACCGCATTTCGCCAGAATGGTTATTAAAGTCCCATGTCATAGACGCGAGCACATTGCTAGTGACCGAGCTCAAATCTACTGAGAAATTCCAAATTGAGAGACCCAATAATACTTAGCCGAACTCGGAATCGAACCCAGGAGCGTTTTTGTGATCACTAGACTAACCAGGCAGTTAATAATGTTGCCTTCTCCTCTAATTATAAAATCATTGTCCTAATAAACAGCAACTGATCTGAACAACTGACCGCTCATAGTGTCACCGTGTGTGAAATGTTTTCTTTTATGTAAACTGAAATGTGTATGGTGTACATAATAAGAATATTCTATGTATCCATCTGATCAACAGCTTACACTGTTTCCTAACTCGCCATCTTCAGTATTTATTTATTTATTTTAGGATCTCCAACAAAAGCTATACAAAAAACAGTGTTAGATACTCGTACCATTTCTAATACCATTGTCCATACAACAACAGGTATTAGGTAGGTGTACTCCTTCACTTATAGGAGACCACAGCGGGCACAATAAAGTTAAAAACTGGGCACTGGCTCCTGTAACACAGGTCTATCACCTAGCACACGAGTCAGGGACCTCACACAATTTTCAATAATCACCATAGATAAGAGAATAAAATAAAGATTATTGATTATTGAACTAAGCTAAAAATTAAGCCCCTAATAACTAAAATAAATTTTGGCAGTTTAAGAATGCTAAAACAAAAGTATACGTAACGTCACCTTTAAAAAGCGTCAAAAGACTAAACATTCAATGACGATAAAACAGAATACCTATGACGTTACTTCTGCATTTTTAATCGATGACGCTAACGTTTTTCTATTGATCCTCAATTCTAAATTTAAACGACACAGTTCGCGTGGGTTCAGTCGCGGCTGTCGTCATTGCTCATGATTTTTTAATGGAATCAATATTAGCGTTTGCGTTGCATCGGCCCCATAGGTACCAATCGGTATAGCCACGAGGAGGCTTTGCATGTACCTTTTAATAGAAATAATGACATAATTGTCCTAGCGATAGAACGTAGACGTCATACTGACGCAGTGCCTATTGCAGCTGTCTTTCGCAAAGTTTTCTTTCAGAAATAATGTCGTTTACATTTTATTGAAAGGGGGTTATGGAATATTTGAATTAGGTTTATGGGAAACATATAATTTTGCACTGTTTTAGGGGTGTTTTGCTGCACCTAGATGGAGTGTCTAGTAAGATATACATATCTAGATAGCAAAGAACAACACGAACGTGTTGAACTAAGAGTTAAAATTAGACTAAATATAGTTCTCGAAAAGTAAGTTAGGTTTATATAGACACTTACCTAGGTGTATAATAACAACGATGTTATCCATCAACATTTTAACAAAATTGAGCAAACGAACGAATTTGTATGTTTTTTACACTTTTGAACGCCAGAGCATAAACGCACGCGCGTGCCCTCTACGCCAAGCCACAATTTCACCTACCATTTGGCCACATATTTGTGTCGTTTGGCGTAATGGGCACGCGCTTGCTTATCCCGTATAAGTGACAATGGCGTTCAAAAGGTTCAATTACGACAATCAGTTTTCAAAACAGTCAATCGAATCGACCGAATATCACAATTCGTGTTCCAATAGGTACTTTCGATAAATAATTTCAAGTAGTTTTTCCCCGCGCCTCCTCAGCGTTCCTATGATGGAGCGCGCGGAGTTAATTGCGCCGCCATTATAAACAAAAGCTATGTGTAATTGTGTTTATCACGTGTAGCGCGACCCGCTGACCCGAGTCTCCCCTCCCGCGATATCCCGGGATAGGGGCGTCACATCCCAGATGTTTCTCGGTTAACGATTTTCCGGGAAAACAACTAAGAACCTACCTGGGAATTTGATTTGTTTTGGACGGTTAATCAAATTACTTACTTAATAATTGATGATGGCTTTGTATTTAAGTAAATAGCGCACACGTGTTCGATGTTTTATTGAGTTAGTAGGCTTCTTTTTTATTAAAGTGACACTTTTTCATTACCAATATGGCAAGGAAATGACGTTAACTGCTGGACACTATTCAAGTTTGTCTGAAATTGGAGTTCCTCACATGGTTACTGACGTATGTAGGTTTTTTTTATGGTTCTTTTTTATATCAGATACTTAAATAAAATAATAATACCAGCCTATTACTGTCCCACTGCTGGGCAATGGCCTCTTCTCATACAGAGAAGGCACGAGCATTGATCACCACGCTTGCTCAAGAGAGTTAGAGATTTCAGACTTGCATTATTAATTGATGGCCGGTTGGCGCAATGGCTGAGCGAGTGACTGCTGCGTTGCGTGTCGCGGGTTCGATCCCCGCACGGAACAAATATTTGTATGGCCTACAGATAGTTGTTCCGAGTCTGGCTATTTGCACATGTGAGTTTAAATGTTTGTAAACGTACCCACGATACAGGAGAAATTCCTAGTGTGAGGCAACGTTATACAAAGAAAAAAATATATAAGTCCAAGTGTCCTCACGATGTTTTCCTTCACCGATATTAGTGATATCACATAATCGGATACTTAATAATCATAATCTAGTTTGTGACCATACCAATTGATATTGGCCGTTGGAATTTTGTAAGTTTATTAAGAAAAAAAAATATAATTACAGATTTAAATGATATTTTTTACACAGCCGCCTGAAATCCCGGAAGGGTTAGTCAGAGGTGTATACTAATGGATACCTATTAGTACACTCACATATCGCCAGATATGTTAAAGTCCCATGTAAAAGGGGGCGAGCCTATTGCCACCAACCGGGCACAAAGCCAGCCTCCGTGGTTTTTACTGAGAAATTCCAGAAGGAAAAACCCAAAAACACTTCACCCGACCCGGGAATCGAACCCAGGACCTCATGCTCAGCAGTCGCGCTTGCAACCACAAGACCAACGAGGCAGTCCAATGATATTTTTACTTATACCTGATTTTGTATTCACAGCCAGAATATAAACGTATGTACAACGAAATCAAAGACTAATCGATAAAGCTCATCTATTGTAATGATAGTAGCTCCCTTTATTTAACAAAACACAGTCGCTCCACCGAGCAGCCCTGTGCGTTCCTCGGCGGTCCCGCTCTATCAGCTATCTGCTTTTAACTTAACCCCATAAATCTGAACAGTTCACAGGCGTGACTACGCTACTTCCGTGTTCCCTTAAATTGAACAGCGCCACTTTTTGCCCCCAACACTTCGCATTCTAGCAAATTCTCCCCGAGAATTCTCCAATGGCAATTTCGCGTATTTGATATTGCCATTGTATAAATTGTTATCGCCGAATGCAGACGTTTCACGTTTTTCTATTGTTTTTATTTTTTAAACTGTAATTTAAAAGCGTTGTAGATTTTCTTGGAATTTTAATGTAACTCGCTGAATCTGTTTAGGTGCCGTTCATGTAGATCGCAAATGTTCACAAAGTATTCCGAGTATTTGCATTGATTTTTGATGCATTTTCTTTTCAAATATTTAACTAAATTATAATAATAATAAATACGTTTTGGAATTGAAGCTTTTCTAGTATTCTGAATAAACTGGACAATCGTAGCCTAGCTACGGCGTAACTCAGGCGGGGCTTCGAACTACAGCATATAGCTCGTAATGAAGAGTTGGGCCTCCTTATGGGTACTTAAATGCAAATGCTGCTCAAAGACCGAACCTGCATCCGTGAAGAAATTGTTTCATTAGTATAAAATAAAATAGGTTAGATATGAGGAGTTCTGTTCATTTAATGTTCATTTTTCCTTAGTTTGTAAGCCCTGGCTGGGGGCCTTAAAGTAATTTTCGGCCACAACAGGATAGTCCGGTTAAGCAGCTTTCACCTCAGTAGAGTTGTTGCGCTGCGTTGTTCTTAGTATTGTATTAAATCGATCAACAAACTTTGAACACCAACCAACATTTGCGACCACATCAATAGAAGCCATCATTAAATCCTCCTCTCTGAACTCAAACTCTCGCTGACCAAAATCCATATAAAATCCAAGTGTTATATGTATTTTATTGGTTGTAACATCAGATCTGGTCGTTAGTAAACAAAGAATAATATAAAATATGTGAGGCATGTGTGCCGCGGGTGCTTGCCCAAACATTTTATTAACAAAGTTTGGGAATCAGCTAAACGTTCGTCCGGGCTTCCTGCGCCTTGCCCTTATTGTGGGATCCTTTGAAATATAAGGACAGCTATTTATAGAATATGGGAGGAAATGTAACGTTGCGTCGTTGGAATTACCATTTTGCATTTGGTAAAGTTTTCAGTAAATTGGGGTAGTGATTCTGCTGGTGAAGAAGATAAATGGCTTGATATTGGAAGGTCTTTTAGTAGTAATAGTTTAGTGGTTTGTCATAGGTCTCGAGTTCGAACACAAGACCTCAGATTTTTCAGATTCATGTGCGTATTGTAAAATTATAACTTGCTTCGTTGAAGGAAAACATCGTGAGGAAACCAAACTACTAACAGCATGCCTGAGAAATATTTCTCGACGGCATGTAAAGCCAAGTCAGAGGCCCTTGAGCGGCATAAACACTGGGTTAGGCACTAACCAGCCGATAAAGAAACAAAAGGAAGCGCTTCTGCAAAGAGTAGAATACCACTGCTAAGTCTTATGTCTCTTAGCTATACAATACAAATCTTTTTAAATTACAAGGTTATTTGACAAAAAATACTATTAATAGGGAAAATTACCGCTTTTGGGGCCGCTTTTGAAATAAGTAACCGCCTATTATACATAAAACATATCTAAGAACCATCGTCAAGAAACTAGCTTTCAAATAAAAAAAAAACTGCATTCAAATCGGTTCACGCGTTAAGAGCTACGGCGCCAGAGACAGACACACGAAAACACACGAAAACACACATAGCGGTCAAACTTATAACACCCCTCTTTGCGTCGGGGGTTAATAAAAGAAATTGGATTAAAGCTAAGAGATGGAAGTTACTATGGAGACATAGTATCTTCCATCTTACCTTTAACCCAATTTTTCATAAACAACACCGCAGCCATTTAAATCTCATTAAACAAACGCCGGTCTCGCAGGATTAATTTAACATAGTTTTCTATCATAACATGTTTATAAAGTAATCGAATGGCCGGGAAGGGAGCGTGCCGGTTGCTTGGCAACGCATCTGGGACATAAACCGGGTCGCCGGGAAACCTTCAACCCTCCCCGGGCGGACGCCTGAATGCATCGGTACGATGTACCGACGGTGATAATATCGATGTACTCGCGAACCGTGTTAGGATTTGAAATTTAAAACGAACGGTGGATGGGGTTTGGAGAAGCGATTCTTATTTTTTATCGTACGCAAAAAATACATAGAAATTGTTGTAATACGACTTAAAGCAAGATTAACCCTTGAGTTTTCTTACAGAAAACCTCGTTGTGATAGTGAAGAGCTCAAGTATGAACAGAAGGTACTTACTTTAATATAAAACTAAACTAATGTATGTTGTTAAAATATTTTGATATAGAGAAGTACCTTGATGAATTTATCGTGGAATCGTGGTGTATGTTTTTCGTGAAACGATTCAAATCTTTAGTCATATGTAGGTCATCTATAGTTTTTACAGAGTGATTTATGAAGCTAAAAGTTTCAGTACAACTTAACCAAGCATTACCCATGTGCTGAATGTAAACTCATTCTAATTATTTCTGTTATGAGTATGAACTCATCAGCTGTATTATCAACCCTATCAACGGCATCTAAAACTCATTTCGATTACTTCTAACCGTCATCATTATAACCTCTTCCGAATATCCCCAACAATAAAAAAAAAAACGATTCATAACCACGTTCGACTGTAATCATCATTATCACCAGCCTATAGCAGTCCACTGCTGGACATGGGCTTCCTCAATCGCACGCTACTCAACTCGATTCTCAGCATTTCTCATCCAGTTGCTACCAGCCACACAGCGGAAAGCGACGCTCGACTGAGTCGCGATCGTAAACAAAACGGTTATCAATATTTTTTAAAACATGATACCTATACAAACTACTTGCATATCTATTCGTTCAAAGCCGGGGTATTAGTGGGGGTCGCAATGCGGGCTGCCTATCGGATAGCTATTTGTGGCCCTCTCGCCTTTCCATCAACATCATTCGATACGGATTAGTCTTCAAAAGGCATTTATTGATTTCTCTTGCAGTTTGCAGCTAAACGACTGATAGCTCGTTTGACCAGTGGGATTTGAAAACTCTATGGTGTAGTTTTTATTTTTGTGGATTATTTTTTTAACTTTTTTATCTATTTCGTTTGGAAGGACCTAGAGGCTTGTGTGTTATTGACGTTGGCCAGATTTGTGCTTAGAGTTAACTCATCATCATTATTTATTTAAACTTTATAATAAATAAATATCGCAGGACATTACACACAGCGCCATCTAGGTGCCACACTAAACAACGAGGCTTGTGTCGTGGACACCAGATAGTTGATACTACTACATAGATACTTTTTTGTTTGTAAATACATACTTATTATACATATAAACATCCATGACTCGGAAACAAATGTCCATGCTCATCACACAAACATTTGCTCCTACCGGGATTCGAACCCGGGACCCTAAGAACGTAAGGCAGCCTCACAACCGCTACGCCATTCGGGTCGTCAAGTCAAGTCAAAAAAATTATGTACAAGTAAAAACTGTACAAAGGCGGACTTGAAGCCTTGGCCATTTTTCGCATTATCTGCCTAGCCTTTTCCAATGTATGTTGGGATCGGCTTCCGGTCTAACCGGATGCAACTAAATACTAGTATTTTACATGAAGCGACTGTCTATCTGACCTCCACAACCCTGTTAGTTCTGGGTAATACGATGCCCTTGGTAAGACTGGTTCTCAAACTTTCGGGGCCTGACTATCTATAATGACTGTCAAAGATCTACAAATGACAGCCGGGACCAACGGCTTAACGTGCTTTTCGAGGCACGGATGAAACTCGGTATCTATGTAATGGGTGGTCGCCCATCCACGGACCAACCTAAGCTAGCGTTTACCTGGAAATCGAACCGTGCGTCTATTATTATTTAGCCACAAGGAATCAGGAACACAAAAACGGTGTTCCTAGTAAAAATGCCTATGTTACGTATTAGTGAAAAACTTGCATGCCGTTAAATACACAAAAGTTGTCTCCATACAATTACAGCTAAGCCGAATGCTTTGTCATTTTATAGTAATGAATGGTTTATATCCGTAGTGGGTAATCGATCGTTAGAACTTAGTAGCTGCTGACGTATTCATGGTACGGAACTAAATTATATACAGAAATGTTTTGTACGCAATATTAATTACAGAAAATAGTAGGCATATTGGCCAGGTAGCACTATAAGCAGGTTTACGGAAGTTGAGATGACTTGAGTAGCTTAAAATATTACCTACAACTAGGTGACAAAGCGTACTGTTAGGCAAGATTCAAGATTCTTTATTTGCATTGCAAAAATGGTACATTATACAAAAAAAAAGTTTTCACATATTTCGCTTACTTCATTCAGCATGCAAAGTTAAAATTAAATTCAAATTAAAATACTAGTACAGTACTATATGTATGTACTCGTAATTTAGGTACTAATGTATTTAAAAAAATAATAAATTATTTAAGGAAAATAAAACATTATCTTTGACAATTTTATCCTAAGAATTAAAAATACTTGTGTGTTAAAAGGAAAGTAATAAAATTTGAAAAAAAAAATACAAAGATAATAAGCTAGTTAACCATTAGAAATCCGTTTATGGGTCAAAAACTCATTTATTGAAAAGCCATTTTTTTTTGTTATGGCTGTGTATGTATCTTGGAGCTCGGTTTATAATTTCAATAGTGGAGACTGGTTGAAAAAGTCCCTACATCGTTAGAAGTTGTAACCTCTGGCACGTGTAATAACATTGTATCCGACCATACCTACTTATTATCCGTGATATTGATTCGTGCCATGATTCTCATTCGTCATATTTGATTTGCATCGCTGGCGGGTCGACGGTGAATCCTATTGACTTTAGCTTGTATCTTTGTCTCCTGTGTTTTTGGTGTACTCATAGCACCTGATTCGATTTACCTTACGTTGTCAATTCCCCTGTTTTAAAGTAAAAGATACAAATTTCAAACTTATGGCCTTGTTGATTTGCTTTTATTTTAAAAGTTCCATCTCAAACCGATACAATGTTATAAATTATATAAATCTTACTTAGGTCATCATCACATTCTTTATCCCAATTTAAATGGACTCAGCGACGTCTTAGGGTTGAACCTCATCTTGCAGCACGGAATCGTACTTTTGAGAAACAGAGTGGGAATGCTACCGCACGCAGCAGCATTTACGATACGACGCTCTGTCACTCGCTCTAGCAAATGGCTCTAGAAAAGGACAGGAGCATGAAAAAGTGCGATTCCGTGCTGCCAGATGAGGTTCAACCCTTATTAGACATTAAGAGCGAGTTTCCCCTAATAACTGAACGCGATCATGATATCTAAACCGCGCTCAAGGACCAATATTCCAAAGCAATGATGACACTGACAGCTTTTATACAATTTCGCAACCAAAAAACTTCAGCGAATTTAGTTCCAAAAAAAAACAAAAACGAATAGTAGTTTCTTAAAGGCAAGATCCGCAAGATACCAGGCGCGCAAAAAACAGTAGGAGATATAAATATTAAAATGTTAAATTAAAAGCTCGTTTGTGTGCATCGTTCGGTGGGGCGGGTCGACGGCCGCGCGACCTACTTGCAGCCGAAGCCGCGTGCTGCAGACATCCACCATGAAATATGGACGGAATCTGATACTGTTACAACGTTTCCATTTGAATAATATGGAAATAGTTCTCCCATTTTCTTAACGGCCCCGTTTGGGTTACTATTCTGGGAGTTTATTTTTCGATAGTGTACACGCAGCTACTTTTATATCTAATGTTTGCTGTGGTTTTCTTTATTTGGTAATGTACCTAATCACCGAGAAAACCATACAGACGAATAAGTGGAAGATTATTGGGGAGAACTTTACTCAGCAGTAGGACAATATAGGTTAAAAAAAACTGCTGAAAATAATATACGATCGTGTCACATCAAAACAATGAAGTAGTTTTGGTAATGCAATGATGTCTGGAATTTCGGTGGTTCTGAATCTACAGTGAATACCACCAAAGCTGCTTGAAGTCAAAGGAAATTACTGAAAGTAAACGTAAGTAACGTTTGCGTACTTACGAATTCTGAGTTAGTTGATTAGTTAATGTTAATAACCAAACCAGCCAGAAGGACTATGCAGGGATGTCCTTATTTCTTAATCGTCTTCGATAAGAAAACACAAATCGCGTACAGCGCAGGGTGCCTGGATATACATTACACACGTAACATGTGTTATACACGTGTGCCTCCACAAAAAGTAGTACGCAATAAGGATGCAGTTATTGCACACATACATACTTTACATACGTGCAGGGTGGCTGTAAAGTCATTAAAACTTCCCAAGTTGGTATTTTTGCTGGCTTTCCTTAACTATTTGCGAAGTCTACATGAAATTAATACAAATTGGCGTCATTAGTATTAGCTTGAAATTTTCAGACGAGTAACTAAACGAAGTTTGGATATTACATAGATTCTTGCGGTGTTTTCTTTGACATACGGATGGAGAAAGGATCTCTAGATATTTATTCAGTAAATCTGTTTTTCTTTCTGCCTGAGTTAAAGTTTTCAATCCGTGTTCTTGTATTTAGTCCGTTTGCTGTAAAGTCTACTGCTTCTTAAGGCTTGAACTTGGCTGACACGCCGCGTGTCTAAATTCGCAAATTAAATATTTGTGTGTTTAACTTAGAGCGAATTAAGATTAAGGAGCAAATTCTTATTCTGTCCCTATTCTAACTGATGCAAGACCACCCCAGACATCCCATGAAATGGGGGCTATCGCGTGTGAATTCACCGCTAGAGGCGCTAGTGTAGCGCGAGGGCACTAAAATGTCAGATGTCATAGAAAATTGACGCGTTGCGTGCTTTTTTATCACGTATTTTTACTAATATTCACAATATTGTGGTTTAGATTGAGCTATTCCTGATTAATTATGGCTTGAAGATTTTAAGTAGCAACTTATGATCTTACAAGTTAGTACTTGGAGGTAAAATTATTTTTTAATGTTTCATGCTTGCTAATTTTGGGGAGAATATTGTAAATAAATTATCTGAAGTTTACACTTATTGTTATACGTATTAAAATGAACTTTTTATGAAGTTATTGGTACTTTTAAGTATAAAATAGAATTATTGACATGACCATAAGCGACAGTGGCGCCATCTGGTGAGCTCAAAAACGATAGCCCCCATTGGCCAAGCATACGATATTGATTAGGAGAAGAGGCTACCGCTTGCTCAATGAAATTTAGATTAAATCAAAAGTGAATTGGTTCTTAAATGATAAAGAATAGGGAATACTAAATATTAGAAAAATATGGAAGAAGAAATATTAGAAACATGCTGTACAAACCCCAAATAAATTGAGATGAGAGGATCATCATTCCACCATTCTAAAAAAATATCTAGCTACCTACAGATACTGCATTATTTTTATGGTACAAGTAGTAAACATAAATACATAACTAAATATACAGCGTGTAACAAAAAGGGTATAATCATACGGAATACTGGTACGGACCATCAAACTGAACAACTTTCTCTATGGGACCACCATCGAAATCGTAAAAAAATAATCAGCTGTCCTATACAAAATCTCAATACCTACTCGACCCTAATGTATGGTACAGCTGATTATTTTTTTACGATTTCGACGGTGGTCCCATAGAGAAAGTTGTTCAGTTTGATGGTCTATACCACAGTATTCCATATGATTATACCCTTTCTACACGCTGTATACAAAGATGCGGGGACAAAAATAGCATTTCCATTTCAAAGAATACAATCTGTAGCACGATATCGACTTGACACGACACGAAGTTTTTGGTAGGGGCGAGTCTTCTTCGAATTTAACCAGTGTATATCTAAACAGTTTTAGTAAGTAACAATAGTGTTTTGAATCAGATGAACACATTCAAGTTGCCTTACTACGATTTTAAATTAAATAAAACAATGTAATCAAAATATTTTCGAGCTATAAAACAAAAATTTTTCTTCAACGCCATATTTTTACAAGGACTTGTAAATTGCTCTGAGGTGGTAAACGTCGCTATTACGGCTGGAACTTTATAAGTTTACCATCAATCCATCACCGCGTAAGTGCACAGCAATTTTAATAATGTTCTTTTATAGTCTACGAAATACTAAACGGTGTTCGAGTTAAAATTGTATTGGCGCCCGACGTGGGACCTCTTTCAGAAATGAAAACTGAGAATATTAGAAAAGGCAATACTTAAAACGAAATAGGATTTACGAATCGTACCGAGCTAAAACAACAGTGTTTAGATTTCGATACATGTTGAAGCTTTTATACGATTAAAATACTTACGAGCAACACGGTACCGTTGCAAAAACTAAACAATAAAATGATTTTTCTTGGCAACTCCTGCAGCGTTTTGCAGATTCAAAGTTGAACGAACTGAGCTTGTCCCGGCCGACCAATGGGGCGTCCGTACGCGCAATGCGACGACCTCATTGGACGGCGGTGCATTCAAAAGAGCTGCACATGTGACGTTTTTGGAACAACACCACATTATTTACTGTCTCACGTGTTTTGGATACCGCACTTTTTGTTTCATTTTTAACCGTTTCCAGACTATTTATGAGTGTCTGAAAGACTGTATGGTTATCGTGATAGTGCATGTTTAACTATCGCGAAAACTTTACACAGATAGCCAGTTATGTATATCTTTAAAACTGCACTTTAAAATGAATTATTTTACCGAATATCCATCGACAAAATTATATAAAGGGTGTAACAAGACCCTTCACGAAGCCGAAAGGCACTTGCTCTTCCCGTCATTGCGACGATTTTTTTGTTCTAGATCGTACCTGGGAACCATCCAGTTACGGAGATATTGGGGGCCAAAGTTCCAACTTTTTCACTTATTTTTTTTTTAAATACGTGTTTTTACTCTAAGATTTTTACAATGTTTTGAGTGCGTTACATTGAGCCCTACCGTAAGACGTGATTTTTCACCCCACAAAAAAAGTCGTTGCCCAGCAATAACTTTTGCGTAAAGTTACTTAGTTTGATGTACATAATGCTTGTTCGACGGCTTCGTGAAGGGTCCTGTTACACCCTGTATTTTAAATGTTAGCAAAGTAGGTATTTTAACGAAGAGGGAAATACAGCGGAATGCGGGACAAATGTAGAAATGCAGTGTTTTACGAAATCTTGAAAGTAAAACAATTTCTGCCAACGTTTAAGAAGAAGATTAGAAGTTATTAAGCTAGTATCGTGTCTGTGCAGCAGACACAGTAGATTGTCATTAAATAGTTGTTTTGCAGTACATGTAAATCACTCGGCGTCGCCTATTTGGATGCCGCCCAGAAATCTGAATAGCTTAAGTTTATGCAAGCCATACCTTACTATATTTAGCTCAATTTTACTATGTTATATATGATTGTCTATAAATGCGGAAGACGGTCTCATCGAGTTTTGAAAGATTTCGAATCCTTATTTTTTTTGTAAGTACATATTCTTATGTAAAATTTTATTTAGTAAAATAGGTGCAACGGTACAACTTACTTGCGTCCTTATATCAAAAACAAGTATTCTGCATAGGTTATGTACTTTTGATAGGTAACACAGTTAATATAGCATAGCATCGGTAAGTGTATGGAGGATATAATGAAATATACTCAATTTTATGAAGTAAAACACCTAATAGAAGACGCGGCCCCTTAATCAATTGGATTGATGGTGTTAGAAGGGGAATCTTTGATTTGAATACATTTGTAGCTTCTCCATACGTTTTGATTTTTTCGTGCATTAGGAGTTCATTTGCTCAATTGTATAATATAGTCACGATAAAATGAGAAAGTATGTGACCGTCTTCTCCCGACTCGAATAACGGCTCGAAAAATGTTTGAAAAGCTTGTGATATTGTAGGGAATAGCGCGATGGTAGACAGAGGAGAATTGAAGAAGAAAAAGGTACGACCTCAATTAACTTGTGACAAGGTCAGATTGATGATGTGTGTGCTGTAGAAAAATAGTAGAAAATATATGAAAGTTACCTGCTGACTGCGTGACATCTTTTTACCATGGCATTAGCTCATATTCTCCTATCACACTCAGACTCATGAGGAGACTTTTGGTCGAGTTCAAATACAGGATTGATAACGGCGAGAATAGACTATTCTAGAGTACTTATTTATTGCATATACACCGTAAGGGAAAGAATTTTCAGCAAATTGCAAATTACATCAATATGCTGGTTTTTTTGCCGATTATATATACATATACAACTGAAAAAATTACAGTTGTGATTTGATTATAAGGACTATGTAAGTGGGTAGTCAATTCGTTGAAAACAAATTTAGCTTACATAAATTATTGAGCCTAGGTTCTTAAGTTAGACTATTTTCTAAATATTTGGAACTTTTAGTCATAAAATGGAACAGTGAGCCTACTGGGGCAAGCAACAAATTCTCCAAGGATACAACAACATGAATGCAGTCGCGTTTGAAGACGTTCAATCCGTTTAGCGGCTGACAAGATTAGCGTCTCTCACACTCCCGCGACGCCTTATTCATACAGACAACTCGGTTATAACTTTATTCGCTTATACTCTGTTCCTATTTTGAACCATCCGTTGTAAACGTCTTATTTTTTCTTGGAACTAACCAAAAAATACTACCTGTGAATGCTACCAAAGTATAAAATCTTCATTGTATATATTCTCGAATCTCTCACAATGATTATGATACCCGTAATGTTCCATAATATCTGCAGGATTTTGTTGACACAATTGTGGTTTACCGTTTTAGGTTCGTTGAAAGAAATCTGAAAAATTTCATCTCAAATAAAGAAGAAACTTTTACTGACACCCAGTCTCATGGATAAATTGTCAGTTGATTTGATTCAGCTAATTAGTCATCACTTTCTGATTCATTTAAGATAGTTTTCATAAAGAGAAAACCGAATTTTGATATAATAATAATAATTCTTTATTTTCGGACAACAATGATCCAGCGTCTTAGTAAACAATAATATAACTTATCACTAGTGTTAGTAGTTAAAATACAATAGAGAAGAAGACAGAAATAGTTTTGTGAAAAGGACATCCCCAAATTAATGGTTAGTGATTGTCCTTCTCACAAAACTTTTGATAATCGGAGAGTCGATACTCTCCGCCACAGTTTTTAGAATACTGTTGCCACTCGCCCGCAACCTTGACAACAGCGACGTGGTTCTCTTGCGAATGACGGCGTGGAAGCCGTGGAAGTTCGGTTTTGCCCAAACATAGCAGAAGCGCTGCACCATCGTGGCAGTCCCAACAGCATCCTAAAAATATTATTATACTGAACGCGTAGGTCATCCAGCGTTCTTTTGGTATATGTGATGCCTGTAAAGACATGCAAAATTAAACAAAACTTATTTTTTCATTTGTTTTGGTTAGTTTTAATCGGCACACACACATATACGGTGGCCATAATTCAAAATAATATTCAGAATCGAAAAGTACCTAATATTTCTTCTTTATTGTAGAACTATTATAAATTCCAAAGATTTTCTTTACGGCCATATCACGCAATTACCTTTCATGGGGCTAATTTTAATGATCCTTAACATTATAATGAAAAGCACATTAAGAGCGAAAAGAAATTAAACACATATTATTAGTGGCCCTAATTTTCTCTGCATTTAAACAATAAACTTTAAAACTAAGCTAAAGTAAACTGAAACGTAAAATAGTTTATTACTTTTGCACCAATTCGTACAAAGTTTTCAACAAATGAGACCGTAAATAGTGTTCAGTTTGTGTTAACATGAAAATGCGGAGGCTTGCATCATAAAATGCAGGGAAGCAAGCATGGACGGGCGTTATCTTGGAAGTAACGTCAAGATAAAAAGTACGTTAAGACTCTTTGTGAAGCACCTCCACATTTGACATTGAGCTTTTAAAATTTCGCATTCTTCAAAGGGAAATTTTAAAAAGCTTTTATTTTGGTGCATAGCTTCATTGTTTACCGGTAAAGATGGGAAGACATGTAAAGCCCCTGCTTTGTTTCTAAAATTGTATTTATTTCAGACTCCTTTATAGGCGATATTCACCATTCTATTGTTATTCGTTTAAAGAAAATTGATAGTTTTATATCACCTCAAACTACAAATATATCTGGATTAAATCTTCATAGTTACGAATAAACTTAAATAGATAAAAGGTATCAAAATTAAACTGTACGATCAAAATTAGTCGGCCCCACGCTGGGCACCAAAGCTATTGGCGCCCAACTGTCTGATTTATACACTGTTATTCATTTTTAGGTATTTATAGCTCCAATAAATAAAATGGAGGAAGAAGAAAATAAGCTGGAATTCATCCTTATTAAATCTTTGTTGCATAAATATGGAATGAGTGGGGACAAACGGTATCATAGACTTGTGTACTTTCAATCGGTGCCTTGATGTTCACCAACGACAGTTGGTTCAAAACTATCCATGTTTTTGATCATGAGAAGCGATGTTCAGTTCACTGCCCCATAAACATACATGTTAGTTATTAAAGAAGGAAACCTTCTTTGTTAATAAGACTAGCACTTCGCCCGCGACTTCGTCCGCAAAAATTGGGATAGCTCAGCTAATATGCATGATATAAATATAATTTATAGCCTATAGCACCCACGAATAATGTCGTTTTCTGCCAGTGAAGGGACCATTAGTTCCGGAAATTACCCGCTACATACAAACTAACAAACTTATAAATACATTTTACCTCTTTACAATTAATATAGAAGTATAGATTAGGTTAATTAATCATTATATGAGGCAAGAAGGAGCAGTAGTGGGGTGACTACAATAAGTACCACTAGACTGCCTCGTTGGTCTGAAGTGTTATTTGTTTTTTTCCCACCAGGAATTTCACAGAAGCAGCCACGGAGTCTGAACGTGTGCCCAGTTGATGGCAATAGGCTTGCCCCCTATTTTCATAGTACTTAGCAACTGGCGAAATGTGGGCGTTCTATTGGCTAAGGGGATTACAGGCGTTCTGTTATAAGAAGCGGTACTTTCGATAATAACTACTGTGCACGCGTGTGTGTGTCTACTATGTTTAACTAGTCGGAACCAGTGCGGGACCGCACTGGCAGGACCCAATGGGCTGCGTCTGGCAATACCAACGACGCAGCTTTATGTATCCCGGCTACACCACACCACGAAGGTTGAGGAGATCGTGGAGTATGTCCGGTCGAAGACCAGCTGGACCTTGAGGGTTGAGAAGTTGGAGTCGCGCCACAACACGAATTTCAAGTCGTTCGTGGTGCGAGTTCCGACTCATCATATTGAGACCTTCCTCATGGAAGAGTTTTGGCCGAAGGGTGTCATGTATCGACGTTTCCGCGGAAGGCTACGTGACACCACGCAGCGCAACACGACGCCGTCACTTCGTGTACAATAGTTATATTTTCTGGTTTTTTATATATATGTATGATAGTCTTTAAGGTATTTATGTTATGGGTCTTTGTAACCTGAAATAAATGATATATTATTATTATTATAACCGTTTAAGCATCTAATTATTGGATAAAGAAAGATAATAATAAAACGAATGTATCACAGAGCAATTCAATTTCATTGGTCATTTGGTTGTGGCGGGTATGAGTTGCGATTGTCAAAGTTCCAACTGTGCGCGGAACTGGAACGCATTTGGCAACTAGACCGCTAACTCGGACGCGAATCGAAATTATATCTCGAGATTATATTTAATTGCAGTAGAGTTTAGTTGAAACTTTTGTGGAAGTACGATGTTTCTTACGAATTTTAGACTGGACTTCTGGTTCATTGAATTGGTACCTGAAACAGGCGGTTTTACAAATGAATAGTTTTGGTATAAATAGGTAGTATGCTTTTAACCTGTAACTTTCACTATCAATTAGATAGATAGCTAGATAGAATACTCTTTATTGTACCTACACCATAACAACTTGCCAATGAGAAAATCAAATTCATATTGTCTTAGCGCAATATAGGTAAGCGCCATAATTTTTCTTCCAATACTTAATTGCCAGTATCCACTACTATCTATTGCTTCTTTTGCTGAAAAGGTGAAATGAGGCAATAAAGCATTATTAAATAGATTTCCTCTAGTAGTTGGAAAACTCTTGTTTTTTTATTGCATCCTCCTACTGTCCATTACTAAGCAAAGGCTTCTCTATTTCTCACGGCTGTTGAAGCATGAAGCCGTACAACATCCCCAAAACAACAAACAAACATTTGAACCAAAACTGAAAACACCAGCTTTCGAATCTTTCAATTAAATCCAGTAGCATTACATGTACATACAATATTTACAAGGGGCGAGTTCGTACCGCATCTGGCAGGCAGCGTGGTTGGCCAACCGCCCAACGATCGGCGACCCAATTACTATGTCGAGTTACGAGCTCCTACTTAGTCAGTTGTGGTATACCTGATTATTTACTGCTGTTGGGCTGCTTTGTTTACGCACGTTTTGTTTGCGGACGGTGAAGTATCAAGATTAGGTGGTGCAACTATAAGTTGCAGGAAAGTTTTAAAGTTTGCAGTTTTTGTGCTGCTGGTACCTATTTTAGCTGTTAGTTTGGATGGAGTACTGTAAATTTTTGTAAAAGACAAAGAATTGATCTGAATGGTCCTTAAACTATACAGGTGAAATATTATATAATATTATAATTAACTCTTACTGTCACGTTTCTGTGGCTGCTGGTCAACCATTGACAAAAGTAAGCATAGTGACATTGTAGCTCTGTTCTATTTTATTTACCTGAATTAGAGCAATAAATAAAATCGGAGTATTAGGCTGATTTGGAAAATAATTGTTTTTAATTTTCAATAGTCGCTAGGGCCGTATGTACAAACACGAGGTCCAAAAATTTTAGTAAACATTAAATAAAATACAATTAATGTCTATCTTTGGTATTATCACCATCACAAACGATATACCCCTAACATTTCGAACATTAAATTCTAGGTACCTATATCTAGGTATAATTCATATTCTGTGTTTATAAATTGTCGCAGACATAAAACATCAATTTATTCATATCACGGCTTACAAAAACCCCAATCGAGACATAATACAGTATTGGAATAACATTTGTTTTGGCAGTCGATCCACAGACAGAATAATTAGCAGGCGATGCTTTCATTGAAGGCTGTCATCATGTTGTGACGTCATACTCACCCCGCTCCCCATACATAAAGGTCAAATATCGTAGATACCTACGTAACACACTCGTTTGAGCAAAACAAGAAGCTTTGATGGCATCAGTTTAATTTCCGAATAAAAAGGTTTTAAAATAACTTTGTTTTTGTTACATATTAATTATGTAAAAAAAACTATCGATATCACCAAAAACAGCATTTTTCTGGACATTTAAATTAGTCCCACGCTGGGCGCCATGAAAGTTTTTAATTGCTACAAAATGAAGGTAGCACGACAATTCGATCCACAGTCAATATATAAGTAGAATAGGTAAATTGTTGGGGCAGAGTCAATGTGGCGAGTCGGCGACATCGCGTATCATGCGATGAATAACTGCAGGAATCAGCCAAGGTCGGCTAAAATAAGGTTTTATTGCTAAATCTACACGACTATTTTTGGTTTGTTTTCGACGGTGAAATGGATTTTGGTCTGTTTCTAAAATACTTTGACTTGTAACGTACACACCTAGATGTATGAAGGGTTTTTGTAGTTTTGCAAGTTGGTTTTCTTTAGAAATGATTCTGATTTTATTACTTTATTTTTTGTCGCGCGTATAATCAATTAGCTTTTTAAACATATTTAATTGGACAAATCACAATAAAAGCACTTAATGAATTTAATTGTTTACCTAACCATTTTAAATAATATTCCTTACAGAATATTTTATATCAAAAATATAACACGTCCCATGGCCACTAAAACAAAGAAACTCCTCCAATGATCCAACAAGAACACATTTTCATCACAACACATGATCACACTAGTCAGTGACGATAATATATTATCCCGGCTTGCCTAAATATAATTATCTGTTGGTTGTGCAGTCATTAATCAAAGTGAGCCAGTCAAGGGCCCATTCACAAGTGCTCTGTTAGAGCCGTCGGTGTTGGCACTACTCCCAGACCCAATGTCTATCCTCGAACTTTCCTCATTTGCACTACAGATATAGCTCGGAATATATCACAGATACTGGGATTTTGGCATGAACTACACAGGGTTTGTATGCTGTTTTGAATTTAAAGTACAGAACGATGCATATTGAACGATGAAGGAGATTTGATATTTGTACATCTTTTGGATTGAAATAAGTAGGCAATTTTATTTCAAAATGGTTGCCAACGGATTTGTAGTCATTACTTTAACTAAGACTATCCTGAATATTCATTAACATAAATATAAACAAAGAAAGAACAATGCCACTAGTAGGCTCTTGAGTACACAATATTTTATTGCAGTTAGAAAATCCTTCCTTACTTAGTAGTATATAATATAATATTATAAATGCGAAAGTAAGTTTGTTTGTTTGTTACCTTTTCACACCTAAACCACTAAAAAGGTTATCCTGAGATTTTAAATATACCTTGTCAGGTGTACAGAAACGGGCATACACTTTTCATCCCGAAAAAAATACTGTTCCCGAAGAAAACAACATTCTTATGAAATAGATGGCACTACGTGTCTTTCGAATCATCATTGAATTATATTATTACAAGCAGACTACAACACGAATTGATTGTGAAATTCTAAATTAGCGAGCCGCGAGCGAAGCCGCGGGCAAAAGCTAGTAGCATATAATTTTTTAAGATCTTTTGTTTTGAAGGACGTATTCAGGGTCATCAAGCTACTCGTATGTTGGGATGAATAGTCTGGATACTTATAAAGGGTGTAACAAAACCCTTAACGAAGCCGAAAGGCACTTGTTCTCCCCGTCATTGCGATCATTTTTTGGTTCTAGACCATACCTATCTATTTTTTGGTTCTAGATCCAACTTTTTAACAAGTTTTTTTTTTTATATACATGTTTTTAACCTAAGGTTTACTGTACACACCTCCACGACCCCTGTAATATTCAATTCATCCATCAGCACAATGTTTTAATTGCGTTACATTGAGTCCTACCGTAAAACGTGATTTGTCACCCCAAAAAAAAAGTCGTTTTCCAGCAATAATTTTTGCGTAAAGTTACTTTGTTTGATGTACATAATGCTTGGTTGACGGCTTCGTGAAGGATCTTGTTACACCCTGTATACAGTCTTTCACTTTGCATTCTACCTATACTAATGATTCTCGACCAGCATCGATAGTAAAAAAGGGGAGTTTTTTTTTTTCATTTTTTTTAATGAAATCGGTAAGTGTAAACCACCCGTATTAAAACGCAGCCCGTCTGTTCCTAGCCCTATAAACGCGCCGTCACACACACAAACGCAAACTTTTATTCCACAGTATAATTACGGACAGTATGAAAACTAGGGGGTGGTTTACGCTTACCGATTTCCATTTTTTCTTTAAATCTTCCCTTTTTATTATAGATTCGGGTCGAAAATCATGAGTATAGATACCTCCTTGAATTTGACCAAGATGCAAAGCGTCAGCCTGTATATTCAGTGATTTTGGCTATAATTTCCCCGTTATTATAATAGTATATTGAGCACATGGCAAACAATATAATCGAATCGGTGCAATAAAATTACTAGTACTGATAAAAAGTTGTATAACCTTCTATCTATGTGGGTCGATGGGGATAGATAACAGGTAGGTCAGTTTTAAGTCATAGTAATATTGTAATGTGTTTATAATATACTGTAATAGTTTCGGTCTTGTTATTAAATTATGTTTTTTTTTTACTGCCTCGTTAGTCTAGTGTTCCCAAGCGCAACTGTTGAGCATGAGATCCTGCGTTTGATTCCCGGGCGCACCAGTGTTATTGGATGTGTCCATCAAGAATTTATCGGTAGTAGCCACGGAGTTTGGATTTGTGACCGGTTGATGGCAATAGGCTCGCCCCCTATTAAATGGGACTTAAATATAACAGGCGAAATGTGGGTGTACTGTTAGGTACACCACTGCCTAACACTTGGGGAAACAAGATGTGATGTTCTGTTAGGATATGTTATCAATTACTTTTCAATGTATTTCCTAAACAATTTTATATCTACTATGTAAATTATATACAGACTACAAATAGAACTAAAATAATGCTAAAAAGAAGACTAAAAAAGTAAGTTCCTTCATATATACAACGACGACAATAGGACACTTAGGCGTCAAAGTACTCCTCCCCATCGATGTCATCCGGAAACGTGCCCAGAAGACTGGCAGCATTGCCACGTTGAATGGCAATGTTAATTCTGTGGCCAAAGAAAGAACCAGCCCTCTGGTCACGCGAAGTGTCGACCAGTCGGCGAGGTATTTCGTTAAAAAGGAGACGCGCACAGCATATGTATGACCTCAAAGTCGTTATGGTAGAAGGCTTCTGTGTAGCCTCCAAATCAATATTTGATAAAAAAACATATATTATTAGTTAAAATAATGAACAAAAAGTTAACAATCGTTTTCAAATAGCAGGTGACTTAGGTATTACTATGGGCCTTTAAAATCTTAGAACGTGAAGCTAATCATGAAATATCGTAGATGTTCACTTCGTAAGTATGCAAAATACTTATTTTCACATCGATGGATTTAAAAGTAGGGTTATCTCCGACCTACTTAAAAGGATATAATAATATCATGTGTATAGTATAAAGATAAAACCTTTAAGAAGATAAAAATAATATCGTAAAAATAGGCTCTTTGTCATCTTCGGACAAGAATAGATTCCGAAGACTACAACACATACAGGCATATTAATATGTATCTATTATTAGTTAAAGGACACTTGAACCTAAGCAGTATGGAATCTTGTTGGATCAATATTTAATAAGATCAAGACATTTCAAGGCAATCGCTCTTTTAAAAAAACAATAATTATTCAAATAGTTACATAAGTGCCTACTCTATGAAAACAAAAAACACTTTTTTATGCCCACTTTCCAATGCAGATTTAATTGTTATTGAAACTTAATATACAATGTAGTTTCTACCAAAACATTAACTAGTCTCTATCTATTTTTATCCGACTGCCAAGAAAGTGCTATGTGTCGCGCATATCTTATATGTTTCGTTGTAAATTTCTTTATTACCTCGTATGGTCCAAATGGCTGAATGTATTTCGACGATTAAGGTATCATTAGATTCGTTTCAAAAACTCAAGAGAGATAGGTGTTTTTATACAGGAGTTAAAAAAAAAAACAAAGTGGCGGATTTTTGGCGCTAAATTGTAAGTCGTTAATTTTTTTTATTCAACCAAACCTATCGAGTAGAGTATCCATACGAAGGAAATTAAAAGGAGATTACAAATATATATATATATATCGGTACATAATACAATTTGTAGTCAGGTTTTTTTGATACTTTTGATTAAACGTTTGCTTGTATCCTCTAGTTACCGCAAAAAACAAATAATTCCCATCTGGCAATCTCGTTTAAGTAGAAGGGTAGGATAGAAGCCATAGAGAGGACCAAGTTTAAAAATCATCAAGCTCATCGTCAATTAAATGGCGTCATCCAGCATTAAGTTGGTCTGCACTATAATAATATTTTGACATCAGAATGTACTGCTAGAATGAAACGGAATTTCAATCACAAACTTCAAAATAGTATGTAAGTAGGTATACAGGGTGTAACAGGACCCTTCACGAAGCGGTTAACCAAGCAATATATTGATGTACATAACTAAGTAACTTTACGCAAAAAATATTGCAAGGAATCATGATGGTAAAATAGAAAATTTTCGTCAGCGCCATCTTGTTTTTTTTTTTTTCCTTATTGCAAGTATGTTCGCGCTAGTGTCTTTCGCGCAAAAGTCTCAGATCCAGAACAGTCGGTTTGTCTCGATATTTTTGTCGCTGTCTGTACATTGTACATATGCATCGGACGAGTTGGGAATGAGACGAATTAGTGCATGAAAAGAGTTAGGAAACTGACCAGTTGCCAAGGTGACGTATTAGTGAATGTGACTTAATAGGGATGGCGACGAAATAGGCAATCTGACGAGTGGTCAACAGATCCTTTTTTTTGGGTTCAAAAATCACGTTTTCCGGTGGGACTCAATGTAACGCACTCAAAACAATGTGCTGATGGATAGATTGAGTAGTACGGAGGTCGTGGAGGTGTTTAAAGTAAAAATATTACGTTAAAAACATGTATTCAAAAAAAAGTTGTGAAAAAGTTGGAAGTTAAACCCTCCGTAACTAGAAGGTTCCCAGGTATGGTCTAGAACAAAAAAACGATCGCAATGACGGGAAGAACAAGTGCCTTTCGGCTTCGTGAAGGGGCTTGTTACACCCTTTATACATTTTGACAGATAGAGAATGCCTTGTGGCAATAAGTCCGCCTATGTTCAGCCAGCACATCAAGCTACCCAAAACTGTACAATTTTCCCAATCAAACTTGAACCTAATGCTTTAGCGATACAGTTGATAATCCAATAAAGAAATTTGACAGATTGTAGTAGCTTGATGTGCTGGCGTCTGTACACGAAGTTTAAATAAATAAATACATAAAACTTTCCTAATAACCTACCTTTATCATATTCAGTCGACAGGTTGCAAGTTGTCTGAGACTCCGGTCATAGCTGGCGGCGCGTGCGTTGAAATTCTCCGGTCATTTTGAAAAGCGGCTGATTCAAATCTCCCACACTTTTCCTCGTAAAATCACGGATCTTTGGTTTTTATTTTACATTGTTTTGTTAGCTTATTTTAAATGGAATTTTAATGTCACTTGGGTAATCCACAACAGAAATTGGGTCACAGAATTAGGGAGTTTGTAGGATTTCATTCACATGTCTAGTTACAGTTGTGAATACCTGAAACAAAAGATAAGTAAAGATTTATTAGATGCTTTAATAATAATAATAAAAAGAAAGTGAATAAAGGAATAATAAAATTTATTTCAGACCAAGTCCATATTTAAAAATATCTTATTTTTAATATTTAAATGACGGACGAGTGGTCATGAGTGGTCATCCAGTGCCACATCATTGGACCGTCCATTCTGTCGGCCACGGTTTAGACAACAATCGTTTGTCTATATCGCGTATTTTCTTCATGTCGAAAAAGTATCTGATTTGCCTCTTTAGTCTAGAAATTTCGAGATCGACGGCTAAACAAGACGTCGTGAGGTTGATTCCCAGGTTTTATAAGACTTTTCTATCGCGAACTTGTAAGCATAGCTTCTTCTTAGGTTCTACACCTCTGACGACATCTTTTAGGAATACAGGCGCAATTTTATCTATACTTGTATACTAATATTATAAAGAGGTAAAGTTTGTATGTGAGGGGTACGAGTAATCTCTGGATATACGGAACCGATTTCGAAAATTCTTTCACTAATAGGAAGCTAAATTTTCCCCGAGTGCCATAGCTACTCGTATATATTTACAACGTGTCCGTGGGATAATTTCCGACCAAAACGCGAGCGAAGCCGCGGGCAACAGTTAGTGTTAGATAAGAGTTGTGTTGTAGGTGTTATTATGATAGTAATTCTAAAAACCTATGGCACCCAAAGGGATTGGACACTTATCATGGTTGTATGTAGGAACTAGAACAGTGGGCGGGTGCGGATGGTGATGTAGGTAGTTGATTCAAATACAAGCAGGCACTTTGTGTAGTTATATCTCAAAATAATGAAGGAAAACATTCTGAAGAAACCGATATTTCATAGAGCAAAAAATCGAAGGCATGTTGTTGCATGCCTGCTTGTATTCGAGCAAACTAACTACACGACCTGCCCACTGTTCCCGTTGCTACATACAACCATGATAAGTGTCCAATCTGACCCGTGCCCTTTGGGTGCCGTAGGTTTTCCTGTTCTCCAACCCGCACTGGGCACATCGAGTGGATAACCGCCCACTCCTCCTCACAGAGAGGAGACTTGTGTCCCAACAGTGGGGAAGTTGCAGGCTGATTATAAGAAAAGAAAAATGAAACAATTATTTGTCGCAAGGACATGGCGTACAAAATAACAACAAAAAATTATAGACAACTACTGAGCATGAGGTCCTGAGTTCGATTCCCGAGTCGGGCAAATTGTTATTGGGTTTTTCCATCAGGAATTTCTCAGTAGCAGCCACGGAGTCTGGTTTTGTTGAAGGCAATAGGATCGCTCCCTATTACATGGGACTAAAACGTAACAGACGAAATGTGGGTGTACTATTAGATACCTTCTAACTACCTCTGTCTAACCCTTCGGGGATTACAGGCGTGGTGATATGTTATGTTATGTATGTATGTATGTATAAACAACTAGCTGTTGCCCGCGGCTTCGCTCGCGTTTTGGTCGGAAATTATCCCACGGGTACGTCGTAAATATAGCCTATGGCAGTCGGGGATAATGTAGCTTCCTATTAGTGAAAGAATTTTCTGAAAATAGGTTTGTAGATCCAGAGATTACCTATAACCTCACAAACTTTACCTGTTTATAATATTAGTATAGATAAACACACAAAGCATAACAAATATTTATATACACAACAGGACGGAACAAAAAAGTGTAAAGCTCATGATATAATAATATGTCTTCACCGTTTTTAGAGTAGTGGTGATGAAATAAATGACATAAAGTAGTAGCCTTAGTTAAACCTACGACATGTAAGCGACGAAGCCATTACCACCAGGCCACCACTCTGCTGAAAATGGGTTTTATTTTATAAAAGTGTTTTAATTGAAAATAGACCAAAATGGTTTTAACTGTTATGTCAGATTATAAGAGAAGAGCTAGATCAAAAAGAAGATGAAAGGATTGTGGAAAAAATATCATGAGTAGCATAAAGTTCAAATTCAAAGGACAATGACCAAAAATGGTACCAAAAACTCTCACGCACCAAGATCAAATTTTATATTAAATATTTTCATATTTTTTACGACGTTACGCATCATGATTTTTGAATAGGGGATTGAATTCAAATTAAAGGAGTATGAAAATTGTTTTACTCCTTTTGCATGACGTTCTCATGACTTCTTTTTGTTGAATAACAGTGACAATTAAGTAAAATCAGTACACCAAATCGATGTGGTACCTACTAATAATTGACACATAATCGATTTTCTTGCTTAAGAGGCCCGCGACCGATGCGTTTTTCATACAAACGTAATACCAAAATAACTTGTAAATCAAAAACATTCTTAAGGTACTGTCTCTTTATTCCGATCGAAATACAAAATATCTAGGTTCCCAATGAAATATTTTGAATGGACACTGATTTAAACAAGAGTTATGAGAAAAATAAGTTTTCTATAGAAATTTTAAATTCCTCATATCTCGTCTTTATATCATTGTCCTTTCAAAATATTTCATTGGGAACCTAGATATTTTGTATTCCAATCGGAATAAAGAGACAGTACCTTAAGAATGTTTTTGATTTACAAGTTATTTTGGTATTACGTTTGTATGAAAAACGCATCGGTCGCCGGCCTCTTAAGATTTTGATTTATCGATCTCATCCCTTAATACTGGCATTTGTTTCCGACATTTGATCACGTCCGTCTGTGTTGTTAGAGTTGAGATTAATTAGTTATTGTATTGTGAGTTGAGAAGTAGAATTGGTTTGTATTTTTTGAACTTATTTCTGTGTATTTCATTGTGCAAATATGTCGAGTCGTGGGGTCATCCGAATGACGCCGTCAGTCACCCGGCAAAACCGATATCAATTGTTAATTACTAGTAGCCTGGTTTTGAGCTTATTTTAGATTTTATAAAATTACTCCGAAACTCGGGTTTTGTTTACAAAGAGAACTTTTTTAGGAGTTCATAATGATAAGGGTCTATAAAAACCAAAGTTTGTTTTTTATGCAGCATGGTACAGGATTCCATACATCGATGAGCATTGTCCTTGGTTTATTTGTGACACATAGATACGGGTATTATAAAAAAGTTATGTCTCACTATGTGCTGCCTTGCAAGTCGTCCAAATAATTTTTACACATTAATTAGTGTATATAAAAACGTTAACTGAAACTTAAAGTTACGGTTAATACTAAGATTTTGACTAAAAGAGAGTTACAGTAAGAAAACCTGCTGCGCCTAACCCAAAGTTGGGAAAAGGGGAGGACTTATATGACTATAATAATGTACGAGTTCGTCATTAAGGTTCAGTTTTTGCAGATAATGTACAACTTAGGAAAACTTGCTACAGGAAATGTTAAATTCATATTTGACAATTATATTGTAAAGCAGTTTTTATCCAATAATTTTTTTTTACGCGCCTGTGAACCGAACCTAGAACCTCATGCTTGCCAATAGCAACATAGGTGTTGGTGTAACACATTTAGTTCTCCATAACATCTTCATTTTAATTTCCCCGAGGTGAGCAGACTTGCTACGACTGGCTCTGGGTACTACTGTTATTGGTTTCCCATTGATTATGTTTGTATTTGTCCAGTTAATTTTTAGCTGTTAATCATCCATACTCTGTAATTATTAAAAATAACAAAGAAACATTCCGAGTGAATGTCAAATCTAGGTAACCTATAAAAATATCATTAAGTGGAAAGAGCTTTGAAAAAAAGCATGATTATTTTTATAAACATAAGTTGGAAAATTATTAAAATTATAATAACCCTTTAACCTAAATGCATTATTCGACATTGCCATACTGTTACATGTAATTTCGCACAAGGTTGCAATATCGATTGAAGAATGGGCTGTTAGTTACTCCCAAGCCTTAATAATAACCTCCCATGCGACACCTTCAACTATTTCGCAAACAAAATAACCAAATTGCACCACACAATCGATATCTCGAGTCCACGCCGAAAATAGCTCTCATTCAACAATCGATACCTAAATATACTTCTAAAATAGCGTCACTGTTGTTCTCAAGACGAATGTTTCTCACGGAGACGCTACGATTTACTCTCGTTCCTTATACACCGAGTTTTCAACGTAAATACTGAATTCCCTACACTTGCTAGGTCAGATCTAAAAATAATAGTTGACAAGGAGGGCCGGAGCTGTTATTGGATAGATAGTGGTGTGGAACGTTATCAAACAGACATTAGCCGCGGTCCCCCCACGTCATCGTCATTCATCCGCTTCGATCGCACGCACACACGCGCGCCCACGCGCCCACCACACCCGCGCTCCACTCGCCACATCCACCGCTCGCTCATCACCAACCACTCCACTCACCGTACATCACCACCGAACCTAAGCACGACGTCGCCCGACACTCTCACACAGCCGTCCACCATCTTAAATTCATTCACAAAAATCGCTATGCCACAGCGCCTATTTGTTTACCGTTTTACGCCTCTCTGAGCACATTGAAACACTAAAATTAAACACAACTACCTTCTCCGGCCGAGGATGTTCCGTTTCACACTCGTTTTCTTGTTGTGAATGCGTTTTTAGCTCGTTTTTTGTTGGCAATACGGTCGTTTGGTTGTGCACGGGGACATAACGTCGGTACGTCGCGGCGGACAGTGTGCAACTGAAGAATGGTGGCAGGACTGCGGACGGCCGCGGGACGCGCCTGCGCCCTACTACCCGCCAAAATACACCTACGCGCATGTATGGGTTATGTCGGCTGTAGTTCTCTTTTAAAAGTTGCACAGATAACATAACATCTTTAACCGTCACATCAATTTTATCTTGCCTTTAATAAAACTTAATCAAATTAAACGGATAACCCCAAATTACCGTAGCAAGATTAACTATGCTACGCGAAAACAAATAATGGGCGGCGTAGTCCCGTAGCATCTTCGCGCTACGAATTGCTACGGCGTAGCTTGTTTGTCGAATTTTGTATTTTTAATCTTTTACAGTACTTTATAAGAACTATTTAATCAGTAATTATGTGCTTAACTACAACTTTAGTTATGGGTAAGAACATCAATACCATGTCATGAACAGTAGAAGAGATGTTTGATGTTTTATTGAACGTAGTTAGTTTAACTAATACTTTTGATTTGAGTTTTTGTTTTTATTATTCATATTCACCGTTTTGCAAAGACAGCATAACACTTTATTGTTTAATCTGTAAAAGTGCATACAGAAACTGCCAACACGTAATATCTAAAACAGACAGAAGCTAAGACAGAGCCACGAAAGTTTCATTCAGTGCAAGTTTGCAAATATTTAGTACATATTTGGACCATAATATTGCAATATGACATAGACCTTTCAGGTATTTATTCTTAAATAAAATACTTATAATTAGCTCACTAGTATAATAAACACGCTAGGTTCTTGTTTTGTATTCAATACAAAACAATGTTTCTCTTTCTATTTTTAGATCTGTCATGGTACGCAGTACGCAGGCACTCTCTCGACCTTAAAAACATTTGCTTGATAAATGATGTATTTTGCAAAAAAGGGTTTTACAAACACTTTTACAGGTATTTTTTTTTAAACTAGGTAGATGAGGAGGATGAGGCCGGTCTTTCGTACCTGAGTACTCTGAGAAGAAGCAGCCGAAACAAACATAGTCTAGACATAATCTTCGTCACCTCACATGAGGACTATACAGATTAGTGTCTGAGATGGCCTCTTGAAGAAAGAACCACACAGATTTGAGTGGCCCGTCCAGTCAGTGCAAGCATTTGTCAGAATTTCGAATACCAAAATGTAGAAAAATAAAGATTTTTAAGTGACTTCTGTGATAAAAAATGGTCATCATGAAGGCAAGTGTGAAGAAGACCCTTCTTGCAGTTAAAGGTTCGTTGATTTTATAAAATTTCAGTTTGATTAATTTTGTCAAAGAGGTTTGTAAATGGACCAACCATTTGGCTCACAATCAAATTAAATCTAAATAAGAAGGTAAAGTTCGGTATTAATTTTTGCAAAACAATGAGCAAGAAAAAGTTCTAAAATTCAGGAAATAATATGTACCAAAGGGTCGTATTATCACTCCGCACGTTCGAACTCGGCTCTCAGGCCGAAAATAAAATAAATCAATTTCAATTACATGTCAACCTGAATATTATTTCGGTAGGTAATTTAATTGTCTGGTGTTTTATTTTAGATTCTGTTAACAAACCTTAATGCCGGTTCGGTGTTCCGACCTTTACAGCATTTATAAAAAGGTCACCCTAAAGGATGTCCATCCAGGTATACCGATTATTAGGTGACAATTTTAATGTCATTAAAGATTCACTTCTAACTCAGGTAGCCGGGAAAAGAAAAATAAAATAAACGGCTAAAATGTTACGGAGATATTTAAGTAGATTTAAGTAGTAGGTATTCTAGGGATTTAACCGTGTTGTGTGTAGTGGTAGAGTAAATAGACGGCGTTTCATCATTATCTGCCTAGCCTTTTCCCAACTAGTTTGGGGTCGGCTTCCAGTCTAACCGGATGCAGCTGAATACAAGTATTTTACGTGGAGCGACTACCTATCTGATCTCCACAACCCAGTTAGTACTGGGTAATACGATACCCATTGGTAAGACTGGTTGTCAGAAGGTTACATTTTAAGTGATTTTAAATATTTCCTTATGCAGAGGTACTTTGTTTTTTAAGTCACAAAGATTTTCAATATCTTGCCAAGGCTAATCTGAAATTATGCATACTAATACTAATATTATAAACTAGCAGTTGCCCGCGACCTTCGTTTGTGTGAAATTATTATTAAAAAAAATGTAACTTCCCTTTTTAAATCTAGTAATTTTGTTCCCAATTTCAAGGGTCTTAATGTTTTTGCACGGAACCCTAATTTTTTTTCTAAAATAGCGTATGTTAGACCTTATAACATCAGCTATCTGCCAATAGAAGTCTCGTCAAAATTGGTCTAGCCGTTTCGGAGATTAGCCGGA
Organism: Eugnorisma glareosa; assembly: GCA_947578425.1. Lineage (NCBI taxonomy): Eukaryota > Metazoa > Arthropoda > Insecta > Lepidoptera > Noctuidae > Eugnorisma > Eugnorisma glareosa. The sequence goes on along the minus strand of OX387960.1, from coordinate 11,419,153 downwards.
ACAAACAAACAGAGAGACAGACAAAAATTGAAAAACAAATGTTTTTATTATAAGTACCGTATATACTCTCAAACTATTATTATGCATTCAGTAAAAAGCTGTTATTTTGATATTACAAACAGACACTCCAATTTTATTTATGTGAATGGAAATGATTCTGTGTACGTCGAACAAACTTTGGTATACACGCAAAAATATTCACAATCCTAGTACACTGACAATATTGTTTGCAATTTTATTTTATAAAGCTTATGTCATTAAGAGTCAGACTCTTATTGAAAAAAGCTTTATTAAATGAAATTTGGAAAAGTATACGCTTCAGCACTGGATTGTGAAAATTTTCGCATGTATACCAAATAGCTTGCTCGACCGTACCTGTCTGTTACAATTTTGGGTTAGGACAAAATGTACTTTTTATCAAGGTAGTGTTTAAGTAGGTGATAATGGGGGATATATTCTGACCCCCACGCGGCCGAAGTTCTAGGCAAAAGCTATAAAAAAGGCTTCGCGATCATAACGAACTAAATAGGTATTAGGTACATGAACGCCGCCTTCAAGTCTTTGTGAATACACTTTCGCTAGATTGCATGACCCCCACGCGTCTCAGCAAGCCGGCCTCAATGAAATGACGCTGCTCATAGCATACCATCATGTCTGGCCGTATTGATGAAATGTTCATTTCCGAGGGAACGCGACACTGGGGATCGAAACGGGTATGAAAAGGCATTTTATCCGGATGCAAATAGAGGACGGTTCAACTCTTTTCAGTTTTGTTTGTCTGTGGCACCTCTTAGATTGTTGTAGTAGTACTTAAATTCAAAAGTTTATTGTACAAAAGAAGTTGGTTAAAAGTAACAACACAATTCTGATATTCTGTGAGCCCTAAATTAAGCCACGCTAGTATCTGGTGGGTCGTAATTGCTAATGTCCATGCAGCTATGGTCTTAATTTGAATGTTATGACGTTATTAGCCATTTCAATGTTACCGAATCGAAATAATATTAACTGTAAGATTTTTTTTATCTGCCTGGCCATTTCTCTACTAGTATGTTGGGCCGTTGGGGTCGGCTTCCGCAACTATGTTGGATGCAGCTGAATACTAATATTTTACATGGAGCAACTGCCTATTTGACCTCCACATCCCAGCTAGTACTGGGTAATACGATACCCTTGGTACCTGTAACGACTGTCAAAAATCTGCAATTGACAGCCAGGTAACCCCACTATGACGTCTTAAAGCAGAAGTAATTCCAGTGTGGGAAAGAGGCAGAGCTATACAGGTCGTCTAGCGCCATCTCTTTTCCACACTGGAATTACTCGCTTTTCGAGGCACGGAGGAAACTCGGTAAGTACCTAATGGGTGGTCCGGACCAACCTAGGCACGCGCGACTTAACCTAAAGACCCGAACGGTTGGTAGTTTTTCAGTACTGCTTATGACTGTCCCTGACGGTCGATTAATTTTCAACCTTATAATTCAGGGCATAAGGGTGATAAGTGGTCGGTGTTAAAAATTGAAAATGCGTTTAAAAAATCATGGATATACCTTCCTATAATCACCATATCCAGATAGCAAAGGAGTCAAATGAAGTCTTCTTATAGTTGTACATGGATCTCTTGGCGCGTGGCCAGAATTGCAATCTTGTTTTTTTTTATTAATACAATGTTCAGAGACAATGCCACAGATGTTTGCTAAGAACTCCCTCTTGACCATGTCATTCAAGAGTTAACAGATCCCTGTAGCACTGCATATCTGGAGAGTCTTCGTCATTGATACTACAGGTGGAAACGCCAGGGTACCCCGCGAAATTCATTGGCGGATTCAAATTCTTACGTTTTTTGCAATCTGCAGGTGGCCTACCATGATGTCTTAAAGCAGGAGTAATTCCAGTGTGGAAAAGAGATGGCGCTAGACGACCTGTATAGCTCTGTCTCTTTCTCTTCCCCCCAGGTCAGTGTCAGGTTGTATGTTGATGAAAATATGATTCACGACCGTAATACGTATTTACGCTACCCTGATGGCGCTTCCACCCTAAGTAAACAACTTAATAAACATGCGTTTTCACTACTGCGAACGTTCTAAGATAACAATAATACGTAGCTCCATGTGTACCGGTCAGTGACGTCAGAGTTGTGTGATGCAGTCGAGTAAGGGTTCCATAGTGCTATGTACACGTATAATAAGCCAACGTTCGGACAGATTTCAGCGTTCATTGATAAAATATACTGAATTAACTAGGTAAATTATTCCGCCGTCAATAATTACATAAGTATTTTTATTACGACAATTATTAAAAGTTGCTGTTACTGTCAGAAGTATTTTAAAACCACCAAAAAAATCTTATAATCGAGTTAAAAAGAGATGTTTTTCAAACAAACTGAAAAGGGGGTCGTCTATGGGTTTTGCTGATCAGAAGTAGTGAATAAACTACTATTGTACCCTAATGAACGGGGTTAGAATTTAATGGCCGGCCTAACTACCACCATTTTTTTAAAAAAAGTTGCGGCCGTGCACTAGTCGGGCGTAAGCCCATAAAACATATTTTAATCGATAGCTGGCATCAATAAAAACAAGTTCTGTATGACACAAAATGTTCTAAAGTGTCACGTTTTCGAGCTATCATCTCCATATTTATATAGGTGCTATGCGTAGCAGCTACTTCGAAAAAAAAAAAAAATTGGCGGTAATTAGGCCAGCCAGGCTTCATGCAAAAATCATCCAAGCCCTTTATTTGATTGAAATCTTGTATATAAGTATATTATGAACGTCATTAGAAATCAACGGAACCTATCGCAGTCCACAGCTGGACATAGCCCTTTCCTAAATTGCGTCACAACACCTTGCCCTCTGTATTTCACATCTCGTCTATCCCAGCCGTTAAAGGGGTGGGCCTTTAACGTCGTCGTCAGTCCGTTTAGCTGGGGGTGCCCCGAACTACGCTTGTCGATACGCGGTCTGCCCTCCAGGAATCGTTTGCGCCACCGGTTTTCGGCTCTTCAAAAGACATGTTCGACCCTCTGCCACTACAGCTTGCTTTCCCTACAACTTCAAATTCAATTTTTTTTCTGGATACTTTTATTTATGCAGATTAAATCCTTAAAATAAACTCCAAAAATCTAAAACACAAATCTCTGCAATTGCACAATCCTTACACAACTCACAAACAAAGATCACAGCTTCAAGTCCTGAGATCAATACCGCCATCCATTCAGTTTCATCTGCAGGATCCCCGTTACAATGACGCACGAAGATTAGGGCGTTTTGACCAGGCCCAGACACTCAGGCGCCGGTCTGGCTAGACCGAGGTCAGACGAGCCTGTTCCAGCCAAAAATATATAGATCTAACGTTCATTTATCTTCTCTTTCAATAAAAATATTACGTAATTTGTATTCGTTGCCAAAAGTAGTATATAAGTTTTATGGGAATGTGCAGACTTGTTTAAGTTATATAATGGTCTTGAAATCAGTGGATTTGGTGCATTGTATTTCTCTGGGTATCTTCATTGTTGTATATGGACTCGATAACATCATCATTTTAGTCGAGTGACGTCTACTGACCTCCCCACAAGCGTCGTAAGTCGTAATGGGAGCAAGCATACTGACCTGAAAATTTCCAGAGACTATGAAAAACTGCACTCGGTTATAAGAAGGTAAACCTTCGGCCAATACATGTGCTATGTTATTTTGGTTAAAATATCATATTTTTAGAACGACGATTGCAGGGTACAGACTTCTAGGGGAACAATTAAATTAGCTGGATCAAAACAAACATCTCATCTTATCTCACAATTAGGTTTACGAATGTTTAAGTATCATCGATGTATATGTACCGCTCTAAACACCAGATAAAAATTAAACCTATACACTCCATGTTCAGAATAAAAGTATTTCATAGTTATTAAGCTAGACTAAAAGCCTACAATATTGATATAACACAAAATTAATCTATTATTGCAATAAAGAAGTTTGTCATGATACAATGACGTCATTGCTAAAATGTCTCACAACTCCTAGACAGCACAAGCTACAATATGTCTATAAATAACCAAGTTTATAAAGTTAATCTTACTCATGGAGACATATAATGAGACGTTTATATACGTGCTGTTACTTATGTGACATTTTCGTCCGGACAAAGTTATTTACCAACAAAACAAAACTCTAAAATATACCAATATCGTAAATATCTGGCGCACTACCTCGCTACAGCGACCGACTACGCACGATCCGCCTACGGTTTTGAGTTTCAAAGCATTCATACATGCGAGAACGAGATGGCAATCACCGAACCAATGCTGTAACGCGTAAGGGGGAAAAGGATGGACATAGTTATCGATCGGCTTGCGTCACAGAAAAAGCGTGGGCGCTCTGACGTCACGGCGCACCCGCCAATCACCACTTAAGGAAAAGGCGCCACGAATTAGCGAAGTGTTAGAATATATCCATGAGGAGTTTTTCCTTAGTCTTATATCATTTTTGAGAAGCATCAATGAAGTTCCAATCCTTTCGTTTACAATGGTTCCTACTATTTGTAAAAGTAAGTATATTTTAATAAGATTGGACGTTTTATGGATGACCATACATAATCATTACTAAATATTGGATTTCTTCCTCTAGAGAAACTTTGATGATGAAATATCATATATTTATTGTTGCATCAGATGCAAAACTATGCATTACAAAATAGATTTAAGTGCGAAGTTTTAAAATTAAATTGGTAAATTTAAATGAAATCAATTTATTTAATTTTAAACCTAGTTAAAAGATAAAAATAATAACGTATTGCCAGAAGTAGGTAATATTCCGCATCTTAAATTTCGTTACGCATATATTTTGCTAAACTATAATTAACACTTGGTAGAGATAAGGCCTACGAACTTTCGTAGTCGCTACGGCTGACCTACGAAACTCGGGAGCTTCGTAGTATAGTATTTTTGTAGCATTGTCATTTTGTGCTACGAGCGCTACGAGAATAGAAGCACAAGCGACATCTAGTAGTATTTTTATTAAACATTTTTGTTGCATTCATAGTGCAATATGGACACAAGTCACAAGATGGCGCCACCGTTTTCTTTACGATGCGACATCTAGTAGTAGATATTGGAACTAAAAAAGACGTACTAACATGAACATAAGTAGTACATAAAATATATGATAGATGGCAGTTTAACAAAACTCAAAGAATTGTTTTTCAGTAATCATTTTTTTTAAGAACGGTTTTGATCTAAATTCTGTAAACATTTTCTTTAATGTCTTGTGTGAAAACTTTTGTTTTTTTCGTTCTTCATTTGTTGGAATCGGAATTTCATCTATGTGCTTGCAAGATTAAGAGCATATAATATTCAAATTTGAAAAATATTCGAGGTATCATATTTAACTAAATTGTATTAAGATGAGCAATTCAGAGTTCAATGTTCTTGACATTCATATTTAAGTGATGATGGCTTAAATGTCAATAATTCTGGTTAGTGATTTATTTGCACGAGTTTTTTGGAGTGTTTTTTTATTTATTACAACTCGATTTCATTTCCTATGCGATTTTTTGCTACTTAATGCCAACATCATTAGCATCAGTTCAGAGAACACTTTGATTGCATCCGCTAATTTTTAACCGACTTTAAAAAAAGGACGAGCTTCTCAATTCGGTTATATTTTTTTAAATGTTTGTTACCTCCTAGCTCCGTCATTTAAGAAACATTTGAAAAAGTTTTAATTTTTTTTTTGTTTGAAAGGATATACTTTCCGATTGTACCTATAGAAATTTCATCAAAATGGGTTCAGTCGTTTAGTTTTTTCTTCTTGGCCCGTTTTGATATATGATAATGGTCCATAATAACTTCTAGTCGCAATGTAAAATGGATTCATGACAAGAATTTGTATGGTATACTTACTACAAATGTGGATCGCTGTTTTATTTTACACGTGTTTACCAAACAATATTTTTTTTTGCAAAAAAACCGATTTCCAAAAAATCACTAAAGAGTCTAAAATAACATTAGGTTGGTACTTTCGGAAGTCGGTGAAGTTGTTTGTTTCATAGAGATCCACATTTGAAATTAACGAATGTTACTATCCAGGGCTCCATGGTCTAAAAATATGGAAAAATGGACACACTTGTTCACATTATAAAGTCATTTAAAAAGGCAAAGGTCAAAGGTTGACTGGTAGTGAATGCCTATTGGCATTAAGTCCGCCTATGTACCACTATTTTACATGAAGTTTAAATAAATAAATAAATAATTAAAAAAGTCAATGAAACAAACAAAGTCACCGACTTCCGAAAGTAATGTTATTTTAGACTTTTTTAGTGTTTTTTTGGAAGTTGGTTTTTTTTTTGGAAAAAGTATTTTATTTAATATGTAAACACATGTGAAATAGGGATCCACATTTGCAATTACCGAATGTAAATTCTTCAGGGTTCCTTAGTCTAAAAATAAGGAAAAATGGACACATCTCTTCACATTATTTTTTCTATAGGAATAATTGAGATGAGAAACTGCCATACTATTAAGTTTCAAAATAATTTCTGCCCATTTCGTATTGTTTTAAGAGCGACCCATGGGTCTTTAATGGTCCATTACTCTGTGTGTTATTGACCTCATTTCTGTTGAAGGCAGTTGTATATTGACACGTTTTTGCTCGTCTCTTGGGTTTTTCATCGGAAATGAGTAGACACTAACATTTAAAAAAAACGTTAGTCATGCTATTTCCTAAGAAGATACGTTCGGTAAATAAAGCTATTGTTTTATTTTTGTTGTTTTTAACCGACTTCCAAAAGGAGGAGGTTATCAAGTCGTCTGTTTTTTTTTTTGTATGTAAGTTCAGCGATATCTTCGCCAATTGTGAACCGATTTCGTTCATTCTTTTTTTGTTTGGTAGAATATAGTTTCGCGGTGGTCCCATTTTAAATTTGGTGAAGATTTGATGCTGATCTACGGAGATATACTATGGAACTCTTCAAAAATAGACGGCAAATCTGTCGTGATTGCTGCAATCGCTTGGATGTTTATTGTTTATACAACATCATAACATAATATCACGCTTGTATGCTCTAGGGGGTACGTAGATGTGTACTGTACAACTTTTCGACATTTAGGTATGTTAAGTTCTATTTTATTGGGGATAAGCCTATTACCATGAAATGTATTGTTAGCGGTTCACTAATGTTTCACCAAAACTCTTATGACAATATTTTAACCGACTTCAAACAAAATGAGGAGGTTCTACGTTTGACTGTGTGTCCCATATGTTCACCGATTTCTCCGCTAATTGTGGACCGACTGTCAAAATTCTTTTTTTATTCGAAACCCTGTACTACTGAGGTGGTCCCGTTGTCACAAAGTTAGAATCTGATGATGGGATTCCAGGTAAATCGAGGGCAACCCTGAAAATTTACAATGTTTTTCATATAGGTACTTTCTAACGATATTTGTACTTGATATTCATTATCTCATGTTGCTGAGTTGATGATGGAAGGTATAAGTCAGGATCTGATGCTGATCTTCGGAGATATACAATGGAACGCTTCATTAATAGACAGAAAATCTGTCGTGATTGCTGCAATCGCTTGGATGTTTATTTTTTACTCAATATTAGAACATAACATAACGGCTGTACCTATGCTCTGAGGACTTCCTCAGAGCATACAGCCGTTATGTTATGTTCTGCGTACACCGTACACATCTGCGTACTTACGCAGATGTGTACAGTATACCCAGATTTCGACAGTTAGGTATGATAACGATATAAGTTACATTTTATTGGGGATAAGCCTATTTCCATGAAAGGAGTTGTTAACAATGTAAAATAAATGTATAGCAAATATTTGTATTCTACACAAATATTTGAAACTAAAAAAGGAAAATAAAAAAACTTTTTTGCAAAAAATAAAACCGACTTCAAAAACATAAAACGTGGAAAAATAACTTTAGCTTCAGAAGTCGGTGGCAAAAATATTCAATCGGACAAACAAAAGTCACCGACTTCTGAAGCTAAAGTTTTATGTTTTTGAAGTCGGTTTTATTTTTTGCAAAACAGTTTTTTTTTATTATTCGGTTAAATCCGCAGTCTTTTTATTTATGTCCTTACATTAGAAGTAACTACTGTTTTGACAGACCGTAGGCTTTTTATTTTGCACAGGGTGTCCGCGCAAAATTTTATATATAACATTACGCCTTGTAATCTCCGACGGGTTAGGCAGAGGTGTAGGTACCTAAGTACATTGCACCCATATTGCACCCATATTTCGTCAGTTATGTTTAAGTCCTGTGTAATAGGGGGCGCGCCTATTGCCATCAACCGGGCACAAATCCATACTCCGTCGCTGCTACTGAGAAACTGTTGATGGAAAAACCTAATAACACTTTGCCCGACCTGGGAATCGAACCTCATTCTCAGTCAGCAGTCGCGCTTGCGACCACTAGACCAACGAGGCAGTCTATTTTATTATGTACGTGAAACTATCCTTTTATTGGTTCACTGCAGGGCAAAGGTCGGCTTAGAAAGAACGTACTTCCTTAGTTATTTGGAACACATTTATTACCGAACATTACCCGTTTGCGTAAAAAATCCCATTATGATGGTCTATAATCGCATTCGGTCGTATTTCTGTATACTTTTCTGCCCGCAAACAGTCCACCTAACTAATAATTTACAAAATAATTTCCTACCAAATCTTAATGATTCAAATAGAATAAACGTTTTTTGATATACCCTTTACAAAATGGTAAAATGTTGTTACTACTACCGCGCTCACTGTCGGTCGATCACTTTTCAACCTTATAACTCAGGACATAAGTGTGAAAAGTGGTCGACAGTCAGCGCGGTAGTTCCTACCAAGATTATTTTTGGATACCTGAGCAGTGGTCCAGTGGTAATTATTCCCGAGCTGTTGAGGTTCGAACCTAATTCGGGATTCAAACCCACTTAAGGTGGAAGCGTCAGGGTAGCCCGCGAAATTAAAATTTTCTTACGTTTTTTGCAATTTGCAGGTCAGTGTCAGGTTGTATGTTGATGAAAAATGAGTCACGCCAGTAACAAGTACCGATGTAGTTACAGAACTAAAATCATCTTGAATCAAAATTTCAACTTTCTAGCTATGACGGTTCATGAGATATAGCCTGGTGACAGACAGCTAGACGGACAGTGGAGTCAGTCTTATTAATAGTGTTCCGTTTTTACCGCTTTTTTTTTACCGATGGGAAATCATCAAATATCCCCTCCCGCTCTGGGCTGAGCCGGAGGGAGTGCCAGACTTTTACTGACTAAAACCCATCCATGTTCCTTCATCGCCCTTTGTGTTCCGGGGCCACGGTATCTCTTTCGAACAGTCCCGCAACCCTGGTAGGTGTCCCGCAACCCTGGCAGGTTCCGTTTTTACCCCTTGGGTATGGAACCTTAAAATCTGCCGTATCATACATTTTGACCGTTTGACCATTGTGACCATTTTTGTAGCGAACAGCTTTTAAAAAAAATTGCAAATGAAAAAATTATATCTATATGGTTCGGAAAGATGTAGTGAATACGTGGTATTCGTATATGCGTCGGAGTCCCTTTTATTCTTCCACAGTATAAATTATACTGAGCTTCTACCCTCTATGATAAGCCCAACATGCATTCTCCTTAGTGTACTTATTTCGGTAATGATAAACCTCAATGAATTTCTTACAAAATGATTCACAGAATAGAAAATCATCACAACGTGCTGTTAATTCAATTAACGTTTTAGTGGGTTTATTTAGAAGTGATTGCGAGATCTAAGCACTTCTAGTCATGCTATGTGGGTGCATTCAATCATCTTTGGTGTCTGGAGAATTCACTAATTAGGCTGCACTGCACACTAGTTGATTGAATGAAAGGTTAATGCGACAATTCCTGTACCTAGACGAAGGTAAGGAAGGTACGCACGGTGACCAATCAAGCTATACAAAACCAGTTTATGCGGATCTCTCATTCATTGTTAGATTTTCACGTTTTGTATTGGTTTCCAATATCTACAGTATTGGAAATCTATACAAAACGTGGCCTTGTTATACTGGAAATGCATAGCTACCTATATACGAAGACTCGGTATACATAATGATGCCCATTTTCAATGTTAATCAGAAACTCATTGTGGGATTTTTAACGCTACGCTCAGGGCCGATAGTTGATCCTGTAACATACTAATTGTATTTAGGCCTTACATTTAGGTGTTCTCTTTTGTTGGAAGGAGTGCGATGTGGAGGGAAGGAGGGGTTAAGTAAATACCATGTCGTGTACTTGTCCATGAGTCAACTGGAGACTGAAGACCCCCGACTCCCTTTATTAGTGTAATATATACCTAGTCCGCGCGTGACATATATCATAATATAACTACGGACATAGCTTATCTACCTTAACTTAAACTAAGATCTAAACGTGACGTACGTGACACACCACATCACCCTTCCTAAAGTAAAAAAAAAACTTAGTTACATTGTTTTTTTTTTCCTCATCTCTTTACATTTTTAAACTTACATCCTAAGTCTTACAGTATAACTTTGTCCTATTTTTATGTATTACATCTATCTTATTTTTATATTTAACTATTACATTTGGTGACTCGTCCTTTACAACTACAAATGGTCCATTATAAATACACTCCAACTTATTGCCTACTTCGTTTTTTATCAAAATCAAGTCACCTTCCTTATAAGTTATAGAATTAAGATTCTTATCATAACAATGTTTCCTTGATAACTTACTTGATACCAAATTTCCTTTTGCATCATTTTGAGCCCTTTGTAACCTGTATTTAAATTCTAAAGGATAATCATCAAAATTATACAAAGGTTCAACACTTTCACCTTGAAGACTACTTGGTAACCTACAAATTTTACCATAAACTAATTCATAAGGCGTATAGGTACTTAGTCACAGTATTAACTGTTGTGTTATAAGAAAAACACCAATATGGAATCCAAGAACTCCACGATGATGGATTATTATCTGTTTGTATCCTTAAATAAGCACCTAAAGTTTTATGAACGTTTTCCAAAGACCCTATACTTTCATGATGATATGACGTTGATAAGATTTTATTGATGCCCAAGACATTACATAGCTCTACCATTACTTTCGAAATGAACTCAGAACCCCTATCCGTAGCAATTGTTCCCGGTATCCCATATCTCAACACAAAATTTTCTGCCAACGCTTTTGCTACCTCATTTGCGGATTTATTTTTTAGTGGATAAGCCTCCACAAACTTCGTAAGTTCACATTGAAGAGTTAATATGTAAACATTACCATTTTCGTCCCTATCAAGTGGCCCCACTATATCTAAATAAATCTTTTCAAAAGATGAAGATGCAGTGGTAGTAACTGTCATTGGTTCTTTAGTATGTTTGGAAAACTTTTGTTTTTTACACTTATCACATTTACCAACGTACTCCGCTACATCTTTCTCAATTGACGGCCAATAATAATATTTCTTTATATTATTCACCATCCTGCGTATTCCTGAATGACCACTCGTAGGTAAAATATGAAAATCATTTAAAACAATTCTCTTCTCATCTGCCCCTTCTATTTTCCGCACACCCTTCACTACACATATTCTAAAATCTCCACATATCGAATTACTATTTTCCTTCAAATATTTGGCCATTTTTGTAATAAACTTAACGTTATAACGATTTTTCAAAATAATAACTTCTTTTATGCCCTTTTCAATACAAAAAGTGACTATGTCTCTCGACAACTCGTCTCGCGATGATGCCGATAAAGATCCATAGTTTACGTAAATACTCGAGTTTTCTGGCACATACATTAAATTGCGCGACTTTGAAAATATTTTTCCACCATTAGTGTTACGTAACATCTTCTCCCACTCATTCAAACATATCTCAATGTCATTTCCTTGTTTTTTAAGAACTTCCACGATCCTAGGGTGATCAGTCCTAGATACCACAGGGTCCGTATCACAAACATTTGGTTCTTCCAACTGTTTGTACTGCGCTCTCGTCATTACGGATATAGTTTTTTCACGCATGGTTTTCAAATCTTCACTTGAAATTACTATCCTAGAAAGTGCATCAGCTAATACATTTTCTTTCCCCTTAATATACTCGACCTCAAAGTCATACTCTTCCAAACATAAACGAAACTTAGTTAACCTACTTGATGGATCTGTCATGTTAAACAAGTATAATAGTGGCCGGTGATCCGTTTTTACAACGAACCTCCGTCCATACAAATACGGTCTAAAATATTTAACTGACCATACTATAGCCAATAACTCCTTCTCTATAATAGGATAATTTAACTCACTTTTCCCCAAAGACCTACTAGCGTATGCAACGGGTTTACCGTTCCCATTACACAAAACACTTCCTACCGCATAACCCGAACTATCGGTTTGCAATATAAACGTGTTGTCTTCAGAAAAATTTGGATAATCCAACACTGGTGGATTCATTAACGCTTCCTTAAGCAACAAAAACGACCTCTCACATTCATCGGTCCAACTAAACACTACATCCCTCTTACATAGCTTATTCATAGGTATCACTATACTAGCAAAATTTGGTATGAATTTCCTATAATAATTTGCAAACGCCACAAACCGCTTTACCTCATCAACTGCCGATGGACGCGGATATTTCTTTATGGCTTCTACCTTTTCAGGATCTGGTGAAATACCTTCCGCTGAAATTACGTGTCCTAAATAAAGTATTTGTTTTTTCATAAATTCACATTTGGATGGATTCAGTTTAAGATTGACCTTTCTCAGGCGAGAAAACACTGACATAAGGTTTCGGTTGTGCTCATCCAAATTCCGCCCGAAAATAATTAAATCATCCAAATATATCAAACACTTGTCATAATTTAATCCTGACATGGCTACAGTCATTAACCTGCTAAAAGAACTTGGACTTATCTTTAACCCCATTGGTAATCTACACATCTGATATTGCCCTTTATCTGTCGTGAAAGCTGTGTATTTCCTACTACTTTCATCTAAAGCACACTGATAATATGATTGTGATAGATCACAGTGGCTAAAGTAAACTGCACCCGACAATGAATCCAAGATTTCATTAATATTTGGCAAAGGGAATTTATCATCCTGTATCTTTTCATTTAACTGCCTGTAGTCTATTACTACACGCCATTTTTTCTCCCCATCACGATCTGCCTTCTTGGGTACAACCAAAACAGGACTAGACCACTCACTAACCGCCTCCTCAATAATATTACTACCCAGCATCTCCTGCACTTGCCTATCAACCTCCTTTTTCTGTACATAAGGTATTCTATACTGTTTCCTGTAAACTGGAGTAACATTATCTTTCAAACGTATTGACTGCGCATACACATTCGTGACATCCAATTTATCTCCCGGAATATAAAAAATATCTGTATATTTTGCACATATTTGCTCAACTGACAACCGTTCCTCGGCATTCAAATAATCAAGATTAAGCAAAGAAAATATTTTCTTAACACGTTCAACACTTACTTCTGTTTCCGCAAAACTACAACAATTAAAATCACTTAACGGATAGACTTCTACATCGGACATACTACACACAACTTCCTCCGTGGTTGTGTTTAAAATCCTAATGGGCATCATCCCATTCTTAGGTCTAGCTACTACATTTGCTAAGAAAACCCCTTCGCGCAACTCTTTCCTAAACACTACACAATCTTCTGCTCTATTAACGGGCAAATACTTAACCATTTCACAACGCGGAGAAATAGTTAAAGAATAATTATAGGATTTAAGTGGCATCGAAACCGTCTGCTGCTCACGGTTCTTTAGAGATAACCTGTTCCCCGAAAAGTCTATAATACCACTATACGCCTGCAAGAAATCCTGGCCTAATATGCCAACTGACCTACATGGCAAATCATTGAATATATAAAACCTATGCACGAACGAACATTGTTCGTATTCCAACGTCAAATATACATAACCTATAGCCCGTAAACTACCCCCTACACCATTAATCACTAATTCTTCCTTAACTACTTTACAGCACAAAGCATTATTCCTCAAGAAATTACTTTTTATTGCCGATATCGACGCACCCGTATCGACTAACCATTCCGAATCCACATTATTTGCTAGAAAATTCACCCAGTTAACACTATTGCAAGCTAAAATATGCTTAGCCTCGAAAAAACTGCGTTTCATTCAATTGTCTGCCTTCGCTACTTCGTGACATTGACACTGCACTTGAGTCAGCATCGCCCCGCACGTGCTCTAGACACGCTACGCGCTGTCGACCTTGCTGAGTCTGCCGTCCACGATGAGTACTATTGCTATGACCGCGCATTCCACTACTATACCTTACGTTTCCATTTCGGTACGTACGCCCAACAGCTGTTTTTTGCTGCGCGTATCCATTACCTACAGCGTGCCGCCTATAGTTATTTCCACGACCCCTATTTCCCGTAGAAAAACTACCACCCGCGGACCACCGCTGGAACGTCATGACTTGACCCGACGAAGCACAATTTTCGTCTTCCGCTACCCTGATAGCATCTTTCAAACAAGTCAAGTTCCGTGCCGTAATAATTGTACCAAGACGCTGATTACGAAGTCCGTCAGCAAACTTTTTAACCGCATACTTCTCATTTAAAGGCCGCAAAATTTTATAAGCTTCCGAATTTTCCCCGGCTTGAGAAATAGTCAAATCTACCATTAACTTCTCTATCTCTGCCCCGAAATCCGTGACCGACCTATCATTTTGCCTAGCGCGAGCAAATTTGGCTTGCACTGCAACGTCTGACTTAACCGTCAACAAATGCTTCTTCATGTCCGTTAAAAGACTGTCTACAGTCGTATAAGTAGAGGACAATCGCATCTTAGCCCCCTGGGTAAGTCGCGTAGTTAGCACGAATCTAATTAAATGAGCACTATCAGCCGCTTCTAACATAGAGCTGTATAAATCTATGGCATCAATCAAATCTTGGGTTACCTGCTCATCCCCATTCATTTTCGGGAGTAAGCTAACCACCGTTTTCAATGAAAACCTTTCCAACGCCATCTCTGTATCGGTTCCGGTACCGTTTTCAAACTTAATAGTGTCTACATACAAATTTTCTATTTTACTCACTAGCTGTGCTAATTCCTCCGAAAATTTGCTACACTTAGAAACTACACACTTAAATTTACAATACAGGGCTTTTACCTCGCTTATCTTTCCATCAAAATTTTTGCCTTTCCGCCTACTGGGACCTAACTTGACAATTGATTCCCTCAATAACTTAAGCTGTACAAACAGTGACGTTAACTCCACTTCCATTCAAAATTAATGCCTCTAACTGATAGATGACCGAAAATACTCGCCACTACACTTAAGTTCAAATCACATCACTTACTCCTCTTGTCGCTCCGCCAGCTCCCGGTCAGGCCATCTGCACAGCTCGCTGCACCTCACGCTGATTGATCTTCTCTTCGATCCAATTCTGATGACACCTCCTGTACAGCCGGACTGCCACGCCAATGATGACAATCGCCAAACACACGGCGATAAACAACAGCATCGCGCTGATGGTGGATATCTGCTCTTGTGTTACTGTCGCGGTATTTGAACCACCCGCTGCTGTCTGGGCTATAATAACCTCTTCCTTGGATGACGTGGTCCCCATGGCCTGTGACTAACCAACTGCCGAGAAACTGACTGAAGCCGACTGAAGTGACTCCGATGAGATCCCGGTCGGGCAACTATAACGCCGTCCAGTCGACTGGCAGGGTCGCCATGCGATGTGGAGGGAAGGAGGGGTTAAGTAAATACCATGTCGTGTACTTGTCCATGAGTCAACTGGAGACTGAAGACCCCCGACTCCCTTTATTAGTGTAATATATACCTAGTCCGCGCGTGACATATATCATAATATAACTACGGACATAGCTTATCTACCTTAACTTAAACTAAGATCTAAACGTGACGTACGTGACACACCACAGGAGCTCCATGTTTAAAAAATAACAGTCGCTCGGGTTGATCTCTAAAAGTACGTTAAGCCGTTGGTCCCGGCTGTCATTTGTAGATCTTTGACAGTCGTTACAGGTAGTGGACCGAAAGTCTTACAACCAGTCTTACTAACCAGTACTAACTGGGTTGTGGATGTCAGATAGGCAGTCACTCCACGAAAAATACTGGTATTCAGGTTATCGGGTTAGACTGGAAGCCGACCCCAAAATAGTTGGGAAAATGCTAAGCAGATTATGATAGTGATTAACGGATAGTCAGCTTTCATGAGGAAAACTTGCAGTCACTGCTGATCAGTCTCTAATGCGAAACAATAATGACGAGATCCAGAAATAATATGCCATTTAGTTAGAGTTTCATAGTTCATGGTGAGATCATTTCCTACATAAAATAAAATTACAATATGTAATTAAGTACTTATCTGCCTATTCTTCACTTCGGATAGGTAGATAATTATTACTTACTCATACTTCATTATTAATAATGTTTTTTTAATAACTAAAGTGGCCTTAACTATACTAATTAATGAGTAATCTGTTTAATTACTGAAATAGAAACAAAAACGGTAATTTTCGTCTTCCTGTATGTTGTCTTTGAATAATTGGTGTTTAGTACTTACTGATTCTAATAGGGTATATGCAAGAAATACAATTTTTTTTTTGGTTCGTAAAAATGCCTTGTATTGGCCCATAAAAACATTGTGGTACACTTGTTTAGTTCTCTAATACAACATTTTTTTACAATTTAATATTTTATGTTGTGTGTTTTTGGTGAAACGGAACGCAAACACAAAACGCATCGATTCCGGTAGTGACGTCAAATGCTATGTGTCAAAGAAACACTTTTAGTTGAAAAGTACTTAAAGTTTCACTAAAATTTTACTATAATATTGTTATTGCAATGTTTGCTTTAATAAAGCACTTAAAATATAGTAAAACAATTCTATTAAGGTGGTTCACATAGCCGAGCTTTTTTATTACATAATATGACTTCTATTTGCCATATCATTGTACAGATGTCCATGAACAGATTTTTATTTTGTACATCATTTGAATCGCGGTCAGTAATATCATTCTCCTAACCCAAATTTTTTGGGGTCGGCACAGCATGGTCTTCTTCTTCCATACTTTTCGATAACTCGTTATCTAACCAGTCACCTCTTTTCTAGAGAGATATAACACACTTTTTAGTTATAGGTTTTTAGTATCATAGTGACAGCAGAACATCGACTCCAGTCCTTGGTCACAGGATCTCCTAGTTTGGAAATCAGGATTTACGTTATCTGTCTAACCTTAAATTCACTGAAATTCATGCAACCTAGTATTTAAGGGGGAAACGCCATGGTAGCCCGCGAAACTCAAATTTACTTACGTTTTATGCAATTTGCCAATTTGCAATTTGCAGTGTCGGTAGCGGTACCTATGTTGAACAGTTGAACAAAATATGATTTGCGACCGTATTAATAATAGTACTTACATAATTATAATCATTAAAATAATAAATGAAACCCTTTTATTACATTTAATCCAATTGAATGATTTTTTCATGAAAACGTCAAGACACTGACTATTACTCTGAATATTGCAAATACCTTAAAAAAAAAAAAGAATTTCGCGGGCTGGTCTGGCGCTTCCATCTTAAATACTAGGTCGCATGAATTTCAGTGATTTAAAGATCATACAGATAAAGTACCTAATAATGTTGAAGGTTTTTGCATAAATAAAGTTGTTTTTTGTTGGTTTTCCTTTACCATGGGAGATCAAAGAAACGATGGGTGAATAGGGAATATGCATGTAATATTATTTTTTTCACTTAAATCAATAAAATGCAGTACTATCAACCCAAGAAAATAATTAAAAGTCAAGTTCAACTACTGCTCGTCGCACAAAAAAAAAAAAAAGTCCTAAAATTTTCTACGACAGTTCAAACGTCCATGACTGTCGCGGGCATTCAAGTCATAGCATATGATGTCACTTCCATCTATCTGCCTTGTTTAAATCTAATTTTTTGCCCTTAAACTTGGCAGGTAACCTCCACTTCACATAGTTTTTACTAGCTTATGCCCGCGGCTTCGCTCGCGTTAATTTAGAATTTGACAATCAATTCGGGTTGTACTCTGCTTGTAATAATATAATTCAGTCATGATTTGAAAGACACGTGGCGCCATCTATCATAAGAACGTTATTGTTGTTTTCCTCGGGTAGGTACTTTTTTCGGGATGAAACTTGGGATAAGTCCGTTTTTGCACACTTGACAACGTATGCATAATTTCAGGATGATGAGTTCAGTGGTATAGGCGTAAAAAGTAAACAAACAAACGTACTACATTTTTATAATATTCTAAGGATTCCCTTGAGAAAATTGGCAGAGCAGACACGTAAACAAAATACATTGTGAAGGCGTTTTGGATAAAGTGAAAAGTTGTTTATTATACTTGTTTATAGGTAGACTTCAAAGTCAATTTATAGATCAAAGATAAGTAGGTAAGGTATTTATGTTATAACCAATTTAACGGGATGGGACGGATCTAAGTGTGAGAGCCTGAGAGAGGAGAGAGTCCTATTAATAATATAAATGCGAAAGGAGTGGTGGATGGATGGATGTTTGTCACTCTTTCACGCCAAAAATACGAACCGGATTTGGATGAAATTTGGCACACAGATAGTTTATAACCTGGATGTTAATCCAGGTTAACATAGGATACTTTTTATCCCGGTAGTACGATCCCGCGGAACAATTACCGAATCGGGCGAAGCCGCGGGCACAAGCTAGTATCGAAATAAAAGAAAATGTCAGTTTTGGATCACCAAGAAACACCATTGATTCTACATAGGTATTATTTAACCCTGTTGCGAATTTTTATTTTTTTTAAGACAGTCAATTAAGAACTGCCAAACACAAAAGACAAGACAAACGTTACAACAATCATACAAATAATAAAAGCGAATATATTTTTCTTCCGAAATAACAGATAATAGATGTCCATATTGCGAAAGTTATATTTCTGTAACCTTGCTAATATCAAATGCGTGAGGTTTTTTTTCAATACCACAATATCCGAACAATGGATTGCTAAACTAATTCATTCAATATCTATGAGAAATGTTATTAGCCCCTGAGCTATTGTCTTGTCCAATCATGTAATGACTTGTAACATTAGGTTATAATCATTGTGGACCGCCCCATGATTTGTTATTGGTTGTAAAGGTACGAATGATTTAGTTTTTTTTAGTGTTCCGTACCGTATCGTACGAATGCCAAGGGGGGGTATTACTAAGCCTCCGCTGTCCGTCCGTCTGTCCGTCTGTCTGTCAGCGGGCTGTGTCTCATGATCCGTAGTACAGTATGTAAACAGTTAAAATTTTCACCAACAAATAATAAAGAAAAATTTAAGGGCGCTCGATGATACGGAACCCTTCCTTCATGGTGTCTTCATTTTTTATCTGTGTCTTTTTCACAAGAGGCACATAGAGTGATCACACTTTGGAATCTTGTGGAATCTCGAGCCGGTCTGAAAGAACTTTCCTGCTGACCGGATAAAGTCAATTTTGCGTCGATAAGTGCCCCTTACTCAATTTTTTGGTACTTATAACTTTAGCACGAGATTGTTGTCTGCTAGTCTAACTAAACTGTCTTTCTTTACTGTTTTTAAATCAATTTAGATTTACTTAAATAGCCAACAAAATGGTAACCTAACGGCACGTTTGGTGCATTTAAACACTAGTCACAGCAGGCATTTAATTTTTCGCCTAATCTTGGTTACAGGGCCAAATAGCAAGGTATGGCCAGAAAATGATCGGCCCAACAAATTGCAAAATCAGCAGTTCAATCAAGATATACCGGACTCGTAGTAGGAAGTGAACGGAATTTTAACCGATAGCGATAGAATATAATTGCATGGTCTGTCTGTCGGTCTGTCCCAGTTTCGCGTGCCCTACGGAAAGGTGAAGGCTCCGTAAAGGTTACGAGATTAAACAAATAACTTCACCTTTGTACCGCATAATTGTATTACAAAAAGGTGTGTCCCTTTAGAGTTCCGAGGCTGAGGAGTGGAGATAGTGGAACCCTGAGGGGTTCTCTGTAATAAAGAGTCTTGCACTTGGGAACCATGTCTCATGAACTCATAATTTTGTTGTTAAATAAAGGTACCTACTCCGCTCTTCGTATGTCAGCGTCGTTTTTAATGTACCTAAGTAGGTAGGTAAATATATTCCCGACGTATCTAATCGATCTAAATAAAATTAAATCATCTCATGAGTTCACGCTCAAAAAGAAAAAGAAAATAGTACCAACAAAAATTATGCACTTCATATTATGGTTTCATACTACGAACGTTTAATACTTCTTGTGATACCTGAAAGGATAAAGATCGTGTTTGTCGCTACTACGGAACCCGGCACAGAGATGTTAGCACGCAATTGACCATCGCAAGTTCGCAACGTAGGTAGTTGAACTTTTCAGAATGCAAAAGGAACAAGGTGGCCGAAATAATTACCTAATTGGATGATATGGTATACAACATGATGTGATACTGTGATACGATTTAAAGAAACTCTATCACATTAAAGTCATTTGTATTTCGTTTACAATTCAAGTCCATTTCTTTAAGCTGGCCCAGTGGTGGCGGCCTCGACTTACGAACAGTAAGTCGTGGGTTCGAACCCAGGCAGGCGCAATACTTTGTATAATTTATTTCATCACCACTGCATGGCTCTCAAAAACGGTGAAGGAAAACATCGTGAGGAAACCGGCATGTCCTAGAATCAAAAATTCGAAGACATGTGACATCTACCAACCCGCACTGGGCCCGCGTGGTGGATTATAGCCCATTCCCTCTCATAGAGAGGAGGCCGAGTGTCCCAGCAGTGGGAACATTAAAGGCTGATTATGCAAAGATTCATCCATTGCAAAACGACTATGAAACTGGTACTGCATGCCAATAAATACTTTAATACGTTTGAAAACATTTTTTTTATTTTTTATTTAGGATTTATATTACTCGTATTACAATTTTGAGTTTTTAATGGTAAAAGTCATCGGCCCATAAAAACCAAAAAGGCCATCGAAATTGGTGCCTAGACGTATAAATTAAATTCAACGATGCTACATCATGGTAGGTAGGTATTAGGTATCTATTGAACACCCACATAATTATGCCATTTCCGGTTATTTGTGAATGGCATAGGTAGGAGTTTTGGTCTTATTTGCTTTCATGTTAATAGGTATTTCGGTAGTGAATAGGTATTTATTTATATCGACACAGTAATTTATTTATGAAGAAAAAGTCTTGGATATTGATGCCTAAACCTCAGTTACAGCCCACGACTGCGAGCAGTACTTAAGTGCCTCCCAATGATCTTAAATTGGTCAACAAAGCTAAAGTGCAAGACAAGTAAACAATCGATTTCTGGCTTACGTAATATATTTATCAGCTTTCTCCACATTAGCAATGTGACTCACTTCAAGTGGTTATCAGGTCTAAATGTAAATTCGCTTGTCAATGAAAACTATGGTCCGAGGAAGTACCAACCAACTGATCATATCTGATCAAAAGGAGCGAACTGTTCTTCGCCCTGTACACGCGCGGATATACCACTCGACGCACTGAGAATGAACATTGCTTCAGGCGATGCTGTTGTATATTTCAGAACATCAATTGGCAATATTTAAATCTAAATTGAAAATAAATTGTCGCTAATTTTCAGTTTTTTACTTACTTTAACAAAGCTGTGTAAGTACTTAATTAATTAATTTTGTCTCTAATCAATAGTCATAACCACATTTAACAAGGCACTTAGTTTTTTGTAAAATTCAGGTTCTGGGTAGGTACTTAGGTTATATATATATTCAATGTGCGCGCGTACAGATGAAATTTGATATTTCGGTTTTGTTTCAGTGTGTGACCACAGAAAGTACACATGTTCCTACATGTGGTTCCTACCAATAAGAACTTGGTTATACTGTACATTCTCTTTGTTACAGAGATTGGCAAGTTATTATGTCCTTATCATGTCCACAATAGCCCCGAAGTCGTAGGTCGTGAAATGTCAATGTGGCTTTATTTAAACTGTAACCACTACTTGTGGTCTTGTCGTGTAGTACCTTTTATTTGTGAAATTATTTGTAGTTTGTTTGTAATTATAATTTGGTTTGTGGCCAAAAGGTTTGAAATTAGATTTATGTATTATAATTAACTAGCTGTTGCCCGCGGCTTCGCTCGCGTTTTGTTCGGAAACTATCCCACGAGCACGTTGTAAATAGCTTAAGGTACTCGGGGATAATGTAGCTTCCTATTAGTGAAAGAATTTTCAAAATCAGTTCAGTAGATCCAGAGATTACCCCATACAACCTCACAAACTTTACCTCTTCATAATATTAAATTTGCCCACTAGCCTACATACCTTTACACGTCAAACCCTTGGAAAATCTCGATAAAATGGGAAGAATGAAGCTTAAATTTGTTCTGAAATCCCCTGAAAGTTGATTTTGCAACAGCGACCAATGTTTCATGTGTACGGTACTTCAAGGCACCCTCCGACAGTCGAACATACTTGGATATACATCTATATTTTACCATCTTATCGGAATTAGAAATTTTGAAGTGAGGATCATCCGCCTCCGTGGCGCAATTGGCTAGCGCGTTCGGCTGTTAACCGAAAGGTTGGTGGTTCGAGCCCACCCGGGGGCGTTTCTTTTTGTGTTTTTTTTTACCTTATTTTTTACATTTATCAGTATAAATGTTTTGTAACTACGGATTTGCACAGTTTTGATATATTATATTCATCGTTTTTTAAAATGGTTTTTTGTTTTCTACAGTTTATTTAATGAACATTTCTTATTTATTACTATTTTGGTTAACATTTTTTATTATTTAACGTTATAATCTTCTCTAAAAAAATAATTAAACTAATATGCAAACTCTGATCAAAAAGCAGTTTTACACATTTTACAATAAATATTATTGTAAATTAAATTCACAATGTTTCTATTACTTTTAAAATTGAATAGTATTCATGTTCATAAGAAACGAATGATAATTTCAACCATCTTCGTAAGCCTTCGATAGCTCAGTTGGTAGAGCGGTGGACTGTAGATGTAACGAGTAGCTGTTATCCATAGGTCGCTGGTTCAAATCCGGCTCGAAGGAATTCTTTTTGTGATTGTTTGTTCTTCTTTTATTTAATTTTTCAGTAGGTAAGGTGAAAATTTTTACTATTGTGTTATTTCATGTTTATAAAATCGAATACTAAATTTATTGGGGTTCATTTTTTTAACCTGCCACTTTCATTCAAATAAGTAAGTACTCTAATGACGTCAACGCTTGCATTGAGTCGTATAATTAAACAAAATAAAATATAATTGGATAACAAAGACAGTAAAAATAGGTACATAAAAATATTGATTTTAATTTAGTATTCAGAAATAAAAAATCTAATTAAAACAATTAAATTATAATTACGTAGGTATGTTAACTAACTAATTACATAATTATAATTAAAAACTACAGAATAAAATAACATAAATCAGCTAACAACAAACTATAAAACAGCATCAAAAACAATCAATAGTTCATATTTAATTTTAATAAACATCATAATTATTTGGTAGCAAGGTTGATGTTACACCGATAATTTCATGCAGATACAGATTATTATATTTTCGCACTAGTTACCCTCGACACAGACCGATATCCACGTAAATATTGAGAGACATTGTTTTATTGACCTATATTCTCTTGATTGCCGAATATTTATAATTTAAGATTTAATATACAATAACTGTTTTTCGGGGGGGCCTGGTAATCTGTGTGACAGGTTTTTCCTAGTGCAGATACCAGTCTCCCACAAAGGATTTATCAGATGTAGTGTGTCTTCATATTTTTAAGGCGCCTTTGTGGAAGAGAAAATAAATGTTTATTATTATTATATTATTATTATTATTTGTATATTTTGACGACGTCACGTGAATGACGTAAGTAATTGCTGTTTCAGCTTTATTTTGGAAATATTTTTCAGCAGTGCTTTGTTTTCTGTACCACCAGGTTTAGAAGTGATAATTATCATTAATAATTATCTTGATTGTTATCTTTCTATAGGCTACCTAGTTAGTATTAGAACCAACCTAGTTAGTAGTGTTAAATGCTACTGAACACCACTCTATTCAATTTAATTGAATTTCAGTCTTTATGTACTTAAGTATACATGGTTGAGCTCCAGACCTAGGTAACAAAAAAATCGGTCAATTTGAATTAAAATAAACATTGTATCCGTTTTTATGGTTGCATAAAACGGAATCCTTATAGATTCGCCATGTCTGTCTGTCTGTCTGCCCGTGTATGTCACAGCCACTTCATTCCGTAATTAATAGGACTACATAGTTGAAACTTAGTAGGTAGATGGATTCTGTAAACCGCTTTACGATTTTATAAAAACAAATCTCCCCGGACAAGGAACTGAAGCAAAAAAATATTATTTTCATCAAACCTATACGTGCCTATAGATAGGTCTTTAAAAATGACATTGAGGTTCCTAAAACCATTTTTTCTCAAAGTCAATCCTTTGAAAGATAGATACTTTTAAAGTGGTAAAATGTGAATCCTCCCCCTTCTAATTTCTAAAGTAAGAGGAGAAAAAAGAGAAAAAATTTAGGACTGTAGAACGTAAATAAAACTTTCAACCAAAATTGGTTTGAATAAGATTTGATGTTTCGTTTTTGAGATATGGGACTTTTCATCAAACTGCAGCAGTAACTTTGTTTTTCATTAACATACTATGAAAAACAAATTTAGTTTTGCTGTTGTATGTAAAACAATACAACATATGAATGAGCCTTCAAAATATTTTTATTATATTTTTTGGTGCTACGGAACCCTGTCTGCGTGTGAGTACGACTCGCACTTTGCCGGTTTTTACTTATTGTAAAAGATGTCCTTTATCGTAATAAATAGGTAGTCCTACTATAATTATATGACCTAAATTGGGAGACCTTTTTTATGAACATTAATTTTTCGACAACGAATAAAAATCAACACAGCACGAAGTGCATTGTGTCAAAATATGCATACAAGACAGATGACGGCTCACTTTGAGCTGCCGTCACTACATTACGCGGGCAGAATATTCGACATTGGCTCGGCTCATTTGCCAAAGAGAAAAAATAATTACCCGACAGACAGTCAGACATTTTTCAATTGACTTATTAATAACTACCAGTAGCACTAAACAAAACCTATGTTCAAATGATTAACGACGTAGTGTTAGCCAGGACATTCATATCAAGATTTCGAAACAGTCTGACTTAGAAGTCAAACACCCGTATCTATAGTCAAGTTAAAGTAATTGCTTGAGATTAAGTAATTACTTATGCAATAGACAAGAATTTGAACGAAGTAAAAACAGTCAAAGAATTCTACCTTTTGAAAGTTCTAATTTCAAGCAATTACTAAACTTCAGAATAAAAAAAAATGAAAATGACAAAAAAACAAAATCAAACTAACAAAAGTCACCGACTTCTGAAGCTAAAGTTATTTTTTACTTTTTTGTGTTTTTGAATTCGGTTTAATTTTTTGCAAAAAAGTTTTTTTATTTTTCACTTTTTAGTGGTTCACATGTGCTTACCCCTTCACAGCGTACCGGTGTGATGTTATGTTATGAACTGGTGTAAACAATAGACAGACATGAGATTTCAGCAATCCCAGTCCATTTGCTATCATTTATTCAGGAGTTCCGTTGCCTATCTCCGAAGTTCTTCATCAGATCTTCACCAAATTGAAATGGAACCACTCCGAGAAAGTTCTATTCCAAAAACTACCCAAATCGCTTCAAGTGTGACAATAAATTTTAAGAGTTCTCTATATTTCTTAGGATCCCATCACCAGATCTTGACTTGATGATCATGGGACCACCTGGGAATTATAACCATTAAAACAAAAACAAAAAAAAACCAAATCGGTCCAGCCATCTTCGAGTAATCGGGGAACACACATTAAAAATAAAAAAAATGTTCCGACGAATTGTCAACCTCCTCCTTTGAAGTCGAAGTTATAGTTTTACTCAAGTACACTTTGACTTGTTTATAGATACGGGTGTTAGAACCTAACACCGAACAGTTTCGGTTAACTAGACCACCTTGAAATCAATCCTTATCCTTTCTAAATATACTTTGCATACGACGCGTGAGAAAAATATGCGGCGTAACTAATCTAAAGTGTGTTTTTATTTGATTATATTGTTTCGTAAACAAATATGGCGGATTGATTTCGTTTGTGGAATAATGTAGGTATGTCACAGTTTAAAACTAAACGTATACTGTCACTTTCAGGTATCTTGCGTGATTGCTATCGTGATAAGCTCAAAATAATGAACATCACGGAAGATACCCCTTAAGTGACCGTATTATGTTTAAATGTATGTGTTTCTATTTAGATAGTTTATTTGAAACTAGCTGTTGCCCGTGACCTTCGTTCGCGTGAAATTATTAATTTTTAAAATAAACAATTCAAGAATTTGAATTAACAATTTCAAGGGTTTTAATTTTTTTGCACTGAACCCTAATTATTTGTCTAAAATAAAAGTAGCCTATGTTAGACCTTATAATATCAGCTATCTGCCAGTAAAAGTCCCGTCATAATCGGTCCGGCTGTTTCGGAGATTACCCGAAACAAACAGGCAGACAGAAAAAAATGTGTTTTTGTTTTAAGTGCCGTATATATTTCCATATACATTAATTAAAAAGCTGTTATTTTGATATTACACACAGTCACTTCAATTTTATTTATTTGTCTATGTAGATAGTTCGTTCTTTTAATTATGTTACCTACGAATAAGGCAATTCGTAGGTAACATAATTAAGTAGATAATTGTTTCTTACAAAACCAAGACGGTTCACGTACACGTAACAACTTCAGGGGGCCTAAAATGGAAGCTTTATTAGAATCATAATATGAATCTCGTTAAAATTTTAAAATGATTAAAATGGTCTTTATGTTTATAACCACAAAGTCCATTTTAAGAGTTTTAAATTATTAACGTGATTCGTATAACTAATATTCGTTTCGCGTTTGTTTACGAAGTAGGATAAATAATTAGAAATACACTTTAAAGCAAACAATCTAATGTTTTATTGATCTACACTGACAATCTACGAGTGCGCGGATGTCCTTTATTGTAGTTTTTATGTGAATTGATATAATTACTGCGCCACGTCATATTGTAAGTTATAGGCGAGGTTGTGAGCCCACGTGAGTCATGAGTCCAAGAAATTGGTAATTATTGTGAGACAAGTAATTTGTTATTGTTCGAGTAGCCCTATACTACTAGTGTGACTGGTAATTAGTGACCCATACACACGTGATTGTACTCATGATAACAAACAACTGTCCCAAAGAAACATTTTTTTATACTTTTACACTTTATCACAATAACACAACAGCCGTATGAAATTCGCGCGCGTGCCTGTGACCTATCAGCTGTTAGCCGCGTGACGCCGTTCTGTCTCACTACTAGCATACCGGGCAACAGTGGGTAGGCAGAGCACCCGCGTGGCTCGCAAGCCTGGTCTGTAAGCGGTGCCCGCGTCACAGGCTGGCCGCCAATAGCCGTCGAATGAGTTTCAAAAAATTGTTTCTTTGAGAAAGTTGTTTGTCATCATGAGTATCTAAAATGACGGGTATAAGTATCGGTCACTAATTACTAGTCACCATATAGGTATAGCGGATTATTAAACAAATAAAGTACCTAAAGCTTTTTTTTCTTTACATACAAATGAATAAAATTGAAGTGTTTTTTTATTATCAAAATAACAGCTTTTGACTGAATGCAGAATTATGAAAATATACGGCACATGAAACAAAAACACATCTTTTTTTCATTTTTGTCTGTTTGTTGCGGCTAATCACCGAAACGGCTGGACCGATTTTGACGGGACTTTTACTGGCAGATAGCTGATAGTTGTGTTATGGCCTAACATAGGCTACTTTTATTTTCGAAAAATACAGGGTTTCTGTTAAAAAAAAAATCCTTGATATTGGTAATTCCTTGAACAAAATCCGATTCAAAAGGGACGTAATATTTTTCACGCGAACGAAGGTCGCGGGCAACAGCTATGTAGAACTTATGAATTAATGACTGAACTACGAATGAAACTGGCCTTTTATGTAGGTTCATCACTTACAAAACGAACTTGACGAATATTTTCCTTGAACAATTTTTACTTACTATAAAAGTTTATCATGAAAATCACTAATATCGGTGACGGACAAGATCGATAGGAAACCTAGATAGTTATTATTATACCTAAGTCTGAAATCGCCAATCCAGGGTCCAATTTCTCCTGCCAGGGTTGCGGGACTGTTCGAAAGAGATACCGCGGCCCTGGAACACAAAGGGCAAAGGAAGGAATATGGATGGGTTTTAGTCAGAAAAGTCTGACACTCCCTCCTGCTCAGCCCAGAGCGGGAGGGGTTATTTGATGATTTCCCAATCAAATCAAGATGATTTTCAAAAATGGTCCAATTTCTAGGGTTCTCTATGATCTGACCACAGGAGATCTCAAGGCAAGGCATGTTTTTTGCTTTGATATTCTTTTTGTATTTTGTAGGGTTGTGTTTTATTATTGCGCGTTTGTAGTCTATCTATCTTCGTGAAGATATTATTTACAAAATCATCGATCAGTCTCCGAGTAACTATTCAAAATCAGCGGAACACCTTTTTACTGAGATAACTTTTAATCACACAAAAGTTCTTTTAGGTGTCTTCTATAGCCCTTCCTGTCATATTGATTATTTCGCTTCTTTTGAAACAAATCTTGAAAATTTTTCTTCATTATGTGACCACACTATTATACTCGGAGACTTCAACACCTGTCTAATCAAAGACGATGTGCGCAGCCGTAAACTCAGGGCCCTCGTCTCTTCTGTCAACATGCACATCCTACAGCTCAACGCTACTCATCATGCGCCTTATTGCAATCCCTCACTTCTAGACCTTATTCTAGTTTCCGACGCAAACAAAGTAGCCACGTACGGGCAACTTTCTGCCTCATTTTCTTACCACGATCTTTTATTTATTTCGTATAAAATTCGCCCTCCTAAACGCAAATCAAAATTTCTCTTGCTACGCAGTTTCAAGAACATTGATCTGGACCGCTTGGGTGAGGATGCGGGCAATATTGACTGGTCTCCTGTTTATGACAGCAATGACTTGGACACTAAGGTGGCCGAGTTTACCAAAATAGTGTTAAAACTTTTTGATGTGCATGCTCCACTAAAAAAGGTCAGGGTGAAGCATCTTCCAGCTCCTTGGTTGTCGGATGCAATTAAAAAAGAGATGTCTAAAAGGGATAAGGCGAAAAGGCGGTACAAGAGGGACCCTACTGATGAAAACTGGTCCATCTATAAGAAACTGCGTAATCACTGCGGTCGTATGTGTAGGGATGCTAAAAGGCGTCACATACACGACACAATTAAACAATCGAACACAGCACAGGTTTGGCAATTCCTTAAATCCCTTGGTATCGGCAAGATTGCGAATGACAGCACGCCTAATTTTGACCTAAACACAATTAATGTTCACTTTTCCAAATCACCTGTGACTCTAGATGACAACGTTAAATCTTTCACTCTGAACAATCTCTCTAATCTTCCTCTGCCAACATGTACTTCTTTCTCTTTTCACCCAGTTACAGAAGGGGATATTAAGCGGGCCATTACATCTATTTCTACAAAGGCAGTGGGTGATGATGGTCTTCAACTTCAAATGTTCCTTCCTATCCTTGATGACCTTATTCCTGTTATTTCACACATTGTAAATTATTCTCTGTTTACTGGCTCCTTTCCTTCTGCTTGGAAGAAGGCCTACGTTTTGCCTCTTCGCAAAGTTTCAAATCCCTCTTCAGTATCCCAGTTTCGCCCAATTTCAATACTTCCAATCCTGTCCAAAGTCCTTGAGAGTGTTGTTAATAGTCAACTGTCGCATTACCTTTCTTCTAATAGCCTGCTTAGTCCATTTCAGTCTGGATTTCGTCCTGGCCATAGCACTGTTTCTGCCCTTCTTAAAATTACTGACGACATCCGATTGGCCATGGAAAACCGACTCCTTACGGTGTTGGTCTTATTGGACTTTAGCAGTGCGTTTAATTCAGTTGACTTTGACATACTCTTAGGTATCCTTTCCTCTCTAAACATATCTCCTTCTGTGACTGCTTGGTTTGATTCATATCTTCGGGGTCGCTCGCAGTCAGTACACTTGAATGAGGCTTGCTCTCATTGGTGCGATCTTTCTGCGGGTGTTCCTCAGGGTGGCGTCCTTTCTCCTCTTCTTTTCTCAGTTTTCATTAACGCGGTCACAAAGGTACTAACGTCACATTATCATCTCTATGCAGACGACCTGCAGCTTTATCGCCATTTTAAACTTGAAGAGCTTCCTGGAGCTATCGATGCCATCAATAATGATCTTCAAAACATCAGACAATGGGCTAAAAGTTTTGGACTATTAGTTAATCCAACAAAATCACAAGCTCTCGTGATTGGTGGCAGATACTTCATCAATTTATTAAATCATCAGTCCCTCCCTCCTGTTGTGTACGATGGTATCGCTATAGCCTACTCCAAGAAGGTTAAGGACTTAGGTGTATTCTTGGACTGCAACCTATCTTGGCATGGTCACATTGCTGAAGTAAGCAGGAGGTTGTTTTGTTCGTATCAGTCTCTTAAGCGTCTTCAGAAGTTCTTGCCATTTCAAACTAAAATTACTCTTGCTCAGTCTCTCCTTCTACCTCTTCTAGACTATGCTGATGTCTGTTTTCTTGATGCGACTGAGGAACTTCTTAATAAGCTCGAACGTCTGCAGAATTTGTGTATCCGCTTCATTTTTGGGCTTCGTAAGTACGACCATGTGTCGGAATTTCGGAAGCAGCTGCAGTGGCTACCTATTCGGCAGCGTCGAGATTGTCACATTCTCTCTTTTCTTTTTTCCATTCTTCACAATTCTAAAGCTCCTTCGTATCTTCGGGAACGCTTTGAGTTTCTCGTTCCTAGAGGTAAACCTTGTCGCTCATCATCATCTCTTCTCCTTCGTTTCCCTCCCCACTCCTCAAGTCGGTATGATGGATCTTTCACTGTTCGTGCTGTGCGCCTTTGGAATTCACTTCCACACTCCTTGCGGGATAGCCCTTCGTTGGAGGTGTTCAGGAAGAGAATAAAGGAACATTTCCTGTCAACATGATCGATATGTATGTATGTATGTTTATAAATATAGGATTTTATATATATGTATATACACTGTATGTATTACGTATATTATACTGTATGTATGTAGTTTAGTTTATAAGTTTAATTAATTTGTAATGTTTACATTGTGCACATTCCCGTGTATCCTCTTGTGCAAATCTCAAAATCAAAATTAGGTTTGCTGTAAGAAAACCCATTTATGGGTTAAGCTCGCCTTTGTACATAAGCTATATTATTGCAATTTGTATTTATATTTGTAATGTTGTGTGCAATAAAGAATAAGAATAAGAATAGTCTGTGCAAAATAAACGATTTTTCTTTCTTTTCTTTCTTTTATCCATCTTGAGCAAATGCGGTGATTAATTATCAATTACTCAAGGATTCTGTCTATGAATAGAGGAATTTGCCCAGCAGTGGGACTGTAATAGGCTGGTATAATTACATAACATAACATCATAACATCACGCCTGTGATCACCGATAGGTTAGACAGAGGTGTACCTAATAGTACACCCACATTTCGCCAGTTACGTTAAAGTCCCATGTGATAGGTGGCGAGCCTATTGCAATTAACCGGGCATAAATCCAGACTTCATGGTTGCTACTGAGAAATTCCTGATAGAAAAACCCGATAACACTTTGTCCCACCGGGAAACGAACCGGGAAATGGACCTCATGCTCAGCGGTCACTCTTGCAACCACTAGACCCACGAGGCAGTCGAGGCAGGCTGATAGTGGATCTCCCATATATCAATGACTAGCTGTTACCCGCGACATCGCTCGCGTTTTGGTCGGAAATTATCCCACGGGCACGTTGTAAATATAGCATATGGAACTCGGGGATAATCAACTCATCATATTGAGACCTTCCTCAAGGTAGGGGCTTGGCCGAAGGTTGTCATATATGTATGTAGGCTACGCCGCCGCCGTTACTTCATGTACAATAGTTATATTTTCTGTTTTTTTTTTTGTATAAATATGTATGATAATCTTTTAATGTCTTAATGTCTTAAAGGTATATATGTTATGGGTTTTTGTTACCTGAATTAAAATTATTATTATTATAATGTAGCTTCATATTAGTGAAAGAATTTTCTAAATCGTTTCAGTTGATCCAGTGAAAACCCCCTACAATCTCACAAACCACAAACTTTACCTCTTCATAATATTAGTAGAGATATAGTATAGAAGTATAGATGACTGATCCAATAATTAATACTATAACGTCGTATGGCACAGCATGGCGCTTGCCATTGCCAACATTCCAGACCTAAGGGCAGTGTGTCCCTGATCTTAGCACAGTAGTTATTTAGAAAGCATTGAACGTGTATATAAAGTTTAATGGACAAAACTGTACTATGTAGCCATGGCACCTTTGTAGCAATGGTGCCATATATTACATTTATACCTTTTCCACAATAGGAGACCTTTTGATCGGCACAAAATTCGAAAAAAAAAAACATTGTTAAGAGATTTTGATCCTTATGATTTTAACCTCCGTGGACCGTAGCCGTCTGAGGGTCCCGCCGGTACCAGAGAGATAATACGGCAAGTGCATTGTTTGAGATTGGAACCTTACCTATAACAAAAAAACAGCTGTTTCTAACAAAAGTGCAATACCTACACAGGCAAAATGTATGGAACAGCTGTTTTTTTTAATAACCGATGCATAGTTATGTACTGAATACGTCCTACACGTTTTGAATACAGGTACTACATGTAGACAGTTGAAATTTTCAAAGAATGTGTTGCAGCTACAACAAAACAAAAAAGCGGATCCTCTACTACACTGGTACAGAACCCTTCATGCATGAGTCCGACTCGCACTTCGCCGGTTTTTTTCTACTAAACTATGTAGTTCTAAGTTATGTCATCCGGATTACGGATGTTCTCGTTCTTCTTCGTGTGTTCATAAATTAAATTGTAATTCATTAAAACCAGTATCTCATATCATAGCACAAAGACAGAGTTTCTGTATAAAATAAAGTAGGTAAAAAAAAAAAACTACTTTTTATGCTGGATGGGTTTTTTTTGCTTAATTTATTCAAATTCGTTTAAATTGTGTTTGTAGTCTGAATTAATGTTATTCTTTAGAACTGTATTTAATTTAATTTTAATGAGCCTGATGTGTCCCACTGCACGGCAAAGGCCTCCTATCCCTCTTTCCATTTATCTCTGTCTTTGGCTATTTTGGCCCAATCCTTTTGATAAGAGTCCAGCTCGTCACGCCATCTCCTCCTGGGCCTACCGCGTCGCCGGGTTCTGTTGTTCGGAACCCAATCTGTTGCCACTTTGGTCCAATTTTAATGCGACAACTATTTTAGTTTTACCATTTTCACGCCCTCTCCAAAGTATTTTGAAACCAATTTTCATCGGACTGTCAAAAGTTTGAGTTAAGGAATTGATTAATACTTAGTATTTTGGGTTAATCATAAGATATATTACAGTTCTTTATGTTGCCGAAGATATAAAGCTATACTCAAAATATAATTGAAATGGAGGACATATATCCTTGTAATGTTATTGGACAAAGTAGCATCTTTCCAAATTGGTATTTTGTTCGATTATTTAATCTCAATACATCGATTTCGATGTCTGATCGTTTAATAGCATGTTTTAATATATTAGGTATTCGAATGTATGCAGATGATATAGCTACTAATTTATTTTTGGATCATCTGTCTGTTTTGTAATGTTCGGAAACAGCATGTTTGATTTAACGATGTTTTAAAATCATACGGAGGAGAAAGGTTACCGTTCGACTACTTATTTTTTGTAAACGGTATTGGTATTTCTGCAAATAGCTGTTGCCCGTAACGTGGCTTCGCTCGCGTTTTGGTCGGAAATTATGCACCGGGCACGTTGTAAATATAGCCTATGGCACTCGGATATAATGTAGCTTCCTATTAAGTAAAGAACTTTCAGAAAGAAAAATCGGTTCAGTAAATCCAGAGATGCCCCCTACAACCTCACGAACTTTTTTTTTTTTTTTTTGTCGATGGGAAATCATCAAATAACCCCTCCCGCTCTGGGCTGAGCAGGAGGGAGTGTCAGATTACTGACTAAAACCCATCCATGTTCCTTCCTTTGCCCTTTGTGTTCCAGGGCCGCGGTATCTCTTTCGAACAGTCCCGCAACCCTGGCAGGCGTCGGCCCTTACGGACCCCTTCCTGTTTGCTGACTCTCTTTGAGGCGCGCGTGGAACACGAACGTGCCGTCGACACGGCCTGTCGTCATAAGACGGACGGACGGCGAGCTAGCCCATAGCTCACCGTCCACAGGCCCGCGCCTACGGTGGCCGGGGGCCACCACGTGGCCCCCGACGCCCGGTGCGTCTCCCGCGGCGGCTGGGACGTGAGGTTCTCTCCCTCTCACGTCCCGCCACCTCCTTCGCTAGCATGACTGCTTCGCAGAAGGAGGTGACG
Source organism: Eugnorisma glareosa (assembly GCA_947578425.1). NCBI lineage: Eukaryota > Metazoa > Arthropoda > Insecta > Lepidoptera > Noctuidae > Eugnorisma > Eugnorisma glareosa. The sequence continues at coordinate 11,384,539 of OX387960.1, read as the reverse complement.
GCGTCCCATTCCGTCTCGCTCCGGACCATGGATTGAACCAGGGCCGGACGCGAGAGGTCGCCGCCGCCGATCGCCGCTACGAGGACACGGCGTTGCTCCGCCCAAGCGGAGCAGACCTGCACAGTGTGCTCCACCGTGTCCTCCGGTCGATCCTCGCAGTGGTGACACCCGGGCGTTTCCTCCCGCCCGATTAGGTGCAGGAACCATGTCCGGTGAGGACCTGCGTCAGGCGGAAGGTGAGGGCGCCGTGGCGCCTCTCCAGCCACTCCTCAAAGAGGGGACTTACCGCCATTATAGTGGCGTGCCCTAACCTCACGAACTTTACCTCTTTATAATATTAAAAAAGTAAATGATGGCGAGACAAGGGAAAGAAAAGAAAAAAACGTGTTGCAAAGTTATATGGGCAAGGACGGGAAGATGATGACGCTACTAGTGAAGTTAAAAAACTATATTTTGCAATAAATAGTTTTTGAACTTCATAAACAAGGTGTAATAAATTAAACGTACACCTTTTCGTGTGGTGTCTCAGACCATGGAACTGATCAATTTTTGTTCTAAGAGTTACTGAAGTTCGCAAAAAAAATGGACTTTCTTGTGCGCAAGGCATGTGGGGGGCAGCACCAACAGTATCCTAAGCATGATTGCAAGTCGCCTGGACTGTGTTTTTGAGAGTCGCTGTTGTGCATTTACTCTTGGGTTGTCGCAGCAGTGATCCACCTTTATTTGTTGTGTGGTTTGTTTTATCAGTGCTTACTAACATCATAATCGTAAGATTTACTAACAGTTTTTGAGTCATGGATACTTGGATAAAGAGAAATTCTATTCTATTCTATAGGTATAACGCGATCAGCTGATCAACATGTACTAGGTAAAACTAAAAAAAAAATAGGTAATGTATTTCCAAAAGTCATAGAACAACAGTTGAGTATCATGATCTGAGTCGCCGCACGAGAGGTGGTACGTATATTATGTAACACCTTGTATAGAGGGAGGATTTGAAAAGTGGGCGTGGATGACCAAATCCGAAACTTCGAGAAAATGCGAAAAATACTCAAAGGGACGATTGGGAAAGCGGTTTTGCCTACAATTTCCTGCTGTATGTATTCATTTTGTTTCAGAGTAATATTAGAGCACCACCGATGAAGCAAATCATATTATCAAGTTCAGGTCCGGTAGAATCGCGTCCAGAATTACTCTCATTTCGATTTATTAGCCGATATCTACTACATTGGTCGCAAGCACGACTGCTGAGCATGAGGTCATGGGTTCGATTCCCGTGTCGGGTAAAGTGTTATTAGGTTTTACTATCAGGAACTTCTCAGTAGCACCCACGGAGTCCTGAATTTGTGCCCGGTTGATGGCAATAGGGTCGCCCCCTATTACATGGGACTTACATAACTGGCGAAATGTGGGTATATTATTAGGTACACCTCTGTCTAACCCTTTTTGGATTACAGGCGTGATTTTATATCTACTATATTAATATTCATTAAAAATAATTTCTAATAACAATATTGGTATTGTAAATAGACATTTAAAAGGCTTTTCACCTTTAATCATTTCCATAAAAATAGAAGCTGTTGATTGAATAATTTACTTTGTAATCATTGATTTCAAAGAAGAATGGCGGATCATTCTAAGATTTAAATATTCAAAAATGTTGTATACGATTTATTTATAGCTCACCTATTTGAACATAAAATGTTCTTTTTTTTATTTTTATTTAATTGAAATCAGTGATTAACATTTAAACGTTTAATTGAGGTGCTACCTTTTTAAATACAGAAATAGGTACTTACTTAATTATTTATTTTCAATCCTAAATGCTATTTGGGGTCAACAGTTGATCTTCACTGGTGACTTGACTATGACAACCAAGTTTATCAGCATCGATTCGCTTTTTAGCTACTAAACCGGGCAAGAGCAAGTCAGACTCACGCACAAAGGATTTCGTAACACCAAACAATATAATAAGAATATTTTTAACGCTCATTTATACGTCAATTTCAATAAACAGCAAAAGTAAATTTGTTTTTCATAGTGCGTTTATTAAAAGCAAAGTTAGCTGCTGCAGTTTCACGAAAAAGTCCCATAACTCAACAGCTAAATATTAAATCTTATTCAAACCAATTTTCATTGAAAGTTCTTTTAACGTTCTATAAACCCGCATTTTTCAGAATTTTCGGTAAGGGAACCCTAAAAATGGAACAGCATTTTTATATGAAGTTGCGTATCGCCAAACTTGATGAATTTAATGTAATGAAGAGACAAGATTAAAGAAAAGAATTTATTAAATAGCGACTTAGATACAGAGACCGTTGACAGTTCCTTGAAAGTGTCCAGAGACAATAAAGAAACAAATAACCGATTGAGTTCCGTTTACATTTCCAACAAAACGTACATCATTGATTTTAATAGAGCAACGTGTACTATAGAGTACACGTTGTAAAAACATCTGCTTAAGTACAAAAGCTCTGTCAATCTATTTCTGTCCATGAATGTACCGAGTGGGTGTTCTATTTTCATTGCATCAGACAAATGTATGGCGAATCTCTGATACATGACCTTGTCCGTCTGTCTGTTTACGTTACACAACATTCAACGTATATTAATGTATCGTGTTATTTCTGTACTAATCCTGAACTAGATTTAGCATCATGTTGCTATCTGATTTAGTCATTAAAATTGGCACTTATTAATTTAAAATTAAATGTGGCGGGAAACGAGTACCGCATTGGTACTTCTTAATTTTCTTTTGCAGGTTCTTTTACGTTAATTTGTTTTCTTTATCATATACCTACCTTAATACTTTACTAAAATATTAAATTATGTCATTGACGCTGGGTGTAAAGAGAGTTAACCCGGGAACCGTCTAGTTATGGAGATATTGGGGGTCAAAGTTTCAACTTAGTAGCAAGTTCTTTTTTATATAAGTTTTTACTTTACTTAAATACGTCTATGCAATGTTTTAATCAGCACAATGTTCCGAGTGCGTTACATTGAGTCCTACCGTAAACCGCGATCTTTTACCCAAAAAAAAAGTCGTTTCCCAGCAATAATTTTTTGACGGCTTCTTGAAGGGACCCTTTACACCTTGTATAAAGTGTGAAGTTGAGCAGTGAGCACTAAGGACTGAATATTCACCTATAAGGGGTGATTTTTTATTAAATATGGGCAAAAAATTTGTATGGACGTTCAGAGAAATCCTATCTCAGGCACAACATGTAATTTTAGAAAAGTGTGCGATTTCCCTGAAATATAGGGGGTAACAGGACCCTTCACGAAGCCGTCAACCAAGCATTAGGCACATCAAACTTAACGCAAAAGTTATTGCTGGAAAACGACTTTTTTTTTTGGGGTTAAAAATCACGTTTTACGGTAGTACTTAATGTAACGCACTCAAAACATTGTGCTGATGGATGGATTGAATAATACGGGGATCGTGGAGGTGTCTCTCTAAAAATCTTACATTAAAAACGTGTATTAAAAAAAAAAAAACTTGTGATAAAGTTGGAGCTTTGACCCCCAATATCTCCGTAACTAGAAAGTTTCCAGGTATGGTCTAGAACAAAAAAAACATCGCAATAACGGGGAGAACAAGTGCCTTTCGGCTTCGTTAAGGGTCTTGTTACACCCTTTAGAGTTATACCTACAATATCTACTAAAAATAACTAGCACCCATAACTCATCTATAAGTATCTAGATATAAAATAAACCTGATCGGGATCGGATGCAGCCCATTAGACTATAACAAGTTTCATATATTTTGCGTAACTTGTGAAGAAATGTAGCTCAAATTACTTCTCGTAGGCAACTTAGTTCTGGACGATATTGGTACGAGAGATTATGCCGTAATCTCTAATTCATAAATAATTATGTTCGGTAGATATAATTTGTATAATTATTTTAAATTGTCATGGGGAAAATTAGATAGAAATTATATCGAAATTTACGATATTGTGGCGTATTTATTTCTAAACTTAACTGTCACTTACGGGAATATCTTCCGTGATTGTTCATTATTTTGAGCTCCCGATATTTCGACGCTCTGTTGCAAGCGTCATCCGCGGGTTGGGTATAATGAACAATCACGGAAGATATCCCGTAATTGACAGTACCTATACGTTTAGTTGTATTGTTATTGCGACAATTTTTTTATGTTCGGTATTGGTTAAAAATCTTAAAATTGTGTTTAAAATTGATTCTCTACACTTCTCTTGTTTGGGGAGTAACCACACTTATGGGGCTCTTTAGTCAACTGATACCGCTCATTTGGGACCCGCGGGATGAGTTTACTAAATTAAGATTTTTATTTTATTTCCTTTGGTAGATTGGACCCGCTGTTATAGTTAAAAAAAATATGTGATCGAATTTCAAATTTGAGTACAAGCGTGAAGAAAAATTTTAGGAGGAATAATTATGGACGCTGAATCAGCTTACGCCAATCAAAAAGAGCTTTAGGCCCGGACTCCACCCAAGTGGAGACCAGCGAGCGGAGAGGAGACATGCGGAAACCGACCAATCACGTTGAAACATACATCTCGTCTTTCGCCTCTCCTGTGATTGGTCGAATTTTCCACATCTCGTAGCTCTGCTCGTCTGCGCTTTGGTGAAGTCCGGGCCTTATGTCTATCCAAGTCATTACTAAATTGGTACAGTCAGCATCAGAAGTAGATTAACACTACTCAAAGTTTCAAAGCAGGTTTTTTGAATAACAACTTGTTATATATTACTGTTTACTAACAAGGTGTTGAAGAGTAAGGAATATTTTAAAGAATAATCTTTTGAAACATTAAAAATAATAGCTGGAGTCCTGTACATCAAATAATTAAAATTCAGAAATGTTAAGCTACTTCTGTTGCTGACCGTACTTTTATTTTTCTAGCCAATAAAATATAATTATATCTCGTAGCCATTATTTAACTTTAGACACTTTATCACAATTGGTCCAAATCGAAAAAATATCTCATAAAATCTCAAAGCTGTCATGCGCTATCTAAAAGTTGATAATGCGCTGTTACGGCGCCGGCGGTTACTAAATCATTCACTAGTGGCGCTTACGCTGTTCACCTCAGAGTCGTGAGCAAATACTCACGACAATCTATTACTATTACATGGGATTACAGCTTACCACAAAGAATTTCGTTTTAAAGCAAAATTACTCAGCTATGAGCACGTAAGACTTATGTTTGTTTTACAATATTTTACCGTTATAATACAAACCACTTAGCATAATAAACCCCTATTCTAATAAGTATACTAAAATGGTCATGAGACCAAAACGCATATAATAACTATTTTTAGCACTTGTGAAAAAAAGGTATGTTTTTCTTCTTTTTAATAATATTCTTTCAACGTCTTCTAATTTCAGCTACTTCGTTGGTGTAGTGGTCGCAAGCGCAACTGCCGAGCTTTGAGGTCCTGGATTCAATTCCCAGGAAGAGCTAAGTGTTCTTGGGTTTTTCTATTATGAATTTCTCAGTAGCAGCTAGTAGGAATCTGGATTTGTGCCATAGACCAGTGTTCCGCTAAGTGTGTGCCGCGGCACACTGGTGTACCGTGGTCATTAGTTGGTGATATGCCTCGAAAAACTAAAGTTTATCTCTTAAATAGACAAACTGATGAAAAATACCTACTAAAAAAAAATAAACAACGAAACTTCACTACATAGTATAAAACAAAGTCGCTTCCCACTGTCTGTCCCTATGTATGCTCAGATCTTTAAAACTACGCCACGGATTTGAATGCGTTTTTTTTTTAATAGATAGAGTGATTCAAGAAGAAGGTTTATATGTATAACATTACACCCGTGCGAAGCCGGGCGGGTCGCTATAGTGATTACGCTAATTGCTAACTCCCAACTTACGTACTTACTTGTCAAAAGGAAAAAAAAAAAAAAAAAAATTTAATTTTTTCTTCTTATTTCTGACAAGTAGTATGATTGGGAGTTAGCAATTTAGCTTATTTAGCCGACGACATGTTGATTAATATTATGTAAAAATAGTTTTTTCATTAATGATGTACCACCAAAATTTTCCGATTTTCTAGATGTACCTTGAACACAAAAAGTTTTCGCAACACTACCATAGGAAATAGGCTCGTCCCATATTACTTGGCACTTAAACAGAACTGGCCAAATGTGGGTATATAAGAAGTATACGTCTGCCTAACCTTTCGATTATAACAGGCGTGATGTTCTATTGTATTGCGCTTCTTTGATCAATGCTACTCATCGCATCAACTCTTCCAACAATATTGCCAACATTGCCTCTTAAAGGTATGTAACAGTAGGTAAGCTGCCAACCTTAAGGTCACGATAATGGATGGGGTTTCAGCAGCTGTCTTCAAATGTCAGGATAACACGTTTTCCGCCGTTCACTTGTTTCGTCTTGATCAACTTTCGCGGGAGCTAAAGTGGCTGGTATCTTGTCTTGAGGGTGAGCAAACGACTGTTTGAAAACAATATCGTTTATAAACCATGTAGGTAATCGTCGAAGGCGTTGCGGCAGACCTCGTAAAAGATGGCAGGTCGACCTGGACCAGACCTAGTAGCCTACCATGACGTCTTAAAGGAGGAGTAATTCCAGTGTGGGAAAGAGATGGCGCTAGACGACTTGTATAGCTCTGTCTCCTTCTGGAATTATTCCTGCTTTAAGATGTCATAGTAAACCCCCAGGACCAGTGGTCCACATTGGCCTTGGATCGAAACAACTGGAAGCCATGGGGAGAGATCTTTGCCCAGCAGTGTGATAATGCAGGCTAACAGTATCAGTATCAGTGCCTAACCCACATTTGCCATTTGCCCACGGCAGTGTGTAAATGTGTAAGTCCCATGTAAAATGTTCTTTACAGTGGGCAATTGAACTACAATACATAAGGAATCAATCAAGTTCTTTCTTCCGTTTGAATGATATCAATTTTATTTATTTCAGTATCCATGTTATTACATATCTAATTTAAGCATATTTTCTATGTATAACGAACCTTAGAAGATAGCACGTTTTTTTTTATAAATCGTGTGTCGTGTACCCTACACATTAGCTGTTTTCACGCCTTGACAATAAAATATCACGTTCTAATGAATAGTCTAGCTCTAGTGTATGCAAATTACCGTGTGAATCCATTTCTTCAGTTAAAACTAACAATAATTAAAAATTTACATAAATAGTGTTCGTCTCAACTCTTTAGAAGACATTACACTAAGAAACACACAAAATTAATTAAATCCACAAATTCTTGTTTCCTAAAAACCGCTTATATTAATCGTTTATTCACTGTGGACGTATGCATCGGTTGCAATCATTCTTTGTTTCGCGATTACACAAAGTTGACTGAAACTGTAAAGCTTACATTGAGCGTTAGTATTGCTTGGCGGGTAAACTTTCTAGTATGAGAAGCGATGGATGTTACATGTAAGTTTCAGTCGCTAGTAGATTGCGATACGATTGTCAATCTGCGTTGACCGATGCGCGGGGGAACGAACGCGCCCGACTCCGTTCGCAACAGTTCGCAGTCATCGTCTCGGACGGCGCGAAACCACTCGCCCGTTCCCGCACAGTTTTCAAATTTCGAACTACGATTCGAAAAAGAACGCGTGCGGACTTTTTTCTCCGAGAAAGTGACTCGTGAAATAAAATAAAAATAAAAAACCGGTGTTGCATCAATAAAAATTCGAAAGTTGAAAGGATATTTTTTGGTAAAAGTTTTTGTGTTCAGAATTACGTCGTCTCCCTTACGGTGAGTGTTTTATTAATGTAAAAAAAGTAAGAAAGTATTTTAATTAAAAATAATAAGTAGCTAATTATCACGTGATAGCGTGCGTCTGTAACGATACAAGAAGAGATTCGTTTTCTTTTGCTTGTGAAGTTACAATGACATTTAAAATTACAAATCTTGAGTGAATAACTGCGCTGACGTGAGACTTACGTCCACGTATAATTAACCATAATCACGTAAAGTACGAAAATTCTCCACATAATCTTGTATCAAGTTACTGCAATAAAACATTGTAATTTAAAATGGACGAAGTTAAATAAGCGCGAAATAAAATGGGAGGCGAGTTTGCGAAAAGAGCGCGCTTAGAGAATAAAAAAAGGCATTTCCACTATATTACCTACAGCTCAGTTTTTTTTTAAATAAATAGGAAAGAGGTTCCCTTATCTCAAATGACAGAACGAATGGTCGTTTGGTCAGAGTGGAGTGGAGTTAGTTTCTTTTTCTTGTTGTGAATCTACAAGACACTTGTCACAAAATAAATGAGCAAAACGAAATAAAATAATTCTAATATTGCCTTTTATCTATTCAACTCCTGCGCATAAAAAATCTTAGCAAAAGACATCAACGAACGCTGCACATTTTTATCTAGCTTACATAATAAGTAGCAGAAAAATTACGTAAAAAAAACTATATTATACCTAGTGGCAGGTAAACTGGCCGCATATTTAAATTATATACAGTAAAACCTATATAATTATTATGTTTGTGACACTGGTAACTAACTCGATTCATATTTTTGTTATGTTACGTAAATGAAAATGGTCTAGATTGGTATAATTTTGTTCAACAGTTTCGAGAGTTATGTGCTTTATCTAAATAAAATGTTAATTTATTTTACTTTATTTAAATCTTCCGGAATGAATATTTCAAATTATGTTAAAAGCTGTATCAAAATTCATTGCGTTGTTTCTAAGATTTAAGCGAACACACATATAGTTCCGAAAATGACTTTTCTGTACCAAGTGAGAACCTAAAACGTAGGAAAGATATGACTTAAAAGCAAGAAAGATTTTTTTATTTATGAAGAAAACTTCTCTACTGACGCCAAAGTAATGCATTTTACTTTCAAAGAGTTTTCCTGAATGAAATTTTCTTCTAATAGGAATTCGGCCAACAAGTCCGTTGTTAGAGTCTTGAAATGTATAAGAAACTATTAGTTTTGTAAGAGCAGGAATCAAATGAATGGCTGGATTATGACGAAAGTTCTCGGAGATTAACAGTGCCTTAAAGAGCATAGGTTTTATATGCGATTAGTGCGGATAGGATTGGCCAATCAGCAAAGGCCTATGCGCCTATTCAGACAAGCAGTTCCGCGTTGGTTGAAAAAAAAATAAACGACTTACCTACAATTTAGCGCCAAAAATCCGCAATTTTTATTTTTTTAAACACCTATCTAAGGAAACTTGGGGGTTTGAGACGAATCTAATGATACCTTAATCGTCGAAATCCATCCAACCATTTGGAACATAAGAGGTAATAAAGAAATTTTCAAAGAAACAAACAAAAAAATATACAAGATGAAGAAGAAGAGCGCGAGAAACATAACCCTTTCTTGGCAGTCTGGTAAAAACATGCTTTTATAACTCATTTGCTCGTAAAGGGTCTCTTATTTCACCAATTTCAATATCGTATTGTATCTCATTACGGACTTGTCCGCCAAAACGAACGGTATTTTTTTTAAACTTAGCAAGGGTTTTTAAAGTGGTCAACATTTTATAAATAACATTAACTTTGGGAGATAAAATGAAATAAATGAACATTGAATTCTTTAATTTAATTAATTCTGACAATAAATTATAACCATTTATTAAATCTGTAAAAAAAACACAAAAATATTAATTTACTTTATTAGTAATAATGGCTGTTTTTTGTGACTTTGCCTTAAAAAAAAGCGCTGATAAGCGCGCATCGCTAATTTGTGAACAAGTAAAAATTATTCCGCGCGCTTTTTCTTTTCGCTATATTGTTTTTATTTGAAAATGTCGCCACGTAATGATGAATGTATTAATTCGACACCGCCAGAAGTCTCAGAGGCAGTTTTATTTATTTCCTCGCAAATACGAGTATGTTATAAAACGTCGTATGACATACGTGCGCTTTGATAATTACAGCCTCTGCTTTCTTGCAATATCGCCTCGGCTGTAATTTTCAACTTACCGCACTTATATCATAATGTACTATTAAATATTGTGGTTTCTACATCTTTAATGAGATTTAGGCCATTTTAAAATACATGATCTGCATTTTGTTCAGATATGCAAAATATTGACGTATTTCTAAATTAATTCCTTTCACAAATCACTCAGAATGTTAACATTTTATAACAAGGAAATGAACTTCATAAATCGAAATTAAATACTTACATAAATCGTTGTTATGTTATCTAGATAATTATACAATAAGTAAAAAGACTGTAATCGTTTTTAAATCCGGTTCAACCAAAAATATAAAGCCGAAAATAATTACAAAAACCTGTATTAACCAAGTAAAGTCGTAAGTGTAATTTTTTGCTCAACACATGCGTAATTTTAGTATCAAAAATTGCATCATGGTCTCACAGTTAACTAGTTCACAGGAAAAACTACAAGTGTATAAAAAAAAACTATTGTTACGTAGTTGTTATGATGAATTATCGTTTTCTTTGAAGTTAAGCAATTATTTTTCTATGAGTTCTTAATGGTATCCGTGTATAATAAAATGCAGATACGACATTCTGACAAAATAATTTGCGTCATTCAGAGATGGAACATGACAGTTAGAACTATATTTTCTATGATTGTGACAAGTTTAGTGTCTAATAAAAACACGCAAAAAGTTATTAATATGTGTCTGCACATGTAATAAATCATTATATATGACCTTCAAATTAATTTCAGTTAGCATTAGCAAAAGGCGTCGTAATTAAGAGCGGAGTTTGGAAAAGTTGAGTGCGTCTTTTGTGTCTTTTTAGCTTCATTTTCTGATGCAGATTGTAATATATAATCTTACAAATCAAAAGTTACAATCTTGTTCATCTTTACAGAGAGTGTTGATACTTTAATTTTCAGTGTATTGCTGCGTTCATAAAATAACTTATTATCTTTATTTATCCATTCCGTGACCATAATGTCACTAGTTTTTTTTTTATAATTCGATTTATTAAACAGAAATAACTGTAATTCCAGTATTGTCAGTCATCACGTTTCAAAAATAAAATTATGCATAAAATGCAGTAGTGCCGTTTTTCTATTTGGCCTGCAACAGTTAGGTTCAAAGATCGCCATAAATAAATACCATTCGGTATCTTTCTATATATTTTGATAGCAGACATGAAATATGTCTTTTATCTTTTAAATCAGGTTTTATTTTATAATTAACAGTGATATAGTGCATGGTGACCTTTGGTGTAAAAATGTTTTTGTTAATGTCCTTAGCTTATTATACACGTAGGTATTTGATCAGTATCCTCATATTTTACGATTTTTTTATTTTATTGTAAGTATTGCCAATTAATATTTGAATTCTGAAAGATATATTTGTTGGGCTAGCGACTGTACATATAAATGTTTTTGATTTGTGCGTATTATAGTAACAGGTAACGTAATACATTAGGTTTATTTAAAGTAAATCATAATGTTATGTACTTATGATAAAGCATTGTTAAAATATGAATATCCTTATTTTAACAATGACTGCTTAAAAAAAGAAGTACATTAACTAACCTACACGGAAATATTCTAATATTCAAGCATAATGCTTTGTTTGTTTGAATTTGTAAATCGTATGTCGAGTTAGTGGGTGGCTTAACTGAAATGACACAAATTATGATTAATATACCGAGCTTGATAAATAGCTCACTAGGTACATCATTATGAGGAGGAGTTCGTGGCCAGATAATAACAGCCATTCAGGTCGATCTAAAGGTTAAGCCGTGCTTGCCTAGGTTGGTCCGTGGATGGGGGACCGCCCATTACATACCGAGTTTCCTCCGTTCCTCGGAAAGTACGTTAAGCCGTTGGTCCCGGCTGTCATTTGTACATCTTTGACAGTCGTTACAGGTACCTAGTCAGTGGCCCGAAAGTCTGACACCAGTCTTACCAAGGGGTATCACATTGCCCACTACCAACTGGGTTGTGGAGGTCAGATAGGCAGTCGCTCCATGTAAAATACTGGTATTTAGCTGCATCCGGTTAGACTGGAAGCTGACCCCAACATAGTTGGGAAAAGGCTACGCAGATGATGTACACACGGCTACACATCAAGCTATACATTTCCAGTTTACGCTGATCTCGCATTGCATAGGATTTCCGTACAATGCGAGGTCAGCTTATACTGAAAATGTATAGCTTGATGTGTAGCCGTGTGTACTACGGGTATTACTTTGATGAAAAATGATGTTAACATTTAAAACGTCCGTCTACGGAATCTTAGCTACACCCGCGTGCCTATTTGACACATTTTAATTGTTTCTATCCGCATAAGGCAATACATTTTCATAAACAAACCATCGACATTGTTGATTAACAATTTTTTAATGCTAAGTAGTCATTGAAGTGCTAATGTGGTCCAAAGAATTGTTCACGCGACTGTACCATGCAACTTTACTTGTGTACACTGACCACGTTAAATTCGTATTGTTTGTAAACCAACGGTGGGGATGCACGCAAAGTTTCGAGGGTGGCCGATTACTATGCGTAAATGTACAGCGAACAATATTTTCGAGTGCGGTTATAAATATTTTATGTGTAAAACTTTCTAAAGAAGTGGTGTTACGGAAGCGGACGCACGGAATGGACGCGTATCGTAATGTATGAATCGAATGTTGATGGTAACCGGTATTTGTGCATTTATGTGATGAGAAACAAGTAAAAAGTTACCGCTTCAGCGTTTTCAATAGCACACTAACAAACTGCTGATTTCAAAGTGTATACATGTCATCACAGTTACACAGCATAAAAAAATCTTTAGTAGCAATCATATTCTCATTTGAGAAGCGATTTAATAGTAGATACATTAAATATCCGATCATATCCGACTTAACTCACGTTATGTGCTTGCATTCCAAAATTTTTTTGGGCATATCCGAAATACAATAAAAAAGTGAATAACATTCTGTCACGAAATATATGTATTTATTGGCATTATATAAGTTGCGTTTAACATCACGTGCGTTTTAAGCATCTATTCGATGTCTCACACTCACCATTGAATATTTATTGGCTGTTCACATGACAAATTATTCAAAACGTATATGTTTGTCTACGACTCAACTAGAAATAGAGATTTAAACTTTCCGGAATAAATTCTATAAATGATGATAGACACTGCATCAAAATTCGTTGCGTAGTTTAGGAGAACAGCGCGGTCACACAGACAGACACGTAAAGCAACTATAATTTATAATGACAAGTGTAGATTAGGATTATCACAGATGCTTGAGTTTACTACTAAGATTCAGAATTAATAAGTGCCCTTTTATGAATTAACGAGTTTTCCACGCACAAGGTCGTGAGAACTTGTTGCTTATCTCCAAATTGTAGGCTAAGTAGGTTATGGCAATATTTGTGTTGTAGGTTACCGGGTTCTTAATCTCAACACACTCGAAACATTGGTCTATGACCCAACACGTTTGAGATGAGTAGTTAGGTAGAACGTGTGGTTTATTTTTCGTTTCAAGCCAATTTTGTGTAGGTACTTATCTACAATTGTAGTAACTTTCTAGTACATTGTAATGAAGGGCATAAAATAATCATAATATCACGCTTGTAATCCCCGAAGTTAAGCAGAGGTGTACCTAATAGTAGAACCACATTGCGCCAATTATGTTTAAGTCCCATGTAATATGCTCCGTGACTGTTACTGAGAAAATGTATTGTGGCAACCCATATCAAACCATCCGCGTGCACTCGGATTATGGGTTGCCACAATACGAGTTGCGTCCGATTAGGTATCCGAGTTCATCACTCGGTGCGAGCATAATCTGATCGTGTCAACGCGGCTTTATTTTAATGAATAATTATTCATACCCAATTTTTTTTTCTTACTTAAGTACTTCTAAAGTTCCGTGATCACTATCTGCATCAAGGTATCTTAAATTTTGGCAATAATTAGGTTGAACCACTGAATACAAGATTAGGCAGCGTAGCCTTGACTTCTGCTTAAAACATTTAAATATAATAAGGATGTAGATAAAATGAAACCTTGAATTAGCTCAAGATGCAGGATTTTCGTTTATAATAATGTCTAATCATGAACTTAGATAATCAGCAATCTGTTTGATCCGGTATTCTATGGAATACCTAAGCATCAGTAGCGAAGGGTCATTTTTTTTAAGAGGTAAGTCGGAGTAGATATCTATACTGACTGTGCCATTAATCAAAGGGAATCCAGTCGGAATCGAGTAGTATGGAACCTTCGCCACTGCTAGACATAGTAGACATTCTATAGAATTAGCAAAATCTGTTTTATTTATTCCTCAATTCATAATTTATCTGATTTCCTCGTGGTGTTCTATATAATAGCAGACATTAGGTAAAGCAAATATTAGGCTGGGTATATAATCATAAACCATAGATAATAAATTTATTTTTAAGCTTGCCTAGACGAACTCGTCATTGTATAGAATGACTAGGTACCTATTTCTATACAATGACTGGATGTACAATGCTTTGCCGGTAACAAATACAGTTAAAAACTCAAAAACATAATTATCCTTTATTTATCTCTGAACAAATGTATTAAGGTTTATAAATTAAAATAACTTATAGTAACTAACTTATTAATATAATTAAAAAATAGCGTCAAAAAACTCCTCCTCAACGCAGTCAACTGGTAATGTACCCAAGAGACTGGCGGCGTTGCCACGCTGTATGGCAATGCTAAGCCTTTGGCCAAGGTAAAAGCCAGCCCTTGGGTCACGGGAAGTGTCAACTAAGCGTTTGGAAATGTTCTTGAAAAGGCTATGAGCACTTGGACCCCACGGACCTAAAGTTTCAACCCTAAACGGCTCGAAAATAAAAATAAAAACATATTGTATATATTTCCTTATAAAAATGGCGTTTATCATGCAGCTAACACGCATCGATATATACCTAACAGGATTCAATCATTGTATTTTGTTTTAAACAATGTAATCGTATATTGTTAACGCTATTTTGTTACGAATGCACTATAAACTGGAGTAGCGTTAGGTGCAGTCACAGTTTTCTTATTTTACACCTCTAGATTCGACTGATAAACTCTATTACTCGCAGTCGACTGCAAGAATATTTGCAAGTAATAATGACTAGGAAACCTGGATCTCTTAACCGATTTCGGACCCAGGATGGCAGCTCTTCTCATGGCGACATGGAGAGAGCGACTGTCGCAACCCCGTGCAGGGCACGCCACAATAGTGGCGATAAGTCCCCTCTTTGAGGAGTGGCTAGAGAGGCGCCACGGCGCCCTCACCTTCCGCCTGACGCAGGTCCTCACCGGACACGGTTGTTTCGGGAGGTTCCTGCACCGAATCGGGCGGGAGGAAACGCCCGGGTGCTACCATTGTGAGGATCGACCGAAGGACACGGTGGAGCACACGATGGAGATCTGGCCCGCGTGGGCGGAGCACCGCCGAGTCCTCGTAGCCGCGATCGGCGGCGGCGACCTCTCGCGTCCGGCTTTGGTTCAATCCATGGTCCGGTGCGAGACGGAATGGGACGCCGTCACCTCCTCCACCTGCGAAGCAGTCATGCTAGCGAAGGAGGTGGCGGAACGTGAGAGGGAGAGAACCTCACGTCCCAGCCACCGCGGGAGACGCTCCGGGCGTCGGGGGCCACGTGTTGGCCCCCGGCCACCACGTGGCGCGGGCCTGTGGAGGGTGAGCTATGGGCTATGGATAGCTCGCCGTCCGTCCGTCTTATGACGACAGGCCGTGTCGACGGCGCGTTCGTGTCCCACGCGTGCCTCAAAGAGAGTCAGCAAACAGGAAGGGGTCCGAAAGGACCGATGCCTGCCGGGGTTGCGGGACTGTTAGAAAGAGGTACCACGGCCCTGGTACACAAAGGGCAAAGGAAGGAACATGGATGGGTTTTAGTCAGTAAAAGTCTGACACTCCCTCCTGCTCAGCCCAGAGCGGGAGGGGTTATTTGAAGACTTCTTATCCGAAAAAAAAAGTAAAAAGAAAGGATGTCCGCTCTAGATATAATCTGAATAATAGTCTGATAATGGGGTTTCCTGGACCCATCCTAAACAGAATATCAGTGTCGAGCCATTTTGCTGGATATGCCCCACCTCCTGTCCTGCCCATCTTGCACAACTACCTGCACCTTTCAGGATTTCATCATGATCATCATCATATCAGCCCTGAATCACCCACTGCTGGGTATAGGCCTCCCCTTTAGCTGCCTACACACTTCCCGGTTCATCCCATTCCCTTACCTCTTTCAGGATTTAATCGAATCAAATGTTAGAGCTGTGCACGTGGCTACAAACTGGTCTAACACCGTTTGAGTTTCATCGACAGGAGAAAAAGAATGACCAGGAACATTTGCCTTTCGGGACTGATATGATTAACTGTCAAGCCAAACTTTCATCTCTTAGAGAGGGATTATTTATTCATGACATGGGCTTCAGCTTAAATAGCAATATTAGTTGACTGTTTAAAACAGCATCTGCCTAGCCTTTTCGCTTACCGGAATATCTAGATGCAGCTGAACTGCTGAACACTAGTATTTTATATGGAGTGACTGCCTGAGTGACTTCCAAAACCCAATACTAGGTAAATACCACTCAGTAAGACTAGTTGACGGCCATTTTAAAATATTTTTTTATATGGTATTTGACAATATCGAGTAGTAGGTGTGTCCTTGCAACTTTCAAGATATATCCATTCGTTATAATGATGAATTGTTTGGTTATATAGTATACATAATAATTGTTTTTTTTTTTTGTAATAGGTACGTAATCTTTGTTGAACTTTGATAGAGTTGCGAGTATTTTTTCTCGTCACGAATGCACCTCGCAATAAGGAAGCATTTATGACATAATAATTGAGTGAAGTTATTGTAGTTTTTTTTATTAATTTAAATTGTATATATTTGTAAAGTCGTTGAAAAGTAAAACGTGGACGTTTATACAATAAGATTATAGTGTTTTTGTGTGTTTGGTGCATGTTTCCTCGATTTTCCAAAGAATTAGTGGTATTCATTTTAGTTAACCATTGGTTAGCAGCATATACATAGTATAATCCATACTGGATTATACTATATCCATACTGGATTATACTATATGCTGCTATGTGTTAATATCATTGAGGCTGTCTACTTTAAGCTAGACGTCGGCTTCACAACAGGATGCCTTCGTCTAATTATTTGGATGGTAAACTTGTCACCTATCAAGGGGCATTAACGTGTAACTGCCAAGCTGAACAAAACCAATGATTAAGCACAGAGGAAGTGCAATCTACATTAATTATTATTAATTTTAACACATGCCGAGCACATTTTCCTGGTCGTCGACACATTGTTAAATGACTGATTTATAGTTTCCTCGTTGCCATGAAAAAGTAGCTTAACTAGTGTAGAAGTGAAATAGACTGGCCCCCAAATACGTGTCCTAAAAGATAACAGTAGTACCTATAGCATTAATAATAGTGTCTAAAAGTCCCCAAGGTTTTTATGGTTATCTTAACAACCAGAAGACGTGCACTGCTGGACCAAGGGCTCCTCAAGGGTCACCACATCAACCGGTTCTGTGCTACCCAGCAAGATTTTAAGGCAGTCTTAACAATATTACTTAAAGAAGGTTCATATTTAGAAAAATTCTGTCATATCTCGTATCGAGGAAACGAATCGACCAGTTATTTCTTAATTAGTCTCAGCAATATATCCTGTAATGTCAATCATTGGCTATCGTTATGATATGCTGATTGGGTTGTTCTGAAAGGCTCTCACTCAGGCCAGTGATCGCGTCAACCACTCCTCAATAACCAGATTGATAACAGGGTTACCGCAATCACGAACTAACTCTTCAATTTTCTCTAGGTATCGAGAAATACGGAGTAGTTTTAAGGGCAATGCTACAAGTTGTAAGATCAGTAATGGAATTATAGATATTTAGGCAAAATCATTTGCGATCCCTGCTCCGCTCTGGAGAGTAGCGGTGGCTCAGTGTTGGCGGCTCCGGCTTACGAACAGTAAGTCGTGTCGCATTGCTTTGTGTAATTTATTTCATTACCAGTGCTCTCAAAAACGATGAAGGAAAACATCGTGAGGAAACCGGCATGTCCTAGAACCAACAATTCGAAAACATGTGACATCTACCAACCCGCACTGGGCCCGCGTGGTGGATTATAGCCCATTCCCTCTCACAGAGAGGAGGCCGTGTGTCCCAGCAGTGGGAACATTATAGGCTGATTATGCTATGCTTAGGCTATTTGCGATCTCTTACACATAGAACCTTTCACCATTACGCATCCTGTTTTCATAGAAATCATTGACTGCACTTTCGGAATTCGATAAAGCATAGGTCACACAGTAACTGTCCACTTAAAAAACCACAAGTCATTTACAAATCTGGCAGCCATTCACATCCTGTTTGGCTGCCTATAGCCTAGGAAAACATAAGACGAAATAGTTATACTTCTCAATACTCGAGATATGACCGCAGCGCAATTCTATTGGTAAATTTTTGCAGCTCTTCGCTCCACTCGGGATATTGTGCCCGAGTGGAGCGAAGGCTATATGACTCCCTGTCTATTGAAAAGAGTGGCAATCAAATTGGTGAAGCCCCTAGCATCAATTTAAAGTTAAAACCAACATTATAGAAATAACCACAATATCTTATATTGTAACCGCAATCTTGTGGTTTGCGTCTCACTGTTCAGTTTCCGCATTCTTCTGCTTAATTGTTTTGCATTGTTCTTTTCGTCTGTGCAATATTGTTTTAAATCTATTGTAATTTCATGTAACATCTTTCTAGCTAAATTAACCTTGATACGGAGTTTGCTCTTAATTCGTGGTTCTTATTGATAATGTCACCGTTTAGGTTGATGAGCAGAGCAGCCCCGGTTTTAATTCTAGTAAAGGTGTTTGCGATGAAGAAACCTGTCATCGTTTTCTATGTATCTTCGAAGTTTCAAATGCGTAGAAAAATAATGTTCATGACAGGTTGTACCAAAGACTCCTACAAGGGGTATTTATACTACCTTTAACATAACGGAGAAAGCAGAGATGTTCTAATAGACCACCCACATTTCGGCAGTTACCTATGTTATAGTCTCATGTAATAAAGAGCGGGCCTATTGCCATCAACCGTGCACAAATCCAAGCTCACGGTTGCTACTGAGAAATTCCTGATGGAAAAATCAAATAACAATTTGGCCGACCTGGAAATCAAAGCCTGGACCTGATGCTCTGACATCAGTTGCACTTTCGTCCTCTAGAACAACGAGTGCACGAACAACACTTTTTCTAACTAATGATATGTATGTGTGTGGTAGCCCTGAGTGCAATATTGCCAATGTCCGCCGCACGCATCATTGCAGCGTGTAATGAAAGTCATTACGTCGGATTCCGAGCTCGCTACTCATTTGGATGCAATATCAAGCAGTTAGTAATTTAAACTCTGCTCTGGTCTGGTTAGAGGTCTTTCTTTTGAGGTATATTAATTTATATAAGCATTCGTAAAAAAAATATAACGACGAACGACAGGTTACAAAAGCACAGTCATAGCGATGAAGATGAGATGGAAAATGATAAAATAAAAAATTTAAGGTAAATATTCCGCCATGTTAATCTTGAAAGATAGAGATGCATTTTGACCACACCCATATTATGTATAATAAACTAGCTATCCATAATTACGATCAATAAAACGCCAGTAGCATGATAAAAGATATCTTAAACATCAAAATATCAGCAACTACACATATTGTACACAGATATAGGCCCAAAATTGATCTTAATTCGGCAATTAAGGTTAATTAAATCGAATACACGATCTTAAGTCCTCGCCAAGGTCCCTTAACCTTAACCTCACCCTTGGACTTTGAGTTCACCTTTTATAACATAATTTTCGTGACCACTTTCACGGGCACGGTCATAGCACCGAAATTTCCGGAAATAAGTACTCAATCAAGATCAGGTTTACTTTATTTACCGTGACTGGTTCGGAGATCATGATTGTGCAAATTCGAATATTATGACATGGGTAGCGGTTTGAGTAAAAGCGTTTAATTTCAACTTTTGATTTGCACCAAAGACATTCAAATATTGACGACCGATAGACGGGACAGGACAAAATAAAACGTTATCCAATATTTTTATACTACTTTGTAACAAATCGCTTTATCTAGTGTCATACGCTCGCTTCTCAGGAATCATTTGTGAATTGTGTGTCAAAATCGAAAATGTTCGGCATCCAAATTTTAGTATGAAAATATTCCCAATGTCCGCTCTTTAAGTCTTTTAAATCTCTTTGGCCTGCGAAATTAACATTCTATAAGCTATTACGGCGATTGTAGAGTCAACTGTATTGGATTAAGGTACTTAAAAGCTTTGTTGAAAATCGTTGTATAAACGCTACTAAAGTATGACCACTTTAAGTGTGCAGTTCCAAGTGGCGTTGATTGGTCAAACTTGGTACATAAAATTTAGTTTTGTGTTTTCCTGCCTGCATAGATATCTTGGATAAAGTGTAGGTTTGGAAGCAATTATTGTCACTTGCCTTAGCTGGCCCACTCATCTAGTTCCCATTTAGCAGAAGTTTCTAGTTTAATAAGGTCGGTAACAGTATCACATCTTCATATTACCTAACATCGTCATTCAATTACAGCTCCACATGTCTTATGCAACCCTAGTACCAACCTATTTATTACATAACTGCTCGAGATTCTGCTAGTACACTTATAACAGCTGTGACAGATTATAAACAGGGTCGACCTTGGAATAAAAACGAGTGGTAATTTGAGAATGAACACTGACAGGCTTCTGACAGGTGACTATCGTTGCGATATCTAGTGAGGTGTTGGGTTTCAACCTCCTTGGTTGAGTGGGTTGTTGCATTGCGCGAAACAACGTAAGTAACGATTGATTCTCATGGTAAAATGCAGTTCATTGAGGACTATTGCATGAAACAAAAAGTAAAATATTTTCTCAAAAAAAAAAAAACTTGAATTACAGTTCTTGAAACTGGGTCGTGTAAAAGTGGTTAATTGTGCATTTTTTTTAAGCTATGCCCTTTTTAATAGACGTATTCAATCGACCGTAGTATAGATCCTTTTTACTATAGGCATGGGCGCTTAGGATTTTCGTCCAAAATACTGACCATATAAAAATACTAATGCACTATAAAAATATCTACCTAGTTATTGCAAAACAACCTTGCTGTTTGTCAACGCTACATCACGTTACTCGATACTCTGCATACAAAACGATTGCACCTACTTATAAGATCAGGGATCAGCTCCTGAACAGGGTCAATTGAAAGCGTCAAGAGCAATTAATTGCCCACTATTGCCCAGTGTCCTAGACATTGCAATAGGTCGGATCAATGATGTGAAGGAAAAACCGTTTTTATGTGGTTCTGACTTCTTATCTGTTGGATCAGTTTTAATTGAGCCAATGTGTCTGTGACGTATAAAACGGGATTAAGTGCGATTATCTGCAATGTTTTAGTTTTTCTTAGATGTTATCTGCTCGCGTAGCATGGTAATACTATCTCTATTCTACCAAGAATCGACAAAGCTCTTTCTATACAACTTGACATGTCTGTCATACATTTTTAACATCGCCATGCTTGCGACGATAGAAATCTTTCCACAATCACTCATTTCTTTCGTTTCTTCGTCGACAAAACTCGTTTCTACGGCGGTCATGCTACGGGGGCTGACATAGCGGGGTTTTTGCGACTATTTCATAATGGACACACAGTTAACATTTTCGTCGTGGAGCCGCCACGACAAGGTTGCGCTAAAACACATGAAAAGTCGCGTCGTTTTGTTTGTGACTTATATTCATAACGTAATATCGCTCCTGTTTTTTCCGTAGAGTTTGGTAAAGGTGGTATTCCCACACTCCGACAGTAATGTCGGGAGCGAGCCTATTGCCATCAACCAGGGACAAATCCGTGCTGCCACTGAGATATTCTTATAAACAATTAATTACATTGCAACGTTTAATTGAAGTAAAGCCACAATACTGTGAAGAATTTATGGCTCTTGTTGAGATAAAGACCACTGATGTTACTGATACAGCATTAATTGTTTTATATTACATTATGCAACACAGAATAATTTAAAAAAGAAATTGTTAGCTAGAAAAAAAAATCAGAATATACCTACTACTTATGCGAGAGCGAGACAGATGTGTAGACTGTTCTTACACATACTAATAATATAAATTCGAAAAAGACTGTGACTTATGTACTGTCCGGATATCGATGAAAGGCCTTGATCTGAGTCAGGGCTTATGTAAGGTACTTTTTATCCTAGTAGTACGTACCTGAGGGATAATTTCCGACACCCATATGAGTAAAGCCACTGACAAAAGATAATGCTTTTCGTAGATAGGTCATTTAAAAAATGTTTGGTTCATTGCAGACACAACCCAGCTTAAGGCCCGGACTCCACCAAAGCGGAGACTACCGGAGCGGAGCGCGGAGAGGAGATGTGCAAGATTTGACCAATCACAGGAGAGACGTGAAACGTGATGTAGATTTAAACCATTGTGATTGGTCGGTTTTTACACTTCTCTCCGCTCCGGTCGTCTCCGGTTTGGTGAAGTCCGCGTATTTTATACAAAGATGACCTTTTACGTATAGGTATAACTGCCATGCCTAACGATAGGCGTGCCCAACTAAGCATGCAAACCTGCCTCTTTATAGTTCAAGTAGATAGGGTATGGAACTAATGTCGGCCTTTTCGGCACTAGTACCTACTGGTCTGACCTGACATATAAATGATTGATCGTCGAGAAAATACAGTGATACAAGAGTTATCGACGCAATTTGATTGAACTATCATTTCGTAAGCAAGTTGTTCTGTAACGAAAATAAGGGTTGGATCATGCATAGTCTACTAAAATCATAATTCTTTTCTTTGGCTTTGCCGTTGTCAGGTAAAAAAAAGCGGAGAAAAGATGTTTGGAAAGGGAAGACAAAATAAATGCTGCACCAAACTCAAATTAATTGGGAAAAGCATGGGTCGATGACGGTAACGATGACCGTATACATAAGCACCCGAATAGCAAATAATGACGAATACGTATACCAATAAAATATTAAAATTCTAACAAAACTGAAAACACATTACGGGCATTTTGTTTAAAAGTTGATGCTTCATAGGCGTATTTCGCTACCGTTGTATGCCAATGAGCGAACTTAGGATTTTGCAGTTTTATTATAGGCTCTATTAATTTGCTAGGTAGTCTACTTTTTCTGCGTCATAACTAGATTCGCCTACATATGCTCGTTGGATCTTTTTATTGAACCCCTCCATAACACTGTTATCTAACTAGCTTGATCATAAGTAGACTGTGACATTCTTAGTACACGTGTCTGAAGATAATTAAGACTTAATTACTAATTTATTTCAAATCTTCACGGTCTTTAAGCTTTTCTAAATTGTTGAGTGAGTTATGAAAGAGAATATTGTTACTGAAGTATACAAATATTATATTAACTGTGGTACGCTGAAATTCTGTATTTTGATGATGTTTTATTTTATTTATCAAATGTCGGACTGAAGTTTGGCCTGACTTTTCCTGTAAATTAACAGGAAACTTCACCAGGAAAGAACAAAAAATATACAAACGTTTTTTCAACTATTTGGTTTAATAAACATAGTAGTCAATTTATAGAGCTTGAGATCTTATAGATTTGTGTAGTGGCGGCCCATCGAAGACATCTGACATCATTAACCTACACTGGGCCCGAGGGACTGTTTATGGCCCGCTCCTCCTAGCAGAGAACAGGTCCGTGTAGTTTTGCATAGTTATATTGTTTAGTTTTAAAACTCAAAAGCACATATGACTACTTTTGCAACATTTCCTGAATTTTAGTATATAAAGTTGCGTTATATTCCGCTTTATAAACCGAGAGGAGAACCTTGAGAAGTCTATAGAGCGGTCGAATTCACGTTTAAGTGGCGACGTACATAGGCACCAAACGGCAAATTAGTGCAGGCAATAGTAAGCACTAAGCTTGGAGTTTAAGGGAGGTATTGGCGTAAAATATCGTGGGCAAAGTTTCAGATATGTTGCGATTTATAGTCCCAAAGTGGCCAGTATTCGCGATTGCAGTAATGAGGCAGTCAAGTACTTTAATTTAAATAATGAGTCTTTATTATAGTTGAAATGCTTGGATTTATCGTTTAAAATTAAATTGATGATGTATTATGTTTTTATACGAAATAGTATTTAATCGATAAAAGACTAGATAAAGTAGATACAAAACTATTTCAAAAAACATCCCAAAAAAAACAAAAGAGCAACGACTATTGAGTTCTTTTTTTAAATCCCGCTTTGGTCACTGCCAATCATGGCTTGTTTTTCTTGTTGCTATCAGACAGACATACCTCCACAGATGGGTATAAATCTTATCAGCGAAGCATTACGCAGAATGTGATGATAAGTATCTTAAACCTGACAGCTTTACAGACACCGACAGAATCGTTAATCACAGCTACACGTATGGTGCATGAGCAGCGAACGTTTTTGCATGTTGTGGTTTTTCTAGATTCAATTTGAATTGATTATGAGAATCTCTAAGAAAGTAAGGAAATCAAGGACCTGTTTTGAAATCTTGACTGTTTGAATGACTTGTAAAAAGATCTGCTGTCATAAATTAGACTTATTTAATTAGGCTTAGCGTTGCCATACAATGTGGCAACGCCGCCAGTCTCTTGGATACATTACCAGTTGACAGCGTTGAGAAGGAGTTTTTTGACGCCATTTTTTAAGTTTGTTGCTAGGTTATTTACTTTAGGTTATTTTAATTAATAAATGTAAAACTATAGAATAAATATGACTTATTTTAATGTCAACTACCACCCTTAGTTTTTAACATACCTACGTTGCATATTTAAAAGTTAAACGTCATAACTAGGAAAATGTTTCTACAGGAGTCGATTTAACATCAATAGATCAATGGTCACGGTGCCTAAAGACCTTTTTAAGGCTACAGAACAATTTTACTGGAAGATCGACAGCATTCAACAACATTCGACTCTAGCACTTCCAGCAGTAGATCGAAATTCGAACTATAAATAGGAATCTTGCGAAAATATGGATAAGTTTATGTTGTTATTTCATACAAATGTGTGGTTCTGATTGCACTGCAGTGTATACTACTAACGATAACTATATTTAATAGGCACATCCTGCATTTAGGGAGACAGATACAACGTTCTAGGCAAGCAGCTGTCTAGCTGATTTGTGTGTTACTTACCTTGAAAGCGAAGGATATCCTGCGCTTTAATTATAGAAGTGCCTCTTAATAAGTATTTATTAAATAATTTATTAAATAAACGCTTCGAATAAATCGTCTGAAAGAATTCAAAGCGAAGTCTATCTTTGAAAGTTATACAAAACCTGCAAGTCTGAGTAAATTTTCTTCTACTTATCGCCATGAGCATCGTCCCAGATCTGCACGGTAGGTTCTTCTGTTTTTTAGGGTTGTTGTTTTTTAAAATTACAAATGTTGGCACCTGTTAGACATGTTAAAATTAGTATTTTTGTTTAGTGGTTTGTTATTGTTGTGACACTGTAGCACTTTAAACTATTTATATTGCTGTGCCCTAGCAGGGTTCATGTATGAAACCTATACAATTATGCTTTGTAACAACTTGTAAACTACATGAATGCAATAAATGACGATTATGAAGGTTCCTTATCCAAAGGATAGCCTACGGGTCCGTCCGTCCGTCCGTCCGTCCGTCCGAACGTCCGTCTGTCCGTCAGCAAACTGTATCTCATGAATTCATGATCCGTAATAGGTAGATAGTTGAAATTTTCACAGAATGTGCATTTCTGTTGCTGCTATAACAACAAGTAATAAAAAGTTATTAAAAATTTAAGGGAGCTCCCCTACTACGATGGCACGGAACCCTCCATGCGCCAGTTCGACTCGTATTTGACCGCTTTTTTTTGTAGTCATGATTATCCCACTTCTCTTTATGAATATTATTGCGCAGTTTTCATTTCATTTTATTTATTGCTTGTCACAGGTGAACAGAAGATCTTTTCATTAGTATTATTGTATCAATGTAACATGCCCATGGGGTGTACAATATTTATATCATATATGTCAATATTATTGGCTATGTTAAAAATAATATGACACATTCCATCTTACACAATTATTAGGGACATACAAAGACATACACGTTTAATAAGTCAAAAAGAGAATAAGAATAAAAAAATAAGTTTAACATTGTCAATTTTTGTAAACCTTATGAAACATTAATTAATGGACGTAATTAATGGAGTTAAACTCTTCACTTGCTAATACATCTTCTGGACAAAAATGTTTCCCCTGAACATTGACAAAATTCTCATTGTACTTACCATTTAGGTACCATAAAAAGGTTTAATACCTACTTAAATAGATCCGTTTCTCAACATGTTACTTAAACAATAGGCAAGGTCGCAGTATATTTAATAAAATTATTAAATTACTTACAATGTTTACAAAATTAATGACGCGTAACGTACCTAGCGTAAATGATTGCGAGATTCACACCCACTTTATTATTTAAGTCATCATAGGTAACTGTGACGAAACTGACGTAAATCGTGCGAAATTCGTCACACGTTGACATTACTCGCACATTTCGTACATTTTGGTAAAGTTAGGAGCTTGGACGAGATTTTCGTAAGACTTGTTAGGTCATTGAATGTAGTAATGAATGTTAGTTAACGTCATGACATGATTATTATCTTTTTACACATGGTAGCCATTTATTTCTGTTTACTTTGTTAACTTGTTTGAGTACTCTAAAGGGTCAGGTGTAACAAGACACTTAACGAAGCCGAAAGGCACTTGTTCTTCCCGTGATTGCGATATTTTTTTTCTTCTAGACTATACCTGTCCCCGGTATGGTCTAGAAGAAAAAAAATACCTTCTAGTTACGGAGATATTGGGGGTCAAAGGTAAATTTTTTTCACAAGTCTTTTTTAAAATACATGTTTTTAATGAAATATTTTTACTGTAAGTACCTCCATGACCCCCGTTCTATTCAATCCATCCATCATTACGTCGAGTCCTACCGTAAAACGTGATTTTTCACCCCCAAAAAAAAGTCGTTTCCCAGAAACAATTTTTGCGTAAAGTTACTTAGTTTGATGTACTTACATAGTGCTTGGTTGACGGCTTCGTGAAGGGTCTTGTTACACCCTGTATATTAGGAGTTTATTTTTATTTTTTTGACTTGTAATTTATGCAGTTGTCCGTATCACATAATATTTGTAACGTAAAAGTAAAAAAATATTAATTTATCGTGATCAAATTTTGGTTTCAACAATATTCAGTATTTTGTTTCTTTGGTCATTGCTCTCAAGGATTGTGTAAAAGGGTAATAAATTCAATATTTCCATTTATTTATATCCTGGTTTTTCTTATTGGTCTTTAATTATGTGTAGACTCGCAATACATTACCTAAATACAGTTACATGTACGTATGTTTTAACAACTTGAACTAAATGTAGCCCAGTTCAATTCTAATATATTATGTGTAGGAGACAATCGCCATCAATCATTATATTTATTACTGATATCAATTATGTTTTTGGACGAATGTTTTAGATACAGCAATACAGAACCAAAGCATTCTATTCTCTATTTTCATTAGGTAAATGTGTTTATGGCAGGCTAAATATCCACTATTCAATATAAGAAAGAAAAATAACCCTTTTGGTAGGTACTTGTAGATATTTTTATTACTATTATAGATTATAGATTTGTAGTTTGTAAATAATGTAATTGACAATAATAAACATATAGTTATTTTGTTTTAATTTATAAATAAAAGAAAAAAACAAAAAAGTGAGTAATTCGATTGTCAATGAAAGTGTGTTCAAACAGGCTGAACTGCAGATAGTAATACGTTATAATCCACTGTCAAGGAACAAGTTACTTAGTAAGTAGGTATACGGATTATTTTGCTTCATATAAATTATACATCATCATCATTCTCTTGGCCTTATCCCAATTTATTTGGGGTCGGCGCAGCATGTCTTCTTCTTCCATACTTCTCTATTACTCGTCATCTCAGCAATCACCTCCTTTCTAGCCATATCATCCTTTACACAGTCCATCCATCGTTCCTTATAGCTATCCACTCCACATATAACTTTCAAATACACAACTGAATATTCTTTAAAGTTTATTAAGTATCTATGTATTAGGGGTATTTATTATAGGTATGCAATTTCTGATTGATGATTACGTTTGCTATAAAAGTATGCATGTATAGAAATGTACAAATACGTATTATATAATATTAACGATTTTATGCATCATAATTTTTAACTGTTAATTTAAAAAATACTTGAGAGAATATATACTTAGGTTTGAAAAAGAATATACTCACGAATTACCAATAATGTGGTATTAGTTAATGATTATTGATGGTCCACGTAATAAATTTAGAAAAACTCCTTGATACCTTTGAGTTGAAACCTGCGATTAAAACTAACTTTATACTTTCAACTAATCTTTGATTAATTTAGCTTAATAATGATCATTTGACAGATTGATACTTCCTGTTCCACTGACAGTCAAAACCACACCTCACCTTTCCTATCGCAACGATAATCGCAATTATGTATTTCGCAATCGTCAGCTCCGAACATAATTGATACCGACTGTACGACTATTTGTACGCACACATCGTTA
Source organism: Eugnorisma glareosa (assembly GCA_947578425.1). Classification (NCBI taxonomy): domain Eukaryota; kingdom Metazoa; phylum Arthropoda; class Insecta; order Lepidoptera; family Noctuidae; genus Eugnorisma; species Eugnorisma glareosa. The sequence goes on along the minus strand of OX387960.1, from coordinate 11,355,916 downwards.
GCGATTTTAGTTCAAGTGTCAGTCATTCATTTGGTCTGATTCATGTTTGCGGCTAGTTCTAAATCGTAAACATGTCCTTATGTTTGTAGATAGCATGAATGGACTAAATTAGTTAATGAGCCTTGCCAATGAGCTTTTCTTTATTCGATAGGAAAACCATGTATTTGTGTGTGAAAGGATTATGGCTAACCCGATTCTCTCACGCATCAAGTAAATAAAAACATTCTTCTTAATCTATATTACAACATACCACAGATTTGCAGTTAAGTAATCAACAAATGCACGTTTTTGGTAATCTGAACCTGTTTTAATGAGTCCCGCATTGAGGGCAACATGGTGTTTCAGACTAGATTGCTGTTCATCCCTCATAGAAAAGGAAGGATCTTCCAGACCAGACGGGTGTTGTGTCTGGTGGGCTACTGCCCCGCAGTTGTGGTCGGGTTTTTCCATATTATAGTCTTCACTGGCGGATAACTTTAACTGCGCGATTTAGAAATTTGATGTTAGTTCTTCATTTGTGACATAGATGGCGCTGTAGTACATTTTGTACTATATTGCAGTAGTACTTTTTGTAGTGTCAGCTACACCTATCTTACTTAGGTACTTATGCACTTCAATGCGGCCATATTTACAGTCAACTGGCACGCATACATTAATATCGTGTCGTAGTCTAATATGTTTTATCTCCAATTGAAACCAGCCAAGAATTGACTACATGTTTAAGATGGCATGAATGATAAATATTATGTGTATCATTGCTAGATTTTCATTTCTAGTTATAAATTATGAGGAGTGACGGTACTCGTATATTTCCCACCGACTGATCAAAGGAATATCTCTTTGTTAGATCAGCTCGTGAAATAGATGGAGGGGTTATTCTGATAATCTACAAGGTAATGTGAGACAATTGTTTATTAATTATAAGGGAAATTGTATAAGAACAGTTATTTTGAAATGCGAGAAGCATCTGTTGTGTAGCTTGGTGCTGGAAGATGCTCGGGACCGGTAGATCTGGCGACGTTTGGGGAGGCTTATGTCCAGCAGGGCTATTGCGTATCTCTGTTGACAGTTCATAGTGATCGTCACTTGGCGATTTTTGATATATAATACAATGACCGTCCTAGTTGGTTTTAACTGACGCTACCCGTGCAGAACTGACAATGTATATCAAAACGGGCCAAGTGATGATCACTATGAACTGTCAACAGAGATATGCAATAGCCCTTCCTCCAAAAATCCTAAATAGTAATTACAATGAGAACCAATAAATTGAAATCAGGTTAAAGATGCTCTGCTACGGGAAAATTAGGCGTAACGCGGGGTGTAACAAAAGAGGTTATCAACCTAGACATTTATAGAGCTATTGAACTTTGGACTCGAGAGCTGTAGTTTCAAAGAAGATTTTAAGCCTTTGTAGCAGGTTAGTTCTTCTTGGAAAATAAAAATTATTCCCGAGTAAAAACATTATGGGCACATTATTACTACCAATGATCGAACAGTAGGCCTTATTACTTAGACAATCGCTACTACAATTTTACGTAACCCCGACATAACGCGAACGTTACCAATTATCATGCTGACAATCTATAATAAACTTTCTTCGACGCACTTACCACTATAACACTGACCTACGACGTACAGTTTAGATACACGTTACAGAATAAGCAAGTAAAGTAGAACGGTTACGTCAGCACGCTCACGAGGTTTTGTTTTCTCCGCACTTTCGATTTTATTCGCGACGCGGGCGCACGGCATCTTGCCATAAAGTAACAGAATGTAGAAGATCAATAGCTTAGAACGCGAGCACAAGCTTGCACAGAAAATACTAAAATAGACGTCTTCTGAGCTAGTAGAAGTTTAATTTCGCCAAAAACTTTGTAAAGCTACGTCCCTTCTACGTCGTTACTTAGACACTTCTGTGAGGATCAGTTTCTTAAGCTTGGTGTTTTTTAGTCAAGCATATTTTGCCAAAACTGGAACTTAGGCCGACTGCAATACAATTTCACCAATGTTGACCAACAACGCACTCCTGTCAATGTCATTCAAGTGCCACACACAGTCCTGTCAATGTCATTCAGCGTACAGCAGGTTGGGATGTCACCAATAGCTGTGTGCTACATATGATTATAATACTCTGTGAGCAGTGAAAACCTAGTGGTGACCGTCGGCCTGCCAAAGTGCCAAGTCATAGGATTCGAGTTCAGACCCAAGAGACGGACCTCTGATTTTTCGGATTCATGTGCGTATTGTATAATTATCAGTTGCTTCAGTGAAAGACAACATCGTGAGGAATCCGAGCCAGCATGCCTAAGAGACATTTCTCGACGGCATATAAAATCCAGTCAGAGGCCCATGGGCGGCATAAAAACTCTGACACCAGGTTAAGCACTGTGCACGAAAAAGAAAGAAGGTACTCCGCGATTATACTGCAGGGTAGGTATACTGTTAGCGATAGTCTGTGGTTTAGTCCGCGCGTGCGTGAACTTTTTATCGTATGAAGTAGGCCTTTTGTTAATCTTTTTCGCGATGAATGCCTGGTGGAAATAAACGCTCTCTTACAGATAACACGACATTAATCACGTCATTGAACTGATGGTCACAATGCTGTGGAAGGTATTTTAATTAGAAAGCTGCGATTTAGATCGAGACACGGTCAATAAATCGAGAACTTGTCTCGTCTCAGTGATGTTTTGTTGTGGAAATTCGAGATTTGAGGGAAAAATTAAAGTGGTTTTTATCCGGACCTTAAGATCGTGAATGAACAATTATTCAGATAAATTGATTTCTTCGATTAGACTTCATTTATAGACTTCATTTCGTTAGCATTTTTATGTTTATAAAAAACTAGGTGCCTTGTTTATAAACAATTAATGTACGTATCCTTTAGATTTCCAGAATTTTACTCAGTTCGGTCTGATTTTATGAGATTCCATTGACCTTCAATAAATTGTACCAAATGTTAATGAACCTAGATATTATTTATGCCCATCATACTTAACCTTAAAGTATAAACAAGTACAACATCGCATTGCGAAAATAAATGCTTTGAATGTAAATCACCTATTCCTATGTATAAAACTGCTGTTTATCTTACGTAGGCCGTTAATTTAATATGCATTACACTTAGTATATAAGGCCAATGATTATTGTTTTGATACTAAGTTTCTGCAATGTTTAGAAAAATGAAAATGGACGTTTTTGTGTCAAGAGCAAAATTATATCGTAAAATTATTACCACGTGAAAAATGAATAGAACCGAACATTATGAATAGTTAGTAGTTTAAAAAGATTACCCTACACGGACTAAATATATGGAACAGCTGATATTTTTTTTAAATTACTGATGAAAAATATCATGTGGGCGGTTCTTTTAGTGTCGCTGTCCTTTCCACCTTGTATAGTTTCAAGATTTTTTTAAATTATGATTTTATCAAAAAGGCGATTGATTCAGATCGTCTTTTGGTATTTTGGCAATATTACAGGCTGTCTCTTTGCATCCTGGTCAAATTCAAGGAGGTATTATCTATACTAATGATTCTCGACCCGAATCTATAGTAAAAAGAGTAGTTATTTTTCTTTTCTTTTTTTACGCAAATCGGTAAGTGTAAACCACCCGTATTAAAACACAGCCCGTCTGTTCCTAGCCCTATAAACGCGCCGTCACACACACAAACGCAAATGTTTATTCCACAGTATAATTATGGACGGTATGGAAATTAGGGGGTGGTTAAAGCTTACAGATTTCAGTAAAAAAAAACCTACCGTTTTTATTATCGATTCGGGTCGAGAATCATTAGTATAGATACCTCATTGAATTTGACCCGGATGCAAAGCGACAGCCTGTATTTCCTATGCTGCAGCTTGCACTAGTTTGATCCTCACTAGTTCTAACATAATAAAACCTCATTCCGTCTGTCATCTTTAACAACGCTAGACGTATTTAGTGATTTCCGGTACAAGCAAACGTTTACCTTGGTAATATCTCCTCAGAGGAACTGCATCATTGATCATCCTCATCATTTCAGCCGAAAGACGTCCACTGCTGGACATAGGTCTCCCTCAAGTGTCGCCACAGTGATCGGTCCCGTGCGACTCGCAGTACTACGTGAGGAACTGCATAATTATTCCTTATATTTAATTACATGACAATTTTATTCAATCTAACTGTAGAAAAAAAAAACACGCAACAAATAATGACCTCGTTCATCAAGATAAGAATCATAGGCAAGCTTGTATAAGAAATCAGTACAAATACCAAACAGCCTTAGCTGTCAATAACAATTACTAGATACCTCCTTATCCTCTGCAACTTAATTACTAAGTATGGACTAAGTACATCTAATGCCTGGTTCACACGAGACAAGTTTTAATTTTAATGTCATGTCATGACGCTTCATCCGTAAGTGAGGTAGATTCTCACTTAGGGTTGAAGCGTCAGGGTAGGTAAAGTCATTCAATGGCATTAAATGAACTTAGAGGGTTTATGATTTTAATTATTATAACTCTGAAAGCAATATTTTAATCAGCATTGCCATACAACGTGGGAATGCTGCCAGCCTTCTGGGCACTTTTCCTGTTGACAGCGATGTGGACGAATTTTTTGTCGCCCTGTAACCCTTTTGACCTACATATTATTATTATTATATTTCCTTTATTTAACTTTTATAAAAATTATTTATATTTTTAAATATTTCTTATAAAAACAATATAAAAACATTTAAATATATAAAAAATTGTTGCCCACCGGTATCGGGAACAGGGTCCAAGCTACGCGGCGGTCAGGGCTCCAGAGAGAGGAACCTCCTAACAATACGAGCCGTCCAGGAGTACCGCTTTCTGAATCAAGCCCTTGATCCAGCTGCCTAGCGAGAGCCTCCTCAGGTATTCATCGAGGCTCTTGGCAATTAAGCCATGGGCTGATACCACTATCGGCACAATGATCGCTGAGTCCATTATTTATTATTACTATTATAGATTTGCAGTTTTTTTCAGTTTCAAATAATTTAAATAACCAGATCTTAAATAAATATTATATTTTTTACGGTCGAGAACCGTATTTTAATCGACATACAATCTGACACTCACCTGCAAATTTCAAAAAAGGTAAATAAAAATAAATCGCGTGCTAGCCTAACGCTTCACGTTAAGTGAGGATAGTAAGCGAGCTAGCTAGTCACTGGGTAAATGTAGATGATGTAGATAGAACTAGCATTGTAAGGCTAGTAACCTAATGCGAAAGCTACCAAAAAACTGTAATTTAAACTTCTTCTGGACTCTATTTTATGTGCTAGCACTGCCTTCTAGCACTGATTCTGCAGTACCTAAATTTTCAGTACTTGAAATCCTGATTACTACGGTTGTAACCTGTGGTTTTTATTAGCAGCTGGAGAAAATGCTAGCATAGTCTAAACCATTTTAGCTAGAGCGTCACTTGCATTGTCATTCCAGCTAAACGCGTACCTATGCAAAATTTCTCAATCGATTCAGTTCGGTTCGGTTGTCGATTACTGTTTAAAATTCAGTTGCAAGATTTGACCGAAACAAATGAACATACATTGCAATTTAAATAAAAGCTTGTGAAGGCTAGAGGCAGTTGATTTAAAAAAAGACTCATGTCACCCAGCCTTTAAAGATCGCGTGTTGACATCTCATAATAATAAAAGATGAGTATCTGATACTTTCCTACTGCAGTAATCTTAGTTTCATGTTCTCTAGATTTAGGATAATTTACTGATTATGTGTTTAATGATTTATCATTCGCATTCCAGCTTCGAAATCGTCAGTCAATGTTGTGAGTATCATGGTTCTCATAATTGGAGTTATTTAGTGATTTAGAAATGTGATGACGGGTAATGGAGATGTATGTTCAAGATGTGGCGAGCTAAACCCAGAAGAGACTTCTATAGAAGTAGAAGATATGATGCACGAAATTAGGTTTTCTATAAGAAGACCCAATTTTATTCTGGGTTTAGCTCGTCACATCTTGAACGTAAGCTATATTATTGCAATTTGTATGTATATTTTTTATTTTGTGTGCATCTTTACATAGTTAAAATAATGTCGCTCCCGCTGTTTGTACGCTTAGATCTTTTAAACTACGCAACTGATTTTAATGCAGTTTCAGCAATAGATACAGTGAATCAAGAGGAAGGTTTATATGTATATTATCTACATTACACCCGTACGAAGCCGGGGCGGGTGGCTAGTAAAGAATAAGAATATGCTGCACCGTTCCCTTGTAAATTGCAAGAAAATAGTGATTTATGTATGAAAATTTTCCTTTTTCATGGCTTTATATAAATTATATATTTTATGGTGCTGCTCTGATCTCCACAACCCGTCTAATGGGTCACATGATACCTCTCGTAACGGATTTAGGGATATATAGTTGAACTTGCAGATTGTAGTGCATTGCTGTCAGATTGGTAATGCCACTATGTCAATTGGTAATGTGTGATGAACTGTTCTGTGGTTGTGAAGGAGTCTTGGTGTGGAGACCACGTACCGGTAAACGCAGTTATGGAGCCCCCAGATAAATGGAATAAAAGGTGACTGTGTCAGACTGGATGCAATGTGGATTGTGGAGCTCAGGGTGTTGCTCTCGTCTATAGGCCTCTCTGAAGCTGTGCTAGCTTCAGGGAGGCCTATCTCCAGCAGAGTTCAGTGTTAGGCTGAATTGAAGTGTGCTATGTGTTTTGGATAATTTTGGTATTAGAATTTGAATTAAATCTATAGGTACACTTTACGTGTTGTTGGGTTTTTCCATTAAGAATTTCTCAGTACCTAGCAGCTATGGCGTCTGGATTTGTGCCCGGTTGATGGCAATAGGCTTGCCCCTTAAACATAACTGGCGAAATGTGGGTGTACTATTAGGTACACCTCTGCCAAACCCTTCGGGGATTTCAGGCGTGATATAACGTTTGAATTATGTCCTCGATATTATTTTCTTTCTGTCTCTTATGAAACTGGTCTAATTAACCTTATAACATTTTAAAGGCTCACCTTTCTGACCTCACTTGTGTGAATACTCTAGATTTCAAAATCTAAATAGCGATTCTAGTACTGATATGAACATTACGATACAGTACACAAACCGGTTCACGTTGACCCATATAACAATGTCTAGAAACCAGCTCAAATAATACGCCAATTTTATTAGTTATGGAACTAAGATATTGTACAATCGTTGAGACAAATTACTTTACATTTAACACTAGGAAAAGCATTTGGTAGTCGGAAGACAGAACTTGGGTGTTCAAATGGATTAAATTTGTTAGACTGTGCATAAAGTGGTATCCTTCAATTTACTGGCTTTGTATCTAAAGGGTGTAACAAGACCCTTAACGAAGCCGAAAGGTACTTGTTCTTCCCGTCATTGCGATAATTTTTTCCTAACCTTCTACACGGAGATATTGGGGGTTAAAATGACAATCACCAGCACAATGTTTTGAGTGAGTCGTTACATTGAATCCTACCGTAAAACTTAATTTTACACCCCAAAAAAAAAGTCGTTTCCCAGCAATAACTTTTGCGTAAAGTTACTTAGTTAGGTGTAAAATCATGTTTTTCGGTAGGACTCAATGTAATGTACTCAAAACATTGCGCTGATGGATGGATGGAATAATACGGAAGTCATGGAGGTGTTAAAAGTAAAAATCTTACAATAAAAACATGTATTTAAAAAAAAAAAAAAGTGAAAAGGTTGGAACTTTGACCCCCAATATCTCCGTAACTAGAAGGTTCCTATGTATTGTCTAGAACAAAAACATGATCGCAAAGACGCGAGAACAAGGGGTGTTGTGGCAAGGCACGATCTTTCCCTTTATTGAACATAGCGACAAAATTAAAATGAGGCACCCAAACGGAAAACTCAATTTTTCTTGTCAGCTTCAATATATTTTAAATAGATAGGTACACATACCTACATACACACATCAAAAGTGTCTAGGGATCAAGCATTTTTATGTGGATTTCTTGAGATTGAGATGTGGCTTTGTAATAAATTTATGATTTTATAAATTTATATGGATCCTTTTTGGTGCATTTCATAATTTGAATCAGGAACTGTGAATCAAATTCGAGTAAAAGATGAAAATCAGCTGTCAATATTTTCCCTATAAAAACATACAACGCATTGAAGACATTATTAGTGCTACTGTTTCCCTACTACTGATTAAAACCAACGTTATTATGGAGCGGCGACGTCATTTAAGCAGGGAAGAAATGCTCAGAGCCGTGGGAATGATAGAAGCTGGTTCCCGGCAACGTACTGTGGCTTTAGCTCTGAATACAAGTCAGAGTGTTATCAGTCGACTTTGGACACGTTACCGAAGCACTGGTACCGTGGCTGAGCGCCATGGAGGACGGTATCGCTGCACCACACGGAGACAAGACCGATACATTCAAATCTTAACTCGAAGAGCTCCAACAATAACCGCCATGATGTTAGCCGTGAGGCTTCATCACTCTTCAGGGAACTTAATTAGCGACCAAACAGTCAGAAACCGCTTGCATGAAGTGAACCTTCATTCCCGAAGACCGCTACGGGTACCACCTATAGCAATGCACAATCGTAGGATACGATATCAATGGGCTCTTGAACACAGAAATTGGGCAGAAGAACAATGGCGTTTCGTGTGCTTTTCTGATGAGTCTCGTTTTGGTATGAGACCGGATACAAGACGTATACGACACTGGAGAACCCCTGGACGCCAACAGCGATTAAAATCCTGCCAGGAAGTCCATCCTTATAGTGGTGGAACCCGTGGAACCATCATGGTATGGGCGGGTATTTGGATCGGCGGAAGAACTGAGTTGATTTGGATCAGAGGCAACCTCAACGCTCAAATTTATGCTGAGACGATTGTATCAGACGTCATCGTTCCTCTACAAGTGCAAATCGGTCCTTTATTTCAGTTAATGCATGATAATGCACGACCGCACACCGCAAGAGTTGTAAGACAGACTCTCGCCGCAGCTAACATCAATGTCCTGCCCTGGCCTGCTCAGTCGCCAGACTTGAATCCGATTGAGCATGCATGGGATATGCTACAGAGAAGAGCTCTGCCGAATATGGAGGGTATCCAGTCGCAAGAAGACCTTTTTTTGTTGTTGCAACGAACATGGGCGGCCATTCCACAGCGTGATTTGGATGAACTCATTTTGAGTATGCCAAACCGATGTTCTTGTGTTGTTAGTGTTCGCGGTAGAAACACGGATTATTAATTGTTTAAGTTACCCAATAAAATTTTAAAGAAAACTGTTATTTCAGTCTTTTTTTCGAACTTTTGTGTTAGTGGTTCAAATGTCAAAAATCCCTTTATTAGGAAAATGGCAAATTTCTTTATTAATGCAAAGGTGACTTGGTTTATCGTTACTGTGACAAACGAAAACACTTTATTTGATGAATCCTTAAAGAAAATTTTAATTAATATCAATCAGGAGAAAAGTTATTGCAAAAATATATGTTGATCCCTAGACACTTTTGATGTGTGTATATATTATTTCATCATCATCATCAACAGCCCGACTTCACTTACTGCTAGGTATAGACCTCACTTTGTGTGTGCCAATCTTCACGCTTATAATATGTACATATGTATATTTATTATTTACCTTCTACAAAAAGCAACATTTCAATTGAAAATGTAGATATGCGCAACTCATTCCATCCGTTCAAATTGAGAGTGGATTTGTGAACGTCTCGCGGAAATCAAGATCCGTCTGGTGGCGATGGCGTCCGCCTCCGCGTAGTGATCGGCGCGTACGCACAAAGTGTACCTATATATCAATCCATAGAAAGCTGTATAACAGGAAATATAAACTATTTTTTAAAGAAAAAACCTAAGACATCGGTTTTGCAACATCTATGCAAATAAAGTGAATTGCTTTTTTTTTGCATAGTGTATTTTAGTATTTTTGTGCCTGTCGTAAGAAGTAGAAATATTTTGGCCAAAAATATAAATATCTGTAGCTATTAATAGATATCTCTACTGACATAACATAAGTCTAAAGCTAAAAATCTAGACCAATGGCATTATATAAAGATTCGAATAATTATGTATTACCTACATGTAATCTACACTAATGTTATAAAGACGAAAGATTTGTAATTTTGTATTTTTGTGTGTATGTTTGTAATGAATAAACTCAAAAACTACTGCGCCGATTTTAAAAATTCTTTCACCATTAGAAAGCTACATTCACCCTGAGTAATATAGCCGTGCGAGCGAGCGTGCGAGCCGGGACGGGCCGCTAGTAGTTAAATAAAGTAGGTAATAAAAATAGAGTATCTGTAGGCGCTCTTAATTTTAAGAATTCTTAAATTATTTTCCTTTTTGTAAACTTATGCTACAAAATACGAAGAAGAACTTGAAGAATTACTTATAAATTATTTAAGTGACTCTTCATGTACTTTGTACATACTATATATTTGTCGGAGTGTCAGGATTTATTCCGCTAGGCTTCTACATCATGTGGGCAGACGATGGGTTTCGTGCTATGAAAAGACACAGAGCGATACACTGTTTCTAGCAACACTAACGAATTACTTGAGATTAAAACTTAACAAAATAACACGGGGCACAATGAATCAGGGAGAGTTCCAAGAGGTGTTAACTCGGCCGCGATCAGACACTGAATGTCGCCCTGGCTCAGAGTTTGTGACCAACAGGGCTTTGTGACAAGCACGGTGTAGTGTGCGTAGGCTTGTAAGTAGGTTGCGTGATGTCACCACCGCGTACTTGTGACTCATTTTAAGCCCGTACCAATGACCGTCTCCGACATATTTATTGTAAAAATAATAACAGGGTTAGTAGTGCGAAATTCACTAGGTCCTAATAATTGTTAATAAATGTTATATTTCACACGATAATAAAGAATTTATATTTGTTCGTGTTAGTATCAAGATTACAAAACCTAAATAAGGCTATTAGTACTAGCCGAGCTATTTCTTTCAAAATGTATTTATTTATTTATTAAACTTTATGCACATAATGTAATAAACACTGTACAAAGGCGGACTTAATGCCTTGGGCATTTTCTACCAGTCTACCTTAGGGTGATGCAGAGACATAACATAGTAGGTGCAATGATGCAGAAATTTTTCTAGTTTACAATATAATAATAAATACATATACAGCGTGTAACAGAAAGGGTATAATCATATGGAATACTGTGGTACGGACCATCAAACTGAACAACTTTCTCTATGGGACCACCATCGAAATCGTAAAAAAATAATCAGCTGTCCCATACATTTGGGTCGAGTAGGTATTGAAATTTTGTATAGGACAGCTGATTATTTTTTTACGATTTCGATGGTGGTCCCATAGAGAAAGTGGTTCAGTTTGATGGTCCGTACCACAGTATTCCATATGATTATACCCTTTCTGTTACATGCTGTATACATACATACAAACAAATATACAAAGTAAAGAGAGATAAAAATACATGGATGGAGAAATACAACAAATTAACTGTGGGAAGAGTCTGCCAACTTCTTACGTAAGTGTTCGCGAGCTTTGACCTTGAATGTAAACCGACTGGTGGCCATCCTGACTTTCTGAGGGAGCGCATTCCATAGGAAAACCGCCTTGACAAGAAAAGAGGATTTGAGAAAACCAGAGCGGTGAGAAGGACATCGTAGAAGACGATTATTGGAGGAACGAAGATTCTTGCTGTGAGCAGAGCATAAATATTGAAAGTGAGAAGTTAGATAGGAAGGAGAACAGGGTTTGTCGAGAAGAGAAAACAAGGTTGTCAGAGCCCTTAGCGCTCTGCGCTGTCTGATGGGTAACCATTTTAAGAGCGACCGATGTTCGGACACGTGATCATACTTACGAAGATTGAATACAAATCGAATGCAGTTATTCAGAAGTCGGTCAAGTTTATTGAGGAGATCTGCATTCAGGTCATAGTAACACACATCACCATAGTCAATTATAGGGAAGATAAGGGACTGAACCAGCATTGCCTTTATGTGTGATGGAAGAATATTCTTCAATCTATAAAGCGACCGCAATGTCCCAGTGACTTATTCGTTATTACAATTACATACTTCTTTCTTGTGTTGTAAATTAATTCTAATTCAAACGGGAACTAGAGCTTGTATATGTGCCTGCCCAAACATAGTAATGAGCTAACAAAGAATTAAAACGAAACTTCTAATATTACAAAAATGTTGCTAAGTAGTAACCGACGCTCCTAAATGTTCGTTTAAGTAAAGGGCGAACCCAATGAGGTTATTGGGCGAACCAGTGAAATAGAATGCCATCAGCATATTTAGCTGTCAGAGTTATCATTGCTATGGCATATTGACACTGATATTTCGGTTTCTTTTAACGTCACGGCACTTGAGTCGCGCTTTGACCTAAACATATCTCGTCTTTGACTTGACTAAAAAACTCGTGGTTTGAGAGTTACAGGAATATAGTGCTTAACCAAAGTTTGTTCTAGGTAACGTCTGTAGATCTCGGCCCAATTATTGCACAAAACATACTTACAAAATAAAAATGTTCTTAACACACAAATCATTGAACATTGTTTAATGATACTGCTAATAGTTTTCTCATCGCCAGTACGTATTAAGTTACTAATAATAAGTTATACGTAACAGCTCCGGCCGTGTTACACTTCGGGCCGGTTTCTTATATAATGTTACATAAAGCTTGGACATACGGGCGGACGCGCGTGCGCACGTTTTTCATTCATCTATGATAGCACGTGACCATGTCTTGTACTATTAATAAATGATAATTTGCGATATCGGCATTATATTGATAAAAGCTTTAAATAATTATATTCTACGAACTTGGACGAAACAATTAGTATGATACAAGGATCGTTATAGCGCACTGCAGTTTTTGCATACCTACCCCAAGAAAAAAGGTGCGTTTATGTAAAATTGTGTTCTAGTATTTTTATTTTTTATTATTTAATTTAATTGTATTACATTTATTAATTAAAATAACCTAAAGTAAATAACCTAATAATAACCTTTTTTTTATTCTAGTTGAATATAAAATTGGAAGCTTTTATCATACTATTGGCAGGTTTTTTTTTTAATCGCATAAGTTATTAATTTAATAGGTGTACAATTTTTTTTTGTTTAATATTCGCTGAGTTCAAATGCAAGGTTATCACAGGATATTATTCAGTAACTTTATAAAAAGTCTGCATGATTGTACGATTATGTTTGTCCGTCAAAATGCAAGTTTGTAAAATATACACACACACTCAAACCGACACGGAATATTGACCTTTTTGCTATATTCTAGTTTCAGTCGTATTTTTAATGCTGTGCTCTTGGATATTCTGAATTACTCTTTATTTTCTACACTATAAGAATATTTAAGATGAGTTTTCATTTATTGATTCAAATATAGCATTGAATGTGGGTGTAAATTAACCCTCTGTCTAATCCCTCACAGGATTTACAGGGGTAATATGTTGTTCTTATTGATTAGTAGCTTTTCCTCACGGATTCGCTCGCTTTATGATCGAATATTATCACACGGAAACGTTTTAAATATAGCCTATGATACCCGGAAATAATTTAGGTTCCCAATTTTGAAAGAATTTTCGAAATCGGATCAGTAGTTCCGAAGATTACTCCAAACTTACAAAGTTTTTCCTCTGCAACTATAATAAATACTAATATTATAAATTATCTACTAATATTATAAAGCGGTAAAGTTTGTGAGTTTGTGAGGTTGTAGGGGGTAATCTCTGGATCTACTGAACCGATTTTGAAGTTTTGTTCACTAATAGGAAGCTACTTTATCCCCGAGTGCCATAGGCTGTATACAACTTGCCCGTGGGATAATTTCTGACCAAAACGCGAGCGAAGCCGCCTGCAACAGCTAGTAATATTAATAAAGACGAACACAAACTACTACTATTAAGTTGATCGCACATCTTTACTTTCTTTCTTAGTCTTATCTTCCCGCTGATCTATGATGGCTTTATCACTTCTGTGAAACCACATAATCGTCACGACTGCAATCCTTGTATGGTCAGACCGGCAATACAGAGCTTAGAGCCTCATTACGGTAATACCATAATCACATCTTACGACACCCACAGGAAGTGATGGTTTATCAATATTAAGAAGAAAATATGAGTAGGTATCTAAGGACATCTACATTATTTGGGGTAGCCGGTCATCTCTGGTATGCGTGGAGGGTACCTGCCTACAGCATAAGGCTGCGTTTCCACCAGAGACGAGCGAGTATGCGTAGCGAGGGATGTGTGTGAAACAAACCGTTAATATCGCTTCTTTTTCACAGCTTGAGCTATTCTAGCTATGTGATTGGTTAGTTCCACACACATCCCTCGCTATGCATCATCGGTTATCTCTAGTGGAAACGCAGCCTAATAATACCTAACCCAGTGCGTTTGTACGCGTGTTTGTTTGTTTGTTTTTTTTTTATGTCCGTTTGTGCGTTTTATGCTGACCTCTCTATTAATGTACTGAAACTCGCCTATTATACTGAAATTCGTAGTTCGTTAAACCAGGTGAAAGTCAAAGAGTTTCCGCCGACGTGCGATAAAATGTCATGATTAAAAACAAATAATTTAGTTTATGTATTAATGGTTAATTGAAATATTACGGTTAGACCGTTGTAGGGTATATTTTTGCAACGAAATTTTGGTCATAAAAGCAGACCATACCACAGGCAAACCTTGGCGAACATACTCAGCACAAAACCTCAGATTTTTAAAATTTACCTATTACCATGCACAAGCATAGTTAATTCCTTTGTTGCTTTTACATACTCAAAACTATTCCACAAAAGAATGTCGAGCATTTACCGCAGAAGGTTAGCAAAATTGTAATCTAGTGTGACCTGGAGTGTCCAGTAATTGTCCGCAATACCAGTATAGAACATGAATTGCTATTGTGCCCCAATCAACGGTAATACACCAGCTATTAGTGCTTTATTAGTTTTCTGTGCATTTCCCATTATTCACGACTATTATGCATTGTGGCTATATGGAAATGACCAATTGGTCACATAGTGGTCATTCATAAGATAATTGTGGGCGATTTAAATTTAATTTTGCGTTCGTATATTGCAGCGATTGAACTGAATGGCAAATCAATTTTAAGGCTTGGAAATTAAGTGAGGTTTTGCTATTATTTATTTTTCCAACTTCTGAAAATACCTATTAATTATGGGCATGGGTGAAAGCATCGATGATAATACTAAAATCCATTCCCACTAATAGCCAAAATAGCAGATATAAATAGCTTCCTACCCTATTAAATACCTATTTATTTAAAATTGGGCAAAAGTTACAGATATGGACAAATAATTCTTCTCTCGCAACTAGTTACCAAACAGTGAAAGAAAAATCTTCTCTAGTAACTGGATAGGTAACTTTAGTTACCAAAGTGGACGAAGGGTTTAAAACTAGTGTACAGTGAATACTTTCTTCACGTCACTCTTACATCATACAATCGTTGAATGGAATACTAAAAGAAAGGGTTGTTCAAAACCTATAGGTCAACATCTGTCTACCCTGCTTGGGTAATACAGGCGTGATTATTTCCTCTCACTACGGGTATAAGATGTAATTAAAAATTTTAATGTCAGTAATACTACATAAAGATTTTTGTCTGACCTATCACCCTCGACGGATGTCACACTCGTTTATTTCAACATACAACGGAACTGCCTAAGAATAATAAAAATTAATCAATGCGTGAAAATAGCCTATAGGTATTTCCTTCTTTGGATAAAATTTATGAGGTAACAGAGAAACCAGATGTATAGATGTTATTCAAAGTGTATGGCGAAATAAAACGAAATTAGAAAGGATAAAAGTGGTTGAACTAAGTTGAATAAGATAAGGAATTACAGTATATCTCTATATAAGTCAAATATCCGAAGGAAATATTAGTAACTTGCTTGTATATGCTCCATTCTTGTGGAATATAACGTCACAGCCCACTCCATCTGAATATGCTCTGTACTTCTTCTTTTGTATCAACAAGACGCAACATTATGTCTTGTCACACTACTTGGGAAACGAAGGTAGCCCATTCGCCCAATCGTGGCGTAGAGTCACTTTGGACACTCCAGCATGTGGGTCACGGCTCTGGTCGGGAGCACCGCAAAATCACTGAGTACAAATGAATTTCTTGTGATACAAAGCTTCAGTAGTTACTCGCCACATCACCAACTTGACTTGAATCAATAAATACTCCTCATTTGTCAATCGTCGACACCTCTTCACACTCAGACACGTTTCATAGTAATGTATTTAATACATATATTAGCATGCTAAGCCGTCGGAAGCTTCGTTTCGAATGAAAAGCAACTATTAAATGTTTTGCAACGGCCTGCCTCCGCCCCCGCAACTGCAATTATTCTGCAACTGTTGCAAGTTCGTTGCACACTGCAAAATAGAGCAATTATCTGTCCGATCGAACATTCTGTTGCGAAATTCATATCAGATTTGTATATTTTTGAATATTTCGTCTATGGATTGTGCACTTGTAATTACGGGTGATTTAAGGTGGGCATGGAATTTTAGAAGCAGGGATTGAGATGATACAATAGTCATCGATTATTGATTTCTTCGCGTTACTTGAATGGATTAAATCATTGTACCTATTGCCAAAACAATGGCGGAGGAGTGCTTCACTAAGCATAATTATATTATTTTCCAAAACTGGTGTATTATGCTGTGCGCATGAATTTTCCTGCCTCGCCACTACAAATTCTCATAACATGACAATACCACACAGGCATTGCCATCAAAATACCTTACTGCCATTCACAAATCTAGACAATACACTTCCTTACATTTATTAAAAGACCAGGTATCAGTCTTCAATCAGAATGACATAGACCAGAAGTAACATACCTATTTAGTTTCTAAACATAAGAGCTTTTGAACCATAATGTCTACTAATAAAGTTCAGTTTGCGCTACAACTTCAACATTTTTATAGCTTTACAACAATATTAATCATTCTAAAATCAACCTTTTAAATGTTAGTTTCCTTTGATGACAAAAATACCACACAAAGAGTACTCGTACATTGAAATCAAAAGTAATGCACCTTTCTAACAAGCCAGTGTCTCATATTCATATAATAGGCGTAATGACGATAATTGCGCAAGAGCATGATAAAACAGCGTAGTTCTAACAATGGCACTAGATAAATATATCTAGCGTAGAATACAATGAAATTGTTTGTCACGTGAGTCGGTGAACGTGAGCGTTTTGAATTAAGTTATTAGAAACTGGTTCTAGATGAAAAAATCAGATACCTTTTAATACTAAGAGTAGGCCTTTCTTAAAAAAAAAAAACTTATCAACAGAGAAGTCAGTACACAAAAGGTCTCGCCTTCATAGCATTTCGTATTTCTGCTGTTGACATTGACACAATTAAGTTTTTCGTTAGTTGTCAGTCCCATATTATATTTTAAGCCTTTCCATCGTTGATATCGCTGATAGAATGTCACTTTGTGTATTTGCCCTAGGCCCTCCGTTCAGTAAGGGAGAAACTGCATACAAGCAAACTTCTTATTTTTCTTCATTAACAATCACAATTCGAATGACGTGATGAATGAAAGGTAATTACGTGTGACTGAGATGAGAATGCTAAGGGGGATGTGTGGTGTAAAGAGAATGGATAAAAAAAAAATATTGTTTATTTCTAATACTTATGACATAGAGCAAAAAAATTACTTGTATTAGGTACTTTCGGACATTAACATAACATAAGTGAGAAATTTAACAGTAAAATCAAATTCAAAATCAAAATTCAAAATAAGGAAGGAAGGATAAGATTCCTCTTATCGTCTGAAAGTGGCGCCGGTTTCTGAAAAGTTATGTAGTAATCGGTTATCGTGGTATGGACATGTGATGCGGAGGAATGAGGAAAATGTTGAGTATCCTTCCGATAAGATTCCTCTTATCGTCTGAAAGTGGCGCCGGTTTCTGAAAAGTTATGTAGTAATCGGTTATCGTGGTATGGACATGTGATGCGGAGGAATGAGGAAAATGTTGAGTATGAATGTGGACGGCTATAAGAGTAGAGGAAGAACAAAGAAGCGATGGATGGACTGTGTGAAGGACGATATGGCTAGAAAGGAGGTGACTGCTGAGATGACGAGTAATAGAAGTAATGGAAGTATGGAAGAAGAAGACATGCTGCGCCGGCCACAAATAACTTGAGATAAGGGCAGGAGAATGATATTGTTGAAAAAAACTATCCTTCAATGAATTTATTTACCACTAGACGTTGCCCGCGTCTTCGCTCGCGTTTTTGTCGGAAATTATCGCACGGGCACGTTGTATATTGCCTATGGCACTCGGGGATAATGTAGCTTCCTATTAGTGAAAGAATTTTCAAAACCCCCTACATACAAACATACAAACTTACAAACAAATACCTCTTTATAATATTAGTATAGATTGTAAGTGTGTTACGCAATTAGGTACGGGTAAAGATGAGAGGCTTTGGAGCCATGATTCTCATGTGAAATTCTTAGTAGTTATGTTACCGTAGTATTTACTCGCCTAATATAAAATATTATAAAATAAAAGTCAAATTAATTAAGATGATAGCTACAAAGAAATACAAACAAAACATAATTTATTAACAATTTCATGGCGCTAATGTCAGTGCAGCGAATTTAGGAACGAATTTAATTTTAGCACTTGATTGGTTCTAATTAAAGAAAAAGACTGAATAAAACACGACACAGAAGCTTAGAACAATACTTGATTGAGAGATAGAAGTTATATACAATTATAATTCCATTCATTCTTCAGGCCATTTCGCAAAATCTGAATGAAAAAACCGACCGTACCGAACGTACAAACGAAAGAAACTGTAGATTAATCAAAATACCATACAATCGACTTTTCTATGTATTAGACTAAGTACCAGCAAGACTCAAGATTTGTGTCCGGTTGATGGCAACGTAGGCTCGCCCCATATCTATACTAATATTATAAAGATGTAAAATTTGTTTGTGAGTTTGTATGTTTGTAATTTTGTATGTAAGGGGCCTAGGGGGTAATCTCTGGATCTACTGAACCGATTTAAAAAATTCTTTCACTAATAGGAAGCTACATTATACCCAAGTGCTATAGGCTATATTTACAACGTGTCCGTGGAATAATTTCCGACCAAAACGCGAGCGAAGCGGCGAGCAACAGCTAGTGCTAGTATATTATACGGGACTGGTCAAATGTGCATGTATTATAGGTATACGTCTGCCTAATCCTTCTGGAATTACGGGCGTGATATTATATAAAATGAAGTAATATACGGTTTTGCACCAATAATAAATTATAACTTTGTACAACAAAGCTGATATGCTGTGGGAGCCTTAAAATTCTTGCTGAATCCAGTTCTATAACACAATTAATCACAAACACATGACAGAAGAATACCTCCCACATTCATAATCTGCTTACAGCTTAACACGGAGCACAAAACGGCCCACGTCGAATTTATCTGCTGAGTGTAGACCTCTTGTCATTGTTATTTCATCATAAAACATTTCAGACACACATTTATAACTCTCATTGAGGTCGTGGCAAAATAATAACAGTCGACCGAGTCGATCTTAAGTTACGCCGCTAAGTTAGGTTGCTCCGTGGATGAGTGACTAACCCTCTGCATCACTCCACGACAACTGAGGAAGTCGGGCAGTATCTGAAAGTGAAGACCAACTGGACTCTGAGGGTCGAAAGGTTGGAATCGCGCCACAACATCAACTTTAAGTCATTCGCGGTTCGAGTTCCAACCTAACATCTACACGACCTGCCTGAAAGAGGACTTTTGGCCGAAAGGTGTCGTATATGGACGTTTCCGAGGACAGTTACGTGACACCACGCATCGAAACACGACGCCGACAACGCGTTACGTGTATAGTCATAGTTTGTAAGGTTTTTTAATATGTATTAGTACATTTTTGTTTAAGATTATTTTGTGTATTTTATCTATGGGCCTTTAGTTGCCTGATAATAAAATGATTATTATCTCCTTTATTCATATACATTACATACATATAAATTACATTTTAAAATATTTCTAAAAAAATTAATATTAAAAAAACATTTAGAAATATAAAAAATAGTGGTCCGCCGGTATCGGGAGCAGGTGATTATTATTATTATTTCCTTTATTCAATTATATACATATAAATTACATTTTTAAATATTTCTAAACAAATTAATATTAAAAAAATATTTAAAAATATAAAAAATAGTGGTCCGCCGGTATCGGGAGCCAGGTCCAAGCTACCGGTGGTTAGGGCTCCAGAGGCAGGAACCTCCTCACAATGCGAGCCGTATCGAGGAGTACTGCCTTCTGAATCAGGCATTATTATTATTATTATTATTTCCTTTATTCATTAAACTACATATTATTTACATTTTTAAATATTCAAATATAAAACAATATAAAAAACATTTAAAAATATAATAAATAGGAGCCCACCGGCATCGGGAACAGGGTCCGAGCTACCGATGGTCAGGGCTCTTGAGAGAGGATTATTATTATTATTATTATAAACATTGTAGCCTTAAATCACCCTCTGCTGGATTAAGGCTTCAACTTTCTTTGGCTATACTTCTCGCTTCTGTGTGTCGCTCACCCAAGTGTCTCCCGCAACGTAGACGATATCGTCAACCCAACGTGCTTTTGGATGGCCGTGACATCTTTGGCCACTATTCGGTTAGAACATTACTCCGTCGGCTATTTTCCGCGTCTAGCCAGTAGCCTATCATGACAAAATGAAATTCAAACTCTTCTTAGTCGTGCATCAATAGGATTATAATTACAGGATAATAAAGTAGCGCCGATCGCAATCAAACAGTACACAATAAGAAAATCATTTTTAATGAGGAGATTGTACACTTTAAAGCGAAATGAGCCAGTTTTTATAGATAAGTCATGTTATACCGGCAATTTTCATGAGTGTGTGTATTGGCCATTGAAATTATATTTTTTAATGTTATTTAGGATTTATATACAGATACAGTTTTTAGTGGATAATTGTGTTCAAGTGATATTCCAGCTTCAGTTATTTGAAATCGTACAAGAATACAGACAGGGAGCTTTGCTCAAAACTCAATATTAAGTCAAAACAGACGCATACTTTTTATCACGGCTGTCCAATTAGGAAAAAAAAAAACGAATTATAAAACCTCTACTTCTACATTAGTAAGTGAAGCACTGTAATGTGGTTCTAAAGGTTACAGTATAAGATCGCATGTCTCAACAAGATATTATAATCATCGTTAATTGGTTCTGATTGTTCTTTCGAATTAATTACAGTTTTTACGGCTATTTTGCTCTCTTATCTTTGTTTCTGGAAGATACTGCATAGTTCTAAATAGTATTAAAAAAAAAAACTAAACAAGACGTCAACGTTATTTCCGATTAAGGCTGCACGCCAAAAACTACGTGTACGTCAACTACATTTTAATAATCAATCTCAGACAATAACAAAACTAATGAACTAAATACACATACGAGTATAATATGAAATGTATTTTTTAATTTGATTTTTTTATAAAGCCATGGCCTAAAAAGCATTATAGGTATATTCAATTTCATCCAATCTTCTTCAAAAGTTACTCATTAGAACATAAGCCATCTCGATAATATCCCGTCATAATCAATCCAGCCGTTTCGGAGATAAGCCGGGGCAAACAGACAGAGAGACAAATATAAAAAGAAAATATTTTTTGTTATAAGGGCCGTATATATTTTTGCATGCAATGCCTACGGCATTCAGTAAAAAAGCTAGTAATTTTAAGCTGCAAACAGACACATCAATTTGATTTATTTGTTTATATTGATTCGCTTTTACCAGTCACGTCAGATTGTGGACACTGGACACTAACGGATATTTCGGTGGATATTTAAGTAGATAACCTCTCGTAGCTAAATAATAATAGCCATTCAGATCGATCTAAAGGTTAAGCGGGATATAAAGGATGGGGGACCGCCCATTACATACCTACCGAGTTTCCTCCGTGCCTCGGAAAGCACGTTAAGCCGTTGGTCCCGGCTGTCATCTGTACATCTTTGACAGTCGTTACAGGTACCTAGTCAGTGGCCCGAAAGTCTGATAACCAGTCTTACCAAGGGGTATTGTATTACCCAGTAGTACTAACTGGGTTGTGGAGGTCAGATAGGCAGTCGCTCCATGTAAAATACTGGTATTCAGCTGCATCCGGTTAACTGGAAACCGACTCCAAAATAGTTGGGAAAAGGCCAGGGACGTACCTAAGCAGATGATGAAAGTATCTTTCAGTTTCCAGTGGTGTTCGGAGCCGCATCCGCAATTTTTTCGTACCGGTTTGAGCGAATCTTAACGGTACACCATGGTTCAAAAACCTTGTCATCACTATTTTCGGTTTTACCGGATTATACATTTTTTTATATTGTAGTTTATAAACAGCGAATATTGATTAAATAAAATATAAACAGGTTTCTGGTTCAGTGACCTAATGATCAGGCAATCATTTCGTAATATTTGGACATCATTTTTCTCAGTATTCGTTGTGAGTCTGATGTGATAACACCTGTGCATCTGCAAACGGTATGTAGTATTTAAATATCTTACATATTTTTAAACTTAATGAAAATTAATGTAATTTGTTTATTTTTGTAAATTCTACCACTTAGTTAATTTTTTAATTCGCCTTGGTTCCTCTAAGAATTCCGAGTACAAGGAAAAGCTCTGCCCTACAATAGATTTTTACCGCATTTTTGTCGTTTGTAAGAACGTCTAAAGTAATCACGTCAATATTTCTACAACTTGCCTTGCTTATAATTATAGCACAAGTGTATTATACCAATATTTGGCTGACACGTCACTAGCATTCCCATTTAACGTTACCCACTAGGCTTTTCAGTTTGAGGATATGTGCAGGTAAGTCCCCGTCCACAAAGCAATGAGAGGCTTTCGAATTCACGACCTCTCGATGGCCAGTCTACAACCTAACTATTGGGCTCGTTGGCTGTTGCCTTCCATAAATTTCCCTTGACCTGACTGTAGCACTTATGTTCCATCTCGATATCACTATTTTTTAAATAATCATCACCTGTAGAGCGTAATTCCATAATAACATATCTGTGTCGACCCCTAGATGCTAGATATGACATAATGATACACGTTTGGTAGCTAGTAGGTTGTCTTGTGATGACATGCTAGGCACTAGTTGTAACACCTATAATCTTACGACCTTATGTGGGCCTTGTATGGTATACTAGGTGTCGATTTACGGTTCAATATTTATGATATCTTTATTACCTACAAAAGCCTTCTACGATATCTAATGGTTGTAAAAATACCCATAACGAAACCGAAAGGTACATGTTCTTCTCGTCATTGCGATATTTTTTTGTTTCTAGACCATACCAACCTTCTAGTTGAGATAAAAGGGGTCCAAGTTACAAAGTTTTTACATATAATACAAGTTTTTAATATTATAACTTTACATTCAATACCTCTCCCGTACTATCCATCAGCATAGTGTTTTGAGTACGATATATTGAGTCCTACCGTAAACAATGATTTACACCCCAAAAAAAAAGTAATTTCTCAGCAATAATGTTTGCGTAGAGATACTAGTTTGATGTACAGAATGCTTGGTTGCCGACTCCGTGAAGGGTCTGTTTACCCCTTGTATATCATATCATTAAGGATCTCCATTCCGTCGCAGTATTAGCGTTGCTGTGTTCTCGTTTGAAGGGGTGGTGGTACGGTGTGATCATGTGGTGCCAGGCACATGAGACGTTTCAGCTGATTCCTACCGAGCTTGATCTGTGATGTTTTCGGGTACTGCAGATGTTCAAAAAAGGCAGCGGCCAGTTACTATCATTTGGACATTTATTATTAATATTTTTTTTTATTATTTCTTTTATTTATAACAATCAAAGATTTGTTTTATAACATTATTCAGAATATCTACTCAATTTCTAGGTGTTTGCAATACAAACAGAAACATATTTTGATTCAGGATAGTCTGTTATAAAAGTAGAACAGGTTCAGATGATGTCATCTATGACCGTTGCCCCTAATTTACTAAATTATTCAAACCCGGAATAAATGTGCATAATTCGTAACATTCAAGAGAAAGGTATTCGATATTTGCCACCATTTTCAAATAAATACAGTTTTAGCAATAGTACGAGAAAAGTATTCAAAAAAATATGTAGCGCACTTTAATAACACGTAATTACTGCACTTCGGTAATATCAATAAACTAATTAACGCCAGTCATAATAGAATTGTTGATAATATCAAACGTCAATCATTTTATTGGACATCAGGCAATAACAATAAATAAATAAAGGATTTTAGAATCAAATGCATATTGTATAACAAGATAAGAAGTCTTCATAGGCAGAGAACATCAGATTAGAACTGTTGAACTAGCTGAGTTTCCACTATGTTCGCGTAACGAATATGCTTCTCTCTTTTGTAGTAGTGGCCGTTTCTATCGAAACACAAAGCACGTGTGCGCAGCATAGTTGGTGCGCGATCTTACTCGTATTTAGCTCCACAGCAGCCTACTTTTAAGCTACTTTACTCAACTTTGTATGAAAATGTTTGCGGGCTCTCCTCTTTAACCCACGGCCACGCTTCGCACGATTGCGTGGCTAACAAACAAATGAATAGCGCAGCTCTTGCACATCAAACGTATCAACATTGAAGTAAAACTTGATTTGTTTTTGTTGCAGATAACTCACGCTGCAAGGACAGAAGCGAACCTCCACCGAACCGACCTGCTTTCCGTGATAACCTACCTATACGGATGAAATGTCACTCACCAACTGACATCTAAGCAGACTACTCGTTTCTACGGCAATTTTTTGTTCGTACAAAATCGGACAGTGAAAAACTATGCGGATAAGTTCCGAAAGTAGATAATATTTGTTTGTAAAGGTTTGTTTGGGTCGTGTGATGGCGTCGTGGAAGTCTGTTGGGTTGTGGACAGTGTGTGTGGTGTTATGCCTGCTGGGCAAGATCTCGGGGCTGGACAATGGGCTCGCGCTGACGCCGCCGATGGGCTGGCTCGCGTGGGAGCGGTTTAGATGTAACACCGACTGTAAAAATGATCCTGATAATTGTATTAGGTGAGTGTTATTATTATCATTTACTTTCTAACGAAAAATACAGCTTGTTAAGATAGTATTTGTGTACATTCTAGAAAGAATTTTAGATCATGCTTCCAATTCTGTAAGCCTGATCTGAACATCGTTGATGTGTGGTAATTTCCTATAAACTTCTTTCCTAACTTAGACTTACCTTTGTACTCAAATTCTAAGCAGTCAAATACTAAGTTGCAGTTTTACTAGAATTATATTTATTGCGCACTACACTAGGAATTTTCATGGCATACTATCTTATCAGTTGGAAACTGCAACTAGGAACATCCTTGAACCTTTCCGGAAATAATTTCCTAGTTTACAAACAAACAGACAGATAAATAACATAACATTGTTGATAATGTCTTCTTATCTTAATCGTGTGGTTAGTGCCTAACCTGGTGTCAAAGTTTTTATGCCGCCCATGGGCCTCTGACTTGGCTTGAAATACCGTCAAGAAATATCTCTCAGGCATGCTGGTTTCCTCACGATGTTTTCCTTCACCGAAGCAAGTGATAATTATACAATACGCACATGAATCAGAAAAATCAGAAGTGCGTGTCTTGGGTTCGAACCCGAGACCTATGACTTGGCAGTCCGACGGTCACACCACAGGGCTATCACTGCTATAATAATTTAATGAAACTGTGGGATTTAGTTTCTAGCTGTTGCTAGTTGATTTAGAAGTAAATTGTTTTCCTTTAGAATAGCTAAACGGATACAACATTGTACTTGACTAATGATTTCCTCCAGCGGATTAAGAACCTACTTTCCTTTGGCTTGGAGAACTGAGTATCATTATTAGCTCATGCTGTTTGCATAAATAATAATAAATGTCACTGTCACTAGGAGATAATGTTGTGTGTGGAGGGATCCACATGACATATTCATACCATGGATTAATTATTGTGATTACTGTATTTTCACTGCCTACACCAACGGTTTAGTGGTCGCTAGCACTACTGCTTAGCGCGAGGTGTTGGGTTCGGCTCCCACTGCCGAAGTCACAGAACTGCCCGGGCCCTGCAGTATCGACATAGATAGCGATCGCAAAACAACCGAATTCGGTCGCAAAGTTATAACTATGCAGATTTAAGGTGGAAGCTGACACCGTCGGGTCGCGTTCCGGCTCGCGTCTACCTTAAATCTGCATCGTTATGGCTTTGCGACCGAATTGGGTTGGATTGCGATCGCTATCTATGTCTAGACCGCAGGGCCAGGTCGGGTAGTGTTTTTGACTTTTTCAATCAGGAATTACTCAGTCTCATTCAGGCTCGCCCCTATCACACGGGATTTAAACATAATTGTCGTAATGTGCATGTTCTAACCCATTAGATATACCTCTACCGAAAAATTCAGGAATTCCAGGCGTAATGTTATTTTATCTGTATATATGTGTATTAGTATGCACCTATTCATGTAAGTATATCAATTTATGTTAACAAAATGGTATTTTTCTTATTTATTTTTTGTACTCTATCACAATGTCCTATTTGACCCAAAGGTTGACTGGTATAGAATGCCTAATATACCACTCTTGTACTTGAAGCTTAAATAAATAAATATGTAAATGTTATGTTTATGTTTTATGTTTATTTATTTATTTATCTTTAATTCAGGTAGATAACCCCATAAGTGTGCTAGTATGACCCATAAATTTGTTTGCAGTTATGCCCTTCGATACTCATTGTGATTTCCATACTACGAGTATAAGAGAGTTACGTGTTTTCGGTCGTCAAGGTTCAGAATGAACATTGAGCTTGACACTGACACCATTTGAAAGCTTCTTACCACAAGAACGTGCTTCAAGCTTTGAGCGAGATGTTGGTTACTTACATTGTTGATCTGTACTATAGAATGGAGAATTATCTCTCTTTTTTGTACGTCTCTCTTTATGTTAACACTAGCGGTTGCCCGCGAATTTCGCCTGCGTCAAATTATCTTAAAAATACTATTTTCCTCGTTTTTTGCAACATTTTTTATTGATGCTCCTATTGGTTGTAGCGTGATGATATAGCCTATAGCCTTCCTCGATAAATGGGCTATGTAACACTAAAAGAATCTTTCAATTCGAACACGTAGTTCCTGAGATTAGCGCGTTCAACCAAAAACACTCTTCAGCTTTATAATATTAGCATAGATATATCATAGCTAGGACACACAGAGAAAAGACCTGTGTGACCTAAGGTTGAAGATGAGAAATTATTTTCCTAGAACAAACAAGTTCCCATATGCCTCCCTCTCGACTTTCCAATTCTTCTTGTCCGTAATAACAGCCATACTTTATCCACAGTGACCGTCTATTCCGGACTATGACGGATATACTGGTGACCGAAGGGTACGCCGCCGTCGGGTACGAGTACATCAACGTGGACGACTGCTGGCCCGAGAGGGAGCGTGACGCCCGTGGCCGGCTCGTGCCCGACCGGGAACGGTTTCCGTACGGCATGAAGAGCTTGGCTGATTATGTGAGTATTGCTTGCTTTCTTGTTTTTGGAAATAGGATCTTTTGGGACGTAGATGAATTTTTATTTGTGTTACATTGAGATCTTTTTAAGATTAGCTATGTGTCAATTTATAAGCTTGTCATATCACCTGAGTGACTCGTTGATTACTGTTAGGTCTTGGAAACTAAAAGAGTTAGTTCTATGCCGTTTTTATGACCTACTTTACAATGATAATTATTGTGTTTTTCGGATTAACATGTTAAAGCCATGCTCCATGGCAAATTATTGTGCTGCTTACGGTAAGACTGGATACCGATCCCAAACATTGTAGGAAGAGGCTTGGTACAAAAAGACATTGTATTTGCGACAGGTACTTTCTAAGGGCAGATTTATTTTCAGTTAATTTATCTGTTTGTTCGTCACACTAGACTATAGGTTTATAGTCACAGGATAACTTGTCTTATTATTCATTTAATTATAACTTTGGTAGATAATAAGGACAAAAGATAGCATTTTACTATTTTTGTTACTGTCTTGAAAGTGGTTTATCATTTTAGCGTTTAATATCTACGAGTATTTCCGACAACCGGGGTTTACCCGGGTGATAACAACTGAGAGAGAAAGTGGAAATGATATATGAATTCAAAGCACCTTTAGTTGTTTGCCAATTACTTTCCATTTCATTTATTTGCCTTTACAATATACCTAATAATTTTGATTGGTTGCCAGCTATTTTAAAACATTATTAAAAAGTAAAATATAGAATTCTGCATACATTTATTAGACAGGATTTCGGCCTGCATGTAACTTCTTTGTAAAAGTATGCAGCTTTTCTAAGCTCCGTCTAAAGCACCAAAGGTTACAGACAATACATTATCTTGGGATACTCGTAACCTTGACACAATAGTCAATTCGTATATTCTCTATAATTATGAAGAAGTAGTATTAAAGTAGCATAAGATGTTTATCAATTTTTCCTTTCAAAATGGTTTTTTTGGTACTTGATCACAATGCTGTCTATTTTGGTCCAAAGGTTGACTGGTAGAGAATGCCTTGCTATGTAGCACTCTTGGGCATGAAGTTTAAATAAATTAAACAAAAAGTAGGGCCAGTAAGGTATTACATATATTACAACCGGTATTACTAAGTTTATCATTTATCAATAACCTGCTTTTGAATGTTTGTGACGATTCAATTAAATTATTTCAGCAATAGTTGCGGAAACTCGCGAAAATTACCATTTTATGTATTAACGAGTTATTAATTATGATAATTTCGCAGTGGTTGCATGATCGCTGCGGGTTTATAACGGATAAATCATCGGCTTTTATAGATTGTGACCGAGTGGATATTATGACTTGAATGCAATTCGTTAAAGCATAGTTGTATGTACCATATTACATATTATACTTTGGTGTAAAATATACGCTCGGCTGTACAATGAACTCATGGTGGCATGGTGTCACATTCATGTTTCTTATGTCAGAAGTATTTGGTTAAATGCCTAAGCAATAAGATATTAGATGATTGTTGATGCAACTGCAGTTCTTGGCTATCAGTGACATCAAGTTCATTTTAAGAACATAAAACATCATTACCACTCCAAATTTTTACTTACCTTTGGTTGCTGAGGTTCTAACGGCCGTTTTCAATAAGTTTAGTAACAGTTAACGGAACGTTGCTATCTCAGATAAACAGTTACAGAAACATCAACGGTCAACCCTCCGAGAGACAGATAAGTGACGTGGATAGGATATTCCCGTCAATTCATTGCTAACTTTGTTTATATAGAAACACCGATAGCTACTAGAGTAGCCTGCATATTAACTAACCGTTATAGGTAAGTAAGTTATAGAAAACGGCCGTTAAACACTATCAAATAGATAAACTCCAGTTAAGAATGAAGGTACGTCAGAAAACAGGCATTAGTGCACAAGACGTATGTAAGAACTAGAAGCCTTTTCCTAGCATTTGCATAACATGCAGTCAGCTTAGTTTTCGTAACGTGAACGAGATTTGTGTTAGCCAACCGCGCTCTATACTTGTATAGATTCATAATATCTGGCGTCGTAATCAACGCTTATAAATCACTGTTTACCTACTAATGTTATCCAATATTTGGCGTTTGGAAGTAACACTGATGAAACAGCAGGTCTAGTTTGTAAAGGAAGATGTTTCTGTGAATTTGTCAAAAGTTTTTGATTAAGGTGCTCTTCCATAACTGCAAACAGTAGTTTCAACGTCATCCAAAAGATAGACGCTAGTGACACTACTGGTTTCTCTATGGGACGGGGACAAGCGACATCTACAGCTGCGTTTTGAAGGTGCTCTTCAAAACGCAACTGGGTGAAAATCATTTAAAATGACCATTGTGACAAAAATGAAACAAAAATGGAAATGTAACAAAAATGAAACGCGTAACAAAAAATAACAAAAATGAAATATTAGGGCTCGGTTACAATACACATTATTATCTGACTGTTATTTATTTTATTGATTTATCATATGGTGTTTCGCAATAAAACACTGTTTATTTCTTTTTGCGGAAGCGGAAGTCATACTACAACCCGCAGCTGTCGACGTTAGTGTGCACCTGTGAACACCTGTTTGTGGGTACGAATTTGACAGACCCCTCCGCCCACTTCAGGGCAGAGAACATGACGGACAAGGCGGAAGACATCCACGAGGATTACCACCACGAAAAAAAAGACTACGGGCGCTTCTAACACGGAAATATAAATATTCGTGTGCAATATAAAATAAATAAGGGCTAACAAATGACATTGTACATAACAAA
Organism: Eugnorisma glareosa; assembly: GCA_947578425.1. Taxonomy (NCBI): domain Eukaryota; kingdom Metazoa; phylum Arthropoda; class Insecta; order Lepidoptera; family Noctuidae; genus Eugnorisma; species Eugnorisma glareosa. The sequence continues at coordinate 11,325,532 of OX387960.1, read as the reverse complement.
CAGAAAGACATACGGACCCATATTATATACACCGAAAATTCACTCACATATTTTATACAACATTAAAATCACGCGCTATTAATAACATTTTATCAGCAATGTGATTGCGTCTTTATTTCACTTTTGTTATTTCATTTTTGTAACGTAATTAAATCATAACAAAAATGAAAAACTGCTGTACTTTGAAAGTAATTTCAAATACGTTAAGCCAAACAGAAATCGCAATGAGTTACAACCACCTAGCATTTCAATAAATGTCAACAATAAAGTACCTAATTGCTTAATTTAATAATATAAGTGTTCACTTACCTGCGTTGTTAGAAACAAAACAAAACAGATAATTTATAATTGGAATTTTTCTCGCCGACAAAAAAACACACGTCATTCACTATTTTCACTCGAGGACAAAATGGCCGACTCATATTAGATTCTGGCATGTGATTGGCTCGTTATAGTTTGAGTGTTGCCATTTTACAAATTCTATATATTACCAAATTGGGCGTTACAAAAATGAATAACAAAAATGATCAAAATAATGGACATTATTTTGAACCCAAAATTTAAATATTTTAAGTAATTAATAAAAAATATTTTTAACCGTAATCAAGGGCCATCAACAACGATTTGGCAAAAAGTTCATGAATAAGTAAATACTGTAGCTAATAAATTTATTCAGATGATTTTTGTAACGTAGCCCGTGAAGAGGACAAATTATTTTGTATGGAGATTATCCGACTTTGATGAGAACAAAGCAATATAAAGAATTTATTATGCTCAACAGATATAGATGTGTGTGTTATATAGTTAGATAATATACATCAGAGTACTAATAGGTAGTTTTTACATAGTAAAAATAACTGTATCATAAAATATCGGGTGTGGACAAATTTTGCAATCAAAATGGTCATTTTAAATGATTTTAACCCAACTGTAGATGGCGAATCTACAGTTGCGTTTTGAAGAGCACCTTTATGTTACTTTTGTCTTATGATGTTTTCATATTTCCTCGTAGAACTAAAGAATATACAATTTCAAATACGTTCCTTTGCCGCATCCACGCACTAGGAATGAATTTGAAAATTTTCATATTTCGAACTGTAGTTCTTTTCTTGCCAAACTTGTATATCCATGATAAAGAACAGTGGAATTTTTATTGCATTTCTTCAACACTATTTCGTAAGTTTTTTAGTGTTTAGGTAACGCGTCAGAAATCGAATCATCACCTTATTATCCTAATTCACTCACTTACCAACGATTATAAACCGATATTTAACCGATATTCGAATAGCATTATCACCGAGAATTTAAAGTAGCTATTGAGCCACAATTTTCTTAGAACGGAGACCGAACAGACTTATTTGCTGTGTAGTTTTTGTATGATGGCTTGCGCACACGCATCGATGCAGTCCGAAGATTCGTTGAACCGTTACGATTACTTAACGTTCTACTATTATGCTCGTAAATGATTTACCGACACGTTTGGTATAGATGCAATCACGAGAACTATTAAGAAAATTAATAAAAACTAAAACAGCCTTCTATCAGTGAAGTCGCTGTCAAAAATCTTTTGTTAGCTGCTTTGCTGCTGATTGGTTGATAGAATTACCAGCAGCCAATCTTAGGTTGAGTTGTGAGCCGAGAATAGATTACCTAAATCGTTTAAGGTGGAAGCGTAAGGGTAGCCCGCGAAATTTTAATTTACTTAAGTTTATTGCAATTTGTAGGTCAGTGTCAGGTTGTATGTTGATGAAAATGGAATCGCGCCAGTAACACATATGGGGTTACAGAATTATAATCATTCAAATCATCAATACAACCCTGCAAGTTCATATAATCCCAAAGAGTGACTTTTTCATGAAATAGCTATTGAATGGGATTATATTGTTGCGCACCTTGTGCACCTTGAAACATTTTATTAATGAGAACCAGACGTCTGATTCTCCGCGTAAAAGACCATGTTTTTTGCATTGCTGGAGAACATTCTTGCGTCTGCGCTCGTTTTAAACACAGATAGAAATACTTTAGGCAAATCAGAACAAATAGTATTATTTTGTTTTGTACATCCAAATGGCTTTACCGTTTGCCAGATTTTTGATATAGACCAGTATTTTATAGCTGCATAGGTTCATCGTGTACAGAGCTATGAGATCACTTAAGCTTGAGCGTTTCGTGTAGGAATCCAGACTAGATTCGAAATCTCCGTTTTCCAACTTTGGACAAAGCTTTGCACATAAATGTGAAGTTGACTACTCAAAAGTTACGTGCTATAAATCTTAAATCACCAGTGAGTAGCCAGGCAAAAGGAGTATACATATAATAAGTATGTACATCATTACTGTGGGGATCGGCTTTGTTTGTAATTTATATTTGATTGTGTTGAGTGTAAGAAATAAACGTTCTTTAGACATTGCATATAGATTTAAATTTTCACACTATGGCGGACGCCTAAGCTGTCTTTACTTTTATTATTTAAATTTCGACCTTATTGTTTACTAGCTTTTGCCCGCGGCTTCGCTCGCGTTTATTTAGAATTTGACAATCAATTCAGGTTGTAATCTGCTTGAAGTAATGTAATTCAATCATGATTAGAAAGACATGTGGCGCCATCTCATAAGAACGTTATTGAAGTTTTCCTCGGGAACAGTACTTTTTTTCGGGATGAAAGGTATCCTATGTCTGTTTCTGTACACCTGACAACTTATATGCAAAATTTCAGGATGATCGGTTCAGTGGTTTAGGCGTGAAAAAGTAAAAAACAAACAAAACAAACTTACTTTCGCATCATAAGTAGGTACTTATTATAAAACAATGTCGCTTCCCGCTGTCTGTCCCTATGTATGCTTAGATCTTTAAAACTACGCAACGGATTTTGATGCGGTTTTTTTAATAGGTAGGGAGATTCAAGAGGAAGGTTTATATATATGTATGACATTGCACCCGTGTGAAGCCGGGACGGGTCGCTAGTTTATAATATTAGTTAGGAAGTTAGGATTAGATTTTCCTGGTTGGTCGAGTGTCCTCTGCTGTGCATGAGGTGCTTGGTTCGTTACCTGGGTAAGGCAGTGCTATTGGGGCATACGGCGTGTATTGGGGTTATCGGGGCATATGCTGCTCTATAATTGCTATATGGAATTTATCAGTAGCAGCCACGGAGTCTGGATTTATGCCCGGTTGATGTCAATAGCCTCGCCCCCTATTACATGGGACTTTAACATAACTGTCCAAATGTGTGTGTACTATTAGGTACACCTCTGCCTAACACTTCGCGGATTACAGGCGTGATGGTATGTTATGTTTATTTCCTTTTTCTTTTTAACAAAGTTAATTCCTATCTCTATGGTAAAAGGCTCGTGTTTCTGTGTATATGAGTGGCCAGAATTTGGCCATTGAATAGTGCTGTGACATAAAGGGTGATTTGAATTTATAGCAAGTTCCACATAAACTGTCACTTACGGGATATCTTCCGTGATTGTCTTTAATTTTGAGCTCCCGATATTTCGACGCTGTTGCAAGCGCCATGATCGCTGGTTATCTGTAGAAACAGTCACAGACAGTGACAGTTACAACTGCTGACAGTTTATGTGTAGTTGTAATCTGTGAAAGTTTAAAACAGTGTTTATAGCAAGTTGTTTTGTAGCTTCATAGATGACGGGCCTGACTAGGTATCGAAAGTGATCGGTGGAATGTTTCCGCCACATTAGCAGTCAGCAGTCAGTCCCTTCATGACTCGTAAAACAACACACGCGCTCTGAATTTCGTCAGGAACACAAAAGCGTTACTACACTATTAGCTAACATCTTCAAATAGTACAGTCATGGGCACCAAAAACTATCAACTCTTAAACGTGATTTTCTCGGGATTCCCATTTCATGCTATTACGAAATTAGTATTTTGGAACCCTTACTGTTATACTTATAAAACAGGAATTATCTTATAGTTGTTCGATTCCCAGGTCGGGCAAAGTGTTATTGGGTTTTTCCATCAGGAATTTCCAGTAGCAGCCACGGAGTCTGGCTTTGGGCCCGGTTGATGGCAATAGGCTCGCCCCCTATTACATGGGATTTAAACATAAACTGGCGAAATGTGAGTGTACTATTAGACACATCTCTGCCTTACCCTTCGGCGATTACAGTTATGTTGTAATCGATATTTCAAGAGAAATTTTTGAGAAAATTGAATTTACGTGAGTGTATACATATCGGTGGTCGTGACTGTACTAGCTCAGTTTTTTATACTGGCTGTTTAGACAGGCCACTATTGTGTTGTTATTTACTTGCGGCTGCGAAATTTTCATTGAACGTTTGTTTATTGTTCGGAACTCTCACGCTGCGGCGGCGATCGTGGTAGAAACTAAAGATGCAAGATTAACAAGGTATTGAGTGAATTTAAATATGATTGGGAAAGCTGTTAGGTAATCGTGATTTTGAGTTCTGTACGTACATACAGTCACAAGCACCAATATATTGTAAACAATTTCTAAAATTTAAAGTTTTTTCGTGTAATGACGATAGTAACTTGGAGATAGGATCTTTTTCTTTAAAATATGAGTTCCAGAATACCATGTTCGTAACAACATGAAATTTTAATCAGAACCGTAGGAGTAAAACACTTTTCAAAGTTGTCAGGTGTTTAAAATATTGGTGCTCGTGACTGTGCACACATCTATACTAATATTATAAAGAGTAAAATTTGTTTGTAAGTTTGTATGTAGGGGGTAATCTCTCCAGGGTTGCGGGACTGTTCGAAAGAAATACCGCGGCCCTGGAACACAAAGGGCAAAGGAAGGAACATGGATAGGTTTTTAGGTTTTAGTCAGTAAAAATCTGACACTGCCTCCTGCTCGGAGCGGGAGGGGTTATTTGATGATTTCCCATACAAAAAAAAAAAAAGGGGGTAATCTCTGGATCTACTGAACCGATTTTGAAAATTCTTTCACTAATACGAAGCTACATTATCCCCGAGTGCCATAGGCTATATTTAAAACGTGCCCGTGGGATAAAAGCCACGGGCAACAGCTAGTACATCATAATCTTACGCCTAATTGCCACTAGGCCGGAACTGTGGAACGCAATTTTCTACGATTCTGACGTTCTACAAATTAGCCGGGAAAGACCACTGCGTATCTTCGAAGCATGTGGGAAGTTGGCTCACAGAAGACCTTTATTATATTATAAAAAAACAAGATAGCGCAACCTCCTCCACACATACGTTCCCAGAACAGTTTCTCCTACGTTACATAAGATGGCACAAATAATTGAAAACGAATCAGAGCTTCTTGAAGATAAATATTTAAAATATTGCTTTTTATTTCAGTGTAAAAACCCGTAACCGCAAAATAATTGAAACTCATAAAAACTTTTGCAAATGATGGTCGTTATTTTATTATATCGTGTCATTGACTGCAACGGAGAAATATCAAAGTCAAGAGCCAAAATATAATGTTCGTTATTGACATGTGTATTGTCATATCATTCAATTACTGGAGGTGAAACATCAATTTGAATAATTCGTGCTACTGGCAAAAAAAGTTAAGAACTGAGTAATAATGTCATAGGTAGACACGGCTACACATCAGGCTATAAATTTCCAGTATAAGCTGATCTCGCATTGTACGGAAATCCTATACAATGCGAGATCAGCATAAACTGGAAATGTATAGCTTGATGTGAAGCCGTGTGTACATATAATATAGTCAAATTATTATTTGTCATATAATTTTAACGGATTGGTCGGAGAAGGCAAATATTAAACAAAATTGGAAAGCCATTAGGGAGGCCTTTTCCCAACAGTGGGGCAGAGTAGGCTGATATAAAAATATATATATTTTTGGAAGCTTTATATGAAAGACTAGCTGTTACCCGCGGTTTCGCTCGCGTTTTGGTCAGAAATTATCCCACGGGCACGTTGTAAATATAGCCTATGACACTCGGGGATAATGTAGCTTCGTATTAGTTCAAAATCGGTTTAGTAGATCCAGAGATTACCCCCTACATACAAACTTACAATCAAATTTTACCTCTTTACAATATTAGTATAGAAGTATAGATACAAGTAGTATAGTTAAGAATTATTTAAAAAAAAAAGGTATTTAAAATAAATATATTTGATTTGTAAGTTGTTTATAAGTTGATTTAATCATTTCATTTTTCCATAAAAGTCCCATGACCTGCATAGAATACACCAAACCGACTTAACTCCCCTAAGTATAGTGTACGACATCATAATATTATTAGGTGCCACTTAAAACAATAGAACATGCTATTATAAATTCTTCACATGTTGTATGCTAGTTATGCCTCGAGGTAAGTTGTAGGTCCTTATACTGATCCGTGCTATTAAAAGAAGCCTCAGGGGCTTTTGCAAAACCGTGACGTGTGTGTGATAATGCTTACAGCCTTGAAGATTTCCTAGAATATATGTATCTCGAATGCACTAGGCAACCAGTGACACATGTGTGGGCTCTCCTGGAGCTTCATGAGATTTATTTTCGTTTAAATAAGCCGAGCTAGGTCTTGCAACGGTAATGGTTGACATTACCTTACAACTTTCGGATAATTTCAGCGTAATCAGTCTACTCCAGCCTATGTCAACATTACGCCTACTACTGAGTTCTAATTGGTATGTTTGTATAAGAAACAATGATTAACTACCAAAAGGTTCTGCCTACGGCTCAAAAAATACGCAGTCTATTAATTTTAACCTTGGCAACAACAATTTGGTAATCATACCAAAGCATACAAAAGTCATTGATTCAGCAGTTTTATTTTTTCATTTTATTTCTGATTTGACACACGCATGGCAAGCAATTTAAAAGTAATTCATTGTTGCCAAATGAACAAATGCAGCAATGTATCCCACACTGAAATGGGCTTAAATCTTGTGACTTCTGCTTGGTAAATTTTAATTTAAAAGTTTTGTTGAATGAAACTGTCAGTAAACAATAAAAGTGATATATGACATATATCATTCATCATTATAATTTGTTGAGTGTCAGATATGAAACAACTGAACCATACAAAAATACGGTTTTCAAGAAGGCAGGAATTGATTTTGGTAGGAGATGACAGGATGAAATAGACTTCTCCAAAAGACCGCACAGTCTACAACCAGATGACAGTAGACGTACAGAAGTAGACGGATGGTCGTTGCCAAATTGTGGAAAGATATTGGCCAAAATGAATGAATATTCATGAACTCTTTGTTAGTCAATTTACAAGCTGGATGTACAAACATGATCGTTGCTGATAATATCTCAGTTTATAAATGTTGTGGTCTAGTAGGCGTTGGTAGGTTCTCATGGGAACTATAATAGTTGTCGAGTCCTTGATTCACGCCCACTTCTTCATATCCTCATTCGTGATTGTACGTATTGAAATAGATTTATCTATTGCCATTATTTCATTATGCACGAACGATATGTTTTGCAATATGAGTATGTGTATCAATTAGACCTACAATATCATAATGTCCTTAAATGATCTAGTTTTCTAGGTTCGAAATACATTCATATTTCTTAAGGTTATTATATAGACTGAAAAAATTGTAGCTATGCTTGAATTACTCATGCCGTGACCTTCATGCTTTTAATCTAGTCATAGTCACTTTCAGATTTTAACTGATATGTAGTTTCCCTTCTCCTTGACACATAGACTTAACAATTTTTTACGTAGTGTCATATTATGTGTCACAACCAACTTAATATCGTACTTATACATATACTTAAGATCCATGATAACTTATACAACAAGTGTAAAAGTGCTACTTGAGAACCTGTTTAACATTTGACAAATTGTATTTAAAGTATCTTCTTCGAATGATGTCTTATTTATATTGTCACGACTGGCTAAATTATAAGAATTTACAACATTATCCACTAACAATAACTTCCGTCAAAGCATTTTATTGCTTTTTTCAACAATAATTTTATTTATGTGAAGAAACTTAATGCATCTTTGGAAACTATCAATTTATATGCTGTGAGTTGCAACATAACAATCAAATAAACTTTCACATATTTTGTAATGTTATTAAGGATAGTATACACAGCGTTAGTATTAGAGCTTAATCATCATCATTAGCGATGTTACTACCAAACGCGGGCCTCCCACTAGATGTTACAATACGCAATCGGTAGCGTAGATTAGACCTCATGCCCACTGAAATGACCCACAGTCGTGTCACGATTTACGCAACACCCTTATTGTCTGACCGTTCGCAGCTTTTTACCGGTTCTCGTAAAACACTTAGTTTACAGATTTTACCGTGTTTCCTTCTGATCACTTCCCGTGAATGTCGTAAGAAATCACTAAGGGATCATAGGTCTGTACGTCGAAAACAAGCAAAAGATGATTCCGTAATAAACAAAACATCTGTTTCCAAGAATTCGGTGTAGTAGGTAACCGGGACTATAATCGGTCCCAAGATCGTCCCTTGTGGTATCCATCAGACTTGGTGATTTATATAACGTCTTATTCGAACAGTCCAGTTAAGCGTCGTAACGGGGACTATAGGTCCTAGAATCGTTCCTTGTGGTATCCCCGGAAGCAGATGCACCAAAATTTAGGTTAAATTGCAAACGTTAAACAATTCATTTCCAATAAAACTGTAGACACGTAAAACAGTAATTATGATGAAGTAACAACTATTATTCGTGACAAATCTAATGTCACAATCGTCACCTATCATATCACGCTACCAGGAAATCATGAATCTGAGGGATTAACTCGTCTTCAACCATTGCCACACTAAAGTGTTTTGGTAAATTGATTCTTACCGCAGCTTGCCCGCGCGGTTGGCGCGCGTGCCTAGAAAGTGGTGGCGGATCAATTACATGACATAATAGACATTCGTGAGATTTTATTGTACTTATGTGTATAGCCGTTTTTTACGACTGTATTACGTATTGAATAGAGATAATAGTTAAGTTGAATTTTGAATGAAAGTGTTCTTTGTGAATATTTTTTACAGTCTAGTTGATTCTAGCAAGTTAAGTGTTTGCTAGACTTTCAATAGAAGAAACTTTATGTAAGACTTGTTACTAAAACTGTATAAATTCTCGCAATATATAAATATCAATACCTCACGATCAAACACACAAAGACAAAAAAGTCGAATTTATGGAAAAAAATCTATTTCATCTACTTACTTTGATTAAAGTTTCGTGTGAATCCTAGATCAACACTTCAATCATAACACAAATATGTATAACGGGCAACACAAAAACAAGACAATGCCAATTAATAGAACTAAATAATGCTTAGAAAGTATATTTGTTTTCATAAAAGCCCATGATGGATGACCAGCATCACCGTTAATCCAGTGTATGTGTGTGTCTTTGTCCAGTTAATCAAATATATGTCCGATGATGAGTGCCAAGATTTATATATTTACTTTATACATTTGCACTTACTACTGCTAATAAGCTAATGCTGTGTGACACACGAGATCTTGTTTGAACTGTGAAAATAAAACTGCAAATTAACGGGTTCTTTAACGGCTGTTAATAGTTTACATACTCTTTTAACATACTGTATTGTGTAGGAATAATATCTGCGACTGCTGTACTAATTAGTTGAATGTACCTTTTTTGAATAAGCAATTAAACTGAGTTGTCAGACATCCTTGATTCGTCTGTTTCTTAAAGTGGACTTCTTCCATGTTCTTTATTTTAAAGTCAAGGATGTAGTTTTTGTTCACCTCTTGTTTTGAAGTAAGGAAAGCTTCAACCACTACTCCATCTGGAGCTGACGCAATGGCATCTTCCAACAGACCCGAACAAATACCTCTCTTAACTAAAACAATAAGATTTTCTTCCTTTGTTCCATCTTTCCAGTTTTCGATAGCCGTGAAAACTTTACCAAGTCAATGTACTTTACCTGCTGAATGTGATCCAAGGCCACGTTACCGTGTAATTCAGTAGATGTCGTGGCTTATTGACGCTAATTGTCGGCATGAGTGTATAAATCACTCTCTTATAGTATTATGTCTGTTGGGATCACGCGTTTATGAGTTATGAGACGATTGATTCGTATATCTTGGGATAGGTGGATGTTTTTTTTTGAGTTTATGCGGAGTTGATCGTTCGTGGTTGTGATCAAATTAACGTAAATTTTTGACTCATTTTTCGTATGAGTGACACGGAAAGTTCATCGGATAGACATTATGTTGTTGTCTAATGTGCTTGTTTTTAATAGTTTTTAAGATTACTGTCAATAACGTTGATCTACTTGAAACATACATTTTTAATCTGACATTTGTCGAAACGTTACTAAGTGAAAATCTATCTCTTAAAGTTATGTTACGAAAATATTATGAAGCTTATTATTTTTCAATTACTCTCAATCATTCACTCTATTTTACTCTCAATTACTAAATTCTACTAACATTTAAGTACTTTATTTTACTCTCAAAACTTTCGTCAATTCGTCTATTGTCGTTTTAATCGAATCGTAATCCGGTACATTATTGAATTGAGAGAAAGTTACGCAGAAAGTAGAAAGAACACAAATATAATTGACATTGCCATCCTCCGTAAGGCAACCGTAGTTAATCTTGGGTTCGCGTAAACTCCATAGATTATTTACACATTTATTGTCTGTGGACGACGCCTTAACAAAGGAAAAAATCAGATAGGGTAAGTACATACAAGCCTTCGCTGGTCATTTCAAGCAGTATAGTCTGGCAGTTTACATTTGGTTCTGTCTAAATATCTCATGATAACATATATAGGCTTGATGGCATGAACTGAATAAATATTTATGTCATTCAAAGATTCAAGTAGATATTCCTAAAAACAACACAGGAAAAATTTGCAAACTTATTTCAAAATAGACTTGTCGTAGTAATGTTGAGTCTTCTATCTTTGTCAGCTCTCATCTATATCTATAAATAGATCTAACGGTATATTTACGATATCGTCTATTTGCATTTCAATTCACCTCTTCCACATTTGGTATTATTGCATCGACTATTTATTGTTCTTCTCTTAATGTATTTTATTAGCTCTAATGTGCAATAAATAGACAAGTTATTAGCAATTGTATTAATTTAGATGCTTTTGATAGATGAGTTTAGATTGTAGTCTCTCTCGTTGTGATCTTTCTTAAGCGATGCCTTTCATCGCGATCTGAAGATGAATGAGCGTTATTGTTTGATGATAATGTTTGTCGTAATATAATTATTTAACGGGCTTTGAAAGCATCTTGACTGTTACTTAATTCATTTATTTATTGCCACCTGGCTCTAAATGCTCCAATCAAAGCTTGACGTAATTTTGTTAGCTTCCTTTACTTACTCTCATTATGTATTGATAATTTCACTATCAGCATTATTAAATGTCATGAACACTGAAAACATCATTGGTTACGATCTTGTATTATAAGCAACTCCTTCGTCCTCATCATTTTAATTTTAAACATTTTAAACGTTATATTTATTTTAATCGATAAGATAATTGATTATTCGCCTTCTTCGTATCGCTTGCACATCAGTATTTCAAATTTTATTGGCCCATAACTTTTCCACTGTCATGGCGTCATTGATGGCAGCACAATATTTTAAAGTCAGGTTTTAAAATCCTTATTTACAAAAAAAAAACCTAAATTCTTAATCCATAAATAATTAGCCCAAACAAAGTAAAATATCGAAAAACAAAGTCCTTCCTAGTCCGTCCTTCTTATTTCTAATGCAAACATCTGTCACCTTAAACTTAACCTAAAAACAAAGGTGAATAAACTTGGTCTATTTATTTACGACCAGTTAGCAAATGTTGTTTTATTTAAACAATCTTTTAGCACATTTTTACCTACAGTGCATTGACCAAGTAATAAACACAAAGATAAGAAATTCCAAGTTTAGCAAGCATCAAATAATTTGTATTAGATACATTAAATCACTCCTCTCGGGCAGACGTGTACTTTTCAGTTTACCCACATTTCGCCAGTAATATAAAGGGTGTAACAAGACCCTTAACGAAGTCGAAAGGCACTTGTTCTCTTCGTCATTCCGATATTTTTTTTGTTCTAGACCATACCTGGAAACCTTCTAGTTATGGAGATATTGGGGGTCAAAGCTCCAACTTTTTCACAAGTTATCTTTTAAATACATATTTTTAGTAAGATGTTTACTTTAAACACCTCCACGATTCCCATACTATTCAATCCATCCATCAGCACAATGTTTTTAGTACGTTACATCGAGTCCTACCGTAAAACGTGATTTTTCACCCCAAAAAAAGTCGTTTCCCAGCAATATTTTTTGCGTAGAGTTTGATGTACATAATTGGTTGACGGCTTCGTACCCTGTATAAGTCCCATGTCCATGTGGGGCCGAGCACGTTGCCATCGATCAACCGGGGACAAACCCAGATTCTGTGACTGTTACTGAGAAATTCCCGATAGAAAAACCCCATAACACTTTGCCCGACCAAAATCCGAATCGAACCCAGGACCTCATGCTCAACAGTTTCGTTTGAGACCACTACACCAATGTGGCTGAAGGTAAATAAAATAAATAGTAACAGGGAAACCATTTCTTCAGCAGATTGTATGTCATTATTCTTCATTAAGCACAAATTGTAACATTTACTCTAATTACTTTAAACGTTTGACTAATTACGCACTAACATTGTTTTAAAGTTAAAAAGACGTTTAAAATTTTAAGAGCTCATCGTTTCCCGCAGCTATAAACGGTTTATCGCTTCTAACTAATTTCCTTGATTCGGTATATTTTCTAATACTTCCTCGTCATAGGTTGACGAACGATACACAATAGCATTTAACGTTAAAATATGTGCGAATTCATTGGTTTCTGTCGAAGTGGTTCCCATTGTTAGCTATACAATTTGGTTCCTAGTTCTATAGGTGCGGTTTACAGACTTACTACGAAGTATCTTGTGTTAGTACTAAAGGAAATTTTATGCAGATACGTTTTTCGTCATACGCATCTTTATTCTGCTCTTTGGCATTATATTCAAACACATTCACTAATGCATTCACGACACGGTTATCATTTTACTTCCAGTTATACATTTCCTCATCCTTAGACAACCCCTAAAGTTGTATTATATCTCATTCTCCATATAACCCATTAAAAGGTTCTGTCACCCTTTTTTTGAACATTTTCTCCCTAAATTTGTATGCTGTTTATAATAAAGTGTATTCTGTCTATATAATCAATATTTTATATAGTACTATCAACTACTAGTACTAGTACTAGCATTTATCAGCATATTTAAGACTTTTGTTGCACAAATTATCACATGCGTAACATCCATAGAAGACACAAAGCTTTCTCTTAGCATTTAATATTTGCTTGCATTTCCCGAGCATCAGTCATATCTTCCTTGACAGCTTCCTATTATCCATAATGTTACGCTATTAACCTTCTTATGTGTAGACAATACAGCATAAAATACTATGCACCATTAAATCTGAATCCGTCATATCACGGATTCTGCCCACAAAATGCCATGCAGATTGTATCCAAGATCTAGGCCTCTTAACCTGCTTTCCTTCAACCAAATCGTCCGTGATGCTACCAAATCGTTTTCTAGACGAGGCTTACAAAGTTACGGATGGGAGGCTGCAAATTGCCTTGTGGCTTCAACTTTCTTTGTGATTCTGACAAACTAGGTTAGGTTCGGTCTGGAAATTTAATAACCTAATTAGGGCTGCTGGCTTCCTGAATTTGATGGGAAAATAGACCTTAGTGGTGGTAGTTGCCTTTACAATGCTTTGCGGATTTTCTTTGAGCAATTTTTAAAGTGCTCTAATTCAAACCATTGTAAGCATCAGGTAACCTTAAAAGTACCGCATCCTCTCCTTGATGACATGAAAGTACTTACTAATTCTCAAACGTTTTAACGTCACATTATAAATGACGCATTTTGACATTTTACTACGTTAAGTTACGTTTTCTCCATTTAATTGATATTCTTGTTAACAATAATTATTTTCTACTGTAAATTATACATTCATTTCATTACCGACTTTCTTCTTTATGTTATTAGTGGGTACTATTATTTTTCCATAAAACTGTTAGTTGCTAGATCTTTGAAATTGAAAAAAAAAGTGTAATAATAATTTCAGATGTTATAAAATATACCTATTCTTTACTAACAAGGTTGCAAAAGTTTCTTAGACCTGTATCAACTTCAGCGACCAGAATCTTATTGATTCTATATTTTACTGTTCATTGATAATTTCCTGCATGATGAAGGCAGGTTTAGATTGCAGGTATAACAGTGAACAGTGAAACATGCAAAATTAATTTAACATTTTCACCAATTTTCTTCCATGTTAGTTTCATTATCAATTTATCACTGACTGTTTTCTTGCCAATTTCTTTAATTATTATTGTAATATAATTGAAAAAAAAAAACAACTTTAATTTGATTTCCAACAAAGAAACCAGAAAATGTTTATTGAATTCACGCTGACTTGTTGACAAAAGTTGGGGAACGTGACGCAATGTTCACAACAGTTTACATACAACTGATGATCAGTAAAACCAAAAGTAATTCTCATAGCCTTGCTCCAGTTCACCCGATTTGAGCGTTGATCACATTGATCTTGGTCAGTGAGCAAAAATAGCCTGCCTTGAGCTGCCGAAATAGCCTCAGATTGCCCATGAACTGTCCCAAATGGGCGCCGTGCACCGTACGCATAAAATTAATGTGAAATTTTGCCGTAGGTGTATTTTTCTTGGCTAGTGAGTTGCCTATGCAAATCTTAATATGTGGTTGAACGCGTTATTTCGCTATTACCATTGGCAAATGAAAAAAAAATGTGGTACAGAAATCAAGTAATTTCTTGTCCAGCAAGCAATGATATTCTCTTTGCGTAAACTTAAAGTTCATAAATCTCATAACTGTCTACGACAACGCGTTACAGATTAGGTTCAATGTCGTATCATCGCTTACCGTGAGAAAAACCACCAAACGGCTGCCCTGAAGGTCGCGGTAAAAGTGTAAAAAACGGCCAATGCCCAACTCGGCAATATCTGGGCCAAGTGCACGCTAATTACGAAGCAATTGCATGGTGTGCGTAAATACGGAAACAGACTCGCTTTTTAATAGTTTTTACCATTGCGGAATCTTCACGCTTTCATTGGATAGGAAATTGTTCGTTTTGGATGAAAGACGATCTCTGTGAGATTGAATGAGTTCGTTGTTTTTCCTTTAGCGGCGGTGCTTGATATCTTTCTTTTGAACTGTTACAGTAGAACTGCCGCCGTTTTTTAGTTTTTTTTTTTGAGTTCTATTATTTGCTCATTTTCATGCTCTAAGTTTTAAACTAACGATTCGATTATTCATACGATATATTCGCTACATTATGGAAACAACAAAAAGCGTGCACGCATCTATAATTTTGTCATAAATATACCACATCAACACTTTAATCCTCACCACTTCATAATCAATTAGTGTCCGAGTGAATTATGTTCTACATTGACGAACAAAGCTTTACCTCGTTGGGAACACATTACCCTTCGGCGAAACGAATTCGTTCACCACACTGTCATTTTGTATGAAATCGTGTCATGGAGACATGGATCACTTGTTATGGCCGTCATTCGGCGGTATGGGGGTATCATCGCCAGGTTAGTCTTTTACCAACTTTTTTAGTATCATTGTCCAATCTAACTGAGAACTAGGGATTTTTTCCGTCTATTAACTAATCAAGTCTACTTTAATCTTGATTAGAAACAATGGTCATAAGTATCTACTTTATAAAAGTCATAAATCACTCGCTGGCAGACGAGGTGCGTGGTTTACAGCTTGAAGCCTGAAAAATTTCACTTGGTCAATTGTTTGGTAAGGAAGGATCTTCGAAAATATAACCCGTAAAAGAGGAGAGATATTCAAATTCTTTTTTTTTTTACACCACAATGCTTTTAACAAAAACATATTAGGTGACTTGAGAGGCTTGGTATACAAGTTTTTAGTATGGAATCCTCTGTTGCCGAACTAGGACGGATCCTGTATCTCTGCAAACAGCGCCATCCCCTAACAAATTTCACTATATGCCATGGAAGTTTTTCATTTTTGCCAAGGTAAATCTCATCGGGACCAATTAAATATAGGACAATGCAGTCATTTTCATAGGTGGATATAAAATTTATAGAACTAAATTTTACAAATTATGCAGCTTGTTTTCCCATAACTCAGACAAATTGCAGAGCAGTTAATGTCAAACCCACTACGCATAACATTGTAGTGTCGCTCACGCGTCAAAGTTTCGCGGTTGATGTGCGCGTGACCTTGACACTGCGCCAGGCGCAGGCGCATCCGACTCGCAGTCTTGACTGACAGCTGTCATCTTGTATGAGTATTGTGATCACTTGATTACAATATTTCAGTCAGTCAGTTTTTAGTCAGAATATGTGCCAAGGTACATAAAAATCGCGACCTGAAATGCGAAGTAGCGTAATGTAGATGTTATAAAGGTATTCTTCTTCTTCTTAGGTGTGATGTTATGTTTATGTATGTCAAAAATCAAGTAAGAGCGCACTTGAGTAAGCTTTGAGCAATGAACTCTTTACTTAACCCTTCACAATAACTAATGATCTCATAAAATCATAATGATGTACGTATTAAAAGTTTACTCAACAATATCAACTACCTACACACAGTTTTTATTGCTAACAAGGCACCCACGGCGTAATAGTTAACCTTTTCAAACTGAGTCAATTACTATTTAATAGTTTAATGAGTGGTCGCGGTAATTTTCTTGTCAAAACAATTAAATAGTCGCACATAACATGCAGTGTCTACCTACGTATATCGTTGCAAGATATTACCGAATACAATGATAATATCATTGACCGAATACTATTCTTTTTCTGTTTCATGTCAAAATGTTATTCAGTTATTCTTTCTGAACCTCAGAAGGTTGCCAAATTTTCCACATACGGGAAAATATTTCATACGGGCAGACTTATGGGGTTTTCATGGGATGGAGACACCTACATACTCATAGACAATACTTAAACGGTATACTTACGAGTACAGTATACAGTTTGCCACCAATCCCGGAAAGTATACGAGGAACTTTCGAAACTTTCAGAATCAACTACTTGGGAATTTCAACATTGTTAAAAGGTAGATACCTAATTATGGTCAGAACAGGCTGCTTTTAAACAGATGTAGGTAACTCTTCGGTCTTCTTACAACATCTGCATAAAGAGATGGAGCGATCATTATCAGTCAGAAATAAACATACCTATACTCGTATTGCCCCACATTCATACGTCACACAGCTTTATTACCGCGCTCCAAAAAAGGAATCCCTTTTACGGCAACGTAGGTATCTTCGTCATTTCGGGTTTCATCAACGAACAGGTCATACGAACATGGACAGAAGAAACCGGAGTACTCGCCAACAAGAAATATAAGGTCAATCAGAACAATAAAACTGAGGTATCTTAAACATTTACACTGCAACTTTTTACTGTTGCATTCGCAATCTCGTTGTTACAATAGTGTTGTAAGAAAAGCCCTTACATTTATGTGAACGGCCTAACAATACAGACAGACAATAACTGACAACTTAGGTACACATACCTTTATTATCTGGCGACTTATCTTAAGACCTTCGTCGTAGGATCAGATGTTCCCACGCCTTCGCCGCGTGTCAGATATGAAACAAAAGAATTCGCAATAAGACAATGCTGCGACCTTTTTAAATTGGATTAAAAGTTTTCGAGACAGATTCCTTTGAAATTGGAGTATATTAATTTTGTTTGTTTAATGACCGGATGTTGAGAATGGTCGACTGTAGGCGCCGACAAAGTTTTTATTAAAAAAAAGAACATGTTATAATTTTAATAGTCCATAAAGTTTAAGTAATACGAGTACATTATGCTGGGGCAAAAAAAACTGCATTATGTACCTGTTTTTAATACAGATTTACAGCCAACATTATGGCTCATTTTAGTCAATTAGTGGTCATTGTCGTTGTACTTATGATAGATTGAAATTAGTGCACACAAAAAGATCTATGTTTTTTTTATTGACTCATAATTCTGTAGCTTACGCAATCCAGACTATACCCAATCATTTTGCTGGATGCCTTAGATAAGGTAAGTAATACTGAAACTAAACTACTTAATTTAGAAATTATCATATTAGGAAGAAGAGTATGAACAAATACCAAGTGTTTTTAAAGGCTAGATATGGGAAGAAATATATGAGCAAAGTCACTAGTAACAGCTATATTTGTTGCAAGCAAATAAGATCGAACTTTTACCTCCGAGACCGATATGTGTTGCAAATAGACAGGTTCTTTGCTCAGAGGAAGCAATAAATAATGTTAGCGATTATCGGCCGAGGCCTAACCGCCTAACGAGCCTGGCGGCCTACCGACCTGTCCCAATCTCCCACTCGAGGTGATATTGTCACTACGAAAACTCGATTTGACTGTTCAATCGAGTCGTGCATGTCGAGATTTTGTTACTTCCACACAATGATATTTTATATAAACAGAGGTAGATATCGCACTACCGCGCGCAAATTTAGACAATTGTCGTAATTTAAGTACTTCAAGCGCATATCTATCGCAGTCGTAACAACGCAACGATATTTGAACGCCGCTCAGTATGAACGTAGCGTATCTTTCTTTATAATATCATTGCTTCAACATATCAATAACCTTGAAATAATCGTAATAAAGCCTTTAAATGCGAGCGGGATGAAGAGATTCTCTGATGAGAAGTCAAAGCTCTTTCACACACACCTTTCAACACACCTTAACACTTTTCTCGACCTGGGAATCGAACCCAAGACCTCATGCTCTAAAGTACTGCTGGCGACGCTTGCCACTAAACCAACGGAGCAGCCAAATGCTCATATAACATCTCACGATCTACAGAGTCTACGAATCAATAGTAGAGGATTTCTACGAAATCTAGGCGGGGAAGATAAAGGAAGCTATTATAGGTTCTGTACAGTGGCACATCGTCTGTTTCGAAACGGAGTCACTACAGGCTTTTCCCACGGGTTTGCGCAACAGCCTGGGCCACGACGCGACATACTCGCTTAAGTACCATACAATGTCATCTTTGTAACAAGTGCGTGTGTTCAGTTTAGATCCCATAACAGTTCTTTGTGGAGTATCATTATGGATAAAAAAAACCGTGATTTATGACCACTTAAAG
This sequence comes from Eugnorisma glareosa, assembly GCA_947578425.1. NCBI lineage: Eukaryota > Metazoa > Arthropoda > Insecta > Lepidoptera > Noctuidae > Eugnorisma > Eugnorisma glareosa. The sequence goes on along the minus strand of OX387960.1, from coordinate 11,306,377 downwards.
ATCAGGTAGTGTAGAGATTATATTTTGCACTCTGAATTGGTTTTTAGTAGTTATAATCATTATTATTTTAATCCTGCAAAGGTATCAACTAAAAAATGAACTTTCCTTTGTATGTAATACTACAAAGTTTTAGTAACAAATTTTAAAATGCGATAGTTTATTTCAAATTCGTGAAATACTTTTTTTTTTAATAAATGGCAATAGTTGCAACTTTAGGAAATGCACTTACAAGACAGGCACTTAAAATTTATTGCGTAAATCGTGGACAAGCAGCATTAAAGGTTCTACGGCCTAAACTTTGACCTCCATTTTTATATTTTGACATCGAGAACACATTTTTAGACCTACATATAATTTTAACGACCATTGTAATTGGTTGTTATATATTTTGTGAGTTGAAACGTAAATCAACATTTTGTATGTACGTTAAGCTGTATGCATAATAGGAAAGTGAATATTGTAGCAAAATAGACAGTTTCGCTAGAAAGTTGTTGTGCGTAGATTTTCTTTATGATAGGGTACTGTAATATTTATGTATGTAATTGTACGTTTGTATTGTTTACTTTCTTTTTTTGTCCTCTATTTACATCGAGATCCTTTCATTTTTACCATCCTAGTAGCTACCTACTACTAACTATTTGCCAATTGAATTCATGAAAGAAAATAATGCTCCTTAGATAAAATCAGCAAAGAACACAGCAAAAACAAATTGACTTAAGAGTTTTATTAATAAACGCTGTATCAGTCTTCATGTCTATTTTACAAGATCTCTTATCTTTATGCAACATACATAGCATCACTCCTGTAATCCCAGGAAGGGTTAGGCAGGGATGTACCTAGAGAAGTATACACGCACATTTCGCTAGTTGTGTTTAAGTTCCATGTAATAGGGAGCGAACCTTTTGTTATCAACCGGGCACTATTCCAGACTCCGTGACTGCTACTGAGAAATTCCTGATGGAAAGGCCCAATAACACTTTGCCCGACCTGGGAATCGAAACCTCATGCTCAGCAGTCGCGCTTGCAACCACTATACCAACGAGGCAGTCTTTATGCAGTGTTTATGAATAAACCATTTAGTTATTTAGAAACACAGCATAAAAATACCTCAGTAAGGCTGTGTTTCCACCAGAGCGTAGCGAGGGATATGTGTAAATAACCAATAATATCGTTTTTTTTCACAACTTGAACTGATCTAGCTATATGATTGGTTAGATTCACACACAGCCCTCGCTACGCATCCTCGCTCATCTCTGGTGGAAACGCAGCCTTACTTCTTCGTTCTGTGACTCTTCATCCAAACAAATTGACTGTTTTTTTTTTGTTTATATGTAACTGGCACGCAGCAAATATTATTCACTGTGAAGCATTTATCTAATTACTAACATTTAAAGGACAGTCTTAATAACACTTCCTTTGTAAAAAGTTCAAGGTGCACTCTTATTTTGTTTCTGTTTCATACATACTTATTATCTGGTTAAAGTAAGTATTATACAGTTAAATGCGAACGTTTTTGACCCTTGAACTGCAGTTTACAAACTATTGAAACTAAGCGGCTTTGTATAAACGGTGATATATTATTATCTGGGTATACTATTTAGTAAGCCTGCGAAGTAGCATGTGTTAGATCATTGTACAATGTTTTTAGTCCTACATTCTACTTGCAAAACTTTAAGAATGTCGTTACGGTGGGCCCAAAATAGAGTTTTAAGCTTAATCAAGCTCTTCTCTTTGAAAAGCACAGGGCAGTAACCCCACCTCGCCGGTAAATGTCAAACAGGAGCATTTGTTTATATGTAGTCAATAGTCGAATATGAGTATAACATCAATGAGAAGGTCAAAAGCAATATGCACAGTAGATGTATGGTCCAGTTTCAATACAATAAGATCGTTTGAAGCCGGACCAAACCATCAGAATTTAAAAGACTAATTTAATAGAATCATTACGAATATGGTACTATTGAGTAACCAAATTCTTTTTATTGTATTATGGCCAATTCGGCTTGATTTGTAATAGCTGTAGGTATAACAAAGAATGGATTTTGCAAAGCAATCAAACATTCTGAAACCTTGCTATATTTGACATTAAAAGAATTTACCAAAACGTAAAGCTCGGTTACACAATCCTATCCTAACTAATTTTATTTTATATTATACATGCGAAAGTAAGTTTGTTTGTTACCATTGAACCGATCATCCTGAAATTTTTGCATATATACGTTGTCAGGTGGACAGGCATTAGGATATCTTTCATCTCGAAAAAAGTACTGTTCCCGAAGAAAACAACAATAACGTACTAATGATAGTGACGACCCGAATGGCGCAGCGGTAATGAGGCTGCCTTACGTTCTTAGGGTCCTGGGTTCGAGTCCCGGTAGGAGCAAATGTTTGTGTGATGAGCATGGACATTTGTTTCCGAGTCATGGATGTTTATATGTATAATAAGTATGTATTTACAAACAAAAAAGTATCTATGTAGTATTATCAACTATCTGGTGTCCACGACACAAGCCTCGTAGCTTAGTGTGGCACCTAGATGGCGCTGTGTGTAATGTCCAGCGATATTTATTTATTTATTTATTTATAATAGATGGCGCCACGTGTCTTTCGAATCATATTGAATTATATTATTACAAGCAGAGTAGGTACAACCCGAATTGATTATTACAGTCTAAATTAACGCGAGTGAAGCCGCGGGCAAAAGCTAGTATATACAATAAAAGAATGCACGTAGAATAAAGACTATATCGTATCTTTATATTTTGCCCTTGACTCGCCGCCAAAACGCTATATAAAAATCGATCAATCTCTAACGAACATTTAATCGGTAGTTAACGATTAAATGTTCGTTAGAGATCGAATAAAATGTTATATACAGGGTGGAATTTTGTAATGCCACCTGGAAGGAAAGTACTCTTAATACCGCAGATAGAAAATTTTACTCAAAGGAAACATTCCTTTATTTTTGAATAGAAAGCAAACTGCATTCAAAGATTTTCGAAAATTCTCTCCCACACCCGGGAATCGAACCGGCTAAAATCTGAAAAAATTATACCCTGTACTTTTATTGCATCGATCGTTAGGGTCAATTATAAGGATGAAATCTCTTTAACAAACATGATAAATTAAATGAAAGGAAAACCAGGAAATCTTAAATTAATGTAATTATTTACAAAAAATGGTAAACTACCTAATTAGTTGCTCGAAATGGGCTCCATTCTCTTGGATGCACAAATTTATTCTTTTAACGAATTCATAAATAAAGTGTTGTGGTGAATATTATAAATCGTATTCTGAACTTCAACTCTTAACTCGTTGTCATTCGCATAAGATTTCATGTAAATTTGATTTTTTACATAACCCCACAAAAAAAAATCTAATAGGGTGAGATCTGGCGATCTCGCAGGCCATCTGATTGTGCCGTTTGTACCAATCCAGGTATTAAGATGGTTATTAATGTAGGCAGTAGTGATTCTGCTGTTATGTGCTGGAGCACCATCTTGCTGTAGCATTATTTGGTTTCGCTCTTCCTCGGGGAAACCATTTAACTCGTTTCTTAAGAGATCCAGTATTTCAATATACTTGACAGTGTTTAAATGACCTTTGTACACGTGGACTAACACTACATTATTTCTCATAATTCCGCACCAAACGTTGAAAGAAAATCTTACTTGATTGTTAGTTCCATGAACACGAACAGGATTCACTCGAGACCAATAATGGTTATTGCGGCGATTGTACATGCCATTATTGCTGAAGTTGGTTTCGTCAGACCATACAATCTTACTCAAAAAATTTGGGTTTCGGTCAATTTCTCCAAGCATGTTTTCACAAAATTGTAATCGTCTCTCACGATCCCCAATATGCAATTTTTGCACCAACCGACCTTCACGATAGCATTTATACTTATACTTTTTCAGCACTCGAGTGTGGGTTGTTCCTAATTCATCGGCAGCATCTCTACTTGAAGCCTTCGGAAATGATTCAAAGTATGTTAAAACATCTAGTTCAAAATCAAAACAGTTTTGCTGAATAGTTTGCCGTCTCTTCTTGAAACCACCCGTATTCTTTAAATTTTCTACCATTCTTTTCAATACTAACCGAGTTGGTGCCTGTCGGTCTTGATATCTCTCTCCATACCACCGCAGAGCTAGATTCACGTTTTTGTTATTTAAAAAATAAGCTTCCATTAAATCAAACTGTTCTTGTTAAGCCATTTTCACCGTGAGACAAAATATGAAATGAGTTGTAATAGAGAGAAATAAATAATTTATCATGTTTGTTAGAGAGATTTCATCCTTATAATTGACCCTAACGATCGATGCAATAAAAGTACAGGGTATAATTTTTTCAGATTTTAGCCGGTTCGATTCCCGGGTGTGGGAGAAGAGAATTTTCGAAAATCTTTGAATGCAGTTTGCTTTCTATTCAAAAATAAAGGAATGTTTCCTTTGAGTAAAATTTTTTATCTGCAGTATTAAGAGTACTTTCCCTCCAGGTGGCATTACAAAATTCCACCCTGTATATAGTAATTTACAGCCTTGTGGTCTAAGAGTGAATGACTTGTGCACAATAAAGACTCATGATCTCCAATAATCTACATAATCATTATAATAGTTTTTGCAAGTGATTTCGTAACAAAGAACCAAATTATCTAACAATGTTCGAATACAGGTCTATGATCATACCGCTGAAGTTTTTAGACCGCACAAAAAGTATAAGGTTTTATTGCAAGCTCCTTTTTGCAGTCATTTGTTTTATTACGTTTAGTTGTTTGAGAGCATTGATGTGAATAAAATAAGAACAAAAGAGTAACGGTTGATTTAGGAGGTTATTTGGTAAAAAGTTTTGTACGCATAAGATATTATGTAGAAGGTCATTGGCTTACCATCTTGTGATCACGTAAAGGTCGGCTTAGGAAAACTGTGCTCTCTAACACAGAGTATGTTTCTTGTGACCTATGGTGTATTGTGAACTTCTGACCTCCGTAGTGAGAACCTGTACATATCAGAGATTAAAGTAAGAGGAACATGTTTGTTCACACGCAAAGACAATACATTTTAGCGTTGAAATATCTTCAATCCGATTGCTACCGTCCCTGTTCCATTTCAATCAATGGTTGACTTATTTGATATTTACGCATTTTCGAAATTAAAATCATCATCTTCCTAGTCTTTGGCAAACTATGCTTCCAGTTTAACCCGATGTAGTTGAATAATAATATTTTACATGTAGCGACTGCCTTTCTGATTTCATAGCAGTGATAGCGTAATGGTATGACCGTCGGACTGACAAGTCATAGGTCTCGAGTTCGAACCCAAGGCACGCCCTGTGATTTTTCGGATTCATGTGCGCATTGTATAATTATCACCTGCTCCGGTGAAGGGAAACATTGTGAGGAAACCAGCATGCCTTAGAGATATTTCTTGACGGCATGTACAACCAAGTTAGAGACCCATGGGCGGCCTAAAAACTCTGACACCAGGTTAGGCACTAACCACACGACAAAGAAAGACTTCATAACAATTACTAAGTAGCATATATACCCCTTGGTTGGTGAGAGTGATTGTCAGACTTTGACAATATTTTTTATTTGAATGTGTACATTAAAGGTTGCTGTTTTTGTTTCCAGGTACACAGCAAGGGTCTGAAGTTCGGTATCTATGAGGACTACGGCAACTTCACATGCGCAGGATACCCTGGTGTCGTCGGCCATCTTGCTGGAGGTAATTATTTTATACAATCGGTCGTTTACATGATGACGAACGAAAAGTGAAACAAAATTAATATTGCAATATTGATAAAAGAGACTGGACAATTATACAAATAGGTTCTAAAAAGTAACATTTTAATTAAAAACTTATCACGAGGTAGGTATACTGATTTTAATGGTGATTAACTTAAACCAACCGAGAGTGAATGGTTGTAGTGGTGGCACTACTAAATGGACTTAAATCTAATAAAATGATGTCTTAGTAATACAATTTCAAAAATAAAATTCCCTCGTAAAAATAAATGCCAGAAGATTGCTTAGGAGAAATACTTATCAAACTTTATTGAGACACATCCAATTATTTGTCATTCGAATGCACCAGTCAAGTTTTTACGAGTTGAAACTTTCAAGTCAAGACACACAATACATATGTACCTTTAAGAAACACTGCATTTGTAATTAGACTACTTAAAAATACATAGGTATACGATAACTTACGACACAACAATAGACCTATGTCTCAACTCAGCCTACATATCGGAATTAGCTATTCGATGTACCAACGCGAATGACCTAATACATACTTTTAATACCGATATAAATTCATAGGATGTTGGGAAAAGTATTTGGACGAGGAATAACGTCGTATTTGAACGTTGAATATCGTCGTGTATTGTCGTACGTCTATCTGTCATAAGGGTTGCACAACATCGCCTGTATTGCATAATTATAGTTCTTGTGACTTCCTGACCGACTGTGTGACTGTATGTACTAGGTCTGTGTTAGGATCGCCACGTGTGCGGGGTGGTGTGGACATGTCCTAATGCGGATAGGGCGAAAATGGATCATATCATGACATGACTGCTCAAGAATTGTGATAGGTTTTTTTGTGAATAGACAACATAATGGGAACTTACCGATCTCGTGTTGAATAAAAAAAAAACGTTATTGTATTAAAGTTAGGTAATCAAGTATGTAACAAAAAGAAAATGTAGATGAAGATATGCTAATTGTTATTCGCGGAGTTTTCAAAGTCAACTTTGTGAAATGAATTGAACAATGGATATGCAGGCAATTTCTGGATTTAAATATGAAGAGGTATTGAATATTATGTAATTAATGGTGAGCTAATTCGCTAGCGTTTTAGAAGCGGATTTGAAGCAAAAATAAAAAAAATACATTTTCACATTATTGGGTGTATTTCTTTCTTGTAATTCTAGCATTTGAGAGCTTTTTTTGGAAAGTACCTACTTACTTACCATCCATCATACCGAATTCTGACACCAAACTGCGTATTAATTAATTGTATTTCGGTTTTGAAATTATGTGTTTCGGAGTCAATTCAGTTCAGTTTTTATTGTGACATGACAAGACGTCACTGCCCCTGATATTGCAGACGTCCATGTGAATAGGTAGCCGGTAACCACATCGCTTCTTAACTATTATTCCAATAAATACCATGAATTCAGTACATGATTCTACAACAATTTCTATCTGTTAGCGGGCTGTAGCTCATGATCCGTAATGGGTAGAGAGTTGAATTTTTTACAGGATGTTTATTTCTGTTGTCACTAAAACAATAAAAAATAAAAATAAAACCCTACTACGTTGGAACGGAACCCTTCATGCGCGATTCCGACTCGCGCTTGTCCGGTTTTATTTAAGTAACCGACGAAAAACGCTGGTGGATCTAGAATCATGTACTTCGGTAAACTTAAGTCATGGTTGGTAAAAGATAAGTAAAAAAAAAGGAAAGTTTTTTTTTTTTTTTTTGGGTCATGGGCAGTTGGCTCAATTACAAAGAAAACGATAATAGCTTCAAAAGATTCTAACTGTGTCGCAGCTATCAACACCAATCTAAACAAAAAACAATTTTTCCAAATTCAAGATTACTTAGAGTAATGTCTTTTCTAAATTGTATGAAATGTCCTGATATAGTAAATTACTTGGTTCACCTAGTAAGTAGATCTGACTTCCTTTGACGTTGCACGTCATTAAGTATTTAAAGTATAGTACACTAAGTTGAGTATTGCGTGCATATTTCGCGTGTTGATTGCTTGGAAGTAATTAGGATAGGAACACTGTTAATAAAGTAGATGAATAAATTAAGGTTTTGTACGATATTTTCGCACTAGTGTTTATACGGATAGGGATATTGAAATCGGATGTGGCTGTGGCAACAAGTCCGGTTTTCCGTTATAACGTTAATTGTAAAAAAGTATAATATCCTGTAAGTGACAGACATCATGTTGGAAAATATGTGGAAACAAGCTACCAATCCGACCAAGGAATATCGTGTGTTACCCAGTAATCAGAGGTTTGGGGGTCAGATAGGCAGTAGACTTGTATTCCACAAGTACAATCATAGTAGCTAGGTACTAGTATTTAGCGGCAACCGGTTTCACTAGAAGCCTATCCCAACATATTTGATAAAAAAGTATATGATGATAGAAAGACACAACTATAAAACGAAGCCTTATACATTTCCTTATTTTAAGTCAGCGGAACTTGCACTAGATAAATACTCGTAGAATTATTTCCTAATCATTGTAAAATATGTAAATCAAGTATTTTTGAGACAGAACCCACATCGCAATTGTTTATCGGTAATATTTGAAGCCAAAAATACTAAATAAAACTTACCTACATCATTAACAGTCAACCTAACTTCAAACGTCAAAATAAAGATTTGTATCATTCTAAAATTAAAATACTCACACGCATATGTAAGATACGCATGATCAAATCTAAAATTACGCGTATGTTACGTTATTTTCTGTCAGTTATGTTTCTAACTTCGTAACTATACATAATTGGAATTATACAGGTATACAATACCCTGCGTGAGAGCATGTTTGTAACTTTGTATTGTAACGATATCTGTTTTGATAAATGAGCGTTGCGATTTTTCTTAGGAATTGTTTTATTGTTGGAACAATGACTGTCAAATGATTCTTTTGAACCATATCTCGAAATTAGTACATTACGTTTGTAAGTCAGTAGTCGGGCAACGAGCCAGGTGGACTGACGACGTCCTGCCTTCAAATCAATCAAATCAAAATATTTTTATTTGACATAGGCCTAGATGCATGGGCACTTATAAAACGTCGACAAAAAGGTGCACGGTTCGGGTTGGTCGTTTCCTATGGAAAAGAACCGGCAAAAAACTCCATGGTTACTCTTTTCAAATCATTTGGTGTTACAATATTATCATGTTACAGCATTAGTACTTAAGTATGGGGGAACAGCATAGGCCCGACAGTAGGTCGTTGCTTACTACACAAAAAAAAAACAAGATGAAAAGTTAACGAGCATCTGGGAATCTACAAAGCCTATAATGTTCACACATTCACAAACAATCGGTAAAAAATAATCTATACAAAGGTAAGAAAATATTGTAATACATATAGTAAATTAAACAAGTGACACAAATATTGTCATCAGTGCTGTAACTATTGAGCAAAAGATGTATAAATGATTTGAAAACTATCGTAAAGAATCTGGTAAGAAAAATGAGAAAAAATGAGATTGAGAATAGTTAGAGACATCCACATATTTGTGCCGTTTATGAGCTACCAGGGAAGCCGCATGCGCAGAAGGAACGAAAGCCAAACTTCTTTGTCTTCGACGTAGTCCTTGATTTTGTAATATGCTTTTATAATAAGGTAACGTTTGATGTAATTTTTGAACTTTCCATCGGTCAGTTCTATAATTGACTTTGGCAACTTGTTATAAAAGCGTATACTGTTTATAAGAAAAGACTTGCTAGTTTTAGTTAATCTGAATTTAGGTATTACAATTTCGTGTTTACTGCGTGTATTTATATTATGGCAGTCGCTCGAATTCACAAATGCTTCGATTCGGTTTCAGAAAGTCGTATGTCTATCTCGCTCACTTTCGTTACGACAAAGAATATTGACATACCACATGTCGAATCGAAATCGGATCGCATCGAAGCGTTTGTGAATATGGGTACTGGTCAGAGTGTCAGGCAAGATTAGCATGCAGCATTGAGTGAGTACGCAGCCTAGGGATTTTGTTTCCAACAAAAGGAACTTTGTATTTAGAAATATCAAATTGGGTACCCATTGTATCTGCAATATTACTACACAATGGAAGATACAAACATTATAATTCAACAGGATTTAACATAGTACTCGTTTTATAAATTAACAAACTATCCTTGAAACGCAGTAGGTAATAGTTGCAAGACAACAGTTGCTTAAATACTGCTGGTTGCACTTGCAACTATAAATTCGCTGGCTTTGTAAGGAATTGGTAAATGTAGAGAATCCGGTTCCGAATATTATATTGAATAACAACAACACTAAAATATTCGTTTTATAGCTCGATAAAGACACATTTTAATCGACATAACTGTAAAATATAAACCTGTCTGGTACTATAAACTCGGAAGCAAAAATATCCTCTTATTGGTCCTTTTTGCATTAAGACTTTCACCGATTTAATAGTTCTGATTATGTTTATTTGTAAAGCAAATAACGGAATTACAGAGAAGTCGAATATTTTATGAGCTCGACTTACTACATATTAATTAAACAAACAGTGGTACCGGTAGTAGATACACTCTCCACAAAACTGATATGTTCACAAAACTGTTCCGTAGTCTCACGACTACGAGTATAAGAGTTTAACGACACATAATTAATAAAAGCTACAACGCATTACAACCCTGGATTACATATAGTTGTTGCGCCGACCCCAAGTAACATGGGACGTGGGCAGGATAATGATTAAAACAAATCTACACCCTAAAGGACACTGCACACATATCAAATCAAACCGGAAAGTGATCGGCACCGTATCAACTCGAGCCGTTCAGTATTCTATGTATGAAACTCCCTACTACAACGCATACTAATCGGAATCGTAATGTACTCGCCTAACCTCGGGACAAGATCACGAACCGCGGTGCGGTGCGTGGTCAACTCGCTTACGGCTCGTCGTCCCCGCGGTTACGTCTCTCCGTACCCGAGATAACGTCTCTTCGTCCACCCTTACGCACACTACTGTTGACACACGTGCTGTCATTCACAGGGCAAATTCCAGTCGTGGGTCGCGGCGTCGGCGAGCCGTAAGCGCGGCGTTCCCTAGTCGTAAGCGCAGCGTTCCCTAGCCGTAAGCGCGGCGTCGACTAGCCGTAGCCGAGTTGACGTATCGGAGCTGCTAATCCGCTTGCTTACGTTAGGTTGACGCTTGTTTGACAACCGATTTGATATATGTGCTGTGTCCTTAAAACGGACGACAGGCTAGATACAGTATTTATCGATACGAAAACAATGCTCAGGCTCAGTGGCAGTTTCCTTTTCATCACTAATGACCCAAAACGCTCTACTCCAGATGCGGCAACCTTTTCTGCGTGGGGCGTGGACTACGTGAAGCTGGATGGATGCTACGCCCTGCCTGCAGACATGGACTTCGGATACCCTGAGTTCGGGAGACAGCTCAACCTGACTGGTCGACAGATGGTTTACTCCTGCAGTTGGCCTGTCTATCAAATATATGCTGGTATCCAGGTGAGAGTTGGTAACTACGATTTTTGGGCGTTGGTTCGTGCTCAATGAGATTATTTTGTTAAGTGTAGGCTAACAGGCAAACTGGTATCTTTAAGAATATAATTATATTAAGGACAAAAATATTTTTTTTTTTTAAAAAGTGTTACAATATGTGTACCTTTAGTACATTTTACTTTACCGTACATTTAGGCGCAGTAGTATTATTTTTCATACAATGGTTAGTTAAATTAGTACTTATCATTAAACTATAACTAAAATATATTCAACAGTTGTAAGTAATGATAGTTCAATTCAGATGTTTAGTAGCGACCTAAAACCCGCGACCTAGCGTGTATATTGTCAATCAAGTAATTGTAAATGGGGACTTGGATGTTTTCAAAACTGCTTTATCACCAAAGTCTTATTAGACATCATCATATTTCTTATTTAGAACAGAATGGAATATGTTTATTTTGGTATGCAGTTTATTTTTGTCCAAATTATCATGTAAATGTGAACGTCTCCCAATAAGGAAGGTCATCTTTTGTTTATTAGTTACGCTTAAACGTAAGCGTAAACTAAACATGCTGACTAACACACTGCTAATGCAAATAGAGAATTGTTGGGCGCGGGCGCAATATTGCCTCTTTGGAACATGAAGGCGTCTCCATATGGCAACTAACTCAAGGTAAATGGTTGATACAGCGTTACTAATATGTGTGAAGGATGTAACAATACGTTCATTATATCTATTCAAGCGATTCAGTTAGCAGTAGCGAAACGAAATTACGCAAATTATCTGAACATTCTTCAGCTAGGTACATTCATTATTTAAAGTTAAGCAACTTGCATTAGGTGATGGATGAAAAATAGTGCAGTTACACATGAGCTTTTTTTTGAGTACTGTTTATTTATGTGATTAAGCTATTCATCCAGGTCTATGTTTTTTTACATCACCTATTAGGTATCGAAGTCATTCTAGAACACGCTGTAGCACTGCGAGTTACAATGCTATAAAATTTTTCCTATTTCCTCTGGCGATGACTTGTGCTATTATGTACACCTCTGCCTAACCCCTCGGGGATTACAGTCGTGATGTTATGATATGCCTTCTATTAAATGTGCCTTATATTATTTAACTAGCAAACTGACCGCCCGCCCCTTTTTCTCACGACATTTTTTAAATAATCGAGATTTTTCTAAGTGAAGTACAATGGAGAGCGAAGAAGAAAATGAAGAGCGATTTTTTACCTTTAATGTCTGGATAAAAAATATAATTTCGAACCGTAACGTTTCCAGCCGAACTTCTCGTCGATCATCGACCATTGCAACCTGTGGCGTAACTTCGACGACATACAAGACTCGTGGGCATCCGTCGAATCTATCATAGACTACTACGGAAACCATCAGGACGTTATCGTACCCAACGCCGGGCCTGGACACTGGAATGACCCTGACATGGTGAGAACTCTTATCTAATATTATACATTTATCATCCTTCTTTACCTTTTCGTCTTTACTTGTCAAATTCACTCAAATGTCCGACCAGTATGTAGTCACCTGCAGTACTATTATTAGGTTTATTTTATATCCTGGAAGGTGCAGGTAGTTGGACAGTACAAGCAGGCAAGAAGATGGGTCATAGCCTGAATCAAAGGCGCTCCACACAACCAATTTGTAATGGGCTAGAATTTAGATGTACAAAATTACAAATGTCATACTATTGAGAAGTAACAGCAACAGCCATTCGTCTTTCAATAAATGACTGTAGATGATTCTACCATGAGTTCCATCATGTTTTGGATTTACCTTCCATTTAAGTTGTAATGAATGCAATCAACTGCAGTTCTCTATAATGTCAACCGTCATGTCTATTTTACATAGGAACAATTTAAAGCTTCACCACATTCCCAGATCTCATCTTCAAAATATTTTGCATTTGCGTACTTAGCAGTTTTCAAATGAAACTACAATTTGTCAGTATTTTTATCTTTCTTAACTTGGCTGTTTTACCATTTCCAGTTGATTATCGGCAACTTCGGCCTATCGTACGAGCAGAGTAAGACGCAGTTCGCGATCTGGGCGATCCTGGCAGCGCCGCTACTCATGAGCGTGGACCTGAGGACTATACGACCGGAGTACAAGGCGATCCTACAGAACAGGAAAATTATCGAAGTCGACCAAGACCCTCTGGGGATTCAGGGCAGGAGGATATACAAGGTAAATTAGGCTTTATAGATATATCTGTTCTTCTATGCCGAGTTTTGAGGCGATGAAAGAATTTTTAGAGACTTGCAAAAGGATGCTGCAAGCGGTGGAATTACTGGTATTAGGGTCTTAAATGTATCAAAGCTATCAGAAATAATTTCAGCTTGTTATAAAATGTGTGGAGGTGTAGAAAATATAAAACTTAGTCAATCTCATTTTTTAGAAAAGCACCCGCATCCGCAATTCTGTAGCAGGATATCATCAATTAAGCAATCATCGTTTAGCGTAACCATCACAATAACCTCATTTTGTTCTTTTTCTAGCACCGAGGCATCGAGATCTGGTCGCGTCCGATCCTGCCGATCCAAGGCCAGTACTACTCGTACGCGGTGGCGTTTGTCAACCGCCGCACTGACGGTACACCTTCGGATGTCGCCGTCACGCTGAGAGAGCTCGGCCTGAACAACCCTGCTGGATACAGGGTTGAGGTATGTCCTCCTGATGACGTTAACGATAGCTTTAAAGACAAACGTCCTTTTAATCATGGTAAAGTAAAAGAAACTTTACAATTGTCACAAACTAAGCGTAGCTTGTATTTTGTGGCTCAGTGGAATTGCGGAACAGACCTTAATGAACTGACCGGTTTGGCCGATGATGCTAGGGATATTATATATTGTGTGGAAGGATAGAATTTAAAAGTTAAAGAAAGAATTTTCATTTTACAATATAGTGGAGTTTCAGTGTGTGCAAACAAAATAAAGTGAAGATAAACTTAAATTGATTTATTTCAATTTTATGCTTTACCAATAAAATTGATGTTAACTTAAAGGAACTTCATGTTTCGCTTCCACCACAATTAAAAACGAGAGTGAATCTATAAACGTCGATTTAACCACTCTTACTTTCTTGTTACTTTATTAACGCCATAAAATCTCCTCAAACAGGATTTGTACGAAGACGTCGACTATGGCGTGCTGTCGCCGCAGACCAAGATCAAAGTGAAAGTGAACCCCTCAGGTAGAAAGTGTCTCACTTGTTCGCTTTGCTAGGGCTTGGTATCACGCTGTCGCTTCACGCTGCCTTTGGTCAAGTACGCATGAGGTCCGTCCGAATCCGATAGATTAAAATGTTAACGTTAACTGATAGTAAAAAGGATGTTTAAGTAAAATCGCTCTTATCGTTGAAAACAAGAAGCTAAAAACGTTGACCGTTGAATCGTCGACGTCATTGTCATCGGTTGAGTTTGTTGACTAGGCAAAAATCCTTGCATCAGTTTATTTAGAAACCATTTAGGATTTGGTCGGACGATACGAAAAGGCGAATTCATCGAAAAAGTGTACGGAAATGTTCGATGTGTTTCTTTTTTGACGAATTGTATAGTAGTCACCTTCATTGAAAGCACCATAATCATAGTAACCTTACACATAGCAATAAGACAAGCACAAGATTGTAAGTATTGCCTCCAACATCATCTTTTTTATCACTAATACATCACTTTTAATAAAATAACATTTACACGTCTTTCGGACTAGTATTTGTCTCAAAGAGCACGGAATCGTTAGACTACCGGCAGAATAAAAAAAAATCGTGCGTTAGCGACCAACTTCTGTCACGGACTACCTTCAAAGCTGCCGGAATAGTGCCAGAGTGCCAATAAACGGTGACATACTTGGTTTGCACGGAACTGTTCACATTGCTGCCTCTAGCAGCAACTACCGAGGCATCTCTGTGCTCTGTGACTTCCATAATGCATGAGATTCCTTGCTCAATCGTTAGTAGTCATCAATAGCTGCCCGTGTCTCATATTACTTGGGGTCGTCGCAACGCGTTTTTTTCTTCTATATACTGTTACGGTAGCACTTAATTCCTTTTCTCTCATCTTTAGTTTAGTAGTAAACCATTGCAATTGTCTCAATTAGTTTATTACTAGTAATTTATAATAAGTTTTATTAGTACTTACGTTAAGTTACCAATTATCATTTACTTCCGCATGTCCATTTAATCTTTCATCGTTACTTAATTGGTGATCACTATCATTAATAACTAACAACTAATTGCTTTTCTATTGATTCATATCTTTCCTTTGTAACATTAATCTTTGTATGTATTACATGATCGTATTATTGTTATAGATCATTTGTTAATCCATTGCCAGTAGGTTCATATTATGTGGTTAATACATTTTGCGCGTCATTTGGTAACCCTGATAATTTACTTTTTAGAGATTTTTATTTTCTTTATGGTATTGGGAATGTTTGGTGTTACAATTTTTGTATCCAATTGTTTAGTTTTCTCTCTCTATCTTTGTATATTAAATCCTTGCCCCGTTCTTTGCCGTTTCTATGTTACTAACCGTAACGTATCGTCGTGTTCGATACTTGTATGGACACTGCGTAGATCCTAAACTATTGCTTCTAAACTGGATTGGCAATAATTCGCTATTTCGCAATTAAGTACTAAACAATTTTTTTCTATGCAGGTGTCGTGATCCTCCGCGCAGACGCACAACCCCCATTTGCGTTCAATGCAATCCCGACGCGAACACCGTACACGCCACTCAACGACGTCTTCAGACTCAGTAAGAAATAGCGCCATCCCTCGACAGCGCATCCCAATTACAAGTCAGCCTCGACATGATCTACAAGTACAATAAATAAATGATTTCGTCTATTCTTTGTAATTCTATGTCGTTTACTCGCTACGGATTTTGGATTTAGTTCTGAATGCTCGCTTTGCAAAAAATAGGTAGGTAGTATAATAGCTTGTATTCTTATATTGTTGTGTGGTTGTGTTTGTTCTGATTCTGACTCCGTTTCGTTACATGTATTTGTTAAATATTCTAGTATTTCGTAGGTTTCTTTACTGTTTACGTGGAGTGCCTTAAAATCATAAGCTAAAGCGAGTGCTGTAAGAATCGTAGCGTGTAAACGATCTGTTTCTGTTTGTGTACATTAGCTTTGGTGTGAAAGATAGTTACCAGCCGGTATGTGTCTGTCTTGCCCTTAGGTTACATTTTATTTATGTTTCGTTCCCGCTAGTGTGATCATTAAGATGTTATTGTGTAACAAACACACGTGGAGAATTGATTATTTGCCATTACGTTGTACCTAGGATAAGGATGTACATTTTAGGTGCCTATAAATGTAAGTTTTTTCGTAGTGAACGTCAATAAATAATTATACTTTTTAAATAATAGTTTTATTTTCTCACAGAATACAGTAAATGCTCGTGGTAAAACAGCAACATGATAAAATAACTGATAGTACAAGCATTGTACGATTGTCGTAAACTCGTTTACTACAACAGTTATCTAAAATGTCCATTATCAACACTTTAGTCCAAAACTGAACAGATTTTTTTTGCCACTTTGGCATCGTAAATTCATATGTATTCAAATCCGATGGACGAATAACCCAGTTTCATTGACCTGCATATCCCAGTCCATGTTTTATTCACGAGTGAATGTTTTTGAAAGCAACGTCGTTGTTGAATCTCGTATCTTTCCAGGTGTATTTATATCCTGCTACTGTAGAAGCAAGATTTTCCTCTTCGATTACGTTGCTACCTCTGAAAATAACATAAAGATCAGCAAAGAAGAACAATTGACACATTTTAGATCTATGAGACAAATTATTTCCACCTAAATAAAACGGATCAGCATTTCTCATATGGTGGAACAGTCGGGGTAGCCCGCGAAATTCATATTCGTAAGTTTTTTGCAATTTGCAGGTCAGTGTCCAGACTGTCAGGTTGTATATTGATGAAAATAAGATTTGCGCAAATTTCACGTACGTATGTAGGTATGTAGTAACAGAATTAAAATAATAAACAAGTTCCTCACAAAGTGAGTATAATTCAGCTTAAATTAATCAGAGTAAGTTATTACCTTTTACTCCTGACGATTTCAGGCTCTTCATAAAGTTCTGTGGTTACAAATTCCTCTGGTTCTTCACTACTAATCTTGTCACTATCTGTAGGTTTATGAGAGGCTACTAAGATGAATTCCGATTCAATTTCTTTAGATTTTTTCTTCATATCCATGACATCTGCAAAAGCGTCTATATTTTTGTTTTCTGCACTAAATTCAAAACGCTCTACCGCAGATGGGAATATAGGATTTCTTAAAATGAGAGTTTCCTTATTTGCAGTATCGGCTGTTGCTGTGTTGAATGCATTGTTATCGTTTTTAATTTTATCTTCTTCTTCGTTGTCATCATTTTGCTTTTCATTGCTTTCTTCGGATTTGTCTTCGACGGCTTCTATGCTTGCTTCTTCACTGGCCACAACATTGTCCACTTTAGGATTTATGGCTAAATTGCTTTCATTCACAGGTTCTGCGTCCACCATTGGCTGTTCAGCTTCATTTTCTACTACTGTATTTTTATTATCTAGCAGGTTTAGTTTTTTCATCAATGGTTTCTTCGTTCCATGCACTATTGGTTTATGAGTTGCAATTTTGTAGATCGGTTCAGGTGATATTACGTATTTCATATAGCTCTTTGGAAATAAAGAGAATTTACGTCTTTCCTCTGGTGACTTATGTTTTGGTATGTCTGGTGTCTTTAATTTCTCAGAAAGCACTGAGTTGAGCTTCGGTTTGGGAATTTTTGTAACCAAGGCCGCTTGGGCTATTGATAGTACTACCAAACATAGTAGAATCTGTAACAAAATATGGTTAAGTTCAAATTAGATTGTGGGAAAGAAATATGTTTATTATGAAGAAACAAGTAGGTATATGTACACACGAAAACAATGAAAATATGAACATGTTGTAAAGCTTGGCGTTATAAAATTATGCACATTTATCTATTTTTAAATTTTATCGTAACTTTTGATTCAATCTTAAATTGGGTATCATCAGGACCAGGTAGGATTTGAGAAATGTTATAAACAGAATACTAATAAAGAAAAAATACACAGTAAAAAGATTTTTCAAAACTTACCGGTGTTATCTGCATTTTGTTCAAACAATACGTATTTTCAATCACACTATTAACTAGCCCTACCAAGGGTCTACGAGGTACTGTGATCAAGTACTACTATGATAAACTTTAAATACGCAAGGAGAAAGCTACGTATCTCATTAGTTGGTAATTAGCTATTATTGTATCGATACTTACGTCCATAATGATCGTTATAAAAGTCTGAGTCACATTTTTTCTGCAAATTATGCCTAATTTATTAATGAGACTGAAAAAGTGGATTCCTATCGAGACGATCAATCTTCTTTGTATAATTCATTTAAGTCGGACAATACTTGATAATTCTAAAAGTAGAAATGACAGTTCGTGAATTCATATTATCCTCCGGACTGTATTCTCCCCATCTCTACAAATAAATAACATTGGAGTGTCTGTTTGTAATTCTATACCACTTTCTACTGAATGCATACTTATTAAATTAATCCATAATACGGTCCATTACACATTCAAAAAAAAACATTTTTTGAGAATTTTGTCTGTCTGTCTGTCTGTTTGTTCCGGCTAATCTCCGAAACGGCTGGTCCTACTTTGACGCGGCATTCACTGGCAGATAGCTAATGTTATAAAGAGTAACTTACTTCTACTATGGAAAGAAGATTATGATGCGTGCAAAAATAACAAAAACCATTAAATTGTTAGCAAAATCAGATTCAATTATGGAAGTAATACTTTTTTATAATGATTTTACGCAGAAGAAAGTCACGGGAAACAGCTAGTTTACAATACAGAACGAGAATACAGTCAAGAATCTATGCACTGCAGCTTTAAATATACGTAACGGTATATATAATAATATTCTTAAGTAGTTAATTTATAAGTAGAACGTTGGTATATACCTAAAAGACCCTGAGGTCACACTGGCTGACACGCCATCGGCAAAGCTGATAATATGTAACCGTATTCATATATTTATGTCAGGCCAATAACCCCTTACAATGTAGATATTATTCATACATGTAAACATTCATGTTTTCTCGAAAACGAAAAACTTCCAACAACAAGTCATGCTTTCTCATATTTAAAAAAAAATATCGAATTTTAATTGTAGGTCATCATCAGCCTAGCCTTTTTCCAATATGCTGGGGTTCCAGTCTAACCGGATGCAACTGAATGCCAGTATTTTACGTGGAGCGACTGCTTATCTGACCTCTACCACCCAGTTAGTACTGGGTAATACAATACTCCTTGACTGGTTGTCAGACTTTCGGGCCACTGACTACCTATAACGACTGTCAAAGATCTACAAATGACAGCCGGAACCAACGGCTTATCATGGTTTCCGTAGCATGGAGGAAACTCGGTATGTAATGGGTGGTCAGCCATCCACTGACCAACCTAGGCAAGCGCGACTTAAGATCGACTCGAACGGTTGTTATTATTTAGCACGAGCTCCTCCAGAATGGAATAGTTTATTGGTAGAAATTTAATAGTAGGTAAAGCTTTAAATGAGAAATCATTTCTTTGTTTAAAAATGATTTATTTGGGACATCATGATATATACACAACGAACTAGAAACGAAGTAGTGTTCCTAGTCTGTCGCGTTCACGTCAAAAGGCCATCCACTTGGAACGGTGGTAAATGTGGAACAGTTGCCCTAAAATCATCTACGGCGCAACAGATAGTATAGCCTTCAATAGGGTTATCAGGATGCCAAGATAACCACGAGAAAGCACGGTTGCCTCTACACACGTCTTTGCAGAAGAACATTTGGATGGCTTCGCCTTGCGTGTAGTAAGGGTTGTTGATTCCAACAAAAGCTATACCGTTTTTACTTACAGGTTCATAAACAACCTTGTAATAAAACTGAGGTACTGGTATCACTGGGTTATTGTTCTCATCGGTGTACAAATAAAGGTCTACTAGACGATTCATATCGTTGCTAAGCTGCGCCATGCCAAACGTTCCGGTATAAATTATAGTGTCATAGCCAGCATGGTGGATATGGTTCCTCAGATCAACTTCCAAAGTATTCCAATTGCCACCATTAAAACCTTTCCACTGCGGAGCACAGTTCACGTAGTGGAACGTTGAGCGCTCTCCAAACGCAAACACAAAGTCAGTTTTAGCAGCCAAGTGGCCTCTGTCGAGGAGCACTGTTTTTGTAAAATAGTTATTTATGACAGACCCCACCAACTGCGCCACTGACGATCTTAGTCCTCCCGGTGAAAACAAGGCGTTAACCGGAATGTGTCTGTAAATATTGTCCGCAATGAAATAAGGCCGAGTTACTCCAGTTTGGAAATGGGAGTTATAAGGTTTCTGAGTGTACTTTGAGTAAATTGGGTTCAGACCAGCTTCGTTGAAACAGGACTCATAAACGGGATAAAATTGGTCTTCGATGTTGTAGCCAACTTCGATGATTGGGTTTCTATCATAACACGTGCGTTCTGTTCTTTTGCTTTTATATTGTGGGGGGAAACTACATTTGAAATGAGAGAATCGACCTGGTTCCGTCAGCCATTCTTCATTTTTGAACAGGTCTCCTCCTTCACAGCTTATTACAGCAACAGTTATTCCTCGCTGCGCGTTAGGATGTTGTATGATCCCCGTTCCTTCGCAACTCAAGGTAAGAGTATCACCGAAATTTATTTCAATGTTTCCGAATTTGTCTGTCGGCTCCAAGAGTCTTCCATCTCTTACAATAACTGGTAAAGGCTCCTGAAAGTGTACTCGAGTATTAAGCGTACATTTCTGCCCATATTGTATATTCAAAGCACATAAGATTAACAAAAAAACTCGCTGAATCAGCGACATTTTAGCACAGGTTGGACCCTGTTCTTTGCTGATTCTATTATATTAGTTATAGTAATAAAGCAAATAAAAACACCGGATAATTTTGAATTTAAACTGAAATGACAATGACGATTGAATGTCAAAACAAACATAGATTAACAGAATACGTTGTTGAATTATCAACCTGTGGGAGGTTGATAATTCAACAACGTTACCATAATAAGAGAAAACATGGTGTTAAATCCTAGACACAGGTTGTTCCCGAATTACGACAAAACCTCCTCGCCCTCTTGTATGATAAAGCCGAAACCGTGTCATTAAGCAGGCACTTAAAACCATGGCCAATCCTTAAAATATAAATGAAACTAGTTGTCTTTTATTTAAATTAGTTATAATATTGGCGCCTGGTCAAAATCGGCACTAATGCCGCTTTATTACGGCTCCAACGGAACTACTGTGTGTCGACCACACGATGTCCCCACGGCCCAAACAAAACGGCTGAGAAATCAAAGCGGCATTTAACGGGTTAGAGTTATATTGCATTTGCACTATTTTAGTATTTTTTAGAAGTCAGTTGTATTTTTTTGCAAAAAAAGATTTTTTATTTTTCCCCTAGCGACCCGCCCCGGCTTCGCACGGGTAGTAGAGCATATTAGGCTTACATGCCATGTTTTGTCTGGCCTTTGGTCGCATCAGCTTGATACGTCGAATATGTGGATTAAATTATATTATAAATATATAATGTCTACACTACTTCAAGTACTTTAATCTATTTTATTAACCGACTTCAAACAAGGAGGTTATATGTTCGTGTGTATGTTTTTTTTTTTTTTTTAATTTTGTTTTACCTGATTTCTCCCCCATTTGTGGACCGATTCTTAAAATTATTTTTTTATTTGAAAGATTATACTTCTGAAGTGGTCCCATTTAAATTGAAAAATTGGTGAAGATCTGGTGCTGATCTTTGGAGATATACTGTGGAACTCTTCAAAAATAGACGGCAAATCTGTCGTGATTGCTGCAATCGCTTGGATGTTTATTGTTTATACAACATCATGACGTAACATCACGCCTGTACACTCTGAGCGGGTACGCAGATGTGTACAATACACCCAGATTTCCATTTATTGGGGATAAGCCCATTACCATGACATGTATTGTTCATCATCTGCATCATTTTCCCAACTATATTGTGGTCGGCTTCCAGTCTTACCGGATGCAGCTGAATACCAGTATTTTATACACAACACAATAGCTACGACATAAATGTTAGTAAAAAATATTTACTAAAGCTATTGAGACATTTGCGTATTGGTCATCATCATCTCATGACGCTGAGCTGATGAAGGAAGGTACAACTTTTTAACGGTTAGGAGTTAGGAGATTTCTTGTTCTAGAACCTAGAGACCTAGAGACAACAGAGTGAGTGCTAGAAACTAGAAGTATTAATCATTTTAGCCGACTTTAAGAAAAGAACTGTTGTTGTCATTTAGACGCGTATCTATTAAAATTTAAAATAAATTTATGGCGACATGGGAACAACTAAAAATGGAAAAATAAAAACTTTTTTGCAAAAAATAAAACAGACTTCAAAAAAACACAATAAAAAAAAAAACAAAATACAAAATCAATCAAAGGTACCGACTTCGAAGCTTGACCTTTGTTTGATACATTTGGTGTTTTTGTCACCGGCTTCTGAAGTTAAAGTTATTTTTCACTTTTTTTTGTTTTCGTTTGTTATTTTTGTTTTTTTTATTTATTGTGTTTTTTTTTAAGTCGGTTTTTTTTTGTATATTATACACATAACATAACTGAACTGAAATATTTCTTTATATACAACATTGATAACTTCTGCATGATTACGTGTAAAAACAAACACATTTTGTTTAGAAGTTACACGTGACAGGGCAACATACAATTTGTTTGTTCTTATATTACCCTAGGCTGATAAAATTTTCTTTTTCCCTAAATCATATTAGTATTAAGGTCGGTTTCCCCTTCATCGCATCAAGCGAGTCCCGTCATCGGTGTGAGAAACGCGCTTGAATTTATTTTCACGTGCGTTAATTTTTTGCGATAACTCCTAAAATATTCATTAAAATTCTAATTATGGTGTAAAAAGTTAAAATAATGTGCTTGAAATGCTATGCAGTAAGGGGTTAAGGTAACTAACGCATTTAATTTGATAAGGATTAATACTATTTCCGTATAGATAGTAACGCGCGTTCTTTGTTCGTATCTGTCGATAGTTCGCGGTGTGAACCGAAGTATGAAAAGATGCGTGGTTCGCATCATTCGCCCGCCCGCCAGCTGGCGGTGTGGCCTGCGCTTTATACGTGACCATTAAAAAAATATAGAATAGGTATAGTAAGCTATCTTTAAAAGATAGATATATTGTGTAAAACGCGGACTATATTGTTGAAAAGAGGAATATCCTACCATGCATTGTTTTGTTACATCTCAAAGGCAGCGTTTTCGATGCAAGTTTCAGGCGGCTTGACTTTTTCCGACAATTATTGTCATATTTCAACCAATTTACAGAAAAGCTTGACAAGTTGTCAGACTTATGAATCACTCTATCTATTGGTGAAAACCGCATAAAAAACCGTTTAGTAGTTTTTGATTTTATCGCGAACAGACAGACCGAGGCGGCCGAGGACTTTGTTTTATAATAATATGTAGTGATATTTAGCTATGGTACCAAAAGTACCTTCCTACTACTTACTACTTCCTTGTATCTTCTTTTTTAATACTTTCACAAAATAATTTCACGATTATGTTTACCAACAGCAACCTTTGTCAAAGCCTTTCATTTTTGAATTAGAAAAATAAACTAACAAGAATGCTGCGTGAAAATAGCAGCAATAAAGGACAAAGCACACATATAAAATCGGGAAGGGATCGGCAACGTATCGCCTTTCGCCGCGCCGCTAAACAGGCGTCTAGCGCGGCGGATCAGCAGCTCCGACTTCGATACGTCAACTCGGCTACGGCTAGGCGTCGCCGCGCTTACGGCTCGCCAACGCCGCGCACGGCTGGAAGATCGGCACGGTATCAACTGGAGCCGTTCAGTATTCTTTGTATGAAACTCACACTAAACGACGAAGAGGCGTAAGCTCGGGTACGTATAGACGTAAGCGCGGCTACGGATAGACGTAAGCGCAGCTACGACGAGCCGTAAGCGAGTTGAACACGCACCGCACCGCGGTTCGTGAGCTTGTCCCGAGGCGAGGCGATTAAGAATACTAAACGGGTCGAGTTGATACGGTGCCGATCCCTTTCCGATTTGATAAGTGTGCTGTGTCCTTAATATGAAAATTATTTTTCAATTCACTTTCTCGAAAACTGGTTCTTAACGCACTACGACTAGATTCAACATGCAATGTATTTCACACGCGTGGATTTTTAATATTTTTCCACATACGTAAGGAAATAAAAAATTCCATAAATAACTATAGTTATACTACAGTCCGGAAATAAAAAATTCCATAAATAACTATAGTTATACTACAGTCCAGATGGGTTCAATGACTATAGTCGGCGGTGATAGTATTTTTTTAATCTCGGCAAAGATATACCGTCTTTACGGCGTAAATATTTTTTGAATATTTACATTGTGATTATAAATAGAATATCAAAGGTAAACATGATTATTTAAAACAAATATTTACGTTTATGAACAAATTAACGTTTATTTGTGTTCTAAATTCAAAAATATTTAAATTTTCTCTTTTTCATACTGTTTAGTGCAACATACCTTTACTTTTCTTCAACCTGGCGAAACAAAGCGCGGAAAAAAAAGCAAATTAAATTAAAGTATAATTCCTGACAAAAATACTTTCCGTTCTAATATTTTATTTCTTCGAAAGTGTATTGAAAAACGACGATTGATACGCGTGGGGATTTGTTACTGCAGTTCTCGGCTCCATAACACCCTCGCCTGCAGCTCAGGTATTAATTTCGCCTCGAATGCAATAACAAAGTTTCCCCACTTTATCAAAATGTACCATTGATCGTACGACCACGTGTTTATGCATCATGTGCTGACACGCGTGATCTATGTTGTAACTTCATTTTAACACGTAGGTGACTAGGCATATAATGTATTTATTTAATAATCTAATAGGTACACGACAAAAACCCACTGACTTAAAAAAACTAAAACACTGAAAACGAAAAAAAGCTGTACCTATACAGCATGTAACAGAAAGGGTATAATCATATGGAATACTGTGGTACGGACCATCAAACTGAACAACTTTCTCTGTGGGACCACCATCGAAATCGTAAAAAAATAATCAGCTGTCCTATACTAAATTTCAATACCTACTCGACCCAAATGTATGGGACAGCTGCCTACCTACATTAAGAAAACAAAACTGTTAACTACTGGACTATCTTTACCTTAGTTATATATTTATTCGATAAGTGAACAATGTAAGTTCTTTTAGAGTAAATAAAGAATCTTTAAACCTAAAAGATGAAACTACTTACAGTCCCAGTCACAAGGCGTAATAACTTGTGAAAGTACTGTACAAGAATGGGCAAGACACTTCATGTACACTCTTTTATATCAAAATATTTTTACAAGATCTTGCAAGCTGGATAACAACAATAAAGTACTTATACAAACAAACCTATTAAACACACAGCAGCTTTAAAATAGCTTAACTCTCTTAAAACAATCATATCACACAAAAAATTGCAGAAAAGTCATCATCCTCTAAGATTCTATGAGTGTCAGTGAATGAACTACGAGTGGATAAAAACTATATCTATTTAATTGTAATGTAAGTAGATACCTGCTAGACGTCTTCGCAAAAACCCGTCCAAGGTTGTTGACCTCTACGTGCCCCTGGATCCGGCTACGAAATCATACATCACTAAACATAATTCAAGAAATAAGTACGTAGTATGTACCAGCATCACTAGTTAGGTACGTGTATATAAATGATGATAGCTAAACACATCTATACTAATATTACTCGTAATAATAGCTGTTGCCCGCGACCATGGTTCGCGAGAAATGATTATAAAAAAATATTGCTTGCCCCTTTTGAATCGGATTTTATTACCAATTGCAAGGGTTTTTTTTTGCACGGTACCCTAATTCTTATTCTAAAATAAAAGTAGCCTTAGTTACTCCATAAAACATCAACTATCTGCCCGTAAAAGTCCCGTCAAAATCGGTCCAGCCGTTTCGGCGATTAGCCGGAACAAACAGACAGACAAATATTGAAAAAAAAAAAAAAAGCGTTTATGGTATAAGTGCCGTATATATTTTCATATGCATTGAGTAAAAAGCTGATATTTTGATATTACGAGCAGACACTTCAATTTTATTTATTAATATAGAAGAGCTAAGTGTGTAAGTTCGGATGTAGGAGGTAATTTCTCTAAAACTACTCATCAGATTTCAAAAAAAAATTCAGTGATCGAAAGCTACCCTATTACCATTTCTTCGATGCGGATGAAGTCGTGGGCAGAACCTAGCAAACAATTATTATACTGAGTAAATATTCTGCGTCGTTGGGTTTTTTTCCATAAGAAATAGCAAGCAATGATCATCGATCAATATGTATTAAGTTATTGTGAATTTCAGATTGCATTCACTGTAAAATGGTGGTAAAATTATTTCCTAGCTCTTAGATTTAAACGTACTAATAGGCAGGTGCTTGGTAAGGTTTTAAACCCGAAACCTGATGGTTCCTGAACCTCCATATCACATGATCCTAGGGATTCCTAATATTACACTCGTGAAATGATTTTGTTTATCTATTTATTACTACGTCTTAACGGATATATAATGAATTATGGCATACAGATACATTATGACCTGACCTGATTTACGAGTAGGACATAGGATACTTCTTATCGCGGCAGCACGTTCCCACAGGATGACTTTCAACATCCACGCGGGTGAAGCCACCGCAAAAGCTTGTGCCCGAATCACATGATTGTACTAATTAATGACATAATATTATGTACTAAGTAGTGTACGTACAAAACGTTTATAATCTATCAATTGGCTCGTTTTATTCGCCTGACGCATGACGAGCTGCGCATACGCGTGCAAGATGAACTCTGCACGTAGTTCACACGTGACATGTTCCGCTATGTACCCAGTAGTCGCCGCCTGCGAATTTGTTCGCATGCCAACTTCTATAGCCCGTTAGTTCACAAAATAAAATTAAACTCGGCTCGTGTTTTGGAGGAGGAGCAGCGGTGGCCCAGTGGTGGCGGCCCCGACTTACAAACAGTAAGTCGTGGGTTAGGCAGGCGCATTACTTTGTGTAATTTATTTCATCACAACTGCTCTCAAAACGGTGAAGGAAAACATCGTGAGTAAAGCGGCATGTCCTAGAACCAAAAATTCGAAGACATGTGACATCTACCAACCCGCACCGGGACTGCGTGGTGGATTATAGCCCATTCCCTCTCATAGAGGAGGCCGTGTGTCCCAGCAGTGGGAACTTGATAGGCTGATTCTGCGATTATGCAAGTTTTGGGGTTCACTCTCTACCATAGGAAAAAAAAAACACATTACTTGGACCTTACTGCACCCTATGAAGAACATCTATTATTATGGGAATAGGGACTGCTTAGGGAAATATACCGCTACTATACGCTAGTTGTAATACGCAACTAAAATGTTTGCTTTCCGCCTCGGATAAGTTGATTTCTCTGTAGTTGCCCTGCCTACGTCCCTGATGATGGAATACGCGAGGCTTGCGAGGAGACGCGTGGCATCTCGCCACACAATCTGGGGCCCCAAAATGCCGATCTTCTTTATTGACAAGGGGATGAAGTTTGGAATGCAAGGTGCACCTCTTTGCACCCAGCTGATGCTGGTGACCATGCAAATAAACCCGTTTAGGGTAATTATTGCATTAAAATTGATTTCTTGCTACAGATTAAGCGCATTTAAAACACTTCCATATTTTAACGTGTCGAATCTATTAATCGTTCTATTGGTGGACGTTTGCATTCATCATCACGTTTGATTCATTAATGTGTTATGCTTATTACTTTCATTAAGAAAGCAATTTTAGAAGGAATATCGGATTTGCATAGTACTAGCGTGCAGCTTGGTTTTTATTTTTTAATTATGATTCCTTTTCTTCAATTGATTGGAAAAAAGTAGATGGTCATAATAGCCCACAGTGCAATTTAACTTAAAATAGATGCTCAAAAGGTGGAAAAAAGTTTATAAAGGGTGAATCAAATAGATTTCCCACCCGCACGCAAAATACGCGCTTAGACGTGGAGTTGCGGACACCAGCCCGCTATACAATACAATACAATACAAAGGGAGTAACAAGACCCTTCACGAAGCCGAAAGACACTTGTTCTCCCCGTCATTGCGATGAACTGGGAACCTTCTAGTTACGGAGATATTGGGGATCAAAGTTCCAATTTTTTCACAAGTTTGTTTTTTAAATATTTTTAATATTTTTTTTTTAATATTTAATGTTTTTAATGTAAGATTTTTACTTTAAACACCTCCACGATCCCCGTACTACTCAATCCATCCATCAGCACAACGTTTTGAGTGCGTTACATTGAGTCCCACCATAAACCGTGATTTTTCAAGCCAAAAAAAAAGTCGTTTCCCAGCAATAATTTTTGCGTTAAGTTACTTAGTTTGATGTACAGAATGCTTGGTTGACGGATTCGTGAAGGGTCCTGTTACACCCTATATATTGGTCGGATTTTCATGGAACTTTTTTTATTGATCTGCTAGAGGTGTGGAAATACTGATACTGTTAGCCTGCGTCATCTCACTGCTGGGCAAAGGCCTCTCCCTATGACTTCCAGTTGTTCCGATCCAAGGCCAATGTGGACCACAGGGGCCTTAGTCTGCTATTGCAATAGTGTCAGAATGGTCTATCATTGATTTAATAAGGCCCCGCGCAGACGAATTACCCTTTGTACGCACGTCAAACGAGTTTCGAACGCGCTTCAATACGCCGTGGGCTACCCCTAGCCCACGGCGTATTGAAGCGCGTTCGAAACTCGTTTATTATTAAATCAAATTATAGACCATTCTAACACTATTGCAATAGCAGACTAAGGTCCCTGGTCGCTGGTTTGGAGAAAAAAGTTAAAAAAAATCTTAAATAAACTTCGTGCCACCTTATTTTCTAATAGTAATAGACTATTACTACAGTGTATAGACTTCTCAAAAGTTGTTTTGATTTTATGGCTAATAATAATGTTGGGCTACGATGTTATTAGTTTATAGTTTACTAGAAACCTGAAAATCTACAATCATGTTTCGATTTAAAAAAATCTGAATATAATTTTTATTTGGGCCCTCGACACAATCTCTGACCAAAATCATTAAAATGATGTAAGTATAAGGTTATCTACATAATTTATTTAAACATAAGAGCACTAGCAATAATGCGTTATTATAACAATAAGATAATAAATAAACGTACGCAACATCTGCAGAAAAAAAATAAAATTAATATCCCGAAAAATGTTGATCACCTCATCCTCTGTCTCTCCTGTTCCCAACTATCTTGAGGTCAGCTTGCAGTCTAACCGGATGCAGATGCATACCAGTATTTATATGGAGCGACTGATTACCTATTGGAGATGTAATCAACTAAGTGCAATATTTTCACCAAATTTTTTCAGCATCATACATTAATAATTATTTCTCCAATGACAACAAAAATATCCGCAGTTTTTTTTTTAATATTAAATCCAGTAGGCTTACCAGATTTCAAATATACTGACAACGTTCAATGACAAATTGTAATAAACAGTATTTTGCGGTATCATAAAAATTATGATTTGTTCAAATATGCAAAGTTTTCATTTAGCTTAAAAGAATCGTCGATGAAAGTACAACGAGAGTGTGATTTTACATAGTCGAGTAAAGACTTACTAGGTAAATACAGACAAAACGTTAGAAAATAAATTGACTCAAGCTGTTACTTATAAATTGCTTGATTTATAATCTCGATAATAAAACCGACTGATAAAAATACACAGGGTGGAAGCAGGAAAATAAACAGCAGTTCCATACATTTTGACTGTGTAGGTATAGCAGTTTTGTAGGGAACAGCTGGTTTTTTTTAATAACCGAAGAAAAAACATGTTTTGGGGTGTGTTCAGATTGATGTACTGAATACCTACGTGGTAACCGTTGTAGCGTCAGGGGATTCCAGCTTGTATTATTCAAGCTTTTATTTTATCTTAAGACATAGTGCACAAGTGAAGTGTTACTAACATAGTTTTAAGGTTCTATTTACTAACACAATTTATATTTTATCATATGTATGTTAGTATGTAAGGTACATATCTATGGGCCAAAGAAGCCTGAAAATAAATGGATGTTGTTGTTGTTGTTATTCATCCGAGATTTGCTTGAATCTCGGATGAATCTAGATGAAGCTCGGCCCTATACCTCATTCTCGAACAACGAAATGGCGCGCAAGAATGATCTTAATAAATACCTAAAATATCTATTTTCAGAATAGATTATTGGAAAGAGAAACAAAGAGATGCGCGAGCGGCTATAACCCGCCCGACGCTTCCCAAAAATATCATAAGCATTCATGAAAAGTACGATAAATTAATGACATTTGTATTTAGGACAGATCCTCATTCTTCATCGCTCATTCCTGTATGAGCGGGCGTTGCCGACAGACGTGTATAGTTAAACATAGATAGTGAATATAAACACGACATATTAATTATTATTGTGACAGATAAACAATAACATTT
This sequence comes from Eugnorisma glareosa, assembly GCA_947578425.1. Taxonomy (NCBI): domain Eukaryota; kingdom Metazoa; phylum Arthropoda; class Insecta; order Lepidoptera; family Noctuidae; genus Eugnorisma; species Eugnorisma glareosa. The sequence goes on along the minus strand of OX387960.1, from coordinate 11,275,483 downwards.
GAATGTGTTCTACTGTGTTTTAAGATCTATAAACATTTGGATGCGGTGACAAATACAATGATGAATCGGGCTACGGTGAGTTTCATTTGTTTTTATTTTTATGTCATTATTCATTATGCGTAGCTAATGAATATGCTCTTGGAAAGTAAACAGTTACATTTTGTTTGTTATGTTCAGAATATTTCAGCAAAATACTAAATACATACCATTAATTTATTACTGTTATTAAAAAAAAAAACTGAGTTCAGGATTTTAAACTTTTCACGTTGGTCTTTTGGCACTGTCACGCTCACGACAGTGAGCGCGACAGTGCGAAAAGACCAACGTGAAAAGTAAAAAGTCGACCACTTTTCAACCGTATTACTCAGAGCATAAGGGTGAAAATTGTTTAACAGAATAGATTAAGTTACATATGTTTCAATATAGACATAGTTAGACATAAACTTCCGGTATATTTGCCAAGTAAATACGTCTTAAGCTATACTTTGTAGTCATAAGTTACATTATATGATTTGTTTTAGTAATAAATACCAAACATTCAACTTCTTGTATTGTTATTTATAAAATATGTTCGCGCTAGTAGTCATAACAAAACATGTTCAGGAATTTTTCATCTAGGTTACGATGTGAGTGTGGAGAGCCTTGTTGGTCTATTCGTCGCAAGCGCGACTGCTGAGCATAAGTAGCTGGGTTCGATTCCCAGGCTAGGCAAAGTGTACTTTATAGGGTTTTTCCATCAGGACATTCTCTGTAGCAGCCACGGAGTCGGGGTTTGTGCCTGGTTGATGCTCGCCTCCTATTACACAGGAGATTCAAATTTTTTAATGTCAAAAACTTCGTTATTTTCAAGTCAGTGTCAGGTTGTATGTTAACTGAAATATGATTTGCGACCGTAATAAATATGGTTTTGATGAGTTATAATTATTAAATTCACACAACCATCTAAGCTCATTTAATCGTTATCCCAATGAAAAATTCATTTCAAGGCTTTTTCATGAAAAAGTCATTCAGTTCAACCTGAAACTGAGTTGCAAATTGCAAAAAACGTAAGAAAAATTGTATTTAGCGGGCTACATCAGGGCTCGGAACCGGTTTAAAAAGAGCGGTTAATTTCGGTTAAATACCGGTAAATATATCGTTCCTTCATTTACCGGTTAAACAAGTGAACTGTTTTTATGTAACTCAAATGATAAAGGTTACCGGTTACATAAGTACAAACGGTTTTGACACCCAAATTAACCGGTTAATTCCATAATTAAAAAGAATGGTTTTTGACACTTCCAACAAGTCTTAGTGACATTATTATGAAAAAAAAATGTTTGATCTGAGGACGTCAAATACAACCGGAGAACTTAAATGATGCAGGTAGATATAATTCGACTTGCTTATTTTCGCGCCCACAAGCGTCCAGACCTTGCGAGCAGGGACTGAAAGCAGTTACGGTTAGAGGTTAAGATACCTCAAAAAAATATCGGTACCGTTTTAAAATAAAGGTTGAGCTATACCGATACCTTTATAAATAAAGGTTGGGTTGTACCGTTAATTAACCCTTAGGGCGTTCGTGCACGGTCCAAACGCCTCCTGCCGGAGGCTCTACGCGGGGGTCGTGCGGTCCATGGCCCTTTACGGGGCCCCGGTGTGGGCGCGTTCCTTGAGGCGGCGAGCCGCCCACTACCTGAACGCGCCCCAAAATGTGGTAGCCGTAAGGCTGGTCCGGGGATACCGCACGATCTCCGGCGAGGCGGCGAGCCTCCTTGCCGGATTGCCGCCATGGGATCTGGAGGCGATAGTCCTCGCGCGCCTACACGAATGGCGCGTGGAGGCACTACGCCGGGTGGTAACTCCGCTGCCGCGGCAAATTGTCGCTCAGCGGACAGACCTCCGGCGCGATCTCATAGCGACATGGAGAGAGCGACTGTCGCAACCCCGTGCAGGGCACGTCACAATAGTGGTGATAAGTCCCCTCTTTGAGGAGTGGCTAGAGAGGCGCCACGGCGCCCTCACCTTCCGCCTGACGCAGGTCCTCACCGGACACGGTTGTTTCGGGAGGTTCCTGCACCGAATCGGGCGGGAGGAAACGCCCGGGTGCTACCATTGTGAGGATCGACCGGAGGACACGGTGGAGCACACGGTGGAGATCTGCCCCGCGTGGGCGGAGCACCGCCGTGTCCTCGTAGCGGCGATCGGCGGCGGTGACCTCTCGCTTCCGGCCTTGGTTCATTCCATGGTCCGGAGCGAGACGGAATGGGACGCCGTCACCTCCTTCTGCGAAGCAGTCATGCTAGCGAAGGAGGTGGCGGAACGTGAGAGGGAGAGAACCTCACGTCCCAGCCGCCGCGGGAGACGCACCGGGCGTCGGGGGCCACGTGGTGGCCCCCGGCCACCGTAGGCGCGGGCCTGTGGACGGTGAGCTATGGGCTAGCTCGCCGTCCGTCCGTCTTATGACGACAGGCCGTGTCGACGGCGCGTTCGTGTTCCACGCGCGCCTCAAGGAGAGTCAGCAAACAGGGAGGGGTCCGTAAGGACCGACGCCTGCCAGGGTTGCGGGACTGTTCGAAAGAGATACCGCGGCCCTGGAACACAAAGGGCAAAGGAAGGAACATGGATGGGTTTTAGTCAGTAAAAGTCTGACACTCCCTCCTGCTCAGCCCAGAGCGGGAGGGGTTATTTGATGATTTCCCATGGGTAAAATAAAAAAAAAAAGGGCTTTCGTGCACTACAAAGAATTTTACTGTCCGGCTGTCCGTTTTTTTACGGTCCGATGTGGCATGAAAAAATCGGATGATTGGCATGTGCAATTGTCCATCTTTTAAAATAAACATTTTTAAAGGTAATAGTGTTTCTACCGAAACATACCGTTAAGCATTCTCAAACACAAAATTCCGCTAATGAAAAAAAAACAGTACCGAAATATTTCGGTAACCCATAATTAACGGTATGACGTCATACTGAAATTTAATGGTACCTTATTTTTTGGGTAATGCAGTCCCTGCGTGCGAGCGAGGATGGCGTGAGCCGGGGACCTTATCAAACTTGGTTTTAACCGGTTAAATTGTCACTATCAAAACCAAAACTCATTAAACCCGGTTTTCCGCATAAACCGGTAAAACCGATAAAGCGCAACTTTTAACCTAAATCGATTTCAGTTTGGAGTCAATGACCATAACCGGGTAACAATTTCAACCGGTTGCCGAGCCCTGGGCTACATACTCAAATCAGAAACCGGTTAATAGACTAGGTATATTACAGGTTAACGTTTCCACATTCCCCCGCCGATAAGGAATCTTAAATGTCTTGGCACCTTCAGAGCTCGACTGCGGCAGTTTCTTGTCGAATCGCAGAAAAAATCCCCACATCCCCCCCAAAACCATCATCTGACTGTCTGCTGTTTTCTTCCCGAATCAATCTGTCTATCTATACCGTAACTCGTGGTCACAAACCTGTGAACAAGGGGGTTCTTAGTAATTTAATAGTTTGTGAATCTTTTGTTGGTCAATAATTATAATTAGGTACCTTAACATGTTATAAACCTATATCTATCTATTTTAACATAAATTTAATCTAGCCAAATCGTTTACTTTTGTTATACGCACTTACGCTGCTATAATATTAGTATTATACACTTATTTATACACTTATAATTACTCATATAAACACTATACATTTAACATAATAAATACTCAAGTATTAAAACACATTCCAATTAACAAGAACGTTTCCAATACACTAAGCTTACTGTAAAATACTTGATTTAAGTTGAGGGTATACTTACACAATTTTATCCGTGCATGAACAACACTTTATCACAAAACCAATTTATCTCGTCTGCTCGACGTCCGTATGTCACTACAGGGATCCAGCAGAATATCAGCGTCAGGTGCATGCCTGACACATGCTGAGCTGGACTCCCATTTGGTGCAACCTTGAGGCGCACACCGCACCTTGTTTTAAATACTCGTTATTTTATTGAAGTTTGTCATGGTGTTACCATACTTATTTCATAAATTATGTTTTCCTTTTTGCAAATTGGCACCGTGTTTTTTATTTTTATAGGTTTTTAAAGAATGTTCATGTAAATTTTATAATTTAATTGTACTTCCGTGTGTTGTGTCTTTTGTGTTCACTAAATAAATGATTTATCTATCTTATCTATCTATCTAACGTAAGTACTTATGTAGGTAAATAAAGTCTATCGTTACTTACGATTTGTCACAATGATGTCAACTCATTACGAACCAGTTGCTAACACATCTGTCCTTGATAAGGGTTCCTGAAGTCATGGCTATATAATTATCCAGATCGTCTGTCGTGTTGCTAGCCACTTGACGTCTTTATCTTTACACAATGGTGCATAAATTAACTTCGATTTATATTTAATAGTTCCGACTGCCCGATTGACAGATAAGGCAGACTACGAATATAGAGATATGGAATTTGAAAAATACTAAGGGCGCTACGGTTTGATTCGGCTACACTGGCGGTATAATCCAACCTATTATATAGATATACTAGACTTCCTATGAGACTGACATCTGAGTTTTACCGATGTTTCTTCTCAAGAGTATTCATTGGGGAAACTCAGACCTAATATAGTTTAAAGTACAAAATTAAAGCTGTTGTTTTAAAAACTAACTTACAAAAATATAGATAACTCCAGCTGTTACCCGCGACTTCGTCCGCGGGTTAATTTTGATGTTTCACTATGTGTGAGAAAAAAGCCTATGTCCTTTCCAGGATATAATCTATCTCCTTGCCAAATTTCATAACGATCCGATCAGCCGTTTAGTCGTGAACAAACAGAGTTACTTTCGGATTTTAATATTAAGGATAAACATCGACGCGGAAACTGTTGTTACCACGTAGAAAGTTTTCACTGGTAATTTAAAAAAAAAAGCTGTTCTATACATTTTGATTCCGTTCAGTTTTCGAATTGAAGACGCCTTCGTAGTGACACACTCACATAGCTTGTTAAACACTCATTACTTTAAGTAAACACGTTACTCATTGTCAGTCATTGTCACTACTTTTTCCTCACTGGTTTTTGTTCATGAAATAATTTACGTTAGGCAAGTGTATGATGTTATTAATAGAATATTACTGCGATATCCTCTTCGTTGTTGGGTTCGAAACCCAGGTCAGGGAAAGTGTTATTGGGTTTTACTATCAGGAATTGCTCAGTAGCAAGCCTAGCAGTATTGGACGTTTATATAACTTGAGAAATATAGGTGTACTATAGAGAGGCTGTACACATCCACCCAACTTCTCGGATATTATAGGCGTCATGTTGGCTTCGAACAATGCAAAGTTCAGAGGCTGCAAGAGACTTTGTATTGTGACAACTAAGACTAACATCCGCCTTACAATTTATAAGTGCCTGTTATTAATGGACTAATTTAGCTAGTTATTGAAATTAATGGGGAAACATTACAAGAATTATAATTTAAGGATAATAATTAATGGTTTTTAGCACTCGTACCTATTTTGTATTTCATAATTATTTTTTACCTAAAACGTAAGAATGATTTAAGACTAGCGCCCCTCATTCGCACGGTTTTTCCGTTTTGATAAAACATGCATTTAATAATTAGGTACGTTTAAGTTTTGTGAATCAAAATCCTTTGTTCGTGATTTAAAAGAACAACGTAAAGAACACAGCCAGACAGACGAAACGACAGACGAAATATTTTATAATGTGTAAATGTGCTCCACCCTAGGTCGCATCATCGTTTCACATCAGGAGATTTGCGGCCAAACGCAAGCCTAATAATTATTTTAAAAAAAAGGGATGATGGTATTTACCAAGTTACCGTAGTACCTACTAACTAGACCGTGGAGGTCGAATAGGTAGCCGCGAATAGGTAGCCGCACCATGTAAAATGCTGGTATTCAGCAGAGCAAAACGCTGGTGCCCACCATAGTTGGAAAAGGCTAGGCAGATGATGCCGACGTATAGGATGAGCAACCGTTATTGGACAACTGAAAATTGTAAAAAGAATGGGATGGTTAAGTTTTTTTTTAAGTAATTTGAAATCTAAGAATGGTACCTACCAAAATCAGATTTCCGTTGAGTTATTGGTCAGAAACCGATAAGTTATCATGAATCGCCCACATTCATGGCAGTTTCATCATCAATGTCAAACCATGTATCTAGATTATAGTTGTAAATAAACCGTTTTAAACCAAAATCAGTGGTTTAAAACCCGTTTTAAATTTGTTTAAAACGGTTTAAAACCACGACCACGTGGGCCGTACATTGATTACGAATTACTTAAAAAAATAGTTTAAAAGGCTAATTGAAATCATTTACCATTTTTATTAATATATGTGAAGTCATATATCATATTTATACTACTATTTAGGATTAAACACTGAAAACAATCATGTTTTGGGTATTTATTAAAATAAAACGGCAATGCCGCATTTTTATTTTTCACTTTGCTACCAAAATCGCAACGGGGAGAGATGGGGCAGGTAGGGATCGATTTTAAGTTTGTCTGTCATGTTAATGAAGGTTATTTTAAAACATTTTTATTTTATTTTCCTTTTATATATTCTAAATCAGGAAGGAGGTTTGGTCTAGATAACTTCGTGTAAAGCCTCAGTGCATTCCAAAAAAAACCATTCTAAACCATATTAAACCGCTAAGTGTGGTTTTAAATCGTTTTAAACCAAAAAGACGGTTTAAAACAAAATGGTTTAAAATTCGTTTTGCATCTCTAATCTAGATACAGAAAAACATATGTATACATAGATATTGGTATATGCCCCATGGGTATGTATCATCTCATTCATCACTGACTACTTATTGACAATTAGCTACAGAGCAGTGAGCCCATGGGAATTTGGGGCCTACTGGGGATCCAATAAAGCCATTGTTATGGGCAATATTATACTGTCAACAAAATTGTGTGGCTATCAATACTTACCAAACTTTATTTCATAGGTGTGTCTCAAAACATGTTCATGATTTCACGTGTTATTCGTAGCCTACTATGAAAATCTCTGACTTGCAATTTTGCAGTACTCTAAAATGTCGAGTAATATTGTGAAATGATTTTATTTTACGATCCAAACAGTATTAAATTAGTATGTCGATTAGAATAGAGGCTGAGCGATTCCTACGCAATGGGTCACAGGTACGATTCTTACACAGTACGTTGCTGAATAATTTATCTGAAATAGACTTCTTATAATCAGCTGAGGGAATTTTATAATACATACTAATTACATATTATAAAGAAGTAAAGTTTGTGAGGTTGTAGAGGGGCGTAATCTCTTAATGTACTGAACCGATTTGGAAAATTATTTTACTAATAGGAAGCTACATTATCCCCGAGGTCTCTCCCCATGACTTCCAGTTGTTTCGGGCCAGGGCTAATGTGGACCACTAGCCGTTAGCTTTGTCCAGCTCGTCCCGCCATCTTCTGCGAGGTCTGCCGCGACGCCTTCTGGCTGTATCAGGGCTCCAGAAAGTGATTATTTTGACCGACAGCTCATTGGGCATGCGGCAGAGGTGGCCAGTCCAGTCCCACTTCATCTTAGCGGCTTTTTGAGCAACGTCAGTAATTTGTGTTATCGAGCGCAGTGTGGTGTTGCGTACATGCGTCAAATAACCAAACAAATAACATTTTTATTTTTTTCAGGTACTTATTCTGGTGCTGTGTGCTGCTATCCTAGTAAATGAAGTCACTAGTTATGTAATACTACCCCCAATTAGCAAAACTACACAAAATGCACTCGAAACGAGTGCGGAGAAGAACATCACATCGAAAAACGGAAAGTCTGATGATTATAACAAATACAGTTATATTATAACAACCTATTTATAGTATTAGTACATATAATTAGTATTTTTTAAATTATTACTTTATAAATCATAAGTCTCAAGCATTTTTTTAAGAAACTCTTCCTATTATGGTGTATTCTTTAAAGATCTAAACGTTTTTCTAACAATAAAGTGATGATTAAAATATATTTATAACACTTTTTAATTTGAAAATTTCTATAAATTAATCTATGAATACCATAGTTATTGTGAGCTATAATTTTGTTCCAAAGTATGTATGCCTAAGAACAATTCAAACAAATATTTTTTATCAGATAATGCAATTAATCACTATTCCCTACATGTGATAATTATTTTATATTCCTAGTGTATGTGTAAAATCAGTGATAATAAACATAAGTAAAAATTGAGAAATGATGTTTAGCTTTTATTTTATTCCAATGGCCACCTAAACCAAACAAAACTTTATAGCTTAGTGATTGGGACGAGATCCGCGAACTCGCAAAACTTAAAAAAAAAAACAAAAGTTTCAATTAGGAGGCCTCGTGCCTTCGGATTTCAGAAACCGGCCAAATGCGCGTCGGATTCGCGCACGAAGGGGTCCGTACCAATATGTAAAAAAACACTCGTTTGTTGTATGGAAAAACCTTAAAATATTTATTTTATTCTGTTTTTAGTATTTGTTGTTATAGCGGCAACGAAATCTGTGAAAATCTCAACTGTAGCTAGACAGTATCATGGTTCATGAGATACAGCCTGGTGACAGACAGTCAGACAAACACACGGACAGTGAGTCTTAATAATAGGGTCCCGTTTTTACCTCTTGCGTACAGAACCCTAAAACCTATTTCGGATTTCAAAAAACCTCCAAAGGATACCAACTCAGCGACGTTGGTCTTCATCGTACGGGGCCTGAACCAAAAACACAACAGGCATATCTCATGAAGAAAATATTGAGGTGTTGCACGCAGGGTTGGCATGATTAAAACAAGTTGTTTTAAAACACATGTTTAAAACAGTGTTTAAAACAGTTTTATTTTAAACAGTGTTTTTTTTTTTGTATAATACAACAAGAAAAATACAAGCGTTAAAACTACTTTTCATGGCGAATTAATGGATATAAAATGAAAATAAATTAATATTTATGAGTCTAAATAGCTTATGACATAATTATAACCAGCTGATTCTTTTCACAAGTCCAACTAGTTCTTTCTTACATTTTTATTGGTCTTCAGTGTCGTATTTTCTTGAGGAATCGACGTGAATTGTGCCCAAATTGCTTGCTTTTTACGTCCTGGAGTTGAAATTTTTATGAGGTGTTATCAGACGAAAAATTACTAACGAAATGAAATATTAGAAAGAAAGGCAATCGTATTTACAGAATTCTTAAGTAATTCCCCGCCGGCAAAGGCCCTGTTAAGAAAGTCCCTAATGTCGGCTGTCGTAAGAAAGTAAATCAGTGGACTAATGGTTATTCCCTTCATTTTAATAGAAACGTCGGTTTTGCCCCTATTCATAGAATAGAATTCATAGCTCATAGGTAATTCCCCGCCGGTATAGTCCCGCTAGGAAAGTCTCTATGTCGCCTAATTTAAAAATCAACATTAGTTAGAACATGCAGGGTGAATGTAAAGCGTTCAGTATTGATTAGAGATACGCAACATAAAATAAATGTATAACCATTGATCGTTTTTTAGTAAATATTTAATTTAATAGGGCGAATTTGAAAAGATCTAGTCTAGAAATTAAATATTATAGGTCGAATTAATTTGAAATCATACCTAAATAAACACTTGTTTAAAACAATTTGAACTGCTTGTTTTGTAAAATTTAAAAAAAAAACTGTTTTTTTTTCAGCCCTGGTTGCACGAATTTATATTTTTCAAGTACTTACCTACCTATATTCAACACGAATACAACTTATTTTCCTAGAAAGTGGCCCTTGTCCTCATAGCGACATTCGCTATACATAAAGCATTATAAACATTCTAATGCATTTAAACAAAGTTTATAGAACAACAAGATTTTTTTTAATGTTGTTTTGCAAGCATGGTTAAGGTTCAATTTACTAGAAATGTAATATGTATGTTAGTCTGTAAGGTAGTATCTATGGGCCAAAGTATGATGGATTTTGTTGTATTTAGGTAGGTACACTCTTTTTACCAAAATACAGCATTCAAAAATGTATAATTTTCTCATAACAATAATGAATACAAAGCATACTTACTCTTATTCATTAATAGCAGTCAAGAGTCATAAGTCAGTGACATATTTAAATTATTTACAGGCTTATCAAGCGCCCACTCCGGAAGTGTGTCACAGAATAATGAGACTTATTTTTACATAACACAAAATGGCGAATAGAGTAGCTATACGGAGAAATAAATGAATAAATCTACTTCTTTTGCTTAGCGTATCGAAAGCAAAACGTTCAAATATGTTAAGTCCTAAATTCAGTTACGCGTCCTACGCGAACTCCTTTTGTTGATGCAGTCGAACTGTTTCAACGGTCATCAAGTGCGCAGGTGACACTTTATGCACAAACTTCTCATAAAGTTTAAGTAAAAAGGAATGGCCCACTTTGATAGCTTTCTCTTACCCATAGCTCTCACCAATCGAATTCTGCAGGACTATTCTATTGCGTATCTCTATTGACAGCTCATCAGTTCATAGTTACGAGTTTTGATATACAATGACCGTTGTTGTTTGTTTCATCTGACGCTACCCGTGCAGAACTGTCATTTTATATCAAAACTCGTAACTATGAACTGTCAACAGAGGTACGCTGGTCTCATGAGGTACTTACAATTTATGAAAAAATATTTAATGTTTAGTTGTATAAAACCCACCTACCTACTGAAAAATAACTTTAGCTAGCGATATTTTTATCAATAAAATAAATGAGCTCTTTCAATTGAAATACAAAGATTCTTTAGAACAGCAACTGTGAAGTTGGGAACAACAAGTCCATTTGTCGAATGTAAACATAAATATTGACACAGTCTCTCTTTGTTGGTTGCAATTGAAGTTAGATATGTTATCAGACTACTGTGAAACAGAGCCGATATTATTATTCATCAATATAATTTCGTTAGGTAGGTATGACAATACCTATGTAAATACATATCTCCTTTATAAAAAAATAGAACATAATAAAAACTATAGGCATGCAAAAATCCAAGCGCAGTTCGAGAAATCCATACTGAGGAGAAACCTTTTGACATTACAAACCGCATCGAGGCAGCTGCCTTCTGCACTTAACTCTTGACACAGCTATTCAGTGATAGCTTCTTGAGACCTACGTTTAGTTTAGTGATATTAATAAATTCCTGGTTTGATACCACCTAATACGCAGGTATTGTTATTAAATGTAATGTATGTATATACGGTCGAACAAGCTATTTGGTATACACGCGGAAATTTTAACAATCCCATGCCGAAGCGTATACTTTTCCAAATTTTATTTAATAAAGCTTTTTTCATTAAAAGACTGACTCTTAATGACATAAGCTTCATAAAATAAAATTGCAAACAGTACTTTTGGCAGTGTACTAGGATTGTGAATATTTGTGCGTGTATACCAAATAGCTTCTTCGACCGTACCTATCGGTATTTGGTAACTGGTCAATGGGGAAGGCAAGTCAAAGCTGATTGTAGATGGCGTGTCCATAGCTTAGTCCCAGTCTGACCAATGAGGTCAAGCTATTTTGAACTATAAAATGACATTGACAGATCTTCAACCAATGACGATGCTTGGTACAAGCTATGCTAGCACATTAGATTTGCGGTTGCCTTCCCCATTGATGACCAATTTTAGAATTATCAGATGATTATTTCCGAATATTTTAAAACACGAATCTGTAAAACGGAAAATTCCACAAATAATGACACACCATACAAATGGTTATTGTTAATCCACGGCCACTGTTACAAACGGCAGCTTTGTCACTGTTTACTCGCACTACGTCACAAATGACGTTTAGAAACTGACGAGGTACTTCGTAACTGAAGTTGTGCGCTCATCGCAATCCCAGCTCCACAAATTTTATCAATACAGTCGCTTCTAGGCGATGTCCTGCGCTGTGGTGCACCCAATTGGGTTAACCCCAATAAAACAGCAACTATCTTCCCTTATTTTATTCTTGATCTATACATGAAACAGAAATACATACAAACGCCAAACAAATATCCAATGTGAAGAATATCTACTAGATGCAAGTGTCATCGGCCCGTCTCCTGGTGGACGGCATAGGTTCCTTGTACCGTTGCATAGATCTCCAACAAGCCTTGGCAGAAGCACTGTATGTGTCCATGTACTCTGTTCTGCCTGGGTACTCTGTGTACCAAGTCTGTACGGACCTTGGAGCTACCCCCGTTTGGATTACACCTGGTGGTTAAATAGTCTTATTAAAGCAAAGCCCACTTGCACCACAAATCACTTAAAGTGATTAATGGTTAACAAGCAGTATCGAACGCCTATAATACTAATGAGGCCGTATTTTTCTTAGGTCATTTTAAATGCTAGTGAAAACATATTGACATCAGTGCCTTCTTGGTCTAGTAATGGTCGCAACCGCGACTGCTGAGCATGAAGTTCGGGGTTGTATTACCAGGTCAGACAAACTGTTATTGGTTGATCCTTCAGGAATTTCTCAGTAGCAGCCACGGAATCTGAATTAATGTCCGTTTAATAGCAATAGGGTCGCCCCCTATCACTTGAGACTTAAAACTTAAATGGCGAACGCCTATGTAAGTACCTGGAGGTTCGATCGTCGGTCGGACCGTGGGAGGATGGTCGGTGAAGTGGGTCGGGTCCTTGTAACACCGTAACATGCCCAGACTGTGGCCTTCCATCGGTATAGGAGCACTGGATTGCGAAGCTGCTATTATTTGCCTGTAGTCCGACACAGGGAATGCTGTAACGAAAGTATTTGGGCATTTAAGTATGGATGGACAAATCAGTGGGCGGCGCAAACACAAAATAAAATGTGATTGCGGTAAAAGAAGTTAACTAAGGTGCCATTTTGTTGTGAAGCACGAAAAATTTTTCGACTTAATAAACCGCCATGTTATATTAACGTCTGTACGATCAATCACGTGTCATTGGAAGAGTAAAACTTGAACTGCAAAAATTGTCCTTTAATGTTCGGTGAAACAGATTCAGACAGTTGAGAAGGGAACTGGCTGCGGACACAGAACTCAGACCGATACTTTAGTACGGTACATTATCTGACCGGTATCCAGAGCAGCGTCCGTACAATTTGTCTGTAAGTACCTGGTTTGACCGAACCTTCTGTAGAACGTGTAGGCTGATAGTAATTATAAATCCCAATAAAGTTCTAGGAAAAAATATGTATGAGGGCAAGAGAGGGTCTAAAAGAGGATTAACGACAAACGTTAGCATGTCATATGAAAGTTCTGGATGTAATAACACGAGCATGCACTTAAAATTAATTCCAAGTCTGTCTGAGTAATTTTAATTAGTTGATTCGACCCCGTGCTGACCCTCCATATTTATGAGTCAGTCATAATAAGCGCATTGTTCCCGTTGCCACACAAATTATATATATCAGCCAAATGAGAACTTTCCTCAAACAAAGGAAACATAGTGGTGTGGTAACAATAACACAACATATTTGTATTATTATAGTATAGGTATTATACTTTTTGTCTAGTCTATAACAAGATTAATTTTGCAAAATTGTAGCACAATATGTGTAAAAAGTAGTGCTTGGCGCTATGGTGACCTAACACTCCTTTCTCGTATTGATAGGATATTATGGTTTATGGTATAAGTTAAAGTCTCGAATTGTAAGGGAAATAGCTATATATTAATTCACTATACACTTAGTTACAAGACAATGGTAATGGTAATGGTGATGGTAATGGTTTATGAGTACGCGGTGTCTCTAATGAGATCTGAACACGAACTGGCCCACATTTTGGTGAACGAGCGAATGTGCATACTTGCGTTCGATGCAATTATGCATTTTCGCTTAGAGTTCGATTTAAACTCGAACATATTCCCGAGAGCGAGAAGAAATGCGGGATGATAGCTATAAACTAGACTTTCATTATATGGTGTGCACAAAATTATTAAACTACTTAAACACATTTGTTTCTAGTATTCTAAACTGGTATGTATAAAAATATGATTAAACAAGTATAAGCAAAAACATTATGACTTATTGGTCTACTTAAATTATTATAAATTATTAGAAGTTACACTATTGAATCTTCCACAGTAAAAGCAATATTTTGATTGCCTGTGTTCGTAATTTGGTCCCGTTTGATCGCACTATAGTTCGCGCTAGGCCAGCGTTTGGCATAATTGTGTATACGAAAATTGACTTCATTTTTGTCCTTTAGATCACTGGCACTGAGCACTTCACTATACACTTCGTGTCTTCTGGTTGGTTTCGGTGTCAGCGGAGCCGCTGCCAATTCCTGTTGGCAGCAGCTCTCGCTGCGGCGTTGAGGTCTCGGAGGCGGTGGGGTCACAGTGGTCTGCCGCCGGCGGGATCCTCCGCCACCGTGTCCAGCTGCGGCCTTCCGGCACAGGCGACATCGCCCGGTCTGCCACAACCAGACTGCTGCTATGCACAGCGCGATCGCCATCAGCACGTAACATATTACATATTGGTGGATGTCATGCGGCGATATATAATCATCTATTTCGGAGTCACTTTTCTTCAGTTTCTCTATCGCCTCCCCTAGACTGGTCATAGATGTTGTAAGGTTTCCGTCATCAGTCTGTCTTTCTTCATGGATTTTGATGTTAATCAAATGATTAATTTGATCGAATTCAGGTATGTTTATGGTAGGTGTAATGTTCATTTGGTTGGACTGATGACGTATTGAATATAATGAGAAGTCCTTTCCTTTGATGACGCATTCTTGACCTATGCTAATGACCCCGGCTTGGCTCAGCTGACGAACTGTTACACGGTCGCCGCATATTATTTTTATTGTGTAGGTGTCACAACAAAAGTAAAAATGCTGAGAAGTCAAATGTAATTCAAGCCATACGTTAGCGCAGTTGGTTTTTTCTAGTTTACATGTATTGGTATCCGGGTTCTTGTCGCAAAAACTTTCGTCATTTTGCAAGTCTGTTATTGGTTTTAGCAGCTGACAAATGTAAGTGCTTCCATGGTTTAGACATGCTGTTAGTTCTTGTGTCGACATGCTAAAGAAAGAATCCTTCTTCAGGTTGACGGCTACGTATTCTGAGACTGGTATGATTGTGGTCTTAATGGTATTTGTTTGGTGTGGTATAGGTATTATCTTGTACAATTTGAAACTTTCTCTGGATACTAGTGGAAAAGTAACTTCAATTATGACAAATTTTTGAGTCGCTCTGGCTTTGACTTTCAGTAGTTTGTAAAGATACTGAAGATCAGTGTCTAAATTGGCGATTGGTAGTGTGAGTTCGCTTGGCATCTGGCCGTATATGGTTTGGAACTCATGTTTAAGTTGCGTTGGTGGCAGTAAATGTATGCTAATTTGGCCGTGGTAGATGTCTGTTAGAGTATCAAGCAACGTGTCTTGAAGTCGTCTTAATCCTTGCAGCAAGTTGTTTCCAGATATCGCTGACAATGTGAAGTCATTGACGTATGAAATATTTTGTATTTCGCGTTGGAGAGTGCTCGCGTTTTCTTGCAAATTTAAAAGCTTCTTGGTTATTAATTTGTGCTGCTTATTTACAGTGCTCTCCATCCTCTTCATCAGGTTGAATTCTGCTTCGATTACGGATGTTTGGTTTTTCCATAAATTAGAAAGGTGTTTCTCATTGCGATGTATGGTTTCAATGTCCTTTTCATACTGGTCAGCGAAACGTGAGTCCAACACACCGAACAAGTCATTTGCTAGATACCCGACACCGTCGATTAGGCCTCGTCGGCTCCGACCCGTCTTCCCTGCGCGCCGCTGTCTAGCGTGGATATGAAAATGCTGTGTTAGCAAAAGTTCATTATAGTATTCGAGTTCCTGATAATCGTGTCGGGCTTGGTGTACGATCGTATTACAATGACTTTGCGTTTCAATGGTTGCGCATAATTGTTCTTGATAATTTGTTATTTTATTGTAAGTGGTTATACCAGTCCAATAGGGTTCCATGTCGTAGTACATGACTAATGTCCATTTATCCCTAATTAGTTGTACCCTTGATATGGGGTCAAAATAAAGCGTCTGGTTGTTTGGAAATGGTTTTACATCGTGTAAACCGTATGATGGAAAAATCAGCATGAAAAAACTCAGTAAGGTAGTTGCTACAGTTGCGATTTTTGATCTCGGTTTTCTTTTCCTTTCTGTCAATTTGGTTGTTGGCTTTAAATCTGGTTTTGGTGTCGTTACGTTATTCTGGTTAACGGGCAAAATGGAGAGTTTCACAGTTGGGCGTTTCGTGACTCCATTTTTGGTTTTTAATGAAACCGCTCTGGTAAGGCCATCATTTCCTGGGTGTGTGTCGACTACACGTCCAAGAGCCCATTTCCCTGGAGGCAGATTTTCATCATGAATTACCACAAGGTCTCCAATTTCGATGTTTTTTTTGTGGTTTCATCCATTTGCTTCTTGATGAGAGTTGTACCAAGTATTCAGTCTTCCAACGTTTCCAAAGATCTTGGAATAATTTGGTGGTTAGATGCCATCTGGTTCTAGCATCTCGCTCTGTTTCTATAACAGTTGTTCCTGGTCTTCCTGATAAGAAATGAGCTGGTGTAAGGAAGTTAAAATCGTCAGGATCCTCGGATATTGCGCATAGAGGTCGTGAGTTGAGGCACGCTTCTAATCTTGCTAACAACGTGGTGTACTCCTCAAAGGTCAGTCTTTGTTGACCGATAACCCTCTTGAGATGATGTTTAAGACTGCGCACTGCTCGCTCCCATAGACCGCCGGCATTAGGCCAGCTAGGGACATTAAAGTGCCATTCTATGCCCATCTCTGTTATCTCGGTCATAAAACTTTCACTGAATCCTTGGTGAAGCTGGTTAAATTGTTTCTGTATCATCCTGTTTGCTCCCACGAAGTTAGTGCCGTTGTCACTGTACATGTGTCGTGGCGCCCCTTTTCTGGCTGCCATTCTGGTTAGAGCTGCCAAAAAGGTGGAGCTGGTCAGGTCTGACACGAGTTCTAGATGTACCGCTTTCGTGACCATACATACAAAAACTGCAATGTATCCTTTTGTGGTTTTGATTCCCCGTCCTTTATTCGCTTTGACCTCTACGAAGCCTGTGTAGTCTACGCCGCAGTGATAAAATGCATGTTCTGGATTCACCCTTGGTTCGGGTAAATCTCCCATGAGCTGGTGCTGCCGTATGGGATTTTGTTTTCTGCATATCACACATTTTCTTATAAACTTTTTTGTGGCCATATATCCGCCGATAATCCAGTACTGTTGTCGTAGATTTGCTAATGTCAAACGCGCTCCGCCATGGAAGGTGAGTTTATGAGCTTGATCGATGATTAATATGGTTAGCTGATGATCGTGAGGTAAGATGATGGGATGTTTCATCTCCGGACTCATGTCAGCGTTTTTCAATCTACCACCCACACGTATAATTCCGTGTTCATCTATGGTTGGGTTCAAACTCAAAAGCTTGCTTTTGGAGTGCACTCTTCCGTATTTGTTTATTGACTCTAGGTCATTTGCAAATTCTGCTTGCTGAACATTTTTAATTATCAGCTGTTTAGCGCGACGGAGCTCGTGTAATTCGAGGTATGGCCGGTGAACTTGTTTGTTTGAAGTGGGCAATCGCAGTATCCACGCAAAAATACGTATGATTTTTGTAATGGTGCTGTATTGGTTTATCAATTGTTTAATAATTGCGGTAGTCAGCGATTCTGTTGGTTGTTCAATGACTACCGCGTTGGTTTGTTTGGAAATAGACCGCTTAACTTCTAAATCCGTCTCATAGCTGGTATGATGGTTTTCTTGGTTCGTGTATGATGGCAGCCATGACGGCCCTTGCCACCATAACTTGTGGTCTTTGAGTTGCCTGACAGTCAAACCGCGACTTGCACAGTCCGCTGGATTATCTGTCGTCTTCACATATTGCCAATGTTTTGATGGTATGGTTTTGGTGATTGTTGTTACCCGATTTGCTACGAATGGTTTCCATCGGGCTGGATGTCCTTGTATCCATCCTAGTACTGCAGTTGAATCAGTCCAGCAGTAGATCTCCGTAGGGTAATCTGATAAGCAGCTTCTGACTTTTTGCATTAGCTGAGCTAGCAGATGAGCGCCCATTAACTCCAGTCTCGGTATAGATAAGACTTTGCTTATGGGTGCTAACCTGGCCTTCCCGGCAACTAATGTGATGGTTGTCCCTTCTTTGGTTACTACTTTGCAATAGATTACACATGCGTATGCCTTGTTAGAGGCGTCGCAGAATCCGTACAATTCTATACTTTGGTTTTTTCCCATTCCTAACCATCTGTTGACTTCTATGTTGTTTATGTCCGGAAGTTCTTGTTTCAGTTTAGTCCATTCTGAGTTCATTTCCTCTGGTAGGGCGTCATCCCATTTTATGTTAGACAACCAGATATTTTGAAACAGGAGCTTCATGGTAGTGCTCAAGGGGGTTAACCACCCTAATGGATCGAACAGCTTGGAAATGTCTGAAAGTAGGGCTCTTTTGGTAATAGTTGCAGGTGATTCGGGTTTTATTTTCGAGTTGAAGGTAAAATTATCTTTCTGTGGGTTC
This sequence comes from Eugnorisma glareosa, assembly GCA_947578425.1. Classification (NCBI taxonomy): domain Eukaryota; kingdom Metazoa; phylum Arthropoda; class Insecta; order Lepidoptera; family Noctuidae; genus Eugnorisma; species Eugnorisma glareosa. The sequence continues at coordinate 11,256,994 of OX387960.1, read as the reverse complement.
CAACCGAGACCCAATGTTTTGGTGGAATCGCTCTGCTTGAACTCGTATGTTGACTGGTCACATTGCTCTCTCTCCAAATCGGTTAGTAGCTCTGGTTTGTTCGAGGTCCATTTTCTAAGATTAAATCCACCCAATCGGCATAATTTTATGAGATCGGATTTCAGTTTGTTCGCTGCTTCCATTGAGTGACGCCCTCCGCAAAAATCATCCATATAGAAACTTTCCTCCAATTCTTTTGCAGCGTCAGGCAATTTTTGTCGTTCATCAGATGCTAGTTGTTTTAAACACATCATCGCTAAGAAGCCCGCTGGTTTGGTTCCATATGTTAGTGTGACGAGTTGATACGACTTTATAGGTTGGTTTTTTGACTCTCGCCATAATACTTTTTGGTAAGTTTGATCTTCTTGGTGCACTCGGATCATTCTGTACATCTTCTCGATATCAGAAGTATATACAAATTGAAATTGTCTCCATTTCAGGATAAGCTCTTGAAGATCCTTTTGTATATTTGGACCCCTGTACATGACGTCATTTAGACTGTAACCTGATGATGACTTTGCCGAGGCGTTGAAAACTACTCTCAGTTTGGTAGTGGTAGATTCAGCCCGAATGACTGCATGGTGTGGTAAGTAGCATTCGGGCGCCTGGTTAATGTTGCATGGTGTCATGTGGTTTAATGTAAAATATTCATCCATGAATTTTTTGTAATCTGATTTCAATTCGCTGTTCCTCTCAAATTTTTTCTCTAAGTTCCTGAATTGAGCTAATGCTTGTTTTTTGGTTTCTCCCAACTTGTCATAGTGTTCCGGTTTAAGCGGTAGTCGGACTTCATACCTTCCGTCCTCAAGTCTCTTTGTGGTTTTAATAAAGAATTGTAAGCACTCATGGTCATCGTTGGACATCTCTATCTTCTGGTTAATGTCTTCGTTTTCCCAATATTTCAGAAGGTCTTCTGTGTTGTTGAGAATTACGTTGCATTGGTAATGTGGTTTCATGGATCCACAGAGTAGCCATCCTAGCTGCGTCTGTTGAGCGATTGGTTGATTGGCTTTGTCTCCTCTTAAGATTCCTCCTAACATTATCTTGCTATAGACATCTGCACCTAGTAGCATGTCTACGGGTCTGCTTATATGGAACTCCGGATCGGCCAATTGTATCCCTTGGATATGGTTCCACGTTGTTGGTTTAGTAAACGTGTTGTTTGGCAGTCGTTTGATCAAATTGTTCATTATAATAATGTTCGTGTCACAAGTAAATTCACTGTTTGTAGACTGTAGTGTTACCTGTAACATTCCCTTCGCGTTGTTTTCTTTTTCACCAACACCGTAAATTTGACCTTTAAAACGATCTCTCTTTAATCCCAATATTTGCGCTGCGTTTTCGGTGATTAACGACAGTTGAGAACCCTGGTCAACTAAAGCTCTCATCTTGTGCAGTGTTCCATCAGCTCCCTTGACTTTTATAATTGCGGTGGCTAAAAGTACTTCAGATATGTCATCCCAAGACACGTGAGATGACCTAGATGTGCGTGTTTTGGTTGCAACACTCGTGTTGGAGATTTCTTCTGCTGACGCAGTTGGACTTTGTTTTGCTAATGCTTCGTGAAGTAAAGTGTTGTGCGTACCTAGGCATTTGCGACATCGTTTGCTCGACTGACATGATTTATTGTTATGACTGTATAGACAGTTTTGGCAGTAATTTAATTGCTCAATTTTGTTTGCCTTTTGCTCATGATTCATTTGCAAAAAAGTAGGGCAACGCCACAATCTGTGTTCTGAATTGCACAATGCGCAGGTTATCGATTGTGACACATGTAACGCGTTCATGTTAGACTTTGAATTGTCTTTGTTGCCTGATTGATGGTTATTGTGGTGAAAACTTTTCTTCTGGTTTTGGTTATAGTTCTTGCTTGATTGATGCAGCGTGGTTTTTTGGTTAGCTGGTTCCTGCTTGCGCCGAGATGCTTCTAGCGCTGTAAATTTCGTTTCCAAGAATTCCAGGAACTCCTGTAGATCGGGTAGCTCTCTAGGATTCTTGACCGATTCTATATATTCGGTGAAAGTATCGTCATCAAGCTTTTGCGCTAAGAGATGCACTAAAAGTGGATCCCAAGTTGTTATATCAACTCCCAGATTCTGTATAGCGTGCAACGTCTCCTTAGTTATGTCATGCAGCTTTTTGATCGTGGTTAGAGACTGCTGTTGTATGTTGGGAAGCCCGAGCAGTATATTTATATGGGACGTGAAAATTAATTTCTTGTTGCCATACCTATGGTTTAAAATCTTCCAACATACATGATAATTGTCAGAGCTAATCTGTAAATGATGAATCAGACGCTCTGCTTCTCCAGTCACCTTACTCTTCAAAAACTGCATTTTTTGTGCATTGGACATCGACGGGTTTTTGTCGACCGCTTCGGTAAACAAGTCTTTGAACGGAACCCATTGATTATAAGTCCCATTGAACACGGGGATGTCCATCTTTGGAGCTGACTTTTCACGGTGCTTCACTGCCCACATCTTTTTGTTGATGTCGTTGGTCAGCTCACTGTACTTTTCCTCGTGTTTGCAGAATTCCATTTGGTACGTAATATCGTCGTCTCCATCTTCACCTTCAATTTCCCAATGAAGCTTGTCGATCTCACCCCATCGGCTATCCAGCGATTTTAGAGCGTTTTCGAATTGCCATTGATTCTCGAAATTATCGACTTGTATATTACTCACGGTTCTCATGAACGCTTTGAAATTAATATTCTGCCTCTTTATTAATCCGTTCAGCTTGCTGGAGCCTCTATCTTTATATAGTAAACTCTCTCGCTGTGAGGACTCCTCATAGCGCGGCGACGACGTACCTGGTTGTGGCTGCGCCGCCTCTTCTTCCTGTCGACGATGGTCTGCGCCTATCTGTTGGCTAGCCCGGTTACCTGGTAAAGGTTGCACTGCTTCCGTCTTGGCTTTATAAGGGCTTTCATCTTTCAGCTGCGCCGCGCCTAACTGTCTCATAGTTTTGTTAATTATCTCCTTTGTTTTCAAATAAACTTCCTGGGCTGTTTCAAAACAACCTTTTTTGAAGTAAATATGGTCCGAATCTTCAAACTCGATCATTTTCCTGTGGTTTTCTTGATAATCGCGCCAGTATGCTTCCAGCATATTAGCCTTGCGCTTGTAATTATCGATGGTTTTCCTCTCGGACCCATCCTTCTTTATGTTGGTTAAAAACTTGTCCAGGATATCATAGAGTTCCGTTTGGTTGATGAACAGAGAATCGGAATCCATATTTAAAGTTGGTTTGGAAATATTCGGTAATGGTTAGTATAAATAAATGGTTTGGTCTGACCTTATTGTGCCCCAACCGACCGTCTCAGCAATCCGTGGTTCTTCAAATTGCAGCGATCTTCTAGTTCGCGTGCCACTGTTTCACTTGGTAGTCACTGGTAAATAAATGCTCGAAGGACCATGTAAAAAGTAGTGCTTGGCGCTATGGTGACCTAACACTCCTTTCTCGTATTGATAGGATATTATGGTTTATGGTATAAGTTAAAGTCTCGAATTGTAAGGGAAATAGCTATATATTAATTCACTATACACTTAGTTACAAGACAATGGTAATGGTAATGGTGATGGTAATGGTTTATGAGTACGCGGTGTCTCTAATGAGATCTGAACACGAACTGGCCCACATTTTGGTGAACGAGCGAATGTGCATACTTGCGTTCGATGCAATTATGCATTTTCGCTTAGTGTTCGATTTAAACTCGAACAATATGTAACGTGAAACTTCAGCTTCGTTTCCACACATACATACTTAAACTCACACCACTTTCCCCATGGAGGCAGGCAGATACCATCTTCGTTTCCATCTACACTAATATTATAAAGAGGAACGATTTGTATGTATGTTTGTAATGAATAAACTCAAAAACGACTGCACCTATTTCAAAAATTCTTTCACCATTAGAAAGCTACATTCACCATGAGTAATATAGGTATGACGGCAGGCGGGACGGGCCGCTATTTTCTAAATAAAGTAAGTACTCGGTTTGTTTTTGTTTGAACACGTACAACTCTGTGGTTTACACGCTAATAACTGACTAAGTTTGTTTTCCCGGTAACAAAGAAAAATAAAAGCCTGATAAGTATTTAAGTTGAAGTTCATACTCACATCTCTTCTTGTACGTGGCTTGATACATCGTCTGCATTTTCCCGTCGAGGTCATCGCAGGGGTGATCCAGAATGTCATTGGTCACATCTACCATCTGCAAAGTAATAACAACGACAAATAATGAACACACGAACCTAAAAATATGGTCGTGGTACTAAATCGATCTAAGCTACTATACCTAGGTCACTCTACGCTGCTACGTCATACTACGCTTCTACATCGGACTACGTAGCTACGTCATACTACGCTGCTACGTCAGACTACGCTGCGACGGCATACCACGCTGCGACGGCATACTACGCTGCGACGGCATACTACGCTGCTTGCTACGTCATATTATTACGTTGCTGCTACGTCAGATTTCACTGCATTTATTTCAAATAGACCCGTTAAGCTTCTGAATTGTCAAAATATCGTAAAAAATGAAAAGATGAAGCTACAGTCCCTTCGCTAGACATAATAACTGTATAGTCAGACTACGAAGCTCCGGCGGACTACGCTCCTACGTGTGTCTACGCGGCTACGTTGAACCACGCGGCTACGTCTGACTACGACTACCGCTACTTACGATTTACATATTCTTACGACAGTAAAGTTTATCTGTTTCAGTTTCCGACATTACCTGTCTCCGCAGCTGCTCATAGTCCTGGCATAACTTTTGCTCTTTCTCCAAAAGCTGTTTGTACTGCTCCACTCTCGGTGAGTATGAGTGTGCATCGCAGTGGCAGTACGGAGCTACTGGGGCAGGCCGCTCTATCGGCTTTGCGTCCGGAGAGGGAGGCTCGCATGGCCTGGAGAGATCACGAGAATGTATGTTTAGTCACCGTACCCTTCAGTGACGTCTGCCGACCCGCACCGGCCGCCTGTTTGGTTATGGGTCGTAAGTATTCTTACTAGTGGTATACCACTCCACGGTCCACTCTTCATAGACAGATGCCCGTGTCCCAGCCGAAAGTTATACTTATATAGACTGAAGATGAAGTGAATCTCATGTCAAATGTATTCGACGCTTGCTCCATGTTCTAAAGGCCCCTCAATAAGAGATGCTCCTAGTTTATTTGTAAACAATTGAAAAAAAAATGCTCTCCTTGGTAAGACATACCAAATCAGGGGCCATAATGCCCTGGGAAAGTAAATGATACTCATGTTTGCGTTGCGTAAAACAATTATAAGGATTTAAACTAAACTAAATGTTCATCAAACAAGTACACAGTTTTACCAAAATTTTTGTGACACCTTATTTTTGATGTAAGTATGCGTATCTACTTAGTACAACTGCACAAGTCACGATTTGAAAGATAGGTGCACTATAAGTGCCATGCACCAGTACGCAGTGCGACACGGCCAATGCCTGCCCTATACCTCATTAGGTATAGGGCAGGCATTGGCCGTGTATCCACACAATCCATACTCATTAGTATGGATTGTGGAAATCCATCAATGAAGGCCGTGGGAAGTAAAGTCTGTTGCTACCGGTTTATAACCGTTAGTATCACGAATTAACAGGTACAAGGCTAGGGGAGGCGAGAGCCACCCTACATAATTTTCACCGGGAAATGCGACTCATTTTTCGAGAATTACGATATACGAATGATGTTAAAGGTAAAGGGAGTGTTTCTTTTTGCTTTGCTTGTAGCGCCACGTGCAATTTTGTGTGCAACGCTAATTCAGCGACACATTTGAGTGAGAGTTTTAATTTGAGATTCAAGTCGTAGGATACCTAAGTATCCGATAAATTCTGATTACGGTCAAGTGACATGTTAGACGCAACCTTGGCTTATACCTAATTCTTGTCCACAAAACCTAATACTTCAGTATAATTTTCCATTCGCTCGCGTACCCAATGTGGTGAGAATACGAGTCGTCACTGCATTGAAGGCCACGCGATAGGGACAAACGAATAGGGCACGTCACGACTATTGGCGAAGAGATCAAACCCGATATATAGATCACAAACCAACGCGCGTTCAATAGATACTGCAGATTGATCCCCTGATCAGCAAAAATATGGTAGGCATGTATTATAGAATACTCTACTGTAATTAAATCGATAGCTCAAAGCACGAGAAAATAATTTCTTGCCGTAACAATTTTATCAGGCGTTTAGCAATTCAAAAACTTTTACGTACTTTCCAACTACGGGTTTTGCAAACGGCCACTGGAAATCGGTACTTTGACTTGTGCTGAAATCCATGATGTTTTTGAGTATCTGAAAGTAAACACTGTATCTTACTTTTTCTTATATTTAAAAACTTTATCCGTCAACAAAGTGTCATTCAAACCAGGCTTACTCACTTTATCCTATTACGTTAATATTTTTGAGATTTGTTATTACTACTTTAGCTAATTGACACCCTACATAATTTAGAATTGCTTTTGAAGCTAGAAACTTGAGTTGTAAAAGAATTTCTTCAATGAGGGAAGATAAAAACATTTTTGAAGTTTTGCGGTTTTTTTCTTCTTTTGTTGCCTTCAGAAATCGGACAGTGTTTATTATCAGTTCACGAAGTTTTTCCATTTTTCAGAACCTCTCTGTAAATACCAAAAATAAACTCCTATTTTTGTAAACCGACTAATTTAAATTGCGTTAAGTTTTAGTGTTCCTGCTAGTTTATAAGTACTTCTAGTTTTAGTTGCCTCATGACAGTATTGTCACTTGACAAAAATTCTTTGTTTGATGGAAAATATTACTTTTTGAGAAGAAAAATTATACATTTTGAATTACCGAAAATTTGGAAAATTTAATATTTATTGATACATTAATGTTTTTATTGTATTAATTTGTAAAAAAAAAAGCGTTTTTATGCCTTTTAATGATTTTACAGTAAAGATGAAGTGATTTTGTTGGTACTTTACATTTCTACTTATGGCAGCATTAGAGCAAACTTCACATTTTTCAGCTGTCAACATCGTTGTTTTCCTGTCACCCGTCATCAAATCAGCTGTGTATCACACACAGAGAACATGTAACATAATAAATGTGCGTATTAAAATTATTGGTGTGAAAATGTCCACTGAGACATCTGATAAAAAATCAACTCAATGTTTATGATAAATTCACGGTGGAAGAGACATGGCGCGCCGGAGGAGCAGCGGCATCACGAGCCTGGGGTTTAACCAGGATCAAGGTTTGTGTTACTTCCTAGTTCGTCAACCTGAGTTCTTTGTTCTCAGGTGGTGTGAGTGTTATTCGTGTTTGGGATGGGCTAGGTGAGTTGGGGGTGACAGTGGTGTCGTGGAGTACGCATGCTGGGTGTACGACGCAGGCAGTGCGCCGAGCTTCCTTCGCCACGCTCTCGCGTAGCTGCGCTCTCCACGTGTTGTTTATATTTTTAGTGCGCGCCCACGCGCAGTTTCCATTCTTCGCGAGTCCGCTCGCTATTGTTTGGGCGTTGGTTTTGTTTGCCCTCGTACTGGCGCATGTACTTGCAATTTAAAACGCAATGTTCATCAGTTTCCAAATGCATGTCACAGTGTTATGATCTACAGTTTTCCTATTGTTTTGATAAACAGCTGTTGTTTGTTTGGGATGTTAACTTGATTCAGGTTTGTTTCAAATGGTGTAATTGCTGTCCAGTATTCAGTGTGCTCATAAATGGTAACAGTAATAAAATCACACCACTATAAATAAATTTACATACAAATGATCAGCAAAATGCTAAGTGTATATTGTTGCAAAAACACTATCTATAATTACTGTTTTAGTGTAACATAAAAACACACTCATTGTTATTAAATTCAAAAAGTCTTATTAGATAAAGTAGCCTTTGTTCTATATAATTTCCTAAGTTACTCATAGATGTAGTTAATCACAGAATCAAGAATGTAATGATTGTATTACTTTGTAGGCTGCTTCACGTGCTGCCTTAAAACCGGCTTGCGCGTCTACAATGTGGAACCACTTGTCGAGAAAGCTCACTACAGTAAGTATTTTTTTTAAATTATGAAACTTTCCTTATATAATATATTTCCTTAAATTATATATAATTATATCAAGGCAAGACCCAAATCCACAATGACCCTTGGGTATCAGAAATACTGCACTAATAATAATGTGTCGGAATAGTTACACTTGGCAGTGGCAAGTATTATGTGCCCAGGGAACCTTAGATGTTGGAAGCTATATTTCTTTCTTCTTTGTAATTCAATAAAGATTAGAAGACAGGTACTGGACAGGTACAGGACTGATAATAGTTTTAGTGTCCCCGCACAGTGAGTGATTGTGGCAGTAGACTGTTGTCCATGTGCATGGACCCTTTGAGTTGAAAGATTGAACCATAAGTATTCCTTAAATATAGGAACCTAATAATATGGGGAACTCCCTTCAGATAGTCTACTTGAATATGATGAAAATAAGCATACCAGTAAATATTTGAAAATAGATTTGACCTAGAATATGTATGCTCGCATTGAAAACAGTATTTAAATTGTAACTTGACAGTATACTTTATTTTTAGATACATTCAAATTGTATTTGCTCATGCATTCAATCCAAGTTATTTAAATATTAATGAATAACAGAAAGGAATTTGTTTAATAAACACTCTTTTGTTTTACTTCATATTGACTCACAAACAAATAAATAAAAGTCATTTATTTGATTAATAATGATCTGATTGGTGCAAATGGTATCTTGACATGTCTTTTCACTTTATCTTGTTTCAAGTTTATTTAATGTTACAACACATTTTAAATGTATTATTTGAAATGTTGACTTTCTTCAAACATCGACAGAATATGCTAATTATATTTTGGAGGGGTGGTTCAAGGTTTCACTGTTACAAGAAGATTTGAAAAAACTTGAAAATGTTTCTAAAAACCTACGATTCCTAGCAGGTGCAATTCTCAAAACGCTTTTTTTCATTTTCTAGTCCAAAATTAAATGGTTATTAGAAATATCTGTACTAGTCTTTACTAATATTATAAAGAGGTAAAATTTGTTTGTAAGTTTGTATGGAGGGGGTAATCTCTGGATCTACTGAACCGATTTTGAAAATTCTTTCACTAATAGGAAGCTACATTATCCCCAAGTGCCATAGGCTATATTTACAACGTACCCGGCCCGTGGGATAAATTCCGACAAAAACGCGAGCGAAGCCGGGGGCAACAGTTAGTACTCAATATACTGATAAGTACTATCAATTACCACTTTGCTCATTAAATTATTGGGAGGAGTTTAATTTTATTTATTGGATTAGATTTGTACCCTTAGTAGTTGCAAGCGCTACTGCTGAGTTGATCTTCAGTTTGGTTCCCAAGCCGGATAAAGTGTTAGTGTGTAAACTCACAAAATTATCAGTAGCAGCCTGGAATTAAGATTTGTGACCAGTTGGTGGCAAATGGCACTTTGATATACCTGGCGCAATGTAGGTGTACTGTTGATACACCTGTGCTTAGCTTTTCGGGGATTACGGACATGGGTGTTATATTACTGATCAAGTGATCACATCACATGGTTCACGATCAACCGATAAATTGCCATGACCAAGTTGATATAAACGGTACAAAAATTAAACAGATAGTTTGTACACAATACAAAATTTGCATTTTAAAATCGCACCATCGCATCGCTTCGTACGACGCAAATCATTTGCATGTATTGACTTTTGTGAACTTTTAAGATACCTACGTAAAAAACTAAGTGATGCTTAAACTTGTATATTTTTTTTTACTGAATGTGCGGAAAGCGGAAAATCAGAAAGAATGACGCGTTACAAAAAAAAAATGCCCTACAGTGGTCTATGATAGGCTGTGCTGATTTATTTAAGAGTTTTTTCTGCCAAAATAATATCTATACAAATATATAAAATTGAAGTGGCTGTTTATAAATTCAAAATAACAGCTTTTTACCGAACGCATATGAAAGTAAATACGGAAGACCGGTACATGTACATATATATATATATATTTGTCTATTTGTTCCGGCTGATCTCCGAAACGGCTGGACCAATTTTAGCGGAATTTTTACTGGCAGATAGCTGATGTTATAAGGAGTAGGTAACCTAGGCTACTCTTATTTTAGAAAAAGGATTAGGATTCCGTGGAAGGGAATTAATATTTTCACGCGGACGAAGGTCGCAGGAAACCACTGGTTGGGTAATATAAACCAGATAGCAGGTATGCTTCTGCCAAATCTTGGTTTCCGTACGATCCACAGAAGATCAGAAGACAGTGTCCCCCCACAATTTTTAGCTGAAATAACTGAATGTCAATCAAATCAATGAGCCTTTCGCTGTGCCTTACTGGGCATAAGCCTTGCCTCTATTCCAAGTTACTCCATGTCTTCTTTTGTTAATCTGCAATGCTTAGCCAGACAATAGCATCATAGAATAATCAGCCTGAAACTTTGCCCCGTCTAGGACACCGGCGTCCTCTCAGTGGCTTACGTATAGTAATAGTTCGGTTCAAACTTTATGGCGGTTCGGAAGTTAGCTGCGAGTGACAGTCTGCGCATTATACAGTCAAGACGATGCGTCATCTGCGCCCCGCTTGTACCTAAAATTGTGTTCTGCGCAGCTTTACCTTAGATGTTCCGAACCAAAGTGTGAACCGTGATATCTGCGCAGACCGTTGTTCGCAACTAACTTCCGGGCCGCCATAAAGTTTGAACCGAACTATACCCTAGGTACTAATTGTTATTCTAATTGTTTCTTGCCTATGCCGCATTTATTGAAGGCATCATCATCATCTACAGCTTGAATTTACCCACTGCCATGCACAGGCCTCTCTTGACCTCTTGTGCCAATCTCCACGTTCCTGTGCCAGTTGAAAACATACGATGGAGATATAATAAGTTGAAGCTTCTGCTAACATTGCGGTATTAAATGACATCATTTCATCACCCTATTGACGTCAACAAAATGACGTGTTAATTTCCAATTTAGTAAAAACAAAATTAGCCTACCTACCTACTGAAAACAAATCAATGTCACTAATCATGCTGATGATGCGAATCAAATCAAACGTAGGTACCTACGTATCATTATCATCATTCATTGATAGTAATTCGGTCTAATGACTTTCGCACATGCCACAATGTTTGACCATTGGAACTCGAAACGTAGTCAGAGTGAATGAACTCTATACTTAGAATGTTCTGGCGATCTTTGATTGAAATCTTATCCTAATCTGAACGCGGTTCCAAAGTTTGCGATGATTTATTGTTTTTTAATGACAATGCACTGTAGGTTTGTGAAACTACGTAAATGAGAATGCACCGTTAGCGTTACACATGTTTGAGAAAAATCTGGCTGATATTCGGCCAATTTTGTTAGTCCGAAAGTTCCATTCGTATGTTTCAGTTGGTTTCAGGTCCTGATTTTCACCTTGAAACACAATGTTGTTTAAACGCACTTGTTATAGAATAGAATTTAAACTCCAATCTATTTGCGTCAACTTACTGACGCTATTTCCCATAACAAACAACAAAAACATTTCAGAAATCTTGAGAATTTAAAGACTGAACGTACATACATCAGCGAGAAATGTATATCTGCCGCATATATGTATGTAATCAATCTCGGGCAAGACGCGTGAGTCACCGTCAACTGAGTAAAACCGGTTGTTTTTGTTACTTTAACTTGATCAGTTCTTAAAAAATACAGTTTTTTCAACGAGTCAATGTACGCTTTAAAAGATGCTAATTCAAACTAAGGGCAATGTTCCAATCTTCTAAAGTCAAGACCCTCGAAACTGTAGGACAGGTCATTGGACATTTTCTAATAGAGGTGCCGTTCACCACTTTCACAGCCCTTTGGGCATTGAACTCAAGTCCTTAAGGTTACGCTGACGCGAAACAAGTGAGCGATGCAAAGTGTGAAGGCTAATTTGAAGTTTTAACTGCGAAAACGTTGTCAATTTGTTAGTAAATTGGTACCTACTAGAATAAATGTAAATATTTCGCTCCTACAACGCGGTAGTCTCATCATGTGATTCATAAAATATTAATGAGACTCCTCCTAATTTATCCAATTCTATGACTAACAACAGACTAGTGAATTCATAAGTACATACATACCTAACGTACCTACTCATTCATTACGTATTCTTCGTTTGTTCACCAAATTCTAAGGTCATGGTAAGCAACGTATAATATCGTCGCCTTTGTTGACATAGCTCGAGTGTGTTGTTCCGTATTACTTGAGCAAATAGATCACGAATAACGAGCAATGCGTAGGCGCATGGGACCGTGAGAATTATATTTACGTGTATAAAGTAATTGATAAATAATTTAGTGTAAGCGTAACGTTGGTTTTTGACAATAATATTTGTACAGCTGTGTTGTACCAAAAGAACCAGTAACGTCAAAAGTTATATCTACGCATAATACAATATTTTAGAGGGTCCCTGACTCCCTGTACTTATTGCCTACTAGCCGTTGCCCGCGGCTTCGCTCGCGTTTTGTCGGAAATTATCTCACGGGCACGTTGTAAGTATAGCCTATGGCACTCGGGGATAATGTAGCTTCCTATTAGTGAAAGAATTTTCAAAATCGGTTCAGTAGATCCGGAGATTACCCCTACATACAAACTTACAAATTTTACCTCTTTATAATATTAGTATAGATTAGCCTATAGTAGAATTAAACCTAAACATAACGCCAGTGATGTAATGAAAGGATAGGACGTATCTAGGCGTAGACGTATGCATCTAGCGGGTAAACTCTAAGGCAAGCCGCAAGACTCACGCTATTGAGTAGACATTTAACTACATGCGTTTTCGACAGTCAGTATAAATTACACCTGGTGGCACTAGCTAGCACTGACCCTTACCGAAGTGAAAATGGGGCCAAGTGAACCACCACTTAACCCCATTATCTATACTCTATACAAATAAATGAAATGAAGTGTCTGTTTGTGATATCAAAATAAGAACTTTTTACTGAATGCATATTATGAAAATACAATACGGCACTTTTAACAGAAACACATTTTTTTTTTAATTTTTTGTCTGTCTGTTTGATCCGACAAATCTGTGAAACGGCTGGACCGATAGATAACCGGCAATCCGGCAGATAACTGATGTTACAAGGTCCAACATGGGATACTTTTATTTTAGAAAAATAATTAGGATTCCGTGCAAAAGAAATAAAACACTTGAAATTGTTAACAAAATCCGATTCAAACGGCTAATCTCCGAAACGGCTGGACCGACTTTGACGGGACTTTATGCTGATGTCATTTCCGATTAATTTATTTTTATTTGACATTAAAGTTGATTTTTTAGTTTAATTTATCTTTATATTGTAAATTGTATTTGTTTCGTTTTTTTTTTGTATTTATTTCGTGTTTGTCGTAATTTGTGATTGTAATATGGGAGAACCTGAAATAAATGGTTATTTATATAAAAAACGGAATCCTTATAGATTCGTCATGTCTGTCTGTCTATCGGTCTGTCCGTGTATGTCATAGCCACTTTTTTCCAAAACTATTAGGACTACACAATTGAAACTTAGTATTTAGATGTACCTATTCTGTGAACCGCTTTACGATTTTTATACAAAAATAAAATAATAAGGGGTGAGGGGGCTCCCCATACATGGAACTGAAACTAAAAAATACTTTTTCATCAAACCTATTAGTGCGGGGTCTATAGTAGGGATTAGGGATGTTACGGAGCTCCGACTCCGATTCCGATAAGTCGGAACTTCCGATTGATATTACACATCTGGTTCCGCCTTCGGCTCCGATACTTTAAATCGGAAGTTTTAATCGGAGGTCGAAGCATAGCGGCGGTCGCGGTCAACACGTATGAACAGGTTTTTGCAGGTCGCGCAGCCCCACTCCCCGTGTGCTTTCTGTCGTCGATTACGTACTACTTACTATTTCACTCCTTGTTACGCAATCTTGATGAAGGTTTGTTATTGTTTTGTGGTTGCGCGACGAACGTGTCAATTAAGTATTGAGTTATCTACTAGTTTGTGTAACTGTGTTTGATTTGGATCTTTGGATTTTTGGACAATGAAGCCAAAATCTAGTTTTATATGGAACTACTTCAGTGAAGTTAGTGTAAATACGGCGAAATGTAAACGTTGTGAGAAGACGTATTCCCGAAAGGGAGGTACGACTTCTTCTTTAAAAAGTAGAAAAGTAAAGAAAAGTAGAAATAGACTGGATGGTGATAAAGCTTCCAAGCTTTTATTTATCTATACTAATATTATAAAGCTGAAGAGTTTGTTTGTTTGTTTGTTTGTTTGAACGCGGTAATCTCAGGAACTACTGGTTCGAATTGAAAAATTGTTTTTGTGTTGGTTAGCCTATTTATCGAGGAAAGCTATAAGCTATATATCATCACGCTACAACCAATAGGAGCGGAGCATCAATGACAAATGTTGCAAAAACGGGGAAAAATTATTCTCTTTGATAGCTTCCGTTGCGTGCGCTGCGTAAACGGTTAAAGTTGCACAAATATAATGTAGCAGGGAATTATTCCTCTTAAAAAGGTCTCAAAAAAAGTCCGCGACGGCACATGCCTATCTTTTAAGGTTGACTCACAATAACCATTTTTATGATTGTAAATTTGGTCAAAATTAATGTTTTATTTGCGAAGGTGTTTTTACCGACATAGTATTAATCCTTATCAAAATAAATATGTTAGTCATCTTTAGCATTCAATTGTGACCAAAATTGCCCTTTACACTATTCAATTTAGATGAATATCTTAGGAGATATCACAGTTTTAAAATAACTCCGCATCAAAATAATGACCTGCGCGCGCTGCGAGGCGGGTGTTCATGTTGTTGGGAAAACCAATGTGATTAGATTCAATGCACAAATATTGTGGGGAACTTAGAGAAGGTTTTAGTTTTTGTTTCATGCTGTAATCAGTGCTCTCTATCAAAAGATTTATAAATTTAAAGTGTTCAAGAAGAACTTACCATCATTGTGTAAGATACATGCAACGACATCTATTGCACCAAAATGGTACTAATTAGTAAAAATGTGCTCACAAGATAACTTTTAAATCGGGTCTGAGAGCAAAAAGTACTCTAGATTAGTCTACATGACGCTATAACCCTGTAGAGTGTGTGTTCGATCGCTTTACATGCATTATATTTTAACGGTTAAATTTCGTGCTCGATAGATGGCGCTATTAATTTCACTCCATTTTCTGAGTCGCGGTGTTAAGTTTTCCGTGAAAGAATGACCCTCGCCCGTGTCAAATGTCTGAAGCTTGGTTTATTAACCAACGAAACAAAAAGAGGAGGTTCTCAATTCGACGCGTCTATATTTTTTTATTTTATGTATGACCTGACCACGCATAACTTTTTACAGAGAAGTCCGATATACATGATCTTTTGTTTTTTAAATTGAGCAATCATGTTTGGGCTCATTTCCTGCACCTTGATGAGAACTTTAGATCTAGCTGGAGTATGACGTCATCGAAGGTCTGACGATGGAGACGGAAGGCACTTGCAAGAGGTTCTCAAGAGTTTGCAGCAACAATAACGTGTTTGGGCTCAATTCATGCACCTTGATGAGAACTTTAGGCCTTGCTGAAGTATGACTGTCATCGACGGTCAAACGATAGAGACAAATGGCAGTTGCAAGCGGTCCTAAACAGTTTGCAGCAGGTATAATGTTATTGGGCTCATTTCATTCACTTTGATGAAAACTTTAAACCATACTGAGTTGTCAGTATGACTTTCATCGAATGTCTGACGATGGAGAAGGAAAGCAGTTGCAAGTGGTCCTCAAGAGTTTACAGCATCTATATCGTGTCTGGGCTCATTTCATGCACCTTGATGAGAAATTTAGACCTAGCTGGAGTATGACTGTCATCGAAGGTCTGACGATGGAGACGGAAGGTAGTTGCAAGAGGTCCTCAAGAGTTTACAGCATCTATATCGTGTTTCGGCTGATTTCATGCACCTTGATGAGAACTTTAGACCTGCCTGGAGTATGTCTATCATCAAAGGTCTGACGATGGAGACGGAAGGCAGTTGCAAGAGGTCCGCCACAGTTTACAGCAGTTTTATCGTGTCTCGGCCCATTTCAAGAACTTTGATGAGAACTTTCGTTCTAGCTGGTGTATGATTGTCATCGAGTGTCTAAAGATGAAGACGTAAGGCTGTCGAGGGTCGCGGGCCTGTGGACAGTGAGTAATGGGCTAGCTCGCCATCCGTCCGTCTTATGACGACAGGCCGTGGTGACGGCGTGTTCGTGTTCCACACGCGCCTCAAAGAGATGTCAGCAAACGGGAAGGGATCCGAGAGGAGCGAGGCCTGCCAGGGTTGCGGGATTGTTCGAAAGAGATACCGCGGCCCTGGAACGCAAAGGGCAACAGAAGAAACATGGGTGGATTTTAGTCAGTACAAGTCTGACAATCCCTTCCGCTCCGTCCAGAGTGGGAGGGGTCATTTGATGATTATCCATCGGTAATAGTATATTATAGGGATTTACTCCTTTTGAGAGCTTCCGTTGTGCGTGAACGGTTAAAGTTACGCAATTATCATGTATGTCGGAATTGTCCCTCTTAAAAAGCTCTAAAAAAATATCCGCAATGGCCATAATTATGTCTAACTTTTAAGGTTGACGCACACTCTCTCTAACCTCTCTTTCTTTTATGTACGCACGCACGCAGACGAAGTTGCGCGGGTCAGCTAGTTAAATATAATATGCTACTTTTAGAGTCAATACATCAGATTTAACTCTTTTTTTTATTTTTAAGAAATTCTAAAAACCATATTATTATGACATTCTTATTTTAAATAGCTGTGTGTGCTGAAACATAATTATAATAATTTTTATCGTTTTTAATTGAAATTAAAGAGGCTGATTACATTATGTTGTATTTTATTATGTATCCTTAACACATCTCTTTTTTGTCACCATCTCAGACTCCGATTCCGGTTCCGGTTCCGGTTCCGAGTCCTATAAACTAAATTTAAAAGCTCCGATTCCGACTCCGATTCCGATAAAACCACTTCCGTAACATCCCTAGTCTATAGATAGGTCTTTAAAAATGACATTGAGGTTTCTAGAACCATTTATTCTCAAAGTCAATCGTCTGAAAGGAGACACTTCCAAAGTAGTAAAATGTGTGTCTCCCTCTAATTTCTAAAGTAACAGAAGGAAAATTCCGAAAAAATGTAGGATTGTAGAACGTAAATAAAACTTTCAACCAAAATTGGTTTGAATAAGATTTGATGTTTAGTTTTTGAGATATGGGACTTTTTCACCAAACTGCAGCGGCAATTTTGTTTTTTCATTAACATAGGTAAGTACTATTAAAAACAAACTTAGTTTTTCTATGGAATGTAAAACAATACAACATAAGAATAAGCCTTCAAAATATTTTTATTATATTGTTTGGTGCTACGGAACCCTATGTGCGTGTGAGTACGATTCGCACTGTGCCGGTTTTTGTTTTAATAATTTCACGCGAACGAAGGCCGCGGGAAATAGCTATAAAAGATATTATTGAAAATAAATACTATTGCTATAAACAAGTACATTATGTAGAAGTAGAATCTCATCTTCTTTGTTTCTAATGTCATTTCCCCCAACTCCAGGCAAGGAGGAGCTCGGCGATGTGTCCCTCTGCGAGATGGTGTTCCGCACCAACTGGCTGCTGGTGGTGAAGGCGCGCCGCCCCTGCAGCCTCATGCTTTTGGACGACCAGCAGCGCGCCTTTAAGGCGGAGGTGCTGTTCAAGTCGCCCATCAGAGCGTTGAGGGCGAGGAAGGACAAGTAAGACTGGACTTCAAGATATCGAAACTCTTTTTTTTTCATCCATGCTAGGTACAATTAGTGCACCGGATTGTCTAGCCCCTCTTTCCATGTTCTTCTTTGTACGAGGGTCCACACGTAGGACAGGGTATTGAATGTACCAGGCATGAATGAATTATGGAATGAAGTAAAGAGCAGCGGACATCTTTCATACATCTAGCGCTGCTTCGTAATTTTTGGACCGTCATTCGTTAGCGAATGATCTTTAGGCCGTAACACTGATTTGGATCAGATGTGACGGGTCTGAAGGCCGAAGAAACATTATATGTTGTATGGTTTTAAAAGGTAGATATAGGCCCCAGCAGTCACAAACCGGTGGGTCATGTTTTGACAGCCACAGTCTATTCATTTGAAACAAGAAAGCATTTAAACTGCCCCAAATCTTTTAACGATACTGTAGATCCATTACAGTACATACAAATCTCCTGAAATGAGATTTGTCAGCACATTGTGCTGAAATATCGAGACAAACTGGAATCAGTAAGTCATCTAGGCAAAAAATATGATAGCGCTTATCACAACAACGTCAATATTTGCAAAAATCCAATATACCTAGCTTAACTTTATTTTAGCCTTATCTACTGTTAATGGCAGAGCCTGGCTAGTCCAAAGAAGTCCGTTTGTGATGTCACATAGAACACTCAACAGGGCCAAACAAGTACTTCTTCTTTCTCGTTTCCTCATGACTGAGGGTCGTGATCACATGAGGTCGTTGCTTTCTCCACCAACGCTCTCCATGCTGGACGGTTTTCGGCCATACGGACAGATGTCTGGAAATTTCCTCTACAGACTTCCTTCTCCACATCTGTCCATCGGGTTGGTGATTTTCCACGGCCCTATTTTCCTCACACGTTACCAACCACAATAAGCTTTTCCAAGCTGTCGGGATCCTTTGCCACGTGTCCGAAGTACTGTAGGAGTAGTTTCATGCAGATGGTCGATAGGCGAGACTTAACTTTATAAGTTCGTTCAGAATCGAGGCGTTTGTGCGGCGCGCCGTCCAAGGAATGCCTAACATTTTGATCCAGCACATTTCGAACGCATCCATACTGTTACGAATGCGTGATTTCAGTGTCTAGGTTTCAGAAGCATACAAAAAGATAGAGAAGATCCGCATTAGCTTTACTTTGGTACTTTTGCTGATTCCTCTGTTCCTTCAAATCTTCTCTAATCGCTTTACCGCTGACTTTGCAATCTGAGCTCTTCTTACTACCTCCACTTCTCAGTCGCCATCTCATCATCATCAACCAACCAACAAGATATCATGAAACATCATGATCATGGAACCAAGGTAGAAACATTTCTGTACGGCATCCAGGTCGGATAGCTCTCCAGTTAGTTGTAGTGTACCAGCACGCTCCACAGACATCAGCTTAGTTTTAGCTCGGCTGATATGGAGTCTAAATTCTGCAGTCATTGTTTGTACTCTTTGCAGAAGCTCAGCGAGTTCTTTTTCATTTGACCATATGATAGTGGTGTCATCTGCAAAGCGTAGATTATTAATGAGCTGTCCTCCAACATGTATGCTTCCATTCCAACCTTCCAATACTCTTCTCATAATATGTTCGCCCATGAGGTTGAACAGTTGGGCTAAGAGTATACATCCCTGCCTTACTCCACGGCTAGTCTGGAACGGGGCTGACTCTGTGTCTTCTATTCGGATCTTCGATTTTCCGTCAAGATACAGGTTTTGTACAAGGAAAGTCAAGTGTTCCGGTATTCCCATCTCTCTTATGACGCTAAACATTTTCTTCCATTTGATACAGTTAAAAGCCTAGGCATAGTCGATGAAACATAAAGCCGAGTCAAAAACAAGCTCGAATCTTGAACACTGTTTACAAACGAACTACGCCGTACAAATTGAAAACGAGAAACGTGACTAACCCAGCTGGCTAGACATTAATAAACGTAGTATAGTAAATCAACTTTAAAACGATAAGATAAGGCCAACCTTCACCGAATAACCCAATAAATTGTAAAAGATTGACGCCATTGTATCGTTGTATTAATAATACTATATCATTAACGTGTGGATTCTGATTGATGGAAATGATGGATCAGTTTATGAATGTAAATAAAAACAATGTTTATGTCGCGACAATGTAAGGATTCATGCTCCTTGCAGTAATGGCATTTGAAGGATCTCATGAAACGGGGCTGTAAAAAATAAAGAATGAAGTGTTTGTAAAATACCTCATTGCACTTTTCGTGTCTGTCTGGGTGATCGCCGAGATCTCCTAAACTGCACAATGAAGGATGCAGTTTTCAATTTTTTGACATGCCACAAATGCATCCGTGCAAAATTCGATTGGGTTGGTAGTTCTTCATAAATAAGCGGTTGGTTTTGTAATCGGAGGCGGTAATGTGTCTGACCCACCATTTAGGAATATTATATTTCGCAATGGGATTGATTACATAACATAAAAGTACAAATACAAACAATCTATCTGTACGACCACGGCGCGATGTGAACGAAGTCGTGGACAAAAGCTAGTTAGTTATGGAACCAAAAACAGTAAATTCTCATCCAACGACGAACTTGTATAAAATCCTTCTTGCTTATTTTTAGCAATATTCACACTACGTTTGACCAGATACTATTTTTAGAAATCCAAGCAGTGTGGTCCTAAGGAAACATTAATTAATTTTGGTTCATGAAACAGTTTTAATCAAAAGGTTCACAACATTCGTGACTTTTGTCAGTTTTGCGCAGGATTTTCATTTGTATGACGCACTTGTGTATCTATTATTAAGCGCTTCTAATTGATTTATTTGAGGACTATTCGATGATTCATATGATAATTATTCAGCTCTTTTGTTTGCAAAAAGTGAAATTGATTTTTCACCTTCTGTAACCCGAAGTGTTATTATTGAATAGAATTAGTACTGTTCTGTTTTGATGGGTTTTTGTTTGATTAGTTTTCCATTTCGATCCGAAACCAATGAATCATCCTTTATAGGTCGGTTTAGACCAAACAAAAAAAAAAGACAGTTTGAGATAGAATATGCATTCGCTGCATAATATTCTAAAAAAAAGAAAAAACACAATTTTTGTTGATCTATCCTTATCTATTAAAATGTCGAGAATATCAAGAAAGGAATGCTCTTGGTCTTGTTCTGGTTCTGTTTGTTTGGTTAACATAACATTCAATTTTTATAACAAGGCATTCTGAAGCCAGCCTGCTTATTATGATTTGATAGTACCAACAGCCAGTGTCCAGCATTACCTGACCCCTTTTTTTTTAAAGTATTTAAGAGGGGTCAAGTTCAGCACGGCACCGACTGCACCTACTTAAAGACGATTTTTGGGGCCATCTCATACAATTATTACGTTGGGTAAAAATAAACGATCATGGTTTAAAACTATTTCTCTCGTTCCAGGGTGGCGGTGGTGTTATCCTCCAGCATCCAGGTGCTATCACTACCTTCCCTCTGCCGCGTAGCTCTGGTGCGCACGCGACTGGGCGCACGGCCTCTATGCGCGCTGGCTAGCGAGCCGTCCGCGCCGCATCTGTTAGCCGCGCCCGCGCATCGGAAGGGATCGCTGCAACTGCTGGTGAGTGTCTTGTAGAAGAAGGTTCCTTTTACATGTAAGCCTTGGAAATATTTCATAACGACTTTTAAAAAACTACTCAAACAGCACATCATAAAAAAATCACATTCCCTACAATAATTTCAAGCCACATCCAGATATTGCTTATCTGTGTTGAACGGAGACTTGTTTACCTTTGTGTTGGTGTTTTGAGCGCATATATTAAGCGGACATTGAGTTTTTTTTTAACTACCCACAGTATAATTATTGTACAAATGTCTAGTTTTTGTAAAACTCTCAACAATAACGACTTATGTTATATTTTTACTATTCCTATGTAAATGAATTTTGTATTCATATGAGAATAAAGTTATCTCAAACCTCAAAAGATTCTCCAAACCCATCGCGGTTCGGAAGAAGTTAAAATATATCTCCACTTATCCTAAAAAGCCCTACACACAAATAAAATATTGCATTGTCGCTAAACACGGGTTACGGAATTTTTCTTTTATAAGATTTGCCAGCCAGTGGCCCACAGTTTAGCAATGAAGCAAGTGATTTAAGTGGGTCTAAAATGGCCGCTTAAGCAAAATCATAATAGGATAATAATATTAATTACTTTAAATTCGTAAAAAGGTGGCAATTCATAATAGTAAGTACGTCTATGACCATTTTAAGAATTTTGATTTTAGAGCCCCTGACCTCTAGTAACTAAACGCTCAAAGTAATAAAACAATTTAAATTCCAGGACGTAACGCGTGCGGTAAAGGGCGCGCACTCCTCGTCTCCAGCGGTGATGGGCTGCCACCAAACCGAACTGGTCTGCCTCAGCTTATCAGCCAACGGTGCTCGACTAGCCACTGCGTCTGAACGAGGCACCATCATCCGCGTATGGGACACCGCTACCAAGCACATGCTGCACGAACTGAGGCGCGGCTCGGACTACGCCGATGTTTACTGGTGAGTGTACAGTGTAATGGGTCCTAGCCAGTTGCCACCGCGTCTGCACGAGGCACCATCACTTGTTTATTGATGAGTTTCTGCTATTTTACGAAAAGAAGCGTTTTTGAGGCATGGTTGTCCCAATTTCTGAAAACTATGGAATTTTATAAAATAACAAAGTGACAATTTGCGTATAAGTAATTTATGGTCTTGGATTGGTTAAAATGAGTGAGTGAATGAGTCGATAGGACTGCTGTGGACTGCGATAGGCTGATGATGATGGGGTTCAATGAACTAAGGCCTTTTTTTTCGGTTGGGAAATCATCAATAAAGTCGAATTTCACCATTGGGACTTAACCACTGAAACGTAAAAAAAAAGAAATATTAAGGCGACCTGCACATCTAAACCGCGTTTAAAAGCTGTCATTGTCAGTATTGCATGGCAATAACGACACTGACAGCTTTCAAACGCGGTTTCCATGTGCTGAGCGCATTCACTTTCAATGGTTTAATTCACTCGATTTTGACTGTCTTCTTCTGTTTTATACATGTCATTGTACTAACAGTTTTGTTGTATTGTTTCCAGTATAAACTTCAACCAGTCGGGCTCGCTGGTGTGCTGCGTGTCGGACAAGGGCACGCTGCACGTGTGGACGGCGCGCGGCGCGTGGACGCACCTGGCCGCCGCGCACGCCAACCCCGACGTGAAGGCTCTGTGCGCCTTCACCGACGATAACACCGCTATCTGTACGTATTCACGAACTGTTCTTTTTCTGATAAAGCGTGACGTGGTTCGCGCTATGATTAAGCTGCACTAGCCGACGTCTGTCCGTGGCTTAAGGTTTTGAAGGAGATAATGTAATAAAGTGTGATAAATAATGCCAATATAATCTAATATAAATCTTTTAAGGGGTCATTGTACTCATCATTATGAACAACTTTCACTATGGGACCAACACCGAAATCGCGAAAAAATAATCTGCTGTTCAGTACATTTTGACGGGTTAATGCGATCATATTGTAGGGAACAGCTGATTTTTTTTTCGCGATTTCGATGTTGGTCCCATAGTAAAAGTTGTTCATAATGATGAGTACAATGACCCCTTAAGAGATTTCGTGTATGAATAGATAGACCCTATATAATGGAAACTAGTTTGCAGTCAATGATTACGTTTTTCATTAAGGTGGATGCGCAAGGGTGGCCCGCGAAATTTAAATTTTCTTAAGTTTATTGCAGTTTGCAGGTCAGTGTCAGGTTGTATGTTGATGAAAATATGAATCGCGCCAGTAACACGTATGGAGTTACAGAATTATAATCATTCAAATCATCAATACAACCCTCCAAGTTCATATAATCCCAAAGAGTGACTTTTTCATGAAATAGCTATTGAATGGAGTTATATTAACTTGGAGGGCTGTATTGATGATTTGAATGATTATACTTCTGTAACTCCATACGTGTTACTGGCGCTATTCATATTTTCATCAACATACAACGTGACACTGACCTGCAAACTGCAATAAACTTAAGAAATTTTAAATTTCGCGGTCTACTCTTACGCTTCCACCTTATATCTGTCATCTTTTTGTGCAAGATTAGTCTTGTGTACCTAGTAATTGTTGTTCTTAAATCTTTGTTATCACGAGTGAAGACTACCATTTCTCGTTTTTCAAACCCAACTTAGCATCAGCTTATAATGTCCCCACTGCCGGGACACACGTCCTCCTTTCCCATTCAATAACTATTTCATGAAAAAGTTACTCTTTTGGGATTATATGAACTTGGGAGGGTTGTATTGATGATTTGAATGATTATAATTCTGTAACTCCATACGTGTTACTGGCGCGATTTATATTTTGATCAACATACAACTTGACACTGACCTGCAAATTGCAATAAACGTAAAAAAAAATAAATTTCGCGGGCTACCCTTGCGCATCCACCTTAACAATATTGGCGTATCACATGTTACGGTTTATTTGTTCCCAAGTGCATTGATTAGTTAATTCATAACTTTATTGCCATTTTAATCACCTGATACAAGCATCGCTACTGATAATCATATATTATCATATGACAAGTAAAAGTGACACATTACATACATACATAAGTACAAAAGTCGCGTGACAAGCACCTTTTATAATTATCTTAATGACATGGCGATGCCTAGTTAACCAGTATCCTCTAATAGTGTACGTAGGTAATAGTCATTAAATGCATGTGTTATTATACCTAAGCCTTCTTATTCATGAAAAATTTGACGTTGTCAAGGTATTGTGAGGCTTAAAGGCTTTAACAGACTTTTTAAAGTCCATGTTCCCTTGAAAGAGTCGCAAAGCTTTATTCAAAACTGATGCCGGTCACGAAAACAATGGGGCGCTTTTGGGACTCGGGTCTAAGGTCTAAGGCCCGGCGCCCATTGGCGGCACGGCATGGCAAGGTATTTTTAGGCGACGAATAAAAATATAACTTAATGGTATGGAAAGAAAGTTGAAATTTCAATGTTAACAACTGTCGTACAAACACAATACCGCGGTATGCTTAGGCACGCTGTGTACGGCCTTAACATTGAAATTTCAACTTTATTTCCATACCTTTAAGTTATATTTTTATTCGTCACCTAAAAACACCTTGCCATGCCGTGCCGCCAATGGGCTCTGAGCCTAAGGGGCAACCCTAAACGGGAGAGTGTAAAAGGGCGAAGGACGGAAATCTTCTGCTCATAATATCACGCTTGGCAGACGGATTTGTGACCTTAGTTTCTTGTTAAAGTGAAAAATACGGTCTGCTCGTGGCCATTTTACCGCAAGATGGCGCAAAAAGGAGGAGGAGGGTGCTCAGTAGTAGCCCAGAATGAAAATTTGTGCCCGGTTTATGGGAATAGGATCGCTCCTATGACATGGGACTTAAACATATACTCCCTTTGTGGATCGACATATGTTATTTTTTGTCTCACATCATTTACCATCACCATTCAAATGCAATTATCATTAAATTGATTACAATCTTAATGCTGTTTGTAATTTCCAGTGATATGTGAAGACGGCACTTTCCACAAGTTCACGTTTGCGGCCGAGGGCAACTGTCATCGCAACGACTTTGAATACTTTCTACAGGTATGTTACATAAATGACAATACCATCTTTAATATTAGTTGACGATGCCTACCCATTCAAGATATCAACGCCAGGAGTTATAATGTATCCCAAACTTGGTCCCGATTTTGTTGAAATGTGCACAATGTTTTGATGATGTATTTCTGTTGCCGCTATAACAACAAAAACTAAAAACAGAATAAAATAAATATTTAAGGGGGGCTGCCATACAACGTGTTTTTTTTTATAATGGTACGGAACCCGTGCGCGAGTCCGACTCGTACTTAGCCAGTTTTTTTAAAAAAACCTTTACTTCATAGTAAAACGCAGCGTTCATGACAAACTAGAGAACAGTTTTAAGGTTTGAAGATATAATCGTGATTTTGCTTTGTTTTAAGATTCCTTTTTGTGCTTGCCTACATTATGATCTTCTGGCCAAGGTTTCCCGTTTTAACTTCCTAACCTGTCTTGGATCATCTCTGGCCATGTTGGCCCCGCAAACATTATTATCATATCTAGTAATAAGAAAATATTCATATAGGGATTCTATCTTCCTTTTCAGGTGGGCGACGACGACGAATTTCTGCAATGATGTTTTTTAAAATAATAAATTGACTATGAAAGATATAGTTATGCCTATAATAAGTGATAACACAGTGAAAAGTGATGTTATATATAGTAATATAATTATAAATAACACTCTAATGTTACAATGCTTACTTTGAAATTCGTGATAATTTCAGTAAAATAATAATATAATATATAAAGATTTGAACTGTACGTCTGAAGAGTACGCTCTCGCGTCTTATAGTAGTTCTTATTTTAGATATTTTTCCATAAATTTTATGTAAATAAAAAGCGCCGGTTTCATTACTAAAATTTCTAGTTAATAATTCATTATATCTTGAAAGCTCTATTTTGTAATAGTGTTTGTCTATTTCCTGATACTGAAATGCACCGGTTCATCGAAGAAGCAAACTCTGGGCTTGAGTTGTTTATTTCGATATTCTACTACATTTCAAGACTTTTTACTATTAGGCATTAAGGAAAGTTAAGTCAAAAATTAGAAAAAAGACTAAATAATTTAGTTTTAGTGCAATATCCATTGACTAGGTTGTTTAGTAGTGACATCGGCTTAGTTTTAGTATATTATAAATTCTCCTGTAATATTTGTTTTACTAAGGGAGCGCTACCTATCTATAACCTGGCACAATATGTTTAATTTTGTTATTAGGATAATGTTACAAGGTCAACGAAATACTTATATAAATATATGAAGTTCGCGAATTGGCTCGAAAGAAAGATTTTGTATCGAAATGTATCTCTTGATTTTTTAACTAAAGATTTTTGATAATGGCAAGAAACTCTACGAACAAAGTTGCCATGTTTTAATAAAATTAAAAAGTATTGTAAGGATTGAAAAAATTCACGTATATTTATGAACTTATTTCTAGTTTGTTTCTTCAGATACAGTTCGCGAACTTTAAGATTAGTTTCTAATCATTTTAATAAATATAGATCACCAGGGCTTTCATTCGTTAAATTTTAGACCATTCAAACCGCAACGGTAAAAGACAGAGGGCACTAAATTGCATTTTTTTTATTTTTAGGTTTAAAATGATTGTTGAGTGTAGATGATTTTGTTGTACGTAACTATGTTTCATCACTAGGAATCGGATATTCGTATGCATATTTACCTAAAGTACATTTTTTCCCGGCAAAGGGAAACAGAATTAGGGTTCCGTGCAAAAAAAACCTTGAAATTGGTAACAAAATCCGAATAAAAGGGAAATAATATATTTTTATAATAGTTTCACGCGGTCGCGGGCAACAGCTAGTAATACATATTTCTATTCCGTATAAAACTATTAGCCAAGAAATTTGTGCAAAAATAATAAATTGCTTCAACGTTAACATTTTTCTGCTGAATATTCAAATATAAATAAAATATGACTGGGCATATAACAATGATTATTTTGATACTCAAACTCGCACTCAAACAGTGAGTAAACACTCAAACATTAGTTAAATATGCATCCGAATATCTGATCACTTTCATCATCGTTCATCACGTTTTGGCTGTACTATACCTACTTTTTGATTATTTTAAAATGTCTATAGTGTTGTTTCAACCCATTCCAATTTATACATTTACCAAAAAGGTCACATTTCCGAAGAATGTAAAGTGGGCTTTTTAATGGTGTGACTACATTGCGGTCGATTGATATGCAACGTTTAGATTGAACCAGTGTGGTGCATAGCTGCTGGATTACGTTCATTGATCGACCGTACTACAATCCTGTCACAGCTATTTTACCCTTGACTTCGTATCTGTTTGTTTATTGCTGCTGTCAGAGGTACAATAATTATGACAAGACTGTAGTTGACCTAAAAAGTCAAAGCTCACCAAAAAAAAAATCAAAGCTCTTTAGCTTTCCTAACAGAAATGTAACTTGATTTGTGTTTTAATTACCTTCTATTATTGAGGTAATATGAAAGAGGCTTGACTAATGATATATACGTACATTTATGTTGGATAGGACCGAGAGAAACTCGTCCAATAAAATAAAAAATACATAAAAATACAAACGCTTCATGGCAGTAATATTGGAAGGCCTTGATTCAGACTAATAAGTATTGAATGAGGGTGAAAGCGGTGGGTCAGGGAAAGCAAAGGCCCCCAGATATTTCGCCAAGAAGTAGACGCAAGATTGTCAAATCTCGCGCTATCTGTGAAGAATTTAATGTTTGTGATGTGTTCTTATTATTGTAATGCAATAAAGATGTTGTTGTTCAATAGCCATAGATGTAATAGTTACATAAAAAGCAATAATCAATATTTTATCTTACTTAGTTATTTTCTGCAAATTAGTTAATTATATGTGCAGGGTTTTCCTAATATGAAATTCTGTTTTATTTACTGTGGATCAAATTCCACGTTAGCATAAATAATTGTGGTCTGATGATTTGTGTTCACAGTTTTCTAAGAGACTCTGTTATATTAGCTGAATTTGTAATGTTTACTTGCGTCATTTTATATGCCTATCATTAATCATTGTTATATAAAATCATTTTATATCATAGTTTTATTTACTCAGTTCACTATTGTTCCTTGTGTTTCATTGTTATCGCTCAATTTTAAATTGTACCTTTTGCATTTGCTCATAATATTAGTGGAGTGGTCCGAAAAAATTGTTCTTTAATAGTTATATTATTGATTATCCAATATTATGTAGCCATTAAAATTTTTCATCGTTATTTATAATTATTAACAAATAATCGTATTTGAACTGAGAAAATATTTAAGAGTTGAAATATCAATCAGCTTCTATTGAGTGCATTATGAGCCCTTGTGTAAAATTATAATGTAAAGATATTTTATGTATAATTACTTATGTAAATATTTTGAATAGTCACACATTAGTTTTTGTACTTGACATTAGCTAAATAATGATATTTGTCTCAGCTTAAAACTTATTTAATCACTTTAGTAATAATTATTTAGGGCTACAAAAACGAGCACATTTGGACACTGTAAATAAGGAGTTTCGGAATAATGATTTATTTTTTTATGAAATTGTAAAAACAACAGGGACTCCACTGTTTTGTATAAAAGCTTTAGGGGTATAGATATCTACCCGAATAGGGTTATTTGGAATTTAAACATTAAAATTTTCTTTTAAAAACTTGTTTTATTTAATTAATCCCATGCATGCAGAAAAGCTTTAAAATGACCAGCCAGATTATCAGTTACTCTGGAATAGGTAATTCATTGGATGGGGCAACCATTGCACTCTCATTGTCAGTTTATTAACCTTTCATACACAATTAAAAAGCTATTGTGTCTCACGTAGATCTACGCTCCGGCACACGAAGGGTTAAGAACCCACATTAGTGGCATAATCACAGTTTTAAGCTGGCTCCAACTACACTGGCACTAAATACACAAATATTTATAAAATTACTAGGTACTCATTTTTCAAACCTGTGGAAAACATGTTTGATGTTAGTCCTCCCTCAGTTGGGAGGGAGCAAGGCTACAATATCTTAGCAGCTAGGTTATTATCAGCTTCCTTAAGATCTATCCACACAGATTAGGGCCGTGCCTGGGATGTGTATGGACCGTACCCTCAAAAAAATATTGGTGTACATTTAATATGAACTCATTCACACACATCCGTTCCCGAGTATGCGACGAAGCTTCAGTGCCTACGTACATTTGGCCACGTCCCGGGCATGACCCTGATTGTGTGGTACCTTTATTCAAAATGCAAATATTTTCATGTTGCTGATGATAAAAGTAAAATTGGAAAAGTGCACTGTGGAAGCTCGAGCCCTCAACCATTATTAGATTGATGGATATCTTGAAGCTGACAGTAGATTAAAAATAAAACTAGATTTAACAATTAACTATCTTGGTTCTATAATTCATAAAATAATAATAACACTAAAACCTAAGTAGCTATCCTTAATCACTTTCTGGTTTCTTTCGTCCAAACGGATCGGTCCATACTTTCATATCTGAAAATGATTAATTTATTAATAACCTACATAACCTTGATTTTTTAAAGTGTGCTATGATTGAAAGAAAATAGGATTAAAACTTAATGTTGT
Organism: Eugnorisma glareosa; assembly: GCA_947578425.1. Taxonomy (NCBI): domain Eukaryota; kingdom Metazoa; phylum Arthropoda; class Insecta; order Lepidoptera; family Noctuidae; genus Eugnorisma; species Eugnorisma glareosa. The sequence goes on along the minus strand of OX387960.1, from coordinate 11,226,919 downwards.
CTCTAAAAAATAATGACAAAAACCAAAATATTTGTCTAAACTTTCATGAAATATCTACGGCTTTAGAAGCCTACAGCTAGAAATTCAACTTACTCCCAGGTTGTATGTCTTCCTGTCTAATATTTTTCCTTGCTACCTTTTGGATTTCCTCTGAAAGAATAACAACAGTAATGATTGTACCGAATGCAAAAAAAAAGTGTTTTGGCAAATGAGAAAGTCTAAAAAGTAAACTTACTGTAACCCGAAGGATCTATCATAGGAGCTATGGCAATAGGATAGAGTGCGAGTCCAATGAAACCTACAAATCCAGAAATAAAAGCGGCGTATCGCCAGCCTTTGAAGAAACCCATGTTTATGTAATTCCAATTTTTAGACAATTCTTTTATATACTATCAACAATCAAGGAGCTCATTTTTTTAAGGTATTGGCATGTCATTGTCACTGTCAATTTGGCGTCTGACACTGACATAATAACGCCGTCAGCTTTTTTTTTTATAATTTGCACTGAAGGGAAGGCCACCCATCCGACCATATTGCCTAAAACGCTGTCTGTTATGGTTTGCCATAATTAGTTAAATGGCTTATAGGCACCATTAACAGCAGTCAAGTTCAAAATTGAATCATAGCACACTGGACCGAATTTACCTCATAAATCTATGGAATTCACTTAATGTTCAGGCATTGTTGTGTATTATATCATTTTTATCCTATTCTATTGGCTAACGATAAACTTGTTTGGAAGATCCTGTTGTTATTTGTTGTGTCTAGGTACAGACGCCAGCACATCAAGCTACCCGAAACTGTCAAATTGTTCCAATCAACATTGAACCTAATACTTTAGCAATAAAGTTGAAAATATATTAAAATAATTTGACAGATTATAATATGACTATAGTGTGCTGGCGTCTGTACTTATGTACTCTGTTTCATTTCTCTGTGGATATGTGGAGTATGGCCCACGGAGGTTTCACTATCACTTACGTACCCTACGTCTGCTGCACTTAAAAATCGAATTATTGCTGTCATTTTGTCACGTACTAATAACGGAATGGTATGGGTAGCTAATACACGAAGGCATCGGTAGTCATAAAGTTTTAGAAAAGAGTACCTAACCATGAAGTTTCTTGCCAGTTCTTCGCCATAGGAAACGACCAATCCGAACCGTGCACCTTTTTGTCGACGTTTTATAAGTGCCCATCGAGGTCTATATGAAATAAAAATATTTTGATTTGATTTGATTAGGTACATGAAGCTATCCTCCTTATCCTTGACAAAGCATAATGGCAATTAGCTACATTTAAGTACCTATCTGGTTCGAATCGGAAATCGGAACATTTAAACATACATTTCGTGCAAGAATGTTATTGCCATTGAACCACAAAAATAATGGTTACAATAACCATAAAGTTCGGTACGGGTACCTTTGGGGGCGCGACACACAAACCTCCGCTGACTTGGTACCGGCCCCTAAAGGGGCAAGCGTTTAAGTCATACGTCATCCTCATTAAATAAGTACCTAAATATTTAATATTCCGATTATCAAATGCTATGAGTGTGCGCTAATTAAGAGAGTTGGATAAAAAGTTCATATGTCCTCGCCATTAAAACTTCTGTCTTTAGCGCGCAAGTTTCTTAATTTACCCTTAAAAAATCCAAGTGCGTAAATACGGTCATCGCCATTTTGACGGCAGTGCTGGCCGAGGCTAAAAACCATGAAAATAGTGGTTTTCGGACATCAAGCTCCAGTATGTTGAGAATGATTAACTTGTCATTTAATTATGTGACGAATTAATCCAGGGTTCAATTTAAGTAAGCAGTGGTAATGACGAATTTTGATATCAAAAGTCGAAGTTTCGCGCCAAACTTGCGTGTTTACATTTTTATTTTTCACATTACATCACACAGACGCGTATTAATTCGATAACAAATATGACAAAATATCATTCCAATTATTCTAAACAACATGAAAATGGCCTGATCTTAGAGTAGTTTACTAATGCGGGACCAATAACTCATTACCACTCCTCAATTTATATTCGAAATTGACGACCATTTTTTTTTTTGTTATCTTGATATTGTGTGGAAGCGATTATTTCAATCGATCGAATCGAATTTCGATCAAATCGAGAAATTAAATTAAGGAATTTAAAAAATTGATAGATTGAAATTAAAATAAATTTGTTTTAAGCGTAAAATACAATAAATAAACACTAATTATTTTTTTAAGTTTATAATAGTCATTTTAATAGTTTTTCGTACATTGTTGTACTAAAACCGACACAACAAACAGCACAGACTAACTATGGCTAAATTCGCGCCGTTTTTATTCTATGCTTATAAAAAATTAAATTATGAATGCATTCGCTGTTCAATTTTATATTGTATTTAAATTATCTACATAATTTGTTAGTAAGTATTGGCCAAATCTTGAAACTGAATTTCAAACCAGTTCCCCTATACCGATTGAGCTGAAATTTTGCACACACTTTTGGTTCTGGTGACAATACATTCTTATGAGAAACATTACTTAGTCCTGCAGCCAGGATCGTCTCCTCACGAGAGAACTCCTCAACGGTTAATAGCGCGGACACAAAACTCTATCTACGCGTTTGATTTTGATAGATATAGATAATTTCTTTCATGACTTTATCCTGCAAGCAGGATCGTCTTCTCATGACGGAACTCCTTAACAGTTAATAGCACAGATAAGAAATTTTTTATATGCGTTCATATTTGATGAATAAATATGATTTCTATCATGACATCATCCTGCAGCCAGGATATTCTCCTCACGAGGGAACTCCTGAACGGCCCAGACACGAAACTTTGTATAGATACTCGTTCAATTTGGATGAATAGACATAATTTCAATCGTATTTGATCCTTCAGCCAGGATTATTTTTTCAGGATGACACTACTCAACGCTGAATAGCATAATATAATGATGCGGTATACTGATACCGCTGCTACCGCTCTAAAAATTTAAAAAAGAGACTTAAGTATTTTTTTGTAGAATTACTTAAAAATAAATATTTTTCTATGGTTTGGTCGATTGGACGAAGTATTATATTATCTGTGGTTGGATATAGAATACCCAGGTCTTGGGCCCTTAGAAAAAAATTTATTTGGTTCCCAAGCAAGGCCTCTGTTAAGGCTTGTGGGTTGTAATATTGAGAGAGAGGTTTTGTGGAAATAAAAAACCGTGACTTGTTTCATGGAGACAATCGAGTTGTGAACGTTGATCTGACATAAAAATATTGACATTGACAGTTAAAGTGTTGCAAGACAACAAATATAATTTATAAAATGTTGGGGATGCCAACACCCTCCCCGTGGGTAAACGCAAAAAATTAAAAAAAATGTAAATGTAAATGCCAAATCTCACGCTGTTAGTTCAGTCTGTAGGTCAGTCTGTCTACCGGTCTGTCGATCAGTCTGTCTACCGGTACGTCTGTCGGTCAGTCTGTCTACCAGTCTGTCGATCAGTCAGTCTGTCAATCTGTCTGCCAGTAAGTCTGTCTACCCGTCCGTCTGCCAGTCTGTCGATCAGTTTGTCTACCGGTCTGTCAGCCAGTCTGTCTACCAGTCTGTCTTTCAATCTGTCTATCAGTCTGCCTGTCTGCAGTCAGTCTGTTGGTCTGTCTGTCAGTCGGTCGATCAGTCTGTCTGTCTATCCATATGTCAGACAGTCTGTCTACCAGTCTGTCTGTCAGTCTTTCGGTCAGTCTGTCTGCCGGTCTGTCAGTCAGTCTGTCTGCCAGTCTGTCGATCAGTCTGTCTATCAATCCGTTTGTCAATCTGTCTGTCAGTCAGTCTGTCGACCCGTCCGTCTATCAGTCTGTCGGTTGTCTGTCTCTCGATCTGTCAGTCAGTCTGTCTGTCAACCGGTGTGTCGGTCAGTCTGTGTACCGGTCTGTCGGCCAGTCTGTATACCAGTCTGTCTGTCAGTCGGTCGATCAGTCTGTCTGTCTATCCATATGTCAGACAGTCTGTCTACCAGTCTGTCTGTCAGTCTTTCGGTCAGTCTGTCTGCCGGTCTGTCAGTCAGTCTGTCTGCCAGTCTGTCGATCAGTCTGTCTATCAATCCGTTTGTCAATCTGTCTGTCAGTCAGTCTGTCGACCCGTCCGTCTATCAGTCTGTCGGTTGTCTGTCTCTCGATCTGTCAGTCAGTCTGTCTGTCAACCGGTGTGTCGGTCAGTCTGTGTACCGGTCTGTCGGCCAGTCTGTATACCAGTCTGTCTGTCAGTCTGTCGATCAGTCTGTGTATCAATCGGTCTGTCAATCTGTCGGTCAGTCTGTCTCTCGATCTGTCAGTCAGTCTGTCTACCGACTACAGTCAGTCTACGGTCAGTCTGTCTACCGGTCTGTCAGTCAGTCTGTCTACCAGTCTGTCTGTCAGTCTGTCGTGTCCGTCTATCAATCATTTGTCGACCCGTCCGTCTGTCAGTCAGTCAGTCAGTCTGTCTACCGGTCTGTCGGTCAGTCTGTCTACCAATCTGTCTGTCAGTCTGTCGATCAGTCTGTGTATCAATCGTTCTGTAAGTCTGTCAGTCTGTCGGTCAGTCTGTCTCTCGATCTGCCAGTCAGTCTGTCTACCAGTCCGTCGGTCAGTCTGTCTACCAGTCTGTCTGTCAGTCTGTCGATCAGTCCGTCTGTCAACCGGTCTGTCAGTCAGTCTGTCTACCGGTCTGTCGGTCAGTCTGTCTACCGGTCTGTCGGCCAGTCTGTATACCAGTCTGTCTGTCAGTCTGTCGATCAGTCTGTGTATCAATCGGTCTGTCAATCTGTCTATCAGTCTGTCGGTCAGTCTATCTCTCGATCTGTCAGTCAGTCTGTCTACCAGTCTGTCTGTCAGTCTGTCGATCAGTCCGTCTATCAATCCGTTTGTCAACCGGTCTGTCAGCCAGCCTGTCGACCCGTCCGTCTGTCAGTCTGTCAGTCAGTCTGTTTACCGGTCTGTCGGCCAGTCTGTATACCAGTCTGTCTGTCAGTCTGTCTGTCAGTCTGTCGGTCAGTCTATCTCTCGATCTGTCAGTCAGTCTGTCTACCAGTCTGTCGGTCAGTCTCTCTACCAGTCTGTCTGTCAGTCTGTCGATCAGTCTGTCGGCCAGTCTGTATACCAGTCTGTCTGTCAGTCTGTCGATCAGTCTGTGTATCAATCGGTCTGTCAATCTGTCTATCAGTCTGTCAGTCAGTCTATCTCTCGATCTGTCAGTCAGTCTGTCTACCAGTCTGTCGGTCAGTCTCTCTACCGGTCTGTCGGCCAGTCTGTATACCAGTCTGTCTGTCAGTCTGTCGATCAGTCTGTGTATCAATCGGTCTGTCAATCTGTCTATCAGTCTGTCGGTCAGTCTATCTCTCGATCTGTCAGTCAGTCTGTCTACCAGTCTGTCGGTCAGTCTCTCTACCGGTCTGTCGGCCAGTCTGTATACCAGTCTGTCGGTCAGTCTCTCTACCAGTCTGTATGTCAGTCTGTCGATCAGTCTGTGTATCAATCGTTCTGTAAGTCTGTCAGTCTGTCGATCAGTCCGTCTGTCAACCGGTCTGTCAGTCAGTCTGTCTACCGGTCTGTCGGTCAGTCTGTCTACCGGTCTGTCGGCCAGTCTGTATACCAGTCTGTCTGTCAGTCTGTCGATCAGTCTGTGTATCAATCGGTCTGTCAATCTGACTATCAGTCTGTCGGTCAGTCTATCTCTCGATCTGTCAGTCAGTCTGTCTATCAGTCTATCGGTCAGTCTCTCTACCAGTCTGTCTGTCAGTATTTCGGACAGTCTGTCTACCAGTCTGTCTGTCAGTCTTTCGATCAGTCCGTCTATCAATCCGTTTGTCAACCGGTCTGTCAGTCAGCCTGTCGACCCGTCCGTCTGTCAGTCTGTCAGTCAGTCTGTTTACCGGTCTGTCGGCCAGTCTGTATACCAGTCTGTCTGTCAGTCTGTCTGTCAGTCTGTCTGTCAGTCTGTCGGTCAGTCTATCTCTCGATCTGTCAGTCATTCTGTCTACCAGTCTGTCGGTCAGTCTCTCTACCAGTCTGTCTGTCAGTCTGTCGATCAGTCTGTCGGCCAGTCTGTATACCAGTCTGTCTGTCAGTCTGTCGATCAGTCTGTGTATCAATCGGTCTGTCAATCTGTCTATCAGTCTGTCAGTCAGTCTATCTCTCGATCTGTCGGTCAGTCTGTGTACCAGTCTGTCGGTCAGTCTGTCTACCAGTTAGAAGTGGGCGCCGACCAAAAATTTGCCGGCGGCGGCGCGCCTGGTGGAACTGGTCGGCGCGGCGGCGCCAGGCCGCGGCGCGGGTGTTTAAAAAAAAAAAGAACCATTTCTGGTTTAAGTGTTATATTATAAAGCGATCAAAGGAAGGAAATAAACATTAAAATCCGTTCTGTCTGTTTACCGGTCTGTCGGCCAGTCTGTATACCAGTCTGTCTGTCAGTCTGTCTGTCAGTCTGTCGGTCAGTCTATCTCTCGATCTGTCAGTCAGTCTGTCTACCAGTCTGTCGGTCAGTCTCTCTACCAGTCTGTCTGTCAGTCTGTCGATCAGTCTGTCGGCCAGTCTGTATACCAGTCTGTCTGTCAGTCTGTCGATCAGTCTGTGTATCAATCGGTCTGTCAATCTGTCTATCAGTCTGTCAGTCAGTCTATCTCTCGATCTGTCAGTCAGTCTGTCTACCAGTCTGTCGGTCAGTCTCTCTACCGGTCTGTCGGCCAGTCTGTATACCAGTCTGTCTGTCAGTCTGTCGATCAGTCTGTGTATCAATCGGTCTGTCAATCTGTCTATCAGTCTGTCGGTCAGTCTATCTCTCGATCTGTCAGTCAGTCTGTCTACCAGTCTGTCGGTCAGTCTCTCTACCAGTCTGTCTGTCAGTATTTCGGTCAGTCTGTCTACCAGTCTGTCTGTCAGTCTTTCGATCAGTCCGTCTATCAATCCGTTTGTCAACCGGTCTGTCAGTCAGCCTGTCGACCCGTCCGTCTGTCAGTCTGTCAGTCAGTCTGTTTACCGGTCTGTCGGCCAGTCTGTATACCAGTCTGTCTGTCAGTCTGTCTGTCAGTCCGTCGGTCAGTCTATCTCTCGATCTGTCAGTCATTCTGTCTACCAGTCTGTCGGTCAGTCTCTCTACCAGTCTGTCTGTCAGTCTGTCGATCAGTCTGTCGGCCAGTCTGTATACCAGTCTGTCTGTCAGTCTGTCGATCAGTCTGTGTATCAATCGGTCTGTCAATCTGTCTATCAGTCTGTCAGTCAGTCTATCTCTCGATCTGTCAGTCAGTCTGTCTACCAGTCTGTCGGTCAGTCTCTCTACCGGTCTGTCGGCCAGTCTGTATACCAGTCTGTCTGTCAGTCTGTCGATCAGTCTGTGTATCAATCGGTCCGTCAATCTGTCTATCAGTCTGTCGGTCAGTCTATCTCTCGATCTGTCAGTCAGTCTGTCTACCAGTCTGTCGGTCAGTCTCTCTACCAGTCTGTCTGTCAGTATTTCGGTCAGTCTGTCTACCAGTCTGTCTGTCAGTCTGTCGATCAGTCCGTCTATCAATCCGTTTGTCAACCGGTCTGTCAGTCAGCCTGTCGACCCGTCCGTCTGTCAGTCTGTCAGTCAGTCTGTTTACCGGTCTGTCGGTCAGTATGTCTACCGGTCCGTCGGCCAGTCTGTATACCAGTCTGTCTGTCAGTCTGTCGATCAGTCTGTGTATCAATCGGTCTGTCAATCTGTCAGTCTGTCTGTCAGTCAGTCGATCAGTCTGTCTATCAATCTGTCTGTCAATCTGTTTGTCAGTCAGTCTGTCGACCCGTCCGTCTGTCAGTCTGTCGGTCAGCCTGTCTACCGGTCTGTCGGTCAGTCTGTGTACCGGTCTGTCGGCCAGTCTGTCTTTCAACCAGTCTGCCAGTCAGTCTGTATGTCAGTCTGTCGATCTGTCCGTCTGTCAGTCTGTCTATCAGTCTGTCTTTCAATCTGTCTATCAGTCTGCCTGTCTGCAGTCAGTCTGTCTGTCAGGCTGTTGATCAGTCTGTCTGTGGGCCTGTCTGTCAGTCTGTCTTTTAATCAGTCTGCCAGTCTGTCTATCTGTCTATCTCTCGATCTGTCGGTCAGTCTGTCTACCAGTCTGTCGGTCAGTCTGTCTACCAGTTAGAAGTGGGCGCCGACCAAAAATTTGCCGGCGGCGGCGCGCCTGGTGGAACTGGTCGGCGCGGCGGCGCCACGCCGCGGCGCGGGTGTTTAAAAAAAAAAAGAACCATTTCTGGTTTAAGTGTTATATTATAAAGCGATCAAAGGAAGGAAATAAACATTAAAATCAGAAAAATATATATTTTAAAGTTTTTACAATATTTATAATTGTCATGGATGAAAATTATTTTGTTGACGCGTGTAGGGCTCAACCGCGATCTTTTAGTGCTCAAAACCAATCCTGCTATTGAAAAAACACGTTCACTCGGCGTACTTATAGCAGGAATTACAAGAATAGTCCTGGCAAGCGCAGCAAGTCCTGGGATCACATTTTTCTTCTCTCGCCAATAGGCAAGCACATCTCCGTTCAAAATCTCCACTTCTTTGGGGTAGACCGAAGCTAGGTATCCCCAGCATCTCGAAAAGAAAAATCTGTTCGCGTTACCTCTTCAATGTCGCTGAAACTACTATGCTTCTTATATAATTTTGTCAGCAAAGATTGAGTCGAAGAGGACCTTGGATCTGATAGGATGCTCTGTAAGATCACGGGAAGTATTTACATGTTCATTGATGCAATCTGCCATAACAGCCACACGATTGGTATTTCTTTCTTCTACATAAGAATCGATTTATTTCAATTCTTTAATTCTTAAGCGATATCATTGTGACTCTTTCTTTGTCTGAGATCGAATATAAAATCTCTTTTAATTCAGAGCGAAACACAAGAGCAAGAAATTAATAGAAACAGACTTTTGCGCACATAAAACTTCCGACAGCTTCGCGAAACTTTCGAAGAAATATAATAAGGTCTTCCAGCAGGTTCCATTCTAATTGTATTAGTTTCAAGTCTTCCTGGCCAATCTTTGTGAGTATGATGTTTACTGGATTCCCATTGCAACAATGCACCAAGCTCTCTAACATGCTTAGCACACTATGCCAACGGGTCGGCATTGCAGTTTTGATGCTTTGCAAGTGATTTATATCGCCAAACTCAGTATTGAACGTTTGAAAATTCTGTAAAACGTCATCATCGTCACCAGTTGGTTCATTTTCGAGTCAAAGTCAGTCAGGTTCCAAGTCAAGAGCGTACGTGGCAACTAGCGCGAAAGTGCCGTGACGACTCGCGGTGGCGCGTACCGCGCGGGCGCGGGTTCACAGCGGCCTGGGCCCTCGGCGCCGCCCGCCTCAATCGGCGCCAAATTTCAAACGATCGGCGGCGGCGGCGGCGCCCTAAACGCGGCGCGGTGCCGCCGCGCCGGCGCGGCGCCCACCTCTACTACCAGTCTGTCGGTCAGTCTGTCTACCAGTCTGTCTGTCAGTCGGTCCGTCAGTCTGTCAATCTGTCTGTCAGTCAGTCTGTCGATGTGTCCGTCTGTCTATTTACTAGCTGTTGGCCTATGGCACTCGCGGATAATGTAGCTACCTATTAGTGAAAGAATTTTCAAAATCGGTTCAGCAGATCCAGAGTTTAACCCCTACAACCTCACAAACTTTACCTCTTTATAATATTAGTATAGAATAGAGGAGGAGAGGAGATTTATTCTCCTTCTCTTGAAATCAGCCAAAAGCATCGAATAATTACTAAATAAGATTATTCTAAAAGATAGCATAAATGTTAATTTTAAAATGATATAATTATTTGAAATTATACCAAGGAGTTTTTATTCCGTTTCAACTTTTTTTTTCCAAACATGATTTCATTGCGAGTAATCGATTAGGCTAACTGCAACTTTTTAATCGAATGTTGAATCTTGGGTTTACGGTCAGCACTAAGAGGTTTTAGTAATATTTGTCAAGACTTGGAACGTGTTTTTTTTATGAAATTTTGTATGAATAATGGTAAAAATAAGAACGCAGATAGAATGTTACTGTCTTTATTTTGCCCTTTCGAGTTTTTTTAGCAAACGAGAAACTTGTCCATGTACATTATTTCAAGCGCATCTAAGTTACCTATTTTTGGAAGGGTGTAGTGGTATGTAATTTACACATATTTGGCAATAGACTGACGCCATTTTACCGACATCAACACGTTTTTGGAGATATTAACCACAAACTTATCGTATGAAACAGCTGCCGCGACATATTTTTCATTATAAAATCGAATGCTGAAAGTTCACGAAAATTCTTGAATTTCTTGACAATGCGCATCACCCCGCCGATTCAGCTGATGTGTCATGTGTCAAAATTCTGTCGTGCATAGTGAAAGAAGACTCAAGTACAGTAGCCGATAAGTACCTAACTTAACTTTGTTGTGTTTTTGAGTAACAGTATAATGAACTTTGAACGTTTGTTTGTAGAAATCGCTAGAAATGGATAGGATTAGTGGTTTTTCCCAGTTTAAATTCGTATCTTTAGTTTTAAAAGTTTTAACTTGTAAAAAAGAAGTATTGCTATACGCTTGTCAATTACAAGCCGACCAAATTAGTCGGACAACAGTAACAGAACTTTCAGTGACACTATTCGCGAAATATTTGACGGAAACCGTACGAAGGTATTGGTAACTATGGTATTGCACTCCTAGTTTTCTAATTGGTGGGCTAGAAGCTAGATTCCTATTACTTGTGCATCCAATTGTGTGTGCCCTGAGTACCAGTCAAGTCTTGCACATAGCTGTTCTGTTTATAGCGCCCCACGTAGAAAAGCAAACAAGCTTTTGAATGTAGGTGCGACGTCATTTTTACTGAGCAAACCCATCTATTATAAACAGAAATCATGGAAGAGGCATAAAAAATATAAGTATGTAGTCCGCCATATTGAATTTAGAAAGACGTCACTTAGCTAACCATGCATCGCCATGCTACTAATACTATGCAAAATTTCAGCTTAATCGGTTGGGGACAAATGTTTTAAAATTTAGTCGCAAGATTTGACCTAAACAAACAAACAAATATAAGCATTGCAAGTTCCAAAAGATCCTGGCTGCAGGGTGAGGCCATAGGGCACGCCACAATAGTGGCGGTAAGTCCCCTCTTTGAGGAGTGGCTAGAGAGGCGCCACGGTGCCCTCACCTTCCGCCTGACGCAGGTCCTCACCGGACATGGTTGTTTCGGGAGATTCCTGCACTTAATCGGGCGGGAGGAAACGCCCGGGTGTCACTACTGCGAGGATCGACCGGAGTACACGGTGGAGCACACTGTGCAGGTCTGCTCTGCTTGGGCGGAGCACCACCGTGTCGTCGTAGCGGCAATCGGCGGCGGCGATCTCTCGCGTCCGGCCTTGGTTCAATCCATGGTCCGGAGCGAGAGGGAATGGGACGCCGTCACCTCCCAAGTAACACAGAACTGCATTATAAATGTTCACATAAGGCCCACGGCGTTAATCTAAGCATTTATACCCACTTATCAGAGTTCACGCGGGCTGCAACAGCTGTTTAAAAAAAATCGAGGCTCACTTTAACGCTTTCTGCTGTACTGTAAATCTATTAAACTCCACAAACACGCCACAGATATCACTGTTATTCAGCGTTCAGTAGTGCAGTACCCTATTAGCTGCAAGAGCTCATGTTTGTGAACACAAATAATGTAGTTTCCTGAATAAAAACCCAAACGTGTTTAATAAAACAGTTCCATTTAAATTGAGAACATAAGAACTACTATAACGACAACAGTTGCTTTGTGAAGCTATTTAGCAAAGAATTAATGCTTTATGCTGCATACAGATAAACTTCTACCCTATCAGTTCTATTACCTAGTCAGGTGTTACTATACACTCGAATAACAGCATTTATCTAGGCCGAGTCAGAACTTAAAGTGGACTTTTATGCAGTTACATAGCAGCAAACCTGGCAGCCATTTTGTCGTGGGCTGAATAATTGAACTTGCGTAGGCATTTAATTTACTGATTGAATTATATGTAATCATGAAACGAATATTTCTACACCAGGCTATTTTAACAGCTTGTTGACGTCTTTATATTTTGTTTTACGCAATATGGAAAGCCAAAAAAGAACCAGTGGAATACGCGGTAAAATTAATGCAATTCTTCAGCATATTTCACCACTTCAAAAATATAAATCGAAACACAGCTAATCCGGGAAAAAACAACAGTTTTAGAAAATTCAGGCTCCGAATCCAGAAATAATGTTAGTGTGGAAAGACGTGGATTAAATTACGGTCACAAGTTAGCAAGAAAACATCTACATTTAGATGGAACAACGGGTTTTTCATCCGAATTAAAAATTTGTTATAGACCTATGTAATGTGGGTTCCGTATGTAATATTTATGATTACGAACGAGATTGTCCCAACGATTCAGATAGTTCAGACACGTGTGATTGTGATATGTAACATGATTAAAGACAGGAATTAAAAAAAAAAGCTCCAGAAAGTATTACCTACATTGAATATAAACTTCGACCGTTTGCCTATTTTTTAAAGTTCCAAGAATGAGTTTTGGCCCATACTGTTCAACATTTTCGAAAATCCACGCTTCAGGCCTTTTATGATTGGCATTTATTTTGGACAAAGAAAACCGTACAGTTTTCGGTTTTCTTTGTGAGTAATTGGAAGATTTTATTATTGAAATGAAACCATTACTTGAAGACGGTGTTATTTATGTTCAAAGTAGTGGGAGGAAATTTACAATAAAAATTAGATGTTTTATATGTGATTATGTAACCGGAAAGTTCATACATCTGTTTTCCTGATTATCTGTGTTTCACAAAAGTTAGTTCGCTGTTAGCATCTTCATAAGTCGGAATTAATGATGTTTCTTTTTAAAGTACATTTTAGGGTATCCCACCCTGATCCAGGCGTTGAATTCTTATAATTTCATGGGGCAATTTAGTACCTACTTCTCGGTAGCCACCGTAGAAATCCCTTAGTTTCCCAAGGTGCAGGAATGACTGACAGAGTGGCAACACGTCCCTCTACAGTCTGAACGATTATACATATAAGGCATGTTCTGTAAAAAAAAGCGACAAAATCATTAGTAATTAGGTATTATTCAAGAAACTAAAGATAATCACCACTTATTCAAACTACCTATCTAGATTTTGTCGAAATTGATGCCACAAAAACTAGACTTATCTAATATTATCTAATAAATACACAGTTAATATATTATCTTTTTAATTAAATTAGAATAGCAGCTACCTATTTAAACTACAATTTAAATTAAGTACTTGTCGTCTACTACTACAAAAAAGAGAATAAAATGGTTTTAGCAGAACCGCGGCGAGACCCTAAAAGCTTGGATCCATAAAGGTGGTTTTTTGGTTAACTAGCGCAAAATGTGAACCATTACTATTCTTCACATCGATCCATGGCTGATTTGCTTCTCACAAGTGCTTATCTAATTTACTATTTGCTGAAGTACTGGCCACATGAGAACACCCGTACAGACCGTAACATTAAATTAATATTAAAACAGTTCACTTGCTATCCGCCATTTTCGCTACGTGACTGTGAATTATTTTAAAATTGTACCTATCTTTTTATTTTGGTTCATTTTAGAAGATATCGATTGGAATTAATTTGGTTTACAAATAATTTACACGTTACCAGCTTATTATCAATTTCTTTATAAAAAACAATATATTTTTTTTTTACTGTCTATTTATGTTTTTTTTTTAGTATTTAGTGGTATTTTACGAGCGCGTGAAAATTTTGAACTAAATATGTATGGTATTTCACAGTAAAAATACCTCCCCAATAAGATTTCTGACAAATAAGAGAGAGAGAGTAAATTATATTTATTTTCTTAAAAATGGCGCTTGAGATCTTGCACACAACACAACACATACACCTCATGTTTAGCAAATTGACAGTTTAAAGAAAAATAAATAATAAAGTTATTGCATTCCGCAATTTCGCTTAGTGTACCTTCAACTGTGTAAAAGCATATAAAATGTACACATTTGTCTTTTTTGCTGTATTATAGGTAACACGTGTCTTGCTATTCAGGCAATTTTCAGCCATTGGGGTGACTGTTACACACATAAATGCTAATATGATATTGATATAATTCAATTATTTTAATTGGAATTCTTATACAGCTATGTGCTGAATAATTTGTGCCCAAATTAGAGTTATATCAGCAGAGGATGCGCTGTCTACGCTGTTATACAGCAAGTTTATGCAGCTAATGTATTCACGGTGCTCTGTGAAAATGATGTTATAAAGCACTCTTGTGCTACTTGGGCTCCTTCTGCGCAGCAGTCATGCTAGCGAAGGAGGTGGCGGGACGTGAGAGGGAGAGAGCCTCACGTCTCAGCCACCGCGGGAGACGCCCTGGGCGTCGGAGGCCACGTGGTGGCTCCCGGCGACTGTTGGCGCGGGCCTGTGGACGGTGAGTAATGAGCTAACTCGCCGTCCGTCCGTCTTATGACGACAGACCGTGTCGTCGGCGCGTTCGTGTTCCACGCGCGCCTCAAAGAGAGTCAGCAAACAGGAAGGGGTCCGAAAGGACCGATGCCTGCCAGGGTTGCGGGACTGTTCGAAAGAGATACCGCGGCCCTGGAACACAAAGAACAAAAGAAGGAACATGGATGGGTTTTAGTCAGTAAAAGTCTGACACTCCCTCCTGCTCAGCCCAGAGCGGGAGGAGTTATTTGATGATTTCCAAAACGAAAAAAAAAAAGGGTGAGGTCATGATGGAAATCATGTTTACCTATCTATCAAAATTGAATGCGCATACAAAGTTTCTTGTCTGTGCTATTAACCGTTGAAGAGTTCCCTCTTGAGGAGATGATCCTAGTTGCAGGATGTGGTCATGATAGAAATCATCTTGACGATCAAAATTGAACGCGTATACAAAGTTTCGTATCCACCCTATTAACCGTTGAGGAGTTCTCTCATGAGGAGACGATCCTGTCTGCAGGATCAAGTCATGTATTTTATAAAAATGTGTTGTCACAAGAACTAATGGTGTCTGCAACGGTTGGGATAAATGTTTTAACATTCAGTTACAAGATTTGATCTAACTAAACCAACAAACAAACAAACAAAATAAATGCTTGTAATAATAAAACAGATTATGAATGACGTAGTTGATAGTTATGTTTTGCTTGTACTCGTGTGTTGATCTAACTCTTTTGTTGACTACAAACAGTTGCGTTCTATATGTTCTATTTATTTGACGCATCTCTGCAATAGGTCCATAGGTCCTGAGTTCAAGTGCCTTATAATTAATGAGTCATCCTACGCAGATAGTGGTCCGTCGCTGAGACTGAGTTTTATCAGTTTCGCAGTATGGTATAGATCTTCCAGGAAAATAATGCGCTTCGACAATCACTGTTCATCTTCGGAAATACGGATATGGATGAGACCTATTGTAGAGCTATTACAACCCAGTGGCGTAGCGTGCGGGATAGCATGGCGTTTCAGAGGGCGGTAGTGAGCGGGGTCTGGGGACAGCAAAAACGCATTGACGTATTTTCCTTACTATACTTACGCCACTGGCCATGGCCCATGGCGGCAGCCTGCGAGGAGTGGCAGAAGCCGCTCTTTACATACAAAGCGAAACAAGCGTGCCGACCACCTTTTATAGAAGGAGCGTCGGAACAAAAACCGATAAATCACATTGTTGTTTTTTGTAGAAAAGTGTAAAAATATGGCCAAGTTTATGGGTTTCTAATTTAGAGTTAAACAAAATCTATCAATTTATTGGTGTTAGCATCACTGTTTGGAAACCTAAATACTGCATTCGTGACTGTGGTACCTGTTGAGTTATAAAAAAAATGAATGTGAGGTAAATAATGTTAAGTACCTACTTGTAATATTATGTAATTTTAAATTGATCTTGCATACCGTTAAAACGGTGAAACATGTAGCACTATAGAATATTAAGAACACCTTTGAAAACATACCATGTCAATGGCAAATAAAAAAAAAAAAAAAAAAAAATGGATATATCGGTTACTGACCAAACCAACTGGATATATCGGTATTTGATAAAAGATAGTAGGATATATCGGTATTTGCAATGAAAAATGTTAGGGATTTATCGGTATCTGTTTCGATTGCCATCGTTGTTTAATAAGATTGATGTATTTATCGGTTTATGTTCAGATCCGTGTATTTTGCGGACGAATTTAGAGCGGATATATCAGTTTTTTACCGGGTTACATTATCCATAGAGCAAGATATGTACAAGAACAAACAAAATGGCATCATAAAATAAAAATGTCAAAATGTGATTTATCGGTTTTTGTTCCGACGCTCCTCAGTTGTTTGTATTCATGGTAAAAAAAAGGTTTGCTAGATTGCGTCGCTCGCTCTTACAGCTTAGTTTTTTTTTTAATTATTCCAAAACTTAAATGCAAACGTAAATGTAAGTTAAATATTTTTATCATTTGTCTGAATGATGAAAAGAAAATGTTTTGAAAATCTCTCCGTTTTTCAGGGTTCCATACCTGAAAAATAACCAACGGGACTATTACAAAGTCTCCGCTGTCCGTCCGCCCGTCCCATCCGTCCGTCTATCTGTCTGTCAGCGGGCTATATCTCATGATCCGTAATAGGTAGACAGTTGCAATTTTAACAGAATATGGGTTTTTGTTGGCGCTATATCAACAAATAAAATACTTTCATATGCATTCAGTAAAATGCTGGTATTTTGAAATTCTTAAAAGACCCAGTTTTATTTAGGTAAGTACTTGATTAAATTCTACGTGGAAGAACACTCGGGTAACAGTTAATTAATAATTTAGCTTTTGTAACTAGCTAGCTCGTGTGGCAACTTATAGATTGCTTATTACATTCGTCCCGAAGCGCAAACTTTTACTGGTTTTACTGTATCAATCTTGTTGGTATGATTGTATGAGTCATAAAAAATATTATCATTGTACGTTTGGATGTTGACTAATAACTGTTTGTTTATTATTTGTTATCTATAGAATAGAAATAGCTAGCTAGTGGCCTTATGACTTATGACCTTTGTAAGAATCATCGTAGTATCTAACTACTAATAGGCATCTATTGTGTGGTATCTATCTACATAATATAATTCATAATTAGGTTTAACATCACGCCTGCAATTCCCGCAGGGTTAGACAGAGGTGTACGGTGTACCTTCTAATAGTGCACCGATGACCGACTCACATTTCTTTCGTTATGTTTTAAATCCCACGTAATAGTAGCGAGCTGATTACTATCCAGCGGGCCCAAATAGAGACTACGTTGCCGCTACTGAAAAATTCCTGATGGAAAACCACAATAAGGGCGTTTGTGCACTAGAAGGAATTTTAATGTCCGGCAGTCCGATTTTTTACGGTCCGATGTGGCATGAAAAAAACGCATGATTGGCTTGTGCACTTGTCTGTCTTTACTCGGATTGGTGCGGCGGCGCCGGCGGCGCTGTTTAAGGTAGCTCTCTTTGATACTACACGCCACGCACCCGTAATTACACTAGGAACGATGAGTTTCTTGGAAAGTCGGCAGTTGCTTGCTAGGTAATGCTCCACGTGCGAAGACTAAGAAGACAAAAAAATCAGTTAATTTCCCCTTATAAGTGAAAGGTTTCTGACAGGGCTCATTTTACATCATCATCATTTCAGCCGAAAGACGTCCACTGCTGGACATAAGCCTCCCCCAAGTGACGCCACATTGACCGGTCCCGTGAGACTCGCATCCAGCGGATCCCCGCAACCTTGGTAACCGCAAGGTGGGAGGCTTCCAACACAACCTCTTCCGGTTCGCGGTCGCCACTCCAGTACTTTTCGGCCCCATCGGCCATCCGTTCTGCGAGCAATGTGCCCTGCCCACTGCCACTTCAATTTGGCAATTCTTCGTGCTACGTCGGTAACCTTGGTTCTCTTGCGGATGTCTTCATTTCTGATTCGATCGCGCAAGGAAACTTCGAGTATAGCCCTCTCCATTGCCAGGACATTGAGGAAATTGAGGCAGGACGAAATATTTTTTTAACTAGGTACCAACTATCGGCTAACTAAGACACCGGCCCGGAATGGGGAAAAGTAAAATGTCGGACGATAAAATTATGTATAGTGCACAAACTAGTACTTAAATAGGTACATTTATGGCGTGCAATATCGGACCGTAAAAAATCGGACAAATTCCTTGTAGTGCACAAACGTCTTATCACTTTGGCCGAGACTTAGACCAAGGAGGCACTGAGGCAGTCTAATTTGGTTTAAACAACAACATCCATTTATTTTCAGGCTACTTTGTCCCGTAGACCTTACAGACTAACATACATATATAAAATACAAATTATGTCAGTAAATAGAAACTTCAAACTATGTTAACTACAAAATATGTGTACTAAAAAAAATTGTATTAAATTTAAGACTTGTAATGATATTGTTGATCTATCGGTTGAACATAGTATTGAGCTGTCTTGTGTTGAGCTGGATAAGCATGTAATAGTGTGCGTTTACAGACCCCCAAATTATCAAATCTACTCTATATTCGAGTCAGTAATGGAAGATGCTTTAGCAAAACTTGCAACTGGTAATAAATCATTAGTTATCTGTGGTGACTTTAATGTTAATATTTTAGACAAAAATTCGAATAGCAGTAGATTCTTACATCTTTTTAAATCATTTAATTTGTCAAACGTGTTTTCGGAACCAACTCGAATTACTACAAATACTGCTACATGTATTGATAATGTGTTTTGTTGCTGCGATTAGTTAGATAAATCCATTGTAAATTACCTTCCTTCTGATCACAGCGGGCAAACCGTTGCTTTCGAGTCCTACACACCATTACAAAGAATCCAGATAAAATCTAGACTAATAACACCCAGTAATTTGAATAAATTTAAAAATAACTTAATTAGTAATTTAGGCATTCCGAGCCAAATTATTGAAAATGTTAATCAATTTTATGAGAAATTCTTTTCGGTAGTTTACACAGAGTTCAATAATACATTAAAAATGAAAACCAAATCTATTTGCCCAAAGTTTATGTTCAGTGACTGGGCAACTAAGGGTATTAGGAAAAGTAGGGAACGATTGTTTGAGCTGTACGGCCTTAAGCCTTACATCAACTCAGAAACTTTTAATAAATATGTTACAACTTACTCAAATTTTTTTAAAAACTCCTGTAAGGTAGCTAAAGCCTTAATCATTAGCAACAAGATTAAATCCGCCGATAATAAAATAAAGACGGTTTGGAAAATCATCAATAATGAAACTAACAGAAATAAAAAATATAATAATGATATCACTCTAGAGACTTCACGTGGTCTTCTTAGCTCTAAAAATGAAGTTGATCAAGAATTTGTAGATTTCTTCACTAGTATCCCACTTAAAACTACTGAAACCTTAAATTCCTCACCCTTGTTTTCTATTGATTTATTAAGAGCGAACGTTTCAGCCTGTCCGGTTGAGTTTCAATTTAAACATATAAACCCCATAGCAGTCATTAAAGCTTTTAAAGAAATCAAAGTCAAATTAACCGAGGATCTATGGGGTATGTCAATTAAAGTTTGTCAAGCCATTATTGAGACTATAGCACCGTACTTGGCCTTAATATTTCATTTGTGTGTGGACCAAGGAGTCTTCCCGGACCTTATGAAATACAGCAAGGTAATACCACTTTTCAAGTCCGGGGACAGTAAAGACACCAACTATAGACCCGTATCCGTATTGCCGGTTTTCAGCAAGGTGTTTGAAAAGGTAATGCTTAATCAAATGCTCAACCACTTTAACACCAATAAAATCTTGCATGAGAAACAGTATGGTTTCACCAAAGGACGTTGTACGACTGACGCCGGTGTCACCTTATTAAAACACATATTTACTGCGTGGGAAGAGGCACAAGGTGCCATAGGAATTTTCTGTGACCTCTCGAAAGCATTTGATTGCGTAAACCATGAAACCCTACTCTTAAAACTTGAACATTACGGGTTAAGGAAACTTGCGCTCAGTTTAGTGAAATCGTATTTAAACGATAGACATCAGCAAGTACAAATAAATGGTGTCAATTCAATGGGTTTAAAAGTAAGTATGGGTGTACCACAAGGTTCGATATTAGGTCCTTTCCTCTTTTTGGTATATATTAATGGTCTACCCCATTTATTTAAAAACCAACCACAAATGGTGTTATTCGCTGACGATACTTCCTTAATATTTAAGATAAACAGACGTGCCACAAATCTCGACGACGTAAATAACGCCTTAATGCAGGTCCATAATTGGTTCACCGCTAATAATTTAGTATTAAATGGGAAAAAAACGAAGTGCATAAGATTTGCTCTACCGAATGTTAAAAGTAGTGATAGTGACATAGTATTGAATCAAGAGAAACTGCAATTCGTCGAAAATACTGTTTTCCTGGGGATCACGCTCGACTCAAGACTACAATGGGGTCCGCATATAACATCTCTTGCAGGACGGCTGAGTTCAGCAGCATATGCTGTTAGAAAAATCCGCCAATTTACTGATGCAGATACCGCGAGGCTAGTCTATTTTAGTTATTTTCATAGTATTATGTCATACGGTATTTTACTATGGGGACGGGCTGCAGACATTGAGTCTATATTTATTCTGCAGAAAGGAGCCATCAGAGCCATATATGATCTACGTAGGCGCGATTCTCTAAGGGAACTGTTCAAAGAAATAAACATCATGACAGTACCTTGTCAATACATCTATGAAAACATCATGTACGTTAGGAAAAATCTGCATTTGTTTAGTAAAAGAGGTGACAGACACCACTATAATACTAGAAACAGGGACCAACTAGTACAGCCAGGTTTCAGGCTAGCTAAAGTAGACTCAACTTTCATGGGGTACTGTTTAAAATGTTATAATAAAATACCTCCCCACATTCAACAACTGAATGAGACAAAATTTAAATCTTGTATAAAACGCACACTATGTAGGCAAGCATATTATAAGTTAGGGGATTACATCGATGATAAAAATGCTTGGCTCAATGCTGGTCCTGCTCCACAACCATAGGGGCAAACTAATCAGAAGCTCATGTGAAATTATTGTGGAAGCTGCAGAAGATTGTAAAAATATCTTTGCATTGTATAGATTCAATCTCTTAGTATTATATAACTGCATAGCACATGTGTGAGTACTATGTACTGTAAAGCTACCATTTACATTTAGTTATCCTTCATTGACTCGAATGTGCCCTGGTGGCTGAGAGAATGTCAGGCTCACTCAAATGTCTCGCTGATAGTGGCGGGTGTGTTGGGTCGTTTAGTTCCCTTCAATATGGTTGAGCTGAATGGAGCTGATGCATGCGTCATGTTCGTGAACGGGCGCTGTCAGTTGGGACTGGTCATCTCTTAGCTGCCACGGTTTATTTTAATTACTTTGTTTTTAAATTGTTGATAGTTATAATCTTTTACTCTGGACGCTCTTAATGTGCACGTCTTTCTACATCGTTCTCACATATATGTGTAATCTCAACATGAATGATGTAACCAAGATCTTGTAACAATATTTTGATTGAAAAGAGTGTCCATGGAGTTTCTTGCCCATTCTTCTCCATAGAGATCTACGCTTTAGAATGGGCAACTACAGTACTTTCACAAGTTATTATGCCTTGTCTCAGTGACTGTAGCTTCGCCTTTGTTTTTCTGACTTTCAAAAGTGCCTGCGAAGGTCTAATTGAAATAAACGCTTTCAGTTTGAGTTTTGAGTTTGAGTTTGTTGGTAATACTTCACTTGTGCACTATTTCACTGTAAAAACTCAACGTTAGGTTTAGTCACAACAAGCATAAGTAAGTACTAGCTCAGCACATTGTCCTAAAAAACGTCCTTTGCTTGCCTCGAATGTATTTTTCGCTTTAATGGAAACAAAGTTAACTTTTCTATTTTTAACTTAGGTACTTTTAAATCTAGCTAGGGGCATAAAAATTTCAAAGCTAGTTTACTTAAATAAAAACAGTTGAAGAATATTTTACCCAAATATACTTAATTAGGTAGGTACGTGATCTGCATAAAAAATATTTCAAATTGCCACATAAATTTCCGACTCAGGAAGTCTGGACAAAACAACAACTGGTTTTGGTTCTTTGTTTCGTTTGTTTCACATATAGGTAGGTACTTAGGACAATTAAAAACATTGCTGATTTATTTAATACATTATACACGTAATCACTTACCTACCTGCCAAAGTTATGTGTATAAACAGAACTACATTAATAATTAGTTAAATAAAACTACGTTTCAATGTAGGTATCTACAGTAACACACAATGGGTCCCAAACAGCAGCAACCAGCAACGCTGCAGGCCCAGAACGAAATGGCGGAACGAACTCGATTACTTTCACAAGGATTGGCTGTAACAGCACTGGATAAGGATAAGTGGTAGTTCGACATGTTTTCCTTCAGAGCTAGAACAACGGGAGAGCAACAGTGGCCCAGTGAGAGCAGCGGTGGCCCAGTGGTGGCGGTCCCGACTTACCAACAGTAAGATCGTGGGTTCGAACCCAGGCAGGCGCATTCATTTGAGGAATTTATTTCTTCACCACTGCTTTCAAAACGATGAAGGAAACCGGCATGTCCTAGAACCAAAAAAATCGAAGACGTGACATCTACCAACCCGCATTGGGCGCGCTTGTTGGATTATAGCCCATTCCCTCTCATAGACAGGAGTTCGTGTGTCCCAGCACTCTCAGCATTGGGAACATTATAGGCTGATTATGCTTAGAACAACAGAACAAGAATATTAAATAAATACCTAATCCATTATCTTTGAATAAAAAAACTCTGGTGTACGTAGTTCCTCCTCTGATAAAGGTAATAACAACAGCTGTGCCTCGCGACCTTCATCCGCGTGAAATACTTCCATAATTGAATCGTATTTTGTAAACAATTTCAAGGGTTTTATTGTTTTGCACGGAACCTAATGCCTAATAGCCTCAGTTACTCCTTATAACATCATCAGCTATCTGCCAGTAAAAGTCCCATCAAAATCGGCCCAGCTGTTCCGGAGATTAGCCGGGACAAACAGATAGACGGACAGACAGAAATGTAAAGAAAGATTTTTCTGTAACCTCAGACCAAGTAAAAAATTGTCTGTTACATATACTTATGCCATTAGTACCCACCGTAAATATTCATTCATACGAATTCAGTAAAAACGGATGCCTAAATAAACAAGCACTGGTAAATTTTCAATGCTCGGATACAGCAGCCTCAGCTCATTGAAAAAATAAAGTTCTTTATTTGATAGAAGTTCTCAGCACTAATGTAAATTCCAACAGCTTGATAGGTACCATTTAGGCATTCACTTAGATTTCGCTCTATATTAGTGTATACGGGCTATGATATAATAATGTAGTTAAGTTCAAAGTTCACTAAGTAGGCGCATAAAGTAAAGAGAGAGGTAATCCAATACTTACTGTTACTGTACGCTTGCGTAGGTACCCCGTACCTATACTTAGGTGGGTAGTGGGACTAGTGGGTACCTATGTATGGTGTAAGTACGTAAGTGTGTCTGTGTGTTGATCAATACGTTGTGAACTTGACACTGCATCGATTATCTAAATGACCTGTTGCACAATGCACGCAAGTTGGTACGCCTATTGTAAAGTCTGAAGCATCCATGAGCCTTTTGTTCTGTTGGTATACAGCAGTTACCCGAAAACGAGTAATTCAATCATATTGCGTATCTGGTATTTCGTTACATTGTTTTTAACCCACATTGATACTGCTGATAACGATAATCAGTCCTTAGATATTTGGAGCGATCTTATACTTGTTCTATTATCTGGTATACCTACTTGCCGCGTAAAATTGAGCCACATATAAGCGGATAAACACAGTTGTTTACACAAAAAAACAGTTGTGTAGTTTGTTTACCTACTAGGTACCTAGTAAATTTAATGAAAGACAAAGATAATTAAATAGGTACCTACCTACTTAATGACTTACCTAATAAGTTCTGATTGTTTACGGCTCATCACTCCGTAATTAGAAACATTGACAGGTTATCCCTCGTTGGCCCAGTGGTCGCTAAGCAAGACTGCTGGGGCCTAAGTCTGCTATTGCAATAGTGTCAGAATGGTCTATCATTGATTTAATAAGGCCCCTAGCCCACGGTGTTATATTGAAGCGCGTTCGAAACTCGTTTGACGTGCGTACATAGGGTAATTCGTCTACACCAATGATAGACCATTCTGACACTATTGCAATAGCAGACTAAGGCCCCAGAGCGTTAGTCCTGGGTTCGATGCCCAGTTCGGGTAATTTTACATAAGGAATGTCTCAGTAGCAGCCGCGGAGCCTGGTTTTGTACCCGGTTAATAGCAATAGGTTACCCCCTATTACATGGAACTTATACAAGTTATACATAACTGGCGAGATGTGGGTTTACTATTATGTACTGTACTGCCTATACCTTCGGATATTATCGGCGTGATGTTATGTGAAACATTAACCCAACGCTACTTGCTAATTAAGCTTCAAGTGTAGGTATATTCATCTGGACTACCTACCTACTTGAAGAGATGAGTACTGATCTAGTTGTTCTTCGAGTAACTTATACCTACATAGATGGTACTGATGCTAATAGGTTTCTCTGCGAACGACATACCTACTGAGAAGATATCATCAATTAGTTACCTTTTCGGCAATGGGCCAGAATAAATGCTGGTAGTACTTTGCCTGATAGATATTTCTCAACAGCATGTAAAGCCAAGTCAGAGGCCCATGGGCGGCATAAAAACTCTGACATACTGAACACACGAAAAAAAAGAAGAAAACTGGTGCATGTTAATTTCCATATCAATGTATTATTGATTAGTGAAAGAAATCATTGCTTACTTAATTAATGTAACCTAAATAAATTATTGTCAATGGTTTGTGGTGAATTTAGATAGACATAAGACATCAAATTAAATTACGATTTACAAAAAAACATTATTTATTAATTTCCTTTGGTCATAAAATCGTTTAACTTAACATCTAAGAGATTATTATCAATATTACTATTATCTAAAATATCAACGGCGTATGGGTTGCTAACACCTTCTTCTAACAACTGTAATAACTTTGAGTAAACTAGAGTGGGCGCGTCAACGGCCCACAAAAAGTCTATGTGATTAAATTCCTTCAATGGCACTACGTAGTGTTCTATCGGATTCACAAGTTGTACATACAAGTTCGTCACATCGACGTCACTGGCTAACCAATCGTTATCAGCACTGAATAGAGCGATAGGTAAAGTGATTTTGTGTACTGGGTACTCAGGAGGAGCCGCGGTCCCATATTCCTTGAGGTTGTCCTTAGGACCGTAGTCAAACATCTGGAACCTGCCTGCCTGCTTGATCTCTTGCGCGTAGTGCACCAGCGTCTTCGTGGAGGCGCCCGCGGGAACGTGACCCAGAATTAACGGCAACAATGACCTATTGAATTGTTTCTCATCGTGTCCACACAAAACAAACATTGAGTTTTCACAAATCGCTTCCTCATAATGATTTATCTCACACGCATGTTTTGATAACCACCTCAGCACCGAGTTTTGAGGAAGAAACTCATTAGCTCCGAGTAGTTTCATGAGGTATTCTATGTTATCGCTGTACTTAGCAAGTAGTCTTATCGGGCTCTTAATTTCCGACATGTAGGCAACTGGGGCTAAAGCGAATCCTGCTCTCAACACCTTGTTGTATTGAGTCTTCGTGGACAGCAGTGCGAACAGTACCGTGGTTCCCATAGAATGGCCAATGTAGTTTATTTTGACGTCCCATCCTTTTACCTCCATTATATAATCTATGACCGCGGGGAGGTCGTGCTGGCTCACTTCGTGAAATGTGAAATTCCAGAATTCAAAAGAATCAACGTTTCTTGAAACATGAGCTCGGGAGTAAGTATTTCCTCGCACGTTGGCCAACCACACGTCGTAACCGGCATCAGACAAGATGTAACCCAGGCCCTTTAGAGGTCCCGCTATTATCCAATCTGCAGAGCTCCCTAGTAGGCCGTGATGCAACAGTACTGTCTTCCTAGGACTTGATTTGTTTTTTGATTTTTTTGAATATGGTATTCTATGTATTGTCAATATGTATCCGTCGTCTGTCACGATCGTGTGGGACTCCGCCGGATAGCCGTGAACCGCGATCAGCTGCGGCGTGCTCAAGTGGATAGTAGGGTCGTCATCAGAACACTTGTACTCCATCTCTGGGTCTGGTGCTATGGAATCAAAAATCTTATTTTCTGTTGACTCAGCTACTTCGACAAAATCTCTGAATTTCCTCTTGATCCTCCATTGTTTGTCTTCCGGTGTCTCTTGAATTTCTGGTTCGCGTCTGGTGGTATTCATGCCGAAATAGGAAGTGATTTTTTTCCGCACATTTTCAACGTAATAGTTCTTCAGCCGGCGTCCTCTTTCACGTACATAGCTTGTGATCTGATCGGTTCGGTTGGTGAGGCTGTCGAACACTTCGGGAAACCATGAGGGGGTATGTCGGCACTCACTATGATCTAATTGTAATACGAATATGAACGTAAACACGACTAGAAGCGGAAGCTTCATGTTGGTGCGGATTTGCGGAGCGAGCGCGACGCGACGTCCGAACTAACAGCGACTGAACTCAATAATGGAGCACTCAAGTAATTTATTCCCGCGCGGGAGGTCAAGGGGAAGTTATGAGTAATACATAACATAACACACTGATGCACATAATATGTATTAACAAACATAATATTGCTGATAAACAAAGTCCATTCTGTGAATCATTCATTATTTCCAATAATTTATCGGTTAGAGTATTAATTTATACTTAATTCAGAAATAACATGACATACGAGAATAAATTGTTTAAGTACCTACAATAGTTGTGTTATTTCTAGCAATTCCTCATTAGTTTCGTGATTTATTTATATACCTACCTACTTCCATATATATATAATTATGTACATCGGTAATCTATACTGGAAGCAATTATTTTCTTTTAAGAAACCTACTTATTCTATTCTTTACTCCGTCTTTGTGTCTATTACTTACTTGCTTAGCCATAATTTACGCAGTCTACCTTCTTGATTTTTAAATACTTACATAAGTATGAAGTTTAATCACTCCATTCTAATGGATATACAAGGTGTAAATCGACCCTTCACCTAGCAACCAAGCATTCTGTACAATCAGAGTAACTCTACGCACAAATTATTGCTGGGAAATTGCTTTTTTTTTTGGGGTGAAAAATCACGTTTCACGGTAAGTCAAGATGGGCATAACCTAAAACTGGTGATAACTGAACTGACAAGGTCAATAGCAAGGTGTCCGAGTGGTCGTATTCCACTTTAGATGAACGTACCTAATTCGCTCATCGCTAGTCACAAAACTCCATGACGCAGTTCACAACACCATGCCAACAAGGATAGGCACAGATAGCGAAACATCGTGAAACTGAAGATGGCTTCGCGTCGGGGGAATCACGAATTCACGACCTTCACTCATTACTGAGGGGCGTAGTCCTCCTCACTTCGTATACCTCATTAGGAACACGACGACGCGAGGCGATGGATAATGGACGGTAGCGTACCTATTGCCTTTATCACGTCACGTCTCACACCTTCAATCGCTGATGAATGGGGGTACTCCTCTAGGCACTTTAGAATGGCGGCTATCATCATATCTATGTATGTCATGCATTCCATACCAAAGCGTAAATAACCAAAACAAAACCAGACCAATGGCGGTGCCATCATATTCATAAATTAGCTAATTAGAACGATTTGATAGGTGGATTTTTTGTGTTAGCTAACAATTAGGTGCCTACTTATTGTAGTCATAAATACCTATTTGCCGTACTTTAACTACACTTCTAAATCTACGTCTACACTAATATTATAAAGAGGAGTAGGATTGTGTGTATGTTTGTAATGAATAAACTCAAAAACTACTGCACCGATTTCATAAATTCTGTCACCATAGAAAGCTACATTCACCCTGAGTAACAGCCGGGACGGGCCGCTAGTCTCATATAACTAGGTATTATATCACTTTTGAACTAAAAGCCTCGTAGCTCGACCAGGTGGCCAACCATGACGTCGCAGGAGTACCTAATTCCAGTGTGGGAAAGAGATGGCGCTAGACGACCTGTGTAGCTCTGTCTCTTTCCCACACTGGAATTACTCCTGCTTTAAGACGTCACAGTAACCCCCTTGAACATGTGGTCCTTGAGGAGCCTGCTCAGCATGTCAAGTGAACTCGTACGTACGAACTAGTACTCGTGCATACACTTGCCTCCATGAGAGTCTGAGTGAGGCACCTAATTCTCCTGACATGAATGTCTAGTGGCGGTACTTTCATACAAGCCCAAATCTTGTCTTGCCCCTATAGCTTACTACTTACGTACCTATATACTCTTTATATGGGAGGAGTTCTGAACAGTCTGTTTGCTCTATGGGCTTTCCGTATTGTTGGCCCCTAGGCACGCTACTGGATAGGTCCAATCATTCAGAACCAATATCTTAGAATCAGCTGTTACCTTGGGACTTCTGATTTGTGGAATTTAACAGAAGTTACTTACTCACCTATCTCACCTACCTTACTTTCTTACCTCTTCCTTATCTTCCTATAGGTACCTCTTAAAGGAATACATGTATAATGATGCCTAGACCTACATATGACAAGCCTTATCAAAACCTAAGAACCAACTTATTTTCTCGCAAAATCTCATTAGTTTCAATAGTCATTCATTGGTAAGTTTTAATCTAATGCACCTAATTAGTATTACTTAGTAGGTAACTAGGTACACACGGCTACACATTAAGCTATACATTTCCAGTTTACGCTGATCTCGCATTGTATAGGATTTCCGTAAAAAGCGAGGTCAGCTTATACTGGAAATTTATAGCTTGATGTGTAGCCGTGTGTACCCATAATTTGTAATTACTTATTTTACATGCAATTCAAAAAACTTACCTATCACCCGTCAATCTATTTACATCAATTAAATATGTTTTACCACAAAATAATCATTCTAATGCAAACAAACCAAACCCTTAACAAAACTAGTACCTAGGTACTCAAAATAATCCGAAAATATTCATCAATAGGTACTACTTGTAAAAAGGGTGTAAAAAGACCCATAACGAAGCCGCAAGGTACCTACTTGTTCTCCCCATCATTGCGATATTTTTTTTGTTCTAGGCCATACCTGGGAACCTTCTAGTTATGGGGATATTGTGAGTCAAACTTCCAACATTTTCACAAGTTTTTTTTTTTTATATGCATGTTTTTATTGAAGATTTTTGCTTTAAACACCTCCACGACCCTCGAACTATTAAATCCATCCACCAGCACAATGTTTTGATTGCGTTATATTGAGTCCTACAGTAAAACGTGATTTTTGACCCCAAAAAAAAAAGTAGTTTCCCAGCAATAATTTTTGCGTAAAGTTACATTTGATGTACATAATGCTTGGTTGACGACTTCGTGAAGGGTCTTGTTACAACCTGTATTATAGTTTTTCATCTAATGCACGACAAAAAAAAATTGTCCAATGTACAAAAATATTATGTTCATATCAAATATTATGCCTACTATATTATATATAATATAATATAGTAGGCAATGTACATAATATATACTATATATTATGCACATCAAAACCAGAGCGTACGACGTAATACCCACACATGTTATTTTAACAAATATTTATTTGCATTATGTTTTCATCGTGAAAAAGACATTGCGGCAAGGACAACATAGGATGCAAGAGCGAGCGAAGGGAGCTCGGGACTAGCGGCACTCCGACTTGGGTTCGGAGGAGAGGATGGGGTCTAGTGAACGAGCGAAGTGAGCGAACTAAGACCCCGTCATCCACTTCGTGTTAGGTTACTTTAAACCCTGCAGACACAAATAGGCCAGTCGACTTAACCAGTAAACGTCGACTCGGTTTCATTTAAATAAATTGCCATGCGTTATAAAAAACATACTTAGGCTTTGTTTTAACACAAATGTATTACTTTGCGCTTGTTAATAAGTTCATAAAAAGCACCGCTTTTCAATTAATAGCGATGCGTCACGAACTATTGTTGCAAAATAATAATTTATGTTAAGGTAACTATTTTGCTGTGCAATCAGTATTTTTGATTAGAATTATTTTTTATTTTTATTTACAGTTAAAAACTAGACATTTATAATTAGGTTGGTACCGTGAGTAGGTAGCTACTTAAATCCCTGCCGGCGTAGTCGACAGCCATTGCAGTCCCTAGCCATAACAATGGATCAAAGGTCACAAAATTAGTTAGAAAATTCTATCAACTATGTAGGTAGGTCATGCTTCATCCCAGTGGGATGTGAAAGGTGTAGTGTATATTAGTAGGTCTTAATAAAAAGGCAACATTTCCACAGTGGTCCAACCAAATCGTTACATTACCAATCAGTTGCACCAAAAAGTCGGTATCATTTTTACTTTTTACATAGAAACCAAAAAAATATCGTTAATGAATTACCTACCCATAGTTCTATGCTTATTTTTAATTCATTATAATATCCCCTTTGCTTTGTGAAAATAATCTTGCCTTAGTCATCAATGCAATTATCAAACTCGGTTAAATTATGCTAAATTTATTTAAAATAGTGAAATGTGACGGTTTTGGTGAGGACCTCCACATCTGTAAGAGGCAATGTATTGATCGAACACACCTACGTAATTACCTACGCAATGTTTTTGCATCTTTGTTCCACCTGCATTTTGCATCGCAATTAATTATTGATTGCCGACGTGGCAATCTGGGATAGGACACCTCGGTGTCAGGGGTGCGGGGAGGGGGTTGATAGTGTAGTGCCTTGACCAGAGGATCACAGGAACTGTAGATAAATCCTAAGTTCACAACTGTTCCCGTCGTTATAGGAACTAGTATTTATGAAGTACGGTTTGGTTTTTTCCTACGGAATAGGTACCGGGCTGGTTTGGTGCTCCTGTACAGTCTGCAACGAAAGAAATGTTATCTACTTTTCCAAAACATCACGCAAAATAGTTCGAGTTCGTTATACTTACGGCCTTGCTTATACCCGCGGTTTCACCCGCGTGGAGTTAGGAAATTGTCCCACGGGATCGTACTACACCGGTATAAAAAGTATTCTGTTTTATTCCAGGTTTTATACTACTTATCTGTTTGCCAAATTTCATCCAAATCCAGTCAGTAGTTTTTGCATGAAAGAATAACAAACATTCAGACATCCTCACAAACTTTCGCATTCTTCTTTCATATTAAAAGTAGGATATGATTTTAATCTACCTGATATTTTTTGGTGCTGAATACCTAATTTGGTTCTGAAGTACGGTACCTCTAAGATTTCAAAATCAAAACTGTTAATTGAATTTCGTTGTTGACCGTACCAACTGTATAGTTGATTAGGTCTTGTTAACTCATGATGTAACTGTGAGCATTGCTCACACACGTATGTTCTAAACGACTGAAAACCTTTGAACCTCCGACTTTTAGTAGGTACTCAGGCAAGCAATGTGTAATTGAAGTGGTCATCCTCTAAGTAGGCCCATATTTCAACCTCGTTTAGGTTATTTTGTAAGGTATCTTATCCTTCTTTCTTTATACTGAGTCCACAAATGCTGACGAGCATGATTCAATTGTGGCCTATCTTATTGATATCTTGACCTATCTAATATCATGGCGCCAGATAAGTTTGTGTCCTGAGCACAGATATAGATATCGCGTGCCCGGCTTAAGTATTTTATACGGTTTAGGCGCAGAAGGCCTAATTCTCAAAATGGCAACCAAGTCGCAAAAGGACTAGTTCTCAAAATGGAAAATTCTCTAAAAGCCTAATTCTCTGAATGGCCAGTTCTCTAAAAGATTAATTCGCTGAATGGCTGATTCTCTTAAAGCCTAATTCTCTCAATGGCCATTTCTCTTAAAGCCTTATTCTCAGAATGCCCAATTCTTTACTGAGATAACTATTTAATTATTTGTCCCACCACTGGTGGACAGCGACTCAATTTTAAACATAAGTGTTCTCGTTGTCCACCAGTGACGGACAATGACAACTTATTCCAAGAAACCACTTTTAATAACAATTTTACTTTATCTGAAGATATAGGGATTTTATTTCACAAACTACCTGGGAGGACAAAATCATGAAGAAGTATTATCTTCTTCTAAATTACTTGCTGCATGATAATCGAATTAAAAAAAAAAAATGTATGTTTGTATTTATATTTAAAAAATATACATACAGCTTTGATTGTGATATTCCTATTAACAATATACAATACCTCCTTCATTATTCTGGCCGTCTGGTTTTTTGTGAGACTTTACAATCCTTATTTCTCATCTCCTACTTGTCCTTGCTAATTTCCTACTACGTAATCTTCGAGTGTAAACTCGCACAGTTACCTGAGGCAAATACTACTAGCACACCCAAAGCGGGGTGAATTCACATTTGTGCGAGTTTTGCACAGTGTGAATGTATAAACTACGCCAAAACGTAGTAGGTACTAGTGAGAACAGAAACCCCATAGTGTTTATGTGTGGACATAATAACGTCATTTCGGTTAAAATACCTTACTAAATTCAAGTTATATTTATCACTTTCGTTAGATCCTTTAATTTAAAGCTTTCAAAATGGTTTTGATAAGACTTAAATTCTTTTAAGTATTTTGAAAATAAACAAAAATTACAGGTATAACTTAAAATTAGCTTGATTTTATCGGAACTGACAAATTCTCAATGATTGTAGAAAAGAATACTCCCAATTGTAGAAAATGTGCCATTTTGAAAATTAGCCATTTAGAGAATTGGCCATTTAAAGAATTAGGCTTTTTGAGAATTTGCCATTTTGAGAACTAGTCCTTTTGCGACTCGGTTGCCGTTTTGAGAATTAGGCCTTCTGCGCCACACACATTTGTTTAAAACAACAGAACTTATTTCTAGACATAAAGAACAAAAACGTAGTCTATTTTTTTGTATAGAACCTTAGTTTTAGCAGTACTCAGAAAATGGCACGCTTGGTTTTCATAGGGTTCGTGATGTTTACGTTATCTAGGTATATCTATATCTCTGTTCCTGAGCCATTCTCGAGCCTTCTATAGGATTCCCTAAAATACAGAAGGATCGGGTTAGTACACACGGCTACACATCAAGCTATACATTTTCAGTATAAGCTGGCCTAGCATTGTACGGAAATCCTATACAATGCGAGATCAGCATAAACTGGAAATGCATAGCTTGATGTGTAGCCGTGTGTACACAATTTTATCCGTTTAGGCCTCAGGCCTTTTGCTCCATTAATCTCAATGTCATATTGCCAGCTGCAGTTAAGCTATTATACCAAATTCTACAGGTTAAAGTCTGATTTGATAGTCTCTTCAAAAACCCAGCATTAAAAAGGACTTCATGTTCATTAACATAACGTGCAGTGACATCGTTGGTGCGCCAGTGAAGTGTTACTAGCAAGTTTTATGGGTCTATTTACTACTTAAAACAAATTGTATTTTATCATATAAGTATCTAAGTCAGTCTGTAAGCTATATATATATCAATGGAATAGGATTTATAAAGAAAATACAGTACTTGCAGTTCCCACTAATCGATATAAGTGGAATGGTAACTTTTGCTTCCACGAGGTTCGTTCTATTAAAATTTTATGGCGGCTCAGAAGTTAGCTGCTGTGTGTGTGACGTGTGACGGTCTGTGCATTATTACAGTCAAGAAATGTATCCTCTACGCCCCGCTGATACCTAAAATTGTGTTCTGCGTAGCTTTTCGTTAATGTTCCGAGCAGCCATAAACTTTGAACCGTTATACCTGCGCAGACTTAACTCGCAGTTAGCTAGCCAGCGGCTGTGAATTTCAGCTGAACGTAAGGAAGCCAACCTTTGAAAACGTATGTGATAGATAAGTACCTACACCGGGCGGCCAGTACCTATGGCCTACTCTACCCACACAGAGGTGGTCTGACTTTGTCCCAGCAGTGGCAACATTACCTATAGGCTGCCTGTTTTCATTATTAAGTACTTTTTTTAAGGCATATGCTCATGAATTATAGGTCTGCAGCATGCTGGACAGGTAGCTAGACTGAGGTATTGTGCGTAAAGCAAAAACAGTTAACAACATTGGACAGATCGATAGCTGGACTAAGAACCTGAAGAGCGGACCTAGAACCGTCCCCCTTGTGAAACTCCACATCTAATCTTTTTGCAATGCAGCTTTTCCCACCCCCACCCCGTTAACCATACCGCTACGCCGTGATATTAGTGAATCGTGAATATTTATTTAAACTGGTTGTTGTTTGTTCGGCAGAAAATGTAGATAGGTAGGTATTGTTTTAGAATAACCTGGAACAGAAAAAGCAATCATCTAAAATGCAAATGGGTTCCAAATAATACGTGGGACACTCAGAAAGTTTTGCGACACTAAAAAAAATTGTTCTACAGGTACATATATTTTTATTAAATCTTTTCAAAGTACTCTCCACCAGCCTCTATACAAAGATTCATGCGTCTGAACCAGTTTTCAAAACACTTTTTCCAGTCCGCCGCAGACACCTCGTTTACAGCCTGCTCGAACGCAGCCAGCGCATCTTCCGGCGACGAAAATTGTATCCCCTTGAGCAGATTTTTTATTTTTGGAAATAAAAAGAAGACACACGGTGCTAGATCAGGGCTGTAAGGAGGGTGACCCAGGAGTTTGACTGGTGTACTGTCCAGGAAGTCCCTCGTTTTGAGCGCGGTGTGTGCAGGCGCATTGTCGTGGTGGAGCAGTAGTCCGCGGAGCCCTGTGTTTGGTCGCTTGTTGCTCACAACAGAAAAAACTTCTGGTAAACATTTGGTAGTATACCATTCGGCGTTGATGCTTCTTTGATCTCGTAAGGGAATTGAGGCCAAGTGGCCAGTCAAATTAAAAAAGCTGGCGATCAAAATCTTCCCCCCGCTTCGAGATCGCTTCACTTTGGTAGGCGTTGGTTCATTTTGAAACACCCAAACTGTCGACTGGCGCTTGATTTCTAGATCGTATTGATAAATCCAGGACTCATCACCTGTTACGATGTCGTAAACACGCCGAGACGAGCCTGCTTCAAATTTGTTCAGCATATCACGGCACCATTCCACCCGGGCCTGCTTCTGAGCGTCGGTGCGGTAGTGCGGCACCCAGCGCGATACTATCCTCCTCACGCGAAGATGCCCGTGTAGAATCTCGTGAACGCTTCACGATCCAATCTTTAATATGTGCTGAATCTCCTGATATGTAATTCGCCTATTATCTTGGATTAAATTTTTCACTGCTAGCACGTTTTCTTCCGTAATAGCCGTCAAAGGGCGTCCGCTTCTTTCTTCATCCCCCAAGGTTGGTCGACCGCGCCTAAATTCGTTATACCAACGATACACGGTTGCCTTGGAGGGGCCTTCATCCATAAATGCCATTTGAAGTCTATCGAACGATTCATCCGGTTTCAGGCGACACTTGAAATCGTAAAAAATCATTGCTCTAAAATGTTCCCGGCGCAGATCCATTTTTCAGTAAGACACGATACTTTGAATTGGCTCGCAAAAAATGTGGAGGGAAATTTTGAAAATGGAACATACATATTTTTACTTACAAGTAATCATATTTTCGAAAAAGATTCTAACTGGCCAGTCTCCCATATATAAAAACTATTTATCGCAATACTTTCTGAGTGGCCTGGTATGGGCGTTGGAGTAGGTACATAATATGAAAATCAGACTAAAGTAATCAGTTTTTTATCAAGAGCTTAAGAAAAATCTATAGGATACTATGATGTTGTTTAGGTCTTTGGGTATCCTATATTTATTTTTACAAACTGAAATGATCCGAAGATGGTCCGAATGTTATTTTGATAACAGTTACCAATTTTGATCTGTTGTAAAATTGAATACACATCCCTTCTAGGCGGCAGTGTGTTGCGCGTTCCGGATCGTACATACGCGCGCGTTGGCCGGTGCTTTAGCGTTTATCAGACTTTTTGGACTCAAATTTAAATTTTCTAAAATTATGACGGATACAGTGCAGTGCAGATGCAGTGCCGCAGTCAGTTGGTGCATTCGCAGATGTTTCTGTCCGGTGACACCGATGGAAATAAGTATTGACCATGAAGCCACCTTCATTGATCCAAAATATGGAGAAATGTTGGAAGCTTCAGAGCGTTTTTCCTCTACTCTGACCACAATAATAAATATATGTATTTCCCAAAAACACATTTATTTGTCCCTACTTTAAGTTTACAATTTTGAATTAGTGTTATAGAACACTTACATAAAACATTTGGGTGCTTCAGAAATCTGTACACGATAGATTAAACTCTGTCTATTAAACTAGGGTATCCTGTATCATAGTCATATGAGACAGTGTTACAATAATCGTAATCTTTCTCGATCAAATGTAGTTAAAAAATTCGTTAATAACAGGTAGGTAAGTATCTACTGACTGTCTTAGAGTAATTGCGTTACTCTAAGACAGTCAATGAAGTACCTGATAATCATCATAATTATTTATTATGCGGGAGAACAATCCGTATAAATATGGTGATTAGAGGATGGCATTTTATTACTGGGGGCCTAAAATGGCTGCTTTATCAGAATCATAATACGAATCACGTTAAAAATTTAAAACTCTTAAAATGGAATTTGCCGTCATAACCATAAAGACCATTTTAAGAATTCTAAGTGTTTAACGTGATTCATATTATGATTCTGATAAAGCTTCCATTTTAGGCCCCCTGATCCAATATGAACCTACTTCTAAAACTATTATAAGATGAACAAAATCGCTTTTCGGGTCAGACTTTTGGAAAAACGCACTTATGGTCCGAAGGTAGGCCGGAGTCTATATGCACCGCTTGTCTGTTCTGTTTGCGCCTTTTATAAAACAATAGACCCTTTATTGTTTTGTTTAAAGGCACCAATCGCTATCAGGTCCTTCTAATTACTTAGAGGTACTTAATTATGTTTTGTGTTTCAGGTACCTATAGCCGGATATTTTATACTTTAAAGGACTCTAAGATCTAATTTTAAATTATAAATAAGTAAGTACCTACATATGATAGGAATACCTAAGCAAAAGGACTAATAAGTCAGTCAAAAGTCGAATAAACTAATTAACTGTTATTGCAAGAAATAAGAGGGGACTTTTTCGAGGAGTTTTTAAAGTCTGTCAAACATGAACGAAATTACTTTAATGATATACATGTTGACTCCCTCACCATCTAGTGGACTAGGCCTACTGGGGATACCACTATAAAAAAAACGCACCTTCAGCTCTACCTCTTGGGTGGTGAGGAAAAGAGCAGTTTATGTCCCAATTCTTGAATTATGCTATGAAAGTACTGTTAATCTTGTAAGTACTTACCTACCATAGGCATACAGAATGGACTGAGCGTCCCATACTCAGGTATAATATGGACGGAGAACGTCCGGTCAACTGCTGGCAACACCGGCGAGCTTAGCGTGGCTGTAGGCGTGCATCATGGGTGGGCTTTTTAAGTCCGTATCTCTTCCTGTTGATTATTATTGGATATGGACGTGAAGAAAAACAGCAGCGATTTGAATTTAAATACGTCAACTCGTTTATTATTCAAATTTAAAAATACTCACAAGGAAGGGTATAATATCTGCCTCCGAGCACAGTGTAGATAGAAGTAAGGAAAGGT
The DNA here is from genome assembly GCA_947578425.1 of Eugnorisma glareosa. Classification (NCBI taxonomy): domain Eukaryota; kingdom Metazoa; phylum Arthropoda; class Insecta; order Lepidoptera; family Noctuidae; genus Eugnorisma; species Eugnorisma glareosa. Next base: position 11,189,258 of record OX387960.1, on the reverse strand, counting down.
ATATTAATCAATGGAAGTAAGAGAGTGACTAAAGGCAACCGTTGCTTTTATAACATACATTTAGTGTCAGTGTTGCCTGTATAATGAAAATTAACGATTAATTTTTGCTTAATAAAATCGAATAAATGTCAACATTCCCCCTCAAAAACTAATCATCAATCTGCCAAATACAAACTGATTTATTTACAATCATAATCCCCTAAATAACCAGAATACCCCTAAATAATCTTAAATAAAAATTAATAAATTACAATATATATATGGCCCAACATTTTTTGCAAGGACTAGGAAAACCCAGAAAAACCTAGCCAGACCATTTCACCAAAATGAATTAATTTCTAATATTATAATTCATAATTAATTAACTGATAACATAACAATTCATAATTAATTAATTTATGATAAAACAATTTACCAAATCAATTAATTTACAATTAATAAATAACAAAAATAAAATCAAGATCCAAAAATGTATTTGTATAGGTTGTTACCTATATATTCATTGCAAACCAATCTCATCTCTGAACTGCTTAAATGCAACAGCTGGTAGCGGCTTCGTTAGCACGTCCGCTATTTGTTTACCTGTGGGTATAAAAAAACAATTTTATTATATTGTTTTCAACTTGTTCCCTGGAGAAATGATACTTGATGTCAATATGTTTTGACCTTTTATGACTAGCAGGATTATTTGCTATTCCAATACAACTATTATTGTCTTCAAAAATGGCGATTGGATTGACAATATTAATTTTAATACTTGCTGCTAGAGACTTTAGCTATAATGCTTCCTTTACAGCTTCAAATAATACCATGTATTCAGCCTCAGTCGACGAAGCCGCAACAGACATTTGCCTGTTTGTATTCCAAGTAATTGTACAGTTATTGAATAATTTAAATAAATAACATGTGGTGCTTTTTCTATCATTGACATCATTACCACCCAATCGGAATACATACTACATACCCACATAATATATGATTAAAATCATCACATTTTTTGTAACTTAATTTTAATTCTATAGTGCCCTTTAAATACCTGAGCACTCTTTTGAGACGTAACCACAACTCTTTGTTATTTTTGTTTGTGTATCTGCGCAACATATTAATACTAACACTTAAATCGGGACCTGAACACAACTTATCGTACATATTCACTGTCTACATTCAGAGCTTCGTAATTAAGTTTATTATGTACTAATGGGATTAGAGTCAGACATTCCAAATTTATCTAAAATTGTTTTTATGTAGGAAATTTGATCTAAAGTTATTGTGTCATTATTTCTGGTAATTTTAATGCCTCTCATTTAAATCTACCATTTTAAATTTGCTCTTTAAATAACTTTTAAGTTGGTCGATTGATTGCCGGTTAAAACATACCCAACCAGATCATCAACATAAAGCAAAACGTAAATATTTTTATGAATATCGCCCTTATCCAAAACAAATATGCATCTATCAACTGATGAATTTACAAATCCTTTTTCTTTAAGACACTGATCAAATAATTCGAACCAACACCTAGCAGCTTATTTTAGTCCGTTCAGAGCTTTATTTAATTTACAAACGTAACCGTCTTTACTAACTACACCCTCCGGCACTTTCATATAAATTTCTTCTTTTATAATGCCATTTAAAAATGCGGCTTTAACATCCATAATTATGATGGATTAATAAATATGTGATGCGAATTTTGTTTTACTGTTTTGTTTTACTATTATGCACATAGGCGGTGGAACCAAAAACCTTAAATACTTAATTGCAGGTTTTTTATCGTGCCACAAATTAAATGGAGTTCGAATTTGTTTTAATGCGCGGGTAGGTGTAATAATTATTAAATACACTGCAGTTAAGACTGCATCACCCCAAAAACACTTAGGCAATTTAGCACCAATTATCATAGCGCAGGCTTTTTCCGTTATTGTCCTAACCATACGTTCCGAAACCCCATTTTGCTGTGGTGTTCTAGGAATAGTAAACTGGCATGAAATTCCTTTCGAAACACAGTAATCTTTCATTTCATTAGACAAGTATTCCCGACCATTGTCTCAGTACAAATTAACTAGTTTTAAATTAAATTTACCCTCACTTTTTGCCACAAAATCTTTAAATGCAGAGAACACGTCTGATTTATATGTTATTAGGTACTTACACAACACAATAGTGAGTAAATTGATCGACAAATAAAACAAAATAATTCTTATTATCGACTGTAGAAGGAGTGATTGGCTCACACACATAAGTATGCACAACAAATAAAGGTTGTTTACTGTAATTTTTATAATCTGTGTAAATTTATAATTTTTGTAATCGTGCCCGTTTCCCGTTTATGCAAGCTTCGCATAATACAGTTATTTTTCAACTCTGAAAACTTTTCTTTACTAATATAGCCTAATCGTTGATGCCACAAATTAGATAATTAGTAATTAGTACTATTACTGTTGCATGTTTGAGAAACAGGTTGATTAACTTTAACCATAAAATTCACAGTAATTAAATTATTAATTGCCATACCTTTCATCAGTATTTTACCGTCCTTACTGATATTTGTTCCATGCTGGTCGAAGGTGATTGTCAATCCGGCATGCTGCATCTTGGTTACTGACAGCAGGTGGTACGGCACCTCACGACAGTACAAAACGTCTTCCAGAGTGCCATGAATCCGTTGTTGCTGATCACTTGTAATGTCCCTCCTTTGGTAGCTGTAATGAATTCACCGTGTTTAGCAACTGAAATTTTTAACGGTGTAATTAAATTTGAATAGTTAAAGAACAGATCTTCCCTATTAATGATGTGGTCTGATGCCTCGGAATCTAGCAGGAATATTATATGGTTTTCTTCTGCGCAACCTTCATAATTTCCGGACATAAATGCGAACCCGAAAACTTCACTGGAGCTACAAGCACCCTGAGTAAGCTCCACTGCTTGAACTGTGCGGGGTCTGTCTGCAGGTTTTTGTTGATTTGATTGAAGCATTCGTTTGAAGTAGTAGCAGTTGTTTTTGATATTATGACCCTTGCGTCCACAACGGTAACACTTCGTGAAGGATTTCTTCGTGGCCTTGAACTTTTGTTGGTTATTATATTTAGGCTTAGTGTCTTCGTGTTTTCTTCGGTTGAAGTTTTGAATTTTAGTTTCGACGTGAAGAATCTTGCCAACTGTGTCGCTACCCTCATTTTTCAATTTTACCTCTTGATCTAATAATCTTGTTTTAACAAAGGCCAAAGTTAAACTATCTTCGGATAATGTCTCGATTGGGTTATGACGCCGTCGTATGAATTGGGCAAGGTGAGAAGCAAGTGAGACACCTTGTCGGTTTCTTCTAGCTTTGCACCAGCCGCCAGTAGCTCCGTGATGAGATCGTCAAAAGTTGTGAAGTGCTTGGCTAACGTAATATCGCCTTGAAGTTTCAAACCCAACAACTTTTTACGAATTGCACGTTGAGTTGCAAGACTTTTTCTTTCGTACATGCGCCCAAGTTTTTTAAGATTTCTCTAGCAGTGAGATCTTCCTTAGCAAAACCAAGGAAAGAGTCTGCTAAATACTCGACGATTACACTCTTCGCGATCGGGTTACCTTTCTCCCAAGCCTATAACTAATCGTATTATAGGTTCATCATCGATAATTTTGATAACGTCCATCTCGGTTAGCAACGCTCGAATTCGGAACTTCCACACGCTGTATCTCTCACCATCAAAAGGTTTAATATTTCGCTTGGTCTTCAAGTTGTCCATGATGTGCCAAGTGTTTTTACAAGTAATCAAATAAACACTTACGTATTTTTTCAGCACACAGTACGAGTAACAGTATATTAAAGCAGTCCTGGACCCATAACCTCTGGGATATGGGCGTGAAGAAAAACAGCAGCGATTTGAATTTAAATACGTTAACTCGTTTATTATTCAAATTTAAAAATACTCACAAGGAAGGTTATAATATCTGCCTCCTAGCACAGTGTAGATAGAAGTAAGAGAGTGACTAAAGACAACCGTTGCTTTTATAACATACATTTAGTGTCAGTGTTGCCTGTATAATGAAAATTAACGATTAATTTTTGTTTAATAAAATTGAATAAAGGTCAACAATTATGGACGCGGATGATTTAAAGGAAGAGGTATATACCCGTGTGCATGCTGTTTGCCGATGAAATTGTTCCTGTCGGTGAAGATGGACCTGAGATCTAGAGCAGCTTGGAGAAATGGCAACAAAAGCCGTAAAATGTTGGCTTGAAAATGAGCAGAACTAAAATGGAATACATGTTCTGCAATTCAGGCTGTCTCTTCAGTTTTGGATTGAATGAGTGATAGCGCAATTCTATGATAAAGAAGAAAGGTTTAATATGGATGTGGATGGCTATAATAGTAAGGAATACTAGAGAAACGATGGGCGGACTGTGTGAAAGGAAAGGATCTTCTCAGCGTGTCGATGGCAATCTAAATAGTGACGGCCCAGAATTGAGCTACTAGTTTGGCGCTTTCGGTAGGTCCATTAGTTCCTGTAGTGAACAAACAACAGGACACGCAGGACACGATATTAAGTGCCCCATGGATTGTGGAACAGCACCACATTTACACTTAATATCTCCACCTGAGCAGGTTTTCCTTGCTGCGACCAACCTGGGTCCGGAGTCTATTTAAAGACTTCCAGGTCAGCCATGGCAACTCATGTCCAGGTGGGAGATTTTCAGCAGGTGGAACAAATGGGTTAGGTAAGGTAAAGGAAAGGATGATATGCCTTGAACGGAAGTGACTCCTCATGAAGATGTAATAGAAGATATTATATTATTTCTGACCGCATTTACATTACACTAGCTTTTAGAAATTATCCCAGGGGAGCAATTAAAATAAAGCCAATGATACTTGAGGATAATATAGCTTTTCTTATATAGGGAATAATAAATATTTGTATTATATGCAGTTATGGGCTTTATTTTACTGAACGGACCACTAAACATAATTTCTCGCTCGCATTTAGAAGCTGCACTAATGTATACCTACAAGGTGAAGACTACAATTAATAATAACACTGGCACTAGCTCTTAGGAATATTTTTTAACTATATAAATAAACCGTAATAACGAAATTTAAAAAAAAAAAGAAGTTTCTTTCAACCAAACAAAGTAGCATACAAGTGTAAACGAAATAGAACACCATTTATAAATATTGGTGGCCTAAATGACAGAGGCTACTTCACAGTGGGCTACGCTGATGATGTAACCATAATAATAAACGGCACACACGAAAATACACTATGCAACCTTATGCGTCAAGCCTTGAAAATGGTAGAGGACTGGTGCAAAGAATATAAACTAGCGGTGAACCCTACCAAAACTAAACTCGTCTTTTTCACAAAGAAAAGAAAGTTGGCAACCTTACAGTTACCACGCTTCTTTGGTACCACCCTAAGCCTGTCGACTAAAACCAAACCTGGGCATCTATTTGGATAAACAACTGAATTGGGCAAAACGCACCGACTACATCACCACAAAAGCCAGCATAGCCCTATGGCAATGCAAAAGACTGCTCGGCAGGAATTGGGCCTAAGCCCCAAAATCACCTACTGGCTATACACCGCAGTCATCCGACCAATCATCACATACGGCTCGTTAGTTTGGTGGCCCAGGACCAACCTGAGCACAGCCCAGAAAGATCTCTAGAAGCTACAGAGATTTTCCTGCGTAGCAATCACCGGTAGCATGAGGACATCACCCACTGCCGCTTTACAGGCGATCCTGGGGTTGCCACCTCTACACCTCGTTGTAAGAGAGGAGGCGACCCTAGTGGTTTTCAGGCTCGAAGTATCCGGCACCCTTAGTAAGGATTCCAGAATCAAACATACACGCATAAAAGATGATACTATCAAGCGGCAGCCCATGATGGCGTCACCCAGCGACAGAACCCTGAAGACCTACTGCCTTCAAAAACACTACAACATAGAGCTCACAGCGGAGACGCGTGACTACTCAGGTCCAAAAGAGCTAAGGATCTACACTGATGGATCAAAAACCGACGATGGGACAGGTGTCGGAGTCTTCTCCAACGACCTAAACATTAAAATATCCAAACCCCTGGGAATGCTCAACTCTGTCTATCAAGCTGAGTGTGTTGGCATTATCCAAGCGGCACACGCCATAGAGGTCAGGGAAGTTACGGATACCCATATTCGTATACTCTGCGACAGTGCCTCAGTCCAGACCAGATCACGTCGAGACTAATACAAGAATGCCATAATGCCCTAGAACGTTAGCTTAGTTTAGCCCAGCACAGCATAACCTACTAACAATCACATACAGCGTGGAAGGGACACCAACGCAAAAACGGGTACCACGTATTCAGTGTACATCATTCTGCACCTTGTATAGAAATTTATAATTGGTAATTTAAAAAAAACTAGCTGTTGCCCGCGGCTTTGCTCGCGTTTTTGTCGGAAATTGTCCCATGAGGACCTTGTAAATATAGCATAAGGCACTCCGGGATATCGTAGCTACCTATTAGTGAAATAATTTTCAAAATCGGTTCAGTGAATCCAGAGATTACCCCCTACATACAAACTTACAAACAAATTTTACCTATTTATAATATTAGTATAGACCGTTTATGCGTGAGTGTGCCTTCCACCCTGTATAAGGAATCCAAGCTTTCATGTTTGTGTCCCTAACTGGAGGGCTACTATGATGTCTTAAAGGAGGAGTAATTCCAGTGTGGGAAAGAGACAGAGCTATATAGGTCGTCTAGCGCCATCTCTTTCACACACTGGAATTACTCCTGCTTTAAGACGTCATGGTAGGCCACGCGTATAAACAGGTGTTCAGGACTATCTAGGATTAGCTTGCTATAATTTGGAAAAGGAAAGCACTGCCCATAATTTTGAGAGTGAACACAGCAAACCTGTTAGACCTAAAATTTTGAAAAGGAATGTTTTTAAGCTAATGAAAAGGCTTATTCTGAATATCTTTCTTTACTTATACATAATTTATAATTAATTGATTCTTAGATATTATATTAGCTATTGCTATTTACAGACATTTTAATTCTTCACATATATTTTTAAAATCTTCTCTAACCCATCTCAGCAGCTCTACCTCAAGATCTTTAGCTTGAAGATTCTTGAATGCTTCTGCATCTGTAAAGCAACATTAAACAATTATATATTTAAAACAAGGGACAAGAATGGGGTTTACTCGGAGTTGTTTAAACGTCAATATGTATTGTTAAGCACTCACTAAGCATTACTTAACTATGAGCAGTGTTTATGAATAAACCCGTACCTGCTTTACATAATGGGTGTAACAAGACCCTTAACGAAGCCGAAGGGCACTGTTCTCCCCGCCATTATGATATGATTTTGTTTTAGACCATACCTGGGAACCTTCTAATTACGGAGATATTGGGGGTCAAAGTTTCAACTTTTTCACAAGTTTTTTTTAAATACTACTTTTTAATGTTATAAGTTTACTTTAAATACCTCCACGCCCCCGTACTATTCAATGTATCCACCAGCACAATGTTTTGAGTGCGCTACATTGAGTCCTACCTACTGTAAAACATGATTTTTCACCACCAAAAAAAATGTTGTTACCCAGCAATAATTTTTGCGAAGATTTACTTAGTTGGATGTTGAACACAGGACAGGGTCTGTTTACACATTATATGCGGGGGCCAATCACGAATATTAGCACAGACTATAGGATCTACGTCACGATTCTGTGATGTGTCTCTCGCTAGCTGTTCTTCAAGAAACCTGCAGCATAATAATAAAACTTCTATACCGAATTTGTCAATAACATCAATTTTTGAAGAGCGATTATATTTGAGTAACGATTCATCACACATAATAATATTGATATGAAACGATAAGATGATTGAAATGTTCCTTGTTTTTATTTTCCAAATAAGGTACAATCACGAACCTCCACTAGGCCAGTGTGGCCATTTATTGCCCAATTCAACCTTTCACAGAGAAAAGGTCTGGGTGGGAACTTTATAGGCTGATTGTGCTAAACAACAAGGTGAGATATGAATACTTTATCTCTTTTTTACACTACCATATTAAAACCATCATCATCATTTCAGTCGAAAGACGTCCACTGCTGGATATAGGCCTCCCCCAAAGGGGGCTTTTTGCCGTGATCGCCACGCTTGGCAGTACGTTTGTTAAAAAAGCACAGACAACGCTTCTGCCCATTCTCTGGTAAGTACATTAGTCCTTATTAATGCCATACCTAAACAAATATTTAAGTACCATATATCGGGAACCAGCCACTCAGTTCCAAGACTGCCACATTGAATGCTGCCAACTTTTTAGCACCAGTTGTATTCCTCCTTGCCCAAACAATTACATTCACCACATCCTCCCGACCTCCCAACCTCGTTCTCTTAGTTAGAAGAATGTTGTGGGCAACAGATTTCTTCAAGAAGTGTTCCAGAACGTTCCAGAGCATTTGGACAGAAGAGTCTCTTTGTATTTCAAAACAGAATGCTGGTACCGGATATTTTTCATCCAAGCAATAAATTTCTCCTTTTAAGTGCTGCCATTTCTGAAAATAAGAACATGTGACCAGTATAAGTATATGATACATACTTTTTGTTACAAAAGAGTAATCCATTGTCCTATCCAAAGTGATCACGAATACGCGATCGTCGCAATCATGACACTCAATTTGTTCGGACAACCGGAAAGTGTCCCGGTTCTGATTGAACAGAATGTTTGCTTTGGTTAGCAAGGCTTAGTTGCCTTATCATCATGAGATGTGACGAAACAGTTATTACAAATAAAAAACACTTGCGTAAAGGAATAATCTCGAACTTGGACTTTTACTTGGGTATACCCATGGTCAGAAAAGCAGTTTTATTTTGATATACCAAATAAAATAAAGAAGTAGTGAGATACTGACCACTGTTTCCACACACAAGGTGTGCTTTTCAACAAATAGATGATAGTGCAAATGGTTGACTGAAGCAAAACCACACATACTGTTGAACCCAATTCTTAAATCCCTGAAACATTAAAAGTACATACATTTTAATTAAGAAACTATTGAATGGGCAAAGATCGTCACACATAAGGAGGGAAGGACAGCGCGGTCGAGGCCGTTCCTGGCCGAAGATGGCGTGACAATTCTATCATGTTTGTGGCTAGCATGGCCAGAGATTGCACAGGATCGAGACCTAGGGAAAGCCTAAACCTAAGGAGAAAGGGGGAGGCCTTTGCAAAGCAATTCGACACTATGTAGGCTACTAAAAAAAAACTATAATAATATGATAGTCTAGATCAAAGAAGTACTCTACTATTTTCCAGTATTTTTAATATTTAGTACAGTCATAACATTAGATCACTTACTTGTAGATGTCTAGCTAGCTAGACTAACTCAATAGCTTTTATCAGTTATAGATAACAATCAAGTGTTTATGTTAACCTATCGTATACAGATAATTATAGACACAAAATTAATTGTGTCTCGTGCAGTAATTGACATCAAAACATAATTATCATACTATAAACAATATAAGTTAAAATGAATTAATTTACTAAATAATGAACAAGCACCATAAAAAACAATTTGAAAAACAAAAAGGAGTTCTGGCAAATATTAAACATTTTGAGGGTCAACTCTGACATAGTATGTATAGATTGTTAATACAGGTACTATTTACATACAAATGTTGTGTGTACTTGCCTACACTCACCGGTCTTCAACTAAGAACATAATTTGTACTGCCAGGTCCAAGCTCTCAGGTGTCACCACTTGAGGTAGACATTTTTCCACAGATGGGCATAGTAATGAATGGTACCTGGATATGGGACTGACATTCACTAATACTGTGTGTATGTCTCCATCTGTAAATAGGTATGGAAACTGGAGTAAATTACTACAGTATAAGACAAAGACACTTCCCGCTGTCTGGCACTATGTGTGCTTAGATTTTTAAAACTATGCAACGGATTTTGATGCGGTTTTTTTGAATAGATAGAGTGATTCAAGAGGAAGGTTTATATGACATTGCACCCGTGCGAAGCCGGGGCGAGTCGCTAGAAACTGATATTTGGGACTGTAATTTAATTTTATAGTAATTGCAGTCCTACAGATGTTTGATAACAGTTGAAAAAGAAATAGTAAAATTTTGTTTACATAGTATTAAACGAAATCAATCAATAATGCATTTACATACTAGAAAAGATACTGCAAATACTTAATTGCACTTTATCAATATGGGACCCTTTTCACATCTACATTTGGGTTTTGGGTGCCATGGAGATATTACATGGACAGACTGGTTGTTGACTTTCAGGATTCAAGAGTACTCTTAACTTCAACTACATATGTGTCGCTTAACTTCAAACTCGGATAAATCCACTCTACCCTCATAGGAGATATTTGAAAAAAAGTGACAATAGTCTTAATTTCATGAATTAAAAGGCAGTATTTTTTTATTATGGCAACAGTATTGAAGAAAACTATTTTGTTCAGCAAATTCAGTATTTAAACCATTCATCCTTTCAAAAATGTAATATTAAGATTGGATTTACTTTCATTTGATATAATGGAATGCAATTTATCTATTTTTGAAAAAACTCAGTGTGGATTTATAGAATTTTGATTTAATAGGTCTGGATTTATCTGAATTTTACGTTTTGAGTTTACGTCGACGGCCAGCCATGTTGAACAAACGCTAGTAGCTGATTGGCTCTCATGGACTTAACTACGTTTGAAAAAAACTGTCTCATAGATCTATCTGACTTAGATAAAATTTTCTGATTTTGACGGTTTATTTCTCAAGAACCATGCGGATTTATACACAATTGATACAATTGTTTAAATGCTTTCTTTTTTCCTTTTCTTTTGATAAAAAAATCTTTAAAATCTCAGAATTGGATTTATCCGAGTTTGAAGTTAAGCGACACATATGCTATAAATTCAAAGTCTGTATTTGAGTTAAAAAAACATGTTTTGCAAACTGTACCTTCTTCTATAGAAATTAATATTTCTTTTGGTGAAACTTTATTGAAATTGAACTTTTTGTCGTCAAATGGTTGACGGATGTTGCTCATCTCTTCCGGAGTTCTTCTGTTAGTTTGGCGGTTTGGATTTAGCTAGAAATTAAAACAAAAATGAATCACTACAATGTCTTAAATAATAAACAAAACGATTTTCTTGTAATAAAGAGTGACAATGATTACTAACCTGAAGCAAATATTTCCCATTTACAATTCTCTCTTCTAATTTATCGATTTTGTACCGAAATACGTCCGAATCCTTGTGAATTTCGTCCCATTTTGTTGTCAACAAACGCACAAAACTTGTGGGACCATCACCGGTTAAATCTTTTAACTTGTACATGTCGTTCTTGATATATTAGACAGTTTTATACAATTAAGAAAATATTTCTTAGCCTTTTCTCTATTTAATAATACATTTTATGAATTTGCTGAAATGTGCTGTTTGTTTTGACGATTTGTCATTATGTCAAGAATGTCAACGTCACACATACATGACAGACATCACATTTTATTGCCCAACTAAAAAAAAGTGTGTTCAATGAAGAAAAAGTTTTTTGGATTCACATTGAGCACTGCCTAAGTATTCGTTCCTACATAATAATATAATATTTAATTCATGAGGCTAAAATAATAAAAAATTAACAAATTAAGTACCTTGAACGGCGATAAAGTTGAAATCCATAGAAATTTGACAGATTGCCTATCTACTGCCTACTTTGGGAAAATTATGTATCTTTCAAAAAAATTTTATTCATCGATTTTTTTTTTTAATATTTGTTCTGGTATTCTAGGCGGAGACAAATCCAAGAAATCAATAACGATGAAAATTGGTCCAGCCGATCTCGAGTTCTAGGTGTTGTAACAAACCTGACTTTGTTTTCTATATGTATACATTTTATAATTTAGTACAACTTTATCCATTATATATTATGAAAATCACACTTGCAATTCCAGAAGGGTTAGGCAGAGATGTAGATAAGTAACTAATAGTACACCCACATTCCTCCCAGTGCCATGTAAAAAGGGGAGAGCCTATTTCCATCAACCAGACAAATCAGTCTCTGACTGCTACTGAGTAGTTCCTGATGAAAAAACTCAATATTACTTTGCCCAATGTGGAAATTGAACCCAGGGCCTCATCATGCTTAACAGTCACGCTTGGAACGTTTTGACCGCCAGCGTGTGCCCTCCACACCAAGCCACTATTTCATCTAGGTACCATTTAGTCACATTTGTCATTTGGCGTTCAGGGCACGCGCCTGCTTGTCACATACATATATGTGAGTATGGCAGTCAAAATATGAATACTAAATTATATTAATCCTATTTAGTGGAGTTTAGAGTTTCCTTACTTAAAAATCCTCAGGTTATTGTTGGTTGGGGTAGGTTGTGGCAGAATCATACACTATAACTGGGTTCTTAGGATATTATACTTTTTTTTCCAGTATGTACTGTACCTACAGTTAGCGTGGTCTCCAAATGTCTAAAGTAATGATTGTGCTGTGGCAATAAACAATTTTTTTTTGGATTTCTTATATTTCCTCTGGCTTAACATTATTTGGATTTAATGGATTATCTTCATGATAAATTAATAAAATATCCATTATTTTACTGGAAATTTGTGCAGCATCATAGGAACTCATTTGTGACAGTTTACTGGCTACTAATTGTCCTATTTGTCCATGTTTAGAGTTTCCTATACCAAACGCATCATTTTGGACTCCTCGAAATACATTTAGTATTCCATTTGCTATATTTTGACATGTAGTATCTATTTTGTTTGATGATTGCTCTGAATTATCATCACTGAATGCATTTTCTTCATCTATTACATCATCCTGTAATGATAAAAATAATTATGATTAATATTGAATTTGTCTGCTTTGCACCAGATGTTAACACAAACACCATTTGAAACTTTTAAATTATATGTTTAAATATTTACAGTTGAAACAAACTTTGAGAAAAACATTCTATAAAATTGGTACCAACAAGATTACTGTCAACTGGTCTAAGCCTGCTTGTGATAGTAGCGGGGTCATAGAAATATGGCAATTTTTTTGGGGGTGTGAACTTAAAATCGTTCTAACAGTCTGTACTTTATTTGGATGGGATTGATCCATCTTACAACATATAAAGGAGTGCTAGGCATTGGCAAACATTACTTACTTTAAAGTCATCATTATTGTAATCTGTTGTGTGGGTGTCCTGTGAGATAGTTTTGTTTACCTTGAGTAAGAATTTGCAGGCATCCCATAAGTGCCATGTTATCTTACATCCCTAGAACAAATAAATAAATAATTGCTTTAAGAAAATTATAGTTTTCAAAGTATAGATTTTAGAAGTACCTACCTAGTTTAGCAATGTAGGAACTTAAACTATTGCATTTATTCAATGGAAGTAAATGGCCTATAATAAAGCACATATATTTAATCGAATAGGTATATAAAATAAGGCACCTACCTCTCCAGTGCCTTTAGCTTGACTGGCTTTTAACTTTCTCAGGTAATTCGCAAAGGTAGACCTAATATTCGTCCAGCGATCTTTAACCGCCTGTCCTGTGAACTCATTGCCGTACTGTGATGAAAATTCTGCGTAAGTTTTATCTCTGTATTTAACTGAAGTGTATTTTGGATGTTTTGGGTTCCAAATATTCGGTCTGCTCTCCATAAATTTTACCAATTTCAGATTCATCTTCCTTGTCCAGAACACTTTTTCCTTTTCGAATTCTGAAATCATTTTATCACTGTTTCAATTCAAATAGAAAACTTTTATATCAGATTTTCTCGAGGTTTGTTTTTATTTTCGTTGTTTAGTTTGACGTTTTCGATTTTTGTTGATTGTTTTTTTTTTTTATTATTATTTGTGGCTATGCCACTGGCTTGGTTACAAGACCTTTAAGCCAAGTCTTTATTTTAAAAGTCTTAATTTGAAAAATTTTAAGAGTTTATACACTTATAATAATAATTATTATTATTTTTATTTTTTTCCCCACTACACACTTCCACAACTGTTTTTAATGAATTTAAAAATCGGCACAAAACACTGTTTAATTTTTAGAATATCATTCAGGCGGCGAGAGGAATTATTTGGTAAGATATCACTCAATTCACTGGCAAGTATCAGTCTTTCAATTGCAAAATTTTGACAGTTCAAAACCAGGTGTTCAGCGTCAGCTTGCGGTGTATTACAGAATTTACAAGAATCACTTGATATAATGCCCAAACGGGATAAGTGGCAGTGATGCCAACTTAGCAACTTTATAGCTAGATCTAGCTATTATTTGGTGACAGACAGCTACAATTTAATAAAACTTGTAGCTAAACTTTTTAGCTACTTTTTCTAGCAACTTTTCATTTCATCATGAGACGTGAGTCTATCGAAATTCGTCGAGTAGTGTGCAGAGCCGAAAGAAAAAAAAATAAAAACTGTATGGTCATAGATGCTACGGTAAGTACAGGTCGACGCTGGCCGGGAATTCCCCGTTTCCTCTGCGACAGAATACTTAGTAAACCAAAATAGTAAGCGCTATTCGTATTGTGCCTTGAAACACCACTGAAACACCATAGCACACACCATGGCGGCGTCAATATGTCACTCTTTTGGTCTTTGCTGAAAATCAGCGCTGAGGACTTACGGTCCGTCCGAAGCCACAGCATTTAGCTGAGCATCGACCATTTTTGCACGGATGGGACGCGCAGTTTCATTTATGTTTCACATAGTTATCTTGCCTTCATATTTATTGTAACGTTTTAAATTTAGTTTTGTACATGTACTGATGTGATGTGAATGTTTTTGTTTTGGGATCTCCTTATGTCAACGTTGTGTCAAAATGTCGCGTCGAAAGTGCTTGTCTATGGTGTCACCAAAGCCAAAGACATGCACTTTCTAGGGTTCTCTATGGTGTGACCATAGGGGATCTCAAGACAGAATCGTAGATGTAGAATAGTATTCTCTGCGAAGGTAATATTAGATTTCATTCTATTTGTTTTTTGCTTTGACGTTCTTTTTCAATTTTTTTATGGTTATGTTTTATTATTGCGCGTTTCTAGTCGGTGCAAAATAAATGATTTTTCTTTCTTTCTTTCTTTCTTTCCTTGTGTTGTTTTGTTTTATCCATATAAAACTAATTTAATTTAATAATAGATTTGTCTTTGAAAAAAAACCTACGCACAGAAGTACAGACCGTAGAGGGAAAATATGGACGAATTTAAAGATTGGCTAAAATCGGCAAGTGGAGACTCAAGCAAAGCATTTTGTACATATTATTCTACGGAGATTCTTGCTAAACTGTTTGATATAAAGAAGCATGCTGAGACCATGCCTGGTTTTTAGGGTCAAATAATATTGACTGTTACAACAACAGGCCAGACTCCCTCAGGAAAAGTGGTAAGTGCTGCTATAACTGTTTTGCCTAAAGACGTACTGCATAAAATGGGCACCGTTAAAAAATATTCGAAATCAATGAAAGAAACTGAACCCCAGCCATCGGCATCTTCCTGTTTAATTGTTTTTTTTTTATTATTAATTTGCTTACTCAAGACTTAATTTAACTTCTTCTTTTAATTTAACTTCTTGTTGGAATTAATGAAAATAAAAATGTTTATCAGAAATGGACATTTTATTGTAACATAATTAGCTACTGTAACATTTAGCAACTTCTAGCAACTTTTTAGGGTAAAAAAAACTGGAAATCTAGCAACATTTTGAAATTGTCTAGCTACTGGGTAAAGCTAGCAGTTGGCAACACTGATAAGTGGGCTGGTGTGGTGGTATGGCCAAAGCGAAGCCTGTTAATCGTAGTGATGAAGTGCCGGCTGGCTGACTCCAGGTCGTCGTACCAGGGCTTTGTTGGTAAGTCGGTTTGGATACTTCCGTACCATTTTCCTTTTTGCTCTTGGTCTTTCTTCCACATTTCAACCCAAAGATTTTTCAGTTCTTCGTTTATCGAGTTATAATAATCAGTGTGCGGTACACTAGTTACATGTTGAACATCCAATGAATTTATCCCCTTATTTGCAATTCTGTCTGCTACTTCTTTTCCAGAAATACCTTTATGCGAAGGAATCCATATAAAAGATATCTCAATGTCTTTACAATTTAACTTATAAATAATATCTTTAATACTGTACAAAATATAGTTAGCTTTAAAACTCAATTTCAAATTTTTTAAAGCTTCCAAAAGACTCAATGAATCAGTTAAAATTAAAAAGGATTTATAAGACTGGTGAATATGACTTATTAACTTTAACGCTTCTAAGATTGCATAGGCTTCTGCAGTAAATATTGAGCATTCATTGTTCAGAACAAAGCTTTGAAAGAACTTTGTTTGAGGATCATATAAAGCAGATCTCACATAGTTATTTCCCTTACTGCCATCAGTGTATAGAGTATAGTACTTATTATTTTCTGACAAAAATTCTAGCATGTCATTATTATTTAGGATTCTGTGTTCTAGAACATGAATTGGATGAGTTATACTAACATAGTTGTGGGCATAGCAAGGCCACTGGGACTGTTTTTTAATCCTTGTGCATTTATTACATATTTCCAGATAAATCCGACACAACTGTGGAGCTATGCTCTTCAACAGTTCATCTGCTGAAGACAATGGACCAGAGACATTCACTAGGTGAGGGACTATTTTCTTGATAACATCATTATTAGCTGATGACAAAAGTTTGATGCAATATCTTTCACAGAGCAATATTCTCCTCAAAATAAGGGGCATGATCTTGGTTTCAACTTCCATGGCTCGTATGGGAGTTGAACACATTCCTCCAGAGATGATTCTCAGAGCCTTGTTCTGAATTATATCCAATCTATGTACATATGTACAGTTAATGTAAGCTAAAGTGCTATAATCAAAGTGGCTTCTTACAATTGCTTTGTACAGTATTGATAATATTTTTGGATCAGCTCCCCAAGATACCCCAGCCAGGCATCTTAGAACATTTAGTCCTTTGTAAGAGTTTTTTGAAATATATTTAATGTGCTCTTCAAATTTGAGTTTTTGGTCAATGATAATACCTAAGAACTTATGCTGGTTGACTCTTTGAATGCTGTCTGCAGCATATATAACATCAGTAGTAGGGTTGTCATCTCCAAAAATCATTACACTGCTTTTTGAAGCATTAATTCTAAGATGCAGCCTATTAGTATAATAATCATGAAGTTTTGCTAGTGCTATATTTACAGTATCAATAGCTGCACATAAATTAGAATTTGAACTGTACAGAACTAAATCGTCAGCAAATTGCAATATATTAACATTCTGAGTATCAACATATTTACATATTTCACAAGTGTACAAGTTATAGATCAAGGGCGACAGAGTTGCACCTTGCATTGTGCCTTTACTGGCCCACTCTGGTCCATAAAAGATGTTATTATGTTTGACAAAGAGTTTTCTGTTACTCAAGAAGTCATAAATCCATTTGGATACAAGTCCAGGTAAACCTATACTACCAGTCAATATTTTGACAAGTATGCCAGGGTCAACATTATCAAAAGCACCTTGTACATCCAAGAATTCGCAAACTGTATGTAATTTACCATTTTCTGCCCTTTTCAGGTCTGCTATTAGGGAAATGAAACTGTCAGCACAGCTACGACCGCGCCTAAATCCATATTGCAGTGGTGGAATAATTTTATAGGATTCAGAGTACCAGTCTAAACGATTCTTCAACATATTCTCAAAGATCTTTCCAAGACATGAGGACAACGAGATTGGACGATAACTGCTAGCTAAATCTGGTGGTTTATCAGGTTTCAATATGGGAATCACACACTTTGTTTTCCATGATTCTGGTATTATTTGTTTACGCCAAAGACTGTTAAGAATTTTTAAGAATAAATGTTTTACATCATCATCGAGATTTTTAATCAGTATGTAAGGGAAGTCATCTAAACCTGGGGTTGTATTTTTTCTAGATTGTAAACTCATTGAGAATTCAGTCCATGTAAAAGGATCTAATAGAAATTTGGAGTTTGGGTTGTCATTATTGAGATCAAAATAATGGCTATATTCAGTACTATCTATAAGGTTACTATTATCAGATATTTTTTTCAAAAATGGTTGAATAAATTCATCCCTGTATGATTTGTTACCAGATCTGATGCCTTTAAATCTCTTAATAAGGTTTCAAATTTTACTTAGTGGAGTAGTTCTATTGAAAGTGTTACAAAATTTGTTCCAACCAATCTTCTTTTGTTCTGAAATTGTACGTTTTTTTAGCGCATCTAATCTCTTATAATTAATATAATTATCTATAGTTGGGTCACTTCTGTACAGTTTCAGAGCATTGTAAGATGCAATTACACTTTGCTCACAAATACAATTCCACCAAGGAGCTGGAATTCTACATTTAAAATCACCAGTTTTAACTAACTTTGGAATCACCATTTCCTTCAAGGCATCGAGGCGAGTACAAAATTCAAGGTAAGTGGACATTGGATCCTCTTCATCAATCGTCATGTCTTGGAAAATATTTTTGGATTTTTCAAAAAAAACTTAGGTACTCCAATCAGTTTTAATGTATAAAAATCTATCAACAGGTGGATTAACTTGATATTTGTTAGCACAAATTGCAATTTTTGTAATAGTTGGATAATGATAACTTCCCATTGTATCATCATGAACAGACCACTCACAAAGTGGCGCCAGATTTGGACTAACGAAAGTGACATCAATTGCCGATGGATTACAATGAGGGCTTATATTAATTATACATAAGTCACTATCATCAATTAAATTATACAAATCTTGCCCCCTGCCTTTTGTGGACACGCATCCAAAGGCAATATGATGGGCATTAAAATCGCCACTTACAAATATAGGTTTAGGGAGGTCCCTGATAATATTCCGCAATCTATTTATTCTTATATGCCCAGATTTAGGTGGACAATATACACATAAAACTGTTATGTCGCCTATTCTTGTAGATACTGAAATTGCAATAGTCTGAATATCTTCATAGAAACGGGTGTCTAGAACCCTATATTTTAAATAGGGCTTTAATATGATAGCTACTCCATTATGACTGTTAGCTGAATTTTTATGGTGGAAATTATAGCCAGGTATTTTAAAACTCTGTTGGTCTTTTAGCCAAGTTTCATTTAATAGACAAATATCTATATTTTGATTTTGTGGAAAATTTATTAATAAAGGTTTTTTACTATGTAAACTTTGAGCATTATACTGTGCAATACATAAAGAATTTAAAATATTAGAGCTCAGATCCATTATGTCGAAAGATTTTTGATGAGCATGTCTTTGATAGACGACGTGGCAATGGGCACATCGTCCGATTCACAGATTACTAATATGGTTGTTGCCTAGCTGTACTAGGGTATGGACTATAGCCATTAATACATCATTATTGGCAATGATTTGGGCTTTAATGTTTGGTTTGAGTGCGGTTTTCTTCTCAGGCATAATTTCTGAGTTCAAGGGTGTGTTATGTACACTATCCACATTGTACAATTTCATTTTGTTTTTATTTACAACAAGTTCTTTATTTTTATTAATTATATTTTGCTTATTTTTAATAGCAGACTCGGAGCGGTCCGGTAAAGGAGGGAAGTCAGTTTCCTTCTTTGTATTAGCAATGCTGGCATAAGTATTTTTTTCCTTTTTTTCTAACATTTTCCTCATCTTAACCGGACAGGTCCTTGAGATAGCCAAATGAGGTCCACTGCAGTTAATGCAGCAGAGCTCATTGGGCTTGTCACATTCTTTGTAGGAGTGTTCTCCAGCACAGCAGCTGCAACGCTGTTTACCATTGCAAACATTGGCCGAGTGATTGAATTTGAAGCAGCGATAGCATTGCAAAAGGGGTGATATATAGTCAAAAACTCTATATGAGAATAGGTCGTATTGTATTGAATCTGGTAGCGAATTCGATAGGAATGTAATGCTGACTGTCTGAAGCGGTACCCTGTTCTGTCCCACTTTCTTTGTAAATCTTCTCATTGCTACAATTTCATAGACAGAAGAAAGCTTTGTGTACAACTCTTTGTTGGATATATTGGTTGGTACGAACCTGATGATGCCAACTCGTTCTATCTGGGCTGCAGGGATATATGCCCTCATCTTATGTTTTTCAAGGATGCTCGCATTGTTGATGAAATTGTTGGCCGTGTTGTATTGCTTAAACACGACTACGATTTTATTCGCATTGACACGGCGTATGGCCACCACACCTTTAACGTCCGTTGCGAAAATGTGATTTAAATATATGGGGCTTTTATTTCCCAATCGTTCTTTGTCCTGACTTTCTACAAATACATTAAACTCCGTGTTAGCCGAATGCTCTGGATACAGTCTTTTATAATTAGGCTTGAAGTAGGGTGCGTAATTAATAGAGTCACTTTCCTCACCGCCGCCGACATGGTCATCAGCATCAGCGCCAAAAGTCCGCTTCCGAATCTTGGGATTCGGGGCTTCAGCCTCGCTCCCCTCATTCCCGTCCATTTTCAGGACGATAACAAACTATTTACAGCAAATTTA
This sequence comes from Eugnorisma glareosa, assembly GCA_947578425.1. Taxonomy (NCBI): domain Eukaryota; kingdom Metazoa; phylum Arthropoda; class Insecta; order Lepidoptera; family Noctuidae; genus Eugnorisma; species Eugnorisma glareosa. The sequence goes on along the minus strand of OX387960.1, from coordinate 11,168,752 downwards.
AACAATATACAGTATTTAAATTGAATGAAAATAACTTTGAGAAAAATTTAAAAGTGCGTCTTTTTTGAGATTCCCGCCAAAGATCCTTGTTGATTGATACCCTTGACCAGTGTTACCAGATGGAATCTGAAGTATTCAGTAGAATTTAGAAAAAAATAAGTTAAAAGTAATACCTGCACGAGGTAAAATTGACTTGAGCTTGAATTATAAGTATAATACATTAGAACGTATACGTTCTAATAATGTAATGTTATACACATGTTCATGTAAATATTTACCTTTAATAGAATAGGTACTTACCGAACTTAGGCTTATTTTTTTATTTCTATCTTTTGTTTTTCCCTGTCCTTGGGCTTACTGATATAAATACGGTGGTATAATAAAAGCTGGAGCCGAAAAAACCGCCAAACCGCGAGCGAGTGACGCCTGCACATTCACGGCGAGACATCCTGAGCCATGCGTGGTGCGTGCTATCCCTGTCGCACTAATATAGTAATTATTAGAGGACGGGACGCTTGGTTCGGGGACTCTGCCCTGTCAGGGCGGCCCCGAGTGTAGAGGTTCAGTTAACCAACCACACTACAGGCAAAAAATACCGGGAATTCACAAAACTTGATGAACAAATGTCATGTTATCTAAGCCAGAGGACACGACACGACGACACTATCTAGAGATGATCTGATCTTTGGATTAGATTTGGAAAAAAGCGGGTAGGTTTCTTAGAATAATAATAACAATCAAAGCAGTAGATCAGTAGATCTTTTTAAAATCAGGTAGATTTAATGTTAAATCCGTAGATCTGGCATCACTGCCCATAAAATACTTGCTTATTACTGTTCCAGTGCTGGGCAAAATCATCTTCTCAACAGAAAAGGCATGAGCATTGATCATCAAGCTTGCTCAAGACGGGTTGGCGATTTCAGACTTTTATACCTCACGATGTTTTCCTTCACCAATGTCTGTGATGTCAAGTTACACTTCGAAAGTACATCATGAATGAATGAATTGAAAAAGTTACATTTGTATTTGGCCGGATTTGAAACCACAACCTCATGCATGAGAAGCGAGGCCATACACATTGACTAAAAATTACATCAAATAGTTACTAGTGTAAAAAAATGTTGCCTCTGTTGAATGAAAGTGATGTTTACATTATCCAACAGATGGCGTGCTTGCAAATAATGGTCATGTTTTACGAGGGTGAGCAGAAACATTGATTTAAAAAAGGAATTTATTCGAAAACTCGCTGAAAATCATTAGAATTCTGAGGCTGATATTGAATTTAATTATGAAACAACAGACCAAAGGGTATTCGGAGAATTAATCTTTAAGGGGACAGTCACACTAAATTATAGGTCCAGCCGGGTAAAAAGGAGGGTTATGTGTTTGACCTGTATGAATATATGTCCGTTTCTTTGTTCCCTCGTAAGGGCACGTTCCCACTATGTCGTGACGGCAGTTTATCGTGTTGTTTAAAGCGTCGTGGCTTGTTTATTTAAATGGAGGTGTTCACATATAGGACGACACAATTAACTGTCGCCCATGACTTTTCCATAATAATATCCAACGATAAATAAATCGTCACGACATAGTGGGAACGCGCCCTAACTCGTAACTCCGGATGAAGGGATTTGGTTTGATAAATTATACGTCGTTAGATTAGTCCTGGTGGCGCGAGAGTCACTGGCTATATATATTATAATTAAAAAACAATTAAAAATTGTGGATTTGGAGTGCCATATTGTGAAGTTTTTTTTGAGTGTTTTTTTCTTCTAATATCATCGAGTGGGGTATCAAAATGAAGGATTTTAAATGGTGATTACAAAAATATGTACAACTTTTATGTTTAAAAGTTCGAAGTGACAAATCGTATTAAAGGGGAAAAATCGTATGTAAACCGGAACCGGTAACCATAGGTAATGTTTATAAAAGTTGAATCGTCTGCTTAAATCTTTCATGTTACTAAACTAAAAAGCTGGAAATAAAAAAACAGTAGGTAGTTGAAAAAACTAAGAAACCCGACTGAAAAAACTGTCAAGCAAAAATCAACTAAGTACATTATTTTAAACTAAACAAAAGTTTTTACTTTTGGAAATTTCATAGATGTCCTCAGAAGTTTGCCGGCGGACGGGTCTTATTACTTAAGGTGGATGCGCAAGGGTAGCCCGCGAAATTTAAATTTTCTTATGATTTATAATCATTCAAATCATCAATACAGCTCTCCAAGTTCATATAATCACATTCAATAGCTATTTCATGAAAAAGTCACTCTTTGAGATTATATGAACTTGGAGGGTTGTATTGATGATGTGAATGATTATAATTCTGTAACTCCATACGTGTTACTGGCGCGATTCATATTTTCATCAACATACAACCTGACACTGACCTGCAAATTGCAATAAACGTAAGAAAATTTAAATGTCGCGGGCTACCCTTGCGCATCCACCTTAATAAAAACCACACGGAGTACTACTTCTTCGTTACTTCTGGTTGGAGGTAGAGTGAAGGGACACATTGCATTTGCATTCTCAACAATTAGTTACCCCAGCATTAAGCGGGGGCTCCTGACTTAACAATGATTTCGCATAAAATAATAAAAAAAAAACAATAAATTCGTCAGATAATAAATATCAACTGACTCATACTTTTTGGTAATCAATCTCACTATCTTTCTAAAACGTGTATTTACCTGGTTGTTATTCTTACAGATATTTTTGACAAAATAGCTATGCGATCATAACATGTCCCGGTCAGGGACGGACTGATCTAATCCACAAAGCCAGGACCCTCATAGCAATTAGAATGAGATAAGTAGGTACCTTTCATAAGTAAGGGGAGTAGTCATCTTAATTTTCCAGAAAATAGTTTGGGTTCATCGATAAGAAAATACGTCAGTGTGCTTACACGGCATCTGACTTCCACACCATGAGTTGCAGATTCAATTCCCGCTCGGAAAATGGCATTGTGGGTTTTAGGGGTGTGAGGTGACATGACAAATTGTGTGAGTTCCCTACGTCTGTATATTAAACACAAGAAAAGTAGAGCGCGTCTGCGTTGAAACTAAAACAAACTATTAAGAATTCACTACCACATAAAGAGAACGGCTGTTAATTGTCGTCCATGATTGCAATGTCAGAAACAACGTCGACTCCCGCGCAACGGTACACCCTGGGATCTCGATCGCGGCGCGAGCGCAGTCGTAGTTGCGGCCTTAACCGCCATGGGTCGTTCTCTCCGCTCGTTCGCCGTGTACACACAGCCGTTCATAGTGAGACATGCCCGATCTGCAACCACAGGTTGCCCGTTTACAAAACGGGAGCGATCCCAAATAGCCCCAACGGCGGAATTGACCGAGGAAATTTTCTCAAATGCAAAACCCTACTCCGAAGTACCTGGGCCTAAACCAATTCCGATACTGGGGAATACGTGGCGGATGGTACCTATCATCGGGCAATACGACATTTCTGAATTCGCGAAAGTGACTAAACTTTTTCTGGAGAGGTACGGGAGAATTGTCCGTCTGGGAGGATTGATCGGAAGGCCAGATCTGTTGTTTGTTTACGATGCGGATGAGATCGAGCGTATCTACAGACGGGAAGGACCTACACCGTTCCGGCCCTCGATGCCCTGCCTCGTCAAGTATAAGTCGGAAGTGAGGAAGGATTTCTTCGGGGAATTGCCTGGAGTTGTTGGAGTGTAAGTACAATTTATTTACAATTTATCTACTGCTAAAAGCTTCGCTTTGAGTTCTTGACCTACTTTTTTAGTTCGGCTCACTTTTATTTTCGTTTTACCTACTTATAGACCGGTTCATAAGTGTGGATTTTGATTTGCGATAAAGTAGGTACTTTATTTTATCTTCAAGACAAATTAATATGGATTTAATCAAAACTTTTAGCACAAACTTAAGTGCGCCAAAACCGGCCATTCTTAAAGAATCTCGGATTAACGAAACAAAGTCGAAGTTCCGTTAACGACCGGAATGTCAGAACTTTCACTCCGCAAAAACGAAGCTGCATAAAAATAGACATTAAAGATTTTAAGCACAACCTCACTGCTTGGTAGACATCATTTAACATAATGTTTTAATCAATACATTAAATCGTTTTAAATGAATTAATAAATTACGTTACGAAAAACTGACAAACAAGGCTAGTAAGGTAGGTACCATTCCGTCCATCTTAAAGTCAAGGTTCGTTTTGCAACTATGATCATCGGTTACCACTCTTTGTAATATTTTAATCTAAAATACGTATTAATATGTGTGTCGCAATTTCGCGTGTGGGTTAAAGTTCAAGCCTTTGTGAGTCAAAATACAATGGCGAGAAGTAATCTTTAGGAAATCATTTTAAAATTACCGACAAAGTAGGCAAAGCTGTGTTGTATGCAAAGGTCGCATCAGCACTATCAGCCTGTACTTAAACCTCAATGACAATGATGGATTTGTCAAGAGGTCCTAGGTATGAGGCGTTTTTTTTTTTTCGGTTGCTATATCATCAAATAACTCCTCCCGCTCTGGACTGAGCAGGCGGGAGTGTCAGACTTTTACTGACTAAAACCCATCCATGTTCCTTCTTTTGCCCTTTGTGTTCCAGGGCCACGGTATCTCTTTCGAACAGTCCCGCAACCCTGGCAGGCTAGGTATCAGTCTCAGTCTCTTCTTTACTTGGTTTCAGAAAAGCCGCTACATTTTACTACTGTTTTTTTTACTATTCGCAAACATGGTCTCTATTCCACTTGAGATAAAACATGACAGCATTTAGCTCTGTGTGAGCTAACAGGAGAGTCTATTTATTTCAAAACAGCCTTCCAAGAAAATTTATTGACAAGTTTTGCTGCTTGTGTACGCTACTCATTCAGCCGGGATACTCGTTGCCCCATTGAAGTGAAAATTTACCAGCATCTGAAGAAGCGAGCACTATTTGAGTAGAAACATAAAGTACAAACGTTGGTAGGTACCGCGGTTCATCTTGCATAACTTAAACGTTTATGATCAGCAATAATTGCGAGCCTTGGACTCGTTTATACAAAGATTTTAATATGAAACTCACGAGAGAACTAATTAACAATTATATTTAATTGATGGAGTAACTCAACACATAGGTATCAATAGTGTAGTTTTCAAAATAATTTGAGATCATATTTAATTAAAAAGAATTCCGTCATCAATTATTCGTCGTCTGCCTACTCATAACACAATTTATTTGAGGTCAGAAGAGCAGTATGTATTTTTTTTTGATACATCTATGGCAATCACTCACGGCACACCTACCTAAGTTCATAAATTCAGCCCATTTCTAAATTAAATAGCAATCGTAAGCATCTCTTGCGTTAACAACCGGTCTTTGGTTCAATAAGTAATTAGCAAATAGACTAATTACGTAACCTTGAGATTTATGGTAAACTCTGTTCACCTCACTACAAGAAAATTGCTTTCAAATTATTTTAAAGAACCAGTTCGTTTATAAGGAAACTTGCAATGATCAATTCCAATTTTTATGAAAGGTTCGATTTTCAAATATTTAAACAAAGTTTTGGTCGTAATTACCCCCGGGCGTATTACCGGGAAAAGTACCTAAGTATTCTATGTCATAACCTAGATTTTGTGTCAATTAATTAAATCGTAATCCCTTGATTTGTATAAGACTGTGTTTGAAGGTAATACAGGAAATGCATTTATATATTAGTGAAGACCAAATCATTTACCAGTTCTTTGTTCGCCAGCCAGTATCCTAGACCCACAAAGTATTACAGAAGATCATTAGCTACGTTTGATTTGTTTAGCATGTGTACGAGTCGAATGCGTGACGCCCTTACGTACGAGCTGTTTGCACTTGCGAAGTGCGAATGTAATATAGGTTTCATTTAGATGTCAATCACTAGCCTGGGTTTGCTATAAATGTAATTGTTATTAAGTAGAAATGAAATAACTAAACTTGTATGTTTTTTTTAAATATTCGACTCTGTTTGTTGGTTTACGAACCCGCTGGTTTTCTTCCTTCTCTGTATGGTAAGGCCTGTTGATAGTATAGCCGTATAGGTTGCTGTCAAGCAAATTCTTCTTAGGGTCGGGTACTTGCACCTAATAAAATATGTGCGAGGAACAATACCTCCACACATTTGAGGGCAGCCCAAGAATGCTTCTCGAAGGGGCTGCAACGACCAGAACGCTCACCTAGAGAAAAGAAACTTTTACCTCCAAGTTACTTGCGTCCTGCCACTCCTGTCCGCTTGTTCTGTTAGAATTTGGTCACATACAATACACACACAAATTAAATAAATAGTTTCTTATTTTTTTAGACGTACAACTCTCATCTCGTAAACCTGTAGTGGTATTTTATCATTTTAGAATTTCTTCAAAGTTCCAAAGTTTACAGGTGGTAGGTCCCACTTGCTAGCACAACCTTCCTGTGTGTCTAACATTTTGTCAGGCATTTAGTATTATTAGAAGCTCTGATATTGCCCTGTCATTCTTGTTCGTGTAAGTTGGTTGCATTATCAAGTTTTGGTTAATCATTCTAATATAATTGAGGTGTCTGTTTGTAACATCAAAATAACAGCTTTTTACTGAATGCAAATGAAAATGTATGCGGCACTTAAAACAAAAACACATTTTTTCTATATTTGTCTGTCTGTCTGTCTGTTTGTTCCGGCTAATCTTCTAAATGGCTGGGCCGATTTTGACGGGACTTTTACTGGCAGATAGCTGATGTTATAAGGACTAACATAACATATACTTTTATTTAAAAAAAATAATTAGGGATCCGTGCAAAAAAATTAAAACCCTTGAAATTTGCAGCAAAATCCGAACAAAAAAGGGAACTAATTTTTTTTTAGAATTATAATAATTTCACGCGAACGAAGGTCGCGGGCAACAGCTAGTACGTAATATCATGATTTATGATTATAAAGGAGTACCTAGAGTTTGTATGTACGAGGTAATCTCGGAAACCTTCTTCGATAAAAAAAAATATGTTTGTAAGTTTGTTTGTTTTACCTTTTCACACCTAAACCACTGAAACGATCATCCTGAAATTTTGCATACAGGGTGTAACAAGACCCTTCACTAAATCGTCAACCAAGCATTCTGTACATCAAACTAAGTAACTTTACGCAAAAATTATTGCTGGGAAACGCCTTTTTTTTGGGGTGAATAATCACGTTTTGCCCTAAAACTCAATGCATCGCACTCAAAACACTGTGCTGATGGATGCATTGAGTAGTACGGGGGTCGTGGAGGTGTTTTAAGTAAAAATCTTACATAAAAAAAACTTGTGAAAAAGTTGGAACTTTGATCCTCAATATCTCCGTAATTAGAAGGTTCCCAGGTATGGTCTAGAACAAAAAAATGATCACAATGACGGGAAGACTAAGTGGCTTTCGGCTTCGTTAAAGGGTCTTGTTACACCCTTTATACGTTGTCAGATGTACAGAAACGGACATTATTATGTTCGTTTCCGTTAACAGTAGGTACTTTTTTCGGGATGAAAGGTATTCCTTTCATCCCGAAAAAAGTACCTACTGTTCCCGAGGAAAACAACAATAACGTTCTTATGATAATAGATGGAGCCACGTGTCTTTCGAATCATGATTGAATTATATTATTACAAGCAGAGTCGGAATTGATTGTCAAATTCTAAATTAACGCGAGCGAAGCCGCGGGCAAAAGCTAGTAAAACAATATTAGTGATTAAGTACTTACTAATAATAGTGATCAATCTTTTTTACCTACCTTTTCACATTATTTACAAGTGTCATCGAACCAGGCGACTTTTTCAAAATTATCCTAGAAAAAATCTGCTTTTTTTCAATCATAGCTATTTATCAAGATTTAATTAGTTTTCGCATTATTACGTACAAACGTACAAGTATATGTTTAATTTTTATTACTACGCTTTTGTTTAACTAACTTTTTATAAGAATTATTGCAACAGCACGTGATTGCGTTTTTTAAACAATTCAGTTAAAAAAGAGAGCAGCGGTGGCCCAATGGTGGCGGCCCTGACGTACGAACAATATGTCGTGGATTCAAGCCAGGCAGGCGCATTACTTTGTGTAATTTATTTCATCACCACTGCTCTCAAAAACGGTGAAGGAAAACATCTTGAGAAAACCGGCATGTCCTAGAACCAAAAATTCGAAGACATGTGACATCTACCAAACCGCACCTGGCCCGCGAGGTGGAATGTAAAGTTATCTTATCCCTCTCATAGGGAGGAGGACGTGTGTCTCAGTAGTGGTGTTTCAAATTAAATTAAAGTATTAAACTTTATGCTGTATTTATTTGTTCTAGTAAATTAACTTTATAGGGTACCTCGGGATGAATTGTGGTGGGCCTTGAAAGAGAAAGGTATGCCTGGGAAGTATGTAAAGTTAATTCGTGCTATGTACAGTCAATCTTACGTCCGGTCAGCTGCTGGTAACACTGATGAGTTCAGTGTGTCTGTAGGCTTGCATCAAGGGGTCGGCTTTGAGTCTCTTCCTGTTGAATACGCTTAAACGTCGGACATACAGGAAGAGGCACCTTGGTGCATGCTGTTTGCCGACGACATTGTTCTTGTCGGTGAAGATGGACCTGAGATCCTGGGCAGATTGGAGTTATGCCAGCAGAAGCTGGAGAATGTTGGCTTCAGCACCACCTTGCACTGCATACTTAAAGCAGTTATACTATAAAAGCGACTGCCACTGGTCTAAGCCTTCTAGATCTCCTACCACTTACCTACTGATTGACTATTTTAATAGCGTTCGTTCCGAAACGAGACACCGACACGACCAGACACCGGACACTGTCAGATATTTCGGTACATTGTTTATCAGAGTCCCGTATACAGAGCCTTGTCTGTACATATGACGAAACTTTAATGTAATACAAGTCATCCCATTCGGGAATCACCCACAAATTTGATATTTCCGTCTCCATCATTGTTTTTATCATTGACCTTCAAATGCCGCCTATATTGCTATTTCTACAAATAGACAATGCAAATTAAAGCTACCTAACACATAAGTAACTGACGCTATAACTGTTGACAATGCTAGTTTAGCACAATGATGCGTATGACTTCAGTTATTAGCACTTATCGAGGTGAGAGCATGAGATAACATCTGCCATTGAATATTATGCGTTGTCATTCTGAGGTTGAAGATTCCGTAGTTGCAAGCGACTCTGATTCATCCCACGAGACGCTTCACACAATATAACGCGCCTGTAGTCCCTAAGGAGTTAGGCAGACGTGTAACTGCACCGTCAAGGTGTAATAAATCCAATTTATTCGCCCCGTACCCGACCAAAAATGACCAATGAACAACCAGCCGGTGCGCGGTTGGTCCGACCTAGTTTTTGGCCATACCGAGCAAAAATCTGGTCTCTGGGCTTAGATTTAGTGCATCCACTGTTAGTCGAAAAATGTTCCAATCCCGTTTAATAGGGGCGAAGCTACTCGTATTGCCATCAACCAGGCAAAAACCCAGACTCTGTTCTACCACTGACAAACTTAACAACGCTTTGCCTGGCTTAGGGATAAAACAAATCTACAGGATCCTACGAAGAAGCTTAAATTGTAGATATTAAAATTTCGACGTCAAGTTGAATCAACCGGTTTAGGCTCGAAAGCTGTTCTGCTGTAAACCTTCGACTGAGGTTTCTATAGGAGCTGCTTTACCAGTACGGTACGATCGCCTAGTATACGTAGCTTGAATCAATCAGTACCGTTACCTTTTTTGTGATGTGGTCCTGCGGCTGCGGACGGTGAAAGCTTGGGCTTAGATAATTCGATACCGGGTTCCCGTTATTTGATGAGATTTTATTAGATTATACATCAATACCCATATTTTGATGACTAGCCGAAGTTATTGGATTCTAAAATGATTAGCAAACATCCCATTTTCAAACCCTATTATAACATTCTTAACATCTACAATGCTCGATGTTTTTTTTGACTTTGAATGACGTTAACAGGGGACCGCAGCTGTTATTATCTTTTTTTTTTTTTTGATGTATTGAAAAAACCTTTCCGATTTTGGCCACACACCAATTGCGGAAAAAAGAAACAATATTTATTGGACATAGGGAAATGACGTGCATTATAAAATCTATAAATAGCAACAAAAAGAAAACAACTATAAACTTTGTGCAACTATATCTCTGAGTGAAGGACCTTTACCTTCACTTAGAGGTATAGTTTTGTGTCAAGCAAAGTATTCACCATACCATTGATTGATGAATGAACATTCACACATGAGGAACTAGTGCACGAGTTAACTAAGTATAAAATAAACATGCATTGGACCCGTACATAGTACCTACAACCTGCATGCTAAGAAAAATGAAATGAAGCTAACTATATGCCAAATAACTTACAGTTTCATTCATTTGAAGATAGTAAGATCTTTTGTTACAAAATCATTCATGAAAATAAGCTCCATCTAAAATACTGGTATTCAGCTGCTTTTGGTTAGACTGGAAGCCGACCCCAACATATTTGGGAAAATACTAGGCAGATGATTATGATGAATTCACAAACAAGGCTCGAAATAGCCAGCATACTTCTTTAACAGAAAATCTCTTTTCATCAGAAAATCTCTATACCTAAACCAAAGTGGTTAGGGTCTTCTATTGAAATAGATTTTTTCTAAAATTATGCTGTACCGGCCTGTGAAGCTGCAATACCGTACGTTTCAGCGTTGGTTTCAAATCATCTTTGGTTTAGTACCATTGGCAAAGGGCATTAATGGCCCATTACAAGTTTAATACCTGTTTTCACAACATTAAAATGGGCGCCTATCCATTTTGGATTATCAATTGGCTCGTTCTATTCACCAGCCAGACAGCTACAAGATCATAAACACATCATCATGATTGTTGAACTCGCACACAGTGATACTTGGCCCACTTGGGAAACAGGGCGAGGCGAAAGCCGTGTGCGCAGCAAAACGTGACGAGCAGTGTAATGACACATGCCCAAAATGGACAGAGAAATTATCTCTGGACGTTTGATTATGAAAGAATGAGCCGGCGAATAGAGTAAACAATTTGTGAAGGTGAGATAGAATTTATGCTTTATTATTGCACACCTACAATTTCTGAATGTGCGCAATGGTTGAGCGAGTGCAGCTTTGTAATTAGTGAAAAGTTGGAATACCCAATTTGAAAGTCATGTCAATGTTGGTACTTGTAACGAATATTATCATCACCAATATCATGCTCGCTTTAATTTGATTATTGTGTGCGATGAGTACTGCGATGACAGACTACGATGAATGATAGACGCATTGGCGTCTGCCAAGCATGATGATTAGGTAGAAATTATTATGTGATCCATGTGTAGCAGCACACGTATACCTTTGAAGCCAGATTTTATCATGTTCTTCGCTTTGCGTATGTACATTATTTATTGTTCTATTCGTAATGTCTACATCAAAGGTGTTCATTATATTAAAGAAAGCATATTTAAGTACCCAACACGTTAACACCAAAGCAAGCCAATTTAATTACATGTCTTGTAATAGATAATGTTTTATCTACACCTAATGCAACAACTGACAAAATAATTACTCATGCCGACACAGTACGGCCTTCCATGGTCTGATCGTCATCAAAGATGGGTCTTATAATTGCAGATCCAAAGCTAATCTGAAATTATTTGCAGCACGACCATGCTTGGGTAACTCTAATAGTTTTACTCAAGATAGCGTGTTTAATTGAACATGCTTAGTTAATTACCAGTTTGAACATATCATAAAACACGATACTAACTAAAAGTTCTGTGTCAATCAATTTGCTTGTTAAGGTTATTTTCAATATTCGTTCTCATAGTTTTAGTAGTTCATGAAATATAACTCTTAAATAGGTATTGCTCTGTAATGATGAGCATTTATTAGGAGTCATAATATTATACAGAGTCTCATCGTAGACATCATAGCATGTTAATAGGGTCATAATCTTAAATTAACTAGTAACAAACAATGTACATATTCAAGAGTATTGCAACAATACGATGAAGCTGCTTCAGAATTATGTTCTTCAAGTGTGTATTCGAGTGTATTGAACTGAAGTAGCATGCAAATTCTGCCTTGCATATATGTATAACATCGCCTTCCACTCTGTTTCGTGTAGGTATAGTATCTGTTTCCTGATCATTATAATTTGGATCTGTTCAAAGTTCTAGTGAATCGGTTTCTTCTAAGAAAGCGTGCTCACCCTAGGCTGCATCATCGCTCCACATCAGGTGAGTTGCGGCCAAACGCAAGTCTATATAATATAAAAAGGTAGTTCAAGCACCGTTTCAAAAAACTGGAATTAATAAGAGTTGTGAAGGCCAAAAACCACGCTTTAAACGTCATAAGAAAGTCGTTTAAGTACTTGCTCAGACCAGTTATTACTGAAGTGTTAACAAAAGCTGTAACCAGGAAATCCCCAAAGTTAAAGGACAAGATTAAGTATGCAGTACATACATATAGCTATTAAGAGAACGACGTGAACTAACTGAGATGGTTACGCACATTGCAGGTATGCATATTGATTGTACTACTAATATCGTGGTACATTACAACCATTGTGGTTATGACATGGAAGCTATATGGAAATATCGACACATAGACTATCGACGCATAGGTTTATCATTTTCTAAGTAATCGTTGAAATGAGATCAGAGACAGTTAAGAATTTTATAAACTAGGCAACGTGATGGTATAGGTAGATAATTTGGTAAACTTGAGGTATTTAGTACATTCGAGTATGGTCTGAGTGGATGGGTACCGCAGCGTCCCATAGAAACAGTATATGAAAACCGGGACTAGTGCTCGATATTCCCAAACATAAAGGGTGTAACAAGACCCTTAACGAAGCCAAAAGGCACTTGTTCTTCCAGGCGTCATTGCGATCATTGTTTCATTCTAGACCATACCTGGGAATTTTCTAGTTACGGAGATATTGAGGATCAAAGTTCCAACTTTTTCACAAGTTTTTTTTTTTAATACATGTTTTTGTTGTAAGATTTTTAAACATCTCCACGACCCCCGTACTATTCAATCCATCCATCAGCACAATGTTTTGAGTGCGTTACATTGAGTCCTACCGTAAAACGTGATAATTCACCCCAAAAAAAAAGTCGTTTCCCAGCAATAATGTTTGCGCAAAGTTACTTAGTGTGATGTATATAATGCTTAGTTGACAGCTTTGTTAAGGGTCTTTTTACACCCTGTATACAAATTGCGTTTACCTCACATTTGGCTCTATATTTTTTACTTTCTAATAAGAAATCAAATGTAATAAAATCTACTTTAATGGATACAATTTATTCTAGTCGTTGTGAAACTGAATATGTCGGTTAGTGCTAGAGAGGTGAACCGGTTGCGAAACAAGAAGGCGTCTAGAACCACTTAGCTTTAGACTTAAGACGAACGAATGGTTTGCGTAAATATTTTCTTAGTTAAAGTGCTTGCTGAAAAGGACTAGTATTACTTACGGATTGAAGAGGTTTTATGGCATTTTGATTTTGGAAAATGCGAACGCGAAACTACGTTCTTTGTTCTTACTTGCTGTTTTGTTTTTTTTGGAAGACAAGCTGTGCTCCCGATAAGATTTTACATACGCATAAATTACGAACTTCCATGTAATAAAATTGGTCTTCATCTTCGATTTAACCCTTCCTTAGCTTTCACCTAGTGGTTGGCTGTGCATTGTCTATCAGTAAATTAATCAATTTAAGATTTTTATTGCCAGAATCTAAGGAACCAGACAATCGTCAATAATACCAGCCTATTACTGTCCCACTGCTGGGCAAAGGCCTCTTCTCAACAGAGAAGGCACGAGTATTGATCACCATGCTTGCTCAAGACGGGTTGGCGATTTACGACTTTTTACAAGTCTAGGTTTCCTCACGATGTTTTCCTTCACTGATGTCCATGATAAACTTAGACAGAAAGTAAAGAAAGACAATCGTCAATGAGTTTAAAATTCTTCCGAAAATAATAATCACCATCGTTTTTGCCATCGTAGTGGTACTAATTGATTTTAAAGTCCATAATACAGACGAACCTTTGTTTGCTCTCAAAATATTTCATTAATTGGAAATAAGGAATTTGCAAATCATGTGTTGCGAAGATAGTCGTAACACCTACTTGGTTTATCTTAGCAGATCTTAGAACGTGAGAGTCAATAGTATCTGAGCCGATGTGCAAACAACCTCTTTGAATAATGCTGTGGACATACTCCATGTCTCAATAATGTATTGCCTTTACTTTAGAAGTGTACATCACTTACGTTTTATGATTCATTGTGACGAAGGAAAACGTTGTATTTTGTTTCTCTCTGTTAACACTTCTTTTGGGAATTTCGTGAGATGATTCAGATTTTATTGATGAATTAGGAACATAGCAGTATTCTCCGGGCTATTTTTGAGGTCATACATTTTTCAATACTGCCTTCATTAATACAACTAAATACATTCGAAACTAGTCTAGCAAATATACATTACTGCTATCTTTAAGTAGAATATTCTCATGTGCCAGTTTTTTACTACCGTGCAATTCCAATGTAAACGGATTACTAGAGTTTGCTCAAGAATTCTACGAGTTTATCTTGCAGATAACGTTGCTCAAAGAAGAATTTGTTTTAAGAAAAATAGGGAAGTATCGTATATCTAGACAGAGAAAGAATACTGATTTCTCTTATCCAGCTGCATTGAAGCGGCTCACTGCGGAGGCAATGAACTTGGAAACAGCTAAAATGATAGTTGTAATAAAGCATTATGTACCACTTGATAGAAAACAGCTTGGTATAATGGCGACCTATGTACTTGTAGTCCTAATATGTTCCGCAAACAAGAGAAAGTTTAAACTGTTTGCTTTTTGTAAAGTTCAATGACACAGTTTGACATTATTTATGTTTGCAAAGCGTATCATAATTGCGATTTCAAATTCAAGCTTTTAAAATATATGGTCAACATTTTCAAAGTTCTACAAGTATCTCAAGTCATTTGATTGAAAATAGAATTACAATTAAAGTTGTGCCGTAACATTTTCTGTTGTCAATCAGGTCGAGTCCACATCTCCTCGCCAAAGCATTGTCAAGGCTATGGGAATTTCGATAAACTGTTGAAACACAACGTTTTGCTTAAAGATAATAATTTGAAGGTCTATGACAATCGTAAGTTATACAATAGGCAACTAAAGCACACAGTTGAAGGATCGCAAATATTAGACAAACTTAAAAGACCAGACAAAGAAAACAAAACGTACAAAGTTAAAATGATAGTAATTCAAAACATAATAAATTCCCAGATCATTATTAAGTTTCTTTTTACAATAAGAAGGAAAAAATAAATCGTAAGTACGTCCATTATCACACCACACACGATACGCAAACGCGCTATGCATAGAAATATGTGCAAATTCTATTCGACGAATCACTAAAATCTAAAGTGAGCATTATTTATGCAAATGGAGCGATGGACCTACATACGAAGCTCCACAGCAGACCACAGCCAAGCTACGTCAGTGGAATTAGCTTTGCTTTGAATGAAAGGTAGGTGGGATGGGATCATCCGCTAGGACACTGGAACCCACGGCCACGCTTATATGGATGAGTGGCTTGCTTACAAATGAACCAGCAGCAGCGCAGCTATAGTTGTAGACCTCTCCATCATCATTGGCCTAGCCTTTTCCAAATTATGTTGGGGTCGGCTTCCAGTCTAACCGGATGCAGCTGAATATCAGTATTTTACATGGAGCGACTGCCTATCTGATCTCAGTAACTGGGTAGTAAGATACCCCTTGGCTGGTTGTCAGATTTTTGGGCTTCTGATTACTTGTAACGACTGTCAAAGATCTACAAATGACAGTCGGGATCAACTTAAGATACTAAACAGTGAAAATGTCACAGAAATACATTCAATATAAATTGAAATCCATTAATAGGCTTAGAGAAAATTATATACAATGCCTTTAGCTTACTCTTGTACCGACAGCAACCAGTTTGCTATTGAAAGTAGGTACATAAATTTAAATATCTTTGATGCACATCTTACGTAGCAGTGGACGGTCGGCTTACTCCACGCGCAAACAACGTTAGCCGTTCATTGAAGAGATATCAATGCGTTTGCGTCTGTCACATTTTCTCACGCATGAGCTTCAAATACATTTTTATTCGTAAGACGATTTCTTCGAAGCTATGCCGTCATATCCTCGTCATTGGAGATCTTGTCTAAGAATTCCTACGTTAGTTTTATAGTTATAGTGTAGTACATTTAAATCTTTGCATTGGGTATTTGCTCTGTTTTATGACGAGTATCTTTTATGTATGTGTTCTTTGCAGCATCCATTTTAATTAGCAAAGTAGATAATTATAGCTTAGGCTGCTAATTACTCGGTTTGACTAACGAACGCGTCAGTCGGCTTACCTTTTACCTATGGGAATTTAACTCCTGTCGTCTTATAATAGGGCTATATATAACTTTATATGTTTCTCCTCCTGTTTTTCGGTTTGGTTAATTTCGGTACAGGTTTTTAACTGCTCGAAACATTTACCTTTACTTTTCATGGTTCTTGGGGACTTTTGTCAGTTATTAATTAAGTTGTTTTTAAAATTAACGTAATCAAATGCGTTTGGAGTGGGTCTGGGTGTGTCTACGCTTAGGATGATCAGCCTATAATGTTCCCACTGCTGGGATACACGGCCTCCTCTCTATGAGAGGGAATGTCTATGTTTACTTGTGAAGAAAGTAGACTACCGTCTACATATAATTAGTAAGGTAATCTGCTTGCTCGTAGAGCTAGTTTTGCTAAAAACATTTCGATGTTTCCATGTGGCTGGTGAAATTTACTTAAATGTTATACACAATAAAAAAAATAAAAAAAAATACTGAATCAGAAGTTGCAGACAGCGAATGAAGACTGGCAGGTAGTTAGTACATCAGCATTAGCATTTTATTTTAGCTTGCAAGGCAGTGGCGACCGACTTGCGACACGGAATGTCTATACTTGTTGCCAAGTTAGCGCCACTTACTTAGCAGTCACTCTGTCTTCAGAGGAATGATCCATAAAGGTGTCATCGATCCTGATTATCCTGAAAGAGATTCGTAATTAAATCCGAATTTCGTGATTTTTTTTCTGGATCTGTAAACTTTTTCACATGACATTTTATTTAGATTCCCACAATGCAGGCTGCATTATGTTCACGGTAACTTCTATAAAGATTTTCAATAAGATTGACAAACTTTTTACTTGCTTACAATACTGCCTTTTCTGATTTTGATGGAATGTAATTTTATATAGGCTTTATGACTCTAGGCTTTCGTTTAAAGACAATTTAGAAAGCTATGGACCACCCAGAAACCATTTTACATTTTAATCGCTTGAGTTTTCATGTGATAATCAAGCGGCTGGCTACTACGTTTATGCATATTTTCTATTGTGATACGAGTTTATAGCTGTGCTTTATAAACTTTACTGCACTACCTGTTGATTGGTTCACGAATAAATTACAGAATCGTTTTCTATTTAGAGTGGTTATTTTGTTTTATGAGGGTTGCAATGTAGTGTGTGTAATCTTTTCTAACTGTTGGCCTGTCGTGCATGGTGTCCAGCAGGGCTATTGCGTATCTCTGTTGACAGTTCATAGTGACCATCACTTGGCGAGTTTTGATAAACAATGACCGTTCTTGTTGGATTCAACTGACGCTACCCGTGCAGAACTGTCATTGTATATCAAAACTCGCCTAGTGATGTTCAGTATGAACTGTCAACAGAGATACGCAGTAGCCCGACTGGGCTGGATTCCAAGGTTGGGCAAACTATTATTGTTTTTTTTTTCTAGAAATTTATGAGTAACATCCCGTAATTTTGAAATTGGTACTGTTACACTTCCGTGCTTCGGTAAGCATGTTGTGCTGTAGGTCCTGCGCTTGATCGCTCCTCGGTCATATCCGATAGCCGTCTCATAAAATTATGACTTTTGTGCACTAAAGTATCATCTGCATACTTGGCTAATCTCATTTGAGATTGGCCGTCCTGACCGAAATTCGGGCTTCTTACTTTGGGCTTCCTATGAAGCTCAAAGTAAAAAGCCCGAATTTCGGTACTGTCATCGGTATTGTAGCGTATTAGACCTCCATTTTTTACCGTGTGTGTGAGTGTTCCTATTGCTACGTATTTGTAATTATTATTTCTATTGACCTACAACAACAAACACTCTAAAAAATATTTAATTCTCAAAAATGGTTACTAATACGTATGTAAGTATGAATTTAACATTAAATACCTACAAGTTAAATTAAATTAAATGTTAAATTTCACATTATGTATACTTAAATTGCAAGTGCCAAAAATAAACAGTTCAAAATTTGAACATCACGTGAGTCGTAGATTATAATAAATTGCACAACTTGCAATTATTTACCTGCTATTTATTCACTTATTTTTGGCATTTTAACGGAAATAACCATTATTCTTTTCATTAGTTCGATAGAGTATACTTTATTGTCTCCTTGTTACATAGCGTTTTTTTTTAATATTCTTAAACCTGGGCACAGTGGCGGTTTTATCGCTGATAGTATATTATTTATTAGTATATTCCCTGCCGCTAGCCCATTTTATTTCTGACCGGTACAGCATGTTTTCTTCTTCCATACTTCTCTATTAGTCGTTATCGGTTACTAGTGAAGTAACATCATCTTTCACAGGCTCCATCCATTTTTTCTTTCGTACAACCTTTAACCTCTACCGTTTTATCTTTACAGTCATGGCGAGCAATGGCGTCGGTTTCGCTCGAAGGTTCAGCGACCGATCCTGCAGCCGCAGACGGTGAAGAAGTACGTAGCTCCCATTGAGATGGTCACTGAAGACTTCATAAAGTACATGGAAAATGCACGAGATGAGAACGGAGACCTGCCGCATGAGTTCGATAATGATATCCATCGGTGGTCACTTGAGTGTAAGTAGTAGCAGCAATACCATTTATAGGGAATTAGACTCGGCGAGGGACGGTGCTGACATTTGCAAGTGAACTCTGCGATGAGTACCAACTTTGGAGTAACCGTAATCCTTATCCGTCCACTAGGACCAACTATCTGGGACGAATAAATGAAAGCATTTCACGGAGTATTTTTTTTACAAAATAACCTTGATTCCTCACCAGTTCAAAGAATGAATAAATGCTCATGCAGTCATGATTGTACCAAAATAATCGCTCAGTTTATCGTTGGTTACAGTTAAAGATGCAATTAAATCTTAGTAGCTTTCAATCAATCATGCTCTACTAACAGTTTGTCCGTTCGAGCGTAACAATGGCGCTACCTATGGAGCTAAGCTGTTATGATAGGACAAGTTTAGTTTATCGAGATGAAAGTATATACATTCTTCATTTATTAAAGATCGGACGGACTATCAATGTAAACAAAGCATGAATTACTACTAGTATTTGATATCAACAGACTGCCTCTGTCTAAATCTATCTCTGAAAAAAAAAATGCAGATGAGATTGAAATAATTTAGCATGCCTATCTCTAATGATTGGTGTAGGTACGCCAATCATCGAGTGCTTTGAACTAGACGTGTATATTCCTGGAGCCTATGTCATTAGCCAGGGACAATACAGCTAAGTGCTGCCATCTAACGTCTATGTCGGGCCTGTGCTGTCCCCCCATTCTCAAGTACTAATGCTGTAACATGATAATATTGTAACACCAAATGATTTGAAAAGAGTAACCATGGAGTTTCTTGCCGGTTCTTCGCCATAAGAAACGGCCAACCCAAACCGTGCACCTTTTTGTCGACGTTTTATAAGTGCCTATCTAGGCCTATATGAAATAGTTTGTTTTTGGTCTATCGCAATCTTAATCGTTAAACAATAGACACAAACTAACAACGCCATCTATAATCACTCCCCAGGTATCGGCCGTGTAGCCCTCGACACGCGACTAGGTTGTCTGTCTTCAGACCTGACCAGCAACTCGGAACCACAGCGAATTATCGACGCGGCAAAGTACGCGCTCAGAAACGTTGCCGTGTTGGAACTCAAGGCGCCATACTGGCGATATGTGCCGACTCCCCTGTGGACCAAATATGTTAACAATATGAACTTCTTTGTTGAGTAAGTTTATTTAATTTTCCAAAACCAATTCATGGTAAGCTAATCACCATGTTTTGTGACTAACTTGCCAATAATAATGATGGCTAAGAGGACTAGAACTTCTCTAAGCTTGCTCTTATAAGCCTTATTACCAATTTATTTTTCTAAAACATTTTAAACTCTAAGAAAAGACATCAACGCGCAAAATACAACAGTAAACTCCGTTCCGTCCACATTCTTTGTCCGTAAGTCTAAACGTTGCCAAAAAATAAGAGATGTTTCATTCTTTTCTTTTTGAGTGGCTTTATTTAAAAATTGTTTTATTGTATATTTTCAGGCTTTGCAGCAAGTACATAAACGAAGCTCTGGAACGGCTAAAGACCAAAAAAGTGACGTCAGAGAATGATCTATCTCTGCTTGAGCGCGTGCTCAGGAGTGAGGGAGACCCCAAGATCGCTACTATCATGGCACTTGATCTAATCCTAGTAGGAATTGATACGGTACGGGAAAATTTCAATATTTATGCTTACTTGTGTGAAAATATTATCAGCTAAACCAGTGCTGCCACCTCAGTCATAGCGTTTGAGTGGCGAGAGGGAAGTGAACACTCGCCTTTGCCCAGGAATAGGACAGATAAGATGAGAGTTGCAAAAGAAAATCTGGGTTTATAATATTTAATAAGGTTTAATCTGGGTTTATAGATAAAGTAAGTGTCCCCTATCACCCCCCCCCTTTGCCGTCTATTACATGGGACTTAAACATAACTGGCGAAATGTGGGTGTACTATTAGGTACACCTCTGCCTAACCCTTCGGGCATTACAGGCGTGATGTTATGTTATGTTATAATATAGTCATTGTTTAATAGCTGCCACAAACTGCAATTATAATTATTTACTACTAGCTGTCGCCCGCGGCTTCGCTCGCGTTTTGGTCGGAAATTATTCCACGGGCACGTTGTAAATATATGCATATAGCACTCGGGGATAATGTAGCTAATGTAGCTTAGTGAAAGAATTTTCAAAATCGGTTCAGTAGATCCAGAGATTACCCCCCTACATACAAACAATAATATTATTTACTATTTATATATAACTTTTAACTATAATTGTGATTTAACATTAACCACTAGGTTAATGAACATTCCTTATTGAAATCTTATACATATATTCAAACACAGGTATTCGAAATTATTTCTTTGATGTTCCTAAACTAAATTGATTACACATGAATAAACATACTTCTATTATTATATGACGTTCTGGCTTTCTTCCTAGATATCAATGGCGGTGTGCTCGATCCTGTACCAAGCGGCGACCAGACTGGAGCAACAGGAGAAGATGGCGGAAGAGATCAGGAGAGTACTGCCTGATCCCAGCAAGCCGTTGAGTTACTCGGATTTAGACAAGCTTCACTATACTAAAGCTTTTGTTCGAGAAGTTTTTAGGTAAACACATTTCGGTTTTAATTTTTTTTCAAAGCGTTTTAAAATTATTTTTCTACGGTCATCTGATCTTCACTATTCAAAAGGATTTCGAACCCTTTTTAACATTGAACGATTTGTACTATCCGCTCAAAATTGATTGAATTTTCATTTGTTTTTTTTTCAGAATGTATTCTACAGTTATTGGTAACGGTAGAACACTTCAAGAAGATGACGTCATTTGTGGGTATCACATCCCCAAAGGTGTAAGTATAATGCGGTTAAAAATTTTCTCACGATTTCGACAGATCTGAGTAGCATTGTCGGTTGCAGTTCTCCTTTTGAACTACCAAATATTCAAAACAATAATTCCATTGAAAATGCTTTAGAAGAAAGCTCATCCAAAGGCAAACGCAACATAAAACGCTTCAGTAGGTGACGATATTGCCGCCTGTCACGTTTTTCATAGACTTGCATAAACACCAGTCGTGTTGCTGCGCTATGTCATTTCGCGATGGCGTGACATTACTGCTGCAGTTCGTGGCTGTTTATTTGTGCAATACCAATATTAATATTCATCAATCTTATCCTCTTTCCAGGTTCAAGTGGTATTCCCTACAATCGTGACGGGTAACATGTCGCAGTTCGTCTCCGACCCTGAGGAGTTCAAGCCGGAACGTTGGCTGGAGAACTGTGGACGCCTGCATCCCTTCGCCTCCCTGCCGTATGGCCATGGAGCCCGAATCTGTCTGGGCCGAAGATTCGCTGACTTGGAAATACAAATTCTTCTAGCAAAGGTGTGTATAAATTCATAGTTCTTAGTTTGTTGTGTTAGTAAATCTTCTTTTTCTTCATATCTTGGATTGTTGCGATGTCAGCAGATTTTGCAGCTCGTCATTGGTACATCACGATGCATAATCTAAATAAATCTTGGAATTGATTTTGGAGTCACCAAAGTTTCTGAAGCATGTGAGGAAACTGGAATGTGCTAGAACCAAACATTCGAAGACATGGTACAACTACCAACCCGCAGTGTACCTGCGTGGTCGATTAGAATCTGTTTCCTCTCAAAAGAGGAGGCCTTTATCTCAGCAGTAAGAAAGATTTAGGCAGATTCCGCAGATTATGTTACATTCTTTAAGTACAGTAACTATATCCTATACCGTTACTCATAACCGTTATGCCCTCTCTAGGCGTGGATTAAATTTAGGATTATTTCTAATCTCTCCCGCATGTTTTCACAGTTAATCCGCCGATATCGACTGGAATACCACCACAAGCCACTCGACTACGCTGTCACCTTCATGTACGCACCAGACGGCCCGCTGCGTCTGCGCATGATTGAGCGATAGAAACCTCACTACCCGGGCGTCAATACACATCGAGCTATAGACAAAGACACACAGAATGACTGTCGGAGACGACGCTCTTTCGTACTTTTTCTAAAACTAGACCTGCCCTAGAGGCCTCGTCCTGTACAATTATGAAAAATAAATCAGATTTATTTTTTAAATAAGAGAACAACAACTAAGAAGCCTTTTAAGAAAAGGTGGATAGGTTAAAGATGGTATACCTAATTTGATTTATAAGGTGTATATGTAACATGAAAATAATTTAAAATTAAGTGATCTTGTATGGCATATTATTTAAGATGTAAATAAAGTGTTTAATTTTGCTATTGGTCTTTATTTTTAACCCATGGTGAAAATTCACTTGATCTTTTTTCGAAGCATAGAACTTGGGAGATCTCTGGAGCTGTTCTGGTATTCAATTACCAAGATATGTAGTCCCAGTAGTCCCAGTTTACTGTAATCTAATGCTTAGTGATTTCGTTTTTGTGTTAAACAAAACAGCAAAGAAAGCAGTTATAACTAAAAGTAGATCTCACTTTGATAAAACATGGTTATTGCCGTAAACACCATTGATGGTTACTGGGCTTCGTCTCGCTGGCACGACATTAATAATATAAGTATTCTCTTTAGCTGCATGTTTTGGGACTTTGTAAAAGTAAATCCAAACGCTTCGTTAGATTTTATGAGCTGTTGCGACATGAGTTTGTAAGTGCAGCTGTTACCGCTTCGACAGGAAAAATTAGATATCTTCATGAACGAATCTTTCGCTCAAAGGTCTTATCAATATAATCAGTACCTAGTAGTCTGTGGTTAAACTTTCTAAAAGAACAAAGATGTTACTACCTATGTAAAGAAAGTTATGCGGTTACCTTACCACACTTATGTTTTACTACAGATAAATTATGTTCAACGCCTTTCGTGACAAACAAAAGGCGTTGAACATAATTTATCCAACGCCTACCAGTATTTGTTATTTGCACCTAACTGTGAAAACAATGGAACGTCGTATTTTACATAACATTATTTGTAGGCGTTTCTACTTTGTTTGAGCGACATGGAATGTAACATTCCAAGATTCGATTTTGTATAGAAACAAGTGATTGTTGTGCACTTGGTTCTCTTCCCTGATAAAAAAATATGTTTACTTCAATTATTTAAGCTTAACAAATACGACTTGGAGATCACCTTTTAAGCAAGAGGATGCTTGTGTTAGGTGACTCCGCTCTTACACTTAACATTATAGTGTACGCCATTGAAAAAAAAAAGAAAAGAAAATAAAAAAAAACAAAGATTATAGTTAAAAATTAAAATTAAATTAAAGAGGAGCGCATTTGTGTGATGTATGCGAGTGGGTTATTGTGTGTGTGTGTGATAGATGTAATGCTCGAATCTAAACTGTAACATTACAGGCGAATGCTTCCGATGATCTCCAGCACCTTTATCCATCATTTAAAATGACGGTTAAATCTAAAGTAACAAGTCGTTAAGATAATTATGCATACTGACCGCATAGGCGCTAACATTTTAGCTCTATTTTTAGGTAGATGCATACAAAATAGCAGAATGTATTAAGGTCTAAGATAGCTTATTTTTTTATTTTAAGTTCAGCTTTTATAGTTCTCTAATTTTAACACTCAATTTACTTTATCAAAGTACAAGTCTTTATATTATATAGTTTTTTTTTAAACTAAAGTAGGTATTGTTGGGGTTGAATGGTGCATTGTTTGGTTACTTTGCTACATTCAAACGGAAACTTTATGAGGCAACAGCTAAATCACAATTTAGGTAAATGGCGCCACAAAGGCCCACAAATTACACATTACCATCAACATCATCATCACATGCAATTTGGAAATATTTTGTGGTTGTGCCATACTATGTGCCTACTGAATCGGATAATTCGATTCGAGCACTAAAGTATTGCGGCTCTGCTAGGATGTTTCGAAGGTTTTTCAACAGCCATTAGGAAGAGAAAATGAAAAGAAATATGACATAGCGAAATATTTATGTGTGAATCAATGAACATTCACCAAGTTGAACTAGTCTTCCAATCTCTAATACTGACAGGTTACCTGCTGAAATCAAGTATCTAATGCTGTAAAGTGGGCGAATCAAAAAAGCCGCTAGAGAACTAGGGCAAATTATTGATTGCTCTACATAAGCAAACATATTTCTAGATCCTAGAATTCCAGCCCGATAATTTCCTCGTTTGGTTAGTCGTACGTGCTTTTAAACTTTTTAAGTTATTTCGGACCAATGTTCCGCTTCTATACCAAAACATGAGGTTAAAAGACTTGTTAAAAGTTTGGAGGTCGTCCTTCCAAATTGAACCGACCTGTACCAAAGAAACCAAAGTCATGTTCTGTCTGTTTGTCCGTCAATATGCGTCCGGTGCTTGCTTAGAGATTATATATCTTTGTTTTACGACCACGCCTAGCCTGTGCAAACGTTTCCTCTGTGGTATTATGTAATCGTAAGTACGATTAATGATGTGTAAATACTCATTATGGGGTAATGGTAAGGTGTATGTTATGTTTTTTGTACACGATACTTTGTTTTATGACATGGCTTGGGTCAAAGCAATGGTGCGCAATAACCTAGCGCGTAAGTAAAAGTACGAGTACCGATTTTAATGCAACAACACTCTCTTGCTTGCCATTGAAAACCAACCACAAATGGTGTTGTTTGCTGACGATACTTCTTTAATATTTAAGATAAACAGACGTGCCACAAATCTCGAAGACGTAAATAACGCCCTAAAGCAGGTCCATAATTGGTTTACCGCTAATAACTTAGTACTAAATGGGAAAAAAACGAAGTGCATAAGATTTGCTCTACCGAATGTTAAAAGTAGTGATAGTGACATAGTATTGAATCAAGAGAAACTACAATTCATCGAAAATACTGTTTCCTGGGATCACGCTCGACTCAAGGCTACAATGTAACATCTCTTGCAGGACGGCCGACTTCAGCCGCATATGCTGTTAGAAAATCCGTCAATTTACTGATGCAGATACCGCGAGGCTAGACTATTTTAGTTATTTTCATAGTATTATGTCATACGGTATTTTACTTTGGGGACGGGCTGCAGACATTGAGTCTATATTTATTCTGCAGAAAAGAGCCATCAGAGCCATATATGATCTACGTAGGCGCGAGTCTCTAAGGGAACTGTTTAAGGAAATTAACATCATGACAGTACCTTGTCAATACATCTATGAAAACATCATGTACGTTAGGAAAAATCTATTTAGTAAATAGGTGACAAACACCACTATAATACTAGAAACAGGGATCAACTAGTACAGCCAGGTTTCAGGCTAGCTAAAGTAGACTCATCTTTCATGTTTAAAATGTTATAATAAAATACCTCCCCACATTCAACAACTGAATGAGACGAAATTTAAATCTTGTATAAAACGCACACTATGTAGGCAAGCGTATTATAAGTTAGGGGATTACGTCGATGATAAAAATGCTTGGCTCAGTGCTGGTACTGCTCCACAACCATTGGGGCAAACTTATCAGAAGCTCATGTGAATTATTGTGGAGCTGCAGAAGATTGTAAAAATATCTTTGCATTTTAAAGATTCAATCTCTTAGTATTATATAATTGCATAGCACATGTGTGAGTACTATGGTACTGTAAAGCCACCATTTACATTTAGTTACCCTTCATTGACTCGAATGTGCCCTGGTGGCTTAGAGAATGTCAGGCTCACTCAAATGTCTCGCTGATAGTGGCGGATGTGTCGGGTCGTTTAATATGGTTGAGCTGAATGGGGCTGATCCATGCGTCATGTTCGTGAACTGGTGCTGTCAGTTGGGACTGGTCATCTCTTAGCTGCCACGGTTTATTTTAACTACTTGGTTTTTAAATAGTTGATAATTATAATCTTTTACTCTGGACGCTCTTAATGTGCACGTCTTTCTACATCGTTCTCACGTATATGTATAATTTCAACATGAATATGTAACCAAGATCTTGTAACAATATTTTGATTGAAAAGAGTGTCCATGGAGTTTCTTGCCCATTCTTCTCCATAGAGATCTACGCTTTGGAATGGGCAACTACAGTACTTTCACAAATTATTATGCCTTGTGTCTGTGACTGTAGCTTAGCCTTTGTTTTTCTGACTTTTAAAAGTGCCTGCTAAGGTCTAATTTAAATAAATGCTTTGAGTTTGAGTTTATTGACACCCTGGGTTTACTCCACTCGAACTTTGTTGACCGACATATGAAGCAGCGTAGGTAATTAGTTTAATTAACGAATAGTTTTTTAGATTTGGAAAACGTTTTGTTTTATTATATGTCATCCAAACTAAATTAGACACACATGACTTCACATGCTGAAAAGGAGTTGCGTCAATCGAGTGTCGATCTTATTCATCATCATCATCATTTCAGCCGAAAGACGTCCACTGCTGGACATAGGCCTCTTCCAAGTGTCGCCACCCTGACCGGTCCCGTGCGACTCGCATCCAGCGGATCCCCGCAACCTTCACCAGGTTTAAATAATAATATTAACTTCAAATGTTATATAAGATCAAAGTTTTCACTGGATGACCCCTGGTGCTGCCTAACATACCATGACTGCCAGTAAGCGCGAACTGTTGAGCAGTTTGCAAGTAATTGGTTGTTGCTTTATGTTTTGTTCGAATGTGGAAATTACGCAATTTCGCAAATTACCCGTGTAAAACGCTGTGAAAAGGTCATTTTATTCACGAAATTGTTGTATTCAAACTAATAGCCAGCTTTCTAGTCGTTTGTATGCAAATTTTGAAATGTTAATATCTGTGATGATACTGATGAAGCGATGAATATTGTGCAAATACACACATCAAAAGTGTCTAGGGATCAACATATATTTTTGCAATAACTTTTCTCCTGATTGATATTAATTAAAATTTTCTTTAAGGATTCGTCAAATAAAGTGTTTTCGTTTGTCACAGTAACGATAACACTTTATTCGCCAAATAAAGTGTTTTCGTTTGTCACAGTAACGACAAGTCACCTTTGCATTAATAAAGAAATTTGCCATTTTCCTAATAAAGGGATTTTTGACATTTGAACCACTAACACAAAAGTTCGAAAAAAAGACTGAAATAACAGTTTTCTTTAAAATTTTATTGGGTAACTTAAACAATTAATAATCCGTGTTTCTACCGCGAACACTAACAACACAAGAACATCGGTTTGGCATACTCAAAATGAGTTCATCCAAATCACGCTGTGGAATGGTCGCCCATGTTCGTTGCAACAACAAAAAAAGGTCTTCTTGCGACTGGATACCCTCCATATTCGGCAGAGCTCTTCTCTGTAGCATATCCCATGCATGCTCAATCGGATTCAAGTCTGGCGACTGAGCAGGCCAGGGCAGGACATTGATGTTAGCTGCGGCGAGAGTCTGTCTTACAACTCTTGCGGTGTGCGGTCGTGCATTATCATGCATTAACTGAAATAAGGGACCGATTTGCACTTGTAGAGGAACGATGACGTCTGATACAATCGTCTCAGCATAAATTTGAGCGTTGAGGTTGCCTCTGATCCAAATCAACTCAGTTCTTCCGCCGATCCAAATACCCGCCCATACCATGATGGTTCCACCACTATAAGGATGGACTTCCTGGCAGGATTTTAATCGCTGTTGGCGTCCAGGGGTTCTCCAGTGTCGTATACGTCTTGTATCCGGTCTCATACCAAAACGAGACTCATCAGAAAAGCACACGAAACGCCATTGTTCTTCTGCCCAATTTCTGTGTTCAAGAGCCCATTGATATCGTATCCTACGATTGTGCATTGCTATAGGTGGTACCCGTAGCGGTCTTCGGGAATGAAGGTTCACTTCATGCAAGCGGTTTCTGACTGTTTGGTCGCTAATTAAGTTCCCTGAAGAGTGATGAAGCCTCACGGCTAACATCATGGCGGTTATTGTTGGAGCTCTTCGAGTTAAGATTTGAATGTATCGGTCTTGTCTCCGTGTGGTGCAGCGATACCGTCCTCCATGGCGCTCAGCCACGGTACCAGTGCTTCGGTAACGTGTCCAAAGTCGACTGATAACACTCTGACTTGTATTCAGAGCTAAAGCCACAGTACGTTGCCGGGAACCAGCTTCTATCATTCCCACGGCTCTGAGCATTTCTTCCCTGCTTAAATGACGTCGCCGCTCCATAATAACGTTGGTTTTAATCAGTAGTAGGGAAACAGTAGCACTAATAATGTCTTCAATGCGTTGTATGTTTTTATAGGGAAAATATTGACAGCTGATTTTCATCTTTTACTCGAATTTGATTCACAGTTCCTGATTCAAATTATGAAATGCACCAAAAAGGATCCATATAAATTTATAAAATCATAAATTTATTACAAAGCCACATCTCAATCTCAAGAAATCCACATAAAAATGCTTGATCCCTAGACACTTTTGATGTGTGTAGTTTGCTAAAAATAAATAAATTCTACAACTGCTTTGAATTTTCATTGACCTGGCTGCATAATTATGAGATCGAATTAGTGAGATTCCTAATCTTGACAAGAATATTCATTATTATAAAATCAAACGAAATTTTAAGTTTCTATATTTGAATTATACATTTATAAATTAAAATAACCTAAAGTAGTATAATTTATTTCTTCCATCGTCCAATGTCGTATTCTCGCTTTCTTTGGACTTAGCACACGTCAAGAAGACACATCTGTGGAGCGACTTGTAGTACAGGGAAAGGTTGAAGATACAAGAGCGCGCGGCAGGTCACCAATGCGTTGGACCGACCAAGTCAAAACTGCACTTAATGGTCCACTCCACGAATGCGCAAGAAAATCCACAGTACGGGAGGAATGGCTGCGGATTCTGAAGCTTGCCACCACCCCTGATGTGACGACCACGACCACTGCCAAGAGTGTGACGACGAAGAAGAGAGAGAAAAGAAATAACCTAGCAACAAACTTAAATGGCGTCAAAAAACTCCTCCTTAACGCTGTCAACTGGTAATGTACCCAAGAGACTGGCGGCGTTGCCACGTTGTATGGCAACGCTAAGCCTTTGGCCTAGGTAAAAGCCAGCCCTTGGGTCACGGGAAGTATCAACTAAGCGTTTTGAAATAGCCTTGTAAAGGCTGTGAGCACTCGGACCACACGGTCCTAGAGTTTCAACCCGGCTCGAAAATATATTTACCCATGAGGTTACTATATTAACGCCGCTTGAGGTTCTCTGCAGCCGCAGCGGCAGCCCCATCACAGCACGATGAAACAACAACAAACTCATACGCATCTTAATATTGTAAGTAGTCAGTCAGTTGGTCAAAAAGCTGAAGTTAGTTGCTATGCCACGTAAACCTCTATGGAGGACAAGTTCCATGGATATTTTTCTAAACAATACCGTATAAGTAAAATGACATATCTAGAAGTTTTTTGTCCAAGTAATTTTCTTTTGCCTTTTATGCCTGATTTCTACTGCGTGAAAGCAGATGAAATATCATCATTCATCATCATCATTTCAGCCGAAAGTCGTCCACTGTTGGACATAGGCCTCCCCCAAGTGTTGCCACATTGACCGGTCCCGTGCGTCTCGCACCCAGCGAATTTCCGCAACCTTCACCAGGTCATCGGTCCACCTAGTGGGAAGCCTTCCAACGCAACGTCTTCCGGTTAGCGGTCGCCACTCCAGAACTTTTAGGCCCTATCGCCCATCAGTTCTGTGAGCAATGTGCAATGCCCACTGTCACATAAGTTTGGAAATTCTTCGGGTTTCTACGTCTACGTATTCTATGTCGGTAACCTTGGTTCTCTTGGATGTCTTCATTTCTGATTCAATCACGCAAGGAAACTCATAGCCCTCTCCATTGCTCGTTGGGTGACTTTAAGCCTTCTGATGAGGCCCATCGGGAGCGAGCACGTTTCGGTCCCGTATGTAATCACTGGCAACACACACTGGTCATAGACTTTCGTCTTGAGACACTGCGGTAAGTTGGACGAGAAGATACCGCGCAACTTACCGAACGCTGCCCAGCCGAGTCAGACTCGACGATTGACCTCTTTCGCGAAGTAAGACCTACCCAACTGGACCGTTTGTCACAGGTAGACAACTTCAAGTGTAGATTCTCCAGAGAGAGAGAGATGAAATATCATTCTTTTGTTTTATTCGCGGTTGCAAGACCGGCTGTCCTATTGCAAAGTGCTTAAGAATAACATGACAAATGAGGCGGTGGGATATACCTAGTTTACCTTTGCCTACCCTTGGAAAAAGAAGCACGATGATATGTATACAAAAAACCGGAAAAATGCGAGTCGTACTCACGCACGAAGGGTTCCGTACCAGTGTCTAAAAGAAATAAGTTTGTTGTATGGGAGCACCCCTTAAATATTTTTTTTATTTTGTTTTTAGTATTTGTTGTTATAGCGGCAACAGAAATACATCTGTGAAAATTTTAACTGTCTAGCTATCACGGTTCATGAGATACAGCCTGGTGACAGACATCCAGACACACAGACAGACACACGGACAGTGGACTCTTAGTAATAGGGTTTCGTTTTTACCCCTCGGATACGGAACCCTAATAAAATAGTCTGCAAGCAAAGTAACTGTTTGTTTTCAGACACACTGAGTCTGTAATTACATAATACAACTACATAGTAGGTACGTTGTATTAATATTGATTAACTAAATTAATCAGGATTGCCAGATATCACTCACTAATTGGATAGATACACTACGCATTGAAACCAAGTTTTTAGAGGTATCTTAGTATAGAATTGGCTGTGGGGCCCAGATCTTGTACTACGAGTATACTCGTATGGCAGCCAAGGCGTTAAGATTTCTTTTGTTGATTATTTACAGTTTTATGATTGGCTAAAACCTAGAATCCATGTTTACATATAAATGAGAAAATTAAACAAAGCAAAGATTTTGATTTAATTTGAAAATAATTGAGGTAAGACATTCGTCAGGACAGTGGAACCGGTTTGATTTCAAATTGCAAAATTATTATAAATTAGATTCTAATCGAGACTCAATTCCTCTAAGTTCAGCTTTCTCATCATAAATGTAATAGCCTTGCCTTTCTTTACCAAAATAGATAATATTATAATAAAAGATAATATCTTATCTTATAGTTATTAATAAATCTTATCCAATAATATACACGATGTTACAGTTTTGCAACCCGTGAAGCCGGGGCGGGTCGCTAGTTTGATATAAATTTCAATTTGATACCTCTACGCGTTTCTCAGAAAAAGGGTCTTGACAGACAGACAGACGGACAACAAAGTGTATGGGTTCCTTTTTCCTTTTGAGATGCGGATGTACTTTTGTATAGTACAGTTGAATTAGTTTATTTAATTGAGGAAACACGGGTTTAGGATGAGAAATGTTTGAGTCACAATGGTAGCTCTTCCAAAAAAAAGTTATATATTTGTTTTAAATAATTTATAGCAGGAGACCGGACGGCATGTCTTTATTTCCTTGGAAAATGGGTAGG
The DNA here is from genome assembly GCA_947578425.1 of Eugnorisma glareosa. Classification (NCBI taxonomy): domain Eukaryota; kingdom Metazoa; phylum Arthropoda; class Insecta; order Lepidoptera; family Noctuidae; genus Eugnorisma; species Eugnorisma glareosa. Next base: position 11,136,432 of record OX387960.1, on the reverse strand, counting down.
CCTTTAGTGTGGGACGCAACTTGCGTCGATACTCTTGTGCCGTCCCATCTTCCAAGCTCATCGTGCTGTGCTGGTGCTGCCGCTGCCGCTGCAGAGAAGCTCAAGCGGCGTAAATATAGTAACCTTATTGGTAACTATATTTTCGAGCCGTTTGGGGTTGAAACTCTAGGTCCGTGGGGTCCAAGTGATCACAGCCTTTTCAAGGACTTTTCCAGACGCTTAGTTGACACTTCCCGTGACCCAAGGGCTGGCTTTTACCTTGGCCAAAGGCTTAGCATTGCCATACAGCGTGGCAACGCCGCCAGTCTCTTGGATACATTACCAGTTGACTGCGTTGAGGAGTAGTTGTGGACGCCATTTTTTAATTTTATTCATAAGTCAGTTACTTTAGGTTATTTTAATTTTAATGCATATATAGATTGTAGAAAATAAATAATACATGTTTTATGAGAAGAAATATGTAGGTGTGAGTTAATTAAAAATCTATATGATACTAGTAGGTCAGCGATAAGTTTTTTTTTCTAATATCTGGTTCTGTCAGATATCTTAAACCTAACGGATCAAAGAGTAACAGTAAAAAAAAAACTTTAAATAACCAGCCTTCGATAAGCAGGTGTCAAATATTTTAAAATTCACGCTTGACCTGATTAAACTTTCGATGTCTTATACTTCGGAACAGATTGTAGTTATCAATCAATAATATTAGCCTCTAAAGCTTGCAATTTATTTATAAAACCTGATATGTAGATGAAGTTCAGTATTTTGTAAATTGATAATATATTGTTGTATGTAATGGTAAACCTAAGATTGTTCCTAATTTTGAATAAGAATTTGCGAATCTGAATCCGTCGTTGGATAGCAGATCTAGGTGGATAGCTAGGTGCCAAAAATTAAAGTCAATATCATCATCACCGGCATAGGGAATAAGCGCAATAACGTTAGGGTCAGCTTCCAGTCTAAACGGATACAGCAGAATACCAGTGTTTTACATGGAGCGACTCCCTCTGACCTCAAGAACTGGGTAACACGATACTCCGTAGTAAGACCGGGGAGTTTGCTCAAATAATAAGCCAGATACTTTAAAGGTGAAATGAGAAACAATGCGAGGATTTTTCATAGACTGAAATATACACAACAATAGAGAATATGCATGTAATTTTTTTTTCACTTAAATCAATAATATGCAGTACTATCAACCCAAGAAAATAATTTAAAGTTCAGTAAACTACTGCTTGTCGCACAAAAATATATTAAACTCCTACAATTTTCTACGACAGTTCAAACGTATGGACTATCGCGGCCATGTCATAGCATTTGATGTCACTTACTTGTATCTGCCTTGTTTAAATCTAATTTTTTGCCCTTAGTAGAATAGCTTTACTATAATGTAAGTGCTTCATTTAAGCAAAAATTGCAATAACAATATTATAGTAAAATCTTAGTGAAAATTTAAGTACTTTTCAACTAAAAGTGTTTTTTTGACATTTGACGTCACTGCCCGAATCGATGCGTATGTGTTTGCGTTCTCTTTCACCAAAAACACGCTACATAAAGTATTAAATTGTAAAATAAGTGTTGTATTAGAGAATTAAACAAGTGTACCACAATGTTTTTAAGGTCCAATACAATACATTTTTAAGAAATAAAAAAAGTTTTGACGTTCTTGCATATACCCTATTGAATTTCAGAGAAATAAACGAGTTCATTACTACAGAACATAATAATCACTTAGGTACACATAATACAATTTTCAAAACAAAACATTATTCCGTATTTCTGTGTCAATAAGTCAGTCATACATACAAATACTACGACACTTCCGAATATAACAGTTGTAACATAATGAAAGGTTCATTCACACTTTTCCATTCATCCGTGCGTACGGTCGCACTTGGCCGTCAAATGAAATAGAAAGCGTATACTATTACTACGAAACCGGGGGAGTTTGCTCAAATAATAAGCCAGATACTTTCAAGGTGAAATGAGAAACAATGCGAGGATTCTTTTTTTGTCAGTGATTTGTATAAGAAACTCTATTTTGTTGTTTGATTACTTTTGCTACCAGTGAGACAGGTGCCGTTGAAATTGATAGCGTCTTATATTGGTCTAGATATCATTTTGCATTGATGTAATTCAATTCATAACCGGTATTTAGTTACGTCGAAACCTTGGATCAAATACTGTGTAATCTAACTCATTAATCCTTTTAAATAAAGTCAATTACTAACCAAAATCGTATATAAAGTAGAAGCGCAGTCTCTGCTTACGTAGATGTTGTGAAATGTGTTGTGAAACATATCCATTTTATTATTTCTGTGTTCTATTCTGCTTGATTGGATCACACTTGTCCAGTTGTCCCAATAACTATATGTTAGACGGTACTAATTCGTTATGATAATTAACACAACAGAGGTGCATATCGCGAAATATCATATAAATTCTAATTTATCTACTGTCAACCAATTGACTGAATAAGCGATAATTTTTGCCACTTAACACTTACTTACTCCTGAATTATCGGCTTAACGTGAACATAGCAACAAATGTCAGTCATATTTTGTGACAATATGATTGTGTCGTTTTGTCATTATCATAAATCTTTAGACACATTTCTCTCTATTCTAAGTTTGAAATAAATAATTATATGCTTTCAATGATTTAAACGTTGAAAATGTCTTACGTTGTGACGTTGTTGCTATTTACCACAATATAGATAATTATATATACACAATATATATATTTAACATATTATGAGAGTATTCAAATATCATGAAAACATTTCACATAGTTAAAACTCTAATCTCACACACGCTGGCGGTACACACTGTGTTCAGTCCCTAACCAGATATACATGAGAAAAAATGCATTTAATTATCCTACATTTACCCAAAAGCAGATGGTTATTAACTCACAAGCATGCACTTGTTTCGTGTGAATCATCTGCCCGCATCAACGACTTGTCTTCAGAATTCAGGATGCGATTACGGAACAAAATGGCCGTTCTACTATTTTTTGTACGTATGTCTTTGTAATGATTGAGTCATTGCACGCGAAGCGATGTAAGAGGAGAAATTTTTGGGTTACTACGATTAAAATTGTACTTGTAAGAGTTACCGTAGGTAAGTTATGTCAGTACGAGTAATGTGCCAGATGGGATTACCGGCAAAAGTGACGGATTTTCAACCGGATTTTCCTTACTACCTACTTTCGTATCTACTTTTTTGTTTATGACACTCTTGGTGTACAATTACATGTCGTGAGTTGTTTATCAGTGTAATTCAACCAAAGATGATGAAGTATCGTTTCTACGAAAACTTATACAGACTTTAGACTTACATATAGCTACCTATTAAGCTATGTTATTAGTTTACTAAATCTGCGCAAGAATGAATGAAGATTTCTGGAAGTCAAAACCAAAGAGCAAGTTCACCTATTCAAAAATGTCATTAAAAATAAATAACTTTCCACGATACACGTGTTTTATAAAAGAAAATTGAAATAAAATTGCCCTGTTTTACAACAGTTCTGAAATATCTCTGACGAAAGGTTTTGTAAGAAATCAATATCAGGTTGCAATTATGATTTTCATAGTCTTCAAATTCTTGAGCATGGCTACATTAAGTACTATGTTTCGTAATGGCAATCAACATCGTTTGATCTTAATTAATGTATTTTATCAGCAACTCGTACTAAATTACCGCTAGTAAATCATAATGAGATTTTAGAATATCTAACATTAAAAATGATGAAACTATCAAGGTTCATTATGAAATCAAGCTTAACAGATTTAAATAATAAAATGTTTAATATTTAACTACAGGAGGTCATTTCATTGACCTGTACTACTTTAGATACCAAATATATTTTGTCAGGTACTTCCCCGAGTTTAAAAATATATCAATGGGAGGTTTCGAAATTGAAATACATATATGTTTTTGAATAAATCCACACCTACAGGTTTTTAATACGTTAGCACAGATTCAAAGGCCCCTGAAAATAAAGTGAACTCTGAAACAGAAATGCAGAGTTGGATTAACCGTAAATGATTATAAACAAAGGAACTGTGTATTGTACTCATAAATGTGCCTAAATCATCGGCATGATTATGTAAAGTCAGTTGCAGTCATGCAATTCGCAGTTACGTTCGTTAAATATTACAAAAAATAATCGAGTTAGAAATGTTTGTAACACTTTCGAATGGAAACTTGATCAAATTCGAGTTCTTGTCAAACTTGTGCCAAGATATACAAATAAACAACTTATAGAAAAGTGGGTACGAGTACGATGGACGCTACCGAAAGCGCCAAACTAGTAGCTTAGTTCTGGGCTTATACAATTTAGATTGCCATCGACACGCTAAGAAGAATAAGGTACGAGTATGGAATTATAATTATTGATTCAGAAAGCAGTACTTCTGGACACGGCGCGTATTGTTAGGAGGTTCCTCTCTCAAGAGCCCTGACCATCGGTAACTCGGACCCTATTCCCGATGCCGGTGGGCTCTTATTTTTGATATTTTCAAATGTTTTTTATATTCTTTTATATTAGAATATTTAAAAATGTAAATAATATGTAGTTAAATGAATAAAGGAAATAATGCTTTATTTCTAGGTTTACAATTTTGCAGAATAGCACTGTGTAGAACAGACTATATAGGCCTAACAACTGTAAAAATTCCACTGACTTTAAACCTCAGGCACCCAAGCTAAGATTAAACTTGTGTTATGGGTGTCAGGGCCCTCTCTTTAAACATTTACCCAGATAATTTGAGCAAGTTCGGAGTTACATAGTGATTACCTACTGTCACTAGCGATTTCTGGAGCAAGCACTATAGTAAGTTAATCTGTTCCTAGCCTTCGTGAAGGTAATGCTTCTTCTCTATAAGAACGCTATAAAGGTCAAACGCACTGTTCTCTACAAATGAGTAACTGGGTAAGGCCGTAGATTTTGCCACTTTTTGAAGAAAAAATATTCTTAAATTTTGATAGCTTACAAAACATAAGATATTATGTAAATTGTAATGAAGGTATTTTAATTAGGTTAAAACATGTCTTAAATTCTTATACCATTTTATTAAAATGCATGTAAGTTGTACATTTAAAAAAATACAATAAGTTAAATCCGTCAAGACTCTAAAATTTAACGAAAAACATGCTGTCTTTTTGACACTTAGCACTATAAAACTTATATTTTTTCTAAAGAACATTTAATTCATTGTGACTATCTGAAATGTATCAAAGTTAAGCTGCTGCATCGTGCTTTTCCTGTCCTTAGAAACGCGTTTTTTATAGATTTATTACTGTTGAAACCTATGCTCAATAATTTTGCTTCTATGTTACTACTTTGTATGTTACCAACATTTTCCCTTAAAAAGGATTAAAAAAAAACAGTTTGGTAGTGTTTTGTAATTGCACTGGCAACACCAAGTATTCAGGGAGCGCATTAAAAAAAAAGACGCCATCTTGTCGTCTCTGGAGTCTGTCAAAGGTGCACGCGTGTGTTTCGGCAGTGAATTTTAACTGTGAATTTTGGCGATTTCTAAGGTAAATAACACTTTTAATTAAACACATTTTTTGAAGTATTATGCACGAGTGACTATTAAGTGCGTGGTAATTTGTCTATGTTTAAAATTCACCTCGATGTCGAGTTATGTCTGTTTATAACCTTGAAAAATCGCGCTTTAACGTTACTTCTATGTAGCTTCGATGTTACTGGTAACGTTGATTGTATGTTACGTAACGTTTTACAGTTATAAAGATTTGTTCATATCGTAATTTACTATAATACTTTTTTGACGGAACAGCGTTTTTGTAAAAAAAAATGCTTTTTTTTTTAAGCTTGACCATGTAGTGTAGGTACTGTAGAATAACGAAAAATTCGTCCAGTATTTTTTATTAGAATTGCAGAAGGCAATTTTTTTTAAATGTTCAGTGTTCAAACAAGTGAAAGTTCCTTAGTGAGACTGTTTTATTTATTATTACTGTTTTACTGTTTTATTATAAAGATTGATTTACGAAATTCAAAAAACACTTAACGTAACAGTAGTTTCATTGCCTTATCTAACATGTTAGGTTCAATGTCATTTCAGGAATTTCACACATTCGTGGAAACTGAATTAAAAATTACTGTATGAATGCATTATAGCCCTTAACCCAAACTGTACCTATACTTTTCTGATTAACAATAAAACATTGCCACAGATGCCGCCGATGACTGCAGCTGAAAAGCAAAAAAAATATCGCGATAAGTTGAAAAACGAAAACCCGCAAAAGTATGAAGAAATACAAAAGAAAGCCAAAGAAAGATCTGCACGTTACTATGAGAAAAAAAAGAGTACCTATACTGATGAGCACAAACAAGAATTACGGCAAAAATGGAAGGAAGATCGAAAAAAAGCAAAACATGCAAAACTGGCATCAGAGAATGAACCGGCTACGGCACAAACTTCAAACTCCAAGCAAGATAATAACCAATTAACTTGCCGTAATATGCAACGCCGAATTGAATACAAGCTGAAACAAGAAACTGCACAATTGAGATTACAGTTAAACACATTGACTAAAAGTTTCAAAGGTCTTCAGAAGAAAATGATGAGACAACAAAACAAAATAGACAAGATGCAGGCAGATTATGAAAATTTATTAACTAGATTAGCCGTGGCAGCAGAAACACACGTGGCAGAGGACACATATACAAGGGCATTAGAAGAGAAAACACCGAGGAAAATAGTAACAGAGTTCATAAATAATAACATTCCTAACATTGAAACTCCAATAAAAGAAGAAGTTAAGAGAAAATTACTTGAACACGATGTACTGACGAAGTCATTAAAATTACAATTCCAAACCGCTAATAATACTGAAAAAAATGTTTTGAAAAAAGTTCTGGATAACAATATTGTCAAAAGATATAAACTAAAAACAAGGATAAGAACCTCTCTGGGATTCAAGAGTAATTTCAAAAACTACCGCCAGCTGAAGACCAAAACCACTGCATTGCAAAACAAAATTGAATGTTTTTTTAACAGAGATGATGTTAGCCGCGCCACTGCAGGCAAAAAAGAATATCGAACATTTAAAAAGGTTACACGTCAGAAAAGATATTTGCTAGACAAACTCATCGTACTTCATAGAAAGTTTATCGCAGAAGAGGCCCAAATAAGTTTCAGTACTTTCAAAAAGTACCGCCCCTTTTACGTACTTTCTCCGAAAATCAAAGATTGCGAGAGTTGCGCGTGCAAAAAACATTCTAACATGCAATTCTTGGTTGATGAACTGAAAGCACATAATATAATTCAAACTGATAATCTTAATGAGGTAACAACACATTTAGTATGTGATTTTCATTCCAAAGATTGCATGTACAACAACTGCAATGTGTGTTCAGATATAAAATTACAAGTTAATACTGAAGAACTGTCGGATAAAGCAAGCTGGTTTAATTGGGTTTTAAAAGATCACGAATATGAAAAGGAAGGGGAAAAGAAGAAAATTAAAAAGATGATTAAAATTAAGAAAGAGGGTACATTACAAGACTTACTTGAGACATTTAGTGCGGAAATGGAACAATTTAAAATACATGTTTTTAATTTTTATCACCAATATAAAAAATACAAAGATTGCATTAATAATTTAGAAAGTGACGAAGCATGCATCCATATAGATTTCTCTGAGAATTTCACCTGCAAATACCATAGAGAAATACAGGCAATGCATTTCATAAAAGAACAGATTACCCTACACACAGGAGTTATTTACATTAAAGGAGAGAAGAAACCTATTTCTTTCTGTTCTATTTCCGCCGATAACCAACACAATCCAGAGGCAATATGGGCCCACCTAGATCCCGTTTTACAACACATAAGGAGTAATTATTCAAACATCTTTACTATTCACTTTTTCTCTGACGGCCCAACGACCCAGTACAGACAGAAAAAGAATTTTTACTTATTCAGTGAAAAAGTCTATGAATATGGGTTTAGTTATTGTACTTGGTCCTTTTTTGAGGCCGCCCATGGAAAAGGTGCGGCTGATGGTATCGGAGGGGTCATCAAACGAACTCTAGATGCCAAAATTGCTCAGGGAAAAGACGTCCCAAATGCAGAAACAGCATTTGATATTTTGAAATCCGAGGCTACAAGTATCAAATTATTTTATATTTCTTCTCTTAACATCAAGCCTTTACACACAAAACTTAGTCCTTTGCCTCGTACAATGAAAATTCATCAGCTGATAACAATGGAAAAGCTAAAACTGAAATACAGAGATCTCAGCTGTTTCTGTGGGGATCCTAGAGGCAGCTGTGAATGTTACTCACCTGTATCTCATAGCTTTTTGCCTACTATTAACGCAAATGAAAAACAGCCGAATAAACAAAAAAATAATGGAAATGTTAAAAAATCAAGCAAGAAAACTAGGCGAAGGCGGATAAGTTCATCAACCGAAGAAGACGAATATGATGATAACATTGATTATGCGGAAAGCGATGCTTCGGTGTTTTTATCTGATGTTTCAATAAGTCCAGATTTAACCGATGACGAAAACAATCGAATCACTGAACTTGACGAAAAAACTGGTATTCTCAGGCCAAAACTTGATCCAAATAAGAAAGTGACTCTGCTGTCCACAATAATTTTAAAGAAACCTAATGCTGAAAATAATACTAAACATGACAGGAAAAGAAAAATAATTTGTGAGAATGAAGATTTAATGCATAAAAGATTTAATGAAACTACCAAACATGTTACTGGGAAAGATGATGTGACAATTTTGTCACAAATAAGAAACAAAACTGAAAATACTGCAAGTTATGATTTAAGAGAGAGCGATGTATTTGGAAAAGAAGTACCGATAAAGGAAATAAAAAGTGATGACAGCAACAAAATTAAGACTGAACATATAAATATAGACGAAAACAAGGAAAACAAAAACGATACCAAAGAAGAGATCAAAAAGACTTTGAAAGAGAAGTTCGTAAAAGAGGAAAAACTCACAATTGAGATTGAATGTATGAAGAAAGATGAAAGCAAGGAAATTCTTAATGTCACCGGAGAAGAAGAGGCTAGTGAAAATAAAGACATTGATACGATTGAGACTGAATATAAGAAACAACATGAAAGCATGAGAGGACAAAATAGTACTGGTGAAGATCTAGAAGACACAGTTAAATATAAAGAAATGGACAAAACCGATTTATATGAAATAAACAAATCTGAGAGTTTAAAAGTAGAAAGTGACAAGGAATCGAATATAAATGAAGAAGAAGATAAGACAAAGACAATTGAGAGTCAAGAAAATACGCAGAACTTTATTTTAAATGTACATGATAGTGTTATAGTAAGATATTTCCAAAGAAAAACGTGGAAATATTTTATAGGATTTATTGAGAATATAGATTTTAAGAACGGAGAAAATTACTATAAGGTAAAATTTTTGAAAACCGTCAAGGATTTATTTGATTCTGTGAAGTTTGTAGTCCAAAGAAAATTAGATATTGATATAGTGACCAATATTTCTATCGTCAAAAAGGTACATTTGATTCAACGGGAGGAAGCCTCTAAAGAATATTACCTGAGTACCGATTTCGATATGATTTATTTTAATTGAATAGGTATTTATATTTGTAGAAGGTGTAAGAAAGGTTTTGTTATTGCTGTGATCTCTTATTAAGTACATAGGTTTGTTTTTTTTTGCGATGGGAATCGTCAAATTAATCCTGTAGCTTTTTTACATGTTCATCAAGATTTGTTATTCCTGCAATTTAACAAAATAATTACCTACCTACTCGTTTAATAAGTTTTATGAAACATTTCGTGTCAATTTAATTAATTTAATAGTTTCTACTTTCTAATATTAATTCGTTTTATAAAAACGTACCATTTTATTTAAAATTACGAAGATAACGCATATTATTTCTATTTTTTGTGATTTCAGGATCTCATTTTGTAGCTTATTTTCAATGTTTAAAACATTTTTATGAATGTTATTTAGTTTTTTGTTTTTGCTCGAAGAGTTTTTGAAAAACTATTCGTATAAGTATTATTTCGTAGTATTATTTTCCTAATAATGTTCTTTTATTTGGTAAACTTGGCCATATTACACGATTCTGTAATAATTTTTAACTTTAGACAGTTCTAGCCATTTTTCAGTCCCATCCTCGTGTATTTATCATTTCATTTATTCAATAAACAATTTACATTGTGTCTGAAATTCTGAATGTGTTACTTAACAAAAAATCCAAAATAAAATCCATTAAGAAAACATGTCATGTAAAATAACCAACAATGTTCAATAATTATTAATTACAAAAGAAAATCATAACTAAAATTTAAATTCAAATTCATCTGTTGTCAAAAATCATTTACCTAAAATTCATTGAAATACATATTTATTCGTCATACCAAAAATCTATTTTTTTTCTATCACTTCACACACTTGGCGAACTGTACGGTTCGTTTTGCATATGCGTCGAAACCTCCTACGTTTTGAAGTCGGCTAAAAATAGCGCGTTATGCAATTGGCCTTACAAACATTATGTGTTACTTTTGCGTTACTTCTATGTTACCGTAACATACAAGTGTCAATGTTGCTGTATGTTACTAAGTGGCAAAATCTACGGCCTTACCCAACTAAACTGTTATGTATTTCTGCACGCACATTCAAAGTCACATGATCTCCTTTCAATTCGGTTGCAAATGGATGCTGATTTCAGATTACAGCTGATTCTCGCGAATTTGTTTTAAAGAAGCCTCATAAGCCTAGTACATCACCAGTGATCGGAATAGGTAGAGGTAAATGTTCAAGGAACAGAAACGAAGGTGGAGATTTCCTTACGCCAATTGTTTTTTTTTTGGTATATTTGTTCTGAATGTCAGAACATTACTTAAGTACAACTAAAATTAATAAAGTAAATCAACTATCGAATTCATTTACTGTTTCTGTTAAAAAAATGTGCACGATTTTTATTGTTTAAAAAATAAAGGTTATCTCCTTATCTGAACGCAGCCGTAAATAACTGCGGACAAGGTAAAAAAAAATACAATTTATAGGTTTTCATACCATTTATTAATTTTGTAAAATTATTGGAACTAAAAATAATCAGAAATCAAAACAACTTGCGGTAAAACGTAGTCCATAAAATCTTGCCAAGGTCATGTGAAGCTGCAGATCCAATAAACGATAAAACAAGTATAGGTAAAAATAAAACAATTCACGAGTCAAATATGCGTACACAACTTGAGAAACTACAGGAGTGAAAATGCGCGCACGACGACGAGGAAAAAAAATTTAGTCGTAAGGAACACTTTTCGTTTCCTTTAGGTACATTCGCTCTACCTATTCCGATCCTTACATACTCCTTTTGCCTCGTTTACGTGCATACATCTGCAGGGCTATTGCGTATCTCTGTTGACAGTTCATAGTGATCATCACTTGGCGAGTTTTGATATACAATTACCGTTCTTGTTGGTTTCAACTGACGCTACCCGTGCAGAACTGTCATTGTGTATCAAAACTCGCCAAGTGATGATCACTATGAACTGTCAACAGAGATACGCAATAGCCCTGCTGGTCACACGCACGCTACCGCACCGCCCGCCGCCGCCGATTGCGAGTACTACGCACCTGACCTTTCTGAAGGACCTCACCAATGCATCCATATTTTCAAGGTTGACTGGTAGAGAATGCCTTATGGCATTAAGTCCGCCTATGTACCACTATTGTACATGAAGTTTAAATAAACAAATAAATATTTTCATTTTCGGTCATCTTCTCTTCGTTCAGCAATATTTTACCATTAAGACGTTGCAAAATCATTTAAGAGGGCCCTTCCCGGCCCGTCTATCGTCAACGCGAGCATGGTCAAAAAGCTTGTTGTTTCATCCAGAGCCACAGCGGCGATTTTCTTTCAACTCCCCCGTCTTACCCCGCCCCGACTCGTCACACACACGTGACACAACTCGTCTCCCGCGCACCTCCTAACGCCTAATGCGATGACATTGAACGAAAAATAGTGTTCGAAAATTTCTTAAACTCGTTCCAGAAAATACGTGTTTTTGAATAAGTCTTACAAGTGTGTGCAATAAATATTTGTCATTAAGAATCCCCATTACATGTGCAAGGTTCTATCGAGATGTTTCCTTTTTTTTACAGTTTATGAGTACATTATGAACGGCCAAAGTTCAGGTAAAATTTGTGCAAAACCGCAATTTTTGGAGGCTTATACTGAAATTGTTTCTACTTTTTCTTATTTTTTGCAACCATAGAAACCTAGATATAGTGCACAAAATACTTAATAGATAAAAAAAAAAATCAAATAGATGTGTAACATCGGCATAATCACGTACGAGCGTTTGTAGTATGACGGGTTGGCCGCTTTTAATCTTCGTTAGTAAAGAGCTCACCTGTCAAAAAGTCGCAAAGCTTTAAAGTTTTAGAGACGGTTGTAGATCGTAAGATTACGGAGAGCAACAACATCTGTTAGCGCAAAGTCGTGGGTAAAAGCTAGTTAATCCTAGGAACGAGAAAGATACTTTCGATCTCGTTTGGTACATCGCGTACCGTAGCCGCTCGGTCGTGCGTTGTCGCTACGTCTGGCTGTAGTATCCATTGATACACGACATTTTAAGGGACGCAAGATTTTTCCGTTTTGATTAATTCTCGCTTATTTTTTTATTTTACCCGAACCTTAATTTATGTATCAATAAGTAGTCTAGGATTATGAATTCAATACAAATTATACCTACTCCCCAGGGGTAGCAGTACTACTTTTCAATAATGGTACAGTTTCTGCATTTTACCTATAGACAGGGTTTAGTGAGGAGAAATCCGGGAACTGATCTATTGATAGTTTCCACGATACTGGTAAATAGTCATTGTTTATAACAATCTTTATTCTAACAAGAATTTGTGTGTTATACTACAACTAAAAATCCCGACTTTTGAAAAATCACGCTCTAATTAAATTCGGGGTATACAAAATAAAATCGACTCCTCCTATTGTTGAAGTCGGTTAAAATGTAGCCTAACGAATCGATTGACACCTTATTCATCAAAATCGGATGAATAGTTTAGGCGCTACGGAGGAATATATGTAAATACAAACATACATACATAAATAGACTGCTAAAATCATAACCCTTCCCTTTGGCTTCGTTATAGTCGGGTAAAAATTAGGACGGGGTATGTGTAATGTCTCTGGTACGGTTGAGCTAGGCATTATGACGTTTCAAAATATAACCAGAAGAATACAAATCTTGAAGAAAGCTAGGTTAGGTCGGAAATTACAGAAATATAGCAACAACAGTTTACAAAAAAAATTGAACGCACAATGGAAACTCGCGCAGAAAGCAAGCACCTAACTCATGTTCAAGGAAGCTCAGTCGATGTTCGGCTTGCTAGAGGCACACAGGGGGTCGGCAGGGAGAGTGCTGGTGATAGTACAGTGATACCGTACGTTTTGTAGTGCTTTAGTGTGCCAGTGATAAGGAGTATATTAGGTTTTTTTGAAAGGTTTGTTTTTTTTTTTCATTTTAGCATTTTGGCGTTTTTTTAAAAGGACCTTTTCCGTGTTATGCTTTAGATTTCAGTTACATGTAATTGAAAGGTACAGGATTGGACAACGTTAACAATGCTTTCTGGAAAACGCAACAAATTTAACAATTAAATACAAAAGTAGACGATTAGGTAATTACAAATAATACAGTAGACAATATAATTAGTGTAAGTAGATTAGCTACGCACGAACTTGATGTCTTCATGAAAGGTTTTCAATATACAGAAACTACATTCAAAACTCAATAAAAACATGAATGTTCACAAACGTAAGACCAGCCAATACGTCGATAAAATAGATAAACGTTATAATTTGTTTTATGCCATTAAGTTTGGCAACTTTTTCAAAATAAGGCGAAACTAAATGCTTGGCCTCGCTTACTAAAAGGTCAAAATTCTCCTAAAAAGGATTAGCAATATATCAGCAGTTATCGTTAATTTTAATACCAATTAATTTTTAAATGCTTTATTGTACATGTACACGATTCACGCTGTTACCCTTCAACTGCTACGATGTGTACATCATATTGGTATATGTAGTTTTGTATGTATTCCGTGAAATAGACGATAGAGTGTAATCTACACGTCAAACACCGGTTTAATTATTTATTATTATTATATTATAGCTAGCCCGTATTGTCCCACTGCTGGGCAAAGGCCTCGCTCCATTCCTTTCAACGGTCAAGATTCTGTGCTGCTACTTTCCAATTCCCAAGGAAGACATACAGTTCGTTCCGCTACCTCCTTCGTGGTCTGCCGCGACCCCAAGTCACTGTTTCAGGGTACCAATCCTGAGCTTTACGGGCCTACAGTTTGCGACAGACATGTCCTGCCTAGTCCCATTTAAGTTGGGCAGCCTTTTGAGCCACGTCTACGATTTGCGTTTTGTTTGTATTGTTTCGAACATGATCAGTTAATTTTACACCTAAGATACTACGCTCGTTGGCAAACCTTGATTTTAACCGGTTTAATGCTGAAGTAAAAGTTTGATAAACGATTAGCAACATAATATATGTGCTTTTATTTACTAACACACATAGATTATCGAAACTAATATTATTCAATGCGAAAGTAACTCTTTCACCGGTTTCTATAATCAAGTTTAAGTAATTACTTGAGTTTAAGTAATTTTATATGCAAACTTTTTAATGCAATAGACACTAAACGCAGAGCAGCGGTGGCCGTAGACCAGCGGTAGCTTGCAGAGCAGTGGCGGCCCCGACTTACGAACAGTAAGTCGTGGGTTCGAACCCAGGCAGGCGCATTACTTTGTGTAATTTATTTCATCACCACTGCTCTCAAAACGGTGAAGGAAAACATGTCCGTGAGGAAACCGGCTTGTCCTAGAACCAAAAATTCGAAGACATGTGACATCTACCAACACGCACTGGGTCCGCATGGTAGATTATAGCCCATTCCCTCTCATAGAGAGGAGGCCGTGTGTCCCAGCAGTGGGAAAATTATAGGCTGAATATGATGATGATGAGACACTAAACGAAGTAAGAACCTTCAAATAAAACAAAGCTAAGAATTCTAACTTTTGACAGTTCTAACTCCAAACAATTGCTAAACTAGGTACAGAATAAAAATCGTATCTTAAATACAGACTTTTACTCAAGTAATCACTTTGTCTTGCTAGATACGGGTATTACTGTTACCTTTACAGACTCTGATGAAATTTGAAACACCGATAGAACATGACCTGTCTTAGATCATATGATTTTTTATCCCGGTGGTAATACATTCCCGAAAAATAATTCCCGATTTACCAAAGCCGCGGGCGTAAGCTAAGTATTGATAAAAATGTGTGCATATGGCCAAAAAGGATATTGCTGTAATCAACTAATCACCTTCGAGAATAGGAAGACGCTCGTTACGCATCCTCTAGACATAAGCCAGTCATAAACGACTCGTAAGAGTATTTCAATTTTAGAGTCCTTCACGTCTTATAAGGGTTAGGTGTGTAACATAATAAATGCAAGCAGCACAAATAAATGGATGCCAGCTGAACTAGAAGAACGAAATGAGGGCTGGTGAATGTTGAAGGGAGGTCCAGAATTTGAAAAGAACCAAGAACTCTGAAATATAAGTCGAACTAAATAAATACTAATTTATCGTGGTCCCTGTTAATAACCGACGAATCAACTGGTACTGAATTGATGTAACAGTTTGCGCGCCGATGTCCTTTACACCCTGTAGAAATGGAAGCAGACAACGTCCATTGGTGTAAAATTAATAATAACAAAAGAAAAGCTCAACAATGATAACTTTACTTGCGTTGTTGCTAATAATTGGCCATAATTATAAAAATACATTTATTTCAGGCAACCATAACACACACAATACAATTTAAAATAAAACATAATACACACATACACAAACAAAACATTTCACGACACACACGCACATAATACACACATAACACACACACACAACACACACACACAACACACTACACACACACACTTTAATTACTACTAATACTTTAGACAATAATGTCAGCTAACTTTTCTGGATGTGAAAGGAACAGTGAAAATATAATTAAATACAGATTAGGTACACTGTAAAGTAACTACTGCACGATTCTTTTGAAGAATATTACGTGATTGACGGTAATCTTTAAGAGTTATGAAGGTGTATACGACCTTTGTGTGTAAAGATACTCATAACCTTTCGTTTTGTCGGCCGTGTGAAGATTGATTTTAAGAGGATTAAAATCTCACGACTATATATACAAGGTGTAACCAGACCCTTCACGAAGCCGTCAACCAAGCTTTATGTACATCAAACGTAACTCTACGCAAAAAATATTGCTGGGAAACGACTTTTTATCTCGTTTTACGGTAGGACTCAATGTGGCGCACTCAAAATATTGTCCTGGTATATGCATTGAATAGCACGGGAGTCGTGGAGCTATTTAAAGTAAAGTTCATTGAAAACTTCTATTACTATATACAGGGTGTAACAAGACCCTTAACGAAGCCGTCAGCCAAGCATTATGAAACATACATCAAACTAAGTAACTTAACGCAAAAATTATTGCTGAGAAACGACCCTTTTTTGAAGTAAAAAAACACTTTTTACGGTAGGACTCAATGCAACACACTCAAAACATTGTGCTGATGGATGGATTGAATAGTACGGAGATCATGGAGATTTAAAAAAAAAAACTCCCCCATATCTCCGTAACTAAAAAGTTCTCAGGTATGGTCTGAAACAAAAAAAATATCGTAGTGACGGTGAGAACAAGTGTTTTTTGGCTCCGTTAAGGGTACTTTTACACTCATTACTTAGCCAATGATGATGTTTGAATAGATGCTGGTCAAAAAATCAAAGCCTTCGCTTGTTTGGTAGAATTTCAGTATTTACCCCCGCGTTTAGGTTTTTAAGGAGGTAAAGGTTAGCCAACTGCTGGGCAAATACACCCATATGGGCACACTGCAGATCCAAGGGACAAATTGCTTTCAAAGCGTTGCGTATTTCTACAACGACTTTTAGCCGAAATTAACATTAAGTTTTCGTTAGCTAATGTCAAACCAATATTTGCCTTTTCCATCTTTTTTATCATGTATAGAATAGCACTTTGTCTGGACCGTCTGTTCCCGCCAACTTTTAAGTGAGTCTTTGAAAGTAATACAGTTTTTTTTTGTTTCCAGGAAGGAAAGATATTAAAATGCGGAGTCGAGTCAGCGTAGTAAAATGGCCGCTCCGCAACATCTGCGGCCCTGATCGCCACATATCCACTACAGCGCGAGCCAGCCAGGCTTCCGACGGTGGATTAGAAATCAGTGCGTAATGTTTAATGATTTCCTTTACTTGATTAATGCCAATCACCAGTTTAATTGTGGGCTGAGTGGTCATACAGTTTAAGTTCAATTTATTGATGAAAGATTTATATCAAAGATGCTTTGTAAATAATTGTGCAGAAAGAGCATTTCCTTTTCCTGTTAAGGCTCATCCCAGGGACATTTCTCATACCTGCAGTGTAATCTAACCCTGAACTGTCCTGGCACTCCATTCTGATCACTTCTCTTAAGTTGATAAAAAAGGTTCAATCTTTCTCTAGAATACTAATAGACTATAAATAAATAATACGAACTATACTCAAACATCGTGTAGCCCTGGCTCTTGTACTAGGAGTTCCTGTATCACAAGAGCCAGACCTTTCAATTTACAGAGAATATAAAAAAACTATAGACAAAAAAAAATGAGATACGTTATAAGATATGGCATGCATTAAACTTAAAAGTGTTGACAAAAATAAAACATACAAGACAGCTTGTTTTTTTATTTTACTTTTAAGTTCTTCAAGGAAGTCTAGTTTTGTGCCAATCCTGTCATATACGGTTGGCATAGGTATTGCGCAAGAGTTCGCGGTGTCTGAGCTTGCAAGTGATAATAGTGCTCGAAATAATTAGATCTAGACAATTAACATTACTTAACGATGTAAAAATGTTGACACTTGGATTACATAAATTTTAAAATCTAGATTTTGCTTGCCAGTGTTAGTAAGGAGAGAAAGGAGCAATTATAAGCGACAGAAGTCGTAAGGCGTACTCTCAAATGACTCTAAAACGTAACTCGTGCGATATCACAGAGATACTTTTGCCAAAAGCATTCCATTATTTGTCAAGTCGCTTCTCATACTAACGAATAATTATTTGTTGTAATCCATTTTTACTACGAATGTAGGGCAACTGAGACAATATACTTCGCTAAGATACAATTGATGGGAACTAGATCTTATCATTGTTTTAACATTATTGTCACACAATAACAAGCTTTGCCGTACATTGCCTGCTCTATTTCTTTTGTCACGATTGTTTAATTATAAGAAGGTAATAATGGAGCCCATGAAGAGCCGTATTAAACGTAACGTAAAGGTTTGGTACTGCACAGATCTTTCACTTCACAATAAGATTTCACGGCGCTTTTATTCCAAACAAACAAAGGCATTTGACGTACTACCATTACCTTCTTTCATTTCTCAACAACTATCAAAGACACACCATGTTTTTTCAACAGGCCCAAAGCCAGTACAATCGTGTCCGGTGCAGGGAATTCGTGCGAGATCGACGCACGCGGCGATCGATACGTCGATGTTCGACATGGCTCCGTCCGTCAAGTCGTGGGATGACGTGCCGGGGCCCAAGCCACTGCCGTTGCTGGGAAATACGTGGCGGTTCACTCCTTATATTGGTAAGTCTTGAAATAATGTTAGTCTTGGAGGTTGATGAGTTAAGGGGTAGTAAAAGATCCTTAGACGTCAACGCAAAAAACTGATCACTAATTCCAGGTGTTAGCTGGTTGTAGCAGTCTTTGCAAAAGCGTCATGTTCCACAGATGATGTTTAATATCTGGCCTATGTTTATATGAGAGAATAATGATAGCTTTTAGTAATACTAGACCACACCTGAATGAAAGGAGTTGAAATTCCAATAACGCACTTTTATTTGGCCTTTTATTCAAGTGTCCTCTATTGTAATAAAAGCGGGCACTAGTGACAGTTCCACAGCTCGATTTTTCTTTGGACATTAGCAAGACATCTACAATATAAAGAGTACGTTATTACTGTCTGTACTAAGAAAGAAAGGAAGTTCAATAGACACTGGGTCGAGGGAGAACAACATCATTAGCAGCAGCTGAATACCAATATGAGGGAGAACAATACGTTAGCGAAGAAGAAAAAACTTTTATGTCTATGAGAGAGAATGAAACTTTTTCTTTTTTATGATTTCTAGCGTCTATGTTTTATGTAGTAATAACTAAGATTTCTATGATTATCCACGTTTTGTATCGCATTTTCATGTTTTTAAATGTGTAATAAAAATATCACATGTTCACGTATGCAGTTTTATGCGAGGTCGAAGACTCCACAATAGTTTTTAGTTCCAAGGCAACTAAATCGTTATTTTTATTGACTGCCTAGAGATATTCGAATAATTGTTACAAAACGACATTGATATTGTGAATGTCTAACTAAGCTAATAATTTATATTTCTGAAAATTTTAATAGCTAAAATTGACATTTAAAATATACGTTCAAATTATAGTAATTGCTTTGAATGAATATAATGATGTCTAAGATTTTTGAAGGTCTTATTAGTGTAATGTGAATATGGAAAAATAAAACAATATTCTTGTAAATTGACGATCTCAAATATTTATAGAGAAAAATATAGAGAACATTATAAGTTGACTGTGTTTAAAGAGTTTACCTATTTAAAATTCCTTCAATGTTCACTAAAATTTATCTCTCGCTGCGACACTTGCGTGTTGAATACTACATTTACAACCAGAACACATATGGAACCGTTCTACGAAATTAGTGTATGTAGGTACCTTCAAAAGTACCGTTTGTGGTAAGTATTGCAATGCACATTCCTAAGGACAGACGAATGAAAGTTAACTAATGAAAAACGCAATCAAATCGTTGAAGAAAAAAAAATCCTCCTTTAGCATCGCCGGAAAACCACAAAAAAAATCTTATGGCTTATTTCAAACCAGATTGTCAGATCAACTGACATGGATGTTGTTACTGCGAGGCTGTGCGTATAACCACAACATACGGAATCAGGGTCAGGTCAGGACCACGAGACTCGGTAATAATAGGAACAGACTTCAGACAGTCAAAAAGTTTCCAGAAACCATAACCGCCTGATGACCTATATTATTTTCCACAAAACATATAAGAGCAAATTAAATTAGCTAGCAGAACAGGTCGATCCTTAGGATAGGCCGTGCTTGCGTAAGTTAGCCCGTGGATGGGTGATCACTCAATACATTACAGAGTTTCCTCTGTCCCTTGGAAAGCACGTTAAGCCGTTGTTGGACCCAGCTGTCATTTTTAGAACTTTGACAGTGGTTACAAGTAGTCAGTGGCCCGAAAGTCTGACAACCAGTTTTACCAAGGGGTATCGTTTTACCCAGCATTAACTTTGTTGTGGAGGTCAGATCTGGTCAGAGTAGTTTCATCTAAAATACTGGTTTTCAGCTGCATGCGGTTAGACTTGAAACTGACAACATAATTGGGAAAAGGCTATAAGCAGATGATATCTACACAAAACTTTCGATATCGATACTTAAAACGTCTGTGGCGTTTCACTAACTAATTTAACTTGACCCTGTATCGAATAATTAAACCAAAGATGAGCGACGTGACGTACCCGTAATGATTGTTCCATAGCCATAAAATAATAGTTCAGTTACGAAACGTGGTCATTACAACACAATTTACATATTACGTGGCAATCGAAAACCTACCTTAAGACCTAACCTGTAGGTAGTTTTTTTATGTTAATAGCCTTGTGGCCGTGAACTGGTAAACTTGAAGCTGAGGGTAACAAAAATCCGCACCGAATCGGGCGGGAGGAAACGCCCGGGTGCTACCATTGTGAGGATCGACCGGAGGACACGGAGGAGCACACGGTGAAGATGTGCCCCGTGTAGGCAGAGCACCGCCGTGTCCTCGTAGCGGCGATCGGCGGCGGCGACCTCTCGCGTCCGGCCTTGGTTCAATCCATGGTCCGGACCGAGATGGAATGGGACGCCGTCACCTTCTTCTGCGAAGCAGTCATGCTAGCGAAGGAGGTGGCGGAACGTGAGAGGGAGAGAACCTCACGTCCCAGCCGCCGCGGGAGACGCACTGGGCGTCGGGGGCCACCGTAGGCGCGGGCCTGTTGACGGCGAGCTATGGGCTTGGTCGCCGTCCGCCCGTCTTATGATGAACATGGATGGGTTTTAGTCAATAGAAGTCTGAAGTCTTCCGCTCCGCCCAGAGGGGGGGGGGGTCGGTCTTTTGATGATATCCCCAACCGAAAAAAAAGGGTAACAATACTGAGCTCATTTCTAAACACTAGGTAGAATGCTGACCAATGGTAGAATTGCTTTGGATGTTGGTTGGGGGGAAAACCGGGGACTTTGACATATGAAGAACTTGTGTTGAGATGGGTTATTATGAGAGAGAGAATAGCAAAACTTGGTTCTATTGATTGCGGAATGTAACGGATGATTACTGATCTAACAACAACACACAACGAACATCGATTACGGTATTTTCTGGTCGATTTTTTATTATTATCTAATCTAAATAAAAATTGACCTCGAACTTACTTAAAATATTTAAAAGAAAACTGTTCTATAAGCAGCAAACAATTGCATTTGAAGTATTTGAATAAGTTTTACACTTTTTCCGTCGTAAAAAACTCTAAACCAATTCAAACTGTTTGATATTTGCTTTAAAAATACATAATTATCATAATCCTATCACTTAAACATTGAGTATATTTATATAGTAAACAAGTGGGCGAATCGATGGCTCTTCAACAAATTCACACCGGTTATGTTATGAAATATATTTATAGGCCTAACAAAGTATTTCACAATTGATTCCTACTGGATATCATGCATATGTCATTATGATTATAAGGTTAACTTATGCTGTTAAAGATATATTATCTTCATTATAAAATGCCAGTGTTAATTGGTTGATTATTTTGCAATGGAAAACGACGGAAACTTGTACGTGACCACACCTTGGGCAGTACAGCAGAAAAAACCCTAGTTAATTTATGTCTGTCCTAAATAACATGCTATAGTATCATTTTATTTAGGACATGGATTGGACTAAAGCTAACCCGAAATATTGAACCTTATGAAGTGGTATGTTATTTACTTTAAATAAACTCATTTCTACAATTCGGAATAGGGTCTAATTAAACGAGATCCAAATCAAAAGCTGGGCCGAGTATTAGCACTTTTCGAAAGTAAATAATTACTTAATCAGCTCCCATAGGTTTAAAACTTCTATTGGTTTTAGAAGTAAACCCCTGCCGTTAAGCTCTGCCGTTAGAAAAAAACTTAAACTTAAGGCTACGTAGAGTAATTGCTTCAAATCGTAGTAGGTTCATGTACTAAGATAAATATTGTTTTATTTATTCATTAAAAGAACATAATAATAGTTTTATTTTGTATATTTAAATCTTAACGGCTGTTCTGTCATTATGTACAACATGTTAAACCATTATGATGCCTGCGATAGCATGCACGCGGCAATCTTCGATAATTACGCTGTAATAAGCCATCAGACCATTGTTGTTGATTTCGTAACTGCTTGTGGGCACAGTCGGCATAACAATTTTTTTTAATATCGCTTCCATTTCGAAATATATCTAGGACAAGGTCGCAATTTCAATCTTTATGCACGCCAACAATGAATTTTGTATCTCATCTTTATGTTACCTTGATGACACTTTCGACATTTTTACGAGATGGTAAATAAAATTATTCTGGTAGTTTTTCCGGGGTATTAAAATTCAGCATTAACTTTTATTGCTGCAATATATTCAATAGACATCTACAAAGTCGTGGTAATTCTTCAGGCTATAAATAATGTACGCGGTAGTGAAAAATTACACGTGAAAGCCATACTACACTTATTGTTGCCCATAAAAATTATAATAATGGTAAATACCTTGATCCTTAATTTAACTTAACCTTAATTTTAGTCTTTCCGAGTAATAGAAGCTAGAAATTCTGACAATTAGTCTTAAAAAGGGGTATCGTATTCGTACTGGGTTGTGGAGGTCAGACAGGCAGTCGCTACATGCTAAATACTGGTATTCGGTTACATCCCGTTAGACCAAAACGCGAGCGAAGCTACGGGCAACAGTCAAACTAAATTAGAACTTCATTCTGAGGGTAAAATGATTGGTACGAAATTTTTCCAGCAGTTACTGCAAAAGGTACTGTCAAATCAATGATAGGCCAGTCAATCCAAACAGCTGATTCTACAAAGCAAACAAATAAATAGCAGATGCTAGTAATAGGAGCAGGTTCCGGAATTACGCGTTACACGCAATGGTTTCGCTTCCTTGTGCAACCGTTGCACGGTTGACGGTGCACGGTGACCAACTAGTAGCCTAAACTGGGAATACTAGGTTTCTTTCATTACCCACCACCGACGGCGACGTTTCGACAATTTTTTCGTGTAATTTTTATTATTATGAAATTCATGATTACCTATCCTTGCGTATCCTTAAGTAGTGCGTCATTTTGGTGAACCTTTACAGCTTTATTTTCAGAAAGAAATTTTATCGAAATCGCTAAACAAACGAATGCATGAAACTAAGATTGTTTTGGAATGTGGGACAAGACTTCAGTACGAACAAATAATAAATCGGATTTTGACTTCCCAGAAAACTAAGCATTTGTTTTGATCGTAATAGTAATAGTAGTAATAGTATATTTATTTGCGTAAAACATGGTATACAAAGGTGTTAGGTACAAATTTAAATGGCACAAACATGTTTAGCTAGGATAAGACCAAGCATGCAAAATTTAAAAGACAGGTATTTAGGTAACCAATGAGGCATCAGCAATGAATTACAAACAATTTTTTTTATCTATAAATTCTTTTAAGCTATAAAAACTATATTCAAGTAACCATTTATAAAAATTTGTTTTAAATAATTTTGTATTTAATATTTTAAAATGCCTCGGTATTTTATTATAAATGCGCACACACATTGCTAGGCAGTTGTTATTGTATTTAGCTAGCCTAGGTAAATCATTCAACACTAATTTATAGGGATCTCGTCTGTTCCGAGGATTCACATCATTTGCAGTCTTAAATAATTGTTTGTTTTTCATTACAAACATACATATTTCGTAAATGTAAAGTGACGGTAATGGTAACAAACCAAGTTTCTTAAATATCGGTTGACATGAGTCGTCAGGTTTAAGTCCACAAATTGATCTCATGCACTTTTTTTGGGCGATGAATGTACGTACGTACGTACCTTCAGCTGTGACAAATATAATTGACCTATACTTAATGTGTGTAAGCTATTACTCATGTTGGAACAATAAAGCATAACATAACATCACGCCAGTAATTTCCGAAGGGTTAGGCAAAAGTGTACCTAATTGTACACCCACATTTCGGCAGTTATGTTTAAAGCCCATGTAATAGAGGGTGAGCCTATTGCCATCAACCTGGCACAAAACCAGACTTCGTGGCAGCTATTAAGTAATTCTTGATGGAAAAACCCAATAACAATTTGCCCGACCCGGGAATTGAATCCAAGACAGTCGCGATTGCGACCACTAGACCAATGAGGCAGTCAGACATTATAGCTTCCAGTAATGAATCAATACTAAATTTTATTAGGTAGTAAATAAAACCGTCTATCGTGAAACCTTCTCAAGGGCCAATTAGAGGTGTGTGTGTTATACCTTCAATAAAAACAGGTAATATGAGAGAAGCAATTAGAAAGTAGACCTACCAACCTGACGTGAGGGTTAGGTTGTTTTAAACCTCAGATTAGAAAATGGAAAATGTTGATCAGATATCTATTCAAGATTTCTAAACGGGTCCGGAATAGAGTTGTGGTAGACCGCTTACTTACTTACATGAAGTTAAAACTACAGATACAATGACAGATGGTTATAGTCTTTTGTAATGTGAATTTATTCAAATAGTTGTATTACTGGCTTAAGTCATACTTAATGAATAGATTTTGAATAGTACTCGTTGGTCTAATAGGTCGCATCGCAAGCTCTGGGTTCGGGTATTTTAAATCACATTGGAAGTCTATGGCAATAGGCTCTCCCCCTATAACTTGAGACTTTAACATAACTGGCGTAATGTGGCTATAACTAAGGCACATCTAAGGATTTCGTAGCACCATGCCCTTCGGGGATTATGGGGATCATGTTATAGTTTACATGGTTGATGGCAATAGAGTCAGCATGACTGATCTCGTTTTCAATAGTAACGAATCATCGTTACTATTGAAAACTATACTTAACTCAATCAAATTCACAACATGCGTCTACGCACATCACGGTTAACCAATCTATAAACTCGCAAAGAGTCAATAACAATCAAATACACGCTACCAATAGTATTTTATTACGTAGTAAAGTTGTGTGTATGATGTAAAGCCGCTTCAGAGATGTCCCACTGAAGAGAGAACAATGGTCACTTTAGCGGTAATCACCACGTTCATTCCTTTTGTGTCGGATCCACGGAGTATTTATTAAACAATTTTGGTAATGATTGATTTCCTTTAAAGGGTTTGGTAACAATAACGTTTTTTGGTTTTGATGTGAAACAGGTATTTACTGTAGGTGCCATCAAAGTAGGTGGGTAGGTCGTAGGCCTTAATATTTGGTAATAGTAGTATTTGCTTGGTAGTTGCTCGGATACCTAAGCAAAGGTGTGACATAGTATTTGATTATCATCAAACTTAAGTAACAAGTAGTAACTACATGTATGCGAATTTTACCTATACTAATATATTTACTCCACGTACAGTATCACAATAGTTATAATACTTGTGCACTATCAACATTTGAAAAACGCATATAATTATAATGTAACTTAATTGTGCTTTTCAAGTGTAAAAATGAATCATCAAAATATAATTTTTCAAACTTTATAATATTATGTGTTCCGTTGATGGATGTGAAAGTTAATGTTATGATGGCTAATAAACAATGCACTCACTGTATACTTACTGAAAATATGAATGTACTTAATGTGCATACAAATGCAATTTTTGTTTTGTGAAAGTAAGTTCTAATTAATAATTCCATGTACGCATTTAGGTATGTATGTATTCAGGCTTTACGTGAAGATATTTGCTTTTTATTTATATTTTCGCATAGTTACTTAAATGTCTCGATAAAAACCTGCTTTTTAGAAAACGGTTGTCATGCTTCGTATTTGTAATGAACTAGATACGGTATGCACTTAATTGCGAAACACTTGCCTCAAAGCAGTTTAATTAGAAAAGACCTAATATATGGGGTAATCTTGACTTGAAATCTAGACCAACTTCATTCAATCTTGTGTTATTGCATGTTATAGAAAATAAATTCTCAGGATTTAGTAAATTGGAAATCCCAAGAACAATTTCATATTAAATTATTGTTGATCAGGATAATTTCCCAGTTTGTGGCCGCAAAAAATCGCAGGAGCGCTTCTTGTACACTGCATGTCCATTAAACGCCCCACTGTCCGCTACAAGAAACTCCTAAGGGTTGAACATCATAACGCTATGCAGTAACTGCGCTTCATCTCATTCAGATTAAAAAATAGAATGCAGAAATTTTTTATACATATTGGGCAGAGGTTCTTTTTTTTTTTCGTAGACCACTTTCAAAATGTTCTTGCTTCGGTACCCCCTGCTGCATTTTTATGAAGCCCGTGGACCAAAAAAGAAAAGAATAAAGTTTGCAATATAATTTTTTTGCTCTATCTGTTAGGATTGCACGAGGACCGTAGCTCCTAAAAATGTTTTGACAAAAAATCTGAAAATTTGTATCTTAAAGTTTCGAAATGCTATAGAAGCAGTTTATTATCTGCCTACTTTGATAGATAAAGCCAAGCCAACATTTTTGTTCTTTACTATCGAAATCAGATTAATTTTCGTGGAATTCATTTACAACTTGAAAACCCCCATTTTTTTTTCACGCCACCGTCGGCCCCTGTCGAGTCTCCCGTGGAACCCTGGCTAGGGGTTCACCTGGACCATTTTGGGAATCACTGCTATAGAGTTGTCGCGATCTAAAGTGTACAATTTATCTTCTAGATTGTGATCGAGTAGATAGGATTAATAAAGTAGACTAGACCTTTTACTAGGAATTATAAGTTTCTTTTCGACAACAAGTTTCAGACCTCTTACAACAAAACACACAAAACAAAAACACACTAGATACATCAAAGAGCACAACTCAGCGACACCAAAGCGAAAAAAGATTATACGATGATTTTCGAAGCAACTGAACCGAAATGATTGTATCGATTCATTGTATCGATTAACGAGAAACGATGAGTCTAATCGACCTCTCACTTTCTTAGGGAGAGGTGACTACTAACCGAGTCTCATGAAAGTGCAATTGTAGGGAACAGGAATGTACTGCGGTAGGTAGTTTCTATTCAGATCAGATTTCGTTTAGCTGGTAAAAGGTCTAGGTGAATGGTTACAGGTTAGACAGACCTACGACACTGTCAATACAAAGATAAAGATATTTATTCGTAGGATACGGTAGGCACAAAGTTGTTAAATAGAAATAGCATGGTTCAGGACTAGAGATGCAAAACGAATTTAAAACGTTTTAAACCATTTGGTTTTAAACGGTCTTTTTGGTTTAAAACGATTTAAAACCACACTTAGCGGTTTAATATGGTTTAGAATGTTTTTTTTTTGGAATGCACTGAGGCTTTACACGAAGTTATCTAGACCACACCTCCTTCCTGGTTTAGCATATATAAAAGGAAAATAAAATAAAAATGTTTTAAAATTACCTTCATTAACATGATAGACGAACATAAAATCGATCCCTACCTGCCCCATCTCTCCCCGTTGCGATTTTGGTAGCAAAGTGAAAAATATGAAAAATGCGGCATTGCCGTTTTATTTTAATAAATACCCAAAACATGATTGTTTTCAGTGTGTAATCCTAAATAGTAGTATAAATATGATATATGACTTCACCTATATTAATAAAAATGGTAAATGATTTCAATTAGCCTTTTAAACTATTTTTTAAAGTAATTCGTAATCAATGTACGGCCTACGTGGTCGTAGTTTTAAACCGTTTTAAACAAATTTAAAACGGGTTTTAAACCACTGATTTTGGTTTAAAACGGTTTATTTACAACTATATTCAGGACATATCCGCCGCTAGACGCGGCATACGAATATTTACATTATTTACACTTGAAAACACTAAAATATTAGCACATAAATGAAATATCTTAATTTTAACTTTTTTCGTACATATACCTTTAATAACTTACACTCTATTAGAACAAAACAAAAAAAAAAAAAAAAAAACTAAATGTCTAAACACTATACTCTCATACATAAAATATAAAACACAACATTAACATTAACCTTGGATATAAAAAAAAAACATAAAAAAGTGTATAACAATATCCAGTCTTTAACTAAGACTACTCTAAGATCAGGGGCCTTAGTCTGCTATTGCAATAGTGTCAGAATGGTCTATAATTGATTTAATAAGGCCCCTAGCCCACGGCGTATTGAAGCGCGTTCGAAACTCGTTTGACGTGCGTACAAAGGGTAATTCGTCTGCGCGGGGCCTTATTAAATCAATGATAGACCATTCTGACACTATAGCAATAGCAGACTATGGCCCCTGGTGATTTGTTGCGCACGGAATTTATGGAGCTGACACTGAAGTAGACGGGCTTAAACAAAGTTCGAAAATTAGTAAAATAGCGGTTTAATAATCTGCCCTCTCATCATCCTAGCCTTTAGTATTGTTTGCAAAGAAATAACTTTGTTGGCAAGCATTCTGATCATCGATAATGTATTTTCGCGTTACTGAAGTGTACAGACCAATGCGGTAAAAGGAAAATGGCAATAGACATAAACTGTCGTTGATAAGGACCATATAAAAATCAAACAAATTCTGTTGACACTGTTGTAGTCGAAGTTTGACGCTGTTGTAAATGTTACGTGAAAGAATGAACAGTTTCTTAAATCAATTGGTTGAATGTTATATTAATTGTTCCTAATACGGTACTGTATGCTATATAGGAACTTGTTGGAATCTTTTTCCGTTCATGACTTATTGATTTCTTAGCCACTACATTTCATTTAGATTTCTATAATGGACGAGATTGAGATTGATATTGACGAGATTGAGCGCTTTCCAGTTTTCCGAATAAATGAGTGACGTGAACGGGATAGTTGCGTATTCGTCGGTTAGCTTTGGTTAGGACTCGGGGTAAAAGATGGTACTAATGGTTTTAAGATACGGCGTAATTTTTTGGGGTAATTCGACTGACCGGGAACTTATTTTTAAAACTCAAAAGCGTTGCATTAGGTCGATGTTCAAACTTGAAACCACTCAGAGTTGCAAGCCTTATTTTCAAAAATACAAAATCTTGACCCTACCTTCACTTTATATATTAGAAAATGCGATGTTCGTAAGATCCAATCCTCTCCTATTTTCTGGCATGGCAGATCGATTTCCTCGCAATAGACGTGATTGTACCCAAATTTGCCAACAACAATTTAGAACGGCACAACAACGGAAAAAGTGTATTTTGCATGGCTCCAAAAATTTATAATAATTTTCCGAAAAACTGGAAGCAGTTAAGTGATGTAGCGTTCAAAAAGAAAGTAATTGATTTTCTAGCAGTTAAGGCTTACTTTAATTTGAATGAGTTTTTAGATGAGAAATTCTGATAATACTTACATATTTTACTTATCTTTTATTCTATAAGTTTTATTATTTATATTATCATGACAATTTTTGAATAATTCGACTCGGTGACATTATAAATTTTGTATAATTACCTATTATGTTTAATATTTGCATGCCATTGTTTAAGGCAAACGTGATGATCTTTTTCATACTTTTAACACGTTCACAGCCGATCACGTGCAGAGTACGTCCCAGGTTGATTGTATTGTGACGCTGATCACGTACTCAGTACGTGACTGACTTTCTTAGTGTTTGTTTTAAAACGACGTCCGTAGTCCGTGTTTGGCGTGCATTTATATAATAGTGTAGTGCACTTTCTCGAAAGAATACCGAGCACCGAAAAAAAAGAGAAGGTGGCAAGAGTCTGTAAAGTTTGTGCAGACATTTCTAAGAAAAACACTGGCAAACGAGGACGCAAAGAAACCATATTTTACTGCACAGACTGCAACGTGCCTTTATGCTACCATCCTTGCTTCAAAATGTTTCATACACGCAAAAATTACACGACTTGAACACGCAAAAGTCCATGTTCGACTTTTTTTTTTTTTCCATAAAACCTCTTTTTTATTCTACATTTTTAAATAAAAAAAACTAATTTACGTCTGTTTTTTATTTTTATCCTAGAAATAAACAAGTCAATAGTATAAATAAAAAAATAATTATAGATTTATCATTGATAGTTCTCATTTTATAAATGTTGCAATATCGGCGAAAATCGCCGGCGAACCATGGAATCCGCGTTTTAAAATCTTCGGCTGTAAAAGTGTTAACATCTCTTGCATACTGACAATTTGTTGTGTCATGTATTGTACTCATGTTTGAGCAAATAAATAAATGATTATGATTATGATAACAACCTCCTGATATCTTTCTAACTCGGTCATCAGAATTCAGGAAATCATGAAAACAATAATATTTGGTATTACTACTGCCTCTCTGTAGGGTATCTCCTCTTTTAATACAGATAAGGCATTGTTCACACTCGTACATTGTCATGGTAGCCTACCATGACGTCTTAAAGCAGGAGCAATTCCAGTGTGGGAAAGAGATGACGCTAGACGACCTGTATAGCTCTGTCTCCTTCCCCCACTGGAATTACTCCTGCTTTAAGACGTCATGGTAGGCCACCTGATGAGTTAAAAGTAAGAGGATTAATGAAACCTCTTATTTCAGGCAGCTATTCTGTGGAGCATGTCGACAAGGTGTGTCTGTCCCTACGTGCCCAGTTCGGGAACTGTGTGAAGATGGCCGGCCTTCTGGGCAGACCTGACATGCTGTTCGTCTTCGATGCCAGCGAGGTGGAACGGGTGTTTAGAGGTGAAGACGTGGCTCCCCACAGGTGAGAAATATTTTAGTAAATAATAATAAAGGGTGTAACAAGACCCTCAACAAAGCCGACGGGTACTTGTTCTCCCAGTCATTGCAATCATTTTATTGTTCTAGACCATACTTGATGGGAACCTTCTAGTTACGGAGATACTGCGAGTCAAAGTTCCAAGTTTTCACAAGTTTTTTTTTAAATTCATGTTTTTAATGTAAGATTCAAGCCACCAGAACAATGTTTTGAGTGCGTTACATTGAGTCGTGATTTTTCACCCCAAAAAAAAAAAGTCGTTTTCCAGCAATAATTTTTGCGTAAAGTTACTTAGTTTGATGTGTACATAATGCTTGGTTGACGGCTTCGTTAAGGGTCTTGTTACACCCTATTAATGCAACAGACATCCATATCACAAATACAAATAGTTTATTTTCTTTAACAAGGTTTGTACTACATAGCTTGTGGTAGAAGTGAGATTTCACAGACATCACTTTTGTGATTTCGTGTACGGAGTAAGGACGCGTTCCCACTATTTCATGATCACAGATCCAAAAAGACCAATGCCGGCCAGGGTGGCGGAACATGGATGGGTTTTAGTCAGTACAAGTCGACACTCCCTTTTCACTCCGCCCAGAGTGGGAGGGGTCATATGATGAGTAATCATCCGGTAAAAAGGGCACGTCACCATGTCGTGACGACAGATTATCGTGTCATTTAAAGCGTCGTGGCTTGTGTATTTAAATGGAGGTGTTCACATATAACTGTACACGACTTTTCCGTAATATTATTCAACGATACATTAATCGTCACGACATAGTGGGAACGCGCCTTAACTCAGTCAGGAAAAAAAACTGACTCAACTATGCACTTACATATCAGAATATTATTAGTATTAGTCCTGTTTATTTAGCAGTATATTATTAGTATTAGTCGTGTAAAATACAAGATTCACCTGATAATTTTCAGGCCTTCGATGCCCTCTTTGAACTACTACAAACACACATTGAGGAAAGACTTCTTCGGTGCCGAAGAAAACTGTGCTGGTGTTATTGCAGTGTAAGTAATAAACAACCTATTATTTCAGTTTAATCTGATAATTAAGTGGATTCCAGCAATGCCTACTTTTTCCTACAAATATCGTAAAAGAACGCGGTGATAGAAACCAGACAACTCAATTAAAAACAATGCCAACGGTTATGCTTCTATTTCAGTACATACTAAAGGAAATGGTCTGTGTTTCAGGCACGGTGAACAGTGGTCAGCTTTCCGAACCAAAGTATCACGCGTGGCGTTAAGTGCTGGTGCCGCAGCGCAATACACGGTGCCCGTCGCTGAAGTGGCAGACGCTTTCGTCCAAAGGTAATGTTCGAGAATAACCTTGATTATAGTTTCTTATCGTATCTTGATTAGTGTTTCATCACTGAAATAATATGCGCTATGACTCTGTTTCCTAACAAAACGTATAATTTGCCCCCAACTTTTTCTGTTGGTGTTTGTGTGGTACCTACTTACTTATATTTTTTTGCGACACGTTTAGTGAAAATAATGTTTTTTTTTTTCTTTTAAATATTTGATAACATTATTTATACAACTTGCTTACTTACCTAGTTATTTGTTATCTATTTCAGAGTACGTAGCGTAAGAAATGAACGTTCAGAAACGCCTGGTGACTTTTTGAACGAGGTACACAAATGGTCTTTGGAATGTGAGTAGATACTGATGCGGGCACATAATTATCTGGGTACATTACCAGTTGACAGCGTTGAGGAGGAGTTTTTTGACGCCATTTTTTAAGTTTGTTGCTAGGTTATTTACTTTAGGTTATTTTAATTAATAAATGTATTATCTGGGTTCTGACCTAGACATAACCTAAACCAAAGAATTTACTGAGTCATTTAACAAATCCGATGGTAGGTCTGTTAAACATTCAGCAAGATCTTCGACGTGGTAGTAAATATTAACGTACCTGGTAAAGGGTTGCGGAAACCCACTGGATGCGACAGGCAAGGGACTGGTCGATTTGATGCAGCTTGGAAGAAGCCTAATAGTACGCGGCCAGTCAACGAATTTGAATGGAATTTAAGACGATAATTTTTGTGGTTCTTTGAGAAGACAGAGTGAAAGGATTAACTTAATTTAGTTTAGTAGCACTTATTTATTTATTTTTCAATACACTTTCTCGAAAACTGGTTCTAATCGCACTACGATTAGGTTCAACATGCAATGTATTTCACACGCGTGCGATTTTTAATATTTTTCCGCACACGTGCGGAAATAAAAATTTGCACAGGTAAGTCTAAAGGGTTCAATGACTATATCTATAGTCGGCGGTGATTGTTTTTTTTTAATCCCGGCAAAGAGATATGCGTCTTTACTGATTAAGTATTTTTCGAGTATTTGTATTGTGTTTATAAATAGAATATCATAGATAAAAATGATTATTTAAAACAAATATTTATTTTTATGAACAAATTAACATCTTAAGGTGTTCTAAATTAAAAAAAAAAAGATTTTTCTTTTTTTCATAGTAGGCTGTATACAGCATCATACCTTTGCATCTTCTTCAACCTGGCGAAAGCTAAGCGCGGAAAAAAAGCAAATTAAATCATAGTTTCCTAATAATTCCTGACAAAAATACTTTCCGTTCTAATATTTTATTTCTTCGAAAGTGTATTGAAAAACGTCGTTTGATACGCGTGGGGATTTGTTATTGCAGTTCTCGGCTCCATAACACGTTTAAAGAAAGTTTCCCCACTTATATCAAAATGTACTATATTGGATCTCCAACAGAAACTACACAATTACATGCAAATACACATAGAACAGGGACAAAAACAAGTATGCGCTTCCAATTATAGGAGACCACATCATTCACTTATAATCTAGGTACATACAGTAAATTTGATAAGGTAAAAAATCGAAAAAAAAAAACAAAATACATTACACGAAGAACATACAAAGAAAGCAAGGTGAATTACGTAAAAAATGAACTATAATAATAATGGAAGTTACCAATAAGTAAGAAAATAGACAATGATAATTGTCTAATTGTCACTTTGATATAATTGTGTGCAAACTTGGTCAGAGCCGAGAACTGCAGTGACAAATGCACACGTGTAACAAACGATGTTTTTCAATACACTTACGATAAATAAAATTATTATCTTCCTGCCCTCGTCCCAGGAAAGGGAAGAAATAAAATAATAGAACGAAAAGTACTTTTATCATTATCACTACATAGTATATCACAAAGTCGCTTCCCTTTGTCTGTCCCTATGTATGCTTAGATCTATAAAACTGCGAAATAGATTTTGATTCGTTTTTTTTTTAATAAGTAGATAGAGTGATTCAAGAGGAAGGTTTATATGTATGACATTGCACCCGAGCGAAGCTGGGGCGGGTCGCTAGTTAGTAGTAAAGGGTAGTAATTTGCTTTTTTGCCCACGCTTTGCCTTCGCAAGTCGAAGGACCTCAACCTAATATAAAACAAAAAATCTAATATTTTTGATTATAGAACACAAATAAATGTTAACTTGATAAAAGGAATAAAAATATGAATATTAAGGTATATTTTTGCTATTCTAGTTATAAATACAATTTAAATATTCATAAAATACTACCAAAGGCAGTAAGAGCAGTGCCATTTTGCTGAAATTAAATAAAATAGGTACCTCCGACCCGACCACCTCCGCCTCCGACTATTGGAATCGATCTCACCAGATGGCGCCACTGTCGAGTAAGGTCATGTCAATAATTATTTAGTATAAAATTATTTAAAGTATCAATAACTTTATAAAAAGTGTATTTTACTACGTATAACAACATAGTGTAAACTTCAGATACATATTTACAATATTCTCCCTAAAATTAGCAAGCATGAAGGATTTTAAAAATCATTTTACCTCCGAGTACTAACAAATAAGATCCTATGTTGCTACTTAAAATCTTCAAGACTTAATTAATCAGGAATAGCTCAATCTAGCCCCCATTGAACCATGTTGGACTTTAGATGTTATCTGTGACCAAAATAAAGTACCTACTTGAACCACATAAAACAAGTACAACTTGAACCGCGAGTGTGAAATACACTGCATTCTGAACCTAATAGAAAGTGCAATTAGAGCTAGTTTTCGAGGAAGTGTATTGAAAAATAAAGCTAGGCTACATATTAAATCTTGATTCTTATTTCAGCCCTCGGCTTAATAGCCCTAGATACCCGTCTCAACTGCTTCGATGCCCCCAAGGACTCGGAGAGCATGCGCCTAATTCACGCCGTCCAGACCTTCTTCCTCAGTGTGGGCGAGCTGGAACTGCGCGCACCCTGGTGGAGACTGTACCCAACTAAAATGTTCAGGCAGTATGTCGCCGCATTGGATACTATCCTTAGGTAAGGATACTGAATATGCCGATATAATTATGTATTAGTACAAGATATAGCTCAAGAATTGGCAAGATGAAGCATAAAAACAAGAGAAATGGAAATAATGTAAAAAATATGTGTGTATGTGTGTGTGTGTATGTGTGTAATGTATGTGTGTGTGTATGTATGTGTGTATGTGTAATGTGGGGAGGCCTATGCCCGGGGGTGGGACTTTTCAGGTAGATACTGGTTCCCTAAATTCAATCATACCTACAAGCAGTAAGTCTCTTCAGTCTTACCAATTGTACATAATTCTGTACCTACTATAATTCTGTACATTATATTGTACTATAATTCTGATTCTAATTCATTGTACTATAATTCTGTACATTATTATATTTCTATATATTCTAGCTTATATTGTAATAGCACTATTAACAATAAAAACTGTTATCTCTTAACGCCCTCATTTTCAGAAACTCTTTACTGCCAAAAATAACCAGTTCTAAATTTTACTACAGCGTAACTCTCAGACATGTGGAGAAGGCGCTAAAGGAATGCGAAGCTAACGGCAGCAGTAAGTCACTGCTGCAAGACCTGGTGACGGCTGCAGGTCCTAGAGTGGCAGCCGTTGCAGCTCTGGACCTTTTCTTAGTAGGAATAGACACGGTAAGAGCTTATCTATGGGGTTGCTACACATGTGTTCGAATCGGCCTGATCCAGCTCAGACCGGGCCGCAAAATAGAATGTTCTTATACATAGTTTGCCATCCAGTTATGTCATATCAGGCCCACTCAAGAATTTGTTTAACCCTTCGTGTGCCGGGAACGTAGATCCACGCGAGACACAATAGGTTTTTAATTGTGTCTATATACTCGGCATACGAAAGTACGCCTCATACAACAGTTTTTAAAAAACAAATGAAAATGAATTATGAATTCTAGTCGAATACGTAAAGTGTCCAAAGACGCCTGACAAAAATCGTATAGCAATACTTGATAAAAAGCAGTTTATTGCGTTTGGTACTTCGGCAGCGTCGTGATTAACATAAGTAGCTATTATAGGTATACGAGTACGTAGCTATTTATCGTATTTTCCAGAACGAAGTTTAGCGATAGTTTATCAGGCACTGAATACACCATCAGTTTTCAATGTCATACAAATATTATTTTAGATGATATAAATAGTCTCACTAATCTAGTCGGATTATTACTGGTCCTATTGAGGGACTGGCTCCAACCCGGTTGTACAATGTCTCCTCAGGGCACATTCCTGGGAAAATATTATACATAATAAAAAAGCTTTTAGATATTCCTTAATATAAAATAAAAATACAAGATAAATATTAAACTTCATCAGATTAATTAAGGACCCCTCTTTGTGTAAAGGCCTCCTCCATCTGTTGCCACTTCATTCTGTCTCCTGCTATAGTAATCCCACCATTTTATTAATTTAATTGGCCCAAATTCCTGGAAAATTATACTAACAATATAAATGTGTCATTCAATTTACAGACATCAAACGCAGTAGCTTCAATTTTGTACCAGTTATCATTAAGACCATCAGTGCAAGAGCGATTGTACGAAGAAATCAATAAAGTACTGCAGGACAGACCGATGAAACCGGGGGATGTCAACCAGATGCCGTATCTAAAGGCGTGTGTGAAGGAAGTTATGAGGTTAGTCACTCGTGTACCTACTTTGGTATATTCAGCCATTAATTTTCCCACTACTGGGATAGGCTTCCTTACTGTGGGAGCGAGTAGGTCATGATCCACTACGCAAGCAAAGTGCGGGTTCGTGGATCTACCTACTTACTTCACATAAATCATGTCTGTTTAAGTAAAGATGGGTTTCTAATGGAAAACAAATTGCAGGCAAACCCTAGGATGCGATGATCCAAACCTAAGACTAAAGAGATCATCGCTCGAACACTTGGCCATCGAGTTCGTTTTGCAAAGAACTACGATATCATACCTTCGCTTGTATTCGTTAAGACGGAATATTACGTATGTGCCGCATTTTGGAATAAGAAGCTTTGTATAGGTTATTATCAGTGATCGGAATAGGTAGAGCTAATGTACCTAAAGTTCAAGCAAGGAACAGAAACGAAAAGTGTTTCTTACGACAATTTTTTTTTCTGAATATTTATTTCTGAAACTCGGAAATGTCTCGGAATCAGTTAAGTTCGATTAATCATTTATTAATCAGTACGGTAAACTAATTGAATTCATTATTTTTCCTTTTTAACAGACTTCGACAACAAGGAGAACGTTCTCAAAATGTTACGTCAGTTAGTTAAAGTTAAATAATTATACAAAATGAATAAATGGTATGAAAACCTATAAATTGTTTTTTTACCTTGTTAGTTCTAACTATTAAAGCTGGTATGAAAATTAAATTAGCTTCCGCACTTACTTACGGCGTTCAAACGAAGACAAGGAGATTACCTTTATTTTTTAAACAATAAAAGTCGTTCACTTTTTTTTTAAAACAGAAACACTAATTGAATTCGATAGTTGTTTTACTTGATTAAATTTTGTTGTACTTAAGTAGTTCGATGTTCAAGGCATTCTGCCAGACCTTCTACACGAGCGGCCTGTGGGCAAGCTTTAAACAGAAAGCCTACAATGCCTTGCGCGTCCAGTATAATAATGTGTTCAAGGCTCTTTAATAACGTGTTTCGGCTCCTTCGATATTGCAGTGCATCATGTTTACTGACGCCAGCGTAGATGATTTCTACGCAATTATGAGTAAAAAAGTTGCATCGGTGGTGCGACGAGTACGGGGGAGCCCGAATAGCGTCCTCAGGATGATTGGCGAGAGAACCGATAGGTATATGTTCTGCTCAGTAGGTTCACTGAACTCCATGTGTTGCGGGACCGATGAGCCCACTGTGCAGGGTAGACGGTATGTCTAGTTTCTTCTCTTTACTTTTGAATTACTAACATTAGTTATAAGCACAATTCTTGTTACTTTGCCTTGCCTAGGGACTTTTTTGTCTGAAATAAATGATTTTTATTTTTTTATTTTGAGTAATGTTCCGACATTCTGAACAAATATTCCGAAAAACAAAATTTAAAGAAGTCTCCACTTTCGTTTCTGTTCCTTGAACTTTAGGCACATTAGCTCTACTTATTCCGATCACTGGTTATTATTCAAAAATACGTCATATAAGTCTGCAAGTGAAATTCTATCAAAAATGTACTGGATTGTCATTAGCTACCGAAAATCCTGACAATCCTGTTAAAAGGCGTTGTCGAAAAAAGAAAGTTTTGAAAGCGATCGCCAACTCGTTCAGGAGTACTTAATTTCAAACCAAAATAAAAAAAACGACAAATATTTGTGTTTTTCAGAATGTATCCAGTTGTAATCGGCAATGGACGACAGCTAACTAAGGATACAGTAATTTGTGGCTACAATATACCAAAAGGTGTAAGTATTTAACATATTACACTTATATTCTAATAGACTGCAGCAGAGCAAGCGTGAGGGATCATAGGTGTCAGCGGTAAAAAACCTGAAGCTGGGCTCTTATTCTATGAAATTTTATACTACGCTGAAGTCCTACCACTGACCTGCGGTCGACTGTAATTTTTTTGGCAAATAGATTATCACAATATATAATTTAGGTCTTAATTTAAACCTTCGACAGATGGAGTATAGGAATAATGACTGTAAAATCACTTGCAAAAGAAAGAAATTTGTGGAGTATAAAAAAAATCACTTATCAATTATATAATGTTTTAATTTTCAGACTCAAGTAATATTCCAGCACTATGTTATGGGCAATAGCGACGATTACTTCACCAATGCATCAGAGTTTCGACCAGAGAGGTGGATGAACAGATCTCCTACGCAAAAACATCATCCTTTCGCATCCCTACCGTTTGGCTATGGAAAAAGAATGTGCCTTGGCAGAAGATTCGCTGAACTTGAAATCCATACAGTCATTTGCAAGGTATATTAAAACTCATTTACATTTTATATGCACTGGAACTCTTTGGGCATAAAAAAAAACAATCCTGTAGTTTTGTGCGAATGTCAGAACGAATAAAATAAACAGAGACCTACTTTACATTTTTCGCGGCACGAAAAAAAAAAAAAAAAAAATTGAATATCGAACGTTTCCCGATTTCATTTTGTTTTCTTTGTTAATTTGTATCTTCACGAAAAAAAGTGAATTACATTGTGATTGGTGCGTGTTAAATATTTTGTTATATCAGTTGCAAACTTGTATGAAAATTTGCTGTGCGTGTTTATGTGAATATTTAGCATGTAGGAACACAGTAGTATAAATCTTTATTCACAGTGAATCTATTATATTTTTTAGATGGTGCAAGCCTTCAAAATGGAGTATCATCATGAGCCAATGGATTACCACATACATCCTATGTACACGCCGAACGGACCCATTAGACTGAAACTTATTGACCGGTAGATTTTTCCAACTATTTAAGTAGTTACTGTTACTCTTAGGCTCATAATAACCTAGTGCTTATAGACTTGATACATTATTGTTCATACATTACCTATCAGCTATTGTAGCCTAGGAAAATAAGACATTTTCTGCAAATAAATCCTATTGAAGTTTTCTCGATGTATGAAGCCCTTTGCGATAATGCGTGAGAAAACAAAAAAAATCACGTCTTGTTCTTCTGGACTATGTTAGTAAAACGAAACATGTTCCGGAGTGGAAAATATCATTACTCTTACTCCAGTATTACGATGTTGTTTGAAATAATTGTATTAAAGTTGTTTGCCTGCGTTTAGTTTTTTCTTTTGTTTGTTGCGCCTGAAACATTTTCTGCGTACTTACTAAAAATGTACTAAAGTTGGACTATTTTCACCCGTGTTTATAAATATTGCTTATGTTTGGTTATGGCTTAACCATATTTTTGACCATTAATTATGTATAAGCAACGTTTCTAATAAGGGGGAATATGTGTATTATGTGTTATCATGTAAGGTGATATTTTATTAGTTACCATGGACAGGTTTAATCTAGATTTTTAGAATGTAAATATTTTATTGTAGTTTTTGTATTTTGTACTATGTTGTGATGGAGTTGTATTTTTGTGTTAATAAAATTACCAGTAGGCAAGTAATTTTATTAATGTTTGTTTATTCTCCTTTTGACCTATGATCCAATGCTATTTACTTGTTAGGTTAGGTTAGAAAAAAAAACCTAGTACGTTAAAATTTCACTAAGGCTATATGAAAGCAAAATAGGCCTTAGCCAAAGAATAGGGTAGAATATTTATTTCAATAGATACATTTTTTATTCTCTATGAGATCTGCGATTTTGGAATGGGCAACTTATTTAACGCCTATGGCTGGTAGCTTACTGCCACTGGTCTATTTGAAATAAATGCTTTGAATTTGAGACAAATCAATGCAAGTATTTTTTCAATACACTTTCTCGAAAACTGGTTCTAATCGCACTACGATTAGGTTCAACATGCAATGTATTACACACGCGTGCGATTTTTAATATTTTTCCGCACACGTGTGGAAATAAAAATTTCCACAGATATAAGTAAGGGTTCAATAACTATATGTATAGTCGGCGGTGATTGGTTTTTTTTAATCCCGGCAAAGAGATAGTGCGTCTTTACGGATTAAATATTTTTCGAGTATTTAAATTGTGTTTATAAATAGAATATTATAAATAAAAATATATATTTGTTTTAAATAATCATGTCAATCATAAACATGATTATTTAAAACAAATATTTATTTTTATGAACAAATTAACATCATAATGTGTTCTAAATAAAAAAAATAAAAAAACTTTTTTTTTTCATAGTAGGCTGTATACGGTATCATACCTTTGCATCTTCTTCAACCTGGCGAAAGTAAAGCGCGGCAAAAAAGCAAATTAAATCATAGTTTCATATTAATTCCTGACAAAAATACTTTCCGTTCTAATATTTTATTTCTTCGAAAGTGTATTGAAAAACGTCTTTTGATACGCGTGGGGATTTAGTTATTGCAGTTCTCGACTCCATAACACCCTCGCTTGCAGCTCGGGTGTTAATTCCGCGCTCGAATGCAATAACAAAGTTCCCCCACTTATATCAAAATGTACTATTTTCAATTTAGGCGGAAAATTAACACTTATTCCCAAACCTCGCCTTTCACCACTTCTTAACGTTGTTAAAGCTAGGAAGATAAATCACTGGCGCAAAAAACTCCCTAGCAATACATAAAATGGAGACAATTCGTATACGAATCCGTTTCAAGCAACACTTTAAGGTAATAATTGGTTTAAGAATCAGTTTTATGACATAAAGGTGACATGACATCTGACCTTGCGGTGGAAAAGCAATTGCGAGGTCGACTATATTTTCCCAAATAACTTAGCCACGCTGAAAAACTAGTAAAATAAGACCCGGCTGGTGCCTTTCCAGAAGTCGGGTTTAAGTAGGGGTCGCAAACACAGGTATATTAGAAAACCGGTTTTACGATTCTCATTAGATCTCTAAACCGGTTTTCCGGGATTTTCGGTTACTTATTTCTTTTAAATAAAATCTATTTTTATGAGTCAAGTCTTTATTAACCATTCTTTATAATCAGCTTCAGTGCTAAATCAGGGAACACATTTCTAAGGGCTAACTAATAATAAGTTGTCGTTTAATATTTAAATTTTTGATTTTGAGTGAATAAACTAATACAAACAACAACAATTTCACATCTGAGTCTGAGAATCAACAAATCATTTTACTTAAAAAACGATGATAAATTAAACTCCGATTTTATTTTTAATCACACATCACATTCGTAATGCGACCGTAAAATTGAAAGAATGTCTAGAGTGTCATCATACTCATTATTCACCGAGGTTCAAAAGTGGTTACATAGCTGGCTGATGAGACGATTGTTGCACACTCGACAATAGTGGGAGGAACTTTCAACAAGTTATTGTACACCTGATGGCTCTACTTTCAAAAAGGGCATCTCTACTCTGATGACGGCAGTTAAATCATTCTCAAATTCCGTATGTGAAGTGGTGGACGTTCTGTTTTGCCGAGTCTGAGACATGGACTTTTCAAAAGCTGCTTCCAATTCTTCCTTCATTCCAGTAAGTATAGTGGAAGCTGTAGAAACTAATACGAAGTCTTTGTCGTCACTTGAGCTGCTGGGCGGTATTGTCAGTCTGGGATTGCCCGATTTCTTGTAGGTCACTAATCACATCAGCTATTTGTTGTCCATCAAGACTCTGAAAGGTGACACTCTCATCTTTCTTAATAAAATAGTCTGATGCTGTGATGAAATAGTGTTCTGCAAATATTTCAGAACAGAGGTCAAATTAGTGCATCGCTGTTTAATGCGATGTGTAAGTTTTTCAGCAAAGGAGATGTTTCATTTTCGGCCATACGATGTACATTTATTGAAAAAGTGGAAAAAATACCACGAAGTTATCAAATAAATAAATAAATATCGCTGGACATTACACACAGCGCCACCTAGGTGCCACATTAAGCAACGACGTTTGTATTGGACACCAGATAGTTGATTATACTACGTATATACTTTTTTTTTGTAAATACAAACATCCCAGACTCGGAAACAAATGTCCATGCTCATCACACAAACATTTGCTCCTACCGGGATTCGAACCCGGGACCCTAAGAACGTAAGGCAGCCTCATTACCGCTGCGCCATTCGGGTCGTCCATCAAAAATATTCTCTCGAGAATATAAGCCTAATTTGTTGTAACCTAACTACTTTTCTGTAGTGTACTTCTGAACGAAAAATTCAAAATGACATTTTGCTTTGACAAAACCCATCAGTATCTGTCAGTCGAGTCTCGTTCGTCTCGACTTGGTTTCGACTTTCGTGGTTTTCGATGTTATTTTACGTTGTTTCATTCATGTTTTGTTCCTACGATTACAATTTAACGATTGTATTGACGTGGTGAGTTTCCTGATCTAATGAAAAATAGTAAAATAATACCATTGTTTAAATCGGGTAGTAAATCAGACCCCACTAATTATAGACACATTTCTGTACTACCCACCTTCAGTAAAATTTTTGAAAAACTAATTTTAGAACAAATGCAAATATGTTTCAATAAACATAAGTTATTGCATCAGAAACAGTTCGGTTTTACAAGGGGTCGTTCAACTACTGATGTTGAACTTTTATGGCACATTTATAATGCATGGGAAGATAAATGCGATGCTTTGGGCATTTTTTGCGATTTGTCTAAGGCTTTCGAATGCGTTCTTCATGA
The DNA here is from genome assembly GCA_947578425.1 of Eugnorisma glareosa. NCBI lineage: Eukaryota > Metazoa > Arthropoda > Insecta > Lepidoptera > Noctuidae > Eugnorisma > Eugnorisma glareosa. Next base: position 11,092,718 of record OX387960.1, on the reverse strand, counting down.
AACATTAATCAGGAAACTACACTACTACGGAATCCGGAACGCCTCTCTGGATCTTCTTGCGTCATATTTGAGCGATAGGATTCAGAGAGTTGATGTTAACGGGAAAAAATTCCCCGGATCCGTAGTAAGAATGGGGGTACCCCAGGGCTCAATTCTTGGCCCATTTTTGTTTCGTATTTATTGACTTGCCTCATAAAGGATAATCATGACATAGTGTTGTTTGCAGACGATACCTCTCTTTTATTTAAACTCAAACGTCAGCAGCTAGTTACAGATGATGTTAATAGCGCCCTGGCAAAAGTCGTTAATTGGTTTAATGTTGACAATCTACTCCTAAATGTGAAAAAAACTAAATGTATTAAGTTTACGATACCCCATGTAAGACAAGTGGAAACTAGTGTACTAATCAAGGATGAAGAGTTGAAACCGGAAGATAACACAGTGTTCTAAGGCATAACTTTGGATGCCAAGCTTCAGTGGGGCCCCCATATAGACAAATTAACAAAAAAACTTAGCTCTGCAGCATACGCCGTTAGAACAATTCGTGATTTAACGGGTTTAGAGACAGCCCGTTTAGTTTACTTTAGTTATTTCCACAGTGTGATGTTGTACGGTATTCTCTTGTGGGGCAATGCCGCCGATATTCAGACAATATTTGTTTTGCAAAAAAGGGCAATTCGTTCAATTTATAAATTAAGTCCTAGATACACTCTCAGAGAAAAATTTATTGAGATTAATATACTTACTGTCCCCTCTCAATATATTTCTGAAAACCTATTGTACGCACATAAAAATATTCATTTGTTTAAAAAATACAGTGATATCCACAACAAAAATACGCGGAACAAACACAAATTTGTTGTTCCTGCAACGAGGCTAAAAAAAATAGGGGGTACGTTCAGATGCCAATGTATACGTTTTTACAATAAACTTCCGAGTCATATTCAATTACTAAGCCTAAATAAATTCAAATCGTTTATAAAACGGAAGCTATGTCTGAAAGCCTACTATAACATTAATCGCTATCTCGAAGATAAAAAGGCTTGGGATTAAGCTGTTCCAATTAAATTTACTCTGTGAATGTCGAAATTTCGGACTGCGCTTGTTTATTATTGATTCCTTTCTCATATACACTGTGACATTTAATTTATTTGACATGAATACTTTTAGTATTTTATTATTATTTTTTATTATTTTGTTTTATATTTCTCTTATTGATATATTTAAAGATTTGACATGAATACTTACTTTGTTAAGTATTTTACTTTTATTTTTATTGTTAATGTTCACATTTAATGTCATTTATTTTGTAGAGTATTGTGTATTAATTTTATTTGATTATTGTGAATGTGAGGACCATGTGGGTTTTTTTTTGTTTTTTCGTTTTTTATTTTTTTCCACGATTGTCTGACAGTTTGAGTACTATAAGCGACCTACCCAAATGTCCTTTCTTTGATATTGTTCGTCGTGCCGTTGAGCTCCTTGAGTTATAAGTCGAGCTACACGATAACTGACAAATGCTTGCACTGACTGGACAGGTCCACTCAAATCTGTGTGGTTCTTTCTTCAAGAGACCATCTCGGACACTAATCTGCATAGTCCTCATGTGAGTTAACCAAGATTATGTCTGGACTTTAAAAGAGACTATGACCTCTGAGTTTGTTTCGGTTTCTTCTCAGAGTAGTCAGGTACGAAACACCGGCCCCATCTAGTTTAAAAAAAAAGAGACGTGTAAAAGTGTTTTTAAAAACCTATTTGCAAAATAAACATCATTTATCATTTACGATTTTTCCTTTGTACACTTATTATCAAATAACAATTTCTAGGTTATGCAAACGTCATCTCTACAACCTGGCATAGCTGTCATAACACTCACGACAAACGTCAAACATTTTTATTTTTTATTGCGTGTTTTAAAACCATATTATTATAACATGTAAAAAATGTTACTTTATTCTATTCAGAGGTTTGTTTCCCAGCTTTTATAAAATGTACACGTTATGGCCGGACAAAAATAATATCCCATACACAAATAAAACATCTCCTTTGGCACTAAATCGTTCTCCTTTAATTTTAAGATCATGAAATTCATAGATAGATTTGACTTTATATGACCTTTTGATGAACTTAAGAAGTGTTCTGATAAATCGTTGGGAATAAAATAAAACAAGTGTTTTGACATTCATAGAATGTTTTACTTAGATTGACTCGACAAGCAATCTTAGGTACTAACATTACAAAATCATTGAAAATAAGATTTTAGGACGTTAGGTACACTCTGCAATGAAAAATAACATTTTCAAAACTTTCAATAATATGAACAGTGAACTCGTGTAAAACAGAGTATATCTAAGTCATCTTACATTAATATTATACGTACACTATACATTTAATGGCCACATCAGCGTACTGGTAAATATATTATGTATTTACACAAAAATATCACAAATGAGTATATTTAAACAATGAGTAATTTTGATTTTATACATCATGAATTCTGAACATATTATACATAGGTAGAACATAGAAAATATTGACTAGGGATAAAAATAAACATTATAAATTGTGAGGATGCATTAAAGAACACACAATACAATATTAGATAATATTATGGCACTATTTTATATATTAATAAAATAGGCATGCAAAAGCGCCCGAAATAATATTACATAAAGCTTAAAAGGCAGTGAAGGTTACTCTGAAAGTTAATAAATCCATAGTACGCAGCCATTTATATTTTGTAAATAATTGCAAATTGTAATGCATCAAGTGGTAACATACAAATTAAAATATCACAAAATTTAATTTAAACACACTAATAGTTATTTACAATTTCAACAAGGGTTCTTCGTTTTAGCTGTCGCTTCTGCGTAAACAGACCTTAATTTTAGTTTTCTGCTATTTTTGTACATATAAATGGCAAGTGTAATTGACAAAGTCATTATAATAGCAGAGCCCATGGCGATGTAAATGATGGCAGTTCCGCTAGTAGCGAATGCGGCATTCTCGCTAATGCCGCTTATATCACGTACCTTTCTCGATCTCGGTTGTGTTCGCGAAGATTCAAAGGAATCTATAAAAAAATAAACTTATTATAACACGAAGTTAAATACCATTAATGAAAAATAAAACACTTATTATCGCAAGAATTTTAAATTACTGTCTTGAGAGCATACTGAACAGGGTAGAGGCAGGTAGTGGAGTTGTAAGGGCAGAATACTTGTTTTCCTGTAAATACAACAGTTAAGGTCCTTGCCCTTACTGCCCCATCTCAAAATTCCAATCTGTATTTATGTACGCATCCAATAAATTTATGTTGGGTACTAAATAATTGTCGTAATAACATCCCTTGTACTAAATTGTTAGAGGCGACAGTCACAATATTTGCAGTGAAACGTACTATCTATTCGTAATTTCTTACCGATTTCTGATTGCGTATCTTCGTAAGACTTCTCATCGTCAAAGTCCCTAGGCGCTAGTCTGCTGACCCTTGATGATTTGATTTCATTTTCTTCGGGGAATGGCGGCAAGTATGTTGAAGGGGGATTTGTACTGCTAGGAGCAAACGGTTGTGGGCATTTGGGATCCCTGGATCCCGGATAACATGAGCTTGGAGTTGGGGGTGCGGGTTTAGGGCATCTAGGATCATTTGAGCCAGGGTAGCAACGAGGTGGCTCTGGTGTTGTAGGTTTAGGGCATCTAGGATCGTTTGAACCAGGGTAGCATCGAGGTGGTGCAGGTGTGGTTGGCTTAGGACAGCGAGTGTCTTGGCTGCCGGGGTAGCAGTTAGGAGGAGCAGGTGTTGTCGGTTTCGGGCATCTAGGATCATTTGAGCCAGGGTAGCAACGTGGTGGCTCTGGCGTTGTAGGCTTGGGACATCTAGGATCGGATGAACCAGGGTAACATCTAGGTGCCTCGGGAGTGGTAGGCTTAGGACATCTAGGGTCATTGGAGCCAGGGAAGCATCGTGGTGGCTCAGGTGTTGTAGGTTTGGGGCATCTAGGATCATTGGAACCAGGGTAACAACGAGGTGGCTCAGGAGTTGTTGGTTTGGGGCATCTAGGATCACTTGAACCAGGGTAGCAACGGGGTGGCTCTGGCGTTTGTGAAGTTGGCGGTAAATAAGTGGGAGGATTTAACGTCGTGGGTCGTGGGGGTTGCGGGCATTTTGGATCAGGAGAACCCGGGTAACAAACTGGTTTAGGAGTCGTTGGCTTAGGACATCTGGGATCGGTGCTGCCTGGGTAGCATCGAGGTGGCTCTGGTGTTGTAGGTTTAGGGCATCTAGGATCGTTTGAACCAGGGTAGCATCGAGGTGGTGGAGGTGTGGTTGGCTTAGGACAGCGAGTGTCTTGGCTGCCGGGGTAGCAGTTAGGAGGAGCAGGTGTTGTCGGTTTCGGGCATCTAGGATCATTTGAGCCAGGGTAGCAACGTGGTGGCTCTGGCGTTGTAGGCTTGGGACATCTAGGATCGGATGAACCAGGGTAACATCTAGGTGCCTCGGGAGTGGTAGGCTTAGGACATCTAGGGTCATTGGAGCCAGGGAAGCATCGTGGTGGCTCAGGTGTTGTAGGTTTGGGGCATCTAGGATCTTTGGAACCAGGGTAACAACGAGGTGGCTCAGGAGTTGTTGGTTTGGGGCATCTAGGATCACTTGAACCAGGGTAGCAACGCGGTGGCTCTGGTGTTTGTGAAGTTGGCGGTAAATAAGTAGGAGGATTCAACGTCGTGGGTCGTGGTGGTTGCGGACATTTTGGATCGGGAGAACCCGGGTAACAAACTGGTTTTGGTGTGGTTGGTTTGGGACACCTAGGATCGGTGCTGCCTGGGAAGCATCGAGGTGGCGCAGGTGTTGTCGGCTTGGGACAACGAGGATCTTGGCTGCCGGGGAAACAATTAGGAGGAGCAGGCGTTGTTGGTTTGGGACATCTAAGATCGGTGCTGCCTGGGTAGCATCGAGGAGGCGCAGGTGTGGTTGGCTTAGGACAGCGAGGGTTTTGGTTTCCGGGGTAGCAGTTAGGTGGAGCAGGTGTTGTCGGTTTGGGACACCTAGAATCTGTACTACCTGGGAAGCATCTTGGCGGTTCCGGAGTGGTAGGCTTTGGGCAGCGAGGGTCTTGGCTACCGGGGTAGCAGTTAGGAGGAGCCGGTGTAGTGGGTTTAGGGCATCTGGCGTCCGTGGAACCGGGATAACATTTAGGTCCAGGTGTAACTGGTGGTAAATATGTGGGAGGATTTAATGTCGTCGGCCGTGGAGGTTGTGGGCAGTTGGGATCAGGAGAACCGGGATAGCAAACTGGCTTAGGAGTTGTTGGCTTGGGGCACCTAGGATCAGTGCTACCTGGGAAGCATCTTGGAGGGGCAGGTGTTGTCGGCTTTGGACAACGAGGGTCTTGGCTGCCTGGGAAACAATTAGGAGGAGCAGGCGTTGTTGGTTTGGGACATCTAGGATCGGTGCTGCCTGGATAGCATCGTGGTGGTTCAGGTGTAGTTGGCTTAGGGCACCGAAAGTCTCGGTTACCGGGGTAGCAGTTAGGTGGAGCAGGTGTTGTGGGTTTAGGGCAACGCGGGTCTTGACTACCTGGGAAACAATTAGGAGGAGCAGGCGTTGTTGGTTTGGGACATCTAGGATCGGTGCTGCCTGGATAGCAGCGTGGTGGCTCAGGTGTAGTTGGCTTAGGGCACCGAGAGTCTCGGTTACCGGGGTAGCAGTTAGGAGGGGCAGGAGTGGTCGGCTTTGGACAGCGAGAGTCTTGGCTGCCTGGGAAACAGTTTGGAGGTGCCGGGGTCGTTGGTTTTGGACATCTGGGATCCGTGCTACCAGGGAAGCATCGAGGTGGTGTAGGCGTGGTCGTCTGAGGACATCTTGAATCTGTTGAACCGGGATAACATTTGGGTCCAGGTGTTACTGGTGGCAAATAAGTGGGTGGATTTAATGTCGTCGGTCGTAGAGGTTGAGGACATTTGGGATCAGGAGACCCAGGGTAACAGACTGGTTTCGGAGTAGTTGGTTTGGGACACCTAGAATCCGTGCTACCTGGGAAGCATTTTGGAGGTGCAGGAGTGGTGGGCTTAGGGCAGCGAGCGTCTTGGTTACCGGGGTAGCAGTTAGGTGGGGCAGGCGTCGTTGGTTTGGGACATCTAGGATCTGGGCTACCAGGGAAGCATCTAGGAGGAGCAGGCGTTGTTGGTTTAGGGCACCTAGGGTCTGTGCTTCCTGGGAAGCATCTTGGTGGGGCAGGAGTTGTAGGTTTAGGGCATCGAAGGTCCTGGCTGCCTGGGTAGCAGTTAGGAGGGGCTGGTGTTGTTGGCTTAGGACAACGTTGGTCGGTGTTTCCTGGATAACAGTTGGGTGGAGCAGGTGTTGTTGGTTTTGGGCACCTAGGATCAGTGCTACCTGGGAAGCACCTTGGTGGTGCAGGAGTTGTGGGCTTAGGACAGCGAGGGTCCTGGCTGCCAGGATAGCAGTTAGGAGGGGCTGGCGTCGTTGGTTTAGGACAACGTAGGTCAGTGTTACCGGGATAGCAATTTGGTGGGGCTGGTGTAGTTGGTTTTGGGCACCTAGGATCTGTGCTGCCTGGGAAGCATCTCGGTGGTGCAGGAGTGGTAGGCTTCGGGCAACGAGGATCTTGGTTACCTGGGTAGCAATTAGGAGGAGCTGGCGTAGTTGGTTTAGGACAACGTAGGTCAGTGTTACCGGGATAGCAGTTTGGTGGGGCTGGTGTAGTTGGTTTAGGGCACCTTGGATCAGTGCTACCTGGGAAACACCTTGGTGGTGCAGGAGTGATAGGCTTAGGGCAACGAGGGTCTTGGTTGCCAGGATAGCAATTAAGAGGAGCTGGTGTAGTTGGCTGAGGACATCTAGAATCAGTTGAACCAGGATAACATTTGGGTCCAGGTGTTACTGGTGGCAAATAGGTAGGCGGATTTAGAGTTGTAGGCCGTGGTGGTTGCGGACATTTAGGATCAGGAGATCCGGGGTAACAAACCGGCTTAGGAGGTGTTGGTGTTGTTGGTTTGGGGCAGCGAGGGTCTTGGCTACCGGGGTAGCAGTTAGGTGGAGCAGGTGTGGTTGGCTTTGGACAACGAGGGTCTGAGCTTCCGGGATAACAATTTGGTGGAGCTGGTGTCGTTGGTTTAGGGCATCTTGGATCTGTGCTACCAGGGTAGCAATTAGGAGGAGCTGGCGTTGTCGGTTTAGGACAACGTGGGTCAGTGTTACCGGGATAGCAGTTTGGTGGGGCTGGTGTAGTTGGTTTTGGGCACCTTGGATCAGTGCTACCTGGGAAGCACTTTGGTGGTGCAGGAGTTGTGGGCTTAGGACAGCGAGGGTCCTGGCTGCCAGGATAGCAGTTAGGAGGGGCTGGCGTTGTTGGTTTAGGACAACGTAGGTCAGTGTTACCGGGGTAGCAATTTGGTGGGGCTGGTGTAGTTGGTTTTGGGCACCTAGGATCTGTGCTGCCTGGGAAGCATCTCGGTGGTGCAGGAGTGGTAGGCTTCGGGCAACGAGGATCTTGGTTACCTGGGTAGCAATTAGGAGGAGCTGGCGTAGTTGGTTTAGGACAACGTAGGTCAGTGTTACCGGGATAGCAGTTTGGTGGGGCTGGTGTAGTTGGTTTAGGGCACCTTGGATCAGTGCTACCTGGGAAACACCTTGGTGGTGCAGGAGTGGTAGGCTTAGGGCAACGAGGATCTTGGTTGCCAGGATAGCAATTAGGAGGCGCTGGTGTAGTTGGCTGAGGACATCTAGAATCTGTTGAACCAGGATAACATTTGGGTCCAGGTGTTACTGGTGGCAAATAGGTAGGCGGATTTAGAGTTGTAGGCCGTGGTGGTTGCGGACATTTAGGATCAGGAGATCCGGGGTAACAAACCGGCTTAGGAGGTGTTGGTGTTGTTGGTTTGGGGCAACGAGGGTCTTGGCTTCCGGGGTAGCAGTTAGGTGGAGCAGGTGTAGTTGGCTTTGGACAACGAGGGTCTGAGCTTCCGGGATAACAATTTGGTGGAGCTGGTGTCGTTGGTTTAGGACATCTTGGATCTGTGCTACCAGGGTAGCAATTAGGAGGAGCTGGCGTTGTCGGTTTAGGACAACGTAGGTCAGTGTTACCGGGATAGCAGTTTGGTGGGGCTGGTGTTGTTGGTTTTGGGCACCTAGGATCAGTGCTACCTGGGAAGCACCTTGGTGGTGCAGGAGTTGTGGGCTTAGGACAGCGAGGGTCCTGGCTGCCAGGATAGCAGTTAGGAGGGGCTGGCGTTGTTGGTTTAGGACAACGTAGGTCAGTGTTACCGGGATAGCAGTTTGGTGGGGCTGGTGTAGTTGGTTTTGGGCACCTAGGATCTGTGCTGCCTGGGAAGCATCTCGGTGGTGCAGGAGTGGTAGGCTTCGGGCAACGAGGATCTTGGTTACCTGGGTAGCAATTAGGTGGAGCTGGCGTAGTTGGTTTAGGACAACGTAGGTCAGTGTTACCGGGATAGCAGTTTGGTGGGGCTGGTGTAGTTGGTTTTGGGCACCTTGGATCAGTGCTACCTGGGAAACACCTTGGTGGTGCAGGAGTGGTAGGCTTAGGGCATCGAGGGTCTTGATTGCCAGGATAGCAATTAGGAGGAGCTGGTGTAGTTGGCTGAGGACATCTAGAATCAGTTGAACCAGGATAACATTTGGGTCCAGGTGTTACTGGTGGCAAATAGGTAGGCGGATTTAGAGTTGTAGGCCGTGGTGGTTGCGGACATTTAGGATCAGGAGATCCGGGGTAACAAACCGGCTTAGGAGGTGTTGGTGTTGTTGGTTTGGGGCAGCGAGGGTCTTGGCTACCGGGGTAGCAGTTAGGTGGAGCAGGTGTGGTTGGCTTTGGACAACGAGGGTCTGAGCTTCCGGGATAACAATTTGGTGGAGCTGGTGTCGTTGGTTTAGGACATCTTGGATCTGTGCTACCAGGGTAGCAATTAGGAGGAGCTGGCGTTGTCGGTTTAGGACAACGTAGGTCAGTGTTACCAGGATAGCAGTTTGGTGGGGCTGGTGTAGTTGGTTTTGGGCACCTTGGATCAGTGCTACCTGGGAAGCACTTTGGTGGTGCAGGAGTTGTGGGCTTAGGACAGCGAGGGTCCTGGCTGCCAGGATAGCAGTTAGGAGGGGCTGGCGTTGTTGGTTTAGGACAACGTAGGTCAGTGTTACCGGGGTAGCAGTTTGGTGGGGCTGGTGTGGTGGGTTTTGGGCACCTAGGATCAGTGCTGCCTGGGAAGCATCTCGGTGGTGCAGGAGTTGTAGGCTTCGGGCAACGAGGATCTTGGTTACCTGGGTAGCAATTAGGAGGAGCTGGCGTAGTTGGTTTAGGACAACGTTGGTCAGTGTTACCAGGATAGCAGTTTGGTGGGGCTGGTGTAGTTGGTTTTGGGCACCTTGGATCAGTGCTACCTGGGAAACACCTTGGTGGTGCAGGAGTGGTAGGCTTAGGGCAACGAGGATCTTGGTTGCCAGGATAGCAATTAGGAGGCGCTGGTGTAGTTGGCTGAGGACATCTAGAATCTGTTGAACCAGGATAACATTTGGGTCCAGGTGTTACTGGTGGCAAATAGGTAGGCGGATTTAGAGTTGTAGGCCGTGGTGGTTGCGGACATTTAGGATCAGGAGATCCGGGGTAACAAACCGGCTTAGGAGGTGTTGGTGTTGTTGGTTTGGGGCAGCGAGGGTCTTGGCTACCGGGGTAGCAGTTAGGTGGAGCAGGTGTGGTTGGCTTTGGACAACGAGGGTCTGAGCTTCCGGGATAACAATTTGGTGGAGCTGGTGTCGTTGGTTTAGGACATCTTGGATCTGTGCTACCAGGGTAGCAATTAGGAGGAGCTGGCGTTGTCGGTTTAGGACAACGTAGGTCAGTGTTACCAGGATAGCAGTTTGGTGGGGCTGGTGTAGTTGGTTTTGGGCACCTTGGATCAGTGCTACCTGGGAAGCACTTTGGTGGTGCAGGAGTTGTGGGCTTAGGACAGCGAGGGTCCTGGCTGCCAGGATAGCAGTTAGGAGGGGCTGGCGTTGTTGGTTTAGGACAACGTAGGTCAGTGTTACCGGGGTAGCAGTTTGGTGGGGCTGGTGTGGTGGGTTTTGGGCACCTAGGATCAGTGCTGCCTGGGAAGCATCTCGGTGGTGCAGGAGTCGTAGGCTTCGGGCAACGAGGATCTTGGTTACCTGGGTAGCAATTAGGAGGAGCTGGCGTAGTTGGTTTAGGACAACGTTGGTCAGTGTTACCAGGATAGCAGTTTGGTGGGGCTGGTGTAGTTGGTTTAGGGCACCTTGGATCAGTGCTACCTGGGAAACACCTTGGTGGTGCAGGAGTGGTAGGCTTAGGGCAACGAGGATCTTGGTTGCCAGGATAGCAATTAGGAGGCGCTGGTGTAGTTGGCTGAGGACATCTAGAATCTGTTGAACCAGGATAACATTTGGGTCCAGGTGTTACTGGTGGCAAATAGGTAGGCGGATTTAGAGTTGTAGGCCGTGGTGGTTGCGGACATTTAGGATCAGGAGATCCGGGGTAACAAACCGGCTTAGGAGGTGTTGGTGTTGTTGGTTTGGGGCAGCGAGGGTCTTGGCTACCGGGGTAGCAGTTAGGTGGAGCAGGTGTGGTTGGCTTTGGACAACGAGGGTCTGAGCTTCCGGGATAACAATTTGGTGGAGCTGGTGTCGTTGGTTTAGGACATCTTGGATCTGTGCTGCCAGGGTAGCAATTAGGTGGAGCTGGCGTTGTCGGTTTAGGACAACGTAGGTCAGTGTTGCCGGGATAGCAGTTTGGTGGGGCTGGTGTAGTTGGTTTTGGGCACCTTGGATCAGTGCTACCTGGGAAGCACCTTGGTGGTGCAGGAGTTGTGGGCTTAGGACAGCGAGGGTCCTGGCTGCCAGGATAGCAGTTAGGAGGGGCTGGCGTTGTTGGTTTAGGACAACGTAGGTCATTGTTACCGGGATAGCAGTTTGGTGGGGCTGGTGTAGTTGGTTTTGGGCATCTAGGATCTGTGCTGCCTGGGAAGCATCTCGGTGGTGCAGGAGTGGTAGGTTTCGGGCAACGAGGATCTTGGTTACCAGGGTAGCAATTGGGCGGAGCTGGCGTGGTTGGTTTGGGACATCTAGGATCAGTGCTACCGGGGAAACATTTAGGAGGCGCAGGAGTAGTTTCTACTGGTGGCAGATAAGTGGGAGGATTTAATGTTGTCGGTCGCGGTGGTTGCGGACAGTTTGGATCAGGGGAACCGGGGTAACACGCAGGCTTTGTAGGTGTTGGTGTTGTTGGTTTGGGACATCTGGGATCTGTGCTGCCTGGGAAGCATCTTGGTGGCGCCGGTGTTGTTGGTTTTGGACAACGTGGGTCTGTGCTACCTGGGAAACAGTTAGGAGGGGCAGGTGTAGTTGGCTTTGGGCAACGTAGGTCTTGGCTGCCGGGGTAGCAGTTAGGTGGAGCTGGTGTAGTTGGTTTTGGGCACCTTGGATCTGTGCTGCCTGGAAAGCATTTAGGTGGTGCAGGAGTGGTAGGCTTAGGGCATCTAGCGTCCTGGCTGCCAGGATAGCAGTTAGGAGGGGCTGGCGTTGTTGGTTTTGGACAACGAGGGTCAGTGTTACCGGGATAGCAATTGGGTGGAGCTGGCGTGGTTGGTTTGGGACATCTAGGATCAGTGCTGCCAGGGAAGCATCGAGGTGGCTCAGTAGTTGTTGGCTTGGGACATCTCGGATCTGTGCTACCGGGGAAACATTTTAGAGGTGTAGGAGTAGTTTCTACTGGTGGCAGATAAGTGGGAGGATTAAATGTTGTCGGTCGCGGTGGTTGCGGACAGTTTGGATCAGGAGAACCGGGGAAACACACAGGCTTTGTTGGTGTTGGCGGTGTTGGTTTGGGACATCTAGGATCTGTGCTGCCTGGGTAGCAACGTGGTGAGTCTGGGGTTGTGGGTTTAGGGCATCTAGGATCACTTGATCCAGGGTAGCATCGAGGTGGTTCTGGCGTTGTGGGTTTAGGGCATCTAGGATCACTTGATCCAGGGTAGCATCGTGGTGGTTCAGGAGTCGTAGGTTTAGGACATCTTGGATCACTTGATCCTGGGAAGCAACGTGGCGGTTCAGGAGGCGTTGGTTTGGGGCACCTTGGGTCGCTGGATCCTGGGTAGCACCGAGGTGGTTCAGGTGTAGTTGGCCTTGGGCATCTAGGATCATTGGAACCAGGATAGCACTTAGGTGCTGGCGAAGTTGGTGGTAGGTATGTAGGCGGGTTAAGTGTCGTTGGTTTTGGTGGTTGAGGACATCTTCGGTCGGGTGAGCCTGGGTAGCAGACAGGTGTTGTTGGTGACGGGCACCGTAAATCTGTACTTCCTGGATAACAGTTTGGTGTAGAAGGCGTTGGCTGTTGCGGACACCGAGGATCGGCAGAACCAGGATAACACTTAAATTGTGGTTCAACAGTTATCCGTTGACAATTAGGATCGCGTGATCCTGGGTAACATTGTGTTGGTCTAATCGTGGTGGAAACCTCTTTGATTATTCCATCACAGCTGGAGTCACAGTTGTTTGTGCATAACTGCAATGAAAAACAGAAAGAAATGTCAATTAAGTTTTCCAATCCCAAAAAAATGAAGAATTAATCTAAAAAATTAATTTTATATGGTTTAAATATTTACCTCAACATTACAAGTTAGGTAGACCTGATCAGTTTCGGGGAAACGGAAAGCGCTAACTTTGCTATAAGCTATTAAAGTCGCCCCGCTTTTGCCTGTATTTGTTGTTTTCTGCCACAAGTCAATGAGTTTCCTTTTCCTGTAATAAAAATTTACATTTTAAAAGCAGTCTATACATTTAAACTGCCGGGACCTCTATTAATAATTAGCAGTTCAAAGCAGCTGGAGTTTAAATTGATTTCCTATATGTTTATAGGAAATCAATTTAAACTCAAATAAAAAATATGTTTAAAAACACGGTTACATTCACTATTTAAATTGGATTTAAATAAAGAAGTAAGTTAAAAAAAAAATGCTTCATCCGGTGATATTGAAGCGCGACCTTTTTTTTTTTTTTTTTACCGATGGGATATCATCAAATAACCCCTCCCGCTCTGGGCTGAGCAGGAGGGAGTGTCAGACTTCTACTGACTAAAACCCATCCATGTTCCTTCCTTTGCCCTTTATGTTCCAGGGCCGCGGTATCTCTTTCGAACAGTCCCGCAACCCTGGCAGGAAGCGCGACCCTTAAATAGTTGAAAAAAGGCTGACAGATGAGGTGAAGTAAAAAAGTATCAGTTTTCTTACTTGGGGCAACCCTCCTTGTCTGTAAGTTGAATCTTGCTGGTCTTAGGATTGTCGTAGCTGTCGCTGTCATAAGCCCAACAATCATGGATCTTTAGGCTGAACTGGTTTCTGACATCTTTGAGGTACACAAGGATTGTTAAATATTCGCCAATTTTGATCGAGTCTTTTAATGGAGTCGTCTGAAAACATTTATAAAGTTAACGATGCTGCTATTTATTCTTTTATTACTTAACTTTGTTCGTACTAATTCGGGATGACTATGCCCAGGCTGGGTGGCAAAATTTAATGTATATTTTGTAACTCGACTGTGCTGAATCAGGCTGACCCAAACATGTGTGTCGTACGCCTCAAAGTATTTTTTTTTATGTTACCACGTCATATGTAGTAACTTTTTCTCATCCATCATTTTAACATCGATTCCTATTCCAAAAATGTCTCCGATATACTTACGTTAGGAAAAACTCCTTTTTGTATGTCCATCCAGCACTCAACTCCTCCGGCGGGTCCTTCGACGGCGACCACATCGAGCATATCAACCATGAAAGGCTTCAGTTTCAGCGTGTGTTCCTCCCTCGAGGTGACCACTCCGGTCGACACTTCTATGGAAGTGCGAGCACATGACACCTGGAATATGAAAGTTGGAAAGACAATAAGTAAGTACCTATAATTTTGGATTTGGATGTAGCAAACCGTTGGAACGTCAGAAAACGAAAAAATTACACAAAATATTATACAAGGAGCATCTTTTTAGGAAGTCACTGTCATGTATCCAGAAATGTTCCAGATACAGGTGTTTCTTACAAGGACTTCAATTTTGTACCTTGCGAGCGAAGTCCTGGGATCCTTGCAGCAAGTCGTCAGCTTGGAACACAAGCACGTTGTCGATGGTACCGCACGCATTGCAAAGCGGCCGGGAGCCGCACCCATTCAGAGGTACTCGGAATGAGTACCGCGACTGACTGCCGCCCAATGACACGTATCTGAAAATTTACAAGTTGTCGACTTAGTGCATGTTTTGGAAAGATTTTGGAAAACTTCAGTTCTTGGTTCGATGGATCCAGAAAGCTGATGAGGGCCTACCCGATAATGAACTTGGTTGTCAGTCAGAAACAAGTGGTTAGCTGTTTTTCCCAAACGGCTACGTGTAAAGCATCAACAGGGTCTTAATAATATGTCGTCGCTCATTTAATAATGAGGAACTACATAATAATATTATGATTGCCCAGAATAGACAAAAAGAGTAACATATTTACAACGGTCCCTGATTTTGTAAATGATTCTATACTTTGCAAAAACAAAAGTGATTTGTTCAAATTAGGATAAGCACTACTAATAAGACTAGGTGCTAGGTGCGATTAGGACTAGCACTTTATGAACGTGAAAAATAACATAAAAAGGTTAGAGGGTATTCTTAGGGGTACACAGGTCCCCAAAACGCTCACCTTTCACCAGTTTCAGGTGTTTTAGCTGGGAAGACGAACTGGTGGAACAAACATCCCAGTAACAAATCTGTCTCCTAAGTTAGACGAACTTGATTCTGTAAAATGCATAAACTGTACTTACTTGCACTTCGGATCATTTAGGAATCCCTTACTATAAATGATACCATCGAAAATGTCGGCGAACTCGACACTGACGTCGATATAGTCGCCGGAACATTGCACATCGATGTCAGGGGACAAGGGCGAGTCGGCGGCCCTCGACCCTCTGAAGAACACGACCCCAGCATCCTCACTGCTTTCGTAGTAAAGTGAGAGCGCATTGTCGCCAGATAGCTCGCGGTTTAGCTCAACCGCGGTGAGCGTTTGTGAGTCATCTGAAACAGCTGTAGCGAGCGACAGCTACAGCAACATTTATATATTAATTTTTATGGAACAGTATTAATCATTGATAGGTATAGTATTTTCCCAAAAACTCATGTCTTATGTTCTTATAAAACCGCGGAGAACGATTTTAAAATTGATAATACTCGTTCGCTCTACCTATTTACTTTGTACTTACTAATTGTGTTTGTTGCAAAAATATAAACCATGATATAGGATAGTTGTGTATTCAATTAAAAATTTGTTAGAATTTACCTACTTAACGTTTATGTTGCGCGTTTTACTAAGGTCTCAGAGTAAATAATTAACAAATAGGAAAGATAAGAGGAATAATACAACTCCATGTAACTCTTCGTCAAGCACACAAGGATCTCTGTGAGATGACGGCACTTATTATCGTTCAATCTGTAATTTATTGTTCGCGACTGCACAATGAGCACTAACTCTCACGTACTTAATTTGGTGTCACAAACCACCGCACAATATGAAAACTAAAACATGCTCCATAATATCAAAATATAGGTACTTGAAGTCAAATTGCTGAGTCAGTATTTGGTTTAAGTTAAAAATTGGTACCTAGGGCGTAATTGTATTTGCATTTTTCGAATACTATAGTCCAACGAATGACAGTTCCAAAGAAGCGGACCATTTACCGCTTATTTATTTTATTTTTGTAATAATCTCAAGCGCCTTCGGAATTCAGTACCAAAATTAAGCTAACGCAAAACTTACGTATTTTTCGAAACACTGAGCTAAACCACAGCTGTTTTAATTATACTCGTAATCGTCAATGATGCTTATGAATATGATTGATCGAGCTATTGTGTGAAATATTACGATTCTTATAAAGCAACAGCTTCTATTGTCACGTCACAAGCTTAAAGTTGTCGAAATCATCATAAGTACCTATTTCATCAAACCATACAGTTCCAAATAAAAAGTTAAGAAACAATGCTTACGAAGTCGCATGCTAAATACATTGAAAGTTCGGGATCTCTATCAAAACATAATAAATTGTATTTGTATATTACTTCATTTGGCTGTTGCGTTCTTTTGGAAGCTGTAGGAAAATTGTTACGAAATTATTTAAATGAGAGAATGTGTGCACCATTGACCTTAAGGTTTGGTTATTGTTAGGTCAGCGAAGCAATAGTTTCGATAAACTACGCATTAACCTAATTATTTGTTTGTCTCGTAATTCAATTTTCAAAAACATGCCGTGGCTCAAGTAATGGAATATGAATTAGTCATTGATTATGTATAAGTCACATAATTATTGTTGTAGATATAAACGAGAGAGGGACATACCTGCACGAGTGCAATCAGTGCCGCTATGCGCATGACAGCCGCTTCATGGGGCCCTGAAATTTAGAAAACACACATTTTAAGTTTTAACACAGAAAAATAAAAGAGAAAATTGTTTACAAGAGAACAAACCAACACTATTGTTTATAAAAGGTGTAACAAGACCCTTCACGAAGCCGAAAGGCACTTGTTCTCCCCGTCATTGCGATATTTTTTTTTTGTTCTAGACCATACCTGAGAACCTTCTAGTTACGGAGATATTGGGGGTCAAAGTTCCAACTTTTTCACAAGCTTTTTTTAAATACTTATTTTTATTGTAAGATTTTTACTGTAAACACCTCCACGACCTCCGTACCATTCAATCCATCCACCAGCACAATGTGTTGAGTGCGTTACATTGAGTCCTACCGTAAAACGTGTTTTTCACCATAAAAAAAAAGTCGTTTCCCAGGAATAATATGATAATTTTGCGTAAAGTTACTTAGTTTGATGTACATAATGCTTGGTTGACGGCTTCTTGAAGGTTCCTGTTACACCCTGTATGTTTCTTTTTGATCGCATGACTTTAAGGTAAGTGGTGAAAAATGCCCATTTTCTTCAATTAATTATTTTTAATCGATAAGACAGGATCTGAGTTTTGCCATGCATAACCGTTCCATCTGAATCTTGATATTTTTTTAATGTACCGTAAGAATTTTCCACAACACGTAGCGTACGTTTTCGCCTTGAATTTTATTATCCGTAAAATCATAGTACATAAAAGTAAGCTCTTCAAATTATGATGTAGATACGAAATAGATGTTACGAAAACTATAATCAATTACAATTTATACTGAATGCGAAGAGTTTCTCAATTAGACAGCCTCTATCATATAGACAGAAGTAATGGGCTTTTAAACAGTTTTGAATGATATTCGAGAAGAAGTGAAATGTTATATTCAATCAGTCACTCAGGTATACCGAGTACTAGCATTGACGAAATGATAAGCTTAGTAATTGTTGCTTGCAAAGAACTTTAATACTGAAAAATATTTCAAAACTGTCGGTGTTAACTTGAAACGAACTTTGGTAATGATCATTTCACAAGTTTTTCTTCATAGGTCAATTATTACCAGTAACATCAATTAAGCTCTTACAACAAAAAAATCTTATAAATAATATGAATGCGAATGTATTAACGTGACTATTATTAAGAGTGTCTAATTCTGTAAAAATACTTAGAACCTGGTTTGGCAAAACAATAGTGATCGTAATGATTTAGAAATGACGTAATAAATAATAAACTTTCAGCAGGACTCATATTTATGTAAATTGCCAAGAGTATTAAACAATTACAGTTCAAGAAAGTTAATCAAATTCCACGAAGAAGCTCGGGAATTTCCTCCGAGATTACATAAAGCAACAAAGATTGCAAAAAGCCCTAATTAAATTAATATAGCTTCTTATTATTCATAATGAGGCTTTATAATATAAAAGCCATGATTAATAGTAAAAAAAAACTGCCATAACAAATTCATAATGAAACCTCAACACATATTTAATCAGCATCAAATTATAAACCGATTAATATTTAGTGACAATATTTTTAACGCCTCAATCAATCAAAGGCTTCCTATTATTAAATCCGAGTTCTCTGTATTCATAAGGTCTATTATAATAATATTGTTAATGGCTTAAGTGGCAGCTCACGAAGACGATTTAATTGTAAGGTTGCATCTTGGATTCGTGAGGTCAGTCCCGTGAACCGTGCCTGAAGTATTTCCGCGTGTTATTTCGTCATAGGGTCTTCAATTAAACGTTCCAGGACTGTTTCGACACTCTTCTCTTGTGTTTCTTTAGGTTTCTATTCATTGATTAGATTATATTAACCATCGTGTTTTACAATAGCCTTTGACCGTGGTTTCGTACGTGTAGAGATCAGAATCCCACGGAAACTTACGAATATCGGGATTAAATGTATTCTATTTAAATAAAAACCAAATTTTATCCAAAGCTTTTCAGCCGTCAAGGCGTGAAAAGGTATCAGTCATTAAAAACGTATATACACTATAGTAAAAAATATTGTACGGATGAATAAGGTACGTTTTAAAATTTTTGACGACTTCGACACCGACGACGGGTTTCTGCTAAGATGGTTTCACACTATCATGAGAATGGTAGAAAATGTCATAAAGTAATGTTACAAGCTCGTTAATTTCTGTTCAAGGCATTCCAAGATATTGGACAATATCGATTCGGTTTCTATGTGACAGTGATGCAATTTGAAATTCGTTGGTTGATTTGGTTGTTTTCTGAATATTTCACCAAACAAGATTCTTCACAATAGTAGCTCACTGTGACTTGGTTGCGTACGAAATACCTATTGGTTTTATCTCAGTAATTAATACTAATCGGCCTTAACAATAGCAACTCCTAGTGTTTCCCAAGTTTTTGTGTGTTCGCGTTGAAGAAACACTAATTTGTATTGTTCCCGCATGGGTGATCGATTACGCGACGATCAATTCTTTAGTAACCTATCTTTTGATTTACGATAACTCATTAGTAGTGTGAATTAATTACTCGATAATATTATAAAATTTAAAATAGGTAATGTATGAGAACGTATTAAACTTGAAAGTTGATTTGATTTTTACAAGCACTATTGTGCCTTATGTCATTAAAATGTATTCATATAAGATGATGTCAAAACATATTTTTAATTTGCTTGTATTAGGCTGTAAAGGTCAAGCTGATGCTTAGCCATAATTTGTAAGAAATGAAATACTTTGAATAAATAAAATATTTCGTATATTTGACCTTTGAATTGAATGAGGAAAGCTTAATTTACCGTAGTTACAAAAAGTTCAAAAGATATTTAAGTCTAGGCGTTTAACGAGCTCAAACTATTTGGAGAAGTGAATAATTAGCGAGCACCAGAAGTTTAAATACAGACACTGATTTAATTAGAATTTACGTAATTACTTTAATGATCCACAAATGTACCAAGGTCAAAATTGTTTAACAAGCCTGTACATAAATTACATCTAATCCACGCATATATTCGGTAAAGTTCATCAGGTCAACGTATTTAAGTAATCCATGTTTTTGCTGTAATTATTTGAATAGCCCTCGCTGCTCGAGCTAATTGTGTTCTTGTTTTTAGGCTTTATAAGGCAAGGTATTTTTATTTTATTTTATTCATTCAAACTTTATGCACAAGTAAAAACTGTACAAAGGCGGACTTAATGCCTTGGGCATTTTCTACCAGTCTACCTTAGGGTGATGCAGAGACAATACACAGTAGGTGCATTAACAGAAAATAAATGAAAACTATATGATTCAACGTATCATTCCTATATCATTGTTTACCGTATTCGAAGAGCACTTGATTACTTTAATATTTGTACCATCATCATCATCATCATTTCAGCCGAAAGACGTCCACTGCTGGACATAGGCCTCCCCCAAGTGTCGCCACACTGACCGGTCCCGTGCGACTCGCATCCAGCGGATCCCCGCAACCTTCACCAGGTCATACGCAAACATATATATTATGCAGATGTTCTATTTTTCACATGCCGCGGTTCAATAAAATTAGATTTTTATTAACGTTCAGTGGCGGTGTCATCGAATTATTTCAATGTTTAGTGTGTCACGGCCGCCGTGACTTCATCGTATCGTAAACCCTCTGCCCTAGACCGGTTCGACTGGTTGATGT
Organism: Eugnorisma glareosa; assembly: GCA_947578425.1. Lineage (NCBI taxonomy): Eukaryota > Metazoa > Arthropoda > Insecta > Lepidoptera > Noctuidae > Eugnorisma > Eugnorisma glareosa. The sequence continues at coordinate 11,072,624 of OX387960.1, read as the reverse complement.
GCATCGCAATACATCGGTGATCCGCCCAGAATCGCGACGCAGCATTCGTATATCTGTTAAACAAGGGCCGTGGACTTATTTGATTGTTATCGACTCATCCCATACAAGTGAAGTTCGAAGCGTGCTATAATGGTGCTGTTACGTGCTTACAATGCGACACGCAATCCTTACCCAGATTAAACTCTGATAAACAGATAGATGCTATTTAGTCTTCGCCTTTGCATACCAATTTTTAGGCTAAGCATTCTTCATTAAAGTATTTTGTAAAGGATCCAAAGATGTCTCATGCAGATGAATATATTCCTATCGTCACGAGGTGGTTAGGAACTTGAATGTCAGCTGCTTGTGAAGGGCCTGATATTTGGCATTCCTGTCTCTAATGGTACTGGTGTCGTTTCATTTTATGCTTATTCAAAATTCGATCAGATTAGGAGGAATGTAGGAGGATAATAATATATGGAGTAATCATTGCAAGGATAAAAAGCATTCTGCGAAAAAAACGATAAAAAACCGATTTCGAAAAAGACAAAAAAAGTCTAAAATAACTATACTTTTTGACACCGACTTCCGAAAGTAAAGTTATTTCAGACGTTTTTTTTGTCTTTTTGGAAGTTGGTCTTTTACGCAGAAACTTTTTTATGTTACCTTTTTTAGTTGTAGTTTAGCACACAAATTCTTGTCACGAAACAATTTCTTACATTGTAACTAGCTGTTATTACGGAACCATCATGTCATCTATATAGCCCATGAAGAAAAAATACATACTCAAGGAAAAAAAACAAATTACTGAAGCGATTTTGATGAAATTTCTATGGGACCAATCGGGAACGACACGGTCAAAAAAAAAAAACAATTTTTATCGGTTCATAAATGACGGAACTACGAGGTAACAAAAAATCTGAAAAAAATTTATATATAGCCGAATTGAGAACCTTTTTGAAGAAAGTCGGTTAAAAATCAAAATCGAAAGTGATGATCGATCGGTTGTGAATAAAAAATCATAACTTACAAGGTAAATTAGGTATTTATCTAATTAGAAGTCAGTCAGTCAGTCTAGCTAGAAAGAAGTGACATATTATTAGCATAACTTTTACTCATTTAGTAGAAGACAGTCCTAAATGCCCAAAAATTAGTAATGAAAGAAGTTAAAGTATCCGCTCATAACTCAAACCCAACAAAACTTTTCAAAGGTTTCGAAATCCGTATTCCGCACACGTGAAGAATCCATAACGAATGGTCAGTCACAATGTTTCCAACAATTTGTTATTGTTTACGGATCGTTTCTCGCTTTTGTTGTTCCGACGCACAGTTGCGTAAATTATCATGTTCACGGTTTAACAATTACATTATTAATTACTGACAAAGTTCTACAATAGTAATTAAATTTTATTCTAAATTGAACGTGGGAATATTGTGATTCAGAATAGGTTTGCGTTCATGATTGTCAATGGGCTGCATAAGACTAGGAAGTGGGGCTTGACATGACCCCATCGTGGACTAATAGGTTCCTCTTAACTCTTGGAGATGGAAATCTATGACGTCGGTTAAAGTAGGTAAATGTCTTTATACGGGATGCGATGATATCAGTTTGAAATAAATACTGCTGGGTACCTACTTATTTATGTACAACCAGTGTTCCCCTGATTTAGCAATTAAGGCGATTATGTCTTTTCTTCCTATAATGGGTGTAAAAAGACTCTTCACGAAACCGAAAGGCACTTGTGTCATTGCGATTTTTTTTTGTTCTGGGCCATACCTAGGAACTTTCTTCTACAGAGATATATGAGGTCAAGTTCCGCCTTTTTCATAAGTTTAAAAAAAAAACGTAAGTTTTAACTGTTATAAATTTAAGCACTTCCAAAACCCCTCTACTAAGCATAAATTCGCACAATGTTTGAGTGTGTTACATTTAGTCCTACCATACACCGTGTATTTTCACCAAAAAAAAAGTCGCACAGCAATAATTTTTGCTATAAGTTACAAAATTTGTTGTACAGAATGCTTGGTTGACGGCTTCGTGAAGGGTCTGTATCCACCTTGTATGAACTGTAGACATCTCATCTTTTCTTTTAACCAAGATCGGCCAGAAGGTTTAGACAAGAGGCAAGCGTTTTAAGGTGAAAGCGTCAGGGTTGCCCGCGATATTCAAATTTTCTTAGGTTTTGTGCAATTTGCAGGTCAGTGTCAGGTTGTATACGAGTATTGATAAAAAAGAGTCGCGCCAGTAACACGTATGTAATTACAGAATTTTAATAATTAAATCATTAATAAAACCCTCGAAGATAATTATATAATTAACCCTATTCCGTAACTATTTCATGAAAAAGTCATTCAATGGGGTTAAATGAACTTAACAGGGTTGTACTTAGTGATTTTAATGATTATAATTCTGTAACTACATACGTGTTACTGGCGCGACTCATATTTCATCAACATACAACCTGACACTGACCTGCAAATTGCAATAAACGTAAGAAAATTTGAATTTCGCGGGCTACCCTGACGTTTCCACCTTAAAAGCGTTTCGTATTTCTTCAACCGACTATCAATGGGATTGACACAAGCTTTTCTGTAACTTTGTATGTTGTTGATTTTTCAATCATCGCTTACATCAGATAGAATGATACTTTGGCTGAGCCTTCAGCCCATTCAAAATCTTTCATAAGTTCTCATAAACTTTAGTATTGAATGGTACCGCGGCGCTGGCAGTGTCACTTCCAAACCATTTAAAAGAATGCAAATGACTACTACACATAAGTACGAGAAGCAAGTAAAAGTTACATAAGTACATTTGCATAGGTATTGGACGTTACGTAAACTCTTTTATCTTGCGTTACCAAGCCCTTGGTATATGTTCGAGTACTTGCGAGACTATCTAAAAATTCTAATATCGGGGGAATAAACAGAATGGGGTACCTATGTGCAACCCAACACAAATTGTCGCCAGCTAATTGAGTAAAATATATTTTTTCTATTTATTTCTTTCTAATATCTAAATAACAGCTTTTTACTGAATGCTCATGAAAATATATAAGGTCTATCTGTTCATACACGAAATCTCTTATGGGGTCATTTTACTCATCATTATGAACAACTTTTACTATGGGACCAGGGATGAAGTACAATGACCCCTTAAGAGATTTCGTGTATGAATAGATAGACCTTATATAGGGCTCTTATAACAAAATCGCATTTTTTTGTCTCTCTGTTTCGGCTAATCTCCGAAACGGCTGGGCCGATTTTTACGGGACTTTTACTGGCAGCATGTTGTAAGGTCTAACATAAGTTACTTTTATTAAAAAAAAAACGGTTCCGTGCAAAAAAAAAACCATTGAAATTGTGAACAAAATTCCATTCAAAAAGGGAAGTAATATTTTTTATAATAATTTCACGCGAACGAAGGTCGCGGGCAACAGCTAGTAATAAAGTATTTCTTAACTTCAGCTGCATCTTCGGTAAAAATAATCTCAATTTACGTCATACAGTCTTATATCAATCGTTTTCAAGGCAAACCTCACGATCTTTGACCATTTAAAACATTTATGAGAATCGTGGGACAGTTTTTCTTAATAATATAATTTCATAACGCTGTTACTCAATATTTCAAGGCGGTCAAGCAATGAATCTTCAGTGTATCTACCCCTTAATTACACCTTATAACTCTGAACCTTAATTCGTGGTCGGCAATTTGTGTCGGTACCAATATTACAACATTTTGCGGTCTGATGGAGAATCTTATAATTTCGTGTTTAACAGATGAAATCACTTAGCTTGTGGGTAATTTATATTGGGAAGCAGTTAACGAGAATTTATCAATTATTATCAGTGGGAACGTCTCGTTTACCAAGATTTATGAAAATGCTGATGTTAATCCTCATTATGAAAATTATCTAGACAATACGGGGTGGAATTTTTTATCACTTATTTTCATCTCTGAATGATGTACCTACTGAATACGTGGTAACTGTTTTCGCGTCGGTGTTCCTCCACCCCGTATATGCAATGAAATGTTATCTGTATCTAGCTTATACTGCGCCCCACGAAAGATGAGACTTGAGACTAACGCGCATGCACGGCGCCTCCCGCGCTCATTTCGCCGCTCTGATGACGCCCGATCCTAAGGGACGCCGGTAAGCCGCCTCAGATCTCATACCACTACAGAGTCCACTGCGCAAGTCAAACTACGTGTTCTGTCAAGTCTCATCTTTCGTGGTGCGTATTTGTACATACGCTATCATTTAAGTTGCATCCATCATCGTAACTCAAAAACACCATAATTCATTGAACATAAATTACACTTCTTTGCAAAATAAATTAAGAAATAGTAGGTCGTGAACTTCTGACCAGTACTTATAATACGATTTAAGTAATAATATTGCGTGTTCAAAATAGTACACATTACTTTTAACATTATTAAGAAAATATTTAAAGTGGAATGACTGTTTAAACACCGAACATAAACAACTTAATTGTATTCCAATTAAGGTAAGCCTTTACAAATTCTTATGGTAATATACAAAATAATCTGTCGGGGAATGCAGTGATGAAACTGGTGAATTACCTGGAACAACAAACAAACAATTATGAATAGACAATTCCAACAGTTTTTACTAAACAAAGAGGTGTGTTATTATTTTCAATTAAATCAATAGATACAGTAATCGAAACACATAAAGTTTATAGACGGGACATCCGAGTCACGTCGGTATTATTATTGAACATCACGATGTTCCTAATAATATGTCATTGAAAGACAAACTCAATCATTGATGCAATGGTTAATGTGGAATATTGTATGACTTCATGAGTAACATAACGCAAAACGGTCCCTATGTCATCATCCATTACGCCCACTTTAAATTAGCAAATTATAATAATGCATTCTATAATTTTCATGACACAGCAATAATTAGAAAAGTAAACGTGTATAATATTGGTTCGAATCGGTGAGAACGCATGAAACTGTGCCCACTTATCGACCCCGGTACTAGGTCAATTGATTCGTTGCAGTTTACTATTTCAATGTATAATTTACACACGCCTTTTAAATTGTAATTAATCGCTGCAATAAACTATTAGATTACAAACATGGTTTTATTCTTATATAAATTTTATAGGACGAGTACAATTTAGAACAAAGGTGGAATTCATAAACAGAATGTAAGAGAAGACAATTATAACGTAGAACAAATTCGAACTATTATTTATTTATTGGATAAGCTATCGTTAAGTTTTAAATAAGTTACATCCATGCATCGTCATTGGTTTAAAATGCTCTGTATAACCTTTACAGCGGCGTGTCAGGTCAGACATGACGGCGCGGGCGCAGGACCGAACGGTCGATTGTAAAGATCATCCAATAAATCCACGCATCCGTTCACCTGTGTGAATGTACTCATGTTTCTCATTGAGTACTTGCACGAAGACAAGATTACATTATGAATCAATTGGAGCGATAGCTAAACCTACTGGCTGAAATCGTGGTGGAAAATCTTTAATTTCGTGTTGAATCAAATTTTACAATGTACATAAATTCAGATGGGATCCTTTTCAAAATTATGTTAACGAGCTCGTAAAGAATTATTCAATTAGTGATCTGTTCTTTTATCTTGAACTGTTTCCAAGTGACATTCTCAGTTCATTTATATCGCTTTAAAATATTGTAGACCTTTCGTCGCAACATGTAAGTTTACGCTGATATTCTCTACGAGATGCTCACAAACGATGCGGCTTGCTCAAGTTGGGTACCGTTCTCACGATTACGTTCATTAACTTTATCTTTTGATGTATTTTTAGCCATCTCATATTGATTGATACTATTAACGAAATCATTGAATTTTCAGTCACGTGCTTTAGAATTTATTTCATCTTTAGTAGTTTGTGGTTCTTTATTAACTTTATTTGCATTCATGCCTTTTATAATTGGGTTTCCTAATCCTCTATAGTTGCTCAAGTTATTCATTTTATGATCAAATTATTTTCATATTAGGTACCATCCGAATTGGTAACATCTTATAACCATCGTTCATATATGGCACAAAATGATCATGGGCGTGTGATTTAATGTCCGTACCGTGAAACCATGAAGCAATCTAATTACCTACATCGTTACCCTTTGTAAATAAAGATGATACATCGAAACTCGGCTGAGCATTAAAGCTTTACGAAGTCGGTCGTCGATCAAGTAAAGGTTAAATTTTGTATATTGTATTAAAGTGGCTACATAAGGCAGGTTTGCACCATCCATACAAGTAGTAGGTTGAAGATAAACGTGCAGCGTTTGATTCCCAAAACGGATAGCAAAAATTCCCACAGTATTGATGTTTATACCAAAATATCGCTCGATTTTAATTACAACGTTTTTAGATATATTCAAGGGCGTGTCTATTTATTGCCGTGTAAAGTTAAAACAATGGCGGAGTCAGTTGGGCAATCTGGTGGGTGTCATTTCATAAAGCCTTGGACAATGGAAGGTGCCACTGGTTTCTCACAGACTCGCTAAAAAGTAAAAACGCAAATCTAAATGACGAAATATGGTCAAACGGATGCGGTTAGCATATCGTAATTATTTGACTTTAGATGGACAGTATCACAGTAAAGTTTGCTAAGTTTGGAGGGCATTCATTGGTGGCAAGTGGTCACAAAGTACATCTAAATGCACAGACCTACCTTAATGATAAATCCCTACCAATCGAACACCATAGAAAAGTGTGTAATCAACTTGAAGCAAGTTTGCGTTCCTAGCTACAATTCCGAACACGCTTCAGATAAAAAATCTTGATTTATTAATAAATACAAGTGGTTTATTGTCATTAGTAAACCGCAATAAAAAAGGTCAAAATATTACCTAATCGTGTCACAAGATGACCATTAAAAATAATTTAAGTGCCTTTTAAATTATCCGCGGTTAGCATTTGGAGGACATTTTCATCCTATTTGCTGAGACGCAGACAAAGTTATTTTAATGTATACGGTTTTAACTAAATTGAAATCATCATGACATGACTAAAAATGGCAAACCTTATTGACTATTTTCGTATTTTGAATACGTTAAGTTTCCAAGGAAACTAAAAATCGTTCGATGAATATATATATAACACAGTACGGGCGGTCTATTTATGTGAAGCTGGTACCGTAGCTATTTCCATAGTTATTTATTCCTTCGATTATTTCTTCCACTTTTTGGGGCTCCATATTTTCAAACCAATTCAGAACCCTTTTGCCTGCCCTCTGCCTTCTGTCTGTATTGCGATCGTATTATGTTTCCGTACGTCACAGAAGTTTCTTACTGACTTCATTCTATCTACGGAACTAGTGATATCGATTTGTCATCAGTTAATACTGAAACTATCTATAAATATATATTATACCTACTGACAAATTGAATTAATCCAAATATGGTGATTAACTTAAATATATTTATATTCTGTCTTCCTGGATTGTGCACTTTGTCTTATAAAGTTCACAGTTCATGCGCTTTATGGATAGATTGAGATAATCTGCTCAGAGCCCCGGCTCACTTTGATGTGAAATGTTAGAGGAATGTTGTTTCTAGGGATCCGTGGAAGGTTTATTATATAGGTAAATATTTAATAATTACGGAAAATTAATATGTTAATTGCTAACAGTAGTCGCTACCTGAGTAGATATGTTGGTAGTCGACCTCTTAATTGCTAAACAGCAGTTCCCAATATATTGAAAGTTCTTAGAGGTTAGAACTATGTAACTGTCACTTATACCGATACTACCAATGGAATCATTCTTGTGTTCGAACCCAGAGGTTATTTTATTAAAATATCCTCGGTATGTTCGATTCGCATTCTTCCTTGAAACTTATGCCTTTGGCACTCACGTTCAATAAAACAATTAATCCTAATGAATGACACTGGATAATGTGAACCAACATTATTGTTAATTGAAAAATAATAATGTGAGATATTATTGTTATTGTCGACAACTGCTTGATTAGCCTTGACCTTTCACTAATATATTATCATTTCGAATTGTTAATTTTATTTGAATTCAGATTATAAAGCTGATAGGTCCGAGGCAAATGGCAACAACAAAAGTGTTAATTTATTTGCTTTTTCGCAATTGAATAAACATGTTTGTCTACTTTTTTGGCCAACCGGTTTTTACTTTCATCTGTAGGTAGGTGTATGAATGAATTTAGTAAGTAACCTTGGCATTGACATAACGACCCATATACGGAACTAAAAAGGGAAATATTCCATTTGTGTCCGGAACCAGTTTTTTTTTCGTTTTCAATCACACGTGTATATTTACAATCTTTGCCTGAGAAGAATCATTTCTAAAAAAAGCTTGCTTGCCTATAATGTGGTTGCTATGTCAATATTATCTGGATTCATTATTTGACAGCTTTTTTATTTATTCGAGGAGGTCGTAAAACCCAGTCGTCAATTTATATTTTTAAATTAATGGGCGCATTCATTATTCAGGAAACTAATGACATAGAACAAATACCCGTTTTCTAAAAGATTAAAATAATAATGGCGACTAAATGATCGTAAAATTTTATTACATTGTATTGTAAACAAAACATACTAAACTAATTAAAATTGATAGGTGCCTTCATAACTTAGCTCAAGAATTCGCATAATATTCATTGGTTTCTTTAATCGTGTCATCGCAGTAATATTCATCTTAAACGTTATTCTCACACTCATCACTTTAACAGCTACAAAGTATTACAACATCGCCATATTACCAGCCAAATGTTAGGTTATTCAAGCAGATTGCTTGTTCGGTGGTTCGACAGCAAAAAATCGTAAATGCCATATCTGTCAGACCAGAGGTCAGATCTTGAGACCTCGGGATGAATCACGAATGCAGTGCAGATGGCTACCATCCATTCCATTCATTTACGTTATTAAAGTCGGTTCACGATTTCATTAACATGGATTTAAATCTATGTCGTAATTTTGTTCTGGTGTAATTTAACATATTTCCGGACAATAATGCCTATGTTTTAGTCATTGAAGTCGTAGTTACGCACGATTAGTCTGAAATGTGTTTATTATTGATCAGGGGGTCTAAAATGGCCGCTCTAGTAGAATCATGATAGGATATTAATATGAATTACTTTACAATTCGTAAAATGGTGATAATTCATAATATTAACTTTGTCTGTGACGGTTTTAAGAAATTTAGCTTGATTCATAATTATTATCCAATTATAGATGCCCAGCCCATTAAATAAAAACCAGCCAAGTGACATAGAAACCCCGCATGTATACTCGTATAGGTTTGAAGAAAAAAATATTTTTTTGTGATTACGATGGTGGTCCCATAGAGAAATTGTTCAGTTTGATGGTCCGTACCACAGTAATCCATATGATTATACCCTTTCTGTTACACGCTGTATAAGGGTTCCGTTTTTTGCCATTTGCCTACGGAACTCTAAAAAGAACAAAGGCTGAAGATCCGATGCATTAAATATAATTGTGTTAGGTTTATGTTGTAAAGTTAAATTAATAGCCACTTAAGTTTCATTTCAAAATAATGTTGTGTCAAATACGAAAAAATAGCATAACTCTTTACAAAGAAATCTTGTCAATCGATTGAGATAAATAACCACGTGTTTTAAAGGTTTACATAATTTGGTAGAACAAGTTAAACATGAATTGATCTCGGCATTATGTTAAATTAATGTAATTAGGTGGTCATTGATATTTGCAAAAAAGGTTTATCATTGACCACTCCAGGCTTTCACCGACAGGGCACGCCACAATAGTGGCGATAAGTCCCCTCTTTGAGGAGTGGCTAGAGAGGCGCCACGGCGCCCTCACCTTCCGCCTGACGCAGGTCCTCACCGGACACGGTTGTTTCGGGAGGTTCCTGCACCGAATCGGGCGGGAGGAAACGCCCGGGTGCTACCATTGTGAGGATCGACCGGAGGACACGGTGGAGCACACGGTGGAGATCTGCCCCGCGTGGGCGGAGCACCGCCGTGTCCTCGTAGCGGCGATCGGCGGCGGCGACCTCTCGCTTCCGGCCTTGGTTCAATCCATGGTCCGGAGCGAGACGGAATGGGACGCCGTCACCTCCTTCTGCGAAGCAGTCATGCTAGCGAAGGAGGTGGCGGAACGTGAGAGGGAGAGAACCTCACGTCCCAGCCGCCGCGGGAGACGCACCGGGCGTCGGGGGCCACGTGGTGGCCCCCGGCCACCGTAGGCGCGGGCCTGTGGACGGTGAGCTATGGGCTAGCTCGCCGTCCGTCCGTCTTATGACGACAGGCCGTGTCGACGGCGCGTTCGTGTTCCACGCGCGCCTCAAGGAGAGTCAGCAAACAGGGAGGGGTCCGTAAGGACCGACGCCTGCCAGGGTTGCGGGACTGTTCGAAAGAGATACCGCGGCCCTGGAACACAAAGGGCAAAAGAAGGAACATGGATGGGTTTTAGTCAGTAAAAGTCTGACACTCCCTCCTGCTCAGCCCAGAGCGGGAGGGGTTATTTGATGATTTCCCATCGGTAAAAAAAAAAAAAAAAAAAAAAAAAAAAAGGCTTTCACCGACCAATAGCTACAAAAAAAAACTGTAAACTGTCCAATATTCTCATGATAACTGACATAAGAGCGAGTTGCCAGTGTCTACCGTAGCCTTTATAATTTTATTATTAACTAGCTGTTGCCCGCGGCTTCGCTTGCGTTTTAGTCGGAAATTATCCCACGGGCACGTTGTAAAGCGTATGGCACTCGGGGGTAATGTAACCTCCTATTAGTGAAATAATTTTTAAAATCGGTTCAGGAGATCCAGAGATTAGCGACTATAAACTTACAAAGTTTACCTATATATAATATTAGTATAGAAGTATAGATGTATGATGTAGGTTTAGTCAAATTGAAATGTTAAAAATAATGGTAGACTAAGGAGTACGTATTGCTTAGAGATGCATTACTTACTTAACATTTAACGAAGAACATTAATGACATAAGACAATGGATGATTGTCATACAAAACTTGACCAATGACTATTTATCAAGAAGAAGATCAGACGTGGGTGATTGCGTATTTGATCAAAATGTCAAAATGGAAAGCTGACTTCTTATGTGGAAAGATAGTCCTATTGAGTCTATAGTAAAAGTAAGTACATAAGATACTCCCTATTGTCAATCTAAATGTATCAATCGATATGCAATAATAATAATTTGTAGTTACGGTCACTTTGTATAGGTGTGTAATAGCAAGTAATTCTATAGTAAAAGTAAGTACATAAGATACTCCCTATTGTCAATCTAAATCTATCAATCGATATGCAATAATAATAATTTGTAGTTACGGTCACTTTGTATAGGTGTGTAATAGCAAGTAATTCCGCGCGCGATGCGACATCTCTCTCTTTAATTCGCCATAAGATTTTTGTCCCACTATCAAAACAGAAAGTATTGGGTCAGCAATGTGTGGCTATTACAGATACCTAAACTCATTACCTAAATTATTGAATCTAATAATCTAATCACTCTTCACGTGACCAGAGGGCGGGCCTATTTTTTGGCCAAAGAATCAGCATTGCCATACAACGTGGCAATGCTGCCAGCCTTCTGGGCACTTTTCCTGTTGACAGCGATGTGGACGAATTTTTTGACGCCCTGTAACCCTTTTGATACTTGTACATATTTTTATTACTATTATAGATTATTGATTTGTAGTTTGTAAATAATCTAATCAGTGAAAAGTGATTTTGAAGAATCAAAAAGACTTCTTTTGCTGACTGTAAATACTCTCTAAGAATAATGTTGGTATGATAGGGATTGGCAATGTTATTATTTGTAGATAGTACTTGCAAGTATAACGGTTTTGCTTTGTCTTACAAAATGACTTTCAAAGAAATATTGTGGTTTGGTTGTAAAGTAAGGTAGATCCTCTTCTAAGATAGTAAAGGTAGGTCACTTAGCTTTTAATTATCACATTGGCAGGTATATTATTCAACGTTGATCATCAATAGTAGGTATGCCATCCGACGATTATTTTGTAATACCCATTGCGTAACATTTGGAAACGATAGTCACACTCATATACACCTAGTTCATATTTACATAACACACTTTTTTAGCCTATGGCGTTTTTAACTACTTCGGAAATAAAAAATATACCTTTCCATTTTATTGTTAAGTATTTTTACTCATATTGAGAGTTCAGAGAAACCTCATGGCTCCTGAAGGTTAATAAAACAGTTGAATAAAGTTATAAGTTGCTTGAATTTTGATATCATTTGGTATGATTTAATGAGTTTCTGTAGGTAAACTAATCACGATAACAGCTAATATATTTCAGCAGATTTTGTAGATTTTATAACGCTTGTTGAAACATCTACCGTTGTTGCCTAAGTTTTTATCTAGCCTGTTTGAGGAAAACTTACTTACATACTTTAAAGCCATCTACAAACAAACAGTAGATTATATAGGAAATATTAAAGATGATGAACATAGTAATAAGTACCTTATGTACCTACTAGTAAGTTACTATTAGGTTTTTATCAATCTTAATACCAAGTCCCTAATTAATATTGACTACTGAATACTGAAATCGTCTTTGCGCAATGCCCATTATGTTAGAAATCGTATGGTTTGTATGTTGAAAGAGTGCCTGTAACTGATTGGGTACTGTACCGAAAGCCAGTCTAAAGTTCTGTTCAACAAAAAGAACTTATTTTCGTCTTTCCTTTAAATATATTTCATGCCAAAAACAATAGTTCAAAAATATTCAAATCTCTAGCCGATTTCTTGGTGAAATATTCTTGCAATTATTTTAATTATAGGTAGAAAATATTCCGGTTCTAATTCATTATTGGGATATTTAATATGCAAACTTATGAATCCTTATAAATAACCTAAAGTAACTAACTTATTAATAAAATTAAAAAATGGCGTCAAAAAACTCCTCCTCAACGCAGTCAACTGGTAATGTACCCAAGAGACTGGCGGCGTTGCCACGTTGTATGGCAATACTAAGCCTTTGGCCAAGGTAAATCCTTATTAGATAATAATTATATTATTTAAATCCAGGAAGACAACCTTTTATGTTCATCTTGTGCTTCACAAAATATGGGATTACATGCCTATAGATGATTTATCTACAATGAGTAAAGTAGTAATAATTAACACTCAGGTGAAAGATGCCTGATGCCAAATACGGGCTATGTGAACATCGAACCCTGACAGATACTTCAGTACACTTACACTATCTGTGAGAGCCCGAAGTCCGGAGCTCGTTACAAGACTCTTGACTTGATATCCGTGATCTCCGTGAAGAACCGTAATTAAGTAATCACAAACACACATTTCACAAAACATCAATCGATTTCCACACATAGATATTTCTCACAAAAGTAACTCCTCATAAATTACCTGCATGCAAATGAACATTGCAGCGAAAATGAGTCGACAGCTTGTGGGAATACACCGAGAATTAGACGATGTGTGAACTCGATTATACTAACTAGTGTATATGACTTATACATTATTTATGTGTTACCGGTTCTATATATAAGGACGAGAATACTAAGAAGACGGCTGCTAAGTAACTGTAAGCCAGTTGGTACCCTTTTTGGTATGGGGATATGCTCACACGGATTCCCTCCATTTCCTAAGTTTCGCCAGTTTTGACAGTTTCGTCGAACGGCTATGAATAAAATTGTAACTAACATAGTAACAATTTTATTCATAGCCGTTCGACGAAACTGTTACCCAGGTAGATAATATCATGAATCGGGAGTCCGGAAGATACTCGTACATTCACACGCAAGAACATGCTTATGAATTGTCGGTTAATATTAATAGGCCGGCCCCCTCCTATTTAAAAAAGTATTACACATTGACAATACAATTATATTAGACAATAGTTCAATACAAAAACCAATAAATACTTTGCAATAATATGTAACCGACAGACAATAGGACATCGTGCCTATTTCCCAGCAGACTTTCTCTGTCGTGATCGACCGTTTCAGCGTCTGCGCGCGCTCATCTCCGGGACTGCTTTTACCGATGGATGATTGGATGCGTCTGATCATTTCGTGTGTCATTTCCGTTGTGGTTTCACATTGATTTTCATACCTGACGCTCGATGTGCCATTTATTTATAAACATCGTATATCCTTACTTATTTTGTATATCGTGTGCAAGTTTGTCATAATTGTGACTTTGAGAGTTTTTGAATTTGGATTTTTGAATCTGGACGAATTTGGAAGAAAGCACTAGATTACAACTTATAATACTTCCTACTCGGGATCCTAGTCGTTCTCGATGATGTCGTTTTCCAACATCCACGTGAGTGAAGCCGTGGACTAAAGTTAGTAAATCACAGACAGACTTAAAGCTATTAGTCAAAGTCAGCTCGATAAGTTAGTAAAGTTTGATTATCGTCAACTAAATGAAGTTCGACCAATATGGAAGTTCAATTCACGGTTGAAACGGACGATGAATGAATATTTTTTCAACGTAAGTTTTACATAAATGTGACAATACAATGTCAGAAGGTGTGGCGTAGTATTAAAACACCATTAAAATTCACATTTACATAATAATTATGTAAATTCAGTGTTGTCCACTCCAATATTCAGAGTTATAGTATCCGATGGACAAATCGAAGGTATATTAGGTTGAAGTTGAATGAACAAAATTCAAATAGTCGTAAACTCATAACCTCGTATTATGCGAAAAACCAAATTTTGGAACTCGTCTTCATTAATGTCAATCATTATAGTACGATATTTCGCAGCTATAATAAATTAACGACAGGTTGAAATTTTTATTACAATCACCTTTAAAACATCACATGTCAAGGCTTCCCAACTTGAAGTTTTTTTTGTAATGTTTACAACACGTGTATTAAAATCATAGTTTTGATGATTGTGATTTCATCAAAATAATATTATCAATCACGAAAGAGAAGTTCATGACTGGACATAGGTAATCAATTTGGACGTGCCTTAGCAATCTAATGAGTATTTTATTTATTGTTCGTAATTGAGTTGGAGCTGTCAACATTGAATATAAATTAATTGCATTAACTTTGTGCGTATGTCAGTCAGTTCTTTACAATGGCTATAAGCATTGAAAATTGGGCGAGATAACCGTCTAGACAATTCACGAAATATCTATCAACCAGCACATACACGTGTAGCAATATCTATAACTTTGATTTCTGAGAATTGGTTGCAGAAACAGGTCCAATAATGTATTCTAAAAATAAATTAAAATGATGTCTATTTTTTAAGCATCTTCACGTTTTAAGTTATAAATTACATTATTAAAAAAAAAAAAAAACTAAACACCTATATGTTTAATGTTTTTTCAATAATGTGATTAATTAAAAAAATCGCGTGAGCAGAGAATTCTTTGGTCAAAGAATTAGCATTGCTATTCAACGTGGCAATGCTGCCAGTTTTCTGGGCACGCGAATTCGAATTTCCGGATGACAGCGATGGGGAGGAGTATTTTGACGCTTAAGTGTTTTATTGTCGTAGTTGTATTTTAGATCTAGTAGTCAGTATATAATGTACATAGATATAAATATAATACACTAGAATAATCTATTAATTACGATGTGAATTGTCACGTCCAGTGACCTTCTCTTGCGGAACAGCTTAACCGTGGCCTCTTAGTATTTTAGTGCACTTAGCACTTGTGTATCAAAGACTCCAATCGACTCATCTCTAAGTCAGGGTTTCTTTTTTACGATCCGACAGGCAAAGCTTACGGATGTGGACCTGTTTATGGTCAGCTAAAAGGTCAAATAAATAATTAAAGGTTGACATGACATTTTTAGTGATTATTCAAACATTGACGCGACCCGGCCGTGGTGACGAACATAAATACACAAATTATGTATCTGTCGTAGATCTAAATGGATATGAATATTCATTAAAGCAGCCAACTATTCAAAATGTGGAAGACGTTATGTGAGTTGGTGCATGTTTTAATAATATCTGCAGACGCGAAATACTAATGTCGTGTTCAAATACCTAATTTAAAAGTTCAGAAAATGACCTTAAGTTTAAAAATAAGTTGAAATGTATGTATTTGGGCTAGACTAAAGACGTTAATCAAATAGTTTTGTTTCTCTTATTTGTACTGACATGCTTCATTTATAGAGTGAGTTTTGTAAAATTATATTAAAGGTATAGGTTTCATCTTGGTAGGTATCTTGCAGAAACATCGTATTTTTGAAACGGTATGTAATTTGAAAGTTGTGTCTTGTAATAAGTTTCCCAATCTTATCAAGCGTTAGTTAAATAATACAATAAACATTGTTTACTTATCGAAGGAAGCCCATTTGTTATCGGTATAATAAATTATGTGGAAACGCGAATACCTATTGTTGAACTACAGATTTGAGATCACAGATAGAATCATAGTAGAACGGACAACGGACCTAACGTTAAAATCTCAAGTGAGCACATAAACAAAACCATATCTATGACAAATTCATTAATATCTTGTGTCAACGTTCTGCGTAATCCTTTGACAACCGTCCTCGGTTGCCGATTGCTGTGAACATCAAGTGTTTACTTGTGTTATTTGCTATCGCTCAGAAGCAATACAGATGAATTTTGTAAGAGTGTCTAGTGCGCTCTTGCGAGATGACCCCACGCTGACGCGTTAAACAAATTAATTTATGTAAATATTGCGTAAAACGACAAAAGTAGACAGAGATCATTCCACACGCGTATCATTATGTACACTTTTGATATACGTGACTGTTAATGCTGTAATTTTATAATTATGGCATCACAATTAAATAATATTACAAAAGCTGCCAGTAAGGTACCTGAAAAGGTCGTATTATTAAGTAAGTAAGATGTGTAAGTTGTGATTATTTGACGATGTAAATTTTAAATTACTTAGGGCACTCCTTTATTTTTTATACGAAAAATGTTGAGATGTTTCAAGGATCTAATTGACCGGACTTCAACATAATGTAAGTATAGACGGTAATGTAATTACAGACATAGGACATGCAACTATTGCATTTCTGTAACAATGTTGACAGAGTAAGATGAGATAGTTATCACTACTTCGACAAATAGTTTAGCACATAGGTGTGTCAATATATTATGTAAAAACTTTACGTGAATTATCCGCACATACCTTGCAGAATACTTGAGTTCAATAGAGACACTTAGTACTATTGTTCAAGAGGGTGACATATGATGCACTGCAGTTATTACACAAACAAAAACAATGTTGCACTATTTGCCATCGCGTTTAGTGCTCTTTCACAATGAAGGTATCATTCATAAGTCCATTCAAGCGTTTTATGAGATGCTTCTGAGGTTTCTATTTTGATTGTGAACGCTTGTAATATATAATTTAACATCATCCTACGTATTATTTGTCTGTACCTGGGTGCGCCTTGTGGTTTTTAGCTGATCTAAGTTTCAAAGTAGAATACCCATTATTATTTTTTAATTTTCTGCTTAAACTCTATTAGGTATGTTAATTAATAGTGTCTGTCTGTTTTAGCCATTTTTGTTTATAAACCAGTTTATTATGTAGGCATTTTGCATAATTTTATGGAGCTTATGCTCACACACTCGCAATCGTGTTGCTTCTAAGATTAATCATTGTGATGGTGAATAGAACAACATTATATAATAAAAATGAACAGATTTTCCAAAAACGTTGTTACACATCAATGTGAGTTTATTCATTTTAGAATTTTTGGATTGAATTTCAATAAAACAAAAGTAAAAGAGTTTTATGATGTTTATCAAAATAGAAGAACGAAGAATGCAAATATGATTTACGAAATGACATGGTTTGCAAATTTTAACAGCGAGCGAGTAACTTAATTTGTGGAAATAAAGTTATTAATTTGTTAATTTTATAAGGTTACAGATAAAGCGTGTTGTAAAATTATATATTTCCATGAAACTATTAATTAGAAGCAACCTGTCAGTCCAATATTTTATGAAGGCCTTACAGAAATTTAAAGATTCGTTCCGAATAATCTTCTTGCGAAGACTGCGAGTTCACGTGAACCTATAAACCTAGATATTTTTACTGCAAATAAAGAAACAATTAAAATTAATTGAACATGCTTTGTTACTAAGCATTACAGTTAATTCATGAACACTTCTTGTCATTACAATATTTATAAATAATGTTTCAGTTGATATTTCTGTTTACGTTTTCTTAACAGCTATATAATGACAATGAGTAGATAAATTGACGATATGTCTTACTTAGCATAACATTGAGTATAGAAATACAAGGATATTATAATCGATTTAGTATATACAGGAAACGAATGATTACTGCTTATCCTAAAACTTAGTTTAAAGGTTAATAAGACGTCGCACCCTGACTGCAGTTTAGTTTTACATAAGGTAAGTAATTAATTAGCATTAGGCGGACCGCCTAATGTTTTCGATTTGCTGATACATGATACCTAAGGGAATCTATTTATTGATTAGAGGCGTATGTGAACGAGTACTGTGGTGACTATGTATGAACCTGTTATGTAAAGTCAGTTAAACATCATCCGGGGGCAAGGCAAGGCCCTTGCCAAAGTTAACTTGAAATCGCTGTCTAGTCATTTTGAATGGTGGTCAATTTTGAATTATTGTTATTTGAGTATACGCTAATTATTATTATGTCATGTATGTACTAAATCGTTTGGTAATAAAGTTATACTTTACGGTCCATGAAACTGAAGAACCTTAAGGGTCCTCCTAAATTTGATAATCACCGTGCAACCAATAAATATCTAGGTAAGTGAACCGTTGAAAATCAGCTATCAAAAGTTGATCCTTATGATCCCGAAGTCTAGGCACGTAGACTTGCGTAAGTTTCCTATGTTCGTCAACTTATTGTTATTAACAATGAGCATTGTGGCTGCATGCCACAGCCGCACAGCTATGAAATTTGCAATGCTTGGAATAACTGTTTTTAGCAGAAACCACGGTGTATTGGCGGCCGACAATCCACCTAATAATAGTATTGCACGCATTTTATTGCGTGACGTCGTTTCAACAATTGAATGTCGCTTATCAATAATTGTTTTGTCACAATAACTATGTTGGTTGATAATTTATGTGATTTTGAACTCTTGGCTCTATTCGTTTAAGCTATGGTTGGATTTTGTTGTGGTTGAGTTTTTAAATCGAATATTCGGTTCGTCCAACACATTTTTATTTAATCCATGCTGCCAAGATTATGATTCTCATGTCTGTAACAAAGGCATTTGTACGCTAAAGAATCCAAAAACTGTTGTTGCTCTTACAAAATAATGTGTACCAATCTGATAAAAATGGCTAATAAAGGCATGATCTTTGTGTGAAAATTTGAGTTTTTTTCACATCGGAATTCATCATAAATAAGGCCAAGTGCGAATCGTGTGCTACAATCAAAGATTTGTGGTGTTTATTTCTAGTTTTTATTTTAATTGAAAGGTACTAAATTGAGAAACGATTTGAGTGATTTTATCCGTATTTTTAAATCTAGTTGATTTTATCTCAGAACCCGAGAACTAGGAGATTTCATAAATAGGAACTTTACTTTTGTACCAAACAAGATCTTGATTAAGTTGTGTGAGACCCACTGTAATTATAATTAAGTGAACACAATTCTTACGTTCACAATTAAATGATAACTACGCCGTTCCAACATAGGTAACACTTTATATTCCGTAAGTACCTATCTATTCATAACTTCAAACAAAAATAGACAAGCTGGAAAAGTTACTGAAGGAGAAGAAGTGTTTTTCACAGCTTTCAAATTGAACTTAAAGTAAAATGCTCTCGTATCATATTATAGTTGGAAAACCACAATAACTTTTTTTTTTTTTTTTTTCGACCTAGTAAAACATTTGTGCCTATCCCCTCGGCAAAGAGGTCAAATACTGAGAACTACTTATATGGAAAAAAAAGCCACACCATGTACCTACCACGCTTTTTGCACGGAACATACAAAACCAACTGAATATGCCAAATCACGAAATCCTAGCGAGTAAATACCACACACATAATATAACACTTTTGCTTTCCAAGTGTGACGAATCCATTGACAGATGGCGTTTGTTTTGACTGCGTACGCGCACCGCACGTCGCGTAGTGCGAACATAATTGTACTTTCGTTGACCCAGCACTGGAAAATAATAGATAAATTGCTGTGCAAATTTATTTAAACGTGCGGAAAATTTTGATGTTACTTTCAAGATAATTAGTTGATCTTGAAACTTTAGATCGCCCTGTATTTTTGCTGCTGTTTAAGTGTCAAAGCCTTTTATACTATTACACACACGTGACAGTATCTTAAAAAAATAAGAGATATTTAATTCCTTTCAGGGATATACAATTGTTCTCGTGCAAACTCCATAATTTAGTTGATCAATAATTTTCTCCGATGCTTAACTAATACGTACCTAACGCTGAACCTTGTAGCTAAGTACCATAGGTTACCTAACAGCCATTTGCGGTCATATCTGCAGGCTAGGGTTAACTATGCAAAAATACAGCTGGTCAAACAGGATACACTATACCTGCTGCCATCCTAGCCAATGGATCGATTTAAAAATAGCTGTACACTAGTGATTATCCTCATACTGTTTTTCCTTTTAAGACTATCTGAGAAAGCTCTTTGCATAGAGGTATAAAAAGTTACGATGATACCCTAGACTCAAGCTTTTCATCGTAAAATGAACTCAAATGAATCCTCTACGGCCTAGAGGGTTCATTTGAGTTCATTCACTACTTTGACATAATTGTTGTTAATTATGTAGTGTTTTTAGAAATACACAGTAATTCAAAAGAAATACACAGTAATTCCAATCGTGTATTTTTGACTAAGTCAATCAATCAACTCGGTCTATCGCAGGTCTCTGCTCGCCATAGGCCACTCCCAAGCTACGATACAAAGTCCTGTCCTCCGTCTTCTGCGTCCAGCCTCTTCCAGCCACCTTTTTGAAGCTAGATCCCTCACTTCTTTTCACAATACCCAGTTTCCACTCTTGTTAGATTGGTGATGGCTAGTGGACTTGCTTCTAAAGTAGCAATAAATTAACATTTTCATTTCTATAATACAGGCAAGTGACGTATTTGTAAATAATTTATAGATATTGAAAACTTTTATGATGCATTCCTAAACATTTTATTACTGTTGTTCTAAGGATAATAAATATGTATTGGCATTATAAGTTGAAGCTACGTGTGTGATCAATCGGTGATGCCTAGCATATGATTAAGTATCGATATAGCCTACGGTGATGTTATGCTGAACAAATTGCTTAGCCATAAATGTTTATATAATATGTAGATGTAAATAAATATTAGGTTGGATACATTCCGTATAGTTATTGCGAGGCATTAAATTCGCCACAATAAATATTGGGGCGTTACTAATCATTTTGTTTGTGTTGACATTATTTAACATTCACAAAAGCACATTGCTTCGCTCGCAATGCGAACACGAGACAGAACCTAAGTAAGTCATGTTTTTGTGCAACAAGAACAATCGCGAGCCAAATAAAGTTGTAAGACGATCAATGCCGCATCACACGGGATAAATGAACAAAATCATCAAAAATAGTAAGTTATGATAAGATTTATTTATTTACTCAAACATACAATAATAAAAAGTGCAAAATGTAGAATGACATAAATAAAAATTCGTTCAGACATGTTTGCCACATGCAAATGTTTTGATATCAAAATTGTGATTTTTAATATAATAATTTATAACACTAATTCTGAAGTTAACTTAACAAAAAAAAAGAGGTGGAAGGATTGGATTATGCTTCTCAGTAAGGTACGCGACTTCTTTTTGAGATTGAAGCTCAAAGCACAATGATCAATAATCTTTTAAACAAACAGGAAATTGCGATTCTAACGTCAATATTCCGTATCAAATATGTTTAATAGCATGAAATCGGGAAGATGCTGTTAATTAATTAAAGACGAACAAAACCATTAAACATTAAAATACAAATTAATCATAATGGGTCTCTTTGTGCTCCGTTATTTATTCAGATTAAGCATCCGCTATTAGTATTTGGGATGTAGTTTTGAGTGGCACACAGCCAGAAGAATCTAGCCAAGTTGTGCTTTTTGAATGAATGTCGCAACTCGCAAGCCTAAGGGAATGATTTCGAGGAGATGAGCACCTAAGATCGACGGTTAGCTATTGCACAAGTATTTCCTATTACAACACGTAAGTTTTGAAGAGTGCGTTATGGACAAGATTGTGTTTTGTTATAACATTGGACAAACACACGCCGAGGTGTGTGCCCGCATTAGCAAGCCGTTATGCATGTGTTGCTAGCGGAAGAAACTTTTTACAAAATTGTTTACGTAACTTTATTGTAACCGGCTAAAAAAACATTGTTTATAATTTGACAATATTCAGAGCTAATATTTTGTAGCTTACCACTTCATCTGATTTGGTAGGATTTGAGAATAAATTAGGTCAATAAGAACGACAAAATATTAAAATTACAATTGCATGAATGTTCGTCTAGTCTAGACAGAAGCAAGCAAGATTCGATCCATTAAAGAAGCAAACAACTTAGCTTTAAAATATCTCATTAATTAGTAAACAGTTTAGTAGCACTGGCATAAATTACAATAGATTTAAAAAGTCAAGGTCCATCTGATCATGCGAAATAAATCGAAATCTTTCTCACGAGTCATATCGGCCCCTACGGATAATTTCGCGCTATAGAAATATACGATTTTGTAACATATTCTAAAATGGCCTATTAACAAATTATAGGCTCCGTGTATGTTTCGATAGTTCGTCCAAACTTCGTCATTAAGTATAATAGCTAGTGTTAATCTCACATCAACAGATTACCAATGTATTGCCTTCACATTTAGTAATTGTTTTGTTACTTACCTACTAATATTCCATTGGTGTCTACATTCTTCGAAAATATATCAAATTAATGTTCCCTGTGTTGTAAAATTTGCATGTAGTTAAATTCAGTCAAAATATGAATTAGGTTTGAGCTGAACACTGTTTAAATTAAGCAAATAGGCTAAGAAAAGGCAAATAAATACCAACAATATTTTTTTTTTCAGGAACGGGGTAAGAGTTCTGTTTCCCAACACTCTCTCTGTTCATGATATACTGATTAAATGCAATCAACAAAAAAGTTTATAACATAATCAAGAACTTCTATTTCACGGAGTAGGTAGCTATTGTCAAATAATTAAGCGTGACAACGATTTAGTTAAATCAATTTTCGAATCCTATACAGAACCTTGCTATTTTCTTCTAAATTACTGTATGCTTTCTAAATCTTTATGGACGGATTATGTGCAAAACGTCTTTCTCTTCATTTGAATTTTTCTCTTTTAAAAATGGGTAACAGACAATTACAAAAGTAATAATATGAAAATATATTATGAGCGTTAACGTCTCGGCATTTCATACAAACTTTAAACTCATTTGTTTTCGAAACGACTGAACCGATTTTAATGAAACTTCATATGCATAAGCAGGATACATATGTCTAAAAAGTTAACAGACAACAATTTCGAATTTAAAAAAAAAAGATGATTGGAAATTTCTGTTTCTACGGAAAACCTAAAATCGGTCTAATTTAGCTGTAACACTATTTTTGAAAATGTTCTTTGTTTGTAAAAAAAAATGTTTGAAATGCCGTTAGACGTTAACGCTCTTAAGACCGCCGAGTACTAGCGATGGTGATGTATTGTTCCGCATGCATTCGTTAATGAAGTGCCCTGAACTTACATTATGTAAGTAATATTGTAAACTTTCTTAATTTTGCATAGCAACGTAACTTTTATTGGTGGGTGAATTTCTGCAATGAAACTAAACGAGATCAAGAAGATCTGAAGTAGTTCATGAGCTGTCAATGATATAATTGCTATAGAATGTTGACATTGACTGGCGTCTCTTGAACGCCCCGTTTAGATATACTTATACCCTCCTATTAATAAACACAGAATAAAATTATTCCAAGTTTAAACTTATGAAAATGTATGGTTATTCCTTTGTTATTCCTGGTATAATTTTATTCCGTGTTTATTAGTAAGAGGGATAGGGTTTAATTTGGCAGTTGGTTTTGGTTTAGTATTTAACCTATAACGTTAGTATTTAGATCTAAAATATTTTGTACCACATGCTCATCTCAACTACCATAATTTACCAATTAACTTACAACTTAATTACTTGATTGGAGCTTCCATCCAGTTAATTTATAGCAAGACGAAAAAAACAAACCTTCTTTGATTTGATACCTTCAATTTAAAGTTATTTTAGGCATTTAAAGGCGTTGTCAATGTTTTTGTCAAGGTTTCTGCTGATGATACTGATTTTCATTAAGAATTAAATTATTGATTTATACATTCCGTGATCTCGCATCAATTTGATTAGATGCCGCAGATTTTATTCCAAGTTTTACAAATTATAGTTACTAACTCTTTGATGTTATACATTTGAATATTTATGATGATCAAAATCAGATGAATTAAGACTTTTATTAATTTTATTTGCATTTAAGTGTTTTTTATCCATGACATTGTCGTGAATCCTGATTCTCGAATTAGAAGAAATAAATACAAAATGATAACAGATTAACTTCCTTTTTTATATATTGTGTTGGCAACAGAGTGACAAAACATAATTCCACTAACAACATACGAAATCGTTTTTGTTTTTTGTTCACTTAGCGATTAATCTTACTTTATCTATAAAATAAGTGTCTATTTGTGATTACAAAATAACAGATTTTTACTGAAGGCATATGAGGCTACTTTTAACTTAGAAAAAAAGGAATAGGGTTATGTGCAAAACAAAATAAAATCCATGAAATTGTTATTAAAATCCGATTCATAGGGAAGTAATAATTTCACGCGGACGAATTCACGGGAACAGCTACATACAAAAAAAAACTGAAGCTTTGACTTAAAAGTTTAAATCCGAAAGTATTTCCATAGTTCTTCAAAATAAGTTGCAATAATCTGTTTGTAAGCATTTGTAACGAGTCCAACCAAGGTAAATTAGCCTCAAGCGTGGGAGCTTAGTGTTAATTCTTTAATAGCCGTTACTTCATCCATATTGTTATTTGTAGCGAAAAATAACGTTTTTTAATAACTGACGACTTTGTATGACCTATAATTTAGATATTTTCAATAGGTGATTAAGTGCTCTATGGTTTTAACATTTAGATTTTATGTTTTTTGAACTGTTTAGAATGGATTTTGACCTCCAAACAAATGTGGATTCACACAATATAAATTCTCGTTTATTACATATTTTATGGTCGAGTTGATATTTATTTTTATAGGGCAGCCATAAATCATGAAATGTGACGACTTCTGGGTATAAAGGGAACTATTAATGATTATGATTATTTATATTATCATTAACACTAAAACTCACTCATACTCATTATTATTAAGTATACATGTTGGAATGGCTTATTAATAAGAGGTCATAAAAGTATATAGTAAGGTATAAATCTGTTCAATATTTTGTAATAAAACATGGTTATGTACTACACAATCATAAGCAAAGCCATCATATTTTAGTTTCTGTATAAAATAATCTTCGTATTGACATTTTTTGCGATTTTTTAGCGTTTTTCCAATCCTGACCTCGAAAATTAAATAGATGTATCGATTTAGTTTCCGGGTGTATTCTGCAAAATCAACTGTTTAGATAAAAATTACAAATGAACTTAACCTTGTGTAATTTTATATTGATAGCTTTTTTATTTTGCAATGCTTACATCTCGTCATATATTATTTCCTATATCTAAAAATGATAATAAATAAACAAATGCAAATATTATTCTTAAAGTTAACTACTCATATAAAAGAGCACTTATCTACTCATATAAAATACCTAATGTATTTGATTTAAACGGTATGGGTATCTTTTTACCACTAATATATTTACCTTAACTTTTTCTGACATTCACAAAGAGCGTCGTAGGTTTTTTTTTCAAGAATCAACATTATAACATACAGGTCAACGAAGATTTCTATGAAATGATGAAGTAACGTTACGTATGCTTACTGCTTGTGGTCATATTCATTAGAATCTTCCTCGTAGACATAAAAGTCTCAATAGCTTCACATTTCTACGTAATTACTCCAATCAAGATAATTATCTCTACATTCATCTATGAATATGTATGATTTATAATGCCAGTAAAGGATCACACTAATTACGGAAGCGATCATACAAAAGGTGCTTAACTTAAGTTTTGTAAATGAGATTTTTTTAAATGTAACTAACCTTTGAGCAACTAAACACTATTTTATGCTAAATTAGATTAATTGTGGGTTTGGTATTTAGTAACTGAATAAATAGGTTCAGAATCAACTGATTTACTTACAATTGGTGGGTCGGTCGAATTTTATCTGTCATTGTTGTTCACGGGCTGTTCTCACGGAAGGCGCGTTCTTCTCCCGTCACACTTACCTACATTGTGTAGTTACGTAGGAAATGTAGTAAAATTTTAGTGTACTTGGATTATGTTATTTACAGTATTTACAATGGAAGAAGGTGTTTCTTCATACACGCGACGATTAGATTCTTAAACGTTTATTGCGAACGTGCGTTATTACAGTGGCTTTAAATATCAATAACCTTTAATTTTCAGTTCTATGATTTAAGCTAGGTACAGACGATTGCATATTAACTTGTTTGCAAAATAGGAATAACACACAACAAATTAAACTAATCACAGTTTGTCCTACTGCAGGACCCCTGCTGGTACCCTGACCAAATAACCTTGAGCATTCGTCCCTTTTCACCGCACGCCACCCAGTATAAGATCGTGAGATAGAAAATAGCAATATACGTAGCGAGTACGCTCAGATTTTGGAATAAAATCTTTATAAAATCTAATTTAGGTCTTTTGAAAAAAATAAAACTAGCATAATGTTTATTATTAAATTGCCTACCATCTAGTGTAAAAAGAAAATCAAAATGATGGTTACTTTACGAGGAGATGCAAGCCATCAATAATCCTGCCTCATTTCTGTGGTTTCTTTGTGAGGAGATTAATTTTACATTTTACTACTAAAAAAAAATCCAAAACTACAATTTTGGAGTCAAGAATATGCAGAAATTTCATGTCTATTTTATAAGTTTAGGGTATTTATTTTGGGTAAAGAGTAGATAGCTCCCAAAAACTGCACAAAACACGGCTACCGCTGCGTTTTGCTCGGGGAGGCGCCTTAAGACTTTGATTAAATCACAACCATCCATTGTGGAAACAAATACTCATGACTTACGAGTATTAGGTAGTTAACGCCAATCATGCATTCCATTCACCAAACAAATGCAATTACGATGTCATTGTTTGACTTTGGCACGGGGGTAAACGTGCATTAGCACATTACCCAGTAACCTGCCTATCGCTTTGTAATCAATGTAGCGGTATGTCAGCGTGCGATAACATTGCGTAAGTGACACGTAACATCTTCGCTTTCGCTATGTCTCGACCTCTGACATTACCTGATGACTGGACCGCTTAGAACATTCTTTTTATGTGATTTATGGTACGTCAGACTGAATTGGGTCACTGCAATTTTTATGGATTGATTGTTTACGAACGTATCTCAGAAGGGCCAGCACGACCATTTCTTAACTTTATGTTAACTACCAATGTTACGATTCACCTCGGCTACATGCTGAGATTCATTTGTCAATTTCTTGAATATAATTTTGGGTGATAATATGTTGGAATTAATAAATTCCATAATAAATGGAGACCTTCGTTTAGCCGTGGGTGGCGGTGGTTTCCTTGGAGAAGTCAAAGTTCGTAAATAATGTTGTGTAATAAAAAAAAATACGCCTTAATCCATGTGTATAATTATTATGTTTTCGTAAATAATTTTACATGTTACAGATGAAGCGAACAGGAAAAAGGCACAGATATGTAACAGTAATAATACTTACTAAATTTGTCAGATATTTAAAGAAATATCTCGTCTGAATGTCAAACGATCAGCGTCTCTCTACATTTTTACGTCTCTAAAACAATATTATTGAATCTACCGAGCTCATAGTGTCAAAACTACGAGTTTGTAACAAGACCGCCTTGGGGGTTTTTATCTCATAAGAAACGTTAGGGATCTATGTTCATCAGCGGCAAATAGGAAGTTATAGTGAATACAAAAAATTACGCATAATATTAACATTTAATGAGACGAATTTTGTATGAATTCAATATCATAGGAAGTAATTAATTTTAGAGTTATGTCGACAAATGGCGACGAGAATACGTTTTGTTTGGAAGTTATATTATTGCAGCACGTAAAATACACTAGCAAATTAAGTACACAGTACAGTTAAGTAATCATGTGGTCGTCGACATATTTGGCATAGGAATTATCACAGCTCCATGTGAGCCTATTTGAAGCATCAAGGTTAATAAACTTAAAGAATTCGAATATTATTCGAGCAGTTCTTGATAAACAGAAATTCCTGCGAATAAATCTATATCACAAGTAATTAAATTCACATTGCATTTATGACCCACATCATGTAGAATCAAGTAATGAGAATTAAATAAAAATGCAAGTTGTTTAACAGGTTCCATACTTAAAAACATTGAAAAGTCATAAAGAGGATACAACGGCAATTTTATTATTTGTTTGCGAAAAAAAACTTGATTCTGTTTAAATTGCTTTATTTGATCAAGTATAAATGTCAATGGATGTTTTTATAACTATTGGCCGTCGGAGGCTAGCAGTACATCTTAGCTCTGCAAACGTTAATAAAGTGGGTAGGTATCAACTGCCATCATTTGCACACAAATGACCAATAGATTATGCATCTGCTGGGTCAAGTGTAAACATACTATTTATTATGAAATATAACTAAGACATTCTGCATAGTATTTTATAATTAAACAGATGGACTGAACATCAACCCACTTACATGTTAGTGACTAAGAGAAGAACCTTTGTAGAGCCTTAGATTTTTCAGCATTGCTCATAATATGTTTATTTAAAGCATTATTAGATTTAAAATGAAAAAGTTACACTTACGTGGAGTGAAAGTACGTGAGCAAATTTTGTGCATTCAAAATCCAGTTGATCGATCTTTGAAAAAAGGTATATTACTCATGCAAATTAGTCGTATTTGATGGACCCCGGCTACAGAATCAAATCGTAGGCGACATGTATAGGCACCCGATTTTGAAATATTTAAAATGACGTAAAGTATACTCCTCCTCCCGTATAAACCTCATTATTTCTGTTTTTATATGGTTACTTATTATTATTTAAATTGTTGATTTAAAATTAATAGATATTGTAGCTACAAAAAGCTGTGATAAAAAACAAACAAAAATTAGCGTAGGCGTCGTCCGGGTCGCAAGGACTATGAGCTGAACATAAAGTCACCATCTTTTTGTGTCTGTCCTCTTATATTATGCAATGGAGTCTAGAGGTCAGCGTGGACAGTACCAGTTTCAGACGAGTCTGGGCCGTGTGAAAATAACTTTATAACTTATTGCGGGTAGGTACTATTTATGTTTGTCTAAATCGTTGGTTACCAACCTACGGTCCGCGGACTACCGGTGGTCTGCAGGAGCTTCGAATATGGTCCGCGAAAGCTTAAAATGTTATGCGTACTTTTTAACTTGCACAGAAGATACAAGCTCAACCCAATCTAATTGAAAACCTGTCAGATGCAACGTGCTAAAATTTTTTGAGCGGCTACGCTATCTCTTGCAATATTCATAAGTATTTCTGCAAAAATCTAAAACTCATTCCTATTTCTGTATGAATGATTGCTAAATTTTTCGAACTCACTTCGATCGCTTCACTATCTTAATTTTAAAGGTTTTCATCTCAGTTTCTAATTTCTACATTGTATGAGTTAAAGATTCACCCCCCTAGATATAATCCTGTTGGTGACCATGTTTATCTGGGACCTTATGGCCCCTGCTAACTATAAATACAGCAAAGTGGTCCCTGGTCCAAGAAAGGTTGGGAACCACTGATCTAAATGAACGGAATTACCCAGTCAAGCAGTACCTAGCGAACATACAACGTGTTATTATTAGACATTGAGGGTAGCCTCATAACAATGTTTAGTTCGCATACCGTACAGATAAATAAATTAGTAATTATCTGCAAGATCGTGTTTCACTTCACCTGCCTATTTATAAAATAACATTGGTGTTCTTATGTGTTAATTAAAATAATAATTAATAAATAAAATAATAATAATTTAAAAATATTAATAATAATAATTTAATCTTCAGTAATTTCGTTTTCGCTCAGCTTAAAGGATTTTTATTAAATATTTTTACACGGCCTTTTCACAGCATGTTACGTATATTATTTGATTAAAACTTTATTTCTTGATTGACACCCGTCAATATTAAATGACTGTGTAAATATTTACGAGCTTCCGTTGATTGCATTATTCATAATTTTATTACATCACGAAAAGCTGTGAGAGCCATTTTAAAATAATAAATGGTATTATTTAACAGATTCGTACGTCAAGAATTTAACAATGCGTCAATGGATACTGCGAAAACTGTAAGTCTAAAGAGCGAAAGTGAAGTACTTACTTACGTATAGTACAAATAGCAAAATTACACCCACTTTTCCATTGAATAAAAAATACTGTTTATAATTGCTAATTGTCTTAAGTAAATTACTTTGTTGATGTGGTATAATTTACCGGGTGTAGTTTACCGTTTCACGCAAACTTGGCACGTATCCTGTTCAGATTAAAGATCAGAGATTGTTTGAAGACCGACGATCTTGTTGCACATACATAACAACACATTATATTTTTTGTACGAGCTTAACGTGTTTACTTTTGGTACAAAAAGGAAGCGCTTTCGCGCATCCGTTTTTTATATGGTTATAAAATTGGCAGTAGGTATATTTTTCGTTAACGCATAGAGCATCAAATGTAAACTGTTTTCGTTTTAAATTAAGCTTTGTCTGATCCAAGTGTAAGATGCGGGATTGTGATATTAAGGGCTATTTTCTTATAAGCAGCCTCATGATAATTCAAAGCGGTCACAATATTAGAGGAGTAACAAATCACATTGAAATACCCTTTGAGCGACAAATGAGCCTCTGTAATGTCATCATTATGTCAAACGGCCGCGGGCAGCCTCCGACCGCACCGTACCGCAAAGATTGTGAGCACACAATACAATGATCTATATTCAGCCACTTTGCCTACGGGCGACTGTAATATTCATCACTGTTGGATGAAAGGTAGCTTCATTTTACGATACTGACAAATGATTAGATTTTTTTTAAGAACTGCCTCGCCTATCGAATCCAGATCCTCAAAAATAAGCCTTTTATAATCGTGATTGTAAAGCTTAGTGATCTTGTAGATTAAAGGCAGCACAATATGGCAATGTGTCAGACATTTTTCTTTGGGAAAGCTCATTATTTTTTAAATTAGCGGTAAATAGCAATATTGTATAAATGACGAAAAACCACTATTCTGGTTATTAAACTAAGTTTTATAAATCTCCCTAGTAAAATAACTTAAAGTTATCAAGCGATCAGACAGATATAAATAATCTCGTGACCCGTAAACAGGCAAGTAATAACTCTCATGTAATCAAAACGCATGATGTACGGTCATCGCTACCGGACGGCGGCGGACGACAGGCCCGCGCCCGACTCAACCCATTGTTGCGTAGCTCCAGGCATATCTCTCATCTCCACTTAACGAACTCCGCCGTACGAATAGTTAACAAGCTACGATTCAGGCCACTAGTGTCATCTCATTTAGACATTCCGACTATTTACTTTGCGATCTTGGCCTCTTTGGAGTAATGCCCAAAAAAATAATTGTCTTATCAATCTTATGGCTTTTTGGTGTAGCAATGTTTTTAGGATTACCAAACTTAAATACGACCTTGACTAAAAATAAAATTCTACTTTTTAGGCATTATTTATCGATAGACGAAACTACTTTTAATATTGTAATATGCAGAAACTTTTCCTTGTTTTATCCATTTAAATCAAGGTAATTTTATGTTAATGATCTTTGATGTAATCAGGCATATATTATCGCATCTTAAAAGATCGAACTATGGCAACGTATTTTGATATATATCTGTAAATTTCTTTAAAATGAAATTGTCTTCTCAATCTTAATACTAAGGTAAGATGACCAAAAAGTGACGGGTAAATTACGATAACCAGACAGAATTCTAGTAACTGAAAGTGGAAACGTTGCCAGTTTGTGCATCACAGACAGGCTCTTCTACTTGTCAAAGGTCGAACAAGTGGGTCTAACCTTCGTACTTTCTTTCACTATATATGAAAACTAAGTAGATATAACATAGGCTTACTATTGCTTTGGGTATAGGTATGTTCTTATGTAAGATTCTTAATTCAATTCTTAATTCTTTATTGCGTACCGTAATATAATAGATAAATAACGTATCACATAATGTTGATTTAATAACGTGATGATATTATTCCTTTATTTAGTTTTGTACACATTAATTACATTTTTAAATATTTCCATCTAAAGTAATGTAAAAAAAAAAACATAAAAAATATAAAAATAGTAGCCCACCGGTATCGGGAAAAAGGGTCCAGCGGTTAGTGCTCCAGAGAGAGGAACGTCCTAACAATACGCGCCATGTCTAGGCGTACCGCTTTCTGAATTTAGCCCCATGATCCAGCTGCCTAACGAGAGCCTTCTTAGGTATTGTTACCAATACCTGAGGAGGCTCTGGGGAGCCATGGACTGATACGACTATCGGCACAATGATCACTGAGTCTGTACCTCGCGAGCCTAGTCAAGATACTTGATTTGCTTATCTTGTTCGGCTGTCACGAGGCTCTCGTCATGCGGGACCGTTATCTCAACAATCATTACGCACCGCTCTGATTGATTCACCACCACTATATCAGGCTTATTGGCTCCAATATTCAATTTTTGCACCCATGACGTGAATACCGAACTCGTTTTCCAATAAACGGCAAAAAAAAACAAATCTCATTGAATAATCTGTTTTTTTGAATGGACTTGTTATGTGCTTAATATTCAAAAGGTTTTCAATAATTGGAACTAATAGTCCGCTTACTCCACGTGTAAATTACATCAGTTTTTACGGGAATTAACATGCAAAGATAGTGTAAGTTTTTACACCATTAATGCAGCAAGATAAGTAAAGTGTGTCAGTTAGTTCCCACGTAGGATCTGGATGGCTCAATAGATTTTGATAAACGAGTCGTCAAAAGATACGTCTTAATCCCACGTGAAAAACTCTAATTAAATCGTTGTGTTTATAGGTTTTATTTAATTAAAATGATAAACCGGGAAATTAAAGTACTGGCCATTAAGATGAGTTCGATATTTAAAAAGTACCGAAATTGTCATTAATGTTGTGCTGTGTGTTGTGTTGTGCTTAGTTATCTAGAAAACGATTGACGTATAATAAAGAAAATTGCAAGTATTTTCATTTCAATTGTAGATTCACCATTGCGATCAATTCACAATGCATAAATTATTGTTCTTTTGAGGCGACCTTTCCTATGCAGTCAAACGAAGTATACACGGATAGCGTCCCATTATCCATTTGATATCAGTGCAGATCATCTGTTTACTCAAATGCTAAACCATTTAGGTCGATTTTCTTACTACATTCTGTTATATGGGCTTGGCATTTAACGTATAAAATCGCTACACTGTGACCTCCTACATTTTCCATCGAATTGAAATACGTTCGTAGGCGTACTCGCGATGTGTCGTACTCATAATAAATTGCATAGTAATGACATACAAAGTACCCTATGTATAAAATCAAATAACACTAATGTAATTTTGATGCGTAGATGTTTTACGAGTAAATATTTAATAGTGATTTCGCAATAGTCTTTTAGTCTGTATCCAATTCCTTTTAGTATTCATCATGGTACATCTTCACATCTTCGATACGTAAGTAAAGGTCGGATGCACCGTATAACACAACAGTGGGTGCATATATTCACGTGCACGAGTTAAAAGTTGATAAAGCTCGCCTTTGATGTTTATAGGGTTAGTTGTATACTGACAGATATTTTGTTTGATAGAATATTTGAAAGGTATTTGAAGGTAGTAATTTATTAGAATGTCCACTTGAATTTTTTATTTGTGTCAAGTGAAGATTTGACCTTTAAAGTGAAGTCAAAAGCGTATTTCTCTTTTTATGTAATGTTTTAAACTAAGTTTGAATAATCCTTAATCTGCAAATCTGCTGTCCCTGCTACTTTATCTACAACCAAACTAATTAGTACCTTATATCATTCTTAAATTCGTAAAATTGTAATCTTGACAGTACGTTTGGTAACGGCAATTACTGGAATAACATAGGTACCACCTTGAGTTATCAAAATGGAAATGCGTAACGATTTTCTTTACGAAAATACGGGGTGAAAGGGCACCGATACGAAAACGGTTACCGCGTATTCAGTAGGTACATCATTCTGAACCCCTCCACATAGAAATTATTCATAGGTTATAAAAAAAAACAGCTGCTTCCTACAAATTCCTACATGATCAAAATGTATGCAACAGCTGATTTTTTTTACGTTGTCGCATCGGTGTCCCACCCACCCCGTATAATAAGTGTGAATTTAACCCAGTTACTCGGGGTCGTCATCGGCGTATACACGCAATGAAGGTCTCCGTGAAATAATGGACAAAATTATTTCTAAAATTAGGTTACTAGAGACTTATGAAAATGAAAACCCTTTTTTTCCCGTTCACCAAAAAAATATGTCCTATATTGTGTGTACTGTAGTTATCATAAACCTAGGTACGTACATTGCATAAAAGCTAGCAATAGTTACTTTAGCAATGTTAGCACTACTCTTCCTGCCATACTTGTTCCGGTCACTTGCGGACGTTTGTGGGCGGCGCGCGAGAATCCAAACGTAATCGTATGTCAATGCGCCGATTGCGCGTTGATGTCTTTTTGATGCGCGAACGTATTTTATATTAGAGTGTTTTTATTTTCATTTTTTTTTTACTTATGCATAAGATTAGACTGTATTTAAGGTCTATTGTTATTACGGTATTTAACTGAGTTGTTATTGATTATTTTAAAATTATAAATTTAATTTTCTGAAGAAATAAATTTCAAACGGATTTTTTTCTAATGATTTAGGTAATTGAACTGTGTTTGGACCTTAAAAAATAACTTGAATATTTTCACCCATCATATATTTTTTCTAAAAAACAATATCACACGAAAAATAAATTAAAAATAAATCAAAAGAACTCACCTTGCACACAAGAAAATACACGACACTACGTCACTCACACAAAAATATAAATCAAAATTCAAATCAGTAATGTCCGTTAGGCGCGCTAGCTGGGGTCAGAGTGCGCATGCGTGTATCCGCGGTGTCATCCCGCGACTCACGCGCTCGCGCAGTGAAAGTGCTTATATAGCCTTTTAGTTGCAAGCGTGCACGAAGTGACGTCAATCGTCGCCTGCAATGGATTTATGGGCGGTCGAAACAATGAGATGAACTTTGGGCGAAGCTTCGCAGTTTTTTTTAATTACTTATAAAAGCTCCGGCAATGACATAGTTTTGTATGAGCGATACGTTAAACATTATTATTTTGTTGAATAAATGTGAATTAGTTGTTTACTCTAGTATTCACATATTTTATGGTCGATTCAATGGGTAATATTGATAACAATTAGCTAGTTACTTTACATATTTTTATAATAATACCTATTAACTATAACACCATATCTTATAATGGTTTTTTCTTAAATCATAGAGTTACATTCACCTTTGGAGTACGAGTAAATATCAGTACATTCCAAATAATCAAACCCATCTTCATAAAAAATCCTTGATCATCATATCTCTCTCTGAAATTGGTAGCGCAAGTCAGTTAGATATCAATCAACATAATCCCCGCAGGGTTAAACAGAGGCGTACCTAGAAAACTACCACGTTTCACCAATTAAGTTTAATTATCATGCAATTTGGGGCGAGTCTGTTGCCAATAAGCGGGCTCACATTCAGACTTCGGGATGTTACTGAGAAAATTCTGATGGAAAACCTCAACAAAACTTCTTCGGTAATCGAACCAAGGACCTCATGCTGTACAGGAGCGCTCGCGCTAGAACATCGAGGCACAAAACATTTAACGTAATATAGACATGCTCACTACATAGTATAAAACAAAGTCGCTTCCCGCTGTCTGTCCCTATGTATGCTCAGATCTTTAAAACTACGCAGTGGATTTTGATGCGGTTTTTTTAATAGATAGGCAGGTCTATATGTATAACATTGCACCCGTGCGAAGCCGGGGCGGGTTGCTAGTAAAATAATAAAATTATACCAGCCTTTTATAGCCCCACTTCAGGATCAGTATTATTAGAAACTCCAACTTCAGAAGTACTTTCAATGTTTTACTTCTGATAAGTCAGTTGGACAATGTTTAGTATGAAATCACACACATCGCCACATAAGTTTTCCAAATTGATTCTTGAGAAGAGGGCACATAAAGCTCGTGGTTTGTAGTTCTGAGGTGTGGTCGTCACTATAATCACGGCAATCACGACCGCAAAACACGTGGAATCCAAATGCGGAAGGAAACATTTTTAAATCATCTATTAAATTATGTGCCGCGGTCATGAACTACCTTAATGTTTGAGATCACGGCCAAAAGGTTTATCGAACGGAAACATAGTTTGAATTATCAAACTGCCACCAAAACCAATAAAACAAAGCACCCCCACAGTTCCATTGTAGGGCAAAGGCCTCTTCTCCTACAGAGAAGGCATGCGCGAGCATTGATACCATACTTGCTCGAGACGGATTGGCGATTTTTAACCAACTTCTAAAAAAGGAACACCGATTGCTCCGTGATAACTCGTCTGATCATTTTGATTCTTGTAGAAGAAGCTCGCGCGGTGGTCCCATATTGCTTCGGGACTCTATGAGTTATCCTCTATAATGTAAAATTAATAAATAAAGTAAAATAAAATCATTTTATTTCAGGCATTGTATGCAATCACAAACAGTTCACCCATAGCAACTAGTTGAAGATTGTATTAAATTAAATTAAAAACAACTAATACTTGACAAGGATTTGTGTGAGACAACACAACTAAAAAAATAACCAGCTTCCAAAAAAAAAACACTGAGAAGTGGAAAATAACCTTACTTTCGGAAGTCGGTGGCAAAAAAGTCAATAAAACAACCGACTGCCGAAAGTAAAGATTTTCTACTTTATTATGTTTTTTTTAGAATTCGGTTATTTTTTTGAAGTGATTATAAGTCCAGATTTCTCACGATGTTTCCTTTTATCGATACTGAAAAAACATCTCTCTACAAATACATCTACAACAGCTTCAAAATCTGAAAAAAAAATCGATCTAGATATTAATTTGCCTTAAGGTAAATAGTAGGATATTGTTTTGTTAAAATCATGAGATAATAAGACTTTTTGTGTAAAATCAATCCTCCGATCGATTCTATGGAAAGCTGATCTGTTCTAAAACGCAACACTTGAAAAAAAAACCACAAATGAGTAATATTTTTTCTTTGACGTGTTTTACTAGCAGGGTGAAATCATTTCGGTTTCGTCGACACCTTATACAGTTGCTCAGGAAGCTCTAATCGAACTGAAGTTGCATTACATTGTATGATAAATGATTTTCGTCGTGGTCATTAACCCGGAAAATTGACAGGCAAACTAGATTGATACATTAAGACAAAGGGTTCCATTGATCCAACCCTGCAATGCTCAGATGGATACGAAGACTGATACCATCTCATATCTTCCCAAGTGCGTATTTCACAAGATCGTATTACACATGCCAATGATTAATCGCTGTATTGTGCTACCGGCTGACATACAAAACAGTTGTATAATAAGTTCGTGGATGTAATAACGTAGACAATGGCTGAAAGTGCGAAGTGCGTTTGATCATTGGCCGTATTAGTTGCCAGGTTGATAAGGTCAAGCTATTAGTGATTTGTTCATATCGTAACATATGGAACTTATAGCGCGGTGTCCCGGCTTATTCGTGTAAGATTTATTTGTGAAAATATCACAAACAACAACACACAACAACAACAAGAACAAGGATAGGGGCGGGTTTGTTTGTGAACAAGGATATTTTTAGCATTTCTTTTTAAGGTTTTGTGTAAGGTGTTATACATAAACAGAAGCGTAATTTAATAATAAAGATGATTTAATAAAATAAGCTTTTATGTGCCAAATAAAATTTATGAAAAAAATGTGAAATGGGGTTAGAATGAAAAGCTCTAGTTCTCAATTTTATCATTTGGTTCTCAAACTATTAAGGGATTCAAAAGGACATTAGAGTTTTATATGATCCCCTAGGTTATCGTAGTGGAATATTGAGTGCTGTGTTATCCCCTGGGGGACTGATCTAGGGGATTTTAGTGGAATGAGCGCTAGTTTCTCAAAATTCAAATAAAATTAGAAAAAACATTTCAAGGAGCATTTTAATATGCAGTAGCATTGACGGCTCTACATCGCAGCGATATAACGAATAAGAGGTTTTCGGATTTTCACCTATGGAATAATTCTTCATTCTCTGGAAAGATAGAAGTGCAAAAAGTATTTATGGTGAGTTTTTTGGTGAAGATTATTGAAAACCTTCTCCCGAGAAAATCCCACGTATGTCCAAAGGGATTAAGATCAGAGGATTGAGCAGGCCGGTCTTTTAGACATATTGTGTTCGCTGAACTGATTCTTTATTGGTCTTTCGGACAGTGCAGACGCATATCAATCTACTACAATTTATCAAATTTCGTTAATAGGTTTTCAACTATATTGTTAAAGCATTAGATTCAGGGTTGATTGGGATTTGTAAATTTTATTTAGCTTGATGTGCTGGCGTCTGTACATGAAATCTTAGCCAAACTGCTGTCGGTGAGCGATGACTATAGGTTACGAATCTCTAGTTACACAATTTGACGAATTGTGTAACTAGTTATTATAGTTTTTGTGTTAATAATAAGGTTTAATGTAACAATGGCAAAAGGCACGTTGGGGTTGACATATCTGTTTAGATAAAAACCGCAAAATAAATAAAGAGAAAACAAAAACGAGATCTGTTATTCTACCCGGGCGAAATCTAGCCAAGACCATGAGAGTTCTGCCTTGGCAAGGATGAAGCTCGTGAGGATTCCGTAATCGGTTCTTGTGACCAGCAGGAATTCGCCAAACACGCACTCTCTTGAATCAGTATGGAATCCGAAGCAAAACTCATCGGAAAACAGAACAGGGGACCACTGAGTGTCGGTCCAGTACTACGCCCTCGATTTCCACGTCGCAGAGCTGGAACTCTTACGAACGGTATGCGAGCGTAAAGTTTGACCTTCATCATCGTCTTCTTATCATCATCATCTTCTGGCAGTTTGGACACTGATTACAACTTGATACTGGAAATTTGAGGCTGCTTTCTCGCAATATTCTGCAGAAAACGGTCCTATCTCTAAACACTGGTTCTATATCTCCCTCGGTAACGTTAGCCGACATTTTTAGACCTATAATGGGCCTCATCTTCAATTAACTCTTGGTTGCATGTGTCCGCAATTTCGCGTTGAAGGCATCCAGTTTCCAAGATACCCCATGTCTTCAAAGTTAGTTACTTTATAATTGGACGGGTCAAAAAGATGATAAAAATAATCAAATCTCAAAGCATTAAACTAAAGTTTTGCTATTTATTCTATCGCGTAGGTACTTCTTCAGAAAAAAAACCATCGTCATGATTATGCTAATTCACCAAAGAAACAGTAGTTTTCTAACAATATCAGCAATTAATTGAAAAGATGATGAAGTCCGCCTGTGCCTTCCGGATTCGTTTATTGCAAAACAGGAAAATAATTCAAAATAACTACCCAAAATAATAGTAATTGTTAAATTTAAACGATGTTCTTAATTTTTCATGGCGATAACGTTTGGCCTTCTGCGGTCAGCCACAGTTTTGGTCAGATGCTCTAATACACCGAGACGCATTGACCTTCAGAAAAAAGCCGATCATAAAATTTTACTATATTTATGCAGTTTTATAGGTATTGATAAAATACCAAGCAGCACAGTTTGTATGTAAATAGGATATTAATTTTGAAGAAGATAGTGTTGACATTTACAGGAGTAATTAATAAATTTAATTAACCTTCAAAATGTCTGCACAGTTTTGGTAACTTCCAATAAATTACCTCAGCCGTGTGGTTTGCATGAATGCATTCAAGTCACACAGTTCTACCAATAGTTATATCATTATTTTAATTACTTACAATGTGTACACATTCAAAACGCAATCTTCAATTACTGCTATATGTGATAAAATATACAAATAATGAGATGGAGTTGAAATGTTAATGTAATAGGTAACACGCAACACCCATAAAATCCTTATCTCACTATTTTGGTAATCTTTCTTTACTAAATAATAGACATGCCATTAGTTACACGACTTTGTTCAATAAACACGAAATGTTAATGTTGAACAAACCGATGCTCGTGTTGGTTTAAATCGGCACGAATCAGTTTTATATCTTATCAATATTGAAATACATCTCGTTCTGTTTAACAATCGAACAAAAAATTTTTTACCAAAGGGAGGCAGACCCGGCCTGTTGTGTTGCGAACACAATAACGAATAGGGTCTTTGGTAAAGTCGCCATGTGTCTCCATGTTAGGTCCCTTGTTTTATTTGCTATTGGCATACTATACCTTGTATCAAACCATTCTTTATAGGAAAACTGGCACTTGTAAAATAATTGAACGTGGCACAGGAGCCAGGTAATCATTTCTAATGAAGGCTATCGTTTTAGAGCTCACCAGATCGCGCCACTGTCGAGTAAGGTCCTGTCAATAATTTATTTTATACTTGGAAAGTATCAATAGCTTCTTTAAAAGTTTATTTTATTACGTACTAGCGACCCGCCCCGGCTTCGCACGGGTGCAATGTTAACCTTCCTCTTGAATCACTTTATCTATCCGTCCCATTATGACATACGCTTGTGTCACTTTCGCCCATGCCCGCGTCATCTGCATCGGATGCAGACCGTTCAGAACCGTTTTCTCCGAAAGATCACCGGTGCCCCCTTTTATGTCCGTAATGACAGTCTCCACGTAGACCTTAGCTCAGCTTATGAAACGTCTTTCCAAGTGTTTTTTCGATTCCGCTATCAAGCATAGGAACCCCCTGATCGCATCGGCCGCCCGCATGAACCCTCGCGTATTAGCATGATTCGCCGTCCGCGACATGCCCTCACCACCCCTGATGACCCCATCACCCTCCTCCAGGAGAGCAGTAGGGAAACCAGCACACTTCGTAAACACAGATACAAACCGCCGAGTTTCCGTCCTCGCCGTCGAGACCCGTCGCGACGCCCCCGTTCAACGAACCCCCCCCCCCAACCCTTGTCAGAGCCAGCCCGCGATGCTGAGCCGGTAGTTTTAAACCGGCCCCTAAATAATATCACTCAGATCCAGCCTGTCCCTTTGCTGCCCTCCCCAGCGACGCCCTAAGCCGAGGCCCGTACCCCACAGGGGGTGCCCTTACCGAGTGGTCGCTTAGTTTTTAAGTACAGTTTTAAGCCCCTGGCTGGAGGCCTTAGATTCATTTTTAAGGCATCCACAGGGATTTGCCTGGTTAAGCAGTAGCCAGCCTCAGAGGCTGAACTGCGAGATGCCATCCCCAAAAAAAAAAAACACTTTATCTATTAAAAAAAAACCGCATCAAAATCCGTTGCATATTTTTAAAGATCTAAGCATACATAGGGACAGACACAGGGAAGCGACTTTGTTTTATACAATGTAGTGATAACAACATTCTGTAAACTTCAGATACATATTTACAATATTCTACCTAAAATTGGGAAGCATAAAACTTATAAAAATATTAAATCATTCTACCTCCAAGTACAAAAAAATAAGATCTTGTTGCTTCTTAAAATCCTCAAGTCATAATTAATCAGAAATGGCTCAATCTAGACCACAATCGTGAAAATTAGTAAAAATAAGTGATGAAAAAGCACGCAACGTACGAACACTATGACATCTGACATTCCGGAAGACCTTACTCTACACGAACGCCTCTAGCGCGAATTCATGAGCGATAGCCCCATTGTATGCTAGCTGTCTCAATAAACCTTTTATTTAGTTTCATATTTAACAACGATATACATATTAGGTTCAACCTACAGAAGATGGCGGGCTCCAATGTTCCCAACTTAGGGCTTGCTCCCAGAGAGCAAAAAGAAGATACGGAAAAACTTTAACCTACAGTTTAATTAATCAAAGCAACAAATCGATATTTGTTCTTCTGAAAAATAAGTACGTATACTTTTAGTTTACTTGAGAGTAGTATTTTGCTATTAAAATTGTTACTCTGCGCATAAACGATGGTAGTTTAATCTAAATGTTTAGCAAATGGATTAGTTTTCGTATTGTCTGTGCAAACTCTCACAAAAGCCTTGGAGTGATCTTTACATATCAAGACCGTGCCGTGAAAAATCTTCAATTCAGCCTCATCTGATTAGGTTGTGAGCTGACCCCAACACAGTTCGCAAAAGGCTCGGTTTACCTGATTACATAGTAATGCGATGGCGCTTCAGATGTGAAGATACAAGCTTGAGTAATTCCACGGAATCGAGAAAAAAAAAGATTATTGACATCATCCTCTAGCCTTTCGGCGGTGGGCTTCCAGTATAACCAGATGCAGCTGATTATTGACATATAAATAGAAACAATAAAAATCACGGTCGCTATTGTCCAGTTAGTCAATTTATTAATGTCTGAGATTTATGAATGACTGTGACATTTTAAACACCTACATAACATGGGTGGAGTCTTGAGGTGAGATTTAACACGTTTTAAGATACTCTGGCACACGCATCGATGATGAAACAGACTACAATATATCCTCAATACTATGGCAATACAAGTCGCATCACACACTAAAGTTTCAACCATTTATTAATATCTTGCGACCGGTCCCTCTTTCCCATGTTTTTTAAGACTTGACAAAACATTGAGATTACTATAAAATGTAAAAGATTAATATGAATGTATTGTACACAATAATGAGAACATAAATGCTCAAATGATGAAAACCGGAACAAATGCGTTGAGTATTTTAGACTAATATCGCGACCACAAAGACACCCGAAAAGCGACTTTGTTTAATACTATGTATAGATGATTATGTATGAACGTGTTAAAGTTAAGCTCGTCAAACCAGCCTTATTTATATTAGCTTTATCTATATGTATCTAGCTTTATTAAGATGAGCTTTAAATCTTACTAAAGTTAATATATTCAAATAGGTATATGTCTAGCAATGTTTGAGTCATAGCAATTTATTTATTCATCCAATACAGGTTTGCTTCACAATTACAATTATAAGAGAACTGGAATTATTCTACGTTGTATTAAACATTATGTATTAAAGTAAATCATATACTACGTATTGGAACTTCATTCAGCTTCGTCGGCAAGCTTTGATCTGTTCAAAATTGGTGCTTTACCACATAGAAGATGTTTCAAGACAATTATTTGAGCTCAACACGAAAATATTTAACATTTTTACCTATCTAGGTAATCTTATAACTAGTGTCCTATAATTACTACTATTAACCAAAAAAATGTGTCATTGGATGAAACCGAATGCACTACTAGTATTGCCAATATGCCATAAACGTTAAACGTCCTCGAAAAAATATATAAATTCGATGCACATTTATTTCTTACAATGTAGTTCATGTGAGAAAAATTGTTGTAAA
Source organism: Eugnorisma glareosa (assembly GCA_947578425.1). NCBI lineage: Eukaryota > Metazoa > Arthropoda > Insecta > Lepidoptera > Noctuidae > Eugnorisma > Eugnorisma glareosa. The sequence continues at coordinate 11,028,894 of OX387960.1, read as the reverse complement.
TCTCAACTCGGCCTTTAAGATGAACTAACATAAAGACCTTGTGTTTTATGAGCATAAGAAGACGAATCCAATGTGTAGGCCATTACGAGAAAAATGTCAGACAATTACTATCTCGGCCGTTAGCCAATAATAGGTTAAATCGTTGTTAAATATCAGTATGTGTCCGAATGATATTTCAGTTTGGCCAGACACCTCGTTAAAGTATTTTGATCTAATAATCACCATTATTTCTTAACTTACGATACTGATTTGAGGTCCATTACACATTGATTTTGTAAAACAAACAATGATGTATCTATCTTGTATTGGTTCTATTGGTTGTAATGACTCAATATTATTTCTATATTTGCCTTTTACATTGAACATGATGTTTCTAGGGTTGGAAATCCTTCTCGTGATGATTATGATTTCTACTTTTTATCAAATGTAGGTATTTAAGTCATGGATAGAATGTATATAATTAATTGATATTAGAGATTTTCAATATTCCCAAAAATTGGTTTCATAAATAGTCGAATATGACGTAATGCAATGAAAATATCTAACGGAAAAACACTGGACAGAGAAGAGTTTTAAGAAAAAAAATACCGCACAGAATAATAAATAATAGTTTGATATTCCCAATAAAAAATTGGGAAGTTGCGGCACAAAAATAAACTTTGGCGTCGAAGACCTCTGTATTTCCAGCGATAACAACAGTTTTTTTTTTAATAATGTAATAGAATTAGCATTTTTTTTTTTAATTTTAACTAAAAATTTATTTAATTGAATGTCTACATTTTCAATAATCTAAAGAAAACCTGTAAAATAAATGCACACAGCTTAGTCCCTTGTCAACACAAGTTACATATTATTTTCAATCTTATTCACGCTCTATAATGGTGAAAATCGTAGTCAGTCCGCGCCTTAATAAAGGTGCACTTCCGAGCAAAAGTACCGTCTTTCCTTTTTTTTGGCGACATGCAGCGTTGCTGTATTCTGGTAGGCAGAGTATAAGGGTGCTGATATAATCACAGGATATTCAGCTTTATTGCAGGATGACAATGCATCTGCGATGCTTTCGGTATTGTAGATTTCCATAATCATTGTTGGTCAAGTAGTTGCAGCACAGCTAATGGACCACCTTCAGATGATCACATAAAATAACTACTAAGGTACAATACTCTCAAGTTGAACGCTAAGTAATCATTCAAGTGCTGCCACTGTTAACACGTTTGCTTCCGTTATCGGTGAAACATCGATCACGCATCAGGATCTAAAACACCCTGATGTGGTCGTGCGATGACGTAGTCTGCCAGGGCAATACTATGTTTGTAAATAACGTATTTATTTAAAAGCTTTACTTATATAGGGTGTACATGGACCCTTCACGAAGTCTTCAACCAAGCATGATGTACACTAAACTTAACGCAAAAATGATTGCTGAAAAATCACGTTTTATGGCAGGACTCAATGCAACGTACTCAAAACATTGTGCTGATGGATGGATTGAATAGTATGGGGGTCGTGGAGGTGTTTATAGTAAAAATGTTACATTAAAAAAGATTATTACAAAAAAAAAACTTGTGAAGGAGTTGCAACTTTGACACCCACTGTACTAGAAGGTTCCCAGGCATGGTCTAAAACAAAAAAAATATCGCAGTGACGGAGAGAACAAGTGCCTTTCGGCTTCGTTATGGGTCTTGTTACACCCTTTAAACATAATATTGTTTTACGTAATTGGATTACAAACAAGCTGACGCGACGGCCTACAGAAGAGCCTAGAAAAAATGAAATTCTATCAGCGGTAAAGATTATGGAGAAGTTATAAATGTATTGGATTGATATACACTATACTGAAAAGCTGATATTATATGACAATTTTGTTAAAAGTCGTTTGATAAAAACATACCGTTTTATTTTAAAGCCATTGTCACTTGTCTAGGCCCTCTGTGTGTATCATAAAAATATTGACTGACTTCACAGAGACTAAGCTGAAATAAAATCAAAATTACTATCATAATATGTTATAATTATGTTTAGAGGAATAAACCTGTGAAAGTTACCAATATTTTTCACAGATTTTTCGTCTAAAACGTTTGCCCAGTCAATCAAATTTATTATTTACGTTGGCCTATGATTCCAGTCTCCCAGAAGGCTGAATATAATTTGCCCGTGTATAAAAAAGTAAGGTGAACTTTGTAAGGTTCCGTAGCCGAATGGCAAAAACGGATCCCTTATAGATTCGTCATGTCTGTCTGTCGGTCCGTATGTCACAGCTACTCTCTTCCGAAACTATTAGGACTACACAGTTGAAACTTAGTAGATAGATGTATTCTGTGAACTGCTTTATGATTTTTATATAAAGAAAGGTTAAGGGCTCCCTATACATGTAACTGTGACCAAAAAATATTTTTTCATCAAACCTATACGTGTGGGGGTCCGGTGTAGGTCTTTAAAAATGACATTGAGGTTCCTAAAACCATTTTTTCTCAAAGTCAATCGTTTGAAAGATAGACACTTCGAAAGTGGTAAAATGAGTGTCCCCCCCTCTAATTTCTAAAAAAGAGGAGGAAAATTCTGAAAAAAAAATAGAATTGTAGAGCGTAAAAAAAAACTTTCAACCATAATTGGTTTGAATAAGATTGGATGTTTAGTTTTTGAGATATGGGACTTTTTCATCAAACTGCAGCAGTAAGTTTGTTTTTCGTTAACATACTATGAAAAACAAATTTAGTTTTGCTGTTGAATGTAAAACAATACAACATTATGAATGAGCCTTCAAAATATTGTTATTATATTGTTTGGTGCTACGGAACCCTGTGTGCGTGTGAGTACAACTCGCTCTTGGCCGGTTTCATCAACCTGCAGCAGTAACTTTGTTTTTCATTAACATACTATGAAAAACAAATTTAGTTTTACTGTTGATTGTAATACAAAACAAAATATGAATGAGCCTTCAAAATATTATATTATATTGTTTAGTGCTACGGAACCCTGTGTGCGTCTGAGTACGACTTTTACTTGGACGGTTTTTCTGCACAAGCTCTTGACATTTCAAGCTTCTTCACGCGTAGTTATATGGAGTACACGTTTAATTACTGCCTAAGGCTTATTCATGTTTTGTTTTTACGCCACTTAACCGAAGAAGCACGCAGATGACGCCTTATAATGAAATAATACCAACAATTATATTTATTTTATACGGAGTTTCATAAGATGCATGAAATGTTAATGATATAATGTATAATTACTGTCGCATGTGTACGTACTCAACATTCTCGTTGCAATGTTGTGAAGCTTGTAATGACGATAATATGATAATGTTTATAATTATTTCTAAACAAAGATAGCTTGTTCTTAGCGCTACTGGCCAGTAGTACCTACTGATTAGAGCTACCTTACCTTTTTGTGGAGTGTACGACTATAGTTGTAATCACGGTAATTATAAATTATTGATTTAATTTAAAACGTTTTAATAGATTTAATCTAATTAGATTTATTACGCAATAAGTTAACCACTTCTATTTATATCTTAACAAAACTTAAAAATTAATTCAACTAATTTTACAAAAAGCGCATTAAGATGTTCTATATTCAAGTTAAAAATAAGTAAAAACCAAATTTTTGCTATCGACCACATCTATACGAGAATGCAGCAGCAATTAGACCAACAAAAATTCTAACTGGTAGTTGTAGTCGAGCAACTTGTCACCATTTATCAGCTATCTAATTAATATGTAAAAGAATTTCTATGCAAATGGTAAAATACTAAGATGTTTATACATATTAATATGAAAAATAAGTAGAGATGAGAACATAATGGGCACATTTAATTATGTATACAGGATGTTTCTTGAACTTTTGGAAACATCAAGGAGGTGATCGAGCGAGAAATAATTGATGAGACGATAAAATTAAAATGAATACCTACCGTTATAAATTAACGACACTGATAAAGTAAAACAAAGGTTAAGCTTACTTACAAAAAAAGCGTTATAACATTTTTTTTTGTTTTATAAGTAACCATCTTCAAACTACAACTGTTTAGGAGCTAGAATCACATAATTATTACATAAATGTGTTTTGTTTGTATTCGACAGTGTCAGTTCCTACCTGTTGTGTCAAATATAAACATTGTCACCTCTTTGGTACATAGTTGCAGTCACACTAGCAGTTCCCTATTATGACAACAGTTTGTTAGCTTTCAAAACCAAGACTGAACTCTTTTAAACTGTGAATTTTAAATCAAAACTAGAGTCCCTTCAAATTAGCCTGATTTGTACGTCTGAGTTGATAAATCAAATCTAGAGTCCCCACTACATAACCTGATTCAGTTTAAAAATCGCTCAATTCTTTCATAAATTTCCTCACAATCTGAACAGACCATGTGTTTATGTTGGTATCTATCTGCATAGATACATTTCACTGACCTGTAATAGGTATACAGGTAACATTATGAAGTCATTCACAGTTAAAAAAACATGAGTTTTCGACAATAAGATCAGATCAAACAATAAAATTACAGTGTGATAAGGTGGGCAATCCACAAATTGGGCAACATTACCCACACTTGATACAATCTGTAGAAGTCAATGCGTTTTCAATTATCGCCCTCCAGCTAACATAAGTGGTTTCCAAACAATATAGCGAACGGACTTGACGATTTCGACATTACTCTAACTGTGACAAAAAATGTTTTATTTACATTGAAAATTACGTCAATTTTTTTGTAGAAACTTATATCTAAGGCTGCCAATATTATTTTGGTTATAGCTATTCAATTGGACAAAATGGTTATCACTTATCAACCAAAAATAAAAACAGTCTTTCAAATAAAATCCAGTGTTTGTATTACTGATGAGAAATACTACTAGGTAACATTGATTTGCAACTACCTGAAACAGGCTGTCGTTTTGCATCCTGGTCAAATTCAAGAAGCTATTATAGGTAACGATTCTCGACCCGAACCGATAGTAAAAAGGGTATATTTTTTTCATTTTTTGGGTTTTTTGCGGATATCGGTAAGCGTAAACCACCCCCTAGTTTCCATACTGTCCATAATTATGCTGTGAAATAAACGTTTGGGTTTGTGTGTGTGACGGCGCGTTTATTGTGCTAGGAACAGACGGGCTGCGTTTTAATACGATTTACACTTACCGACTTCCGTAGAAAAACAAAAAGAAAAAAGAAACTACCCTTTTTAGTATCGATTGGAGTTGAGAATCGTTAGTATAGATACCTCCTTGAATTTGACCAAGATGCAAAACGACAACCTTATAAGTAGAAGTTGAGGCCGTAGACTAGCTTGACGAAGGCCCCTATTCGAGGAAGAATTGCCCGATTCGGCAACCTAGGACAGTTTGTCCAGGCGCCTGAAAATGTAGAGAGCAGACTCCACCTAAAGTGGGATAGAGTTAGGAAGAAAAAGAGTTGGTATTACTAAATACTGCCCAACCAAGCTAATTGAATTAGTTCGACTATTCAAGTGAATAGGTACCGAAAATATTTCAAATTAACCTTTCTTAACGTTAAGCAAATCTTCCAGTTTTGTTTCTCATTTTGTGTGTTTGATATAAATTTGCAACGTGTATGCAAAAAGGGTATCGTCACGCTCTAATTCGTTTTAAAACCGGTCCAAGTTAGAAAAATGGGATTCCTACTGTCGATACAATCTAATTATGCTTTTGTGAGCAAAACAAAGGTGGATTCCACCACATTCAATGTGGACTATATCCTCAAGGTATTAAGACGATAAGCAACAACACACGATATGTATGGATCTCACGTTTTGTTTCTATTACCAAATTTTATGTTTTCATCAAAATACTAAATAAACCAGTTTGTCATCCGTTTAGTGAATTCATTTTGTATTCTAGGCTAGCTTTTGCCCGCGGCTTCGCTCACGTTAATTTAGAATTTGACGATTAAACTCTGAACACACTACTATACTACTAAAGTTTCTATAATAATATAATTCAATCATGATTCGAAAGGCACGTGGCGCCATCTATTATCATAAGAACGTTATTGTTGTTTTCCTCGGGAACAGTACTTTTTTCGGGATGAAAGGTACCCTATGTCCGTTTCTGTACACGTGACAACGTATATGCAAAATTTCTGTGGTTTGGGCGTGAAAAGGCAACAAACAAACAAAAAAACTTACTTTCGCATTTATATTAATAGTTATGCAATAGTTAGGATTATGCTAATTCTTTGAATATAGATTATTCGTATATTAATTTATGATGTATATTTGCTTTAATTATATATCTTAATTAAGACAAAATAGAGGATTAATATTATTTCTTAGTGCTTATCTTAAACAAGTTGAGTTTTCGACGTCCCTAGTATAAGATTTTGGAGATATAGAGTTATGTTTATCTGTTACATACACATAGTCGTGAAACAACACATCAAACAATCTATTAATATTATTATAAAGTTCAATGATTTAAAATAACCTTGACCTTAATTACATGTTCTCAATATATAATAAAGCAATTGAAGGTAAAGAAAAAAGTACCTTCCTAGCTCATTTTTTAATAAAAATCAGTTAATTACCTTGTTAATAAGATATACTTGTAAAAAATACTTTTTTTACTTGATGACCTAAGTAGGTAACGGATACGAGTATAATGTACTTAGTACACTACAAAACGTACTGACAGATGCAGTAACATCGAGTAGAAAAGTGTTATTACTGGCCGAGTAACACTACTGTACAAGTTATCAGTGTTATCTAGCAGGCTGTTAGTAATTATGATGCAGGTTGTATTCAATCACCCCAACGAATTTATATTGATATTAAAAGTAATAGAATCTGTCGTTTGTTTGATTTGATTTGTTTTTGTGGCGCTGTAGAAGAAAACAAAATATCCTGTCATATGAAGAAGCTATTTTAATAATGTCAATAATCATGAACATTTTCTATATTAAAGTGGCCAGTGTCCTTTTGTTTAAAAAAGTTTATACCACATTAATAAGTGAATAAAGTTTACTTTCAGTATACTGAATGCACCCAGGTGAATTAGGCTAGGTTTTTTTTTTTTTTTAATTGTGGGGAATCATCAAATAACCCCTCCCGCTCTGGGCTGAGCAAGAGGGAGTGTCAGACTTTTACTGACTAAAACCTATCCATGTTCCTTCCTTTGCCCTTTGTGTTCCAGGGCCGCGGTATCTCTTTCGAACAGTCCCGCAACCCTGGCAGGCGTCGGTCCTTACGAACCCCTTCCTGTTTGCTGACTCTCTTTGAGGCGCGCATGGAACACGAACGCGCCGTCGACACGGCCTGTCCCCTTTGACCCTTTGATCAAAAATACGAAAATAAAAAACAAAACAAAGAAAATTGTAAACAAAAAGGATCACAAAAAATGTCAACACACGATAACAATCGTGGTGTTTTTATAAGTAGTTTGCATACACGCACCTGTGACGAGACTATTCTCGAGCGATAATGTTAGGTTCATTATCGCTCGAAGTCGAGACTCTTACCTTCAAAACTAATAATAAAGGACAGCACTCGTGAACAAAATAGAAACACTTGTACGTGCTTTCCCAAATGTTCTTTTTTAACACTTATTCTATTACGCTGTAACACTTGTCGTGAATAAGATATCCAGAATTACAGAACATACCTAGTAAAATTAGAACTGTACTCTTCACTTCTATTAGTGTCTGTACACATCAATTGTGTTCATGCGTGATTGATACCGTAAATTTTATAATCGTGATTGTTTGTTTTTATTATGTACTTTTTATCATACTTACACATTTTATTTTATTTCTTATCATTTGTATATTCGTTAGATAAGTTTATAGGAAGCATAGTATAGCTGGAGGTTTTTAATTAAAGTTTCCCTCTATGTTAATCGGAAAACTAATCAATAATCTGGTAAAACCTTCTTGGTGACCCAAATATGTTATTATCTAGACTTCCTGAGCTATAAATTATTTTTATGAATAGTTTTCGATACACGCGCATAATATTATTATAATAAATATTTTTAAAACCTGCTGGGGAACTACACCTTCCATATGAGTCATTTAGTCTAGTCCCATTATCTTACTAGGCATTTACTCGACCTAGCCAGTGTAACCTACACTGACTGGCTTTATAAATATGTATGTAAGCTCTTTACTAAGAAATCAACTATCGAGAATTTGAAAACTAAACGTAATCTAATACTGGCATTTAACGCTAACAATGAGGCCCTAAACATGAATTATCAGATTTACGCAAAGAGACTAAGATCTGTCGCAACAATCTTCAGGGTTCAATACCTGCTCGGCTTCTCCTGAATTAAAATTCAAGTATCAGCTGACATTTTTTCAAAAAAGTATGTTTTTGCCACGCCAAATGTATCGTGTTAATGAATCAATCAAGTTGCTTCTTTAATAATTCGATAAACTTTGTTAATTAAACCGTATCGCGGGTTTATTAATATTGAGAATATAAAAAATGCATATAAATAACTCATCAGTGATGAATGTCGATGATTTTGTCATTTTGAATGGATGGAAGGCAATGCCAACTAGTCTATTTATTAAGTAGTCCATAAATCACGGAGTAATAAAATCGTTTTTTTTTAAACAGCTGAATTTGAATTGGCTATTATTATTAGTCCTTAACTTTATCGTTACAAGGTTGAAATTAACGATAACGAACTGTGCTACTTCTACTCCTCGAAACCCTTACGTATCTGACACTAGGTAAATGTAGATAGGTAGAAACTCAAACTCAAAGCATTTATTTCAATTAGACCTTAGCAGGCACTTTTGAAAGTCAGAAAAACAAAGGCGAAGCTACAGTCACAGACACAAGGCATAATAACTTGTGAAAGTACTGTAGTTGCCCATTCCAAAGCGTAGATCTCTATGGAGAAGAATGGGCAAGAAACTCCATGGACACTCTTTTCAATCAAAATATTGTTACAAGAGAGATTATATATATATATTTGAGAACGATGTAGAAAGACGTGCACATTAAGAGCGTCCAGAGTAAAAGATTATAATTATTAACAATTTATAAAACAAAGTAGTTAAAATAAACCGTGGTAGCTAAAAGATGACCAGTCCCAACTGACAGCGCCCGTTCACGAACATGACGCATGGATCAGCCCCATTCAGTTCAACCATATTGAAGGGAACTAAACGACCCGACATATCTGTCACTATCAGCGAGACATTTGAGTGAGCCTGACATTCTCTCAAATAACAGAGAGCACTGAGATACAGTAAGGGGTATCGTAATACTAACTTGGCTGTGAGGGTCAGATAAGCAGTCGCTCCATATAAAATACTGGAATTCAGCTGCATTCTGGTTAGACTGGAAGCTGGCCCCAACATAATTGGAAAAAGGTTGGGCTGAGATACAGTAAGAGTCGATTTCATAGTTCCAAATTATCAAAATCGTAAAAATTTCGGTAAAAATACAAATCTCGGCAGACTAAATGTCCAACAGTGGACATGCGTTAAAGAGTATGTATTGTGCCAGTGCTGCAATGTAAAGAAGTCGCTAGGGTTGGTAGTAGTATAAATTATATAAATGTAAACCGAAAAATATCAAGCCCAAGTTAGGGCAAGGAAAAAAAAATTGAATTCTACATACGTAATTATACCAAGCTCGTATTTTTGTGTGTGATTTTCTTTTCATGCAACCTACTCCTACGTATAATTTCCAACGATCTGTAGGTGCAGGTCGTTGGAAATTATACGTAACGATACGATTGCTCTTTAACATTGTGAGGTGGGTACCTCACAATATTTCAGAATATTTCAAAAGCATCTTACAAAATTATCATTAATTAAATGTTATATTATTCTGTAACAGTTTTCTAGCCGATAACTCACTTTAGTTAAGAATTAATTTAGGTTTAGAATTTTACATTATTAATTACAAAAACTGTAGCCATGGACTGTATGATGTATCAAAATATTTACTTCTTATTGTCAGATTTAATTCATTTAGTTAAAGTTGTAATGTTCACATTAATTTTGCAAGCCTTAGGGGGCAGAATGTACAGACGAAAGCACACCAAGCTATCCGAAACTTTCAAATTTTCCCAATCAACCTTGTTCAAGGTTGATTAAGAAAATTTGACAGTTTTTCAATTTGACACTAATACTTTAGCGAAAAAGTTGAAAATCTATTTAAAAAAATTGTAAGATATTGTAAGATTGTAGTAGATTGTTGTAGCTCGATGTGCTGGCATGTGTACCAAGGACTCCATATGCATTTGTAACTGATGTAGGTATTACCTAATTTTTTTGCAGATATTCTGTTCTATTCTGCACTGACGACAAAGTAAGTCATTCCGTCTGCGTGGCAGCGCCTTGAATGATCGTTTTGCTCCGGCGATGGCACCCAGCCTCTGACACATCTGCCCGCTCGCTTGCCCGTTCGGTTGAAAGGGCACGCCTGGTGAAGGTCGCTGCTCTGACCGCATCCGCTTCGAGCCTCTAGGCTCATGCTCTAGCATGTGCTAATGTTATCAATGATTATTGATATTTTGTACTTCAACTATTTAGAGGTCTTAAAGTTTGCGGCTTCGAATTTGTGATTCTAATCTGTTTCTTAATAGAATATTTATTACTCTTTCACACGAAAACTACTGAACTGTGGTTTGCACATAGATAGGTAGTTTATAACCTGGATTAACACATTTTTTTTTCTGGTAATGGACCACGTGGGATTAAATGATAAATGATGTTTATTTTGCATATTATTACCGAATTATTGCTGATTATTACCGAACTATACGCGGGTAAGCCGCGGGCTTAAGTTAGTCCAAAATATTGTAACATTCGTGAGATTTAACCCTTCTTATGCGGTGAACGTAGATCTACGCGTGACACAATAGGTTTTTAATTGTGTCTATATACTCGACATACGAGTGGTTTATCGTCGTCATCGTCGTCGTCGTCTTTAGTCTTAATTATTATTTACAGTTGCTGTACTCCTGAGAATGAGCTTCAATCAAGCTTCAAAACTACATAGTTAGGATATCCTGAGACATTCATGTGATTGGACATCTAGGTAGGTACATAAGGAAGGTTCTTATTTATTATTAAGAAAGTTCACATACAGACCTTATAACTTCAATTTATTCGTCGTACTTGTCGCTAACTTGGTTTCTATATTTATAATCAAACAGGTTATTTTCTTCCCTCCTCCTCCTCCTACCTAGGTATGTAAACAGCTTAGATAACAGATTCACAATTTAAATGGTAGTATGTACATACATCAGTATATAAATAGAAAATGTAAGATTGATCACTAAGACCAGTCGCAAAATGCCATGATGTGACATGACGATGACACCCACACCTACCTAATGGAATTGTGTAATGAAAACTACTTTACCACACCGGCGCGGCAACTGGTGCTTTTTTTCTCGTTTCGGCACAAGCTTTCGAGACAGCTACACGTAGCAAGTCTTCAAATTTTTGTCAAAGCTATAAAGGGTGTAACAAGACCCTTACCGAAGCCGAAAGCCACTTTTTCTCCCTGTCATTGCGATCATTTTTTTTGTTCTAGACCATACCTGGGAACCTTCTAATTACGGAGATATTGGGGGCCAAAGTTCCTACTTTTTCACAATTTTTTTCTTTTATACATGTTTTTAATGTAACACCCTGTAGGTACTTTAAAAACATTTGATTATTATCGGTCTTCATTCGTGTAACGCGGTCAGCATGGTACCGTGGTCGGTCAGGGTGAGCCCATGAGCGGTCTCTGTCAAACAATGTTTACCCGGTTGCCAAATTAAATTTCTTTAATCAGTGTTTTTTGCTTGGATATCATTGCTTAGACGTACTGAACGCTGTGTTAAAAAATGTCCACCTACTTTAATGGGACCTTATATACAGAATGTAACAAGACCCGTCACGAAGCCGTCAACCAAGCATTATGTATATCAAACTAAGTAAGTTTACGCAAAAATTATTGCTGGGAAACTAGTTTTTTTTTTGGGGTGAAAAATCACGTTTTACGGTAGGACTCTATATAACGCACTCAAAACATTGTGCTGATGGATGGATTGGATAGTACGGGGGTCGTGGAGGTGTTTGAAGTCAAAAATCTTACATTATAATCTTGTATTAAAAGAAAAACTTGTGGAAAAGTTGGAACTTTGACCCTCAATATCTCCGTAACTAGAAGGTACCCAGGTATGGTCTAAAACAAAAAAATGATCGCAATGACGGGGAGAACAAGTGTATTTCGGCTTCGTTAAGGGTCTTGTTAAACCCACCGCCCAAACCCAAGTTTATGCCAAACTAATTTGTCCTAGGCCAAACTAGGGTTCATCTCAAAAGGACGATCATAGACCACCCCGCCCAAATGGGCTAGGTTAGGTTAGAACTGTTACTAACCACACGCGAGCCGAGCGAGCGTAGCGAGCGGTGCCGCGGCAGCGGCCTGCGTGTGCTACATCCAGATTGGAAGCAGAATAATTACTTTATTTGGGTTAGTGTATCCTGACACGATAAACCAGTAAACTGGTTTGACCTAGGACAAGCTAGTTTGAAATCGGGTTTGGCCGGTATCATACACAAAAATCTCGTGTTATGTATGTATAGAAATCTGCCTCGAAACGGCTCAATTGATTTTTATGAATTTTTTAGGTATATTTGATAGGTATGAGAATGACCTACCTGTTCGTAAAGCATATTTCACACCGCTGGATTGTCAAATTCTAAATTAATGTCAAATGCTAGTAATAATAAACTTATAATGTTGATTTTATAAAATTACCCTACATAGTATACTATCTACTCATCACAACGTTCTCGGCATATTTATGTAACAGGCATAGGTAGGTACGATAGTGAGAATTTTTCCCATTGTGCGTCATTATTAGTCTATGATAAATTTCAATTAGCTATTGAATCTATACAGCAGTGAGAAGAATGGTTATGATGAGTTAAATGGCAAAGTTGAGGCCATTGATATGTCAATGGAATATTAGAAAAATGATCAATGATGGGCCTTTTGCGATGACAAATCAGATGTTAAAGCAATTTAATTTTGATCGATTATTGTAAAAAAAGATGTTACAATGCTACAATTTGTAACGGTTACATAATGCGTCTATGTCGCAGGGATTTTTATGCAATTAGTTTCGAAATTAAATGTTCTAGTTTATACAAGTAGTGCTTTACAAAAAGCCTAAACTGAATACTTCGAACCTATTTAATTAATATCCAATTTATAGCTATGAGACAATCATGAATGTTTCAATTCTTTATGATTTTTCCATAATTCATAAGTATTTTTCAGCAGATCGGCGATTTTTTAAAGTTAAATAATTTTTCGAAGTTGGAACGTTTGACGTGTCTACATTTCTGTATCGCAACGACTGCAATAATTTGCGTTTTTTTTTTTTTTGTTTTGGCTGAATAGTATTCTGTGATCTGTATCATAATTTTGTGACTTATGAAATAGCAGCTTGTGTTGAATTCGGCGATAAAGCTTTTCTAATCTTCACAATGTTTATTATCACAGAAGAGCACCTTATGACCTTAGTTCAAATAAGGAAATCCTACTAAAATGGGAGGTCGATCGTATCTCAATCATAAAAAGCGGTCAAGTGTATTGCAAGGTATTCATATAGTTCATGATACTGTTGTAATGCCTCGATGATGCAATTGAGAATCTTTAGTTTTTTTTACTTGCCTCATAGGTATCGTTATTTCCGGTGTAGATAGTCGTCCCCGAAATTGTTATCTACTTTATTGACTAATGTCTTCAAATAGACAATCTGTTTGGTACTATTTAAGGTTGTAATATTAGTTAATAGTTAGAATTTATTAAGTTGCTACGTATACTTATTCCTGACTACTTATAAATAAACATTAGGAGGAAGGCAGTTATATGCCTACGCCCAAAAGGTTATTTAATTGCTAAAAAAAATCGTACAGTTAACTTTTTAAAAGAGTGTCTATGGAGTTTCTTTCCCGTTCTTCAACGCTAGCCCTTTCACAGTTAATAATGCTTTGTGGCTTCTTTGAAGCCACAAAGCATTTCACATTTTGACAAATCAAAAGTGCCTGTAAACTTTTAAAAAAATACTTTAAGGTTGAATCTATAGCTCCCCCCATACGTGTTTAACCATTTACCTACCTAACCAAAAGGACAGCTAACTATGAATCACAATGGCATCAAAACTACCACGTATTTGCAATTTAGCACCTTAACCAACCTTTCCTTTAGTGCAGTATTACGTATAAATAATAACAGACATAGCAATAATGATCCAAGAATTAATACGTTTAGTAATATTTAATTTTTAGTTACATTGTCCTCTGAAGATGGCCGAACGTTGCGTCCATTCAACAGTACGTGTTACAGCGGAGGTTAAAAGTTCAGCAATTGACAGTACCGACGAGGTACGGCGGTAATGTGTCGTGATTCTTTCAGATTGTTTATCACGATCTATTACTGTTAGCCTTTACGGGCGGAGTTTCATAATGGACTAGGTGCAAGATTCATCTTTGCGATACTCTTTTATTCTACAGGAACTAGGGCTGCCAAGGCGTAGAAAAATTCTAAGGGATCTAGGGGGAGGGGAGGGGGAGGGGGGAGGGGGGATCTTCTTCTAAGGGGCAGCGGGTGAAATAAGTTTGAGAATCTGTGCTGTAAGCGATAACTTTATTTGTTCTACTAAATACTCATAACCTCTAATAAGATAGATCAAGAAAATAACTTTCAAAATGAGATATCCTATCTGAATGTCCAATCTTCATTTGTCATCAAAAAGATGTCAACTTTTATTAAACATCGACCCTAACAGTTTGTTGTTCAAGAAGACACTGAAGGTTAGACTGTTTCACAAGCACTAACATTCCAGCAGCACTCAGAGTGAGCAACCTTTGACACAAGCAAGCGATACGCCTGCCTTATGACACACGCCGATAATAACGCTCGCTAGATAATTGTCATTTAATGTCTTCAATAAAGCTTTTATTATTAAGAAATAAATGAAATCTTTCATCAAGCGAATTGATTTGATTTTGCAAGTGCTGCTGCTAAAGCAATCTATTAACCTTCCTGATGTTGTACCATGAGATGTTAGGTAGGTACTTGCTTCAATGATCACCCCCTTCCCAGATACCTTTTAAAGGCTCGTTTCAGCAGTAGGTGTTGTAGAGCCCATAGGTATGATATCATGTCATGTCTTTCCTTTCAAATATTATAAGAGTTTTATTTTTTCGTTTTCATGATAATAATTACTCAGCTGGTAATTAAAGTTTGTGTTCTGTAACTAATCTCTGGTATTCACGAGGGTCTCGTTTTTCAGACTTCAACTTCATATTTAAGTTTCTATTTAGGGTCTTCCTGATCATAGAACTGCCCCAAGTCAACAACAAGAGCTTCATAAGCAAGTATTAGGAGTACCTACCTTGGTATATCACTCAGTAACTATACAGGGTGTAACAGGACCCTTCACGAAGCCGTCAAACAAGCATTATGTACATCGAACTAAGTAACTGTATGCAAAAATTATTGCTGGGAAACGACTTTTTTTTTGGGTGAAAAATCACGTTTTACGGTAGGACTCAATGTAACGGACTCAAAACATTGTGCTGATGGACGGATTGAGTAGTATGGGGGCCGTGGAGGTATATAAAGTAAAAATCTTACATTAAAAACAAATATTTAAAAAGAAAACTTGCGAAAAGGTTGGAACTTTATCCGTACCCCAATATCTCCGTAACTGGAAGGTTCCCAGGTATAGACTAGAAATGAAAAAATGAGAAAATACAAATGCCTTTCGGCTTCTTAGTTAAGGGTCTTGTTACACCCTTTAGGTGTAAAAAAAAGTTTTCTTGATGATTATGTTCAAACTCAAAAACAATGCTGGCTGACTAAGCTGTTTTGGCACAAATATTTTAAGGCGTTGCCCAGCGGATCTAAACAACAAAGTAATAAAATATTAAATTAGCATTCACAATATTACTTCATTGAGATGAATTTCTATTGTGAAATAAATTAAATCATACGGAACCTTGACCTAAGTATTATATTATATGAGTTCGAAAATTCTTCATTATTGACGCTGATTACAATTGGCATTTAGCCTAAGTATTTTATTATAACAATGTTTTAACGAATGTGCGATCAAACATCAATCAGTTGGTATATGTTTGAATAGGATTTAGTTTTTATGTTATTTCTTTGTATTTTGACAGCTACGTGTTGAATAATAACGTGCTGTTTCAATTTATATTGTTGGGCTCACCTTTGACATGTGCGTAGGATGGTTGAAACAAATTAATGGGTATCAAGTTATAATAAATATCAATTTGTTTGGGGTTTTTCTTTGTCTAAAGGATCTGATGTGTTGTTGCTAGGTACTTACAGGAATAATTATGGTGTTCAGGCTGGGTTTGTTTTTTCTGGAACTAACCTTCATCCGTTATATCGGTGTATTCCCGTTGACCCCACTGGCACTGATGGGGTCAACGGGAAAAATCAAAACCATCGTTTCGTTGGCCCCACTACCCTTCCCTACTGGTGGGGTCAACGGGAAGTCTGCAATTTTGTTCCCGCTGGCCCCACTGCTCCGCCCCACTAGAGGGGTCAACGGGAAGTCTGCAATTTTATTCCCACTGTCCCCACTGCCATTCTAAAATAACAGTTTAGGTTACAGAAATGAATAATGATGATTGAAGAGAATTTAGTACCATCAACGAGTTTCTCAAAAATAATTGATGCCCAGTGCTTCCGACATACCCAAATACTTATAGGTTTCGGTTGCTGATAGGGATCTCAGATTTTTGGCATCCGAGAGATGGGTTCCCACAGATACCACAGTCTCCTCTCGCTTTACATGCATGATGAGATATAACCTGACCACCTCTCATCAACCGACAGCCTAGACCGGAATCCCCCAGCAGCGTGCTAAGAGGGTTCAAGGCTAAGCAGAACCAAAGTGGATTCCAACTGCCCTGAAATATACATCGGTTCCACTCTAACCGAGGCAGAGCGCGAGCTTGTTTCCATCGCCCTTGCGGCATCTGCCGGCGCCATGCCATCATCATGAGCATGAATGACGAAATCCTGTGTCATTCATGCTCGAACTATAACTTTAGCTTTATTTATTTTCATCAATCCAAACTCAATATTAGATATTTTATAATGAATAATAAATTATATTATAATACTTTCCATGTATAAATGATTTTAGAAACATTCTCCATTAACACTTTTATCTTCCAAAAACATTTTCCTTCTTTTGTAACTAGCACTATGGTTTCTTTTGCGTGATTTAGTTTACCTTACTTACATAATTATATGAATAGATGTAATGTAAATCTAATGTAAAAATTTGTTTTTAAATTCACACTTATGTTTAAAATATTTTGTAAGAAAAATCACGAATTATGGTGGCGCTCAATGTAAAGCACTCAAAACATTGTACTGATGGATACATTAAACAGTGCAGGGGTCCTAAAGATATTTAAAGTAAAGTTTTAACGTATAAAAGTTGTATTAAAAAAAAAAAAAACGAGTGAAAAATTTTGAACTTTGACCTTCAATATCTCCGTAAACAGAAAGTTCGGAACAAAAAATATTAAAATTACGGGAAGAATAAGTGCCTCTCGGCTTCGTCATGTATTTACTCCCTATAAACTTCTATAAACTACTGCCCCGTTGGTCTAGTGGTCGCAGGCGCGACTGCTGAGCGTGGGGTCCTGGGTTCGATTCCCGGGTCGGGCATAAAAGTGCTATTGGGTTTTTCTATTAGACATTTCTCAGTAGTAGTCCGGAATTTGGAAGCATGCGGCGGTATGATACCCCCGCGCCTCGGAAAGCACGCTAAGCCGTTGGACCTACGCCTGATCTCTCTTCGGTCGTGTCGGATTGCTGTCCCATCGGACTATGAGAGTAAAGGAATAGAGAGTGCACCTGTGCCTGCGCACACACTTGTGCAGTATCATATCTCCCGCGCCGGCGCCGCCGCGCCGATGGCTAATCACGGCTTAGATTGGCCGCCGTGATGGAAAACGGTCAGGAGGGCAATTATTACTTCTATAAGTAAAGAGACTAGAAATTAACCTATTTCTTAAAATTCAAACAATAAGGTACCATGACCATGGAGCTGATATGCTTGTTAGGTAATTATCGAGAACGTAAGTATAGCCACTTAAGTCAATAAAAATTATAAATATAAACATAATCCTGTTAAATTCCTTTCTTATGACGATATGTTAATAAAATTAATAGATATGTTTATTAGAAAATTACTATCAAGATGTGAATAACCTTTAAATCAACGATATCGTTTAGGTGACACTCACAGGCCGGATTTGATTCGTTTCAAAAGATGTTGAAATAAATATTTCAAACTAAAATCGGACGTTAAATATTTACATTTATGTTATATTATATTGATTTGATTTGTCGCAAGGCAAACATTCTGCAACTATTTGACGGTATTTTATGAAGCTCGTCGAAATGAGGTCATTGTTATTTGACATTACTTAGTAGTTGTACATGAATGCATTAGAATGCTTGTCGGTATTTGTCAAAAGTTTCAATATTGAGCTGATACCAGTAGCGAAGGGTCATTTTTTTAAGAGGTAAGCCGGTGTACATGTCTTTAATGGGAGTAAATTTTTTGGTGATACATAATAAATACAGTGAATTTGATTTGCCACTTGCCAGTAATCTTGAAAGCATGAGATTAAGGGCCCATTTATAAACATAAAGCGTTCAAAAGCTGTTTGTGCCTTAATCACTATAGGTTTTGACATTGACAACTCTTGGATATTAAGCATTTATAATTATGTGCTAGTCACTTTCAGTTTCATTTGTGAAATTCGCCCTTACAATTTTTTTTAATACCATGGTTGTGATTTAGTAGATAAGTATACAGGGTGTAACAATACCCTTCACGAAGCTGTCAACCAAGCATTATGTAGGTACATCAAAATAAGTAACTTAACGCAAAAATTATTGCTGTGAACGACACGAACGACTTTTTTCGGGGTGAAAAATTTACCGTAAAACGTAAATTTTTCACCCCGTACGTTTGAGTGCGTTACCAATGTAACGCACTCAAAACTTTGTGTTGATAGATGAATTGAATAGACGCGGGTCGGGGGTCGAGGTGTTTACAGTAAAAATATTACGTTAAAAACGTGTATTTACAAAAAAAACTTGTGAAAAAGTTGGAGCTTTGACCCCCATTATCTCCGTAACTAGAAGTTTCCCAGGTATGGTCTAGAACAAAAAAATAATCGCAATGATGGGGAAAACAAGTACCTTTCGGCTTCGTTAAGGGTCCTGTTACACTTTTTATTATATTCTAACTGTGTGAGTACATAAATATTGTATATATAAGACGTACGAATACACCAAATATACTCAGTGTTTACTCGGCATCTGAGATGTTTCATTCTCTGTTAATAGTATTTCGTATTTCTGCCACAGACGTTTTACTACATCATCGTTACTGCTTCGAACAATCAAAGTATATAAATAAATTTCACAAATAATTCAGGAGATCAATTTACCTCGTCTAAATCTGCAAAAGTAAGTTCAATAATTTTTTTTCATTGGAAGCTCTGCATTCACCTGCATCAAATTAGATTGTTAGATAATACAATTATTTCTCGATAGCATAATGTGTAGACTCAAAATAATTGTTTACAGCAATAGTTGTGTTAGATGTTAATGCCAGGTCATTCTGATCGTAATGTCATTGCCACAGCCTTCACGTGTTGTTTTGATACTCGTAGTTGATTGTTGAGCGCACCTCTAATTCATATGAGTCGCGGTGAGTCTTTCTAAACCATAGAGCTCATACATCGTGTTAGGGTTGCAGAACGTGAGTGATTTAATTACTTATCTGTAAAAAAATCTGTGATTGTGTTTAAGGTCACTATGGCACACGAGTAATCCGTCTGTTCGATTCCCGCTCTGAATAATAGTACAATTTGATATAGTTCGCGGCACGTAAGTTGAACCAAAGTGGCGGTCGTCCGCGCAGGTAAAATTATGGATTGAGACCGATTGAGACCCGAAAATGTGTTACAGCTCGCGACACGTAAATTAAACTATGACCTTGAATGCGCAGTAACACATTTTCAGGTCTCAATCGGTCTCAATCCTTAATTTTAACTGCGCGGACTACCGCCATTTTGGTTCAACTTACGTGCAACGAACTGTAGTAGCACTTTGTAATTGTAGCCGAGGCGTAATTCACGGAAAGTATTTTTGTAATTATTGACAAAAATACTTATCCCTTTTTATTTCACGCTCTGCCTTCGCAGGTTGAAAGAGAAGCAAAAGTGTGAGGCCGCCAAATAGCCTAATATTAAAAGATAGATAATGAATAGATATGTAATTTATAAGTTTATGTACGATAGATATTCTATTTAAATATTCATTGAAAATTGTAGGCCCTAAAGGCATGTGCCTCATTGCCGAGATAAAAAAAACACGTACAGGTTTGTACAAAAGAACGTTGTATTTAGTTTAAAAGTTATCTGTGGCCAAAATACAACATTAGTGTAAAAAAGTGTGAAATACACTGCATTCTGGACCTAATTATAGTGCAATAAGAACCAGTTTTCAAGCAACTGTATAGAAAAAACATTTGTGTTGCAGGAATGGATGGTCCTGAGTAATTACCTAGGATCAATTATGAGCTTTATGATGAGTATTGAGCTTTATAAGCTGTATAAATATTGAGCTTTATGTTTTTAAATGCAACCACAATACAGGAAAGAACAAATAAAATCGTTTGGTGTTTGTACAAACCTGACGTCATGAAAACGTGTCGCATTCAATAAGAGAAAAGTTAAAGAATACAAATAAAACGAAATAATTTATCATGTTAATTTATTATTCTAATCTCTTCTTATAATTTATTATTTACAAACATAAAATAATAATACAAATATTGTACATGTAAAAATTTTAGTGGGGAAACAGATGGATGGTCGAGACGCGGCTTGGTTACCCAACGATCCCGTTGGGTAACCTTCAGCTTGTCCAACCCTTTAGACACTCATCTGGAGACTGCGGGGACGCCCGAGCCCCCAAAATGCCCACCGGGTCCTCGTGCCCAATCGCCAACTGTCACAGTGGAGTATTTCGGGATTTTTCGTGAGTTGGCGGGGCAGCCTTTCCCATGTGGCTGGGGCAGTACTTGGCCCCCTCAACTAACTGTTGTCGGCCAACGGCAGAGACCGTGCCTCGGATCCCGCTACAGTATGACAGTATGAGTCACCCGCTATAGAGTTACAAAGAAACCCGGACTGGTCTAAGCCGCGCAACTGACCATTTCCAGCCCCCCAATGGCATTGGCACACCGACGGAACACAGACAAGCTGTTTGGTGCCGGATTCCGGCAAAAGAGTGGTAGTGTGCCAGGCGGCCGAAGCCTACCACCGCTTTAAGGGATCTTCAGCCCTCACCACTGTCCGGAAAGAGGCGTGGTGCTGTCGCCGGGGTGGACCACTGGGATACAAATCACAAAATTGGCAAACGGGTACAGTTGACCAATTCAAAAATGCATTAAGTTAACTGGACCCGCGGGTCCCGTCTGTGTGGGACAAAAAGGTTTTGAAATATGGGACTTTTTGGAGAAAATGCAGCAGTAACTTAGTTTTTCATTATGATACTGTGAAAAACCAATTTAGTTTTTAGTTGTTGTTTAGTTGAGTTAAAAATATCATGTTTTTGGTGCTATTTTACTTTATCCTATGGTTTAGTAACGGTTTTGTTTTTGAAGGTGTGATACTATGATGAGAAGATTTCAAATATCCAAAGCGATTGTTTTTCTTTTAAGTGAACATAAAAATACTATTTTTCTTGTAACGATAATTTCCCTAGTAAAGAACACGTCCCATTAAAGGACTGAAGCGTCCGTTGTAACCGAATGCCTTTTCAAATTCGATTATGGAGCAACAGTACGTGTAGCCGTCCTCAATATTTTGCCAGTTAGAAGGTTCTATCCAGCTGATACCAGCTCCGCAGATGTCAGGACACAGAACATGCTTCGAAGCTTCCGCTGCCGTCAATTCAGGAATGTTAATCTGAATTATCACGAGGGATGCTGACTGATCGGGATCTTGAACCACCTGAGAATTAAAAAAATATTATTCGGCTAAGTGAGCTTTAAACTTAGATAAAGTGCATCTTAGTCTTATTGAGTGAAAAATACACAGAGAGAAAAATAAATTGAAACAAACGTCTGAGCACCACGCAGTCAACAATACGTAATATTCAGATGAGTGATATGAAAGATTTGACTCCACAGCGCACACATAACTGTGGTTAAAGAGTATTTTCATCCCTTCTATTCGAAAAGTGTCGTTTTGTTCCTCTTTAAGCGGGAGCAAAGTAGCTCTTTTCTCCATTAGACTTTTTAGCGGGCAGTAATGAGATTTGAATTTGAAACATGAATCGTTCAATGAAATCGAACGCAAATTGTATAAATGACTGGCTGTAAGTGTTGATTGTACGGTGGGGAGGCACGGTAACTAAAAAAAACAGAAGCGCGCGATTTACTTCCTTATTCTTGTAAACGGTACGGAATTTATTGTATTTTGCAAAAAAAATGAGTTCTACGTCGAGTTCTGAAAGTGCATTAACTCATGAAACAATAAAAATAGAAGCTAATAACGTCATTCAAAACTTAATGCTTACGAAATCCCGGAAAAAATATTTAAAGGCCTTTGACAATTTCATACTATGGCAAAATAGAGAAGGAGGGAAGATATTTTCGGAAATTGTATTTTTGGCCTATTTTCAAGAATTAGCTAAAACTAAACAACCTTCTACTCTTTGGAGTGTATACTCAATACTTAAATCTACAGTTAATATCAATAAACATATTAAAATTGACAGCTACTCAAAATTAGTAGCTTATCTGAAGGACACAAACCAAAGAAATCGAACGTATTTTCTGGACAAAATGTTTAAAACTTTCATGAATGACGTACCTGATAAGGAGTTTTTTGCCATAAAAGTGAGTATCTTTTAGTTATTCCATTATAAACTACAAACTGTGTTTTATAACGTGTACGTTAAATTTTAATTTTAAAAGTGTCTCTTATTTATTTTCTCATTGAAGGAGATGAAAAGTAGAGTATATGACTCGAGAGCAAAAATATTTTTCCCTCAGGCGATGTACTTTGAATCCCTCGCTACACTCAGGCGACGCTTCGCTTCGCTCTGGATTCAAAATAGCGCCCTCGCCATAAAAATATTATTTTGCTCCCTTGTCATACAATCTACTATTATAGGTGCCTGTTGACTTCTTTTGCTTGTCTACATGGCGACATCAGCACCTTTCCCGGTGGACAATATAACTATTCTACGAAATGATCACTAATGTTTGACCATTATCATGAAGTAGTCAGTACGATTCAAATCGTCAAACGCTGAGTATTTATTGATCAGGCCAGGCCGCATCATGAAGTGAGCAGCGCGAACTGTGCTATACCATAATTATACGACCGTTTCGTGTTGTCGTGTCGTCGTGTTGTCTAAAGTTTTCACTGCACGTTATTAGTAATAACTTAACTTATTACACAATGCGAGTTGTCCCAGTAAAACAAAACTTGTCTAACCTTCCATAGGTATGGTGCTACCGATTGCTTCTCTCCGCGGCCGTCGTGTAGGGTTATGTCGGTAGACGCTCCACCGCGGATAGGGTTTGTAGCTCCAGTCGATATTATCAGATCACGACCAGCTGATTTCACAAGTTTTTTCACACTTTGCTCCACATCTTCCCAATTCTGAAGGCATATAGAGATTTTTGTTTTATACGCTTTTAACTTTTAGTCCAACCTAGTACGCGGTCACGCCACTGCATTCTGACATAATGTGCTAAAGTATCAAGTGTTGGCGACTTGTCCGCAATTTGTGCGGACAGGTTTGACTGTAGGTAGTGTAGGTACTTAGATGTTGATTGATTTGTGGTAACTGAAATATAAAAACTAGTTTTTGTTATTATTTTCTTACGGATGCATGAAAAATAAAGCCAACATACCTTGGAATTACAAGTGCTCCAGTGAGGGATGACATTCAAGTAGTCATACGCCGCTGACGGTGGTACGCCAGGCAGCAAGTTGTGGGAGTTCACGAGCTGTTTTTTACCAAAACAACAAGAGTCGTGAGTACTCAACCCTCTTCCTAAAGCGGAAGTGATGTCATACATCTGTCTGCTACAATCGTACAAGGTGTCGAAGTCCTGAGGCAACAAGCTGTTGGACCATGCCACCTCAGTAGACCTGTCCTTATGTTGGGGAGACAGCTTGTGTTTTGTGAACAAAGGCACGTTGTTCTTCGTGTCTAGACAAACTTCGAATACGCCAAGGAATTTACTTTTTACTTTGTATCCGATCTCTAAATTTTCTGTCTTGCCAGGTAGACACGGAATACCAGATCTTGATACTTGAGTCTTAACTTCTTCATTACACTGTACCTCAGCAAAACTGAATATTTTTCCATTGATTTTGATGGTGTTGTCGCGTTCACAGAACGCCATGGGGTACTCAGGAAGGGTGGGATCGGAGAATAGTGAAGGGCAGTGCATGAAAAAATAATCTTTGTGAGGTATGATCATGTACCCGTCATTCACTGAGAACACTGGCCAAGTAAGTAACCGTGAGAACATTATGGGTTGTTTCTGCGGGAAATCTTTCTTGATGTCCAATATGCAATCTGTAAAACAAACGCACAATCGTGGATTAATTTGTACCAGTTTCTAGTTCTAATTTCTACGAAAAACGAGTGCAGTGGTAGCCCAATTGTTCCGAAACGGCTGGACCGATTTTGACGGTGATGACTTTTATTTTAGAAAAATATTAGGATGTTGCGCAAACAAATAAAAAATCATGATATTGTTAAAAATCCGATTAAAGTATGGGAAGTCATATTTTTTTCACTTCTCGTGCTCTAAAAGTTCGTCTTTATGTCGTGCGTAGGCGACATAAAGTCGTTTTTTATGCCCTAGAGCATAAAGTAAAATCTTCGTCGAAGATCAAGGCAATCGGTCCAACAGCCACACGTACAAATTCAACTTCATAGAATAACCACTTTATTTTAATCGTTTCGTTAGTATTCTAAGAACAAGGCAAGGATATTTCTCATTGTCCTAATGTAACTTTCAATTTTAATTAAATTTATAATATTTACATGTTGCTGTTTCATTTCCTCGCAATCAAAGTAAAAAGTAGTGGTCCTACTCGTCCGTATAAAACCCATTTTACACTCTACATCCATCCTCGCTCTCAAGCTCACTCTGATGGATAAACGTCTCTCATAAAATGGTGCGTTTTATGCACTTGATGTACAATCTACTATTATAACAATTTCACGCGGACGAAGGTCGCGGGCAACAGCTAGTATTTGATAAAATTTGACCCACTTTCGTTTTGCAGATTGAGATTGTTGGAGATTACTTAGCTATGCATTATATGTTTTTTTTTGGTAATCAATAACGTTCTACATTAAATGGTGTTAAATTATAAACATTAATAAATTGTAATATAATATACTGTACCTCTAGATGTCACTTTAAAGGTGCGACGGATACTGCCGAATGCATTGCTGACCTCACACTCGTAAGTCCCAGTTGCACCGTACACCATTCGCAATGGGTATGACATCTTCGTGGAAACCAGTGTAACGTCGTTGTGTTTCCAAGTCGCCGTCTGTTTTCGAACATTCAAATACAAATCTTACCTACTACAAATAAAAGAAAAGCATTTTGTGAATAATTTCACTAAACCATGAATAACCGATGAATTATTTTTTCATATCTGACGAACGCACTCGAAATCACGGCAAATGAGCACCTACTTTTTGTCAGTTGAAGTTAGTATGGGTACGGGAGGTACCGTTAATATGAAGAAGTAATTATAAACCGGCTGAAAATCATATTCAATAATAATTTACCATAGCACACACAGTATGGGCCTGCGCGTAATCTGCTCCGGAAATGGGGGAATCCAAACTATGTCATGCTATGACTTGGGATTCCCCTATGCATGGGTGCATGCGGCAGCTGACTTTCATTTTGATGATCAGTGCATATTACTAGACAACTACTATAAATGCATGTCATTCAGTATAAAATCGAATAAAAAACTGCCTGCCGAAATATGCGTGGTATGTGCGGTGTATTTGAAAATTCTCTTCAAATCTAAAAGTATATTCATGATCCTTACCGTCGGCATCGGTTGTCCATAAGCTTCGCATGAAAGAGATACTGAATGGGTTCCATGGACGAATTGAACGATATCTTTTTCCTTTGTGGTGAATTCTGGTTTGTACGCTACGACCACTTTGGTGGTGACTGATCGAGACTTGTATGGGTTGCTAACTCGGCATGTGTATAGACCATCGTCGCTGCGTGTCACGCTGTACAAGGTCAGGTCCTTCTTCGCTATAGCTAGACTATCCTAAAACAATTGTGTATGGAAATAAATCTACACATCAATCAGTCTAATGTGATCCCAATGCTAGAAAATAGACCTCTTCTTGAGAGGAACAGGCCCAGTTCGGGTTTGTGGATGTCACATGCTTTCGAAGTACAGAGCAGCAATTTTTTTCAATAATTTTTTAATATAGAATCATTGAAAAGTTTCCGGTACGTGTCATTATTCCGGAAAAAAACCCTATAAAAGTCTAAAATAACTTGACTTTCGGAAGTCGGTGTCTTTGTTTGTATCTTTTTTGCCACCGAATTCCGAAAGTCAAGTTATTTTAGAATTTTTTAGTGTTTTTTTGGAAGTTGGTTTTGTTTTCGCAGAAACTTTTTTATTTTACCCTTTTTAGTTGTAATAGACCACACAAATTCTTGTCATGAACTAATTTGGTTGTTGTCATTGTAACTAGAAGTAAGTAAAAATACTCGTCAAGACGAATCATACTAGCCCAAGCACGATGAGGTTTTGTCGTTTTATAACGGAGTTCCAATGGCCACCGTCCAGCTCCATCATCAGACGCTGGATACCATTTAGGACAAAAGTACTCGTCAAGACGAATCATATAAGCCCAAGCTCGATGTGATTGTGTTATTTTATTACGGACTACCTGTGACCACCTTCCAGCTCCATCACCAGACCCTGGGTACCATCTAGAGACAAAGTACTCGACCAGATGAATTATACGAACCCAAACTCGATGGGGTTATGTCGTTTTGTAACGGAGTTCCTATGGCCACCTTCCAGCCCAATCATCAGACCCTGGTTACCATTTAGGACTAAAGTACTTGTCAAGACGAATCAAAGGAGTCCAAACTCGACGGCGTTGCGTCGTTTTATTACAGAGTTCCTATGGATACCTTCCAACTCCATCATCAGATCAGATTCATGTCATCATAATATTGCATTGTCTCGCGATATACACATGCGTGCAAAATTTCAGCTCAATCAGAAATCGGGAAGTGTGTCAAATTTAACTAGCAAGTATCACGCGACGTCGCGTGATGTACATCAAAGCGCCTGCACGCGACGTCGCGTGATGTGACATTTAACGTGAGGAAAACAACCAAATTCCTAAACCGATTTTGATGAAATTTCTATGGAACCAATCGGAAAGCATATCGTTTCAGATGAAAAAAGATTTTTTCAGATGGGTTTACAAATGACGGAGTTATGAGGTAAGAAATATAAAAAAAAAAAAACAGCGGACTTGAGAACCTTCTCCTTCTTGAAGAAAGTCAGTTAAAAAGGGACGAAACCTACGCATAATGTATAATGCTGCGTGGCTATCTTAGTGCTGTTGGTAAATATTTGTGATTGTTTTGTGAAAAGTATTGAAAAAACAAGATGAAACAAGATGGCGGCGTTAGTAATAGTAGTTTAATGACTGCACGCGAAAACCCCTTGAAAGTTATAAAAACATTAGTTTTCATTCAGTAGGCCTATGCACGCCTTCGTCATCATACTAAGGCCCGAAAGTATTTCGTTCATAATCTACATCTTACCTTATACCATCGCATTAGATCCGTCCTGCGGTGTGGTATATCACACTTGATATTAACTGTCTCGCCTTCCTTTACAAATATAGTGCTTGTAGGTACCGCTGGTATTAAATGATCTGAAACAACATTATAAATGATAAATGATGTTTATTTTGCAAATAGGTTTTTAAAAACACTTTGACACGTCTCTTTTTTATAATTAGATGGGGCCGGTGTTTCGTACCTAACGAAACAGCCGAAACAAACTCAGAGGTCATAGTCTCGTTTAAAGTCCAGACATAATCTTGGTTGACTCATATGAGGACTATGCAGATTAGTGTCCGAGATGGTCTCTTGAAGAAAGAACCACACAGATTTTAGTGGACCTGTCCAGTCAGTGCAAGAATTTGTCAGTTATCGTGTAGCTCGACTTATAACTCAAGGAGCTCAACGACACGATGAAAAATACCAAAGAAAGGACATTTGGGTAGGTTGCTTATAGTACTCAAACTGCCAGACAATTGTGGAAAAAAAATAAAAACCAACAAACAAAAAAAAATACTCACATGGTCCTCACATTCACAATAATCAAATAAAATTAATACACAATACTCTACAAAATAAATTAATATCATTAAATGTGACCATTAACAATAAAAAATAAAAGTAAAATACTTAACAAAGTAAGTATTCATGTCAAATCATTATATATAACAACTAGCTGACCCGCGCAACTTCGTCTGCGTGCGTAGACAAAAGAAAGAGAGGTTAGAGAGAGTGTGCGTCAACCTTAAAAGTTAGACATATGGCCATTGCGGATATTTTTTTAGAGCTTTTTAAGAGGGACAATTCCGACATACATGATTATTGCGTAACTTTAACCGTTCACGCACAACGGAAGCTCTCAAAAGGAGTAAATCCCTATTATATATTATTACCGATGGATAATCATCAAATTAATGACCCCTCCCACTCTGGACGGACCGGAAGGGAATGTCAGTCTAGTACTGACTAAAATCCATCCACGTTTCTTCTGTTGCCCTTTGCGTTCCAGGGCCGCGGTATCTCTTTCGAACAGTCCCGCAACCCTGGCAGGCCTCGCTCCTCTCGGATCCCTTCCCGTTTGCTGACATCTCTTTGAGGCGCGTGTGGAACACGAACACGCCGTCACCACGGCCTGTCGTCATAAGACGGACGGATGGCGAGCTAGCCCATTACTCACCGTCCACAGGCCCGCGACCCACGACAGCCTTACGTCTTCTCATCTTTAGACACTCGATGACAATCATACACCAGCTAGAACGAAAGTTCTCATCAAATTTCTTGAAATGAGCCGAGACACGATAAAACTGCTGTAAACTGTTGCGGACATCTTGCAACTGCCTTCCGTCCCCATCGTCAGATCTTTGATGATAGACATTCTCCAGCTAGATCTAAAGTTCTCATCAAGGTGCAGGAAATGAGCCCAAACATGATTTCTCAATTTACAAAACAAAAGATCATGCATATCGGACTTCTCTATAAAAAGTTATGGGTGGTCAGGTCATACATAAAATAAAAAAATATAGACGCGTCGAATTGAGAACCTCCTCTTTTTGTTTCGTTGGCTAATAAACCAAGCTTCAGACATTTGACACGGGCGAGGGTCATTCTTTCACGGAAAACTTAACACCGCGACTCAGAAAATGGAGTGAAATTAATAGCGCCATCTATCGAGCACGAAATTAAACCGTTAAAATATAATACATGTAAAGCGATCGAACACACACTCTACAGGGTTATAACACACTATAAATATTTTATACTGTGGTTATAGCGTCATGTAGACTAATCTAGAGTACTTTTTGCTATCAGAACTTTGTTGTAAAGCTGGTCAACCGATTTAAAAGTTATCTTGTGAGCACATTTTTATTAATTAGTACCATTTTGGTGCAATAGATGTCGTTGCATGTATCTTACACAATGATGGTAAGTTCTTCTTGAACACTTTAAATTCATAAATCTTTTGATAGAGAGCACTGATTACAATGAAACAAAAACTAAAACCTTCTCTAAGTTCCCCACAATATTTGTGCATTGAATTTAATCACATTGGTTTTCCCAACAACATGAACGCCCGCCTCGCAGCGCGCGCGGATCATTCTTTTGATGCGGAGATATTTTAAAACTGTGATATCTCCTAAGATATTCATCTAAAATGAATGGTGTAAAGAGCAATTTTGGTCACAATTGAATGCTAAAGATGACTAACATATTTATTTTGATAAGGATTAATACTATGTCGGTAAAAATACCTTTGCAAATAAAGCACTATTTTTGACCAAATTTTAAAATCATAAAAATGGTTATTGTTTCTCAACCTTAAAAGATAGGCATGTGCTGTTGCGGAATTTATTTAGACATTTTTAAGAGGAATAATTCCCTTATACATTATTTTTGTGCAACTTTAACCGGTTAACCAGCCCACGCAACGGAAGCTCTCAAAGATAATAAATTTTCCCCGTTTTTGCAACATTTTTCATTGATGCTCAGCTCCTATTGATTGTAGCGTGATGATATATAACCTATAGCCTTCCTCGATATATAAGCTACCCAACACTAAAAGAATTTTTAAATTCGAAGCAGTAGTTCCTCAGATTAGCGCGTTCAAACAAACAAACAAACAAACTCTTCAGCTTTATAATATTAGTATAGATAAGAAAAATATAAAACAAAATAATACAATAATAATAAAATACTAAAAGTATTAATGTCAAATAAATTAAATGTCACAGTGTTTATGAGAATATATGAGAAAGGAATCAATAATAAACAAGCGAAGTCCGAAATGTTGACATTCACAGAGTAAATTTAATTGGAGCAGTTTAATCCCAAGTCTTTTTATCTTCGAGATAGTGATTAATATTAGTATAGTAGGCTTTCAGACATACCTTCCGTTTTATAAACGATTTGAATTTATTTAGGCTTAGTAATTGAATATGACTCGAAAGTTTATTATAAAAACGTATACATTAGCATCTGAACGTACCCCCTATTTTTTTTAGCCTCGTTGCAGGAACAACAAATTTGTGTTTGTTCCTCATATTTATGTTGTGGATATCACTGTATTTTTTTAACAAATTAATATTTTTATGTGCGTACAAAAGGTTTTCATAAATAAATTGATAGGGGACAGTCTGTAAGTATATTAATCTCTTTAAATTTTTCTCTGAGGGTGTATCTAGGACTTAATTTATAAATTGAACGAATTTTTTGCAAAATAAATATTGTCTGAATATCGGCGGCATTGCCCCACAAGAGAATACCGTACAACATCACACTGTGGAAATAACTAAAGTAAACTAAACGGGCTGTCTCTAAATCAGTTAAATCACGAATTTTTCTGACGGCGTATGCTGCAGAGCTAAGTTTTTTTGACAATTTGTCTATATGGGGGCCCCACTGAAGCTTGGCATCCAAAGTTATGCCTAAGAACACTGTGTTATCTTCCGGTTTCCACTCTTCATCCTTGATTAGTACACTAGTTTCCACTTGTCTTACATGGGGTATCGTAAACTTAATACATTTAGTTTTTTTCTCATTTAGGAGTAGATTGTTAATATTAAACCAATTAACGACTTTTGCCAGGGCGCTATTAACATCGTCCGTAACTAGCTGCTGACGTTTGAGTTTAAATAAAAGAGAGGTATCGTCTGCAAACAACACTATGTCATGATTATCCTTTATGAGGTAAGGCAAGTCATTTATATAAAAAAGAAACAAAAATGGGCCAAGAATTGAGCCCCGGGATACCCCCATTCTTACTACGAAAGTCTCAAAAATTTTACTGAAGGTTAGTACAGAAATGGGTTTATAATTAGTGGTCTATATAAGTGGTGGTTATTTAGAATGAATGCCGATACTGCATTTACGTAAGGTGTATGCACTAAGTACTATCAGTTGCAAGTACGAAGGTGCAGAACACTTATCACCTGCGTTTAAAAAGATTCACTACTACTGTAGTATTTTTTTCAAGATGTAGGTAGTTTAATCATTGTTTCAACCTAAACACTCCTATTGTTTGATATTGGCTTCTCCTAAGTAGTTTGCAATTTCAAGGTGTATTATATATAAAAGAGAAGTCCACTCACTGACCACTCACACGAAATCTCGGAAACTACTGGGCCATGAGGTCTAAAATGAGGTCTAAATTGAGGTCTAAAAAAAAAAAAAGGCACAAGCACTCTCTATGGGGTGCAGGCGCGCACTAAGAACGGATTTTTTAAAATTCGCACCCCAAGGGGTTGAAAAGGGGTGTCAAAGTTTGTATGAAGTCCTATGTTTTTAAAGTTAGAGACATGAATGTGGGCCTGAATGTTCCTTTCGGCTTCTAGGTGCTCACTAAGAAAAGGTTTTACGAAATTCGGCCCTTAAGGGTTTTTAATGTTTGTATGAAAAAAGTCAAAGATACAAATTGAATCGTACGGCAACGCGTTATTGCTTACTTTACATTGAAATTAGAATTCGGAAGCCGATAAAGATACAAATTGAATTTTACGACAACGCGATAATGCATATTTTACACTGCAATAAAAATTTGGAAGTTCCTTGAGATTTACATCTTCAGTTTTTATGCGAATTTCTAGGTGGCCAGTATGTTTCAGTAATATATACAGGCGTCTGCTGAAAGGTAATGAAATGAGGTTCTTTATCGATCTAAAGTTTTTATGCCAATTTCTAGGTGGCCAGTATTTCTCAGTATGCAGGCGTCTGCTGAAAGGTAAGAAAAAAACGTTTCAAAAATCGAACTCATGAATTAATCACAGAATACAGAAAAGTGAAAACCTGAGGTGCGATACACATTCAAGCTCATTTCTGTTCTGCGATATTTTGCTATTTATTACTACTAACTTTGAAATATTTGTCATCATCGTTGTTTGGTTTTTTCTTCGTTTTGGTTTGTTTCACTTCCTAATTTTAAAGTTGGAGGATAATAATTGTGTTCTCACCTATTGCCTGGTTGGAATTTTGTATCTATTGTGTCTATTTCTTCGCGATGTATGTTGTAAAATATAATAGTTTTTTAGTACTTATTAGACGTTCTTACTAGAAAAAGTGTCATTGAATACCTACGTTCGTATTTTAATTTTAGTGTTTAGTATCTTTGGTTTAGGCTGGTGTTTAAAAGAGTAGCTATAAAGAAAATTACGTTCCAAGTAATATTTTTTACGTTGCTTACTGGTCGTGAGCATTGTTTAATAGCATATTACGTTTTTTTAATTTATTATTATGTTTACCAAAAAATAATAAAATTTAAAAAAAACTTGAAATATTTTGAGAATCTCCTCATTTTTCTATTACAAGAAACTTCCCAACGTATGAAACACGCGAGTGACCCCGCGTGGGTACAGCTAGTGTATAACTATTCTATAAATTGCGTCTTCCAAAATGATAAAACTATAGAGAAGGCGTTCCCAAACTTTTTCAGCTCGCGGCGCATTACAGGTTTCATATTTTGCTAAGGTTAAGCTAAGGTTTATAATTATGTTGACACACAAGGATACATTTGAAAATCCGGCCAAATAAGATGTTGCAAAGGGAATGAGAATTCTTAGAGGTTATATATTCAAATAGGAAACAGGGGCGCCTCTCAGCGCACCAGGGCGCCGCGGCGCACACTTTGGGAACCCCTGCTATAGAGGTTAAGTCTTTGTGGTCAATAATGAATTAACGGCACGTTGTAAGTAAATAAAAACTAAGAAAAAGAAAAGCTTAAAGGGCAGCTTTGTTTTGGAATTCTACTCTTTGGGGGCAGCTAGGCATGCGTCTAAAGTGAATGACTTGTAAAAATATGGTTTTATTTGATGTCTACAGTATTCAATAAGTATTCAAATCTGCCAAATACCCACACATAACATACACCCGATCCTCACAGTACGTATCAAGAACGAATCTCCTATTCCTAGCAAAATAATTACAAAAATACCTCCCTCACCTATGACTGTAACTTGATATAGCTCGGTTGCATGTCCTAAAAAGTTTTCTGCGTGGCATACGTATGATCCTTCTGACGCGCGATCGATGTTCTTGATGATTAAAGTCCCGTCGTCTTCCATATCGTACCATTTAGACCCTGAGGAATTAAGAGTTGATTAGAAAAACATATTTTTATCCCCGTAGCCGTGACGGATATCGACATGCACGTCAAGTACACATAATTTCGCTAGTTAATTTAATTTCATCTCGTATTTTGTCCAAACACAATTAAATACTACAGGATTGTTGATACTTGGGTGCATTCTGAAATGGGTGATACTAGAACTTGGCAACTAATTGACGCCGTTAACTTTGGTTAATTTCTCACAATTTGAAAAAACTTCATTTTATTTTTTGATTTTCGTATTAAAAAAATGTTCTTTCTATAATTACTACATATAGTCTTACAGATTGGCTTTTTACCTTAATTACTATGCTTACTTAACCTTATGTTGTTTTTTTAGGAAATTTACTAGACCCCTTGACACTTTTGATGTGTGTAGAAAAAATATTAGGGACCTTATTCCTTGATATGGTTTTGCAATTAGCATTTTTATTTAAAAATTGGCAATCCTCATTGTCCCTTAGATATAACACTATATTAATCAGCAATGTCAAAGCATGTCTTCCTGAACAAGTTGGATGTTCGAATTATTTGAAAAAGTTACCCATAGCTAAGTTGAGTCCCTTTTTCATCCAGACAATCGATGGTTTTGGGCTGCCCGTAGCTTTGCACTGAATCCGGAGCGCCACATCTCCTTCCATCACCTCAAATTTTTTAAACGGATATGTGTTCACGATAATAGGTGAAGCTGAAACATAGCAGAAGTGTTCTTATAATAAACCCTCCTTCTACCAATTAAGTTTAAGTACCAGGCATGCCTTTTAAATTATCGTTTACATAATTACCGCCAATTTTGAATTTAAAACTGTTCAATATTCAAATTTGTTAGAATTTAGAACATCAAAACATTGGACGGAATTAGGATTAATGCATTTGTTTAGTCTCAGCGTTGTTGTTCAACATTTGTGTTTCATGATGAAGCCCCATTTCTGCGGACTGTCGAACGCAGGCATTTAGAATTCCAGCGTAGACATACCAGTCTTAGTGACAAATCTCGTAAAGGACGTCCAAAATCCGCTTTCACTGAAGATAACATCGTCGCTGTGAGACAATTAATCCTCGAAGATCGTCATGTTACATATCCGGAGATAGAGGCTTAATTAGGCATCTCGGACAACCATTCACAAGATTTTGCATGAGGCGCTTGGTGTGAGAAAGCTAGTTTCCCGTTGGATCCCGCATTTGTTTTCTGACGATCGCAAGGCGGCCCGCGTCAGTTGGAGTAAGAAAACTCTTCAAAGGTTCAACCGAGGAGAGTCAAATCATCTCTAAGACATTATCAGTGGTGACGAATCTTGGATCTATGCCTACGATCCTGATTTCAAACAACAATCCACAATCTGGGTTTTCCAAGACGAGAACAAGCCGACTAAAGTTGTTCGCTCTCGAGGTGCTTTAAAGAAGATGGTGGCTACTCGTTCGTGGCGAAAACCGGTTATGTTGCGACAATTTTACTTATAGATAGTAGAACCGTCAGTGGTATACCACAGTTTGGTTACCACAATTCATCGCCGAGCTTCGGAAATCCAACCCAAAGCGACGCATCACCCTACACTATGACAACACAAGCCCACGCAGCGCTCGTCAAATGATTGAGGATTTGAAGAAGGAAAACTTAGAAATTCTTGACCATCCTCCATACAGTCCTGAGTTCCTGACCTAAGCCCTAAAACGATTTCTTGACATTTCATATGGCTGATGAGCCATATTGAACACCCCTACGTTGGATTGGAATAAATGTATTTAATTGGTTCGAGCGAATGGAAAAGCATTAAACTACGTGGTGAATACTTCTAAAAACAATATTTTTTTACTCTTTTTTATTTTTATTCAAACGACAAAACTTAACGCCACGTAATAGAGGGCCTTTTGCAATCAACGGACACAAGGACTGATTTCAGTCCCCGAGGATGCCTCCCTAACCGCCTCACAAAGCGCATAACACGTAGTTGTGTATTGCCCTCTCTGAAGTTGTATAGATTGCCGATGAGTACCCTAGCCTCGTCATACGACGCTCGGCTGCACTGCCAGACTGGTACAGCTGGTTTTGATCGCATTGGTCCGTCACAGCTTGGAACTTGAAATTTGCCAAACTTCATGCCGCAACTGTCGCGCAATACAGAATGTATATATGAAATCCTCGCTGCTGTTTAAGAAATTCTTAAGCCGCAACTCTAAGGCACACACGAGTGCCCTATTTTGATTCTGCATGGGCAACCATGGTAATGGGGTCTAAGATTGGCAGGAGTGGATCAATAGGTACCTAAAAAGCGTATCCTTCAGTGCGCTCCTCAGTCGCACTTTGCACTGGCTACTTACCGTGGCAACCAAGCTGACGTACCGCGGTTTGTGACGGAGTCAAGACAAATTTTTTGCTCAGTACCTTTGAGTGCAGCCTATCAAGTGCGGCGTCGTCCATCATATGATGTGTGGATTGCTTTGGATGGAGGTTGGATTGGATTGGGTTGGTTGGTTGTTTGGTGGTCGTTGGGCCGAGACGGGAACGCTTGGTTCAAGTTCCTGGGTCAGAGACAACATCCTACGGTAACAAGGTACGCAGTGAGGCTAGTTCCTCCCTCTGTAGACCCGATTATATGCGCTAATGATGTTCTCGTTTATGACTGAGTCCCACCGGCAGCGCCGACCCGGCTCGGGACCGGATGCTCTCTAGGTCCAAAGCCCTTCGGTGGCCGGCCTCTACATTGTTGGTGCTGGCGACGTCGCTGGAGGGAAGTATTCGTCGCTCCAGCTCGTCGCAACTGCTGCTGACGATAACACTGGTGATCCGAGGTTCGCGGGGGCGGCGAAGCGGAGCTGAGTGACGAGTCCGGGGGTGGTAGGCATTAGCGTTGCAAGGCAGCTCTGGTTTTTACTTTATTTAGTAAAACTTTGCACATAATGTAAAAAACAATGTACAAAGGCGGAATTAATGCCTTGAGCATTTCCTACCATAAGGTGATGCAGAGACAAAACATAGTAGGAGTAATAATACAGAAAAAAAGGTTATCATTCCGTGTTGTACTTATTTCATACTATTTTTGATTTCAGTTTTCACTATATTGACTGACGTTATTGCTCGGAATTGCATAATTAGTTATTATCTGGTTTAGGTTTTTCCAATATTTAGGAAGTTGTCATCATTTATAAATTTCCTATTTATTTTTGTACACATAATTTACATTCAAAAAAAATTATTATATGAAATTAAAATTATTTTTCCAATACAGTGATAACCTTGTTAAAGACATCTTATGATATAACATACAGATTATGTCCCACATTTTGAAATATTTCAACCTAAAGTAATATAAAAAATAGTTATTTATGATACTAGTGCGGTAAGTTGGTTTTTTCAAACGAGTAGACGAATGTAAGCCCGAGACGAAGTCGAGCGCTTACCATAGTCACAAGTTTGTAAATTGCAATTTCTGCACGTGTGTCGTATAATATTTTAAAACACATTTGCGAGAAAACGGTACAATATGTATGAAACAAACTTTTTCATTAGACTATTTTTATTAGCAAATAAGAATTTATACAGATAGGACACTACTCTTGGAAATTAATAGTAAAATTTAAACAATTATTTAAATTCAGTAAAATTTGCTGCTTTGGAAGCACTGACTGACTGCCGTTATTAATTTCACACGTATTATGTTGAACGACGGCTGTGACGTCGGTGGCGGCGGAGCTTGCAGCGGAAGCGGCGGTGGCTGGACGTTGTCGCGTGAGGTAGAAGGGCGCGGTTCCACACCATTATTTATAATTTATACACTTTGATATCTTTTCGCCTATTTCAATTTTATTGTGCACCAAGTCTTCAATATAACCCTTTGCAACATTATTAGAGCGCCATCCTCCGTGGCGTTTAGTGTCATATCAGAGGCGAGCCGATATCATTATATCGGCTCCGGAATTAGTTGGTTATAAAGTGGTTTTTAACATTGAATATATTGACCACATTGAGGACGGCTTAAACTTCACACGTAATTCATTGAAAGAAAGCCATCAAAACATTTTGCAGAGAATGATTGAGTGTTTCTTCGAGTCTTCCATGCTATAAAATTATTGTAAATCATTCAATAGCGCTCTCGCGATTTTGGCGGCAAGAGACTGTTTTCTGCAATTCGCGCCTCATTCAAAATCTCAGGTGGAGTAGATTCCATCATCAGATTCCTCGCTTGAACTCAAATTATTTTTTTGTTCATAAATATCTATCGGAAAATCTTTGACGTTTCTAATATGAAAATGGCGCGAATTTGCAAAGGGCGCCACATGCAAGTGGTGAAAATTAGAACTACATCTTTCGTCTCATTTACTCTGTAGTATTAAAGTGAGACAAACGTATTGAGCAAAAGCGCTTCCATGGAGTTTCGATCAGTCAGCTTATTTATTCTCGTAATGTGCAACTCCTTGGTGGAATTCTTATAATATTTTTATGGAAATAAAAAAAACCGTAAAGAATACGCACGGTGCTATACAATGCGGTAAAAAAGGTACTTAGGTGAGAGTACCTATTTTACCGCACGTTCCGTTGTATGGTGCGTAATTTATAACTTTCGAACAATGTATACAGGCTTCGTAAATGCATTTTTTAATACAGTTGCTCAAAAAGTGGTGTATGGCAGGAACGTATAGCGTTCGGGATGTGGGCTGTTACATACTAGTGCTTTTTTTTACCTTTCCCGAACTCGTGCGTTCTCTTTCCCAACTGTCAAAATAATGTCTATTAAAAAGAAAAACCAACCATGAAGTTTTTACTAAAGAGTTTTTGTGATTCATACAAATACGTATATTACTAAAAAGAAGCTACTAATTTATTTCAATATCAGATTTAATGATTTAATTGAATGAGTTGGGTTAGGTTTCATTTCATTTCATCTCATTAAATTTCATTTTCATTTCATATCAATGAAAAAAATCTACTGAAGACTAAGCTGTATGGATAGTTCCCTTTGCCTACCAAAATGGGTGAAGAAAAAAAATACTCTGCTTATATTCTACGGTTGGCGCCATTTTCCAGAAATTTTCTTTGCGAGTTTAGTTGTTTGTTGCACAAAATGAGTAATTTCGACCCTTTTTTTTGAATTAATACCACAGGAATTCAGTATAATTGCACAAAATGCTTCGGAGTATATTTTACCGGAAAAGTCAAAAAGTCGTTACAAAAACTGTACCAATTCAATGTACATGTGTACTATAACTATTATAAGAAATAAATGATTAGTTAGTTGAGTTTATTGTGTTTTTATTATTTTATTACATGCTTCATTTTTTCGCAACTGTATTAAAATAGTCGTTCAGTACACCTGCGGAACCGTCATTGCAACTTGTTCCGACTGTCAACCCTCGCCTTCGGCTGCGCCTCGGCTCGGGTAGACATTTGTCGGAACTCTTTGCAATGACAGCCTTTTCGCACTTGTAATGAAATATACTATTTTGAGCAAGTGTGTTGAAAAAAACATTATTATTTATTTTTAAATACAGCAGGCGCATAAGATGTTCCGTACTTTCAACTTTGGATTTAATGATAGCAACACCTAGACTGTTGGTCTAACCAAT
This sequence comes from Eugnorisma glareosa, assembly GCA_947578425.1. NCBI lineage: Eukaryota > Metazoa > Arthropoda > Insecta > Lepidoptera > Noctuidae > Eugnorisma > Eugnorisma glareosa. The sequence continues at coordinate 10,989,279 of OX387960.1, read as the reverse complement.
AGCACCTACGTACCAACGTAATAGAATACATACCAAACACCGTTACATCGTATGTGATACTAGCTGATCTACCGATGCCGTTTTCTGCCTCACAAGTATATGATCCTTGCTCGTCCAACTGCAAGTTCCGTAGAACTACCGAAGCTACACCACCGGTAGGCCTGAAATAAATATTGTTTACTTAAACGTTTTAGATAAGATGACAACAAAAACAATTGCTTCATCGATCATCTATAATATCAATACTTACGTAAATACACTACAGAATAAAGTAGATTTTTGTGTACGTCTAAGCGATCGTTTAGTTTCTAAACAACAATTAATTTTAACGCAGTTTGCACCAATTTTTTATTAGTATACAAATTGATATTTTGACATGTTGCTATTGCATCCGTGCAATAAACAGGTATAATGGGATCGGATTCAGTCTAACTGGACGCAGCTGCATTCCATGGAAAACATGGTGGCTCTACATTTCCACAACCCTGTGAGACTGGTTGTCAGACTTTCCGGAATGACTGTAAGAGATCTGAGAATGACCAGGATCAACGGCTAAGCGTGTTTTCGAGGCATGAAGAGTGGTGACCAATCCCATCCACGGACCGACTTTGGCATACAAACAACGAGATTATATAATATAGAAGTACTTACGTTATATCTTTAGCTGGTATCTTTGGATCTGAGCTTTGGAAAGTCCATTTAATGTGAGGTCTAGGGTATCCATCAGCTCGGCAATTTAAAATCTCACTGTCCCCAACCATAGTTTCTATATTACTATCCATTGGAGTGTCAATGGTTACTGGGACTAAAAAGTAAAAAACATGTCTGAATTGTTGAATGTTACTCGAATTGATATTTAATCCTTAAATATTGTGTTAAGGTTAAGGCGTTAAGGTAGCCCACGAAATTAAAATTTTCTTAATTTTTTTACTATTTCATTTAAAAGTCATTAAATGGGGTTAAATGAAATTAGAGAGTTGTATTGACGATTTTAATGATGTGATGATGATGAAATGTCCTATAATTACTGACTTTTACAATATGGTGCGTTAGAAAGTGGGTCAAATTAAATTAGATAGCAAAACTCGACAGACATGATGAGTATTGAAACTGTTCCTAAAGGGCTTTGAATTATTTGGCCTGTCATTATTATAATGGGTGTAAAAGTGCCCTTGACGAAGCGAAAGACGCTTGTTCTCCCCGTCATTGCGATCATTTTTTGTCCTGGAACTTTTTCACAAGTTTTTGATGTCATGATTTTATTTTAAATACTTCCACGACCTTCGTAATATTCAATGCATCCATCAGCACAATGTTTGGAGTGCGTTACATTGAGTACTATCGCGAAACGTGATTTTTCACCCCAAAAAAAGTAGTTTCCAAGCAATAGTTTTTGCGTAGAGTTACTTAGTTTGATGTACAGAAAGCTAGGTTCACGGCTTCGTGAAGGGTACGTTTACACCCTGTATTAAAGTAATAATTTTATTTTATTTTCAAAGTCAAAATTAACAAGTGAAACGCTTTAGAAGATTTTGCCTCATACTATACTTGTTCGTATTGATGCCAGCTAATATAGGTTTTCTGCGTGGCCGCTATTTTGCAAATAAAGTGAAAAAGTGGAAGTTGGGCAGGCCACACTTCATACAAAAATCTTCCAAACTCCTCCAGCATATAAATAGCCGACGGGTTTGCGGGAGCAGACAACCGGGCTACACGCACCTTACCTGCACAAAATGACTACACACAATATACGCACTGTGCGTGGCGTGTTCTAAGTGAGGCATTTCGCGCAGCTAAACCATACATGCATCTCTCTACATTCGAATAGAACCACGCGTGAGCCACGCAGATACTAGGCGGTGTTACACAACAATATCACCCACAGACTCAGAGATGGCTCTATACTCCGGACCAAGACCGGCTAGGTTTGGAAATGGGGCGAACGGGAGGCACATACCCACTGTAGGTATGTCGTAATCGGCACCTTTGTCGCTGGTCATCTTCTGCTGGGTCACCGTCGAATAATTGGGGGGACTAACAGCCGTGGTGTCGTAAAGAAAGCAGCGCTGTGCGACAGCGCTGTGGTGCGCCTGCGGAAAACATCACAGCAACCACACACATGGGCGTACGTTGTTATACGCGCGTCCACAGGTCTTAGCCTAAATTGGCCAAAAAAGGACGGGCCCGTATTTCAGGCCAAGGTATGGCATGGTATATATATATTTCACACCATTGATGACATTTCAAGCACCTGCGGTAATTGATCAAAATATAATAATCATTTCTTTTTTGTTTTAGCATGTTTAGTATATTAATACCCATAAAATGTGTAGAGTTTCGCTAGCTAACTTAACTAGACCCTAGCAAGAGCACACGGTGTAAACGTAACATAAATACGTCGTTTAACTCGTACATAATATTTTCATAATTTTTAAGAATTTATTCTAACAATTTAACTAAAATCCTTTAGGATATTTGTATTCTCGATTCAAAAATCGACGTATTTACGTTTATTTATGTACGTTTATACTATGTAGGCACGTTTTCTTGCATTTGCAGTATAATACATCAAAACTTACTATATACTTGTAGTTCTGTGGTTTTCTTTGCAACTCCCAGTTTATTTGTTGCCTCACACCTGTAAAATCCTATGTCACGTAGCCTTGCTGTGAATCTACAATTGAAACACTTTCATTCATCATTAGTTTTCAGTATCAGGAATAGAATAGTTTCATTTGAGTAAATCATTTTTAATAATAATATTACAATTAGTTATTAATCACCGAAATTGCGGATCTCTTTACTTTTAAATGTGCAGAACTTCGGGCAATACGTCAACAACCCACTCCTGGTATGTTGGCAATAATTAATTTCTTTTGTTTTATTCGCACACGCTGCATATACATGAGGACGTTAAATTGCAGCGATTCAATAGCGATGTAAATGTAAAATGGCCGCGATACAGTCACGATGCTACCTTACTTCAGACGAGCTTCAGACGCGATGTTGCGGCAATGCAAACGCGGTTCAGCAAAGATATAGAAATGCCTGTTCGTTTCCCTGTTATCGTCAGAAACAGTCGCGCCTTTGCACCGCTAAAGCAAGCGATGCCGACGCGCGTTTGAATCGTTTCTGTTGCGCGTTACAAGTACAACTGCAGCATCACTACAAAAAATCGCCGTAGAGACATGGAATTTTACCTGAAACTGTGATCGCTGGATTTGTGGGCTTTGGGAGTATTACCAAGTCTGGGATCAAAGAAGAACCATTTCACTGCTGGGGCAGGTTCACCGGTGACTTCACATGATATTCTTACATCGTCGCCGTCTTTGATTTGTATTAGTGTCACATCTTTTTTTATAATCGGTGGGTCTGAAAATACAATTACGAATACGATAGAATGATGAAAAAAATATGAAAATTCATAATTAATAGTAAAACTATCTATCTGTTTGAGTATATAGGTTTTATGTGTGGCTAATCAAATCAAAGTTGTGCTGAAGATTCCATCAGTGAAAAGACTTTCCACTTTGATAGCTCATATCTCGAAAACGTGACACATTAGAACATTTTGTCTCATACAAAACTTGTTTTTATTGATACCAGCTATCAATTTATATGAGTTTTATGGGTGGATAAAACTTTGTAAAAAAAAATGGCGGAAGTTAGGCAGGCCATTTAATTCAAACCTTGTATTATTAAAAAAATATTTGAAAGCTGTTAGCGACGTTGCCAAAATTCAGAATGTACATTTCAAAACATTTTCCTATGAGTGACTATGTTCAAAGCTGTGTGTTCCGTTAGCAAATGAAATTAACTTCAATGAAGAATTCCTAAGTTTCATCCATATTCTTATAAGATACTTACATTCTACAACTAGTTCCATGGCGAAGCTGTCTGATCCCTGACCGTTCTCCGCGGTACATTTGTATGTTCCAGTTTGGTCCTTGCACACATTGTTCAAGTGCACAATCTCAGTGGTCTCCGCCATATCATTAGAAGTACCCATAGTTGCGGACTTGAAAGACCAACGTATGCTTGGTTTTGGATTGCCTTGGAGAATTCTAAAACATAGAAATAATTAGTCAATAGTTTTTACTCAGTTGCCTGACAGTTTCTATATTAACCCAAGAAGCATAGGTATTTTTGAGGGTTGCTCGTCTTCCGAATTTGGTCTTGGTGTGTGTAGTCGTAATTTCCTAATTTACTTGTGTTCCTTTGATCTTATGGATAGCAAAGCCGATTTAAAAAAAAATCATTTTACGTGAGAAGTATTAAGCTAGCTAGCTGGAAGTATTATCATTTACTTGTTTAGTGGTAATTAGTCTTACTTGCAAGATAATACAGCGTTTGTTTTCTCTGGCTCACGTATTTCTGTCCGAGATTTATCGATCACAGGTACTTCTGAAATTTTCAATGGACATTGAGTTATTACATTATTTATATAAAAAATAAAAAAAGACATCTTGAGCCTTTTACGATGCCCATTATCACTTAACAATTAAATACTCTAATATGACTTAATAAAAAATATAGCAAGAAAAATATAGGTACATTGTTTGCTCGAGGATGGGTCTTCTTAAACTGTTATATGGATACTCATTTTCATTCGCACTTAGAAATGTACGTTAAGTGAAAAAATATAAAACATACCCAATACATCGAGAAGTACTGTTTTTTTTGCAGTCTCAAGTTTATTTTTAGCTTCACACGTGTAATCTCCAATGTCAGAAGGTGTTGCTTTAAATCTGAAAGTTTAGTTATTTTAGTTATTAGATACTACCTTTTGCCCGCGGCTTCGTTCGCATTTATTTAGAATTTGAAAATCAATTTGGGTTGTAGGTACTCTGATACTGATAACAGAATTCATTCCCAATTTGAAAGACACATGGCGCCATCTATTAAACATATTGAATGATGTTATACTGAACGTTATTTTGTTTTTCTCGGGAAAATAACTTTTTTTCAGGATGAAAGGTACCTACGCTATGCCCGTTTCTGTACACCTGAATGCAATAAATCCTTAAAGCATCTAAAACGGAAATGGTTGGCATTTTTAACCAACAGATTCCTGATCATGCAATCCTGTCAAAGAAACACCCCCAAACCTATGCAGGACGGGAGCTACATGGTGATATGGTTTGTATGAAAAATTTAAATCCGAATCACTTAAAACTTGGCAAGAATACTAAATTAAAGTAATTCTATTATTTTTGTCATAATAGGTTTTCAAAAAAATCCCTCAAAGGGTTGTAAAAGAAGTTACGGGTTAAGTATGGGTAAGAGTAAGGTATGGTAAAATGTTACTGCGTGATCGAATGAACTTGAAACTCAATTGATAAATAAAAACAAGAATTACGTGGACATAGACCTTTTCAGTTGCTTGCCACGTACTTCGATTCTCGGCAACTCTCGCCCAGTTGTTATCAGACACCCTGAGAACATCGTCCTTCCATTTAGCCTGAGCACATCCCGTCTTACGCTTGCCGAGTCACGCATTAATATTTTTCATACCAAGTTTAATTTCCATACCATTCTGTTTGGAATAGGGAGGTGCAAATAGACAGGACTATTCCTTGGTTTACAAGGAATCTGCTTATATATAGCTTGTTCGTATCGGTCACTGTGTATTTGGAGCACAAGTTTTGACTGCTCTGATCTAACGAACTCAGTAAATGGTTCATTTACGAAAAACCCTAGGAACACGTTGTTCATAATTTTACATCGAATTCTGTTATTAGCGTGTTTTGAATACATTCGATCACGCTGTAAGATTTTCCATTCAAACTTCAACCCTTAACTCCTTCTCACAACCTCTCCTCTGAGGGGTTAATTATTATTTTCGTAGGTTATTATTTTTGCTAAGTTTCAAGTTAATCGGAACGCGCCTTTAGATTTTAATTTTCATACGAACTTTAGCACCCTCTAGCTCCACCTGCACCTGCACGGATTTAGGTGTTGTAACCTAACCAAGATTATTCCTTACATTACAAGGAATCAATGGTAGCTTGCTCGTGTCGATTACTAGGTTTTTGGTTTTTCGTGCAAACAAAGTAGACCTTCTCCTTTGTTGTATAAACTTATCAAGCTTTGCTAGCGTTGTCTGTTATGTGGAGGTTATCTTGAAGATACACTGTTATTGGTAACAAATATTGAGAGAATCAGCTACGTACACAGACGTGTACATTACTGAACACTTTAAAAATGAAAGTAATATGTAAACGACATACTTGATACTGTAGTCGCTAGACACAGAGATCTTTGCGGAACTGGTGAGTCTGATGCCCTTGAAGAACCAACCCACTGTGGGGGCAGGTTCGCCAGTAACGTCGCACGGTATTCTTACTTCGTCGCCGTCTTTGATTTGTATTAGTGGCATATCTTTTTTTATAATCGGTGGGTCTGAAAATACAATTAGAGATAATAATGAAAAAATTGTGAAAAATCATAATAGTTAATAGTAAAACTATCAATCTGTTTGAGTATATAGGTTTTATGTGTGGCTAATCAAATCAAAGTTGTGCTGAAGATTCCATCAGTGAAAAGACTTTCCACTTTGATAGCTCATATCTCGAAAACGTGACACATTAGAACATTTTGTCTCATACAAAACTTGTTTTTATTGATACCAGCTATCAATTTATATGAGTTTTATGGGTGGATAAAACTTTGTAAAAAAAAAATGGCGGAAGTTAGGCAGGCCATTTAATTCAAACCTTGTATTATTAAAAAAATATTTGAAAGCTGTTAGCGACGTTGCCAAAATTCAGAATGTACATTTCAAAACATTTTCCTATGAGTGACTATGTTCAAAGCTGTGTGTTCCGTTAGCAAATGAAATTAACTTCAATGAAGAATTCCTAATTTTCATCCATATTCTTATAAGATACTTACATTCTACAACTAGTTCCATGGCGAAGCTGTCTGATCCCTGACCGTTCTCCGCGGTACATTTGTATGTTCCAGTTTGGTCCTTGCACACATTGTTCAAGTGCACAATCTCAGTGGTCTCCGCCATATCATTAGAAGTACCCATAGTTGCGGACTTGAAAGACCAACGTATGCTTGGTTTTGGATTGCCTTGGAGAATTCTAAAACATAAAAATAATTAGTCAATAGTTTTTACTCAGTTGCCTGACAGTTTCTATATTAACCCAAGAAGCATAGGTATTTTTGAGGGTTGCTCGTCTTCCGAATTTGGTCTTGGTGTGTGTAGTCGTAATTTCCTAATTTACTTGTGTTCCTTTGATCTTATGAATAGCAAAGCCGATTTAAAAAAAAATCATTTTACGTGAGAAGTATTAAGCTAGCTAGCTGGAAGTATTATCATTTACTTGTTTAGTGGTAATTAGTCTTACTTGCAAGATAATACAGCGTTTGTTTTCTCTGGCTCACGTATTTCTGTCCGAGATTTATCGATCACAGGTACTTCTGAAATTTTCAATGGACATTGAGTTATTGCATTATTTATATAAAAAATAAAAAAAAAGACATCTTGAGCCTTTTACGATGCCCATTATCACTTAACAATTACATACTCTAATATGACTTAATAAAAAATATAGCAAGAAAAATATAGGTACATTGTTTGCTCGAGGATGGGTCTTCTTAAACTGTTATATGGATACTCATTTTCATTCGCACTTAGAAATGTACGTTAAGTGAAAAAATATAAAACATACCCAATACATCGAGAAGTACTGTTTTTTTTGCAGTCTCAAGTTTATTTTTAGCTTCACACGTGTAATCTCCAATGTCAGAAGGTGTTGCTTTAAATCTGAAAGTTTAGTTATTTTAGTTATTAGATACTACCTTTTGCCCGCGGCTTCGTTCGCATTTATTTAGAATTTGAAAATCAATTTGGGTTGTAGGTACTCTGATACTGATAACAGAATTCATTCCCAATTTGAAAGACACATGGCGCCATCTATTAAACACATTGAATGATGTTATACTGAACGTTATTTTGTTTTTCTCGGGAAAATAACTTTTTTTCAGGATAAAAGGTACCTACGCTATGCCCGTTTCTGTACACCTGAATGCAATAAATCCTTAAAGCATCTAAAACGGAAATGGTTGGCATTTTTAACCAACAGATTCCTGATCATGCAATCCTGTCAAAGAAACACCCCCAAACCTATGCAGGACGGGAGCTACATGGTGATATGGTTTGTATGAAAAATTTAAATCCGAATCACTTAAAACTTGGCAAGAATACTAAATTAAAGTAATTCTATTATTTTTGTCATAATAGGTTTTCAAAAAAATCCCTCAAAGGGTTGTAAAAGAAGTTATGGGTTAAGTATGGGTAAGAGTAAGGTATGGTAAAATGTTACTGCGTGATCGAATGAACTTGAAACTCAATTGATAAATAAAAACAAGAATTACGTGGACATAGACCTTTTCAGTTGCTTGCCACGTACTTCGATTCTCGGCAACTCTCGCCCAGTTGTTATCAGACACCCTGAGAACATCGTCCTTCCATTTAGCCTGAGCACATCCCGTCTTACGCTTGCCGAGTCACGCATTAATATTTTTCATACCAAGTTTAATTTCCATACCATTCTGTTTGGAATAGGGAGGTGCAAATAGACAGGACTATTCCTTGGATTACAAGGAATCTGCTTATATATAGCTTGTTCGTATCGGTCACTGTGTATTTGGAGCACAAGTTTTGACTGCTCTGATCTAACGAACTCAGTAAATGGTTCATTTACGAAAAACCCTAGGAACACGTTGTTCATAATTTTACATCGAATTCTGTTATTAGCGTGTTTTGAATACATTCGATCACGCTGTAAGATTTTCCATTCAAACTTCAACCCTTAACTCCTTCTCACAACCTCTCCTCTGAGGGGTTAATTATTATTTTCGTAGGTTATTATTTTTGCTAAGTTTCAAGTTAATCGGAACGCGCCTTTAGATTTTAATTTTCATACGAACTTTAGCACCCTCTAGCTCCACCTGCACCTGCACGGATTTAGGTGTTGTAACCTAACCAAGATTATTCCTTACATTACAAGGAATCAATGGTAGCTTGCTCGTGTCGATTACTAGGTTTTTGGTTTTTCGTGCAAACAAAGTAGACCTTCTCCTTTGTTGTATAAACTTATCAAGCTTTGCTAGCGTTGTCTGTTATGTGGAGGTTATCTTGAAGATACACTGTTATTGGTAACAAATATTGAGAGAATCAGCTACGTACACAGACGTGTACATTACTGAACACTTTAAAAATGAAAGTAATATGTAAACGACATACTTGATACTGTAGTCGCTAGACACAGAGATCTTTGCGGAACTGGTGAGTCTGATGCCCTTGAAGAACCAACCCACTGTGGGGGCAGGTTCGCCAGTAACGTCGCACGGTATTCTTACTTCGTCGCCGTCTTTGATTTGTATTAGTGGCATATCTTTTTTTATAATCGGTGGGTCTGAAAATACAATTAGAGATAATAATGAAAAAATTGTGAAAAATCATAATAGTAAATAGTAAAACTATCAATCTGTTTGAGTATATAGGTTTTATGTGTGGCTAATCAAATCAAAGTTGTGCTGAACATTCCATCAGTGAAAAGACTTTCCACTTTGATAGCTCATATCTCGAAAACGTGACACATTAGAACATTTTGTCTCATACAAAACTTGTTTTTATTGATACCAGCTATCAATTTATATGAGTTTTATGGGTGGATAAAACTTTGTAAAAAAAAAATGGCGGAAGTTAGGCAGGCCATTTAATTCAAACCTTGTATTATTAAAAAAATATTTGAAAGCTGTTAGCGACGTTGCCAAAATTCAGAATGTACATTTCAAAACATTTTCCTATGAGTGACTATGTTCAAAGCTGTGTGTTCCGTTAGCAAAAGAAATTAACTTCAATGAATTCCTAAGTTTCATCCATATTCTTATAAGATACTTACATTCTACAACTAGTTCCATGGCGAAGCTGTCTGATCCCTGACCGTTCTCCGCGGTACATTTGTATGTTCCAGTTTGGTCCTTGCACACATTGTTCAAGTGCACAATCTCAGTGGTCTCCGCCATATCATTAGAAGTACCCATAGTTGCGGACTTGAAAGACCAACGTATGCTTGGTTTTGGATTGCCTTGGAGAATTCTAAAACATAAAAATAATTAGTCAATAGTTTTTACTCAGTTGCCTGACAGTTTCTATATTAACCCAAGAAGCATAGGTATTTTTGAGGGTTGCTCGTCTTCCGAATTTGGTCTTGGTGTGTGTAGTCGTAATTTCCTAATTTACTTGTGTTCCTTTGATCTTATGGATAGCAAAGCCGATTTAAAAAAAAATCATTTTACGTGAGAAGTATTAAGCTAGCTAGCTGGAAGTATTATCATTTACTTGTTTAGTGGTAATTAGTCTTACTTGCAAGATAATACAGCGTTTGTTTTCTCTGGCTCACGTATTTCTGTCCGAGATTTATCGATCACAGGTACTTCTGAAATTTTCAATGGACATTGAGTTATTACATTATTTATATAAAAAATAAAAAAAGACATCTTGAGCCTTTTACGATGCCCATTATCACTTAACAATTAAATACTCTAATATGACTTAATAAAAAATATAGCAAGAAAAATATAGGTACATTGTTTGCTCGAGGATGGGTCTTCTTAAACTGTTATATGGATACTCATTTTCATTCGCACTTAGAAATGTACGTTAAGTGAAAAAATATAAAACATACCCAATACATCGAGAAGTACTGTTTTTTTTGCAGTCTCAAGTTTATTTTTAGCTTCACACGTGTAATCTCCAATGTCAGAAGGTGTTGCTTTAAATCTGAAAGTTTAGTTATTTTAGTTATTAGATACTACCTTTTGCCCGCGGCTTCGTTCGCATTTATTTAGAATTTGAAAATCAATTTGGGTTGTAGGTACTCTGATACTGATAACAGAATTCATTCCCAATTTGAAAGACACATGGCGCCATCTATTAAACATATTGAATGATGTTATACTGAACGTTATTTTGTTTTTCTCGGGAAAATAACTTTTTTTCAGGATGAAAGGTACCTACGCTATGCCCGTTTCTGTACACCTGAATGCAATAAATCCTTAAAGCATCTAAAACGGAAATGGTTGGCATTTTTAACCAACAGATTCCTGATCATGCAATCCTGTCAAAGAAACACCCCCAAACCTATGCAGGACGGGAGCTACATGGTGATATGGTTTGTATGAAAAATTTAAATCCGAATCACTTAAAACTTGGCAAGAATACTAAATTAAAGTAATTCTATTATTTTTGTCATAATAGGTTTTCAAAAAAATCCCTCAAAGGGTTGTAAAAGAAGTTATGGGTTAAGTATGGGTAAGAGTAAGGTATGGTAAAATGTTACTGCGTGATCGAATGAACTTGAAACTCAATTGATAAATAAAAACAAGAATTACGTGGACATAGACCTTTTCAGTTGCTTGCCACGTACTTCGATTCTCGGCAACTCTCGCCCAGTTGTTATCAGACACCCTGAGAACATCGTCCTTCCATTTAGCCTGAGCACATCCCGTCTTACGCTTGCCGAGTCACGCATTAATATTTTTCATACCAAGTTTAATTTCCATACCATTCTGTTTGGAATAGGGAGGTGCAAATAGACAGGACTATTCCTTGGATTACAAGGAATCTGCTTATTATATAGCTTGTTCGTATCGGTCACTGTGTATTTGGAGCACAAGTTTTGACTGCTCTGATCTAACGAACTCAGTAAATGGTTCATTTACGAAAAACCCTAGGAACACGTTGTTCATAATTTTACATCGAATTCTGTTATTAGCGTGTTTTGAATACATTCGATCACGCTGTAAGATTTTCCATTCAAACTTCAACCCTTAACTTCTTCTCACAACCTCTCCTCTGAGGGGTTAATTATTATTTTCGTAGGTTATTATTTTTGCTAAGTTTCAAGTTAATCGGAACGCGCCTTTAGATTTTAATTTTCATACGAACTTTAGCACCCTCTAGCTCCACCTGCACCTGCACGGATTTAGGTGTTGTAACCTAACCAAGATTATTCCTTACATTACAAGGAATCAATGGTAGCTTGCTCGTGTCGATTACTAGGTTTTTGGTTTTTCGTGCAAACAAAGTAGACCTTCTCCTTTGTTGTATAAACTTATCAAGCTTTGCTAGCGTTGTCTGTTATGTGGAGGTTATCTTGAAGATACACTGTTATTGGTAACACATTTTGAGAGAATCGGCTACGTACACAGACGTGTACATTACTGAACACTTTAAAAATGAAAGTAATATGTTAACGACATACTTGATACTGTAGTCGCTAGACACAGAGATCTTTGCGGAACTGGTGAGTCTGATACCCTTGAAGAACCAACCCACGGTGGGGGCAGGTTCGCCAGTAACGTCGCACGGTATTCTTACTTCGTCGCCGTCTTTGATTTGTATTAGTGGCATATCTTTTTTTATAATCGGTGGATCTGAAAATACAATTAGAGAGAATAATGAAAAAATTGTGAAAAATCATAATAGTTAATAGTAAAACTATCTATCTGTTTGAGTATATAGGTTTTATGTGTGGCTAATCAAATCAAAGTTGTGCTGAAGATTCCATCAGTGAAAAGACTTTCCACTTTGATAGCTCATATCTCGAAAACGTGACACATTAGAACATTTTGTCTCATAAAAACCTGTTTTTATTGATACCAGCTATCAATATATATGGGTTTTATACGTGGATAAAACTTTGTAAAAAAAATGGCGGAAGTTAGGCAGGCCATTAAATTCAAACCTTGTATTATTAAAAATAAACCTTTAAATTTTTTTCTGTTACCTAGTGACATTTCACAAGCTTTTATAATTTAATTCATGAATATTGATGTATTTATCAAAACAGTGTATTATTTGAAAGCTGTTAGCGACGTTGCCAAAATTCAGAATGTACATTTCAAAACATTTTCCTATGAGTGACTATGTTCAAAGCTGTGTGTTCCGTTAGCAAATGAAATTAACTTCAATGAATTCCTAAGTTTCATCCATATTCTTATAAGATAGTTACATTCTACAACTAGTTCCATGGCGAAGCTGTCTGATCCCTGACCGTTCTCCGCTGTACATTTGTATGTTCCAGTTTGGTCCTGGCGCACATTGTTCAAGTGCACCATTTCAGTGGCTTCCGTCATATCATTAGAAGTACCCATAGTTGCGGAATTGAAAGACCAACGTATACTTGGTTTTGGATTGCCTTGGAGAATTCTAAAACATAAATAGTTTTTTACTCAGTTGCTAGACAGTTTCTATATTAACCCAAGAAGCACAGGTATTTTTGAGGGTTGCTCGTCTTCCGGATTAGGTCTTGGTGTGTGTAGTCGTAATTACCTAATTTACTTGTGTTCCTTTGATCTTATGGATAGCTAAACGATTTAAAAAAAAAAACATTTTACGTGAGAAGTATTAAGCTAGCTAGCTAGAAGTATTATCATTTACTTGTTTAGTGGTAATTAGTCTTACTTGCAAGATAATACAGCGTTTGTTTTCTCTGGCTCACGTATTTCTGTCCGAGATTTATCGATCACAGGTACTTCTGAAATTTTCAATGGACATTGAGTTATTGCATTATTTATATAAAAAATAAAAAAAAGACATCTTGAGCCTTTTACGATGCCCATTATCACTTAAAAATTAAATACTCTAATATGACTTAATAAAAAATATAGCAAGAAAAATATAGGTACATTGTTTGCTCGAGGATGGGTCTTCTTAAACTGTTATATGGATACTCATTTTCATTCGCACTTAGAAATGTACGTTAAGTGAAAAAATATAAAACATACCCAATACATCGAGAAGTACTGTTTTTTTTGCAGTATCAAGTTTATTTTTAGCTTCACACGTGTAATCTCCAATGTCAGAAGGTGTTGCTTTAAATCTGAAAGTTTAGTTATTTTAGTTATTAGATACTACCTTTTGCCCGCGGCTTCGTTCGCATTTATTTAGAATTTGAAAATCAATTTGGGTTGTAGGTACTCTGATACTGATAACAGAATTCATTCCCAATTTGAAAGACACATGGCGCCATCTATTAAACATATTGAATGATGTTATATTGAACGTAATTTTGTTTTTCTCGGGAAAATAACTTTTTTTCAGGATGAAAGGTACCTACGCTATGTCCGTTTCTGTACACCTGAATGCAATAAATCTTTAAAGCATCTAAAACGGAAATGGTTGGCATTTTTAACCAACAGATTCCTGGTCATGCAATCCTGTCAAAGAAACATCCCCAAACCTATGCAGGACGGGAGCTACATGGTGATATGGTTTGTATGAAAAATTTAAATCCGAATCACTTAAAACTTGGCAAAAATACTAACATAAAGTAATTTTATTATGGTGTCCTTCGGCCTCATTCGGGGTCATATAAACATTATTTGAGTCAAGCATCTTCCGTTTCCGTGTCACATCTATTCAGGTATATGCAACTATCGCCTTTTTGACAACACGATGATGACGTATTTCCGCCTTCGTTCACCAGGTGGCTGCAGCGCGCCAAGACATTCATTGGCGTCCTGTTTTTCGGACGGTTCACATCTTTAAAAGTTAACGTTGTTAGCGTTCGATATTTGAATATTTTATAATTTCAAAAGTTATTTTAATTTTGGTTACGCTGTAGGCGTTCGGTATATGCACAGTTTTATAACAAAATAGTGTTAAATTTAGTTTTTCTTAAAATGGCGGATAGAATACAGACGCGTAGTCGTAAAGATTCTTCTTCGTCATCGGGTTCTTCGAGTTCCTCAAGTTCCTCTGAATCATCACCGTTGGCTTCAGTGTTCGAACAGGTTGATAAATCCCGTAAGAGGAAGAAGGCGGGTAAGAAGAAGAGAAGTAAGCGTCGCCGAGGGCAAAGCAAGGTAATCAAAAAGCTTGCAAAACAGGTCAGTGATTTGAAAAAATTATATTGCTACCCTCATAATGTTATGTATTCGGAAAATGGAAATTATGATTGTGCTAACCCGATATAATATGGTGATAACTTCGATATGGCTCAGGAGCAACCAGATACGGAAAGGTTGTCAGAACCCGTCGCAGATCCTGTACCGGTTCAATCATTTGATTTTGATTTGGCAACGCAATGAAAGGAGCCAGCTGTCACTGCAACCCCTTCTAATCAGTTAGAATTGTTAAATTCCATTCAATATTTCAAAAATGACAACTGGAATAGTATTAGATATGTGGAAACACAAAAAGTATATAATGCTCGTCCAGGATATGTTGACCTTGAAGTTAATGATGAGATCAAGTCGCTAGAAAAAGTGAGCCATCTACCCACTTCGGATAAATTTCTTGGCTCTGTAACTCGGGCATTGATAATGCAAAGCGAGGCTATGCAACAGGGTTTCCGACAGATAGTAGACTGGGCACGGGATACTAATAGTATGGATCCAGAGCAGTTGGCATTAAAATTAAAAGAGATTTTTTCTGCTGATTATCAAAAAGTTTCACGGGATTGTTTACAACTAGTTTGTGGTCGTAGGGCAGATACAATTGAACAAAGTCGCGAAGTGTTCATTAAGCAATTAAGGGATAAATCATTTAAGCCATGTTTAAAGAAAATACCGCCATCTAGTGAATTTTTGTTTGATAAAGTACCTTTTAGTGAATTTATTAAGAATAATGGCGGTGTTAACAAAATTTTTTATCCAAATAAAAATATGTTTTCTGGGCAAGAAAAGAAAAAGGGGTCTAGCCCCAGGCGGCGTACCCTGGGCCTAGTGGGTATCAATCGTCCAGTCGCGCTCCTGCACTGCCGATGAACCAAAGATTTCTTCCTCATCAGAGTGTAGAAACTTTTTATAACTATCAGGCAATGCACCCGTTTAATAATAATAGATTTTTTCGTCCTCAATCAAGAGGACAGCACGCTGGACAACGCTTTAACCAGCCCTTTAGTTTTCGGAGAAATGAACCGCAAAACAATGTACCACGAGGCAAAGGCTCTGGTAAATTCAATAAAAAGTTCTGACTCGAATCGGGAATTTTGGGGGGGTTGCCAACAAAATTATGTTACGGAGTGGAGGAGATTGGGGGCACCGGAACCATTAATAAAAATAGTGAAGGGTTATCGTATTCCATTTCAAAAGAAACCGCCTCTGGTCCCGCCAAGGCAGTTGAAACGTTGCATTCTCACTCTACCATCTCCGGAGATGGACAGGGTTATTCACAATTTGTTGAAACAAGGAATTTTAGAGCATGCCCCCCTGACTCCGAGTTTCGTATCAAATTTATTTCTGATTCTCAAAGGCAACGGAACCTACCGTCCCATTTTCAATTTAAAAAGTTTAAACAATTATTTAATCATAAGCAAGTTTCGTTTGATTTCGGTAAATCGGGTTCCCGATTTTATTCAGGACAAGGATTGGATGGTCAAAATACTCCTCAACCTCAACCTCAACCTCAGGCAAGCCTACAACCACGTAAATGTTGCTCCAGTACATCGGTGTTTTCTCCGCCTATTGTATCGAAATCGGTTACTGCAAATTACTTGTTTGCCGTTTGGCCTGGCGACAGCGCCCAAAGTGTTTGCATCGTTGACCAACTGGACCGCCGAGATTTTCAGGAATCTAGGCATACGAGTAGTGGTTTTTCTCGACGATTATCTCTTAGTAGCACAGGACAGAACGACACTTATAAAACACGTGGACATTGTTCTTCGAACTCTCAGCCAGTTGGGTTGGCAGGTAAACAGGGAGAAGTCGATTCTTGTCCCTCAGAAAATAATAGAGTATTTAGGTTTGATGTGGGATCCGTGGCAAAATCAAAAAATTTTACCAGAAAACAAAATTCAGAGCATGCAAATAGTTTTGTCGAAGTTGCTCCGCCGGCGGAAGGCGTCTCTTCGAGAAATACAGAGTATCATAGGGGTTCTGAATTTTGCCCGTCTGGTAGTTCCAATGGGTCGTTTGAAGTTTCGCCATCTACTGGCTTATTGCAACGTGGTCCTGAAAATTCCATGTCAGTCGACTTACCTCTTGCCTGCGGAAGTGCTGGAAGAATTGAATTGGTGGAAAATTCACTGTCTAGGAAAGTCCAGGCTTCATCCACCACCAGTAAAAAACTTTTTGACCACGGATGCGGCCGATTCAGGTTGGGGGGCGGAATTGAATGGTCTTCATTTATCGGGCAAGTGGACAAAAGAAGAAGAGCGGCTTCATTCGAATCACAAGGAAATGCTAACTATCCCAAAATGTTTGTTAGAGTTCGGTCCGTCTCTGAGTCATACATCTCTTCTACTGCAGTGCGACAACAAGGCGGTGGTGGCGTACTTGAGGAAGGAAGGGGGAAACAAGTCGAGAATCCCGATGGAGTTAATATATCGGATATTTCATTTACTTCAGAAGTACGACATTCATGTAATTCCCCATCACATACCAGGCAGGTACAACAATGTCGCAGACGGTCTATCGCGTCATTCAACGTTACAGGAATGGCATCTGCTCCCCGAATTCACCAACATTGTCTTTGCAAAGTGGGGTGTTCCCCAGACAGATCTTTTTGCCTCCAGCACAGCTCACGTAGTGCCTTGCTATGTCACTCTAGATCAACGAGACCAGCAAGCATGGAGACACAACGCGTTCGCATTCGAATGGGATTTTCGTCTGGCTTGGGTCTTTCCTCCTCCGAGTTTGTTACCCCGAGTCCTGATGCATCTCAATCAGGCGCGGGGTGTATTCCTGATAGTTGCACCGAGGTGGTCCCGAGCATTCTGGAGAGCAGACTTGAAACCAGAGCGACCGCGCCTCCGTTCACGATTCACTGATTATCGAAGGTGCTAGTGGACACGAGGACCGGGAAGCCACCGCCTCGAGTGAAGGAGCTGGTCTTAGAAGTATGGAAATGTGGGGGTGGTCTGAATCCTTAGGTGACTGGTCTGCAGAACAAAAGTGTCTGCTCAAACAAGGTTGGAGGTCGTCAACTTTGAATACCTATAGGCCAGCATGGCAGAGATGGTTGAATTGGTGTTCCAAGTTTGGTGTAAATTTTTCAGACCCTTCAGGTAGTGAATTGGCTCGATATTTAGCAGATTTACACCTAAAAGAAAAATTATCGTATCGTACAATTTTACTTCATAAATCGGTTGTGTCTACTTTATGCAATACGAAGATTGAGGCCCGTTTAAGTTCAAACATTTTAGTTAAGCAAATGATTAAAGCTATAGCGTTGCAGCAGCCTAAGAAGTGTCCACCCACTGTCTGGGATCCTCAGTCTCTGGTAGGTTGGTTGGGCAGTAGACCTCTTCAAAATCAAAGCCTATTCGATATTTCAAGAGTTAGTGCAGTTCTTTTGTTGTTGTGTTCAGGGCGTAGGATACACGATTTAACATTGCTAAGTGTATCTCCAGACAGATGTATAATAGGTGAGAATAGCATAATGTTTTGGCCGCATTTTGGGTCCAAAACTGATTCGGAAACTTACGTACAGTCAGGTTGGAGATTGAAAATGAGGCGCTTGACCCGGTGGTTTGGCTAAAAAAGCTCATAGAAATCGGAAAACCACGTCGTTTGCTTTGTTCTAGTGATAGATGATTTATTACAGTTTGTGGAAAAGCTAAGCCCGCTACTAAAACTATATTAGCTGGTTGGGTTAAGTCAATTTTGAAGGAGGCAGGAATTCAGGCTACTCCGGGTAGTTTTCGTTCTACGGTAGCTTCTCGAAGTTGGTTGGATAACGAACCTCTTGACGAGATAATGGCACGTGCGAATTGGAGATCCGGTAATACTTTTAAAAAAACATTACAGGAGGGAAGTGGTTCCAGCACAGAGAAGCTCTTTGATTCATCTTTTTCATTCCATTAATTAATTATCTCTCATTCAATTTTATAAATATATAATTATTTTTATTTATATTAAATGAAGTAAGTATTGATGAATGATGTTACATGATTATGGTAAAGTTTATAAAAAGATGATTTCTGGTACGTATAATGTTCAGTTTATTCTGTTGGTGTTTATCAAAGTTATTTTAAAACGTTATTATTTTTCTTTTTTATTGCAATATATTTGATAAATATAAAAATTGGTTTTATTTTTAAACTTATTAGTTCCTTGATCTAATTTAGTTAATTTCTTTTATAACACATTGGCGTCCCGTTCACCAGGCGATAACAAACAAAGCCTCAAATAATGTTTATATGACCCCGAATGAGGCCGAAGGACACCGTCGTAGGTAGCAGGCAGACTTTTAATTATGACCCCGAATGAGTCTCCGGACACAACAAGCGTTTTATTTGAAGGTAAAACGCTACTATTTTTGTCATAATAGGTTTTCAAAAAATCCCTCAAAGGGTTGTAAAAGAAGTTACGGGTTAAGTATGGGTAAGAGTAAGGTATGGTAAAATGTTACTGCGTGATCGAATGAACTTGAAACTCAATTGATAAATAAAAACAAGAATTACGTGGACATAGACCTTTTCAGTTGCTTGCCACGTACTTCGATTCTCGGCAACTCTCGCCCAGTTGTTATCAGACACCCTGAGAACATCGTCGTTCCATTTAGCTGAGGCTTTGAGGGGTTAATTATTATTTTCGTAGGTTATTCTTTTTGCTAAGTTTCAAGTTAATCGGAACGCGCCTTTAGATTTTAATTTTCATACGAACTTTAGCACCCTCTAGCTCCACCTGCACCTGCACGGATTTAGGTGATGTAACCTAACCAAGATTATTCCTTACATTACAAGGATTCAATGGTAGCTTGTTCGTGTCGATTACTAGGTTTTTGGTTTTTCGTGCAAACAAAGTAGACCTTCTCCTTTGTTGTATAAACTTATCAAGCTTTGCTAGCGTTGTCTGTTATGTGGAGGTTATCTTGAAGATACACTGTTATTGGTAACACATTTTGAGAGAATCAGCTACGTACACAGACGTGTACATTACTGAACACTTTAAAAATGAAAGTAATATGTAAACGACATACTTGATACTGTAGTCGCTAGACACAGAGATCTTTGCGGAACTGGTGAGTCTGATGCCCTTGAAGAACCATCCCACTGTGGGGGCAGGTTCGCCAGTAACGTCGCACGGTATTCTTACTTCGTCGCCGTCTTTGATTTGTATTAGTGGCATATCTTTTTTTATAATCGGTGGGTCTGAAAATACAATTAGAGAGAATAATGAAAAAATTGTGAAAAATCATAATAGTTAATAGTAAAACTATCTATCTGTTTGAGTATATAGGTTTTATGTGTGGCTAATCAAATCAAAGTTGTGCTGAAGATTCCATCAGTGAAAAGACTTTCCACTTTGATAGCTCATATCTCGAAAACGTGACACATTAGAACATTTTGTCTCATACAAAACTTGTTTTTTTTGATACCAGCTATCAATATATATGGGTTTTATGGGTGGATAAAACTTTGTAAAAACAAAATGGCGGAAGTTAGGCAGGCCATTTAATTCAAACCTTGTATTATTAAAAAAATATTTGAAAGCTGTTAGCGACGTTGCCAAAATTCAGAATGTACATTTCAAAACATTTTCCTATGAGTGACTATGTTCAAAGCTGTGTGTTCCGTTAGCAAATGAAATTAACTTCAATGAAGAATTCCTAATTTTCATCCATATTCTTATAAGATACTTACATTCTACAACTAGTTCCATGGCGAAGCTGTCTGATCCCTGACCGTTCTCCGCGGTACATTTGTATGTTCCAGTTTGGTCCTTGCACACATTGTTCAAGTGCACAATCTCAGTGGTCTCCGCCATATCATTAGAAGTACCCATAGTTGCGGACTTGAAAGACCAACGTATGCTTGGTTTTGGATTGCCTTGGAGAATTCTAAAACATAAATAGTTTTTTACTCAGTTGCCTGACAGTTTCTATATTAACCCAAGAAGCATAGGTATTTTTGAGGGTTGCTCGTCTTCCGAATTTGGTCTTGGTGTGTGTAGTCGTAATTTCCTAATTTACTTGTGTTCCTTTGATCTTATGAATAGCAAAGCCGATTTAAAAAAAAATCATTTTACGTGAGAAGTATTAAGCTAGCTAGCTAGAAGTATTATCATTTACTTGTTTAGTGGTAATTAGTCTTACTTGCAAGATAATACAGCGTTTGTTTTCTCTGGCTCACGTATTTCTGTCCGAGATTTATCGATCACAGGTACTTCTGAAATGTTCAATGGACATTGAGTTATTGCATTATTTATATAAAAAATAAAAAAGACATCTTGAGCCTTTTACGATGCCCATTATCACTTAACAATTAAATACTCTAATATGACTTAATAAAAAATATAGCAAGAAAAATATAGGTACATTGTTTGCTCGAGGATGAGTCTTCTTAAACTGTTATATGGATACTCATTTTCATTCGCACTTAGAAATGTACGTTAAGTGAAAAAATATAAAACATACCCAATACATCGAGAAGTACTGTTTTTTTTGCAGTATCAAGTTTATTTTTAGCTTCACACGTGTAATCTCCAATGTCAGAAGGTGTTGCTTTAAATCTGAAAGTTTAGTTATTTTAGTTATTAGATACTACCTTTTGCCCGCGGCTTCGTTCGCATTTATTTAGAATTTGAAAATCAATTTGGGTTGTAGGTACTCTGATACTGATAACAGAATTCATTCCCAATTTGAAAGACACATGGCGCCATCTATTAAACATATTGAATGATGTTATACTGAACGTTATTTTGTTTTTCTCGGGAAAATAACTTTTTTTCAGGATGAAAGGTACCTACGCTATGCCCGTTTCTGTACACCTGAATGCAATAAATCCTTAAAGCATCTAAAACGGAAATGGTTGGCATTTTTAACCAACAGATTCCTGGTCATGCAATCCTGTCAAAGAAACACCCCCAAACCTATGCAGGACGGGGGCTACATGGTGATATGGATTGTATGAAAAATTTAAATCCGAATCACTTAAAACTTGGCAAGAATACTAACTTAAAGTAATTCTATTATTTTTGTCATAATAGGTTTTCAAAAAATCCCTCAAAGGGTTGTAAAAGAAGTTACGGGTTAAGTATGGGTAAGAGTAAGGTATGGTAAAATGTTACTGCGTGATCGAATGAACTTGAAACTCAATTGATAAATAATAATAATAATTATCTTTATTTCAGACATATGTCCATACACTATTACAAAGAAAGCGTTA
Source organism: Eugnorisma glareosa (assembly GCA_947578425.1). NCBI lineage: Eukaryota > Metazoa > Arthropoda > Insecta > Lepidoptera > Noctuidae > Eugnorisma > Eugnorisma glareosa. The sequence goes on along the minus strand of OX387960.1, from coordinate 10,967,143 downwards.
GTAGGGTTGTTAGTAAACACAAAAAAGAAAATAAGCAAAATAAAAATAAAAAAGGTGTTAGTAATTTGTTAATAAACAAAACAATCTATTTCCTATTTCTGTGCAGGTGTACACTTGCCCAGTACACAGTAAATGGACTATCAATTTTGCACGCTAACGCCCTGAGGACAGTGTTGGTGCTACCACGGACCCTGCTCATCATCGATGCAGTTCTTTTCCTGATGATGGAGAAGAAGTCATCAATGTAAGCATCCGCAAACATTGCGGAAGCACTGCAGTACCTAGGTTTCCTCAACACTGCCCTCAGCGCGTCATTGTACTGAACACGCAGAGCGTTGTAAGCCCGCCGCGTAAAGCTGATCCACAGACTGCACGTGTAAAAAGACTGACAGAAGGCTCTAAAAAGTGACAATCTTACATCTGTGGTACATCGTGCAAATCTGCGGGCCAACATATTGCAGCGGACTGCCAACGCTCTCCTTTCCCTCTCCAGGTCTTCATCGTCCTGTAGCCGATCCGTCAGCATGTGACCCAAATATTTTATTTTAGACACCCTCTCAAGTACCGACCCACTGATCTTAATTGGGGGCACATTCGAGGGGGCCTTGTTCCCTGCTTTGTATATCATGAGAACACTCTTACTCGCATTATATTTGAGTCCATGTGACAGGGCATATGATTCACAAATAAACAGAAGTCTCCTGAGCGCACTCACTGACGGGCTCAGCAGAACCATGTCGTCCGCATAACTAATATTGTTGATCATTGTTCCGTCTATTGAGCATCCGACCATGGATCCGCTGAGCCTGCCAATCAGCTGGTTAACAAATAGGTTAAACAAACTCGGGGAGGTCAACCCGCCCTGCCTAACACCGCACTTCAAGTAATATTCCTGACTCTGCGTGTTGACCCATCTGACAGCATTCTTTTGATTACTGTACCAATATTTGAGGAGAGATACCAGTTCCCTCGGCACAGTGGTCTCTTCAAGCAATTTATGCCAAAGTACATCATAAGACACCAGGTCGAAGGCCCTTGAAAGATCAAGAAAACACGCATATATTGGTGTCTTCCTGTCAGTATAGTACCTTACAGTTTGTTTCAGACACATAATTGCCATTTCCGTTGACAGGTTGGGTCTGAAACCAAACTGCAGGTCATGTATCTGCAGGTGTTCGCTCAGTTGCGCGTTCATGAGACTGTCAAGGACCTTCGCCATAGTTGTGGCCAATGATATAGGGCGGTAATTATGCTTGTCAGATGGATCCCCGGTTTTATTCTTTATAATTGGAACCACTACTGTTTTCATCATATCATCCGGAATAAAGGAATGTCCTATACAAAAATTAAACAATAAACTCAGGACTCTGGGCAAGTGTACACCTGCATATCGCAAATGTTCTATACTTATTCCGTCATGACCAGGTGACTTTCCACGCTTCATCTTTCTTAGAACATTCTTCACGTCTAATGGCATAATTCGACTGTACTTCTCACCTGGTCTGACGTCTGGTTTACTTAAATTATTAGAATCACAGGGCATTGGTTCTACCGTAAACATATCTTTAAAAACATTAGCAATATTTTGATGCCCCACTGCACCGTCGACGCTCACAGGAACACTCGGCCTCGGATTCAACTGCCCCGTTTTTTTCCAAAAACTGCTAAAATCTTTAGCCTCATGTTTTGCTGCCAGTATGTCCATTTTTATTTGCTCCGTATTATCCTGGCACCATTTTAATTTCTTTTTAAAATCCTTTCGGGTTTCACACATACTCAAATACAGGGGCCCCGAGCGCGGCTTCCCCTGCAGAACCCAGTTACTGAAACTAAGCCGAGCCTTCCTGTGAGAATCTCCTACATGCTTGTTCCACCCTATAATACATGACTTTTTGTTTATCTTACTGGCAATTCGAGTTTTCTCCGAGGCACTACTCAAGATAGACTTAATATTAGCGTACATTGTGTTAATTATGTGTCTATGATCTACATTGTCACATGTATAGTCACAGCAGTCCCGTAATTCCACTGGAAAGTCTATGTTACGCAGTGCCCCGTTGCACAGCTCCCTATATTTACAGATTTGGTCATCATTTCGTATCCCCCATACAGTTCTGTCGTCTATTTCTCTATTTACAGCAGTTTTACCTGGTATACTCTTAAGATTACATGTTATTTCTAACGGAAAGTGATCTGACCATGACACTTCATACAATACCTTAATACTTTCAATTGTTTGAAATGCCATTGACGTTACGAGGCAATGATCTAGCCATCTTACAGTTCCGTGAGTCTCACTCAAGTACGTATAAGTATTCAGACAATCCGGCAACAGATCTACGTCCGCGCATGACCAACTTTGTTCCTCACAGAAGTTTAACATTTCATTAAAAAACAATTCCTTCGGATGCGCATTGAAGTCACCCATAATAAATACTGTATCTACATTACAATCATCAATTACCGCATTTATTTCCGAGAGACACGAAGTAAATTCATACAGATTATCCTGACAGTCCGTAGGCATATACACGGAGAACACTAACATTGATTTACACTCACTCACACATTTGATTGCCGAAATGCGCACACTATTACATTTAATAATCTCAACGACACTAAACGCACTCTTTCGCCAGAGAAGGGCCAACCCACCATAGGGCCTCCCACGCAGCACACCTTCAGCTGTGTCTACCGCTGAGACGCCCACCGCCGCAAAATCACTGTGAACACCGTTGAGATAGGATAGATCGTGAGGTAGCAACCACGTCTCTTGCAGTGCAATTATATCCGCCGTGTCACACATTTTTTTTATACAATCTACTGATCTCTTTATAGATCTACAATTAAAACTCAGTAGTTTAAGTAATCTATTTTTCGCAACCACCTTGACGTTTTACTGACCCCACTTCTCCAGAGACTGAGTCCTTCTGACGAGCCTTAAATATTATATATCTCCTAAAAAATATTCCATTCGGCCAAAAATCATCTTTTACAAATACGTCTAACTTACTTCTAGGAATATAGATCTTATATGAGTCATATTCCTTAGAGTATTTCATTGATACTTTTTCTGGCGCCACTAGAATACTTGTTTTTGTCATGACATAATCTTCAATATCCTTTTCCGTGGTGTCCTTTGAAACATTGTATATAAACAATGGAATTTTTACGTCAGCGGCTCTAAACTTAGACGATGAGTCTACCGGAGCACATCCTAGTTTCCCTTTAAATCTTGAACGACGCTTTTTCACTTCAATCCATTCCCCTTCATCTCCTTCCTCTTCCATTCTTTGCCCGTCCACTCTTATTTCATTCGAGGTATAATCCTGTGTGTTTACATTGCGCACGCTTCTAATTGCGGTACGTTGCACGCACCCCACTACTTGCGCCGGCTGCTTATACGGAGACAGCGCCTCACTGGACGGCGACACAGATGATTTCGCACCGTTTGAAACCGCAGTTGACATTCGAGTGGCCTCCACGCGCGCATCTGTTGAGTCTGATGACGCGCGTTGCCTGCGCGAGCTCGACGTACATTTCGCTCTGCTCGCGTAAGTGGGAGACAGTACAGTTGAGGACTTACTGGACAACTCTTTGACTTGTGCCTGTGCTATTGGTGACTCATGCTCGGTCACTGACCTCTGTGTACAGTGCATAAAACCCATCGGTCCGCTGTTACAAGTAAAACTATCCTGCATGCAATAACCACCCCTCTTCGCATTCACATTAGGTTCAATATTGTTCATATTTTTCTTTTCCGACTTCAAATTATCAATTTCGAGCTTTAGTAGGTTTAATTCTTCTACCGTCGCATATTGAACATTATTAAAACACTTCTCCTGTATCTGACGTAGTTCTTTCTGGATTATAACAATGTCCTTCAGTAGTCTGGTCACATCAATGTGGTCGAAAGTCACCGGCGGTAGCTTCTGAAGATCTCGGGCAACAAAAACGGGTATTTCTTCCGGATCTGTTTCCTTCAAAAGGGTTATAATATCGTATAGGTTTTTATTTGTTTTACGCTCACCCTTTCGCAACACACTACGCTGAGCAACCGATTCAAAAAGCAGTGATTTTGCTTCTTTAATATCCTCCTCCAAAAAGGCAGATGCACATACAGCGACGAGGCTTTCTTCATCCATTACATCCATTTTATTTTGAACGAATGAGAGCACTTCATTAACAACTAGATTGCAGTTATTGCACTTTAACACCTTAGCGGCCATTCTCAATAGAGTAAATACCCTCAGCGCGCACGAATACAACCAACCGAACGCGAACGCGATCAGCTGACGACTCAAATAAAAACAAGAATTACGTGGACATAGACCTTTTCAGTTGCTTGCCACGTACTTCGATTCTCGGCAACTCTCGCCCAGTTGTTATCAGACACCCTGAGAACATCGTCGTTCCATTTAGCTGAGGCTTTGAGGGGTTAATTATTATTTTGAATACATTCGATCACGCTGTAAGATTTTCTATTCAAACTTCAACCCTTAACTTCTTCTCACAACCTCTCCTCTGAGGGGTTAATTATTATTTTCGTAGGTTATTATTTTTGCTAAGTTTCAAGTTAATCGGAACGCGCCTTTAGATTTTAATTTTCATACGAACTTTAGCACCCTCTAGCTCCACCTGCACCTGCACGGATTTAGGTGTTGTAACCTAACCAAGATTATTCCTTACATTACAAGGAATCAATGGTAGCTTGTTCGTGTCGATTACTAGGTTTTTGGTTTTTCGTGCAAACAAAGTAGACCTTGTATAAACTTATCAAGCTTTGCTAGCGTTGTCTGTTATGTGGAGGTTATCTTGAAGATACACTGTTATTGGTAACAAATTTTGAGAGAATCAGCTACGTACACAGACGTGTACATTACTGAACACTTTAAAAATGAAAGTAATATGTAAACGACATACTTGATACTGTAGTCGCTAGACACAGAGATCTTTGCGGAACTGGTGAGTCTGTTGCCCTTGAAGAACCAACCCACTGTGGGGGCAGGTTCGCCAGTAACGTCGCACGGTATTCTTACTTCGTCGCCGTCTTTGATTTGTATTAGTGGCATATCTTTTTTTATAATCGGTGGGTCTGAAAATACAATTAGAGAAAATAATTAAAAAATTGTGAAAAATCATAATAGTTAATAGTAAAACTATCTATCTGTTTGAGTATATAGGTTTTATGTGTGGCTAATCAAATCAAAGTTGTGCTGAAGATTCCATCAGTGAAAAGACTTTCCACTTTGATAGCTCATATCTCGAAAACGTGACACATTAGAACATTTTGTCTCATACAAAACTTGTTTTTATTGATACCAGCTATCAATTTATATGGGTTTTATGGGTGGATAAAACTTTGTAAAAACAAAATGGCGGAAGTTAGGCAGGCCATTTAATTCAAACCTTGTATTATTAAAAAAATATTTGAAAGCTGTTAGCGACGTTGCCAAAATTCAGAATGTACATTTCAAAACATTTTCCTATGAGTGACTATGTTCAAAGCTGTGTGTTCCGTTAGCAAATGAAATTAACTTCAATGAAGAATTCCTAATTTTCATCCATATTCTTATAAGATACTTACATTCTACAACTAGTTCCATGGCGAAGCTGTCTGATCCCTGACCGTTCTCCGCGGTACATTTGTATGTTCCAGTTTGGTCCTTGCACACATTGTTCAAGTGCACAATCTCAGTGGTCTCCGCCATATCATTAGAAGTACCCATAGTTGCGGACTTGAAAGACCAACGTATACTTGGTTTTGGATTGCCTTGGAGAATTCTAAAACATAAATAGTTTTTTACTCAGTTGCTAGACAGTTTCTATATTAACCCAAGAAGCACAGGTATTTTTGAGGGTTGCTCGTCTTCCGGTTTAGGTATTGGTGTGTATAGTCGGAATTTCCTAATTTACTTGTGTTCCTTTGATCTTATGAATAGCTAAACGATTTAAAAAAAAATGTATTTTACGTGAGAATTAAGCTAGCTAGCTAGAAGTATTAGCATTTACTTGTTTAGTGGTAATTGGTCTTACTTGCAAGATAATACAGCGTTTGTTTTCTCTGGCTCACGTATTTCTGTCCGAGATTTATCGATCACAGGTACTTCTGAAATTTTCAATGGACATTGAGTTATTGCATTATTTATATAAAAAATAAAAAAAGACATCTTGAGCCTTTTACGATGCCCATTATCACTTAACAATTAAATACTCTAATATGACTTAATAAAAAATATAGCAAGAAAAATATAGGTACATTGTTTGCTCGAGGATGGGTCTTCTTAAACTGTTATATGGATACTCATTTTCATTCGCACTTAGAAATGTACGTTAAGTGAAAAAATATAAAACATACCCAATACATCGAGAAGTACTGTTTTTTTTGCAGTCTCAAGTTTATTTTTAGCTTCACACGTGTAATCTCCAATGTCAGAAGGTGTTGCTTTAAATCTGAAAGTTTAGTTATTTTAGTTATTAGATACTACCTTTTGCCCGCGGCTTCGTTCGCATTTATTTAGAATTTGAAAATCAATTTGGGTTGTAGGTACTCTGATACTGATAACAGAATTCATTCCCAATTTGAAAGACACATGGCGCCATCTATTAAACATATTGAATGATGTTATATTGAACGTTATTTTGTTTTTCTCGGGAAAATAACTTTTTTTCAGGATGAAAGGTACCTACGCTATGCCCGTTTCTGTACACCTGAATGCAATAAATCCTTAAAGCATCTAAAACGGAAATGGTTGGCATTTTTAACCAACAGATTCCTGATCATGCAATCCTGTCAAAGAAACACCCCCAAACCTATGCAGGACGGGAGCTACATGGTGATATGGTTTGTATGAAAAATTTAAATCCGAATCACTGAAAACTTGGCAAGAATACTAAATTAAAGTAATTCTATTATTTTTGTCATAATAGGTTTTCAAAAAAATCCCTCAAAGGGTTGTAAAAGAAGTTATGGGTTAAGTATGGGTAAGAGTAAGGTATGGTAAAATGTTACTGCGTGATCGAATGAACTTGAAACTCAATTGATAAATAAAAACAAGAATTACGTGGACATAGACCTTTTCAGTTGCTTGCCACGTACTTCGATTCTCGGCAACTCTCGCCCAGTTGTTATCAGACACCCTGAGAACATCGTCCTTCCATTTAGCCTGAGCACATCCCGTCTTACGCTTGCCGAGTCACGCATTAATATTTTTCATACCAAGTTTAATTTCCATACCATTCTGTTTGGAATAGGGAGGTGCAAATAGACAGGACTATTCCTTGGATTACAAGGAATCTGCTTATATATAGCTTGTTCGTATCGGTCACTGTGTATTTGGAGCACAAGTTTTGACTGCTCTGATCTAACGAACTCAGTAAATGGTTCATTTACGAAAAACCCTAGGAACACGTTGTTCATAATTTTACATCGAATTCTGTTATTAGCGTGTTTTGAATACATTCGATCACGCTGTAAGATTTTCCATTCAAACTTCAACCCTTAACTTCTTCTCACAACCTCTCCTCTGAGGGGTTAATTATTACTTTCGTAGGTTATTATTTTTGCTAAGTTTCAAGTTAATCGGAACGCGCCTTTAGATTTTAATTTTCATACGAACTTTAGCACCCTCTAGCTCCACCTGCACCTGCACGGATTTAGGTGTTGTAACCTAACCAAGATTATTCCTTACATTACAAGGAATCAATGGTAGCTTGCTCGTGTCGATTACTAGGTTTTTGGTTTTTCGTGCAAACAAAGTAGACCTTCTCCTTTGTTGTATAAACTTATCAAGCTTTGCTAGCGTTGTCTGTTATGTGGAGGTTATCTTGAAGATACACTGTTATTGGTAACAAATATTGAGAGAATCAGCTACGTACACAGACGTGTACATTACTGAACACTTTAAAAATGAAAGTAATATGTAAACGACATACTTGATACTGTAGTCGCTAGACACAGAGATCTTTGCGGAACTGGTGAGTCTGATGCCCTTGAAGAACCAACCCACTGTGGGGGCAGGTTCGCCAGTAACGTCGCACGGTATTCTTACTTCGTCGCCGTCTTTGATTTGTATTAGTGGCATATCTTTTTTTATAATCGGTGGGTCTGAAAATACAATTAGAGAGAATAATGAAAAAATTGTGAAAAATCATAATAGTTAATAGTAAAACTATCTATCTGTTTGAGTATATAGGTTTTATGTGTGGCTAATCAAATCAAAGTTGTGCTGAAGATTCCATCAGTGAAAAGACTTTCCACTTTGATAGCTCATATCTCGAAAACGTGACACATTAGAACATTTTGTCTCATACAAAACTTGTTTTTATTGATACCAGCTATTAATTTATATGAGTTTTATGGGTGGATAAAACTTTGTAAAAAAAAAATGGCGGAAGTTAGGCAGGCCATTTAATTCAAACCTTGTATTATTAAAAAAATATTTGAAAGCTGTTAGCGACGTTGCCAAAATTCAGAATGTACATTTCAAAACATTTTCCTATGAGTGACTATGTTCAAAGCTGTGTGTTCCGTTAGCAAATGAAATTAACTTCAATGAAGAATTCCTAATTTTCATCCATATTCTTATAAGATACTTACATTCTACAACTAGTTCCATGGCGAAGCTGTCTGATCCCTGACCGTTCTCCGCGGTACATTTGTATGTTCCACTTTGGTCCTTGCACACATTGTTCAAGTGCACAATCTCAGTGGTCTCCGCCATATCATTAGAAGTACCCATAGTTGCGGACTTGAAAGACCAACGTATGCTTGGTTTTGGATTGCCTTGGAGAATTCTAAAACATAGAAATAATTAGTCAATAGTTTTTACTCAGTTGCCTGACAGTTTCTATATTAACCCAAGAAGCATAGGTATTTTTGAGGGTTGCTCGTCTTCCGAATTTGGTCTTGGTGTGTGTAGTCGTAATTTCCTAATTTACTTGTGTTCCTTTGATCTTATGAATAGCAAAGCCGATTTAAAAAACAATCATTTTACGTGAGAAGTATTATCATTTACTTGTTTAGTGGTAATTAGTCTTACTTGCAAGATAATACAGCGTTTGTTTTCTCTGGCTCACGTATTTCTGTCCGAGATTTATCGATCACAGGTACTTCTGAAATTTTCAATGGACATTGAGTTATTGCATTATTTATATAAAAAATAAAAAAAGACATCTTGAGCCTTTTACGATGCCCATTATCACTTAACAATTAAATACTCTAATATGACTTAATAAAAAATATAGCAAGAAAAATATAGGTACATTGTTTGCTCGAGGATGGGTCTTCTTAAACTGTTATATGGATACTCATTTTCATTCGCACTTAGAAATGTACGTTAAGTGAAAAAATATAAAACATACCCAATACATCGAGAAGTACTGTTTTTTTTGCAGTCTCAAGTTTATTTTTAGCTTCACACGTGTAATCTCCAATGTCAGAAGGTGTTGCTTTAAATCTGAAAGTTTAGTTATTTTAGTTATTAGATACTACCTTTTGCCCGCGGCTTCGTTCGCATTTATTTAGAATTTGAAAATCAATTTGGGTTGTAGGTACTCTGATACTGATAACAGAATTCATTCCCAATTTGAAAGACACATGGCGCCATCTATTAAACATATTGAATGATGTTATATTGAACGTTATTTTGTTTTTCTCGGGAAAATAACTTTTTTTCAGGATGAAAGGTACCTACGCTATGCCCGTTTCTGTACACCTGAATGCAATAAATCCTTAAAGCATCTAAAACGGAAATGGTTGGCATTTTTAACCAACAGATTCCTGATCATGCAATCCTGTCAAAGAAACACCCCCAAACCTATGCAGGACGGGAGCTACATGGTGATATGGTTTGTATGAAAAATTTAAATCCGAATCACTGAAAACTTGGCAAGAATACTAAATTAAAGTAATTCTATTATTTTTGTCATAATAGGTTTTCAAAAAAATCCCTCAAAGGGTTGTAAAAGAAGTTATGGGTTAAGTATGGGTAAGAGTAAGGTATGGTAAAATGTTACTGCGTGATCGAATGAACTTGAAACTCAATTGATAAATAAAAACAAGAATTACGTGGACATAGACCTTTTCAGTTGCTTGCCACGTACTTCGATTCTCGGCAACTCTCGCCCAGTTGTTATCAGACACCCTGAGAACATCGTCCTTCCATTTAGCCTGAGCACATCCCGTCTTACGCTTGCCGAGTCACGCATTAATATTTTTCATACCAAGTTTAATTTCCATACCATTCTGTTTGGAATAGGGAGGTGCAAATAGACAGGACTATTCCTTGGATTACAAGGAATCTGCTTATATATAGCTTGTTCGTATCGGTCACTGTGTATTTGGAGCACAAGTTTTGACTGCTCTGATCTAACGAACTCAGTAAATGGTTCATTTACGAAAAACCCTAGGAACACGTTGTTCATAATTTTACATCGAATTCTGTTATTAGCGTGTTTTGAATACATTCGATCACGCTGTAAGATTTTCCATTCAAACTTCAACCCTTAACTTCTTCTCACAACCTCTCCTCTGAGGGGTTAATTATTACTTTCGTAGGTTATTATTTTTGCTAAGTTTCAAGTTAATCGGAACGCGCCTTTAGATTTTAATTTTCATACGAACTTTAGCACCCTCTAGCTCCACCTGCACCTGCACGGATTTAGGTGTTGTAACCTAACCAAGATTATTCCTTACATTACAAGGAATCAATGGTAGCTTGCTCGTGTCGATTACTAGGTTTTTGGTTTTTCGTGCAAACAAAGTAGACCTTCTCCTTTGTTGTATAAACTTATCAAGCTTTGCTAGCGTTGTCTGTTATGTGGAGGTTATCTTGAAGATACACTGTTATTGGTAACAAATATTGAGAGAATCAGCTACGTACACAGACGTGTACATTACTGAACACTTTAAAAATGAAAGTAATATGTAAACGACATACTTGATACTGTAGTCGCTAGACACAGAGATCTTTGCGGAACTGGTGAGTCTGATGCCCTTGAAGAACCAACCCACTGTGGGGGCAGGTTCGCCAGTAACGTCGCACGGTATTCTTACTTCGTCGCCGTCTTTGATTTGTATTAGTGGCATATCTTTTTTTATAATCGGTGGGTCTGAAAATACAATTAGAGAGAATAATGAAAAAATTGTGAAAAATCATAATAGTTAATAGTAAAACTATCTATCTGTTTGAGTATATAGGTTTTATGTGTGGCTAATCAAATCAAAGTTGTGCTGAAGATTCCATCAGTGAAAAGACTTTCCACTTTGATAGCTCATATCTCGAAAACGTGACACATTAGAACATTTTGTCTCATACAAAACTTGTTTTTATTGATACCAGCTATTAATTTATATGAGTTTTATGGGTGGATAAAACTTTGTAAAAAAAAAATGGCGGAAGTTAGGCAGGCCATTTAATTCAAACCTTGTATTATTAAAAAAATATTTGAAAGCTGTTAGCGACGTTGCCAAAATTCAGAATGTACATTTCAAAACATTTTCCTATGAGTGACTATGTTCAAAGCTGTGTGTTCCGTTAGCAAATGAAATTAACTTCAATGAAGAATTCCTAATTTTCATCCATATTCTTATAAGATACTTACATTCTACAACTAGTTCCATGGCGAAGCTGTCTGATCCCTGACCGTTCTCCGCGGTACATTTGTATGTTCCACTTTGGTCCTTGCACACATTGTTCAAGTGCACAATCTCAGTGGTCTCCGCCATATCATTAGAAGTACCCATAGTTGCGGACTTGAAAGACCAACGTATGCTTGGTTTTGGATTGCCTTGGAGAATTCTAAAACATAAATAGTTTTTTACTCAGTTGCCTGACAGTTTCTATATTAACCCAAGAAGCATAGGTATTTTTGAGGGTTGCTCGTCTTCCGAATTTGGTCTTGGTGTGTGTAGTCGTAATTTCCTAATTTACTTGTGTTCCTTTGATCTTATGAATAGCAAAGCCGATTTAAAAAAAATCATTTTACGTGAGAAGTATTAAGCTAGCTAGCTAGAAGTATTATCATATGCTTGTTTAGTGGTAATTAGTCTTACTTGCAAGATAATACAGCGTTTGTTTTCTCTGGCTCACGTATTTCTGTCCGAGATTTATCGATCACAGGTACTTCTGAAATTTTCAATGGACATTGAGTTATTGCATTATTTATATAAAAAATAAAAAAAGACATCTTGAGCCTTTTACGATGCCCATTATCACTTAACAATTAAATACTCTAATATGACTTAATAAAAAATATAGCAAGAAAAATATAGGTACATTGTTTACTCGAGGATGGGTCTTCTTAAACTGTTATATGGATACTCATTTTCATTCGCACTTAGAAATGTACGTTAAGTGAAAAAATATAAAACATACCCAATACATCGAGAAGTACTGTTTGTTTTGCAGTCTCAAGTTTATTTTTAGCTTCACACGTGTAATCTCCAATGTCAGAAGGTGTTGCTTTAAATCTGAAAGTTTAGTTATTTTAGTTATTAGATACTACCTTTTGCCCGCGGCTTCGTTCGCATTTATTTAGAATTTGAAAATCAATTTGGGTTGTAGGTACTCTGATACTGATAACAGAATTGATTCCCAATTTGAAAGACACATGGCGCCATCTATGAAACATATTGAATGATGTTATATTGAACGTTATTTTGTTTTTCTCGGGAAAATAACTTTTTTTCCGGATGAAAGGTACCTACGCTATGCCCGTTTCTGTACACCTGAATGCAATAAATCCTTAAAGCATCTAAAACGGAAATGGTTGGCATTTTTAACCAACAGATTCCTGATCATGCAATCCTGTCAAAGAAACACCCCCAAACCTATGCAGGACGGGAGCTACATGGTGATATGGTTTGTATGAAAAATTTAAATCCGAATCACTTAAAACTTGGCAAGAATACTAACTTAAAGTAATTCTATTATGGTGTCCTTCGGCCTCATTCGGGGTCTTATAAACATTATTTGAGTCAAGCATCTTCCGTTTCCGTGTCACATCTATTCAGGTATATGCAACTATCGCCTTTTTGACAACACGATGATGACGTATTTCCGCGTTCGTTCACCAGGTGGCTGCAGCGCGCCAAGACATTAATTGGCGTCCTGTTTTTCGGATGGTTCACATCTTTAAAAGTTAACGTTGATAGCGTTCGATATTTGAATATTTTATAATTTCAAAAGTTATTTTAATTTTGGTTACGCTGTAGGCGTTCGGTATATGCACAGTTGTATAACAAAATAGTGTTAAATTTAGTTTTTCTTAAAATGGCGGATAGAATACAGACGCGTAGTCGTAAAGATTCTTCTTCGTCATCGGGTTCTTCGAGTTCCTCAAGTTCCTCTGAATCATCACCGTCGGCTTCAGTGTTCGAACAGGTTGATAAATCCCGTAAGAGGAAGAAGGCGGGTAAGAAGAAGAGAAGTAAGCGTCGCCGAGGGCAAAGCAAGGTAATCAAAAAGCTTGCAAAACAGGTCAGTGATTTGAAAAAATTATATTGCTACCCTCATAATGTTATGTATTCGGAAAATGGAAATTATGATTGTGCTAACCCGATATATTATGGTGATAACTTCGATATGGCTCAGGAGCAACCAGATACGGAAAGGTTGTCAGAACCCGTTGCAGATCCTGTACCGGTTCAATCATTTGATTTTGATTTGGCAACGCAATTAAAGGAGCCAGCTGTCACTGCAACCCCTTCTAATCAGTTAGAATTGTTAAATTCCATTCAATATTTCAAAAATGACAACTGGAATAGTGTTAGATATGTGGAAACACAAAAAGTATATAATGCTCGTCCAGGATATGTTGACCTTGAAGTTAATGATGAGATCAAGTCGCTAGAAAAAGTGAGCCATCTACCCACTTCGGATAAATTTCTTGGCTCTGTAACTCGGGCATTGATAATGCAAAGCGAGGCTATGCAACAGGGTTTCCGACAGATAGTAGACTGGGCACGGGATACTTATAGTATGGATCCAGAGCAGTTGACATTAAAATTAAAAGAGATTTTTTCTGCTGATTATCAAAAAGTTTCACGGGATTGTTTACAACTAGTTTGTGGTCGTAGGGCAGATACAATTGAACAAATATGCGAAGTGTTCATTAAGCAATTAAGGGATAAATCATTTAAGCCATGTTTAAAGAAAATACCGCCATCTAGTGAATTTTTGTTTGATAAAGTACCTTTTAGTGAATTTATTAAGAATAATGGCGGTGTTAACAAAATTTTTTATCCAAATAAAAATATGTTTTCTGGGCAAGAAAAGAAAAACCCTAGACCCCAGGCGGCGTTCCCTGGGCCTAGTGGGTATCAATCGTCCAGTCGCGCTCCTGCACTGGCGATGAACCAAAGATTTCTTCCTCCTCAGAGTGTAGAAACTTTTTATAACTATCAGGCAATGCACCCGTTTAATAATAATAGATTTTTTCGTCCTCAATCAAGAGGACAGCACGCTGGACAACGCTTTAACCAGCCCTATAGTTTTCGGAGAAATGAACCGCAAATCAATGTACCACGAGGCAAAGGCTCTGGTAAATTCAATAAAAAGTTCTGACTCGAATCGGGAATCTTGGGGGGGTTGCCAACAAAATTATGTTACGGAGTGGAGGAGATTGGGGGCACCGGAACCATTAATAAAAATAGTGAAGGGTTATCGTATTCCATTTCAAAAGAAACCGCCTCTGGTCCCGCCAAGGCAGTTGAAACGTTGCAATCTCACTCTACCATCTCCGGAGATGGACAGGGTTATTCACAATTTGTTGAAACAAGGAATTTTAGAGCATGCCCCCCTTACTCCGAGTTTCGTATCAAATTTATTTCTGATTCTCAAAGGCAACGGAACCTACCGTCCCATTTTCAATTTAAAAAGTTTAAACAATTATTTAATCATAAGCAAGTTTCGTTTGATTTCGGTAAATCGGGTTCCCGATTTTATTCTGGACAAGGATTGGATGGTCAAAATACTCCTCAACCTCAACCTCAGGCAAGCCTACAACCACGTAAATGTTGCTCCAGTACATCGGTGTTTTCTCCGCCTATTGTATCGAAATCGGTTACTGCAAATTACTTGTTTGCCGTTTGGCCTGGCGACAGCGCCCAAAGTGTTTGCATCGTTGACCAACTGGACCGCCGAGATTTTCAGGAATCTAGGCATACGAGTAGTGGTTTTTCTCGACGATTATCTCTTAGTAGCACAGGACAGAACGACACTTATAAAACACGTGGACATTGTTCTTCGAACTCTCAGCCAGTTGGGTTGGCAGGTAAACAGGGAGAAGTCGATTCTTGTCCCTCAGAAAATAATAGAGTATTTAGGTTTGATGTGGGATCCGTGGCAAAATCAAAATTTTTTACCAGAAAACAAAATTCAGAGCATGCAAATAGTTTTGTCGAAGTTGCTCCGCCGGCGGAAGGCGTCTCTTCGAGAAATACAGAGTATTATAGGGGTTCTGAATTTTGCCCGTCTGGTAGTTCCAATGGGTCGTTTGAAGTTTCGCCATCTACTGGCTTATTGCAACGTGGTCCTGAAAATTCCATGTCAGTCGACTTACCTCTTGCCTGCGGAAGTGCTGGAAGAATTGAATTGGTGGAAAATTCACTGTCTAGGAAAGTCCAGGCTTCATCCACCACCAGTAAAAAACTTTTTGACCACGGATGCGGCCGATTCAGGTTGGGGGGCGGAATTGAATGGTCTTCATTTATCGGGCAAGTGGACAAAAGAAGAAGAGCGGCTTCATTCGAATCACAAGGAAATGCTAACTATCCTAAAATGTTTGTTAGAGTTCGGTCCGTCTCTGAGTCATACATCTCTTCTACTGCAGTGCGACAACAAGGCGGTGGTGGCGTACTTGAGGAAGGAAGGGGGAAACAAGTCGAGAATCCCGATGGAGTTAATATATCGGATATTTCATTTACTTCAGAAGTACGACATTCATGTAATTCCCCATCACATACCAGGCAGGTACAACAATGTCGCAGACGGTCTATCGCGTCATTCAACGTTACAGGAATGGCATCTGCTCCCCGAATTCACCAACATTGTCTTTGCAAAGTGGGGTGTTCCCCAGACTGATCTTTTTGCCTCCAGCACAGCTCACGTAGTGCCTTGCTATGTCACTCTAGATCAACGAGACCAGCAAGCATGGAGACACAACGCGTTCGCATTCGAATGGGATTTTCGTCTGGCTTGGGTCTTTCCTCCTCCGAGTTTGTTACCCCGAGTCCTGATGCATCTTAATCAGGCGCGGGGTGTATTCCTGATAGTTGCACCGAGGTGGTCCCGAGCATTCTGGAGAGCAGACTTTAAGCATTTGTTTTGAAAACTTAAGAAGGAAATTTGTTTCCATTAATTTATACTAAAAAAAATTAAACTATAATAAAAAAAAATTAAACGAAGACCAGAGCGACCGCGCCTCCGTTCACGATTCACCGATTATCGAAGGTGCTAGTGGACACGAGGACCGGGAAGCCACCGCCTCGAGTGAAGGAGCAGGTCTTAGAAGTATGGAAATGTGGGGGTGGTCTGAATCCTTAGGTGACTGGTCTGCAGAACAAAAGTGTCTGCTCAAACAAGGTTGGAGGTCGTCAACTTTGAATACCTATAGGCCAGCATGGCAGAGATGGTTGAATTGGTGTTCCAAGTTTGGTGTAAATTTTTCAGACCCTTAGGCCCTCAGGTAGTGAATTGGCTCGATATTTAGCAGATTTACACCTAAAAGAAAAATTATCGTATCGTACAATTTTACTTCATAAATCGGTTGTGTCTACTTTATGCAATACGAAGATTGAGGCCCGTTTAAGTTCAAACTTTTTAGTTAAGCAAATGATTAAAGCTATAGCGTTGCAGCAGCCTAAGAAGTGTCCACCCACTGTCTGGGATCCTCAGTCTCTGGTAGGTTGGTTGGGCAGTAGACCTCTTCAAAATCAAAGCCTATTCGATATTTCAAGAGTTAGTGCAGTTCTTTTGTTGTTGGGTTCAGGGCGTAGGATACACGATTTAACATTGCTAAGTGTATCTCCAGACAGATGTATAATAGGTGAGAATAGCATAATGTTTTGGCCGCATTTTGGGTCCAAAACTGATTCGGAAACTTACGTACAGTCAGGTTGGAGATTATTAAGTAATGTTGAAAATGAGGCGCTTGACCCGGTGGTTTGGCTAAAAAAGCTCATAGAAATCGGAAAACCACGTCGTTTGCTTTGTTCTAGTGATAGATTATTTATTACAGTTTGTGGAAAAGCTAAGCCCGCTACTAAAACTATATTAGCTGGTTGGGTTAAGTCAATTTTGAAGGAGGCAGGAATTCAGGCTACTCCGGGTAGTTTTCGTTCTGCGGTAGCTTCTCGAAGTTGGTTGGATAACGAACCTCTTGACGAGATAATGGCACGTGCGAATTGGAGATCCGGTAATACTTTAAAAAAAAAATTACAGGAGGGAAGTGGTTCCAGCACAGAGAAGCTCTTTGATTCATCTTTTTCAGCCAATTAATTAATTATCTCTCATTCAATTATATAAATTATTTTTATTTATATTAAATGAAGTAAGTATTGATGAATGATGTTACATGATTATGGTAAAGTTTACAAAAATATGATTTCTGGTACGTATAATGTTCAGTTTATTCTGTTGGTGTTTATCAAAGTTATTTTAAAACGTTATTATTTTTCTTTTTTATTGCAATATATTTGATAAATATAAAAATTGGTTTTATTTTTAAACTTATTAGTTCCTTGATCTAATTTAGTTAATTTCTTTTATAACACATTGGCGTCCCGTTCACCAGGCGATAACAAACAAAGCCTCAAATAATGTTTATATGACCCCGAATGAGGCCGAAGGACACCATAGTAGCGTTTTACCTTCAAATAAAACGCTTGTTGTGTCCGGAGACTCATTCGGGGTCATAATTTAAAAGTCTGCCTGGTTTAATTGGTTCTCAAGTTTTTAGGTTTTTGAGGCCACAATGAATGTCTTGGCGCGCTGCAGCCACCTGGTGAACGAAGGCGGAAATACGTCATCATCGTGTTGTCAAAAAGGCGATAGTTGCATGTACCTGAATAGATGTGACACGGAAACGGAAGATGCTTGACTCAAATAATGTTTATATGACCCCGAATGAGTCTCCGGACACAACAAGCGTTTTATTTGAAGGTAAAACGCTACTATTTTTGTCATAATAGGTTTTCAAAAAATCCCTCAAAGGGTTGTAAAAGAAGTTACGGGTTAAGTATGGGTAAGAGTAAGGTATGGTAAAATGTTACTGCGTGATCGAATGAACTTGACACTCAATTGATAAATAAAAACAAAAATTACGTGGACATAGACCTTTTCAGTTGCTTGCCACGTACTTCGATTCTCGGCAACTCTCGCCCAGTTGTTATCAGACACCCTGAGAACATCGTCGTTCCATTTAGCTGAGGCTTTGAGGGGTTAATTATTATTTTCGTAGGTTATTATTTTTGCTAAGTTTCAAGTTAATCGGAACGCGCCTTTAGATTTTAATTTTCATACGAACTTTAGCACCCTCTAGCTCCACCTGCACCTGCACGGATTTAGGTGTTGTAACCTAACCAAGATTATTCCTTACATTACAAGGAATCAATGGTAGCTTGTTCGTGTCGATTACTAGGTTTTTGGTTTTTCGTGCAAACAAAGTAGACCTTCTCCTTTGTTGTATAAACTTATCAAGCTTTGCTAGCGTTGTCTGTTATGTGGAGGTTATCATGAAGATACCCTGTTATTGGTAACAAATTTTGAGAGAATCAGCTACGTACACAGACGTGTACATTACTGAACACTTTAAAAATGAAAGTAATATGTAAACGACATACTTGATACTGTAGTCGCTAGACACAGAGATCTTTGCGGAACTGGTGAGTCTGATGCCCTTGAAGAACCAACCCACTGTGGGGGCAGGTTCGCCAGTAACGTCGCACGGTATTCTTACTTCGTCACCGTCTTTGATTTTTATTAGTGGCAAATCTTTTTTTATAATCGGTGGGTCTGAAAATACAAATAGAGTGAATGAAAAATCATAATAATTAATAGTAAAACTGTCTATCTGTTTATATGAATATATAGGTTTTATGTGTGGCTAATCAAATCAAACTTGTGCTGAAGATTCCATCAGTGATAAGACTTTCAACTTTGATAGGTCGGTATCTCGAAAACTTATTGTATTATTAAAAAAACATTTGAAAGCTGTTAGCGACGTTGCCAAAATTCAGAATGTACATTTCAAAACATTTTCCTATGAGTGACTATGTTCAAAGCTGTGTGTTCCGTTAGCAAATGAAATTAACTTCAATGAAGAATTCCTAATTTTCATCCATATTCTTATAAGATACTTACATTCTACAACTAGTTCCATGGCGAAGCTGTCTGATCCCTGACCGTTCTCCGCGGTACATTTGTATGTTCCAGTTTGGTCCTTGCACACATTGTTCAAGTGCACAATCTCAGTGGTCTCCGCCATATCATTAGAAGTACCCATAGTTGCGGACTTGAAAGACCAACGTATGCTTGGTTTTGGATTGCCTTGGAGAATTCTAAAACATAAATAGTTTTTTACTCAGTTGCCTGACAGTTTCTATATTAACCCAAGAAGCATAGGTATTTTTGAGGGTTGCTCGTCTTCCGAATTTGGTCTTGGTGTGTGTAGTCGTAATTTCCTAATTTACTTGTGTTCCTTTGATCTTATGAATAGCAAAGCCGATTTAAAAAAAATCATTTTACGTGAGAAGTATTAAGCTAGCTAGCTAGAAGTATTAGCATTTACTTGTTTAGTGGTAATTGGTCTTACTTGCAAGATAATACAGCGTTTGTTTTCTCTGGCTCACGTATTTCTGTCCGAGATTTATCGATCACAGGTACTTCTGAAATTTTCAATGGACATTGAGTTATTGCATTATTTATATAAAAAATAAAAAAGACATCTTGAGCCTTTTACGATGCCCATTATCACTTAACAATTAAATACATGACTTAATAAAAAATATAGCAAGAAAAATATACATTGTTTGCTCGAGGATGGGTCTTCCTAAACTGTTATATGGATACTCATTTTCATTTGCACTTAGAAAATGTACGTTATGTGAAAAAATATAAAACATACCCAATACATCGAGAAGTACTGTTTTTTTTGCAGTATCAAGTTTATTTTTAGCTTCACACGTGTAATCTCCAATGTCAGAAGGTGTTGCTTTAAATCTGAAAGTTTATTTACTTTGTTTATAACATAATTACGGATGTAAAAGTGTTCAATTGTAGGAATACTTTTTCAAGGTTTAATTAGAACTTCTACCATATTTTTAACAACAACACCTTTGCAATGAATTCATAAAGCATTAAAAGAGGCAATTAAATGCATTTTAAAGTTTGTATGGTAAAATCGAATCGAACTAACTCGAAACTCAATTGATAAAAAAAATAAGAATTACGTGGACATAGACCTCTTTAATTGCTTGCCAGGTGCCTGGATTCTCGGCAAATCTCGTCCAGTTCTTATCAAACACCCTAAGGACATCGTCGTTCCATCGAGCCTGAGGACATCCCACCTTACACTTGCTGGGCATTAATACTTTTCATACCAACTTTAATATCCTGTAGCTACCATTCTGTATGGAATTGCGGGGTGTAAAATGCACAGTATTATTCCTTGAATTACAAGAAATCTGTTAGTATGTAGCTTGTTCGTATCGGTCACTGTGTATTTGGAGCACAAAAATGTGGACTGTTCTGATCTTACCTAACCCTGTAACGTAGGTACTACTGAACATAGTTCACTACTTTTTTTATCAAATTATGTTATTAACGTGTTCCAAATACATTCGGTCACGCTGTAAGATATTTCCATCAAAACATCAACTGTAGCTCCCGTCCTGCATGGATTTAGATGTTGTAACCTAGACAAGATAGTTCCTGATAATTCCTTACATTACAAGGAATCAATGGTTTGTAGCTTGTTCGTGTCGATTACTAGGTTTTTGGTTTTTCGTTCATACACAGTGTGCCTTCTCCTTTGTTGTATAAACTTATCAAGCTTTGCTAGCGTTGTCTGTTATGTGGAGGTTATCTTGAAGATACACTGTTATTGGTAACAAATTTTGAGAGAATCATTTACGTACACAGACATGTATATTACTGAAAACTTAAAAAACGAAAGTATTATGTAAACGACATACTTGATATTGTAGTCGCTAGACAAAGAGATCTTTGCAGAACTGGTGAGTCTGATACCCTTGAAGAACCAATCCACTGTGGGGGCAGGTTCGCCAGTAACGTCGCACGGTATTCTTACTTCGTCACCGTCTTTGATTTTTATTAGTGGCAAATCTTTTTTTATAATCGGTGGGTCTGAAAATACAAATAGAGAGAATGATGAAAAAAATATGAAAAATCATAATAATTAATAGTAAAACTATCTATCTGTTTATATGAGTATATAGGTTTTATGTGTGGCTAATCAAATCAAACTTGTGCTGAAAATTCCATCAGTGATAAGACTTTCAACTTTGATAGGTCATTTATCTCGAAAACCTATTGATACCAGCTATCAATTTATATGGGTTTTATGGGTGGACAAAACTTTGGAAAAAAAAATGGCGGCATTTAGGCAGGCCATTTAATTCAAACCTTGTATTATAAAAAATAAACCTTTAAAAATGTTTCCGTTACCTAGCGACATTTCACAAGCTTTTATAATTTAATTCATGAATATTGATGTATTTATCAAAACAGTGAATTATTTGAAAGCTGTTAGCGACGTTGCCAAAATTCAGAATGTACATTTCAAAACATTTTCCTATGAGTGACTATGTTCAAAGCTGTGTGTTCCGTTAGCAAATGAAATTAACTTCAATGAAGAATTCCTAAGTTTCATCCATATTCTTATAAGATACTTACATTCTACAACTAGTTCCATGGCGAAGCTATCTGATCCCTGACTGTTCTCCGCGGTACATTTGTATGTTCCAGTTTGGTCCTTGCGCACATTGTTCAAGTGCACCATTTCAGTGGCTTCCGTCATTTCATTAGAAGTACCCATAGTTGCGGACTTGAAAGACCAACGTATACTTGGTTTTGGATTGCCTTGGAGAATTCTAAAACATAAATAGTTTATTACTCAGTTGCCAGACAGTTTCTCGATTAACCCAAGAAGCATAGGTATTTTTGAGGGTTGCTCGTCTTCCGGATTAGGTATTGGTGTGTGTAGTCGGCATTTCCTAATTTACTTGTGTTCCTTTGATCTTATGGATAGCTAAACGATTTAAAAAAATATATTTTACGTGTTAAGTATTGAGCTAGCATTTACTTGTTTAGTGGTAATTTGTCTTACTTGCAAGATAATACAGCGTTTGTTTTCTCTGGCTCACGTATTTCTGTCCGAGATTTATCGATCACAGGTACTTCTGAAATGTTCAATGGACATTGAGTTATTGCATTATTTATATAAAAATAAAAAAGACATCTTGAGCCTTTTACGATGCCCATTATCACTTAACAATTAAATACATGACTTAATAAAAAACATAGCAAGAAAAATATACATTGTTTGCTCGAGGATGGGTCTTCTTAAACTGTTACATGGATACTCATTTTCATTTGCACTTAGAAAATGTACGTTATGTGAAACAATATAAAACATACCCAATACATCGAGAAATACTGTTTTTTTTGCAGTATCAAGTTTATTTTTAGCTTCGCACGTGTAATCTCCAATGTCAGAAGGTGTTGCTTTAAATCTGAAAGTTTAGTTATTTTATTTATTAGATACTACCTTTTGCCCGCGGCTTTGCTCGCATTTATTTAGAATTTGAAAATCAATTGGGGTTGTAGGTACTCTGATACTGTTAACAGAATTCATTCACAATTTGAAAGACACATGGCGCCATCTATTAAACATATTGAATGATGTTATATTGAACGTTATTTTGTTTTTCTCGGTAAATGTACTTTTTTTCAGGTTGAAATGTCCGTTTCTGTAAACCTGAATGCAATAAATCCTAAAAGCATCAAAAACGGTAATGGTTGGAGTTTTAACCAATAGATTCCTGGTCATGCAATCCTGTCAAAGAAACACCCCCAAACCTATGCAGGACGGGAGCTACATGGTGACATGGTTTGTATGAAAAATTTAAATCCGAATCACTTAAAACTTGGCAAGAATACTAACTTAAAGTAATTCTATTATTTTTGTCATAATAGGTTTTCAAAAAAATCTCTCAAAGGGTTGTAAAAGAAGTTATGGGTTAAGTATGGGTAAGAGTAAGGTATGGTAAAATTTTACTGCGTGATCGAATGAACTTGAAACTCAATGGATAAATAAAAACAAGAATTACGTGGACATAGACCTTTTCACTTGCTTGCCACGTACTTCGATTCTCGGCAACTCTCGCCCAGTTGTTATCAGACACCCTGAGAACATCGTGGTTCCATTTAGCCTGAGCACATCCCGTCTTATGCTTGCCGAGTCACGCATTAATATTTTTCATACCAAGTTTAATTTCCATACCAATCTGTTTGGTATAGGGAGGTGCAAATAGACAGGACTATTCCTTGGATTACAAGGAATCTGCTTATATATAGCTTGTTCGTATCGGTCACTGTGTATTTGGAGCACAAGTCTTGACTGCTCTGATCTAACGAACTCAGTAAATGGTTCATTTACGAAAAACCCTAGGAGCACGTTGTTCATAATTTTACATCGAATTCTGTTATTAGCGTGTTTTGAATACATTCGATCACGCTGTAAGATTTTCCATTCAAACTTCAACCCTTAACTTCTTCTCACAACCTCTCCTCTGAGGGGTTAATTATTATTTTCGTAGGTTATTATTTTTGCTAAGTTTCAAGTTAATCGGAACGCGCATTTAGATTTTAATTTTCATACGAACTTTAGCACCCTCTAGCTCCACCTGCACCTGCACGGATTTAGGTGTTGTAACCTAACCAAGATTATTCCTTACATTACAAGGAATCAATGGTAGCTTGTTCGTGTCGATTACTAGGTTTTTGGTTTTTCGTGCAAACAAAGTAGACCTTCTCCTTTGTTGTATAAACTTATCAAGCTTTGCTAGCGTTGTCTGTTATGTGGAGGTTATCTTGAAGATACACTGTTATTGGTAACAAATTTTGAGAGAATCAGCTACGTACACAGACGTGTACATTACTGAACACTTTAAAAATGAAAGTAATATGTAAACGACATACTTGATACTGTAGTCGCTAGACACAGAGATCTTTGCGGAACTGGTGAGTCTGATACCCTTGAAGAACCAACTCACTGTGGGGGCAGGTTCGCCAGTAACGTCGCACGGTATTCTTACTTCGTCGCCGTCTTTGATTTGTATTAGTGGCATATCTTTTTTTATAATCGGTGGGTCTGAAAATACAATTAGAGTGAATAATGAAAAAATTGTGAAAAATCATAATAGTTAATAGTAAAACTATCTATCTGTTTGAGTATATAGGTTTTATGTGTGGCTAATCAAATCAAAGTTGTGCTGAAGATTCCATCAATGAAAAGACTTTCCACTTTGATAGCTCATATCTCGAAAACGTGACACATTAGAACATTTTGTCTCATACAAAACTTGTTTTTATTGATACCAGCTATCAATTTATATGGGTTTTATGGGTGGATAAAACTTTGTAAAAACAAAATGGCGGAATTTAGGCAGGCCATTTAATTCAAACCTTGTATTATTAAAAAAATATTTGAAAGCTGTTAGCGACGTTGCCAAAATTCAGAATGTACATTTCAAAACATTTTCCTATGAGTGACTATGTTCAAAGCTGTGTGTTCCGTTAGCAAATGAAATTAACTTCAATGAAGAATTCCTAATTTTCATCCATATTCTTATAAGATACTTACATTCTACAACTAGTTCCATGGCGAAGCTGTCTGATCCCTGACCGTTCTCCGCGGTACATTTGTATGTTCCAGTTTGGTCCTTGCACACATTGTTCAAGTGCACAATCTCAGTGGTCTCCGCCATATCATTAGAAGTACCCATAGTTGCGGACTTGAAAGACCAACGTATGCTTGGTTTTGGATTGCCTTGGAGAATTCTAAAACATAAATAGTTTTTAACTCAGTTGCCTGACAGTTTCTATATTAACCCAAGAAGCATAGGTATTTTTGAGGGTTGCTCGTCTTCCGAATTTGGTCTTGGTGTGTGTAGTCGTAATTTCCTAATTTACTTGTGTTCCTTTGATCTTATGAATAGCAAAGCCGATTTAAAAAAAAATCATTTTACGTGAGAAGTATTAAGCTAGCTAGCTAGAAGTATTATCATTTACTTGTTTAGTGGTAATTAGTCTTACTTGCAAGATAATACAGCGTTTGTTTTCTCTGGCTCACGTATTTCTGTCCGAGATTTATCGATCACAGGTACTTCTGAAATGTTCAATGGACATTGAGTTATTGCATTATTTATATAAAAAATAAAAAAGACATCTTGAGCCTTTTACGATGCCCATTATCACTTAACAATTAAATACTCTAATATGACTTAATAAAAAATATAGCAAGAAAAATATAGGTACATTGTTTGCTCGAGGATGAGTCTTCTTAAACTGTTATATGGATACTCATTTTCATTCGCACTTAGAAATGTACGTTAAGTGAAAAAATATAAAACATACCCAATACATCGAGAAGTACTGTTTTTTTTGCAGTATCAAGTTTATTTTTAGCTTCACACGTGTAATCTCCAATGTCAGAAGGTGTTGCTTTAAATCTGAAAGTTTATTTACTTTGTTTATAACATAAGTACGGATGTAAAAGTGTTCAATTGTAGGAATACTTTTTGAAGGTTTAATTAGAACTTCTACCATATTTTTAACAACAACTTCTTTGCGTGGCGACGTGCGCCACTAGCAAAGTATTGTCAGCGTACGTCAAACGTAGTGGGAGATTGTCCCAGGAGTGTAGTCTCCGAAACAAGAAGTATAGATATTGATAAATTTTAACCTCCCTTTCGACGTTAATTTAATACGAAGTGCTCCGAATGTCCGAGCTTTCCTGGAATTAACGATTTTAAAATGTTTTTAATTTTGGTTCCGTTTTGTTTGCCAGAAGTCGTCGTCTTTTGCAATTCTTTCGACTTTTACAGGCTTATCCGGTCCAGTCCACACAGTAAACAAACATAGTAGAACAAAAAAAACATTCTCACAGTATCAAAACTAGTCAGACGTAATACAAAATCACGCGCGATTCGCAAGTACTTTACGTCGGGAGCGGCAGTCGCAGCGACATAGGTCCGTCGTCGAGTAGCCCTCGGGCGCGACTGAATGGAACGATTTTTTTTTTTTTTGGATATGGCATCTCGCAGTTCAGCCTCTGAGGCTGGCTCCTGCTTAACCGGACAATTCCCTGTGGATGCCTTAAAAATGAATCTAAGGCCTCCAGCCAGGGGCTTAAAACTATACTTAAAAACTAAGCGACCACTCGCTAAGGGCACCCAGCAAAGGGACAGGCTGGATCTGAGTGATATTATTTAGGGGCTGGTTTAAAACTACCGGCTCAGCATCGCGGGCTGGCTCTGGCAAGGGTCGGGGGGGTTCGTTGAACGTGGGCGTCGCGTCGGGCCTCGCCGGCGAGGACGGAAACATGGCGGTCTGTATTTGTGTTTACGTAATGTACTGGTTTCCCTACTGCTCTCCTGGAGGAGGGTGATGGGGTCATCGGGGGTGGTGAGAGCATGTCGCGGACGGCGAACCATGCTAATAAGCGAGGGCTCGTATCGGGCGACCGATGCGATCAGGGGGTTCCTATGCTTGATAGCGGAATCGAAGAAACGCTTGGAAAGACGTTTCATAAACTGAGCTAAGGTGGGGATCCTAAGGTCTAAGTGGAGACTGTCATTACGGACATAATAGGGGGAACCGGTGATTTTACGGAGAAAACGGTTCTGAAGGGTCTGCATCCGGTGCAGATGACGCGGGTGGGCATGGGCAAAAGTGACACAAGCGTATGTCATAATGGGACGGATGACGGCGGTATAGAGTCGCAACTTGCAAGTGCAAGTTGCGACTGACCAAGACAAGACAAAGACTGGCAAAGAGCAAATTGTCACTTAAGTAAGTGACAATTTGCTCTTTGCCGTGATCATGAAATGGAGCCTACCCATGGCAAAGGCAGCCCGGTCGCGGGCTGCTCTTATATGCGCTGCAAAGGACAGGTGGTTGTCGAGAATGACTCTTAAGTACTTGGCTCGCTTCTCCCAAGAGATCGGCTTGCCGAACATAGTGATCGGAGAGGGGACGGGACGTATGAGACGCGCCTTATGGAAAAGAACTGCCTGGCTTTTATCGGGATTAACCTCGATTCGCCACTTACGGAACCAGGCTCCTAAAGCATTGGCTGCTTTTTGGAGCTGACGGGCGATGGCGTCTTGGCCGTGCCCAGTATAATAGATTGCCGTATCGTCGGCGAAAAGGGCCAAGTGAGCCTTTTTGCTCTTGGGGATATCTGAAGTGAATAGAGTGAATATGAGGGGGGAAACGACAGAGCCCTGAGGGACTCCCGCGCGAATGGGGTGGGGGGAAGAAAGGGTTTTCCCTATGCGATAGCGGAAAGTGCGATTCGCCATAAAGTCTCGCAAGATGAGCACGAGACGATCTGGCACACCGAGCTGATACAGCTTGTATATCAGCCCGTTGTGCCAGACTTTGTCGAACGCTTTCGCTATATTGAAAAATAACACACCGGTCATCGCTCCACGCTGGAAGCCAGCGCTCAAGTGCTCTACGATGCGGTGGACCTGTTGGACGCACGAGTGTTCGGTCCTGAAACCGAACTGCTCGTTGGGAATGAGGCTCTTAACCTCGGCAAAGTCTTTGAGGCGCTTATAAATAAGCCTCTCATAGATTTTACCGAGCGCGCTAAGGAGACTGATCGGCCGATAGCTAGTCGGCTCAGTTTTAGGTTTACCCGGTTTGGGAATACCTATGACGGTGGCCTCTTTCCACACTTGGGGAAAGATGTTATTGCTCAAGGCGCCATTGAAGATGGCCGCCAACAAGACTATGAGCTGAGAGGGGAGGACTTTGAACAACCTATTGGTGAAGTCATCGGCGCCAGGGGCTTTCCGAGGCTGTAGCCTATCTATTATGTCTTTCACTTCGTCGGGCGTGACTGAAGGAAGAGGACAGTCGGGGTCTTCTACTGGGGGGAGAGCGGCTCTACGTTAGACTTCCGCGTCCACCTCAGCGAGATGTCGCATGTCTACTGGTTGAGAGCTGGGCGTGCACTGAGATTCCAGGCTGTCGGCCAGGCATTCAGCCTTCTCAGAGTCGTCAAAGGCGACGCTCTTATCGGGGCGAATGAGAGGAGGCATAGTAACCTCGTCGCTGCTAGCACGCAACTTTCGTTGCAGTTGCCAGAAAGCTAAGTGAGTGGGCTCGAGTTCGCTAAGCTCCTTGTCCCAACGATTCGAACGAAACTCACTGGTGCGCTGCTTTACAGCAAGCTGCAAGCTGCGCATGTGAGCCTTGTTCGCATAGCAGGGAAAGACGCTATAGGCACGAACGGCCGCGTTCTTCTCGGTTATCAGATCACGTATGTCATCGGGTAGTTTCCAGCGGTGATCGCTCATCGCTGGGACTTCCCGTGAATAATCCTTCAGTACGGATTGTACGTGATCTGTAAACAAGTTGATGGCGGCCGTCGTGTCTGCGACTGAGACTATGTGATCGGGGATACCGCCCGTGAGAGGAGACATGTCGGATTCCAGCTTATCGCTTACTTTCTTCCAGTCTGTTATCAAAATAGGGGCAGGGGGCTGGCTGGGGTCAAAGAGGCCCGAGCTAGAAACGAGATGCATGACTACCGGACGGTGATCAGAGTTAAGCTCGTGTAGCGTCTCAATCGAGTCCAGCCTGAGGCTGACGTTCCTAAGCAGCGCTATATCGAGCACATCGGAACGCAAACCGACAGTGTCGGGGTAGTGGGTGTGCTCCATAGGAGCGATAGGGTCGAAAGAAAGGGAGTCGCTTAGGTCGAATAACGCTCGCCCTCTCGGGTTAGTCGTTATGCTGTTCCAAGCAGGGTGTTTGGCATTGAGGTCGCCCGCTATGATAACGGACTCGCTCAAGCCGAAGAGAGAAGTGAGATCCTTCTCTAACAGGGAATGGTCCTCAGATGAATTTACGGGGGGCATGTAGGCAGAGATGATATGGACCGACTGATGGCCGGTCATGCCTAGCCGACAGATTGAAACCTCAAGTACTGATTCTAGAGGGGGTGAGTCTACTGGGATGCAGTGCAGTTCTTTACGGTAATAAATGAGCGTGCCGCCTCTGTGGCAGCGGGAACGGTCATTGCGAACTATATAAAAGTTTGCAATCTTGGGGTTACGGTGATGGGGCTTTAAGAACGTCTCTTGGACAAGAAAGACATCTATCTGATGATCGCGGAGGAACGCGGCGATCTCATCGCGTTGTCCACTAATGCCGTTGGCATTATAAAAGCCTACTCTAAGGGATCGGGGTTGGGTACTCGTTAAGGGCCTAGTTAGATCCATTATCGGTCTGATTGTGGGAGAGCGCGCGGAGAGCTGCACGTATCCTAGGATACGATTTAAAGATCATGTTGATCTTTTTGATATCATTCGTTCCTCTGAGCTCGGCCGCTAAGCGGTCGGCCTCAGGGGATTCGAAGATCGCGAACCTAGCGATGGTGTCGAAGGAGCTTTCCTCGGCATCCTCAGACTCTGGGCCGGGTGGCCTGGAGGGAGGGCGCGCTGGTGAGGCTAGGGGAGCGGCCGTTGGAATGGGCGCAGGGCAAGGGACCGGGTTATCTAATAACCCGGGCGTGGGGGCAGCGGTCTTGGGGCTACCAAGGGCTTGAAAAGCACGCTGGTGATTCAGCGCGTTCCAGGGGGACGGTCTCTGGGGACTGAGACGCTCAGGCAACTGAGCAGAGGGGATCGGGACTGATGAGGGGGCTTCCCTCAGCTGGCGGGCGTTAAAACGCTTCGCCAGCTTACCCGGAAATTTTTTGGGGGCTTTGGGGCAACCCCTGTAGTTGGCCGGGTGGCCTGACTGACCGCATAGCACACAACTGGGTGGCTCGGTACAGACTGTCCTTGGGACGGGAGCAATCGGCCGTGGCGTGATCGCCTAGGCACTTGACGCACCAGGGAGGAGCGAAGCAGTGCTTTTGGGCGTGGCCGTAAAGTTGGCAACCGTGGCACTGGGAAAGCACCTTGTTGCGGTGAGGCCGCTCTATGAGGATGCCCGATAAAGAGCAGACGGTCCTAACTTTAAAAATGGGGTGATGACCCTCGACGGGGTCACAGATGACGAGCACCATGTCGTACTCGTCACCTCCCCTCGCCTTGTGCAGGCGGTGGACGGCGGAGACTGGAACGTTCTGGGAGGTGAGGTCGTCCAGAATGTCCTGGGATGGGATCTCTTTGGGGATCCGCCTGATCACCACGCGGGTGGGCTTCTCCTCAGGGAGAGAGTAGGTGTGGAAGGCGACATGCCTCCCACGAAGATTGCGGACAAGGTCCCTGAAGTCCGAGGACGAAGGGACAGTGACCTTTATACCCTGAAGGGTAGATTTGGCTGAGGTGTAGTTGATGCGCAACTCAGTGCACATCTTGGACACATCGGTCCATTTCGCCTTATCTTGGATGAAGATAGGCGGCGGGGGCTTAAGCTTCTTTGAAGAAGAAGCAGAAGGGGCGGTAGGGGCGGTAGCCATAGGGCTAACGGGGCGGCTAGACGCGGCCGGAGCTGTCGAAGCGACAGGAGAAACGGGGTGAGATAAGGGGGCAGGGGAGGGTGGGGTGGGGGTAGAGCGAGCCGCTACAGGCTTTTTGGCCTTATTGGCCTTGGCGCCCTTGCCCTTCCTACGCTTACCCTTGCCTACCATCGTGTACTCCTCAGAGTCCGAGGTAGCGTCGGAAGCACCCGAGTATTCAGAGGCCTCGGAAAGCACGTCCGCAATCTCCATTGGAGATGCATCAGGACTTGCAGGTGAGTCCTGTGAGTGAACTATCATAGGGCGAGTGACCTGCGGGTCTGAACTCGCCGGCGAGACCGGAACGAAGAGCTTTTCGGACAGGATACCTATAAGGGGCTCCGCGATGCTCATATAGTTATCCCTAATATGAGGGTTGGGGTCACTAAGGAGCCTCTTAAGGAGGTCCGTGAGGGACTTTGCCCAGACATCCTTCGTTGCGAAGGAAGGAGCCATGCCTAATGGGCCTAATCTTGACTACAATAGTGGGGGAGGGGGGAAAAACTCCTAGCCCTAGTCCCGAGGAGACACGAAGATCGTGAACCCCCCGGGCGGACAATTCCCACAAAAACGAACCCACCCGTGTGACTTTCCTAGTGCTATACTGGCGAGAAGAAAGGCACAAACAAACTCGCCAGCTACACTGTTGTCCTGGCCAGAGGGGCCGCTAAACCTAACTCCCCGGGAGGGATAGCCCGGGGATGAGTGCACTCCCTGTCGGGTGACACCCCTGTGTCACCCGACACAGGTGAGTGAGAGGTGAGTGCCTAAGGTGTGCCCTAAGCTTGAGAACCTGTCGCCAATCTTAATGTGCGACAGGGCCCTATGGGTCTGGCGACCGATCCGGGCCGCTGGGGTAGAAACACCCAGACGTCCCGGGTGACTGGAACGAGCAAGCGCATCGGCTTTTATGGCATTATTTAAATATTTTATTACAATTAAATAAGTAGTCAAAAAAAATATAAAAAAATTGAATTAGATAGATAAATACCTTAGGTTTTATAATATTTCATATTTATTGATATTTTCAACATACGAGTATTCTTACGAGTAGACGACGGTTTTGCGCATTATTTTATCGGGTTTTTTCGGTGTGAACCACATTTTTTTTAAAGCACTAAGTAAGTTTATTTTAAAATAAAAAATCGTAGACTTACTAATATACTATATGCCCAGTAAGTACGATTTTTTTCCAAATTATAATTCATTACCAGTTAGCCGAAAAAGCTATTGAAAAACCTGGTGTTTCGTGCTTTCGTAAAAACGTATGTTTGATTTTTATTTTTCCTAATTTATGTTGAGTGGTTAACAAAATTATAATTCGTACACTTACTATATGTATAGGTGATATATAACTTAGCATTAAAAAAATTACCAGATACCTTATGGTTATTGAGAAATTTGCACTGAAAAAAGTAGTATTTTCTGTTTTTAGACCGCGAAATTGATAGGAGCTCTTAATATTTTTCATACCAAGTTTAATTTCCATACCATTCTGTTTGGAATAGGGAAGTGCAAATAGACAGGACTATTCCTTGGATTACAAGGAATCTGCTAATAATATATGTATAGCTTGTTCGTATCGGTCACTGTGTATTTGGAGCACAAGTTTTGACTGCTCTGATCTATCGAACTCAGTAAATGGTTCATTTACCAAAAACCCTAGGAACACGTTGTTCATAATTTTACATCGACTTCTGTTATTAGCGTGTTTTGAATAAATTCGATCACGCTGTAAGATTTTTCCATTCAAACTTCAACCCTTAACTTCTTCTCGCAACCTCTCCTCTGAGGGGTTAATTATTATTTTCGTAGGTTAAAATTTTTGCTAAGTTTCAAGTTAATCGGACCGCGCCTTTAGATTTTAATTTCCATACAAACTTTAGCGCCCTCTAGCTCCAGTCTTGCACGGATTTCGGTATTGTAACCTAACCAAGATTATTCCTTATATTACAAGGAATCAATGGTAGCTTGTTCGTGTCGATTAATAGGTTTTTGGTTTTTCGTCCAAACAAAGTAGGCCTTCCCCTTTGTTGTATAAACCTTATCAAGCTTTGCTAGCGTTCATTAATAAGTGGAGCTTATCTTGAAGATACACAGTTATTGTTATCAAATTTTGAGGGAATCGGCTACGTACACAGACATGTATATTACTGAAAACTTAAAAAACGAAAGTACCATGTAAACGACATACTTGATACTGTAGTCGCTAGACACAGAGATCTTTGCAGAACTGGTGAGTCTGATACCCTTGAAGAACCAATCCACTGTGGGGGCAGGTTCGCCAGTAACGTCGCACGGTATTCTTACTTCGTCGCCGTCTTTGATTTGTATTAGTGGCATATCTTTTTTTATAATCGGTGGGTCTGAAAATACAAATAGAGAGAATGATGAAAACATTATGAAAAATCATATTGATTAATAGTAAAACTATCTATCTGTTTGAGTATATAGGTTTTATGTGTGGCTAATCAAATCAAAGTTGTGCTGAAGATTCCATCAGTGATAAGACTTTCAACTTTGACGATCAACGTTTTCGAGATATGACCTCATATCTCGAAAACGTATTGATACCAGCTATCAATTTATATGGGTTTTATGGGTGGACAAAACTTTGGAAAAAAAAATGGCGGAATTTAGGCAGGCCATTTAATTCAAACCTTGTATTATAAAAAATAAACCTTTAAAAATGTTTCCGTTACCTAGCGACATTTCACAAGCTTTTATAATTTAGTTCATGAATATTGATGTATTTATCAAAACAGTGAGTTATTTGAAAGCTATTAGCGACGTTGCCAAAATTCAGAATGTACATTTTAAAACATTTTCCTGTGAGTGACTATGTTCAAGGCTGTGTTCCGTTAGCAAATGAAATTAACTTCAATGAAGAATTTTTAAGTTAAGTCCATATTTTTATAAGATACTTACATTCTAAAACTAGTTCCATGGCGAAGCTGTCTGATCCCTGACCGTTCTCCGCGGTACATTTGTATGTTCCACTTTGGTCCATGCGCACATTGTTCAAGTGCACAATCTCAGTGGTTTCCGTCATATCATTAGAAGTACCCATAGTTGCGGACTTGAAAGACCAACGTATACTTGGTTTTGGATTGCCTTGGAGAATTCTAAAACATAAATAGTTTTTTACTCAGTTGCTAGACAGTTTCTATATTAACCCAAGAAGCACAGGTATTTTTGAGGGTTGCTCGTCTTCCGGTTTAGGTATTGGTGTGTATAGTCGGAATTTCCTAATTTACTTGTGTTCCTTTGATCTTATGAATAGCTAAACGATTTAAAAAAAAATGTATTTTACGTGAGAAGTATTAAGCTAGCTAGCTAGCTAGAAGTATTATCATTTACTTGTTTAGTGGTAATTGGTCTTACTTGCAAGATAATACAGCGTTTGTTTTCTCTGGCTCACGTATTTCTGTCCGAGATTTATCGATCACAGGTACTTCTGAAATTTTCAATGGACATTGAGTTATTGCATTACTTACATAAAAAATAATAAAAGACATCTTGAGCCTTTTACGATGCCCATTATCACTTAACAATTAAATACATGACTTAATAAAAAATATAGCAAGAAAAATATACATTGTTTGCTCGAGGATGGGTCTTCCTAAACTGTTATATGGATACTCATTTTCATTCGCACTTAGAAATGTACGTTAAGTGAAAAAATATAAAACATACCCAATACATCGAGAAGTACTGTTTTTTTTGCAGTCTCAAGTTTATTTTTAGCTTCACACGTGTAATCTCCAATGTCAGAAGGTGTTGCTTTAAATCTGAAAGTTTAGTTATTTTAGTTATTAGATACTACCTTTTGCCCGCGGCTTCGTTCGCATTTATTTAGAATTTGAAAATCAATTTGGGTTGTAGGTACTCTGATACTGATAACAGAATTCATTCCCAATTGGAAAGACACATGGCGCCATCTATTAAACATATTGAATGATGTTATATTGACGTTATTTTGTTTTTCTCGGGAAAATAACTTTTTTTCAGGATGAAAGGTACCTACGCTATGCCCGTTTCTGTACACCTGAATGCAATAAATCCTTAAAGCATCTAAAACGGAAATGGTTGGCATTTTTAACTAACAGATTCCTGGTCATGCAATCCTGTCAAAGAAACACCCCCAAACCTATGCAGGACGGGAGCTACATGGTGATATGGTTTGTATGAAAAATTTAAATCCGAATCACTTAAAACTTGGCAAGAATACTAAATTAAAGTAATTCTATAATTTTTGTCATAATAGGTTTTCAAAAAAATCCCTCAAAGGGTTGTAAAAGAAGTTATGGGTTAAGTATGGGTAAGAGTAAGGTATGGTAAAATGTTACTGCGTGATCGAATGAACTTGAAACTCAATTGATAAATAAAAACAAGAATTACGTGGACATAGACCTTTTCAGTTGCTTGCCACGTACTTCGATTCTCGGCAACTCTCGCCCAGTTGTTATCAGACACCCTGAGAACATCGTCCTTCCATTTAGCCTGAGCACATCCCGTCTTACGCTTGCCGAGTCACGCATTAATATTTTTCATACCAAGTTTTATTTCCATACCATTCTGTTTGGAATAGGGAGGTGCAAATAGACAGGACTATTCCTTGGATTACAAGGAATCTGCTTATATATAGCTTGTTCGTATCGGTCACTGTGTATTTGGAGCACAAGTTTTGACTGCTCTGATCTAACGAACTCAGTAAATGGTTCATTTACGAAAAACCCTAGGAGCACGTTGTTCATAATTTTACATAGAATTCTGTTATTAGCGTGTTTTGAATACATTCGATCACGCTGTAAGATTTTCCATTCAAACTTCAACCCTTAACTTCTTCTCACAACCTCTCCTCTGAGGGGTTAATTATTACTTTCGTAGGTTATTATTTTTGCTAAGTTTCAAGTTAATCGGAACGCGCCTTTAGATTTTAATTTTCATACGAACTTTAGCACCCTCTAGCTCCACCTGCACCTGCACGGATTTAGGTGTTGTAACCTAACCAAGATTATTCCTTACTGTTGACGACGCGCTCATTTGTAGTTAGTATTATGTGTATAGAATGTACTTAAGTACCTAGTTATAAGTTTGTTTTAAGAAACGCGGACCCACTGACGTGCTTGTCAGTGTGGACCCCGGCAGTCTGCCACCATTCGTGAGTCGATGCGCACGCCCATTTTTGTAATTACGCGCAGCCATATTGTTTATTTCGCGTGTAAAATTAAATCAAGTTCATCCATTGTCTCGCGAGTTTATTTCCTCACCACCAGCACAATCCTGCAGCACCTAAGATCTACAAAGTGGTCCCTCGAGCCAGATCTGATGTTCCAAACACCAGGTGTAAGAACGCGGCGAGCAAAGTTGCTGCAGGAACAACGTGATTTGCTGGAACAAAAGGAAATTGCAGACAATGCTCAAGCTGCAACAGTTGTTCCTAAGGAGCATACCAGAGTGCCGCTACGGTTATTTTCCGATGTACCAGGTAGTAGCATCAAATCGGAACCCCTACCGCACATGGCAAAAGTTGAAAAGTTGGTTACATCCTGCACCAGTAAATGTTCTCAAAAATCGAGTATGTCTCAAAAATCAAAGGAAGCGAAGAAAAAACAGTTGCTGCTAGAAGCTGCTCAGCAAAAAGCAAACATTCAAATCGAGCTCATCGACAGGACCCTGGACGCCCAATTGGCAGCACTCAGCGACGAGGAAGAACAACAAGGATACAGTTCACAAATCGATGGAAACGAGCTTCCTCGAAGCGAGCTAGAAGAATGGGTAGCCCACCAAAGTACTCATAAAGAACCCATAATCGAGCAGCAAGCCCCCGAGAAAGGAATTAATACGGGCGAGTCGAATCGGCAAGTACTGTCATCCCGCGTCGCACACGTGGCTGGCCCGCTGCCCGGCGCAGTGCCGCCGCCACTCGACGACACCGTGACTGTGCTAAATACAGCGGTTCACATGTTGGCTAGTACTTTGAAAGATATTTCTGTTAACTGTGCAAACAACGTGCCCCAAGCTAGTTTGATCAGCCGTATGAGTACACCGAAAGATTTACCTGAGTTCTCAGGTGACCAACTAGATTGGCTTCAATTCAAACAAGCATATGATGAATCAACGGCTTTATGTAAATTTACGCCTAAGGAAAACCTTTGGAGGCTTAGAAAGTGTCTACGAGGGCAGGCAAAGGACGCAGTCACCGCATTGTTT
Organism: Eugnorisma glareosa; assembly: GCA_947578425.1. Lineage (NCBI taxonomy): Eukaryota > Metazoa > Arthropoda > Insecta > Lepidoptera > Noctuidae > Eugnorisma > Eugnorisma glareosa. The sequence goes on along the minus strand of OX387960.1, from coordinate 10,930,159 downwards.
ATTAGCGCCACGTCGCCAGATAAAGTGATGAAGACATTGGAGCTACGGTTTGGTAACCCTGACTGCATTATTTCTAGACTAGTCCATGAGATAAAGAAACTTCAGCCTCTGCAACAGGAATATCATAAAGACATAGTTCCGTTTGCTGTGAAGGTACAAAATGTCGTGGAAGCAGTACGAGCAGTTGGACGTGAGGAGTACCTGCAAGGTGTTAATATCGCTTCAATAATTCTGTCCAAACTACCTACAGTGCTTATTTCTAAGTGGTCTGATTATAGTTACAAAATCATCACCGAAGGAAAATCACCCAGGTTAGTGATTCTATCAGATTTTTTAAATGAGGAGGCTGTTAAGATTTCGACCACTGCTAGTATTTTTACTACCGTGCGAAGTGATCACGGTCTGAAAAATAAAACCAGCATGCCTCCACGCACACAGACCGTGTTAGTTCAAGCCGAAGATTGTTTTGCCGCACCGCTGTACACAACCTCACCGATTGCAAACAATTTAAGAAGGCACTACGTAAAGTACGGTGGCAATATGTGAAGAAACACGGTCTATGTTACAAATGTTTAAACTCAAAGCATGATCGAAAAACCTGCGCAACACCTGTGTGCGACAAAGACAACTGCAATGAAAAACATCATCGCCTCCTGCATTTTTCTACGACTAATCAACGTGAGCGCGCCAGCAGTGATAGTCATAACTCATCGACTACAGCTCCGGCGAACGTGCATGATCAACGGGCCGAGCCTACGGTAACTTCAGAGACAATAACGCACATTAACGCGAGTGATCATAAAGTTTTATTGAAAGTGTTACGTATTCGTGTGCACGGACCTACCGGTATTGTGAACACCACCGCGCTCCTTGATGACGGATCGAGTGTGTCGCTAATAAGCGCGGGCCTCGCTGAGCGCATCGGGTTGCGCGGCCGTAGTGAAACATTAACAGTGCGCGGAGCGTGGACTGATAACGAACTAGTTTGTAAGTCTATAGTTATGAATGTAAACATTGCCGGTACTACTGATGACAGGTTACATAACATAAGAATGCGTTACGTAAAGGAATTATGTTTGCCTACTCAAAACTTATCTCTTATTGATTGTAATAATTATCCTTACCTAAAGAACATTAAAGATAAATTTTGTACATCTAATTCAAAGCCTGAATTACTGATAGGACAGGATAATTATCAGTTATTAGTACCTTTAAAAATTAAGCTAGGTAAACCAAATGAGCCGTCTGCTACACTTACCCCACTCGGGTGGTGCGTACATGGTAAAGTGCGCGTGTCGCGGAGCGCCGCCCGTGCCTCCGTAGCCGGCCGTCACACCAGCAGCGCTGAAACTGCCCTGAACATCACGGAGAAAGAGGAGGTAAGTGCCACTTCACAGGACAACAGTTTGCTGCAAGAAATCCATGATGAGGTCCGACGCTCGTTTGCCTTGGATGCCATGGGTGTGTCTGGTAAGCCGCGCCAGAATGCTGACGATGTGCGCGCCATCGCTCAGCTGGAGCGATCCGCGGTGCTTGTTAGCGGACGCTGGCATGTTGGCTTACCTTGGAGGGATCCCGATCGCAGGATGCCGGACTCCTACCCTAATGCACTGAAAAGGATGAAAGGCATTGAAAGGAAAATGGAAAAGGATACACATTTTGCTAAAAGGTACGAGGAACGCGTTAATCATTTGCTGGTTAATGATTATGCACGTGAACTGATGGAAACTGACGTCACATCGAACATGTGGTACTTGCCACACTTTGGTGTTGACAACCCCAATAAAAGCAAGCTTCGGCTGGTCTTTGATGCTGCCGGAAAGGTAAATGGTTCCTCTCTTAACGACTATTTACTCACCGGGCCCGACCTACTGTCATCACTTCTTGGTATTATGCTGCGCTTCAGGGAAAGAAAAATCGCAGTAACAGGTGACATAAAGGACATGTTTCTAAGGGTCAAGGTTCACGCCGAAGATCAGCACGCTCTAAGGTTTCTATGGAGGAGCAGCCCTACGGATAAAATTAAAACGTATGTTATGACTTCTTTGATTTTTGGAGCTAACTGCTCACCCTTTGTTGCTCAATTCATTAAAAACAAGAACGCACGGCGATATGAGTCATCGTCGCCGGCCGCAGTCAATGCGATCTACCATTCGCATTACATGGATGACTACATAGATAGTGTGCCTGACGAGACCACTGCGATTGAGTTAGTTAAAAACATTAGCGATATACACAAGAGTGGTGGTTTCGAAATTCGAAACTGGACGAGTAACAGCGTTGCAGTTTTAGACAGCGTACCAAAAGAGACTTTAGGCCTAACTGCAGTAAAGTTTAAAGTTGGTCAGCAGTATGGAGGTGAGCGAACGCTTGGACTAATTTGGTTTCCAGCAGAAGATAAGCTTGGTTTTGACGTCTCACTAAAGCGCATCCCGAATAACATTATTCAGGGCAATGAACGACCGACGAAGCGACTTATGTTAAGGGTAATAATGTCAATTTTTGACGTCTTAGGTTTTCTTGCTCCCTTCACAATTCAGGATAAGATCATGCTTCAAGACACCTGGCGTTTAGATATTGGATGGGACGATTATGTTCCTGACAGTATTTACGACAAGTGGAAGAAATGGATTAACCTACTTAAGGTTGTAGATAATATCCGCATTCCTAGGTGCCACGCGATGATTGCATGTTATCAGAACGAGACAGCATGCGCAAGCGAGATGGAAGTCCCCTCTCCCGTGCCAACAGCTACGCCGTCGCTCGCCTCGGCCACCCCGCTCGCATCTACCAGTGCTACGCAGCCTTCTACTACGGGCTACGAAGTTGTAGCGGTAGCTAGCAGTGCTACGAGCACAGGTGCAAGCGTGTCCTCATCCCAGTTGCTCAAAGTAACAGAGGCTTGTACTAAAACTATAAGCGTGACGTCAACGCCGTCTTCTCGACTTGCTACGAGCGGCTACGAAACTGTAGCGGCCACTAGCAGTGCTACGACTACGGACACAGGTGAGCCAGGGTATGTAAACCTACAATTACATGTATTTAGTGACGCATCTACAAAAGCATTATGTTCGGTAGCATATTGGCGCTGGGAAACGTTGGGTAAAACCCATGTTTCTTTCATTGTGAGTAAATGCAGGGTGGTACCTGTGAAACCAATGACAGTACCTAGATATGAACTTCAAGCAGCATTGTTGGCTGCGAGGTTAGCAAACACTATTGGGAAGGAACATAGAATATCTCCGGTGCGTCGGTACTTTTGGTGCGACTCCACCACGGTTTTACACTGGATTCGTAATAATACCCGAACCTATAAAACGTACGAAGCAAACCGTCTTGGGGAGATCGACGAATTGACGCACATTGACGAATGGAGATATGTACCTACAAAACTTAACGTAGCTGATTTGGCTACAAGGGAAAGTTTTGAGCCTACTTTGTACTCTGAGTGGCTCACTGGACCAGGTTTCCTGTATCTTGATGAGGATGGCCAAAAGATGTAATCCAGCCGGACCCGGACGAAGTATGCCCGGAGCTTACAGCCGTTGTTCAGGTTATCCCTGCTGACTCGCCGGTGCCGGATCCAGTACGGTTTTCTTCATGGCTCCGTCTACTGAGAGCAACAGCTGCCGTTTTAAAATTTGTTGACAAATTGAAAGGTATGCCTGTCAAGGATTACACTGTGGAGATGATGGAGCGAGCAGAGCGGCTGCTATTGAGGCACGCTCAGGCAGAGTCATTCGCGGAGGATTTCGTATCAATACGAAAAGGTAAGGCCTTAGCCAAAAATAGTCGGTTACTTACTCTCTCGCCGTTCTTGGATCAGCATGGCTTGCTTCGTGTGGGTGGTCGTATCGATGCTGCTGCGAATATCACTGTGGAGGTAAAGAGGCCTGTAATATTGGACGGGCGACATCCCGTGGCTAGACTTATTGCTCGGCACTATCACATCAAGGCGGCTCATGGCAATCAAGAAACAGTTGTAAATCAACTGAGGGAAAAGTACTGGTTAGTAAGACTTAGACCTACGGTGAGGACTGTGGTGTCGCAATGTATGGTGTGCCGAATTAATAAGTGTAAGCCACAAGTTCCTCGCATGGGCGACTTACCTCGGGCTCGCGTGGCTCATCATCAGCGACCCTTTTCATACTGCGGTTTGGACCTGTTTGGACCGATGGAGGTCACAGTAGGGAGACGCAGGGAAAAGAGGTACGGTGTCCTTTTCACGTGCTTAACGTTGCGCGCAATCCATATTGAAACGGTTGCCTCCCTTACTACAGATTCTCTAATCATGGCACTGCGTCGGATGGCAGCGAGGCGTGGCTGGCCGCGTCATTTGTACTCTGACAATGGTACCAATCTCAGAGGCGCTGACAAGGAACTCCAACGGTCTATACAGGATCTTGACCAGGAACATCTAATTAGCGTAGGTGTCAACAATGGGATGGACTGGACTTTCATCCCTCCCGCCAGTCCCCATTGGGGTGGGGCGTGGGAGAGGATGATACGCAGCGTAAAGGCATCGCTTAAGGCTGTCTTAACTGAACGGGCACCAAGAGACGAAGTGTTATGCACACTACTAACTGAAGTTGAAAACATAGTGAATAGTCGTCCTTTGATGCACGTTTCGGTCGCACCAGATGGAGTAGAAACCCTCACACCCAACCATTTTCTTCTAGGTACATCATCGAACTTACCTTTGATCGGGGCGTTTGACAGTTCCGACTTGTATCTCCGTAGACATTGGCGTATAAGTCAACGATTGACAGACATGTTTTGGCACAGGTGGGTAAAGGAAGTTTTACCTGAACTTTTACCTAGGCGAAAGTGGCAAGGGGAGCAGAAGCCACTGCAAGTTGGCGACCTCGTCTTGGTTGTGGACCCGAATTCTCCCCGCAACTCGTGGCCAAAGGGACTCATTACGGAGGTTTTTCCCGGAAGGGATGGCCGCATCAGGTTAGTTGAGGTGAAAGTTGGCTCAAGGACGTGGCGTCGATCCGCGGCACGCGTCGCTCCTATTTCACTGAGTGATGAGTGCTGTGACAGCACTGGGGTGGGGAATGTTGACGACGCGCTCATTTGTAGTTAGTATTATGTGTATAGAATGTACTTAAGTACCTAGTTATAAGTTTGTTTTAAGAAACGCGGACCCACTGACGTGCTTGTCAGTGTGGACCCCGGCAGTCTGCCACCATTCGTGAGTCGATGCGCACGCCCATTTTTGTAATTACGCGCAGCCATATTGTTTATTTCGCGTGTAAAATTAAATCAAGTTCATCCATTGTCTCGCGAGTTTATTTCCTCACCACCAGCACAATCCTGCAGCACCTAAGATCTACACTTACATTACAAGGAATCAATGGTAGCTTGCTCGTGTCGATTACTAGGTTTTTGGTTTTTCGTGCAAACAAAGTAGACCTTCTCCTTTGTTGTATAAACTTATCAAGCTTTGCTAGCGTTGTCTATTATGTGGAGGTTATCTTGAAGATACACTGTTATTGGTAACAAATATTGAGAGAATCAGCTACGTACACAGACGTGTACATTACTGAACACTTTAAAAATGAAAGTAATATGTAAACGACATACTTGATACTGTAGTCGCTAGACACAGAGATCTTTGCGGAACTGGTGAGTCTGATGCCCTTGAAGAACCAACCCACTGTGGGGGCAGGTTCGCCAGTAACGTCGCACGGTATTCTTACTTCGTCGCCGTCTTTGATTTGTATTAGTGGCATATCTTTTTTTATAATCGGTGGGTCTGAAAATACAATTAGAGAGAATAATGAAAAAATTGTGAAAAATCATAATAGTTAATAGTAAAACTATCAATCTGTTTGAGTATATAGGTTTTATGTGTGGCTAATCAAATCAAAGTTGTGCTGAAGATTCCATCAGTGAAAAGACTTTCCACTTTGATAGCTCATATCTCGAAAACGTGACACATTAGAACATTTTGTCTCATACAAAACTTGTTTTTGTTGATACCAGCTATCAATTTATATGAGTTTTATGGGTGGATAAAACTTTGTAAAAAAAAATGGCGGAAGTTAGGCAGGCCATTTAATTCAAACCTTGTATTATTAAAAAAATATTTGAAAGCTGTTAGCGACGTTGCCAAAATTCAGAATGTACATTTCAAAACATTTTCCTATGAGTGACTATGTTCAAAGCTGTGTGTTCCGTTAGCAAATGAAATTAACTTAAATGAAGAATTCCTAACTTTCATCCATATTCTTATAAGATACTTACATTCTACAACTAGTTCCATGGCGAAGCTGTCTGATCCCTGACCGTTCTCCGCGGTACATTTGTATGTTCCAGTTTGGTCCTTGCACACATTGTTCAAGTGCACAATCTCAGTGGTCTCCGCCATATCATTAGAAGTACCCATAGTTGCGGACTTGAAAGACCAACGTATGCTTGGTTTTGGATTGCCTTGGAGAATTCTAAAACATAAATAGTTTTTTACTCAGTTGCCTGACAGTTTCTATATTAACCCAAGAAGCATAGATATTTTTGAGGGTTGCTCGTCTTCCGGATTAGGTATTGGTGTGTGTAGTCGGCATTTCCTAATTTACTTGTGTTCCTTTGATCTTATGGATAGCTAAACGATTTAAAAAAAATATATTTTACGTGTTAAGTATTGAGCTAGCATTTACTTGTTTAGTGGTAATTGGTCTTACTTGCAAGATAATACAGCGTTTGTTTTCTCTGGCTCACGTATTTCTGTCCGAGATTTATCGATCACAGGTACTTCTGAAATTTTCAATGGACATTGAGTTATTGCATTATTTATATAAAAAATAAAAAAAGACATCTTGAGCCTTTTACGATGCCCATTATCACTTAACAATTAAATACTCTAATATGACTTAATAAAAAATATAGCAAGAAAAATATAGGTACATTGTTTGCTCGAGGATGGGTCTTCTTAAACTGTTATATGGATACTCATTTTCATTCGCACTTAGAAATGTACGTTAAGTGAAAAAATATAAAACATACCCAATACATCGAGAAGTACTGTTTTTTTTGCAGTCTCAAGTTTATTTTTAGCTTCACACGTGTAATCTCCAATGTCAGAAGGTGTTGCTTTAAATCTGAAAGTTTAGTTATTTTAGTTATTAGATACTACCTTTTGCCCGCGGCTTCGTTCGCATTTATTTAGAATTTGAAAATTAATTTGGGTTGTAGGTACTCTGATACTGATAACAGAATTCATTCCCAATTGGAAAGACACATGGCGCCATCTATTAAACATATTGAATGATGTTATATTGACGTTATTTTGTTTTTCTCGGGAAAATAACTTTTTTTCAGGATGAAAGGTACCTACGCTATGCCCGTTTCTGTACACCTGAATGCAATAAATCCTTAAAGCATCTAAAACGGAAATGGTTGGCATTTTTAACTAACAGATTCCTGGTCATGCAATCCTGTCAAAGAAACACCCCCAAACCTATGCAGGACGGGAGCTACATGGTGATATGGTTTGTATGAAAAATTTAAATCCGAATCACTTAAAACTTGGCAAGAATACTAAATTAAAGTAATTCTATAATTTTTGTCATAATAGGTTTTCAAAAAAATCCCTCAAAGGGTTGTAAAAGAAGTTATGGGTTAAGTATGGGTAAGAGTAAGGTATGGTAAAATGTTACTGCGTGATCGAATGAACTTGAAACTCAATTGATAAATAAAAACAAGAATTACGTGGACATAGACCTTTTCAGTTGCTTGCCACGTACTTCGATTCTCGGCAACTCTCGCCCAGTTGTTATCAGACACCCTGAGAACATCGTCCTTCCATTTAGCCTGAGCACATCCCGTCTTACGCTTGCCGAGTCACGCATTAATATTTTTCATACCAAGTTTTATTTCCATACCATTCTGTTTGGAATAGGGAGGTGCAAATAGACAGGACTATTCCTTGGATTACAAGGAATCTGCTTATATATAGCTTGTTCGTATCGGTCACTGTGTATTTGGAGCACAAGTTTTGACTGCTCTGATCTAACGAACTCAGTAAATGGTTCATTTACGAAAAACCCTAGGAGCACGTTGTTCATAATTTTACATAGAATTCTGTTATTAGCGTGTTTTGAATACATTCGATCACGCTGTAAGATTTTCCATTCAAACTTCATTCCTTAACTTCTTCTCACAACCTCTCCTCTGAGGGGTTAATTATTATTTTCGTAGGTTATTATTTTTGCTAAGTTTCAAGTTAATCGGAACGCGCCTTTAGATTTTAATTTTCATACGAACTTTAGCACCCTCTAGCTCCACCTGCACCTGCACGGATTTAGGTGTTGTAACCTAACCAAGATTATTCCTTACATTACAAGGAATCAATGGTAGCTTGCTCGTGTCGATTACTAGGTTTTTGGTTTTTCGTGCAAACAAAGTAGACCTTCTCCTTTGTTGTATAAACTTATCAAGCTTTGCTAGCGTTGTCTGTTATGTGGAGGTTATCTTGAAGATACACTGTTATTGGTAACAAATATTGAGAGAATCAGCCACGTACACAGACGTGTACATTACTGAACACTTTAAAAATGAAAGTAATATGTAAACGACATACTTGATACTGTAGTCGCTAGACACAGAGATCTTTGCGGAACTGGTGAGTCTGATGCCCTTGAAGAACCAACTCACTGTGGGGGCAGGTTCGCCAGTAACGTCGCACGGTATTCTTACTTCGTCGCCGTCTTTGATTTGTATTAGTGGCATATCTTTTTTTATAATCGGTGGGTCTGAAAATACAATTAGAGAGAATAATGAAAAAATTGTGAAAAATCATAATAGTTAATAGTAAAACTATCTATCTGTTTGAGTATATCGGTTTTATGTGTGGCTAATCAAATCAAAGTTGTGCTGAAGATTCCATCAGTGAAAAGACTTTCCACTTTGATAGCTCATATCTCGAAAACGTGACACATTAGAACATTTTGTCTCATACAAAACTTGTTTTTATTGATACCAGCTATCAATTTATATGGGTTTTATGGGTGGATAAAACTTTGTAAAAAAAAAAATGGCGGAAGTTAGGCAGGCCATTTAATTCAAACCTTGTATTATTAAAAATAAACCTTTAAATTTTTTTCTGTTACCTAGTGACATTTCACAAGCTTTTATAATTTAATTCATGAATATTGATGTATTTATCAAAACAGTGTATTATTTGAAAGCTGTTAGCGACGTTGCCAAAATTCAGAATGTACATTTCAAAACATTTTCCTATGAGTGACTATGTTCAAAGCTGTGTGTTCCGTTAGCAAATGAAATTAACTTCAATGAAGAATTTTTAAGTTAAGTCCATATTTTTAGAAGATACTTACATTCTAAAACTAGTTCCATGGCGAAGCTGTCTGATCCCTGACCGTTCTCCGCGGTACATTTGTATGTTCCACTTTGGTCCTTGCGCACATTGTTCAAGTGCACAATCTCAGTGGTTTCCGTCATATCATTAGAAGTACCCATAGTTGCGGACTTGAAAGACCAACGTATACTTGGTTTTGGATTGCCTTGGAGAATTCTAAAACATAAATAGTTTTTTACTCAGTTGCTAGACAGTTTCTATATTAACCCAAGAAGCACAGGTATTTTTGAGGGTTGCTCGTCTTCCGGTTTAGGTATTGGTGTGTATAGTCGGAATTTCCTAATTTACTTGTGTTCCTTTGATCTTATGAATAGCTAAACGATTTAAAAAAAATGTATTTTACGTGAGAAGTATTAAGCTAGCTAGCTAGCTAGAAGTATTATCATTTACTTGTTTAGTGGTAATTGGTCTTACTTGCAAGATAATACAGCGTTTGTTTTCTCTGGCTCACGTATTTCTGTCCGAGATTTATCGATCACAGGTACTTCTGAAATGTTCAATGGACATTGAGTTATTGCATTATTTATATAAAAAATAAAAAAAGACATCTTGAGCCTTTTACGATGCCCATTATCACTTAACAATTAAATACATGACTCAATAAAAAACATAGCAAGAAAAATATACATTGTTTACTCGAGGATGGGTCTTCTTAAACTGTTATATGGATACTCATTTTCATTCGCACTTAGAAATGTACGTTATGTGAAAAAATATAAAACATACCCAATACATCGAGAAGTACTGTTTTTTTTGCAGTATCAAGTTTATTTTTAGCTTCACACGTGTAATCTCCAATGTCAGAAGATGTTGCTTTAAATCTGAAAGTTTAGTTATTTTATTCATTAGATACTACCTTTTGCCCACGGCTTCGCTCGCGTTGATTTAGAATTTAAAAATCAATTCGGGGCGTAGGTACTCTGATACTGATAACATAACTCAGTCACAATTTAAAAGACACGTGGCACCATCTATTAAACATTTATTGAATGTTGTTATATTGAACGTTAGTGTTGTTTTTCTACTACTACTAAAGGTACTCTATGTCCGTTTCTGTACGCCTGAATGCAATAAATCCTAAGAGCATTTAAAAAAGAAATGGTTGGCATTTTTAACCAAAAGATTCCTGGTAATGCAATCCTGTCAAAGAAACACCCCCAAACCTATGCAGGACGGGAGCTACATGGTGGTATGGTTTGTACGAAAAATCTAAATCCGATTAACCTAAAACTTGCCAAGAATACTAACATAAAGAAATACTATTATTTTTCTGATAATAAGTTTTCAAAACAACCCCTCAAAGAGTTGTAAAAGAAGTTAAGTGTTAAAGTTTGTATGGTAAAATCTTACTGCGTGATCGAATGAACTTGAAACTCAAGTGATATATAAAAACAAGAATTACGTGGACATGGACCTTTTCAGTTGCTCGCCACGTACCTCGATTCTCGGCAACTCTCGCCTAGTTGTTATCAGACACCCTGAGGACATCGTCGTTCCGTTAAGCCTGAGGACATCCCATCTTACGCTTGCCAAGTCACGCATTAATATTTTTCATACCAACTTTAATATCCATGCCATTCTGTATGGAATTGAGAGGTGCAAATAGACAGGATTATTCCTTGGATTACAAGGAATCCCGCGATCATGGCGCTTGCAACAGCGTCGAAATATCGGGAGCTCAAAATAACAGACAATCACGGAAGATATCCCGTAAGTGACAGTTTATGGTTAGTTGTAAACCGAAAAAGAAACCGAAACCGTGAAAGTTTAAAACAGTGTTACAAGGAATCTGTTTAAATGTAGCTTGTTTGTATCGGTCACTGTGTTTGGAGCACAAGTTTTGACTGCTCTGATCTAACGTAGCTCTGTAAAAACACGTTGTTCATAATTTTACATCGAATTCGGTTATTAGCGTGTTTTAAATACATTCGATCACGCTGCACGATTTTTCCTTTCAAACTTCAACTTTTAACTTCTTTTTACAACCTCTCGTCTGAGGGGTTGATTATTATTATCTTAGGTTATTATTTTTTGCTAAGTTACAAGTTAATCGGAACGCGCATTTAGATTTTCATTTTCATACAAATTTTAGCACCCTGTAGCTCCCGTCCTGCATGGATTCAGGAGTGGTAACCTAAACAAGATTATTCTTTACATTACATTGTAATGTAAGGAATAAAACCTTGTAATGATTACAAGGAATCAATGGCTTGTTGCTTTTTCGTGTCGATTACTAGGTTTTTGGTTTTGCGTCCAAACAAAGTGGACCTTCTCCTTTGTTGTATAAAACTTTTCAAGCTTTGCTAGCGTTCATTAATCGGTGGAGGTTATCTTGAAGATACACTGTTATTGGTAACAAATTTTGACGGAATCGGCTACGTACACAGACATGTATATTACTGAAAACTTTAAAAACGAAAGTAATATGTAAACGACATACTTGATACTGTAGTCGCTAGACACAGAGATCTTCGCAGAAGAGGTGAGTCTGATACCCTTGAAGAACCAACTCGCTGTCGGGGCAGGTTCACCAGTAACGTCGCACGGTATTTTTACTTCGTCGCCGTCTTTGATTTGAATTAGTTGCATATCTTTTTTTATAATCGGTGGGTCTGAAAATACAATTAGAGAGAATGATAAAAAAATTATGAAAAATCATAATTAATAGCAAAACGATCTATCTGTTTGAGTATATAGGTTTTATGCGTGGCTTATCAAATCCAAGTTGTGCTGAATAGCTCATATCTCGAAAACTTGCCACATTAGAACATTTTGCCTTATAAAAAACTTGTTTTTATTGATACCAGTTATCAATTTATATGGGTTTTATGCGTGGCCACAACATTGTAAAAAAGAAAATGTCGGAAGTTAGGCGGGCCATTTAATTCAAACCCCAATTATTATTAATAGTAAACCTTTTAATAAAATTACCGTTACCTAGCGACATTTCACAAGCTTTTGAAATTTCATTCATGAATATTGATTTATTTATCAAAACAGTGGATTATTTGAAAGCTATTTGTGACGTTGTCAAAATTCAGAATATACCTTTTAAAACATTTTTCCCTGAGATAAGATTATGTTGATGACTATGTTCAACAAGGGTAATGTTCCGTTTGCAAATGAAATTAACTTCAATGAAGAATTCCGAAGTTTCTTAACTTTTTAGGATACTTACATTCTACGACTAGCTCCATGGCGAAGCTGTCTGATCCCTGGAGGTTCAGCACGCTACATTCGTATGTTCCAGTTTGGTCCTTGCGCACATTTTTCAAGTTCACATTCTCAGTGGTTTCCGTCATATCATTGGAAGTACCCACAGTTGCGGACTTGAAAGACCAACGTATGCTTGGTTTTGGGTTGCCTTGGAGAATTCTAAAACATAAATAGTTTATTATTCAGTTGCCCGATAGTTTCTCTATTAACCCAAGAAGCAGCCTTTTTGAGGGCTGCCTTGTGTTTCGGATTTGGCCTTTGTGTGTAGTTGAAATTTCCTGATTTACTTGTGTTCCTTTGATCTTATGGATTAGTCAACGACATTTAAAAAAAAATATTTAAGTGAAAAGTATTGAGCTAGTATTTACTTGTTTAGTGGTAATTGGTCTTACTTGCAAGATAAAACAGCATCTGTTTTCTCTGGCACTCGTATTTCTGTCAGAGATTTATCGATCACAGGTACTTCTGAAATTTTCAATGAACATAGAGTTATTGCACTATGTAACATAATATGGTAGAAAACATGAAAAAAAAAATCTGGAGCCTTTTACGATATCCATTATCACTTAAAGGTTAAATACTCTGACATGACTCAATAAAAAACTTTGGCAAGAAAAATATACATTGTAAGCCTCATGGTTCTTTTTTACTCTGTTTTATGGATGATACTCATTTTCATTCGCGCCGAGAAAACGTACGTGACGTGAAAAAAATATAAAAACATACCCAATACATCGAGAAATACTGTTTTTTCTGTAGTATCTAGTTTATTTTTAGCTTCACACGTGTAATCTCCAATATCTGATGGTGTTGCTTTAAATCTGAAAGGTTATTTTTTTAATTTATTGAATACGGGTGTACATCTGTTCAATTGTAGGAATCAAGCTGCAATTATAACTACCACAAAGCATTAGCATTATTCCTTGGATTACAAGGAATCCGTTAATATCTAAAAATAAAACAAATTATTAATTATCATTTCCTATTTATCTTTTTAACAAATTAATTACATTTTTAAATATTCCTCATAAAAAAACAATATATACACATTAAAAATATTAAAAAAATGTTGACCACCGGTATCGGGAACAGGGTCCAAGCTACCGGCGCGGTCAGGGCTCTTGAGAGAGGAACCTCCTAACGATATGCGCCGTGCGCAGAAATACTGCTTTCTGAATCAAGCCCTTGATCCAGCTGCCAAGCGAGAGCCTCCTCAGTTGTTGGCCGAAGCTATTGGCTATTAAGCCATTGGCCGACACGACTATCGGCACAATGACTGCCGTATCCACGTTCCATATGTCGACAACAATGACTGCCGTATCCACGTTCCATATGTCGACAACCTCGTGAGCCAGATCTAGATACTTGAACTGCTTATCTTTCTCTGCTTACACGAGGTTCTCGTCATGCGGGACCGTAATATCAACAATCATTGCGCGACCTGACATTGTAGTGATAGATCGACTGGGTTAGTCGATCTATCACTACAATGTCAGGCTTATTGGCTACAATAGCCTTGTCAGTGATGATATGTCGATCCCAATACAACGTGATTTTACCATTATCGAGAAGTGGATCGAGCGCATACTTATAGTATGGCACTTCTGATTCCACAAGGCTGTACTTCAAAGCAAGTTGCTGGTGGATAATCCTGGCATCGAGGTTGTGTCTATGCAAGTACTCTCCGTTAGCCAGAACAGAACACCCAGAAATAATGTGTCGGATTGATTGTGGGTGGATGATGCATTCGATTTGCGGTCAGCAGGGCGTGGACCCTCCTATCGAGGGCATAAAGTTCAGTCTGAGTCCATTTGAGTATGCCGAAAGAATACATCAAAACCGGCATGACCCAACCGTTGAAGGCGCGCATCTTGTTTCCACCTGACAATAGACTGTATAGCACCTTATTCAGGTAGCCATAAAAGCGCTCCGTCAACGACTGTTTCATTTTGGCAGTATTGATATCTAATGCTTCCGACATATCCAAATACTTGTAGGATTCTGTTGAGGAAAGGGATCTAAGGTGTATGGAAACCGAGAGTTGAGTTACCACGGATTCCATAATCTCCCCTCGATTCACATGCATGACTGCATATTTGTCCACATCAAATTTCATCCTGATGGCGCTACTGAAAGTTTCTATTACCTTCAGTAGCTTCATCATTTGCAAGTTGTTGGGGTCAAAGAGTTTCAGATCGTCCGTGTAAAGAAGATGAGACATGATCTGACCACCTCTCCTCAACCGATAGCCTAAAATTGAACCCTCCAGCAGTGTGCTAAGAGGGTTCAAGGCTAGACAAAACCACAACTGACTCAGACTATCACCCTGGAATATGCCACGCTCGATTCTTATCAGTTCGCTATTCCCCTAGATCTGTCGACATCCTGGATAGCGAAGGACCGTTCTCCAGTATCCCATACTCAGGAAGGTACGCAGAGGTGCATCTACTTTATACAACTCCAGCACACTCACGTATGAGGCACAGAATCATAGGCCTTCTTATAATCTATCCAACATGTAGACAGATGCCTTCGGGAGCGGCGAGACTGTTGGCTAATGGCCACATCAATGAGGAGCAGCTCTTTAGTACCGCGGGACCCGTTTCTACATCCATTCTTAGAGGAAGATATGATAACCTCACAAAGCGCATCACTCTAGGACGAGCATTGCTCTCCCTGAAGCAGATTAACTTGCCGATGAGTGCTCGATCTAGCCTCACTGATACGCCGCTCAATTCTGCACTGCCAAACTGGAACAGCTAATTTTAGTGGTGTAGCCCTGTCATTGTTGGAAAATGTGACGTGAACTACATGACATGCCACTACAGCTCAATAGTACAATATTGATTGAGTATCGGCGAGGTCTTTGCTGCTGTCAAAGCAGTTTGACAGATGCGAATCTAGAGCACATTTTTCATGTGCATAGGTAGATGAGGTCTTAGTTCAGGCGGTGTGGAACGGTACTCCCGGAATGCACCCTCCAAAGCGCTCCTCAATTGTGCGCTGCACTGATATAACGGATATAACTTCGTCTACAACCTCTTCACTTAATTATTATTTATTTTTACTTTCCCATAAAAACTTCAACCCTTGGCTTGTGTCTTTTTACAACCTCTCCTCTGAGGGGTTCCTTTGAAAAACCTATTATGACAATTTTTTTTTATTTTTATCTTATTATTTTTGCCGAGTTTCAAGTTAATCGGATCGAGCATTAATATTTTTCATACAAACTTTAGCAGCCTGTAGCTCCCGTCCTGCATGGATTTAGGTGTTGTAACTTAAACAAGATTATTCCTTACATTACAAGGAATCAATTGTATGTACCTTGTTTGTATCGATTTCTGGGTTTTTGGTTCATACAAAGTGGATCTTTTCCTTTGTTGTATAAAACTTATCAAGCTTTGCTAGCGTTCATCAAAATGCGAAAGTTACCTTAAAGATAAACTGTCATTGGTAACAAGCTTTGAGGGAATCGGCTACGTACACAGATATACATATATTACTTACTGCAAAAAATAAAAACGAAAGTTAAATCTTAAGGACATACTTGATACTGTGGTCGCTAGACACAGAGATCTTCGCAGAACTGGTGAGTCTGATACCCTTGAAGAACCAACTCACTATCGGGACAGGTTCGCCAGTAACGTCGCACGATATTCTTACTTCGTCACCGTCTTTGATTGGTTTTACTTTGTCATCCTTTTCTATAATCGGCGGGACTGAAAATTGGTGCTTTGATAAGAAATTTAAGAAAATCTAAAACGAAGCAGTGTCAATCCTATGAAAATATTTTTGATCAAATAAGCACGAGGATTATGGTTTTATGTTCTTTTTTTATTTGGACTCGTGTATTTACTGAGCAAGTACATTGCACCACAAATAACTAAATACATTTAACGGCAGAAGATTATTTATTTATTCAATATTACTGAAGAAATTTTGAATTGTTTATCTGTGATGCACTCAAATATTTATTAAGAATATCAATTAACAGACTAGATGTTGAAACAGTTTTAAGCTTAGAAAAAGCATTTAAAAGGATCCCAACGGCTTTTTGCACCCAAATCTAAATACCCAGTGCCACGATAGTAAATCTTCATTCAAGTGGATTATTTGAAAGTTAATTGTAGTCAGAATGCACCTTTTAAAACATTTTTCCGTGAGACAAAATTATGTTGATGTTACAGAATGATGAGTGACTATGTTCAATGACTATGTGTTCCGTTAGCAAAAGAAATTAACATTAATGAAGAATTTCTACGTTTCTTAAATTTTAGTATACTTACATTCTACGACTAGTTTCATGGCAAAGCTGTCTGATCCCCGACCGTTCTCCGCGGTACATTCGTATGTTCCAGTTTGGTCCTTGCGCACATTATTCAAGTGCACAATCTCAGTGGTTTCCGTCATATCATTGGAAGTACCCATAGTTGCGGACTTGAAAGACCAACGTATGCTTGGTTTTGGGTTGCCTTGGAGAATTCTACAACATAAATAGTTTATTATTCAGTTGCCAGACAGTTTCTCTATTAACCCAAGAAGCACAGGTATTTTTGAGGGTTGACTCGTCTTCGGATTTGGTCTATGTGTGTGTAGTCGGAATTTCCTGATTTACTTGTGTTCCTTTGATCTAGGATTACCGTTTTGTTATAGAACAAGTAAATGCTAGCTCAATACTCCTCGTATTGAGCTAGCATTTACTTGTTTAGTGGTAATTGGTCTTACTTGCAAGATAATACAGCATCGGTTTTCTCTGACACGCGTATTTCTGTCAGAGATTTATCGATCACAGGTACTTCTGAAATTTTCAATGGACATTGAGTTATAAAAATAGTTAAGAGTCTTGCAAATAAGGTTAGTTTGATTGAGTTAACACCTGGGCCTAAGAAACTATGGAGCCTTTCCCTTTTCCTTTTAATGGTAAGTAAGTATGTGATGTGCAATGTGTGTACAAATATTTGATTTTAAATAAAGACTCGCCTTAATTACTATACGCCGCTTTCGGATCGGACGGTATTTTTTTAACATATTGCATTTATGTATAACACCTCTGACAAAACCTTTAAAAAAATAAAATATTTGCAAAATTATCCTCGTTCTTTAATATTTGTTGAGTAGAGTATTATTTTGTGATTCTCAACCTGGTGAAGCGGTCAGAGACACTGTAGCACTTAATTTTTTTTTTACAAATAGTTACCCAATACATCGAGAGAAACCGTTTTAATTGCAGTATCAAGTTTATTTTCAGCTTCGCACGTATAATCTCCAATGTCAGTCGGTGTTGCTTTAAATCTGAAAGTTTAAAAAGGCATTATATTATTTACTTCAAGCCAATCTAAAACAGAATTTCTTTGGGTTTTTATGAAACTTTCGGCTTCGGCTTCGGCCAGATATCAACTTTCAGCCGGACACTGAACTGGAATATATTTCTGACAAGATTCAAAATTAAATCACAAACTTGATACTGTGGTCGCTAGATATAAGGATCTTCGCAGAACTTTCGAGTTTGGTGCCCTTGAAAACCCATCTTACTGTCGGGGCAGGTTCGCCAGTAACGTCGCACGATATTATTACTTCATCTCCGTCGTTGATTTGTTTTATTTTATAGTCATCTTTTATTTTTGGTGGGTCTGAAAATTTATCAAATTAATTAATGACTGAGGTTTACGAAGTAATTAATGCTTTACTTTATACTATTATTGATTTTAACTATACTCAGCGGCACGGAAAGTGGCCCAAACATAAACAAACCGATAACAAGCGATTTTGGTACCGCGTATGACAATTTCGAGGGGCAGTTTGTCAGGAAATTTGTTTTCGTTGATTTAAGAGGGTAAGCACAAATTAAAAATATTTTTTTAAATTTCTGTGACACTTTACGTTAGTTCGTTACTGGAACGCACAAAACGCGGGTGAGTCAAAATGCGATGTTAAAATGTTCGTGCGTTTAATCTCTAATGTTTTATTAATTAATTAATCAATAGTCATTTAAGTTTCCAGAATTGGAACACATTGCCCCTTTTTTTTTTGGATGGGAAATCATCAAATAACCCCTCCCGCTCTGGGCTGAGCAGGAGGGAGTGTCAGACTTTTACTGACTAAAACCCATCCATGTTCCTTCCTTTGCCCTTTGAGTTCCAGGGACGCGGTATCTCTTTCGAACAGTCCCGCAACCCTGGCAGGCATCGGTCCTTTCGGACCCCTTCCTGTTTGCTGACTCTCTTTGAGGCGCGCGTTGAACACGAACGCGCCGTCGACACGACCTGTCGTCATAAGACGGACGGACGGCGAGCTAGCCCATAGCTCACCGTCCACAGGCCCGCGCCTACGGTGGCCGGGGGCCACCACGTGGCCCCCGACGCCCGGTGCGTTTCCCGCGGCGGCTGGGACGTGAGATTTTCTCCTTCTTACGTTCCGCCACCTCCTTCGCTAGCATGATTGCTTTGCAGAAGGAGGTGACGACGTCCCATTTCGTCTCATTTCGGACCATGGATTGAACCAAGGCCGGACGCGAGAGGTCGCCGCCGCCGATCGCCGCTACGAGGACACGGCGGTGCTCCACCCACGCGGGGCAGATCTCCACCGTGTGCTCCACCGTGTCCTCCGGTCGATCCTCACAATGGTAGCACCCGGGCGTTTCCTCCCGCCCGATTCAGTGCAGGAACCTCCCGAAATAACCGTGTCCGGTGAGGACCTGCGTCAGGCGGAAGGTGAGGGCGCCGTGGCGCCTCTCTAGCCACTCCTCAAAGAGGGGACTTATCGCCACTATTGTGGCGTGCCCTGCACGGGGTTGCGACAGTCGCTCTCTCCATGTCGCCATGAGATCGCGCCGGAGGTCTGTCCGCTGAGCGACGATTTGCCGCAGCGGCGGAGTTACCCCCCGGCGTAGTGCCTCCACGCGCCACACATGCAGG
The DNA here is from genome assembly GCA_947578425.1 of Eugnorisma glareosa. Classification (NCBI taxonomy): domain Eukaryota; kingdom Metazoa; phylum Arthropoda; class Insecta; order Lepidoptera; family Noctuidae; genus Eugnorisma; species Eugnorisma glareosa. The sequence continues at coordinate 10,910,647 of OX387960.1, read as the reverse complement.
CGTGCGAGGACTATCGCCTCCAGATCCCATGGCGGCAATCCGGCAAGGAGGCTCGCCGCCTCGCCGGAGATCATGCGGTATCCCCGGACCAGCCTTACGGCTACCACCTTTTGGGGCGCGTTCAGGTAGTGGGCGGCTCGCCGCCTCAAGGAACGCGTCCTCACCGGGGTCCCGTAAAGGGCCATGGACCGCACGACCCTCGCGTAGAGCCTCCGGCAGGATTCGTTTGGACCCCCCCAGGTTGGGCAAGGGCCGCTTGAAGGAAACCCCGGCCCGTTCCAGTTTGGGGGCCAAACGTCGGAAGTGCTCCACGAAGTTCCACCGGCTGTCGAGGACGAGACCCAGGTACTTCAACGTCGGCTCGACGCCGATGGGAACCCCTCCTACCACGTGAGCATGGATCCCGACGGTGGCGCATTCCGAGGCCCATGATAGCACATAGCCTCGGACTTGTGCAATGCCACCTCGAGACCCAATTGCCAGATCCTCTCCACGACCATCGCAACCCCGCGTGTCATTAGCTCGGCCGCCGCCTCGTGCCACCTCCCCTGTGCCAGCACCAGCGTGTCGTCGGCGTAGCAAACTACGCTGACGCCGTCAGGGAGGAAGGCGCGCAGCACCCAGTCGTACCCAATGTTCCACAAGGGCGGCCCTAGAACCGATCCCTGTGGAACACCGCACGACATCTCTCGCCGGTTCCACTCTCCTGCAACCAGGGTAAATGACATACCTGTCCGACAGGTAGTCCCCGACCACACGACGAAGGTAGGTCGGCATCCGGTGATACCGGAGTGCCTCCCTAATGCAGCTCCAGGGTATGGTGTTGAAGGCGTTGGCGATGTCGAGAGACACCGCCAAGACCACTCCACCCCGGGACACCGCATCCCCAGTCGTGAGGGCTCTCACGCGCATGATGGCGTCCACCGTCGAGCGCCCCCTGCGGAAACCAAACTGGTGTTCCGCAAGATCCGGCCCCATCTCCGCCAGGTGCCCGGCGAAGCGGTTGGCAATGACTCTTTCAAAGAGTTTGCCCACCTCGTCGAGCAACACGATGGGCCGGTATGCGGACGGAGAGTTCGCAGGGCGCCCTGGCTTCCGTATGAGGACCGGCTTCCCCGTCTTCCAACGAAGCGGGAACTGGCCTCTCTCCAAGCATGCGCTTAGGAGCCCCTCCAGTCGGGGCCCGAGAGCCTCCAAGGCCAGGACCCAGGCTTTGCCAGGCAAGCCATCGGGTCCCGGGGCGGCAGTTTTGGCCTTAAGCCTGCCTACCGCCACTCTCAGGTCTACCCCGGTCACTTCCGGAATGTCATCATCGTCCTCTGAGTGGTCCGCTTCCAGCACTGCAAGCGGCGGAGCCATAAGCGGGGGAGGTTGACTCCTTTTTATAATTAATCCTTTGCATTTACGAATTGAATAAACATATAAGCGTTAATTTCTTACGGCATTTCACACAAACTTTGATCTCATTTGTTTTCGTAATGACTGAACCGATTTTAATGAAACTTCATACGCATAAGCAAGATACACAGGTCTAAAAAGTTGACAGAGAAAATTTTCGAAAACTAGTGTTACATCTAAATTAGACCGATTTTAGATTTTCCATAGAAACAAATTTCCAATTATCTTTTTTTTCTAAAGACATTTCTAAAACTTCTTCTTCTTCTCTGTCAATTTTTTAAACATAATTTGTATATACTGTATATCCTGCGTATGCGTATGAAGTTTTAATAAAATCAGTTCAGTCATTTCGAAAACAAATGAGTTCAAAGTTTGTAGTAAATGCCTTTAGAACAAAAAAGAATGTTTCGTGTTTCGATAATATTTTTGCTTGGCGCAATCCGTGCCGGTGAGTCTATATCGTTGTGTTTAAGAAAACCACAAAGAGAAAACCTAATTGAAATTGTATTTTCCGCATATTTTTACAAAATATGTACACGCCTGCCTGTACTTAGAAAGAATAATAAGTTTTTCTTAGAAAAAGGAAAACCTAAACAGATTTTCTATTTGTTTTGGACATTTTAAAACATTGTATCTAGGATAAGCAAGTTTCATTAGATGTTTTTTAGTGGAAAGAACAACTCACATTCTACGATTAGTTGCATGGTGAAGCTGTCTGATCCCAGAGCGTTCTTCGCGCTACATTTATATGTTCCAGTTTGGTCCTTGCGCACATTGTTCAAGTGCACAGTCTCAGTAGTTTCCGACATTACACTGTATGTAGCCATTCCTGCAGGTTTGAAAGACCAACGTAGGTCTGGTTTTGGGATGCCTTTAAGAATTCTGAAAAAAAAAAAAAAAACTAGGCTGGGCCCAGGATTCGATCCCCCGGGTTGGGCAATGTTGTTGGAATTTTCCATTTTTTCCATAAAATTCTCAGTTACATTTACACACAGATCCACTTACCTACAAGATAATTCCGCATTCGTTTTCTCTGTGACACGTTCGACTCCGTGTGATTTATCAATGACAGGTTCCTCTGAAATGTTTAAACAATATTAACTTACGTTATAGTTCATCTTTCTCTTATCTGTATCTTTCATTTAATTAATTAATCTATTATTATGTTCTTGTACCGGCCAATATTCAGAGCACTACGTATTTTCTTTGGGAATGTCACCATCTTCAATGGCATGAGTAGGGGCTTGTTGCTAATACCACCCTCGTCAGTCTGTTTAAGAGTTAAAACTGCGCTTACCGCGGTCTGTTTATGATGGGTTATCGTTGATTACACGTGGCTCCAAAAAGCACGTTTTGTCGGTCTCGCTGTGTTACAAAATATATCTAAAAGTCTTGTAAGGCCTAAATGCCTTGTAATAGAATGTTATAGCTCACTTACCTACACCAAAAATGGCTACATTTGATATAAAAACTTTTCGATCTAATGCATTATTTGCTTCACACGTGTACTTCCCTTGCAACTCTGGTTGCATGTTCTTTATAGTGAGAATAGACTTGTCACTGGCAATGTCGACATTAGTGCTACCGGAGCATTCTGCGCCATCTTTATACCAAGCTATAGTTGCTGGCGGGTAGGCATCTATCTTGCAAACGATACTGCCCTCTTTGGTATACTCTACACGAATATCTAGAAACAAAAAATATGCGTCACCATGTACCTCTAGCTACGAGAGCTATCAGAAATTATCAGGTGCTATAATAGTCGCGACTACTTCTAGGTACCTAACATTAGTCACAATCGTCAGTTGTCATTCGGCAATACACAGTATTTGAGATTTATTTAAAAAAACTGGTTATTGAATATGTTTTAAAATCCCCAACGACTAAATTTGCCTAGCATTATACAGGATGAATTTTCCAAATGGGCGTGGATGGCCAAATCAATCCACCCATCCAATGATCAACCTTGGCAAGCGTGACGTTACTTAAAAATCGAACCCTGAGCGGCTGTGATTACTAAAACAAGATACAAAACTAACATGACATTGAATTACGAACTATTCTCTAGCCACATCCACAATAAAAAGTGAACAGAAATTATTTCGTAGCACGATGCCTACGTTCGCACGATGACTACTTTTTTGTACTTTCATGTAATCGGAAAGGGAGATTAAATTGAAAAAATAAAATGTTATTTGGTTATGTTAGCAGGAGCTCACATGGCGCTGTCCAGCAGGACATTTTACAGTTTAAAGTTGGGATCACACGTCAATAGCCCAATATTCATACAGTTAAAACAAATGCAGTATGGAACTGCCATGTGATCTTAAAATGATGCTGCAAAATATCATACAGATCAACACCGCGTAAACGAGGCCTTATCCTTGAATTCGTTCAGGCCTAGAAACTTTTGGAACTTACCAAATAGAACCGTCCGCCATTCATTCGACGATCAGTGCGACAATTAATGTACATCATCCACGGCGCTATCCAAACTCAAATCACCAATGAGTTGTCGGAATGTAATAGCAGTACTAGTATTTCAATGGCGATCCGAACACGACGCGACTTACCTACGCGTTATTTACTAGTTTCTGAGTATATTACTCGTATGAGTTACCTTTTGGCGCCTCGATAACATCAAAATATATTTTCCTTTTAGTTTCCACTTCTACGTATTTAATACTTGCGCCAACACTATTACTCGCTTCACATTGGTAGGAGACATTTTTGTTTGCTTTATTTATATCTAAAATACTGACATAGTCGTAAGGAACATCAACCGAATGCATCTGCAAAGAATATTGACATTTATATCCACACAACACAGAGGTTTTCAAACATTTCTTTAGTTTAAATTCCATAATACAATTGATCTCCGAGCTGATACAGAGAAATAATAGATAGACCTTATAACAATTCTGGACCTGGAGATTGATCCCAGGATATTTTTATACCTTTTTTTTGTAGTTCGCGGTCAAATAATACGGGTCGATGATGTAAATCCTTGTAATTAGCAAATTAATTTAGGCACATAAATGAAACTAACTTTCCGTTACAGATAATTTTATTAACTAAGTTTTTAAACTTACAATGTTACTAACAAATCGTAATAAGCGTGCTAATGATAATTTGAATATCGTATGAAATAAAACCTTAAATGACCTAGTTCTCGAAACCTCGAAATCGTAAATAAACTCAATTCGCGGTTGTTTCAATCTGTCAAATCAAAATGATAAAAGGCGGTCACTGTCGTCTTTCACCATAAATATTGAATTACTATAATGCCGTTAACACCAGAAGTATGTACACTTATCGCTATAATGTTAGAATAATTCGGCGAAGTACAGTAAGAACCATAAGCGTGTCTCTAACAGTTTCATTCATGCCGCTAACTCTTTTATTTAGTTTTTCGTACAGACCCGTATTCTTTGTCGGCAAGTGTATGTTTAGATTTTTAAGCTAGCCAATGAGTATAGGCGCTATATATAATATAAGTGCGCTGCACGTACCTGAGCAGTCACGACACGAGATGATACAAGTTTCAAGAGTAGATTAGTGAAGTTACTAAAAGTTTGCTATAGGTACATACCTTATCTGGCATCAGGATTCCACTATCTTTTTCTGACCAAACGATACTAGGAGCAGGATAGCCGTGCACATTACATTTCAGTTTCAATGGGGCATCGTATTCCGCGATTATTTTCGGCGCACCTTGAATCGTTAAATCAGGTGCTGTGTGCACTGCAGGTTCTGTAATTATAAGATGATACCTACTTTGGTAGAAAATTGCTGTAACACATTCGTGTCCACCCGTTTCATGTCAAACATGCGCCATCCCACCACACATATTGCAAGTGAGTAGTGGACCCTCCAGGTGAATCCGGCACTGAATGTGGGTCAAGGTTGGGTATGTATCTGAACCAACCTATCAAATCAACCTATTAAATAAGAAGATAATTATGTGTGACTTCGTAGGTACCTGCTAATGGATTTTGTCGTGCAATGGGTGTTGGACCTGTTCTTATAACAGGCGTTCCAGTTTTCAAATCCTTTCCAATTATCTAAAACCAAAAATAACTTTAATAACGTTTCCTAAGAAACACTAATTCAATTATCAACATACAATCGTATTAAAAAATATTTCTAAGAATAATACATCAGGTGCGGAGGAACCAAGAAAATGTCGTGTCCAATAATTTGAATAAGTATGTCTATTAGAGAAATATAAAAGAAGAAGACATGGAGTAGGGTACCACGAAAGAAACGATTTAAACGGACTGGGTGAAAAATGATACATCTCGAAAGGGGAAAAGCTCGTGAGATGACGACACATAGAGAAAATGTGGAAGACGAAGACATTACCCCAAATAAATTATGATAAGGGTAGGAGACTGATGATGATGGCCTAATTAATTGTATACTAGAGTGTTCTTAATCCTTCAAGCGATCGCCTATAATCACTATCATCGATTCATACGACGTTTGTCGGGTTAATCGAAATTAATTAGCTATGATAATGATTTATCCATCGCTATGATCTCCCCAATTTCTTTCTCCTATCATACTTTTCTTATCCACGCCCTCTAGACATTTTATTTTTCACACGCGTTTACAATGAGAGCTTGAACTAGATGGTGATATTTGTTACTATAAATTGAAACTTACAGTCACAAGAAATATAGAATCCGGTGGATTAAAAGGAGGAGTAACGTAGAATTGTTCTTTCTTGTCGACTAGTGTTAGAGGCAGCTCTGCAATGACGTTGTCGTTCAAATCGAGGATTTTTGCTGTACTGAATTCGACTCCCTCCCCAAGTAACCTAATACCTAAAAACGCGTTTCCTCCTGAAATATCAAATAAAATATACATCATTTATGTTCATATGTGTGTTGTTTAATGTGTGTTCTTATTTGTGGATGTGGCACAACCCATTAAAAAAAAAACATCTGTTATTCATGGGACCAACATGGTAATCACGAAAAAATAATCGTCACGTACAATAATACCTGCTGGATCTAAATGTATGGAACAGCTTATAATTTTTCGCGACAACGATGTTGGCCTCACGGATGAAGTGGTCCAGTTTAAAGGTACATAATCGTACCTGGCGGCGGTCTTGTGACAGTATCTTTAATAGAGGACGGACTGTCAATGGAAAACCCGAGCTGAAAGTTGATATCACTCTTGGCGATCATGATTATATGAACTTCACTCGTGCCTTCGATTTCCACCTCATAGTCTCCAGGTTTTGCATTATTGAGTCTCCTGACCTGTCGACACAATTAGGTCTAAAATACAGCCTGCAGACAAATCTCACGGGTTCAAATTATGGAGTATATTCCATTATAAGGCACCCAGAGTATTCTACATTGTGCACTTACGACTGTAGTGTTAGTTAGAACACTAACTATTGCAAAATAACAAAAGTAAAAAAAATGATTAGTCACTAAATATTATGTTTAAGATATGAAAACGTAAACAACAGTCGGTTCGTTCAACATAATTAGAGATTATCATTAACACAAAAAATGGGATATTTACCATGTTTACTGTTAGTTAGTTGTTATTGTTGGTTGTTTGTTGTTGTTGAGTCTTTTGTTGGTGGTTTACCAACAGCAAACATGGTAAATATCCCGTGTCTAGTGGTAATGTTATTGTTAGTGACCATGACAGTTTAAAAACATTTAATTAGAAATTATGTAAATATGATTCAAATACCCGAAACGGTCACATCAAACACTGGCATTAGATAATGGGGTGTAGTCCCCTACCAGGGCCCACAGATGTGGACAACAGGAAAAATCAAAACCGTCGTTTTGTTGGCCCTACTATCCCACCCCACAGGTGGGGTCAACGGGAAGTCTGTACTTTTGTTCCCGCTGTGGGGACAGCCATACATACGAGAAGATAACGTATTAGGAAATTGGCAAGGACAAGCGGGAGATAAGAAATAAGGATAATAGTCTCACAGACTACCTGGAGACCAAAATCATGAAGAAGTATTATATTCATTGCTTGCTGCATGATTTTTTAACGATATTTTATTACTCAAAAATACGGTACGGATTTTTTTTAAATTATTTTATCAATTAAGTACCGCTGTAGGGACGGATATTTTGACAATCTTAGAAAATTTTATGAAAAAGGTAAGCCAGTCAGCAAGTAGGGTGATAAGAGTGCTGACTAGGGATCAATCCGGACCGATACGCACCGAAAACAAAAAAAGACTTTTTTTTTGGAAAAATGTATTATCAACTCGGTTTGTATCTTTATGATATTTCTTTGGATGCTGTAAATATATTAATTTTCCTGTTACTACAGTGCGGCGTTCTATAATACTCGCACTTAATGCTTCAGATAATTCAGTACTTAACACCGTGTCATGAGTGAGAAACTTCTCTATAACAAATTAAGTGTTGTTCAATAGTTAATAAGGTCGAATCTCTTCTTCATAGAGCCTCTACAGTCACAAATCAGCGTCAAACGACTCGCATGCACACGCAACAGGCGTTTAAAGTCAACTCATGCAACAGTGCGATTATTTTGCCAAAAATGCTGCCACCGGATCCGGTCACCAGATCCGGTGTATTAGTACCGAATCCGGTAAACGGTATATAACGGGGTATTCGTCGGATTACCGGATCCGGTTTTCCGGATTGCAATTGTGTTTGACTGTATATATTGTAGGCTTCTTACATACAAAAAGTACTGACGATATCCGAAGTAGGCATGCTGCGATTAGAACAATTTATTAAGATTTTTTGTCATAACGCGATTGTTGCCATCACGCGATCAAATTTATGGTGGTTTCAAAATGTTGGCATTGTACTACCTATTACTTTAAAGTCCAAGAATGTAGTATACATAGTGCGAAAGTAGGTATCGTGCTACGAAATCGTGCTGACTGCATGCAAACATTATGCGCTAGGTCGGTACGCACCGCCATGTTATCTTTGCCGGAGACAATAGGTTCCGTGGGTGGTTTGCTTCCGCCTGGACCAGTTACTTCTCCGATCTTAGAACCCGATCCAGTTAGAGAAATCAACACGGCTCCAGTATGGGCATCCACATTAAACTGAAAACAAACAAACACATTTTATTAATATTGTTCCGATACAAAGAAATGATAATAATAATAAACTTGAGCTGATTCAAGAACATAACTACACTTTTCCCTCTGTTACAATAAAAACACGTCGGTACTAACATCAACTTTGTGGGTGCCGGGTGGGTACTTTTTGTTGCGGATCGAAACTCCTCTGCCCGTAATAGACTCCTCAATATATTTTAAGATCTGTTGACATAAATAAAAACACAAGATTTTTAGATAATTCAAAATAATATGAAGAAAACCTTAAAATCGGTCCAGTCAGTTCAGGGGTGTAGATAACATTCCCACTGTTGGGCCTCTCTCTTTAAGAGGGAGAGGGTTGTAATCTATCACGTAAACCAGGTTTGGTGTACGTCACGTGTCTACGAATTTTCTGTTCTAGGATATGCCAGTTTTCTCATGAAGATCCCTTCGTCGTTTGAGAGCAGCGTCGATAACACAACACAAGTTAAAGTGCCTGGTTCGAAGTCACGACCTATGGTGGTAAAAGATTTGTAAATCTTTAGATATGGTCGCGGGTCACTTGATAATGATAAGCGTACCGTATGTTTGACATGACTGAAATAGCTAGAATACAAGGAATCTTACATCTTTGACGTCGGTTTTCATCATATCGAAAACTTGTCCACCCGATGCCTGTGCCACCTGGTGATACGCTTGATAGTCAGTATCACTAGTTGATCCACATAAACCAGTCAGTAAAAAAACTACCTGAAAAGAGAAATACTAACTCAGATGAAAACCTTAAATTCATTAGCAACCTTACCCCTTGCGTTTACCGAATGACAACGCTTTTTAGAAATCTTTTCTGGGTTTAGTGATGAAATTAAGTCAAGTCAAATTTTTATAAAAAAAAAACAATATTGATTGGAAATACAAAGCATATAATGTAGGTAAGGAATAAGAAACTGTTGTGTTGCTTATCTTTTTGTCCTTAGGCTGCGTTTCCACCAGAGATGTGCGGTTCGAGGATGTGTAGCGACGCTGTGAAACGGTGCGCAGATGAGCGGTGCGAGGATGTGTAGCGGACTCGTTTCAGATGCGAGCGGTAATCACACCGTCTTGTCACTGCAATTTGTTCGCTCGCGTCCATCCCTGGCACACATCCCTCGCAACACATCCCTCGCACTCATACTTGCCTGGTTTTGCATGCAAAAAACCGCGCTCCGCTGAGCTTTTTCCACTAGAGCTGCGCTGAGCGAGGCTGGGTAAATGAAGTGATTCTATTGGTTCTTAATAAAAACATCACTACAGGGTTGTCAGGTATAAGTAAGTCGGTTAATGTTATTGTTTTCTCATTGAAATATATTTATCGCCTCTTTGCTTCAATAATGTGATCAGTCCGACAATGAATGATGCCGTGAATGCCATGAAATACCGTGTCAGATTTTATTTTTCCAAAAAACGTGGTATCTTTTACACGTGTAATAGTGGATCTATGAGTGAACGAGACAGCGCAACTCAGATCGCGATATCACGTTGTCTCTGACTGCGGGCAGATTTGTTTCAACAACAAAACACAATATGTTCTCACTACGCACGTGAAGAGGAAGGAGCTCTCGAATTTCAGCGAAAACGTGACTTCACGACAATATCAGTTTTTGGTTGCAAAGTAATGTTTTAATTCAATTCTTATTATTTATTTTATAATGTGATGATATAAAAAAGTGTTGTTGAAAAAATTGTGTGGAGTGTTAAAATTGTTATAGATGCTCAATGAGCATTGCTCATGTCACACTGTTGCCGAAAGAATTTTTGTTTCGTGTGATGCAACATTGTAGGTGAATAAAAAGACCGGTCAAGTGTGAGGCGGACTCGCATACGAAAGGTTCCTAAAACCTATCTAAAAAAAAAAAAAAACTTAATTGGCGTCAACTACGAGTATGTATGTATCTTTTGATCGCGTTGACTTACAAGTTTGATTTTTTCATTGCTCCAAGGGGTAGCAGACTTAAGGATCGAACGGAGGACATGGTGGAGCACACGGTGGAGATCTGCCCCGCGTGGGCAGAGCACCGCCGTGTCCTCGTAGCGGCGATCAGCGGCGGCGACCTCTCGCGTCTGGCCTTGGTTCAATCTATGGTCCTGAGCGAGAGGAATGGGACGCCGTCGCCTCCTTCTGCGAAGCAGTCATGCTAGCGAAGGGGGCGGCGGAACGTGAGAGGGAGAGAACCTCCCAACGTCCCAGCCACCGCGGGAGACGCACCGGGCGTCGGGGGCCACGTGGGGGCCCGATTTGGTGCAGGAACCTCCCGACACAACCGTGTCCGGTGAGGACCTGCGTCAGGCGGAACGTGAGGGCGCCGTGGCGCCCCTCTAGCCACTCCTCAAAGAGGGGACTGGGGAGACTGGGTATACGTGGGGATCTTTTACGATGGGTGCAGTCATATTTATTTAAACGCTCACAAGCTGTCGTTCTAGGAGGTTACCGTTCCAACTTTATTGAAATTCCTAGCGGAGTTCCTCAGGGATCTCATTTGGGTCCTCTTTTTTACAACGCATATCTATTTGACATCACTGATTCTTTTAAACACTCTGATCACTTAATGTACGCTGATGACAAAAAAATATTTTCTAAAATTACTTCACCCGATGATTCTAAGGCCCTTCAAGAGGATCTTAATAACTTAAATGATTATTACGCGAAAAACAAGATCACTGTAAACGTTGCAAAGTGTCAATGTATCAGTTACACACGTAAGAGGAACCCGATTGTTTACTCATATAATTTTAATGGAGTCGTCATAAATAAAGTCCACATGGTTAGGGATTTAGTAAATTAATGTTCTCAGATCACATAGACCTTATTAGCACAAAAGCTTATAAGAACCTAGGGTTTGTTCTTAGGTCATGTAAGGTGTTTAAAAATATTGGAGCTCTTAAATCTGTATATTTTGCTTATGTGCGCAGCGTTTTAGAATATGCGTGCCAAATCTGGTCCCCCCAATACATAATTTATAAGAACCAAATAGAAAGAATTCAAAAAAAGTTTATTAACCATCTCAATTATCGCCTCCGTAAACCTCCGATGTCTTACGAAGATAGCTGTCGAACCTATGGTCTGCTAACACTTGAGGAAAGGCGTAAAGTGATGGACATGTCTTTGCTCTTTGACACACTCACTGGACGCCTTGATTGCCCGGAATTGGTCGCAAAGATAACTTTTAACACTCCCCTACGGCGCACTCGTCACACGCCAATGTTGCGTGTTCCTAGGCACTCCACTAACTATGTCAAGAACTGTGTACTGACTCGCATCGCTCGAACATATAACTCGGAATTCTCTGAAGTTGATTTATTTAACTGTAATAAACCGACATTCAGAAAACGAATAATTGAAACTATAAACGGAGATAAATGACAAGCAACCAATCTTCTTCTTCTTCTTCTATTATCTTTTTTTATTCAACCTTTTTTGTTTTAAATTTTTCAAAATTGTAGGTAAGCAATCTTAATTCTAAAAGTAATGTTGTACTGTATTGACTGTATTGCAATTTTATTTTATCTTTTAATTGGAAATATCTGCATTAGTCCGTTCGCATGTATTAAACATATATCCCAGTTATACAGGGAAACCTATAATTGGCCATAATTACTGTAACACGCATATTTTATAAAAAAATATTTTTATGTATCGCTGTTGGTTACCTAAATAAATTAAAAAAAAAAATGCTGAAAGGAGTCTCGAGACGGATTTTGATGAAAACTAAAAATGCATCATTAGATTTTTGAAAAATCAATATATCTAGCCTTCGAACCCATTGATTTTGGAAAAAAACACTTACTGTATTATGACACCATTCGATAGTGTCACTAATAAGGATTAAATTCAGGTAAGTAATGACATACGCCATCCACGTCCATTTGAAAAATTCACAGGCAGTCGTTTTGCATCCTGGTCAAATTCAAGGAGGTATTTTCGACCCGAATCGATGGTAAAAAGGGTAGGTTTTTTTATTTTTTACTGAAAAAGCTAAGCGTAACGGTTGTCAAATAAAATTGATCAAGACTGACATAGTTACACTTTAAATAGACTAATTTTATCAGTCAACCCAATAATGTTATAGGAAACATAATCGAATGTTTGTTTATGTATTAAAATTGATTAATTTTTTTTTTCATTCGGTAAGCACGTCAGTGCAGGTTGGCCTTGGACGACATCTTAGGCTATTAGTTGATACAAATGTTTCAATTCTATAGGCTAGTAGGTTGTAGTTTAAAAAAATCATAAACCAAAAATAATGACCTGACTCTGTTTTTTCTGCGAAAGACTCTTGATTTGTTCTAACATTTCATAGTCGCTAGCGGAGGCATCAGTGAATACATACAAGTAGGAAAGCGGCAAGCTGTTTGTGAGACCTAGCTCGATGCCTTTCATGGATTTTTCGGGACAATCGTAATTATAATCACTATGGAGACGTATGGATTCCAAAGCTGTTTTAAAGTCATTTGGGTCTTTTGTGACGATTAGTACTTCGGCATCTGAAACAAAGATAAAATATCATGATAGACTTTTTTTTAGTTAGTTGAACCAGACTAATTAGTCTCACACTTTCTTATTGCACATAATTACGAGCATTATGAAAGTATTTATATATGTAGTAGTGATAAAGTCAGTACCTACACAGTTACAGCAAACATAATACTCGTAAATAACAAAACTTCGGTAAAACCCAAAGATAAGAACGCGTAGCTATCTTATCCACAACAATGTCGAAATTTTATTGTTTTGTCGGAAATTAAAAAAAAATGTTTAACAGAGTTAAAAAATATATACAGCGTGTAACAGAAAGGGTATAGTCATATGGCAGACTGTGGTATGGACCATCAAAATGAACAACTTTCTCTATGGGACCACCATCGTAATCGTAAAAAAATAATCAGCTGTCCCATACATTTGAGTAAAGTAGGTATTGAAATTTTGTATGGGGCAGTTGATTATTTTTTGTGATTTCGATGGTGGTCCCATAGAAAAATTTGTTCAGTTGGATGGTCCGTACCACAGTCTTCCGTATGAATACACCATTTCTATTACACACTGTATAAACGGTACGGTGGTAATAGCTGAAAGATATCACCGTATTCATAGGCCCATAATAACATGTATTGTCTTTGCATGTTAATGGCTATGAAAAATATCTGGTAAGCAGAAATGTGACACTGCACAGCGTAATTGGTAAGTCTGTACCTGCTCGTCTTTCAAGTGAAAGCGAAGCAGAAATTAGACATTGAGTATTTTCAGCCTTTTCAGTGTGTACATATTTTAACCGATTCCCAAAAGGAGGAGGTTTCGTAGGTACTTCCCAGAATTTGAATCTTATTAGCGACACTATCGAATGGTGTAAAAATACAGTGTGTTTTTTTTTCAAAACCAACAGGTTCGATTCCTGGCTGGGTTTTTTCAAAAATCCAATAATACTGTTTTAGTTTTCATCAAAATCGGGCTCGAGACTCCTATGAGCATTTTTCGCTATGCCTCATAGTTTCGGATTTGGCCGTCCACGCCCACTTGGAAAATTCACCCTGTATATGATAAAAATATCTTCGCCAATCGTTAACTAATTTCAATTATTATTTTTTGATTGGAAACTATTCGTCCGAGGTATTCACGTTTTTGGCGAAGCTTTGATGCTGATCTTCGGAGATAGACAGTAGAGCTTTTCAATAATAGGCAGCAAATCTGTCGTGATTGCTGTAATCGTACCTTCGTGGTGAGTCTGATTGCCTGGAACTAGTAGCTTAGCTTCTGAGACTTTTTGTTCCTCCCGTGCCCAAAATTAACCACCAACTGAGACCGTGTGGACACAGATTATTGGATGTTCCGTCTGCACGCAAAGCTCCTCTTTCCAACTCTCCCTTGGTTCGCGCCCTGGCAATGTCAAATGCTCTGCTGACATCGACACCGGAGTGTGATTTATTTGCCTCGAGATGGGTAGATTTATGTCATGGATGTTTGAGTTTCTGTGAGAGGATGGACGAAAGATGACTTTGTTTTGTATTTTATATTACTAGGTGTTGCCCGCGTTCTGCGTCTGCGTGAAATTACTATAAAGGAGAATGACCAGATTGGTCCAAATATGTATTAAAAAAATCAAGATGTGCTCCCAGATGTACCAAATGTCATCGTTTCAGTATTTAATATCGTTGAATTAGTCTGTAACTGCGGGTTAGAATTTGATGCACGTTTGCACACATAGTTAGTCCAATAGTATAAGTCAACCCACAATATAGTCAACCCTGGGGGCAGCAGATTTTTTTTTTTGGACCAAAAACTTCTTTAAATATTACTTCCATAGTTGAATCGAATTTTGTTAACAATTTCAAGGGGTTTTTGTACAGAATACTAGTGCTTTTTCTAAAATAAAAGTCATTCCTTATTGTAAATGAAGAGGAGCGGTGGCCCAGTGGTGGTGGCCCCGTCTTACGAACGATAAGTCGTGGGTTCGAACCCAGGCAGGCGCATTACTTTGTGTAATTTATTTCATCACCACTGCTCTCAAAACGGTGAAGGAAAACATCGTGAGGAAACCGGCATGTGCTGGAACCAAAAATTCTAAGATATGTGACATCTACCAACCCGCACTGGGCCCGCGTGGTGGATTATAGCCCATTCCCTCTCATAGAGAGGAGGCCGAGTGTCCCAGCAGTGGGAACATTAAAAGGCTGATTATGCGTATTGTAAATATGTTTCTTTTAACTGTGCAGTAGCAAAAATGTACGTCTTTTAGATTGTACATACAAGCCTATTACTATGGCAAATTAACGATATGTATAGCATTTGTTTAAGAAGGATATTACGACGGATTATACGGATATTACAACTAAAAATGGAAAAAAATACTTTTTGTGCTTGCTGCTTTTTTGCACGTTTTAAGTCACCAAGATATGATGGCTTCGAATTGCGCAAACCATAATCGTATCCAGCCACGCCAGATAGGTGAGATACGCAGCATTGCAAAACACCCGCGACTTGAACTTGGTCACTATTGTTCGATTTTTTTTCCGTTTTTTTCGTCTAGATAAATGTTTGAACAAACGTTCCTTTTTTATTATCACGTTGGGGTCACCAATGAAGCGCATGTTTAAGAGAAACTCAGGATTCGTTGGTAATCATATTAACACAAAGCGAAAAATAACTTATTGGCATAAAATAAAACCGGCTTCAAAAAACACCAAAACGTGAAAAATAACTTTAGCTTCAGGAATCGGTGGCAGGTTTTCCAACTCCAACAGCATAAAGAGAGGAAAATGGTGGGGGAGCCACCATTTTCCTCTCTTTATGGTGGAGAGATTGAAAATATCGTAATTATCGGGTTCAAAATTGTTGCAAATTAGGTCTAGAATCACCTATTTCAAGGAATGAACACAATTATTATCAATCTCCCTGTATAAGTGATAACATATTCAACATTGGTACTTACCCGGGTCGTTAAATGTGACTATAACGAAATTTTCTATTTGCGATGCCTTGGAACTCGACACTTTGTCAAATATTATGTTGACCTCCTCTTTCACTGAACGTATTTCTTCCGTCATTGACAACGTATAGTCGATTACAAATGTTAAACTGCTTTTTATAATTTCTCCTTGTACATAAACTGCACATGTTTGTACAATTAGAACAAAACACAACCCGTAAGAAGCCATGGTCAATACTGGTGCTACTGCTTCAGTGGACTAACATTATATGCTCCAGTAATGCGAAACTTTAGTATTTACGTGGTACGTGTTGCCTATTTAGGCAACATGTACCACGTACGACGTCGGAGCCGTCGATAGCGTCGGGTCAGTCGTATCAATGATACATGTTTTGTGAATCATCTGTAAAATCCCAGTTATACAGGCGAGCGTGTCAAAGGTTATATGGTTTATCACTTTTTTTCGTTTTTAATGTTCTGTATGAAAAATAACAAATAAATAATAACATTTTATTGACATAATAAATGGCGTAACAAAGTCATATGAAGCTTCTGAAACCCAGACTAGGTATAAAACCTGTATGTCAGGAGTTAGCGTCTCAGCCCGCCTAATACCATTGTACATTTTTACGACCTACTATGACATTTAACAAAAACAATCTTATTGTGTATAAAAGTGCAATACCTAGACGGTCAACATTTATGGAACAGTTGATTATTTTACATTACTGATGAAAAATTTATATGTGGGGGGCTCAGAATGATGTACAGGGTACGTGGTAACTGTTTTCGAGTTGGTGTCCCTTGATCCCTCCCACCCTGTATACAACAATACAAGACTCACACATTATTGTTAAGGAGTTGCTAATAGTGTATTCGTTTTCAATGTTATTCAGCACCGTCATGTACAAAATGCACACAAACAATAACACAGGTATAATGGTAAAAGTTTACTGATTCTCCAGCAATACAAGTTTATAGGTAATCTAAAGCAACAGTACAATTTACACAACATTGTTTAGGACGTCGATAAAATGGTTAAAAAGTATTAGTTTATCACACACAATGTTACTCGGCATAGTTATGACGAGCTTCTTTGTGCTCTCCTTAAGTAAGGCCACATTAATTTTATAAGCCTTAAGTGACGCTAGTTTCGCGTACCATTGCCATCTGCGTTATCACTTCCGAAAACTTTAATATTACACGCATTCGCCATCTAAAATCAGACAAAAATTAATTACCCATAAATAATACCAATATACTAAAACTGGTGACCTGGCGAACGGGGCTGAATGCGAAAAACACTAAACCGTTCGATGTGGCGACGCTTAGGGGAGCTGGGCTTCCGGTAGTAGTCGTCTTCTACTGATATTATGATGATGATTATCAAACTATACAATGAGATCTCTGATTCATCTATTATCTGATTGATTGTGTTGTGACATCACTACTTAGTATGTTATTTGTATGTACACCACTAGTAATTATCTATGATTGTCTTTACTTCCGGTAGGCCACTCCGGTCACTGCCCTAACTGATCCCGTCTGTAAGACTGCTGTGTCTGCTGTATTTATTCTAATGTATCTCCTGTACAAGTAAATATATCAAGTGTACCTAACGGTATCTATATTTACTACTATCTATTACGATTTATTCAATCAACCAACATAACAGATTGATCTAAGATTTATCTCTGTTTTCTCTCTGGGCATAAATTACG
The DNA here is from genome assembly GCA_947578425.1 of Eugnorisma glareosa. NCBI lineage: Eukaryota > Metazoa > Arthropoda > Insecta > Lepidoptera > Noctuidae > Eugnorisma > Eugnorisma glareosa. The sequence goes on along the minus strand of OX387960.1, from coordinate 10,892,996 downwards.
GTCATTGTCGAAGTAGAATCTGTACGTTCCACCTGGATTGTCACATGAATTTTACATTATTATTTTTAATTGCTTTTGTTTCTTTCGATCGCGTTATGTCGATGTCCAAGCACCCGCGGTTTGGCACCTGGATGATTTGTGAGATGGACTATTTTTGGCCCACCTTTTCCAGACCCCTCCTCTGTGTAGAGGAAAGCAGAGTGATCCTAGATCGGGATTCTTTATCGCCAGTTGTGCTGCCGAACTCAGAGTTCCGACTCAATCAACTCCGGAAGCGACCACTTTCCCTGGCCAACTTAATGCAGGTGCTGACTAAAACCTCGGTACGTCGATACCATAGCTCTACCGCCAGTATCCCAACGCCCCAGCACTTAGAAACGCTCATGTCCGCAAATAAATAGCTGCGCGTGAATTGGATTTTAGTGGACAAGCAGTGCGCGGGTACAAACGTCACGTTCCTTCCTCTGTGGTCTAATGGACTAGTAGGCCATTGGACCGATCGGCAAAGGTTGGGATGCAGCGAAACCCACTGCATGGAGCCTAGCAGACGCTACTGTAAAATGAGACTGAAACGATCAATTATTATACCCTTTTTTTTTTTCGGATGGGAAATCATCAAATAACTCCTCGCGCTCTGGGCTGAGCAAGAGGGAGTGTCAAACTTTTACTGACTAAAACCCATCCATGTTCCTTCATCGCCCTTTGTGTTCCGGGGCCACGGTATCTCTTTCGAACAGTCCCGCAGCCCCGGCAGGCATCGGCCCTTGCGGCCCCTTCCTATTGCTGACATCTTTTTGAGGCGCGCCTGGAACACGTACGCGCCGTCGACACGGCCTGTCGTCATAAGACGGACGGACGGCGAGCTAGCCCAATTATAATAGCCTTCAGTATCAAGTATGTTGATCCGTACCTAATTTAAAATAAAACAATTCGGCACTAGTTAGGCACTATGTAGTAATTTTTTTTCATTATCATAATTGGTTATAAAACAATATCACATTAAAAACATTTATTTGCTCTTTGCTCTTTGTTATCTTTTTACTGTTAGAAGAAATCGTATTATTATTGTGTTACGACGTATGACGATTTGTTCCCTCTACGACGTCTCACAGTTACCTATATGTAACGTGGTCTAACAGATAAGTGTACCGACTATAAAACATCAATATTTGCTTAACCAGGTCCTGTATAGTTTTTTTTTGTGTGTAAAATACAGACAGAACTGTGAGAATGTTAAAACCACCTTGAATGAATGCAAGCCTAGTACTTTCTGTTGGGTATTTACTTAAAATACGACTTTAGCCTATTGAACAACTGTGTGACTAAGAAAAAAAATTGCAGCAGTGAATGCCACTGCTCGGTAAATAATGGTCGCCCCTATTATCCTTCTAGGTACTCTTCTCTTGTACAAAGTCAGTGTACTTCTAAGTGCGCGCTATGTGGAATGGCTGTGCTCACTTTCAGTGTGCGTTGGATGAATTACCTCATTGTTTCGAGCAACCTCGGTTCGTCATCGAATGGAGTTCTTGTTCGTCGAATGAACAAGTTTATAAACACGTCGCTAAAGCTTGCTCAGGCAGCGCAGTCGTTCATGTTGACCAAGCAACTTTAGACATGTAAGGCACTATACAGGGTGTAACAGAAAGGGTATAATCATATCGAATACTGTGGTACGGACCATCAAACTGAACAACTTTCTCTATGGGACCACCATCGAAATCGTAAAAAAATAATCAGCGGTCGTATACAAAATTTCAATACCTACTCGACCCAAATGTATGGGACAGCTGATTATTTTTTACGATTTCGATGGTGGTCCCATAGAGAAAGTTGTTCAGTTTGATGGTCCGTGCCCTGTAACCCTGGTCAATTGAATCTGTCGAGTCCTGGTCAACTGGAGTCTCTGCAGCGATGCCAAGTCGACTGGCGACATCAAACTGTTGAGAAATCTTTATTAAAACGCCAAAATGACCGTCCAAACACAAAACCAGCAAACAGAGCATATCCCATTGTATCGGGGGAGGGGGGGGAGGCAAGGGGACGTAATTTCCCTGAAATTGTTCACCAACGCACTGGAGGATGTGTTTAAGACACTAAAATGGGAAGGACGTGGTATTAACATCAACGGCGAGTACATCTCACACTTGAGATTTGCGAAACGTCCATTTTATGGTCACTCAGCGAGCTATGGAACGTCCCATTCCGTTCCACTTACTTACGTTTAACTGTAAATGAAACCTATCGCTAGTAGCTATCGGTGTTTCTATAAACAAATTTAGCAATGTAGATAGGAAAATCCTATCCACGTCACCTACCTGTCCCTCGGAAGGTCGACTACTTACCGTAGGTAAGTTGATTCATAGAAAAATATTTTTTTTTGCGAAAAATTAAATCGACTTCAAAAACACAAAAAAGTAAAAAATAACTTCAGCTTCAGAAGTCGGTGACTTTTGCAAGTTTGATTTTGTTTTTTTGTCACCGACTTCTGAAGCTGAAGTTATTTTTTACTTTTTTGTGTTTTTGAAGTCGGTTTAATTTTTTGCAAAAAAGTTTTTTATTTTTCACTTTTTGGTGGTTCACATGTGCTTACCCCTTCACAACGTACCGGCGTGATATTATGTTATGAACTGGTGTAAGCAATAGACAAACATAAGATTTCAGCAATCCCAGTCCATTTGCTATCATTTATTGAGGAGTTCCGTTGCCTATCTCCGAAGGTCTTCATCAGATCTTCACCAAATTGAAATGGAACCACTCCGAGAAAGTATTCTTCCATAAACTACCCATATCGCTTCAAGTGTGCCTATAAAATTTGAAGAGTCCTCTCTATTTTTCCAAGATCCCATCATCAGATCCTGAATAGATTATCATGGGACCACCTGGTAAGTCATCATCATCATTCTCCTGCCCGTATCCCAACTTATTTGGGGTCGGCGCAACATGTCTTCTTCTTCCATACTGCTCTCTGACTCGTCATCTCAGCAGTCACTTCCTTTCCAGCCATATCATCCTTCACACAGTCCATCCATCGTTTCTTTAGTCTTCCTCTACTCTTATAGCCATCTACATTCATATTCAACATTTTCCTCAATACATTCTCCTCATTCCTTCGCATCACATGTCCATACCACGATAACCGATTACCACACAATTTTTCAGTCACCGGCGCCACTTTCAGACTTCCTCTTATGTACTCATTCCTTAGTTTATCCATTCGCGTTACACCACACATCCACCTTAGCATTCTCATCTCAGCCACATGCAAATACCTTTCATCGGTTGCGGGACTGTTCGAAAGAGATACCGCGGCCCTGGAACACAAAGGGCAAAGGAAGGAACATGGATGGGTTTTAGTCAGTAAAAGTCTGACACTCCCTCCTGCTCAGCCCAGAGCGGGAGGGGTTATTTGATGATTTCCCATCGGTAAAAAAAAAAAAAAAAAAAAAATACCTTTCATTCATCCCTTTTGTGGCCCAACATTCTGATCCATTCAAGACAGCAGGTATACCATGCCATGGTTTTATAAATATTTCCCTTGAGTTTAAGGGGAATGCGGGAGTCGCATATTGTTCCCGTGACCTGCCGCCATTTCATCCATCCAGCGTTCATTCTGTGCTTAACACTCCGATCCATTTCGCCATCGCATTGTGTGAGTGAACCGAGATACCGAAAGTCGGAGCAGACTGGAAGGAGCGCGCCATCTAGCGCTATGGCTGTAGAACTGGAGAGACCGCCGAAATCGCAGAACATGTATTCAGTCTTACTTCTGCTGATTTTCAAGCCAACATTCCCCAGTTTCTGTTGCCATTTCTCCAATCTGCTCTGGATCTCAGGTCCCTCTTCACCGACAAGAACAATGTCGTCGGCAAACAGCATGCACCAGGGTGCCTCTTCCTGTATTTCCGACGTCAGAGCGTCCATGATCAACAAGAAGAGGTAAGGACTTAAAGCCGACCCTTGATGCAAGCCTACAGCCACACTGAACTCGTCGGTGTTGCCAGCAGCAGACCGGACGTAGGTTCAAGATCACCCTTTCAAACTAAAAAAAATAATCCAAATCGGTCCAGCCATCTTCGAGTAATCGGGGAACACAGACAAAAAAAAAAAAAAAAGTTCCGACGAATTGAGAACCTCCTCCTTTTTGAAGTCGGTTAAAAATATTACTTTTCTTTTTTAATCATTTTTTTTTGCACGGAACCCTAATTATTGTTTTTTAAATAAAAGTTACCTATGTTAGACTATCTGCCAGTAAAAGTCCCGTCCAAATCGGCCCAGCCGTTTCGGAGATTAGCCTGAACAAACAGACAGAAAGACAGACAGACAAAAATTAAAAAAAAATATGTTTTTGTTTTAAGTGCCGTATATATATTTTCATATATGCAATCAGTAAAAAGTTGTTATTTTGATATTACAAACCGACACTTTAAATTTATTTAATTGTATATATACCAAATGGCTTGCGCAGGTCGACCTCGTAATGTCATTGCCACAGCCTTCACGTGTTGCATTTATAGTTGATTATTGAGCGCACCACTTCTTCATGTGATTCGCGATAAGTCTTTCTAAACCATAGAGTTCATACATCGTGTTAGAGTTGCAGAACGTGAGTGATTTATTTACATAACCATACATAGAAAACCGGTGATTGGGTTGTAAGGCCAATTTGGTGCACAAGTTATAATGGGCCACCTGTTCGATTATCTTTCTGATCTAAAATAGTTGTGTTGCCAGTAATTTGTTGATCTTGAGTAGCTAATTGTATTGATTTTTATTATTATTAATTCATTTATTTCAGATAATTATAATCCATACAATACACTAAATTAAAATCAATTTGTACAATACAAAAATAAAATGAAACCACAATAATATATTATCATGTTTATTTATTATTTAAGTAAATGAAATAACAATGATTATTTTCGTCTTATGAAATAAATAAGAATATAATGATGATTTGATATACAAGGTGTAAACGGAGCCGTCAACCAAGTACTCTGTAACTATAATATATCAAACTAATAGCTCTACGCAAAAAATATTGCTGGAAATCATTTCGTTTTTTACGTTTGGACTCAATGTACACACTCAACACATTGTGCTGATGGATGCATTGAGTAGTAAAGGGGCCATTTAAAGTAAACTTTAACTTCCAATATAATCTTCGTAACTAGAAGGTTCACAGGTATAGTCCAAAAAAAAAAAACTCAATGATTGAGATTTTTTTTTTTTTTTTTTTTTTTTTTTGGAGATGGCATCTCGCAGTTCAGCCTCTGAGGCTGGCTACTGCTTAACCGGACTATTCCCTGTGGATGCCTTAAAAATGAATCTAAGGCCTCCAGCCAGGGGCTTAAAACTATACTTAAAAACTAAGCGACCACTCGCTAAGGGCACCCCCTGTGGGGTACGGGCCTCGGCTTAGGGCGTCGCTGGGGGGGGCAGCAAGGGGACAGGCTGGATCTGAGTGATATTAATTAGGGGCTGGTTTAAAACTACCGGCTCAGCATCGCGGGCTGGCTCTGGCAAGGGTCGGGGGGGGTTCGTTGAACGTGGGCGTCGCGTCGGGCCTCGGCGGCGAGGACGGAAACATGGCGGTTTGTATTTGTACTTTCGTAATGTGCTGGTTTCCCTACTGCTCTCCTGGAGGAGGGTGATGGGGTCATCGGGGGTGGTGAGAGCATGTCGCGGACGGCGAACCATGCTAATACGCGAGGGCTCGTATCGGGCGGCCGATGCGATCAGGGGGTTCCTATGCTTGATAGCGGAATCGAAGAAACGCTTGGAAAGACGTTTCATAAACTGAGCTAAGGTGGGGATCCTAAGGTCTAAGTGGAGACTGTCATTACGGACATAATAGGGGGCACCGGTAATCTTACGGAGAAAACGGTTCTGAAGGGTCTGCAACCGGTGCAGATGACGCGGGTGGGCATGGGCAAAAGTGACACAAGCGTATGTCATAATGGGACGGATGACGGCGGTATAGAGTCGCAACTTGCACTTAAGTGACAATTTGCTCTTTGCCGTGATCATAAAATGGAGCCTACCCATGGCAAAGGCAGCCCGGTCGCGGGCTGCTCTTATATGCGCAGCAAAGGACAGGTGGTTGTCGAGAATGACTCCTAAGTATTTGGCTTGCTTCTCCCAAGGGATCGGCTTGCCGAACATAGTGATCGGAGAGGGGACGGGACGTTTGAGACGCGCCTTATGGAATAGAACTGCCTGGCTTTTATCGGGATTGACCTCGATTCGCCACTTACGGAACCAGGCTCCTAAAGCATTGGCTGCTTTTTGGAGCTGACGGGCGATGGCGTCTTGGCCGTGCCCAGTATAATAGATTGCCGTATCGTCGGCGAAAAGGGCCAAGTGAGCCTTTTTGCTCTTGGGGATATCAGAAGTGAATAGAGTGAATATGAGGGGGGAAACGACAGAGCCCTGAGGGACTCCCGCGCGAATGGGGTGGGGGGAAGAGAGGGTTTTCCCTATGCGATAGCGGAAAGTGCGATTCGCCAAAAAGTCTCGCAAGATGAGCACGAGACGATCTGGCACACCGAGCTGATACAGCTTGTATATCAGCCCGTTGTGCCAGACTTTGTCGAACGCTTTCGCTATATCGAAAAATAACACACCGGTCATCGCTCCACGCTGGAAGCCAGCGCTCAAGTGCTCTACGATGCGGTGGACCTGTTGGACGCACGAGTGTTCGGTCCTGAAACCGAACTGCTCGTTGGGAATGAGGCTCTTAGCCTCGGCAAAGTCTTTGAGGCGCTTATAAATAAGCCTCTCATAGATTTTACCGAGCGCGCTAAGGAGACTGATCGGCCGATAGCTAGTCGGCTCGGATTTAGGTTTACCCGGTTTGGGAATACCTATGACGGTGGCCTCTTTCCACACTTGGGGAAAGATGTTATTGCTCAAGGCGCCATTGAAGATGGCCGCCAACAAGACTATGAGCTGAGAGGGGAGGACTTTGAACACCCTATTGGTGAAGCCATCGGCGCCAGGGGCTTTCCGAGGCTGTAGCCTATCTATTATGTCTTTCACTTCGTCGGGCGTGACTGAAGGAAGAGGACAGTCGGGGTCTTCTACTGGGGGGAGAGCGGCTCTACGTTCGACTTCCGCGTCCACCTCAGCGAGATGTCGCATGTCTACTGGTAGAGAGCTGGGCGTGCACTGAGATTCCAGGCTGTCGGCCAGGCATTCAGCCTTCTCAGAGTCGTCAAAGGCGACGCTCTTATCGGGGCGAATGAGAGGAGGCATAGTAACCTCGTCGCTGCTAGCACGCAACTTTCGTTGCAGTTGCCAGAAAGCTAAGTGAGTGGGCTCGAGTTCGCTAAGCTCCTTGTCCCAACGATTCGAACGAAACTCACTGGTGCGCTGCTTTACAGCAAGCTGCAAGCTGCGCATGTGAGCCTTGTTCGCATAGCAGGGAAAGACGCTATAGGCACGAACGGCCGCGTTCTTCTCGGTTATCAGATCACGTATGTCATCGGGTAGTTTCCAGCGGTGATCGCTCATCGCTGGGACTTCCCGTGAACAATCCTTCAGTACGGATTGTACGTGATCTGTAAACAAGTTGATGGCGGCCGTCGTGTCTGCGACTGAGACTATGTGATCGGGGATACCGTCCGTGAGAGGAGACGTGTCGGATTTCAGCTTATCGCTTACTTTCTTCCAGTCTGTTATCAAAATAGGGGCAGGGGGCTGGCTGGGGTCAAAGAGGCCCGAGCTAGAAACGAGATGCATGACTACCGGACGGTGGTCAGAGTTAAGCTCGTGTAGCGTCTCAATCGAGTCCAGCCTGAGGCTGACGTTCCTGAGCAGCGCTATATCGAGCACATCGGAGCGCAAACCGACAGTGTCGGGGTAGTGGGTGTGCTCCATAGGAGCGATAGGGTCAAAGGAAAGGGAGTCGCTTAGGTCGTATAACGCCCGCCCTCTCGGGTTGGTCGTTATGCTGTTCCAAGCAGGGTGTTTGGCATTGAGGTCGCCCGCTATGATAACGGACTCGCTCAAGCCGAAGAGAGAGGTGAGATCCTTCTCTAACAGGGAATGGTCCTCAGATGAATTTACGGGGGGCATGTAGGCAGAGATGATATGGACCGACTGATGGCCGGTCATACCTAGCCGACAGATTGAAACCTCAAGCAGTGATTCTAGAGGGGGTGAGTCTACTGGGATGCAGTGCAGTTCTTTACGGTAATAAATGAGCGTGCCGCCTCTGTGGCAGCGGGAACGGTCATTGCGAACTATATGAAAGTTTGCAATCTTGGGGTTGCGGAGATGGGGCTTTAAGAACGTCTCTTGGACAAGAAAGACATCTATCTGATGATCGCGGAGGAACGCGGCGATCTCATCGCGTTGTCCACTAATGCCGTTGGCATTGTAAAAGCCTACTTTAAGGGATCGGGGTTGGGTACTCGTTAAGGGCCTAGTTAGATCCATTATCGGTCTGGTTGTGAGAGAGCGCGCGGAGAGCTGCACGTATCCTAGGATACGATTTGAAGATCATGTTGATCTTTTTCATGTCATTCGTTCCTCTGAGCTCGGCCGCTAAGCGGTCGGCCTCAGGGGATTCGAAGATCGCGAACCTAGCTATGGTGTCGAAGGAGCTTTCCTCGGCATCCACAGACTCTGGGCCGAGTGGCCTGGAGGGAGGGCAATGATTGAGAAGCCTTCGTTCGACTTATATACTATAGATATACTATAGAGATACTTCAAAATCCAACAAACAATTTTCAATAATACTATCCTTCCAGCACTGAATAGGGATGAGTAGAAAAAGGGAAGGGAGGCCTTTGCCTTGCAGTGGGACACAAATGGCTAATAATAATTCTAAGTCTAAGACATGTAAGATGAAGGCGTTAAACTTCCTTCTAAAAGAACATTTCTCATTAAAGGACTAAAGCGTCCGTTGTAACCGAATGCCTTTTCAAATTCGATTACGGAGCAACAATACGTGTAGCCGTCCTCAACATTTTGCCAGTTAGAGGGTTCTATCCAGCTGATACCAGCTCCGCAGATGTCAGGACACAGAACGTGCTTCAAAGCTTCCGCGGCAGTCAATTCAGGAATGTTGATCTGAATTATTGCGAGAGATGCTGTCTGAGCGGGATCTTGAACCACCTGAGAATTAACAAAAATATCAGTGAGCTAAGTGAGTTCAAAAGCTAGATAATTAATCTTATAACACACTCACTGTAGAGTGAGTAAAACACAAGCAGAAAAGTGAGTGAAAAATATTCAGACTTGAAACAAACCTCTGAGCACCATGCAGTCAACTACAATACGGAATATTGTTATTATGAAAGACTTGACTTCCTCGTTCGTATAGTGGTCGCGAACGCGACTGCTGAGCATGAGGTCCTGGGTTCGATTCCCCGGTCGGACAAAGTTTTTTTTCAGTAGTAGCCCCGGATTTTGGATTTGTGCCCGGTTGATGGCAATAGACTGGCCTCCTATTATCTTGTTAGTTGTGACCAATTTCAATAATAGATTTTGCGATAGGTTTCATGGTTTACTTCTTGACATGAGTTACAGAATAAAATAATTTATAAAGAAATAGATTTGCGCGACATGCGCGTCTCGTCTTGTTGTAGGTAAGCGGAAGAGGAAGCGATTAAGATGGCCGCCGCTCGCGCAGACTGCCCGGCGCGTTCCGTCCGTGACGTAGTGACGACCTTTAGTATTGGAGCGTTCCAGCTCCAGTGCGAACATACCTACATGGAATTTAAACATAACTGGCAAAATGTGAGTACTATTAGGTACACCTCTGCCTAATCCTTCGGGAGTTACAGACGTGATGTTATGTTATGTTTTATGATAATTATAAAAGACTTGACTCCTCAGCACACGCACACACACACATACATTGGGTAAAAAGTTATTATAGTTGCCTGTGAACTTATCTCCAGTGTTGTCTACACCAACTATTTTTTCAAATGTTTTCACAGAGAGTACCTACGCAATGCAATTTGTCGCAATAAAACAGCTAGTTGTCTAACCTTCCATAGGTACGGTGCTACCGATTGCTGCTCTCCGCGGCCGTCGTGTAGGGTTATGTCGGTAAACGCTCCACCGCGGCGAGGGTTTGCCGTTCCAGTCGATATTATCAGATCACGACCAGCTGATTTCACAAGGTTTCTCACTCTCTGCTCCACATCTTTCCAATTCTGAAGACATATAAAGAGTTTAATATTGCACTATTTTAACGTTCGGTCAGACGACGAGGACAATTCGCGTACACGACTCCGGTCACTAGATTCTGACAGATAATGTTGTAAAGAAACCGGTGATCGCGGTTTGTGCACATTAAGTGCGAACAGGTTTGACTACACATGTTGATTAATTTGTGATTACTAGATTAATCAATATAAAAATAAGTTTTTTTTTACGTACCTTTGCTTGAAAAATAAAGCCAACATACCTTGGAATTACAGGTGCTCCAGTGAGGGATGACATTCAAGTAGTCATAAGCCGATGACGTTGGTACGCCAGGCAGCAAGTCGAGAGAGTTCACGAGTTGTCTTTTACCAAAACAACAAGAGTCGTGAGTTCTCAACCCTCTTCCTAAAGCGGAAGTGATGTCATACACTTGTCTGCTACAATCGTACAAGGTGTCGAAGTCCTGAGGCAACAAGCTGTTGGACCATGCCGCCTCAGTAGACCTGTCCGTATGGTGGGGAGACAGCTTGTGTTTCGTGAACAAAGGCACATTGTTCTCCGTGTCCAGACAAACCATGAATACTCCAAGGAATTCACTATGTACCTTGTATCCGACCTTTACATACTCTGTCTTGCCGGGGAGACACGGAATACCAGTTTTAGAGACTTGAGGCTTGACTTCTTCTTTACATGTTATATCAGCAAAATTGTAAATATTTCCATTGATTTTGATGGTGTTGTCGCGTTCACAGAACGCCATGAGTCTGAAGACGGGGAGGGCGGGGTCGGAGAATAGTGAAGGGCAGTTCATGTAGAAATAATCTCTGTGAGGTATGATCATGTACCCGTCATTCACCGGAAACACTGGCCAAGAAAGTGACGGTGAGAACATTATGGGTTGTTTCTCCGGGAAGTCTTTCTTAATGTCCAATATGCAATCTGTAAAACGCACGCAAAATGTTGGATTAATTTAGACTAAATCCAATTTTGATTAAATTAATGTAAATGTCAACAATACGAACAAAACTTATTTAACAATAATTGTTATAATAATAAAAAAACACCATGTTAATGTTGTGAAAGAAACATGTAGAAGTAGTCTACAGGATGTTTCTTTCAACTGGGTGGGATAGTATGGGGGAATCCGAATTTATAAGATTGGCACAAAATTTAGGAAACTAGCTCTTTTTGTATGAAAACGTATGTACATTTATTATCACCTTCTTTATTGTCTACCCATAATGTATGGGTAGGTACTTGCTACCCGCGCGCATTCTCGTAAGTAGGTACCCAGCCAGTTCTGTAGAACTAACTGACTGGGTACTTAAGCCCCAAAATGGATGTGTTTATTCTAGAGTGCCGGCAATTTAAGATTTTATATCAAAATAAAATCACTTTAATCTGTGTTTTTTTTGCTTGGATATTTTTGGTTACACGTACTGAACGCTGTTTTAAAATTTGTCCATCTATTTTAATGAGACCTTATATAAGTAGAAGTTACTAAAATTTTGTTGAGTTATTTGTACCTACTAGGAAGCGAAGAGCGAGCGAAGCGAGCTCAAAAATTTGAATACCGTACCCTGGTTATGTTACAATAATAATTGTTTTGATCCTACAGGTACAACCCTACATTCAAGAGAAAATAGGCTGCAAGAGCGAGCGAAGCGAGCACAAAATTTTATATATCATGCCTTGGATTATTACAGACTAGCGGCCCGTCCCGGCTTCGCACGGAAGCTTATGTTACTCAGGGTGAATGTAGCTTTCTAATGGTGAAAGAACTTTTGAAATCGGCGCCATAGTTTTTGAGCTTATTCATTACAAACATACACACAAAAATACAAATCCTTCCTCTTTATAATATTATTATATAGTGTAGATAAGATAATTTGAGATCAAAATGTCTACATGCTCCGTTATGTATGTAATAATTACTTATTAAGGCCTCGGGGCAAGAGGCTCCTAATTTATTTCAGCCTCTGTCTAAAGCGGTAGATCACGCAAAAATCCAACAGGAGTGCCAATCCAAAGTAGAAAAAAGGAGCCTCTGTAAAAAAGATTTTCGAGGGTACAAAATGTGTACGAGCAAGTTTGTAGAGGCAGTAAGATTACTCAGCGGCTCATTTTTAGCCTTTAATTATAATTATATTTGTTTCATAAGTGCTTGTTACTGGCCTACTTGAAATAAATGATGCTTTGATTTTGATTTTTGAATTGCTTTTTATAACGAAAATGGATTAAATGCATAGTGAAATATAAAATAAATACAATAGTAAAATATAAAACGTGTTGCGCCGACCCCAAGTAACACGGGACAAGGGCAGGTACAATGAGGTTATATTTTACATTGTGCTGGGAGATGATGTTTGGTATAATACACTATACCTCTAGATGTCACTTTAAAGGTGCGACGGATACTGCCGAATGCATTGCTGACCTCACACTCGTAAGTCCCAGTTGCACCGTACACCATTCCCAATGGGTATGACGTCTCCGTGGAATCCAGAGAATTGCCATTGTGCTTCCAAGTTGCCGTCTGTTAATGAACATTCAAATAAGTAATACTTAATACAAATAAAAGAAAGTACATATTTTGTGACCAATTTCACAAAATCATAAAAAACATGAATTTCATACCTGAAAAACTGATGGTCTCACTCCACTACCACTACGTCAAATGAGCCCCAAAAATTTTCGTCAGTTAGTATAGTTAGCAGTGAAGTGTTGTCAGGTTTTGGGATTCTATAGGTTCGTTTATTTATAATTTGTTGTAGTAAGTTCCGACATTGTGTATAAATTTGGAAAAGAAATTACTAAATCGTGTGTACAATTTGTGGAATTTGTAATTATTGTGCAATTTGTCTCTGAGACGCATGCATCTCATTCCGAACACTCTCATCCGGGTGTAGCCCAAGGTTTAATACATCGTAGTTTTCTACCGATTTTAACTTAACACGTTAGTTTTCAACAGTTGTAGTCGGCAAATATTATGGTTGCGGAGTTAACATTTGTGTCATTGATATCAATAAGTAAATTCATGATCCCTTACCGTCGGCTTCGGTTGCCCATGAGCTTCGCAAGATAGGATTACTGCATCGGCTCCGTGGACGAATTCAACGATCTCTTCTTCCTTTGTGGTGAATTCTGGTTTGTACCCTACGACCACTTTGGTGGACACTGAACGAGACTTGGTAGGGGTGCTAACTCGGCACGTGTACAGACCGTCGTCGCTGCGTGTCACGCTGTACAAGGTGAGTTCCCCGCTCGCTATAGCTAGGCTACCCTAAAACAATAATTATTTAAGGTATCATCAGCCTAATGTGGGTTCAATGCTGGGACAGAGACTCCGTGGGCCCAGTGCGGGTTTGTGGATGTCACTTTCGAATTTCAATGCAGCAAAAAAAAAATGTTATTATAGTTTTATATAGAAACAGCAAAAAGTTTCAGTTTGTGTTATGCAGTGTCAAGTTCTGTTAAAATACGAAAAAATGCCGACATCAACGCATAATGTATAATTATGTATATATATGTACATACAATGCTGCATGGATCTTTTAGTCCTGTTGGTGAACATTTGTGATTATTTTGTGAAAGGTAGTGAACAAACAAGATGGCGTCGTTAGTAATTATTAGTAGTATTATGTCTGCACGCCAAAACACTTTTTATAGCTATAAAAAGCAACGTAGGCCTATGCACGCCTTCGTGATCGTAATTCGGCCCGGAATTGTTTTTGATTTTTTTAACCGTTTCAAAAAGGAGTCGGAAAAGTCGGAATCTTTTTAGATATCATAATCTATAACGTACCCTATACCATCGCATTAGATCCGTCCTGCTGTGCGGTAAGTCACAATTGATATTAACTGTCTCGCCTTCCTTTACAAATATAGTGCTTGTAGGTACCGCTGGTACTAAATGATCTGAAACAACATTATTTAGAATGCATCGATACTGCATTTAGGTAAACTAAATCAGGTTTTCCACTCCGATCAACTGAACGAATCAACCAGTTGATCAAAGTGGAAGTCGATTCAATGTGTTATGAAACCTGTGATTAATTGGGCATTATTCATAATGTGATTATAACTACACTATTAGGCTGCTTTTCCACCAGAGATGTGCTATGCAACTTTGCTATGGATGCGTTTGATATCCACCAATCATAATCAATGGACCACATAGCATAGCACAGGTGGAAACTAATTCAATTAAGCTACGTTTTTTATATGGAAGGATGCGTGCTATGGTTGCGAGCTATCGATGTGTACTATGTATGCGAGCTATGGATGCGTGCTATGGATGCGAGCTAGGCCCGTGCCTTCCCTATTACTGATATCTACGTAGCATAGCTTGAGCTTACACAGCGCACAGCTACCTTGCGGAGGCGCATTTTCATAACACATCTTACTCGCTCCGCTACATAGCTTAGCATCAGTGGAAACGGTCCCATAGTTTCGTAGCTTAGCTTTTACATTCTCGCTGCATGGCACATCTCTGGTGGAAAGGCACCCTTACAACTGCGTACGAGCCGAGCGGGCGGAGCGAGTGGTGTCGCGGCAGCGGTCAACAAGTGTTACATTTAAGTTGGTCGCGGTGTAAACCGGTAGGCCTACAACAAACTAATTTGGGCTGAGATCGGGTTTGGCCACTAAATAAATTTATAAACCATAATATTGTAGTTTTCATAACAGTATGCGCTTTGATCGGTCAGTACCTGTCACGTGTTTGTTTCTAATCCCCCCATCCCGCCAAATACAAAATTTCCGTCAAATTGCCCGATGATAGCATAGCAATGTTCATAATGATCGTGAACGAGCGCTGTCAGTCGGGACTGGTCATCTCTTAGCTGCCACGGTTTTTTTAACTTTTGTTTTTAAATTGTTGATAGTTATAATCTTTTACTCTGGATACTGACTTAATGTGCATGTCTTTCTACATCGTTCTCACATATATGTATAATCTCAACATGAATAATGTAACCAAGATCTTGTAACAATATTTTGATTGAAAATAGTGTTCATGGAGTTTCTTGCCCATTCTTCTCCTTAGAGATCTACGCTTTGGAATGGGCAACTACAGTACTTTCACAAGTTATTATGCCTTGTGTCTGTGACTGTAGCTTCGCCTTTGTTTTTCTGACTTTCAAAAGTGCCTGCTAAGGTCTAATTGAAATGCTTTGAGTTTGAAATGGCCGGGATAAATTTCGGTAACATATAATCACTTAATCCAATTTGACTTGTCATACCTCGAAGATACACTAATATTAAATTTATTTTTCGGATAACACAGGTGAACATTATCAGTATTCAAATAATTGTTTCAATTAAAATACGTCTACTGTTTGATATAGACTTCCCGAAATTGTTTGCAATTCCAAGGTCTTTAAATATAATTCTATTAATTGCTTCTTCCAAAGTGGTATTTACCTAGTAGATTACCCTTAGAAAAATCTCTGTCGCATATAAGAACAGCTCGTAACCGAGCGGCCTTTGCTATGGTAGACTCCACTAAATGTTAACGGATAAGAGCAAGTTGTCACTTAAGTGCAAGTTGCGTCTTTACACCGCAGTCATCAGACCGATTATGACATATGCCTGTGTCGTATTCGCCCATGCCCACCCCCGTCACCTCCATAGGGTGCAGACCTTGCAGAACCGATTCCTCCGTAACATCACCGGAGCACCCTCTTTACGTCCGCAACAAAAGCCTTCATTAATATCTCAAATTGCCTACCACCCAGCAATTTATGAAACGTCTTTCAAAACGTTTCTTCGACTCAGCTGTCAAGCACAGAAACCCCCTTATCGCATCGGCCGCCCGATACGAGCCCTCGCGTATCAGTAGCGTTCCACGGCATGTTCTTCTGACTCCCGATGACCCCACCACCATCCTCCAGGAAAGCAGTAGGGAAACCAGCACACTTAGAAAATACAAACACAGACCGCCGTCATTCCGACCCCACCGCCGTGGTCCGTCGCGACGTCCCGTTTCAAACCCCCCCCCGACCCTTGCATGAGCCAGCCCGCGATGCTCAGCCACTAGCAATAAAACAGCCCCTAAATCAGATCTAGCCTGTCCCCTTGCTGCCCTCGGCGTGCCCTTAGCGAGTGGTCGCTTAGCTTATAAGTTAATTTTGCCCCTGGCTGGAGGCCTTAAATTCCAGGCATCCACAGGGTTAGACCGGTTAAGCAGTAGCCAGCCTCAGAGCCAGAACTGCGAGATGCCGTCCTGTAAAAAAACTCAAAAAAAAAGAAAATCGAAAAATCTCCTATTCCTAGCAAAATAATTACAAAAAACCTCCCTCACCTCTGACTGTAACTTCGTATAGCTCGGTTACATGTCCCAATTTGTTTTCCGCGTGGCATACGTATGACCCTTCTGACGCGCGGTCAATGTTCTTGATGATTAAAGTCCCGTCGTCTTCCATATCGTAAAATTCAGACCCTGAGGAAATAAGAGTTGCTTGTAAAACATCTATAACTATACCATACCCACAGAAACCACGTGGGCGTGACGGATATGGACATATGTAGCGACATAGTACAAAAAGTACAACAGCGCAATCTATGACGCAAAGGGAAAACTAACATTAAAAAACAGAATCGCGCTATTAAAGTTATTCGCGACTTAAGACCTTATAGAAAACCCGACAACAAACTGCAGGGCAGTAGCCCACCAGATACAAAACCCGTGTGGTCAAAGGATCCTCCCTTTTCTGTGGAGGATGATGAACTTAACACCATCTTTCATCTTCATCTCTGGAAACATCACGTCTACTAATTTCGCTAGTTCAAGTAATTTCATCTTTATTTTATTCAAACACAACTAAATATCTATAGTTGCGACACTCCCATGAAAGTTGATTTTCAATTGTACCATAGATATAACACTAGGTATATTATTAAGTAATGTACAATTGTACATTGGTCGAGCATTATTCTCATTTACACTCAATCTCCCTGAACAAGCTAGATGTTCGGATTATTTGAGAAACTTACCCATAGCTAAGTTGAGTCCGTTTTTCTTCCAGACAATCGAAGGTTTTGGGCTGCCCGTAGCTTTGCACTGAATCCGGAGCGTCACGTCTCCTTCCATCACCTCGAAATTTTTATACAGATATGTGTTCACGATAACAGGTGGAGCTGAAACATAAAAGAGCAACAGAAGTGTTCCTATAAAATAATACACAAACATTCTGCCAGTTAAGTTTAAGGTGGATACGCAAGGGTAGCCCGCGAAATTAAAATTTTCTTACGTTTATTGCAATTTGCAGGTCAGTGTCAGGTTGTATGTTGATAAAAATATGAATCGCGCCAGTAACGCGTATGGAGTTACAGAATAGGGTATATGCAAGAAATACAAAACTTGTTTTATTTCTTTAAAATGCTTTGTATTGGACCATAAAAACATTGTGGTACACTTGTTTAATTCTCTAATACAACACTTATTTTACAATTTAATATTTTATTTAGCGTGTTTTTGGTGAAACGGAACGCAAACACAAAACGCATCGATTCCGGTAGTGACGTCTAAATCCATGTGTCAAAGAAACTTTTAATTGAAAAGTACTTAAAGTTTCACTAAGATTTTACTATAATATTGTTATAGCAATTTTTGCTTAAATTAAGCACTTACATTTTAGTAAAACTAATCTACTAAGAGCAAAAAATTATATTCAAACAAGGCAGATGGAGGTAAGTGACATCAAAGTCCTGACATGAACGGCCGCGATAGTCATGGACGTTTGAACTGTCGTAGAAAATTGCAGGAGTTTAATATTTTTTTTGTGCGACAAGCAGTAATTGAAATTAACTTTTAATTATTTTCTTGGGTTGATAGTACTGCATATTAATGATTTAAGTGAAAAAAAATTACATGCATATTCCCTATTATAGTCATTTATCATCAATACAACCCTCCAAGTTCATATAATCTCATTGAGTAACTTTTTCATGAAATAGCTGGCGCGATTCATATTTTCATCAACATACAACCTGACACTAACCTGCAAATTGCAATAAACTTAAGAAAATTTAAATTTCGCGGGCTATCCTTGCGCTTCCACCTTAAGTCTCTTGTAACAGAGGCCCTACTGCAATCAACCAGGCACAAATCTTGAGTCCGGTTTGCCACAGAGAAATTCTTGATGGAAAATAGATAATAATCTGCGCGACCTGGGAATCGAACCCAATACCTCGTGCTGAGTCAGTCAGGAGTAGCGCTTGCGACTACTAGACAAGCGAGGCAGACAAAAAGGAGCTGAAAATTAAGATAAAATGTATAGGTTGAAAAGAAAATAAAAAAAGGCTAGCATTATTGAAGGAAAATCCTTCGTAACGTCAAACTTAGCCCAAATTAGGACTTATTAGTGTAGGAAAGGGTAATGTTTTCCCTCTGTGTATTTAATATCCTTGGTATTTACTTTATTACAGATGCCGTATAGTATGCATACATAACAGATGCATAAGATGTTTCAAGCATTCTGGATGTAAATCCAGAATGCTTGAAACGTCTTATGCGTTAGCAAAAAGTAGACTGACTGTTGGTGTCGAACTAACAACGTTTACCAGGCGGTCCAATATCACCCACCTAACGTACATGATATTATAATACATACCATACACTTTAACATCGTACTTGATACTAGCTGATCCACCGATACCGTTTTCTACCTCACAGGTATATAACCCTTGTTGGTCTAACTGCAAGTTCCGTAGAGCTACCGACGCTACACCACCGGTAGGCCTGAAAGATATTGTTTATTCAAACGTTTTCATTATTACGGTGATAATTATGGAAGGGAGCAAATTAAATAACATAATATCGGTCTTTGATAAGTAAACACACTGTAAAATAGGACGTGTCGTTCTTCTGCGATTTTCACCAACTTCAAGAACAAGTTCTACATATAAAGCAAAAAAAAAATATTTTGACATATTGCTATTGGATCCGTATGAAACAGAAACAGATCCCTAAGTATGTTATGCACATGTAAAGGTAAAACGCTTTAGATAAAGTGTAAAAAGGGCAGGACGATACTGACATAAGTCATCACCTGAGGGTTATTATGACGTCATAAAGCAGGAGTAATTCCAGTGTTGGAAAGAGACAGAGCCATTAAAGGTCGACTAGCGTCATCTATTTCCCACACTGGAATTACTCCTGCTTTAAGACGTCATGGTAGGCCACCTGCTTAGACTTTTCAAATTAGGCATGTTAGGGTCGGCTTCCACTTTAACTGGATGCAGCTGAATTCCAATCTGGACAACATGGGGTGTCTGCCAATCAGATCTTTACATACCGACATTATTAATTAGTAAAGGATCTGTGAATGACCGGTAGCAACGGTTGAGCTTGGTATTCGAGACATGGATAGGTCTCGGTATACAATAGATGGTCACACGTCCCATCCACAGACTGACGAGACTTGACAAGACTTGGCAAGAGAACAATCAGATAATAAAACAGAAGTACTTACGTTATATCTTGAGCTGGTATCTTTGGATCTGAGCTTTGGAATGTCCATTTAATGTGAGGTTCAGGGTATCCGTTAGCTCGGCAATTTAAAACGCGACTTTTCCCAACCATGATTTCTATATTATTATCCTTTGGAGTGTCAATGGTTACTGGGACTGAAAGCCAATAAAACATGTGTGAATTAATGTTGCTCCAATTGTTCATCCTTAAATATGATAGTGTGTAAGTAAAAATTGTAACGTTACTGCAATGTCTTAGTATACAAGGTCAAATGAAATACGAGAGCAAAATACCTGATCAGTACCCATGTCTCAGGGGCGTGCCGTCCATAGAGGCAATTAGGCCTAGCCTACCCTACCATTCCTACCAACAAATGCATTTATTATAACTAAAAATAAAAAACTCCTGTTATAATACTTATAGCAACTTGTCGCGGCCGTGTGACGTAACTGATACATACTACGACGCTCGCTCCCGGCCGT
This sequence comes from Eugnorisma glareosa, assembly GCA_947578425.1. Taxonomy (NCBI): domain Eukaryota; kingdom Metazoa; phylum Arthropoda; class Insecta; order Lepidoptera; family Noctuidae; genus Eugnorisma; species Eugnorisma glareosa. The sequence goes on along the minus strand of OX387960.1, from coordinate 10,872,878 downwards.
CTAGGCACGGCCGTAGCCGGCCATTCCATTGATAAATTTACGCACACTGATGCGTATTTTCGTGTATATGAACGGCACACATAGTAAATAGGGGCGTAAACTCCTGCGAGTGTAGCTGGCCACTGATTGGCTGCCCCACAAAGTATTATCCGGCTAAAACGGTATGCAGTGATGCAATTATATTTGGTAGTGTTTTTTTATCGACAAAATAACAATTGTATTTTTCTAAGAAGCCATATTTGTTTCATGTGACTAGCAAATTTTTTTTCGCGATCTTGAGTGTTTTGATTTTTAAAATATCTGACGTTTGTAATTCGTTTTGAAACGTATAGTAGTGTAAATATTATTATTGTTGTATTTGTTTATTAACTTAGAAATGGTGTTCTGTTGTGAAGTTTGCGCTGTTAGTGTGTTTGTTAAAAGTTAAAAACAGTAAGTATTCACAATCGTTTAATGATAAGATTCAAGTTGTGTCCAAAGAAAGATGTGTAGGTACCCGAATTACGAGAATTAACCCAAAATTCATCGTCATTTCAAATGAATCTTTCTTCTGTTTGCATTGTCAGAAAATCGTGATTTGAACCTTGATTAATGCGGAGTTCTTGTATTTATAACTTTGGTTTTAATAGGCTTATTTTAAAGGTTTGTTTTTCAAATATTCCGGTCAGAAAACTCTACCCTTTTTTTTGTTTACAGCGCACTCTGTTTTATTTTTTAGAATTTTTTGTAGCGAAGCGACATCCTTCGTTCTTGTATTGACAGAATTCCATTGAAATTCCTGACATTTAAGCTAGATGGCGTTGTTTCTCATACGCTTACTAAAAACACCAGGGGTGAGTGCGGTGGGCCCGGAAGGGTAAGTGAGTATATCAATAGATGTGAGTACTTTGATGGTTATCTTAAGTAGGGCGACGCGACGCTGTGACGTTGCGAGTTTTTTTTTTTTGTGTATCCGTATGCGTGGCCTACCCTACGCGGGGAACCACTGCACGCCACTGCCATGTCTTTGCAAGACAGGTGCAACAAAAAACGGCCAAGTACGTGTCTGAACACGCACATTAAAAGGGTTCCTTAGTCGGAATTAATAATTAAATATTGTATCCCAAGTACAAGTTGCATTTGAAGTACATTTTCTCACAAACGGAATGAGAACATGATATTCAACTACAAAATATAGTTTTGTACGCACCATATTGGACTACGTCCGGTATTTTTCCAAAATTTTAGGTAGGGTAATTTCGAAGTTATGGATATACACAGAATGGCCTATTTTCATCTATTTACTTTAATGACAATTTTAAATAAAAAAAAACAACTTTTGGAATGAAACGGCTATTAGTGAGGACTCACTAATAGCCGTTTCATTTGATATAATTATGTCACTTGGCAGTTTTGTTTTATCCTAATCTGCCCCTTAAATTGACCCTAATTTAAAATTCATTTATTTATGATACACGTCTGTGTTTCGGTCACAGGTATCCACATGTATTACATTTTCAACTGAAATAAGCCAGTGGCATTTATAACCGTCAATCCCGCAAACACTAGTATTGAAATGATCAAGCGGAATTGCATTCCTTAATCACGTCACGAGTGATCTTTAAATTATAAATAAAATAAACTATCAGTTTAATAACAGTTTTTTTGTGTAAACTTTTCAGACGTGGTTGGCACTTGATATTTAAACACGACAGAACTAAAAGTTTGATGCCGATAATGCTATCTAGCTGTTTTCAGCCATGGCGACTGCATTAGATGGGTTTCTAGGGTGGTTCCAGTGACTAGCATATCCAATTTGCCCAAAAAACTCCGAGCACAAATTGGACATGTAAGAACACCATATTTATTTCCTACGCTACTGTATTATATAAACTACCTGTCATTCATTCACTTCAAAATAATATTTATGAAATATTTAGATATCGATACTATGCCTATTACATCAGTAGCGTTTCGCTAGCTAATTCAATTAGACCTTTTATTACTAATACATCTTAACAAAACTTACTATATACTTGCAGTTCAGTATTTTTCTTTGCGCTTCCAAGTGTATTTGTTGCCTCACACCTGTACACTCCGATGTCAGGTAGCCTTGCTTTGAATCTGCAATTAAACACTTTTATTCTGAAGTTGTTTTCGTTAAGAGGAATAGAATAGCCTTTATTTGTGGGTATCATTTAAAATATTGATTTTTGAAGGCTAGCGCAGATAAGAGTGGGCCGCAGCGTACGTACTGGCGAATCGCTAAAAAACTTCAAAAAACGTATTTTTGGGGCTACTGTTTTGCGTTGCGCTGAGGCCGCCTTAGTGTACGATGGTTCGTACAAAAAAGTGATTACCTAATGAGTATTTTTGCATTGAAATGCGGTTCGGCCGCCCAAATGTGCACGACGCTATCCATTGCACTCGGCTGGTTACTCTCGATATCGAGAGCTGTCTGACACAATTATAAACGTTGATAATGTGAAGTCACCAAAATATCGTATTTCTCAACTTCTCCTGTCAGGAATTAATTTACCTGAGACTATGGTCGCTGGATAGTCGGGACATCGCAATGCTGTCAAATTTGGTACCATTTAAGAACCATCTCACTGCTGGAGCAGGTTCACCGGTGACGTCACATGATATTCTTGCTTCGTCGTCGTCTTTGATTTGTATTAGGGTCACATCGTTTTTTATTATAGGTGGGTCTGAAAATACAATTTTCTTTTTATAAATAATATTGAAAACAAGTCATAAAGCGAAACTGCGAAACTGTATTATTAATTTTAAACTGACAACAATATATTATCTATCATGATTTTTTATGTTACAAACATACATGGACTACTATCATAACCCTCCGCCGTGGTTAAATGAAAATATAGACTCTTCCTTATGTTAAGACTTTCCCGTACTCGAGTGAAAATACTCACATTCTACGACTAGTTCCATGGCGAAGCTGTCTGTTCCAAGAGTGTTCCGCGCGCTACATTTGTATGTTCCAGTTTGGTCCTTGCGCACATTGTTCAAGTGCACAGTCTCAGTAGCTTCCGTCATTACAATGAAAGTAGCCATACCTGCGGGTTTGAATGACCAACGTATGGCTGGTTTTGGGATGCCTTTAAGAATTCTGAAAAAATATTATGCAATACTAATAGTCCAGTGCCGTGCGATGGCTGGGCATGGGGGCCCAGTATCTAATGCCCCAGGTTGGGCAATATGTTGTTGGGTTTTCCCATTAGAAAAATGTCCGCAACATTTGGACAATTCGATCGACTTACCTACAAGATAAAGGCGCATTCGTTTTCTCTGTTACACGTACCACTCCGTGTGATTTATCAATGACGGGTTCCTCTGAAATTTTTAATACATTTTAAGTTATGGTATAATCATCCATCTTGTTCTTGTGAATGTTCTACTGGACAATATTCAGAGTAGTAAGTATGTTCATTTAGGAGTGTTACCATCTCACCAATGGCAGGAGTAGCGGCTTGTTGCTAATAACAATCGTACGTCACGTGTACGTCAGCCTAAATAAGAATTAAAACCGCGCTACACTTCATCGGTGTCGGTTGTTTTTAGTATTATAACTATATAACCTTATCGATATTGCCTTATAATATAATGTTAAAGCTCACTTACCACACACTAAGCACACTTCATCGGTGTCGGTTGTTTTTAGTATTATAACTATAGAACCTTATCGATATTGCCTTATAATATAATGTTAAAGCTCACTTACCTACACCAAAAATGGCCACATTAACTTTAAAAACTTTCCGATATAATGCATTCTTTGCTTCACACGTGTACTTCCCTTGCAACTCTGGTTGCATGCGCTTTATAGTGAGAATGGAGTTGTCACTGGAGATGTCCACATTAGTGTTACCGGCGAACTCTGCGCCATCTTTATACCAAGCTATAGTTGCTGGTGGGTAGGCGTCTATCTTACAAACGATACTGCCCTCTTTGGTATACTCTACATGATTATCTAGAAAGAAAAAATTAACGTCACCGTGTATCTCTAGCTAGGAGAGAAATTACCAGATGTTATTGTAGTCGCGACTACTTCTAGGTCACGTAAACTGTGTATCTACAATAGTTATTTACGATACTAGTGCGGTATGTTGGTTTTTACAAACGAGTAGAAGAATATATAATAAACGATAGTCATGAGTTTGTAAATACCAATTTCTGCACGTGTGTCATACAATGTTTTTCAACACATTTGCGAGAAAACAGTACAATATGTATGAAACAAACTTTTTAATTAGACTTTTTTTATTAGCAAATAAGAAATTATACAGATTGGTCAATACTCTTGGAAATTAATAGTAAAATTTGAACAATTATTAAAAATCAGTAAAATTTGCTGCTTTGGAAGCTTAACTGACTGACATTATTAATTTCACACGTATTATGTTGAACGGGAGAATGAGGCGTAAACGTCGGTGACGTCGGGCGGTGGGTGGCTGGACGTTTTCGCGTGAGGTGAAGGGTGCGGTTCCACACCATTATTTATATTTTTATACACTTTGATATATGTAGTCTATTTCAATTTTATTGTGCACCTAGTCTTCAATATAACCCTCTGCAACATTATTAGAGCGCCATCCTCCGTGGCGTTTGTAATGTAGTAGTTAGTTTGTAGTGTAATGATATCGGCTCCGGAATTAGTTGGTTTTTAGAGTGGTTTTTAACATTGCATATATTGACCACATTGAGGATGGCTTCACACGTAATTCATTGAAATAAAGCCATCAAAACATTTTCAGAGAATGATAGAGTATTTCTTCGAGTCAGGTGGAGTAGATTCCATTTTACTAACAGATTCCTCGCTTGGAATCATATTATTATTTTGTTTATAAATATCAGTCGGAAAGTCGCAACAATCAAACAACGTTTCTAATATGAAAATGGCGCGAATTTGCAAAGGGCGCCACATGCAAGTGGTGAAAATTAGAACTACATCTTTTGTCTCATTTACTCTTTAGTATTAAAGTGAGACAAACGTTTTGAGCAAAAGCGCTTCCAAGGAGGGTCGATCAGTCAGCTTATTTATTCTCGTAATGTGAAACTCCTTGTTGGAATTCTTATAATATTTATGGAAATAAAAAAAACCGTAATGAAAACGCACGGTGCTATACAACGGGGTATGCGGTAAAATAGGTATTTAGGTGAGAGTACACTATTTTACCGCACGTTCCGTTGTATGGTGCGTAATTTTAAACTTTCGAGCAATTTATACAGGCTTCGTAAATGTATTTTTTGAGCAATGTGTTGAAAATGTCATTTGTCATTCGTAGAAACACAGTTTTAATGATTTAGTGCAGGCGCTGTAAGTGGTAGGTGCAGATGAGACCATACTATCAATGCAGTTTCATTTGCACCATTAATGATGCACAATGGTGATATCAATATATATAACAATATTGGTATATAGGCGGACTTAATGCCATAAGGCATTCCCATTATTTCCCTTTGATTTTAAAGGTCTGTTTAAAAATTAATTGCTTATACAGTTGACAGCGTTGAGGAGGAGCTTTTTGACGCCATTTTTTATGTTTGTTGTTATGTTAGTTACTTATTTAGTATGTTATTTTAATTTATAAATGTATATAAAATTAAATTAAATCATTTCCTTCGCAAATTCTTAACAAAATAAATCTATCGAGCCATTGCTTAATTTAGTACACCTCTGCCTAGCCCTACGGGAATTACAGGCGTGACGTTATGTTCTACTAAAAATCAATATTGTTCTTTCCAAAATGAGCGAGATAACTTCGTGGGACACTCCCACTAATTAAATAAGTATATATTTTTGGATATGACTAATCATCAAGGGGTGGGTAGGGGGACGGAGGGTATAAAACTGGCCTAAACCCCCCCTTCACGGGGTTCAAGGATGGCTCTTAAGTGTGGTGCTGTTACATAGGTATATGATGAGGACTACCCCATCATTTCTAGAGTGGAGCAGCATAATATCGAGTGGACTAACGGACGCTACTTAAGGCGCCAAAAACGTAGCCCAGTTCTGGCCCGATTCAATTTTTTTGAATTTCATCGGTTTTTTTTTTAAATCAGCTGTGATACACATTTTGATCGTATAGGTATTGCATTAGGACCGTGACTGGGCCGTTTTTTTTTTAATTTTGTCCCTTTCCCAAACCCACAAGAATAGCCATACCCAGTCTCAATCTTCATCTGTTGCTGTGTGTCCTGAATCAAAAATATCCAGGAGCGTGTGATTCGAGAGCCCGTGAATACCCACCGCGTACCACGTAGGTCCAAAACTATATGCGTGTACTTTATTATTTTTATGTTTCCTCGGCAGAGTTCTTCTCTAACGACTTATTAATTTATATCGTAAAACAATTTACCTTTTGGCGCCTCTATAACATCAAAATATATTTTCCTTTTGGTTTCCACTTCTACATATTTGGTTCTTGTGCCATAACTATTGCTAGCTTTACATTGGTAGGTCACATTTTTGTTTGCTTTATTTATATCCAGAATACTGACATAGTCGTAAGAAACATCAATTAAATGCACCTGTAAAGAATATTGACATTCACATCCACACGACATAGAGACATGGAAGTTTTCAATATTTCGTTAGTATAAATTTAATGTCATCGGGGAAATCCTATTGCAATCAACCTGAAAAAACTAGCCATCCGGGCTGATGCAGAGAACTCACTAATGGATAGTCCTTATAATACTGGTCGATCTGGACACAAAAAATAACTTTGGATCGGTCCAAGGATATTTTTTATTTCTGTTTTTTTCAAGCATGCTCTGTCCCACTCCTGAGCAATGCCATTCCTACCATTTTTGCAAAACCGCCCGTGGCTCTTCCAGTATAGGTACCTATGTTTAGATTGTGATGCTAGCCAATTTTGGCGCTACATAAAAATCTATGGATAAACATGGGGTGCGTGCAGCGCACATATTATTATGTGCACTGCATGACCCTAAGTAGCCGCACTACGATCATGCTAACTGCCTTCCAAGTGTTCATACTAATACGAGTTCCAAGAGTAGATCAGTAAAGTAATTATAAGTTTGCTATACCTTAGCTGGCATCAGGATTCCAGTATCTTTTTCTGACCAAACAATATTAGGAGCAGGATAGCCGTGCACATTACATTTCAGTTTCAAAGGAGCATCGTATTCCGCGATCACTTTCGGCGCACCTTGAATCGTTATCTCAGGTGCTGTGTTTACTGCAGGTTCTGAAATTATAAGATCATACAATGAATGTCCTGCAATTTCTCGAGGATACTCTGTTGTAATAGGAAATTGCTGTTAATTTCGGTGTTGGAATATCTGAAGGTGGACCAACTAAAAAAAAAAAGGTATGTTATTTAACACAAGAAGGTATATGTGACTTCGGAGGTACCTGCTGATGGATCCTGCCGTGCAATGGGTGTTGGACCTGTTCTTATAACAGGCGTTCCAGTTTTCAAATCCTTTCCAATTATCTAGAAGAAAAAATAACTTTAATAACGTTTCCTAAGAAACAGTAATTTAATTATCAACCTTCAGGCGTATTAAAAAGAAGTATATTTTAAGAATAATATCAATTGTTATGATTTATGATGCGGAGAAATGAGGAAAATGTCGTGTGGAATGTTTTGGGTATGTATGGCTGTAAGAGCTTAATAAATGTTAGTAAATGGTGTGAAAAATAGTGTAGCTAGAAAGAGGTTGACTAATGACATGACGACTTATAGAGAAAATATGGAAGAAGAAGACATGCTGCGCCGACACCAAATAAATTAGGATAACAGCAAGAAACTGATGATGAACTGGTGTTTTTAACAGTCAAGCGATTGCCTACAACCCGCCCTCTCCTAGTAAGGGCTTGGTTTGGCCATGGTTTTAACGATTGTATTTATTGTCGTTTCAAGTAATTTTTTCGTATGTGTGTAACAGGTGTTTTTTTAGAGGCACTAATAAACCACAGAAAATGATTTTAATGTGCATGTAATTGGCTTTATTTGAAAGATAATATTTCATGCCATTCATGTTTTATTTCGGGTACCTATGTGGCCAATGCAGCTGGCGCGTACATGGTTCAAATAAAGCTAATCTTTTACGCGTGTCCAGATAGTGAAACTTAAATTAAATCACTTTTACGTTTTCACCAACTCATAACCATAACTATAATATAATAGCTACTGTATCACCAAAAATCACACTAATAAACACTTTGACTTTGACTTCGTGCTCAGCAGCTTACGACCACTAGACTAACGAGGCAGTGGCGGAGTTAAATTAATCATTAGTAATTAAGTTAGTCATGATCTCCCTAATTTTATCTTCGTCCGTACCTTTCTCATATTAAGTATCCAAACATTCTAGACATTTTATCTTTGACAGGCACTTTATTTGATACTATAAATTAAAACTTACAGTGACAAGGAACATAGAGTCCGGTGGATTACAAGATGGAGTAACGTAGAATTGTTCTTTCTTGTCGACTAGTGTTAGAGGCAGCTCTGCAATGACGTTGTTGTCCAAATCGAGGATTTTTGCTGTAGTGAGTTCGACTCCCTCCCCAAGTAACCTGATACCTAAAAATGCGTTGCCTCCTGAAAGATCAAATAAAATGTATAGTTAGTAAAGGGTGTAACAAGACCCTTAACGAAGCCGAAAAGCACTTGTTCTCCCCGTCATTGCGATCATTTTTTTGTTCTAGACCATACCTGGGAACCTTCTAGTTACGGAGATATTGCGGGTCAAAGTTCCAACTTTTTGACAACTTTTTTTATATATTGTTTTTAACGTAAGATTTTTACTGTAAACACCTCCACGACCCCCGTACCATTCAATCCATCCATCAGCACAATGTTTTATGTGCGTTATGGAGTCCTACCGTAAAACGTGATTTTCCACCCCAAAAAAAAAGATGTTTCCCAGTAATAATTTTTGCATAAAGTTACTTAGTTTGATGTAAATAATGCTTGGTTGACGGCTTCGTTAAGGGTCTTGTAACACCCTGTATAAAGTTCAAGCAAATATTTTAATTACAAAGAGAATAGAACCATGATAATATTTCGCCCGCTATACTATAGCTGACCAGGGAGTTGTCATTAACCCTTTCCCTGTGCCATGGACCGCGTCATGTGGTTCAAGGTGAATAATTGAGTCTTCTTCGCGGACAGTAAAATGATAATCGAAAAAAAACACACTCTTCGCGCTGCTCCTAAGATTTCCCCAATGGAAACAAACAATACACATTTTAAATAAAAGGTAAACTAACAGGCCTGTCTGGACTCTTTTGTATATTTCGAAGACATACATTGAATTTGTAAATATCGCTGGAAGTAATGACGGGTCACTAGTTGAAAAATAAAATATAACTATCATAATCGTACCTGGTGGCGGTCTTGTGACAGTGTCTTTCATAGAAGTGGGACTGTCAATGGAGAACCCGAGCTGAAAGTTGAGATCACTCTTGGCGATCATGATTATGTGAACTTCACCCGTGCCTTCGATTTCCACCTCATAGTCTCCAGGTTTTGCATTATTGAGTCTCCTGACCTGTCGACACAAATATGGATCAACAATTAGGTCTAAAATACAGCCTGCAGACAAATCTCACGGGTTCAACTGAAGTATATTCCACCCAGAGAGTTAATATACAAAGTAGAATCATTCGTACACTTACGTTTGTAGTAAAAAAGATTAGTCACCTAATATTGTTTTCACGGAGGAGGTGGAGGAACGCTATTATTTCTAATATCATAATGTTGGAATCGTTCAACATAATGAGGTATTATGGAAATATAATTAAAAAACGTTACACAAAGCCGAAACGGCCACATCGGTAACTGCGGCAAAAAATAACAGATATCTTTAAAAGAAAAAAATAAAAAGACCGTTTATGTACTTTGATTTGTTCTTAGATTATTTTAAGAAAAAGGTAATCTTGGTAAGCAAGTAGGATGATCTGAGTGCTGACTGCATACTGCATGCAAACATTATGCGCTAGGTCGGTACGCACCGCCATGTTATCTTTGCCGGAGACAATAGGTTCCGTGGGTGGTTTGCTTCCGCCTGGACCAGTTACTTCTCCGATCTTAGAACCCGATCCAGTCAGAGAAATCAACACGGCTCCAGTATGGGCATCCACATTAAACTGAAAACAAACAAAAACATTGTATAACAATAGTGTTCCGATAAAAAGAAATGATAATAATCATAAGCTTGTAAATGAGAGCTGTGCCCTGTTTATCAAAACTAACAAGTCTACACGTTCACAAGTTACACTTAACAAGGAAGTTTTTACCACTTCGTGTAAATTACGTTTATCAAAAAAAAACTACAGGGCTTGTAAAATTGAACACTTAAGTTGTACTTGTAAGTTCTAAAATCAAAAATGTATGCCACATTCTTTTCCCGCCATTTTTTTTGTTATTAATTGAATATCCCTACTTCTTTCTAGCTGAATGGTATATTGTCTGTGCCTAATATTTACGGGACATAAAAAAGTAGGAGCGACAAAGTATTCCCGCCTTTTACTGTACTATATTCCTTCAGAGGATACGCAGAGTCGCCCTTGTGCAATAGGTCTTCAGATATTTTCAAATTGCTCATTTATCTGACTGTTTCATAAAACTCTACTGTCATGGGTGCTTCCAGGCCATTTAGCATAGGAATAGTAAAACTTTTTGTTAAGACCGCACAAAACCAATTAGTTAATGGAATGATCTACGAATACTTCTTTATGTTGATGTGGGGCATCAATTTTTATCAAGGTACCATCTCTACAACCACAAATTAATGGCATTCCTTTCAACGTATATCATTTCAATATAATGTATTAAAATTAACTCTTTTATTTTAAATTTGCTAACCTACATTCTACAATTTATATTTTATTTGACGAACCAATGTAGAGCACTTCGTAATTAATTAATTTAGTTGACAGGGCCTGGTTTCCGGTTTGTATTTATTTCTAAATGACTACGCAAAATATTAATTAATTAATTGTTCCAATTTTTCAGCTAAGTGAAAGAAGGCTTGAAGTCGAAACCTTTCGTTAAATTCATAGATCGTCTCCATATTATTATGTCCGCAGTCAACTCTTGTTCTATAAGTTCTATTCTAATATTTTTATCATCGCTTGAGTCACTTGAAGAAACTGAACTTGAATGAAAATCAAATTTAAAAATATATTGCGTGCTAAGCACGACACTTGTAAGACGGAATGGAGAGTCGCCGGACACTCTCTGGATTTGCTATGATTTTCTACAAATAGTAACCTTCAAGGGATTTTTGATGAATAAAATCACGAATACAAGTGTAAAAATATACTTGTGAAATAAATAATGACCCTTGAAACTCATAATTTAAACGTGTAGTTTTGATAAACACATATTTGTAATAATTGTTTGAATTTGAAAATTGCTTGTAATACAAGGCTTGTAAGTTTTGATAAACGGCACTGAACTCTCTCTGTTACATAAAAACACGTCGGTACTAACTTTAACTTTGTGGGTGCCGGGAGGGTACTTTTTGTTGACGAGCGAAACTCCTCTGCCCGTAATAGACTCCTCAATATATTTTAAGATCTGTTGACAAAAGTAAACACAAGTTGGTCAAATACCTAATTCAGAAATAATTTGTAAGAAATCGGACCAGTCAGTTCGGGGGACAGTGATGAAACAAATTACACAACGTCCTGCCTCTAACTCACGACCTATGGTGGTAAAAGGACAATGGGAAACAAATGTATGGGGTCTGGGCCCACCCCTCAATAGTATCATGTGTTATACCGTTGGATAGGCCTTTTTAAGCGGAATATTAGTTACTATTAAAACTATGATCAAATGTTAGTACTTTCGGAGATATGACGTCCTATAGTCGTCTCAGTCTAACTTTTTCTTTATGGATATTTATAACCACTGTGTAGTCCATTAAACAATGCTGGGGTCAATGATAAAAATAACGACAATCAGTGTCCAAGGAATAGGCGGGTCAAAAAGTACAGAAGACAGTTGTTATCGATCGTTCAAAGCAACACACAAAACTCTGGCGACGACTAGCGCAAGCGCGTCACTGGCCAGTGGTCGCAACTTAGTTTTTTTTTTGTATTTTTTTTAATGGCATCTAGCTGTTCAACCAAGGAGGTCGTCGTCTTCGTAATCTGTGTAGTGTTTGTTATAATGAAGTAAAATACGATCATTAATTGCTTAGATTGCCAGTATAAGACGTAGTATAACTCCGAAACTACTGACTTTTATCCTTAGTCGTAATACGGTAAGTTTTATTCTGCAAAAAAATACCAATTCATTCATCAGTTTCTTATTTCTGTTGAGAGGTGAGCCCACCATTACTATTAAGATCTGGGCGCGGGTCACTTGATAATGATCCGCGTGCCATATGTATGAAATGCTTACGTCCTTGACGTCGTCTTTCATCATTTCGAAAACTTGTCCACCCGTAGCCTGTGCCACCTGGTGATACACTTGATATTCAGCATCACTAGTTGATCCACAATCGCCAGTCAGCAAAAAAACAACCTGAAAAGAGAAATACCAACTTACATGAAAACCTTAAATTCATTGGCAACTTACCGGTATATTCTGAGATCCCGCCTAAGATCGTCCTTCACCCAAGTGTTGATTTCATCAGGCAACCTATTCGTAATAAAACTATTTTTCATTCAGTATTACAGATCAGTGCAGGTCGGCCTTAGACGAGATCTTAGGCTATTTGTTTTGATACAAATGTTTCAATTCTATAGGCAAGGGGGGACAGGGAGGGGGTAGGGGGGGTGTGGGTTAGATTGTAGTTAATACGTTCTCGAAACAAGCAAACACCAAAAATATTGACCTGACTCTGTTTCTTCTGAGAAAGACTCATGATTTGCTCCAACTTTTCGTAGTCCTTAGCTGAAGCATCAGTGAACACATACAAGTAGGAAAGCGGCAAGCTGTGTGTGAGGCCTAGCTCGATGCCTGTCATTGCTTTTTCGGGACAATCAAAATTATAATCACTATTAAGATGAATGGATGCCAAAGCTCTTTTAAACTCATTTCGATCTTTAGTGATGGTTCGTACTTCGGCTTCTGAAATAAGATATTAATATCATGATTAGTGACTTTTTTTCTTAAGTTTATTGTATCACCTTATAATGTGCAATAAGAAACTGTTTATACAATATGTTAAGAAAACCCTGTCCGAACCGTGACGGTATTATTAGGTATCAAGATTAGATTCTATACATGTAATCCTTTTTGCGTAAAAATACCCCGATATTTGTTTTAAAAAAAAATACTAAAATGAGGAAACGACGGCGACCACGGCGAAACTCCGGTCGCTTCTCGAGTAGTGACGTCATAAACAAACAATTGACGATCGAACATACTAATGCCTCATTATAATTTGGGCACAAATATCAGGGTTTTAAAATTTTTAATAGGTTTACTTTCATTAATATTTTATGTTTCTTATTTTATTTGGTAGTGTCATTGGTATATAAGCCCCTTTCGGATCGGAGAGGTTTTTTAACATATTGTTTAAGTAGTAGCTATAAAGTCAGTACTCATCATCACTCGTAAATAACAAAACTTTGGTAAAACCCAAAGATAAGAACGCGTAGCTATCTTATACATATTAATGTTGAAATTTACAAACTAGGCTCTATGGTAATCGCTGACAGATATCACTTTACTCATAGGTCCATGATAAGATGGAATGATGTGTTGTGTGGTGTGTGATGTGATGTGATGTGTGTATGTGTGTGGTGGCAGTTCGTCCCTCGACTGTCAACGAAGAAGAAATCCGACATTGAGTATTTCAACCTTGTCAGTCTGTAAATAATTGTTTTCACATTGTATTTAATATTATTATCAACGAATTGTGAATTCCTCTGAAAAGTTCCCATGCGTTTTATTGGTGATCTCGACGTGATAATAAAAAAGAGTTGGCGATTCTGTCAGACAAGATTCTCCTGCAGGCACAACCACATATATATTGTCGCAGTTGCCACAACTTACTGGCAATATACTCTACATCCATAGAAGAAAAGATTAATATTCTGACAAAAGAAATCACAGAACTCAAGACAGCTCAATCAAGTCATAATCGATGCAGACCAGTCAGCAGATATCGCTCAAGATCACGTACATCTAGCAGGCCCAATCAACATGGCACACAGCGCAGCAATGCACCGCGACGAACCATCATCGCAAGTTTGGTAAATAAACAGAAAGATATATGCACCCATGTAGTTTCGAAAACAGCAACGCAACTTTGGGGAACTAAAACTAGCGTTGCATGAGTTGGGAACCGGCGCAAAGAAAATTTCGTCCACCTATTCATAACAGACAGAAACTCACGTCTGACATTTTTAAGTGATACTAGTCAGAGAACGTCGCCGACTGATTTTGGTATGCAAGCAGCGCAGCGAACCATTAAATCATTCCAACGTACGAGGAGAAGACATAATTGGGCCACAATCTGCGAAGACTCTGTAGCTGGAGTCATTAAGCCCATTATCGGTACCAACTTCATCAACTACTTTTTTACATTAGCCAGCCATTGTCGACAAAGTTACCAACCTCATCGTCGAGGCATCAGTCACATATTCCGCCGAGCCGACCATAAGAAGTATCGACGTTGACCAGACATAATATCACCAGGTTATCAGCAAGTTTCCGAACATCTTACGGCCGTCATGCATGAATGATATTCCAAAACATCGTCTGGAGTAGCACGGCGTACCCACCGGCCCACTAATACCGACACAGTTAGACTAGACCATTACCAACACATCGATACCTGTCCGTGAAAAAGGAATTTTCGTCGATGATGCAGCAATGAATATCAGAAGCAAGTCGAAGTTTTTGGTTCGGCCCACTGTACGTCGTACCTAAGAAAAATGGTTACGTTGGCGTTTGCAGAACCACTACAGAAGGCGACTACAGAAAGATTAAGCCTTCTGTAGTCAACGACATTACAAAAACCAGACCGCTATCCAATACCACGGATCAAAGACTTCACAAATCTACTACATGGAAAGAAAATCTTCACTACCCTCGCCCTAAATCTGACTTACAAACAACTACCTGCATTATGAACATTACATCGAGAAAACAGTCATTACAATACCCTTTGGCATATTCAGAAGTGCTGTAAAGATTAGACAGGCCGCACGGTTTTTGGCAGAGAAAACGTCAAGTTGTTGGATATGGAGAGCCATGCGATGGAATGAAACCACCACTAGACAAAGTCAACGTTAAGTGCTTACTCCAAGCAAACGTACTTTTATTGGCATCGATTAATTTTGACCGAGACTGAATACCTACTAGACGCAGCCGACACACCAGCACCTTAAGAGGTGGACGTTCACACGCACACGTTCTTGAATAATTTTAAATAGTGTGATAAGATGAATATCAACTGGAGCGCAGTGTATCGCAAACGTATCCTATCGACCGCCTTAAAGCGGCATTCAAACTCTACGTGGACGAACATTACAGCACGGACACTGCAATGATCTTCAGCTACAGACACAGATGAGCATAGAAGGTCCGACAGAATTGTGAAGCTGCTTCGTTCGCTTCACTCAGGGTTAAATATTATTGCTGACAGCTCATCGAAATTAAAGCGATGAAGAAATTAGACATCAAATATTTTCAGCCTCGTCGGTGTGTACAATTGTACGGTGGGCTGCATCAATTGGGTACCGTTGTATTAAAGCTTTAATACAACTGGGATACCTATGTAATACTGCCTTGTATTATTTATTCTTATCAACGAATCCTGATTTTCTTGAACATGCCCAAGCGCTACCATTAACAGCCAGTTTACTAAGGTACTGCTAAATGAAATGATGAAAGGTACCCTACGTCCGTTTCTGTACGTACACCTGACAACGTATTTGTGCAAAATTTCAAAAGGTAACAAACAAACAAACTTCGCATTTATAATATTAGTTATAAAGTTAGGATTAGAATAAGTAAGAAGTAAGATTAACCTAGATTTTAGATGACTTATAAAATAATTAAATGTTATCACGATCTTTGTCCAGTAAAATTCAAGTTCATCAGACAATGTACTTCTCGTAAGCTAGACATAAGTAGGTGTAATAAAAAGTTTAGCATTCGAAAAGGTCATTTCTTATGGGATGGATGGATTTTCCATTCAGATTCAGAGTGTCAAAGGAAGCAGTTACATTTTTCAGCATGATGTTGCAAGGACTGACCCCAACGACAGTAAAGCAAGTTTATCTTTAGTTTGTTAGAATTAATGTTTTTGGACGATACAAAACATGTAATATTGGCATTTGTAATACCATCCTTGCTTTTCCAGTGTCCGATAAAGCAAAAGAATTGTTTATGCTAGTTATAGGTAGATCGTAAGTTAGTGTGAAATAGTTCGTAAGTAATTTGTTTTCCTGCACTGGGCGATGTGTTCGCTAAGCGACAAAGCCCTATAATCACATTAAAAAATCTTCAGTTTCTTTGTATAAGTACTCCTTCCAATACTATAGATTATATATAGGGTGACTGGTAATTAGTGACCGATACTTAAACACGCGATTCTACTCATGATAACAAACAACTTTCCCAAAGAAACTTTTTTTTTTTAAACTCATTTAATTTTATCACAATAACACAACAGCTGTAAGTATGAAATTCCCACGCGCGCGCTTTTGACCTATCAACTGGTAGCCGCGTGACGCCGTTATGTCTCATTAAATTAAAAAATAATATCCAAAAACTGCGTGTTCCACAGTAGTCTTAAGTATAACTACTTTTAAGATGCAACGTATGTCCGGATAACTACAAAATATCTAGGAACGCGCGCGCCCAACATAAAAAGTAGGCACAATCTATCAGCTGATAGTCTGACCTCGGGAAGGGGCAAAAATGTACTTGTACTGTAGCGTCTCGCGCTCCCCACCCGCCCGCACCCTTTGCCTCAGTGCAGTAATGACGTAAAACACTAAAAACAGTCACCCCGGAGAGCGCGTCGCAGGCGCATGTTTTGATTTTCTTTGATGCCCATGCGCGCTATGCCGTACAATTACCCAGCGAGTGAGTACAGTGATAATATGGTGATGTGTTACTACTCGGAAGGCGGTAATGGCGAAGCATTAAAATACATACATTTTGATTGCCATGCTTCTGATTCAGACTCAAATATCGTTAACAGACTGCTAGTCCAAAGCCTAGAAAAGTGTGATGGGAAACTTGGAATAACTTGAACAATTCCCGGTGTCGAGAAGTCAGGTGGTAATGTAGCTGTATCTTTGCCGTTTCTAAACATCGTGTAGGTAACAAAACAAACGCAATTTCTGAAGTTAGTTTGTTTAGATAGAAAGATAATGCATTTAGGTATTTATAAAGTGCCAAAATACTAGATAATTTATTATTTATTTTACTCTCACCGTGTCGTAAACAGAGAAGCTTTATGTAGGTACATCACTGTGTACCTAAATGGCCACGCGGCGGCCGGAGTGTCGTCGCGTGTGCAGCGAAGGCCTACGCTCCGTGGCTCAGTTTTTGATGTCATTGGTTATTATTTTTTAATTTAGCGGCTACCTAAACATGTAGGTACCTACCTACACTGCTTATGTACACCGATAACGTCACGTGGCGGCCGGCCTGTGTGGTCGGGCGCGGGCGCCGCTTACTCTGCTTACCCACCCATTGTAATGAGACATAACGGCGTCACGCGGCTACCAGTTGATAGGTCAAAAGCGCGCGCGTGGGAATTTCATACAGCTGTTGTGTTATTGTGATAAAATTAAATGAGTTTAAAAAAAAAGTTTCTTTGGGAAAGTTGTTTGTTATCATGAGTAGAATCACGTGTTTAAGTATCGGTCACTAATTACCAGTCACCCTATATATGTATAATATTAATAAAATATTAGGTAGGTAAGAAAGAAGGTAGGTCCTATTTACGCCAGAAATCTCTTCTTATATAAAACATCTAACATTATTGAATATAATATTGTATTAAAATAAGGACACCATTACTAGGCGTCAAGTTTATGTCTACATTTTGTTCATAAACCCCATTAAATTCCATATTAAAATACCTAACAATGTTACACAGTACTTGCTCTGACTCGCGATTTCACCCGCGCCGCTCGGCTTCTAAGTTTCGTAGCGTACTGTTAGATAGCCTATAATCTTTCTCAAGAATTTGGCTACAAAATGCAAAAAGATTTTTCAAAGCCGACTGGTAGCTGAACAGATTATTGTTTAAAAAATTTTGTAATAATAAATTAGGTATCAATAATTAAATTTCGATAAAAACAGCAAAAGCGTTCGTACAGATTACATACACATCAACCAACTTATCTGCAGGCGGGAAACCACAGAACTAAAGTGAATGTACCAATTTTGACATATGGATGCAAATTTTCTTGAAAATCAACACCACCCTTTTTTTTTTTTTTACCGATGGGAAATCATCAAATAACCCCTCCCGCTCTGGGCTGAGCAGGAGGGAGTGTCAGACTTTTACTGACTAAAACCCATCCATGTTCCTTCCTTTGCCCTTTGTGTTCCAGAGCCGCGATATCTCTTTCCCTTGCTGATTACTTTTATTGTTGATGAAGAAACTGGCTGTTTGTGTGTCACTACCAATTTTACTCTTAACTGTAGGTACTTTCAATTCATTTTTTGTTTTGATGTACATAACTAAATACACGTGATAAAATATTAGAAAGTAATTTAATGTTTTGCAATTATAAAATTTGGTGAGCCACAAAAAAACAGCATTTAAATAATTTGGTCGGCATACAAAGATTTTGTTTGCAATTAAAAAAATCAGGCAGCATTCCTTGTTCCGCAAATAATTTTGATAATGGTCATTTTAATCATAAATATGCAGCTTACAATAAAATTAGTATGCATAATAAACATTCAGTCCGCAAAATAAATACTTGATCAGCAAGATTTCATGATTGATCAGCAGAGAAAACATGTCTATAAGCAGTGTATTTGATTGGTATGCATATTTAAAACATAGTGAGCAAAATAACTAATTGGTCCCAAAAGTCCGATTTTAGGACCTGAGGAGCGTAGGCCGAAGGCCGGCGGAGCTCCGACGACATGGCTGACGGGAGATAGGGCGGAGCTTTTTTTATTTAAGCCCGATCCGACCATCTGTTCAGCGTAATTTCTATTTTTAGACAAATAAAATATTTTGGCAACTTTTATATGCAGCTCAAAATAAATTTTTTTGCTTATCCTCTGAGTGCTTACCAAAATTTTATTAAACAGAAGCAGCTCATTGCAGCTTATCCCTTGGACCGTTCCTGCGTCTCTCAGGAAATAATAAACAAGTAATAAACAGTTTTTAATATGCTGTACAAAAATAATTATAGCCATCCAGAATGACATAAATTGCTGATTGATTTTGGAATGTTTGCTGGCCATGAGTTGCTGATCAATTAGCTATTTCTGCTCACAGATTATATTTTTCTGCTCACAAAAATACTAATACTATGCTAACCATTTAAACAACACCCTAAAATATTTAACATTGGTACTTACGCGGGTCGTTAAATGTGACTATAACGAAATTTTCTATTTGGGATGCCTTGGAGCTCAACACTTTCTCAAATATTATCTCGACTTCCTCTTTTACTGAACTTATTTCTTCCGTCATTGACGCCGTATAGTCGATTACAAATGTTAAACTGCTTTTTATAATTTCTCCTTGTACATAAACTGCACATGTTTGTACAATTAGAACAAAACACAACCCGTAAGAAGCCATATTCAACACTGATGCTACTGCTTCAGTGGATTATATTATATGATCCAGTAATGTGAACCTTTAATAAATATGCATCATATGAAATTGATACGAGTGACCTGATGACATGAGAGTTCAGCAAATTCTTCAGACTTATGTTTCGGGAATCCCTAAAGCCGAAATAACAAGTGTCTCAGCAATCTTTATTAATTCAATCCACTATCTAGTTGATTCAACAAGTTGAGCACTTTATTAGACATAATCGTTAAGGCAATAACCACGCATACTTTTGGGTATTGCCATACGCTAAGTCAAAGGTCCCATGTGCGCTTTAGCTATTTGGGTTTGACTTCCTCAAATGAATTGTTGATGAAACCAAATGATGTCAAAATGATTAAAAAAGTAGATGATGAAATGATATTTATTTATTTTTGTGAGTAGGTTGGTAAAACACTTAAACTTGTCAACATTTTGTATAAACTGCATGAAGTCGGAGTTTCCTACCTACCTGACCACTGATCTACCTACTTACCTTTATAATCGATTATCCATTGTTCCTTAGTATTTCCGTCTTTGAAGCGTTTGCGTGACCAGTGACTTATTCGAACTATATGTAAGTGGTCTAGTTTTATTCCATTATTAATTTAATAGATAAGAATTTAGGTAAAGAGAGTCGCGCAGGTAGTTAGCACGTCCATGGGGCTCTGCGGAGCGCCAGTGTGGGCGGACAACCTGACGGCCCGCAATACCGCCATCTTGCGAAGACCGCAGACAGCGAAGGTGGTCAGGGTGATAGAGAATACCGTACGGTGTCCTTCGAGGCGGCAAGCCTTTTGCCCGGATTGATGACCTTAATACTGAAGTGGAGATAACATCGCCTAGCTTTTATCGCAGACCTTGAACAAATGTTTCGTCAAATTTGGGCACATGAAGACGACTAAAACTTACAAAAAATAGTTTGGCGAGATTCTCCTGATCAATTTGTACAAGAGTATCAACTAACTACAATCATTTAAGGCACCAAGGCCGCTCCTTTTTTGCAATTTTAACAGGCAGTTAGCTAATGACGAGCTATCAAATTACCCGCATGTAGCTCTAGCAGTGGAAGAATATTTTTACATGGATGAATTGGACGGTTCCGATTCTGCAGAGACAACAAAACAATTTAAATAGAATAGAAATGTTTCATAGGCTGTTAAAAAAAATCTGCTGTTTCCTACAAAAGTGCAATACCTACCTACATGGTCAAAATGTATGGAAGACCAGATTTTTTTTAAATAACCGTCTCTTCCATCCTGTATACAGCAAGACTTGAAACTACTTTTCAAGACGGGTGATTTCAATTTACGGAACTGAAGGTCTAATTCCGACAATTATTGCGATCAAGAACGTTACGACTTCAAACAAACAGAATCAACGAAAACATCGGACTTTCACTGGAATCCTGGACAGGACATTATCACATTTCAATCAAGGATTAACGATACTAACGATACACATCCTACGAAGCGGAAATTACTGTCTGCAATATCCAAACTCTTTGACCCTCTCGGATGGCTCACTCTAGTTTATAACTAAATAACCTAGCTAAACAACCAGATAAATTAAGCAAGAGTGGACAAAAATTAAACAAGATGTGTTAAACTTAAATCGATGTCAAATACCTCGATGGATTGGTACTGACACGGCCGGTAACAATATCTAGTGACGCATCGCAGAAGGTATATAATTATGTATGTACACGTGTCGTATATTGCAAAATAACAAATTAACGACGAACAACTTAAACAACTTTTTAACGAAAATAACTTTACTGGTTGTGACATCAAGATTGGTATACTACAAGCTCTAGATGAGAAGAATTTTTCTTTGCCCAAATTGGAGTTAAGTGCAAATCTGCTTTCTAAATTTATTATTAAGGCAAGTTTCCTCGATCACAACATCAAGGTTTACGGGTAAATTGATTCCATGGCGGTTCTGGGATGGATACAAGGAGATCCCGATCGCTGGAGAGTGCGACAAATAGCCAAAGAGATGCCTTCCGGATGCTGGCGATATATTAAGTCCTGTAAACTCCTACACACGTACACTTACACGTGCTAGCACGGTTACGGCGCTTGCTAATCCGAAAATCAAAAAACCCAACAACACTCTACTTAAACTTATCGGAGCTTCGCAACGCAAAGGCCGTAATAATCAAAGAAGTCTAGTATGTGGAATTTTACCAAGAAATGCATAACCTGAAGAAAACCGAGTGTTCATTACAAGCAAGATTTTGAATTTGGACCCGTTTGTGGACGAAGAAGGATTACTTCGTGTGAGTGGAAGACTGCATCAGGCTGCGATCAATCCTGATCTTACCCTATAATTTTAGCCTATCAGCATTGTTTGATGGAATTAATAATAGGAAACGCACATAAACTTACGTCCCACAGCGGAGCTCGAGTAACTCTGGCTTGCATCAGGCTAAAATATTGGATCATCGGGGGAAATAATGCAACGAAAAAACAAATACGTAAATGTATTATCTGTAGAAAACAAAGCTAGAAAACTACAACTCCGGATTGGGAGACTTTCCTGCAGCAAGAATCAATCCATCTCGTCCCTATACGCAAACTGGCGTTGATTATACTGGCCATGACTAACAGGGGTCGTGATGTCAAGGTAACTAAAGATATTTGTCAGTTTTGTTTGCATGGTGACGAAAGCCATGCATTTGGAACTAGTCTCCGAGCTCAGGACGCGATCTTTCGCCGCCGCCTTACGCAGAATAGCGGTTGGAATAGGTACCGCTTGTCACTTGCATAGTGACAATGGCTGTAACTGCGTAGGAGCCAGTAGGTTCTATAAAAGGAGTATCAAGAACTGCAGAAAATTATTGATGACAATCTAATGTCTGAGATCGTGGATAAGGAAATCACGTGGCATTTTAAAGCTAGTTCAAGGCCATCAGCAGGTTGCCTGTGGGAAACTGCCGTGAAAAAATTCAAGTTGCACCCAAGAAAGAAATCGGTGAACAAAAATTTACTTATGAAGAGTTCACCACACTTCTAACCCAAATTGAGGCCAGTTTGTGTATGAGCGATTGTGCGGTGACAGTTTCATTATCTATATCTATACTAATACTATAAAAAGGTAAAATTTGTTTGTAATTTGTATGTACCCCTACATACAAATTACAAACAAATTTTACCTTTTTAATCTCTGGATCTACTGAACCGATTTTGAAAATTCTTTCACTAATAGGAAGCTACATTATCCCCGAGTGCCATAGGCTATATTTACAACGTGCCCGTGGGATAATTTCCGACAAAAAGGCGAACACATTTATTCAAGACTAGCGTCTTGAATAAATGTTTTACTTGTTATGTCGAAATTCTCAGTAGCAGCAAGCTAGATATCTTTCACGTTTATTTTCCCATGCAGCAAGTAGGTATGTTCCTATGTGGCATAAAGTAACTACTATGCAAATGAAATATTATACTATCTGCACCATCAGATATAACAGTTGGTGTATGTAATTAGATACGCCTTACCTTTACGGTTTGAGGAAAAAGGCGTGATGAAATACTTTTACTGTCTCTTTGGTCTAGTGATAGCAAGGGCGATTGCCAATTGCTGAGCAAGAGGAGGATTCCTAGATTGAGTTTTCCATCAGGATTTTCTCAGTCATAACAATAGGTTCGCCCATTGTTACAAAATGAAGAAGGACCCACCCGCCCCCCCCCCTTGCCCCTTCCCTCGGGGATTACAGGTGTGAAAGTTTTTAGTGTGTATTTATTGTTCGTAGTGCATGTATTGTATGCTGTATTTATCTTGCAATTCTACAAGAAAAGCGCCGACACAACGAAGCTCGACGAAATCCCAGAGAAACAATTTGAAATTAATCAGAAAAGAATAGCGGAGGAGTAGGAAAAACATAATTTCCACTTCCCTCCAGCATTCATTCATTTTTTATCAGCATTCTTGTAGATTCTGAATTCTACTATGCACTTGAGAGAAAAGAGCCGGCTAGGAATTTGAGAAATTGGTATTTGAAGAAACTATAGCCATCGCGCTGCTTCAAGCCTGTCGTCGTAGAGTGCGATAGCTGCAGCTCAGACCGATTATAAATATCACAGATTTGACGAGATAGACGTTTCGTATTCCCCTTCGACCCGAGTCGATCTCGATAAATTTCATTTAAATTTTTAAACGTTCACTTTTCGAATTTGTTTGGTAGTACTCTAATCACGGCCGTAAAAATGAGGCATTTTAGTCATTTTTTGCTGACAAAAAAAGGAAATGACAGGGACGTGTCTGCAGTAGGTACACATTGACTTAATGAAAAAAAAAATATCCCTCTAGGGGCATTATTCAGGAAGAAAAAAGGAGGATACATTTGTATGGAGAATCGCAGCCCCTGTTCACTCTTAACGCACAAACAAAACATCCCATAACGGTTCTAGTGCAGTCAAACAAGTAATTTTTTCGTGTGTAAATAGCTATTCTTTGGAAAAAAAATTGCCTTCCTATCAATTTTAAAAAATATTTGCTCTTTGCACTTTGTTATCATTTCACTGGTTTGTATATTGTTTGAATCTGCACAAACAATAACTTTTATTCGTGTTAGGGAACTCCGATGTTGATATTTATATCAGCAACATTATTGTACTTTGACACGTAGGTAAAAATTACGTATGAGTGAGTTACAAAGTTGGAAAGGGGAATTGCTATTTTTAACCTACTTTCTTCAAAAAAGAGGAGGTTCTCAATTCGGTTTAGGAATTTGTTTATTTTTTTGTTTTTTATCTCAGAACTCCGTCATTTGTAAACCGATTTGAAAAATTCTTTTTTCATCTGAAAGGATAAGTATGCTTCCCGATTGGTCCCATAATATTTCATCAAAATCGGTTTAGGAATTTGGTTGTTTTCCTCACGTTAATTGTCACATCACGCGACGTCGCGTGCTAGCGCTCTGATGTACATCACGCGACGCCGCGTGATATTTGCTAGTTAAATTTGTCACACTTCCCGATTTCTGATTGAGCTGAAATTTTGCACGCATGTGTATATCGTGAGACAATGCAAAATTATGATGACATGGAGCTGATCTGATGATGGAGCTGGAAGGTGGCCATACGAACTCTGTAATAAAACGACGCAACGCCGTCGAGTTTGGACTCGTTTGATTTGTCTTGACAAGTACTGTATTCCTAAATGGTAACCAGGGTCTGATGATGGAGCTGGAAGGTGGCCATAGGAACTCCATTAAAACGACATAACCCCATCGAGTTTGGATTCGTATAATTCATCTTGTCGAATACTTTGTCACTAGATGGTACCCAGGGTCTGGTAATGGAGCTGGAAGGTGGTCACAGGTAGTCCGTAATAAAATGACACAATCCCATCGAGTTTGGGCTCGTATGATTCGTCTTGACGATTACTTTAACTAACTTCTAGTTACAATGTATAAACTAATTCATGACAAGAATTTGTGTGGTATACTACAACTAAAATGGGTAAAATAAAAATCCTTTCTGCGAAAACGAAACCAACTTAAAAAAAAACACTAAAAAAGTCTAAAATAACTTTACTTTCGGAAGTCGGTGTCTTTGTTTGTATCTTTTTCGTCACCGACTTCCGAAAGTAAAGTTATTTTAGACTTTTTTAGTGTTTTTTTTTTAAGTCGGTTTTGTTTTCGCAGAAAGTTTTTTTAATACTGTCAGTCGGTTCACTCAGAGATAAGACCATCTTCGGAAAGCTAGAAAACACTAACGAATTTAATAAATAGCTTTATTGTATTTAAAACAAAAAAAAACTAGCTTACATTATCATTTAGCTTTAGCTTGTATTTATAGCTTAGGCAATAGTTACAGGATACTAATAAATTTTAAAATAAGTGTTTCTTTTTTAGCTACCTATGTTGAAATGATGATGAAGTGATATTTTTTTCCCGACTTCAGCAAATACAAAAGGAAAGCTTATAATTTTAGCAATCCATTCATATATAACGGTAGGTATATTTGTAAAAAAAATGTTCCATCGTAGCTCCTAACTACTGAGCTGATTTTGATGAATGAGGTGTCAATCGTCAGTAATTAAAGTTCTTATTTATTTGTGTTTTGTGTAATCGGTTTGACGGCACGTATATTTACGATACCATTCTGTTTAGATGTTAGCGTTTTTTTTACATCTGGCCCCTTAAATTAAATCACTGTTATCATGAGTAAAAGTGACGAAGTAGTATGTTTGAGTGTAAACGATGAAGCAAATGGATCAGCAGAGCTGCGGTGACTATACTGAAAAAAAGATGTATAAATGATTTGAAAACTATTATAAATTAGAATGATGAGAAAAAATGCGATTGAGAATAGTTAGAGACATCCACATATTGGTGCCGTATAAAATTAATTAATTGTTGATCAAAATATTATGTCATCTTTTTTGTTAACTGTACTTTAAATTCTTTTTTCTTATGGTCCCAAAATACTACTCAAAAATAATTATTGCATAAAAAGGTGGAATCCGGGACCGCGGTCCCGGTCCCAAAAGCCCCACAACCCCGATAAGCGTAGTCCAAGTCCAATATTAGAACATAAAAGGACCGGAAAAACGGTTGAGATGGATTTGTAACTGTAGGCAGAAGTGCAAAACGATTGAATAAAAGCATATCTAAAAATAAAAAGAGTAAACCTAGTTTAGATAAGGAGAACAAATGTACGGAAGAAAAATAATATGTATGATATCAAAAGAAGTTTTGCCAAAGCGAATGGGACTGGCTAAGTTATTGAGGGGAAAAAAACTAGGAAACAGGTGTCAATCAACCCTTGAAATCGGTTTATCATACTGGAATAATCAAGAAGAATATATATATATATCGATGTAGTTCGATTCCCGCTCTTGTTTAAAATATTTGTGTTGCCAGTAATTGGTGGATCCTGAGTTTGAAAACAAGTCATTTCAGTAGGAGCAAACTTAAAGAATACGAATGAAACCATTATAATATTATCATGTTAATTTTATTATTTAAATAAATGAAATAACAATGATTATTTTCGTAAAATAGAATAAATAACAATACTATAATGATTGCAAATAGGTGCTTCAACTTTAGCAAACTAAATAGTATTATTCTAAGGCATATAAGATGAAGGCATCAAACTACCATCGAAAAGAACATAACTCATGTCAGGACTGAAGCGTCCGTTGTAACCGAATGCCTTTTCAAATTCGATTATGGAGCAACAATACGTGTAGCCGTCCTCAACATTTTGCCAGTTAGACGGTTCTATCCAGCTGATACCAGCTCCGCAGATGTCAGGACACAGAACGTGCTTCAAAGCTTCCGCTGCAGTCAATTCAGGAATGTTGATCTGAATTATTGCGAGAGATGCTGTCTGAGCGGGATCTTGAACTACCTGAGAATTAACAAAAATATCATTCGGCTAAGAGAATTAAAAAGCAAGATAAAGCTTGTCTTAGCCTTAAGTTATTACACACTAACTATCAGCAGAAGTCTGAATATTTTTCACTCACTTCGTAACAACGTTTTCACATGAGAGTACCTACACAATGCAAGTTGTCGCAATAAAACAGCAAGTTGTCTAACCTTCCATAGGTACGGTGCTACCGATTGCTTCTCTCCGCGGCCGTCGTGTAGGGTTATGTCGGTAGACGCTCCACCGCGGCGAGGGTTTGCAGTTCCAGTCGATATTATCAGATCACGACCAGCTGATTTCACAAGGTTTCTCACTCTCTGCTCCACATCTTCCCAATTCTGATGACATATAAAGAGTTTTATTTTTACTATTTTAAAGTTCGGTCAGACGACGACGGAAAATTCGCGAGCACGGCTCCGGTCACTGGATTCTGACAGATAATGTTGTGAAGTGACCGGTGTTCGCGGCTGGTCTGCATTAAGGAGGAAGCGTCAGGGTAGCCCGCGAAATTCAATTTTTCTTTCGTTTTTTGCAATTTTGCAGGTCAGTGTCAGGTTGTACTCGTATGTTGATGAAAAACGCAAAAAAAGCGCACACGTATGTAGTTACAGATTTATAATCATTAAAAAAATCAATGCAAACCTCGAAGTTCATTTAACCCTAATCTGTAACTATTTAATGAAAACGTCATTCAATGGGGTTAAATGAACTTAAAGGGTTGTATAGATGATTTTAATGATTATAATTCTATATAATATATTATAATAATAATATTTTTATTTCCATCAAGGTTGGTACAACAATTTCTTAATCTAATAACAATTTAAATCTTAGTTTACAGGTTGTACGCTATCACATTGAATTATGGAATTTAGAGAATTCCATAATTGTCCTCCTAAACTAAACTAAGTCAAGCTTGTATTATAGGAGTTAGTGAGCTGTTGGCTTAGACACAACCCTTGACCTTGTGTAACTGTAAAACATAACTAACAAAATCATTGCTTAAAAAAAAACATACCCACTGTAAACTTACTTACATAAGCAAACAATACTAGACACCTATAATACCTACTTACTTTTTAACTATTATGACTAATTCTGTCATACATATTCTGATCATCTGATCATAAGTCAAAGTTAATAACCAATTGTTCAACTTATGCTTTACCTCACGGTTGGTTAAATTATATATTGCAAGTATTTTATTGACCTCATTGTACAATCTTGAGCTAGCGACCTCATATTGGCGGCTTGCAAAAGCTGTTCTGCAGCTAACGCCGGAACATACAACTGCACCGGAGCGCTTGTTATTAGCTTTTTCATTTAGAGTTAGCCGCAGGTGTCTTCCAAGAATGGTATTAAGTATGTATAGTTGTCTCACGTTCGGTACGCGGCATCCACCACACTATTTGGTGGTTGGATACAATCGAGGCTTATGGTGAATTACCTTCAAGACTGCTCGCTGCGATCTTTCCAGCATAAGAAATAGGGTTTTATAGGTACCACCCCATATGGGTATGCAGTAGGTTAGTACAGATTGGCACAGGGCAGTATATGTAGATTGTAGATTTATCTGCAGTAGATCTGAGCGTCTTCAAAATATACATAAGCCTTCGAATTCGGTGAGTGAGAGCAACCACCTGTGGACGCCAATCAAGACGCTCGTCTAACACTATTCCAAGGTATTTGGTGCTAGTCACTCGCTTTAAGGACAAACAGCTGCAGCCCATATGCTATAACTATGTATATAAGGTCTATCTATTCAAACAGACTGCAATGACCCCTTAAGAGATTTCGTGTATGAATAGATAGACCTTATATACGTGTCACTGGCGCGACTTTTTCATCAACATACAACCTGACACTGACCTGCAAATTGCAAAAAACGTAAGAAAATTTTAATTTCGCGGGCTACCCTTGCGCATCCACCTTAAGTGCGATCAGGTTTGACTGCACATGTTGAATGATGATGATGATGAGATTACTAAATTAATCAATATAAAAATAAGTTTATTTTTAATTTTTTTTTACGTACCTATGCTGAAAAATAAACCCAAAATACCTTGGAATTACAGGTGCTCCAGTGAGGGATGACATTCAAGAAGTCATACGCCGCAGAAGGTGGAACGCCAGGCAGCAAGTTGCGGGAGTTCACGAGCTGTCTTTTACCAAAACAACAAGAGTCGTGAGTACTCAACCCTCTTCCTAAAGCGGAAGTGATGTCATACACTTGTCTGCTACAATCGTACAAGGTGTCGAAGTCCTGAGGCAACAAGCTGTTGGACCATGCCGCCTCAGTAGACCTGTCCGTATGGTGGGGAGACAGCTTGTGTTTCGTGAACAAAGGCACATTGTTGTCAGTGTCCAGACAAACCATGAATACTCCAAGGAATTCACTATGTACCTTGTATCCGACCTTTACATACTCTGTCTTGCCGGGGAGACACGGAATACCAGTTTTAGAGACTTGAGGCTTGACTTCTTCTTTACATGTTATATCAGCAAAATTGTAAATATTTCCATTGATTTTGATGGTGTTGTCGCGTTCACAGAACGCCATGAGTCTGAAGACGGGGAGGGCGGGGTCGGAGAATAGTGAAGGGCAGTTCATGTAGAAATAATCTCTGTGAGGTATGATCATGTACCCGTCATTCACTGGGAACACTGGCCAAGAAAGTGACGGTGAGAACATTATGGGTTGTTTCTCCGGGAAGTCTTTCTTAATGTCCAATATGCAATCTGTAAAACGCACGCAAAATGTTGGAATAAGTTGAACTGAATTAAATCTTTACATATGATAAAACACAGTCGTTCCCGCTGTTTGTTTTAGATCTTATAAACTACGCAACGGATTTTAATGCAGTTTTCAGCAATAGATAGAATGATTCAAGAGGAAGGTTTATACAGGGTGTAACAACAAGACCTTTAACGAAGCCGTCAGCCAAGCATTATGTACATCAAACTAAGTAACTTTATGCAAAAAAATATTGCTGGGAAACGACTTTTTCTTTTGGGGTGAAAAATCACGTTTCACGGTAGGACTCAGTGTAACATTGTGCCGATGGATGGATGGAATAGTACAGAGGGTTATGGAGGTATTTAAAAAAAACTTACATTAAAAACATGTATTTAAAAAATCTCGTGGAAAAGTTGAAACTTTGACCCACAAAATGTCCGTAACTAGAAGGTACCCAGGTATGGTCCAGGATAAAATAATGATAGCAATGACGGGGAGAACAAGTGCCTTTCGGCTTCGTTAAGGGTCTTGTTATTGTGTTAAAACACCCGGTTTTATGGCAAAAATAGATTAATTGCATAATGAAATATATATATTATTTATGTATGTATTAATAATGAAATATAACAGGTGTTGCGCCGACCCCAAATAACACGAGACAAGGGCAGGAAGATGATGTCTGGTATAATCCTACTAATATTATAAATGCGAAAGTTTGTGAGGATGGATGGATGGATGTATGGATGTTTGTTACTCTTTCACGCAAAAACTACCGAACGGATTTTAATGAAACTTTACAGTAATGTGGCTTATATATCAGAATAACACATAGGCTACAATTTATAAAGATTTTATGTGATTTAGCCATAATATAACGATAAGTATCAAGTAAGTCGGAAAAATTCCTGCCCTCTGAGATCTATCTTTGCGTGCGCTGCCTAAACCGCTGGAGTTACATGAAAAAAATGTATTGTGGGGTTGTTTGTCTTAAAGAGTTCTAAATAAAAGTCCGCGACAGCATATATCTACCTTTTATGTGGAAGCCATTATAGCCAAAACAGTGGATTCGACTCGGAAGCGATTTATAGTTTTTTAGGTAGTATTTTTATAATAAAGATTCGTTTCTATTTTAATAAGAATTGTTTTTTTTTGGTTGGTTATTTAGTTAAAGATTGTATTTTTTTTCAGTTTGTTTAATTTGAGAATAATGGTTAGGTTTAGGTATAGGTTGTGTTGAAAGTAGTAAAAAGACAGTTTTTTTTTATTCCTACCACCTTTTTGTGTTTTTTTTTTTAATAGTACTTGCAATAATGCCGCGAAAGCGTAAGTCTAATATTTCCCAAAGCTCTAATAAAGCTCGAGCTATGAAAATAGCTAGAAATAACGAGACTTCTCAACAAGCTGAGTTGCGAAGGTCTGAGCAGGTGGTGCGTGAGGCAGCACACAGAGCTACTGAGACACCAGAACAGTCCCAAGATCGGCGTCAACAACACGCTGAGTATCTGGCATCTCAACGAGCTGCGGAGACACCAGAACAGTCCCAAGATCGGCGTCAACAACAAGCTGAGTATCTGGCATCTCAACGAACTGCGGAGACACCAGAACAGTCCCAAGATCGGCGTCAACAACACGCTGAGTATCTGGCATCTCAACGAGCTGCTGAGAATCCTGAAGCGTCCCAAGCTCGACGACAACAGCATGCTGAGTATCTGGTGTCTCAACGAGCTGCGGAGACACCAAAACAGACACAAGCTCGACGTCAGCAGCAAGCGGCTTATATGGCGTCTCAAAGAGCCACAGAAACCTTTGAAGCGGCTGAATCTCGCAGACTCATGTTTTTCTCACGGTCAGCTCTACGTAGCTTGCTCACGTGTGTCTAAGTCACAAAATCTTCATGTTTTCGCTGAACAAAACAAATCATTTAACATAGTTTACAGAAGTTTATTGCAGTAAGTACAACCGTCAAAACATATCGATAATTACTTACTTATATACTTTAATCAAATTCTTTCAGTTTTTATTATTTGCTGCTACCGTACGACAAGTAAAACCGCTATCATCTAAATCTTAACTAATCCTCTTCAATAATAAATACATGCATACCAATCCCTACCTGACATTATAAAAGCGAAAGTAACTCTGTCTGTCTGTCTGTCTGTCCGTCTATCTATATGTGTATATATGTATGTTTCACGGCTAAACTGCTGAGCTGTTTGTTATGAATAGTCTAAAGCCTGGGGAAGGACATAGGTTACTTTTATCAATTTACCACTCAGGCAAAACCGCGGGTGGAAGATATTGCTTCGTAATTATGTTCGAGAAATCCGCCTGCTCAACAACGTAAATAACGCAGTTAATGTTTTTGAGCTTTCAAAATGAAACCCATTGCTATTGTCACTTACAATGTTACGCAATTACCCCGCTGATTTAGGACATGTTACACGTTCCGACATCCACGCGGGCGAAGCCGCGGGCAGAAGCTAGTACACTATATATTTGGAAGCGGCTGACGAACCAAGAAGACGTCGATTGCAATATATTGCGATGGCTAAATAAGCTTGTTTTATAAGATAATTAATCAATAATGTGACAGTACTTACTGCATTACAATTATTTATAACTAGCTGACCCGCGCAACTTCGTCTGCGTGCGTGTGTACATAAAAGAAAGAGAGGTTAGAGAGAGTGTGCGTCAACCTTAAAAGTTAGACATATGGCCATTGCAGATATTTTTTAGAGCTTTTTAAGAGGGACAATTCCGACATACATGATAATTGCATAACTCCCTAAATCCCTATTATATACTAATAACCGATGGATAATCATCAAATGACCCCTCCCACTCTGGACGGAGCGGAAGGGAGTGTCAGACTTGTATTGACTAAAATCCATCCACGTTTCTTCTGTTGCCCTTTGCGTTCCTGGGCCGCGGTATCTCTTTCGAACAGTCCCGCAACCCTGGCAGGCCTCGCTCCTCTTGGATCCCTTCCCGTTTGCTGACATCTCTTTGAGGCGCGTGTGGAACACGAACACGCCGTCACCACGGCCTGTCGTCATAAGACGGACGGATGGCGAGCTAGCCCATTACTCACCGTCCACAGGCCCGCGACCCTCGACAGCCTTACGTCTTCATCTTTAGACACTCGATGACAATCATACACCAGCTAGAACGAAAGTTCTTATCAAAGTTCTTGAAATGAGCCGAGACACGATAAAACTGCTGTAAACTGTTGCGGACCTCTTGCAACTGCCTTCCGTCTCTATCGTCAGACCTTTGATGATAGACATACTCCAGGAGGTCTAAAGTTCTCATCAAGGTTCATGAAATCAGCCGAAACACGATATAGATGCTGTAGACTCTTGAGGACCTCTTGCAACTACCTTCCGTCTCCGTCGTCAGACCTTCGATGATAGTCATACTCCAGCTAGGTCTTAAGTTCGCACCAAGGTGCATGAAATGAGCCCAGACACGATACAGATGCTGTAAACTCTTGAGGACCTCTTGCAACTGCTTTCCTTTTCCATCGTCAGACATTCGATGAAAGTCATACTGAGTTAGGTTTAAAGTTTTCATCAAAGTGAATGAAATGAGCCCAATAACATTATACCTGCTGCAAACTGTTTAGGACCGCTTGCAACTGCCATTTGTCTCTTTCGTTTGACCGTCGATGACGTCATACTCCAGCTAGATCTAAAGTTCTCATCAAGGTGCAGGAAATGAGCCTAAACACGATTTCTCAATTTAAAAAACAAAAGATCATGCATAACGGACTTCTCTGTAAAAAGTTATGCGTGGTCAGGTCATACATAAAATAAAAAAATATAGACGCGTCGAATTGAGAACCTCCTCTTTTTGTTTCGTTGGTTAATAAACTAAGCTTCAGACATTTGATACGGGCCAGGGTCATTCTTTCACGGAAAACTTAACACCACGACTCAGAAAATGGAGTGAAATTAATAGCACCATCTATCGAGCACGAAATTAAACCGTTAAAATATAATGCATGTAAAGCGATCGAACACACACTCTTATAGCGTCATGTAGACTAATCTAGAGTACTTTTTGCTGTCAGAACTTTTTTGTAAAGCTGGTCAACCGATTTAAAAGTCACCTTGTGAGCACATTTTTATTAATTAGAACCATTTTGGTGCAATAGATGTCGTTGCATGTATATTACACAATGATGGTAAGTTCTTCTTGAAAACTTTAAATTCATAAATCTTTTGATAGAGAGCACTGATTACAATGAAACAAAAACTAAAACCTTCTCTAAATTCCCCACTCACATTGGTTTTCCCAACAACATGAACGCCCGCCTCGCAGCGCGCGTGGGTCATTATTTTGATGCGGAGTTATTTTAAAACTGTGATATCTCCTAAGATATTCATCTAAATTGAATAGTGTAAAGGGCAATTTTGGTCACAATTGAATGCTAAAGATGACTAACTAATATTTATTTTGATAAGAATTAATACTATGTCGGTAAAAATACCTTTGCAAATAAAGCACTACTTTTGACCAAATTTTAAAATCATAAAAATGGTTATTGTTAGTACCTTAAAAGATAGGCATGTGCTGTCTCGGACTTTTTTTTAGACATTTTTAAGAGAAATAATTCCCTCTTAAATTATTTTTGTGCAACTTTAACCGGTTAACCAGCGCACGCAACGGAAGCTCTCAAAGATAATAAATTTTCCCCGTTTTTGTATCATTTTTCATTGATGCTCAGCTCCTATTGATTGTAGCGTGATGATATATAGCCTATAGCCTTCCTCGATGTATAAGCTATCCAACACTAAAAGAATTTTTCAATTCGAACCAGGAGTTCCTCAGATTAGCGCGTTCAAACAAACAAACAAACAAACTCTTCAGCTTTATAATATTAGTATAGATAACCGAATTTAGTGATAAAAAAAATAATACACTATACCTCTAGATGTCACTTTAAAGGTGCGACGGATACTGCCGAATGCATTGCTGACCTCACACTCGTAAGTCCCAGTTGCACCGTACACCATTCCACATGGGTATGACATCTCCGTGGAATTCAGAGAATGGCTGTTGTGCTTCCATGTCGCCGTCTGTTAATGAACATTCAAATAAGACTTACCTAATACAAATAAAAGAAAATTATTTTGGGAACAATTTCACTAAATCATGAATATCCGGTGAATTTTAAACCGGTAAATCTGAGGCACTCACTCCACGGCAAAGGAGCACTAAAAATCATAATTTTCGTCAGTTGAAGTTTGTATGTTGTGTGTGCGTTGTAGTTGACCATACAATACCAATTTTAATCAAACTAGACAATTTTTCTGAATCTTGGGGCTCAGTATTTGATTTCCAGAGTGGAGACTATAGAGGTGATAAAGAATGTGATGGAGCCGAATTGTGTGTACGTGTATGGAGCCGTGTGTGTGGTATGTGTGTTCCCATTGTTTGAATCAGTTCAGTCCAGTCCAGTCTTCGTGACTAAGGTTTTGAAGAATGTTCTTTAAAGTTTTTTTACAATCAAGCGTTGTAGCATGTTCGATGTCACATATTTTACAGAATTTGTTGTGTATGTTAATAATAGAGTTGGCTGGGGATCATCTAGCTTTAGCTTGCAGTGAAGTTTTGTCAGGTGTTGGGATTCTATGGGTTCGTTGGTTTTTAATTGACGTGTAATCATGTCTGTTTTTTAGGGTTCCGTAGCCGAATGGCAAAAAACGGAACCCTTATAGATTTGCCAAGTCTGTCTGTCTGTCTCTGATGTCACAGCCACTTTATTCCGAAACTATTAGGACTACACAGTTGAAACTTAGTAGGTAGAGCGAGAGAATGCACATGCAACAGTTACATGAAGTAGAATAAGTAACAGGGAGGGCAGTGATGTTGTTTGAGCGTCAGGTGATCTGGAGGATGTGATGCAGTGGTCTTGGAAACATTCCACGAATATGGTTTTGCTGTAATTTAATAATTTAATGTAAGTAGTAGTTTGTTGGGATTTAATGATTTAATGTAAGAAGGGCCTAGGTTGTTCGCCACTAGTGACAGTACTGTCACTCTCTCTCACTCTTTCGCTAAGCAGTACACTCGTTCGCAGGTTTTCCCGTGCAATATTAGGGCTTTATTATCTGCGTACGTGATGATTATTAACGTCGTTGACAGTGAAGTTACACAAATCACATATTAATGTGATTTGTGTAAATGGTGAAAAGTGTGGGATCAAGTACACTCCCATGGTAGACACCAAAGTCGACAGGAAGTTGGTCACTTGAGAAGACACCAACTTTGTTGTTGTTTTCGATTGATAAAGTAGCTCATAAACCACTCAGGGTAGATTCCTCTATCTCCTATACGTAAGGGGGATTCTCAAGGAGTAGACGAGTCGCAACTGTTTCAAATGCTTTTGCAAGATCGAGAAACATGGCAACACATTTTTTTTCTCTCAATGTATCAGGAGACACAATTCACTAGAAGAGTTGCAGAGTCCTCGGTTGACCTACTCTGTCGGAAACCAAATAGACAGTTCTGATATTGTGTTTATGTTTGGAAAAGAACTTTCTATATCGTGTGTACATTTTGAGTCGAACGGAACCGTTTGGGTGCAATTTGCAATCATTATTCAATTTGTCTCAAAGACGTATGCATCTCACTAATATGGGTGTGGGATTTAATAAATGCCAGCTTCCCATCGATTTTAACTTTACCCGATATTTTTCTACTGTTATAGTGACAATGTCAACGAATTTTATGGTCGCGGAGTTACATCTGTGTCATCTATATAAATCTAAACGTAAATTCGTGATTCCTTACCGTCGGCCTTGGTTGTCCATTAGCTTCGCAAGATAACATTACTGCATCGGCTCCGTGGACGAATTCAACGATCTCTTCTTCCTTTGTGGTGAATTCTGGTTTGTACCCTACGACCACTTTGATGGACACTGAACGAGACTTGGTAGGGTTGCTAACTCGGCACGTGTACAGACCGTCGTCGCTGCGTGTCACGCCGTACAAGGTCAGTTCCCCGCTCGCTATTGTTAGGCTATCCTAGAACAATTGTGTAAGCTATTATCAGCCTAATGTGGTCCCAATGCTGGGACAGAGACTCTCCGTGAGAGAGGAGAGGCCCAGTGCGGGTTTATGGATGTCACTTTCGAATTTCAATGATCAGAAAATTATTTTATTAAAATTTTACTATATAACAGCAAAAAGTTTCAGTTTCTGTTCAAGTTCTGTTAAAAAACAATCACACAAGTCCTGATGGTGAAGATTTGTGATTGTTTTTGAAAGGTAGTGAACAAACAAAATGGCGCCGTTAGTAACTATTAATAGTATTTTGACTGCACGCCAAAAGCCCTTGTACAGCCATAAAAACCACTGTAGGCCTATGAATGGCCCGGAATTGTTTTTGTTTTTTTACATATCATAATCTACAACGGACCTTATACCATCGCATTTGATCCGTCCTGCTGTGCGGTAAGTCGCAATTGATATTAACTGTCTCGCCTTCCTTTACAAATATAGTGCTTGTAGGTACCACTGGTACTAAATTATCTGAAACAACAATATTTAGAATGAACCGACACTGCATACTTAAATTTGCTTCATGACACTTCCCAGAATTTGATCCTTATTAGCAACACTATCGAATGATGTAAAAATAAAAATACAGTATGTTTTTTTTTTCAAAACCAACAGTTCTATTCCTGGCTAGGAAGATAGATTTTTCAGAGATCCAATGATGCAGTTTTATTTTTCATCAAAATCGGACTCGAGACTCCTTTGAGTATTTTTCACTATTCCTCATAGTCTTGGATTTGGCCATACACGCACACTTGGAAAATTCACCCTGTATATTCACCCTATACCTTTTATAGTACTAGTACGAAGGAAAATACACTACTGCTTTTTTTGTATTAGTATTAAAATCATTTTTTCGACTAAAATACGTCTATTGTTTGATATAGGCTTTCCGCATGTTGTTTGCAATTCCGAGGTGTATAATTATTCTATCAATTGCTTCTTCCAAAGTGTTAGTTACTTACCTGGTAGAGCTCCCTTAGAAAAATCTACTATTGAAATAAACCTCCCTCACCTCTGACTGTAACTTCGTATAGCTCGGTTACATGTCCCAATTTGTTTTCCGCGTGGCATACGTATGATCCTTCTGACGCGCGGTCGATGTTCTTGATGATTAAAGTCCCGTCGTCTTCCATATCGTACCATTCAGACCCTGAGGAATTAAGAGTTGATAGAAAAACATTTATAACTATACCATACCCACAGAAACCAAGTGGGCGTGACGGATATGGATATACACTAGTAGCGATATAGTACAAAAAGTACAACAGCGCAATCTACGACGCAAAGGAAGAATTAACACCAAAATCTGAATCGCGCTATTAAAATTATCCGCGACTTAAGACCGTATAGAAATCCGCCAACAACAGTCGGGCAGTAGCCCACCAGGTGCAACACCCGTCTGGTTGGAGGATCCCGTCTGGTTGGAAGATCCCCCCTTTCCTGTGGGGGGGTGAAGAACTTTACATTCTGATCTTCATCGCCTAAAAATGTATACATCATTTCATCTGTATTTTATCCAAACAAGTAAATATTTATTGTTACGACACTCCCATGGAAGTTGATTTTCAATCGTAAAAAGCCCTTGATCCCGGTTGTCATTTGTAGATCTTTGACAGTCGTTACAAGTATCTAGTCAGTGGCCCGAAAGTCTGAGAACCAGTCTTACCGATAGACCCCTATCTACCGTATTACCCAGTACTAACTGGGTTATGGAGGTCAGATAGGCAGTCCCTCCATGTAAAATAATATTGTTCTTTCTTTATTTTCACTTCAAATTTTGCTTTGTTTTGTTATTTTGTATATTTTAATATGTTTCATAATTGTCTCTTCTATTTTATAATTTTAGTTACTGTAATTGGTTTCACAACCGTTGTAATTAAATAAATAAAATAAATTGTCCGCTGCATCCGGCTAGACTGGTCGAACAAGCTAGATAGTCGAATTATTTGACAAAGTTACCCATAGCTAAGTTGAGTCCGTTTTTCATCCAGACAATCGAAGGTTTTGGGCTGCCCGTAGCTTTGCACTGAATCCGGAGCGTCACGTCTCCTTCCATCGCCTCGAAATTTTTATACAGATATGTGTTCACGATAACAGGTGGAGCTGAAACATACGAAGAAGTGAAGAAGTGTTCCTATAGTACACCCACATTCTGCCAATTATGTTTAAGTCCCATGTATCAGAGAGTCTACTACAATCAACGGATACAAATCTTGAGTCCGGGTTGCTACAGAGAAATTCTTGATGGAAAATAGATAATAATATACGCAATCTGGGAATAGAACCCAATACCTCGCTTGCGACTAGGTACTATATCAGCGAGACAGACAAAAAGGAGCTAAAAACGAAGCGAAAATGAATAGGTTGAAAAGAAAATGAAAATATGTAATATTGTTTTAGACATGGCGTACTTTCAGAGGCTATAATTATGATTCGAAAATTAAATCTTTTGCAGAGGCATCATTCTGTTATGCGGTCGTGACTTTTTGCGAGCTCTATCATTACTTTTTTTTTTTTTAATAAAAACTCTTTGCCCCACACTGGGAATTTCTCCTGTATCGTGGGTGCGGTTACAAACATTTTAACTCACATACACAAACAGCCAGACCCGGAACAACTACCTGTAGATCATATTTGTTCCGTGCGGGTATCGAACCCGCGACACGCAGCACAGCAGCCAATCGCTCAGCCACTGCGCCACCCGTGCCGCCAAAACAACTTTTGCAGTTGTTTTGTTTTTTTTTTACTATTTCCCACAACTAAACGTCGTGTGATACACGGGTGTGTAGGGTATTGCAAACGAGGTGTCGCCTAAGCCGAAGGCGAGGGTTTTTTTTTCTACTTTTACTTTAATAATACATACCATACACTTTAACATCGTACGTGATACTAGCTGATCCACCGATACCATTTTCTGCCTCACAGGTGTATAATCCTTGTTGGTCCAACTGCAAGTTCCTTAGCGCTACCGACGCTACACCACCGGTAGGCCTGAAAGTTATTGTTTATTCAAACGTTTTCATTATATACGGTGATAATTATGGAAGGGAACAAATTAATAACATAAATATCAGTTTATTGATACGTAAACACACTGTAAAATTAAACGGCGTTTCGTGTCTGTGTTGACATAACCGCTTAGTTTTCAAGTTCTATATAAATATAAAGCATAGAAACTGATATTTTGACATGGTGCTATTGGATCCGTGTGAAACAGAAACAGGTCCCGGAGTACGTTATCCATATATAAAGGTAAAAAGCCCTCTGCCAGGGTTGCGGGACTTTGGCAAGAGAACAACGAGATACGAGTAATAATATAGAAAGAAGTACTTACGTTATATCTTTAGCTGGTATCTTTGGATCTGAGCTTTGGAATGTCCATTTAATGTGAGGTTCAGGGTATCCGTCAGCTCGACAATTTAAAATCTGACTTTTGCCAACCATGGTTTCTATATTACTATCCTTTGGAGTGTCAATGGTTACTGGGACTGAAACGTTATAAAACATGTCTGAATTAATGTTGCAACTATAAGCAAAAAATTTTAACGTTACTACAGTGATCGTGATAGGTAAGTAGACAGGGTCAAATGGAATTAGAAAGCAAAATTTGACAGATGAGTAGAGAATGAAAATAGTGCAATACCAGGATACCGCAAACAATGGTATCAAGACACTTGCGCGAAAGACATTTGCGCGAAAGACACTTGTGCGAACCCATTTGCGCGAAAAGACAAATGCGCGAATGGACTTTTGCGCGATTGGACATTTGCGCGCCAGGACACATGCGCGAATGGACTTTTGCGCGATTGGACATTTGCGCGAACAGACATTTGCGCGCCAGGACACATGCGCGAATGGACTTTTGCGCGACTTAATGGTCAAAGAGGTTTACTCTGTGGAGTAAACATAACATCACGCTTGTTATTACTTGAAGGCAGTTTTTTTTTCGTTCCGTCATGGATGTCGTTTTCAAGGTTTTTGGGGTCGCTGATTACGAAAATAAGGTCAAAAAGAAAATCCAAGATGGCGCCGAGGAATATTTTGGATTTTTCATCATGGGTGTCGTTTTTATGGTTTTCGGGGTCGCTGATTACGAAAATAAGGTCAAATAGAAAATACAAGATGGCGTCTAGAAAATATTTTGATACCTAACTGAAAGCTCAATTTCTGTTTTCACCAACACTACGATACCTTTAGGCTCAAAGGGCGTATCCACCAAAACACGACTTTACAGGAGAGCCAAAAAACAAAAAAACAAAACAGTTTTCCGACATAACTTTTTTGTGGTTATAGCTATAAAAAAATGCAAAAGACAAAAGTTGTTAGAATTTTGAGATAAAAAACATGGTAGAATAATATCTTAGCTAAATCTAACAAATAAAAAAATAGACTTCGTATACACCCTAAGAAATTAAATATGGCAGTCGGTTACGCCAAAAAAAAAAGCTCCTGCACAAACAGTTATGGGTGTAATAGCAATTCATACAAAATCAATTAAAAATTCATGACGTAAGTTACAATCTCTTTCTATTCTAGTATCTAACAAACGACGCAAGCTACAAATCTTTTGTCCAATATGTGGTGTAAGAGACGGTTGTGGCATTTCTCATCAATCATTTCTCATTATAAGCTCCGGTAATTAAATTGATTTTTACCGATCAGGTCATTTTCTTGATTCTTTTAGTGCTACGCCTACTCATAACAACTGCATTGCAGTCCAGAACTCAGCATTAAAAAATAAAAGAATTAATATTGTATCAAAAATTTTAAATCACACCTATAGTTATAATAGAATCTGCCTTCGTTTTAATAATATTAGTAACAATATAGAAATGTATTACACTTTTTATCATTTATGCATGTAGGAATCTAATGGCCATCTAACGTAATTTAAATGTAATAAGACGTTTCTTCTGTCGTTATTACGTCTAATATTTATAATACTTGAAAATAAAAACAACACACAGCCACTAATAAAGCAAATTAATTGAATTATTCTACCAAATTAACGATGTCTTACATAATTATGATATATAAAAAAAAACATAGAAACAAGAAACGTAAAAACTGTTAACTGTAACGGGCAAGTATAAGCATCCCGAACGAAAAGGATTTAAACGTGAGACTTTATTCTTCCTCTGTATCTTCGTCTTCGTCATCGGTTTCAGGTAATTTATCGGGTACATCTTCAGTAGAACAGAGCTGACGAAACTCTTGATGAAAGGTCTTGGGGATTGTTCCATTGTCACAGAGTCTGATAAGGTCTTTAATTTTTCTACTGATATCGGAAGTTTGGCGTTATAAAAAGGCTTAATAATGTAGTTTTTGTGTCCGGATACATCGTTCACAACATTTTCATCTGTACTATTCTCAATGCTCTTATTTTTACAATTCCTTGTTTTCGTGTCCTTCCCTTTACCTTTTCCTTTTCCCTTGCTTTTGCTAATTCCTTTCTTTTGTATTTGTAATAGTTTATTTGGAATAGTTTATTTGAACTTTAACTGGATTCTTATTTTTTGAAAGTAGCTGTTCTTATTGCTTTGAAGGAAATATTTTTAACGTACAAGGCGTAAATGTTTGGTTAGCCAACTGTGCTAAATCTGAATATTCCATGACATTGACATGGTAGGGTCTCGGCCTTTTCCGGGCTGCTACAAAAAAGGTCGCCCATTGTGATGGACTCCAAACAATTATTCTTTTCTCTTCTCTTTGGCAGCATGGACCGAATCCAAGGGCATTTAAGTATGTCCGGGGAGTAAAAAGTTTATCTGTATGACTTCCAAATTTATAGAAATTTAAAAAAAGTGATTGAAGACAGCCAACACATGTTTTATTTTTATTTTGGTCACTGCTTAGTCACAGTACAATAAAATGTTGTTCACACCTCTTCTATCAACTTCAACAAGATATTTTATTAAGCAGCTAGCAATTTCATTGCTACCACGTTTGCCATCAC
Source organism: Eugnorisma glareosa (assembly GCA_947578425.1). Lineage (NCBI taxonomy): Eukaryota > Metazoa > Arthropoda > Insecta > Lepidoptera > Noctuidae > Eugnorisma > Eugnorisma glareosa. The sequence continues at coordinate 10,829,980 of OX387960.1, read as the reverse complement.
ACTCACCCCAGGTGAAGCGAAAAGCATCTTGCGTGTTACTCGTAAAGAGTAAAATTTTACACAGAATATTTTCGTGAATAGTAGGTATAACAACATGGTTTCGCAATGGGGAGTGTTATTTTAATAGGGCGTATAAGTCAAATTTTAAATGTTTTAGTTTATTTCGGGGACGTAACTACCAAACTTGATAAAATCTCTGGTTGTATAAGACAAGTACGAACAAAAATTCTTAAATAGCTAGTGGCGTAAACGCCAAAAGAGACAGATATACTTCCAAGTTTTTAATTTTGTTTACCTGTTACGACGGGTGCGCTAATGAAAAATGAAATACGAGTATATATCATTTACGGCCCAAATTTAGAGAAAATCAATGTTTAGCGACCTAAAAGTTATGGCTGTATAAGCCATTTTTTGCGAATATCGATATTTTAAATATACCAATCGAAAGAGGGCGAAAAACTAAGTATGACTGCATTAAAATCTCATTTTGGCCAAAATGGCGGTTACGCCCTTTGAGCCTAAAGGTATCGACTAGGTGACACCTAACAGAATGCCTAATGCCCGCTTTCAAAAACACGAAGGGATACCTAACTGAATGCCCAATTTCTGTTTTCACCAACACTACGTGTCACCTAACTCAATGCCTAACGCCCGCTTTCACCAACACTAGGTGACACTTAACAGAATGCCTAACGCCCGTTTTCACCAACACTGGGTGACACCTAACAGAATGCCTAATGCCCGCTTTCACCAACCCTAAGGGATACCTAACTGAATGCCTAATTACTGTTTTCACCAACACTGGGTGACACCTAACAGAATGCCTAATTACTGTTTTCACCAACACTAGGTGACACCTAACAGAATGCCTAATGCCCCTCTTTCACCAACCCTAAGGGATACCTAACAGAATACCTAGTACCCGTTTTCACCAACCCTAAGGGATACCTAAATCAATGCCCAATTCTGTTTTCACCAACACTGGGTGACACCTAACAGAATGCCTAAAGCCCGCTTTCACCAACCCTAAGGGATACCTAACTGAATGCCCAATTTTTGTTTTCACCAACACCAGGTGACACCTAACTCAATGCCTAATGCCCTCTTTCACCAACACTAAGGGATACCTAACTGAATGCCCAATTTCTGTTTTCACCAACACTACGTGTCACCTTACTCAATGCCCAATTTCTGTTTTATTCAACACTACGTGTCACCTAACTCAATGCCTAATGCCGGCTTTCACCAACACTAAGGGATACCTAACTGAATGCTTAAGTACTGTTTCACCAACACTGGGTGACACCTAACAGAATGCCTAACGCCCGTTTTCACCAACACTGGGTGACACCTAACAACATGCCTAATGCCCGCTTTCACCAACACTAAGGGATACCTAACTGAATGCCTAATTACTGTTTTCACCAACACTGGGTTACACCTAACAACATGACTAATGCCCGCTTTCACCAACCCTAAGCGATACCTAACTGAATGCCCAATTTCTGTTTTCACCAACACTGCGTGACACTTAACAGAATGCCTAATGCCCGCTTTCACCAACCCTAAGGGATACCTAACTGAATGCCCAATTTCTGTTTTCACCAACATTAAGTGACACCTAACTGAATGCCTAATGCCCCTCTTTCACCAACCCTAAGGGATACCTAACAGAATGCCTAATGCCCCTCTTTCACCAACCCTAAGGGATACCTAACTGAATGCCCAATTTCTGTTTTCACCAACACTACGTGTCACCTAACTCAATGCCCAATTTCTGTTTTCACCAACCCTACGTGCCACCTAACTCAATGCCCAATTTCTGTTTTCTTCAACACTAGGTGACACCTAACAGAATGCCTAACGCCCGTTTTCACCAACCCAAAGGGATACCTAACTGAATGCCTAATTACTGTTTTCACCAACACTGGGTGACACCTAACAACATGCCTAATGCCCGCTTTCACAAACCCTAAGGGATACCTAACTGAATGCCTAATTTACTGTTTTCTCCAACACTGGGTGACACCTAACAGAATTCCTAATGCCCGCTTTCATTAACCCTAAGGGATACCTAACTGAATGCCCAATTTCTGTTTTCAACAACGCTAGGTGACGCCTAACAGAATGCCTGACACCCGTTTTCACCAACACTACGTGTCACCTAACTCAATGCCTAATGCCCGCTTTCACCAACACTAAAGGATACCTAACCGAATGCCCAATTTCTGTTTTCACCAACACTAGGTGACACCTAACAGAATGCCTAGTACCCGTTTTCACCAACATTAAGTGACACCTAACTCAATGCCCAATTTCTGTTTTCACCAACACTGGGTGACACCTAACAGAATGCCTCACGCCCGTTTTCACCAACACTACGTGTCACCTGGTATTAAGACACTTGCGTGAAAGACATTTGCGTGAAAGACACTTGCGCGAACCCATTTGCGCGAAAAGACAAATGCGCGAATGGACTTTTGCGCGATTGGACATTTGCGCAAACAGACCTTTGCGCGCCAGGACACACGCGCGAATGGACCTTTGCGCGACTGGACATTTGCGCTGACTTAATGATCAAAGAGGTTTACTCTGTGGAGTAAACATAACATCACGCCTGTTATTACTTGAAGGCAGTTTTTTTCTTTCCGTCATGGGTGTCGTTTTCGTGGTTTTTGGGGTTGCTGATTACGAAAAAGGGGTCAAAAAGAAAATCTAAGATGCCGCCCTGGATTTTTTTTTTGTTTTTCCGTCCTGAGTAAAAATTCAAAACGACACCCATGATGAAAAATCCAAAATAATCCTCGGCGCCATCTTGGATTTTCTCTGACCTTATTTTCGTAATCAGCGACCCCAAAAACCATGAAAACGACACCCATGACGATAAAATCAAAATTTTCCTCGGTGCCATCTTGGATTTTCACTTTGACCTTATTTTCATAATCAGACGACAATGAAACCGACACCCATGACGGAAAGAAAAAAAAACTGCCTTCAAGTAATAACAGGCGTGATGTTATGTTTACTCCACAGAGTAAACCTCTTTGACCATTAAGTCGCGCAAATGTCCAGTCGCGCAAAAGTCCATTCGCGCATTTGTCTTTTCGCGCAAATGGGTTCGCGCAAGTGTCTTTCGCGCAAATGCCTTTTGCGTAAAAGTCGTAATATGCGGGACTTATCTAACTCGTAAATTGTGTGGGATCTCGCGTGGGATTTGCGGACAAAATGACGGTTGTTCCTAGTATTGTGGAAGCAGAAAAAAGGATAGTCAGGGTATGGGCACGTAATGCAGAGGAATGTAGAAAATGTCGTAAGGAAAGTTTTGTGGATGGCTTAAGAGTAGACGAAAACCAAACAAACGATGGATGAACCTTGCATGTGAATGATTATAATATGGTTAGAAAGGACGTGACTGTTAGATGGCGAGTAATAGAGAAGTATGGAAGAAGACGTGCTGAGCCGACCCCAAATAAATTGAAATAAAGGTAGGAGAATGATGATCTTGAATACAATTGCGACTTTGACAAGTTTAAATTAATAAAATGTTTGTTTCATTTTGTTATTTCTTTCATTAACTCTGTTAAATTCATGTTTTTTTTTATCTTGTTTAGATATCGATACTAAGTCTATCACATCAGTGGTGTTTCGCTAGCTAATTCAATTAGATCTTGTATTAGTAATACATCATATCAAAACTTACTATATACTTGCAGTTCAGTGGTTTTCTTTGCGCTTCCAAGTGTATTTGTTGCCTCACACCTGTACACTCCGATGTCAGGTAGCCTTGCTTTGAATCTGCAATTAATCACTTTTATTCTGAAATTGTTTTCATTAACAGGAATAGAACACCCTTTATTTTGCGGGTATAATTTAAAATATTTATTATTGAAGGCTAGCGCAGATAAGGGTGGGCCGTAGCATAAAACTTCAAAAGGCATACTTTTGGTGCTACTGTTTTGCGCTGCGATGCCCTAGTGTGCGATGGTTCTTACAAAAAAAGAGATTTCTTAATGAGTATTTTAGTAAGCAGTGCAATGCGGTTCGGTCGCCAAAATGTGCGCGAGCCATTGCACTCGGCTGGTTAGTTGACTGACAGAATAATTTCTGACTGATTCCTGATTTCTTTAGAAATAAGCATCACCCTTGTACTATTTTCCGTTCTTTTCTTCTTTTCTGTATTTAGTGTGTACATAAATTGTTAAATAAATAAATAAATAATTGCGGTGCTAATGTGTTATGGCATAATATTGCAATGTTAAGACAGCAAAATTTCGTATTTCTTCTGTAAGCAATAAATTTACCTGAGACTATGGTCGCTGGATACTCGGGCCATCGCAGTACTGTCAAATCTGGTACCATTTATGAACCATCTCACTGCTGGAGCTGGTTCACCGGTGACGTCACATGATATTCTTGCTTCGTCGTCGTCTTTGATTTGTATTAGGGTCACATCGATTTTTATTATAGGTGGGTCTGAAAATACAATTTGCGTTTCCTAAATGATGAAAAGTCATAAAGTGAAACTGTGTCTAAATTAATAATTCACAACTGACACAAAAAATTACCAGTTACGTAGCGAAAAACTAAACCGTATAACCGGAGTCACACGTCATTACTAATAATGTCATGTTTTACAGATACGTGCGACTCCTGTTATACGGAAACCGAAAAAACTGACATCAATGTCTAGTTTATTTTTAAAGTGGTCGTTTTGAGGGTAGGTTTTTTAATATTTAGTTTCTGTTTATTATTGTACGATATTAACCCTTCGTATATTCTTGTAGCCGCAACGTAGATCTACGCGAGACACAATAGGATTTTAATTGTGTCTATATACTCGACATACGAGTGGAGTGAACTCAGAAAGTATCCTCCAACATTTGACATCCCACCCGGAAGGTTAGTAAAAAAAACAATTCATCCACCGCCATTTTGTTTGATCTAGCATCTTCCATATTGATTTTGCTCATATAAAATGTAACTTGTCGCCCAGACCGTACCTAATAATGACCGCCGTAGTCTGTTAAAAATTTTAACCCTTCCTTAAGGCCTTTCCGTACTCGGGTAAAAATACTCACATTCTACGACTAGTTCCATGGCGAAGCTGTCTGTTCCCAGAGTGTTCCGCGCGCTACATTTGTATGTTCCAGTTTGGTCCTTGCGCACGTTGTTCAAGTGCACAGTCTCAGTGGCTTCCGTCATTACAATGAAAGTAGCCATACCTGCGGGTTTGAATGACCAACGAATGGCTGGTTTTGGGATGCCTTTAAGAATTCTGAAAAAAAATATTATGTAATACTAATAGTCCAGTGCCATGCGATAGCTGGGCATGGGGGCCCAGTATCTAGTCCCCCAGGTTGGGCAATATGTTGTTGGGTTTTCCCATTAGAAAATTCTCCGTAACATTTGGACAATTTGGTCGACTTACCTACAAGATATTTCCGCATTCGTTTTCTCTGTCACACGTTCCACTCCGTGTGATTTATCAATGACGGGTTCCTCTGAAATGTTTAATAGGTACTTTTTAAGTTATAGTTTAATGAACAATATTAAACTGGCCAATATTCAGAGCAACACGTTTGTTCATTGGAAATGTTACCATCTTACCAATGGCAGGAGTAGCGGCTTGTTGCTTATAACACCCGCGTCAATCTGTTTGTAGTTGTGTATCAACTACACGACACATGTGGCTCGAAAAAGCAAATTCATCAATGTCGATTGTCTTACAAATATCGCAAAGTCTTATAACTATATAACCTTATCGATAGTGCCTCATAATATAATGTCATGCTCACTTACCTACACCAAAAATGGCCACATTAGCTATAAAAACTTTCCGATCTAATGCATTCTTTGCTTCACACGTGTACTTCCCTTGCAACTCTGGTTGCATGTTCTTTATAGTAAGAATGGACTTGTCACTGGCGATGTCGACATAAGTGTTACCGGAGAACTCTGCGCCATCTTTATACCAAGCTATAGTTGCTGGTGGGTAGGCGTCTATCTTGCAAACGATACTGCCCTCTTTGGTATACTCTACACGAATATCTAGAAACAAACACAACCGTAACTTGTCATTCTTGTTGTTTAATGGATTACAGATATGTGTGACTCCGATTTATATTTCGTTTTTTTTTTTTTTTTTTAATATTATTTATTAATGAACTCAAAATTTTCTCCTCTTTCAATTGACATCCCATCCTGTCTCAGTAGAATAGAAAAAAACTTTTGCGACCGCCACTTTTTTGATTATTGCCAATTTTTTTTCGCATATACTGTCCTATGGACTGTAATAGCCAATTGATTGACACCTCATTCCAGTGACCTTTCAGACAAAACATAACATCACGCCTGATATTACATGAAGGGTGGGCTGTACTGTAATTGGAAGTCCGAGACACACTCGTTGGAAATAGTTAAGATCGCTGCTTTTTAACCGACTTCCAAAAGGAGGAGGTTATCAAGTCGTCTGATTTTTTTTATTTTTTTTTGTGTGTATGTCAGCGATATCTTCGCCAATTGTGAACCGATTTCGATGATTCTTTTTTTGTTTGGTAGAATATTGTTTCGCAGTGGTCCCATTTTAAATTTGGTGAAGATCTGATGCTGATCTTCGGAGATATACTATGGAACTCTTCAAAAATAGACGGCAAATCTGTCGTAATTGCTGCAATCGCTTGGATGTTTATTGTTTATACAACAACATAACATAACGCTTGTATGTTCTAGGGGGTACGCAGATATGTACGGCGATGTGTACTGTACAACTTTTCGATATTTAGGTATGTTAAGTTCTATTTTATTGGTGATAAGCCTATTATCATGAAATGTATTGTTAGCGGTTCACTAATGTTTCACCAAAACTCTTTTGACAATATTTTAACCGACTTCAAACAAAATGAGGAGGTTCTACGTTTGAATGTGTGTCCCGTATGTTCACCGATTTCTCCGCTAATTGTGGACCGATTGTCAATATGCTTTTTTTATTCGAAAGCCTTTACTACTGAGGTGGTCCCGTTGTCACAAAGTTAGAATCTGATGATGGTATCCCAGGGATATCGAGGGCAACCATTTACAATGTTTTTCATATAGATACTTTCTAACGATATTTGTACCTGATAATCATTATCTCATGATGCTGAGCTGATGATGGAAGGTATAAGTCAGGATCTGATGCTGATCTTCGGAGATATACAATGGAACGCTTCATTAATAGACAGAAAATCTGTCGTGATTGCTGCAATCGCGACGTTTCAATGTTTATTTTTTACACAATATTAGAACATAACATAACGCGTGTATGCTCTGATTAAGTGCGCAGATGTGTACAGTACCTACACCCAGATTTCGACAGTTAGATATGATAACGATATAAGTTACATTTTATTGGGGATAAGCCCTATTACCATGAAAGGAGTTGTTAACAATGTAAAATAAATGTATAGCAAATATTTGTTTAGAATATTGAAACTAAAAAAGGAAAAATAAAAAAACTTTTTTGCAAAAAATAAAACCGACTTCAAAAACAAAAAAACGTGCCGGTTTTAATTTTTGCAAAAAAGTTTTTTTATTAATCTTAATCTTAATGGATGTTATTTTCAAAATGTTTTCCAAAATGAAAATCCAAGATGGCGGTTTTTCTTTCATGGGTGTCGTTTTCGTGGTTTTGTCACGCTGAGTTCGGAAGATGAGATGGCGCAACACGCAACAGTATCTTCCATGAAAACACAGACAAGCCGTCGGGTCTTTTCGTCATGAGCAAAGCCATTGAGTTTTTTATACAGATGGGACGATGGTAACAAGAAGAGCTCGTCGGATTACATTAAAATTCGCGTCCCACGCAAAACGGCCCGCCCCACGGGGGGCTGAAAATGGGCTTTCATAGACTTAGGGATTTTAATTTGCAAGATCTTTTGCCGAATATCGCTTCTATTAGTTATTGCTATATACAAAAATGAGACCCGAGTTATTCTGCCCAAAGACGAAGGAATTATAATTTTTTTACGAAAAATTTGTATGAAGCTAGAATGAAAAATTTAATCTTCTCTTAAACGGAAAAGAAAGCCGAAATATCCTTACAGGTGGTTATAGTACTAATTATTTATGTTTTTTTGGTTGCCGATTCGCTGAAATATATAATGCGGGTTTTTTTTTTTAAATCGTCAATATATTTTTGTTTTATTTTTGCATATGAAACGGTTCCTTTTAGTGTTTAAGTTGAGAAACATAGACTTTTAATAACACGGTACATAAAATAGCATCACCCCTATATCCCCGAAGGAGTAGGCAGAGGTTTATATTAAACCCCCACTTAGATAACTATGTTTGAGCTAGATATTTATCAACACCAAATGAATTTTAAAACTTTGCTTTCCACCAAAATACCAAACAACAAACTGACAAAGACTGTGTGTAGTAGGTAGACTGTGTCCGAGTCTATTGACAACTTCACCTCAGTGACAGCGATGAGAAGAACAACAAGAAACTTAGTAAATAGTTCCGGTCTCATATCATTTCGGTATTTCATTGGCGATTCTTCTTCTTTCATTGCGACATTACACGACGTGACTCGTGAAAGCGTTATTTACTAGGTGATTATTATTTATCAGATTGTACTGTAAAATGCAGATACAGGACAACGCCGTGTGGACTGCTGTTTATGTTGCAAATCGTCGGTGTAGGTACGTAATTTACTTTTTATAGGTACCCACTGAATTTTTATGATTCCTCTGCAGATTTCTTCTTTAGCTACTTACTAATTTATATCGAAAAACGTGTTACCTTTTGGCGCCTCGATAACATCAAAATATATCTTCCTTTCAGTTTCCACTTCTATGTATTTAATAGTTGTGCCAAAACTGTTACTCGCTTTACATTGGTAGGATACATTTTTGTTTGCTTTATTTATTTCCAGAATACTGACATAGTCGTAAGGAACATCAACTGAATGCACCTGCAAAGAATATTGACATTCATATCCACAAAAGACAGATACAGAGGTTTTCAAACATTTAATTATTTTAGTATCCATGTAAATCGGAGCAATACTATTGCAATTAACCTGGAAAAATTTGCCCTCTGGACGGATGCAGACAAATCATAACAATGCTCGAGCTAAGGATCGATCCCATTCCTGGGCAAAGCTACTCACCACTCCTTCCATGTTTGTGAACCCGCGCGTGGTTCTTCCAGAATATCTATGTTTAGATTTACATGCTAGCCAATTATTGCCACTACATGTCTACTATATGTGCGTCTGCAATCTGCATGCACTTACTTAAGTGCCACTGGCACTTACTTAAGGCAGTTCGATCGTACTAACTGCCTTCCAAATGTTTATAATACGAGTTCCAAGAGTAGAGACATACCTTAGCTGGCATCAAGATTCCGGTATCCTTTTCTGTCCAAACGATATCGGGTGCTGGATAGCCGTGCACATTACATTTCAGTTTCAAAGGAGCATCGTATTCCACGATCACTTTCGGCGCACCTTGAATCGTTATCTCAGGTGCTGTGTTTACTGCAGGTTCTGTAATTATAAGATCATACGATGAATGTCCTGCAATTTCTTGAGAATGCTCTGTTGTAATAGGAAATTGTTATTAAGTTCGGTGTTGGGTATCTGAAGGTGGACCAACTAAAATAAGAAGGTATGTTATGTAACACAAGAAGGTATATGTGAATTCGGGAGTACCTGCTGATGGATCCTGCCGTGCAATAGGTGTTGGACCTGTTCTTATAACAGGCGTTCCAGTTTTTAAATCCTTTCCAATTATCTAGAAGAAAAAGTAACTTTAGTAACGTTTCCTAAGACACAGTAATTAAATTATCAACCTACAAGTGTCGCTTCTCTGCATCAGTTGTTTTGGTACGTGCATGTGATGCAGAGGAATTAAGAAAATGTGACGAATGTTTTGAATAGGTATGGATATAAGAGTAGGGTAAGACAATAGAAAAAACAATTAATGGACTGTGTGAAAAATGAAATAGATAGAAAGGGATAAGGGCAGGAGACTGATGGTGATGACATAATTTGGTATTCGAGTGTTTCAACTCGTTAAGCGATTGCCAATCCGTCATCTCCTCGTAAGGGCTCTATGGTTTCCACGATTATATTGATTGTCATTTAAGTTTTTAAACTGTCATGGTCACTAACATAAACACTAGAAACAGGACATAATAATATGCTATGTTTACTGTTGGTTTTCAGTTCCCGATATTTCGGCACTGTACCAACCAACCAACATAAACATGGTAAATATCTCGTTTCTAGTGTTAATGATAATATTAACTGTCGTTTCGAGTACATTGTCCTTATGAATTATCGTCGATTCGTACGACATTTGGCGGGTTAATTGATGGTTAAATTAATCATTAGGTAGGGTGTTTCTTCTTTTATACCGTTCACATATTAGGTATCCACGCTTTCTAGACATTTTATCTTTCACACGCACGTATGAGTAAGTTAGCTTAGAGAGCTTGAACTAGATTTTCATATTTGATACTATAAATTAAAACTTACAGTGACAAGGAACATTTTAGCTGACGGTGGATTACAAGACGGAGTAACATAGAATTGTTCTTTTTTGTCGACTAGTGTTAGAGGCAGCTCTGCAATGACGTTGTTGTCCAAATCGATGATTTTTGCTGTAGTGAGTTCGACTCCCTCCCCAAGTAACCTGATACCTAAAAATGCGTTGCCTCCTGAAAGATCAAATAAAATGTATAGTTAATATAAAGTTCAAGCAAATATTTTAATTACAAAGAGAATAGAACCATGATAATATTTCGCCCGCTATACTATAGCTATACTAGGGAGTTGTCATTAACCGGACAAAGAACCGCAAACTCCGGGCAGCTTCTAAGAATTCTCTAATGAAAATAAACAATAAAATTAAATTTTAATTATAGGGCCTGTCTGGACTATTTAGTGTATATCGAAGATAAACATACATTGACAACTTGTTAATACAGCTGGAATAAAGGACGGGTCGCTAGTTTAAAATAAATAAATATCATAATCGTACCTGGCGGCGGTCTTGTGACAGTGTCCTTCATAGAAGTGGGACTGTCAATAGAGAACCCGAGCTGAAAGTTGAGATCACTCTTGGCGATCATGATTATGTGTACTTCACCCCTGCCTTCGATTTCCACCTCATATTCTCCAGGCTTTGCATTATTGAGTCTCCTGACCTGTCCACACAAATATGGATCAACAATCAGATCTAAATCTTCTTTCGTTTATTTTCTATAAAACCTTACACCCTTGTTTTTCGGATGGGAAATCATCAAATAACTTCTCCCGCTCTGGACTCAGCAGGAGGGAGTGTCAGACTTTTACTGACTAAAACCCATCCATGTTCCTTCTTTTGCCCTTTGCGTTCCAGGGCCGCGGTATCTCTTTCGAACAGTCCGCAACCCTGGCAGGAAACTTTACGCCCTAAGGGGTGTGATACTTAGGAATCTTCTATATGAGATACTTAGGAATTTACCACCTTTTTTTGTAACCCAGCTACAACAACTATAAAATATTATTCTATTCTATCATTAAGAGGGCTATCACGATTTTTCTTGTGTTTGAGTGTTTAACCCGAGTTTTGGTGTGTGACTATGGTTTAGATAATTATGGCCACAAAATGAAAAAAAAATATATGCCCGAGAAAGTTTGATTACTTTTCTCGGTAGTGTTCTAAATAAATATTTCAGTTTGTTTACATTCATGAGTAAAAACCGTCTCTTGCAAAGAGGTTTCATAAAATTCTACTTTTGGGCATCTTTTGATGCTTTGTAACATAGAAGATATAATAATATATTAATTTAGAAAAATGTCCATGGTACAACTAAATGTTGTACTTGGAAATGCTCAATTCAATTTATTATGTTTCATACAGTAATACACTTTATATAATTTCGTAAAACAGAGAGATACCGATAATTTTTCCTCCAAAATTATATTTTTTATCTATGAAAACATAATCTTCAAACAAAAAGTATTAAATAACTAAGGTTACTACGACACCTTGCTTGAAAAAAAAATTAGTCCATTTAACAGATAAATAATATTTTTAAAGGATTGTTATAAGCAATGATAAAAATCAGCGCAACGGGCGATGGCAAAGTGGGAAAGGCTCATGTTTTTTTTTCCTGAAATCCTGGTATCGGAGGCATAGCTGTTTGCATGTGTGCATAGCGTACTTCCCTAGAGGCACACATGCGCATCCGCTACCGCACGCGGTGTTATTTACTCAAACCGAGTTCTTTTTTTTGTAATAGCCCTCATAAGTACAGTCCGCAGACAAATGTCACGCGTTTAAGTTACAAAGTATATTCCATTGAGTGCACCAATTTGAAGGGCACTCTCAAATATCGGACATCATAGCCGAAATGGTCAAATCAGCCACTGCAACAAGACATTAGATGTCGGACATAGCAGAAGGAAATGAAAAGAGAATGTCAGTTATTTTAATTAACAATTTTAGGAATTCTCACAAAAAGGTAAGCCAGTCAGCAAGTAGGGTGATATGAGTACTGACTGCATGCAAACATTATGCGCTAGGTCGGTACGCACCGCCATTTTATCTTTGCCGGAGACAATAGGTTCCGTGGGTGGTTTGCTTCCGCCTGGACCAGTTACTTCTCCGATCTTAGAACCCAATCCAGTCAGAGAAATCAACACGGCTCCAGTATGGGCATCCACATTAAACTGAAAACAAACAAAAACATTTTATTAATATTGTTCCCATACAAAGAAATGAATCATAAGCTTGTAAATGAGAGCTGATCCAAGAACATAACTACAATTCTCTCTATGTTACATAAAAACACGTCGGTACTAACTTTAACTTTGTGGGTGCCGGGTGGGTACTTTTTGTTGACGAGCGAAACTCCTCTGCCCGTAATAGACTCCTCAATATATTTTAAGATCTGTTGACAAAAGTAAACACAAGTTGGTCAGGTACCTGATTCAGAAATAATTTGAAAGAAATCGGACCAGTCAGTTCGGGGGTGTCGGTTCTAGGACATGCCGGTTTTCTCCCGAAGTTTTCTTTCTCGTTTGAGAGCAGTAGTGATGAAACAAATTACAACGTCCTGCCTCTAACTCACGACCTATGGTGGTAAAATTTATGAGAATATTTAGATCTGGTCACGGGTCACTTGATAATGATCGGCGTGCCATAAGTATGACATGACTGATAGCTAGAATACAAGGAATCTTACGTCCTTGACGTCGTCTCTCATCATATGGAAAACTTGTCCACCCGTAGCCTGTGCCACCTGGTGAAACACTTGATATGCAGCATCACTAGTTGATCCACATTCGCCAGTCAGCAAAAAAACAACCTGAAACGGAAAACATCAACTTACATGGAAACCTTAAATTTATTAGCAACTTAGTTTTCATACAAATGGATGAAGTTTATCGGCTGGGGTTGCAGTTAGTACGTTCTCCAAACAAGCTAAAACCAAAAATAATGACCTGACTCTGTTTCTTCTGAGAAATACTCTTGATTTGATCAAACTTTATGTAGTCACTAGCGGAGGCATCAGTGAACACATACAAGTAGGAAAGCGGCAAGCTGTTTGTGAGAGCCAGTTCGATGCCTGTCATGGCGTATTCGGGACAATCACCGCCGCCATGGACACGTATGTCTGCCAAAGCTTTTTTAAAGGTATTTCGATCTTTAGTGACGGTTAGTAGTTTGGCATCTGAAATAAATATATTATTATCATGGTTATTCGCATAAGAAGATGTTTGTAAGTAAATATCCTACGCAAAAAATCATAAGTGGTTGCCGTAAAGTGAGTACCTACACAGTTAGGGACAACATACTAAGGGCGGGTTTAAGAGTTGCCAAATCAGTTTCATCTACTCAAAATTGAACATTATGAAAAAGTTTATTGGTAAGTACTCAAGATGTTAATGGTGATAAAGAAAATACTTTGGTAAATCCGTAAGTGTCTGCCCTGTGCCTACCTACATAATAACCGACTTCTAAATAAGGAGAAGGTTATGGTTTCGACCAGCATCTTTTTTGTTGCATGTACATACTCTGATTACTATTTTACTGACTTTAGTAATTTTCCAATTTTGAAAGACCGTCGTTTTTTTTTTACGGATGTGGATGTGCACAATACACGTGGTGAAATAAATTAAGACGAAACAAATCTTCATGTGTTACAAAACATGGAAATCTAAGTACGAGTTTCGTTTGGCGCACCTTCCGTGTCACTTCCTCGTATAGTTGTAGAAGTTCAAATGCCAAACCTACTCCTACAAGTTTGTCGTGTTCTTTGCAGATCACAAATATCTCCTGAAGACATAAGTCGATTCTGACCAAAACTTACTCAGAAAAATCCCGTGATTTTGTGAATCGTGAATCTGATGATGATAATTGGTAAGTAATTGCTGGATTTAAGTATTATCATAAAGTAGTAAGTATAATATTATGTTAGTAAATAATAATATGATATACTACATTTGGTAACTCTGGCGCTGCTGTTATACTTGGAAAAAGAACAAATATTGCTGCGTACGTGTACGTGCAGAAAACAAAGGTCGTCCAGGAATTCACACTTGTTTTATAAATTACTACGGTCGTTCTTCAGTTGTATGAAGTCGGATATATCAGATTCAATCAAACGGTCAATTTCAATGCATGTCATTATTTACGAACGTATAAAAGCGGACGGTGACTCCAGCACATTTAAAAAGATTTTAGAAGGTCATCCGTATCTAGATGTAACTGTTGAAAAAATTGAATTAAAAAAATCGTATTTTCAGAAACATGTGCAAGAAGCTAAAGAACATAACCAGGGAAACTAAATATCCATTCAATTTAAGAAAAAAAGTTGCTACACAAAGAATTTTTGCTATCCGAAAATTCATTTGCTCATCCATTACTGAACACATTTCTAGTCACAAACTTTGTCACAATAGTAACTTTAAGTTAAGTTTATCCACAGATATCACAAATTCTTCGATCATGCTTTCGGAAATCATGACATTTGCCAATTTTATTATTGCACTAGTCAGAGAGATAGTGAAGATGTTACTTTGACTTTGAAGACGTGCGCTATATGGCACAGAATCAAAGTTTATAGTAAGAACTGTAGCAGCGAAAGCTCGAAGTTCCTCTTTATACGTTACATAAACGTAGTTTGGGAAAAAGCCCCAGAGCACAAGTAAAAATCTTAGAGTCCAAACGATTGAAAATAAAAGGATATAAATATTTAAGAAAGAACAGGAAACATATGTTTTTGACCAACAAAAATGACAACGTTTATGGCGAAAATTAACAAAAGCCAGATATGACCTCTTTGGAGTACAATCGCCGCAAAGAAGAATTTTTGAAAAATTTACCATTTTCGAAAGAAGAACGAAGAGGTTGAAGCGTCATCAAGAGGTTGATTCTTCAAAGATATGTTAGCGACTAGTTGGAACTCAGGCGAAAACTTCTAACAGCCTCAAATTGTTCTAAAGAGGTCAATAGGCGTTAAAATACACGTTTAGAAGTGAAGAATCTTATATATCCAATTTAAGTAAAGATTAGAATTTGAAGTTACAGCCATAGAAGAACTATCAATACAATTGAATAATAAAATCAAGTCAAATCAAGTCTCTTGTGGTACTTTGGATGGACGGATGGACTAGTGCAGGGAGAAGACACAAGAAGAAGACATAGAATAATCGAAATAAAGTGTCCAATTTCTGCATTAAGGACATCATTGGAGGAAACCATAGATAAAAAAAATATTGGAAGAAAACCAATAAGTAATGTAGTTATTTTAAACACCAAACATCCTTGGTATATTCAGATGCAGGGTCAATTACACATAACCGGTAGGCAAAAAATGTAGTTTTGGCGTTTGCTCGGGACACAACAAAATCAAAACAGATATTAATACTTATGTATAAAGATTGCAACTATTGGATACAATTTATGGAACAAAAATTGCAAAGGTGTTAAGGAGTTGGCGATTTGAAGTGAAAAAAATTACCTTATATCTCCGAATAGAAATTTCTATTGAATGACATTTAAATTAAATGAAAAAAATGGCGAATCCATAAATATTGATTCCTAGTTTTAATTTTTTTTATATTCCACATTAACTTGTATAGAATTTTTAATACAAATAGAAGGTGTATAAATAAAATTAAGATAACATAACATCACTCCTGTAATACCGAAGGGATAAGCAGAGGTGTACCAAATAGTACACCCCACATTTCACCAGTTTTAAGTCCCAACCGAGCGAGCCTATTGCTATCAACCGGGCACAAATCCAGACTGCGTGGCTGCTACTGAGAAATTTCTGATGGAAAAACCCAATAACACTTTGGCCCGACCCGAGAATGGAACCCAGGACATCACGCTCAGCAGTCGCGCTTGCGACCACTAGACCAAAGAGGCAGTAAATAAAATAAATTAAAATTGTGTTCATTCGTTTTAATACTTGTCATCCTTCCATCAATAGTGTAGCTCACCCTAACAGATTCGTTTCGACTGTGCGAGGGGGATAGAAGATAAGTGGCTGGGGAAGCGGGGGATTTTTTTTAATTTTAGCTGTCATCCCGTGCGCCCTTAACAAGAAATGCAGTCTAATCGGTTCTTACACTCAAAGATACGAAATTAAAAAAATATGATAATTCCCCTGGTAACATTATTTAATACAAAATTTGAATAAACAGACGTACGTAGGGGACGTACGTCTGTTTATTTAAATTTTGTATTATTTGAAATATTCATGCGTAAACGTCCGTAACGAGAACGCGTCATTTTCATGTCAGTCAGTGTGCTGCTCACAGCTCAAGGTCATTGGCGTATCTTAAAGCTTATACTCGTATAAACAAAACTTTGATAAGAACGCGAAGCTATCTTATTCATAATATTATTGGAAGTTTATAATATAAGACATTAAAAAAAATTATACCTAGGACAAAAATAAATTTTATAAACTAAGTACAATCGTAATCGCTAAGAATATCGCACGTATTCAAACTATCCATGAAAAATTCGAACTCCACAATATGGTACGCCAAATCCGCCATTTTTCTTTGCTTTTTTTTTAAATTAATGGTGCCAGTGACACTCGCGCCACCAAGGCAAATCTAACGACGTATTATTTATCCAAATCCGTTCATCCGTTGAGTTACTAGGGAACAAAGAAACGGACATACATTCATACAGGTCAAACACATAACCCTCCATAAAGTACGTGTCGGGCTCTCACACTCAAGATTTTTATCATATAATTTTTAGGATTTTAATTTAATAGTCCTCTCTACTGTTTAATAGTCTTGGTGGTAACACCTTGACCTCAAGGTGAATCAGCGTAGTATAAAGTGACATTTAAATAAGAGGGTTTGTTACCGGTCGGTGTTACAACTGACGCGTGGCATACAGTACGAAAACCTAATATATAGGATGGCCAGTTGTAATGAACACAGACTATTTTGTTCTGTTATTAAGGACCTAGTGAACAATCAAGCCGAAGAGTGGCAAGCTGGCAACTTATGTACCTGTTGCTAAATTCTATCTTTACTTTCAGATATGAGTACTCGCGGCTGAAATGTAATACGATGAAATTCATTGATTATTTATTATGTTTGATGTTTAACACACATAAGAGAAAATTGAGTATTTCATCGTGTGATGAAATATTCAACATTGGAACTTACCAGGGTCGTTAAATGTGACTATAACGAAATTCTCTATTTGCGATGCCTTGGAACTCAACACTTTCTCAAATATTATATTAACTTCTTCTTTCACTTGACGTATTTCTTCCGACATTGATCCCGTATCGTCAATAACAAACGTTAAACTGCTTTTTATAATTTCTCCTTGTACATAAACTGCACATGTTTGTACAATCAGAATAAAACACAACCCGTAAGAAGCCATGGTGAACACTAATGCTACTGCTTCAGTGGACTAATATTTATATTATGCTCCAGTAATACGAAACTTTAATGAATAGGTATCATGTGCCGTTGATACGAGTGACCCGATGATAATGAGAGTTCAGCAGATTCTTTATTATTTATGGCTCGGGAATCCCTCAAGCCCTCAAATAACATGTGTCACAATTTTTTTTTTATTTCAGTGCACTAGGTATCTAGCTAATTTATGCGTTGAGGACTATATCATTATTAAGACAATAGACACGCATACTTTTGGAAGATTACCATACACTAATAAGTAGCAGGTCTTGGTTTTTCCTGTGTGCGCTTTAGCTATTCGAGTTTGACTTCATCAAATTAATCATCATGCCTATAAAGCCCTATCCAGACTACTTGTAACGGTCGACTGTCAAAGATCTACAAATGACAGCTGGGACCAACGGCTTAACGTGCTTTCCGAGGCACGTTTGACCGCACCGAACATACCTAGTACCGGACGTTTCGGTATGTCGGTGTTGAACTCGGTGGTCACTCATCCACGGACCAACCTAGGCAAGCGCGGCTTAACCTGAAGATCGACTGGAGCGGCTTATTACTCAGATAATTATCAAATTATATGATAACATCAGATCTATTTATTATTGTATGTAGGTTAATAAAACACATTCACTTGTCAACATTTTGTATTTAAAACTACATGAAATCGGGGTGTAGTTTAATTCCACCATTAATATTAGGGGTTGAAGTATGAACTTGCCGTTTTTTGGTGAAAAAATTGAAACAACTTTTTTCTAAGAAAAAAAAAATATTTAATTGAAGTATTTACCCTCATTATCGATATAATATTTATGCCATCTCGAGGAAAGATCATTTATGCCTTCGCGATAGAACTCTGGGGATCAGGGGGGTTACCATGACGTCTTAAAGCAGGAGTAATTTCGGTGTGGGAAAGAGACAGAGCTATACAGGTCGTCTAGCGCCATTTCTTTCCCACACTGGAATTACTCCTGCTAAAAGACGTCATAGTAATCCCCCTGGACTGTACAAAGTCTATGAAGGCATTGTGTACAGCTTCCTGAATTGACGAGTCGGGGTTGTTTCTCTGCGAGTTTCGCCATCATTGTTCGAAGTTCTTCACAATACATATATATCTGCTGTTAATGATACACTGAATCTCACATGAATCGCTATAGTGAAAAACACCATGAAGTGACCACCAAACAAGTACCATCACATTTCTGTGGGTGAGCTTCGCTATAGGGCATTGTTTCGTTATTTTGTAAATAAGTAAGTTTCGTAAAGAATCCATTTTTTTATCACACGTCACAATTCTGTGCCAAGTCCCTTCATATCTGTACCTATTTATCAAAGCAAGGCAAGCTTCAACGCATGGTCCTCTATGCATATCGGTTATTTCATGAGGCATCCATTTCTTGAGCTTTTATATTTTACCAATTTGGTGCAAATGAGTCAATATTGTGGTAAAGTAACATCAAACCACGACTCTAATTATTTGGTTATTTGATAAGGGGTGGTTTCCAACATTACTTTTCATTCATCGTTATTCATCTTGGTGCCTGGTCTTCCTCGTGATTCATTCTTCAAAACCAAATGTAAATATTCGTATGCCGCGTCTAGCGGCGGATATGTCCTGAACTATGCTATTTCTATTTAACAACTTTGTGCCTACCGTATCCTACGAATAAATGTCTTTGTCTTTGAAAAGTTTCCACTACGAAAGCGATTAAACCACAAACGCACTGTGCGTTTTTCGCGTTAATAAGTTCACTCAAATACTTCTGATTTTACATAAAAACATATGCAGGAGTTAATTTTGCACTAGAGCAGACAATGTAAAAAAAAATGTAAATGTTGCGTATTTTCTTAATTTTTTAGGCGCTTTTTGCATATTATTCAGAAAAAAATATTTGGTGATTCGATAACTCCGGCCGGCGTTTATCTTTGCAGCAAGTTCATTTGCAATTTATCTAGATCTTTTAGATTCAAAGATAATAGCACTTCATTGAACATACCCTAGATCAGCCGAGTTAAAAAAAAAGATGACTGCCATTCGCGGGGTGTTGGGTTTGGAGTACATAAAAACGTGTATTTGTCGATAGAAGTGAGCATATAATATTATGCCCATATAGTATTGGTAACCGTTAACCAAACATAGTGTATAAGATAACCAAATCTACGTTGTTACGTTGATATCACTCTTTTTCGGCCGTTCGTCCAAAACAAAGTCTTCTCATTGCTGGCTAGGTCAATTATTTATTTTTTGCCTACTTTTGGAGCACTTATCACGCGATGATGTGTCAGATCAGTAAAAAAGTAGCGTTTTATGGTGCGCAATGCGCAATCTCGGCTCGGCACATTGTTTCGGCGTTATTTGTTAAACAACAATCACGACCCGAACGATACAGTTCAATGTTGCCGTACGGTTATGCCGATGCCGATACGCGACCAATTAATGAGTAGTACGCCTTTCCAGAGAAAACCCTTTTTCAGGAGTATTTTTATTCGATTTTAGTGGTTTTAAAGCAATCAAACAGGGAAGGAAATGTGGTATAGTGGTTAAGCACAAAAATACGTTTATCTGACTAGACTCAATACGCATTAAGGTACATACCTAGCTAGATACACAAAAAAGTCTAATAATAAATAATATACCATCTTCTTTGAAGCAACTTCTGATTGGCAGATGAGGCAGAAGGGTACTGATTATAAACGTACCAGGCGCTAAGGAGAATGCCCTACAAGTAGACGACTAATATTCTAGGGTCAAAAAGTTATCAAGTGCAACATTACAAATACTTTGTTGCATAGTTAAGGCTAAGCTGCATCAGGGTTGCGGGACTGTTCGAAAGAGATACCGCAGCCCTGGAACACAAAAGGAAAGGGAAGGAACATGGATGAGTTTTAGTCAGTAAAAGTCTGCCACCCCCTCCTGCTCAGACCAGAGCGGGAGAAGTTATTTCATAATTTCCCATCCGAAAAAAAAAAAGGCTAAGCTACATCATTAGCACTAATACAATTCGAATATAGTTTACCTACCTTCATCTAACGCTAGAATATTATTCTCTCTTGACTCCTCTTCATCTCAACTCATAAAGGTGTTCTTTTAAAACGGTGGCAAAGTATTAAAAAAAACTTTTAGAATGTAAAACATCCAGTCATTCTATACATATCTATACTAATATTATAAAGAGGTAAAATTTGTTTGTAAGTTTGTATTTAACACATTCAGTGCCGGGAACCCACCTGGTGGGTTCACTCAAGTCGCACTTGGGATGCCAAGAACCCACCTGGTGGGCTCATTTTAAATGTAGGTTTTTCTTAGCGAATACAGAATCAAATAACGAAAAAATTAAAATAGTTGTATATTTTAACAAGATTAATAAGAATACGCCGTGGTTTCAAAATACAAGCATTTTTATTTTCAATAAATTTTCGACCTCTGCCTAGATGCCGAGAACCCACGTGGTGGGTCCTATTTCAGGGGTGAAAAACCAAAGGCACGATTTTAAATATTTTCTAAAAAGAATTGTTTTTACATTTTAGGACACGAAAATGAGTTCAAAATCGAGGTTTTTTAGTGTTCGGTATCAAAATAGACAAAAACTAATACTTATTATTGTGCGATTTAGTCTGCCTGCCCGTTTATCTCTCACAGGCACTCACAGCTACATATTTCAGAAACTATTATCGCTACAGACTTGAAATTTGGAATACATAATGCTAGCATTTTTCAAT
Organism: Eugnorisma glareosa; assembly: GCA_947578425.1. NCBI lineage: Eukaryota > Metazoa > Arthropoda > Insecta > Lepidoptera > Noctuidae > Eugnorisma > Eugnorisma glareosa. The sequence goes on along the minus strand of OX387960.1, from coordinate 10,808,319 downwards.
TGAATTGCCTAGACTACGTCCCCTTCGTGTTAGGTTTCTTTAAACCTCAAACATACAAAATGTCGATGAAACAAGCAAAAGCACCGACTTCCGAAAGTAATTTTAACTTTTTTGTGTTTTGTTTTTAATTCGTTTTTTTTTTTTGCAACATTTTATTAGTATATCGTATTTATATACCGTGAAGTTTAAACGAGCAAGCTCATCTCAGTGTGAACACGGTCGCGCGAAGTACGGCAAGGGCACATCTATGATTTAAATCGATGTTGTATTTAAAATAACTGCACTACTTATGGGTGCAGGTTAACGAAACCTAACAAAATGTCATCAAATCCGTTTTTTCTTTGGTTTATTATGTTAAGATATCGATATCCATCACAGCTGCGGAGTATCGCTAGCTAATATAATCCGGTATTACAAGAGTTACTGGGTGGCTCACACAAAACTAACTGTCAAATAAACTACCTACAAATGCAAATGCAATGTTTGTAATCATTCAAAAGTTTTAAAATGTTATTTATTAAAATCTAAAAGTTAAAATAATTGCGACTACGTAAATTAAATTTAAAAAAAAATACATGAAAATCTCACAAAAGGTTGAACACCCCTGTCACGGGATCAGATCGGGCGATTTTACTTTTTCAATTTTTTATTATTTCTTGATTATTGCACTTCCCCTACCCTACTAGGGCATGAAATTACCCCCACAGATAGCAAATATAGCGATAATACCCCCTGAAAATTCTATTTTACCACTTATTTTAGGGTTTTAAATCTTAATCTCAAACCTAATGCCGAGAGCCCTCCAGGTGGGTTCACTTTACCGCAAACGTAATGCCAGTGACCCACCTGGAGGGTCCACTTGCAATATGTATGGTGGGATGGCACATGCGCACTATGAAACGGAGGTGGACTCGAATGTGTTAAGGGGTAATCTCTGGATCTACTGAACCGATTTTGAAAATTCTTTCACTAATAGGAAGCTACATTATCCCCCAGTGCTATAAGGCTATATTTACAACGTGCCCGTGGAATAAATTCATTTTCAGTGCCTCGTTGTTGCCTAAGAAAAGGCTTGGGTACGATTTCCAAGTCGGAGAAAGTATTATTGGGTCTTTCATCAAGAATTTCTAAGTAGTAGCCACTGTCTCTGGATTTGGGCCCGATTAGTGACAATAGTTTCGTCCCCTATTACAAAATAAAAATGTGTGTGCTAGCACCCTTCCCACCCCTTCGGGATTACTGGAGTCATTGTTTATAGTGAGTATTTATTGCTCGTAAGTTCATGTGTGCTGTATTTATCTAGCAACTCTTGCAAACTTCCCCTTAACAATTACAGTGTCTGCGGACTCTTGACACGCTGCCTTGATGTTCATAAGTCCATCGTCTCCAGACAACTTTGCACGATGTGGTTCAAGTTTTATTTAATCTATTTCTGGGTGTTCAGACTCATCTATTGTGACAAAAGTTTCACAATTGTGCTTGACACAACAACATCTATGCAAGAAGAATTGGATGTTATCAAAGTGAATTTACCATCAGCGATCAATGCATCAAATAACACGGATATTACCAACTACGTTTTGGTCCCGTTTAACGATCCGGGTAAGCATATTTCTGTTCTGTTTAAACTTATTATTTATGACGATAGACTTGTTTACATACAGCTTGGTATATCTCAACAAGTGATGGGTTCTCATAAAGGTATTCGGCACGGAGCGTTAGGTGTACAGCTGTGTTTATATATTATATATGTCCAACTTAGCCCAGAGGGTTTTTTTCGTTCATCACGACCCTACCTACGCTATACAGCCATCAAGTTTTCACGGAGAAAATCCTGCTTGCTGAAAATCCCGCTGCGATCCCCTGCCAAGGGCAAGCGAAGGCACAAACTACAAGGAAATCTCTGTGTGGGAGAAATGCTGTTCGAGATTTTATGCTACGGCTGCCAGAGATACATACATCGATACAGCGTAAACTCACTCTCCAACTCTTCTCTTCCTTGTTTGGCTACCTAAAGTCAAGCCCTCGCGACGCTTGCTCGCTTTTTTTGTCCACCGTATTATATTATTATGTAAATAAATAAACAAGTCGGAGGAAATCGCCGCCGAGGTAGACCGCGGCGAAGGTGGTGTGACGATCTGATCTCGTTTGCGGGGCGAACATGACCAGATATTGCACAGGACAGAGAGGTTTGGAAGGAGAAAGGGGAGGCCTTTGCCCAGCAATGGGACACAAAAAGAGGCTAAAAAAAACAAGTTTCATATTATTAAAAGTTTGTCGATCAGCCTGGGAGACTGTCATGCCAGTTACAATTGACGAAGCACTATGAACCAACGTATGACGTAGCGATAAATGCATAATGTGCCAGCGTGCATTTTACACGTGTTGCAGTAGCAGACACATTCCATTCGTTTGAATTTGATTATATAAGTTGTGATATTTTATCTAGCACAACTACAATGTAACACTTTACAACTCCTGAAAATACCTACAGCGTGTTTCTTTTGGCTCTATCTTATGTATCATAAAGAAAGAAATACATAATATAAAAGAAGGAAATTCGAGAACAACAAAAGTTATTTTTTTGCACACTTCAGACAATAAATATTCGAAGATCTTATTTTTGCTCTTCGTTCATTTTCCTCGTTCCCACCCGCGCAATAGGCAGCCTGGCTGCCGCAGCCACGCCGATGTATGATGGTATATCAGAGACCGCGCACTAGGCGGCCAAGGATGTCTGACTGTGGCAGCCATTAGAACGCGAATGATTGCACGGTAGCCGATTGACGGCGGACAAGACAAAGCGAAGGTACATATGTGGCTGTCTTCAGTCTCCGCACTATTGGTGTAGCAGATGGACGTATTTCGTGTTCCGTAACCGTTGATTGTAACTAAATGAGATTGTCACTTAATTGACGTGGCTCTCGACAGGCTGCTCTACAATTCAGTATCACAGTAACTGCTGCAGCCCGGCTGCACAGTGCGCGGATGCCCTCTACCTTTATACAATTTTGAATAAAATTGTAAAATGTATACTTATTTCCTTTTGGGAGTTTCGGACTTTTGAAAAAATAATATGATAAAAACAGCCCGTTATTTGCTGACCCATGAGAGGGCTGCACAAATGCACAATAGGCACTAGACCAACGAGACCATTGAATACATTACCGACCGAAACCATCGAATACTAAATAAACGTATTAATACTTTACACGAAGTCGTATAGAATATATTAAATACGTCGGTAGCAAGCGCGACTGCTGATCATGCGGTCCTGGGTTCGATTCCCACTTCGAGCTAATTGTTATTGGGTTTTCCATCAGGAATTCTTCAGTAGTAGCCACAGAGTGCCCAACTGGTGGCAATAGGCTCAAACATAACTGGCGAAATGTGGGTGTACACCTCTACCTAACCCTTCGGAGATTACAGGTGTAATATTATGTATTCAATTTCTTCATTAATTTTATTCATCGTTGCTTTTCTTACAGATGTAGGGGAGCCTGTAGTGGTTCTCACTCCGCGAGAGCTCTTATCTTCACTGAATGCTATATCAGTCAGCGGTGGGCACAAATGTCCAGAAAATTCGCTTGCAGGCATTGAGAAAGCACTGCAGATCAGCAAGCAGCAATCTTACATCTTTGTATTTACTGACGCCTACTCTAAGGATGTTAGCAAACTGGGTTCTATTGAAAACTTGTGTCGAAGTACTCGCAGTCAGGTAACCTAACGTTTAATTATGGTAAGTTTGTGCACACCGCAGGTCAGAACTTTAGATCAAAATTGCGCGTAATCTAAAATTATACTGAGGTCAACTATTGCGTTCAGTATCAAATACGTTGCACCTAACGCATAAAAAAAACATATGGGATGTTTTGTTTATGCGTTAAGTGCATAATAATAGAATTCAGTCAGAGTATGCTCATCAAAATATTACGACGTGGGTGATCGATGCTTAGTGCCTATAGTGTAGATTTGGGTCGTTTCGTTGTGAAAAGTACCTATTTAGGTAGATACTGAACGCAATAGTTGACCTCAGTATAATTTTAGATTATATGCAATTAAGATCTAAAATTCTGGCCTGCGGTGTGCACCTGCACATACTTGCATAAACAAAACATTCCATATGTTTTGTTTATGCATAATAAAATAAAGACATAATAAAACCGCCCCAGTCCCAGCAGGTCCATAAACAAGCTATTTGTACGTGTGTATCAATTTTAAAAACATTTGCTCTTTGCATTTTGTTATCATCCCACTGATAAGGTACCTATATAAAATTTTTGAATCTGCACAAACAATAACTTTTATTCGCGTTAGGCAACTCCGATGTTGATCTCTAAATCAGCAACATTTTTGCACTTTGGCACGTAACAACAACGGATGCGCCAGTTACATAGTTGGAAAGGAGAATTGCTAATTTAAATTTTGAAAAGGCAGAAAACACTTACTATTTAAATAATTCACAAAACTCAGGCAAATCTCTGAGAAATAAGTTATGTATGTATTACTTTATAAATTATTATGATATGATGATGAAGTTATGTTATAATAAGACGAAATTACCCCTTTTTACCCGACTACGGCCAATCCAAAAGTCTATGTATAGTACCTATGTATGTATGTAACATTTTTATGTTCCATCGTAGCGCCTAACTACTGAGCTGATTTTGATAAATGAGGTGTCAATCGATTGTAAATTAGTGTTATGAGTATATGTTTTTTTCGCTTTTATTACTAAGTTAAAAAATTGCTTATAATGTTTAAAATGTATTAGTTCAGTTTTAACGGAGCTTTACCATGAAAGAGATTTAAAATGACTAACTTTCGTGACTTTCGGAGACTTTCGCTTAATTAGAAAAACCTCATTACAGTCAATCGCATGTCAGTAGAACTGATCTTGATGTTTGAAAAATAAGATGTACCTACTAATTTAATACAAGTTCGATCGCTATAATATTAAGATATATTTTTATCACGAATAATTCTAAATTATGAAATAAAGCTTTTTTTCTAACGAAGTTAATATGAATGACTATATGTAAGTATGTTTTTCATGAAATCTAATTTATTTCACTACCTATATTATATAAAATAAATAATCTTTCCAGTAAAAATATATACTTACCAAGGGGAGGATTTATAAAACCATGGCAACAACCCCCAACATTTTAATGCATACAAGACAGCAGAGTCTTGTATGCATCAGAATGTTGGGCAACAAAAGGGCTGACTGAAAGGCAATTGAATGTGGCTGAGATGAGGATGCTAAGGGAGATGTGTGGTGTAACGCGAATGGATAAATAAGGAATGAGGTACATAAGAGGAAGTCAGAAAGTGACTCCGGTGACTGAAAAGTTGTGTGATGGTAATCGGTTATCGTGGTACGGACCTGTGATGCGGAGGAATAAGGAAAATGTAGTGAAGAAAAATGTTGAGTATGAATTTAGATATCTATAAGAGTTGAGGAAGCCTAAAGAAACGATGGATGGACTGTGTGAAGGATATTATGGCTAGAAAGGAGGTGACTTCTGATATGACGAGTAATAGAAAAGTATGGAAGAAGAAGCCGACCCCAAATAAATTGGGAGAGGGCCAGGAGAATGATGATGAACACGAAACACATTCCTTTCCAGAATCGTCGGCAACAATAACAATCAAGGCAAATCTCACGACACCTCACCAAGTGGGTAGTCGAAAAATCACCAAAATTGCCTCACGTAATTAATGGACGCTCGCTTACTAAATACGTATAAAGTTAACGTCTCGTTTACAGGTGGTCATATTTTTGAGTGGTTTCTGTTCGTCGCAGTCATCACCTACCGTGAATGACCAAGTCTATTACGACATTGCAAAAGCTTGCTCAGGCGCAGTTGTTCATTTTGACCCGGCAACGTTGAGACAGGTAAGGCACTATAGGTACAATTAATACAACACATAGGTACATATTTCCATAAATTTCACTACTTTAACTTTTTGATTATTAAACAATGTTTCAGGCGTTCCAATACATAAGAGAAGTAATAAACGTGGAATGGACTGACGTTATCGTCTACGACACTTTTACAGAATACAGAGAATTGTCTGTAAGTATTTCGGGCCTACATACCCGGGGTACCTAGCTACCTACATATATCCGAGTTTTTTCACAGGGTTTGGCAAACCATTTTTTGTAATTTGGTGACATGAAAATCTAGCTGTGAGTATACATAGCTATGTAGCTAGGGTTTGGTCATACCATGCCAATGCTCCCTAGCTCTTGTCGAACATGAGGGCTTACTCGTAAATAATTGTCTCTGCTGAGCTAAATAACTTAGAAATGAATAGAAAACACAATATTCTATGTATCGTCATTATAGACCTTCGATTCTATTATTAAACCAAAACCAGAACTCCAATAACTGAAAGAACATAAAATAAACTTAACAAATATTAGTTTACAGTTGATTCATTCACCAAGACTGTCTTGTTAGTTGTATCCGGAGATACTCCTAGACTGGAAGTATCAACCCCGGATAATTCAAACAGTGCAGTCGAAAACATTTTGGCTACCAGACACACACAGGTAGATATGCGTTTTATAATTTTAACATCATAATAAAACCAAGAGAGATCGTGAAAGAAGGTTGCCTGTTGGCAATCATCGGTACTACGAACTGGTGATGTTATTCTGAGAAACAAACAGAAAGACTGTTCCTTTTGCGACGTATCTGACGTCATAAAAGGAACAGTTTATTCTACAACAAAATACTGTACCCGGTGCCTACTGTAACGGTGTGAATCTATACAGCCTTTTCCCGAGTATATTTGGATTGGCTTCAAGTCAAATAGTACGACTGCCTATGAAGATCCGTGCGGATGTTACTATTAACCCTGAAGTTACCAGTTATCAGTAATTCTTATTTTTGTTTCATGGAAGGCTGTCCGCTTGACACAGCCGTCAATAGGCGACTACAAAGCCACGATCAGGTGTCGAAATAAAACGTCTGCGGTATTATACAAAAGGTATGAGCTACCGTTGCGATTTGGATTCTCCACTAAGCTGCCCAGAAGTATGAGGGAAACTAGTAGAAAACCTATGCCAGGTAAAAGATATCGATTTTCATTAACTTTTCTCAAAGTCAAAGTGACTACCAGTTTAGTGGACTTTAGAAGCTATGTAAATAGATCTATACCTAAAACGAAAATAATCCTAACATCTGATGTTGCGTTGTAAGGCCTCCCACTAGGTGGACAGATGACCTGGTGAAGGTTGCGGGGATCCGCTGGATGCAAGACGCTCGGGACCGGTCAATGTGGCGACACTTGGGGGAAGCCTATGTCCAGCAGTGGAAGTCTTTCTGATGAAATGATGATGTTGATGATCTGATGTAAGCACGGAATAGAAGGCAAATGAAAGTTGTCGGTATGAAATTTACTGGGGAGCAAAAAACAATCAATGAATTTTGTTTTTATAGGTTGGACCAACAAAATATTAATAGATACTTCGCAAAGTAACATGAAACTGGAAACAATAGAAATACAGGTAGCTGATGAACAAAAGAAGAAAGCATTGCTGTTTGAAGAAAGTTCCAGCACAGGCTTGTACTTGACTGACACTTTCGTTGAACCTGACAAGGCCTTTTGTATTTGGGTAAATATGATTTATTTAACACGTCTTATATTAAATGTTACTTTAACAGTCACATTTGATCCTTTCACAGCCATCGTATTGATGCAAAACTGCAAATGTTTGATGGCGGAACTCATTAACTTTCATAATACAAATAAAACGCTAACTTGACTGTTTCATACCATTTTTTGTATTGTTATATTTTTGCAAGACTTATGTTCTTTTAATTTCAGGTGAAGGGCTATGACACGTCCACTAATCAAGAGATTAAGGGTTCATCGGAAAATTTCATCCCTCAAAAAGGTTTTTTTTTTTTTCTAGATTGCCATTTCGTGTTTGTCTTTTGCTTTTTATTTGTTTGATCATTCATACTAATCGCGTAAATCGCGGCATTTGGCTCAAGGTCTTCAATTAATTATGCCTATACAAAATTTTGATACTTGCGTAGGTACCGCGACAGACACGAGGTGGACAAAACCGCAATCGGAAATATTAGACGCTGAACCACTGATTGACTACGGTAAAAACGCAACATTTGCGTGTAAGGTTACTGGTTACCCAGCACCAAACATTTTGTGGGAAGATGACAACGGAGTAACGTTGCCGTCCGAGGTAAGATTAGCAGGAAATATGTGGTCATTTTTATTTTCAAATAACGGAATCATTATAGAATTGATGAAGGTGATAGCAGGATCAAAACATGCTAGACGTCCATGTTTCTCTTGACTTCTTCGATTGCTATTAGTTAATCTCGATATGAGTTTCGTATCCTTTGCGAACATCAGCTTCTTGTTAGTCTTTGGTTAGCGTCACCTCGAGGACTTCTAGTCGTGACACCTAAAACTGAAAATTCGCTTGTTTTTTTTTTTAATAACTGCTGTTCTGTTTATTTAACTCCGTGAGTTGATGACATTTCTTTTTTTGTTACAGAGTGTGTTACTAGAAATACCATCACTGTATATAAGTTACGTAAGCGTAGAAAAAGTTACAGTTAATTCTACAATTACCTGTAAATCTAAAAACTCGGAAGGTGAAGACTCACATAGTTTAAATCTGTATGTTTACAGACCATACACATTTGACGTCATTCAAACCCCTGAAGGTACTAAAATCTATGGTGTAACTAAGTATGTATTATACAGCGTGTAACAGAAAGGGTATAATCATACGGAATACTGTGGTACGGACCATCAAACTGAACAACTTTCTCTACGGGACCACCATCGAAATCGTAAAAAAATAATCAGCTGTCCTATACAAAATTTCAATACCTACTCCACCCAAATGTATGGGACAGCTGATTATTATTTTTCTTTCTGTTACACGCTGTATACCCAGTGTAGGATAATAAATAAGGAAAAAAACACTTCTATCGGTATATACCTACTAAACCAATAATTGGCAAGTCTCATTTAAATTCAACGAGTGTCAGCTGTCCTGGTAGCGATAGTGCGCACCGCCTGCAGTACCTCTTTTCGGCCATATTATTATGCAAAAAATAAACTTTTTTGCAAAAAATAAAACCGACTTCAAAAAAAAAAGTGGAAAAATAACTTTAGCTTCAGAAGTCGGCGATTTTTGTTTGTTGTGATTTTTTTTTGCCACCGACTTCTGAAGCTAAAGTTATTTTTCAACGTTTTTTTGTTTTTGAAGTCGGTTTTATTTTTTGCAAAAGTTTTTTTATTTTTCCTTTTTTAGTTGCAATATTCTACACAAATATTTGCTATACATTTATTTTACATTGTTAACAACTCCTTTCATGGTAATAGCTAGGCTTATACCCAATAAAATGTAACTTATATCGTTACCTAACCTAACTGTCGAAATCTGGGTGTAGGTACTGTACACATCTGCGTACTCCCTCAGAGCAAACAGGCGTTATGTTATGTTCTAATATTGTGTAAAAAATAAACATCCAAGCGATTGCAGCAATCACGACAGATTTTCTGTCTAATAATGAAGCGTGCCATTGTATATCTCCGAAGATCAGCATCAGATCCTGACTTATACCTTCCATCATCAGCTCAGCAACATGAGATAATGATTATCAGGTACAAATATCATTAGAAAGTACCTATATGAAAAACACTGTAAAATGTCAGGGTTGCCCTCGATTTCCCTGTGATCCCATCATCAGATTCTAACTTTGTGACTACGGGACCACCTCAGTTGTATAGGCTTTCGAATAAAAAAAGAATTTTGACAATCGGTCCACAAATAGCGGAGAAATCGGTGAACATACGGGACACACAGTCAAAAGTAGAACCTCCTCATTTTGTTTGAAGTCGGTTAAAATATTGTCAAAAGAGTTTTGGTGAATCATTAGTGAACCGCTAACAATACATTTCATGGTAATAAGCTTATCCCCAATAAAATAGAACTTAACATACCTACCTAACTATCGAAAAGTTGTACCTACAGTACACATCTGCGTACCCCCTCAGAGCATACAGACGTGATGTTACGTCATGATGTTGTATAAACAATAAACATCCAAGCGATTGCAGCAATCACGACAGATTTGCCGTCTATTTTTGAAAAGTTCCATTATCCGAAGATCAGCATCAGATCTTCACCAAATTTAAAATGGGACCACCGCGAAACAATATTCTACCAAACAAAAAAAGAATTAATAAAATCGGTTCACAATTGGCGAAGATATCGCTCAAAATACAAACAAACAAATAAAAAAAACCAGACGACTTGATAACTTCCTCCTTTTCGAAGTCGGTTAAAAATAGGCGCAACGAAGCAAAAAAAACATCGACACTGTGAGGATAATGGATTGATGTTTTGCATTGTATCATAAATCAGGCAAGTCTATTACACCATCGACACCTTATAGGCTATTTTTGTCTGCGTACAAGCGGCAGTTATTTTTATTAAAACATTTATTCAAACCATAATAATTATAATCATGGCAGAGACCCTTAGGTAAAAACTACCTAATTAGAGTGTGTTATTTATAATTTAATCACAGGCTAGGCACTCATGGTTACAATAGCAAAGGCACAAACAAGTGAATAAATAACATCCTGTTAATTCAAGGAAAACTAAGCTTTTAGCAATTCGAATTTCACGCCGATTTATTTCTTTTAATTTAGTTTAGGTGACTCGTGATATTTTTGTATTTATTGGTAAATAATGTTGTTTAACACATTCAGTGCCGGGAACCCACCTGGTGGGTTCACTCAAGTCGCACTTGGGATGCCGAGAACCCACCTGGTGGGCTCATTTTTAATGTAGGTTTTTCTTAGCGAATACAGCATCAAATAACGTAAAAATAAAAACAGTTGTATATTTTAACAAGATTAATAAGAATACGCCGTGGTTTCAAATTACAAGCATTTTTATTTTCAATCAATTTTCGACCTCTTCCTAGATGCCGAGAACCCACGTGGTGGGTCCTATTTCAGGGATGAAAAACCATAAGCAAGATTTTAAATATTTTCTAAAAATAATTATTTTTCCATTTTAGGACACGAAAATGAGTTCAAAATTGAGGCTTTTTAGTGTTCGGCATCAAAATAGACAAAAACTAATACTTATTACTGTGAGATTTAGTCTGCCTGCCCGTTTATCTCTCACAGGCACGCACAGCTACATATTTCAGAAACTATTATCGCTACAGACTTGACATTTGGAATAAATAATGCTTAGCATTTTTCAATTAAATTGCCTAGACTACGATCCCGCCATCCTCTTCGTGTTAGGTTTCTTTAAACCTCAAACATGCAAAATGTCGATGAAACAAGCAAAAGCAACGACTTCCGAAAGTAATTTTAACTTTTTTTGTGTTTTGGTTATAAATAGTTTCTTTTTGCAACATTTATATTTGTATATCGTGTTTATAAACCGTGAAGTTTAAACGAGCGAGCTCATCTCAGTGTGAACACGGTTGCGCGAAGTACGGCAAGGGCACATCTATAATTTAAATCGATGTTGCATTTAAAATAACTGCACTACTTGTGGTCATTAACCTAACAAAATGTCATCAAATCCGTTTTTTGTTTGGTTTAATGTGTTAAGATATCGATATCCATCACAGCTGCGAAGTATCGCTAGCTAATTTAATTTAACCCAGTATTACAAGTGAAGGAATATAATATGTAATTAATAGTTACTGGGTGGTTCAAACAAAACTGTCAAAGAAACTACCTACAAATGCAAATGCAACGTTTGTAATCATTCAAAAGTTTTAAAATGTTATTTATTAAAATCTAAAAGAAACAATAATTGCGATTACGAAAATTAAATTAAAAAAAAAAACATGAAAATCTCACAAAAGGTTGAACACCCCTGTCACGGGATCACAGCGGGCGATTTTACTTTTTCATTTATTTTTTTATTTCTTTGTTATTGCACTTCCCCTACCTTACTAGGACATGAAAATACCCCCACAGATAGCTAATATAGCGATAATACCCCCTGAAAACTCTATTTTACCAGTTATTTTAGGCTTTTAAATCTTAATCCCAAACCGAATGCCGAGAGCCCTCCAGGTGGGTTCTCTTTTGCGCAAACGTAATGCCATGGACCCACCCGGAGGGTCCACTTGCAAAATGTATGGTGGGATGGCACATGCGCACTATGAAACGGGGGTGGACTCGAATGTGTTAAGTACCTACCTATTCAAGCAAAATAATAATTAGGTAGAATCTTAATTTTATTTAGTTGAGGAAAATTATGAAATAAACAACTAATTTTAAATGATTTCGCGACGTTACTAAGGCGTGGTAAAAACTCTGACATAAATAAAAACCAAGTCAGAGGCCCATGCCTCTGACTTGGCTTTACATGCCGCTGAGAAATATCTCTCAGACATGCTGGTTTCCTCACGATGTTTTCCGTCACTGAAGCAAGTATGCACATGAATACGAAAAATCAGAAGTGCGTGTCTTGGGTTTGAACTTGAGGCCTATGACTTAGCAGTCCGACGGTCACACCACTAGGCTATCACTGCTTTTAAAACTTGAACTTAAGGTAGATAAGTAATTGGATTATTAATCATCATCCGTCGTGCTCTTGCCACACTGCCGGGGTGCCAGCTGTTTTAGAACCCTACGGCTTAGCACGCGACGATGGGAAGTGACCAGATGGTATGACCATAACGCCCATGAAGTTGGGTCGGTTTTTGGTGTGGGATGCAACATCTGAAGACACCCTTGCACCATCCCTTCTTCCTAGCACGGCAGGCTGTGCTGGGCTTCTGCTAAAAACCTCAAACAGCACAAATACAATAACTTAATTGGTAATTATGATATGTGTTTGAGTTTGGGGTTGAAACACTAAGGCAATGGAGTCCGAGTGCCCACCTTGTATTTTGGTACATGGAAACGATTGGTCGACTCTTCTCGCGATCAGAGGGCTGGCCTATTTCTTGGTCAAAGAATCAGCATTTCCATCTAAAGTGGCAATGCTGTACGCCTTCTGGGCACATTCCCCGTTGACGGCGATGCGGACGAATTTTTTGACGCCCTTTAATTCTTTTCTGCTTTTGTTACATGTCCTTATCGTTGCAGACCTCACTATAGAATATGGAAATGATGGTAAGTTAAACTGCGAAGTGTCAGCATACCCCGCGGCGGAGACAAAGTGGTACCACAACGACACTGCGGTGACCTCGTCTGATGACCTGCAGGTAGACTCCGAGACGAACACCTTGTGGATCACAAACATGACTGTCAGTCACATCGGTGAATACAAGTGTGAAGTGACAAACGAAGCCAACAGTAAAACTTACAGTGCCTTTGTTACAATTTCTGGAATAGGTAAGCTACTTACTTGATAGTTTTAGAAATAATGCCACTGAAAAACAGGTCAGAAGCAACGTAAGTGAATGAAAAAGTTAGTTCATTTATATGATAAGAAAACGAATTTTGCAGAGGCACCTCAAGTGGAAGCAGAACATACAGGTTTGACTCTGAAGCTGGGAGATTGGAGTTCCCTTGAATGCAGGTAAAACTCAAGTTTCCACGCTTATTTTGTTTATTTAAAACTAGCTGTTGCCCGCGAACTTCGTTCGCTTGTAAGTATTATAAAAATACTTCCTGATTTCGTTAAAAAATTCATGTGTTTATTTTTTTTGCACGGAGCCTAAAATCTTTTTTCTAAAATAAAAGTAAGCCAGTAAAAGCCCTTTAGGAGTATAAAGAACAGGGTGTAAAGTTCTTCATCCCCCATAACAAAGGGAGGTTCCTCCGACGAGACGGGTAGTGTCTGGTGGGCTATTGCCCCACAGTTGTTGTCGGCTTTTCCATATAGTCTTAAGTCGCGGATAAGTTTAACTGCGCGATTTAGGAATTTGATGTTAATTTCTCATTTGTGTCATAGATATCATTGCAGTGCTTTTTGTCCTGTGTTGCGGCAGTAGTTTTGTATTGTACAGTCTCGTCAAAATCGGTCCAACCGTTTTGGAGATTAACCGGAACAAACAGACGGACAAACATTAATAAAAACTATTTTTTATAATTACCGTACTTTCATACGCATTTAGTAAAAAGCTGTTATTTTGTAATTACAAACAGACACTACAATTTTATTTATTTTTAATAGAAGTATGATAAACTTATTAAAATTTTGTAAATTTGTTTTGGCTCCCATTCCTGATATTGGACCCCCGTCAACAGACCTTAGGGCCTCAAAGTGGCATTCTTATTAACATTTATTTTAATTGAACTTCATGTAGTACAATAGTCCTACAATAGTGATACAGTGGACATAGGCGGACTTAACGCGACAAGGCATTCTCTACCAGTCAACCTTTGGGTTAAATAGGACAGCATTGTGATAAAATAATATTTAAAAAAAAAATATTTCTTACATATACGAGTATATATATATGTATATATATTTCTTGCATTCTTGATGACGCCGAAATAATTAAGTCAATACTATAAAAAGTCGCTATACAAAAACGAAGCGCTTTGAAAGCTACTTCCGGCTTATCTTGGCCCTCTTGTCTAGATCGTTCGATCACCGAGAACAGAAGCAACTCTTCCTGCGGTTAATATCTAGAGTGTGTCTTGTGCACTAATTAAAATCAAACCATTTTTCCTAACATTGATTTATAAAATCTATAACAGAAATGATCATTGTTTTTTTTATTATCAGGATTATCAAAGGAAAGCCCGCACCAACCATAACATGGTCGTTTAAATCTGAGAGCGGGTTCGACTTCGGTTCTTTACCGGACGGCGTGGCGGTAGACGACGCCAAACTGAAGATATTGTCAGCACAGTCTGGCCACAAAGGCGTCTACAGGTGTGACGCTACTAACATAGAAGGACAAAATTCTGCTGATATTACTGTGCAACTGGAATGTAAGATATTATTTTTTAAAGGTTTCCACGAATTGCAACCAATTTTTACGCCAGGTCGATAGTTTCTTAATACAAGACAGTGTTGATTGTTTTGTCATAAGATTCTTGGGGATCCAGATGTTATCTTCGTGAGTCTTTTTCTCTCTAGAATAATAAATCCAACTTACTTTTGATAGACCCTCCATCGATATCCAATGACGTGGATATCCATACCGTGACTGTAAAGGAAGAGGATGATGTAGTGCTACCGTGCGAGGTGGACGCGTCGCCCGAGGCCAACGTGCGTTGGGAGATGACCCAGGATGACGTCATCATAGCGCTGGACGACCGACACCGGACAGATCATCGACACACTCACAGGTAAACTTGATTGTGTTTAGTGCAATGTCTATGCTTTTTCGCTACCAAATAAAGCAACAACACACCTCAACACTATAACCTATCCTTCAACATACCTAGTTGTTACGTTAGGACTGTATTGAAAGTTTACTAGTTAAAATAGGTAACGCACCGCGCTGGCATATAATAACTAATAAGATGAGGATGGTTTTTAATGGTTGGTTTAAGACTTCCTTCAATATTTCTTATATCTTGTATCATTTGCGACAGATTCAAAGCATTGTGGAAGGACTCTGGCAACTACCACTGCATTGCAGATAATAATATCGGTACGGCCAAGAAAACTATTACAGTTAACGTCTTGGGTGAGTCTATCCTCAGTTCAATATAATTTAAACTTTAATCCTTTACTGTTTTGGTTGATTCTTTTCTTCGTTGGGTTTTGTTTAGCGAATTGCATCACTAAGACTGTTATAATTAATTCAAAATATAGGCACAGCTAATAAATAATTCATTCTCATAATAACTGACTGAAGATTGTCATCACTTATTTTAACAATTTTTGAAATGTTTAGTAAGATTTTTATAATTTCTGCAGTTGCACCCTATATAGAAGCCTCAAAACTTAAGACTGTAGTCGCGCGGACTGGTGACAATGTTGTGTTGACGTGCAACGTGTTATTTGGAAACCCTGTACCGTCTACAAAATGGGAGTTCATAGCTCCAGACTCTACCACTAAGGTTTTGTACAGGTAATGCTTATATCGTATTTCTGTAATGTGTGTTCGTTGCGTAAACGCCATAAGGATCGTAATAATAGTTTCTAATGGTAAACGTTTATGATTTCAGGAGTAATTCTTCCAGTTTGCTGCATTTAAACAATGTGAGTTACACCAACGAAGGATCGTATTTATGTATTGCTGACAACGACGTTGGCACGGACAGTATCAATATTTATGTAAAGATACAATAAAATAACAACACACTATATTTCAGATGTATTTAATTAAAAAGCAATCCTGTTTCCTACTCCTTAAAGCTCCTTTAGTTGGGTAAAACCACAGACCTACTGGTACCTGAACGTGCGGATGTTACTGCCTAACAAGCACCACGAGTCAAAAACAATGCAATACCTACCAGTCAATGATTTCAGGGATATTGTTCAATTCAAGGAAATAATCTACTTGAAACCTCCATAGTTAGTACGGGTAAAAAAGACTAAAATAGATGCTTATCTGCAGAACAATACCTATAAAACGAGAGTAATCCCATAAAATATGGCAGTGGTTAGTTTGAACGAATTGGCATTAAAGGAAACGACAAAACGTAGAAGTGTTTAAAATGTGGATTCATGTATTCATATTGATTTCCACGAGTGTCTTCAAGGCATTAAGCGAGGGAACAAGCAACTCATCCATCACCGCAGATAGCACTTTCTCTATGATCGACCATAAACTGCTAGACACAAATTACGATTCAGGTATGCATTGAGACTTCGTTTTGGCAAGATCAAAGAGATCATGTTTAGTTTAATAAGCTACACAATAATTTACGATGTAAGCACTAAATTAAAACACACACTTTCTTAATAAAATTATTTTATTTTATTATATTAAGCAAGTGGTTACTTTATTTGTTTTTCTGTTTGCTGCTCTACCTCTTTGTAATAGTTAATTTTTATTTAATATATTTCTTACTAAATATTAAAAGATGGGTATTACAATAACACTTAATCTTCGACTATGGTGATATCAAGGTACAGCAAATGTGGGGTACGGTTCCGAAGGCATTATAACATGCGACATCAAGAGTTCCGTGCATATATATATGCATTGGTACTATGTGGACGAAATCACAGGCAAGATCAACCAAATAGTACCATCAGACAAGTACTGGATATCTACAAATGGCAGTGAACTTAGAATTAAAAAAATGGATTTGGATATGGTTGGCAAATATATTTGCACAGCTGCCTACAGTCAAAAAGTTAAAATCGTTCTAAGTAAGTCTTCTCATTTTTTTATTATTAAATCTTTTACTAGTCTGTCATCGGAACGATCCACGTTACGTTTCAGTTCACCCAGCTTCTCTATTGGTCTCGCACAATATTTTACATAGTTAATGCTAGATTTGACCGTATTATGTACTTTTAGCGGCTCCAGAAATAACGGGGAAGAGTGAAAAGAGGGCGATCAGAAGTGCAAATGTTGTGATAGAGTGCAAGTGAGTACTCATAGTGTTGTGACGTATTTTAGTGGAGACTAAAAGGCTAGGGCCTGAGGTTCTAGATATAATTATATGGTCTTAACAGCATTATTCTTCTTTCAGGATTATTAAAGGCTTACCGAAGCCAAAGATAACTTGGAAATATATGGATCAGACTGTTTCAAAGTTTACATCTTTACCCATTTCTGGAAGCGTATTGAGGCTATCGAACGTGGAAGACAAAAATGCTGGACTCTATAAGTGCGTGGCAGAGAACATAGCAGGAAAAGATGAGCATGTCACAAAACTTGTTATTGAATGTAAGGAAAACTATTTATTTCTCACTCGCAGTATTATGTATACTCTATAGGTACTAAAAATTGCCGTGGTTTCTATCAAATAAATAGGACAGAGAGGTTGTCTTTTAAAATAATAATTTTTCCATCTTTTAGATTGTACTTAAGTCGATACCTATTTCAAACTGACTTGAACCATCATTATTCTATATTAGAATATACAACCTACTGTGGGATGTAAATTTAAGTCTAAGACCTAATCTATAGATTTTATTTTATTTGTCAACAGCCCCGCCAAGAATAATTTTAAAATCTGCAGTATTTGAAGGTTTTGAAGGAGATGTGTCTTTAAAGATTCCTTGTGATGTAGTCGGTATACCAAAACCAGTTATCACTTGGATAAAAAATGGCTATGTAATAATACCCAGTAAGTAATACTTATAATTAACTAAAAAATCATGTTCTTCTTCTTCATAAGGGTGCGTTTCCACTGGAAATGTGCCAGGTAGGTAGGCAGTGCACGAGGAAAATAACCACCACCAGCACTATCTACTTTGATTTCCTAATTTCGCTGAGGTTAACTCTGGTAGAAAAAGGCTAGTGCACTTCCGCGCAAGCTCCTGGAACAGCTTTCGTAAAACCATCACATCATTTCACAAGATGAAACCACCGCTACAATTCCTCGCATTACCTAGCTAGTAACTACCTCACACAGCTCTGGTAGAATCCCAGCCTTAGAGTCGATGTCAAATGAGTTGGGCTAAGCAGCGGGTCACGCCAATCGTAGTATCAGTGTCGTTCATTAAGTCCACAAAAGAGTAGGTATTTAGACACTTCAATATATTAAGGGACATGATATGGTCAAGAGCAATTGCATTGGGTGTCGGAGAGTTCAATAATATCCCATTTCGCTAATTGTGCTTGCTGGCCACTTCAGCCACTTCGGGTAACTACCGTGTGGTAGATGCTCCTGAGCCTAAGAAAGTTAATTAAAGGTACGATTAACGAAAAAATGTTGTGTTATCGAATGTTATAGACGAAAAATACAAAATAGAGAATGGAGTCCTGATAATTAGGAACCTAACAGAAGAAGACTCTACGTTGTACAGGTGTGAAGCTAAAAACTATCTTGGTCTAGATTACGCGGTATTTGAAGCAAGAGTTAAAAGTAAGTAATGCATGATTTATTTATAAACAACTTCTTTAAGATAACATTTAGTCTATCCAGCACCCAAAATATGAGTTGATACACGGCATTATTTAATTATGCTTTTTCATAGAAAAGTTTCTTAAAGTGGAAGATATTTGTAATTTGACGTTGGTGTTAACTTTTCAGCGGCTCCTAAAATAACGGGAATAACTGAAAAAAGGTCTATTAGAGGTTCAGATGTTCTCATAGAGTGCAAGTAAGTACCTACTCATTCTGTGATATTTATTTAGTAGATTGTGTGACTTTCAGAAGGCTAGCGCTAAACCTCTTGATCTGATGAACTCTTGACCATTTTACTGGGATATCCAAAACTTAACCCCGAGTATTACAAGATGTTTCGCTTTTTTAGTCTAATTCCGTAAAACTGTTTGTTATCAAGCTCTTTATTTAACACTTCACTTTCAGGGTTCTCAAAGGCTTACCGAAGCCAAAGATTACTTGGGAATATAATATGGACCATACTGTTTCAAATTTTACATATCTACCCACTTCTGGAAGCGTATTGGGGCTATTGAATGTGGAAGATAAAAGCGCGGGACGATATAAGTGTGTGGCAGAGAACGAAGCGGGAAAAGATGAGCATATCACAACACTTGTTATTGAATGTAAGTAACAAGTATTTGCCTCGCGCTATGATTGCTTGCATATTATTTCAATACGCGACGAAAAATTATTACTATTTCGACTTATCACTACATAGTATAAAACAAAGTCGCTTCCCGCTGTCTGTCCCTATGTGTGCTTATATCTTTAAAACTACGCAACGGGTTTTGCTGCGGTTTTTTTTAATAGATTCAAGAGGAAGGTTTTTAAGGATAAAATTGCACCCGTGCAAGCAGGCGGGTCGCTAGTATTACAACAAATAGCAGTGGTTTCTATCAATTAGAAAGGACTAAGCTCCACGGTGTCAAGTATAATTATCTTTACCCAAATTTTTGATTGGATGTTTATGTTATCTGGCTTGAATCATCTTTATTCTGCACTTGAATATACAATCTACATGGCATGACTTATATTCACACGATGTACTTTAATTCTCGGACCAGATAAGTATAGTATGGATTATGCAAATTACAAATGAAATTATCTTAAATTTGTCAACAGCTCGGCCAAAAATAATTACAAAAACTACACTCTATGAAGGCTTTGAAGGAAATGAAACTTTAAAAATTCCTTGTAATGCAATGGGTATACCACCACCAAAAAACACTTGGAAAAGAAATGGCTATGTAATAACACCCAGTAAGTAACACTTAGTTAATAAAATGTACAATATAATAACGCAGTGGTTATAATGTTGTGATATCTAATGTTTAAGACAAGAAATATAACATAGAGGATGGAGCTCTGATAATTACGAACCTAACAGAAGAAGACTCTACGTTGTACAGGTGTGAAGCTAAAAACTATCTTGGTCTAGATTACGCGGTATTTGAAGCAAGAGTTAAAAGTAAGTAGTGCATGTGTTATTTTTACAATCTTTTTAACATTTACAATCTATTCAGCACCCAAAATACCGTTACTTAAAGTGAAAGATTATTTGACGTTGGTGCTTACTTTTCAGCGGCTCCTAAAATAACGGGAATAAATGAAAAAAGGTCTATCAGAGGGTCTAATGTTGCAATAGGTTGCAAGTAAGTACTAATTGTGTCATATGTTAATTAAGTATCGTGCTCAAGTTTTGGAAAGTCAAAATAAGAAACTAAACATCATATTCTTTTATCACTATTTTTAGCGTTACTAAAGGCATACCAAAGCCAAAGATAACTTGGGAATATATGGACCAGACCGCTTCAAAGTTTACACCTATAAACAGTTCTGGAAACGTGCTGCGTCTGACAAGCGTGGCGGAAATAAGCGCGGGACGCTATAAGTGTGTGGCACAGAACGAAGCAGGAAAAGATGAGCATGTCACAACACTTGTTATTGAATGTAAGTGATAACGTGTTATTAGAATGCAAACCGTCTGCCTAATTCGATTTGTCTGCATATTGAGATTTCTCATCCGCAACTTCTGCTGAGAAGGCTCCTGAGCCTTGGGGCTGAGTTGAACATTTTAGATTATACAATTTTAGAATAAATTCTTCCTTAGCGTTCATTACATTACTTCTTGAATCGCACAGCACTAGCAGTTTCGGCCTTAGTGAATTTATTTTTCGGACCTGCTGGTAGAAATAGTGGGACTATTTCTATTTGTTTTGACTTCGCAGTTTGTTAAAGACATGTCCATGTTTAATGTTTTATCGCATGACTATTATTATCATCGTCTACTTCTCCAACCTTTGGCCACCCAATGATGAATGTAGGTCTCTTTCAAATCTTCACTTTATATATATTTACCACCAAAATATTCCACAGTTGCTCCGAGAATGATTTCAAAACCATCTACAGTATATGAAGGACTAGTTGGGGATTTGGCACTAAGGATTCCTTGTGATGTGGTCGGTATACCACAATCGGTTTTCACATGGAAATTAAATGGCAATCGACTATCACCAAGTAAGTACAGTACATATTTAAAAAAAACGGCCAAGTGCGAGTCGTACTCACATGCACATAGGGTTCCGTAGCAGCAAACAATATATTAAAATATTTTGAAGGCTCATTCATGTTGTAGGTATTGTATTACATTCAAAAGCAAAACTAAATTTGTTTTTTATAGTATGTTATTGAAAAAGAATGTTACTGCTGCAGTTTGATGAAAAAGTCCCATACCTATCTCGAAAACTAATCATCAAATTTTATTCAAACCAATTTTGGTTGAAAGTTTTTTTTACGTTCTACAATCCTACATTTTTTCAGCACTTTTCTCCTCTTACAAAGAGACAAAAAATGGTTTTAGGAACCTCAATGTCATTTTTAAAGACCTATCTATAGACACCCCGCACGTATAGGTTTGATGTAAAAAATATTTTTTAGTTTCAGTTCCATGTACGGGGGGCCCATTAATCTTTTGTCTTTTTATTTTTGTATAAAAATCGTAAAGCGTTTTTTAGAATACATCTACCTACTAAGTTTCAACTGTTTAGTCCTAATAGTTTCGGAATAAAGTGGCTGTGACATACACGGACAGACAGACAGACAGACCGACAGACATGGTGAATCTATAAGGGTTCCGTTTTTTGCCATTCGGCTACGGAACCCTAAAAATAGTTTTAGTAACCTCAATGTCATTTTTAAAGACCTATCTACAGACACCACGCACGTATAGGTTTGATGAAAAAATATTTTTTAGTTTCAGTTCCATGTATGAGCCCCCATTAATCTTTTTTTTTTGGTATAAAAATCGTAAAGCAGTTAACAGAATACATCTTACCTACTAAGTTTCAACTGTGTATTCCTAATAGTTTCGGAATAAAGTGGCTGTGACATACCGGACAGACAGACAGACATGACGAAACTATAAGGGTTCCGTTTTTTGCCATTCGGCTACGGAACCCTAATAAAAAACACGTTTGACCGCAAGTTGCCGTATACGAAATGAGACGATGTCAAAGTCCACCAAGATTATCATCGACCGACGGTTGATTAAGAAACCTAAATGCAATAAATAATACAGTGCTCATCAACTGCTCATAAATTCAAAATGGTCTATTAATTATCGAATGTTTCAGGCGAGAAGTACTCCATTGAGGACGGATCTTTGATAATACTGAATCCTGTGAAGGAGGACTCTACATCGTACACGTGTGAAGCTAAAAACTATTTAGGTTCAGTTCACGCAACATTTACAGCTAATGTTGAAGGTATGATCAAGATATTTTTTTCACTTCGTACAGCTTTTGGTCTTTATTTATTAATTTTTTAGGTAAGGCACACCAACGACATATTTTCAAAATTGGTTCCATAAGGTGATTATAACTCTACAGAGTGTGTAAATACGTCACTTATAGGTATGCACAACATTCACAACATACAATTAAATTAAAAAACAAAATGAATTAATTACATAGGTATATACATGACATAACAAAAATGTGAGATACGAATACAATTCAATTCTTTATTTAGAACTTTTCAACATGGTCAATCATCATTAGCTTTTTTTTTTGAAGTTTCAATCAATTATTTACATGACGTTTTTAAGAACCTACCTAATAAGGTTTTCTTCATTATTTAATATTTTAGATTTAATTAACGGCTTACGAACTAAAAGCCGGTACGTGTACTTATTGAAGGACGAAACCAGAAAACTGCAGTGCGAGGGGTATAATTCTACATCTCAATCAGTTAGATGGTTTATTGTAAGTTTATTATATATTTTTTTAAATGTAATTTTCATATAGCTCGCCTGTAGATCATCCCTCCTATTTCAATGATACTTTTGCACGCAATTTATAGCGTTATTTCCAATATTATAATCAGTTTATAACTTTCCCAATGCTGCGAGTGAGCCGCAATCATCGCTAATCAACCACGCGAAATCAAGTACGGGTTGGCGGATGTCATGTCTTCGATTTTTTGCTTCTGAGAAATCCCGGTTTCCTTAAAATGTGTTCATTCACTATTTTAAGAGCAGTGTTATGGCATACCACACAAAGTAAAATCAGTCTCCGGTACCTCAGTTCTCAGTCTCCGGTACCTCAGTCCTCAGTTTCCGGTACCACTGGTCCACCTCCGCTCTTTTATGGTCATTATTGGTTAATAATTCAATTGGGATTTACAGGAAGACGTGGAAGTTCATTCAGGTAAACCATTTTTAGAAGTGGTGAAAGCTACATTTGGAGACGACGGCAACTACACGTGCCGCGTAACGGACAAGCATGGAAACACACACACATATACGTACGTGGTGGACGTTGGTTACCCACCGATACTTTATGAACAAATGTCTGTTAACGACTGGCGTGGTGATGCAACTGAAATCTTATCAAACTGCGAAAGCTCCGCGAAACCCGAAGCTGACGTGAGTTCACATTCCAATAATTGTGTGGCATTGATGGGTAATGCTGTCGTTTATTCACTAAATAGAAATCATAATCTTAAACTTAGACTGTCACTCACGAGATATCTTTCGTGATTATTAATTATTTTGAGTTCCCGATCAGTTTAGTTTTAAACCTTAAAGCGTGAAAGCTTAAAGCAGCGTTTAAATCATAATCTTACTTTGGTAGGTACTGACCAGATTGGTGGTATTTGGTAGGTACAGACTGATTTCTAACTGTCGACTCTACTTTCCGGCACTATAAAAAATATGCATTTACTTAAAGTACCTTAGTGAAGTTGATATCACATACTATAAGTACTTGTTTACAGCCAAAAGTATTACGGACCTATCCACTGTTAACTTATACAAAATTATGGACATAACTGTAACTTTCAGGTGAAATGGGAATTCAATGGCCAAGTGTTGAGTTATCAAAACTTGACAGCAGTGGGCACTATATTTAAATGGGGGAACTACAAGTGTACTGTGACAAACGTGCATGGCTCAGCACAGAGGAGCTTCTATGTTCAGTCATCAGGCAAGTTTTTCTATATGACTTATGAAAGAGTGTGTGATAAGTACTGCTTTATCAAAATATTTGATAAACCGAGGCTGAGTGTAAAATATTATTATGTGACTATAATACTTACTTTTATGCTCATAAATCATTGCCATTCTGTTACAGCATGTTTTATAAATAAAAAACTTGAAGATAACCAAAACATACCGCTCTTGCTTACCGATGAACTTACTTATCCTGATTTACTTACTACGAAACATGATTTAATTGTTGAACAAGGAGATAAGATCACATTATCTTGTCCTCACCAAAGCAAAGACACACCGAATACTTTCCAAAACTTTCCTAAACGAAGTGTACTAAGGGCATTTTGTCATAAACAAGACGAATTCTTAGTTGACGATAAGTCTTATAGACTTTCAGATCTACTCTGTAGTAAGATTATTCAACCTTCTCTTGTTCGAGAAAAAATCAAATGCCTAACAAAAACCTCTGAATTTATAAAGGTGGGGTACAATGTGGAGCCTGGCTTCGTAGAGAATTACGAAGTCTGTTTCGACCACGCTAAAAATATGCCCCTGTTCACACGCGTGTTATTGACTGAGACAGACGGCAGTTCAAGCGCTGCCCACGATTGGTTTAGATACCCAGGAATTGGAAATGATAAACTTAATAGAGGATTTACATGTGAAAACTTTAATTCAACCTGCTGTTATGATAAAACTCAGCTGGTAAATCCTAGTGATTTTAAATACGACTATGCGAAAAAGAGCACGTTCTTTGAGTTCCTGAACACAGTCCCATATTGGCGCCCTTGTGCAACTAGCAAAATGGTAAGGCCCCATCTTGTACTAATAACGTTTAATTATCAAGAGACTTTGGCGGAGGTATTTTGGCATGCATGAAACTCCTACAACCAAATATAAGAGTTGACAACTAGAATAATTATAAATGATTTTTGCTGAAGTCTATGGTACAAACACAATAAATAATTCATTTTTTATTATTATGTCAGCGGACCACTTGGGAAGATATCAATGACATGGTGAAGTCTCAGTTGCCCGTCTACAGTAACATCGTTGCTTGGTCTGGTACGCACACGTTGCAAGATAAAAATGGAGCTGTTGTACCACGGTATTTATGGAAGGTATCATTTTATTTGAATATAAAATATACATAGTACAAACTAAAATTTTTCGCGTCCGTAAAATGCTAATAAACCATATCGTATTTTGCCTTGTGGTCAGGTGCTGAAGTTCAACGAAGACGAGTCAATTGCGATAGTCCACGTGAACGATCCAACACCAACCGCCGAGGACATTAAATGCGAAGTTATCAGCTCAACAGGAGACGTATATGATTGGTTTACATCGAGCGATAACTTCACTTACTGTTGTACAGTGCCTAGCTTTATTAAAGCGTTTGATATGGGCGTGATCGACTTTAGAGGCAAGTTCCAAAGATTTTCTTTATCTTTTAACCTCTATTTATTCATTTGCTTTCAACCTATCATATAAACATTATGAAAAATCTCTACCAACATCGTTAATTTTCCACTCTCCACTTTTATTTTATCTAACGTCCTAATTGAAGCTTTTTCTTTCTAGGATAATTCGGGGCAACACTTGAAACAGAATTTGAGTTTCAAAACAAAAACGTCAAATTCAATATCAGCAATTTAACAAGAAAATAAAATAACAATGTTTCAATAATTTACTTTGCATACGTAGGTAAAAAAATATAAATAAAATTATCATAAAAATATGAAAAGTATCAAAATGGGAAAAGAATAACAGGGCGTCAAATATTCGTCCGCATCGCTATCAACGGGAAAGTGCCCAGAAGCATGGCAATGCTTATTTTTTGGTCAAAAAGGCCAGCCATCTGCTCACGTGAAGTGTTGACCAAGCACGCATGGCGATATCCCGAAAGACTATGTGGGCACTCAGACCCCATATTCCTAGTGTTTCGACCCCAACGCGGATTAAACACAGCTACTGCTCGCTCGCAAGCTCGCTTGGATGGATAAACGTCTCGCATAAAATGGGTTTTATGGACGAGTTGTACACTCTACTTTTCACTTCGATTGCGAGGAAATGAAACAGCAACATGTAAATATTGTAAATTTAATTACAATTGAAAGTTACATTAGGGCAATGAGAAATAATAAATGAACGAAATAAAAAAACATAAGTTTATATCATGAAGTTTTATTGTGTACTTTGGCTGTTGGTATCCTTGCCTTGTTCTTAGAATACTAACGAAGCGAATTAAAATAAAGAGGTTATTCTATGAAGTTGAAGTAGTTCGTGTGGCTGTTGGACCGATTGCCTTGGTCTTCGACAAAGATTTTACTTTATGCTCTAGAGCATGAGAAGTAAAAAACTTTTTACTTCTCATGCATATATTATGCTCATGACATCGACATGTCAGAGCAACAACCCACTATCCGTGTCCCAACAAGACAGTGGCAATAATAGCCTAAAACACCACTTCGCCCTGTAGCTTTCTTTCTATCTACTGCAAAATATGTATAGTAGGACTTGCTTCATATGTGCCTAGATTTAATTTCTGGCACGTAAAATAAATGGGTGGTTGCCATGAAACATTCCTTGCAGATGTGTCTCATCACTGCATACTTCTATTACATACAGTTGTTCTTAGGTGTTCCCCTACTTAAAATTTTGCTTGCCTTATGGCTTATTTGGTAAGTACGAAGAGCAATAAGCTCTAGTTCATTTACTGTCAACTCAGGCGTGTGTGTGTAGCTATGGGCTAGCTCACCGTCCGTCCGTCTTATGACGACAGGCCGTGTCCACGCGCGCCTCAAAGAGAGTCAGCAAACAGTAAGGGGTCCGTAAGGACCGACGCCTGCCAGGGATGCGGGACTGTTCGAAAGAGATACCGCGGCCCTGGAACACAAAGGGCAACGGAAGGAACATGGATGGGTTTTAGTCAGTAAAAATCAGACACTCCCTCCTGCTCAGCCCAGAGCGGGAGGGGTTATTTGATGATTTCCCATCGGTAAAAAAAAAAAACAAGGCGTGTATAAAAGCAGAAAGTGGTGCCCCAGCAGAAAGTGGCTCCTAGAGTGATATAAGTGGAACGAATAATTAGTGTATAATCCGCTGTGCGTGTTAAATTGAACAGCAAAATGGTTCAATAAGCCAGTGGCAATCGAAAAATCTTGCATAATATGAGGGGCCCACCTTGTGTTAAAATAATCTGTTCGGAATATCTTAAAATCTCTACTGAACCTTCCATTGTCAGCTTAAACAACCTATCTATTCATAGTTACACATCTCGAGATATTGGCTTGGAGGGAGAGGAAAGTTGCCTTTCTCCTGTCGAGATAGTTTCGGGCATATGCACCAATAAACCTTTGGCTATCATGTTATCAGCACAGTCCCTAAATCCACGGTCTAAAATAAAAACGTCATCCTCCCTAAACAATTCCGTAAAAGCACTACGTTCTGCGGGAAGATCCTTCATTATCGAGGCGTCATTTGTGGTAGCTGGATATGGCCATATCACTGCCTTTATTTTATTTATATCCGTCGCATGAAACTATTAAAAACGATTTAACCAGATTACAGTATTTATGCATGTTATGTATTTATGAATAGGTTTCTTTTTGGAATAAATAATTGCTGCTCTTCTGAGTGTACAAATAGGTTCCATCAGCTATGGCAATTAAACGCCTTTGCTCGATTGGAGCTTCTGGATTTCCAAAAAGGTGCTCATCTAGAACTGAATTTCTGGCAACAAATCCCTCTTGATTTATGTGCCCAGCCCAGATGTCTAGGCACATAATCTTGCAAAAGAATTTCACGTGCCTTTTTATGTAATCTTCCAGTATCCTCCTCGGAATTTGAAAAGGTACTGAGATCCTCTCATCGCTGTCTCCGGTCCGCATTTTACAAAGTAGTACACTTAAGCAAATTAGCAAGCTTAACATTTTGCGGTTGTTCAAACGTGGTATTTCAACGAATATTTCATTGTATTCAGATTTTGTTCGCCCAAACCTAAACCTAAAAAGATGATCTTCCATATTTTCTGGATTTTTAAATTCACAATTTCTCCTATACACCATGTTGCATTTTCAGCAGCGTAAAACGCGTGAAATAAGGGCAAATTCTGGCCTTTGTGGGTAGTATAAAAATTAAAATCCTTTATAATGTGTTTTTTTGGGCGTAATGTAATATTACTCTCAATGTTCCCTTTCAAGTTTTGGACCATTTCAGGGTCTATGTGGGTTCAAATTAGCTTTAAGGAGTTTACATTGTCTCTACAGGTCTCTCGAAGTTATTTTGTTACTTTTAACTGCCGTGAGGAGCCGATTTCGGAGCATGGTCGTAATGGCGCGACATCGTGCCGTGACGCGTCGCCGCGGCGTACCGCGGGACGGTGCCGTGTACGGTGCGCCGCGCCTGCTGACGATGCGCCCGCCCGGCAGTTAATGTTTCGCTGTCACTAAGTTGACGCGTGTCCAAAAAAAGATGGCTGATAATATCGCTATTGATTTGCTAATTTCATTCATGGAGGCACGTTCCGTTCTCTGGAACAAGTCAATTCATCCATTTTTAGACAAAGCAAATAAGGCAAAAACTACAAGTTTGTGTACACGTTTGAACCGATCGTTGCTGCCGTGAGCCGGCGCGGCGCACCGTACACACCACTGTGCCGCGGTACGACACCGTGCCGCTTCACGGCAGCGCCGGGCTGTGGCAATGTGTCCAGGCCCTAAATCCATCCCCTCGAACCGTAGTACATTTCGGTCTGCCGGTTGCTGTTCTTCTTATGTTCTGCCCGGTTTCTTGGAAATGTTGGACGACTCGCTGCACTGTAGAAAGTGACATGCCTATTGTTCTTGCTGTACTTAGCTGACTTCTGCCTTCTTCTAAAATAGTGACGATACATGTACATTCTTCTGGTACTAGCGACATGATAGTAATTCAATAATTATGGTGAAAGACGACAATGTCCGCCTTTTATCATTCTGATTTGAAATATTGAAAATAAAATTGAGAAAACAAGCAAAACTAAAACATCCGCAAATTAGATTTATTTACAAATTCGCGTTTTTTTAACTTGTTTTAAGGACGTTGTTGATCATTTAAGGTTTTATTTCATACGATATTAAAATTCTCTGTGATATGAAATTAGTTTCATGCCTGTACCATTATTAATTTTCAAGTTACAGGGATTTTCGTTATCGGCTGATGAAATAAACTCGCATTATTTGACTGCGAGTGTATTTTAGAGAAACAAGGAAACCAAGGAAGCCAATTTAATTAAAACCGATGACCTAATAAAGGTCATCGGTCTAAAACTATAATGATCATAAAAGGAAAACCTTTAAAGGAACATTTACGAGAATGATAAACAGATAAGTGGTAATATAAATTGACCATTAATATAACATTTTGCCACAGTGTATAATGGTCATTAGTACGGATCAGTATAGTATTATTACGGATTAAGTAGTAAAACATCAGTAATGTGGGGACGGTTTCCGCACGCGGTGTTGCATTCGCGAATATTATATTCAACGTATCATGCAAGGGGAATGGCAGTTTAACCTTTCTCATACATGATACACAATCTATGGGAACCGATATCTCTAGACATAGTGTGAAGCGGATTAAAAATATTGTTTTACATGAAAAGTCCAAGAGCATGAAACATTATCTCAGTAATTATTACTTGTTTTTGAACTGTGTTTTGTTTTTATTTCTCCAGGTGTTCATTATAGGATAGTGACTAAAAATCCTGATGCATTTGAAAACGCATTAGACGCCATAAAACCACACAATGAGGCGAAGCAATCAGAGCTTGATTGTTGGGAGCCGTCAATGAAAGGATTACTCCAAGCACTACACAAAAGTGAAAACAACTGGTACATCTTCGTATTCACTGATCTTCTAAGGACTACATCAACAGCAGTCTTGTGACAGAAATGTTCGAAAAGAAACAGACACAGATAAACAGCGCTGACAAGTCCAAGTGGATCAGATGTAAATTTTAGTACCGCCACTCGTAGATAATTAACTTAACATGCTCTGTACTTATAGATAGTGTTCGTGCTCACTGGGAAACTTTGTACAATCTTTCGTTATCCACCAGCGGCCATGGATGTTTACTTCGACATAGCACTCACATGCACTGGACTTGTGATCATTATTCCAAAGAAAAAGGTCAATGAGGTAAAGAGTTCGTTATCTATTACTATTAATGATAAATTATGATGAAAATAAACGAAATCGATAACCTCGATAATTATTTTAGGTGTTTGGACCAATAGAAGAAATAATAAAAGGCAATAAGGCTGTGATTACTACGGCGAAAGTACTAGCCGGCATTTCCAAAATGATTGGGGTAAGGAGACATCTTTTTCATGAAGTGGTAAAATAGACAGAAGTGGATGATAATTCTACCCATACGCACCAACTGTTTTGAGAGAACTTTCCTTGCATGCACTTGCGCCGATAAGTCGAGAGTAAATTAGTGACCGCACAACATAGCTCACCATCATCAAACGCGACTCGAATAAATATTTAAAATTACTGGTAATGACAAAAATTTATTTCAATCGATTCATATTTCGAGGGTTTCGCTCCGATCCGTTGCCATCGTGAGAGACCAGGAGATTCTAAGTTCGTTCAGTCAGACCTACCAATAACGCCTAATATGTGGAGAGAGAGCATAGGCAAATCGTTTTGGCACGAGACGGGATAGCGTAAATAAGTTGAGTTGACACGCGGATATGAGGTCTTTCGAACAATATACCTGTAACCTACAGCAAAGGTCGGGAATGTGATAAGACCGGAGAAACATTAACTTCGGGCGGTAGTTATACATTATTACATTCTACATGTCGTGTAAAAAGTGCTATAGCGCCATCTATGAAACAAATGAAGAACTAACATAAAATTCTAAAGCGCGCTATTATAGAGTTATCTACATGTCGTGCAAAAAGTGCTATAGCGCCATCTAAGAAACAAATGAAGAACTAACATCAAATTCGAAAGCGCGCTATTATACAGTTATCCGCGACTTAGGACAATGATCAGTCAGATCCGCAAGCAGAGTCTTGGAACACCGAGATCCCTTGCGGATGACCTGAGAAGACCGGGAAGTTTGATCTGCTTCTGGATGGAGGTGGGCTGGTTGGAGTAACGGCCACCACAGCTCACGCACAACGGTACACTTTAGGGAATAAGTGCGGAAACCAAACCCTTAACATAGAACATATGACATTAGCTTAGATGACAAGTAAATGTAATCCTCTTGGCATGCTTCCCGCATGCCAAGAGGATAACATTACACAACCAGGCTTGTCTATGGTGTCCTGTGGAATGTGTTCCCACTCAGCCGAGATCTGATGTTTTGTGGAGGTGGTTGGACAGATCGTACTAGCCTTTTTAGGAGGTTTCAGACGTATGGAGTATGTACAATGGAGTTAAGGTGGAGTTTTTTGGACTCCGCGCTGGCCAATCCAAACGACGAATAGCGACCTCTTGCATATAAAATATATGTCGCCAGATCGGTGGGCCCGAGCATTATCGTCCCTGTAAATGGCATCTTCACCAATTACGGTCAGTGTGGGTTGTGCATGTTGACAAAGGTAGTTTCTTTTATGTACCTTTGCGCATTTAGTGAGCCATTTAATAAATATTATCTCGGTACGATAGCTGGAAGTTACGCCCGCCCAAAACAAAACGGACCCTCCACCATAAGGGGTGATTTCTTCAAAACACACGTCGGTACAGCATTCCCCTGGTCTTCGTAACACTCGCCGACGTTGGTACTCACCATGCTGACAAAATTGAGCCTCATCGGGGAAGAGTACGCACTCCAGTTACCTAGTGTCCAAGATAGGCAATTTCTAGCGAACCTCAATCGAGCAATCCGCTGCTCACGTATGTACGTATGTCATATCACGTACGGCAGTAACATGGGGGCCCTTGTTGGTCTTCGACTGCGTATACTAGCCGCTAAAAGCCTCCTCACAGTCCATAGGCTAACTTGTGCTCCTCGTACCTCTTCAAGGTTTCTTTTGAGGTCTATGGAACTGCATTTGCGTTTCCGCAGCGCCTGAGTCACTAAAAAGCGGTCGTCTCATGGTTGTGTGCAATGTTTTCTCCCAGAACCTTGCCTTCTCTGAACGGAACCTGTTTCTTGGTATCGAGTCTACGTTCTTTGGACTGTTAAACGACTCACGTTTAATCGCTGTAAGACGTATACCATTGGCTACACCCTTCTTCCAGCAGCGCTATAATTTAGTAGCTGTTATTGCTTTTTCCGCCATTACAATAGACACAGATATCTGTTTTACGTCAAAATAAGGCAGGATTATGCGAGAAACATAAATTATTCTACAAAAATAACGAGTTATCAGGCAACTATTACAAGTTAGTAATAGTTGCCTGATAACCTTTTACCGCAAACCTGCGAAAAGTAAGTAAAAAATCACAAACTGAAAAAGGGATTATTATTAAAAAAAAAACAAAAGTTTTGAATTTGGAATAAACTTTTTTTTAAACCCAGACTCTTTATTAAGTGCCAGTAGTTTAGCAATTAAATCCTCTTTAGAACTAAATTATTATCAATAATTTTGAAAAGTCAATCGCCTTTTTTTTTTGCAAAGGAGTTTATCATTTATTTTCTGAATGACTGCCTCGGTGGTCGAGTGGTCGCAAGCACGACTACTAAGCATGATTTTCTGGGTTCGATTCCCGGGTAGGGCGAAGTGTTATTAGGCAAGGTCCATCAGGAATTTCTCAGTAGCAGTCGCGGAGTCTGGATTTGTGCCCGGTTGATGGCAATATGCTCGCCCCCTATTAAATGGGACTTAAAAATATCTGGCGAAATGTACTATTAGGTACGCCTCTGGCTAACCCTTCGGGAATTACAGGCGTGGTGTTATGTTATAAATGATTCATTCTTATTCTGCAGAATACCCGAAGAGCTTCGGCAGAAAACATTACGTATATTTAGTGCGGGGTGAAACTAGAAAACTAAAATGCGAAGCGTATATTTCCAAATCTGAATCTGTGAAATGGTTTGTAGTAAGTATTTTCTCCTTATTTCCGTCAAGATTTATTATTAGGGAAAGTTAATACTTTATCCCATTAACTTTACAAGTGAATTTTTCTTTGTTCTTGTTTGAACTATTTACCTACTTAATGAAAGGATATTGACTATAAGTACGTCAGTTAAAGAGAAGCGTCATAAATGACAAAATGTCAAATTATGTATAATAATAAAAACTTTAAATTAAATCAAACCCATCAATTTATTACATTTTACAACGTATGTATATGATATAAAAGCTTGTCGCGGAATTTACCTGCGTAACATTCTACGAAATATATTTTATTTTCTTAGATTTACTTTTATCAAGATCAAGTTACATAATATTGATTTTTTTTTATTCATTTATTAAAGTAAATCTCGCGACAAGCTTTTATATTATATATATACAGGGTGGAATTTTGTAATGCCACCTGGAGGGAAAGTACTCTTAATACTGCAGATAGAAAATTTTACTCAAAGGAAACATTCCTTTATTTTTGAATAGAAAGCAAACTGCATTCAAAGATTTTCGAAAATTCTCTTCTCCCACACCCGGGAATCGAACCGGCTAAAATCTGAAAAAATTATACCCTGTACTTTTATTGCATCGATCGTTAGGGTCAATTATAACGATGAAATCTCTCTAACAAACATGATAAATTAAATGAAAGGAAAACCAGGAAATTTTAAATTAATGCAATTATTTACAAAAAATAGTAAACTAACTAATTAGTTGCTCGAAATGGGCTCCATTCTCTTGGATACACAAATTCTTTTAACGAATTCATTTCTAGTAACCTTTAATAAAGTGTTCTGGTGAATATTATAAATCGTATTCTGAACTTTAACTCTCAACTCGTTGTCATTCGCCTAAGATTTCATGTAAATTTGATTATTTACATATCCCCACAAAAAAAAATCTAATGGGGTGAGATCTGGCGATCTCGCAAGCCATCTGATTGTGCCGTTTGTACCAATCCAGGTATTAAAATGGTTATTAATGTAGGCAGTAGTGATTCTGCTGTTATGTGCTGGAGCACCATCTTGCTGTAGCATTTTTTTGGTTTCGCTCTTCCTCGGGGAAACCATTTAACTCGTTTCTTAAGAGATCCAGTATTTCAATATACTTGACAGTGTTTAAATGATCTTCGTACACGTGGACTAACACTACATTATTTCTCATAATTCCGCACCAAACGTTGAAAGAAAATCTTACTTGATTGTTAGTTCCATGAACACGAACAGGATTCACTCGAGACCAATAATGGTTATTGCGGCGATTGTACATGCCATTATTGCTGAAGTTGGTTTCGTCAGACCATACAATGTTACTCAAAAAATTAGGGTTTCGGTCAATTTCTCCAAGCATGTTTTCACAAAATTGTAATCGTCTCTCTCGATGCAATTTTTGCACCAACCGACCTTCACGATAGCATTTATACTTATACTTTTTCAGCACTTTAAGTACGCGAGTGTGGGTTGTTCCTAATTCATCGGCAGCATCTCTACTTGAAGCCTTCGGAAATGATTCAAAGTATGTTAAAACATCTAGTTCAAAATCGAAATAGTTTTGCTGAATAGTTTGCCGTCTCTTCTTGAAACCACCCGTATTCTTTAAATTTTCTACCATTCTTTTCAATACGAACCGAGTTGGTGCCTGTCGGTCTTGATATCTCTCTCCATACCACCGCAGAGCTAGATTCACGTTTTTGTTATTTAAAAAATAAGCTTCCATTAAATCAAAATGTTCTTGATAAGCCATTTTCACCGTGAGACAAAATGTGAAATGAGTTGTAAAAACAATCAAATGTGAATAACAACTGTGACAGTCTAATTTTCAAATTATAATCTAACATTCCATATTTAAATTACCTCATACACGCAGCTACGAGTATGTCGCAAAGGAATCTGCATTACAAAAGATGGATGTTAGTTAAAGAGCTTTAACTTGACTCATTGAATTTGTAATTTCAAATTTCCTGGTTTTCCTTTCATTTAATTTATCATGTTTGTTAGAGAGATTTCATCCTTATAATGGACCCTAACGATCGATGCAATAAAAGTACAGGATATAATTTTTCCCGATGATTTTAGCCGGTTCGATTCCCGGGTGTGGGAGAAGAGAATTTTCGAAAATCTTTGAATGCAGTTTGCTTTCTATTCAAAAATAAAGGAATGTTTCCTTTGAGTAAAATTTTTTATCTGCAGTATTATGAGTACTTTCCGTCCAGGTGGCATTACAAAATTCCACCCAGTTTAAAACTTAATAAGTTAATGGGTTTGATTTAGTATAAAGTTTATTTCTTCTTTTAAGAGCACTCAATTAAAAGCTTGTTTTTAAAAAAAAAAATTACTATTAATTTATTTCTTGTTATTTTCATAATCTTCTCAGCAAACCCTTTTAGTATACTACCTCCATAGTACTAGATACCCATTTCATACGGGTTCATAAAACGTACGTAACTAGTCCGCCATCTTTGGGAGTCCCCATATTGGATTTAGAATGACGTCACTTAGCTAAAAATGCATTGTCATTCAAGTTAAACGTGTATGAAAAAATTTCAGCTCAATCAGTGAGGGATAACTGTTTTAAAATTCTGTTGCAAGTTTTGAAATAATATATAAAACATGCAAGTAAAGCAAAACATACAAAAGCAAAGCATATCTTTATCAAAAATACACTAATTAATCATTTTAATTATATTATAGACGCGCACTCTGGACCGATCGACGACCGCCACCACCTCGTCGCCGTCGGAACTAGATTCATCAGAGACTACAACCGAGTCGAGCACGGATCATTCTTCGACGATGACGACGCGGACTTCGTAAACTAATGATCGAATGACTCGAACAATAACAATTGTAATATATAAGCAGGAGACAGGCCGACAAACCGAATAGCATGGGATCTAGGGGCAAATCAGCTTCGTGCCGTGTAACACCGACAACAAGGATGCTGTTGGTGGTACAGTACGTACCTATGCTTTTACTCTGGATGCTCTTAACTTGCACGGCTTTCTTAACTTTCACATCGTACACATACATGTTTAATTTCAACATGATTAATGTACTTAACCAAGATTTTGTGACAGTATTTTGAATTAAAATAGTGTCTATGGGGTTCCTTGCCCATTCCTCTCCATAGAGATCTACGCTTTGGAATGTGCAACTACAGTACTTTCACAAGGTTTAAAGCGTTGTGACTGGGACTATAGATTCACCTTTATTTATGACATTTAAAAGTGCCTGTAATGATCTAATTGAAGTCAATGCTTTGAGTTCAAGTTTGAATGAACACTATTTCAAAAACTTGAACCGTCCGGTTTTCTCATCTTCTATGCGGCGACGGACATGGCGACTTGCACATGAAAAGACGGCTATACCTAGGGCACAGATAATATAATACTTCACCTAGGGTATAATGTAGAAGTAAGTACCTAACTAATTCTCGCTAAGGCACCCAATATGAGGAAAGTTCCTAATCTACGGAGCCCTGACCACCGATAGGTTGGATCCCGATCTATACGTAAATGCATACTTTCTTTGGATTATTTTTATTTTTGGAACATTTTTATATAGGTACTTACCGTTTTTTTATGCATTTTATTAATAATTTTAAAGTACAAATTCATTCAAAAACTAGCTGTGCTCCGCAACCTTCGTCCGCGTGAAATGATTATAAAATTAAAACTTTCCGATTTGAATCGGATCTTGATAACAATGTCAAGGGTAATGTTTGCACGGAATCCAATTTTTTTTTTAATAAGCGTAACCGGAGTTATTCCTTATAACATCAGCTATATGGCAGAAGTCTCGTCAAAAAAGGTCCAGCCGTTTCGGAGATTAGCCGGAACAAACAGACAGACACAAAAATAAAAATAAATATGTGTTTGTTATAAGTATCGTATATCTATATATATAAAAGAGAAGTCCACTCACTGACCACTCATCACGAAATCTCGGAAACTACTGGGCCATGAGGTCGAAAATTTGGCACAAGCACTCTCTATGGGGTGCAGGCGCGTACTAAGAAAGGATTTTTTTAAATTCGCACCCCAAGGGGTTGAAAAGGGGTGTCAAAGTTTGTATGAAAGTCCTATGTTTTTAAAGTTAGAGACATGAATGTGGGCCTGAATGTTCCTTTCGGCTTCTAGGTGCTCACTAAGAAAAGGTTTTACGAAATTCGGCCCTTAAGGGTATAAATTTAAGCCCTTAAGGGTGTTTAATGTTTGTATGAAAAAAGTTAAAGATATAAATTGAATCTTACGGCAACGCGTTATTGCGTACTTTACATTGAAATTAGAATTCGGAAGCCGATAAAGATCCAAAGTGAATTTTACGACAACGCGATAATGCATATTTTACACTGCAATAAAAATTTGGAAGTTCCTTGAGATTTACATCTTCAGTTTTTATGCGAATTTCTAGGTGGCCAGTATGTTTCAGTAATATACAGGCGTCTGCTGAAAGGTAATGAAATGAGTTTCTATAACGTTCTAAAGTTTGTATGCCACTTTTTAGGGGGCCAGTATTTTTCAGAATGCAGGCGTCTGTTGAAAGGTAAGAAAAAAACGTTTCAAAAAACGCACTGATCACAGAGCATCTTATATATTGATGAATCAATCACAGATTATTATAGAATAGTGCGTTCAAGCTCATTTCTGTTCTGCAATATTTTGCTACTACTACTAATTTGCTTTGAAATATTTGACATCATCGTTGTTTGTTTGTCTTCGTTTTGGTTTGTTTCATTTCCTAATTTTAAATTGGGGGATAATAATTGTGTTCTTACCTATTGCCTGGTTGGAATTTTGTTATATCTATTTCTTCGCGAATTACATATTGTGTATTTCACACTGTGGTATTACTATAATAGTTTTTTAGTATTAGTCGTTCTTACTAGAAAAAGTGTCCTTGAATACCCACGTTAGTATTTTAATTTTAGTGTTTAGTATCTTTTATTTAGGCTGGTGTTGTAAAAGAGTAGCTATATAGAAAATTACCTTCTAAGTTATATTTTTTACGATACTTACTGGTCGTGAGCATTGTTTAATAGAAAGGGATAATCAAATTATTATCACTTCTAATGGAGTGCAAATTCTTTGCCAAATAGTAAATATCCCTGGCGATGGCGCATGCTTATTTTAATCTCTATCCTATTTGGTGACGGTAACGTGGTCATGGCTTCTCAAATTCGAGGCAGCATTGTACGCCACGTGTCTAACAACTGGGAAAGATTCTAACCTTTCACTCAGGATCGGTCAGGAGCTGTTTATAGTCCAAAGCGTAAATACGTCGCTAAAATGGCACCCACGGAACCACCTGTGAACTCATGGCAGCGGAAGAATTATTCTCATTTGAGTTCCAGGTATTTCAAGATGGTACTTTTATTGCTGGTTTTGGGGAAGCACGGCAGGGAGTCAAAATAATCCGATTCTCAGGAAACTTTAATGAAGGGCAGTTTATGTTTTAATTCCGTTGGTTAATTTAAATAATAAAAAATATCTTTTGCCCCTCACGTCCGGCATAATTGAAGAATCACCAACTTTCACCGACTCAGCGGTAAAGGTGAAGTTGATTCACAATCCTAGTCCCAATTTACTGCTATTGATTTTGTCGAGAAATCGCTTGCCTATAGTGAACAAATGGAATGCGAGTCATTTTTTTCTACCATATAACGCCAGGACCAATTTAGTGTCTTTGTTGACGAATCACCGACTTACACTCAGTGTGCACCATTTTCTGACGTGTCCCATAACCAAATCCCTTCTTTTGGTTCCGAACAATCGCCAACCTTAACTGAGCCAGAGAATAATGACCCTAATTTGGCTGATTCAAGGTCGCCAACCCAACATGAATCGGTTATTGTAACGGTTCTGCATTTGGTACGGTTTAGGGTTTTAAATGCGCGAGTTCCCAAGTGTTCTGTTTTCTTGGAACATTAACTTTCACACTTAATCTCATAAACACCAACGTATGAAACACGCGAGTGAAACCACGCGGGTACAGCTAGTACTTTCATATCCTTTCAGTAAAAAGCTGTTATTTTGAAATTACAAACACAGTTCAATTTTATTTATTTGTATAGATAGATAAACTGGATTTTCCAAGCATTGCTTTTGGTTTTCTGTCTCATACGCATATTAAATAAATTATTTCTGCCAACAGGACACAGGTATCCAAGAACCATACATACAAATAGCAGATGCTTCAGACTCCGAGCACGACGGCAACTATACGTGTCGTGTGAGCGACAAGCATGGAAACACACAAACTAACACATACGTGGTGGACGTCGGTAATGCGCTGGTGCTTTACGAAGAAAGTGGTGTTTCTATTAGCAACTGGGAGGGTGACATAACAGATATCACGCGGAATTGCGATTTAGAAGAGGGTAACACGGCAAAACCAACGCCCATAGTAAGCTTGCATTGCACAATTAATATTATTATTAGCCTATAATGTTCTATAATGTCTCCTTCCACTATTCGCGATCTAGTGCGATTGCACAATAGCACATCTTTTTTTTCTTTTTGACGAAGCTTTTACAGGCAGAAATCTAAAAAAGAAAAGAAATAGATATGATATACAACGTGTTTTTTTTATATCCCATAACTCTAGGGTATGATTGAGGCCATATCAAAGAATCAACTGGCATATGAGTTATGTTCCAATCCTTCGTTATTTTTTTTTCATTTTTCATACAAAATAATTCGGCAAAGTCACGATTATTAACGTAAAACACCCTTACGTGAAATATGACCGATGTCGACAAGGTAGCTTTCCCTTCACTAGCTGCCGCCGGGAAGCCCCGATACCAACATACCTACATATTTTATTTTACTATTTATTTTACTACACTACTGCGAAGTTTGGCAACCTCGCAAAAGTAAAGATTCGTCATATTGGTGACAATTTTTGACCTAATTTAATTATGATTGATGATATCTCCGAAACGATGCATTTTTGGACCACCTATTCTAGGAGTTTTAGTATTATTTTTACCCACAGAATATAACCCTAGAGTTATGGGATATAAAAAAAAACAGGTTGTAGATAGATAGAAAGTAGTAACTTACGTAACTATTATTTTAGAAAAAGGAAAATGGGTCCTTGCAAAAAAAAACCTGTGAAATCGTTACAAAAATCGATTGTGGAAATCATATTTTTTATAATAATTTCATGCGGAAGAAGGTCGCGGGCAACAGCTAGTTTTACCCAAGATTAGTGAACCACTGTTTATAAATGGTGTTCTATTTCGTAAACAGTTTTATGTTACTAGCTTTTATGAAAAAAAAAAATTCGATGTTAGGATTTATTTGATAGTTTAAAAATATTCCTATGAACTAGTAGTATTTTCATTTATTGTCGTATTGCCGTCGCCACCTTTTTTATACAAGAACATGTATGGTTTCACTTGGAGTTCACAGCATGAATTGTACCTTAATTTTTAGCACTAGCTTCTAACAATAATAGTGTAGCTACTGATACTTTCAGTTTGAATGGACATTTAATGGCGAAGTGATCACCGATTTTAATTCGGCGGGGAAAGTTCACTATACCTGCAACGTCAGCAACGTACACGGATCAGAAAACAGGCAATTTGACGTCAACTCTTCAGGCAAGTTATAATTATACTTAGTACTAAGTTGAGATTTCTTTGAAAATAAATGAATATAAATATACCCATCAAAAATGTCTTTGCAAAATGTATGCTCTATTGTTACAGAATGTTTGATAACGAGGAACTTGAGAAATGTGCATGGGCAATATATGCCGCTTATACTAAATGACAAATATTGGCACAAATTGAAAAACACGGAACATTATATTAGAGTTGAACAAGAAGTACAAATCATGTTATCTTGTCCATGTCAAACGACG
Source organism: Eugnorisma glareosa (assembly GCA_947578425.1). NCBI lineage: Eukaryota > Metazoa > Arthropoda > Insecta > Lepidoptera > Noctuidae > Eugnorisma > Eugnorisma glareosa. The sequence goes on along the minus strand of OX387960.1, from coordinate 10,766,926 downwards.
CCAAATGTATTCAAGAAGTTCCCTAAAAAAAGCACATTGGAAACATTTTGTTATAAAGAAGACTCTTTCTTAGTAGAAGGCAAAGTTTACAAGCTGTCAGACCTACAGTGCACTAACACCATTCAACCCTCCGTTATCAGAAAGAAAGTGAAATGCTCAACGGCAACCTCCGAATTAATAAGAGTGGGCTACAACGTGCCTAAGTTCTTAGAGGCTTACGAAGTCTGTTTCGATTACGCAAAACATATGCCATCATATACACGCATTATAATGACTGAAACCAACAACAATGGTCTGAGTGCCGGCTACAGCTGGTACACTTACCCAGGAATAGACTCCGCGAAAGCTAACAGAGGATTCACTTGCAAGGACGCGTCGTCATCCTGTTGTTATAGTAAATCCCAGCTCGTGAACGCAATCGACTTTAATGATGGCCCCGCAAAGAAGAGCACCTTCATCGACCCTCTGAATGCAATCCCGGTCTGGCTCCCTTGCAATACTTCAAAGGTTAGAACTATTTATGACAGTGACATTAATCATTGTTTCATTATAATAATCTTTTTTAAATATTTCAATGCACTTCAAAAAAACTAAATTACTTAGGTTCCGAATTAATATTATTCCAGTTGAAGTCAAAACGTTTTAAACAGTCAAAATTGTGTTATTTCAGCCGACATGGGAAAAAATAAACGACAACGCGAGATCCCTACTGGCCACCTACAATGACATCGTTGCCTGGTCTTGCACGCATACTTTGCAGGAGATAAATGGAACTATTATACCGTATATTCTTGTAATTTTTAATGGAACGTTCTGTAGTCGCCCCAATTACTGGGTACGAGAGGTCAGATACATCTACATTAGGGTGGTCCGTATTTTTCGAATTTGAATAATAATTTTGAATTATCCCCGGGGCACTTTCTCATTTGATTATACAGTGTGATTCTTCATAATGTGCACATATCGAAATGAGGGAATCTGCTGAATGCTTAATTTTAACGACGGAAAAAAAAAAATTTTTTTATTTGTTTTATGGAATTTAAAAAAAAATGTTTACTACTGTGACCCCAGTGTAAACAAAGTAGCTTTTAAACTAAATGATCTATCGCGATGAAACAAATCCATAATTATTGGAAATAATTAGGCGTCCTCATAAAATTAAAATTGTAAAAAAAAACTACTCTCAATTGAAATTTTTTTTTTAGAAAAAGCGTTTTTTTTCATCAATTTTTACTATAATCGTAAAATTTCTCAATAAGACGCCCCCATTACCTACCTTTTTTATTACTTAAAGTTATTCCTCATTGCATTAGCTACTTAAAAATAATGTTTATAATTCAATCAAAACATTTCGTATCAACTGTTAAAGAAAGGCATTGCGCACACGGCTACGTACAATATTACAAATAAAAATTCAAACACATTAAGAAGAATCACACTGTATACCTCTAAATATGAAATAAGTATTTTGTTTTTTTTTTTGTTAAGTTTTAGAGGTCGCTACCAACTGTCAAAATTTTTACAAAATGCGTCGAAGTAAAGCGTTAAATGATGGTTTCATTCATGTTTAGTAGTGAACTACATAGCTGATCGCGGTGTTGTTTTAATGGAAGAATATGATAAATTAATTACAAACAATGAAGAACAAAAGCAGTATTTGCTTTTGTTGGTAAAAGAGTATAAGAAAAAGTACCCTAATACTAACAAGTCAACCCTTGTATCTTAAAAATAAATGATTTAAATATCTACATATTTTAATATCTTAGTTCATAACAACAAAAATAATTTTGTAATATTTTTTATGTCCTGGCTATAAAAATAAAAGAATCTAAAAAAAACATATTTTGAGGTTTTATTTAAAATTCAAACCTTGGTAGCAACCTCTAAATGTCATTTGAAAAAATAAAAATAAAATACTGAAATACTTTCTTATGGTTTATAATCAAATTACGTGGTGCCCCGCAAAATTAAAGATTTTGTTTTTTCTTAGGAATAAGGACCACCTTAGGGTGGTGCTTATTCCTAAGAAAAAACAAAATCTGGAAGTGAGAAACCTAGGGACATGATGCTTTTCTCCACACGTTCATTTTTCATTGAGAACGGCTTTTAATTTCAAACGATTTTATTCCAGGTGCTAAGACTCGGCGAAGACGGAGTGGCCATACTCAACGTTAACGATCCCACGCCAACAGAGAAGGACATCAAATGCAAGAGCAATTGTAGCAAATATGAAACTGTTTATTATATTGATTTCAGCGACGAATATACTTACTGCTGCTCAATAAGGAGTTTGATATTCTCGACATCGATATTAAAGGCAAGTTTTAATTTATGGCTGCACACTCACTAAAATTAATAGAACTGTACGGAATACCTCTTGATAAAGTTACAAAAAAGAAGGTTTTTATATGCCACAAAACTTCCACTAGAAATGTAAGCTCTATTGGAAGTGGAAGTTGCATCGAAATGTTGGTAATACACAAAAAGTTTTGCCGTCTATTGTGGCACGCCATAGCCAGTTGTGGTACCGAAACCAGATTTGCTCAGGTTCCTTTGGACTGATTGATTTACTAAGTATGTAGCACGCCTGTGGCAACGTATAACTCTGCGTCTATGGCTACACATACTACATACCGTAGTAGTGGTTCAACCTAGACTTAGTCATTCATACAGTTATAACCATAAATTTTAATCTGCTATAGGGTAAGGGCCACAATGTTTAAATTGAACCCACTTACTGATTTTAATTAATTATAAAGTTATTTCCAAGAATCTAGTCTTAGGTACTTACTTCCGAAATTTCGAAGAGGAGTTATTTATATAGTAATATCTAATCACTTTTCTCATAAGTAATTATAAAGACCCATTTTTACAAATAACTAGGTGGCTTAGATTGTGTCGACTTTTTCTTCTGTAATATTTTAATAAACATTGTAATCATATAAATAGTATTTTATTTAATAAAAATAAAACCAATAATAATAAATATCGCTGGACATTACACACAACGCCATCTAGGTGCCACACTAAGCAACGAGGCTTGTGTCGTGGACACCAGATAGTTGATAATACTACATAGATACTTTTTGTTTGTAAATGCATACTTAATATACATATAAACATCCATGACTCGGAAACAAATGTCCATGCTCATCACACAAACATTTGCTCCTACCGGGATTCGAACTACTAAATGACTAAATATTAGTCACAAACATGGACCTGTCACAAAGTGCAGAAGAGTGTACGCTGTAGAAGTAGAGCAATTGAGGCTATTTGTTCTGGTCTAAAAAAATGCGACAGTCAATGTCAAAAACTTGTCTTTATCAACGACCGTCCGTTAACCTCAATCTTCAATTTTTTTTTTGATACAACGTGATATAGTTCAAAATTATAATTAATTATTATTGATCATATTTCTGTCTAAGAAACATCGATAGAATATGAATAGTTCCAGAGAAAGAAAAACTTTGCAGCCCGTTAAGTACAAGAATTTATGATGATTCCATTACTTGAAAGCGTCTAACCCGCACTTCTTCGCTAGATGTAAGTTAAAATACCTGAATTGACGATTGTGTCCTGTGTGTGTAATTTTTCTTGACTATAAAGACTCAAAAGGATAAGGATAAGACTAAAACAACAACAACAACATAATTTTTTTTTTTTACTAAGCGTACTAGTCTCTCATCGTGAATATTATTGAGACGTACCCACATCAACTTTATAACTTGAGATCTTGCAAACGGAAAACTTTGGGCTACAGTTTGCCCAATGCTAATTATTTATTATTATTTATTTATTTTATTATCAAATGGTACAAAAAATAAGTATACTATAAGCCCCACAAAACCGTTGTAATGGTTTGACTGTGGGGACGGTGAGTCTCTAGACACTCATACATACATACAACTAGATATTATTAGAAAAATTTAAGTTAGTTAAGACTATAGTTTTGTTAGTATTAAGTATTAGTAACAATGGTGCTTATGTATTATGTTAGTATTGTTAGTATAATAATAATTAACATTTTTAACATAGACACAACTTTTGTTAGTACTACGACCACTTATAACTAGTGTTAGTAACATTTTCTCGAAGCTAGGTGAGGCACGCCGATGCTGGGGAATGTCTATTTGACTACGTGCAGTCGTATCCACTACCCCAGGATCGGAGAATCTCACCCAAACGAAATAACTTAAAATTAACATATATCTAAAAAATATTTTTTTAATCTACTTTTAAACCTATTCTTATTTACTTCACTCCTTATGTCTGCCGGCAGACTGTTCAATATATATGGTATTCGTTTTTTTAGGGTTCTGTCACCAAAGTAATTTGTGACTCTGGGTACATTGAATCTGCCAGCAGCCATAGATCGTGTGTTATGGTTGTTGAATACGTGAGTTAAGCCATACTCTTGGGTACCTTGGTGGTTAACTGCTAAAAGATATTTATGTTTGTAAGTGATAGGTAGAATTTTACATATTTTAAATAGTTTCCTGTAATCTCCTTTACAGCTGGTTTTAGTTTTTTTTAGTAAAAAGTAGTTTTAAGAATCGAATTTGAAGAGCTTCTAATTTATCCAAGTTATAAGTTTTGCATGTTAATCCATAGCTGTCAAGAGCATAACTCATAATAGAGTCTACTAATGACATATCAATACATCTTAATATATTAATAGAAACTTTAAAGCTTAGGTGGTACATTTTACTTAATAATATTCTTAGTTTACTTGAAACCTCTTGTGACTTTAATGCTGAAGCACAACTCTGATTAACAGCGTCGAGATCCCCTTTCAAAATGACGTTGCTGCCCTAAACCTTTACAGGTGCCGATTAAGATGTTAGGAGCTCGTTGTCTACGTTCATGGGCTTAACTCAGTTTTCATGACGTCTAATAAAAGGTCAAACTTACTACAAATGTCATTGAGGCCACCTAAACGCTTTTGCAAACTCTTGCAAGTGTCCGGGAAGCACAGGTCATCAGCATACTTATTTATGATCTTTGTAATGGTGGTATAAGAGACTTTTATGCGCGTTTTCCGTCTGGCTAAAATCAATAAGGCAACGAATTTGAAATCCTTTTAAAGTACGTTTCTAGGTTTCCTGAAGGACGATAGCAAACAGTGTAAACACAAGTAGGGACAAATCCTTGCTTTACACTACAGGTAAAATAAAAAAGCTTGCATCAAGACAAGACAACGACCTCTATGAGACGTTTCATCAGTGGCAATTTTTCAGAACAGTCTAGTTTTATCAAAAGCTTCTCGGGAAAAACTATTGAATATCTTTTCAAGATCGACAAAACAGAGGTACTTGTCACTTGAAGCTGGCGAACAGAGAATATCGCTTCAAAAGTTCCGCTCTCAGGACGACAACCAAATTGGGTATCTGGAAGGATTGGTTCTGATATGTGAATAGGGCGCTTATAACAAAGTGCGCTTATTCGAGATGCTTCGAAAGTATCCACCCGCTCTTCATTCCAAATAGTCACTAAGAGATTCCTGACGATTTCATGAAATATCTCACTCTCGTACTTAGGTAGGTACTTCGCCTGGGATGTCATAAATTAGTAACCAATTGTTTCTATAATAATTGTAAAGTACCTACCTAACAGTAATGTATTGTATTGTATAGCGGGCCGGTGTCCGCAACTCCACGTCTTTTTTTTTTTTTTTTTTATCGATGGGAAATCATCAAATAACCCCTCCCGCTCTGGGCTGAGCAGGAGGGAGTGTCAGACTTTTACTGACTAAAACCCATCCATGTTCCTTCCTTTGCCCTTTATGTTCCAGGGCCGCGGTATCTCTTTCGAACAGTCCCGCAACCCTGGCAGGCATCGGTCTTTTCGGACCCCTTCCTGTTTGCTGACTCTCTTTGAGGCGCGCGTGGAACACGAACGCGCCGTAGACATGGCCTGTCGTCATAAGACGGACGGACGGCGAGCTAGCCCATAGCTCACCGTCCACAGGCCCGCGCCTACGGTGGCCGGGGGCCACCACGTGGCCCCCGACGCCCGGTGCGTCTCCCGCGGCGGCTGGGACGTGAGGTTCTCTCCCTCTCACGTTCCGCCACCTCCTTCGCTAGCATGACTGCTTCGCAGAAGGAGGTGACGGCGTCCCATTCCGTCTCGCTCCGGACCATGGATTGAACCAAGGCCGGAAGCGAGAGGTCGCCGCCGCCGATCGCCGCTACGAGGACACGGCGGTGCTCTGCCCACGCGGGGCAGATCTCCACCGTGTGCTCCACCGTGTCCTCCGGTCGATCCTCACAATGGTAGCACCCGGGCGTTTCCTCCCGCCCGATTCGGTGCAGGAACCTCCCGAAACAACCGTGTCCGGTGAGGACCTGCGTCAGGTGGAAGGTGACGGCGCCGTGGCGCCTCTCCAGCCACTCCTCAAAGAGGGGACTTATCGCCACTATTGTGGCGTGCCCTGCACGGGGTTGCGACAGTCGCTCTCTCCAGGTCGCCATGAGATCGCGCCGGAGGTCTGTCCGCTGGGCGACAATTTGCCGCGGCAGCGGAGTTACCCCCCGGCGTAGTGCCTCCACGCGCCATTCGTGCAGGCGCGCGAGGACTATCGCCTCCAGATCCCATGGCGGCAATCCGGCAAGGAGGCTCGCCGCCTCGCCGGAGATCGTGCGGTATCCCCGGACCAGCCTTACGGCTACCACCTTTTGGGGCGCGTTCAGGTAGTGGGCGGCTCGCCGCCTCAAGGAACGCGCCCACACCCGGGCCCCGTAAAGGGCCATGGACCGCACGACCCCCGCGTAGAGCCTCCGGCAGGAGGCGTTTGGACCCCCCAGGTTGGGCAAGAGCCGCTTGAAGGCAGCCCCGGCCCGTTCCAGTTTGGGGGCCAAACGTCGGAAGTGCTCCACGAAGTTCCACCGGCTGTCGAGGACGAGACCCAGGTACTTCAACGTCGGCTCGACGCCGATGGAAACCCCTCCTACCGTGAGCATGGATCCCGACGGTGGCGCATTCCGAGGCCCATGAAAGCACATGGCCTCGGACTTGTGCAGTGCCACCTCGAGACCCAATTGCCGGATCCTCTCCACAACTATCGCAACCCCGCGTGTCATTAGCTCGGCCGCCGCCTCGTGCGACCTCCCTTGTGCCAGCACCAGCGTGTCGTCCGCGTAGCAAACTACGCTGACGCCGTCAGGGAGGTCGGCGCGCAGCACCCAGTCGTACCCGATGTTCCACAAGGGCGGCCCTAGAAGCAACTCCACGTCTAAGCGCGTATTTTGCCCTACCTAACAGTAACACACACACAGAAAGAAGTCAAAGATGACTTCTTTCAAAGTAAGGGAACTCGTCTAGCCCAGTGGCTGTAGGTAGTGTTGGCAATGTGGGCATAAATATTACTTAATGTCACTAACACATTTTCCCTTATTATTGCTTAACTAAAAAGAAGTTAACCACAAGCGAAAGACTTTTAGCCATCTTTTAGTTGAGTAAGGAGTTAAGAATTTACATAACTTCCATATAACATTGGCATAATTAGCTTAAAAGCATCTAAAGCCCTGTAAACTCTCATAACGAATGCTATAAATAATAACTATAACACTGTTACTTTAATCTGAGCGAATATTATAGCTATAGGTAAAGCAGTTACGTCACTTAAGGACACAGCAAGCTTATCAAATCGGAAAAGGATCGGCACCGTATCAAATCGAGCCGTTTAGTATTCATTGTATGAAAATCCCTACTGCAACGCCCACTAATCGGAATCGTAACGTATTCGCCTCGGGACACGCTCACGAACCGCGGTGCGGTGCATGGTCAACTCGCTTACGGCTCGTCGTCCCCCACGCCTCTCCGTAGCCGCGCTTATAAATCTCAAATCGTTTATTGCTATATCCATAATGTACACTTACAGGTGGTAAATAAAAATTGAAAATAGAAACAATAAGGGACCCATCGGGCACAGCAAATTTTTAAATAAGTAGAGAGAGGAAGAGCGCTTTATTGCTTTTCTTTGTTGGCAAGTTTGAATTATTTTATATTTCCATTTATTTACTTAATCTATTAATATTTTGTATGTAAGTATATCTATTAATTTCTTATTTATTTAATTATATTAAAAATTGCTTATTGAACAATTTTTAATGCAAACAGCTTCAAAAAAGTATTATTATTAGTGTAATATACTTACGTCCATCCATAGCCGCGCTTACGTCTATCCGTACCCGAGATTACGCCTCTTCGTCCAACTTTTTTTTTCGGATAGGAAATCATCAAATAACTCCTCCCGCTCTGGACTGAGCAGGAGGGAGTGTCAGACTTTTACTGATTAAAACCCATCCATGCATGTTCCTTCTTTTACTCTTTGTGTTCCAGGGCCGCGGTATCTGTTTCGAACAGTCCCGCAACCCTGGCAGTCTTCGTCCACCCTTATGCACACTACTGTTGACACACGAGCTGTCATTCACAGAGCAACTTCTTGTCGTTGCCGGCGTCGGCAAACCGTAAGCGCGGCGTCGTCGCCTAGTCGTAGCCGAATTGACGTATCGGAGCTGCTGATCCGCTTGCTTACGTTAGGTTGACGCCTGTTTGACAGCGAGGCGTAAGGCCGTGCCCTTTTCGATTTGATACGTGTACTTTGTCCTTAAACCACTTTTATGTTGAGTATTTCTGCAAAACTTTTTCCCAAACGAAAAGCAGTTATAATTTAAAAAACATGCAAAAGTATATCAAAAAGTCATTTATTAAACAAATAAAATAATAATATACTTAGTTATTTTTAGTTATTGTACCTAGCTATAGGGAAAAAAACAAATAGATGAAATGAAAATCAGTTTCGATAAATATTATAAGTACTTTATTTCTTATCTGTACCTACACCGTAATCAGTGGGTAAAATCATTAATACATATTTTGAGGGAAACGGATCACGGTATCGGTGGATACAATTCGCCGTGATCCGTGGCTAATTCAATCAGATAACGTGATCAGTGGAGACAAACCCCTTGAAATTACTTAGGAGCATCCGGACAATTGTACAGATTTCCGGACAAATGACAAGGTTGGACAATGTTCTGACTAAAAAGCCTAAAATTTCCAGATATTTCCGGAAGGATTGCAACCACGGGACTTAGGGGGCTGAAGCGCCGCGTCTAAAGTGCAGGCCACACCGCCAGCTAACGAGCGAGCGAGTGAGCCGGGCGAGCCTCTTTTTTTACTTCGTTACGGATCTTTCGTTTGTTCGCGGTGTGAGCCAAAGTACAGTCTGTCTATAAAGTCATGAAAATAATGTTTGAGGAACTAACATTATTCAAAAGTAGGGCAACACTAAATCATAGTACATCGAATGTCATCAGCTGTCAACAACTTATTTTGTAACTCGTTATCTATTGCATTTTTTATTGCTTTTCAAATCTAAGGGATAAAACTTTGACGAAACGTGTGAACTAAGAGGAAAACAAATTGGAGTGGAGCTCGGGAAATTATTTTTAAAGTGTAAGATGTTTGTTAGAACACCAACCTGGACAAATTATTTCAAATTTGGATGATGTATAAGCTCGAACAGCAGCTATGGCAGGTATGTAATCGTGTCACTGTTTGTTTTTTATCTACCAGAAGTAATAAATTTACTAAATATACGATTTTAAGACTAAAATAAAGATTGTTTACATTGCGCATTAATAGGTTAGATTCCAAATCTAAATAAGCCATATTATAGTGCGACTAGAACTTTTGATACTTTTGTGTGATTAAATATACCGCTGATTTTAAATCTATGTTATATCATGTCTGAAATTAAAAATAGTATTTACTGTTAGATACTACTTTTTTTTAATATTTCTTTCAGGAAACAGAGTAAAGTGAGGCGTATTGTAGATGAAGGCTATAAAAATGATGGCAAATTTGGAAACCCTGGCAAACAGATCAAGATATAGATGAGTAATTAGTCATTCGCCTAGGCTAGGCAAAGATAGCAGCAGCAATGACAGCAGTAGCCAAGACGTTGTTAGTGACGCAGCTGACAGTGAAAATACTTTTTTTAACGTAGAATATTTGGAATCAGATGATGAAAGTGAATTATTATGTTATGGGATATTATTCATTAATAAAAAAAGTTTAAACATGTAATAATAAAAAATATGTATGAACATTTTTCTTTTATTTACCCATTTTATTTGAACGACAGAGACCATAGATTTGTGCTATCTGATCGTTTATGCAAACTAATGTAGGTATTTCGTGATAGCCCAGAGGTTGCGGCTTCCCCTTCAGCATGAGGTTGTGGGTTCAAATCCGGGCCTTTTTTGTTTCACCAATGATATTTATGATATAATGATAAATTCCTTCACCAATGTGACTTTCTCAATTCATATGTACTTTCTAAGTTTATCTTGGACATCACAGACATTGGTGAAGGAAAATCTCGTGAGGAAACCTACAGGGCTATTGCATATCTCTGTTGACAGTTCATAGTGATCATCACTTGGCGAATTTTGATATACAATGACCGTTTTTGTTGGTTTCAACTGACGCTACCCGTGCAGAACAGTAATTGTATACCAAAATTCGCCAAGTGATGATCACTATAAACTGTCTACAGAGATACGCAATAGCCCTGCTGGACATATAAAAGTCAGAAATCGCCAACCCGTCTTGAGCAAGCGTGGTGATCAATGTTCGTGCCTTCTCTGTTGAGAAGAAGCCTTTGCCCAGTAATGGGACAATAATAGGCTGGTACCTATTATTATTATTTATAATGAAGGTCGCATTTTTGTCTATGGTTTCTGTAGATTTTTTTAATAAGATCTACGGATTTTACTTTTCCTATCCAGTTTAAAAAAGCGTCTATGAGTAAAAATTATGTTTTCATTAAAACCAGGTTTGCTTCTAATATAAAATAATGTGCTAGTATCAAAATCATTTTAGTCACACTATACAGGGTTGCTACATGCACGACCGTAGCGCCCTCATTTTTTTTCATGACTTTATAGACAGACTGTATGAAAAGACGTGAAACGATGCCTCGGCCGGCTCGCTCGCTCGCTTGCTAGCTGGTTATGTGGCCTGCGCTGCGTCGCCGAAGACACCACGGGGCGTAGTATGTGTATCGATAAGTTATCATCCTAAAAAGTCCTATATTGTATCACTACATTAAAAACCCCGTGGCGACTCGGTGTGTGCTAATCCTTAGACATTATTTTCTTTCTTAATTTGATTTGCGACCGTAACAAATGTGCACAGAATCAGCAATAAAACTCCCAAAGTTCCTATCACTCGGAAGGATTATAAATTATTTGATAACATCGTAACATTTCATCACTCATCACGAAGTTAGAGAATTTTGTAGATGATTTTAATGATTGTCATTTTATAAATACGTAATTTTGGCGGTCGCAAATCAATCTACGCAACGTACAACCTTATTTGAATATTATTGATAACCCTGGCGCTTGCGCCTGAAGTGGCCTAGTAGAACGTGAGATAGAATCAAGAGTTTTTTTAAATAATAATAATAAAAGCTTAAGCTTCGGGCATTATCAATACATAAATGGTATGTCGGATAAATGGTTAGTAATTAAAATGACAATATAATTAACAATGACGATGTTTATAAATAGACACGAATTGAGGTAAATAAATAGATTTAATGTGCAGTAGGCAAGTATGATATGGCTGGTTTTTGCTGCAATAAACAAAGTAACTCTACGTACATTACCAACATTAGGATACCTTTGATTTACAGTTAGGTATAAATATGTAAAACAATTACGGGAGTCTAATCTTCATCAAGAGTTGTACGTATGATAACCAGTAGACGTGAAAATTATGCGCTTCGGCTACCTAACTTCAGAAATACGAACGTGCGGTGGTGAGATGAGATAGTTGCATTTTTATGGTTGTACTATGGAACATAATTTGGTAATTTAGTGTATTTGGTAATACACAATTACCGTGATTACAAAATTAAAACATATAATAATATTAGCGACCCGCACCAGCGTCGATACGGGTGTAATTTCATGGATAAAATAACTTTTAAAGTTACCACGTAGGTATTCAGTACTAAGTTGAGGGAGAAAAGGGCCTCGAAGACACGAGGGAAGTTTTAAGAAAATTACAGTACATTAACTTTACGGCGCTTAATGTCCAAAGGTTGATATGTATTGGTTTCTGAAGGGTTGATTGGTTCATGAGCTACGTTAAAAGTATCAGTTGAACATCCTGACCAGCCCAGATTTCTCACAATCATCAGGAGAGACGGTAAATTTCCAAAAAAACTCGATTTGTCCAAAACAACGAGTTTGGCCCCCAAGTTATCTGGGTGCCCCCCTCCCCCCTTATTACCAATAACCCTGCACGAAATTACGAATATTGTGCAATTCAAATAATCATTAACACTAGAAACGGGATATTTATCCTAATATAATCAGCCTATAATGTTCCCATCCCACTGCTGGGATATACGGCCTCCTCTCTATGAGGGGGAATGGACTATAATCCACTACGCAGGGCCAGCGCGGGTTGGTAGATGTCACATGTTTTCGAATTTTTGGTTCCAGGACATGCCGGTTTCCTCACGATGTTTTCCTTCACCGTCTTTGAGAACAGTGGTGATGAAATAAATTACACAAAGTAATGTGCCTGCCTGGGTTCGAACCCACGACTTACTTTTAATGGTTGCATAGAACTAAAGGTACCTATTATTGTATATGGGAGCTACATCTGCCAACAAACTGCTTTACAGTTTGGCAGAAGTAACATTTTTTGTAATGAAAAAAAAAAAAAAGCGTTTATTCGTGGTTCTAGGCCACGAATAAACGCTTCTTCATTTTTTTTTTTTTTTTGTCTGGCTGTAATGACCCACCGCTGCTCTCAGTCAATATTTACCATGTTTACTGATAATGTTAGTGACCATGAAAGTTCAAAAATTTAATTCCAATACATACAATACATACGGGTCGAATTGATAACGCCCTTTTGAAATCGGTTAACAAAAGAGTATTGTGTTTTGTAAATAGCAAATCAGGTAAAATGGGATATTATTCTGAAATACGAGTATAGGTTAATACCAATTTGTATTTTCGTTATTAGCAACACAAAAACAAACACTTTAAAGATCAACAATACGTCCCTATTAGGTCTGCTGCGTAATATTATTGATAATTTCCTCATTTGTATGAATCTATTTAAAATTACAATAGATATTATTTTATATTATGGAAACAAAATTCAATGCGCACTGTGATTGTTTTTATTCTTTATGCTTTTCCTTATTAAAAGTCCTTTTTTACACAGATCAAATTAAACTAACTTTGAGTGACATACATGACATACATGACTGGCAAAATGTAGGTGTACTATTAATGGTGCACCTCTGCCTAGCCCTTCTGGGAAATACAGGGGAAATGTTATGTTATACAGTAACATAATATGTTGTTGATTGTGCTGTACATCATATTGTAGCTTCATAAAACAAACTTTCCTTCATATTTTCTTTACTTTTGAGTCATCTTGTAATGGACCCTCGTCGTTATGATATTATTTTGTTGCGCGAGTTATTGGCATTCTATGATATTTCCTAAGATATTCATCTAAATTAAATGGTGTGAAGGGCCATTTCGGTCACAATTGAACGTTTAAGATGACTAACATATTTATTTTGAAAAGGACTATACTATGTTGGTAAAAACATCTTTGCAAACAAAGCATTAATTTTGCCAAATTTTATAATAATTAAAATGGTTATTGTGAGTCAACCTTAAAAGATATATGCTGTTGCGGACTTTTTTTTAAGACCTTTTTAAGAGGAATAATTCCTTGGTAATGTACCAAGGAATTATTCCTCTTAAAAAGGTCTAAGTTTTTGTGTAATTTTAACCGTTTACGCAGCACACGCAACGGAAGCTCTCAAAAAGAATAAATTTCCTCCTTTTTTGCAACATTTTTCATTGATGCTCCGCTCCTATTTGTTGTAGCGTGATACAACACACGCTAGCCTATAGCCTTTCTCGATAAATGGGCTATCTATAAGATATTTTCAAATCGAACCAGAAGTTCCTGAGATTAGCGCTTTCTACCAAAAAAACTCTTCAGCTTTATAATATTAGTATAGATTAGATTAGATGAAATTTCGCTGCCGATGAAACCCACAAATAGTAAAACGTGTTCATGGATAATCTCTTCAATATATCGCACTGCTGCTAGATGACCTGCAACTACTGCCAACTCTGTGCGTGCGTCTGAAAAGAACTATACCCAAACCATAACCGATCTATCATGGAAACTGACGATTTGTCTGGTAGTGATTGGCAGAAACCTTTCCACATGCCTTCTCCACACACATTCGCGGCCATCTGGAGCTCGAAAGGCCATCTGCATTCGCCAGTCCACAGAACTTTAGTCCACTGCTCGAGAGTCCAACTTACGTGTTCGCAAGCAAACCGAAGTCGAACTACGCGACGGTGCCGGAGCAGTTCTGAACCTCTAGCAGGTCTTTGAGCACGTAGATCCTGTTTCTTATTGTCTGCTCATTTAAATTGACCCCTTTTGCCGTTTGTAGCCCCTGCCGTATGTTGAGTAAGGAACCAATTACCCAAATTGCGAGGGCGATAAATCGTTCATCTCGCGCTGATGTACACCTAATACCACCACTTCCTCCTTGTGTATAGGCCTGGTGTGGTAATACCTTTCTAGGGCTTTTGTGAGAGTTGTACGTGGTACATTTAAAGTTTCAGCAATCTCTCGCTGTGTTCGCCCTTGACTCCCTAGCAAGTTGAGCTGAAGTTAGAGGCAATGTGTTCCAATGCGGAATAACGCGTATGAATTCGCCGCTAGAGGCGCTAGTATAGCGCGAGGTCACCGAAATGTCAGATGTCATAGCGAGTGTTCGCGCATTGCGTGCTTTTTTATCACGTATTTTTACAAATATTTACGATTGTGGTCTAGATTTAGCCATTTCTGATTAGTTATGAACTACACTACACCATGTTTTTATACGTAGTAAAATAAACTTTTTATGAAGTTATAAAATAGAATTATTGACAGGATCTTACTCGACAGTGGCGCCATCTGGTGAGCTCAAAAACGATAGCCCTCATTCTGGAACCAGAAATGACTACAGATTAATTAAAAAATATAACAATAAAGATTAAAAATGCACGTCAATACCGAATTTTAACTCACCCGTATTTTGTGCGGTCCTGTAACGAACTGACGTTACAGGACCGCACAAAAATTAACAGAAATTAAATAAATGAACTTTTATTTGTCCTTAGCCTCTTTTTACAAAAAGAAATGTCCTGAACTCCTGACAAATTGCCTCTCGAAATCGATTGTTATCGGTTTATTTATGTTTGGTCCACATTTCGTGCCGCCGAGTGTATAATTATGTTATAATCAAACTTCAAAGCTACGCTTCTAGGTTTGGCTAGTCAAATCTCAGGTTTGACAAGAAGTTTTTGTCAAAGTCCAAACCAATAGCGTTTTTCGGCCTTTGACTAACGAATTTATGTCTAATCCTAGGAGAGAACAAATTGGACAGTCCAACACCTCTCAATACGATGAAATCGGAGTTTAGCAAGATTTATATGAATATTTTGCAAGTAGGCGTAGTCGACGAAGCTCCTGCTGATGGAGCTCGGGCTCCTGTTTGTTTGCAGGGTTTAAAGTAACCTAACAAGAAAGGCATGGCAGTTAATTTGTAAAAATTTGTAGTTCCTACTGCTATGCGCTATCAAACGCGCTCGACAACTCTCTAGTGATCTTTCTTCTAAAATTCAGAAGTTTTTTCTTTGTTTGCATGAAAACTTAACTAACCGGTTGTTATGAAATATTGGTATTCCAATATTTCATTACAGTGCAACCGATGACTCGGGGTTGTTTGCGGTTCAATTATTCATAAAGTGACGAAGCTTTTCACGTCAGACGCTGTTCTAGTGACACATCAGAAAACGATTTGAAGTTATTCCTAGTACACTGAATCAGAACTTTCCCCCGCAGCACAAGGGGCTGTCACAAGGGGCATCATCTTGTCGACTGATTAAGTTTTTGTTTGCAAATAAATAGATTTTGAAAGCTCGTTATTATTTTAATGGTACAAACAACCCCATGGATAGAAGCAATAATTTCAAGCGGCCCTGAATTAGGCATCAGTCCAAAACCGCATAACGGTCTTATTCAGGTTTCGTTTAATATTTTTTTATACAGGGTGTAAGGGAAACGTGGTAACGGTTTTCGCGTCGGTGTCTCTTCCACTCCGTATACATATCTATTTATACAATGTCATTTATTTTAAGGTTTATATAATATTACTTATTCGAGTTACAAATCACTTTTCATATTATTATCTTCCGAAATATAGCTATATCCCTAGAGATACAACTATATCCCGCTATGTCGATTCTCTTCACAGTTTATAACCCAGATTAGCACCTACAAGCCGTCAACCACGCATTCTGTACATCAAACTTGATTACTACTAAATAACTTATAACAAATATGTTTGCTGGACAACGACTTTTTTTTTGGGGTGAATAACCACGTCTTATGGTGTAACGCACTCAAAACATTGTGCTGATGGATGCATTGAATAGTACGGGGGTAATTCAAAATCGTGAAGGTATTTAAAGTAAATTCATAATAATATTAAAAACTTTTATTTTATTTCCTAGCTTTCGCCCAATACTATCGTAACTAGAAAGTTCCCAGGTATAGTCTAAAACAACAAAAAAACACAATTACGAGAAGAATAATTGCGGTCTTTCGGCTTCATTAAGAGGTACTTTTACACACATAATATATTAATCCCAGTAGTTCGATCCCTTGTGACAGTTACCAAACTACACGCGGGCGAAGATTGTGATGAAGTTTTTGACGTCAAACGTTTTACTAGCGATACGTTAGATAACCATTTTAGAGTGAAGTTCTGAATCAGAACTTTTCCTACGTTCCCTGCTCGCGTAGCATGACCACGGTGGTCATGCTACGCGAGCAGGTGGAAAACGGTTTTTGTCGACGAAGATTCGAATTGAATTGTCATTTTATGACAGATTGTAGAAAGTTTTCTATCGTGGCAAGCATGGCGATGTTAGAAATGTATGAAATGAATGACACTAGACATGTCAAGTTCTTGGTAGACTAGAGATAGCATTGCCATGCTGTATCATACTGTCGATTCATTATTGTTAGCAAAGAAATGGAGTTTTGAGAGCTTATAATCGGTAATTAATTCAACAAATCCATGGAAAAAACCAATAGGTAATATAATAATACGTATAACGTCAATCTGGAATTATAATAAATAATGGGAAAATTCTCAAAATAATTATCACTACACGCACCTATAAATTGACCTTCCATA
Source organism: Eugnorisma glareosa (assembly GCA_947578425.1). Classification (NCBI taxonomy): domain Eukaryota; kingdom Metazoa; phylum Arthropoda; class Insecta; order Lepidoptera; family Noctuidae; genus Eugnorisma; species Eugnorisma glareosa. The sequence goes on along the minus strand of OX387960.1, from coordinate 10,749,600 downwards.
TTACATTTTGTCCCATTGTGGATTGCGCTTTATTAGGGTTCAGTACAGTATTATTACGGCAGTCGTAATAGAATCGAATCACAATGTGGGGGCGGATATATCCGCGCGCGGTTTTGCTAATTTTAGCAAATATTATATTCAAGGTATCATGCAAGGGGACTAGCAGTTTAACTTTTCTTATTGACGATACAGGGTCAATGAGTGACGATATAAATGGAGTTAGACGTAGTGTGGACAGAATCAGCGATATTGTGTTCAATGAAAAGGCCAGTCTGATCGACAACATGGTGCTGGTCACATTTAACGATCCAGGTAATGTATAATGTTTATTTTTATTAATTTACGTACCTAGCGAAAGCTAATCAAATGTAGACTTTTCTTCCAATCATGTACTTGTCAGTACATGATTTATGAACACAACAAAGAAAACAGCCAAATCGGTCGAGCCGTCTTCATTGATGCTGTGTCATACATGTGGCAATTGATTTTATTAAACTTCAGTTTTACAATACATCTTCGAGGATTGAGTTTGGCAAAACATTACATCCTATTTAGTAATGAAGGGGTTTGTGATTTTTTTAGGTGCTGAAAATATTATCAAAACAGCTAATAGCAGATAAACAGTTAATAATATATTTAAGTAATGAAAATAAAAAAATGACGCTTCTGGAAACGAATTTACCTTATGTCAAAAGATATTTAACGTTTTAGCTTTTAGTTTTAATAGGTATCACTAATTCAGGCACTAATTGAGGGAGGTTATCGAGTTAGCCAATAATACATGCTCGAAACTCGATAACCTCCCTCAGTTCTCAGCATCAGATGCTCATACCATGATGCTACATACTCCTTAATAATTATGTATTTTCCTGTCACATCCCAGTAAATTTCCCATAAAATAAGCGCACTGGTTTAGTGACTCAAGATATCACGCGTGGGTTAGCAGAACTAACTAACTGAAGAGCTAGCACTGAAGCAATATTTTACTTACTTTTAAGCGTTATTTTTTCCACATTTATTCAGATGCTCAAGTGAGGGTGGCGACCAACAATCGCTACACCTTTAAAAGAACATTGGGAGCAGTCTATGCTCACAATATTGTAAACCGAGACTGTTGGGAACCGTCAATGAGAGGATTGCTCCTAGCACTAGAAGCAAGTAACAGCAACTCATTCATCTACGTTTTTACCGATGCTCCGGCTAAGGATTACCGCGACAGTCTCTATGTGAAAGAAATGTGTCAAAAGAAACAGAGCCAGGTACAGTCCAAAAAAGAATATTTGTTTAACTATTTCTACAGATTACGGGTACGATAGAAACGGATACGGGTAGATACGGGTTGGTCAGCCAGATTGGTTACTTTTTATCTAGAGCATAAGCGTTAGCAAAATCAACCCAAAACGTCCCCACCGTTGGGAAGCAGGCCTCCTCTATGAGCCAGGGATCGAGCCGTAAGCCACCACACCTACCATGTGGGTCGGCAGATAGGTACCTGTCTTAATTTTTTTATTATAAATTTTGGGTAAAGTAATAATATTATGAGAATAGAATTTAAAAGTGCTTATAATGCGTATTAACTTCTATTTTTGATGTTGAATTGAGCGTGAGTCTTATGTCTCTATATCCGGCAATACAGTACTTATTAACTTATCCCTATACTTACAGATAACGTTTGTACTCACCGGTCGCTGTAATGATATGTATGACGCTAAAGCCTTCGATGTTTACTACGAAATAGCACAGGCATGTGCTGGGCAGGCGTTCGACGTTTCCAAGACTAACGTGGAAGAGGTAATACAGTTTAAAATCTTAAAACTAACAACTAGGACTGTGTTTAAAAAATACGAAATTGAAAATCCTTGGCAATTATTTTAGGTGCTCAAAACAATAGAAGAAACTATAAAAGGCAACAAGACTGTGCTCCATTCGCAGATAATACCAGCTGGCGTAAAAAAAGATATTCCGGTAAGTATTACTATCATGAATTTATCTAATGTATTTTCTATCACAATTATAAATTGTATAGGTACAATCTCTTTCATTTTGACAAATTCATCATCGCTTTATTTAATGTTGTCGAGCAGTTGAATTTTTTCAAACATTCAAGATGGATGACTCCCCTTGGAAATGAACTTCTCCCGGACTGAGACCATAACTTACGAGATCATCATCATCATCATCTCCCTAGCCTTTTTTCCAACTATGTTGGGGTCTAGTCTAGGTTTCTAGTCTAAGCGGATGCAGCTGAATACCAGTATTTTCCATGGCTGCCTATCTGATGCTGCCGATCTGCACAACCTCCTTGGTAAGACAGGTTGTCAGACTTTAACGAATAATTCACAAGATGTGGGTGTTTTATTTATTATTATACAATTAAGTATAAGAATAAAAGGTTAATTATTTAGCCATTAGTACTCACTCTGTCTTGTCACTAGGTACTTGCTGTGTAAATGAAAGTCTCTGTCTAAGTTTAACCCAGTGCGATGTGATGTCATATTGTAATTTTATTTTACAGTTCACAATGGATGACCACACTGACTATGCCATCGTCTCCGTGTCCGGTAGAAATGTTTATTTGGAGGTTAAAGGACCTTCGGCTAATTTAAACTATATAATGTGGAACGCTAATGGAAAGGTAAGTTAAGAGCGTTATCGTGTTACTGCATTTCATACAAAATTTGGACTCATTTGTTTTCGAAATGACTGAACCGATTTTAATGAATCTTCATGCGCATAAGCAGGATACATCGGTCTTAAAAGTTGACAAAGAACATTTTCAAAAAATAGTGTTACAGCTAAATCTATAACATAATATCTATAATACAATAGACCGATTTTAGATTTTCCATAGAAACAGAAATTTCCAAATAACTTTTTTTTTAATAGACATAGACATTTCAAAAATGTTCTGTGTCAACTTTCTAAATATTACTTGAGGATTTATTCTTCGTTCGGCCCACAGAGTTTCGTCCCACATGAAAAATTCCTGGGTCGTCCCAAACAATATGCCCTTCGTCCCAAAATTTAATTTTAATTATTTTATTCCCGCTTCGTCCTATTTTATATTCCTTCTACGGCCCATTTTTTTTGTGTATGCCAAACTGAGTGAGACTTAAAAGCAACAAATTGGCATGCCATTTATGTTTTCTGTTCATTTTGGATTTACGTATTATTATATTATACAATCTATACCTACTTATTACTATCAAGAGGTAGCTTGTAAGTTTGAATGTGAGGGTAATCTACGGGAGGACATGGTGGAGCACACGGTGGAGATCTGCCCCGGTAGCGACCTCTCTCGACCGACGCGGCAAGTGGTGCTTTTTTTCTCGTTTAGGCACAAGCTTTCCGGCGATCGGCGGCGGCGACCTCTCGCTTCCGGCCTTGGTTCAATCCATGGTCCGGAGCGAGACGGAATGGGACGCCGTCACCTCCTTCTGCGAAGAAGTCATGCTAGCGAAGGAGGTGGCGGAACGTGAGAGGGAGAGAACTTCACGTCCCAGCCGCCGCGGGAGACGCACCGGGCGTCGGGGGCCACGTGGTGGCCCCCGGCCACCGTAGGCGCGGGCCTGGTGTCCATCCGTCTTATGACGACAGGCCGTGTCGACGGCGCGTTCGTGTTCCACTCGCGCCTCAAAGAGATGTCAGCAAACAGGAAGGGGTCCGAAAGGACCGATGCCTGCCAGGGTTGCGGGACTGTTCGAAAGAGATACCGCGGCCCTGGAACACAAAGGGCAAAAGAAGGAACATGGATGGGTTTTAGTCAGTCAAAGTCTGACACTCCCTCCTGCTCAGCCCAGAGCGGGAGGAGTTATTTAATGATTTTCAATCAGAAAAAAAGGGTAATCTACGAAACTAGTTATCCGACTCTGTAAATTCTTTCACTAATTGGTAGCTAGTTATCCCTGAATGCCTTAGTATTTAAAAGTGACTTTTCTGAATTGTTTTGGTTACGGCTGACTTACTAATTAATTTAATTATATTACCAACTCGTTAAAAGTTATTATAAAATAAATAAATATTACAGGTGGTGAAATTAAGTAACGCTAAGCCTGGGACATACGTTGCTACTGTGATGGGCCAGACAAAAACATCCGTGGTAATCGTCGGCAGAACCGATTTCTTCTTTACCCATGGCTTCTCAGGGCTAAAACCCAAGTCGCTGGGCGACACGGCCCTGCAACCCATAGCTGGTAAGTTCATCATTATAATTATCATATAAATTTTAGTGCTTAATTCGGCTGTCTTGTCTGCATGTTCGATCTCGTAGTTTTTTTAAACTAATCTGTTGTGTTTTTATGCGGTTTCGCCATTATTAAGAGAATTTATTTCGTAAGGTTTATGTATTAAAATGACGATTAAAAGGTACCCCGATGAAATGGGTTTTTGAAATATACCTTAAACCGATCGCACCCGTATGTAGCAGAGGCACCCGGCTTGCTTAGGCAACAACAAACACGAAAAAAAAATTAAGACACGACCTATGTTCTATGTTAAGGGTTTGGTTTCTGCACTTCGTCCCTAAATTGGACCATTGTACGTGAGCCATGGTGGCCGTTACTCCAACCAGCCCACCTCCCTCCAGAAGCAGATCAAACTTCCCGGTCTTCTCACGACATCCTCAAGGGATCTCGGTGTTCCAAGAGCCTCCTCACGGATCTGGGTGACGCCAGTGCACTCGAGGAGTACATGCGCTACAGTTTCCTCCGCCTCCATGCACGCTCTGCACAGGGGGCTATCAGTGATACCTAGGGTGTGGAAGTGTTTGTTCAGTGAGCAATGTCCAGTGATGGTCCCCGCCACCAGTCGCAGGGTATCTCTGTCCAGGGGCAGAAGGCGCTTGGTTAGTTTCGTGTCCAGGGATGGCATAGCTTCCTTGGATTGCCTGCACCCTGGTGTCGAGGTCCACCATTTTCCCGCTTGCGTTTGAGTGTGATCCTTTAACCAACTCCTTAGCTGCTTGAAAGGAATGGGCACAATGGGTTCGGGTCCGAAGGCTTTTGTGCTGGATCCCCTTCTGGCAAGTTCATCAGCCGCATCGTTTCCTAGTGAAACGATGCGACCTATTAAAAGGCCAGGCGTCAATAGTTATAACTTGTATGAATATATTTTCAGATGCAAACGTTCACCTGTCAATATCAGTCACCGATGACCATCACACAGTGAAAATAGTATCGGCGCAGATTTTAGACATGAATGAAAACCCATTAAAAGTCCCAATGCCTCTAACAGAGATCTCTAGAGATTTTTACGTAACGAATCCGTTTGTTGCACCATCGCAAAGATTCAAATTGGTCGTAAGTACCAACACTTTATTATTTTGTAATGAAACCCTAACCTAAAACCATCACAAGTAGGGTTGCCACCATTTTTTTTTTTGCAGATAAAGTACATTGGTTAGTATTAAAAAGTATATAGTATCAAAATAAAGTACAATTTATTTTTCTTTAAGAATATGTTTGAAAAGGAACATATTTTGTATTTCTCTTTGCATGTATCAAATTAGTATCTCTACTAAACAATTGCACAGCATCTTTACAGGCTATATTTAAAGTAAATAAATAATTATTTTTTTATCAAATTCAGAGACGCTTTGTTTCTTTCGTCTCGCCATTTGCTATTCAGCACAGAAAAAAACTCTTTCTCTGAATGCTGATGTGGCGGGAATAGACAATAAAAACGAAATTACTATAAAAAAGTTTAAAAAATTATGAAATTATTAGTGACACTGGCATTGTTAACATTCGAGGTTAGGTTGCATTCAGAATTGGTTAAAAACGAGTGCTTAAGTGATGTGGCGCTGACGAGTGGAAACATCAATTCAGCACCAATCGATAAATTTCGTTTTACGAAAAAATACTTACGACTAAACTTTTCAAAATACCAAAGAAATCAAATCATGCGGAATAAAGTATTTTCGAGTACTTTATTGTTCTCATAAAGTATAAAGTACAATTACCTGAAATAACGTACAATACTTTATTATAAAGTACGGGTGGCAACCCTAATCACAAGTGTAAACTGGAATCTTGCTGCTAAGATCCTATACAACGTACCGCTTTAGTAACTATACGCATAGGCACCATTAGACAGTATTGTAATGTTTTACGGTTTAACTCACGTGTTCTCCTAGTCAGATCAATGGACGGACTGAAATAAAAGTGAAACACACAATTGTAACAGATTTGGATCTTAAAATATTAGCATACATACAATTGGTAGGTACTTGACTTTTGACATCATTTTGTAAAAAGTTTAGTTACTATCCTATTACTCGTAGTCGGAAACAATCGATCCATAGAAGTTCATCATTCTGTACAACCAAAGCAGATACCAGATAATCCTATTTTACTTGTATTTTTTTGTTTTCTAGGTGAATGGGATAGTAAAAGCTACGGGGAAACCTATAAAAAGGATAGTTAAAATCCCCATCACACCTGCAGCACCACCGAAAAGTAAGTTTAGCTGTGGATAAGTGTGATACACAAAATAATACCTCTACAAAAGAATATTTAGCCGCATTAAAACATAAAAGAAAAAACAAAATTAAAACTTTTTAGTTAAATTTTTATTTTCTGCGACTATTTCTCGCTATTGGATAGATAGGCTTTCCTTTTATACTCTGTATTAACGTATTCCCAAAAAAAAGGTTGGCTTGAAGGGGCCTCCTTGTGCGATGAAACCCAGGTATCATTTTATGTGTCTACGAGTATTATATTACTTATTAATTACCGAATAGGAGGAACTAGTTAATCACTTTTGTCATTTGTGTGTTAAATTTGATTTTACATTGACTGCATGGTATGGTGTTTTAAAACATTTGCTTTCGGGATTTTGGTAATGAATGCCAACCGAACTTTAGTGTTAATATCCTGATGCTTCTTCAATTACAAAACTAATATGTATTTTAATACAAATTTGCAGAATTGCCTAACAACACAAAGCCGACCGTTGAAATAGCAGAAGGCAAGACAACAGAAATAGAGTATAATAGCACGTTTCAGTTAACTTGCAAAGTGGTAGCGTTCCCAGCGCCTAAAATCGAGTGGATAAACATGAACGGAGGTCGCATGCCTTCTAAGGTAGCATTTGGAAAATTTGTTTTTTTTTTTGGGTTTGGTTATGAATTTCACGAAACGCACATCACTTTGTGCGTGAAATTCCTAATTATTTTTCACTGGTAATATTTTTATTATAAATACAGAAAAATATAAAATAATTAGGTATATCAACACAATATTATTACATGTTATCTAAAATCTTAGGTAAAACCCTTTTGAAAGTTCTCAAGAATACCAACTTAAAATATATGTATACTTTCCAGATGGCACTCGTAGAATTTCCATATAAATACATAAGTTATATGGAAATTTCAAACGCGTTAAAAGGAGATAGATACAAGTGTTATGCCGCAAACGATGTAGGAAGGGCTGAGAACACTATAAATGTTGTTGTTAAAGATCCCATCATTGTTACATCACCTCTTTCAGGTAATTTGTTTTACTTTATTTCCTGTATCATCCATGCGTCAAAATCAGAAGGATTTTTAAACGTACTCGATACCTAAGATGTAGGTACATACCTGACCTATATCTAGCAGTATTTTTTAAAAGTCCGTTTCTATGTCAAATATTTTACTATGAAATATGAAAATTTTCCAAACTAATACAACTTTTATTGTTGATAGGGGTAACAAAATTCGTCTACGGTAGAGAAGGCAACATTATTTGCGACGTCACATCGCGGCTTCCGATGGACATCCATTGGTACTACGCCAATGAGCTGACAGGACAAACCAGTGAGATAGTAACATCTGACAAGTACGAGATATCTGCAAGTCGCACACAACTAAGAATTAAAAAGATGGATATGGATTTAGTGGGCAGATATTCTTGCAAAGTTTCCTTGATCAACAAGAAGGATGTGCAAAAACAATTTTATACTCAAGTTAAAATTGATGGTCTAAGTAAGTGCCTACTAATATTTTCCTACGTAAAGCCAGCAAAGAGTATACAATAATACCAGCCTATTACTGTTCCACTGCTGGGAATAGGCCTCTTCTTAACAGAGAAGGCACGAGCATTGATCACCACGCTTGCTCGAGACGGGTTGGCGATTTCAGACTTTTTTATAAGTCCAGGTTTCCTCACGATGTTTTCCTTCACCGATGTCTATGATGTCCAAGATAAAGTTAGAAAGTACATATGAATTGAAAAAGTCACATTGGTATTTGCCCGGATTTGAACCCACTACCTCATGCATGACAGGGCGAGGCCTTAACCTCTGGGCCATCACGACATTTGTACAATATACAATGAAGCACGTTAATAGTATCTTCTTTCTTCTGAAAATACATATATTAGCTCCATCGTCAAAAAAAACTAATGATTTTTTTATTTACTTTTAGTTCCGCCTAAGGTACAGGGAGCAACTGAGCTGAAAATCATCAAGGGTAAAACTGCTGTCTTTGACTGCAAGTAAGTAACAAATATTTATGTCTGTTTTACTTGTAACTAGCAGTACAACCAACTTGGAAATAATTGGTCGTAAACCATGGCCATTTTCCCCATGAACTCAGGACGATTCAGGACGAAATCCTTCACGAAGGCTGTTCTCCCCGTCATTGTGATATTTTTTTTTTATCTGAACCATACCTGGGAACCTCCTAGTTACGGAGATATTGGAGGTCAAAGTTCCAACTTTTTCAAAAGTTTTTTTAGTTACAACCTCCATGACCCCCTATACTACTCAATGCATTCAACAGCACAATGTTTGGAGTGCGTTACACTGAGCCCTACTATAAATCGTGATTTTTAACCCCAATAAGAAGTGGTTTCCCAGCAATAATCTTTCGGTAGAGTTACTTATTGGTTTGATGTACAGAATGCTTGGTAAGCTTTATGAAGAATCCGTATACACCTTGTATATAATTTACAAACTATAAGTGTGATGTTGTTGTCAAACAAACTTAAATAAATAATAAAAAATATGTACAAGTAGGTATCACCAGGGAAAAAGAATTAGAGGGCGTCGAAAAATACCAACTTAGATCGAGTCATTTAATCTTTACGTATTCTGGCTTCCAATAATCGTTGTTTTTTTATTCTTACAGAGTTGTGAGTGGTGTACCAGCACCAAAATTAACTTGGCAATTTGGGGGCAAATCAGGTTCAACATTTACAAACATAAGTTCGGAAAGGGTTCTGCGTTTAACAAACGTGGAGGACAAACATGAGGGCAAATATAAATGTGTGGCGGAGAACGTAGTAGGCAAAGATGAACACGTAACAACATTATTTGTTCAAGGTAAATTTAAAGTCGTATTTCCATAAATATCAGGTATTCATGCAGCTACTGTCTGGACTACATATTACTAACGAGCTTTGTGATATTTTTTTATATAACGAACTTTGATAATCAATTATAATTTAATCAGTAATCAAAGGCCAATGTTTTTTTTTAATTTAAAATTTAATTTTTATATGTTGTATACAGCATTGAATATTATGATAATTTTTATTTATTGTTGGTTTTAATTACTTATTCATTGAATGTAAAATTTCTAATTTCAATAATTTATAAATATGTTATGTAAAGCCGTTTTCTGTGCATGTGGTATTAACCTGTATTTAATTGTTGCACTTGCAAATGTTACTCTAGTCATTAAATCAGAAATGTATATAGTGTAAACAATTGTTGGTTAACCTAAATAAATAAATATAAAAAAATATTTACAGAGGTCCCAAAAATTCCAACGGGGAGCTCCGTGGTATACCAAGCTACCGAGGGGGATGCCCTTTTGAAGATTCCTTGTGCGGCAGCTGGTGTCCCAAAACCAGTCATCATTTGGAAGGTGAACGGACACAGCATTACACTAAGTGAGTGGCTGAAACTTTCACACACTTCAATCACAAACCCGGTTATTGATCATGATCAAAGAAATTATCCACCTATAATAATCCACGCGCATTAGTTTTAGAAAATAACTTATACTCGATGTGTCCTATTTAATACCCAGGGGACTGGGATATACTTGGATAATTTCAGCCGCCACGTTTTCTTATGTTTCAGGCTCGAAGTATTCCATAGAAGGCGGAACGCTCTTAATAAGAGATCCGAAGGTGACCGATACTAACTTGTACACGTGTGAAGCGAAGAACGAGGCCGGCTCAGCTAGTGCGACGTTCAAAACGTACATCCGTCGTAAGTGCTGTTGTCTTATGATAAACTAGATGTTGCCCACAATCTTCGTTCACGTGAAATTATTATAAAAAAGTTAAATTTCGAATTTTGTTACCAATTTCAAGAGTTTTAATTTTTTTTTGCGCGGAACCCTCATATTTTTTATAGAATAGCCCTTTATTAGACCTTATAACATCAGCTATCTGCTAGTAAAAGTCTCATCAAAATCGGTTCAGCCGTTTCGGAGATAAGCCGAAACATGCAGACAGACAAAAATATAAAAAAAAATGTTTTTGTTATAAGTACCGTATATACTTTCATAGGCATTCAGTAAAAAGCTGTTATTTTGATATTACAAACAGACACTTCAATTTTATTTATTTGTATACATGTACATAATTATATGTATAGATGTTTAGATGATAACCTTCTGACCAAACGGGCACGTGGCATCTCAACTGAGATTTTCCCGGTACGCAGAAGATATGGATGTAATTTGGTGGTGTAATTAAGCAAACACTGGTAGAGTTGTGTCCCGCTTTATTTCTCAGGTTTCTATCACTCCATCTACATACCAATGCAGTACAAACTCACAAAATTTGACATTTGCACTTTATTTGATTACAGAGGCACCACACGTATCAGGAGTCGCTGCTCAGAAAGTGAGAATTGGAACGCGGGCTACTATAGAGTGCTCGTAAGTATATAAATAAATAAATAATTCCACTGCTAAAAGATAAACATGAATTTACAAAACTAGCTTATGACCCATAACTTACTTAAATAGGGACACAAAGTGGCCCTTATCAATAAAGATACATGGCGATACAACTTCGCACAAACTAACTGTTCAATCATATTTCAGGGTAGACAAAGGTGAACCTAAACCAACAATAACATGGCAATTTATGGCCAACACTAGCTCAACATTTTTACGGATTCCGGGATCTGACAAAGTGCTGCCCATTCTAAGAGTGGAGACCAGTCACGCGGGGCGGTACAAGTGTGTGGCACAGAACAGCCTCGGAAGCAGTGAACACATCACAACAGTTGAGGTTCAAGGTAGGGAGATGTTGTAAACTTATAATTATGATTCTTTGTGATCACAGTTCTCACCGAGACAAACAATTAAGTATATTATAATCAATCTGTTCACAGCTCCGCCAAAAATACATTCAACATCTTCTACCATCTATCAAAGCACTGAGGGAGACGCTTTGTTGAGGATTCCATGTGTCGCAGCCGGTCTTCCCAAGCCAAGCATCACTTGGAAGCTGAACGGCAGAGTCATCAGTCCAAGTAAGATAATTTAACACCTACATCTCATACTACTCTGCCACATCTTGAGTGGGTGGTGTTGTCAAACTGCTTAAAATACGCTCTATAGCTCTTTCCTATTTACAAATGAATAACATGTAATTTACAATGGCTACCCAAATCAGTGAATACAAAATAAAATTAACGATTGAGTGTCGAAAGACCAAAAATTAAGCTGGTTTTATTCATTCTGACACTCTCTTATGTTTCAGGCGCGAAGTTGTCCATAGTGGATGGAGGGCTCATAATAAAAGATCCGAAGGTGACCGACACTAACTCGTACATGTGCGAGGCGATGAACGAAGTAGGCGTGGACAGAGCGACATTCAGAGCGTACATTCAACGTGAGTACAATAATATTATCTTTATACAATTAAGTTGAAAACTACCGGAGTCACAGGTCCAACCCGGTTAGGTATACGAAACCCGAAAAAAATATGACATCATGACTTGTTGATTAAATACATTTTGAGTTGCCGTTTTTGATGTAGTTGGGTTTTAATTTTCAATTTTATTTTTTATTTCGAGGCTTTTGGGTTTTTGTTTTTATATCCTTTCATTTGATGTCCCGTCCCACCCTAGGCTCACTGGTGCTTCGGTGGACCATAAAAATGTTGCAACCATCCATACACACACTGCTAAAATCATAACCTAAGCTTACAGTCTAAGCAAATTGTATGTCAAAACTTCAGAAACATTTTCAATTAAGGTCTACAGTCTGCTTGAAAAATTAAGTTAATTTTCAGAGCATCCAAAATTATCAGGAGATGGTTCGAAGAACGTGAGAATGGGCACCTCTGCTAGTATTGAGTGCATGTAAGTTTCATTTCGCTTTATTTGTTAAAAGAACTCGCAATTATCATCGTCAACCTCTTGCCCTTGCCCCAATTTATTTAGGGCAGCATGTCTTCTTCTTCCATACTTCTCTATTACTCGTCATCTCATCAGACACCTCCTTTCTTGCTAATGATATGGCAAGAAACTTTAACTAGCTTCACCTACACACAGTCCATCTAAAAGAACTCGCAAGTATAAAGGGTGTAACAAGACCGAAACGAACGAAGCCGAAAGCCACTTGTCCTCCCCGCCATTGCGATCATTTTTTTTATTCTAGACCATACCTGGGAACCTTCTAGTTACGGAGATATTGGGGGTCAAAATTCCAACTTTTTCCACAGTTTTTTTTTAACATACTTGTTTTTATTGCATGATTTTTACTTTAAATACCTCCAAGACCCCCGTACTATTCAATCCATCCATCAGCACAATGTTTAAGTCCGTTACATTGAGCCCTACCGTAAAACGTGACTTTTCACCCAAAAAAACTCGTTTCCCATCAATAATTTTTGCGTAAAGTTACTTAGTTTGATGCATAATGCTTGGTTGACGGCGTCGTGAAGGGTCTTACTACACCGTGTATAACATAAAATAAGTTATAATTGGATGATTTGAAATATCGACTAGTAGGTACTCTATGTACCTATCATCGCCAAGGTATTTCGATTTTTCTGTATATTTTTGCAATAAATTATAATATTGACAGACATAATCATATCAACATCACGCCTGTATTTTTCAAAAAGTTAGGAGCAGTTGAAAGTTTTTCAAAAATCAAAATCAAAGCATTTATTTCAAGTAGGCCAGTTAGAGGCACTTTTGAACTGTCGAAACAAAGATAACAATGAAATGTAGCTACAGTCCCAGTCACAAGGCATAAAAACTGTGAAAGTACTGTAGTTGCCCATTCCCTAGCGTAGATCTCTGTGGAGAAGAACGGGCAAGAAACTCCATGGACACTCTTTAAAATCAGCATATTATTACAAAACCTTGGTTACATCATTCATATTGAGATGGTACATTATGTGAGAACGATGTAGCAAGATGTGCACGTTAAAAGTGTCCATAGTAAACACAAAAAAGACAATTAAAAAAAAATTCAAATAAGCCGTGGCAACTAAGAGATGACCAGTCACAACTGACAGCGCCCGTTCACGAACATGACGCATGGATCAGCACTATTCAACTCAACCATTTTGAAGGGAACTAAATGATCCGACACACGCGCCACCATCAGCGAGACATTGAGTGAGCATGACATACTCTCAACCGCCAGGGCACATTCAAGTCGGGAAAGGACGTAGGTTTCCAGTGAACGATAGCTCTTTAGTACATAGCACTCACACAATATGGGCTTTTTATAATACTAAAGATATTGAATCTATACAATGCAAAGATAGTTGTACAATCTTCAGCAGCTCCAACAATACTATTTAATGTTATCAATTTATGCGTCCCTGTCCTTGTGGAGCAGGACCGGCATTGAGCCAAGCATTTTTGTCAGCGACATAATCGTCCAAGTTGTAATATGCTTGCTTACATAGTGTGCGTCTAATGCATGTTTTAAATTTCGTCTCATTGAGTTCAAGAATACTTTGTGGAATTTTATTATAGCATCTCAAACAGTACCCCATGAAAGATGAATCTACTTTAGCGAGTCTGAAGCCCGGCTGAACTAATTCGTCTCTATTTCTAGTACTGTAACTGTGTCTGTCACCTCTTTTACTAAAAAGATGCAGATTTTTTCTTACGTACATTATGTTTTCGTAGATGTATTGACAATGTACCGTCATGATGTTAATGTCCTTAAACAGTTCCCTAAGAGAATCGCACCTACGAAGATTATATATAGCTCTGATGGCTCTTTTTTGCAGAATAAATATTGACTGAATGTCTGCAGCTCTTCCCCATAACAAAATGCCATAAGACATTATAAATAAATAAAATAAAAAATAAAATGTCTTTTATTTCAGGCATTGCACAATTTTACAATTTTACAGTCCCATATTAGCCTAGTACATTGTTATTTCCGCCAATAAAGCTTCGTCAAGTAATAAAGTATAAAAATAATAATCATTCAATAGGTTCATTCATTAAATAAAATCGTTTACTAAATATTAGACCACAGTATAACCTAGACACTCGCAATTATACAATTGTTATAGATATACAAAGTCCTAAATACCGCGATTACAATACTATTAGTACATTTTTGTAGTCGTTTATGGAAGGACACCTTTATATTGCGCATATATGTATGAAAACCATCCACTTTATGTTCATCGAACATACCAGTCGCGCTACACCGCCACGGTAACCCTAGCAAGGCGCGGAACGCGTTATTGTATTGAACCCGCAATGTGTTATAATTAGCTTTATTATAGCTATACCAGAGGGCGGCGGAGTAGAACGCCTGGCAGTAGGCTTTAAATAATGTTATTTTAACCTGGTAAGAGCTTCTTGAGAAGCGTCTTGCAAGCATGTTGCTTTTTGCTGCCAGAGATCTTCTCTGTCTTTCAAGATCCTGGTGATCATTTAATGTTTCAGTAAGCATGTGACCTAAATACTTAAATTCACTCACAATGTTTATATGTTCACCTAGCAAGGTAATAGGTGGAATTTGGTCAGGACCTTTACCTTTCCTAAATATCATTAATTCAGTTTTCTTTACATTATATTTAAGACAGTGCTTTAGAGAATAATTTTCACATATTTGAATTAGTTTTCTTAATCCACTGGCCGAAGGGCTCAGCAGCACCATGTCATCGGCATAACTGATATTATTAAGGCATTCGCCACCAATATGACATCCAACTCTGGCGCTTCTGAGCTCCTCGATCAGGTCATTAATATAAAGGTTGAAAAGTACTGGGGATGTTAATCCGCCCTGCCTAACTCCACACTGTAGTTTGTATGAGTCAGACAGCGCGCCGCCCCATCGTACCTGATTATGTTGATTACCATACCAGAATTCTAATAGTTTTATGATACTACCATGCACATTAGTGTTAAATTGTTTGAATCAAGCGTAATCCCCAGGAAAACCGTTTTATCTACGAATTCAAGTTTCTCTTTATTCAATATTATATCACAATCACTACTTTTAACATTCGGTAAAGCAAATCTAATGCATTTAGTCTTTTTTTCGTTTAATACTAAATTGTTTGCTGTGAACCAATTTTGAACCTGAAGTAGGGCATTATTCACGTCATCTAGAATTTGGGCCCGTCTATTTATCTTAAAAATTAGAGAAGTGTCATCAGCAAATAACACCATATTTTGAGGTTGGTTTTTCAGTAAATAAGGTAGATCATTTATGTATACTAGAAAGAGGAAAGGACCCAATATTGAGCCTTGCGGAACCCCCATTTTTACTTTTAAACCCTGTGAATTGATACCATTTATTTGAACATGTTGAGGTCTATCACTCAAATAAGATTTTACCAAACTAAGTGCAAGTTTTCCTAGTCCGTAATGCTCAAGTTTCAAAAGTAATGTGTCGTGATTTACGCAATCAAACGCTTTGGAGAGATCACAAAAAATTCCTATGGCGTCTTGGGACTCTTCCCATGCAGTAAATATGTGCTTTAATAAGGTTACACCGGCGTCAGTCGTACAACTTCCCTTGGTGAAACCATACTGTTGATCGTGTAGGATTTTGTTGGTGTTAAAATGATTAAGCATTTGATTCAGCATTACCTTTTCAAAAACCTTGCTAAAAACTGGCAACACGGATACAGGTCTATAATTATTAGTATCTTTACTATCCCCGGATTTGAAAAGTGGTATGACTTTACTGTATTTCATTAAATCAGGGAAAACTCCTTGGTCTACACACAAATTAAAAATTAAAGCTAAGTAAGGTGCTATAGTTTCAACTATGGATGTACAAACTTTGATAGACATTCCCCATAGATCTTCGGTCACTTTTATTTTGATTTGCCGGAAAGCTTTGATAACTATCACAGGGTTTATGTGTTTAAATTTAAATTCAGCCGGGTATCCAATTCAATTCAATTCAATTTCAATGAACGTATATCCTTTCAGGATCGTCAAAGGTGAACCAAAACCAACAATTACGTGGCTATTTAAGGATGGGTCTGCTCCAAAGTATGTCCCAATCACCGGTTCAGGGACCACACTGCGTATACCAACCGCGGAGAAAAAACACACGGGGAGCTACAAGTGTGTAGCACAAAATACCGTCGGAAAAGATGAACACGTCACAGCGCTGATTGTTGAATGTAAGTGAAGGACTCTACACACCAAAGCCGCCAACATGTGGCAACTGAGAGTGCACGCAAGTGGCTAGACATGTCGGCGTTTTGGTGTTTAAATTCCGTGATATTACGTCTAAACAATAGAATGATCGTTTAAGAAGACTACGGTTGTATCCCTGCATGACAATATCAGGTCCTAACGCGCCAATCGATTCTGAGTACTATAAAAGTACCTGACTTAACCTGAAATTTGGTCAGGAACTTATGTAGTACCTTTAAATCCATTTTGTGCGTATATATGTAGTTTAATTTTGTTTTTCACTATAGTCCTTTCCTCTATTTCTTACTTTTCTTTGGCATTAAGGTCACATTACTTTTTATTATTTTTTTGAACGACTCTCTCGATAATATTGAACTTATCTTACTTTTACAGATGCACCAGGAATTATAACGAATTCTTCAACAATAGAAGGAATCGAAGGAGATCAAGCTTTGAGGATCCCTTGTCACGTCAACGGTGTTCCGAAACCAGTCATTACATGGAAGTTAAAAGGCGCCGCAATTACACCCAGTACGTACTTAATTTAGGAATCGGCATATACAACAAAGCTATTTATTATCTACCGAATCACACTTATAATATTTTTCACTATTCATGTTAGACCACACAAAGGGTTGATCAGCAGATGCTTATGTTGATTGGTAGATACCAATAGTGGGTGAAACCTAATCAACACACTGCAAAACTGATTTCAATCAGTCTAACATTAACAGTTTCACACATCGTTAAGATTTTTACTTAGATTAGATGTAGTTTTGTTAAATAACATTATTTGAGAATTGTGCTTTGGTTCGTCGACAAAAAAGACGCTGTCTAATATTATGCTTTTTATTTCAGATTCGAAGTACTCAATTGAGGATGGAGCTCTAGTTATCATGAATCCGACTACGAAAGACTCTTCATCATACACGTGCGAAGCTAAGAACCATATCAGTACAGTCAGCGCCACGTTCCGAACAGTAGTTGAAAGTAAGTTATATTACTGATACTGTGTATCTTCTAATAGCCTCTGCTGCATGTAGTTCAAGTGCGTTTGTTAGGAAATGGGTGTGACCATAACCAGCAAATCTCATATATCGTATTTCGGTTGGATTAAACGGGCTACCGTTTAGTTTAATGCGAGTTCAAAATGAGTTTTTAATTCATAAACTACAAACTAAAACAAAAATACAATACGTTTTCCGTATCCCAATTGGATTAAAAATTCTGAAATATGCAATTAATATTTCATTACGACTGACTGTTTTCTTGGATTATTAGTTTTGTTTAATTCAAATATCTATTGTTTTTCTACAGCGCTCCCCAAGAACTTCGGCACAGAACATTTCGTATACTTACTAGAAGGTGATACTAGAAAAATAAATTGTGAAGCGTTTAAGTCTAAATCTCAATCAGTCAAATGGTTTGTTGTAAGTATATTCTCATTTGAATTAGTTTAATTATTAAATAGCGACCCACCCGGCTTCGTACGAGTGCAAATTACGAGTGAAGAAAATGAAGTGCGCTTAGCAAGAAAAAATACAGTTTCTTTCATAAAAATCATGTCCGTGCAATTATGAACACAATAAAAAAACTGCCTAATCGGTCGAGCCGGTTTCGAGAGACGATCTTTCATACATACGGCAATTTATTTTTATTATTATATTATTTATAAAGGACATCGACGCACAAACGGCCACCATGAATTCAGCACACGAATTTAGAGTCACCCGCGTCTCAATTTTTGTACATCCTGTAGATGAAAGTAGTGTTGGTACCACTCGTTTACTTATTCCTTGTGTTACCGTGTCTTTTTTTAAAGTCGTATAAACAGATTTGTGCTGTAATAAATAGTTAAGCAATCAAGTGTATATTTAATCATAAAAAGGTAAAAATGTAATTGACAATGTTATAGACAAAAGTACGCCCACGTACCCCGGACCTGTCTCTGAGCACCACCCCATCGTCGCGCGACACTGGAACATCAAAGGTTACTTCGACAACACCGCGAACGATTGTAAGTCAGCAGGGCAGACCGACCATCCTATATTATACCGTACAGAACCTAAAATATAAAATCATACGTTGGTTAAAAATCAACGGTGTTCTCTTGAAAAGTGCAATGCTTAAATTGATCAAAATATTGCTGCAAATGGAGCAACTTTTTCAGAATCTTTTCATTTGTATCCACGACAGCGCGAATGATTTAAAATTGAATATTGTAATCAATTACAATTGTCTAACAAAGTAAACTAAAATTTGTTTCTCCGCTAACACAGACTAAGGACTCACCCATCAAGGAACCATACATGCAAATAGCAGATGCTTCAGACTCCAAGCACGACGGCAACTATACGTGTCGTGTGAGCGACAAGCACGGAAACACACAGACACATACATACGTGGTGGACGTCGGTAATAAGCCGGAGTTCACTTCCGATGCTACTTCTATTAATAACTGGCAAGGTGAAATAACAGATATAAAGCTAAACTGCGAGGTTCAGTCGGACGTGAAACCACTGCCCACCGTAAGTTTGCATCGCACATCCATACTTTGTTTCATAAGTACAATCAAAAGTAACTGTGTGTCTGTTACGTTGTATGTCCATTTCAGCCGCGCAGCCAACTCATAAAATTTGATGAAACTTTGCCAGGAATTAGTTGTAATTTGTTACTATACACCTCTTTTCCTGAATTTGTTGCAAAAAAAACTAAGACGCTATGACCAAAAATAGTTGGCGGCTAGAACCGCTACTTGCCGTAGTCATCGCCTATCATTACACAGAAACTAAATAATGCAGATAGGCGAATGATGCATCAAAAGAAAGGCCTTAATTTGTTGTATTTGTTGCAAAAACAAAAAACGTCAAAACGTAAATAAACAAAAAGTTATGCAATATTTAGTTTCCAGGTTATGGGTAAAGTCGACTCAAACAAATTATTGAACCTATTTTCTAGTTTTTTTCTTGTTTATTCGCTGCAACGAATTAGCAACTAATTGTCCATACACATAAGCCTCTATTAATTTGATATTTATGGTGAAATACCTACCTACCCTGGCATTCCACACTATAAGCTCTGTAATTTTCAGGTTCAGTGGAAATTTAATGGTAAAGTGTTAACCGATCTGAACTCGGCAGGCCTTGGTCACTATACCTGCAACGTAACCAACGTACACGGATCAATACAGAAGACATTTGACGTCAAGTCTTCAGGCAAGTTTCTATTATTTATGTTAATTAGTATACCTCGTGAAAGCTTATCTCCACGCATAACTGATCTGCGAGTTTTGACAACCTAGCCCCAAAGCGTACAACAAGGGATTGTATTCAAAAATTATAAAATTATTATTATATTATATTGCCCACTCGTTCTGCCCGAAAATATAACAAATTTTGTACACCACCTTTTTCGAAAAAAAACTGTCTAATACACACCGCTGCTTGTGCACCGCAACTGCGCAGCAGGCGATGCCGAACCGCACAGTGTGTCATCTATATGCTGAAGACTTATAAATGCGCTCAGTATAACAAATCAATAAAATCAAGAATAGAGAGTGCCTTTATCTACGAGTAACATAATTATAGCGCTATCGATTTAAAAATATATTATTTTGTTACAGAATGTTTGATATCCAGGAACTTAGCAAATGCGCAATATATGCCACTCATGCTAAATGACAAATCTTGGCATAAATTGCAAAATACTAAACATTATATTAGAGTTGAACAAGAAGTACAAATCATGTTATCTTGTCCAAGTCAAACGACGCCAAATGTATTCAAGAAGTTCCCTAAAAAAAGCACATTGGAAACATTTTGTTATAAAGAAGACTCTTTCTTAGTAGAAGGCAAAGTTTACAAGCTGTCAGACCTACAGTGCACTAACACCATTCAACCCTCCGTTATCAGAAAGAAAGTGAAATGCTCAACGGCAACCTCCGAATTAATAAGAGTGGGCTACAACGTGCCTAAGTTCTTAGAGGCTTACGAAGTCTGTTTCGATTACGCAAAACATATGCCATCATATACACGCATTATAATGACTGAAACCAACAACAATGGTCTGAGTGCCGGCTACAGCTGGTACACTTACCCAGGAATAGACTCCGCGAAAACTAACAGAGGATTCACTTGCAAGGACGCGTCGTCATCCTGTTGTTATAGTAAATCCCAGCTCGTGAACGCAATCGACTTTAATGATGGCCCCGCAAAGAAGAGCACCTTCATCGACCCTCTGAATGCAATCCCGGTCTGGCTCCCTTGCAATACTTCAAGGGTAAGCACTTTTTTATGACAATGGAATAGTTCTGCCTTGTTAGTCTAATGGTGGCAAGTGTTACTGCTGAATATAAGGTTCTGGGTTCGATTCCCAGTTCGGGCAAAGGGATTTTGGATTTTTCCTTCAGCATTTTATCTGTAGCAGCCCGGAGTCTGGATATGTGCATAGTTGATGTCAATAGGCTCGCCTTTAGATGAGATTTAAACATAACTAGTGAAATGTGGGTGTTCTATAGAGTGTACACCTCCGCCTAACACTTTTGGGGTTATATGCATGACGTTATGGAATAATAATTACAAAATACTTGTTCATAATTAAACGTTATAATATTTACAGAATATTATTTGAGCATTCCTGAAATGAATTGTACTATTTCAGCCGTCATGGGAAGATATCAATGAGATGGTAAGATCCCAGCTGTCCGTCTACACTGACATCGTCACCTGGTCTGGCACGCACACGTTGCAAGAGAAAAATGGAGCTATTATACCACGATATTTATGGAAGGTTCGCATATAACTGATTCTAATTACACACCTACCTACTATTTTACACCATTATCTGCCTAAAGAAGGAAGTCTAACGCTATATAAGGTGTAACCGGACCCATCACCGTCAACAAGCATAATGTAGTACATTAAATTACATTTTCCAACAACAATTTTTGCGTAGAGTTACTTAACTCTACGCAAAAATTGTTGTTGGAAAATGTTTTTTTTTGTTGGAGAGATAAATCGCGTTTTACGGTATTTAAAGTAAAGTTATAACATTAAAAACTTGTGTTGTTAAAATAACTCGTGAGAAAATTGGAACTTTGAGGCTCCCAGCCCAGGTAGGGTCTAGAGCAAAAAAAAATATCACAATTACGGGCAGAATAAGAAGTGACTTTCGGCTTCGTGAAGGGTGTTTTTTACACACCAGGTCTTGTACCGCTGGTCAAATACCTAACGTAACTACATTCGACATAATTTATGATGAAATGAAAATTGCTAAAAGTATTTTAATAGGTACTAGCGACCCGCCCCGGCTTCGCATGGGTGCAATGTTATAATACAAAACTTCGTATAAACCTTCCTCTTGTATCACTCTATCTATTAAAAAACCGCATCAAAATCTGTTGCGTAGTTTTACAGATTTAAGCATACATAGGGACAGATAGCGGGAAGCGACTTTGTTTTATACTATGTAGTGATACCTCTTTTTTATCAACCGGAACCCGGGAACCGCATTAAAAAATTCTGACACGTCGAGATTGACTTTTGTTAAATGAAATATTAACGGAATTTTATTTCAGGTGATAAGGCTCGACGATGAGATAGTGGCTATAGTCCACGTAAACGATCCTACACCAGTAGACAAGGACATCAAATGCAAGACACAACACATCTGTGATAAATATGAAGATTGGTTGATTATTGACAGCGACAAGTATACTTACTGCTGCTCGCTAACAGACTTCTTTAGTTCATTTAATATTCACAGCACCGACATTGGAGGTAAGCTATTCAGTTTAGTTGCGTACCTAATCATTACTCATAAAACGAGTCGTTTTGCAGGTCTGGGGGCCTAAAATGGCTGCTTTATCAGAATCATAATACGAAACACGTTAAAAATTTAAACTCTTAAAATGGACTTTGTGATCATAACCATAAAGACCATTTTAGGAATTTTAAATTTTATTCTGGTAAAGCTTCCATTTTATGCCGCCTGTTCAATTAAGAATAAGCCTGGAAAATGTGTTTTTTTTTGTAGTATGCAGTGTTAGGCGATCGTTTTTTGATAAACAAACAATATTTTAAATAATTAAAAATCATTGATTTTCTCTTTAAGTAATTAGTCACTACATTAGAAGTCTTTTTTTTTACTTTACTTTTTTTTTGTCTTTACTTTTTTGTCTTTACTTTACTTTACTTTTTATTAATATAAAATTTCTTTTATAGAACCCATCGAATCAGTGCTAGATAAAATAGAAATTGTCTAGCCATCTACCACAGTCCGCATACATTCCGTATCTATAGGAGGACTTACACCAATATTAAGGACCCACCAGGATTGCACAAATACAGAAAACACGCCATACACAAATACAATAATATAAATACATTACAAGTACCTTCAATAATACATGCCAAGTAACTTGAAACAAATACGTTGTACACCTTCAAATACTAATATTCAATAAAAAATAGTCAATAATATAATGTTTTTGTTTTATTTTATTCTGTTGTTTCGACTCCAACAATACGTTAAGTACCCTAACCAGGGACCATCTCATAATTATAATATCATAAACCTCCCTTGGTTTTGCCGTAGTTGTGTAGCTATAGCATATGAGTCACCATCGAATGTGCGTGCACCAACTGAAAAACTAATTTACGTATCTAGCCGAAATGCACATAAGGAGGAAGCGCGAGGGTAGCCCGCGAAATTCAATATTTCTTACGTTTTCGCAATTTGCAGGCCTGTTTCAGGTTGTATGTTGATGAAAAATGAGTCGCGCCAGTAACTACAGAATTACAGAATTCAGAGTAGCTACAGAATTGTAATCATTAAAATCATCAATACAACCCTGAAAGTTTATTTAACCCCATTCAATGACTTTTTCATGATATAGTTACAGAATAGGGTTAAATGAACTTTGAGACTCGTATTTTTTCTTGGTTTTGATGTATTGTCGCTAAGTATAATAAAATTGTAACAGGCCGCAATACCTATTGAAAAAGTAATTATTGGTGGGTCTTTACTAGACAACAGAAGCCCAAACAAGTTTTTATGGCTCCGTAGTCAACAAGGAACCTTTACAGTTTCGCCATGTCCGTCTACCTAGCACAGGTTTTTCAGCTGCAAATGTAGGTTTTTTTAAATATTTATTACAATAAAATCATCGTTCGGAGGCAAATCCGCATATTTTGAGGGAACCCTTCACTGTGCGTAGCCCGACAGGCACATGGCCGGTTGTTTTACAATTTTTTTCTGTCTGTCTTCCTGCCTGTATGTTGGTACGCGCATCACGCAAAAAGTACTGCATGGATTCTGAACGCAGTTTTCACCGATCTGTTATAGGCAACATTAGATATAGTTTTAGACCCGATAGGTGGCGCCGTGCGAAGCAAGGGTGGGTCGCTAGTGAGTGACTAAATAAACTCACCCCATTATACGGCGCCGCGCCGCGTCACGTCCTCCGGGCAACAAATCTTGATCTCTTGAGCGCGGTCGCAGCAGAGCAAGTTTCAAGAATTTCTCTCTCTCGTCAACTCGCCATCGATACCTAAAATCATTAAAATAACAAGTATACGTTGGTAGGTATGTGAGTTATGTAACTGTTCTACCCACTTACTTGGCTTTATTGCCATCCGTTAATCTGTGCCTAATGCACAGGCCTCATGAAAGACCTATGTGAGTATGTAAGCTAGGTAGGTATAACCCGTGCACGATAACTTGAGACCGATGAAGCGATGAAATCTTATTAATATGATAGAATATTTTTTAATAATAGAACTAAAAATATATTATATTATATTATATATTATTATTATAATAGAACATAAAAACCTAAGGTACGGTCTACCTATTAAATATTAGGTTTTGAATCAATCTACGAAGTATTTAATTCTTTTTATTGGTTACTGATCGGGTATTATTTGAGTCCATCGACACGCAAAGAATAATTTAAATAATTATTAAATGTGATAATTCAATCATTCCTACCTAATCCTATTTTTATTATAGTCTGAAATATTCTCTAAGTAAGTACCGAGCCCGAGCGGGTCTATAGTCGGTATAGTACCAAAAAAATGTTATTTAGGTAGGTACTTACTTCTCTAGTCAGCTAAGCCATTTCGGATCTTCGCTGATTAAATCTGGCTACAGGCCACCAATCCTCGATAAACTCTCGATAGTTTCGGTAGATTTCACGAATTGATAAAGATTGATGTTTTGACAACGACCATTTACTTAATAAAAATGCTAGTAACGACAAAAGATTTCCTACTGAATAAGCGCTTTCATTTCAGCTGCTTATATCTCAGTTAAAAGACTATTATTGTGAATAGTGCATTGAAAGATCTTTAATAATTATAATATAATTATGTGTTACTTACCTCTGTGACTTGGTTATGTTACTTTCTGAGCAACACTAAACATTACCACGAATTCACGACAAGTGGT
Source organism: Eugnorisma glareosa (assembly GCA_947578425.1). Taxonomy (NCBI): domain Eukaryota; kingdom Metazoa; phylum Arthropoda; class Insecta; order Lepidoptera; family Noctuidae; genus Eugnorisma; species Eugnorisma glareosa. The sequence goes on along the minus strand of OX387960.1, from coordinate 10,724,556 downwards.
TAACATAATTAAACGCTATTTAAATGAAATCCTTTAGAAAATTTTCTTCGTGGTAATTTTTTTCAAGCACTCAAACGAAACAAAAGAGTACACAAAGTACTGGTTGTCTTTTGTTTGTCTTGCAGTTTTGTTTCATAAAATTTCTTCCCGCGTTTTTTCCAGTTTGTTTATGCTTTTTGCTTCTACGCCATAGACATAGCTCACATAGCGCTTCTACAGAAACACAGATTCGTAATAAAATGTATATAAAGGCTCCCCCACATAGGCGCGTTTTTATTGGTCGTTAATTCCGGGTGCGATAATGCGTCCCGATCCCTTGCACACAACTGCGTTTTTATCGTCCGATAATTTATATTTAGTCGTAGCTAAAGAATGAACTACTAGTTCATTCTCTATCTACGTATTTAGAAGCAGTCTGTAGTAGCGTCTGGCAGATTTTTTACCTAATGTCGGTCAGTGGGTTGTCTTATGTCGTTTTTGGAGTCTTCGTCGCGTCGTTCATCTTCCTTAACTACTGTTAGTTATTAAAATTCTTCGTCTTATGATAAATCAATATCCATACTATAGATTTTTAGAACACTCCTAACTGTCGGTACTAACGATCTCGCAGCTGTGTGTTCGCATGCGTCCCAATACAAAATGTTCTAAGAACTCATATCGGTTTGGATGTAAAATGATTTTTAAATCCTTCATGCTTGCTAAATAAAACGAGAATATTGTAAATATGTATCTGAAGTTTACACTGTGTTGGTAGACGTAATAAAATAAAGTTTTAATGGAGTTATTGGTACTTTAGAGTTTAAAATAGAATTATTGACATGACCTTAGTCGACCGTGGCGCCATCTGTTGAGCTCCAAAACAATAGCCCTCATTCCATTGACGATGCCGAAAAATGTGCCGTCGCGCCACCCAATAGGCTTTTTAAGTACGTAAATAAGAATATAAAGATGAATTTACTCTGTATATAATACTGGCGTATGGTGGTGGAAAATTATGGAGCAAATAAACTATCACAATTTAAAACATTACCAAAAACACAGTCCTTATATCATATTCCTCTTCCACTGCTAAGGTTTTACACTAAAGATTTAAAGGTCTTTTTGTGAAAATCTACTGGTAGAATATGTAGGTGTGTGTAGGTAAAAAAAAACAAACACAAAGTTTTTATTTAATTCAAATCCATATTCATTAATAAATGTATGTATGTACCTACAGACGCCAGCACATCAAGCTACTACAATCTCTCAAATTTCTTTAGAAGATTTTCAATTATAGCATTAAGTTCAAAGATGATCGGGAAAATTTGACAGTTTCGGGTAGCTTGTACATTATTTACAAATTATAGTTATACAATAATAACGTGTACAGACGTCAGCACATCAAGCTACTACAAATTACAGGGCGTTAAACTATTTAAATACACATAGTATACACTGAAATTTCATAATTTTCGTAAACATCGCTGTCAACAGGAAAAGTGCCAACAAGAAGCCTGGCAGCATTGTCACGTTGGGTGGCAATGCTAATTCTTTCGCCAAAAAAAAGCCAGCTTCCTGCAGGCAGGGCTCGGAAACCGGTTAATTTTCCAAACCGGTTTCGGTCATTGACCCCAAACCAGAAACCATTGCGGTTTAGGTTTCGGTTACCGGTGTTTTAACCGGTTAGTGGGAGTACCCGTTTTTTACAAATTCCGATTCTGTTGAGCGAAATTTACCGGTTCATTTGAGATTCGGCGGTAAGTAAATAAGAGTTTTATCTACTACGCCATCTCTCTTACATCTACAATAATAAAGCTCTCGGTCTAGTCACTCTACGCCAACGAATAACGCACTCATAAGCTGATTGTGTTCGACCGCGCTCGTAGTTTCGTTCTAATTGTCGTGAGTGCAACAAAATACTTGAATGGAGTCTGAGTAAAACCGGTTTATTTAGGTTAGTGCGAGTATTAAAATAAAATTGTCTGCAAAAACCGGCATCCAAAATAATTTAGGTTTAGTCTAAACTGTTTTTGTAATTAACCGGTTAATCGAAGAACGATATTATAACGGTTTTATGAACAATATTAACCGGTTCCAAGCCCTGTCTGCAGGGCTATTGCGTATCTCTGTTGTCAGTTCATAGTGATCATCACTTGGAGAGTTTTGATTTACAATGACAGTTTTGCGCAGGTAGCGTTAGTTGAAACCTACAAGAACGGTCATTGTATATCAAAACTCACCAAGTGATGATCACTATGAACTGTCAACAGAGATACGCAATAGCCCTGCTGGTCACGTGTAGAGTCCAGCGGACTCGGACCTCTTTCAACCCTAAACGGCTCAAACACATGACAATCAAATTAAGTCTTTGTATTCACGCCGTTAAAGGTTTTCAGCACCTGCAGCAGCCGCCCCAGCACAGTCCGCCGTGTTAGGAAAATGGGATGGTGTCGACACACGTTGCATCCCACACCAAAGGTCTACCTTCCATGGCATTATGGCAAGAGCGTGACAGATGAGATTATTAATGCTAGTGTGCCGCGCAATGAGGGCTATCGTTTTTCAGTTCACCAGATGGCGCCACTGTCGAGTAAGGTTATGTCATAATTCTATTTTATAACATAAAGTGCCAATAACTTTATTATAAGTTTATTTTATTAAATAGAACAACATAGTGTAAACTTCAGATACATTTATTTACAATATTCTCCCTAAAATTGGCAAGCATGAAACATTTAAAAATCATTTTACCTACAAGTAAGTACCAGCTGACAAATATGATCTTATGTTGCTATTGCTACTTAAAATCTTCAAGTCATAATTAATCAGGAATGGCTCAATATATACCAGAATCGTGAATATTATTAAAAATACTTGTTAATTAAAAAAGCATGCAACGCGCGAACATGCTGTGACACACAGAGCATCTTATATTCTGACATTTCGGTGCCCTCGCGCTTCACTAGCGCAGTAGCGCCTCTAGCGGCGAATTCATACGCGATAGGCCCCATTCAACTTGCAGTCTTACCTATAGGAAAGGCATTGTATCCAAGGCACTCAACTGCTCCGTCACATTGACAGCGATGTGAAGCCCTACAAATAAAAAAACATTTATCAGTCGTATGTCTATCTTTTTTTTTTGGCATTACCAATGTGAGCGAGATAGACATATGACTTTCTGAATAGAAATCGAATCGAAGCGTTTGTGAATAGCTATGCAGGACCAAACATTTTGTAGATTATAGGCACCCACCAAACTGTGTAACAGTTTGTCGGCGGGATCAAAGAGGGGGGGGGGGTTAGGGAGTTTTAGCACATATTTATTTTTCCTAATAATCACTATTGTGGTCTTGGTTGAGCTATTCCTGATTAATTATGACGCGATGATTTTAAGTAGCAACTTATATTCTTGTTTGTTAGTACTTACTTGGACGTAAAATGTTTTTTAAATGTTTCATGCTTGCTAATATTTTAGGCAGAATATTGTAAATATGTATCTGAAGTTTACATTGAGTTATTATAATATTACTTTTTACTTATGAAGTTATTGGTGCATATAGTATAAAACAGAATTCTTGATAGGACCTTATTTGACAGTGGCGCCATCTGGTGAGCTCAAAAAAGATAGCTCTCATTGCAGAGAACAGGCAAGCTGTTCAGTTTAGGTCCTAAAATGGATCGCGTTAAGAGCTCGTGGTAGGCATCCAGAAAGGTTTTGTCACCTAGCCAAAACCAGAATGACAGATTTAAAGATGCAATAGACAATAAAAAATGATAACTAACAAGCGTGGAGGATTATAGGAATTTTAGATATCAAAAAGTTTGTCCACGTTTGTTTGTTTGTAAAGTGATTTGATTATAAATAATTAAACTAAGAAATAAGATAAAATACATAGAAATGTAGTAGGTCACTATAAGGTGATGGTAGCGGCAGCGGCAGCCAGCAAGAATGGGCACGCTCAGCAGTATTGGTAGATGTATTAATAAATATATCCGCAACTACTCTTGTTCGCGAAGATCCATGGAAAAGTATACCTATGTTGAAGAGACCATATTTCCCGCTTCTATTGATGTGCGGCATCGTGGATCACCAGAATCCGGTACTCTAACTATCTAGATAGTGCCAGCAGCACCGGATTCTGATGGGCATCAATCCAAATAATTTAAATCGGCCCATGAAGCTGTACATTTCCAGTATTACTTGCCTTCGCTTTGTATAGAAAGAGAATTTCCTATACAATGAGAGATCCGAATGAACTGGTTTTGTATAGCTTGATTGACTGTCGTGCGTATGTAACCATCGACAATTTTGTAAAAAATATAGCATTAAAAAAATATGTAGATACACTGTACTTCGTACACACGGCTACACATCAAGCTATACATTTCCAGTATAAGCTAACCTCGCCTTGTACGGGAATCTCATACAATGCGAGATCACCATAAACTGGAAATGTATAGGTTGATGTGTAGCCGTGTGTACAATGCCTAAATTAGCATTACTTTTATTTTTGTTTGATTTCACTTTAAACAGCAAATTGCTGTCGACAGGCTAAAGTCTTCGAATCGAATGTGAATATCGTTTATCCTATAGGACACAATAGATCGAGAGGTTGAATAGCTAGCAGGTTTTCTTGGTTTGGCAACACTAAAAATAAGGAAAAAGTTATTTGACATTTCGACTTTGACATTTGCCTAAATCGTTCACTGACTGTCACAGCTGTCTGTCCTGTCTGCCTGTCTGTCTGCTGAATTTTACTTCAAACAGAAAGAAAAGCTATTCAAACATATTAAAAAATTTAAAAAATGATCTTTTAAAAATGTCTGGCTCTGGATCGAATTTGCCCCCATACCTGCTACAAGAGCTTCCAGATATTACAGAAAGAATAAATTATCCAATACTAAATGTTCAACGCATAAAGGTTAGTGCAAAATATTCCCATCTTCGGCCTTTGTTCAAAATAGTTTGGCTAATTGTCTTAATTTATCTATAGGATCTTTATTTATTAACTATGCAAGGGTGTAGCAGGTTATTCTGATAACCACAATCAAGAGTTGAAAGTCTGAAAAGAGGTTGTTTATAAATAGACACTGTGTTTTAAATATTTCATTCTTATGAAATCATTATACTTACTTTGTGGATTATTGTCTTTTTTGAACTAGAACCAAATATTTGTAATGTTGTCCATTGAAAACATAAGTCATTAATAATTTGATGTTATTAATGAACACTTGAAAGTGATTCTGATAAGATGTAATACATGTAAGAATTTAAAATCAAATTCACAATATTTTATTTCATATAGGCCTACATGGGCACTTATTAAACATTGAGAAAAGGTGTATGATTTGGGTTGTGATTCACACTGGTGTTTGGCAAAAGTCAGTCATAAGCCACAGTTAGTTAAACTAATACTGTCATTTTTCTTGAATCAACCAAGAGAATCTTCATACAAAATCAAAAGATACTAAATCATAATATTGCAAAGAACTGATACATTAAACTTATTTCTAAACATAGTTTAAAAGCTCCTTAACAAGTTTCACCATTTTTACACTGTTAGTGGTAGAGGTAGAATTTGTGACACAAGAAAATAATATGTCAGAGGATCTGGGGAAGCTTTTGCCTAAGTATAATGGGGGTCATCGTAGACTACAATTTTTTTTAATTCTATATAATATTATTTTTGTTGGGCAGACTGAGACATACAGAGATCTGATTAGACTGAAAACCCAGTCCAACATATTTGTGAAAACTTAGATGATAACACTGATTTCTTTTATAATTTCAGTATACCTGTTTTGACATATCAAGATCATTAATAGCATTTGGTGCCACCAGTGGAGGCATTTATGTTTTCAATCGGATCCCATGTGAATTTGTTCAACTTATACCCAACAAGGTATGTGAATTTGGGTTATTTGACATGTATAAAGGTGATCTTTTGAAGATAATCTCAACCGGAGAGGCAACATTGTCCAACCGCAAGACAACTGGTTCCTGTGGAAATCTATGAAGATTTTGACGGATAGAAGCATTTTCATCAAATGCGGTGATATTGCAGTGGCCTAAGTAGAGCACTTTAGTCAGTTTAGGTGACTAGACTATTCTCTTCCGTACATGTTAATGTCCTATAATCCATTGTTTTTCCAGGATGGCGCAATCACCCGCCTTGCTATATCCACAGATGAGAAACACATTGGTTTCGCCAATGGTAGAGGTTTGGCTACTGTTGCAGGATGTAACCAATCCCTCAGTAGTAGTCACTCTACTGTTGTGTCTAAAGAACATCAAGGGAATGAGATTACCGCCATGATCTGGAGCACCAACCATATGCTGTTCATGGGAGATGATGTGGGGAAAATATCTGTGTTGCAACCGCAGAACTTTATTGTAAGTTGTTTTTATTACTATTTAGATATTAATGTTAAGTTAAATTTCGAGTTTGGTTCTTAAGTTTAATTTTGGTCCAAATAAATTTGAAGTGAGATGTGCCAGCAACACAAGGATGAGTTGCATCTCGTAGCGGCGGCGGCGATCGGCGGCGGCGACCTCTCGCGTCCGGCCTTGGTTCATTCCATGGTCTGGAGCGAGACGGAATGGGCGGAACGGAGCCGAGCGGCGGGCGGAGGCCACCGTAGGCGCGGGCCTTTGGACGATGAGCTATGGGCTAGCTCGCCGTCCGTTCGTCTTATGACGACAGGCCGTGCCGGCGCGTTCGTGTTCCACGCGCGCGTTCCACGCGCGCCTCAAAGAGGGGGTCCGCAAGGGCCGATGCCTGCCGGGGCTGCGGGACTGTTCGAAAGAGATACCGTGGCCCCGGAACACAAGGGGCGATGAAGGAACATGGATGGGTTTTAGTCAGTAAAAGTCTGACACTCCGTCCTGCTCCGCCCAGAGCGGGAGGAGTCATTTGATGATTACCAATTCGAAAAAAAAAAAGGATGAGTTGCATTGCTTGTTTCAAAGCCTTTCCTTTTAATGTAAATTTTGACCTGTCAAAGTTCTTAACTCTGGTTCCTAACTAGTGTTACTGTTATGTGGCACTAGTCATTTATTTGAACTAGCTAGAGTTGTGATAATTAAACATACTGCTGATTTAGGTTAAAAACAGGAATGCAATAATTACAATACTATAGACTTGGGACACATTAGGTTTGATGCTTATAAAACACCAATGGAAAACCAGATATCCGCAATGACATGCAGAATTATAAAGTTAAATTTACATAACAATGATGCCCCAGTTGTTCAGATGTGAAAACAATAAGATAATATTCCGGTTTGATGTTTTGTTAATAAACTTTCCTGCATAGTTATTTGTTTCTGTGTATTCAAATGTTTCCAAGGACGATTTTACTTTAACTCGTGGAATTAATGTGTGAAAATAATGAAATAACAGCTAACAATTTAATCTTAATCTAGGGTTTTATGTTCGAATTTACAAAATAGGTACTCGTATCTATTTTGTAAATTAATCTGGAAATCTAATTCCGTACACAAAGAAATAGATTAATGAGATCAACATTGAACAAGCACATTTTTCAGAACTATCTTCTATCTGATTCAAAGGAATGGCTTGAATTTAGATTCACGTTAATTGTAGGTTTACAATTAACAGTTCAAAAATAAAAAAGCAACTGACTCAAATAGTACTCATTCGACCACTATTATACAACGTGTTTTTTTTGATATCCCATAACTCTAGGGTATGATTGAGGCCATATCAAAGAATCAACTGGCATATGAGTTATGTTCCAATCCTTCGTTTTTTTTTTTTTCATTTTTCATACAAAATAATTCGGCAAAGTCACGATTATTAATGTAAAACACCCTTACGTGAAATATGACAACGTCGCATTTTCTTAGCTTTAAATATGGATGTTTGGTTTGAATAAAAATAAATTACCTACCTACATATTTTATTTTACTTTTTATTTTATTACGCTACTGCGAAGTTTGGCAACCTCGCAAAAGTAAAGATTCGTCATACTGGTGACAATTTTTGACCTAATTTAATTATGATTGATCCTAGGAGTTTTAGTATTATTTTTACCTACAGAATATAACCCTAGAGTTATGGGATATAAAAAAAAAACAGGTTGTATATTCTCTATCATTATATTTAACTGATGGAGTTTACCGCCTTGACATCGCCTCTTGCCTATTCTGTTTTAATATAGAAGTTATCTATTTTTTCAGGCCAAGACAATGTTCCAGAGCTCATCACTAACAATAATGAGTTTGGATTCTCGAATTTGTCAACTGGACATGAAGTCTTGCATGCTCCTTGTGTCCACTCTTACTAGGTGTTATGTGTGTGATACATCTCAAGAACAGTACCGACAGATAGGCCAGAAATTAAGAGATGGAGAGTATGGCGCTTGCTTCATCAACCAAGAAACAAACACAGAACAACACACAACCAACACAGCACAAGATATTACAGAAGTCAGGAAATATAACATAGTCAGTGATGAGTCCGGTTTCGCTGTAGGCAAAGACTTGGAGAATACATATATATTCTGTGCAAGGCCTTCTTCCAGAGTATGGGAGGCCACCATAGATGGCACTGTTATCAGGACTCATCAGTTTAAACAAGTACTTGCAAAGAAACCAATGAAACTTGTGTCAAATGAATCATATCAGAATGAGGAGGTCTCCATAGATGAAGTAGAGAGTGACGGTGAAGGGCAATCGGTGAATTTCCCCAAAATTGTTGCAACAAATGGTGCCATATTTTCGTTTAGAAAGAATGCTTTGTATTTCTTAAATATTTATGATGTTGATCATACAATTTGGTTTGACAACTATAAAGATATAATTGATTGTAAAATGTATCATGACATGCTGTATGTATGGCTGTCTAATGGCTCTCTAGTTAACTTGAAATACATGAAAGTAGACAAGTTTTTAGTAAAGTGTTATGTAGAAGAGAAATATGTGCTTTGTGCAGAACTGTGTGCCTTGTACAGTGATTATTTGCTGGCGAACAATTTGTCACCGAAATTGCATATTTTAGTGAGTTTGAGAGACAAATTAGATAATGAAGAGTTACTAAACAGCATTAAAGATGTTCTAGATAAGTTTGACGGTTTGAAGATTAATGATGCTACACAAATGAAATCAGGAATATACATAGTTGACAACACTTATCACGCGCAGTCATCGTTACTAGAGAGCGACTCAAAACTGAATGAAGACTTCAAATTCAGCTCACTACCACCAGAAGCAATGCAGACTTTAAAAGATCTGAGTGTGAGTGTGTCTGATAAATTAAATAACAGCAAAAAGAAGTTGAAAGAAAAATGGGAGGACTTTGAGGGCAAAATGAAACACCTTAGTATTGATAAGCACCAGGAAGTGAAAGACATACCAATCATAGAAAGAAAAGAGACACAAGATCTCATAAAACAAATAGCTGCAGATGAAACAATTGAACAAACACCTCTTGTATTTGATAACGATATCATTTACAAAGAATCTAGTCAAAAGGCCATAGAAGTAGACAATAATAGTTTAGAAAGAGATAAAGTGAACAAAAGTTTGTATCAATATTATAAATTAAGCATAGTTGGTAAGGAATCAGATCAATCGAATTTAGTTGCTACTATCGAAAATTATGCCTGTGATATTAGTCAGATCTACACTCTTATGTTACAATTAGAAAGTTATTGTATTAATATAGGAGCATTCGATGAATCTAAATTTGTACCTAATAATATTTTTCTCAGTTACCTTAATGAATCGCAGAGAAAAGAGGAATTGCTTGATTCTGTTATTAAAGACGAAACACTGTACAAATACTTTGTAGATTCATGTATATCTGTGAATATGAAAAGTCAGAAACTGTCAAACATTGGTTGCGATTGTGGATTCCCTCTCCCGTACTCTAGAACTCATCAAGCACCAATATTTTCTGAGCTTATAGACGAATTTATAGAGAAGCAATGGTCGAGTCAAACGAGGAACCAATGTTACGATATTTGTAAACGAATGCCTTACTTGTGGAGGAAGATTCTATATTTGAGGAGAAACGAAGACTTGTTGAATATTTTGAGGATATTACTGCAAATGTTGGATGAAGCTTTGCTACATTCTTTTCTTCCCCAGTTTACTCTGGATACTTGGGAGCGCACGGTGCAGTTATATGCGACCTTACATGCGAATATGTGTTTAAATTGTTCGAAAAAGTTCGATCACATATCTGTGAGGGATACTTTGAGTTGGGACGATATAGGGGCGCTAATGATCAAGTCTATCGGCGGTAGAAATGCTATCAAGGTGATGGAGAAGTACGCGAGCCTCATAGACGAGGGAGCGATCACTGTGAAGTTCTACCACACATGTCTGATGGTCACTATGTATGAGAGATACGACGGCACTATCACTGGCCAGCTGACAGACACCCTGTACAGCTGTTATAACTTTGAAGACTCGAAGATAGAGGTAAGGACATCATTTTTATGACGTATTGGTTTTGTGCTTCTAACATCTTTAGGATAAAGGAACATTCATAGCTTTTTGGCATCCAGTATTTACTTTAGACTGCCTGGTTGGTCTAGTGGCCGACTGCTCAGCCTGTGGTCCTGATTTCGGTCCTGGGTTGGGTTTTTCCATCAGGAATTTCTCAGTACCAACCACTGTCTGGATTTGTGGTTGATAGCAACAAGCTCGCCCCGTATTACATGGGACATAAACATAACATAACTGGCAAATTGTGGGTGTACTACATTTCCATTACCTTTCTGTTTTTCTAACACCTTCACTCAATCCGGGATAGCTCCTTAAATACTGGTGTGATTTCAATGAATTTGGTATCAATTTAAAGTTAACAGTTTTACCTTTAAAATGGTACCATTTTTATTATTCATAACTAGTTATTAAGTATTCAAGATCGCGTGGAATCAATTCCAAGTAAGTGATTCCATACTTTTGCTCGCTAGTGTATTAGGTACACGTCTGCCTAACCCTTCGGGGATTACAGGCGTGACGTTATGTTATGTATTTTCTTCTCTTAGAACATAGGATTCCGATCCCAATAGATCTAGGTTTGACTCCTTACAAAATATAGTTCTTAAAGTATCTATGTAATATTATCAACTATCTGGTATCCACGACACAAGCCTCGTTGCTTAGTGTGGCACCTAGATGGCGATGTGTGTAATGTCCGGCGATATTTATTATTTATTATTATATTATTTTTATAGGACTTCGATTCATTGAATTAACTCAACCTGTGGTTCAGCTATAACACTAGGTTCTCAGTCTTCCATATACCTACAATATTCTGACGCAGCCGTTTTTCCTGGACCATATAAAATTCTAAATTCCAAATTTTACTCAGAAGATATTGCAAATAATGCAAATCTCATTTTCAGATATGCAGACTACTACGCAGCACATTAAATGGCAAGCCCAAGAACACTGCGCTACCAATAATTGCGGCAGCGAAGTCCAAACACTGGGGCCTGAGACCACTTACTGCAACCAAAGCTACCGGGGACAATGAAACTACTGAAGAGTACATAACAGATGTAACAATTAGCAATATATTAGACAATTTATCCTTTATCAATAATAACGTAACAGATTGTGTATTATGTGGGTTGCCACTGCAAAATACTGTTCTAATCAAAGATGGCGGACTCTGGGTTTTTAAGTGTGGCCACACTTTTCACGGCGCATGTTTAGATTTGAACAAAGTGAAACTATGTCCTTCGTGTTCGCCTGTTAAATGAACTTTTTTTTTTGCAAGTACAGGCTTAGCCGATGAGCACAATAATTTATTTGTTTTTTAAGGCTTTTTATGATCTTTTTAGAACCTAGAAGCCAGTGTTGTTATTTCTTTTTGCCTTTTTTAAGGATTTTGTAGAGCACGTATTGATATTATATTATATTATTATGAAATGATTGACGGAGTCTAGGTTTGTGCCCGATTGATGGCAATAGGCTCGCCCCTACTTACCCGGACTTAAAACATAACTGGTAAAATGAAGGTGTACTACTAGGTACACCTCTGCCTAACCCTTGGGACTACAGGCGTGATGTTATGAAATGATGGAGTACCATTTTGCGATCTCGAACGACTTTCTTGCTGCCAAATAACTGCTAAAGAGTTACGGAACATCCATACCTTTTTACATTTATACCTACACTTATTTTTTTTACCAACTTTTAATAATTAATATGTGTTGGCAATGTGTACCGCTACCAACACATAATTAATATAAATATGTTTTTTTTTTTTAAATGAATTACCTAAGTAGGTTCACACGGCTACATTTCCAGTTTAAGCTGATCTCGCATTGTATACAATTTCCGTACAATGCGAGGTCAGCTTATACTGGTACTGTATACCTTGATGTGTAGCCGTGTGTACATATTTCCTATGTTGATTTGTTGGTTTTTTTTTAGTTACCTACTAGATTTCTATAAGGTGTTCCAAAAGTTAAATTAATTGAAGAAGTAACTTTATTAACATTTAAAAAAATATTGCTAGCACAAGCAGACACTCGTTCGACATCATGAAGTGTGCTGCTGATCCTGTATACAAAATTAAATTGTGTATTTTTTATCAAGATCATATTTTACAGAAAAACTAGTAATCAATTATTGTTTCTGCTCGTTCCTAGTATTACGTTTTTATTTATATACGTTTATTATGAAATATTGTTTGTTTGTCAGCAGAGCGATTTAGTTTATTTCGTGTGTTTTGTATCTAAAAAACATTTTTGGCTCTTATTTTGTTTCCAATTTATATTAGCTACCGAAGCTACCTAACGATAATACGTTAAGACTGTATAAAAAAAAATTATATTTTGGGCTTGCCTTTTGTCTCGAAAGCGACTATTACTATGATGAATTATGCTAAATCACTCAAAATATGAATGATATTTATTTTAATAATCTCACATATTAATAAGGTATCAATAAATTATAGTTATACCAAAAAATAACTTGTATCCTATTGTAACTATGTACTTAAACTATTTTGTATTAGATCGTCTAAGTGGCCTTAACATTAGGCTAAATTCAGTGCTCAAGTTTTAGTGGTAGGAAAAGAGCTCTTTAATCAAATTCATTCCTGTCTAAAAATCAGAGATCATAGAATAACCCATTGGTCACAACAAAGATTTTGTCTTGTTCTATTATAAGGAACCTTTAGTGTGTGAGTTTAACAGACAAATTTTGCTATAGTAAAAAATCTGTCTTGCTTGTTTAGTATGGTGGTACCATTAAAAATTTCACGGTTCTTATTGATGAGGTTGTGGCTAAATAACAGCTGCTCCAGTCGAGCTTTAGGTTAAGCTGTGCTTTTCTAGGATGGTCCGAGGATGAGTAACCACCCATTACATACCGAGTTCCCTCTTGTCTTTGAAAGCATGTTAGGCCGTTGGTCCCGGCTTTCATTTGTAGATCTATTGAAGTTTTTACAGGTAGTCAGAGGCCAGCACGCGTAGCATGGCAATACTATCTCAATTCTACCAAGAATCGACAAAGCTTTTTCTATACAACTTGACATGTCTATCATAAATTTAAACATCGCCATGCTTGCGACGATAGAAATCTTTCCACAATCTGTAATTTTTTTCGATTCTTCGTCGACAAAACCCGTTTCTACGGTACGGTACGGACCACCGTAGAAACGGGTTCAAGTCTGACAACTAGTCGTACCAATACCAGTATTACCCAGTACTAACTGGGTTGTGGAGGTCAGATAGGCAGTCGCTCCATGTAAAATACTGGTATTCAGCTGCATCTGGTTAGACTGGAAGCTGACCCCAACATAGTTGGCAAAAGGCTAGGCAGATGATGAAGGTTCTCACTGATGGCGTTCTGCAGTTTCTGCCTACCCCCAGTGGAAAAGCGCGAGCTAATGTATGTACAGTTCTTTCCTGTTATTTTACCTTTGATTTTGCAACACTCAAAATCGCAGTGATTTTATTTTCTTAGCTATAAGGTTGCTATTTGGTTGCTGTCACTGACAAATCTATCAAACTAAACATTAAAATTATCATTATTCTCGTAACAGTTATATTCCAATATCAATATTTCTGTTACGATTTTATCCCTAACAATCCATTGTATAAAATAACTGAAGAGACTATGTATGTGTGTTCTCCTTAGCTGCGCCCCCACTTGCAACAATCACGCCAACAACGCGGATTGGTTGATATGAACATTATGCAGTGACGGGTGCGCTCATTGGTTACTAGACTAACATTTTCACCTGAGCCATGATCTGATCAACCAGAATAAAGATATTCCTGCTTCCTGTCAGTATCTTTCAATATAGGTACCGGTTTGCCTTGGAAAGCACGTTATCTTAAGGTGGATGCGCAAGGGTAGCCCGCGAAATTTAAATGTTCTTACGTTTATTGCAATTTGCAGGTCAGTGTCAGGTTGTATGTTCATGAAAATATGAATCGCACCAGTAACACATATGGAGTTACAGAATTATAATAATTCAAATCATCAATACAACCCTCCAAGATCATTTAATCACAAAGAGTGACTTTTGCATGAAATAGCTATTGAATGGGATTATATGAACTTGGAAGGCTGTATTGATGATTTTAATAATTATAATTCTGTAACTCCATACGTGTTACTGGCGCGATTTATATTTTCATCAACATACAACCTGACACTGACCTGCAAATTGCAATAAACTTGAGACAATTTAAATTTCGCGGGCTACCCTTGCGCTTCCACCTAAATGACAGGTAGTCAGAAGCCGAAAAGCCTGACATCCACTCTTAACAAGGGGTACCTATCCATAAACTGGGTTGTGGAGGCCAGATATGTAGTTCTCCATGTAAAATACTGGTATTCAGCTGCATCTGGTTAGACTGGAAGCCGACCCAAACATAGTTGGGAAAAGGCTAGGCAGATGATGATGATCTTACGTTGCTTCCATTGCCTTAAACCAATTTTCTGACTCGTAAGTAATTCCTCAAGACAAATTTCCAGTTGGCGAAGTCATCAGGATCGGAGTGGTCCTGAGCGGAAATTTTCATATCAAAAATCGAACCTGAATACATTTCTGTCGGGACAAAATTTTTACAAAGAGAGTTATGCATTGATAAAGATGACACTTAAACTCAAAATTAATAGTGTTCTAGTTTCTAGTGGTTTTTGGAGTCTGGGGCTAGACGGTGGGCCCATAACCTACTGTGATTAACAGGATTTTTTTTTACAACCTTAGTTACGGTAACTCTTATATAATTTTCTCTCTCTCTCTCGTGTTTTTTTGGCAAAATATGTTACAAGGGATACCGTTGTTGACTTACAATTTAGGAGCCTACTCTATACCTACACTGAATTTAGCAAATGTAAAGTCCTTTGAACGTGCCTATGTAGTGAAAACATGCTGTACATAATTGTAAATGATATTTTTGTATATGCGAGGAAGTGTATCCATATCATGTAATAATATTATTTTATTCTGATACTCGATGTATTTTGAAATTTATGAATGTACGAACAATAATGTAACTATATTCTTAATAAAAATTACTAATTCGGTCTAATTATATGTTGTTACTATAATTATAAATGTGTATTCGAATATACGATATTATGTACAGTCAAGCAGTAAAGATGTTAGGAACCTTAAGGTTAATTTCTGCCATATTTGATATTAACACCGAACGCTGCGCTTTACACCCCATCCGTAGTCCTGCAGTTAGGGCGCAGAAAATAAAACAAATCAATATTTTTTATTATTTATTTTTTAATATACTTTTGGGTTTTGGCACAATTTTAAACAATGTGTCCTGGTTTACACTAGGTAATAAAACCTAAACTCTATCTACTTACACATTTGAAACATTTTCGAATGCTAAGTATAACGGCATGCTAAAATGGAAATGACAACAAATTATTATGAAAATAGTTAAAAAAAACTATTAAAAATAACAACGTTTAAGTACGTAAAATATCAATTGTGAATCAACATTGTGATGTTTAGAATTAATGTAGGTACTCTATATAGCAAGATGCGTGGATACTTTACCAAACAAATTGATTTGTTACATCTGTTTCAATAAATAGAAATAAAACTCGTTCGAGATCCTAACTCATACAATGGAGACACCAAAATTAAGTATCGTTCATTAAATAACCACAATTACTAACGTTTACATCAAAATATACGCGTATTTACATGAGTTCAACATAAAAAATAAATAATTTAACGGCACTGTTCTAAACCCTTACACATTTACTATGAATACACACTACTTATAAACATTAAAGTTTCACATACACAGTAAGTTTTATTTACTCATACTAACGCTACTTCACGTCAATTACTGGCATACAGCTTTTATTATAGAAAAAAGATGAAAAAAAACAAAAACAAGTTTTTTAAAATTAGAAAAATAAATAACAAAATTCAAAAATGGCAATTAACGTCGTTGAACAATTTTTTTAAGTTTTTCTCGAAATAGGTATCTTTACAAGTTTGTTTACTAAGAGCTATATAAAAATGTAGATAATATTATGCGTTACTACAGCTTAGATACTATTATCTACTTATATAAATTGCACGATTCGATAAAGCGAATATTTGTTTATATTAATAATAGTTTAAGGGCGTTACATCACTTGAATTGAGAAAGTACTTATTAACATTTAAGATTTGACTAATAAAATGTCCCATAAGTTCTATTCAAAAAGTAATGTTTCAAAAAGGGGTGTACCCTCAATGTTAAAAAAAAATCAGCCAAGGAAGATCAAAAAGCTGCAGTTACAATACAATAATCATGTTCACAAGTAGACCAATTTTCTACATAAATATTATAATTATTATTTTGATACTTAATTAAATACTTAAAATTTTAGTTTAGTAAGGTGATGTAAGCCCTAGATTATCCCACATTATGTCGGTGGGGTTCAACAAATCAATAAAAAGGAAATGTCTTTGTGTAAACAAATTGACAATCTCACAATTGACCAATTATTTTTATTAAAAAAATACTGTCAGGAACAAAAGATTTGATCTGTGTCGACACCAAAATTTTACCATTATGAAAACAATATTCCCTTGATTACATTTTACAAAGTGGTGTACAATTTTCCTTAGCTTCGTTTATGATTTATAAATTCAATTTTTATGTCATTGGCTTTGTTGATTATTCCTTTACCATTAGGTATGTCTGTGTTAGAACTGCTTATTATAAAAGGGTCTATTACCAATCTCAACTAGTTTAGCCTATGAGTATTTAATCATAACCATTATGCATATAGATCTCACTGAATTTAAATAAAAAACAGTTCGCCGTGTTCAAAACACTTAAATTTTCAAGCAATCCGCTTCAAATTTTTGGTTTGATACATTTAAATTGCTTAATGTCTAAAGCAGCTACAATACAAATAGAACCTCGCTCTAAGTTTATACATGGCCACGCGATAGTCAAGATTCAAAGTACTCATTACGACTAACACTAACAACTAATCTCTGAATCTTACACTAATAAACCTTTAGCCGAACATTCGAATAAAACTTAAATGTAATCTATCTACAAAGGGAATTTTACTTATTTACAAAGAATCCACTTGAACCCCGTTACATTAGGCTACAATCTACGTTATTATATTGATTCAAAAAGATTTACTTATGTACGTAGATATTTACATTTTCTTTTTCTAATTATCTATGTGTTGGTTTAATACAACATTTGGCACAATTTCTTTTGTAAAAGGGATTATCTATTTGTGCCAAAAATCTACGATTCTAATCGAAACATTGATAGATTATAGGTCGAACCTAAATAGGGCGCTATTTACATAACAGGAGAACTATACACCCGCATAATACTTATGAATTAAAGAGTAATTTAAGACATTTTTACTAATTATATTTTTCCAATTTCTTAGTACAGCATGGAAAACGTATGGTTCGATAAAAAGTCTTACACATTGAACTGCATAGGTTAGCTACTGTACTAAGATTTTTTTAATTAAGGTTTTCATTACTTTTCTTTGAACAAATTTTTCACTGGGACAACCACTGCGTAAGCACACATCAAATATACGGGCGAAAGTGTCCAAAGTTAGAAGTTTCTTAATTCACTAATGGAATAATCTCATTATTAATAATTAGTATTTTGTAAACGAGAGATCCAATTTGAGACACTGGCGAAAACTCACAAAACAATATAGCTACCGTCTATATGTGTGCCTCCCTCCGACACGAGGGGGCGGGATCGAGGGCAACACTAGAGATTCCTGCTCCAAGTCTTTATGAATATAATCCAGAGTGTTCTAGAGTTCTAGAACTGTCCGCGTTATTACCAGGGGTGGTGAGAGGGGGGTAAGGAGAGGGGCGCGGCGTGCGGGTAGGGCCAGCCGCGCGCCGTACCTCAATCGTCCTCTCGGGGGGACAGCGGTGGGGAGAACCCGGGGTTCATGTAGTTGCCCCCGTTGGGCGGCGGCGACGAGTTGGAGGGGCCGGGGGACGCGAGCGCGGGCGGCAGGAAGCCCAGCTCGCTGCCGCCGTCACGACACCACAGCTGCCTCATCTCCTGCCGGCGCGTGCGCATCAGGTTCTTGTACTCGGATATCCGCATCTTCTTGCCGTCCACTATGCATGTCCTTTTTGGTCTTGGTCGGTACCTGGAAGTGAAACGGAAAATACTTATGTTAGTTTTATTCACAAAATAATTATAACAGAATTAGAAAGTTTAAACCACTAATGGAATTATCTCATCTTCTTCCATCTCGTCTTCTTCTAATATAGTTGTCCTTAGGTTTTAAACTGCTTGAGAATTTAACAAACTTAAATTGCCCAACTTGCTAAGTACCTAATCGACATCGTGCTATGGATGACAATAAAATACATGACGTAGATACCTATGACATGATGATGGACAGGTAAAATACAGAAGTACATAATAAAATTACCTATAGTCAGGGTGTTTCTCCATATGCTGTTTGGACAGTCTCGATTGCTCCTCATAGTAGGGTTGCTTCTCAGCGTTGGACATCGCCTTCCACCTGGCTCCGAGGATCTTGGATATGTTGG
Organism: Eugnorisma glareosa; assembly: GCA_947578425.1. Lineage (NCBI taxonomy): Eukaryota > Metazoa > Arthropoda > Insecta > Lepidoptera > Noctuidae > Eugnorisma > Eugnorisma glareosa. The sequence goes on along the minus strand of OX387960.1, from coordinate 10,705,543 downwards.
AGTTGTGCATGTCAGGACATGCCTTCAGGATCTTCCTGCGCTCATCCTTGGCCCACACCATGAATGCGTTCATTGGTCGCTTGATATGTGGCTTGCCGGTCTCGTCGCGGCGTGGTTGGCGGACCAGTTTCGCTTTCTCCGCATCCTCGGATGGTGATTGGCTCCATGATGATGCTGGAATGTTATTTATTTTTGTTATTAGATGATTTTGAAGAAGTAAGTAAGTATTTGTAACAGGAAGTGTGTTAAAAGATTCGGCACTTGTAAGTTTATGGGACTAACCCAACAGTAATTCCTAGGCACCTACTACTGCATTAAAAAAAAATGGATCATGACCAATTTCCGAGAGTTATGTAGTTAGTATATTAGAAGTTAATAAAATGTAAAACTTACGTTTTACATTTTTTTAACTTCTAATATAAATGTTACTTCGTAACCTGAAGAGGTTGTCTACTCTTTGACAACTCTAAAAACAACTCAATTTACGGTTCAAGGGATATCAATGCTTATAATCTGTCAATGAAACATAATCTGCTTGAGTGATACCCTGCCCCATGCTATAAAAGAGTGTAAAACGAAATTCCGACGCCTACTAAAATTATGGAAATATAACAAAAATATAAATAAGATATGAAAACTGTCTGTCGCACAGTTGCTCGAGAACACAATCGGAAGCCGCGCTTAGCTCGGCTATAAATTATCGCGAACGATGGATGTCGGCCGTAAAACAATCGTTAAACTGGGATTGTGTGACTATTTCAAACGTTTCCATTTATATCTAGTGAGTTAAAATTCTATTTGGCATTTTATTTTTATATTGGTACTTGTATCTAAAGAATAGATATAGAGAGATACAGTTTAGATCCTTTTTGTGCAGTTGGTAGGTAATGTACAGGTACACACGGCTACACATCAAGCTATACATTTCCAGTTTATGCTGATCTTGCATTGTATAGGATTCCGTGCAATACGAGGTCAGCTTATACTGGAAATGTATAGCTTGATGTGTAGCCGTGTGTACGTGTCTAAGCAGGCACCATTTAAGTATCTATACCTTTACATTTTGCCGATGTATGACGGAAGCAAGCCACCTACCACTTCCAAGTGATAGGAACAATTTATACGTCAACGATTTTCCAGTTCTACTAGCTACCCACATATTTTATGATCCGCGGTTGAATAAAAGAGGTGACTTAATCGTTCCTAATTTTTTTTTTCTGAATTTATACATTTGTGGGTAAGAAGGTAGACTCGGACTCGGACTACCTACTTATGGTCCATTTCCACCAAGCGGAAAAATTCTCGCTCACTTTTTTGATGTCACTGAATAAATCACTGTTTTAGGTACATCAGTATTACCTATCTGAGATAAGCGTCTCCTAGCGCGTGATCAGGGATGCGCGAGCGCCCAGTTTTATACTTTAAGTGTGGTTAGTGCCAACCTGGTGTAAGTTTTTATGCCGCGCATGGGCCTCTGACTTGGTTTTACATACCGTCAAGAAATATCTCTCAGGCATGCTGGTTTCCTCAGGATGTTTTCCTTCATCGAAGCAAGTGATAATTATACAAGACGCACATGAATCCGAAAAATCAGAGATACGTGTCTTAGGTTCGAATTTGAGATCTATGACTTATAGGGAATTTTTTTACTGAATCAGTGAAATAAAAATAATACCCAAGGATGTTTCCGCTTGTTGGAAACGCACCCTTACCACAGAATAAATTGCCCTTACCCTAATAGATCGAACGCCTACCAACCAGTCGTAAACTAATCTAATGTAGAAGTCTTTAAAATGACGCGCATTGCCATATTTGTCGTTAACGAGACTAGAGGGATTATAATTAATAGGTTTAGCCATCCATAGCAGAATCGTGTGTTTGTATTTCTGATGAATTCATTAGAATAGATTATTGAAGTTTGATACACATAGCCTACGTTAAACCAGTATCCATTTACCCTTATAGTGACAGCTTTCTAGTTGAATAAATTATAAAATATAGCAATTGATTGGATATTTATGGAGTACTAGTACAAGACTGACCTAATTTCTTCGGTAAATTCTGCTTTCGCGATTATAAGTGGTTGGTATAATCAAATACACGTTAATATTATTGGTCTTATGTTCTATCACCAATTTACCATAATAATATCTAGTTAAATAAGTGGGTACCTAATTAATCATCGCAGTTGCAGTGTGCTCTTTATTATACCTAATTTAGTATGTCGTTTATAGTAACAAGAAGATACGGCATTTCCCGATCTTTTGATTTCGCTTTTCGGTTAGCATTTTGTGTTAATTAGGGTAGGTCGATATTATGCCTACTTACATACCAAGTCACTGATTACCACCCATAGAAAATATATTATTAAGTATTGTAGCGGAGCGTAAGCTGAGTATGTTAGTTTTTCTTAAGAGTTTTGGAATGTAGATTTAAGTCGTATTTCTTAATTTGTTGTTCGAGTTTTCACGGTTCTTATGTTGAAAGATAATTCATAGGCGTTTAATTTTGTTGATGGAAATACTTTCTTTAGTTTGGTAGACATAATTTAAAAGCCAGTTTAGGTGTTGATAATGTTAGATAATTATTGTATTTACCGATACCTATTTCCCTCTCCAAAATGTATAAATAGATACGCCTTTAACTTTCAAAGTTGGTAAAGTTTTGTTGATGCAATCCTGAAACTGCCAGACTTAATCAAACAGAGATATAGAGTGAATTACGTCACGAATGTCGCGCACATTAAATTTCGCACTAATCAAATTCCGAAACGATTATTGCGACCACATCCCCCCAGTCCCCTCGTCACAGTGGAAAATGTCCGGCTAACATTTGAGCTGACGGATTCGCTACCAAGTGTCCACTCGATTAATAAGCCACCGCGGAAACATGCCGCACTCAAAGCGCGGGACATTCCTCGAATTAATTTGAAGCGCTGTTAGATAATTTATAACATCCTACCGCGCCTGATACGCGCGCGATACACTTCTAATATGAACGCCGATGAGGACACTCTCGCACACAAAACTCTTACACCCTTAGTTTTTTGGGCATCACAGTTTTAAATCGCGTGTCGCCATATGACGTCAATCCCATTTTATTTTGGTCTCCGTTATGCGGCTGTCACGCTAACAACTAGTATTAATGACGTTCGCCTGGAATGACGGCAATAATTAGCTCCTCGTGACAGGTCAAGTACGGCACAGTCGGTGATTCAGATACAGTTACAGGCCATTTCATTTTATAGTGTCAGTCATTATGTGTTTTATCTAGGAATTTGCGTGGCGTTATGACTTAAAATATAATGTTACAGCTGTCATATTTATTGTAACATGAAAGTTGTGGAAATTATTTATATTCCTCTATAAACATTAAGAAAAGCCGGAAAAATTTGAGTGCCCGATAGGCTTAGCATTTATGCGCTAATGAACTAGGGTCTTGGTGATCAAAATCTGCAGAGAATGTGGGATCTGGATTGTATTGTGTACACACAATATTAGGATTCATAAATAAGATCCAGGGACATAAATATGTTTAAAGTTGAACAAGCGCAAACAATTAAATATTATTGTAATGGCAAAGCGATGTGTGCGCGAGTGTCCACCGAGGCGGGACGGTGCAGCGAGCGGAAGTTTGCGTCTCCAGCGCCATCTATTTCACGTTTCACGCGATTCTCTTGTTTTAAAGGAAACGAAACGACACTTGCGATTTTGTAACCAATTCGGTTTGGGTTCGCGCCAACTATTCAAAGTAGATATTTGTTTTGTACACCATCTTACACAATTATTTATATGTATGAATTATTAAAGTTTATCTAATAATCGTAATAAATGTCCTGCAGTTCCGTGACTACACATAAAGCTGACACAAGAAATAGAAATCTGTTATATCTACTCAAGTAAGTTAAGTAGGTATTATACGGCAAACTATTGTTTCCCAGTGAACACCTTAAAAAAATACACTCTTGAATATTCCCTCTAAACTTTTAAAATAATTGGAATACCTTCGACCATTATCCTCGAGGTAGAATGTCATCAAATCGCCGGGGGACGCAATAAAAACGAAACTTTATAAACTTTGTAACATAAAACTTGGGCCCGTAAGATTTACAGATGAGTTTCAAGATTACCGTTGGTAATTAATATTTCTAAAGTAATTTACGTATCTTTCAATTTTGTCAGACTTGCATCCTACATGAGATGTGTCGGATAGTAACGAAATATTTCACTTTACATGTTAATATCGTGTTGCTCAACTTTCCGGGTTGACACTAATGTGTCTGACACTGAGGTAACCTACGAGATCGAGTAGGTATCTAAGTACAGTCACGAGCAACAATATGTAACGATTTAACAATTTTTAACCGTGATTTCTCCTACTGTTCTGATTAAATTTTAATGTTGTTACGAACATAATATTCTGGAACTCATATTTTTATGAAAAAGATCCTATCTCTAAGTTACAATCGTTATTTTTCTCGATGCTTTTAAATTCAGGAAAGTGTATACATATTGGTGTTCGTGACTATACATTGGTTAGGTAGGTTATCAGGTCGTTAATAAAAGACAAATCATTATCACGTTTAAATAAGTGATTACAGTACTTACCTACCACGACAGTGTACTATTTAAATCTATACTCATTTACCCAATATCCATTTAGAACCATTTTATATTTAAAATCAAACTTCAGCCTGTAAAAAAAAATCTAAAAAGACCAAGTTTCGAGTAAAATTGGGGAAACTGTCAATCTAATCGATATTTCTATTTAAATAGTTGATGATTTCGGATATTATCGTCTATACGAGCTATTGTTAACATGTAATGTATTTTACTGGTCGTTTCAGGTAGCATTGTAATACCAGGCTTCAATAATCGCCTAGGTACTGCGTAGGTAGCAATAAATTCGTGTAAGGAAACGCGATGAATCGCCTGGCCTACATTTCAGTCGATATTTACCGGAGTGTAACTGTTTTACAGTATAAGACATATTAATTATATTTAGCAATTAAATGCGAAACATCAAAATGTTTGGCGGCGACACGGGACATTTCTTCATTTTAACATTTACACACTATATATCTAAGACTATATTCCTTGTTTATTTCTGTTCCTAACGTTTCGTAAGTACACGCTCGTTTTGATATTAGAATTGATTCGGATTTACATAAATATTGTGTAGTGTTTGAGAGATTATCACCCGGTTTTAATTCTTTGAATTGGGTTTTTGTCAGAAAATGTTTGCATCAAACAGAAAAAGATTGTTTTAACAATTAGCATTTCAAGTTACTCACAAAAGAAAGCACTTTCTGCTGTCAATTGTAAGTAAAACATATCTTTTTTGCCAAAAAAAACAACTGAAACAGTTATCGATCAGAAAACAGCACAAACAATTTAGATACTTACCTACTTATGCACGCACCATTGGCTGATTGGCTATTAATTTAAAAATCAGAACACACAAGATTTATTGTTATCGTTAATTGTAACGGGAACCATATTGTATTCCAAACATTAATTACTTAATTAAATAAATTGATACAATATTTTAGGTGCTCTTCTCATCTTCACCTTTTTCCTAAATGCCTGGATGTATACTAGTTATGTAAATTTAAAGCCTGTTATTATCACTTTGTTGATGTTTTAGATATTCGAGCATTTTATTGAATGAGTTATGGGGTCAGAGGTACAGAATTTGTGGAATTCATTTCGGCATGATTAAAACCAGCTGTGTCTCTTGAGCACAGCTGGATTTTATTAAAAAGCAAGGATTTTGAGCGCGATCTAGGTTTTTAATAGCCGAGTTACGCATTGTCATTTGACTATAGTTTTTGCCAATAAAATAAATAAAAGATTTAGAAATTAAACTACCTTAGACGTTAACTATCTCAGTTTAAGCAGTAATTTTGCTCAGTTAGTTATTGTTGAGGATAATGGCACGAGGATGAAATATCTTTTGTGACGAGCTTTCCCCTCTCTAGGTTGAAAGTCGTAAAAAAAAAAGACATGTGTCTACGCACGAAAGCTATTAGTACTCCAGTGACATAGTTCCCAGTTCACCCAGAATCCGTGTCTAGGTAACAAGTGAATCAGATAATAATGGTGACGTCAACAGCGCGTCATTGCGCACTAGTTCCAAAAATATTAGTAGATACGGCTGTCTAATCAAATCATTTATTAGCCACAGAACACATTTAGCTGATTTTAATGGGATCTAAGGTTAATGAACAACCGCTTTCTGGAAACGGAATAAGTACTAAGACCAGGAGTAGCAGACGGTAGGTACCTACCTAGTTCTTTACACTTAGTTGGCTACATACAGTGAAAATAATTTTCAACAAATATCTTAACCAAAATTGTGTGTGGTAAGATCTGACTTTCTACCAGAGCGAAGCCTGAGTAAGGAACACAAACAATCAACCAATTATACAGGCTGTCGCTTTGCATCCTGGTCAAATTCAAGGAGGTATCAATACTAATGATTCTTGACCCGAATCTATAATAAAAATAGTAGATTTTTTTATTTTTTTTTACGGAAATCGGTAAGTGTAAACCATGTATTAAAACGCAGCCGGCTACGGGCTGCGTTTCGCGCCGTCACACATATAAACTCAAACGTTTATTCCACAGTATAAATATGGACAGTATGGACACTAGTTTTACACTTACCGATTTCCGTAAAAAATAAATAAAAAACCTACCCTTTTATTATCGATTCGGGTCGAGAATCATTAGTATAGATAACTCCTTGAATTTGACCAGGATGCAAAGCGACAGCCTGTAGAATTGATTTATTTTCATCATGGAGAAGCTCTATTAGTAAATTATATTCCTTAGTCACCGCTCCACTTCCTCTATATATGGTGGAAAACAAGCCTAAATGCCCGTGAGGCGACAAATAAACTACAAATAGGTTTAGTTTATCAAGCTATTATACTCACTGTTGCACTGAGCATTATATTCCTCTTCCTTCGGCATACTGTACTGGCTCTCGTCCATGGGCGGGTAGGGCACGAAACGCGGCATCATCATCTGCGGAGCGGGCGACGGTGAGCGCTGCTTGCTCAGGTTAAGTGGGGTGTCGGGGTCCTGAGGGGGTGGCGAGCGAGCGCTAGCAGTGAGCTGAGCGAGCTGAGCCGTCGCTGGCCATTGGTTAGTTTGCATTGCCTAGAAATTAAAATTAAAATTTAAGTTTGCTTAGCTAGCCGGCAATGAGGCTTTATGTGGTTTTTTTACTCGAAAGTAGTTAGAGCAGAAGACAAATCAATGACATTCATGTCGCCATAACGATGAAGGAAATGTCAACAAAAATAAATTGAATAGACATGCCCTCCAAAAACCTTATGTCAATCCTATTGAAATTCGTTGTCTTTGAAAGCACTTTCCACATGTTTAGACACTACACTAGATACTGATATTAGCATTTGTTCTCGTAGATTTTACTCATTAGAGCAGAAACAAAAATAATATGAATGGAAATGTATCTTTAAGTAAAAAGACCTGCTGCAATATACAGAGACGCGAATAATTAACATAAATCTTAATAATTCAATAATCAATTGGGTTAGAACCGTGCTTAAGCTTGTGATCAAAATAACTGGATCAAGATTATCGCGTCACACATAAAAGCTGAAGATACAATCACTCTCATCAATGATATAACAGTAAAAGGCACGTGCGTCAAGCAAGTTGCCGATGACACTTATAGTCAAAACTGGACGTTCTCAGCAACACAGGGTTTGACGCATCTAATTATATCTTTACATAACAAACACCGGTTGTTGTAGTAATTAGTTTCAGAACAACTTTCGTTTTAATATCATGTCTTCTGGTAGTATTTATAGTGGTAATGTTGATTGCAACATCTAGGGTGTTGCTTGATTGAGGTATCGAAATTAAATTTAGACATTTGATTAATATGAACCCGTTAGTAATTTTCTGATGGCTGTGCAATGTTTTCGTAAAAATATTGCATGATAGTGATTTTGGCATCAAAGAGCTGACTAAGGTGGAAGAACCTATTGCCTGAAACTGTTTACAGCTGAACTCGTTTTCATAAGCCTTTAATCTGAAAAGAATATTGATTTGTACAGAAACACGCAAGACACTACACCAGAGAGTAGTTTTGCTTAGCTGAGTCCTGAGTCCCAAAGAATAGACAAAGTTGAGATAGAATCTAAACAAGGTTGCAAGAGCTACTGAGGTGATAATAATAATTGTTAATACTTACATTTATGTGTGTATTCACATTTGCCACACAATAACCAATTCAACAAAAAAAAAAAAAAGCAAATAGAGATGTATGAAGAACTTTCAATGGACAGCCCTAGCGTAAAGGTAAACACAATGTCAATTATTGCTGTTATTGAACACAGGAAATTAGCCAAAATAGAGTACCTATAATACGTGATAGTTGCTTGCCAATTCAATTTGTATATTACATTTTCATCCCTCATAGTTAATGAGTCAGATATTTGGCGATGCAGATAAGGTTTGTTGGTGGTCTTAGGTCGCTTGATTGGTCATCTTTTTGCGGACAAATCTTTCTCTGTTTTCTTCAACGATAGTTCATTTTATTTTAACACATGAATTTTTCTATTTACCTATACCTACCTATTTCAAATGGTAAACCTAGTATTATGGCTGTAACACATTCATCTCTGTCCCCCCAGCATGGCAATACTATATCTAGTCTACTAAGACTCGACAAAGCTCTTTCTATACAACTTGACATGTCTTGTCATTAATTTCATACATTTCTAACATCGCCGTGCTTGCGACGATAGAAATCTTTCCACAATCTGTCATAAAATGACAATTCAAATCGACTCTTCGTCGACAAAACCCGTTTCTACGGTGGTCATGCTACGCGGGCTGGGTCATGCTACGCGGGCTGGTGTGTCTCTTCGTCTTCTCTATTTATATGCACCGCCATTACCGTTACCTACATCATGATAATCATCATTCAGCAAAGAGACGTCTTCTGCTGTAAGTACATATAATTCGCCTAAGCACCAAAGACTAATCCTATGCCTTCTGAAATCCTGCGATCTACGCCAGGTATACAGTTGGTATTACAAATAACGTTTAATACTCACGTTTTGTTGCTGCTGCGGGGGCCGCATCTGCTCCAGCAAGGGCAGGAGTCCCAGTGGCGGGCCGGGGTACATGCCGTGCCCGCGCCGCACCATCTCCTGGCGATGTAGCTGCTCCTGTTGTAACCGCTGCAGCTCCAGCTCAGCTGTCACGTTACCAATGTTCTGGAACAAGGAGATGGGAGCTGTTAGTCATGCATCATTTTGATGTCAACAGTGTCAAGAGCTTACGATTCTGCAATGGATTTTATTTTGGGTATCTACTGCTACTTTTCGTGTGTAAGCTTAAGGTCATGAAGAACAGTGCAATAGTGTTAATGAAACGAGCTTATAAGAAACGTAATTTCGTTTGCGCCATTCAAAATGTTTACTGTCGTGTCATTAATAAAATAACTTTATATGCACTAACAAAAGGTACCGCGCAGCGGCGGCACCATACTTGCCAGGTTTTAAGCTCCGCAACTTTCTGCTATCAGTCTTAACGAGTCTCTCGACGCGATATTTGTTCCACACAATATATTGCACACTTAAGCACTTCCCAACACAAAGAATAAGCTAAAATGTGTGCACAAATCAACCGGCGGGACCGTCACTAAATCACGGCGACCATAAAGCGAATTCCCAAAAAAAAGTACACCAATTAATTGCCTGGGAGTCGTGACGAATAACACAATATACATTTTATCGGCTCTTCATTAAGAGAGTATTGAATTGTTAATGGTAGTACAGAGTAAGACGTTGTAAGGTGATGAAATCAAAACAGCTCGACGATGTAAGTTTCCGGATGAACGACGATGACGTGAAATATGAAAAGGATTTTCCATTTTTAAAGATTCCTGCAAACGTATAAATGCGGTCCTGACAGTGGGAATACATTTAAGTGAATCACTGTCGGCGGAGATAAAAAAGAAAAAGCGCTAATGGAAGACAAAAGCGAATGCATAAATAAACGTGACATAATCGTGCGAATAAAAAGAGCGGCAGAGTGTAATAGGCGTCCCTTCGGCGATACCGCGATACATCGAGCGCCACCGGTAATCGAGCAAGTTTTTCCATCGGCCTGACAAATTGCCGTCATAACCGAACGGATTAAACTTTTTATTAAAAACAACAAACTGAGCATAATGTATGGGCGTAATCGGCAAGGGACAGATGTTCCCGAATAACGTACGCGATTTATCTAATGTAAAAAGACTTTTATTTAATAGCTCTGTGGAGATGTCCTAGCAATTGGCGCTTATATTTTACAGCGAACCGTCGTTTTGGCATTTCGACCGTATTTTGATAGCATTATTAATGTTTGAGATGATACAAAAATGCGATTTTTGATAGAGGTGACCAGCTGTGGCGTCACAATTTATTGTTGCACGACGCAGGTGGGTTGATTCGTCATAAATATGATATGGAAGCGAAACAGCCAAGATGGAGTAGCGTCGTTATACTGACTGAAACAATGGAACCGGTGCCAATGGAAATAGGTGGGTGTGATTTGGCGAGGAGCACTGCCCGATGTTCTGTCAATACTGATGACGATGGATATAAATGGAAGCGAAAACATAATTCTGTTATTGTGTCCTTGTCGCTTATATGTAAAGAACGATTTCCTTTTCCTATATTTCTTCTCTAAACGAAATGTAGACAGTGAATCATATAAATATTATTAATGGTGTATCTTTATTAGTCGCCCTTCGAGCACCAGTATACAAGGGACCTTGACATAAAACCAGAGGCAGATCTAAGGAATAGCGACACTGTTAGATGTTCAAATGATGCGTGTTTAATGTGATACCAACATATTTGAAATTCATTAAAAACATAAAGTTCTATCAGATGTCAACACATTTAATAATACATAACTTTCAAGATTTATTGAACACGCGGTTTGAGCTACAAATCCCCATAAAGCTATTGTCAATGAAACAGACGCACAAAACCCTAATGATTTATACGAAACCGCGGATTAGCTTGAAGCGTACATCAAAAACAATATAATTGAAGAATATATAGTGGACAAAGAGATCACAGATGAACAGCGGACATACCATGACATAATTTATAATGTGGGCGCCGATATCAAAATAGTAATTCCACTTTTTAAACACACGACTAACGATATTGACCCTTACGTGGTCGGATTAAGAGTTGATGATGTTATATGAAAAGATTAGATGAAAATACACGGAAAGCTGTATAATGAAACAGACGTCACATTGACGTAAGAGATGCAGATCTTTGGGTGAAATCATAATATTTACTGTCACAAGCCGACGTGCTCTCATTTCTAGATAGATTATTTCGAGTAATAGATTTAGGTTTTCGGTAGTTTTCCTGCCGACTGAGATTTATCTATTAAAGCTATTAAAGAGACTATTTTTGTGTAAGCCTTATCAAGGAGGTCGAATCTCATGATTTATGGATACGAGGCTGACGACATGTAGGCAGGTTCCTAGGTACCTATAGGTTGAAATATACTGATGTTCAACATTTTATTTGCGTTCAGTAGTTTAGGTAACAAAGTTTCTTTATTTGGGATGATCGATAACCGTGACTTTTATAGACGGCTTTATGTTAATATTTAATGACCTTATAAGGGAATGAGCCAACAATTAACGACACTTTTGATAATTCTTAAAAAAAAACACCAATAGTTTGTATGGTAGCCCATCCTACTAGCAGCCTGTCTATCCACTTACTGAACCACAACGATATAATAATTTATTTATTTCGTGACCCTAAAGTGTTGATAATTTGAATAATGCAATATAGAAAAGGGCTCGATATGATTCCAAGGGTGCGTGGAAATAAGGGCGGTTCAGACAGTGCAAAGCGATGACATATCAAAATGAATCGCTAATGCATGTCTGAGAACAAGAAACATGTAGAGTTGCATCTATCATGTTTTTGTTGCATTGCCTGTGATAAAAAGTTAGGAGAAAGTTATTTTGACACGTTACGCGTGAGTGATTTTTTTTAGCACAAGTACTGAAAAAAACATTGAAATTAATTACTTTTAGTTTTAGCTTGTAAAAGCGTATCTATTAAATTGGGCAATTAGTGCTTTCACTTGCAAGACTTTTAGCTAAACATGATCACAGCTGACGACTATTATACGAGTTCAAAAAGATGAATTTTCATTCATCAATTTAATTGAAAACGGGAACTCCACCCTTTTCTGTGTTCTTGTTTAAGTACGTTTTAATATCGAAATAGTTTGCACGGCACCTATGTTGAGTTGTGAATCTTTGTTACTACTTTATGGTATGTGTGAGAATTACAATTCTATTTGAGTTAAGTATTAGATCTGATTGATCTGTTTGATCTTAGCTTAGATCTTTGCATTAAAAAGACCACTAGCAACCAACCCAAATATATGAACTTTTCTTAATACCGTTGTAATCCTCTGGTATTACACTGATCTTAAAGTTGCAGATAACCTTAATATAACAGGTGACAATAAGAGATAAGAAGAGAGAACTGAATCCCGCAAGAAACCTGAAGTGCCAACCAATACTAATTACTAATTAGCTTACAGCTAAAATAGGCGCCTCTAATTTTATATATAACCAGGAAAGCACAGGTATCAAACAAAGAGACGGCTTTAAAATATGACATTTACGAAGCACAAGTAAAACATTATGACATCCCCCAATTAAACTGCCAGGGGCATACAAGTGGTACACCCGGCGCTCCCCGCAGGAGTTCGCTTATCACATGCTTTATCATCCCGATGCGCATGAGTCGCAGCTTCGCGAATGTACTGATCTTATCTAATGTCCGCGGTGATTATGCATTTTGCATAATGGAATCGATGCGTGCTTTGTCTTGTTCGGACCCTGTTTTATATTTATAGCGTTCATATTTTATTTTGTTTATCGTGGTAAGTTTGCAGAAATTCGTTAACGAGAGGTTGTTGCCACTGGCAAAAGGTTTTACGATAATGACGCTTATCATTTTGAGATAAAATTAATTTTGTGCCCGATTTTTTTACAAGGAGCGGGAATCTCGAGAAATAACAACAAAAAATCTTATAAAAGAAGCCAAAATCTCCCTAACTTTGATTGCAATAATCAGAACAACCCTCCACAATAGGCACTCATTCTCAATAAACATGAAAGTCAAAATATTAAGGGTCCACCCACTTCTGTCGTTGAATTGTTATTAAATCACACAATACTTGACGGTTGTAGGCGCTAATAGTGGCAGCCCTTTGAGTGGTAACCCTGTAGAGTGGGACCGAAGAGTGGCAACCCTGCGGTTTCTTCAAATTAGCGCAGTGATTGGTATCGGACGACGGTCGGGCACGTGGCAGCCGGAATTAGGAGCCTACCTATTGCATTTTCATGTTGCGCTGCTAAAGGAAACTGTTATTTTGTTGTGCCAGTATTGTCTGTTATTTTGACTTGAAGGATGATGTGTATTGTCATTGGGATATTTACGAGTTTTATTTGTGGTGCTTTAAAGTTAATGAGTACTGACTGTGTAAACGAATGGAATTCGGCCTAATTCAACATCGTTAGTCCATAAAAAAACATTTCGCCGTCCAGGAGCAGAACCATCTTTCATTCAATTGTGTTATTATATCACCTTCCATAGCATGTGTCTAGTAACTAGTGGACTAGGTATCGTACGGTTTCACTCAAGGAATGTTAGATATTTAACAGCCAATGCTCATGTCATCATTAGGTACCATTCTTCTACATAATCTAAAATTACCTGAACTTCAAGCGGGTATAACAAAGAAAACCATTATAATATTAACACGAAAATTTCATTTGAAGTCACCTCTAATGCCATAGTTTACCTTCCATTATTTTACAGCTTCCCTTCGACATGGGACATATCAAACGAGCTGGAGCAGTAAATCATGAAATTAAGCTATTACGGCCACATCACACGTCGGCGCTCCTTTTGACTAGAACGTTTTTTTAAAGCAACAACAATTTTTAGACATCCGGACGACAACGCACGGAAAGTAACGACTTTATAATTTGAAACATGTTTTTGTTATCGATTATGTTAGAGAAAGCGGTTTTGGGAGCTTGTTATAAATATTACCTTACCGTTGTTTTGAGACAAAAAAATTGTTTGGGTTGTAACTGAGGGAAAACTGTAGATTGCTATGCTATTGTTATTAGGATTTGATTACCTTTCTATCATCATCAGCCTACTGCAGTCCACTGCTGGACATAGGCCTCCCAAATCGCACGCCACTCAACTCGATTCTCAGCAGCTCTCATCCAGTTGCTACCAGCCACCCTGCGAAGATCGTCGCTCCACCGAGCTTGAGGGCGTCCCACCTTACGTTTACCGATTCACGGTCTCCACTCAAGAACACGTCTACCCCAACGGTCATCGGTTCTACGGCTAATATGACCGGCCCATTGCCACTTCATATTACTTATTCTATGAGCTATGTCGACAACTCTGGTTCTCTGGCGTTCTACCTCGTTCCGTACCTTTCTATAAAATTACCTAATCTAAAACTGGATGCCGTCAAAATACAATACAAAAACATGTCTTTAAATCAAATTACCTCTTTCCAAAGGGCTTATTACTATCATTAGATACCGACTACTCATATTTTTAATATATTTCTTCCCTCCTAAATATAAAATAACAGTTAGAAGCCAAAAATAAATTTAAAGACATCCCAAACCAACTTAACATGCCCAAAAAATTACCACTTCAAGTAATATCATGTGAGTTCAAAAACGTGTAAACAAAAGCGAGCCGGCCGTCCAGCCAACCGATGACAGTCCCTCGAGACCTTTACAGACAAACATCTATAATACCCCCTCTTTTATACCCCCTTTTGCTTCACCCCCCGTCTTGCCTCTTACCTCTTGCTAGCCCCGGATGCTCGTCCCACTTGAGCTTTTCTTTTATTCCTTGCCTACTCTTATGTTTATTTTTGTTTTCCGTTAGCCGGCGGAAATAATGGCGTTAGGATGCTGTGGATGTTACTTGGTTTGATAGGGAATTGTTTAAAAAAAAAAGATAAGTACCTAATTGTAATTATTGATGTTACTCCAAAATCATTGAATTTCAAGAATGGTGAAATTCTTACAGTGCTACAATTTAGCAAAAAAAGATTAATAATGCAGTTTCAATTCCCGCATGTTGAGGAGATGCGGGAATTGAAAGTTCTATTCTGTAAGTACAAAATCTTTGACCTACCCCACACACAACTCCGAGAGAAATACATTATCTTATGACACGACGATGCAACCCGTGCCAAGTTTGCCGCTTATGGAACTACGAGAATATGCGCTTCTTCCTATAAAATTTGGTTTATTAATAAATCCCAAAATCCATAACATGACTTATTTATTCAATTAACCTACATCCATCAACTATTTTGCACTAAAGATACCTGAATATGTGAGATATAAGAGATAATTCCGCCCGCAAGGCTGCCACTCCACAATATTCTTTCGTATTCCCAAGATGACCTTTTGTAGGCGATAGAGTTGTGGAGTGGCGTCATTATTCTGTTCTCATTCAATTCTATATTTTACCACATTTTATATTAAAAAGAAAACAAATGAGCAAGAGGATCGTGCATTGAGAACAAACCAGCCCCGTAGAATGTACATTAATTAAGCGCCTTACTGTTCTCAATTACGCGTTTTCTGTTTCCAGTATTCGTACTAATGATTATGTAAGTATTGAGGAAGAAGAAGGACTGAAGAGTACTTAGATTTTTTTTTTACGTAGTTATGGTTACAACTGTAGTTATTTTATCAAAACAAGAAAGAGATTTTCACGTCAAGAAAGAGATTATCGGT
Source organism: Eugnorisma glareosa (assembly GCA_947578425.1). Lineage (NCBI taxonomy): Eukaryota > Metazoa > Arthropoda > Insecta > Lepidoptera > Noctuidae > Eugnorisma > Eugnorisma glareosa. The sequence continues at coordinate 10,689,661 of OX387960.1, read as the reverse complement.
GACTTTTTTAACAACTGTAACTAAGAAATGTCTTATGTTATCTAGAAATATGTTCCTAATCAATAAACCTATTAAAAAGCCTCATCAAGCTTTAAGAAGAACCCTCACACGAACCGACATTACACCTCAAAAACCACACGACAGTGCCAATTGAAAATGATTGTCTACAAAATCTTTAACGGCTTAACAACTAAAGCATATACCACACTGTACCCACTCAAAGGCTTTGTGCACATCAATAGGCGATGCCACAAAAGTGCGAAACCTTACCACGGTCGAGAGAAAAGATTAATAAAGCTTAGAACACACTCAACACCTGTCCTTTGTCGCTAATGGACCGCCTCTAATCTCGAGGGAAATAGTGCGGTGAGGAAAAATAAGAAAATATTAGAGTTTCTTTTTATTTTATTATGGTGTGTGGTTATATTGTACTAGGGGTTTTGTTTCATTGCAGAGATAGATCTTCAAATTTGTTATAATATCAAAGTGTATACTTAGGTAGATTAATTTCACACTTAAAACATAAAATGTATTCCTAAAACTGCATTCCTAATCGTTAACATTTTCCACAACTATAAAACTTATGGCTAACCGACTTCAGAATTTTCATAAGTTCCATATACATAACGTCATAGAAAAATGTTGTTTACGCTGCTAAAAGCATCTATCATAAATAAGTCTAGTCAAACTTTAGTAGCCACGAAGTCAAGGAGCTAGCCCACTCCAGACTTGCCAAACAAGAAGCGTCCAAAAATTAAAAGTTACATTCCGGTTCCAACCGGTTTGAGCTGGAAATAATTGGAGGAGACTCGAGCTAACCACCCGGATGGGGGTAACAAGCGAGTTATCCGGGTAAAAAGGCAAGACCGGGTAACAAGCCGGGCGAAATGCAGTAACGAGGATGCAACCGAGCTTCTCTCAAGAAGTATGGCTTTGTGGCGTCAAATATTGGCGGGAGTGTTGGCTCAAATGTTGGATGTTGGCTGTATATTTGAGCAAAGTACGTCAGTAGGATGGCTTGCTGCGGAAATTCGAAGAATATTTTTGAATGGTGAACGATATTGCTCTGTGTTATGTTATTATGTAAAGGGCAATGAAATAGCAGGGCAGTGCGATAATGATTTGGCTAGTAGTTAATTACGATTATTTGAAGTCTACAGTCCATCACAGTTCTCAATCATGACGACGTGCACAAAATCCACATCAAAGTAAAAGATTTACGAATCATTTATGTAGATTTCGTATTAATTTTCGTAAGGAAACGTAATGACACATTCATTATTTTCGTGATTTCTTTAATCAGCGTCTAAGATATAGTATTGTAATTATTTATCATCAACAACTAGTAACTACTTCATAAAAATAACATAGTCGTCCGTCCTACATACAAAATTCTTAGAAGTTGAGTACGTCAAAAAATACTTCATCTCTGTATACATACAATTAATCATGAACATTTCAGTAAAAAATATTATTACCAACATAATTATAATACTTGTTTGAAAGAACGAGGCGGAACTATTTCTAAGAATTCATCTTTTACAAAGTGTATGTACTACATTTCATGAAATTAAAGTTCCCTGTAATGTCAGATACTGAGAGACTCTTCATTGAGGTTACTTTAGTTATTGGAAAATTAGATTTAGGGCAGTTTACACTGATAAAAAGGCAAAATTTTATTAACGACTAAACAGAAACAATGTGAAAATATTAGTCAGTTTGGCAGCGGGGCTGATTACCTAGGCAATCCGGCCTAACGACCTCACGAGTTTCTGTCTTCATTTCGCTTTAGACCCATAGAGTGACATTAATGTATAGTATTAACTATAAGTAACTAAACAATCCACATGTAAACAAAACAATACAAGAATGTAAATGCGTTTATTAAACGCCAGGCGTTTTATCCGCGGGCCGCTGACTGACACGAACACAATGATTCGTCAAATCCGTCAGACTGACGGCCGTCACTCGACGGCTCAGCGTGCGTCAGTCTTTTATTTATTGTTTATTAAAACGATTATAATGGCTTCGATGATTGCCACGTTGCCTCTTAGACTATCAAAAGCTTACTTTGTAGTTTTGGATGAGATGAACAGTAGTTGCTAATTTGATGGATAAAAGATGGATAGGATAGGTGCGGAAAAAATTGAATACCTACAAAGAAACCTATTTTGTAAAACCGTATACATCGCACAGATTTAAGTTTTCAAGATTCAACACACGCGAAATATCATTTAATTATATACATAGCTTTTGTTTAGATAATATAAAAGCAACAGTTCTCAATAAGGTTATCAAGGTTTTCCTCTTTGATCAAGATAGTCAGTTTTAGTAAAATGAATACAGAAAACGAACTAAAGTGCCAGTTCCGAGCCAAAAGTAAAATGTCTAATAATAAAATTATTATAATTCAATCTTCACTATCGATCGGCACAAGCCTCTATTTATAAAGATATTAACCTTTTCCCGTCAACAATATGCGGTGAAATGTAAATATTTATTTTTATACAATCCCACCGTAGTCCGTAGGTGCTCCAGCAACGAAACTAAAAGTTTAAGAATAGTTCACGAATAAAATTTGGGAAACGTACACAGTAAGCCGCCACTTGCCTTTAGAATAAACATAGTGGTCTTTGTGATCTACTGACGGGCATTACAATAAATGTACCAAGGAACGAACACTTCATAAAATAACAAACTCCGATCGCTGGTCAGTGTTAACTATCAGACGGATCTAAATACTTCTTTCTATCTAAACACTGGGCTTTTGTCTATCCAACAGTGCGAGAGGCGATAAAACACAATGATGTATCTGTGGAATGATTTCATACCTGAAAGAGTGGGAGCTTTATTGAAACATTGTTGGAATTGTAGAGCTCGAACGATTGTCAAAACAAACCGAAAAACACCTGTGTTTCAGTCTGTTTCTGCTGAATGGAAGAATAACAGGGAATGTATGATCTGCTTATTTTCTCTTACCAGTTGTAAAATTCATTGAGGATAAAAAACAGCTTTTGTGCCATTTATTTCTAGGCTACGAGCAAGCAGGCTACTATTGTATAGCACGGCAAATAAAGTACGCCATACCAACTATAAACTCTTCGGGTTTACTGTATGAGCTTTCAAGAGATACGTTTAAGATCTTAGCGGCACACCATATCGGACAAAATGTGGCATAAATATTTCATAATGCCATCATTTGTACTTTAGTGGCAAGTCCAATTATGCACAAATTGCTGCAATCAATTGTAATACAATAATGTCCACTTAATAAAGGAATTCCCGTATTCTGACTTTTATAACCCTTCCATTTGTGCGTGAGAAACAATTGCCTTATAACGTGAAAAAATAATCGTTAACTGACCGTGCCGATGAATCCGAATTTAAATCTCAATAAAGTTTGAGATTTGTCGGCCATCTTAATAATGCGCGGTATCGCACAAAATGGCTGGTGTCATTTTAAGCCCCCTTTCTTCCGTCCGCAACGATTTTAATAACAACATCTCCGCTTTCTTTATTCGTTCTTTTGAAATCTCTTTTAAGCTGAAGTAAGTTTATTACTAGTCAGATCAGGAATTTCAATCTCACATCCTGAGTGAGACGTCTTTGATGTAACCGGTGTGAATTGATGGGGAGATAACAATCTTAATTGTTAGAGAGATAGGGTTGAGTTTAGTGTGGCTGAGAGCTTTCATTGATGGTTCTTCTAAAACTGAATTTGCACTCATTAATACTATGAAGCTCATTCATTGTGATAGTGTGTTCGCAGAAGAGGTGTTGACGTCGCGTTATATATTGAGATTACGTACGAACATGAATATTCTATATTAAACTGGTATTTCTTGCCACTTAGATCAAATAACAGTACATAATTTATTATGTGGAGTGTTGTGAGCTTTGAATAGACATTTAGTCATTGTGGATTGGGGATGTATCACATTCACATTGTAAAGGCTCATCCAACTGTGTTTGGCCATCGAACCGGCCATCATTTACAATTTTGGGGACAAATACGTGTACAGTCAGCGTAAAATGCTTTTGTGGGAGAGGGACACTGTTTCACTGATGTTTCATTATCAAATCAGTGTAAACGAATTTGATCTTACAACTTTGCTTTATTTTACTAAAGGCGTCGTCTCCTGCACTATGTTTCTGAAATAGGTTCTTCTCTTTTTTATAACACTTACGTACAGTGATTTTTGTTTTAAAAACTGCCGAAACCTATTCTAGTGATTTATGAAATGAAAATTCCCATGCAACATTAACAATATCAAACAATCCTAACAACCAACGAAGTGCCGATTAATACGAATACTAACAAAAGCCTAATTAAAATAGGAAATAGAACATAAAAAATAATATATCATCTCTTTCTTATAGAATATCAAAGAAATATAATGTCATTATCTCAAACCTGGGTAGATCAAAGAAAGAACGTCAATACGGAATGAGCGATCTTCATAATAACAGTCATAATGGGGGTCTTGTAAAAAAAAAGTCTAAATTAATTTCCCCGATCCGTTTCTTGGTACAAAAGGGGCTATCTCTTTGATAGACTTTCTCGTACAGTCGCAGTCGTTGGCGGTATGCAAATGACACGGGGTTAGTTTTTTTTTCGTGTTTATGGAAAGAAGAATGTTGTTAGCTATGTTTTTGAGATTTCTTTGGGATTTATTTGAGACATCTTTGTTTGTAGTTTTATTTGGAGGAAAATAAAGGAAGATTTATTTTTATTTTTTAGTCTCACTTTGTATTACCTAATAGATATGATTTCATATAATAAAACTTGGCAAATCCATTATTTATTACGTCTTCAATAGATTTTATAAAATGGTAAATGTTAACAAAATAAAGTTACTTACGGCCCTGACTGTACAACATAATAATTTATGCAAGTGGTCAACGATTGCTGAATGGGGGCCTTTTAATCATAATATGATTTTCCCCATACAAACAGATCCTCCATGAATAGCTCGGAGAGTCTTAAGAAAATGTTAAGTGCATTAAATTCTGTTTAGAATAAAATCAATTATCTTTACGGCGAGGTTTTTTCAGGCGGAACTCAAAAGGAATTATGCTTGGAATAATTTTCTGTGAGATAATAGACTTAAGACTTTTCGTTAAATGAAAAACATGGCATGTATTATGTAAAAGTGCTTACAATATTTTTACTACTTACCATAATATTTACTTTAATTTTACTTCAATCTCATAAGTGTAATTATGTAAATACTTATGAGTAGACAATATGACGTAAGTACATAGTTTTATTTGAAGCTTTACGCTTGCTATAAAATTAATCTAACGTTAGGTACCCATTATTTAGTGTTTTGTATTAGTGTACAAATGAAAACTTTCAATATTTATATTTAAAAACCTTTTTATTGCAATATGTATATATAAAAGAAAGAATATAAAAGAAAGTCGAGTTAGTTACACTATTTATAACTCAAGAACGGCTGAACCGATTTGGCTGGAAATTGGTGGGGAGGTAGCTTAGAACCAGGAAACGGACATAGGATACTTTTAATCTTTTATTTTTATTTGGATCTAAGTCCTCGCGGACGAAGTCGCAGGCATAGCTAGTTATTAATAACAAAAAACAAACATCGCTTAATTGCTAAAGCTCTTACGAGTAGGTACACAATCATCAGCATTCCAAATTCGAACGCCTTTGATTTCAGAACGATTATGTACCGAACGCTAATAAAGTCACCATTTTATTTTGATCCCTCCCCTCCCCCGCACGCTCTCATTGCTAGGGCCACAGAGGGGTGAGCAAATGAAAATCCACGGCCTAACTTAAATAAGCATCTTATTCAATACAGAGAAATGTAAACAGACAATCAGTTATTTTAAAGATAGACTTTGAATTCGCGAATAAGGGGTGGGCGGGACGCGGGGCAGGGTGATACGTAATTTGACAAACGCTTTGAAACGACTTCGATAAGCTAAAGACTTCGTGTTTGAATTATGAATGTTAATTTTACCTACGGCAAATTGTATGAATTACTTAATTTAGGAGACTGTGTTCAAAATACCTACCTAGATATTAAAAATTGAGACATTATTGATTAGGAAACAAGAAAATTTAGTTTAATTTGCATTCACCGGATGTCATAATGATTTTATGGATGTTTTCTCAAAATTACACATCAATAATTAAGAATCTAGGTGATAAAATTAAAATATCTCAAAAATTAATTAGTTCCTAAAACTTGACAAAATTAGTATCAAAATGCGATCACATATTCAAAATGCAAGGTATGATAAGCCATTAACATACCTAATACACCTGCGTTAGAAGAATAAAAAGAGAGAATCTATGGTTTTTATTTTATCTGTGACACTAATCTTCCCGCCAATTCTGACGAGGTGTTTTATGGGGTACGCTTTCCTGGCCCGCGGTTCTGTAAATGGAAAGAATTGGCAGCAAACAACGCTCCCCGGTCTCTTTGAAAATGTCGAATGTAATCTGTTTTGTTAATTTTCAACGTCGTTTGTCGGTGTTTTTCATCTATACCCCGGGAAAAGGAAAGGTTAAGTTGTGTTTGCTTTCCCCGGGAATGATTATTGAGCGTTTGTTCCAGCGCACAAATAAATGGGAAAAAATGTACACCTAAGTATACTTGTGTATGTAAAAAAATTGTTTCGGAACTGATTGGTTTTTATTTTTTGCAAATAACGTTTCGATTTGTGTTTTTTTTATGGATTATATTTATTTTACGAGTTGGATTTCTATTTTTCTGATTGTTTATGTTTTTCATCCTTCGTATTATTTAGAATTTCCCTTCTTATTACGAAATTAAACTATGGAGCTAACGTTAGAAACTCCTTAACCATTTCTTTGATCGATTCTTTCATAAAGTCCAAACTCACACACCCACCTAATTAAAATATCACTACGTATACAAGCGTAAGACGGAATATTAAACCATTATGTATCAGGGGACTCCTTATTTGAATAAGCACAAATTGTCAAAGAGATTTTATCTGGTTAAACAAAGATGCTCCTTCTGTTAGCTTTTGGCCCTGTTTAGGGGTGCCTATTTAATGGGATCGGGTAATACGGTTGATGATGCCTACGATTTCGTTAACCCCCTTGTTAATAGGGGTTGTTTTGTTTTGCCGATCCGACTCGGAAAGATAAGGACGAAAGATACGATTATGAAAATGCGGTCGTATGATATTGTAAGCAGCTTATTTGTTGTTATTGTTGTTATTACGGTTAAGAGAGATTTAAGTACTTATTGCGTACGGATATAAGTGGATGTGGGAGTAACATGTGAGTTTTTGTGATTAATTTGGAATTGTGGTCGGATTTTCTTGCAAATTTTCTCCGAAACGCTATATAATGGCTTCAGAGCATTTGCTCTACCTTTTATCTTGCTAATAGAATTTAATAACAGAAATTAGTAGTCTTAGATAGGGATATTTCATAGGTAAAACGTAAAAACTACACCAATTTTCATGAATAGATGTTACAGCGAAGAAAAGACTTAATTACCTGCTTGTTGTCAGTATAATAGTAAGTAGAACTGTTTCGATTCCGTTTACTTACTCTCACCAATCAGAGTAAATAGAAACAGCTCCTTCGGGAAATTAAAACTAACAAATAACAGCTAACATTACGAAAAACACTGACAGGTAATATAAGACTACACGTGTTCAATCTAAAAACGCTTGCATCTAAAAATAAGCGAACTATCAACACTAATCACACTCAAAATACTCCGCGTTTGAACCGCAAACAAAAATAGTTTCCCCCTTAAAAACATCTCGAAATCACGGACAATCATCAATTCCAATTACGAACATCCCCAACGTGAGAAAAATCCGACAAAACACCCAATCACGGCGACCACAAAGGCCGCTTTACACCCCTCCTTCTTTTTTTAAAATCATCTGTCCCCACCGTCATCGTGACGAAAGATAGCAGTGACGTCATTAGCGCCTGCCGCGTCATCCCGACACGATTTGTCGGCGTTTATCGCGCGACTTTTTTGCCGCGAACGCGTGCTATCGCCACACGCACAATATGGGTAAATTTTTCGCTAGCTAATGTGTTGGAAGTAACTTTTGCGAGATAACCGATGAAAGCGAACGCTGAACGCGATTTTTTGTTCGGTAATTTTCTGTAGGAAAACGTTTATGATGCGTTAATTTGTAAAGTAAGGAAAATGTTTGAGGATTCATGAAATTTGTGGAAAATAGCGCAGTTAGGCTTTTCATATTTTTTATGTGTTTAATAGATAAAAATAGGTGGGTGTACGTTTATTATAACAGTAGTACACCAAACAGCAATAGCACTTAAAATAAAGAAAAAGAATCGACCATCCAAACAAGTTACATCCAGCTGAAATCAGCAAAATGGTAAAGAGCAAAAAAAGGCTCAAATCTTTTTTCTCTCCCAAAATACTAACCCTTGCCAGCATAATGCGGAAATAAAAACATGACTTTAAAAACCATTATTTTCACGGCGCAAAGTTCGTTTGGATACGAGCATGAGGGGTAAACGCGGGCACTAAAAAGCACAAGAGCGCTTCAAATGGCACGCGTCACAGACCACAACAAACGAACGCGGCGGATAGAAACGACAATCGGCATAATTTTAATTAGAGAAAAATTGCCGCGGCGAAATGCGCAAGTACCGTGTGTACAGTCAGATAGTGTAGTCTGTGCCTTCTTTAAAGAAAAAAAAATGACAGATAGATGACAGCTGTGAATGGATGTCGATGTATTGAAAGTTTCGGAGCTGTCATAGACATAAATGGCTTTTCTTGAAGTTCTGTTTCTTTTTCTCAATTCTTTTTTGTCAATCTGAATGAAAACTTAGGCTTACTGCTGATTAATTGAAACCAAATTCACATTAATCAGATTTTATTACTTCGCCAAGAGTAAACCCACAACACGCTCGTGTGGAAAATATTTTTCATTTCGAAAAAACATAAAAATTTCACAATTATCATGCTGACGGTAAAAACTCATCGGAACAATACTCGAGGAACCCTTTCTGCAAACAATTAGCGCACAAGTGCCCTCGGAACAACGGCAATAGAGCGTCCCTCTAGCGGCTAGAGTGGTGCAAAAGCTTCCGACTGGCTGCAAACCATCGTGCCTTTGCCTTTGCATCCTCCGTCGCCGCCCGTAGAGCAACAGCGCGTGCACATTGCCAGCCGCTTTTGTTTTCAATCTGTAGGAATGCATCATTTTTTTGACGTTTCAAAAAAAGTATATTCTTTTCTTTTTAATTGAAAGTTGTGAGTTTGGAAAATTAGAAGAATGGAACGTTGTCATTGGCCATTTGGCCCAATTAATAAACCGCACAAGTTGTATAGTCTGTAAGAATTATCTTCTAACCATCATATATTTGCCTAAATGAAAAATCCCTTACCAAAATCATGTTTTCTACAACGTAGCCTTCAAATGACTGAGATTTAATAAAAATTTACCTACACATTTCGGATGCATTCAAATGTTTCTGAAGCGTATCCAGTATCTACCTACTACTTCAGAATGAAACAAATCATTGCGACATCGATATTAAAAATAGATTTCAGAAGTGGGCGGCAATTGTATGTATTGACAGGTCGTTACTTCATTGTCAGCGGCTATCGCGAGCTGTTATCGACTCCCATGCTATTTCGCGACACGAGAAGATAAGAACCAGGCACTAGATAATACGCCTGCGTACTTTGTTTTTAGATCAATATCATTAAATGAGAAATGGTCTTAGTTATCTATTTAGAAATGACTAAGACGAAGACGGTATCAGTTCTACAAATGACAGATTGTGTGACGAGAAACGCAACCGTAACTAAAACCACTGAAAAAAGAATTTGTAATGCACAAATCTGCATACTTGGGTGCTTACTTTTTATTGGAAGATGTAGGTACACGTTTCTTGACGTGTGAAACATGTGGCTGTATTTTGTTTTTGTGTATGTAGTGGCGGAGAATTTATTCACTGTAAACTACAATAAGCAACACGTAAATAAATTGATTAAGGGAGCTAGCTAGATTATGAAACTTGAGAAGAATACTTCCTTGTAAGATTGGAAATACGGTATCCATTATCCACCATTGTGTAATGGTTATTTATTTGACAGCAATAAAGCATTTACTTAGCTATGCTTCCGTTATAATGTCTTTCTATTGATTGTAATCACAGTTCCAACCGCGAACTCTATTCCCCATATATTTACTTTATGAGGAACAAATAGACATTTTCTCTGCGTATCAAACACGGTGTAAGTATAGAATAAAGCAATAAAAACAACACAGATCAAATAACTCGACTTACCTGAATAACCAGATGAAATCCTTAACTATTAGTTAAACCGACGAACATTCCAAAATCTTTGATAAGAAAAGATAATAACATAACGCATGAAAGTGTCTTATGTTAACGACAATGATGTACTCTTAATTAACATCAAGTTTCTTGTGTCCAAAAACAAGTGGCGTGATTCTCAGAATTGTTATCTTACTAATGTTACATTAACTACTAAATGCTAGGCAATAATTCGTTAAATTATGAGAATAAACCACCGCTCAAAGAACCCGAGATTGAAAAATTAAAAAAACCTGTTCTGATTGGTCAGCATTGTTCGTTTTTTAAAAGATGTTCTTACTTTAAATTTATAGAATGCGTTGGTCAAGATGGTATCGGGATTTATAATTTTGGCTTTGTCTAATGAGTTTTTATGTAATTTGATATTCAAATGTTAATGATTTTTTAACCATTTATATGGGCCTTCATAACAAGAATGCTCGTTTAGGCTAAACGTAGAATTTAATCATTACTTTTGAACAATATGAATCATAAATTATATTTTAGTAGCTGGACACATTGAGACTTATATGGTGAGATTTAATATCTTTTGACGATACGGACTCCTTTCAGTATTCAGTGGGTGGCCTTAATGGTGTCAATTGTTTCGTTAAACAATGTATAGCAATACGTACGCCAACTACAAACAATACTACCAGTCAATTTCAAAACAATAATGGAGTGCTTATAACCTACTTATGTAACAAAGCCATGAAATATACTAAGTAGTTGTGTATAATTAATTCCCACAATGCAAACCTTTACAGCCTCTCTCAACGTCTGAATCCTCAGTACATTGTAATTATTGGATGAAAGTAACCTGCCTGTATGATAAATGAGGCAAAGACGACCCGTCATTGTTCCACCAATGAAAGAGCTTTTGTCTATGGGCCGAGACAAAACCCTCGCTCGTTGTCTATGCCCCGCTCGGCTCACTCCTTTGTCGACCGTCGCGGTGTATTGTCGTGCGATGCGTCGGCGGAATCATTAAATGTGTTTAAAAAGAACAAAGAAAAGCTTTGCAAATATTTGCGAAATTCTCACGGTATGAAACTGCGCTTACATAATTAAAATGAGTCGCGCTGTCTCTGTCACATTATATTATGTTTTACCAACTTTGCATAAACGTGGTTTTTATAGACGGAGAGAACGACAGGAAATACATATTTTATAGCAATTTTATACTAATGCAAAACATAAAAAAATGTGTCCGATCAGATTATTATTGGTGTGAATTTATAAAATGTTTTAAGGTTGCTCTCGATTATGAAAAATATTTCTCAACTCAGAACAAACGTGCTTTTGAAACGCGATTGATTTACTGACACTTTCAATTGGTAAAAAGTTAATTAATTCAACAATGCAAGATCAGTAACACACTCGAATACTAAGAAATATGAAAACAATACTTAAGAGCGGCCATATTGTGTAGAGATGCGCGTGCAAGCACAAAACCTCATTGTGCGCCCATATGGGAATATATCGCTTGTTTTGTCATTCTCATTGTTGCTGACAGACAGACAGACAACTGAAAAGACGGCTTTTGAATAGTTATGTAAGCAGGAAGGCACTTTGTGAATACTCTTAGTTACGAGGTTAAATATTCTATGCGCGTTTGTTTAATGTTTCCGTTGTTTCAGCTTTGTCTTTTTACAACAGGCTTTATTTTATAAGAAGAAAACTGATATTTTGTCTATTAAATCCGGTTATTGATTGAGAAGATTTGTAGCATGATTTTATTTCTACATTTTGACGAAATATGATGTACAAAATTGACAAAGTCAGTTTTTAAAATTATACTGTGAACCTGTAATTAGTAAAGTAATAATCATGGGGTTGCACTGGAGTCTAAGCTGAATGAAAGACAAACAAAATGTGTCCTTATTAAGTAAACTGGGCATAAAAATCATTTGAGAGGAGTATTTTTTATTAAATTTACTGAAATTTGCATAGCAAACATTTCGAGAAACTGTGATTTTTCCTTAACATTTCTAACGATATTTAATTTCTGTCGATTATATCCTGAATAGATGTCCTAATTTTAACCAGCTGTTGTACTTCAACTCAGGCTGTCGATGAAATTAATTAACTAAACTACAATCTCCACTATTTCTATCCACCTTGGTACCGATCCCACAATATTCATGCTAATAGTCCAATTTATCACAAAGCCGTTATCCACCGGCTTCCAACACGGAAATCTTTTCCCTTCGCCTATTAACCGAGTAACAACTACTTAGAGTCGCCATCCATTTCGTTTTGGAAACAAGTTAGCTGCGATCATTAACGCGGCAAGAATTGTGAATAAATCATATTAATATTATGTTATTTGTGTCGCCCCATTACGGGTCTTCTGAGGTTTTGGTAGAAATCTGATTAATAGTGTTTTCTCTGTGGCTGACGATGGAATTGTTAGAGATTACTATTTTTGCTGAAGCCGTGTGGTCTTTAGCCGAGAAAATTTGGTTTTTCGTGTTGTGTGAGGTGGTTAGGATATTAGTTCAGTTGCAACACAGTATCAGGGAAAATATTGCATGGATTTTGGTTGCAACGTGCAGCCTATCGTTAAAGGAGCACCTTCAGTTTGTGTTTTTTGAGTTAACTTGAAAAGCTATGCTTGTAAATGTATTCAAAAAAGTACTAAGGCTTAAAGAACAGAGATCACTGAATTCTATGCGTTGAGTCTTTCGATTACAAGGGACAACTATAACATGTGGGAGAATCAACACCTAAGTAATGAAGAGTTCATTTTGGTTTATGCTGTACCCTGCAGCGCCACTGACGAAAGCATCCAACCTTATCTTGTTACATCGTTTGTCAAGTGGGCTGAGAACACTGATGGTTCTGTCCATTCTGTCGGAGCGTGGGACTGGACATCACCATGGTGTGAACTAGCTATCACCATTATTTATATTTTTATTCGATTTTTTATCGAACACTCTAAACACACGACAAATTAAATCCGACCTTGTGACACGTCGTGTAAAGTTTAATTTGAAACAGTAATCGCGGGGGAGTATTATCGAAACTAATCTTTTACGACTGCTTTGTCACACCAGTAGGTCCGACTTTATTGCAAGATAAATTTCCAAATCTATTTCGGAAGGTACGCTTTTGACATATATATGATAATGTGTTTGTTGAAACTGAAGCCGTGAAATTAAAAACCATTGCTTTAAGACAATATTGTGTTCACGATTTTTTTAAATACGTTCCGTTTTGAATATTTTGAGAGGCGTTTTATTGCTCACAATCAAATAAACACATATTCAAGTGTGTATTAAGATTCGTATATGTTCCCAGTTACTGGTTATCGGCGTATTATTTAAATAAAAGCTATAAATATTGACAAAAAACTATAAAAGAGAATGTGTTTAATAGTCATATTTATGTATGAGCTAGGTTTAAGTTTACTAACCAATGTTTTTTACTTGTTCAAGAAAATTTTTATACGCTCATAATTTTAAACCTAAAAGTGACAATGATCTTCAAATGACCCTGTACCGCATTATTTAGAAAAGACAATAAGATAGATTTAAGGCCGATTACTTTAATGTCAACTAACTTTGATCACAGGTAATAAAGTAGACTTAAGTTCCCGTGAAAGAACTGTCAAATGATGGCCAAACGTCAATTTTGACATTTATGAGTAAAGAGTACTTAAGCCTTTCGTAGAACACATTCACGTTTGCAAAAGGTCAGCCGGCTTTGTGCTTGATTTTACTAATTGCCAACTAAAACCTTTTTACCCAGTAGCAATACAGAGGTTGTTACCACGAAGTATAATGTTGCACTTATAAAAAAAGAAACAATATGCCGCCAACTTTGATGTCTTTTTCTAATTAATGTTCATTGCATTACAAGATTACTTACGTTGCTTTTTTGTCTGTATTACTTACAAACGAAGCAATGTATTAGTCTAAGCTTTGGTCAGCACAAGTTGTTTTGACAACTGTACAAATTAACATAGTGTTGCCAGCCTAATGGTCGTGAAGGCAATTAAAGGCACAGATTAAAAGTAAAACGTTGTGATCTCGAGTTTCTCGGTACATTTGTGGGAAACTTTCATTGTTAATTACTTTAGGACCGCGGTGTTATATGACTTTATCAGATCCAAGCTTAGTTAGCGAGTTGATGAGTTGGATTGTTTAGAAGAATTTTGTCTTGGAAGCTACCTCTTGTTTGGATCAAGATAATCTAAAGTTTGTTTGGAAAGGTTTAGGACCAATTATTTTTTGATACCGTGGGAAAACTATACGCGGTGGAGGGGACACTGACGCGAAAACGTTTGCCAAGTATTGAGTACATCATTCTAAGCCCCCACATAGAAATTGACTGTGATTGCACTTTTGTAGGAAGGTTTTTTTGTTTTTTTTTTTAGCCTGTTTTGTCCCACTACTAGACAAAGGCCTCCCCATAGCCTTCCACTCTTCTCTACGTGCTGCTTTCTCCGGCCAATCTCTCACAAACGCCTCTAAGTCGTCACTCCAGCGTTTTCTAGGTCTCCCTCGGCGACGACGCCCGTCTTCTGGCACCCACTGAGTGTCGACTCTGGCCCTGATGCAACAGCAGTTTTTTTTTTTTTGTAATAACCCTGGAATAATTTCTATGTGGGTTCAGATTGGTGTACTGAATACGTAGTAAACTTTTTCGCGTCGATGTCCCTTTCACTCCGTATCTTCTAAAGTACGCTTTTATATTACGGTGACTGACCAAAACGCCGATAGAACTTAAATAAAAAAAAAAACTGTAACTTTGTATCCTAAAATGTTATCTTACCGGAAAACCACTGAGGCTTCGGGAGTTCGAACTTACCTGAAAATAAACAAAATAAAGATTAATAACACGAAAACTACCATCATCATTTCAGCCGAAAGACGTCCACTGCTGGACATAGGCCTCCCCCAAGTGTCGCCACATTGACCGGTCCCGTGCAACTCGCATCCAGCGGATCCCCGCAACCTTCACCAGGTCATCGGTCCACCTAGTGGGAGACCTTCCAACGCAACGTCTTCCGGTTCGCGGTCGCCACTCCAGAACTTTTCGGCCCCATCAGCCATCTGTTCTGCGAGCAATGTGCCCTGCCCAGTGCCACTTAAGTTTGGCAATTCCGCGGGCTACGTCGGTATCTACGTCGGTCACCAAATAACGCAGCTTTAGAAAACAGTTTGATCGCCGACCCATACATACATAAACTCCCGCTTTTTTCCATGAGGATAGGCAGAAACTACAGAACATCACCTGCTGCGATCTGACATTCATACGACTTCTAAAACCTTGAAGATAGTCCCATAAGGTTGTTATTATTTAGCTACGACCTCCTCATTACAGCTGGGCATATCTTAGAGAACTAGTTATCCACAATTTGCAGAAGTAAGTAAGTTGTGGATAATTATCCAGGTTAAGCCACGCTTGCCTAAGTTAGTCTGTGGATGGGTGACCACCCATTACACGCCGAGTGTCCTCCGTGCCTCGGAAAGTACGATAAGTTCGTTCCGGCTGTCATTTGTAGATCTTTGACAGTCGTTACAGGTAGTCAGTGGCTCGAAAGTCTGACAACCAGTCTTACCAAGGGGTATCGTGTTATCCAGTAATAACTGGGTTGTGTCAGCTGTGTCCGGTTAGACTGGAAGCCGACCACAACATTGTTGGGAAAAGGCTTGGCAGATGAACTTAAAAAACCCCTTTATCATTGTAGTTTGCATAAAATCACTTAATTGTTATTTACCTCAATAAAATCAGTTTGGTCGCCCCTCAAGAGCCTACCTGGTGTAATGCCAGCCCACTAATGAGCATAATATTCATAATATTGTGCGGCTCACAAGAGTCTTGTTAGGTCCACACACGGTGTCGACAAGGTGGGTCTCTATTAAATTCTAACGCCCTGGTACACTTGAGAGGCGTAAGCGTTTTCATAAGCGGCAGCAGGGATGATTTTTTATTTTTTTATTTGTTTTAGAAAACATGCACAACATTTCTTATTTTTGCTGCTTTTGTGATAATCATCATAGTAGATTATGGTAGATATAATAATTTACATCGTAAACCAATTACCCAACACACTTTAGCTTCTTAATTTAGGAACAGGAATTAATATTTTATCACTAGCTTATAATTTCTGCGAGACAAATCCTCAGCTTGATTTATCGTAAAACCAAAACACCTTGTCAAAATGAAAATCATTTCAACAAAAGTCGCGACCAATTTCCATTCTTCCATAGCCCACACCGCTGTCTTCTCATACCTTACACCACTCGTCTCAGTGTTCGCGCATTACCCCGCAAAGCCTCCACATACGCCCTGAATGCACAAAGACATATAATAACATAAGGCGGCTCGCAATTAAAAAATTTAAGGCACTTTGTCGTCACCCTAGCCTTTAACTTCCGTTTCCTAATATACGGCGGGTAGTTTCATAAAGATTTTTGTAGTTAGTGCAGTTTACATTACGTACATTTTGTCTTTAAACATATCA
The DNA here is from genome assembly GCA_947578425.1 of Eugnorisma glareosa. Classification (NCBI taxonomy): domain Eukaryota; kingdom Metazoa; phylum Arthropoda; class Insecta; order Lepidoptera; family Noctuidae; genus Eugnorisma; species Eugnorisma glareosa. Next base: position 10,672,853 of record OX387960.1, on the reverse strand, counting down.
AACGGTTTTAATGATGATGTCATTAATTTAATATTTTATGAAAAGTTTGTTTGAATGCGATGGGCGGGGTTTGTGCGGATCTGTTCAATGTGAATAGGTTGTTACATGGGTCATTGGGAGGAATTGGTTTGATCCTAGTTAGTCAGCACCTATTGTCATAATGCAATATCAGACAGAGCCTATTTATTAATGCCTGACTGGAATAAAACAAAAGTACTAGTGATACTACTCATTCGACTTTTCTAACCCACTAGCGTAATGCCAAAGGGCGCTTTCAATTTAGACGTTTCGTGTCGGACCGCTGCGGTGCCGAAAACGTGCGTTTGTCGGATTGCGCACGGACGGTTGTTTGTTTTCATACAAAGCACGCGGTGCAGCAACAGTGCGGCGTCGGTACCGCGAACGCTCGACAACACGCACTGCTGCTGCACCGCATGCTTTGTATGAAAACAAACAACCGTCCGTGCGCAATCCGACAAACGCACGTTTTCGGCACCGCAGCGGTCCGACACGAAACGTCTAAATTGAAAGCGCCCTATGGCATTACCTTTAAATCACCAATAAAACGCATCAATTCAACGTGTAAAACAAAAATAAAAGTTAATTTATCGCCTATTTCCCTTATTAAAATGTGAGAATTTACATTTATTCGTGTGTTCCATTCCGTCACCGATGTTGATTAATGTCAATAATTTACTGGATGTTGGGGACACATTAATGAAGGCCCTTGGTTAATTTCTCTCAGTTTATCGTGGCCCTGCTGACAACTGAAATGGCGATGACAACCCACTATACGACACCACGGCGACGGATTTGTGCGCAAACCTATTTAGGGTGACATCGAAATCTATGTTCACGTGTTTCTATTTTTTTTACAACAAAAGGGTGTGACCGGTTGTGAAATATTCTGGACTCTGGCATTCATGGGTTTTGTATGACAAGCGTTCATCCGGATATTGTGCTGAAATTAGTTTGTTATTATAATATTTTGAACCAATTTTAATAATAGAGAATTTCAACGCATCTTCTAGCTCAGCTGCTGTCATAACTGTTCTCGAACGTTGTTTGGGCGTGTCACTAGTCATGATAAAAAATGAGTTTAACTAGTAGCACAACATAATGAGCCATAAAAAATATTGTCGCATATTTTCGCATTTTAAAGGATTTCAAGTAGGCGTTTCAGGCATTCTCATAGGTAAATTATGTGTGGCAATAAAAGCCAACAGTAAATTACCGTCCAACTGTCTAGTTAGTAAAACTATCAATATTGTCACGTCATTAAAATCAACGTGATTGCACACCTTCGAGCGCACGTCGCCGACGTCGTAGATTAAATTTCATAGTTCTCCATAAAAGTCGTGTCAATCGAGACACTGCGTCAAATATTTAAATTAAAAAAATAACACTTTTCAATCCCAAACATTCTATCAAAGAATGAAACTGGCTCAGATAAACACAGATTAATAAACAACAACAGAAGTGTCAGTTCGCGGAATCGTTGATGAGAATAAAGCGATAGCATTTCGCAATGGATAGAGCGTTACTCGGAACCACGTTACGATCTCATAGCAAGACGGATGCGATGCCTCTCTCTTTATTATTCCAATAACAATCCGTAATGAGTGCTCTGGTCAAACGTAAATAGCAACTTCATACATTTGAATGATGCCAATGTAAACTCTGTTCTATGGACTACTCTGTACCGCTTAGGGTTATCGCTCCATTTTATTATTCGTGAAATCGTTACATCTTGAAGTGTATGAATCAGAGACCAGATTCTGATTTTAAAATATTCAGATCATCTCTAAAAATCAGATTATTTTAATATTTGATTGCAGAGTATACAAACGAAAGCTTAATGTGTGAATTTGATTCGTTTTTATTACGTTTTTGAGATGAGTAGTTTTGCCGCATCCATTTAGAAACATCAAAATTATTCCGTTATGAATTCTACTGACCTTTACCATACAAATGCTTCTACAAACATTGCTTTGCTAGATTAGAGCAGGTTGATATCGACAGTCTTTGTTTCTATAAATAATTACTACTAATCAATTAATAGCATTTTATATCCTAGGATATTTGATCCTACCTAAGACCACACTATGTTTATTACGAAACGCTTAACTTTTTGATTACAAGAGACAGTTTTACATTTTCATCCAAAGAACGTTGGCACAACCCTAAACACCGCGGCCGGCACACATCAAAGGCGCACCTCACACTGCCTAGTTTACATTGTAACCTCTGCGGGAATGTTTACACTGACATTAGACTACTGACCTCTTATGACACTCCACCGTGTCGAACTGTCGACACCGGAAATCGATTGTGTGACACTCATGACACAGACACTTGACATGCTCGCGTGAAATTACGCGCGTAGGGCGACCATGTGCGAAAAGTAAAGGTGGTAAATTAAGGAAATTTTTGTAATAATTATTTCATTGTTCTTTGAAAATTGACATTACTTTCGTGACATTGTTTAAATATTCAGTGAAGTAAGGTTTACGGTTTTGTAAAAAAAAAAAAAACCAGTTATAAGTTTCCAACTCATTCTTTTATTTGATCTGTCAGAGGAAAAGTCAGTTAGCTTGACAAGTACGAGTACCTACTTGTATATAATACTTGTTCTATAGCAATGTAGGTGAATATTTGAAGTTAGTGGGTAAAGAAAAACGCACGGTAAGTCTAAACGTACCTTAATCATTTAGTTGGGAAAAAACTATTCTACAAAAACACGATAGCGCTTCGAGATTTTGTAATTAAAGCATACAGTTGCAAACTAGAACAAATCCGAGCAAACAAGCGGATGTTCCCCCTAAATACCGCTCTATATTAATGAACCTCCTTGTTTCTAGGTTAGAATGTGGTAGGCGTGTGTAGACTAACAATATTCATAATAATAGGATCTCGCCTTTGATCTGTGACATCGTCAAACGAAACGAAATTATGACAGGATATTTAATTTAGTTCAACCCTGACAATGTTGACGGTTCGATCTGTCACTGATATTCATTAAGAAAAAATGAACGCAGAATTTATGCCAGAGTCCGTGATTTATTTGCGATCAATATATTATTTTCAGTGGGTTGTCTACAAAATGTATTTCGCTACTGTTGTGCCATTTGCGAGTCGAAGAGTGAGCAATTTTAGTTTTTTTTTTCTACTGTTACTAATTGTAGAACATAACTCTTGTTAAAAGAACGACCTGTCATAATTCAGTCTACGATTTTTTGTTGCCATTTTTAATACTTTAAGAGATTTAAGTCCCGTTGATTTAATTCTTATAAAAAAATTAAATGCTTGTACAGAAAATCAGTTCATCACAAAACAGGCAATAAAGTCAAAAGAAACCAAAATTAAGAAATCCTAATGTAAAACCAGATTTCAATCAACATTACCGATGTAATCAAAGTGAAAAAAAAAACATTTTGAGGCAGGCCAATAAAAACGTTTGTACAAAATAGTAACCGTACGATGTTAAGATTAAGATAGCAGTAATCCAAGTAGGTAACTGAATACATTTCTTTAATGTTCTGTTCTTACTTTACACAAACTAAACGTTTAATGAACTTTGTCTCGTGCCTTGAAAAATGTGTGGTTATACACATGATGAAAAACTTATCTATTGATTACTGAACGGTAAAAAGTTTTGCTGACTAGTTACAATTTTTGTTTTGCTAGGTTGGTACCTGTTTAAGGTTAACTAAAATTCCTTTCTTTTTGTATGGCGACGACTTTTTTTAAAAGCTAAAAGCTTTTTAAATAAGAGCACATTAACATTATTTTTTGTGATATTTTGATCTTAAGACTATTTTTTAAAACCGGATTATCACAAAAAATTGGAGTATTTTTAAACCATCCAAAAATCAACAGTTTCGTTTACTAACCCTAAATTCTTTTCCAGCAACTTTCTCACCTAGATAAATATAGTTTAAAAAATCATAAATATATCTTTAATATCACACTGTTTAACCAACATATGTAACCGTAAAAATCAGCTAAAAGTCAACGAGTGTCAGTAGAAGAGAAATTTATAAAACATAAAAAAAGGAATGTGCCAATATCAATCTAATTCGAAGCAATTCAGTTTTACCTCATGCGTTGACTTGGGTTATGCCTACGTATTTTTGAAACGCTATATTTTAAAGAAAAACAAATGGAAAACTGGATAATAATATAATGTTTAGTCACAATAGAGGGATGTGCTCGTAAATCCGTCCAGCTGGGCCGAATTAACATCTATTCGGGTGTGGGATATAGAAGTAAATGACGCGTGGACAGACAAATGTCGTATTATTTTGACTGGAGTTAAGATGTTGCATAAAAAAACTGATTTTGACGTAAATTGTACAATGATGCTTTGTAAAAATAAAATAGTCATAAATCCAGTGAACTGGGTTTCAGTCTTAATAGGTACGCTATCATATCTGCCGAAAGACGTCCACTGCTGGACATAGGCCTCCCCCAAGTGTCACCACATTCACCAGTCCCATGCGTCTCGCATCCAGCGTCATCGGTCCACCTAGGTACGCTAATCAGCGCCTAGTAAATTTTGGCGTTGAAAAAGCTTTGCCTGTTTGCCTATAAAGGTAAGCTTTAGTAATTATTGAACGTATAACTTGTAAAAGGTAATCATTATTTTCTAACATTAAGATATAAGTAGATATTCTATGCCTTGGACGACTTTCCTTGTCAGTCATTTTGTTTGATTTTATTCTGTAAACTATCTATTGTGACAGCTTTATTTGCAGTTGTATTTAGAGTAAAAATAAAATTTAATTGATCTGTTAACTTATTTACAATTATTATACAAAGTTTTACAGTTTGGTTCCAAGATATAGGACAGGAAACGGCTGAGTATATTTACTTACTACTTACAACACTTTGAAACATTTATTTTAGCATTAAAAAAATGATTCAGAAATGTGTTATTTTTTGTGGCAATCTAAATTTCTTTCACTACTTGGCAGTAAGGGGTTATATCGCCCTGACCTTTCCGTGTCATAAAAAAATAACGTACACGTTTTTGCTTTCTCCAAGATTTTTAATCTTAAAGATTAAGTAACGATCGTTAATATATCTGTTCGGAATCCGAGACGTGCAATAAAAGAGATTTATTAACATTCTTTCTGTAAACAATGAGAGGATATTTTGGCCGCATTCTTACTCTCGTAAAAACTGTGAACGATGTCACGTTACTGCAAAATTATAATATTTTGGCCATAATTTTCTAAGCTTTATGTCAACGCATTTAGCGTTGACGATAGGTTAACGACTTCGCAGGTCGACCACTCCGAAGATTGATACCCTAATATATTGCGCATTAAATTCTTACATTCAACTCCACAAGTATGTGAAATTTATGTTTCCTTATCTTTTCTTCACATTAAAAAAATGCAATTTATTATGTAAGCTCACTGAAACAATAATTATGCTACTTCAAACAGAGTGAATTATAAAGATCTATTTCTGTGAGGATAAAGGATAATCCTGGACACGACGGAACGTTGCGCATTCCCATACTCACACCGACCACCAACAATGGAGGGCAATTAATAAAAACGGCTTTTTAAAAAAAGGAACCGGGACGAAACGCGCGACTCCCGCGCACCTTACGTTAACTCCAGGGTTGGCAGACATTTTTCTTCTAAAGATTTACAAACCGACATAGAATGGACAACGACAAATTTTTCTAAAAGGTATATAAAGTACCCATTACGATGAATACATAACTTACCTATTACTATGTAAAAATATATCCTGTTTTTATTAATCCACACATAGCAATAACATTATTTTAAATAATTATTATTAGTATATTTTTTGTAAAGTTCAGCAGCCCTACAAGTAACGCATCACGAAATATATATACGCTCATCCGCGCACTTCGCACGAGATCACGTTCCGCGCATTATTTTGATGAATTCCAATTTCGAACACACCTACGCCATTTTGTTCTCTTTTCTTTACGGTCTTTTGTTGTAGGGAAATCGTTAAAGGGTATTTATATTTAGTACAACAGAATGTTGAGTTTTGAAAAATATTCTGCTTTATGTTTAGTACAGTTTACTCAACAGTTTCTAAGTAAAATTACTCTAAAAGCAGTTACATTCGCATTTCAAGTCAATAACTGCCACTAATTCCAGTGTAAAACTTACCACAATTAAAAATAATAACAGGATAAGTGGAAACAATAAAAGTAAAACAAAGCAATTATAAATTCATCAAGTGTACAATTGAGAGAGATATAAACAACAGTTTATTACTACTATTAATCACACAGTTAAAATCTGGCGTCACTTTTTGAGGTGGCTATTGTGCGGTGTTCCTTTCATGCACAGTGTGACAACCTGTAATAAATCGCGAGTGTTGCCATCAGTATAAATGTTACAAGAGTTACAAGCCGGCCTTTTCAACTTTCAACCAATAATTAACAACTTACCGGGTTTTTGTTTTTAAATTTTTGGCGTGAGTAAATGTAACATATTGTGATAATTTACGTGTGCCTACCTTTACTGTATAAAAACATAAGGACATTAATTTTAATACTTGTAATTTGACAATTTCGTAGAAAACATTACCAACTAACAATCTTTTGATGCGTCTCTGAAAACTGTTTTCATTGTCAATATTATAAGAAAAAGCTCTTTCATAATTTTCATAGAACCTCTACTAATTAGCACGATACAGCCAACTGTCACAAAAGAGAGAAAAAAAGAATGAATGTAAAGCTTCTGTTTCCTTTCAAAAACAAAATACTGAAGATTTTTTTTTTTGTGTTGAAAGAGAAAAAAAAATAAGAAAGAAAAATGGAAAGTCCGATTCATCCGGGCGCTCGTTGCTCGGTGCTCTATTCAGAAACAACTTATTAAATAAATTAACCGCAAGTTGGTGGAAAAGGAAAACTAAGGAAAGGCGCGCGTAGCCGCGGAGACGTAGCGGTAGCGATTTATTATGTAAATATATCTATAGGGTACCTACCCTGCTTTACAGATTTACAAACAAGTTGTAGGTATGGTCATTTTATAAGCAGTGAACAGGACAACCTACTGTTATACAAGTTTAAGCTTTTGACCGCCATTGTCACATATACGTGACAAGCAAGCGTGTGCCCTGTACGCCAAACGACATAAATATACGACGATAACGACAAAATGGTAGGTGAAATTGTGGCTTGGCGTGGGTACGCGCATGGGTTTATGCGTTGGCGTACAAAAAGTAAAAACCTGCCAAGTGCGAGTCGTACTCACACGCACACAGGGTTCCGTAGCACCAAACAATATAATAAAAATATTTTGATGGCTCATTAATATTATGTTGTATTGTTTTACATTCAACAGCAAAACTACATTTGTTTTTCACAGTATGTTAATGAAAAATAAAGTTATTGCTGCAGTTTGATGAAAAAGTCCCATATCTCAAAAACTATACATCAAATCTTATTCAAAACCATTTTGATTGAAAGTTTTATTTACGTTCTACAATCCATTTTTTTTTTTCAGAATTCTTATTTTATGTAAAAAGCGTAAAGCGGTTGGCAGAATACATCTACCTACTCAGTTTCAACTGTGTAGTCCTAATAGTATCGAAACAAATGGCTGTGACATACACGGACAGACAGACAAACAGACATGGCGAATCTATAAAGGTTCCGTTTTTTGCCATTCGGCTATGGAACCCTAAAAAGGTTACAATTGACGACAGTTACGGAAAATGTCATTAAAAATTATGGAAATTGGGTCTTATTTTCATAAGGTTTTGTATGTGTTTACCCAGTTTACTAGCATGAAGAATAGTCATACATTCTCCTTATGCGCAATTTATCGCAAAAGACTGCCAAGGCTTACCTATCTACATGTTCGTAACATAGTCCTGAAATATTGTATCGATATTTAATTTTCGCAATGCGCCACCGCCCCGCTAATCAATGTGGTCAGCTAAGCATCAGCCCCGCTTCGCCGGGACAAAGCTGTTAATTCCTTAAAACCCGACTCCATTCTGTTCCCATTCAATGCGGACTGTAGTCTGTGGCGAAGAAAGACCGCAAAAATAATTGGAAAGTGACGGGAATAACTACGGTTTAGTGAAGGAAAACATAGTCGATATTCTAGATTGATGGTGGCACTGGTTTAAATAGCGAGTAGTATAGAAACAAAAGCTTCCCAAAGAGTATTTTACCATTGAAAAATGTTCCCTGAATCCACGTAAAATACATTACAAAGAGGCTTTCAACAAAACATCTTTTCTAACTGCAGATAGACAGTCACCGAACTCGATTCGAAAACCCACTATAAAACTCCAACCAGCTTTTCTTTACATGCACACAATTTTCTTTTCAGCACATTTATCGATAAAGCACACAAGGACGTTCGCATCCCTACGTCGCCCCGGGAACGCGGCCCAGATTCCCAACTTTTCATCACTCTCCTTGCCTTCCCGGCTCATTGTGTCCGTGGGAACCTTTATTGCCCCCATAGAAAAGCATGAATGCCGACCAAGAAAAGCATTTGTGTACTGAATACATACAAAGAAGCATGTTTCAGTTGATTCCGTACCTGTTTCAGACGTCTTTTCATTTCGGTATTTTCCGATTGGGGCAGCTCTATTGGCCCGGGTCTTGTTTTGTATCGGTAAATGAGTTTCGTACTGCAGAAAGGTTAATTTACTTTTCAGCACGGTTTTGTTTGTGTACGTATACGTAGGAGGTCCTAATTTCGTGAATATTGTATGGCTTATGATTGTAGTAGGTACCTTCATATTTAAAGTTTGTTCTGTTTTCCTTACGATACGTTCTCTGGGTTTAATTACCAATAAAGTGCTTTTGTGTGAATCATTAAAAAAAAACTATTTTTAATCGATGACATAGTATTTTCCAGAATGGATATTTATTGGGTACTTCCTTAAATAATACTAAAAAACACATGTACTCGATTTAACTTTCTATAAACCACTAAAATAACACCAATTTTAAATCTAGAAGCATTCTCACAGACAATGAACGAAAAAAAACTCAACAGCACTTATTTGAACATGCCATTCAGGGGTTTTCCTCACAAAACTTTTCCAGCTTCTTGGGGTAACTAAGCGTTCACTACTTAATTACGAGACAGGCCCCTTTTCAACCTCGTGCATTTTCCTACGACTTCGGCAAAAAAGGATAGACAATTTTTACGATACGATGATGGAGCAAAGAAAATTAATTTCAAGCTTATGTTTGTAACAAAAACCTGTATAATAAATCTTACTTGTCATATTTTTAATATGGCAACATACTTATAAAGAGATGTAATTACGAATTTATATGCGGGAAATGATGGTTATTGATGCAAAGTGGTACTTTTCTATTACATCTATAAATAGGCCGTAACTCCTTTATCTTTTGATAAGTGGATAGATTTTTCAAAACTTCCGTTCACAGATAGCAGCAAGCACTAAAAATGTACCCAATAGCTTTCTTATCAACAGCAATAAACCTACAAAGTTATTAAAATGTATGTAAAGGAAATGTACCGCATATTTGATGGGCTCAGGCAGATTAATACTGCCATTATAGGCTAGCCACCAGTTAGCTACAAAGGTGAAATCGTGCTACTGTGAATGTAAGAAGATTATCCTATCTTACCGTAAATAACATTGTAAATTGTGTTATTGCTTTTAATATGTATGCAAATGTTAAGCGGGAGGTATCGGTACCTCGAATATTGTCTAGGATTAGAAATGTGTTGGAATTAAATGAAGCTACCTATAAAATGTGTTCGTGGCATTATGAACAGTTGCTTGTCGATATTGTAATGTGCGTTTTCCGTTAGTCTGCGAGTCAGTGAGGTAATTAGTTGGAGTTTTGTTATGTATGGTGTAATTTTCACGCCCGATTTGTCGGTTGTAAATATAGTCGCGAAGAAATCCGATTGCTTTTGTGAATCGATATTATTACTACAGTAAAAGCTATATTATGTTTTAGGTTTTAAAGTAGTTGTCTAAGAACCTACAAAAGATAAATATTTACTTGTCCTTGCATATGAAAAACAGTCTAGATTTTAATATTCGTAACGCCCCAAATCGCTAACGAGTAGGCAAATTATAGCTAAACCAACACTATGTACAACAAACAATGTATTAATGGATTTCCCCAGATTTTTACAACCGCTAACGTTGCTCGGTATAAAACGGCTTATGAAAAACCAAACATCGTAAATGTCTGCGCTGAAACGACGCCAGTAAACGTCTTGTGCAAACCATAAAGTTTCTATTTATACCTAACGTTCTCCCATTGTTTTCTCAATGACGACTAGCGAATCAAATTATTGGCTGCAGCACAACAAAGGAAAAACGCCCTTATTTTCAACGGTTATAAGCTACAATCGCGTGAAAAACAAATAGAGCTGCGCAGAAGTGGGGGTAACAATTGTCTATTGTGTTGGCTATCTCTTTTGCGCATCGTGGCGACGACTTTGTGGGAGCAGGACAGGTGTATACTGCTGTTACTTTCTCTCACAATGCTCGGTGGAAATGGGCACGCCTTTGTGGCGAGGATTTTCTTCTATTCGTCCGTTTACACCGGGTTAGTGATGTGTTATAAAATTGTGTGCGCATGTCTATTTGGTTATGATATCACGGTTTCTAAAGGTTTCCGGTTCGTGATTGTGGGCGTATAACAATAGATATACATATATTTTCTTTTCACAAAAACCTACGATCGTTACAAGATCGTTTATAGGTCGCAGATCAATCCATCATAGCACTATTCTATAAGATTATGTAAAAAGCTTAAATGCAAGATTTTGTGCTTAAAAAAATGTATCTACTATTACTCATTATATGCAAAACTGTGATCGTAAAACACCGTAATTTTTATATCAGTTCAGTATCAGTACAATTTTCGGCTAAACTGGTTTCGGTCGGATGCCACATTAAATTCACAATATATTCCTTCTACAGGTGACGTGCACTTTAGCCAGTCCTACGGTCTACTGTTATAGACATTTTAGTAATGCTCAGTTTTTAGATTTAGGTAGACCTTATAAATAGAGATATTTGATGACCTACTTGCAACAATTCTGAGATTGCTTTTCTTTCATAGTTTCACAAAATCCTTATCTTCGATAGGCACTTCACTAAAAAAGATCCGGTGGTATTTGTTAAGGTTTTATCTGCGTTTTTACATAGAAACTATGCCCCTGAAGAATTATAAATAACGACAAAGCAAAAACACTAAGAGCAAACATCGTAAAAAATTTACAAGTTTTTATGTTGTTGACAAACTATTAAATTGCTGCAATAAATCGATTAAAACCACAAAGTACGTTTAGTAATTTTAGTGCCAGCGTTAGGCAACGTCTAAGCTATTAAAATTCTACTTAAGATAACTTAAGTCGTGTTTCTAATTTGTGAGAAACGGTTAAAATACTTAAATAGTGTAATACGTGATGTATGGTGTGGTTCATAGGAACAAACAGGGGTGATGGCGGATGCCAATCATAAATCGTTTCTCGATGACTAATCGTTCTGTCAGTAAAGTAATCGATATTCTGAACATCGAGCGCGTGATGTTCTGTTACGAAACTTTAAAGCTGGCTGTTGAAGTAGTGCTCTTTAAATGAAAACGAATAAAAAAAATACGACGAAATTATGAAAATAGAATTTCAATTTTGAATTGCTGTGCGATGCTTTCTTTGGCTGGGTAATGACTATAATAGAAGTGTGCATTTCACAAAATCTTTTTTTTGTTATAATGAAACCTAAACCGAGATTAAATAAACTATTTCGCTCCGCGCCTGTCGGTTAAAAAGCCCACACCACTAACCACGTTAAAGAGCGAGTTACCACCAACTTTTAATATTATCTTTTTAAAGTTTTTTAATCAAAAACGTTGTCAACACATGTCTGTCCGTCACTCCTGTAGTTTTCTTTCAGAAACTAATTGGTCTGACACGGTTTAACCCCTCGAATGTGGAGGGATATATATATTTTTTAATTTGAAATATTTTTTTAAAGAGCAACTTGTTGACTCGCTTTACCGGTCGCTGTTGACGGTTAATGGGAAATGACACCTTTTAAAAAAATGTTTCTGTTTCAGTTTTTGATGCGACAGTTAATTCTTTCAAATATTAAAAAAATGAAGCTTTTATATTTTTTGGTTTAATATCTAAAGTTTTTGTGGATTAGTCACCTACTACCTAATCCACAACAACTTTAGATAGCATCGTTTCACTTGTTTCTTTCGAGATGATTGCTTTTTGCTGTTGTGTTACGATAATCAAAGACGTATTCGCCTACGTCAATTTCATAAAAGGTATAGTTACTTGTTCCTTGAATAACCTAGCTTTAGGAATTATGAATAAAGGAAGAACATACAATTTCCTTAATGATTAGGTGCTTTTTTGGACACCGCGTAGTTACTAAAACAAGCAGGTACTCTATGTGCGTACGAGCCTATTAGTTACAACATGCGATTTGTGTTTACGTCCAACAAAGTTAATCCTAAGTATGTACTTAGAACCAGACAGTTATCATCCCTCATCCCTCCATCACTCGCAACACAAATAACGGACACACAAAGATGGCTACCCTACTAATTTATTTGTTTTTAATTTTTAAAAACAGAACGAGGAAGCGGACCAATGAGACGCGTCCTCCGACTGATTGTCAATTAGCGACATCAAACGGGCTTTTTGCGAATTAAGCGGTCGTTTGTGTTCATTTTTTGTCCGGTAGCCGTCGCGCACTGGCGTTTGATGCGTTTTTCCGTTTATACGTTTCATTTTCATATTTCCGTTTGTCTGGCCCTATGGGGAGGGCACAATATAGGGTGTTGCTGCATATGCCGATGCTTTCCATTTATTTCGGTGATATTTTAATTCGACTGAGTGCCTCCGTAGCCGGATTAAATTTTTTGATGTTTGTTATTTTTTTTACCTGGTCGGTAGCGTGAGGGTTTTTTTTAATGTAGATTTTTTAACAGGTTAGGGCTATGCTGGGAAAAACTGTGAAGTAATCATGCAAGTCACGCAATTACTTCTCAAAACAATTAGACACTCACACCATGCACATATTAGTCAGTAGGTAGGTAGGTACGTAGTCCATATTTGGAAAAAAAAGATGATCTCATTTTATTTGAAGTAATTAAATTAAGGAAAAGACAATAACCTCTGCAATGTTGAATGATTTGTTTACCCGTTCAATATTGGCATTGTAATTTGAATGAAATTTGAATCGTGAGAATTGGCACGTATTTTTACATTATTGTTTTGTGACCTTTGTATGTAATATACTTTACATTGTCATTTAACGCATATCTTTACTTTGCAGTCATGCTTTTATGACAAACATTATACGATTTTCATCAAATATCATGTACTTTACGTCGGACCATCCGTCAAAATGAAACACCAAATGGACCAAACAAAACAGTCTGCATTCTAAAGACAAAACATAAAAAAGTCCATGAATCGAACGCGCCGCGGCCGTATCGAACGCTATTCCGAATGCACCCAGCACTGAGCACAGTCAACAAAGGGACGCTCTGAAAAAACGCGCGAATACGAACGCGGCCCGCCATTAGCCGCTCCCATTTGCGCCGCTATAGATGGGCCTCTTCAATCTATACCGTCAACAATTGTAGGGCTGCTGCCTATGTTAGGCGAATTACGCGGGTTTTTTAGGCCTTAGCACCCTCTCGGATGGTATCTTTTTGTACTACAGTACTTTTCTGAGCTGAAATTAGAAATAAAAGTTCTTTGTGCAGTCCAGCATGGCTATTGCCTATCTCTGTTGACAGTTCATAGTGATCATTACATGAGTTTTTATATTCAATGACCGTTCTTGTTGGTTTCAACTGACGCTACCCGTGCAGAACTGTCATTGTGTATCAAAAACCGCCAAGAGATGATCACTATGAACTGTCAACAGAGATACGTAATAGCCATGCTGGACTGCACAAAGAACTTTTATTTCTAATTTCAGCTCAGAAAAGTACTGTAGTAATTCGCCTAATTCGCGTAATTCGCCTAACATGATGATGACCAGATGGCAGAATATCTATGTCTACGAGATGAGTAAATTATCTCAAGTTATTAATTAGTGTTAAGGGAATCGAGAAAACAATTTCGCCTGAAACCGAATGTATGATCACTTTTCAATCATCAAATTACACCACACGTGGAATCTCCATCGAACGTAAAGCATTAGAAAAAAAACATTATTTTATCTGGCAACCCTGCACAGAGGGCATGTGATCGAGTGTTGTTCGAGTTTTTATCGCTGATTCATTAGTATGAGAGTGTCTTTGTTGCCGACTGCACGGGCCGCCATCCGCCCGGCACAATATGCATTCAACATGAAAATTGATTCGAAATGAAAGGATACACGCTATTGTATACATTGCTAATTGAAAATGAATGTGAGCCCAGTAATTAGGGGCTATGTAGCATTCGATGTAATCTATCTATTGTTGAAACCTTTGTGCAGTTTCGTTTGATATTACTAAAATTATTGTAGGACAAAACGTTTATTTTGATTTGGAATAAATAGGGGAAATATTAATCCTAACGGAAAACTCTTCTTATACGAATAAAAAAGTCTGTACTATCGCACCATATAAACTTTCTCACATAAATATCCTTAACACAGCTAATGAATTCTTTCAAAGATCGAGCAAAATAAACATAAAAACAAAAAGGACAATGCCACTTGACAGCCTCGTCTAAATAACAAAGTCTTTTAAAAGAACCACGGGCCCGGAACAAACCTAATTTGTAAAAAGGGTAAACAAAAAGTTGAAGTTGAGGGAGGAATTACAATGAAAAAGAAGCTTGTCCCTGCATCGGCCCTTTTAACATCAAAACCAGTTGTCATGTTTTGAATATAAACCTACAGACTTTTGTTTTTTTTTTGCTAAATTGAGTTTTTATTGATGCTATTTAGTTTGATGATAGTGAAATACGTTCAATATTTTTATAAAATGTAATAGATTCTGCAATGAAAGTCGCTAAAATTGTTCTCATAATCCTAATTACACATATTTAAGACCAACCGTTGCAGTAACTTACACACTGACATACCCGTAGTTTTACCTTTCACATAATTAAGTACAAAGGAGCGTACTTAACGAACCATGATGCATCATCCATACATTAAGTTTAATTATGCAAAAAGACAAAACGCCTTCATTGGAAAGAAATTCCGCAATATCCCATAACAATTATCAATAGCATTGTAGAAAATTTATGTTATGATGTACAGTTGGACTCTTGTAAGTAAAACAGCCATTTAAACGACACTGTGGAGCTGTCAACTCCATAAATGTGCATGAAATGGAACAATATAACCACGAGTTTACGAACTAAACGTAAAGTTCCAAAACAGGAATAAACCTTCATTCCTTTAGCCCTTTTCAATTCGTGACCTAGCATGCAAAACAGATGTCTGGAGCTAGATAAAAGCCTTTCAAAACAAAGTATTACCACTCATTCCTAAGTGGGGTGGAGAGGTCAAACACAATCGTGGACCTCTATTTTAGTATTCTTGCTATTCTAATTAGTGAATAATGTGATGGTTTCGCGTTCGGTCTTTACCAAATATGGCGCTTAGCGCAGGCGTCAACAACCTACATTTCTGTTCCTGTTTAAAATTTGAGCGTATGATTTATGTACTATGAAAGATATTTCATTTTGCGAAAAAAAAAAACCACTAAATTACTACTAGGTGCTACTTGCAGAAATTCCAATCAATGATTCACTAGATGTAGAGCGTTTAATAGCTAAGCAATTATATATTGATTGCATACTTTTCAGACATTTGATAAATTAGTACTAGTTTAGTGTACTTTAAACTAGTTACGTACAAAAAAGTGTAATTTAAATCATAAGTACTAAACGTATGGACATTTTTTTGCGTAATAAGTGACTACTCGTATTAAATCAAAACAACAAACAAAAAATGCATAGACATAACATCCATCCACAAAATAAAGTGTCAAGAGCGAACCGTAACATTGGCCAAGATTTTCCAGTTAAGAATCCCTTTGCCGCGGAAACAGAAGAAGACAGAATAATCCTGAACGTATTTATCTCCCGCGATGTTAATCCGACAAACTTCATTACAACAAGTTGGCAGCTGGAAACGAGGTCATCTATGTACTTTATTTTTAATACAAAATATGAAATCAGATAGTATTGTAGACGTGACAAAAATTGGTATCAGCCATTTTTCTAGCAGATCAAACGCGTCAACTTGATTCAGATCAATTTTTAATTCGTAAGCTGAAACTGATGTGATATGTCTGATTGTTATTAATATCAGAAATTATTGGGTCACCTAAAATTATGAATGTGTTGAAATGAGCAAATTCTGACTCAGAGTCAGCTTTCTAACAAAATCTCTTCTACATTCTCAGTCATATTTTTAGCTACAATTTCATCGGTTTTGGCAATATAAAACCTATCCAAAACTTCATTAGCCGTTCTAAAGAATCTTAAGTAAGTGATATATTTTTCTTTATTGTCTTTTAATTTATTTTTAGATGTAGTATTTTCTTCTTCCAACTTATTCTTCTTCTGCTTTTCATATCGACGGTACATTACTCTATACTCAAGGGCACTTGTGTATAGATTTTTGGACTCTCTAGCCGATGGGACATAATTGTCCAATTGATTCATGACTATTTGAAAATCCTTACCTTAGCGTGTTCTTGCTGCGCCAACAGCTGCTCCCTCACCATCTGCAGCTGCAGAATCATCTCGGAAAGCTGCCGTTCTTTCTCCAGAACACTTTCTCCAGCCAGTGCTTGCAATGCTGCAGCGTCTAGCACTGCTCGTCTCTCGCTGTGGACAAGAAGATACACTTCAATTAGTTTTTATTCCATGTTAGCATTAGAAAACATTCATGTGTGAAGGATTTTGTAAAAATCGACGTAGTTCTGAATCTGTTGTGTCCTTACAAGTTATGGTCCTTACAACCAATCATTTGGATTAATAACACAGTCCTTTTGCCTTTACACATATTTGTTTTACTTCATTGGTGTCTTTCTTAATTGATTTAAAGAGCTTCTTCGTATTTTTGAAACTGCATCGCTAGTGCTAATTTTCATACAAATTCAATAAGCATTGCATGAAAATAACACTCCCAAATAACATACAATTCTCAAATTAAAATACCAAGCAAAAACTCGTATAAACAAGCATTTGATGATCCTTGCACATAAAGTTTAATGCAATTTCGTAAACTAACATTCCGTGTTAATATGACGGTTTGGAATACAAAATGTATAACATTATGTAACTTCGTATCGCAGACGAATTCGTGTGAATAATTCATGGTTGCGGCAGGGTAGTGCTGTATGATATCAACAACAAAGATTTTGTGATGGCACGTTTGCTTGGCGCTACTTTTAGAACTCGATAAACGAGGAAAAATATTTTAACTGAAAATATGTTTTCTAACGGTTGAGAAAATAATTATGTTCGTCTTTTTTAGTCACTCTAGCCAATTTCATACCATTCATCATCATCATGTTTCCGCCCTTATGACATTCGGGTCAGCGCAACACGTTTTTTTCGCGTCTCACCTGTCACGCTATCATTCAATCCCTTTTCATTATTGTAAATCATTCTAATTTATATAGTCATTAAAGGGTTTAACAAGACCCTTAACGAAGACGAAAGGCACTTGTTCTCCCCGTCATTGTGATCATTTTTTTGTTCTAGTTTATACCTGGGAACCTTCTAGTTACGGAGATATTGGGGGTCAAAGTTGCAACTTTTACACAGGTATTCTTTTAAATCATGTTTTTATTGTAATATTTTTAAACACCTCCAGGACCCCCATACTATTCAATCAATCCATCAGCACAATGGTTTGAGTCCGTTACATTGAGTCCTGCCGTAAAACGTGATTTTTCACCCCAAAAAAGAAATCGTTTCCTAGCAATCATTTTTGCGTAAACTTACTTAGTTTGATGTAAGTACATAATGCTTGGTTGACGGCTTCGTTAAGGGTCTTACTGTATATTATGACTAGCACGTGCATTTTTTGTTTTTTCTATTATATCACTCAAACCTAATTGAACAAGTTTTAGTCATAAAACTACTCCAGCAAAGAAAGTAATTTCTTCTCAATGCTTTTCTCTCGAACCAATACGTTTGAAACTTTGAAGGAGTCTTCCATTTCCATTTGAGTTCCGTAGTAGAGGCACGTTACTTGGGGCCCGCAAACAAATGCATCAGAGGACGCCTCTGAATTATTAATGCTGTGGTCTTGGTCTGAACCACCAACCTCCTCTCTTTCAAGAGGTTATGATGTAACCTCTTAGTCTTCCGCTATGAATTCTATTGGCTTACATTTTTTTACATTTATTATACTTTAATGTGGGACTCCGAAGTTTTCTTTAACAGAAGTAGGGTTTAGTTACGTTGAAATTTCTTGGTACCGGTACGTGGAGAAATTGTACGCGGGTGACATTTTTAATCTAAAAATGATCAAGTGTTAGAAGAATATGTAATATCATTTATTATTATCGCCTATATTCATTATTTCTCTTATCTCATACATTTGTAAAACCAAAAGTAAACAAAACATTTAAAAATATTAAAAATAGTTTTTTATTCAGTTTTGTCATAGGTTCTACAGAACCTTCAATGCAATCAAGTTACTGTTTACTTATAATTAGGTAAAAGGATAATCAACTCACATTGATCCATGATCATGCAAATATCACAAAGAAGCTTGGTTTTAATTTCAACTGATTCAGCAATTTTGAGAATTGATCAGTAAGCTCCTTAATTGCAAAAACTTGAAGGTGTATGATTGTTTCTGCTTGTCAGAATATTTCGCAACCTCTTTTATTTTTCACGATACAAAAGTATGGACCACTTTCTTAAAGAAAGGGCTCATTTTGAAACCAGTTCGGAGAAATAATAAATTAACGGTACCTAATTAAAGATCTCATTTTTTACTATGAAACAATTTATAATTTTCGAGAATTCTGTTTAAACGATTGGGTTCAAAGTGAAAATTGTGAAATAAAGTTATCGGTTTTAAGTTTTATTGGTTCTGCGAAGTAATCAATCAATTGAAAATTAAATTGTGAAAATAAGAGAATTGATCGTGATTGGTCCCCCTGTCTTATTTACTTGGCCCGACTAACACTGTCGTATTAAATAAATATTAGTAAGTTTAGACGGAATGTGAGTGTGAAACGATCTGAAAACTGATGGGAATGAAAAAATATGGGGGCCACATTACGTTTCGCCATAGATTATGCAATGGCAGAAAATGTTAAAATTGCATGTAACGAATACGAGTAGGTAGCATAATAAAATAGGTAACTATCTTCCAAACTTATGGTGTAATAATCAATCCTTTAGGTATTTATATCCGGTGGACGTTAAATAGGACACAGACACGGGAAAAAATGAACAAAGTTCGGTTTCAAAAATTCACTACATAGTAGTGAATTTTAGATAGATTTTTTTTGATAGGCAATTCCGGGTACTGCTTTTCCCATCTCCACTCCGCTCCGCAAGCTCCACTTTTCCAAGAAAACCGGAATATTATGAAATGCAACAAAAACTCGAACAAAAATAAGAGCAGTATCGATCACACGATTCAATTCGTGTCACTCAATTCAGAGAAATGCGTTTTATTTTCCTGTTCACTGGTACGCCACGTATGATTTATTGTGTTTTGCTGTCTACTTCACTATTTGTAACCCCATTGGATATCACACTAGATACGTTTGTGGGAAATACAACACGTTGCTTGGTGAGAGACTGAGTTTTTAATTGTTAAAGAAGTGTTTTTTATAATGATTCTTAAGTGATTCTTCATTAACAGAAATGGACTGACTATTGTCGTAGACTGGTTGGAAATGATGCTACATTTATTGGGCGTGTGATTTAACTATTTACTGACGTTGCTCGAAAAACCGCTAAACTGAAGTGGGACTGGACTGGCCACGTTTGCCGCATGCCTAATGAGCTGTGGGCCAAAATAACCACTTTCTGGAGCCCTGATATTGACACAGCCAGAAGGCGTCGCGGCAGACCTCGTAGAAGATGGCGGGACGAGCTGGATAAAACCAACGACCAGTGGCCCACATTAGCCCTGGATCGAAACCACTGGAATTCATGGGAAGAGGCCTTTGCCCAGCAGTGGGATGATGCAGGCTAACAGTATCAGTATCAGCTTTAAATAATATTTATATATAGTAGTATCATCTGCCTAGCCTTTTCCCAACTTTGTTGCGGTCGGCTTCCAGTCTAACCAGATGCAGCTGAATACTAGTATTTTACATGGAGCGACTGCCTATCTGACCTCCACAACCCAGTTAGTACTGGGTAATATGATACCCTTGGTAAGACTGGTTGTCAGACTTTTTGGGTAACTGACTACCTGTAACGACTATCAAAGATCTACAAATGACAGCCGGGACCAACAGCTTAACGTGCTTTCCGAGGCACGGAGGAAACTCGGTATGTAATGGGCGGTCACCCATCCACAGACCAACCTAGGCAAGCACGGCTTAACCTAAAGATCGACTCGAGCGGCTGTTATTATTTTGCCACGAGCTCCTCCTATTTATATATAGTAGTATGACTTAAATATTTAAAATACGAAATAAACACAGTATTTAATAATTAGCAACTTCTGTATTCTTTTATATCAACATGATGTAATTTTTTATTAGCCCGAATTCCTTCCTCTTTTCTAGATGTTGCGCTTCTTTGTAATTTTTTTAACTCTGTTCGAAAAAGATAACCGGGGAGGTAAATGACAAAAAAACTAGATAGACATACACTAAAAGCCAAAAACAATACACTTAGCAGTAACTACATTAGAGAGGGGACTCGTAACTAAACTAGGGTGAACTAATAGACCAATTCACTACCACTCGATGTTTCGTTTCGATAGAATCGATTCGATTATTCCGATTCGAAGCGCACTGCCTGCGTTAATTTACTGTTTATCGATGTTTGTTTTAGGAAGCTCTATTTTTTGTTTTTTTTTTTGTTACAGCTGATGCATGCTAGGTTAGTTTTTACTAAGTGAAATATGGAGTGAATTATAGATAACAAATTATTCCTAATCCTTTAGATATGATTAACGTAAATAAGATTGCTTTAAAATTTCAGCAAGCGTTATTTTTTGACCTATTAAAACTACTTGTTATGTTTTTTAACCGACTTTCTTCAAAAAGGAGGAGGTTCTCAATTCGGTTGTATTTTTTTTTTCTTTTTTATGTTTGTTACCTCAGAACTCCGTCATTTGTAAACCGATTTGAAAAAATCTTTTTTCATCTGAAAGGATATGCTTCTCGATTGGTCCCATAGATTAGGATTAGACGGTTTAGGAATTTGGTTGTTTTCCTCACGTTAATTGTCACATCACGCGACGTCGCGTGCTGGCGCTCTAATGTACATCACGCGACGTCGCGTGATACTTGCTAGTTAAAGTCACACTTCCCGATTTCTGATTGAGCTGAAATTTTGCACGCATATGTATATCGCGAGACAATGCAATATTATGATAACATGGAGCTGATCTGATGATGGAGCTGGAAGGTGGCCATACGAACTCCATTAAAACGCCATAACACCATCGAATTTGGGTTCGTATAATTCATCTTGAGTACTTTGTCTCTAGACGGTACCCAGGGTCTGGTGATGGAGCTGGAAGGTGGTCACAGGTAGTCCGTAATAAAATGACACAATCCCATCGAGTTTGCGCTCGTATGATTCGTCTTGACGAGTACTTTGGTCCTAAATGGTATCCAGTGTCTGATGATGGAGCTGGGCGGTGGCCATAGGAACACCGTTATAAAACGACAAAACCTCATCGAGTTTGGGCTCGTATGATTGTCTTGACGAGTACTTTAACTAACTTCTAGTTACAATGTAAAAACTAATTCATGACAAGAATTTGTGTGGTATACTACAACTAAAAAGGGTAAAATAAAAAAACTTTCTGCGAAAACAAAACCGACTTCTAAAAAAACACTAAAAAGGCTAAAATAACTTTACTTTCGGAAGGACAAGGACAAGTTTGAATGTTAATAGAAGCATCATCAACTCCATTCCACATTTTCCTCTCATCCTAGAGCAGGGTTTAACAGACAACAACGTGGTCCGGTAATAGCTTTGTTTGTTACAAAACAAAAGGTAAAGAGGTGTCTTGAAAATCTCAAGGGTTGCGCCGGGAACAGGGGTGATGTCATTAAAATGGATGCAAGGGGACCCGCGCGATGAATTTTGACATTATACAGTAGGTTCTTTTTATGTTTGCGTGTAATATTTCTGGGTATGCAAGAAATCTGTGGTTTGTAAATCTAGTGTCTTTTAGCTTTAGGCAGGTTAGTTTGTAGTTTTTGTGACTGTTAAACTTCGTGCAGACTATAAGCGATTGAATTTCCAAAGTAGGATTTAGGTGTGGTAAAATATAAATAAAGAATGTTTTATCAAATTATATTTATTCTACTTGTCCCATGAATATTTCAGAATCTCATTAAAATAGAAGATGATCGATCACTTTTGACCTTTAAAAAAACTTCGCCAATTACAGGCAAAGGAAATCGGAGCACTCTGTATAATCGAAGTCGGACTTTTAAAAGAAATTCGTTAAAAAAGCCGATCCGGTATTACGGCTTGTCACTCCCACCTGTCGATGGCGTGATTGTAAAAATATTGTTGCTGTGTACAAGAATAATGTCGTAAGTGTCAGTTATAATGTCGTATTCAAAATTGTTGAAACACAGCTGCAGTTTTGGGTTAAGAAAGTAGCATTTACCTTTTGTTTTGATTAGCTTTGGGACGAATAAAGTCGCTTGCTTTTTTATTATTTAAGTAGTACTGTAATTTTATGTTTTGTCATAGTCATTATTCGCTCAAATCTTGATAAAATGTAAGATTTTTTGTTATTTTTTTTGCTTTAACGTCGTCAACTTACGTCATTTTTATTATTAACCGAACTCCATTTTATAAAACGATTCTTTTAAAAAAATTCTTTGATTTCGTCCCTACTTGGATTTTGATCAAAATTCTCAGCATCAAAGCTGCGAGAGAAAAGGAAGCAAATGAGATAATAATTGCTTTCCGTATTATTTGCCGACGTTTCCTTTGAGGGGCATTACCTATGGACTTGAAACCGTATCTGTGCGATAATTGTACATTAATTAGCTATCGATTTGAGGGTATTTGGTATTTTTATCTCAATTTTGGGGGTCGTTCTAATTAATTTCGGAATCACCCTATTTTTTTTGTAATCTTTCTGTGTAGGGTTCCGGGAATCTTGAATAGGGATTACAAAATGTGGTTTGTGTCATTGTTGAATCTTTTGCATTTATAAACGCGACCAGTCTGCTCATGAGAGATTCGTAATTTATTGTGAATTTCATGAAAAACTTTACAATCAATAAAGTTAATCTTTGGCACAAACTTTTGCTTCCAAGAAAGTCCATATTTTTTACATGTTTTACGTATGTAACATAGTAACAAATAGGAGTTGAATAAAAAAAAAATAAGGGTTTGAAATGTATGTAAAAATTAAATAACATCAACAAAAAAGAAACAGCCATATTTTATCTAGACATAAAAAAAAAACAGTCAGGACACAGAAAAGCTCAAAGCAAAATGTCCCATGTACCCAACATATTATTAAACGACATATTACTACCAATTCCTAGACAAAGTGATTTCCCTCCGACTTCCATCTACCACAATAAAGCGGTATTCACTTGTTTTTCACCGTGAGTCGACAAGCAGCGCATAAACTATGCATCGCTAGGGTTGACGGCGAACAGTTTGTGGGCAACAATAAAAAATCCCTTAACGCGAGACAACGGCGGCGGGCGTAGGGTTATCCGTCTTGTTTGCCCCTCGCAACAGACACGGCGGAGTAGTGTGGATGTGCCTTCTTAGTTTTAGTTACTGTTTCTGGAGAAGAAAAGCTAGAGGCAGTCTTAAAGCTTGGTGGTCAATGTTAAAAGAAAATGCAAAAGGCATTCAAAAAACATGGTAGTCAATGCTCATTTTTAGGGTGCCGTACCTCAAAAGGAAAAAACGGAACCCTTATAAGATCACTCTCTTGTCCGTCTGTCTGTCCGTGTGTCACCACCGATTTTCCCAGGAACGGGTAGACCTAGCAAGTTGAATTTATAGTAGATTCTGAAGTCTATAGTCTCTATTAGGTGTACAAAAATCAAGGTCCTGAGTCAACACGATAAAAAGATATGGGCAAATTTAGATTTTCACGAAAACTTGTAAGTACCAAAATTTACTACCTTTTATATTTTTCGGAATTTCCCCTATACTTGTACTGTAAGACCTTGCTTTTAATCAAAATTGACAATTCTAGGTCAACCGGAAGTACCTTATGGGTTTTGAGTCGAAAACCTCTATGGTGGTTCCCGTTAATCTAGAATCACACAATTTGGCAAAAAGCAAGGCCTTACAGCACAAATAAAGAAAAATTCTACAAAAATAAAATAGTAGAAAATTCAATAAAAAAAGTTTATGATTTGTGTGAGTGAGTGATTTTCTTCTTTGTATGTGTATCTATGCCGATGGGCAAATCCTCTTCGTTTTGTAGTTTAGGACTTTTGTTGCGTCGCTTTTTATGTCTAACTGACGAATTGTGTAATTGATGAAATCTTGAAAGTTTTAGGTTGGGTTTTAGGTTTAGTTGGGACGGGTAAATTATTTCTAATCTTGGTAGTCCATTTTGGAAAAATCATTTTGGTAAAAAGCGTAGTGAAATTGCGAAATAAAGCTGTAATTGATTTATATGGGAATCAAAATTATTTCCTCTCAATGCCATGTGACCAAAAGTCTACATACTCACTACGAACCACTGCCCATACCATTTTTTTTCCATTTAAACCAATCCATCCTTACCTTTCCCCCAACAATACACTCATTACGAATTTAACAACTTGCTACCGACATACTCAGTCATGTAGCCCGTTTTTATTGAGTTCGTCATTGCTCGGCACCGCTCGGCTACACTCGGTACTCCTCGACGCGGTACGGTACCGACAAGGGGGACTGATAGCATTTTAAATCAGGTTAAGGTCAACAACAACTGGCTTCGAACGGTGTTCACTTTGATTCGAAAAAAGCTGGCAAAAACGGTCACTTTTAGGACCTTGTTTAGATGTCAAAGTTAGGCTTAGATATGTATGGGAGAGAAATGTTTGAATTCGGAAACTGCGTCATTTCCCGGGAGGTTTTCTGACAAAGCTGGCATAGGTTATTTGCAGGATAGGTAGAATAATGTATATATGAACATAGTGTCTATGATTAAGAATAATGTTTGACGATCTTCTAGAAGAATATGCGCTGACACATTAAAAAAACTAAATACTTTAAGTCATATTTTAGACCATGATAATGAAGAACAAGAACAACTTTTGTTCCAAGACTTGTCAATCTGAGTCCTAACCTAAAGTAGTCATGTCATGACATACAATTAGGCACAATTTATCAAAACTCCTAATTGAAATTAACAAAAACATAAACATTTGCTTAACGAATAAAAGACCCAATTACGTATGATAGCAATCATCGAATCACATCTCGATTGTTAATTGAAATAATGTTATTCTGTAATTTCTATAAAACCGGAATGTATAGGTACCGTTTAGTTTATTGATCCTGGTAATAATTACAGTAGTAGGATAATTACTGTCTTATATTAAATGATAGAGTTTTTTATCTATTCTCTTAAGATGTAATGACGGTTGTGATGTACGATGTGGTTGTTAATAGTCCTGTTCCTACTACTAAGTGTTATTGCACTGATAGTCAAACATTAGTGTAAAATGATAGAAATCAATTTAGTGTTGTAGTTAATTCTTTAACAATTTATTTAGCAGGATTAACAGTGCATTAGAAACCAAATATTGAAAGATGAATATGTATCATAATAAAAACACTTTCATTGTATTATCGAAAACATTTCTAACTTTGAAGAATAATTTAAATAAGATATCATAATTTAATCACTGCATACCTTAAGTGATGTGAAAATTTATTTCAATGTAGGTACTGTCGTTAGATAAATCGGTTGTAACAAGAAAGAAAACAAGTTAATTCTAGTGCTTATCAACTATAAACGTCCGTTTCCCACCATTTATCTCTTTTTATAAAGAATATGAACGCAGGAAATTCTCCCATTTATCTATTTCGATTATTGCTTTCACCAATTTACGATAATACCTCCGTTTCAACAAAAACGGTCGGCTATTTTTCTATCCCCTCATACAAACCAGTTTTATTTATACGAAATAGTTTCGCCAAAATCACTGCATAAACCACTGCTCAATAAATAAAATGGACCGAACCTGTCCGATTCAGCGTCAATAAAAACACATCCCAAATGTAAACGAGAACGATGCATGAATTCTTCATTTCAAATTGTATGGCCATGTTAGGGCATTATCATTTTTAGTGCTTGCCACACTGGTATATTCAGATGGAATTTTTGATGCACTGGCGACACAGCCGCGCTGCGATTGGCCGCCCTGAATATTGTATGAACCAATCACCGCGTTGCGCTTAACGTTGCATTCCAATTTGAAATCGTGAAGGCGGGAAACAGCGACAAAGTTGTGTGTTTTGCAATGGCGTGCAATAGGCATAATTTGTTGTTACACAATCAAATTGGTTTTCCGAACAGGTATGTGGTGGCATAGCGCGGGACATAATTGGAAGGCCGATTATTAGGACGCAGTAAGAGAATTTCCTGCGTTTTATTAGTATTGTGAGTACATTAGTGTCTTCTAACCACTCAGCTCCCAGGTTAATAGCGAATTAAAGTGGTCTAGTAATTATTAATTGCAAAACTGATGCTATATCTTTGTCTGATAAAACGAGTACTAAGCATTAAAGAGAATATAACACTTATGTTGCAGAATTGATGCGATATTTGTTTAGAAATGTTAAGGTAAAAAGGTTTTAATGACAAGAGTCGCGTAAACTAGCCGCAACGTAACAAGTTCAGACCTCAAGGCCGGAAAAGCGCTGAAGAAAAACGCAGCATTCTTCCATCTCGAACTCTCGATGTAGTATATAACAAAATTCGCGCACACGAAATCCCAATTTTTACCAGTAACTATGTTATTGTTATAATTAACAATATCTCTCAAACAGTGCACTAATTGTTGTATTATTTATTAGCGGGCCAGCCGATGAGATAACCTCTGCCACAACCGAAATTATTGTTCCTATATTTTGTGAATCGCTATCTGTTATATTGTTATTGTCTCCACTCGTAATTGGGGCGTGTGCCCGGTGGAAAGTGAATAAAAAATTGCAGTCCTTTAGCTCGAGATTATAGTTCAACGGTCATTGGAAGATAAGATGATGGTGGCATGATGATTTTTAATACAGAGGCGCCACTTCATACTAGGGATATTTACGCATCATACTAAAATATGGCTGAGATTTGCTGGCTTTGTTCAATTCTGGTAGTAGATTCATAGAAATGACCTTGAAAACGACGGTTAAGTAAAGGCTTATACTCTTTTGAATTAAACAGTTTAAAACTCAAGGAAACGAAGCAAACAACACAATGATAACAAGCTATTATGATGTAATCTTTAATTGTGAATGTTTTTGTCATTTTTGGGACACAAAGCACAATCACTGACACAGTGAACTGCCTATCAAAGCACATAAAAATTTAGTGGTCTTGTAACATTCCAAGACTAAACTTGGTATAATTATTTCTTTATACAGACAACAGCTCTCTAGTGTAGAAAATAGATCAATAATTGGAGTTAGTAATAGGACTGGACGGCACTCATTTGATGAAGAGGAAAACTTAATAACTCTGAAAGTTGATTTAGCAATCACACGCCTTGCGCATAGCATAAGCATATAATGTTCTCCCACTGCTGGGACACACGGCCTCCTCTCTATGAGAGGGAATGAGCTTTAATCCACCACGCGGGCCCAGTCTGGGTTGGTAGATGTCACATGTCTTCGAATTTTTTGGTTCTATGACATGCCGGTTTCCTCACGATGTTTTCCTTCACCGTTTTGAGAGCAGTGGTGATGAATAAATTACTCAAAGTAATGCGCCTGCCTGGGTTTAAACCTACGACTTACTGTAAGCCGCGTCCACTGGGCCACCGCTGCTCTTGCCTAGCGCATGCTATTTCAAAAATAGACTTGAAATTCCAAACAAATTGTCACACAAAACATTAAGATTACCGACATTCCAACAATGAAAACAATTTCAATTTGCACAATTGTAGTGTTCATGTAACAAGCGAACAATTCAGTGAACAACGTGAGTTCTGTGTTCCTATGTGTGGGGCAAATCTTTGCAGAAGGCGACTTTGTGAATACTATAAAGAGTTATTGTGGTACACAAAGGAGTATTGTCCTCGCCTTGTTGATTGTCTCTGGTCTCGTGACAGAGACATGTTAGGTGTAGTTTATTGAGTTTACCTTGAAATCTGTTTTGTTTCAGTATTGATTCGTATGAGTGATGAGATGTTTTGAAAGTATGAGGAGTAGTGGAGAACAATCTGATATTGGATGGAGTTAAGATCGAGTTGTACTGTATCCTTTACTTGTTTAAACGACGAAATGATTTTCCGTACCTAGTGTAATTTTGAAGTTGGTCAAAGAAATATCAGCTACAACAAGCGTACGCATCGGGACATTACTGTTAGTTACTAAGGTATTCTAAATTACCTTTAAAACATCAAAAATAAAATTAAAAAACCATAGAACACATTACTTAAATTGTCATTCCCATCATTATCCGTGTGTTAAAACATTTCTCATGGTTTAAGAACAAAAACGGTTAGAACGCCTCCGGGCGTCCATCATCAGGTTTATAAATAAGGTATTCATATTAACTAATGTTACGTCTTCTGTAATCTGTAACATTATATTGTGCTTTCTGGTTATATATCACTGTACAAATTATGACTTTGTCTATTGTTAACGTTTTGTTGACTGATGTCGCACAAGTGAAGAGCTTTCAGCAGATAGGACCCTAAACCAAAAAAGTTGCGGTTGATCGTAAGAATGATAGCATAGCGACATACCCTGGGTAGTATTGCCCATGGACACTAGTTCGTATGCGTATACAAGAAATCTCTAAAATTAGCTTAGTAGACAATCTCGACGATAATTGTTTAATTTATTTGGAGTACATTGTGTTATAAGATTACAGTTACTGTAATTTAATATTGTAGTAAACTACTACTGTAGTAGTTACCTCAAATTCACTGAAAAGTTATATTATCATAAGTTTTCCCAATGGCTCGCCGCGTAACAATTCTCGGACTTTTATCAGTTTCAATGAAGACCGTCTCAATTATCCATATTTTGAAACCCGCTGTTCTCTCGAACCTTACCCCACAGTTTGAACCCAAAGCCAGCATAACGGAGATGGATTGTAGCACATTACGGGCTCACGTCTTAATCTCGTCGGCGGCTATTACGGTGCCTTTAATTAGTGCAGACAATAGTCCGCGCCGGCTTTAATAATACGCCAAAACTGGCCCTTATTGTCTCAGCTATGACTTATTTATCTTCTAGGATTACAATTGTTTAACATGCTCTATAATTGATGGTGAAATAATAATTATTGTTGCTGCAATGATGTATGGTGATTGATTGATTTCTTGTTTTGTTTCTGTAGTTTCTTGTTTGTAATTAGCTAGTGATAGCGGTCTTGTATCTGACTCACCTTTGCTGATTAGAGTGAGATTATTACATTTATATTCGCTATCTATAACGTCAGTATTGTAAGAACTAACCTCGTTTTTATCAGAGATTAGTTGACCGTTTTCTGTTTTATCCGGAGGCACTACTTTGTTAGCTATTTTGTCGTCTACATAATGGCATAATATCTTCGCAACTGTTACATCAACACAATTAATTGAAGGAATATTTCATTCAGTATATTCCTTTCCTTTAACACAAATGTTTACATCTCAATTGAAAACAGTTACGACAATGTTTCTCCTGGCAACGTACAACAACATATCCGCGACTACAATCACAGTTATCAACAAAAGCTATTAATTACTGATAACGCCACTGATAAGGTTGGCACGTAAATATTGACATAGATCACGCATGACACCGCCTTAACCTTTATTATAATTATCTTCTATTATTGAACATAATCTGTAAGTATTAAAATCTGTTAGTAATTTGTGCATGTATCTATCGTAATTTTATCTACCCGCAGACGCCAGAAAATGGGCCTCTTCTTGACTACCACAATAACCATTTCGTGAGAGTAATATTGACTGATAGGAACTTATTCAACGCGTTGGCGATCTCAGCAAAATATTGTTACTTACACACAGGTGATATCGTCTATTTTCTCTTGAGAAATGTTGGTACCTTCTAGCCTACCCTTATGCAATGTATTGATTCTACGAGCAGCGAAGGCGCGCCCTAAGATATGCAGACAGTTATGTTATGCCAGGTGGGAAGCAGGATCTACAATTCTAGACATCTATACTTAATATTATAAAGAGGTGAAATTTGTAAGTTTGTATGTAGGGGTAATCTCTGGATCTGCTGAACCGATTTTGAAAATTCTTTCACTAATAGGAAGCTAAATTATCCCCGATTATGCCATAGGCTATACTTACAACGTGCCCGTGAGATAATTTCCGACCAAAACGCGAGCGAAGCCGCGGGCAACAGTTAGCCGGTTATATTCTTACAATTACGATAAAGCGGAATTACTTCAATGATATTGAGGTAAGCAGTCTTAAATTAAGAGGGCTTAGGTCTTAGTATCGTTTACCTAATAGATTGCATGTCCATCGAACTTTGTAGCTAAGGACCTCAAGATATTTATAGACGATTTACATTTAATTGCTCAAGATTGCAAAAAAAGACGCGAACGGATCTAGTCTGTATCAGATTTCATTGCAGAACCTACCTAGAACCCTATTAGTTCTGGAAATACCTTTTATAACAGTTCTATGTATACTAGCATCGCTAATGTCTCTGGACTATTGATTAATCTACGGACTTTGATACCATGTTCAATTCCGGGCAGGTTTATTACATAACTAATTGAACAGAGTAATAATAGCAGATAGAAAGGCCAATAATAAACTAGTTTCCGATCGTTATCCAGACGTTTTATCTCAATTATACTTCGGTTTATAAAGCTTTGATAATAAAAACATATTTTAGTGAGTCGACGAATAGTCTGTCTGTGTTAGTCAATAAAATTGGAATACAACATGGCGGATAAAATGGCGCTATTTTCTGCAACATTTATAATTTAGAAGTCAATATTGAATTTGTTAAAAACATTATTAATATTGATGGTGACAGGTATAATAATAGAGTATTTGATAAAGTTGTATAAGCCATTAGATTAGCCAAATTTACCGAATATGGCTACATAATGGAAAAGTGTGTAGGCATGCCAAGAGCTTTTGTTAGAACATTATTTTAATGACTAGAATATTTTAACAATAACAGCCTACTTCCGCAGGCTCTAAAACAAAAATTATTAGCAGTAATCTAACCTTATTGAACTATTACTTAAAATGATTAAGTATAGTATTAGCATAATGAACTTCGGGACTTGCATAGCTGGTGGCTGGAGCAAGACATAAGATTTTCTGTGCGTTGTTACTCAGCCCATATGCGATTATTTAGTATTGTTTGCATCTATGCAGATTAATAGTCGAACTTATGATTAAATACTAGTGTAATGATCTCGCTAAACATGATCATGTTTTCATTATAATTCCAAACATACAAGAGGAAACAGCAAATCCTTCTCAACTGCATCGTAATTTCGGTATAAACGATACGTTTTTGATCAGGAATGATCAGAACAATGTTAAAATTCTTAACCCAACAAAGCCACGAAAAGCGAACAACATTTACTAAAAAGAGACTTAAACAAAACGCTTGACGAGCATTAAACTGCAAACGAGCGTAATTAGTCCGGTGATAATCTCACGCTTAGCCGTTGTCTTAACGCATTAGCATCTCGCCGACAATAAACGGTGGAATTGTCGCTTTACACATTCGTTGAGTACCAGCTACATAACCACTTCTAAGGAAATGAAGCGCATTATTACAGCAGGTTGAAGTAATTAAATCATGTATTACATCATTGTTATCAACATCTACTCAGGCATCTAACCCTATCTTCATTGTAACGTCTTTAGCCAAATTAAGATTTACTTTGTAAATGTATACCTCTATCGCAGTAGTGTTTTTCTTGACAGTCGCCCCGGGCAACACGCTTATTGAAACAAACTTGTCCTATTTCACTTAATCATATTCACACTTCATAAGATTAATTTATTCGAAAATTACGATAATGATTTTCTTACTTCAATGAAACAGTAAACCGAGTAATTACTGTTGTATATTTGTCGTTCCTCATTTTTTTAGTCCTTTACCGTCTTCGGCCGTAGTTTTGACAAGAATATTTGAATTCAAGCATATTGGTTTAATTGCTACTTATGCTATTCTACATTAAAGTTATAGGCTGTAAATAATTCTGCGACCACTTAAACTGGCGTAAAATTGTAATAGTATTAGCTATGAAACTAGTAAGCAAACGTGGTGTAGTATTATAAATAACATGTTTTAGATGACCTTTTTATGGTGGCTATTGAACTATGTCATGATGGTACTAAAAAGTTAATAACTGTTGTTTACGAAAAAAAATGTTTTTTGAACCTTTTCGTTTTTTTTTCTTGTTTGACTAGTTTGAACAATTAAATTGGCTTGATTAGACCATACCTGGGTACTTTCTAGTTACGGAGATATGTGTTAGGGGTCAAAGTTCCAACTTTATCCCAAGTTTTTTTTTAAATATATGTTTTTAATGTAAGATTTTTACTTTAAACACCTCCACGACCCCCATGCTATTCAATCCATCCATCAGCACAATGTTTTGAGTGCGTTACATTGAGTCCTACTGTAGAACGTGATTTTTCACCCAAACCAAAAGTCGTTTCCCAGCAATAATCACCCTGTATTAAATGTACACATTTCGTCAACTCTTTTATTCAGAAATGTTTAGTATTAAGTTTTCTTCTGAGGTAATTTCCATAGAAACAATTTTTTCAATATTTGCGAAGTAAAATAATAAAAACCAAGATCTCCCAAGCAAACCCGCTGAGCGCAACATACTAACGTCCTTTACGATTTCCGTCACCCGAACTCAGTGGACATACTTTAACGTCGGAATATCTATAAAAGCCTAGTTTAACAAGCGTTTAACGCTTTTATAGTAAACTTGCGGTGGTCCTAACATTGTTTTTAATGTGCAGTAATATGGCTAATTAAATTCTGGTAAACGACTAACTTGAAATGGTGTAAGTGTCTCCGTTTTATTTTAGTAGTCGACGGCGGTGCTTGTTCGAGTAATGAAAACGGGTAGCGTGTTGCATCACTGTACCTATTAGTGGACAAAACAAAAGGGATAGAGAATTGCGGGTAATTTTAGTTGCCAACACTGATTATGATATTGTTTTCGATATACGAGATAAGACTCGTTAAGATATTCCTAAGATTTTCACTACTTTTGGTAGCTGCAGTTAAAGCTGCTGATTACAGCAATCAGCATAATGAAATAACTTCTGTTATCAGAGCATAAACTTACGCTTGTTTTATTATCAATTAATCAAAATTGAACATGAATGTTTATGCAAATGTAATGTTTTAAAATCAAGCCGTTTTGTTCTGTACAATCAAAAATCGTTGAACCAAGCGCCCACAAGAATTTCTTGTTAGTGCAAGAAAAGTAATGATAAAATAATCAATTACGCAATGGAAAGCATACCGGACCTAGGAAACGAGCCCTAATTTCACATAAACACGTTATCAATAACGAGATGAATATTAAATTATCATCTAAGAATGATTTCCGTATCTCTTTGTAAACAGACTGTAACAAAACATATGATATTAATGTTGATGTAGGAAACTATATTAGCAATAAGAAGGTGACAAGATCATTTAGCTCATAGTAATATAGTGTCTGACTTGTTAATGAGGTAGCGAACAATGATAGACAGAGGACAAGTAATTGTTACGTATGTGTCTATAAATGTAATGATAGGCAATCATGCGGTTAATTTATTGTAGTTAAATGACTTTATATTGAAGCGGCAGAGAAGTCTAATCATTTTCGCAAATAATAAAATGTTGTAGACGAAATGGTAATAGATTTTAACTATTTCGATGCTGTTGTGAAGTTCACCGGATTGATTAGTGAAAAATATAATTGACTAGCTTATTATAACTTTCGTAGGTACTATAATACGAGTAATAGTAAGAAAGATAGGAGTATAAGATAAGATGTAAATTGCCCATAAATTTGTGAAGTATTATCAAAAATACGTAGGTATTTGTCAAGGAACGAATTATGAGGACTTATGCTTACGAGCGTCATAACAAAATAAAGTTTTTGACTTACTTGTTCTTATTGACCGGTGTGGTCGACGGGGTTGGCCTCTTCTCTTCCTTAATCGTACTATTGTTCATTTTCGACGTTAGCCTCTTCAACACGTCATCCATAGAACGCTTGTGAGGATTGCTCAGCGACAGAGCACTGTTGTGGTTAAGCAGTGAGTTGTTGTTGTTGCACAGTCCCAAAACCTTCGCCTCAGCCCCAGGACTACTGCATTCTGATGAGCCTCGTCTCCGAGCCTGGTCGTTCACTTGATGATGAAGACTTAAGAAAGATGATGGGACTAGAAGATTATTTGTCATGTCTAATGTTTGCTCAAATCGTTGCTTCTTTGACGGCCGTTCTTCTTCGTAATTCGTATCCTCCTCACTTATAGAACTCCTTGTAGAACAACTGGGCGAGAATTTGTAGTAGCTATGCTGCTCGTTGTCATCAGACTCCTGATGTTCAGGAAAGTCCAGGTTGGCTGGGCCGGCTTCGGGCTTCTCTGTTTCGGCGGCACCTTCTTGCAATTTCGACGGTGGTGACTTTCGTTTAGATGACATGTTTCTGGAAAAGAAAGTGGCAATTAGTAACTGAGTTATGTTGAAAAGCAATAAAAGACTAGCGGGAAACAGTCATGTGACATCTATTAAGTCTGCAAGACATACTAAGTGCTGTCAAGACTCAGGACTGGTTAATAGCTAGTCAGTGACGTCAAGTGGAGATGTCCTAATTATCCAGCTCTATTCGTTAGCATGGCTGTGTTCGTACAAATACTTGTAAATGCAAAATACAAACACGGTTTACAAGCAGTATCACTGTTTGATCGAGATCTCGGGTCAGACGTCAAACGTAGTATTTGTCACCCAAACTCCCCCGACTAGTTACGAAACTCGCTTCGTTAAAGCACCTAATTGGGCTCTACTAATTGTACTAATTGCAGTTACTGCCTCCTTTGGATTTAAGGTGTCCGCCAGTCCTTGTAATACCCGCCACTCGAGATAGATCCTTAAATACGACTTCAATTTCGTTGGTAACATCTATTTTGTTAAGGAATTAGAAGGGTGGGGAGGGCCTTCGTAAATTAGCTGATTTTGTATCTGTGTGGGTGTTGGTCTATACTGGATTGGCCGATATCGTGTGTGGTACTCTAAATATTGCATGTGTGTGTACGATTATAGACTAACATGTGTACTTTGATGCTGATTTGAGTTGGAAACGTCTTCATTGATTGTGTTAACAAACAGTTCCTTTGCGCATAGTGTCTGGTGGCTCTGCTTTGATGTTTGTCTACGTATCTGCAGTAAGTATTGATGTGATTATTTCGAAACATTTACGCGGTGTCATCCTTTTGCCGGAATGTTTCATCCTTTGAACTTCAGTGACAAATGAGGTAAACAGATTTAGAGGATATCCATCGTTACGCGTAGAGCTGTTTAGACTATTTTGGCATGGTCGCAATCTCTTTGTTTAAATGCCAGACTACTGCTGATTTGGAATAATTTCGGTTCATTCACATCTCTACCTAACATATATTAATAATCATGTCACCACATGACTATTTTAATTTTTAGTAGCAACTATTGTAACACATCCTTAATCAAAAATTACCTGATGTGACCTAATATTACTTATAATCTATGAAGAAGAGAAGAGAAGAGAAGTACCTACCTAACACTTAGGTACAGACACTATGACCTCAAGTCCTTTAATACTAAATACTGAGAAACTAGACTAAATCCATTAATAATTATTTACATACAGAACATTGT
Source organism: Eugnorisma glareosa (assembly GCA_947578425.1). NCBI lineage: Eukaryota > Metazoa > Arthropoda > Insecta > Lepidoptera > Noctuidae > Eugnorisma > Eugnorisma glareosa. Next base: position 10,636,665 of record OX387960.1, on the reverse strand, counting down.
TTATGTTCCCAAGTTTACTCGAAGTCTGCAAAGTTGGGACAGATCTGACAAGTAAATGAAGAATCAACATTAAAATTTTAAGGTCTATGTATAATAAGCGTTTATTTAAGTCAAAGTATATAATTAAAATAGTTTTGATTGACGAAAATTTGTAATTGAAATATTTGATGTTAGCTTCAAAATTAATATAAGTGATTCTGAAAAAAATAATCATCTTTTAGTTTATTGTTTTAGTTACTTTAGGGTATTTTAATGTGCAAATTTATATAATCTTTTGCGCAAAGTAAATACAATGTTGTTAAAAAGAAGAAAAGCTGAAATTGCTTTTATTTCAAACAAAAATATAATAGGCGTTTAACAACATTCGAAAATGTAGCAGAGGAAAAACAATTTTTTTTTTTTTTTTTTGTCGTTGTATATATGTAGGCACTTAGTTTTAATCTTCTTTTTAGCATTATTTTAGTTCTATTTGTAGTCTGTATATAATGTACATAGTAGATATACACAATATTTGAAATGGAATTTAAAGATACGGAATAAAAAAATAAATTAAAAGACATTTAAAATTACGCAACCAACAGGTGCCACAACCTACGATACCAACATATCGATTTATGTGTCAGTACGAGCAAAGAAAGGTGTCAAATCGATATTGACGTTAAAAGGCCTATTAGCACACTGGCACGACAAATTGTGTTAGTGCCCTTGAGACAAAAGGGGGTGATGTAAAACGAGAAGCTAAGAAACAAATGGAACCAGCAATTTTAATAAACAGTATTTATAATATTACAGAGTTTTTCTATCTATATCCAATCTATTAGAATTGGTACATAAAAATGATTCGTCTATTTTGGACGTTCAGAACTAACTGGGTTGTGGAGGTCAGATAGGCAGTCGCTCCATGTAAAATACTGGCAGGCAGCTGAACCAACTATGTAAGGGTCGGCTTCCAGTCTAACCGGATGCAGATTCGGTTAGACTGGAAGCCGAACCTTACATAGTTGTGAAAAGGCTAGGCAGATGATAATTGATGATGATTAATATTGCAATAATAGATTTGCACAAAAAAATATAATTTTAGGAAAACCTTCTGTCTAGGTAATTTTCCTCTGTAATATGTTAGTATCACAAAGTAGTGGTAAAATGTATATGTCCTATAACTTGATTAGTAACATTACATCACGCCTGTACCTAATTCCCGAGGGGATAGGCAGAGGCGCACCTTTACCTACACCTACTTTTCGCCAATTATGTTTAAGTTTCATGTAATAGGCGGCGAGCCTATTGCCATCAACCCGAACACAAATCCAGACTCCGTGGCTACTACTAAGAACTTCCTGATGGAAAAGCCCAATAACACTTTGCCCGACCTGGGAATTGAACCCAGGACCTCATGCTCAGCAGTCGCGCTTGCTACCACTAGACCAACGAGGCAGTCTACTAGGCTGACGGATAATACACTATAAATACATACAACATAAATAAAATGTATTTAAAAATGCAGTTGTTACCACCTCAACATTCACCTTTTAAATTAACAATTGCCTTTATTGACAGCAAGTTCTTACCTCGGTGGCAATAATTCAATTTGTTACGGCTGCGCTTCGACGCTGCGTTGTCATAAAATGTAACAATTAACTTATAAAACGTTCTACAACAAGTCTCTGTGTTCCAGCTTCTCTTAAAAGGCAGTGAAAATATTTGACTCCCCAGATTTTTTTATCAAAAGCAACTTATTTTCTTTTTGTGTTGCCTTTTGTGCATTTTAGTCCTCCTGATCGTTTTCGGTCACGGCGGTCAATCATAGCACAGATTAGCTATCGGCGTGGGAGATATTATAGTGCACAAGTGTGTGTGCAGGCACAGGTGCACTCTCTGTTCCTTTTCTCTAATAGTCCGATGGGACAGCAATCCAATATGACCGGAGAGAGATCAGGCGCAGGGCCAACGGCTCGACGTGCTTTCCGAGCCAACTTCCAAACTCCGGACTTCTGAGAAATTTCATTAAGTGAGTTGCTGTTTTGCTTTAAGAAGAATGAGTACTACATAGTTACTACCCATCACAAATTGTCAACAGTAGACAGTAATATCAATCAGCATTCACTTGACAATCGATCATTACAATCTAATTTCCGACTACACACGTAACTATTATTGAATAGTTCCACTCCGTGCAAACTTATGTTTCCCCAAGACAATGCAATACCATTCTTATTCGTATCAAGCTAAGATTCATGACAGAAGAAATGAATAAATATGTCAATTGTAACTACTAATTTCCTTTTCATTACTGTCACAATGACGTCACGCGGTGGCGCGAACAATATGGCGAAATAGCGGGAAATTTGACAGGTCAATATTACGTTCGGAAATGTTTATTTCGCTTCATTTCATTTTCGCGTTTATGATAATGTTAGTCATAATTTTTGGTGATTGACATTTACAAATATCTGTATTATAGGTAGCCGGAAATTCGCGTCAAATTAAATGCACATTATTTTTTAAATGATGTCAATGCTCATAGCATTGATCATGCCTTAATGTAATGTTGACTGAAATATATTTTCGAACGAATTTACACTCGTGTATTATTTTTTGAATTTATGTTATTTTGAGTTGGTAAGAACTTTATTAATATTCCTCAATTGTATTATTTCAGTCATATTTCTTAACTGAGAGTAATCTTATCAGAAGTTGCAATAGTTAGATATTGATAAATGGAAGTACACACAATCAAAAACAATAACTCGTAGCTTCAATGGTGCAACTCAATTTCAATTTGCAGTGGGGTGACGTCACAATGACGTCAGAGAATTGCCAGCAAATTGTTTTTATAAACGCCTCCCCTTGTTAAATGGTTTGCTGGCGGTGATAAAAGGATTAGCTTTTGTGTGAAAGATTTTTAGTTTGAAAGCAATGGTGATCTAAAACTAAGTAGGTTTATTTTAGTAATTTATTGTATTTAAAGTAGGGATTAAATTAATAGTTTTCTGTCAGATACCTAGCTGTTTGAAATAGCTCTGGAGCTAACTTTCATTTTTCAAACAGGCAAAAACCCTAAAACGAGTACATATGGTTTCCAAATCATAGACGTATAAGAACGTACTTATTCATCTTAGTTGGCCCTTCCGCGGGGATTCCGTTGCCATACCGCATCCTCAATTGCATCATATCATCATCCACCAAGACTGTTCTTCCACGATTCTACAACATTCCGCCACCAACCAACCATCCTTACGCAAACAAGTCGCACCAACATATCACACTTGCAACCGACTTTAATTTATACGAGAATATTAACTTGTGCATCCGTTTAGAAATTAATCTGCGAACGGGACGAACGGACATACATTTAAGTAAAGGTAACGAGTGCCTAGCCTCCAATCTATTTGACGTAGGAAATTGCCGACGCCCGTCTTAGATAAACGGCTAGGCTAAGGTTCTCGGGCTATGTATGCGCCTATTACAGTGTCATCTGGTGTAACTAAGTTGTAGAAAATCGCTCTTATATCTTGTAGATTTGCTGATTGATTGATTAAATTGCTTTTGCTTGTTTTGAAAGGTGAATGTGGTTTGGAAAGTAAGGATAATGTTTTGAATGTGTCTAATATTATGTTGTACATCATTGCTAGTTGTTTCTTCAAAAAAGTTTATCGGTAAAGGAACCTCTGTAATTAATTACGAAAAATTCAGTACTTATATGTATAACGCTGTAAAAAGTTCCATTAAACTTTTTATCGTTCACGAGCAAAATGGCATCAACACGGCCAATAAAAACACTTCGAAAAGAGACGTCAGAATAAAAACAGCTCAAATCAAATAAGCGAATAAAACTCCTGGAGACTCGGCCCAGTACAATGAAAATAAAAATTAAATAGAAAATATTGTGAAGCGTCAGTAATTGAATGAGGCACGAGACATTTTCTTTCGCTTTGGTGAGAAAAGAAAAAAAATCGTCGGCAGAAATCTTCCTGTAACGGAATTATTCGTATTCAATAATAAGTTTATTCACAATAAGGTGGAATAAAATGTTTGTAGCATTTCCCGCAAATTAGGTTTTGATTTTCCCATTTACTTGTTTGTTCGTTAGTATTCCAATTTGTTCGTTTAATTTATTTTTGTTGGTTTCTAGTGTTTAGTCATAATAGGAACTCAATAATGTACATTGGTGAAGCGACCCATGACATACCATGCTTCCTTTGCATCAACGTGACTCCCAGACAATATTTTCCTAATGAGACAACTATTTTCCAAGAAAATCAAACTTAATTTATTTCATATTTTCTCAATAGCAACCCCGAGGAATGAATGAATGCTAATAATAATGTGCCAGAAAAATTTTCAAAGAAAAATACAAAATGACATGTCAAAACAAGCACTGCATCACACAATTGGCTTCTATTGAGTGAAGCGAAGGGAGGTGGAATTATCGACGGCAAATTACAAGAAAACTCTCTCGTACAGAAACGACACGTGACACAGCTACTAGATATGGCTTCATAGTACGAAGGAATGAATACTTTGTAAATGTTTTTCTTTTAGTGAAACTGTGAATATTGTTTTGGTTAGTGTGTCACGTTTTATTATAGAAAACCATTTCTTTTATCCCCATCCAAAATAACCATGACCTGAACTGCCAACTGGAAAGCAATAAACTCACTAAAAACTTCTGTTTTATATAGGTTTTCCGGACAATCAATAACAATTGGATATTGTTTAGTTTCTCTAACCGCAGATAAAGAAAAGAAACCATCAGCTAAGCCAAAAGTCGTTAAATCTTAGTTTATAACGTGTTTGAAAAGGTTCCAGAAAGCATGCATAAATATTATAATTAAAAAAATATAAGTGTAAATAGTGGATAAACATGTGGACGAAGTCAAAATATCCATTCCATTCTGAAATGCTTACATAATTTGTCATGTGTAATATCTAGAAACCAAAAGTATGTCTATATTTTGTACCACACCACTTACTGAAACCTTTTGATCTCCAATAAACTTCTTTTCGAAATCGAAATATTGCTTAGCACTAAATTGTTTCTATAAAACGATTATTGGGAGGAAAATTGAAATAATTTACCTACGTAGCTAATTTACTTTTCCTTGCTAATAGAATATAATATTTTTTAAAGAAAAATGCAACACATCAGTTTTAATAGTACTTTTATCCACACCTACATACTTTTATTATTTAATACCTTCTTTGTTGCCAATGTGAACAGGTGTAACGTGTATTGTATGAAATATAACGTCCTCAAATACTTAGGAATTTTTTTGGAGCTTGCAAAAAACATTTTATTGTACTTTTTTTTCTTTTAATTTATCTGATATATTTTTAGGTCAGTAGGTGAAGTCGCTTCTAGTGAAATACAGATTGTTGTGAACATTTTCTTGTGCCTGACAATGGGGGAAATTACCCATCGGGTGCGCGACAACGCGCGTCGAGTGGGCGAACCAGCTCGCTAGTATGGAGTCTACTCGTTTATATTCAAAAGTTTTGGTTAATGTGTTCTGCATTAATGGCTATTTAGTCGTTAATATTTACATAATATCATATTGTAATACAATGCCCGTGAAAAAATCGGAACTTCTGTATTTTATCTGGTATTGTTGATTAAATTTTGGTTTTTCCGATGTGAATAGTAGTGTAGTAAAATTTTCGATTAGCGATGTAACTATGAAACGGATAGCTCTGCAGCCTGAACATTTGGCATTTAGAACTCGTGAGCATTCGGTATTTGCAGATTTTAAATAAAGCTTATGTTCAGCACTACACTTGTATTATGAGTGTGTATTTGATTCAAATTATTTCTTACTTTTTATCACACCTTATTGACAGAATCCATTTCCACCCTAATTCCCGACCCTTGGAGGGCACTGAGACGCTTCATGATGACTGGGAGACAAACAATGCAGTTAATACGACACAATGCCCAATCACCGGCAGCCATTGTAACAGGTTGCTACTTGTGCCTTTAATCAAGGTGCAGGCATTTTTCATGGCTATTGATTTGAGATCAGAAAAGCTTCTGTTGAAGCAGAGAAATTTTATTGAAATGTACCTACCTATAGTTCACGAAAATGTTTTATTTTATTTTATTTGATGCTGCTAACACATAGAAAAGTTCAGGCTATATGACGTTAAGCTGTGAAGAGTGAGCTATGTTTCGTGATTGTGGTGTATTAGTGAGTGATCTTCTATTAGAAAGTTAGATAGAAGTCTTTCAACATCAACAACATGGTTCTTACTTTCTTCATCGTGTGGTTAGTGCTTAACCTGGTGTCAGAGTTTTTAGGCCGCCCATGGGCCTCTGACTTGGCTTTACATGCCGTCAAGAAATATCTCTCAGGCATGCTGGTTTCCTCACGATGTTTCCCTTCACCGGAGCAAGTGATAATTATACAATACGCACATGAATCCGAAAAATCAGAAGTGCGTGCCTTGGGTTCGAACTTGAGACCTATCACTTGTCAGTCCGACGGTCACACCACTAGACTATCACTGCTATAAACAACATGGTGACATGGTGTGGCATAACATTTTTTGTATTGTCCTGTTTACTCTAATAAATATTTTTTCCTTCTTTAAAACTGTCTCACTCACTCTCATTCTCTCTCTTTTTAAATTCTTTTTCTTTTTTTTTCTTCTTTTTTTAAAGAAAGAAGGCAAAAGTATTTATTTATCCTTGCTGTCACTGGACAGCAAGGATAAATAGTGGGGCATAAAATTGGGCTTTCAGTCCCATATCACACATGCTTTCACCACCATACATGCCGATTAGTTAACTATTATTGCCTTATAACCCATACAGGTGGCACAGATAGAGAAAGACAGAAAAATATGGAACACCGAATATTTAATACTATTCCAGTACTGCGTCAAAATACTGGAAAACTATCGACTTACTCCTCCCAGCATCAATACAAGAGATAACATCAACAATTAAGGCGTATACAGACGGTACGATATTACGACGGCCAGAGATTTTCCCTAAACAAGCCCGTCTGATGAGAGTCATTGTGTTCCTTAGGTCACTGCGAAATGAATTGCTAGCGAAACGAACCAAATGAGAATGTAGTGCAGCTAAACGCCATTCAACTCGGTCGCTTGTTTCTTTTTGCAGTTTTTCATAATGTTGGTTGTCTTTTTATAATGTTACGTCACTTTTAGAAAATAGTTTTCACTGTAAAAAGAAATGGGGTGACGCTGTTATAAGTCTGTTGTAAGAAGGTAGTTGTATTTATGTACTGAGATATTTAGGCATTATTTATTTCGTGGGATAGCTAGGGCTCCTTCACTAGACGTGACAACCGAACCAAGAAAAAATAAAAATAAAAGATTTAAATCGCGATGTTTTAGACAGCAAAGAATCGTTAAAAACTATAATCAAGTGTCAATAGCATGAATTGACACATGATTCATTTGTTCGGCGTAGGTGTCTTCTTAACACAATGCAACAACGAAAAAAATAACTTTAATTACACATTAATAAGCCCATTTGAACCAGCCAACAGCTTTGAGGCACAAGCTACGACATTCATTACTTTTCCAGATTTAAAAAACGCAAACCTTTAATAAACCAACTAATTTAAAACACTTACCTCCAAATCGATGGAAATAAATCCATTTTCCATCAACTTGAGCACAAAAACCAACAGTAAAAGAGAACAGTGGATACAAAATGGCGAAGTAGAAAAATAGTTGAACATAACCGAGTGGTGCTTTCGAGTCAAGATGTGCTCCAAAGTTTCGCAAAGGAACGCTCAGAACTGAGGAATTTGGTTTGCGAGAACTACTTCAGCTTCCCTGATCCTTTGTACAGATGAATAAGTTTGATTGTTTGACGATGGGGCTGAAGTTGTAGAAAAAACATGCTTGGTGAAAGCGTACTTTGCATATAAAGGATCCTGGCAAATGACATTATATAAAGCGCGATTATGAAAGCTTTGTCTATATTATCTATACTAATATTTTAAAGAGGTAAAATTTGTTAGTAAGTTTGTATGTAGGGGGTAATCTCTGGATGTACTGAAACGATTTTGAAAATTCTTTCACCAATAGGAAGCTACATTATCCCCGAGTGCCATAGATTATATTTACAATGTGCCCGTGGGATTATTTCCGACAACAACGCGAGCTAAGCCGCAGGCAACAGCTAGTGAGTCATAAACTGTTATATGAGGCACGAGCACGATTGATTTTTGGAGAAAGAAAACCATTATGGGGAAGCCTGGATGAAGCGTAAGCTGGTGTTTGATCAACGCCCAGACTTAATACTTGAGGACTGTTTGATCAACGTATTCGTAATAATAGCCATTCAAATCGTAAAAATAACATTAGCTTCCATTAAAAGAACATCATTGCTCGACCAAAAAAGTAATGACTCGCAAGTCGTCGATTGTCATTCAGCTACTTTAAACATCACATTGTTTATACTACTCGTCTCATCTCCCACCCCTCAGGATAAAATAAACAAGTGCACGTCCTTTGACAGTGCAACACAAACAATTGTCCAAATCATAAACAATGGTTCACATCGCAAATATAACCGTCCCGCACAACGTATCCCTATGTATAATGAAGCATTCATTCTGCCAAACAAACTCCAACCAACCATATGCAATAATTCCATACAGGAGCAGCCAATACTATAAAGCTGTAACCCCCTATCATGTTACAAAGGATTCTAAATCGAAAATAGATGGCAGTAAAACCGAGAATTAAATGACTAACGTAATAGATGTAAATCCTTGGTTCGCTGACAAAGAACAGAAGCGATTTCACGACATCAAAGTGGAACACGACATATTACGCTACAAAATAAACACCAGAATAAATACATCGAAATGTTTGTTCGGAAATATTCGGCAATGGGGTGATCATATTCTAAATTATCTGTTAACAGAGGGTAGTTTGAAAACCCTTTTGACGGCAGGATTAATTTGCTGTTTGTGTACGTACAGTTGTCTATGTGAACGGATTTGCAATTAATAAGACTACCTATATGAATCTACGTCTGTATTAATTTGTGTCTATCTACATGCCCACCTACATATTATTGTACACACATTTATGTCCGCAAACATGAGCACACAATAATAGCAGGATTAAAACTTTTCTAACGAACTCAGATTGTTCCCGGATCGTCTGCGATGAAATCCGAGAGCAAGCTCAAAAATGGTAGGCTATAATTTGCACATAAAACGTATCCTAATGGCAACGTACGTGATCACTTATTCGGTGGACTCACAAAGCGGGCCATCTTCATCTGAAAGCAGACTCTGATTTAAATACATTATTCTTGTAATGACAGTCGCGCACCGGACGGAGGGAGCGCCATTGAAGTCGTAGAATACATTATTTTAATTCGTACCACCTCTTTGTGACCCCATCAGGGAATTAATGGATTCAAAGCCTTCTCTTCCGTTCGACAAAGAATAATTTACTAAGTAAATGAACGGACAGACAATCGCGTTAGAACCCGAGTTTTGTTTCGATTGTAGATTAAAGAGTGGCGAATCTGTGAAAGGGGCACCTTTCAATCTGAGCCTTTGTGCGCGTTATCTCTGTTAATTTTGGAAGGTCAATGAATAAAATACACAGTAGGATTTCATTATTCATCTTTGAGCTTTGATTACGTTTAACATTCAGTAAATAAAGCTTCTTTTTTTGTAAATCCGCATGTGAGCGTTTCAATAAATGCTGATTGAAGTTTGTGTGGGGTTCTATTAAGATATTGCATCTCATCGTGAACAGCGAAGCAATAATCTAAATTGAAATAGGTTGTGTCTAAGATGTACGCGGAGTTGGTCTCAATTCAGTATTCATTGGGAGCGGTAGAATAGAGGAGCTATCGAGAATTATTGTCAAATCTCAGGGGCAATGCGACCCGGTCGCTGCGACTCGACTAGGAAGGGGCACTATTGATGTTTTAGAATAGTGGCATTTGCTTACTTAAGTGCAATAGTTTTACACATCTCAAAGGAATATGACCTGATAACTTTAATGGTATTAATTTAGTAGGTATGTGTTGCTTGTCTATACTGCATGCATTTTTCACACGATACTGTTTCTTTAGTATACTTTTAGAAATACTCTATGGGCGAAATTCACCATTGAAACTGAACGCGTCGCGCACATCTAACTGCGTGTTTTCAGTGTAATCACTGCTATGGACTATTTATTCCATAAACAACACTGACACTAACTGAACGTGGTTTAAATGCACTTACTTTCAGTTTTATTCACTATTAAAAAATATAATGATTTACTGTTCTATATTGTTAATAACTCCTAAAATATTTACTCCTTAAGGCCACTTCACCCCTTTTCTCGAAACCGCGAGACGTAAGCTAGGGGCTAAGGGGTAGCGCAGACGATCGAGTTAACCCCTGGGGTCAGTTATTGTGTCATCACAGACTGACATCTTACCTTAGTGGTGCTTAAACTGAAGGATCTATATTAGTTAAGTAATGGGTACAATACTGGAAACAAATAGGTATCTGAATTTTGTATAATTTTATTGTAAAAAAAACTAGGCGTGTTTCTTAATATTTTCCTCATAAACGGCTTGGCTGATTTTGATGTTTTTTGTTGTAAGTAGTTATGAATTTACCTGGATGGTTTTCTAGTCATAATTAAATCTAATAGGTGGCGCTGTTGTCGTCATCCAGAAAATTACAAGACCACGTCTGGTGAGCTAGTACTCTGAATGAAGCATACAAATGTATTTATCATAATTTTGTGCTATGTGAAACCAAATATGTGTTTAATATGACATATTTTAATAAGGTACATTATAATTTTGCAAAACTTTAGAAATTAGTCACGAAACATTCCGTGATAAGTTTCAGCTCGGGTAAGAGGTAAATAAATTATATTGTATCTAATGAATCATTTCAATACCATTTGAGTTTGCACCACATTAATTAACTAATTAATGAAATATTGAAAAACTGACGTTATTATATATCTCAGGCTTTTACATTATGTGATAAGTTTCAGTTGGGGTAAGAGGTAAAATAAATTATATTGTAATGAATCATTTAAATACTTTTTCAGTTATCAATGCATTTTATGCACATTCATGAACTAATGAATGAAATAGTTCGAAAACTGATGTGAGTATACATATCTCAGGCTTTTTTCAAATCATAGCCTGAATTGAAACACCTATTGTGTATCTATTAATAAAGCAAGGTTTTCTTTACTTTTTTTTTGGTAATGAAAGGATGCCATTATAACCGTCTGTGATTAAGAAAAAAACTATTTCAAAGGTAAATCGAAACAGTTTTTCATGAAAACAGTACGTTAGTAGGGATGTTTCCGAAACAGGTCTAGATCTACTTTTAAGAGATTGATACGAAAGATTCCCTTACGAAATAAGAAATATACAAACACATAAGAAACACTGTACGTAGACAGGTACAACTTGACGTAAATGGCAGTGTGTCCGGGTTCCGTTTTTGCCATTTGGTTAAAGCACCCTAAAAAAACGCCCTACCAAAAGCCACAAAATTTTGTTTATCACGAAAACACATAGGGAAACGTGAAAAGTTTGCATCAAATAATATCGAATGATTTATATATTATTCATCCGCTTGGTTCAGGGAAGCCACTACACCGCTGTGAATAATTTAGTCTGCAGACACATATTATTTTTGCAGGGGCCGGCCGCTCGGCGTTTGTCCTATAAAATATCATCATTTGAGGACAACCGGGGGATGAAATCCTTGAGGTTAATCTATGAGGACAAGGTGGGGGTGGGCTGGACAAAATATGAGTAAAGTGTTTTTTCTTCAACTTTTGAGGGATGGTAAAAGGGCGTTCTGTTTTTTTCAAAATATAATTATTATTTTAGTGTAACATAAATTGGCATTATAAGTTAAAATAAATTGTTCTGTAAAACAGAAGTCGGCCCGACGGTTTACAAAACCAATACAAAAGATCTCTGAAAGAAAGTTTCGTTTAGAAACGAAATTAGGTAAATTGGGAAAAAAAATAAGTTAGGCAGGTATTTCACTAATAGTAATTTGTATGTCCTAACCCAATTAAGTATAGTTCTCATTCAATAGTAGTGCACTCAACAAGTAATTAATAACCAAACAAAGAGCAAACTAACTGTTTGTTAGCTACAGACGCAAACTACACCGTACGCGTCCAAATGACATGGAATCAATCTGCCGACACAATGGCTCAATCTGCAGACGCTTCTAACTGAATTACTTCAGAAACCCACGACTTACGACTAAAACCATTATTAACCCCTTTCAAGTCACAATCGCAATTTGCGGTTATTTGTCAACCCGTTAATGCAAAGTAAACGAATTTGTTTAATATTTCGGCTTCATTTTAACGTTAAACGTTTGGTTGTGGTTTGGTGATTGCTTGAAAAATGCTTGTTTGTGGTTTGAGCATATTGTGATGGAGTTTTTATGCTCTTGTAATGTTAGTAAGTGTGAAATGTGCGGCCGTTTTGAAGATCTTGTGTGTAAATGTTTTGTAATGGACTGTCTGAATGCACTTTAATTTTTGATGTCGAATGTTTAGTTGAGATGGGAATGAAGTGACGTTAATCTTCGAAAGAAGAGATATCTTAGGAATATCTCAACCCGTGGTCAAAATATTAGTAGGCAAGGTGATGGTGGGGTGATTCCCCAGGACTTTCAGCACTTTCGGAAGATACACATAGAAACAAAGTAAAATTAGAACGGGCATACAAATACCTTGGAATGCGTGTTTCAGGAATTTTACACTGAATTATAAATATCAAGACAATAATAAATCACAACTATTTCACCACAATGCTTTGAGCAGGCTGTAATGAACGTTGCATACAAATGAATTAGTCCCTAAACACGTCAGCGGCGAACTGTCACAAACATTAACAATTGTATGGAACAATACGCTTTCGCTGAACTTAAGAACAATAACACTACATTATTGAAATGAATAGAGCCACACAATACGTTGGAACGAGGCGAAACTGCACGAACTGAGGAATTCTCAAGAGAAGTCAGGATGGAAATTGTAAGGTTGTACTCAATAGTAAGGGTAGAACATGGAGGCTTAGCACCTGCTTCTGAAGAATAGTAATGAACGATGTTGACTAATAATGCTATAGTAGGAACAAAGTCTTTTTCCAATCCTAAAGATATAATGAAAAATTACAAAATTATAAAACTAGATGTTATAACAGATACAGAAGAGAGACGCACACTGAATGAAAATTTAATAAACAATGACAATAAGGCAACAGATAATGACGTAAAAAAACATGTTACTGAATTACATTAAGCAGAAACGTTATCAATTATTGAAGGAACGAAAGCTCTCCAGTATAGTCAAATCGAATAATTACATAATCATCCCAATAATCGTGTGACCAATTTCTTCGCAATAGACTTGTTTGAACCCAATAAGTGTGAGATGAAGTGGAATAATTGATCCGACAAACAAGAGGGCTCCGCGGTGCGTCGATACATCGGCGTTCGATTCGATACAGACGTTCGAGTTAGAATCGATTTCCGTGATGTGTGCACTGTTGCCTTGTTATGTTGTTACGAAGAAAGACGTGTTTTTTTTTTAAGATTGGAATTGTGATAGTGAATTTATGCTTGCAATTCAACTATGTCAAATAACTTCTGAATCCGTCCGATTTTTGGAGATTTAAGAAATTCTGTAAAGAGAAGATGATTCAGCTGTAATGAATTCCAATCAAAGTAAAATTAGACTAAACAATAAACCGGAACACGAAACCTCAATCTAAAAATGGTACGAAAAAGAAAAAATCATGTGTGGTCCGTTTTTCTGTTAACCTGTTTTTGCTAATGAACATATCGTGTAAAAACGATCGTTACAGTCGCTTGAAAGATAAATAACCATTCAAATTCCTGAAGTCGCTCCCATGTGTTAAAGTGAACAGTACAGAAAGAACAGTTATTATGCTTGTCCTATGTCAACGATAAAATCCCAGCATTGATCGTCGACATTTACAATTTTGACACAAAAATTTTGTTCCCGCCGGGAACGTAATAGATACAATTTTTTATTTCTTCCTTTAGATTTTAATGAAAATATCGGACATTATCAACATCCAATGTCTGGGAAACATTACGGCGTCTATCGGCTTTTAGACATCAAAAAGAATGTTTCTATCGATAACCATTGATTAGACCCTCTTGTCACATCAAAGACGAGAGGTTCTATTGTGCGACCTCCAATAATATTTCCAACAATTTTTCTCAAAGAATTTCTATAGTATGTTTCTTCAATAATAGGATCAAATACGAAAGCTTTCTGATTGTAATTGAATGGACAACTCGTAATGATATTGACGTGAAGAGTGATAACATGTTTAATGATGACTTTGACGATCTGGTGATAAATGATGAGAATTAGTTGGACACATACCAAGTGTTACAGCCTCTTAAAATTATATATGATATGCAAAGTAACTTTTGTAAGAACACCGGACACATAAGTAATGCTGACGAATTTTAAAAAAGGTCAAGATTGCCATAATAAACATTAAATCTTTGCTAATAGCACATTAACGTATTATGTATTGTCATTTATATTCTTTGCGAAGTGAATAACAGTAAGTACTGAAAATTGTTTGAGTTCGTTTGAAGTCAAGTAGCGTGATATTGAACAGATTGTCAGTTTATTGCACAAGACTACGTTTTATGCATCTTGTATGTTCGAGTTGTCTGTTACGTCCATTATTCTTTAGAAACTAATAGTCTTGACAAACAACGGAAAAGCATGATTACACAAAAGTTACATAAAAAATGGGTGACTATTACCCAAAGTATAAGTTCGATCTGTTATTGTGAGCGCTATTGTTTTTGGCACCTCCACCATGTCATCGCGCCGGTCAGTTGTCATTTTGTTCCACACTAATAAATATCCTTCACTCCTAAATGGGTTCGAAGAAAATAATAAATAATTATCATTGACTTTCGCAGTTTTTTTTACAAATTTTATGTTTTAGACATCAAAGGGGCCTGAGTGGTGTGTGCAATAATTGGTCAATGTTAGGAGGCAACGACGCATGGCCTGCGCGGACGCAGTGCCAAATTGAAAATGGCGACAAAAAGAACATTGTTTATGTGACGCCTTATTAACGAGAGATTTATCGTTGACGTTCCTCTTAAAAGTTTTCTGTTGTTATTTTTTTTTTGACGTTTTAATTGTAAACCAGATGTTATCTTTGAGCTTTTGGTTAGTTCAGAAAAAAAATAAGAATCATATTTTACGAAGAATAAAATTTAAAATCTGCTGCAGAACATAATAAAAGATTTCGAAGTCTAATATAATCGTAATGAGCTCAGCAAACCGTCCTCAACACAATCGGTCAATGTTTCAGATACAATTTTTTACTTTGACAAATTAAAATTACCCAAACAACGTGGCATGCGACTTTTACAATGACACATGAGCCATGCAACCTGCTAGCTGTCACCTCCACCAATATTAAGAGCCCCCTTAAATACAGGATGTGTCTATATTAACTGGAGAATTTGACAGCATTAGAATTACGAGCAAAACAGCAATTTTTATTTCATTAAGTCGATATATCACGGAAGATATTCACGAACAAATAGAATGTAATGTTGGCACAAGACACACACAACAAAGCGAGTGATAAATAAAATTATAGTTGGTACCTCAGGCGACAGGGATGTCACTTAGGTACAGGAAATTTTCAACAAAATCTTCTATATTATTGTTTTCACACCTTTGCGGTTTATTTTCCTGGATTCAAACAATGGATTAAGTCATTTAAACTAATTTAAAGCCAAATGAAGCAAGAACACAATAATTTGCTATCAGCAGTTCCCTTATTCGGTGTTCGTCGTATTTAATGAAGAATTTCAAATGGAGTTTCCTGTGGACAGGTTCCATGCGCATTATTAATAGGCATGTAGAGATTAAAATGACTTTATGGAAAATCTGTCTGAAGGAGCACACAGTTCTAATGATGACGATGATGATAATAATAAAAGATTGTTAACGCCTACTTGAAACAATAATCTGATTCTAATTATATGCAAAACTACAAACATACATAGTGCAAGCGAGTAAGGACTTTAAAACTCTTTGTAAAGAGTTCTCATTTGACCCATTTATAACCATCATCATCTGCCTAGCCTATTTTACCAAACTATGTTGGGGTCGGCCCTCACTTCCAGTCTAACCGGACGCAGCTAAATATCAGTATTTTACATGGAGCGACTGCCTATCTGACCTCCACAACGCAGTTAGTCCGGGTACTACGATACCCCTTGGTAAGACTGGTTGTCAGACTTTTTGTGCCACTGACTACCTGTAACGACTGTCAAAGATCTACAGATGACAGCCGGGACCAACGGCTTAACGTGTTTTCCGAGGCACGGAGGAAACTTGGTATGTAATGGGCGGTCACCCATCCACAGACCAACCTAGGCAAGCGCGGCTTAACCTAAAGAACGACCCATGCGACTGTTATTATTTTGCCACGAACTCCTCACCCATCGTAACCCATTAATAACCAAAACCTACCTATTTAAGTTTTATAAACTGTCATGGTCTAAAACATTATCACTAACAACCGGGATAATTACCATGTTTAATGTTTCTTTTGAGTTTCCGATATTTCGGCGCTCACCCGCAATAACTTCAGTTTATCCGTGATCATGGTGCTTGCAACAGCGCCATGGTGCTTGCAACCGTTTCTAGTGTTAATGATAAAACCTATTGATTCTGCACGCACTCGGCTGAACGCTGACATTTTAAAACGCGCATAGTGCTTATTGTACCTTATTTAATTCCCTTTATTTTTATTGTGCATGTTAGGGATCCTAAGATTTTTATTAACTATCTGTTTTTCCTCATGAGAACCTGTAATTGGCTCTGTGTTACGTAATAATATACGATTGTTATCCATCTGCTATAGCTGTCGGTTCTCCTATTAATAAATAAATTAAATTAGATAGGTTTCCTGAAATGATAGCTGGGGCACAGGCCTTACTCCGTGGGAAGAAAGGCCGTAAATCCACCACACGGACCAGTGCTGATTAGCAGATGCCACATTGCTTCGAATTATGAAAGTAGTGGAGGGAGATAGGAGGAGGTAGATTCACTTCACTTCATGTAGTCTGTCTTGTAGATCGCCAGCCCTAGACGAAAACAACTGACATTTTCTCCAACATTGTAGGAATATCGGTGCCATATGCACTGGCCTAATACCACGAGTGTCCATTGATATAGTTAGTCCTTTTAGTAGGGCGATTATTAACATATTACCCTCTTCTGAGACATAACACGACTTGCTCAGTCATAATACTGCCAGTGTTCGTGATTTCATAGTAAAATATCAAGAATGAGATCATTGTGTGTGTATGTAGATCAATTATTTGTAATTGATTAGTATTTCTTGGAGAGCATTGGTAGACTTCGCATTCAGTTTATCGTTTAGTACAGAATATATTGTTAAACATTAACAAGTTCATTTTTCGTCCGCAGTCCGCAGAATTTTCTAGTGTTGTTTTTCTAATTAAATAAAGATAATTATGAAACTATATTAGCTCTGCCAGGGTGAAAATAATGTTGTGTTTAACATTATAAATATCATGAAACCATCACATTGACCAAATCTGACGAACGGTCAGACATTG
Organism: Eugnorisma glareosa; assembly: GCA_947578425.1. Taxonomy (NCBI): domain Eukaryota; kingdom Metazoa; phylum Arthropoda; class Insecta; order Lepidoptera; family Noctuidae; genus Eugnorisma; species Eugnorisma glareosa. The sequence goes on along the minus strand of OX387960.1, from coordinate 10,619,005 downwards.
CAGTTGAAACAATGTTCCAACATTTTATTCAGTAGCAATAAAATCTAGTTAGTCATACACTAATAACAAAATACTGACAAGATTCTGTTATAAAGAATAACAAAAAAAAAAACGCATATAGGAAACGGATGTTGTTATATTTGACTTTGTGTCTGCATAACTGTTTAGTTTTCAATAAAAAAATCACCAGACGTACATTCGTTCTCAAAAATAATATTCTTCTGTTCGAATAAATATAATCGTAAAACCGTTAGTTCAAGGATTTTATTAATATCTGTTTATTTTAAAATTAGATGTATGTATCATTGGTTGCTTGAATCAACTTCTGTTAGGTACTAGTTTCATAGCTGTTTTAAACATACATGAATAAAAACTATTGTAACAGGCAGTAACTACACTTCCACCAACTTGTCTGTGCAGGCGGGAAAATACAGAAGTAAAATAAATGTACTAAGTTTGACATAACGATGCAAATTTTCTTGACAAGCAACGCCACCTTGAATTGCACACTTATAGTGGTCATACTGTTTTATAAGCAGTTTAAATTAAGAAACTTAACGTTTAAATTCTGTTGCACTATCTATGTCAAATAGGTCCTATCTAAAATGTCTATAAGATAATCCAATACCTTACTAATGCATGCCTGCCTATGCCTACTTTAAACATTTTCACATCATTGGTTTAGCATTTACTGTAAATTGGGCAAAAATAATGTTTCCTAGAGTTTTGTTAATTAGTTATTATCTCAACAAATAAAATTACTGGAACTGTTTTTCAGTTATTACGAACCGTGAAAATTGGATGCAAAAAATAATGGCGCTATTCAAGGAATTTCATTTATAAATACTGTTCTGGTAAGACGTGAAGCAAATTACGCATTTCGCGCATTGATCCATACCATAGGTACAAATAACAAGTAACAAGAACAAATAGTGACGCAGTACTAAACATGAATATAAAAATCCGTCAAATAACTGAACGCAATAATACTGACAAAACAGGAACAAAAAAACCGGAACAAAAAACATTAGTTCAAACAGTAAATGCAAATTCATTCCCAAATAATAAGATAACAACGAACAATAAGTTACAGAACATTTCATATACAAATAAAACATTTGATAAAAATGTAACAATAACCTTATATATTTAGTTATTTTATGGTAAATAGGAAAATACCGCGCTTTTAGATAACCTAGAAAGGTAACAACGGCTGAATTGTTCAACTTTAAACTTACGTCAGTAAAGGCTTTGAAAAACAGGACAATTCACTAAATTGTTAATTTAATTTGCTTATTCTTACAATAATATTTATAAATCCTGAATCATAACTTAAATATTTCTACAACAACAACAAACATATGCAGTATATGTAATTTTAAATATAAATAGTAAACAATTACATCATAATCTTCATTATCCAAATGACCCATAACTTTAAGATCAGTTTCAATTCGAGAGGTGGCGAAGTATTCAGATTTCCTTAACAACTAAATAATAACAGTTATAATAGCTTGCACTGATATCTACTAACCTAAATTGACAAGCACAATATAATTGATAAACGAGACGAAATGGGAAACAATAAAACATTTAAACTATAAAAAATATAATTATCTTTGGGTCACCGATCGACCGACCCATATTTTGAACATTTTGTAGACACCTAAACTTTGAATACGGATTCTTTCATAATAATTTATTATGGCAACTGATTAGTCTCGCTCGACTTGCGGCAAGTGATAATAACACACTCGAATACAAGTTTACTTGATTTAAGGTTTTAATTTTAACAAGGTCAAAATTTTATCTAACATAACAAAATAAGACATTGATTGCGGTTGGTAACACTGGCGAATTCAAAGATAAACTAACCTTGAACCTCAACATTGGCAAGCTTAGTCAGTAAACCAGTGTTTCTGGACCTGATTTTACCTTAGTAAATACCCGCCAAACTACCCAGGTACATAAAGGAACATCTATAGAGATTAATCATTCAATTGAATCAAACAAGCAGTAACAGAACGGAACGGACAAACGGAATATTCCAACAAGAATGCTCATGTAGAAGAATTTAACAAAACCAAATCGGTCAACTTGAACTTGCCCAGCAGTGGACCAACAAAAGAATTGTGAGGAAGATGTAGCATTAGCTTTTGTTCACACCCCAACACGTGTGATCCGACTACCGTCCCAAAAACATCATTATTTGCATACCAACTGGTTCCGTCTATACGATATTAATCAAAGGTTTTATTAGTGAACATCAAAGAATAAGCACAATGCTAAGATCTCTTATAAGGTACCCTCAATACTATTGTTACTTTTGTCTGAGGTTGATTTATGAGCGGCCACTGTTGTTGGCCCAACGTATTGTGATGTCAGTTTTTGTTCGCCCGCCGACATTGTACTACCCCTTCGACGGTCCAGCGCGGATGCCTTTATTCAGGTTGATCTCACTTTGATGCTTCTAACTCGGTACAATGCCCCGTGTGAGTCACAACAGATTTTACATGTATGGAATTTGCATAATTCAAGATGCTCACGTGCATAGTTAACCGATCTAAAGGATTTATTTTTGCTTATAACGAAGGATTTTATTACAATTACTTTGCTTTTGATAAAGTGGTTTAGTTTCTTCATCGTCAGTGTTATTTAATTTACATTTTCAGTGTTATTTCCGTCCCATAAAAAATGTCTACATATTACATTTTAAAATCAGTGTCTTCAAAATCATAATTTACGTAATCACATCATCGAAAATTCACAAGTAACACCGATTTTACCTTCCCGTCTCATAACCCTTTGTCCTTCATCAAGTCCTTGACCGCCCATTGTACGCATTGTGCTACACAAAAGCGCGGCTGCGATTGAGCCCCGCATGTAATTTTCATGGTTCGCTCCTCACATTCACGCTTCTACATCCACTCGCTTCCAAATCATTACGTTCCTTACCTTTGTGTCTGCCTTCCCCGTCTTTATTACGCGGTAAGACTTCATTGTACACATCTTATTCTTTATTAGACATAGCATTGTGAGCACTCTCTTGATTGGCTCTCAGTTTTTTTTTTCAAGACTGTTTTGAGTAACGTTTGCGTCATCAATACTAATGATTGCAACCGGTAGCACAATACTTATTGTTGTGCCGGTTTTTATTTTGTCTGTACAACTTTTTCTTCATCTTCAGAATTTACATCGTCATTACATTTAGTTGGATTTTTATTACTATAGTTTAGTAACAATAAAATATTGTTGGGATCAAACAAAAGACGGTGGGTTGCGGTGCGGGCTTACCGACTGATCAATAAATATGTCAAACTGATAAACAGTTTGCATAGATTATGATATCCCAATTATACGACGTGATTTATTCGTGAGTATTGACTTCATTATGTAATCTATTCTAATTTTGGTGATAGTTTCAGAATACGTGATTGCTATTTAATTTATAGGAGTTTAAGTTCATATAATAATGTAATTATTCTTAGTTAGGTAAATACAGGCAAATAATTTATAACTGGCTATCTTCAATTTAATCGTGAAACCTGCAGCTGTTTAAGCAAATAAAATACGAAAACATGCTAACATACATTTATTCTCGATAAGCCATCGATACAATAGATAAAATTTTATGGCGAAACCTATATAAAATAAATATAAACGTGTAAGAGAGATCTTTGTCCGGGCAAAGTTTTGTTCGAAACGAAAATTGAAGTCATAAAAGTTTCATTATAATCGTCGAGATAGCAGAGCAGTCGTATGATTGAACACCGTGCAAGAAGTGCGCACGACCATCTCCAAACGTTAGGGGGGTTTCACAAGCCCGTCCGATCGCGCGACTCAACAGCTGTTTCACTGGACAAATATAAATGTCCTTGGTACATGAAATTTTGTGACCAGATGTTTGTCATTTCATTTGATATAAATAGAGAGTATTTAAAATATGAATCATTTGATTAGATTTGATTTTATTGGCTGTACATACTTACATTTATCTATAGATTATTAGGTTTAAATAAAACCACATAATTTCGAAAGCAATAAAATAAAAGTTATATTTTTAAATCCTATAAAATAACAGAAAATATTATCTAATAGTAATTTCCATACATTAATTGACAGTAAATAAGGCTTTGAGTAAAATTGACGAGTTATTTTAACTATATTACACCATCGTGTAATTTTGAATAAAACGATTGTCATTAATAATCTGTAAGTTTAAGCTAAGCTTCCAATAGGGTGTGTGTGACATTTTCACGCCGCGCCGTTAAATTAAAATTGTGAATGAGATTATATCTTGACTAGCTTTCGTGTGAGTATTTGTCGACCTCCTTCTGTCATTCGAATTTACCTATTTGGTACGACTTTAACTTTCTTTCATCTGCCGTAATATCATATTTTTCATCATATTTTTCCAATATCATTGTCTTTCCTAGCCATATCATCATTCGATTCGATTCTTAAATGGTCATTATCACAGACTTTTTCCCAATTCACCAAAAACGCAACGACGAAACCGATCACCGTGTGTAGAGTTCTTAACAATCTAAATCTGTACACAATCCAGTCATAAAATATGGCTCCAACAATAAAACAGAAGTGGTTGGTACTACTTCAACACTGGCAAAAGTGCTCTATATTCTTAGAAGGATGAACTTTTTATTACCATGCACTGTTTAATTTCTTCTAATCCAACAGATTATAGTATATTTTTGTACGACGTTTATTTCTACTATGTTTTTGTATTACATTTTATTCGTTCCGTATTTTATATTGTTATCTTTTAGATCATTAATATGTGTAGTAATAACTTTGACTGTTTTGGGTGATTTTGTATTTATGTTTGTGCTGATTTTTATAACGATTACGCGGCAGATGTTTTGGTAACTTGGTAGTTTGCGTTTGATGAAAAATTATGAGGATACGGAAAAGAGTTCGTGAAATCGTGACATATTAAATAGATTATCAAATAAAATAATGTGCCACGATTCGATTAAAATCTAGAATTATTGGTAGTTGGTAGACGCTTTAATGTATTTTTACCGGATCTATACGTGTCTACAAAAATACTGCCGGTGTACCTAAATCTAAATCCGAACAACAAAGCACCTACATAAATACCTAAACATTCTTGTAAGCATCTCCCATTTAACTAAGAACAAAGTGCTACGTCACTGCAGCCAGCCACTAAATAAATCAGACGAGAACAATATTACCCCTTTATTATTGTTTTTTATGAATTATCGCCTACATCTGATCTCTTTTTATTTTCTTTTGTGTAGCCACCGGTAGCATTCATCATGTTAGCATGTTATTGTTACACTCTTTGTAGTGACGCCCCTAGATGTGATTCGAATTATTTTTGGGTTTCAGTTTTATCGATACTTTTAGCTCCAGTATCGATATTAATGTCATTTTTATTTGAATTAAGATGTTCTTCTATAGGATTTATTGTTTCAGATTTTTCCTTTGTGGTTTCAGAAAAGATTTTCTTAGATCCAATTTAGACAAATTTAGTCAAATAGATTACATAAAACTACAATATTCTCAATATTCAATATAGCGTTCAATATAGTAATTATGGCATGTGTGTCTCTTTGTGATTCTAGCTTCAAGATCAAGACACTAAACAGGTCTAGATCTGGTCCAAATATCGATAGGTCCCATCTCTATGCCACATTAGTCATAAGAATTCGTTTTGTTCCACCGACACGGCTCATTTGTGCGGATTAAGACGCCCTTGATAATATCCGAGATGGATTCTGGATTCCAACACATTCTTTCTCTATCCCAGAGATTTGTTGGATCTCAGAGTATTAGGATGCAAATGTGACTTGTTATGTGTAGCAATGCATATTAATGTTAGCACATTATTGTAAATGTGTGTCATTTGTTTCTTGTTATTTTTGTTTGTTTTCGTTAGATTTCTACTGGCTGCTTGTCGTTCTGCATTTGAAGATGAAATGATTATTATTTTGTTAGCTTGACCAGCATTATCATTACATCTAGAATTTCTTGGATTCCACAGATAGCCAGTATCTATTCTTTAACTAACATCTTCATCGGCAATTAATTTCAGCAATATCTTAAAAAGAGCTTTATTTAATATTCTCACCGTTTCGTGAACTTCGACCCCAACATCCAACAATTATAATCACAATAATTAACAACCATTAAGATGACGAAATGAATTTCTCCGACATAAAAAATAATAATTTTACACGTCTCCGAGCAAAGCTATGAAACAACCAGTTTGTTTATTACGAAACAGTTTCATAAAGTGTTAATAACAACAAACTAGTAGTTAGAGTTAAAGTAATTAACGCTAACCTTACATTATCTGCTATTAACAATAAACGTGGACATGCTGTTAACACACATATTGAGGACGCCGGCGTTATGGATCTTCTAACAGCAGCCGTGAACGTACGAATCCAATTATAATCTGTAGTTGAATTTCCTGTAGAAGCTAAATCAAAGAAAAAGAAAGTAGTTCACAAAAACGCCCAAGATAATGTAATTGATATGAAATTTTCATTAGTGGAATCTACACGTATTCTTACTGAATCATTTAATTAAGATTCTAAAGGTAAGACAGGTATTTTCCCTTCGAAACGAACGTATAAGCGTTGGCAACACAGAAATCGTCCACACAGTCATGAATGAACGTTTATAATGTTATATTCGCGTTCACAAACTGAAATAAACGAGCGAACGGAAACGGCCGTAATATTATTAGATACGACAATTCTATTATTTTTATTCGTAACATATCTTGGTAGATTTATACGTGAATCTGGCTCGGCTGGGTATGGTAATGATTCCTAGAAGCTATGCCGTTTTACACCTAATTGAAATTCTTTAATGAGATCATTCATGGAATATGTTTTGTTTGTTTTGTGGGATATGATTGTGAACTGGGTTTGGGAATTTTGAAAGTAGTTCTTCAGTTTCTGTTTTAATAATTTCAAATGGGCTGTTTTTTGTTTTAAGTGTTTCTTTATCAAGTTTTTACATTCAATACTATTTGTATGTCTCGAAATCTATAAGTATATGTTAATCATAATGCTTTATCATCGCCCTCAATTAGGTATGCACACTACAAAGTGCTAATCCGTATAGTTTTTTCATTTCCCTGCCCGCAAGCAAACCTTTTATAAATAGCACGCGAAAATAAAAACTTTTGCAATTATAGGTGCCATTAACTTTAAAAATAAATATCTCGCTCCAAGGTCTTCCAGTTTCAAATATTTTGGCGCCGAAAAAAATGACATGGCGCATGCCGGTAGAATTTATTGAAAAGAAGTCTTGTATCGCTTTGAACTATATGTAAATCATAATAAAAACCTATGGATCCCTAAATATCATCAAACATGTAAAAGAAAATAATTTATAGGTGATAGTAACATTTGTGTTCTTATTTTTGGTCGGCAAACGTCGTATGTATGACTGGGAGCATCTTTCATGTGGATCGCCACGCATTATTTATAAGAAACACTGTTCTGTTCATTGTTTCATAATAAAACATTAATTTTGTCAACGGCTACGGCTGGACGCCTCGCGACAATATTAGAACTTCCGCTCAAAAGAAAAAATGTTCGAGATTCGATAAAATGTAAGCGAATGTGACCGCTGAAGTATTTTATTAACATACTGAATTGTTCTATCATACTGAAAAATGTGATTATGTCTGTATGGTTAAATTATGTTTATTTTCCAAGCTCACATTGAGGAACATAAACTTGCGAATAATCCTGACAGAAACGAAAGACATTTCCGTCCAGATTTTGCTTTCACTCATTTTTTTTAAATCCGTGATAATAAAATGCTATGGAGGTAGATTTTTTTTCTTATAACAAACATTTTTAACAATAAAAATATAGAAAAGACACTTCAAAACTCCAAAGCTTGCGGTCTCACTTGAAAATTCGATGGGAACCGACGCAAATGTCGTGTTCGCTTCAAAAAATCCACCCGAACGGTTTAGCACACATGCAAATCTTGTACAAGTCCCAACAAAAACAAAAACCTCTTCAGAGGGACTCCGACAAAAACCAAACTACACGTGCAACTAAAATGGAAGCAAAAAAGGTCAACAATATGTATAATCTACAATCCGTGTCACAGGCTAAAGGTTACGGAAGGTTGCACAAAAAAACACCACAAAACGAACGATGTACCAAAGAAATCGACCTTAGGACACTCATCAGAGATTCGATTTTATATTCTATTTCATTAGTTTTAGGGTTTACTTTGATTATCATTTCAGGGACAGGATCTGAGTGGCATTGTTCGTACCTTAGGGAGTAGTGACAACAGATTTTTGGCTTTTTTTCACTCTTTTCACATGTGGCATCGCAATCCTGGACGATATGTGACACATGTGGCGGTTTTAAGTTACTTCACAATAATGACTGGCTCTTCAGTTTCTCATGCTTTGGAGCGTCCATTACGAGATTTCGGTTGAGTCTAATTCCAAACTGGTGTCAATGCACCTTTCTTTTTGATGTTCACCTTTTACAGTTTTTAGTGCAATATGATAGGTCTGGTCATCAGTCATCAGCAGGTGATGTTTGTATTGCTATCCGTGACAATTCGTATTCTTTTCAGAATCTCGTAATGCGTAGGTAGGTCTACCAATGGATTTTGTTCTTTTTGATTCGTCCGCTATATTAATATCTAGTGTTTCTATCTATTAAACAATGATTTTTTCACCTTCATCAAACACATTTTACTGAATTCAAAAGAGCTATCTCCTAAAAGTTTAAAATGGCCGCCAAAATAGCCCGAGCACTCCCTACGCTACATTATCCAATATTTTAACGACACCAAACAAAACATATAAATAACCATTGCACAGTAGTAACAACTACCGTAACGTATCTGGACAATAAATTCAGATGCAGCCATAAATAGACCAATAAAAATTATTTTACGATACACGAGTGAGTTACATTAAGACAATGTTGAGGGTACATTACACAATGAAAACATTATGGTTTAATTGATTTGGCCACAATGCTCTTTATGTGAACACTAGGCGTAACAAAGATGTTATTGTCTATCAAGCAGACGTCTGGAAATACTTGACCGAAGACAAAATGGCTTTGTACCGATGGCAGGCGCCAACGGTAATTTAATATGGATTCTAATTAATCAGGTTTGATTCTGGTGTTGTGTTTGGGCAGCGTGGGATACGAAAAGGGGTTTAATTTTTGATTGGTCTTTAGATTAAATGTTGTTTAGTTTAAGAAAACAATAATTTTAAACAGAACTTTATGGAAATTAACGTTTGCAGTATTAAACAGTAGGTAGTTGTTTTTTTTCGGTTTAACTGTACCGACCGTTTTGTCATCTTCTGTGACCTATATATCCATTTTCCCTTCTATTATGTTTATGGTTACCTCACCAATAGGTGGCAATAGCTACACGCACGTATAGCACGTAGTACCTATCTATAGTTTAGTGTACGTGGCATGCGCATGTATCCTAAAATTGAGTTCCTCATCAAACCACAGTCGTGTGTACCTATTACATTGGCTTCTCTAGGTAGGATACCTCTTATACTTAAAACTTACCGAGTCGTAGGCATCAGCTTATTCTAATAAAGACAATGGGGATGTTATTTACCTGTAACAAAAATATTTACATTTAGAGATAAGTAAATAATGTAATACATGTATTCACGTAGGCAATGTCATTTTAGGCAATAGTCGTATGTTGGGATTATGGGTTGTTTCTCTATCCAAATTTTGTATCAGTAGGCTGGTTATCGGTACCTATAGCTAAATAATAATAAGAGATGATTAAGGGAAACTTCAATAAAGCTGGCAGATATTTTATTTTCAGATTTCGGGGTTGGTCTCAGTGTAGTCTCTTGAAGAACCCAATGTGTAAGTTGTTAAAATGTGAAGATACTTTTTTGTAACTTATCTCATTTAGTAAATCTTTGGGTCATGGAAACTTAAGAATACTTAACAAAAAATCAATACATAACTCAATAAAATCTTAAATAAATTAACAAAGCACCCACATGGGTGTCATAAAAAATGGCAAGCCCAGGATTCGAATAGAAATTCGATATTATTTTTTCCCAATACGATGCGTCCAGATGTGTTAATGCAGTACATGTGTTCGGTTTATCTCCAGTACAATACGGCTGGATGCCTGCTCATGCCTTGTCTTGCTCGCATTATTTATAGACTTCCATCTTTTGTTTAGTTAAATTATGAATCAATTTTTTTCATTGGTACGAGTATCGTAGACTGGATCTGGTACGCATTCGTCTGCTATTGGTAATGCTGTTTGACCGGTGACTCACTGTTTTTGAACTTTTGTAGGTTTATGTTTAATTTTATTATTGACGTAAATCTGTGGTGAATGGAATTCTTTTTTATAAGTTAATTTGGGATTTTCCCTAAGGCAGCTTCGCAGTTTATGTGTAAAATATAACATTAGCTATCTATCAAAACAATGGCTAGGTAATTTTTTTTCCCAGAAATGGACGAATATTACCTGCTGGTCCGGTTATGTAAATGTTTGACACAAGGAAAAAAGTAGTTCTGATATTAGAATAAATATAAAACTTCAAGAGCTTTCAGCAATTGCAACCACCAAAGATAATACGACAAGTACAAAATAACTTAACACTTACATATTAATACTGAATTTATCACTCCCTAAACAGTCCCCCTTAATAGCCTTAATACAAACATCATTAGTCAGCCCTTACTTCATCCCCATCTTAAATCAGCAGATGTCAATGATCAGCATCGTTAAGTACTTACCAAGACATATCTTGGCAGCACATTCACAGCTTAACCTGACATCTCATCGTTCTGATAACTTACACAACGCGAGGTCAGCTTATACTGGAAATCTATTACTTGATATATAGTCGTGTGTAAACTCAAGGAGACATTCTAAACAATAGTTTTAGTGAGTGTAAAATGGACTGATACTTGATAGTTTCTGTGGATCCCATAAAATCTGTCATTACGGCCATAAAAGGGAAGACCCGTGTGGAGGGAGTTATGTTCAGGAAATGAAGGAAAAGGGCCCTTTATGAAGCTAGCTGCTGGTTAAGCAATATCAAAATTGGAGTGGTCCGTGGACGTGGTGGGGATAGCGGTTGGGCAGGAAAATGTTGAGAACAGACATGAGCAAGAAAATGAATTGCAGCGTTTCCAAGGGGATTTAGAAATATTTAGCAGGAAGGAATGTTATGATTTGCTTGATTCTAATTCTATAAAATTTAACTATTTGCTCATCAGCGATAAATCTTAAGATATAGTGATGGACTTGCCATTTCTTGATCATTTTAAGCTGCGATAGGAGAGTAACTAGTCGATTTTCACTGGCTGCTGCTATGAAACTACTAACATGAAAATGGAGTTATTGTTCTCTAGTTGCAATTTTTTTCGTCTATAAGCCAAGTTTAGTTTTGCAATGAAAACACTGGTAATAGATTTTCTGCTAGACAAAAGAGACCTGTAGTCCTGTACCTACGTACTACGTACTGGGTCAGAATTTGCAGTTCGTGAATAGTATGCTACGTAAAAACACCGCAGACGCAAGTCTGTGAACGGAAGTCCTATAACAAACGCCTCGGATTATTATGATAACATTTTTGACCATAAAATTGAAACTATTACGTACATAGACGCATAATAAAGAGTTTTACGAGCTAACATCGAACGCAAACTAAATATCTACAGGATGCAGGATTATCAAACAATGTATGGCTTTAATCTAAGAAGCAGTTAAAATATTATAGCGTTTTCACTATGATCGATTTTTTTGAGAATTGATATCAAGGTTCTTCAAAGCGTATATTGAGGTTCCTTGATGATGACATGGTTAGAGGACCCTGAGGTATACATCAACACAGTACAGATGTTTTCAGTTAACTAGATCTTTCCGAAGACAGATGAGGCCAAGGGAGAAGCTTATCTTGCAACCTAGAATAGAATTAATAGGTAGACAAAAGTTTGACGCAGTAGTCAAAGATCATAAAGTATAAAGGTGTGGAAGATGAAAAGCGTCAAAAGAAGTAATGATGTCTATCACATCTTGCTGATAATAAAACTGTATCTAGAAAGGAACCTACAATAGGACGTGAAAGATTCAACTAATGATTTTTTCAATCTTGTGGTAAGTATAAGTTTTACCGATTGCGATTTGATACACGGCGATCATTCTAAATTCACGCTCATAAAATGATAATAATTTATGTCACATAATTGGCCTTTAAACACTATTCTTAACTGCGTATCAGTATGCAAATTAAATTATAGGGTAATAAATTACTACCCCTGTTCATAAAAACATGACTTCGTTAAACGCTTAATAAATCTTAGTTGTTAATGTCGTTTTCTTTTAAACAAAGGGAGATTACAATCTTTTTATAGGAAGAAAATACATTTGACAAGTTTCTTCGGCATCGTGTTTTCTATTACACCATCTTTAAACAAACAAATATTCTATTCTCATCATTTAGTTTTATACGTTCAGTATGGACAATTTTTCAGTCTACTAGAACCATGTTGTACTTCGGGGCCCCAAATTTCTTGCCACATTTTTTTACCAACATTTTTTTTCTAACTAGGTTCATATCTTCAAGCATAGCTATTATTAGAACCTACCTACATTGAAGTCAATAATAATAAAGCTATAATATTCCATCTGTCAAACAATATTTTCAATAATAAGCAAAACTGAATTAACCTTTCAGCTAATCTAACACGTGCAGCCGGATTTTCCTCCCGTTTTTTCCAAAGCCAACGATATAATTATTCGATTCTAAATCAATCTCCATACAATACATGAGCAATATGTCAATCGATTTTGTTCCGACAGGCATTTTTCCCTCGTTCAAACAAACAGACGTCGGTTCGATAGTAACATGTTTACTTTCAAACGTCACTTTAGCTATAAATTATAGGGAAATCACATTAATCTTTGTTTAACTCAATTTTGGAGCGATCCGGACTATCGTGCGTAATACCGAGATGTTTTAGAATGACAATACTAAAATAATATGAGGATTTTCTCGGAACGCGTCGGGGAAGCATAATATCTTGGTGTTATATACGTAATACTTTAATAATAGAAGATTATAATTAATCCGATGAAGCTGTTTTAGTTCTATTCTTGTAGTTTACATCTTTAAGTCACATCACTTTAACCGATTTCTAATTCCCAGATATCGATCCCACAAATATTGGGACAATCATCAATAACAAGATCAAACTTGACTCGCAGCTCGAACACGGCCCTGTTTCACACGTGTCCCGTGAGTAAAGGTATTTCTTTAGAGCAGGGTCGAATGTCCCCCGACAATTGTACAGGAAACTCTTTATTTTCTATATCCACACAGGAGGAGAGACGGCACGTAGAAGACTTCCATTGTGGGCTCAATGTGGAGATGAACAATGGAAATTATATGGTTCGTTTTGATAAGACTGCCAAGTAAGCTTCGTAAGTCGGACAGAATATGCCCCACGTATGTTCTTACTCAAGAAATCACATACAATTTGATCCACAATTGTTTAAAAAGTAAAAGTTTAGTCAAACTGGCAGATAATGTACCTGCTGAAACATCTGTCAGTGTCCGTGTGTCCGCAGCCAGTCAGCAGTCTGACAACACTGGTTTGAACGAAACTAATCTTTGCGGATTAACACAATCGACGTTCAAAATTGCGGGCAACTGATCTTTGACAAATACTCACTAAAAATAAAGACTGTCTTTATCTCTCTTAAATTCAGATGATTTGATTGTCTTATCTGATCTTCTAGTAATATGTCTTGTATTGAAAGTTTTCTCAGATTTGGCAGTCACCCCAACTTTGTTATTTGACCAGACTCCGGATATTATTTCTACGCGTGCGAAACGCTGACAGGCAGATGCGATGGATACACACACACATACGGAAATCGTAATTAGTTTCAGGTTCAAAGAACCTCCCAAAATATTACTGGGTCCTACAAGAGACTATTCTTTCCTTACTTTATAGATTACTAACGACCCGCCCCGGCTTCTTACGGGTGCTATGTCATACATATAAAACTTCCTCTTGAATCACTCTAACTATTAAAAAAAACCGCATTAAAATCCGTTGCGTAATTTTAAAGATCTATAAGCTTAATAAGCAATAGAGACAGACAGACAGCGGGAAGCGACTTTGTTTAATACTTGGTAGTGATTTAGTTTTATTGTGTTGTGTTCTTTACCTCCAAAGAAGCAAAGAAAATCCAAGGTAGGTAGTTTATACGTTAAATGAAAAATACGGGTAGACCACATTTGACAAGTAATTATGGCCATTTAACTAACACGAAGCTACGCCTAAATGGAAAGCCTAAACATATTGTACGGTTCAATTTGCAAGTATCCAACACTATACTCTTTTGCATTACAATAATGAGCCGTCATCTGTAGGTATTACTGAAAACGGGCATAAGATAGTTGCTTTTGATAAGCAAAGCAATCCCATCAAGGACATAGTAACAACCATTCGTCAGTACAAACACATGAGAGTTCCACCGAGCTTTACAGATTTGCCTGCCACAACAAGCATAGACCACTTGGCACCGTCAATTCTTTCCCTACCGACAATGGCACTTCCTTAGCATTCTACAGTCGCCCTCCAATAATTGCGCAATAACTACACAATAAAACACGTGCTAGCAAACAGAAGGGGTTCCGTACTACAAATAATAGGGACACCTAAAATGTACACCTATTGGGGATTCTTTCATTTGGCTGGGATTGGTACAAGTGGTAGACTCAAGCGGATAAGAATGTGAGACAACTGAGAACCTATATACTTACTTAATAAAAATATTGAAATTAATGGCTTTACCGATAGACGAAGCATGGCTAAATTCGCTGGGTCTAGGAGAATGACATTTTACATATGAGTTGGTTCTATAACGAAGATAAGCAATAAGAAAGGATTTTAATGTTGGAAGTTGGAAGTTCCCCATAGGAAATTTCATCGAACATACGGGATCTATGAAAAAGTCAAATATAGCTGAGTTCGGTAAGACTGGAAGCCGACCTCAAAAAAGTTGGGAAAAAGCTAGGCAGATGAAGATAATACGGGATGTTTGAATGCATACTAAATAACTTCCATTGCAGATAGAGAAGAAGGTTACCAGTTTAGCACGGCTTGGGCCCAATCGATGCAAATTCTGTGGCTGGAAAAACCGTATCCCAAGTTTTTCTGGTTGAAGTTTTCCGGTTTACAAATGTGTCAATGTTTTTTTCTAATTCTTTATTACTGTTAGTGTTACCTTTACTTTACTGTTATTTCTAACCCATCCCGTCTATAGGGCTGTTAAAATCTAATTCACGAAGCAAACTCGTCTCAAACTGGGTGCCTAAAATTGCCGCTTTAGTAGAATCATGAAAAGATTAAGAATTACAATTCAATTTTTATAATGGTCACAATTTGACAATAATACATAATATTAACTGTGTCTGTGCCATGTGTGTGACATTTTAGGCCCCCTGATATTGGATCGTTGTTGCTAGGCAAAGACTTGTTTAAAAACTCGCTTCACGTTTATAACTTCTTAACCAATTCCTCTTTGTCCTTTTCTAAGACTCAATGAAAGAAACGGAAGGCGTTGTCTACGGGAATCGTGGAATTATTTGAGGGTTAAGTCGAAAGGGCGCTATCCATTGTAGGGTCGTCAATGAAGTTTATTTAGCATAAAATTCTGTTCAAATAAATTTTAAAGAGGTGTTAATGCGTTGGGTGAAGTATGCGTATAATGTTTTGTTGTCAAATGTTTGGAATGTGAATATTACGAAGTAAGAAATATGGATTGATTTCTTAATCAAAAACGAATTGTTTTTTTGTAACAATAGATTATAATTTGCAACTAAACGAATCGTGTTGGCCGGTCCTTTAAACACGCTAATACATGTCATGAAATTTGAACAACGCTATCCTAAACACTGTGAAAACTGTTCCATTTATTGTTATAGTGCTTACATGCCATCTTTCAGTTAAATCATGAATTCATGAGTCAGTAAACTTACTGTTACAGTCATCAGGTATATTATACTCAACCACTGTCAAGAAATATCTTTAGTCCTTTAAAGAAGCCTTCTCGCCATGAAGTACCTAAAAGGTACTACAAAGGCTTCAAACGTTATACCTAAATGTATTATTCACACCGCACAGTGATCCAAATCGACAAAGATGAGGACAAAATACGAAAATTCCATTCAATAAGCATACTGCGTATTTCTATTACACATGGTATTCACAATGGGACGAACAAAGCAAGACGTGGCGGGAATTAATAAAAAAAATCGAGGGCAAAGGTAGGGTGGCGGTAATGCTGCCAGTTTGCGTCAACGAGACGTCACAATTGTGATGTGAGACGTGACCTACCCATGCGATTTGGCCGGGTAGTCCCAAGTATTTGTCTTGTAAATCGGATGGGTGTGTCGGATAAGAATCCTAATAATAGGGTTTATGGTGTCGTCTTTTTCTTTTCGGATTTTTCAGCTGGGAATGATTTTCTGTAGTAAGAGTGTACTCTTTGTAGATGGTTTCTTACGATGCTATAAACAGTTAAAAAACTTAATATTGTATTTGATTAATAATATGCGAAAAAAGCCGCAACATTGTGAGTTGCAGAAAGTTTAGGAGAAGTCCTCGGAAAGGTAGTTATAGACATAAATTATAATTTTTAAATCACCTAGATTTAATTCATGCTGTCTCAGTAATTAATTAGTTACCTAGTTTTTTCAATAATAATAAATGGCCAATTAACAGTTGTATAATCACATTCAAACATTGAAATCACCACGAGAAGTACCTGATAATATGGTCATTAGCGAATATTAGCCAATTTGTTGCAGTGTAACAAATGTATTTAAATTGAACATGATTGCTAGAGATTACGACATGGCTTCTTAGAAATTATAAACCTACTAACCTAATGAGAAGAATTTATCCTAAATAAATATTATATTATGTAGATAGTACGTAATGTAAGATTAATATCGTGTTATCATTGTTTTCTTTCGCAGATTTTTAGCAGTTCTATTGATATCGAATAAGAAAAATATACAAGTATTTGGGTATAAAATGTGAAACAAATATTATGTAAGAATAAATAAAATGTTTTGAGCACATCAAACAAAAATAATTAGGTTTTAAGAACGAAGTCAAAACCTATTTCATAAAGCAATTCAGTCGAAACCAAAAGCTGTTTATTAATATCTAAATGAAGACTCCACTCAAAAACACATTACAGGCATTACACCCGTTAACTGTGAAAAGTCATAAACATTAAAAGTCGCATCGTGACCACAGTGTTTAATTTTCAAACATCTGAGGACAAAACCACATCCTATAAGATTTTATTAAAAACTAATAAATCAGTTAATAAAATCAACCGCAACTTCAGTTTTTATGAAATTTTCGACGTTGCCTATTTAGTAGATACGTTTGGTTAAATAGATACTGAAGTTACTTTTTTTTTAATATTCCTCGCATCCGGTACATGCAAAGGTTTATATTCGATTGGATTTACGACTGTTTTCATTGCGTGGTGTTTTAATATAAATACGTTCCCCGTTTCCTGTTGGTTAATAACAAAAATAATATTTATTAAAAACAATTGGTGTAGTTATCCTAGTTACTGGAACTGGTGCACGTTTATTATTGTAATGTTTCAGGTTTGGGGTAGTCAGTCTTCCTGATTTGCTTTGGCGGTTGTAAAGTTTCTAATAACTGTATAAAATATTATGAAAGGAAAATACACAATATTTTGAATGACCGCTTTGTTCAAGCATGTCTCTGATAACTTCTTAAATGAGATCTATAACAAAAGTAGATGAATAAAGGCTCAAGGCTTAAGTTTGCTTTTTAACAATAAAGGCCAAATTCTTAGTAATCCGTTATTCAATTAATTAATAAAGCAGTAAAAATGGTTACTGAATTAACATCCCAAATAAATTATTTGCGAAATTTCCGATACTAAAAGCGGAAACCAAGAGAAGATAACACGCTTTCCTCGAGTTCCCCTTCTTTTATCTAGTTTCATATTTATTAAGTGTTGATAGTAGCCATCATATTTTAATGTTTTACCTACATCCAGTGAACCGAAACAGAAAAAAGTCAATCAAAAATAAAACTAGTGCAAGATATGTCATTGACTCTGTATTTTATTTTAAAGTGTAAAAATTACAGACTATGAAAAACTATGCTTGAGCAGAATGTAAAGCGAAGAGTACGTTATGTATGTTAGTCTGTGTGTATGTGACTCGTAAAATGGAGGCGCTAATTGATGAGTGTCGTGGCGAGCGGTGATACGCCCTGCGTTTGACAGCCCGACAACTAAACGAATTTCCTATACTAATGCTGGACACAGAAATAGCTTAGAACATTCCTAGCACTCATTACCATTCAAAATATACGATGCATATGTGTATGTAATATTTTGCCGGTTTTTTCAAGCACTGCGGTTACTTTTTGATTAAGTTTTAAACAAAGCTTTACGAGATTAATCAAACTTAGAAAAATTGCTTTTTGTTTTCATAAAGTTATTTTCTTTTCATTGGCTTTTTGATTTCATATCCCTATGATCTAATCGCCATCATCTTTATCTGCAGGTTGAGTTCTATGGTCTACGAAGTCTTACTTAAACGAAAGCGGTCCAATGGAATGGTGTGTTTTGGTTGACGGACGTGAAATATTAACGCAGTCCAAATTGCAATTCCAAAGTTCAATTTATCTGCATAGTTTCAAAATATTTCTATTCTACCACAATTAAAATAAGAACAGTGAAAACACGGGTTCATTACAGCATTTTTTGTGGCATTAAAAATCAACAAAGTACAATCAATAAATTTCTCAAACATTCTCTCATTAAGAAGACAAAAAGGCCCAATTAAATAGTCCCAAATGCGTGCATACTTTATTTCAAGCGCCCAATCGTATTTCTCAAAGCCTCACTGTCGTTAACAAATTGACACGTTTTTATTACAAAAAAAAAAACTGGGGATCATTAAATGAAATTTAAGAACGAAATAAACAGTGTTCGAACGCCGAACGATTTCGACAAACAACAGATCAATTCCGGTTAATTTACCACGTACTTAATTTTTAAATTTAATTGCGGTAATTTCGAAGTCAATTTACCTCATCTACAATGCTGTGGCAGTAAAATTTTACCATTGTGGCGGTCATTGTAAACTTTTACCGTTTGTTACCACTTGTTACGTAACCTACCAATTAACGACTGTCACCTGAAATTAGTCATAAATGAGACTGATGTGCATAATCACTATCAGTCACAACTCTTTCCTTAGAGATACTGATAAAGTCACCTAAAATATTCCCGTAACAGGTCTTCTTGATTAATTTGTTGATTAATTTAATGTTCCAAATTATTAATTAAAAGTTTTATTAAAGTATTCGTAATCAAATAGTTATGAAGACAAGTAATTAAAGAGATAATGTAACCTAATGCAATTGTTAAATTATTTTGTATAATTATATATTTTTAAATAAGTCACTTGTTCTTTTAAGTTTGTATTATTATTTAGTTTATTAGATCTGTGAAATATATGGTAAACAATTACCGGATTAAATAGGTACCTAAAAGCCGGTACCGTTTTGTTATATTTCTTATGTCTTGTTTTGTTTTACACGCCTACGGTAATACAAAATTAATAATAATTAGTGGTAATTTTAATTAGTGGTAGTTGCTAACCTATAAACCACCCAAAATTTGAAAAATATTGCTGAGTCAAATGTACGTCATAACTCGAAAACATATTCAATGAAATAATTGCACGATGCATCATAAGACATTTAGTCTTAAAATTGCATTGAAATTAAAATATACCTCTTCTACAAAATAACCAGTAAGTAAAGATTAGCTATATTAAAAATATCTAAATCTGCGATCAAAGAAAATGTACAAAAAACCTTTGTAAGAATTCAAGCAAACGAAGAATCAAAACAAAAGTAAAAACTTAAATAAACACATTCGAAGATGTCAATTGTCACAAATGTCATGTCCAGTAATGCAAACAGGTTTCTATTCAAATAAACACAATAGTATTGCACCGTACCTAGGTATTTTATAAAACATGTCGCCACAAGAGGATTTCTTATAGCGAAATAATAAGATTAAAAAAGTTGCTAACGTTTTCTTTTTGTCCACAATTTTTGACCGTTAGCCCACTGTGCAAGTTGTAACTTGTAAGGTAATTGTAAAATATTATGTAACTGTTATTTTTAATAATTCTTAAGTTTTGTTACTTAATAAAGTCTGATTAGATCATTTTGTTTATTCAAATGACTGATTTTACATTTTATTTTGACAAGTAGATTACACTGGTTTTTTGAGTTTTCATAGACGTAATTTTTATTCTTAAGTAACCATATTTATAGCAGTTACAGTAGCATAAATAAAACTAACAAAGAAAATATAACTGCAAGAAAAACTTCATTACTTCACATTTAAAAACTTTAAAAAGTAATTTACCTTCAGGTGCGTTACCATCGTTCCTCTTGCTTTTCGAGACATCAGAAAAAATCGAAGTGCGACGAATAATTATAATAATAAAAAAAAAAAAACGTAACAAAACTATTACAACTCGTTAAATAGTCCGATCACACCGTTTCTTTGGCATTATTTTCACAAACATAATTCTATAATCCTACTGTTAAAGTCACAAACTAAAATATAACACACAAGAATAAAAATAACACAAATTAAAAACAATAGTCCAACACAAAATATTCGCAGTAACGTTCGAGTAAGAGTTCGTGCGAGCGCTCCGCGATCGAACGCGTTCGGGAAATTCAAATAGGAACGTGATACACGTCTTATGAACGCGCGGCGCCGATACACAATGCTGGCAGATCGAAGCGGGTCGACAATACGCGCGCGCTACAATACCGCCCCCCGCCCCCCTCCGCCCCCCGCCCCGCGCTCCCACGTGCGACAAGGACGCACCGACCTAATGTCACTGCCCTATGAACAATGCCGTCCTTCGGAGCCCTGTTCTCTCAGAAAATGAATTGAACATTATATTTTGGCCACGAAATCCAAATTAGTACACCGGGAACTATCAGCCTGTATAAAAATTCGGTGCACTTCTATTCATGATAACGATTACAATCAATTGTCTATGCGGAATAACAGCTTTCGTCCCGCGGAATCTATACAAAGCTGTTCAGCCCATCCTTTTCTAGCGGCCAATGTGTGCGTGTCGGCTCGCGCGCTCTCTCCCGCTCGGGCGCGCGCGGCTGCTAGGCCAGCGGTCGTCTCGCTCTAAGCTCCGCCCTGCGAACGTCTTCGAGTGCGGCGAGCTGGCGATCCCGCACAGTGTGCGTACCGCGGTGAATAGCCGGGCATTGTGAAACCATTTTCGCACACCACAATGAAACTCAGGTGGGTGTGCGCTCTATGAGGGCGTTTAAAAAGTCAATACAATCTCCGTTACGTTTGTATTTGTGGAGAAAATTTTCTTTATTCACGAATGTTGGAGGATCTAACTGGGCGTGTTATTGTGCCATTGTGTCGTGAGGCGTGGCCACAGGAAAACGTTCTATTGTGTACCACTCCGATTGTGCTATTGGCGAGTCTCTATTGTTGTGCGAGACAACGGTTTCCCACCAAACCTGTAATGTGACGCCGAAATGATCCGAACATTTGGATGTCACCGACTCTTTTGATATTTGCATACGATGTTATTAATCAACAACGATTTCATTCAGCCAGTATTGAATTACAATAAGATAATTATACACGTAATGTAAAAAAAAGGAAAAAAATGTAAATTTATTTTGAATGTCAATGTCGAAACTTCTATTTATACCGGCGCGATTTTAGAGTAACTGTACGTAACTGGGACGTAGTACGACGTAATCCCTAAAGATTTCACCCAATTGACGGTTTCTAAACAATTTGAAACCAGCATTAAATTACTCTTCTGATTCGGCTGATTTTATGAGCGAAATCGAATGTAAATCGAGAGATTTTCTTACTTCTGTGTCAGAATCGTGCTTACAATGACTTTACCAAGATATAATAACAGAATACATTCTACTACATAGTTTTCATTGAAATGTTTGCCTATTATAAGCCTTGTACCATTACCTACATAACATGTCAATAAGACAGTTACTCTCAGTACCTTTAAGTCATGAATATTCAGTAATAAACTTGATAGTATAATTTCTCTTCGCCGCGGCGTTTCACGTGCAACTTTTGAAACGTTATCTCTTTAATTATCACTTTTTATAGCTGATAGACTCTTTATTTCAGTTCAAACACAGCAGAGATTCACTTTACGACACATAGATTTTTTATTATACGTTTTAAATGTAGTAAAATAAAGATTAGGACGATAAAATGTAAGCAAGTCGTCAAAAAGCAAGTTATTTTCTTAAATAATCTGAATATGTTATAAATTAATGAATCGGTGTCTATGTTTAGGTAATTAGTGTGATAATTGACATATTCCCATGATTTTTAAATTGAAAATTATATTTTTTATTGGATGAATTCAATTCTTCAGTAATTTTTTATAATTTTGGCGACGGTTTACCGTATTTAGACCAATGTGCAAGATTTAATTTGCTTTTTGCACTTTAAATTAATAGCACATAATTATTAATTTATACTAACCTAATTTTATAGTAAAACTATTACTCGTAAAACATCAAGTGGGTAAATAAATGTTTTAAGCTTAAATATGTTTTCAATACCATTTTCCCACGTTAAATTATTTAGGTAATAGACAAAAAAACCTACCACTTTGGTCGGTTGCCATGATTACACTTACAACTGAATCAAGTTAGAAGTCATTCGAATCCCCAAGTTAATGGATTCTCACTCCTTCTACAATGTCTTAATACAATAGCGCACCTGTACTAGTGAAGCTCAGCTTGAAGTTAAAAAAAATATATAAAAGAGCACATTCAGAGACATACAAATCAATACATTATTTACTTCCATTCAACATAGACACCAAACATAGCTATAAAAAGCTCTTCTGCCCAAAAACATACATAACATGAATCCTTTGTACTTAGTAAAGGACAAGAAGCCTTCCTTTCAGGACAATGTGACCCACATAGACGCGCACGCGTGTAAGAATGTGTGTCTCGGGGGTGTCCCCCAATCCCCCACACCCCCGCCGCGTGGGGGGTATTATCTGCCCGGGTCGGGGGACCCTGGCTGTGTTCCAAGCTTTTATTAACCCCCGTGCGGGGGTAAATTACTTTTTGTTTGATGGCTTGTAATGAGTATTTGTGTGTCTATCTATGTTGTATTAGTAGGTTTAATTTCTTGTAAGGTTATTTGGATTTAATGTTTTTTTACTAGTAAAGGTATTGGATGTTACTACGTGCATGGCATTGAATTATATTGTCTTACCAAATATGCCTGCTATTTTTTTGTATGCGTGTTTTTGTTAATATTATTTTGAATTCTTCTATCCAGAAAACGTACGAGACACTCGGTAAGACAATGTTATTTCCCGATTAGTCACAAAGTTCCTCAGACATGCTTACATTATCTGAACCCTACCTACTTACTTGGGTGGAACAAATTCTCACGCTAAGTAACCACAAACCATAAGCCACAAAACCACAAACTTAACAACTTAAAACTACCTAAAATATTGCAATCAAACGTCTCAATTAATAAATACAAAATTAAACAAAATTGGTAAATACCCAAATTCAGGTAAAATTCCCCCATTCTTCCCCTTTTGTCCCACTAATGAAGATTATCGACTAAGGAAGCAACCGAAACCGGAGCCAAGCCAATTACTTGATTGGTTTCTGGTGTTTTGTTTAACCCCCCTTCTCCCCTCTGGGAGAATGGGTCTGTTTGAACCGACCCTACTCCTTTATAAGTTCGTCAGTTTCAAAGATTATTTGCTCGTAAAGAGATTTCTGAATTTTGATAATGTTTTCTTTACCTAGTCTCTGTTTTGATTATGTTATGAGCGTTTAAATTTTTTTTTTCTGTTATGGATTGGGATTATTTGGTGGTTTTTAGAGGACTTGTTTTTGAACTTTTTTTATTTTTTAAATTCTTTGTTAGATAACAATTATAGAAAAATAAATTAAGACTTTAAATGTTTCTTTGATATTATTTACTAAAAATTGTTACTTTCAGACAAATGCAGTTTCCGTTAAGCATTAAAATCAAATCTAATAATCGTAAAATCAGAGCATTTAAATTACAATAAAAATAAACATCAAACAATCCGTGTTATAAATTAAATGTATAAAATAAGATGCAATTTAATTTATTTAAAAATATTTAAATGTCGCAAATTGAGGGACGCAATCTTCTGCAACATCAAGCCGTTATTTATTTTTATAGATTTGATTTAAATATTTATTTTAGGATGCATACACGTTTCAATAAAAATGAATGTCACGAAACAGAACACGGTATGAACCATTTATAAAAACAAAAATATATTTATTTGGAAATAAATCTCTTCTATTTTCGTTGCAAATCCCGAAGTTACCCGAACGCCAAAAATTTAAAACTGGAAACCGCTTCACCTTAACCGATGTCAAGAGAGGGCGCGCTGGCTAATTGGCGTCACTTAGCGCGTCCGCGGCCTATCTATTTAAAGATCTTTGCATCGCTTTGAATCTAATCCGCGCGATTCCATGTCTCATTGTGGCATTTCCGCCTCTGTTGCGCTCAATGGTGGCTGTTTTTTTGTTTAATTAGGACTTGAGACTGGTAGCTGATTTAAAGGTATTGTCCGTTTTTTTCGTCTAGTAATTCTGTTGGGGCTTTACTCGGATGGTTAGGTTTAGAACTGGTCTTGTCTGTACTTTAGTGGGAGTTTTTGTAGATTTTGTTTTTCTGTATTTAAGGTTTATTTATTTTAATGTGAGTAGTTGTGTACTTCGATATAAGAAAGCTGTCCTATATTAACTGTCTTATACCGCACCTGTAGGGTGAATCTATAAGAACGATAGCTTTTAGAAACTGTAGCTTTTCCACGGTAAACCTTACAACACATAATAACAGGTCCACACAATTTAGTACTCATATACGAGTATAACATGTAATATAATTACGTTGTACGGTAGTATCTAATCTTAGAAAGTTAAGTCATGTAGGTAATTTAACTAGTCGTACTTCTAAACAGGTACCAAGTTAACTATTTGCTGTACTATCTATAATTAGCAGACTTAAGTGTTAAATGTTTAAAAGATAAGTTAAATTTATTAATTAAAACGGGAATTTATTTATAAATGAGAATGATTTATCTTGTGACTGCAGAATACTTTTCATTGCTGACTTTATCTAGAAATAATATTTCTTGTTCTGTCATTCTAGGTTCCTTTTCTCATGTCTTTATTAAAGTTTAATAGGTAGGTACACCCTTTCCTTCAAATTATACACAAAATACCAGTTGATATGGACCCCCTTGTTATTTTCCACATAACGGGTTCATTTCTACCCTTCCGTTTTCGTCCCCATATAAACTTAGTTTGATGGGAAACTTACTCCTCACTGAAGGGTTTTCCATGCGGTTTACTTTTATGACGGTATTATGTTAAGGAATTAGATGATTATACCAGGGTTTTACTATCACCCTTTTGATCTAGGGGTGAAATGCCAGATGTGTCGCGATTTTGGTCTAGTATTACAGTCATTAAAAGGTCTTGTTTGATCACATTTGTTATTACGTCTCAACATTGTAAACTGTAACCCATGTGAAGTTGCGAGGTAACCCCATCAAAAGTATCCTTATAACTTAAAGGGGCAGCGTCAATTTTGTGCTGTAGAACAATTGAATGAGAAACAATAAAAACTTTATTATTATTATTTAGATCATCAATTCCACTAATCTGTTGAACATAGACCTGATTTTTGTGACAAGAAAAACAAAATTGATAGATGTTACTTCAGTAGCTCAATCCATAAGAAGTATCTTGTAAAGGATTTGACAAAATCCCTCAATGTTCTTATGAAAGGTGACGAGACACACATAAACATAGGCTCTACCTACGGTTCACACATTGACAAATAAGTAGGAGTACATGAAAACATATATGAAGAACCTTTTATGAAACAAGGCTTTGATGTTTCACTGCCGCCTTTATAATTAGCTCGTTATTAAATTCCTTGAAAGATTGTTTATCTACACATTTGATACTTAGATAATACGTGATGTTGCTATTTATTTTAGTAGGTAATTAGAAGACTGGTAGCGGGTTGTCAAGATATTACATGTGGCAATAATATAGGATGAAAAAAAAACTTGTGATTAATTTATATGGAGGCGCTCCCTGGCTTATCAAACTTGAGTTAAACGGTGTCATTGTTTAAATGAATTCTTAAGGTTTTTGAAATTGAAAGAGAACTACTGTGACATTTTTTCTTATTTTTGTAGATAAAATTATCTCTTGTGTTTACATTTTTTGTTAGGTAAAGTCTTCATTGTGAATTCACGAGTAAAAACCAAATGCATAACAACATTCGAGCCAATCAGCCAACATCACAAACCAATATTGGCCCAACATCTGCATCTGTTTAACCGCAAGCAACTGGTTAATTAGGTACGGCGTGTCCACTTTATTAATTATCTTATCTGTCATCAACCACCAACCAGGTATCATTGACCCCTGCTGTTCATTCATTACTTTGGCTGGGGAGACCAACACCAGTGGTTCCCATGACCCTGTATTGACCTTACAAAACGGTTAGTTAATTTATTGAAAAATTAATACTGTTTGTTGTAAAATGAAAGTGGATGTTTATTTTATTGTTTCTAACAGTGAAAGTAGTTGTAGATAGTAAGCTTATAGTAGCATTGGTGTAATGGAAAATGTATGTTGTTTTGAACTCTTGTCTGGGGACTTTATGAACCTATTAGTAGACCAGTAATATTACTTCGTTAAGAAATTTATCTTACTGTAGATTCAAATAATTAGGTGGCCTACCATGACGTTTTAAAGCAGGAGCAATTCCAGTATAGGAAAAGGATGGCGCTAGACGACCTGTATAGCTCTGTATCTGTCCCACTCCTGCTTTCTGACGTCATAGTAACCCCCCAGAACCATAATGATCCTCACCCAGATTTCTTTTCTTTTTCCGATGATTTTCAGGCTATTCTGTGCAGCGACAGTTCGAAAAAACGCACAAGTTCAAACATGCTTATGAATTTAATCACTTACGCAAAGTTTTAAGTCCAAAAATACCTAAAACTCATTAACTTAAAACATCCTACCACCCTTAGCTCTACGATTGAAATAATGGATTACGAACTTCAAACCAAACAATTTTAACAAAATAAATCTATTGAAAGCTTACATCAATCCCCAAACGTTTTACGGACATTTGACGTAAAAATATAGGTACTAACACGTCGAAATGGCACCATTAGCCGTACTAATCTCTATTTGTAGACCCTCTGCAACATTACCGCTGTTTCGGTCAACGTTTTGCCTAAATCCTGGGTTCCGTAGGGAATCGTACTTTCTCCGAGGTTATAGACTACACACTAGGTTAGAAGAAGTTTGGACTAGATTTTACTGTCTTAAATAACTGAAAACGTATCTGACCTATAACGTAGATTTAGTGTAATATTTCGGATCTGGATCACATTTTTTGTTATTATTATCTTAGGCCCTAACATCGATTACGAAGGATCACCGGAAAGGATCCGGTGTAACAAAAGATGAAAACAAAAAAAATGTGATGCTTATTTCCGAATAGTAGGTATCTAAACCGGTTTTCAGCTACGGAACCGTATCCCTTATGGCCGACACACAGTTGACCAAGTTTTAAACGATGCTTTTACGGAAAAAATAAGTAGCTGCCATTTCCATTTGGGGCGCCTAAGTGGGCGCGATCTTTTTTTTTAATTTATTACCAGTTTACTTTCTGTTTTAATGTGTTTTTGGCTTTTAAAAATCGTCTCTTTCCCGATTTGATTTTGTTATATGTTTACTATTAAAATTGTATTTTCCAACGCTCTTTGAGCTTTAATGCTTACGTTTTTTGTAGATTAACTACAAAAAATTGGATGAGTTTATCGAAAAAGCTTTCATATATTTCATAATAAACGACTAGCGTAGGTAATTTGATTAATCAAGTTCTTTGAATAACTGATATAATTTATTGACTATCGAAACAGGAATACAACTCAATAGACATTTCGTGAGAAGCAATATAACACCCAAAACGCCAAATAAAATCTAATGTTCTATAAAAAAATATAAGAGCTGTTGGGCGGTGCGTCCCGCCACGACAATAGGGCATTGTGTGGTGGGCGTGGCCCATTGTGCCAGCCAGCCAATCAGGGCGTCGTATTCAACAATAGCGCACCGAATTGGAATGCCGCGTCACTTCTATTGTCGGATTGGCGATGTGCGAGTATTGTTCCGCGTTTAAATTTTTTGATTTGGCATTTACCGTGTTCTATTTATGTGTATGTGTGTTACTTCGTGATTGAGAACCGTTTTGTTTAATTTTAGATATTTTGGGATTTTCAAAGGTATAATTGAGTTGAAAATTGGGTAAGCTAGTTTAGCTGTAATTAATACAATTAGATTTATAATACCTAACAAATAATAAATATCGCTGGACATTACACACAACGCCATCTAGGTGCCACACTAAGCAACGAGGCTTGTGTCGTGGACACCAGATAGTTGATACTACTACATAGATACTTTTTGTTTGTAAATACATACTTTTAATACATATAAAATTTTCATAGGTATTTGTCATTTTAGACTTTCATGACGCTTCATTTTTCATTCATTCTAGCAATTCATCGGTGTTAGGTGTACTACCTTAACTCAAAAACGAGGTTGGTAGATTGGTGTAGGTATATTAGGTTCTTACTATTGTGAAAATAAACAAAGGTGTGTTGGTGTAACGTAAGTACGCACATACCTAATTATAAAATAACCTACTTCTTACTGCCTGTGGATTGCCCCTGGCTGGAGGCCTTAATTTCAAGGCATCCACAGGATTAGACCGATTAAGCAGTAGCCAGCCTTATAGGCTGAACTGCTAGAAGCCATTACCAAAAAAAAACTGCCTGTGGATTTCAACATGTTAAAAAAATATAAAATGGTATACTACTTTCACTCGATACTATGACAAGTATTTTCTAATTATGTAAGTATATGAAACTCTCTTACCTTAGTATGTAAAAAGAACTGAGAACTGCTGTTCACCTAACTACCTCCAAATAAGTAGATACCCATACAGTACACAAGACCGTTATTACGAACATAATGAGGGCTATCGTTTTTGAGCTCACCAGATGGCGCCACTGTCGAGTAAGGTCCTATCAATAATTTTATTTTATACTTTAGAGTAGGTACAAATAACTTCATAAAAAGTTAATTTTATTACGTTTAACAACATAGTGTAAACTTCAGATACCTATTTATTACATATTTTCAATATTCTCCCTAAAATTAGCAAGCATGAAACATTTAAAAATCATTTTACCTCTGACAAATAAGATCCTAGTTGCTACTTAAAATCTCCAAGTCATTATTAATCAGAATGGCTCAAGCTCAATCTAGACCACAATTGTGAATATTAGTAAAAATACGTGATAAAAAGCTCGCAACGCGCGAACTTTCTATGATATCTAACATTTCGGTGACCTCTCGCGCTATACTAGCGCCTCTAGCGGCGAATTCATACGCGACAACCCCCGTTAAGTATATACTTGAAAGAAAAAAAAATTGACAATCGCTTCTACACCATTCAAGTAAAACCGGACAGAAATTCCTGCACCAAGAAACAGAAACAAACTAAAAACATTCATTGATAACATCAACCCTGTATAAAAAGTAATAATAGGCAGAGCCTAACATATGCACAGCACTTAACGCTTGTCTATTAACTAGTCTTAAATAGAACCTTCTATTTATAGAACCACACCTAGTATGTCCTCGGCTTTATAAGACAATAACCCGGAGTTAACTAACGCGTTTAAGTTACGTCATCTTACTTTTTTTTGTGTGATGCTAACGTAAACATGATTATTGTGCTAAGTTAAATAAAGACTCTTCAGGCTAAACGCGTTAAGCCGTGATATGTTCTTTATTTAAAAATGGTAACAAGCATCTAAATTAGAACACGTTCAAGTTATAAAGCAGAACAATTTTTATCCCAAACCAAACTGAAACGCAAACGATGAAAGCGAACCGCAAAACGGACTTCAAATCGAACACGGCTCACTGCGTTTGCGTTACGTGATCGAACGATTTTCCTCAGACGCCGAACTTAAACGCGTTGGTTCGAGCATATTGCCGTCTGTAGTAACGAGAGCACTCATTAAGAAGTGCAATAGGCATAGTATCTGTGACCGGATGTTCGGAACAGGTGTCGCTGACTGCTCCACCCTGTACCACAAGAGAGAACGACAGGCGATCAATGGAATCTTTCGGTTGGAATGGCTTTTGGTGTCGTGGTGGAGGGTAGTATTATTTTGTTGGTAATGTTTCGCGTAATATTTATTAAACGTGGTTACTTTGTTAGTTTGGTTTGTCTTATTATTTGGGTAATTTTTAAGTACTTTTGAGTATTTTTAGTCGAAATACGGGAGTTTTCATGTGATTACGACGCAATAAATTGAAAACTGCTACCCGATTAAAATTGCTACCACTGAAAGGTACCTATGTGTAGTGGATTAGGGATTTCGTTTTTAGTTTCATGGTAGCTGGCAACTTTGAAATACTCGTTTCGCATCGGATACTATCTCCTAGTAAAGTTCTACTTTGGCTACAGGAAATATGGGGGTGGTCAAATCTTTTCTGGAGACCACACAGTTGGAACAACTTTGCCCATCCTCCTTTTATCTACAAAAGATAAAAGATACCCACTAGTTACCTCTCCTGAAGTCAGACTTTATGAGATGTAAACTCATATTACAGTTTTCTCTACTAAGTAAGTAAAACGTTAGGAAACATAACATAAATATTTCAAACGGAACTTCAACAGAATTCCCCAGTTTCCCGAACAGCTTGAACACTCGCATACAAAGAAGAATACATTCCTCCTGTATTCTGCAGCTTTGCTTCATTTCAAATAAACGACTCCACACACACAGGCAACGGCTAAAAACCTTATTAACCAGTTACATTTGACCTCCCATTTCCCTTGACACTGTACAGAAAACGGAGAAAAGCGGGGTAAAGTAATGCATTTTCACGGGTCTTTCTTATATGGGCATTATGTTGCGAAACACCAATATAACACCGCCGTTCTATTGAACCCTATCTCGTCGCACTGAGGTTGTTTTTCATTTGTTTTGTTGTTAAGATAACTTTGTGCTACGTTTCGTGGTAGGTAATATGCCACCTTCTCATACTCCTGGGCAGGGCGGCCCCCCCCAGAGCAGCGTCTTGGAAATGTTTAGTCTTGCCTCCATACATGTTTTGTTTGCCTTTTATTCTCCGTCTCTTTTATGTGGGAACAGATAGATAGCTACGTTTTGTGCGGCTGTGTCAACATTCTGAAGGTTTTGTTCAAGAAATGTTCGGGGAACCTTTTCAGAGGTTTCTGTTTGATGGTAAAGGTTGGGAGAATTATTACTGAGATTGGGCGTTGAAGAAAGTAACATCTTTGAAGAAAAGGTCATGATTAGAATAATTCTAAGACAAAGGTATGAATTATTCATACCTTTGTCTTCTGGAGTAAGTAGGTATTAAAGTTAATATTCTACCGACGTCATTCGAAATTCTTCATTAGAGAGGTATATGTGTTTTGTAAACCTATTCATTTTCGAGAAAATTGTAAACGGGAAAAAAATGCAATTTCCTAGATATTTGTTCTCAGTACGGATTACTTCAGAACTCGTAGCGCCACCTGCCAACGTATGTATGAACTAACAATTAATATAGACCAACCACACATCAATGTTCATAATTATTTGATTAAAATATGGCTCTAATCAACTCACGTTTTCAGTAAAATTCTGCAACTCCAAACTTTTTCAACTAAGTATTCATGTTCATCGACACCCTCAGTTCTTAAAACAGAAAAAACCCTTCAGAAATCTTTTATTTCTTTCTTTAATTTTCTCCAGAACAGATCCTAAAATACTAATTAAAATGCAGGCCTTACTCTGGAAAATTGCTGCTAACATTACACAAAAATAGAAACAAAAGTTTGTATATAAGGGCAAAAAGAGGACAAAAATTCCATCGCATGGTTGGACAGGGGACAGAGGATATGGGGGAGGCAAGAGGGACCAAAAAGTAAAAAGAGGAGAGAAGAAGTGAAAAAGAGCAGCCGCGCCTTTGTGTGGCACCCTCCCGAGGTACGGTCAGCAAGAGAAGCGGTATGAAATGTTTTTATTAAAACATGGTTTGATGTATTTATTATGCAAGCTTAGATAGGTCCTAACAAAAGCACTACAAAAGCACTAGCATATAATTGACTCACTGCAGAGCAAAGGACTTTTACTTTATAGAGGAGGAACATTTGTGATTTTAGGAAAATTTGAAAATGCTTATAACAGCTACTCCGATAGAGATGCGTACTTTAATGTATTCGTTTGCAAAGAGGAGGTGACAGAGCTTGAATCATGACATAGGTACAACTAATCAATTAAACGCAACTAAAGTCGACCAAGAAATTACCGTCTTGTGTTTCACTTTTACAGTTCAGACTAGGTTAACAAGATTTTATTATCAGTTCCATTAGCAATTAAGTAAAACTGTTTTACCGCTATTCCAATTTTCCCGTTGTAAAATAAGGAAAACAAAGTATCGACAAAAATAAATTGAATAAACTACGTATGTTTATTAAATTGAACACGTCGAAACGTGTTCTTTCCCACTTATGTCAATATTACAACTATTTGGAAATTATGTAAAATAAATTGATATAATTGAGAAAAGCGATTAATAATTGTGCTAAATGCCTCAATCGTATGGGGCGTTAATTATTTTATGGTAAAACAAAATTGCTTAATGCAAGAAATGGCCGGTTTTTATTGAATATAAAGAGTTATTTACATTCGTTTTCACGCTGGGGAGGTGGTGATAATATGCAGTGAATGTTTTATTTATGCGTAGTTTTTACTAGTATTGACGTACTGTGTTTACTTATTACGGCGTAAGTGAGAAGGCTTTTTGTGTGCAAAACAATTTGTAGGCTAAATCAACACGGAAGCTGGGAAATAAAATAAAATTAGAAATAGAAGTAAAAGCCAGTTGTTTGACCTTTTACCATTTTGACCTTAGCCTACAAATTCATTTTAATTAAATGTTTTATTTTTTTCGAACGACTAAATTACTGTAGAAGAATAAAAAGCGTCTAGATCTATTTTTGTTGGTTTGCGGTATTTCCGTTCGTAGTCCTTTCCCCTTTTGATAAGTTTTATAGTATTATTTTAAGTTTTTAGGCATTTAATTTAGATTTTATCAACAAAAGCTGCTGTCAAAAAAACACAAAAAATAACTCTGTCTTTTTTTGCTATTCTTACTTCACAGATACAACTTTGTAAAGCCCGACTGTGGGGGACGCGAAATTAAGAGACACTTTGTGTTGATTCATAAAGGTATGTTTACATACATACCTACATAGACAGATAATTACCTTTCTAATTATACGTATGTACCTACAGCTAGCTCAGTTTCAAGAAAATAGCTTTCATTAAAATTGTAACAAGATTTTTGAAATTTCAGTTGTTACTGTTACAGAGCAGCGGTGGCTCAGTGGTGGCGGTCCCGACTTACGATCAGTAAGTCGGGGGTTCGAACCCAGGCAGGCGCATTACGTTGTGAAATTTGTTTCATCACCACTGCTCTCGAAACGGTGAAGGAAAACATCGTGAGGAAACCGGCATATCCTAGAACCAAAAATTCGAAGACATGTGATATCTACCAACCCGCACAGGGCCCGCGTGGTGGATTATAGCCCATTCCCTCATAGAGGCCGTGTGTCCCAGCAGTGGGAACATTTTAGGCTGAATATGCGGTTGTTACTTTTGCAGAGCAGTATTTCCTAACATAGTATATTTGCAGAATAACTCTTCTTTTAGGAACATAGGAAGCAAGATTAAATATAAAGCAGCTTTTTATCAATGATAATTGAGAAATTCCAAAGTAAAGATAAAGATGGCTTTGTATGAGGAGCTCGTGGCAAAATAATAACAGCTGCTTGGGTCGATCTTAAGGTTAAGCTGTGCTTGCCTAGGTTGGTCTGTGGATGGGTGACCACCCATTACATACCGAGTATCCTCCGTGCCACGGAAAGCACGTTAAGCCGTTATTACCGGCTGTCATTTATTAATCTTTGACAGTCGTTACAGGTATTGTCAGTGGCCCAAACAGTCTGACAACCAGTCTTACCAAGGAGTATCGTATTGCTCAGTACTAACTGGGTTATGGAGGTCAGATAGACATTCGCTCCATGTATAATACTGGTATTCAGCTGCATCCGGTTAGACTGGAAGCTGACCCCAATCTAGTTGGGAAATAGGCTAGGCAGATGATGATGGCTTTGTTATACCCACTACTGAGCGTACTCTTTCTTTCATAAGCTCACGCCACTTTTGTAGCAGAAACCACAGAACACTTCCGCTGCGATCATAAAATTCTCCTTTCGTGCTTGCACTCTAGTTGCGAAGTACTACGCACCTGACCTTTCTGAAGAACCCCCCCAATAAGGTCAGTGTATGTCCTTCTAGGACGTCCCTTCGGCCTACTGGGAGCTACTTGCATGTCAGAACAAAGTAAAAGACAAATATTTCTTATGTTTCTTTTCATCAGAATTCTCTGCGAACCTGGAACAGAACTCCACGACTGGCTGGAAAGAAAACAACACCTTCATCATATTTTCAAAAACGATGGCCGGCTTTCCGCTCAAGCTCATTACACCTGCAAATCTGCCCTGCAAATTACCACCTTCAGGCCGTTCGTCAGCGCAAGAGAAATCAAAGAGTTGGCCAAAGCAAATAGAGGAGCGGTGATAAATGGGAAGGCGGGCGAAGTGACGCGATCCGACTGTACATCATAATATCATTGGCAGCCGCGTTTAATGTGTGCCTAATCTATTGTTATTTATAGGAAGGTGGGTCCAGTATATGGAGGATTTGGAGAAGCGATAAGAAAACAAGAAAGGAAGGAAAAAGCCGCCCAAGTACGAGTCGGACTCGAGCATGACGGATTCCGTACCATCGATAGCCTACCTTACATTACGGAGACCCCTTTTTTATATATATTTTTTTGTTATAGCGGCAACAGAAAATACACATTCTGTGGTATTTCAACTGTCTACCTATTACGGATCATGAAATACAGCCCGCTGACGGACAGGCGGATGGACGGACGACGGACAGCGGAGGCTTAGTAATACGGTCTCGTTGGTTACCCTTCGGGTACGGAACGCTAAAAAGCAGTGTCATGTTTTTGTGCTGTTTAATGAGCAGCTACTACGATATCCAGTCATTTATGATCATTGAAATGATCATCTTTGTTACTTATACAGGGTGTAACAAGACCCTTCACGAAGCCGTCAACCAGGCATTATGTAAATTAAGTAACTTTACGCAAAAATTATTGCTGGGAAACGATTTTTTTTGGGGTGAAAAATGTTTACGGTAAAACTCAATGTAACACACTCAAAACGTTGTTTTGATGGATAAATTGAAACGTACAGGGTTCGTGGAGGTGTTTACAATAAAAATCTTATGTCAAAATGCATTTAAAAAAAAAACTTGTGAAAAAGTTGGAATTTGACCCCGATTATCTCCGTAACTAGAAGGTTCCCAGGTATGCTCTAGAACAAAAAAATGTTCGTAATGATGAGGAGAACAAATACCTTTCGGCTTCAAAGGTCTTGTTACACCCTTTAGATTATATTGCTGGGCGCTTTTGTTGGTGCTTAACTTGTACCAAAGTTCTATACTCAGTACAGATCATCGACAGAAGACATAAATGTAATCAGCCTGTAACGTTATCACTAATGGGTCACTGGCTTCCTCTTTGTGAGAGGGAGTGTGCTAAACGTGGTAGGTGGATGTCACAAAGTCTTCGATTATTTTTTCTAGGACATGCCAACATGTTTTGAGAGTATATACTGCTTGAATGGACTCTTGACCCTACAACTCGTTAGTCGGGGCCGTTCCTATGACTATTTCCTTTAACATAATTTAAATGAGTTCATCCGTAAACCTTCCATATACTACACGCGACATCTGAAGACAAAACGTGGTCGCTTATGAATGAAACAAAAGTGTTCCGGTCCGTCGCAAATGTCAGGGCAAGCTTCACGAATATATTATCATGAACAATAATAACAACGGGAGCTAATGTTTATTGTTGGTTTCGACGTTATGTTGCTTCTATTGTATAATAAACACTGGTTGGTATTATAATTGGGTTGGAAATAGGTGTAATTTAATTATTTTAATTGGAAGCGTGCTAAGTCTACTCTTGTTTCTATGTAATATCGCTACCTATAGCGCCTTAAATCAGTTGATTCCTAGATTTCGGTATATCATCATAACATGAGCCGAAAGTCGTTTACTGCTGGTCATGGACCTCCAAGCGTCGTGAGTCGCCAAGTCGCGCGTCGCCACGTCACGCGTCGCCACGTCTCACAACTTGTCCTGCGTGCTTCTCGTCTCACATCCAGTGAATTCTCGCAGCCTTCACCAGAACATGGCCTCATTGGTCCACCCTGGCTTGGTAACACAGAAAGAAGCAATGTATAGTTTCACTAGGAAAGTATAGGACGCTATCTAATACTTCGTATTGAACTTTAATCTGTGCATCTATTTGTGTGGTTTTTTTTATTCCAAAAAAGGGTCCTGATAGACGGATAGATGGACACCGAATTTTCCTTTTGAGGTACATGATAAAGTAATTAAATTGTATTGTAATCATTTAATATGTATTATTAGATAATTTTATATTTGAGTACTGTAGACTACAGTTAAAATGCTTCATTAAGTAAAGTAGCCGAAACACAAGAATAATTCTACTTTTACGATGGCCAGTTTAACGACACAAATTAAACGACACACACGACCCATAATTTTATTATTATAATAGTCACAGCACTTCGCATTGTTTATTACAAAAACAATAATTATTAAATTAATAATGGCGTTTAAAATAACATTCCAAGTTTACGATTAAACATAAATGTGTAATTATGGAAAAAATATGTTGCTTTAATAAATCTTTAGTACAATAATAATAATAAATATACGGTGGCCAAAATACATGCGGCATTAACATTTGACACCGAAGTTTAAGTGCGTCTTCGTCGCCTAATTGGTCATAAATTATTATAATTTGCTCTGCTGCCCACCCCGGGGAGTTTAGTGCGCCGTGAATATGATTATTAGATGGGCTAGCGAAAAAAAATAATTGTGTTTGATTTATTGATCCAGAGTAGTAGATTATGGCGTATGTTTTATTTAGAATTTTGATATTTCCTGGTTTTGATCCAAGTGTTAAAAAAATGTTCGTAAATAACTGTTCTGGTTCCTAGTCCTCTATGAGGCATGAAACTCGGATAAAATGTAGCGAAATTCATACCCGGAGTTAGGTTAGGATTAATTATAACGGGTGATCTATGATGCTATTCAGTCAGCCTCATATCACACATTGTTTTGTAATGCGTCCACTTCTCCGCGTACTAATAATAAATATAAACTCCATTACGCACATTAGTAGAAAAGACAATACAAATACGCACACGTGAATGCAATAATTAATACCTGCCCTAGAATTCTGAAGCACTCTTAGCACTCCAATAATAACCCCATGTTATTTCAATAAATATAACTGATGCCAACAATGAGAGGTGGTTTGACAGTGGCATCCGTTTCATGTGTGACTTACGGTCGCCGAGTCAATTGTCTGTGCTAAATCTGGGTCCAAATAAAACTAAGATTTTGGCCTTACATTGTAGGGTAAGCGAGGCGAGTGATATTGGTATGGTGGAGTGTGAGTCATAGCTTCAGATGCGTATTGTGTGGGATTTTTAGGGTGTGTTACAGAGTAACCGAAAGCTAAAAGATCGTGTGCGTACAACAAATGTTGCCCTTGTCTGAAATTTACAGGCAAGAATACTCCAAATGTCAAACGAGATTGGCTGTGTTTAAAATTTCCAGTGGTCTCCTGATCCAGTGGTCGTAGCCTCATCATCATCATCATTTGAGCCGATGAACTTTCACTGCTGAACATAGGAGTCGCTTCATCGAATGGTAATACTGTGCCGCCCATATCCAGCAGATTTCCGCGGTTTTCACGTTTCAATTCGCACCCGTTTAGAATACCTACATGGTTCAAAATACCGTGCTGAGAATGACCTTGCTCACTCAGAAATCAGTTTGTACTAAGATTGGGTTCTAAGCCAATTTTGACATGATCTTTTTCATAGTATAGCACCCAATCGCCCATCTCCAATTGCTTCTCCACTCGAAGTTAGCCGAAGACCGAAGAGAGTTTAGTTCAAGGTAGTACACTTGTTTTATTCATTAACTCGTACATTGTTGTTTTTGGTTGACACCAGCTGACAGACCAGTAGGGGGTTTATGGGTTTCAGTGAAACGGTTAGTAAACATTCAGTTGAGTAAGTCATAAGTGAAGACTTTTTGGTTGTAGTTGAACTAGATGAAGACTGAAATGGGATGGTTTGGTTTGTGTTTGGGATATTGATGACGGTGATTAATAATTGTCTGATGAGAATTATGATGTTGAAAATTCTAACAAGTAGGTTCTCTACGTAACAGGCAATGAAGAAATTTCTGTCTCTAACTAAAATCCTTGTTAGAAACAGTCAAGAGTTTCACACAAGTTTGTCTTGATTGATGAAGGTCTTGATTTAAATCCTGTAAATGTAATTCAAGACACAAAATATCCCAATGAAAAGAAAAACAAGCAATAAAACAATTCGTATTTAACGCTGTTAGCTTATTTCTTTAATGGCAAATAAAACGGTTTTCTCCAAGGTTCTGATTTGCCTTGATCATCTACTCGTCTCCTGCAAGAATTGACATTCCCTAACCGATATTGAGTGTTATAAGAAAAACAAAAGTCCTGTCCACCTAAAATAGTCATAACAAGTATTGTAAGGCGTACGACACAGCATTCGACATCCGCGTTTATTACTGACCATCATTCCCAGAACCAGACGTGCGACAACAATGCTTAGCCTGTTTGACGACTTGTCGCAGCGCTTTTATTGGACTCTCCAATGTTTGAACTCTCCTCCTGTTACTGTCTTACTACCATGTCTTATGTCTCACTGATGTCTTCATTTGCAGTCTGTTTAGATTTCATGGTAAGACTGTAAAATCGTTTTAGTCTTATAAGACAACAATTAGGTATTGTGTCTTTGTAGCATGACGCATAGAGAGACAAAAAAAATCATCTGGACAATGATTTTCGTCTATGATTGTATGGTACTACAATGAAAATGGTTGTGTTCCCATAGAATGTGTTAGTTCTTTTCCTGCGGTAGGTGATAGTGCCCTTCTCTCTGATGAAGATCTAATTATCTGGTATAGGGAATTATTAGCGGTCTTTGTTTATCGTATACAGAATGGATTTAAAAAAAACAGCTGTTTTCTACAAAACTCCTGTTGCGGCTGTTTTATTTTAAATTACCGATGAAATTTCTATGTGTATGGGTTTAAAATTATATACTGAATACGTGGTCAACCGGTTTTAGCGTCGTTGTTCCTTCTACCTTGTATTTAACAGTAGACAATAAAAGCCAAAATGATGGCGTTTTATGTGCAAAAATAATATCTTTCAAGAGCGATCTTTCTCTACGTTAACTAATTTATATATCGATCCTGGCTAGTATAGCATAATCAACCAATAGTGTTCCCACTGCTGGCACACAGGCCTCCTCTCTAAGAGAGGGAATGGGCTCTAATCCACCACGCAGGCCCGTGCGGGTTGGTAGATATCATAATTATATCTTCGAATTTTTGGTTCTAGCACATGCCAGTATTCTCAAAGTGTTTTCTTTCACCGTTTTAGTGAAGTAAATTGGGTTCTAACTTACGATTTACAAGTCTTCAGTCGGAGCCGATACCACTGGTCTACCATCACTCTATTCTGATCCTGGCTAAAATCCATGAAAAGTTTCCACTGGGGTTAGTCCTTCAAGTCAAGGGCTTCGTTAAAAATTCTCATAAAAAGCATAATGGTCTACTTCATCATACTTATCATCAAATTATTATTTTCTATGAGCAGACCACCAGCACTTGATCAGCTGTTAAGGATTAGTATAAATATTTCACTTACAATACATTCATCGTTGTCACAGTCCATATATAGTTTAGTTAGTGGAGCGTGCGCCTGCGACTCCTGCGCATCGTTTCCGCTTATTATTGCACCGCGCACCGCCGCGCACTGCTTTGTTTTAATATCAAACTCATGCTCCTGTAGATTGGCTAGTTTACTATATTAATTTATTGCGGTAGATCAGTTCACAGCTGGACACAGACCTCTCCCAAGCTGTACCACAACAAGTCTTGCCCCGCACGACACTATGTCATATATATAATTATAATAGCATCTTCATCTTCATGCCTTGCTATGAAGACGTACAAATGAATATGGTAAGGCCCCAAGATATTTCAAAATCAGAATTTTGAGCATTTTAGTCTATAGCGGATTCTATTGCTGAATTTTATGCTATAAGCACCTACAATAAAAAATTATAGCTGAAGTTCCCAAAAGTAACAACTTTTAACAATATCTTTGAAACCGATATAGGAGATGAATTTATTTGAAACATTCAGACTGTATTATATGTAGTTTCAATCTGTGTACAAATGGCAATAAAATTAATAAGACCTACCGACAGAACACCAGTCAATACAGCTCATTTTCCCCTGCACCTCAAAACTACCAACCCTACACTCCCAATAAGATTCTCATACGTTGTCATACCAATACGACCGATCAATGCTACAGTATTATCGCCGGTCGGCGTAACATTTATGAATTATTGTGCTCTATTTCTGTGCCGGGCGCGCTTAAGAATGGACGGTGCGTTCGTTCAGATCGTCTCTTGTTTTTGAGAAGCCCTCGTGTATTGACACTGCAGATGCTGTTTTACTGTTGCGATTTGCGTTGATTGTTTCTATTAGTATTTCTGTGTTATTGGTTTCAACGGCTCTAGTAAGTTATTATCGCAACCGCACATCAGCGGTAACAATTTACCATTGACATCGCCTTATATGACTTAGCAGGAAGGGAGATTTTCGTACGGCAAGTGTTACCAATGATGTGTGT
The DNA here is from genome assembly GCA_947578425.1 of Eugnorisma glareosa. NCBI lineage: Eukaryota > Metazoa > Arthropoda > Insecta > Lepidoptera > Noctuidae > Eugnorisma > Eugnorisma glareosa. Next base: position 10,577,726 of record OX387960.1, on the reverse strand, counting down.
TTGAGTGTACGAAGTACGAACGCCCAATAAACGAACTTGCTTCGCTAAACACACAGAAAATAAACAGTACCCATAAAATAACGATAAAAAATACAAACAAACCCGTTGGTAATTATTCAAACCGACTGAATGGACTTTTCATTTTAATATCAATCAGCGGGCAGTCTTCTCGCCATATTTCATGTGCCGCATGCAATATTTTTTCAGCACTAATGGCGGATGTTTTGGCGCGAACCGTGCGCGCTTCCGCTGCGTCGCAACTCGCGCGCACAATCACCGCATCCTGCGTGCACGCAGGTTACGTCGCTTCTTTTAACAGCCCGTTCCATCTTCATTTGTTTTTGTGGTGCAGTGAAATTCGTCATTTGTTTGCGTGAAGGGTTAAAAATTGATGTTTCGAGAATGAAAGTTGCAGTGTGTAATGTGATTTTGTGTAAACAGTTAATTCATTAGACTGATTAAGTTTGTTTTTCGACATTTTCCCTTTATGAAAATATTAATCCTTGCAGGGAAAATGTCGACAAACAAACTTAATCAGTCTAACGAATTAACTGTTTACATAAAATCACATTAGAAACTGCAACTTTCATCCATGAAAAATATCAATTTTTAACCCTTCACGATGATTGACCAATCAATCCAACCATCCCTTTGTCGGGATAAAACTTCCAAAGGAGGTTAAACATTTATGCAGTCTAATATGTATCTGCATAATTTTGTATGAGAACTTCAAGAGCAGAAACAATAAATCGATGTAAAGTGGAAACACCGTGGTGGCATTACCATAATCCCCTCGGTTAACCTGTTGAACGCGATGTATCCGCCACCGATCAACAAGACAAATGTTTGCGAGTTCCAACCCCTATTATTTAGGGGTGCATTGTTTATAGGGTTGCTTAGGGGGACTTAGAAATATGTTAGTTGATTTTTTAACTTTTTGTAGTAGCTTTCTAGAATTGCTCTTCTGTGAGTAAATGTCAGACTTTACAATAATGCTGTTGCATGTCCTTTTTTTTTTCGGATGGGAAATCATCAAATAACCGCTCTGGGCTGAGCAGGAGGGAGTGTCAGACTTTTACTAAATAAAACGCATCCATGTTCCTTCATCGCCCTTTGTGTTCCGGGGCCACGGTATCTCTTTCGAACAGTCCCGCAGCAGGCAGGCATCGGCCCTTGCGGACCCCTTCCTATTGCTGTTGCATGCAAGGGATTACCTTGTTTTGCACAAGTTGGTATTTCGCGTAAGTATAGCGCCCCAGCTGGATGGACGCTGAAGGACTGGATAATGCGGAGCAGCTCGGATTGTGCCAATGTCCAGCAGTGATTTGAGACGAGCTGAGTATTTCAAAGCTGATACTCGAAGTATCGTTTTTCAGGAAGTCAGACTTCGCTACCGTTTAGTCTATTATCACAGTACAAGCATATGCTTGATCAGCTTATAATGTTCTCAATACCCACACTGTCACACATCCCTCAATGAGATGATTTACCACAGCATGAGGTTTAAAAAAAATATAATTGTACCTATTGCAAAAAAAGAACAAACCAACATAATCATGCAATACTGTACCGTCACAAAACCAGTGGCAGCCCTAGCAACAAGCGATGAATTCCACTTGTTGCTCCCCCAACAATAAGTTGGGTCAGTTTAATGGCGCTCAGGGTTGCCAGCCTGTCGCCTGTCGCGCGTAATGTGCAGTTGTCACGCGACGCTTACCTGTAACAAGGCAATTGTTTGATTAGATAGTGTGGCGGTCGGACAGGGAGTCAGTTGTTAGTTTAGAGCAGCTTAGTGATGTTTTTAAACATCGTTGTAGCTGTCAAATTGATTAATGTCACGAGTGATGAGAAACATACAATGCAGGTTGATAGTGTGACGATATTAAAAACTTTGTTTCAACTTAAGGTGGATGCGCAAGGGTAGCCCGCGAAAATATGAGTGATGAAAATATGAGTCGCGCCAGTAACACGTATGGAGTTACAGAATTATAATCATTCAAATCATCAATATAGCTCTACAAGTTCATATAATCACATTCAATAGCTATTTCATGAAAAGTCACTCTTTGAGATTATATGAACTTGTACTGATGATTTGAATGATTATAATTCTGTAACTCCATAAGTGTTACTGGTGCGATTCATATTTTCATCAACATACAACCTGACACTGACCTGCAAATTGCAATAAACGTAAGAAAATTTAAATTTCGCGGGCTACCCTTGCGCATCCACATTAGGTTGAATCTCTCAAACACTGAAAGAAAGTCAGTTGGCGCAGTGGCTGAGCGATTGGCTGCTGTGTTTTGTGTCGCGGGTTCGATCCCCCCCGCACGGAACAAATATTTGTATGACCTACAGGTAGTTGTTCCGGGAGCCAGACCCCAGAGGCATACACATGATACAAACTTTCGCCTTTAAATATTAGTGTGATATTTTCGACTGTCCCTTTAAATTTATTTTGGAATCATTTTATCACCGGGCCTTTGGAACGTTGACAATTTTTGGTTACGGTCGAATGGCTCGCGGGCCGTTCGTTTTGGGCCGTTCAGACTAAATACCCGAATAAAATTCAAGACACTCTTTGTATCTACTTTTTCATGAAATAACAGAAGTGCGTCATATCCAAGTCTTGCTAAAATCGTAAACCTTTAGCGACATTGGGTCACAAATATGTGGGAGACCATAACAAAAACCAAGGTATACCTGAGTTACCTTTAACAGAGAAAGTACGAACACCAGTCTATTTAAACAATTTCTCACGCGAATATTTTAACTCACTCGCGTTAACTTTATCGCCATGTTCAATAGGTATAATGCTGTGAACATATTTGGTAAAACAATCTACTTTACGATAACACGGCACACAACACGGTTGGACAAGCGATTGAGTTGTTCCGCCCACGCTTCGCATTGTATGCTAGTACGGACATGCTTCGAATAATGTTCTACGAGCATGCGAAAAATTATTCGAAGCGTATTTTATGAGCGAGTTTTAGAATGTTTAGCCTGTAGAACACTATTTCGAAGCGTTTGTGGTCATGTGTGAAAAGTTTAAGAAATAATCATTGCTGCAGTTTATCTTGATGCAAAAAAAAAAGCCAAATGCCTTTATCTTCTCCTAAATTATTAGTGCAGATCTAAGCTATTGTTTTCTAGGCTGTCTTCTTATTACGATTCTGTAGCTAAATGGCAAAAACGGAATTTGTATGAGAGACCAAGACTTTCATACAAGCTAAGTTGTATTTGAGTCTTAAAACACGTCCTATACATAAATATTTATCAGTCAATTTTCGCGAAAAATCTGCAAATTCTTTCAATCTTTTAGGGTCTTAAACCACGCTATAGGGCGATCTACTAAGATTTAATAGTTGTAACACTCGGCAATTGTCGTGTCAACTTCGGTCAAGATCGGCTTTACCAGGTTTTATGGTTGTCGTGCGCACACGCCGAGCTGTTTGCGTTTACTTGGGGATAATATAATTGTCTCTGTCCATAGATATTTATTAGATTGGCGTGTTCTGAATGGGCTGTTTAAGTGTCGATTAGTGAAAACGATGTAATTAGACAACGAGGTTGTTTATAAGTTTTATTGGGTGTGAAGTTTATTAAATGTAGGTGTTACGGCATTTTTACTTAGGAAAAACATCTGGTTAAGGTTTTTTTTTTACTTTGGAAACTTATTAGACACTTGCTGTTGCCCGCGACCTTCGTTCGCGTGAAATTATTATAAAAAATATGAATTCCCTCTTTGAATTGGATTTTATTAATAGTTTTAATTGTTTTGCACGGAACCCTTACCCTATACCCTATGTTAGAATTTATAACATCGGCTATCTGCCCGTGAACATCGGTCCAGCCGTTTTGGAGATTAGCCGGACCAAACAAACAATCAGACAGACAAATAACAAATATTGTGTTTTAGTGTAGGTAGTGTTTTTATATATTTTCATATACATTCAGTAAAAAGCTGTGATTTTGATATTAAAAACAGATACTTAACTGGCGAAATGTGGGTTTAATATTAGGTACACCTCTGTGTAACCCTTCGGATGTCATGTTATGAAATACTGATAAAAACAATTGGATATAATAATATGCCATAGGAATAAATTAGAAAAAAATGCCGGTAGCATTTACACATTGAACGAAACAAGATCAGGCGGCCGCTTTGGGAACAGCAGAATTCATTATTTCGTAATTCGAGATATTTAAATGAATGCAATGGATATCGTTTATGGTTTAGCTAGACCATAGGCCAACATCCAGGTATAATCTACAGAGATATTAAACCACTCACAATATCTTTCTTCCAACCATCTCAGCTCTCGTTTCAGAACTTAAAACACAATCATAACCATAACAGGCCTTAACATTACACGCAACATTTACTACAATAGTTCCCTCCACCACATGACAGTTAATAGGTTAATAAAGTAAAGCAAACGTAAAACCTTGTAAGGAGAATCTCTTTGCTAATCGAGATTCTTTATTGTCCGTCTCTATGCATACAGGCCGACATAACAATAAAAGTACTAACGTTAACTTGTAAAGTTCTGTAATATGGTGGAGGAAATATGGCTTCATATGAGTGGTGGAAGGGAATGAATCAGTTTTAGTGAAACGTTTGGAATTGCCGACGGTTTTTTGAGCCATGAATGAGTTTAACAATGAGTTTTGAAGTTGAAGATGGAGGGTTGTTAAAATAAGCATCTGCTAACTTGAAATGAAGACATTGATGAGCTCGCTTTATCCTGCTGTAGTCTGTAGATATGTCTGTCTATGTGTCATGGCGTGTACTGCAATGCTCATTTTTCTTTTGCATTGCATTACATTCTGCACCAGCAATTTTGGTTTTTTCAAACTTTATGAATAGTTTCGAGTATAAGAGTAGAGGAAGACCAAAGAAACGATGGATGGACTGTATGAAGGATGATATGGCAAGAAAGGAGGTGGCTGCTGAGATGACGAGTAATAGAGAAGTATGGAAGAGGAAGACATGCTGCGCCGAGCACAAATGAATTGAGATAAGGGCAAGAGAATTATGATATATCTATATATCATAATAAGTATAAAAAGTATAATAAATAGTTTAGCTATCTATCGATAGCTAAATTATTTATTTAGTGCAAACAAAAGATACAACACTTCTGTGTGCACAATTAAATTATACAATTTACATGAATATTGTTTAAATACCTATAAAAAACAAGGTGTCAATATACAAAAAAGAAAACATAATTTATGAAAGAAATATATTAACACCACCACCACCACCATGATGATGGGATAATGATGGTCTTGCTGAAATCATCTTATCATTTAGCTAAAATAGTGATTATTACAGCTATAATTATAAAGTTCAATTTCAAACTTCTCATGCAATATGAAATCTTAACCGTCGCTGTCGCGTATTATTGCCAGGATGGGCCTAGCCATATTTGTAAATCTGTCAAGTGCATGACAGTACTCGTATATGATGGATACATTGCTTTGTCTCAGGCCTGTTTTCTGTGGTGGACGGCCCCATAATCCACGACGTGTTTCAAGTGCGGATTGGTAAATGCACCAGGCCGCGTGTAGGATATCTTCAGAATTTTTGGCTTTAGGACTTAGCTGATTCCCTCAAGATGTTCTCCGACCCCCTTTTGAAAGCAGTGGTGATGAAATAAAGTACTCAAAGTAAAGTGCACTTCTTGGGTTTCTACTGAATCATCAATACATTACATTAGTCACACCGTATTTCTGTATTCCTTTAATCAGTATTTAAAAGATTCAATTTTTTTTAAACGATTTAATTTTTTTTAGCAATAATCCGAAGTACTTGTAAACACGTTTATTATCACGGCGCTGAGGGATATGAGAGCGACAGGATGACTGCACCAAAGTAACGTGGATAACTGAATGAATCGCACTTTCATTGATGGAGATCCAGAAATATACTGCGCGTGAGTCGGTGCCCGCTACTGACTACAGACTTATGGAAGTGATAGACGCTTCAACTTTAAAATAAATCTCAAAAATCTTATCAGACCTTGTTGTTAACATTTGAACCTAAAGATGAGGACTTAAGTATATGAGGGCTCATAATGAACTTTGTAGTTTCTTTCTTCCAAAGAGAGTCCTTTTCGTAGACGAGACATATCACGACCGGCCCGCGTACCATTTCCACCCATTATATTGGTATCAAGGATAAATAAATTGAAGCCGAATTGGTACAACTTATTTTGTTTGTCTATTATGCAGAAATAACAGGGCTACTGCATAGTCATTAGGATAAAATAATAACATTTTGATTTTGACGACCCGAATGGCGCAGCGTCAGTGGGGCTGCCTTACGTTCTTAGGGTCCCGGGTTCGAATCCCGGTAGGAGCAAATATTTGTGTGATGAGCATGGACATTTGTTTCCGAGTAATGGATGATTATACGTATAATAAGTTTGTATTTACAAACAAAAAGTATCAATGTAGTATTATCAACTATCTGGTATCCACGACACAAACCTCGTTGCTTAGTGTGGCACCTAGATGGCGCTGTGTGTAATGTCAAGCGATATTTATTATTATTATTATTAAAAGTGTGTCCATGGAGTTTCTTGCCGGATCTTCTCCATAGAGATCTACGCTCTGGAATGGGCAAGTACAATACTTTCACAGTTATTGTGCCTCGTGAAGGGTCTGTAGCTTAATCTTCTGGTTTTGACCTATGCTTTGATAAAAAAGTCATAAGTGCTAGTAACTGCTCTATTTCTAATAAATGCTTTGAGCATAAGTTTGCATTTCAAGCTACTCAGATGAAAATACATATGGTTTAAATAATTATAGTAGGCTTCTCTAGCCTTCCTCTGGTCTTCTTTGTCGGAAGATGAAGTGCGATGATTATCTGAGGGCATTTCCTACTGAAGTCTTATTGTTCGTGTATCAACAATGCGCTCGGCAGACAATGAACATTGTCTTTTATTGCAGGATTGATTTAAATGTTCTGTAGAACTAATCTTGTGATCTACAGATCACAAGATTAGTTCTACATGATAGTTTTTTTTATCATTATGCAAATTGGAAGAATAAAAAAATATGAATAATATTATTACTTTTACAGGCGGAGCAAGCTGAAGATGCACACTGTAATCCCTGTAAAGTTAGGCAGAGGTGGACCTATAGTACACCCACCTTTCACCAGTTATATTTAAGTCCTATCTAATAGGGGGCAAGCCTATTGCCGTCAAAAGCAGCAAGCTGTAGCATCTGTAGGTATTTTATCACGTTCAGTTATTTTCAGATGCGTTATTATTTTTATTTTATTCGGCGAACCAGAACACGTTGCACGTCTTCGGGAGCACGTTTAGGTCATATAAGTGACAAATTATTGCGACGATCGCTTTCAATCTCTAAAATCGTATTGATACATAACAAAAAAAAAACATTTAAATCATGCAACGCTCTTCGTACTACATAAAACAATTTCTATTTTGCGATAGACACAATAATACTTAGTTATACACTAATACTAAGGTACTCTTACTCAGGTCCTTTCCTTGTACAATCCATTCCATTTCAATATAACAAATATCCGCATTATAGAATCGAAATGCAAATGGAAACTCATAACGGAGAAGTGACAATAACAGTTATTGTTCTATCAGATGTTCCGGGTAGCTAACCATCGGCCATTCGAAGCGATCACGCATAAAATCTTCAGTTTATTACTACAGAATTGTTAATTCCAACAACAGTCTGAAATACCAAAGGTTTCGATCTTTAGATGTGTTCTTAACGTACTTAGGTCGCGCGAAAAAGTGTGCAATTTGAGAAGAGTGCATTGATTGTGTGAGGAATGAGATGAAAGAAATAGGTGTCAATGATAGCGTGACGGTTATCAAGGGAGAATTGAAAAAAAAACCGTGTTGCGCCTACCTCAGTCAAATAGGACAAGACCAGCAAGATCATGATTGAGAATAGTGACCTTGTCATCATGGAAGATAAACCCTTCTACGATTTTCACCATGAGTGAGTAGGATAACACTATTCAAATGACCAATGATGTCAACGAAACAGAAACGCAACGCGAATTTTTGAAGCTATTCTGCGTCTAAAGATTTAAATCGTTGATTAATTCTGTATTCAAAGACGAGAAAGACATCTTTCGTCACTCAACTCAAATGACATGCCAGAATTACATGATACTAATTTCCCGAGACCTAATTTCGCTATGAACATTATTACTACTGCAGAAAATATACCACGTAATAGAAGAAAACGTAGTGTTTATTACACAAAAAGTTGATGAAGAATGACAGCAGCAGCTGTATCGTCACACCTGGCTTCTTGATATATATGTAAATAGTTCATCCCTGATTGATAGCAAGGAAAATGGGCCACACGTTGACTGTCCCCTACTAAGTAACTTCCGCTGAAATTCAGAGCCCTCATTACCACATACTTGAGGACTGACGAAATTATATTCACTCACTAGTTGGCCGAAGATACAACGGTATTGCAAAACGATGAAAAGGACCTTTCATTCAGGGAATTCTCTTCGCAAGACAGGGACGGAAATACAGATATTAGGAATGAGAAAAAGGGATGGTAGGTGTCCTTAACTCGATTCTTGGCAATTGTCCACCGGAAGGCGGCTTTTAGCAATAAGACAGCTTTGAATATGAAACTGAAATACAAAGCCGGCCCATTCAGTTGGGTGACGAGCACTGTATGTAATTGGCTTGGAAAGGTCAATCTATTGCGCTCAGTGCAAGGGTTGATCTTTCTATTTGTAATTGTCCTATAGGATTGCATGTAGTATCTAGTGCGACTTGTTTGTTGCTTATTGTTTGGTAGTTCTGTTTAGATTTGTCTATGTGTGAAAACTTGACCTAAGAATAACAGTATTAATGTAACCTCACATTCTACTGATCAAAGCAAATATTTGAATTAATGTCAAAAGAGTAACAGATTTAATAAAAGCGTCGTTTCTGCTTACATTTTAGGAATAAAAACGTTGCAATATTGTTTTATTGTAAACTTGATTTATTGCGAGCCAAAGTCACAGCCAAAGTGCTACTACAAAGATGTTTTCACATCAAACGCTTATAAAGTTGTTTTTATAACATTGCGTGCTACTACCAAATACATTTTAAGTCGCAATCAATCAGGCTTTGTCTGACTCCTCTATGGAATTTTAAATTGGATTCCTGTTAACAATACAAGGATTAGTAAGTACGTACTTTTGTCCGCCATTGTACATCTAAAACTGATGTTACCCATGCGTGTTAGAACGGCATCGATTAGTTTCGAGACCAACGCTGGTTTTATTCAAACGATCATTTGACAATGTCAAAGAGAATAAGTAATGTAAGCTGTGTTTATGGGGCTTAACGTTTTATACAGGGTGTTATAATACCAGAAACAGTATTTTACAGTGTCGATCGCTAGCTTCAATGGTGTTTAGGATTATATGTTATTTATGGGGATTTTGTAGATGAGTCGGTAACGTTTTGTAGTTTAAAACCTGTTCTTATGGGGGACAGATAAAGTTGGAACCATTTCGTTGACAGATTGATAATATAAATTGAATTTTGAAAGATACGTAAGTGTCTACACTATAATAGATGTGGTGCATCTAATTTAGGATTTATGGAGGAATTAGTGGAAGTAGGAAGATTTTTTGAGTCAAAATAATGAAAAACAGCTGCAGAAGATTACTGGGGGACTGGCTGTCTTTGTACTGATTTCTCATGTTGAATATTAAAAAAAACTACATATTATAGCTACTTAATACATTATATAGAATTATTCTACAAACTGCCATCATTCTTATGATTCTTATATCCAGAAATAAACTGCTATCATAAAACTATAACCTTCTTCCCATTGCAGGCCATTGGATCCTCCACACTTCATCTCTTCGATGGACCTTGCCAATATCATCGTTCAACCAAGCTACTCTAAACTCGACCAGGCCAAGATAAAATTCCTAATCCCATCAAGAACCAATTCACCAGTAGGCCTCCAATTCAGTTTCCTACTCATTGACATATCTATATAGAACATCCGATACGAAAAGTGAGCAATAACTAAAAAAGTAGCAGCAACACCACGGCGCTCCTGCAAAAGCTTTTACCAAAGAAGTCGTACTAAAATATTATGATGCACATAAAGACTCCACAATAAGTTACAGCACTCGTCCGATTATCTCTTATTTGTTTGTGTTTTATAGCGGTACTGCTCTTCGGTTTATAGCTTTTCGATATTATTTCGCGTATTTTTTTTCCAATGGGCTACCGCGACGCTCTTTCTCTATATGGACAGACTATCATGGATAAGACGCTGTATCTATACATCTATACAAATAAATGAAATTTAAGTGTCTCTTTGTAATATCAAAATAACAGCTTTTTACTGATTGCATATGAAAGTATAAACGGTACTTATAACAAAAACACATTTTTTTCAATTATTGTCTGTACAGACAGACAATAATTGAAAAAATGTGTTTTTGTAAATATCGGTTCAGGCATTTACTGGACTTTTGCTGGCAGATAGCCGATGTAATAAGGTCTAGCAAAGGGTACTTTTATTTTAGAAAAAATATTAGGGTTCCGTGCAAAAAAATTAAAACCCTTGAAATTTTAACTAAATTCGATTAAAAAAGGAAAGTAATATTTTTTTTATAATAGGTAATTTCACGCGAACGAAGGTCACGGGGAACAGCTAGTAACCAATAAAATGGACAATTGAACGGCGCGGCGTCTGGACTATGTGGCCGTTATGGACAAAGTGTCGTCTTTTATGTACTAAATGTCCGTTATGGACAATGTTACTAGGTTACGCCTAAAATGGCGGAGTTTATATAGCTGTAAACGGTGGTATAATGGGGAATAATTGTTTATTGGCTCAATTTTACGGTGTTATATTATTGAATTTGTAATAGTTTTATGACCGTAAAATATTTGTTGTATTAACAGTATTGTTCTTCTCTCTCGTTTTGGAACGATCTATACAAAATGGAATGCTTAGCCAGTCTACAAAGTTGTATAACCAGAGCACAGTTTACTTACTCGTGATAACTATTGTCGGATTATGTACTGTTAAATAGGGAGGGATGTGTAACAGCTATAAATCCTAGTTGGTAGTACTTGTCCATCGAAGGTCAGAACACATGTTTCTGTGGGTCTCCATTCATTAACCCCGTCTCTTTCCCTTTTTAAGGTAGAAGCAGTAAACGTGCCACCAACAATAAATCTTTTTTTTACTGAAATATCACCACTTTAGTATGTTCATTATACTGCCACCAAAATTTCCACATATTTTCCAGTCATTTTAAAAAAAAAATAAGTTCGGTATGGATTTATTTGTAACAAAAAAATTAAATCTTAAAAATCATATACAAAAAAATATTCTTAGAACACACATAAATTTCGTTTTTCTACCACTTCTGGTTTTCTCTGCCGTAAAAAGGGCTAATCGATAATTATATAGCAAAGCGGCTTTTTTATTGCAAAACTGACTTTCAATCAAAATTTGCACCAAAATGGTCGTATCATCAAATTTCGAACGTCGAACGCACTGTCCTCTCCACAATACCACTTGAGCCTATCGGGCATTTGAAAAAAAAAATGTAAAATCACCCCTCGGCCATAGAGTGCTATAAACTAGCCGGGCCCGCGCGCCAATTAAATATGAATGTGCTGGCCCACTCTCATTACCACGTAAAATTTTTAGTCGAATCTACCCTCTTTTTGATATTGTGTTATACGATATTGGATAGGTCAGTTGTGTAAATTATTGAGTTGAGATATTGGTGTAACGTTGTAACGTGAGGAGAATGGGATTAAAGGAAATAATGGGCGTTTTATGACGGCTTTTGAATGAGGGTAGTTTGTCGTTTTGTGAAATTTCAAAGACATTTTGTTTTTACCTAAAAACAAACCGCGGCAAAAAAAAGTGCAGGTACTTTTTCTTTATACCTCAGTAATAATTATGTAATACAGTGTTGTGTAATTACTAGTTTTTGTTTAATAAAGAGAGGGGAAATTATTTTAAGTATCTCTTATGTTGGTAACACGACAAATAATAGATTTTTACTCAAAAACACCACGTCTACATAACAAGAGTGTTCTTAATACCCATAACCGAACCAAACTACATTCACTCACACTTCAACAAAAAATCGACCTTATTACATCAAAGAAAGTCCTATCTACAATTTCAAGAACCGCACAAGTAAAGTATGTCGAGATATACAGGGGGTGTGATAATTGCGAAGTGAGACAAAGTCGCTTCAAAGGCATTGTGGATGTTGTATAGACTTTACAGGCTCTTAAACATTTGAGTTGATGTCAACCACACTTTGTCGTGTCGTAATTATGATGCGCCTCTCAATGGGACACCCTGTATAGGTACAATGCGTCTTACAAAACGACAAATTAATGAGGATTTTTTTTGCGACAGTTGTTTTAATTTAAAGGAGTTTTGGTAGACTGATAGCACCTACAATACTTTATTTTAAGATAATATGTATTTAGTACCTCATTATACTTCTTCTTGGTTTTCTTAACGAGTGATTGTTCTTGAGCTATTACCTATTTTTTGACCTTCGTCTTCACGGTACTGCTTTGTAGGGATATTCTTAACAGGACATTAAGTTTGTGGGGTAAAGATTTTTTTGTTTTTAATAAGTACTGTACAAAGGATAAAATGGTTGCTATGTGCTTTTGTGATCGCTAAAGCCTCAACCAGACACGCTCAATAGTAATAATATACAGTAGTATAATAACACCATTATTTAGACATAACAAGGAGCTTTCCACCTAATTATTACGACGTACAATAACAAAATGTTTTCAAAATTACACAATGATTACGAATTACAATGTAAAAGTGCCACCTACAAAAAATAAAACGAATAAAATAATTTCGTTTCATGTTCATTAATAATATATCTCTTCTGGGTGACGGTTCCCATTTAAATAAAAAGACCATTTTCTAGACCAGTTTCACCAAGGGGTATCGTATTACCCATTAACTGGGTTTGGAGCTCTTATAGGCTCCATGTAAAATAATGGTATTCCGCTGCACCCAGTTAGACTAGAAGCGGACCTCAACATAGTCTCAACTGTGTTGTTTCCAAAAACGGCTAGGCAGATGATGAAATACTATAGGTGCTAGTGCTTACCCTTTCAAATAAAGGCATAAACACATCCAACTAATTACAAATCAATACAAAGCAACGCTAGATTGTATCGCTATAATCTGGCTGCTCGGCGACTGTCAAGATCGCAACAAAACCGAAGTCAGTTGTATAAAAGTGAATGATTAATGGCTTCTCACATTAGGCTGCGGATACACCCTTGTGCGGGTGTGGGGATGTGGAGGTGCGTGTGGAGTCATGGAATAGGCGGGATATAAAAAAAACTAAAGCTTCATTTAATAATAATAATAATTTCATTTATTTCAGGTGCGAAACCCATATAAAACAAAACTAGATAAAAATACAAACAAACATAAATTATCGCAAAAGCCAGAATTACATAATTTATTAATTTATTTAATTGACAGAATTACATAATTGGAAGCATTTTTCTTTTTTTATGTTTGCTTCACCAATAATTGATTGATTACTGCGATAATTTCCTTATTACATTCAAAAGTACGCATACAGTTTTGCTAGCACATTTTATTTGTATCAAATAAAAACCTAGATACTTAGCTACAACTTCTATGAGTTATGAGGATCTCTAAAGTTTCACGTTTCCTTTCAGCTTATGTTACTGAAGTATTCAATTAGTTACTTACCGGAAAAATGTTACACTGTGGGACCGCTAACAAATGATCAAAAAATAATTATCAGGCGGAAATAAAAAGTAAATTAAGAATCAAGGTTTTAAACTGAAATGGTCACTTATACTGTCATTGACATGTTTACTATTGTGTTGAGATCCCGATATTTCGGATAGCTAATGATAGGTCGAATCAAGTTAATGATATTCTTCTAACAGCTCGTTTAGTGGCTCGCTTTCTTTAACACGTCAATCGATTTGAGAGTGTAAACAGGAGTCGCCCTTTGTGCCTATCTCCTTCGCTCTACAGCTTGAAACAAGCCGCACGAGCTGTATCAGTTGCTATTCTGCTGTTTGTTTGCTCATGCAGGGATAGGTTTCTAAGATATGAGCTAGATTAATTTAATTAATTAACTGGGCGAGTGTGGTCGTAAATGATAATTTATGTAAGAAGAAGAAGATATTGTTATTAGTTTGCATACAATTGGAATGGCGAAGTATAATTTACTGTAGGAGATTAAAAGGAAACTTGATCCAGCTATTTTTGAGGAAGGATTTAAGCTTAGATATACCTTTAGATGGTTTTCAACTAGATTTTTTATCACTACATAGTATAAAACAAAGTCGCTTTCTCTGTCCCTATGTCCCTTTGTATGCTTAAATCTTTGAAACTACGCAACGGATTTTGATGCGGTTTTTTTTTAATAAATAGAGTGATTCAAGTGGAAGGTTTATATGTATAACATTGACCCGTGCGAAGCCGGGGCGGATCGCTAGTATTATTATAAATACAAGAGATCAAAAATACATAAAACAGCAGCTAATAAGAAATATAATAAATATTTAAAAAAACATATGAATATAGATATTGTAATAGGTTCAGAAATACACGTTACACGAAGATAGTTTGTCATAGAGTGTCATAATGGATTTAAATATAATCGGTTTGTTTAAATTATTTGTTTTCTACGTGACTTTCTGTTAATGTCTGTTCTTTCTTTTATGATATATTCAACATTGTATTGATATATATTTCTCGTCCTCGAGGTCATTTTAACTTTACATAAATCATATAATTTATATTTTTGTTGTGTTTTCATGGTTTATTACTATAAAAATGAATTATGTTTCGCTACTTTTAATTCTTTGGTGATTAATAGAAACAAATAAAGTGTAGTTTATTTGTGGTATTCGAAATATTTTTGTAAAACAGTGCCATTAATAATGCTGAAATTAATAGTGTGGGATCGACATCGGAATGCGTGTATTTTGAGACTAGGAGTCATCGTATTATTACAAGCAATCAGTATTTAAATAATATGATGTTTTAATAGTGTAATTCTTTAAATTATATAAATTTCGTTTCCGACACTGAAAAAATACAGGTTCAGTCGTAATGACGTAAATATTAAGTAGCGAGGTGAAGTAGAATTGACCAAGATTTGTATATAGGTAGGTACTTTACTTTAATATTTTATCAATATAATATATCCTAAACTTAAACTGTCACTTACGGGATATCCGAAAACCACCCATAAAAAACTGTGAAAGCTTAAACAGTGTTTAAAATACATCCTGTATGTACTCATATCTTTTTTATTTATAATTTTGAGGTTGCGCACGAAAAATATCACTTGGAAAGATACGGGGGAGGCTTTTGCCCAGCAGTGGGACATTAACGGCTAATTAAAATAAAATAAAAAAGCAACTCATCAAATTAATAAGTAGGCACACCACACTAATGAGGACTTAGGTGACTACTCATCCGCAAACTATTTCATCCGCGGATGAAACGTCACCCTTTTAAAATTATAAAACGACGATTTGTACAAAGTACCTAAAATACCTTCTGTTTTTAAATAAGCTTATGCATCATTTATAATACCTATCTAAATTCTAAACAATAGATCTTTCTCCTCACAGCCAACTTCGTGAAAGTCCCTACGCAAGGTGACCGCTAGGTCAGGAGCTAGGCAGTAAATCCAAGAACTTAATCATTGACAACAGATAATATCAGAAGTCATAAATATACGCGCTAATTGAGTGTCATGGCGAATAAATATGACTATAAAATTTATTAGAGATTAATGGTATATTGTGATTTTCATAAGTGAGATTAGAAGGAGAATTCTCGTACTGATAATGTTTAGAATCAAATATTTTCCGATTCCGAAAATAAAGAACCACCAAATTATATGCGGTTACCTGCATCATGTTTCGTGTGTTTTAATGCTATCTTACTAAAAGTACGCATATTTTAATATATTTATTTAAGAGAATTGACCACCGGTATTTGTGTAAATTCGTGATAATATTTGCTGACTGTGTGTTCACTGCTTGCATGTGCGTTAAGTGGTGCTCGAGAGTGTAACAAACATGCGCTTCGCATTTTCCGAAAATGTGAATGCGCATACAAGGATTGGTAATCCTGATTAGGAACGCCATTTTTTGTGATGTGTAAAAAAATACTATTAGCTGTGTGTGGCTCTGTCTATAAATAATGTTGTGTCTGGAAAAGTTTAGGCAAGTAAATTATTGAAATCTTTTCAGTTTTATATGCAAATATTTAATTAAAAAATACCGATCAAAGTCAATAACAGATAACTGTATAAAATATCGAATTGTAACCCGATACCTTATAATAGTGCTACAATAACCTATAGCATAATACGTTAGCATATCTAATATAAAAATTAATATAAAATATTCATATAGGTATTCCATGACCAACATTTCTTGAGTCGTGGTGGAACTTGGAACTGCGTTCAAAATGTATAGAATTTGACAGGTGGATGACGTTTTTCTTAACAAACAGCGCCACCTTAAGGTTTCAAGTTATGTTGGTCATCTCTAAGAAGCTTTGATTGTTAACCCGTTCAGCGGTCACGACGGTCGTGGCGACCCGGTGTTACAATTACAATAAATTAATGCGGGACGTTTTGTTAACAACCCGTTTTACTGCCGATCTTAGGGTCATTCTAGTGCCGGTGACAAGAAGACTGCACATCTAACACTCGATTTATGCCCGCTTTTGTACAAATACGGAGGTTTTGTGTTTTTTTTTTAAGAATGTTTTGGCAAGGGATCTTTTTAGTAATGTTGACAACTTTAACAAAATAATACGATGAATTCTTAGAGTGGAGAAGTATTATTTTGTCAGAATATTAATAGTCCAAAAATATGACATATTAATAACACACTAACTGTTTCCCGTTTTTTGCCTACAAAACTATTAATATATTTCAATACATGTGTACTCCTAATGCGTCATACATTTTTGAGACATGGACGAAGTTCAATCACAAACTCGAAATAAAACTAAACGTAAAAAGAACTTATTTTTATCCCCATCTCATTATTGCGCACAACTATTTCAACATTAATTCCCACACGGAACCACAAAGTTTCACAAATATTTGGCCTCACCACGTCACAAGTCGCAATCAATTGTCCTTCCGACGACTGCATAAATTTCGCGGTACTAAGCATGCCTCTAATTAACCCTAAACAGACGCTGTGCCTCGAACGAGGACGTAAATCACGAGGCAACACAGAATGCCTCGTTGTCTTTAATTGAGCACTGAACTTTATTTACGCACTTTTGTTGATTTGCGCGGCCTTTCTCAAGTTTATTGACTTCATAGAAAAAATATGCTCAGAGAAAACTTTATGTATTCATTGACATGCCATATTAATATAGAAATTGTAAATTCAGTATGCTATGACTAATTATTACATGTTAGCGCATAAATTATTAATAAGCTGTTATTAATTTAGATGACTGCTTATGGAATATTCATTTATTGAAATATATTAATTTCTCATTTGTCATTTTGTGTGTTTTGTTTAGTGACAAATCTTGTAAACATCCATAGAGCGAAAAAACAGTCACTTGTTTATAAGGCTCAGTATTTTTTTTGAAAAAATGCAAATTGTATGTCTGTGGATTGAAATACTTTAGCCTTTTATAAAGCAAAACAGAACAATTGATCCAATAAACCACTCGACTTAAATTAACCCACTAACAAGGAGCGACATAATGAAACGCAAACGCTAGTAAATTTTCTTATTTCACTGGGAAAAAATTCAAACGCGAAAGTTCACAGGGATTTGTTTTGAGCGGGCAAATTTGTGACTTAAAAACGTCCGCAGTACTTTATTGTTATAATAAAATTTCGCGAAATTATTTGGCACTTGTTCGGGACCTGATTTACGCGTTGCTCGCCCCGGCCGCGGCGCCTCGTTATACGCTGCATTTAAAGGGTTATTTAGTTGCAGCAACATAATGCAAACAGGTGCTGTTGTTTTATTTTGTAATTGTTGTTTCTTATATGTGTTTGTGGTAATTCGTCATAATAATTACTGTACTTTCATTTTATAGGGCGTTTTCACGTAGTCATTAAGGTTTGATAATTTTATCGACATAGTCTTGTTCTCTATCGCGTCGTGAAAGGTTACACTCTTGAACGAAAGGTTACACCTTTCGTTATTGCTACTGTTATATTGTTCTATCTATTTTGACACTCATTATTTCCTTGTTTTTGTCACACTTGATATTTCAGCTAAAAGTCAAAATGTTTTGTCACGTTGACTTTGTTCCGATGTCACTTTTTGATTAGGTCATTCTTGCTAAGCAACGTGTCCAATTTGACAGTTCTTAAGTGCAAACAAACAAAAATTTTACCGCTCGACAAAAAAGTAAAAAATGTCAAGAAACAGCTTTGTCAAAGTCACGGTTTGTTTGCGTCAGAATGTAAAGGGTTGTGTCGAAAGTAACCTTAAAACTAATTCTGTTCAAGCTTTTGGCAAGTCACTCATTCGGCACAATTGCTTTTGAGATATATTTCTTTACTATTTACTGTTTTCAAGTAGAACGAAATGAAGCTACAAAACTTTGGACCTGACAAGCAAATTGTGACTTATCGTTTGTTTCGAAAATCACTTTACTATGCAGTAAAATAGTTATACAAATCGTAGAGCACCAGTGGCCCAGAGTTACGAACAGCAAGTTCGAACCCAGGCAGGCGCATTACTTTGTGTAATTTACTTCATCACCACTGCTCTCAAAAACGGTGAAGGAAAGGTCTTAGAATAAAAAATTCGAAGACATGTGACATCTACCAACCCGTACTGGGCCCGCGTGGTGGATTCCATTCCCTCTCATAGAGAGGAGGCCGTATGTCCCAGCAGCGGGAACATTATAGGCTCATTATGTTATGTGGAAAAAGTTTTTTGCATGTGTCTTTCTTTGTCTTATCGTATTATAAATAAATACTCTACTGACGGCCTCGTTAGTCTAGTGGTCGCAAGCGCAACTGCCGAGCATGAGGTTCTAGATTCGATTCCCTGGTCGGGCAAAGTGCAATTGGGTTTTTCCATCAGTAATTTCTTAGTAGTGTAGCGGAATATCATCCTCACAGTTATAATACAGCATGTAGGGTATATTGACATTATTGTGTTAAACAAACTTATCATATGTACCCACTATCTATTAATTTGTACCAGATTTTGTATCCTGATTTCATACCCTGCGTATCCTAACAGTAGTAGCCACGGAGTCTGGATTTGTGCCCGGTTTATAGCAATAGGCTCGCCTCCTATCACATGGGACTTTAACATAACTGGCTAAATGTGGGTGTACTACAAGTTACACCTCTGCCTAACGCTTCGGGATTACAAGCGTGATGTAATGTCATAATTACTCTACTTATATGCAATAGTCAAAACCTGTCAAAATTCTAGTCCACTTATATTAACCCTATAACATTCTACACTAAAAAAGATCTTAAAAAAAACAGACGTCTAGTTTTCCACCTCCACGCGACGTATTATCTGAGTAACTTTCAAACTTAACCTATTAACAATGTTTTTAGAAGGCCTTCTCGCTTGACTATGATTCTGCAAATCATTGAGCCTAATTAAATGGCTTATTGCATTCTGTTAACTGTCTGTGAATGGTTAAGTAATGGTTTGAAATAGCTTTGAAGTAACAAAGGTAGAGACGATTATTTTATATTTATTTTCTTCAGAATTGCAGTTCTTTTGTTTAGTTCATGTTTTTTTGTTGTTTATTCAATGTTGAATCTGTAAACTGTGTTTTTTTTTCTTATTTAAAAACGAATAATGCGGTATTATTTTTTTCGTGAATATGTGCGTTGCAGTGCAGTATGGTGTCCCATAACTCCCTTAACAAAGAAACACGAGTAGTTCGAGTTGAGGCGGTGCTCATCCCATGCAGATCCTATAACAGTGGAGTACCTACCTGTAGTATACTAGGTGTAAGGAAAAAAATCAGCTGTTCCACACATTTTAACCAGTATTGCATTTTTGTAGAAAACAACTTTTTCTTTTTACTTAATTAAGCAATAAAAATTTCTATGTGGGTTTTCAGAATTATGTACTGAATACGTGGTAACTCTTTGTACGTAGGTATGTTCCTTACATTCTGTATAAGAATTATTTGACACAACCTCTCCGATCAATATTAATATTATAAATATTACGGGTTTTCTGACTAGGACTCACACAGTCACGACACAGTCCTCCATTTTAAAGAGATGAATAGCATCCATAAGAATTTTCCCTTGAAGAAATTAGCTGGCAGCTTAAGGTTTTACTAAACATAATTCTTGTCAGCCCTTATATCTATAAACCCATCGGATCTCAACGTCGGCTCAACCATCGAGTCAAAAGTTCAGACCGCAGCTAAGAAGCTGGGCATTCTGAACAAGGTGAGCCGATACTTCACATCTGGGCCCTTAGCCTGCTATTGCAATAGTGTCAGAATGGTCTATCATTGATTTAATAAGGCCCCTAGCCCACGGCGTATTGAAGCGCGTTCGAAACTCGTTTGACGTGCGTACAAAGGGTAATTCGTCTGCGCGGGGCCTTATTAAATCAATGATAGACCATTCTGACACTAATGCAATAGCAGACTAAGGCCCCTGGACAGCTTTTAAGTTTGTATAAAACACAGATCCGTTCCTGTATGGAGTATTACAGTCACTTGTTGATGGTTCAGCAAAATACCAGCTTGCTGCACTTGACTATGTGGAACGCAGAGCTAAAAGGCTTATAAGCCTTTTAGCTCGTCACCTATATAGGCGACGAGACGTTGGTAGCTACGCTTCACAGCCTGGCTCACGGTGTAATGTTGCCTGCCTGTCGGTCTTCTCCAGACTGTACTTCGGAGAGTGTGCGGAGGAGCTCCACGACCTGATCCCACCATCATCTTTTTACCACCGGACTAGCAGACGTACTGCGGCGTACCATCCACACTTGGTTGATATCCCGACGAGTCGTACTCAGCGCTTCTCCTCCACATTTATTATGCTCACAGCCAAAGTGTGGAACTCTTTGGAACCCGAATGCCTTCAAAGCAAGAGTGAACAGGCATCTTCTGGGCACGCTCGTTCCATCATAGACCTCATCCATCGCTTTCCATCAGGCGTGATCGAGGTCAAGAGCAGGCCCATTGTAATAAAAAACACAGGTTACACGCAATATAGATAATAATTTAATTACTGCCTCAACTAAACTTATCTCTGTACTAAAACTGTTAATTTAAACAGTATCGTAAAAGCTAAAACCATTTATCTCCTTTTCACATTACGAGTTATAGTTAACAATTTCCATCGATTTCTCGTAACCGTATACGTATACCTACTTGAATAAACCACGAAAGCTGCTACTGGTAAGGCGTGGGAAAAACTTAATTCGTCGGATAAGAAAAACGGAACAATATTTTACGATTATCGTTAAGAAAATCGAGTGCTTAATCGGTAAAATTACATGGCTTAGTAATACCGATATAAAAGACGATGAAGGAAAGTGAGTTTTATATGGCTTGGAAATAAGGTTCAATATGATAATAGGGTGCTAGTGTAGTGCAATAACTATACCTAATAGTTGTAACTCATTATGTAATCTTTATTTTCTTAATGTTTTCTCGTCGTAATTAAATAAATTGTAGAGTACCAATAAACGTAGATATCAGGTAGCTATAGCAATAAAAATACTAAAGAAACCACTTAATTTTACAACTGTGACAATGTACTGCCGGCATGGGTGGGCCGATTGTCTATTTTAAGAGAAGATACACGAAACCAAGATGGTAACATAAATAACAAGTTTTTGGACAATTAATATAGGATGCTCCCTTGATCTATCGTTAGATATCTTTTATATTTAGATTTAGTGCAGTTTTAGCTTGGTTCTGATTGTGTTGAACTTTTCCTAACAGCTGTTTTTTAGTACTTTTGCCGACTACGGATTCTTTTAAGAAATTAGTGGTATGGTAATGTGGTTCAAGTATCAAAATCAAGGTTTAGTTTCTGTACATTGATGTCAGATAAGTCAGACTGACCAGAAAAACAAAACTAAGAATTAATACTATCGGCATTTAGTTACATTAACCTAGATTCTATGGAAATGCAAACTTTCGGAAAATAGAAAATTTCATTGCCACTTAAATAACAGATCACATTAAAATAATTATGCTAACGCATTAAAAAGTAAAAGCACGCATAAAATTAATATTTTCACATAGATATTCTGATGCAATTAATTTCCTTCATAAATAATAAAAAGTCTAAAACGAATGCTTCTAAATCTATCAGTGGATGATCTCTTTTCCAGTGTCATAAGGTTGATTTTCGTGTGCCATAAATCCATAGCCGCCCAAGAAGAAAAAATGGACATTTTCCGTGACAGAATAAGGCAAATTGTTATTATATTATTGATAGGCTTCCGTCCACTGAAGTCAACTAGAAATTTATTATAAAACAGGAAATGCTTATAATTTGACGTTGTGTGCATGAAAAATTATATCTTTTGTCACATAACAAAAACGTTGTATTAATGACTTGAAAAATTCTTCTTCTGAACTAATTTTTAATTTAGATCAATTTTTTTTGGGGTGTTACGCCTCCTTTGCGATGTTACACGGTAGTCAAAGTGCTGTAAATGTGATATGGAATAATCATAAAATTCATAGATATAATAAACAATAATGCATCTCATCAACTTGCAATGGGCCCGCGTAGTGGAATAAGGTCCACCCTCTGTCGTAGAGAAAACTGTTGGCTGATTATGCTAGACATATATTGGTTGGTTCTAGCAGAAATAATGTGTCATTGTCAGATAAAATATTGCAATAACAATCATCATTTGCCAGCCTTATCCCATCTTAATTAGATCGGTTTCCGGTGTAACTGGACCATCATAATTTTCCTGCCCGTTTCCCAATTCATTTGTGGTTGGCGCAGCATGTCTTCCTCTTCCATACTTCTCTATTACTCGTCATCTCATCAGACACCTCCTTTCTTGCCATATCATCCTTCACACAGTCCATTCATTCCATTCTTTGGTCATCTTCTACTCTTACCCACATTCATACTCATAACTTTCCACACGACATTTTTATGATCACATGCCATCATGCTTGCATGACCAAGCCAACCGAACACCACACACCTGGATGCAGCTGAAAAAACATTACAAAGACTATGACATTTTATATTTTTGCTAATGCTGTGATGATATCAAATAGTGCTTGAAATCCCTCTCAAAATAATTGATAAGATAACATATTTACCCTATGTGAACTTTGAAGAAATAATTCGTAATTCCGATGAAGACACGGTTTCCCAACAAACGGTAGGTACCTATGAAAACTTTAACATCTAATACATACATTACGAATCATTTCACCATTTGTCA
The DNA here is from genome assembly GCA_947578425.1 of Eugnorisma glareosa. Lineage (NCBI taxonomy): Eukaryota > Metazoa > Arthropoda > Insecta > Lepidoptera > Noctuidae > Eugnorisma > Eugnorisma glareosa. The sequence continues at coordinate 10,554,231 of OX387960.1, read as the reverse complement.
TAAGAACACAGATGAAAATACATAATGTCATTCGCACTACGTTATTGGTATGTAAAGTGATAAATCCGATAAATACAAGTTATTTCCGTTTAAACTGTTATTGCTTGCAATATTAGATTTTAAATCTATGGGTTTATTCATGTGATATTTATAATAGCTTCATAACGACTAATGCAAACGATAATTTTGTCGAATGTTGGACATTTACCCAGTTTCTGCTTGATATATTGGTGAAATAGTATCAAAATTACATCTCGCGGTTCGGGTTCATTCAATAATGTTTCTGAATTCAGTTTTATTGTCATTCGTATGAGAATTCATGTAATAACTTGACATGCAAAAGGGGAAGGGGTCAAAAGATCATTGTTTGTTTAATGTTGTATATATTAGGTATATCATCTTTTTATTGATAAAATTAATCAAGTGCTCCCTGAGACTTATAAAGCTTTTAAAATGATTTAGAGAAGTCAAACGCCTAAAGTAGACTGTTGTATATCCTCTTTGATTATAGCTTCTTGGTTCAAAATGTAATAGCCAGCTGGATCCCCTACGAACGACACAAATGAATGACGACAATGAGACAGTGATGAAAACAGCTGAGTGACTTTTAATAAAGTTTGAACTTTATGTAACGGAAATATAGAGGTAATCTTTTCTTAGCCGCCTATTATTTTAGCATTAACCAAGAAGCTGACAGTTCGAAGGATACAAAACAACACATTACCCACGTTGAAGTATTGTGTGTCCAATTAGTAGCACAACGGAGCAAAAGCCGGCGTTGTCTAAAAATATATAAAAACACTCTGTTACCATTTGTCACGGAACGCCTTATATTTATCAAGATACCGTTCCGCATCCGACGTACAGGGTGTCCTGGCGATCAGTACTGTAAATGGTGAACGTACAGAAATACCAGCTGATAATGTTTTGTCAAAGATCACCTTTAACGTAGAGGCTACTAGAGCGTTTGAAGATGCTGAAGAACGAATAAATGGAAACATAGCAGATATTATTACGGCCATCACTATAAGTTGTAATGGTACAGAAATACCAGGATATGGTAAATTTGGTGATGTAGAAGCTAATGGGAAGACACCTAAAGGTGAAAAGACAGGTAAAAGTAAGATAAGGATGAGACAGAGGGTGATTTATTGATCTGTAATGTTTTAGTCGTAAATATGGTATTAGAGAAACACCAATGGATCAAGTGAAGTTTGTAGCAAACGTGATCCAAGAGCTGATGGCAACACTGTTGAAGGTGATCAAGATGGAAAAAATGGAGTTGTATAAAGATTATTTTATGAATCAGTAACTATGACATAAAAATACCAGCCAAAGGTAAGGTTTATCACAAATATCACTGAGCTGACAAGACTGACTGACTGACTTACTGAAGATATTTAAAGCAAGAAAAGTAGTGTACAGTTACAGAGAATTGAGCTATTTAGTAGTATTTTGTCCGTATTTAAATATTGTGGTACAAAAATTCCATCTGGTTGTGCCTTATTATCTTTATTATCAGCTTCCAAATCATCACAAAAATTAAGAACAATGTTGCCTCCATAAAAAAAACCCCACGTCTCCCTCCCTGTATCAACTAGAATAAACACGGTTAACATTCCTATAAACAAGATAGTAACAGCTCTGCGCTGATTGATGGATGCGCCCGCGCACCCGCTATTAGTGACGGTTTATGGGAAAAATAGTTTGAGAAAAGACGGTAAAAAAGTTCAGCCCGTTTCAGGAACATTGTGATTTTAATTAGGTGATGTTGTTGAGTTGTACTGATTGTCAGTTTTGCAGTTCTTGATTTTTTTGTTTTGACGGATTCTTAGAAAATATTTTTATTTGTTTTGTGTTTCATGGCATCCTTTCTTTGACAGAGAGAAGACTTGTGTTCCAACAGTTGGAACATTATAAGATGATTAAGCTATTCGCAGGGTGGCTGGTAGCAGCTGGATTCTATGTTGTCAAGAACACAGTTGAATGGCTTGGTGTTGGAAAGCAAATGACCTCATAATGATGATGTTAAATATTATAAATATGTCATTGACTCGGCGCTTTTCTGGTGGTCGCCAATATTGATTCTGGCTTGCAGGAGTTGCAGTGGCTTCGGAATAATGTGGTGGGCTTGTCAAAAAAATAAAACGTTCATAAACAGAATTATATGTCTGATAGACTGGTGACAGAAAAATAAGACAAACTACAAAAACTGCACACAAATATTACAAAACATGACAGCCATCAAAAACTAAAAACCCAAACAAAAAAGCATATTTTTATCATGAAAACATCGGAACTATTTAAAACAACATTATCTAATATCTTTATTTCAATGGCGCGCATCGTGCATCCAATATATCAACTGGTGAATCCCACAAATGTACCGCGGAAGCGACGCACGCGCAGCTTATGATAATTTGTATTTTGGGAGCTCGTAATGTTGGGAACAACGTGTTTTTTCTTATTTTTTTGTGGTAGTGCATCTCTTGTAGAGTCTTTAGTGTTGAATATCACAAGGAAATCATTGTCAGATTAGTGAGGATTTCTACAAAAGTCAGGCATGAGGTAAGATAATAACCGTATGAATGGAAATCTATAGTAATCACAATTTTGTATTTTTTTCTGAAATTTTTCTAGACTGTGTCTGTCGCTGATAACAATTTTGGGAAACTCAAACATGTTTTGAATGGACGTAAGCTTCGGAAACGACTTATATCAATATACAAGTCGTGGTAGAAAATTCGAAAAAGTTTATAAACGATTGTCAGTTATCTAGAGACCTTCTGAAAGATAATAAAAGTTAACAATGTGAACCATGGAACTTCAAATTTGGAATGTCTCATGACATGACTTTGACTGCCTCGTTGGTCTAGTGGTCGCAAGCGCGACTGCTGAGCATGAGACTCTGGGTTCGATTCCCAGGTCGGGCAAAGTATTATTGGGTTTTTCCATCAGAAATTTCTCAGTAGCAGCCACGCAGTCTGGATTTGTGCCCGGTTGGTGGCAATAGGCTCACCCCCTGTTACGTGAGACTTATACCTACATACTGTCGAAATGTGGGTGTACTTATTAGGTACACCTCTGCCTAACTCATCGGGAATAACCGCCGTGATGTTATGTATTTTCAGTAGCTTGTGTAAGTGCTCAAGTGGAGACCACCGACGGGACGGAGGAATGTGGGAAGACAACCGACTAGGTGGACAGACGATCTCATTAAAGTAGCCGGAAGAAATTGGATAGCCATGACACAAAACCGCCATAAGTGAAGAGATTTGGAAGAGACTTACATTCAGCTTAGGGTGGCCAAAGGTTGAAGAGGAGACAGAGACGTCAGTCCCATATATTTTTGACTTATCCATTATCGTTTGGGCCCTCAGCCTGTGCCTCAGCTCTTTATTGTCTAGCGAAGTTCCAACATGACAGTCAGTAGTCAGTTTTCATTATTTAACCAAATCTAGTCACAAATCGAGATTTATAAGACCTCCATTCTAGAATACCTACCTATCATTAGTCTAATAACTGAACATAATAAACTATCAGCATCTCTATTGCAATTAGCGGGTGCAGTGTTGCGTCAGTGACAATCGTGGCAACAGTCAGGACACAAATAGTTGCAAGTGGGCGTACCATTCTCGACCAGAGTTTTCACCTTTATGTCGTAGCAGTAAAGGCGGTTTTCGCACAGCAAATGTAGTTGACTGTACCACGCTCGACCGGGAGTGGTGACATGGTAAATATTAATATGTTCTAATTATGCATTAATTATAAGAGCATATGAGCTGTGAAATTTGAGTTTTTGAAGCGGGAAGTCGGTGGCCGAGACATTGGGTCAGTTTAAGCAGGTGGATGCAAAATTTCATAAGTTTGTTGTGAATTATTTTGTATTTTGTTGTACTGAAAATAAACACGTAGAGACTCTTTTAAAGTGCACGCTTTGGTCGTACTTTCTTAGCTTATCTAGGACATTCTTTACATCGGTGAAAACATCACGAGGAAAACTGCACTCAATAGTCCATTTTTGGTCTGGAATCGCCAATCCGTCTTGCTCAAGCGTAGTGTTCCATGGTCATGCCCTATCAGCAATATGAGAAGAACCCCTTTGCCTTGCAGTGGGGCAGCAATAGGCTCGTTTTATTAACTATTTGATTCAGTGTAGATCAATTATCAAGGGGTTATTTAGCAGATCATTTAAAAAAAAACTGTTTATTCCATATTTTAAAAAATGGACCCTATAGTCAATATTATAATAAATAATATAAATATAAATAAATATATAAAATATTATAATATGGTTCCTATAGTCAATATTTTATCCGTTTGTGTGATTCGTCCAGCCCACCTCCATTTTAATCTGAGTGCCATGGTCCGGAGCGAGACGGAATGGGACGCCGTCACCTCTTTCTGCGAAGCAGTCATGCTAGCGAAGAAGGTGGTGGGACGTGAGAGGGAGAGAGCCTCACGTCTCAGCCACCGCGGGAGACGCACCGGGCGTCGGGGGCCACGGGGTGGCCCCCGGCCACCGTAGGCGCGGGCCTGTGGACGGTGAGCTATGGGCTAGCTCGCCGTCCGTCCGTCTTATGACGACAGGCCGTGTCGACGGCGCGTTCGTGTTCCACGCGCGCCTCAATGAGAGTCAGCAAACAGGAAGGGGTCCGTAAGGACCGATGCCTGCCAGGGTTGCGGGACTGTTCGAAAGAGATACCGCGGCCCTGGAACACAAAGGGCAAAGGAAGGAACATGGATGGGTTTTAGTCAGTAAAAATCTGACACTCCCTCCTGCTCAGCCCAGAGCGGGAGGGGTTATTTGATGATTTCCCATCGGTAAAAAAAAAAAAAAAAGTGCCTGTGGAACCTTCATTTATTTTTGTTTTTTTTTGTCGAATGTATGTAGTTAATACCCATGAGTTTAACGTGACAGTGGAATTAAAATGGATGATGTTAAATTTGCTTGAGGAAAATGAATAACTAAGTTCTAGAATGTAAAATGACTCAGTGACTGCTATCCATCTTAAATGCAAGTTAATTTGTGCATTTCTCGCCAACATTTCGTATAGTTACAATACTAGATATGCGGAAGACTTGACTAAGTATAATGTAATTTTGTCATTGTTATTTATTGTAACTACAATTATATTTGCGCAAATTATAACCCTCTCACTACAGTTTCTTAGTTATGCGGCCATGCATTAAAATATCAAAGAAACTTTCGAACTAATAACTCGTTGTAACAGCTACGCAGTGCCAACAATACTTATGACATACACCGTTAGATTTAAGTCATAGATGGGCCGTCGCCGTACTTAGGAAGAGCAGAGAAGAGTGAGCTTGCACATCCCACATGAAACGATAGATATGAGGAGTTCGTTCCAAAATAATAGCAGCCGCTCCGGTTGGTTTTCAGGTTAAGCAACGCTTGCTTAGGTTGGTCCGTGGATGCGTGACCGCCCATGACATCCCGAGCTTCCTCCATGCCTCTTGGTCCCGGCTGTCATTTGTAGATCTTTGACAGTCGTTACAGGTAGTCCAAAAGTCCGAAAACCAGTCTTACCAGTCTTAGTCTTACAATACTACTTGGGTTGTGGAGGTCAGATAGGCAGTCATTCCTTGTAAAATTCTGGTATTTAGGTGCATCCGGTTAGACTGGAAGCCAACCCCAACATACTTGGGAAAAAGGCTATTATAATTATGATGTGCATAAGAGTGAGCGAGACAATACTATTTCTATCTCATGGTTAACGAAATAGAATCGTAAACATTTTTGGGCGCGTTAAGGCGAATCTATGATTTAAATCAATGCGTACATCTCGACTTACGCGACATCGCCTGCATACACAAAACACTGGAATCATAAGAAATGAAGCAACAAATTGGACGGTAGCACAGTGGCCTAGATATCGAGTGTTTGTCGACGCTTCTTATTATTCTCATACAAGTTTGACGTGTATTTTTCAACGCTCTTCAATATTTTTGAACGGCTATTTTCGTTGCAAGACCGCCTCCTTCGTTTGTGCAAAGATTAGAAAAGTGTTGGGGAGACAGATGCGATATGGTTTCGTGTTCTTTTTTTTAACGTTTTTTTTATGTTTTTTTTTATGTGTTTTTTCAGATAGGCAGTCGCTCCATGTAAAATACTGGTATTTCAGCAGCATCCGGTTAGACTGGAAGCCGACCCCAACATAAATCGGAAAAGGCTACGCAGATGATGTTTTTTACGTTTTTACTGATAAACCAAAGACGTGAAATTAAAATAAGAAGCAATAGGTAATTAAAAGTATTTTTTAAGAATATTTTAACAAACTGCGCTTCTTACTCGCTGGTTATTTTAAACTTTGGTTAATACTAGGAAGAAAATAAAAAAATAAAATTGAAAGGGTGAAAGAAAAACAAAGATATACTTACAGAGTTGGAAGCAAACGGAAAGGAAAAAGACATACCCAAACTTTCTAACTGTGCAAAAGTGAATGCAGACTGTGGGAATAAACAAGCGACAATATTAATTAAGCATTTTCAGCAAATTTGTCAGACATTAAAAAAAATCTGTTAAGTCAATAAAAATAAATCATGCCACATTTTCTGCCTACGCGACCATCTCCACGTTACCTACATTATCTACATTTTCACACGTCAGTCACAGTGCTGTTCTGTGGGCCATTCTACAGCTCTTTATTGTTGCTTGCCCATTGTTTATTTAAACAATAACTCGACACTTTATTGCGGAGACGGCTTTTACGATTATAAACTATGCCTCCTCATCTAGTTTTTTTTTCTTCCTCCTAAATATTTTAGTTTTATTGTCACAAAAACAAGTGAAACGTGACCACATGATATAATAAATTCACTTTTTTAGTGATGGAAATCGTAAATAACGCTGAAATTATGGCTGTGTTTAGTAATAATAAAGAAAAAGTTTTTCTCCGAGAATGCGGTGTTTGATTTAGTGTTGAGTTCCCCTCGTATTTTTGTTAATGTGCGTTTTATTATTAGCACATTGTTAATGGCAATTAATGGTGCATCGCAAGGCGATAAAAAATGTAGAACGTGTTTGAAAAAGTAGGTCTAAGATCTTGCGTGGCAAAAAATATTGATGAGACATTCGATAAAGATTTCTATTTTAAAAACTAAAATCATAATTAATATAACAAAAGTGTTATTCTACTTACAAAATGTTAGCCACGTAAATTAATAGAAGGAATTCAAATAACAGACATGCAACTATTTGTAAGATTATTAGGGACTAGCGAAAGAGAATAACAAAAGCCATTTCTTCTATTTAACCCCGTTGTTTTGACGTGCCGCTCTATTCTGGTATTCGAGGAATCACTAACAAATCAGCACCTGTCACTTTTGTTAACGTATCCACGAATATCCCAGCCATTGTTTTAAAAGTAGAAAACAATTCAATCTTCACTTTAAAAAAATCTCGTGTTATTTCTGTTAGTCTTTTTAATGGTTTCGCGTATTTTGATTTTAGAATAACTCACTTGGGGTAGTCACAGATTATGAACTTTAAGATGAGTCATATAAGATTCAAATTGGATGTTTTTCTTGTTGGGATGTCAGATGTTTTGTTTTTAAAATCGAGTTGGAAACATTGTTGTCGCATCTACAATAGGCCTGCACGCGTTGACAGTTGATAATCGAAGACAGACTTAACGAAGACAATGGAATTTTCAGTATTGTTTCAAGTGAGTGACAAATTGCCGTAACGTGGTTTTTTCTTCTTTTTTCTTGGCACATTGTTCCTGTTCGTTATGAATAATAAAAATAAACAGACCTTTCTTTTTATTTTTCTTTTATTCGTTATTTACGGCCAGTGTTAATGTTAATATGATATATGGGATTATTACTTTAGAATAATTTGTACGCCTCTGTGGACTAAAGCGACTTTTAATTTTATTATTTACTGCTTTTGTCTTGAGTCCGGGCTTAACCGTTGTTTTCTCGTTTTTAAGTTGAAAGTTTTCCTTGCAGTAATATTTTATCTTGTAATCACAATATTTTTGGCAGATCATTTTTGGGAAAATATTTTACAAAGATGAAAGCCTCGTTATACAAAAAGAATGATGTTCATGAACTTCTATATCTTCTTGACTCATTTCGTCTCTCGACAAGTTTAGTCCCCAAACGAATAATAATAGATAGTAGAAGAATAGATAGTCATGATTAATTAAAGCTTGATATTTTTTTTTTGGTTCATTATTTCACACACTTAACGTGATATACGCAGTACACACTGCTAAATGTGAGTGAAAAACTAAAACAGTTTTCATCAGTTTTGTTACTTTCTTTGAATTTATCAATAAAAGCAAACCAAAGCATACGTTCAGATTTGCGAGTTTGAGTAAGCACAGATCTTTCTAACATCCACGGAATTTCGTCGAATCGAAACAAAAACGTGAAAAATCTATCCACTTTGTCATTCCATGAAATATCTGATTCTGAGCACATTGTTTTCTTGTTCGGACAATGACTTATTCGCCGCTTACGAGAAATGTCTATCGTTTTAGTGAGTTAATCTCAAAGATTACTGCTTCAAGGCGGATGTCACCTAAAGTACACTTTGACACATCTCGAAATACGTGCCGCGTATGTTTACACTAGGACATCACTAGTCGAGAAAAATTATTGCGCCGTTCAAGCAATATTGGACTGTACCTAATGGAGATAATGTGGAAATTCAGTTGAATGGATGTTTTGTTTATCTTTGTACAACTGATTGGATTGTCATAATGTTCGAATTTTAAAATGAATAATAGTTTTTGTTATTTTTTGGCTAATATAATCTTTTTTTTGTTATTACTGAGGTAGGTGGTGATGTAACTGGTTATTTACATCAAAATAGTGTTTTATTTTTAATAACAAGCGACCCGTCCCGGCTTTGCACGGGTGCAATGTTATACATATAAACCTTCCTCTTGAATCACTCTATCTATTACAAAAAACCGTATCAAAATCCGTTGCGTAGTTTTAAAGATCTAAGCTGCATAGGGACAGACAGCGGGAAGTGACATTGTTTTATACTAAGTATTGATTTAAGATCCAATATAATAATGACACAAGGTTGCACGAAAGTGAATGACGAATGTAGTGCATTTTTAGAAGGTATGAATTTAGTTTTAATTTTTTTTTTCTAATTACGTTTGCTCTTGTGGAATGCCATCAAAAAAAATTGATACGGTTACCATAATAATTAAGACTTGTCTTTTACAACATAAAATAAATTACTAACATTGATTAAAACCCCTGGGCCCCTACTATACCACATACACTGTCACTTACGGGATATCTTCCGTGATTGTCTTTTATTTTAAGCTTTTTAAGGAGCAGATTTTTATATCTGGGGCTACCTACTATAATTACGATAGAATTGTCAAAATGTGCAAGAACCTAATTATTATGATTCAATGTCAAGCCTAAACGTTATGTGTAACTAAATACTTATAAAATACTTAAAACTAAATTGTAACCTATAAATATACCCGCTAGGTTTTTTTTTTAAATTAAAAGTTGCAAACCAGAAAATAAAACAAAACATTTCAGAATTAGAATATAGGGCAGGCGCACACAGTAAAGTAAAATTTGACGTCATAGAGAAATAAAACGTAATACAGAAGTGAACCGAGCAATCAATCGTTGTGTAGAAGCAATTAATAAATGGCTCAAAGCCATACATTTTAGCGCTGCGTTGACGTCAAACAAATGTTCTAGGTTTTTTTTGTAACAAGTCTTTAGCTTCATAATTCTTGTCTAATGTGACACACTGATTTGTGTTAAGGAGAAGTTTTTAGCTGATTTAATAATTAAAAAGTTGGATTAATGTTGGCTGTTGTGGTCATAGATTGTTTTTTGTAAAGTTATTACATGCAACTACGTACGAACAAATGGATTGACCTTTTAAAAGTGTTTTTTTTTTTTTAATTTTGTTTTTTTATAAAAATAGCAAAAACCCGGAAACACTTACTTTTCTCGGTAGGAATTTAGGAAAAAGTAAGTATAATTAGAACCAATTCAACAAAACTGTTTTTCGCAGGTAAGTATTTTTATATAGAAAAACAAACGTTTTTTTTTAAACAAACGTTTAACTTGCACTTTGAATATTAATAACTGTTTAACATATTTTTCGAATAAAATCTTTGGAATCCATTCCACAAGAATCACATTCATCTTAACACACAATGTTTAGAATAATGTCTCATTTATTATTGTAATTTATTTTTAAATAGTTTATTCTATTATAGTTTTATAATAATAACAGTATATTATTGAACTATTTTAAATATTTGTTTAGTTCACTAAATAGTATTTAATTGGTAATTTGTCTGCAAACTACAAACTTTAACACTAATAAAATCGTTTTAAATGATTCACGAGAACAATATTCTATTAAATGTGAGTTATTCTCACTATACCGAAATGTGTGTCTACAAAATTGTAGAAAAAAAAACATTTTTATTTTTTACAAAACAATTTTAGTCCTCAACAATTTTAGATTCTCTCTCTCTAACGAAACTTAATCCTTTAGGGGTACAGTCAGCAAAAATATTACATGCGGTTTAATGTAACTGAAAACGTTGAATATATTAAATATACGGTTTGTGACGCATGATAATTTTACTCCCACAAATTGGATATTCAGTTACGATATATGGTCGATTTAATGTTACGCGCGAAAATTTCGATTAAGACGCGTCGCTTTTATGTTTTATTAAATGTTGTTTATGGAGCTGACTGTACCTTTAGTGCGAAAAAATTCGCCTTTGATTTGGAAGTCCGCGAATTTTCGTGTAATTTTTATGATGTGTTGTATTTTATTGCGATCCGAGTACCTTTTTTGTTGTTTTTATCCTTTTTCAAAGCTTAGGAACGTTACTTGTAAACCAATGGAAGTAAACTGTATTGAATTGGTAGTCTCATCAAATAAAAATGTTATAATATTGTTACTAAATTGTGTGGAATTATATAAATAACGTAAACCACTTAGAAAAAATCAAGAAAACGAAAAATTCGTACAAAAAAAAACAATACCGACGTAACCCGCTATTTAGAGATCCCATCAATAACGGGTCTTCACTCAACACCCCTCTCCCCCACTTCCGACAAATTACACCCCCTTTCACCCCCAAACGCGTCAAGTATGACGCAATTATTGGCGCGATCCATCATCGGAGACGTGTGACACAACTAAATAATTTTCGGGTTAAACATTTAATTCTGTGGGGGTAAAACAACGTCGCATTCATGGGGTTGATGAATGAGTGTATTAGCGGCTTTATATTATGTTTACACTCACTTTAGTTATATCGAGTTTGGAATTCCATATTTGCCTGGTGAGGCGTACACACATACATATACACGAACGCTCACTAATAAACACATGCAATATCAAGGATTTTAAAATTGAAAGTACTCGTTTCGTATTTGATATTTAATTCTTTTAATTATATTTTTACAAATCAATAATATTTTTTTTAATATTCCTTAGAAAAAAACAATTAAAAAAAATATAAAAATTGTAGCACACTGGTATCGGGAACAGGGTTCAAGATATCGGCAGTCCGGGCTCCAGAGAGAGGAACCTTCTAACACTTCGAGCCGTGTCCAGGAGTACTGCTTTCTGAATCAATATTTAGTTAGTTTTAAGAGTTTATTCATATCTATGGGTGATATTAATTGTGCTTGTTGCAAAAAAATAATCAAAAAGCTATACGATAGTTGTATTTTCGATATGAAAATCATTCACGCTGATGCCTCTGAGCTCCTGTCAGTCAGATCTAACAAACAAACCTCAGGGTTATAACATTAATTTGAGAACAGACTTATAGGCATGTATGTATTTGTATACCCGTTTATATAAGGTCTATCTGTTCATACACGAAATCTCTTAAGGGATCATTGTACTCATCATTATGAACCACTTTTACTATGGGACCAACCCCGAAATCGCGAAAAAAAAATCTGCTGTTCAGTACATTTTGACGAGTTTATGCGATCATACTGTAGGGAACAGCTGATTTTTTTTCGCGATTTCGGGGTTAGTCCCATAGTAAAAGTTGCTCATAATGATGAGTACAATGACCCCTTAAGAGAATTCGTGTATGAATAGATAGACCCTATATAATCGAGTTCTGATGTACAACGTGTAACAGAAAGGGTATAATCATATGGAATACTGTGGTACGGACCATCAAACTGAACAACTTTCTCTATGGGACCACCATCGAAATCGTAAAAAAATAATCAGCTGTCCTATACAAAATTTCAATACCTACTCGGCCCAAATGTATGGGACAGCTGATTATTTTTTTACGATTTCGATGGTGGTCCCATAGAGAAAGTTGTTCAGTTTGATGGTCCGTACCACAGTATTTCATATGATTATACCCTTTCTGTTACACGCTGTATAATCATCGTCATCTTCCTGCCCTTGTTCCATTCTATTTGGGGTCGGCGCAACACGTTTTCTTCTCACGTGAATACATTTTAAGAGTTTAGACTTGCACTCAACATATTTCCTAAATTCATGATACGACATGACGGTTTTCTATTTTCACCGGGATTTCTTGACCTGCGCAACCCTTACCTACGGAAATCTGATTTTATTACGTCCCATTTTCTGCTTCAACACCCCACGTAAGTAGTGGACAGTGGTAAGACATTTTCCTAGCCATTTCTTAAATAATTTTCTTCTTGCTGTCATTGAAATTGCCTCGTTAGTTTGGTGGTCGCAACTGCTGACGCTGAGCATAACATCTTGGGTTCGATTCCTAAATTAAAATCAAAATCAAAGCATTTATTTAAAGTAGGCCAGTTAAAGGCACTTTTGAACTGTCGAAACAAAGCTAACATTGAAATGTAGCTACATCCCCAGTCACAAGGCATAAAAACTGTGAAAGTACTGTAGTTGCCCATTCCCTAGCGTAGATCTCTATGGAGAAGAACGGGCAAGAAACTCCATGGACACTCTTTTAAATCAGCATATTGTTACAAAACCTTGGTTACATCATTCATATTGAGATGGTACATTATGTGAGACCAAGAATATTACAAGAATCAAGGGAATTATTGGGTTTTTTAATCAGGAATTTCTCAGCATCAGCGTGGTGTCTGGATTTGTGCCTTGGCAATGGGCTTACCCTCTATTTCAAGGGACTTGACTGGTGAATTATACTTTTTTATAGTCTGGTGTATTATTTGTAACCTCTGTATAACCCTTCGGAGATTACATCCGTGATGTTATGTTCAGCATCTACAGCCCAAAACAAAACGTTTATCCAACTTTATTACGAAACGAAAACCTTTCGAAAAACAAATTATCCGACCTACACAATAGGCTTTTCTAATATCGGGGCGAACAAAGCGCCCTTTGGGTTCGCCCCATTCAGTCGGCGGCAATCCGTCAAGAGATGGCGCCACAATAGGGGATTAGCTGTCGTTATTACATCACCTTTGTGGCTGAAGTCCGTGTTATGATCGAGAGCTCAATATTAGGGATTATCACGGCTTCCCCATTTTCTTTGGTGGTGGGAGTGGGTTTAAAGTTTTGAATTGGGGTTTTTGATTACAGTATTCGTGTTATACTAAGTTGGTGGTTCAGTCGCACGCACATGTCAACGCCTAACTATACAGGGAAGAAGGAATACAGACGCGAATACGGTTACCATGTATCCAGTACATCATTCTGGGCGGGGGCCCAGGGGTTACATAGAAATTTTTCATCGGAATAAAAAAAAACACAGCTATGCCTGGCATTTAGACTGTGTAGGTATTCCACTTCAGTAAGAAACACCTGTTTTTTTTTAAATAACCGATGAAAAATTTATAGAAATTTTTGAAATCAATCATAGATTTTTTTTCTCAGAATGATATAGTGAAATACGTGGTTTGTGTTTTCGCGTCGGTGTCCCTTCAGTTCCACCCTGTAGAGCTGGCCTGTAAAATCCACAATACCCTGGTACAAATTGGTATGGTTTTCAAATAGCCAGTGTTTGATTCCAATATATTTTCGTTAGTTTGACAATTGAAATATCATCAAGAAATCAGTTTGATTGTCACCTGAAGTAACAAAATGAGAAAATGTGAATATTGCTGAAGTTAAGTAGTATAAACTATACCTATAAATAAAACTAAAACTGTATGCACAACTTTTAAGATAAAGAAGAAAACCTCACAAAACTTTTGCAACAAAAAATATTCATTTGATACTACGACAGCTACGACACAAGTATAAGTACAAGTACCTACTTACACTATGGGGTAATTGCAGGGGGTGTAATAATGCCCGGCTTATAACGGTATTATCATTGCGGAAGACGACTAATATTTGTATGGCTTAGGATTAATTCACAATGGACAAATATGTTGCATTGGACGTTTGGTTTTGGTAAGATCGTCAAATTTACAATATAATGTCAATTTAAATAAACAAAATTGGAACACACAAATACAACATGTACTCGTATATTTTATGGGAAGAGACAAAATCATGTTATATTTTTTTTTGTACATCTTATAAACTACATAAACGTAGTTTCAAAATAACAGTTTTTTACTGAATGCATATGAAAGTACATACGGTACATTTTTAAATTTTGGTCTGTCTGCCTGTTTGTTGCGGCTAATCTCCGAAACGGCTGGACCGATTTTGACAGGACTTATACTGGCAGATAGCAGATGTGATGATGGATGATGGCTACTTTTATTTTCTAAAAAAGATTAGGGTACCGTGCAAAAAAAAAACATGGAATTGTTAACAAAATCCGAATCAAATAGGGTATAGGGATACTAGTAATTTTTTTTGTAATAATTTCACGCGGATGAAGGTTGCTCAAATAATAAATATCGCTGGACATTACACACAGCGCCATCTAGGTGCCACACTAAGCAACGAGGCTTGTGTCGTGGACACCAGATAGTTGATAATACTACATAGATACTTTTTGTTTGTAAATACATACTTATCATACATATAAACATCCAAGACTCGGAAACAAATGTCCATGCTCGTCACACAAACATTTGCTCCTACTGGGATTCGAACCCGGGACCCGAAGAACGTAAGGCAGCCTCACTACCGCTGTGCCATTCGGGTCATCAAAATAAACCTTGAACTGATTTTCATTGAGCTTCTTAAAACTAGATCTTGATAGAGCAGGAGCCAGTAGAACTTAAAATTAGCCCAGTTTAATAGTTCGCTACTAGTAGATACCGTTTCACTACATAGAACACGAAATCATTAGGTAAGATAGATAACATTAGCAAATTATTATTTCCCAAAGTACCCCATGCTAATCCCCAGTCTAACCACAGCCCTATAGCAATCAGTCTTAACGACACAATACTCGCGACGTTCACCCCGCGTTTGATTAACACACGGCCGTGTTAGGGCTTCTGTCGCACCGTGCATGGCGTGCCTTATACCCTGCTGTGTTAGGAGCCATCTTGTCATAAATGAGAAATGGCGCAGGAAAAGACAAATACGTAATGAGGATACAATTGAGAATGAAATATTAGTTTTTTGCATTCTGCAACTTTGGAAGACAGTATTTATATTTTTTAATGAAAATAATAATGTAGACAACAATTACGGGCAATCGCTTCTATTCTTCTAAGCTTTTAGCTTCGTATTTCCAACAGGATTGACATACGTTTTTAAGAAAAATACATTTTTGACTTTTCCATCTTCGTTATACAAGGTATTATATATGTTACACATAATAAACGCAAGACCTCTCGTGAGGTGTCTCGTACCATGAAAATGTACAACTTGCAAAAAAACTAGCTGCTAGGTTTTTCTATAGGAATTGATGCGATCTGCTGATCAATGTGTAAACTAAAAAAAAGTTATGAATTTCTAAAAATCACGGGACAAAAGTCATTTAGCGTATGAGTGAGCACACGGGAGGTCTTGCCTTTTTTATGTTATGCTGTTGTTTTTTTATGTTGTGATTTGGTATTTTGGTCACCGGCTTCTGAAGCTAAAGTTATTTTTCAATTTTTTGTGTTTTGGTTTGTTATTTTTGTTTTTTTTTTAAATGTTTTTTTTTGAAGTAGGTTTTTTTTTTGTAAAAAAGTTTTTGTTTTTCTATTTTTTGTTGTTCCCATGTCGCCATGAATTTATTTTACATTATTTTACTCGTCTAAATGACAACAACAGTTCTTTTCCTAACGTTTAAATGATTAATACTTCTAGCACTCACTCTATTGTCTCTAGAGAAATCAAGTATCAATATCAACAAGTCGCATTATCTATACCTACATTATTCTAGAACAAGCAATCACCTAACTCCTAACCGTTAAAGAGTTGTACCTTCCTTCATCAGCTTAGCGTCATGAGATGATGATGGCCATACGCAAATGTCTCAAAAGCTTTAGAAATTATTTTTTACTAACATTAATGTCGTGGCTATTGTTTTATGTATAAAATACTGGTATTCAGCTGCATCCGGTAAGACTGGAAGCCGACCACAAAATAGTTGGGAAAATGATTCAGATGATAAACAATACATGTCATGGTAATGGGCTTATCCCCAATAATAGGAAATCTGGGTGTATTGTACACATCTGCGTACCCCCTCAGTGCCTACAGGCGTGATGTTACGTCATGATGTTGTATAAACAATAAACAACCAAGCGATTGCAGCAATACGACAGATTTGCCGTCTATTTTTGAAGAGTTCCATAGTGCATCTCCGAAGATCATGATCAGATCTTCACCAAATTTAAATGGAACACCCTCAGAGGTATAATCCTTGAAATAAAAAAAAAATAGAGTCTCGGTACACAAATGGGGGAGAAATCTGGTAACATACAAAAAAAATACATACACACGAACATATAACCTCCTCCTTTTTTGAAGCCGGTTAAAAAGTACGCAATTTTAGATCTAGAAGAATTCAAACAATTTTAAATATCGGTTTTCTCTACATGATAAAATTATGATTGAATATCATGTGAGAAATATTTTGTGTTATGCAGACAGGAGCTTTCATATTCTATTTTTTCCAACTACCCACATCGAAAACATAAAGTACTCTTTAAAATACCCCAGAAGTCGTAATTTCTGTTGTACGCACAACTTGGATTAAGATGCACCGAAAAATATCATAACTGATCCAAAGTTATAAGACAAAAACGTCAAAAAAAAACATTAAATCATAACGAAAAACTGACTAAGCTGTCATGTTATGTAAACACTCGTGTTTCTGTCTTTTTCGTATGACAAAATTATATAATTTACGACATATCATATACAGAAAATTTTGTTTATAATATTGTCACGAAGAGAAAATTATAAAAGTATAATTTATGGTCGGGGTAAACATAACAATCGTATATAAACTAATAAAACGTGTCAGCGGCAAAATAATTGGGCCAGAAAATTATTATAATATTATAAATAGTTTAGTCTGGGTGTAATTTTGTACTCTGTCGTACGGGAACAGACCGCGGTCGTAACTCATCATTCTGTATATAGCGCGACTGCATCCTTGATACTTGCATGCCTTGTGTTTTGGTATTGTGAGTTTTAGGATTTAATGCAACATAGTTATGATTTAGGTAATGCCCATAAGCCAACTAACTGTAAAAGAAAATGTTTAAAAGCAAATTTATTGTATGATTATATTGTGCCAAGGGCAGAGAGAAATATTTAAAGAAAACTTATAGAATATCAACTAGCTAGATGTTGTATAATAGAAAGGATCTAAACCAAAAAGAGATCCGAGTCGATTGTTCCATTAATAAATAAAAAGTAAAAGTGGAGTACGGAGTTTTATGTATAGCATTCATTACAATTTTTATATCGCTTTAAATAATAATACCAATAAGAAACCACTGCAGCTACCCAGGTTTTTGTTACCTTCAAGCTTTTTTAGTCAAATATCAGTACAAGATAGACTCTTTGGATTTTGAGATCTTATCTCCATCTGTGTTCAAAATGGGATATAAAAAACGTTACAATTGATTGTACTTTTAGTACGTCTGTTATTGTGTGAACATAGATTACATATGTATTTAATAACAAAAAAACAGACAGTTATCTCCCAGATAAGTGCTACTAATGAACATTTGTCGATGCTCACTGTGGCTACGCTAAAGATGTTATCGTACCTGTCAATTTTTGAGATGCATATCGCATTCTTGATTGCCACTGAAAGGCTTATTAAGTGAAAATGGTTAAATGCATAGACAGATAAGAATAAATATTATAACAAAGATGTTGACTGTAGTGAATTGTCAATTTAAAAATATTTTGGTACAGTTAATAATTGCGGGCGGTGACACTTTATTTATATTTGTAACTATCTACTACTTAATTATTGATGCCAAAGGGGGATAAGATATTCCAGTAGTGCTACAAATCATATTACGTAGTAAAAAGGTAACTCGCTAGACTTTTGGCATTGTTGAATTTAACAGTAGATTTCGAGAGGAACAGAGAGAAGCAAATAATATTCTAATCTATAAGTCAACTGTCATGTTGATTGTTGTTTTCTTATTTTTACAAAAGAATGTTGCCCTTAACCGTAGAAACGGCAATTACTTTAATCACTGGTATCTGTAATGACAAAGAAGAGACTACAAAATACGACAGATATGAGGCACCTAATTAAAATATCAAGATCGCTCAATCCAGGTACAAATGGACAAAGATTTTATTGTACTTGATAATAAAATAATTCATATAAATAAAAAGTTCTTGTTTATTTCTACAGAACCAAAACTTGATGACGTGACGTGCAATAATTTGATAGTTTTATTGGTAATCGTCGAGAAAATATCATGAAAAGGCGGCCTGTTTTACGATTTATTGTTTATTTTATATTTTGTTTCCGTCTTTAATAAATTAAGCATTTTTTTCTTGTCATTAGCAACAGATTCTTTCGAATCCTTTTGATCTTTCTAGTTTAATTGGTCCGTTAATTTCTAGTAGATTTTTTACTAAAATGTTTTTAGTGTTAATATTAAATAATGCCCAATTACTGTCAACACTAAAGAGTTGGGGGTCGCAAGTGTTACACACTGTGTAAAGCAGGAAACATACATAATAACGAAAAAGTAAATTATGAACAGTTACAGAAGGAAATACGCTTCAGTTGCAGAGATATAAAAAACATGGTCTAATAATAATTGTGTGGTAATGTGTGTTTTTTATTAACACTAACAATGATGTAGGTTGATTAATAAAAAATAGTTTCGTGGTTAGTTGATTATAAAAAACGCTCAAGTGTCGCCTAGTTCCTTGCGAAAACAAGCAGATATGTTTTTTAGCTCACATTAACAGCTATGCTTGTTAAATACGTTAGACTTTGAGTTCTTGTAGTGTTCCGTTTTTTATTGTCTATTTCTAATTACCCTTTTTTTGCAGTCTTAACTTTTTTTCTATCTCATTCTGATAAAGACAAGATAAGACAATTTGGCGCATTATTTTTCGTACCGTTAACATTACTTTACCGTTTTGAAATTATAGAGAGTGATCTGTTTATTTTCTTATTAATAATTATTAAGTGATCTGTTTATTTTCTTATTAATAATTATTAATAAGGAAAGAAACAGATCACTCCCTATAATTTCAAAACGGTAAAGTAATATTAACGGTACGAAAAATAATGCGCCAAATTGTCTTATCTTGTCTTTATCAGAATGAGATAGAAAAAAAGTAAAGACTACAAAAAAAGGGTAATATACATAACATAGCATAAAATTAAACTTCTTATCCCAAAAAGATTTGGCAGAGGTTGTACCTACTTGTCGCCAGTTATGGTTGATACCATATAAAAGGGGGAGAGCCTACTGCCATTCGCGGCTGTTACTGATAATTCACTAATGGATAAATCCAATAACACTTTGCTTGACCTGGGAAACGAACCCAGGATCTCATGTTCATCAATCGCGCTCGCAACCACTAGGAACCACTAGAACAACGAGAAAGACAAATAATACAAAACAAAAGAATAATTACTCTGGAAAATTGAACAAAAAGACACCCATGCGATCAAAATAAAACTGGAGGTCCCGAAATAAATAAAATCCCGTCACAGAATCAGCACAAAACCGATCATCGTTAACAACAGCAACCCTCAATCGCTCGACCAGTTACAAACAAATTAACAAAATATAGCTATCCAATCAGCAAGTTCAATTCAAGTTAATAAGTTTTGTCTGTGAGTTAATCTTCCGGTCACTACCAGTGTCTCCACCTAGCGGATTATATCGGCAATCTAATCAAACTTGCTAGACTGTTCTACGGTTTATGAGCCACTGGATTATGGGGGTTATTATTGTTGTAGTTATTATATATGTACGTGTTATGGAATAGGGAAGAGGGTGATGTAATCTGGAGTTAGTGGAGAGTGAACAGTGCAAATTGGTGTTGCAATTTTTCAATGACATTTCTAACAAACCATGTAATTTTGATGTTTGGTACGCGATTTGGAAAAAGTAATTGTAATATTTTATTCGCGGTAATCGAAGGAAAACACCCCAAATATTTCAATATGTAAAAGTAAAGGCACAAGCACAAAATAATCAATCAGGATAAACTTCAATGGAACATGTTTATAAACAAAAAGTACGAAGCTGTCTGTAAATAAATCGAAATCTATAATTACACTCGAAAAAACATCTTGCACTTTGATGATGTCTCACGGGATTTTACCCCTTCTGCACTGGTAAAAATAAAGTTCATAAAATACGAATTACCGTCAACCCTTAGTCTTCAGAGGCCATTTGAATTCATAAATATTACCAACAAAAATAAAACGAGACAAAAAACACCCCAACAATTAACAAATTGGTCGCAGTTTAGGATTAATTTTAAACCACTTCCTACTGTTGTAATTTGAGAGATACTTTTTTTGTAATTTACTGCAGTAATCTGAATCTTGAAACAATAAATAGTGACAATTATAGACAAAATATAGTTGGAATAAATTTAGAAGCCCTTTTTTACGCAGCAGAATTTTTTAGAATATACTTCAGATAAAATGTCACCTGCTGCTTTTATTTTTGACACTGATGTCAACAGTATTGTTATAATTTATATAATTTCCGTGAATCTTTACGTCGTTATCTTGTAAACTCTAATTTATAACAACATCATAGATCGATTCAAGATTAGATAAAATAAATAAACTTGACATTTGAAATATAAATAATAGTCTAGTTGAATTGACCACTGCGGTCGAAATGTCATTAAAATTATTGACATGAATATTGGAACACAAAATGTCAACCCTCTGTCATATCCTGTGTTGAGTTTTTTTTAGTTTTTGTTGCGTGAGTTACCAACAGCATAATTATAGATATACCATTTGTAAACTCAAACATCGTGCGTAAAATTTGGGTCCATTTCATAATTAAAACAAATACATTATGTTTGTTTGTGGTGTTTCAGAAGCAGCGTACGAATTTGGTTTTTTTAATTAAAATCTCATGATGAAATAATACTCATATCTTGTTGAAACATAAAATGAGATAATCACCTAATCAAGTTAACAACTCTGCTCATTCCTTAAGGAATTACAGGCGTAACGATTTTACCGTTACAAGAACTATTATATTATCTGTGCCGGTACTATAATACTTACACTTACTCATTTCCGAACTTCAAACCCTTTTCTCGCGACTTATTTTTTACAAAGCACACATCTGTTTGTTCTTCAGTCTATTTCAGGCCATTCCCTGTCATTGTCCCTCAATTACACCGCATATTCATTTTAACTGCCGGTCATATTTCTATCTATGTACTAAACATTTTTATGCGATGTTTTTTGCCGTAATTAGGCAGTTAATTGAGTAATTTATTGGTTGGTGCAAGCTTTATTCCTTGTTATGGGCATGCATGGACCGCACGCACGACGAATTCTTTGCGAAAGTTTGTATGTGTGTTTGTCTGTTTTTGTTACGTTTTGACGGCATAATTAAAAAAATGCCTATTATATTTTTCGTTCATTTGTATAATTATACGTGATACTGATAATTCATGTGGGTATTTACCGAGAAAATTAATCGGATTATAAGTCTGATATTTTATTAAAGTTGTATCTAAGTAGTTGTGTGCATACCTTTTTCTTTACCTAATGTGGAAAATTAAGTTTATTAATTAAACAGCAGGCTACCTGTAATTTATTGCATCGCCTCATTAGTGTACTATATTGCACTACAAGACTAATTAATTGTGAAGTTATAGTTGTTCTTGATAAAAGTAAGATTTCTGTTTAAAATTAACTCAAGTTAGTAAACTTTAGTTACTTTTATGTTTAAGTTTAAAAAGAAACACAATTATTTTATTAATTATGGATGTAGCCTATGGGTTTCGATGCTGTGTGTTCTCCACACAAATAATAACTTTTTTTTTTAAGGCTACATCCTTAGACAATAACAATTCTTTTCTAAAGCTTTGCAAATAAATACTAACATAGATTTTATCGATATTGTACCGTCCTTGATGAAACTGGTACCTAGGGGTAGGTTAATTCAACCAACAACTTCAACAAGGTTATAAAGCAATACCTATGCTTAAAAATGTAGTATATATCATAATTTTTAATCCCTTCTGGATTAAAGGTACCACACCTACTTTCCCACTATTTGCACCAAACTTTTAATACTCATACAGTGTAAGACCTTCCAATACTTTAATATCTTAAGGCTGACCTACATAGCAGAGATAAGCGCCGGCCGTGTGCACTGGGGTTTAGACCCCGACATTGCATCTTAAGTGTTACTCCCGTTTGAATTTACGTTAGTGTATGCAAGGCTTTATGTTCATATTTGCTTTGGTTTATTCTGGTGATTTTTGTTTAATTTTTTTTGATTTGAATCAGCCTTGTACTCTAATTTCAGTCTGTCTGTTTCTGTTAGGTACTGTTTCAAATATGGAAGTTGATAAAGGTTCTAAAATACTTCTACAGCGGTAAGCATCTGAAGGTCTTTAAACAAAAATACAAGCGTATATAGTAAGAATCAGTATAAATGGCGTGGCCAGGTCTGTTCGTGAAGTTAGTGCCGCACACTTGTTGTAATCCGTACTTATCTACTTCAGTGAGACAGTTATAAGTGCATCATCATCATTCATTTCAGCCGAAAGAGGTCCACTGCTGGACATAGGCCTCCCCCAAGTGTCGCTACATTGACCGGTCCCGTGCTACTCGCACCCAGTGGATTCCCGCAACCTTCACCAGGTCATCGGGACCACCTAGTGGGAGGTAAAAGTGCCTAGTGCTAACCTACTCCAGATTTTTACAAAAATACAATTTCATAGACTGTCATCTTGATTTAAAACAGTCATCAATCAAACAAATGAAATCTCTCCACAAAAGATACTCGCACCTCTCACTGAAAACGCTCAACCAAAATAAACCAAAAAAAAACTTAACCCGTTGACTAAAACGTCACCCAAAAATAGTTAAAGCAATAAATATATTTCACGTCACTCACATCTCAAGACAAGACAAAATGAAGCGAAATATGTTTATTGTCATATTATGTCAAATGACGGACGAAAGCGGTTTTAATACAGTCCCGAAATAACCCTGAAAGCTTCAGCCAGCTGAATTGGATATGTTTGGTGTCAGGTTGCTTTAGCAAATAAATTTTAGTTACATTATTATGATTTTAAACAAAGGAAGAGTGTTTCTGTATGATGTTTTAAGATGAGCCATTTGACAGGTTAAGATGACAAAGTAACAAAATTAATAGTCATTTTAAACCGGCCTAAACAAACGTTGGTAATACCAGAATTCTAAAGTTGGTTAAAATTAAGATCGAACTTGGAACGCTGCTGGTCTTTCTAATGGATACTTTATCGATGAAGGTTTAACTACAAGGTGTACACGCACCCTTAACGAAGCCGTCAACCAAGCATTCTGTACATAAAACTAAGTAACTCTATGCAAAAAATATTACTGGGGACCGATTATTTTGGGAGGAAAAATCACGGAACTTTGACCCCCAATATCTCCGTAACTAGAAGGTTCTCAGGTTCTGTCTAGACCAAAAAAAAAAACCCCGCAATGACGGCGAGAACAAGTATCTTTCAGCAGGAGTGTATATTTACACACATTATAAACTGATGTTTTAGGACAGGCTTATAATTTGCTTATACCAGTGGTTAGCCTGAGTCTAACAATCGACGTCTGTCTAAGGGGTATTGTTTACCGATTACCCGTGAATCGAAAACGCTAGGCGGATGATGATGCCAGCTTCTAATTTGTAACATAACATAACATCACGCCTGTATTTCCCGAAGGGTGAGGCAGAGGTATACCTAACAGTAGACCCACATTTAGCCAGTTATGTTTAAGTCCCATGTAGGGGCGAGACTATTGGCGTCAACCGGACAAAAATCCAGAAACGTGTAACATTTTTGTAAAATCTAAAAAAATAAGCTCAGGTAAAATACAATTTGCTTTACAATTTGGTATCATCTCTATATGCATCCCTGCCCGAATCCCATCAAAAACATTGTAGAACAAGCTTCAACCACTTAATTGGTGAGTACAAATGCAAATGTCAGCATAATGAAGCTCGTTGACAAATCAATGTCTTTTTCTTCTAAACTTAAAGCTTCATCTCGTGGATTTAGATATCCTTAGACGCTAATACTGGAGGGATTCTTCCACTCTGTCCCACCATGTTGTCACACAAGTGGGATAAAGTGGAATGTTTAACAAATGTCTGTCGTTTTGCTCCACTAATTGATTCATGGTGCTCGAGCTCGCGAGGGTTCGATTTAAGATACTTTGTAAATAATGTTGTGAATAATAATAAAATAAAGAGAAGAAAACAATCAAATGAAATTCAAGAAAAGTTTCAGTCAGTAGCCGACATAGGTAGGCTTTTTTGTTTTTTTTTTTTGTTGTAAATTACGTCATTATTATGAATTCTCTAGTAGTGTTTGATTTAAATCAATCAAACTGACTTTTCTTGAATTTTATTTCAAATCCAAAAACCCGGAAACCCTGATTTCAATAAATCGATTAGTGGAGTAAAGTGGACATCAAAATTTTAAACACTGACAAATTGTTGGGGCAAAGTGGAATAATCCTGCTAGAGGCAGTTTCTTATGCAACATATTAGGGTAGCTAGCTATAGGTGCGCGCGCACTGGCTAGACCCCCGTGGCGCGGGCGCATCTTGATGCGCCTAACGAGCGCTCGAACAATGTCTCTATTAGCTTATTCTAGAGTTTTAGATCAGGACTGTGGAAACTGTGGAGAGGGCTCTAATGTTATTTTTTTGCCGTGATTTATTTTTAAAACGAGCGTTTAAAAGAACCGAACATACAACTATGGCTTCTATTTAGGATTTTGTAAAATCTAAGAAGATCACAAATAAGAAGCTTTATGCCTACAGTTTAGTTTTTTTTACAAATAAACTGAGCATTTTTTGTTTTGTTATTATCGTATCTTGCTACTATTGTTTATTCTCATAAATAAACATTAAAAATGTTTCTATACCACACTTAGAAATAGTAAAGAATAGAAACAACCATGTATGGAAAACAATCGTGAATCTCAGTAGTTATAAAATATCTAAAGGCATAGATCTATGAGTCACTGTATATTTTATCATACATTTAAACTTATTACTGTGAAGTCATTAACATTGTTTATGAGACACAATAACACGCATCTTGCATCGCGCATATATTAAGTAATAAGATTTTTATAAGATTTTCCTTTACTATAAGGTGAAGTAATAAATACGCAGTATTTTTTTTTACTAGAAAATACAGCGGTGTAATAAAACATTTCTAGCTACTAAATGTTCTTCCGTAGTAATAGGTAGGTGAAAGCATGTCTTTATATTAGTTTGTTTGTTAGAAATAGCACTGGGTGGCCTAACGTATACTAATATTATAAAGAGGTAAAATTTGTAAGTTTGGATGTAGGGGGTAATCTCTGGATCTCCTGAACCGATTTTGAAAATTCTTTCACTAATAGGAAGCTACATTATCTCCGACTGCCATAGGCTATATTTACAACGTGCCCGTGGGATAATTTCCGAAAAACGCGAGCAAAGCCGTGGGCAACAGCTAGTATTAAATAAATGGGGTATGTGGAGCTGATTTTTTTGCATAGCTACTGGGTGTACTATGAGGTTCACCTCTGCCTAACGATTCAGGGATTACGAGCGTGATGTTATGTTATTATAATCTGATCAAATAAAATAAACGATACATTCTTCATATCGTTTTTGTAACTTGTTCGCAACCAGAATTATTTTTCTACCAACTAATTAGATATGACGTGTGGTTGCTTTTAAAGTAACTATTACAGTTATTTAAAATCAAAATGTCAAAAGGTTAGAATCATGGTTCAAAGTCAGAAATTTCGTAAAACAAAATTAAAAAAATCCGCTCCATGTGTTTCTCTGTCCAATGAAACAAGACCCGATCCCCTTACTCCACTATGCAAATAAAGTTAGTAGCAAAAACAAAGCGAAACACGGTAATTACACTTGGTGGAAAATTAACTGACATCGATACGGCGTACATGCTCTGGCCTGCACGGTATGGACGTAATGAGTCGAGATATCGAGCCTTAGTGCACGCCAGTGTATTTAGAGAAACATTTTTTTGCACTGAAGTACATTTTAATGAGAACAATTAAACGATTTTAGTTGGAATGAGAGTTAGGTGGTTTTTGCACGACAGTGTAATTGTATTGCCGCTTTGCATGACTCGGCAGTGAAAATCATTGCAACGATGTGAATGACTGAAAATACAACATAATTTTTTTTTCTTTCCGTTTTCCTGCATCCAAACAAACACGTTTCTCAAATAAAATTGACGTAGCCAACGGCACAAAAACGCAGTCTATTTTCGTCGGCCATTTATAAAATAAAGAAACGCGATCTTTTCTGCATTTGAGGGTTAAGTTAACCCTGCGATCGCCACATAAATCTGCTGCAAAAGGGTTGTAAATCCAGCCAACCCCTTCCAAGAGTAGTGATGGACGACCACCAGTTTATTTCGAACCCTCTCCCCTTTCTTCAACTTAAATATTTTGGGGTGAAAACGGGGTATTGCATGGAGAGCCAGAGGTCGAAAATAACTGGTCGTTATGTATAAATACGAATAAAAATTTCAAGGAGAACCGAAGATATGTTTCGTTTCACCCTTTCTAGTCTATTTTGTAAATTGATATTGGTTTTTGGGACCGTTTATCTTTTGGGGTGTAAAATTTTAATTTGGTTTCAAAATAATTGCCTTTCATGAACGCTTTAAAAATATCAATGAAAGTTAGACTTACATTTAACAGATTAATAGAGTTTTAAGGCTTTTAGGCACACATGTTTATTAGCTTAACCGGTGGTTAATAGTGAGCTATGCAGTGAAACAGATTGAAGTTTCTATTGATGACTGTGGAAATTAATCACTATTTACCAGGTTTTGAAGTGACATTTATCATTGATATATTATAATTAAAAATAATTAAAAAAAAAACATAAAACTATTATAAATTAACTTTACGTGTTCTCGTGCTCGTTATGAATGCGATTTTCTGCTTCCACGTGTATACAACTTTCAAAAATTTGATCACAAACATTGTGTTTTACTAATTAACAAACAGATTGTTTGGTACAGCATTTGTGTCAAAAGTAGTGAATAAAACACTTAGTAATTATTAATGTCTTTCTTTACGTCATATTTTAGAAATAAAATTGTAAAAAATATTAAGAGATCAAGTTATGAATCAGCGTGGATAATTATTTGATATTATCCGATTATGATCCGAAAATTATCATGATTATTATCAAAGAAAATAATTATTTTGATTATATTACGAAACCTGCTATTTAGAGGTATCTTTTTCAATTAAAAAAAAACATTAAAACAAACTCTATATGGCTTATAAATATGTATTTTTTACATCTAAAAAGTGCACAAAAACGAAAAGTACTATTTTAACCTCGGTCAACAGAAACACAAAACATACAAGCAAATATTTCAATCCAATCGTTTTCTATTCCCTTGCCCGTGGGCTATTTTTTACTATTTTTTAGAGTTCCGCAGGTGGAAACACGGCTCGCCATTAAGGTATTGACGCAGGTAGTCCGCTCCTTTACGGAACCCGCAATAATTCACAAAGAAAGCCTACCGACTGTATGGGAGCCGTGTTTGGGCACAGAGTAACGAAATAACAGAGAGTTAACGTTGTATATGGAGTTTAATAGTGTAGTGTTGAAAAAATAAAAGAATGATTCTTGTACAGATTAGGTGGTACAAGACTACAAGTTGAGCAGATTTGGTGGATAAAATGTCGTATTGTTCACTCGTAGAAGGGATGATTGAAAAACTATGGGCTTTTAGGAATTGAATATAAAACAATGAATCATTCTTGAAAAAAAGTAGGCGGTTTTTCCTTTTTCGAGATTTGTGCTATTCCAACACAATTATTAATACTGTATGTGCATAGCACAGTAAGTATACTGTGCCTGTTGGTATAAAATAAAAAGATTTTATTTATTAGGAATATTAAATGTTTATCGGGGGAGTAAGTTTTGAATGGAATTTGAATAAATTAAAATATATTACACATATTATTATTCAGTTATTCATGCGTTTATTGTATCAACTCGAGTTTGGCTGTCAGTCACAAATATTTTATTATCTTTTACTCTATCGAGAAGCTCAATTTATGGTATCAATATAATTATTGCTTCTACGTACTCTTTGCAAAGAAAACAACGATTTTTAAACCCGCTTATGATGTCTTAAGTCTTGGCAAAATAAAAAAGCGAGTATTATACAAGCCAGTATTTTTATTTTTGAGTTTAGAATAAAATAAATACTAATCAAAATCATTCTATCCTATTTCCTATTTAACTCCTCTGTTTGGAATAAATAGGTCTTCTTTTCTTTACTTTTCAAAGACACGAAAATATATTTCAGAGCGTCTCTGCCTTTCCCTACTCTGTGGACATCAAAGACGCCGGCAGTTGGCATAATTCAGCGCAAAGAGTATGCACTGATCGGCATTTTATCGGCGACGTCGGGGGTGCCCGCTAGTTTATGTAACCGATACTCTCTATTGAGACGTTTCTGGTATATGTAGCTTTGTTAGTACTGTTCAAAATATGCTGTTTTGTTTTGTAATTATTTGAAATAGTTTTTTTGTTTTGTGTTTAAGAGAATGGAATTTATATTACAGAAGAAAACAGTTTGTTAGCAAATTGATTAAAACTAACTGTAACTGTCCGTATATTCAAATTACTCCTATAATTTTTGGCAGTTTCATGAAATTGACATAAGGTATAAATTTGCTTAAACCTAATTTGCCAAATTGTACAATTTTTACTATTTGACTAACCTATTATCATCATTTTTACATTTTGTATTATTTTATTTGCGTTGAAGGGCGATAAACACTAAACTATTAAGACTAAAATATTTACAAGAAAATAACACAGTGCTTTTTATTATTTAACTTCTATTTTCTTACGTTTGACGTCAAAGTTATAATAATAGTTTAATTTACAACATTATAAAGCAGTAAAATATGTCACATACACAAATATAAAAACGTAGGCAGGTGTCATAAAAATATGTTTAGTATTGTAATCTAATACTTTTTGAAATGGGACTATTATATTTGCTAATTATTATTATTTATGACAGTTGTAAATTATGTTCTATGTAGACACGCTTTTTATGAAGCGTTTACTCTGCTTTAGAGTAATAAAATACATTATTGTTAGTAAGAAAAATGTGAAAAATAAGTGTGTTTCAAACATTTTGTCATCGTATTTTTGTATTAAATATGAGTTTTTTTTTATAATTTAGAAGTAGTATCTTATTAAAGGTTGAAAAGATCTCCTACGCATTCAAATTTAGTCTGCTAAATAAATATAACATAATTATGTGGTCACATGTGGTCACGGTACTTAACCTCGCCAAAAAAGGAAAAATAGCATAAAATATTTAAAAAAAACCAATATCGCCTACGTAAATAAAGATTCCATTCACAAAAATGTTTAATTGAAATACAAAAGTCATCTAAAATATCCCACAATATGGCGCATAAATATTATACCGTATCATCCAAACGCCAATTAAGTATATTATTTAAACAATTTAGAATAAATAAAATACATTCCATTCCATTGTGATGAATGCTATCTTAGATATTTCTAAACAATTCTCCGTTAGAATTATCTAAATTATCTATTAACATACGTATAGGTTTATTATAATAATATTGTACCAGAAACGTGGTATTTTGATTTTGTCAAAGTTTGTGTCAACGCATCTCTTTATTTTTGATTTGTGGTACCGATAGAAAGTAACAAAAAAAAATGTTTCTAAGAATAAATTCAAACCTAGTTTAAAAAAGTAAGCTGTCCTTAAAATTTGAAATTAACTTGTAAATCAGAAGAAGTACAAAACCGAGAGAGGTGGAAGGAATGGGGGAGACCTTGGCCCAGGAATCAGTTCAGGCAAACAAGAAAAACAATGTGATTTGGACTTAAAAAAGGAATAGGGAACTCAAGAAAGAAAGGAATTTTTTTGGCCGAGCAATTACAAGTATTCATCATCATCATTTCATTTAAAAGACGAAAGACGTCCACTGCTGGACATAGGCCTCCCCCAAGTATTGCCACATTCACCGGTCCCGTGCGTCTCGCATCCAGCGGATCCCCACAACCTTCACCAGGTCAGGAAGGCCTTCCAACGCAACGTCTTCCTGTTCGCGGTCGCCACTCCAGAACTTTTCGGCCCCATCGGCCATCCATTCTGCGAGCTATGTGCCCTGCCCACTGCCACTTAAGTTTGGCAATTCTTCGGGCTACGTCAGTAACCTTGGTTCCCTTGCGGATGTGTTCGTTTCTTCAATCATAAAATTACATATTAATGAAAACAAAAACATTAGAAATCTTGACATTATTAAAGTTCCGTATCCGAAGGGTAACCACGTAAAGTGGAAAGCTGAAATTTTCACAGAATGTGTATCAAGTAGACTTAATAATATTATAAAGAGGTAAAATTTGTTTGTAAGTTTGTATGAAGCGGGTAATCTCTGGATCTACTGAACCGATTTTGAAAATTCTTTCACTAATAGTTAGCTACCTTATCCCCGAGTGCCATAGGTTATATTTACAACATGCCCGTGGGACAATTTCCGACCAAAACGCGAGCGAAGCCGCAGGCAACCGCTAGTAGTGATTTTTACAATCGGTCTACAATTTACCAGCGGAGAAATCGGTGAACATACATTAAAAAAATACATAGGTACAGTCGAACATAGAACCTTCTGATTTTGTTTGAAGTTGGTTAAAATATTGTCAAAGGAGTTTTGGTGAAATACTAGTAAAGCGCTAACAATACATTTCATGAAAATAGGTTTATCCCCAATACAATCTGGGTGTACTGTACACATCTGCGTACCCCCGTAGAGCATACAGGTGTGATGTTATGTTATGATATTGTGTAAACAAAAAACATCCAAGCGATTGCAGCAATCACGACTGATTTGCTTTCTATAATTGAAGAGTTCCAGTGTTTAACTCTGAATCTCAACATCAGATCTTCATTAAATTTTAAAACGGGACCATTCGCGGTGGTCTCGTTTTTAAATTTTGTTCCAAAAAATAAAGAATCATCATTTAGATGATTCTTTTTTTTCGGTTCACAGTTGGCGAAGATATCGCTAAAGAGACACAAAAAAAAAACTGACGAATTGATAACCTCCTCCTTTTGGAAGTCGGTTAACAATAAATTAAAAATTAAAGGGACCTA
Organism: Eugnorisma glareosa; assembly: GCA_947578425.1. NCBI lineage: Eukaryota > Metazoa > Arthropoda > Insecta > Lepidoptera > Noctuidae > Eugnorisma > Eugnorisma glareosa. The sequence goes on along the minus strand of OX387960.1, from coordinate 10,522,485 downwards.
CCTAATGATACGAAACCATTCATGCACGAGTCCGACTCGCACTTAGCCAGTTTTTGATTCCGAGGTCAATAAGAAATAAAAAATACTACAGATAATATATTATGAGAATGATATAAATAATATTTTCACTAACATAAGCTAATCTTCTGTGGGAAAACATTGAAATTAAAAACACACATTTAACTTAGTGTGAGTTTGTCCGGATATTTAAAATATTAAAAGCGTTCATTGAATATAATTAAGGGGCCAACAATCATTTATTTAAATAATCTGATGATTAATTCATTAACACTGCGTTTTCAAGCTTTCTTTTGATTCTGTTTTAATTGGACCAAGGTTTAGGTATATTATCCATCTTCAATAGGTACAGACGCCAGCATATCAAGCTACCCAAACTGTCCAATTTTTTCAATCAACTTTGATCCTTATGTTCTACCGATAAAATTAAAAAAAGAATAAAGAAATTTGACAGATTGTAGTAGCTTGATGTGCTGGCGTCTGGCCATAAAAATCGATGTCAGTATACAGGGTGGAAGGGCACCCACATAGAAATCTATCGTCGAAATAGTCGTATTGCACTTCTGTAGGATCCAGCTGTTTTTAGTTATATTTACTGATGAAAAATTTCTATGTGGTCCCCTTCAGAATGATGTCCTGTATACGTGCTAACTGTTTGCACGTCGATGGCTTTTCCACCCTGTATAATTGTTCGATATGATTAAAATCGCTAGCAAAAAGTTCTTAATATAAACCGATCTGATTTTCAGCTTGATGAGTTCATAAGTCGACAACATGAAGCATGTGAATAATTAGACAAAAATCGGGTTTGTCTGTATAGATCACGTTATCGGATTGAATTAGCCACGGATGTTTTATATTACGTATTAGGAAATTCGTTTGGGGAATTAGATAAAAAGAAAATAAGATTCGAAAAATATTAAAGTCTAAATCTTGCCTCTGTACCCCGTGATCAGTTTTATTTTGTTTTCTTCTTGTTGCCACAGATACAGTGATCAGTAGGTATTTTTTTTTTTTTTTTTTAAGAAAACCGGATCTCGGTTTCAGAAGATACAATTGGCGTTGATCCGTGGCTCATTCAATCTAATAACGTGGTCGGTGGAGGCAAACTCCAAAAACCATTTAAAATCTTTAAAAAAAACCGTTACGTAATGAAACCTGCAAAACACGCGTAACCTCTTTTACTTAAAAAAAAAAAAAAAAACAAATAAAATGTCTATAAATTAAAAAAAAACAACAAGCAGCTACTTAACCCTACGATTCGGAAAGCCGATGTAAAAGGCCGGTTGGACACTACTCGTAAATTTATGAAGGTGAAACACGATTATGTTAATACAACTTGTATGTTCGACATATTTGTGATTTTCTCACGAATACGGCGACATTTGGTCTGCCTATAATGTCATTGAACTCGGTGAAATTGGTCGTTGGTTGGGTGCGCATTCTAGAAATGATAATGTACGTACTTTTTTTTGTAAACGATACGGCTGTTTTTTTTTTTGTGTTTTAGTATTTTTGGCTTGTGCATCTTTTAGATTAATTTCTTTATTATTACATTTTTTGCTGTTGCAAAGATAAAAGAAACAATAAGTAAATTAATGTCTTTCAGAGTCTAGTAAATAAAGGCTTGAACTGGACTGATTTCCTCAAAAAAGCTTAATTTCTTGAATCTGCTAAAAAAACCCACATAGATAGTTAATTTAATCAATCTCTAATGATTTCAAAAGTATTACCGGATTAATCTTTTAAGTACCTACCTGTTATTATTTTTCGATACGTATTTAAAACCTGAAAGCTCAATAATAGTACGTATTTCTTCAAAACTAGGTACTTCGGCTATTTCTCATTGGACGAAACCGACACTTTTTTGTAAGTCTGCCATTAGATAGGAAACCCACAAAGGCGCGTGCGGTATGGTAATTAGCAAATGGCCAAAGATCGGATACCGATACCGATACCGTTTTTTTATTTTTCCTTTCCCCTCACTATTCGGTTAGATCCTTTGGTTTCGGAAAAAGTGTAAAAGTGAACGGCGTGTGTATACGATTACAGATCAGGACTTTTACTGGATGAAGTTATTTGACTTTATACTTGTTTTTCGTGATATTTTTCCTGATGTTCAACGGTTGTATTTCAGTGTACGCTGGTTGGTTAAAAAAATAGAAATTCTATGTAAAAACTATAAAATAGTGGCAGTTTATGTTGCGGGTTTCGCAGTTATCTAGATAATTAAATCCGGAATGTTTATGTGGATTATTTAATACAATTTATATTGAATAGCTGTTGGATTACATCCAGAGATTACCCTCTACATACAAACTTACAAGCAAATTTTACCTATAATACTAGTATAGATTTGAGTTTTTGGTCAGATATTCCACAAGATACAGAGGTTTGAAAGGAGAAAGGTAAGCCTTTGCCCAGCAGTGGGACACTCAAATAGGCCAAAAAATGAATTCATGCAAAGAAATCTCCATGTTTTGTTAAGTGGCGTGATGCAAGAGCGGTAGTAACAAAAATTATCTAAAATTTTCGGGATCAAAATTTGTATAAAATATTCCCAATGTCCGCTTTAGAGTCTTTTAAATCTCTTTGTATTCAATTAATTTTGTTTATCAGTTGATTGTTCATATTTTTAGTAATCGTTATGCTTCGTAAATGTTTCTAATATTATTAATATTGTCTTTGTTTATTACCTGTAAAAGATCAAGCCGTTAAGATAATGATGTAAATTAGCGCTTTTCGTTAGCAACTTACTTATCTTATTATAATTGTAAGCAGTTTGAACACTAAGTGCACAGGCCCGTTAGAAGAGCATAAAGTGGGTAAGCAGGGGTCACAAGGCACAGTTATGCATAAGTAGTGATAGGTTCTGGCCCATGAACCCTTTAGGGGGCTACTTTCTTTACAGGTACTCGAATGGTTGGGCTGAGGTACAAAATATGGTTTGGCAGTAAAAGAAGGCAAGGTACAGGCAGATTTAAATGGTTCTAAAATATAAGTAGATACAATAATGATACATTGAACTAATCTAGACTGCCTCGTTGGTCTAGTGGTCGCAATCGCGACTGCTGAGCATGAAGTCCTGGGTTCGATTCCTGGGTCAGGTAAATTGATATTGGTTTTTCCATCAGAAACTTCTCAGTAGCAGCAGCAGAGTCTGGATGTGTGCCCTATTGATGCCACAAATCCAGGGGATATGGACATGGGACTTAAACATATCGTTTGTTTGCGAAAATAATGACATAACTCAAAAAATAAGAAATACAGGACAGCGTTTTTTAAGGTTAGACTAAAAAAAAAACAATTTATTGCCAATATTTTTTTGCATATAAACTTTTTATCAAAAGATTAAACTTTTATTTTACGTATTTCATTATTTAATTTTATACTTACTTTCCTCATTTTATGTAGAAACAACGCAACGTCGAAAAATACAATTTTTTTGAGTTTTGTCGTCCTTGTCGCAAACGAGCGATATCTGGAGAAATGTGGGGATACCAAGGTACCTAATAGTCCCCCACATTCAGCCACCTCTGCCTCTGCCTCTGCCCTTCGGGGATTACATGTCTGATATTATAATGTGATGCGATGGTGTAATCTTGTATCATCAACCGGCAATAATTAATAATTTACTGCACATTAGAACAGTCAGTTAAAAATAAACTTTTTTTTTTGTTTTCTAATGGCGTTTGTTTTACTCTAACTCTGTTTCCCGATAAATTTTACGACCAATCAACAAACGTTTTAGATATTGAAGGTCGTAAAATGTAAGTAAGGCACTCGTGCAGAAATAACAGACTATGAAACTATAAAATAGTACTTTATGAATTTATTTTTTGCTTACTTTTAACAACAGTTGAATCGTTGTATAAATTGTGGCTTCTATAGTAAGTAACATTAGGGGCACGACTGACCTCACAATATGCTCGATTTGCTTACAAATATAATAAATATTTCGTGACTTTGATTCGAAAGTTTTTCCAAATTGTACTTTTTCTTCTCGTATTATTTTATTAGTGTTACAACCACAATCAAAAGGGAAAGGTTTCCTTTCAACAATTTATGCATGTATGTATCGCAGTAAGATGGTTATATCACTAGGGATATAGCTATATCCCGAAAGGAAGTCATATGAAAGCGATTTAAACGATGTTCCGAGCTCGCTTCGCTCGCTCTTGCATCAAATATAATACTTATAACTATTTCACTAGGTAGGTCTAGCAAGGTAGTTATAAATCGCTTTCATATTACTATTTTCCGGGATATAGCTATATCCCTATGGATCACGGCTAAAACTATCGTGATATTATGTATTTTTTTGCAGGCCAGTTATTTAGTGTCGATAAACAATTTGTAATCGGTCGTAACTATTTTGATGCTCCACGTATAAATCAATTTTACACAAATACATTTACTTTATAAGAGCAAAGAGCAAACACATCCAGATTCAAGAACCTCTATTTTCCTCAAACTATTAAAATAAAATCAAACAAAATTACATAACAGTGCATTTTATTTTACGATACACCTATTTAAAATCAATTATTAATATCTGAGATCGCGTCACTGTCGTAAATATCTTATTAAGACGTAAACATTACTAAGTTATGAGGTCCATGAGGTCAGAAACTAGTATAACTTGAACTCTTGTTTCTTAACTGTTACTTGTCACGCGAGATTTTCTGAATTGGTATTGTTACAGTAGAAGGAAAATGAAATAGGTTAAGGCTATAAAGAATCAAGTGATTTGATTGTTGGCGATCAACTTTGTAGTCAGGGGTAAGTTTGACAATATTCCATTTTTTTTAGGCAGAAGTGTACCCATTAGTACACCCACATTTCGCCAGTCATGTTTCATTCGTATGTGGGCGAGCCTATTGCCATCAACCGGGCACAAATCCAGACTCCGTGGCTGCTACTGAAAAATTCCTGATGCAAAAACCCAATAACACATTGCTCGATCTGGGAATCGAACCCAGGACCTCATGATCAGCAGTCATTTTTTTTAAAGTATTTATATTTTCCTAGGTACGTTTGGAAGAGTATCCAACAGCAGAATCAAATATTCTTCTCACATGGAGAAAGAAAGAAACGAAGAAGAAAAAGATGGTCATCATCCTTGCTCAGGGCATGCCAGAAAGTTGGCTTTCAGGTTTACTTATTAGTGACTTTGATTCACACCTAGATGTAGTTTACATAGTACTCAAAGTTCTACCTACTTGGTTTTTAAAAAGGCTATTTCTTGCAGTAAGATGGTTGCAGGCATAATATATGCCTTACATAATTGACTGTCTCGTTGGTCTAATGGTCGCAAGTGCGACGGCTGTGCATGGGTCCTTGATTCGATTCGCGGGTCGGGCAAAGTGTTATTGGACTTTTCCAGGAATTTCTCAGCAGCAGCCACGGAGTATGGATCTCTGCTTGGTTGATGGCAATCGGCTCGCCCCCTATTACATGGAATTACATAACTGGCGAAATGTGAGCGTACTATTAGGTGCACCTCTGCCCCATCCTTCGTGAATTTCAGAGTTGATGTTATGTTATAATTATTACATAATCTTCTAGAGTTTAGAAACAATTTAGTTCATCATTTCATTTTCTAAGCTAAGATTCCACTTGCGGACTTCTAAAAGTAACGGTTAGGTTTTTACATGGAGAACTATTTCTTTAATTTATTCAACAGGTTTTATGTTTTTATAGTCAATTAACGAAGTAATTGTTAGAGTTATATTTGGTTGGCGTGTTTTATTGATCTCGAACAACAATTCATTAATTTATTGGAGGCAATCAACGTAATTATGTACCTACCACCACCTACAATGAGAATGGATTCGAAGAAAAACATTCTTGATTTTCTTGTTTTCGTCTAAATTGGCAGGCGCCGTTTATTGAAGAAGGCGAATTAGCCTAGAGGCATGTCAGACGAAATGCAGGGTTTGATGGTTCCTAAATTGCTCTGACTAACAGAATGTTTATGAAATTATCAAAATATTCATTCTAATCAATATCCTTCAAGAGTCCTGTTTTAGTTACTGCTTATAGATAGAGAGATCACCCATTTTGTGTCATCAATATCACATAAAAATTAAGATTCTAAGTTTATACCCTACCATAGTTAATTAAAATGTAATTTTAAATAGAAGTCTTGAAAAAAATCTTACCTCTTTCTAACTCATCCCGAAGATCTTCAAATGAATTTCATTTCGCGATTGTACCTGAAATTGAAAATATTATTATTAGACAGAATCGATACATGTACTTTATCTTATACTATAACTAGCTACCCGCCCCGGCTTCGCATGGGTTCAATGTTACACATATAAACCTACCTTGCGTTACCTTGCGCTTGAATCACTCTATCTATTTAATAAAAAATACCATCAAAATCCGTTGCATATTTTAAAGATCTAAGAATACATAGGGGCAGACAGCGGGATGCGACTTTGTTTTATACTATGTAGTGATGAGCAATATTTTTATATAATATGTTTAGTTGTAATCACGTTCTCGAAAACGGTTCTAACGATTTCGATGAGAGTTGAAATGTATGGTTTTACGGGGGTGAAAAATCGATCTAGCTAGGTCTCATATCTGAGAAAATTCGTTTTTTCTATTTTCACCCGAGCAGCGCTCGGTCACCCATATACTAACTTATCTGATAATGGCTTTACTTAAGTGAGGCTATAGTTAGTGTTGGCCACCTAAGACTCATGAAGAACATAGGAATATCAACCGTATTGACTTAACAAACAATATTTCTTTATACCTACATAGCGTCAATTAGCCACAGTGAGTAGGAAGGTACCTTTTTCCAGCGTATCTAAGTAAAAAAATACAAACCCGTGAAATACATTAGCCACACAAGTTTTCAATGAAATCATTCTTTCTAAAACAATCATCAAAACAAATATAATTGGTAGAGCCAATATTTAAACGGACCAATCACTGAAGTTTGCTGATGATACCGTGAAAATTGTGATCACACGCATGCCGTCATACATTCCTGCAGTGTTTACTGGTGTAGAATGCTAATGACGTTTCTCAATGTTAGGTTAGTAGTCTATCGTCTTACGTTGGTGATAATTAATTAATTATGCATAGCCAATAAATTTAGAATTCGAAGCGAGAATGAGCATCATTTTTCGAATTGTTTCAATTTGGAATGTGTGAAAGTTATTAGAACAGGTGGTTCAGAGGTACCATCCCATATTCAGACTACGTGCCTTGGGTTCGAATTCAAGCAGGTTCTTTGTGTCATTTATTTCATAACCACTGCACTCAAAACGATAAATAAAAACCGTGAGGAAAGCATGGCACATCCTAGAACCAAAAAAAATCGAAGACGTGTGATGCATTAACCAACCAGCAGTAGGAAGTAAAGGGTTGATTGTTATACTCTACTATTAATCCATTGATGTAAAATAGTGCAGGAGTGAAATCAGTTGCCAGTCAATTTTCATTTTTAAGGCTCACATTTATTTCTTGAGTAGCTCAAGTACTAAATGTGAGCCCCAGGCACCATGTGTGCGGGCCTGTGGACGGTGAGCTATGGGCTAGCTCACCGTCCGTCCGTCTTATGACGGCAGGCCGTGTCGACGGCGCGTTCGTGTTCCACGCGCGCCAGAGATGTCAGCAAACAGGAAGGGGTCCGAAAGGACCGATGCCTGCCCGGGTAGCGGGACTGTTCGAGAGAGATACCGCGGCCCTGCAACACAAAGGGCAAAAGAAGGAACATGGATGGGTTTTAGTCAGTAAAAGTCTGACATACCCTCCTGCTCAGCCCAGAGCGGGAGGAGTTATTTGATGATTTCCCATACGAAAAAAAAAGGCACCATGTATACAGTTTCCTAAATTTAAAAGAACGATTGACAAACAATTTTCGAAAAAAATAACGATTGTAACTTCGAGATAGGATGGGATTCTCTTTTCATAAAAATATGAGTTCCAGAATACTACGAGTATGTTCGTAACAACATGATATTTTAATCAGAACAGTAGGAGAAAAATACTTTTTAGAGTGGTTTAGTGTTTACGTATTGTTGCAACGTGCTAGAATGCTATACTCACTCATGTACAGGAAGAGCATACTTCCCTTTAGCCACACAAACAACAAATCAAAACACTTACAGGCAATATCTATCAACAAATCAACAAAAAGCAACATTTAAATACCAGTGCAATCACTCTCCTTTGAGCTGTACCGTGTGAATTCTGATCGAGCCACAGTTGCCGCAATCGATTCTTAAGACGATAATTTTAAAAAGTGATTTTGAAAAAATGCAAGAACAAAAGTGCCGCCCGTCTTTCGAAATTCGCAGATTGCAGCGGCATCTGATAAACCAATAGTCGTGTAGTCATGCAGGTGTAGATTGGACAGTGATTAGGTTTTTTTTTTTCGATTTTCGTAATTGCTTGGGATGGTGCTGGTTGTGTTTTTGGAATGGTGTAGTCTAGATTTTGATGGGCAGTGGAAAGTTTTGGGTGTTACATTTATTTGAAGAAAATGGCAGAACACATTATATTGGTTGATGCCATAGCCATAGCGTATTCATTTCAGGGTTCCATTGGAGCTAAGAATTTTCATTGTTTTAGTACAACAACCGGTAGAAACACATTTAAACATTTCCAATTGAGAACCAAAACATTGAAACACGCTAATGCTCTCTCTGATGTCACGAAAGTACTTAACAAACCACCATTTATTTTTTGCAGAATTAATCACCTACCATGTTTACAAATTCCGTCATTCACTCAAACGTTATCAGGCCCAAAAAAGGCTCTCCCGAGTCCAGCAACACAACGAAAACATTTAAATAATTACGAATATCTCAGGGCCAATTATCGGCGTCCCGCGCCAATGCTCTGCGGGCGGACTACAGGAGACAAAGTGTCGAGATGAAAGGGCCCGCCGCCGATTGTCGCGGCATTGTATCCTCACTCGTTAGTCCGGCATTATCGTATCAAGATTTATTTTAACGATTAAGTTTGTGGTTCAAGGTAGAGGTGAAAAGCGATATGCGTTGTTTTACAGACTGCTGTTAAAATGAAAGAGGATTTTCAAAAAAATCGATCCGTTAATTTTTTTTATTACGTATTACTGCTAAGTATCACAATTTCTTTTTGTTTAAGATTGTCTGTAGATACCTTTGTAATCTTAAGATAAAATATTTTTAGTATATTCGGTTTCGCTACTCAAGATTTGCCAGCGGGCAATGGAGCGCAGCATAATAGGTGTTAAGCGGACAGATCGCGTAACAAACACTACCCTGCGCTCCATTACTCAAGTTGCAGATGTTGGAGAAAAAACAGCCAAGCTGAAGTGGGAGTGGGCTGGCCACGTGGCACGAAAGCGCCCGGAGAGATGGGCAACGATCGTCACTCACTGGAGGCCTGTTGGAGGAAATCGTCGTCGAGGTAGACCGCGGCGAAGGTGGTGTGACTATTTGATCTCGTTTGCGGGGCGAACATGGCCAGATATTGCACAGGACAGAGGGGTTTGGAAGGAAAAAGGGGAGGCCGTTGCCCAGCAGTGGGACACACAAACAGGCTAACAAAAAAAAAACGGTTTCGTATACACTTCTGAAAAAGAAAACTGGAATTTAAAGAAAATCCCGACATCCTCAACACAGCATTTTGCTCACGTCTTAATTTTCTATTAAGTTAAAAAATAATGATGTTTTGACTCCTGATAAAATCTTAAGTCTCACAACTACATGCCACTGTCCAACCAACAGATATATTCTAACAGCTTCCTACGACGAACTATACTTTCACTCTCACACACAAAAGTGACAACAGCCTCCCAAACTGCTCCCGCTCCCGCCTCTACCATGGAACCGCCTTAAATTCAACGATTAACGCTTATAGCTTCAGTCATTAAGCCACAATTGGGCTGTTGCACCTTCACCATTATAGAACGACCCCCATTGTTCTACACGAAACAATATGCCAGCTTCGTAGACTATTGGCCATTTCAATGGAAATAATTTCGATTGAAATCAAGGATTTGTACACAAATAATTATTATAGTTAAAGTATTAATCATGGCGGTCGTAATTGAAAGGCTTTGTTGTAGATAACTGTTGATGTAGTGATAATTGTATCTTGTATCGACTATCGTATAATAGCGCATGTATTCAAACAACTAGCTCCTGAAATGAATAGTTGGATGTGTACACCATATTTTTAGGGTTCCATACCTCAAAAGTAAAAAACGGAACCCCTTGTAGGATCTTGTTGGGTGTCTACCTGTCTATCCGTCTGTCACAGCCAATTTACTCCGAAACTACTGCACCGACGTGTAACGTAAATTAATGAATTTTAAACATGGAGGCCACTTTTGCGTGTAAATTAGAATATGAAAAAAGTTTTGCAAACTATATCGTGTTACATATCAAATAAAAGGGCTCATTGTGAGCATCTCAAATATATATATATTTATATATATATTATACTTTTAAGATAAAAAAATTGAAGTTATATAAGAAAATAGGCGAAAATTTACCATTCCCTTAACTCTGAAATTACAGGGCCGATTTTTTTTTTTAATTTTGTAATGCACTAGCTTCCAATTTCATCCGCGACGAAGAAATATACCCATAGCACTCGGCAACAGTGAAGCTTATCTGGGAAAGAGTTTCTGGAATCGAAAAAGTAGTTTCGGAGATTATCTTCTGCATCCAAACATACAAAATTTACCTCTTTATCATATTAGAGTTGATATGTTACGTCCTCATCGTCATTCTCTTGCCCTTATCCCAATTCATTAGCGGTCGGCGCAGCATGTCTTCTTCTTCCATACTTCTCTATTACTCGTCATCTCATCAGATACCTGAGTTGATATACGTATACACAGGAAAACGCCTTTACAACTTTGAGTACTGATAAACAGCAGTAGCTACCGACAGCGGTATCTACTACTACATAATATTCGGGTAATAGAAGATCCTATTTAGCCGCAAACTATACAACAAGTCTCAAAAATACATCTGCGTACATTATTTTCAAAAGTCTTCAAAGCCAACAACGTGGTGCCCGCAACAAGCGCAGCATCCGTACCATCTCGGAAATATTTATTCACTGTTCCAAAAATCGCAGACTCCCCAGTAACATCCTATTAAAATCCGATACAGAACATTTCATTACCCATAACTTTCTTTAAAATTGAACCATTACTTCGTCAACCATACTGTCACTGACTTATGGCACCATTGTCTCATATAAGGAACGATATCTCACGACACAACATAGCAAATTGCTTCATTTATAACGGAAAGGTACCAAAAAAGTATCCACGGCACCTTTTGATGGTACACCAAGTATTTAGGTTAAAAGGTATTGTAAAATTTTATATGTGTAATGATTTTTAATGAACATTTTCAAGGTCTTCATCTTGTCAAGGAAATGTACTGTTAACATTGTTTGAATTTATCTGAAAATAATGTGCTTTTTTTTCTTTTTTTTTTCCTGAGGAATACTTGGTTGTTATGCTAGTATATTACACGCTTCCAAATACCCAATTGAGATCATAGGTTATACTTAAGCTGAATACTCGTAGTTCTTAACAAACAAAAGGCATAACAGTATTACTTTAAAGAACCTACAGTTTCAGAACTCCTGAAGTTTGAGCATTCATAGTTAATTTAGGTGTATAGAAAACATTGCTGGGGCGATTGTGGACAATGCAATAATTGTACCCCAGCCAGAAGTGACGAAGAGGAACGCTATGTGATTTTACTCAGAAGGAGTCTGACAGACCTCTTTGCCGGCCCCATAGCGTAGGCCATCCATTGGGGAAAGGTAGAAAACTTCCATGACAAAAAAGTTATAGCCACAAATCACGATATTCCGACAAACGCAACATCGTCTCACGCCTGTTATGCCCGAAGGCCAAGTTAGGCAGAGTTGTACTTAATAGTTCACCCTCATTTGGCCAGTTTTGTTTAAGTCCCATGTAATAGGGGCGAGTCTATTGCCATAATCCGGGCACACTTTATAGGAAAACCCAATGTAAATTTGCCCGACCCGGGAATCGAACCCAGGAGCCCATGCTCAGCAGTCGCGATTGCGTCCGCTAGACCAACGACGCATCCCTACAAACTACCTGAATAAACATCCCCTACGCATTTTAAACCTGCAACCTGTTCCCTTATGGGAACTTCCAAAAATCTATTTCCCGTCTGGACGTAGTTCCGGTGGGCACTCCCTGTTATTATCCCAAAGCTATTATGTTGCTAAATGGAAGGGTCGAGAACGGAATTGTTTTTGTCGAGCTCTCGTGTTGTGACGCGCTTGGAAAAGGGTTGTTTAGCAAAATTTTATTTCAGAGTTTGCAAGAAAATTGTAAGTATTAAAATTATTGTCAAACTAAGACGTAAAAATCTTAAAATATCATAAAATAACTAAGGTGTTTCTTTGATAGAAATAAATTAAGATTATTTGGAATTACACAGATACATAATGATTTTACTGTAAGCTACAAACTAAAGAAAATAATGCAATTTCTAAATAATGGAAATTTCTTAGGTCTAGGTCGCAAGCGACTGCTGAGCATGTGGTCAGGAGGGTTCTATTCCCAGGTCGAGCAAAGTGTTGTTAAGTTTCGTCATCAAAAAATTCTCAGTAGCAACCACGGAATCTGGATCATACCCGGTTTATGGAATTAGGCTCGCCCCTTATTACGTGGGACACAAACATAACTGGCGAAATGTGGTGTGTGTGTGGTGCACTATTAGCTCCACCTCTGCCAAACCCATCGATGATACAGGCGTGATGTTGTGAAAATTCAAAACAAAACAGGTAATCAACCTCATTATGCGAACAAGGTATCATTAAAAGACTTTAGTACCCCCATAAAAGCTTAAGAAACCTTTATTTTAAAACAAGGCACCCCACGAAGTAACACGTACCCACAATTTCCCGACCCACATGCAAACAAACTTAATAACATCGTTAAAACAAAAAACAAACGTTTAATAACCTAACCCAAACTATTCTGTACTTTAAAATATTCATTTCAATCGAGCAACAAGCAATTATTAGTACCGAAGCGGTGAACACCACCTTTAGTAAAGCCTCCCGTTGATACGACAGCTTATGTGAGAAAGGGAACAAATATTCCACATTATTTCCTATGACGAACGATTTTAACGCCCATTATAAAACTACCTCCAATTTTGACCATTATTATCCGAAAATTCCCAGTTTTTTTTCTTCTTCTTAAGACCAAGTTACACTGGTCTAATGTTGTATCACACAAATGAATAATAAACACCGCCTCTGGGGGGCTTAATTAAATAATTTCCTTTACTTTACATAAGCAATCAGATCTGAAGTTTACCATACAAATTGTTCTAAATAATGATTATTGTTTTGAGCTATGGTGGCCCTTGTAATATGAAATCTGATAGGAAAAAACGGGTTTTAAGTATTTTTAGGTTATAAATTGAATTTTGAATGGGACACTTAATGAAACTGTTATGTTAATTACTAGTTTGGTTTAATTTACTCTTTTCCCGATGTTAGTTCTATACTGATGAGCTTTAAATTCAAAATGATACTTTTGTAATGATCACAAACAGGAAATAAAGTAATTAAAATCACTTTTGTGACAGATTTAATTATTATTTATTTCGAACAAACTTTTGTACTTAGTAAGTAACATAAAACAATTTAGTATTTAATATATAGGATTTTGAAGTCACTTCAAATTCAAATTCATTTAATGTTTGTCACAGGTTAAACATTCATGATCTACATACTAATGACAAAAAACGGGTTATTTTTAAATCGTTTTTATTTTTTATCTATTGGTATTTGAGTCAGTCTTTTAAGTTTAAGTCACGTGATTCAGCCAAAACATCAAAAACATTTCTTCAAAACCGTTCCACGAAGTGACAGCGATGAATGATTGTAAATCAACATTGATTGGTAATCAACCAAACGAAATGTTTTCTAAATAAATAAAATAAATATCCCAACACCACCACTTACTTAATACCACCCATTCATCTTCGAATTTAAAATGCAATCGCATTCCTTTGGCCTTTTCAATAAAAAGTTACCGTTAGTGAAATCTAGATCTTAGGATACAAAAATGCTGTTTAAAAGGTGTCTGAACAGAGCAGCATTTTTATACAAACATTCCATAGCATTAAAATATTCTAACAAAAGTTTGTCCATTATTTACACAATTCAATGAACTTTTAATCCCATATTTTGATCTTTAACCCCATCGAGAAATACCATTATTTTCTCCGTATTCTTTCTTCGTTACAATAAATATACGGAATACATTTTATAACTACTGATTAAAGTAACACTCTATCACTGACATTTAATCCTATGTAAATTAGGTGTAAAGTTAAGAATAACGTATTGTCAATGTTTAAATTTATTGTAGGACTTATGGTCTTTTTTATTGTTTAAATTATTTTTATAAATAGGACGTTTGTTGTTCCCATTTATTTTGGAAGCAAGTGCTTCGAATTATAGAGAGCTTTTTTATCTTACATGTGAGGAGTTTGTAAACTTTCCGCTAGTGGTTTACACTTTACCTATCAAATTAATATGCTCAGAAGTTAATGCTTAGTTATAATAGACTAATAAACAAGTACGTAATGTTTTCACTGAGATGCGATCAGAGGCCCTCACGAGTGTGTGGTGTAAACTTAACGTAAATACATCGATTTTAAAATTAAAATTACTCGTTTCACAGATAATATTAAAAAAAAAAAATTATTCACATATATATGAATGACACTGATTGTGCTTGTTGCACACAATTTAAATAAATGGTACAGAATAATTGTATTTTTGACAGAAAAATCGACGTAGTCGCCTCAGATCACAACGGTGAATAACTTATCTGTATGCAATACTCGTAGACGGAGTATTATTTTAAGCAAATTTTATACATAACATTGCTGAACAATATAACAATTTATTAAACACAATGACATGGACTAAAAGTAAATAACTTTGATTTGACTGAGATTTTAGTAATGATTTACACTACAAGCAAAATCGCAGTCAATTTGAAGTTCTTTAGCTAATAAGACTGTAGAAACCTATGGTTGCAATTGTAGATAGTTACTTCTATCAAAACACATGGTGACATGTAAACATAAATAAAATAGTTAACACACGCAAGACACTTATTAAAATTATATTATTATAATATCATAAAACCTAAAATTACAATATAAAACCAGATACATACTAACAAGCGTCACTTCCAACACTGTTATAAATTAACCAGAAGTTTATCAAGCGGTTAAAATTAACCTCTCCCGGCTTAGAACCATACTTTCTTTAATATTACCATTATTAATTCAAATTAATTTATTGATATCATAAACGCATGAAATAATTAGATGCTTATAATTTTGTCATAAAATTATGAGTGGCTACTAAAACGACGGTAGGAGAGTCTGGTGGCTAATATATTGCTAAATGATGGGCATATTAAAGTGTACGGTGATGCTGCGAGGCACCCACTGTTTTATTACGATAAACGGCATTTTGACCGTCTTTTTAAATATGCTAGGGTCATTAATAGGTAGTTTTGGTAATGCCATAGTTTAATGCCTGCCTATAAAGCACCACAAAGCATTTCTAAATGTCTATTTAGGGGTGGTTGTAAGACCCACCAGAAACGGTGCCTCGCCCTCACCTCCTGTGCTGGCTCAAGCGTCATTTAAAAGTAAAAATGAAAATGTCTTTGACGTGAGCTTTTTTTTTAACTTTTGTTTGCAAAGGAATCCTTTATAAAGACCTGTATTTGTATCGATCTTTCATAAAATATCTACAGTTCCTATATGGTGTCTCTCCTGCTTATCATGACTTTTATAGATATTGAAAATAAATAATGGATTTAATGTAGTATCCAAATGCTTATCTTTTCCAGTTTTGCTTTTTGCTTTAAGCTGACAATCGATTAAATAGATACAGACAGCCAAATCTAGTGATGACTAAGACCTTTCTCATCACCTAAAAATTTGCAACAAAAAACGGCTCTAAACTAAAAACCATCAACAATATTAATAGCTCAACACAAACTTTTTAAATGTATGACAAATTAATACTTATCTGTACCGAAACGGCCCAAAATCAATTTCTCATGGGTCAGTGCTCCACGCTATCTGAGGTCACATGAGCTATGCATAAATACATTTTAAAGTAGCAAACATTCGAAAAGTTTTCTCGTATACAACAACTTTAATTTTACATCCACTTAGGACCTTTTTGTTTTGAGCATAGGGGTTATTTTGTAATGTTTTGTGGCGATGATAGTGTGGTGGTAACACGGTTATAGGTAGACAGACGGGCGCGGAATGAGTTTGTGAATATTTCAAATGCAATCTTAACTCGTTGCCCACTATAGGTTCTATTGTTCTCGCAGGTGGTTATGTACGGATGTTGCTCTACTTCGATTGACAGTTTTTTTTTCGAGATTATATTTTGGGCCATACAAGGGTATCGTTTTACCCAATAACTGTCGTGTGGAGTCCAGTCGCTTTTCGTAGAATACTGTTTGGAAAAGCGAATTTGCGTCGGTTGGAGGCCGACCCCAATATAGTTGGGTAAAGGCTAGGCTGATGACGAGTTGTTCTTAAGTAATATTTTTTGGTCAGGTCTGAGGTCAACACCTACCAATACCAATAGGCCTAAAAGAGTAAAACCTAACTAGTCTAGTACTAGTAAATAGTTTTCGCTTGTTTCTAAGCGATATTCGATAACTTTATATTTATTACTACATTATGTTTCACTTTGTCTTTCTGTTCTGGTGTCTATAATTAAAATAGTTTTTACTGATTTTTATACCAACTCTCAATTACAAGACGATTAAAAAATTGGAACGTGCAGGCAAAAATCTAAGTGAAATGATATAACTGGTTGAGTAATAAATAATTAATCTCCACCAGTTATTTTTAATACAAACAAAAAGCTACGCAAACTACTTTGATTAATCATGGATCAGAGAATCATGACTATGTAAAATTGCTTAAACTAATTAAAAAGGCTTGAAATTTTAACCTCCTTTAGCACAAGACATGTAATTGATTAAATCTAAAATAATAACATAAACGAAGGTTAATTCTACGTAGCTACTCTAATCTGATTTTTTTTGACAAAGACATTTAAAGTCATTTTTTTTGCGAATGGCAAGATTTATGTCTGGCTGTAGTGCGGACACTGATAGACATTAAACATTTAAAACGATGTAATTATTCAGATTGATAAGCTTTCTATTCTACTTTATCTGTGTGATTGGTTGCTAGTCTGGTGGGCTAGGGTGCGCCGATGTCCTCATTTGACCATTGTCACTGGAAATGGTTGATTTGTTGCAGTTTTAAAGAAGCATTCGATTTTGTTATTTACTAAAATACCATGCAGACTTCTAAAAAAACACTAAAATAGTCTAAAATAACTTTACTTTCGGATGTCGGTGTCTTTGTTTGTATCTTTTTTGCCACCGACTTCCGAAAGTAAAGTTATTTTAGACTTTTTTAGTGTTTTTTAGATGTTTGTTTTGTTTTCGCAGAAAGTTTTTTTTATTTTACCCTTTTTAGTAGTAGTATACCACACAAATTCTTGTCATGAATTAGTTTTTTCATTGTAACTAGAAGTTACCTGGTTTGCTCCTCCTTTTTGAAGAAAGTCGGTTAAAAAAGAACCTTAACGAAGCCGAAAAGCACTTGATTTACCCGTCATTGCGATTTATTTTTGTTCTGGACCTTTCAAGTTACGGAGATATTGAAGACCAAAATTCCACAAGTTTTTTTTTCTAAATAGAAGATTTTACTGTTATAACTTTACTTTCAATATCTCCATGTCCCCTGTACTATTTAATGCATTGATCAGTACAATGTTTTGAGTGCGTTACATTGAGTCTTATCGTAAACCGAGATTTTTCACCGCATAAAATCTTGTTTCTTAGCAATAATTTTTGAGTAGAGTTACATTTACACCTTGTATTACTAGAATACAGTGTAAAACCTCAGAAAAAAATAACTGTCACTCTTAGTTATAGTTTCCCATCAATAATTTTTGCGGAGAGTTACTAAGTTTGTTGAGCAGAATGCATAATTGACGTCTTCGTGAAGGGTCAATTTACACCCTGTATAATGAAAAATACTACCTCTAAAGCAATTCAATAGCCAAACACAGTTATTGCTCTGTTAAAATTTCCAAAAACGGTGAAAGCGGTCGTAAAACGCATTTAATTAAATAACTATTTAAATGGGCAATGGGCATAACTTCAACTAAGTAACTTCCCATTTCAACACACTTGAACTAGTCCAAGACTTCCTACAACAGCAAATAAATCTCTCACTACAATACCAGCGGATATAAAACACATCAACAGTACAAAGCAACGATTTATAAGTCAATGTGGAACCAGCAACGCAATCAACAACCAGTTGCGGCAGTTGCTGGCACAATGCAACGCCGAAGGGCCGTACGTAAGCCTGTCGAACCCTATCCATGTTTATTCTAACATGATTTGCTTGATCTGGAAGTTGATCTGCATCTAATCAGCCGTTTAACTTGCATTTAATTCATTTTACACTTTAATCGCTCGTCAAATATTCGTTAGTCTTTATCACGAAACCATAAGGTTGAAAATCATATGGCAAATTTTATGTTGAGCATTAAATTAGCAACAGTGATGGTGTTAATTTTGTATTGATAAAACCTACAGATGTAAGTTATGAAGTCGGTTTATAGTAATTCTGTTTATTTTGAGACGAATCGTTCGGTTACAGGCGCAGTTAAGATTTTGAAATTGTAAATTATTGTTGTTATTATTTAAATGGGCACGTTAATGTTTAGAGGCTCATAAAATGTTTAATGATAATGGTTTCCTATTTAATTATACCATATCAATGTAAATAAAACCTTAATATTGTCACACTAGGTAGTACTATAAATGAAAATCACATGTCACTTTTTTGTAAAATTATAGTAGAGCAGCTTTCATACCGCCTCAGCCTCCCAAGTCAACAACTTGTCACCGCATTGCGTTGTGGTTTGCTAAAAACAAACAACAATAGAGAGGCTCTCTCCATACAATATCCTTTGTCAACCTTTTTATCAGGCCGACGGAATAGCGACATCCGTGGAGTCGTTGTTGATCGGGCGTTTTTTATTTTGTTTTTAAATTTGTAACTTGAATTTTACTGAAACTGACAATCGCTTGTCATCTGATTCCTTAAAAGCATGGTACAAAAGGTATAAGGTCAGGGGGGTTAGAGCTATACAGGTCGTCTAGCGCCATCTCTTTCCCACACTGGAATTACTCCTGCTTTAAGACGTCATGGTAGGCCACTAGAAGACCAAATACTCAGCAGTGGTTGGAAATAGGTTGCCAATTATAAAGATGATTAAAATTTGTTGTATTCCCAACTTTACCGTTTTCGTAGACAAAACGAAAAAGTATCTAAGGTTTACAATCTTAAGGTGGAAGTGCAAGGGTAGCCCGCGAAATTTAAATTTTCTTAAATTTATTGCAAATTGCAGGTCAGAGGCAGATTGTATGTTGATGAAAATATGAATCGCGCCAGTAACATGTATGGAGTTACAGAATTCAAATCATAAATACAGCTCTCCAAGTTCATATAACCCCATTCAATAGCTATTTCATAAAAAAAGTCACTCAATGGGATTAAATGAACTCAGAGGGTTTTATTGATGATTTGAATGATTATAATTCTGTAACTCCATCCGTGTTACTGGCGGGATTCATATTGTCATCAACATTAAACTTGACACTGACCTGCAAATTGCAATAAACGTACGAAAATTTAAATTTCGCTACTCGATATATTACGATACTCCTTTTGCTTTTGCACGTGTTACTGCGGCACGGATCAATTTGTGTTGAATGAAGTATCCACATGGGAAAAGTTGTGGGTTTATGTACTTGTGTAGTTAGAGGCTGTCTCAGCAAATGGCCAAAACTAATGGATAGATAAGTTTTAGTTAACCAACAAATGAACCGACAGAAACACGCAACAATTATGCATACAGGATACCGTTTCTTCATAATGATTATAGAATTTTGCAGACAAAGACATTAGCTGATGCATATCTGTTTTGTCTGCCCGTCACTTCAAATCAGTGCAAATATAAATACCTTTCGCACACACAAAAGACTTCTAAATGCAGACTTGAATCGATCCATCAATCATATAAACAAATGAACGCTACATTAACTTATTTTCCTTGTTGAAACAAAGACAAGTTATCTAACTACATATGAAACAGTTTAGTAACTGACAGACAGACCAATAAAAACAATGAAAAAACTTGAAGAGAGTTAAGTAGAAAGAAAAGATTTTCAGAAATACCTTAGAGCCTTACTAAGTGGCAATCGTTTCAAGGCGTTTGGTTTTCTACAGGAACTTCCACAGGATTGGCAGACATTTTTCGGAACCTTAATGTTTGTAGAAGAAGAAGAAAAAGTATTTTTTTCGCAAAAGGCACAATATAATGATTAAATTCATAATAAAAAAAAAAGTAAACATAAGAAAAAAAAACCTAAAATTAAAAATAAAACATATATTAAACTAAATTGATCCTGTGCGAGGCATAAAATATGTATCTCAGCAATGTGCTGCAACATTGAAAAAAATGTCACAGCGCTAGTATTCTAATAGGGCCCAAAGTGATGCCACGGTCACATACGAATAACAAGTAAAATGATAAAATTACTCATTGTCTAGAGTAGACCCAGCTCCTCTTTCTTTTAGTCGTCCACTAGGATTTCCACGCCTTGTCGTAAAAGAAGAAAGAAAGAAAGAAAAAATATTTATTTGTCGCAGGGACATGACGTGCATCGTACAAAATGATAAAAAAACAAAAAAAAAATAACAATAAACATACAAAGCATTAATCGTAGAACATGTGATCTGTCAAAGCTCGCTGGCTCCAACTATCTTCGTAAGGAGAAGAGCACGTGCGTTCATCCACATTGAAAACAAACCCTTTAGCATTTTAAAGGTTGGAAAGTAGACCTGGGAAAATTGTTCTGTCTTTTCTTCTTTCTTTCCCATTTTGAAGACTCTTTTTTATAACTTTAACATTCCCAAACGATTTTCACCATAATGGGAATAAATGAAAATTATGATATTTTTTACGAAGAAAACCGCGGCCAGTACCCAGTTTCATTATAAACGAGTATTAAACAAAACGAACGAGTTACATAATACATTTAATATCATGTCAAGGTCTGATAAGCATTCAACCTATAATAGGTAGAGTACAGTCAAGAGCATTAATATGTATACGTCGCAGAACGATAGTTACAGCCGTGATATATCTACATCCCGGAAGATAGGATTTATAACTATGTTATTAGATTATTCAGTGAAATAATTATAAAATCATTAAAAACTGCCATATTATCACCAAAATTAAAAACCCATTTTAAAGTAAAGTTATAACCAAAACTTTTATATTTTGGTATTCTATTAAAGCAAATGACTCAAAACTAAGGCTTAGTCGACTTTAGCGGGGCTCCTATTTCTAACTTTTATATTGTAACACGAAGGGGTTGTCGGGATTTTAGTTCGCTCGCTTCGCTCGCTCTCTAAACCCCGCCATCCCCGTCGGACCTAACCTCTCCGAGTCGGGGTGCCCCAAGTGTTATTATGAAACAGGTTTTATTCCAAACTTACAATCATGTAAGAGAAAATAGCTTTTGAATTTTGCTAAGTGTACATATTAATGCTGGTGATTGTACAGTCTGCGATGATTTGCATAATCTTTATTTAATTGTTTTATTCTGTACATATATGAGTGTGGTATCAATTGAGGTTGATTTCGTAAGTGATAGGCAAGTATTTATGTGTGAATTAACTGCTCTGTTTGTTATCTGATCTGAGTTTAAGTATTGGTTCGTGTATTATGTAGTGTTAAATGTATATGTTAGGTACCTAATGGGTGGTATTGATCTTGTAATTGTTTCAATGTTAGTATGTTTTACATACATTGCCATGCATAAACTAACGTCTTTTTATAGGCTTTCGTTGAACTTGCATTTTTAGTTGATTAGTATGTATTAGTCAAATTTTGCAACTGAATTTCACTGATTCAACTAAAATTAGCACACATCTTTAGATTTGGTAACAATACATTTTTATGACAGACAGGAATGGTCTTGCAGCCAGGATCGCGTCCTCATAAAAGAACTCCTTAACAGTTAATAGCAAGGACACGAAACTTTGTATAGACGTTCAATATTGATAGATAAACCTAAATATAATTTAATTTGTTTCTTTTCATTTAAATAAAAGCTTGTTTTTTTATTATTGTTTTGACCACGTAATTACATCTGGTCTCTGGTTATACACGCATGCTGAGCGCCGCCGGTTTGGTTGTACTACGCACATGCATGATCTTTCTGAAGAACAAAACCAATAAGGCACTGTCATGAGCATGTTAGTAATGTTCTTCTTCGAATTAAAATTGTTTTTTGTATCGTTCTCTTAAAACATTCTTAATTTATTTTATATTTAGAGATAAGGTGATTGAATACCTGAAACCTACTTTGATTTGAAAGAAAAACACAACTGGCTATTGCATGATTTATTTTTTCATTCGGTATCGTAGAGATACGAGAAGGTACCTTCTAGTACTTAAGTAAAACTTTCCATTATTAGCTTTCCTAGAAATACTTCTATCATAACATAACAGCACGCTTGGAATCCCCGAAGCGTTAGACAGAGGTATACCTAATAGCACACCAACATTTCACCAATTATGTTTAAGTCCTATGTAATAAGGGGCCAACCTATTGCGATACTTCTAACACCATAAATAAACCCTTCTAATATTTTAGTTTTCTTAGAATAAATTGAAAATATAAAATAAATCATCAAACAATAGCATGTCATTGGTTTTAGTCCCCGCACTTCGCTTCAAATCTGGCGCAAGCATTCAAGCTTCGCGAGTGGACGCAAGTGCACATTGTTACTTTCTGTATCAAGAATAACGGCCAATCTATACTCTGTTTAACATCAGAGAAAAGATTCTATGCCTTTAGAAATAAGGTTGTGTTTCGCATGAGAGACGCGTGGTAGTTATGACACATTGTCTAAATCAATAAAATTCTATCTGCAAATCTTACTGCAATCAATTTGATGTCTTGTGTGGCAACTTTAAAGATCACTCTTCGCTATTTTCCGGTACGCAGTTACGGCTTTTCGTAGAAAATCGTAGGCTATTGTTGCGAAAAATTGATTTACGTACAACATCTGTTAAAAGCGTAGATGTAACGTTATATTATATTGTTGTTTAACTTATGTTACTTATGTAGGTCGTGCACAGGTGCTTAGCCAAAAGTTTTGTAAGTACGTAAGCTTATGTTTAGTGTAGTTTATTACTTAGATAATTCACAGGGAAACACTGCGAATGGTACAACACTGTTGTTTTGAAATTAGATTAAAATCTTTAAGCTTATTTTATGGGAGCTTAATTTTAAGTGCCTGATAACTTTGACTTGGCGACAATAATAGAAATGAGCTGTTTAAATTATGATGTTGTAATCATTTGGTTTGACGATTATTATGGTCATTTATTGATAAAATATTTTCATAGGGGAAGTGAATTGTATGAGAAATAGTAGGTTAGCTATTCCATTGCTTTTTTCACGTCAACCTGGATAGTGTCTGAAGATTGAAAACTAGATTCTTTAGCACAAACCTGGTAGAAGCATATTCAGGGTCAACTGTGATAGACTGCCTCGTTCGTCTAGTGGTCGCAATCGCTACTGCTGAGCATGACGTCCTGGGTTCGATTCTCGGGTCGGGCAAAGTTTTATTGGGTTTTTCTATCAGGAATTTCTCAGTAGCAGCCACGGAGTCTGAATTTGTGCCCGGTTGATGGCAATAGGCTCAACCCTTTTTACTTGAGACTTAAACATAACAGGCGAATGGTGGGTGTACTTTTAGATACACCTCTGTCTAACCCATTGGGGATTATATGCGTGATGTTATGAACGAATCTTGTTTCAACCAGCAATAATTAATAACTTACTGCACAATAGAATAGTCAGTAGTTTTGATTGCAATGATGTTCTCTCTAATCTAACATAACTCACGAAATGTGTGTGTACTATTAGGTACACCTCTGCCTACCCCTTCGGCGATTACAGGCGACTGTCGTGATGGGCTGCTTTATATTTAAATATACAGGATACTGGTACTGTTCGCCAGGGTCATAACACAGCCGGACAAAGGCCCTCTTCATGACTTCTACTTGTCTTATCCAGGTCTAATGTGGAATCCAGCTCGTCCCGCCATCTACAGTACACAAGATGCCTTTGAATTGTGATTTTCTGATATCAGCAAGACAGCGGTTCCATATCTGATTGTGTTTTATTAACTTACTTATAAGCTTCAACACTGGTGATAGTAATATAAGTATAGTTTGACGGCACGCTGGCAGTGATTGACTGGTGCGTTGTGTGTCGCGGGTTCGATCCCCGCACGGATTAAATATTTGTATGGCCTACAGATTATTAGTTGTTCCGGGTCTGGCTGTTTCTGTATGTGAGTTTAAATGTTTGTTTACGCCACGAATCCCACGATACAGGAGAAATTCCTAGTGACGGCGGGCCAACTTAATTTTAAAAAATGTATTCGCAAGTTATTTCCCTACATGTTTGTGTCATTCTTGATTAAGAACGACAATGTTAATCAAAAGGTTGTACAAAAGCCATAACAAACCAGTCTTAAAGAAATCCACGTCCGTTCCACAAACGTAACACAAACGGCCTCCTTTGCATAATTACATTTTCTTAAGCTCTTAGATATAATGTGTCATGCTTACAATCGTTCGAGATAAGGGAAATAACATTAAACGTAAGATTACTCGGGTTTAGGCTGGTTTGTGATTGAGTCTGACTTCAGGTTAAGTTAGTTATGCGATTTAGATCTTTTAGGTATTGTTTTTCATGGATAGAATTGAGCAGTGATGAACATTGTTGAGGCAAAAGGCGTATGTGAGGATCGTAACAGTTGACGCTTTATGAGATCTGCTTATCCTCGTGGAAATAAGGTTAGAATTTACAGGGGGCCTAAAATGGCTGCTTTATCAGAATCATAATACGAATCACGTTAAAAATTTAAAACTCTTAAAATGGACTTTGTGGTCTTAACCATAACCATTTTAAGAATTTTAAATTTTTAACGTGATTCATAATGATTCTGATAGAGCTTCGGTTTTAGGCCCCCAGAGCCCATCAAGCTACTGCAATCATATTTCTTTAAAAGATTTTTATCGCTGAAGCATTACGTTCAAGATTAATTGGGAAAAAATGACAGTTTCGGGTTCAATGACGGACTGCGACTATTCATCCTTCACCATCATCATTTCAGCCGAAAGACGTCCACTGCTGGACATGTACCTCCCCCAAGTGCCGCCACATTGACCGGTTATGCCTTAAGTATTAAGGTTGAAAATTGGTCGACCCTTAGTGAACTCGGTAGTACACAAGCTAATAATAAAGAGACAAATTGGTAAGAGTTGTTTCTCGATTCATGTAGGTATGAAACTTCAAGTGGTTGATAATATTTTTTAATATTTTTGCTGAACGAGATCCATCTCATTTTATAGTTAACTTAGTTAGTTAGTTTTATAGGTACTGTTGAAGACAAAAATGTCATTTTGTTTTAGAGCAGGACTATGGAAGCTTTTGTACCAAGGATATAATGACCTGGACCATGTACATGATTGTAAAATAAGAGCGTCATGAATAGCTTAAAGCTTAATCTTTAGCTTCAAAAACTTTGTCATTACTTTATCACGAAATTCTTAAACAAAGACTCGTTTCTTCACTGAAGAAATACCAAGATGACGAAAAGATACAAGAATTGACACTAACTTCATCATTTATCATACAAAACTCACTTTTATAATCATTCCCCACATTTACCTCGTAACATTATGTCGGATAACAATACAGCCACTTTTCCTCTCAAATGTCAAAGCTATTGACTAACATGATGAATACATCGAAAAATCGCTGGGACAAATGAACAAACAACAATTACATCACAACGAGCGATAGTACTCGGTTCGTAACGATTAATTTATCGATTCCCCGCTGTATCGGAGAGGCGACAAGTAATCGATCATGATCGAGAGAGGCGGCGAACTGATCGATTGTTTTATAAGCTGTGAATAAATTAAAAATGGGATTGTTATCGTGGATAATGATGTATAAGCTTGTTTGATGGGAATTCTTGAGCGAAAGGAGGCTTGGAATGAAGGCGCCATGATCATTTGTTTGTAATTTCGTTTTGTTTTAAACACATCCTTCGATCTTCGATTGAACTGTTCGAAGAACTTTTTTAACTAGGGCGCATTGCTTAGGGTCGTTTTTATTCATTAGTCTGTTTGACTTCTTGATCTTTTCTTGTGAATATCATCCGTCACTCTGCTTGTTCTTAAAATAAGGGTGGGTTGCAGTATTCAGTATTGTGTTTCGTACAACGAATGGTGATGTAGTGATGTTGAACGGCTAAACTTAAGCTGATCTGATGCAGAGCTTTTATGTGTGCGCTGAGCTTTGAACGAAAGGCTGTTCACTCTTTTACGCACTGTATTTTGTTTTGTCTTGGATTAAAAACTGGTTTAAATACTTGCAAAATTGGCTTCTAAGTATGTTATATAGCCACTATGTAATCAAACTACACACATGGCTTACATAATCTCTCATTTCTTTACAACGAAACTAATCTTCTATTAATTTCGTAACTAAGTACTAAATTCGTTCCCACAATATTTCACAAGATTTCAATATTAACTTTTAATTAGACAACTACTGCTCTGTAAATCAAAATGTTAGTATCATAAAATATTTTGTCTATTATAAAACTGTATTACAGTGAGTCTGTATGTTATATTGCTTATGTATTAACCAATTATTGCGCAAAGTAAATAAAGATTGAGAGTTAAAAAGTGTTCGTCATTATTTTGGTTGGACGGTTGATTATTTATATTTTGACAGACAATTTAGACTCTATTAAGGCACGTGAGACTTAGGTAATGATCAATGGAATTAAATCACACCGTTGCAGTTTGGGAGCAAAGAGAATTTATCACACATCAAGTACTTCACATATTTAAATCTAAATCTTATGAGAAACGATGGATGGACTGTGTGAAGGATGATATGGCTAGAAAGGAGGTGACTGCTGATGACAAGTTATTGAGCAGCATGGAAGAAGAAGACGTCAAAGACGACCACAAACCCAATAGATTGGAATAAGAGCAGCAGAGATGATGATGTGGCGTAAACATACAGGTAGAAGCTTCTTGGATGCCAGCAAAAGTTACTGAAACTGTCTGTAACTACTACTATCATCCCTGGGTATTTCATTTAAACCAGAGTAGTTCCCACTGTCAGCGGCTCTATGCAAATGGTATAGGTACCGTATACAAAAATGTTTGTGCTAATGTACTTTTTTTTTCCAAAATAATCATAATTAAATCAGCATTCATTTTATTTAACGATACAAAAAACGTTAGTCTAACCAAGGCCGTTACCTTCATAGGTTCCGTTACAATTAAGTTAAAGTTAAAATAAGTGTTTATTTACACAATCAATAACCAGATCTTAAATGAAATTATCGTGAGAAAATTCAAAAGGTAATAATAAATTTTAAGCATTTGTAATAGTGTGATAGGTCACGCCATCTGTCGCGGACGCGAGAACTACCGTTTTGAGGTTAATAGACTTAAAACCTTATTATAATGATGAATGGGTCTTAATTGGCGCGTGTGATCATCGTTTAGAATAGTACGTTTGGCTTTTCCTGCGAGTCAGTGTAGATACATAAACCAGTTACTTCTAAACCGTAGGTAAATGTTAATTTCCTTGATTAATTTATTTTTTGACAATAGCATACGGCAAATTTTATGCACAACAAGGCAATTTTTTTTTTACAATTAAAAAGGCGGTTGGTCTCCAATTTACGCTTGCCTTATTTTAACACATTTCAAAGTTTTTAGCTTCATGGTTTCATCACAAAATGTCATCCGTATAAGTACTCACATTTAAAAGTTGCTCTACTTAGAGGTGACAATACTATTGCACACTCCGATACCCTTTCGAGGATTAATGTCACAACCGTTACTCGATGTTATGTTATAAAAATAACAAGTAATATTACTTGTAGTAAAAATAAACTAGTTTCATACTATTGACTAATTTATTACCAAACCACGCAAGGTTTATTTTTGTTAGAATAGTTTTGATTTAGTAAGTACCCGTTAAGTGAAGTTATAGCGATGAAATCCGGTCAACGCCTGGGGACACGGCTAATATTTATACTATAATTGTGTTATGAAATGATCGGTTTCACGGGCTACTACTATTGATTTCTCACAATAAATTATTTTAAGTGCGAAGTAGAGCAGCCTTGCGTTAACACTAGGTCTCTTAGCTACAGTGTGTTTCAATTATAACCAGAGACAAATATAATTATCTTGTTCTTAAAATTAGTTAGTGTGATAAAGATCTATAATTGGGTCGATTGTTAGTGAGGAAATTAGTTGTCACATAGGTGACAAAACAATTTGATATTGGTAATTGCAAATCAGTGGCCTGATTTAGGTTTGCGCTTGTTGGCAACTTCTTGTTATTAACAATTAATGTTGTTTTATTTGTAATAGCGGCCCGTCCCGACTTCTCACGGGTGCCTAACTGCCTATGTTACTCAGGGCGAATGTAGCTTTCTAATGGTGAAATATTTTTTTAAATCGGCGCAGTAGTTTTTGAGTTTATTACACAATAAACATACACACAAAAACACAAATCTTTCCTCTTTATAATATTAGTGTAGATGATTTTATCATGGGACAGCTGGTTAAATGTGAATCGTACAAAACATCATACCTTAATTCATTTTATTTTTAACTACTGTCCCGTAATAAATATTATAGGTGCCTCTGTCCGGTTTTTTATTTTTTAGACGCTAACAGGAAAATTTGTATGGCTGTTTAGATTTAACCAAATTACTTTTTATTTTAATTCATAGCCTTGTTTTTTTCACACTATGTAGTACACAAATATGGAATTAAATTGACTAATACTCGCTACTACATATATTTTTGAACTCTTATTTTTTAATTATCTAATATTACATTAATAAAGTAGAACTTAGTCAAACCAGTAGGTTAGTGTTAGACGAAACCAAAAACCAGTTACTCTCTGGTAGCAGTTTACTATATGGTTATCTGGAAATCTTGACCTAGGTATCAATTTAGAATCAATTTCTATTTCAGAATGTTTTCTTAAGAAAACATGATGACACAGGCCTCCATTCTTTGAAAGGGAGTGGGCTGCTATCATGTCGGATTCTGCGAAAAAAGTCCTAAATTTTTTTGGGAAAAGATCCTAAATACTTTTACTGCCATTTTGTTTTTTTTTTTTCAAATAGGTTAAAGTATTGTTAAAAATCACCCACATACCTTCTATCCGTGCATGTTCACACACACTATACATACACACATACGCGCCCACACCCCACGTCAGAAAGTGGACGCTCCTCGTTGCGCAAGCGCTAAACAATCGAGAGTTGCGAACATATTAGATAACTGGTTTTTTGTTTGAGCCACAGAGTTGGAAATGTGTAGACAAGTGTAGGAGTTGAAATAAATGTGACGATTGACAGGGAAGAATGGTTTTTTTTAAGTAATGAAGAAACATGGGACAAGGACTGGAAGACGATGAGTGAGTAATTCTTCTTCTCTAAAATCTCTTGTGACGTTCGTGGTAGGCTGTCAGCAATTTTAGGTTAAAATATTTGTAGCCGAAAAATAGATCACTGCCCGTTCAATGCAGAAGAACTATGTCAATGATAATTAAGTTCCCTTTTTAAGTACTTAATCCTCATAACTTGCCGAACACAATCTAAATTGAATTGCACCAGAATTTGGCAACGAGTTAGGACTTTTAGTAGCCAAGAGTATTACTAGTTTTAAGCGTATGTCACTTCTGTTTGAGAGTAAAAGTTACGACTATTTGCAGGCTTCTGATTTACTGCCACTGTTTTTACTTTCAAAGCTACATACAATAGCATCCATTTAGCCGAAAAACCATAAACATTATACTTGGTAGTTGAGAAATTATAGGGCACATATAAGCTCCTTGTAAAGGACAGTAAGAAGCCTTACCGTACCTAATTCGAAATGTCTCCACAGTTAACTCTAAATATGTTTAACATACCATAACGCCTGTAATCCCCGAAGGGTTAGGCAGAGATGCACCGAATAGTACACCCGCATTTTGGCAGTTATGCATAAGCAAGCCTATTGCCATCACAAATCCAGACTCCGAGGCTGCTAATGAGAAAGTCCTGATGGAAAAATCCAAAACAATTTGTCCAACCCGGGAATCGAACCCTTGATCGAACCCTCATGCTCAGCAGTCGCGATTGCGACCACCAGACCAAAGAAGCAGTCACTCTAAAATAAAATGATAATGGATCAGTGAGATCATTGTTATTTTAAATGCGTCATCTGATCGTTCCTAGCTCTACATTCCCAAACAGAAAGTGTACCACTCCAATCTATCGCAATCTGCCTAATTGATTGTTATGATTAGTTATATTTATTGGTCTAGTATTATATGAAGTTATATTATACGTGTCGATAGTTATAGCAACATTACTAACACCACTTTGTATGTACCCATACATTATCGTCGGGACGTAATACGATTGATATTCAAAAGTAATTTGATATCGAAATGTTGAAGAATCAATCAGTTTATATTTATAGCTTCATTTAAAATGGATTTCAGGTGAAATGTCTTTTCGTAATCATTAATTTCGAGCTCATAATGGGTTCGTCATCCATCCATACTATTATCAATATTCTAAAAAACGCGAGTAACATCTGTTTGTTTATCTGTAAGTAACTTTTACATGCTTTAACGCCTGAACGTATTATGATGAAATGTGGGACACAGATAGACCATGCTTTGGCTTCGGATAAGGATACTTTTAATGCTGATAGTACGATTGCATGGGTTAATTTTTAACCTATAAATAGTAAGGTTTTATACTTCAATGGAAAAGAAGTTTAGGTTGCTTTCGCATTTGCTCTTTACTAGGGCTAAATATTCTTGTATATCCCACTGCTGGGCAAACGCCTCACTCACATCTTTCTATGTACTCTTCTGCAGCGCTATCTCAAACCAGCCTTCGTGATGCGTGTGGCCTAAAATGAAATAATTATATTCAAAAATCAACGGTTGAGAACTGAACTCAAGAATATTCAATCACAGAGGTTGTCTCGCAGTTTTCGCATCTAGATAATAAAAATGGAGTCGTGATTCTAAAGCCGATGCTTGTAAGGTACGTGTAAGGTATAATTAATAATATACTGGCTAACAATATGATTAGTCATAAAAGATAAGTGCAGTCGATCCTAATTAAGCGCAGCACACAATACATGCACTAACACTTCAGTATTACCCATTCGTGACCACTCAGCATGACTATTAAAAACTCTTCAACAATAATGGGTACCTAATATTTACCTGTTTACTGTACTTACTTACTTATGTTTAAGTAATACGTGATGCCAATGTCAAATAACAATGTACAACCTCTGATCCAGGATGTTCAAGTTTTACTTCAAATCATATTTTGATAACAAAAGCAAAAAGTTTGATAGTGTATTGGGTCGATAAAATGCTGCATGGGGTTCTTTGACTATCGATAATTATGTTCTGAACTGACCTAGACTAAGATCTATTACAGTTAAATTGCGGTCGTTTATTAATAACGTGAGGTTTGTAGCTACAAAACTATTTGTAGCGTATACATACTCAGATTGACATAAGGAACGCTAGCGACATCTATGACACAACTGAAGAACTTTAAATCCTGCAATGCTGACAAGGATGCAATTTGCAACGTGTCCCGCAACAGCCCTCTCTTAGACAAAATGCTAATCTCACCTTTTCCACAGCAAGAGGAACTTTACACCTCACACCCAATTTGATAACTCTTCTACGATATTTTTTCTCATTAGCCATTTTTTAAATCCAACTTTTACATAATATGAGAAAGTTAATAAGTAACTTCCATAACGTGAAACCTGTTTTGAATTACAATAGACTTAGTTGCTTGATAGATCAGCTTTTGGTTCTCTACGCTAAGTCCAAACCCAAAGTTGAGGCCGAGTTATAGTATATAAACGTTAACGTATCCCTCGCAACGCATTCTGGCACATCTCTGGTGGAAACGCAGCCTTATTTTTTCCAATTTCCATTACAGTAGTAATTTATTCGTTTTGTTAACAGTTAGTGTTTACGGCTTGTTGTAAAGTTTTCATAACGCTAGTTAGAGCAGCATCTTAGTACCCCGTAAAGTAACAATACGTTTCAAACGTTATTATGATGAGCTGTTTATTAATTATAATTTAACGCATCAGCTAATTTAACAATGCTTGTCAAAACTTTTAATGTTAAGTAACAAACGTGAATTAATGGAGAAATAAACAACATCCTGTATTATTGTTTTTGTTTACAATAGAAAAAAAATATTAAGAAACATTTTAATTTTGTTTTATAAGAATTACCTGCACTGAAATCTATTTCAAGGTTTCCCTATTTCCTCTTGGTGGTTGAGATGTATCTACCTCTGTATGCCAGTCAAAGGTGAGACAAGTCGTTCATAGTTCTGGTGTTAAGACCTTTTTTTTTTCGCAGGGGAAATCTTCAAAAAACTCCTCCCGCTCTGGGCTGAGCAGGAGGGAGTGTCAGACTTTTACAGAGTAAAACCCATCCATGTTCCTTTTTTTGCCTTTTGTGTTCCAGGGCCGCGGTATCTCGCGGTGTCCCGCAACCCTGGCAGGCATCGGTCCTTTCGGACCCCTTCCTGTTTGCTGACATCTCTTTGAGGCGCGCGTGAAACACGAACGCGCCGTCGACACGGCCTGTCGTCATTAGACGGACGGACGGCGAGTTAGCCCATTACTCACCGTCCACAGGCCCGGGGTGTTAAGACCTACCTTCATGTTTGAATTGTGATAAAAATATTGTTATATCCGAGTACTATTCTTATAAAAATGCAGTAGCACATTAAACTTTTGAATGCGTCTCTAAACTATTAGACATGTTTCTAGGTCACATACATCATTGGCTGAAGTCTTGACCACAAAATTATGAATCTTGACATATTACGTCAGATTGTCTGACCCAAGTTTGCGGCGGCAGACAGTCTACGTTGTCTGCTGCCAGTAACAGTTACTTTTTAGTCTATAAAGTAACGGTTCCAGCTATACTTGTAAAGTATTTTACCGCGAATAATTTAAGACAATCCTTCTGATTAGATGACCTTTTTAAAATCGTAGACTGATAAATGACTACATTTTATTTAAGATTTAAATGCTTTGAAGATAATATATGATCCAGATATTCAATGAATAAATATTTCTTAAATATCAAACAAAAAACGTTGAAATATCATTTGAACACTTTTTGTAAGTACTGCGTTATTGATTTGATATTAAATCAACAATATCCAAGAGAAAGTCATAGTTTATGGCATTTTAGATTATTTACTAGTATCATGTGCGTTTCTGCGCACGATGCGAATAATCCTGCAAATGGCACCAATCAAACCTGCATGTAGCAATATGTGGGGGGTTAAAGATCAGGACTTCGGATAGGTGATGGGATTTAACGGGCTATCGCATACAGTATCAGCTGCTAGACAATAAAATGAGAGTCATAATTTCTTGCAGAATGTTGCAGACAGTCTTTTTAGGGCTCTTCATCATTTATCTATGACGTTGTGAAAGTAAAATATTTTAATCTAACCTATATAGAAATGATGGTCTGAATGATAACGATTCTTAAATAAACATAGGCTGAATTCAGTCCATCGGATTAATACATTGATCCAGCATTAGTGACAGGTATCTGAGCATAAATACATATTGTGAGCCAGATGTATTCAAGGATATCCTCCGATATCAGAAAAACCAGAAAAACTTGAGCAAAAGCACCAAAGGATTCTTCTCTCACGACCATTCCAGCTTCCCAGACAGGTGCAAACCAACGATATTACAATGTAAAATTGAAGTCAAAACACAGTACCAACTCATCATACAAGCAATCGAGCGCACATTAATTCTTCATTCTTGATTGACAGCTGATGTTTCTATACTCTCCTATGTCAGCGTATAAATATTAATCGTTCATCGATATTGTACCATCCACGAATATTATGTACCTATATTTCCATCTACAACTAATAAATTAGCCTTGCCGCCTATTTTTTTAACTCAAATTGAGATGTTACATTGTAATAAATCGTCTTTTTCGTGCAGAAAAAAGATGGCTCCTATAATATTTTCAGAGTCTTAAAACATGACTTTAATACCAGTAATTATGTTAAATGTTTACTTATTTATGACTAGCCAGTAACTCGATATGCAACTGTATTTAAATCGATTATCATGAAATTAGAAGGGGAAATTAACGTAACTGTAACTAAAAATGTCGATGCTTATTTTAAACTTCACGCTCTCATAATACAAAGACTCGAAAAAACAGTAAAGCAAACATTTGAAGCGGCCCGGAATATTAACAAGAGTTGCCAAGCTCTTGACCTCCGCGAAATATTTCGTATTGTAATCATTGTACACCTGATTGAAGAGATACTTGTAATAAATTAGAGACTGCTTCATGTCAACGACAATTTTGAAGTACCGCTCATTAGAATGGTAGCGTTGTGTAACCCGAAATGAGTGAGTAGTTCATTGAAAAATGTTGGAGAAAGACAGTAGGCAATAGAATAGACTAACTGAATAAGAGTCTTCGAGTATTCAATATTGAGAACATCTAAAAATAGTCAACAATGGACCATGTTGACTAAATAAAGTTTAATGAAGGCCAAATTTTGATGATTTCCCATCGATAAAAAAAAAAAAAAAAAAAAAAAAAAGGCCAAATTTTAGACGTTTTTGGCAATTAAAGCAATCATGTTACTCAACAATGTTTGCCATTCCTACATTTCCTGCTGAATAACAAAACAAGGTATTAGGTCCATTGCAAACACAAATCACATCATAAAGATCTTTCACACCATCACACATCCCACAAACTAATCACATATTTGGTGGTATGTAGGTGGCATTAGAAATAGTGTACATTCTGTACATGTTAAGTAAAGTTCGTACTTGACAATGCGCATGAGTGCTCTTGACAATCGGTCCGAATTACGACACGAATGAGCTTCGGACAAACAAAATCTTAGGAACGTATGGAAGTAAAAAGTACCGTTGAACAAATATTGCCTCCGAACATCTGTCTTTCGAATGAAATTAGAAATTGGCTAAGAACAATAGTTCTGTTGACTGATGACCATTTGAGGTAAGCTAATAAGTTGGTTTGAAGATGCAAATTCATGTTAAGTGGTTAGTGAGATAACAATACAAAAGGGTTTTTTATTTTTTTTGTTGTTTTACGCAAATTATTATTGTATTTAGTCAGATAAAGAATTTAATCAGATAAAGACAAATGAAAGTTGAATGACTCTGCTTTGGATGGTAAGAAAGAGTTTTGTTTGAAAAGCGAGACCATTATTTTCTTTAGAATGCACACTTCCTCTTAGTTATACCAAAAACGTTAAAAATGCACAAGTAGCCAAATACACTATCCATGACACTCAAAATTGAAATGAATATGCGTCGTAGGGTAAACACACCAACTACGGACGCTAATCAAACAAGAAAACTTGGTGTGTGTCCGAACTATCGTTACGGTGGTCTAACAATTGTGTGGACCACCTCAGTTGTCGCGTATTGTCCGCTAGAGTATGTTTTCACATCTTTTGTTTAAGCAACTTTCACAATTAACCTGTACATGCGAAAGATAAGTCACAAAAGGCCTACTTGGACTTAGGCAGACTGTACCTTTCGTTTGTCAAACCCTTTTATGGCATACTATGTCAAGTCAAAAGTTCGATTAATTTTAAGTGAAATCGAGAAAGTGGATAAGGAATCGCGTATTATTGTTGTTGCAATATGAAGGAAGGGAAAACTTGTTGAAATTATTCATTCAAATGGAAACTGTCTAAGTAACTTGATACTCGCGACAACTCCTTTATTTAGTAGCAGTAATATGTGAGACACTAATGTGTTGTTTGTAAGAATCAAGTAAATATGGGGGCAACGGCAATGGGAAAACTTTATGTACGATGGTGAATCATTTTATTTGTATGAGCGAAAACTCGAGGGTTTTGGTGAAATCCTCATTTCTTTATGAAATTCATCACATATTGCGTCTTCTTCTTCTTCAACCATTAGCCACCATGAGTGTGGGTCTCTTCCGCATCTCTCCACTTTTGGCGGTTTTGTGTTATGGCTATCCAGTTTATTCTGTCCAAGACACCCGCCAGTTGTCTTCCCACATTTTGCACTTATTTGTGAGAATTGCTTTTATTTTACTCGATTTTAGGATTCCATTCGCAGATAGATGAATCTGTTGGCACTTCTAAATTTTTATTATCACCAAAATCGTCTATCTCCCTATTTGCCTATTGAGTGTTAAGATCGAGTTCTATCATCACCATCCTCAGTAATTTAGGCTTTGCTTATACAAATACAATAATTTTCAATTATAATGACCGTAATGTCGGTAGTAGGCTCACTAGGTTCAGTAGCTATCATAATATAAATTATTCTCCTGCCCATATCCCAATTTATTTGCGGTAAGCGTAGCATATTATCTTCCTTTTCCTTTTTTTTTCTTTTCTAGTCAATGTCCGTCCATTGTTTCTTTGTTTTTCCCCTCCTCTTATAGTCATCCACAATAATATAAAAATGTTTTAATAATTTATCAATATCTCTTTCGCCATCGCTAGTACTCACCTAACAACCAACATGTCGAATCTTCTCCCGCTTTAGACAATGACGGAAACCATCTACAAACTCAACTAGAATTTGAACTCTGCCCTTTGACCGAGAAAGCAAAACTACTGATGGGGCCACAGAGTCATATTACTTAACAATAGAATTAAGTGTGGGGAATACATCTTATTGGAGACGTCTTATATTGTTACGTCATGAGGTTAAGCAACGTGTATTGCGGTTTGGAAGATGATTAGAGGTTCTGTGGTTGATCAAGGATATTATAGTGTATTAAATGAGGAGTGAAAGGTTTGTCGTCTGAGGTCATTATAGTAGCTGCAACTATTCCTAGAAATGACGAATTTATGATCGAAACGAAGGTTAGTGAATTGCAAAAGATTTATGGTCATTGATATTTGCAGTATAGTAGTTTTGGTTGACAGGTTTATATCTTTTTAAAATAGCTCGGTGGTTATCTGGATTACTACTTACCTACACTTTACAACAAAGTATGTTGGTAAAACTAACATTAAATTCATTAGTACATGAAATGAAAGTGTCTTCGCGTCTTAAATCAAGTTTTTGATGTTCGAAATCATCAGCTTTTCATATTTTTTTGCTTATTTAGCCAAGACTAACTGCCATGAATTGTTAAAAATATCTTCTATCAAATCTGTCTAGCTTTCTTATCCTTATCACAATAAGATATGTTGAAAAAAAAATGAGTGATTAATTACGATTCTATGATTGCATTTTACTGTTGTCTACTGTCTAAGCAAATCTATAAAAAAATATGAGATCATCCATCGCAAAGCCATATGCATAGTGATGCTCATATAAAGAATTAATCGATTCAAATTATTCAACATCGATACTATCTTCGGATATCGATAACTGTGTTAGCGTAAAGATTAAAGTCGATATGAGATGTTCGATGACGGTAAATTGATAGTAAAAGATATTATTGATATTATCTATAAATTATGCCTACTTTATTTCTCGAATTTAAAATGAAGATGAATTTATACACGTTTCACATTATTTATCAAACACGATGAAAAACAATTAGAAATCTCAGCAAAGACAAGACCTAAAACCTCTCAAATAAATCAATTTAAAGAGTTGATTGTTTATCGATATAGATATATCGATAAAATATCGATATATCTATATCGATAAAATATATCGATATAGATATATCTATGTAATAAATGTGTAGTGCAGATGCACTACACATTTATTACATAGGAAACATAGGCATAATTATAGAAAAACAGCATTACGTAGGTGGTAGGTACATTAGAAGGAACTCAGCATGAGGTAATGATCCTATGAGTGCGTATCGAGTAAAAAAATATGATAACTGACCACTCCAACAGTCTAGTTGAAACTCCTTATTAAGAAATACATGACATAGAATAACGTCAGGTTTATTTATTCAGCTTAGGAAATTACTCTCATATGTATCTACATCCCTGATAATAACAATCTTGTTACCATCAGGGATCGATTCTTAAACGATAGCAAAAGAGTAATGCATAACTAATTTTAAAAGAAAAGGCTCTCAAAAGTCTCGATAGAACAAGTTTATCGACACAAAGTCAAAATGGATAAGTCCACAACCGATTAACTCTAACACTAGTGATGTACAAAGACGTATACAAAAATAAACAACAATAATTCAAAGGCACTCAGCGAGTTGAGGTCATACGCCATTGTCTGATAGGTAAAAAAACTCAAGAGACTTCACACCAGTGTAGTTAGACACATCGTTACGACGGAGTCTGTGAAACACTTCTAACGCGGATTCAGACCTTTTTTGTTAGAGAAATTCTAGTGTTATTATTTGGGTTTTTGTCTACAATTGTGTGAAGGAAAAAGTGATGAAGATGATACCTGCTGTCATCTTGTTGAAAACTTTTTCTAACAGAAACTTTAAATCAGAGGTCAGGTGCAAAATTCAGTCATCACAAAAGAACTTCTACCAATTATCCACGGAAAATAGATGTTTTTTAAAGTTGACTTGTATAATATATGTAGGTATAATAGCAATTGTTGTGTATAAAATAGATATTTTCATTCTTCATATGGGTTGAAATGGCCGGTGATTTTGAATTCTATGATGTTTTTATGCATCCTATGTCGTCGGGAGGAAAGTTATGAGTATGGCTGTGGATGGGTATAAGAGTAGAGGAAGACCAAAGAAACGATGGATGGACTGTGTGAAGGATGATATAGCACGAAAGGACGTGTCTGATGAGATGGTGAGTAATAGAGAAGTATGGAAGAAGAAGACATATAAGAAGAATTGGGATAAGTGCATGAGAATAAGATGATGATGTTTATTAAACGGCAGCATATAGTAGGCGTCAATCAGAGGAGTAATATCTAGAACACTACCGATGGAACTGATGTAAGTATGTATGTATGTACCTAACTTCCATCAACTCAGACTATCGCAGTCCATTTCTGGCGATATAGCTAGCCCAAGCTGCCACAATACTCTGTCCTCCAGTTTGACAACTAAATATCCAAGATCCCTAGATAACCTTATCAAACTAACTTAACACACTGATCTTAACTAGAATACAAAACAAAGGCGCCTGTTATAATGGTGTAGAAACTTTAAAACGCAGGTCAGAGGTCAAGCATTATTTTATGTTAATGCATAGTCCGCCGCGGCGTAAATCAATTATACCGCGTGACCCGTAGAGGTCGCCGGTTCGATTCCCGAGCAAGTTGCGCTTTTACACCTATTAGTGTTGTGTAAGATTAGAATGCGAAATTATTTTCGCTGTGAACGGGTAATGACCGTAATGAGCGTCTGTGCGTTCATTAACAGGTTTTAGAAAGGTCAATTTATGGGTTATTTTATGGGTTCTGGTTGCGTACCAACCATGGGATTTTAATAGTGTGAACATGATAAGTGAAATAGTTAAGTAGTAGGTATGTATTAAGTAAAATTGGCCATTGTTCTCGAGTACAAAACAACATGACATTATAATCATTGTAAAGGTTGAAATGTTACAGCTAAAAAAACATTCTGCGAAAACAAAACCGACTTCCAAAAAAAACACTAAAAAAGTCTAAAATAACTTGACTTTCGGAAGTCGGTGTCTTTGTTTGTATCTTTTTTGCCACCGACTTCCGAAAGTCAAGTTATTTTAGACTTTATTAGTGTGTTTTTTGGAAGTCGGTTTTGTTTTCGCAGAAAGTTTTTATATTTTACCCTTTTTAGTTGTAGCATACCACACACATTCTTGTCATGAATAAATTTTTACATTGAAACTAGAAGTTAGTTAAAGTACTCGTCAAGACGAATCATACGAGCCCAAACTCGGCGGCGTTGCGTCGTTTTATTACAGAGTTCCTATGGCCACCTTCCAGCTCCATCATCAGATCAGCTCCATGTCATCATAATATTGCATTGTCTCGCAATTTACATATGTGTGCGAAATTTCAGCTCAATCAGAAATCGGGAAGTGTGTCAAATTTAACTAGCAAGTATCACGCGACGTCGCGTGATGTGACAATTAATGTGAGGAAAACAACCAAATTCCTAAACCGATTTTGATGAAATTTTTAGGGGACCAATCGGGAAATATATCCTTTCAGATAAAAAAAGATATTTTTAAATCGGTTTACAAATGACGGAGTTATGAGCTAACAAACATAAAAAAAAAATACATCCGGATTGAGAACCTCTTCCTTTTTGAAGAAAGTCGGTAAAAAGTCATTGTAGTTTGTCGTGATGATATTGGTAACAGCGGCGGCGAAGATGTGATCTTTTTGAGGGGCGTACATAGCCAGAAATTGCACAGGATAGAGAGGTTTGGAAGAAGAAAGGGAGGCCGTTGCCGAGCAGTGAGACACTTAAAAAATAGGCAACTGCAACAAATGATATAAATATTAAAAAACGAACTAGGCTAGGTTGTGCAAATATACTATTAACAGTAATAACCGACTTAATATAAAAACTAATAAAACAAAAGAACTTGCCTAGATTTAATACCGTAAGTAATAACCACTTCCTCTCCATAAATAATTCGCAGCCAATCAAATGTAGCACATTAGTTTCTAACCTCATAATTTAATTAACTTGGAGTTGCAGCTACAAATAGTAATCATGGTAACACGTTTCTAGCTTGACCATCTCAAGGTAGGCGTGGGAAATTGTTTGAGAAATTAACTTGTTTTTAGAAATAGGTGGATAAGTGAGAAATTTAAATAGTGATATTGAGACGCTTCTCATTAGATATCATGAGTGATAAGTTAGGTAGTTAATAGAAGCATCTCCTTTCGTATCGATGTAGGTAGGTAAGTACATAATATCAAATTAAGAAATTTGAAAGAAAGAAGCCGCGGCAATAAAACATCAGCTGTTTTCTACAAAAGCTAGACGGTCAAAATGTATGAAACAGCTGATTTTTTTGCAATTACCGATAAAAAAATTCTATGATGGGTTC
The DNA here is from genome assembly GCA_947578425.1 of Eugnorisma glareosa. Classification (NCBI taxonomy): domain Eukaryota; kingdom Metazoa; phylum Arthropoda; class Insecta; order Lepidoptera; family Noctuidae; genus Eugnorisma; species Eugnorisma glareosa. The sequence continues at coordinate 10,481,116 of OX387960.1, read as the reverse complement.
AGAATTATGTACTGAATACGTGGAAACCGTTTCTAGGTGGGTGTTCCTTTCACCCTGTATACAGTGTGTAACAGGACCCTTCATGAAGCCGTCAACCAAGCATTAGGAACATCAAACTAAGTAACTTTACGCAAAAATTATTGCTGGGAAACGACTTTTTTTTGGGATGAAAAAATACGTTTTACAGTAGGACTCAATGTAATGCACTCAAACTCATGTGCTGATGGATGGATTGAATAGTACAGGGGTGTTTACAGTAAAAATCTTACATTATAAACACGTATTTAAAAAACACCTGTGAAAAAGTTGGAACTTTGACCCCCAATATCTCGGTAACTAGAAGGTTCGCAGGTATGGTCTCGAACAAAAAAATGATCGCAATGATGGGAAGAACAAGTCCCTTTCGGCTTCGTGAAGGGTCTTGTTACACCCTTTTTAGGGACACTTCGACTACTCTAGCAGGTGGGCCATGCTCTGTTTGGAAGTAAAAAAATATATAAATTAAAGAGGCATGGTAAATGGTTAGGAATAAAATTGGATTATTTTTAATACAACTCTTTAAATGGATCAGGAAGGATCTACTAGGTGCTGCAAGCCTCCAACTTACGAGATAATGCTTATGTTCAGGTGTTGACTGTGAACATATAGTGTGTAGGTATATGCTTGTAGAAGCGTAGTGTGCTGAACATGGACCTCTAAAATTACGTGCGACCAAATTCTCAAAATACAACTTGAGAAAATATTGAGTAAAATGACAATGGCTTGCTGAATGAATAGATGACATTAAGTGGTTAGAGCTCGAGGTTAAATAATAATAACCATTTGGGTCGATCTTTAGATTAAGCCGAGCATGCCTAGGTTGCTCCATGGATGTGTGACCACCCATTACATAAATAAAATAAAATAAATAATAAATATCGCTCGACATTATACACAGCGCCATCTAGGTGCCACAATAAGCAACGAGGCTTGTGTTGTGGACACCAGATAGTTGATAATACTACATAGATACTTTTTGTTTGTAAATACATATTTATTATACATATAAACATCCATGACTCCAACAAATGTCCATGCTCATCACACAAACATTTGCTCCTACCGGGATTCGAACCCGGGACCCTAAGAACGTAAGGCAGCCTCACTACCGCTGCGCCATTCGGGTCGTCAAAACAAACATACCGAGTTTCCTCCGAGCCTCGGAAAGCCGTTGGTCCCGGCTGTCATTTATAAATCTTTGACAGTCGTTACAGGTAGTCAGTGGCCTGAAAGCCTGACAACCAGTCTTACCAAGGGATGTCGTATTACCCATTTTTAATGTAGGGGTTGTGGAGGTCAGATAGGCAGTCGCTCCGTGTAAAATACTGGTATTCAGCTGAATGCGGTTAGATTGGAAGCCGACTACTACGTATTTGGGAAATGGCTAGGCACATGATGGGTATGTAGTTAGTGCCAAATTAAATAATTGTTAACCTCCAAAAGCCAGTAGATGCCAGGTCATCGTTTCCTAACACTGACTAAGATTTAATAAGACATTTCAAAACAGTACGGAACATGTTCAAAAGGAAAATTCTTGTAATTGCACGTAACCTACAATATTAATACACGAACTACAAAGGAAGCACGCTTTATTCCAATGACTATGGTATTTTGAATGCCTACTGTATGGTCAACAAAACAGTGAGGCTACCGATTCACAAAAGGAATTTTTATTGCTGTACCGTGCGCAACAACAATGGACTCGTGATGACTGAGCAGTTTTTGGTAGATAATCTAATTGTCAGATTGTATTCTGATTTGTTGATTGTATCGACGCTAGTTCTTATAGTAGCGTCGGCAAAAAAGGGTTTGAAAATATTTTGAGGAAGAAAAGTTTTTTATTTGTGCAAATAAGATATCAAATCGGCTGAAAAAGACTCAGCAGTATTTTAACGCCAAAAATCAATTTTTATAAAGTTTAACGGACTGTGACAATTTTTTTTAAGTCAACAGTGCAATATTCAATCGATAACTTATTATAAAATGAATCTTAATTTTAAAACCAAAAGAAATAAAATCTTTTGTAAGGCCCTGTTACCAATAATCGCCCGTGGTTATTTCAAACAAAATTGGATTCCACATAATTAAGTCCACTTTTAACGTAATATTATACGAAATTTCAATCTCTTAATTCTTAATGATTCTATTAAAGCCTTTGTAGGTGTTGCTAATGAAGAATAATAACATACTTAAGTTTACTGAGCATTTTTGTAGCACTACACAATGATTGCGTGGGCAGATAAGTATAGTTTAACATACCGATCACTGGACGCTAGAACCTTTTATGGGTAACGAAAACAATTTCTTTTGCAATAGTATAATAGTGAGAGTGTATTTTTTGGTTGGCCGTGTTTTGTATTGTTATTCGAGCCAATAGAGCTTTCATTCGATTGTGGATATGTTTTAAAGATGACGTAACTATTAAGCAATACGAAAATAAATTGTTTTTTTTTTTATATACAGGATTAAATTAAATTAGGTAGCGAAACTTCAAATGCGTTATGAGAATTGATATCTGAACATTCTGTAAATGATAAATTAAAAAAAAAAACTGTGCAAGTGCGAGTTGGTCTTGCACACCGACCTATAAACTTGTAGGTATTTTGTTATTAAACTATATATTTACGGTTTTCAGATTTTTTTTCTTAACATGTGCTGTAAGACATTGCTTCTTGCCTTTCATGATTCTAGGTCAACGGGAAGTACCCTGTTGGTTTTGATTCCCTTGGGAAACCGCAAAATGTGCGACATAAACGGTTAATATCTTTTGATCGCGTTAACTAACAGATTTAAGTATTTGATATCAATTTCAGCTGGATACCTCCACGCATTCCTGAGAAAAAGGGTCTTGACAGACGAACAGACCGACCGTTTTTGCCGAGTGAGGTACGAAATGTTAAAAATTATACTTATGATTTTTTTTGGGTCAACTGTTATTGTAGTTTCATCTAGTCTGTGAAGCTATTTTAACTGGATCCTTTGTATAATTATGCGTACATTTGTGAACTTTCCATTATTGCTTTTTTTCTAGTTAAAAACTTTTTTGCGAACACTACTCCATCTATGAATGATTACTCAGTTCTAAGACATCAACGCATCAAATGGTTAACAAAACAAGAATAAGTTATCGGTAATAACGTATTATTTGCTAGCAAACACGTCTGCTTTATAATAATATTGTCATTAGCACACTAACAAAGTGAAAAACCCAAGTTTTTTTCCACTAATCCGTTGTACAATACGTTTGTAACCTTTTTTTAGAATCATTAATGTACATTTAATATTGAAAGGTCGATGAACTTTCGACAATGTCGACTTTTGTTGTAGAATAACGATATTTTGATGGGTATTGTGTTATTGCGAATTGTGTGTATTGATTGGAGGTAGAAAGAATTTGGTTTTTTGTGCGTCTAGGATTTGGTTGTGAACCCAACTTGAATGACGAAGTTCCTATAAAAAATGCTGTCATTAGGTAACTCTTGTTAAGGCGGTACCCCGACCAAATAACCTTGAGCATTCGTCCCTTTTCGCCGTACGCCACCCAGCATAAGATCGCGAGATAGAAAATAGCGATACACGTAGCGAATACGCTCAGATTTTGGAATAAAAGCTTTATAAAATCAAGTTTAGGTCTTTTGAAAAAAGAAAACTAGCATAATGTTTATTATTAAATTGCCTACCAACTAGTGTAAAAAGCAAATCAAAATTATGGTTACTTTACGAGGAGATGCAAGTCATCAATAATCCTGTTTCATTTCTGTGGTTTCGTTGTGAGGAGATTAATTTTACATTTTACTCCTAAAAAAAAAAACAAAACTAACATTTTGGAGTCAAAAATATGCAGAAATGTCATGTTTATTTTATAAGTTCGTATTTATTTTTGGTAAAGAGTAGATAGCTCCAAAAAATTGCACGGCGACCGCTGCGTTTTGCTCGGGGAGGCGCCTTAAGAAAACATCTTAGATACTTACTGAAAATTATCAATTCTCGAGCAAGAGGCCTCAACTATACTTTATCAAACCATTGACGTTAAACCACCAGCATCATCATCATCACATCAGCCCTGAATCACCCGCTGCTGGATATAGGCCTCCCATTTTTCTGCCACACTTCTCCACACCTGTGCGTCTTTTTTTTTTTCTGATCCCAATTCATCAAATTACCCCTCCCGCTCTGGGCGGAGCGGAAGGCGTGTCAGACTTGTACTGACTAAAACCCATCCATGTTCCAGGGCCGCGGTATCTCTTTCGAACAGTCCCGCAGCCCCGGCAGGCATCGGCACTTGCGGACCCCTTCCTGTGTGCTGACATCTCTTTGAGGCGTGCGTGGAACACGAACACGCCGTCGACACGGCCTGCCGTCATAAGATGGACGGCCTTACCTTGGCCACTACTCGGTCAAAGACTCGCTCCATCGGCCATCTCCGTGTCTAGCCCTGATGTAGTCTAGCTCACGTCCACTTGAGGCGTACCGCGCGTTCCCCGACGTAGTACACTTTCATCCTATGTTGGATTATCAGACCATGACCAGCATACCTATCTAGATCTTTAAATTGTGACACTAACAAACCTAGTACACTTATATTGTCTCTTACGGGATATCTTTCGTGATAATCCATTATTGTAGCTCCCGATATTTCGACGCTGTTGCAAGCGCCATGATAGCTGGGCAGTTGCAACAGCGAAGATAACCTGTAAGAGGCAGTATAAGTGCAGTTATAAAACATGAAATCTTAAAACAGTGTTTACCACATAGTGGTCTTAAAAACTCTACAATCAAAGCTAAGGGGTACTCCATATCAAGATTCATTAAATATTTTCGGACTAAACTTCAGGCTGAGGCTACATCAACACTTTAAAGTCCTCCATGACACATACCTCTCTCTAGGCGCAAAAAACGCATCTTAAAATATGTTTCCTATAACCATTCTCTTTACATAACATGTATGAGAACAATGAATATACCTACTAAATTAGATACATGGTTCGATTGAATAGTGACTGCCTCGTTTGTGGTCGGAAAGGCTAATGCTGAGGTTTGAGGAACTGCTTGATTTCCAGGTCAGGCGAAGTGTTATTAGGTTTTTCCATCGGGAATTTTTTCAGTACTTACATGACTCCTATTATATTTAAGGGATTTAAAAAAAAAAGCAAAATATGGGTACACCATTGTCCAACCTTTCAGAGTTTACAGGCGTTAAGTTATGTTATAGTTCATTTGAAGAGGTTTTACCTTATTCCGTAAACGATTTTTAATTTAGCATGCAGCATTTTGCAAGAATTGTATATTATCCGACAAGATACGGTATGTGCCTTAGTTGAATGCTAAAGTTTATACGCGTATGATTTTCAATTTGTTAGCTCAGCAATGTTTGATTTCACACTGTTGCCGCGCTGGTTACGGTTGTGGAACATGTCATAAGAATAGGCGATTGAATAAAAAAATTCGTTCACAATACAGAGATAACAGTCGAAATCGCATAAAGTACTAATGTTTATAAAACTAATTTAAATAATTAAGAGAGATTAATTATCTCGTTTATTGAATTTAACACATATCTTTTATATTTTTACATATCTATTTTAAAAATAAAATAAAAATATATAAAAATAGTGGTCCGCCGGCGCCGGTGTCGGGAGCAGGGTCCAAACTACCGGTGCACGGTAATTAGGGATTAATTATTATAAGAGATTTTCAAATATACATAGCTTAACTTCTATCTTTTAAAAACTTGACTAGTTACCATTAACAGTTCTTTAGTCAGTGATTTGGCCTGTGAAAGTGTTTTAGAGTTCAGTTTTAGTTGAATAAAGCGCAACGCAACTTCACTTGCGAAGTTCTGTCATATCGAATTCCAATCAAATTCCCAGACACTCGCTCCCAGCTCATCACTTGCACCCACATCAGCCTGCCAGCATGACAGGTGCTCAGTGGATCCGTACATCAATCACGGATGAAACAATCGTGCAGGGTCAGCAGTTATATCGATGACAGATTGTCAGTAACCGCGGCATCCGATGTAATGCTTGGTAATTCCACATGTCATGCTCACTCGTTTTAGTTCCGCCACAAAAAAGGCACGTTACCCTGTTCTAACGTTTGTAACTATGACCTCTGTTGTTGTCGGTGCGATAGAAAGCTGAGTTTTGTGGGTGAGAAACGTGGCTGGATTTATTAGAGATCTTTATGCTGGAAGGTTGAAATTATTGCTTGACTGTAAGTGTAAAATAAAGACTAAATATATGTTTTAGTATTAAAATAAAATAAACTAAATAATAATATAAAATCAGCTGAGGACCTCGTGGCAAAATAATAACAGCCGCTCGGGTCGATCTTAAGGTTAAACCGCGCTTGCCTAGGTTGGTCTGTGGATGGTTGACAGCCCATTACATACCGAGTTTCCTCCGTGCCTCGGAAAGCACTTTAAGCCGTTGGTCCCGGCTGTCAATTGTAGATCTTTGGCAGTCGTTACAGGTAGTCAGTAGCCCGAAATGTCTGACAACCAGTCTTACCATGGGGTATCGTATTACCCAGTACTAACTGGGTTGTGGAGGTCAGTTAGGCAATCGCTCTATGTAAAATACTGGTATCCAGCTGCATCCGGTTAGACTGGAAGCTGACCCCAACATAATTGGGAAAAGCCTAGGCTGATGATGATCGTTTTAGTATTTCATAGGTAGACACGCACCTCTGATATTTCGGAAAAGAAAAACATCGTGAAGAAACCAGCATGTCTGAGAGATATTTCTCGAAGGCATGTAAAGCCAAGTCAGAGGTCTATGGGCGGCGTAAAAACTCTGACACCATTGTGTTCTTGACATGACAGTATTTTAAAATTTTGCGAAACTAAAACTTTGTTTGTAACTTTGATGTGTCGCTGGCAGCGCAGAGATCTGTTTGACTGCATGTTTTGCAGTACAGAGGGCAGGATAAGAGTTGAAAGATATCGTGTGGAGTCGTATTTTAATTAATTTAAAACATGTAAACTGTTAAATGTTCCACATTGTTCCACGATAAAATTAAGAAAATTAATTAAATTAATTTTAGCAACCAATTTAATTTTTAAAGGGAAGGATAAGAGTAGTGTTGTAATAACTAACTGACAATTACTGTAACGAGTATAAAATATAACAAAACTCGTACGTACAGTCACCAAAGGAGATAAGTAACCAGGGTTGTCGGATATGGTTGAAGTTGAATAAGAAACCGATGGATGTTTTCGAATGAAATTTAATTTGATAAATGAACTGTTTGTGTTCTAATATCTAAATTAATTTTTATTCGAACACATCCATCGGTTTCTTACTAAACTTCAACTATATCAGACGACCCTGGTTACTTATTTCCCTTGGTGACCGTACAAATATACTGTGTTGTATTGTTCTAAAATAATATTTTTATTACACCCATAAAAATGAACTAACCCTAGCTACAGCTATGATTACCCTAAGTTTTTGCAACCACGTCGATAATAAAAGATCTTTGATTACACTAGCTTCACGTTATAATTGTACTTCGAACATGATTAATAGTTTGCACCAACAAACAATGGAATACTGACCAGGGCACCTTGAAGTGCACACAATATAATGAACGTTAGTTACTTTGCATATAAAAGGTTATAAGACAAGTAACAATAATAAATTGGATTTGTACATAATAGGTACAGGTTTGTGTTTATTTATTACAAGTGTTTTGAAAGAGCAAAAGGATCTGCTGGTTCGTTTAAAATTACAATTATGTTTGTTACGCACATAACAGAATATTTTAATGTCATTGACGGTGTAAGAGACTTCGACTAGCACAGTCATCATCCTCTGCGTAGCCTTTTACCAAATATGTTGGGTTCGGCTTCCAGCCTAACAGGATGCAGCTGAATACCAGTTTTTCACATGAAGCGAAAAACTGGTATAGCCTATCTGACCTCCACAACCCAGGTTAGGAACTGGGAAATACGATACCCCTTGGTAAGACTGGCGTTGACAGACTTTCGGGCCATTGGCTGCCTGTAACGAATGTCAAAGATCCGGTAGGAAACTTGGTATGAAATGGGTGGACACCAATCCACAGATCAACCTAGACAAGTGTGGTTTAACCTGAGACCGACCCGAGAGACTGTTACTATTTAGCCATGAGCTACACTATGAATTATTTGCCTTAAATCTCCCAGCCCAGCTTAGAAGATTGTTGTACTAGACATACCTATGGTATTAAAATAAAGCAGCTGTTCCTTACATTTTGACTGAAATGGTACTTTTGTATAACGAAACCGCTGATTTCTACCCAGCCAGTTTTTTATTTTTTAAATTTTGTTTTTCACTTTAATGGTGTTGTCTGAAAGAGAATGAAGCTTGTGACGTTATAGAACACGAATAATAGTTTAAATTTAAAAATAAACATAAAACGTGACGATTAATCTATCTAACTTTACACCTTATCAATCGACTATCATAAAGACAAGAAAAAAAAACCGAAAATTTAATTAATTGATTAGATAATATTATTAAATTTAAGACACGAAGTGAAATTAATTCTGCAGCTTCGATTAACTAAATTAGATATTATGATAGATGACCTTTCACGTTTCGACCGGTCATCATCATGTGATATCAGGAGAGAGTGATAGGTGATTGAAATCATCAATCATGAGTCATGATTCATGACTAACCTATCAGTATCAACATGTCTTAATAAAATCGTTACCAAACTTTGTCTATACGTCAAGTTTTTTTAACGATGCCCCACACTATTCTTATTCTTAGCGTATCGATGCCCATTAAAATTGTGTCGAACCAGAATTGAGCCAATAATTTGGCGCTTTCGGTAGCGTCCATCAGTTCCTGTAGTGTACAAACAACAGGACACGTTATTAAGTCATCGACACGCTATCGTTTGTGGAACAGCACCACATTTACACTCCAGAGCTGAGTCATTAAGTTATTTGCGTTTTGTGACTCTTCTTGTAATTTCAGTTGGTCCTGAAAAGATTTTAACTGTACGGAGGTATCAGGAAAACATACGTTTTCCTTTAAATCCAGAATGAAGTAAAGGATAATGCCAGTGCTGAGACTGTTTTCCAGAACCGACAACGGTTAAAGTACTTGCCCCATCTTTAAAAGACTCTCTGTGTACAAAGGACTTATGACCAGCATGCCTGAGAGATATTTCTCGACGGCATGTAAAGTCAAGTCAGAGACCCATGGACGGCACAAAAACTCTGACACCAGGTTAGGCACTAACCACACGATAAAGAAGAAGCAGGACTAAAGACACGATTTTCTTCTCTTTTTTAAGTTTCCTTGCACGAAGATCTTACTAAAGACTGCAAGGATTATTCACTTTCGGTACAAATTAGTTTATACCATAGTAACAAGTCAACAACATGTGGCAAATGTGGCAACAGAGCTGATTGCCCGGGGTGACTCATGGAGACATTATTTTAATAAATGCAACAACTGACATGGTATCTTTTTACCGCTAATCCGAATGGCTGATGTGTCTTATAAATTCGGTTCTGTAGAAGCTTTTATGTTAAACAATTAAATATACATTAATGCAATAAACCTTATCAAAACATGCCTATAAATTGTGAAATTGATCCTCTATTCGCACCTACCGTTTCACGAAATTGAGATCACAAGCACTTAAACATAAATAATTTAGATAACACATTTTTTATTTATTTTCCATAAATATTTCGCATAGTTAGGAATCTAGACACCATAAAACGGATTTAGTAGGTATATAACATATCGATGACAATTTACAACTTTCTCGTTATTCCGAATATATTCTGAAGGTGAGGTCAAGGCCGAAAAGAGGTTTTTAAATAATTTTAAATATTTTAAAATTCTTTAAAAGGCGACCCACCGTCTGTTTAACGGTTTCTCTGAGTTATGATTATGAGGAGGTGATTCGTTTCTGCTTTTAATCATGGGACATAGTACAGGTGTTGCCGAGAAATATATGGCTAATACATATTTTATTTTTATTGAGTGGTGTATGGTAAATAATTTTATGATAGCTTTCCCTTCTGTTTGTGTTATAGGATGCTAATGATGCTAGCGGTTCAGCTAAAGCACGTTTATTATCTTCGTATATGAGAAAGCCTTCAAAGTAAAAAACATGCTTAATTGAAAACAAACGAGGGCCCACTTGTCTGAAATATGCCAACACTTGCACTTTAGAAGACCTAAAGTCCTACTGACGCCGCGATTAACATGGTCACATACTGAGCCCAAGAAATTTAAATACAATCGATACGGAAGAAGAAGCAGAATTGAAAACAACAGAAAATCTCACTAGTAATGTCTTTAACATTATCTTACTGGCGAGTTACGACAGGCAATGGATCTTTAATATTTTTATTGTAATAATACCACCTATTACTGTCCCACTGCTGGGCAAAGGCCTCTTCTCAACAGAGAAGCCACGAGCATTGATCACCACGCTTGCTCAAGACGGGCTTTTTTATACCAGACTTTTTTTTTTATAAATCCAGGTTTCCTCACGATTTTTTCCTTCACCGATGTCTGTGATGTTCAAGGTAAACTTAAAAAGTACATATGAATTGAAAAAGTCACATTGGTACTTGCCCGGATTTGAACCCACAACCTCAAGCATGAGAGGCGAGGCCTTAACCTCTGGGCCATCACGACATTAATTTTTTTATTAGTCGCTAATGTCCCACTATTTGGGAAACGCCTTTTATTAATTTGTTATTTTAATTGCTGATTATTTTTAACAGATGCGTCGAAAGGTCCAATTTATAAAAAAAAATACCTAATTCCCACATACAAATTATTTGTTTAAACAAGCAATTTAAATTAATAAACACTAAATATAATAACATAATGCTTCGTCATTTTAACCTGTTTTGGCTACTAACGACCGCAGCAAAGGGCGAACGATTTAACCTCAGTGTCATAATCATGTGCCTCCATATAAAAATATATAAATTTTAATATTAAATATGACACTTTATTTTATTATAAACAGCTTTGGTGTTAGAAAGCATGACCCCTTATAATTTATAGGAATGCCCCTTGAAACAATCTTCAAATTAAAGTTTACACAAGACGTAGGTACTTATTGTAATTTATTCATTATACGATGTCAATGTTAATTAGTTATCTTTAACAAGTTTCAAGAGCTTATACAACACTATTAAAGAGAAACAAAAAAGAAAGAGGTTGACAAAAGAGTACTTATTGTAAGAGTTGTGAAGTGATTCTCGAAATTAATGTGGTGTAGGTACTACATCTATCAAATTATCAAAGTAAAAGTTCATGATAAATTATTCAATCTTAAAAAAAAAACAAATGTAAGCAATATCAACTATTTACTAAAAACAGACCTTTAGGTCTAGTCAAGATTCAATCGCTTTCGTAGCGTATCCTATTTTTGCAAATACTTTTAAAAGGATTGACATGCCTAAACTTTTCAGTAGCTATGTCAATCCCTCCAGGTTCCCTGCTCTAAATGTAATGTGTCTTGTTTTCTTAAAGAATAACCAAAAAGTAAGATGTACCGAAGACAATGATGTAATTCGAAGACATGTGACATCTACCAACTCGCACTGGGCCCGCGCGGTGGATTATAGCCCATTCCCTCTCATATAGAGGAGGCCGAGTGTCCCACATTAAAGGCTGATTATGCTAAGATGTACCGGAATCCAGTCATTGGATTGAAGTTGACAGAAAAGCAAAAGATTCAATTCCAACCACAATCATATTTTGAAAGTTCAATAATAAACACGATATTTTCAAGTAAATAAAATCATCATAATCATCACAAAATGACAATCACTTTCCCACCAATATGACTCGTACAACTTCTTACTTATGTACCTAGTAAAAGGTAAAAGACAGTGACTCATTCTCAAACACATTATTTATTATAAGCTATATTCGCAATAGACAATCACCTCTGTGTCATAGCAGCGACAATATACTGCAAGGTACAATGTTAATCCCCGAAGGCTTTGGCAGAGTGTACCTTATAGTACACCCACAGTTTGCCTGTTATGTTTAAGTAAGAGATTTGAACTAACTGGTGAAAAGTGTAATAGAGGGCGAGTCTATTGTCCAGACTCCGAAGCTGCTAACGAGAAATTCATAATGGGAAAAACCAATAACACTTTCCGAACTGGAAATCGAACCCCAGGACCTCATGCTAGACCAACGAAAGAGATAATACTCGACCAACTATGTGAGACTCTTACTGACCTAATACAAAGTAAAAGACACAATGACCTAATCTCTGCAAGCACATTATAAACAGGTATATTTAGTAGGCAATCGCTTTTGCCATAATAACGACAATATACTACGAGATACAATGTTAACTATATCTAAACAGTTACATCCTTATTCTTCGGTATATCTGTTTACAGGTAACTGTAAAAGGAGGTGACTACATGTGTGCAACTTATTAAGGTGTTACTAGATGTGGTTATAGAGTTGAGTTTATTGTGGACTAGCACTTCGCTTGCGACTTCGGCCGCCAAAAATCGTGATAGCTCTGCAAATATGCAAATATAATTATAAGCACCCACGAATAATGTCGCTTTCTGCCAGTGAAAGATTTTTAGAATTGGATTATTAGTTCCGGAGATATTACTCCCTACATACAAACTGGAAGAATCTCATAATATACCATCAGACCTGTAATCTCGAAAACGGTTAGGCAGGAGTAACCACAGGAGGCCACCACGTTTTCCCAGATAGGCTTAAGTCCTATTTAAGGGTTGAGCTATTTCCCAACAGCCTTAACAATTCAATCACGAAATAAATAGCAAAAACTTTAAAACCAACAATATTGGAAACATTGCATGACAACATAAATTATGAGAAGTATTATTCAGTAAATGAAAAATCAAGACCAGTGATTTTCCATAACCTTTGAAAGCAGTTTTCATTTTTTTTAACTAGATACATATCCAAAACCTGTTTATAAATTCCTCTTTCTTTCCAAACATTTCTCAATCTCACTTTTTTCCTCGAACCACACTCAACTCGACTAACAAATTGCAAGTCTCATCTAGCTACTAGTTCCAAACCAGTGCCTCGTTCACACAACCACCTAATCAACGGTCGGGCTCACTAGTGTGCGTTGTCATACTACTTTCTACATAATTTTTTACACTGCCTAGTCTATAGTGCAGCTTCTAATGATAATTTATTGTTTAAATAGATACGCGTGGTGGATAATGGCACACTTCCTCTCACAAAAAGTCTCAGCCTTTCGAGTGTCTTAGCAGTTTGACCATTATTAGTTGATCTTGTTTAAACATTGTTTTCACTACGATGATTGCTGAGATAGGTCATAAGAGTATTCTTAGCCTTGTAAAGTTTTTTTGAATGGAAATAGAGGCTCTGAATTTTGTTTCTAAATTTCCAATTTTTTGCGCTATTCCTGAATAAAAACTTTTTTCTTTCTTTCTTTTCTCAGCCGGTGTTGTGTTTTTTTATTTGGCCTGGATCATAAAATGTTTCTGTTTGTGAATTTAAATTGATGATTAATTTTGCTAGTAGCGGTTGTAGTTTGATTAATAAAATAATGATATGTTTTGTGAATTTTAATTTTGTTGAGTACAAAATAGTTTATTATAAAAAACTACTATTAACGATTTTTATGATAAACTATTAGAAGGAAATATTGTCTTATGGTATACAACTAATACAACTACGCATTTATTATAGTTATCATCGGCTCATTGGCACACCAATAAAAAAAGTTGACTTTTTAATGATTTATTCATTAACATTCCAACTTCACCATTTTATTTATATATTTTTGTTTCCTTAAGAAAAATTGACACCTTCTAAACTTTTTATTATAAAATTCATAGTCAGGGCTATGAATAAATGTCACATATACAGGTCTGGTCATCCGCACCATGTTTGCTTTGTACTCCTACCGAGATAGCATCTCGAGATACGTCTGAAGATAAATTCGACTATTGTAATCGCTTATTAACCTGTAACTTTGAGTATGGTAACATAATTAGTTTTAAGTAGCGGTGCAGGTATTTTGATAAAGTGATACGAATGTCTTTGTAGAGATGAGATCAGTACAATGTTGATGGCTAGATCACCTGGTGGTTTAAATATTTTTTATAATTAATAGGTATGAAGTTGGTTGTTGCTCATTATTTTTCTATGTAGACTTGAATCTATTATTCAAACTAGATGAGTTAGTCTAGGAGCTAAAATCATTTTGCAATCAAATCCAATACAGTATTTAAATTCTTCTGCACATGCAAGAATATAAATACAAAAATTCAAGAACATTTAAAAAATTAAGATATGAGATTTAACTACCTCCAAATATGCCATAGAATCGTGAGAAAAACTTTTCTGACTGCATTTTTATAATCTAAAAATGCCGTTCCCAGTTCAATGTTAGATCAAAGATTACTGATTACTGAAATATTTACATTCAATAAATATAAAAATAAAATAAAATATTTAATATATCGCGGCTTAATTATATAAACAGCAATAACAAAACTCTTTTATTACGAGATAAAACTTAGAGGAAGTTGATGATGACATAAAGATTAGGATCAGCGCTCACACTTGACACTTTGACGAAACATATCCAGATTATATTTGCCGTATTCACAACGCTTTTCCACCACCTGCTATATATTTTTATAGCCACACTAAAAACGCTCAAAGGGCCCGCAGCACAGATACATACGACAATTAATTAGCCCGTAAATTAATATGCAAATAAAAACATTAAAAAAAAAATCGACACTGCGATAGGGAAGGGAAAGACCTCGTTACTAATTCCAATAGTTACGTACCAACTTTAAGCGAGTGGTACGATAAATATCGATGGTCAATAACTCATTTTAATTGAATCATTCCGGCTAATAGTGCTTTCTAGACATTTGACAGCACCGTCATTAGAGACATGATAGAGACAGAAGACTGGATCTCGATTAATAAGTACGTCGTTTTAGTTTTAAATTCGATATACGTTTTATTGAAATGTTTATCTTTTTAATGATACAAAGATTTTTATTGTCGAGATAGACGATTCTTAATGAAGTTGTAATGTCAAAGATTCTATCCGAGTAAAAGTTGTTAATCCGTCGTATATTATAAACTTTCTATCTTATCTTCTCATGAGTTAAACATGGTAAATTACTTTAAACGTTTTGCATTTCTAATCCTCGATAAAACAAAAAACTTCAACAAAAACTGTGCACCTCTCTTTGAATTTACTTTCAAAAACAAAAAAATATGGCAACTCGTTTTCGCTTCACCATAGTTTAAAAAAGGAAAACGTTGAATTGAAATACGGCCTCGTTTTAATTTCTGGTCAGTTCGCGGTTCGCGGCGAGCGACAAATAAAGTGGCGATCCCGAGATGGTTATCTGCGGACAAATCGTCGTGTGTGTTGCGTACGCGCAGCGGTGAGAACCTAACGCACCTGTACCGGTCGGCGGGCCGCTAGGGATGGGCCAGTGTCGATAGTTTGCATGTTATTTTATTGAGTTGCGTTTTTTTTGTGGTTTGATTAATTCTACTTAAATAGATAAGTTTGATTTATTGTTTGTGATATAAAGTTTACGGTATTTGAAAATGAATTAGTTTAAAAGTCGCTAAGCAAATAAGCACCCTAAGCTCGAGGTAGTATAAATTAATTAAAAAAAACTAACTTTCTTTATAGCAATGTAATTGTGCGTTTGAAAGAAGTTGGTGATGGTGTTACAATATCTCATTGTTTACCAAAACCGTAATACCTGTTTAACTTTTATCTAGATATAAAAAAAAACAAACAATCTAGAAACCACAACCACAAACCTATCAAAAATCTAATCTCCAATTTATCGACATCCAATCCGCTACTACGTTATCGATAACCGATCAAGTATCGATATCTATCGACATTACCCCTAGATCTCACGCAGCGCCGTCCCGGTCCATCGGGCCCGTTCGTTGCGAGTCACGTCATAAATCACGCACTAATAGCCGGTAAACTCATTCGCTAATCCGAATCGAACAACTGCGGGACGAACACGAACATTGCGAGAGCGAAGCTCGCTGTTTTTTCCATTGGAAGCTTGAGAATATGTAATTATTTCAACGGAATAATTAGTAGGGATTGTGTAGATGTGACTTTGTTTTTGGTTGAAATTATTAAAAATATGTTTTATTTGTGAACTTGTTTGTGAATGAACTTCGCCAGCATTGAGGTCGAACAACATTACACGAACATTATCACGTGATATGCTACCGGGATAGGAAGTATCGTATTTCCTAATCCAGACCATGGTGTACCTCTATTCCAAATTCAAAATCCGTTCAGCTGTTAATCCGTGAAAAGGTAACTCAGAGCGAAGGAAAAAAGATTTTCGCATTAAAAAAATAGTAGTATTAATATTTTTTTTTTGATAATAAACTTTTTTCCTTGTATCTTAAAACTTAAGTCTAGTCTCAGGGGTCAAACCGCAAACAGCAGTCGTTCCGTGTAAAATTGTAATACTGCATCTGGTTAGACTGGAAGTTAACCCAGCTTACTTACCTGAGAAAAGGCTAAGGAGGTGATGACGCTTAAGATTTTATATGAGGTGGTAAAACTAACTACTGATGTGGCCATCCGTGTCCCTAGAAAACCGGTAAGAGGCCTGCAGCTTTATATAGAAAGTAACAGTTATCTTAGAGTATTCTCTTTAATGAATAGCACAAGTTGCTCTAGCCAAGTTATTTCATTCAAGATCTTTGTTTATGTCAAATTATGGTAATTGATTTAATTAATTGGAAGCTTTACTTAAAGTCGCATACCTAATTTTGTAATCTGTTTTATTAGTTGGATTGCGTAAACTGATTTAAATGTTGCAAGTTTTTGCTATCGATGCCAATCCGTCGTTGAAACACTGACACACACACACTCACTTCCTCTTAGAGGGACGGAACGGGCTGTAATCCACCACGCAGGCCTAATGCCTCACAATGTTTTTCTTCGCCGACATTAGACATACATGGTTCATAATTTTAGTTTGCCACACCTATTTCCCGTTTTAAGCAATTGCCCGACTCGTAGGTAGCGAACTCAAAAATAACCCATATTTATGAAAAAGAGGAATTTTCGCGGCAAAGCAACAAACATGACAGTTATACTGTGTGTGTGAAAAATAGGTGCCTCATTTTAAAGTTTTAATTCAAAGCATTTATTTTAAATAGGCCCGTGACAGGCACTTTTGCGTAGTCAAAAATAAGTCAGCCACAGGCATAATAACTGGGAATGGACTGTAGTTGCCCATTGGAAAATAGTAGGTCTCATGGAGAAGAATGGGCAAGAAACTCAAAGGACACTCTTTTCAAATCAAGTTAAATATTACATAGTCCTGGGCAATGATGTTATATTTACTAGATCAGCAGTTATCGCCGCCAAAGCGTTGCCACGTCGTAAATGGCCATAGCTATCTGCCTTCAGTTGTCAAGCTCAAGCTAACGTCATGTGAGACATTGCTGAGAACTAAAAAAATATGAAAATGGGGAAATGTGCCGTTAAAATTTGTAAGTCACGGTCTCAAATTATGAATAAAGAATGTGGTGTTACATTTCACAAGTAAGTTAGCAAAATTATCTTCAGAATAACACAAAAAACATTACGAAACGAAGCCAAATTTTCAAACATTTTTAATGTCATTAGTGTTACCAGTAAAAACGATTTTGATTTTACCAGACTGCTGGGAGTTTAGTAAATGGCGAAAGTATGTTCCTGTAAGTCTGAATTATTATTATAGTCTGTTTGGTTTAATTCACGTGTATGTCGAAGGTACTTTGATTGAAATATACTTTAAAAAGTGAAAAACCAACTACAAAAAAGATTAAGAAAAAAATGAATGCAGTTTAAATTTATTTTAGGTACTTAGAATTTGAAAATTATTTTGTGTACTAATTGTCGTAACCAAAAATAATATCATTCCATTTTGAACAACAATTATTTGACACAATCTTAATAGTCTTAAAATAAAATATTTACGTTTACGCATTCTTCTTTTCTACCTAATCCATTCATTCATCTATTTCTTTAATTTTCAATTGAAAGTTGCATGATACAACCTTTCATAGTAATTGATTCAATAAATACCTTCATTCATTCTGGGGAAATTATGTTGATCATTGGCAACTCTGGCCGGTCTTCCGATAACAATGTCTTGTCACTTTTCAACGTCATTAGTTTGACGGTAGAAGAAATGAGACAAACATATTATTTTGGCAGATGACATAATTTATGTATCTGTTTCAAAGCTACGACTTTAAATTCGTAAGTGGCTACGTTTTTCTGAGAGTTGTTAGTAATGAAACTGCTCCTCTAGTAAAATATTAACCTCATTGGTCCTGGGTACAATATTGTTGCTTTTATATGTGAGCACAATGTAGAAGAAAATTGATTTCCATTATTTCAATTTTTACTAAATACAAAAAGCAAGAGAAAACCTGAAAGACTATAAGGCCTTTCATGATCTTTGGTGTTGTGTAAAGTTATAATAAGTGTCAAAGTTCTACTTACTTGTTGGAACCGTGTTGAACACAAATGTGTGTGGGTGGTAGGTTGATAAACTGCTCCGTGTAATGACAGGTTATTATCGCCCATCTACTGGTACCTAGCCTTCCTACCAACGCGTTGGTTGGGATCCTTAGTCAATCTATGCTACCATCTTTTACTTAGGAATAAATCTTTCTCTCAATAAAATAGATACTGGGATCATCACACCTGCACACACACACACACACACACACTAATCTGCATACACACACACGCACGCACACACGCACGCACACACACACTCTCACACGACATTATTAAATAATGGAATTATTTTTATTTTTTTATGAATGTAATATTCATTTTATATATTGTAAAAAGGTATTTCTCATTTACCTACTGACCTTCTACCGCATATCAACAAATTATATCAACAAATTATAATTGTTTTAATTTAAAGTTAACGCAACTCCGGCTCCCAAGATCAGCCTAGTTTCGGGAACCTGTGTTTTCTAAATAAGTTAAAATTTTACTTTTTACGATTATTCATAGCGCTAAGTTAGGTTAAAAAAATGTTTGTAAGAACGGTTTAATAAATTTATTCTTATTCTCAAAATAACAATTCACTGTCGTAATTTTTCAGGAAAAAATTCTCAAAAATTGCTAAATGTCTGGATGGTTGGTTGACATTATTTAGTGATAAATGTTATTTCAATTTCAAGACTATTGCAGTGTTTTTAGCTAACTACTCTGAAAAGGTAAACACCCAAACTCAGAGATTGAAGTATATTTTAAAGTGCAGACATTGTCTCAATCAGATGCTCGATCGAGATGATCGATATTTGTTTTAAATGGTTTTTAGGGTTCCGTACGCAAGGGGTAAAAACAGGACGCTATTACTAAGACTCCACATGTCCGTCTGTTTGTCTGTCACCAGGCTGTATCTCATAAACTGAGATAGCTATATACTTAAAATTTACACAACTGTATTCCTATTGCCGCTATATCAACAATTAATACTAAATACAGGAAAAAAAAAAGTTGTGTTTTTTTTTAATTATACGGAACCCTTCGTGCGCGAGTCTGACTCGTACATGGCCGGTTTTTTCGATAATCATATTCAGATTACTTATCCTTTTCTTCATTTTAGTATTGCAAGAAGCATTGTTGTAAATATAGTAACCATTACTATTATATTATCATGTAGCATTATCATATTATTCAACCTTTTGTGTCAATTCAACGCTTCTTTTTCCATCTGCTAAGGCAGTTTCAATTCATATTAAAACAACTCCAACTAGTTACCTCTCGATGCAATATAATATAAACCACGTATGTACCTGAAACAATTAAGTATGGACGTTAGAAAATGGACGATCACTTTAGAAACCTGATTTCTTCAACTGACTTGGAACAGGCCTTCGATTGAGTAAAGCTTGGTCCCGTCAATTGCGCAACGGTTATTAAAGGCAGAATTACTTGCAGATAAATTTAGCCGGGCCTAGGTATGGTACTGTCAAAGATTGAAGGTATGTTTTAGCTGGATTCGTTGGATCTGTTTAATGAAAATTGGTCTAATTGCCAGAAATTAATGTTGCGTTTAGTTTAGAAGGTGGATTATAAAAACAGGAACGATTAAAAATGTTACTTGGCATGCGGTGGTTTTGAATGACGGTGACTACAGGAAAATGCAAAAGAATGAATCTATTTCTGTTACTGAAATGCTTAAATCAATTTCCATAGAACCACTTGATAATAAATGATGTTGATAATTAACAAAAGACTACCATCAACGCTGGACCACACGACAAACATGGCATCTAACATAAAATAAATTCCAATTAATTACTCTACGCAATAAAAGCACTGACAAATTGCAAACGTAACGCCTTCGAAGAAAGACAGCCATCCGTTTTCCCTGACTTTAACGACTCAAAAACCTTTCTGTCCATCGCTAAAGAAATAAATTTAAAAGCGCGTCCTTTAAATTATCGTATTGCCAGTCTCTTTTTGAAATCTAAATTTACTTTGCGCAACGACAATTCTAGTTTTCAAGTCGGTGCAGATAAGGGACGTCCTACGCTGTTAGATGGACAGTAACCGGTTCAGTGTGATTGTGAAGTAAAATGAAAAATACCGCTCGATCTGCGGCTTCGTTTAGACATCGGTAACGGGTATGTTTCTTGTGGGAGAGGAATTATAAGTAATTAGTGTGGGATTTGTAACTTTATTAGTTTTGTTTTGTCTCTTCTAGTAGCAGGTTGTTAGAAAGAGCCTTCACGAGTGACTACAAAATTATTGGTATCTTAGTCTGGGGCTGCCCATCTTTCGATTGATAAATTTACGAGTTGGGACACCACATGTAATCCACTCGATTTAAAAAAAATCTTTGCTAATTCTGTTTATGATGTAGGTAGGTTAGAAATATTACGCAAAGACTGACATATTATTAATCCTACGGAAACGTTTTATAGCATACCGGACCGTATGTTTTCAAAGTGTAAATAAAACCATTTTTAATCTTCTAATTACCACTTTCACCTTCAATATTAACCACAGCAATCGATTTCGCATTACTATTCGTAATACTTCAATCAAAACCTTATTTTGCCGCGTCGTTTAAAAATCCGGTTTTTTTTTCAACAAAAAATAAAAAAAAAAACATCCAAAAAAGCTCATCACAATCGTGACGTATTAAAACGGACACGTTCAAATCGGGCATGAAAATAATAACCCACGAATCGCTCCTGATTATAATTGGTGGATGCTCTTGCGCCGGCCGCACGCGTACAGTTACGCTATAAACTATCATTAAGGCGATGCGCACTTTCTGGAGAAATTACCGCGGTTTTATTTGTTAGGTTTGTGAAATTGAGCATTGCAGGGTTGGCTATGTTTTTTTTCTTGTTGGTTTGATGGCTGACGGGAGGAGATAAGATTATGTCGCTTTTGAGAGATATATTGTTGTTCAACAGCTTTTCTTTCTTTGTTGTATTGGTGTCCATAGTACATGTGACTGGGCAGATGAATATTGTAGACCTTTAATGTCTGCATTAGTCGATTTACAGCGATTTTTAACATTGCATCATGATCTCTATCCAAACGTCATCCAATTTCTTAGATGCGCTGTCGGTCCTTAGATTTTCATTTAAAAGGAGCTTTGGCTTTATTTACAGCACTTCTGAGTTCACAACTGTTATCATTTAAATTTTCATTTCTATCTGGAACATCGGCAACCTCAACAATGCTACTGCTACTGTTACTCGTATTAATTTTAATTTTAGCCGCGGTTCCTTCAAAGAAATATTCTTTCTTTATAGCCCATAAATCACCAGCATCCTTCACAACAATACTGGCAACCCTGTCACATAAACCCGTACATTTTTATAGAGGTAGTTTGCGATTTTCCATAGTCAATAAACAGATTTGGTTGATTGTTTGATTTCGACCGATCGATCAAGTTGAATGCCTAATTCGTTGTTGATTGTATACCTCTATTGTAATTCGAAGCAGGCTACGCGATTGAAAAGATTGTAATTGGAATATTGGCTAACGTACAAAATTGCCAGCCTTTAGGAGTCAGCTTTTCGTTGATTGAGCGGTTGAATTTTGGAATGCTTAATTTGGGCGTTTTGATTTTAAGTATTGTTTTGACGGTGATGTTTTGTCATGTGTTTTTTACCTTTAATGTGTTTATTAGCTCTTGGTGATTTTATATCTTCGAGAGTGTTTGAAAAAAGTTCATCTGCGTAGAATCCTTAAAAGTAAACGTCATGGATTATTTGCTCTAATGGAATGACTGCATCCGAAAGTTGTACATTCAACATCGGAATCTACCTGATGGAATAATCTTTTTTAATGTAATCTATGTCATTCTATGTATGCTATGTATGCATGTGTCTATGTTGTATGTGTTTTTGTGTGTGTCTTGTTGTGTTGTAAACATCGTGAGGAAACCGGCATGTCCTAGAACCAAAAATCCGAAGACATATCTCATAGAGAGGAGGCCGTGTGTTCCAGCAGTGGGAACTTGATAGACTGATTATGCTTAATGTAATCTTTGAGTAGCTCCCGTCACGAAATAGATAACGATTAAGAGATCACTATTAATAAGGAAGGCATTATCTGAAGCAAGTATACTGGCCACCGTTATCAATACATTGTAGGAAACAATTTCCTTCTCAAGTCCCGTCAAGATAATTTGTATAACGTTCAATTTTCTACATAGTTACAAAATGGTCTTACTGTAACACAATTGGTCATTCATCTGTCCAGAGTTCCTAGGACATATTTATATCCTGGTGCTCATATTTCCTGGTTTGTTATTGGGCGTAGAAAGATAAGGAAGTTCTGGTTGTTTTTGGAAAGTTGACTCATTCGACTGGAGTAAACTGAGACTAGACTCAGTACCTACTTCTTAATTGATCCGACTCCGTCTATCTGTTTCTTCATCTGGGAAGAGTGAATGAAAAGTAACATTAACTACCAACAGGTAGATTACTCCAAAAGTTACAAGCCTTGTTTTGTATTTTTTTCATTTCGTCATTGTTTTATTAATTTCCCTCATTGTCTTTTGTATCGCCCAAAAATAATTAAGGTGGTCTATCGGTGAACCATATTTAATAGGTAGGTAAAAATGTTTTTATACATGTTCAATTAAAACAGATCTCAACAAAAAAAAAGGGACTGTATTTTATCAAATCCACAAATCAATTAAGCTAATATAAAGCCGCAGAGTACCAGGGCCCCATAAATCCACCGGGCTACACAGCGAGCTGGCAGCCACATTGTGAAGTGACGGAATGGCTGCGCGCTAACATTGGTTTTACGACACGTGTGCACTTGAAACTTGTGTGGCATTGCTGACTTAAAGATTTTAGAAGTGACTTCATTTAAGTCTTAAAGCTGTTGAGGCTGCATGTGCTTAGTGACAGAGGCTCTAGATCACCAATGCTCCATAAACGATGAAGAAAAACATCGTGAGGAAACCGGTTAGTCCTAGAAATCCTAATTTTGAATCAGGAATTTTAGGAGTTCCACCAACATATACTGGGCCCGCGCATTTGTTATGGCTCACTGGTGTCCAAGCAGTCTGATTACGCTGCTTAGTATAATTAACAGATGAGTGATCGTGCTCGCTAGTGATGCTGGAAGAAATCCGATTAATATAATAAGTTAGTTCCGTGATGTAGACTGCCACATACAAAGTAAATAATGTATTCACAAGCCACTTCCATCACACCTATTTCCGCGCAAATCCTTGTACTCGTACGCGGCCCTTCTATGACATCACGCTATTGTCCAGCGGCAGTGGGCAGACAAAAGCTTGCAAGGGTGCGTACGAGCTGCGCGTGAGTGCGCTGGGAAAGACGGCCCGTTCAGATGTGGCAAATACCATTGTTGTTGTTCTACGGAAAGCTGTTTGAGTATTATTGTTAGATATTATTGAATTTTGAGTACTTTGTTGATTGGTATTTCCTTTATATTTATGGGTGTTTGTTGGTGTCACCAGGTGATCTCTGAGAATATTATTTGTGGTGTTACGTAAAAGACAGAAATGTGGTTTCCTTTTGTGTTACCTTCGAATGATTTCCTTTAAATGGTGAAGTTAAATCTGACAGGAAAAACACGTCAGATAAAAATCTAACAATTTAAAGCACCAACTTCGGCTTTTGCTTCGTCGGCGCCATTACCTTGATTTGGTGTTTTGAGGCAAAAAAATATCTAGGAATAATAAATAATTCAGGAAATTTTAAAGGTAAGGCCATTTTTCGCCTTGACAATTGCTCGAGTAGGAGACGGGTGGACATCTCGTTTGTTGAAGATAGCGTTCGTTTTTAGGTCAAGGTAAGACTGAACATCAATTACAATTCCAAGAGGCATTGCGGTTTTTGACTACAACGAAATGTCAGCAATGTCAGCTAGTACAATAGTATTGTTTCTGCTAGATTTTAATAGGTTTTAGTTGCATACTTGTGTAGATTAGATAGAAACCTCTGAAAAACAACTCTTCAAGCCATCAACGCCTATAAAATCACCACAAACTAAAGCAGAGGCGTAAGCTGCCGTCCATCATATCAACCCACATTGTTTGACAACACACAGACAATGGGAGCTGACAGCGTATAGTGTTTGTTGAGCTTTGTTTGTTCGGACTAAACGTCGCGGCAGGTAGGCGGTTACGCAAGCATTGTGGCTTCACGACTATATTGGTATAGGGTAGGCAGATTGACAAGTAAGGTTTATTATGATCTGATCATGCATTTTCTTATTATGTATGTTTTGGGAAAATATCATTGATATGTTTACTTGTTCATGTATTCTTAGCGAGCCTCTTATGCTCGCTAAGTACGATGTTGTGCTTCAATCTTATTTACTCCATCAAGCCATAAGTGTCAGGGAACAGACTCTGACAGTTTATTAATGTACCAGGTCTTCCAGACCTAGAACAGTAAATCATTGAACTACCTTAACTTTGATCTTCCTAGGCTTGTCACCGTCAGCTCCGTCAGTAAGAAAATTAATTTAGATTTTTCGTTATTTTCCGTGTTGTTGTCATTGTCCGAGCTTTACGAATAAAGTTGACATACATCATCATATTTTAGTCAGGTATATTTTGTGTTCCAAAGATAGAGATACTTTATGGACCAGGAAAACAATAGTCTATCGTTGATGGATGACTTAATCCTTGTATTTTTTCTCACTAAATCTAAATCACCATACCTACCTTAAAAAAACATTGAACAATAAACATAACTAATTGAAGGTCAAGTTTAAACACTCGACATTCATCTTTACGTGCACATCACATATAACTTATAGATTCTTAAGGTGCCTACATACTACATATAAAGATGTAGGTTTCCAGTAGGTATGTTCAAGGCGGTGCGGGTCGATTAGTTCCAAATTTTTAATGTTCTATGTCGTTTTGTTTCTTTATGTTCACACGAAGTTATCCTGCACAATATTTTACTATCCAAAAGTTACGATCACACGACACAGGGTTAATCCCAGTGTAAATGCGGTTAAAAACAAATGCAGTATGGAATTGCCATGTGATCTAAAAATTGTACTTTAAAAATATCGTACACTTCAACCCACTTATCTGTGAAGGCGGGAAAACATAGAACTAAAATAAATGTACCAAGTTTGACGTATCGATGCAATTTTTTTTGATGAGCCTACTATACAGATCTACGCCGTGTAAACGGGGCCGGGTTGTGCCACCCTAAGGAACCAATATACCCGTACCGATCGACACCGATTCATACCGACTTATCCGTAATGAGAACTTGTATCTTTATGCAAGCACCCTTACATAACATCTCATACATCTATAGGTAACACATCTCACACCATAAAATTGATTACATACATTGTTGTAAGTGTCATTTACGCTTAACTAACACGTAATTACAATATTTATTTAAACGAATGCTTGAAACAGTTATTTGGTTTATTAGTCACAACCTCACAGGTTTTTAAATGCATTTTGTGTGAGGAATTTCATTAGCTCCTTGGCTGGCAACAGTTACCACCATCTTAACTCTTCGCTGCGTTCATGGGTATTGTTTCAAAACTTAAGAGTTGAATCGTAAGATGTGATGCCCTCAATGTAATGGAGTAGCGTGAAAAAAGTGTCCACGTTGCGAAGATTGAGTGTGGAAGTTGCTCCATCAACTTTCAAGGGTAAACTGTTCCGTAATGCAGTAGGTAGCCCTTTGCCCAATCCAAGATTTGAACCCAGCATCCCACGCTCAGTAGTCGAGCTAGAGTCCACGAAACCAAAAGGGCAGTCAGTCATACTACTATTCAAGTAAATATTTATTAAAGCAATTTTTAGTTCGACAATAGCAATGTCTACCAATAAATACCAAAAACGTATAGAATATTTAGAATAGTTTGTGTTAAATCTCCTCATAGCTCTTCCAATCGCTATCCAATCTTAACATAGGCATCTCTTGAAGCATATTTACGTCAAACGGAGAAAACATAACAGCTACTTATAATACCTACTATCCGTAGGCGTTCCTTAACTCCCATCAATGCTGTCATTACAAATTTATCACTAAAGACCACCATTACCGTCCAAAACATCATAAACGGGTTGCACGACATTGGTCAAGTCTGATATTCGCCAAATCGGCAATTCGTCAAATTTGATATTGGTCAAAGCTGTCGTTCGTCAAATCGTCTGTTTGTCCAATTATGAAATTTGCCAAATACGCTATTGGTCAAGTAATATATGTACAATCAACTGTAAAAATGAAAGTATTACCTCATGATATATTTTTTAACTCATTTATTCAATTCATATATTTTATTTACATAGAATTCATAACCAACATAACTGTTTTAAACATTTTAACGCGTCTAATTTTCCGCTCAATAATTTTTCTATTATTTTTTCTATTTTGGCTTTTATGACGTTGGATGTTTTCCTCTGATTCTCATCTTCTCTTCTAACTTTATTTAAATAATATTTTGCTTCTTTTTTAAAATACTTATGTACATGAAAATATTATGGCGTTCATTTGCGCAACACCACATATCCTGAGAAATCCTTTTTTGCCATTGCTCAGTAAAATATTTTTGAAAATTTTCCGCCCTGCTATCATTTTCTGGCATCATCTTAAGTATTGCTGACCATCCTTCAGGAATATACTGATAACATAACATCGTAACGCCAGATTTGTGGTAAGTCTAACAACTTTTTTCAAATTGTCGTCAGTCATCATTCCAAGTGCTTTTGCTTTTTTATAAATTGCTTGATTAAAGTGGAAAAAGCAGCCATTGACTAAAACATCAGGAAAAATGCTTTTAACAGCGTTAATTATTCCCATTTCGTAATCACATTTTAGAAAATTAATATCAAGCTTGAATTGAGAACGCAAAATCGAGAATACTCTCTCATAGGTTTGCTGAGTTTTATTAGGCAAGAGGCAAAAAATATCGGAATAATGTTGGTGCTTGCTCTTGTACTGCCCACGTCTACGTGTATTGATAAAAGTTGAAAAAAAAGTCGCGGTACGGTTTTAAAAGTGCCATCTACAAAAATCAAATCCGTATTTAATGCTATTTCTATACCCTCAGCTGTAGCAAAGATGAAGAATTTTGGTAGATCGTCTTTACTTTCATAAAACAAAAAATCATTTGAAAGTATATCTGGAAATTTGACCGTATCTACCGTTGGGAACTGACATGTTTGTACGCCAATTGCTTTCTTTCGCATTTTGTATAGACCGTCACGCTTTGATTTCAAACTTGGCATGTCTACAAAATCATCGTCTTCCTCAAGCTCACCCATAGTTTCTTCAAAAATTTTACTTACTGATTTTCATTCCTTTTTTACTCTTTCTTTGCATTTATTCATCTTAACGCCTATCAAATTCTTATCGAAGTTAGGCTTACAGGTATGTCCGCTTTCCCTCAGAATTGACCCAGAATCACTGCTGAAAGTTATGGATCCATTGCACTCGCTTCTATTTACGCAACGCCAGATTGTAGTACCGTTTTTGTTTGTCGAGTTAGAATGGAATTGATATCCTGCACGTAATAGTTTCTTTTTGCCGTTTTCAGTGTCTGTAAATGTAAACACAGAATGGCTGCCTTTACTTGTAGAAGTCATTGTATATATTTCACCAAACCGGAGACACGAAAATAAAGAATTTAATTATTGTAATTTACAAATAATGAAATGTCACATAATTGACGGGAAAACAAAAGACGGCATAATAGGCTATTCTATTTAACCAGCATTTTTCGCCTACATCCTATTCTTACAGATACAAAGGAGGCAACAATCGTAACAAATTAAACCTCAGAATACTCAATTACTAATTACTACATTTTAATTATGTAAATGTTAACCTACAGCAGGCGGCTTTTCTTTTTGTAAGTTCCTACAAGTAAATTATGTGAATTCCAAACGCATGGTTTCATCGACTGTACATGGACTTGACCAATAGCGTATTTGGCAAATTTCATAATTGGACAAACAGACGATTCGACGAACGACAGCTTTGACCAATATAAAATTTGACGAATTGCCGATTTGACGAATATCAGACTTGACCAATGTCGTGCAACCCGTAATAACTATCAGAGAATCGAGATAACAATGGAACGCTTGGACACAGAATAGAAAGATCACAGAAGGTTAGCCCCTTCAAGAAACGAAAACTGGTGCACAAATAAACAGAGGCGTACTTTTGGAGCTCTCAAACTATATCCAAGTTCTCCAACGGATGCCATTAGCTGATACTAGACACTAACTCAAAGCATTTATTTCAAATATATTATCTACAGGCACTTTGTGCATGTACACATGAATGCAATAAAGAGTTTGAGTTTGAGTTTTCACAAGGTCGGTCGAAAAGTTGAAGGTTCAAAAAGTAGTTTCCGCTGAACGGTATGCCGCACTTCAATGGTAACAGAACCATAATATCGTACGTAATAGTATAAATTAGCTTGAAATTGTATTGAAATACTGTACTTCGCTAAGCCAGCACTGAGCTGTGATCTGCTGTGCGCATATTGTGTCTATGTGTACGTGCGCTTTCGCTCTTTGTATAAACCTGGCCTTCTGTCACTATCTACTCTGCGCCCTGGATCAGTGGTCGTCAACATTCCACAAATGAATGGTGCATTAATAAATCGAGGGGTCCCATTAACATCTAAGCGTAGATGTTGATCAAGATTTATGATAATGCTCGCGACAAGATTGAGACACACTTGCTCACGTGGTTGTGTAAGACTTCAATATTGTTTTCTAATGTACGTATGTGTGTGTCCTGTGTTACGCAGGTTTGCCTATGTGACCGGATTTTAATACACAAGGCCTACTTATAAGCCTAATTTCATATCCTGTCCATGGTTGGCTTGGTTTGTGCAATATCTTAATTTTAAAGGGCTCAAAGCTGAGTTACGTTTTTTTATAATTAGAATATACATTATAGCTGTTTCCCCAAAGGGTTGGGTTGTTTTACACCCACATTTCGCTAGTTATAATTTAGTCTGATATAAAAGGGACGAGTCTATTGCCATCATCATCATTCTCTTGCCCTTATCCCATTTCATTTGGGGTCGGCGCAGGATGTCTTCCAGCGAGCTTATTGCCATCAGTCAGTCACAAATTTAGCCATCCAAACAAAACGAAAAGCCCGGTAGAACTTTGGCCGAACTGGGAATCGAACTCGGAAACCATTGCTGTATAGTCAGTTATTTTCCTATTGTTCGTGCCACCACGATGCAATCAGGTAGCCATAACACATACCTACAAGATAATAAAAACTCCTTCATAAAATATTACATTTTAATTTCACAGGCATTAATATGAAAGTTTAGAAGGCTATAGCAACATTGAATATGTTTTAATTGTCAGTAATATCACATCCGGCGGTAAACTGTAAATCAAAAGAGAAGGTGTATTAACACTGGCCACCTGTACTAGTTTAATTAAAAGGAATTGTTGTAATTATTGGAGTTCTATTTAGTTCGGCTTTTGTTTTATCTACTGTTATATAGATTTGTACGGCTATAGTTTTTGCCCGTGACTTCACTAGCAAGCATTAGCATAATCAGCCTATAATGTTCCCACTGCTGGGACACACGGCCTCCTTTCTATGAGATAATCCACCACGCGGGCCCAGTGCGGGTTAGTAGATGGCACATTTCTGCGATTTTTTTTTGTTCTTGGACGTGCCGGTTTTCCTTACGATGTTTTCCTTCACCGGTTTTGAGAGCAGTGGTGAAGAAATAAATTACACGAAGTAATGAGCCTGCCTGTGTTCGAACCCATGACTAACTGTTCGTAAGTCGGGGCCGCCACCACCAGCCCGGCAATGCCCGCGGGAAGGTCGAGACAAAACTTTGACCAGGTTTTGGTTTATCGTATAAGCGAAATTCAATGAAACCTGTTCAGCTGTTTAGATGTGAAAGTGTAAAAAATACAGACTAAAGTTATTTTTAACGTAACATAACATCACGGCTATAACCCCCGAAGTGTTAGGCAGACGTGTACCTAATTATAGTACACCAATTATTATTAATTATTTATTTATTGCCATCAACCGGTTACAAATCCAGACTCCGTGGCTACTGAGAAATTCATGATGGGAAAAGCCAATAACAAAATGACACAACTCGGGAATCAAATCCAGGACTTCATGCTCAGCACTCGCGCTTGCGACCACTGGACCGACGACGAGGCAGTCGAAAAAGAACGAGGCAGGTTTTCTATTATAAGTAACGATTGTTATTCATATTATTTTGCATAATAATATAAGAATTCATTAAGAGTATTCCGGTCACAACACCAGACACCTGTCTGCTACCAAGAAATTCCAAACGAATCTCATAAAATCATCAAACCTCACCGCAATTGCTCAATACTTGTTCAATTAAATCAGATCGGATCTAATTTCATCATTCTATGATTTATGAAACAAACAAAGCGACTTTAATTGACTGTCACGTAGAAACCAGTTGTGTTGCCTACACTTACCTTTCAAATAAAATCTATTGTAGCCTTGAAGACGAAGTCAACAAGGCTAGATTAACGTAGTGCTGCTTACCTTTTTAGGGTGGTGGATTGTAAGTTAGTAAGAAATTCGATTCGTGGGAACTGGACTTCTTAGGCACGACCTCGATGTTCAGATATGAATGGATTTAGTTACCAATAGGTATGGTATCTTTTCTTGAGATGCTTAACCTTTGAATAAAGGAAACCGTCATCATGTGAAATACTTTGAGAAACAGGAGAGCGGCGAGTAAAATAAAAACCTTAATGTAAAAATTTTGAAGTAAGACATTTGCTGCTGCTGCTGCATTCAGCTTATGCTGCATTTCCAAGTATTGTGTCGCTGCATAGCAGGACACCTGATTGACGGCAATAGGGTCGCTCCCTACATAACTGGCGAATTTTGAACAATAGACACACCACTGTCTAACCGTTCGTGAAATACAGCATTATTTTGTGTGATAAATGTGAAATCATCAAGTAACTCCTCGCGCTCTGGGCGGAGCATTAGGGAGTGTCAGACTTTTACTGATTAAAAGCCATCCATGTTCCTTCATCGCCCTTTGTGTTCCGGGGCCACAGTATCTCTTTCGAACAGTCCCGCAGCCCCGGCAGTGAAATACAGCCCTCACGTGATAATTGTATGCTAAAAACACTGCAATCGTGAAAAGAACAAAATCTTGAAAAAGCAATACACGAATAAACCTACAACCTAACCCAACTACATGAACCAACCAACAAACAAGATGAGCCCACGACCGGCGACATTATAATCATAGATCTACACTACACTATCTCACCTATCAATACGGGTACATCTACTGCGCTTGAGTTAATGTGCGTCAAACTGGCCACCGACACAGTATACTGATGAACAGTTAGCCAACTCCAATCTCAAATTTTTATTAGGTTTTTACATCAGACAGTTGTCAGTAGCAGCTACGGAGTGTGGATTTGTGGCCGGTTGACGGCAATAGGCTTAGGCAGTTGTTATTATAATAATAACTTCCTGAGCCATTTTACACAATAAAATAAAGTTGCTCACCCACAAGTAACCTGTCAACGGAAAGTATGCTTAGAATTTGTATAAAAGCTTTGCATAATGTAGATGAAATCCTCATCACCATCATTCCCTGCCCTTATCCCAATTTATTCGGGGTCAGTACAGCATGCCTTCTTCTTCATCTATACTTTTCTATTTCTCATCCAAGCATTTACTTCTTTACTAGCCATATCATCGTCCACACAGCCCATCTATCGTTTCTTTGGTTTTGCCCTAAGCCATCCAAAATAAAATTCATACATTTATCGATACCCCTTTCGCCATCAGCAGTTGTTCCTTGTTGAAATTCTGTATGTTAATACTAATACGTGTACTGTGGCACGGATATAGAAACAGGTGCGCGCATTTTTGATCTGATTCTTAGATCCGAAGAGATTTGGATGACATTTTGTTCTGAAAAGAGTCACCAGGTGGCTGTGGTGTTTTTATTAGGATTTGTTTAGTGACGTTTAGCTGAAGTAGCTAGAGGTATTAACTGTTAATACAGGTTGCTGTTTCGAAGTAAAAACTGTAATAGAAGAAGTCGGTTAAAGAAGCGTTAATCGGGACAGTAGATGATTGGTTTTTTTGTCAGGTTGTAGTTGCATTTTTTTATGTAGAATTAGTAGTGAGTATGTTGTAAAATGTTAGCTACTAGGTACTTGTAAATTATAGTTGTACCAGTTTTTTGGATGCGAGGTAATTAATTGCAGTTTTTGCATGTATGTTCATTTCACTTTTGTAGTTAAGATTTTAAATTAAATAACAGGGAATTAATCAAATAATATTTCATTTTTTCAAATCATTGGGGCCTTAATTTAATGTAAATTAAAAAAAAAATTTAATGTTCCCACTACTGGGACACTCGGCCTCCTCTCCATGAGAGGGAATGGGCTGTAATCCACCACGCGGGCCCAGTGCGGGTTGGTAGATGTCACATGTCTTAGAATTTTTGGTTCTAGGACATGCCGGTTTCCTCACGATGTTTTCCTTCACCGTTTTTGAGAACAGTGGTGATGAAATAAATTACACAAAGTAATGCGCCTGCCTGGGTTCGAACCCACGACTTACTGTTCATAAGTCGGGGCCGCCACCACTGGGCCACCGCTGCTCTCCGTCCTAGTTCCTACCTAAATCCTGGTCACACCACTCCGACCTCCTTACAGCAAGATTTATTTCATGTCCTAGAACAATGCAAGTGGTATATATACCTTCTTAGGTATGTATGTATATCGTTGCATTGTCTGAATTATGTTTTAATAAGCTAAGTGCTCGGATTAAAGCGTACGGATGTAAATTGTCGTTAATATAGTGCTGTTAAATGGCAGTTGGTCTTTGTAAAGGTTGCAGCGTAATGCAGATGCGGGTTATTTATTGGCATGTGGTTAATGTTAGATGGTGGGATGAGCTGGACTAAACCAATGACCAATTGTCCACGTTGGCCGTGGATCGAAAGTATTTATATATATTTATTATTTATCAAGCAGGTCTACGATTTTAATAATTGGTTTAGGCATAATACTGTAATAAGTTTACACCTTACAAGTTATTATTTGCAACTTAAAATGCAATAATAAAAACAGTTTTAAAATACATTATTATGGATTGAAACTTCATTGGCATTCCGTCTACAATAATTACAATTATTGTGGACGGAATGCCAATTAGTGCGAACAAAAAAAAAAATGGATAAAGTAATTTAAAACGACACAACTTAGTCATAGAAAATCTGCCACATAAGTATGTACTATATACTATGTACTATTTTTTAAAAAAAAACCTCGCTATATTAATTAAAGCAACAATCCACCAACGGCCACTTTTAAACTCGAAAACGTTCTTAATCCAAATTTAGAAAACCCCTACTGTTGTCGCCATATACATCGCTTTATCTAAATCTACATATTTTATATCTGTTTTTAACCGACTGACTCAAAAGAAGGGTAAATGCTTTTTATTTTTATTGGAATGTGGCGGTAGTTTCCCATCGGTTTCCTTCCTTCCTTTTCATTCCTGCAGCGTCTACCATAGGTCAGAGCGAAACAGCAATACAAGGCTGGAAGAAGATTGAACGTAGCCGACGCCATATGGAAATATAGCATGTTCGTCTACCCCGCCGCCGCGAAAGCACCTCTCCAGGGCATTATCGCAAATAAATCCAGATTTCGTGATAAATCCAGGATTTCAGGTCTATAATTCAATTAGATTCACTTAAATATCAAGCTACAGTAATTTGAAGTGCTGCAAAAGGAAAGGAATCTTTTATCCGTGGAACCACGCTGGCCGCCGCGTGGTTATCCTGTACATCGAGGACGTGCAAGGCCCTTACAGCAGGAAGGCGATTCCAGACCTCTACAAAAGGTAAGGCGCTGCATCCTATGTCCTACTATTGTTCCTGTTTCTCCATACCAAAAAATAGACTCCTTCAAAATCAATGTATGCTGCCACATAAAATTCAATACAGTCCACAAAACCGCCGATTCTCATAGCAAGGCTTTGAATCACCGCTCCAGGCTTTTAGAAGCCTGGAAAGAGCCGTTTAGACAGTTCTTCCATTCCATGGTAAATTCCCCGCAACCCCCATGTTAGCATTTATAGGTTCACAAAAGCTCAAGGCGTTAACATTTGGTCCTTCGAGCCGGATTTTCTATTTTCTATTTTCAATACCGTATTAGACGAGCATTTCATTCCCTAAGGAACCCCGCACTCGGATCTGAATTCTTTCAGATTCGAATCATTAATTACATTCGTGTCATTAAATTCATCTAATCAAAACCATAGATTAGTGATAAAAATACGTTTGATAAATACGTTTCATTGTTATATCTTACTAACAGCTATTACATAACTTAACTTCATTCACAGCTGCTAAGTAACTACGCATTCCTTTATAAAGAACCGGTTTTAATATTATCAGTTTACTACATAGCTGCTTGTTACCGCGCACGCATTATAGTTATTGAATATAGATTGTTTACGGTAGGTTTGAGAGCTCACTCTGTGCATTCCGATCTACTTACTTGAACAGTTTTATAACTTACCCACTTCTTTGTAATAATTAAAGATGCCTCGACCTGGCGCGGAAGATAAGATAACTTATGAATCCGCTTCATCGCATTTAAATTCAGAGATTATTCTTGTAGAAGCAAAACGAAATGCCCTTTTCGAAACAATTCAAATCGTGTTCGAAAAGGCGCAAAAGGCCCGCATTCAAAGCGAAATGGTGGAGAGTTTTCTGGATTCAGTCGAGACTATTGATGAGACGCGATCTGAATTTAGGGATCTCGTCAGCGAACACAATAGGCTACTCTTAGAAATTAATCCATCCGCGAAGCCTAACTATCAACCATTGATTTCCTTTGATGATCTTTTTGGCCGTATCAAACGTGTGTTAAAGCAGGTTGAGCCAGTACCTTCGCGGGTGAACGTTGACGCTTCTGATCAGCATGATGATCAGAAAGTCATTAGGTCTAAACGGCCTTCTTTAGCGCCAATCGAAATTGTGTCATTTGACGGTGACATTCGCAATTGGCCCTTATTCTATGAAAGCTACAAGTCTACAATACACGAAAATCCATCGTTGACAGACGCTGAGAGACTGTACTATTTGATAGGAAAGCTTTCTGCTAAAGCGCAAGCGGTATTTTCAGGCATCGCGCCGTGTCCTGAAAACTATCAAGTAATCGTGAAGTGTCTCGTGGATAGGTATCAAGATAAACGCATACTCGCTTCTACGTATCTAGATCAAATGATCAATGTTAAAATAAATGGCCCTGCTTCTGCATCTAATATGCAAACTTTTATGGACCAGTATGTCACTGCGGCAAACGCAATCAAAATTCTTGGAATAGATGACTTGGCAGATTTTGTATTTTTGCACATAGCACTCAAAAAGTTAGACGGAGAAACGATACGTGCTTTCGAGTCGCAATATCGTAAAGTTTCGTTGCCGACTTTTAGTCAGCTGACCGAGTTCATTAGGAGTCAACATAGGATTTATCAAAACACACAGCCTAGCACAGCTGGTGATTCCAAGCGTGGTTCTGTTAAATCTCGCAATAACGTACCGAACCCGCATAGTTATGTAGCTATAGCGCCTGCTAGTAAAAAATGCCTATGTGACAATATTGTGCACGATCACTTTTTCAAGTGCCAAAAATTCACTGAGATGTCACCGTCCACACGTTTTAAGTGCGTGAAAGATAACGGTGCATGTATTAATTGTTTAAGCATTAAACATAAGTCTCGCGATTGTAATTCAACGCTCAAATGCCGCAACTGTCATCAAAAACACCACTCCTTATTGCATTTCAATAAGGTTCCTAATCAAACCGCCACACAATCTCGTAACAGTGGATCGGTGCCGGTGTCCAGACTCGAACCCGCGATATCTAGCGAGTGCGCCACGCCGCCGCAGGCGCCGCCGTCCACACCGGTACCGGCGACTGCTGCGAGTGAGCCGAGAGTATCGTCCTTGCACACATCCATTGCTGCGCCTTTGCAGTTTAATGCTAATGAAGGCGACCGCGCCGCGCGATGTATTCGTCCCACAACGATATTACTATCGACCGCTCAAGTTGTTATTCGCGATCGTAACGGACAGAGCCATATTGTAAAATGCCTTTTAGATTCTGGATCGCAGAGTAATTTTATAAGTACAGAATGCTGTAACCGGTTAGGTTTGAATTATAATAAAAATACGCAAATGATTGTTCGAGGGTTTGGTGGTTCAGAAAAGCCTATCAAAGGTTCCACTGACTTTAAAATAGTTTCTCGCTTTGACAAAAACGTTTCTTTCGATGTGTCGGGATTTGTCGTGGATCGCATCACGGATAACCTGCCCACAGTTCCCGTGGACGAAGCTGCCTTTACCCACATCGTATCATTGCCGCTCGCGGACAGTACGTTCGCCACTCCCACCGCTGTTGATGTTCTGCTCGGGGCATCTATTTTTCCGCACCTGTTGATGCCGGATACGGTACATAGCAGCATGCATGGAATACCGCCCGCCATACAAACAGTATTGGGCTACATTATAATGGGTTCCGCGCCCGCACTGATTTTTTCTAAGTCTACCGCCTCATGTTGCGCTATCGGTGAAGGCGATTTAGACCACCTCCTCAAGCGTTTTTGGGAACTCGAGGAAATTTCCGCTCCTACCCCCACCAGTCAAGATGACATTGAATGTGAAATTCATTTCCGCACTACTACTACGCGTGATACTAGTGGTAGGTACACAGTTTCGTTTCCATTTCGCGACGATGTTTATAAATTGGGAGATTCTTTCTCCACAGCGCGTCGACGTTTTTTGTGCTTAGAAAAGAAGTTGGAGTCATCGAGTTTTCTACGCACTGCCTATGACAATATCATTCGTGAATACATTGAGAAGGGTTATGCTACCGAAGTAGGGCCCATTGACAGTAATGATGTAATATCCACACACGCCGCTTCCTACTTTGTACCACATCATTGTGTTCAGCGTCTAGATAAGACATCCACAAAGGTCCGCATGGTTTTGGACGCTAGTTGTAAAACTAGCACAGGTTTGTCCTTGAATGATGTTCTTCATTCAGGCCCTAATTTACAGGGTGACCTGAATAACATTCTATTGACTTTTAGATTATTCAAAATCGCTGTTTCAGCAGATTGTAGACAAATGTTTCTTCAAGTGGGAATGTTAGAGCGAGACCGCAAATATCAAAGATTCATATATCGCTACCATCCTGAAGATAAATTGACGGTTTTTGAGCTGGCACGTGTTGCGTTCGGTATGAAGTCGTCCGTGTTTCACGCAATCCGCGTTGTTCATCAGCTGATTGCTGATGAGGGTCAGAGATTCCCAACTGCTGCTGCCATAGCATCGGCTTCCACGTACATGGACGACGTCTGCTACAGCATTATGTCAAATGACTCAGCGCAGGAAGACGAAAACGTTGCTATCAATTCATGTATCGAACTTATACAACTATTTAAATGTGGTCAGTTCGACCTCGTGAAATGGACAAGTAACTCGGACGCTGTCCTTCGCGCTATTCCCGCCTCGCATCGAGCTTCGTCAGATCTCGAGATTGATAAAGATGTACCTGACAAGGTTCTAGGTACACATTGGGACAAATCCGATGACGTTTTCAAATTCAAGGTCGCAAAGCCAGGCTCAAGCTGTACTAAGCGCAGTATCTTGTCCGTCGTAGCACGCTTATGGGACAATCTAGGGCTGGTGGCCCCCGTCATACTTTATGCCAAGCTCCTGATTCAGGAACTATGGTTACTGAAGTGCGACTGGGATGATGCCCCCCCGCAACGCATCGTAACCCTCTGGAGGCAGTTCTGTAGCGAACTTCCCGCGCTCAACGAGGTACGCGTTCCGCGGCATCTCGGGGTAGTGCAGGGTTGTGTAGCAAACCTCTTGGGATTCGCTGATGCAAGTGAGCGTGCTTATGGCGCCGTTGTGTACTTGCATGTCAAAGATAACGCAAATACAACCGTTAGGCTTGTGTGTTCAAAATCGAAAGTCTCGCCACTTAAAACTATTTCAATTGCTCGCTTAGAATTGTGTGCTACAGTCTTATTGTCTACGCTTATGCGTAATGTACTAAACAATTTTGACCCAAGGTACAAAATTTCAAATATCTTCGCGTTTACCGACTCGAAAGTCGTTCTTTGTTGGATCAATTCTTCTCCGCACCGCTGGCAAACTTTTGTGGCAAATCGCGTTGCAAAGGTTGTCGATAATATTCCCGCAAGTTGTTTTCATCACGTGGCAGGCATTGAAAACCCTGCTGATTGTTTATCACGAGGTTTATCACCCGCGCTACTTGTCAATCACCCTCTGTGGTTTACCGGACCCCCATGGGCATCTGGGCATCCATCGGAGTGGCCTATTTCTGAATTCGATCGCGAAGACGTTGGTGAAGTGCCGGAGCTGAAGGCTTCTGCGCACGCTATAACAGTAAGTGAATCAACATCACCTATTTATGAGCTCGCTCAACGTGTTTCTTCATGGTCGAAGTTACTCCGCATAATTGTCTACATGTACCGCTTTTCAAAATTATTATCGCGCAGATCTTACATAAACAAATATGATTTAGATTTTGCTGAAACTAAAATAATATCCGCATTACAACAAGTTCACTTTATTGACGATATAAATAAATTAAAAAACAGTAAGAACTGTTCCCCCGCTATGCAAAAACTTAAACCGTTTTTAGACGCAAACGGTGTTATCCGCGTCGGCGGTCGGTTGACTTACGCAAAAATCAATTACGCACAGAAACACCCCTATGTATTACCGAGGCACGATCACGTGATTGATATTTTAATCGATTATTACCATCGAAAGCATTTACACGCCGGCCCCGAATTGCTCATGTCCATACTTAGGAATCAGTATTGGATACTGGCAGCGCGACGTGTCATTCGTCATCGTATCCATAAGTGCAATACGTGCTTCAGAGCAAAACCACGCCCATCTTTTCCAATCATGTCAGATCTGCCCGAGTTCCGCGTCACCCAAGTGGACAAGCCGTTCACGCATACGGGGTGTGATTATGCTGGCCCTCTCCAGTATACACCGGTTCGTAGAAGAGGTATTAGAAGCTGCAAGGCTTGGCTCTGTATTTTTACGTGTCTGACAACCAGGTGTTTGCATATAGAAATCGCTTCGGAGTTAAGTACCGCCAATTTCCTGGCTGCTCTGAAGCGATTCCTAGCGCGTCGCGGCCCTGTGGAGTGTATTTACACTGACA
Source organism: Eugnorisma glareosa (assembly GCA_947578425.1). Lineage (NCBI taxonomy): Eukaryota > Metazoa > Arthropoda > Insecta > Lepidoptera > Noctuidae > Eugnorisma > Eugnorisma glareosa. The sequence goes on along the minus strand of OX387960.1, from coordinate 10,441,257 downwards.
ATGGTACTAATTTTGTCGGATGTAGTTCTTACCTTCGCGATCTTTACAAGTTCCTCGATGAGCATCGCGCGCATCTTGAATATGAGCTTTCAGAAAGTCGCATAGAGATGAAACGCATAACACCCCAATCGCCTCATATGGGAGGTTGCTGGGAGAGCATGGTAAAGGTGGTAAAATCTCATTTGTTTAAGGTTATCGGTCAACAAATATTATCTTATGAAGAGCTGTTGACGGTGCTAACGCAGATCGAGGCACTTGTAAATTCGCGTCCGCTGACCGCTATGAGTAGCGACCCTTCAGAGCCATCAGCTCTCACGCCGGCTCATTTTCTTAATACTGCGCCCCTCTGCTCTCTGCCAGCTCCCCAAGTAGAGAACGTTAGTTTGCTGGACAGACATTCTCTCTTGCAGAAGATGGTACAGTCTTTCTGGCAGCGATGGCGGGTAGAATATTTGCATCAATTGCAATCTAGATCCAAGTGGAATACTCCATCCACTCCGATCCCACTGGGATCAGTAGTTATATTGATCGTCGATAATGCTCCACCATTTGCTTGGCCTCTAGGTGTGGTGGAGACTGTTCATACCTCGAAAGATGGCACAACGCGGTCTCTTACCGTTAGAACGTCTAAAGGTAGCCTGGTCCGCCCAGTGCTCCGTGTGTGCCTTTTACCGAGCCAGTGAGAGTGCAACTCTCATACCTAGGTTAGCTTAGAGATAGGTTTATTACAAATAGGTAAATTTAGGTAAAATTTTCTCGGTTAGACTCTTTTAGAGCAGACAATCACGCAAATATTCATTAAGTATTAAAACCGACTCTGTCTGGATCAGATCTTATCGCTTAATCTTTATATATAATAGTACATTTGTAAATCGGGTGTACGTCGTTAAAGGCAACCCTTTAAGGTCGGGAGAATGTTGTCGCCATATACATCGCTTTATCTAAATCTACATATTTTATATCTGTTTTTAACCGACTGACTCAAAAGAAGGGTAAATGCTTTTTATTTTTATTGGAATGTGGCGGTAGTTTCCCATCGGTTTCCTTCCTTCCTTTTCATTCCTGCAGCGTCTACCATAGGTCAGAGCGAAACAGCAATACAAGGCTGGAAGAAGATTGAACGTAGCCGACGCCATATGGAAATATAGCATGTTCGTCTACCCCGCCGCCGCGAAAGCACCTCTCCAGGGCATTATCGCAAATAAATCCAGATTTCGTGATAAATCCAGGATTTCAGGTCTATAATTCAATTAGATTCACTTAAATATCAAGCTACAGTAATTTGAAGTGCTGCAAAAGGAAAGGAATCTTTTATCCGTGGAACCACGCTGGCCGCCGCGTGGTTATCCTGTACATCGAGGACGTGCAAGGCCCTTACAGCAGGAAGGCGATTCCAGACCTCTACAAAAGGTAAGGCGCTGCATCCTATGTCCTACTATTGTTCCTGTTTCTCCATACCAAAAAATAGACTCCTTCAAAATCAATGTATGCTGCCACATAAAATTCAATACAGTCCACAAAACCGCCGATTCTCATAGCAAGGCTTTGAATCACCGCTCCAGGCTTTTAGAAGCCTGGAAAGAGCCGTTTAGACAGTTCTTCCATTCCATGGTAAATTCCCCGCAACCCCCATGTTAGCATTTATAGGTTCACAAAAGCTCAAGGCGTTAACACCTACCGAATTTAAAATTTCACGACTTCTGTTACGTAAATCGATTTTGAACGCACTACATACGAATCGATTGCTGAATCGAATCGTTATCGTAAATCGAATGAGAGTAGCTACCAAAGTGTAATGTGTATTCCAGTCCTCTCACATAATTTTAACTCTAACTTTGCATCATTGTCAAAATCAGAACAATCTTTATTTTTGTAGGAATAAGGTTGCTTTTAAATAGCATCTGCCAGAGGTTATGTATCTGTGAAAGGACTGTAATCAAGGCACAATGCTGCTTTCTAGCGCTGTGGACAAAAGTAATTTCACTCGGATTGGGTTATTTATTCGTATAGGCCGGTTGAACAGGTGTTCTGGGCAATACATACATGGTGTTGATTTACCGTGACATATTTTTCGAAATTTTATCTGTAATGAATGAATGAATGATTTAACAATACATATTTTGTATTATATATGGTTTGGTTTTGAAGGCAGCTAGGGAAACATCGTGAGGAAACCAGCATGCCTGAGAGATATTTCTCGACGGCATCTCAAGCCAAATCAGAGGCCCATGGGCGGCATAAAAACCCTGACACCAGGTTAGGCACTAACCACACGATACAGAAAGAAAGAAGATACAAATTGGACAGTTATCTGGAGATCACTCAGTTTTCTATATCTTGGGGTCAATGCTGCAATGATAATACAATGATGTTAACGTTGCTGAGAATTGATCTTTTTTTGATTATTATGAGCCATTTTTAAATTTGAATAAATAAGGAGGTATTTTAGATATCTAAAATACTTATGAATGGAGCCAAAGCTTATCTTGTTTGAATAAAAGCAACTGTAGATTGGAATCTGATAAATTATTCATGTATACATTCATTCATTCACCCTATTTTTTAAATAAATCTAAGCGTCATGAGCAATAATAGCAGTTTCAGAATGCTGCATTCTTCACGAAACCGCATTTTTTATTGAACAGCATTTTTTTAAGGAATACTTTCTTAATACATTTTTAGAAATACATTTCATCTCTAATGAGTGGAATGTTTTCGTCATTCAAATAACAAAAATACAAATATTCTAATAACATACTTAGATAAGTGTTCCTTTTAAAACGTGTAGTTGGTAATTGTATGTTTTTCTGTATTTTTTATTTGAATTGGGTATGTATTTGCATTTTTGCATGTAATAGCATTTAAAATTTTCAAGAGTCGTTTACATTTATGAATTCTATAGGCCCCCCTTACATGTTTGAATAGATAATTCGTTATTATATTAGAAGTCATATATAAAATGCATTAGAATAAATTCTAATTCTTTGTACATTGTTATTTTTGACATTGAAATAAGTTTGACTTGTATTAAAAAGAACTCAGTAAAGCATCGCCCTGTAGAAGTTAGAAGACGCTCACCGTTGCTCAGGGAATAGTTATTAATTTTGAATTTGTTACAGCCTATACTTAAGCCACCAGATACCGCAGTTAAGGCACTGCGCATAAATATGAATACATCACACAATGCCGAACGCATTATGTGTAGGTACTTTCTAAACTGTCTAAAGTACATATTATGTATGTAGTTCGGTAAAGCTTATTGTAAGTAGGTGTAAATCTGTGAGTAACAGATTGATAGTTAATTTTTCTGAGGTTTTACACTGTTTTTGAGTAATACAAGGTGTAATTGTAACTCTACTCAAAAATGATTGCTGGGAAACGATACTTTGGGGTGTTAAATCACAGTTTACAGTAGGACTCAATGTGACGTATTCAAAAATTGTACCGATGGATGCATTAAATAGTAGCATGGAGGTATTTAAATTAAAATTATAGAAACATGTATTTAAAAGAAAACTTGTGAATAAGTTCGAACTTTGAACTCCAATATCTCCGTAACTAAAAGGTTTCCAGGTATGGCCCACAAGAAAAAAAAAATCGCAATGACGGGGAGAACAAGGACCCTTTCGGCTTCGTTAAAGGTATTTACACCCAATAGTTATTGCAGCATAATAGGTGTTAAGCGGACAGATCGCGTAAAAAACACTAAACTGCGCTCTATTACTCAAGTTGCAGATGTTGGAGAATAAAACAGATAAGCTGAAGTGGGAGTGGAGGGCTGGCCACGTAGCACGAATACGCCCGGAGAGATTGTAACGATCGTCACTCACTGGACGCCTGTCGGAGGAAATCGCCGTCGAGGCAGACCGCGGCGAAGGTGGAGTAACGATCTGATCTCGTTTGCGGGGCGAACGTGGCCAGATATTACACAGGAGGACGGAGAGGTTTCGAAGGAGAAAGGGGAGACCTTTGCCCAGCTGTGGGACACACAAACACGATAGGAAAAAAATAAAATAAAAATAAACTGTGTTGTTACAAAAGAGATACATGAAATATCAAAAATACAACCTTAGACAACCAAGAGTTTTTTATTGTTATAAATAGATAGGTAGGTGTAACAAGTAGGTGTATACATTTTGACTTTCATGACTACTTAATGTATAATTTATTGCAATGTAAAAGATTTTTGCAATTTTGGCCGCACCACTTATTCTAATCCAATTAAAATAATCTTAAATAACATAAAAAGACATTTAATCCGTTCCACTCTAAATTCTGAACAAACTAGTTTCAGTTTTGAGTTATTCAATTGCACCTTGTAGAATGTGAAATGTGGGGATTGAAAAATTAAATAAAACCAGGAAATATTTAAAGGTGATTGGCAACAGTTAGTTTGCATCAATACCTACATGAATAATTCGAACATGATTTTTTATCTATGAAATTCCTCGCATTTGTTAAGGAATTCTTAGCAGTTTTAAGTAAGATATGGGCAAGAATATTCGCAAGACAGAAGGATGAAATTACAAGAATGTTAATTAAACCACATAAACGATTAGGAATCTAAAATATTACCTTGATAGTAGTTACCACTTAATCCTCTATAGTTTTTGAGAATCGGCACCCAATAAAAAATGACCCTTGACCGTGGGTAATGTCTTGTCCAGCTGAGCGTTGGTAAAACTGGTCAAGGTAAAAAAATCCGGTTCACACTCGGCCAGTTTTTTTATTTTATCTCAGACAATAGGTTTTTGTTTTACGAGGTCGACGGTCAGTTAAATTTCTAGAAGGAAAACGATAGTATAATATTATAGAGTTTTCTGAGAAGCAGGTATGACTAACGAGACAGTCATTGTTGTGGTATCCATAATGGACCAAATTCTTGGGAATTTTTTCGTCCTTTTTAAAAATGGCTTGATGATTGTGCTGAAGATCTTATAACACGTTTGGAATTCCGGAAGAGGTTCATAAAGGTATGCTTAAAAAGCTTCTACATTCCGCCAGTTATAGTTTAATTTCTTACGTAGATGACCCTAATAAATCCAGCTCATTTCAAGATTCCACAGTTTATTTAGAATTTCGCAATGGAAACATCCAACCACGTTTCCATGTTTTGAAATATCTTTGAAACATGGAAATTTATTTATTGTTATAATAACCTTTGGACATTTCCGAGGTACAGTTAAATGCAACATCAGTAATCTTGTAAACTTCACGCATATCCCGCAATAAGTTGTGCAGGCATACCTACTAATTACTAAGGCGTTCACGCCATGGGATAACAGCCTGTCTCTTCTCAGACACTTTAACCATGTTTGCACTTTTTAAACTAGTCTTGTTAATGCTGTTCCTGCGAGCTTTGAATGCTACAAGAAAATTTTCTATTGACCTGTAAAAGTGCTATCAATTAAAAGAAAAATCAGTTTGATTTCGTCGTTAATAACCATCATTTTTAAACAAGAAAAAATCCTGTCTATTTTAAAACTTAAACAGTGTTTTCCGACTAATTAAACCAATTGCCTTATTTATAGAAAAAAACAAACAGGATACGTCACATAGTCAGCAATCACAATCATTAGAACACAAACAAAAAGCGAAATAATTTTCCTTTTACCCAACACTTTCCCCAAGACGTAATTCTCCATGAATCATAACGATAATTAACTGACTACCTGTCTTAGAAAATCCACAAAGATTCCTGCTGCAAACTTACTTGTTTGGTTGAGAAAAATCTTGCTCGACGCAGTGGCGTAATCACAAAGGAAATGGTATAAGCCTGACTTGCGCAAACGCGTAACTCGGATGTCGTCGATTACTGCACAGCCGCGGGTGTCTGCAAGTCTAGTTACTGGAGCGAGCGTTTGAACGGGGCATTGTTGGACTGATTTACGAGGATATTGCTAAATTGTTTTGTAACTAAAAAATAAACTTGTCTAATAATATTTAAGTAATTTTAGCAGTTTACTTATGAAATTTTTGTTGGGTATTTTCTAGATGTTTAAAAAATATTCGGCAACTGTTCTTTGCAATTTCTTAGTCACGTGATCTGGAAGTTACTGAGGTAACTTCGAGATCATCGTATTGACGTCTGAGCTAAAAGAGATTAAACAAGACCTTATATTTCGAAATCTAACAACCTGATAAAACTTTGTATAATTGCAAGAGGCATTTTGAGCTCTACATATCATTGGTGTTGCAAATATTTCTAGCTCGTAAAGGTAAACGAGCTCGAAGTTAAGCTCTATAAGTAGAAATTACGAAAAATGTACGGGGCCCAGTTTTAAACTCAATCCGAGCGAAACACGCAGTAAAATTTAGATTAAACCATTAACTTCTTCACGGTAATATGCGAGACAACTAGACACACCTTATGTCACAAACTGGGGACATTCACAAACGAACTAACTCTATAAGCTACTAATAAAATTCTAATTAATTCATTATGCCGTCTTTAAATACGAGTCACAGATAATGACGTGTTACAATCGTGATCCACTACAATGTAAGTGCCGGTTGAGGCGAGTGGTCAAGCGAGTTAACTGGAACGGTGTGAACGAAGCTCTGTGAAAGTGGACAGGGGAGTAGTACGGATAATTTCTATGAAAATGTGTTCTTAGGCCGCACAATTGATAGAAAATTACTGGTAAAAGTGGGGTCTAAGCGGATATTGCTGGTCGGTGACAATTTTACAGATTTTTACCTGAAACAAAAAAGAAAAATGGAATTAGTATTGTCATTACGTTTAGAAATTTAGGAAAATAATCACCTACTGTAGTTGGAAATTCTGCATAGATACGTGAGTAGTTTAGTTCTTACACCAAAGAAATTTGCAGTAGCGTTGTCAAGTCGCTACAGATTGGCATCGTAATCCCAGTAAAACAAAATGTAATTTCTTTTTAGACACGCTTTGTCCACAGATTAATTTCGTACCAGTCTAAAAGCATTTTAAACTAACGCTAAAATAACTTCCTAATGTCGTCTTAACTAGGTGACTAAAGTATTACAATAAAAAACGTCCAAACGATTTCACATGCCGATATCATTTCTTGTCTATCGTTAATTCATTACACATGACAATAAAAAGACAAAAAGCGGGCCAAGACCCGGCCATTCATGTGTCGTAAAAAAAACATTATATGGTATTATCTATATAAAAAAGTTAGCGGTGGATTGACATCTGTCGGTCCGGGCTGCCTCATACGCTCGGTTGGACAAAATCGAGTATTACAATTAAATTAAAAATCATTCACGTGTGGGTACTGATAAGTTTTGTAGCGACACCAGAAAAAAATGACAACCAGCCAGTTTTTTTTGTTTGTTTTTCGAACCTCATTTGTGGAGACGACAAAAGAATTCGTAATGTTATTCTTGTGTGCTAATTACCATTTATTTGTTATTTTTGCAGTAAACAAGTTTGGACTGATTTTGTAAAAGTTGAATCAATAATGAATGTTGATTCTGAAGTTTGTACAAGGTATTAATGTTGTAAAAATTATACAAAATCGTAAAACCGACTCCCACTTGCCACGTTCCACTTAATACAATGTTTGCACGACAATTTTACGCATTCCGTCATCGAGCTGTCAAATTGTTTGCCGCCATTTTATTTTAAGCTTTATGGCCTTTTGCCACTTAAATGCAGTCATAAATCAAATGTGATTTTTATGGTGATTAATGTTGTTCTAAAGCTTTTTGGCCTATTTTCGTCTAACAGCTGTTTGGTATCTTATGGGACATCTTATAAATAATAGGATTAAATAAAGTTTCAATTAGGGTTTTAGGCATAAGATTTTCCGTTTTATATCATCTTTTAACTTGTTTATTTTACGGTATAAGGAGCGTATCGTTAATATCCTCTATGTTTTTAAAATGTTTTTAAGGCTAGCTTATGGCATAACAGATTAACATTTTTTTTTAATTTGTATTACATTTCAATATTAGATATTTAGCTAGGAAAATCACAATTCCTTTGACATACTTATAAAAAATGGCTTATCTTACTGTACATTTTTCTAACTAACATTTGTTCTGCTAACCCTACATAATGCATACATAATTAATGGTAGAATGATTCAATTGAATCCGCGGTATGCGCGAGTTTCCACTCATTGTGGCTTGGCTTTCTACGCACCTCCACCACTGAAAGGTGTCACATTGCCCAACTCTGTCCAGTTGTCCAGCGGTGGTATTGATAGATAGTGACAGACGGACTGGAATGCCGAAGGCTATATTGTTTTAATTTATATTGTAATAGCTGTTAATTAGAATTTCGAAGATAGATGGGATTTTTTGATAAGTTTAATTTTTTGGTGGTAATTTGTTTATGGGTCGGTAGTCAACTCAATATATTTTTCAGAGAGAACCCATTAGATTATCTTCGAACCCGTTAGAGCCCGATACATGCGACAAACAAAAACCAAAAACAGCAAAAGTGTTCCAAGTTGATGTGCTCCTGTGTAACTGATACTGATTATGTTGACCTCCATCATCCCATTGCAAGGCAAAGGGCACAGTTGTTTCTATTCAAGTGCAATGTGGACCAGGAGTCGCTTGTCTTGTCCAGATCGTAACGCCATCTTCTGCCTAGACGCCTTCTGGCTGTGTCAGGGCTACAGAAAGTGGCTATTTTAGCCCACAGCTCATGTATAACATCTTGGATAGTTTATTAAAACTTTCGAATAAAGCATTGCGTGGCAAGTAACTGTTAGTCAGTCATAGCCACCGTGCAAGTTCAAAAAATTTACGCAAATACTGCAGAAATCCTCTTTTTGATCTTCCTTTTGTTACTCTTAACTTCTGCAGGAAGATATGAAAATCTTTTCTTTTCTTTCCTTAGAAGTATTATAAACAAGTAAAATTTGTTTGTAAGTTTGTATGTAGGGGGTAATCTCCGAAAGTAATGATCCAATTCCAAAAATTCTTTCACTGACAAAAAGCTACATTATTTGTGGGTACTATAGGCTACGAAGTCGCGGGCGAAGTGCTAGTCTCTCCATAAAACTTCAAAGTAAACTACACTAAATAAGAAACTTATAGACAGAGGAACTTGCCTCAACGTATAAGCAGTAGACGAGCTCCATGCTACACAGTAATTATCCATCATTATACTTTTACTAGTGGCTATAATACTCTGAATATAGCCTGCACTATAAAACGGTAAGGAAAAGCACTTGGTACGTTATTATAGTATAGTAGGTGCCACTTTTTCTTGGATAGATTGGTAAAAGCTGGTCTGGGTAGGCAACGCCTCTAAGTAAATATGTATTTGCTTAGGAACCTGTATCGGTCGAAACTGCATGTGTGTTCCTTTGATATTATTAATAACTGACCTATTTCTGTTCACTGTTCTTAGAAATCAGTTTGATAGAGACACAAATGAAAAACTCTTGCAAAATACGCGTAGAAAAATCAGAAAACCATTTCTTTTACAAACTGTTGTTCAATCCAATAAGAGAGTTCTATACAAAAAATTGCCAAACCAATATAAGTTCATGGAACCAGTTATTTTACGAGTAACTATATATTTGTGAAAGTTAGATTGTTAAAACAATGTTCGGATAGATATTGACGAGTTTATGTTTCTTTTTTTTATAAAATAGATAGATTTATAAAAAAAAAAAAACATAAACTCGTCAATACCTATCCGAACATTGTTTACCAACCAGTTTTTAATCTAGGTTTAAATGCACAAATGCCTAATTTTCTTATTCCAATATTTACGACTTAACAGTAACCGGTAGCTAACATTCTTTCTCACGCAAATTATGTAAAATAAATTCAATAAATGTTTCGTAACATCATCTTAATTAACGTAGATGAACTTCAAACTTCCAATCAACAAAGTTTTTTTTTTTTATTGGTACGGGAAAAATTTGTAACACCATAAACATTGTTCACTTTTTAATTTTATTACTATGGGCTCTGTCAATCATGTGGAGCCATTAAATCGGTATACTATGTAATCTTAGTTATTTAAATACTTTCGACAAAATCATTCCCAAAGGCAAAACACCGATGTACTCGTAGTGTTGTAGTGATGGGTAATAGTTAAATGTGTTCCTTTCTAAGTTTGTCGATTTATTCTTAGTTTTTAAGTCACTATGCGCGTTCCTCTTCTTCTTCGTCTTACCGTGTCTATGGTAACATAGATTAAGTTGGCTCAAAATTTAGCTATGAGTTTTGGCACCTCCAGCAGCGTACATCAGTTTTTGTAACATTCAAACAACAGAACATTCAGTACACGATATTCAGTATCCCATCGTTTGGAGAACAGCACTGTATATACATTCCAGGGTGAAGTCATGTATGAACCGCCACCTGAGCATGTGTGTTATGATTAAGACAGTCAAAGAGTCTAGTTTTTTTTTCTATCTTTAAAATCACAATATATCAACATAAATAATCATCCAATCTTTTCATAGCTCCAACTAATTAACAAACAATTAGGAAATGATTCCTCTCAATCAGACAAAAGACTCATTTCAACCCATAAAACCGCTATCAACAAAACCATCGATCCTTAGTATCGATACTATCAAACAAAAGTCGACGTATCGAGCAGTAGGCGGTACAGCACTAATGAAAGCCGTTACACCTAATCACAAACACTGTAAAAGCTATAATTTTGCAAATTGCCGCCACACATTGACGAAATAACTTTATAGGTAGCGCACATTATGAAAGTAATTACACTTACATACTTCATACGGGTTTCAATAGATAGATACATGTTGATAGATAGATTTAGGTAGTAACCTTCAGTACATAGTTATTATCTTTGTAATTATTAATCTGAGAAGTAGTATTTGGATTTCAGAGTGTCGTGTTTGAAAAATAAAAGATGTTTTTGTTTTTTTTTCAAAAGAATTTTGTCTTGAGAGATAACTTGAATACGTTCTTTCCTAAACTGTAAAAGCTAGGTACCAACTTTGAAGAATACTCTTAAAGGTTGAGAATGAAGAAATCATGGTAAAGATATTTTTGTTAAGCAAAAAATTACGTTTGTTTTATGGGAGTCCCACACGCAGACGGACAGTGGAGTCCCGTTTACCTTTCGAGTACGGAACCCTACAAACAAGAAAATTGTCTGGATTTTCACGACAGGTGCTATTTCATAAACCAGAAAATGCTAATTATGAAAGAAACATGTGAAATTATTGTAAATACTTGATATCATGTCTGTTCTGTTGCTTTCACATCACAGGAGCTGATGGACGCTGTTGAAAGTGCCAAACTCGTCGCCAAATGGGCTGACCCAAATAAAAATGTCATCGACATGCTAAGATTTTTTTTTAATTTTCTGCTTTTCACCTGTCAGTCTCTTAAATAGGCCCCTGGATGCTGTGAGCCTGTGACTAAGGAAAGTTGTTAGATTTGAGGCTAGAGAACTCATCAAATGACCTAACATGGGTCAATGTCCTGAAATAAATGTATTTTTTTATGTTTTTTTTTTTTTTCAAATTCTCTATATGTTTCCAGAGATCTCATGGTGACTTAAGTTTAACTAGCCAAAGAGACAATGCTCTGATGCAATCAATTTTTTTTATATCAACAAGACACTTCAAACAAAACGATTCGTTACAAGATATTGATTACGTATGACGAGCATTTTGGTGAATGCTCAGCAGAGTATTAATTTCGCGACGGAAGTCGAACCAAACTGTGTTACACACTATCATGTTTCGTTCTCCATTCACACATTCAAGAACACAGATGCTGCTTACATAAATAGTTTTATATATGTTTGCTAATTTATAATTATACTAGCAGAGGTCAACGAAAGTACCGTAGAGTTATCAACACGAAAATTCAAATCGATATCTAAAATAATGGACCACGTTACACCATATAGGCGGGCCGAAGAGCCAAGCAACGATGCTTCGGGGGCTATGCTTATTGATATTTTGATATAAATTACCCATACAAAAGAAAGTTATCTTAAATCATTACAGCGATATAGTAATTTGGGCGTCCCAAGAATACATTTAATTCTCTATTTCTAATTGAAACAATACGAATGGGGGTAATAAATTGTAAAAACTGTCTGATAGTATAATTGACCTGCCTAGGACCGCGTTGGTGGTCAAAATGATAGATGTTAATGTTATGATACGATAATACTAAACAGTTTTAATTTCTGTTGCATGTGTATCAGCTGGTTTGATCGAATGATGAAATGATATCTGATGATAGATATTTCACTGACTTCGTTCACTTATTTAATGATTAAATGAGAATCCAGAATATATACATATCAGTTCTTTTAACACGAGTGGTATCGCCATTTTTATTGGTTTGTTGTGCTGTTCACTATATTACTGATATAACAGCAGTTTCATACAAATAGGCTTTAATATGTCACAAGTAAATCTGGTTTTAACTGACCAAGAATAAAGCGCAATAATCTGACAGGCTTATGAATGAATTATTTTGAGAAAAACGTCGCAAAAGCAGTTCTAGCATATTTAACAACCTAAAAAATCTATCTGTATCTAGAACAACACGTCTGAAGAATATCCGTCCAATCCTTTGTCTCCCACACTTTCATAAAACCTCATCAATCAACCTAAATACACACACACACACACACACCTCACTTACACACACGCACACACAAACGTACTACACAATTAACTTTTTCCAAATGTCAATAACTGTTACTTTATACAATCGTAAGCCTTCAAAAGACCATCGAATTAATCCCTGACTACTAGAAGAACTACCAATTTGTTACCATGATTGATAGTAATCCCTTAATCCGTGTGTCTGTCTGTCTGTCCTAAAAACTCACTGTTCTGCCTTGTGACTGGTTTGATGGCTTGATTGGCTGCAAGTCGTTAATTGAAGTAATGTTTGAATAAGTAGTGTGTATTGTGTCTTTTGTGTTCTGACGTTTGGGAGATTATGCAGTGTACTTTTGATAACTAAAAAAGTGGTGTTTTTGTTCATAGTTAGGAATTTCAATCGATAGAATGGCACGTAGAAACTTTGAGTGGTCAATTTCCAAACTATACATTTAATTGTCAAAGAAATTGATTAAGCAAACACGATTGTAGTGTACTAGAACCTTTTCAAACTATATAAGTAGTGGAGTCGTCAAAATTCGACAATTGATGTTCTTGTCATTACGTCTTGGCAGCTCCATACATTAGTTTTTCGATTTGTTTTTTAAGGAAAATCAACTGTTTTTGGGTTATATCCAACACAAAACACGAAAAGTAAATCTGCTACATATAACATCACGAATGCAATGCCCGAAGGGTTAGGCAGGGGTGTACCTACCCCCAAATTTCACGAGTTATGTTTTGAGTCATATATTAATGTCATCAACCGGGCACAATTCCAGCGTAAGCGGGAGTAATTCCTGATGAAAACCATAAAACACTTTGCCAGACACAGGGATCGAACCCAGGACCTCATGCTAAGCCGTCGCGCTTGCGACCACTCGACCAACGAGTATTTAGGAAATCTCTCTTAAAAGGCATCGTAGCAATAAGAATATTATGTCTATGGAATTTCATCTCATCTAAACGTTTCCGAACGTCCACACTCATCCACAATAGTTATAATCATCGGAGTGCTAATTAATAACTCGTAAGACAGGTGTATCTTAAACTCAAATAATCTTCTCCAATAACAAAAAATATAATTTGCGATGATATTACAACGCTTACCGCTAGTATTTATTAACATTTTTTATTATATTATAATATTAATACTCAACAGTTGGCGTAAAAAACGATTTTTAGAACGTCTAGACAAAAATGGCAGGTTATTATATACATTACAACCATGATCATGTATGTACGTGCTCATAAATAGTGATTAACGGTATATATTAAGTGTGGTTGAACTAAATTTTATAACTATAAGTAATTGCAGCGAATAAAACGGATAGTAGCGAACTAGCGACAGTTTCTTGTTTCTTTTTAATGATCATTATAATTTACCTTTTCCTCGTAGGTTAACAATAAATGAGGCTGAGATGATATAGGTAGGTACTTGATAAATGCTAATAGGGTAGACGACAAAAAAAATCTAATTAGTCCGTCAGATAGATTTCCAAAAAATATTTGTAACGTATTTTTTATTTTTTCACGTAAACAAAAAATTAATTAATTAACGATACAGTGCGTCGAAAACTCGCGCGACGTCACTTTTATGTTTGCGTTTTACCTTCGTAATTTTTTATTGATTTTTTAAAACAAAAAATACGTATCCTATATTTTTCGATAGTCTAATTGACGAACTAAATAGAATCATATTTTTTTTAACTCAGGAATTATCCCTACTGCTGATGCTGTCAAAAATTGAGCATTTTTTTTACTTTTATTTTGCGGCTGTTATATATACAGTGTTAGTTTCCAAAGACCAGCCAAATTCTGAGATATGATGCAGTACGACATTCTGAGCGCACATAGAAATTTTTCATCGGTTATTAAAAAAAAAAACAGCTGTTTCATACATTTTGACCATGTAGGTATTGCACTTTTGTAGGAAACAGCTGTTTTTTTTTTTAATAACCGAAGAAAAATATCTATGTGGGGGGGCTCAGAATGATGTACTGCATTATATCTGAGAATTTGGCTGGTCTTTGGAAACTAACCCTGTATATTTTCATTGTTATATGATATATTAGATGGCTTGGAATAACGATGCTGATGGAAAAGCTACAAAAAAATGTCATCATCTGCTTAGCCTTTTCCCAACTACTTTGGGGTCGCTTCCAGTCTTACCGGATACTGGTTCAGCTACCAGTATTTCACACGAAGAGATCTTTGACAGTCGTCATAGATCTACAATTGACAGCCGGGACCAACGGTTTAACGTGCTTTCCGAAGCACGGAGGAAACTCGCTACGTAGTGGGTGCTCCCCAATCCACGAACCAACCTAGGCAAGCGTGGGTTACCCTGAAGATTGACCCGATGCTGGCTGCTGTTATAATTTAGCCGCGACCTCCTCACAAAGTAACAAAAAATTGTATTCCTTGAAAATACGAAACAGTTTGAAGGCGACTGCCTCTTGTCTGTCTAGATTTCTAGAACCTTTTTGTCATCTAGGACCTGTGGTCCAGCTAAGGGAAGATACTTACGTGTTTTGGCTACTAGAAAAAAAAAAGGAAATTGCAAAAAAAAACTCAATTTTCTCTTTCTCTTGAAAGTTATTGCTGACTCATTGAACATTAAGATAATAAGAATGGAAGATCAAATGACACCGGTCACTTTCTTGTTGGCAATCGGATCCCAGCTACCAAGATAGGTACTACGATGAACTTCTGGGTACAGTGAGCATACAACAAATGATTTATTACTAGCGACCCGCCCCGGCTTCGCAATGGGTGCAATGTTATACATACAGGGTGTAACAGGACCCTTCACGAAGCCGTCAACCAAGCATTAGGTACATCAAACTTTACGCAAAAATTATTGCTAGGAAACGACTTTTTTTGGAGTGAAAAATCACCTTTTACGGTAGGACTCAATGTAATGCACTCAAAACATTGTGCTGATGGATGGATTGAATAGTACGAAGGTCGTGAAGGTGTTTAAAGTAAAAATCTTACATTAAAAACACGTATTTAATGTAAGATTTTTACTTTTAACTTTGACCCCTAATATCTCCGTAACTAGAAGGTTCCCAGGTATGGTCTAGAACAAAAAAAAATATCGCAATGACGAGGTAAACAAGTGCCTTTCGGCTTCGTTAAGGGTCTTGTTACACCCTTTATAAATCTTCCTCTTGAATCTATCTATTAACAAAAAACCGCATCAAAATCCGTTGCGTAGTTTTAAAGATCTAAGCATACATAGGGACAGACAGACAGTGGGAAGCGACTTTGTTTTAAACTATGTAGTGATTGTTCCTTTGTGATTATTTTTTTAAAGTGGCATAAAGTTTTTGAATTAGGAATTACTCAGTAGGCTGAGTGTGGATTCGTGCCCGGTTGATTGCATTAGGCTTTCCCCATATTATATGAGACACATAACTGGTGAAATTTGAGTTTTCTATACAAGGTGGACGCTTCACGAAGCCGTCAACCAAGCATTTTGTACATCAAATATACGTAGTAACTTTATGCAAAAAATATTGCTGCGAAATGACATTTTTTGTTGCGGTGAAATATCATTTTTTACGGGAGGATTCAAAGTAACGCACTTCAAACCTTGTGCTGATTGATGCATTAAATAAATAGTACGGGGGTCGTGGGGATATTTAATGTAAAGGTATAACATTAAAAACTTGTATAAAAAAAAACCTGTGAGAAAATTGGAACTTTCCATATTCTTCGTAACTACAAGGTTCCCAGATATGGTTCTGCAATGACGAGGAGAACAAGTGGTTTTTTTTTACAACCATTAGGTACACTTATGTCTAACTCTTCGACGGCGAGATGCTATTTTGATAGTTAACTTTAAAATTTCACTTTCACACCTTAAAAACTGTGCACGATGATCAATATCCCAGCGACCAACGACCTCAACACAATATTTACTCATGTAAACTTACACCGTAATGTAAACAAAACCACGACATCATACTTTAAAATATACTTGAATAATTTAATCGTTCGCTTGTCAATTAAAAAGCCTTAAGCATCGATCTTTGAATCGATACACGTAGGAATCAATGTATCGAGTCGAAGGGCCATGCGTCTTTCTAAAGTGTCATTTGATTTTTATCTGTGGAAAGATAAGGTTGATGACATTATTTTTTTTAACGTCAACAGTGACTTTTGACCTGAGGTCCGTGTGAGTCTGTTTGAGGGACGACCATGTCGTTTTTCTTTTGTTTTTAAGGAATGTCTTTTGTTTAAAGGTGATTTTAAAGGAAGAGGCTTTGCTTTTTAACCGACTTCGAAATAAAGAAAAAAAACGAAGGAAGTTCTCAATTTGGTTGTATGATTTTTTATCTTTGCTACCTCATAACTCCGTCATTTATGAAACGATTTTAAAAATTATTTTATGTGAAAGGATGTTATACTTTCGGCTTGGTCCCATACTAATCTCATCAAAATCAGTTCATTAGTTTGGTTTTATTTTCTTGCCTTAGGTTGACATGATGGTCCCTAATAACTTTTTGCAAAAAAACCGGTTTCCAAAAAAACAAGAAAAAATCTAAACTAACTCGGAAGTCGCTGGGAAAAAAATCAATGAAACAAACAAAGTCACCGACTTCCGAAAGTAAAGTTATGTTATACTTTTTTTGTGTTTTTTTTGAAGTCGGTTTATTTTAATATTGTTCATATTTACAACTAGACGGTGATTTGGTTAAAATGACCATGCTGAAAATGTAGCTAATTCATTAATTATTTTATTTTTGATTAGTCCTTTTTGTCTTTAGGTACTATGGACACTAGAATCAGAAATGAGGACATCCGTAGACGAACCAAGGTCGTCGACATTGCCCAGCGGATAAGCAAGCTGAAGTGGCAATGGGCAGGCCACATAGCGCGAAGATCGGACGGCCGATGGGGCAAACAGATACTGGAGTGGAGACCACGAATTGGAAAGCGCACCATGGGACAGCCACCTACCAGATGGACCGACGACCTTGCTAAAGCTGCAGGGAGTCGCTGGATGCAGGTGGTATTGGACCGTACACGTTGGAAATCGATTGGGCAGGCCTATGTTCATCAGTGGACAACATCGGGCTGAAATGATGATGGACACTTATAACGTGGACATCTTGCTACATCGTTCTCACATAATGTACAATCTCAACATGAATGATGTAACTAAGGTTTTGTTTATTCTGATTTAAAAGGGTATCTATGGAGTTATCATCTGCCTAGCCTTTTTCAAAGTATGTTGGGGTCGGCTTCCAGTCTAACCGGATGCAGCTGACTAACAGTATTTTATACATAGAGCGACTGCCTGCCTGACCCCCACAACTCAGTTAGCACAGGGTTATACGATACCTCTTGGTAAGACTGGTTGTCAGACTTTCGGGCCACTGACTACCGGTAACGACTGTCAAAGATCTGAAAATGACAGCCGGGACCATCAGCTTAACGTGCTTTTCGAGGCAAGGAGGAATCTCGGTATGTAATGGGTGATCACCCACGGACAAATCTTGGTAAACACGGCTTAACCTAAAGATCGACCTGCCATGAGCACCTGTCGTACGTAGTACTTTTCTATATTCCCGTACAATCGTTGATTTTCATGGACAAAGTGCCAACAATTCTTACAAAATAATAATAGGTAAGTACCAGTATACTTTGTCAAACAACTGGCGCGAAAAACATTTTCATTTTACAAAACATTTTCTCTCCATTATTCTAAATCATATTAACAGGATGTTACAAATATAAATTGTTACATGTTTTTAATAAAAACTAATCGAGTTTGTCATTGTGTGACGTTGATATTTCCCGGATGCGAGAATTGCGTAATTGTTACAATCTGTGTGTAATAAAGTGATGAAAAATAGTATGCTAAACGTTTATAAATATGACATTATTCTTGAAATTAATATGAGTTTCGTGACAGTTTTCTTATACAGGATGTATTATGATATTATAATGTCTTTTTGGTGATATTATTTGTTACTTTATCAATAGTCTCATTTTTGTTAGGAAAAATAACTGCTTCCAAAATTAAACTGGTGTTTATTTTTGCTTTGGTATAAATAAGTGATAAAGTATAAAAACATGCTTGATAAAAAAACACACACAACTGTATCTATTCTACCCAAAAGAGAATCCCACTTTACATAGAAAAAAAAAAGAAAACATAATAATAACGAAGCAAATCAACAGACAAAATTATTACAATAATCTTGTTAAATCGTACAATTCACAACGTATAAAAAACTAACTTTTATTCAATATGTTATTCAATTTCCCGAAAACTTCTTACAAACGGTTATAAATATCTAAAATATGGCCGATTATGTGTAGAGACGATGTTTTTCAACAATGTAGCGAGGGAATAGAGTCGATAGAGTCATCTCTACATTTATTTCGGTTACGGTTTTGAATAAATTAAGTTGTTTTTTTTTTATCTAAATATTTTCCCACAAAGTGTGGTGGAATGTGTAAGTTAATGCGTATTGTTCTGAATCTAGAGTTACGTTTGGTAGAGTCTGGTAGAGCGTTAGTCAAGATGACTTGTGTGAGTAAATGGTAGAGAAAGTACGATATCCGGGATGTTAAATGTTAAAATATCTGTATTTGTTGGTGTTGTTAAATAAGCTTTGTAGAGATATTCATAGTTGACTCAAAATTGAAATTACTTAAGCTTACCGTATCTTGCATAACCTTTTAGTAGTATGTTATTCACTTAAGCATTCTATTATATTTCCTAATAAGTATAGCAATATCGTTGCTTTGGCTTAAAATAAATAAACAGCATTTCTTTACGTGCTTTATAATATTTCAAGGATGCCATCAAACTACCAAGCAACAGTGACATAGTAGCGGTACATAAAGCCAATTGTATGAATTTGGTTTTGACTATTTGTGCATTGTATTAAAAATAAATCTCATTTGTTATATAAGGTCCCATTAAAATAGATGGACAAATTTTAACACAGCGTTCAGTATGTCTAACCAAACATATCCAAGCAAAAAAAAAACACTGATTAAAGTAATTTTATTTTGACCTAATGGATGTGTTTATTCTAGAGTGGCGCCGACAATTTATTATTCACAATAAAATCACTTTAATCAGTGTTTGTTTTTTGCTTAGATATCATTGGTTAGACGTACTGAACGCTGTGTTAAAATTTGTCAACCTAATTTAATGGGACCTTATATAACCCAGTGTTCTAAATGTGAGGTTCAAAAATAATTGAGTGCCTAAAAATACATCCATTTTTATAAGTAGGTACGTTTTTAGTGATTTTGATGACATAGCACAATAGCAGCTTCTTGCGACAGATTTAATTATAAAGCATGAACAATCATTAAAGATAGTTAGGCCTTGAAAGATGTAAAATTAAAAAAAAACTCGATCAAGGTTACAATATAATGGGAGGTTGTTCATTGTCAACCACTTCAAATAATTAGTAGGTGATGAAACAATTAGTTACACTCATAAGGTTGGCGCACACTTATGAGCATTGCTGCGTTCGGGAATCTTTCTATGAAACTCCATATTTTTGTTCTTCTTTCGTATTGATTTTCATCATCATTCTTCTGCCCTTATTACACTTTTTTTTGGGGTCGGCGCAGCACATCTTCTTGTTCCATAGTTCGCACATGCTTCACTCTCTTTTAGTACTCGTCATCTCAGTGATCACCTCCTTTCTAGTCATATCATCCTTCACACAGTCCGTCCATCGTTTCCTTGCTTTAATTTTAAAGCCATCTTCATTCATACTCAACATTTTCTCTTTACCTTTCCTGAAAGAAAGAAAGAAAGAATAAAGTTTATTTGACGACAGTTCCATAAGCACACATAATACAAAAAAGATACAAAATAAAAAAATAAAACAAATTAAAAACTAAGAAAAAAAAAAGCAAGAGAAAATACATTGTACTTATGTGCTGTGTGCCACACAGCTGCGGCAAAAAGGTCCATTTCAGCATTCATGCCAGACAGGTGAGGCTGTCTGACGCTGGTCTTCCAATGAACCTTTGGGGGAAAAGGAGGTGACGGAACAACAGTTTCAAACATAATAATAAAATAAATACATGGGTACAAAATAATACATAACGAGTAAATTAAATAAATGTGTAATTTACGAGTTCGGTTAAAAAGTAAATAAAAAGTGAGTAATAAGTATTTTAGTGTGATCAGACATAAAATAAGATTAAGCTAGGTGAGGGAAGAGTGATGAGAGTGGTGAGTCGGCGTAAAAAAATGTAAATCGCACAGAAAAAAAAAAAGAAAAAATAGAACAATTCACAACAACAACACAACAACAACAACAACAATTCTTCTTTTGCAGGTCTGCTGGCAGAAATTTCTTAAGAAATAAGCAGTACCTTTGTACTCATATTTTGTAATTGTATTTTCCTGTGTAATCTACTGTGTGTACATAAATAGTAAAATAAATAAATCAATAAATAAACAATAAAATAATAAAAGAAGATGCTAGAACCTTGTGGTGATTACGCAAATACGGTGCACTCGAACAATCCTCCTGAACAATTCTTTCGTATTGATGGTACGACATACTAAATTTCACGGGCCTTACAGGTGGCCACGTTAATCGCGGCGTCTCTGGAGTTCCGTAACTCCTCTGAAGTGCAGGTGTAAAGACACTTTGGACACTTAAGCTAGTGGGACATGGTCTGGTCGGGGGCACCACATTTGCAATGTGTCGGAGGGATCTTTAACTCCATACTGTATCGCACACATATATGCACCGTAACGACATTGACTCGGATCGGGATCATCTTCATCGTCGTCATCATTATCCACAGCCCAACTTCACCCAAAGCTGGATATAGGCCTCTCTTTGCATGTGCCAAGCTCCACGTTCTTGTTGGCACAAGAGGGAGGCCTCATCCAGAATATTTTATATCGGGATCAGCTAGTAAAAATCAGGGGATGTGATGCCAATCCGGTGCGGAGCTTATAAGTGTGCTGCGACCTCTAGATTCATTACCCAGAGTTGAGCAACACAAATAATCTGAATAGTATAATTTTAACTACTAAAATCACCTCCATCTTGATTTACGGTCAATTTTACACAGGCACTTAAAACTCTGTTATTAAAAGTTAACAAGAGAAACTAGAATCTCATACAGTTACAATACAAACTTTGACCAGACCAGTGTAAGATGAGCGGCATTATAAAGAATATGAAAGGACTGTGTAGGTCAAAAGTGCGTGGTCATAATTATTCAGCCACCAGTATACAATGATCTCTAACTACGATATCATTGTATGTAGAAAGGAGGTCTCAGTTAAATGGTAGGAGTACCGCAAGGAGTAATGTTATGCGGTAATGTTAAATCTAAGTTTATAACTGAATCTTCATTTACAGTGAGCTCCGGATGGAATAAAACTACTTTGCTCTATGGATATGGCATTATTTTATGATCCTTAATTAATATGATTAGAGTCTAGTATCATTTACTTGTTGATATGATAATTTTATTGAGTACTTTTAATTAGTTCACAGTCGAGTAATTTTTATAGTATATCTTTCCGTGATTATTGATTAAATTAATGATACTTAGGGATGAAGACTAAATTTTCGAGATAAATTAAACATTTACCATTATTAATACTGCGCAGTCATGATGCAGCTGGTGAAAACTCAAATAATGTTAATCAGTAAGAAGAAAATCTAGTGACATTAGAAATCAACAATGGCGAAACCAAAGTTGCAGAATAGTACGATGTATGTCACGTTTCTTTAAAGATTAAGGTTAGTCACCAAATCAAAATAGATTAAAAAGTGATATTTAATTATAATAATAGGAAAATAGAAAAATAAAGACAATCTAAGCCGCCCCGTCGCTAGTCAAACTACCAACAAGTCCCTTGCAACGGGGCTGCCAGATCTGTCGCCAACATCTTAAGATCTTTAAAGAAACGTGACCATACATCATACTATTCTGCAACTATCCGTGCTCAATATAAAACGAATAACAATGCCACTACTTACAACAAAAACATCTGTCCTATCTTCTCCAAAGACAATTTCAAAATTGAAGTTCATCCTAATGAAGCCCACACGCCACATCCATCATAATCAAATCAAGTTATCAACCACCAACTAGAGAAACAATTTGTGCACGGCAAATGTTCCAAATTGGCTTGTTGGCTAGTTGGAAAACAGGTGGCTGCCGTGGCCATTACCATTGTAAATGTTACTGCAATTTTCTTGCTTCCTTGTCCATCAGAAAACTTATTACGTCTGTGATTCTGTGCTTTGAGTATGTTAGAAAAGTTACTGTAGTTTCTTGGGTTGGAATTCTGTGCTTTCTAGTAAAGTAGATTTGGATTTTTGATGGTAGTTTCCTGGCTAAAAATGTTTAATATTGAGAATTCGGACGTAGTTTTATGTAATCATTTGGCTTCTGTTTTATGCAATATTTTTATCAAGATGATTTTATCTTACTTAGCCAATATGGCTTAAAACATCGTAGTTCATTGTATTAAAGGAATGAAGCAGTGGAATCAATTCAACAATATTATTCTCTCTCTAGTTTTCACGCTCCGTTTTACCTCTTAATTAGTGCTTAGTTTCCTTAACGGGCTTTATCATTAACATCTGTTTCACCAAAATTTTTTTTTTGAGTATGTTACTTTTCCATTGATACTTATTTGTTTTCATGTTGTACTTGTTCTTTTCTGTTTCAAAGCTCCGCTTTTGCTTCTAGTCTAACCCCGGCCTTACAGTCAACTTGGTTCGGATCGTAATCAATATTTCTATTACCTGTATCCGCTTGTTAGGGTCCTCTTCATTTAGCTCACATCCGCCGCGTACTTTATACTTCTACTATTGTATCCCATAACGTTTGTTTGTAATGAGCGCTAATTTAAGTATTCGTTAGGGAAAGATCTTTAAGAATATTAATGTTATTGTTGTTTGGGCTTAGAAGTATTAATTGTATGTAGCTTTGTATTATCTTCTTTCTTTTCAAATTGAATATCTCTTCATCATCTTCATCGCCGTGAAGTAACCTTAGTAGTTGTCTATTGTTAGTAGCATTCTGATTAGCATGAGATGATTGAAGGCTGTTTAAAATGATCAATATTGACGGATAAGTTTAGCCCACAATAAACATTTATTTATTTAACACTTTAAGCACACAAATGTACAGAGGCGAACTTTATACCAAAACCATTCCCTACCAGTCAATATTTGGGGGTTGAAGAGAAAAACTTCAGTAGGTGCTAATGAGAAAATTGGGGTTTATAATTTTTTAAACATCACTTTGCGTAGTTCAAAGTACAGTCTTGTATAAGAGAAATAGATAGCAACAGCTATATATTACTACACATCGCCTACTCTCTTTATTTTAAGATAATTATCAGCAAACAAAATGTCACGTAATGAGTTCGATGTGGGCGCACCTTCATTTATCTTTTCTAACTTAAGAGAAGCAATTCCAATTTCTTTTAATTATCACTATTTGTTACATCACCTACTTAACCACTACTGGATATTAACCTCCTTACTAACCGTTATTGTCCGGTTACAATTCATTCAAAATCAGAACAAACAAACAAAAAAAAACAAAGCCCACAAATTGACATGTCACACTCCGACGTCACAAAACCCGAACAAAATATCAAAAAGTATTATTACACTGTCACTTGCTAAGTGGCGTAAAAAAACGAATGAAATCTTTAACAAACGACTGTCAAACTAGCTGCGTAGGAGTTTAAGAGACACCGCGCGGGGCTTTTTAACTTATTTGTCAATGTTGTCGATCCGACAGATGCGGTGTTGTGAAAGAGCCTTACGTTTATTTGGTGGGAATGTTGAACTGTTAGTAGCCGCTTATCCTTGTTGGCTGCTAATGGTATACTGACGTATAGTTAGAGTAAAAAGATCATAAAGGTATGGAAGTTTTAGGTTAGGTTTGAATAAACACAGATGATCTTTATGGATCCATAAAACTAAGTGAGGAGACCTAGACCGTTTAGAAAATTTCGAAGACATAATGATATCCACCAACCAGAACCAGGCGTGTTTTATGACCTTATTCCTCTTACCGAAGGCCTGTATCGCAGGTCCATTAAGGCTGATAATGAAATGATAATGCTCTTCATTTAAATGTTTCAGCTGTATCTCTGCTATGTACTGTATCTATACAGTTGATTTTTGCAGTAAATTAACGTGTATCCCATAATGCAAAACTGACGCCTCAGAAACTTCATATCGGTTCATAATATAACCCTTGTATTATTTTTGTTCATCACAATTGTCTAATACTTGTTTTAATACTATTTAGGTAGTAAACTTATAGGCCAAGCGACGGTTCCTCAGGTCATGCATATTATATGTAAATGATAACTCGACCCCATTCCTATAAGGAAAATATTTTCTATTCAACCTGTTTAGTAGTGAAAATTTGCTTGTAACAAAATCCCACTTGGAAGTCTCTTAGAAACAATATAAATTGTCTTTTACTTTCCTCGTTGTCATATTTCACTTCGATTATTTGTGAACGGTGATTGGACTAAGTTGTGTTAAGAATTTAAATGTTAATTTAATGACTAACTGACAACGGCCACTTTGTTTTTATAATAGGCATTAGTTCCGAGAAATGAGTATTGTGGAAAACTTTTTAAGATAATAATTAATAGTTTTAAGGAAATGATTTTGCGGTGACGTCAATCGGTATAGCTGCATGATGGGCATTTCACATGGATGTAGTAACTTTATTATAGACCGATGGCTCAAGGAGCAAATTAGTCCTGGAAAGGAGGTCATGCATCTGTTGGCGAGTCTGTCTGTCCTGAACAACCACCTGCAACTTTTACGATTAAAATGATGCCAACGATAAGGCTGTGCAGGTGGCTACATACTGGTTAGATATAATTTGATCCCATGGACATGCAAAGAAGAAGAAGCGAAGTCGCGATGCAGATAGACCAACGACTTTAAAAAGGAGGTTGAGTCAGACTGGATTCTGTAGGCAAGCGGAGGGCAGGCTTTTGTCCTGTAGTGGACTGTCTCCTTTATCGTGTGTTTAGAGCCTAACCTGGTGACAGAGTTTTTATGCAACCCATGGGCCCATTTTTTTCGCTCTGGGCTGAGCAGGAGGGAGTGTCAGACTTTTACTGACTAAAACCCATCCATGTTCCTTCCTTTGCCCTTTGTGTTCCAGGGCCGCGGTATCTCTTTCGTACAGTCCCGCAACCCTGGCAAGCATCGTTCCTTCCCGCAACCCTGGCAGGCATCGTTTCTTTCGGACCTCTTCCTGTTTGCGTACGTCTCTTTGAGGCGCGCGTGGAACACGAACGCGCTATCGACACGGCCTATCGTCATAAGACGGACGACCCATGGGCCCCTGACTTGGTTTTTCATTCCGTAGAGAAATATCTCTCTGGCATGCTGGATAACTCACGATATTTTCCTTCACCGAAGAAAGTAAAATTATACGAATTTGAAAAATCAAAAGTGCGTGACTTGGGTTTGAATTTGAGACCTATGATAAGTCATAGCCAGCAGTAGCAGCATGATAAGTGATAGCCTAGTGGTCACACCACTAGGCTATCACTGCTGGCTACAACTCAGCTTATTACAGAATAGTGTCTGTGATAAGCTGAGTTGTGTACGAGTTACATTATTTTTATTGAAACCGTCGTACTAAATATTCAGCATAAATCATCTGAACTGAGGATATACAATCAGCAGTGCATATGTCATTTTTTGAGAAAATATTGCTTTAAACATTTGCATTTTGAACGACCAACCGCTGTTCAACGGTAATATTGTTTGTGTGCCTTCCCATACTCAAGAAGACAAACTGCTGACTTTTGACATGATTATTTTATTTCCAAAATCAACATGGTATTAAGAAAATATTTATTTACTGTAAGCGTTCAAGAGAGACAAAATCTATTACCACACATTTTTGTCATTTATACGCTACATATCATTCAAAATAAACTGTAATACCCAATAAAATGTAGATTTATATTTACTGACTAATTCAATGGTGCTGTCTTAAACAATTTATGAAGAATTTATGCACATATATAATAGGAGATACTTGACGCAATACCACAAAAGGGCTTCTTAGGAACATTTATTGATTTTCTAAACCATTGCCAGTGATTGAATTGTTGGTTTTTATCGAACGTGTCTATACAGGATGAAGTAAATTTAGAATCTTAATTGTGTGTGCAATATAATGACACAGAGGGGCACAACTTTAAATTCAAGCATTTTTTCAGCGGAAAATTTTAAATTCAGCATTAGATCCGTTTTGCTAAAGAATAGAGCTAGGTTTTTCGTTGATCAGAATTAAATAAAATTTCTTGTATAAATTTCATTTTCTACTTAACTAAACAAAAAAATCTGAGCAAAAAACCCATGGACATAATATTTATTACCATATCAATGTCTACTGTTTTAGTTTACATAGAACTAACGTTTTAAGTACCGGAGTACCCCTTCCCGACATTTACGACTCGCCAGTAGATAAACAACTAATAACTCTAAATTTTATTCCCAATTCGGAATGTAAATTTTAAAATTTATCGCCTTTTAGAGAATAAAAATAAGTATCGGATGGATTTTTGACGAAGAAAATCAATGCAAATATAAATCTATACTAATATTATAAAGAGGTAAAATTTGCTTGTAAGTTTGTATGTAGGGGGTAATCTCTGGATCTACCGAACCGATTTTAAAAATTCTTTCACTAATAGTAAGCTACATTATTCCCGAGTGCTATATGCTATTTTTTTTTTTTTTATTTGTTTATTTATTTATGTACACACAAAATACTTAATACGACATTACATTAAGATAAAAGAGCACAAAGGTACTGCTTATTTCATAAGAAATTTCTTCCAGCAGACCTGCGAGAGGAAAGTTGGATTAGAAATGTAGACACAGTGTGTAGAAAAGACAGAACAGGAAAATTTCAATTAAAACTTAAAACAAAAATATACCTATATAATATAAACATACACACAAATATATACACATAATATACAAAATAAATATATACCTATAATATGAATAATATCCAGAATATTACAGTATAGAGGAGAGATAGTGTTCTTTGACTTGCTTTTTGAAGACAAATATAGTTTATATATTAACAACGTGCCCGTGGAATAATTTGCAACCAAAACTCGAGCGACGCCGCGGGCAACAGCTAGTTAGTAATAAAGATACCATGTTACATTAATCGTTATTTTAACATAACATCACGCTTGTAATCCCGGAAGGGTTAGACAGAGGTATACCTAATAGTAAGTACAACCACATTTCGCCAATTATTTTTAAGTCCCATGTGATAGGGGGCGAGTCTATTGCCATCAACCGGGCGCAAATCCAGACTCCGTGGTTGCTACTGAGAAATCCTGATGGAAAAACCCAATAACACTTTGCCCGACCCGGTAATCGAATCCAACACCTCATGCTCAGCAGTCGTGCTTGCGACCACTAGACCAACGTGGCAGTTATCGTTATATTATTATAGTTAGTTCATTTAAAGTGGGCCTCTCTATTTGTTACGCGACGTAAAAGCGACTGCGACATAACCGATTTTTATTAATTTCGGTATCAAGTTAGGTTGAACCCTTTTTTTTTTTTTTTTTTACCGATGGGAAATCATCAAATAACCCCTCCCGCTCTGGGCTGAGCAGGAGGGAGTGTCAGACTTCTACTGACTAAAACCCATCCATGTTCCTTCCTTTGCCCTTTGTGTTCCAGGGCCGCGGTATCTCTTTCGAACAGTCCCGCGACCCTGGCAGAGGTTGAACCCTTAGAAAAGAAAAACTAACAGTATGAAAAATCCTATAGAGTTGACAAAGGTAGTTAGAGCCTGCATGAGACAATCAACATAACATCATTAGCCTACAGCAGTCCACTGCTGGACGTAGGCCTCTTCAATTGCTCGCCACCTAAGAGGACACGCGGGCGAGAAAACTTTTGAAAATTTGGTATTTAAAGAAACTATCGTTATCGCTCTGCGAGCGCGATTTCGACATTGGTGCGATAAGGAAAACCGCAGATCCGACTGGATAGCCTTAGTAAAAAGTCATTCGAAGTATGTGTCTCGACTATTTCCTCCTCCAATATTCGACCAATTTAAAAGATCTTTCATAAACTGAAAAAGAAGGATATACAGGGTTAGTTTCCAAAGACCAGCCAAATTCTCAGATATGATGCAGTACGACATTCTGAGCCCCCAATGGGACCTTATATATATACCGGGTCAGTTTCCAAAGACCAGCCAAATTCTCAGATATGATGCAGTACGACATTCTGAGCCCCCAATGGGACCTTATATATATACCGGGTCAGTTTCCAAAGACCAGCCAAATTCTCAGATATGATGCAGTACGACATTCTGAGCCCCCAATGGGACCTTATATATATACCGGGTCAGTTTCCAAAGACCAGCCAAATTCTCAGATATGATGCAGTACGACATTCTGAGCCCCCAATGGGACCTTATATATATACCGGGTCAGTTTCCAAAGACCAGCCAAATTCTCAGATATGATGCAGTACGACATTCTGAGCCCCCAATGGGACCTTATATATATACCGGGTCAGTTTCCAAAGACCAGCCAAAGTCTCAGATATAATGCAGTACATCATTCTGAGCCCCCCCACATAGAAATTTTTCATCGGTTATTAAAAAAAAAACAGCTGTTTCATGCATTTTGATCATGTAGGTATTGCACTTTTGTAGGAAACAGCTTTTTTTTTTTTTTTAATAACCGTAGAAAAATATCTATGTGGGGGGGCTCAGAATGATGTACTGCATCATATCTGAGAATTTGGCTGGTGTTTGGAAACTAACCCTGTATATATAAGGTCCCATTAAAATAGATGGACAAATTTTCACACAGCGTTCAGTATGTCTAACCTAAGATATCCAAGCAAAAACTACTGAACGCTGTGTTAAAATTTGTCCACCTATTTTCATGGGACCTTATATTGTATCAAATCTGTACACTAAACCCCTGTTGACAGCGGTCTAAATATATATTTTTTAGCATTTTGTAAAGGATGTTGTGCTTATAAAGATTGTGTATCATCATACTAGGTCACATAACTAAGTCCTGATGTTTGAGAGGTTGATATTTATTTTACTGTAAAAAAATCATTGCTTTATAGTCATAAACCAGAAAGAACACCCGCATTTCCTCTCGATTCTCAGGAACTCTCATCCAGTTGCTACCAGCTACCCTGCGAGGATCGTCGCTCCATTGAGCTTGAGGGCGTCCCACCTTACGCTTGCCGATTCGCTGTCTACACTCAAAAACACGTCTACCATAACAGTCATTGGTTCTATGGCTAATATGGCCGGCCCATAGCATAACGCATCACGTCTACAATCCCCGAGGGATAAACAGAGGCGTACATACAGCAAAGGTGTTGTATGAGGTAATACTCACGGGCAAAAACGAGCATTATTTTGGAAAAAAACGTAGATGAAGCACTTCGACATAATAATAAGAAAATTGAATCAGACATTTCACCCACGCTGTATATAATCTGATTTGTTCCGGAGAACAATAGTTTGAAGTGCGGTTACGGCAAGTGACATGTGTCTTGAGTGAGACATTCGGCCTACACAGTATTTTTGTTTTGGTGTTCAAGTTTATAAAAACGTGATTATCCGGTTATTTGCATGTTTACTGTTTCTGTGGCGTCGATGGACTTGAGTATGTGTTGGGTAAATGTAAGCGGAGCTCCGACAGAAAAGTTGCCCAGTACTAAATCAAGGTAGCCAAAAATTAAAAAAAAACGTCACATAACATCACGCATGTAATCCCCGAAGGGTAAGGCAGAGGTGTACCTAATAGTACACCCACATTTCGCCTGTCAAATTTTAAGCCCCATGTAATAGGGGCCGAGCCTATTGCTATCGACCGGGCATAAATTCAGACTAAGTGGCTGACCCAATAACAAATTGCCCGACCCGGGCAAACAAATATTTATACAAAATGGCTTTGATTATTGTTGGAGTAAAATAACAAAAGAAAGCTTGTTTTGGTTCTTTGAATTAAATTAATACTAGACTTGTACATAAATCTTAGTTGAAGCATTTTTATTAATCTTTTTAATTATAAGTTGTAAAATATAGTTATGGACGTATTACGCTACATGTTTGTGTGTATTCGAATATTATAAAAAAACTCAAAAAATAAATAAATTGTAAATTTATTATGGCTGAATAAAAACTAGAAATGCAAGTTTTCTTCAACATAGGTTGTAAAGAGTCACTAAAGTATATTTTTTGTTATCAACTATTTAATGTTTTTTTTGTAAAACTATAAATTGATTAACTATGATAAGTCCTTAAAAGTGATTCCTATTAAAAATAAACAGTAGCTATTAGGTTCTTAAACGCAGTCTAGGTATATTATATTAGCAGGTACCTAGTCTTTGTAATGACCGTCACATTTTAAATTAACACTATCGTAAAAACGTACCTACCAACCTGTCATAAAAGGTCAAGATGCCATTTAATTTTGAATAACATAAATAATAAACATACTCGGGAGCCCTGACCACCGGTAGTCTGGATCTTGTAGCCGATTGGCCATCTGTTTTTTTTTTATTTTTTTTAATGTTTTGAGAATTATTATTGTTAAGAAATTTATTAGATAAGTGAAATAATGAATACAAGAAATGATAATTTACTCTTATTAAATATCATTAAGTTACAAGATAACAAACATGTGCAGAGTGAAGTAGACTCCATCATTAAGGGTGTAACAGGCCCCTAACGAAGCTGAAAGTCTACTACTAGTTCTCCCCGTCATTGCGATCATTATTTGCTTGCAGACCATAACTGGGAACCTTCTAGTTACGGAGATATTGAGGGTCAAAGATCCAACCTTTTCAAAAGTTTTTTTTTTAATACATATTTTTAATTTGAGATTTTTACTTTAAACACCTCCACGACCCCCGTACTATTCAATCCATCCATCAGCAAAATGTTTTGAGTCCGTTACATTGAGTCCCACCGTATAACGTGATTTTTCACCCCCAAAAAAAAGCTGTTTCACAGCAATAATTTTTGCGTAAAGTTACTTATTTTGATGTACATAATGCTTGGTTGACGGCTTTGTTCAGGATCTTATTACACTCTGTATATAGAGAAGGCTTTTTCAATTGAAAGTCTGGAAAGCCTACTTAGTTTGATGTATTTTCTTTCATAATCAGCTGTTGTCAGAAGCTTGTAGTTAAATAGTAAGAGCCGCTCGGATCAAACTTCAGATTACCTAAGCTGCGCTTGCCTAGGTTGGTCTGTCGATGGGTGACCATCAAAACATACCAGGTTTCCTCCTCGTCTCGGATAGCACGTTAAGCCGTTGGTCCGGGCATTCATTTGTAGGTTTTTGACAGTCATTACAGGTAGTCAGTGACCCGAAAGTCTCACAACCAGTCTTACCAAGGGATATCGTATTACCTAGTACTAACTGGGTTGTGGAAGTCAGGTAGGCCGTCGCTCCATGAAAAATACTGGTATTCAACTGCATTCGGTTAGATGGACGCCGATCCCAACATACTTCTCACATGCGTGTTTGAAAGCTTCAATACTTTTCCCGTCTCTAAAAATCAGGTCTAGGATTTATTTAAGACTAGCTGTTGCCTACGGCTTCGCTCGCGTTTTGTTTGGAAATTATCCCACAGGCACGTTGTAAATATATGGCCTATGGCACTCGGGGATAATGTAGCTTCTTATTAGCGAAATAATTTTCAAAATCGGTTCAGTAGATATAGAGATTACCCACTACAACCTCACAAACTTTCCCTCTTTATAATATTAGTATAGATAACATACCTACGCAACGTTATGGTAACACTGGAATGAAATGAAATGGAACAAAAAACGTAAGAAAATTTGAATTTCGCGGGCTGTCCTGTCGCTTCTACCTTAAGTAATTTAATTGGATATCACTCTGTACTATAAGGAAAACAAGCCAAGCCAAGACTTTATATTGGTACTTGTATATATGTACCTATACTGCAATATTTTGTTATACACCGTTTATTGCTTATTGTTGCTCCACCATTTTAGTGTCGTCGAAGTAGTAAGTATTTGAGAACAGTATTGTTACCTTCCCACGTATTGCCCTTAGTGGTAGATGGTCAACACTAATTTGATTTGAATCATAAGTAAGTAGGAATACTTTCTTGCCTCATTGTTGTTTTAGTATGAACATCATTATTGGCACAATAGAAAATTTCTAATAACATGTTATGTTAAATTCTGATTGCAGAAATCAATTTTCTACGTTTCTAATTAATCTAAGTAATCTATTTTTTTTTTAATTTTAGCTACATCGGGTACCCAAGATGTAGCTAAAATTAAACGGCATGACCTAGCATGACCTAGTTTGGGAAACACTGATCAAATAAACCGATTGTCACGGATTGTTTTTTTTTTGCAGAGTTTCCTTTTTCTGAAATAAAAGTATCTTAGGCTAAGTTATTCCTTATAACATTAGCTATATGCCAGTAAAAGTTCCATCATAATCGGTTCAGCTGTTTCGGAGATAGCCCGGAACAAGCAGACAGATAGGCAAACCGACAACAAGACCAAAAAACTAATACATTCATAATTATGCATTCAGTAAAAAAGCTATTATTTTGTAATTACAAACTTACACTTGAATTTTATTTAATTGTGTAGATTTAATAATTATAGATTAGCTTTAAGGTCATGTCTGTAACAATACATACATTATAAAAGAAACTTATACATAATTATGGATTTGTGGTGTAAGTAAGACCTATATCACAAACCTAAAAGCATTTAGTGCCTAACCAATTTTAAACATCATTTAATATTTTAAGTATTGACAGGAACAGAATTTTGTTTGTAATCCATTTAGTTGTAAATGTGTTTAATGATTTGAGATGCAAAGGAGCCTTAGAAACGAAAATACTTCAAGAAGTAGAATTTGCATACTATCACATGTCTCATACATAACTCACACATAATATATGTCCATATAAGCACACACACGCACATCTCGTTAAGACAATTTTTAATACACAATCAACCGAAGTCCAATCCTCCTGTCAATTCTTCACTTTCAGACCAATTGATTACAAAGTAATTAATTCTAACATCTTTCAATTCTAAAATCTAAACCCTTTGTTCAAATCGAACCGTATATAATATATCATACTGTTGATTTTTAAATAACATATTTACAACCCAATTAATCATACAATTAAAATGATTTGACATGTAATTCGTCACTCGTAGGCGCGTACCGAAAATTTCTCTAATAAAAAGTTACAAAGTTTGGTTCAGAACAGATGAGCAACTGTGACCACTAACAATAAACTTGTATACAAGAATTGTTGTTAAAAAAAGTACGATAATATTCGATTTTTTTCAAGGCATTGCTTTACTTATGAACGCACACGATTGATAAAATAAATTAATGCTATTTTTACAGAATACTGAACAAGTTATATCAAGTTACATTCAACAACTTAAATATTATCATGATACGTCTATGAAGTCAGTAGATTTAACATGGAAATGGCATAGATTATGTTAATGGTATCAAAAGCAATGTACTCAAGCAAGCAAATACCCAAGGATCCAAAGACTCCAACATTGTAAGGACAAGAACGTAACCTGTTCTCAAGTTTCCATGTCTTCACGATAGTTTAAGACTTGTTCAACAAAATACCGGCAACTGTTTAGTAGACAACCTGTAGCCACAAAGTAGCCCGTCTGCTTCTCCACTAAATTTGATTATGCAGTACGACAATAAAATAAGTCGGTCAATTCCGCCCACGGTTTCTCTTATTGGACACGACATTGTATCGGTGTTTCTGCTTAAAATGCGTAAATAATGTTATAAAATATAGAAATTAATGTGTTTCTTATGTATCACCTGTGGATCTCACGCTTTTGAAAATAGGCACAGTTTTAGTGACAATAAGCGTGTGGCATTTTATGTTTATGCGTTGCTTCGTTTTGTCGCTTTTAAGATTAAGTTTTGTGAGTAAGTTTGTTTATGGTTTTAGACTTTAAGCAACTTAGCTCTATATCAACGTAACATTATGCCAGTTTTTCACCGAAGGGTTTGGCAGAGGTGTACCATAACACATCAGCATTTCTCCAATTATGTTTAAATCCCATGCAATAGGAGGAGTGCCTATTGCCATCAACCGGACACAGATCCAGACACCGAATTCTTAATGGAACAACCGAATAACAATCGAACCCAAGACCTCATGCTCAGCTGTACTACAGCTTAGTTTGCGCAACAAGGCAACCAGCTTTATGGTGTAGAAGTATTGTTGAATAATTGTTATTCTGTTCAGTTAAGCCATATTTTGTTAACAATACCTGCCACAAAGGCCTGTCATAATTATTTATATTAAAATATGACGTCTATTAATATTTCAATTCCCAGTGTCAGTTTTAATATTTTAAGCAAGAATCGGTCCTGACACTGTTAATAAACTTATTAGTTTATGTGATGTAATTGAGGTTATGATATCAATATGGATTATCCGTTTCTGACCATAAGTTGCGTCCCCACGATATAGTTAGTCATTTAATGTCACAATTGCTACGCTGGGGGCCTGTTGGCTATTGCCAGTGCAATGATCGCCAAATGTTTTGGCGCTTTGATAATATTGTTTTCAAAAATAGAATAGTATATTTGAAACGAAACGCCACACGTCCTCGTCTATCGCCACGTCTCTTCTGTATAAACCGCGCCTTAGTTTCACAGTTGCAATCCACATTGTGAATATTTATCAAGAAATAAATCTCACATAGACTTAAAGTCAGGCATAAAAAAGCCAAGAAACATAATTCAATGGTTATTAGTTAATTTTTATTTTCTTTTTTTGGCTAATGATTGGTGGCTGGTTTGGTATTTGTTGGTGTGTCACAAGGGCGACTGCTGAGCTGAATCCTGGTTTCGATACCTCAGTGGCAGCCAAGGAGCTTGGATTTCAGCTCGGTTGAAGGCCAAGACAAAATGTGGCTAAAGGTACTATTAAGTACACCTCTACCTAACCTTTCGGTTATAACGTGATGTTATACACATAAAGGTGAACGTTGATTAGGATTACTAGATGATACTGCACTACTTGAGCGATTATTTGATAAGGTGTGATATATCAAAGACAGTTTTAAGCTTTCCCGGTTTACAACCAAACTTATACTGTCACGATATCTTCCGTGATTGTTCATTATTTTGAGCTCCCGATATTACGACGCTGTTACAAGCGCCACGAAACGGACGAAAACACGGAAGATATCCCCAAGTGACAGTATAAGTTAGGTGTGATGTATTAAAAACACCCATTGTCAAATTAATGGGTATTTTAGATATATTCCAGTAATAGAATTAAATGCTCTCGTGTTCATTAACCTTTCATAATATTCTAAAGACAGGTTTGTTTTTATTAATTAGTTTAAGTTGTGTATTGTTTCTTATTATGGTGCAATTCTTCGATAGCCACAGCATTATGTCATCAAACAACAGGTGGACCGCTCTCCTAAAATTATTTAAACCTGTTATGGAAAGTGATCTTAGATTTATATTTATCTGTAGTGCTAAGATTTTAGATACTATCTTTAATGCATATATTGACTTCTTATTTTCTTTTTAGATATAACATACTTAATTGTTATCTAATTCTGTTGTCATCTTGTTTTCTTTCTGATTTTATTGTTTGTAAATGGAATTTATGTACCGATATAATGCTCAGCATTTTTATTGATTTTAAATTGGTTATAGTGTTTCCTAATTTATTGATTGCGATTTTTTATTATTATTTGTCTGTAACCACCAATTTTAAAATTAAGAAACTTATATATCAAAGCACAAATCAGGAAAAACCTTGCACGATTTTTTTGTTATAAAGCTTTTAATAAGCAAAATAATAAAGCTAGTTTTAATTTACAACGTCTAATGGGCTTTGTCTCAACTCACAACGTATCTGAGATGATAGTAAGTGTTGAGACGCCGTAACCACTGATATTATGACGGACAGGTGGCCTAGGGGCCTTACTATGGAAACTCGATTGTAACTCACTTAATTATAATCAGAAAATTCTTCAAAAAACTTCAAACTAAACAATCCCAAAGTTAACAGCAACGAATTTTTTGGATTGTTTTAATCAAAACAGAAGGGTTAATACCTGTTTCACTATCCATATAAACCTCTGTGACTGTCTGTAAGTACAGACTCCAGCACATCAAGCTACTACAATCTGTCAAATTTATTTAATAGATTTACAACTTTATCTCTAAAGCATTAGGTTCAGATGATATGCTGGCGTCTGTACCTTCTTAAAAACCTCAAGTTTTATGAAATTTTTCCAGATAAAATGAAACTAATCCAGATGTAGTGAAAGAAATCACAGAAAGTTGTTAATTCTGACTATTAACTTAAGTTTATGTTAATTTATCTGCCAATCCGACATTAATGAATTTATTTATTTTGAACCGTGAGGTTTCGACGAATTGTTTTTTTTAATCTAACAATCAATGTAAACTACTAAACAGCAACATTAATATACATAAATAGTGTTAATATCTAAAACACTTTCACATTTTGAATTTAATCCCCGATTGGAAAGTACTATATAACTATCTATTTTTAATTTCGCTGAACACTCTTATTAATTTAAACTGTATAATTTATTTCGTTTATAATACAAATTATTTGGCAATTGATTTAGTTTTTTTTTACTTTTACTGACATATTTTTTTAGTAATGACTACCGGGTTTAAGTATTATTAGATATTGATTTTCAAAATGGTATAATTTGGCAATGATGGCCGAAAGAATTATGACGTTTGAAATTGTTTTTAGATATCTGATTTTTATTTATTTCTAACTGTGTATAATTTCTGCCACCAAAGTTCCTTAGGCTATTTTAAATTGAACGTGCACCTTACTTACATTCTGAATTAATTTTATTTTGAGTAACTTTTATAAAACCTATGTCCTGGAGAAAGAAGCGGAACGATTCATCAGTCTTTTGGGGTCGGCCCAGCATTATGCGTCCTTCCACAGTTCTTTCTGTGTTAGTAAAGACATATCGGTAGTCACCCTTTTTCGAACCATCACCCACCCACAGATCCTATCCATGGTTAGAGTAAAGAGTAAGAATAGAAGATTAAAGAATCTTCTATTCTTACTCTTTCTGTTGACGGCACGGTTGGCGCAATGGCTGAGCAACTGACTGCTGCGCTGCGTGTCGCGGGTTTGATCCCCGAACGTAACAAATATTTGCATGGCATACAGATAGCTGTTCTGGGTCTGGCTGTTTGTGTTTGTGAGTTATAATTTTTGTCAACGCATCCACGATACAGGAGAAAGTCCTACGGGGAAAAGTAAAAAAAACCAGAAAAACAAGAAAAAAGTGTTTCAAAAGATTTTTAACGCAACAAAAATCAATATCATCTACAAAACTCACTCCCAAACCTAACCCTTTGTCTACATCACTTAGTAGGCCCCATTATAACGACAAGCCCAACTTAGACAGACAGGTGCACGCACGTAACTATGATTGAGCTATTGTTTCCCACGACTATGATTACGGCCCGACAGAGCCCCAGTAGAATGAATATACAGAATTTCAACTAGGCACAAAGTTGTCGGAATCGGCTCAAACACGACTAAGCATGTTTTTGGTAACGGATTACTCGTAGGCAAGACGAGGCTGATCAATGTAGGTACACAAGATATGTAACGTTCATAATAGTTACCGACGTTCAAAAACCTAGTTCACTAATAAATAGCACAAAAGATTGGATAAGCACGTAAGTAAAAGAGATAGCTATTATTTGATCGGTTATACTCCAAATGTTTTCATATCCCAATTGGGTGTTCTAACTAGTAATATATCTGCCTCATTTTATAAAATTAGTAGCTGTTTCCCGCGGCTTAGCTTGCGTTTTGTTCGAAAATTATCCCACGGGCACGTTGTAAAGATAGCCTATGGTATCCGGGGATAATGTAGCTTCCCATTAGTGAAAGAATTTTCAAAATCAGTTCAGTAGATCCAGAGATTACCCCCTACATACAAACTTACAAACAAATTTTACCTCTTTATAATATTAGTATAGATAATATCGTTGGGGCTGTCGTATCAAGAGAAGGGTAACGTTTTATGTGAGTACTGCAAAAAGCCAAAAAGTTAAGTTGAAAACCCTAACACCCGCGTTCTCATTTAATAGTTGGTTAACTGGCTAATCTTTATACTGTGACCGTACCTTGCCCGGGCAAAGAATGCGCGTGGCAGTTATTTTGAATTAGATTTAAATGAAGTGAGCATTTTAGTAATGATCGTTTGTTTGTTTAGTTACTTTAGTTGTTGATGAGTTATGGGTAATTGTTTTATTGTTAATCAGGGTGAGAGGTAATTGATTTGTGTTCATTCATTGCTCAGTTTAATTTGTGGTTTTTCTATAGAGTGCTTACGCTTGATATACCTATGCATGCAATTTCAGCCAGCCTATAAAGGGTGTAACAAGACCCTTATCGAAGCCGAAAGGCACTTGTTCTCCCCGTCATTGCGATCATTTTTTTGTTCTAGGCCATATCTGGGCACCTTCTAGTTACGGAGATGTCGGGGGTGAAATTTCCAACTTTTTCACAAGTTTTTTTATAAACACTTGTTTTCAATGTAAGTTTTTTTACTTTAAACACCTCCACGACCTCCGTACTATTCAATCTATCCATCAGCACAATGTTTTGAGTCCGTCACATTTAGTCCTACCGTAAATAGTAATTTTTCACCCCGAAAAAAAAAGTCGTTTGCCAGCAATAATTTTTGCGTAAAGTTACTTAGTTTGATGTACATACTGCTTGGTTGACGGCTTCTTTAAGGGTCTTGTTACACCCTGTATACATCTGTTAGCGCACTTATTTATTCTTGATGATAGAAAAAATGTAAAATTAATAAGACTCCTTTAATTTGTACAGAAAAATACGTTACAATAAGATGCGTATATTATATTTTATTTATTAGTTTAGTAAAAATAAGTTAATTTAAGTTATGAAATGTTTGTTTGTGCACCCAAGTTTATCTTCATCCGCAAATCTCAAAATCAAAGAACAGCAAACCATGCTGTAAGAAAACCCAATTCTGGGTACATAAGCTATACAGCGTGTAACAGAAAGGGTATAATCATATGGAATACTGTGGTACGGACCATCAAACTGAACAACTTTCTCTATGGGACCACCATCGAAATCGTAAAAAAATAATCAGCTGTCCCATACATTTGGGTCGAGTAGGTATTGAAATTTTTTATAGGACAGCGGATTATTTTTTTACGATTTCGATGATGGTCCCATAGAGAAAGTTGTTCAGTTTGATGGTCCGTACCACAGTATTCCATATGATTATACCCTTTCTGTTACACGCTGTATATTGTGGGGCGTTGTACATAAGTTATATATTGTAAATTTGTGTTTCCTAATTTTAAATTTTGTGTGCAATAAAAAATAAGAATATCCGTTACCAACACAAATACCTACCTACCTAAAAAACCTCGCCTAGAGTGCGGAGTGCAAAGTTCGTCAATCACTGACAACCCGTCTGACATTGTATTTACGCGCAGTAGGGAGCCTGCGCAACAATTAACGTTACCCTGCGTAATGATCCTCTGTCTGCATCATACAATCATTTTTTACCCGACTGCGTCAGAAGGAGGGTTATGTTTTTCGAGAGTATATATGTATGTATGTATAATTGTTTGGCACGCGCTGTGGCCTGAGCGGCTCGATGGATTTTAGCTTGAAAGGTGTCGTTAGATTCGTATTTACTGTGAGAGTGACACTGGGTATATGAAAAAAAAAAAAAAAACGGTAATTTAAAAAATTAAAAAACCCGGCGTAAAATCAAAAAAAAAAGCATAGAACATAGTGACTTAACAGAAACGGAACCCATTATTTATAGGGACGATTTAAGCCAGTCTATATATGTTAATGGGTCCCGACTGTTAAGTCGCTATGTTCTATGCTTTTTTTTTTTTACGCATTAACGTTTTGTAATTTTTTTAATTACCGTTTTTTATTACTCTCTGTACCTACTCATCACTTTGAAATAGATTAAAAATCTGTAATCGCGTACCTATTCACCTGAAACCTTGATTAGTCAATGTTCAAACAAGCACTTAAAATAATCTACAAAGACTTAATGACTAATTTAGCATAATTGATTTGTTTAATATTCTTTACTAGCGACCCGCCCTGGCTTCGCACGGGTGCAATGTTATACTTATAAACCTTCCTCATGAATCACAATATCTATTAAAATCTCATCAATATCCGTTGCGTAGTTTTAAAGATTTAAGCATACATAGGGACAGACAGCGGGAAGCGACTTTGTTTTATACTATGTAGTGATTGTACACCAAAATATTGTAACTCAGCTCTTCTATAGTACCTATCCTAAATCTATAAGTGCAGGGTGGTTTTTCAGACAATCTTCATAACACACTGACTAGAAATAAACGTTTACAAAAGTGCCTCTAATTACGACAGACTGAAATATTTGTACTACCTCAAACTGGACATTTACATAACATAACGTCACGACTGTAATCCCAAAGAGTTAGGCAGAGGTTTAGCTAATAGTACACCCACATTTCTCCAGTTATGCTAAAGCCCCATGTAATAAAGAGTGAGCCTATTGCCATCAATTGGGCGCATATCTAAGCTTCGTGGCTGCTACTGAGAAATTCCTGATGGAAAAACCCAATAACACTTTGCCCGACCTGGGAATCGAACCGAAACCCTCATGCTCAGCGACCACTAAACCCATGAAGCAGCCTGAACTTCTAGTGTTCTCTTATCTTACTTAAGTCTTCCAAAACTAGTGCTTCTTGTTATGTGGTTTCTTCTCAGACATATTGATGCTCTGATTAGTTTTGTGATAAATACAATACAATACATATCTTAGTACAGTTAAATTAAATAACAAACAACAATGAAACTGCGCAGTAGAAACATATCAGTCACACTCCATTATGAACATTAGGTACAAATTCACGCAAGCAAGTGACCTTTTACGTAACATATAAATAATAGAAATACAAAGATTATTGATATGGCGTAGTAGATAATCATAATGTTTCCCTAGCCGCGTACACAATGGTCCATTATGAACGATTACAAATGTAATCCTTATACGAATAGGTATGCGATGAATATTTACAATAGATTTAGTCACGAACTGAATAACTTATACAATAATAAAGTAAATAAATTTTAATCCTGGAAGGATATTCTTAAAGAAAATTGTTTGCCTCAGTTTGAGTAACTTATTATAAAATTAATAGCAAAATAACAGACACTCCCGAGAACAGTTCAAAGAAACATGTTTACGTATATAACAATAAGAAACAAAAACAAAGATAATGTATAAAAACATTAAATAAAATACTTAAACTAACAAGAAAAAGTAATTCGTTAATCCTTTCACAGAAACTCGAATATCCATGACATACGTCTACCCATGTCGAGACAAATAAATCACATTCTGGTGTCGATGTCAGTAGAAGATTCAGAATTGCCAGGGCGTGGACCAAGGGAGAGTAACGGAGAGTAAGAATGAGAAACGGTGCGTGCAGACGGGACCTCCAACAATCTGTGTCCACGCGGTCTCAGTTGGTATTTGGACACGGGAGGAATAAAAAGGCAAAAATAATACACCAATATGAATCATCGCAATCATCATCTCAATGCCAAGATCCCATTGATTTCGGATCACCTCAGTATCTATTTTTTCCACGAATTCTTACAGTTTTTATCTCATTGCTAGCTTCATGCTTTTCCTATCAGATCATGTTCCACACAATCTATCCATCTTTACTAATGCCATCAACATTACCATTTACAAAATCTATTTTGAAATCAGAATCACTCTCCACCGACACTGTATTTCGATAAAAAGCATAAATAAATGCTTTTACTTTTAAAGCAGTGCGCGTAACTGCCTCGTTTTAAGCAATAACATTGCCTCGAAAGTAGTAGAAAATGTTTATGTCTGCCTCTGACCTGACCTCTGCCTTGTAATAAGTAACTTTTGTCGTATCTTTACTGTAGTACTTTATGATTTTTCTATGCTAATCCGTGAGGGTATTGTTGGGAGCTATTTGGGGAATGCTAACAAAAGGAAATGTTTGACCGTTTGACTACAGAACAACTGCAATATGTTTCTTTAAAACATTTAATATTCTTAATGGAAAAGAAAAAAACATACAGGCTTCTATTAGATAGTGATTAGCCAAGTATAGTTTGTTCTGGAAGTCTCCGTAGGAGGCACAGCGTGGATATCTGTGAAATATAATGTATTTTTGTTAATAAGTCACTGGTTCGTCAGCAATTTCAAGC
The DNA here is from genome assembly GCA_947578425.1 of Eugnorisma glareosa. NCBI lineage: Eukaryota > Metazoa > Arthropoda > Insecta > Lepidoptera > Noctuidae > Eugnorisma > Eugnorisma glareosa. The sequence continues at coordinate 10,398,293 of OX387960.1, read as the reverse complement.
CGCTAACACATCAAGTACTAGGAATCAATAGAAGTCAATTGAAGTAAATACAATTAAACTCGACAGCCAAAAGGCAGCCATAATGATAGCAGAAAGAGTCAAAAGTGTATTGGATTGACAAACGCTACTGAAAAGCGTTTCGAAACCCATCATTCGACAACAATAATGGTAGAAACTCTGAGACGAAGATCTAAAGCTGGACAAATTCATCATCTGCCTAGCCTTTTCCATTCTAACCGAATGCAGCTTAATACTATAATTTATATGGAGGTACAGACTGCTTATCTGATCTCCGCAACCCAGATAGTACTGGGTAATACGAAACCCATTGGTAAGACTGATCATCAGACTTTCGGGGCACTGACTACATGTAATGACTGTTAAAGATCTACAAATGACAGCCGGGACTAGCCAAGGCACGGAGGAAACTCGGAATGTGATGGATGGTCACCCATCCATTGATTGACCTTGACAAGCGCTGCTTAACCTTGAAGATCGACGTGTCTATCTGTTATTATTTAGCCACGAGTTAGACAAAGTCTGGTAACAAAATTGTATTACTAAACCCAGACTCGTAAAGTTGCATTTCGTACACACATGGTTATCCTAATAATGCGTTACTTGTACCATTAGCACGTCTTGTACCAAATAAACGTTAGCCGCTTCTGATACTTTCACGTGAAATGAAATGATGACCGCATTTTAACTTTGTAGTTAAGATTCTGGATACAAAGGCCGTGGGTTCAATTCTCGGTGGAATCAAATTGTTCGGTCTTACAGGTCAGGCTGGATTGTAACATTTAAGTACTAAGACAAGTTATAAATAACTGTAGGCTGTTACTTGTAAAATAAAGAGATTTTGTAAAGGAAACAACTTATCCAAAAAAATTACTACTCAGTAAAAGAATATAAAGTCTACCATAAAGTAACGTTTTTCTCTCATATACAAAAGTGGCGATCTGTCCTACACAAACAATAAGATTTTAGTCTATCTAACTCCATATAAAATTAACATTTGTAGGTACCTGAAAAAAGATGACACTAATGTTGCTGAATAGTATGTAATGTATTCAATTCATTAATTTTGACAAACTATAATTCTCTATTAAATTGTAATAATATAAAAGAAAGTAATTACGTAATCAATGTTTAATGCATGATAATTTAGGGGCAAACGAATGATAAATTGCAATACTTGTAAAAGGCTGCTAAGTTATAAGTACTAACATAACCTAACACCACATTGTAAACTTAGTTCGCAATAAATGTTTTGACTTTGACTTTGAACAATTGAAATCCTATATGAAAGAAGGCTTTTCAAGAAGGTCCTGTCAAACTGGTACGGACAAATTGTGGACCGGTTGCGGACAGATGCTTCAGTCGTTACATATTTGCATGGAGGTGCCCATGTCCCGACGGATATTCTAAATTTATGCATGCAGTTTTTTCTGTTCTAAGGCTTTTCATACCATAATAAAATACAATTATGCCTAAAAATATAGATTTATGATACTTATTCGTAATTTATTTATTAGTTAATTTGGAAAAATTAATGCTTTCCTATTAATATGAATCCATCGATTTTATAACAAAATAGTCAAAAATAAAAATGAAGAAAATCAACAACCTACCTGTTTCTTTGAGATTCATTTTATAGTCTGTTAGGTTCAATAATATAAGAACGTCTGAGTCCAGATTTCATCAAAATATCAAGTTACATCAAGTCTTGCAGTTATTATATTCTGCCTTATAAGCTGTGTTCACAATAATATGAAAATCTAACATTACTAGAATACAATAAGGATGTTGAATCGGTTGGTATACGTTTCTCTGTTGTGCGCTTAGGGTAGGCTTCCACGGTTCATTTTTAATCGAAGAAAAAGTCGGTGGTGAAAATGTGAACACAATATTTTAAAATGGATCAATAAAATATTTGGAAGGTTATTCATATCAGCTGTAACTGTTAATAAAAGAGAATAATGTTTTTCTAGAATTATTCTGAACTAACCAAAATATATTTCCTCCAGTTTTTTACAGGGGAGAAATCTTCAAATTGAGCAGCCCCTTTAAATAAAGAGAAAAAAAACCTATCTGTTGAGTTCAGTTTAAATTAACATTCTCGATTCGTACCTATCAAAAACTGCATGATTTTACAAATCGAAGCCTACAAATAAGAAAAAAAAAACAATCAATACAAGGCGATGGATCATTAAATGGAAAAGAACCTCAAAAAAATCTAGACTAATTAATACTTTATTTCTCCTACTACTGCCAATTCAGACACGTTATAATTTGTAAAGCTCGTAACTCATATTAATCATAGTTATTAAAGTTATATTTTGAGACAAACGACAGGACTTTGACCTCTACAATAGGTTGCCTACCTACGTATTATTAAATATCTTGTTATCTACCACTTTTTTCTGCATTAATCTCAGACATAGGTATCAAAAACGCAAGGTGAATATTAAAAAGTGTTTAGGATGATAATATTTACAATTAATATGTGGATTTTAACCGATGACTCAAGTGTTGGGAAATTAATGAAAAAACAATCATTTTTTCCTTCAAAACCCTTTGAATCCCTGTTTTATAATAACATAAAAACGTCAAAAAAAACTAACAACAAAAAAAACCGTATCAGAAAATAAGTCATACCTACAGCGGACTGGTCCGCTTTTGTGTACCCCGCACTAAGCCCTCTGACTTGTAAGTTACAAGCGGCACCGTATCGTTCGACAATCTAGAAAAACCCTATTAATGCTTATAATTAGACCTACAACGCCTGTTTTATTAATGTTTGGCGACAAATCTGAACACTTCGTTTTACCCCAAAACTTTTCTAAGGCTTGTTCTAGATGAAAAATAAATGTCAAAAAAAACCAACAAAATAAAACCATATCACAAACTAAGTCATACAAATTCAGTACGCGTCTACCCCGCTCTAAGCCATCCGACTTGTAAGTTACTAGCGACACCGCGTCACTCGACAATCAAGGTAGGTTTTGCAAGAAATCCGAAGTGGACGCACGGCCTTATACGGCTAGGTAGACGATCTAAAAACTGGAACGCAGCCTGTCTTAGAGCGTACTATTGTGGGACTATTTATTGTCCTGATGATAATTGTTTTTAGCTTCGAAAGTTGCGGTAACTGGATAAACGTTGGAACTTAGATGATTCTTGTTGTAAGTGCGTACTGTTTTCTCTTGGTTGGAGAGATTTTGTTTAGTTAGTATGGTGGTATTCCTTAATTATTGTTATTTAATCAATTTATTTAAACTTCATGTACAATAATGGTACAGACGCCTGCACATCAAGCTACTACAATCTGTCACATTTATCTAATAGATTTTCCACTTTATCTATATAGCATTAGGTTCAAGGTTAATTGGGAACATTTGACAGTTCGGGTAGCTTGATGTGCTTCTGTACATAGGCGGACTTAATGCAACAAGGCATTCTCTACCAGTCAAACTTTGGTTTAAATAAGAAAACATCGTGTCATGGTACAAAATAAATATCTGAAAAAACAACTTCCTACTTTCGAAAAAATAATAATAATATTAATCGCAGTGTAATGTAAAAAAAAGGAGTATGTGTAAATGTGTCCTTCAGTATAATGCACCCTAGTAGATCTTTGAAAACTTCAAGTCATGAATATGAACGCAATATTCATGTTGCTAAATTGTCAAACCATTCAGATAACTAGAAAGAATCTGCAGAAGGAAAAAAAGGGAGAAGAAAAATAATTATGACCCATGAACTAAAACTTAAAAAAAGCGTTGAGACACAGCATTGGATCCATTGCCAGCATACACATCCACATTCACACACATCACACACCCACACACACATATTCCACTTGTACGTTCTTCACATGAGAATTCAGGTCCTCTTGCTTAAAAGCTAATAACGGTACACTATACAACAAAAACCTAAGAAATTACAACAACAATAATATTTATTTATTATTTATTTATTTAAACTTCATGTACAATAGTGGTACATAGGCGGACTTAATGCCATTAGGCATTCTCTACCAGTCAACCTTTGGGTTCAATACGAAAACGCTGTGGTAGGGTACAAAATAACTATATAAAAAAAAAGAAAAACTAAATATTTATGTACTTATAGTGATACTAATACACATAATATATTGAAACTACCTCCGTTAATACCTACAAATGACTGCACACATCTTGAAATTCACATCTCGTCTTTAATTCACAATAATACATTTGCAGTAGTTAAAAAACGTCATTATGAACCATCAATGGGTGAGTAAAACAGTAGAATAGGCTTACACTGCAGTGCAATAATAACTGACACACAGTCATACAGGACAAAAAGTTAATGAGTTGAGGTGATCCTCCATATAGAGCGCGGCGATGGAGAGGCGAAACAATCTTTAAAAGCTATCAAATGTCAGAAAACGAAGGAATTGGAGACAATCGTATTGTTTTTATTGCAAGGGTGTTAGTTTTGGTAAGGCATTGATTAACATGCGATTTCTTTGCAATCATTTCTGGATGCGACTTGCTCAGACAGACCAGAGAAGCCTGATACAAAATGGACTAGTTGTATACTCAGCAATAGGCGAAATAAGACTAGCAACAATGATGATGACGAATTTCTTGAAACTTTAATAAAAGAAACCTAAATATATGTTAAAGAATCTTTCATTCTACTCAACTATATTTGGTAAGTATCCTAAGCCACTGTTATCGAAATAATAAATAATCACTCCATAAGTTTAATCTTGAGACTAGTAAGGAAAATAATATGTCACGTTTAAACATTACAGAATAGATTAAAAAACAGTATCTTGACAAGAGTTTCAAAATCAAAATGCTAGTCTTAGAAAGCATAGAAACTCAGCTTGCACAAACGTGCCATAAGACAAACATTATGCCTAACTAAATGAATGAACCATGATCTATTACAAAGATAAAATATTTACGAGCGATAAATTACAGCTCCTTCAGTAGTGGACGGTCAGCTTTAGGTCGCAGATGAAACACATACATTAAACATTGATAGAGGGAAATGAGAAACCACATGTCAGGTGAAAGGTCTATCTAGGAAACAATATTGCAAATACAATTTATCGTAATAGGATTTATACATCGATTTATGTACTGTAAACTAGGTTTTAGTGAGCTTTGTCTGTGAGAATTTTCTTTGCCGTGATGTAACTTAGTTAAAAGGAGATACGCAATTTGAATGTGCGTCCGCGTAATCAATTTATAGGCCCTCTTTTGTTTCATGAGACTTTATTGTGTACTATCGATTTATATCATGTTTAAGGCATCGATTTACGTAAGTTATAGCTTAATAATGTTGAGATTAAAATAATAAGAAAAACTGCCTTTTATGAAACGTTTTACATTAATTATGGATTTCACCCAAACATACATAGAACTTAAACATTAAATTCCTGCCCTGCTGTGATTTGGGGTCGGCGCAATATGTTTTTTCTTCCATTCTCCCCTGTCCATTCTGTCCTGTCCTGTCATTCTCATCACGCTATTATCCACTCCTTTTTCATTCATATCATCAATATTTATATTCATCACTCTTATAGTCACATGTGTTACATGAAACGTAAACATAACTGGCACAAATTTTGGGTGTACTTATATATATACATCTGTTTCTAACCCGAAAGCAGACGTGATGTTATGATAAGATATGATAAATTGTTACATTTTGATTAACAAAACAAATAATCTAAATAACACAAAAATCATAAACGCAAAACAATCAAACTCGAAACAAAAGCACACCACTAAAACAAAACAACAACTGAAAACAACATAAAATAAACAATAAACACAAATAAACTCAAAAACATTGGAACAGGAGCCGCGGCGTTGCGTGCGCGCAGCGTTCCGTTTCGCACGAGAGGGGCTCAACTTTTTGTAGCATCCCATAATCGAAGCAGTAAATTGAAACCTCCGTTCGATAATGCACAGATTACAGTGTATTATTTGTTATCTATATTTATTTAACGTGTAATTTCACAATTTTATTCGTATAGTTGTGTTTTGGGTGGGGGAAGATAAGCGCGAAAAGGTGGTTATACTAAATTAATATGTTTAATAAAAGTGTGACCATTGATGCAAGTCGGATTTCGATCTAAAATCTAAACAAATAATTAAAATTGGAGTGTCTGTTTGTAATAACAGCTTATTACTGAATGCAAATGAAAATATATTCGGCACTTATTTTTCAATTTTGACTGTCTTTCTGTCTGTTTGTTCCAGCTAATCTCCGAAACGGCTGGGCCGATTTTGACGGGATTTTTACTGGCAGATACCTGATGTTATGAGGTCTAACATAGCAAGAAAACCCTTGAAATTGTTGATAAAAAGCGATTTCAAGAGGAAAGTAATAATTTCACGCGAACAAAGGCCGCGGGCAACAGCTAGTATAACATAAACTGTCACTTACGGGATATCTTCCGTGATTATCCTTTATTCTGAGCTCCCGATATCTCGACGCTGTTGCTCAGAATAATGGATAATCACGGAAGATATCCCGTAAGTGACGATATAAGTTTAGTTATAAATCGTGAAAGCTTTATACAGTGTTCATTGAAATTATTAACTTATTACGTCCCCTCTTTAAGTCAAGGGCGTACAAAGAAGGTATGACTTTATGAAGCATAAACATTGATTACCGGTGAATTCAAAGTTAATACATTAATTTATTAGACACCCAAAGTTGCTAAATAAAGAGACATAACACATCACGTTTGTAAGACAAGAAGGTAAATCTATAATAAATCCACATTTAAATTCAAATATAGAAAAAGACAACAAGCTAATCACGGCAGCGAACTAAATGTATGTATTATTTCACAAAGGGCCGCTCGGTCGATCTTTAGATTAAGCCGTGCTTGCCTTGGTTGGTCTGTGGATGGGTGACAGCCCATTACATACCGAGTTTCCTCCGTGCCTTGGAAAGCACGTTAAGCCGTTGGCCCCGGCTGTCATTTGTAGATCTTTGACAGTCGTCAAAGGTAGTCAGTGGCCCAAAAAGTCTGACAACCAGTCTTACCAAGGGGTATCGTATTACCCAGTACTAATTGGGTTGTGGAGGTTAGATAGGCAGTCGCATATTCGGCTGCAGTCGGTTAGACTGGAAGCCCACAGATGATGATGTTCTGTCATTGTTAATATTTCATAGCACTGATGACAGTGAAAGGTTTTGAACGCGGTTTAGTCAGATAGGCAGTCGCTCCATGTAAAATACTGGTATTCAGCTGCATCCAGTTAGACTGGAAGCCGACCCCAACATAGTTCTGTTGGGACAAGGCTAGGCAGATGATGATTATTTCACAATATGATGGAATAAACAATAAGCCTGGAATAGCATTTAACCATACACAGAAAACAAAAGACTACCTACATATCACCGTTCTAAATATATTATATTATATCTAACTGCCAACGTAGGACCTGCGGAGTTAGTTAATTCTCCCCCAGGTCACTAGGGTAGTAAGATACAATAATCTTTACAGGGTCAGTAAGTATTTAAGTGAATATAAACAGAACATAAGTGATAAGTGAGTCTATAATCATTGGGTGGAGATTCATTTTAGTCTATTCAGTTTAAACGATTATTTCATTTAAACTGAACAGACTAAAATTAACGACTATAATATGCTGAAAACTATTTCTGGATTAAATCTAGATAATGATTCAATCAAGATAAGTTATTGTAAATAGTATTCTAAAAAGGAAGAAATAACATTTAATTAGTGGGTTGGACAACGTCCTGTGAATTCGACTGGATTGTCGGCCATTCAAAGATATACATACAATAAGTAAAAAAATAACTAAACGAACTTTAGCCTTATAATTATTAGCCCACGTGTTTCGGACTTAAACAAATCAAGTGCTTGCCTCTCCCTCCTTCAAGCTCTCGTTCTACTATAAAAAATCAGGTTCCATTATGAGGTAGTAAGTAGGAGGCTATAGTCCAGTCATTTTAGACATTTAGAAATGCATATGAACCGCAGCATCAAAGTCATTATAAATTCCTAATACCTTTATTTATGTTTATGGTAAATGAACCAAAATGGTAACCGACGGATCACAAATTATTGAAATTATATTATACACACAGCTTCAAAAAGAACCACAAAAGCTGATTGTAATCAATTATTCCGCCAAATAATATAAATATCCAAATGGTGTAGATTATCGCGAAATCAATGTGACAATATTTTATTTGTTATATTAATGTGATCGAATTTTAGTACGCATATCCTCAACATAATCTAAATAATTAATTGAAATTAGTTCATTAATTTTGCATTAAATTGATATTAAAGTGAAGAGACACATAAATAAATAATAATAATAATATCAAATAATGGACAAAGAATACATGAAAAAAACACTGAGGCCCTAAAGTGCCATTAAATTTAACAATATCGGAAGAACAAATGTTACCAATCTAAAAAGCAAAAAGTGTCATACTAAAAACTGTTATATTTGTTAACAACACTTAATCTTACACTGAAAAGTTAATCTTAAGCTATGTTCGGTAAGTATTTAAAAAAATATAATTTTCCAAGCATTTTTATATATGGCCACCATTTTTATCCTTTTGTCTTTTTTTATTCTTTAATCATTAATGTGATGTGATAGAAAGTAATCTTCGTAAAAGCCCAAAATTTCCTATAAAATAAGTTTTATTCATTACTTGCTTCCCGATTTTATTCAAATGTGGCAAAAAAAAAGATACAGCGAGCTTAATTTTTCTCTACTTAAAAACTAACGCAAACCCAAAATATTTAAAAATGATGGCTGAAATAAACATAACACTTTCTAGTCAATAATTGAAAATAACGCAACGTGTGAAATAGCCATGCACTCATGCGGTGTCCATAATGCTTAAGTTTAAAATAAAGAAACTTAGACATAAAAGTTACACCTGTTCGTTCCATTCCACACTGCAATACTTAGAGAGAATTAAGACTGTCTTACACGATACTTATTTTGTGTGGTAGTGTAATACGAATTCGGTAAAGAATATTTTTTCGCCTGGAACATTTTTTTAATAAATTTATGTATATAAACTTCTCGAAAAAAAATCGAATGACATTTTTTTTAGTTTTCCAATACATTAGCTGTTGTTTTTACCCAACTCCGTCGAAGCGAAAACGAAGGGTTATGATTTTATCAGTCTATGAATGTATGTTTGTATTTACGTAGGTATGTTCCTTCATAGCGCCTAAACTATTAATCCGATTTTGATGAATAAGGTGTCAATCGATTGTTATTATGGCACAACAAACGCTACATTTTAACCGACTTTAACAATAGGAGTAGCCGATTTTACCTTGTAAACCCCAAATTTAGTTATACCATGATTTTTCAGTAGTCGCATGATTTAGTTGTAGTATACCACACAACTTCTTTTTCATATAAATAATTATCAGAACGCTAAGGTTTTAATCGTTGAAGAAGTAAATATCGCACAAAGGCAGACTCAATGCCGTAGGGACTAATACTGTCACTGAAAAGTAATTCAGAGATTAAAATAGTAACTTCAATTATGACGATTAATAACTATTAGTGTGTAGCAGCTGTTATCAAAAGTTTTTTAGTATCCGATGTGACATCTATGGTCTGATATATTATTATGAGGTCCCATTGATTTTTATCAATAATGAGTGGTTAGTGTTATGCAAATTATCTTACAACATAACATTCCAGCAAGCCAGGTAGTTTAGCTACCTAACCAGCGGCACATGTATTGTGAGTGCAAGGTTTTATTTCAAGATAACACAATGTATGTGAATCAATACAGGTTGCAAGATACCTACGAGAAATGCTACAGGCTAACTTAACTGCAACTTAGTGCTTGCAGATAGCTCCCGCGGTCAGATTATGTGTTAATTAATAGTTTCTTTTCTGAAACTACAATTTTTTCTTTTTCAAGAAAAATAAAGTTATGTTTTTTTTTGTATGTTAGGTTCGTTCGTTTTTTTAAATTTTGTTAGTGATTGTAATCTTGTGAAACTTATTCTGTCATTTGCGGGATATCTTCCGTGACAATCAATTATTTTGAACTACCGATAATCAGAGAGTAATCAATGGTTAGTTTATTTTTAAACTGTGAAAGCTTAAAGGTCTATCCACAAATATCAGGGCCGTGCCCGTGACGTGACAGGGCCGTGGACGAATCTATGTAGGCACTGAAGCTTCGTCGCCGGCCCGGGCACGGACGTGTGTCAAACGAGTTCATATAAAATGTACACACCGAATTTTTTTTGAGGGCACGGTCCGTCCACGGCCCGGGTTTGTGTAGATACACCTTAAATCAGTCTTTATAATCCATGTGTTAACGAATCTTTTAAAGGTAACAGTTATCTAATTACTAATGACTAAAAGATAAAGTTAAATAATACCAATCTAGCTAGAAATGAGCTAAAACGATCCAGGGGGGTTAGATGGCGCTAGACGACCTGTATAACTCTGTGTCTTTCCCAAACTCGAATTACTCCTGCTTTAAGACGTCATAGTAGGCCACCAGGTTCCATTCCAATCAGTTCTCACGTTTTTCCGAACAATACTAAATAATACTGACGAAATCATAAATAATATCAAGCACTGATAAGAAATAAAACTACGAAACTGTTTATGTTCAAAATAAATGGCCTAATAAAAAATTGCATCGAAAACGTTTCATCGATTATCGGACTCGTTACTCGGACAAATCATTCGATTTGCATTATTTACAGAAAGGATTAATAAGTAGTAATAACGTTATCAATTTTATAACTTATGTACTATGTATGAAACGGAAAAATGTTGTTGTTGCATATAAAATTGTGTAAAAAAAGTCACATAAGCTTTACAGTCTTCTAACTACTTCACTATTATTTTACCTCTGACAGCAGCTATCCAAAAACAGCCTTATTATAACAAGAATTACAAAAAAAAAATTCATTGTGAATTTTATCAGTGCCAGCACCGAAGCAACCTTGCTATTACAAAAATAGAGATCACTATGGTCATGACAGATAAGCAAAGTCAGTGGTTAAATACCTGTGAAAATACTGTAGTTTCTTGGTAGCAAGTTGGCCTGCGCTTGCGACGCCGAACGGCTTAATCAACGTTCTTAGGAAAGACTTCAACGCGATACAATATTTCTTGAGATAGTTTTTGGAAGAAAATGTTTCTTTGTTTCGACGGAAAGGACAGTTTAAATAGAATTAAAGTATATATAAGTAAGAAATTATCTTAAAACAATTAAAATATTTCAAAACCGACTTCATAAAAGGGTGTTATTTATTGTAATACGTACACACTTTATTATTTAAGTCTGCGAGTTTATACCTTAATAGTGGGATAAGTTATTTACAAGAAACGTAAAATCCGATGACTGTTTTAAACGGCGGAAAAACCTAGCTACAATACTTTTATTAGTTTTTGTATTATTATGAAATCTCTAATAATATATTATAATATAATATTATAATGAGGTAACATTTGTAAGTTTGTATGAAGGGGGTAATCTCTGGATCTACTGAACCGATTCTGAAAATTCTTTCACTAATAGGAAGCTACATTATCCCCGAGTGCCATAGACTATATACTTACAACGTGTCCGTGGTATAATTTCCGAGCAAAACGTGAGCGAAACCGCGAGCAACAGCTAGTAATAGTTTTCAAATCATAAATCGAAATTTAACAAATTCTAGTTTTGTTTTAATTAATTGCACTGAATTGAAATAGATTCTATCGTTTCTTATGCAAATAAAATTAATTGAGTACATACCTACTATCGATATTTTATTCTAAATTGGTATTTTATTGAACCGTTATTTGTCTGAGTTAGTTGAACTGCAACTTGCATTTTTTGCATTTTTGTGCAAATTTCTTTTGCATTTGTAAACTAGACGAAGATAAGAGTTGTTTGACGTAGACAAGACTATAAATTTTAACGTTAAGGATATTTAATTTAGTAGGTAGTATGAAATTTTCGAAGAGATAAGCATTTTTATTTCCAATCTTACATCTTCCTAATACAGACCAAATTGACAATTTATTGTTAAATCCTTTCAGATGTAAGAATTTAGATTTTTACGTATAAAATTCAATCAATTTATTTCAAGGCCATAGAAGGCTCTTTTAAATGACAAAATTTACAATATAAAAATAAATTAACAATAAGGTAACTACATAGTAAAACATATGGGTAGGGTATGATATATTGAACATTATAATATTATTACTTAGGCAAAGGTTATTTACTTTATTTACAAAAGGTAGGGTATTAAATTAAACGCCTTTTTCTCAAAACTTAATAACACAACACCAGAAATACCATCTAAATGACAAAAAGGAGTCTCTCTCTAGCTCTAATTACATCTACATTTCAACAACAAAAACCTATGTCAGAATTAGCCGCGCTACTTGACGTTAGCTTTCATCTGACACCTTTTTATCGGTTGCCATGGTTACCAAACAGTCTCGGTCCACTGCCAGATAACAGGTTGTAACAAAAGACCACTTTATATCTATTTGTTTGTGCATGTGTGAAGGAAAAGTGATACTTGTTCCTAGTGTATTATTGATGTAGAGAGAATTTCACATGTCTTCGTTTTGCGCGAGATAATGATCACATGTATGGTTTTGATTAACTAATAGCGAGGAAACGTCTGGACCTTCAATGTTGAGTTCAGGTTAAAACCTGAATGTGAAAAGACTATGTTATGACTACCAGTATCTACCTAGGAACTTATACGTTCAATATAACGGTGAAGGAAAACATGGTAAGGAAGCCGACATGCCCTAGAACCAACAAGATGAAGAAGCAGAAGAAAACAAGTTGAAGATGTAGGTAAGACGTACACGAAACCGCACTCTCTGAGGAGGTCTGTGTTTATTAAATATTGATTATGCCTATATTTATAGGCACTAAAACGTAATTTTTTTAACACATCAATCGTTTGCTTATGTAAAAGAAGATAAAAGCGACTAAGTATTTTAAATTATTTAAAATGCGACGGCTGTTGGAGATCTCTATGTTAATCTCATTTCATTCGCGGAAAAAGATGTAGTTGCGCTATTCTTATAAAAAAAAATTGTCGTAAAACATTAATTAACCCGAAAAATCTCTCTACAGCTTTAAAATACCAACGGAAACTACTATAATTTAGCAATTTCTTATACTGTTTAACGGATAAATGCCGCCGAAGTGAGCAGCTTCTTGAATTTCTGGGAATTACCGACGATACTACTTACTTGTAATAGGAATTCCCAAGAACATCACCAATGGATTTGACCACAGAATAGATTTGCTTACTCTTAAGCTCATAATTTACTGTTAACAAATATTAATGTTTGTATAATTAAGCGGTAAAAAGTATGTATCAAGAGTTCGTAAGAACAATGGTGGATTTGTGATCAGTTTAACGCTTTCACAGACTAAACTTCTTCGGAATATTTGTAACTAGCGACCTGCCCCGGCTTCGCACGGGTGCAACGTTATACATTAAACCTTCCCCTTGAATCACTCTATCTATTTAAAAAAACCGCATCAAAATCCGTTGCGTAGTTTTAAAGATCTAAGCATAGGTACATAGGGACAGACAGCGGGAAGCGACTTTGTTTTATACTATGTAGTGATAGTACAAAATCATACAACAAAATAAACCAAATGGTGATTGTTTAATGAAGATATAACAGCCGTATTGGTTTATCTTCAACGGTAAGCATCGCATGCCAAAGAAGATCCGTGGAACTTCCACTCCTTCATGCCTTGGTCCCGGCTGTCATTCGTAGATCTTTGAAAGTGGTTACAGGTAGTCACTATAGAGAACCCAAAATTCTGTCAATCGGTCTTATTAATAGGCATCTTCTTGCCCAGTAACTAGTCGCTCCATCTAAAATACTAATGTTAAGACTAGATAGATGACTGTTTGTTCCTCATCCCAATGGCAAATTATAAAGTCTTACCGGTAAGATTGCATAAAATGTCAAGACTATTTAAACATAATTCCAAATCGAGCATTAGTACTTATTGAAATCGAGTATTCTGTGCACGCTAATCTTAACATTATCTTCCTTTTATTTGGCATCTACCTATTTATTTCGGTAGCTGATATTGAATTGGTGTACTAGCGACCTGTCAAAATTGACAATACATTTTATACTTTTGGTAGCTTCGATACGTCGGCGTCGGGGTCTCAAGTCAAAATCTTTATTTTTATTGTTGTTTTATTAGCGATATCATGATAAAAGCTTTGAAAACACACACCTTTAGGTAACTGTCAATAAAGTAATGTTTTCCTATTTAATTTTATTCTGAACATTAATAAGATAACGGTTAAACATCATTTAGAAGTATCTAGTTGCTAGTAGGTACTTTAACTTTTAATGAGAAGCGCTTTTCTATTTAAACATTTAATAAAATATTGAAATCAATGTGTTATCACACGCAGGAACCGTCGTAAGATTAATTAGTTAATCAATTAACACTAAAAATTTATTCGGAACTTTGATTCTTGTTTTTCGAACCTAAGTACGGTAAACAAGGTCTTAATAGATTTGCGATTACACCTGCCGTCGTGTAAAAAGCAACATAGCAGATTTCAACTCAAATAACTATGTTTATTGTATAAAATCTTTCAATAAATAAGGGCTCTTAACAGTTACAAATGCAACATAAACTGGTGTTTATATTACCGTATTTATGTTACCGACAAAAGGTGCACATACCTTATAGTCCTCTGTTATTAAAAGCTAATTACACTTCACTAGAAGTTATTTCACAAGTCACATCAGGTTACATACACTCGGGCACTCTCACAGATCTAGGTATTACAATATGTCAACATAGTCCACTGTACCTAAACAAAACAATGTTTAATTTGTTTATCATCAAAAATTATTCACTCCAAGTCTCTATGCAAGTTACAGGTGTAACGTAAACGCACAAGTTACAGCCATACATTACCTAAACATCCGAAAAAAAAATGTTTTTCGAAACGTAACATTCCGCGTTTCATTTTCCGATCGCGTCGCCGTATAAGGGCGCGTCAAAAACGCGACTGTGTGCGTAACAACCTGACCATAAGCTTGCGTAGACGCAACTGAAATCACCTTGCAAGGCCCACTATACCTCTCTCGCTCTAAACATGTTTCTGTCTCTTTCTAGCGGGCATTGTGCTCGGTCCAGCGAGTGGTACGCAACTTGACAATAAATTACGTATAGGAATCTAATCAGTTTAATAGATGTGAGATTTTTTTTTAAAGTTCTGAGTCTGACCGTTCCTAATGGTTGGTTGGCGATGGTTGAAGAACAAGGATTACGGTGAAAACGTAGTGTTTGCCTATGACGGTGCGGTTAGGAAACGAGGCTTCTATATAAGTGCGGTGACTGACTGAGGTCAGTTCGCGCATATTTTTTGCTATTTCATCGTACATTGTATGTAGATTGGATTTTTCTTGATGACCATGTTTATTATGTCTGGATTTTATCTACTTTTTCGACGCTGTTACAGTTATTAATTAGTAGTGAGGTTTTCTTTTCACAATGAATAACTTTTAATTAAACCAAGAAATCATCGATGACCCGGGGACATGGCGACGGTTAGGGGAAGCATAATTATTTCAAACGGTAGACGTCTTTTGTCTTAATGTATGATGGTGATATTGATGAACAACTCAAAGCATGTTGTTGTTAATCATCTTTAATTAAAATAAATCTTCTATTTACCTAGATACAAATGAAAACAGGATCCAATCCAACAACATTCTGTTTCTCACAATGCCAGACGAGAAGGAGATCAAGATCGGCCATTAAGTTGCAAAATAGAAAGGATTACGACTCTACACTCTTATATTACATTAAAACTTAGTTCTAATGGAAGGAATCCTGGTTAAGATAATCATCTGTTTGTGCAGATCAGTTTACATGTTACTAGCAAGATTACTTTAGTTTCTTACTAGTTTTATCTTGCGACTTCGCCTGCCTCCTTTGTGAATGTGGATAATGTAATCAATGATTTTTCTTGATTCTAAAAAATTAAAGCGAATCACTAATCAAAACCCTACTTAGGAGTTGATGTTTTTATTCAAGCCAAGAATCTTCACCAGAACCTAGACAAAATGACGTTTTATTGAAAAAAAAAAAACGGTGAAGGAAATTTCATGTGTTACCGAATAACTCAAACGGCTTCAAATAGTTGACCCAGTAAAGTATATAATATTCAGAACCACTAAAATGACGTAAGTGCACTTACAATGTAACATACTTTAAAGGTGTCTGGGACGGTCAGGACCGGTCAATGTGGGACACTTGGGGGAGGCTTATTTCCAGCAATGGGCGTCTTTCGGCTAAAATGATGATGATGATGATGAAAGGTGTCTGGCAGGGGGTTTTCACCAGACAAAGTGTCTGGCGGTGGACGAGTTAAATCATCGTAGCCCTTAAGTAATATTAGAAAATCACGCTTTGTAGTATGACGTAACTTATCAGCTATTTAGCACAACTTTGTTACCTGATATCTGCCAAAACCACTACGACCGATTTTTCATAATATTCAATTGTTTTTACCTACAAAACTTTTTCTGTGGAATTACCTTACAATTACAAAAAAAAAGTTTCAGGTATTATAAAATGACGCTAGTCTGGCGGTCACGAGATCTCCCGGATCTTTAGACTGTTTTCTTCGCTTCAAGTTCAGATACGTTATATTTTTCGGTAGAGTCATCATCTGCCTAGCCTTTTCCTAACTAAGTTGGGGTCGGCTTCCAGTCTAACCGGATTCAGCTGATTACCAGTATTTTACATGAAGCGACTGCCTATCTGACCTCCACAACCCGGTTAGTACTGGGTAATATGATACCCCTTGGTAAGACTGGTGTCAGACTTTTGGGCCACTGACTACCAGTTACGACTGTCAAAGATGTACAAATTGCTGCCGGGACCAACGGCTTAACGTGTTTTCTGAGGCACGGAGGAAAATTGGTATGTAATGGGTGGTCATCCATCCACAGACCAACCTAGGCAAGCGCGGCTTAACCTGAAGATTGATCCGAGCAGCTGTTAATAATTTGGCCACGAGCTCCTCGGATTTTTCGGAAGAGTATTTAATTAATAATATACCCCCCCCCCCCCTGACCCCCTTACCCCTATTAGTTGTTATTAAGTAGGCAATACAATCTTTGGGACTGACCCCGCTCTAGTTTTTCAAAGGTATGCCTATTACCTCCAAAAAAAAAACATAAATATGAGACAATTTTAGTACAAAAAATGTACTATTCTCTAAAATTCTTCAATTGCAATTATTAGCTGATCGTAATATAGATAAGTAATAAAACAATGAAGTTTCATTACAAGTTAAATAACTGCATCATTATGACGTAACATTTAAGCATTCACATAAACAATAGCCATATATCCAATCAAGTATTGCCTACATTAAGTTACAAAGCTAGTAATTGGCGTTAAGCAACAAATCGCAAGGGTTCATGTTCGATTCCCGGGTCAAACAGCCGGTGATTTTACGATATACCTACTCATTAAGTATTCAAATGCGATTTTCTTGTTAAAATGGAAACTTGTAAGATAGTAATATTATCTTATTAATTGAAAAGGTAGCCTTTAACGTTATTATTAATTGTATAAGTAATTTGTTTTATAGTGTCATTAAATTATTGTATTGACATTTACTACTGTACTTGTTTAAGATCTTGAAGTAACGCTGGTTACTAAACTTCAGTTGTTAAAGAGTAAATGGGGTAAGCGTTTAATTGTAACCACTTTAAATAAACAATTTTTTTTGGATATGCACCTACCTGTGGCTGCTAGCATGCAGCTTGCCATACTGCTAGCCTGGTCATCCCACCGCTGGACAAAGGTACCCCATGACTTCATGCTCTTCAGGTCTAATGTCGTTGTTTTGACAAGCTTGTCCCCCACCATCTGCTATGCTAAATAAAATCTTAGAAATATGATTATTTTAAACTCAATGGAAAAAAGCGATCTGAAATAAATCGAAAGGTACGAGGAAATCACCTGTAATTTAAATAATACAGATACAGTTTCGTCCTAAACAAACTACAACAGAACTGTAAAACAAAAAAGGATTTTTTGTCGTATAGCGTTAAACGCACACATAACTATGGCACATAACTCTATTTATACTAATATTATGCGCCATAAATACGGAAAAACAAAGAAGCGATCATCGCTGTGGTCTGGAGACACCACAGTGTGGTGAACGTTAGGAAAATTACTGTAATAACCACCACAATGCAAATACTTGACGTGGTTTCTTGTCACTTGGTTTAACTAGAATAAGGCCTGTCGTTGACAATGCTAGTCCCTAATTACAAAGTCTAATCACCAATGAGCAGCCAAATATCACAATCACAACACTAGGATTTTGATGGCGGATAACATGTCCGATTCTAACGCGTTAATGTAGGTACAGGTTCTTGTTTCTCTCATAGTTAGTCTTTGGGTCAATCGTCGAAGAAGCCATGACAACAGTGGCTGTGGATCTCTAAAAGTAACTTACTTCAGAAAGTCACTTGTCAGAACCTTACACACTTCATTTATAATTACAGCAGAATCCAGGGCATCCTAGGATATAAAATGGAATATAAATGTTGATGGAATGAGAGGGTTTTATGAGAGGCGGATTAGTTCCCTTCAATATGGTTGCTGAGCTGAATGGGGCTGATGCATGCGTCATGTTCGTAAACGGGCGCTGTCAGTTGGGACTGGTCATCTCTTAGCTGCCACGGTTTATTTTAACTACTTTGTTTTTAAATTGCTGATAGTTATAATCTTTTACTCTGGACGCTCTTAATGTGCACGCCTTTCTACATCGTTCTCACATATTTTGTATAATCTCAATATGAATGATGTAACCAAGATCTTGTAACAATATTTTGATTGAAAAGAGTGTCCATGGAGTTTCTTGCCCATTCTTCTCCATAGAGATCTACGCTTTGGAATGGGCAACTACAGTACTTTCACAAGTTATTATGCCTTATGTCTGTGACTGTAGCTTCGCCTTTGTTTTTCTGACTTTCAAAAGTGTCTGCTAAGGTCTAATTGAAATAAACGCTTTGAGTTTGAGTTTGAGGGAGAGGAAGACAATGGAGACGATGAATGGATTGCGTGACGGTTGACAGGGGAGAATGGCGGTAAAAATTGTGTTGCGCTGACCCCAAATAATCTGCTACAAGGGCAAGAAGCTGATGATCCAGCGCTTCCTAGGCAGTAGGCCTCGCTATGATCCTGGCTGTTTTGTTTTGAATTCGAACCAACAAGAATATATAAAGAAGAAGAAAAGCTGTTATGTCTTCCTTAGTCTTGTTCTCCTCCCCTCCGTGTCTAATTCACAATGAAAGACTTATTTCTTCCAGAAATAAAATCTTCTTTCCTGAATCATAAAAAAATACAAATGCTAATAAACGGTATCCTTAATACTGGACTGTAAATTCAGCCAATTTCCATGACAAAAGAAACTTCGCCCAACGCATACATTCCTCAAAGTACATATAATATCATTAGTGACTGTAAATACGTAATTACCTCACCTTTAAACAAACAAGCTCCTTACAGGGGGGAATATTACAATTTGTAATACAATGCGCCCGAGCACTGGGTAGCATAAAAAGTGGACGCTCCCCAAACAGTGTGTAGTCGGTCGAGTGCTTACCTTACACGTCCGAGATGTCGTTACTAGTGTTTTGTTGCAAAGATTATGCAGTGGCAGAAGGTCCTTAGCCATGCTTGGATGGCACTGGGATGTTCCCTGATGAAAATGTATTAGATTTTTCCTTATAAAAGTGTGTTCTGAAGTCATCAAATAAATTTAATAAATTGACGACATTTTTAGAGCTCTATAGCTTCTCTCTGACTCTGAATCGAGAAGAAATGTTCTTCTTAAATAGGTCTATCCATTGGTATGACTTAAAACTATTGGACGCTCTGGTGCAATTCTGTCCATTCTCCTTTAGGTGCCCAGGACTATGCACTATATACTTATTGAAAGATATGGGAACTGCTGGGACTAGCGGGAGCACAATTAAACATGACTTCACTAATAGACGTTTGTTCGTAGACTGGCGCGTGCCTTGTAACGTACAAATGACTTAATACTAACTACCCACTGTTACAAATATATCACACTTATGTAGACAGGCTGCAGAACCTTACCATGCTTAGATCGCTTATTTAATTGGTATTTTTTTAACTTTGACCACGCAAATTTTTGAAGCACTTCTTGTATCTTTTTAGAGGAGGCTTCTGAGCTTCGATTATCAGGGGCTTTGCATGAACTTGTAACGATACACACAAATGTACGACAGAGTACAAATCTAAGAGCTGTATCACATGATACAGCTCTTAGATTTGTAGGCACATGCCTAGAAAAGCAAGCTCCCTGGACTGGTCTGATACTGCAGTAGAAAATCATATCAGTTGAATTTTTTCCTTATTCTGGTCTGTCAATTTTCGTTCTCATGAAAAATCTAAACCAGTATCGAGACTACCGTGCAGATTGTAGCACAGCTACTGTCATCCTTGGATTGCATACTTACCGACGTTTTTGTCACATCGCAAGGAGTGTCTATTCTGGCCATCTTCATCCTATCTTTGTAGACTTAGTATAACAGGAGATTTTTTTGTTTTTAACACTTATGGCAAATACGGAACATTTGCAGGGGAGGCGCGGCAGTATTCTACATGAGTGCTGTGGTAAATGGTAATGATTGTCATTTGTGCCCATGCTCACCATGCTGATTTTAGAGTTGAAGAAAAAAGTAGGGCGTCGGGAACGGGATACAAGAATGCAGTGGAACCTTTTGTAATGTGCTGTTGTTTTTTTAATCGCATTTTTTTGCATTTTTCGCATTTTTTATCGCATACTGCTTGGATGCGGAAGGCGTTTATTACATGCTGACTATCCAGTCCAGTCTATTATTGCCTCGTTGGCCTATTGGTTGCAAGTGCGACTGCTAAGCATGTGGTCCTAGGTTCGATTCCCAGGTCAGGCAAAGTATTTTTCCATCAGGAATTGCAGTCTGGCTTGGTGCCTGACTGATGGTAATAGGATCGCCCCCTGTTGCATGGCACTTAAACATTATGTAAGTGGCGAAATACTATTAGGGTTTACTATTAGGTTTACTATTAGGTACACCTCTGCCTAACTCTTTGGGGATCACAAGGCGTGATGTTATGTTATGGCTATCCAGTCAAACAATGGTGTGAAAGGCTTAGGACAGGGTGTTGTGATGTAGCTTGGGAGTGCCCTGTGTCCAGCTGTGGACTGTGATAGGCTGAGTCGATTGATTGACTGTTTGTTATAAAATATGTGTGTTTACCTATGTATTTTTTAGATTGCTCTGTCATCAGTGACTAATGATGAAGTTCTTTGGAGTTCTCGAAAAGTATGTCCAACAAGCAATGAGCCAGACAATGTTGATGTTGTATTCTTTTGCTCTTTCGGACCAGTAGGCCAGTTCCAGATGACACAAATGATAAAAGATTTGATATGTGAATCCCAGTATCTCTTGTGCAGTATCTTAGGTGTAAAATTAACAGATTGTGTTCGAAACACTACAATGCGCTGCAAAACGCAAATCGTTGACCTGGCTGCCCGACTTAAATGGGACTGGGCAGTACATGTCTGTCGAATGCCAAACGAGCTATCAGCCTGGAAAGCTCAGGATTGGTGTCCTGAAACTGTGACACGGAGTCGCGGCAGACCACGAAGGAGATGACGGGACGAACTGGATGTGTTCCTTGAGAATTGGAAAGAAGTCAGACATAATCGTGACCGTTAGAAGGAATGGAGGGACGAATTTTCCCAGCAGTCTGACAATATGAGCTAGCTATAATTAATAATATAATAATGTGTATCCCACTTAGCTTTGGCTCTCTCTATGAATCAGATACAGCAATAATTATTTAAAAAAAAAGCCTATAATTATTTCACCGTAAAATTAAGTTGACATAAACATGACATGTTTCCAACTTCATTTAAGTGTGTACATTAAAGTTCGTAACTTAGTGTTATGGCAAGTTATAACTAAAGCTTAATGTTCTAATATTTTGTGATTACTAACAAAATTATTCGCCTATTAGTTTAAATTAAGTTTTATTTCATGATTAACGACTCGACCGGATATGTCACACTCATCTCTAAATCGATTAATAGAAAATGATGTCATGAGCATAAAATATGTGATATGTTAGAATGATGGGACTTTATTAAAGAAATAGTGTGCGAAACGTTTGCGGATTTGAAAAATCGGCCAAGTGTGAGCTAAACTCGCAAAATTTCAACTGTCTACCTATCACGGATCATGAGATACAGCCCGGTGATAGACAGACGGACGGACGGACAGCGGAGGCTTAGGAATAGGGTTAGTTAGCCTTCGGGTAAGAAACCCTAAAAAGACCCATAGTTTACTTCAATTATGTAATTTATTGATTATCCCGGATAGTTTCTTAGGAGGATCTTAGATTCTCACATTGGTATATATTGCAATGATTGAGGAGCATGATCTGCTGGAGATGAAGTGTAAAGGTGTGGAGTATTTATTTCTCCATAGCTAATATCCTCCATTACTTTTTTTTTTAATTACCTATTATTATTTAAAAGAAGACATCGCTACAACCCTATTGCGTTGCCCCCACTCTAGGAATTGCCCCTGTACTGTGGATGCGTTTACAAACATTTAAACTGCCATGCACAAACAGACCCAGGAACAACTCTTGTAGGTCATGCAAATATTTACTCCGTGCGGGGATTGAACCTGCAACACGCAGCCAATTGCTCAGCCACTGCGCCAACCGTGCCGTCATTTACTGCGTTCTTTCAAAGAGGTTATGTGTAGCAGAATTAAGGCGCTACTTAATTCACTATTCCTGATAAAAAGGTGACACTTTAAAATGCAGAAGTCTCTACTTTCCTGAAAATAGAACTCGCACACAAAGCTTGGAGACCACACCTACTACCTACTGAACTAAACCAAAAAGGCAGTCCAGCACATTCATCTTCCCATAATAATTGTGCAATCCATTTTTAATATGACAACCAATATTATCCAGATAAAAAATAATTACAAAAAGTCACCCACGATGACCGAAGTTAACAGCACCCGGGATACCGTTAACTGATACCGAAACAATAAAATTGCCACGCCCCGCCCATCGGCGTACGCGCATAAATCAATACAAAACACAATTATAAGAAATTACACCAGCTGTTATAATTAAAAATGGTTGTATTTCATTAATGTGTCAATTATTAACAAATATAGGGGACCACCAGGTTGGTGCGTGGGTTTAAAATATAGGTGAATGGTGAACTTCATTTTTTTTCAGAAGCATACATATCTTAGTTATTACTGTAATCACCGAAGAGTTAGGCAGATGTGTACCTAATAGTACACTCACATTTCGCCAGTTATTTTTAAGTCCGATGTTTTAAGAGCCGAGCCTATTTCCATCAACTGGGCATAAATCCAGACTCCATTGGCTGCTATCGAAAAACTCGCTGTAGAAAAATCCAATAACACTTTGTCAGACCTGGAAATCCTAGGAAACCTAGGACTGGAGGTCCTGCTCAGCAGTTGGAACTTGCGACCACTAGACCAAACAAGAACCAAGTGGTTGTGAGTTTCTATTTTTAGGTATTGCTAAAGCATTTCTTTCTCATTTTCCGGGCTCGTAAAGAATGGTTCTTCTATTTTATTTCTGCAAACTAAATCACACATACGGACAGTGTATGGACATTTTTCGGACGATATGAAGACGTCATTCTATTGGTTCCATGTCTTCATCTTCAACGGGAGAGGTATTTTCAGTTTCAACTGATTGAATGTAGTTTCCTGAAACAATACGGAGTTTTACATTTGAAAAGCCCGTCTAAAGTCGAGGTGAATTATTTTAATACGATGATATGTTACTTCTTACTACTCTACATATAATACACAAGAAAGTAATGAATACATAAAAATATGACCCATAACTTTTGATTTTAAAGAAATGAAAAACATCAGCCTCTCGTCACACAATTAATTTCTACATTATTTTATATGTAAATACAAATAATGATATCAAATACAAAATGATCAATGATCAAATTATGATGAATAATTAATCAAAAATCAGAAGCGTTTTTAACCAAAAATATAATTACTGGCCATCAAAATGAAAAGTTTAAATCGTTAATAACTCTCTTCTCTATGTAAGTAGGTATAATATTGGTTTCCGTTACAAAAACTGTTTGGTATTTTGCCGATAATTATTTTATTTGACCTCTGAATGTATTGACAAGTGATTAAATGTTTTTATTTATTTTATTTAAGTTGTTCGCAGGCTGATGAAGAAGTTAAAATAATAATAAACTGGATTCTTTTTTCGAATGGATTTAACAGTAAAGTTTTAACGACTATTTCGATGTCTGGCAAAAACCCTTCCATCATCATATACAACTATCCAATAGTTATAAATAATATTTATAGTAACATTCAACATTAGAATTTTAAAGGTAACTATGTAAAAACTGTGATACATTCTAATGGGTATAAAAGTACCTTTAACGAAGCCGAAAGGCACTTGTTCTCCCCGTCATTGTGTTTTTTTTTTTGTTCTGTACCATACTAAAAGAAGGTTTACATTCTAGTTACCGAGAAATTGGGGGTCAAATTTCAACTTTTTCACATTTTTAATATACATTTTTTTTATGTTCTAGCTTTAGTTTTAATACCTCTACGACCCTCATATTATTCAATGCATCTATCAGCAAATGGTTTTGAGTGCATTACATTGAGTCCTACCGTAAACCATGATTTTCACCCCAAAAAGAAAGTCGTTTCCCAGTAACGTTTTTTGCGTAGAGTTAGGTACTTAGATTGATTTACAGAAAGCTTGGTTGTCGGCCCCGTGAATTGTCCATTTACACCTTGTGTAGCCATATTTTTTTCAAAATATCAATACACAAGGAAAAGTTAAATTGGTTTTCCCACGTCAACAAAAATCACAACAAAACTCGAAATACTCATTTTAGATCAGCATTAAAACGTAAATAAAGTTGTCTCCTAATAACGGGGAGCAATATCAAAGTTTTATGATATTTTTACTGGTAAATTTTACAGTACCGATAAAAGAAATCGGCCGGCCGCTTTGACAACGAGTAAAACACAGCTCTTTACTGGTTACGTTACATTTATATACGTTTACAACTTAAGAAGTAAATACAGGTCCATTTATTAATCTAAATTAGAAGTTTCTAGTTGCTTGCCAGCCGCCAGATTGTACCAAAGTGGCTTAACAGTAAACATAGAGATTTAAAAAAGCCGCGGCGTCCGAAACTCAATTATCTATACGACCAATTGTCCGAAGCTCGGACCAATAAAATTAATCTGAACACAACCAACGCCATTACATACGGGACCGTATTAATCTCAAAGCGTTGATTAGTAAAACTATAAAAGCGGAAGTATCACAAGAATGCGGTTAATGAGAGACTGAAACCCGATTTTATGGTTGATCGTTAAAATGGCCGACAATTGTCTAATTGTTGCCTACTAAACAACTAACATCGTGGGAAGACGATGCCTCACTGACGGTGAAAGTCTAAAACTTGACGGTTTTATAGCGTCACCCGAATTCGAAGTTCGAATTGTAATCGAAACAACGAATCGCTTTTAGGTTCTTATTTTTAAAAAATCAATTTGTTTTTTATTTCATTAAAGAGGTTTTATAGTTAGATTAGAAACTTTTATGTTTAAAACAGTGGCTTTTAAGAATTAAAGCTTGTGTCGGGGTCCATTTATTATTTTTAAGTGATGAGATCATGACCTTGTGTAAATCCGTCATTAGATCATTGTGATTATAAAATAGTAACTAAAAGGGCAGTTGTACAATTGATTAATCACGCTTGTGATTTATGGAATATTAAATCACTCGCTCATTATGTTCTTATGGTGTGTAGAAAAATACCCATAATTTGTTGTTGTTCAAAACCTACGGGTATTGTAAAAAAATATGTACTAATAACCTGACAAAATTCGGTGATTTAACTTTTACTAAAAAGTCCTTCAAGTCATTACTTAATTTTATCTTTCAAGTCATCTTAATTTTTCTGCCTTAAGGGCTAATTTTGTAGTGGTCGGGGCAGCAAGTCTTTTTACTATTCATATTCTCTTAAACTTCATCTCAGTTTTCACTGAAATGGTTAAACTTTAGAATACCGGGTAGGTATTCTAAAGTTTAACCATTTTAATTTATTAAATAACTAAACAGTGGTGGTCCAGTGGTTATGATCACGACCTGAATTGTAGGTCGTGGGTTCAAAGCTCGGCAAACACTTCTTAAAAATGATTCTACTAAGTGGTGACGGAACAATTGCTCTCAAACCGGTGAATGAAAACATCGTAAATAAACTTGCATATTCCGGATTGTAATTTACCGAAAATTAAAAGACATCTAAATCCATCACCTCGTACTGGCCCCGTGTGGTGTAATACGGCCCAATTACTCTCTTAAAGACACAGTCTGTCTTAGCAGTGGGAAATTATAAGCTAAATTAAATATGGCAACTAACTAAAATCAAAACAAAAAAAAAGAAATACTCCCTCATTAGACATAAACAACTGTCAAATCGAATCCATTCAATAACCATTCAATTTCAAAAATCGAATCTCAATCTAACCGCACTAGTGTACAAAGTACACAATTACACATGTTTGCATAAAAACACCAACTAAAGCTAAAGACAGCCTCTATTCAAACGCGCCGACATTTTTCCATCGCGTTTTTCCTCGACAAGTCGCAAGCGCAACATTGAATGCGACGCGACAATACGTCGGCGACACGTTGTTGACAAGTCGCGTTGTCGGATGCCACTTTAACGTTAATTGGATGTGTTTCGATCATTGATTTGTTGGTGGTTAGTTGCTAGTACTACCTGGCTTGATCATGAGAACTTTCTTGGTAAAAGAAAATGTAGAGGAAATCGATATTTTTGTACTAATTAGGCACAGATTTCATGTTAAAAATTTTGATCAAGATAACAAAATGACTCCAATTTAATTTAAAAATTGTAATTTTAAAACTGGCGTTATATCGAGGTTTGGCTAGGAGTGAGAAAAGTCGGAAAACCGGCTTTTCCGATTTATATTAACGGTTCAATGGTCTGTCTATTTTTTATGAGAAATCTGTAAACAAACAGCTATTTCCTTGGTTTTATTATTGTGGTTAATGTATAATTTTAGACGCTGATACTATACTTATGTTTTACAAATTATTAGGTGATATAATTGTAATCAACTCCAAATTTGACCAAGTTTTAGAGACATAGATTGATAGATAAATCATTTAACCCTTCAAATGCTATTCCAAACTAGTGCAGCTGCAATAAACGGTACCTAACATGCAGTGGCACAGATTCAAACAATGATAACCCGTCATCCATCACCCATAACCACAATTTAATGCACATAACTATAACAATACAACACAATAAATAATACAACTGATTATATTTACACGTTATGCTCACCTAACCTTAACACAGAAAAACTTCACAAGATACTAATTACATTAAAAACGTTTATCATGAAAACGTGTCGTCGATTAAACAAGCCACTTAGATAAAATCAGTCATATATTAAAAATGTAAAAACCGTCAAAGCGTGACAAGACAATGGTTGTATAATTACGCGAACAAACACACCCAGTTTTTGTTCGACCAATCAACAATAATCATCACGCTATTACATGCCCTGTTAACCCTGTAATTGTCGTAATAAAAAATACTTAGCGCGTGCACTACGTGCAATCTCGCACTATATGTTTACCAACTTAAATCTATCACTATTAAACTCAAACCCACACAATTTTCCACCTTATTTGGTTCATTGTAAAGGTTATGTGGGACTTTGGTGTCGGTAGAACACACGTGCATCGAAGCGTTAAGCCTCTGATTTTGGTATGGAATGTCTAAGGGCGTCGGTCTAATTGAACAGATTTTTGTTTTATACACTTTACACCTAATTTTCTTTTATTTTATCGCTTTGTCCTGAATGTGTTTACTTTAGTTTTATATGCAGTTTCAATTGAGTTTCTTATTGCAGCAACGTCCACGATTATTTGTAAATGTGTCAAGTTTTTATAACTGAAACGATTTAAAGGTTATTTATAATTAGGTTTAAAATAATAATTAATTTATATTTGGTAGACTTTTTCTGTTTTTATTGTTTAGAGGTCACTTTTTACTTACGTTTAACTACCTATAATTAGGAATATTCTGTTTTCATTGTTTTTGTTTCTTATGTGGATATATAAGTAATTATTTTACCGTTTTAGTACTACGAGATGGTAACATGGAGACCACCAAAGTAACACCAACACAATATCACAAACAATTCAATAAAAATTCCAAAAGCCAAACCAATATCGTAAAAAATATTGTAAATCTTAATGTTTACCATTAGCTTGCGTCTATTGTGCCGAATGCTACATTACAATTATAAATAATTGAAATAATTGATAAGTGCCATGTTATTACTAGATATAAAAGTAATGGCGGGCACGCGTTTGGGGGGTTATACTGTGTAATTACGAATGATACTAGAGTATCATGTATGGCGAAGATAGGTGTTTGATTTCATATTACTTTGGGGCCTGAGGCTTTGGGCAGATCTTTTAGGGTTAGGTTGAGATATAGTTAACGTTGCTGGAAAAATCATCTTCTTCATTGGTCCTTCATCTTGGAGTTCTGAAACTTACGTCTATACTTAATAATATAAAGAGGTAAGGTTTGTATGTGGAGTTATCTTTGGAACTGCTAGGAGCCTAAAATTGCCACTTTATCAGAATCATAATACGAATCACGTAAAAATTTAAAACTCTTAAAATGGACTTTGAGGTCATAACCATAAAGATCATTTTAAGAATTTAATTTTTTTAACGTGATTCATATTATGATTCTGATAAAGCTTCCATTTTAGGCCCCCTGATCTGATTCCGAAAAATCTTTCAGTAAAGAGATTTTGGAGTGCGAATATTAACTAATGAGAAGCAAAATGCGTCAAAAGCAGTTTTCTACAATTTTCAGAAATAGTTACGGGTGTAACCATTCCGGAAAATCGTAAAAAACCAGACGTATTTTTCACTCTCTCGCAGTACTATGGACGGAACCTTCGGGCCATGAATACCACTCATACTCGACCAGATATTGACCATACCATTGCTCAACCATCACAGTGCGCAACCATTTAAATGATATTATTTCAGATTTTATGGTTCATTTAATTTATTGCTTTTTTTCAGATTGTGTATTGAGAAGAACGTTATTGTTCGCCATTAGAAAAACTTTTTGCTAGACCCAATTTTTTTGTAGTACAGTTTAAATCATGACTTTAGTTTGTCTGCTCACAATATAAAGAGTGGTTTCGACAAGTTTTTGTTCCCAAAAACCATTTGATTCATTAATTCGATTTAATACGTTGGAATAATTTAATTATATTTGCGAAATCTATTGTAAGAAATATTTAATTGCTGGTGAACTGGTAATGTAGTTTTTATAATTATGATTAAGTATTTTTTGTGTTTATACTCATAATTAGTTTGAGCAGCATATATTGCAAAAACTGTGTTAACTTCAATTTAATTACATTAAAATAGAAAATCGTCCATTCTAAAAAGGACATTAAAAAGGATGAAAACAAAATTATTTGAAAAAAGAAGAAAAACAAATGAAGACTCAAAAGACCAGTGTTCCATACAACAACAAAAAAAGAGCACGAAACAAAATCAAAAGGTTTCCCACCGTTGCATAACCTGGATCAGAAACACTGGCCGCTGAATCAACTTTACACACCAACTATTGCCGAAGAATTCTAAAGAAAAATGAATTCGAACACCAATTAGTAAGTGACCATCGTATACATGACAGGACAACTAACCTTAGAATTGAATTCCGATGTCCGTCGGCCATTTGTACGTTTTCACGGCTCTGCTCAGCTAGTTAGGGGCGACCATTGATCCGTCCGTCTGCACACACACAATGGTGCGGCAGGCGCCTAAGACCATTTAGCAGTCGTGTTCCAACAGTTGGGTGATAGATGATTTTTGTAATGGTATTTACACTATTATTTTGTATTGCAAACACTCTTGTTATTCAGGTTGTTTTGTTGGAAATGGTTAGATTTCGTAATTTTAAGTTAATGTTGAGTTTGGAAACTACTTCCTTGTTGTTCTTTTTAGGGTTCCATACCCAAGGGGTAAAAACTAGACCCCCCGACCCCCGACCCCCCGACCTTATTTTATTATTACTTTTATAATTTTGTTGTACCTGTAATAAAATAAATGTAACCATGTTTTTGTTTGATGTTTTGTCCTGTGCGGGCTAATAAATGCTTTTTCTTTCTTTCTTTCTTTCTATTACTAAGACTCCACTGTCCGTCGGTCTGTCTGGCTGTCACCAGGTTGTATCTCATGAACCGTGATAGCTAGACAGATGAAATTTTCACAGATGACTTATTGCTGCTACGAGTATAACAACAAATACTAAAAAACAGAATAAAGTAATTATTTAAGGGGGGGCCCTCCCATAAAAAAACGTGTTTTTTTAGGTAATTGTACGGAACCCATCGTGCGCGAGTCCGACTCGCACTTGTTCGGTATAATCCACATAGCTCATAGAATATGTAAGCTGAAGTGGCAATAGGCCAGCCAGATTAGCCGTAGAACAGATGACCGTTGGGGTAGACGTATTCTTGAGTGGAGACTGCGAATCGGTAAACGTAAGGTGTGACGCCCTCAGGCTCGGTGGAGCGACGATCTTCGCAAGGTTAGTAACTACATAGATGAGATCGAGATGAATCGAGTTGCGTGACATGCGAATGAGGTCTATGTCGTAATCGCCGTGTCCTCGTAGCGGCGATCGGCGGCGGCGACCTCTCGCGTCCGGCCTTGGTTCAATCCATGGTCCGGAGCGAGACGGAATGGGACCCCGTCACCTCCTTCTGCGAAAAAGTCATGCTAGCGAAGGAGGCTGCGGAACGTGAAAGGGAGAGAACCTCACGTCCCAGCCGCCGCGGGAGACGTACCGGGCACCGTAGGCGCGGGCCTGTGGACGGTGAGCTATGGGCTAGCTCGCCGTCCGTCCGTCTTATGACGACAGGCCGTGTTGACGGCGCGTTCGTGTTCCACGCGCGCCTCAAAGACATGTCAGCAATAGGAAGGGGTCCGCAAGGGCCGAAGCCTGCCGGGGCTGCGGGACTGTTCGAAAGAGATACCGTGGCCCCGGAACACAAAGGGCGATGAAGGAACATGGACGGGTTTTAGTCAGTAAAAGTCTGACACTCCCTCCTGCTCCGCCCAGAGCGCGAGGAGTTATTTGATGATTTCCCATCTGACGAAAAAAAAAGGCCTATGTCGTAAGCCATGAAGGTGATGATGATGTTGTAATCTATTACCATAAATACGCCATCAACAATTTAGTTACTGCGAATTCTTTGACAGAGAAACCGAGTTACCAGACCGGGTTTGTATCTAAAACTTCAAAGTGCGTTTAGCTCTTATTGCGACATTACAAGTTATAAATTACCGCGATGGCCAGATCTTCCATTCTCTTCCCCAAAACTGTTCCTCATCATCTGACTAGCCTTTCCCCAACCATGTAAGGGTCGGCGTCCAGTCTAATCGGATGCAGCTGAATACCAGTATTTTACAAGGAGCGACTGCCTATCTGACCTCCACAACCCAATTAGTACTGGGTAATACGATACCCCTTGGTTAGACTGGTGGTCAGACTTTCGGGCCACTGACTTCCTGCAGCGATCAGCTTCCTGTCAAAGATCTACAAATGACAGCCGGGACCAACTGCTAACGTTTCCAAAACAACTGTCATGTGAATTTTACAAGTTTGTAATAATCGCAAATCTGATTGTCAAATGCAATGTTCATGGGATCCAAGTATCTCTATTTTCTTGTTGTCTAAGCAAAGTGTGCCCATTTCCAGCAATGGACGTATGGATATTATAATACTCGTTAATCAAAAATAGTAAGACCAGTAAAATGCATCAAAAGTTTAATGGAGAATTCTCTTCAGAAGTATTGCATAAAAATCTTATAAAAGGTGTAAATGTACTTCCATCCATTAAATATATATTTGGTCCGAGCGTCTATCCGAGCTACATATTATAATATATGTGCGTACGTACGTTAATGTGTTTCTTTTTGTTTATCAATTTGTATTTGTCCCCATATTATCGGCAACACGCCGGTCGGCTTACTTCACAAGGTTTAAGGTCTTTATAGAGCTGTTGAAACTTAGGTGTGACAGGTTGATTTGGTGTGTTTTTATTTATTTATTTATTAAAACTTCATGTACAGTAGTTTTATGTGAGTAAGAGCTAAAGGATTTATTTTTTATTTTTAATCGATTGATATCCCAAGAAAAGCATCGTATTAAACCAAATCTCAACAACAAAACTGCAATTATTATACTGTTTCAGGTGTTATGGTCATTAAAAATGTAACTAATTCGTAGACTTTTTCTAAATTATGCTTTCTATTATTTTCAAATTACTTTGTGTCAGCTAAATATTAAAATGTAATGTCATGCCAAAAGCACTACCCCGAATTTGCAATAATCTGTAATGTCAGCAAGAGGAATAGCCTTTTCGCTGAAATGAACAAGCTCCAAACGAGATAGAAGTACGCACGTCTAGGAGCCACAGTTTGTTTCGTCAGATAAAGGTTTCAGTACAACCTCTTTTTACGAATTTTTCTGACGCCCTATAATTATATTTTGCTTTTGATACATATTGTTTATATTTTTATTAATTCTTTAGGTCTGAGTTACTAAACTTCTTTATTATAAAAAATATATTCTCATAACGGTATCATCCTCTCCAAAAAATCTCCTGAACGCGTCGACATTTCTCATATACGTTACTACCGACTCGGTTCATCGCTCGGTTTATTGGTCAACGTTTGTTACCCAGATAAACCTTTGTATTAGCTCTTATAATACTATCTTTGGACTATATATTGTGGTCGGTAACCACTTAAATGATTAAAACACGAATTTATTTATGATGCTGTAAAATTGTGCTTGCTTTTTTATTAGTACGATTATTATTATAGAAATACGCTTATGTGAAAGTAATTGCAGTTTAGTTGGGGCTCCTGTAGTATGTCCTTTTTTAAATGGCAAAGTTTATTCAGACAGTATATTTTCTTAATAAATAAAGGTAATTTATTTGTTTTAATTCTAAACCAAGGGGAGAGAGGTTTGGAAGGAGTAAGAGGGGGACACCTAACAGGCTAGCAAAAAAACTCTAAACCAAGAGTTGGGTCTTCTAGCTATGATTGTGTGTGGGTCTGGCTACGATTTAGAAATTATCATTGAACTCCACCTACTTTATTCATAATCATCATCATTTTAGCCGAAAGACGTCCACTGCTGGACATATGCCTCCCCCAAGTATTGCCACATTGACCGGTCCCGTGTTTCGCATCCAGGGGATCCCCGCAACCTTCACCAGGTCATCGATCCACCTAGTGGGAGGCCTTCCAACGCAACGTCTTCCGGTTCGCAGTCGCCACTCCAGAACTTTTCAGCCTCATCCGTTCTGCGAGCAATGTGCCCACTGCCACTTAAGTTTGGCAATTCTTCGGGCTACGTCTTCGGCTTCTTCATTGCCCTTTGGGTGACTTTAAGCCTTTGAATGAGACCCATTGTGAGCGACTACCTACTTTATTACATTCAGCTTTTATGAAGGTGTTTTAGGAAAAAATGCTTACGTGCCTAAAGGTGCTTGCGTGTCCTGTCCCGCTTTTTGTATTAAGCTAGGTACACTAATCGCCAGAAGACGAAGAAGCCTCAAGTTCTGTCCATTACAATGAGCATTGAGTCTCAATCTTACCACCATAACACTTGGTAATCGTGGTAAGAAATCTCGGACAATGTATCAACACATCATTATCATTTGCCTAGCCTTTCCCCAACTAAGTTGGGGTCGGCTTCCAGTCTAACCGAATGCAGCTGAGTACCAGTATTTTATATGGAGCGACTGTCAGTTAATACTGGATATTACGATACCCCAGAGACTGGTTGGCCACTGACCACCTTGTAACGACTGCCAAAGATCTACAATTGACAGACGGGGCCAACAGCATAACGTGCTTTCCGAGGCATTGAGGAAACTCGGTATGTATTGGATGATCCTGATCACCCATCCAACGACCAACTTAGGTAAGCAAAGATGAACCGCTCGGTTCTTATTATTTCGCTACGAACTCCTCGACGTATCAACACAATCGAATCTTATTACGTCTATCTTCCCACCACTTCACGTATAAGCAGAATAACGCCTACCTATCCAGCAACAGCCTTTTGTTCAAAGATAACGCCAGCATAAACGAGCCAAGATAACACATTATAAGTACTGTTCTTTTAAATTTAGTTTACTTCACTTCACTCGTTCACTATCCAAATTATAGTGAACTTTCATCCTGTTACAATAAGGTTGCTACTCTCTTGCTGTCACTGATAAGTCTTTCAATTAACAGTGATCTTTATGCTTAATGAAATAAGGTTGTGCTTGTGTTACTACTATCAGACGTAAACTAAATATCAAAGGACTATACCTGTACCAGTATACCTTTTTCAATTGTATTAAGTTACATACAAAGATAGAACGTAATCAGGAACGTGGTATATGTTATTACTAAAGATATTTGCATACAAGCAATAACATTGTTTTGGTCTTATGTGGATCTGTAGAGTTTAATAGTTGGAGTAATGTGAAATGGAATAAAGGAGGATTTACACGGAGCAGACGGTCGAAATAAAGCGCGATTTACACAGGTCAGATGGAACGCGGGTAGGAAAGATTAGATTAGCTTTTTAACCTAATTCTTTCATCTTAATACTATTCAGCATCTGCCAAGCGTTTTCTAAACTATGTCGTAGTTGGTTTTCAATCTTACCAGACGCAGCTAAATACCAGTATTTTACATAGAGCGACTGCCTCTCTGACCTCCACAACCCAGTTAGTACTGGGTAATACGATACCCCTTGGTAAGACTGGTTGTCAGACTTTTTGGGCCACTGACTACCTGTAACGACTGTCAAGGATTTACAAATGACAGCCCGGTCCAACGGCTTGACGTGCTTTCCGTGGCAAGGAGGAAATTCGGTAACGAAATGGGTGACCCATCCACGGACCAACCTAGGCAAGCACGGCTTAGCATAGAGACCGAACCGAGACACTTTTATACATGCGAAATTTTCGATGGATGGATCTTTGTTACTTAATCACGCCAGAACGGGTAAATAGATCTAGATAAAATTTGGCATAGACATAGATTATAGACTGGAATAGCATCAGGTCACCATTTTATTTTCTTTTTCACCCATACGTATCAAAATTTCCACGCGAACGAAGTCGCAGGTAGTTACGTTTAAATGCTATGGTGCTGTATGCATAATTATAGGTTCTATTTTTCAGGTGCAATATATATTCAGGTCAATTATTAAAGCACTTGCACCGGGTTTACGGCTTGAACTTTTATCTTTTCGGAAATATTTATTTCTGAAATATTAACTCAATGTCAACGAAAACGCAGTATCTTTCTCGTGACTATTTCTACAAACATTGTAATTATTTTCAATTCTTAAAACAGAATCCGTTTTAAAACTAAAATCCCCCGCCATCTTAATTCCACTCCGCCATTTTGCCACACATTCACATTATCATCGTCCACAGATAATCAACTATGAATGAATGGAATATCCATCTAAGTCGACACAATAAAAATACTCAATGAGCATTGACATACAAAAACGTCGCCAGTCTTAATGAGTTGCCAGAGATAAAAAATGCCGCGGCGGTACCACAAAGGATGGCAGAGCAAATAAAAGATCACAGTCAATGTAAAGGTTTGCGTATTGTTTTATATTAAAGTGAAATAACAATAGGTAGCCTTTTCAATGGATAATGCCGCCACAATGAGAGGGCTTAAGCTTGGTTTGTATGGTGGTGAGAACGTTGATAATAAAGTTCTACTGTTAATTACGATTAAAAGTTTGATAGTGGCGCCTGTTACAGAAAAATAAAAAGGAAGTCGTTTGTCTTGGTATAGACTTGTAATGAGGGATGAAACGCGTGTGACTAAAAGAGTAATGGGCATGAATGTTACGGATGGAGAGGAAGGCGAATGAAAAGATGGATGGATTGTGTGAGGAATGTTATGAAAGAAAAAGGAGTAGATGATTGATTCCGTGACGTCTGGCAGGGGAGAATGGAAAAAGAAAACGCTTTGCGCCGACCCAAATAAAATAGGATAAGGGCAGACACTCCAATGAGTAATATCCTTTCATAGGTGATATTCACTATGATATCGCAAAATTGTAGTTTTTGAGCATAATAGATACGGCTAAAAGTCTGCGGAAAATGAGTTAAAACTGAACCTCAGAAAATAATTTGAAAAGTCCGGTACTGAATACTTATTTAATCATTAATACCTATGGGAGACCCATAAATATAGTCACTGCTAAAGGGAAAATTCCATCACCACCATTTACAATGTGCTTGTGTTCAGTTGTATTCCTAAGTTAGACATCTAGATCAACACACTATCACTTTTAAGGACAAAATAAAAAACCAGACATTTGAATACCTAGATTCGTTCTACCGCGTAAAAAACCAATATTCGTTTTCATCATTCTCCTGCCGGTATCCCAATTTATTTGGGGTCGGCGCAGCATATCTTCTTCTTCCATACTTCTCTATTACTCGTCGTCTCATCAGACACCTCCTTTCTAGCCATATCATCCTTCACACAGTCCATCCATCGTTTCTTTGGTCGTCCTTTTCTAAAAAATCATATCAATCGCGCGACCTTACTACGGTGATGGCACATCAAACGATATAATTCTTTCGATTGGTTAAGAACTACGCCAAATTATAACTCCATAAACATTGTCTTCAACAAAAATATGTCCGCCATAGAATCCAACCGCACGCCGATCTGAACATAAGTGGACACTGTAGAGGCTTGTGAACATAATGTAGTAGTGAAATACAACATCACATTGTTCCGTCACCTGCACACGTCACCGGCTCACTGCGCCTGCGCATACAGTTCTTATTATCTGACCACTCATCACGCTTTTGTTTCTGAGGGGGTCGGCACACTAAATAGTGTTGAAGTATTTTTTAAGTTGTGTTTGACCACTATCGCACTTATTTATTATTTTATGTTGTTACAAACAGGTTATTTGTTTGCTTCTTGGAATATATTACTTAGGAACCACCCCTTATTGTCATCTTCATATTCATTGATGTATAGAAAAAAATTACATCCATCGACATTGAACCATTCAGGTCCTCAAATCGAAACAGACATCTAAAAAGTCCGGGACAAAACCTTTTGCAAATTCAATAAGTTCTTCTACATCATGCAGAAATTAGTATGTTAATTGCGATCTTTTTTCGTTCAAAATCAAAACAAAATATTTCACATATACCTACATGGGCACTTATAAAACATCGAAAAAGATGCACATTTCGGGTTGGTCGTTTCCTATTGGAGAAGAACCGGCAAGTAACCATGGTTACTCTTTTAAAATTATTTGGTTTAGCAGTGACGTTCTCGAATGTAAATCAATGTCATAATATTTGACTCCAATTGTTTTCATTCAAGTCATTTGAAGTATTTTTTATTCTTCAAACAATCTAATTAGATTCATCATTGCTTAAATTGTGCATTAAAATTAAATATATTCTTTAAAAAATATGACATTACACCTGGTCGATGGTCGTGGTCAGTGCACTCCTGTGCATTGCCTTCATTATTGAATGATTTAATACATTTGTATGACAGAGAGGCCCATGTTCTACAGTGGATATATGATGTATGTTCGGAATATGACATCGTTTTAACGTCTTCGTCAATGTCATGGTACTTACTTTGTGTTTATTGCTTACATTTGCTTTTTTGTAAGCATTGTTTCAAACTGTGTACAAGTTTAAGACTGCTAATGTGCTGGTGTGTTTTAAAATAGACTCCACAACTGGCGATACTTTAACTATTGACTGGTATTCCCCTGGACAGACTTGGATAGTTTTTTTTACATGATTTACTCATGGAGGCGATACGAAAGAAGAATTGAGTTATCGACAAAATCAAAAATCTTGGACAAATCAGTCTGTCAATTCTATCAGCGAAGAACCTATTAATTCCCCTAACATGAGTGGGTAATTCATGCATGTTGATACAGGGAGTATAAGCATAATCAGCCGATGATGTTCTTCACTGATAAGACACAGGCCTCCTCTCTATGAGAGGGAGTGGGCCGCAATCTACCATGCGAGCCCGAATGCCTCCGAAGTTTGGGTTCTAAGACGTACCGGTTTCCTCACGATGTTTTTCTTCACCAGTGCAGGGAAATTCTTTACTAATATACAATTTATAACCATTATTTGCCTATTACATTCAGCAGTAAAAGTAGATAAACTTTAGTATATTTATGTAAACTACAATCGTAGCTTATCTCTTCTATATAATACCTACTATTAGGAATTTCTAATAGCAGGTATTATCTTTTTAATTATTATTTGTTAATTAGCGAAGCGTTTCACACAACTTTTATTTATAAATTCTTTAGATATTTGTGTCTCGATTAAGATTATATTTTATTTTGATTATGATTATCAATATCTGTCTATCGAATGCCTATGTCTAAGTCTGTAATGTCCCACTGCTGGGCAAATGTCTTCGTCTTCTGTTTCCACATGTTTGTCCTCGGCTAATTCTAAGAATATTATTAATTTAATTTTCAAAGGATTTACCTGGTTGAACCGTACCCTGGTTTTATTGGTTTTCCGATACTCGACCTTGAGTCGGTTTAATAAATATCCCGTCCCGCGTCCTGCAGGAAAGAAGATATTCATATCCCCCTTATCTCTATCTTCTTCTCTTTCTTCGTTTGTGCTTTGTGTGGTTGACGTATGATAAAGATAAAGATAAAGATAAAGATGCATTTATTTGTATAAACATGTGTGACATGATACATAGATATGCACATATGGATGGAAACGAGTTTAGATTGCTGGTTCAACATGTTTTGCCATATTCGGCGTACAAAATAGTTTATAATTCTTAATTGGAAATAATAAATTAAGAAATAATTAAATTACACATAGTCTAAATTTCATCAATTCAAGTACATAATTACAGTCCATACAAATATAAAGTCAAAAAAAATTGAATAATTAAAACAATTAAAATTATTAATACTAAAATCACATATTAAATAGTCTAAATTCAAAATTTGTCATTCAAAAACTCCGTAACATTATAGTACCCCTTACTAATAAGCAATTTTTTTAGTTCTCTCTTGAATGAATTGATATTCAATATCTTAAGGGAATTAGGCATTTTATTGTATTTATTGTATTTTATTGTATGACTTTGTGTATTTGGTGTGTGTGAGGTAAATGAATTTTGTGTGACGGATGATTGCTGTGAGTCTACTGTGTATGATGTTTGTTGTGTGTCTGGTGTGGTCTCTTGTGTGCTCGGTGTCGAATTAACAAACAGTGTCTCAAAATACCTTACTGAGTATGGTGGTTGTGTGTATGGCTGCTTGTTTTTGTAGGATTGTTATATCTATTGTTGTATTCAGTTGGTCCATGTATCTGTGTGACAAGCCTGTAGCTCCTACTACAATTAGGATCACTGTGTATTCCAAAGGCACCGAATTTCTGTCTTTAAAAGGTGGTATTTGCTTATTCTTTCTATTTCTTTAGCTTCTATGTTGTAGTCCGAAGGTATTGCTATGTCTATTAAAAAGATGATCTTGTTGGTCTTGTCTACATACATTAGGAGTTAAAGTATGAAATTGCCGATTTGTATGGACCATTTCTTGAAAAGTAATATTACATATTTTTATTTTTCTTGGAAATGTCTGAACCGATTATGATGCAA
This sequence comes from Eugnorisma glareosa, assembly GCA_947578425.1. Taxonomy (NCBI): domain Eukaryota; kingdom Metazoa; phylum Arthropoda; class Insecta; order Lepidoptera; family Noctuidae; genus Eugnorisma; species Eugnorisma glareosa. The sequence continues at coordinate 10,358,282 of OX387960.1, read as the reverse complement.
TCGCAAACTATAATTAGAGTGAAAAAGCTGCGCTGTACTGCGTATCTTAAGAGGGCCCTTCCCGGCCCGTCTAACATCAACGCGAGCATGGTCAAAAAGCTTGTTGTTTCATCCAGAGCCACAGTGGCGATTTTCTTTCAACTCCCCCTTCTTACCCCGCCCCGACACCGCACAACTTGTCTCCCGCGCACCTCATACCGCCTAACGCGATGACATTGAACGAAAAATTGTGTTCGAAAATTTCTTAAACATGTTCCAGAAAATACGTGTTTTTGAATAAGTCTTACAAGTGTGTGAAATAAATATTTGTCATTAAGAATCTATCGAGATGTTTTCTTTGTTTTTACAGTTTATGAGTACATTATGAACGGCCAAAGTTCAGGTAAAATTTGTGCAAAACAGCAATTTTTGGAGGCTTATACTGAATTTGTTTCTACTTTATTTTTATTTTTTGTATCCATAGAAACCTAGATATAGTGTACAAAATACCTATTAGTTCAAAAAATTCAAAGATAGAAGTGTAACAACGGCATAATCACGTACGAGCGTTTGTATGAAAAGTATGACGGGTTGGCCGCTCTTAAATTCTCAAAACACAGTCTGTGACAAAAATATACCAACTTGAAGTAGTGAAACTACGACACAATGACACAGGTGTACTGACACACTACCCTGAGAGGTGATATGCAACTACTAGTACGGTTTTCAAACTCTAAAAGGTACGTAATTTAACAATTAATGCAATAAAAAAAGAATAAGGAAAAAATATAACTATGTGTCAAAGGTACAAACAAAACAAAATGTAAGAAAAAAAAACTACTATTTTATTGTTAACGACCTATTATTAAATCAGATCTAGTATGCTTTACGGTAACGTCAGTCTGCATAGGTATTTCCCACATGATTTTATACTATACCTATACTATATAGGATAAACTATACTATATGCTATACTATACCATATGCTATACTTAACTTCACTAAGAAGTACTTATAATTAGAAGTACCTCTAACCACGTGGGTCACTCCCAACCCGCGTCATCTCATGCCTTCCCCCACACCAGCTGTTCATTTTATTGCGTCGATAACTGAGCAAGGGCAGTAATTACCACTAATGGTTCCGATTGCCTGTGACAAATGAACAAACAGATTCGTCCGCGAATCTCTTGTAACGGATTATGGATATGTTTGGAAGATATTTTTTTTTTTAATAGGAGAGGATAAGAGACATGGATGGTTGTGATGAGTTAATATTATTGTTCTTTTTAAGAGTCTTATATCGGTGATGATGATGGGGTTAACGTATCATATCAGGGTAAGTGAATATTTGTTTTGTACTCGTAATATGATGTTATTAAAATGCGTGTCGTTTCCATAAGGAAAAAAAAAAAAAAAACATTTTATTTCAGGCATTGTATGCAATCACAAACAGTTCACCCATAGCATCTACGTAATGTTATTATATATAAGTTGAAGATTGTATTAAATTAAATTAAATTAAAAAATAATTAATTAAAATGCTCATGCATCTGCAAAATACTAGTCTTTCTTTAATTTTGCTTTAAAAATAATTGAAAATATCTTTAGTTGACTTTTCAAATTGCAATGATACGAAATAAAACGTATCTAATAAAAATCTCTATAAATATAAAAGTCGTACAGTTTTAATTTTAGAACTAAACCCAAATTCATAATTTATGCTGCTCTCATAAACTCTTCATTTAAATAAAAAATTGATTTATAATAATATCGTACCTGTTTCTATATACCATAATTATATCCAGGACTAAGGTGAGACCATTTGACTTAAGTGGCGTTATAGCATGATAACGAATACAGCAAATCTATATTCTCGTGTTATTTTAAGTTAAAAACAAATTAATTCAATACTTAACGCTCGCCTAATCTTTAGCTTATCTGCTAAAATACCGAACTAGTAATTTAGAAAAACTATATAATAAGTTATCACAATAACTATTAATTAGTCTAGACTAAAATTTAAATAATTTTATACTATTCAATACATTCATTTAGTGTAGGAATTTACATACAAATCATGATAAAGAAATTCATTGCTTAAGCTTCTGTATTTATTACAATATTATTTTTTGAATTAGTATTAAAATCAGAATATATAATTTTGTATGAGTGATAGGAATAATTCAATGAAGTAAAAACAATTACAAATGTAAAAAAAACAGTACGTGATTGATTGATCTCTAACACACGAAGAAACAGAAAACATTCAGATCACAGCAAGCTAACATGCTGATACCCACACACACATACACACACACACACACACACACACACACACACACAAACAGACAAAAGGACAAACACACACGCACTCACACACAAATACATGCACTCAGACAGCGAGAGCTGCCTATACAATAGTTTCATCATATTATTTAATATCATTGCTCAGACACCATAAGAGAAAAGTGGCACAACCCAGACACAAGTACATCCTATTGTGACTTACTCGAGCTGCCTCAGTTTATGTATGACACAATTTTTTGAGCTAAAAAATTTTTTTTGTATTTTCTAATGCGTTTTAAAATTACATGAGGACAAAAATGTGTTAAAATCAAAGAAAAGAAAAAAAAATACATAAGGACTTAAGATACTTACTAGTTCCATGATTTTTCGATCTCAGTGGCTTTTACAGTAATTGTAATCTTTATTAGGCTTTATTGAGACAAGAAATCATTGCCTAGCACGACAGTACCTACATACCTATACTTTTAACAATAATATACTATATCTGTAAAAATATATAAATTTGAAGTGTCTGTTTGTAATTATAGTAACAATAACAGCTTTTTACTAAACAGTCTGATTTTGACGGAACCTTTACCGGCAGATAGCTGATGTTATAAGAAGTAACAATTATTGTAGAAAAAGGATTACGGCTCCGTGCAAAACCATTTAAACCCTTGAAATTATAAACAAAATCCGATTCAAATTCTTATAATAATTTCACGCGGAAGAAGAGCTAGTATTAAATACAATAACATGCAGCTGAAGTGATCTCTCCGCTGCCACAGACGACGCCGTGGAAGTGCTGAACTTCTGGGCAACAAAATACAAATACAAAAAAAAAAACATGAAGAAGAAGAATACAGTAATTTATATGTCCTAAAACAATCTCATCTGCCTACCTTTGCCCCATGTTGGTTGGTACGGATAGAATAGTTAAAAACATTATCATAATATTACTCCTATTTTCAGTCTATCCAAACATCTATTCACTCAGCAAAAAAGTACCAAGACTCGAAGTCCTATAAATGCACGCAACACCTTGCACTCTGGTATTTCAACAACAAAACAACACGAGCTAAAGAATAAAATTTTAATATAAAATGTCTCAAAACACCACAGCGGCATCGAATCCCGGAATCCGGGATTATTAAGTGTTGTTCTTTTTGTAGTCCGATGTGGTTGTTTGAACTCAATATGTGGTTGCTCATTTAGAGGCCGGGATTAACAATAAAAACGAAATTTGATCATTGCGACCGACGCTACGGTGATCCGTTAAGGGGGAGGCTGGTTTTGGTATTATTTAGATGAGATTTTTGGGAAACTGGTGATTAAATACTAGCTGCTGCAAACAACTTCGTCCACATGGAAGTCAACTGTAGGTACCATGAAACTGTGCGAAGGCCACACTCGGCAAGAGTGTAATTCGCTGTGAAAGAATTAGTATTTTGGTGATTACATCCTACACATGAATACTTTTAGTATTTTATTATTATATTTTTTTTTATTATTATTTTGTTTTATATTTTTCTTATTGTTATATTTAATGATTTGACATGAATACTTACTTTGCTAAGTATTTTACTTTTATTTTTTATTGTTAATGGTCACATTTAATGACATTTCTTTTGTAGAGTATTTTGTATTAATTTTATTTGATTATTGTGAGTGTGAGGACCATGTGTATCTTTTTCCACTATTGTCTGGCAGTTTGAGTACTATATGCGACCTACCCAAATGTCCTTTCTTTGGTATTGTTCGTCGTGTCGTTGAGCTCCTTGAGTTATAAGTCGAGCTACACGATAACTGACAAATGCTTGCACTGACTGGACAGGTCCACTCAAATCTGTGTGGTTCATTCTTCAAGAGACCATCTCAGACACTAATCTGCATAGTCCTCATGTGAGTTAACCAAGATTATGTCTGGACTTTAAAAGAGACCTCTGAGTTTGTTTCGGCTGTTTCTTGTCAGAGTAGTCAGGTACGAAACACCGGCCCCATCTAGTTTAAAAAAGAGACGTGTAAAAGAGTTTTAAAAAAACCTATTTGCAAAATAAACATCATTTATCATTTACAATTAAACTTACAAACTGCGAGTGCGGCGCCTCTGATAAGACCTGCTGGAGTGTCCCAGGTGTCTGTTTTCATGCATCCTTGAAGAAGAAGAAGACTTACAACCTTTTGAGATTTTTGTTTTTATTAGGTGAGGAACAAACTAATTACTGTATTTTTTCTACTCACCGATCGGCATTGCTTTTTCTTCATTGCTGTTTCTGTTTTTGCTTTGTGTTTTCTTCCCGATTGACTTGTTTATCCTGCGATATCCCAAAGGTTAATGAATTGATCGGCCTAAAACTTAGTATTTATTGTTATATTGAGTCACCGAGTAGAACCGTTTAAAAAAAATACTTTCTCTCCTCTCTAACCCCTATAAGTCACGAACTTTTTGACCCACCCTCGTATCAAGCCAATACAATAGAGTTATAAAATGTGTCATCTGAATTTCTTTAGGTGCTTTTTACAAAAAAATCTAAGTGAACCAAGCAAGGTAGGGTAAGAGACAAGGCTTCCAAAGGTAACCATAACAGGCAGGGAAAAATGTTTTTTTTTTTTTTTTTAATACTACTGTATTATTAAGCATTTACATAAATTAAAACAAACTCAATTGTTTTTCAATGGTAAAACTGCAACTTACAATACTCAAAACATAAAACCGGTGATATACAGCAGCATCTTCACCTTAACTGAGCATTTGCCGCGTTATCAGATCATCGTCCCGCCTGACCAGTGTAAATAAATCCAATAGTTTACTGCCCAACCATTGTTATTCTCATTAACCCTTTGTCTCATTAGACCCCGGCTTCATATTCTACCTTATTTTTGTTACCGATGACAGCTCAGATTAGATCCTTTTTCATTTTGATTCTTTTTTTCAAAAACTTTTGTCCACCATCTTGGTGTTTTTGTTTTTTTTTCGTCGTATATAATTTCAACCAGTCTTTTAATGTTGTAGTGTTCATTGCTTTTTCTTTTTTTGATGACTTTGTTGTTACTGTAAAGCCTAAATTTTATTTTGAATTGTCGCGTGTTTTAACGACGTTCGGTTCGTAATTAATTTTAATGAAATGCAAATGAGTGAATGAAATGAATGGCTTCATTTAACGTTTTATTTCATTTCTTTGTTTCAAATTCAAGTTAATTATTACAAATGATGCGAACTTTTAAAATCAATTAGTAGGCAATTAAGGGCAAATAAAGAATGCTTCCTGATACGGGTAGTTAAGATGAAACTGAAAAAATTTAGTGTGATTTGTTGCCCACATACTTACCTTCATACCAACCTTTTTATGGGGTTGTCAAATGCAACCGCTATTTAACTTTCTTACAAATTGCTTGCTTTAAAACTGATTTTGGAATTTTGAATAAGATTACAGAAATTTTACAATACTAACGGTTAAATATTGTTAAATTAAAATATGCACTCATTATTAGATAAAAATGCGATTTGAGTGAGCGTTTATAAGTTTTAGGCACCATTTTTAACATAATTAATATCAATAAGAGTATTGGATCCACTAGTACCTAGTAGTCCTATTGTTCCAAAGTATTGGTGTGTTGGAACTACTTCTAGTTTTACCACTCTTTTAAGTTTTCACGGTTTATGTTAGCCTATTATTTTGAGCTCCCGATTTTTCAACGCTGTTGCAAGCGCCATGATTGCGGGTTGACTGGAGAATTCGGGTGGATGGAAAATAAACTGTTTATTGTTGTTTTATTTTGTTTAAAAGTACTAGATTTAGAAACTTTGTGGTGGCAATAACTACAAATAACAACCTGATTTAGCAAATTATACCTTAAAAACAAACCATCATAAATGGCTTGCCAACTAGCCAAACAACAAGCTACAATAGCAAATTCCCGTTTTCTAGTCTTCTTCCAAACCATTTTAAATTTTTCTAAAGCCAGGTTGCAACCAACGGATTAGTTAACACGTTTGTCTAGCAATTTAGCTGCCTTTCTGCCTTACTTTGGTATTCGTGTGAAGCATGGCAACCTCTCACTGTCTTGTAGTTAGCTGAAATGGGCACGTACAACTCGACATCACATCTAGGTACATTGAAACTTTATGGTATTACCGTTTTGTTTTTTTTTTTTGCCCAAAATGGATAGAGTAAGTTTCGGCCCACCGTCCGAACTCGGTCTGGCCTAGTCTTTAGTCCGGACCAAGAGGAAGAATAAGAAAACCAAAAAAAAAAAATATTTATTTATTTATTAAAACTTTATGCACAAAATGTACAAAGGCGGACTTAATGCCTTGGGCATTTTCTACCAGTCTAGCTTAGGGTGAGACAAAACAGTAGGAGCAATAAAAAAAATAAAAAAATATCTCCCTGAACAAGAATTTGTGTGGTAAACTACGAGTACCACTAAAAACCCACCTACTGAAAATCACGCTCTAATTAAAATCGGGGTTTTTTTCGGTTTGTAGCCTATGTTACCCGGGCCTTAATAACGAATCGATTGACACCTTATTCATTAAAATCTAATGAATAGTTTAGGTGCTACGGAGGAACATACGTAAATACATACATTACATAGACTGCTAAAATCAATAACCCTTCTTTTTGGCTTCGCTGTATTGGGCTCAAAAAGATAGATGAAAAGATAAATAGAAAGCTAAAATATCCGACCTTTTTTGCGAGAAATGTCCGAGTTTTTGTCAAAACTTTTTAAAATCACGAAAAAGTGACTTACTCATTGTTATCAAAGAACTGGTGTCGTCTTCGTCAATTAAACCCGTAGTAGAATTGGCTTCTCGGAAATACGGAAAGGTCTCGATGTGTCACCCATTTTTCTGTTGAGCAGCCAGTACAGGTTTATGGTCCTCCTGACCGTTTTCGGTCACGGCGGCTAATCTCAACGCAGATTAGCCATCAGCGCGGGAGATGTTATAGTGCACAAGTGTGTGCGCAGACACAGGTACCATTGGCACAAAATAAATCTGCTCACTTTTAAAACAAAATCCCGTGCACACGACATCCACATCTGTTCACCGCCCTTACTACTATTGGTCAGCACAAAGACAGTACGGACCAATTGTAGTAAAACAAAAAAAAAAAAGGGTCTACCTCTTTACATTGTCTTCTATTTTACAAAAATTCGCAGGCTCTGATAATGGACACAGATGTTTAACCACCCTTTTTTGACTAATAGGAATAACACAAAAAAGGACCAAGGAAGAGAAAGTTTTTAACTAAGGGGTTCTATAGCGGCCGGATGCTGCAAGCAAAAATAGTCCGTAAGGTGATCAGATTCATTTTGGGTCGATAGTACACTCTCTGTTCCTTTACTCACAGGTTTACTGAAATAATAAACAAATCTTTATTAAAACTTTTTGTAGATGGCGAGACGAGTTGGAAAAACCAACGACCAGCGGTATCGAAGGAGCTGTAAGTCATGGGGAGAAGCCATAGCCCAGCAGATTAACACTAACAACCTATACCCCACTCTTTGATTATATAATGTCTAGATGGAGCGTCGCCCTACAATCAAAACCAAGAAAACGAGTCAACAATCTCACACATGTGTGCGTGCGACAGCGTGCGGCCGGTGTACAGCGACAATAGTAGAGACAGTGTTTGCCTTGTGCGTCTATGTCTCCGTGTGCGAACTTATAAGCCAACAGTTGGCTGATATTTTTTGACACGTTTGCGCACATATTTTGGTGCTCTATCTAGACATTATTAAAAAATCAAAGATCTCACTATGATTTCCCATTGTATTTTAAAGACAGGTCTTGATGAAGATTCTAAAAGTTATACCTACTATGCTCACACTGTACCAATTAACGCCTGTAATCCCTGAAAAGGGTGTCTAACCCTTTAAAATGTAAATGTACACTTCTGTCTAAGAAGTGTACATTTTCATTTTGCCACTTATGTTTATGGCCCATATAATAGAGGGCAGCCCTATTGCCATCAACTTGGCACAAATCCAGACTCCGTAGCGGCCCTTAAGAATTTCTTGATGAAAAAATCCAGTAACAATTTTCCCAACCCTGGAACCCAGGATCTCATGATCAATAGTTGCGCTTGCGACCAATAGATCAACGAGGCAGTTGCACCAATCAAGCAATCATTATATTAAACCAAAACCAATCATAACTTCTCCCAATCTAAATATTAATTAAAAAAGATAACAATGCCCAAAATCTTCCCGAACATCGGAAACTTTATAAAAACGTTACAAAAGATTAGATAGGCTTCACTTAAAGGTCGTTCACACTCATCCTTTGTCGCAGCGACCGGCGATCCGTCAGCGTACAGATATGGATGTCATGTGTTTTATACAGAGTTGCCGCTACGCTTTAATTGATTAAAGCTCGTTGAGGAAACTGTGGAGAGGCTTTTACAAAATTTTAACTAACTGCATGAGAGTTTAATTTTATGTGACCCCGTTCATAATTTCTGCCAACATATAGAATATTATTATTATGACAGCTGTGAAAGTTAGTTAGGAATGTTATACTAAAAGTCATCCTTCTTATCCTATTATTTCGTTTAATAATATGTTCTTATTATTTTTTTGGCTTTATTATTATAAGTTGAAATTATATGACTTCAATTGAATTCTTTACGTCTCTTATGTAGTAGTCTCAATAAAACCAAACCAATTTCGTAACAATATAAAATATTATTTATTTAATAGCTAAATATTATAATTATACATTTATAAATTAAAAAACCTAAATATAAAAGCGAGCAGATAATAGTCACTCTTTCTCATAAAAGGCCAACACTAAATAACATTCAACCAGTCGACCATAGGGTCGACTCCACCGCACCTGTGTCCAACGACAAAGTTTGACAATGCTCGCGGCAAGCTAAAAGGCCTGACGAACAGGTGTAGCCGACCGGAGCTTTCTTGCATCCACCGTCCAACATGCACGAGATACGAGGATGCTGATTACTGGACCACTAAGTTATTTTTACACTTATCCTAGGTTTATCCTAGATAGGGAACAGGATTAGAAGGGAGGAGATCTATGTAGAAATGGCGATAGTGGTGTGTCTTTAGATTGTAAGGAAATTATTGTGTGTAAAATGTGGATTGATTTTTGTGGCAATAAAATATGTAGTTATAAGGTTTTTTTTAAATCTGTTTGTCGATAATGGTTTTTTGAAAAATAGACATAATATGTGTTATATTTATTTGGCTCTTGCTCGCGGCTGCGCTCGCGTTAATTTAGAATTTGAAAATCAATTCGGATTGTACTCTGTTTGTAACAATATATCAATCATGATTTGAAAGACACGTGGCGCCATCTATTATCATAAGAACGGTATTGTTGTTTACCACGGGAACAGTATATTTTTTCTGGATGAAAAAAATGTCTATGTTCTATGTCCGTGAAAACTTTCGTGACGTACTTTCGCGCTTATAATATTTGAAGGATCACCAAAATTGGGATGTCAGTCCAATGAGCTTTGAGCTAATGTGCACCATAAGAGAAAAGTTCTGCCTTCCTACTTCACTACATAGTATAAAACAAAGCCGCTTCCCGTTGTCTGTCCGTATGTATGCTTGATCTTTAAAACTACGCAACGGATTTTCATGCGGTTTTTTTAATAGATAGAGTGATTCAAGAGGAAGGTTTATAAAGGGTGTAACAAGACCCTTAACGAAGTCGAAAGATACTTGGTCTCCCCGTCATTGCGACCATTTTTTTGTTCTAGACCATACCTGGGAACCTTCCAGTTACGGAGATATTGGGGGTCAAAGTTCCATCTTTTTCACAAGTTTTTCTTGAAATACATGTTTTTAACGTAAGACTTTTACTGTAAACACCTCCCCGACCCCCGTACTATTCAATATATCCATCAGCACAACTGTTTTGAGTGCGTTACATTGAGTCCTTGCGAGAAACGTGAATTTTCACCCCAAAAAAACAGTCGTTTCCCAGCAATAATTTTTGCGTAAAGTTACTTAGTTTGATGTACAGAATGCTTGGTTGACTGCTTCGTAAAGGGTCTTGTTACACCTTGTATGTGCATAATAACCTTAAGGTTATCAAAGGACTATTTTATAAATCTCCAAAACTAGACCAAGTGTATCCTATAAAACATTTAGCATTCCAAACGCCATCGCCAGCACCAGTATCAATTTTCTATAGTACATTAAGTTGTAAAGTGTAACTAATCCATTTCTTTTTATTTTCAGAAGTCCTTTGCAGTAGTCGTGGCTGTAATCGGATAGCTTTTAGTGCTTTACCGAACAATTGAAAGCCAAGATAAGCTAAGTGAGAGCAGCTAGGGCACTCCGTAATGGGAGTGGGCTTGGACGCAATGCTGTGGGTGATACTAGCATAAGTAGGGCCTGAATGAGGTATGACTGAGGTGGATTGATGGCCGCATCAAAGTGTTGAAACAAGATTAGTCGCATAGAAGTAGTGAAAACTTTTTAAACACGACTAATCTATTTTTTTTTCGATCTGGAGTAGTAAAGCTTTTAATGAATTTCCAGAATCAGAATCTTTCTATTATGTTGGTTAGCATTAATTGCCGTAGTGCAATCTGATTAAAAAAAAACCATGTACACGTACATAAGTATTAAAATAACATCACGTTTGTTTTTTTCCGAAAGGTTCGGCCGATGTGTGGCTCTAGTACACCCAAATTTCGCCTGTTAATCCAGATATTTGAGGACAAAAATGCTTCGATAGTACCTGAGTACATCTATAGATTTCTTTAAATTATTTCTAGTTTATATTAGGAAAGTTGCATTGGGACATCCTTTAGTGTGAACTCGCTGCCTCTCTTACCTCGTACCACCCCCTTATCGATGCGGCTTTTCAGTTAAATGCTTACACGGGGCAATAGTGCCAATTTGTTGCATATTATCTACTACGAGAGGACAGATAACCTGACAGATTGGCATGTACTTAGTGCAATGTAGGCGGCTGGGAAAAATGCTCCTTACTCGTAAAATGAACATAATTGCTCACTATTCATGGAGCATCAGTCGCCTCCGTTCGTTTGTTCACTCAAAACTGATGGACATTAGCCAATTATGTTTGTTTATCTATTGTATGAAGCGGGGGATATACAAAATCTATTGAAGAGTCGTCTATGCTACATATTTTTCTGATTGTTTTTGAAGCCAAACGTTTATTTAAGGCGTGATTATTAAAAAGTAAGGAATAGATATTTCAGTTCCTACTCTTCATAATTCTTACTCTAACATGTTTTTTTTATATCATTACTAACAAAGTGACCAGTGGATAGCGACTTTTTCTTGCATTTGCTTATCAATAGTAAAATTCAGCTGCCATCTCCCTTGTCTTTAATGTCATGATAATTATCAAAATTAAGTAAATGGGTGGCCCATGTTCAACATTGAATATTTACAGGTTAACATGGAGAAATAACAAGCTCCGATATCAGATACATAGATTGCCCAGACTTCAATGTCTGCTGTAGCGTAGTTTAAAGATGTCGTTTTTTTTAAGTATATAAAGAAGGCATTTATCAAAATTGCACATGGATTACAGGATCTCAAGTGCAAAGCTATTATCGTAAATATGATTAAATTCATTACTTTATTACTTGACAAGGCTGTAAACTGCAATTATATGGAAAAACATATTATTTTCGATTTAATCTTTGAGGGGATGAATTATGTGTTTCTTGAAGCTCTAGAAGAGCCTCAAATTAAACGATTAATCGATTACATACACGCACGATTTACATAAATTATAGCTCCACTTTGGATAAAAAAGATCATTCCCATCATATGATTAAATTTTAAGTCAAATTGTGCAGTTATTTATAACCACAAAATAATGTCTAGTTCAAATGTCAGCTTGCTTATTATGTATCCTCTCATAACACACTTGATCACTGCATCTCGAAGCAATCAGCTAAATAAAATAATAGTATGGGGTCCAAAATAATATGCTTGTATAGCTAAATTAAATTGCAATCAATAGATAAGGAGATAACCACTTTTAAAAATTGCTACGTGTATGTATGGTAGCTGGCTGGTAGATAATATAATACCCTCCCCTTCTGAAAGACACTTCTCTTTATTTCTTCAAACAGCATGTGGAAAGACAGCCAAGTTGGAAAAAACTAATACAAAACTCGGCGGATGAACATAATTTTTTGTTATTAGGGACTATAAGTACTAATGTGCATGCCAGTCCCTTCAGACCTTATAACGTACAACATAATAACACGAACTTAAACTACAAGAAGCAGCTACAAGCTAGTTAGGTGTCGACAAAATAATATATAAATAATACACATTTATCTTGAGCTATCTAAGTAAATCCTCTCTTGCAGACTGAAATCCGACACATTCCCAAATATTTTTTTTTTAATTCTTGGTGTATGGTCATTTTGAATAACAATTTAAAGTTTACACAAACAATAATAAAGATCGTTTTTATTTACGGCAGCAAACAGTAAAGTAAATTAATATTTAAAACTGATAATAAAACGTTATGAGATGAAGATTTCAGATTCTTACGTTGCCAATGTTACGATTTAACAACGTTGTAAAGTGTCGTGGAGTTATTATTGGAGAATTGTATTGTTACTGTCTTTCCTTAACGAAATAAACAGATATAATATGATTGTCAATGAATCACCACAGAAGAAAGGCTAATAAATTCACCTCTGAATTTTTTTTTTCTCTAAACAAAATACCATGTTTGAACGCACTGTCTAGAAAACTAATACTAGAAAACGAATAAAGAAACTTGTTAAAATGAATTACATTATTAATTTTATTATGACTTCGAGAAAAGTCATTAGCCTGTTGTTTGTCACACACATTTTAGACTAACTTTTAGCCAGATGCCCAAAAATTGCAGCAAAAACCATTCTTAAAAAACTCCAACAATCCCACAGAAAAACCACCTGGTATTTAATCGTACTTTCTTATTTCCAGTGAATTCTTCGCTACTGCTATACATCCTCTGCATAGCACCTGCAAAAAAAAAAAAAACTTATCCAGAACAATGATAAATATTCGGACCACCTCATCATCATCATCATTTCAGCCGAAAGACGTCCACTGCTGGACAAAGGCCTCCCCAAGTGTCGCCACATTGACCGGTCCCGTGCGTCTCGCATCCAGCGGATCCCCGCAACCTTCACCAAGTCATCGGTCCACCTAGTGGGAAGCCTTCCAACGCAACGTCTTCCGATTCGCGGTCGCCACTCAAGAACTTTTCAGCCCTATCGGCCATCCGTTCTGCAATTTGCCCTGCCCACTGCCACTTAAGTTTCGGAATGCCTACATCAATATAAATATTCCATTTCCATTTTCTATACACGAAAACCTTTAAAAAACGCATCGACCAAAAACATAGGCACTACCCTCACCATCAAAGCCCCAATCGATACTGTCTAGTTCACGAGGTCGTAATTGTGATATGGGCCGTGAGAATATTCAATTAAGCGGGCGAACTTAATTGCAACTTGATAAAGTTAAGTTGGCTCTAAGTGAACTATCTTCCGAACTAAGTTAACTGACCATTATCTTTGCCTTTGTGCTCCGTAGCTCCGTCCTCACCTAATTGGGGGTGGTACGGTGTTGGGATACTGTGGATACGGCTTGTCTATGATTTTGTGTTTTAAATTGGTAGTTTTGATTTTTGGGTAACTGTGAGCAGAGTATTAAGTTTGCCAGTGCTCATAGAATATAGACCAGTAGTTAGTAAGTTGTATTTTTATCAGTAAATAATAGTTTCGGCAACCTATTAAACATTTATAGTGACTCTATACTGATACTTGTAAGGCACCAACACTATTCCAAAAGTTCGATTAAATCAGCACCTACAGTTATATACAGTTATATTGAGTTTTAATTCACCTTCCATAGCACCCATAGAGTTAGTAACACTGTGAAAGAGCTGTTTAACGATTTTTGTAAAGTATATTCCATTTATCCCATGAAGTTTTTCACGCTACCAATTTCCAACATCCTAACAGATATTGGTTTCAGGAATATCTACGCTAACATAGCCAGGAGCACGTCCGGTGCCGTCCGAGTCTAATCGAGTTATTGTGAGCTGCACAATGCCGCAATCAGGCGCAGCCGCAGCGGCAACGGCAGGTGCCGTATTGTCGTGTGTGTGAGCGAGGTAAAGGGTAAAGGTTCCATTTTTTAGTTTCTAGAATTTTCGAGAAGGTTCTAGAAGTTTCGAGAATGATCTAGGAGTAAGATAAACTTATAAAACTAAAGAGGATGTAATGACGGCAACTTACTGCAGGAGATTAATTGTCGTGTGTGTGAGAAATAGAGGGTAAATTTTTTGGTTTTGGAAGTTTTGAGAAGAATCTTGAAGTGTTAAAGTCATCTAGGGTAATGTAACTTACCTATCACATAAGCGATGAGTGAGCGGCACAATGACGCAATTAAGTGCAGCCGCAGCGGCCACGGAAATCGCGCAATGTCGTTTGTGTGAGGTAAAGAGTAAAGTTTCGATACTTTTTGGTCCTTGATGAATTTAAAGAGGACATAATGACAGCAACTGTAGGTGCTGTATTGTCGTACGTGTGGAGGTAAAATAAAGATACGAGTACTCTTTGGTTCTAGAAGTTCCGTGATTCATCTAGAGTTGACTAATAAAGAAGAAAATCTTTTGAGAATTTTCTAGGGTCAACTAAAAATTAGAAACAGTTAATGTTTCTTAGATTGGCTGAAAGACCAATGGGTGTGAATTCACTGCTAGAGGCGCTAGTGTAGCGCGAGGGCACCAAAATGTCAGATGTCATAGAAAGTTCACGCGTTGCGTGCTTTTTTATCACGTGTTTTTACTAATATTCACAATATTATTGTGGTCTAGATTGAGCTATTCCTGATTAATTATGACTTGAAGATTTTAAGTAGCACTTAGGATCTTATTTGTTAGTACTTGGATGTAAAATGATTTTTAAATATTTCATGCTTGCTAATTTTAGGGAGAATATTGTAAATAAATGATCTGAAGTTTACACCATTTTGTAATAGGTAATAATAAAAAAAAATAAGAAGTTATTGGTACTTTAAAGTATAAAATAGAATTATTTATATGACCATAAGCGACAGTGGCGCCATCTGGTGAGCTCAAAAACGATAGCACTCATTGTCATCCCACGATAAAATCAAATAACATGGAAACTGTTTTATCCAGAAACAAGTTATGGGAACACGACGAACGTTTTATTATTTTCTGCTTACATACATTAAGTTAGTAACTACCGTGATTTTAAATTATATTGTGGCGTTTAATTTACGGTATCGTAAAAAACGTCATTGTCTGAATAAACACCGAAACGATTTCCACGCTCTAAACAATAAAAGAATCTCCGAACTAACAAACTGAAACCTTTCATTCCACGACCAAATGAATACGGTAAAAAAACTTCCTTTACTTTATTACTCACATTAAATTTCAAATTGATTCATGAGCTCCGTGGCAATAAGAAAGAAATATAACGACTTCATATTATTGCCAGCGCAAAAAAATCAATTTGAGGCAAAATTCATAACTTGCAACATTGTTTTAATTGCAAAAAAGATTTTCTTATAATATTTTATAAGATGGCCGGTGGCCACCGCACGCTGCAATAAAGGGACAATAAAGAAAACTAAAAACCGGTTGCAAAACAATGCTGGCCGCGCGGCGTTGCTTGACGTTTTTATCATTTCGTGCGGAGAACAAAAGCTGAAGGCTTCCTGTTGAAGCTGCATCACCATTCTTGTGAGGCGACTTGCGGGTGGACACACGGGTGGACGGGATGGGCAACTATGTTGCAGTATTCAAATATTCGTTAAAAGATGGAGATGTGTATGCTTTGTTATTGGAACGAACACATTCTGGGAAAGGGCTCTGCACGCAGAACGAACGAACACATTCTGGGAAAGGGCTATTAATAGGGGGTTTCTAAACAGCATTAAGTTTAAAAAAAAAACAATCGTCCATAAAACTTGAAACAATCAAATTCTGCGATGCTTATCACTTGTAAATTGGTAACTGTTGCTGACTTTAATAATGTTCTTAAAAAAAAAGTCACTGAAGACAGCACCCAAAAAACGTTTGCCACTCAAGTCAACACAACAAGGTATCTCACAAATCTGTAATTTCTCCAAAGTAACTTTGGAAAACCTGATCTATCTTTGTTATGCAAAACAATTAGCTCCACAAACTAACCGCCCGTATGTCTCCCAAACTCTTGTCCTGATACATTAACGTACAATAGAGGTGGACGATCTATTCATTGGCGCCACAATGCGATCGGATCGGACGATCGCGGCCGATCGCACGTGATCGCACTTGCAACGCACTGATAATAACATCACTGTTCCATGTAAATTGAATCCAATGCTGATCGGACGAATCCGGCCGAAATCGGAAGACTTCGAACGAATAGTTTATTGGACGTGTAGACTATAAGTTGTGTGTGTTTTAAAGATAATATTATGAGGGAAGCTTTGTTTGTTAGAGATTAATGTTAAACGAACTTTCATATCAGATTTGTCTGATAGGATTACAACTATTAAAGACTGGGTTCTGCGTGCAGATAAAGAAAAGATAAAACGTAAAGTTTGTTGTAGGTACATAAATATTTTTAGTGTGCTATCTGCATCGTACTCTAACATTACTAGTGATTTCCTGAACTAAATGCTTTTCTTATATGCTCATGACTGCCTCGTTAGTCAAGTGCTCGCAAGCGCGACTGCTTAGCATGAGGTCTTGGGTTCGATTCCTGGGTCGGGCAAAGTTTTATTAGGTTTTTCCATCAGGAAGTTCTCATTAGCAGCCACGGAGTCTAAATTTATACCCGGTTGATGGCAATAGGCTCGTCCCCTCTGCCTTACCCTTCTGTATTACAGGCGTGATGTTATGTTATGTCAATGCTTTTCTTCGAAGCTTGAGACCGACTGCACGCGGAAGGCTGCTGAGTACCGCCTATTGTGGCGCAACTTGGTAAAGGCTTGGGGTGGGCTTGGAGCTTGGGGTGTCCAGTATGTTGAGTTGATTGATTGAATGTTTTCACAATATGTTGGGAGCATGTAAGGATCGGGGGTTTTTGCTACCCCGATGGGAAAAAGCCGTCAGTTTATGTATGACTAGCTGTTTCCAGAGGCTTTGCTCGCGTTTTGGTTGGAAATTATTCCACGGGGACGTTGTAAAAAACTGATTTTTTTTCGGAGAAAAATTCCGGTGTAATATGATTCAAAATAAAGAGCTGAATGCGGGGTCAGTTTGTGGAGGGCTGTCCCTTACACCCTGTATGTATACTTTCTGCGGCAGTATATAAAAGTTGACGAAACGAAACTCAATGTATGAAGATCAAAATAGTTACGAAAGCCCACTTTTGTGATGGTATTTTGTTTAGTTGGCGAATCGGCAAAGTTACCATACGGGATGTAGCCATTTTATCTTAAAAATCCCTATTATTTGCAACAATAATGAACACAAAATCAAATCCAATCTACACGAAAACGTATTGCCAACAATACCACAAAACAATGAGATAAAAGACAAATAATCGTCAGGTATCGGGTCTCATATTAACGAGGACTGTTCGGAGCATTTGTCAAAAGAATAACACAATAAATGTTATGGATAACCGATAGTTTGTTGCCTAGTTAACTCTAACGAGGCCGTGGTGCAACCTGCCTATCGGATGGGGACACATCGAGCGTAAATGTGTATGGATCTTTCAGTGGTTTAATGAAATTGGGGACACTGTTGGTATTCGCAAAAACTTTTGTGAGATGTATTGAAAAACAAGATTTGGGAAGTTTGAGAAAATTCCAGAAAACGCGCTAGGGCATGACTGATTCTCTCATTCATGAAATCAATGGTTTTAAGTTAATTATGTTTACAATTTCTAAATTTACAAAATCTATTATTCTGCAGTAATTACCTCTAAGACACAGGTAGTCCATAGAATGCGTTTAAAAAGTTCTGTAACTAAGATTCCACGGTGCACTGTCTCTTAACGTATTTTATCCACAAGTCAAACTAAGCGACAAAACCACTCAATCATATTCACACGAAAAACAAAAGACTACCCATATTTTAATACAAACATTCTCAAACAAACCTATCCCAGTATGCCACAAGAACATCTCGATACAAATGCGAGGCGACGGGGGGCCGCGACCGAAACGCGCGTATTGTTGCTCGTTACCTGCGACAAATCGCAGTCGCGACCCCGGTGTGTCCAGGCCACTAGTCAGCTAATTGTGTGGCTATGAGAAACAATGCAATTATTTAAAGTGTGAGGGGACGATTATTTGCAAGTCGGGTGGAATAGTACTTTGAATAGCGATGTTTTTTGTCGTGGAACATTTATTAGCGGGGTAAATACATATGTGTGAAAAGTTCTTGTGGAGAATTTATTTTTGTCTTAATGCCTTTTAAAGATTAGTTATTTCAGCGTAACATGTTGCATTTTTAATTGCAATAGAAACCCATTGCCAATGGGTATCTGAGCTTTGGACTTTTTGGCATAACTTTCATAATTATTTAACTACATCTAATTTAATAAATGGAGTACAAAATCACCGCGCACGTGTCTAGAGATGGTAATGAGTCAAAAATGTCTAGAACGTCAGTGGCTAAAGAAGACAGTGCAAAAAATCGTGGCGCCGAAACTGATAATGTTACCTGTACCAACGGCCTGCAATATGTTTCCATGTACTGTGTGTGTGTCTTTATCAACAAGTAAAACAACAAAAAAAATGCAGTCCACAGAAAACAACAACACCGTGAATATTCATACGACTGCAAAAATTAAAATTCAATACGCTAATAAAACTCTAATTATGTCATTTGAATTCAACCCAAAAAATATTTCGAGTGAATTCGGCGAAAGAAAAAAAAAATCGAAAAAAGAACGATAACTTTTTAAAATCGCATTCCAGAAAACAATGTTCAGTGGACTGACGGGCCTCAAGGCGAATGCATTAACGAAGTACACCTTCTTTGATATTAAGTGTATTATTTTTTTACTTGGTTTTTATAGGGTTCCTTTGGATGGGAGAAAAATCTGATTCGGTCTCTGATTTTTGTTGGCGTTTGTCTAAAACGCAAAGTTCCCGATTATTCTCCTTTTCTAACACTTTCTACTCTCGCATCAACTTGATCAGAACTACACCTAAATATTAATTTGTGTGGTAAATTTAAGACAGGTAGCGAAGTGTTAGCTGGCTGGACTTCCCAAGGTAGCCATCCCAAATATGCGTAAGGTTAGCGAAGACTTTAAATTTAATAGACATAAAACTAGATACAAACTTGAGAAATTTAGAGCGAAAATCCCCTTCCAAAGGAGGTTGCTTCATAAATTGTATGCATTTGTTTCATGCTTAATGCATAATATGGTTATAAGCAACATTGATTTATAATTATCGCTTTAAAAACGATACTTTGTTCCATACTCAAATCACGAGTCATTCTCATCTCGCAACCAACTTACTAACGGAACCCACCGCTCACCTCTCCACACAACTTAGCCCTACCTTTTTGCTCGTACCGCTTTGTAACACACTGGTAGCTCCCTCAGTCGCCCGGAGCAAATCGCTGTTTATACCACACCGCTCGGTAATTTATTATTGCATTTTTTGCATTATCAATAGCCTATACTCTTCGACTTTTTTGCTATATTAAAAAGGCTATTGTTTATGAAAAATCGTTCGTGATTCTTATCTCCTGGTACTTCGATGTTTGTGCATGTTGTGAAATTAGCTCCCGTTGTTATTCAATGGTTTATTTGTAAACGCTTTGTTTTATATGGAGTTTATTGAGGAAACTAGGGGTTTAATGTGTGGTCTTCAAGCTTGAATAGGTCTCTGTAATGCCTGGATTGAAGAGGATGGCTACTGGGTAAAGGTACAGTTATTTCAATCTTTTTTCTTCACCTTGTCTCACAAGTTTCTGAAATTTATCTGTACCTCTTTAATCCTAATCAAAGGGTTAAGTAACTAAAGCTCTCTTTGGAAATGCACCTATCTCTAGTTATTTGGAGACACAACATAATATAACGCCTGTAATCCCCAAAGGGTTAGCTAGAGGTGTACCTAATAGTACACCCACATTTCGCCAGTTATGATCAAGTTCCATGTAATAGGCGGCGAGCCTATTGTCAACAACCGGGCACAAAACAAGACTCCGTGGCTGCTACTGAAAAATTCCTGCCCGACTTAGGAATCGAACCCAGGACCTCATGCTCAGCAGTCGCGCTTACGACCACTAGACCAACAAGGCAGACAACATTATTATCGAACGACACTACACACACACACACACGACTACACTATAATATTATTTAGAGACAAAAGAAAATAAGATCTTCTTTTCTCAAACAGATAGATAAACCATTATTTCCTCTCATTTCTCTATAATAATCATCTTCCACACTATCGTCTCTCTGGTCTTTCCGTACTAAATTGTCATCCTGTTTATTGTTTAAGTTACAGTATTTTTTTCTGACTCCCTCACTAATTTGCAACTAAATGAGCTGCCTACTTACGGAAGCATTCGAACCGAACAAAGCCAACTTGAAAAAAAATTGCCATCTTTCCGTCGCCGCAATTTTCCCAATTTGCCAAAGATGTAAATAAGAAAAAAATCAAATAAATTGGAAGGGAACCACGACGAATTGTTTCCTTGCACCTTATTTGGAGACCGCAAAGAGTTCGACAAAAGAGGTTTGTTCCGACTACTGGTCTACACGTAAGTGACTTTTTTGTATTTCGGAGTTGCCAGATGAAAAATGTATGAATATTGTCAAAAATTTACTTGTCGTAGCAACAAGTAAATTTTTTTGATGAACTTGATTGCTCTTTTTTCGCTAAAAATCTGGAACAGATTTTTTTTATAAGTTTTTAACTAGTTGTAATGAAAGCTCAATTGTATTGATCACCAAGGAGTATGCAAGGATCGTAGCAGATCGTGTTCTGTAGTTTCTGCCAACCCCTTATGTGAGAAAGTCGTGAGTTTATGTATACATGATTATAATTTTATTATGATCATTGATGAACAAGCGTAATCAGCATGCTTTCTGGGTTTGACTCATAAAGATTAATTCCTTGCAAAAGCGCACTTGTTCTCATTTAAATTTCTAAACTAGCAACACCTTGCATGACAGTCTCGTCATTTAGTAACATCAGCAAAAAAAAAAAAACCCGCGAAAAACCGTGCATTGTCCGTTCCAAATTCAAAACGAGGAAGGAACGGGAATAATGGCGCTGGTTCTTGAAACAGGAACGTCGAGTTTTTAAAAAGGGAATCGTTTAAACGGAGGCCGTTCGCAAGTAATCACAGGCGACGTACACCGAGGATAAGGATGCGTTCACATCAGGGATAATTTGGTTTTTACTAAGGTAAAGGTATAACAATTATAATGTATACCTTTCCCTCATTAAAAACCAAATATAAATAATACTCCTGTGGAAAACTGATAGTACTTTCTTGGCATAGTGCTAAGATACTTGATACAAGGGCCACAGCACTGACAAAGACCATAATAAGCCTTGCGGTCATAGTTTTTATGCTTTAATTATACAGAATAATAAGGCTATGCTGCTATCCACCATGCGGGCTCAATATCACATGTCTGAAAATTTTTGGTGCCAAACACATACGAACCACGTGAAAAAAAGTTCAAGTTTACGCAGATAGATACACTGAAGAAAAAGTGCAAACATGTATCTCGGAGTAAGAATTAAAAATCTTTTCACCACTCCAACTTTCGTCCCACCAACATTAAATCACAATCTCATCCAACCAGCAACTCAACCATAAATAAATCCAACTACAAATCAACGTTACCCCACTGTGCACTCGGCCCGAGATCGCGTGCACTCAGATACAGGTGCGCGCGCAGCCGAGAGCGACGCCCGCGCAAACTTCATTCATTGTTACTTGCACTGCTGATTATGCTCCTTACAATACAATTTCAGGTTCAACATCGCATGTAACGGTAGGTGACAGCAAGCAATAGAGCTGGAGGCGTCATTTTTTGTGTTTTTTTTTGTTTATGAGTAATCTAGGAGGTTTTTCGGAAAGTTCAACCAGCCAGCCTTACTCATCTCTATAAAGGCACCTGACTTAGGGATGAGTAATAATATCACAAAAATCAAGAGACAAAAAGGTTGTTCTTATCATTTAGTAGTCAAAACTGGAAAAAGGATGCGCTGGTTGGCGAAAAATGGAAGGACAGAGCAGGATAGAAAACCGGCCAAGTGCGAATCGTACCCACATGCACATAGGGTTCCGTAGCACCAAACAATATAATAAAAATATTTTAAAGGCATTCGTTCTTAATGTTGTATTGTTTTACATTCATCAACAAAACTAAATTTGTTTTTCATAGTATGTTAATGAAACAAAGTTGTTGCTGCAGTTTGATAAAAAAGTCCCATATCTCAATAAATAAACATCAAATCTTATTCAAACTAATTTTGGTTTATAGTTTTTTTTACGTTCTATAATCCTATACTTTTTCAGAATTTTTCTCCTCTTACTTTAGAAATTGGGGGGGACACACATTTTACCACTTTGGAAGTGTTTATCTTTCAAACGATTGACTTTGAGAGAAAATGGTTTTAGGAACTTCCATATCATTTTAAATAGCTATCTATAGAACCCCGCACGTATAGGTTTGATGAAAAAAGTATTTTTTAATTTCAGTTCCATGTATGGGGAGACCCCCCTTAATCTTATATTTTGTTTTATTTTTGTATAAAAACCTTATAGGATACCCACAGAATTCATCTACCTACTAAGTTTCAACTGTGTAGTCCTAATAGCTTTGGAGTAAAGTAGCTGTGATATACACGGACAGACAGACAGACAGACAGACTTGGCGAATCTATAAGGGTTCCGTTTTTTGCCATTCGGCTACGGAACCCTAAAAAAACAGTCAACACATTGCGATTCGATAATTTTATTAACGTTATTAGATAGTAGAAAGCTTTCAGTTGTTTATGTACATGTGCTTTTATTGAAGAGTCCTGCCTCAACGACAACTACTAGCTGTGAAAACGGCAACAATATTCTCCCACCCAAAGCAACTCTACGAAAACTAACTGCGAAAATGGCAGCATCTCGCAACATCCGTCCAAAGCATCACAAAGTACACGAACTTCCTTAACAGCCGCCATTAGATCATTAACTAAGTGTGCCTACACCGTAATAACGTCCAATAAATACACCAGACCCAATGTCACGCTCATAAAGGAAACTATTTGTAACATAAATAAAATAATTACAGGGTACAACGTCTAGGCTGGCTGTCGGATGCGATGGCACGTCGGTGATCAGTCACAGCCTCGGTGATTAGCTCGCCAGAACACGGCGAAGCGGGGTGGTGATTAATGTGCTGATCACCTTTAAGGACGTTTAGCGGGTTGGTTTGGCGGAGTTACGTCTTTATAGAGGCTCTTTATTATGAATACTCGTACTCGTATATTAAATTTGGATTAATTGGGTGGTGATTAATCTTGGTAATTTGATATTTTGGGGATGGCACTGCACTTTTGTATGAGTATCGCATTATGAGTAAAGCTTAAGCCAATATCAGACGCTTCATCTATAGTTCATTTTGCCGTGGCAGGCTGGAGTAGTAGCGTCCGGCCCTGGTTCAATCCATGGTCCGGAGCGAGAGGGAATGGGACGCCGTCACCTCCTTCTGCGAAGCAGTCATGCTAGCGAAGGAGGTGGCGGGACGTGAGAGG
This sequence comes from Eugnorisma glareosa, assembly GCA_947578425.1. NCBI lineage: Eukaryota > Metazoa > Arthropoda > Insecta > Lepidoptera > Noctuidae > Eugnorisma > Eugnorisma glareosa. The sequence goes on along the minus strand of OX387960.1, from coordinate 10,334,276 downwards.
GAGAGAGCCTCACGTCTCAGCCGCCGCGGGAGACGCACCGGGCGTCGGGGGCCACGTGGTGGCCCCCGGCCACCGTAGGCGCGGGCCTGTGGACGGTGAGCTATGGGCTAGCTCGCCGTCCGTCCGTCTTATGACGACAGGCCGTGTCGACGGCGCGTTCGTGTTCCACGCGCGCCTCAAAGAGAGTCAGCAAACAGGAAGGGGTCCGTAAGGACCGACGCCTGCCAGGGTTGCGGGACTGTTCGAAAGAGATACCGCGGCCCTGGAACACAAAGGGCAAAGGAAGGAACATGGATGGGTTTTAGTCAGTAAAAGTCTAACACTCCCTCCTGCTCAGCCCAGAGCGGGAGGGGTTATTGGAAGATTCCCATTGGTAAAAAAAAAAAAAAAAGGCTGGAGTAGTAAATAGACAAATGATATTTATTATCGTAAAAAACACTTGTAAACTTAGACGTTTTACCAGTACAGTAGTAGTTTAAAAACTTTTTGGTCCAATATTTTTTTTTATACTTGAAATAAAACGAAATAATGGGGGCTATCGCGTGTGAATTCGCCGCTAGAGCTTTCTATCACGTATATTTTCTAATATTCACGATTGTGGTCTAGATTGAGCTATTCCTGATTAATTAATACTTGAAGATTTTAAGTAGCAACTGATCTTATTTGTTAGTACTTGGAGGTAAAATGATTTTTAAATGCTTCATGCTTGCTAATTTTAGGGAGAATATTGTAAATCAATGTATCTTTTTTTTTTTTTTTTTTTTGTCGATGGGAAATCATCAAATAACCCCTCCCGCCCGCTCTGGGCTGAGCAGGAGGGAGTGTCAGACTTTTACTGACTAAAACCCATCCATGTTCCTTCCTTTGCCCTTTGTGTTCCAGGGCCGCGGTATCTCTTTCGAACAGTCCCGCAACCCTGGCAGGCGTCGGTCCTTACGGACCCCTTCCTGTTTGCTGACTCTCTTTGAGGCGCGCGTGGAACACGAACGCGCCGTCGACACGGCCTGTCGTCATAGGACGGACGGACGGCGAGCTAGCCCATAGCTCACCGTCCACAGGCCCGCGCCTACGGTGACCGGGGGCCACCACGTGGCCCCCGACGCCCGGTGCGTCTCCCGCGACGGCTGGGACGTGAGGTTCTCTCCCTCTCACGTTCCGCCACCTCCTTCGCTAGCATGACTGCTTCGCAGAAGGAGGTGACGGCGTCCCATTCCGTCTCGCTCCGAACCATGGATTGAACCAAGGCCGGAAGCGAGAGGTCGCCGCCGCCGATCGCCGCTACAAATCAATGTATCTGAAATTTACACTAAATTGTTACACGATATATAATAAAATAAACTTTTTAAGAAGGTATTGGTACTGTAAAGTTTAAAATAGAATTATTGTCATGACCTTACGCGACAGTGCCGCTATCTGGGGAGCTTAAAAACGATAGCCCTCATTGGGCGAGACATCATTCAATCCAATCGTGTCGATTTAATAGGTAGTATATATTAACAGATAGATTTAACAGATAATAGATTAACAAAAGACAATCTTTTGTTACATGGTTGATTTTTTTCCATTTTGTTAGTTTTTTCTACATCCCTCTTTGCGTTTCCTGACATCTTGTTAGCTCCTCCAAGTAGGTGATACTTTACAGTGCCTTAGTATTCACGACGGGCCAATGATGTTAGTTAGACTGCAACCTGCGCCTGCGTACGGTACATAGTACACCTTTCTCTCACGTACAAACTACTAATCGACACGGCTTGGTCTGGACCCGTGATGGATTCACTTCTCGGTAAGATACGTATTGTTGTTTTCTGCGTGAAAGATGGATTAACGGCATATATTTCTGCAAGCAGAAATGGCGCTTGTGTTGCATACTATACATTGAGGTGTTTTACTAATTCTTAACTAACTATCCTAATACTTTTTTGTCACTTTCATCGTTGTTACGGCAATAACGAATGCGATTTTAACTTGGTGCAGTATTTCAGTATCTTCTATGTTTTCAATTGTATCCATAACCTCCAGAAAATCGTCAGTAGGTACTTCTCTCTATTTATCACTAAATTGCTAAAGGCGTCTAGGAAAAAGTCAAGAATTTTCTTCTAATTCATCGTCTTGTGTGTCTTCGTAGACACTGATTACATCTTGCTGAACTACTAAATCCAAAGCGGTAAAACCAACAAGATTACAACACAATAATAACTTTAGGTACCTCTAAACAGAACCTCAGCAAATTAATTTCAACACCACTATCAACACGGCACACAATTTGTCCATTCTATTAATTACTCTGTGAAATTAAACCCCGAGCGAACGGATCAGATAATGTGCGAAATTGAATTGTCAATAATTACAAGATAGTGTAAGGTCAGGTATGCGAGCCATACGGCCTTTGAGAACTCCTACAATAGATGCAAGATTGGGCCTAACATGCTAATTAATAGTTGGGAATATATTACGTGAGGCTCACTTTCTTCCGTGTGGAGTTTGAACAGAAATCAATTATAAAGATACAGTTAGTCTGTAATGTACGGTTGTAGCGTGAAATGTCTGGTACCTACGTGTCTATAAATTTGGTGGATTTTGAGCTGAACTTTTACTGTATGATAAAATTCTCATGATTTGCTTTAATGATAAGTAAAATCTGCCTCGTTGGTCTCATGGTTGAAGCGCGACTGCTGAGCATGAGGTCCTGGGTTCGATTCCCAGGTTGGGCAAAGTGTTATGGGGTTTCTCCATGAGGAATTTCTCAGTAGCAGCCACGGAGCCTGGATTTGTACCCGGTTGATGGCAATAGGCTCGCCCCTATTACATAGGACTTAAACATAACGGGCGAAATGTGGGTGTACTGTTAGGTATGTACGCCTCTGCGTAACCCTTCGGGTATAACAGGCGAGATGTTACGTTATGTTAAGTAAAATCGATAATATTTCGACAGCTTCTTCTGAATGTTAAACTTTTCATACCGGAAGACCTTCATGGTGACCACTATAATAGAGTTTCCCTTTTAGCAAAAAGTCTATGTGCCGCATGTGATCATCGTGGATGGGGTCACCAGTAAGGAAGTTATGCCCACAGAAGCAGGGTAATTGCGTAACACACTACAACATTCGTTGCGTTATTGATCAGACCAAGTTTTCAAACCTATGATACAAAGGCATATTCAGCCTATAATGTTCCCACTGCTGGGAAACACGGCCTCCTCTCTGTGAGAGGGAATGGGCTATATTCCACCACGCGGGCCCAGTGCGGCTTGTTGGATGTCACATGTCTTCGAATTTTTGGTTCTAGGACATGCCGGTTTCCTCGCGATATTTTCCTTCACCGTTTTTGAGAGCAGTGGTGTTGAAATAAATTACAGAAAGTAATGTGCCTGCCTGGGTTCGAACCCACGATTTACTATTTGTAATTCGGGGCCGCTTCCACAGGGCCACCGCCGCTCTCGAAAGGATTAGTAATTTATTGTATATTTTACAAAAGGTTTTGACTTGTTATTGAAAGTGTTCTATTGGGGTGCTGGTTGCATCTCTTTCGAAAAATCTATAATTATGGGGATCAACACAGACTTGGTAAATATTGTCCTTTATTAATATTCCACTTAGTTTTCTTGTACGCAAATATCCCTTCACCGCTACTGCCATCACATCCTGAACGACTCCTATCGAGCACACCTAGCCCAGCGCCGCTCAATCACGATCACGCGCATCATACGCGTATAATTTCTCACGCATGTTCCCACGTGCGCCGGCGCGGGGATATTAAATAAAAGATGGCCGATGTGCGTCCGCGCGGTTATGTGTAGGGTTGGCTGTGTTTACAGTAATGTTTTAATTTGAAATAGTACAGGTGAATAATTTTTGCGAAGTTGTGTTGCAGATTGTGGGGGATATCTTCACACGCATGAAAATTTTTAGAACTTTTTCAAACGGTGTTGAACGATTTGGTCTCTCTGTAGGGTGGGAAATGGAATGCACGCAAACGCTTTAGAATAGGACTTTCCCGAACATGTGTTACTTCTTTCTCGTGTGATTAGTGGTGTCAGAGTTTTTTAAGGGCCACTGACTTGGCTTTACATGGCGTCGATAAATATCTCTCAGGCATGCTGGTTTCCTCACGATGGGTTCCTTCCCCGAAGCAAGTGATAATTATAAATCCGCAAAATCAGAGGTACGTGTCTTGCCAGGGTTGCGGGACTGTTCGAAAGAGATACCGCGGCCCTGGAACACAAAGGGCAAAGGAAGGAACATGGATGGGTTTTAGTCAGTAAAAGTCTGACACTCCCTCCTGCTCAGCCCAGAGCGGGAGGGGTTATTTGATGATTTCCCATCGGTAAAAAAAAGAGGTACGTGTCTTGGGTTCGAACTTGGTACTTGACAATTCGATGGTCACACACCGTTATTGGACATGTTACTTTCTGCAGATGTGTTTAGCAGGCAAGCATTTTCTGTAATCATGTTTACATGAAACACATAAGTACCTACCTATATGCATATTTAAAATAAAACTCGATTTTCGTGTCTGTCTGTCACTATGCTACGGACTGAATACGATTGTCACCATTATTTAGAGAATTTATTCCGGAAGATGTATAAACAGTAATAATGAACTTTCACGTAGTAAATAAATCTCCATGTTTTAGCACACACGCACATGACACTGTGAAAAACGGGTCGGGTCGTTAGTTTTTTTTAATAAAACGGGTAGCAGATAGATCTTCTTAATCTATACGAGTAATAGCTTTGACAACCCTCAAACTAAACCCACCAGCTACCACTCTCCAAACAAATAAGTATACACCTCACCACCATAACTTACACCATTCATTGACGAAGGTCAACCGCCAACCCTATGCGATGCTAATGTCTAGCCGTCGTATGATATATTGACAGCCACAGACAGACAGATACTATGCGTACACGGACTTGTGTGTGTTTGTCTGTGAGTTAGTACTTAACAGGCGTGTTATTATTTTGTAGTTTGATACCGGGCGCGTTTCAGCGGCAGTAGCATGATCTATTAGAGGTTTTTAATGATTGGCAAAGCTTAATGGGATAGAAACGTAGGTAGCGATAGTAGTAAGGACTTGTTACTCCATATACAGTTGCTAACTTTTTCATATCGTTGGACTAAAACTTGTTACTACACATACAGGCTGATATTACTTTTTCTTGTAGTACCCCTAACTTGCTACTACTCTTCATAGCGGTTTGATTCAATAGGCCGGTGGCTGACATGGTAATTAGAAAACTTGAGGTATAAATTCGACCTTGGGTTATAGAAAAGTAACGTGAGAAAACGTTACAGTTCCGATGCGCATATCTAGCTTATGTCACATTGACAGCTCACTACTATGCATACACAAACTTGTATGTGTTTGACTGTGTCCGTGTTATTATTTTGTAGTTTGATTTAGACCCTTTTTAGCGGCAGTAGCATGAGAAACGAGGGGGTTTGACTGAGTTCATGCTTACTTGCTGCTTCACATACAGGGTGATTACATTTTTCTTCTTCTAATAACGATTTTTTTTTTGTGGTTTGATTCAATAGGTCAGTGCCTGACATAATTGCGAAACTTGAGGTATAAATTCGATCCTGGAGTATAGAAAAGTGTTGTCAGAAAATCTTACGCGTCTTTCAATACTGTTTCTGTCTATGAGTTAGTAGGCACCTACCTAACAGGAGTGTTATTAATTTGTCATTTAAGTAGGTGTGAATTTTAGCGGTAATAGCTTAAGGGTCCCAAATGTATAAAAAAAGGTTTAAAGAAAATTGCGGATTTTTCTTTTGACTTTAATCGAACAATTATTACATAATGTTGTAACAATGTAGGTACCTAGAAACAGCAAAGTTCAAGAACACAAAATTAGTCTATGTCCAAGTACCAATACATCTCCATGATGCTGACTGTACTTACAAGTCGTAAAAGGTCGGAAAACTGACCATTACAACCAAACAGGAAAAGTAATCAGGCCGACAAAATAAAGACGAGCAAGTTATTAAACGGAACATAATAACAAATTCACACATTAATCACTCACTTTTTACTTACAAACACGATGACTAACTGTAAACTCAACTAAACTATTAATCTAACTGGAACGCAACAATTAAAAGAACAGGTTCTGATAAAACTATTACTATTGCTAACATTAATTTATTCAACAATACGTCTTGTCACCAATCGGGCAGCCATCATTATTTCGCATTCATTTCGTCTCAGCCAATGAGATGTCAGAACGCGCCTCCCATACTTCTCTTGGCCAATCAGCGAACGCCATTTGAAAAACAATAGAACATAAAAAATTCCGTCACGCTCTTCTGCGCCGGAGTCGACGTTCTAATTCGTGGTAATTCAACTCGTAACTGTTTGATTCGTCGAGTTTTATCGGTGAAATCGTTTTCCTAGTCGGCAATTACCCCCGTCTTTCATAATTTGTAAATATTCATATTTAAATAATTTTAATGGTTTGTATATTTTATGTTAATGAGACTGACGTAACACCGTCTGTAACTTCTCTGTGAGTAATCATTTAGATACCTACTGATAAAGTTTACATATTAGTTACTAATATTATTTTGTTAAGTCTACTTGTGTTTGATTAATACAGGGTGTTAGGTACTCGTAAAAAACCTTTTTAACTATAAACACAGCATTTACCATATAAATAACAATATCCAAGCCAAGACCCACACAAATGTCCAATTTGACATGTCCGGTTGTCCACTGCGCTAGAGAGCAGAAAATGTACAGCTCTTCATACAAAAAAAAACCCACATACAACAAAAACTCCTGTAAGACCAAAACGGATCATGTATCTAGAAAACATCAATCTCATTTCCCTATCCTAATATTTTTGATATTCGCGCTGTATGTCTTCCTCTACCATAAATATTCTGTATTTAGCACCTCACCACCTCACCTCACCTCACCTCACCTCACCTCGCTTACCTGACGAAGAGCTTTATCACCATAGAGCACAGGTGAGCAACAACCGGGTGAAGTAAGCTTACATTTAAATTTGGAAGTATTTGTTTTCAGTATTCATCTATTTAGATCCACGTCATCTTTCACACAGTTCATCCTTCGCTTCATTGGTCTTCCCATACTTTCATATCCACATTCATATTTATTTTATTTTTTAAACAAGGTAACCAAACTTTTTAACAAAATGTTTTGTTAAAATTATTCTGACAAATAAATGTTTTTTTTATAATTTTAAGTTATCGAACCTCCGGCAGTTATCTTAGAAAACAGGCGCAGCCTATTTTGGGGACGAGTCTTATCTAATTTGGTCAAAATAGGACTTGTTACCGATATCCTATTCTTATTCTTTATTGCACACACAATTACAATATATAGCTAACCATAATGATAAATACATACTATACCCCATACCAACTTGATGATATAGATATCTACAATGGTGTTAAATTAAAAAAAAAATGTAACTATGGTTTAATATTCTTATTCTTATTCATACTCGTCTCACGAGATTCTGACTAAGTAAACTAACTTGAATCATCCACAAGTTTTATCAGATCTTGCAACCGAACATGTTTACAATCCGCTGCCATGTAGCTTCTCCTAATATGTAAAACTGTTGATAATAAGTTAAAGATCATTTACATAGGCCACGAACTCGTATTTATAGGGCTCTTACATGAACATCTTATCTGCGAAAAGGTTGATTGTTCACAACCTTTTATGTTTAGCTGATATTCGTAGTTGTGATGAATATTAATATCTCCTTTCTTGGTATCTAGGTACAGATATTTTGTGTATTCTTAGATATTACGCCTATAATCACCGAAGGGTTGGACAGAGGTGTAGGTACGGTCGAAGAAGCTTTTTGGTAGACACGCAGAAATATTCACAATCCTAATATTGTTTGCAATTTTATTTTATAAAGCTTATGTCAATAAGAGTCAGTATCTAAATGAAAAAAGCTTTGTTAAATAAAATTTGGAAAATTATACGCTTCGGCATTTGATTGTGAAAATTTCCGGGGCGTCTCAACCGGGCGTCATAAGTTCAGACTCCGTGGCTTCTACTGAGAAAACCCAATGGAAAACCCAATAACGCTTTAGCCGACCTGGGAATCAAACCCAGGACCTCATGCTCAGCTGCAGCAGTCGCGCTTGCGACCACTTTACTATACCAGCGAGGCAGCCGCACGAATCTATACAAATAAATAAAATTTAAATGTCTGTTGGTAATATCATAAATAATATCAATAACAGCTTTTTACTGAATGCATATATATGAAAATATGTACGGCACGTCTAACAAAAAATCATTTTTTTTTCTGTTTTTGTATGTCTTTCTGTTTGTTCTGGCTAATCTCCGAAACGGCTGAACCGATTTTGACGAGACTTTTACTGGCAGATAGCTAATATTATAAGGTCTAACATAGGTTGACTTTTATTTTAATAAAATAATCAGGAATCCGTGCAAAAAAATTAAAACCCTTAAAATGGGTAAAAAAGTTCGATTCAAAAAGGGAAGCTATATTTTTTAATAATATTTTCACGCGAACGAAGGTCGCGGGCCACAGCTAGTATAAAAATATTTTAGGAAAAGTAGTAGACCACCGGTATCAGGAACAGGGTCCCAGCTACTCGGCGGTCAGGGCTCCAAAGAGAGGAACCTCCTAACAATGCGCGCCGCCGTGTCAGGAAGTACCGCTACCTGAATCAGGCCCCTGATCCAAGTACCCAACGAGAGCCTCCTCATGTGTTGGTCGAGGCTTTTGGCAATTAAGCCATTGGCAGACACGACTATCGACCCAATGATCGCTGAGTCCACACCCCACATGTCGACAACCTCGCGAGCTAAGTCTAAGATACTTGATTTGCTTATCGATGAATTATATTATTTAGTACGTGTTACTGTCTACATAAAACGAGACAATAGTGTATTATTAGTTGTGTCTTGAATAAAATGATCATTATAACCCCTCGATTGTCACCATCGCGAAGGGTCCACCACGCAGTCACCGCGTGACTGCCACGCGGTGACTGCCACGGTACAAAAATGTTACTTCAAAAAGATTTGAAGCAATCAGTACCATCTTGTGCTCCAAATATGGCGTAGCGGTTTCTGAAATCATTGATTTCTGGACCAAGCTTTCTTGATTTCGCCAATGCTGAGACTATGAGAGTTTAGCAGAAATTAAGTGCACCGGAAGCCATAAGTTTGACCAAATCTTCGAAAATCTTAAGTTTGAAGTTATTTTGAGGTATTTGAAATAAAAAACTAATACTAAACTAAAAAACACTAAATGTTCCGCAGTTTTCGGTATCTAAATTAAATATTTTGTGAAGAGATATACAATATATTAATGGCTAATCGACCACAGCAACAGATACTTTGCAATATGCTGTTTGGCTGTTTGTGTATGTGAGTTTAAATGTTTGTAAACGCACCCACGATACAGGAGAAATTCCTACGGCGGGGCAAAGCTTAAAAAAAAAATATATATATATATTATAAACTGAAAATCTCACTGCATCTGGCTACATGGCAATTTTACATACCCACAGTTCCCATGCATTTGCCAGAATAACATATTCACTAACTCCACATTACAATCGCAATGCGTGCAAACCCACCTATTCCCACCAGTTCCCTAATTGCCTACAAGCTTACGTATTGACCCCGCTATGCGGATACAGTTGACCCCAACCAACAAATGGACCCCACCAGCTTTTAATTCAACAAAAGCATCTGCAACTCGTTCCAGAATAGAATGAGAACACGGATTCCAACACCTAACTACTCCTAATTAGAGGACAACACCTACGGGAGTCAACTTCTAAACGCCTAGGCGTTAAAGTTTTAGGGTTGCTGCTCTGAATTGTTGGGATTTCAAATCGATGATATCCTTCGAAATAAATGGCGAATCGTCGAAATTGTTCTAGCCTGTTCTCAACCATGATGGAGTCGGCCCGTATGCAGCAGAATACCGATATTTTACATGGAGTGACAGCCTATCTGACCTCCACAGTCCACATCCCAATAACTGGGTAATACGATACTCCCTTGATACAACTGTTCAGTCTGACGTTTGCGCTTTTTGAATGAATGAATAATTAAATGGAACGATGACATGACCATTTCCAGAGCAGTTTGTAGACGGATTTGTCCGTAGAATTTCACCATTATTAGGTACTGGTATTGCATATTTCAGCTACGAAACAAGACTGTTATTGAATAGTATGTAGATCAGGGAGTAATTGAGTAACACCTCACAATCCCAAAGCTCTACTCATTTCTACAATGCGTTATTTAAGTTTTCAAAGAAGAAATGGATCGTCATCTGCCTAGCCTTTTCGTAACTATGTTGCTGTCGGCTTCCGGTCCAACCGGATGCAGCTGAATACCAGTATTTTACATGGAGCGACTGCCTATCTGACCTTCACAACGCATTTAGTACTGAGTAATACGATACCCCTTAATAAGACTAGGTGCCGATGCAATAACATGCGACGTTTCAACTTTATCTCTAAAGTTAGCAACACATTAATCAATCTCTCGTTGTTTTACAAAGCCATTACGACAAAACAATAAAGTTCATCCTGAACCGTCCCAAAACACCACTTTTAGGACCAGAAGCTAGTACCAATAAACATCCAATCCATTACATTCACACACACTTTTACACGACACACTCATTAGGTAGCATTATCTGCACCGTCTCAATTTATTGACGTAACCTATGTCCCGCTTATCTACCGTAGAGTGTAGCAGCTAATTTGCATATTACATTTATGAGGCCCAAGTTATCAATAGACGGGGAGTGTGGGAAAGCGAGAAAATTAAGACCATCAATATTTATTTATTGGTTTGGTCTCACTTTGCACCGTTATCGGGAAATGTTCTTGTTATTTCCTTCGTCAATCTTGGAGTTTCTCGGCTGTTTGATAGCGAAAACTTATGATACTAGTGACAATCATAGAAATGCGACTGCCTCGTTGGTCTAGTGGTCGCAAGCACGACTGCTGAGTATGAGATCCTGGGTTCGATTCCCGGGCCGGACAAAGTGATATTGCGTTTTACCATCAGGAATTTCTCAGTAGCAATCACGGAGTCTGCAATGTGGGTGTACTATTAGGTACACCTCTGTCTAAACCTTCTGACATTACAGGCGTGATGTTATGGTATGGCACCATCATTGGTCACAGTTTTGGTAGCATTAGCATTTAGCCAGCTGTTATCAGTTGCACAGCTAGAGCTAGCTAAAATATAGACGCTCATGAGTGATAAGGGGCAAAGAGCAGTCACCGTGTCCAGGAGATTCGGGGTCAGAACTTGCAAGTTATAAGTAACTCGACTAGGGCAATTGACGAGTCGATAAGACCGTTTTTTTTGCCACAAGTAATTCACTATAATACTCTTCTAGATTCCCTATGAAGAGCTTCTAGCTTAACAATAACAGCCGGTCGAGTCAATCTTTAGATTAAGCCGTGCTTGCCTAGGTTGGTCCTAGGGACCATCCATTACACACTGAGTTTCCTCCGTGCCCCGGCAAGCATGTTAAGCCGTTGGTCTCGGCTGTCATTTGTAAATCTTTGACAGTCGTTACAGATAGTCAGTGGCTCGAAAGTCTGACAACCAGTTTTACCATTAACTGGTCTGTGGAGGTCAGATAGGCATTAGCTCCATATACTGGTATTCAGCTGCATCCAGCTAGACTGGAAACCGACCGCAGCATAGTTGGGAAAAGGCTAGTCATATGATGACACTTGTCTTGTAGATACACGATGATAATTGGCTCTCGCTAATAGTTCTGTTTCTAAAACAATCCCATTTTGCAAGACGAGCTGTCTCTAACCTTAAATAGATAAGCAATTACGAAACACGTAACCATCTACATACGCTATTTAACGGCTGAACTTTTACCCAGCTTGTTCTTAAGCCATGTAATAAACCTAAGGATCAAAGATCGCAACGCTAAATCTAAATCTAACACAATCTAGCAGCCCTAAACGGTAGAAGGCGTTGCGTGTAATTAGAGATTGTATACACTAAGCGAATACAAATAAAGCACAATGCGACGAGCGGAGCCCGGCACAAACATTAGTCTTGCTGGGGGTCGACGAAGATTTAGCCCCGGTGTTCACTGACCGATTGCACTGCAAAACCTTGCTTAATTAGTGGTTTAAGTTACCGAGGATTTGCTATGTGTAAATTATTGGTGTTTTCTTAGGATATAAATTTTCTTGAAGTTGTTTCAATTTACAACCATACCTAACTTATAACTTTCGGAACAATGCTTTTTTTCGCTTAGATACGTGAGTTTGACTGATAGTTATGGTATCATTTAACAAATATTTACAAAGATTTGTCCTGTTTTCACTCTTGTAGCTTCGTGGGAAAAAGTTTGAAACAAATAACATTAAAGCCTGTTTTCTAATGTAATTATTAATATATTAAATGCCAACTTAATTTCTATTTTTTTTTGTGTTGTTCGCTGTGATAATATTGAATTCTTAATGAATTTAAATTGAAAATTGATATTTACGGCCGTGTGAATTCTCAGTTTTCTTCATTCAAACATTTATTTAGACACTATCATAAAAACTATCTCAAAATTTAATTACCATCCGACATTGGCTTTTTTGTCATTAATATGTAAATTAGACTAATTAATGTGTTAAAACCTAGTATTTAATATGCAAGGCAAAAATATGCTTCGATTTATAACAGCTAAACATGAATATAAAGCGTTAGTTTCAGTGTTGTAAATCAGGATCGAAACCAGATTTAAAAGTAAATGGCTGTATTTGTATATTTTTGCATCACTTTATACTCATTTTGTAGTCTAAAATATTCTATAAAATGAACAATAGGTACATGGAAGAATGAAAGCACAGGACTTCAATTTTAACTGACTTTAGTTCCCTTATTTACGATCTGAACATTTTTAGGTTTAACGACTCATTGAACAAAGATACTATCTTTATCTTTAAAATTAGTCACATTCCCATTAATTTAAACTACAGTTAAACCATTTACAATTAGTGGATCAATTAGTAAAACATTTCAACGATTAGATTTCGTCTTAACTGGCATTTTGTCAGTACAGTTTAACAATTAATTACTAAACGTACGTTAATCGCACGGTATCACCGGGCGTGTCTTCTCGTTGCAGTGGCATCGGCTACTCTAATTAACATAAACACCAAGTCCATAGTTATTTATAACCATTGCCAATATATTTATATAACTAGCTGTAGCATGTGGATCCACTTGCATGAAATACGGGACTTCAAACATGACTTTTAATGTATTGAATTTATTGAGTCCTTTGAAGTCTAAGGCCAATACAGATATACCAGGTATAAAGGGTCCCTTCACCAAGCATTCTGTTCATCGAACTAAGAAACCCTTTGTGCTCTTCTTTCTTAATGTAATGTCCTGCTAGGTATTTTGTGTGTACATAAATAAATAAATAAACCCTACGCCATAAATCTTGCTGGGAAGCTTTTTGAGGTGAAAACGGTGAAACTCAGTTTAATACACCCAAAACATTGTGCATGTTGATGCATTTAATAGTAAACGGGTGATGGACGTATTTAAAATAAAGTTATAACCTTAAAAACCAGTATTAAACAAAAAAACTTGTGAAAAAGTGGAATTTTGACGTCTAATATTTCGGTAACTCGAAGGTATGGTACAAAAAAATATCACAATAACGAGCAGAACAAGTGCCTTTCGACTTCGATATGGGTCTACAACACCCTTTATTATTCGTTCCAAAATACTAAGATGGTATTTGTACCTACTTATAATTCAATTTCAGCTTCTTACTTAAAGGTAGAAAGTTGGATTAATGTTGGCTGGCTGCATCTACATTTAACATCTGATTATGCGAATAAGAGAAGACAAAAAACTACGCGATGAAATGAAATACCTAGAAAGGTGGTGAATATTGAAGCTGATAGAAATAATATAGTAAAAGAAAGCAGATTGCATTGACTATACAAGTAAATAAATGTCGATTCCAGCAGGAGAATGAAAATCGTAGCTACAGCAGCTAAAGAATCAACGATGTATAAACAAAGCTCGTAGCCTAAAGTACCTGCGAAATTCATCCTTTTTATTTCGCTAGTTACGTTTAAGTTCCACATAATAGCGGGCGAGATTATTGCCATCAATCAAAATCAAAATTCAAAATCAAAGCATTTATTTCAAGTAGGCCAGTTAGAGGCACTTTTGTACTGTCGAAACAAAGATAACAATGAAATGTAGCTACAGTCCCAGTCACAAGGCATAAAAACTGTGAAAGTACTGTGGTTGCCCATTCCCTAGCGTAGCTCTCTATGGAGAAGAACGGGCAAGAAACTCCATGGACACTCTTTTAAATCAGCATATTTTTACAAAACCTTGGTTACATCATTCATATTGAGATGGTACATTATGTGAGAACGATGTAGCAAGATGTGCACGTTAAACGTGTCCATAGTAAAAACAAAAAAGACAATTAAAAAAAAAAAAAAAAAAAAATTCAAATTAGCCGTGGCAACTAAGAGATGATCAGTCACAACTGACAGCGCCCGTTCACGAACATGACGCATGGATCAGCACCATTCAACTCAACCATTTTGAAGGGAACTAAATGATCCGACACAATCCGGCACAAATTCAGGCTCTGTGGCTGCTACTGAGAAATTCCTGGTGGAAAAATCCATTAACAATTTGCCCGACCCGGGAATCGAAACCAGGACCTCATGCTCAGCATTCGTTTTTTCTTTATTCTTTGAAAAAATATAAGCGAAGCCATGCGAAACGAACTATAAAATATAAACAGTAAGGTGGTAGCTCAATCGCCCATAGCGCAAAATCACACCTGCCTACATGAAGTCTTTATATTGATAACAATCTACACACAGTAGTTTTAATTTGCGACACATTTAGACCAGACCAGTAAACATTATAGACTATAGCTAAGTAACGTATAAAGAACAACAACCCGCGCTACATAATTATTCTCCGTAGAGAAATTGTTAGTGAATTGATCTAGATTTTATCTAGACATCGACACAGTGTTAGTAAGTGCTTTTCAAGTTTATGTATTATCTGACTATAGATAAGAGACTTGTATTCTATTTTGGGTGTTTTTAATGAGAGATTAGCTAACATGCGACCTATTTTTATCTAAGCGAGTTTAGGGACTGCAAACTTTGTGATATAATCCATGCAATCCAGCCGACTCTAGAGAAGGCAGATGTAGAAGAAAATAAAGGGTGTAGCAAGACCCTTATCGAAGCCGAAAGGTGTCGCCTTGTTCTCCCCATCATTGCGATCATTTTTTTGTTCTAGACCATACCTGGGAACCTTCCTATAGCTACGGAGATATTGGGGGTCTTCCATCTTTTTCAGAAGCTTTATTTTTTAACATGTTTTTAATTTAAGATTTATACTGTAAACACCTCCACGACCCCCGTACTATTCAATCTATCCATCAGTACAATGTTTTGTGTGCGTTACATTGAGTCCCTCTGAAAAAAGTGAATATTCGCCCCAAAAAAAAGTCGTTTCCCAGCAATAATTTTTGCGTAAAGTTACTTAGTTGGATGTACAGAATGCTTGGTTGACAGTTTCGTGAAGAGTCTTGTTACACCCTGTATATCTGAGTGTACAGACAAAGAGATATTTTTTATGCACTGCTTTAAACTTGCACGGTTTAAAACTAATCTTGAAACTGTCACTTACGGGATATCTTCCTTGATTATCAATTATTCGTCATCCCGCGATCATGGCGCTTGCTACAGCGTCGAAATATCGGGAGCTCAAAATTACTTGAAAATCACGGAAGATATTCCGTACGTCACAGTATAAGGTTATTTTATAAGCGATGACGATGGTTTTGGTAACCAGGCACCGTAAAAGCGTATGTGTGTCTTTTGAAAGTAGTAACGCCGCGCGCCGCTCTGAAATCGCAAAACGAAAGAAACGATAGACAAAGACAAGTGACAAGCTGTAGAAAATAAACATAATTTTGTCTATGAAATGAAAAAATGAAAAAGCGTTTATTCGTGGTTCTAGGCATTACAAAAAAATGTTACTTCTGCCAAACTGTAAAGGAGTTTGTTGGCAGATGTAGCTCCCATATACAATAATAGGTACCTTTATTTCTATGCAACTATTCCTAACTTTTCCACCAATAACAAGGTTAAACATTAACTATAACTAAACAAAAATAATTTAACATCACAAAGGCTGCCTGGTAGTGAATTGAAACGCCACTACGCAATTCAAAATGCTATCAACATTAGCTAATAACACCTTAAACCACGCAATGCCATTTCAATTCACACCGGCGAAGCCGCGAACATAAGATAGTAGTCTTACCTATAATCTATGAATCTCCATTTATGAGGCTTTGACAAAAAGTGTTAAAAAGAAACTTCCCCATTCTATTTTTAAAAGTCATTTTTGTGGTACAGCTACTTTCTAAATCGACTGGCATGTCATTCAAAATTGTTGGGACTAAGCATTTTCTACACCTTTGCCCATAATAATTAGTCCAAGTGGGTACTACAAATCTTTTAATGTGTTTATTCCTTTGAGGTCGTAAGTTTACCGTCTTGATTTTAAACTCATCCTTGAAATAATTTTCTACAGCCAATAACAACACCACCTTACGATGGACCGGCTACATCTTACATTCTAAGAACAATTCTTCGTAATCACTACTTTCACAACGTTTTTTTGTGTTTTTATCAACTAATAATTTCATAAATCTGATTTGTAATAATTTAATTTTATCTAAATATGTTTTAAATGTATTACCATAGCATGCCAGTCCATACGAAAGTAGCGAGTCCACCAGCGCATAGTAGACCGTAAACAAAGTGGCCCTGTCCAGTACAAAACTAAGGTGGTGGAACTTTACAAGCACTAATCTGAGTTTGTCACAAAGGTGTGTTATGTGTGTTTTCCACGAGAAGCTGTTATCTATAACTAAACCCAAGTACGTAGAGTACTTAGAGACATAAGTGTTTATGCTATGTATCATAGATTACCTTAGAAACTATAGTTATCTATTTAGTAAACAATTAAGAAATCATCTGCTCTGTAACAAAACCCTCAAATATAAACCCTAATAAACCCATAATTATGATTTTCTATCCAAGTACTTATCAGACGATAACCGTACTTATCAACTGCTTGACTAATAGCCATCTCATCTTACTTCAACAAAACAAAACCAAAAAAATCACAAGATCGTAAGACGAACTAACTCTGGCGGCCATTTTACGGTAGCTGTTTCAAATCACGCGACGATAAAATGGCGATACAAGAACACCGTGCTTAGCATGTATGCAAATATACCATTAGAATGAAATATACTCGTACTTTTGACTTGTCCTGTTGCAGATACAATTTATGTTTTCATGAATGTTTATAAATAGTTCCATGATGTAGATGAGGTGATAATATTTTCAAATAGAAATGATTGAGGAATGTAGAATTGCATATATCTATCAGTTAACTACAGTGGTTGCAAATGGTGATGAAATGTGTGTCGTTTTATTAGGAACCTTAAGCAGAAAGTTTATGTAATATGTGAGATATCTTTATAAGCTTAATTATATACTTATAAGTTAGTTTGACATAACTAGGTATTACCTAGCAAAAAATTCTAAGAATTACAAAAGTGGTAGTGTGAGATTTGGTGCAGTAATTATTCCGTAGTTATCCAGAAACTGCTACAGAGACCTAGGGTAAACAAAAGAGGACTGAGTCATCAGTTCTCCTGCCCTTATCCCAATTTATTTGGGGTCGGCGCAGCATGTCTTCTTCCATACTTCTCTATAACTCGCCATCTCATCAGTCACCTCCTTTCTTGCCACATCATCCTTCACACAGTCCATCCATCGTTTCTTTGGTATTCCTCTTCTCTTATAGCCATCCACATTCATCCTCAAAACTTATCTCACGACATTTTCCTCATTCCTCCGCATCACAATACATGTCCATACTTACAACGGAGTATTAATGTTAAAAATAGATTATATGAAGAACAAATGGGTTAAGTTAAAACTTTTATTAAGCAATTGACCCCAACTCATAAAATACTTAGTTACTAACATAAACTTATAGGCTGTCAAACTCAAGAAGACAAACCTACCTTTCACAATACACCACAAATAAACAAACCCAATAAAATAAACCAAAGAGGAGCATGCGACTGTTTTAAAAACAAAACAAGCGTACACGCAAACACATCTACAAAATAAATGGACACATTTTTCATAAATAAATTTAAATATCTGCTGGTATGGGTGTAAATCTCAGCGGGCGTACACTGGCGTACAGTAGCGAACGGAACACGCAAACTAATTAATATGGAGTAACTGTCGATTTATAGGCGTTTGGACTGAAGTTACGCGTTGTTCTAGCTAATGGTCTACGGGAGATTATTTTGGAGAACTTTTTGGTTGGACCTGTAAAGCTTGGCGACTTACTGAATCCAACTTATTAACCATGATAATGCATGAATATTTGCCATCAGCTCGTAAAAGAAGAACAAAAACGTCTGTAAAAGGCATATTCCCTGGAAGTAAGATGGATTTTTTGCACTCCAGGATCTGATCAGATTTTTAGTAATTTTTGTGAGCGTCGCCAACGTTACGATGCGCGACGTTACTATATTGTTCGACTTGTGCCGTCCAACGTATCGTAAGTACCTATGTTTATTTGAATGTCTTTGGTGTGTCAAACGATGAATGATGACAAAGAACGAATGATGAAGGACCAATTCGAATAGTTAGTCATCATAAAATCATTAGGTTAAAACGCCTCAAAGGGATCTCTTTTATAGGCCGTGAAAAATTGTTATAATAATTTAATTTCATTAGACCTAATTCTGATTATTTTGTAAGGTTACACAGAGTGCCTATACTTTATCTCAGAATCTTAGATATTTTACGTTCATTGCTACTATCTAAGCTGGCGTTATTATAGTCTAATTTTATTCTTAACCGACAAAACGTTATTTGTTCTTTTGCTTGCAATGGAATTTGAACGTTGTTTTGTATGAAATTGAGTTTGTTTCTAAAACTTCGTGTCTAGGATTCTGAGTTTAAGTTTCAAGATGGGGTTCCCAAGGGGTATCGTATTACCCAGTATTAACTGCGTTGTGGAGGTCAGATAGGCAGTCGCTACATGTAAAGTATAACTGATATTCAGCTGCATCCTGGAAGACCTACACTGACAGACTGGAAGCCGACTCTAACATAGTTGGGAAAACGCTAGGTAGACGATAATGACGTAGCTAATACCTTTTTTTATCGTCACTACACCATTCTCCACCGCTTGACTAAAATGAACTCTTCCAATGAGTGACATTCCAACGCCAAAGTCATCTCACAAGCTCGTCGCAAATCCCACCCGTATATTCCAACAATAAAGTACGAAAGGTCTCACATTACAGTGTTGTCCACACAAAACCATACACTAAGAGCTGCATACACATAGATTTCGTAGATTACCATCGCGCGGTAGTTCTTGTAAGTAACCAAATACTTTTTGACGATGCCACTATGTAGATAGTTACCATACTTAGTAGTAGTTTAGTGACAGCCCTTCAAATGATTGGAAGTTATGTGACTGAAGATGTTGAAGTGGAGAGTGATTTTGTATTTTTATTGAGGAGGATCGTCATAGTCAGTACCTATTGCATTTTGATAGTCATGGGAATGGTGGAGATGACCTTGAATGAAGAAAGTAGCGGCAAGAAAAGATCCTTTGAGCAGTCAGGAGAATGTATTGAAAGAATACTCACTTCATTGGTCCCAGTGAATTTGGTAATTGCATCTTAAGAACCCGCAGTGGACTTGGTATCCATAAAACCAGATTGACACATTGATGAAAACTTAATTACTATTCCCCTATGTGAATACGACAAGTTTAACTAATGCAAAAAATGACCACATTTTTAAATAATAATACATTTTTTCGGGGAAGTTCTATCACCACCAAAACAGCAACTTTACAGGAGAACGAAAAGAATAAAAAATAAAATATTTCTAAGACTTAAGACTCTAAGATGTTTGTTATTTACTATAACAAACAAATTATAGGAAGTACCTTTTAAGCAAAAAAATAGCTTGTATTAAGTACTTTCGCTGTTCCCGTTTACATTAACAATAGATGAGTGAGAAATTTAGCAATAAAATCAAATTCAGAATCAATAACACAATTAGATGAAAATTTAATTCAAAATTAAATTAAAATTAAAATCAAAATACAAATTAAAAAAACTGCTTAATATACCTAGCTCGACCGCAAAAACCATTTTTTAAATTTGTGTTCACTTCAAATTATTTAGAGAATTGATTGTTTCTGATTGGCTGAAACAACGCGTCTTCCGATTCTCTATCGAACAGCATCATAATGCCAAAAATATCCGTATATACATACGGATATTTAAGTTGCTGGTTGGTTGTTGTTGTTGAAGTTTTATCACATTTTCAATGACGATTTGGTGATTAATTATTATCTACATTATCAAAACACCCTACCTTGTCTCATTTCTAAGTAAAAGTATCTACTTCTATCTTAAATTAAATTGTCCTTTTCCAAAGATTCTTGAAGAAAAAATATATAAGTATTCGCTATGAGGGTATCATGTTAAATTGGACGGCCTACGCTCCGGTGTTCGTTTCTCAATTTATTGGTCTCCTGGCACAAAATGTGATCTCTACTCGCCTCGTTAGATTTTTATTTAGATATCACTTTGAGGAAAATGCTGTGAGATATTGTAGAAGTACTTCTCAATCAATTAAGCTTTAGTGTTATCGTTCGAGTTTTAGAGTACTCTTAGCTAAATTCCTTGGAGGCTTTGGTATTAGTTTGGCTGTCGTAAGAATAAAAGACGATTCTCACACGACAGCGCTTGTCCGCCCTGGCTCGTATGAAATCCGCTAATATCAAACGCACACGTACCCCGACCGACCGCGCGGACGAATGGCACTCACCGACTAACCGCGCGACGCACTGCCAATACATTTGCTGCACCGCGCGGACGATCGGTGTATCAATTTTACATTTGTCTGTGTGTTTGTTTTACCTGGAGCTATATTTTTGCAACCCTGTCTGCTCGTAATTCTTCCAATACTGTACCAAAATGCATCATTAACAGCAACAACAAAAGAGTCATCAAAAATGGATGAAACACCTTAAAATTGAACATGAACTGGTTCTTTGAACCTATCTAACCACTTCATATTCCTAGAAATCAATAACTAATACACCATAAAGTCATCTACGTGATTGGCTCAAAGGCCAAGCCAGCTTGCTATCAAAGAGCCAAAATAGGGTACCTGCTTCGGATATTAATAAAAATAAGAGTATACTAATAGATGAAGTTATACAGAGACTCCCAGTCAGCTGCATTTTCTTAAAGGAACCAAGAAAATGATGTCCGATCACATGGCAGACTAGGGAGGATACGATATAAAAAGGTGCACTTATTTTGTTTATATTCAAATGTTAGCAAAAAGCGTTAAATCCAGAACACTTCCTAGTTGGACACCGCAGTTACTTAATATTGCTTTCTTTAGCAGAACTGTCATCCTAATAATCGGTAAGCGAAAGGATACCTAGTTACATATGATACTTACGACAAAATATCACATAAAAACAGACGACTAGGCGTTACTTTGTGATATTTTGTCTAAATATTGTATCTAACTTGTGCGCATAAAAGCGTAGAAATAAGACAGTAAAACAATTTAACAGACAAGTAAGTCTTAAAATTTTACGTGATGACATAGTTTTGAAAATGATATTTTCATCAATTACTTTTTAAAGATTCTATTGTCAAATTAGTATTTCAGTTTTCATTGTTCAACAGTATTAAGAGACAAGATACATCGGTGCTAAACCTATCCACAATTTTAAATACACCATCACATCCACGTTATGCCTCACCTAGCAAGTTCATAACGGCACCGCCGGATAAAATTGCACGTAGCATAAAGGAAAGCTGGCGGATATAGAAAATCTCTCAATACCACCCGGTGGATTCAGCTCAAAGCTGCCGTGTCCACGTTGTAATAACTACGGCTACCACAAGTTTTTGCCGTTCCTAGGACCTTTTAGATAGATCAGTTTTTAGAGTGATTTTTGGAGATGACTTCTGTGAAGTTTCTGGTGGGGTTTCGGCACTTAAATGGTGTTTATGAAGTGTTGGTTAGGAGCTTAGCTTTGAGTAGCAGGTCAGCTGCACCGATCTGCAATTAAAGAAATTTGCTACTCATGTGTAATATTGAGTACTTAAGCATGCATTGTTGTTGACAATGCTGTGTGGTTCGTTTGCAGGGTGCTGTTGGAAATGTCTATTGGAATTGTAAGTACTTATTGGGTAATCTGATTAGGGCGTCAGTTCCGGTTAAGGCAAAATTAGACTATAATTAGTTATTCAGTCATAAAGATTATTGTTACTGAAGCACTTAAAAATGAATCAAGTATAATGCCACGTAAAATCCAGTACAATAAAATAAATCCTTTCATAAAGAAACAAGTGCAAATAAAACACGAAATTATACCAAACAATCAATTACAAAGGGAAAACTGTCAAAGCGAAATTCCCGGGAAAGCAGGTAAAATACAAAATATAAAACTTTCAGTGAAACTCCCGCCAAACGGGAACAAAACATTGATTAATGACGAAATGCACTCGAAAACAAACTGTCGAACTTCTTCAAATCCGCAATACAAATGCCTTCAGTATAACCCCTCGAAAATAATGGTTTCCTTTATGGGGGCACTTACCTTAACCGCCAAAAATCCTAACACAAGCTTCAACCATATCTTCAACAAGTTAAGATACAAATTCCCTTGCTAGAAAAATGTAGGGTAAAAGTGCTAAAAGTCTCCAAGATTTTCTTTTCGTACTCAGTTTTGTTACTTTTTTTGTTGTCGCAGGCAAACGGAAGTGGCGTGTAGGGACGTGTGTTTCCTCTTTTTTTGTTGAGAAATTGTTTCGGTGCCATTAAGCCGTTGACAGATCGCCTACAGTGAATAATGCCTGGAATTGTTTGAGGTTATGGGGGCCGCATTTGTGTGACAATGCGATGTTTAGATGTGCATTTAGCGTGTTTAAGATGGGATTGATGAGTAGTGGTGTGTTTTGGTTTATCTGGGGGGTTGAACTGCGAACATATTCCTTTGTATTTAGTTGTGGGTAAAGTTGGTAAACGTATTTTCGTCTATCTGTACTGTTCCGTTGCAAATCTTCGTCTAATAGCATACAGATAATAAACAAGCGTTAGACCACCATGCTAGCGGCTTGCATGTGTGTGATTTCAGGGTTCCTTCTAATACAGAATAGCGATAGGGTACTTTATTAGCTGACTTCGTTTAATTTTAGATCAAAGACAGGTTGACAATTTTTAAACTTACCTCCGAGTTTTCTTGCGTTTTCCTAAGACTATTAAAAGTAGTTTTCAATATCTTTTATTATTAAGTCAACTTTTGAAGAGATAATAAATGATAAAATATTTTTATTGATTAGGAATAAGTATTTTTAAAAGCAAAAACCGTAGGTCTGAACTCTGCATTTACCTAATAACTTTTTATATTTTCTTCTTAGCGTGTCGATGACAAATTCAGATTGAGTCAGCCCAAAATTTGGCGACGAGTTTGGTATTTTCAGTGGCATCCATCAACTCCCGTGATCTGCAAGCAACGGGACAGGCTGCACACGATATCAAGCGTCTCATCGTTTGTGGGGCAACACCACATTTACACTCCAGGTAATTTATGAATCTCCACCTGAACAGGTTTTCTTAGCTTCGGCCAACCTGCGTCCGGAGTCTATTTAAAGACTTCCAGGTCAGCCACGGCAACACGTGTCTAGGTGGAAGATATTCCTCAAGTGGCACAAATGGTAGGGAAACATTTTCTCGCCACAGCTTCGGTCTTTATCTTGAGCGTTTCAAACTCAAATCAAAGCATTTATTTCAATTAGACTTTAGCAGGCACTTTTGAAAGTCAGAAAAACAAAGGCGAATTTACAGTCACAGACACAAGGCATAATAACTTGTGAAAGTACTGTAGTTGCCCATTCCAAAGCGTAGATCTCTATGGAGAAGAATGGGCAAGAAACGCCATGGACACTCTTTCCAATCAAAATATTGTTACAAGATCTTGGTTACATCATTCATGTTGAGATTATACATATATGTGAGAACGATGTAGAAAGACGTGCACATTAAGAGCGTCCAGAGTAAAAGATTATAACTATCAACAATTTAAAAACCAAGTAGTTAAAATAAACCGTGGCAGCTAAGAGATGACCAGTCCCAACTGACAGCGCCCAGTGAGCGCGGGTACACACTTCTCCGGCTACATACAACTATTGCGGATTTACAGCCTTTGTGTCACGAAGATTGTTATTGTGTAAAGGGTGTCTAGCGTTGGATACTATTTTGGCTTTTTAACTAGAGTTTGCCCCCGCTCTGCGAAGTTCTGGTGGCACAATACCTGCCAGTAGATACAGCATCTGTACCGGATGGACCCATTTGAGGTAACCAGTGATGATCCGGCCAACACTTTTCATTCAGAGCTGTATCCACTAACTTTGCATGGTCTGAGCGACGCTACACGGGGCACGCAAATTCACCCATAGAGAAAGATAGCGCTAGCCTAGTAGTCATGAGACTAGTAAGTACGCTTTGGCGAGTTTTATATCGATTTTACTAGAATCGAGCAAAGGCCATATTGTAATTAAATCTTCGGCGAATCAAGCATCATATGAATACAGGGACAGTTTTCTGTAAAAAACTGACTGCGCCACAGTTTTCCACGAATCGAATATAAGGAACATAATTATACAACACCTGAATTCATGCAAGATATTGCACGTTACATAATTCCGACATACACGAAATCAATTCTAATTTATATTAGCAACTATAAGTACACTTTATTCAATAAATACTTATATAGTTAAAGCGTAAAATTAACAAGATCCTGTTTGAAACAGATACCTTTCCAGGGCTGCCAATAATTACCAACTGTTTCTCGACGTCAACCAACTTAGCTCTTCACTTCAAAAACCGTTTTTTGAGCTCTATTTCTGGAGCACAGAGTTCAAAGGTGATTTGTTGGGGTGTAGGTTTAAGTTTGTTTTACTGTAATGAGGAGAGGTTGTCTCATCCATCAGTCTAGGCCAATTACAAGTGATCACGCGTGGACCGTGGTACCGCTTCTTGGCAACCCTATTTCTCGTCAACCATTTTTTGTGACCACCGTAGCGACCGAGTTATTAAGAGTATCTAGACGAATTCGTGAGTAGAAATATAAGTTAATGAGGTGTTGTGCACGACGATTGAAAGGTTTCTAGGGGTTTCTATTAAGTGGGTTTCTAGGGGACTACGATTATGTAGTAGAAAGCAGCGTCACCTTCTATGGGAGCACAGACTTAGACCATCAAATGAAAGCAAACATAAATTTAAAAATTACTCCCAGCGATTTAAGAAAATTGTAAAATTGACTCAAAAGGCTCAAAATAACTATTTTATCAAGAATTCACTTAATAAATCAAAAGCGTTCTGGCAGGTTATCAACAATAAAATAGTTACTTATGAACCCATTTCTAAGATAAACATTAATAATACTATTATCAATAATCCCCAAGAAATTGCAGACGCATTCAACAACTACTTCATTGATCAGATTAAAAACTCACCTAAAGCATCACTCGCAACGAGTGGTTTACACGAAAACCCTAACACAATGTTTATGAGTCCAGTTGTACCTCAAGACGTACTCAGGGCAATCAAATCATTGAAAAATAAAAATAGCGTAGGATATGATGAAATAGCAACGAAAGTTATAAAATTTGTGGCAAATAACATAACCGTACATATTAGCCACATTATTAACTTAGCCATCAGCACCGGTGTATTTCCTGACGGTTTAAAAACAGTCATAGTCAAACCGCTTCACAAAAATAATTGCAAGGAGGATATTGCTAACTATAGACCGATTGCTTTAATTCCTGTGTTTTCCAAGGTGATAGAAAAGATTATATGTGAATTAATTAACAACTTTCTGACAAAATACAATATATTATGTACTGAACAAGCAGGCTTTAGAAAAAATAAAAATATTAATACAGCAATATATGATTTTTTACACGAAATAATGATAAATGTAGATAATAAAACACCTATTTGTGCCATTTTCACAGATATGACTAAAGCTTTTGACTGTGTCAATCACGATATTTTATTAAACAAGCTTAATAGGTACGGTCTAAGAGGAAATGTGCTGAATCTGTTAAAATCCTACCTCAATAACCGCACACAATATACGGAGATTTCCAGAATTTGTCCCAAATCGAAATGTGAACAAAAATATAAATCTAAAGGTAAAATTGTTAAATTCGGTGTGCCGCAAGGTAGTGTATTGGGTCCCCCGCTATTTTTGCTGTACATAAATGATCTGCCCCGTCATATACCAAATCCAATGGTTCTATTTGCCGATGATAGCACAGCACTGATAAAATGTAAAAATATTACCAATTATGAACAGGATATTAACATGAACCTTAAAAATATTATTGACTGGCTTGAAAATAACAACCTGGTAATAAACTTACCAAAGACTAATGTGATGCATTTTCACCAACGTACAATTCCACCGAACGTCAATGTACAGTACAATGGACAAGTAGTTAGTCAAACCAAGGTCGCAAAATTTTTAGGAATTCATATCGACGATCAACTAACTTGGAAACCGCAAGCAGAAGAGGTTTGCAAAAAGTTAAGCACTGCAGCATATGTTCTTTTTAATCTTAAAAAAAAAGTTGACATAAATACTGCTTTAGTTGCATACCATGGCTTAGTCGCATCGGTCTTGAGGTTTGGAATAATTTTTTGGGGTAATTGTAGCCTAAGAGATAACATATTTAAAGCCCAGAAACGTTGTGTTAGAGCTATGTGTGGTCTTAAACCTAGAGATAGCTGTGAACCTTTGTTTAAGTCTTTGAAAATTCTTACTTTTCCGTCCTTGTATATTTTAGAAATGGCAATTTTTGTAAAAAGAAATAAAACATTGTTTGCTAAGGTCTCGGACGCCAAGAAAGGTCCCGTGAGAAGTCAATACAAAAACCTTTTAACTGTCGGTGGTTATAAAACTGCACTACTGAGGAAGAGTGTTTTTTGCATGGGTCCAATAATATTTAATAAACTACCAGACAGCATAAAAAAATATACTCTTCAGCAATTTAAAAATAAACTCAAGGCTTTTTTGATACAGAAATGTTGTTATTCATTAAGTGATTTTTTAAATGACCCTATGTGTGACATTTGAATAGTTTTGTAGTATTGACATTATTTACTCATAATCTTATTTGTACTTTTTTTGTTGATGCAGAAATGTTGTTATTCTTTATGTGATTATTATTGTTGACCCTGTGTGTGATATTCCAGCAATTTAATATTATTGACATGATTATTTGATATCGACTTTTGTGCTTAATCTAGACTTGTTAAAATAATTTGTTAAATTTTGCATGCTAAAACTCAGGCAGAATGTATCCGGCTCATTATATTTTATAACAACTTGATTGTACAATTACCTACATTCTATGCAAATAAATGATTTGATTTGATTTGATTTGATTTGATTTGAAGGTTGTAGATTCCTTTCTCTGGTTATTTCGTAAGGTGTAAGGTGTAATCGGAGATGCTATCATAATTTGCAAAGCGAAAGTTTTTTTGCTAGACGTGAATTTATGGCGATGAGTAGGTATACGAACTCCTCCGTTGCTACAGATCTCCGTGGTGTGCTGTCAATAATGTGAAAGAATATAAAATAATCTTTAAAAAAAATAAAAATGGCGACCGCCTCACCAAGAGGCACAGTTGTAATATAATGTTGATGTGGAAAGTAATCAAGGTTTTTCAAACCAGGAAGCCTATCAATGGCCTGACCACAAATTATATTAGCGAAATGATTATGGTGTTACCATTTACACGACCTGACATCTAAGCTGTACGGTGTTGCCAAAACATATTATAGCTTAGGTAATGTTTAATAATTTTTTTCTGAAGAGTAGGCCAAATATTTCAATTACTTTTTCACTCCGCCATAGGAAACTACTCTGGAATGCTCATAAAAAATCTCTACTCGTGTAATTGTTGGTTTAATCCGTTTGTAAAATTGCAATAATTAATCATTTTCACTTCAACTTTTAATTTCCTCTTGATAGTACACCTAAATGCAAACGTTTCACCATTCCTTTTAGAAAAATAACAGCAAATATCGTTTTCCAAGTATCGTTTTTCACACAAAAATATTACCTTATTTAAAAGTGCCGTCGGGAGGTAAGTTACAACTTCAAGCTATTGATTTAAAATGTAGGAATAATACAGACATATTCATAGATTATGAGCTTGCCGTACAACAACATAGTCACCAATTCACTCCATAAATTAGTAAAATAAGCAATTTTCATATATTATTAAATTATGTATCCATATTTCTCGGAGGTGAAGAAAATAATTTGATTACACCGACTTTATACCTTACTGTGACTGAAATAGGTCGGAATCCGAATACGAATAAAACTCAGAGGTTCAACGGTTGAAGCACCGGATTATTTAAAAGTGTAAGTTGAAATTCAATCAGTTGCACTATTTTTGTGGTTTTTTACTCCTGAATCAAGCATTATAACCTATGTAAATAACAAGATAGTGAGCAATCAAACATTCATAATGTGATTTTTTCCAGCGGCTTCGCGTTGAGGTCCAAAATGATCCCACTGGAACGTATTACCGGGGCAAGATCTATAGTCCTAACCCAGGTAATGACCTACCTGTGCTAAATTACATTTAAATTCGTTCAGCTGTAAAGATTACTGACAGACAAAGTGACTTTCGCGTTTATAGTGTTCAGAATAGAGATTCAAATTGCTAATTATCTTTTAACATAATCCCCTCATAAGTAAGTTCAAGAATATTTTCCCAGTGAACCGATACCCAAACATATCAAACAACTTAATTCATATAATTAATTAAGCTCTATAAATACCAATAATAATTGAGGAAGTTCAACATTAACAGAACATTCTCAGAAACTTGAACATCTATGTTCAAAAAGACTTGTACAGACCAGTAGGTAGGTAGGCGAAATTACTGAGAAAAACATTTTAATCTTTTTCCCATCTCATTATTGAACTCTTTGTTGCTATTACCGTTTCAATGTAATCATTTTTATTGCGTAGAAAGTATGTCATACTGAGAATTTTCTGTTCGCCCATATTTTCTAGGTTTACAGTTTGATTTGATAAGGTATCTTTATTAACGGAACGAATATTAGATACCTATACTATAAATGCCTGTGCATTTGTCTGTTTGTTTTTATAATTGAATGTTAGTTAGTTAATTGAATAGATTTGGATTACATTTAGCACACACAGCTCGTGTGTAAGACTAACTGTCAGACTTTCGGGCCACTGATGACTACCTGTCACGACTGTCAAAGATCTACAAATGACAGCCGGGACCAATAGCTTAACGTGCTTTCCAAGGCACGGAGGAAACTGGGTATGAAGTGGGTAGTCACCCATCATCAGACCAACCTTCAGTGCATTAACGGCTTAAACTGAAGATTGATCCAAGTGATTTTTCTTTTTAACGACGTGCTTCTGCGAGGTGCTAATCCCTCCCAAAGAGAGGTCCCAAACAGACGAAAGCAACACTGAAATGCTGGAACACAGGACGTTCCAGCACTCCAGTGTTGCTTTCGTCTGTTTAGAATTTGTAAAATAATGTGAGTGAAACAATCTCCATTAGATAAAGTAAATAATATGTTTCCTTTATATTAATGTTTATAAAGTGTCGCCTAGTATTTAGTATGTTTCTGCATTATTTTGGGGGTTGCTTAGTCATTAAGTGAAGCCCAATTTTCTCTAACACAGTATGAAATGCTACAAATAAGTTTGCACACAAATCAACAATAATTATTGCCTACCCGTACATTCGTAAATTCGAATCAATATTGATTAATCATAACAGCTTGATTGAAATAATTCAATTAATTATCTACAATATTGCGTGGCATAGGCGCACTAAATCAAAGGTAATGCATTAAAATTGATACGAATAGCGCAATATATTTAGTAAAGCACTCAACCAGGCATATAATGTGATAACAATTGTGATAAAATTCGTGTTGTGATGTATATCTGATGACTTTTGACATAAGGGTGCGGTTTTAGTGGAACAGGCAGCGATATGGGAGGACGGTTTACTTTATAATAGCGCAATAATGGATTTATCGGAATAATTATGCTCATACACCCACATTTCGCCAATTATGTTTAAGTCCCTTGTAATAGAGGGCGAGCCTATTGCCATCAACCGGGCATAAACCCAGACTCCGTGGCTGCTACTGAGAAATTCCTAACGGAAAAACCCAATAACACTTTTCCCGATATGGGAATTGAACCCAGGACCTCATGCTCAGCAGTCGTGATTCCGACAAATGCTCATGGGCAAACCTCTCTAGGCTGGCCCTACCATAACGATTGATGGATCAGCGTAAAAACGGGAGGGATTTTAATCTATTTGCTAGAGCCAAACTGGCCATAGATCGCTGGTTTAGTTTTAGTATAAGTAAGAGCTAATGATCGTCTTGTGGTGTGACCGTCGGACTGCCAAGTCATAGGTCTCGAATTCGAACCCAAGACCTCTGATTTTTCGGATGCATGTGCGTATTGTATAAATATCAAATGCTTCGGTGAAGGAAAACATCGTGAGGAAACCAGCATTCTTGAGAGATATTTCTCGACGGCAAGCCAAGCATAAAAACTCAGACCCTAGGTTAGGCACTAACCACGCGAAAAAAAAAAGTATAATGTGTCAACATTACCAATTAGGTATGTCATTCTGCTTTAAAGTGTTTCTGTAACATGAAATCACATTTTTGCCGTAATGTTTCTTCTGATAGCATCGTAGTTACTTGTTTAAATTAAAGTCCAACTAAGTGACAATCAAAAGATAGCAAAACGGTCTATGGAAAAATCATAACAACATTAAACTCTTATCGCCACGCTACCGCTTGTCAATGTGACCAATACCAACCGTCAAAACTTAAAACATAACCAAACTTATGGGGAACGGAGGTCGGAGCATGCACCACAACTGATATATGCAGTTTCTGATTCCATTATCACTATGGGAATTGATTCTACACAAAATTTATTATAATACCAATACATAGTTCAAAGCCGTATATTAAATTGTGAAGGCAAACGTGAGAATACAACACATTATGTTGAGTCGGATTTGTAATTTGTATTTTATGTGTGAAAATCTTTAGGTTTATGTCTTTTTCGTTCAGTGACATTTTGTTTCCTAGTTACATAGGTACATGCATGAATAATTACTTACCAAGTTTTAAGTAAGGCGATACGAAAGAGTTTCTTAAACTTAAATTACCATGCTTTAACAAAACTATCAGCGGTCATGGCTGAGACCATGGAGGACCTCAGTACAATGCTCGATGACCTCACTAGAGCCTCCGAATGGCTGGGTCTTAAAATCAACATGGACAAAACCAAGGTTATGTTGAATGCCCATGTAACACCCAATCCTATCAAGATCGGAGACTCTGTACTCGAAGTTGTAGTCGATTATGTCTACCTGGTACAAGCAGTCTAGCTAGGTAGGTCTAACTACGGGAAAGAGGTCAACCGTCGAATCCGACTCGGCTGGACAGCGTTCGAGAAGCTGCGCGGTATTTTCTCGTCCAACTTACCGCAGTGTCTCAAGACGAAAGTCTATGACCAGTGTGTGTTGCCAGTGATTACATACGGGAAAAAACGTGGTCGCTCACAATGGGCCTCATTCGAAGGCTTAAACTCAC
The DNA here is from genome assembly GCA_947578425.1 of Eugnorisma glareosa. Taxonomy (NCBI): domain Eukaryota; kingdom Metazoa; phylum Arthropoda; class Insecta; order Lepidoptera; family Noctuidae; genus Eugnorisma; species Eugnorisma glareosa. Next base: position 10,302,385 of record OX387960.1, on the reverse strand, counting down.
CCAAAGGGCAATGGAGAGGGCTATGCTCGGAGTTTCCTTGCGCGATCGAATCAGAAATGAAGATATCTGCAAGAGAATCAAGGTTACCGACGTATGCCCGAAGAATTGTCAAACAGAAGTGACAGTGGGCAGGGCACATTGCTCGCAGAACGGATGGCTGATGGGGCCGAAAAGTTCTGGAGTGGCGACCGCGAACCGGAAGACGTTGCGTTGGAAGGCCGATGACCTGGTGATGGTTGCGGGGATCCGCTGGATGCGAGTCGCACGGAACCGGTCAGTGTGGCGATACATGAGGGAGGCCTATGTCCAGCAGTGGACGTCTTTCGGCAGAAATAATGATGAACATTACTATCAAGAATAAGTTTTTCTTTATTCGGGGAATCTTTGAGACACCTCCGACGCTGATTAAAAGCTATAAATAACATAACACGCCTGTAATCCTCGATGAGTTAGGCAGAGGTACTTAATAGTACACCCACATTACGTCAGTTATGCTTAAGTCCCAAGTAATGGGGGGCGACCCTATTGTCATTAACGAGGCACAAATCCAGACTCCAGCTGCTAATGAGAAATTCCTGATTAAAAAACCCATTAGCAATTTGCCCAACCCGGGAATCGAACACAAGACTCTCATGCTCAGCAGTCGCGATTGCGACAAAAACTATTCAAATCTTCTAGATCAGATGCATTAACGACTAATATAAGTCTAGTTCATCATCTAAAAAGGTCCGGCAAAGACATGTAGACCAACCGCACTAGAACCACTGTTAAAAATATAAACAGTACCTACCTACATACCTACTCATAGCGAAATACAGCTGAAAAATCCAATTTCGGTATAAACGAGGCAAATTGATACAAAACATCCAGAGTTTTTTGTCTAATGGTTATTAATAACCACCATTCTGGAAACACGACTACTAAAAACGTAAGGTAATTGAATTACACAAATCAGTTGTTAATATTTATATTGTCACCTACATACCAACTTTGAGAGGTATCTACTTAATATTAAAAAGTTGGCCGACCGTGTACTGGAACAGTTACCAAATGGAATCGCTATTTACACATTGTCTTAAGCAATTTTATTAAAAAAAACTGACCAGTAGTGGCTTATAAAGCTTGTGTGAGGGAAGCTTAGCCTAGATATATACATAATTAACATTCGAATTAGGCAATGTAGTTCCTATTAGGCGTAAAACTTACGGGTGTGGCGGATAAGGCATGGTTCAGGTGAGAGGTGTCAATTGTGCTCGTAGATGTTTGTGCATAATATGCATGGACGGCCAAAAAGCCCTATTCATCTGTGTATCTAGGCGTGTGTAGCGGCACTAACAAAAGTATTACATCTACATAGAACAAAAATTACTACAGCGTCATCTATGACAAAAATTAAAAACTAACATCAAAATTCTAAATCGCGCAATTAAAGTTGTCGGCGACTTGAGACAATATAGGAAAACCGGCAAACAACTGTCGGGCAGTAGTGCCCACCAGAAATATCATCCGTCTCGGCGGAGAATCCTCTCTTCTCTATGGGGGATGAAGAACTTGACATCCTTCTTCAAACCCTTCTAAGTGTAAGTATATGTACCTGAAATTCGCGCAGACGACCGACTAAGACGACCCAATGATCAAGTTTGCTCTGAAGCAAATGCGCAACATAGTAAGTATGTGAACTTGAAAAAAATAAATTACATCGTGTTCACCTACTAACTCTGGAAGTGGGATAAAACTCGCTATAATATTATATTTCCCAATAACAGGCTTTCAAGTTTTCAATATAAATACATATATATATATATATATATATATATATGCATAAACTCACGCGTTTTTCCCATGGGTATAAACAGAAACCACAGAACGCCACTTGCTACGATCCTTACATACTCCTTTTGCCTCGTCCATGTTCATGATCTGGTCATATATGCACGCCGGTTGCGAGTACTACGCACCTGAACTGAAAATATATCGACATTAAATACCTATATTACAGTTTCTGTATCCATATTAGTACTGAAACAACAACAAAATTACATTAATTCATTCATTGCTTAATCACTTCACTATCACCACCCATTAAATTAATTCTATTATCCCCCAGAATACTTTAGTGTGTTGTTTATTACTATGTTCGTACGCCACTAAAGAAATGTTCCCACACATATTGCCTGCACAAAAATGTGCTTGTGCACATTCTCGACGTTGTACACCAAGCCTTAAAGAATTCACTTTCTGTAGGGAAATAATTAGTCACCAGTATATGTTCAGTTCGTAAGCGTATGTTTGCGTAAATAGAATTAATAGGTAGCTGATTATGTAGTGTAAAATATTTTAGTAATGAATATGTCTTGTACGAGAAAATAATTTATTATAATTAATGGTTTTAGTTTGTTGTAATTATGGTTTTAGATGTGTGTTCCCGTGATCATTTTTGGAGTTGCGGTGAGGAATTGCTAAAACCGAAAAATAGAACATTCACCTCGTTTGTCTGTCTTCGAAAATTCCATCTACTACCATCGCTAAGTACCTTGAAGCTACATTTAGGTTTCAAGTTGCATTTTTTTTGTTAATGATTCAGCATTCTACTTTTATCACTTTTCACTCATTTCTGATGAATGGTGATGAGAATGCGCAGTTAAAGTATAGCATAATCGAAATGGTGCAGAATCAAAACAATGTCATATCATAGATCTGTGGATGCAGCTGAAAACTAGCATTTTACATGGAGCGGCTGCCTAACTGACCGTCACAGCCTAGCTACTGGGTAATTACGATACACCTTCGTAAGACTGGTTGTCAGAGTTTCAGGCTCTAGATATATTGTTTGATACTAAAACCTACATATTTCCCTAGTTGATTGTTATTCAACGGTTCCATTACCACGTCCACTTTAAGTAAAACCTAACAACTTTGTGCACCAAACGGTCCATGCGGTGCGATTCGAATTCCAAACAATGATTTAAATTCAGCGCGCCGATTGGTCGGCGTCGAGTGACGCGGGACAAAATACGCTGTAATTGGTGATTGACATGTGAGCGTTTCCTGATTGGTTGCGTAGACTGTGAATGTCGTTGCGTTTGAAATGTGATAGAACTGGTGGAATATGTGAACAATAGGGCAGCATGGCACTTAAATTACATGGTCATGAGGGAAGTTATTGGTGGACATTAGTAGAATTTCTATTAAAAAAACAGACAAGTGCTAATTGGACTCGCGCACCGAGAGTTCCGTACATACTTCAAAATGCAAGCTGGATTTTTGTGTTATTAACACATTGCTTCTTACCAAATTTCATGATTCTAGGTCAACGGGAAGTTCCCTATACGTTTTGATTCACTTTTGAAATCGCAAAGTAGGCGATTTATACAGTCAAATCTTTTGATCGCGTTGATTTACAAGTTTTTTTTTTCACAGCTGAAAGAGACCGTAGACCCGAGTATCTGCTCTATGCGTTCCTGAGAAAAAAGGTCTTGACAGACGGACAACAAAGTGATCCTATAACGGTTCCTTTTTCTTTTTGAGGTACAGAACCCTACAAACAAGATGGCGATGGTAGTTCCGACTATGGCTACGCGCGAACAGATAGTTCTGATGATGGGTCGAAGTTCTTTTACCTCTGATTTTTCTCTGATCTTTATTTCTTTCTAATAAGGTTAGGTACTGTTGCGCTGCTGTCACACACGTCTGTTAAAATCAAACTGATATAATTATGTTGTCATAGCAATAAATTGACTATTGGATTGCTGCTATTTGTAATTTCAAAATAACAGCATTTTACTGAATGCATATGAAGGTGAATACGGTACTTTAATTTTTATTTATCTGTCTGTCTGTTTGTACTGGCTAATCTCTGAAACGGCTCGACCGATTTTGACGGGATTTTAACTGGCGAATGGAGTAACTATGGCTACTTTCGTTTTAGAAAAAGGATTAGGGTACCGTGTAAAAAAATTAAACCCGATTGAAATAGGGAAGTCATATTTATATAATAATTTTACACGCACGAACGTCGGGGGCAACTACTAGTTACAGATATAATAACTTTCGAAAGACTATAACTACTAATTTTATCATTTGGGTGAAATGTGGTCGGATTGTGGGTATTTTTGTCATAACCCAATGTTTCTTAATCGTATTACATAATCTGGTTTTTACTATGATTTCTAGCGTAAACTGTGCCTACTTAATCTTGCAAAGCCGTTCACTACTTTTAGCATGATCATAAAATTAATCGGATTACATAACGATATTAGATTTTTTTAATTTTTTTTTTACTTCCCTCAATATTGTTTCGTTTTTAGCTTACTAAGTTATATCCTCAATTAAGAACCGCTCCTGCTTTGCGCGGTCTTACGACTGGAGATAGCAACATAACATCTCGCTTATATCCCCAAAGAGTAAGGCAGAGGTTCACCGAATAGTTCAGCCACATTTGTCAGTTTTATTTAAGTCCCATGTGTTAGGAGGCTAGCCTATTGCCATCCACCGGGCACAAATCTAGACTCCGTGGCTGATAATGAGAAATTCCCGATAGAGAACACAATAATTGCCCGACCGGTAAATCGAATCCAAGACGTCATACTCATAAGTTGCCAGGCTAGCCTATTGCCATCCACCAGGCACAAATCCAGACTCCATGGCTGCTACCGAAGAGAAAGTCCTGAGAAATTCCTGAAGGAAAAACTCAATAACAATTTGCCCGACTCGGGAATCGAACCCAGGACCTCATGCTCTGCAGTCGCTATTGCGATTAGACCAGCGAGGCAGTCGTTGATTTATATAAAGAAAAAAATCCAAAGAAATACAAAAAACAACATAAAAACCTTGTCAACTCTACAATTTCTATAGCCTAGACTTTACCAAAGCGGCTGTATCATTATATTCAGCTTGTGAAGGCATCGCTATGTAAGGTGCAATAATAGTGAGCCGTACTCTTCCAAAACAGTACGAGCTAATCAGACTCTACCAGTGATGGATGACTATTTCAACGAGGAGATTAAGGAGTTAACAGGTATTAAGTTATGGGTTTGAAATGAAAACGTTGTTGAAAATGTTTTGGTGAAATGTTCATAAAAAAATGCCTTATACTTCTTCACGTTTAATTGTTGGTGAAGGATGATGGCCGATGGGGCCGAAAAAATCTAGAATGGCGACCGGGAACCGGAACACGTTGCATTGGAAGGCTTCCCACTAAGTGGACCGATGACCTGGTGAATGTTGCGGGGATCCGCTGGATGCGAGTCGCACGGGACCGGTCAATGTGGTGATACTTGGAGGAGGCTTGTGTCCAGTAGTGGACGTCTTGCGGCTGAAATGATCATGATGAATGACTTCTGGGCACCGCATGTTTATTTAGCTGTGCGGTGTGATTGCGTGAAACACACACTAGCAATACCTTTTGTTTCTTTAATTATTCAACAAATGTCATATCGTTATTTACGTTGTCAAGTAGATGTTTTTATCAAACCATGAATCTATGGATTAAACTACGGATTTCCATCCTTCGGGAAGAGATAGAAATATTATTTTAATCACGTAATTATGTACATCTATTTTGTGTTTGGATTTTGTGGGAATTAGGTAACAATAAACTTGTCGGAAACTGTCATTGGTACTAGCTTAAAATGAATCACAAGTACACCACGCAAGGCTCTACCCACACCACAGTGTCACTTGTCACAGAGTCAAGATGGTAAACTCTGAGCCAGGACGACAGTCAGTCAGTGTCTGATTGCGGCCGAGTTAAGACCTCTTGGAACTGTACCCGATTCATTGTGCCCCGTGTTATTTTGCTAAGTTGTAATCTCAAGTAGGTAATTCGTTAGTTTTGCTAGAAACAATGTATCGCTCAGTGTCTTTTCATAGCACGAAACCCATCGTCTGGCACATGATGTAGGAGCCTAGCGGAATAAATCCTGCCACTCCGACAAACTTATATTTGTATGCGGCTTTCTTCACTTTTATAAACATCGAAATCACCTGATGCCCCGTTTAATCAAAGGTTTTGTTCGAGCACAATCCATTCGCTTCATATACAACATCTAATTCTCCGTATCAATTAGGGACTGACAACGAAAAACAAACAAATTCACAGCTAAAGGTTAGTAATAAATATCGGCAAGTAAACAATAAAACAACAAAACAAAACCATACATTGTGTAACGAGTAAATAAATCAGAGGCGCCATTTGTCAAAGTAGACATGACACATTTATAAATTATATTGTGAGTTTGTGACGAGCTAAGATTTCAAACATTCACAATCGAATTAAATCAACGTGGCACATGGCAAAAGACGAGTCATCTATCATGGGATTTAAGACTAGAACCTTACTTTAAATCCAACTTTAAAATGACCCAAAATAAGGTACAAATTCCCACAGCGTTCCTACCACCCTTCGTTAACAAAATGCATTATTAAACAGCGATTTCATGACCCCATTTGAAAAGCATTAGATGGCGCATTATGTGTAATTTGCTTGTTTTAATTCAGTTTTGATTATAACAAAGTGTACTACTTAATTATTCAATAAAGTTTCATGGGAGATCGCTTGTTAGGAGGTTGTAGGATGAATACAGGTCTGAGGGTTGATTTGTTCATTAAGTACAAATTACACCGGAAAACTGAACGAGATACGCAGATCTAAACCACGTTCAAAACCTTTCACTGTCATCAGTGCTATGAAATTACTGAGCACGAGCACTTGATCGTGATTCAATTTAAGTTTCATTGGTAATATTCGACAATACTCAAAACAGACGTTAGTTACTTCGATTACTTACATAATTTTGAAATTAAAAATAGCGAGAGATATGAGCTTATCTAGACATTTTACGATAATTTTATGGGAAATATATTGGACGATTTAGAGATCCAAAAATAATCTAAACTATAAAATCTTCATTGATATTACTATCGTTAATATCAGTGCAGGTCAGTTACCTATATAACATACAAGTTTTTTGCATTCATGATCCATATTTAATGCAAATGCTATAATCTAATCCGATCGTTTTAAGAAGGCAATAATTAAGAAAACATTTTAATTAAGAAACCATTTTATTGGTCTCATTTAAACAAAATTCTTTACATTTATGTTTCAATTTATTAGGAAACCATAATAAAATGCACCGATATTGCCTATATAGATAAGATATCTCACCAAACAGTCACGAAATACAATATAATTCAAATCTAGTATCTCAACTTAAATATAAATATAAATTAAAGTCGTGTCTGTGGGAACGTGTTGTTCTTTTAAACTGCGCAACGAATTTTGATGCGTATTTGTTTTTTTTTAATATTATCATCATCTGAACACCACGCCCGTAATAATCGAAGGATTAGGCAGAGGTTTCCCTAATAGTATACCCACATTTCGCCAGTAATTTTTAAGTCTCATGTAATAGGAGGCGAGCCTATTGCCGTCAACCTCCGTCAACTCCGTGGCTGATAGTGAGAAATTCCCTATAGAAAACCCAATAATATTGCCTTTTTTTTACCGATGTGAAATCATCAAATAACCCCTCCCGCTCTGGGCTGAGCAGGAGGGAGTGTCAGACTTTTACTGACTAAAACCCATCCATGTTCCTTCCTTTGCCTTTTGTATTCCAGGGCCGCAGTATCTCTTTCGAACAGTCCCGCAACCCTGGCAGGCATCGGTGCTTTCGGACCCCTTCCTGTTTGCTGATTCTCTTTGAGGCGCGCGTGGAACACGAACGCGCCGTCGACACGGCCTGTCGTCATAAGACGGACGGACGGCAAGCTAGCCCATAGCTCACCGTCCACAGGCCCGCAATAATATTGCCTGACCTGGAAATCGAATCCAAGACCTCGTACTCAGAAGTCACGCTTGCGACCACGAGACCGACGAAGCAGTTACAGATTTCTTTTTCTTATTTTTCAAGTCATTCGCCATCATATTGTCAAGTCGTTAACCCTTTCGAATCAGGGGCGGGGGGGTAACTAGTAAAATAATAAAAGCAGCCATAAAATAAAATAAAAACGGCACCAGTAGCATTCTCGTTGTGGTTATTAGTGAAACGACTGACGATTAGCGTAATCACCGCACACTGTGTAACGATGGACAGGTGGACACATCAGTTAAACCAAATAGGTACAGTGAGAGACAAATATAAATATTTGTGATGTTTTATAAATGGTGGTTTTTATGTTATGTAGGATACACTTTGATAGTCTAGTGGTATGATCGTCGGAGTGCCAAGTCATAGGACTCGAGTTCGAACCCAAGACACTCACCTCTGATTTTTCGGATTCATGTGCCTATTGTATAATTATCACTTACTACGGTGAAGGAAAACATCGTGAGGAAACCAGCATGCCTGAGAGATAGTTCTCGACGGCATGTAAAACCAACTCCCATGCCCTCTGACACCAGTTTACGCACTAACTACACGATAAAGAAGAAAGTCGAATGGATTGACAATCTTTTATGCAAGAGTCAATCATGGTTTAACTATAGTTAATCATGGTTTATCTAAAACGGAACATACGTGGAACGCAACTCAACGCTTGTTTTTTTTTTTCTTTTAACCGTTCACATGTAAACTAAAAGATTTGGCAATATCGCTGTAACAAGGTTTTAAATAGAACAATTATTTACTGACTAAAACCCATCCATGTTCCTTCCTTTGCCCTTTGTGTTCCAGGGCCGCGGTATCTCTTTCGAAAAGTCCCGCAACCCTGGCAGGCAAGCTGCTATTGCAGGAAGCTGCTATCCACAAAGTTTTGAAAAAATATTTTGACAAGGAAAACCAACTCCCTATGTAAAAAAAAAATACTTTCTTTCCAATAGCTATCATTGAACTAAATACCATCACATCGCATCAACCCATTACTCTAACCCTCAAATACATCGTCATGTATTTGTCAAAACAAACGCCACTACAACCCCGCGGGAGGGTTTAACCCTTCGCTGCGATATCAATTAATCGGCTCAATTTATGAATTATTGCGTCGAAACAACCCCGGTTTGATATACGGCATATTAAATGAGATGGGTGCATAATGTATTTTGTCATGTTCAATGGAATTTTCATTGATTTGATTGTTTTTTTTTTTCGTTGTGCACTTTACTGCTCTTTTGTTGAGTGCTTCAATTGACGTTGGGGATTTAAAATGGTGTTCAACCGTTGTTTTACGTCCCGCAAGTGACAAAGAGGTTGAACGATGAAACCTACTCATGCATTGATGATCCCTACCAAAAAAAAAGAGATTCTCCACAATTTTCGTTCGCGATTCTGATGAGGAATGAGTTCTTTTAAAGTTTCATTAAAAAATAAAGATAACTTAGGCATGTAATAAATCATCATTTACCCTGTCCCATGTTACTTGATATCTAATTAAGATCGTCAAAGTTTTCACTGATAAGATCTAATTTTCCGTTTAGTTACATAATAATTTATATTGATTACGTGAGCTATTGCCTGTTGGTAGTTATTTTATTATTTTTAGTATATTTTGACTGGCAATGGAGCTCTCAACCTTACCATTGCAAGGTTAGGTTGAAGATCTGTCCAGCAGTGGAAGTCTACCTTCGTCTTCTTGCCCTTGTCCCATTCTATTTGGGTTTTTTTTCTTCCATTCCTGTCAACCGTCACGCTATCATTTACTCCTTTATCTTTCATATCATTCGTCACACAATCCATTCATCTTTTCTCTCCATCAACGTTTATATTCATCACTCTTTTAGTCACATGCGATTCGTCCCTCCTCATCACATGTCCATACCAAGACAGTCGATTCCCTTTCAAGTTTTCTGTAACTGGCGCAACTTTTGAACTTCCTCTAATATACTCGTTCCTTACCTTATCCATACTTGTCACACCACACATCCACCTCAACATTTTCATCTCCGCTACATGCAATCTTTTTTCATCCATCTTCTTCTTAGCCCAGCATTCCGAGGCATTCCTAGGCATGTTATAAATATTACCTATTAATACCAAATTACTCTCACACAAGACCCCACTAAAATAATTCATTAAAATTATAATATCACTAAAATTGCACTCCATTATAACGTTATCTATAAGAAATACTTTACGACATAAAAAAAGAGAAATCTATGAAGACTTAAACACCGGGAGCTATAAAGATTTGCATACAAATAGTTGATGGGAATAAATCATGCAGGACAGTAATCTGCGGCCATTTTGATGTACAGCAGCGCCATCTGTGTCAACTGAATGAGTTATTATACTGCTATTTTAGGGTTGTCGCGTGTTTTGTTTTGTGGGTTGTAAAACGGCTGAGCTCTTTTGGGTTATTGTTTTAAGTTAATTTTAGCTGACAGTGAGGAGCTTTTACATACTCCTTATAATAAACTTCCGAAGTATATTTATGTCCTGTAAATCATTTAAGACTTTTCAAGTGGATTTCTGTACTAAATTAAATATATAGCAAACAAAAACATGCAAGATTTTTTCTTTCTATTCCTTTTAATAACATTATCGATATTTTCTCAAAAAAAAAAAAAAAATTTTTTTGATTCCCCCACGTTCGCGGCCATCCATCCATCCACAACCCGACTTTACCCACTGCTGGGCATAGGCCTTTCTATGCTTATGCTAAGCTCCACGTTCTTGTGCCAGCCTCGTCCAGGATATTCCCACGATGGCAACAATGTCGCCTGCTCATCTTGCCGCCGGACGACCAACACATCTGTTCGGCCACGTTTTCACAAAATACTAAGCTCCCTAACAATTTCTCTAGACAGTCAGCCCTACTAACTCAAAACGTAACATGATTTATAGGGCAACCCCTTAGAAGATTAACCCTTTATCCGGGGTCAAACGACACGAACACGCGAGGTCGCGGCCCGACACTTATGATTTTGTTATTTATTGTCTTTCGTCCCGCTGCTATGCGATATTTCAATCTTTGGCAGTATGCTGTTTAAGTTAATTGATGAGTTATAAAGGGATATCTTAATTTAGGAATAGTTGTTCATTAATTTGTAATCTTCCTAACACAACTCATTATTTAATTGGTTTTCTTTCTATATCGTGTGGTTAGAGCCTAACCTGGTGTCAGAGGTTTTGTGCCGCCCGTGGGCCTCAGACTTGGCTTTACATGCCGTCGCGAAATATCTTTCAGGCATGCTGGTTTCCTCACGATGTTTTCCTTCACCGAAGCAAGTGATAATTATACAACACGCACATGAATCCGAAAAATCGGAGGTGCTTGCAGGTCTTGGGTTCGAACTTGAGACCTATGACTTGACAGTCACACCACTAGACTATCACTGCTTAACCAATGTATAATGTGTGTTTTCCTGGACTTACTAACTGTTTTCCACTTCTTAAGTTTTAAATGTATATTTGCAGATAAAAAACGGAGAATAAACACATTCCTCTAAATCATATGATGGCAATTATTCATTCAAAATTAGATTTTGTTGATTAGTTCAGTATTTTGCTCTAAGTCAAGAAATGTACCTACTTAAAAGAAGTCTTAGTGCTACTAAGGTGTCAAACTTGCTACTTTAGCAGTCATCGCTAAAGGATGGGTTAAACTAATGCCGGTATTTTCTTTAAATCTCTTTTTATGCACCTAGTAACCAGCTTGTCCTGACGTTTTGAAGTTAAACGCCTGGTATACTCGTAGTAAGACCAAATATCCCTTCTTAATACGTCAACTTAATAATGATAGGCCTAAATGTCCAATTCTAAACACAGCCCCTATACTTTCACGCATTATATCAGAGCTCAGTGTTCCAGTCTAACGCCAGATATAATTAGAAAAACACCACATAATGAGGAGTTTCATGAGCAGAGTTAAAACAAAACGATACTGCATCCTCTGCCGATGCCCCAGGGATAAGGCTTGAAGATGTACTCTTTTAATAACCGTTTCCACTCACTAGCCAACACAAATAGCTAAAAAGATTAGACGCAATGTACGGTTCGCAAAATAGTTTTGCAATTACTTTTTTTAAATTCCTTCTGTTTAAGTAAATGTCACTTTTCAATGGCTTTGCAAACATTGGCATTGTTAAATTAAACAAGGTTTTGATATAACAGTTGTATCTTCTTTATCGGGATCCTGCCGTTTTGCCGAAAAGATTTTGACAAAATTTCTTTACCCAAACAAATTTTAGCAACCTTTTTTTTATACCATTGCAATATTTCGAATGATTTTCGTACGCATAGTTTTATTTGGCCAAATTTTTACTTGGCAAAATATTACCAAGTATAATGTCATTATGGCATTTGGTCTTTAATCAAATGAATTATTACAGCAAACAATCTTCAGACAATAAACTTTTGGTGAATTGATTTGTTTAGACAAAAATAATTAAGGCAAAAATGAGATTTTTTGGGAATTATATAATTAAAAATAATTAAAAAAAAAGAAAGAACTAAAAGATATTGTTTTTAGTAGGATACCCGGAACTCAACTATTTAGATTAGGTTAATTTCTTCTTTAAACAAAATGGTTGGGTTAGGTAAAGGTTAGGTTAGGTTAAAACTGTGACCTCCTACGCACGAAACGTTCACATTTTTGTCATTGAAGCATTTGAATAGGAATGGAAGGGTGAATTGAAAACTGACGACACTAAATATTTAGCTTATTTGATTTTGCGTAAAAATTGTTATTCCAACTGAAATATTTGACTAAATAAAAAAAAATAAAAGTAGAAGTTGGTAAAGAACTTATAGTTTAAACGTTCATTTCCCAAACATTAGGTTTGCGTTACAATTTTTTGTGAATAGATTTTTTGCTAAGTAATAATTTGGTAAATGAAATTATGCGAAAAAATTTTTGGGAAGTGAAATTTTGTCAAATTCCTTTCGGTCAAACAAGGGAGACCCTTCTTTATCACTACATAGTATAAAACAAAGTCGCTCCCGCTGCCTTTACCCTTAGATCTTTTAAACTACGCAACCAATTTTAATGCAGTTTTCAGCAATAGATAGAGTGATTCAAGAGGAAGGTTTGTATGTATATATTGCATCCGTGCGAAGCCGGGGCGGTTCGCTAGTGGTTTATAAAATTACTACAGATTTATTATACCTACAAAACACACTTACAAAAGTGTTTCAGCCGATTTTAAAGGTTTTTCAGAACATGGAAATAGCAAAGGAAAGTCATTACCTAAAAAATCTATACCCATAAATACGTAGGTACATTAAATTAGTTTTGATTTTAATACAGACATTAAACAAAACTTTGGACGACCTTAACTTTAAATAATTGTATTATTGCAAGTCAAAGGGGTCTCTTTAAGATTATTATAATAATAATCTCATCTCGTATACTTAACAGTAAATTTTAGCCACAGAGGGAATATTTTACGGGAACAAATTGTGGCAATAACCGAAGTTTATGTTTAAAAGGGACTGGCTGAAACAATTTGCAAACTGTTCACTTATTCTCGAGAAAATTTCAAGCTTCTCAAAATTTTCAAGTTAAGTTTTTCAGTATAATGAAGAAAACGATGAAAATTTTGTTTGCGACCGTTTATTTTTTAAATTGGTCGTCGTTTTTATTTAATGGGTGACCATGGCCAGATACCGCACAAGATAGAGAGGTTTGGAAGGAAAAAGGAGAGCTCTTTAGCCAGCAATAGACACTTATAAGGCTAACAAAATAAAGTTAAAAATAAGTTTTACAAAATTATGCCTACCTAACAAGACATTATATTGGTGCGAAATGAGGGATCGTTTCCAAAGAAGCTTGAAACTCAAAGTAACTTGGGACAAGGCCAGGAAGTTGATGATATAAGAATGACAACTTTTAAACTGCATCATCAAATCATTTAAATTGCCTTTTTTTCGTAATGACTCCTCTCCCTCTGGGCGGAGCGGAAGGGATTGTCAGACTTCGACTAAAATCTATCCATGTTCCTTCTTTTGCCCTTTGTGTTCCAGGGCCGCGGTATCTCTTTCGAACAGTCCCGCAACCCTGGCAGGCATCGGTCCTTTCGGACCCCTTCCCGTTTGCTGACATATCGAGGCGCACGTGGAACACGGCTCACTTAAATTGCCTTACTAATGATGAGTGTTTCTAGTGTCTTTGAAATGCCAGTTTGAATTCAACGTAATGTAAAGAAATCTGGAGTTAATAAATAAATAAATCTCAGAAATCCTCGAACCAAACCACACTGGGCCGGTGGCGTGGTAGATTATGTCCTATTCACTCTCAAAGCGAGGCTTCTGTTCTGTCCCAGCAATGGGAACATTAAACATATAATTTTTTTTTACAAACTCTCTTGACCACCCTCTTGGCTCTTGACCTCGATCACGCCTGATGGAAAGCGATCGATGAGTTCTATGATGGAACGAGCGTGCCCAGAAGATGCCTGCTCACTCTTGCTTTGAAGGCAGGCTGTGCGCATGATATACTTGTTATACGTATTGTATAACGGGCTGATGTCCGCAAATCCACGTTCAAAGCGCGTATTTTGCGTACGGGTGGGAAATTTATTTGATCCATCCCGCAACTCCCCGAGAAAGGCCAGCAACGCCTTGGTGTTGTTGATAATCTCGCGGAGAGTGCCTACCTATGTTACCGAAGTACTTTGTCCTGTATGGAACAATCTCTGAGATGTGCAAAAGCACGTGGGCTTTTGTATCGGCTTTCTCCATACAGGCTCGGCACAGGGGGCTATCTGTGACTCCTATGACAAAGAGGTGTTTATTAAAAGAGCCGTGTCCAGTCATGGCGGCTGTAACTATGCGCAATTGTAGTTTGGTCAGGCGACGGGGCCGTCTCTAGTATGCTTATTTAGCTTATTAATACTGTTTAAATGTCAACCCCACACCACACGTCAAATAATTTTACGTCAAACTATTGGAAAATTATCAACAGTGAAACAAATAGAAATAAAAAACGAAGTAATGACTTCACACTAAACACCTCCAGTGGCCTCGTGAGTTCTAACAATGAAGTTGCTCAAGAATTTGTAAATTTCTTTACCAGTATCCCACTTAAAACTACAGAAACCTTAAATTCCTCACCCTTGCTTTCTATTGATTTATTGAAAGCGAACGTTTCAGCCTGTCCGAATGAATTTAAATTTCAGCATATAAACCCCATAGCAGTCATAAAAGCTTTTAAGCAAATCAAGATCAAATTAACCGAAGATCTATGGGGTATGTCTATCAAAGCTTGTACCTCAATTATTGAGACTATAGCACCGTATTTAGCCTCAATATTTAATTCGTGCGTGGATCAAGGGGTCTTCCCGGATCTAATGAAATACAGTAAGGTAATACCGCTTTTTAAATCCGGGGATAGTAAAGACACCAATAACTATAGGCCCGTATCTGTGTTGCCGGTTTTCAGCAAGGTGTTTGAAAAGATAATGCTCAATCAAATGCTAAATCATTTTAACGCCAATAAAATCTTACACGAGCAACAGTATGGTTTCACCAAGGGACGTTGTACAACTGACGCCGGTGTTACTTTATTAAAACACATATTTACTGCGTGGGAAGAGGCACAAGATGCCATAGGAATCTTCTGTGACCTTTCGAAGGCATTTGATTGCGTAAATCACGAAACCCTGCTCTTGAAACTTGAGCATTACGGTTTAGGTAAACTTGCGCTCAGTTTAGTAAAATCGTATTTGAATGGTAGACAGCAGCAAGTACAGGTAAATGGTGTCAACTCAATGGGTTTAAAAGTAAAAATGGGCGTACCACAAGGTTCGATATTGGGTCCTTTTCTCTTTTTAGTTTACATTAATGACCTACCCCACTTATTTAACAACCAACCGCAAATGGTATTGTTTGCTGACGATACTTCTTTAATATTTAGGATAAACAGACGTGCCACTAATCTTGACGACGTCAATAACGCCCTACAGCAGGTCCATAATTGGTTTACCGCTAATAACTTAGTACTAAATGGGAAAAAAACTAAGTGCATAAAATTTTCTCTGCCAAATGTCAAAAGTAGTGATTGTGACATAATATTGAATCAAGAGAAACTAGAATTTGTCGATAAAACTGTTTTCTTGGGAATTACGCTCGACACAAGGCTACAATGGGGTCCTCATTTAACATCTCTTGCAGGACGGCTGAGTTCAGCAGCATATGCTGTTAGAAAAATCCGTCAGTTTACTGATGTAGATACCGCGAGGCTAGTCTATTTTAGTTATTTTCATAGTATTATGTCATACGGTATTTTACTATGGGGACGGGCTGCAGACATTGAGTCTATATTTATTCTGCAGAAAAGAGCCATCAGAGCCATATATGATCTACGTAGGCGCGATTCTCTGAGAGAACTGTTTAAAGAAATTAACATCATGACAGTACCTTGTCAATACATCTATGAAAACATCATGTACGTTAGGAAAAATCTGCATTTATTTAGTAAGAGAGGTGACAGACACCACTATAATACTAGAAATAGGGACCAACTAGTTCAGCCAGGTTTCAGGCTAGCTAAAGTACTCATCTTTCATGGGGTACTGTTTAAAATGCTACAATAAAATACCTCCTCACATTCTACAACTGAATGAGACGAAATTTAAATCTTGTATAAAACGCACACTATGTAGGCAAGCATATTATAAGTTGGGGGACTATATTGATGATAAAAATGCTTGGCTCAATGCTGGTCCTGCTCCACAACCATAGGAGCAAACTAATTGATTACCATGTTAAGTTATTGTGGAAGCTGCAGAAGATTGTAATAATATTCTTGCTTTGTATAGATTCCATCTCTTAATAATATTATATAATTGCATAGCACATGTGTGAGTACTATGTACTGTAAAGCAACCATTTACATTTATTTATCTTTCATTGACTTGAATGTAGCCTGGTGGCTGAGAGAATGTCATGCTCACTCAAATTTCTCGCTGATGGTGGCGCGTGTGTCGGGTCATTTGGTTCCCTTCAATATGGTTGAGTTGAATGGCGCCGAGCCATGCGTCATGTTCGTGAACGGGCGCTGTCAGTTGCGAGTGGTCATCTCTTAGCTGCCACGGTTTATTTTAATTACTTTATTTTGAAAGTGTTGATTATTTTAATCTTTTACTCTGGGCGCTCTTAATGTGCACGTCTTTCTACATCGTTCTCACATATATGTATAATCTCAACGTGAATGATGGAACTAAGATTTTGTAACAATATTTTGATTAAAAAGAGTGTCCATGGAGTTTCTTGCCCATTCTTCTCCATAGAGATCTACGCTTTGGAATGTGCAACTACAGTACTTTCTCAAGTTATTATGCCTTGTGACTGTGACTGTAGCTTAGCTTTTTTTTTTTTGTTTGACTTTCAAAAGTGCCTGTAATGGTCTAATTGAAATAAATGCTTTGAGTTTGAGTTTTGAGTTTGAGTTTTTCTGCAAACGCTCCGTCATAATGTTGCTATACGCTTGCGCCGTCGCATCTCAGGTAGCCTGATTTACTGCTGTCTTAATGAAACCTGTTATATAACTGGAATTATTTATTATTTTGTCCTAGGAACCAGTCTACGTAGCAGCTTCTGTCTTAGATAATAATTAACTTTCTATGACTTTAGTTAGCTAGGTACAGTCGGGAATGCGAGTGGGGGGATGTTAATGATGCGACAATAGTAGTTTATTATGATTATTTTTTAATAATAGGGACTGTTTTATAGTTTATGGTTGCGTTAGATAGGCTGGATTTTAATAAGTGTTGATAGATTTTTATTTATCTTACAGTTAATACAATTTACGTTCCTTTTTTCGGTTGGGACATCATCAAATGACCCCTCCCACTCTGGGCGAAGTGGAAGGGAGTGTCAGATTTGTACCGACTAAAACCCATCCATGTTCTTTCTTTTGCCCTTAGTGTTCCAGGGCCGTGGTATCTCTTTCGAACAGTCCCGTAACCTTCAATTTATGTTTGTAACGTGAAAATTTCAGTAAAATATGTTTAATGGAAATTTTAAATATCTTTGTCACATTATTTTAACGCCATCTTTAAAAATAATGACCCGTTCATACCCATGTAACCAAATTGAAATAACTTCTAAAAAAATTAAACAAACAAAATCAATCAAGTTTGTCAATGTTCGAAAATTCCTAATTTGAAGTACAAATGCGTAGGATTTATTTTTTTCTATATAAATAACAAAAGAGATAACACCTGTTTTCTAAGCTAATCTTATAGTAATAAGCGGTCAATCTATACTGGTCCTTCGGGAATATTTAATTATGTTATTAAAAGGAAAAAAATGTGTTTCCTATGGGCATTTCGTCGAGTTTGCCGCTTATAGATGCCATTAAGAACACGTATCTAAATATCTTAAGAAATCTATCGTAAGGCCTGTAAAGACCGTAATTAATATCTTTAAAAACATTCGAAGTAAAAATTCGTGGCATTCGCGAGTACTGATGGTTCGGCTGATCAGGATTTTGTGGAGCTGTTGTCAGTGTGTTTTTTGAACAAATAGCTGTGACAAATGTCTGTGGGGCTTAAAAAATTTAGTTAAAAGCTTACCATCATTACTAGGCTTTGTTTGTCTCATTGTTGGAGCTGGGCGCTCAATTAAGTCTTTGATTTGTGTTGCAGTAGGTACCTTAAGTAGGTTAGAGTGAGAATTGTTAATCACGATGAATTTACTTCTAGCAATGAGGAATGAAAGTTAAAAATGTTAAAATAAATCCTCGGCAATATTGCTGCGTTACTGATGCTCAGACAATGCATTGGCTTAAATGCTACACAAAACTGCACGTTATGTATTCCTAAAAACAAGTGAACAAAACCAATAAAGCCCTTCACATTACTCAATCAAAAAAGGTCACTCCAAAACACAACGGTGTAAGCGGTATCATCAACTCCACAGATTCCAACCCACATTGTTCCCCGTTGTACCCAGTCCAAATGTCGTGTTGGTAATGATCATTTTTTTCACAAGATCGCATCTACAGCGGTGTTTATTTATTGAACGTTTCCAAATAACTTCTTACCTTTATTAAAGAAGCAATTTATTAATGAAACAATTATTCAAATGTTATCGCGGCATCTGTTAGTCGCCGAAAGTCGGAGGTAGGTAGGTAGCAGGTATGTTGTGTTGAGGGTATTTGTTATAGTACCTACTGACTATTGGTAGTTTTTTTTTTAAGTACAACTATTTATTTTGCAAAAAAAAAGCTATAAAGCTATGAAGCTATGAAATATGTGTAGTTTTGTTGAGTGAAACAATTAAAGAGAAGCTACGTTCGTCTTGTCTTTTGTTGATGAGTTATCTCATCATTATCAGCCACAGACTTCTTCAATCGCACGCCTCATAACTCCATTCTCGGCAACTCTCATCTAGTTGCTATAAGCCACCCTGAGAAAATCGTCGCTGCACCGAGCCTGGGGGCTTCCCACCTTACGCTTGCCGATTCGCGGTCTCCACTCAAGAACACGTCTACCCCAATATCATGTCATCAGTTCTACGGCTACTATGGCCGATCGATTACCACTTCAGCCTACCTATTCTGTGAGCTATGTCGACAACTCTGGTTCTCTGTCGGAACATCTCGTTCTGGATGCGATCCATCAGAGAGACTCTAAGCATAGCCCGTTCCTCCTTGAGATATCTTCTTCTCTTTATATCCAAAATTGACTTTATTGCGTCATTCAACAAGAAATGCTTTATAATACCCAATGAAATACAAAATATATAGCCACTAAGTAATAAATAATAATAAATACAACACACACACAAAACACACAAACACAAAACAAACACACACAAACACAAAACAAAACAAAACAACACCACAAAACAAAACAAAACAAAACTAACACAACAAAAACAAACCAAAACTGCACAAAACTGCATCCGTACATGCAATTACCATAGATTTAGAGTATTTCCTGAAACCTGAAAAAAAATCACAAGAACAGCAATTTTCAAAAATCACCCATTACATATTTTACTGCAACATAAAAAGCACAAGTCTTATTCAATGTTGTCAAACTGTGCCTCCGAAAATGTTCACAGTGCGTGTTATGACACTCGCGTTGATCAAAAGTGTCAATCTTTCGTTTAAAATAAATTCAGTTCGTGTTTTATAAGAATACCGAAACAAGTTATTATGACAGTAACATCTGATGTTCTTTTGCTGATCCGAAAAAAGAGAAGAATGAGATTATCATACTGGATTTTTAATATTTGTATTGGGACTCTGATGGTATCATTATTAAGCCGTTAGTCTGACCAAATTTCCATTTTATAAAAATATTATAGGTAACGTTTTCTTTAAAACTGTCGAAAATCTGATTATGATTATACAAAATTTAAATGTCTGTTTGTGATTTAAAAATAACAGTTTTTTACTGAATGCTTAAGAGAGTACATACGGTACTTATATAAATAATCCTTCTTTTTTTTATCTGTCTGCCTGTTTGTTCCGGCTAATCTCCGAAACGGTTAGACCGATTTTGGCAAAACCTTTACTTTGTTTGCACGAAACCTTAACCATTGACAAATGGTTAGGGTTTCGTGCAAACAAATTAAAAGCCATGAAATTGTTAACAAAATCAAGTTCAAATAGAGAAGTAATATTTTTATAATAATAATTTAACGTGGAAAAGGTCGCGGGCAACATATAATTATAAAAACATGAACACTTGTATAACCTAACCTTAGTATTATCAAGAAATGCAATAATAATCCTTAATTTTTTTTTTGTTTACGTATGCTATAATTATTTAGGTACCCGCCAACCTACCAGTTTCATCATGCACAGCAACTTTGCAGAAAATCAATATGGCGACGGGGTGCCAAAGCCAGCTTTTAAACAAAAGAGATTAAAATTCTTTTAGCTTACAATCTCGGTACAAATAGAAACCTCCATCTAAGTTATTCAATTCTCTTCGAGATTCCTGTTCGCCAACTAAACCAAGAAACAAAGACAAAACCAAATTAAGGTGGTTATAACAAAAAGTGTGTGTCGTCGGCCACCGGCGTGCCGTATTCAAAACAGTTGAGAAGATCTCTCTCAGGACATTCCCACATCTAGACTACTTTGGTGACGTTTTCCACTTTTGTCGACACGACTAGGAACAATTGTTCGTTTAATGGAATTTTCTGGTAAACGAAATTATGGTTGGTGGGTTGTACTATTAGGTACACCTCTGCCTTACCCTTCCAGGGTTATAGGAATAATGTTATATGAAATTATGGTGCTCGTTGCATTTTTTTCTTTGGTAAATATATTTACCAAAAATAATTATGACGCTTTTAAAAGTAAATTAGAGCAAAATGTTATTTTTCTGTCATTTATTTTACAGTAATACTATGAATAATTTAAATAAGAAGATAAAACTGATACGTCGGTGTATGATATCTTTATAGACAGTAATTTATTGAATTTAAATAGAGATATCTTTTGTGCCATTTTTCGTCTAATCAGAGCTGAACTGCACTAAATCTACTTTTTGCAATTTCGAGACTGGATTAATAAAATAAGTGACATCATATGTTTTTAAACATTTACAGAATTAAATAATATTACAGTTTTTTTTTATGGAAGCCATCTAATAAAAAAGTCTAAAATATCTACGTTAGGTATTCCCTTGTAATAAAAAAATCTTGTAATTCAAGCTAATCGCGCTTAAATTCAGAAATTTTTCTAACGACGTTTTTGACTGGATTCATAAAATTTAAAATTCGATTTATGCCACATTTAGATTTTTTAAATGATAACGTTTATTAATATCATGCACCGCAAATATTCACAAGAATATTATGCGTCGTAAAAGCAGACTGTCATCTACTTAATAAAAATCTTATCTTTAGTGACAGCCAACGTCACTGTTAGATCTAAAGCTTGAAATTATGCACATGGGTTCCATAATTATTAACAAATAAACACTATGAAGGATTTGGATGAAATTATCCAATAATGTAATTAAATAAAAAGTTTGTAAAGAAGTTAGTAATTTACGCCGATCAATCGAATCGATCGAAATATTAAATCTTCGTTGACGTAATGTCGATAACAATGGAAAACGCAATGTCGTGCCCCTTTCCCAGTATCGGGCATCGTCGGAGATCGATGTATGTAGATCTGTCTCTATTTACATATGCCACGTCTATTATTTCACGAATTTAGCATGCAACGGTAATGCCAGACTCTTGACATGTGATACTGGTATATCATTTGAAACTCCTGTATTAAATCTTCGGTTGAATGTTTGAACTTTCTAATAGTTTGACGTCCAAACATGGGTATTTCGATCTATTGCTGAATGTTATGTTGCGGAAATGGCACCTACGGTAAAGGTAGGTAAAGTATTTAGTTTAGGTATTTGTAAATCTTTGACAGTTGTTGGGGGTGGTTAGACGCTCGAAAATCTAACCACCAGTCTTACCAAAACGAACTAGAAAACTATGTTTTTCCTATTCCTTAGCTATTCTTTCCTGATTAATTTCGTTGCGAGATCCCAGATACTTAAATGGTTTATCAAGGACTTCGTTGAACTTCATTGTCTCGGTGCTTTTCTGGTGGTCGCCACTGTTGATTCTGGCTTTCAGGGGTTGCAGTGGTTTGGGAATAGAGTGGCCGGTTTATCCAAAAAAAAAAAACAGTCTTACCAAGGGGGTGATACACAATAACTGGGTTGCGGAAGTCAGGTAGGCAGCCGCTCCATGTAAACTACTGGTGTATAACATAGTCAAGTATAGCAGTATAACAAATGACTATTTATTTTTATAGAGCTGAAAATAAATTAATAAAACCAAATCATTTGTTATTAAAGACATCTTCAGAATATATGTATGTTCCTATAATAAATTAACATGCCAGTTAAAAATGTATATGCGTGTGAAAATAAAGTTAGCCTTCAGCAAGAATGTAAGTACATAAACCGCTACTAATATAACTGCCAAGAGGGGAGAAAAGCAAACCAATCCACATCTCCCCACTTTCATCCTCGTTTTGACACACGACTTCACCGATTCCCCAGACGTTGACATACGAAGTCGTCAGCCCACAAACAGGACAAACTAGCCCAGACATAAAGCACACTACATACACATTCTAGAAAGTTCCAATGACTAATACTCCAACATTGTGCGTAAAGCACTTATACGACTAGCGAATCATAATTCTTGGTATGAAAGTTGTATCTCAATAAGTCGTGGCAAAGGAAGTTATATCAAATGTTATCACACTATCATTCATCGGTGACGTTATTTTCCGCTGCGTACGCGCATGTGTTATGGATGTGGTGCAAATGTAAATGATTGTGGGAAATTGAGGTCTTGTCTTGATTAGATGTTGATCGGTATATTGAAAGAGATTTATTACCTGGTTGTAGTTTTCTTTATCGAAATTAGAATCATAGTTATGCTCATTAGGAAATTAAAAGTCGTGGCGACCAACCCTGGATTGAATTTGTTTGCTGATGAATGGAAGACGATAATGTTAGATCTTTGTGGTTCTGTGAGAGGACAGAGTAAAAGGATTATTTAACTTAAAGTCCAAAAGATATATACTTATTACCTGTATACTTACCTGTATGCTTATTTTTTTTTTTGTTAAAAAATTTCGTATTTTAAGACTAATACTAATATTTTTGAAATTCAATGGCTAGCTGAATTTATATTTAATTTTAAGGTTTTAGGGCTGATGATGTCATCACTGGGAAATATTATAGTGCTCGTTCAACGATTTAATACGTGACTGACACTCAAATGACAGTTTGTTTTTAATAGCATGAAGCTAAAGCCTCGTTCAGACACGCGCAGGGACCGAATTACCGTTACTTTTTTTATAACGTTACCAAATACCGTTATGATAACGATAAAAAAGTAACGATATGATTAACGATAACCGTAACTCCGTTAACGTTACCTAATAACTAAAAGTAGTATCGGTAAAAGTAACGATACTTATACCGATAATTTATACGCCAATCTCTTTCTATCGATGTGGGTCGCGCTCGCGCTCGCACTAACTCTAGTCGCGCGTGTATGAATTACCTAGTGAATTAGTGATTGATGGGGTGGGTGTATCAACAAATTTTGAAATGGCAGGAAACGGTAAGTATTTTGGTATTTACATGATTGTAAAATTTTAAATAAGTAGGTACCTACAGGGTTTTAATCTAATTTAAACAAATTCCGTTTTTTTATCACTCGAGAAGACACGAGTAAAAACACATTATTATCTATGTTTTTAAATTTAGTATGTAGTTAATAGGTAGCTAGTAGCTACCGCTACTCGAGGAATGGGCCATTCGGAATGGCCCCGAATGGCTCATTCCTCGAGGCGGTAGCAGCTACAAATGTGTAGGTACTAATAAAAGTAATAAAATAAGTTTTGTATTTTTTCTTTGCAGATGGTAAACGGTTACGCAGACGCACTGTCTCTCCGAGCCTTCTCGACGATGATTGGGATGTTATGTCCCAATCAATTTTAGCAAGGCCAACGAAGAATCAAAATCTCGGAGGACGTGCTGAAAAATCCAGCCAAACAGCAGCGGTAATTCCTGGAAATGACAGGGAACACATACGAAAACCGCAAATCATGTACCCAAACGAAAGTCGACCCCACAAATATGAACTACCATTTTGCTAAATTAGTGGAGTCATGTTTAGAAGACATAAGGCCCTGCGTTCTGCCTAATGTTTATGCAAAAATCATCACATTTTGGCAGCCATGAGAAGGAAATACAATTTGACACTCAAACTAAGTAATTACCAAAGGATTTTTTTTTTCTAGCCACGTTTATAATAATAATAAATAATTGCCATGTATATAATTTAGTTTTATTTCCTAACGCAATAACTAATAAATAACCCAGTCGCTGTGAGCTGGGCACATTTTGGTTTTCCCTCTCTTTATACCTAATACAAGGACAAATAAAAAAAACTATAATTTCTTTAATAAGTTTAATTTTCTTTCTAATTTTGTAAAATACCAAAAAAAAAAGTAAAAAAAAAAGTAAAAGTTAATATTGTGTAGTAATTGTTACTACCTACTATTAACTTTACTTTTTACTTAAAACTTATTAAAGAAATTATAGTTTTTTTTTATTTGTCCTTGTATTACGGACCTTAGAGTCCGTGCGCAAGCTCAGAGGAATAGGTGGTTTAAGTACTTAAATGATCAGTGGCTTTATTTCAAGTATATAATACCCTCATAGAATGATTTCATAATTTAGTTCGCGCAGAGTGCAAAATTATGAAATCATTATGTAAGGGTAAAATCACCGATGATTTAAGTAAGCCAGCCACCGATTCCTCGCAGCTCGCGCGCAGACTATAATTACAGAAAAATAACATTTGTTTATAAGTTTTATAACAGAACAACTTTGGCAATAATCAGCACTAAATCTAGACAAAGAAAAACCTGATATTTTTTTCTCGGTTTCAGGTTACACAATGCGTAACGGTAAAAAAAATAGTGAAGGATCACTATTTGTTCTTACTGTATAACGCATTGTTTCGATTTAATACAATATTTTCAATTAA
The DNA here is from genome assembly GCA_947578425.1 of Eugnorisma glareosa. Classification (NCBI taxonomy): domain Eukaryota; kingdom Metazoa; phylum Arthropoda; class Insecta; order Lepidoptera; family Noctuidae; genus Eugnorisma; species Eugnorisma glareosa. The sequence goes on along the minus strand of OX387960.1, from coordinate 10,276,955 downwards.
ATCTTATTTTAAATTGTATCTGTACCTAGATACTACAAATTTTAAAGATGAAAATAGCCTCTCTACACTGACTTGTGAGGCCGGGGCAACCAACACAACCTGACTTAACCCATATAAATAAGGAAACTTGTGTTTTTTGGTTTCCCAGTAATCAAAAACTTTTTCTCCGCGAGATTGCCAGCAACATCAAGGCGCTGCTGGCCTTTCTCGAGGAGTTAGGGTGGATCGAATAGATTTCCCTACCGTACGCAAAATACACGCTTGGACGTGGAGTTTCGGACACTAGCCCGCTATACAATACGATACAATCAAAAATTTTGGTAGTAGAATTAAGTAACTAAAAAAACTATAATTTCTTTAATAAGTTTAATGACTGGTTAAAAAAACCTGACAAAATATAAAATATGGGTATTGGTACCTATTTTACGAAGATAATAACTAATAAAAAACCTACTCATATTACTGTTAGGTACGTATCATTATTACAGTCGACAACACGTAGCTGCATATAATTTGACCTCTACAATTTGTCTTTTAAATATTTTCGTAATGAAAGAGTATCCAGGGACATGTGGTCGACTATAATAATGATTCAAATAAAAACTTAAAAATCCCATCATCAACATCGAACGTAAAGCTGCACAGAACACACTTTTAGGTATCAGCGGGGCGCGGGCGCAGCGGACGCATCCTCTTATTCATCTTGCTTGCTTGACAGTCATTCGCTCATTCGCAGTCGCAGCGCAGTTCCGAACCTAATCTGTGTTCCGATTTTCCGAACCTCCATAAAGCTTGAACAGAACTAAACAGTACTCAAAAGCACTCATGGTCGAAATAAATATTTTAATTAAAGATTAATATACATAATTAGAATGATATAGTTTAAGTAGAAAGGTGAGTAGGTACACACGGCTACAAATCAAGCTATAAATTTCCAGTTTATGCTGATCTCGCATTGTATAAGATTTCCGTACAATGCGAGGTCAGCTTATACTGGAAATGTAGTAACTTGATGTGTAGCCGTGTGTACTTACGTTTAATGTTTTATTGCACAATGTGCAAGTAGATGTTTTCTTTAAAATTTTTGAAATACTGATAAACTCTGTTGCACTTCTTTCGGCCCATAATAATATTTTTTAAACAAACAACTAATTATAATAACAGAACAACAAAACAAATCTAATTTGGCGTATGCAATGTTTTATGACGTACTGGTACTGGACTACAAAAGGAAACACGCGTAACAGCGTAAGCGCGAGCAATTTGACGCGTTTTCGTAAATATCTGTCCGATCGTTGTAAAATTCTAGCTGTTGCCGCTCTGATTAGCAGAGCCGAACGAAAAGACGCGCGGCGCGCGTTCGGTTTGGCAACGTCGCGCCAGATAATGTTAGTTTTTAGTGAATTAACGTTATTAGTAACGTTACTTAAATACCGGTAAATTCTATAAATTAACGTTATGTTTAACGTTAATATTTAACGTAGCATAACGTTAATGTTTGGGTAATTTTACCGGTATTTGTTTGGTAACGGTAACCGTCCCTGGACACGCGAGAACCGCAAAAAGCGTATTTCACGATATTCCTTGTGATGACGTCATTGAAAGTCAAATAAAAATTAAACACGTTTTTTTTTTTAATATATAAGAATAGAGAGTATTTTTTCATTTTAATGAGGATTAAATAATTAGTGGACAATCCCCATTAAGTATTAATGACTTAATATGCTGTACTAAATGTAATTGATTAATTATACTCCGATCAAACTGTGGTGAATCCCGCGTCTGATATATGAATGGGGTTATATACGGGGTTAGTTGGGTGACTTTATCATTAAAACAAATAACTCTAGCATCCGATTCCCCTCAGTGTTGCTAGAGCCAAAAAAAAATGAATTGGCAAAGATTACTCACCAAAATTTAATTTCAATTTATTCTATTTCATCATAATCTAATAAGTCTCTTTCCATAACTGGCTTTCGATTTACGTCGCTGCACTTACATGGATGATAGATTTGGACAACATTCCTTGCTGCCATAAAGCCATATATGTAACTACAAAGTCTAGACTGATTGGAGACCAGAGAGTTCATTAGTTCAATACTTAGCTTTTATTTTGCGTGTTTAGTTAGTATATACAGACTGTGTGGTTTCATCCCAGAATGCTTTCTTTGTTGTCAGCATGTTTTGTAGGTTTGATACGAGTAGTGTGCAGTACCGTGTGATGAACATACCTTTGTAATATCATTTTACATGATGTATTTTTCATGTCACCTTGCAAAATTTTGTTAATATGTTCAGACCAATAGAACCCATCTAAACCAAATAATCCACTGTTTTCCATTATACTTTTGCTACCCGACATCCATACTACAGCGTGTAAAAGAAATGTAGTCATATGGAATACTGTGGTACGGACCATCTAACTGAACAACTTTCTCTATGGGACCACTATGGAAATCGTAAAAAAATAATCAGCTGTCCTATACAAAATTTCAATACCTACTCGACCCAAATGTATGGGACAGCTGATTATTTTTTGATTTCGATGGTGGTCCCATAGAGAAAGTTGTTCAGTTTGATGGTCCGTACCACAGTATTCCATATGATTATACCCTCTCTGTTACACGCTGTATATACTATATAATATTATAAAGAGGTAAAATTTGTTTGTAAGTTTGTATGTAGGGGTAATCTCTGGATCTACTGAAAATTCTTTCACTAATAGGAAGCTACATTATCCTTGAGTACCATAGGCTATGTTTACAACGTGCCCGTGGGATAATTTCCGATGAAGCGAAGCCGCGGGCAACAGCTAGTGTTTAATATTTTTAGCCTATGTTGTCTCACTGAAGGTCAAAAACCTTTCTTTATTTTGTCAATTACTGATCATCGTCATGACGACTCTCAAATCTCTTGCTACGCCACCATGCAGGAAGAACAGTTGCCACTGTCAAGCATAGAAAAGTAGCAACTAATCTCCACACTACACGCTACAAAATCAACGTGTAATTACCTCATAACGAAAAGCGGTCCTAGCAGGAAAGGCAAATATCTAAATAATTTCTCCGACACACCTATAGATTCGATCGTTAAGTGTTGCAGGCGTTTAAAAGGATATATCGTTCATATGAGTCGCAATTTCTGTGGCGAGTTATTAGTAGTTGGTAGTACCTAACTGTTAGAAGTAGGGAGGGTAGGAGTGTGGAGGTTTTGTGGAAGGTCCTGATTTGATTAAGATTTGCATTTTCAGACGTCGCTTTTGATATTATACAATACTAGCTGTGCCCGCGATTTCGTCCGCGTGGACTTAGATCTTTCTCAGCCTGTTATTATAAAAGGCACCATGAATTAGCCTGTTCAATATTATGACAATTTACACCATTGTTTTGGTGTTTCTCGATTGGGTAGGTTATAGAATTGATTCCAACTTAAAGCATTTATTTCAAATAGACCCGTAACAAAGATGTTTAAAAAACCCTGACCGATCCGAAAGGGGCATATAGGTATACCAATGACATTAACAAATAAAATACGAAATATAAAATATTTATAACAGTAAACAGATTAATGAATTTTAAAATGCATCATTTTTGTGCCACAATTACAACAATTTCCCTAAAATTAAACAAACTTTTAAAACGTGACCACACCATCTTCGGCGTTAGTATTTTACATCGTCAATTGTTTGTTTATGACGTCACTACCCGGGAAACGACCAGATATGTAGTTTCAACATTTTAGTAGATACATTTTACTTATTTTTTCGGTTTAATTTTTAACTTGTTATTCAAAAAGGATTACCCTCACGGATTGGACAGGGTTTTTTAACATATTATTGTGGCGTTGATCAGTCTAACTGTCCGACATAGACAGCTCCACTTTTTAGTAGGATCATTAATATTCCTTTTCCCCTATCTATGATAGATAGATACCTCTGTATTTCGACTCAATTTAAATGTTATTGAATTCGCTCTAAATGACGCGGTTAGCCTGCCACGGCATGCCTACGAAATATGTATTCCTTTTTTCTTAGCTTTATTATCCCACTGCTAACCAAAAACCTTCCCCATATCTTTTCACAATTCTTTATTACGGTTTTCTCATTATTCTGCTCTATTTAATTTGCAATAAGGAACTCTAAAAAAAAACACAAAACCACTATTGGCCGATTTTGATATCTCAATCCCAAACTTTTTGAACAATAGTTTTCATTTCAAATGTCAAGCATTATTCAAGACACTACCAAACCCAAGCAAGACATCTTCACATCAAGCTCCTCGTACCGTCCTAAAAATAGCAGCAAAGCTGGAAACTCTAGCGCTCAACGTGTCATAGAATCTAGTTTCTATTTAAATGATACACTTTCGAATTGCCTCATTTGTCTGGTCGCCCCGTAGCTTTAGCATTCGATTTCCAATTGTAGCGAAAGAACTGTGGGAACAGCGCGAACATCTGTAGAAGTCACTATGCCTTATTCGGAGGCTTATCTGATGCTGGTCCTACATGCATAACTAAACCTACGTTAGAAGGTATTACGAACAATTATTTGATTCAATAGTAAGGGATAGGTCATGACTACTTGAATACTACCTGAAACGTAGTTTTGTTAGTTTTCAAATGCAATGCTTACACTGGATGGGAACTATTTAAGAGAAGATGTGTGTGTGTGACGTGTGTGTGGACACCACACACGGTGTAGACAAAGAATGCATCAAAAAGAATGAACAAGGTAGGTAGGTTCAATGTTTTATTTTTATCAAGTACTAGCTTTTGCCCGCGGCTTCACCCGCGTAAAGTTCGGCAATTGTCCCGCGGGATTATACTATCGATGAATGGGATTTTAATCCAGGTTATAAATTATCTATGTGCCAAATTTCATCCAAATCCGTTCAGTAGTTTTTGCATGAAAGAGTAAAAAACATCCATCCTCACAAACATTCGCATTTATAATGTTAGTAAGATTTGCCCTCACTCTGTTCATAATTATCAAATATCATTATGATTTTGACCATTTGCAACTCAGAATTTCAATGCCTCTCACCGCACGTCACAGAATTATTTCAATGTAATTTTGTTACCAGATTGAAACACATACAGCGGTGGTTGTTGGGCTGATTAGGTACCTAACCAGCAATAGCCAGCATAAGAGCTTTGACTGACAACCACTGCTAAGTCTAACCAAGCGTCATCCATAACCCACCACCCATTCACAACACACCCTCACAATTACATACATATCCACCTAATGAATCGACACTCCACACAGAAATAAACACTATTTAGACAACATTTCGCTTAACAACATGATAAATTCGATTGACAATCGAGCGGCAACAAGGCTCACAGCTGTACACAATTGCTCGTACTAATTTAAGAAGCGGTTCCTTATACAGGAGTATAGGAGTGTTAAGAATGTACACTTGATCGGCGTTTGTATGAGTGCAAGGGAAGTACTTTGACGGGCGCGAGTAAGGCCTTATAGGGTTGTCGGTGTAGTGAAAAATTTGCTCTTCAACCCCCCTTAATTGGGTGTCGCGTTGTTTTACATGGTATGGACACACGGGTTCGGGGGTTGGAGAGTCAATATGTGAAGTTAATTAATGTAAAAATAGGGTGTTGAAAATTTATGAAGATCAAAATTAAATTGAACAGTGTTTACGTTAAAATGTCGGCTGGTCATTTTGATATTTATTTCCATTTTTTATTGCAGTCTTGGTGGTTTTTATTTCAATCGACTCAGACAACGCCTTCTGCATCTAGTCCGATCAAGCCACTATATTTATTTACATAATATCACGACTGTAATCCTCGAAGCGTTAAGCACAGGTGTATGAGTATACCCACATTTCGCCAGTTACGTTTTAGTCCCATGTAATAGGGGGCGAGCCTATCGCCATCAAACGGGCACAAATCCAGACTCCGTGCCTGCTACTGAGATATTCCTGATGGAAAAACCCAATAACACTTTGCCCGGGGCCGGGAATCAAACTCAGGCCCCCATTCTCAGCAGTCGCGACCACTAGACCTACGAGGCCGTTAGTTCTTGATTTATTGAGTTTTAAATACAAAACATAAAGGATTTTTCAGTTAAAAAAATATAAGTTAATCCTTTTATTTATTTATAAACATAAATAAAGTTCGCAACATAGGTAACTGCTTATATCCGGCCGTTGATCTACTTTATAATAATTGATGCACATCCTTCAGGAACCCGATTCAATTATGAGATAAAAAGACCGACGCGACGTACTCGTCTAGCATGAGATTCATCTCTGTGCCTTTTTCCTTCGTACGGATTAAGTCATTCGACGGATATATTAATGTGTTGGTAATGATAACATTGTTCTTCATAAATGATTTATGAGCGACACATTGTTTTGTACCTACTTGCATTGGCTAATTGACCGATTATATCATCGTTTTTGTGACAGTAAATAAATAGTTTCATATTGTTTTGTGTAAGAACCATCTTGCCCTGTTTCAGAATTATTACTCACTTCGGTAAAGGAAAACATCGTGAGGAAACCAGCATAGCTGAGAGATATTTCTCGACGGCATGTAAAGTCAAGTCAGAGGCCCATGGACGGCCTAAACATTCTGACACCAGGTTAGGCACTAGCCACACGATACAGAAACAAAGTTCCGCAGAAAAGTTTACAAATTACGAAACAAAAGAAAACGGTTGATAAAAAAGAAATATACCGACTAGGCGCCAGCGTAATAAATCAAGATATTTAAATAACCTTTAGAGCAGTTTGGTAATTTTATTTTTATTTGATAACTTGGGAAAATTACACAATGCACAAGAGAAAAAACATTTTTTTAACTGATTTGCATGTTAACCAACATCACTCACCTGTTAGTATCATTACAACGCCAAAAGAACCACGTATTTATTTAGCAGTTTTTCTTCTGCCTGCCTTTTTCCAACTTAATTGGGGTCGGCTTCCAGTCTTACCGGATGCAGCTGAATACCAGTATTTTATACGAAGCGATTGCCTATCTGACCTTTACAACCCAGTTAGTACTGGGTAATACGATACCCCTTGATAAGACTGGTTGTCAGACATTCGGACCACTGACTGCCAGTAACGACTGTCAAAGATCTTCAAATGACAGCCGGGACCAACGGCTTAACTTGCTTTTGAGGTACGAAGGAAACTCGGTATGTACCTAATGATGGTCACCCGTCCACAGGCCGACCTTGGCAAGCGCAGCTTATCCTTGAAGATCGACCCGTGTGGCTGTTATTATTTAGCCACTCCTATCTTCCTCCTCAAGAGCCAAAATGCTGGCCGAACTATTTCTCCGTATGTCTCTTGAACTAACACAGGGTTGTCAGTGATTTGTTGCGGAGACGTTTCTTTTAGCGCTGATGTGGCGCTGATTGGGACGTATGAGGTGTTTGTGAAAGCAGTTTTGTATTCTTTTTGCAGCTAATGAACACTCGTTTGCTGTCGAAGAATTTCCATGAATGTGCGCCGGTTTGTATGCCTGTATGCTGCGATGGGTGTGTGCCTTTGTTTTTTATATCAATGCTGCTTTAATTAGATTTGTTATGTATTGTTGAGTTAAAATGGTTTGGAGTAACTCCGCAAATTGCAAATATTTCTCTTAGCACTGTTTTTGTTTTGATGAAAATACAGGACATCAAAACAACCCATTTTGTAAAAAATTTAGACATTTAAAGCTTAAATAATCACCACAAACGATCTGTATTTTAGTACTTTGACGAACATACAGTGTAAACCGTGAAACGCACAAAAAACCAGTAAAAAAAATTGAAATTATCATCATTCATGTTCCAAAGAAACATGAAGTAAATTTTCGAAATGTTCGAAAGCAATAAAAACATACAAGTTTATATTCGTACTAAAGAGAACTCTATAGATTTTTAAATCTTAATACAAACCCTTCACTTAAACTCAAAGGTAATTAATAAACTCAGGAATGGCTAATCCAGCCCGTAACGAATTAACGACGCGACGCAATATCTAGATCTTATACCTAGGACTTAGTCTAGAACTGGATCTGAGGCAATCCAGGATTATAATGACGAGGCATAAGTAGTGGACACTTTCAATGGGTATGAATGTAGGAGACAATGTTAGGTAACGTATTAAATGGTGTATTTGAGCGGTTGTTTGATTTCAGATGATGTCATTTTGATTTGGTGCATATAGAAGCGTCATTTAGTTACACAATTATCATGTCTGCCTCGTTGGTCTAGTGGGCCAGGACTTCATGCTCGCGACTGCGAAGCATGGATCCATGGCCAAACGGGACGTTTCGATTCCCGAGTCGAGCCAGTTGTTATTTGGATTTTCCATCAGGAATTTCTCAGTAGCTCGGACTCTAGTTTTGTGCCTGGTTGATGGCAATAGGCTGGTCCCTTATTACATGGACCTATCCTAAACCTAACTACCGAAATGCGGGTGTACTATTGGGTACACCTTTGCCTAACCTTTCGGGGATTAGAGGCGTGATATTACGGTATGATTGCCACAGTATTTTAAGGAGCCCACCAAAAATAATATTTTGATTGCAGCACGTGGAGTAAAGGAAACACAATGAAAATGACCCGGGATTTGAACCCAACACCTCACTCACGCTCAGCAGGCGATAGTTGCTATATCTTTTCTACTCGTCTAAAGATTTTTAGTTCAAATTCTATCTATGATAGCGCTTAGTTCAAGCTAAAGCTAATTCGTCATATCAAATACATCATATCTATAAAGCCAATAAAAAAATAAAGCGAGTGTCACACGGAACAAAAGCGGGGCTAAATAGAGGCGCGTTGACGCGAACAAATTGACGAGCTATATCGCACCTATGTAGTACGACCGAGGAGAGTTGATACTTTGATATAAAAAAGTGGCATACAATAAGAATAACGAGTAATTTTGTTTGGAATCCGTACCCATCTTGTAGCATTTTAGATTAGGTATAATTTTAGAAGAGGCTTAAGTGAACAACGCAAAACAGTTAACATTTAATTTTAACATTATATCACGTCTGTAAACTCAAAGGGTAAGGCAGAGGGGTACACTGTCTCTATTTCAGGTCCAGTTGAAAACCAGAGTTGGGCACTAGTTGCTCGGCAGTTTACTGAACAGACATCTTTTTTATATTTTGTTTTTGTGGCATGTGCCTAATAAAAATATTTTCTTTATTTCTTTCTCACACCCACATTTCGAGCCTATTTGCATCATCACCTTTCTGCCCTTATCCCGAAGCAAATCCAGGCTTCGTGGCAGCTTCTGAGAAATTGAGGATGGAAAAAAATATTGTATCCCAAAATTTTGTGAGCAAGAAGTTAATTCACTACAGTAAGAGAGTAGAAGATTCTTAGCAGATGCGCAGTATCTAGTTTTACTAAAAACAATTTCATTTTAACAGGAATCACTTCTGTGTTATTCACCATTATTCTCCTACCCTTATCACAATTTATTTGGGGTCGGCGCAGCATGTCTTCTTCTTCCATACTTCTTTGTTACTCGTCATGTCATCAGACACCTTCTCTCTAGCCATATCATCCTTCACACAGTCCATCCATCGTTTCTTTGGTCTTCCTCTACTTTTATACCCATCCACACTCATACTCAAAACTTTCCACACGACATATTCCTCAGTCCCCGCATCTGTATTATTGTGATGCTGAATTTCTGAAACATTTGTTCGTGAATGAATTTAACAAACTAGTCAAATGACAGTGACAAGTATATACAGCCTTATATGTGGCAGCCATGTTAAGGATATATTAGTTATGGATGCCGTCATCAAAATAATCATACCTTCATTTCGAGAAGAAACAGGAGCAGTGTAAGCTGTGCTAACCTAGTATTCTGATACTGTTAGCCTGCGTCAACTTCGAGGTACATGTATGTTTCGATTCAATTCTCATAGGCTTCTTAAGAGGCGACCACGACCACACCTGCCATTGAGATGAGTACTCAATAATCTTAACATACTCTACTAAATTCAACAATTAACGCCCACATTTCGTATGTTATTTCACTAGGGTAACCTTCTGACATTCTCACAGCTACTTTTTGAAGTCCCAATAAATCGAACCATCCATGTTTTGATAAACAACACTTGAATCCATCTATTCTATGTCTAACAAAGCATTACACAGCACAGTGATTATCCAACACCTCGTACTAACGAGAGTTTTAACAACAAACTGCGTGTTTATATAACAAAATGTTATTGTACAAAATATAAGGTAAATAATAAAAGATGTCAAGGAAGAGAACATAATTGATGATCACTCGTCGCTCCGGTATTTTCAATAATATTGTTCAATGAGAATTTCCGTGTAGAAAGTCCGGTTTTATGGGTGGTTAACAATTTATAGTGTTGCTATTAGCTAAGTGATTTATGCCTCAATAATACAATATGGTAAACAACATAATTAAGTACTAGGATGTATCTAAATCTATGTTGGAACTACTGAATATGATGCGAAGACTATGCGCGGTGAAAGCTAGTGGCTGCTGTTAATTTAGTCTGATAAAAAAACCTTGGGTACCAAATTAAGATCGTCAAAGTTTTTACTGATAAGATCTAATTTTCCGTTAAGATACATTACAATTTGTGTTGATTATGAGAGCGATTGCCAGATGGTAATTTTTTTTTAGTATATTTTGACTGTGGCGATAGTGCTCTCAAAACTTACATTGTAAGGTTAGGTCGAAGAAGTGTCCAGCAGTGGAAGTCTACCTTCTTCCTCCTGCCCTTGTCCCATTCTATTTGGGATCGGTACAACATGTTTTCTTCTTCCATTCTCCCCTGTCAAACGTCACGGCATCATTTACTCCTTTCTCTTTCATATCAGTCTTCAGATAATCCATCCATCTTTTATTTATCCTTCCTCTCCCTGTCCATCCATCTCTTGTAGTCACTTGAGCAGTGGAAATCTACTAAACCATGATAATAATGAAGAATAAAAGGCTTGTATGTCCCAAGAACGTTTTTTACACGCGAAAAATACTTCATTTTTTCAAAGTATCAAACCCTCTTCGTCCTCTCGCCGTATCAAGTGCGGAAACAATACAGGGGATCAAGTTTACAAGCAGCTCAATTGGCCGGTTGTAATTTCGTCCCATTGTCTCTTCGGCCCCTGTTCCCATCCGTCCCCTGTGCCCTGTCGCCCCAGTTCCTCCCAGGGGACATCGTTACGTTCTTTGTATTAACATATTTACGACGAACGAAAATGGCGATTATTGTTGCTTAATTTGTAGGAGGGTTGGATGTCTTGGAAAAATGTTTTCCGGTGCCGTTTATTTTGGGTTTATTGTTGACAGGAAAAGTTCGTCTTTTCGTTGGGTTGATTGACTTTCTTGATTTTCATTTCTGATGCAGTCTAATTAAGGGTGTAACAAGACCCTTAACGAAGTCGAAAGGTACTTGTTCTCCCCGTCATTGCGATCATTTTTTTTTCTAGACCGTACCTGGGAACCTTCTAGTTACGGAGATATTGGGGGTCAAAGTTCCAACATTTTCACAAGTTTTTTTTTAAATACATGTTTTTAATGTAAGACTTCCACGATCCCCGTATTATTCAATCCATCCATCAGCACAACGTTTTCAGTGCGTTGCATTGAGTATTACCGTAAAACGCGAATTTCAATTAAAAAAAAAGTCGTTTCCAGCAATAATTTTTGCTTAAAGTTACTTAGTTTGATGTACCTAATGCTTGATTGACGGCTTCGTGAATATTCTTATAATGTAATTGTTTGATGTTCCTAAACCTATAAAATGAAATAAAATTACAAACCGTTTAACGATTACTCGATTCAGCAAAATTCTTTTTTAAACCGACTACTGCAAGTCTATGTTTCCAGCAATCACAACAGCAACACATTTAAAAGACCCCAGCTATTCAATGAACGCTACATCCAGTGTCAAAGCCTTACAAATACAAAGCCTACCTTCACATATAAATAAAATAATCCACACATACTTAACGCTGACAATAACAAATACATACATGCTACGGCTTTTAGCAACAATGAAAAAAGTTGGCTTCTAAATACCAGCGGTAGGGATGGGACACAACTCGCTACTTGTGAGACGAATTTGACTCGAATGAAGTTGATTGTTGCAAGTTTATTTTATTTTTGTTCATTATCAAATATCTATTTGTTAATATTTAATAACTTGGACCATTGAAGACTTTCATGCCATTTATGAAATGCCTTTGCGATATAAATTGAAAATGGTTGTATTCATTTAATTTTTATATATTCTTCTTCTTCTTCTTTATGCCTAACCTGGTGTCAGTTTTTATGCCCATATTATTTTGATAGTATAAAAGTATTGTGTTGTGTATATTTGTTTTTTTTTTTGTTATTTAATTACCTACTAACATTATTTTTAAGTGTATCTACTACCAAAATTATGGATAGTTGTGTCTGAAATAAATGAATTTAATTTAATTAAAACTTGTCTTATTAATGTAATGAACTTCTACATCACGATTAAATTTGATTTAACTCTTCACGGGTCGAATTCTGTTATAATAATTTTGCTTAGTTTAAAATTTTTTGAGCTTCTCTAACTAGTCCTTGGAAATTTATTTTATTTTAATTACAGATATACCTAAGGAGAATTATTTATAAAGAAAGAATAGAAGATGACCTAAATTCGCCATAGATAAATATTCCGAAAGGTATCGCGGACGAAAACAGATGAATGCAACTAAAGAGATGATGGCTGATAAAAACTTAGAGAAAAAAGTGAAAATATGCATATACTAAATAACCTTTAAGGAAAACTTTTGCCACTAGACATCTTAATGCATCTTTGTTTCAACACAGCTAAAAGCGCCACTTAATTTTGAGACTTCTTCGTTAGCCTAGTGGTCGCAATTGTGACTGCTGAGCATGAGGTCCTGGGTTCAATTCCCGGGTCGGGTAAATTATTATTGAGTTTTTCATCAGGAATTTCTCAGTAGCAGCCACGGAGTCTGCATTTGTGCCCGGTTGATGGCAATAGGATTGCCCCCTATTACATTTGACTTAAAACATAACTGGCGAAATGTGGGTGTACTGTACACACACAGGTACACCTTTGCCGAACCCTTCAGGGATTATAGACGTGATGTCAAGTTACGTTATACAATTTTGACATCTGTCAAATTAAAAAATTCGATCCCGCTCGAGCTCAGCCTCACCGAGCGTACTCCGCACATCACTACAAAAGAGACAAAGGGTTACTCTTCGCCGCAAGTCAGTTACTAATGGCGACGGCGTCCAGAGATCACGCAAACAGATCCCGCTTGAAAGCAATTAAAGCACACCAGATTCCTCGGAGGACAGCCACCGGGGGCAATCAAAATAATCACGACAATTTAACACTTTCCTACCTTAAGATAAGTGATAAACTAAGTCTTGTTACGGTCGGATATCGAGTGACGTATTTATTTTGATAGTGCTAATGAAGCGGATAGATTAGGATTGTTGGTCTGAATGGACATTGTTAGGTCCTAGTGGATAGACTGGTTGGTTTAATCAGACTGTGTTCTTGATTGGGGCTGGTTCAGTTGTGACGGATATTGTGTTAAGAGTTTGAACGTCTAAGAAACTAAGTGACGCTTACATTGATGCCTATATATTTTTGCACCATAACCGTTAGTATCAACTCTCAAAGAACAATAGTGCGTTTTTATTTAGGCATTTAGTTTGGTGTCTCACGTAATGTTAGTGAAAACGTAAACTCAAGAAATTAAGCTGCTATTTTGGGATTTTGTCTAATAACTGAACTGAAAATGATTAGGGTAAGGTCTTGATTAATTTTATCGCAAATTCATGAAACCTAATATAATTTGACAAAACGAAGGCCCTTGAAATCTACAGAAGTGTGATTTGAGAAGTGACGGAGTGTTTTTTTCTATTTTACTGTATCACTAAATAATATAAAACAAAGTCGCTTCCCACTGTCTTTCCCTAAGTATGCTTAGATCTTTAAAACTACGCAACGGATTTTGATGCGGTTTTTTTAATAGATAGAGTGATTCGCGAAGCCGGGGCGGGCCGCTAGTATGAAATAAACTGCATTTACCCTAATTTAATTGTTATTATTGATTTCTCGTGTGTCTTAGGAACTGCATTAAGCTATTTCAAAATCAAGTAGAATCTAAAGGAATCCACCTGCACAGTGATATCTCTATACTATTCCAACCTAGTTTCCCTAAATGTCGTTCTCCGCAGCGTTAGATAAACACCATATTGGCTGGAATAGGCTTCAGTTAAAGGAAATGGTCGTGCACCTGCTAATGAGCATATCAGACCATAACAAACCATGGGAAAACGCCAGGGGAGACGGGAAAAGATACCTTAAGGAATTTTGTCTTCAAGGAATTTACGTCAAAAGGTTTTTTTATGTGCATATCTGTAAGTAGGAACAAGGTTTCGAAAGAAAGGCTCAGAAAGAACGTTAAGCCGTTGATCCCAGCTGTCAATATTGTAGATCTTTGACAGTCGATACAGGTAGTCAGTGGACCGAACGTCTGACAGCCAGACTTACCAGGGGGTATCGTAATACCCAGCATTAACTGGGTTGTGGATGTCAGATAGGCAGTTGCTCCATGCAAAATTCTGGTATTCAGCTGAATCTGGTTAGAATGGAAGCCGACCCCAACATAGTTGGGAAAAAGCTAGGTAGATGATGATGGTACCATCTTACCTGTTCTACCGTTGAGCTGTATTATGGTCCTGAATGAAGGGATGCGGGCGTAATATTAATAGAATGGAATAGAATCATTTATTTCAGACGTAGCCCACATACTGTTAGTAACACAAAAACTTTATAAAACTTTTGTTAATACTTACAAAAACAATCCCCATAAAAAAAAACGGAACCTCACAGGAGCGCCAGTTTATGCCAAGCCCTAGACGCGACCACCCACATTGTGTAGTCGCATCCAGAGAGTCCCAGCGGCCCACGAACGCGCTCAGCAGGCTGTTCGAGCTGACACGCATGCGCCTCATAAGAGACGCACAACACTTCCGCATGATGGCATGAAAACCATCTACGTTTCCCACCGCAAACGTTGCTGAAGCGCTGCAGTGGCGCGGCATCCCAAACTGCAATCTCATATTAACAGACTCATGAGAACTTTCAACTGACGTTTAAAGTAAACCACTCATTTATGAGCATTGCACGGGATCAGCGTTCAAGAGGAGCTGGTAGCTAAATAATAACAGCTGGTCGGGACGATCTCCACTTGGAGCCGCGCTTGTCTAGGTTGGTCCGTGGGTGACCACCCATTACATATCGAGTTTCTTCCGTGCCTCGGAAAGCACGTTAAGGCGCTGCTCCCGGCTGTCATGTGTCGATCTTTGACTGTCGTTACAGGTAATCAGTGGTCAGAAAGTCTGACAACCAGTCCTACCAAGACAACCAAGTAGTTGTGGTGGTCAGATAAGCAGTCGCTCCAAATAAAATACTAGTACTCAGCTGTATCCAGCGGATTCGTCGATTAATGTCAGATTCTATAAACGTCAGACTCTAAAAATGACAGATTCCATTAATGTCAGATTTTTGATATAATCGCAATATAATTATTTCCATAAGTGATGCGTGAATAAAAAATTCGCTAATTTCAAAAGTTGTTGTTGTTGCTAGTTGTTTTTTTGCATTAAAACATTTATGGACTTCCCGACGTAGGTATAACAACGTCTCTACTCAATTTGACTAGGATATCTCGATCCGAGGCGGTGCTAATATGCAGTGTCCATTGCAGTATAGAGTTTAATATGTAGGATCCGAAACTGCTCCAAACTGATCTGCTGCTGTGAATCCA
This sequence comes from Eugnorisma glareosa, assembly GCA_947578425.1. Classification (NCBI taxonomy): domain Eukaryota; kingdom Metazoa; phylum Arthropoda; class Insecta; order Lepidoptera; family Noctuidae; genus Eugnorisma; species Eugnorisma glareosa. The sequence goes on along the minus strand of OX387960.1, from coordinate 10,261,144 downwards.
ATGCAGTGCTCAAAACTTTGTGTTCACGTGAACCACATAATTATGTTTCACGGATATTCTTTAGCTATTGTGTCTGCTTCGCGGACAACGAGTAAGTTTTACGACGTCTGTGTAGTGGAAGGCCGTGGTCACTTACCATTATTTTGCAGGGTTTTGCCGGGTCCCTTAGTCACCATTTCCTATTAGTTGGTGTGTTTCCCAGCCGATTTAACAGAAACTAAATGATTAATGACATTGAAAGCTTGGAAAGTCGTTGTGTTACATGATTCAGATATTCAACATAATAATTCAAATTGAATATCATTTGTTCAATTTAGGCACTATCGGACTTTAGTATCAAGACACATCAATTTGTTCATAGGGTTATCAAGCGTTTGAATAGGCACTTTAAACTTTATTGAAGATTGTTTCAATAAAATTAGAATATTAAATCTATTTCAGTCGCGAATTAATACGCTTCTTTTCGGTTAGCTTCTTTCGTCCTCATCTCTGTCCCCAGTACTAGATTGAGGTCAAGAGTAGGCCCATTTAATATATAAAAAAGAGCCTCAAAATAAGTTATGATTGTAGTTTTTATCTAACTGCTGGGGCACACCGCCCTCTCTTACAAAGAGGAGTTCCTTTTTGCAAGAGGGAGCGAACTGTGACCCATAACGGCTCCAGTGCAGGTAGGTGGAATTCACATGGCTTAGAATTTCTAGTTCTACAAGTAAGTAAACTTCAGTAACCTAAATTTAAATAAAAAGGAAAGGACGGAAAGGAATGGGCGACCCGAATGGCGAATCGGTGGTGAGGCTGCCTTACGTTCATAGGGTCCCGGGTTCGAATCCCGGTAGGAGCAAAATATTTGTGTGATGAGCATAGACATTTGTTTCCGAGTCATGGATGTTTATATGTATAATAAGTATGTATTTACAAACAAAAAGTATCTTTGTAGTATTATCAACTATCTGGTGTCCACGACACAAGCCTCGTTGCTTAGTGTGGCACCTAGATGGCGCTGTGTGTAATGTCCAGCGATATTTAATGGAGGAGGCATTTGCCCAGCAGTGGGACAGAATAGATTAAATAAAAAAATAAAAACAGGTAAACACTCATGAAAGTGTCGTCTGTGTCAAACTATGAACAAGTAATAACAACATTTTGGCTAAATTGTCGAGGACTTTAAAATTTGAGTCATTTTTTTTTTAATAGATATTTTCAAGTGATGTCAAATTGGCGAGGACTTAAAAATTTGAGCCAATTCCTTCCAAAATAGTCCTTTAAAATGAGTAGGCTGGATATAGATCTTAAGAAATGCTGAACAAAGCTATTAAACTAACCAACACGTTTACACACATTATCCTCCCTCACAATTGCGTCCTACAACTTCGTTGCGATGTCCAACAGCCAATACATTCCCTGTCCTATCCTGTGATCAGCATGAACAATCAACGGTGACTACTATCGTAACCACATCTGCAACTACTATGCAAATACTGAGGTTATCTACTGTGATACGCCGTAAAATAGAACCTAGACTTCCATCAGAGAAAAGCAGACCCTAGTGGACCCGAAATAGGGATTGGTTCAGATTAGAGTGTTCGTTAGACAATAAAATAATGCAAAACACCTGACGGTTAGTCTTGTACACTCGATTTCAACTGGTTTAGCAACATACATTAAGAAACTGAATCATTTTTCAAAATATTAATAAATAACTGGTTTATGTTAGTCTGCAGTTGATTTAATATTGACCATATTTTGGGATAACAGGTATTTGTTGATAAATTAATTGACATCTTTGACTGGTTTTGTTTGTAGTATTCGTGTTTTATGCGAATATTTACTTTTATATTCAAATTATTTTGGTGCATTTTGAAACCTGAGCTACGGGCAACAGACAATACCTATGTTTTTTTAAGTCTTAACAGTGGAGTTATTACCAAGAAAGCAGATTGTTTTAACACATTGAATTTTTCGACAAAACTGTAAAATGTATTATTTTTTCAGGAATCACATAACCCGAGTAGTCTTTCGACTCGACTACAGAAGTGTTGGCAGGATAAACAATCTTGCTAGCACTTCGTTCTACACCTCCAAAAGATCTAGTTATAGATCTCGAGCTGAACCTCGGCTCTTTATTTGGCTGCAAGGACCAATGTCTAAATAACTTATTCCTGAAATTACTGTTTCTTACGAGTCAGAGATCCCTTTAAATCTCCCAAATCACATTTGACGGGGATGGGATCTCATTTAATCCTACCTGATTTGACGCTCGAGTAAGCCAGTTTTCAATTATTGTTTAATTTTTTGACTCCCAATATGAAAAAGACATCATCGACAGCCCCTGTATGGATCGTTCCACATTTACCATACTACAATGAAAGCCAAAGAGACAGCAGACGACATAATCAACCGAACAACAAAGTAAGTTCTAGAGAGTCTTTTTCCAAGATGTCAAAGCGTATAAAGTTTTAGTACGGGTAGTGCAGTTTATTACTACATGTTAAGGGCGATCGAACTGCCGCCAGCAGTAAGAATGTGTCCACAGTGATGAACAGGTTTTTTTTTGGGTATTTCCGTATGGAATTTTTCAGTGACAGCTTGAAATCAGGATTTGAGCCCCTGCGTGATATTAGTATGCTCGTTGCTTGCAACATGAACATCGCTGGCTTTGAGTGCATTACAGGTATCTTTATCTCTGCCTTTAACCCTTCGGAGATTACAGGGTATGTCATTTTTTATGACAATGCATGGAGTCATTTGCCAGATGGAAAATAGGAATGGGCTTTTGTAAATGAGGGCAAAAACAAATGCTGGTAGACCAATAGGGCTATTGCGTATCTCTGTTGAAAGTTCATAGTGATCATCACTTGGCGAGTTTTGACATACAATGACCGTTCTTGTTGGTTTCAACTGACGCTACCCGTGCAGAACTGTCATTGTATATAAAAACTCGCCAAGTGATGATCACTATGAACTGTCACTAGAGATACACAATAGCCCTGCAGAAAAGCTATCAGATGATTAAAAATGGGCCCTAAATCTGATTAATTCCTTGACTCATACAGAGTTTCAAAACATGCTTTTATATTATTGATAGAATAACTGAAGTGATCTCATACACCAAGTTTATACCATGGTAAGCAACAAGCACAACAAATTTCTATCAATAATTGTAATTATAATACTCACTTCTTATAATTTGCTATCTTCTTAATAACGAGACACATTTAGTTTTTCCATTACGTACGGATATTTCATTTTTTTTGTCTCATTTCAAATTCTTATCGTTAATTCAACCTAAATCATATCACAGACGTGCAAAAGCCATACATCCCGAACACCAGACATTTAACTCATGTAATCCAGACAATTTAAGTCAAGAGCCAGTGTTATAATCGAAAAATAATAACATATTTCGGGCGCGTTAATAAATGGCCGCGTATGAACACGCCCTACGTCGCGGTAGCCAAAAATGCAAATCCGATCCAACGCGTCTCTTATGCAACTTTATTATTCTTATTTTAAATGTGTCTTTATTTTTAAGACTCACTTTTTTCTTTTATGCCTTGCCTTTTATTTATCTTTTATCTTTTTAGCCCATCCCCGTGTCGTGAACGTTGATTGCATTCGTGAGTAAGAGCCAGATACGAGTATTGTAACTTTTTAAAGGAAGCCGCTCGATCGAAACCTTTTAAAATAAAGTGCATTGTCCAAGGAGTATTGTTTTGTGCTAAGATGTTTTAGATGGTATTATAATTGCTGTAATTGACGTTATGTTTAGGATTACTGTGTTATACATTGTTCCTTTATAATTATTTGGTTGACGTGATCATAGATAGTATAAGTTCAGTTGTAACTGAGCTACACGATAACTGAGAAATGCTTGCACTAACTGAATAGGTCCACTCAAATCTGTGTGGTTCTTTCTTCAAGAGATCTCAGTGATTTAACCACGATGTCTGGACTTTAAAAGAGACTGTAACCTCTGATTTTGTTTCGGCTGTTTCTTCTCAGAGTAGTCAGGTACGAAACACCGGCCCCATCTAGTTTAAAAAAAAAGAGACCTGTAAAAGTCTTTGTTACAACCTATTTGCAAAATAAACATCATTTATCAGTACGGTCACGGCAGCGTGTCTAGTTTTATTCGATTTTTTCTCGACTGAAAAATCTTATCAGGTGTGTAAGGTTCAATTTAGATGGTTAAAGTTGTACTATACGGAGACTGAGTGTAAATTCATGCGAAGTTGGACCAATTACATAGTGACTCACTCGTTTCTGAGAACTTAGGACAAACTGCTTCGGTCAATTTCGAACATTTTATTCGTGTGGAAGTCATTCGTCTATCCCGTACGAGTGATTGGTGAAAAGTATTTTTTTATGTGGTAGATAATAGACCTAACACATAAAAATCATATTTTTTACATAATATTATAAATACGAAAGTTTGTGAGGATGGATGTGTCGATGTTTGTTACTGTTTCACGCAAAAATTGGGAGTTTAGCACACAGATTTTTATAACCTAGATTAAGACATAGGATACCATTTATCACCCTTGGTATGTCCCGTGGGACCAATTATCGCAATTAACTCCACGGAAGCGAAGCTGCGGGCATAACCTAGTAAATATGATAATTCACGATATAAAATGACGCATGTTTTGACACAATCCTTATATCATCTTATGGCGTCAAACAAATATACCCATTAATAAACACGCAACCTAATTAAAATAATAAAAACAGACGTCATACCGATCTAAGATTTTGTAACACTATTCTAGATTCTAGGTCTTCACCAATTACATTCGGAGGCTAGTCTGGTGAAATGTCGCGTATTTCCAAACGCGTGCGCCGGTGCAACGACCTGCATACCGACAACCTGCTCTATGTGATGACAGAGTACTTGTTAGTTGTTTCATTGTACGGTACAGAGCATAAGACGTTACTTGGAAAATGTGGTATTATAGTCTTAGAAAAACTGCGTCACATATACCATCACGCCTATAATCCCCGAAGGGTTAGGCAGAGGTGGTCCCGTGTAATAGGGGGCGAGCCTATTGCCATCAACCGGGCACAAATCCAGACTCCGTGGCTGCTACTGAGAAATTCTTGATGGTAAAACCCAATAATACTTTGCCCGACCCGGGAATTGAACCCTCATGCTCAGCAGTGGTGCTTGCGACAACTAGACCAACGAGGCACCTGCGACCTGCTGCACTTGAAACTACGCCTTACTCTGATATTTGAATTTGGAAGAGGAAGAGTTGAGCTGCCTCTAAATCATTATCGTTTTCCTGCCCTTGTCCTATGTGACTTGGGGTCGTCTCAATAAGTTTTTTTCTTCCATTCTCCCCTGTCAATCGTCACGCTATCATTTACTCCTTTTTCCTTTATATCAACCCCCACACCATCCAGCCATCTTCTCTTTGGCCTTCCTCTCCCGCTCCATCCATCAACATTCATATTTATCACTCTTTTAGTCTGAGCTGCCTGTAACCTCAATAGTGGAAATACGAAAATTATAAACGATAAATGAAGTTGACGATGACAACAACCGGCGTGTGTGATCAGAGGAATGAAGTTGGATGAAGCATATTAAGGAGTATTAATTTAAGAATCGTAGAACTATTTCATGGAAAAGTCATTCAATCACCTTTTGAAGGTTACCCACGAAAAAAAAAAACAAAAAAGGTACATAGTATAAAACAAAGCCGCTTCCAGTTGTCTTTCTGTCCCTATGTATGCTTAGATCTTTAAAACTACGCAACGGATTTTGATGCGGTTTTTTTAGTATTTTATAGTGATTCAAGAGGAAGGTTTATATGTATGACATTGCACCCGTGCGAAGTTGGGGCGGGTCACTAGTGTGATTGTATAAACTTACGTAGAGGGTTGTATTCATGTTTTTAATGATTATAATTTTGTAATTACTCTTTTGTTCACCATGCAGCCTGACACTGACCTGAATTTGAATTTCGCGGGCTACCCTGGTACTTCCACCTTCAAGCTAAAAGGTAAGTGGAAATGGGAGAGCGCCAGGGGTGCCGTCAGAGTAGCAGAAGACGAGACTAATGAAAATCTTCGAATCTAGATTCCCTATTATTAATTTAAAAGGATAAACCAAGCCACAGCTTATAAATTGCACCACACAACAACCAGTAGCCCAGAACAGCAACTAACACTCCCGTACAAAAATAGTTTCAATCACTCGCCATTGATGCACTGACTCTGTTAGTCTGTGTTCTATTGAAACAGAAAATTGCTTGTGTCCGCTGATTGATACTTCAGAGGGGCAATATAGAAACAATAGAGCAATAGGCGAATGGAATAGTGCACGGGCGAATTTGTGAATTTGTATTTTGTTGTTTTCTATTTTTGTGGAAATGTAGTTTTTGTTTTGGTGTTAGGATTGAAAGTATTCAGTTGGTCATGTTTACGAAGTCAAATTAAAGGGATTTCAAACGATTGGTATTGACATGCACTGCTTATTACAAGAACGTTTTCTATATTATTTTTTATTTTGTAAAAATTGCTTGTCAAGCTCGCTACGTATTAAAATTATTTATTTATTTCTTACAATAATTATTAAACTTTTTTTATCATCCATATTCGTCACTATAATGTGTTGATTTAAGGTTTTGTTTTAGAAATTATTACACCATTAAAAATAATGAATAATGCAAGATGATGATCCAAGATAACCTATCAACGCAAACAAAAATGTGAATATACATTAATTTTATATTCACCAGGTGTGCGTAGAAACGAAATTAAGACAATAAAAAAAAACAAATTCAACCTAATCATAACCATCAGGTTTATAACAATTGTAAATTTATTTCGAGTTCAAAGACTTTAGTGGTATTAAACTACCTAATAAAAATGACACGATACATTTCGACAGAGATAAAAAAAGTCATTAGAATATGGAGAAAAATAGTCGTTTTTTAATAGATTAAGTTCGGAGATAAAGCTTTTAGATCACAATAGAGAAATACTATAAAAACTGTGTGAAAAAGACGAAGAGGTCGTAAATTATAATAAACATTATTGTTCACAGGTGAAATGATGTCATTTTGTGAATTTGCATTTTGACCTTGCGTCGTAAAATGCGTTATTACAAGATTATGGTAATATTTTAGGATATTGCTGAGCGTGTTAAAAGATTAAGGACTTTTTTAAACACTTTCTGAATATTGTTTTTGGGAACGCCTTGGCTTGGTCGCGGAATAGCTGTCCTTTCTAAAGAATCTGATAACGTCAGCTTTTATTTTAGAATCAACCAAGTAAAGAAAGTGGGGTGGACTTTCTTAATGCCGAGAACAACTGTCAAGCGTAATCCGCTGGGAAAATTGTTTTTTTTTCTGCTTCGGTATTTTTACTGGCAAACCAACACTTTCTTGCTAGTAAAATACGTACGTATTTGGTATGTTTTATACCTAGGTTTTCGCTAATTTACTACGGATCTATAAAAAGGTATAGGGGTATGAAGAAGAGGGTGTGAATTTCTTCAAAAAGGGAGGCTCCTCCTACCAGACGGGTGTTGTGTCTGGTGGGCTACTGCCCAACAGTTGTTGTCGGGTCGCGGATAACTTTAACTGCGTGATTTAGATTTTGATATTAGTTCTTCATTTGTATCATAGATGGCACTATAGTACTTTTTACCTACAAAGGCAATTGAACTCATATAACCGCGTAGTTCAACACAACAAACCGGGGCTAAAATATGTACATACCGGAACCAGTCTAACCATCTCCAACATCACAATTACAATAAATCCTACCTTTTTACACAACAACAACTCTATCAACTCTGAAACAACTTTTTTCCAACAACATAGACAGAGCCATTAAAAACTAAATATGACATAATCTGTCACAATTGATTTATGACTTATCTGAGCCGCATAAGATCGAACCTTGGTAATTAGCGTCAGCAAAACGTATACGGTTCGAGCCGCAGGCAATATTTACATGAAACATTACAATAAATCACTCGATTCACTTTCCTAAATTGATATTGTAATCCGTTTGTTTCGTTTTGTTTTTGTTTCTTATTGAATAAATGAAGACGTTGCTGTGATGCCGGGTTCGTTAAATTGCTATCTCCTGACTCTGTGCTGCGGTGGAGTAGAGTGAGTTGTACATTTTTTCTGTGTCTGGAATACAATAGACATATTGTATTCAAGTTTATTGAAGTTAATGGCTTTATATAATGTTTTTTCAACAACGCTTTTAACTGTTTCAGTTATATTCAAGTGGTTTAGGACCTTTTTCCAAAACAGTTACTTTTGAGCCTTTAAAAATGAAAAAATAAAATACAGCCGAATTGAAAACTTTCTCCTTTTTTAGAATTCGGTTAAAATAACTTTAACGGTCTGCTACTTGGACAAAATGAAACAATGTTTAGACTGACTATTTTCCACTTTCGTTCATTTGCTTACGGAATAGGTTTGAATACTTTACTAATATTTTAATAAACTCAAAAAAATTAAGTCTTTCGTCTCCTCCCCATTCCGAGTCCCACTTATCGCACACTCCGATACAAAATGGAGAATCACGATGTACAGAAGCTCTGAGTTATGTCCCCATCCTGCCGTGATATGTTCATTTCAACAATAAATATTGGTGGCCAATTAAACGCGAGGGGGCTACCGTCTGCGCAGGCGTCGCGACGCGCCGTGATGTGCTGATCTTATCGGCCGATAGATGGCGTTAATCATAATAATGGAGGATAGGCTGTTAAGAAGTAAGTGGCGTATGAAACTGAGTATGTAAATTGTGAAGTCCCTTAGTATATAATGCGTGTAGGATCTTTCTTGTGTCATTTTATCAAGTCGTTTATGGAGGGATTTTTCATGCACTTTGTTAAGAGCTAGATGGGAAGCTCCCAAACCAGCTGTATGTGAGGTTAAATATGCATGATTTCAAAATCAACACTGATTGATGAGAAAGAAATGCAGTTTCAACGAGTAGGACCTGAAATCTAATACAAAAACAAAGTTTCCAAAATGTATTTCCGGTATAAAATAAACCAAGAAAGCTCATTTAAAATCCTCTATTACTTCTTATACTCAACAAAGTAACGCATACATCTAACAGACATTCACAAATGTGAGAAACTCATCTGCATCTGCAACTCGCATGTCGCTCGATTAAATTGTTTTACTGAATCGATTAAGCTCTCGATCTCATATCGATTCTAGATCGATTTATTTTTTGTTTCGTTTAACGTTTCATGTTCGCCGCCGTCTGATGTCTTTATTAAATGGCTTGAAGTATTATAAATGGTTGCTGCGATACTTTCGTGTAGCATTGCTACTGTTTGAGTATATAAATGTATGTTGCTATTGCTGGTTTCAACGTAATGAGGTGTGTTATCGATATTAATGTGCAGTTTGCTTGGAAGCGGTTGTTTAATGAAATTATTGGTTGAGCTTCTTTTAGTCCGTTTAATACAGTTTTTTTTTGTCTGGATAAAAATATATCGATAGGGTTGGACTTGAATCGCTATATAACTTTGAAAGGATGATCGATTTTTCTTTGTAAGTAGGTATCTTAAATCGTTTTCAATTTATCTTACCAAGTATCAGAGTTCGATAGTTATCAGCATAATTATCTTGATAATAACAAAAATCATAAAACAATACACTTAGCTCGTTTATTTCGAACGCGATTTGCCGCTTACGCACACCCAACCGTGTTAAGTGTCAACTTAAAAAAAAAACGGTCAAAAACATAGTATTTAATCACCAAAAAATAACAAAAAAAAACAAGTTATATTTAATGCTAGTTTCAGAGAATAAAACAATTAGTAATGAAATTATTAGTGATGATGCATCATCTAAAAATCATTTGGAAGTTAAAAATGTAAGAGCTGAAATTATGAAAGAAAATAATTATCTTGATAATTTCGAACCCTGCCAAGTATCAACCTGTTTTCGAGAACTTTATATTCTGTGATTGATTAATCATAAACTGAAGTTTATGGATAAAATTTCAAGTTACCTAAAGGTCCTTAAAGATGTCACTTTTTACATGGGACCTAAACGCTGAAGCGAAATGGGGCGTATTACAGGCTACCTATGCTAAACCCTTCAGGGATTACACGCGTGTAATTAAATTGTTACAAATGTAACTAACGTAGTCCTTTAAGAGGCAGGCATCATCATTGTTTCGACTACCATTTAAAATGGATAGGCACTGCTTTTCTCAGTCAAGACTTGACTGTCGAACAGCCTAATGCTTACGACTTCGTGCATTATCTATCTGCCTCGGGGCCTGACGGTCGACTCAACAGTTTAGTGCTGTCAATGGCTCCCAGTTGCTGCCACAGCGTAACTACTTAGGATGTGCGCTAAGCTGCTCGCCAGGCTATTCGATACCGAGGTTAGGTGCGTAGTTATAAAAGTGTCTATGATTTATTGGCGTTTGGTCTAAAGCTAGTGATTGTTATCCAATTTTGTGTATAGTTTTTTATTGCATTTCAGTCTATAGGTCCAGAGTTTTTTTTTGGAATTTGTAGGTAAAAAATACTCAAAAAAAAAACCCTCGAAGAATATCTTCCGCTTCTAATAGAAATTATATATAGAGAAAGAGCAACAGCCACTGAAGTGAACGGTTCTCTTAAGTGGTGTTTGATATCAGCTTTAGAAGTTGCAATATAACTTTTGTTACCTGTAAACTCTTTATTAGTGGTGATTAAGAGTGTCTCAATAAGAAGTCTGGTTACAATATCTTCTGTTATCAGCAAGCAACCGCCAAATATTGTGATTTAAGTCGAAGTTCCCATACAACCATTAATTTAAGTATTTAATTTATTATGAACTAAACAATTTAAAAGTGCCAGCATTAACTGTTCTCTAACAACAAAAAAAAAGTAGTAGTCGTTGAATCGTCATCCCGGATACAAAGTTAACAAAATTATGCTCCAAAAAGGACCTTTGACCAGCTTCTATAGAACAATGACTAATCCATACAGGTACGCGAGTAGTCAATTCATTTCAACGAATTAAATGATTCAGAGAAATAATAACTAATCTTTTGCCATAACTTATATTTGAATTAAAATGGTATTTCCTTAATATTGTATAAATTACATTGGTTCTGTTGTAATGTCGTGTCAATACGCCTTGGGTCGCTTATAAAAGATACATAAGTAATGGTACGTGTGTTTCGATTTGACAAATTGATTGTTGTCGGTTGAATCCATTGTTTGACAAACGTTGGGGCCAATAGTTGGTTGATTAGGACAAGATCTTGTAAATCGATGGTCTGTAATGCGATGTTTTGTATTTTATCACGGGATCTATTTAAAATCATGCGTCACATTTATATGTAAAGTCAGGGTAATTATTTTAATTAATTATTTTTATGCAAAGTGACTACCACCTTAAAATGTCTGTATTAACTGTTATTATACTAATAATAACAGCTAAGACAGGTTGTATTGGCGAAAGGAGAATAGGCAGAATCGTCCTATAAGCGGCCAGGAATGTTACATGTATTACTATTGTTGTAGTACATACGCCAGCATATCAAGCTGTCAAATTTTCCCAATCAACCTTGAACCTAATGCTGTAGTAATAGAGTTGAAAATCTATTCCAGAAATTTGACAGGTTATAGTAGCTCGTTGTACTGGCGTCTGTACATTATAAAATGCCATTTAATTTAGCAGATTTTTTATGAAATTGGTGCCGGGAAAAAAAAGTTACACTAGGTTATATATATTTTTTTTAATTATATTTTTTTGTTTTGTTGATAGTGCTGATACAACTGCAACGTAGCCTAGCCATTGTACACAAGGCGGCACATCAAGCTATACATTTCCAGTATAACATGGCCTCGCAATCGACGCATTTTATGGATTTCCCGTACAACGAGAGATCCGCATAAACTGGTTTGGTATAGCTCTAATGCCCGCCGCGCGTCGTAAATTTGCCATTGTTTTTTCATTTCTATGTGCCTTTCATTGGTTTGCCCCTTTAACGATACCCTGACCCAACCTGAATTATTTATGATTCTTAGTCATTATTAATTGTTGCTTATTAAACCAAGTATTATAATATCTCTTTCCATATCTGCTATCACGCAGTCTTAATGATTTATGACGTTCTATGGCAAAAGTATGTGAAGAGGCTAAGTCTTTGCACGTGCAATTCATAGTCATAGTCGTATCGTAGTCGAGTATTAATTAGATATTTAGATGTATGTATATGAAAAGTGTAAACGAGAATAAATATCTTGAATAGCTAAAACTCTCTTTTTTAACATTTCACCTTATTATCTTCTCCTTTGTTTGTAATATCCTATTACCACACTTTTTGTACTTTAGCCAAGACATAGTAATTATTACCTACATCAACTAAATGACTAAAAACTTAAAGTAATTAATTATTAATAATACTTACTTGCACACTTAATGCTACATACACTTTGAAATAATAATAAAAACAAAGTAAGCAATTCGTATTAAAAAAATAGAATGTAATTTTATTAACTATTATAAGTGTAATTAACTACCCTGAATGTATCAAAAGGATTATAACACTTTGAAAATGACGTCATTTAACTTAAATCTCAAATAACTGTAGATGTATTCTTAATTTGATGAAAATCATTGTAGTTTTTCAGGATTTACAGCAGAAAATCCGAAGAACCCGGACACAAATTCAAGAGCAACAATGTACTATACAACCAAACATCATCTCAACCAACATTGGCCCAACAAGACTCCAACACACATGGTAAGCGCATAAACAAATTATAAAATGTTAATAGAATCGAACCTTTGACTCCGCGCTACAATACATCATTGTCAGTCGGAGCGGAGAGATTAAAGTTGAGCAGACAGTGGGAAAGTTCAACCGACTGCCGGTTTGAGAGGTTATGTGTTGTGTATGAAGATCAGGGAAGATAGCTTCGTGATTGCGAATTCGAATATAGAGGGATTTAAATGAAATGTTTCACTGACAAGTATTGTTGGTGAAACTAGTATTGTATTATAGAATTAAGTAAGATCTTTGTACCACATAGACTGGGCATCTTTTAACAAAATTAGCCTACTACTCGTAAGTCGTAGATTCGAATCCAGGCAGGCACATTACTCTCTATAATTTATTGTATCACCACTGCTCTCAAAACAGTGGTGGAAAGTATCGTGAGGATACCGGCATGGCTTAAACCAAAACTTCGAAGACTTGTGACATCTACCATCCCGCACTGGGCCCGCGTGGTGGATTGTAGCCCATTCCCTCTCATAGAGAGGAGACTTGTGTCCCAGCCGTGGGAACATTATAGGCTGCTATGTTATGCTTATGCAGTCGTTAATCTAGAAACTTCGATTGTTTATAAAAGTGGTAGAAAACCCAGAGTCAGAATACTTAGTCTAGTCAGAGACACCCTTCTGCCTTCTAACTTATCTTCAGATTTCTCTATAACTCTTTTCTTTCTACGCCCATAAAATATTTTTGTTTTCTTGCCAGTACATCGACTTCAAAATCCTTATACTTTACCTATTTGAATTGTTTCTATTTCGTATTACATGCTCTCCAATGTGCGTCGACCATTATTTTTCTATTACCGCGGGTCGTCGTTCCCACATTAAATTGAGACATCACTTAACGGATAACCGTTTCCAAAATCACATGACCTGCGCCTGCGCTGACAGCTTGGGCGAATTGCTCGTGACTATAATAATTATGTTGTAAGTGTCAAGTGAAATGATTAGCGTAATGTAGTAATTTGTATAATGTTGCAGCTGCTCTGGTCGATCTTCAGGTTAAGCCGGGCTTGCTTAGGGTAGTCCGTGGATGGGTGACGACCAATTGCATACCAAGTTTTATCCGTGCCTCGGAAAGCACGTTAAGACTCCCGGCTGTCAATTGTAGATCTTTGACCGTCGTGATAGGTAGTCAGCAGAGTGGCCCGAAAGTATAGCAACCAGTGCTACCAAGGGGTATATGTTATCGTTTTATCTAGTTCTAAGTAAGCTGCATCCGGTTAAACTGGAAGCTGCCCCAACATAGTTGGGAAAAGGTGTGGCAGTCAGCAGATGATGTTTGACTTTGATCAGGTAGTAATAATAATTATCATGCGTGGTTTGGGAATAGTTTGGCGGACTTGTCCCAATAAAACAAAATGTTTCAGACATTACTGTCAGACAGCGAGGCGAGGTCCCGGTAGACCACGAAGGAGATGATGAGACGAACTGGATGGATTCCTTCAGACCTGTAAAGAAGAAGCACAGAAATTAATAGAGAGGGTGGAGCTTTGAGCCCAGAAACTACTGGACAGGTTCAAAACTAAAAACTCAATTGAAATTAAAATGAACTAAGCTGAGGCTGAGGCTTTACAAAACTTCTCCTTACTTGATAGATCTAGACTATTCTACCAAAAAGGGATGTCGACCTTTATTTATTTTTTTATCAATTCGCCAATGTAATATCATTTTAATTTAATTTGATCTATTTACCAATGTTCCAATTGTCAAAAATTAATCAATTTTATTTTTAATCAATTTTGGTCATAATTCTGTTTTTCACTATTTCTAATTTTAATTTTATTTAATATTGGCGTTTAGTACTTCTAAGCTTATTTTCCTAATTTATTGTTTTGTGCATGTGGTTTTTAACTATAAGTAATTGTTGCGCTGTAACTTAATTTTAAGAATAAATTATGTCGCTGTATCCAGTGTGAACAATTGTTGGTAGACCTAATATAATAAAAATAAAAAAATAAAACAATTTGAATGAAATCTTTAAGAAGGAAGTAATTAATAGTTTGGTTTACTTAAGAACTGTTCCAATAAATTACTCAGACACAACTTGAAATGCAATATTTATTTCAATTATTCAAGCGCTGTGTCTTGGTAGGAGCCTCATAGTCTATTTTTTCAGCAGTATTTGTTACTTGCAAATGCCGCTTTTTGGCTCAATGTTAACGAGCTCCATAGCTGTTTAAACAATGTCATATTATTAATAAAACATGTAAGGACTGCCTTCAATACCGTGTAGACGGTGCGATCGTATTCCACGCGCGCCTTAAAGAGATGTCAGCAACGGGAAGGGGTCCAAAAGGACCGATGCCTGCCAGGGCTGCGGGACTGTTCGAAAGAGATACCGCGGCCCTGGAACACAAAGGGCAAAAGAAGGAACATGGATAGGTTTTAGTCAGTACAAGTCTGATACTCCTTTCCGCTCCGCCAGAGAGGGAGGGGGGTCATTTGATAATTACAAATGCGAAAAAAAAAAGTTTTGCCTTCAATAATGAGGTCAGCTGTCCTAATGGTCTTATACGACAATTATACAGCAAAGATAAAGAAAAGCACGTTCTACCCAACTTTGGTCACACAGTTACTGTTACAATGTCGATACATAAAAGCGGTTTCTATACATAAGGTGCGTTATCAAACTGCATATTAATGCAGCTTCCGAAGGTTCCCATGGCTGGTCATATCTCAGCGGTAAAATTATAAAATGTATTGTAGCCGTACGGGAAATCTTTGACTAGTGATGGGGAGATGCGAATTGCACGAGTATTTTTTTATAATTGGATGGGTTTTTTAAGCAAATTATAAGTGATGAGTATTGTAGATTTGAGAAGATGTCGTTCTAATATATGCATAATTTGATTTCTTAATAAATTCAGGTTTGACCCTTGGCAACAGCAGAAATACAATGTTTTTGATGACCAATTTATTCAGCGATGGACTAAAAATTCTGAACAGTGTTATGAAACGGAGCGTACCGTAAAATGTCTACGATGTTCTGTGAATATGAATCAATAAAAGGTACATTTTATCAAAAAAGAGAAACTTTTACGGATGACACGCTAACTAACTTACTATGCGTCGGCGATTTCGACTTTTTAAATCGACTAATAACACAAATCGATTACTTTTCTCTGTCCCAACACTATTAGAAATGGTGCCATACAGTCGTTCATGATTAATGGCGTAATTAGTCTGTTTGTATGCTACCTATTGATAATTTAATACGTATGATTCTGATTAGCTACGGTGCATACCAAATTTCACAATTAAGAATCATTTGTGGCTCGAATTAATGATGGCAACTTTTTATATAACGCGATTGAATATCGCTGTGTTTAATTGCTTTACATACATTATTGGAATTCATGAGTAGATTTATAACAGAAGCCAAGCCTCATGCAAGTGCAATAGGAAATTAAATTATACGGTTATGTACAGATTTTATTATTTTTAGCCTGTGTCGTCCAAAGCGTCCCTTTCTCCTTTCCAATCCTTTATAACTTAAGGTAGTGTGAACAAATCCTGCCTATACGGCCGTCAATGTCAGCCTGCCAGCTTCAGCTAGGTGTATGGCGATGTGGGTGGATGTTTTCCAAGTCCCATTGTGGTTGATATAACCCACGATCCAAGGTGTGTGAAATGTTTAACTCATTGACCAAGTAATCAGTGGATTATGTCCATTCCGTGAGTTGATTTGTCTACTCGACTAGCCAATTTGTGCATGTGCACTCAATGGGCTGTTCTATCCTTTGGATAATTAAATTTATTTTGCATATTCTATGAGCTGAGTTGTCCACAGAATTGACGCATTAGTCATTTGACTATGATAAGCTAATTTGTTAATTTACCGAGCTTTTTTACCCACAACTCGGGATGAGTTGTGGGTAAGACAGCACGGTTTGGCTTGTTCAACAGTTCTTACAAAGTTCGGTCTCTGTTGCCTATCTACTCAATGTCATCACATGGATTCTCAGTAGGCTACTGTAAGTTATGGTAGAGGGAAATGGGACAATCACCACGCTTAGCAGGTGGATTGGTGATGTTATCTATGCATTGCTACTGATTATCTTTTAGGGAAAACTGCTGGGCTACGTGTGTTGGTATTCTTACATATATTTAGTAGTAAGATGATAAAAATCATGGCTAAGTTATTGAAGTTAATTTAATATTCTCTTCTGGAATAAAACCGCAGTCATACTGACTTGGCTCCATCGATAACATTTTTTAAACTAACTGATGAATTCACCGTTCAGAACATTGTACAAACACACTAAGTACCTACATCACTTTTGTCATAGGGGTCAGCAGAAACTATAGGTATAGAGGTACAAAGTTATGTATCTTTATAAATATAAATACTAAGACTTCCTCGTTGATCTATTGGTCGCAAGCGCGACTGCTGAGCATAAGGTCAGGACCTTATGCTCAGCAGTCGCGCTTGCGACCTTGCCGCGCTTGCGAGGTTCGATTCCTAGGTCGGGCAAAGTGTTATTGGGCTTTTCCTTTAGGAAATTCAAAGCACCAGCTACGGAGGCCGTATTTGTGCCCAGTTTATGGTAATAGGCTCGCCCCCTATTAGGTACATGGGACTTAAATATAACTGACGAAATGTGGGTAGTATACCTTGGCCTAACCCTTCTGTTATTACAGGCGTGATGTTATGATATGTGTATATGTTAAATATAAATAAGTTAATACTACAGGGATTTGATGATTCATAGCGACATTACTTCTAAAATGTCAACAGCATGATACATACATTAACTAAGAACACAGCTTTCCATTGTTCTCTTTTGAAAACCCATAAACCATGACCAAAACATAAAAATCATCTCACAATACCTCGTGTAGGTACAAGATAATACGTTTATAATACGTGGCCTGTGTTGCGATTATTCGCGCCTCCGTCCTGTGTGTGTAGCCGGCGGCTAGCCGCCAGTCTTTATAATTTGATCACATTTGTACCGCGGACAATGCGCGCCCAAAGCGAAGAGACGACAGTTGGATACAGATGGCGTGGAGTCGCTGTGGGATGGTGTTTTTTGCTGAGTTTTAATTCTATAACTTGGGTAAATAATGAGTAAAATGTGCTACTGTGGGGTCAGATAGAATAAGTTACAATCGTGTAGAGATTATTGACATTTTTAAGTTAAGTTAAGATTTTACGTGGTAAATAAAATTAATTCTGATAAAGGGTTAGTAGAAATGTCTAAACAGTCACTTTTAGCGTAGTTTAATTCCAATATTTGTCATTAAAACTTCGTCAGCATTGTCATTAAACTTCGGTAGTATTTGTCATTGAAACATTGTCAGCATTCATAATTTTGCCTCCGTCCGTATTAGATCTAGCACTTGATAATAAGATGACAACATTTGTCATCGAAACTTTGCAAGCCACTGATGCTAAATGATGCTCAAAATACTTCATTTCAACAAACGGGACCATAAAAGAAAATCTAAAATCGCAATCATCTTCTCCAATCCTTTCCCTGTCCGCTCCAACATTTCACGGAGGCAACTCCTTCAGAGGAGTTAGCCCGGGGCTCGCACAATGGCCGCTACTTTTTCCTCGACCATAATAAACATTTGTATTCAAGTCATACATGCTGACCAAGCCCAGCTTCCACCAAGATATTGCCGTGAACGTACATTAAACAGATAATCTTTGAAAATTTTCGGGTTTGTACGCCGAGAAAAATAGTTGTTTTTGTCTTTTTGGAGTTGGTATAATGACTTAATAAGAGATTTGGGTAACTGAAGTTCTTTTATGTTTGTCATAAAGAATATGTTAGGAGCTTATTTCAGTTGCCAGTTAGGTTCGAATAAAGATTTACCTACACTGCCTAGGTAATGTGAATAGGTTGCGCAAGCCAGAATAGGCAGTTACTATTATGAAAATACTGACATTCAGCTGCATTTAGTTACTAAAAGACTCTTGACTGCTTGATGGCAATAGGCTAGCCCCCTGTTAAATAAGACTGGCGAAATGAGGGTGTACTTGTTATGTAAACCTTTGCCTAACCCTTCAGAGATTACGAGGTGTGATGTTATGTAGACTCTCGACTCGAAGCCCACCCTAACTAAATTATACGAAAAGACTAGTCAGCCGATGATGATGATGTCTAGGTCAGTCCAAAATCTATCCTTTGGGGGCATCGATTATGTTGCTCCTCTGCAGGATACGCCCCACCTCCTTTCTTGCCCATCCTGCACAGCCATCTGCACCGTCCTGGATTTAAACGTAGCCAACGACAGAGCTGTGCGGGTGGCAATACACTGGTCGGTTATTATTTGAGTTTATCGACACGCAAAGAAGTAGATCGATTGTCTTTATAAAGAGTGAAAACTATTTTAAGATCTTGTCTCTTGTCTTTAAGTAGGTCTATAGACATAATATAATAATCATAATCATATTAATAATTATTCATAAATAATGTCATTACATTTCAACACAGTAATATAATTTTATGATTAATACATTATTCAAACAAACTGAATAAACATAACATTGCAACACTATTTTCACATCAATAAATAAGTATCATCAAATTAATTCTCATTATGATAATAACTTCATTCATTACATAAATTTGTCTTTCAGGGTTTGAAAGAATCGGTTATAAATATCTACTTAAATAGTTCTACCATACATATTATAGACCATAGATCGACTGATACAATATATTATTATAAGGTTTTATTATGACAATCCTCATAATATGAATACTCTATAAGCCTGATAGTGGATGCCCATGCTGTAGGAACATCGTGAATACGGTGTTTTGTAGGAATGTCTAGAAAACAAAACTAAAATCGATAAATTCTTGGTCGCATTTTGACTGTGTTTCATGGCAATTAACAGATGTTAAAACACACGATGTGAATACATTGTCCAATTAGTTTGTGAATACTCGTGATACAGAGGCTTGTACCATTCTAAATTCTCATACAATTGTTTATTCATTTTGTGTCGAAATTTGTAACTGACTTACAATTAAAACTAAAGAGCGGATACCTTCTCTTATTTCTAAAATATTTAGCAGTGGACTCGCCCTTGTTGTGAAAGGGTCTGCCCCTGAAAGTATTAAGGTATACCTATTGATGACACCAGCATGAGTCCCTAAGAATTTACAGCACATGAGATGTTTCCACTTTGCATCCAAGGCTGCCCTAAATTGGCTAACTAATAAAATCCAACAATACCTACCTACAACTATGTGCAACTGAGATATCAATCAACAGGTGTTTCTTTCTCCAACCTAACTTAAAAAATACAATTACCAAAACATTGAAACGATGAACTTACCTCAGAAATCCTAATTGTACAACATAGCTGTGTCATTTTAGATGACTGTTTTATGGTATTGTTTTATAATTGCAATTTATATCTCAAATAGAGTATTGGGTAGTAGACATATGTTACGTACTTAAATAATTATTATTTCTATTTTATGGGCACTTTGAAATGGTATATGACATGATATTAAATTTGATCAGCGGTCTTATTTTTTTGGAAATCTTTTATTTTGAACAGTCTAGTGATACTTAAGTCATTTCAAAACCATTTATTAGCTAATTAAGACAAAATTCTGACTTCTGCTGGTATTTGTTAAAATAACATGCAGTGTAACATCTTTGATTCTTAAGTAGCGACTTGCCCACCTTGCTACACATGGATTTTAACATTTCACAAAATTAGATTCGGTTTTTAGGGTTCCATAGCCAACAAGTAATAATTAGTCGACCTTCTATAAAATCTACTTGGATAACATATTTTCCTAAACATAATGTATGGGAGCACAGATTTTCCAACTGCAAATGTAAGTTTGTTTTTTATACTTACAATAAAAATCATCGTTCGGAGGCAAATCCGCATATTTTGATGGGGAACTAAGGAACCCAACATTGTGCGTGAATCGACACGCATTTGGCCGGCTTATTGAGCAAAAGTATTATTAGTATAAACCTTTCGGAATAAATTTAATGATCTAAATGATTACAAAAATCACATCAAAATCTGTTGCGTATTTTAGAAGAAAACGCGAGCATATAGACAAAGATGGAATAAAAACGCGACTTTGATTTAAATTATATGTAGATAATTTTTATTTTATTTATTTGGCTCACCAACAATTGAATACACTGCTTCAAAGATACAAGATACATTAAATAGAGTCACAGACATGTGTATCAACCTCTTACAGGTAAGCACATCATGCACTACTTAGTTGTCTTTGAGTGTCTGCTTCAAATCAGATGAGTATCTAAGTTCTCACTACACTCAGCTGTGGTTTTTTAAATACATAGTTAAATCAAAATTAAATCATTTAAACAATTAAAATTACAATCAATTATAATAGGATTAAAATCAAAATTTTAATGTTGATTTAATCAACATTAAAACTACAATCAAAATTAAAATCAAGTTCAAAATTAAAATTCAAATTAAAATCGAAGATTAGAAATAAAAATTAGAAAAAAAAAAAATTCAAATACAAAATCAAAATTAAAATCAAAATCAACATTAATATTACAGATAACAATAAAGAACAAAGATAGATCATTTGCATTTAATATTGTTAACAATTCCTAAAATAAAGACAACGAATGAGCTAAATAAATACATCATAAATACATCCAAAACCGATTTTCAGATTGTAAATTTCAGTGAAGTCACCACGTCATTCGATATAATTCAGAATCTAAAAAATACAAACTACAACATTGAAGTCATTCACACATAATATTACCTTGATCATGTGCACGATTTTATCGCACAATCTGAACAGTTATCGCATATATTTTCCACCGTGGACATTACCAAAGTAATGGCATTTTAAATTCGGCCGGCACAACCACTCATTATTTTGAAACAAAGGGCGATCATCTGAATAAATTTGCTAAATAATTGTTATTTTGTATCTGGACCTCAGGCGATTGGGCCCAAATTGTTGGAAAGAATTACTACCGGTTTTGGAGCGAGAAGCGATCGAGGTGAAATTTGAAATGTAGCTACGTTGCAAGATATTTAGATTAATAGACATTCAGAGACGGTAAGACGTCTATAGATACTCATGGGCCATCTCATAGTAAATGAAGAAAGAATAGCAGAAGAACAAAAAATAATCAAGTTAAAAGAGAAGAAAGAAAACCACCGACCATTTCATTTAGTGGCTCGTTATAAAAGGAGTTCTAGTTGTCTTTGGCAATATACAGGCTGTAAAAGGACCTATCACAAACCCGTCAACTAAGTAATCATTATTGTACATCAAAATAAGTAACACTGCGCAAAAAGAAATTGAGAGAGCTAAGAGCCAAACTGGTCTAGTTCTAGTTGCTAGTGTCAAAATGGCATGGGCAATTGGAAATTTTGCTTCAAGGAGAATATATTATCTCCATAACATTTCTACGGCCAGCCTCTCTGTAGACTGTAGTAATCTCTTTGCTTAGTCCAAAATTCGAGAACACAAAGTAATAAACTTATAAATTACCTATTTTCAATGTAATGGACTCGCTCATACTCGCATGATTTAAAATACAGGTGCCGCATGCCGCAACGAAATGGGCTCGCCAAATAATTACGAATAATACCAGATGATGTTTTTAAGTGTTTAAACTGTTCGCAATTTTCGTCAAAAATCCTTTATTTTTTACATTACTTTACTTTCAACAAACAGTTATTTTGACATTATCAGCAGATTGGGGTAAATTTTGGGTTGTTATCGAGTTATCTTTGTTGTGGCTTTTACATTTTTAATATGGCTGGTCTTGCTATACGACTTTCTTCATTAAAACTACTCCTGAGCAAAGGTGGCAACAATGGTCTAACGTTTCTATCTGTCTGACCAGAGTTGCCAAGGACCTTCGACTTTATTTGTTTAAGGAGTTCAGCTCTTTCCATCATCTCCTCATAAATATGGTTGATTCCATGAAGAATTAGGTCAAATTTCACCCTTAAAACTAAACGTCATCACATCTAAACGACGCGACGTTAAAGAGCTAGCTAACTGGTCAATATTCCATAACACCTATTCCACTGACAGCTCTTGAACGCAGTTTAGATAATTATGCTAATCGCATCTACAAATCTTTAATCGGTGATATTCGACCTAAATCATAGAAGAATGATCCAGGTCAAAACACAAGTGCACGACGACGAAAATGGCGAAAAGAATGCTATGCTACTAACCTTTCATTAGTTCATGGTGCAACCTTTCACACCTATATTTATATCAGAAGCAGTCCTTATCTTTGGCATTAATTGTCATTACTACATGTCCTGTTAGGTCGTTATTCTAGTGTTAGGTACTTAATCTTAGTTAAAGATGAGTCAAGGAGGCTTATGCTGTTTATAGACTACGATTATGACGATTCTGAATAATCAAATAAATTAAAACAGCGATAATCTCTTTGGGATCACTTTACTGTTAACATTGCACTATCTAATGAGCCATCAGCACCTATAACGGTTAAATAACTAATTCCGTTGAAAAGAAACATGTAAGAATTTTACAAAACAACCATAATTTAGCATTCAAATTATGCGTAATGTCAAGATTAGAAAAAGGAGACAAGCTAAAAATAACAGATCCCAAAGCATATATTTTTAGTGCCGACGACGTCAATATTGAAGTAGTTTATGAGGATTAGGAAGAAATAAGAACAATATTGAAGTCGTAAAGATCTCTGAACTGATTAAAACTATTGATAGTAAAATATACACGTGCCATGAAAATATCGAAACAGCTACTTTCGTCTGGGTTGATAAATATGTAGGTGCTTAATAGAGAGATAAGGATGATCCATAATTTAACACTAAATCTAGTAATGTTAAGCTTAATCTTTTTCGAGATTAAACGATCGTAAAAAAACATGTAGAACAGCCACCAAAAATTCCGACGAATTCAAAATCTACTCCTGTTTCGGTTTTAACGAGTAGAGATGTTAATATAACCTCTCCAATATTTTTTCCGGAACCTGCTGTGCATTCCAAAATAAAGTAATACACTTTAAATTACAATTAAATAATAAAATAATTTTTAAAAACTGATTTCCAAAAAACACAAAAAAAGTCGAAGATTACTTTACTTTCGAAACTCAGTGACTTTGTTTGTTTCATTGTCTTTTTTGCGACCGACTTTACACATATTAACCGACTTTCTTCAAAAAGGAGGAGGTTCTCAAATTGGTTGTTTTTTTTTTAATTTAGAATCCGAACCGTATTGAGAACCTCCTTTTTTAAGTCTGTTAAAAAGAAGATCCGTTCGTATGAAACACGATGTACAGGTTCTTTGTTTCAATGCTTTTGTAGTGGCAGTTGTCGAGGTTGTTAGTTAGTACAGAAGGGACGAAAAAGTGACATTTTATGAAAACGATGATGGAAATATCAAAAATTAATGAGACTGACATACCTAAAGTACCGAAAAGCTTATTTAATTTCTTTCGAAAGTTTATATGGATATACTCTTTCAATTTGTACTATCGCTCTAGTCCTGGCTCTCGAATCTAAATAACTATAGAATCTGCAGATTGTTCCCGCAAGTTAACAGCTGAAACACACGCTCCATTTCTCTTATAACTTGACCAAAAAAAAAGTCGAACAATATTCATAATATGATCAACTAGCGGCTTCGCACGGTGCAATGTCATCCTCTTGAATCACTCTATCTATTAAAAAAAACCGCATCAAAATCCGTTGCGGAGTTTTGAAGATCTAAGCATACATAGGGACAGACACACAGCGGGAAGCGACTTTGTTCTATACTATGTAGTGATAAACAACGAATGAGTAAATTATCAGTGTCCCACTTAATAATGTTAATCAGCACACATAATCTAGATACAGGGAAAATTTAATTTAACTTTGTAACACTATATTTTCAAGTAAATTCATGTCATCATGTGTGATAATAAACGAGAACTAGGTCCAAAAAAGTAGTCCATTTGAAAATTGTACATTTTGAATGTAGTCCATTTGATTATAGTGTATGTAGATTCCGACAACATTTATTCAATAAACGACAAATAATTCCAAAACAGGAACATTTTATAACCGCTGTATTAATTCAGCGATAACATAGTAATAAAATTTACATTAATGCCAACTCATTCTGCAATTAACCACTCCTGGTCATAATTTATATTAGTTAATTTATTTATGTGAAAGTCACAACAAAGCACAACGTTTTGAGTGTAAAACTAATGCCACATAAATTTGCAGACCCTACTCCCATACTAAACGATGCCCCGAGCAACTAACACTACAACCAGTTTCATCTACTTGTCTTCTTATTACTTTTACAACTGCTCCAAATTCAACCTTATCTTGATCATACTTGAGTTTATACTTGTTTGAATCAAACCCTTCATTTTGATATTTATCATTTTGCACAGTTAGTGTTCTATTTCTATCGTCCTCAGTAATTTCTTCTCATAAAGCTCAAAATTCATCCATCGATTGTTCTTGTATGCCTTTTGTTTTTGCTGCTACTGCAGCGCCTGTACAGTGAGTTACTCGAGAATTTATTTCTACAATAGAATCAACACGAAATGGTTTCTTAGCCGCAAGGAGAATAGCAACTGAGTTATTGCCTGGTAGCATTACTTGCTCAGAATCATTCACTATCTTTCCATCTGGTCCATTCTGACATACTTTACAACCAGGGCTGGGCTTCTGATTTTCTTTAATGACGCAAGATATATGAGGTCTTATGAAGAATTTGTTTCTTTATGTATCGCATCTTGATGAGTGTGATATTTTATATTGGTCTCGTCCGGTTTTAAAGAACCGATACCTTGAGATTTAATTGCGTATTTTTATTGATCTGCTCCGAATCATCTACTTGGTCGCAATCGACTCATCAAAATTTGTTATTTATGGCTGTACCTCTTACAGTTCTATTAGTACTACAATTGAAGTTCCCGTTCCTATATTGATTGATGTATCTTAGTAGCTTTGGTTCTACAGTTATTTCGTAACTGTTCAAATTCTTCCCACCATAAGGAACAGGTTAGTGTCAGGCGTATTTTTAATTAAATGGGTATCTTTCATAAGCAAGTTTAAACGGAATGCAAATAACAATTAGTAGCCATGGAGGTAGACTTTTTCCAAAAAATCGGAACATTTTCAGTTTATTTTTTACTATAAGCTAGCCTAAGACGACTAGTTTAAATACTAATTTATAAATTAATACATTTTTCTAAAATCTATATTTTCATAATCCCACCGCTAAATTCAGAAACATCCGCCACAATCCTTTCATTAATTAATCCCGGCAGCCCTACAGGTCCCTGCATTGTCTTTAAACTGACAAAGGCTTGCATTCGCGCAACCGATTGATTTGCATAGCAGAGCGTTTATTAGATTTCGTTACGACTCCTACCAAAGCCCTTCGCTCACGGCGTCTTTTTGGAGCGATATTGTCGTGCATTTTGTAGACGCGCTTCTGTTGTTATATTATATTATTATATCGCTGATTTTGCGCGTAAGCCGCATTCGCAACGTGCGATGAAGTGTTGAAACTCGCGTCAGAATTGCTACTGTGTCGATGACAACGTGCGACTGTGTTTGATGATATCGGAGGTTACTAAGGTGTGAAAAACGAAACTAAGAGTGAGAATTCGGCGCGTTTCCATCGCGACTGTATCACGATGGTTTTAAAATTGCATCGCTGCAAAAAGTCACGGTGAGCATGGGCCCTTAGCTCCAACATTGCGACATTTCTCCCGGCTATATTGTACCTGATTGATAAAATGAACATTGTACATGAATATATATACATTCATTGGGTTCCATTTGTGATTATTATGTTGTTTTCTAATGTCCGTCTTCGTGTTTTGCAGTAGTTCGGTTTAATGTTATCTTTATATGCCTTAAGCGACTTTGATAGTGACACACTTGGTAAACAGGGTGGGAGTTATGGAGTTCACTTTTGTTGGATAAGTTAGGGTTAGACGTACAATTAATGTTTTAT
Source organism: Eugnorisma glareosa (assembly GCA_947578425.1). Taxonomy (NCBI): domain Eukaryota; kingdom Metazoa; phylum Arthropoda; class Insecta; order Lepidoptera; family Noctuidae; genus Eugnorisma; species Eugnorisma glareosa. The sequence goes on along the minus strand of OX387960.1, from coordinate 10,234,410 downwards.
TTCGTTCTTTCTGGTGTGTTTTTAAGTTAAAAAGTAATGGACAATCAGTAAATCCATTTGGACCTATACAGCAGCTAAGTAAGCTGACAATCAAATGATGAAAAAAAGAACTTTGTCCAGGCCAAAAAAAAAAAACAATTACTGCGCATTATGAATTCAACACTGCATGCTGTAAGTATAACCAAGATGTAAAATCTAAATATTTGTACAGCTAAAATGCCGAAACCGACAGTGAAACCCATAAATCTTAAGAACTCATGTTAGCTACATATATTCTTGCAAATAAATATATCACTCATTCATTCAACAATCTGTATTTTTTTAGAAAAGACAAGACCTAAATAACGTATAGCCATAGTTATACAATTATTTTAAAAGCTAACTAAGTTTCTTTAATTTCAAATAGACTAAACTCACCATCATGCAAAGAAACCCCCACAGTACTTAATAGCGTTATATTAAAACTTATATTTACGTTAATTACTAAAGCTATCAACGGTTGGCTTCAGGTTACCTTACCAATTATAAAATCATAATGGCTTTCTATTTTTGTTGTTCAGAACGAGTTTTCTTTGTACAATAAAAGTGTTAATTTCCGATACATGTTGAAGAAACAGTGTGCGTACATTGGTACTATTTGTAATTCGTTTGTGATAAGAAATTAGCAGGATGTAGTTATCTGAAAGTGTGGCGTGAATGGCGTGTTTTAAACAGGGTGTCTTCGGCTTTTTAGGGTTCCGTAGCTGAATGGCAAAAAACGGAATCCTTATAGATTCGCCATGTCTGTCTGTCTGGCTGTCCGTGTATGTCACAGCCACTTTATTCTGAAACTATTAGGACCACACAGTCAAATAAAAAAATAAAAGATTAAGGGGGGCTCCCCCATACATGGAACTGAAACTATTTTTTTTATTTTTATTTAAACCTATACGTGCGGGGTGTCTATAGATGGGTTTTTAAAAATTACATTGAAGTTCCTAAAACCAATTTTTCTCAAAGTCAAACGTTTGAAAGGTAGACACTTCCAAAGTGGTAGAATGTATGTCCCCCCTTTAATTTCTAAAGTAAGAGGAAAATTCTGAAAAACTGTAGGATGGAAAATTGTTTTGAATAAGATTTGATGTTAAGTTTTAGAGATATGATGCTTTTTCATCAAACTGCAGCAGTAAATTTGTTTTTCATTAGCATACTATGAAAAACAAATTTAGTTTTGCCGTTGAATGTAAAACAATACAACATATGAATGACATTTCAAAATATTTTTATTATATTGTTTGGTATTATGAACCCTGTGTGCGTGTGAGTACGACCGGTTTTTTTAAGATGAGACAAGGTTAGTATGAGCTAGCTTGGTCGTCAACAGATACAGAATTATGAATATAACATAACATAAAATAACATCATGCCTGTAAGTGCCCACAGTGTTAGGCAGAGGTGTACCCAATTATAGTACACCCACATTTCGCCAGTTATGTTTTCAGTCCCATGTAATAGGGGGCGAGCCTATTTCCATCAACCGGGCACAAATCCAGACTCCGAGGCTGCTACTGACAGAATTCCTGATGGTAAGACCCAATGACTTTTTGCCCGACCCTGGAATCGAACCAGGACCTCATGCTCAGAAGACGCGCTTGCGACCACTCGACCAACGAGGAAGAATTCTTAATTATCATTAAAAACGAAGACGTGGACTTTTGCAATAAAAGCTCAGGACTAGTCAATGCGGTGAAACTTAGAGGCGCCTATTGTGACCTTCAGTAAACGTCTTTTGGCAGAAATGCTGAAGATGACGAAGTGTATTAATTGGATTTAACGTCATTACATAATAAGGTTAGTAATCTACAGGTTGTAACAGGACCCATCACGAAGTCGTCAACCAAGCAAGTACATCAAACTAAGTAACTTTACGCAAAAAATATTGCTGGGAAACGACTTTTTTTGGGGTGTAAAATCACGTTTTGCTGTAGGACTCAATGTAACGCACTCAAAACATCGGGCTGATGGATGAATTGAATAGTACGGGGGTCGTGTAGGAGTTTAAACCAAAAATCCTACATTAAAAACATGTATTTACAAAAAAAACTTGTGAAAAAGTTGGAACTTTAACCCTCAATATCTCCGTAACCAGAAGGTTCCCAGGTATGGCCTAAAACAAAAAAATATCGCAATGACGGGGAGAACAAGTGCCATTCGGCTTCGTTAAGGGTCTTGTTACACCCTTTATAATAAATTAGTATAAAGGGGTAAAATATCCGAGAATTCTTTCACTAACGGGAAGCTACATTATTCCTGAGTGTCATAGGCTACATTTGAAATGTTCCAGTGGGTTCATTTCCGTACATAACGAGAGCGAAGCCGCGAGCAAAAACTAGTAATAATATATCCGAACATTTTGAATACTATTCTCAACCAAAATGTGAAGTCTGGGCCACGATTCCACCACGTTCAAAATTCTTGATTCATCGTGAGCAACTAATCTCAGTTTAATAAAACCTGTTGTTTACTGAGACCAAAAAGATAAAATATTCGCGAAAAAGAAAGGTCTACCGTTAGACAATCGCAACGGGTATTTACACAGAGATAATCTAAAACAATCGCCTTGAGGTATAGAACAATTTGGACCGCAAGTGGAACCATATCGCGATTTAACGATTCATAAATTAAAATTTTATCTTAACTGAAATCTCTTCCTTTTGATAACAATGGAGAGTAGAAATAAAATAAATCGATAAATGTTTACGAAATTGTGTCTTTTTAAATCGTTTATTTTCTATTTCTTGTGGAACCAGCATCAAAACCAATATTTAACTACTAGCTAGTATATTTTTGTCTTATCATCTGAGGCGACTAAAGGCGCGAATTATACACAAACAGCGTAAGGTGACGCAGGCGCAGCGCAGGCGTGGAAAGTATAACGAAAGCTACGAACCTTTTTTTTTTTTTTTTGGTGGTGGCATCTCGACGCCTACGTACATTTTGTATGAAAGCGTTTTGAAGCGGCATCATGCCTGCGCCACGCCGTCACCTTGAGCCGTTTGTGTATAATTCGCGCCTTAGATCGGAATGCATTTTTTTTACATATTTCTATTAAGTTTAACGGTATTGGTATTTTCCGTTCCTTCCTCTTTCTTATACCATTATCCGTCTTAACTGTACCTGTATGTTTTATTGTTTATCAAACATAGTATCACAATTATCCTCCCCGAAATCTGACCCTCTTCCGCCTTTGCGGAATTCAGTTTACCTGGAAAAGTGAAGGTCTAGGTCATTTCATTTACCTGGACTCTGGCTGACTTCTTTTCCCAACTATGGTGGGACTGGCTTGCAGTCTAACCGTATGCAGCTGAATACCAGTCTTTTACAGCAACTGCCTATCTGACCTCCACCATTCAGTTAGTAAGACTGGATGTCAGACTTTCGAGCCACTGAATCTAAATCAACAATCGACAGCCGGGACCAAAGGCTTACTTTTTCAAGCTCTATCTCTGCCATTTTTTACCGACTTTCTTCAAAAAGGAGGAGGTTCTCAATCCAGTTGTATTTTTTTTTTTTTTTTTTACCTCAGAACTCTTTCATTTGTAAACCGATTTGAAAAATTCTTTTTTCATCTGAAAGGATATGCTTCCCGATTGGTCCCATAGAAATTTCACCAAAATCGGTTTAGGAATTTAGTTGTTTTCCTCACGTAAATTGTCACGCGACGTCGCGTGATACTTGCTAGTTAAAGACACACTTCCCGATTTCTGATTGAGCTGAAATTTTGCACGCATGTATATATCGCGAGACAATGCCATATTATGATGACATGGAGCTGATCTGATGATGGAGCTGGAAGGTGGCCATACGAACTCTGTAATAAAACGACGCAACGCCGCCGCGCCGTCGAGTTGGGGCTCGTATGATTCGTCTTGACGAGTACTTTAACTAACTTCTAGTTACAATGTAAAAACTAATTCATGACAAGAATTTGTGTGGTATACTACAACTAAAAAGGGGAAAATAAAAAAAACTTTCTGCGAAAACAATACCGACTTCTAAAAAAACACTAAAAAAGCCTAAAATAAAAAAAAGTAAAGTATTTCAAACTTTTTTTTTAAAGTTATTTTAAACTTTTTTAGTGTTTTTTTAGAAGCCGGTTTTGTTTTTACTCCAAATAATACCACTATTTCAGCCCCAGTAAAGAAAACAAAGGCTGGTCCTTTTACAGCCACTCCATCTTCACCGACACTTGCAGATTGGTCTTTATTCATATAAAGTTTCTAACGCTCCACACGTAAATCACATTCACTATTAGTTAGCTTCGAGCTCCCGGCTGTTTTAACGCCTCAATATATTTACAGGCTATTAACATTGCTTCTTATTTATGATACCACCGGTTATCACTTAGTTAATACGATTGCTCTGGGAATGGTTTGTTCTGAAATGGAAGAATTTCTGGGTGCATTGTTTCTAGTTTTGTGAGGGGATTGAAAGTTCGGCTGCTTTAATGTAAAGCCTAAAGGGCTGTCGTAGCCCAGTTCGTGTTATTTATTTCATGAACACTACTCCCAAAATGATCGTAGAGGAAAAAAATCGAAGACAGAATGTGACATCTGTCATCACGGAATCGCAAGCTGCCGACCGCATCGTCGATGCTGCCGCGTGCGAATGACGGTTCTGAGCGACGAAAAAGGATAGGAGCATGGAAATTATGATTCCGTGATGATAGATGAGGTTCAACCCTTACACTCTTTCTCATAGATAGGACGTTTGTGTCTCAGTATGTGTGAAGGTTTTATCTCTTTTTGTATTGAGGATTTTCCTAAGATTCCTAATCATGCTGGTGATACACGCAAAATCAATGATATTGGTTAACATAAAATATGTTGACATTTTTAAACTACATATTACTGCAAGAATACCACTGTACAATTTAACAAGAAATATTTATACATTTTTATGTTTAAGGTTTGCAAAACTTAAGCCAAACCCCTTGAGGTGTTTCAGTTGTATAGCCTGAGGGAACCACTTACCTGTGGATATCCATAGACAGATTAATACATAGAATAACGCTTTATTGTACACCAAAATTGTCACAGAGCTCTTCCACAATATTGCTAATTCCAGGAGTATCTGCAATGCTGGTTACAGATACATAGATTTTCTACTTAAAACGTGTTGTATAATAATTGTTTATCTCGGAACCTTCCCAATAATGATGAATGACCTGGCCTTTTGAACCGATGAGCTTCGTGCTTCAATTTAGTGATTTTCGTCCGCCCTTTAGTAACAACATTACCTACGATATAATTAGAGGCTGGTAAATTCCACATTTTTCTATTACCACGACAAGCGTGAAAGCATTATAATCCAACTTCCAATCTCTACCGAATTAAGATCTAACCACCAATTAACTTAGCCGTTACTGTTGAAAAGTTAAACTGCCTGAATTCATTTGTATGCAAATTGCTTTCAATGGAAAATCACCTACAGATAGCCATCTATGAGGATGTAGACATAGCTTTTCTTGGATTTCTAAGAGGTGGATAAGGAACTGCAGATCGGTAGGTAACATAATATAGATGGCTTCTAGATTTTTTTCAATAATTTGGGGTTAGAAAAAATCACGATTAATCACGATGGGAGAGGGTATAATGTGACAAACACGTGTATTTTTAAAGTATTTTAATGTGTGACGTGTTACATATTTTTACCTATAAAGAATTAAGAAGCTAGCTAAATTTTATAATAAATATTTTTACCTGTTTTGTATTAAGAGGCTATCTAATTATTTTTTATCAAAAAATCCTATAGTTTTATTATATTTTATTAAAACAGGTTATATAACTATGTGACCTGTTCAATTATAAATAATACACGTGGTGCTGGAAGTGTAACCTAAAACCTTAAACCTTACAACGTATCAGCAACGGTGAGGGGGGGGGTATAAAAGTGACCTAAAAAGCCACACAAAAGATGGCCCTAAATCCGAAGATTTGGAATGATTGTTAACTTTTATATGAATAATGCTATTGCCAAGTTCAAAGTAATCTCTTAATTCTTTTTATTTTTCAGCTTTTTTCAGAAACATGCTAAGTGAGGGGTGTAGTTATTGCCTCTGTATGAAAACTCATTTTTCAGAATTCTGGATTTGCGTCAACTTTCAAATGTTTGAAGTAGGAAGGAGGTACAACGATAGACCAAACAAATTTTTTTACAGTACACGCCGACACTTTTAAAGGCAACTCATTTAATTTCAAAGTTTCGGCGTCTACTGTAAAAAATATAAATCTAAATCAAGAAATCCTAATTAAAAAAACTCGTATCCTGCATTCACCTAATCTAAGCTGATAATAGAATACTATTATATTAATGATGTTCTCCGTCGAACGCAGGTGATTATACGACGGAGTCTCGAATTACGTGTAGCTACCCGCATTGGGAACTGATTGCTTTAATTCAGACGACAGCTACCCGATACCCGTAAAAATGTAAACATGCATTATCTATGAGAGTGTTCTTTGTTTTAGAGATTATGATAGATATTAGAGGTACTTCAAACATTTTTTAACGGGATTCTTCTTTTGCATTGGAGATAAACACAGTGTAAGATACATCGTCGCGGAAATTGTTTGTCCCTGTGTGGTGTCGAGACACCAAATCTTAATTGCAATCAAAAGAAACTTTAATTACTACAGCACAATAAGAATTATTAATTATTTACAGAATAAACTATTTTCTCAGACTGTAGCAAACCGCTTTTTTTTTTGTTATTCTAATTCAGCGTAACTCGCCTGATGTTGCCTAGAAGACACTGATTTACTTGAACTTTGTAGAGATCTGGATTATAATGTTCAGTAAACAAAGAAGCTGTGACTTCTGACTGCCAGCTCCAAACAAAATACAACATAAAGAGCTCAGGAAAAGCCCATACATATTATCCACCAATTACCTATCTAAAAGGGCAGCGGTAGCCCAGTGGTGGCGGCCCCAGCTTACGAACAGTAAGTCGTGGGTTCGAACCCAGGCAGGCGCATTACTTTGTGTAATTTATTTCATCTGCTCTCAAAACGGTGAAGGAAAACATCGTGAGCAAAACCGGCACGTCCTAGAATCAAAAAAATCGAAGACATGTAACATCTGATCTACCAACTCGCACTGGGCCTGCGTGTTGGATTATAGCCCATTTCCTCACATAGAGCGGAGGCCGTGTGTCGGCATTGGGAACATTAAAAGCTGATTATGTTCTAGTTATGCTATCTATTAGTAAATAGAGTTAAAAAACCGCAAGACCTAACACACTTAAATATTCTCTATGGAATAATCAAGTTTTGATCATTTTAATATTTGCAGCTACATGTTTCCCTTCAAATCACATAAAAACCAATTAATTTCCTTATGTATCCATCAACCAAACGTATCCTAAAACGATACCAACAAAAACTAGATCTAAAACACAAACATTTAAGACAACATAATTGGAAGTCCACATTAAAATGACTACCGATAAGTCGAGTGGACAAAAACTATAAGCTGGTACATAACTGGGCACTTATGTGCTAATCTGAAGTTGTGCCGTAACTTAATACATACATAATAAGTGTGATTACGTAAGACGGGCGCCCGAAGCAACGGGAGCCAAGATGTGCCAATCTTTTCCTTATTGTGGGGGGCTTACATGGAGGTAGGTAATACGTCAAGTGAGGAGACCATTCTGGGATTGGATTGGGGCTGAATTTGTATCTTTTCAAATGAGTTAATTGTAAACCTAGTTCTTCTTACAACACGAAGAAGAATAAGTCAGTCTATTTAGGAAATGGCGTAATGTCGCAAACAGCTATCAAATATTTAGGTATGGTGTTTTTATTATTTTGTCAGTACTGTTGGAAGAAAATACCAGTCAGGCCGTCGCTTCATTTAAAAATACTGGTATTCAGCTGCATCCCAATAGACTAGGAGCCGACCTCAACTTAGTTTGGAAAAAGGCTAGGCAGAAAATATGACATTAAGTTCACTATTGCACCTAATATTGATTCATTTGCAACAATAAATATCGTAACAATGAATAGATAAGTTAGAAGATTTGAGCAAACAATAATATTATAATATTAAAATTATATTAAAAAAATATTTTAAAATTATTTTGATGTTAAATTTAGTTTTAATAGTATTGTGTGGTGAGTATTTATTTGTCTCTGTTTTTTTTTAATTGCTAACATTATTTTTAAATGTACCTACTAACAAAATTAAGGATCGTTCATTGTGTCTGAAATCAATGAATTGAATTGAAACAAAAATCGTGGCTTGATCTGATGTATAAGAGCGCTCTTTAAATCAATTTTATTCTTAATAATAGAATAGAAAGGTTTTTTTTAAACCCCTAGCCTCCTTTACCCTCAAGGTAAGTCGTCTGTTACCAATTGGTCCTGGGACTTTGTTCTCACCATTGGATTTAGATAATAATATAACTGTATTGGGCAACTAGACAAGGAACAAAACGGTTCGAAAAGGTTCTAGGTAAACCTAGAACCTACTACAACGCCATATAAACGTGCATACACACCGTCGAGTACGCAATATACTATTAAACGGAGTCAACGCACCCGCGTATGTAGGTATGTGGCCTGTAATAACAACGGACTACTGTTCACCCGCGAACCGGCTGACGCGCGACAACTCGCCGGGGACTGACTGAGATGATAATACCGTTTAATAAGAGCTATAGAGATGATAATACCGATTAATACCAGCTGTAGAGATGATAATACCGATTAACACGAGCTGTAGCGATGATAAAACTGTTAAATAAGAGCTACAGAGATGATAATATCGATTAATAAGAGCTACAGAGATGATAACGACAATTCAAAAGTGCCTGTAACTGGCCTACTTGAAATAAATGATTTGATTATAATTACCGATAAATACAAACTATCTTGGAGGTGATAATATTGTCTAATACGAGGTATAGACTTATCTTTTAAAATTAAAGTTCGCGAGTACATTCAGAAAAAGCTGGCAGTTTCGTCACAACACAACAGTAATGTTTTCCCCATTGTTTGTCTATTTATTTTAGTATATCTGTGTAAATTTCTATTTACATTAATATATATTTTGATAAATTATTTATAGTATTTTATATATCCTTGTAGTTTACCTTACTACCACTGCTTGTTTCTGCATCACCCAAAGGTTGACTGGTAAAAAATGCCTATGGCATTAAGTCCGCCTTCGTACTTTGTGCTTGAAGTGTTAAATAAATAAATATAGAGATTGTCATACATTTTAATGCGAGCTATAGAGATGATAATACGGTTAAATAAGAGCTACAGAGATGTTAATACCATTTAATAAGAGCTGTGGGTGTTGTATACCGATAATAATATCGAATCTGATTATGTTTATAAATGTGATGACACTACTAGATAATAATTATCTTTATTGTAGGTATTATTTTTTATTGTAGCAATAACAACGGACTAAACTGTTTACCGATGGTACCGGCTGACGCTAAAAAGTCGCTGGCGAACTGACAGAGATGATAATACCTCTAATTTTGTTTGTCAAGGTGAAGATACCACTTGATATATCTCAGCGTAAAGATTCGATATTCTCGTATATTAGAAGTCAACTATATCTAGCTACACAACGAAAAACAACAGCTTGGCCGACCAAAATTCAAACGCTGTCGCGCCACGTGTCTGTTGAAGATTTTATCTTATGGTATAGTAATCCTGTATATATTTGCAGTTTTTGAAGACTGTCACATAAATTGGCTGAAACTCAATGCTCGATGCTTTTTGTCCCTGTACTTGAGAATCTCAGAAAAGGAATCGACTGTCTTGACTTGTCTTGACGTGAAGACTTGTAATGAGGAGGGACGAATCGCATGTGACTAAAAGAATGATCAATATAAAGGTTGATGGATAGGGACGGAGAGGAGGACCAAGGAAACGGTGGGTGGATTGTGTGAGGAATAATATGAAAGAAAAGGGAGTAAGTGATAGCGTGACGGTTGACAGAGGAGAACGGGGGAATAAAACGTGTTGCGCGGACCCTAAGGATCATGGGACCAGGGCAGGAAGATGTTGATGACTTGTGAATCTCAGAAGCTCCTTATTTGTAAGAAGGTCACTGCTGTAAGCTCTTGATAAAATCTCCTTTGTGGCCACCAGGAAAGATGTAAAATAACCAGTAGCCTCCATAGCTAATGGGCACTCGTCTAATTGTGGGCAGTCGTAATTTTAGTACATTAGGAAGGAATAAATATAAAAGAGTAGTCGTTAATAAAATAATAATAGTTATTACTTCCCTTTGCAGTATTTCTCGAGTGCTCTAAAGTTATTGAAGCTATTTATTGTAAACAATTTATTGTTTACAGTAAATAGCGTTCAATAACTTTCAATTAGTAATAACGTTCAATTAGAAAGGTAATTTGTACCATTATTATTAATATACTTCTTATAGAATAAGGATCTTGTAATGGCTATTGCAATAATAGGTTTCAGAGGACGGATTCTACCAAGGAAGCTAAACGGGATCAGCATATTATCTTAGGCGCGTTAAAGAGCATTCAGTGTCAATATTCTGTATCAATCATAACACAGGCATGTCTTTAGAAATAGGTGCTATATTTTTTTCGTGGATCAATGATAACAGCCGCTCGGAACGATCTTTAGGTTAAGCGGCGCTTGCCTAGGTTGATCCGTGGATGGGTGACCATCCATTACATACCGAGTTTCCTCCGTGCCTCGGCAACCACGTAAAGCCGTTGGTCGCAGCTGCCATTTCTAGATATTTGCCAATCGTTACATGATGTAATGAAAAAAGTCTGACAATTTGTTTACCAAAGAGTATCGTATTACCTAGTACTGACTGTGTTGTGGAGGTCCGATAGGCAATCGCTCCATGTATAATACTGGTATTCAGCTGCTACTGGAAGCCGACCTCAATAAAGTTGGGAAAATGCTAGGCAGATGATGAAACTAATTCTCTATCTTTAAGTATACGAGTATCTCTTTGTCGATTTGCAAAGTACTGTCACAGATAGTACTTCATCATTTCCTAAAGACGTTTATTGCACTGATATTCTCTCAAGCATCGGCATGTCGTCCTCGTATCTACCAATGACATGCATCGGCATGTCATTGGTAGATACGAGGAATCATTCACTCTATGTAGATTCCTGCTTTGTCGATTCGCGAAACAAATGACATTTAAAAAAAACTGAATTCATTCAATACGTTTTTGTACTCTATTTATAAAATTTCACGCTTGACCCTCGAGGTTGGTCAAGTAGACTTAAAACAAAAATTGAAACGGTTTATCTATACTAATATTATAAAGAGGTAAAATTTGTTTGTATGTTTGTATGTAGGGGTAATCTCTGGATCTACTGAACCGATTTTGAAAATTCTTTCACTAATGGGAAGCTACATTACCAGTGTAATTTTGCGAGCCAAGCCCCGGGCAACAGCTAGTTTACAAATAAAATCATATTTATTTTACACATATCGTACGTTGGTACTTTCAGTAGTTACTATTTTATCCAAACCCTTACAAATAATGTGATAAATTGTTATGCTAAAAATTCCTGCAAAATAAGGACAAATCTATAACAATAGAGCAGCATCACAAGAGTTGAGAAGCTACTCAGATTTTCAGAAGTCGTTAAGTAACTATTAATTGTAAATAAGATGTGCAGTAGTTTACACAATAATCAAGATATAGGGAATTCACATAACCGAACATTATTAACTTGCAATTAGACGCTACAGTAATTGCATATGGCATAATCACCACAATGACTAAAGAGATAGTACTAAGGAGTATTGTGTTACAAGTGCGCAAAAAATATTGTTTTCTCAAGAAGATAAACAGGGATGGGGCAATGGAAACCAAATTGTAGGTAATATTTTAACAGACATTGTAGGTGTCGCCAAAATCACGATACTTGACACAACACTAGAATTGGTAAAACATCATTATAAGGGGTGTAACAAGACCCTTATCAAAGCCGAAAGGCACTTGTTCTCCCCGTCATTGCGATCATTTTTTTGTTCTAGACCGTAACTGGGAACCTTCTAGTTCTTTACAAAGATATTGGGGGTCAAAGTTCCAACTTTTTCACAAGATTTTTTTAAATACATATTTTTATGTACGATTTTTACTTTAAAGACGTCCACGTCCCCCGTACTAATCAATCCATCCATTAGCACAATGTTTTAAGTGTGTTACATTTAGTCCTACCGTAAAACGTGATTTTTCACCCCAAATAAAAGTCGTTTCCTTGGTTGACGGCTTCGTCCTGTTACACCCTGTATTAATCCCACAGCAATTTATATTACCATTGGTAGACAATGGTAATACTTAAACTTCCTCAATTAATGCTTCTACTACCGTGTTGCCTGCCCCGTTAGTCTAGCGGTCGTAATCGCAACCGCTGAGCATTAGGTCCTGGGCTCGTTTCGCGGGTTTGGCAATGTGTTATTGGGTTTTTCAACCAGGAATTTAGCACCCAATAATAAAAAAAAAATAATATAATTAAAATTAAATAAAAATAAATAGAAAATAAAAAATAAAAATAATAAAAAAATAATAAATTAAAAAAAATTAATAAAAAAAAAAGAATTAAAAATGAATGAGGAAAAGGGGGGGGGGGTGATGCGGAATTTAGTTTTTTTTTTTTTGTTTTTTTATTGTAGCAGCCACGGCGCGCCTGGATTTGTGCTCGGGACTTAAACACAACTGGCGAAATATGGGTGCACTATTGCCTACATCTCTGCCTAACCTTTCGGGGATTACTGGCGTGATGTCATGTTAATTTGTGAATGCTGATATCTAAGAGGAATACCTACTCGTATCTTTGCAACTACAATCCCTTTACATAACATAACAAAGACTGAAGCACTCGTTACAAGTAATAGGTGATTGTCTAAACAACGTGATAATCTAGGCGAGGAGGCGCCAGTGTTCCTGTGCCCTGAGTTATAGCGGGCGACAAGTTTAAAAGGAACTACACAGAGTTGGTAATACCGTTATAATTAAATGAAGATTGAATATGGAGAAAAGGCGAGATTTTATGTATGCGTGTAAATGAAGATTTTAAATGTCTTTTTTATCGTTGCTTCGGAAAGTTTTCTTCATTATGTTAGAAAAAGGCTTTATTCTACACATTTTTGCTATATGATAAAATATGATAAGCCAGAGTGTGTGTTTTTGCTGAATAGGCAAAAATAAATAATGGCACAACACCCATATTTAATTAAAGTCAATGCAGGTAAGATAATTATATGCATTATTTTAATATCAAGTAAAGATCACCCAAACATTTCATACTTTTTCCTGCCACCAGCTTCATGGTTCCATAATTTTAATTTATGCAAATAATAATAACCTACTCTACAATCAATCAACATCGTTTACAGTCACACCAATATAAAAATCAACCCAATAAATTAGATTGCATTCATGCACTTGTGGAAAAAACAGCCACAGACTAAAAATGCCGTCCAACAACTGCGACACCCCTCACAACGTAACTCTGTGATTTTCTCCCGTCCAACAGGATTGTATGGAAAATAATAAATTGCGTAACAACAGGATCCTGTATTTGTCAGTGGCGACCGATCGCACAATAATCGCAGCTTGAGTGCAAGTACCTACATTGTAAATTATTTTGTATTTTTATAGAGATGTTGTTCCCGGGCCGCGGTTGTATTATTTTATCTCATGCTAAATTAAAATACACATATTTGTTTTTATATTTGTCATAATATATTTAGATAGTATTATCACAGCTTTATCGCAATTTCATTAGGATGGACAACAGAGATTGATTCGAATTCCATGTAGAAAATTACGAAGTATGCGACCTTTATCCTTTTGCCTAGCATGGTTATTGGTTGGTCTAAAAATAGACGTTGTCAGCTGAGATTATTTTTAGATGAATTTTCTTTAGCAAATTGTCACACAACTCAATTTGATATCGTACAGCCATTTCTACAGCTGTGACAGCAAATTTATTTGCTAAACAATTGATTTCCCTAACTTGAGCGGTTCTCAGTTCTCCTTAAAGAAAAATCCATCATTAAAAACTATGTCGAGATAATCACACACAAACAAAAACATCTCCTTCAAAAGAACCAACAGCTCTATACAGATATCGGCTTGCAATTAGATTGTCAATAGACAAGTGTCTCTGGGACTCGTTTCATTCCGATGGTGCGGTTAAGAAACGTTAGTTACTTGTACAATTAACAAACACCACTCGAACTGCGAAAACCATTCTTACTACACCGACATAAAGGTGCTCTCTGTTGTCATGGAGTCGTGGGTTACTGTACCAGTTCAGATAGACCACTACTACGACCAAAGTACGTAAGTGTGGTCAGCAATTATCAACGAGTTTTCTTGTACACTTTCTTTAATACCATTTCATAGTGGAATAGTTGTTGATGGTAATTGATTCAGGATTGTGTAACTGTTGCTTTTAAAACTGACAGAATTGGTTGTATTGCTTGCTAAAATGTTGATTGTAAATTATAGTGCATTACTGCAGCGGCTAGCAACAGAGGCATTGATGGACGAATGTGTAAATGTGGGCTGGGGCGAAGCCGAGGCACACATACATAAGTTCATGAATGCATAACTGTGGCCAAGGCTTGTATAGTACGTTTCTCAAATAATGCGAGGAAATTAAAACTCTCGCGTTGACGAGTTCATTTGTTTTTTTTTTTCAATAAACCGCTTTCTATTTGCAAGCCAATTCGAAAATTAAATTAAAAAAGTAAAATTAAATTTAAGTTACCTCCTTGGTTACCATGTTTCAGAGTAAAAAATCGTTCCATTTTTTAAAGTTTACTAATGTAATTTATTTGGCCGTTAAACACGACAGATATGGATTTTCATACAACTTTTGCCGGCCGCTTGTCGCATGTATCTGGCCAGTACAGCAATTTCGATTTAACTTGAAGAAGGTTGTCAAAATAAGGCTCAAATTTCCAAGCATGTTTGAGAAAATGACAATAATAGCCCTTAGCTTTGTCGTCTGACAGGGGAGAATGGAAGAAAAAAAAGTGTTGTGCCGACGCCTAATATAAATGGGGCAACGAAAGGGAGACAATGATGATGATTATGAATAACTCTTTAGTAAAGGATTTGTAAAATATCGGTGAAAAATAACGTTGAGAGGATACCTAGAGTCCTAATGAATGTACCTAAGTTTGAAATCGCCAATCCACCTTAAGCAAGCGTGATGATCAATACTCATGCATTTTCTGTATGAAAAGGGCTTTGCCCAGCCAGTCGCGCTTGCGACCACTAGACAACCGATACAACAACGAATATTTCGTGAGCATGAGGTCCTGGGTTCGATTCCCAGGTCGGGCAGTGTTGTTTGGTTTTTCCGGTAGGAATTTCTCAGTAGCAGCCACGGGGTCTGGATTTGTGATCGGTTGATGGCAATAGGCTCGCCCCCTATTACATAGGACTTAAACATGAGTGGTGAAATTTGGGTGTACTATTAGGTACAGCTCTGCCTAACTCGACTGGGATTACAGGCGTGAAGTTATGTTATGGAATAAGAATTAGTTCGGCTCAGCTTATTTAATGGCGTCGCTTTTTCAATGCGTTTGCGTTTTTCCTGATAGAACGTAAATACGTAACTATTGCATTATTGTTCGTTGTTAAGTATAATGTAAATTGATTTAAATAGCAGCACTTACTACTAAAAAATAGAATAACTATGTAAAACGTTAGATTAAGTATTCTAAGTACCCTCTGAAGATACTCGTTCAATCTTCTTCAGTGATTGATGACCGAAAGACCGAATGGATGACCGAATGAAATCGATTTAGTGAGCAATGACGGCTATTTGCATATGTATAGACGGGAGATGAGACTCTTTATAAACTGGGATATACTTTACTTTTGTATAAAGATTGGTTTTTTAAAGTGTGGTGTCCTGATGGGCTTTGGAATCGTACAAGAATTATGTTTTGAAACGGATTTTCGTTTATAATGGCTGGCTGATCTGAACATTAAAACGTTAAAAGGCTACCTCTAATATTGTAATATAGAAAAGATCCTCCTCGATTATTTTAATCTTAAGAATCACTTAGGATATTACAGTTATTGAAAAACTAGCTTATGCCCGTGGTTTCGCCGGCGTGAAGTTCGATAATTGTCCCACGGGGTCATACTATCGGGATTAAAATTATCCTATGTGTTAATCCAGGTTATAAACTATCTGTGTGCAAAATTTCATCCAAATCCGTTCAGTAGTTTTTGCGTGAAAGAGTAACAAATATCTGTCCACCCACCCAAACACACCACAAAAGTTCGCCTTTTATAACATTAGTTTCAAGTAGGGAGATTAAGAAACGTATTTTTTGAGCATTAAGACGTCATATTGTTTACCGAAAAACCAATCTTGAAATCTGCCAGTGCTTGAATTTTAGTCAGCTGTTTCAGAAATATGTAAATTAAATAAATATTACACGTAGTTTAAATAAAATGACTTCGTCACTAAATAAAATAGCTTCCTTACATAATAATAGCAGAAGCTTCAAAGAACACTACAAGATTGGCGCCTGGCGCCGTCTGTACACAAAATCAGAGCATTATAGACATAACATGAGAAATAGAGCAAAATAACAGATCTACAATTCATTGTTCAAACGATAGGTTTGAATACACCATAATACTGAAGCGCCGCCGGCGGAGCTATGACGAACTAATGATCGCTTTCTAAGCTGCACGATTAGCGCGGATTTTTTTTTTTTTCTTCGGTTGTTCATTGCTCTAGTTTATGTCATACTCCTAGGCAAAGACCTCCCCCAAATTCGTAATATTTCACAAGCCCACGCGTCCTTTTCTAGTTTTGACGGAACCTACCGAGTTCGTATCCGCAAATCAGTTTTAATTTGGCTCACAGTTTTTCTGACATAAGGCAAACATGTACAAAACTTTTAAATATGCCTTTAAAAAAAAAAAACGCTGGACATTACACACAGCGCCATCTAGGTGCCACACTAAGCAACGAGGCTTGTGTCGTGGACACCAGATAGTTGATATTAATACTACATAGATACTTTTTGTTTGTAAATACATACTTATTATACATATAAACATCCATGACTGGGAAACAAATGTCCATGCTCATCACACAAACATTTGCTCCTACCGGGATTCGAACCCGGGACCCTAAGAACGTAGGCAGCCTCACTACCGCTGCGCCTTCCGGGTCATCAACCGGATGTTTGACCCTCTTGCTTTTATTGAATTACAATAATATGTGAATATAGAGTGAGGTTTCACGGTGTAGAGATGCTATGTAGCAAAGGTTTGGCAGCCTCAAAAGTTATAAAACTTAACTTACCATTGCAGCATTGACCCATTGTTGTGTAACTAATTCGTTTCGGAGAACATTTTTGTTTGAAATATTAATTCTGAGCTTATCTACACAAATCTTTCGTCCACTATCGATTCACGCGTAATTCAGTCGCGTACGACGTTAGAGCGTTCAAACATGCAATCATAGACAGGTGGTGTGCGTAGACAATGGCCGGCGATGGAAGGCGATCGTCGGCGATGACCGGCAATGGTCAGTTGTATCACGCGCGTCCGGTAATCTTGGCGTATTACTGAGATTACACCCGTGTGGCCTGTTTGTGCTGCCTTTTATTTGTTTATTTTATAGGAGGTGGTTTTGACGGGATATTGTCTATGAAGTATGGAAGTGTAACAGCGAGAAAAGTGCCGATCCCAAATTAAAGATAAGGGCAGGAGACTGATTATGATGAAATATGAACCACGATGATAGTGTGTTAACACCTTCTCCAAGTAGCAAGCCAGTAGCAAGTGCTACTGCTGAGCCTGAAGTCCAGGGTTCAATTAAGTCGAGCAAAGTTTAATTGGATTTTTTTTCACAAACTCAGTAGAGGGCCACAGTCTGGATTTGTACCCAGTTCATGGCAATAGGCTCACCCCTTATTGCTTGGGCCGAAAAATAAATGTCAAAATATGGGTGCATTATATAGGTATAGTCACTTCCGCCTAGCCCTTAGGCCTAACCCATCTGCCTAGCACAGGTGTGATTTTATATGTTATTTTAATATCAATCGGTACAAAGCTTTTTTATATACCTATTAGCCATCACGAAACGTTACTATTCATTTGATCGCAGAGGAAAGCAGAGTCCACAAAAATGGTCATCGAAACGATTTTTTTTTTCCGATTGGAAATCATCAAATGTCAGGAGTAGAGGGAGTGTCAGACTTTTACTGACTAAAACCCATCCATGTTCCTTCTTTTGCCCTTTGTGTTCCAGGGCCGCGGTATCTCTTTCGAACAGTCCCGTAACCCTGGCAGGCATCGATCCTTACGGACCCCTTCCTGTTTGCTGACTCTCTTTGAGGCGCGCGTGGAACACTCTCGCGCCGTCGACACGGCTTGTCGTCATAAGACGGACGGACGGCGAGCTAGCCCATAGCTCACCGTCCACAGGCCCGCGTCATCGAAACGATGTGGAATTTTCTCATAAATGGTGCGTATGCTAAAGCTATCTTCGCGCCATTATCAGACGCTTAAATGCGTGCTTAAATCCTAACATAATTTCTACAAAATAAAACTTTTATGTTCCTCTCTTATCCGAGATCAAATCGTTAACTATTTTTAGTACATACACAATTTTTTTCTTTTATCAGATATTTACAATGCCATTCTTTGAAATAAAAACAACTTTACAGGTTATTTAAATTAGACTTCTGCTCTATAAAATGTCTTAGAAAAAATAAAAGTCGAATAAACTCGAGACAATAAAATGTTAATTTCGTCACAACTTCTATTTATTTTACTATTACTGACTATTTAATAGTAAATATCTTAGATCAGAGATAGAGTGTTATTAAGCCTTCAAACTTGCTTCTTCATTTGAGTTTGCCTGTGGAAAATATTTCCCTGTAAGAAATTTCCTCCACCTATACCAGTCATCATTTTTAACCAACAAAACACAATTCCATTACCCACCTAGCAAAAATCATAAAAAAGATGATTTTTCGAAACTTGGATTTTCAAGCTAGAAAATCGCATGTAAAAAAGTTGTAAGTCCTTTCTTTTTATACGAAAACTCGAACGGATAATTCACATTTGAATTTTCCCAAAAAAAAAAAAAAAAATCATTTTGTACACACTCTCTCAAACTACATTTATCATAATTATTCCTAGAACCGTAATAAGGAGACATCTGATTGGGCATTTACCTCGTTAACAATCTCTCAGCCAAGCACATAAGAGCCAAATAAAAAGTTATGACCCCCAACATTAGATATTATAGCCTTTTAATATATTCTAATCGTATTCACCAGCTGCATATCTTGACAAGTAACATTTTCCCACGTGTGAATACTCACAAATGTCATTAGGCAATAATTAAACTTAAATGTTTAACAGTTAAAAGTTCTTCGAGAATTCTTTGGGACAATGTTCTACGAGGCTTTTACTAAGGTACCGTTTACGTACTCGCGCGTTGCGAACTGCGTCCGACACACGTGCGTTTCAGTTGTTTCCTTCACGTGAATATTGTTGCACTCACTGATGCAGTAAATAGATCATTACAGGTGATATGGCAGGTGGTGCAAGATGGCAGGTGGGCCATTGTCTGTAGGGAGACGCCGCATACGCACTTGAGGTCTGAGCCATCCATAAACCCTCCTCTGCAGAGATTGTCTTTGCTCCGGCTGACATGGGTTCGAAGTCTGTTTAGAGAAGAAGATCCTCTGTGCAATCCTGTGGGTGCCTTGAAATTTAGGCCTCTAATAGCCAGGGCACTTCCTGTGGGGTACGAACCTTAGTTAAGGGCGACGATAGGGAGGACAGCAAGGGACAGGCTGGATCCGATCAAGCGGTGACTCATGGCATGTTTATGTATGCAACTCCTTCATTTGTTTTCTCTGCAGTTGCTGTTGATGCAAGACGCGTATTACTTGAGTTTGTGGCCAAGTGGTTAAAAGACAAGGCGATACTTATATTACACTCATATATTTTAGAAAAACATTTGTAGACATTATTCGAATACATTAGTGACGGTATTGATGGTTCACCTATTCGTAAAATTTGTCGAATCAAATATATTGCTGTGTTTTTGAATAAATTAAGAAAAAGATCTGTTAACTTATTGTGGAAGCAGCTTGCAAGCTTTTAGTTGTCCACCAGTTTTATAGACAAAGCTATTGACAGATTTAATTTGTATCAATCCTAACTAATATTATAAAATGCGAAAGTAAGTTAGTTTGTTACCTTTTCACGCCAAACCACTGAAACGATCATCCTGAATTTTGCATACCATACGTTGTCAGGTGTACAGAAACGGACCTACTGCCTTTCATCCCGAAGAAAAGTACTGTTCCCGAGGAAAACAACAGTAATGTTCTTATGATAGATGGCGCCACGTATCGTTCAAATCATGATTAAATTATATTAATAAAGAAACTTTATTTATTTATTTAAATAGAACACAAATGATTCATATTGTTGTTAGTACCACTTATCAACTATGTTAGTAACATTTGCCATATAAATTAAATTAAATTAAAATAAATTTCTCAATAAAATAAAGTAAAATAAGCTAATTTAAAAACCTATACCATAATTAAGTCCGCTTCCCGCTGCACCAGACCTGCAGCTGTGCATACGGATCCAGTGCCCCAGGAACGGACAATCAGGCTTATCCACTATCACCTTTAAAACTTAAATTACTTAACTTAACTTTAGTAGTGTGTTAAGAGTTTAGTTGTCAAACTAAAAAAAACGCTACCGAAGCCGCGGGCAAAAATTAGTACTTAATAAAGTGAAAATGCATCGTCAAATCATACATCTTAATTTTATTTTCTCGGACGTCATATAAGTTCCTGGGCCAAGATGTTTTCTCCATTTTCTTCAAGGTTTCGTGCAGTCACCTTGTGTTTAATCTTCCGCTGCAACAAATTACAAGGTTTAATAATATGACACTTTTTCCTATGTAGATACTATGGCCAACTATTTTGACTTTTACTAGGTAAATGGTAGTCTCAATCAGTTGGCAGTTGATTAGTAATCTTAAAAAGTGACCTAGAAGTCTGACAAACAGTCTTACTAACGGGTATCGTATTACCCAGTACTAACTGACTGACTGACTGACTCTCTGACTGTGGAGTTCAGATAGGCAGTCGCTCCATGTAAAATACTGGTACTCAGCTGTACCCGGTTAGACTGGCTGGAAGCTTAAAATGGCTAATCAGATCATGTTATTAATCTTAAAAAAATACTTGTAGTTGGGAGTTTTTACATCCCATATTATTATTTTACGCAGCATTTAAAAGTAACCACTTCCGCCGTTACTTCCTGAAAGGTTTCTAACAACGCTTTAGTTAAGATAATCTCCACATACTCATGTTTGTCAATTTACGAAATATCTTAAGTACTGCCATAAATGTTACTGCCTACAAAACGTAGCTCCCAGACTAGTAGAAAGTCTTACGATTCGTTCATCATCGGCCTTGAAATTCCAGGACTTGAATGAGGCAAACGACCGAGCTGTCCAGGTTGCTACCTACTAGTCGGATAAAATCTGAGTCATCGGTTTGAGAAGAACAAGAAGAATATCACCAGCCTACAGCAGTTCACTGCTGGACTTATGCTTTTCCAATGGATGCCACTCAGCTCGATTCTCAGCAACTCTCATGCAGCTGCTTCGAGTTCTTACTATTTACAAACAAGTTACGTAAGAGTTACCTCAAGGTGACAATAGGTTAACAATATACATAAACAAAACCCCCCGGAGTCCTTCATTTGACCATCTCAAATTTCTTTCAACCAGGCATATAATATTACCTTATACGACCATCAAATTTGCATACGAATTGTTTCCAATTTAACCAAATTCTCATACTGGTTACTTCTAAATTTCGTTTATAATTAATCTTACACCGAACTTAATCTAATCTATTGATATGCGAGTACCGTTCTTCAGAAATTCTTTAAAGTCTTGTATATGTTTAACATTCTTCGAGTGTTCATGACAATATTTTTCAAATTGTGTTCTGCTTTCTCTGTAATTATCATTTAAATTAAGAGTATTATTTGGGGTTAATCTTACCTACTTAGTATTGCACTGTCCATTGCTGGTTTTCTTGTAGAAGTCCTAAGTTTTGTCATGTAAGGAAAGAAGTGGATAAATTCACCGATGCTTCAGTTCGATACAAAGGTGTCTTAAACACATTCCGATTTAAATTTAGATAATAACATGTTAAGATAGAATCACCGTTGGGTAATACAGATTAAAGATTAGATTTCAAGGTAGCCAGGTGTTGATATAATAATGAATTTAATTCACAATGACCTTTCTTTCTACCATTGACTGTTTTATGGCGTAATTCTTTCGAGGAGTTTATATCTTTAGCGGTTTTTACTGGAATAAGTTCGGTGAACAGATCTTTATATTGAAATTCAATATTGATTGTGTTACTAACACTTTAAAGGCTTTTACAATTCAAAAAACGAGTAATCCGGGTTCAGAGCAATGTATTTCTCATTGATAGTACATTTACAAGTCAGAGATAATTTTGTGTCGGACTTCAAAGTCTGAACTATTGTTTGTACTGAGCTTTCAATTTGAATAGATACACTTGAATACGGGAGCATTCATCTTCTTTCTTTGTCTGTGGTTAGTGTCTAACCTGGTGTCAGAGTTTTTATGCCGCACATGGGCCTCTGACTTGGCTTTACATGCCATCAAGAAATATCTGTCAGGCGTGCTGGTTTCCTCACGATGGTTTTCCGTTTGCTTCGGTGGAGAGAGCGTTCATGAAATCTAGTGTAATATGCTTTATCTTCACGAAAAAACTTTCAAATGGTTAGAGATATAGTGAGTAACTCTAGTTTTGTAAGCTTGGGTGTGATTTCTATAAATTCGGCATCCTAGTCATGGAACTGCACAAGTGTTTCAGCATCCAGGACAAATTTAGTTGCAGATGAAAATGCAAATGCAGTGTTGCAAATGTTGTTGCTGTTGTTACACGTTTGAGGACAGATGATATCCATGACAATTTTCATACGAAAAAAAAGGCAGCTATGTTTGTTACTAGCACTGGAAATTAAACTTTCCAAGAGGCCTCTACAGCAATAAAGAATACATCTATGAAATATCGACCCATAAGCACCCTAACGCCTTTGACCACTCACTATAACACAATTACTATATTAGCCCATACCTGAGTGATGGCTAAACTCAACGAATGGCAAATCCTTCGTTGAGTTCCATAGGCAGGAAACCAACAATACATACTAGCAAATTCAAATCTAATCTCGGCACTAGCTCAAGCTAGCTCGGGCTAGACCTAGGTCAACTTTAGTAACATTTGGCTTATTGTTTAATTGCCAATCGTTACTAAAATTTATTGCTTTTACGGATATATTCCAACTGTGCCATAATATATTCTTGTCGACGACAATCAATCGCCGGTCCTCCTAGATAATGTACCAGGAAAACACCATCTTCTTAACAATGGCCATTTGCAATTATAATATAAACGTTATTGTACTACATAGAAGTACTTGATGCATCGCATTATAGCCCATCTAACGGAGAAGCTTTGACATAGCGCTTTATGGAAACATCGCAATAAACTTAAAACAAAATTACCATCTGCAGTTGAGAAATCCCTTTAACGAGGCCTTACGACCTTATCTACAAACACACATGTCACAATTTCAATAAATGACTTGTTACGGAAATGTAAATGTAAGTTTGTCGACAAATCTGAACAGTGCCACCCGTAGACACCCTTTGTCCATTCCTTGATTGAATATCGAATGCATAATCGTAAACTTGAATCGATTCTTACGAATACGAAGAATCGATATTGAAATCGGCAAGCACTAAGGCTTTGTATGAATAAACGCACTTAGTGTGTGGAATAGGAAATCATAAAAGCATAGTGCTGTTCTACATACAATATTAAATCGAATAGGAGTTTATGCACCGATTATGTTTTATCGATTGTGATTTGGATCTTTTATATTTTTCCTTTAAGCCACGGTGTTATTCATCGCTTCTTTATTCAGAAAGATTATAATTTTCCGATGTATGATTAAGTTTCCTTTACAGAGGCATTTTACATATTGATTATTTAATTAAATAATTTATTTCACATAACCGGCTTACAATATCTCATTTGCAGTCGTAACTTCATAACCTTATAAACTCATTAGTTTCACAAACTGTTTAACGTAGCGACATCTATGGATTCGAGCGGGTACTAACAGACATCTCGTGGTTACACCAAGACGGGGTGTTTCTACCCTTACAGTGATACTACGCCTTGGTACAAACGTAAAATGGAATCAAAGAACGTTAGAGGACAGTGTTTTAGATAACATTTAGGCAGATCAATGAAATAAAGTAGAAGGTTTTGCAGATAAAACAACAAGACAGTTATAATGTTGATGGCAATAGGTGTCTCTGCTATAGGGCCTTAAGTACACCTCTACCTAACCCTTCTGAGATTACTTAGCGTCATTTTATGCATGCCTCCTAATCTTAAATATCTACACATTCACGTGATGCGGAACGTAAAAAGCGTTGATGATTTACATAAAATAAACCCTATCTACTTCAAAATATAATTGCGAATTCAAAAAGCAACTCTTTGTTTTACTCAAGGATCTAAATCGCCCGGGTTACCATATCACACGGCGAGCATTTCCAAGGAATATTGGTACAAATTATGCGACTGCGGATTCTTTCATTCAAGATAATGTATTCGATTCCGGAGCGAGTCGATGGCATCGTTCACGCGAGCTTCGAATATTACGCGACGTTTTATTCGATACTACGGAAACTCGATTTAAAATCGAATGGGAATCGATTTGTTGTTGTGCTTGTTTGTTATGCATTAGAAAATTGGAATCATAAATTAGGGCTGAGTAGAGACAAAAGTTAATTCTAGAGTAATATTTCATGTTAGTTTTTAATAAGTAATCGAAATAAATTGTTTGTGAGGTCAATTCATTGACTGTTCTCTGCGATAAATTATATTTAAACGGTAGAAACTTTTAACTGTTGTATTTGCATAACCTTTTAGTTTACACATTCACAGTGTGGTTGTTTATGATTGTTACAGAAATTAAAACAATCATATAAAACCTCGTCCGTTTAAGATCGTATGAAAAGAAGCTAAATAAATAAGCTTCCTTTCATTAAATCAAATTATTGATAAAAAAATTATCAATAATTTAAAATGTGCTATTGTTTTCAAGCTTCAGTGATGGGAAATAGTGAATCTTGTGATTGAAAGTATAGGTCTACCTAGCAGATAAAAAAGGGACCCGAAGCGCTAGCACGAGTGCGCGGTGTTAATTTAACGTAAAAACGAGTGATTTTAAAATTAAAAGTACTTGTTTCACATAATATTTTCATAATTTTATGAATTTATTCATAACTATGTTATTGGACTTATATCAGATCGTATATTTTTATATACGCACAAGCTCGTATACAAAAATGAAGATCTGCTAAAAATGTTTATAAAACCAGAGTAAATTCGTAATTCCAATCGAGAACCAGCAGTACCGTTCAGAGATGTGAGCTCGATATTCGGTGCATTTGCGATCATATCGATACACGACGGAGAATATTTTGCGGGTTGGACGAAGACTGTCACCTGCAGACAACGTTACGATAAAATACTGATTTTTGGTACAAAATAAAGGAATTCGGAAATTGTTCCATTGAATAGAATAGAATAGTATAGAATAAACACATTGAATAACAACAACAACAACAACAACAACAAACATAACACACAACAAACATAACACAACATAACATAACTACACAACTAACACTAACTTAACATTGATAACTTATGTAATTGGTGTTCGATATTTTGGCCGTATTTGTAAGGAATTTTCTGTCATGGAAATTTATGCTTCAGTTTTGTAACAGAAGGGACTGGTGAAGTAGAAAGTAAATGGTCATCAGAGATAAGTGTTTTAGGAACGTCAGATACTGAGTATACTCTTTTTTTTTTCGGATGGGAAATCATCAAATAACCCCCCCCGCTCTGGGCTGAGCAGGAGGGAGTGTCAGACTTTTACTGACTAAAACCCATCCATGTTCCTTCCTTTGCCCTTTGTGTTCCAGGGCCGCGGTATCTCTTTCGAACAGTCCCGCAACACTGAGTATACTCTAAGGAGGAAATTTACTAAAGCAGAGTCTATAATTCGATTATTTCCGCCTACCCTTTGCAAAGATGAACATTTGAACTTTCAACCTATCATCACCATCATGATCTCCCCTGCCCTTGCCCCATGTTCCTTGGGGTCGGAGCAAAACGTTTTTTTTCCATTCTCCCCTGACAACGGTCACGCTTTCATTATCATTTTTGTATTAGCCTATTCTGTTCCACTGCTGGGCAAAGGCCTCTAACTCTTCCGGTGTTTTGCCTTCTCTGGCCATCATCACGCGTTTCTTGGGCCTATCTCGGGGTCGACGACCGTCTTCAGGCACCCACTGTCTGACAATTCCGGCCAATCTTTCCTGACCCATCATGGAAATGCGGCCATCGTGTCATTATGATTGCCGTTTTGAAATTCTATCGACTATAAAAAACTTAGTTTTGGAACTACTGGTATTTATATCAATGTTTCTGCATCATTCTCATATACGTATCAAAAATTATGTAAACTAAATTACCAACGCACCCCATAAACAACAAAATCCGAGCACTAGCGAATCGGAGGTGAAATTAGAACAATTAGCCTGCCGCTAAAGCCGCGGCAGCCACAAATGTGCCGACGGTGATAGTGGCTAATGACTTGTTAGTACTGCCGCCAAATACACACATGCGATAAGTAGGGATGTGAGGTAGTCGATAAGTAGCGAATTTATATGTTGTTTTTTTTCCAGGACGAGTTCGAAAGCCCAGCCAGTCTTGACGTGAGAGGGAGAGAGCCTCACGTCTCAGCCGCCGCGGGAGACGCACTGGGCGTCGGGGTCCACCGTAGGCGCGGGCCTGTGGACGGCGAGCTATGGGCTAGCTCGCCGTCCGTCCGTCTTATGACGACGGGCCGTGTCGACGGCGCGTTCGTGTTCCACGCGCGCCTCAAAGAGAGTCAGCAAACAGGAAGGGGTCCGTAAGGACCGATGCCTGCCAGGGTTGCGGGACTGTTCGAAAGAGACACCGCGGCCCCGGAACACAAAGGGCAAAGGAAGGGACATGGATGGGTTTTAGTCAGTAAAAGTCTGACACTCCCTCCTGCTCAGCCCAGAGCGGGAGGGGTTATTTGATGATTTCCCATCGGCAAAAAAAAAAAAGCCAGTCTTAACAAAGGGGTATCGAATTACCCGCGTATACTCGTGTATACGCGTGTATAATACTCGTATTCAGGTGCATCCAGTTGGACTGGAAGCCAACCCTAATATAGTTGGGTAAGCAGATGATGATTTTTCGTCAATGAAAATGAATGACTAAATCACAATTCAGACATTAATTTTCATTGAAGTACCAGATAAAACATATTTTATCTTCCGTGGCAAGAGAAACACTACGAGAAAAAAGGTATCAGTATTTCTTTAAACTCTAAAACAACTTTAAAGTAACTCAGATGGTAGACTTTTAAGCATAAATAATTTTAAACTTTTGCTAAAAATACACACTAAACAGTATCATGACTATTCATGACGTAAGTTTTGAATTATATTCATCAGAAACAATTAATGAATTACACATCGATAAATACCTCCGCCATGCGCCCAACACTGGCAGCACTGAGCGACGACCGACCGCGGTCGCCACTACACTGCCATCTATAATTGGTTTGCTGCGCAGCTGATTTTTATCTCCAATTATTGAGTTTTCACGCCAATTAAATATTATCTAGCTTCCGGTGGAAGCCGCAACGTCGATATAATCATACTGTTTCCAGAAATGGCACAACCCTTAATAGTAATAAGTACGTTTATTGAATAAATGATTTAATTATAAACTCTATAGCTATTATAAGGTAGGTAATGATTGTAATACCACTTCGTTTCCGGTCTAATCTTACATGAATGGGTATGTAATGAAGCTTTTGCATTGGGGGAATAAAGTGGGTATGTTTTTAGAATCTGATACAGACGATAGATATTCCGCTCGTATTAAAACGTCATCAAAAATTATAACACGCACATTTTCATAAACTGGGTCAACATTAATCATCATTATAATTTCAGTCTGAAAAACCTCGTGGTCAAGCGTAAACTTTTTAAAACAGATGTCATTTGTTTCACGAGTCGACGTAAAAGGAATGGACGTAAAGGGAATGATTCCTAGTTGGTATACGCCTCCTTCTTGGATACAAGATGAAGCTATGGTTTTGGAAAAGGGCCTAGAATATTTTCGGTAGTCATGCTAATATTAGTCATTTGTTTAGTCATGATGATATACCCACGAATAATTTATAGTTAAAAAAAAAACACGCTGTATAGTGACGTCATTTTATTTCTCGTATTCTTCTCAGCAAACCCGTGCATTTGATACCCATATCATGCGAATGCATAAAAAATAACATTTTGGATTTAGAATGACGTCACTTAGCTAACCATGCATTGTCATCTAAACTAAACATGTAAGCAAAATTTCAGCTCAAACAGAAACCGGAAAATGAGTAAAATTTACCTTCTAAGATTTTTTTACATAGCAAGTTAGTTACAGTATAGTTACATACATAAAGCGTGTTAAAATCGATCATTGTTATCTTTGCTGTGCTTTCGAAACAAAACAATGGGGAATATATGAATTAATTTGTTAGTTTATGCTCTCGGCTTGAAAAAGGTTTTTATACAGTACGTACTAAAACATACCCTTTACATTAAAAGCAACACCTTCTCAGACTCCATTAAGGTACTATAACACAGTAAACTAAGTAACAGACTCACCATTTATCTCAGATACAATCTAAACTCTACTGGGCACCCATCCGGGCACTGAACACAAATAACTACTTAAAAGGTCAGCTTTCTCACTATTAACTTGTTCAGATGTAATGTGGCGTATTGATTAATGCGAGTTTCTTGCTGGTAGTGTGTCTTTTGTGGGGAAGAGAATGTTCCTAGATGTGGTGCGGTTTTTAAGTCTTTGCTATGAGTGTTTATAAAGATATTTTCGTTGATAGTGTAAGCTACGGTCCAGTAGCCAACGTGTCATCTCGTACATTTTTATTTTAAAATATCAAACGTAAGCCAAGCCGTACTTTTTGACCTAAATATGAGATTTTTAGAACTAGTTCTTGAAGAGGGATGAGCTTGGTTCTTCATAAGAACTGATAACTTTCTGTCATTAAAAGTGATAAGAGCGCGCGAGACTTGATGAAATGAATTGAAAACGATAATGTTTGAATGTTTTTTGTTCTGTGAGAGGACCGAATAAAGGATGATTTCCAACAAACGGCTCGCATTCCATCGGATCGGAAAGGATATGAATGTATGCGGTGACAGCCGATCGCGTCCGGCAGGATGTCGACGCATACGATCAGCTCCCTACAGTCGCTTGCGAACGTATCTGTTTCTGCACTTAGTCAAATAGTTTTATTCCTACCGTGTTGACTTGTTCTAATTCCGATCGGATACGACGACAGGCGATTGGAGCCGATCGCGCGTCACAGTATACTTTCGGCTACGATCGCATGTAGGGGAAGACGCCTGCGGCCAAGCTACTGGATGCGGCTTGGTAATATAGAGTTTAAATACTGAGTACACGATTTAATATCGTTTAAAGATTGTATAATCCGTTCCGACCGCCCGCCGATGCAATGCGAGCCGTTTGGTGGAAATAAAGGATTACTTTATTTGGTAGGTATTAGTGACTTATGCTGTACTAAATAAATACATGGGCGTAATTGACTTTGTATTCTAATTATAGCAAATGGTAACAAAATATGTATTAGAACAAATTTGAATACAATTTTTTTTCAAGGCTTTGTTTTATAAGTCTGAACTTCTGAAAGGTAAAGTTTGAATAGATGCTTTATTTGTCGATTTACATACAGAAAGAAAAACATACTGAATAAGACAGACAGACAGTTTGAATAAGACAGTAACGACCATAACAGTCACATTCTCAAAAATGTTAAAATGACTAAAGAGAAAGATCACGAAAATGCTATCACAAAACATGAGCATAGTCCATTTTCTTGGACATTTAGTTAAAACGACAGTAAGAACAGCTTCTTTGAAAAATAAAGGGAACTCGTACTTACACAATCTTCTTTACGGAAGACATTCTGTACTCATCTTTGTAATAACTGAAACCATCTCGAAATTCTGTTTAAAAATAACATTACACATAACAGCTTTAGCTTTGTCGAGCCGCAGCTTTACAAAGGGTTAAAAAAAGCTGTTGTAGCATTAAAACATGAAAGAAAACATCGCATTGTTCTGCTACTGAAATGATTCGTGTTGACAATAAAATAAAATTTTGCAAGCTTACTTCCGCAACTGCAACACGCGAAACAAGTACCTTTTTCTTGTTGCTGTAATCACTTCTGCTTGTTTATTTTATTTGTGGTCCCAGAATACCACTCAAAAATAATTATCGTATTTATAGGTGGAATCCGGGACCGCGGTCCCAGTCCCAAAAGTCCCCCGACCCAGCTACTTGTATGTCTCTTTTTTCTGCTAGTTAAAAACAATGCATGTACGGACTAAACAGGCAAGCTCAAATCTTTATGGTTCAAAAGACCATCTCACACACCAAAGTGTATGATGATACATGGAAAATCCTACAAATACCCTCTGAGTTTGTTTCTTCTCAGAGTATTCGGATAAGAAACAACGTCCTCATGTATTTTTTATATTGACGTTTAAAATTGTATACGGAAACCTAATAACGGAAATAAATAAATAAATAGCATTCACCACTTAAATAAACCTGTACAGGGTGCAACATAAAAAAAACGCAATATGTCGTG
This sequence comes from Eugnorisma glareosa, assembly GCA_947578425.1. Taxonomy (NCBI): domain Eukaryota; kingdom Metazoa; phylum Arthropoda; class Insecta; order Lepidoptera; family Noctuidae; genus Eugnorisma; species Eugnorisma glareosa. The sequence goes on along the minus strand of OX387960.1, from coordinate 10,203,441 downwards.
TGGTGTGTCAGACCATGAAGTCGAACAACTGCTCTATGACTTTTGGACATTCATAACTTTTATTTAGTTTCATCATACATGTCGATCAGCTGATCGCGTCAGTTTCCATAGAAAGTCTATAGATGTTAAGTTTCATGGTCCGAGAGACCACACGGAAGGTCTTGTGTTTATTATGTTACACCTTGTATTTAAAACTAATCACTGTTGACAACAATTGTTCTCCCTAGAAATTAATTTCTACAAGTACACCCACAGACATCAGAAGATCACTGTTTGCGACTGTATTTATAACCTGTCACAATTGCAAGTAACTGTCTTAACCTGTACATGGTCGCAGTCGTCACAACATAGTCGAGCACGGTTGGTGGATGTACAACATGACGCGTTCGACGCATTGTTCTCGAGCCTGTTCGTTATAAATAAAGTATTATCTGCAATAATAACTTGCTCGATTGAACTGAACAATACGCTCAGCGGACGTGTGGGCGGTGGATACTATCGACCTATTGACGGGAATTATATAGAGATGGTAATACTGTGTTCTGGATTTTTGGGCCCCATTAGTATATATTTTCCCTGCTTTGCTACCTCTTTATCAAAAATCTTGAAATTCCTTTCGCTACATGATAAAGACTATCGACCGGACACTGTTGCTGGTTGCTGGACTGCAACATTGCGCAAGCCACTGTTAAAAAACTTAAAAATACTAGAACATTGTGTCCTTTTCCTGGGGGGGGCACATTTAGAGTCAACATAATAAACATGAAACATAAGGCTATGAAACTGACTGATATGATTAAATCGCACGTCAACAAGTTGTGAATACACATAGCTAAGTAATCAATGTCTATCTCTCTCTGTAAAATAAGATTTGCTCTGAAATGGGAATGGAATTTTTAAACAAAGTGGCAGTGCCTATTAAAAACCACATAAAAAAGTAAAACAAAGCGATTATTAAACACAAAAATGGTATCATCATCTCCATAAGTATCCCATCAAGAACTCTTTGTTGAGGTCCAGCCTGATTTAATTGCGTACAGCGTTAATTGGCCATTGTCCTTTAATATTGTGCCCTCGCCCTGAGTTAACTATAGCCGATTGTTTTTGTGCCCCGTTGTGCCTTGTGCCCCGTGCGCTAATGTGCAGTCGTGATGTTTGCTTACCGTTTAGATATCGATTGAGATGTTTCGGGGTTCTTGGATTAATTGTGGGGTATTGTTTTAGATTTGAAGGGGAGGGGGGGGTTGGTTGTTTTGAATTGTTAGCTTCCTTTGCTTCATTGGGTTAACCTTAAATTCAGCAGATCTTTATGTTTAGGTCGGCTTCCAGTCTAACCACATGCAACTGAATACAGTACTTTACATGGAGCGACTGCCTATCTGACCTTCACAACCCAGTTAGTTCTGGGTATTCCAAGGCACGGAGGAAACTCGGAACGTAATGGGTGGTTACCCATCCAAAGACCAACCTAGCGTCGTAACCGAGCGTCTATTATTATTTAACTGTAAACTCCTCGTCTTTGACTACTAATTCCGAATGAAATAAATACAAAAAGAACTTATTGAATAATCTCAATGTGTGTGAATAAATCACACACAAAACAAGCAAATAAAAGTATGACGCCTATATAACGAAAACAATAACTTTAACATTCAGCTAGACAATAAGGAAACTGTCCACCACAACGCCGACCGTCCGTCACTCATTCAGCAGCCAGAAAATGGCATAATCTTCCAAATCTCTTAAATCTACAGATCGTCAGATTACGCATCATCCAACGCACTATTAAACAACACGGAAAGAATTCGCGGCAAAAAAGAAACATAATAGCTTCCAACGATGTTACAGGACAAAGGCGTTTAAGAAAACCTGCCTCCTCTGTTCTTTGAATCATATACATAATCATAATAATTAAATGTCGCAATGAGGAGCCGTGTTATCAGCCAGACGCAGAATGATGCTACTGGCCACTTCACGTCATACTTTTCACCCAACCTTTACAAAACACCCGTCGTACATTGCTGGCTTCACGCTTGTTTGCCCATCACTCTTTTGAACGTAACATGTAAAGGATGTTGCCCAAATATTTTTCATCGCCGATCAAAAAATGCCACAGTACAGGAAAGTGTCAGACCAAGAACCAGTTAGGCAAATTATCTGCGAAGAATCAGTGACTCCACCTGCCGTTCAGGACTGCGTTTATTTATTTATTTATGTATTCTGTGTTGCAAAGTTCGCGTGATGAGACGCAATGTATTGTTGTAAATGGCTTGCATGGCTACTTTTATTTTTACTTATTGACGTCCCTATTGAATAAACTTTGGAATGTATTAGAAATAGATGGCGGAGTTATTATTTATGTGCGGTTGTGGCTGTGGGTTTTTTGTTTTGTTTGAATGTTTTTTACATTTAATTATTGAGACTGAGCTCTAGCTTTGTCTCTATAAAGGGTGTAACAAGACCCTTAACGAAGCCGAAAGGCACTTGTTCTCCCCGACATTACGATATTTTTTTTGTTCTAGACCATACCTGGGAACCTTCTAGTTACGGAGATACTGGGGGTCAAAGTTTTTTTAAATACTTACTTCTTTTTACTCTAAGATTTTTACTTTAAACACCTCTACGACCCCCGTACTATTCAATTCATCCATCAGCACAATGAGAGCGTTACATTGAGTCCTACCGTAAATCATGATTCACCCCGAAAAAAAAGCTGTTACCCAGCAATAATTTTTGTGTAAAGTTAAGTTAAGTGTTAAGTTTGATATTCATAATGCTTGGTTGACGGCTTTGTGAAGGGTCTTGTATGTAAATAATTGATGCTAAAAGTATGAATACCATCTATTATTAATTTAAACGATAAATCATTATTTCAGAAGCCTTTAATTATGTGTCTGTAGACCTACAGACCCGTTATTACCATTTAAAATCTTGAGAGTTTCCTAAAGTCACTACGCTTATCCAGTGAAAAATATACACCACCATAAACAAAACTAAAACTCACCCATTTTCTTATTATTTAAATCAAGTAAAGTATTATTGTATTTTAGGTATATGACACCACGTATTTAAATATCCAAATAAAACACGAATTTTATTATTATTATCACTCCAAATTAAAAACAAAAAACGTACTAGAATAACTGACAACTTATTCAACGGAATCACCACTAAACAAATACAATAAACAATAAATACTGAGACAATAACAAATAGTTTTAAAAGCAACAAGGTATTAACGCTACGCAATGCTATGCAACATCGGAGATTTTTCAATCAGCCACACAGTTGGGTTTCTAATTAAAAGTATAATGATCCATCCTATAATAGTATAGAAAAACTAATGTTCCCATAACCAACATTATAATATTGAATAATAATTCGTAATTAGTAATTGTGTAACAAAAACTATTTACTATTTACTGGAGCATAAAAAGTTAGTTATTTCGAATTTGTAACTCATCTTCGTGACTAAATTTTATAAGCTTTTAGTTTTTAATGTGTCTAATTATTTATAAAGAATGATTGTTTATAGAAATATGTTATTTAAATAATATGGAATATTGAACTAATAAATTGCCTTCTCTGTTGAGAAGAGGCCTTTGCCCAGCAGTGGGACATTAATAGGCTGGTATTATATTATATTATAATATATATATTATATTATATATTATTGAACTAATAACATACAGTGTGTTCATTTATTTCTAAGTGGAAGATTAGGTACAAGCCAGCATATCAAGCTGCTACAATCTGTCAAATTTCTTTAATAGGCATGTAACTTTATCGCTAAAGCATTAGGTTCAAGGTTGATTGCGAAAATTTGACAGTTTCGGTGATGATGATGGTGATTTTTGGAGTGCCCGTATCGAACGCTGAATGTCAAAAATTATTGCAAATACAAAGTGCAACTTTTTTATACGTAACTGCAGCTTTTTGATTCTGAATCTCAATGCTGTGACATTAAATTACTTTTATTTGTTGCTGTAATAACTAACGTTTTTCTCTAATGATTTGCTATAACATCGAAAAAAAATAACCACCTGTATGTCATTGCTTCAATGACTGTAAAAAATGTAACTTGTTATAAAAAAATATGAAAAATTAATTTAAATTAGATTTTTTATCATTGAAGTTGTGCTATTTTCTTTTTTAACCCCCGCGAAACAGTGAAGTGCAATAACTTTTTAAAAGATTTTATTCGACTGTGGCAAAATATGCCACATGTGAGATCTTTTATGTTCCAAAAGATCTCACATGTGATGTGATTGTTCATCATAATGTGCCCATCAACCTCCATGTAAATTAAATCCAACCACAGCCTAGCAGTAAAATCACAACCACGTACACCCATCACGCATTATGCCTTGCCTTTCCCTCAGGATTTACTCTTCGACAGGTTAAATATTAATTACAATTGCTAATCAAAATCAATTTATTAATTTTCACTATCTCACATTAGTTTCCTTCGCTGAGTAAGTCGTAAATCAAAATCAATTAAAACAGTTTGAATTGATTATAGAGAGAGATTAATTCACATTATTGTATATTATTAGATATTTATTAATTTATATTCTGTATTAGTATACGGATATATTTATTGGTTGATTACTGAAGATGAGCTTGCTTGTGTAAGGTCAGTAAATAACCTACGACTAAGTTTCAAATCAATTTATTTAACACTAGATTTTGTACCGCGGCTTTGACCGCGTTAATTTAGAATTTGACAAATAAACTCTTAATACTCTAATAAAGCTTAAATAATGTTATAGTTCAATCATGATTCGAAAGACACGTGGCGCCATCTATTTATCATAAGAACTTTATTGTAGTTTTCCTCAGAGAACAGTACTTTTTTTTTCGGGATGAAAGGTACTATGTCCGTTTCTGTACACCTGACAACGTATATGTAATTTGAGGACCATAGGTTTAGTGGTTTAGGCGTGAAAAGGTAACAAACAAACTTACTTTCAGATTTATAATATTAGTTAGGAAGTTAGGATAGCGAACTCCCAAAGATTTTGAAACTTCTTCATGAGACTCATATTTGATACGCTGTAATCGTATTTTTATAACTTAATCCAAAAGCTAAGACATTATGTTAACTACAGCCTATCTTTAGTTGTAGCAAACTTTGTGTCAGACGCTCCTGTTTGACAATAGTTATCCATAAATTCATAGTTGTATAAATATCACTTGCTTCGGTGAAGGATAACATCGTGAAGACACCAGCATGCCTTAGAGATATTTGGAAAGCCAAGTCAGAGGCCCTTGGCGGCGTAAAAACTCTGACACCCGGTTAGGCACTAATCACACGATAAAGAAATAATAGTTATCCATTCCCCATACCAGTAATATGACTACGAAACTAACTCTGTCTGTCGATCTGTCAGATTTACGCCTAAAGCTGAACGAATTACAATGAAATTGGGCACTCTGGTTAACCTACTCCTAGGCAAAGCAAGGGTACTTTTTATCCCGGTTACTTAAGGACGGTTCTCGACATCCACGCAGGTGGAACCGCGTACAAAAGCTAGTGGGTCCAAATTAACTTATAGATTTATTCTGCGAACGCTACTTAGGTAAGTAACGTCATCAGCGCCATACAATCGCCTCCGATGGATGCATCACGCGCTCTTCGGCAATTATCAGCTGATTACACTCCACTGGACATAGATAGACAGGCTATGTCTGATGCGATACATTAAAGCTATGTTTTGGTATTAATAAGCGTAGGTAATTCTACACAGTTTTTATATACCAGCTATGGCTAAAGTGAAATACATAGGTGGCAGTGAAACTCAGAAAATAATATGTTATAACTTCGCCTAAACGTGGTTTACATAATGTTTACAGCTACTTCATAAAATGAAAGCAATACCTTTAAAATAAGAAGAAAATATCAAGAAGACCTGTTTATAAATGTGAAATCTTCGTGCTGCACTAAGGACGATTAAGATGAGACTTCAATCTTAACAGATAAGCGAAAAGACTGAGATTGTAATGCTCCATAATTATCTCTCTAGATTGATCCTGTTTGCGAATAACAATGAAAGTAACTTTATTTGTCATTAATTTTGGTTTTCTTCGGTTTCTCAATATTTAGCGTACCTAATTTAAACCGTCATGCCCGTTTTCACCAACACTAAATTCGTAACCTAAATTAGGCGTTCTGGACGTTTCGGAAAATAAACAGCGCACTTTTATTTATGAATAGTAGTAGAATAGTGTTAGCAGTGACCACGACCATAGGATATCTAAAATGCTTACTGATGTTTCTAATCTCTTCTAAATTAATAGGAGTGATCATAAAAGAGTCATGGCTTCATAATATCTGAAAGATGCGATTTTTCGAAAGATTTCCCTTCATAGAAACGCATTATAATTCCTTCTGCTAGACATATACGTAGAAAAGCTTTGCTACCATCGATATCAGCAAACAAAATCGAACTTCATTACAAATTCATTACAAAAAATCGTTATTGAAACAAAAAATCATCGGCAAGTAACATCGGTATGCGTTACTAAAACCAACACAAAGGGTAAGCGGGCACATTTGAAATGACAATAAAACGGGCAAATGAAATCGCACACTTAACCGTATCTCTGTCTGTGATGCGTTCGGACAAAGTGGTGGATTAAGGGCAGGGACAGGACTGAGTAGCGGGTCCGGGACGGATTGCGGAGAACCCATGTGACGACATCGGAAAGTCATGGTATCGGCCAACCATTCATTCTGTGCAGCGTTATTCGGCGAAACGTGCTGTCGCTAAATATTGGTTTCGACTAATAGTTATTTCGTATTACCGTTCAACGGTGAATCATGCTATCTGTAGACAATTATATCGTTCAAGAAGGGGGTTAGGGGCTCGTGAAAAATATATTTACCTTAATTCAATGCTTCTTAGTTATACTAAAATAAAGAGAACTGAAAGGATAACGTTCAAAAGAGAAGCCTGTGGGTGAATTCAGACTGTAGATGAGATAGGTTAAACGGTTTTAGAATAACCTATTTTTAACCTATTTCTCTACCACTATTGAAGAAATTCATGAAAAAATAACTTTGTAAAATTCATGATTTTCATTACGTTTATGGTACAAAAAACGTAACAAAATTAAAAGAAAAAGCATAAAACCAATGATGGTAAAGCCAAACAATGATTTCTTACCTATCAGTCAACAAAAACCTCCCATTAATCAATTTATCTTCAATGGTCTTCGAAATCCCGCTAGAAAACCTCAGACACCGCCCGTGTGACCCGTCCTAAAGCCTATGAAAACTAAGGACACGGCTAGTATCGTAATATTTGCAAATAATCCGCAAACTGGTAATGCTACACGGACACTGGCAACACTGAGGAGTCTCAGATAAAGAAAATATCAAGACTATTATAGCCCGTCGCACGCACGTCTGTCTCGTACACGATTTGTGTGGATAAGACACTGGAAAATTGATTTATGAAATAGATTTTATTTTTAGTATTCTTAGGACTTTTCAATGACTCATTCTTTTCAAATTATTATTATTATTTATCGTACTAATATCATAAATGTGAAAGTTTGTGAGAATGCGGATGGATGGCTGTTTGTTACTCTTTCACGCAAAAACTATTGAAGGGATTTGGATGAAATTTAGCACACAGATAGTTTATAATTTAGATAAACTCATAGGATATCTTTTATCCCGGTAGTATGATCCCGGGGGACAATTATGGAACTCCACGCGGGTGAAGCCAAGGCATAAGCTAGTATTAGCCGTTATCCCTATTTATTTGGAGTCTCCTATATTTCTTATAAGACGTCATCTCGGTAGTCACCTCATTTACAGCCATATCATCTTCCACACAGCCCATCTATCATGTCTTTGATCTTCCCTTACTTTTATAGCCATCCACATTTATACTCAAAACTTTCCTTACAACATTTACCTTCACCACTTTTCAGTCAACGAAAAGTAATTTCTCAACAGCATGTAAAGCCAAGTCAGAAACCCATCAGTGGCATAAAATTCTGACACCAGGTTAGGCACTAACCACACGATAAAGAAAGAAAGAGTCACCCCGGTACGTTGCCACTTTCAGACATCCATGCCTGAAAGCCTTTGAAGTTCCTTCCAATTTTTATGATTACACGTCCATTATCACAAGAAGTAAATATAAACCGTTTCAGGTACACCTTAAAATATGATCTGAATTACCTTTTTGCATCTGTTGTCCCACGTAATCCATTACAATCCCTAGTCACCTTAACGAAAGAATTTCTAAAAGAAATCATAATACCTACTTCATCTTATCCACACATTTCCAACATGTCATTCGACTATATCTTTTGTAGTTTCGCATCCAGCGGCCTGTCATACTGCGGGGCTTAGCGAATTAACACCGGAGTTAAGTTGCATTATGTACTGTGCCTTTTGCAATGCCGCACCTCCTGATACCTGCTGCCGTAGTGAATTTAGAACAGCAGGTAAAGTTGACACAATACTGAGCTACATTGACACAAGGGTTGAGTTGCAGGATGTACTGTACCTACCTTTTGCAATGCCGCACTTCTTGATACCTGGTGCCACAGAGAAAATAGAACAGTAGGTTAGGTTAACGCAACACTGAAATATACATACTTAGAAAATGAAGCAGAAACTTAATGGTGAATTACGTGCGACAAAATTATTTCTTTGTAAGACAAATAGCTCATTTTTTACCTTATTATTTTTTCGGAAACGTCATCGATAACAGATTAAAGATGTCGAAGCACACGGCAACGTTCATGGCATTAGCAGACTTGAAAAACGGGGAGCAAGAAGTCTCGTATATACCAAACACTTACTGTCATACTCACTGGTAAGTTTTACGACCATTAATAAAAAATGTGTACAAGGATCTTTCGGCACGTGGCTCGAACCGGAATTAATCGTGCTATCTAGTTTGAAATATTTCGGTTTAAAAAATGTCACGAATTTTCACCAATAACGCCCCCTGTCAATGACATTAAAGTGCCAAAAGATTCTTGTAGTACAGAACTAACACTACCCTACTTTTAAACACCTCCACTGTGCCATTAACACAGCTAGTGTTGTTATCAATGTGTTGTATGTTGTTATGTGTTGTACAACATGTTAAATGTTAATTACACACATACTGATTTGTGTAGCTAGCCCAGCTTTTGATATTAAGTCCTAGCTTTAATTTCCGGCTTTACATAATGTGCGGTAGGCAGTTATGTAATGGTTGCATGCTGATTCGCAACTATTGTTGGTTGCTGGTTTATTGTAGGAGCTGGGCAGACGATGGATTAGGCAGATTTATCTTAGACAAGTCGTGCCCTGAGGTTATGCCTGTGAGTTTACTTTCTAACTATAATTTAATACACTTAGCATGTGTTCAAAACAATAATTTCTACGTTATTTTTGTTGCAAAAACGCATTCAACGAAAAGACAAAATTTCATTTCAGGCTTATTTTAAGTGTGGAAAATCTCCTTTTATTGCCAACTGTACAGATTCAATAAATCTAAGATGCTGCTGATGCAGTGGAAGAGGCTGCGTTACTTACGAGTATCAAACCGCCTAAGAAAAAAGATTACGTTGTAGATTACCAGTATATTTGCTAAGAAAAAGTTTCAAGAAATACCTACATAACTACTTAACTAGGTACTACTAACTACGTCCTTTACAAATAAGTACACAGTTATGGCATCAGATTTCTAATGAAGGTTTTAAGTATCCTTTGTCACCGTAATAGCACCGATATTTATCTCCTCTCTCCTGCAGTTAAACTTTATAACAGTAAAAACAACTGGTATTCATTAATTAATTAATCCACGACAATAGTCACCAATTAAGAGTTGCACACTGAGAACGTAGACGTCAGCTAAAAGGCCAACTTAGGCCGTATTAATACAATAGATAAGTCTAAGATATTCGTCTCAACGGTATCAAAATGTATTTTATTTCACCTTTCTTTCAAAATCGTGAGAAAAAACTCAAATAACAAAGGTCATCAGATCTTTAAGCAATTAAAAATAATTAAACCACACACAGACACTTCAATTTAATTCAATTTCCTATTTAAATTTCGTAACCACGAAACGAAGTCTTTAATTAAAAACCAAACATAATCAATTTTAAATAAACCAATATTTATAACCAGGTTCTAAGCTTAATAAGTTAACCATTCAATTAATTGGAAGTCGGGCTTTCAATTTAAATAAAGGGAATCATTAAGGACAGATACAATTCTTCAATCGGATCATTAATTAGTCAATTAAAGGGCAGTGTCTTCCTTATTTTACCTAGTTGAGTATTTCAAGCAAATGAGGATCATAAATTACGGAACAATCGCATTTGACTTAAAGACGTAAGTGCTCACCGGCAAAATGGATTAAGGCTTTGGTGATAAGGTTAGCGATTGGCGGATTGCAAATAAACTAATTGGTATAAGTGCATGCTTTTTTTTTAATAACTACTTGAATTTTGTGCATTGTATGAAGATTTGGATGCGGTTGCATTCATATCCACAAGCAGAAGGACCAAACACTTGTATCTTTCAGGATTTAATCGAGACAAATTTTAGACCTGTGCTGGTGGCTACATACTCAACTAGTCTAACACCATTTGAGTTTCATCGACACTTAAAGGAGAAGAAGCAGAAGAAAGAAGGACATGACTGCAGTCATCAAAAACTAAGAAGGTCTGAAACTAAATTCTGTCAAGTCTTTAACAATCGCCAAAACATTCGCCAGGCGAATAGTATCTCGTTAACAAGAACTAAGAAAAACTTCGACTTCCTACCTACTGAAACACTATAATTAAATCGAAATCTAAACTTCTAAATAAAACCAATCCTATTTAATTTTTTCCCACACTTTCCTCGAAATCGACTTTCCAACTCGCTCTCTCGCCCACAGTCAAACCACAGCTCTATAAGCATTGCGTGTCGAACCAAAACGTATAACTGGACCCTATTAATACGAACGCATCTGAATGGCTTACATTGTTAATACGAACACTGTAACCTAATGTATCGCATAGGGCTTCTAATAAACGCGGACTGCGAATTAAATGACTTGAATTGAGCCCGATGGTGCATATTACTAAGAAGAAGGACATGAGTATGTTTTTGTCAGAGTCTTAACTTCGTAAAATAAAAGCTCTGTGACTCTGTTACTAACACTCATTAAAGCTACAAGGCTCTCGGCTAAAATCAAAATAAATGCCATTGTCTGGTTTTTTCAAAACAATTTCGGGAAAAAACCACAAATGTTGACAACCCAAGATGCAACAACATAGAGCAGTACATACGACGACCAATCAAACTATGCTAAACCAAATTTAGCGGAGCTCTCCTTGTGCGGGCAGCTCATACAAAGCGAGATCAGGTTATACTGGATATGTATAGGTTGATGTGTCGTCGTGTGTATAAGTAATTCATCTCTTAGGATCTCGCGCAGGATGTTGCTGATGCGTTTAACATTTGAGTAATCTAGTTTTCGATGCCCATTGTGAAACTTGCTACATTTTGTTATACTTACGAGTATGTATAACCCTGTGGATTGACGTTTTTGTTTTTAAATACAATGTCGCTAGCAAATTGTCCGGAGCTTGATGCCCGACCAGTATGATTTCATACTTGTCAATGGCAAAATTGTACATAAAGCACAACCAGCCTTTAGGATTTAATTTGCAGGAGGCAACTGCAGGCAACTATATATATGTATTCAGATTAACAAAAGTAAAAAACGATCCTCCTCCTTTTGGAAGTCGGTTAAAAATAATGGGGAAACGTAAACGTGAACTCCACTAATTTACACCATTTGTCTCGAATGTATGAACCTCAGTCTCTGCCGGAGTATCTAGTCAAGTAAAATTACTGCATATTATATGCATTATCATGTTAATATGCATCAGTAGTCGATATCAGGTCCAGTTTGCATGCACAAAGTTTGGAATGAAGTAGATCCAGGTTTGAGTCGTGTTGCAAAAACAGATTTGTACGATTTGTTTTTGTTCTGATATAATAATGCGTCTAGGATTCTGATATTGTATTAATTTTAGCATTTGCTGCGATGTAATGGTGGTATTATTCGTTTAGTCTTACTATGTGTCATCGGTTCTATCTCAAACATCGTATGTGTGCCTTTGTATTACAAGAAATAATGCAATCGTTGAACTATAGTGGACAATTTTACCTGTTTTAGTACCTGTTGCTAATGACGTTGTTTCTTGATTTTAGAAATATTTTGGATGGGATTAGTCATACGAATATGCTTCTGAAATCAACACGACTTGTCGAATAAACTGTTAACTAGGCGAAGCTTTGCATACATACATAATCAGCCTTTCATGTTCCCACTGCTGGGACACTCGGCCTCCTCTCTATGAGAAGGAATGGGCTATAATCCACCACGCGGGCCCAGTGCGGGTTGGTAGATGTCACATGTCTTCGAATTTTTGGTTCTAGGACATGCCGGTTTCCTCACGATGTTTTTCCTTCACCGTTTTGAGAGCAGTGGTGATGAAATAAATTACACAAAGTAATGCGCCAGCCTGGGTTCGAACCCACGACTTACTGTTCGTAAGTCGGGGCCGCCACCACTGGGCCACCGCTGCTTTGCATACATGGTCAGCTTAAAATATTGGCATTGGGGTCACAGGCCGAGGGAGCGATTTTTTCCATGTCCCACCATAGTGACCGGATGACCTAACTAAAATTCAGATTCAAGAAGTTGACTAAAAAATTCAGGACATTAGAAAATGTTGGGCGTAGCTATAGGTATTTCAAACATAACTTAGAGCTACTGACGCAAATCGCAAATATACCCAATTGTGTGACTTACCTACTGTAAATAGTACATATATGTATATCACAAAATATTAAATAGATAAGTAATCTATACTTTACTTACTTACAATATGAGGTAAAATTTGTTTGTATGTTTGTATGTAGGGGGTAATCTCTGGGTCTACTGAACCGATTTTGGAAAAAATTTCACTAATAGGAACCTACATTATCCCCAAGTATATTTACAACGTGCCCGTGGGATAATTTCCAACAAAAACGCGAGCGAAGCCGCGGGCAACAGCTAGTTTATAATAATTTACACTAGCACTTCACTCGCAAAAATTGTGATAGTATGCATGATATAGGAAGGGGTCCGAAAGGACCGATGCGCCTGCCAGGGTTGCGGGACTGTCACGAAAGAGATACCGCGGCCCTGGAACACAAAGGGAAAAGGAAGGAACATGGATGGGTTTTAGTCAGTAAAAGTCTGACACTCAAATAACCCCTCCTGCTCCGCCCAGAGCGGGAGGGGTTATTTGATGATTTCGCATCCGAAAAAAAAAAAACTGCATGATATAAATATAATTAATAATGTAGCTTTCTACCATAGTAAAAATTATAACATCACAAACTTTACCACTTTATAATATTCATTAGTATAGATTTTAACCTTCCGAAAGTAAACAAAGAAATGATTAGACCAAAAAACTTCCATAGCAACCTTCCGAACCAGTCAGTTAATGAATAAAATCAACCATTCGTTCCCAGTAGAGCTGACACGGAACTTGTGCCTACAAAACAGTTAGACGGTCGACAAAGGCATCTAGCCTCGTATAAAAATATCAAGTCGCTTCTCCAAGCCTTATATGCTGCACAATAGTAAACGTGCTTTGCGGGACACGCTAGGTAGGACGTAAAGTGTTGCGTTGCTGGGATATATATTTTTATATGTATTTTATATGTTTTGTTTTTTTTTTTAATTTTTTATAAGGATTTTTAGGAAGTGGTTGATGATGGATAAGCTTTATTGGTTCCTATGCAACAGGTGATTATAATTTGGACAGCATCACACTTAAATTGCTCGCAGAACGGATGGCCGATGGGGTCGAAATTTTCTGCAGTGGCGACCACGAAACGGAAGACGTTGCGTTAGAATGCCTCCCACTAGGTGGAACGATGACCTGGTGAAGGTTGTGGGGATCCGCTGAATCCGCGACGTACGAGACCGGTCAATGTGGTGACACTTGGGGGAGGCCTATGACCAGCAGTGGACGTCTTTCGGCTGAAATGATGATGATGATGAGTAACATCACGTGAAAAAATGCATAAACAAGCATTTGGCAGTGCATATTCCAGTGCTAATTATGTTGATAATTACCAACAATGTGCAAATACCAATATAATTCCGAGTTCATCTAATTTTATCTATTTGTAAGCAAATTTATAACGCAAAACAAAAACGTAAGACACCTCAATTCGTAATAAGTTTGTGTGCTTTCGAAGATATAAAAAAACTGTTTCTTCTAGATTTTTAATAAAACTGGGATTTGGGACAGAATCTAAGATCATCGAAAGTTTGAAACATTGAAGCGATTTTCACCACCAAAAGCAAACTTAGCATCGTCACCGTCTGGCTTGGCAACTGATACACACGAAGACCGACAAACGTAAAGGACACATTCCAACCATGAATCCAGCTTCCAGTATTACTCGCACAATACCATCAAAATAATTATCCATTGTGACAAAACCCTCAACCAAATCCCTCTACATCCTAAGTCCGTGCGTGTCTTCAGTAGAAATGCGAAAATCAGTATTTATTGTCTAAGTGACGAGTCGTAAATTGTGGAGACGACTACCAGTAGCATTGTAGTGCGCAGGAGTTTTATTGTAGGACTTATTGAATACGCCTTGCGTTGTAAGGGAAATATTTCTCTATTATATTGTGTTACTTTGTGTTCTGTTGTGAAGATATTTTTGTTGTTTTCTTGTTGTGTACTTTGGTCCAAAAACACTTAGCAGCAGCTGTCTATTTATTTTTTGTTTGCCTGTGTTATATAGGTACTTAGGTCTTTTAATTTTCCCTTAGTAACGTTGTCCGTATTATTTTCTTGAGTTTTTCGACAATCTTGAAGCAACGATTTTGAAACTGATCTTTGAACAACTTGTTTTGACGTTTACAGCTGTAGTAAGACGATTTAAGACTTACTGAAAAATATTCATGTACTTATCATATGTTTTTCTATTCAGATTTCTGTTGAGTGCTTTTGTTTTATTTTTTGTGCCTTTGATCCGGACTAGGCTGGTCTATTAGCTACGTTCTATTATTGTCGTCGAGGTTTATTTTATTATCTACATTTTAGTACTAATTTCCTTTATTCACTTAAACATTTCATATTACTCGTATTTAAATTTTTAAATATTGTAATATAAATCATTTGAAAATATAAAAAATAGGAGCCCACCGAGCATCGGGATCGGGAACAGGGTCCGGGCTACCGGCGGTCAGGGCTCTTGAGAGCGGAACCTCCTAACAATACGCGCTGTGTCCAGAAGTACTGCTTTCTGAATCAAGCCCTTGATCCAGCTGCCTAGCCAAAGCTTCCACAGATGTTAAAGTCACAGATTTCTAGGCAATATTGTACAAGTATTCAATTTGTCGTAAGATTCCATACGAAAGTAATATTGTCATGATCATTCACCTTACCTTTCAAAAGTCATAGCCAATAGAAAATAGTAGTAGGCCATCGATCTTGACCAATGCTTGAAAACATAATGATAAGTATTATTCACAAAAGAAGCAAGGTGCCTTACAGAATTTTCCATTAACTTTTATCGAGACACAATTTCTTTATTATAAAAATAAAATAATAAATGGAAAGCTTATAAAAGGACTTTAATAACTAATACTACATGTTATTATAATTCTCAACAAATTCTCGTGGAATCGTAAAATTTATTCCCATTCAAGCGTATTAAAGGTTCTCGTGTCAAATGCACGCTATGAATAAGAAAATTTTATCGATAATTAGTTGGTAGTATAACTTTTAACAATACGTTCGTGATAGGCTAGGAGCTAGGGTTCAAAAAATACTTGGGATTTTAACACACAGAAGGCGTGGACTAGTGACAATTAATGCTTTCAAAGCGTTTCGTTGTAGCTGGTAGTTTATTTCAAACCATTACTTTTTTGACTTTCCACCATAGTTATCGTTCGTAAAATGTATTTTTTTTATGTTTAAGTAACTTTTTATCAGTGATTTTGGGATTTTTAATGGATAATATTATTATTATTTCAAATTTTATTTATTGGCCTATCTACAATTGTTACACTGTTTATTCTAATAATACAAGCATAGTGTACAATAATATGATGCGATAGACACAGCATGAAAAAAAAAACTAAATTATAACAAAAAAAAATACAATATTAAATAAAACTTATTTAGAAATAACATTTTCAAAAACAGTGGGTAGCTTAGGAAATACAGTAAGTAATACAGTAATACAAAGATGACAGAAAAGAAAAGAAAAAAGTCAATATTGTGGTTAGTTTTGATGGACTTGGCGCTTGAATTTTTGAAGTGTGGTGGAAGAATATCTATTGATTCATCGCAATTATTAAGAAGCCTGCAAATTCTGGTTATGGGGGAGTTGGATCCTGATACAGTTTTGCGGAATGGTGGACGTAATAGTTTTATAGGGTGACGCGGATAGTTGTGGACAAGATTAAAATTAAACTTGCTTAACAACAAATTAAGTAAACACATAATTGAGAGGAGCAAACATTACGTTTAGTTTTTCGTTAAACAACTAATCCATAAAACTGACCTAGAATTTAGAGACAATTTTAATTACTAGGCAGTCATTTGAAATACTTATTAGTAATAATGTGATTTTTCTCTCAAGATAAGCACATAAAAAAATACATTAAAAGTATTACCACATTTATCAACGATACATGTCTTTAAAAAAATGATCTCAACTCTTGGTTCAAAAAGCACTATAAAATTAAAAATAGTGCCCCAAGGCGGTACCTTAAAGTGCATCCCGAGCTTAATCGTCCTCTATGAAAACCGTATAACTGTCTCTCAGACAAATAAAATGAGTTTTTTACAACACCGTCTGTCGGCAAACCTGGGACGATTTTCATTTTATTTCAATTGTAATTTTATTATGCATTTTCTATTATGGGCGCGTTTTTATTTTTATTCGTTTTTTTTTTATAAGAAGATATTTTTTTAGATGCCTATCTCTTTGAAAATTTACAAGGTACGTACGTGTTGCGAATATGGACAGGTACTATTTGAAGGTGATTATGAAAGGAATTGAAGATCGATAAAAGAAACTTCTGCAGGATTTAAATTAACTAATTACCACTTACCTAAATTGCTTTTCAAATCGGACATGATTCCAAAGCTATGATGACTTTTGATCAACTCCGCGTTGACGAGTTGGAAAATTCTCGAAAATTCTCGAGAGATTATACTCAAGAGCCACACGATTTATCAAGTTAACTCTGCCATTACTTCGATTTAGCTAGACTCTATATTATTTGCATTATGAGGGCTAAAATCTTAAGCCCTGAGTTTCACATTACTCAAAACGGAAATTAACACCTAGTTATTTTAAATGGAAACAAACAGTAGCGACAAATTAAAATTCCCTCTCACATTATAAAATTTACAATAACTTTAAGATAATTACTATAGCTTTAATATCTCTGGAACAATTAATGTCTATCACGTCGGTCTGCCTCGGGCGGCTTCGGGCGCGGTCGGCTGCGCTCGGTAATTGCCCTGCGTGGACGCAGCCTCAAGCGACTGCAACGGCTACCGTCTCTGAAGTAGAGAAAACAATTTGTTTTAGTAAATAGAAAAATGATTTGTAATGTTGTCTCATTATCCTATTAGTTAATTGGTTTTGGAGTGATAGTAATTAGCGTAGGTGGGGTAAGCAGTGTGATGGATTGATTGATAGCTGGGACTAATAGACTTATTGCTATGTCAATAAATTGGCATGATTTCCTGTTTACGTTTAGTTGCGTTGACATGATGACAAATTGTGCATAAAAATGTTATTAATGGAGCAGGGTTTTGCTCTGATGAAGACTTGAGCTTAGCCATTTGTCATCCACTTTCAAAATATATCTACCTACTGATACAATAACTTAAATAAATACTTCCATCTAAATCCATAGCCCTTAACAAATGGCCGTATATTCCTAAGAAACCAGCAACCTTTAACAACCTAGCTTCCAGTGCTGCTAATTGGAGGTCACCTGCAGTAAGTGTAATGCGAGAAGGAGGTTCAGTAACCTAAAGAGCAGTCTCTTTGCTGCTCTTTTTCGCCATGGCAGCATAGACAAGTGACAATCAAATTTCCAAATGTCTTTCAAGAAGGACTTTAAAAAAAATTGACATAAGGTTTTTAGCAGCTTACCTACGACATTCCGATCATAATTTGTTTGGTCCGTCATTCCTTAGCAACTTACCTTACGTTAATGCATAACATAAGACTGTATTAGCAGTTCAAACTAAAGCTTCGTGACTCTAACCAAAATATCGATTCTCGGCATTCAGTAACAATTTCTTTGTGTTACAAAGAAATTGTCACTGAATGCCGAGAACCTCTGAGTTTTATACCTGAATTTCATTGTCATAGATCAAAGAAAGGAGTATTCGAATGCCTTATTGTTTCACAAAACTAAACTACTGGCTGGTTTTGAGGGAGGACCAAAGGCCTCAACAGCAAAGCCTGTTCCAAAAATGTATGATCTTCAGTGTTGCCAAAATAGCCACAGTCATCTACCCCTCTAACGTCGTAATGGCCCAGAGGTTAAGGCCGCCTCTCAAACATGAGGTTTTGGGTCCAAATCCGGGCAAGTACCAATGTGAATTTTTCAATCCATATGTACCTACTTACTAAGTTTATCTTGGACATCAGAAACATCGATAAAGGAAATCGTCATATAAGTCTGAAATCGCCAACCCGTCTTGAGCAAGCGTGGTGATAAATGCTCGTGCCTTCTCTGTATGAAAAGAGGCCTTTGCCCAGCAGTGGGACAGTAGTAGGCTGGTATTATCATTATATTTTATCTACCCCTTCGCAACCTATAAAAATGAAGCCACAGTAGAAAAAACAAAACCAGATACTTACTCATACAATTATTACGCCATCGAAAAACCTAACTGCCCACAGATTTATTAGCAAAGATAGGTAATTTCCACATAGATGACCACTAATTTATTCATAGAGTTTCGCAGTGTCCCGGTTGAAACTTGGTAGTCTTGGTACCCAGGCTCTGACGCTGCCCCGGGCGCCTGTCTTGCCCCCAATTACGTCACTACTTGTCCAGATATATGATTTGTCGGGAATTTTAATGAAGTCTTGTGGATCGCTTTCCAACCTGTTTCTGTATCAATGTTATCATGAGACGGTTGTGAACGATATTCGGTGAAGTTTAGTCGTGCAATTATTCTGCCTTGATTTCGGCTGTATTGATATGGTTCTTGATTATATCGTTGTGTGGTCCAAGGACGTGACGAAGAAAGGGGCAGAATCAGGAAATTGATGAGGAGGAAAAATTTCATTGACGTTGTAGTTTGTTTTACAAGCGATCATTGAATTCGGATTTCGTTTCTAATCAAGTTTTTTTATTGATAAAATTGTATTGCATAGAATGGTGCAGTTCTAATTTTTTTTCGTATTTAAAAATTAGGTTCGTAGACAATTTTTGGAAAAGTTCATCTCCGAATTCAGCTATCATCGACGGTTTAAAATTGTAACGGCATTTCAGCTCCGTGTAACCCTTGAAATTTTCCTTTACGAGGTTAAGAGTTGAGAACAGGTCTAAAACGCACATTAACTCCGCCATAAGTACCGTTGAACTTTCAAAAAGTACGTAAAGTATATCATTATGCACCGGCGAAATTCCCATGAGCGAAACAAAATTTTAATTAAACACAAAAGCTCGTTTCGGCTTTATCTTTCAAAAGAACAATGAGTGCAACAATTACAATCAACAAGGCCCACTGCTCTTACGGGACTTCGGAGGAAAAAAAAGCATTGGAATCGTGACCCGAATTGCTCTTTTTGCACCGACCAGCACCGATAATGGCCGAAATTTGCCGAAAGCGAACGGATTCGGGGTCAATTTGATTTATTTACGGTTTGATACAGTTCCGCGTGGAATGCATTTTTTCGGACAATGTGACTGGAATTGATGAGGCAGAAAGGTTATTGGTGTCGGGGTGTTAATGTAATAATGGTAATGATTTTGATAATGACATGGCTGGCGGTGGCGGTGTGCTTATTGTGTTCCCACACTGACAATGTAATATCGGTACTCTGTCAGTACAGTAACTCTAAGGGTAACTCAATTATTTTTTGTAAGGTAATGTGTCGAGCCTTGATTTAATTGACAGCAAGAAGAACTCTGAGAGCAGCGGTGGCACAGTCGTGGCAGCCTCGACTTACGAACAGTAAGTCG
This sequence comes from Eugnorisma glareosa, assembly GCA_947578425.1. Taxonomy (NCBI): domain Eukaryota; kingdom Metazoa; phylum Arthropoda; class Insecta; order Lepidoptera; family Noctuidae; genus Eugnorisma; species Eugnorisma glareosa. The sequence goes on along the minus strand of OX387960.1, from coordinate 10,183,171 downwards.
TGGGCTCGAATTCGCAGGCGCATTACTTCGTGTAAATAATTTCATCACCACTGCTCTCAAAAACGGTGAAGGAAAACATCGTGAGGAAACCGGCATGTCCTAGAACCAAAAAATTCGAAGACATGCGACATCTACCACCCCGCATTCCAGCCAGCAGCAGCAGTCCAGCGCGGTGAATTATAGCCCATTCCTTCTCATATAGTGGAGGCCGTGTGTCCCAGCACTGGGAACATTATAGGCTGATTATGCTATGCCTAGGCTAAGAAGAACTCTTTGACAGGAGTTCTGAAGGATGGTTCGAGTTAAAATACCTAGACTAGATACATAATATAACTATGAATGTTATTATAAATCTCATGTGATTTAAGAGTGTAGTTCTTTGCTTTCTCTGGTGATTCTTCAAAGCCACCAACTACGAATATTTCTTCCTGTCAATTGTGAGATGGAACAGCTCAACTTTACTGATGATCTTAAATTTTTTCCGGAATCTAGGATGACGTAATTCTTTCATAAGTTCTTATAGCTTCAGATTTTACAGATCTACTTCGTATTAGATCATAATTATTAACAGACAACTCCATAACCTCCTTTCAACATAAACTCGCTCTGCTAAAGCCACTAACAACAATATCTCCTCTTATTTCAAGACAGGCCCAGGTGGCCGGCCAGCCATCGCCCGGGGACGCACTTATCCGTTTCAAATCGGCACCGTACGCAACGTTGGTACACCTCCTACCGTTGTCAACGAGGTGTCCTATGGAGATAATGGTCTTCGTATTGTGGTGCAAATGACTTTGGATGGTGTGACTTTTAGCTTTAGGGTTAATATTGAAGGTTAAGTGGCCTGTGGAGTTGAGTATTTGTATCTTCTTGATGAAATATTCACACGTTACGATTGGTACTGTAAACTTTACACTAAACAAATGCATTCCAGTGACATATTTATTTTGGGACTAAGGTTTTTTTTATTTGTAATCTTCATCAAGAAGAAAAAAATGTGATGGAAATAAAATTGGCGGATTTTGTTTCCGTGCTTATTCTGTGCCGGAAAAAACAGAGTATAATTTCTATTGTGTGCGTTTTGGTATTTCTAATATCTTGTTTTTTTTTTCAATAATAGAGCACTGTTCTCACACAGAGAAGCCATATTTATCACCACGCTTGCTAAAAGCCGATTGGCCATTTCAGACTTGTGTGAATAGTAAGTCTGAGTCTCTTCACGATGATGAGACTTTCACTCAATAACATAACATAACATCACTCCTTGTAATCTCCGACGGGTTAGGCAGAGGTGTACCTAACAAGTAAACCCACATTTCGCCAGTTATGTGAAAGGGGGCGAGCCTATTGCATCAGCCGGGCACAAATCCAGACTCCGTTGGTGCTACTGAGACACACTGCCCGACCCGGGAATCGAACCCAGGATCTCATGGTCAGCAGTCGGGCTTGCGGCCACTAGACCAACGAGGCGGTGGGACAATAATGGGCTCTTATTATTGTTTAGGTACATTAGATTACTAAACTCTAACTGGTCACATCTACACATATTTTACTCTAATTAATGCCCATCTTCCCACATGTGACACAGCTTTTTCTAACTTATTTGTTTGTTGTAACTTGATTGCCATCGCGTGATGCCGAATGCAAATAAGCTTTATTTATTTCGATAACAATGTAACATGTATAACTTTATGCGTGATGGACGAGTCATGTTTTACAAAACGTGTTATGCTGTACCTATTTGTCTTTTGTTTTAGTGTGTTTCAATTTTTCAGCGAACTTTTTTTGTGAACTTCTTCAATGAAACCGAATCGTGTTCAAGAGTTAGTGTCAATATTACTCAACAATGAAAGGAGGAGGAATTCGTGGCTAAATCTTTAGGTTAAGCCGTGCTTAATGTGCTAGGTCTGGCCCGTGGATGGGTGACCACCTGTTACATACCGAGTTTTCTCTGTGCCTCGGAAAGCACGTCAAGCCATTGGTCCCGGCTGTCATTTGTACATCTTTGGCAGTCGTTACAGGTAATCAGCAGCCCGAAAGTCTGACAACCAGTCTTAGCAAGGGGTATCGTATTTCCCAGTACTAACTGGATTGTGGTCGTTGTAGAGGTCAGATAGGTAGTCGCTCCATGTAAAATACTGGTATTCAGCTGCATCCGGTTCGACTGGAAGCCGACCCCAATATATTTGGGAAAAGGCTAGGCAGACACTGACAACTCCTGTAGATACGCGTTTAGAAATTCTTTAGTATATTTTACTTATTTCGCCCGATTACAAGACAGTAAAAACAATAGACCCATGGAAATCAACTGCTGAATATCTACAAGGTGTAAACGGACCCTCAAGCATTCTGTACATCAAATCAAACTAAGTAACCCTACGCAAGCCAAGTCAGAGGCCCATGGGCGGCCTAAAAACTCTGACACCAGGTTAGGCACTAACCGCAGGATAAAGAAGACCGTACGCAAAAATGGTTGCTGGGAAACAACTTTTTTTTGGGGTAAATATCATGTTTAATGGTAAAATTCAATGTAACGCACTCAAAACATTGAGCTGATGGATTCATTGTAAAGTAAACGAGTCATGAAAAAATAATCTTAAAAACTAGTATTCAAAAAAAAACTTGCACTGTGATGACTTGTGTTGGAAATTTGACCCCCAATATCTCCGTAACTAGAAGATTCCCAGGTATGGTCTAGAACAAAAAATGGCAATGACGGGGAGAACAACAGGTACCTTTCAGCTTCATTAAGGATATTGTTACACCCATTAGATGAGTGCACTGATCACCACTGTGCCTACCCATTCATGACATACTGGAATAAAGTTGATATTGTGCTATTAGGTATAGCTCCCGCGTCAATCGCTTGTCTCTTGAAATTACCAAAAATCAGTCTAGTGGACTATTACCACATAATTATGTACATAAACTAAATAAATGCCTTTAATATTTTCTTCTTCTAAAACCATGAATGCGCGTTACAAAACACATTGCCCAAGCGCCAATCGCTTGACAATCTATCAAGCAGTATTTAACAAGTCATTTCCCTCAATCAAGTATGACTCACTTGCAACTAAGAATAATCGTGGACCCCCACTAAGATAATACTGAGCTTTAGAACTGCAGGTTCATTCTCAATGGTAAAACCCGTGGTAGGTTCGTTCATTCTCAATGTTAAAACCCGTAGTGATTGGCAAAATCGTGTATTATTTTTAAACTAACAATAAAAGTAAAATCCTTTCCTTAATTTTTCTTTTATGGAAACTTTCTGGGTTATTGAAATGTGGGAAAAGCAAATCTTGCAGTGAACAAATAAGAGAGACTTTAGATTTCCTTGAGGTTGACTCCGCAACGATGAGCCAGACCATTTGCCCACTTGCTGGAGTGCCCGAAGTATCCCTGCACCTGCACATTAGAGCTCTTGAAGAGAGAGTACGCTACTGACGATGACGTCGACATTAACGCGGTCCATACGTACCAGTACGTATGGCTCAATTTTTTTTATTTAGCGTGCCAAGTTATCGATACGTATGAAAGAATAAGAAAAACGAGGATCAGGCCGACTATGAGCGGCTGGTATCTAGGTAGCTCACACCTTGACTCCTGAGCTTAGGGGTGGATCCACGAAGCTACAAGAAGCAAAGATGAATGACACTTGGCATAACTTAATACCGATGTATATCTTAGACTCCCAAGAAACGATAGACTTGTGGACACACTTAATATGACGATCACGGTATGAGTCACTGTTCGTATCAAATGTATCTTTGTAGATAGATTGATCTAGCTTAATCTTAGCTAGCTTTCTTTCAACCATAGATCATGAGCACGCACCACGCAGTGAACGTCCCCAGATTGCACACAACATTCCCATATCATTAATAGCTGCCACCATAGTATCAAAGTTTCATATGAAATCAACTTTTTAATTCCCTTAAAGCGATTTACATTTCGCTAAACCTGTTTATCATTACTTTATATTTTGCCATGGGATTAAAGCCTCTATTAGAAAGAAGATAGAGGTTATTTTCTCCGTTAATGTGTGTAAATTGTGTAAGTAGAGAGCACCATGTCTAAACCACTGGCAGTTTAGATTTAAGTATTCTTATTTATTGCAATTTGTCAGTGAAACGAGATTTTAAACTTGTTTTAATTGCTGGCCGCTTAGACGGTGGTAGGGTTGGACAAATGGTTTGCTGATCTAACGATTAAATGTTTTTATTTCAGAGATTAACAATAACAGCAGGAATACTTTGTACATCTGAAGGAACTCGTACTCAAGCAAGGGTGAGCACGGAATAAGGTTTTGGTGAAGTAAAGTATGAAGTGTTACTGATAAATTGGAAAGAATTCATAAATAAATCATACCTACTTCTACATTTCCTATCAGGAGGGATATTTTGTACTGTAGATCTTTTGTAATACAGTCACACTGAGTTTAATTTCGTCGGTGTAATCCATAATGATAATTGTAAAAGTTTTAATAACGAATATAATTATAATTAACAAATTCTTGAATAAATCTTATGGATCTCCACTTCATGAATTATGTAAAGACGACTCAGATCATTAACAACAGTAATTTCCTTATCGGAGAATCCACATTTAATTAAATTAAGGCCCGCGCTTAATAATTATAATTAATTATTTTTTTATTCTTGCAACCCTGTCTTACTTGTCGCCGTGGAGCCGGCAGCCATTTTGTTTTGTTTCCCGCGCGCGCGATATTTATGAATGTAACCGCAACACTAGCGCCATTGATAAATAATCGACCACAGTGGCTTGAAACAGGTGTTCAAGATAGCTACAATGATCGGACGCGAGAAAATTACAGAAAATAATGCCAATTAAAGAGCTAAACGGCACTTCTTGCCTGTCATTGGTAATTAGATTGACAGAACTGACAGCAAACCGTGAGAGGTCGTAGGCTTACCAATAATAACAATACTAGTTTGTTGGAATATCACCCAGTTTTTATGCGAATATATTCGAGAGACACGCTTGTTATTGTTCTAGCGTATAATGTCGGTAATTTATGATATAATTATATTAATTGTTTAACCTACCGCGTTGTGAACAGGTGATGAATACATTCTTGCGGATAAAAATTAATGTTCTATAATGTGACAACACTTTTGAAGATCAACAATGTTTAAAGATTATAATTTTGTGTCATCTATAAGGTACCGTCATAAAAATAGCTGGACAATATTCACAAACATTATGTTTAGGACACTTCGCAAGATTCAAAAGCGATAATTTTTTTAAAAATATATTTTGACAGAAGTTTTATGGTGTTACGAACTAAATAGTACATGTTTAAAAAACCATAATATAAACGAGAAAATCGTATATGTACTTACGATACTTATACTATAATATCTTTAGCCCCCAAAGATACCTAGACACAGTAACAAAGTCATCAAATTACAAATCTATCGAACAAATTCCGATAGAACCCGACAATCGAGTCAATAGATTTATATATCAATCAGCGAGCAACACAAAATATTGTCAATCACGTCAATCAATTGGTTTGTCAATCAGAAATACAAAATATTGTCAATTTCCCTTTCCCGTCCCTGTTTGGGCAATTTTACAGCGGATATTAGGGGATCGATTGTTGACAAAAATTTATTGATACATTGAATGCTTTTGCGTAGCAATTTTTTTTTTTTTTTTTTAATGGATGAAAACAAATATCCGAAAACGGGTAGGTGTTTGGATTTGAATTATTTTTATTTAAAAGTCCGCAAAGCTGGGCAACGTAAAGGATAAAATCACAGAGTACAGTATTAGAATCAGGGATAAAATGAATAAGTATTATGCCAATCAGCAGAGTAGATCCTGACCATAACCGAGTTTGGAAGAACCGGTGGAGGATCGTAGCATGAAGGAGGAAGTCCCAGATTATCTCTTCTCTTGTCACCCAAAACCAACCTTTTTCCCGCCTCTTTTACTCGACCGTTCTGACAGTCCGGTTGCGTTCGGAAACGCCACAGGTGCTTTCAAACATGTTTGAAATTTGTGAAAATCCATATTGACGTAAAACGAAAATAAGATGAGTCACTCTATACTATAATCTATCTGGACATCTAAATAAAATTGAAGTGTATGTTTGTCAGATCAAAATCACAGCTTTAGTGAATGCATAATATTATATGTATAATTAAACATAATTATACATTTTAACATTTTGCTTTGAATTTTTGTCAGTTTGTTCCTACTAATCTCCGAAACGGCTGGACCGTTTTTGACGGGACTTTTGCTGGCAGATAGCTGATGTTATGAGGAGTAACTTAGTACTTTCATTTACTACATTGGGTTACGGTTCCGTCAAAAAAAAACCATGAAATTGTTAAAATCTGATTCAAATAGCGAAAGAATTTCTTTTTTATAATTTCATGCGGACGGAGGTTTCAGGCAACAGTTAGCTATATAATACAGCTGAAGAGTTTGTTTGTTTGAACTACTACTAGAACAGAAAAAAGCGGGACTTGAAAGATTCATGTTGCATTTGATAGTACAATTTTTGAAGAAGGTTATATAGGCTTTTTCATATCACGCTACGACCCTTAGGGGCCAAGCTTCGGGTGAAAACGCGGGGCTAATCTTTATATCGCTCATTAAATCGTCATGGAAACCATTGGATTGTTGTGTCGCGAACAAGGAACGCTTCATTCCATAGACAAAATCAAACAAGCAAATGATGTACAAGTACCTGTCTGTGGTTATCAAATATACAGAAAGAAAAAGTATAAGTAGGTAGGTACAACAAAATTACAAAAGTAATAAATAAAAAAAAAAACAATTAAATTAGTCCTGTACGAAAACAAAAGATCTTATCTCAGCATGGTGCTGTAACATTTAAAAAACGTCACAGCGCTGGTATTCTGATATAATGCCACGGTCAGACACGAATAAGAATATAAAAAAAAATATAACGTCTACAACGAATAAACAAATATAAATATGTGAAGTAAATCGATTAGATGAGGAAATATAGTGGATGAAGAAAAGAAAGCTACCTAAAAGGTTACCGTGGGATTCTCTTCTGTATAATACAAGTATGCTAAATGATGGTTATCACCACATAACATACAAGAGGACCTAGATAAATTACTACCTACATTACTCTAACATCATCTGCCTAGCCATTTCCCAACTATGTAGGGGTCAGCTTCCAGTCTAACCGGATGCAGCTGAATACTAGTATTTTATATGGAGCGACTGCCTAATTTCTTATCTGACATCACAACCCAGTTAGTACTGGGTAATACGATACCCCTTGGTAAGACTGGTTGTCAGAATTTCAGGCCACTGACTACCTGTAACGACAGTCAAAGATCTACAATTGACAGCTGAGACCAACGGCTTAACGTGCTTTCCGAGGCACGGAGGAAATTCAATATGTAATTGGTGGTCACCCATCCACAGACCAACCTAGGCAAGCCCAGCTTAACCTCAAGATCGATCCGAGTGGCTGTTATTATTTAGCCAAGAGCCCCTCTACCTACTTTATTCTTACATTGCAAATAAATAACAGTTTATAATCCAACGAAAAGATCATCAAAATATTATACAATCTTGTCAAAACATACATTTCCAGTTTGCAAGTTATCGATAAAGCCGACAATGCTAAGCCGCTTTGCTAACTTAAGCCAGGACACATGTGCGGTGCATTAACTTAACAATAACTTGAGCTTACCTCATCATCGGCCGGGTTCTTAGCGAGTGCTGCGTTTGAACGGTTGCAAACTTTTTTTGTGAACCAGGAGTGGAATGGAGGAGTTTAGTAGGTAGTATTTTTTTAATAAAACTAATTTTAAATGTTAACAAGTTCTTTCTAAGTGAACATCATAACATAAAGTCTAAACTATGGATGATGTCTTAACTTGATGGGAAAACTATGGTCTTTTGTACCGATCGTAAAATGGTTCCTACATTGTAATGTAGGAAGTTACACTTACCTGTAGGTTAACTTAATAATAACAGTAAGTTTATAAGTTTTTAAAATACACATTGATGGTACTAAAGTATATATTTATACAGGAATAAAAAGAACGAAAAGAGGTGCGAACTACATTTAAGAAACCTTACCGTTTGAGCAAGTATAAAGTCCCATTCACACATAAATCAAGATAATAAAATAATTTCAATGATAATTCACAAATTATTTATTTAACTACGAGAACTTTCCTCATCCTCTACAACTCAAATGTATAATTGCATACTTATATTATGATTACATCTAATTGACTTATCTCATTACAATCAAGGCAGTGATTAGTGGAACGTAATCAGCTTGATTATTCGAGTTTACTATCCCATGTGAACGTAGCATCATCGGGACCAAGTGCCGTTATTTCATTGGCAAGTAGTCACTCCCGATTTATTCCAGCTTGCAGCGTTAATGTGTATGGTAAAAAGTTATTTGTTCCGTACATTAGTATACAGGGTAAATTTTTCAAGTGGACGTGGATGGCCAAATCCGAAACTATGAGGAATAGCGAAGAATGCTCAAAGGAGTCTCGAGCCTGATTTTGATGAAAACTAAAGCTGCATCATTAGTGTTTTGAAAAATCAATATTTAATCGAATCGAACCCATTGATTTTGGAAATAGAACCACACTGTATTATTACACCATTCGATAGTGTCGTTAATAAAGATCAAATTCTGGAAAATAATTACTTTGTCATTATTCGGATTTGGCCATCCACGCCCACTTGGAAAATTCACCCTTTATAGACCATGACTTAATGTAGGCTTATTTGAGCGCTACATACGTGGTTATTAAGACATCTTGTGCCTATTTGACACTCGAAACTTTGACTAGAACAGATCAGATCCGCTTCTCAAGCACATCACAAGGTATGACGGGCCTCCTAGGCTTCGAGAGAGAGGTTCTAAGAAAGCTGCGAACTTCCGGAATACGAGTGTGATAAACGGCAAAGAAGGTCTTTACCTTGCATTAGGATTATTATCTACGGAAAAAAAAATAGAAAAGAAGAACAGAAAAAATATAGAACTATGCTGCTGGGGTCACTAGTACTCTCATCATCCCCTTGTAAAAAGTAATCGCGATTCTAAACATAAATTTAGGTGGATGGTTGAGCAAAGATTGTAAATTGTGGTACCTAGTGAATTAATCTTAATTTTTTTTTTGTCTCCTTGTATCTCGCGCTGCTGGGCAAAGGCCTCCTCCATATCCCCATATTCCATGTACTCTTCTCCTTCACCACCTCGTACGAGCCTTCGTGATGCGGGTCTAGATCATCTCGCCACCTCTTTCTAGGCCAGCCTCAGCGGCGCCGTCCATCCTCAGGCACCCATCGTGTTGCCCAGCGGTCCTTATGCCTGGCAGCGTTTTTGCCTAATTCTTGTTTTTGAGTGTAGCGTAGTGTTCCGTAATTGTTTTTAAATAAATTAGGTTTGGTACCTTCAGCAATTGCCAGCTCATGGCACGCAGGTAGAGTAGTTAGGTAGGGTAGGTAGGTAGGGTAGGGCAGGTAGGTAGGGAAGTGGAGGTAGGTAGGTAGGGTAGGGTGGGTAGGCTAGGTAGATAGGGTAGGAAAAGGTGTATTGCAAAGCATGCCGGGTAAATCCTAAATCAAGTTCAGCAAAATGGTAACACGACATTCATTGACTGTAAGGCAGTACGTATTTCCCGGGTCAGCTAGTTATGATAATTATAATAAACACTTGGGATCGCGTGAGGGGGAACTGCAGCTGAAAACACGTTTCTTTATTTGTATAACACTGTACTGGATTATTCTTGAGACTTACAATTTTATTAAATTAGATCAATATGTTATATAAGCAGCTGATAACTTGAGATCTAATTATAATAAGCAGTCATTCTAGTTAGCACGATATACTGTCCCGGACAAGCAAATAAAGGATTTATATTGGTCAGTTGAAAGCTTAATGCTTTTAAATTCCATCATTAATTTTAATGAATAGCAGCTGATGGTGTTGTGGAGGTAGTTGGTAAAATGCTAGGCAGATATTTGAGCTGATAGTATAAGATAGGTAGAAAAGAACTGCCTCTGACAAATAACAGAAAAGTCCCATCCAGGGAACTTTTCAACGGGGCTGCGGGCCTGTTCGAAAGAGATACCGTGGCCCCGGAACACAAAGGGCGATGAAGGAACATGGATGGGTTTTAGTCAGTAAAAGTCTGACACTCCCTCCTGCTCAGCCCAGAGCGCGAGGAGTTATTTGATGATTTCCCATCCGAATAAAAAAAGGAACCTTTCAATGCGAAAAACATGGAAAAGCAATAGACAATCCATAGACAATCTTACCTACAGGACTTCTAGGATATTTTGGCGCTCAAATGACAGTACCAGAGAGGTGTTGTTGTTGATCATTTGAAAATTGATTTGTGAAATAACAAAACATCACAGGATTTCTTTTTTTTTTTTTTTTTTTCAGTAAAGTATAGCCTAATACAATGTCAGCCATTAGGGGGTGTACAAAAAGGCTGCAAAAAAACTAAATGGACTCCTGACTTCCAAACTAGGTAAAGAGCCTGTATCTTGGAAATCAGTACAGTTCCATGGACAAAAATTTCGTTACTAAAAATTATAGAATTAATAGATGACAATTCCAACATGACTACAAATTTTAGATATTAAACATTAAGCAATAATTATATTAAAACTAACTATTAAAATAAAGAAAATTAAAAATCGTGAAATAATTAAACAAGGAATTTAAGTGTGGTAGTATTTTGTGTTTGATGTGGGGTGTGATAGTGAGCATGTGTGTGATAGTGTGTATGGGTGCTTTTGTGAGTGTGTTACTGGTGTAAAAAGAGTGTGTTTTGATGTGTACGCAATTTTTTCTGTTTGTTAGTTCAGAGAATGAAGATGATGATGATGCTAGTTGATGATGTTACTTCGGAACATTTAAGATTTTTTCTGTTTGAGAATAATCAAGGTTAAGGAGCCATCATGTGACAGTTTGTTTGCATTTTTGCTTAGTTAGAGGATAAATTGTCAGTGCCTGATTAATTTTATTATATATATGGCCACCTAAAAATGTGAAAAATCTCTGCGCGAATTGAGTACGGCAGGCTCTGTACTCGCAAGCTGTATGTTTCCTCCGTCTATGTAGGAGAGCGATAGGATCATAAGTCAGACGACGATGCATTTTGATGATGGTGTGGTGTACGTAATAGTAGGTACCACATTTGGCCAGTTTTGTTTAAAATCCATGTAGCAGAGGGTGAGAATATTGTCATTAACCGGGAACAAATCCAGACTCCGTAGCTGCTGCTAAGAAAATACTGATGGAAAAACCCAATAAGAATTTACCCGACCTGGGAATCGAAGCCAGCACCTCATGCTCGGCAGTCGCGAATGCAACCACCGACCAACGAGGCAATCCAATTGTGAAATGTATTGAAAAAAAACACATGATGGAGTTAGTGACGACTTTATCTATGCACCAAATAACCAACAAAAACCAAACACCAAAAAACGTAAACTCAACGTAAGATACTTTATAATAATATGTCTATTCATTGATATTGTCGTCATTATATCGTACAAAATGAGTACATACTACGACAACCTTACATTATAACCATCAAATTAAGTCTCGATGACGTAATGATGACGTTGTTTCTGCTACCGATATTAATTCTAGCTATAAGCCTCTACAAGATGGCCGCAATGATAGGGAGCAGATCACATGCTTCAAACGTCTGAATTAACGGTGTATTTGATTAGTCATACAGTGTAATTGTGGCCTAAGGGTGTGTTCAGACGATGCAGATCCGGGTGGCCGGGGAAGTGGCCGGATCGTGGCTTTGTTCATCTTTACTTTACACATTTATTTTTAAATGTGTAAAGTTTCTTAAATATTTCATAGAGGTAAATAAATTTTAATTTTGAAATGCAGTACATAATTAAAGAGAGATATTTCTTGACGGCATATAAAGTTAGGTCGGATGTCCATGGGTCTTAAAAAATCTGACACCAGGTTATGCATTAGCCACACGATAAAGAAAGAAAGATCGAAGAAGATAAGCGAGCCATTGGTATTGACTACACGTCTGCGACAGCCATAAAGGATCTGTCATACTGGTATGAACGAATTCGCGACCACTTGCGGATAACGGACAAATACAGACAGATAGATACTCCTGTTCACTATCTGTCAGTGTCTAAAGTCCGCAACTTGTCCATACTGCTTTTGTGCATTTACAAATCGTTGTGCGTCTGAATTTAACTAACTGACTAAATAACACGTTTTAATACCATTCATGCCACATTTTTGCCGCTGTGTGGTGTTGTGAACCGTCTGTATAAGCATTTAGATTAGACATGTTGCGGGTTGGGGTTTAGAATTATGTGATAATTATTGTATTACGGGTATTATTTTCTGTCTGTGTATTGAAACACAGTCATTGTCATTGGAATTTAATGCGGTAGCCAATGTATGCAATTTAGATAGAAGGAAATAAAGTGGAGTATGCACGCATACAGTTATGTGTGTAGGTAGAGTTAGGAAAGATACAAATCATGTAATTCCAACTTTAAAAAAAGATGATGTTCTATAGTCGATACTATTTTTGTAAATACAGGACTAAAGACAGGCGAGTCCTTTATTTATTTAATGATTTTACTTTAACTTACAAACGAAGAAAGTAACGATGGATGATTTGGCTAGATAGGAGGTGACTGCTGAGATGCCGAGTAATAGAGAAGTATGGAAGAAGAAGACATGCTGCGCCGACCCCACATAAGTTGGGATAAGCGCAGGAGAATGATGATGACTATAAATTACAACGGCTATCATCAAGTTGCCGAAGAATTGTCAAACTGAAGTGGCAGTGGGCAGGGCACATTGCCCGCAGAACGGATGGCCGATGGGGCCGAAGACTTCTGGAGTGTTGACCGCGAACCGGAAGACGTTGCGCTGGAAGGCCTCCCACTAGGTGGACCGATGAACTGGTGAAGGCTGCGGGGATCCGCTGGATGCGAGTCGCACGGGACCGGTCAATGTGGGGACACTTGGGGGAAGCCTATGTCCAGCAGTGGACGTCTTTCGGCTGAAGTGATGATGATGATCATCAAAATTATATTTTTTTTAAAAAGCTGTTATAACATTAGACCAAATAATTACATCGTGAAAAGCTTCTTTTTACTGCTACTTCGATTTACTAAACAACAGGTAAAATGAACAGTTAAGAGCGGCCAACCCGTCATAGTTTTCATACAAACGCTCGTACGTGATTATGCAGTTGTTACACATTTATCTTTGATTTTTTTTAACTAATAGGTATTTTGTGCACTATATCTAGGTTTCAATCGAAGCAAAAAATAAAATCATTGTCGAAACAAATTCCGTATAAGCTTCTAAAAATGACTGTTTTGCACAAATTTTACGTGAACTTTGGCCGTTCATAATGTACTCATAAACTCTAAAAGTAAAGAAAACATCTCGATAGAAACCTTGCACATGTAATGGAGATTCTTAATGACAAATATTTATTTCACACTCTTGTAAGACTTATTCAAAAACTCTTATTTCCTAGAACAAGTTTAAAAAATTTTCGAACACTATTTTTTGATCAATGTGATCGCGTCTGGCTGTATGAGGTGCGCGGGAGACGAGATGTGCGGGGTTTGGGCGGGGTAAGACGGGGGAGTTGAAAGAAAATCACCGCTGTGGCCATAGAAATATAAAAAACAGGAGAAGTGGCAAGGGGGCGTGTCGGTGACGCAGCGACGAGCGCACGATAAGCATGTCATAGGGCAAATGGCCGTCTCCGCGAACTAGTGTGCTTTCGACCGTGACCGTGACAACTTATAAGAATGCCGTGTTGTTCAGTAGTTTCTTGTAAAAATCGAAGCATAAACCAAAACTTTATAAATCATAGAATCACTTACTATATGTATGTACAAGTATTTTACTATATTTGTCTTTATTATCACAAATCGTAAAATACTCGAATTTCTTGCTCTTACTATGTTATTTCTGTTTTCAAATATCACAGCGACTGTACAAGTTTTGCAATAAATACATTGCTCCTTATAATAATAATAATAATAGCTGGCAACACTAAACGTCAACAAACGTCTTGCAATTTCATTCCATAATTTCAATTAATAAATAACTATTTTTAAACAGTCTGGAACCCAATCTCCCTTTTATATATTATCATTTTTCCATTTCCTAATTGTACACAATAATATGAAGCCATTTTATAACAAAAAACACCAAAGAAAAAAACTGTGATCAAGAATGACGTCTGTCATACATAAAATCGGACTACAATCTACAATATGAGATCTAGATAATGTTGACGAGATCAGCTGCTCTACGCGCACGCCTATCGCCTCCGGACCCGTCGCTCAGCTCCGCCTCGCCGCCGCCGGAACCCAGCCCCATCGTGAGCGCTGTGACACCGGCCGTGGCAGTTGCGTCGAGCTCGAGCGACGAGTATTTCTCTCCGCCTACGACGCCACCACCAGTTCGTCGACGGGGAGGACGCCGGCCGCCGAACGGCTTAGGACCTCGAGGCCCACCGGCCTCTGATAGGGTCCCAGCTCCCGGCGGGAGTGTGCAGCGCATGCGATGGACGCAATCCATCAATGAAAACGTCATGCGCTCATACTATGGGGCTACAGAGGGAGGAAACAACCTGACTGCGTACCGTGTTCGGATGCTCTCTCTGTTTCAGGTGCTTGAGCCAGCTGTCAACGTGTCGGCGCAACGACTGTCGGATCAGGTGCGAGTCATCCAGCGTAATCGTATGTTGGGTGACACCGTACTTGATCGCTTGCGGACTGAAATGCAGAGTAGCCATGTCATTACCACGCCGTCGCAGGCTGTGGTTCCACCACAGTTTACCACACTACCAGATCGCGATAACGACGTGAGTAATGACATGGTTACTAATGTAAGTACCCAGTGCAGTGAGGATATGAGGAGTGCTTTGGAGTGTGCGATTCGAGAATATCGGTTCATGACTCCCGAACTTAGACCACGCTTACCTCGTTTGCCCATGCATAACAAAAATAGGGTGCTGGTGGCTGTTCTGGATTCGCAGTTGTCAAACTATTTTGATAACTGCGAAAACCTCACCGATGCTCATTCAATCTTGTATTGTGCGGCTGTTGCGGCATGTCGTTTAGCTTACGTCAAATTTCCGGATGACAAAGCTAAACGACCAAAACCAGCCGTACCAGCTTGGCAGTACAGGATTGAACAACGTATTGGTGGGGCCAGAGCACTCATCGGCAGACTAATCTGCTTCAGGGAGGGCAACACTCGCCCTCGAGTGATGCGCTTTGTGAGGCGGGCATTTGCGGGGACTGATATCAGTCCTCGAGATTACATGTCCCGTATCACAGAGCGCATCGACTTCCTGAAGCAGAAAGTGTATGCATGGGCAAACCGTATTCGTAGGTATATGCGGCGGGTGGAACGATACACTCAGAATCGCACATTCCAAAGCGATGAAAGGTGGGTTTATAGAGCATGGGAGCGACCGGACCAAGGTGTGTCTGACACGTGCTTACCGGATGATGACGCCATGTGTTCTTTCTGGCGCAGCATCTGGTCGGTGCCTGACAGTCATACCGAGGGCGAATGGACAGGGGAGGTCGAGCGAGCGTGCGATCCAATACCAGTAATGGGGGTGATCATAATCAGCCCCCAAGATGTAGCTCGTGCGGTCCGTCCTTTACCTAATTGGAAATCTCCAGGACCGGACGGGCTGCATAACTTTTGGATTAAGTGGATCCAAAGATCGCACGCTCGCTTGGCAGCCCTTTTCCAGTCAGCGTTAGAGTCGGGATCGCTCCCCGAGTTCCTGACAACTGGAATAACCCACCTGCTCCATAAATCGGGTAGTACTGCGGAACCCAAAAATTATAGACCTATTACGTGTCTCCCGACGGTCTATAAAGTTCTTACCTCCATTTTGAGAACTAAAATCACTAAACATATTGACGAAAATTCTGTTATGTCTGCTTCTCAGAATGGATGTAGGAACGGGTCCCGTGGTACTAAGGAGCTACTCCTCATTGATATGGCCATTAGCCAACAGGTTCGCCGTTCCCGAAGGGATCTGTCGACATGTTGGATAGACTATAAGAAGGCCTATGACTCTGTACCACATACATGGCTCATGAGGGTGCTAGAGTTGAATAAAGTTGATGCAACTCTGCGCACCTTCCTGATTTCATGTATGGGCCAATGGAGGACAGTCCTTCGCTATCCAGGATGTCAGCAAATCCAGAGGAATAGCGAGCCAATAAGGATAGAGCGAGGAATATTTTAGGGTGATAGTTTGAGTCCACTTTGGTTCTGCTTAGCCTTGAATCCTCTTAGCACGCTGCTGGAGGATTCAGGTCTAGGCTATCGGTTGAAGAGAGGTGGTAAAGTTATATCTCACCTCCTTTACATGGATGATCTGAAACTCTTTGCCCCCAACGATTTGCAACTGATGGAGCTACTGAAGGTAACTGAAACTTTCAGTAGCGCCATCAGGATGGAATTTGGTGTGGACAAATGTGCGGTCATGCATGTAAAGCGAGGGGAGATTGTGGAATCTGTGGGAACCCAGCTCTCGGATTCCATAAATCTTAGATCCCTCTCAGCAACCGAAACCTATAAGTATTTGGGTATGTCGGAAGCGCTGGGCATCAATGATGCTGACATGAAGCAATCGTTGAAGGAGCGTTTCTTTGGCCGCCTGAAAAAAGTATTTAATAGTCTTTTATCGGGCGGAAATAAGGTGCGTGCCTTCAACGGTTGGGTCATGCCGGTTTTGATGTACTCTTTCGGTATACTCAAATGGTCTCAAACAGAACTAGACGCCCTGGATAGGAAGGTCCGTACATTGTTGACGACATATCGAATGCATCACCCACGTTCTTCGGTTATGAGATTGTATATCCCGCGGAGGTGTGGGGGTCGAGGCTTTTTAAACGCTAAGACTCTCCACAATCGCGAGATATGCAGTCTCAGGGAATATTTCTTAGAAACCGACGTGGGGATGCATCGAGATGTGGTCGCAGTGGACAAAGGCCTCACCCCGCTCTCCTTGGCTAAAGAGAACTGGCGCAAACCTGTAGTGCTTGACACTAACGACCGCAGGGAGGTATGGCAGAGTAAGGAGCTCCACGGACGCTTTTTCCGGGCTCTACATGGGCCCGATGTAGACCTATCCGCGTCCGTAGCCTGGCTACGTTCCGGGGACCTCTTCGGAGAAACCGAAGGTTTTGTCTGTGCAATTATGGATGAAGTTATGATGACGAATAACTACCGGAGATTTATTGTGAAGGACGGCACGGTTGACATATGTCGGGCATGCCACCGTCCAGGCGAATCAATCCGTCACATTATCTCCGGGTGTTCTCGTCTAGCTAACGGAGAGTACTTGCATAGACACAACCTTGTAGCCAGGATTATCCATCAGCAACTTGCTCTAAAATACAGCCTTGTGGAATCGGAAGTGCCGTATTATAGGTATGTGCCCGACCCAGTTCTCGAAAATGGCAATATCACATTGTACTGGGATCGATCCATCATCACTGACAGGACTATTGTAGCCAATAAGCCCGATATAGTGGTGGTGGATCGATCAGAGCGGCGCGCAATGATTGTTGACATAACGGTCCCGCATGATGGGAACCTCGTGAAAGCCGAGAAAGATAAGCAAATCAAGTATCTTGACTTGGCTCGCGAGGTTGTCGACATGTGGGATGTGGACTCAGCGATCATTGTACCGATAGTCGTATCAGCCCATGGCTTAATTGCTAAGAGCCTCGATGAATACCTGAGGAGGCTCTCGTTAGGCAGCTGGATCAAGGGCTTGATTCAGAAAGCGGTACTCCTGGACACGGCTCGTATTGTTAGGAGGTTCCTCTCTCTGGAGCCCTGACCGCCGGTAGCTTGGACCCTGTTCCCGATACCGGTGGGCAACAATTTTTTATATTTTTAAATGTTTTTATATTGTTTTTATAAGAAATATTTAAAAATGTAAATAATTTGTACAAAAGTTAAATAAAGGGAATAATAATAATAAAGCTTTATTCATTCCACACAATCAAACAATAATCAAATCAAAAGAAGAAATAATAACAATAAATATTAATAATAATCAAATAAAAATTAAATAATAACCCTAATTATAAAATCAACAAATAAATTACATTAGATTAAAACATTCATTATTATTTCCATTTTAAATTGTTGAATTTTATATAATAAAATTGAAAATTCAAATAAATGTAATTATGATAATACGCAATCACGACTAACTAACAATTAAACAATAACCATAATTTCACAAATAACAAATAAATTCCAAATAAAACATTCCTACAAATTAATTACATTAAATTAAAACATTCCTTATTATTTCGATTTAAAATTACTTAAGGTTATTTCATTTAATAAAATAAAATTGATATATTATATGTAATTATGATAAATGTAATCATGATTAACAATTATAAAATAACATTAGTGTGTGGACCCCCTTCGGGTAAAAGCCTCCTCCAAAGAATTCCACTTTTCTCTATTCGAAGCGGTGGCTATCCAGTCTCGTCCAGCATTCGCTATAATCTCATATTGCTCCTTAACCGATACCAAAGTTTGTCGCTAAGTGACTGGACAAGCAATGTAAAAATCACCAAACGATACTTTTTGAAGCATATGCATCGCGTAGTCCGGCCACTGCTTTTTGCGACGAGTGACGTGCTTGTAAAGATTCAACTAACGTAGGCTATCGACAATGTCGATTGAGGAAAGAAATATTGCTATTATATTATCATCTATTTTGTTTTTCAATTTTATCAACCATTTTAACCCGGTTGGAAGATCGATGTCGAATAATGTTTTTGACGTATTTTGGTTATTTTACAGCGTAGTAGAGAAATGCGTAACTAATTTTCGTAAAGTAAGTTACTTAAATTTCAGTTTAATAATCGGTGCGAGTGTTTTTGGCTGTGAATGATCATATATTATGATGGCTTAATATATGACAATTCCGACCCAATTCCTGTTTTCACCAACACTATGTGTCACCTAAGTCAATGCCTAATGCGCGTTTTCACCAACACTAAGTGACACCTAACTCAATGTCTAAAAAGCGTTTTCACCAACAGTAAGTGACGCTTAACTGAATGCCCACCAACAAAAAGTGGCACCCAACTGAACGCCTAGTTCCTGTTTTCACCAGCACTAAGCGACACCTAACTCAATGCCTTAAGCCCGTTTTCACCACCAATAAGTGTCACCTAACTCAATGCCTTAAAAACGTTTTCATCAACGCAAAGTTACACCTAACCTAAACGAATGCCCAACTCCTGTTTTCAAAAACACAAAGTGGCACCTAACTCGATGCCTTAAGCCCGTTTTCACCAACACTAAGTGTCACCTAACTCATTGCCTAAAAATCATTTTCACCAACAGTAAGTGACGCTTAACTGAATGCCCAATTCATGTTTTCACCAACACAAAGTGGCACCTAACTGAACGCCTAGTTCCTGTTTTCACCAACACTAAGCGACACCTAACTTGATGCCTTAAGCCCGTTTTCACCAACACTAAGTGTCACCTAACTCAACACCTAAAAAGCGTTTTCACCAACAGTAAGTGACGCTTAACTGAATGCCCAATTCCTGTTTTCACCAACACTAAGCGACACCTAACTCGATGCCTAAATTCCGTTTTCATCACCAATAAGTGTCACCTAACTCAATGCCTAAAAAGCGTTTTCATCAACGCAAAGTAAACCTAACCTAACTGAATGCCCAACTCCTGTTTTCACCAACACAAAGTGGCACCTAACTCGATGCCTGAAGCCCGTTTTCACCAACAATAAGTGTCACTTAACTCAATGCCTAAAACTCGTTTTCACCAACAGTAAGTGACGCTTAACTGAATGCCCAATTCCTGTTTTCACCAACACAAAGTGGCACCTAACTGAACGCCTAGTTCCTGTTTTCACTAACACTAAGCGACACCTAACTCGATGCCTTAAGCCCGTTCTCACCAACACTAAGTGTCACCTAACTCGATGCCTAAAAATCGTTTTCACCAATAGTAAGTGACGCTTAACTGAATGCCCAATTCCTGTTTTCACCAACACTAAGCGACACCTAACTCGATGCCTTAAGCCCGTTTTCACCAACACTAAGTGTCACCTAACTCAATGCCTAAAAAGCGTTTTCACCAACAGTAAGTGACGCTTAACTGAATGCCCAATTCCTGTTTTCACCAACACTAAGCGACACCTAACTCGATGCCTTAAGCCCGTTTTCACCAACACTAAGTGTCACCTAACTCAATGCCTAAAAAGCGTTTTCACCAACAGTAAGTGACGCTTAACTGAATGCCCAATTCCTGTTTTCACCAACACAAAGTGGCACCTAACTGAACGCCTAGTTCCTGTTTTCACCAAGACTAAGCGACACCTAACTCGATGCCTTAAGCCCGTTTTCATCACCAATAAGTGTCATCTAACTCAATGCCTAAAAAGCGTTTTCATCAGCGCAAAGTTACACCTAACCTAACTGAATGCCCAACTCCTGTTTTCACCAACACAAAGTGGCACCTAACTCGATGCCTTAAGCCCGTTTTCACCAACACTAAGTGTCACCTAACTCAATGCCTAAAAAGCGTTTTCACCAACAGTAAGTGACGCTTAACTGAATGCCCAATTCCTGTTTTCACCAACACTAAGCGACACCTAACTCGATGCTTTAAGTCCGTTTTTATCACCAATAAGTGTCACCTAACTCAATGCCTAAAAATCGTCTTCACCAACAGTAACTGACGCTTAACTGAATGCCCAATTCCTGTTTTCACCAACACAAAGTGGCACCTAACTGAACGCGTAGTTCCTGTTTTCACCAACACTAAGCGACACCTAACTCGATGCCTTAAGCCCGTTTTCACCAACACTAAGTGTCACCTAACTCAATGCCTAAAAAGCGTTTTCACCAACAGTAAGTGACGCTTAACTGAATGCCCAATTCCTGTTTTCACCAACACTAAGCGACACCTTACTCGATGCCTTAAGTCCGTTTTCATCACCAATAAGTGTCACCTAACTCAATGCCTAAAAAGCGTTTTCATCAACGCAAAGTTACACCTAACCTAACTGAATGCCCAACTCCTGTTTTCAAAAACACAAAGTGGCTCCTAACTCGATGCCTTAAGCCCGTTTTCACCAACACTAAGTGTCACCTAACTCAATGCCTAAAAAGCGTTTTCACCAACAGTAAGTGACGCTTAACTGAATGCCCAATTCCTGTTTTCACCAACACTAAGCGACACTTAACTCGATGCCTTAAGTCCGTTTTCATCACCAATAAGTGTCACCTAACTCAATGCCTAAAAAGCGTTTTCATCAACGCAAAGTTACACCTAACCTAACTGAATGCCCAATTCCTGTTTTCACCAACACTAAACGACACCTAACTCGATGCCTTAAGCCCGTTTTCACCAACACTAAGTGTCACCTAACTCAATGCCTAAAAATCGTTTTCACCAACAGTTACTGACGCTTAACTGAATGCCGAATTCCTGTTTTCACCAACACAAAGTGGCACCTAACTGAACGCCTAGTTCCTGTTTTCACTAACACTAAGCGACACCTAACTCGATGCCTTAAGCCCGTTTTCACCAACACTAAGTGTCACCTAACTCAATGCCTAAAAAGCGTTTTCACCAACAGTAAGTGACGCTTAACTGAATGCCCAATTCCTGTTTTCACCAACACTAAGCGACACCTAACTCGATGCCTTAAGCCCGTTTTCACCAACACTAAGTGTCACCTAACTCAATGCCTAAAAATCGTTTTCACCAACAGTAAGTGACGCTTAACTGAATGCCCAATTCCTGTTTTCACCAACACAAAGTGGCACCTAACTGAACGCCTAGTTCCTGTTTTCACCAAGACTAAGCGACACCTAACTCGATGCCTAAAGCCCGTTTTCATCACCAATAAGTGTCATCTAACTCAATGCCTAAAAAGCGTTTTCATCAGCGCAAAGTTACACCTAACCTAACTGAATGCCCAACTCCTGTTTTCACCAACACAAAGTGGCACCTAACTCGATGCCTGAAGCCCGTTTTCACCAACAATAAGTGTCACTTAACTCAATGCCTAAAACTCGTTTTCACCAACAGTAAGTGACGCTTAACTGAATGCCCAATTCCTGTTTTCACCAACACAAAGTGGCACCTAACTGAACGCCTAGTTCCTGTTTTCACTAACACTAAGGGACACCTAACTCGATGCCTTAAGCCCGTTTTCACCAACACTAAGTGTCACCTAACTTAATGCCTAAAAATCGTTTTCACCAAAAGTAAGTGACGCTTAACTGAATGCCCAATTCCTGTTTTCACCAACACTAAGCGATACCTAACTCGATGCCTTAAGTCCGTTTTTATCACCAATAAGTGTCACCTAACTCAATGCCTAAAAAGCGTTTTCATCAACGCAAAGTTACACCTAACCTAACTGAATGCCCAACTCCTGTTTTCACCAACACAAAGTGGCACCTAACTCGATGCCTTAAGCCCGTTTTCACCAACAATAAGTGTCACCTAACTCAATGCCTAAAAAGCGTTTTCAACAACAGTCAGTGGCACCTAACTCTACGCCTTGAGCCCGTTTTCACCAACACTAAGCGACACCTAAACTGTCACCTTATCGAATGCCCAAACCTCGTGCTATTTTCTTACTTTTTTATGTTTTTTTTTTTTTTGTATTTTATGCTTAGAATACGCTATAGTAATCGGCTTGGTTCAGATAATATAATAGTGACTTTTTTATAATAAGTCAACATAATTATTCATGCTATTTATTTGTTATGTTTTCATTTATTTATTTATTTTTTCCTAACTAGGGTTTTTTTTATAACAAAAATCTATTACCTGCGAAGTAATTGCGTGACTCACTTTCAGTAAGAATCGATTTCATTATGTAAATCAATGAATGTTGTTGTCAACATTCATTGATTTACATATTACTTGAGCACATGAATATTCGATAACTTTTTGATTTAGTCAATCACTAGCGTGGGTATTTAATTAAATTGCTTTTGCACAGCACAACGATACCGACCGATGTTTTTGTGTGAGTAAGTTGTACGGTGCATGGTAAATACACGCTGTGTTTGATAGGATAAGGTTTATAATTGATTGTGTAGTACGTTCTGTTTTAGGCATTGCGGGTGTGTGTGCGACTGTGTATGTATTTCTTTTACTGAATTGCATGTGTAGTAGTTGCCGAGTGGTGGGAGAAAACGGAGACAGTAGGTTGCGATACATTTTCGTGTAGAGGGCATATCTTCTATTTTATTATATCTATGGCGGTGGCTCTGGATGAAACAACAAGCTTTTCGACCATGCTTGCGTTGACGATAAACGGACCGGGAAAGGCCCTCTTAAGGCTTTCATTTTCTTTAGAAACCCAAAAATCGAACTCACCGAACTCGCTATAGTAAGCTCAGGGGGCTTTCACTGCACCATTTGAGCAATCACCTACTCCCTGATATTACAATAACATTATTTAGCAACAAAAGACATATACTAACAATAAATCCAAGACAATCGCCGTTTATTACCGGTAAGTAAGTACTTAAAACCAGTTGCAGCACAAGTACATATTAATCCGAATATTGTATGTAAATTACCTGCTGCTTAACAGATAATATATTAGCTTTTCGAACAAAGTAGGTCTTGTCTAGATATATAATACTGTCTGTGTGTCCACTAGTCAACTTCGTGTCGACACAAATAGTAAGCGTATAGCGGGGTTGCCTGCCCCGAATACAATCATTATTCTGGTGCCCTTATCCCAATTTATTTTGGGTCGTCGCAGCATGTCTTCTTCTTCCATACTTCTCTATTACTCGCCATCTCATCAGACACCTCCTTTCGTGCCATATTTTTCTTCACACAGTCCATCAATCGTTCCTTTGGTCTTCCTCTACTCTTATACCCATCCAAATCATACTCAAAACTTTCCTCACGACTTTTTCCTCATTCCTCAAATACAATAGATGTACATAAATAGCGAAAATCCCATGGTTGGCCCAACCCTATGCATATCAGGGCGGGCAGCACTATCGATCGGCATTATATTCGAGAATGCGCGGGAGAGTGACGTGTTATTGTTACAATTTTTTACAGTATTTGAGATGCTATAAGTTTCCATGGCTAACATGGCAAGACCTAACAGAATTCAGAAGTGGGACTCGAACCCACGCCCTTTCGGACTGGTAGAATATAAAAAAAAAAACATTTGTAAAGGTCATTAAATTTTTACAGGAATCGAGAGGAAGTTTTATAAGGTAATATATCATTACAATGTAATGAAATGAAATTAGTTTGAGCCTTGAAATGTCATTTCAAGGCTCAAACTAATACAATCAGTGATAACAGGATACAAACTGCCGTACGGCAATCCTTTTGAAGGACGTTGAAGAAATATGAAAGGACTTGCTAGACCCGGAAGGGCCAAAATAAACCATAACATAACATCACGCCTGTATTTCCCGAAGGGTGAGGCAGAGGTATACCTAACAGTAGACCCACATTTCGCCAGATATGTTTTAAGTCCCATGTAATAGGGGGTGAGCTTATTGCCATCAACTCGGCCCAAATCCAGTCTCCGTGGCTGCTTCTGAGAAATTCCTGATGGAAAAAGCTAGTAACACTTTCACCGACCCGGGAATCGAACCCACGACCTCATGCTCAGCAGTCGCGTTTGTGACGTCGACCAACGAGGCGGTCAAACTAAAATAAGCAAAAACAAAGACTTACTAATCTCCGTTACTACTAAAAATCGAGAATCAAATGAAAAATAACTTATTTCCAAAAAAATAAATCGTTGGACACGATTCTTTCATCTCTCCGAAATCCAATTGAACAATTACCTCTACAAATTTCAAAATAGCTTCACAGCAACATTGTAACAAGGGGTGGCTGCGCTCGCAACAGTCCCACCTGATTTGAGTTGATTTCCTCTCCGCAGCCACAATCACGCTTCTATCAAAGAATTTCCGCCGTCTCGCGCTCCGGGATGATTGACAGTAGCTGTGGAAATTAACTGTTAGCTACATATGAGGAGGTTATTGTTTGAAGGGTAGAAATAGAAAAACTGGTGTGATTTAGACTGGTTTTGGCTTATTTTTACTGTGTAGACAATATGTGCCAATATTCCAGATCTTTTTATACGTAGTTAGTTTTTAATAACAGCATGTTTTTAGATACACTTATGAGGTGGATTTTTCTCGTTTAAGATGTGATTTATGTATTTATCTCATGTATGAACTACGGTTCTGTTGCTTTGTTATAAATATAGCAGTAAAAATTTGCCCCTGGCTGGAGGCCTTTAATTCAAGGCATCCACAGGATTAGACCTGTTAAGCAGTAGCCAGCCGAAAACGCCGGTCTCGAAAGAATGTGTCACATTTAAAGTTCTATTATTCATCTTCTATTTATAAGATTCAGAACACACGAATGCTATCGACTGTCCTGTTTATTATTGCATCTATGCCTATATTGCTTAGAAAAAACACCTGCTATTCCTAAGAGCTTCTGTTCACTTGTCATCATTATGTTCCCAAAAACGAATGCAAATACCTCTCTAATACGAGCAAACACGCACATTACCCCATAAATAACGCCACACCTTATGAGTGTGTACGCTAATATTTTTTAAACCAGCCTACAATCAATAAGGACGAACGGACAGACAGAAGTATTTGTGAGGCATCCATGTGTCGTAAGTTCTCTTTCGCAACGCTTATTTGCATACAACGCCTTGATCTGTAGAGTTTTGTATGTTTAGAGAAGGATTTTAAGTTACGCCTCAATAAGGATGTGTCCTCAATGGGTAAATTGTTTGCAGCCGACTGAGTGAGCAGCAAATTTGTGGCGAAAACTGAAATTTGAGTTAGCTGCAAACTGAGATCAATTTTCGTGCGTCGCAAGCAAACTGTTATGAGTTAGCCGCTCGACATGCCCTCACCACCCCCGATGACCCCATCACCCTCCTCCAGGAGAGCAGTAGGGAAACCAGCACGCTTCGTAAACCATACAGACACAGACCGCCGAGTTTCCGTCCTCGCCGTCGAGGCCCGTCGCGACGCCCCCGTTCAATGTATCATTCAGATCCTTTGCCCGGTTAAGCAGTAGCCAGCCTCAGAGGCTGAATTGCGAGGTGCCATCTCCAAAAAAAAAAAAAATAGTTCGACCGATCACGTCGACAGCTTCTTTCCAACTGTCCGCATGAACAGTTAGCGGCAAACGGAGTCACTACGCCCGGCGAACAACCATATCGCCGCCTCCGACTGGAACCGGTTTTGCCGTGAGTCGACCACTAACTGAGACAGTCGGCGCACGTAACGCTGCAAACTGCGTAAAGTGAGCGCAAAACTAGCAAACTGTGGACACTCCATTTCAAATATATGGAAGGGCGTACTAAACCGATACGCCGCAAACTCAGTCGGCTACTAACAGTTTGCCTACTGGAGACACAGCCTAATTGTACTATCTTCATGATTAGCATAGACTTTCAACTGTCTGGTGGGTCAGCTTCCAGTGTAACTGATTTAGTAGCAGTATTCCTGCTGCCAACTAACCGACCATGTACGCAACACCACACTGCGCTCCAAAACACAAATTACTGACATTGCTCAAAAAGCCGCTAAGCTGAAGTGGGACTGGACTGGCCACGTCTGCCGCATGCCCAATGAGCTGTGGTCCAAAATATCCACTTTCTAGAGCCCTGACACAGCCAGAAGGTGTCGTGGCACACCTCGTAGAGGATGGCTGGACAAAATAAACGACCAGTGGTACACATTAGCCCTGGATAGAAACAACTGAAAGTCATGGGGCGAGAGGGTTTCGCCCAGCAGTGGGATGACGCAGACTAACAGTACCTATCAGTATATACCTACTGCTATTTTACATTAAGCAACTGCCTATCTGCCTCCACAACCCAGTTTCTGGGGAGCACTTTGACTAAGACTTAATAAAGGTGACGAGAGTGGGCATTTACGTCTTGAACATACCTCTAAAATATTGGGGTCTTCAATCTTCTTCGTCTTCTCGAATCGATGACTCAGATTTTGTCCGACCAGTACGTAGCAACATGGACAACTCTTTCGGTTGCCTCAATACATTATTAATTTGACGCTTCCATATTTTCTTTTGTGGGCATCGTACAAAGGAACTGCGGAATTAGGTAATACAATATCAATAGTATTCTTCCTTGGCTGTAATAAGTTTCCTTTGTGCAGGTCTGATAAGAATGTTAATGTTAGAAACATCATGTTATAAACACTATAGCTTAGAATGGTGACCACCGGTTTCCAATTCAGCATAGGAAGTAAAAGTGCGTGGCTTGACGCATTTTTTTCTTCTCGCGCTAACAGATTCATAATGTCATCACTCATCAGTTTTCTGCGATGTTCCCGGTTATTAATAAGAGAATAACTCATTGGCTTTCAGAACAGTCATGGCTAATTTTGTTGATCGTAGTTGATATGTCCTACTACAGTTTATCGCATAACACACTGTCTTATGTATAATAACTGTAATCTTTATTGTTACAACACACTACAATGAAAAGCCTAGCTGTATAACAAATTTCACAGCCGAGTCTCGAGTAAAACAATTTATTAACGTCATTTAAATGACACCTCACGATCCCAGACTCTGTCATATCGTTAACTATTGTGCGTTTTAGCACAACAATGTACAGCATTAAATTATGCTTTCCGTAACGACTGCAACAAAGTTCTATACCTAGGTACAGTTAGTGGTATGTCGGGAGGAATGCTTTTCAAAGCGGTTGGATGAAAATTCAATTACTTCTTGTCCTAGTAAGGGTGTGGTGTAGCGGTGTTTGATAGACTAGTGGGGTTGGGACATAATTGGGTCGATTGTACTAGCTGACTTTTTGGTTTAATTGTGGTGGTGTGGCTTCTATTGGGTGATAATTTGTTTTATGTAGTTTGCAACATGAGAACAGCTAGCTCTGTCACTAGAATTGATTCAAATTTTTTGTTGTTCCAATTTAATTTGTAGAATCCTGATACCCACGACTTCAGAAATGTATGTGTAGATCCAGACCATCTGCCCCTATAATTTCATTTATAATCGACGACACGGTTGGCGCAGTGATTCAGCGATTTCCACACGGAATAAATATTTGTATTGCTTATAGGTTGTTCCGGGTCTGGCTGCTTGTGTATGAGACTTTAAATGTTTGTAAACGCACCCACGATACTGGAGAAATTCCTTGAGATTGGAATCTTTACAATTTTTTTAGGAAGGAACCGTTACGAAGGATTTGATCTTCCAGATCAGGTAATATTAAAAAACTGTAGGTTTTCCTTATCGTTGGATTTAAAAGTGTGGTTATATTTACTTTGTATTTTTCTCCTAATCATTCATATTCACTTAATAAGTTACTTACTTGGTTAAAATTCAAAACACCGAGACATGCAGCCAAAGGTTCCCCAGGGATCCTTAATACCACCTATAGTACCGGTAAAAGCTGTTAGGTATTGTATAAGGGTGTCAATCATTAGTGAACGCTTGACTTGCAGTGTTCACGTTACGCCGGTAGCTATGGCACAAGCACGATGTAATTCGTGACTTTCGTAAAACAAAGCGATTATTTTTGACTCGATTTGTTATTCGGAAGAAAACATAAATGCTCATAAAGATTACTATAGATTACTACTGACAACAATTGAATGCAAGACGTGTAAAAACTTACGTTTGTTCCTATTAAACTGTCGTAGTCATGAGCAGATCGGTCACGCAGTCATCGTCTAACCTTTTGTAGTCTTGTCTTTTTCAACGATGTTGGGGAAAGAAAAAGTATGTGTAATATATCATAGCATCACGCCTGTTAATCCCCGTAGGGTAAGGCAGAGGTGTGCCTAATAGTACCACCAACATTTCAAAACAACAAACAAATGTATTATTTATTTACAAAGTCAAGTCATGTTATCATCATCTGCGTAGCCTTTTCCCAACTAAGTATGTTATGGTCGGCTTTCAGTCTAACTGAATGCAGCTGACTACCAGCAAAGAATAAATGATAAATGATGTTTATTTTGCAAAAAGGTTTTTAAAAACACTTTTACACGTTTCTTTTTTTTAAACTAGATGGGACCGGTGTTTCGTACCTGACTACTCTGAGAAGAAACAGCCGAAACAAACTCAGAGGTCATAGTCTCTTTTAAAGTCCAGACATAATCTTGGTTAACTCACATGAGGACTATGCAGATTAGTGTCTGAGATGGTCTCTTGAAGAAAGAACCACACAGATTTGAGTGGACCTGTCCAGTCAGTGCAAGCATTTGTCAGTTATCGTGTAGCTCGACTTATAACTCAAGGAGCTCAACGACACGACGATCAATACCAATGAAAGGAAATTTGGGTAGATAAGTTAGGGAAATAAGTATGTGAATAGCTAATTACTAGTATTTTATAATGGAAAGATTATTTGACTTCAATAACTCAGTGACTGGATGATATTGATACCCATGACAAGACTGGTTGTCCAAGGAATGTCGGGCTTCTGACAAAATGGTAACAACTGACGAAGATCTATAAATGGCGACGTCATGGTATGTAATGAGTGGTCACCCATCCACGTTTCAACCTTGGAAAACGTTGCTTACCCATAAGTATCACTTCATCATGTAGCTGAGAGCTTAGTTATTTCACTTGCCTAAACTCATTTTGATATTACGCAAACTGCCTTTTCTAGACCTTCCTCAGACCAAAATCATATGATTTAGGGTGTGAGCACACAACAGTGGTGTCGTAATTTTGACTTGTTACCGACATCGTTACGTTTGTTTATCGTCTTTAAAACAAATATTCCGGTTGGAGGCGCTTTTTAATGCACCATCAACTTTATGATCGCTCGCAGCGTTGAGTTCAGCTAAATTGTTGCAAGAGTATGGAAACTGCGGAATTATGTCATGGAGACTAGGTTTTATAATGTTGGGACATACAAGGTGTAAATGAAACCTTCGCGAAGCCGTTAACAAAGCATTTTATACATCAAAGTAACTAAGTGATTCTACGCAAAAATTATTGCTGGGAAACTACTTTTTTTGGGTGAAAAATCATGTTCTACGTTAGGACTCAATGTCAAAACTCAAAACATTGTGCTGCTGGATGTATTGAATAATCATGGAGGTATTTAAAATAAAGTTATCATAACATTAAACATTTGTAAATATGTTGAAAGCTAGTCCTCCAATATCTCCGTTACTAGTTTTTAACAAAAAAATGATCGCAATAACAGGCAGAACAAGTATTTTTCACCCATTATAGTTATTGTATATAGTGTTGCTACATCTATACAATAAATGATTAATAATACAATGTTGATAGACTTAATAAATATATGATTACTCAAAGACAAACAAGCAGTTGTATCATTTCAACTGATTAGCGAAAACTTACAAATGCTTCTTCGTCGTTTTTTTTCTATTATCTTAATGTAGTAAACATAGATAGTGAATAGTATTTTATTTATCTAACTTAGTGCTGTATAAGTTATGTCAAACTGAATCCTGAAAAAAAAATATGGCAGATCTGAAATTTAAAGTGTTTATAACTATATTTTAGGGGCGTAGTTTTCATTAAACATTTTTATACATAACTTTCTGAGTTTTTCACATTGGTTATATTATCCGATTTCTCCCTCTATTTTTTAACTTCCTGACGCTATAAGGCAACCATGATAGAATAAACTTTTATTATAGCACTAATAAATGACAACTTAAACTAAATCAATTTAAATGCAAATCACAAACCCATAAAACACGTGATAATGAACACATTAAGATTAAACACCGCAACACTCCATCAATTAGATCAGAGCAATTACCAATATAATTTATATCACAAACTGACACTTGTATGTGTCTCCATTGACAGTTGCCCAAACGGAAAACTGGAACAACTCCATTCTGAAACGTGACTCTTATTGATTTGCATGGATCTATAGACAGGCAATGACTGTTTATTGGTTATGGAGACATTAAGAAGTCGGCAGAAACACGATATTGTATTTTTATTATTAAAAAAAGACTCGAGCAGACAGGCTACCTTGCTTGACACATAAAACGTAAAATTTAGTTTCCTAATCGATTGTCTCCCAATAAAATAGGCAGACGGTCTAAGACTGAAGTTCTTAGGACGACCGGATTTTTTTTCCAAAGAATCAGCTTTATAAGCTAATTCAACAACTACAACACCAACCGTTCCTAATCAACAGTATATTTAGGGCCTGAATCACCACCTAATTAATTTACTTGACAGATAATTAAAAAAAAAAAAAAAAAAAACTTTATTATGTTGCCATGTACCTATTGCAACATCTCAACAACAACTCACTTATAATTTAGATCCGTGTTTGCTTTGTTGGTGATTAGCTACTAAATACATTTGTTTTTTGTTGTTGTTATAAACATTTTATCTATATCTAGTTTCATAGTAGGTACGTGAATAATTGGTAATTCTTCATGAAGAGTAATAAAGTTCTTTAACCATATAATTTCATACAAATTCTGTTCCATTTTTGAATTTATTTGGACATCGTGAAACAGGCCATTAAAGTTTTATTTGTCAGAACTCAAGACAGCTCAAGAGAGGCGTTATTTCGTAGCTATTAAGTTTACTCGAATTATTTCAAAGTGCCTTTAAATGTCTTGTAAAACGTGAAATATTCTACTTATTGATTTATTTACTGCGCAAATTGTGATTTAGTTTAGTAGTGGAGTATTTGTCTGTACAAATGTATTTTTGGTTGTAGTATAAAATGTGACTGCATAACTAACGTATATGCTAATTAGTTTTGCTTGAGGTAGGTATTTAGCAATTTTAATTTGTTTTTGATCAGATAGATAAGGAAAGCAAAGGCAAGAAGCAACCCAGTTAGTACTGGGTAATACGCCTGGGACTGGTTGACACTGACTTTCGGGCCACTGACTACCTGCAACGACTGTCAAAGATTTATCAATAATAGCCGGGACCAGCGTATTAACTTGCTTTCTGAGGCACGGAGGAAGCTCGGTATGTAATGGATGGTCACTTATCCACGGACAGACCTTAGGAAGCACAGCATGAAGATCAACCGTGCGGATTTTATTTTTAGCCACAAATTTATTTATTTATTTAATTACAACGGTTGTGAAACCAATTACAGTAACTAAAATTATAAAATAGAAGAGACAATTATGAAACATATTAAAATATACAAAATAACAAAGCAAAGCAAAATTTGAAGTGAAAATAAAAAAAGAACAATACTTTCATAAATTCCTCTCACAGTACTTCTGACATACCAATAAAATCTTCTTCCATCCATCCGATAAAAGAAATATTAGAAAGGATTTATATATTAGATTAGATTTAGATATTATTAATTTAATATTTACTAGTCTTTTATTATACTAGTAAATATTAAATTAATAATATTTTTATTTCTTACTAGCTGTTGCCCGCGACCTACGTTCGCGTGAAATTATTATTATAAAAAATATTACTTTCCTTTTTGCATCGAGTTTTGTTACCAATTTCAAGGGTTTTATTTTTTTTGCACGAAACTCTAATTATTTACTAAAATAAAAGTAGCCTATGTTAGACCTTATAACATCAGCTATCTGCCAGTAAATGTCCGGTCAAAATCAGTCCAGCTGTTTTGGAGATTAGCCGGAACAAACAGACAGACAAAAAAGTTTTTTTGTTATAAGTGCCGTATATATATTAGGTATCATAAATATGCATTCCGTAAAACGCTGTTATTTTGATATTACAAACAGACACTTCAATTTTATTTATTTGTATACGTGTATATCTATAAATGTATACAAATATATAAAATTATATATATATATATATATATATATAATATAAATTATATAATTATATATAGCGATATGTTTATTTTATTCAATCTATATATAATATATATATATAATTTATATTATATATAGATTGAATAAAATAAACATATCGCTAACCCATCACTGCAGTACTAAAACCTCTATGAAAATATACATATATTCACAAGCATTAATGGCTATGCATTAATCACATTCACCATACTTGCTCATTGCGCGTGCGGCGATTTTTGACTTTAATCCAAGTTTACTCACGATATTTTCCTTTACTTGTACAAAACTAGCGAATAACATTTATTCGATTGAAGATGTTTCAGAAGCGATAATAATTATATTATTATATATCAAATATAACAGTATGAATGGATACTTAATTTCCCAGCGAAATTGCCATAAATAGAGACAATTGGATGGAGGTACCGTTAGCAGTAAAAGACGTCGTCGGTGTTGCCAGCTATAATATGAAGTGATTATTTACAATGCACATACATTGTGCGGTTTAAATTAACGACACCTGCTTTGTTAAGGTGGTAGTGCAGTGGCTGTGAGAAGCGATACGATACTTTAAAAAGCTTAATTGGAAAAAAAACCTTGGGTAACTCGGGGCCTAAAATGGCCGCTTTAGCAGAATCATAATAGAATAATACCTAATATGAGTCACGTTAAAACTCGTAAAGTGGTCATAGCCGCAGTTAATATTGTAATTCATAATTATTATTATAAATTAATTAAATATAATTACTTTGTTGCCATAAAAATAGGTCGCAGAAAAATGAGAGATTTTAGCTCTACAGCTAGGTTAGAATACCTGTATTTCTGGAGCCAGTTAAAGGGTATTATGATTATGCTAAAGCAGCCATTTCAGAACCCCTGTTTATCTACACTAATATTATAAATATTTGCATTTTTGTATTTTTGAGTGTATGTTTGTAATGAATAAACTCAAAAACTACTGCACCGATTTCAAAAATTCTTTCACCATAGGAAGCTGCATTCACCCTGAGTAACATAGGCACACATTTGCACCCGTGCAAAGCCGGGACGGGCCGCTATTTCTTTATAATTTGTTTCATTATTTGAATTTTCTGAACTTACTATAATAACTACTTATTTATTAGCATCGCAATCTCCGACCACTGGACCTCAAACCCGCAGGCCACCCGATTGTGTTTCTTCATAAATATTTCTCGTCAGATGATTTATAAGTCAGGTTGGTCTAATTATTTGGGTCAAGCCTTTACGAGATCAACTTTTTTATACTTGAAACAAGCTTTCTTATTGTTTCTTACTTTAAAATTAACGTTGACTTTCATTTTTTAGAAATGGACTTACAGAGTTTTTGTTCCCGGAAATTCGATTACGATAATATGTTGTTTTAAGAATTATGAGTCTGGGTTCAATTTAGGTAGTTTATTTGATTATTTATGAATTATTATTGTGCTTTGATTTAGTATGTTTTTTTTAACTCGGCTAAGAAACAGACACTCGTCGGCATTTATTAATTTATGATTAAGCGCATAACAAATAAAGGCAAATAAATTGGGTGGCTAGTAAAATCTAGAAATTAAATAAAGGCTTTTTAGACACCGTCTACTGCAACTACATTTTTATTTATACATGGCCGTTGGCTAATGGTAAATAGATAATTATGCCTTCTAAAACTAAGTTCGTTTGCTAGTTGAAACTTTGGATGCTACAATGTAGTGGAAGTAGTAGGCTATGAAAAGGCTTCGACAGCCTAGAACCCGTGGTTCAGCTTTGTAAAAACCATAAAAGTGCCGAAAAAAGTTCGCAAGCGGACATAGTGAGTTGCGAGTGACAGTGGTAGCGGTACTGAGTGCAAAAAACGAACAAGAAAGAGGGTAGACCGATTTGTCTGCTCATAAAGACCCACCCGCAATAACTTCAGTTAATCCGTGATCATGGTGCTTGCAACAGCGCCGAAATATTCGGAACTCAAAATGAACAGTAAACATGGTAAATATCCCGTTTCTAGGTTAATGATAATCTTATATAGATTTTCAACTTCATCTCTAAAGCGTTAAGTTCAGGGTTGATTGGAAACATTTGACAGTTTCGGGTATTTTGATGTGCTCTCGTCTGTACACTTGTAATCCCTGTAGGTGAGCTCTTCCAGTAGATCCACAAAACGACAGACCAATTCAGCAATCAAAGAAGTCGAAAAGTGCGCTTAGCGGAACTTAATAAGTAACCAAGATATTTCTTTTGAGTCGGCACAAGTTAATCCAGAAACTGCTTTTACATTTGAGAAAATGCCAAGATTTATTTGCAATTTTCCCATTACTTCGTCTCCACCAGCTTTGAATCCGCAGCTGGCTATTGTCACGACCGCTCATATACACGATGATGCTCAACCCGAAGCTATTATATTGTGGTTCACGTCTCAATCTAAAGGTTAACCGTGTGTCTGTTACTGTCAGAGATCGCGCCCCGCTGAGCTGTGTATGCGCACCGTAGACTCGAGGGTGGTGTGAGGCACGAGAGGGAGCGGGTTGTCGTCAGGACGAACGACTTCCTACAAAAACTTTAAAAAAAAACAGTTAATATTTGAGCTTGCTTGTCTAACCCTTAATTGCACATTATTCACAAACTAGCTCATTTTATCAGTTCGTATTTCAATTTTTCTGTCTGTTTACAGAGAAGAATCATTATGGAACCCGGAAAATGAAACATGTTATCATATAAACTTATACTGTCACTTATACGAGATATCTTCCGTGATAGTCTATTATTTTGAGCTCTCGATGTTATAATATCTTTTTTTTCGGATGGGAAATCATCAAATGACTCCTCCCGCTCTGGGCGGAGCAGGAGGGAGTGTCAGACTTTTACTGACTAAAACCATGTTCTTTCATCGCCCTTTGTGTTCCGGGGCCACGGTATAATATCTTTCGAACAGTCCCACAGCCCCGGCAGTCATCGACCCCTTCCTTTTGCTGACATCTCTTTGAGGCGCGCGTGGAACACGAACGCGCCGTTGACACGGCCTCTCGTCATAATACGGACGGACGGCGAGCTAGCCCATAGCTCACCGTCCACAGGCCCGTGCCTACGGTGGCCGGCGCGAATGATGTTAATATCCTGTGTTAGCAGTTTCTTGGTTGATAAATTGAAATCACAAGCCGAACTAAAAAAAGACAACAACATTACAAAAATGTCTTTCAGGAACATACAGTTTTTTGATAACTTTATAAGCACTCAATCGGGTGGATCCCTAAAGAGGTGTTGAAGTAATTGAGCTGGTAATTCCTTACGGACACAGTACTATCGGTTGCGAACACAGGAAATCGCTATCTGCTCTCAACTTACACCGCGCCTTATAATTTGTTCTACTAAATTGTCTGTAAAACTTGCGCTTAGAATAATGTTTAATAATCTGTGGCAAGTCGGCCCATATGTAATCGTATGCTTGTTACAAACATTAGACGGTTACAACAAATAAAATTAATAATTCACTAACTCTTTTCTACATTTTTTTCGATTCGTGAGTAGAAAGTATATTTGTTTTAATCACGAAAAGTATTTAAATGTTCTTGATTGTTTCATGATGGGTTCCTCGGTAATTTGATGGTCAGTTGAGCTCGAATTGATGGTTAATTACTTTTGTGTAGAATCTTATGCTAATGTTATTGGGGTATGCTTTTTTGTGGTTAGTTCGTGAAGAAGAAATCAGTGTGTATCGTGAATCTCATGTGTGGTCGCATACATACCTATATAGATATATACTCGATATATGCTATCGTATATAGAATAGCAATTTTTTTTTGCTCTTCCATTTGACCTAGACAGTAGGTAGTTATTTGCATTGCGTACCGTGTTCACGCAGAAAAATCCGCTACTTTTACGACAAGTTTATTCGAATAGTTAAGACCTTTTACAAAGAGTTTGAGTATAACTAAGATGTCAAAGAAGAAACGAAGAGATCAAGTTACATAAGCAAAAGGCGAGGTGTTGGATTATTGGCGTTGGGGGCTGATAGTTAAGTATTTCCGGTTTATGAAATCCTATGAGTAAACTGGCAAATCATATTTACGTAAATAGATTTGGTTAGTAGGATCTTTCAAAAGTCATGTACGAAAAGACGGACAATCGTATCAGTCGGTAAATAGGGCATGAAAGGAGAATTCCCAATTTTGTATAGGAGTTCGGCTATTCTTGCACCTCAACTGAATCATCGGTAAAATTTAGAAAATGTTGTCCAGCTTATTTAAATGAAAATTCATTAATATTTTGCGATAACAGTTGTTATAATTCGGACTTTTAATCTTCCAATTATTGTGCTGACCCGCTGCGATCGAAAAAGTACCGGCGAAAAATTATAATAATAATAATAATAATAATAATAATAATTTATTTATTTTCTCTAATCATCAGTAACAGTACCTACAGAGTCAGATTTCACTGCATAGAGACTGGTGTCTGTTTTAGGTAAAACCTGTATTACAGATCACCAGGCTAACCCTCCGTCGGACATTTATCTTATGACATCATTAACTGCGTTCAATTTATACACACGATGATTGTAACATAATAAAATTAATTAAATTAAATTAGCAAATAAATTAACAATTTTAGAAAATCAATTAAAACATTTTTATGGTAAAAAAATATAAAATTAAATAGGTTATATTTGACTTGGTGGAGCATGTGTGTAGGTGTTTGTGTGTGTGTGTCAGTGGGAGTGAAATTATTCGTCACACTATAATCAAATAGTGTGAAGAATAACTTGTGTATGTGTAAGTATATCGTTCCATGCATTAGTTCAAGGGTTTCAACAAACGTTCTGTTGCATTGTAGTCAATGCCTTGAAGCCATGAGAACACTTTCTTTTTGCACTCTACCCTGGAAAGGGGATAGATGACCAAGGTTTTGTTCAAATTATTATATAAATACGAACCCAAAAAACCATAAAAATTATGTGCCAGACTAGTCCTAAATCGCGTTGTCGCACAGACAGTGCTTTTTCTCCTTTTCCCTAAAAATGTTTTTGGGTCGTAAGGAACTTCAGCATGCTTTTTGGTAACAGTAACTAAAATAAAAAGTTGTCGAACTGTCAGTACCTTACAGCGAGTATATAAGTCCACTGTAGGATAGCGCATGGGAAGAAAAGAACCCACTTTCAATATGGCTCTTTGGGCTCTCTCCAACTTTAACAGGTGCGTTTTAGCGGCCCCACCCCAGGAAGTTATACAATAGGACAGCAAAGATTGACACAATGCGAGATAAACAGATTTGATCACAGAGATGTCAGCAATGTGTCGAAGAGATTTAAATATATAAATAAGCTTACGTATCCTGGGAACCAAGGCCTCAATGTGCTGTTGGAAATTCAGTCGGTCGTCAATTACAACACCCAGATATTTGATAGTGTTCGTTTTTGACAAATGTGGACATTTACATGAGCTGTTGAATGGATGGTTACAATTGTGTGAGATGATTGCGAGGTTTGGTTCGACTTGTTTCCTGATTGTGTAGGTCATGTACTTTGTTTTCTCTACATTTAGTGTGAGGATGTTGTCATTTAGCCATTTAGAAACTTTATTGAATCCATTTTGGGCGTGCGTATAAACTTCTTCCCAAGTGTCACCATAGAAAAGCAATGCAGTATCATCGGCGAATGTAATTACTCTCCCATTTGTCAGGTCTGTCTTGCATAGGTTATTTATGTACACTAAGAACAAGGTTGGGCCGAGAATACTGCCTTGTGGAACGCCATATTCAATGGGTAGTTCATCACTTACCCATCCATTCACTTTAACTACCTGTGTTCTGCCCTTTAGATAACTCGCAAACAAATCCAGTGTTACACCCCTAACACCCAAGTGCTCCAGTTTGCTTATCAAAATGGGAACAGACACTGTGTCAAATGCTTTGGCTAAGTCCAGGTAGATGGCCAGAGTCTTTTTCTTAGAATCTAGCTTAGAGATAATATAATTAGTTAGTACACTAAAATAAATACGGGGTGGAAGGGACCGACTCGGAAACGGTTACCGCGTATTCAGTACGTCATTCTGGGGGTCTAAAATCGCCGCTTTAACAGAATCATAATACGAATCACGTTAAAAATTTAAAACTCTTAAAACGGACTTTGTGGTCATAAACTTAAAGACCATTTTAAGAATTTTAAATTTTTAACGTGGTTCATATTATGATTCTGATAAAGCTTCCATTTTAGGCCCACTGGGCTCAGGATGATCCCCACATTGAAATTTTTCATCAGTTATTAAAAAACAGCTGTTTCCTACAAAAGTGCAATACCTACACGGTCAAAATGTACGAAACAGCTGTTTTTTTTCTAAACCGGTTAGAATGATGTATTAGTCCTCTTGACCGTTTTCATTCACGGCGGCCAATCTCAACCCAGATTAGCCATCGGCGCGGGAGATATTATAGTGCACAAGTGTGTGCGCAGACGCAGGTGCACTCTCTGTTCCTTTACTCTCATAGTCCGATGGGATGGCAGTCCTACACGACCGGAGAGAAATCAGGCGCAGGGCCATCGGCTTAACGTGCTTTCCGAGGCACGGCATCATACCGCCAACTTCCAAACTCCGGGCTACTACTGAGAAATTTCGAATGAAAAACCTAATAGCACTTTTTGCCCGACCCGGGAATCGAACCCAGGACCTCACGCTCAGCAATCGCGCTTGTGACCACGAGACCAACGGCGCAGTCAAATGATGATATAATGATGATGTGATGTGATGTGTGTGATGATGACAATGATGTACTACGCACTACGCAGCTACAACCTGCTTTATTGCATTCTCCTTTTAATGAAAATGGGAAATTCAAACAGGCTCACGGCTTGTATCTTCTTAAGCGTTAAATACCGTACATAAGTGGCTCGTTACAGCAGTTACTTTGACTGAATACCACAACTAGATTGTTAAACTAAATATCTCAGATTCTCTCAATAAAACAAAAACTGCACAACAACAGCATCACACACTTGTACCGAACCATTACAAAATACTTCTAAACAATTTGATACATCTTGGAGGCACGTCTTATTCGCGATGATTGAGGCTGTTATGCTGACGTGACACCATTGTGGGACACCATCGTAATCGTATAGGAATCGTATCGCTAGCGTTTTACTAACTAGATTGGATCAGGTGAAGAGTTTATGTGGGATGGGTACAGGAACTTGGTAAGAAAAATAAAGATGATTTGTGGTAGAAAATTGGGGGAAAATGCAAGTTTTGATTCAGCAGTTAGACTTCATGGTTTGTCTGTGGAAAACAATATCTTTCAGGAGAAAATCTTCCGGGCTAACGCTTACCAATTAGGTTATTTTGTATATAAAACATTTGTTTAAAAAATGATCAACTGAAGCTAGAATTATAAGAGATAATACAGCAGACCTATGTTACTTTTAATATTAAGACAAATGAACATGACAATATTGGCACAATGGTTAATCGGCTACACATGTGTATTTCAGCATTCCAAAAGACTCCAACATTCAACTTAGAATAAATTACAGTCCACTGCTGGAAATTACGCCTCTCCCTAGCTGTGCCTTATCACCCTGTCCTCCACCATCCGCAGAATACAGTAGATGCTGTGCAAATGGAAAGTGGTAGCAGGGAGATCCCTGCTATCAATTTAATGTCGACGGTCCATCAAGCTAGCTCTAACATTGAATTTACAACAAGCAAACTTTAGGGTAATGTTTTTTTTAATGGGAAAGGTCTGAGTTTGTATTTTTTTTGTAACTACATTTATTGGTTTTGAGAGTGAAAGATCTACCACCACAAGGACGCGCGGTGCTTGCACCTCGCGCAACAAGTAGTAGTTTAGTAATATCAAGCTCAACATATAAATTAACACCACAAAACCATCAACACCTTTCACATAACACCGTCCACTTTGACAAGCGGAGACAAATCCAGCAAAATGTCTTGTCGTAGTGCGATGCGGAATTATTGTCAGCCGCGGATAATGAATGTGACGCTTTCTCATAGCCGTACAATATACGCTGTACACTGCAGTGCAGAGAGATGGTAACACTAGAAAAAATATTGATGGTGTTCACATTTGACTGACTAGAATTTCTGTTTAAAGTATACATCCTTTTCCTTCGCTTTCCTGTCTCTATATTGCGTGTTCTAAGATAAAAATAACTTTAACAATTTTTTTGGTAAGTGAAAAATTACAAGTCAAAAACAGAACAGAGACAAATTACAAGTAAAAAAACTAAATAAGGTTGGTGAACCCTATCTGACTACTCTGAGAGGCACTGGAATAAATCCAAAGATCAGCTTCTTTTGTGGTCTGCTTTAAGACATACCCGGTAATGAGTAAAAATTGAAGTTACTGTCTTTAGATTTTACTGTCGCGGGGTTGATGGGCACGGAACAAATATTTGTAAGGCCTACAGATAGTTGTACCGGGTGTGGCTGTTTCTGTATGTGAGTATAAATGTCTGTAAACGCAGCCACGATACAGGAGAAATTCCTAGTGTGGGGCGAAGTTTAAAAAAAAAGAGAACTTGAGCCCAAAATATTCTGTAAAGGAGATATACTTTTTTGCGCTGCAATATTTTTTAGGATCACCATTGCCTTAAAAATGGACCTTCAAAAGGAACTGGAGTGGAGTTTAACTTATGCTCCTCATAGAGTTAGCAATCAAATCACAAACTTTATATAAATTGAGTTAAGTATTCCGTATCTAGCAATAATCTAAAACATGTCAGAGCCTATCTCCCCACGTAGCTCGTAAATCTGCTTACGGATTTAATTAAGTTCATTACAAAAAGTAACGGTGTATGAAACTTACATGATTTACTGCGTTCATTCACTATAATCTGCTAAACTTCTGTTACATGGATTTCGTGACAATCTATCGTCGTGGGTTGTTCTTGTTAGTCGTCGATTCACCTCTTACTCTGTTTTAGAATACTATTGTAATGCCACAACTTTACTATGTAATGCAATTATGCAACAGACCTATACACAAAAACACCTGTGTCGAAACCATTAAGCTACAGCAGGCTGTTGTACAAGGACTAGCGTGACCAAATTCGGAACTAGAGCCGCCATTTTGTTTTTTGAATTCTATTCACGGAAAATTTCGCCATAACATAACATCACGCCTGTAAACCCCGAAGGCATAGACAGAGGTGTGCCTAATACTTAGTACAGACATATTTCACCAGTTATGTTTTTTACGTCCATGTGAAATCCAGACTCCGTGGCTGCTACTGAGAAATTCCTCATGGAAAAACCCAAAACCACTTTGCTCGACCCGGGAACCGAACCAGGACCTCGCGCTCAGCAGTTGCGCTTGAGACCACCACACGACCAATGAGGCAGTTCACCTAGTCAATGTCATTCAAATGCCAAAAAGGCCTTGCACCAGTGTAGTATGTTTTAAGAACCTATTTTATTTGTTTATTTGTTGTTTTATACTTACCAGTGTAACTATTTTGCACTGTAGACTTTTTTCTGCACTGAAGTGTACTGACGTAACCGAACGTCACGTGCGAACCAATCACAGGCATTATTGGTCCGTGACGTCATCAGCGGCCATTTTGTCCAACTTAGCTCTGATTTGTCAAACGATTGAAACTTGTATGGGAAATATTTTGCTGAAACTATTGCCGTAAAGATAAGTATGAAGAGATTGTCATTTCTCGTTGAGATTGAAGTATAATGGTCACACTTTGATCCAATGAGATTGGTATGTACTTGGGAATCTTGTATTAAGAAAATCATAGGATTCTATCAGCTCACCATAATAACATTTAAGTTTGCAGTTGCTTGATGCCTATCTTTCATAGTTCCCAAGCTTACGGTATACTTGTTTGCCATCTGTCAAATATTTCAGAGCAGAAAAACATTGTATCCAATGAATTGAATATTTTTGAATATTCAATTCACTGGATACAAAAGCATCGGCGTCATTCCGTGTTATTTTCAACGTTTTGTAGTTGAAAATAACACGGAATGACGCCGATGCTTTTCCGTGTTCATACCATTACAACTAGGGAATGCAATCTCGTACGAGATTTCCACCTAGCGAGATCTCGCGAGACTCAAAACCCAGTCTCGCGAGATCTAGCAAATTACGGGATCTCGCGAGATTGAGAGAATCGCAATTAAAACATATGCAAATGCTTGTTTTAAGAACTAGTAATTGACATGATATGTAATTAAATAGAAACTGCGTTGCTTAGTTATAAAAATAATGTAAGTTTTATTTTAAAAATCAACAGAGTACTTATTATTTTGTCTCTAACTCTAATAACATTTGTTTATGTCTATAATTATTATACCTACTGTAGCTAATCAGTTCAAATTCTTACAATGTTGGTAACAAAACAATAATTATCTATATTTAGTCCTTTGTAAATTATTACTTTAGTTTCAATAATTAAGAGTAATAGGAACATTACTTATGGTAAATAAATACAACAAAACAAAAACTTAACTTCACAAGTTGTTAAATAAATGTTGTGAGATCGTATTAATCAAATAAAAAAAGTTTAAAGTAGAAGTCAGATGAAGTTATCAAGGTACGGAAAGGCAAGTTAGTTTGTCTGAAAATGGCTTCTCAAAAAACACATCATGTCGAGAGTATCATCTGACAGACGACTTCTGATTTTGCATGCCAAATACCCTGCTGCTGAAAAAGCTCGTTCTGCCTCAACACTTGTGGGAACCACAGTTGAGAGGCAGTTATGTACGAAGTTTAAAAGAAGTTTTCTTCAGTTCGCGCGCAGCCGCGCTATGAAATACACGTCGTCACGCTGCATTTGTCGATCTCGTTATCTCGCGAGATCTCGTACGAAATTTGACGAGATACAATCTCGTAAAATATGGCCGGGATCTCGGCGAGACGAGATTGCATTCCCTAATTACAACAACTTGAAAACAACAACTAACAACAACAACAACTCTAGTCTCTCTCTCTCTCTCTGTTATATGATAAATGATATTTATTTTGCAAATTGGTTTTTACAAAAACTTTGACATGTCTCTTTTTTTAAACTAGATAGGGGCGGTGTTTCGTACCTGACTACTCTGAGAAGAAACAGCCGAAACAAACTCAGAGGTCATAGTCTCTTTTAAAGTCCAGACATAATCTTTGTCAACTCACATAAGGACTA
Organism: Eugnorisma glareosa; assembly: GCA_947578425.1. NCBI lineage: Eukaryota > Metazoa > Arthropoda > Insecta > Lepidoptera > Noctuidae > Eugnorisma > Eugnorisma glareosa. Next base: position 10,139,100 of record OX387960.1, on the reverse strand, counting down.
TGCAGATTAGTGTCTGAGATGGTCTCTTGAAGAAAGAATCACACAGATTTGAGTGGGCTTGTCTAGTCAGTGCAAGCATTTGTCAGTTATCGTGTAGCTCGACTTATAACTCAAGGAGCTCAACGACACGACGAACAATACTAGAGTAAGGACATTTGGGTAGGTCGCTTATAGTACTCAAACTGCCAGACAATCGTGGAAAAAAAAGAACAAACAAAAAAAAAGTACCCACATGGTCCTCACATTCACAATAATCAAATAAAATTAATACACAATACTTTACAAAATAAATGTCAATAAAAATCATTAAATGTGACCATTAAACAATAAAAAATAAAATAAAAGTAAAATACTTAAGAAAGTTAGTATTCATGTCAAATCATTAAATAATAATGTAATAATACCAGCCTATTACTGTCTCACTGTTGGGCAAAGGCCTCTTCTCAGCGGAGAAGGCACGAGCATTGATCACCACGCTTGCTCAAGACGGGTTGGCGATTTCAGACTTTTATAAATCCAGGTTTGTCACGATATTTTCCTTCACCGATGTCTGTGACGTCCAAGATAAACAATAATAAGAAAGTACATATAAGAATTGAAAAAGTCACCTTGGTACTTGCCCGGATTTGAACCCACAACCTCATGCATGAGAGGCGAGGCCCTAACCTCTGGGCCACACGATAATTTAAATATCACAATACAAATAAAACAAAATAATAGTAAAATACTAAAAGTATGTCAAATAATTAAATGTCACAGTGTGTAGGAAAGGAATTAATAATAAACAAGCGAAGTCCGAAATTACGACATTGTTCTAGTTTAAACTTATAAACTCTAATCCATAGTTATGTATGGTGTTTAAAAAGCAATAAGAAGTACATCAATTTGCATACCTTATCTCATTCTTCATCATCCGTAATGTCAGCTATGTTCACTTAACCCATTAAAAACATCCAACCAGTGGAGTAGACACCCAGTACCCATTAAGTTTATACTTTTAAAGAAATAGAGGAGCTCGTAGGTAAATAATAACAGGCGCACGGGTCGATCTACAACGTTAAGCCACGCTTGCCAAGGTCGGTCTGTGGATGGGCGAAAATCTATTACATACCGAATTTCCTCAGTGCCTCGGAAAGCAAGTTAAACAGTTGGTCCCGGCTGTCATTTGTAGATCTTCGACAGTCGTTACAGGTTGTCAGAGGCCCGATTCTCTGACAACCTGTCTTACTGACAGAGGGGTACCGTATTAACTGGGATGTGGAGGTCAGAAAGGCAATCGCTCTATCTAAAATACTGGTATTCAGCTGCATCCGTTAGGACTGGAAGCCGACCCCAATGATGATGACCTTTTAAAAATTATAGAAAGATCGTAAGCCATTCCCAATCAAAACACACAACTTGCTCAAGAAATGTCACTCCACCTATGATTGCAATTAAACATCGCACAGCACCCGTCTTGATGTACGACATACATCTTTAACATGCGATTAATACAGCAATACTCATTGTAAATAAAGGCATTCAAGTGTAAATACAGTACAGAAATGATTGTGCATATTATTATCTATCTTAGGCATCACAGAACGGGTATTGGCAAGGCGTTCTGTCAAATAGACTAAGATCGAGTGGCCTCTTCGATGTTTTAATAAGAAGGAGATATGTTTAAGCGTGTGACTAAACGAGATACATAGTTGCTATGTGTAGGTTTTCTTTTATTAGTGGTTTGCAAATTGCAATTATACAAGGTGGAACGGATATCGACGTGTAAACGCTTACCACGTATTCTGAATCGTTCTGAAAACGTTTTCATCGTTATTTTTTATTTAATCTACTGTTTCCTACAAAAGCTCAATATCTACACGGTCAAATTGTAAGTGACAGCTGGGCTGGGGGGTTACTATTACGTCTTAGAGCAGGAGTAATTCCAGTGTGGGAAAGACACAGAGCTATGCAGGCCGTCTAGCGCCATCTCTTTCCCACACTGGAATTACTCCTGCTTTAAGACGTCATGGTAGGCCACCTGTTTTTTTTTTAAATTAGTTGTAATGTTAAGTGTATTTTTTTTTTCATCATTGGATTTTAACATAGAATACAGTGTGAATACAGTGTCCTAATGTTGAAGGTTTGTGCAATTAAGTATTTGTTTTAATTTAAGTGGTAAAAGCTTTTCCACTACTGCTATAGCCTCTTCCCTTATGAAATCAGACGTTCAGGATGAACTCATGGAACTATAGACAAAACTGTACAACTCAAAAAACCAAATGAAGATCGGATTGACGCTTTACCTATTTTGTTTTTTTTTTGTTCTGTGGCTACCTAGTAGCTATTCAGCCATTATTTTTCATTTTTATCATTGAAAAATGGAAAATATTTTGCCCAAATCTATATTATTTTAAAGAAATAGTTGAAACTAAATTTTAATAGAGTCATTTAAGAAAATATATTCAAATATATTATATAGTATCATACAAAACAAAAACAGAAATGTTCTATTTTAGCTGGAAAAAATTATAGACTCAATATTGTAAAAAAAATATTTAGGCCACTATGGTTCTTATGGTCTCAATTGATACTTAACTTTATAATTTCAATTTTACTTCGCGCTGTAATTGAGTGGCTGTATAGAAAGATGGAACATGGTTCAATAGAAATGTGAAAATAGAACTAGTTTTTTTTTATAATTTGACAGTTGTCAGTTGAAAACGATTCTCCGTAGGGCTGCAAAGTATTACTTTCAACCCGCTCCTTAGGCAACTTCAGACCTACTTTCCGAGTATGAGTAATGAAAAAATTTGCATTCCACACTTCGCAGCATTAGCTTAACACCTTCTAAATGAAATAATAAAGTACATGTGTACTACTAATTTATTTTTGCGCCATCTTATGGGAACTACTTGAACGAACACGAAAGTTGACCAAACGTATTGCTCTCGCTATTAGTACAACAGAGTAAACCTAGATGGCGCTGCTTCAAATTTTCTGTCCCTTCAGTACGAAACAAACCTTTTAGTTCTCAATAAAAATCATAGATGGCGTATTTTGATTGCTCAGTTTTGGTAACAGAGAGAGCCACTAGTATCCAACGAAACTTTTTATGATTTTACATAAATTGTATATCTGTCTATTTTTTTTCAAAATTAAAATTTAATCATGTTATGGCAACAATAACTTTGAATTTTTTATTTCACCCATTTTGAGTCATGACACAATGTACGTTAAAGTGTGTAGGTAATTATTTAAAGTAGGGAGTTATGTACCCAAATTTAAATAATTTTAACAATATTTTAGCACTAGACAGCATAGCTACATTAACTACTTTGTTGTGTTATATTTAATCGAATGAATTCGATTTTTTTATTTGAATTTTATTCGATCGGTCTTTCGTCTTTAAGTGATCATCTCATTAATTTATGCTTATCTTAGGTATATGAAATTAGATACATGTACATAATTTCATAGCAAATAAAGTTGTGATTCTGAATCTAGGAACGTTCGGAAGATTGATACTTATCTTGATAATGGATAATGTACGTACCTACCCAGACAGTCAAACACGTGGGAGGTATTTCAATCAAATCACATGGTGAGCCAATCAAAGACATTCCGGCGACTGTCAGTTTCATTTCCAACGGTCTGAAAGCGTCTTAACGTTTGTAAAGCAATCATATCCCCCGTACCTATTACATTTACCTACTCGCGTAGGTAATAATATTGATTTGTTGGATAGCTACCCTTAAAGGTACCTACTGGCCTAGGATTGAAGATATTTATTTGCTCTCGTACGTCCTTGTAGCTAAATAGAAGGTATAACAGCCGCAAGAGTCGATCTTCAGTTTATGCCTCGTGTGCCAAAGTCTGTCCATGGATGGGTGACACACAGGTAAATTATACGTACCGAGTTTCCTCCGTGCCGCTGTTAGTCCCGGCTTTCATTTGAACTTTTGAAGATCTTTTACAGTCGTTACAGGTAGTCACACACAGTCAGGGGCCTGAACGTCGGACAACCATTCATATCCACGGGTAACTATCGTATTACCCAAAATTAACGGGTTGTGAAGGTCAGATAGGCAGTCGCTCCTTAAAAATAGGTACTGTATTCAGCTACTTCGGTTAGAGTGGAAGCTGACCCACATAGTTGGGAAAAAGCTAGGCAGATGATGACGATAACGTGGTTTCGTTTACCCGCCCTTTTTGTTTAATTTATGGGACCCTAGTCCCGTAACACCTAGTCGACTGTATGAATACTTAAATACATGCCCCCGGCTTCTCCCGCTTGGCGATCTCTTGGGATCTCACTTACTGTGATATAAAAGAGTGTCTTAATATGTCCTAACCCAAGTCACATCTACATGATTGTGTGCCTTCAGAGAATTATAAATCCTTATATATTACATTTTTAAGATAATTTTGATTGTGGTTTACGAAAATACAAGCAGTATTAAAATTTCGCCTCTTGAATTAGACAGAAAAATTATTCTTTATTCAAAAGATATTTTTTCTTCTCGTGAGTTGGTCTTGAAGTGTTCTTCAGACATTCGAGTGGGCTTCGCAACGAAATGAGCAGACCACTTAGACGTTGTAACAAACCACTTGAAAATACACTGAATAATTTTATTCACTCACAATTTTGTGAACAAGATGCTTTCAAAATTACGAATGGAACATTGCTGGACAATAGCCTGAAATGAGCATGCATCTACATGAGCATTATTTTAAGTACCAAAGTTGTCATTTTCATAGAGTGTAACGAAAAACGATAAATAATCAGTTGTCTTATAAAACAAATCTGCATTAAAAAGAATAATCACCATTTAAAATAATTAAACAGGCAGAACCGCAGGATAAAAACTGTATTAATAAATAGGGCACCAACCTCGAAAAGTTCAAAAGAGGTCACATTGCAGTTGACAGGTCAAAAATGCCACTAAAAAAATGATTTAAAAAAATAAAAATTTTCAAATGAAGAACGCTGATCGTCATAGAAACAAAAATCCCGTTGAGAAAAAACAGACTGTTTGACGTTGACGTCGTGTTGTTTTTTGTCTGAAAAATAATTGAATATTGCAAAAATAAATGATGTTTTCCGATGAAGAAATAAAAGAAGAAATGCCGGAGAGTGGTTTCATGCGGCCGGGTGATGAGATTATAAGGTGCGATCTTCGATTTTTTTAGATAAATAGTTGAAACGCGGCCATCATGATTTGTTTTATTTTTTGTTTTATGTTAATTTCGTTGTTTCAGCATACGTGAAGTGTGTTTGAATGATAAATTTGACAAGAAGGAATTAGGATTCAATGGAGAACCGCTGCTATCGAATTCCGGCAGAAACGATGTACGTAGAAAAATATATTATAGTTTTATTTAAATGAGAGGAACATTCATATCATGAGTTTTTGTGATGGAAACCTCATCATTTCTTTTCGCAAAAGGACAGTTTGATTGACAAGGTTTGTCATTTTACCTGCCAGAGAAACATCTGCCAAATTATCCTTGACTTTTAAATGTCTAATTGACTTTTATTTAGAAGTAGGTAAATAAACAAAAGTTCATGTCACAATTATTGTAAATATGTATAGAAAAATCCCCTAAATCAAAGTCATCAAAGCCGCTTTCTGTAGACACTAGTAGCTGAGTTATTCGTATCACAACTTTTGAGGCTTATTATCACTCTGAAAATTGGTGAGTGATGGGGTTTTCAGCAGTAACCAAGCAGCAACGCTATCGGGCAACAAGGGTCACGTCACCTTGACGAGATTTCGGCAGTGCATTGCTCAATAATTTAGGACACAAATGGAAAAGTATTTTGCTTCCCTTAAAATAGGTAAGTGGCGCCGGGGTCCAAATATCATGCCTGCCACTTGTAGCAGAACTGTGTTATCAACCTATTAAGGTGGATAACACAATTCACAAACACGCCAGCATCTGCATAGCTATTCACAAACGCTTCGATTCGATTTCGATGCGACAAGTCGTTTGTCTATCTTTTTTTGGCATTACGAAACCGAGCGAGATAGACATATGACTTTTCGAATCGAAATAGAATCGAAGCGTTTGTGAATAGCTGTGCAGTCCAGGGTACGCTTCGCTTTCCAACTTCCCGCCATTCGTGGTGATTGACAGAACTTGTCATTAGTGACAGCTACCAGCAGGCCTACCATGATCTAATTAAAAATGACATCCAATTTGCTCAGCGGCACTTGGATCGCTAAAAGTGAATGAAAGATCGCAATTTGTGGCTGAACCGCGTTTGAAACGTTTTTGGTGAAAAAGAGATAACGCTATTATGATCGAATAACTTTGTTTCGCTCACATTTTAGTGTCAGACACGCTCAGAAGCAAGTAATGTTATAATTGTTTTTAACTCGGTATCATTACTTAAAGTAAAAAAGACACTCAACAGTTGTTTTTAAGATTCCACGTTAATGCGGCAACTATTGTTAAAATAATTCCTAATCAAAGTAGATATTTATATACCTTTTGCTGTTTATTATACGAAAGAAATATTTTTATTTCGACGTAATAAAACAAATTATGTTTAATGTTTCGAACGTACCAGAGTAAAAAAAGTTGTGTGAGTTGTCGCGTCAGTGTCAGTTTGACTAGATGCTTAAGGTGGATGCGCAAGGGTAGCCCGCGAAATTTAAATTTTCTCAAGTTTATTGCAATTTGCAGGTCAGTGTCAAGTTGTATGTTGATGAAAATATGAATCGCGCCAGTAACACGTATGGCGTTACAGAATTATAATCATTCAAATCATCAATACAGCTCTCCAAGTTCATATAATCACATTCAATAGCTATTTCATGAAAAAGTCATTTTTTGAGATTATATGAACTTGGAGGGTTGTATTGATGATTGGAATGATTATAATTCTATAACTCCATACGCGTTACTGGCGCGATTCATATTTTCATCAACATACAACTTGACACTGACCTGCAAATTGCAATAAACTTGAGAAAATTTACTACCCTTGCGCTTCCACCTTAAGTAGTCTGTGGAGTTGTAATTACGGTGGGAAAATTTAAAGTGAAGTGTAGTTTTGAATTCGATAAAAACATTATTTCAAGGAATGTCGTCAGTATTAAACATTTTGTTATTTGTTTATGTACTGTCAATCTCCTATTTTATAGTCACTACGCGTGTACGCCTTAGAATAAGTCCAATTGTAATAAGACTTGCCTCGAGAAGCCACTTAGTTTGTCTTTGTAACAAGAATTTCAAGTGCTTTTTTTTGTTGCATTCTAGTCAAAAGCGGAGAGTAACATTTAACCAGCTCGAGACTTTGTGGGAGATTTTAAATGAGAACACTGGCTACAACAAATCTTCCCAAGCCCGAGAATATTCCAAAAGGACGTGATTAATTCTTTGGATAGCCTTTAGCGCCTAATAAATTCGGCATCCTCAAAGTTATTGAAGGGGTCCAATTGGCCGCGTAACTGGAGCCTCTTACGTTTTTGGGCATTGTGTGAGGCAGAATCTTCCTCAAAAAACTCAAACAAAAGTAGTTCATCAGACATCTGTTAAAGAAAAACAAATGCGGTTAAAAAGGCATGTAAAATAGGTATTTTAGACTTTAGAAGAAAGATTAAAGTACATTTACACTGGTTTTTGTAAAATTCCACTATGTTAGCACTAAAAAACTTTATTTTCGTCAATAATTCACCAAACGTTTCAGTTTAGGTTAGAGAAATAGTAACTTTTATTGAATCGCTTATTTTGACAGTTGAGCGTTTCAGCTGAGCTGCTCTATGGACGTCATGGTACCCAAACAAGTACAAAATTGAATGAATGAAACCAAAACTTGCGACTCAGTTTAGGAAAATCGCTGTCAGATGGCATGGCCTAAACTGAATCGATAAACTGTCGTCATGGTACGAATTAGGAGAACAGTTCAGTTTAGGTCCTAAAATGGATCGCGTTAAGAGCTCGTGTTAGGCATCCTGACTCTTGTTGTTGTGAGATAGTGTTTCCATATCTATTAAATAGATACCTATAATACAATGCCTGTGTTTACAAAAGCGGTAGGCAGAGGTTTTATAGTCCACCCACATTTTGCTAGTTTTTGGTTTTATTTAAATGTGGCTTATTCCCATGTTTTAAGAGACTAGATCCCTCTAACCGTCACATTATACCCAATACTTGTCTAGGGCATCTAATCCAAGACCAACAGTCGACAACAGTCCTCTAGCGAGAACTCGATTGAAGGCACTCCAATGTAACCTATGTTTTCAAAATCCTCATAACCACCAGCTGGACTGCCACCGTTCGATATTCCGCGACGGTTTCTTCTCCGATGGCCTGGAGCAGCAGCAAGCCAGATTCGCTTGGACTGAGGAAGACGGCAATATCGCGTCTCTGGTCTCCGAACCAGGGTTTGGCACCACTGGCCAGACTACTTTTGGAAAAGATTTGGACGCTGCGCTTAAGAGTGAAATGAAGGCAAGTACCCAACTGTTCTTATTGTCATTTTCGGCCTGAAAAACTATGTAATTTATGTTTTTACAGCCACAACGGTGCGCAGCGCATCCCATTAAAAATAAAAAAGCGTGACAAAATGTGCGAATGTGATGCAAGAGGGTATTTCCAATGCCTTGTGTTGCGACGCACCCATCACCGCACCCATCCTAATCTGTGCTTGCCTTAAACATACGCCTGCAAAAATGAATATACCATTTAGTTTCATAAACTCACGCCGTACTCCCATGGGGATAGGTAGAAACACCACTAGAATACCACCTGCGGCAATCCTAACATACGGTGTTCGTCGTTAAAATCATCATCTCCTCATTCTAATCCAGATCGACGCAGCAAAGATTTTTTCATATTTTTCTAATACTTAGTAGCCGTCATCTCAGAGGTCATCTTCTTTAAGCCATATCTTATTTAACACAATTCTTCTATAATATTGTTTCTACGATATTTTCTCTCATATATCCATCCATGTTCATCTTCAAAACTTTTATAGCACATCCGATTTCCACACATAAAGGGTGTAACAGGACGCTTAACGAAGCCAAAAAGTACTTGTTCTCCCCGTCATTGCGATATTTTTTTTGTTCTAGACCATACCTGGGAAACTAGGTCAAAGCTCCAAATTTTTCATAGGTTTTTTTTAAAATACATGTTTTTCACGTAAGATTTTTACTGTAAACACCTCCACGACCTCGTACTATTCAATGCATCCATCAGTACAATGTTTTGAGCGCGTTAAATTGAGTCCTATCGTAAAACGTGATTTTTCACCCCAAAAAAAAAGTCGTTTCCCAGCAATCTTTTTTGCGTAAGGTAATTACGTTAATTTGATGTACTTATTGCTTGGTGATTAGGTTAATTTGATGTACTTATTGCTTGGTTGACGGCTTCGTGAAGGGTCTTGTTACACCCTGTATTATCTGTCACCTACGGCACTTCCAGAGCTCCTCTAACTCTTATTCAGCGATAGTAATTCCTTACACTATCTGTTTGTTATCTTTTCATAGGAAGCTGATACGTCAAGTGCGGTGCTGCAGCCTAGCAACAGAAATGGCATAACATTTAGTAAAAAGAATATGTACGGAGAGCCTCACCTCGTGTCTTCTACATCAGCTGGTTCAAGTTCGGCTGGTTCTGGTTCAGGTAAGATGAATTTAGACTTTTATTTTATGACTTAGACTGGTCTGCTAACTTATATTAAACGAGATGTTAGTTTTCGTGAAGGTGCCTCGGCCTATAGTGATCACTTCTGAGTTAGTGCACATAAAAACAATGTAGATCACATATTACACAGTTAACGATTTACCCGCCTTCGTGAGTTATAAAGTATCCATAGCGGGGGGTTACTATGACGTCTTAAAGCAGGAGTAATTCCAGTGTGGGAAAGAGACTAGCTATACAGGTCGTCTAGCGCCATCACAAGACGTCATGGTAGGCCACCAGGTCTTTCGTATGTCTGTAAAAAAGACAAGGCCCTCTCCCTATCTTAATGCCAAGAAGAATGAAGTCCATTCATGTCCGTTTGTAACTAATAATATACAGCGTGGAAAGGCCATGGTTTCTATGTGGTTCAAAATGATTTGTACTCCCTTCCGTCCTGTATTATAGCACCGCTGTACCCTTGAATTTTAATACTGAGCGCTGAGCCAAGAGTTGAAAATCCCACAGAGCTTTTTATTTCGGCATTAATATATACAAGGTGTAAATAGACCCTTCACGAAGCCGTCAACAAGGCATTCTGTACATCAAACTAAGGTAACTCTACGCAAACATTATTGTTGGGAAAAGACTTTTTTGGGGTTAAAAATTACGTTTTACGGTAAGACTCAATGTAACGCACTCAAAACATTGTGCTGGTCGATGCATAGAATAGCACGGGGTTCGTGGAGGTGTTTAAACTAAAAATCTTACATTAAAAACATGTATTAAAAAAAATGTTGGAACTTTGACCCCCAATATCTCCGTACGCGTAAGTAGAACGTTCCCAGGTATGGTCTCGAAGAAAAAAAATATCGCAATGACGAGGAGAACAACACTACGCAAAAATTATTGTTGGGAAAAGACTTTTTTGGGGTTAAAAATTACGTTTTACGGTAAGACTCAATGTAACGCACTCAAAACATTGTGCTGATGAACAAATCAGCAATAAATTTTTGGGATGAATAGTACGGGGTTCGTGTGTAACATTAAAAACTAGTACTTAAAAAAAGCTTTAAAAAACATCTTGTGAAAAAATTGTAACTTTGACCACTAATATCTCCGTAACTAGAAGGTTCCCAGGTATGGTCGAGAATAAAAAAACTGTTGTTGCTGTTGATTATATTCTTCATATACAACAGGTCCGGAGAAGCCAAAGGGTCAGAACACGTGCAAGGTGGACAAGGCAGATCCCCGCTCCAGGTTCCACTACGTCAAGTACGTGAAGAGACATGGGCGAACCGTCAAGCTATGGGAGTGTGGCATCTGTAAGTATCGGCAAATATTCTTCTGCTTTTATACTAGACATGGATGTATGGAAGTTGAATTGAAAGGAAGTCGTTTGTCGTGGTATAGAGTATGGACATATTAATGCAGATGGATGAAACGCATGTGACTAAAAGAGTGATGGACATGAATGTTAATGAATGGAGAGGCAGACACAGGCCGAAGAAAATATGGATTTATTGTGCGAGGAATTAAATGAAAGAGAAAAGAGTGAAGGAAGCCGTGACGTCTGACAGGGAGAATGGATGAAGAAAACGTGTTGCGTGAATCCCAAATAGAATGGGATTAGGACAGGAAGATGATGGATGTATAGATGTTGTTCTGGCTGCAAAATAAAGTTCCCAGCCCCCCCCCCACACATAGCAGAAGAGACGCTATTTGTTGTGAACCAAAATGTTCTTTCTCTGGTCTCTATATGCTTACCAGAATATTTGTAAATATTCTCACTTCTGGTTCTGATAGTGTTTTCACTTATATTATCCAAGTTTCTAGGACCAGAACGTCACTCAACCCACGGGACAACACTATGTCGTGATGACGAACAGGCGTGTTAGGCGGCTTTCTTTTAAAAGTTTCGTAGAATTCAGATAACCGTGTCTTTTATTCCCATTTATTTTTCCTTCCAGGCAGTCGCGAGTTCCAACACCAATACACATTGATGCGTCACTTGCCAACACACACAGACGAGAGGAACTTCCACTGCGCCTCATGTGGCAAGAGCTTCAGACAACTGTCCACTCTTAGTCAGCACCGCGCCATACATTCTGCTGAAAGGCCTTATGCTTGCGAGGTACGATACCATACAAGTTTATGCGTCACCTGCATTCATCACCTTTCCCAGCTATGTTGAAAAATGATGCAGCTGAATACATATTTATATGGAGTGACTGCCCATCTGAATTCCACAGGGTAACCACCACCTTGTAAGAACGGTTGTCCGACTTCCGAATTTTTGACTATTCGTAACCAGTGTCAAAGATCTACAAATAACAGCCGGAATCAACAGCTGGAAGGGTCTCGGCATGTTATGAATCATCAATCATAATATACAGCCCGACGTCGGCAGGAGTTGCTTGCGGGACCCAAGCAATACTTGCCACCTGCTATCAGCACGGTCCTACCATCATTCATCATCATCATTTCAGCCGAAAGACGTCCACTGCTGGAAATAGGCCTCCCCCCAAGTTTCGCCACATTGACCGGTCCCGTGCGACTCGTATCCAGCGGATCCCCGCAACCTTCACCAGGTCATCGGCCCACCTAGTGGGAGGCCTTCCAACGAAACGTCTTCCGGTTCACGGTCGCCACTCCAGAACTTTTCGGTCCGTTCGGCCATCCGTTCTGCGAGCAATGTGCCCTGCCCACTGCCACTTAAGTTTGGCAATTCTTCGGGCCACCATCATTCCTCATCATTAATCCTTGATGCCTTACTCCACCCAGGTATGCAACAAAACCTTCAACCGTGTTTCCACCCTGATTTCCCATCGCAAGACCCATTCCGATGAGAAGCCATACAAATGCCACATCTGTCCCAAAGGATTCCATCAAAAAGGTTACCTTTCTTTGTCCGTTCCGTTCTTTCCTCTACGTCATGAAACTTGGGTTTAGTATACCATACGGTGCTACCTCACCCGGAGCATTCGCATGTAATATAACGATCCATGATTTGATTTTGTACAGACACAACTGAAGCTGAACCGGCGACCAATCAAGCTATGCATAACTAGTTTTTGCGGATCTCTCATGGAACGAGAAATCTATACAAAGCGAGGCCATCTTATACTGGAAATGTATAGTTTGATGTGTCGCCGTATGTGCAAGACGCGCAAGATTAGATTTTCCATCAATAAGAATGAAATCACATTTCTGGGGGCTAATTTAAAATTCTTAAAATGGTCTTTATGGTTATGACCACAAAGTCCATTTTAAGAGTTTTAAATTTTTAACGTGATTCATATTATGATTCTGATAAAGCGGCCATTTTAGGCCCCCTGTTCTTGTTACCTTTAAGCAAAATTGATTTTTCTAGACTGTGAGGAATTTTTATTGAGTGAGTTGTTCATGTCATGATACTTTTTGAAATGCACGCTATTTAATATGACGGAAAAAGAGATGGCGCTACACTACATGTATAGCTCTCTCTTTCCCACACTGGAATTACTCCTACTTTAAGTCGTCATGGTAGACCACCAGGTGTTGCTACCTACCTTACCAAGGATGTAAACTTAATAGAAATATCTTCTAATGTTTGTTTTTCTCCAGGCAACCTCCGCAACCATTTGTTCACACATACCAATGAGCGTCCTTACCGCTGCAACATCTGCTTGAAGGGATTCAACCAACAGTCCAACTTGGTCTGCCATAAAAACAAGGTACCTACGAGCTACGACGATATGAATAAAATTAGCTTTTCGTACGAGTCTTTTATTTTTTTCTTTATAAGTACTAGAACAGATTTTTTTATAGTGAACTAGCGTTGCCTGCGACCTTCGTTCACGTGAAATTATTATAAAAAACTAAGACTTCCCTTTTTGAATCGAATTTTGTTTTTAATTTCAAGGGTTTTAATTATTTTGCACGGAACCCTAATTATTTTTCCAAGATCTAAGTAGCCTATGTTAGACCTTATAACATCAACTATCTGGCAGAAAAAGTCCCGTCAAAATCGGTCCAGCTGTTTTGGAGATTAGCCGGAACAAACAGACAGACATAAAGACGTGTAAAAAATTAGTTTTTGCTTTATGGTGTCATATAATATTTTTATATGCTTTCAGTAATAATATTGTTTTTTATTTATTTGAATAGATTAATTCATAGAGGTCCTTAATTAATATCAATGTTCATCAGTGCGATTTCATCAGAGTTCCTAAAAGTATTGCCCGATAAGGAAACTAACTTTAACTGTTTGTAATCCAGGCTCATCCAGAGGACACGTCCACCTGTCCCACGGTGCCCGTTAGAGGAAGACCAACCACTCCACGCCTTCCTCGATCAACTACAGACAACACACAGCCGGATTCTACTAGGTGAGCTATTTAAATGTTCACTTTTGACCTCATTATTATCTTTTCCTAGACGTATTAGCGCTTCTTCTTCTCTTCAGTTAGTAAAATATCATCATAGCATCTTGCATGTTAGCAGAGATTTGCTTAGTTACAAGGAACTCGCCTATATCCAATAAATCTTCTATTTCTTACACTAGAAACGTAATATTTACCATGTTTACTGTTTCTTTTGAGTTCCGAATATTTCGGCGCTGTTGCACGCACCACGATAAATCCCATTATAAATTTGCCCGACCGGGAATCAAAACAGGACCTCAGCTCAGCAGTCGTGATTGCGACCACAAGCCCAACGAGGCAGTCCAAGCATGGTAGTTCATCGTAAGCAAAAAAAAACTCTTTTCAGCGTTTTTTTTTACTAATGGGGTGGCGAAGGCAAAGTAAATCTCAGATGGCGCCTCAATCGTTGGTACCCTTCCTTGACGTTTTGAGGTTATTGGAGTTGTGAGTGAAACATTTGTGATTGTTGTGATCATTCAGAGGATTGTATAATTTTAAAGTCAAGAAAAGTCGTAAACATGTATTCTATGTTTACTGTAGCACAGCTAAAAGAAGCGTTACGTAAAATAAATGCTAAAACTACGGGAAAGAAAGCTGATCTATTGGCGAGGTACGTATTCTAAGACACGTTTGGATTAGTGTTATACTTGCTTTCAATCGTAATCTTATTATTTAAATTCGTAATTTCCTAAACAAACCGTATCAACTGTTTGCATACGTATAGGTTTTGACAGTTGTTGAGTGAGAGATGGGTACCAACGACAAAACGCCGTCTATCGGGATAAATTGTCACTTTTCCTCCCCATTGTATACATTATTTATTAAAAACTTTAATCAAAATAAATAAACTAACAAAAAACTATAAAAGGGCACCGAAAAGCTCGTTCTCAACGCTTTCAGCCGGTAATGTGCCCAAGAGACTGGCGGCGGGCGTTGCCACGTTGTATGGCAACACTTAGCCTCTGGCCAAGGTAAAGGCCACTATATACTAGTTTGTTGTTCATTTATTTATTTTATTTTATTTAATAGTTTTCAGAAGTGTCAGTTTAATAAAAATAATCGTTTTTTTTTTTGTAAGACTAATAAGAAAGTTATTTTGAAAACATAGATACCAAAATATTTAGGTACTTAAATTAACATTGCAGATTTTTCGTATGAGTTCATATCTGAAGCATAGATTTGATCTTTGCGATTGTGGAATGAGCTCCACAAGCGCAAAGATCAATCTATGCTTTAAATTTTTCATTTTTTTTGCTCTAACAAAAACAGTCAAAGTTAGCAGACAAAAAAAAAACGCTGAAAAGAGTATTTTTTTTGCTTAAAAGAGGGTAGACCGATTGTTCTGCCCATAAACACTCACCCACAATAACTTCAGTTTATCCGTGATCATGGTGCGTGCAACAGCGCCAAAATATTCGGAACTCAAAAGAAACAGTAAACATGGTAAATAACCCGGTTCTAATGTTAATGATAATTAGTGACCATGACAGTTTAAAAACTTAAATCTTCTGTTCCATAATAATACATTGCTTCACAAAAATATTAAATAGTACCGATGAACTACCATGCTTAGACTGCCTCGTTGGGCTTGTGGTCGCAATCACGACTGCTGAGCTGAGGTCCTGTTTTGATTCCCGGTCGGGCAAATTTATAATGGGATTTTCCATCAGGAATTTCTCAGTAGCAGCCACGGTGTCTGGATTTGTGCCCGGTTGATGGCAATAGGTTCCACTCCTATTGCATAGAACTTAATCATAACTAGCGAAATGTGGGTGTACTTTTAGGTAAACCTCAGCCTAACCCTTCGGCGATTACAGGCGTTATGTTATGTTATGTTATGAACTAACATGTTTGAATCTTTTGAAATGCCAACATTAACTTGTCTAACGTAATATATTAAATGAATCTAAGATTTCAACTTCAAGTTGCACTCTCAGATTCTGAAGTAATATGAAAACTTTTAACGAGTTCCTGCAAATTACTCACGCTGCATTTAACCATTTTAATTTTGGTATCTTGCTGGAGTTAGATTTTTAGTAGTTACTCACTTTTTACTTCATGAAATGAAATGTAAAAAAAAATCAGAAGATATATTTATCGAGGTATGTCCATTTAGAATTTGTTAGATAAAATATATGGTATCTATTTAATTCTTGGTAAACTAATTATATACATTATTAATTAAAAATATTAAATAAAATAAATAGACTAACAACAAACTATGTATAAAAGAGCTTCGAAAAATTCTCCTCAACGCTGACAGCCGGTGCTCAAGAGACTGGCGGCGTTGCCACGTTGTATGGCAACACTTAGCCTCTGGCCAAGGTAAAAGCCAGCCCTTGGGTCACAGGAAGCGTCAACTAGTTTATTACTTTATTTTATTTAATAGTTTTCAGAAGTGTCAGTTTAATAAAAATAATCGTTTTTTTTTTTGTAATACTAATAAGAAAGTTATTTTGAAAACATAGATACTAAAATATTTAGGTACTTAAATTAACATTGCAGATTTTTCGTATGAGTTCATATCTGAAGCATAGATTTGATCTTTGCGCTTGTGGAATGAGCTCCACAAGCGCAAATATCAAATCTATGCTATAATTTTTTTATTTTTTTCGCTCTAACAATAACAGTCAAAATTCTTTCAAATTTTCAATTACAGACCTCAAGCAGAACATTGTGAAGTAACCTCCTCAGTGGGTCCATACTTACCGTCCGTAGGAGGTCCTCCATCGTCAGACTGGTCTGTAAAACCCAGCTCCACCCACCTTTCAGACATCTGGGACATTTCAAAGTCTTTCCACGAACTGGGCGACATCTGGAACGAGGGTCCATGGGGTTCCATGAGCAATGGGGTGGTTGTGGATCCCATAAAGACGTACCATATGGGTGTCGCGTTGGCTACTAGACAGACCCCCTTTGCCTTGCTGAAGCCTGAGAATGGAACACCTGTGTTGGTGAAGGTGGTTGATACGAAGCTGCCGGGTGGGAAACAGGTAATATTTTTGATGATAAATAAGTTCTTACATAATTTCGGTAGGAAAGATGGTATGGCTCTTGTTTTTAAACATTTTTGGGCAGTTATATATTTATTTCTAGGTAATTAACGTCTTACGTCATATAAATTTTGAACTCATTTGTTTTCGAAATGACTGAACCGATTTTAATTAAATTTCATACGCATAAGCAGGATACATATGTCTAAAAAGTAGACAGAGAATATTTTCGAAAAATAGTGTTACAGCTAAATTAGACCAATTTTAGATTTTCCATAGAAACAGAAATTTCACATTATCTTTATTTTTTAATGACATTTCGAAAATATTCTCTGTCAACTTTTTAGACATATGTACCCTGCTTGTGCGTAAGAAGTTTCATTAACATCGGTTCAGTCATTTCGAAAACAAATGAGTTGAAAGTTTGTATGAAATGCCGTAAGACTTACATTTTCAGAACAAATTCTACGAGTCTATTGTCGTCAACCGAGCACAAATCCAGACTCCATGGCGTCTACTGAGAAATTCTTGATGGAAAAACCTAATTACACTTTGCCCGACCCGGGAATCGAATCCAGGACCTCAAGCTCAGCAGTCGTGCTGGTGGCCACTAGACCAAAGAGGCAGTCTGAATGCTGTCGCCATGCGATTGCGATGCATTATTCCTTCTATTCTCAATTCCATCATCCATCCCAATTTTCTAGATGTTAGTACCTGCAACAGCTGAAGATTTGAGAGTGGGCGGCAAAATCGTATTAAATAACGAAGATGAAGACGGAGTTACACAGGTAATATTCAAATGATTTGTAAAAATGCTATGCCGAAACTTGTAGTTTCCGATAAAACTGAATAAATATGCCAGAAGGATACCTAATCATCAGCTAATCTTGTAAAAACAACTCCACAGTTCAATTTCAAGGTAATTATTTAAAATTTCTCGTGTTCCAGCACGGTCCCATTCAACCAAGATTGGAACCCAACGGCGCTGTTCAGATTAGAGTCCCCGTAGTAGCGACCGTGGTGCCCAGGATCCAACCCAGTGGCAGACTGCATCTTACCGTGGAAGAACCGCATCATGCTTACCACACCGCCTTATCTGCTGACTGTGAGACTCTAGTCATTTATTTAAGTATATAAACATCGCCTCCACACTGATTCCACAGGAACAGCTCTTATCCAATTTTATGAGAAGATTGGCGCAGTATGGCTTTTACATCCATTGGTTCATTCATCTCTATCAGCTGTCATCCCTATTTTCTCAAATGACTCCTCCCTCCCTCCCTCTGGGCGGAGCGGCAGGGAGTGTCAGACTTGTACTGACTAAAACCCATCCATGTTCCTTCCTTTGCCCTTTGTGTTCCAGGGCCGCGGTGTCTCTTTCGAACAGTCCCGCAACCCTGGCAGGCATCGGTCCTTTCGGACCCGTTCCCGTTTGCTGACATCCCTTGAGTTAGCCATTGTTTTTTTTACACAATTCTTACGACCGACCGTTTTTTTTAGTTTCCCTATATTCTTAAAACGATCGTCCACTTTCATACTTAGAACTGTCCTCTCGAAATGCCCCTGATTCCTCCTCATCACCATGCCCATACCTTTGGCCATTACTACTTTTCGGCAACCAGCGCCACTTTCATTCAGACTTATAATATACTGGTTAGAGCAACATTAGTTTCATCTATTCGCGTATTACCAAACACACCTCTCTTAGCATTCTCATCTCAGGTGCATGTTTTTCCCGGTGCTGACCCGTCGTTTTTCATCATCAACATCGTCATTTCAGCCGAAAGACGTCCACTGCTGGACATAGGCCTCCCCCAAAGGAGTGGTTTTGCCATAATCGCCACGCTTGGCGATCGCAGTACGGTTTTTAAAAGAGCACAGAGAACGCTGCTGCCACACTTAGGGCCGATTAAAACTGAACGTGATCAGTAGATTTAAACCGCGTTTAAGAATTGTCAGCTGCCAATAATCCATAGCTTTTATGACACCTCTTAAAAGCAGTTTAAACTTTCTGATCGCGTTTAGCTTCATTAGTGAAATCCGCTCTTAGTCGCCTCTTACGACACCCACGGGAAGATATGGGATGGTACTATTCTCTACGCCCGATACCATACAGTAGATCGTACTTACTAATACTAAATACTGTTGCCCGCAACCTCCGACTGCGTGAAATTATTATAAATTACTACTTTTCAATTTGGATCAGATTTTGTTAACAATTTCATGTTTTCACACGGATTCCTAACCCTTTTTCTAAAATAAAAGTAGCCAAGTAGTTACTCATAAAATCAGCCATCTGCCAATAAAAGTCCCGTCAAAATCGGTTCAGCCGTTTCGGAGATAAGCTGGAACAAACACAGACAGACAAAAATAAATGTATTTTTTTACTTTCTTATGCATTCAGAAAAAAGCTGTTATTTAGAAATTGAAACAGACGCTTCAATTATATTTATTTGTATTGTATAGATGAGATGGTATCTTATGTTCAGTGGGCGAGGTGAACGTGGCTCCGTGCACATCTCGCGAGGAGCCTCGCGCCGGCCCCTCCGCCGCCGAGCCGCCGCGACTCCTGGACTCCTGCGGGGAGTTCGATGACGGACTGAGGACTGGTGAGTTATAGGTTATCTGGAAACAAACAACTTGTTTTAGGGGTATTGATGTATGATTTTTCAGATATAACTTGTAGAAGAAAACAGTGAGGCTCATTATTTATGTGCCTCCATGACGAAGCTGTGAATTATGTCACCTGTTTTTTTTTTTCTATAATTAATTCTTCATTCATTTTTTTCTTTTTCTTTATTTTTTTTTTAAAAAACACTTTTTTTTTTATAACCGTCCAAGTTTACGCTGTGTAATCGTGTAGACGTGTGATCGATTTTGAATTTCAACTTTATTTGAAATTATCCCTCCTTAAATAAAAATGTTTTAGGTTTTAGTTCAGTAGGTACCCAGTATTATGAAATAATGCTTTTAAAAACCTTTGTTACCAGGACTTCAAAGAACAACATGTCCAATTGTCCATGTAACATATTTAATAAAATGCTTAAACTCTCTAGTCACGGGATTTAAAAAGAAAGTGAAAAAGTCTATTAACTTTTTTTTTTAACTTTTCCGTCACACTACGATTTTTTCCTATATCGTGGGTGCGTTTACAAACATTTAAACTCACATACACAAACAGCCAGACCCGGAACTACTACCTGGGCTTGCAGTCTCGACTAGGTAACGATCGCAAAACCATCGAATTCAGTCGCAAAGTCATAACGATGCCGATTTAAGGTGGAAGCCGACACCGGCGGCGGCGGCGGGTAGCGTCCGACTCGTGTCCTTAAATCCGCATCTTTATGGCTTTCCGACTGAATACGGTTGTTTTGCGATTGCTATCTGCGTCGAGAGCAGCTGCAGGGACAGTAGGCCATACTATATTTGTTCCGTGCGGGGATCGAACCTGTAACTTGCAGTGCAGCAGTCAATCGCTCAGCCACAGCGCCAACCGTGCCGTCGAAACTCCATTAATAACTAGACGTAGGTTAATCAGAATTGTTTTCCTATCTTCAGGTACTCGAATATCATCAACCTGTACGTTGCCGCCTCCTGCGCCCTCTCCTCCACTGGACCTCATCTCCTTGGACCTGTTCGAACCGATGGAATGCATACCATTAGGTAATAATAAAATGTATTTTTAATCTTATTTAATTCTGAGTACAACCCCATTTTGGGTTAAGCTCATCTTTGAGTATAAGCTAAAATATCAATGCAATTTAATGGGTGTAAAAATACCCTTAACGAAGCCGAAAGGCTTTCTTCAAATGTTCTACCCGGCATTGCAATTATATTTTTGTTCTACACCGTAGGTACCTAGGAACCTTCTAGTTACGGAAATATTGGGGGTCAAAGTTCCAACTTTTTCACAAGTATTTTTGTCTAATACAAGTTTTTAATGCTATTACTTTACTTTAAATACCTCCACGATCCTTGTACTATTCAATGCATCCATCAGCACAATGTTTTGAGTGCGTTACATTGAGTCCTACCGTAAAACGTTATTTATCATCCCAAAAAAAAAGTCGTTGCCCAGCAATGGTTTTTGCGTAGAATTACTTAGTTTGGCGCATATAATGTTTGGTTGAAGGCTTCGTGAAGGGTTCCTCCGTTTACGCCTTTTATGTGATTTTGTGAGTACCGAATCTTCGACGTGTGCTAATTCCGTCATCTTGTGTTTTCAAAACCATTTCCACAGACAATTCCGCAAATGTTTACAAACATTGCCCTCCACACAATGTCATTCAAGCACCAAAACGTGCACTTTCGTCATTACATTATTAGTTACTTAAATTGTCAATAGCTGGCGCTGTTAGTGTGTGACAGTCGTTATAAGTCGTTCTTACCTTGGGGTATCGTATTTCTCAGTACTAACTGGAGTGTGGATATCAGGTAGGCAGTCGCTCCATGTAAAATGCTGGTATTCAGCTGCATCCAGTCAGATTGGAAGCCGAGCTCAACATAGTTGGGTAAAGGCTAGGCAGGTGATATACAACCTGTTTTTTTTTTGATATCCCATAACTCTAGGGTTATATTCTGTAGGTTAAAATAATACTAAAACTCCTAGAATAGGTGGTCCAAAAATGCATCGTTTCGGAGATATCATCAATCATAATTAAATTAGGTCAAAAATTGTCACCACTATGACGAATCTTTACTTTTGCGAGGTTGCCAAACTTCGCAGTAGTGTAATAAAATAAATAGTAAAATAAAATATGTAGGTAAGTAATTCATTTTTATTCAAACCAATCATTCATATTTAAAGCTAAGAAAATGCGACGTTGTCATATTTCACGTAAGGGTGTTTTACATTAATAATCGTGACTTGGCCGAATTATTTTGTATGATAAATGAAAAAAAAAAATAACGAAGGATTGGAACATAACTCATATGCCAGTTGATTCTTTGATATGGCCTCAATCATACCCTAGAGTTATGGGATATCAAAAAAAACACGTTGTATAATGTAGGTAGTAATCATAAAATTTGTCATGTGTTTCAGGTCCTCAGATCACTGCAGTTGACAACATCGACCAGGCGCCACCTTCAGACGACTCTGACATCTTTATTGGAGAGTTTGAAGTAAGTTTTTTCCACTGAACTAGTGGAGCAGGTTAAGGTATACCTCACCGATTACCTAAAAAACTTCTTGCGTTACGTTGTCATCGCAAGGAATATGCTATCGAAAACTGTATTTTAAGTCCATGGTTGCATACAAGATCAAATTTTTCGTTTTTTCATCTCCGACCAGACACTATATTTGACTATTTGGCGTGGCCGAAACGAGGCAAATATTCTTATGGCCCGTAGTATCCCTTCACAAATCAGTTTCCCTATCGTGGTGATTATTAGTGTGATTATATCACACCCTTTTCATCCCCTTCATTGTAGCGGTTTTGAATAACTTTCTACGATCCATGTTCAGCGGTAGATTTTCATTTTTTTCTCATTATTCTCTCTCATATATATAAAATCCCACCACCAGAATGCGGCGCTATAACCCTGGAATACTCAGAACATCACTGGAAGTTGCTATTGCTAAGCCAAGACCAGGAGTTTGGTAAATACCTAATTCTGCTTACTTCATCACCCATCATACTATTCCTAGACTCTCCTCCACCTCGACTAGTGGTAGCTCATTTCAGAAAGAGCGACTATCCCAAGTCACCTTGTACCACTCCTTTGCAACCACTCTGAAAACACTCCGCATATTATAACGGCATAGCCCCAGTGCCAGAGCTTAGTAAATCACCATATACTTACAATATAAATACTGCTGAACATGGGTGCTCCTTGATTAAGTAGCCATAATAGTACCGCAAAATACCAACACTGGTCAATAGGTTTGTTAGTCATAGCAGTAGCAGATACATGAAGCTGCTGCATTTTGTATTCGCTAAGGAAATTTTCTGTGGTTCAATAACGTAATCAGCCTTTTAAAGTTCGTACTGCCGGTGTACTAGGCCTCTCTCTGAGAGTGCGCGGGATATAATCCACCATGTGGACTGACTCAGTCCCGGTTGGCAGATATCACAGGTTTTTCGGTTCTATGAAACGCTTTCCTCATCATTACTTATTCCTTCGAGTGTTTGAGAGCAGTGGTGATGAAGTAAAACATAAAGTAAAGGTTTTAGTATAATTCTCTTTATTATTTTTTCTTACATACCTACTATTTAAATACACATAAACTGTCACTTACGGGATATCTTTCGTGATTGTCTTTAATTTTGAGCTCCCGATATTTCGACGCTGTTGCAAGCGCCATGATCGCGGGTTATGATTAAAGAATTAAAGACAATCACGGAAGATATCCCGTAAGTGACACTTTGTGTAGTTGTAAACGCTGAAAGTTTAAAACAGTACTATTTCAATGTTTAAATATTTTTATTGACAAAATTAAATAAAAAAATAATTACAAATATAAAAAAGTAGCCCACCGGCATCCGGAATAGGGTCCGGGCTAACGGTAGTCAGTGATCGTGAGAGAAGAACCTCCTAACAAAGTGAGTGCAGAAATACTTTCTGAATCAAGCCCTTGATCCAGCTGCCAAGCGAGAGCCTACTCAGATTTATAATAATATTCTTATAATTTCTTTTCAGAATGGCATCAACTTGACAGATTCAGAATGAAAAAATTGGACATAGTTTATTTAATGATTTTTTCGTTTTGTTTTTATTCATGCATTTGAAAACGATGAGGTATTGATTTAGTGTTAAGCGAAATTGTAAATACATTATATTTTTACTGAGCTTGAGACATTTGTGTTTACTTTAAAAAATCCCAAGTTTTCAACGAACAAATTATTTTGAATTAAATTAAATTAATTAACTCACAGCATTCATATGGTAGGCAGAAACTATGAACCTTACATTTAGTAGTCCTTTTGCTAGGTCCACGTTCATACATCTCGTCAAAATGTCCAATAATATTATCTATACAAATAAATATAACTGAAGTATCTGTTTGTAATATCAAAATAACAGCTTTTTACTGAATGCAAATGAATATATATATTTTAATTTTTGTCTGTCTGTTTGTTCCGGTTTATCTCCGAAACGGCTGGGCCGATTTTGTCGGGACTTTTACTGGCAGATAGCTGATGTTATAAGGTCCAACAAAAGCTACTTTTTTTAAGAAAAATAATTAGGGATCCGTGCATGTTGACAAAATCTGATTCAAAAAGGAAAGTACCTAATAATTTCACGCGAACGAATGTCGCAGGACTCGCAGGCAACAGCTAGTTTTGAAATATTATCGACTTTACCGCATTAACTTATCAAATGCTCATTACAGTTTAACAACAAAATCTATCAATAAAAATGCCTACACAATACACTAAGGGCCAAAAAAGGCAATTTCCTGTCGTCAATGTAAATAATCCGGGATATTATTATGACGTAGCGATGACGTGTATGATATCGTCTCGATATCGTTGGCGTCTCGCATTGTTGTCGGCACGTGGACGGAAATAGGCCCTTTTGGAGTGTGCCACCCTTCCCTTACCGGGAAGTAGTGCGGAATGCTGGCGATAGATGGCGTTAGGTGTTGCGAAAAAGGGGATTGGAAATTGGAACTTTTATTGTAAGAATTTGTAAGTATCTACTCGTTCAAATGAATAAGATTCTTGTTGTTTTTTTTACAAACGTCTAGTAATATGATGAGATTAACGAAAAAAACGCAAGATAGGATTTCAATGTTTATTAAATTGGCTATCAAATTCAAATCAATTCAATATTTGTTTTTTTCAACTGAATAGAATAAAATTTCAGTAAGTAATCAATATCATTATTGTATTTCAGTAATAACAGACAATATTACGCCTGTAATTCCTGAAAGGTTAGGCAGAGGTGTACCTAATTCACCAACATTTCGCCAGTTATCTTTAAGTCCCATGTAATAGGGGGCGAGCCTATTGCCATCAACCGGGCGCAAATCCAGACTCCGTGGCTGCTACTGAGAAATTCCTGACGGAAAAACTTAATAACATTTTGCCCGACCGGGAAATCTAACCCAGGACCTCATGCTCAGCAGTCGAGATGTACAAAAGGGTGTTACGGTACAACATCAGTGTTTTTTGTTGTTGTATTAACGCCTTCTTCAAGACTTGCGATATTCCTGAAAGTTATACGTACCTAAAAAAAAAACATTTTTTTAACAGTAGCAAACCAGTCATATTAAAAAACGTAGGTCAATAGTACTGAAAATAATTGTATATTATTATGTAGGTAATTGTATAATAACGAAAGAGTTTGAAAGGACTTTTTCTCATACCGTTAAGCGATAGATGGCGCTACTTGTATCGAGCTTAGTTATTACTTATTTTCAAAAGCGATATTGCAAAATTTTCACCTATTTATTTTTGATTATAAATAAACTTCGCTGTTTGCATGTTTGAGGTATGCCTCGGATCAATTAATTCATGTTTCAGGGAAGTTCCATTGAACAGCTTTTAAGCTTTATACTGTGCTCTAGATTAGTGGGAAGCCGATGGGTTAGCGTACCTACCGAATATATTGCTAAGGGAATGAACAACTTATATGAAGACTTTTGCTAAAAGAGAATAGGTGTAATATTCGGGATTTGTATGATTAATCAACAAACAACTTTAGGTAATACCCTTTAGTATTTTACTAGTGTAATCTTGGCAAATGAATGTAATTTGCGAGTAAGCCCCCAATTTAAAATACCGACAATGTAACTAGTTAAAATTTAAATCATTACAACTCATTCATCGTCCATTCGAGATCATTCAATTTGCGACTAATGACATAAACGACCGACGTCCGACCGCAAAAAAATCGCACAATGCGACAAAAAATCGCCATAACATTTAACAAGAAGAATGCGACAATAAAACGCGAATTACGTTCGTCCAGTTTTTTACCAAAGCGCAACGCGTGGCGGCCACGTGACCTAAAATATTAAAACTGGTGTTAGATCTGACACGCGTCCTTTCCCACCAATAAATAGAGAAATCTTCTGACAACCCTGTAATGAAAACTTATGATCACAAATCAACAAAAACTCAACCTTCCCAACATCATCATAAAGTCTGATTTCCATTCACTAATATGCACAACGACTTATCCGAAACCGCCATTCAAATATCAACCGTATGATTGTCACGTCAAAATCTAATGTCTATAACTCTAACGCAGATTAAAATTAGGGTTGTCCCCAATTCCTAATACCGCCCCCGACGGTTATCGCATAATGCGTTGGCACGTGGCGTTGTTCGTTTTTTATCGGTTATTTTCGTGCGAACGAAGTGGTCTGGTGTGGACTGGCCTTACAATGGGTGACGATGGGTAGTATGGTATTGTGTGAAGAGTTTTCCTGGGAAAAAGAAGGATTGAAGTATGTTTCTGACAGTAGAGATCCGTTTTGTAGAACATATGTTCAATACGGTGCGGTGGCGGTTTATAAGTTTATTCATCCATAAAAATGTATCAAAAATCTTTCAAACTCAAACTCAAACTCAAAGCGTTTATTTCAATTAGACCTTCGCAGGCACTTTTAAAAGTCAGAAAGACAAAGGCGAAGCTACAGTCACAGACACAAGGCATAATAACTTGTGAAAGTACTGTAGTTGCCCATTCCAAAGAAAGAAAGAAAGAAAGAAAAATGTTTATTCGACGTCAGTACATCAGGCACACACACAATAATATTTAAAAAAGTTACAAAAAAGAGAAAATACATAGTATGACTGTACTGCCGTGGGGCACACCCCACGGCTGCGCCAAAGCGTAGATCTCTATGGAGAAGAATGGGCAAGGAACTCCATGGACACTCTTTTCAATCAAAATATTGTAACAAGATCTTGGTTACATCATTCATGTTGAGATTATACATATATGTGAGAACGATGTAGAAAGACGTGCACATTAAGAGCGTGCAGAGTAAAAGATTAGATTCCTTTGCAGTAGGAAATGATAAAATCTCTCTCTTACCTATGTATTCATATTACTGTAGATTAGATTCGATTATTGTAGATAATGTATCAGAACTAGTTTAATTTAATTCGATTTTTTTTAAAATATTAAATGGGCTTACTCTTGACCTCAATCTTGTCCTAGGACAGAGATGAGGTTGACGACGGATCGAGCTAACCCAAAAGAAGCCTATTAACTCGCGACTGAAATAGATTTAACAAAAACATAGCTTCGATAAACGTTAATAAAATTAGAAATCAACTCCTCATTGCTTAATCATTTTGTTGCAATTTATGAAGCAAACAACTTCAAAAATACACATGTAATCCTTCAAACACAGACAAATAAACTATCAATTTTAATAAAATATCATTAAAAATAAACAAATATTAGGGCGAGGACTAAGCCCTCTCAAGGGTACAATCGACCCCCAGAAATATCATTTCATATTTTGATTATGATATCAATGTCACCCAGTCGTATTCGCTGGGTTTTTTATGTCTTTTGTCCGTTAATACACATATTAACCCATTAAAAGTCGCGTGGCGACATAATATGATATTTCACACGTATAATAAAATCATTGTTGATATTAATGTTAGCTTTTTCATGTGAGAATAGGGTTTTTTATTGGATTAGGAAAGTTGTGATTTAATTTGCTGTTTTATTTTTGTTTGTTGCAATAGATTGACATAAAAGGAACAATACGGTTGCTTAATTAAAGTTGAAACCAAAACCAATTTAAAAAAAAATACTTGCCATAGGTCTCACAGCTATAGCTATAGCCTATACATAATGGGTTTCATAGTAGGTACCCTTAACGAAGCTGAAAGGCTTATGTTCTCCCCATCATTGCCATCTGTTTTTTGTTTGAGACCATAGAAGCCTGGGAGGGAACCTTCTAGTTACAAAGATATTGGGGGTCAAAGTGTAAAACATGATTTCGTACCCCCAAAACAAATGTCGTTTCCCAGCAATAATTTTTGCGTAGAATTGCTCAGTTTTCAGGTACAGAACGCTTGGTTGACGACTTCATAAAGGATCCGTTCTCACCAGTTTACACCTTGTTTAAGTAATTATGAAAAAGTTCCCGAAATACTTGCATATTTATAAATAGACATTACATTTAATCACCTGATGGCGCTGACACAAAACCATTACACATCCTATAAACCAACAAAATCTGAACACCAATTCGCTCAGTTCACCAAACTTTGACAAAACGCGACCAATTACACGACAAAGTCTCAATACACTAGGAAAACGCGTCTCATCTTAGTCGCAATAATTAACGATGTTGCGCCTGCGACAGACGCGCAACAGTCGCGCCACGCGACTGCCACGCGATGGGCACGCGCTTCGGATCAGCGCGATTGGTCACAATCGTACTGTCGCGCTGGTATGACGACTCAATCGGGATTCAGTTGGCAGTAATGAGGTATGACATTGCTTATTTTTTAGTAGTGATCGTTGGGTATTGTTGTGATATTTGGGGAAATTGTTAGCACAATTCCATAATTGTAACAAAATGAAATCTCCATAGATTTCATTTTGTTTCAATCCTATACTATTAAATGAGCAATATTTGAATAATATGAATGTGTAACAACGTTCTTGAAAACGGCTAACGATTTCATTGAAACTATCATTAAGGGGGATTACGGGGGCGAAAAATCGATCTAGCTAGGTCTAATATAATTATCAGGGGGCCGTTTTCTCTATTTTCACCCGAGCAGCGCTCGGTCGCCCAGGTACTACTACTATTAAGCAAATAATTGTATATATCTTACTTAATTGATCTTTGTAAAACATCATACATAACTTACAAAAGTCTGATTTTAAAAGGAAGCAAGATCAAGAAGGAAGAGAAAAGATAATTTACACTGTCCTGTTTAGAGTAATTTGACAGCAAATTAGCAATACAAAATCAAGCAAGTCGCAGTCCTCGGCTGGACGTAGGCGTCCAGGCTGCACCACTCCGTCTTCTGTTTTCCGTTTCCAGTCTGTTTCAGCCATTCTATCATTTATTGATATAACTAAAGAACTTGGATTTCATGAACTTCTACTGTTATGAGTCATAAAGTTAGGCAGATTGCAACAGTCGTAACGCTAAATTGCATCGAAAATTATCAAACAAAATTACAGTTTGGATCAATTCTCGAATCGAATACACAAAAACATGAATCCATCAACAGACAACAGAAAATAACAAACACAGAAAACCTTTCAATTCCATTCGAAACTATAAAGCAATCGTACAAACTATGGCTTTTAAAAAACAATACATACATGCAGATGGCCGGGCCGGGCAGGGCACGGGCAGATTACGCGGGCATATACCACGCATCGCTGGAGACGCAAATTGTTCACTAAACTGATTACTACTGCTAGTTCCACATTGTCTTTGCCCCCCCATGCCACCCACTGGGCAACTCTGCACATCTGTGGTGGTTTGCTGGAAGTATCTGAGTTTCTTGCTTGTTTTTAACCGACTTCACAAAAGGAGGAGAGGGATAAACAATCAAAATCAAACAAGCAAAAGTCACCGACTTCTGAAGCTAGTTAATTTTTACTTTTTGTGTTTTTGAAGTCGGTTTTATTTTTTGCAAAACAGTTTTTTTACTGTAATATTTTTTGTAGAAGAGTACACTGGTATAATCAAGGAAACAATAAAAGTTATGCACCTCTGGATTAATTTTTACTTGCGCCAGCTATGAGTCCCTATTGAAAGTCACTCGTGGATCGTGACAGTCCTTTTATTGGTTTGACGTTCTATCTTACCAAAGAATTTTAGCAGTATCACGTGCTAAACATAATGTAACATCAAGCCTCTAATCCCTGTAGGATTAGGCAGAGGTGTACACCCACACGTGCTAAATAAGACGAAGAAGAGAGTTTTCATTACACTAGTTACAAGTATTTCAATATTTTCTTCCTATCTTATATTTCACCGATTTTACCTATTCATACCTTACTAGCGACCCACTGAATTTTCTTAAACGAATGAGAAGTAAAGTTGGTAAAAAAAAAGAAACTTTAGTACAAAGTTTTTCGTCACGATTTTGAGGGCTTGGGTACTTGTCTTTAACAATCTCATTTGATTTCTATAAAAATATAGAATTATATCATTCAAACAAATGATTCGTGTCTCCATAATATTTCCGTCCTCTTCCAGCCACGATATTTCATTGTGTAGTCTGCTATAAACCATCAAATTTCTGTATAAATTCATTATATTTCAATGGGGCCGCAATGCGTTTTTGGTAATACAATTTGTGTGCGGTCTGCTTCTCCAAAGTTGATTTCGTTTTTTGATAGTGAACCTTTATAGCTTGGGGATGTGTAGTACAGTTTTGATCGGGGATTATTATTGTGCTGTTATTGTTTTAGCCATGTTGTGAAGAGGTTTACAGAAACGATTGATAATCAAGTTCAAAACTTTCATTAGGATGATTATTTTGGCCTTTGGAAACAAAAGTAAAAACAAACATACATGAACCCTGAAATCATAACACTATTTTTTGGGCCGCCCGCGCCGTGTAAAAAAATGACTGTTTAAAAAAAAAGTGTTTGAGATAATAACTAGATGGCGTTAGCAGTAAAGGGACATGAAACAAACTATACAAATAAAATTAATTGCAAGGAGAACAATAAAATTCATAGATAATTATTCCTCTATCTGCAATTTATTTGATTTTATAAAGAAAGAAAATTGTTTTTATTTGGCATTAAAACAAAAATACTTTAAAAAATATACAAAATAACTAGTACCTATGTTCAGTAATAGCGAGAAACTTAGCAAGTCAGCCCTGCCATCTTCTCTTTTCTTTACGATAATCACTGCAATATGACCTTTTCATAAATGGCTCATGTAACTACACTAGAAAACTCTCCACTGTGAACCTAGTGAAAAAACCAAAAGAACCAGTCTCCGTTCAAACATAATTACTTATAAGTTCACACAGAAAATACAGATATCCAGGCGATTATAATTAGTAGGCCGGGCCCTCACGACTAACGCAATAAGGGGCAAGCAGGGGGTCCCTTTATGCAATAACTGCGCCTCTTAATTTGATTTTTATTTTGATCTCGTTTGGCGACGGTTTGATTGCCCCTTGCCCGAGGCAAGTATGGTTACTTGTGACAATTGTGACTAGTGTTTTTGGGTTTTTGTTGTAATTGTTTTATGTTTGTGCCTAGTAAGTATATGATGAGTGTAAAAATACCCTTAACGAAGCCGAAAGACACTTGTTCTTCCCGTCATGCGTTTTTTTTCTTTAATTAGACCCTACCTGGAAACCTTATAGTTACAGAGATATAAATTGGGGGTCAAAGTTCCAAGTTTTTCACAAGTTACAAATTAAAAAATAGACGCCCCACTGACCAAAATATATTTTCACTTTCATGCTCTAAAAGTACGCCATTATAGCCCTACGAAGCGGGACTAAAGTGACCATTTTAGTCTCTAGGAAGTAAAAAGTAATTCGTTTTTTTAATTTCCTTCATGTGACATAGACAAACTCAAACAGCCAGTAAATATACTATTGAGTGTTGACCATCTTCATTGCGAAAATGTTTAAGTTTTAGTTCCATGGTTTTTCCGCAAGGAAGGTAGCGCCATGTGTTTTAAATTGTTAATCTGTGACTGGTTTAGAAGAAAAAACTGACCGCGAAAATTTCAAATTTTTTTTGAGTGTAAATTTGGTCGGTTTTAAATAAAATTAAGAATGTCCAGTGACAGTGAAGAGTTTGACATCGAGCAAAGAGCAAAAGACCTAATAGATAATCGGGGAAGATTTACCTAAAAACTTACGAAAGTTTTATGGACTGGAGGAATAAGAATGTTTATGTTTTTACTCAAAGTGAAAAGTACAGTTTGCACCTCGAGACTAAACGCCAACTTAATATACCCTCGGTTTCATTGACTGGATCGCACGCTCGGGAGTCAAACCACCTCTGGTATATTATGGCTTCGTTTAGTCCCTCGTTATAAAATATACAATTTTTCTTTAACTATACCATACCTGGAATCCTTCTAGTTACGGAGATATTGGGGGTCAAAGTTCCAACATTTTCACAAGTTACATAAATAAAAAATTATAAAATGTTTCAAGTTTACTTTAAATACCTCTAAGACCTCTGTACTTTTCAATGCATCCATCAACACAATGTTTTGAGTGCGTTACGTCACATTATATAAGTCCTACCAAAAAGCATAATTTTCATCCAAATAAAAATGTTGTACAGAACGCTTGGTGGCTTCGTGAAGGGACCGCGTATACCCTGTATAGCATTAAGGATTAAATAAAATAACTTTTGAAGTGGATTAACTGAATATTTTCACCATCACTATTCTCTTACCCATATCCATATTATCATATTTATCTTATCATATTGGGGTTGCCGCGCTACTGCAATGTTCGCAGATGAGGGCATAGATGGCTTTAACGCCATTATGCGCGAGCGATGCGCCTCCATCATGCGCAGGGCACGCGTCAGCCCCAACAGCATCCTGAGCACTGTAGCGGACAGGTGGTACAGTCCCATACTGGGGCATTGGGTACGCCTACATGCCACTGTGGCGTATAACAAATAATTGTGTTGTTGTTGTTTTTCTGATAGATGTAAGTACTAACAGTAGTTTCTAAGTTGTGTGTTGTACTAACTAAATGTACTTGTGGTCTGAAATAAAAGAATTATTATTATTATATCTCAATTTAGCTATTTGAGGTCAGCGCTGCATGTCCTCCACTTCCATACTTTTCTTCATCATCAGGTAATTTAAACTATTTCTTCTTTCACTTTACTGCCGACTTAGATCAGGTACTATCTGTTGCCCGCGACCTTTTTTCCGCGTGAATGAAATTAGTATAAAAATATATTACTTCCCTTTTTTGGATTTTGTTAACAATTTCCCGAGATTTGTTTTATAACGGAAACCTACTCTTTTTTATAAAATAAAAGTAACCTACTTTACTCCTTGTAACACCAGCTATCTGCTACGAAAAGTGCCGTCTATATCAGTCCAGCCGTTTCGGAGATTTGACGGAACAAACAGACAGACAAAATTTTTTTTTTTTTTAAGTTCCTTCCGTTTAAATAACTTTTACATGCATTCAGTAAATCCTATTATTTTGAAAGCACAAACAGACACTTCAACTGCTCATTTGTATAGATGTAAGGTATCTAATCATTATCTCTGTCGGCTAACCTCGAAGAATTTACAAATTAACTCCACATCACTTCAGCCTGCAAATTAATGATCTCCAAACAGGCAAATACAGGACAAAAAGAAAAAGAAAAAAGTATAAAAAACGAGGGAAAAATTAAAATTCACAAGCAAATAACATACGTTACAAACATACTGTCATTTCTTTGTAATTGAAAAACAACGAGCTTTGATATTACACTCGTAGACTCAAACGATGTTGTACAGATAGCCAACACATTTGTTGCTAACCCTTCAATAGCAAAAAATTATATTCATCTCTATTCTTGAGAACCTAAGGGTGAATGTCATGTGTCAGTTATGTGGTTAAAAAGGGACTCATGTGGAGGATTGTATGAATGGGTATAAAAATACACAAATTAATTTTACTTTGTACATTGGAGTACTGTATTCTTTTATATGTAAGTCATTATATGTTGTATAATGTTGAATAGGGATGATTCCTGAGTAAAAAAAATAATGATTCTATTAAGTCCGTCAGTTAAATTATCGAAAAATATTAGGTACGTATTTTTTGCTTTATCAAATCAATAAAAAATACGAAGATAAAACGCATCAAATAATCGAAGTGAGGGCTTGTGACGTCACTTGTCGGTAAAATGTGTACCGACATGTGACGTCACACGAGGCTTCGACGAAGCTTTGATGATGATCTCCGATGTCGGTCCCGGCGAACCCCGAATACGATAAATAATTATGATTTTATTTCATTTTTCTATTGTTTTCAACTTGTACGGTCGACATAATAAGTGCTAAAAGGCAAAAGTCATTTATTTGAATTTTTTTTACAAATTCGAATCATAGTTTGAATAGAGATAATTACAGTTTAAATAAAATGTATTAAAAATGTATCGTCTTCATTTTTTGTTTGAAACGTGAAAAAAATAAAATACGTATCCGATATTTTTTGGAAACCTACGTGACGGACTAATTAGATTTTTTTGGTCATCTACCATATTATCTTGAAGTTTATGAACGATTTTCCGTGACATATCGTTTATCAAAAGTAGTCATGGTAAAAGAATGTTGTAATGTTGTAGACTAACAATGAAATTAAACATGGAACACATGGGTTGGACATTGAATTTAACATTATTGAACATAGTAAATTACCCCGTTTCTAGTGTTAATAATAACAATGAAATTACCAGTGGGCAGAGAGGAAACTTACTCCTGAGTATTTTTGTCACTCCTATTATCTTCCCAAAAGATATGATCATCATTCTCCTGCCGTTATCCCAATTCATTAGCGGTCGGCGCAGCTTGTCTTCTTCTTCCATACTTCTCTATTACTCGTCATCTCATCAGACACCTCCTTGCTCGCCATATCATCCTTCACACAGCCCACTCATCGTCATCTTTCATTCTACATTATCAAGATCATTATTATCATGATAATTATCGTTACCAGTAGAGATCTAAATATAAATACAGGTTTTGCTATATTTACTTCTCGATCCGTACAAAAACAAACAAAGAACCAATTAAAATACGAACTAAACCAATAAGATTACTTTGCCACAAGACGGAGAATCTCATGAATCTACGATGACAAAACAAAACAGACTAGCTACAACTATTGGTGGAACTCGTCAAACGCAAATCGGATTGAGGAATCAATTTGTATACCGCCGCACAGAACAAATATTCAGGTAAAATTTTGAAAGGATTACAAAGAATAACATTGCTAGGAATTTACGTTACTCTGCTTTTAGCTGACTTGAGGTTTTTCTAGCTAATTTGAGGTTTCGTGTTTTTAAGATTCCGTACCTCAATCAGCAAAACGGAACCCCTATAAGATCACTTTGTTGTCCGTCTGTCTGTTTGTCAAGACGGCGGTATCAAGCTGAAATCAATACCATATACTCAAGTCTGCTACCTCTTGGAGCAATGAAAAAATCAAACTTGTAAGTCAATGCAATCAAAAGATATGACTGTTTATGTCGCATATTAAGCGATTTCGCAAGGGAATTAAAACCTGTAATGTAGTTAGTTCCCTTTGACCTAAAATCATGAAATTTGACAAAATGCAAGGCCTTACAGCACAAATAAAGGAAAAGTTCAAGGGTGTCCCCATACATACAAAGTTGACGCCAATTAAGATATTTTCTGTTTAGATAATGGCACGGAACCCTTCGTGCGCGAGTCCGACTCGCACTTGGCTGGTTTTTTGTGTTAGTATGTAACTCATGCTCAAGGCATAGCTGACGTCCAGACCCAAGCACATCAAACTACCCGAAACTAATATTTTCCCAATCAACCCTAAACCTAATGCTTTAGCGATAAAGTTGAAAATCTATTAAAGAAATTTGAAAGATTATAGCAGCTTGATGTGCTGGCGGCTGTACCAACATTCATAACATAACATCGTGGTTTGTAATCGTTATGTTTAAGTCCCATATATGAAGGGGCGAGACCTAGATTCAAAAACATAAATTCACGCCTTTTTCTCACCTGCTATGATCCTTTGCTAGTCATATAAAAAATACTAATAGTTTAATGATTCATAAAAAGTGTTACAATATTTAGGTATGACACTGGATACCGCCCTAGGATACCCTGTGTCGCAGGATCTAGTCTCTTTCGACAGATAATACGAATTATAAAATAGAAGAACATAAAACAAATGCAACGGTTACAGTATAATTAATTAAACTTAGGACAAAATGGTAAACCAAGTGTATGTGTGTATATGATGAGTGTGAGTGTGTATGTGATGAGTGTGAGTGTGTATGTGATGAGTGTGAGTGTGTATGTGATGAGTGTGAGTTTGTATGTGATGAGTATGAGTGTATATGTGATGAGCAGGTAAGCACGCCAGTTGCGAAAAGACAAACTAGTGTACAGCATTAAAAAAAATGTCTGCTCATTGTGCATAAGGTTTGTGATTTTACACAACCATCTATTCTTTGTACTTACCTAAAATCTTATTACGTAGGCATCGATAACGTAGAAATGAGAAAATCTTTCTTATCTTTGAAACACCAAGTCCGAAAATTGTTAGTCTTTGGCACGGAGCGCCGTCTGGGCTCAACGTAGAATCAGTTCAAGCCTAGATTTAGTAAATTCACTAGATTTAAAGTCTGCTGGTTTCTTGGGGAGCGCTATGCAAATTTTAGTCAAGTTCGCACTAGGTGAAATGCTTGCAGCGTTTCCGAATATTTTATTTGGAGGTAGCATTATTTTTATGAATCACGATCACTCTTTTGAAGGGACTTATTGGAAGTGTAGGTAAGTTATCATGTTTAAGTTTAAGTTTTTAAGTTCGCAGTGCTGTGGGAGAGTTTGCAGAATATCATTATATTATGAACTGATGGGGAACAGCTGAAAAAGAAAACTGTTGAAGCTATGTTAATGTTCATCATGTTTCCCTAAAATCAAAACCTACTGGGTTACATAGAAGTGTACCATGATAGTTACACACATTTCACGAGTAATGTTTAAGTCCCATGTCATAGTGGACGAGACTATTGCCATCAACCAGCATAAATCAAGACGGCTGCTACTAAGAAATTTCTGATGGAAAAACCTAATAACACTTTGCCCGACGTGGGAATCGAACCTAGGACTTCATGCTCAGCAGTCGCGCTTGCGACCACTAGACCAACGAGGCAGTTTAGTAGTGTTTTAAAGCCAAATATTATTTGTCAGCACATTCACTAATTAGACTTTTCAGGAGTATTTCGTCCTGTTGGTAAACTAATATTTCTCAAGAATGCTCTTACTCACGGTAATCATAAATCTTGCTACAAACTGTCTGTCCTTTCTAATTTAGATCGAAGCCGCTCCAAAACCGCGCATTAAATCTTCCCAGTGCGCAATCCCAACGCGGGTACCAACTGAATTTTCAATGAGGATGTCACAGCCTTTCACCCGGTGACATTTGCTCCTGCCGCCGACTTGTTTGGACAAAAGGGGTTTTTGCCCCGTTCCCGTCGAGAGAAAACTCAACAGAATTCTTGCTACGAATTTCACGATTTTCCTGATTAGATTACGTACTTGAATTTGAATTTTGAGAGGTTTTGGCAAATTAATAAGGTTTAAGATAAACGGGTTATGGAACGAAATATAAGTTGTTTGATAAACAATGAGGAGTTTAAAGTATTTTCGTAATTTGTTTACATGTAGTTAGGAAAGTAGATAGTGGAGTGTGGTAGATAGAATTGTTTTTTCTAGGAATATGTAAGTTTTTAAGATGTAACAGTACCTTAGGAGCATTATTAGGTGGGTTATTATCTAATTTCTGAAAAGTAGGAGCATTGTGATCGATGCAATGAATAGAAGCCTTTGGCCAGCATTGGGACAGACAGGCAAATAATGTTTTACCTATGCTATAGATTTCTGCAACAAATTTCAATGCAAAAACTGATTCCAGATTTAATGTTAATCGTTTACACAGCGTACAGTAAAATAATACATCCAACCAATTGTAAAACGTAGCCCAACATAATTGACCCATTTCAATAGTCACATTGACAACCACTGATGCACAAAAATATAAAAAGTAAAAATTCAAATCCGACCACATTCGAAGCCATTCGAATTCGGAATCATCGGTGTATGTAATCTGCATCCATTATTTAGTCTCACAACAATACATTCCCGGGGACCTATTCTGGAAAATTAAAAACGAAATTCGAATCGAAATCGTCGCGGGTTCCGCACGAGTTGTCAGCGAAAATGGAAACTTAACAAGTGTGGTAAATAACCACAAATCACGGCTTCCTAACACCCGGGGCGAGATTTAAATTCACGCGAGTGTAGCCATTGGGTTGGGCTCTGTTTTCGTTGTGTGTGGTTTAGGAATAGTATAACTAGGTATTTTTAAAATAGTTATCTATTCAGCTTCAATGCAGAATATGGATTGCGGTATCAGTAATATTGTGGATAAGTTATGAAAGTTTGAAACTTGCTTATTTGCCGGTTCCTACTAAATACAAATTCTGTCAAAATTCAGCTTCCAGAAAATGAGTAGGTCCCTATTATAATTATACTCGTACATCTAAGTTAGACTGCTTTCAGGGAAAAAAAAATGCGGAAATATTCTGCCAGCCATTTTTCTCGTGCCGTCACTAACAATGATAACAACACATACCTACCCATCAAAATCAACGTACAACCGTAACATACGCAACGATAGACCCAAAAGACTGAGGGACCGCTGACGTATTATTACTTTCAAATTCATACACACTCCAAAATATTTCATTTATTCTTCAAATCTATTCTCAACCTTATTTTCATGATTGTAAGAGTCTATTGTATTACGTATATTTTTTCTAATGACGTCATTGTTGCACTTGTCGTGGGTGCGAATACGGTCGGTGCGTGTCAAATTCGCGGTTTTTACAATTTCGTCTAATGAATCGAATTTTTCGGTGGCCGTGTCGAATGATGAGATCGTATTGTTAAGTTGTCGGATAGATACGGCTGCATGAATAGGATGTAGTAATTTTTATTTAAGAGTGTGGTTATGTGTGTAAATCATTTTTGTTAATGATGGTTCGATATGACAGGCAGTGACAATGTGGTTGATTGTGTAGATTGGCGAAAATTTGTCTCATGAAAACATTTATAAAGTTATTATCGATCTTACAAAATAAACGAATCATACATCTCATAATTCATTAAGAATTTTGAACGTAGAACGAAACTAAAATCATCAGCTGTCTGGCAATACCGGTGAAATGGACCTTTTTGGCGCAACTGAGAGGCACAGATTGTGATTTTTAAAGCACTCTTTTGTTGTTTATTTGGTGTATCGTATTGTATTTACGAACTGATGCCAAATAAATGTTATTCTTTTATTAAGTTAAAAGCTCTTTTGGCGAAATTCCATTTACGTCATACTGGAAATAAACGAGGATTTAATTCCAAATTCATTTTCCACATATAACCCAGTTACTCCCAGTATATTACTCCTCACTTTGCAGTTATGCAGCAAACCTCATGCAGGGCGGAAGTGACGTCAGATCACAATAGATGGGCCCCGGTATCCGGCGCGCGCGCACCGCTTCCGGCCGACCTAATGTCGCGGATATATATCCGAGCGTCTCGCGGATATATCC
Organism: Eugnorisma glareosa; assembly: GCA_947578425.1. Classification (NCBI taxonomy): domain Eukaryota; kingdom Metazoa; phylum Arthropoda; class Insecta; order Lepidoptera; family Noctuidae; genus Eugnorisma; species Eugnorisma glareosa. The sequence goes on along the minus strand of OX387960.1, from coordinate 10,099,814 downwards.
GAATGCAATTTAGCGGCTTTACCGAAAATATAGCGGTTAATGAGTGCGGTGGGATTCTTTAGTGTTATTGTGCTTTTGCACGATATTGGTAACGGGCTGTTGGGGCTATAAATAGGAGTAATAAAAGGGTACTTGAAGACATGATTATAATGTTGTGACATTACTGAATGATCGTTTAGTGCAATGTTTTGGTGTTATGGTTATGAGAAGAACAAACCTTCTCAACGTGGATCATCTATTTTTAATACACCTTGTTTGCTAGAATAGGCACAAATTTACTTCAAAAACTTATATCTGATGTCTGCATCTTTGGCATAAAATTCTTAGTTACAATAGAGTTTCTGATACTTAACTTGCAATACAATTGTGGAACTTTACTGCTACACTATGTAATTGAATTTTATTTTCATGCACCCCAGGAGATTTAAGTGGTCAAAATGCTTATGTCAGAAACTAAAGTACCTGAATGCAGATCTCGAAATACTTGACCGTCTTCTAAATTACTGCATTCGATTCGTTTTCAATCTGCGTAACTATGATCATGTCTCTGAGCACCGGTCTCTTCTTAAGTGGTTGCCCATACGTCAGCGTAGGGAGCAAAGGGCGCTAACCACCTTGTTTTCTTTCCTTGTTTCTCCCTCTTCCCCTAGTTACCTTGCTCCCCACTTTCAATACATTTGTGCCAACCATAACAGGAGTCTGCGCTCATCGCATAACCGAGTTCTGCAATGTCCCTCTCACCACACTGACTTCATTCAGCAATCATTCTTCGTTCAGTCTATTGTTCTATGGAATGCGCTTCCTCAGGAAATCAGGATGGCAACCAATCGTCTATCTTTTAAAATTAAAGTTCGTGAGTACATTCGGAAGAAGCTGGCAGTTTCGTCACAACGTTAATGTTTTCTCCATAGTTTGTCTTTTTATTTTAGTATATTTGTGTAAATGTCTATTTACACATACATATTTTGATATATATTTATAGTCTTTTGATATATTTTTATAGTATTTTATATATCCTTGTAGTTTATAGGTATATAGGTACACCTACCAATGTTTGTCTCTGCATCACCCAAAGGTTGACTGGTAGAAAATGCCTATAGCAATTAGTCCGCCTCTGTACTTTGTGCTTGAAGTGATAAATAAATAAAAAGTAAACAAAGTACGTAAATCAGATAACAATATTAAAATAGACATGTTGTATATCCAGGCAGACATTTAATTCTCAACCATCACAATTTAAAACCATTACCACACTGACATGTATTTACACACAACACAATACAAACCCTGTCCTGTACAGACAGACAGACAAACGAACATGTTGCACAACAAGCTTAAACACTAGTTCATTAAGCAGCAGTTTAAGATGTTAAGTAAACATACGAAATATTATTGGATAACTGGACGGGGTTATGTAAGAGGGAGCCATGCAGTTCAAAGTAGAGATTATAATGCTTCAAGGATTTTTAAATTGTTAGTCGCCAATTTTTGGACAATTGAAAAGAAAGAATATTAATATACTTTATCATAATACGAACTTAATTTTATATTTATACGAAGTTTGTTTGTTACAGTTTTCACACTTAAACCACTGAATCGATCATCCTGAAATTTTGGGTATACGTTGTCAGGTGTAGGTACAGACACGGACATAGGGTACCTACCTTTCACCCCGAAATAAAGTAATGTTTCCGAGAAAAAATCTCTTGTGATAATAGATGGCGCCACGTGTCTTTCGAAGTATATATTATTATAGAAACTTTAGTAGTGTGTTAAGAGTTTAATTGTCAAATTCTAAATTAACGCAAGTGAAGCCGCGGGCAAAAACTAGTCTATTCTAAATATGACGCGTAATACAAAAGAAAATCAGTACAAATAGAAGAAAAAGATGCTTGTAGTACAGTAATCTAAACTTGCCTGTTCAAAATAAGGTTTTTATATTGGACAATTAAAAAGATCGTATGCTGCTATTTGGTCCAATGCCAAATTAATAAGTGATTGAACGATGGCAATCACTACATTTGTTCAGATGTTCGTTAAACCTCCTCCTGGCACAATCAATTGATATATAAATCAATTTATTGACACACACAAGTTAGGAAACACACAAACAGAAGCAATGATAATTAACAGAGTGCTTAAGTAGAAGTAACCGTGGGCCCCAAACTAGGCACATCCTGTATCATGGTGGCCCAATATACACAGAAAATGCAGATTGAATTATTGACTGTTCAGCGTGACACAGCACAGCAAGACACAAGTGACAATTTACTATGAAAATAGGAATTAAAATCATTCCGAAATCAAAAATTAAATCAATTAATAAAAAAAATAAACCAAAATAAAAATTTCTCTTCCCAACTATCTGTCTGTTTCGTTTCACTTTTTTCTCTAAACAGGTGTAAATAAAAGATAGACTTACAATAATCAGCCACACATCATTCTCTTGACAATGCATCACTTTTGAATGACGCCATTCAAAAATCCCCCATAGATTAAGGACGCTAATCAACGAGGGTGCAAACTACCCCAAGTTACACCCTACTGCAGCGGGGGCAAAGTGTTAAAAACACAATAAGATATAATACACATCAAACACACAACTTTTACGCGTAAAAAACTAAATTTTAATCAAAATACTACCCTATTTCTTGCAAAGTAAGAGTAGTGGGTGTAATTTGGGGGTGAAATTTAAAGTTGTTGAAATAAACTATAATAATTCGCAACGCCTTCAATGTGTCATATCAGTCATAGAGATACAAAATACATATTTTGAATTGCGCCCTAAAGCGCTTTGTGAAGGGGTGCATTTTGTACATTTTATTGTGTTTTAAAGTGCCATAAATATTAATATGATGATAAAAAGTTTTGATACAGTATCGTTTACGATTATGTGTAGTTGGATTATAAAGTAGCTTTAAAATAATAATTTTTGGTTGCCTCATTGGTCTACTGGTCGCACTATTGAGCAAGAGGTCCTGGATTAAATTCCCGGGATTTGGTTTTTCACCAGGAATTTCTCAGTAGCAGCCACGGAGTCTAGACCTGGCAATAGGTTCGCCCCTCATTACATGGGACTTAAACTTAACTGGAGACATGTAGGTGTACTATTAGTTACCTCTGCATAACCCTTTGTAGATTAGAGCCGTGACGATGACGATAGTATGTGTAAAATGGATTTTAGAATTCTCAGTTTTTCAGTATCCTACAACAGCATCCACTTCTATTTAGTCGTTTATTGGTATGATTAACCTGTATCCCTTCAACATAGTGGAATAACTTTGATGTTAAGTTAAATGTATACATATCGGTAGCATATCAAACAAAGTCTAACACAACGGTTCTCCAGCACGCATAGGTTAAGGGAAAGTAAGGGAAAGTCTATCAGTCATAATATTTTGACGGCGGATTTGGTTGACTGAAGAAAAAACAAAAGAAATCTGTCATTTTGCCGATTCTTCCGTCGACAAAACTCGTTTACAGCGGAGGTCATGCTACGCGTGTAGAACCACTATCATAGAAACATCTCGATTCAAAATATCATGACTGATAGACTTTTACTTCTCTTTATCGGAAGTCTGAACATTTTACACCAATTCGAAAATATTCTTGGCTCTCATTTAAAAGTAAATAAACACTCGTTAGGGGAAAACCCCAAAAATACCTACAATAATACATAATATTCAGTGTGATTATTATTTAAATTTTCCATTGCAAAGTGTCGGGATGTGCGGCCCGCATTTAAATGACAATGGCCCAGCCTATTCGGATGTGGGTGAGGGGTCCAAAGTACCCTACTTTGTCGATTTATTTTCAACTTTAAAAATTTTATGTGCCTAACTTTAGGGAAGATGTGTTTTTAGAATTTTGGGAAAATGTTTTTTTTTTAGATTGCTACTTTTGCATAATGTGATCAAAAGTGATGTTGTGGCTACGTGGTGACAGGTCAAATAACACACACGTAATCAATGAAAGGACCATCTCTTTTCTTTATCGTGTGGTTAGTGCCTAAACTGGTGTCAGAGTTTCTTTGCCTCCCATGGGCCTCTGACTTGGCTTTACATGATGTCGAGAAATATACCTCAGACATGCTGGTTTCCTCACGATGTTTTCCTTCACCGAAGCAAGTGATAATTATACAAAACGCACATGAATCTGAAAAATCAGAAGTGCGTGTCTTGGATTCGAACTTGAGACCTGACTTGGCAGTCCGACAGTCACACTACTAGGCTATCACTGCTAAAAGGACGATCAAACTGATATTCATTTGTATTTTAGGGACTGACACATAATTGTGTAGATTAATCATTCTAATTTACCTACAGTATTCGAATCCGTACGAAAATGTCAGTCAATTTGTTAATTTTGTTTTCTTTGATTCATGAAGAAACTTCAAGCCCGGAAAACAATAAACGGAACAAGTTAGTATAAAACCATTGTTTTATTGGTAAAGAAAATACAGGGTGGAATCGACACCGACGCTACAACGGCTGTTTCCTACGAAGCTGCAATACCTAAAAACTGTATGGAACATAACTGTTTTTTTTTTTTTTTTAAATTGCCGATGGTAAATTACCGACGGTAAATTTCTATGATGATCAGAATGATGCACTGAATACGTGGTAACCATTTTCGCGTCGGTGTCCCTTCCATATAGGCTATAACAAGACCCTTAACGAAGCTGAAAGGCATTTGTTCTCTTCGTCATTGCGATCATTTCTTTTTTTTGTTCTAGACCATACCTGAGAACCTTCTAGTTACGGAAATATTGGGGGTCAAAGTTCCAATTTTTTCACAAGCTTTTTTTTTAATACATGTTTTTAATGTAAGATTTTTACTTTAAATACCTCCACGACCCCCGTAATATTCAATCCATCCATCAGCAAAATGTTTTGAGTGCGTTACATTGAGTACTATCGTAAAACGTGTTTCTTCACCCCAAAAAAAAAGTCGTTTCCCAGCAATAATTTTTGTGTAGAGTTACTTAGTTTGATGTACAGAATGCTTGGTTGACGGCTTCGTGAAGAGTCCTGTTACACTTTGTATTATTCGTAATCATTTATATCATCTTTTATGTGCCAATGTGCAGTAACAACTAACTTACGCCTCGAGCGATGTAACTTGCGATGCAACTTGCGTCAGGTGAAACGAACGCGTATCACTTGTTCCCTACCATACGATAGCGGCATGAGCAAAAAAAAATTTATTAGATTTTTTTACACTTGCTGCCACAAGACGTGTGTTGCTTGAGCGCGAAGCTCGTGGCCACGGGTTTTGATCGGGTTTTGAAGTTTCAACCTCCCAATCTGACAACATCATTACATCCCCTCTAACTTTAGATTATAAACTCGATACGTGCGTGTAATAGATGACGTCCGACCGTCCGTCTGTTCTTCCGGGCCGTTTCCGACACGACACGTGGCCCCGGTTTAAAATTTCGTGGATATTTGAAATGCAGCATTCGTTGGATTTTATACTTTCGACAATAAGCGAAACGTTGGAAATAGAACGACGCGCTCAATATCCCATACGACTTTATTCAATTTTCCACAGTAGAAATTTTACATTACTACTTTTGCATAATGACCTTCTAAGGATGATTGAAATTCTATTGCCAATTTCGAAGTAACGATAAAAGTCCTACGATAAAATAATGTTTTGTATTTTTGCGATTTCAAAATAAATACTTGAGAAAGAACACAATAATTTGAAATAGTAGACTATCAGAACCCCAAGGATTCCAGATCTAAGCGTAATTACTTGAAAATTCTATATCTATCCATAAAATTCGTGAAGGTTTCCATCTGTATTATGTATTCTGCATGTCGTTTTCATGTGAAGCTCCATCCTTGTGAAGCTTCAATTCAAACCTTATCAAAATTGATGCACACCACCAGTATCAAAGTAAAATAGTTCCAACAACTAAAAAAAACTTATGGTAGAAAACCAAGCAAAACTGAACTTTCCTCATTAACTAAATAGCTTTCTTTATCTTTAATCAAATTTCAAAAAGGAAAAACCGTATCGAAAGCAGAAAAATACTCAACGGTGCAACCTGAATCGACTTTAAAAGCACACTCACTATAATGAGAGAAAGATCTTCAAACTATTACTAAAAGCACTCAAGTCAGACCTAGATTAACCTACATTCCCAGACTGGCATAAAACGAGAAAAGAAAAAAGTATTTAATAAGCAAAAAAGAAAAAGAATCCGGCTCGAAGGACCACGGAACTAATCTTACCGAGGAAGAAAAAAAAGAAATCTTTTCATTTCCTAGATTACGTCGGGTGGAAAGTGAATAGAATGGGGGTAAAAACGTGCTGTACGGGATTGAAACTCATCGGAGCGGACGAACCCGAGCGGCGAGCATTGTGCTATAGATCAGTATTGTTATTAAAATTGTGGTATTATACGACATATGCGGTTTGATTCGACTGATTAGGTAGGTTATGGCTGATTTTTTGTTGGTTTTCGAAGTAAAACAATTTTTACTCCGCCGTGATTCAGCTGTCTTATCTAATCTTGTTTAAATAAACGATGAACTTGTGATGATTTCCTTGTACTTTAACCGCTTTTCAAGTACCTAGGTATATTACTGTTTCTACAGAAAAAAACAACAGTTACCTTGTAACTGAAAAAAAGTAGTTGCCACAATCAAGATTTTGTTTAGATTGACTAAGTAACTTGTTTGCATCTGAGCCTATCAAGCACAATGATCACAGCTACTACTTCTATTTGATTGAGATTTCAAACGAGATCTTGATTGAAGTTATCACAAAACCTAATTTCAGCAATCAAGTCAAATAGTAATAAACACAACGAAGGAACTTATTTAGCGCAAGATTTGATCAAGTTGTATGATTAATACAATTAATTGCAATGAAAGATACTATCAAGTCATGATCTTTGTTGAAGTAATCAAAATGCTTGATTGACACGACTAACTTATTTTGTTACAGTTATTTTTTTTTTAACTTATCTCTTTTTTAACTCTTCTACATGATGTCATGTCATGGTAATCGAGAAACTTGTTTGAGAGTACAATCATTTGAACTAGTATTGCTGCAATTATGTCGTTATGGTCAACTGAACTAAGATTTTGATTAATCTAAACAAGATATCGTCAATAAAGCTAAAACGTCACTTGATTGGAGTGCATTTTTCTCAGTACTTAACATTTATGGTAATGACTGTCTTCTGTTGTCCAATGCAATTATTGAAGAATTCAAAGATTTGTTTTGCGTTGAGGTCAATGGTCCGTAGACTATCCGGTTCAGGAGCATCATAGATAATTGTTCGAAATCTGGTTCCAACGGCGTAATGTGCTAGTTGACGCTTGTAAGGTCCTCTCAGGCGTCGCTGATTAACTAATCGATATTACCATGTTGGATAGATATTTTCAAACTTTAAACTGGTCCTATATCGTTAGAAATAAGATGCAAATGACTGTGACACACAAAGTTAAACGAAACTAGACGCGACATATCCAGCAGTTGTTACCAACTGCTGGATATGTCCTACCTGTTTTTGTTTGTGCCAGGCTCCATATTCGGAATATACAGAACTCGGTCTGCAAGTTGTATGACGAGCATAGAATACTCCATGGAGTATTCTATGCTTAGTCATGACTAAGCCTGTACACAGCCTCCTGAAAATACTAAAACAACGTCATGAAAATTGTGCCAAAAGTTCATATTTTTATAAATTCATAATAATTGCTTGACGATGAATTTCAGCCAGCTAAGACAGCGCTACTGCATAAGAGCGTTGTATGCAGAGCCAATTTATAATAAAATCCCTAAAGGGGTAAAAAAACTAAATACAGACCAGTTTAAAAAAGCATTAAAAAAGATACTGACAGAGAAAGCATATTATAATATAAATGATTTTTTAAATGACAAATCGCTTTAAATAAACTGACTGAATTTATTCTATTTATTTTGAATTGCATGACTATTTACCTAAATTTTTAATTAAATATTTATGTTAATTGTTGATGTATATATATTATTATTCTTTGCATTTTTATATTTTTGAAATCCTATGGATAGGGATGCTTTTTTAGTTTCCTCACGATGTTTACCTTCAACGAAGCAAGTGATAATTATAGAATACGCACATGAATCCGAAAAATCAGAGGTGCTTGTCTTGGGTTCGAACTCGAGACCTGTGACTTGGCAGTCCGACGGTCACACCACTAGGCTATCACTGCTACCTGTGTCAGCAGTAAGAACATTAAAGGCTGATTAAGTATTACCATTAACCACCAGTAGCAAATAGTTAATTTTTGTAAGAGGTAAGCCGGATTGCACGTCTTTAATGTGACTCATACTGTCACTTACGGGTTATCTTTTGTGATTGTCCATTATTTTTTTTGTAATTCTTCTAATTTGTACACCAGCCATGGTCAAACATGTTGATCCAAATAATAACTTTGTAAAACCTTTAATAAGCAACATACCATGGATATTATCTACACATGTTTTTGCAAATAAACGAATTTGATTTGATATGACGGTCTCGTTGGTTTTGCATCGAATGAAGCAAGTTAATAAAAAGCCATCTGCAATGTGGAGTGACAATGGTCAAAATAACAGAACAGTACTGCAAACTTATGTCTTGCGTTATTCAATTAAGTCTTGTATCAGTGGCACGCCTTCGGAAAGCCAAAATGGCGCCTTTCAACTAGGAAATAAGATTTAAAAAAAAAAAAAAAACAATTATTATGCCAACGATCTGCCATGCAGGCACATTAGTGGCGAAGCTGGGACTGTAGGAGGGTTTGCTTAATCAAATTCTTCCATGTCCCTGCTGAAACTCTTCAAATTCTAATTTACATTACAACTATACCTTACTACATGTATACTCGTAACTACAGTGGGCAGTTAAGTTCATAAGCTGGTGAGCACATGCGCAGCCACTGCACGCTGCGCTGACGCGATTTGTGAGCACACTTCGTTACACCCGCCAGTAAGCCCCTTATTGATATAGCGTTATGTTATGTAGTTATGTAGAAATACATTGTTTTGCTTATTAATTTTGAAGTGGTGATGAGTTCGTTGTTCATTTTACGGCGGGGAATTTGGTCCTTCGGTGAGCTGAAACAGAATGCAAAATAGACGTTAGTCGCAAAATACTTAACTGAAATTACATACCAAAGTACCTGATTTTACGTATTTTGTCATTTATTAATAAATAAATGCTCCGTTTTTGTTAAATCAACTATAAAATCTTTAATTTGTGTTAACAATTGACATTGATATATGACACATAAAACACGTACGAGTATGATCAAAGATGATTATCAAGATCAATCCATCTTTGTCTTTAAAGCTATCAGCATTAAGTTTAATAAACGTCATTCGTTATTACCCTTGCTAGCATTAATTAATGGTACGAAGTTGCCAGACATTGTGGCAAAAATGTAAAAAGACTTAACTTTTATTTTTCATATATCTGCACATAACGAAGCCGAAAGGGACTTGTTTTCCCCGTCATTGTGACCATTTTTTTGTTTCGGACCATACCTGTGAGCCTTCTAGTTACATATTATTATATAGAACTCGCTCACACATTCACAAACACACACGCATACTCTCACACACTCACACAATTAATGTATTCTTTTCTAGTTATTTTTATATGGAAGAGCGGAGTCTCCCAATACAGGCATCACTTGCTTAAAGGGAGGCTCCAATCACTTATTCTGTTTGTTGTAATATATTGTTTAAGAAATAAAAGATTTTTGATTTTGATATTGGGGTCAAAGTGGCTACATTTTCACTAGTATTTTTTAATACTTCAAACACTATTCAGTGTATCCATCAGCACAATGTTTGGTTGCACAGTGTAAATGCTTGGTTAAAGGCTTCGTGAAGGGTCTGTATACACAAACGGTGGTTATCAATTCGAATCTGAGACAGGCCTAGCATGTTCCGACTTTAATCCAATTTCGTCAGTCCTGCAAGTTTCTCGGTCAAGACGGGGTCTATTAAACGGGTCCGGTCAAGGTTAGGAGGCTTTTTTGGTAGTCACTCATGGCTCTCATCACTTACCCTGATAGGTTACCGACCCATACTGCCAAGTTACTGCGGTATTTACGGACGTACGAAAAGCCTATTTTTTTAATTTATAATTCCTTACAAAAGTTCTGTCATACTCTGAACAATACACAATGGTGGTCAATACAACAAGTGGACAACGATTTTCAGTGTGTCACTGTCTACTTAATGTTTTTACATGATGTTGAAAAATCTCTATTTTTAAACTAATTTTGAATGCTGTCTAGTGTGTACTAGACAGCATTCAAAATGTCAGTAAATGTGTATTTACGGACAAAAAAGTGGGAGCTTTGATGAAATATATTTCATTTTAAGTTAGATCGCAATCCAACATCACAATCACGTGTATAATTGTTGAGTTGTAGCGCAAATAACTATATGGCTGAAGCGTACGTTTGGCGAGATTTTCGATAGCCAAAAAACAAGAAATGTCTACGATTTGAAGAAAGCAAAGAATATGACCGTTTTTCGAAGCCTACATCCAGACTGGCTATCCACTAGCAAAGCCACACCATTAGCCTAAAAACTACAGAGTTCGAATTTCAAATCCGAACGCGAAACTTCGCATCGCCATTCTTACAAAATACCATCTGCATAGCAATCTTTGAAATGCATTTTCCATGTAGGCGTGGTTTGAATCAGCCAATGTGCACTCAGGCGATATATAGTACATCCAGTTTTGCTAGACCTACCTCACCTCCTGCTTTCCACGGAATACTGAAGCCAGAGGAGTAACATTGTATATTTTCAAAGCTCTTTTTGTGATGGTTGCGTTTGAAACTCCGCCCATCTGCGCGCTCCGCTGATTTTCCCTATATGTTAGAGGAGCTAAGCTATATAAATTAGAAAGGGACAGTGGCGACTTTTCTTAAAGATAGTTGGCTTATATAAGACGACATTGTTGTACATAGAGTCAGGCTAACAAAGTGTTCTTATGTAAATGAGAACGTTATTTATGATTGGATGTAGACTCACAAATTGATGTCACCCTATGAATATATGTGGAAACTTAATACGGTTTCCATTCTGTATTGAAAATAACTTACGGATTATACTTACCTTGACTTTCCGCGCGTGCAGGTTATTGATTTACATACTGTTTTGTTAGTCCCAAATAACATCGATACGATTTTCCTTTGTTAGGTACAGGATACATGAAAATTGGTTTTCACGACACCAGGCTTTCTGAACCATAATGTTCCGCCAAAAGTTACCTAACATTTTCTTATAGTTACGAAAACCTACCAAGAGATGAGAACAACACGAAAAAGTCTATAAAATTATTCTGATCTAGAATTATAATTAAAGTCATAGCCGCGTAGACACTTCGTAGGCCGCACGTAGATGGTAGGGTCTACGCTTTTCAGTAGATTTAAAGGTCTAGTAATGGTTTAGTTTGTTGAAGTATGGGTATATGATGTTAATTAGTTCAAATATTTTTATTACTATTATAGATTTATAGTTTGTAAATAATGTAAATGTTTATTTTATCTTATTTCATGTAATCAAACATTTATGCTTTCTTGGCTACCGTACGTTTTTTCACGGGTGACCACTGAAAACCAGCGCTGTGCTGTGGGTCCCCCATAGCACAGCATCATGCTGAGTGGTAACCTGCTTGTCGCAGTCACGACGTGCAAGCTGTTAACTTTTTTCTTTTTCTTTGTTTCTGTCCTGTGTATTTATAATATTTATTATGCGTTGTATGGTTATTGTTAATTTATTTCTTGTATGCACGTCATGTCTCCGCGACAAATACATATTTTTTCTTTCTTTCTTTTAAGTTAATGCTAGTACACAATAAGTTAAAGTATTGAGTAGTAGTAGCAATAGGTTTGTCCCAATTTTATGACATTTTAATAGAACTGACGGAATGTTGTTGAACTTCCTGTATAAGGTACATCTCTACGTAACCCTTGTGTTTTATTTAAACTACCAAATATTAATAATATGTACATTTTGACATAATAAATAGGGTAACAAAATCATCACGAACCTCCTGAAACTCAAACTAGGTAAAAAACTGTATTTCAGACGCCAGCGCCTCAGCCTAATACCATTGTATTGTTTTATGCCAAACATGAAATTTAAGCCAGATTACAGTTAGTTAAATCAGAAAAAAAAAATATAAAAAACGTTTTTAACAGAAACGTGCAAAAATAAATAACGAAATCTTTTGAGAAAATCTTCATTTTGACATTACTGATACTATTAGCCTGTGTCATCCCACTGCTGGGAAATGGCGTCTCCCCATGACTTGAGTTTTCGATCCAGGACTAAAATGTGCATTCTGACTTTAGCAATAGAAAACCAAGTTATTAATAAAATGAAATCAATGTTGAATGTCAATGAATTAAGTGATTCCGCTATCATAATCTGCATCGGGTCCTATACAAAAAAAAAAAAACAATTACTAATTCTCTGTGTGCCATGTAAAAAAATAACTTCCCACCTACTTACGACATGCTTACAAGGTAAGTACCTAATAACCAAAAAACATCCCTTTTCTACATTACATTTTAAAACCAAAAATCTGTGGAGAATAAAAAGGACATAATTCATGAACTATACTCCTAAGGAATCCGTCTTACATTCTTTATAACGATCGTAAAAGGGGGAGACTGGGGTGATTTGCATGTATGGGGGTGAACGGGTGGGGGATTAAGTGAAAACTCTCAACTATTCGGCCAAGGTGGCTTTGATGGAACATCGATACAAATTGAATTTCGTTCTTAGTTCAGTTTAGTCGGGTTTTTATTATGTTGTGTCATGTCTTGAGATTTATTTCTTCTGAGGTAAAGGAGTTTTTTTGGTATTTTTTACGTATTTACTTGTTATAGATATAATCTCATGTCATATTGTAACTATCAATTAAGGGAAAGAGCGAGACAACTCCAACTCAAGTATTATTAATAACTTACTGGGGCTGTTTCATTCATATTTTGAAATGTAACCGTTTGAGATAAAATAAACACTTTTTTTTTTATATAATAAAATTATTTAGACATTTCATCTCGGCTCTAAAATTCATTTTGTAAATTGAAATTACACGATATTGGTAACTTATGTATTATAATTTGTTTTAATTATTAGAATTTCTTTGTGAGTTTGCTATTATCTGTACCTACCTTACTTAATATGCGTCGGTGTAACTCTTACAGCATCTTAAGAAAATGCAATGTCTTGCGTTTGCAAACGAACCTAGACAAAACTTGGTATAAATAAATAAAAAACTCCTCCAACCGCTTCCAACCAAAGGTAGTATATCGCAGAATCTTATTATAATACTTTTGTGGCAAAATGTTTCTTAGTTTTTATGACACGGGTGAAATACGGTTATGGGCCGAGTTGCCCAACTCTCCCCCGCTGAGTTTAAGGAGGGTTCAACCCGTATGGAGATTTGGACCCTCTTAAATCCTATTGTTTTGCAAGTACCAAGTCGGTATTTTTATATTGTAGTAAGTTTTTAACCGTATACTTTTAGCATGATCCGGACGTAAAAGAAAATAGTATCGCTACATGAAGAGGGTTTAATAATAACAGTTTAAATCTTTTATCACAATAAGATTTCTTTATTGACTGAATAATTTTCGAAAAATAGCTGGACCTATATACATGTTCTCGCTCTCTGGAGCAAAATCACATAAGTAATAAGTCCATTTTCAGTGGTTTAGGTTACGCTTTGTCTTTTTGTAATCGAATCAATTCAATCAACATTTTTATAATTCCATTGTAGGTACCATAATAAGAAAAGTACTAATTAAGCAAAGTAAAAAATTGTAGAAATCATTAATCAACGCAATGTGCTTCATTAAACCGTAATGACTACAAATTAAAACATTTATTTGCGATCAACGTTCGAAGAAAATGTTGAGTATGAAGTGGATTGGTATAAGACCCATGGAAGACCAAAGAAACGATGAATGTACTCTATGAAGGATGATATGGCCAGAAAGGAGGTGTCTGATAAGATGACGAGCAATAGAGAAGTATGGAAGAAGAAGACATGCTGCGTCGACCCCAAATAAATTGCGTAGGGCAGAAGAATAATGATTTGCGATCAATGTTTCATAAACATAAAGTCCTTAAAATCATCACTAAAATACAATCAACGTCAATATTCTAGTTCCAGTCTATCAACGTTTACACAAGAACATCATTACAACATACCTGTTTGCGAACACAGGTTTGCATATACGAAACCAATTTCAGTAATTGTCCGGCATTGCCACCACATTGTACGGGTTCCAATACGGCCTCATTACGGGTAATGGCCACTATACGGTGCTGCAATTTTCGGTTTATATAACTAGGTATATAAGTGTATATGTTGGAGGGAATTAATATAAATTGGTTCAGGAAAATATGCGGGTAGTGTAAGTTGATTGGTGAGGCCGAGCTTGATACTATCTTCAGTTGCTTCCGAAGACTATTGACTTGGTGTGTGCGTACATAATACTATGTATAAAGACTATGTATTTTGACTCAGTGGCAACATAATTTTACATTTTTTCTGGTTATAAAAACCTATTTTTTTAAATAACTAAAACAAACTTAAAATTTGAGCATAGTTCTGAATGGGTCGCGGGAATCGCTGATCGAATGTTATTTTGTGTAAGCTCTCTTGAAGACCTTAGACAATTAGACAAAATAAATATTACAGTCACTCGTAACTACATAACCTCCAAATCTGAAATACCTTGAAAAGTCTTCTGAAAATAGGTATGTGAGAATATCAAGGTCTAACAGCGTGTCAAACCAATCAAATGAATATGTTTGAAAATACCCAAAAAAAAGCCATCTCTACCAGTCCAAGTGGCACCACCACCCTCAGATCCCAATCACTCCACTGCACCTCTTACAATGCGTATATACCAGGGTATGTAAAGCGCAGTACATATGGATAACCGCACTAAACCTGACGGGACTGGATCAGCCATTACTGCTAATGACTTCGCCACGCTGCCTGCCTCGAGTTCTAGGGTTGGCACAAGTTTAGCTCGTGTAATTTTGAAGTGACTTTTGATTTTTGTTTTTTTTTAAAGAGGTCCTTTTTTTCTGAATTGTGAAAGTGACTAAGCTCCAACTTCTCAATGACCGAAT
The DNA here is from genome assembly GCA_947578425.1 of Eugnorisma glareosa. NCBI lineage: Eukaryota > Metazoa > Arthropoda > Insecta > Lepidoptera > Noctuidae > Eugnorisma > Eugnorisma glareosa. Next base: position 10,084,649 of record OX387960.1, on the reverse strand, counting down.
AGCCATTTATTTCCGAATAAATTCATCAAAATTAGAACAGAATTTGTGTGAAATTATCGGCCAAGTAATTTATCAGGAACTAGTAGCCTGGACATATCACCACGACGCGGTGCCGCCACCGTGTAACGGCACGGCGGCGGTGGCGGCGCGGCAGCCTGCCGTGGTGATGTGTCACGCCACCGTACCGCGGTACAATGTAATCAATAGGTAGTGAATTAGGCCCTAAGTTTTAGTTTGTGAAAGTGTATATAGTTACGTAACGGATTTTGAAAATTATCTACCATTAAGGTATATTTTTTGCATGGATTCTTATTCAGTGTCTTTTAGGAAGACATTATAGCTAAGTTATCTAACGTTACGTCTAGGTAAGTTATAGTCAAGATTCATAAACACACAGCACAGCAACAGCAACAGTTGTTTCTCGATCAGACAATTTGATACAAACCAAAAAAAAGCTGGAATGTTCAGTTGCCTAACACTTTTTCTCGAAAGGAAACGTTTTTCAAGTCAAACCATACGCGATAATTCACATAGGTTTAACAATACCTTATATGTATGTATATCCCTGTAGTCACCAAGTCAAACCATTGATTTAGGGTGGCATTTTCACTAATCTCTGTTTAGTACAAAACTACCGTAATATTGAGTGATTAAATCGTCGAAATACCAAAAAAATTGGCTTGTAATTAACCCTGAAAATATCGTCATGGCAGATATTATTATCTTGTCTCCAATTCCGACTTTGCTATAGAAGTGTCAACCCTACACCCGCCAGCATTGCACCGCTGCACCCGGCACGCTACAAACACACGGCACGGCATAAACATCGCCTCCGGTCTCTTCGACCCGCTGATTGGATTTATGTATGCGCGCTGACGGGTTGATACTGCCTGTTAGTACATGTTGAATATTCAGTATTGAAAACGTGGATATCTCCGTGTTAATTCTGTTATGGTAAAGATTTTGTTGTTCTCTAGTTGACGTAGCGTTAGGGCTGAGATTTATTTGTTACATTAGTTAGCAATCGCGTAAACGTTAAGTGAATCCGAATGATGTCAAAAAACGCGATTTTATTTATATCTATGAGTGCTTGTTGCAAAAAAACAACTAAAATGCAACGTATTTAAATATTTGTACTTATGTTTTGGGTTTTTGCAAAGGCCACGGCTAATAATAAACTAGATTGATGAAGTATCTTGATTCAGCACAGGATGTTGTCGATATGTGGGACGTGGACAATAATGTACCGATAGTCGTTACGGTTAATGGACTAATAGCAAAGAGCCTCTACCAACACCTTAGGAGGCCTGCATTGCACGGCTGGAGTTGGCTGGCGGTTTCTTGGCTTGATTCAGAAAGCAGTACTCCTGGTCTTTCTTCAGACAGTACTTCCTCTCTCTGAAGCCCTGACCACCAGCAGCCTGGACCTTGTTCCTGATGCCGGGTAGGCCATCTATTTTTTACATTTTAAATGTATTTTTTAACAGTTTTTTTAATATTTATAAATGTGTAAATTAAGAGAAATGATAAATAAAGGAGATAATAACTAGATTGCTTAGTTGTAGATGCAAAGGATCAGAGATAAATTAATACAAGTTACAGAAATTACTTTACCAAGTACCAAATGACTTTACCAAAATAGTTTGGTCATTTTTGGTGACAGCCACTGCACATTAAAAAAATGGTTTTGTATACATATTGGCTGTTTCAAATCCTAGGGATCTTCTAGAAACCTCATTTTTTAAACCACACCTAACGACCGTCAAAAACTGTACCTCTCATCTCCTCTTTTACAGCAGCCGTATCTATAAAAAGCCTCCACAAAGTCAACGGCCGTACAAAGGCTGTGTAATAGGCCTAACAGGCGTAAACACAAATCGTCTAGCTCACTGGCTACGCCTTGTCGCCTGCGGGGTAGGCAGGTGTGATGGTCAGCCGATGGGAAAGTAATCACCAGGAAACTGGCTGTTTGCCTTTAAAATTAGACTCGATTAAGGGTTGGGGTGAATGGAGGGACGATTGTCGTTTTAGATTTTAGTTTTGCGTAGTAAGTAATGGGTGTAGTTGGTTAATTAATTAAAGAGCACCTAGATTCTAGGTCCGCTTTAATCATTAATTAATCAAAAAAATTGGTCCTAGATGTCTCAATTCATATTGACACTACATTTTGCGCAAAATGTTACCAGCTTTGCTTTCCATACCGAAGATGATGGGGTGGAATATTTTCAATCAGTTTTCTGAAAAAGATGTTTGTTGATTTATCTTTCTTATAAAACTCAGAGTTGTCGGCGGTCAAACTGAGGCTGAACACTGCTAGAAAATATTCGAAAAGCACATTTTCCGGGACAGTTTCACTCGACTTTTTCAGCGTTACCTTTTGTAATTGTTTCACAACTACACTTATTTCTTACATACAGGCGACAAAACCCAATCGATCTGAAACCTCCTAAATATCGAACTTCACACGTCATCCATTTCCCCACTATATCACGGGGCGTGAACGATCCACACAACCGGAAAACGTGCTGTTATTAATAAAGCCAACTACAGTTGCTTCCAATCTTTGTCATAGCCGCCTCTAACCATCGGCGCGTGTACAACTTGCCAGCTCGATGCATGTGCAAAAGCGACTAGTGTGGAAATACTATAAATGTCAGAGGTTACACAACCAAATTTGAACTTTGGGCTTTAGAATTTAGAGCGGACATTTCAGTGGGTTGTGTTTTAGATATAAGGTATGGTCTATACCGTTCGGTTTGCTACTGTGCTTGACAATAATGCATGGCTGGACTAATGTTTGCTTTGTATCAAGCTACACTAGTTATGTTCACCGCGGTCCGCTTGGGGCGTGAATGTATAATTTGACTCGTGCCGGACTAGAGAATAGCCAATTAAAGAGGTTCATGCATTTTGTATGTGCCATCATTTGATAATTTTGAGGTTATGATGTTGGGAGGTTGCTGCAAATTATGTTATGGTCAGTGATTAGGTTAGTTTATTTGCGGTTTCACGACTACTATCGATTGCACGAGCGTACCTTCGTATAGACACACACATATCTAGGTGGGTATGTGAAAAATCAAGATTTTTAGAAGTTAAATTTTGAATGGGTGTAAAGTACCTAACCTTGTAATTCGAATTTGATAACTATGCTTACCACGGATCCTTACCGCCGGATTTTTTTTTAAAAAGATTGCCAACTGTGATCCCAATTCTTATGTTTTAATGACGCTATAAAGCAAAGTGGCATAAGTGCAAGTTCAACATTGCAATTGTTGAGCTCGTACCGATAGTACGACACTAACCATATTGCAAAATAATAGATTACGATGCTCTTAACTTTGACCCGTCTATCAGAAGTATATTTATTTAAATGTCTTTACTATAAGTAGATAGCGAATACACGGAAATGTATACAGACGTCTGTACCCTTTATGGATCAAAATGCGGAACAGCTCCGAAACACTGCACCTCTATTCAAATAGTTTCGTACCTACATACTACATAGTAGGCCTGTTATTTCTGCTCCGAGGCCTACACAAAAGGCCTGGCATACAATGGAGGCTCTCGTGAAGGCAGCCCACCACAAAACGCATGTCCTGTGGTCAAACGATTGCTTTTACGTTGTGGATCTGGAATTGAGGTGAATAGGCAATAGTGATGGTTTTAGAATTTGTAAAAAGTGTTGGGGGTTTGAAATTGATGGTAAAAGGTTGTTGTGAAAAGTTTGTTTAATAACAGATAGAGATAGCCAGCTCGGGCATATGTATCCACATACGTAGAAAAGCTAGGTAATCTACGAGCCTTTGCCAAAAATATGCTTGAAAATTTTGGTTTCAGACATTCAAATGTGTAAATCTTATCAAGTTTAAACTTGACAAGGTTTTCATTTGCTTAAGTGGAATCGGTCTTTAACTTGCTTGCAGGATAACTACTAAGCAGGGTGGTAAAACACCTAATGACAACACAACCTGACTGTTTATTTATTTAATAAAACTTTATGTACAAATAAAAACTGTTTGTAGGAGGACTTAATGCCTTGGCCATTTTTTACCAGTCTACCTTATGGTAATGCAGAGACAATACACATCACAACTATTCGTTCTAGATAAAAGTAGAAAGCAGACTACATAAAATTAAAACATTAGATAAGGGTTATTTGATGATTTCCCATAGGCAAAAAAAAAAAACAAAAAAAAAACAAAAAAAAAAACATTAGATTACATTGCAAAGAAAGAAAAATATGTTTTGAACTTTGGTTTAAGACATAAATTTGGCAAGAGTAACTTAACTGCCGACAATAATATTCTAACAAGACCAGTGCTCATATTAATTTGTAGCAGCAGGTTTAATATACCTCTATAAATAGCCTAAACACTAATCTCTGCCTACCCCAGTCTATAAAAGCCAGGCAGCCATGGCACGAAGGGGGCTCTTGTGAACGCAGGACACCACGAAACACGTGTCGTGGTCAGTGGTTTGACTTCAGACTCATGTAGCACGTAGAATTGGCAAATTAAAATTGTATGTGAGAAGGAACCCATAGGTTCGTTTTCATTTAAACACTTATGGGCTGATTTCACCAAACGCGTTCAGCGTGCACCTCTAAACCGAGTTAAAGAGCTGTCAGGGTCAATGTTCCAAAAAAAAAAATTTTTTTCATGTACAAGAGTCGCACATAAGCGGACTTAATGCCACAAAGCATTCTCTACCATTCAACCTTTGGGTCAAATAGGACAGCATTGTGATTGTGACAGAGTACAAAGAAATAAATAAGAAAAGTTCATAAATGTATATACATAATAAATACGTACATATTAATCCATATCTATACAGATAAAATAAAATAAACATTATAATGCAAATAGTCCAAAATACGAGAAACATTATAATAATTATTATGACTAGATTGTGAGCAATTTAGTCTGATTTTAAATAGTACACACGGCTACACGTCAAGCTATACATTTCCTGTTTATGCTGATCTCGGATTGTATAGGATTTCCGTACAATGCGAGGTCAGCTTATACTGGAAATGTATAGCTTGATGTGTAGCCGTGTGTACTTCCGAACTGTTATTTTGAAAGCCATTTTGCTGATCGACTTTTTCACTTACTTGTGTGATCGGAGAACCCACTCACACAATGCAGGAAGTATTTTGTGTGTACATAAATAAGTAAAATACTACTACGCTTCTGATTTTTAAGAAGTCTGTTTTTCTTTTTATGTCAAATTGAAAATTGTTTGTTTTTCTTGTGAGTTTTGATTTTGTTTATTTTGCTTTTTCTGTTAGGTTTTTTGATTTGCTTTTATTTTCTATAATATTTGTACGCCTTTACGGCAAAACATAGCGCCCATATAATTAAGCCAAGACCTTTATGTAAATACCTATGTTTCACAAATAAATATTCTGATTCTGATAAATCAACTAACTTCGGGTGGTTAATTTATCACAAGCGTGGGTTTCCTTCATTTGCTATGAGACAGGATTTTTAAATGGCGCACTTAGATAAACCTCCATCACAATCCTCAACAAAACCGCGATATTTTCGCTACCCTTCTGATTTTCGCCACCAAATAATACAGTTAAACCCTTATCTCGGCGTTCCCTCGTCTACGTCACAGATGCAGGCAGCGAATCATTCGGCAGCCGATGCACGTCTGTTGGCTACACAATGCGAACGACGCCGGCTGCCGCTCTGTATGGAAATGCTGAGAAATACCTATTTATACCAGAATTGCTTGAAATGGATTTTGCTGAGACCAATAACTCTACAGGGTTATTAGTATTATTGAGGTAGTTAATTTGGTATTGATTTTATCAGTTATTTTGTGGTGGGCAACAACTATTTCATTTAGATTATGGGTCGTGTATTCATCGTGGAAAAGCGGACGCAAGATCTTATTAACAGTAAGTAGTTCCAAACAATCACAAGTTTAGGCAAGTCTACTTTGACCTATAAGTATCAAAAGTCCAACACCCGTATCTATAAACAAGTCAAAGTGATTACTTGAGTAATTACTTTGTATTTATTTCATATACGATTTTTTTGTTTGAGTTTTCAGCCTTTTCAAGGATATTTCAAAACGCTTAGTTGACACTTCCCGTGACCCAAGGGCTGGCTTTTACCTTGGCCAAAGGCTTAGCGTTGCCATTCAACGTGGCAACGCCGCCAGTCTCTTGGGTACATTACCAGTTGACAGCGTTAAGGAGGAGCTTTTTGACGCCATTTTTTAAGTTTGTTGTTAAGTTATTTACTTTAGTTTAGTAATTGCTTGAAGTTAGAACTATCAAAAGTTAGAATTCTTTGCTTTGCTTTCTTTGACGGGTGTTACTTCGTTCAAATTCTTGTCTATCGTCTAAAAAAGTTTGCGTAAGAAATTACTTAAACTCAAGTGATGCTTTAACATTTTGAAAAAATAAGGAACCAGACTTTTCGGCCAGTAAATCAATTTAAATTAATCCTTTTTTCGCAAAAACGGATACATGATAAATCTAAAATACACCTCAAACATTGCCCTTTGGAAACCCTTTAAAAATAACCCCGCGTTACCTACACTAGCGGGGTAGACACGTAGTACAGCCGGGCATACCCGGCCGCGCATGATTTTTCCGCCCATGTGAATTCGCCGGTTCTCCGAATTTATACCCAGTTTATATTTGGAAAAAAATATTTTTTCTAACGTGAAAAGTATTTTTAAAACAGTTTGGATGATTGCAGTACTGTCCGTTGCTTTTTAGTTGATTTGAGTTTTGATATTTTTTGTGCGAAATTGGAGTAGCTGCAGCGAACGGGTGTGCAAATGCAAATATGAAAATATTTATATATTCGTAGAATAAATTAGAATTAGTTTTTTCATGTTTCCAGTTTAAAATTGGATCTGTTATTTTTATGTTTTGTATAACTTTAATTTATGTAATTACATTGGGTTAAGTACATACAAATTCATTTAAATATACATAATATATACGAATACGATACGAATTAGTTTTCAGTATTTTTGGAAGGCCTTCCTCTAGGTGGACCGATGACTCGGTGAAGGTTACGGGGATCCGCTAGATGCGAGTCGCACGGGACCGGTCAATGTGGCGACACTTGGGGGAGACCTGTGTCCAGCAGTGGACGCCATTCGGCTGAAATGATCATGATGATTGATTATTTCTGTGAACATTTGTAGTTGTAGTTAACTCCTGGATTGTACACCATCGCGACGGGTTATTTTGTGGGGACATGGCTACTGTGGCCACTCTCTGCACAACCTACTAATGAGTATCCTTACGTCAGTCGCGATAAGTCCATGAGTAAATATCTCATCTTACAGGACAATTGCTGCTGCCAGACTTATTTCGCCATTTACTTTTGTCCCGACCACCTCCTTTTATGAAACCTTACGTATATGTTTAGCTAGTGAGTCAGTTTGTAATAACTATATAACCCTCTTATACTACGAATCTATATGATATAATAGTTATCAGGGCGTGGGTGAACAGTCGGGTGTGGGTGAACGGTCGGGCGTAGAGAGCGTGATTGCAAACGTTTGGGATCGCGCCAACTAGTCGACGTGAGCTCCTACGTGAGTAATGTACTGAAATCATACGAGTATGGAATTGGTAGGGTATAGGAATATTACGAAGATAATTTATATGAAATATTGATTGGAAAGTGCGGATTTTGACGTTTTTTTTTTGCAATGGAAAAACACTTGGTATTCAAACTCGTTTAATTAGTAAAATATGTGGTTTTGGTTCAATGCGTATTTTTATTTACATAATTGTTAAAACCATTACTGATACATACAAATATATTAGGTGTATCTGTTCATACACGAAATCTCTTAAGGGGTCATTGTACTCATCATTATGAACAACTTTTACTATGGGACCAACCCCGAAATCGCGAAAAAAAATCAGCTGTTCAGTACATTTTGACGAATTAATGCGAACATATTATAGGGAACAGCTGATTTTTTTTTCGCGATTTCGGGGTTGGTCCCATAGTAAAAGTTGTTCATAATGATGAGTACAATGACCCCTTATGAGATTTCGTGTATGAATAGATAGACCTTATACCAACCGTTTAGTCTACTTAAAAAAGAGACAAATTTCAATACCGAGATTCACATCTTTAATTGGATACGCGAGAGCGCAATCACAACGTTTATCTTTACTCCTGTCATTTCAGATTCTGTACCTTCTTGGAACCTAACATAATTAATAACAAACTAAGACATATCTCCACTCATTACTTCTATTAAAACCTTATTTCCAAGAAATAGCAATATGTCGTATTCATACAACTTTCCACCCATAACTTAAACCACGAACTAAAGTTCAGTAGCTACCGTTAATTAATATTTTAACATCAAACGTGATCCTGGCAGTATGCGGTGCTTACTTGTGCCTCGGTGAGCTATATATTAAAGTGTAAGTTTGTTTTAATATCTATATAGTTTCACCACATTACGTGTCGGGAAGATTTGCCGACGGGTGGCACGATTTGTTTAACGGGAGGGTTATTAATTGAGGTTTTAATCGCTACTTAAACTTAACGTTTTATTCAAAGATGGTATTCAATTCACTACTAATATTTTTGTGTACATTAGGATGTGCGAAAATTAGAAAGTTCTAAGTTATTAGCTTATTAGAGAAATAATTATGAATTGGTTCTAAAGATAACCTCGCTTACCCGTTTAGCTAGGTCCTTCAACTTGCATGACGTCTGTCATTCTGCTTAACAAAAAGGAAATTGTCATAATGACCAACACCATCACACTGCTTTAGCTTTCTGTCGCTAATCAATAGTCGACTTAAATGTCTGCCGGTTTTTTTGCGAGACACCAAGACAAAAAAATATTCGGTAAGCGATGACGATGACTAAAAATTAAAAAATGTATAAAACTGTCAAAAAAACCTTGTTGAAATTTGTTGCACTCTGAAATCGGCTCGGTCCCTCTGAACGAAGATCTCAAACTAAACAACAACTAAGGAATGGTGTAACCGAACCATTTCTCCATCAAATATCGTGAGACTTAGAGCAAATTGTGACACGGCGCCATCTTTGACCACGCTCGCGAGTCAAATTGGCGGTTTGTGGCGCCGACGTCACTCACTATCCACATGGATAGAGATCAAGACGTGATGGAAACTATATTGTATGTACCTGTATGAGTTATATACAGGTATATAAGTGAGGTAAATTCTGAAGGTGGTCGGAGGTGGTGTAATTATGAAGAAATTAGTGAGAATCTAAGAAGTATCTTATTAAAGTTAGTTTGTGAAGACGCGTGGCTTTCTTTTAATCTTTTTTGTTTTCTATACGATGTATCACGACTTTCAGATGAACTGCTTATCTTATAGTTGTCAACCGACGAAAGCAATTTGGTTAGAGTAATCTAGATAAGTTTTATACCCTATTTCTTCTTCTAGTACGGTTTCATTTTTTTTTTCGCATGAGTTTCATCCCGAATTTCATAGATTTTAATTGTCTTACCTACTAAAATTCTACCTCAAAATATCCTTTTATTTTATGTAAATTCTATGTAAATAAGTCTATACATTTCTGCAAGCTTCACTGCAACTTACGAAATATCTTTTTACATAAAGATTGCTGATCAGAACTGCATCAGCAGTCTTTTTTTGTCAAATCAACTAACTAAAAAATAAATCAGCAAAAACTGACTATTCCACCATTACATACAAACTCGTCTATTTATAACAAAATGACTATCTATAAGTGCCCCCTTACACGTGATGCCACCGTGCGACGCGACCGTTGCTTTTGACGCGAGTCGCGCGTGTCGGCGACGTGTTCACGCACCAACGGCCGTCGCATTCCGGCTAAATGAAATTTTAGTTAAATATTTAGTTGTGTAGTTCTGTTTTGATTTTGTTTAGTTCGACTGTTTATGGAAGCGGACTGTTTGGATTTATTTTAGTGTGAAGTTGATTTTCGAATGTAGTTCCAAATTTTTGTGACAGTTAAAAGGTGTGTTAACTTTTTGCAAAATATGTATATTTAGTATTGATTAGGATTTCGTTTGGAAACAGTGCAATTCATTACTAGAAAATAGAGCGACTTAATTTTCGCGTAAGTTAGTGGAAACCTGGCAAAAAAGTCTTCTTTGCTACGCGGGCACGAAAGTATTTAAAAATTTGGCGGCCCAAAATTTCATCTAGTATAGGTACAAAGCTAAGGTATCTATCTCCACATTATTCAATTATTCTGTGTCACGATTACATGTAGGAACGTTTAAGTTAAGGTAAATTTTCGGCCCGTTGGGAACAAGATCACGATCTTACAACAAAAAGCGACCCACAAACTTCACAAAACCAACCTCACCTAGTTTCCGAGAAATGCCCAAATCCACAACTAACCCCTGTATCCGTCGGTTCCAATCAATATGCGATTAATCAGTCGCAGCGCACAGCGTAAGCGCATTCGCGCGGAAAATCTTACAAAAAATCGCGGGCGGTGAGCGCGGGGGCTTTACGCACTAACGGACATGCGATTTAGACGCAGGAAACTGATGCCGTGGAGTCGATAGTTTGGAGTCGTTATTAGATCTGCTTTTATTGAATTGCTGTCATTTTTGGTTGAAATAAAATCGAGGTAGGTTTTCTCCCTTGATTGTGAAATAAGGACGAATTTCACCAATTAAATTGAATGAAATGCATTCAAGAACTGTCCGTGTCAAAATTTAAAGACTGACAGTCTTTGAAAGTGGTTTAAATGTGCTGATCGCGTTCATTTTCACTGGTTATAAATAAAAACTTCTATGTGTTAATTGTTAACTACTGCTAACGTTGATTCTTGTAACGTCGACTTTTGAGTTTTCTCGGTTTCATTCGTGTTACAATGTTTTATTGTGCTAATTACAAAGATATTCAAATATTATGAGCAATAGACGGGACAAGACCACCAAAATCGTGATCCAATACTCGTTACTACTTAGTAACAAATCGCTCTGTCTATGTCATACGCCCGCTGGTCAGGTAGCATTCGTGTGTCAAATCGAAAATGTTCGGGATCAAAATTTTTGTATGACAATATTCCCAATATACGTTCTATAAGTCTTTTAAATCTCTTTGGAATCATGTAATCTTTTTGAATCTCTTTAAGAGATTCCTCACAATTTGCTATTTCTTTAGTTTCGAAATCTTAGACTAAAGTCAGTCCCTTCAAAAAACCCTGTCAAAAAATCCTCATAAATACCCGTCGACTATAACCGCAAGTTATTTTCCACATGACACTATTCCATCGACTCCGTTCAGGAGAAGGGTACGTGGCTGGTGCGTGTCGATAACAGGCACCAATAAATCATTGCGTACAAATGTCTTGTCGTTCACTGCAGCCGACGATTTGCGTTCCCGCGTGTGTGTCGGGGCATTGGAAAACACTCTTTATTGCATGGAAGTTATTGTTGTAATATGTTAGTGTTTGGTGATTGATTGAGGGTCGATTGTCTGTTGTTTTGAAGTGGTTGATGAGGGTCGTAGGTAACTTGAGTGTTTGTAATGGCTCGCCTGTTAATTTTATTGTTCTTGAATGTAAGCTGAGCTAAGAAAAACATTGTCCCATTTATCACAATACAACTTGGGTACTTATTTCCTTAGGTACACCTTTCTTCTTTCGATTGATGGGTTATACTTTTATTGTAACACAGGTGTAATACCCCCTTACCCACTATTTTACTGTAGTCTTTGTACACTTTAATATAAACGATTCAGTAAATTTTCATCTACAATGTTATTGATGAATAAATTATAACTTATAGGTAATACAACAAATAGGCAAAGATGATTGGTTTTACATTGAGCGACTGCCTCTCTGCCCTCCACAGCCCAGTGCACTGGTTAATACAATACCCCTTGGTAAGACTGGGTGTCAGACTTTCGAGTCACTAACTACCTGTAACACTGTCAAAGATCTACAATGACAGCAGGGACCAACGACTTAACGTGCTTTCCGAGGCGGAAAAACTCGGTATGCAGGTCGGCTTATTCTTATTCTTTATTGCACACAAAATATAAAAGTAGCACACACAAAATTACAATACGGCGGCGCGGCTTAATGTTACTCCTAACGTTCTGTTTAAAAGCAACCTCGCAAAACTAAAATTTGAAGTTAAACAACACACAATCTCCACAACCAATATCACATACTCACATACCTAAATAACGTTACATATTAGGACTTGTGCCGTCACGCGCGCAGGTATGTCAGACGCGCGCGTAAATCAACCACGCCCTGTTACACCATTTAATTAATTCTCAAATATACATGTTTTGTACCAAATAATTATTATTTTGCGACAAAATTTACGTCTAATTTGGACATTATTTACTATAGTTTATTGTTTTATTATTAGATTATTCGCCATTGGATGAATGGGTGGGATTTGATCGGTTTTGATTTTGGCAACGTATGGTAATTCAGGATTGGAAATGAAATATTTAAACGTTAAACCGTAAATAATTTTAGCTAATTATTGAAGGTTGGTAATGTGGAATAATTAGAATTAATTATTATGTTATTTTGAATTGTAATAATTAATTATAAATTCAATTCTGCGAACGCTGTTTGATTTGTTTTTCGGTAAAAGGAAATTGTTGAGTTTAACGTCTAATTTTTTTTTTGTTATTCTGTTTGTAATTGGAGCCTAAACAAAAGTTGATATAAACAGCTTCAGACTGTTATTTCAATACAGCAGCATTTTTTTCAGCATCAGTGTCTTTTATACTCTTTGAGCGTCGTCGGCAGCATTTTCGCATAATTTTTATTTAAAAATATGCTGACCAATATTTAAATAATTAAAAATATACATCCTTCAAACGTAATAATTACAATTAATATGTTTTCACCCATGCCTATCTATATTTATATCAAACAAAGGGCTGGCAACCCCAGCCCTCCAATTTACAAGATATTTAGTTAAAAGGGACCAATTGATGTGAAGGTTCCAATTGTCTTACATTGAGTATTTCAGGCCTCGTTCAATTATGTGTGTTTGTTGCTCGATATTGCCTGTTTTGTGTGACTTTCTGCTCGTTTTACTTAAATGTTTCGGGAATATGATTTTGATGTTCTGTTAGTAGTTCGTAGATATGTGATTTTCTGTTAATCATGAAGTAAACTAATAAAAAATATTTTTAAACGGTATTTTATTTCAAAATATATAATGTTTTGGAAAGTTCTGCCGTTAATTCCGAAGAAAGACCTTCGGTGTTGTAGGTTTTTCAGAAATATCTACCTGTTTAGTTTTCATACGATGCCGTTGCCGTCGGCTTCTTAGCGAACAAGAGCACTGTCTAATTTTCAGTAAAAAAGGTTTATAACAATTGTAAATAAGTTCGTTGCTCACGAAGAAAGCGTTTGAAAACTCTAAACATATTTTTTTTTGCAATGCGTTCGCGTTCTGTTACATTGAAATTATATTTTTAATTTTCCACTAATGTTTATCTATCGGCTCCACAGATAAAGCTAACATGAAGTAATGTGGCTTCAAATCTATACAAATAAATAAAATTGGAGCATCTGTTTTTAATTTCAAAATAACAGCTTTTTACTAAATGCAAATGAAAGTCTATAGGTTCGGTACTTATAAAAATGTCTTCCTGCCTGTCTGTCTGTCCGCATGTCTGCCTGTGTGTTCCGGCTAATCTCCGAATCAGCTGGACCGACATTGACGGGACTTTTACTAGCAAATAGCTGATGTTATAAGGAGTAACTTAGGCTTACTTTTATAAAAAAAGGATTAGGGTTCCGTGAAAAAAAAAACCATGAAATAGCTAACAAAACCCAATTCAAATAGAGAAGTATCTAATATTTTTATAATAAGGTCGCGGGCATGGGTTAGTCACCAACTCGACACGAGAGACACACGTGTGTCCAGTTGGTGAAACTCAAAATTAGTATCACTTATTATTTCGTCATCTGACACGCCAAGATTTTTGCGCGTGTCCACAAGGCAATAACTAGTACAAAATAAACAAAACTAAACCATAACTACATTTTAATGTCTCTCACTACACAAAACACGTGTAAACACAACTCCTCTACTTTGTAGGCCGGAGTGCAGGTACGATACCAAACGGGAAGGTATATCTTTCGTTTAGTTTTTTTTTACTCATTACTAGAACGGTTTTCTACTTTTTTGCCCTTTTTCCGCTGAAAGAGATAAAAAATGAAGATGAACTGCCGAGGTGCGGAGTAAATACGGGGTGCTAGGGAAGGGTTACGGTTTTTGTAAACTTATCGATAGAATGGAAAATGTGGTGAAAAACTTGTTGAGAGATAAAGAAGAAATGATGGTTCGCATGGTAGCAGAAAAGTTTTGAGTATGAATGTGGATATGATAAGATATGGATGTGAAAGATGTTATAGCTGAAAAGGAAGTACCTTCTGCACTGAGATGATGATTAATGATAGTCCTCCTGACCGTTTTCGGCCAGCCTTAACGGATATTAGCCATCGGTGCGGGAGATTTTATAGTCCACAAGTGTGTGCGCTGGTACAGGTGCACTTTCAGTTCCTTTACTCTCATAGTCCGATCGGACGATAATCCGGCACTACCGGAGAGAGATCAGGTGCATGACCAACGGCTTATCGTGCTTTCTGAGGCACTTGGTTATTATACCGCCAACTGCCAAACTTCGCCCGGAGTTTACTACTGAGAAATTTCAAATAGAAAACCCAATAGCACTTTTTGCCCGACTAATCGAACCCAGGACCCTACGCTCAAAAGTCGTCGCGCTTTGGATCACGAGACTAACGAGACGGTGATAAAGATGACTAATAAAGAACTAAGGACGGACAAACTATGCTGACGCCGACTGTCATATAACACGCACGCGCGCGCGCGCGTCCTTGTTTTCTGAAGAACATCACCAATAAGCTGAGTGTATGTAAACTGTAAAAAAATATGTAAAAACGAGAACCATCGACACCACCCCATCCCTAGATCGACCGCAGACCGCACGGGCCGGTAGGCACGAAAAGTCGTTCCCAGTTCAAATATATTAGAATATACATTACCCTACGTGACTGCCGCAATGAATGGACGTCTGTCCCGTCGGTCGCGGTACGGACCAGGTACCGGTATACCTACAGCTATACAGGTATAATATGGTGAAATGAATTTTATGATTATGTAATGGGGGGATGATGGGGTATTGATTAGAGGTGGGTTATTTGATGGGTAGAGTTGATTTGTTTAAGCTATTAGTCGAAATGGAGTCAAAAGACTAGCTGGGTACCGAAACTGGTGCCTTTGCTTTTCGTGCAGTTATTCAAAATTGTAAAACTATAGTAACTTAATAATACAAGGATTGGAAGATAAACCATAATTGACCACCTATGATGTTTTTATTTTGTACCTGGCATTTTTGTCAAACTATTTCATGATTTAGTAATAATATACAAACTTTTGCTCGCGGCTTCGCTCCTCTTATGTTCGGAATGTACTCATGGGAACGATTTTAATTTAGCCCCAAACACTCGGGATAATGTAGCTTCCCGCTAGTGAACGAATTTTTGGAATCAGATAAGTAGTTCCCTAGATTACCCCTATATACAAAATTACAAACAAATTTTACCTCTTTATAATATTAGTATGTTATAGTTAGATGAAATCTAAATTAACTGCAAAATCTAAAATCAATTTTTTGGGAAACATAAACTCACCTATCTTATTTAAAAGATTCATCTTACGATTACCATTCTCCTCTAACCATTCACTTATAACTTACAAAGCACCTAAAACACACACAAAACTACACTTTTCATTCTCAAATTCTTCAAATCAAACACCAAACATCACCGTAACTTACATACTGGTTCCACTTCCCTCCATCCAACCTTTATATACGAGCCTTATCCGTTGAAGCTGAATCTTGCAGTGGAGCTGAAAACCTTGGGGTTACTTGCGCATGAGCCTCTTGGGGAGGTTTCGATTTGTTTCAGGCCTGTTACCTGTCTAATCGGTTAAAGTTTGGGAGATACTGAGTGTTTAAGCTGGACGCTTCGTGAAAGATGTTAATTTAGGTTGTGTGGTGTGATCGTACTGCCAAGTCATAGGTCACAAGTTCGAACCCAAGACCTCTGATTTTTCGGATTCATGTGCGTATTGTATAATTATCACATGATTCGGTGAAAGTAAACATCGTGAGGAAACCAGCATGCCCGAGAGATATTTCTCGACGGCTTGTGGAGGCAAGTCAGAGGCCCACGGGCGGCATAAAAAACTCTGACATCAGGTTAGGTACTAACCACACGATAAAGAAGAAGTGGATGGTCAGATCTTAAGTCGGATTTGAATCTGAAGGCTCTGTTCTCGGCGTCAAAAGGCATTGGCGCTCATCATTTGTTTCCGTCGCTTCAGCACCATCGCTCCGCAACATGCTCTGAAAAAAATATTTCATCTGTTCTCTTCGCAGTCTCCCCTCTTTTATTTTTATATTTTTTGAGGGTTTAGTTTGTGGTCAAGAAGCTGGGGAAGTCTGGACATGTTGGCGTAGATAATGAAAACGAACTGTTCATTTTTGAAGATTTTCACATCCAAAATGCTTTGTTGTTTTAGGAACGTCGATTAAGAAAGTAACACCGTTTGAAATAATTCAAAATTACAATAAACGTTTTTTTACAGAGGTTCTCTGGTTTTCTCGCCTCGTGTCGTAAACTACTATGATCACATGAAGGACATGATTCAAGTGAAGAATTAACGCGCTACAATGCATTTTTTTTTATAAAACCGGAAAAATGCATAAATCTACGTACCAATTTGTACCATCCAAAACTCTTCGACTAATCAATTTTCTATACAACTTATGTACCAAACTATGAGGCACAGTGCACAAGTTGCAGCCAGCAAGTCATCAAAGACCAGTTAGCACATACTTGAGCAGTTAGCCCGCATGACGCAGTGCCGGGGACCGACGAGCTTGCCTCTTGTGATTTTAGGGGCCTATTCTAATAGTGTTTCGAATAGATAGAAGGTACAGTGAAAAGAAACATTGGTTTGATGTGTGGGGAATGTAGAAATACCGGGTAAGTGAGAACGTATGTCGCGTAAAGATAACAGTGAAATTCAACGTAAAGCATATACATATAAGGTCTATCTGTTCATAAACGAAATCTCTTAGGGGGTCATTGTACTTATCATTATGAACAACTTTAACTATGGAAAAAACCCCGAAATTGCGAAAAAATAAATTACATGAATAGATAGACCTTACATATTCTTATTTTCATCAAAAACGTGTTAAGGTTTTTGATGAAAAAAAAACAAAAAGGTCCTATGAAAAACACGTAGCGTTAGCACCGTAAAAACAAAAGGAAAAATTACAGTTTATCAAAAATAAAGAAAAGTTTATTATGTCACCCTCTTCAAACAGTACAGATAGTTTAAATGTGATGCATGCGGAAAATTGTGACAGAGAGATGTAACACTAGGTATGGCAAACTGTGGCTTAAGTTTAGGTCACATAACCTCGTGTGCCAAATTACAGCTTTTCCATTTGTAAAAGTACGTGGTGGTACGTGGTACGTCGTGGATACCAAGACGAAGGTCGTGGAAACCATTCGATAAAATAATCGTCCAAATCTCGATCAATTTTGACAATCGGATCAGAATGTTCGTCGCCACTTCGCCAGTCTGCCCGGGGGTCTACATAACAATGACGCGTGCGCAAAATAGTTCTCAAATTGAACTAAAACTTAGTTTCTTAGTGTCGCTTGAAAGTCCTGAAACTTGAACCGCGCAGACACGTTCTGTTGTACGCGAGGGACTGATTTTCAGAAGTAGGTTACTTGCTTGGTTAGTGGTATGCAGGTGCACTGATGTAGTTATTTCATTTGTAAACGGGGAAAAGATAAGTACTACACGTTATAATCAAAAATAGTGTTTGTGTGAAAAAAATTTCTTTGTTGTATTCCAAATTATCTTTTACACGATTTTTAAAACGTACGTACTTGTGTGTTGGCCTATAATTGAACAGAATTATTCTTAACAAACTAAAAAAGCGATTAGATATTTTACATCTACCTGATTATAAATTCATATATAACAACCCTTTTGTTAACACAAAACGATACGCAGATTTTCAAAAATTACACCATGTGACACAATTTTCGTACAAAATTCGCAAAGAATATCCGGAAAATCTTTTTTTCGGTCGTCACTTATCATCATAGATTAAATTTTCACCTTCAGCTAACTGAAAAAATCCATTACTTCCGCCAGATGTCACTGAAATCAAATGTCGCTAGCACAAGAGTGGTGTGGAGCCGGAGAGCTGTGAATGTTAGCTGATGTTTACTTCACTGAAATTGTCTTCAAAATCAAACGAAAATTTCAGTTAAAAGGCAGAGAAGTGTAGGCAGAGGTACGTAATAGTACACCAACATTTCGCCAAATATGTTTAAGTCCCATGTAATAAATAGGGGGCGAGCCTATTGCCGTCAACCGGGCACAAATTCAGACTCCGTGGTTGCTACTGAGAAATTCCTAATGAAAAAACATTTCAGGTTTTAAAAGTGACGTTTTAATACGTTTTCGTTCATTACTTGATAGCAAAGAGCTCAAAAACGCCTCGGCAGCCGTTGCGTCGAAGTAATTTTAAAAAGTTAGGCTTCCCATGTTAAAGTTTTGGAATCAGTGAGGTAGTAGTAAGACTCACTGTCTAGCTAAGGATGCGCTTGGACGTACGGTCAGCAACAGAAGTAGCTTAAAATTTCGGAATTTTAATTATGTAATGTACCTCCAGCTATTATTTTTAATGTTTCAGAAAATTATTCTTTTAAATATTCCTTACTGACTCTTCAATACCTTATTAGTAACGAGTAATATCTAACAAGTTTTTATTAAAAAACCTGCTTTGAAACTTTGAGTAGTGTTAATCTACTTCTGATGCTGACTGTACGAACATTTCATCATCTGCCTAGCCTTCTCCCAACTATATTGGGGTCAGCTTCCAGTCTAACCGGATGCAGCTGAATACCAGTATTTTACATGGAGCGACTGCCTATCTGACCTCCACAACCCAGTTAGTACTGGGTAATACGATACCCCTTGGTAAGACTGGTTGTCAGACTTTTTGGGCCTCTGACTACCTGTAACGACTGTCAAAGATCTACCTATCAATGACAGCAGGGACGAACGGCTTAACGTACTTTCCGAGGCACGGAGGAAACTCGGTATGTAATGGGCGGTCACCCATCCACGGACCAACCTAGGCAAGCACGGCTTAATCTAAAGATCGACCTGAGCGGCTGTTATTATTTTGCCACGAGCTCCTCCACGAACATTTAAATATACTTAATCATCGAAAAAGCAATTTTAAAACATATTTTTCCCACTCTAAATAGATTTCTTCCTGCGTCGAGCCTCAAAAAAAGCACGACTTACAGAAATACACCAGCCTCTCCATTCCTTCCCCAAGCCAGGCCGTACCACTGAAACACAAACTTTTTTTAATCGACAGACAGACGGACAGACATTAATCAACGTCGATCAGTCGCAGGCACGACTCTGCCAACAAATTGGGAGCCGATGGGGTTTTTATGGTGTATCGGGCCTTTTGTCTTCCGACGCAAGAGAGAGTTATTGAATATTAAGTCGATTGTTGATTAGAATTTGAGTAGTACGTGTTTTGATTGGGTTTACGAGAATATCTGCTTCGTTGATCGCTAGCGCGACCGCTGAGCATGAGGTCCTGGGTTCGATTCCCGGGTCGGGCAAAGTGTTATTGGGGTTTTCCATCAGGAATTTCTCAGTAGCAGCCACGGAGTCTGGATTTGTGCCCGGTTGATGCCAATAGGCTCGCCCCTATTACGTGTGAGTTAAAACATAAATGGTGAAATTTGGGTGTACTATTAGGTACACCTCTGCTTTAACACTTCGGGGATTAGGCGTGACATGTTATGAGAATGTGACAAAAACAAGCGGTGGTAGACCTAGATTAATCAACCCTTATAAATGGACGTCTTATCTTGTTCTATGTGGTATTATTTGTTATATATTAACCTAGGTACCCCTAAAAAAACTAAATTACTAGTGATACCTCTTTTGAAAAAAACATCAATCAAATCAAATTATTTATTTGCGAGAATAATAGGTATCGCAGGCACTTTTTATTTTCTGATGGGTAATCATCAAATGACCCACTCAGAGTGTCAGACTTGTACTGACTAAAACCATCCATGTTCCTTCTTTTGCCCTTTGTGTTCCAGGGCCGCGGTATCTCTTTCGAACAGTCCCGCAACCCTGGAGGTAACAGGCATAAGGTGACATTTTTATAAAAGTTCTTAATGCTATATAAATCCTACCGTAACAGCTGGTGTATTAGGAGAGTTGACACCATGCTCTCTGCTTGTATAGCTCAAAAATAACCATAACAGAATAATGGGGATCAACATCAAACCTTTTCTCGCTTAACTTAAAGTTGTATTTTCAAGATAATTAAAAGCGGAAGCACTTCAAACCTAGCAAGAGTTAGGTACAATGATTTAAATAAGTTAAAATAATATTAAATCCCAAAGACTCGAAATCTTCGTTCATTTATATTAACAAAATCCAAAATTTCATTAACACACAAGGAATATGGAAAACTCCAATCTGACTTTATAATTGTACGGAACCTAGTTGAATTGTTTCGCTGAAGACAACTAACTTTGCATATTTCAGTATTAATAACTAGGAAGTCTGTATAGCGCACAAAATGCGATTTATTCCGATTTCCAGATTTTATCATTGTTAGGTTACGTGGTTATCAGGATGGGTTAGGTTGGCGTTTGATTCTGGTTCGTT
Source organism: Eugnorisma glareosa (assembly GCA_947578425.1). Classification (NCBI taxonomy): domain Eukaryota; kingdom Metazoa; phylum Arthropoda; class Insecta; order Lepidoptera; family Noctuidae; genus Eugnorisma; species Eugnorisma glareosa. The sequence continues at coordinate 10,063,844 of OX387960.1, read as the reverse complement.
GTCAACATTTTTATGAAAATTTGTTGTCGTTTTTAAAGTAATTTTAGTTCCTTTATAACTTAAAATAGAGATAAGAAATTAGACGAAGTTCATTGAGTTATGTTATTTTGATAAGCTAAATTAGTTTAGGAAGTAAGTTAATATTGTAAAAGTGCGATGAGATTGACATCGTCGCATTTATGAACAAAAATCCCTTAAAAAAAGTTAAAAAAAAAACTTGTAATAGATATTTAACGAATTGTTTTTAATTTGTAATCGATGATTTTATTTTAATCAATTTAAAAGAAAAGCATTACTTTACTGATTCGATCAGTTATCATACTCATGCATACCTTTTATATTACCTGAGTTAACATTATAACATTTAATAAGTCAAACAGTAAGCCAAACGCATTGAAATATAGATCATGATGTCATTAAGTCATCGTCATAATTCTTATAATTATTTAGTAAAATAACAAATTCCTACTAAGCATATAAAAAAACCCAACCTTAATTCAGGCACACAATAATAAACCTCACGCATCAAAAAGCTATAAAAAGTCTGTATAAAAATCTGTACAAGAAAATCTTTACCATTATTTTCGAGTGAAGCTACGCGCTACGCTTCTACGTCGTGCTACGAGGCTACGAAGCTACGACGCTACGCCCCCCGACTTACGTATTCGGTATTTCTCGGTCGACGTCACCGCGTCTTCTCGAGTCGTCGGCTCTTTCTGCCTCGCTGCGTCCGCGCACCACCGGCATAGATCGTATTATAAGATTTGTTAAAGGATTGCGTGGATTTTCGGAGAAATGAGATCTTTTGGTCTCCTGTTTTAATTTGTGTTATTGAGTTAGTGTTGATTGTTTGAAATTTGACGTAATTAAAACGAATCGAAATCATTAATTATTTAAAAAGACTTCCTTTCTTCGCAAAACACACATCAATGGTAGCAATGACGTCTTGAAATCTTGATACCTTACAATCATTAAAAGTACATAAAATTAAACCATCTTTAAGTAAAATTGGCTAGAATTATTTTGCTTCTCTGAGTCGCAAGTCATTCAAATTCTTCTTCTTCTTCTTCAACCTTTGGCCACCCAATGCTGAGAAGAGACCCTTCTAAATCTCTCCACTTTTGGGGGTTTTGTGTCATGGCTATCCAGTTTCTTCCGGCCAATTTAATGAGATCTTCTGTCCACCTAGTTGTCCATTTAAATTCAATATCCAGAAACTCTCACGAAAGTCAAACGTTTATCGGTAACGTTCTAAAACATATTCTAACGGGAGGCCATTACAAGGCCAATACCAGCTCTTCTCTCAAAGGCTTGGTGTCGAAAGCAAGTTTAGTAGTCACACAAAGTAGATCTCGGCGGCGTGTTAAGTACCTCAACTGATCCGGACTGACACGTGACTGAGGCCAGCACCATCTACTGAGGGTTTATACAATATTTTATAGAGATGATAACACCATGATCAATAGATTTGAAACGAAATGAAATAAATTTTAACCAAAATGTTATAGACTAGTTTTTTTTCGTACTTAACCTGTTGTCAGAATTTTTATGCCACCCATGGGCCTCTGCTGACTTGGCTTTATATGTCGTCGAGAAATATCTCTCAGGCTGGTTGATGCTGATGTTTGATGCTGGTTTGGTTTCCTCAGCATATTTTTTTCACCGAAGCAAGTGATAATTATACAATACGTACATAAATAAACTAAATATAAGCTCTAGCTAGAGTTACGAAATTTTATTTCTCGTATTCTTTCTCAGCAAATCCATTCATATCATGGGCATGCATAAAAAATAACTAGTCCGTCATCTTTGGGAGTCCGCCATATTGGATTTAGAATGACGTTACCTAGCTAACCATGCATTGTCATCCAGACTAAACATGTATGCAAATTTCAGCTCAATCGGAAACCAGGAAGTGGGGCAAATTTAACTTCTAAGATTTTTTACGTACTTATCTTACCAGTGTGTGTTGCCAGTGATTACATACGGGACCGAAACGTGGTCGCTCACAATGGGCCTCATTCGAAAGCTTAAAGTCATCCAAAGGACAATGGAGAGGGCTATGCTCGGAGTTCCTTGCGCGATCGAATTAGAAACGAATATATCCGCAAGAGAACCAAGGTTACCGACGTAGCCCGCAGAATTGCCAAACTGAAATGGTAGTGGGCAGGGCATATTGCTCGCAGAACGGATGGCCGATGGAGCCAAAAAGTTCTGGAGTGGCGATCGCGAACCGGAAGACGTTGCGTTGGAAGGCCTCCCGCTATGTGGACCGATGACCTGGTGAAGGTTGCGGGGATCCGCTGGATGCGAGTCGCACGGGACCGGTCAATGTGGCGACACTTGGGGGAGGCCTATGTCCAGCAGTGGACGTCTTTCGGCTGAAATGATGATGGTGATGATGACTTACAGGTGAAGTTAACACAAGCGTGTTAAAAACGATCGAATATACGTCGCGTTGTCGTGTTAGACCCACGGCGTATTAGCCTCATCTATGAAGAGCATGATGATAATCCTCCTTCACATTTTGTCAACCAATTTATCAGCTCTATACACATGCACATAAAATCAAATCGCGGGAGCGCAGCGTGGCGTGTAACAGGCGTCGAGTCGACTCCACCGCGACGGCGGCGAGACGCCGATATCACGCGTTTGCCATTTCACTTAGGTACCTTTATATTTACTTACAACCTTTGTATATAAGGTAGGATAAGTGGAAGGTACTGCACTTTGCCTTATTTAGAAAAACTTGAAGTTCTACGACGGGTTTCTTCTTCAATTTTATTGATAAGTTAAATACAGAATGTGTCAGACTGTCCTTTGTAAGCATTATAAACAATCTTGGAGACCTATTTACAATTGCATTGGGAAAACAGTTGTATGTAAAATACAGAAATAGTGTTTTAAAGTAAGTTAGTATTTATTTTCAATAAAAGGTTGTTTGGCATTGGTGATACTAATAAGATTATTTAGAAGCAATAGAAGTTATCTTTTTTTGTTATGAGTAAAATATTGAGTTGTGAAATTATTATTTTCATATTAAATAACTGATGTGTTAAAGATTGGAGGATGACAACACTTATATTTGATGTATAATTTTAAAAAGTGGCAGCACGCTCTCTCTTGTACGGAAACCATAGCGTAATGGCTGTCTCCATAATTTCTCTAATAATATAAATTCTTTTCTGCAAGCGTAACTCTGTTTATTACTGAAATCCTAAGTCTTAATCTTTTTTCCATTAGGGATTTCTTAGTCTGGCCCGGACTCCGAATTTATGACCGGTTGGTGGTAAGTTGGTAACGAGGTCACCTTTCAATAACACTTACTACTACTACTACTACGTGCTATTACAGGCGTGATATCATGTTATGCTCTGTAAGTTTCGTTATCAAAAGGATTCTTAAACCATCATAACATCTCGCCTGATCCCCGAAGGGTAAGCAGGGGTGCACCTAATAGTACCCCACATTTCGACAGTTATGTCTTAAGTCCCATGTAATAGCAAAACCCAATTCTGGGTTAAGCTCGCCGTTGTACATAAGTTATATATTGTAATTTTGTGTGTCCTACTTTTATATTTTGTGTGCAATAAAGTATAAGAATAATAGAGAGCGAGCCCATTACCATCAACCAGGCACAAATCCAGGCTCTGTGGATGCTATTAGGAAATTCCTGATGGAAAAACTCAATAAGAGTTTATCCGACTTGGAAATCGAATCCAGGACCTCATACTCAACAGTCGCAGTTGCGACCACTCGACCAACGTGTCAGTTTTACCAAAGTTATTTATTTTGAACGGCGTTTTCTTCCAATCAATCATCATATTGCCTTTCCGACGTTAGATATGAATTTTATTTACTATCAAAACGAGGTCTGGTGGATTACCATGCCGTCTTAAAGCAGGAGTAATTCCAGTGTGGGAAAGAGATGGCGCTAGACGACCTATATAGCTGTCTCTTTCCCACACTGGAATTACTCCTAGTCACCCCCCTGGACCTAGTTCGTTCAATTCAAAGAAAGCTGGAGAAAATAATATTTAAAAAATGTTGTCATGAAATTTAACCCAAAAACTGATTTCAGCTTCAACATTTAACCATATCTACCCAAATATAAGAGGCATAAGGTTAGAAAATCGTTGCTTTTGAAATAAACTTCTATCCACCTAATAAAAGTGCAGGGAGCGTAGACATTTCGTACGTGACAATTTTCGTCCACAATAGAGATGGCACAGGAACCATTTTTGATCTATTTCGTATTTTATACACGATCCTATTCTGTGCAACAGGACGCAGGCATAGAATATCATATGAACTAGTATACAGGGTGTAACAGGACCCTTCACGAAGCCGTCAACGTCAACCAAACATTATAATATGTACATCAAACTAAGTAACTTAAATGCGCAAAAAAAAAAATCTGGGAAACGACTTTTTTTGTCACCATCTCAGGTCCACTTGAAAATCAACGTCGAAACCAGCGTCGGGCACTCGCTGCTCGGCAGTTTGTTGAACTGGGTCTATTTGGCGCAGCCGTGAGACACAATTATCTCTTTTTTTGCTGCTTATAGTTGGGATAGCTACGAAGATGATGATGACCAATAGTTTAGGAACCGAACCGATGATGATAAAAAACGATAAACACAATTTTGTTTTTGTTTTGATGTGTGCTCTTGTGGCATGTGCCAAATAAATAAGGCTTTTTCTTCTTTCTATTTATTTTTACAAATCGCATTTTTAATATAGGCACACGTGTCACTGAATTAATGTGGTCTAGTGGTCGCAAGCGCGACTGTTGAGCATGAGGTCCTGGGTTCGATTCCCAGTCGGGCAAAGTTTTACTGGGTCTTTTCCATCAGGAATTTCTCAGTAGCAGCCACGGTGTCTGGACTTGTGCCCGGTTGGCAGCAATAGGCTCGCCTCCTATTACATGGGACTTAAAGATAACCGGCAAAATGTGGGTGTACTATTAGGTACCCCTCTGCCTAACCCTTCGGAGATTACAGGCGTTATGTTAATATGTTATGTCAACACGTGTCATTCGGCTCCTAAGAAAACTAAACGTAAACAAAAATGTAAACTACTGATAGTGATACTAAAATCCAAATGTCAATTTTCTAAAACAACTAAGAAATACTTTTCAATATCACTTTTTATCAAACTCTTATGTGGGGCTGTACATTTATCTATTCTGGAACATGTTTAAGAAATACTGTTCATCGTAGCGTGCTGCGATTGTGAACGAATCAACCGTCCTCACGTAATCAGGACCTCATTTCTCCTTAAACAGCCCTTCAATATACGTACTGAAACCACGGACTTGAAGCTTTCATAAAATGAAACGTCGCTTTGTAATATACACCAAAAGTTACTTAGCTTAATGTCTGTAATGTTCTTCGTCTAGGAATTGGTGTAGAAATGTTCTAGATTCTTTGTGATGCAGTATTTCAAAAAAATCTCGAGTAGTTTTTATAAACAGATTGTTAATGTAGCAGGCTAGGTATTGCTCCGGATTGGGTTCAGTTCAGCCCCTGTATAATAAAATTTGGCCAAGTGAGAGTCGAGTCGTACTCGCGCACAAACTATTACGATTACCATTATTAACATCGAGCAAAAAAACGGCAAAAAATCACGATTGTTGTATGGGACTCCCTTTAAATATTTATTTTAGTCTGTTTTTTTTTTGTATTTGTTGTTATAGCGGCAACAGAAATACATCATCTGTCTAGCTATCACGGTTCATGAGATAGAGCCTGGTGACAGACAGCCAGACAGATAGACGGACAGCGGAGTCTTATTAATAGGGTCTCGATTTTACCCTTTGGGTACTGAACCCTACAAATGAATACTATGGTATTCATGTTTCACCCATGCAAATGTTGGAAAGGTAAGGCAAGGTGAATCCCCCTGCCAGGGTAGCGGGACTCCTGCCAGGGTTGCGGGACCCCTGCCAGGGTTGCGGGACTGTTCGAAAGAGATACCGCGACCCTGGAACACAAAGGGTAAAGGAAGGAACATGGATGGGTTTAAGTCAGTAATAGTCTGAAACTCCCTCCTGCTCAGCCCAGAGCGGGAGGGGTTATTTGATGATTTCCAAACGGTAAAAAAAAAAAAAAACGTGAATCCCGAGTAAATGAGACACACAGTCTACTACGAAGATGAATAAATGTATAAGTAGGTCGAGTCGCTTGTAAATAATGATTTTTCGATGTAACGTAACATAGAATAAACAAACGTCGAAGAAACAAGGGTTCGATGTAAGATTATCGATATTAAGAAACAACGAACAAAAAAAGCGTAGTTAAAACATAACGTCGCATTATCAAGGTATCGATGTAAAGTCATCTTCTTCTTTCTCCTGGCTATTATCCCAATTTATTTGGGGTCAGCCCTCCTAGTACTTCTGCGCCACACCGTACGGTTGTGGGTTGTCTCTGTTGTTGTGTTGCTCGCTGTCATGTCCTTCACTAATGTTCGTAGCCAGGTCATAGGTGGTCGTCCACGGCCTCTTTTCCCGTCATGTATGTTCATGACTCTTTTTGTCATATGGTCATCATCCCGCCTCATCACATGTCCGTACCAGCGCAAGCGGTTTTCGCAGAGCTTTTCCTGTATCTTTGTGACTTTAAAAGTACCACGAATATATTCATTTTTTATTCTGTCAATTCTTGAAACTCCACCAGACCAGCGTAGCATCTTCATCTCTGTGGTGTGAATCCTTTGTTCATCCGTCTTCCTCATAGGCCAGCACTCCGATCCATATAGTAGAGCTGGTCTAACTGCCCTTTTGTATACATTGCCTTTGACTTTAATTGGCATACGGGAGTCGCATAGAACACCAGACAACGATCTCCACTTCAGCCAGGCTGCCTGGATTCTATTTTGTATGTCTTTTTCTACACAGGCTTTTGGTGCTACAATGGATCCGAGATACTTGAACTCCTCAACTCTGTTAAGGGGTCTATTTTCGACTGATGGACATGGTATGACACCCAGATTAGCTCCGGAAAAGTCGCAAAACATATATTCGGTCTTCTGTCTACTGACTCTCAACCCTCTCCTCTCCAAAGACTGCTGCCATGTCGTTAGGTCTGATTGCACTTCTGCCAACGATTCGGCTATAAGAACAACATCATCCGCATATAGCAGTGACCATGGTGCTGGTTTTTGTATATCGATGTAAAGTCATCGATGTAACAATTTTCGCAGAATATTATTTCGAACTCATATAGGGAACCCTAAGAGGGGTTCGCTAAATAATAACAGCCGGTCGGGTCGATCTTTAGGTTAAACCGCGCTTGCCTAGGCTGGTCCGTGGATGGGTGACCATCCATTACATACCGAGTTTCCTCCGTGCCTCAGAAAGCATGTTAAGCTGTTAGTCCCGGCTGTCATTTGTAGATCTTTGACAGTCGTTACATTCAGTAGCCCGAAAGCAGGGGCGTGCCGTCCATAGAGGCAATTAGGCCTAGCCTACCCTACCATTCCTACCAACAACGCAACAAATGCATTTATTATAACTATATTAATCAAAAATAAAAAAATAAAACGCCTGTTATAATACTTAAAGCAACTTGTCGCGGCCGTGTGACGTAACTGGTAATAATATTACGACGCTCGCTCCCGGCCGTCTAGGCAAGGCCCCAGCCGGCCTAATTTCCATTGATAAATTTAAGCACACTGATAAGTATTTTCGTGTATATACACGGAAATACGAACGGCACACATAGTAAATAGGGGCGTAAACTCCTGCGAGTGTAGCTGGCTAGCTGGCCACTGATTGGCTGCCCCACAAAGTATTATCCGGCTAAAACGGTATGCGGTGATGTAATTATATTTGGTAGTGTTTTTTTCATTGACAAAATAACAATTGTATTTTTTTTTTCTTAGAAGCCATATTTGTTTCATGTGACAAGCAAAATTTATTTCGTGATCTTGAATGTTTTGATTATTATAATATCTGACGGTTGTAATTCGTTTTGAAACGTACAGTAGTGTAAATATTATTTGTTGTATTTGTTTATTTACTTAAAAATGGTGTTCTGTTGTGAAGTTTGCGCTGATAATGTGTTTGTCAGAAGTTAAAAACAATAAGTATTCACGATTGTTTGATGTTAAGATTCAAGTTGTGTCTAAAGGAAAATGTGTAGATACCCGAATTACGAGAATTAACCCAAAATTCATCTCGTACTCGGTATTTCAAATGAATCTTTCTTCTGTTTGCATTGTCAGAAAATTGTGATTTGAACCTTGATTAATGTGGTGAGTTCTTGTATTTATAACTTTGGTTTTTACAGGCTTATTTTCAATGTTTGTTTTTCAAATATTCCGGTCAGACGCTCAAAATTGGGTACGGAACGAAAACTAAACTATTTTTTTTTGTTTACAGCGCCCTCTGTTTTACTTTTTAGGTTTTTTTGTAACGAAGCGACATCCTTCGTTCTTGTATTGACAGAATACCATTGAAATTCCTTATATTTAAGCTAGATGGCGTTGTTTCTCATACGCTTACTAAAAAGACGATGAAGAAGACTAGAAGACAGATGCGGGGGCCTGGGAGGGTTAGTGAATATATCAATAGATGTGACTACTTTGAAGGTCATCCTAAGTAGAGCGACGCTGTGATGTTGCGAGTTTTTTTTTTTTTGCTTGGCCTGCCCGCCTTCGGGAAGCACTGCACGCCACTGCCCGAAAGTCTAACAACCAGTCTTACCAAGGGGTATCGTATTACCTAGTACTAACTGGGTTGTGGAGGTCGGATAGGCAGTCGCTCCATGTAAAATAGTGGTATTCAGCTGCATCCGGTTAGACTAAAAGCCGATCCCTGCATAGTTAGGAAAAGGTTAAGCCAGGTGATGATGATGATGGGTCGCTTGCAATCAACTCGTTATAAATAATGTTCAACTCTTCTCGGCTTGTCTTGATCGTAATAAATCAATGATTACGATTAATAATTTAGATTTACATCATTTTATTTTCGAAATAAAAAATACCATCTCATGGAGGTGGTCCTAAGTCTCAGTGGTCACATAAACAATTTCCTCGAGGACAATATCTTGGTATATTCGCTTAGAAATATAATTTAATCCGCACACAATGGTCACATTGTGTGGTGGTGAGGCTAAATCCCGGATTTTTACTTCGATATAAGGGAAATATGAGGGAGGACGGTGTGGTCCTGATTGACATCGTGAACAATTTACGTTATACATACCAATTTTTAGTTTTGCAGGCAAAAATCTGGAATATAGTTAGTAAAGGAATGGTTTTAATAAATTTTACAAAAAAGTAAAAAAATAAAGTTGCAGGTCGTGTACCTACACGTTAGTTTCAATCTTTAGTTAATTACCTAGGTACAGTTATTTCACTTTGAATTATTCTATAAAAAATTCAACACAAAAGTTGTCAAATGGCCATATTTATGCTGCAGATAGGAGTTATCTCGTCGTGGACACTCACGGCACGAATGGTCTATAAACTCAAGGTCGCTCAGCAAGCTATGGAGCGGGTTATGCTTGGAGTCTCTCAGAGGGATTGCATCCGGAACGAGGTGATGCGACAGAGAACCAGAGTTGTTGACATACTTCAAAGAATTTTTATGTAAACTGATGTGGGCCGGCCACATAAGCCGTAGAACCGATGACCGTTGGGGTAGATGGTGTTCTTGAGTGGAGACCGCGAATCTGCAAGCGTAAGGTGGGATGCCCTCAGGCTCGGTGGAGTGACGATCTTCGCAGGGTGTGGTGGGTATAGTAACTGGATGGAGTTTGCGGAGAATCAAGTTAAGTGGCGTGCGATTGAAGAGGGCTATGCCCAGCAGTGGACTGTTGTAGGCTGAAGATGAAGAATTCTGACGATAAAGATCAGGTTTTATTACTTTCATGAAAAACTCACATATGCAGACAGGCCACACCGTGCTTTTTAGTCTTGAAATACGATAGTTAGGCTGCGGTTTGATGCAGCTATAATTTGCGTTTGAGTCTGTTTTTTCTATTGCACTATACATTATCATACCTAGATACATTGAATTAACAATTTGACAGTTCATCTCGCACTCCCAAATAACAGCCAAACTATATAATATACAATAGGTTATATACATAGCTTGCCATTCCGCAATAGACGCGCTCACCTGTAAATCAGTAGCAGCGCATTATATTGTATAACAGTGCCCGAGTTTAGCAACTAGTGTATAAATAGGTAATAATATATAACAATTTGCTTTTTAAAGGGTGCATTGATCATTATCTGTTAGCGTTTTGATTGTGAGGCGATATGTTTTTGGTGCTGCTGAAATGGTACATCAATGGTGAAATATGTAAGTAGATTTCAATTGAGCTCGCTGTAATATTTTCAAGTTTCTTACGTACCTTACTAACTACCTACCTGTGCTTATATGGAAGACCTTCAGTGAAGTCGGTACTACTTTTGATTTAGTACGTTTGTCCATAAAGAATTACTCAGTAGCAACCAGAGACAGTCGGAGCCTTTTTTTTTTTTTTTTACCGATGGGAAATCATCAAATAACTTCTCCCGCTCTGGGCTGAGCAGGAAGGAGTGTCAGACTTTTACTGACTAAAACCCATCCATGTTCCTTCCTTTGCCCTTTGTGTTCCAGGGCCGCGGTATCTCTTTCGAACAGTCCCGCAACCCTGGCAGGCGTCGGTCCTTACGGACCCCTTCCTGTGCAGTCGGAGTCAGGATTTGTGGCCGGTTGATGGCAATAGGCTCGCCTCCTATTACAAGGGACTTAAACATAACTGGCGAAATATAGGTGTACTTTTTTTTTTTTTTTTTTTTTACCGATGGGAAACCATCAAATAACCCCTCCCGCCCTGGGCCGAGCAGGAGGGAGTGTCAGACTTCTACTGACTAAAACCCATCCATGTTTCTTCCTTTGCCCTTTGTGTTCCAGGGCCGCGGTATCTCTTTCGAACAGTCCCGCAACCCTGGCAGGCGTCGGCCCTTACGGACCCCTTCCTGTTTGCTGACTTTCTTTGAGGCGCGCGTAGAACACGAACGCGCCGTCGACACGGCCTGTCGTCATAAGACGGACGGACGGCGAGCTAGCCCATAGCTCAACGTCCACAGGCCCGCGTCTACGGTGGCCGGGGGCCACCACGTGGCCCCCGACGCCCGGTGCGTCTCCCGCGGCGGCTGGGACGTGAGGTTCTCTCCCTCTCACGTCCCGCCACCTCCTTCGCTAGCATGACTGCTTCGCAGAAGGAGGTGACGGCGTCCCATTCCGTCTCGCTCCGGACCATGGATTGAACCAGGGCCGGACGCGAGATGTCGCCGCCGCCGATCGCCGCTACAATATAGGTGTACTATTAGGTACACCTCTGCTTACCTCTTCGGGGATTAAAGGCGTTCAATAAATCCATAATATTCATCGTATTTTCGAACATACTAAGCCAAAGCATTGATAAGACGTATTGGAAAGACAATAGTGTCGAATTGGAAACATACTGAAATCTGAAAAAGTTCAGGCGTGGTTCGGTAGGCGACGCGCGCCTGATCTCCGCTATAAGATTTGAGATCACCGCGGTTTGTATTCAGCAGGGTCGGTACACCTCACGGGGTACTTAGATGATGCTGCTTAGGATACGAAACTATTTTATTAAGTCGTCAAGATAGGAAATGTTTCACAAATAGTGGTAAACCTAACTATAGTATATGATAAAACCCTATTTTTTTTTTGGAAAAAATGAACTATTAGTTTATGTTTAAAGTTTTCATTTCAAAACTTTCACGACGTTCGCTTTCAGTTTAACATTTCCAACGAAAGAGTGCGAAATGTAAAATTTTGGCAAATGCCTATTTTTTTTTTAAATGAGTTCTTAATGGGAAATTATTTCATTGCTATTGAAAATCTTTATCTTTCTACTTCGTCCACCTCGTTGTAATTTGCATTGGTACCTTAACAACAATCTATATTTTCTCTAGCATATCCACCACTAGACCTAGTACCTAATAATTTAAACTCCCGCTAGATGAACACATAATTCTAGTGTTAATACCTTCGTAGCATAAATAACACACCATCAAGTACGCGAACACAAATAACATAAACATAACACGCCTTGTTCTCCGCGAAGGATTAGGCAGAGTTGTACCTCATAAGTCATCATTTCAGCCGAAAGACGTCCACTGCTGGACATAGGCCTCCCCCAATCCCTCATAAATAGTACACACACATTTCGCCAGTTATGTATAAGTCCCATGTAATAGGGGGTGGGCCTATTGCCATCAACCGGGCACAAATCCAGACACCATGGCTGCTGCAGAGAAATTCTTGATGGAAAAACCCAATAACACTTTGCCCGACCCGGGAATCGAACCCAGGATCTCATGCTCAGCAGTCAAGCTTGACCACTAGACCAACGAGGCAGTCAAATGGTATTATTATGGGATGCTTGTAGTCAGGCAACCTCAACACAAATATTTTTAATGGTCTTTCTTATCCAAAACCCAGAAAATCTTGGAAACATCGAAAGAAAATCGGAACGTGAGGCTGTCACGCAGTATTGGTCACGACTCGTAAAGCTCCACGTCGGTTACCTTGAGTATATAATGTACTTACACTATGTATTACATAGCCAGGCCTTTTGTTACCAATATGAGCCCCTATTGTACAGTAACAATGAGGTTTAGATAGGTATATGTCTACACTGACAATAGGGTTCAAGATGGTGTCAATTCTGAATGACTGATTTGGCTTATTTGCCTACGAATTCGGTATTAAATAATACCTTGTCATACACATTTTTTCAATTTAAATTCTCTATGATACCTTAATTTGAAACGTCGCAAAAATTCCGATTTGTAACTTTGTTATGTACCTGACATCAATAGTGAGATACTTGAAACAAAAAATAAAAACGAAAAAAAAACCGTAAAATCAGAGGTCTGGGCAGTCCAACGGTCACACCACTAGGCTATCACTGCTATTACTATGTGCATATTGTATAACTATCACTTGCTTCGCTGAAGGAAAACATCGTGAGGAAACCAGCATGCCTGAGAGATATTTCTCGATACCATGTGAAGCCAAGTCAGAGGCCCGTAGGTGGCATACAAACTCTGAAATTAGGTTAGGCACTAACCACATCTAAAAGAAAAAGACCAAAAAAAATCACAAACCTTAATTTACCACATTCTTTCCGAGTTACCCACTCAAAAAAACTTTCAACCATTAACAAACAGCACGACAATAAACTTTATTCCTCTTTACGTCAGTAAAGAAAAGATAAGTGACTAAAACACCACTCTTGCCACACAAAAGATAGGCATACACAGCATTTATTCAAAAACCATATCATTAAAAAGATCCCCCGCACAGAAAATATTATGTTTGATACCCTAAGTAGGTAATACAATTTCCAAGATATAAAGTCAAAGAGTTTTCATCCCCCTCTCAACCCGTTCCACCCCCTACGGTGTCGCAATAAACTTAATTACGTTAATACGACCTCAATACGTGATGCTTACGGCGTAGGGTGTACATCAGTTTGGGGGTGTAATTATAATTATTATGTTTTATATAATTATGAAGGTATGTGGGATGTGGGATGTTAATACTTTGCTTTACGGTATGCGGAGATTTAGGTTTAAGTTATATAATGCGACATTTATGAAGATATTCCACATTGAGCAAAATCGTTAAACAAATGATAATTTAATACTGCCTCGTTGGTCGGTTCGGTTTGTGCGGTCCTGGGTTCTCCTGGGTGTAATCTCCGAATGATTAGGCACAGGTGTACCTAATAGTACACCCACATTTCGCTCTTATGTCCCCATCAACCAAGCACAAATCCAGCCTCCGTGGTTGCTACTGAGAAATTCTTGATGGAAAAACCCAAAAACACTTTTATCGACCTGGGAATCGAACCCCGGAACTCATGCTCAACAATCGCGCTTGCGACCACAAAACAAACTAGGCATAAAATTCGAGCAATATAGTAACACAGTGTTTTGCAGAAAACTACTTAAAAAGGTTGCAAGAAATTTTACAATTCTAAGCTGAAAACTTCGCATGTCAATCCACTAAGCCGCGCCAACATGTCGACAGTAGCTGCGTAGTAATTACGAGCTAATTACGTGAGGCAGCGAGCGTGCGCAATTAGTGAGACGCGACTCGACGCGACGACGTGAGCGTCACAACTCGCGTCGCGTACGAATCAAATCTCTGTTTGTTGCGAGCTTTAATATAAATGATATCTGTGAAAAGAATGGAATCTTTATGATCTAAGGAAGGTAAATGGACAGGGACACCCCTTGTATCAGAAATTGTGAATTGTAATTGTACCAACGTGAGCGGAATATTCAATCTACGCCTCTGATATTTTTTTGTTTACGGGTATCTGATCTACACTAATTATTTTGTCAGTGTGAGCTGTTGGACAACATTAATAAAATGCTTATTCTTCATTTGCATGAACAATAAATTCCAAGAGTGTAATCAAAGGTGTCCCCTTATTTCGCAGACAGAAGCTTCATAGAATTTCGTTTCGCCGAAAATGTTTCTTATAATATTTGGTTCTTGTATTTTTATTTCGAATATTATTGTTTTAACGACTATTTACTTGAATGAATTATATTTCACAGAAATACAATTCAATGAATTTTATTATCACATTTTTTTATTTAACATACGTATCAAACAGAAGAATTATTTTTTAACGAAAATTGTTTGTTCGGTGTTTTTTTCCATGGTATTTTATTTCAACAAAAATGTAAAAGTAGACGTTATGCTACCCATATTTTTTTGTCGTTTTGTACACACACCACATCAACATAAACAAGGCATTGTGGCAAGGAAAACTTAGGATGCAAGAGCGAGCGAAGTGAGCTCAGGACTCCGGACAGGTTAGGTTCGAAGAAGACTGACGTTGAAACGTTCCGCTCACTACGACCAAATAGGTTAGGTTAGGTTAGAACGGTGACCAACTACGCGCGAGCAGGGCGAGCGAAGCGAGCAGTGCCGCGGCAGCGGCCGGCGAGCGCTACGTCGAAATTGGTCGCAGTAACAAAATTAGGGCACTCCGACAATTATGAAACGCTTTCATATAATTATACTACGGTATAATAGTGTTATCAATTATAACATAGTCCAAGTAAATTTCATGGTGTTTCAATTTTATTGGAGGGATGCATTTTGTCAAAGGTATGAATTGAAACATTTTAGAAACTGTCACTCGATAAAATGTTTTTCTTGGTAAGAAGTTTTATATTAACTAAACAATATGAGTATAAAGAATATTTGATTTGTTATTCTATGATATGAATTATCGAAACGTTAAATTTTATTTGTAACAAAAATCTATGATTTAAGATTTTTCGAAGCAAGCTTTCTGCGTATTGATTATTCTGTGAAATGATAATATGTGAAAAAAATTACATGAAACGAAATTCTTTTGAACTTCTGTCTGTAAAACTGTACAACCGTAATCAAATAATGGACGTAAAATGCCCTTAACGAAGCCGAAAGGCAAGTGTTCTCCCCGTCATTGCGCTATTTTTTTTTGTTTTGGACCATTCCAGGTATGGTCCTTGTCGTTATGGAGATATTGGGGGTCAAAGTTCCAACCCTTCTACAAGTTTTTTCTTTTAGATACAAGTTTTTAATGTTATTACTTTACTTTAATAATCTCCATGACACTCTTACTATTCAATTCATCCATCAGTACAATGTTTTGAGTGCCTTACTTCTAGTCCTACCGGAGAACGTGATTTTTCTTCCCAAAAAAAAGTCGTTTCCCAGCAATAATTTTTGCGTAGAGTTACTTAATTAGACAGTATCGTGATGGGTCCGATTACACCTCGTATAACGTAAAATCTACCTTAACTTACCTCTAAATAGAAGCCAAACTATTTATCCTTATCAATCACATACAACTGAACTATTTCTATCAGACCGATCAAATTCACCCCTAAAATATGATGTAACAAGCTCGCTGCATACCCCAACACCTTCACCCATTGCACCGATACTTACTAACCCATCTGCTGTGCAATTACGACGCCATATTGGTCTCCGGAACGATCAGCTGATCATGCGAGCTACCGATCACGGCGAGCTGATGAGAAATTTGCCGCCCGACCAACGGATAGGTTAGTCGGTTTAAAATTGATGTTAAATTTCGCAAGATTGAGGTCGGGTTTGAAGATTTTTCGATTTGGAAAGTTTACATTTTAGATTCGTGTGGTTAGTGGGAGGATTTTATAGTTCAGTGACGCTTAGGCACTTATAATCTATAGCAAGTTGATATACAATAATGCGACATTTGTTTTTTCATGACATGCTATACTACTTCTTGATCTTAGCGTCTTGGTGGCAATCTAATGTGTGTTTAACTTATAACTTAACTACGAGTACCGCATTAAGCACAAAATATCCTCAAATATGCTGGGACTACATACAGAATATTATGATGTTTAAAACCTCACGTTTAGGCTGAGGCCAGATAAGCATGATTTTTTGAGTTGTGAGTCGCGTAATTTCAGTATTATTTTGTCCAAGAACAAAAATTATGAACAAAGATCCTTTAATCAAGTGTGAAAAACCGTTGTGTTGTGTTAAAAACCATAGAATATTTAATTAGAAAATCTCCTGGGAGATTTTTTTGCAAGAAACCGAAATCCCGCGATTCACGACTCAAAAAATTACGCTCGTCTGGCTTCACCTTTAAAAAGTACATTCTGTAATATTAACTCAATAAAAATCTTCAGCAGAACGGCCCTCAATATGTATCTTCAAATTAACAGATGCACTCAATAAAACTACATCACTTGTGTACTTCACTGTATAAGTGTATAATATTTAGTAACAAATGTTCCACTTATCTCAAGAGCGTCTCTATTTCACCCCCTTTGGCTCGACATGGGGGTGAAACTATTGTAGTAATTATGATGTTAAGAGCTCTTTATTGTTGTAAACTATTACATTTCGATTAGAAATTATGCGGATGACTGGTTGTTATAACGTTTTGTTCAACAGAAGTAGCACTTTGTCCATACACAAGTTGATCGTCATGTTGGATATACCAAGAGCTCGAAAGATCTAATTAATAACAATCTTATACAGGGTGTTAACAGACCCTTCACGAAGCCGTCAACCAAGCATTATGTATGTTACCGGCCAAACCCGATTTCAGGCCAAACTAGTTTGTCCTAGGCCAAACTAGGGATCATCACAAAACGACAATCATAGAGACCCCGACTAAATGGGTTAGGTTACTTTAGATTGGTGATCAACCACGCGCGAACAGAGCGAGCGGTGCCGCGGCAGCGGCCTGCGAGCGCTGCATCCAAGTTGGGCGCAGTTTAATTGCTTTGTTTGGGATAATGTATCCTGATAAGATAGACCAGTCAACCGGTTTGGCTTAGGACAAACTAGTTTGACCTGAAATCGGGTTTGGCCGGTAACATGTACATCCAAATAAGTAACTTTACGCAAAAATTATTGCTGGGAAACAACTTTTTTTTTGGAGTGATAAATCACATTTTACGGTAGGACTCAATATAACGCAATCAAAACATTGTGCTGATGGATGGATTGAATAGTACGGAGGTCGTGGAGGTGTTTAAAGTAAAAAAATCGTATATTAAAAACATGTTTATAAAAAACCTTGTGAAAAAGTTGGAACTTTGACCTTCAATATCTCCGTAACTAGAAGGTTCCCAGGTATGGTCTAGAACAAAAAAATCATCGCAATGATGGGGAGAACAAGTGTCTTTCTGCTTCGTTAAGGGTCTAGTTACACCATTTGTTATCTCAAAGGCAATCCACAGATTACCGCTAGAAGCCGCTATAGAAGCTAGAAGCTTGAAATTTTGCATAACAGTTAAAGAACGAAGAAGTGAAAGAACTCACTTTCGGTATAATATCCCCTTAATGGTTTCAACAGGGGATGAACGTTCGTATAGAATTCGTTATTTGCCGCTGGGAAATCTTATTGAACGCACGTTTTGTTCATAAATCTTCTTCTTCTTCGATGTCAATCTAAATTGTGTCGGCCACTACTGGCCTAACTGGGCCACTAGTTTTGCGCTTTCGGTAGCATCTATCAGTTCCTGTAGTGTACAAACAACAGAACACGCATGACGCAGGACACGATATTAATGAATCTCCACTTGATCAGGTTCTTATATAATATGTATGAAAAAACGTTCTTGGTAGTTTAAAGCAAAATTTACCGAAAGCGTAATCGAATCCTGATCCAAGAGACGTAAATATTAACGATGCTTTTTTATAATGTAAGCCTGAAGAACACTTGTTTAACAAAATCACTTACTAAAAAAAACCTACCAAAACATGAATCTTGCTCCGGAGTTCCGAACAGCTAAGAATCGTTGAATAATCCCTAAATTAACTTGCTTGCTGCTGGGGCGAGATGGTGAGCATCGATGTTATGCCTCATTAGCTGTTGTACTAATCATTGTAAAGGCTTGTGCACAATGAAGACGGAATTGGTAGAGGTAAGTACATTTTTTTTTGTAAATGAGAAATAAGTATTTTTTAATGGCTGGATGAGAGTAGCCGAGGTTCGAGATAAAATGTGTGAAAGAAAGAAAAATTGTTTACCTAGTTGTCGCAGACGTTTCTGACCCGTGGAACACCAAAGTGGTTCACCTAAGTGTTCCACGGTTACCTTTCTGTACCCTTGGTTCACCTAATAAGTAAACCATGGGTATTTATACAAAATAATGTACAGTCAGCATCAGAAGTAGATTAACACTACTCAAAGTTTCAAATCAGGTTTTTTAATAAAAACTTGTTAGATATTACTCGTTACTAACAAGGTATTGAAGAGTAAGATATATTTTAAAGAATAATCTTCTGAAACATTAAAAATAATAGCTGGAGTCCTGTACAACAAATAATTAAAATTCCGAAATGTTGCGAAATGTTGGATGCTGACCGTACCAGTGGTTCACCTAACTGGTGAACTAAGAATGATTATATAAAATAATGTACCCATGGTTAACCTAACTCGAAAGCCTTCGGAAATTTATTCTTCCAAAAACTAAAACATTTAAATTGATGAAATAAAAAGTTCTTCGCGGCAAGTCAACAAAGAAAAATAAAAAATGCTATAAAACTGTATCAATTTACATCTTCGAGGAAATTATTACCACCTTCGGGATTAGCTTTTGCCAGCGGCTTCG
Organism: Eugnorisma glareosa; assembly: GCA_947578425.1. NCBI lineage: Eukaryota > Metazoa > Arthropoda > Insecta > Lepidoptera > Noctuidae > Eugnorisma > Eugnorisma glareosa. Next base: position 10,044,677 of record OX387960.1, on the reverse strand, counting down.
CCAGGTCATTCCCCGCCCCCTATAGCCTGGTCCAGTCATCGAGACATGATGTGCATCTAAAAATACAAAGAAAAATGAATAAACATACAAAGCAAAACAGAACAGGACGGAACAAAAAAAGTTGACTGCGACAAGCAGGCTACCACTCAGCTGAAGAGCATGATGCTGTGTAATCGGAATGACTTGTGTCCAGCGTGGAACAGCTGTAGACGGATGACTATGAGATAAACTTTCTCTGTGCTCCATTTTCATCAACAGCTTGCTATAGAATGCTTCAGTTCTAAATTCTTTTCCCAACTAAGACAAAACAAAATAAAGACAAAATTGTAAAGAGCTGTGGATTTTGTGAATGATAAATAAATAAATAAATTATGTTGGAGTCGGCTTCCAGTCTTACCAGATTCAGCTGAATACCAGTATTTTACATGGAGCGACTGCCTATCTGACCTCCACAACCCAGTTAGTACTGGGTAACACGATACCTTGGTAAAACTGGTTATCAGACTTTCGGGTCGCTGACTACTTGTAACGACTGTCAAAGATCTATAAATGACAGCCGGGACCAATAGCTTAACGTGTTTTCCAATGCACGGAGGAAACTCGGTATGGAAGGTCACCCATTAACGGACCAACCTAGGCAAGTGCGGCTTAACCAGAAGATCGACCCGAGCGCCTGTTGTTATTTACACACGAGCTCCTCAATGTATTGGATAACAACCACTGCATGTTAATTATACTCAATTTAACTAGCCATTTAATTTCCATGTCCTAATAAAAGATACGGCTCAATTTTACCAAAACCAATACGTTTTTCTTTCACCCGTTCATTTAGCAAAGCCCCTATACAATGACGAAGCACTATCGGTACACAACCTGGCTATTTATCTCCGATCTAAAGTGTCCGGCCACGTATACTGGTTACGGGCCGGCCCGATCCATCCCTCACGACTAATCGACCGTGCCGAACCATGCCAAACCAAGATTAATAAATGACGCTTAAAATTCAACCTTTTTTCGGCTAAGCTAATGGCGCAAAAATAATTAGCCGTTTTTTATAGCCGTTTCTAACGGGAGCGAAATTTATTATTGGATTTTCTCGTTGCTTTTTTTTTGTGTTTGGTGTGCGAATGAGTTATGGTTTTGTTTTTTTTTTGTGTAGGGTTTTTTTTGATGGTAGGATTTGTTTCGTTTTGAATTAAATTATTTTAAAGCTTGTATCAGTAATTGCGATTGTTAATAATTGTTGAAGAACCGTCGCCTTCGCGCGTCGGAAAGCACGTTAAGCCGTTGGCCCCGGCTGTCATTTGTAGATGTTTGATAGTCGTTATAGGTAGTCAGTGGCCCAAAAATCCGACAGCCAGTCTTACCAAAGGGTATCGTGTTACCCAGTACTAATTGGGTTGTGGAGGTCAAATAGGTAGACGCTCCATGTAAAATACTTGTATTCAGCTGCATCCGGCTAGACTGAAAGCCGACCCCAACATAGCTGGGAAAAGGCTAGGCAGATGATGATGGATAATTACTGGAAAACAATATGCAAGATTTGTGCTAAATTGGGTCAAATAGTTTAAATAAAAGCAAAAGCCACTACGCAGTGGCATTAAAAAAAGTGTACATAATAATGACGATTATTAGACCGTAGGTATGCGTTTTCTATACTTCTATACTAATATTTTAGAGAGATAAAATTTGTTTGTAAGTTTGTATGTAGGGGGTAGGTAATCTCTGGATCTAACGAACCTATTTTGAAAATTCTTTCACTAATAGTTAGCTACATTATCCCCGAGTGCCATAGGCTATATTTACAACGTGCCCGTGGGAAAATTTCCGACCAAAACGCGAGCGAAGCCGCGGGCAACAGCTACAAACAATAGAATGTTGCTACGACTTTTCTATGTATAGCAAGTTCACAATACACCTAGTATTTGGTAGGATACCTAAAACACTAAGGCACTCTCGTTGATGTATTTCTAATATTATCAACACTACCTAGCTGAATGTAAACCTATTTATGTACCTATATATGTCTGCCTACCTCCGACATATATAGGTACTTAGATAGGTTTACACCTACGTACCTACCTCCCTTCAAATCAATTAATCGAAGTGCTAATCCATCAAAGTGCATTGCAATTGGCTTGAGGCACCAATATTCTGTGTTGACTTGATAGCTCATAGGACTATGTAGCTAGGTATATACTTACTTACCTATAGTACAGATACTCAGGAGAGTGCTGTACAGTCACGAGCACAAATAAGTATACACTTTCCTGAATTTAAAAGCATTTTCGCGAGAAATAACGATTGTAAGCTGGAGATAGGATCTTTTTCATAAAAAATATGAATTCCAAAATACTATGTTCGTAACAACAAGAAATTTTAATCAAAACAGTAGGAGAAAAACAGTTTTAAAAGTTGTAAAGTGTTTACCTATTGGTGCTCGTGACTGTACCTACTCTTTTTCTCGTAGTTCTGAGCAATTTTCCGTAGTTTATGTATGTCGACACGAGCTGCTTGTACAATGTACATACTCAAGTTAAAGAAAATTTTAAACAGCGAGGCTGACTACTCAAGAATACTTTCTGTATTACCTACCTGTATAAGGATCTGTGGAATATATATGTCTGTTTGACGGCACGGTTGGCGCAGTGGCTGAGCGATTAGCTGCTGCGCTGCGTGTCGCGGGTTCGATCCCGACACGGAACAATATTTGAATGATCTACAGGTAGTTGTTCCGGGTCTGGCTGTTTGTGTATGTGAGTTTAAATGTTTGTAAACGCACCCACGATACAGGAGAAATTCCTAGTGTGGGGCAACGTTTTTTTTTAAAAAACGAAAAACATAACTAAACAATATTTCTCTGACAGTCGGGTGATATTGGGTTTCTGTATACAGGGTGAAACACCGACGCACAAATGCTTACCACGTATTCAGTACAATCATCATTCAGAACCGCAACAAAGAAATTTTTCAAAAGTAATTTTAAAAAAAACCTGCTGTTTCCTGCAAATGTGCAATACCCGGTGACAATGTATGGAACAGGTGATTTAAAAATATATATATCGATGAAACATTTCTATGTGGGGGTTCAGAATGATGTACTGAATATATGATAACCGTTTTTGCGTCGGTGTTCCTTCCCACCGTGTATAATTTAATCGCGTGGTGTAGGGTATTACATCACTAAGATCCTGGCCTAACATCGACCTTCCCTCATGGGTGTTAAGCGGGACCTTCAACTAACCCTAAAAGATTTACGGAGTCTTGTTTATTACATCGTCTGCGTGCATTTGAAGTTACAGGATATTTCCAGTAATAGTGGCATACACAGTAATTTTGTTGGTTTTGTGTTTTGTTCGAGCTACTTTGGCTTTACGTGTCCATTAGCTTAAAAGAGGCACTTGGGCGAAAATATTTCTACGATGTTCTCGTATTTTGTATGTTGTTCCTTGTATTGGATAATATGGACAATTGTGTTTACGAAGTGATAGGTACTAACCTCATTTTTCTCATTATTAAAAGTAAAAGCACTACATAAATAATTGCCTAGAAAAGCAAGTAAATAACAAGCCAAATATATTTCACTGTTTATTGAATTTTGAATATAATATCATTATAGATAGGTATTTACAATAGTATTCGAATGTTCTGAACTACAATAATTATATTTTCGTAATACTACATTTAAATAAAAAATAGTACACAACCAATAACCTTCTATCATATATATAGTTAGGTATTTCAGAAAGCGTTTCATTTGACTTCATTTAAAAGAGTTTTTTAAATTAAATGAACACGTGTTTGAGTTAAATGAAACGGGTTTTTAAACTGAAGTCGTATGCACATCCAAGAACATATAAATTTATAAAAGTAGAAGCTCTAATTTATTATGAAAACCTTTCGTTTTTACGGCAGTGATATATTATTTTTATTTTTTCTCAGAATACAGGTACTTATAATATATTATAATGTATATTATTGAGTTGCGGTCTATTTTACTAGTAAGTATATAGTATTATATATAACTCTTTGGTATACATCCAGTGATTTATTAAACTATATCTAGCTTACTTGTTGCGTGGTTCATTTATTAAATTGAGGTCATTTAAATTAATTTATTTCGGCCTTATTTTCAGTATTTCCGCATTATTCGTCTTGCTCACATTTAAATTTATACTTTTAAATTAAGGTAACACTTACTTTTTTCTTATTACTTTAAAAAAAAATACTTCAAAATGTAAAAAATATTAATCCTTACGCAAGTAATTAAAAAATGATTTATTAAAATTAAGCCTTTAAAAAACTACATGAGCTAGTTGTTTTTCTACAAATTTTAATAAAAAAGGACGGTAATGGTAATAAATAATGTAAAACAAGAAAATGTAATACAAAAATTGGTGTTTCTAATGAGCATTTTCAATTTTACGGGGAAATATCATGGGGTTTGTATATTGGCGTTATTACCTGTAGTATTGCATTTTGGCACATTTTATATCGCTATATTATATACTATTATACTATATTATTATATAAATATTGATATAATCTACATTATTAAACCGAACATCGATAGATATATTTAGCTATATGACAATATAACTCCATCTTTAACATTTATAAAAGCCGTGTCACATATACATACAAATAATTTAAAAAGCAGAAGGTAGATAATAAATGAAAGAAACCAAAATAATTTGTATATTTTTTTACTTTTTATCACATTGATTACACAAATCTCAAATCAAATAATCAGACTTCAAGGCGTCAAGAATTTGACGTCAACGTGTAGTATAAAGTTGAAAAAGTAACGTCAGATTGTAGTAACGTCTCCTTATCATACTACATGATGACGTCAAAAAATCGACGAGTACAACGTCATACAAAAACAAAAAAGAGTAGTTTCAATATTTTTAAATAAGCGAACATTTTTTTAAAGAATTGCAAAACACCACTGGCTTGAGCAAACGGTTGCCATAATTGAAGAAATCATGAAAAACATTTTTTCGAAACTTTTTTTTTTCGTCATTTTGAGACACATTTATTGTATGTACTTTTAACTCGATAAAACTACTTGCAAAATTAACATCGGAAGCTCAATTTTTAAATTACAAACTGCCGACCATTTTAATTAGGCCTCTACATGCAAGCGAATCACAAAACTTTGCTTCGTAAATCATATATAGTAGAGATCTAGCTAAACTGGCTTTTAAATAACATGTAACATCAGTTTGATATGTTTTATGTACTATATGTTATTTTAGGCGTATTCGCTTTATTCTCATCATAAGATTGTGTTAATATCAACAACCCATCTTCATAATGTATATGGAAAACCTTACATCTAAACTATATACAATTACTATAAATACGACACCGAAAATGGTAACGTAAGACTATGCTAATCGAGATTATATAGTTAGGCCTACCCAAATATCCAAATATGAATTTCCAAAACGCGTGAAATAATACAAGCTTACGAGAACATTAAAAATTTCAAGAAAAAAAACAATACTTTTCAAAAATGTATAATTCAACGCATTCTTGGACAAAACATTTACACAGCTGCACTTATTTTAACAATCGCGTAATACTAACAGAAACAAAAATATACAATCAATAAAAACCTACTATGTATAAATATAACAGCCCCTAGAATTTTACTATTCAATAGTAAAATTGTTCATTAACTATTTTATATAATAGTTCATATAAATAAGGTTATGGTACGTAAAAGCAGTGTCGAAATTGAAATACAAAAAGTCCTTTATTATAGTTTGGGACCAGCACATTTTAGTAATTTTGAAGCTGGTCCAATAAGGTTGTCACACATTACGACATACTTTTAAATCACTTTAAAGCAGAATAATATTGAATTACCAATTTATTATTAAAAAAAACTAGCAAATATAAAATTGTCCTTACAGAATAAATGAACGCGCTTCTTACAATTCCAAATGAACACAATAATACTTAAAACAATATTTTTCTTGCTATTTTTTAAAATTTTAGTACCTTATTTTTACTATAGCTAACAATAATGTGTGACAACCCTTAAATTAACACTAATATCCAAACCTATTTTAAAATATCGATTCAAAATTCGAGTAATATCATTAAAATATTGCAAAAAATTATTTCCAACTACATTTTTTCAGCTTTCCTTTTAATTATTAACTGCATTCCCAAAGAAATATTGTTAGTACAAAACATGCTATAGATTAATAGACACTTACAATACTTTTTGGTTTTTACACAAATCTTAAATGTCTGACTCAATTTCCAAAACAATCAATTACAGACAAGACATTTTCAGATTTATTTTATTTTCGTTTATTACATTTAATATTTTCATTATAATAGGAAGCTTATCTTCCGGGAAGACAATTCCATGAACATTTTAGCCAAATTAATCAACATCAAAAACTTCAAATTTACGTCATTTACTATTACAATATCAATTTCATTCATTTGATTTATGGTCAGGCCACACGATCCATCTTTTTTGCACAAATTGCAATTTGCACAAAAAGCCGTGCAAACGATTGTGGAATCCACATTTTGTTTGCATCAAGTTTTTAGCACATGCAAGTCCTTTCATGTAACCTGACGTAAAGATCTGGAAACTGACTGTAACAATCTAAGACATAGTTAACATTACCTTTCACAATTCTTCGGTAGACGCTATAGGAGCTTTAAGGAGTGGTGTTCTAGGACTTTTAGAGCCATCAGTATTTCTGGTAGGAGCTTGGAAGTCTTCATTAGATAGCGAAGCAGGTAACGGTGCTATCTTCAGTTGATGTCCATTCAACTTGATCTCGGTAATGGAATGTGATCTCCCGTGATTTACATTAGGTTTCTCCTTGTTGGATGTGGTCATTGGGTCGTGAGTCGGGGTCTTGGCTAAGGATTGGGTCACTTTGGTCCTGTTCGATTGTTCCCTTAGTGCCATTTGGTAAGCTACTTCGAAAGCCTCGCCTAGTGTTAGAATTACTTCTGTCGCTTGATCCTGAAAAAGGAAAAATATCAAAATGAATATTTATCAGGTTTCGCAAGGGTTGAATAAGATGGCTGGAAAGGGAGAGGAAGACCAAAAATAAGTTAAATGGATTGAGTGAAAAATTATGTAAAAAAAAATGGTAGCGTGGCGGTTGACAAGGGATCATGGCAGAAAAACGTGTAGCTCCAGCCCTAAGTAATATGAGACAAGGACAGGAAGATGATGATGACCTAGGAATGAAAAAGATGGTATTCAAAACATCCGAGAAAAAAAAACTCAAATGCATTGCAGTGTTAGATGGCCATCCTATTGGAGAAGGCGTACCTAATGAACCATATTCCTGATATGAAAAGAACAACTGAAGCACAACAAATAAAAGACCAGCTCACCATGGTAGCAACTCTGAAGACGTGGCAGTAGTGGCTGCGGCTGGTGTGATCCTTAGTGATGTACGCGAAGTGAGTGAGGTCGTCGGCGTCCTGGCATGCGCAGTGGATGTTGCGGATTTCGTGCTCGCAGACCAACTCCTAAGTGAAAATAATATTTCAATAAGCATTAGGTCCAACAAAATGTCTAGAAAAAATAAAGAAAACTATAAAATAACATATCATCATATATATAATTCCCGAAGGAAGTCTAAACTTTTTAATACAATCTGAGACACACCTTAAATAGCATATCTTAATTCATAAATAAACTGAATAAAATAAAACCGAAACATAACAGGACTGTTAAAAGAAATCTGAAACATCCTGTAAATTGAAAAGGCCATGTTACAGACTAATTAAAAGCATTTACAGAGTGTGACTTTCGGTCCTTAAAAATGTACAGTGAAACTATTTTTTACTGGCCGAAAACATTTTAACACGACGCAATTTAAAAAAAGGCTACAGTTTTTTTAACGAATGCTGTCCCAAACAATATTTTACTCATTTTTGACGTAAAAAAACAAGTTCAAATTAAATTTTAGCTGTGCTTCGCAAGCATAACATTGAAAAAACACTAATTATCCCACTTAACTAACCGTGAAGAGTTCTAACATAAAAATTCATTGTACAAAAAGGGGAAGAGAAAAAAAAAACAATCCTTTTTTTAAGAAACACAAAGAAGAGATTGGTCATCGGTCCGATCAAGTGTGAGGAATGAACCGTAATTAAAAATCAGGCAAGAATCAGGGTCTTCGTAGGTCCTTTGTTACGGACCCCGGGATGTTTGCTGTCTTACACTTGGATGATCTTCAAAGACCTTTAACAGTCTCCGAAGTTTGCCCCGTCAAGGATTGAAACTACAAACTTGGGCAACAACGTAGTTGAGAAAAAAGATACAAGATATGGTTCTTTCTTTTTAACTTTTTCGTACCAGTGAATATCAAAAGAAAATGTCGGACTAAATGGAAAGGTCAAGTTGTCTATTGCCTGAACTTATTCTTGCTTGAATAAAATATTATAAACAGAAAAGATTTTTAACTGGCGAATAAAATCATGTGAAGTAGATGCCGTGAATATTTCTATCCTAGATGAAGAAAAAGAAACTTCAGCTAGGACTAGAACAGTCGTAGTTGGTTCCACTTACCCTGGTAATAGTGTTAAGGAACTTGACACCTCTATAGCTGATGGAGAGGATGATGTCAGGAGAGTCCCTTGGTTCTTTGGTAGACTTCTTCAGCTTCTGTATCGATTTCTTCGTTGACTCTGTACCCCGGAGCTCTTTCACCACTGTCGATCCTAGGTACTGTAGGAAAAATTGGAATGAACTCACCATTTCTTTGTCATCATTATTTGGAGAAATGCAAAATGTGCATTGAAGTTTTGAACACGAGGTTTTGGCAAGTATAAATCTAGCTTTGTTTGTCATTAGGTTCGTGTAGAAAATAATCTATTCACTGTTTCGTTCTTTTTAATTTAGCCCAAAGAACGAAGTCACGATTAACTTTCAAAACAATATCTCTGAAAAGGAAAACATAGCAACAAACAAACAATTCGAAAACACTTACATTAGCTACATACGTCACAGCTCCAGTTACAAGCACAAACGGCTGATGCTTCCACTGAGTCTTCAGCGCCCCTGGTACTCCAACCAGCAGTTCGGAAGGAGCCCTGATCTCCAGGTCCGAAGGTCTGGGGGGTTGAGGAGCAGGTCTGTTCTTTTTGCTGCGCTTCAAGGTCTCTCCACCAGGAGGCGCCAGGGTAGGGACCACGGGAGGTGGAACCGGTTTGAGGTTTTCTGAAGGTGGTAACTTCTCTTTGATTTCTTCTTTCAGCTGCTGTATGTTACTCTTCTAGAAGGAATTAGTTGTTATTAATAATTGCAATGTCTATAATTTAGGACCTATTACTATAAGGACACAATAGAGATAATTATATTTGTTTTTATCTTTTACTATGCGTAAACTTTTATATAATTATCTACAAAAAAAAATCTCTTATTTTTTTCTTCTAAAAATTCTCCTCTATAAAAACACTACGCTATAAACAGACACAAACATCGCCCCTCACCAACTCTAATTAAATAAAAAATAAGCTGGCAACAAAGCACAATACGCAACAAAACGTAAAGTGACACTCATACACAGATTCACACTTCAGAGGTGCAAAACAAAACGCGATGGGGGAAAATTAAAAAAACATCGCCAGTAGGCGTAAAATTTTAATTAAGGCAATGAAAGGTACACAAGTAAATAATTGAATCATCTGATTTCATGGTGTCATTGGTGAAAAACTACGGCGGGAATGAAAGGGCTGTTCCGTCAGAATAAACTTGAATGGTATGGCATAGTATGGACCTGTGGTTACTACAGTACCCCGGGCATAAATACACAACGTTGAGTTTTAGAAATAGGTTTTGACTTTGAAAATCATCTCTTTTACTATGCTGTTGTAGTTTCATACTAAACTTTGTTTTACGTACGGGTTTTGGTACTAAAATTATCCGAAGTCACCGAAAACCGGTTTTAGAAGTTGCAAGATATAGTTTATGTTAATATTTGATCTAGTTTGTGTCGTAGTAAAATATTATAACTACTTTATTGGAGGAATTTGTAGACCACCAGTGGTTTGGCTCGGATAGAGTTTATGTAACATCTCGGAAACTACTTCAAAAATAGTTATGTTTGAAAATTCGACGTTGAAATGACGTGATGTACTTATTTGTTTACAACAGGATTTTATGACACTATCCAATACATGCCATCTACATTTCATCAAAGATTTTTTTATATCGTAGCAGGATTAGAGGTAGTAATGGCACCATCGTACAGGTAGACCTTGTAACACACGCAAACATACTATCAAATTCCACATAAGATCTAAGATCACATGATTTTCAAAACAATATGACTCACAAAGTACTGTCATACTGCCTATTAATCCTATTAGATTATCTTTAATAATCATTATACTAAGACCAAGCGGGCCGTATCGAATAATATTTACAGGTAAACGAGATTAGATATGGACAGAATCGCTACTGTTTTTGTTTTGACATTGAGTACTGAGAGTTTTTCCAAGTTAATAGTTAATTGACCGGAAAACTGGGTGAATAATATCTGGAGGTTATTTGGGTGGCGAAAATAATTACTATGTTGAAATTATGCTTGAAATATTTAAACCACATTAAATATAACGATATCTACCAACCCGCACTGGGCCCGCGAGGTGGATTATTCCCTCTCATAGAGATGAGGCCGTGTGTCCCAGGTGTGGGAACATTATAGGCTAATTATTATTATGATTAAATACTAGCTGTAGCCCGCGGCCTCGCTCGCGTTTTGGTTAGAAATTATCCCACGGGTACGTTGTAAATATAGGTAGCCTATGGCACTCAGGGATAATGTAGCTTAATATTAGTGAAAGAATGTTCAAAATCGGTTCAATAGATCCCCTACAACCTCACAAACTTTACCTCTTTACAATATTAGTTTATATAACCGAAACATAATAATTATACGAATACTACTTATCCAGTGGGGAAGTCATGGAAACTTGAGCAATTATATAATTGTAAAACAAGATGATGAACAAAAAAACCCTTCCCGACGTTTATCGTCTTCAAAGACATTTATGTTTATCTCCAGGAAAATTTTATTTACTAACGCAAAAATATATGATAACTACCAAATACGTGAAGAACGTAACAAAACCTGAGTTTGAAAGAATATGGGTATAAAAATTCTTTTTAGCATTTTTCGTCTGCACTAACCCCTAATAACTAAACAAATCAAGCCACAAAAAACAACTAGTAGGTAATTCAAAATATAAATGAAGAAAATTCATAAATAAATAAAAATCAATTATAAAAAACATTTTCGAACGCACCCATAGTGAGCGCGTGCATGTTGCGCTTACATTTCCACCCGAGTGGGGCACTCTCATCGGGAGTTGAATAGACGAGGAATTGAGCACTAATTACCTATACAGGGTTGCCGACGTGTGAAATTAAAAAAAAGGCAGCAATATATGAAGCTAGGTGGTATATGCAGGCTGAATTATCGTTGCTGGTGAATGAATAGGTTGTTGTGGATGTGTGGTCAAATGAGTGGATGTGAAATTAGTACCTATGGTATTTTTAAAGTGAGGTTTTGAATTGGATATAGCAATGTTGCATCAAGTCTGCGAATATTTATGTCGATGCTTACAAATAAACCTTTTAGAGTTTATAATCTGAAGCATGAATAAAGAATTCTTCTTTTTTCTGTCTTGAAGAAACAGAGACAAGTGTTCAAATGACGAAAAATACTTCCTATATTGCCAAGCGGTTGGTCGACTCTTCACGTGACCAGAGGACGGGCCTATTTTTTGGCCAAAGAATCAGCATTGCCATACAACGTGGGAATGCTGCCAGCCTTCTGGGCACTTTTCCTGTTGACAGCGATGTGGACGAATTTTTTGACACCCTGTAATCCTTTTGATACTTGTTCATATTTTTATTGCTATTATAGATTTGTAGTTTGTAAATAACCAGATCTTAAATAAAATTACATTTCCCATAATGAATTCATGAAGTTCCATTTGGAAAGTAATTTTCGTCTGCATTTGTTAAAGTTTTCTCTCCGAAGTTCACTCACAAAAGAAGTCAACCTAACTAATATTATAAATAAGAAAGTAAGTTTGTTTGTTACATTTTCACGCCTAAACCACTGAACCGATCATCCTGAAATTTTGCATAGACGTTGTCAGGTGTACAGAAACGGACCTAGGGTGCCTTTTATTCCGAAATAAAGTACTGTTCCCGAGGAAAAGAACGTTCTTATGCGCCATGTGTCTTTTGAATCATGATTGAATTATTCCAAGCAGAGTACAACCAGAATTTATTGTCAAATTCTAAATTAACGCGAGCGAAGCCGCGGGCAACAGCTAATCCTGGATAACAAAGTTCCAAGAAAGAAGAAGAATACTGGCAAGTTTTTTTTTTAGCTGATTCTTAATATCTTGATTCTACGAAATCATTTATGCTACTCTAAATGACCATATTCAACATTAAAATGCTACACAAAACGCGCACGAATCCGAAACTAGACGAGAAGCTAATATTATGCGACTTAGTACCCATGTGCCAAATACTTATGTTAAATAGTCTAGCACTACTCGATGGTCCTTAACAGTTTATTTTAGATTGTGGTATTATTTATCTTATTTGTTGGTTGGTGAAGGTTAATTTTGAGTGTTGGTGATGATAAACTTACAGTGATCGTCTGTTTTTTTTCTAAGGTCACCTTATATAAGCATCGTAGTGCCATATGGCAAGTCGATTCAATATTGATTGTGAGAAATTACAAAAAAAAAACGATTTAAAAAACATAGCCGTGTGACATTATAAGCGAAATCGGATCCCTACGTACTAGGGGGATGGCAACATCAGAACCTAATAACATAGCTAGGTTCTGCCAATCAGAAAGTGGAAATGGATAAAAAGTCAATGATCTTTTAAATTGCGGAAATCTACATATAATAATATTTATACTGAGGTAAAATTTGTTTCTAAGTTTGTATGTACGGGGTAAACTTTGGAACTACTGATCCGATTCCGAAAATTCTTTCACTACGGAAAGCTACATTATCCCCGAGTGTTCTAGGCTACATTTAAAACGTTCCCATGAGTACATCCCGTACATAACGGTTGCGAAGCCGTGAGCAAATCTGCAAAAGCTAGTCAATATATAAAATTACGTCTCCCTTTTACGATAGTCAAGAATCCCTATTCATTTTTACAATATACATACTCCCCTACAAATTCAACAGACTTAAAGACTTAACGCCAGCACATTATTTAAAACTCATCTCGCCACCTCATCACGTCACTCACTTACATGTGATGAGATTAAACCTGTTAATCCTCGTTAAATTGCTCATCTGGCTGCTAATTATAATCACGCACGTGGCACAAGGGGGTAGCCAGGCAACGCCCTCACAGGTGTCGCGATAAGTAAAGTGGAATGGAGAAATGAATTTGGATTTTATTGATGATGTTTCTTTGATGATGGCTGTCTAAGTAGATTTTGTTAAGAGTGTTTTATAATACTCTCACTGCAAATGAAGCAAAAGTAAAAGATTGACATAATTTTCATTAAATTGCCTGAAATACTTCCGAAAAGTCGCTGATGCTGGTACCATGTCACTTCTAAGAGCAGTTAAAATCCGGAAGAGAAGAAAAAGAAAAGTAAGGAAAATTACATAATTTGATAGATTTTTTAACAATGGAAATCCTAAATAGAAGGGAGGTTTCTCAATCTCCGTTAATAACGGTGCTAAGTCTCAAACAGCTACCGTATTTAAAGCAGTCAAATAAAACAATTCACAAGACTTATTATGATCTAATAAAAACGGAATAAGTCCAAAACACATGATCGGAAAGCAATAACGCCAAGTACAGCAGGTGGGTACCATAATATAACGTTAAACCAGTTAAGGTGAATGGATATCCTCGCCAAATAAATTGGCAATCGACGCACAATGAGTATGCACCTGCCTACCGTGTGTATAAAGGCTTATTCGATAATATTTTGGGGTTTAAACGAAGCTTGAACTTTGCTCACTTGCTTGGCATGCTTTTTTATTTGGTAGGGTGTGATTCTGATGCAACTTTTGAAAAAGACAATCTTATGTTTTTAATATCCCAACGTATCCAAATTTTATTATTTTTGTATCACTTTCATTAGTGTATAGTTTGAACTTATCCACATCCAATGAATTCTAGTTGATTGTCTATGACGATGGTATAATACTATCGGAAAACTTGTTTTAAGTACTTTTTATTCTTCCTTTATTTCACATTGCAAAAAAGCGAATAACATAAAGGATGTAACAAGACCCTTAACGAAGCCGAAAGGCACTAGTTCTCCTCGTCATTGCGATAATTTTTTTGTTCTAGATCATACCTTCTAGTTACTGAGATATTGAGGGTCAAAGTTCCAACTTTTTACTAGTTTTTTTTGTTACACTTAGTGTGCCGGAACGTAGATCTACGCGAGACACAATAGCTTTTTAATTGTGACTATATACTCGGCATACGAAAGGTTAATACATGTTTTTAATGTAAGATTTTTAAACAGCTCCACGATCCCCGTACCATTCAATCCATCTATCAGCACAATGGTCTGAGTGCGTTACATTGAGATCTGCCTTAAAACGTGATTTTTCACTCCAAAAAAAGTCGTTTCCCAGCAATATTTTTTGCGTAACGTTACTTAGTTTAATGTACAGAATGCTTGGTTGACGACTTCGTTAAGGGTCTTGTTACACCCTGTATATCTCCGCATTTTATAGTATTTGTAGTTCACTTTAGGTCGTATCATTTCCAGGTTTAAAAATCTGTGAGTCTTTTAAGTAGGCCATCATTTTCTACATTTATTTCAAACTACTTAGTCCAATTAGATATGCCTCAGTAGATGCAGTCCGAACATACTCGTTCATCTCTCACCCTTTCGATTGCCATCAATCGCATCACTGATCTCATTCAATCCAATATCATAGCAACGCCCTCTGCCGCTGACAATTGTCGCTCTACTGCAAGGATATCCTTTTTACAAGCTTTTTGATTGAGCGAATTGCTCACTTCATTGCTCAGATTGAACCTTCCTGGGGCATTTGTGTTTGATTTATTGATGTAAGTTGGTGTCTGTCTCTTAAGGACTGTATCATGTCAAAGGGAAAAGGTCTTAGCTGTGATTGAGTGAATTGGATTCGGATGATGCTTCTTTTGTAGCTGGGTCTAGTCGTTTGGCATGAAGGAGCATAATTTTTCATATCAATCAATGTTTTAATGACGTTTCATTTAATAATTAGATTTCATCATGATACATGTTGCAACATGAGTGTCTGTGTGCCGAGTATACACAAAAGCTTCTTAATTAACAGAAGGTCTAATTTGAACAATCAAATACAAATAAGCTTCATTAACAAACCAACTTTCAGTTAAATAAAACAAAAACTCTACACCTGGCACTTTTATTTTCATCACATCCCAATCATTAAAATCAGCTCACTTTCTCTCTACATAATTAAAATATATCACGCCCAAGCCGTTGCCCTCATATCGTCTTCCAAGTGAATCTATCAATCTACTTAGAATTCGTCAACTGCCAGTCTCCAAAATCTGTTACGTGATATTTTTACAACACTTTATAGCACATCTTTACTACCTCTATCGGTGTGGTAATAGCTTTCTCTTGTTGATCAACCATGGTGTATGGGAAGCCATGCATTAGTATGCATGGTGTTGACACCGACATTCGTGACACCCATGAACATTTATTAACTATGCATTATTATTATATTTGATATCGTGAAATGCAATCGAGGGCCTCAGGGCCTTTGATTGCATTTCACTCAACGTATTCTTCGGGTAAAGATTATTAGAACGGATTTTTCGGCCTTAATAATTGGCTAATAGTGTTAATTGATACGTTTTTGGACAAATAGATTGCTTGGTATCTGTATGCACTTGGTGTACGCTATCGAGGCGTCGATACCCATCGGCGCGACAACGGGTTTCCGCAAGGTAATTGTCTTGGTCACGACGTGATTCTATTATTAAAAGAAATCTAGTTTGTAAAACTAACATTTATAAATAGAAATAGAGCTTTTGTTTCGGATACGAATATTAATAAAGACATTATGAAAATGATTATAAGAGTACAAAACCTGTACAACTTGAGACCAGACCAAGATGATTTCTCAGAAATCAATGAGTAATTGCTTTATTAGCATGAAATAATCTACCAAGTACTAATTATGCTAATACAATCCTATTATCCTTTGTTCTGTCCATGGTGTGGTTTTTTAGCAGAGGATATTCATGGTGATATAATTATTACATACAATGCCCGTTGATATATATTGTGTGATCGCGCCTGAAACCACTGTGCTAAGCCACCCAATGAGTTGAAAATTTATAAGCACAATGGTTTTTGGCATAATCGCCTTTTGGAAATAAATAGCTCTCCAGGAAAGGACTGTAATATTCAAGAACATAAATATTACTTACCAAAGTATTGAGATCTGCATTAATATCTTCCATATGATTAACAGGTCCATTGTGCTGTCCAGATACCGAAGCTAGGATCCTTTTTCTATGTCCAGCCTTCTGAATTTCCAGTACAGCAGTCAGTTCTACTTCCCAAATTCTTTTCACTCTATCCATATCTACATACAAATGTTTCCTAAAAGTATCACAATACTGTTCTAAGTTTATATGTTTTAGCCATTCTTCTACGGATTCGTTTTGGCTTTTACTTATATTGTTATTGTTATGATTATTGCTTATTTCAGTTATTTTAAGAGGTAATTGTTTAGCTGATTCTAGTATTTTTTGTCTGTCGTTCTCTTCTATGCCCAACTCTCGGAGGTCGTTTTCGTCTAGGATACCGTTCTGGAACAAATGTTCATCATTAGTTGATTGTCGACAATGTATTTTTTCAATTACAGCGTTATATTATCATCAGGGGATATGTTATTACTTGATACGCATTTTAATGTTAAACTGTGACTGTGGTTTTACAATCTCATTGATTGTAGATCATCTGATACCAAATTGGCTGCGTAACATTCATCAATATTAATTTAAAATGATCAACAAAAAGTGTACTTACAACAAAATCGATATCATCGTAACCGCTTTCCAAGAACAAGGTCTCATAGTCATGCAGTCCCATGCCAGAAAGCCATAGTCCAAGGTTGGAAGCCACAGAGGGACTCAGGCTGGACTCGGAACAGCTCAGCCCAAGCCGTGAAGTGAACTCCTGCTCCAGTTCGGACACGAAGACCGACTCCCGGACAAGCTTGCTGCCAAACGAGGCCATTATCTCCGATATCTTGGCCCATTCCTCCTGTTGGAAAAATGGAAACTGTAAATAAGATTGGCTTTTATAATTTTATAGGAATCACAAAATGTTTATAGTAAATCTGGTCGGAATAGAAACTGAACTGGCTAAGCTAGTTAGGCTAGATGATGGTTTCATAAAATGTATTTTATTTGCTAAGACAATAACATTTTAATAGATCTACAATCCAGTAAAATAATAGTATGAAAATTAACATGACTAGTATACTAGTGTACTAGTATACTTGATAGGCTTCGCATAATGAATGATCATTTTGATTGATGAGATTTTAAAACACAAGTGAACAATTTTTGTATACGAATCATGATGATACAATCTTTGTTTTTTACACTGATTCCCAAAACAGTATGTAAAGAACTATATTTTTTGTTACGTTTACCGTGTGAATTGGCGTGTTCATTAGCAGGTGTTCAAGTAATCAACATTGTACTATCAACATAAGTGTGGTTTCTATAGTTGTTATTGCAAGAAGTACTTTTTGTAGACTAACGTCTAATTGGGAATAAACATTAAATTATTTGAAACGACCAAGACTGAAGCGAACTGGAAAGGTTCCGTTAGAAATGCAAAGAGAACGCGGAGCTTCACCAGATTTGGAAGGAGTAGAGGGAAGCCTTAGCCCTGGAGGGGGACAGAACAGGTACGAAAAGAAACGAATAAAGCACTTCCTTATCACTGAATTAATTTAGTTTCTTGATGTTGAAATACTTCGAGGTACACGTTTCGAGCATTTATCGTGTTTATTAGTGAAGAGATAGAGAGTTAGAGATGTCTAGCACTTCACTCGTCCAATCGTTGTTGAAATCTATTAATAATCCAATGTAAATTTCTGTTACAGACAGAGACCTACGTTCCTATATATGCAAATAATAATGTTATCCACACAAAATGTTTTAATAACAAAGCAACCTGCAGTGGAACAAATGACCTTTTAAAAACGAATAAAACATAAGTACCACATAAAACTGAAATTGCTCTTCAATTTTATCAACAAACATTATCATGGGAAGCATCGAATCGCTTTCACGCGACGTTCAAACATCTGCTCTGTTCGCCACCTGCCTACCTGAACGCAACATGAGTATAGTATACAACAGAAGCCTAACTTTTTGCAAGCGAGCTGTGATAATACAAAGTTAATAAATAGCATGGCTATGCAAGGACAAGGAAATGAAACGTGTCCTTTTCGTCGTAATAATCATATGCTAATCCCAGTGGTATCGGCCGCGATTCATTAACCTATGCTGGGCCCGAATGGTGGATTGCAGATCAAGTCCTCCTCACAGAGAGTAAGCCTGTATCCCAACAGGGGGCCGTGGGCTGATTAAGCTATAGTTTGGGAACTGTTATACTAACTTCATTTCCATCACGTTGGGTAAGATTTGTTAAGAACTAGCCCAACTATATTATTCATATTTTGGTCGTAAAGAACGTGTTGCTAAACTCGCACACACATAGACGCGCCAGTTAGTAGACTATAATTACTCAGCTTGCTTATAAATACAAGTTCGGATTCCATTGGCTATCTACTCTTGTGATTACGACGCACCTTACGTTATCGAGATCAGCACGTAATGTGGCCACGACTCGATATGTGGGTATCGCCCGTATACATGTGACACTTTTTTGTGAACAGTTTTTGTCCAACTTTTTGTGGAAGAATGATGTACTGGGGTGACTTAGGAGATATCAATGTGGCTTGAATATGGTGTAATCGACTTATGATTATGTTTTTAACATAACGTACTTTGGAGGGAGCTTTTCAATGTAATTAGAGTATCATTTACTCTGTCAACAATCTGTCTATATTTGTTCTCAATCTCATCTGATCTAGTTTGGTGAATTGGTTCAACATCAGACTCAGCTTATTTTAATGTTGGAACAAAGATGATAAATCAGCAGAGTTGACAAAATTATATCTTTTTTGTTACTAGTAGAATAATGCCAGCAATAGAAAAAGACACTTCGATCAAGTAACAATGAGTCAGAAAAAATAACGACGGAGAAACGTCAACTTACACACCCTACCCGATAGCCTGCACAGAATATTAAAAAAGCCACAAAACAGATGCTGGCACGATATCTCAAACTGAACATTTAATGGCTGCTTTGCATTTAATCCGCATAATTCTGAAGTGTTCCACAACAGCTGTCCATGGGACGCGCTGGCTATAACGTGTCATGTTCAGATGCAGCGCTCACCTGTCTGTCTGGGTGTCTGAGTACAGTCTCAAGCACCAATATTTATTTTATAGGCAACTTGTAATTGACCAAAAAATAAAAATACCATTAATTTCATTAAAAAAGTGTGAAAATTGCCATAAAAAGTTTCCCAATACATCCCTTGTTCTGTGAGCGACCCAGAATATATCGGTATTCCCTATATTATCATACCTACTTAAAAGTATCACACTGTATAATTATGAAATTTCTGTGTGCGTGTGTTAGTAATTCTTCTCCTAAACGATTTGACCGATTTAGATGTTGTTTTTTGTGTACTTTTGGGTCACCTGGTTCTTAGCTTATTACCCTCGATAGATGGCGCTGTTGTCAGCATACGAAATCTACACGCACGAAGTCGCGGGCAAAAAGCTAGTATAGATCTATTATTATGAAACAGGTCGTATCTCAAAGTTACAATCGTTATTCTACGAGAAATTCGCTTTTGTTTTTTGCTAAATGCATTCGCATTTGTGCTCGTGTCTGTACATCGGACACCTGGACACCTGTGCAGCCTATGGGCGGTTGTAAATGGTGCATTGTCCTCAATTGATACTTATTACTGGTGTTAGCTTCTGATGCGGCATTGTTTGATGGTTGATGAGTTCGTTTGCATGTAGACATGCAGTCTGGAATGTGGCCCATGAGTCTAAGACTCATACGACTTGGTAGTTGTTTTAGAAATATCAACTGTCGTATCCGAAAAAGTGGTTCAGTTTGTCATCGACAATTTCAACTCATCACGTTCATCAGCGCAAACTAAATGCACAAAATTTGTCTTAAAAAAGACAATAATCTCATCCACGATTAGTTTGACACAAGAGGTTTGATCTAAACATGAGAATTAAAACTTGGAAATGGCTAACAGGAATCACAATGTCACGATACTCACGATGTAGGTAATACTATAGCAATGAAAGGAGATCTAATTCAGTTTCACTATTTCTAGGTTATTGGGTAAAGAAAGGTGTCCGTTCGACTCGTTCATACGAAAAAGAAAACACGATTGTCTTAAAACTGGGGGCCGGGGTTAAAAATTTAAAACTTTGTGGTCATAACCATAAATACCATTTTAAGAATTTTAAATTTTTAATGTGATTCATATTATGATTCTGATAAAGCAGCCATTTTAGGCCCCCAGGAAACAGTGAAAAGAAATGTAGTTTTCCAAGTACATATCCACATGTTTCTCAAATTAACAGGAAAAACGTTTAGCTATACATTCACAAATGAGTAATTTAGATGCAAAACACATGCATTTAAGTGTATTTTAATTTATGGAACAAAACGATATCATCCACATTAGCATTTCAAATGCTTGTTTTTACGAGTATGTCATGGCTAAGTTATCTTCTTTCCATTGAGTTAACTAAGTAAAAACATAAAAATAACTTGTTTAACCTTGCAACGTAAAACTACGTTTTAATTAACATGCACATCGATTTATATGCATGACTTGTATTTATATAATAAATAACACTCTATAAATCTTATTGGTCACAATGTCAAAGTATGATTTATGAAACGAGATTTCAATGGGATTTTTTTAGTAAGGGCCCAATGCAACGGTTGACGTATCTAACTTGCGACCAAAACGATGTCAGTTTAAAGGTACGATTCCGAACCACGTTGCACGCAGCAGTGTCGCGGCAGCAATTGCTGCCTAGCTCGGAATGTAATCTCATATAAGCTTATAGAGATTGTATGGGGACCAGTATAGTGCCGCGA
The DNA here is from genome assembly GCA_947578425.1 of Eugnorisma glareosa. NCBI lineage: Eukaryota > Metazoa > Arthropoda > Insecta > Lepidoptera > Noctuidae > Eugnorisma > Eugnorisma glareosa. The sequence continues at coordinate 10,023,396 of OX387960.1, read as the reverse complement.
CAGCACTGCTGCGGCAGCACTGCTGCGTTCGGAATCATACCTTTAACCTCCCGCAATGAGCAACTGATACGAATTGACTTATATCCATAAATGGCAAATACGTGTTTATCCAACAACAGGCCCAATAATAGAAGACATTTTGTTCATTTATAAGATTAGAGTCAATTAAGAACAAGCAACCTTCAAACCTCTTTCTAGCTAGAACTACAGCAGCAGCAGTAAGTACAAAATAATACAGAACTGAAAACTCTTTTATGTTATAGTACGAATTTAATTTATCCTTTGTCTAGCTGTACCTACTTCTGTTAAGTAAAATAAAATACAGGACTGAAGACACTTGACCGTTTTAACCGTCCTACCGCAATCCCAACCAAAGTCCATCGTTTACGAAAGCAACAGCATGAACCATGACAGACAACCATACTGACTTTTTTCCCCCATTTTTTTCTACTACTTTTTTCTGACTCCCCCGTTGGTTTAGTTTTCGCAAGCGCAATTGAGCTGAGCATGAGGTTCTGGATTCGATTCCCAAGTCGGACAGTGTTATTGGGTTTTTCGATCAGAAATTTCTCAGTAGCGGCCACGGAGTCTAGATGTGCGCCCGGTTGATGGCAATAGCCTCGCCCCCTATTACACGGGACTTAAACATGGCGAAATGAGGGTGTACTATTAAGTACACCTGTGCCTAACCCTTTGGGCATTACAGGCGTGACGTCCTGTTGTTTTTTTAGACCATAATAAAATCAAAATTATGTTAGACTACTATCAGCTATTAGAACTCGGATTTCACTTCCTGAGAACTCGAGTAAAAGACTTGGGGAACATCTCTAGTCGATCTAGTTTTTCCTAAAACCAAATCATTGGCACTTTCGCTGCATTTGGTAATCAAATTTCAATTTAATGTTGACTGACTTTAGTTCTAAAAAACTTGTATCTATTCCCTCGACTGGAATCATCATTCCATCCAAAATATAATACAAAACTGAACACTTTCAAACTTTTAACCATCCACCCGTCATCCGAACTCAATTCCAACGTTTAGCTAACCAACCGCCTGAACCCATGAACCATGACAGACAGCTATACAATTTGGCATAACAATAGCTTTGAAACATGGTGACGCATCTAACAAAGGCAGGAAGTGAGGAAATTATCTTTTGATGTTAAACACCTGTGGTTTAACGCACCCCATGGTATTATGCAGCATTTGGCTTTACAGTTGGTGTACGCAGAATTTTGAAAAATACCGTTATTTGGTAGAGTACTTACTAGTAGCGAAGGGTCAATTTTTGTAAGAGGTAAGCCGGAGTACATATCTTTAATGTGATTATGTTATTTGTCTATAGAATACTGCTACGGGAATCCGGTAGGAATCGAGTTGTGTGGAATCTTCGCCGCTGGTACTTACTTGATTGTTATGCATTCAATACAACCAGTACTCTAAACTGGTCAACTGCTATTGTATGCGATGGTACACTTACCACCGCGTAGGTACTATGACTTAATCATTTTTCACCCATAAGCCCTTAGTAATAAGTTTGAATGGTTATCAAGAAACGGGTAGAAGGCAGCTTGGTAGAACAAAAGCCAGATGGCTGCATAGGATCCAGAAAATCATTGGTATGACCTAGTTGAGACGCAGTGACCAGGAAAGCATGGCGCAAAAGGGACGAAGCCTATTCTCCCCAGTAGGTAGTCGGTCAATTATGTTGTTGCTGAATACAGTTGTTTAAAGTGACCAAAAATGGTCATTGTCCTTGATGGTACAAAGAGGAAGAGGTCACTGGCCAACATTATAAAATTCAAAATCGACATATCGTCATTATAAATTAACGTCGAATACTGAACAGTGATACTGATAGTATACTGAACGGAGAAAATATTTTAAACACTAGTTAAGGTTGGATTGGTAGAAAAATTGTTAATCAAATGTCGTCAAAGCCTTTTTAGACAACGTAAGGTCATCTACCATAGAGTTGTAAATAATAAAGTTTAGCACCTTCCTAAACCACAACATTATTTCGAATTTTTCGGTGTATAGTATACCTGCTCAGAATTTAAACCAAGTTTTATTAAACTTACGTAAAAATTAATAAAGCTCTTTTACATACAAATAGCTAATACGCGTCGTGATTGTAATATGACGCAATTTACTTCATTTGACCCAAGAAGATGATCTGACCTCTAAGTTAATTAATTCCATTTTAGTTATTGCCCACATAATGTTACGACTTATAATTGAAAATCGTTGTTATTTGTAATGGCCACTTAATATCCAATGACCAAATGCAGATACAGTCACGGAATATATTGAAATCATAAAGAATACATATAGCTTTTGGCGACGGCTTCGCCCGCGTGGATTTCAAAAATTATCCCTTGGGAACATAACTGCTCGGTTTAAGAGCATCCTCTTTCCTAACCCAGGTTTTGGTATACTAATGTGCCAAATATCTTTGAAATAGGTACAGCTGTTCTGGCGTACAAATGTAACAGACAGACAAACCGATTTACTTTGGCATTGATAATATTAAGTATGGATGGAAGTATGGATAGAAAAAATATGTAATTTCTACGCTCGTCGTTCATAAAATCTGTTGCGTGGAGAATACAAATTATTTTAATTAAAAATGAGTATCTTGAATACCGTTTTTAGACATTATTTTGCATACGGTTATATTAAAGTACTATAATACTGTAAAGACTTCCTCGTGGGTGTTTACAAATGTCATATACATTTATAATAGCATAGCGTACTACGCATGATTATATTAATATTCCTGTATTACGTTTATACAACATCATTAGAAGGAAGATTGATTGTATCGATCACCTATCTCTACACAAGCTTGTTATGAATAGACTAGGTCCTCTAGCAATCTAGCTACAAAAAAGAATTGTTTCCCTAGTCAATGACCCCGTTATTATTAAACTACATATTATTACCTACCAAGGGTGTTTCTCAAATTTTAAATCGCTTCAGTGTACAGTGGTTGTCTTGAGCACATTGGAGGCACCTCGAACTTTGACTTGAGAGAAATATTCCTATCAGTTTTCTTTAATTTTTAATTATGCTTTAAACTTGACAGTTTTGCGAAAACTTGCGAAAGAATTTGTTTATTTTCTGTGCTAGATCCATGCATAACTGGACTGAAGACTCAATAGCCTATCTCTTAAAACTACACTTTCTCAGCTGTTCCTAAGGGCATGCTGCCTTACTTCTAGAGACCATCATCATCGCCTGACTAGTCTTTTACAAAACAATGTTGGGGTCGGCTTCCAATTTAACTGGATGCAGCTGAATACTAGTATTTACAGAACAACTGCTTCTTCTAGAGATAAATTTTAATAAAAAAGGACCTCACCTGCTCATCAAATGGACTAAGTATGGACAGCGACTTCTCCGCGCTCTGCGTCGAGCTAGTGGTATTACTGCGTCTCCTAACTTCGTCCTCAACCCCATTGATATTCCTGTCTGTCGCCTGTCCATTGCTGCTCAAGATGGTCGGCGGCGGAGGCGGCGGCTCAGTCGGGGACGCGTCGTACACTGACTTTAGTTTTCTCAACGTTTTTGGTCTTTCCGCTGGCATCGGCCGAAGACCGATCCCGTCTAGCGTTGTTGTTGAGCCTTTGAAGAGGCCTGTGGACAAGGAAAGAATTTCTTTTAGTTTGTGAATATAGAAATTGAATGATGCTGAACAGAATTGGTAAATTCTGATAGTTATTATGGCTAATATGGCCTTTTGGAGTATTCTGGTAGATGGTGTTTCCAAAATATGTTAGGAAGTATCAGGTCGTCCATCTTGTGACCATTTCATACCAGAAGTCAAATACTTGATATGATTTCTTTAGAGGAAATGGGACGAATCATCGTTCTGCATACAATGTGTTAATCTATTTTCTTCTGTCTGTGATTGTATCAATTTGCACTCACAAATACAAAGAGCACAAGTACCTACATTAGATACTAATTGCACACATTTCCTCGTGACCCACAACACTAAGATTTATGCGATCGAAGAGCAATACGTTTGTCTGTATATTTGTCTGTTCGTATGTTTGATTGTCTGTGTGTTCGTGATGCAACACTTTATCTGTTTAACTGTCCTCGGGTTGCGAGGACGCAGTTATTTGTAATGTATTGATAATAACCTGTCAGGACACAATAATGCCTGCGTACTTGCATTTAGCCGACACAAAATTAACATTGTGACAATATTTCGACGTCATGGTGGCGGCAGCCTGGTCGGCTAGATTTTACCAAACTTGGTGTGGTGTGGTGGCATAGAATTACATTGAGATGAGCGTTTATCCTGGACTTATATTGCGTGTAATTTTGATCCAATAAATTTTTCAAATGTTTTAGCATTCCGTGCAAAAGTGATTTTTAAGGAGACCAGTGTGAAAAACACGGCAATATTGCAGGTCTATATTTTCGTAAGAAAATGTTATCATAAAGAAATCATAGTACGCTTGTTTACCTTAACGCTAAGTTAATTATAATCATATTCAGCTCGAATAAGTACAAATCCTTGATAGTTCAAAAAACTTTAACCCTTCCCCTCGCTTTCAAACATCATTCTACATGACACCTACAAGGCAATTTATACTATGATCACTCAACCGGAGCGTAGACTATCAATTGTCCGACCTTGCTAGATAGACCAGTTGTTTTGATAACCAGTCGGGCCTTGGCACCGATAGACGTAGGTACGACCGTGTTTTCACTTTTTATAAAAACATGCACCTTTTTTGTTCGACTGTGTGATTCGTTGATGGTGTTGTGGCTACACATAGATATATGTATAAGGTATGCTATGATTTAGATTTAATAACGAAGATACTACCAGCATACGCAAGTACACGCCCGTTGTTTAAGTCTCATGTAATAACCGGTAAGCTCAGTGCCGTCAACCGGGTACCGAACCCTAGTACGAGCGCGCAGTTTAAACGTAACGTAAATACGTCGATTATAAAATAAAAAAAATACTATGTACATTTCTGTTTTTGCGCCTGGTCTACTGTATATTGTCTCTGCATCACCCTAAGGTAGACTGGTAAAAATGCCCAAGGCATTAAGTCCGCTTTTGTACGGTTTTTTTTACTTGTGCATAAAGTTTTAATAAATAAATAATAATTGTATTTTTCTAGAGCCTCTGATACAAACGCTGGGCAGCTGTTAAGAAATTCCAGATGAAAACATAACAATCCACATCACGTTTACAATCTTTCATCCGATTGAATAGCTTTTAGGTACTCAAAAACCAAAAACGTCAAGTAAAATACCATCTACCCATAACACCTATTGAAAACAAAGGCCGTCTAGTTTATAAAATAATTGAACAATGTAAAATTATCCAGACACTGGATATTTACCTACGACCGGCGCGCGCGCATGCCATACAATTCAGGCCAATTTATTCTGAGTACGGACGCGTGAAAACGATTTTAAGCTCATTACTAGAGCTTGCTTGCTTGAATGTTTCCCGTAATTTATTTTGAAGCTGTATCATGTGGTGCAAAGTATTATAAGTTCGCATCTAACTGACACTAATATGTATTAAGCGTAAGCATAATCAGCCTATAATGTTACCACTGTTGGTACACACGGCCTCCTCTCTATGAGAGGGAGTGGGCTATAATCCACCACGCGGGCCCAGTGCGGGTTGGTAGATGTCACAAGTCTTTGAATTTTTTGGTTCTAGGACATGCCGGTTTCATCACGCTGTTTTCCTTCACCGTTTTGAAAGCAGTGGTGATGAAATAAATTACACAAAGTAATGCGCCTGCCTGGGTTCGAACCCACGACTTACTGTTCGTAAGTCGGGGCCGCCACCACTAGGCCACCGCTGCTCTCAATATGTATTATTTAAAAAAAAGCGTACATTGAGAATTTAAGATCTATAAAACGTTAAACACAAATATCATTGTTACACCACTCTTTAATATACGTTAAAGATTTTTTTTTTCTAAAAAGAGGATGATTCTTTGCCTAATACTCGTAAAACTAATGCCCCTTTTTGCCAGCACTAAGTAAGTCAAGTTTAAAATCCAACATAGTCCTTTATTTGGGAGAAAATGGGCACTATTATAAAGTTAAGGACTCCATGAAACTACACCGGGACATAAAATTGAGTTGCGCATGAACAATGTAAAAACATTATTACTTTAAAGTGCATACAATTTTACTATGATTAAAATCATAAACAATATCAAGTTATGTCAATTACGACAGGACATAAAGGTCAACATTAATACCTATAAGTGGTATACATATATCTAAGCAATAATAGTGTACGTTTATTAATAAATCTGCCGATGGCATCAGGTGTATGACATTGAAAAATATTTAATAGATACAGACTTAGAATAAAATTTGCATAAAGTGACCAATAAAGAATTTTCTGCTTTTACATAATTCATGAGCGTAACTTTTACATAACAGCAGTAGCATTGTTTAGTCTCCAAAATAAATGTCTTGCTTTTGAGACCGATTTGCTTGTATAGCTGCAATTTGACAATATTTAGATAAATGTTGTACCTATCATCATTAAATGGCATAGTTCCCTGTTGAGTCATAAGTACCTGGTCTACACAGTTGGAGATAATCCACTATCAGGTGGAATTTCATCAAAGGTACTATTCCCCATTCCCACATAAAAAAAAAAAACCGATTCCCAATTTATTTAGGGTTAGCACAGCAAATATCATACTCATACTTTATCTTTTTTTAGACGTAGCACACTAAACAATGTATACAGTGGAAATGACCTGTATACTATAAAAACAGATGAAAAAAAAATCTAACTAATTTCCTAATGATCAGTAGCATCACCTTTCCACCTAAGATACAAGTTTGGGTGGTCCCCGTAAAGCCAGGACCACACAATGGAAACAAATTATATCTCCCATTAGCTCGAGCTTTACTTAGGAACATGTCTACCTACCCAACTAAAAGGTAGCAAATGAAAGTGACAAGCTACAGACAATGGGCTCGAAAACAATACCTATTGTGACCCTTTGAGGCTTCGGTGTGAACCATGGAGTAAGAAGGAATGGAGAGGTCATATGTGAAGAAACGTCTGACGCGACTACGCAGAAATAGTTCGTACTGAATCGCTATTTGATAAAAAATCAGTGATAGAGAATAGGAGCGCAATTAAATCTCATTTATGTAGACAATGCAGGTGTTAAAAGTTTGTCTCTAAACTAAATTAACCATGATACCAGTTATTATGACGATGTAAGTTATCATTGAACGGGATTATCTCATCGTCATCATGTGTATAGGATTCCACACTTGTATGCCATGCTACCCGGGTTTGCGAAACACCTCTAAGTTATAGGTAATACTAGATATTTTTCATCATGTATGAAGGTTTTTGACTGCTCATGTACTTTCATTTAAAAAAAAATAATGTACCCATGATCATCCTACAAAAGTACGTATACACACTCCATTTCTTCATCCTCTGTGTTGTGAACTATTAGTTTAATGAACGGGAAGATTACATGGCGGTTATGTGATTGTAATCTTTTACTTTTTCATGAAAAATGAAAGGAAGAATGTTAAATGTTTTTAAGCTATTTATTATCCCAAGCATGTTGTTGTAATTTATGTGAACTATTTAACGCGTACAACTATAGCTGTGCAACGCGTACTTCGATACGTCGAAATATATTTAAAAAAAAAAATTGTGCGGGTTCGCGACTGAGACAGAGTCGCCACAAATTCATGTTTCTTTCGTTCAACAACCTCACCTTGTCTAATTGTCCCATGAGTTTTAAAAACCAAATCATTGACAATCAATAAACAAGCATACTAATTATTTTTCACGTCTGAACGGATTGGGACAAAAGGCCCCACAGGTCTGGTTAAGACAAAGGTAATATTTACTCCAGCAGTACCTTTCTGTGAGATAACTCTGACCACCACACGGGTGGACCAGTAGGCTAAACCTAGTATTTCATACGAAAACACGCCTGATCTAACAAGAAATTAGAACAGCAGCATAGCAATTAGCCAGACCAAAGATGGCTCTTACCAAAAATCTATTCATAGATTGTTAACAACAAAACAGTGAACGAAAAGACAGTGATGTCATATCACCAATATTGGCCACCAAATTGGTGATTGATGCAATTCAATGTAAAAAACGTATTCATCATTTTGTTTGAGACTGGCAACCCTTTGCAGTATGACACATTTTAAATCAAGCTCGTTTGAGTTGTTGAAGGAAAACCATAAAAAAAATTAAGATAAACAAAAGGAATCCACGAAGGATGACATCATTAAAAGTTTTGTTTTCAATGTAATACATAAATCTCATACAGTGCCTTGCAGAAGATACCTATTAAACAAAATCTTTCGTAAGAATCGAATTTGAACCAACTTCCAGCCCTTTTTTGGGTTCTCTGACTTTCGTTTGCTTTAAAAATTGCTAGTCCATTTTTGATACGGTTTGATATTTTGCTTTCTTACAATAATGCAAGAAAACAATATGCAAAATGCAAATGGCTAACGATAATATTTCATTAATATTTTAGACTTACACATCATGTGATATCGCACTAGAAATCGCAGTGACTCAAGAAAAACAGTACTGCACACAATATATTATATTGTAACATATCCTGGTTTGTAATGACTAATGCATTACAGTTAATAAAAACGTGTAGAAACTTGTAAAACTATTGAATTTTGACAAAAATAATATATTTTTTAAATCATTGGATCTTACAGTTTCCCATCAGAGTGGCAATCATTTAACATTCCATACAACTGCACCGTCGTCATCTCTTCATTAGTCAGATTTATTATAAGAAACACTTTTAACTTATCACTAACAACACAAATATCACTATTGAACACACTTTCAGAGCACTAAAAACCACTATTTTATTCACAATATTCAAGATTACTACTAGTACTCGCAAATCCAAAGAAATTCGCGATGATGCAGCAGTAACGATCGTTCGTTCAGCCAGCTCCCGAGCAACTGTCGAAGCGACCAAGTGAAACAATATTGATAACAGGCTACGTCACTTATCGTCCGCACTTTATTAATCTGAATCAATTTGTTCGACGAGACAATTGGAGGACGATTTCGTAGGATATGTGGGGGACCAGAGACCACTGAGAACGTACTTGTATATACTTATATATTTCTATTCACCACCAAATCGATGTATGACACATACCATTAGCTGATTACATAGGTATGTTTCACGTCACTTTACGTGTTCTTGAACGCTAATCGGAAAACGTAGCGTGTGGGATGCCGCGAGCTAAATCGCGAATTTACTCTTAAAACAGATTTGAAATAGGTCACCATTAGATAGAGTCTGAGTAGCCTATGTCTAGATGTGAACTGTCATACTTTGATGGTGAACCTGCACGTACCAGTAGCTTATTACATGTGTGATGTTCCCAGCCTCAGCTAGGTGGACCAACGATTTTGAAAAGGTGGCTGGGTCAGACTAGAAGCAGAAGGTGGAGGATCGGATTTAGAGGCGCAACTTGAGAAATACCCATGTCCAGCATTGAACTGCTGAGTTGATTTGTGATAGTAAAGTGCATATTTAAGTTGGTTCCAGAACTGTAGCCGTTTGGAATTCCAGATAATGAGGATCTTATCAGAAGATTATCGGAAAAAGGGCGCTGTTTGGGTGACGGACGGGAAGCAGCGTTATCTACAAGGAATGTTTGTGCGAATTGTAGTTCATCATCGTTTGATAACAGAGGAGTGCCGTGTCTGTAGATTAGGAGATAAACTGGGAGACATGGCTCCTGACTTTCATTCCTAAATGGTAGGCAAAGGCATATCGTATTGATGGGAATATCAATAAATACTATCGTGTTATGAGAACGATAATTAATAAGTAGGTATCTAAAATATTTTAGTGGTGGCATAAAATAAAATGGATTTGAATAAGAATTTCAAGATTCTAAATAAGTGACAAATGTATCGTTCGAAAAATTATATAGTTTTATTTGGGTCTAAAACGGATCTGCGTTAACCGGTTTTCCTTGTCACTAAACTATTGACTGATGATTTATTTGCTTGTTTTGTCTGGGATGGGACTAGCTCAGACTTAACACGTAGGTAAAGATATAAACACACACACTATTATAAACACTAACTTTTGCCCACGGCAACGCCAAGTATATAACACCCTATTCACCATATCCCTATAATTCTAAGCCAGGCCATGTTCTCACCGTGTGCCCTTTTAATGTCATAAAAATTCGTTAATTCGCTATTGGTTTTTTCCATCAGGAATTTGTCAGTAGCAGCCACGGAGCCTGGATTCATACCCGGTTGATGCGGCAATAGTCTCGCCCCCATGGAACTTAAAAACGTAACTGACGAAATGGGTTGACTGGGTGTACTATTAGGTATCTACACCTCTGTCGAATCCTTCAGGAATAACAGTCGTGATATTATATAAAAGCCGTAAAAAGATACTGGAAAATAGAGTTACTTTTCCATTTATAATATTGAATGGCATCTACTGGAACATTTTCTGTTTCTTTTTTGTTTATGGCCAGGTCGTCGTGACAGATAAAATCAAACTTATCTTACTCCAATATCTTCAAATACGATAATAATATCATAAATCATATTTATTACTATCAAACGATAGCATTTGTTTTTAGATCGTATCTTAATTAAAGGCGAAAGTTGTTAGGTTAGGTTAGTTTATTATGGTCAGTGACTTTTTAAGTTGTTTTTATTTTGCAATTGCTTGAGGCTACGGTTTGAGAATGATCTAATAAACCATTATAACACGCCTTTAATCCCAGAAGGGTTAGGCAGAGAGGAGTACTAATAGTAAGTAGGGACACCCACATTACGCCAGTTACGTTATATCCCATGCAACCTTATTGTCATCAAAAGGCCACAAAACCAAACTCCAGACTGCAGCTAAAAATTCCCGATAGAAAATCCCAATAACACGGCTCGACCTGGGAATAGAACCCACGAAGTACCTCATGCTCAACAGTCACGCTTGCCACCAGACCTGCATCAGAATCAGAACTTTATCTTCTTTTATTTAAATTTTTCTTTTTTTACTTTACCAACGAGGCAGACAGTCATTCAGTTTAGATTTTAATTATATATTTTTTTTATCATAAATCAGTTGATTTCCACACAATCATCTATTATAATTATATGAGTTGGTATACGCGTGCGCGTCATATTAATTTAATTTACTAATATCAATTCCTTGTCCACTTCTTTATTCGAAAGCAAGTTAGTGTAGAAAATTCCCGTAAATATTACATATTTAACGCTTGTATTGCCCAAAGGGCTCGGGCAGAGGAGTATTGTGAGAGAAGTGAAACTGAAACACACCGAAAGTGTGGTCTACCAATCAAAACGTAGTTACATTTTTATCAAAAAAAATGAACCAATCATTATTAAATTTTACACCTATATAGCCTGGAACTAAGAGGATTACATGGGCGACTTTTTAATCTATATATTTGTATTAAAAACATATATTTGGGGAAACCAAATAAGTAAATCTTATATATTTATTGTTTCCAAAAAACATATTATGTACTTCCTTATTACTTAATCGCAGCGATAGTCCAGTGATGTGACCATCGAGCCGCCATAGGTCTCGAGATCGAATCCAGACACGCACCTCTGATTTTTCGGATTCATGTGTTTAATGTACAATTATCACTTGCTTCGGTGAAGGAAAACATCATGAGGAAACCAGCATGCCTGAGAGGTATTCTCGACGGCATGTAAAGCCAAGTCAGGGGCCCATGGGCGGCCTAAAAACTCTAGACACCGGGTTAGGCACTAACCACACGATTAAGAAACAAATTCTTTATTTATCGTAACATATGTGTCGTATCGTACCTACTCGGTTCACATGTAACCCCTAAATACACGACGGTTACAAAGTCAAGCACATGGTATAGATTAACTTCGAGTTACTGAAGCCGGTCATGTGCCCATTGCCAAGGTTAAACTGTATTTCGGGGGTAGGGTTGTCAGAGAAAATTTTAGATACATTGACATTTTGATGTAGAGACTGAAAAATACCTACTTTGATCTGTTACTTTTGGATTTATGAAAAGGTGCATTTGAAAAAGTTACTTTTGCGGAAGGAAAAGATATCAGTCTTAGGCCCTAGCAACAGCGCGCAGATTTTTAAATTAAAAATATCAATTTCCCAAGTTGCAGGGATCCCCTGGATGCGAGTAGCATGTAATATTTTAACACAATTCTTTTCAGGAGTTTAGGCAACCCTATGGAGTAAAGATAACTTATTCTAAGAAAGGGATGCACATTGAATATGGCTTATCTTCAAACAAACATTAAACGGTTGGTAATTTGTTTTTTTTTATTGCCTAGACCAAATCCTTCTACTGTTGTTATTACTCGGTAGAGCTTAGGGACAATTATGTATTTCTATCTTAGTAATATTCACTTTCGTCAAGTTATAGAGGCTACGGTGTTAAAAATGAAAAAACGAGAAATGAAGGGGTTATATTTTTTAGTATCGGCAAACACCTTAAAAAAATGTGACATATTACGAGAAATAAGTTGAAAGGAACCACCATTATTTTAAAACAAAAAAAGGGCTGAAGATAACGTTCCACAAACAAGGGGTAACTTCATCCGTACGTCTTACGAAACATAACTTTTTTGTAATAAATATGTGGTTACGGCCATACATACTCCTACTTTACAACCGTTGAAATAAAGTACAAATTGACTTGGCTGGTTAAACAGAGAAAATGAAGATATCACTTTTGAATAGTGAAACCTTATAGTTCCCGTCTTTTTTGTATTAAAAAAAACTGGCCACATGTTTTCATTTCGGTTTATAATAGGCATCTATTTCTATATTATTATGATAAGGTCGTAATGTAGATACTGCTCCTAGATAAAAAATATTCCTCCAGAAATCTTTGAAAATAACATGCCTCTTTTTTTACACCTTTTCGTATAATTCTGTAAGCTCCAGTTTTTGCAGTATTAAATCTATTATAGCAAAGGCAGGAACGTTATAAAAACATAATAACGTAAACGTATTGTAATAAGAATCACAAATATAAACATGTATGTAAAGACATAATGTTATAAAATAATGTACAATATCAATTTAAAACCATGACAGCCAAAAATGTTTACAAACTTAATTATGACGTATAGTCAATATGTATAAAACCTTTATGATGTTAGATTTGCAACTAAAATGGCATGCCTAGACGTAAATAAATACAGTCCAGTCTATGTAAATAAAAAATAGGCGAAACTACCACGCAATGTTGACATTTATCATTTGTTTTGTAAACAGAGTTTGACATTGACATTGACACCGTGAACTTTGAGTATTTTATATTGAAAAATTTACGTGCCAACTAAAAAGATTACTCTTATTTTGGGCTTCGTCGCAGTCGAATGAAAAGACTATAAAATTAACAAAAAAATTAACGTCAAAAAAAAACTTGAGCACTGTGATGTACTGTACACAGCTGATAAAAAATACAAATGAAATACTTTCAAATAATGCCATTTTGTGGACTTCGATAAGAGCACAACAATGTGATATTCTGACTTGAGGAAATCGAACCTTACATAATTATAGTTAACTTACGACAATTATTTACGCTACAAAACCACTGAGAACTGATAAATATAAAGGTTTTCCACGAATCATTTTCAGTTACTTTTAACATTAAAACTGCCATTTCATATAAGGTAAAAAAAACTATGTAACACGCATTTTTTTAACAAAAAAAGCAGTTCTCAAAAAAATCGTATGACCCACTATTTCCTCGTAATAAAAATCTCTACCAACTAAAATGACGCAGTTGCAATGATGTCACATGATAAAGGCATATTATTGCAATCCTTATCACTCGCTTCTGTATTATCGCGAGAATTATGTACATAATATAATAATATAATATGGTATGATGCAAATCAATAACTTATTAGATACAGCGATTGTAAATTGTTATTGTTACTAATTAGGGTCTTTAGGTCATCTCATTATTTAATGCGATAATTTTACAACAACAACTAATTGTGGGTGGAGCATTTGTTATTTGATTGGGTACTTATTTTTCAAAACATTTCAGGACACGATTGAAATTAGGTCGGTAGATCGTAGGTTTAAACGAAAGCAGAAACTCAGATTGAAATAAACGATGGGATGGATCTTTCTTACTTAAAAAGCAGATTTGTTGCTGTCCCCAGGAAAAAACCACCACTTTATTTTGCAGTTCAAACACTGGGAAGTGATGAAGAACGGGGCGTAGACTGGCTTATGTATTTTATGTGATGATTGGCAGCCTAATTTGAATTAATGACTTGATTTTGAGATCATTTTCACGTCTGTATGTGCGGGATAATTGCGTAAACACAAAGAAAATAAATAAACAACCATTGTTTTGCTTAATTACACTCCCGACTAGAGCATATGTTGTACCCTAAGGAACATGGATGGGTTTTAGTCAGTAAAAGTCTGACACTCCCTCCTGCTCAGCCCAGAGCGGGGGAGGTTATGTGAAGACATAAGAAAAAAAAAAAACTGCACGAAACTATCTCGTAACAAGCATACAAATATACTCACAAACACGCGAACTATCCCGTTTACTCGTGGCACTGTACTGGACACGTGTAGATAATGACATGCAGATGATATTCAAAATGTTCCTCTTCATCTGACGTCATTGCGGAAAACAGTCACCTCGGTGAAAATACAAACGGACTCATAGAAAATCATTGATGAATGAAACAAGATCAACCAATGTTTCTCGACCTATTGTAGTGACGCTCCTTGCTTAGGAAATTGATATTAGAATAAATAACAGATGACACATGAGTGATGAATGGATTATTTGAATTTTGATTACTGTCGGACGTTTTCCCACGGGCAGTTTTAAATATACCCGTCATAGGTTTAACTCGAGGATCCCAGAGGATCCTAGTTTCCCATTAGTAAAAGAATTTTCGAAATCGGATCAGTGATTACCCCTACATCCATACCTACCTACTTATAAACGTTCAAACTTCACCTCTATATAATATAAATGATTAAAAAAAGAAAGAAACAGCGACTATAAGGCAGCAAGAGATGCATAAACAAAGAAAAATATGCTGTTCCGACGCCAAATAAATTGGGATTAGGATAGAAAGCTCACATTGATTCTTGAGCACAAGATTGTGGCCTGGAATAGAATAATTCCTTCTCTGTTTTATAAAAAATTAGATCATTTCCTTTTGGATGAATACTTTCTTCTAAAAGAAACAGAAACTAAAAAAACTTCTCATCTTCTTCTAGAGAAACTTTATTATTTTAACTTTAAACTTTTTTATTTTTATATGTTTATAATCAGTTTTTTTCCTGACCAATATTTTCTACTACACTTCGAAATAAATAACTAGCCTTTTTTTCCGATGGGAAATCATCAAATACTTCTCCCACTCTGGGCAGAGCGGAAGGGAGTGTCAGACTTCTACTGACTAAAAACCATCCATGTTCTTTCTTTTCCCCTTTGCGTTCCAGCCCGCGTAGCATGACCACTGTAGAAACGGGTTTTGTCGACGAAGAATCGAAAAAAAATACATATTGTGGACAGATGTATATCGTCGCAAGCATGGCGATGTTATAAACGTATGACGGACATGTCTCACTGAATAAACACTTCCACACCCTAGGTATCACTGACAGCCCCCTGTGCAGAGCGTGCATGGAGGCGGAGGAAACGGTAGCGCATGTACTCCTCGAGTACACCGGCGCGGCGTCACCCAGATCCGCGAGGAGACTCTTGGAGCACCGAGATCCCTTGCGGAAGTCCTGAGAAGACCGGGAAGTCTGATCTGCTTCTGGTTGGAGTAACGGCCATCATGGCTCACGTACAATGGTCCACTTTAAGGACTAAGTGCGGAAACCAAACCTTTAACATAGAACATAGACAGACATGTCAAGTTGTATAGAAAGAGCTTTGTCGATTCTTGGTAGAATAGAGATAGTATTGCCATGCTACGCGGGCAGGGCCACGGTATATCTTTCGAACAGTCCCGCAGAAATAGATAACTATCAACAGATACTTTAACAAATCAAAATCACCTGAAAATCACCCAATTAACGTAACAAGTTTATGTTTGGGGTTCCTTTCCCCGGTTCAACAAAGTAGATATCAAGTTATACTGGGTATTACAAGTGAATCATTGATTCAACGGGCGATCCTCGTGACTCAGCTTCATCTTACTCATTCGCGGTAAAACTACGGGTATTTGATAACAGTTCTCGTTTTATGAGCAGCCTTGATAACGGACGAGTGTTACGATGTGATAATACGTTGGTTTTTATTTTTTATTTTAAAGTATATTTGTTGGTGGAGATTAAGGTTATCTGCTTTTTGTTATAATGTTGTAATTGTGGTGTTTTGGGGAAAAATAATTATCTACATTTTAGTATCTATGTTTGGAGTAATATGGACAGTGTGTATGTACCTTATGCATATTGAATCATTTGGTTTCAGGACTCTAAAAAGTTCCTGATTCATACAGCTAGCAATTAATCCATAAACAAAGTCATTTACCAAATATGGGCTATAAACTCTAACAGAGGACGGATGTGAAAAAAATAAGGACTCTATTAACTTCTACAGGCAATGTAAATAACTGTCTTCATCGTGCTGATAAATGCTACTTTGACCGTTTGACAGGCGTAGGCGCAATTAGCATCTGCATATTGTAAAACCATCTTGCATCGTGATCTATGGTAACTGCTCATGAAAAAGTCTAGAACATTCTAAGCATTAAAATTGAAATGAATCTTCAAACAAAACAACGCCATTTTTCTCCTAAACTCCACATAAAAACATTATTACCGTCAATAAAAGAATAATACAAACACAATGGTTCTCAGAAGATTAAAATAAAAATCTTAAAGAATTAGCATAAGAATAATCTGGAAACAAAATAAACATATTCGTGGTTATATTTTGTACTGTACTAAGTTATTAATAGGTGATACAAAGGACCCTTGTAATAAATATTATGGTGGCCATAAAGGGTGGACAAAGGGAGTTCGATGACTTGATCGGTGTTTGTTTCCATTGTCATCCTGATCGAAGGTTTGTTTGGTTACTTCAGGGGTTCCAAAATGGCCGCTCCAGCAGAATCCAGCACAAAGTGACAATTCATAATATTAACTGCGTCTGTGATCATCAGAATTCATATTATGATTCTGCTAAAGCGGCCATTTTAGACCCCCAGATAGTCAAGCACTCATCTCAAACTTCTATGTAAGCTAGGTACATTTTCAGACCGTCTTTTAACGTTTTATTGTCTCTAATATTTCGGGTTACGCTTTGATGTAAAGAATCGGAACAATGCCCTCTCTGGGAAATTATAATGGAGTAGGATTGTTGACATGAAAAAGCCGCTGACAAAGCGACAAAGCGCGGAGATCATCCAGCAATGCCTTGCCTAGCAAATATGAATAATACAGTTGAAAGTGCAGCTACAACCATATGAATTGGTCACATAGATAGCACTTGAAATAATTATTAATGACTCCGACTCCAGCTAAATGATTTAATTAAGAGCCACCCAGAAAAATCGCACTTAACCTAACAGTACACCCACACTTATCCGGTTATGATTAGGTAAGGCCCATTTAATTAGGGGCGAGCCTATTGCCATCAACCTGGCACACACACTGCGTGGTTGCTACTGAGAAATTCCTAAACCCAATAATAACCCCGAATGAAACCCAGAACCTAATGCGCAGCAGTCGCGCTTGCGACCACTAGACCAAAGAGGCAGTCCAAAATGGCACCTTTGTGCTAAAAGTAACTTCAATATTATGTCATCAGTATCATAACTAACATACGTCTAGTAGGTACACAGCTGCAATCCACCAAAATAACTGTAAAACATTACCGTGCCGTACAAAACAATGGGACCAAACTTTCCACTCGATGCACTGACCCCATAGCACCTGCTGACCTTGCAACGCCGCAAGCACTAAGATTTGTTTGTGTTACACAACTTGTTTCATGTTTATTACTATCCGAGGCTTTGGTTCTGTCTATTATTATTTACTATTATTTTATGGGCATAGTAAGCAAGCGTGGCGAGCAACACTGCAATAGTTACTTGTTCAATCGCTGTCTCAGAAGTGGTCATTGTATTTCTCCCGAGATCTTGTGTTTCAAAAATTTGAATGCGAAGGTGCACTCAACCTTATAAACCACAATGGTTTTTACAGAGTGATTCTTTTTTTTGGTAAGCTATTGTATTCTGTGTACTTAAGTATTTTCCTTGAATAATGATATTTCTGATATTTCTATTGGGACTTCCCCAAGAGCAAGATTTGGTTACTAAATATCTGGTTGCTATTGCAACAAAGCCTTTCTAAACTTACTTGCTAAACTTTTTTCAGGCGCACGCAATATTGAGGATATGTCGTGGATACTCATACAGTTACCTAATTACCTTTGTATTCTATTTAAGTACAAGATATATATTAAAATCGGTTAGTCGTTTAAATAAACTTGACCTATGAAAATGCCGAACCAATTCGACAGTAGTTCAGTCTGTTAAGAATAAAAACTCAAAATATATTAATAATATATCACGAAACCTTCAACCAAGCATCATGTACATCATGTAACTTTACGCGAAAATACACACATCAAAAGTGTCTAGGGATCAACATATATTTTTGCAATAACTTTTCTCCTGATTGATATTAATTAAAATTTTCTTTAAGGATTCATCAAATAAAGTGTTTTCGTTTGTCACAGTAACGATAAACCAAGTCACCTTTGCATTAATAAAGAAATGTGCCATTTTCCTAATAAAGGGATTTTTGACATTTGAACCACTAACACAAAAGTTCGAAAAAAAGACTGAAATAACAGTTTTCTTTAAAATTTTATTGGGTATCTTAAACAATTAATAATCCGTGTTTCTACCGCGAACACTAACAACACAAGAACATCGGTTTGGCATACTCAAAATGAGTTCATCCAAATCACGCTGTGGAATGGCCGCCCATGTTCGTTGCAACAACAAAAAAAGGTCTTCTTGCGACTGGATACCCTCCATATTCGGCAGAGCTCTTCTCTGTAGCATATCCCATGCATGCTCAATCGGATTCAAGTCTGGCGACTGAGCAGGCCAGGGCAGGACATTTATGTTAGCTGCGGCGAGAGTCTGTCTTACAACTCTTGCGGTGTGCGGTCGTGCATTATCATGCATTAACTGAAATAAGGGACCGATTTGCACTTGTAGAGGAACGATGACGTCTGATACAATCGTCTCAGCATAAATTTGAGCGTTGAGGTTGCCTCTGATCCAAATCAACTCAGTTCTTCCGCCGATCCAATTACCCGCCCATACCATGATGGTTCCACCACTATAAGGATGGACTTCCTGGCAGGATTTTAATCGCTGTTGGCGTCCAGGGGTTCTCCAGTGTCGTATACGTCTTGTATCCGGTCTCATACCAAAACGAGACTCATCAGAAAAGCACACGAAACGCCATTGTTCTTCTGCCCAATTTCTGTGTTCAAGAGCTCATTGATATCGTATCCTACGATTGTGCATTGCTATAGGTGGTACCCGTAGCGGTCTTCGGGAATGAAGGTTCACTTCATGCAAGCGGTTTCTGACTGTTTGGTCGCTAATTAAGTTCCCTGAAGAGTGATGAAGCCTCACGGCTAACATCATGGCGGTTATTGTTGGAGCTCTTCGAGTTAAGATTTGAATGTATCGGTCTTGTCTCCGTGTGGTGCAGCGATACCGTCCTCCATGGCGCTCAGCCACGGTACCAGTGCTTCGGTAACGTGTCCAAAGTCGACTGATAACACTCTGACTTGTATTCAGAGCTAAAGCCACAGTACGTTGCCGGGAACCAGCTTGTATCATTCCCACGGCTCTGAGCATTTCTTCCCTGCTTAAATGACGTCGCCGCTCCATAATAACGTTGGTTTTAATCAGTAGTAGGGAAACAGTAGCACTAATAATGTCTTCAATGCGTTGTATGTTTTTATAGGGAAAATATTGACAGCTGATTTTCATCTTTTACTCGAATTTGATTCACAGTTCCTGATTCAAATTATGAAATGCACCAAAAAGGATCCATATAAATTTATAAAATCATAAATTTATTACAAAGCCACATCTCAATCTCAAGAAATCCACATAAAAATGCTTGATCCCTAGACACTTTTGATGTGTGTATTTGCTGGGAAACGACTTTTTTTTGGGGTGAAAAATCATGTTTTACGCTAGGACTCAATGTAACGCACTCAAAACAATGTGCTGATGGATGGATTGAATAGTACGGGGGTATTGGAGGTGTTTAAAGTAAAAAGCTTACATTAAAAACATATATTTTAAAAAAACTTGTGAAAAAGTTGGAACTTTGACCCCCAATATCTCCGTAACTAGAAAGTTCCCAGGTATGGTCTAGAACAAAAAAATATCGCAATGTCGGTGAGAACTAGTGCCTTTTGGCTTCGTTAAGGGTCTTGTTACACCCTTTAGGTACCTACCTAACAAATCTACATTATAAGCCCACCTAATTAGCTTTCCTCAAACAAAAACAATTATTAAAACTAATCTATATGTATGTTTTCAATAGTGATAAGGGACGAACTAATATTTTTTTGGAATGTGGGACAAAACTTTGGGACGAACGAAGAATAAATTGTTTGACCATGCCTTGATCATTTAATTTACAAATACAATTCAAAGGACAGGTACACACGATAGTATGACGTCACATGTCACGGTCACACACACTTGTCGTGATTTTCTAAGAAGGTGACTCATGTCTAGTGAAATAATATAATCAGCGTTTTAAGATTTGACCGAAGTTTGTCGATTAGAACATCAGGTGACACTCTCAATGAAACCTATGACAAACTATTCTGAGAAGAAAACGGGATTAAGACCCGTGATACAACCTTGTGAGACACTGACTCAAATATAAAAGTGTTGCGTAATCCTAGCCTGATTTGTTTCTTTATTTCATTAAGTGGTAAATGTTCCGTTAATGACCACTTTAAACCACGGGTTGCTGTCGGATGGGATGGTCAATGTGGCATATACAAATAACAGCAGAACAAGAGGGTGCTGGCTCAATCAAAAGAGTAACCAAGGAGTTTCTTGCCAGTCCTTCTCCATAGGAAACGACCAACCCGAACTATGCACCTTTTCGCGACGCCCAAGATAAGATAAGGATAGTATAAGTGCCCATGTTGGCCTATGTTAAATCAAATATTTTAGTTTTGAGTCACGGGATCTACCTTCCTGCGATATATGTATAGGGAGGTTTAAGGCCTGGTTTTTTGGAGGTAATCTCGTTTATCGAAAAACACAACCATTGTTTAGTTTGAACCTTTCTGGAACCCCTTTCTTACCCATTATTTTACCTCTACATAAAAAGCTATTGTTTGTCTATTATATTATTGCTCTATTGTACATAACTAACAGTTCCATTAATCGGATCTTACAAAATGCAAGCCTATTGTTGTAAGTACTTATTTATTTTTAAGATGACTTTATGTAGTGCGGCAAAGCATTTCTGAAAAGCAATATCTCGCTTATTTACGGTACGTTGCTTTGTACTCTATGCGCTATGATACTGAGAATTTGAAAATAAATTTTCGTTGCAACGTAAAGAAAAGATGATGATGGTGGTGGTAGGTGATGATATGATCTAATCATTCGATCATCATCTGCCTAGCCTTTTTCCAAATTTGTTGGGCTCGGCTTCCAGCCTAACCAGTTGCAGCTGAATATCAGTATTTTACATAAATGCCTGTCTTACTAGATCAAATCATAGAATACACATAAATTGTTTATTGTTCTTGCCCTTCAAAAGGCAAGAATAGATAAGCATCAACGTAAAAAAGCTTGAATTCATGATCATGCTTTCTATATCCGAGGACACACTTTCAAGACGAGCTTCATCACCCAAGACTACACCTTTGCAACTCCATGGAATCTGGTAAGATACTAAGATAGATACTATGCGGATAGATATGAAGTGCGGATGATTGCTAGGTATTTAGGACGGAAATTGTATTGTTTACATAAAGCAATTATTTATAGGTTTTTTTTTTTTAATACAATTGCAGCAGCAAACACAATACATACACAATACGAATTATGTTTTGTATCCAGCTAGATATTTGCTTGTAAATATACTATTCCTTTTATGTAACCTACGCATCCAAAAAGGGAATGTTCTATTGTTTGATCTAGTTCTACAGCATTAGCTTTTACTATAAAAGTAGCTCTACTTTCATTGTTCTCTATAGTTCTGTTCTAGATACACTTTTTAGTGTTCCGTACACGAAGGCTAACCAACGGGACCCCCTATTACTAAGCCTCCGCTGTCCGTCTGTCTGTCAGCGGGCTGTATCTTATGATCCGTAATAAGTAGACAGTTGAAATGTTCACAGATTGTGTTACAGCTTTAAGGGCATTACATTGCCCAATGACCTTGAGCTTGCTGCCCCGTACTAACTTACGACGAAACGACGAGAGAGAGAGGGACGAGTGCGGGAGCGACATAGTGCTTTTCGCGAAATTTCGGATTTTTATAAAATATTAAAAGAAATAAGAGAAAAAAAATCAATACACATTGTTAAATACGTCATTACGTATTTCTTAGTATAAAATTCATGCCAAGTTATTGAGCCGTTATAGAGAAAATTTTCAATTTAGGTTGAAAAAGGACCTATTTGTTACGATTTTTTGATAACATTTGAGTTAGTTTATTAAAATTTTAAACAATACAATGTATTTTTCATGACCTTTAGTTTAACATATATTCTTTAAACACACGGTATTTTCAGGATTTGAGCGAGGTAATCCCCTTAACAACAAATAATAAATTCAAAATGAAAGGGGGTTCGAGTCCGACTCGCACTAGACTGGTTTATTTTAAATTCTATGTCTGTACTGGTTCCAGTTGATTTTTTGTGTAGTCTGATTCCCTTGTCCTATTTCTGTAGATACACCTCACTTTATGTGAACCTGGTACCTGATGCTTTACCTGTGTGTGTGTTACCTTTACATTTACCACCAAACGTCAGAAGTACATGTCCAACATTACAGCATATAATGTAACATGTTGTTTGACGAACATTTAGCGAAGCACGTACAGTGTACAGCAGTGAGCTACAGAACACCGTAGTTAGCACGTTATGTGTGTTTGTAGGACAGCGTAATATGTCCAGAAGGTTTCTTTTATTAAAGTATTTTATGTGTGGGTTATGTTTGTTTTGCTTCATAGCTGTGCCCTTTGTTACCTAACCTAGCAATGAAGTACCTACTAAAACCTTCTTAGATAATGACATACAATCATACAAGGAGAGAAATATTTTTTTCTTTCGACCTACAATACAAGGTGTAAACGAAGTTCACGAAGCCGTCAAACAAAGCATTCTGCACATCAAACGAAGTAAGTAACTCTACGCAAAAATTATTGCTGGGAAACGACTTTTTTTTTGGAGTGAAAAATCTCGTTTTACGGTAGGCTAATGTAACGCAATCAAAACATTCTGCTGTTGGATGCATTGAATAGTACGGGGGTCGTGAAGGTATTTTAAGTAAAGTTATAACATTAAAAACTTGAAGGTATTTCATAAAAAACTTGTGTAAGATTTAGAACTCTGACCCCCAATATCTCCGTAACTAGAAGGTTCCCAGGTATAGTCTAGAACAAAACAATGATCGCAAAGACGGGGAAAACAGGTGCTTTTCAGGGTACTTTTATACTCATTATAAGTATCTAAGCAAAAAGAAGTGACAGACGTGAGACGGCTAAATGCAGCTTCATCATCTTGTCTCATCTACAGTTGGTGCTACCTACCACCATGCTAAGATTGCAGCTCAACCGAACCATAAGTCTTACCATTGAAGTAGGCAAATAATAGGCCAAGTTAGTACCATAAACTGTAACTATCTTTCATTACATAACCACCAGCTAGAAAATAACACTGTTCACAATCTAAACACCTAATTTCAGGTAAACATTAAAACAATGTTTAGTCAAATTTTTACTACCATACCTGACCTGCTTGTGCCCAACAGTTAACACTAACCATGACTAAACATACTGTTTTAGACGAGGATTACCTAAGTTTTGTAGGTAATAAATGAATATGTACTGAGAACACATAAAAGATTCTTGAAGATTTATGTTTTACAAGGCTCGACATTTAAACGAGGAGAGCTAATTGTCCTTAGCTTGCATTGATGCTGTTGGGGCGTAACTCCCAACAGTGAAAATGTTATTTTGATGTTGTATAGGAATGTTATGTTGATTGAGTAGACAACCGACTGATATAAAGGTTTAATTGCTACTAAAAATAACACGTTATAAAGTAATAATGTACAATTAATGTTGGATTAAACAAACTGCAACGTATCACTAAAAGTAGGACAAGTTAGTGGCATGTACATACAGCGTAGCTCGTACAGATGCCATTAGCATATGAAGAAAACTTAGACGAATTGGAAACTCTAGTAGGTATTAATTTAGAAATAACTCACACAATCATTTTAATTTGTAATGTAAACAAAGAAAGTATATGGACCATTAACTCCTACTTAAAATAAACCAATAGCCAATTTAATTCCATACCTACCTTATGATTTTTTTTTTTTTTCGCAACGAATGCATGTGTCTAAAAGAGTGATAGACATGAATGTTGATGGATGGAGAGGGAGAGGAAGGCCAAAGAAGAGAAGAATGGATCGTGTGAAGACTGAAATGAAAGAGAAAGGAGTAAATGATGCCGTGACGTCTGACAGGGGAGAATGGAAGAAGAAAACGGGTTGCGCCGACACCAAGTAGAATGCGACAAGACAAGAGCTGGAAGATGTCTATGACCTTATGATTTTTTAACTCACTTTTATTTAGGCCTTCTACATTATGACAACAACAGCTCAATGCCGTGGTAAGAACACAAGAGAGAAATACTACTAACTAGTTTTAGCAAACCCAGGCAACACAACAACAACACACAACGACAACAACACAACAATACAATTCTGACTGCCCAGAGTAGGTACTTACAATTAAGTACGTTTGTATACTCCCACTAATGAAAGCTATTTGAATGCACTTCTATGGTGCAGTAACGATGACCACGTTATCCAAACAGGACATGCTTACAAGACCCCATCAAACCATTTAACAACGCAACAAAGGCTTTTAATCGACGAGCAACATACATCCCGCAGAGCACACGCAACAAAACGCACTGATTAAATTAAAATACACAACAATAAACAATAGTTTAATGCCTCGTTGGTAAAGCATTAGGTCCTGGGTACGATTCCCGGGTCGAGCAAAAAAATTGAGTTTTTCCATCAAGGAAAGTCTGGATTTGGGGCCGAATTATGACAATACGCTCGCCCCCTATTACATGGGACTTAAACATAACTGATAACTGATCATAACTGATCTGTGTATGTGATAAGTATTACATATACCTCTGCATAACCCGTCTAGGATTACAGGCGTAATGTTACGTAACAATAAACAATAGTTTAATAACACATTAGCAAGGTCAACGCCCTCTATAAAAGGTATAACACCCATGGTAATAAATGCTGCAATAAAAACGCCAATAAAACCCATAGTCGTCAATAGCCCTTTCAAAGGGCTAACAGAGCGCTATTGAGCGGCCAGGAAGGGCCGGAAGTCACAGGTACCGCTTCCGGTTTCGATGCATTCAAATCTCGAACACGGTTGATGGTGGATAACCGTCCTATTGGTGTTTAGTTACGGGTATACGAACTGGTATTGCATTGAGTCACGTGTTGATAAAAAGGCTACTTGAAACGCAGATATACGTAGTATTTTTAAGGTTTGGTTCGTAATTATTAATTATCTCTGATCAGACACCAAAACAGCGTAAGTACCTACAAAATCTGAAAGATGAACTTAACCGCCGTTCACTTATTGAACACAAAAATCTCACAATAAAATACATTAACGGCACACCGAAAATTGTGGAGGTACCGTCAAAAAACTAAATATCATTAAACCTACAACAAAGAAAGACACTAATCCTGATGATGAAAAAATAACCTATCAAGTCGTCGATAGCTATGACACTATTACCACCTCAAACAAATCTTTTAAATTTCTTTATGCTAACATGCGGAGTATCGTGAAACCTGGCAAATTTGATGAATTACAATGCGTGATAAAAGCTTTTCCATCATCTTTACACGCATTGGTTCTAACGGAAACGTGGATAAAATCTGACGAAGAAGGAAAAAGATTTCAGATTCCCGGA
Source organism: Eugnorisma glareosa (assembly GCA_947578425.1). Classification (NCBI taxonomy): domain Eukaryota; kingdom Metazoa; phylum Arthropoda; class Insecta; order Lepidoptera; family Noctuidae; genus Eugnorisma; species Eugnorisma glareosa. The sequence goes on along the minus strand of OX387960.1, from coordinate 9,997,073 downwards.
TATACACATTATTATAACTACAGAACTGGTACAAGAGGTGGAGGCGTTTCAATATTCGTAAAAAATAATCTGCAACATGCTTTGAGTGAGGAAATGTGTCAAAACGACAATCATTATTTGTGGATTCATATTGAAAACTATACTCTAGACATTGGTGCTATATATCGAAAACCAGACCAATCAAATGTCAAAACCTTCCTAGAAACTTACTCCCAACAGTTAGATAAAAAAAAACGTGGGTTGGTTTTTGGAGACTTTAACTTCAATTTATTGAACGCAGACCGTGCTGCTAATATGTATAAAGAAGTGATCCAAGAAAACGGCTATGTAGTGTTGAACAAAATAGATGAGGACTATTGCACAAGAGAAACAACAACTACGAAGAGTATTATCGACCATATCTGTTCTAATCTTAAACAGAATAATTTCCATGTTGCCATGTCGATACACCTATGTCAGACCACAAACAAATTTACATAGAACTAAAACGTTACCAACCAGAACCTTTGAAAAAGAGAAACTATCACGTTATTGACTATGAAGTTCTTTATAAAACCATCTTGGAATCACAAGACCAAAACCAAGACTGTTTATATGAATCCCTGGAAGCAAAACTAATAAAGAGTATAGAAATAAGCAAAATTACTAAAACAAAAACGTTAAATCCACCTCGCCAAGACTGGATTAATAAGTCAATCATAGGTGAAATAAATAGTAGAAATACTTTGTGGATTCAACACAAGAAATACCCAAAAGACAAGCAAAAAGAAGACATATTTAAAAAGAAAAGAAATGAAGTTTCAGAATGTATTCAACGAACCAAATCAAAATACTATTTGAAAGCCTTCGGTAACTGTAAAAAACAGCCATTAAAAATGTGGAAACTTATAAACAGTCTGTCATGCAACAAAATAACAGAAAATGCCATCCCGCGGAAGCTTCAGTCACCAAGTGGCATTGTGAGTGATTCAAAGGAGATTTGTGAATGTTTTAACGATTTCTTTGCAAATGTTGGCTCGATACTAGCAAATCAAATTCCCACTCAACATCGTTCATCGGGCAATCTTTTGATAAGTCTGTCTGGATCGCACACAAGTACACTCAGCAACCTAGAACCCACCACAGCAGATGAAATACTCAAAATAATTAACAACCTAAATAACAACACCAGCTCAGGCTTGGAAGGTATCACCACGAAATCATTAAAAAGCGTTGCAAACTTAATATTAGAAGAACTCACAAGTTGCATAAACAAATGTATGGAGCTAGGTGCATTCCCAAGTAGTCTTAAAATTGCAAAAGTTACCCCTATTTATAAATCTGGAGTTAAATCAGAGCCGGGTAACTATCGTCCCATCTCAGTTCTCCCCGTGCTGTCAAAAATATTTGAAAGGGTTTTGTACAATCGCCTCGAAAAATACCTTATCTCACTAAACTTCCTCTATAATAAACAATACGGCTTTCGACCGAGGTCGAATACACTTTCAGCGACAATAGACCTGGTGACAACTATAAAGCTTAATATCGACAATAAAAAAATCGGTCTAGGTGTCTTTATTGACCTAAAAAAGGCGTTTGACACAGTCAGTCACGAATTGCTGATAAATAAACTCAAAGAAATTGGCATAGAAGGCCTTGCCCTTGACATCTTCAGATCCTACCTGTCAAACCGTTACCAAGTAGTGAAGATTGGGGACACTCAGAGTAATCCCAAAATCATAACATACGGCGTGCCCCAAGGCTCTATTTTGGCTCCTCTTTTATTCCTCCTTTATATAAACAGTGTTCACCAAATTGGTCTAAAGGGGAACCTAACCCTTTATGCAGATGACACATGTCTATTTTACTTTGGTCACTCCATTGACACAGTTATAAAAGGGGCACAAAGTGATTTAGATTTACTTAACCAGTGGTTTCAGCAAAATCTTCTTACCATAAATACAACAAAAACTAATTATATAATATTCGCAGCGAAGAATAAAAAAGTTGGTAACTACACCCCATTAAAAATAAACAACCAAAATATAAATAAAGTAGATCAAGAAAAATATTTAGGACTAATCTTAGATAATAAATTGACATGGCTACCACACATTCAAAAAATAAAGTCAAAATTAAAATCACTAACGGGTATCCTTCGAGGCATCGTTCGCTGCTTACCACGCCAAACTCGATATTTAATCTATTTCTCACTCGTTAAGCCACACATTGACTACCTAGCTGAAATATGGGGTTCCGCCGCAAAAACACATATAAACCTACTACAAACTGCACAAAACAAATTACTTAAAACATTATTTAATTATGATTATTTCACTCCAACACTAACACTTTACAAAGAAACAAAATTAATGAACATAACACAAACATACGTCTATAATACATGCATACTGATACGAAAAATACTAAATAAAAATATACACTCAAACATCACCTTCACGAAAAGAAAAAAACTACACAAAATGAAATTGAGACGTGAACAAGACCTACTACAGCTATACCCACCCCGCACTAACTACGGAAGAAAAAGTATCATGTATGAAGGATCCAAACTATACAATCAATTACCGAAATACATCACAGAATCCAAATCCATTACCACTTTCAAAAAAATACTAAAACAGCACATCATAAAAAATGTACATTCCCTAGAATAATTTCAAGCCACATCCAGCTATTACTTATCTGTATTGAACGGAGACTTGGTTCCCTTTGTGTTGATGTTTTTGAGTCAGTGTATCAAGCGAACATTGAGTTGTTTGTATTATTATTATGGATCTACCCACTAAATAATGATTGTACAAATGTCTAGTTTTTGTAAAACCCTCAACAATATCGACTTATGTTATAGTTTTAATATATTCTCATGTAAGTGAATTTTTGTATTCTTATGAGAATAAAGTTATCTCAAACCTCAATTACACTACATACCAAAAGGTGTATGTGTGAGGTAGATGGGAGTGGAAACGCAGCCAGGGGACGCTCTCGAAGGACATACACTGACCCTAAAGGTGGTGGTTCTTTAGGACAGCCAGGTGCGTAGAGGGTACTTGCAATTAGCGTCCGTGTATGACCAGGTGGCCTACCATGACGTCTTAAAGCAGGAGTAATTCCAGTATGGGAAAGAGATGGCGCTAGACGACCTGTATAGCTCTGCCTCTTTCCCACACTGGAATTACAGCTATGCTTTAAGACGTCATCAATCCCCCAGATGTATGAACGTGGACGTAGGAAAATAAGTATGTAATGATAGTAGCAGGTGGCTTCCCCCTCCATACGACAAAGGGAATAACGTGTCCGTTTATCTAAGTACGAAATTTATTGCTTTGTGTGTTGGTTTATTTCTACCTCGGGAATCGACAAATAAACTTGAACCAACATCCATTAATAATAACCCAACTAATATTATCAAATTGAATTTCTCTATGAGGTCAAAATATTGAACGGTGGCCAATCAAATAGTTTGGCGGAAACAGCTATTGTTTTATGGTCCACAGTTTATCAGTGCCATAATAATCATGACTAATTTAATTACCATCTCATTTGTACGGGTTTAGTAATAGGTTTAATTACTAGGTTCGGGTATTTACGGGCAAAACAAGCTCTTTAACCTAGAGTTAAAATTCAAAATGTGTTACACTTAATCTCCGAAAACCAAAATTGGATATTTGAAATGTAGTTTTGCGCGATTCAACTGCGTTTGAATTAGATAGACATAGTATTATAGTGAAATTATTTTGACCGGCTCGTTGGTCATTCATTCATTCCTTTATTTATTCATTAAGAATTTACATTGTGTTGAACAATACATAAATATTAAGTACTTACATAAAATTATCACATGCAGAAACAAATACATTTAAAGCCTATTCAAATTGAAGTGTAATGTTTAGTTCAATAGTCAATTTAATTTATAAAAAACTTTTTTTCCAAGGATTAACCCGACTTCAAAAACACAAAAAATAACTTTAGCTTCAGAAGTCGGTGACTTTTGCTAGTTTGATTTTGTTTTTTTGTCACCGACTTCTGAAGCCAAAGTTAGTTTTTTACTTTTTTTGTGTTTTTGAAGTCGGTTTAATTTTTTGCAAAAAAGTTTTTTTTTTCACTTTTTAGTGGTTCACATGTGCTTACCCCTTCACAGCGTACCGGTGTGATGTTATGTTATGAACTGGTGTAAACAATAGACAAACATGAGATTTCAGCAATCCCAGTCCATTTGCTATCATTTATTGAGGAGTTCCGTCGCCTATCTCCGAAGTTTTTCATCAGATCTTCACCAAATTGAAATGGGACCACTCCGAGAAAGTACTCTTCAAACTCCGAGAAAGTACTCTTCTTACAAATTCAATTTCAAAGTAAGGTCTAGTGGTCACAAGCGAGACTACTGAGCATGAGGTCCTGGGTTCGATTCCCGGGTTGGACAAAGTGTTATTGGGTTTTTCCATCAGGAATTTCTCAGTAGCAGCCACGGAGTAAGGATTTGTGCCCGGTTGATGGAAATACACTCGCCCCCTATAACATGGGACTTAAACATAAACTGGCGAAATGTGCGTGTGCCTAAGGTACACCTCTGCGTAAACCTTCGGGGATTACAAGGCGTGAATTATTTGAAGGCGTATTTGAAATAATTTAACAAGTCCAAAGTATACCTAGCAGTAGTTCTATAAATATCAGACCAGTCCTTGAACTGATTGATAAATAAAATAAACTGATATGAACTGTCACTGTAAATATACGGTGGTTATTGCTTATCAATGTTACTGCTGCGTTTGGACTGCATGGGGACATTCGATTTTTAATTATTATGACTTAAATGTAAGAATGTAATCCTGACGCAGCCAGACGGTGACGCGGTATACCTCGCAGAAGATGGCGGGATGAGCTGGACAAAACCAACGACCAGTGGTCCACATTGGCCCTGGGTCGGAGTATTTGGAGGTCATGGGGGAGGCCTTTGTCTAGCAGTAACAGTAATAAATGGAAGACTTAAGAAATGTATATAATCATTCCTGTGTAAGAAAATTGGCCGCACTTTCGAATTTCGAACATTTTTCTTTGGTTTTTTTTTTTGGAATTTCTTTTTATATTTTATTACCTGCATAAGTACTGTGATTTTGTAATTCCTCTGCAGTTCTTTGCCTGTTGTTATGATTTTCTAAAAAGTTTGGTACGCAAGCTAAAGAAACATTTGTTCCAAATCATGCTATTGAATCATTCATCGACATCAAAAGCCTAGTCAAAACTCGATTAAATCTGTAAGAGGACAGTAACTATTCTATAATCTCACTAACTTGCAATTCATATAATAAATAAAATAAACACTATAAAACTCAGTGACTTTCATATAATTTAGAACACCATGACACGTCATAAACTAAACAGGATAGGAAGTCCCATTCAACCCGCATTACGAGGTTGATTAAAATCTTATTGTTGTATAATGCCATATAACCATAAAAACCACCTTTCCTTAAAGCAATTTATGGGAAAATGCAAACATTCGCCTCACGTCCTAAGATCACAATGGAAGATATAATGGGCTTCTGTTATATCAAAAATATACAAAGAAAAATAAATCTTATATAGCTGCATTTTACAGTTTACAATTCAATGGTGTTTTTATGTGAATCCTACTGAATGAAATACAGTCTGGCTCGACACGAATCTCATAAAATATGTTTTATTGCTTAAAATATAAAGTATAATTTCGATTGTAATTTTTTTCATGAGATTTTGTACAGGAAAATGGTTGAGGTTTTGTAATAATACTTTAATCTCAAAGTATTTAGGTCTATTTTTGGATGTATAAAATTTTGGCGACTCGAACAATACCCATACAATTTTACACCTTTGGACACGATGTAGCTTGACACAAATGGCCTTTATAAGTCTGAAATGCTCCCAATTTTGTATGGGTATTTAATTTTCTTCATAAAGATCCAAGACCTTATCTTTTAAAAATATAATAGCGTTTCTTGTATCTTTTTGGTAAGAATACTCTCAGCATTGTTTGTTGGAGTTATTAATGGTTGATTGAAAAAAAAAATGTATTCGGAGCTTTATTGATGCTGTATTATTATCTTAAAAGTAAATCAGTTTTGGGGTCTGAATGAACTCACCTAAGTGTAATAGAAAAGAAGGCCATCAATCGTTTCTATCTTTTTCTAAATCACTCTTCAACTTTTTATATTTTTTTTAACTAAATAATTAAAAACATACCCATTTGCCCCTCAGTAGCCACGTAGTCCGGAATGGTTGGGCCTCTATCACACAACTTCTCACACAAAAACACTAACATAACAACATAGTTCACTTGTCAAACTTCATTTGCACTCATTTTTGTCACTTCGTAGAATCAACCTTGAAATAAAAAAGAAAATAAATTAAAATATAAGAAAAATGTGAAATAAAAGATAAAATATTGTTTTTTGAAAGAGATATGTGATAGTGGTTCAATTATCTTTGTGATTAAAACTATCTAAATATTAAAAAAAAAAATACAAAAATGAATGAGTGTACGGAATTTTGAACCCCGTAAAATAAAGCTCATTCCGTTGATCTCTCTCTTAATAGGTTAACAACTTATTAATAGGTTTATAAGTACCCGAAAGTACGTATCAGCTACTCATCATAAGCGTCTCATAACAAACGAATGAGTTTGTTATCATAACGAGCCATAAAACACCATAACATAACAAACCATAACATAACATGCAGCCGCTTGTTATCTTTTACAGTTTCAATCAACTTCTGACGGTAGGTAGGTACAACACTACTTTTAAGTGTTTGTGTTTTTTTACTTTCCTTTCAATGTAACATTTGGAATGCCAAATGAGTCTGGAAAATCTTTAAAAATGTCTAGGTTAATAAAGGTACATATCTACCTACATTCTATTTTAAAAAGGTAAAGCTAGGTAGTTAAAGATCTTTTTTAAGTAAACGGTTTTTTTTGTAAGTTCGTAATTGTAATTTTTTTTACGTATCTATTAAATTCTTCATTCAATCGTGAAAACTTTACAGGGTCAGTTTAAAAAAAACTGTCATATTGGTCATAAAGAAGATGTAAGTATAGGTAGAAATGATGGAAACCAAAACTGAGATTCTAGACTTAACTAAGATATTAATTTAAATATCCACTTCTGTCTTGTGGACAATGTTCCATCAAAGCATAAATTACTAAAATTAGTGCCTAAACTAGCAGTAATTTAGTTATAACTAAACATATTAACAGCTCGGTGAGAACCATAAATATTCAGAACATTAAGGCGCTTTCACACATCATCATCCGCCTAGCCTTTCCCAACTATGTTGGGGTCGGCTCCCAGTCTAACCAGATGCAGCTGAATACCAGTATTTTACATGGAGCGACTGCCTATCTGACCTCCACAACCCACTTCGTACTGGGTAATACGATACCCCTTGGTAAGACTGGTTGTCAGACTTTTTGGGCCAATGACTACCTGTAACGACTGTCAAAGATCAACAGATGACAGCCGGGATCAACGGCTTAACGTGCTTTCCGAGGTACGGAGGAAACTCGGTATGAAACAGGCGGTCAAACATCTCCTAAAAAAAACATGAATATGACTTATCCACAATTTTGCTTTAGGTGTCAAAGTAAATAAAGAGAAATTATTAATAAAATAATTGTTTGATCCAAGTGGATTGTTGAAAAAATAAAAAACAGCTTAGAAATTACGGCCATTTGCAAAAAAAAAATGGTGGAGAGCAAATGCATTCACCAGCTTCCGTAATGCGGAATACTTTTAAACATCCATTGTTCTTAGACAATGCAAGAAACAATAGCATCTTTTCTTTAAGAAATAAGAAAAATCTTTTCAGAGCTTATTGCTTGAGATCTGAGCAGCCCCTAACCACCAAGCAAAAACAATAAGAAGCCATCGGCCGCGAGTTCAGCGTTCGAGAATAGAACTCGTTCTAAATATAAACTGGCCGTTAGTGAAGCGCCGCGGGAACACAAGTTCTAAAATTAAATGGGATTTTAAAATTTGAATCCTGACGTTTCTGTCACGTTCAAGGCCGTTTGCTGAAGATTAAAAAAATATTAGTTTTTTTTTTTTTGAACATCTGGCAGAGGTCGTATACGTCTGTTTTTAACAGACAATAATTAATTCCAAAATGGCTACCATTGTGGCTACCATCAAATACCTATATTCCATTTTGTTTACCTGTGTAAACAAAATGGAATATAGGTATTTGATTACATTTGTAGACGCATTTCGTCTTAAGTCTTGGCCTTGCTACACAATCAAGGATGATGTGGGCGCTTTTATTAATTGGATTCTACAATATGTAGATACCTAGTTTTAGGCATGGCTTTCTTTACAGCCATGCCGCAAAAAAATAATTTCCGCAAGCAAGCAGAAAATAATTTCCATTGCCTTTACAGTTGAAAGTACAGAATTATCGCCACAAACAATTTAAAATACGTCTCATCGTCAGCCTAAAATAGTCCACAGCTGGACATAGGCCTCTTCAACAGCACGCCACTTAACTCGATTCTCGGCAAATCTCATCCAGTTGCTACCATGCCACCCTACGGAGATCGTCACTTCTACGGCTAATATGGCCAGCCCATTTACTTACTTTAGCTTACTTATTCTTTGAGAAAAATATGTCTAGCAAACGTCGATTTCTCGAACTGAGTTTTATTATACGAAATTAGTATGAAAAACAAATAAACATGGGCTATGAAATGCTAGACCTTTTCATTCTACGACTCCATACGTAACTTTGTTTTAGCATCGTACGTTTCACAGGTTTACTATAGTTTGTATGAACAACGGTGATTTACACTAAAATGTTTACTTACGGAACAGACAGAATGTTTGCGAATGATATTAAACAAAAGGAAGTGAATGTCCGAACAATAATATAAATATTGCTGACTGCTTTATCTTTAGGAAGTAAGCTCAACTGTAGACGGTAGTGACACCGTCATGTCATATTTATTTTCTTTTAAGTTTTAAGACACTCATTATAAAGTTTTCTCTCAACTGAACGCATCACAATTATGTGCAAGTTACTCCGTATGGTTGTTACCTTTACACGCCTCAATGGCTGAACAGATTTGGATGAAAGGGTAAACCATGGCCTGGGTATGGATATAGGAATTGTTTTCATCCCGGTGGTTAATTCTGTGGAATAATTTCTTAAGCACAAAAACTCGATCAACAAAACCTGCACATGGGCGAAGCTGGAGAAAGCTATAGCCGAATATGTCAACATAACGATCTCTTTTCCTTTTAAAATTAATTACACTTGAATAGAACACTAAAATTCCATTTCCTGAAAAGACAATTTTTCTCCCGCGTTAAATATATTGTTTTAAATATAGAACTGACGAATCTTTGTGCGTAGGCAGTAAACGCTAAATATGCCCTATTGCGTTGACAGACAGACTAATTGGTTTTCTAAATCCTACCCACTGTTTTAGATGACCATTGTCAAACGAACTCTATTCTGAAACAGACGGTTTGAACTCAGAGTCCTAAGTAAATTAGTCTCGTTTATCTAATTTTGGTTAAGAAATGATCCCCTTATGGTTTGTGAAATTGTCGGGTGTCTGTTACATGTAAATTTAGACTGGAAGTGGTTATTTTTTGTATCTTCCTGTACTAATACTTAGTAGACGTTACTGGCTTTGGTCGGAATATATTTATTTTGTCTGGCGACAACAAACGGTACTGTTTATGGATGATTTACGCAATCGTCTGGCTTCTTGTATTGTATTTGTATTGTTGGATTTAAATACCATGGAATGGCAATATTTTTAGAAATAAAATAACAGGCAAAAATGTGAAATTTTTGAAAAAAAAAGCGAAATGAAATGGAACGCTAAAAAGTACAGTATGAAAGAATGTTGAGGCTTTAAAATTACAATGCCTGGCTAGTTCTGATAATAACCGTATTAAAATATCAGATACATACAAAAAAAAAAAATTGAAACCAAAAACTTCCTTCTTTCTTTCTTATTTTAAACAGCCATGAACTAAAAAAAAACTCCTTTAAAATATTAACGCCACCCGCCGCCGTTTTAATGAACACAGAAACACCCAAAACCTATGAAAGATTCACTTTCAAATCTCCAATCGTAAAATAAACAAAAAACTAACGACAGTAAAGTCTACCGTATTTTTTGTCAAACATTTTTGTGTGTAAACAAAACAGACTCGAGACATTAAAATGGGAGATAGGACATATGATGGGGACAGTTTCATGGTCACAAAAACTAATGACACTGATGTTTACTGATATAAATCAATTTGTAATAGCTTTTATGTCTTCATTTGATCCTGAACACAAAAAAAATAGAAACTGTTACTGTGCCAGTATCACTATGTCAAAAACTTTATTTAGTTGTTGAAGTAATATTTGAGCTACTTATTCAAAGAATAGATACTCTTGATCTTGTATTTTGAGAAGACGTACAGAGCAGCACAGTACACCAATACCTACAGATACAGTATTTTGAGTTTTCAATGAAGACACTACAATATGTAATGATGACAATGTAACAATAATAAAATACACCACGTAGTTTATCGTACAAGTTGTAAATGTAAATATCCATTCGATAAGCCAAGAGAATAGACGATCGAAGCCCAACAACACAACTTAAAGGTACATAACAATGCAAAGATCTCCATAATCTTATCGGTCACAATAAACTTCATAATATAATGGTAAACCGGCTCAATTTCTAATCTTAGTGGGCGGCCTTACACGATCTAATCATTGTCCATAACACCATAAAAACCATGCTGGCATAACACCAACTTCTTTATAAATCTGTTTTTTGAATAAATAACGGCATCAACATTGATTCCGGTGGGTGTCACCACTTGTCTGAAATGGTGCTTAAGTCCACTTAAGAATGACAGTACAAATATTTTTTGAAGTAAATGCACACTGGTGGTCCAATATTTGGTTCCTGCTGTGTTCTTCTATGGTTCTTTTCTATACAGCGTACTGTTGTTCAAACTTTTTGTATTTTATTTGATCTGAATAAAGAATGAGTAAAAGCAGCTTTGGCACATTGATTAAGTTTGCCTATATTTTTAATCAGTATTTTTCTTGACTGTTTGCATATTGTCTCTTAAAATAACATTAACATCCTGTTAATTCCATCGCAATCGGGTAAAAAGAGTCTTTATCAAAACACTTATAAAACAGCAGGCGTAAAATTCAAAAGCTTTCCTACTTGCAAAAGTTAAAAAAAAAACCAGCTCTTCAAAACAGCAAAAATCAAAAACAAGTAAATTACAAGACAACATGCAAACGAAATTAAAACCACATGTACATTCAATTAAAAATTACAATAAAATAAATAAACTGCTACTAAAGGCAACGGTACGGTTCGTCCCTTCGATGTAAAGAAGCTTGCACATAATACGACTAGTGTTGGGCAGGAAGAACCCTCCTAATAATTTGAGAACTAACCATTTCACGGCATAGGAACTCAGTCCGATGGTGAGTAGCGTGGACCCCAGTATGAAGTCTCAGCAAATAGGATGACCACTAAACACATCTCTACGCATCTGGCCAGATAATAACAAAATATAAGCTTTGTAGTTCTTGCGAAGAAACTCAAGATTCAGAAATAACGTCTGATGCTGTAAATCTTCCGAATCTTGCTAGATTAAAACCCATCTATCGTCCACAATTTGTCGCTTCGTGAAAACACGTCTTAATAATTCTTTTTAATTGGGCAAGGCAGGATCTCTAACGGGACTTGACCCCTAAATGTCCAATCGTCTGTTTTAATTTTATTGGAACTGGTTTGGTTTGGAGAAACGTCCGTATCACGGTCATGAAACGAAGTCGCGTGTTTACGATCATGGTAGGTTGTAGTCCCTTCTCGTCTTCGAAATTTAGTTTATCTGTAACGGTCATCATTCTTTTGGAGATAAGTTGAATGGTAGCTAAACACGTGATTTTTACTTAGGCTTGAATGTTAGTTAATATTCTGAGAACTAGTTTTCTTATTTCGAGATTACCATCGTGGGATTTGGTAGCAATATTCAAAACAAAGCATTTTAAGCATAATTGGATATACGGAACTTTTCCCCCTTTTTTGTCAGACAGAGAACAGAGGTTTTTTTATCTACCTACATGGGTCCTGCTGGTTTCCTAGTAGGACCTAGAACTTTAACATTCTTAAAAATACTAAACGATTGGGCCTTTGAATAATACTGGCTATAAAATCATCGAAGCTTTTAAAATAACTTTAAAATTCATCGCATTAAAACCAGACAGGACACAACTCCATCTGGTAGATTTCCTGATTTAGTCCACAAAGCACCATTACTAAACAAAGCCTATGAGATAAAAAAAAGGTTTTAATGCCCACCACGTAAGGATACCAAGGCCGGTACAAAATAATATTAGCAGAATATGTGATTAGATCCACTACATCATTATGAATGACATCATGCGTTTTGTTCGTCAATTTAACACGTGTGCAATTAGAGGTAGGTTGTTCGACACAATAGTTAATTGGCTACTGTTACAACAAGCTTTCAGACCTTGCAGAGTACAGGCTATCATTAGAGGAATGTATCAATTGTCAGTGTTACTAAACAATCATTCATCACATTGCCAAACATTAAAACAAAACTAGTGGTATTTGACAAAGAAAATACATATAATTATTCCTTTGTCAATACTAGAGAGAGACATTTGTCCAAACTACGATTATTGTATAAACACATAACATCACGTCCGTATTCTATGAAGGATTTGACAGGGATTTTCGCCAGTTAATTTTAAAAGTCCCATGTAATAGGGGCCGACCCTATTGCCATCAACTGGTCCAAAATCCAGAGATCGGGCTCCTGCTGAGAAATTCCAATTGAAAGAACCGAATAACACGAGCACGATCTGGGAATCGAACCCAAGAAGACTTCATGTGCAGCAGTTGTACTTTCAACCAGTAGACTAGTGAGGTAGTCACACGATAATTGATTACATAGTAACTTATATTACACAGTACATTTTCACCAGTAGCAAATATGTAGCTTCATTACATCACAGATATTCGGCTCCTAAATGTTCGGCCACGTGTGTCTAATAAAAGAGGCCTCTATACAGTAGCTAATTGATAAATAGCCGATGATTAGCGCACTTCCCTAGTATTGCGCTTGCGCACGTTCCGCGCACGCCGTCACGTCCAGCGTTGCGTCAATGTGGCTACACGTACTTACTATTTGCATAATAACCGATTCAACGTTCTTTACGATTTTTCGTTCTATCAACATGATACCAGTCGCCTGTTCTTTTGGAGTATTGTTTCCTGTAATCATAATTACATATCTTTGGAAAAAATTGTCAATTTTAGAGTATGTAGCATCTTTAGACGAGTCGCATGTGGCCGCGATCCTCGAATTGACGAAGAAGAAGCCAAGCATAGGTACTACTTATCATATTTTCTTGAGGGATCATTGCTGAACAAAGATGCGCTTGACTAGTCTCTTCGTCTTCATCTAAAACTATGATAATTTTGTATTATTTTGCGGTTTGATCGTCAAAAATCTTGGAGACGCAAGGCTTTGACTCTTTTTTGCTGTCGTCGACATCTACTATTTAGAGATCCCTGATATAACAATCTTCAGTTGTTTTGCTTCATATGCTCACAGAATTCCAAGTGCCAGAAGCAAGTACGTTAGCTACCGTTTGATGTTACATACGATTATGATGTGTCGAGTTTAAAGATCGCATCAATTTATAAATAGTGTCAGTTTCCTGGCGAATCTTTAACAGGCATCGTTAGTAGTGGTATTATTAGGAGATTTGGTTGCATTTGGTTGTATTCTTGAGATGAGAATAAGCTTTAATGCTATAAGCAGCACAATTGCTAGTAGCCCGCGATGCTGAGCCGGTAGTTTTAAACAAGCCCCTAAATAATATCACTCAGATCCAGCCTGTCCCTTTGCTGCCCCCCCCCAGCGACGCCCTAAGCCGAGGCCCGTACCCCACAGGGGGTGCCCTTAGCGAGTGGTCGCTTAGTTTTTAAGTATAGTTTTAAGCCCCTGGCTGGAGGCCTTAGATTGATTTTTAAGGCATCCACAGGGAATTGCCCGGTTAAGCAGTAGCCAGCCTCAGAGGCTGAACTGCGAGATGCCATCTCAAAAAAAAAAAAAGTAGTGATGACGTTGATCCCATAGATATGACATTCCATGGAAGAGAGTACAAGAGGACTATCAAAGTAACAAATAAAAATGCTCATCTCAATTGGGTTTTGAGTTCAGTATAAACTGTTCGTTTTTTATTCGTCAGACCCACCTAATCTTTCATTGAATAAATAGCTATTATTCTTAAAATAGCATAAATATTATCATTACATGTCCTTCTAGCATCAAATAGTATAGCAACAACATGTAGATTTATATTTAGAACAACAGGCAAATGCGTTGATGTTGGAACGAAAGTTGATGTCGAATCGTTTCGGTCGCTTCCTGCCGATTCGCAGAAACATACGCATTTTAACGCTACTGAATTCACATTAGATATCGGAATACAAGGAAAACTTCGATGGGAAATAGGACTCGTACGCTTCGACCTAAAAACAATTGGTTGCAACAGCTAAAAGCTGCATTTAGAATAGACACACTTTGTTAAAATATTGTTACGCAATTCTTACAATATGTGCTTACTTCGACAAATTGCTACACAGATCTTAATACATTTAACATTCAAAGTAATGTTCATAAGTAACTGTAATGCTTTTACGTAACAGGTGGTGGTGTACAAAAAAAAAAGCGATTTAGTATAAGAGGATTGTTAGTATTGCAAACAGGCATTCAGATATACCGGTCATTGTAATAATTCTCATGACATTATAAACGTGAATGATACAAAAGAACAACACAGTGATAACCATTTTTGATATACTGAAGCAGGAAGTTAAAATTCCGTTCAATTGCGATTAATTGTAGTAATCAAGCAATTGTCAAGAGGATTACATTGCTGAAATTAACAATCATAATAGGCGATACGACAACGCAACTGAAAAATGACCTAACGTTGCCAAAGATAAGGTTGAAAATGTCTTTGTTAAGGGAATGTGGTAAGTAAAGGATACTGAAGTAAATACTCGTCTAGTTAACGAAGGGAGACAAATGACAGTCATTTCAAATTTAATGGAGCTTATAAAGCAATTTATGTGAATAAAAACTTGATAGGATCGCACATTACAAGGAGATAAATTGTGTTAGTTTTTACGTTGAAAGACGACTATAAGAATTAGAAAGGAGTCTGTAAATTAAAAACATTTGGAACGTTAAAGTAACGTTATTTATATCCCATATTTGGAAAGTTGGTGCATGTTTACGTTATCAAGGAGAAACATTTTAAGTAATGGGTTTAGAAAGTCGCAAGTACGAAACGTAACAATAACAGTTCTGAGAACTACAAAAAATACAGGCAGACATTAAAACGGTTATGATTCGTAACGGTATTAATAAAGTGACAATGGGTGCTAAAACTTAATAAGAACTATGTCTCGCATAAATATTGCAAAAAGTAGTAGTTACAAAGCTACCTATTACACATGCAAACAACTAAATCAATGTAGGTATCTCTGCCGAGGTCAATATAAATCTTAATCCCGCCTAACTAACCTTATCAAATATAATTTTCCATGGTTTAGTCCATAATGCTCCCATGACAGATCCAGATTACACTGAAGGTCACGACCTGTATAGATGATATCACTGATGCGACGTACAATCCAGTGGAGGGCACCAACATAAAACGATCCATACTTGATACTACAATTACGTCCTTTAATTCTGGCGTTGATACAAAAGAGGGGAAGGTAGAAGGTCTGTCAATCCTGGTACTGCAAGAGTTGAATCATCAACAATAACAATAAAATGAAGAGCGAATAAACGTACAAACTGCTTATTGTTGTATATTGTGTTCTACGAAACGTGACCCATGGAGGTGTAAATTGGATCAGGGACAGTATGGTAAAGTTTTTGGTAATGAAATGACGAAATGTACAGGGAAAATTATTGTGATGACTTTATTTGCAAATGATGAGCGAACTTCTTGTGTTGTTTGATTAAAATACGTCATCTGTAAGTATGAACACGAAAGGAGAATATTTAAGTGTCTTGTTGACGCGGGTAATATATTTGATGTAGGTAGATACTACAATTATGTGCGATGGTAAAACCCAAATAGAACTGCCGAATAACTTCATTAATGAAGAAGGTAAAATTTATAATTTGTCTAACAGATGTTTTACAATCACGCTAACCCACGCACAATGAGCCTTTACAGAGAGAGCCAAAAGAACCTTAGATCTTTCCAAAAATATTTTTCAATTCCTAACTTCCTGACAGGTTCTACAAAAACTACTTCCGCTCGATCCACGTCATAATACAAAAAACTTTTCCCACATCTAATTGGACCACTTTTTCGACAATTGATGCGTACATCCTCCACACCGGTACCTGGCTGCATCCGCTGGCGAAACTGATAAAGCTTGCAACGCATTGCCCCATTCTATACACGTAGGTAATAAATTGTGGTGCAAGAGAGAAACGTTGCGAAAGAGACGCATTTACGGATGCTAATAATGATAGATACTTAATGAAAAGATTATTTAAGTATTTGAGAATTAATGCTGGGTTTGTTCTTGGTAAGCATTCAGAAGTTGATAAACATAAAGGGGAAACCGACCTTAATACTAATATTAACATGAATTAGGAAAAACACAATTTGTTAAGCCTAGGGTAATTTAGGAACAGTCACATGGTATATACAGGGTGTCCCGAAACTCAACGTCAAGCGGGTACGGGGCGATAAGCTAGGTTGTACCAGTTCTAACAAAAATAAAATAAAAAATCCCTGTTACTTTGTTAAGTGACAATAAAGAGTGTAACAGGACCCTTAACGAACCGAAAGGCTCTTGTTCTCTCCGTCTTAGCTAACATTTTTTTGTTTTGGATTTTATTTTTTATTTTTGCTAGAACTGGTACAACCTAGCTTATCGCCCCGTACCCGCTTGACGTTGAGTTTCGGGACACCCTGTATATACCAAGAACAAGAAAAAATCTAATAACATTATGAGTAGTGTAATCGCTTGAGATAGGGTTGTTTAAGGTCTGGAAGGGGCCTAAAATGTGATCACAGCTTGACAACTTCAAAGTGTAGATCTTGGTGGTCTATTGCATCAAGGGCGATAGTGGTACGGTATTACAAAAACCTCATAGGCCTATTCAATGCGTTGTTATTGACACCTTTTCATCATTTACCTAAAGGCATTCATAGCCACAACGAGACGTGATTCATAAATAAACATGCAGAATTTTCGAAGCATTAAACAACATTGAGATTTTCTCAAGATCTACGCAGTGTTAATAACATATACTTTGTTTGAATATGCCTCGTACTGTACGTAATTACGTAGGTAGCAGATGAGTGTTTCCTCTACACTTATGGCCACCATAATAATGGCCAAAGAGCTTCCTTTTAATGACGTCATCAACTGCGAAGTACCTTATCAGCGTGTTAGGAAATGCGGAGATTTCGAAACTTATCTTTGGCGAGGAGATAATTTAGATATGTACGGTATGTTAGGTATGATAATTTGCTACTTGATCCAAAGAATGCATGTGCCACAACAAAGTTACTTTTTGTGGAGCAACACTTTTAAACAAACGTTAAGAAAGTTCCTATAACCTTTTGTCATCCATTGTTACCCACTCATACAACACTATATGGATGCACCATAACATAACTTAGGTTAGAATTGGAACAAACACCTAACCTTAACCTTAGAATAAGGTAGGTATCGTTAGGTTAGTGTTGATCCATGTATGTAGTAAGTGCTTAGCTTTAGAAACAAGCTATTTTGATTTCCGAAAAGTTAAATAAACAAGCAGATAATTCATTCAAATAAAGTTTGTTATCAATCCATGCACTTGTCATAATATTATCGATCTTAGCATACAATTAGGCCGATTCCAATTCCAGATTCTATTTCAGATTTAGTTGCTCCAGAATTTTCCACCTCAATTTGTTTATCAAACAGAAAAATCTAGGTTGCAATTCATCTCTGCGGTTTTAAAGATCTTCAGTAAGTATTTATCCAATTTCCGAATCTGAAGCAGTTGAATTGTGTTATAGCCATAATATTTAGTGAATTAATAAAATCTTGGAAGTGTAAAAGATTTTCGAGTTTTGTCGGCTTTGATATTCGTAATTGTATCTCCTTTGATCTGCAGACTATGAAATTCTTTTAGTGTCTTATAAATATTAAATGCTGTTTCGTCCAAGAATAGAAATAAATGACTGGCATTAATATTTGCGCAATTTTGTTTTAAAACGACGATGAGAACAAGGAAGGAGTTAGCTTTAATCTTTGTTATAGAACGTTAATTTCGACGACCCGAATGGCGCAGCGGTAGTGAGGCTGCCTTACGTTCTTAGGGTCCCGGGTTCGAATCCCGGTAGGAACAAATATTTGTGTGATGAGCATGGTCATTTGTTTCCGAGTCATGGATGTTTATATGTATAATAAGTATGTATTTACAAACAAAAAGTATCTATGTAGTATTATCAACTATCTGGTGTCCACGACACAAGCCTCGTTGCTTAGTGTGGCACCTAGATGGCGCTGTGTGTAATGTCCAGCGACAATTATTAAAAAAAAAAAAAACCATGTAATTCACGCCTTTCTCAACAAACTGTATCCATCTACGAGTATATCTACAACTCCTGTAACATTTGTATCAACAACATTGTTAAACACAAACAAGTTTATTAATAACGTAATTTGTGGTCGTCGACCACACCCACACGACAAGACACGTGGTCATTTATCTGTTCCTTATCTGTAAGCAGTTGGAGCAAGCATGGGTCATTAACTATCGCTTGATGAAAGTTCACTGTCAATGAACTCCTTACGAAGGATTTTTTTTAAGTAAGAATAATTCATGTCACAGTTGCACCACATAATGCATTTAGCGCTAAAAATATTAAAAATCTCATTATAACATATTCAAACTCAATAGTTTGAATATGTTATAATGAGATTTTGTCTGTCAATACAGAAACCAAGCGATGTTTTAAATATAAAATATATTTAGCGGTAGACTTATTCAGAAATTTGCAGTCCAAGTGGACCTTAATGAATATATTAATATTTTAAGTAATTTATACTGTTTATAAAGCTACGTCGAAAATTGTGAGTGGTGATTTGACACTGCAAATGATGGCAATTTTGCAAGTGTTCATAGGAATACAATGATTCAAATTGCATACGAATTGCCTGTCGTTACCAATGCACATATAGATTTACTTGAAACTGCAATTTAAGTGATGGTTTTGCAATCGTCGTAGCATCGTGACAACAGACATAAATGGGAAAAACCTTTCGAAACTTAAAGCAAAAGTTACAATTTCCTCATCATTTACCTATTCGTTATCATTGCTATAACTACATACTTTTATAGCTAACACAATCTGTAAGTACATCGGTATAGAAAACCTTACCCATAATTTTAGACCAAACAAAGTCATGGGTTGTGACAAAGCTTTGACAGACTAAATAGACATTGATATAAGACGACCTCAGATTTTTCAAACGTTAGTTATACTAGTAGTCTACGACAAGACACATGTTGCAATAAATCACACATTAAAAACCACTGCAAAAAAATATAATTAATTATTAATAATTGATTTACGACGATTATCGTAAATGACAACACACATTTTTTAAATACTGTGATATTATGTTTGCTTCCAACGTTGTACTTATGAAGGATGTAATAAATAATTATTGACTGATAGATAAAATGTTGTTCGGAGCGTTTGAAACATCTTTGGACTGTCACAATGTTTGTATAAACAGGCAAATTTGCAATTTTATTATTACGCAAAACATAACGTTCATTGAGGAAGAAGGTTATCATATTTCCGGATTTGTCTTCTTCCAAAACATCATCTCCATGCCGTCATATCAGTAGTATTCCTCCCTTTTAGTCATGTCACTTTTCTCACAATCCATCCTCTTTGGTGTTCCCCTATTCTTCTGCTTCTTATTCGCATTCATACTCAAAACTTTCCTCACATGTATATCATTCTTCCATAGCGGATGGCAGTACCATGACAACCGATTTCCACTAGAACTAAAAGCATATGAAACTACATACCTAAATAACAAGACTCGGAAGAAACTGCTCCGAATTCCAATTTGTTAGACGTCAAACTGACCCAGTTTACGGCAATCTTGGTTGTGTATAAAGATAAGCATTGCATTGATGTTTATCTTTATTTACTAACAGTAGAACACTCACGATTCAATCTTCGTCTTTCATTTACATTACCCGTGGATCAGGTAAAGACGAAAACATGAGATAAAATCTTTACCACAATTTTCGTATATTTACTTTTCAATCACTTCTTTTGTTGTACTGTTATATCTCTTTCCATTACAAAGTAAATGTAGGTCACAATAATTAAAAGCAAGCATGAAAAATATTTTAACAGTCTTCCTCTGTCCATATTTGTCGAAGATTTCTGTTAATTGATAACCAATTAATAAACCTGTTCAATTAATTTAAGCGTATGTGATTTAACGAATCGTAAAAAAATAAGATATGCACCGTATCTTTCGCTTTTGAAACTTGAGTTGTCAGTTCAGCTTTTATCAAAAATAGAGAAGAGATTTATTAGCTTGGCAGTGTTGTTTTTCGATGTTCACAAAAGTATTGGATTTCACGTTTGAAACAAGGTTCGACAAATCCTGACATCTGCCAGTCAAACCTTCGGGTGTGATAGCTGATACGGTACACCTGACGTTGCTATTTAGAATTTTGTGTTTTTACCTGCCTCACAATAGGAAAAAAAGGTATCTAAGAACAGTAACAAGATTGAGTGGTTGAATAAAATTTTGAAATCAAAATTTTCGCGTACACTTTTAGGAAATAACATCTCCAACTAATAATTCTGCAGTTACAACTTGCACACTAAAATAAACATTTGCTCTCACTTTCAAAATCCTAAATTCACTTTTTGTTACCGTTTTTCTAACTCCTATCTCCTTCCTAACATAAATCAAATATTCCGTGTGTATCTTTCAACATTTTTTTGCTATACGGAACCTGCACTCTTAAAACATATCACTGCCATCCGGGAGATGGTCTCGAGTGCCGGAAACAGTTATAAATCTATAAAAACTGCTAACAAGGGATCCTTCATGGGGGATAGAAAGTTTTTGATCATTGCCAGATGGCTCACTTTGACATTAGACTATCGACGGTTGAAGATAAGGTGCAGGAAGACATTTCAAATGTTGACTTATGATAAAAGGCAAATAAATTAGATTAATTTTAAAGACGTAGATGTAAAACATCCACACAAAACTGTTCTTTACGATATAATTCAAGTTAAATATAGGACAGTTGCCATGGAGACTGCAGGAGGCAGAGTTTATACAACAAGAAGCAGAAACGCTTCGTATCATGATTGAAGGAACTGGTCGTGAACTGGTTAACGAGATCATGATTACTACATCATTTATTTAATACCAAACCCTAGCCATGACTATACTAGGTACTGATACAATATAAGAAATACATGATAAAAAATGTAGGAGAAAAACGTACCTAATTTAAGAGGAGCTTAAAAAAGATGAGACGGCGAGTGATAATGGTGTATTTCAAATTATTATGCTTTGACAAGCAACGGTCGAGCGCATACAATACATTTACTAAAGCTTTCTGAACAAGTAATACAAAGTAAGTACTATTTACGTGAATTCTGTTTCCTCAACTGCAGTGGAGTTAAAACAGCTGATACGGTCTGGTTTACTTTACTCGCGAGGAACATTTTATTTATTTTTCTTTTTTGTGAGCACGCTCTTGCAAGCTTTGGTGCAAACGTGTTTTAAGGTGCGTTGACATCAAGTACTGGGACTAACTTGCTAGGAATTAAAAGTACTAGGGATATATTTTATGGCCGTTTCTCTAGAAGATTCCAGTCAAAGTCTGCAGTTTTACCACAATAGGCAGCTGGTTGAAATAACTATCAAAATACAATTTGGAGTATAACAGGCATAAATATGAAAGCTTGTTTGGTGTGTTGGAAGAATGCGAAAATTAGTTTCAGTGAAATAATGAGATTTTGTGAAAGGCTGAAATTAAAAGCTTTCTGTAAAAGAAAACTCCTCTACAATGCAAACAATACACTGTTTGCAAACTCGGCCAAGTTTACAACTACAGCCATCTCTAACAATTCCCTGTAATAGTAAAAGTCGCTTGTAAAGTATGTCTAATGGTTTCAAGAACCATTAACGTCGCCGTCAAGACAGATCAATGGACATTTCTTTTTGTAACACGCATTGAAAATACACAAAACAGTAAAAGTATAAACTTTTTACTACTTTCCTCTTTGGTTCCTAAACTTTATGGTTTAACATAAACGGTTCTGGCCAAAGTTTTACGTACATTTAAGGATCAATTACGATCAGAATAGCCTTGTTCTTATACAAATGGAAAAGTTGTAGTATGGGTTTAAGAATAGGAACAATATTAGCCTGAGGGTATAAAGCTAAGAGGCACGATTCCGCACCTTCGCGACCGCGACTTCGATTCCTAAATGCACGAAGTTCAAATGCATCGACGAAGTTTCTTCAAGGCTTTTCTATAAGAACAACAGTTGTAAACTAGATGCTAGATTTGGATCATTGTCTAATAAATGGCGATATAATCGCCCCCTATCACATTGGGAACAAATGCCGTCATCAACACTAGATGTGGGTGTCAGTACAGACGTAAGTAAGTACACTTACATCCAAGATTGCAGATGACAATAAAACTATATCGGTTCAAAGTGAACTAGTTTCAAAGATTTCTTCTGTCGTAGATTTCAAGATGAGAAGTTATAAAAGAACTATACTTTTAAAAGGCAAATCACTGTGTCAAAGACCTTAGACCAGTCTAAGTAAAAGATCGAAATGTTCCAAAAAACTTAATTCCGAGCCACGATAAAAAGCAAGAAATGCTCGAACATATATTTAGTTTATTGATATATAAATAACATCAAATACTCCACGTGACCTCACGACGGACCCCATGTGCCTATCTCGGGTTAAACTAACGTTTGCACAGCACACAGTGCTTAACAAAACATTGACTAAAACCAATAGTGAGTCACCAACTGTTGGTATAGCTACCATATGAACTGCTGTTATTAGTTTCGGTAAAAATGTGTTCTGCATCTCAATGTTTCATTATTTCAGCTTTGAATTTGTTGTGGGTATTAAGTAGATCAAAAAGGTGTTTTAAATGTAGTGGCGTGTGTCTATTAGTGCAGGAATGGTCGGAGAGACCTTGTTGATTTGCGTGACTAGGAGAAAACGATTAGTGCTTGCTATTGGATAACATTCATAAGCTCAAAATTGCGTATAATATTTCTAGGTGGGTTTATTCTTCATTTAATGTTATTTTTACTGCAGTATATAACTACGTTCCAACCATGCAATCAAAGTGACCTCTACACTGTCACAGACAATAAAATTTAAAATACAGTCGTGCCAGCAACACGAAGAAGAAGAGAACGGAATTTTGCTTGTAAAAGCCTATTTAACATAAAATAAGCACCAGCATTGCTATTAGCAAACAGGTGATGTATTATACAACTGCATTTCTATCTAGCTTCTCAAGATGCGCAGACATGATTGATTATATTTCCATCTTCTCAACATACACTTTCGTACATTGTATTAGATATTCAATTGGGTTCATCCAAACATTCTATAATATACTCCAACAAAGCATCCTGTTTCTATGTATAATGAGAGAAATGCAGCATTGTAGCTTAATAAGTCTTATTTTATGTTGCTAGGTAATTTCGATATCAACTGGAGTTTGGCCGTAAAGGGGGAAAACAGGTGAATGACAGTTGGATATCTAAATTGTCAATTTAATTGTCATATAAACTGTAATTTAGTATAGCTACGCTTTCCAGGGGGTCAAAAATGGCCGCAAAAGCAGAATCATAGTAGGATATGAATCACATTAAAATTCTGAAAATGGTCACAGACCCAATCATGCAATATGATGATTATGAATTACCACTTTGTGACCATTTTACGAATTGTAACATAATTCATATTGTTATCCTATTATGATTATGCTAAAGCGGCCCTTTTAAGACCCCTTTTTTTTCGGATAGGAAATCATCAAATGACTCCTCCCGCTCTGGGCTGAGCAGGAGGGAGTGTCAGACTTTTACTGGCTAAAACCCATCCATGTTCCTTCATCGCCCTTTGTGTTCCGGGGCCACGGTATCTCTTTCGAACAGTCCCGCAGCACCCTTTTAGACCCCTTTTTTTTTACCGTTGGGAAACCATCAAATAACCCCTCCCGCTCTGGACTGAGCAGGAGGGAGTGTCAGACTTTTACTGACTAAAACCCATCCATGGTCCTTCCTTTGCCCTTTGTGTTCCAGGGCCGCGGTATCTCTTTCGAACAGTCCCGCAACCCTGGCAGACCCTTTTAGACCCCTAAGGCTTTCATGCTTCATAAAGAGCTTAGGTACAGAGTTACAGACGCCAGCACATCATGCTACTCGAAACTGTCAAATTTTCTCAATCAACTTTGAACCTAATATTTCAGCGATAAAATTATAGCAGTGATACACCACTAGGCTAGTGGTGTGACTGCCGGACTGCCAAGTCATATAGGTCTCAAGTTCGAACCAAAGGCACGCACCTCTGATTTTTCGCATTCATGTGCGTATTGTATAATTTTCAATTGCTTCGGTGAAGGCAAGCAACGTGAGGAAACCAGCATGCCTGAGAGATATCTCTCGACGGCATGTAAAGCCAAGTCAGTGGCCCATGAGCGGCACAAAAACTCTGACACCAGGTTAGGCACTAACCACACGATAAAGTTGAAAATCTATTAAAGTGACAGATTGTAGTAACTTCGTGTGCTGGCTGTCTGTAAACATTTTCCATCTTTTTAAGGCTGTTTCGGAAGAACAACAGGAAAAATGTAAATAAACAAAGATTGTGATTTTTGTGATGTCAGATGCATAAAATGCAAGGTAACATTCTTTTGGCATGTAACACATTTATTATTCAACAAGGACCTCAGATTCTGCTATCTAAAGGAAAAGGTTGAAGGTTTTTATTTTCATACAAAATTTTCTGACTGAGTAATTTAGTTGACCCCAAGATTCTTCTAAACTAAATCGTGATAGACCGAGCCATCATTTTGTTCAGTGAAGTTAAAAATAAAATCATCAGTACATAAAATGTTTTTAATAAGAACGTTATTAATGACGAAGAAAGAGACAAAATTGGAGTAGACCTCGTTAGTATGGAGACAGCTAATTTCACTTCCTTAATTAACTATTCCTTTTACAAATGACACTAGAAAATTACCATTCATCTTGTTGATGACGCAATTTTAAATTTCTTTTGTAAATTTAGTAACATTTGCCCAAAATCGTTCAAAGAGCTTGAAATGCAAGTTAGGTACTGGAATGAAAAACATCTTCAATTCAAGTATTTAAAGGTTTTTGTATGACCCCAAGAAACGATAACTTCTTAACAAACATGAAATTGATAAATAAATAAACACAAGAGCAGTCTGTTGTTAATTTGACCTCAGTTATCAAGTTCATTAATGTCATTATCAAATAATTATGACCATTAAATCCTATGTAAATTAAAGATACATTAATGCTAGCGATAACATTGTTTACGATGGTATCACTTTGTACATATTTAAGTACAATGTTACGTTGATTCGCAAATTCATTCACATTGTGATGACTCAAATTCTGTTTATTTTTGTTGCTATTATACTTACATGATTCATATGTCTTTTACTTTAACAAGCTTCAAAAACCAAGTATTTCATTATTATTATAAAAAATACCACCTATTAATAAGTGAACCAAACCACTATCACGTTTATCTATAAGATAATGACTTTATAATGTTAAGTGAGATAATAATAAAGTAAAATACGAACCTTTAAATAAATTTAATGTTGATCACTTGAAACGAAACTGCACTATACTACGAAAACACTTTTTAAAAATCTGGTTACACTAAATCACAAAAAGGATCTATTTGAACGATCAATAATATCGAAGAAAATGTGCGTGTAGCAGCGTCGATCGATGCGCGAGGGCAACTGACAAGAGGAATCGCAGACCCATGCGCCGGCGCAGGATTAACCGACCGAGTTTAAAACACCACCTTTACTTGAACTGATAGTTAGGAAGGTGACTTTTTCACCTGGTTGGGTTAGTCCGTGTTTATTCACCGTGAAACTAATGTATTTTTAGTAAATACGTAGGGCAGGTAACGACTACTGTAGGGCCAAGGGCTTCGATTGTAAAAGTCTGGAGTTTTTATACCACATTGCTTAGAACTTGAAGATAGACTATGGAGGTTAGAATTGTTAAGACTACATATATTTACTACTTGCTAAGATTCGAAGTGATAACAAAGTATTAGGTACATAGAGTTAAACCTATAACATAAGAGAAAGTAGTTTTTGGTAATAATAATGTTGGAAGTACAAATTTTATAAACGAAGAAAAAGCAAAAGAAAATGTTACTCAAGGAAGGAAATCTTAGGAGTTTAATGAGTATACTATTACCGTATTACGTATAAAACCTGATGTCGCGATCGAAATTGTATTAATAAACAAAAACTGGTTTCACTATTAAGATTTCGATTAGATTTTAATAATAAGTTTTCCGTTACGGGATTACCAAACTGTTGGAAATGTAATAGATATAAAGTTTAATGAATAAATTATCACTATAAACTCGTAGGATAAAACAAAGTCGCTTCCCGCTGTCTGTCCCTATGTATGCTTAGATCTTTAAAACTACGCAACGGATTTTGATGCGGGTTTTTTTAATAGATAGAGTGATTCAAGAGGAAGGTTTATATGTGTAACATTGCACCCGTGCGAAGCTGGGGCGGGTCACTAGTGTTTTCATAAATGCTAATGCCGTTGATACAGACAACATTTGATTTAAAATCATGCAAGTAAAAAGTGCTAAAAAATAGAAGTACTTGACTTTATAGTGGCTGGATACACAGTTAGGACATCTAATTACTTTTCAAATAGTTGATTTGTAAAAAAAAATCTGCAGCTACATTATTGTAATTTACTCTAAGCTGGTTATCGAACGTTACTGTATAAAAAATCGCGATACCATTATTTATTTACCTTTCTGTTAGGTATATCTTCATCTTTAACATTTTGATAAGGAAACATAAATTCTGAACTGTTTCAAGTTACATGTTTTAGTGATCTTTAAAATCGTCATGTGTGACTGTAACGATATGACAAAACAAATAAGAAAGACTCCCATTGTCAGTCTTAATAAAATCATCAAAACAATTTTTCAAATCAATCACAATGGAAAGAATCACGATCCATCACAATTCGTTCGAGTGTTCTATATTCGGCAGTTTCGTGGATCGGTCGGGTCGGATCGATTTGGATCAATAACACGGAACAGTAGCGGTGTCAACGCACTGCGCCCGCGCAAGCTAAGGACGACGCGACCAATTACGAATCCGTCAAGTGGGCTGACATTTATTAGGCTGATGATATAATTATAGTTTTTTAACTGTCATTCTTGGATATTTTTAAAACTGACATTTATTGAATTAATCTTCCATGGACGAAGGTGTTATCTCCTTTTAAGGGCGAGGCATTATGTCTATCGGTGGAATGCGTTTGGTTGAGTTGAAATGTGTCTTATTTAGAACTTGAACTTTAAGCTGTATCGGTTGCATGTTCCTTATCGAATACCAATGATGAATGTGACATTATATCTTCCTACGCAAGTTATTAAAGTCAGTTAAGAATGATGGTTCAGTTAAGCTTCCGTAGGCGCTAAGTTGACTATTTATCATACTTTTGAACTACAATGTTACAACTCAATAAAGTTATGTAAATATTTGATTACAAACATATTTGTCAAAGGTTTAATAAACCAAACTACAAAAAAGAAGGAAGAAGAAAACATTTACACTAAGAATTCCGGCTTAAGAAGGAATAACGATTACTACAATAAACAAACTTGTAGTTTTACAAGCAGAAGAAATAAGAACGTTAGGATATCAAATACCACAGGAGGTGGACATTAACAAGGATATATTTTACGACTGGACAGAATTAACTACAGCCTAAGGCAACATAAATGATAATTTAATATCGGTATTCAGTTGAGTAAGGAGAAAATTTCCGTTGGAAAGCGCTAACATATTTATATCGACGTATTGCTTAACAGTATCAATATTGAATAGAAACTGGTTAGGATTATGATGCATAAATATTCTTAGATCCTGGCTGTAAGTAATGAAATAGAATCCGCTGGAGGCGTCAATGCATAATTTGTACTTCAGCTACAAAATTATTATGTACTAAAAGGTTTATTTGAAAAGAAAAACAAGAGTCAAACCGATATTTATTTACTAAACACAGATTAGGTAAAAGACGATAGGTTACGAGGTTAATAAAACGAAACATGCAAAACTGGATTCGATAGCGTAGCGAGCGAAGAAATTTTCCAAGTCAAACAAAAAACATTGCGAAACAGAACCAATGCAGAGACCGAAAAAATCACACATACGATACCTATTCTTGAACACAATGAGTTAGTAGAACCGGTGGTAATTGAAACCAATGACTCATTAAAGGGGCAAGGGGCAAATCTCCAAGTTTTGTCGGAAGCGGCCTACTAACGCACGCGTGACGTCGACGAGACGACGCCGGCGCTGCGTCATACTACAGACTACGGACCGATGTATTTTAGATTTGTTTTGGGTAGAGCTTGAGAAGTATTTACTGCGAAGTGTCTGACTATGGGAGGAATTTCTGGTAGCTTTGTTAGGGAAAATTTATGAATGAGCGTGTTTTGTTTGTGATTGATCGTTTGGAGGTTGGGTCTAGTCATCGTAATCTTTTTGACCTATATGGTTAAATGGTTCATATATTCATGATTTTAATATGTAATTTATTTATCAGGTATGTCGTTTAATTTTTTTTTTTAGATAAGACGACTATCTTCATCATTGTGTAGTCTAGCTTCGCATGTTACTTATGGCTATTGACCTCTTGCATAACCAGCCTATAATGTTCCCACTGCTGGGACACACGGCCTCCTCTCTATGAGAGGGAATGGGCTACAATCCACTACGCGGGCCCAGTGCGGGTTGGTAAATGTCATCATGTCACATGCCTTCGAGTTTTTGGTTCTAGGACATGCCGGTTTCCTTGTTGACCTCTTATTTAGCATCAAAATATCCGCCCCGATTCTGTAGCAGACCGAAAATATTTGATTCTAAAACGTTCTGAAAATATTCGACCAAGTTACAAACACCAGTGTCCTTGATAGTTTCTTTAAAACACAGCATTTGACATTGCACAGGACATTATTATAACATAAATATTTATACTGTCTACATATATTGTTTCCTACTTGTATGGTAGCAGAACAGATGGATTCACAGTCACCATTGTAAATACATGAGCTGGATTTTGAGCGTTATGGTTCAAGACTTAGGGTTCGATTTGATAAACTTCGTACCCACCCGAAATTGTGTTTGTTTGGGTTCTGTTTAGGGCTGGCATAGAATTTAGCAGCTGAATGATTCGACACGCTCTCGGAGTAGCAGTTGAATAAGAATATGGAAATTTGCTTAGACTTATTTCACGTTAGACAGGCTGCGGGCGTTGTCTCTCACCGGTCAAAGATGTGAGCTTCTTTCAGTCACTTCTGTTCAATTTTTAACCAAACAAATAATTGCACTACGTCATTTTACAGGCTATTGTAGTTTCTCATTGTATGTGGATGAAGTAAAACTAGTATGATACGGATTTTGCGCGTGGCGTTATGTACCTAAATGTGGTTTCTACTTAGCTTTAATAGATTAGACTGGTGGACCAAAACTCACCAACATAATATCAACACTGCATCATTCGGTCCCTGCCGTCTTCAATTTTTTTTAAGCCTTTAATAATTGTAATGCAAGCGGATATATGATATTTTATTTTCCTTTATGTTCTTTATATGAATCACCATTGTTTACAATATAGTTAATACCTATATTAAATCTTGTGGCGACCCTATAAGAGTCGCGACACGCAGGCGACAACAGTGAGTCGTTGCGCTAGGTCGCGGCGACAGTTTATTTTAAACCGTTTTGACATTTTGACACTCGTGAGTGTTTATTGTAGGACGAATGTCTGACCGTCGATGAGGTCATTATTGTAATGTTTAACCTTTGAGCGTACCTGCTTGTTTATCATATAACATTACGCCTGTAGTCTTAACGGGTAGGTAGAGAAAGTACTCCCGTAATTATTTCGGTGAGGTATGAGTATATATTCGGGGCTGCGGAACTGTTAGAAAGAGATACCGTGGCCCCGGAACACAAAGGGCGATGAAGGAACATGGATGGGTTTTAGTCAATAAAAGTCTGACACTCCCTCCTGCTCCGCCCAGAGCGGGAGGAGAGTTATTTGATGATTTCCCATCCGAAAATTAAATAAATAAAGGTATGAGTATATATGGTAATGAGGTAACATTATAGTATTGTATTAGTACTAGACTTTGAATTAACAAATTTTTAACGAAAACCCAATAAAACATGAATATTGAACACAAAAACTATAATTTTACTGGTCCTTTCTAAAAACTTAAATACAAAAATGTGAAATTATATCTCTATTTTATTGACAATACGGACACGCTTTGTACCTTATCTAAATCTTATGATAACATACATAATATGGCGCCAATGCGATATGAATTTATATTATCGATATCAATGAAGAGTACGTTCAATACCACACTGTAATATTGAAATGAACATAACATCACGGCATTAATTTCCAGAAAGTTTAGATAGAGGAGT
Source organism: Eugnorisma glareosa (assembly GCA_947578425.1). NCBI lineage: Eukaryota > Metazoa > Arthropoda > Insecta > Lepidoptera > Noctuidae > Eugnorisma > Eugnorisma glareosa. The sequence continues at coordinate 9,966,129 of OX387960.1, read as the reverse complement.
ACCAACTCGTACCTACTACTCCCAGAATTCGCACTTACCCATGTACATACAATTCCAGACTATCAGGCTGCTAAATAGAAATACCTACTTTAAGAAAAAAACCCAATGACTGTTAAGATTCTACTTAAAATAAACAACTGTCAATTTTGTCCATTTACAATTAAACAGAACAACCTATACTTAAAACGGCAGTATAATTAAAATAAGACGTGATCGATTAAAAACCAGTACAAGGTATGTGTCGTTTCTTTTTCCTAATTTGAGTGGCAGTCAATCGTGCAACAGGTTATTGAGAATAAATCGAAAACCTTATCCAATCGTATGACTTTGACCTTCATTCTAGCTACAGTTATTGTTGTATAAAAGTAAAATGTCAGAAACATAACAAGGCGTTTCGGTTTAAAATGGATTATTGCATGTTTTTCTACGCCTGACTTGCTCGCTTGAAGCGTATTTGTACATGTTCTCACATGTCAACAGAACTAAGAATAACCAACGTGATACAGGGTGTAACAGGGCCCTTCACGAAGCCGTCAACCAAGCATTAATTACATCAAACTAAGTAACTTTACGCAAAAATTATTGCTGGGTAACGACTTTTTTTTGAGGGGTCGCGAGGCGTGAGGTGTTTAAAGTAAAAATCTTACAGCTATACATCTATACATATAATAAAACAGTAAAAAATCTGTGTCTGTACATTGAATATGAAAAAAATTGAGGGGGTTTGGAAACAGTAATAGAGCACGAATCCAAAAAAAATGTACTGTCTGTTGGTCTGTGTGTCTGTTTGTCTGTTTGTTTGTAAACGCTAATCTTCGGAACTGCTCAACGGATTTAAATGTTTTTTTTTGTTGTATAGGTATTAAGTCTGGGCAACATATAGGCTATAATTTATTTTGGAAATTGGAACACCTGATGCAGACAGAACCGCAACAGACCAGCTAAAGTATAAGAGATATAAAAATGGTGCCATAGCAAAAATTATTCCACGTGAAGAGCATTTTCTGCTGTGAGAATAAATTTGAAGATCTGGGACACCTGTTGTGGAACTCCAAAGCCCAGCGACATTATAACGTATTAAGGAATGACGTCTTAGCAAAAGTTGTTAGGAATAGGAATTTCCAGTGGACTTACAAAAATAATAAAAGATCTGGAACGTCTCTAATCGTCTCGCTCATCCCGTTGTTTTCTTGTCCTTCCTTAGAATTCTATATCAGACGTTTCAGATCTTCGATTTTCTTGACGACCCCGTTGTCGCTGGCATAAAGTTACACCTTTATAACAAAAAATAAATAAATAGACCTACATAATCAGCCTTTAACTTGCCCATTGCTGGGACATGGTTTCGTCTCTGTGAGAGAAATTCACCACACGAGCTAAGTGCGGACTGTTGGATGTCAGATGTCCTTGATATTTTTAATAGACCTACATATGGAAATAACTAAAGCTATGAAAAGGAAAAAATGTTTGTTTAGGCTGGAGTCAGGAGTTTGTGATTGAGCAAGAGTATCTGCTGGGCCTAATCGAGCATTAACCTTATTAAATTAATAAGAATACCAGCTGTCCCACTGCGGGGTAAAGCCTCTTCTCATATATAAAGCAGGCACAAGCATTCATCACCACGCTTGCTTAAAGATGGATTTTCTATTTTGCATTTTAATTTTCTTCACAATGTTCTTCTTTACCGATGTCAGAAATGTCCAAGATAAACTTAGAAAGCTCAAATATTTGAAAAAACATTTAAGAGTAAATTAAAATAAACGTCTGGTTAAATTACCACACGTTTAAGCAGTGCAACGCAAGCGCAGCTTATATCTACACCAGAGACCGGTTCATACCGAATTAACCTACGACCCGTATATTTCTTTTTAAACTTTTATTTAACTTTTATTGTCTTTTTTCTCACGGTGTCACACCTTAACCTCGTTTAACAGCACGAAATATATTTTTTTGTGCTTTCGTTTATGATAGTAAGGCCAGTATATTATGACACTGCTAGGAAATTAACAAGATTACCAAACAGCGTAGGTACGTGAGACAACCTAAATTGTTTTTTTAAATTCTGTAAACATTTTCCAAATTTAAAATCTGATTTGCTTATGGGATGGATTGCTGAAATAACACCAATCAATTAGATATTGAGAACATAAAACATTGAAAGGTTTTCAGAAACCAGAGATAATGGTTTTAAATTGCTTGTAAAATAAGAAAGAGGTTTCATCAAAGTCAAAACATCTATGTCAATTGCATCACTTTTAAACGGTTGAGAAGTCGGGTAGGTCAGAACGTTGAAGTTATTTGCCCTTTGCTGATCGTAAATTTCTATGCAGAAGTACGAGTAAGAAACTTAATGTTAGTTCCACAGATATAGATGTACCTAGATAACACAAGAGCACCTACTTCGCGTGTCCGGCTTAAGCATTTTATGCTTAACGTGGCTACTGTTTCAACAACAACGTTAAAATTCAAGACATTTAAATAACAAAAATTAGTATTTTGTATAGTAACTAAATAGTTCTTATGACGTCATAGTAGGTCGTCCAAAAATGGCACGCTTTTTTTTTTTTTTTTTTTTTTTTTTTTTTTATCGATGGGGAATCATCAAATGACCCCTCCCGCTCTGGGCTGAGCAGGAGGGAGTGTCAGACTTGTACTGACTAAAACCCATCCATGTTCCTTCCTTTGCCCTTTGTGTTCCAGGGCCGCGGTATCTCTTTCGAACAGTCCCGCAACCCTGGAAAATGGCACGCTTGGTTTTCATACGGATCGTGATACTTGCTATATACAGGTATATCTATATCACTCTAAATCCATGCCATTCTAAAAGCAATAACGATGATAGAAAAGTCTAAATCTATTGATTTCATATTCGCTACTGAAAAGCTCATTGTGCTCTGCTAAAAGACATTGTAGAAATTCAAAAAGCTTTGAAAGAAATTAGCACTTGGCTCTTTGTAGTAACAGAAATACAGGTTATTTTATTTGATCATAATATTTAAGTCTATGGAACCGCCTTTTAAGATGTCCATATATACCATGCTGTATCTACAGGTGTGTCCCCAAAATTAAAGCGAAAAAAGGTCATGCACGTGATAGTTCACTGTAAAACCAGAATTTATTTATATTCTTGTCTTTTGTAAGCTGTTTTTTGTGAGTTAATAAAACCTGAACAAATGCTTATTATCCTGCCTAAGTTGGAATAGTCCATCAAGCGTAAATTGCTTATTGTAATTATAGGCGATAGAGTAAGACTATTAAATTATTCTTAGGAACGAAATTGAAGTCAAAATTGAGTGCCCTGAAGTGTTGATTTGTGTAGATCAGATAATTGCAAGGTTCAGAACAAAACCTTAGAGTAAAATTATGACATCGTAATACATAAAATGTTTTACAGAAAAAAAAAAAACAAATGTAATGTTTATGAATTTTTGCATTCATAATTAGAATCTGTCGACATTACAACCCGTTTATTGCTTAGATGTTCAGAGTACGATTATTATTGAGCCAGAATTTGTTATCGTCATGTACGTAGCTTTTCCAATTATTCTGGGCTGGCTATTTGCTTCCAATATTACCAAGAGGAACCGAATACCAGTATTTTACCAAACAACTTGACGTTTGGATATTTTTTATCGCATATTTCTGACTATTTGCTGCCTAACACAGATCTTTCAGTTCAAATGATTCCAGGTAACACTAAGCCTACTCTTACCTCCTTCAAAGTCCCATTATACCACAAACCTCAAAAAGCCCGCACAATAAACCACCTACCATTTTACGACAACCAAACAAAAGGTACTTTCACGCACCCATCAACAGCTGACCGCAAAGCATGGTGTTTTGACAAGCAAACCGACGCGGGCGCAGCTAGTATGTCAACAATAGAAAGGGCTCGGTCACGCCTCTTACTAAGTAACTGTCGTAACCGCTAGGCGCGGAGAAAACGTGGTTTGGTGCTAGAGTTACATCTGATGTACTTTGTGATGCTGGTGCTACTTTTATTATTTTCTTGGGATATGTTTTAGATGGCTTCTAAGGCACAGTTATTAAGTTGTGTCAATTTAACGGTCAACGTATGACTGAGTATAAGTCCTTATTTGTCAGTAGCTCTCTAAATATCCTCAACTTTGCGAAGTTCAGATTGTATTGTAGATCCTTCTCAACATCTATCTTGGGTGTTTTTTTTTTTCATGACTTCTGCAATCCACTTTATAGCCTTAGTACGCGAATTCTTATAGCGCTTCTGATATCATCAGGGTCTTTGACATTTTTGACAGCCAAAACTAGCACTTTTAACAAGCCATTAATATCTATTTCTTTACAAAGCTTACATAATATGTTAGCATACAAAATACATATTATGTAGATACTAAAAACGCAGGAGTGGGTTAACAAAGATTATAATGGCTTAATATCCTTAGCTCGAAGCCAATGACCTATTTATTGCTTACAGCAGTTACAGCTGATTTCAGCTTGCGTGGGGCGACATACATCCCACATATAGGTACCACGTTTTTCTTTCGCACGAGATGTCTAAATGTCATTATATGGTTGAATTTGCGAGATATTAATGTTTGTGGTGACAGATCCAGACAGATTGCTAATTTCACATCTGTTTCTATACTGCCAAACCGGCGACGATTAATGAGTTGAAAAAAACGGGCAAGTGCGAGTCGGGCTTGCGCACGATGGGTTCCGTAATATTATCTAAAAAAACACGTTTGTTGTATGGTCTGTTTTTAGTATTTATTGTTATAGCGGCAACAGAAATACATCATCTGAGAAATTCAACTGTTCAGCTATTCCGGTTCATGAGATGCAGTCTGGTGACAGACATTCAGACAGACAGACGGTCAGTGGAGTGTTAGTAATAAATAGGGTGCCGTTTTTACCACTTGAGTACGGAAACTTAAAAATAGTCAAATGCGTGGGTATTAAAAATAGACCACCCATAACAGGCCTTGCTAATTCATTCTTAGTAAACATTAAGACATTTCTCAGTTAAACAAAACCTAAAACCCATAACAATAAATAAAGCAACTTAATAGCCCATATAGAACAATTCACCCACTTTCAACTGAAATAAATTAACAACGGTATAAACTTTCAACCTTCAGTTGCGTTTAATCTTTAAAAAAGAGACATAACAATATTTTATATCCTTGCGCACATAAACGTTGGACGAGAGACGAATGAAAAGGGGGGAAATAAAAAAGAATAACAGATGGCGCCGGTGTCGCGTCGGCGCCTGCGCATGGTCGCTTTTTAACACAAAACAGAATAAAATTCAGAAGGTCTGCCATTTGCATTTACATACTTTTACAGATTCTCTTCATGTAATATTGAACCGCACGACCTTTTGACCACTGGCAACAATGTCACTTCGATAGTTTTGTAGCCTTTAGGGGTAGGTAAAGACAGTTTTGGGAGTGCAACTGTTAATGCGGCTGAATGTACATCAAGCTACTACAATCAGTCAAATTTCTCTAATAGATTTTCAACTTAATTCACTAAAGCATTAGGTTTAAGGTTGATCGGGAAAATTTGAAAGTTTCGGGTAGCTTGATTTGCTGGCGTCTGTACTTCTACTCTCTAGGCTCTGCTTATCTTTTTGTACATAGTGTAGAGGTTTATGTAACGAGCAGTAGACTCGCATTTGAAAATACTACTTTACTGTAGATATTGAAAGGTAATATGGCCACCGATGGGTGAGCCTGAACTCCCTGAAAAGTAACATTTCGTTTCAGACTTGAAAACCACCAAAGACGATAATAGATACCAGATAATATTATTTAAGTGTTTTATTCATAGTGAGTCTCGTGTGTCAGGAACAGAATCGAGTTGCGAGTGACAGTGGTAGCGGTACTAAGTGCAAAAAACTAACAAGAAATAAGGTAGACCGATTTGTCTGCTCATAAACACCCACCCACAATAACTTCAGTTTATCCGTGATCATGGTGCTTGCAACAGCGCCGAAATATCAGGAGCTCAAAATGACAGTAAACATGGTAAATACGAGTATCCCGTTTCTAGTGTTAATGATAATATTTTATTCAAGTATTGGCGTGACGTCTTAGTAGCGTTTGTGACAGATTGGCCGGAGGAAACCGCACAGAGATAAGGATGGAAGGCTATGGAGGAGGCCTTTGCCCAATACAGGACAATACAATACAGGATAAGAAAAAAAATTGACAGTAATGGACCTTCTATGTGAACTTTCTTTTTCGTCCCGTTGACGCCGCGCTGCTGCAAGGATATTGCATGTTTGTAATACACACGCTAAGGCCGACTTTCGTGAGTTAATGCAACTACCTACCTGTTTTCCGTGATAATAATATTCATTTGCATATAACTGTATAATTTCCTCGAATAAGTGAATTAATTAGGATAAAAATATATTTCAGTGGAGTAACTGTAGCTTATAATAAGGGTTATTGTTTATTTATTATGGTAATTAGGGTCAATATATCAACCGTATAAATATGTTAATAGGTTGTAAAATGAATGCTGAACAGATGTGTAATCATAAGCGGTCTTAATTAAGACTACATACAATAAGTATTATGAACTTGTGGTTTGTTCGAATTTCACAATTATTGTTAAAAACGACTTCAGTCTTGGACGTGAAGGTCCATTTTGCAATGAGAAGCATGGAGAGGTGTTTATTTTGAATTAAGAACCACGGTCGCCGTGGTGTGGTTATTGGTTTAAAAAATTATAAATCACAATTGTGACAGGATATCTATAGGTGAGCCTCGACTTCGTTTTCACATAATCCAATCTAAATAGCATCATCACGCGTGTAATGCCCGAAGGGTTAGGCAGATTGCTTCAGTGGCAACACACCCTTTCCACCAGTTACCTATAAGTCCCATGTAACAAATCACAAAATCCAATCCTACGTATAACACCATCATCTGCCAAGCCTTTTCCCAACTATGTTTAGGTCGGTTTCCAGTCTTATCCGATGCAGCTGAATACCATTCTTTTACATGGAGCGACTGCCTATCTGACCTCCACAACCCAGTTACTACTACTGGGTAATACAATACCTTTTGGTAAGATTGGTTGTCAGACTTTCTGGCCACTGATCAAAGCCTTCTTTCTGGCAAAGATCTACAAATGACAGCCGGAACCAACGACGTAACGTACTTTCCGAGGCGCGGAGGAAACTCGGTATTTAATGGGCGGTCAAGATCTTCCAGCCACTGACTAACCTAGGCAAGCGCGACTTAACCTGAAGTTGACCCGAAGTAAGTAAGAAGCTAGAGTAAAATATTAATTTACGCCAATATGAGCTCACTATCACATTGAACAACAACCTTGACGCTCGAATCTCGTAGATAAGATCACTTAAAGATTTGTCTTTTTATCACATTATGTCATCCACTTGAAAAGCCAAGGTTTTCTCTACTAATATCAAAGATAGTATGATACTTCAACTACTTGCTTCTCGAGAGAAGCAAGGAATTTGCGGTTGTAGCCAATGTTCAACCAATCAGGTTTTATAAACAGTATGAGGAAGTCGGTGCGGTTTACGGTGTTCCGGCTTTCGTACTGTTACACCAGAACTGGAGATAATGCACTTGGTAATGTGAGTGAGTATTGCTTATTTTGAAGATAGATAGTTAGAATACTCTTACATAACATACCATCACGCCTTGTGATCCCCGAAACGTTGGGCAGAAGTGTAACCCACATCAAGGCTGCGGGACTGTTCCAAAAAGAAACCGCGGCCCTGGAACTCAAAGGGCAAAAGAAGGAACATGGATGGGTTTTTACGTCAGTACAAGCAGTACAAGTCTGACACTCCCTTCCGCTCCGCCTAGAGTGGGCGGTGAGAATGACCCCTGTCATTTGAAGATATCCCATACAAAAAAATAAAGATGTGTACCCACATTTCGCCAGTTATGGTCCATGTAATAGGAGGCGAGCCTATTGCCATCAACGGGGCACAAATCCAGACTCCGTGGCTGCTACTGAGAAAGTCCTGATGAAAAAACCACCCCACTTTGCCCGACCCGGGAAGCGAAACCAAGACCTCATGCTTAGTAGTCGCGATGGCGACCACTAGACCGACGGCGACGTAGCAGTCAGAATACTCTTAATTACGTATTATTTCCTAATCAGAGATTTCGCCCGGGTTACCCGAATGAGAAATGTCTTTTTACCCGACTACGGCCAAGCCAAAACGAAAGGTTATGATTTTAGCAGTCTATGTATGTATGTTTGTATTTACGTATGTTCCACCGTAGCGCCTAAACTATTCATCCCTAGTTTGATGAATAAGGTGTCAATAGATTCGTTATTATGGCCCGGGTAAAATAGGCCACAAACCCAAAAAAAAAAACGATTTTAATTAGAACGTGATTTTTCAGTACTTTGTCGGGTTTTTAGTGGATGTGTGTTCGAACTCATAATTTATATTTTCGTAATAATCATACCTAACATCTAAAGAAATAGCGAGCACTAACCACTCCTTATATTTTTGGCGTTACATACATCTAAACCTTACTAATATTCTAAATGCGAGTTTCTGAGGATGTATGAATGTTTGTTACTGTTTCAACCAAACACTACTGACCGTATTTGGATTAAATTTGGCACAAAGATAGTTTTTAACCTAGATTAACAAATAGGATATTTTTTATACCGGTGCGATACCATGGAACAAGTACACACGCGGGCGAAGCCCCGGGCACAAGCCAGTTATCCATACTTCGTTAGAAAACACCCATAGGAGTGTCAAACTATGGCCCTTCTAAACTACTCACTCACAAATTTCTCAAACAAACCTTCCATTCATACCAATCATACATTTCAACAGCTTCATACCTAGCCCCACAATAACTGTAATAATCTCCAACAGCGAGAATTACAGTATTCTCATAATATTACCGCGACTCACGCGCATGGTTGGCCCAAGTACCCTATGTACATAACTTCAGAAGATCAATTCCATACGAGTGATGACAAGCGCACGCACACGTTTTTGCAGACGTTCGGTGATCTCGGTCCTTCGGTCGAACGTCAGTTGTGAATACGCTTGATGCGATCGCGATCGCTGTACGACGCACGTGTCTATGTTACGGGTAATGCTTGGTACCCGGGTAAACTTAGTATTACCCAAGCTTTACCAGTAAAGTTCGAAAAGTAACTCTGTTACGGCTTATAGTTATAGCCAAAGTACGGTTATACCTAGTTCTAGCCGGCTATACGTAGGTGCGGCCGGTAGCCGGCGAGCGCTGCATCCAATTTTTTTGCATCCAGTAAAAAGCCTAGACATCCAAATTTAAATTTATTTTAGTGATTATTCGGAGCTTACCCAAAAGCTTGGATAGTACTAAGTTCACCCGGGTAAACCTAGGTTTACTTCTTCTACCATTATCCATAACATCTATAAAGCGCAGGTCACACAGGTTACCAGTCTTACCAAGATATAGCGGGTTGTGGAGGCCAAATAAGTAGTCGCTGCATGTAAAATACTGGTATTCAGCTGTATCCGGTTAGACTGGAATTAAGCCAGTCCCAACATAAATAGGATATGGCTAGACAGGTAATGATGTAGCCGAACTTCTGCATCTATTTATTTGCGCGTCTTGCCAATGAATGACGCTTGTCTAATGTAGGCACGAGAAATGGTAATAAAGTTACACCACCGTGCACCGTAGGAATGGTAAAATGACGCTGCTACGATTACTGGGAAATGCTATTAGTGGTTACGGTGAGGAATGTTCTAGTTATAATTACTGGGCGAGAAATGATCTAGAGGTGTCTACTTTTTTACGGTCCTACGCTTTTTGGGTAATCTAATCAGTAGATTGTGAATGAATGGGTGATAAATATTGCAGAAGGAGATGGGGGAGAGCTATCACCAGCTCTTAAAGCAGTAGATATTATTTTTATCCAATAAATCACCCTCGATGGTCTAGCTGTCTATAGCCACAGTATAGTAGCAGCCACCCCGGATTGTTGATGGTTGAGGTTGATGGCAACAGGTTAGCCCCCTATTATGTGGGATTTAAACGTATTGGCGAAATGTGGGTGTGCTACTAGATGTCGATGTTACGAGTATGTTTTGCGGCGTTTTACGGCGTATTGAAGCGCGTTCGAAACTCGTTTGACGTGCGTACAAAGGGTAATTCGTCTGCGCGGGGCCTTATTAAATCAATGATAGACCATTCTGACACTATTACAATAGCAGACTAAGGCCCCTGTTTTTTCGCATCTGCATTAGCTAAAACTAACGCCCTAATACACAGCGATCACCGGAGCCTGTTTTAGTAGGTAATCAGAAATTGTTAAAAATAATTCATTCTGACTTTTACTTATTCCACCAATGAAACTTGGACAAAGTTTCACTTGAAAAATAAATAAATCTTCCAGACTGGACAAAATCTGTGTCCTGTTGCTTAGGTAGCAACAGGACACAGATTTTGTCCAGTCACGTATCGATAACAGACAGTTCACGCTACTCAAATCCGAAACCAATGGAAGCGTAACTAAAATAACGAAAGAAAAAAACACGATGCATCATTTTAGAGCTCACGCGCTTTTTAAACGCTAATCACTCCTATCTTATTATTCCAGAGCGTAAATAATTGGGCATTATAATAGCACAAGTTAAAAACTCGTTAAACAGAAAGTAGGCAGATATCTACTATGAAGTACTTCTTAAAATTGATTGAAGAAAAACTCGCACACGAATGGTTCCGTATAATTTTTAACATTACAGTACTTTGTTTAAATAGTTTGATTAAAAAAACCGTTTCTTGTATTGTTCTTTTAATTTTTAACTTTATTTAATTTTTATTATTTTTGTTATAGTGGCCAAAGTAATACACGGTTCAAAAGATACAGCACTGTGACATACAGACGGTCAGTGGTGTCCCTTTGGGCAGGGAACCCTATAAAATTACAAGTAACATTAAGTCTTGGCTTCGTACTTGACTATGTAACTATGTTTGTAATCATTTCTGCCTACCCAACCACACTGACGACGCATAGGAATGTCTAAGGTGTTTGAAATTGATGTTTGTACACACAGTTATTGAGGTAGAAACCACATTGAGCTTACTGAGACGTCAATTAAATATAAGCTACATGCATGGGTAGGCCCTGTTTTCCATTGAACAAGAATTTGTGTGGACGACTACGACGAAACCCCGAAAACTGAAAAAACACGCTCTAATTAAAATCGAGGTTTTTTTTATTCAGTTAGTAGCCTATTTTAGCCGGGGCCATAATAACGAATCGATTGTCACCCTAGTCATCAAAATCAGGTGAATAGTTGAATAGTTTAGGCGCTACGGAGGAACATATGTAAATACAAACATACATTCATGCATACTTTTGGCTTCGCTGTAGTCGGGTAAAAAGTGACACCAATCTAGCTATAAAACTGATAATTTTTTGGGGCAAAAAAACTCTATGGTCAAAAAAAAAATTGGTGATGGTGGAGGAATATGTTTCTTCTACCAAGTCAACACACTACTACCATCTAGTATTTGCCGCAGTAGGCATGTATGTACTGCCGAGTTCAATGACTGTCGACCACTTTTCAACCTTATCACTCAGGACATAAGGGTAAAAAATGGTAGACCGTCAGCTCTCGGTAGTACAGACGCCAGCCTTGATGTGCTATTACAATCTGTCAAATTTCTTTAATAGATTTTCAATTTTATCGGAAAATTTGACAGTTTCAGGTAGCTTGATGTGCTGGCGTCTGTACATAAGCAATTGATGTGTTCTCATGAACATTTTACCATCACAATCTACCAAATAAATAAGGATACGGGTAGGAAGGTGATTTGGATGAGACTTCTCTTAAATAATACTGGTAGTCAATCTTTTCAGATAAGTCATAATATTATGTACAATACCTCTATAAAGGAATCTCCTGGTATACCTATTAAGTTCCTGTTCTAGCTTCAAACATATCTAATATTTCACTGCTTTAACACAATCTATTCGAACAACATAGTATCTGGTAACCTAAAATCACTCCTTGCAACGTTAAAGACCCCAATTACTTGGCTCTGGCGTGTTCAAACTAACTCCGAGGTGTATGAACGCAAATTATATCAATTACCTTTCATTATTACACCTATATTGAAAGTTATTATAGAAATCTAAAGGTCAGACGTAATAAAAATACGTGGCCCAGAGCCCTGTGATTATGGGAACTCGACAATGTGAAACGTGTTGCTTTTCATACTTAGTAGATACTTATATGTATAGTTTTATTGCCCTAAAAATGTTAATAAAAACATGAATATTGAACTATATATTTTTTACAGATTAATTTTGAAGCAGGAAGTTTAATGGAATCGATAAATCAAAGGTCAGTTAATCGTTGAAAAAAATTAGCCCTTCAAATATGATAGTTCAATTTGGCGCATGATTGCCTCTACTATGTCAAGTTGTTAACTGTAAATTATAGCAAAAATATTTCAATGAAACTCAAAGCAAATCGTGAGACAACGCGGCGAGGAGAAATCTGCATAGGTACTTGTCGAGGAACAGCCTGAAGCTGTAGAACTACAAGTAATGCAAGAAATATCGAAATATATCGGAACTGTCTCAATAAATTAGCAAGTATGAAAGTTTACGGAATTATGATTAGTCAAAATGATTTATCAGTTTTCCTTAGCAGGACATGCCCTACCTCCTTCCCTCCCTATCCTGCACAGCCACCGGCACCTTTCAGAATTTATAAGAAGCCAACCATTAGAGAGCAGCGTTGGCCCAGTAAGAGCAGCGGTGGCCCAGTGAGAGCAGCGGTGGCCCAGTGAGAGCAGCGGTGGTCCAGTGAGTGCAGCGGTAGCCCAGTGAGAGCAGCTGTGGCCCAGTGACAGCTGCGGTGGCCAAGTGAGAGCAGGGGTGGCCCAGTGAGTGCAGCGGTAGCCCAGTGAGAGCAGCGGTGGCCCAATGAGAGCAGCGGTGGCCCAGTGGTGGCGGCCCCGACTTACGAAAAGTAACTCGTGGGTTCGAACCCAGGCAGGCGCATTACTTTGTGTAATTTTTTTCACTGCACTCCAAAACGGTGAAGGAAAACATCGTGAGGAAACCGGCATGTCCTAGAACCAAAAATTCGAAGACATGTGACATCTACCAACCCGCACTGGGCCCGCGAGGTGGATTATAGCCCATTCCCTGTCATAGAGTGGAGGTCGAGTGTCCCAGCAGTGGGAACATTAAAGCTGATTATGCAACATTAGAGTTCTGCAGGTGGCTTACTAGGCTGGCAATATTTTAATGTAATCGACGCGTAAAGAAGGTCACAATAAAAGCAAATCTTAAAATGCAGCACGTTACTTAGCAACGATAACATCATATTGATTCCAATCAGGAAGAGAATGCAACGGTAAACATTGCCAAAGCGATTCACAACCATACATATCTATTGTCTTGTACCTTATTGTAAGTCAGTTCCGTTACCTGCCAATGTCTATGATCCCTCTAAATAAGTCGATGACGGAATACTCAAACTCAGTGACAACCAGGTTCATGAGATGAGATAGCTTTTAATGATCTAGATCAAGGGACAGAAAGGCCAAGAAAACAATAAGAGTGTTCTTGAGTAATATCTGTGTACAGACGATAGCCAAGCCTGAGGAGCTCGTGGCTAAAGAACAGCCGCTCGAGTCCATTTTCACGTTAAGCCACGCATGCCTAGGTTGGTCCGCGGGTGGGTGACCACCGATTGCATACCGAGTTTCATCCGCTTCTCTGAAACAACGTGAAGCCGTTGTTGTCTGTCATTTGTAGACCTTTGACAGTCGTTACAGGTTAGTCAGTGGCCCGAAAGTTGGACAACCAGTCTTACCAAGGTGTATCGTATTATCCAGTACTAACTGAGTTGTGGTGGTTAGATAGACAGTCGCTTCATGTAAAATACTGGTATTCAGCTGAATCCAGTTAGACTGGAAGCCGACCCCAACAAAGTTGGGAAAAGGCTAGGCACATGATGAGGCGCCAGCCAAGCCTGTGCAAAGTTCATAACAAACCCAGCTTGCTTTCTCAATGAATATCATCCATCATCGATGAACTATGAAGGGTCATCATCGGAACCATAATTGTTTTCGATATTGTTAGGTCTTTCTTGGATATTGCTGACCCTGTGGCCACATGCAGAACCAAAGCCAACCCTAACTTTTTTCAACACCGGTGTCCAAGTATCTTCAGTAGCCGGTGTCCGGTTGCCCAACCGAGTCTCGCATTACGCACATTTATTGCCATTAGCGGCTTGTCTCGATAGAGATTGATTGGTGAGTAAAAAAGTAATTGCCTTCGTGGCATAGACGCCGATTTATTAATGCATACCGATGGGAATGAGGCGATGGTAATCATTCAACGGATAGTAGCTGAGGTTTCGAAATACGACAGTTGTTTAGATGTGTTTGGGAGCTGTGGTTTTGAATATGAGGTTGTCGATAAGCAGGTTAAGAGCAAGGCGTTGCATTTAAACTAAAATACCTCAAATTTCTCAATTCTGGCCGATGTTCATTATAACAGATGATTTAATGATGATTTTTTAGGTAACACAAATACAAATACTACGGTGCAAATACTATCAGAAATATTGTTCTGTGCAATTTATGATAAATGAAGGGAGCTATCAAAGGGCCTTGATTTCTTTAGTCAATTTGTGAATGGGCTAATTATTGTTAGAACCAAATTAGTATGACCAAATAAAACAAAAAGTAGCCATTAAAGGCTAAAACAATCACAAACTACAGGATTTTAAACCTTAAATTATCTCTGCAGCATTGTCTCTGTATGGCTTTAGAATAATTTCATATTAGATATTTAATAAGAAGAACCGTTACAACGAATGGAACAGACACTGTAAAAGGTACATAATATCCATGGGAACGTAAAGCCGCAGGGTCACATCTATGGCATAATACCGTTTAGTGCATAATCAATTTCGTGAAAGCCGACCACGATTCTCTCTTGGAAGTGTGACTGTGCTGTGTGGACGCTCAATGATGGCCCTTTATCATCCAATTATCATAGTCGTGTGTTATTTCGTATTGGCCGATGATAATTTAGTAGATATCGAGTAGGACAGTAAAAAAATAATATTATAGAGGTACATTAATACACCTGGCAGGTGTCAAAGCTAATGAAGTACTAAAGACAAGATCTATGAGCGTTCTTGGCATGGCTTGCTTTGCTTACGATTATTTTTTTCGTTGACCTACAAGAGCAAAAGAGACAAGAACATGTCTAAGTCTTAGTAGGTACTCAACAACTTTTGTAGATGTCGGTCTAAGAGCTTGATTTTTTGTCATCCTATTTAGTTGCCAATTTCAAAATTATGTAGCTTAAACCACCGTACTAGTATAAATAAGAAAGCAGATTGTCACCAAAAATGTACTACTGTTAGCTTCATAATATAAGAATTCGGTAAATGTATCTGATTTGTTAAAAGCAAAACTTTTGCACGGTCTCGCAAAGCAAGCTAAAAATCCCCCCAAAACCTTACGTAAACACAAATATTCACGCATCCACATATCCCAATCATATTTCCTGACACACAACTCCAACCAGTCATACAGTTTCGAAAATCCACAAAACTTTATGGTAGAACGAAAAATGTCAAAAAACCGACTTGGGCAAACAGTGCATCGGTGAAATGTTTGCCTGCAGTTGTGTGGTGAACAATACGTCTATTTACCGTCTGTGAGCCTAGTGGTGCGTGCCACTGCTGTTTGTACTGTAAACATCGAAAAACAGTGAAAAACGGGGAAAAAGCTGTACTCCGATGTAACGAAATTCTAGTCATTGGGAGCTTTATGTAGTTAGACTAGCTGTTGACCGCGACCTTCGTTCGCGTGAAATTATTATTAAAAGAATATTACTTCCCTTTTTTAATCGAATTTTGTTACCAATTTTAAGGGTTTTATTTTGTTTGTCACGGATCCCTTATTATTATTTTTATAAAATAAAAGTAACCTATGTTAGACCTTATAACATCAGCTATCTGCCAGTAAAAGTCCCGTCAAAATCGGTCCAGCCGTTTCGTAGATTAACCGGAACAAACAGGCAGACAGGCAAACAAAAATTTAAAAAAAAATGTGTTTTTGTTATAAGTACCTACCGTATATATTTTCATTTATGCATTCAGTAAAAACCAGTTATTTTGATATTACAAAAAGACACTCAAATTTTATTAATTTGTATAGATATAAAGGGTGTAACAAGACCCTTATTGTTAAGATTCTAAGCAGCTTCTCCTCGTCATTGCGTTAATTTTTTTGTTCTAGACCATACCTGGGAACCGTTACGGAGATGTTGAGGGTGAAAGTGCCAACTTTTTCGCAAGTTTTTTTCACACACAACACATGCTTTTAATGTTCTAGACCATACCTGGGGAACCTTCTAGTTCCGGAGGTATTGGGGGTCAAAGTTCCAACTTTTTCAAATGTTTTTTTTAATACATGTTTTTAATGTAAGATTTTGACTTTAAACACCTCCACGACCCCGGTACTATTCAATCCATACATTACCACAATGTTTTGAGTGCGTTACATTGGGTCCTACAGTAAAACGTGATTTTTCACCCCAAAAAAAAGCAGTTTCCCAGCAATAATTTTTGCGTAAAGTTACTTAGTTTGATGTAAATTACGCTTGGTTGACGGCTTCGTGAAGGGTCTGTCTATACCCTGTAGATAGTATGCAACCCTCGTGGTACACTTCGTTAACGCTTTTTGGAATAAAATGCATGCAAACAGTGTAAGTACTAAATTATGGACGTAGCCCTGATTTTCAGACATGTTCTAGTAGGCATTTCATTTCGGGGGGTTTTCACTAGTAATTTTATTTCACCTGCAAATGGGATGTCGTCTATTAATTTCCCTATTTTATCGCACCAAAACTTTTAACAGGGACTTCAGACTTCAAGGAGTCGTCTAATCCCATTATGATCTGAAAACCGTAGGTAGGTATTAGGTACTACAACTAAACCTACAACTCGGCAGAATCAAACATCCTCCTTTCCTTCAAAATACGGTAAAATTCAATTTCGCAACGTTTGATATTTCTGGTAACGATCAACAATCGTCAGAACACATCGTAAAGGCGAGTTGTGTACAATTGTTACTGTAACTAACGCTTCCGGATTATTCTCAGAGCCCAATGTTGAGCTAAACAAGCGCAGTGTAGAGCATGAGTCAATGAGAGATCAGAGGCATGCTTTCATGCCTCACAGCACAATAAAACAGGTATTTGGAGTTTAAAGGTTGTGCTCAAAGTTAGATAGAGCGTCTTCTGGCAAAGCTTCAAGAACTGATCAGACAGGATGACGCAGAATCAGTAGGACGGCCCACCTAGAATGATCTGATGATGCTTCAAGAACTGATCTTGCAGGATGACACAGAATCAGGTAATAAGACAGCGGAAGCCAGGCTTGCTGTGATGGTAGGATCAGCTTTAACTTCCTTCAAATGCATATAATATAGTTATTCCAACACTTTAAAATCTTCGTTGATCTGGACGCAAAAGTAAAGACCAATGGGTCGAATCCGCAAAAATAACACGTTGGACTAAAAACAAAATACCTACCAAAACGGCTGGAAATTTTGTCAAAGCTTCGTAGGTATCTTACGAGTATTGCAAGAGTATCATAAAGTAGTCCCGAACAATTGCCATAGTGGCACTTGACGTAAGAATAAAAGTCACTTACCAGCAAAAGGCACATCGCACACGTACTCTTCGACGCAGTTGTCAGTGTTCCCGCTCCTGTCAGTAGCTCCACTGGCCACTGACGCTGCTGATGCTGCTCGGAGGAGGTTCACCTCTGTCTCCGTCTGACTGTCACGGAGGACCGACCTCCTCTTGTATTCCTAGTGGGAGAAAGCTAAATGAGCACCAGTTTGATGAGGATACGTAGGTAGATATTTTGCTTATACTTCAGTGCACGGTGCACTTTGTTATTTATTACGGAGGATGTGCTAAAGTAGCCCGCGAAATTCAAATTTTCTTAAGTTTTTTGCAAGTTGCAGGTCGGTGTCAGGTTGTATGTTGATGGCAATTATGGCTGTACAGAGTTATAGTCACTCAAATCATCAATACAACCCTCTAAGTTGAGAGTTGGACCATTTCATTAAAAAGTCATTCGATGGGATAAGAATGGAAGAAAATTTGAATTTCGCGGGTTGGATTGGCGCTTCCACTTTAGCTTTAGCACCATGAGACCATACTTACTTAAGGAACCTTGACCCCTAACAGTGCTGAAGGCCTAAACGCCTCGGCAAATGTACACCATCGTCGACATGACAATGTGTGACAGACGCCTAGCACATCAAGCAACATCCGTCAAATTTCTTTAATCGATTTTCAACATTATCGCTAAAGCATCATGTTCAAGGTTAATTGGGAAAATTTGACAGTGTCGAGTAGCTTGATGTGCTGACGTCTTTACATTGTAGTAGATTTATTATCGACTCGCTAAGGTGAGACCAAACTTGAGAAAACTGACCACTACTAGTTAAGCATTTAAAACCTGTTCTGCTATGGTAATAGCTAATGTCACACATTTTAGAACCAACAGCTGTGTCCCAAAATTCGTTGACATTCTCGATAAGGTAATGGTGATGCCCGAATGTTCAATTTTAATTAACAGTCTATAAAAATGTGGTTTTAAGTATAACGTTCCGATTAAGTGGTATAATCTAATCAGAAGCGGTTTATGGATGAACGTGGGATCACATACGATTACCTACCACTAAGTAGGTACGAACCGCACGTGATCATAGATTAGACGCCTTATTTCTTGAAGGCAGTGGCATGCCACGAATACATGCCAAAAAACGGCAAGCCCATAAGGCCAACAGACTGTTCGCCTAACGTCATGAAGAGTTGTAGATTATAAGGGTAGTTCACCAAAAGGGCTTAGAACTTAAGTGGCATAGTCGATCGCAATTTGTGATGTTTTCTTCAAAGTTGCTCGCCACGATGAAACTGGCATTTATGGATTGGTTGAAGAAGGGCTGTTAAACACTGGCGTGACTACACCAGAACCCACAGAAAAAAATCAAATGCTTATCGCCATTAATGTCCAAGTCCAATGAAAAAATCAGGGGTGCGTGGAAGTGGACTGCCGGGGATCGAACCCAGCACTCCAAGGGCAGCTGTTGATCATGCGACCACTAAACCAACGATGCAACCAATCAAATTACCTTATGAAAAAATCAAAATAAATTAGATACCTGAACGTAACTTAGAGCTAAAAAAAAATAAGGTCTTCAGTATTGTATTGTATAGCGGGCTGGTGTCCGCAACTCCACGTCTAAGCGCGTATTTTGCGTCTTCAGTAATAAAAACATTGGGTGTGGTTTTCACGAGGCATTCAGTAGCATTAATTTTAGCGATAGCCTCAATAATGACGATAGGAAAAGATATGGTGCCATAAATATTGTAATAATGTGCATTTTATTACAAAGAGAGACAGCTGGGTATAATTTTACAAAATATCAGTCTGATTACAATTTGATATTTTCATCTATTCTGTTGTAAGCTGATCAAGACTTCATACCATGCATAATTTTAACTTACCTCATTTTGAGCTACAATCACTGTAGTGGTTTGTCGTAATTTTTTATTTTTAACCGACTTCCAAAAGGAGGAGGTTATCAAGTCTGAATTTTTTTTTTTGTTTGTATGTTCAGCGATATCTTCGCCAATTGTGAACCGATTTCGATGATTATTTTTGTTTGGTAGAATATTGTTTCGATGCTGATCTTCGGAGATATACTTTGGAACTCTTCAAAATTCAAAAATAGACGGCATTTCTGTCGTGATTGCTGTAATCGCTTGGATGTTTATTGTTTATACAACATCATATCACGCTTGTATGCTCTAGGGGGTACGCAGATGTGTACTGTACTTTCGACAGTTAGTTATGTTAAGTTCTATTTTATTGGGGATAAGCCTAATACCATGAAATGTTTTGTTAGCGGTTCACTAATGTTTCGCCAAAACTCTTTTGACAATATTTTAACCGACTTCAAACAAAATGAGGAGGTTCTACGTTTGACTGTGTGTCCCATATGTTCACCGATTTCTCTACTAATTGTGGACCGATTGTCAAAATTCTTTTTTTATTCGAAAGCCTATACTATTGAGGTACTCCTGTTGTCACAAAGTTAGAATCTGATGATGGGATCCCAGGGAAATCGAGAATAACCCTGACATTTTACAATGTTATTCATATAGGTACTTTCTAACGATATTTGTACCTGATAATCATTATCTCATGTTGCTGAGCTGATGATGGAAAGTATAAGTCAGGATCTGATGCTGATCTTCGGAGATATACAATGGAACGCTTCATTAATAGACAGAAAATCTGTCGTGATTGCTGCAATCGCTTGGATGTTTATTTTTTACACAATATTAGAACATAATAACACAACATATCGCCTGTATGCTCTGAGGGAGTACCTACGTAGACGTGTACAGTACCTACACCCAGATGTCGATAGTTAGGTATGAATGATATAAGTTACATTTTATTGGGGATAAGCCTATTACCATGAAAGGAGTTGTTAACAATGTAAAATAAATGTATAGCAAATATTTGTGTAGAATATTGAAACTAAAAACGGAAAAATAAAAATAAATATTTGAAAAAAAATAAAACCGACTTCAAAAACAAAAAAACGTGGAAAAGTAACTAGCTTCAGAAGGTGGCAAAAATATTCAATCGAACAAACAAAAGTCACCGACTTCTGAAGCTACTTACTTTTCCACGTTTTTTTGTTTTTGAAGTCGGTTTTATTTTTTGCAAAAAAGTTTTTTTATCTATACAGTCCTTCTGTGTTTATCAAGTTTAATGTCTGTTTTATTTCCCAACTGCAAAAAGCTGGGTGGTAGAGTAATAGCTATGTACCTACCTCCTCTACTACAGCGATGATATTTATCGAGCTGCAAAGTTCCTATCTGGACATTTTACTTCTTAGTAGACTAGGTATTATAAATGTGAATGTTTGTGAGGATGTATTGATGTTTGATACTCTTTCACGCAAAAACTACTGGGGGTTACTATGACGTCATAAAGCAGGAGTAATTCCAGTGTGGAAAGAGACAGAGCGTTACAGGTCGTCTAGCGCCATCTCTTTCCCACACTGGAATGAATCCTGCTAGAATACGTCATGGTAGGCCCCCTGAACGGATTTTGATGTTTGGCACACAGAAAAATTATAAACTGAATTAATAGATAGGATACTTTTAATCCCGGTATAACCCTGTAGGGCAATTACCGAACTTCACGCGTGCGAAGCCACGGGCATAAGATAGTGGTTCATAAAATAGGGCCTAAATCGAGACAATTTATCTGTCAGGCAAACTTTAAATTAAAAAAAAAAACCTTTGTTGTCTTTGACACATCACAAGAAAACTTCACAGCTAAGGTATATTTAACAACTACCATCTAAATATAACTACATAATGCCATGTACTTACTTTTACCTATGTGTCACGAATAAACATATTTGAATTTGAATATAATCTACCTATGATTTATCTCTCAACACGTCTCCACTTTGATTGCGAATCAAGAACCATAGAGCGCTGATAATTCCCAGTCTTGACGTAACATGGTTTCCTACTATTTGCAAGCAGCGCAGAAGTGAGATTGGCCTGAATATTCTTGACAACTTGAACAGCGTCCCAAACGTAAATGTAGACAGCTTTGGTTGTATTTTGTAGGAAGATCGAAATAAGACCATATTGTTAACAATTTGTGGGTTGGTAACATAACATCACGCATGTAATCCCAAAAGTTAGGCAGAGGAGTACCTATTAGTACACCCACAGATCGCATTCCAGTTAAGTCCCATTTAAAAGGCCTATTGCCATCAACCGGGCACAAATCCAGACTCCGTCGCCTCTACTTAGATTTGGATTTGAATTCCTGATGGAAAAACCCAATAACACTTTGCCCGACCCGGGAATCGAACCCAGGACCTCTTGCTCAGCAGTCGCGGTTGCGCCACTCGACCAATGAGGCACTTATCTTTAGTTGGTTAGTTTAGTACTTAGTGATTTTAATGGTTTTGCTTTTTCGTCTAAAGAAATTACTAGTTAGGAATTAAACTGATAAAGCATACAAATTATTTTGCTAATCAAATATTTCTAATGAAGTACTAATGAGTGATGTTTGTATTTTCAAGAACACCTACAATACTATTTATAACTGGGAAAATTGGACAAAACATTCATCTCTTAAATGTTGCTTATACAGAAACAAAAAAAAACCCCTAAAGACTACATAAAATAATTAACAAATTAACTCGGTGTTTGATGTCCAATCACAGTGAGGCTTGGCACTGCAACCAGACGACCGGATCATTATTGCTATTCAAGTCTACTCAGGCGGAAGCGAACGGCTGTTGCCTTACTTTCGAAGTATAATCAGATTTTTGAATAGTCCATAATATAATTTAGTTACCTACTGAGGCTACCGATAATGTAATGAAGTTATTATTTTCTACATGGAAATAAAACAAAGTCGCTTCCCGCTGTCTATCCCTATGCATGCTTAGATCTTTAAAACTTTGCAACGGATTTTGATGCGTTTTTTTTTAATATATATATTGTGATTCAAGAGGGAGGTTTATATGTATAACATTGCACCTGTGCGAAGCCGGGGCGGATCGCTTAGTAAGTTATAAGATAGCTTTTATGTGAACAAAAATAAATAGAATTTCAGTCTAGAGACAAGCGACTAGCAACTTCTACGTTGATTACGTGTTGCGATATGCATTTAGTCAGGCGTTCTAATTTCGCCAAGCCAAAGATTTTTTTTAGGTGCATAAAAATACGACAATGATGTGCAATATAAAATCTAGTTGTAAAACAAACGTGAGTGGGGAAATATCTGGCACTAAAAAACTAAGCCAAAAGAAGAAATGCAAATAATAAAATAACAAATTCAAATAGTTAAAATATAATTTTATTGCGAAACTAAATAAAATAAAATCAAAATTAATACATAAAGCCTTAAATAACTAAAATAAAATAATTTCACATTTTCGTCCGATACATTTTGGGTAATAATTTCAGTCTAATTGTCTTTCCAAATTCAACATAAGATAATACTCAAATTTCGATGAATAAAATTAAAAACTAAGGAAATAACAACTAGGTACTGAATATACTGTCATGTAGGTAAAATATAACACTTACTAGTACATACAGGGTGTAAATAGACCCTTGGCAAAGCAGTCAACCAAGCATTATGTACATCAAACTAAGTAACGCAAAAATTATTGCTGGGAAACGACTTCTTTTTTCGGGGTGAAAAATCACGTTTTACGGTAGGACTCAACGTAACGCACTCAAAACATTATGCTGATGGATGGATTGAATAGTACGGGGGTCGTGGAGGTGTTGAAAGGAAAAATCTTACATTAAAAACATGTATTAAAAAAAAACATTTGAAAAAGTTGGAACTTGACCCCCAATACCTCCGGAACTAGAAGGTTCCCAGGTATGGTCTAGAACAAAAAAATGATCGCAATGACGAGGAGAACAAGTGCCTTTCGGCTTCGCTAAGTGTCTTGTTACACCCTTTATGAATATAGTAAAATCGTTTTGTGAAATGCTGGGGAATTAAATACTTAGTAAATTCAGTAGGTTTAACAAACACTCACTAAATGCGTCAATGCTAGCACCATAACAACGTAAATAGTTGTAAAAATGGAAAACATTGCTTTAAGAAATTCATAAGGCACTTCATAAGATTTTTTTTATAATCAACTCAGTCTTAACTCGAGTCTCAGTAAGGCAATGTATATTCACTGATCTATTTTAAATATAAGTCATTTTATTTTAAACATAGAAGTAATATCCAAAACATTTTGGAAAGCTCTTTTACTATTAGAAAAAATGTTGAGATATTTTCTTTTCCTGTAGTTAATAAGGTTTTAACCAATGTTCATCCAACATATTGTAAGTACATTACTTCTATGTTTGCAATCTAAATATTATTTCATGACAGCATTCCTCAAAACTATTTTAATCTTAGCTTAGAACTAAAAATAGCACCTTACGGAATACTTAAGCAAATAAAATATTCTATTTACAGACAACACTAATATACTATTTAATAATAACTTTAGAGCACCATAATTGAAAAAACCCCTTTTAAGGAAACTACAATAATAGAACGCTGTCTCTTTCGGCCATGGTCATTTTCAGTACAATAAAATGAGATGGCAATAGAGAAGCATTCACAAATAGGAGTCAAAGACTAGGGCGCTAAACAGGGATACCGTTTTATAAATATTTTATCATCAGCTATTCACTACGTCACCCTGCGACTTTTTTCTAATTCTTATCTCTTCTACAACCTCCATAATTAGCTGAAATGTTTTAAAATAATTTAAATGAATTTTTAAATTAAAAGAAATAAAATTACTAATAACATGCTTACATGCAAGGTGCTTTGTGCTTGGTTAAATAAAGGTGCCTAAGGGTGGACAAATTAAGGTGTTTTGGACGTAACGTTTGATTTCAAGTCCTAGGAATGATGATTCAAATACTCGTAAGGATTTCCATTGTTACATAAAAGTAGGGTTAGTCACAGTAATGTTAAACATTTTTGTTTTACGGTGCCATGAATGGTATTTTTTGTTTTAATAGGAAGACAATTACAATATCTAAATATAGAGTTTAACTGAAAAATACTACCTAATATTTACAAACATGATAACAGAAATCATAAAATTATCTTCCTACTAAAGCAAAATTTGAAGAAATTTCTTTTTGGAACCGATACGAGTACCAATATCTGATAAACAGAAATGATAAATAATAAAATCAGTAAATAGTCATCATTTCTACAAACTGACAATCTTAAACAACATGTACTACAAACTATAGCAGTTCTATTTAGGACTAACCTGGCTCAGTGGCCTGATCCTCTCGTGTATGCAGTTCTCAGCCTGCTTAGCAGAAGGAGGCGGATGATCAGGCGTCGGTGGCTGCTCATAATGCGTCGGCGACAACGGAACCGAAGCCCTCTTGCCCTCATAATACCGCTCACAGTCGCTCGGACTATTCATCGACTGATCGTCTAACAAACTTTCTAAGGAAGACCTTTCTTGGTTGGAATACTTTCTTACTCTATTGTCAGTCATTCTCTGTTCATAGTTTTCATTTGAAGGTGTGAAGTTATTTCTTCTTAGTTTTCTTCTGGGGTTCTGTTCTTTGATGACGACGTTTTCGTACATAGCCGTGATGGCGACTGGTTGTGGGCGGTGTTTGAGGCTGGGCCGTGGGTTAGGAACTGGGGCTACTCTGGGGGAGTTGTGGTTCTCTTCGTATTCAGAGTAGGATAGCTTGCCGTCGACGTATTGGTCCACCGACCGACCGTGTTTGAGGTAGTGTTTAGCACCCTGTAACAAAGAATTGCGGACATTAGAAATATTTTAAGCGATTGTGTTGATATACTACTCCTACATCATGGTCTAGTTCCCAAATCGCTGCTATCTATACTAATAGTTGATTGCATATTTTTTTCTATTGTCTCTGGGTATAGATTTCTCAATTTTAGGTCTCTCCTGTCGATGAAGACTGCTCGATCTTAGCAATGAGGTTAATACCAACTATTTTACGAAGACCACTAATAGTTGATTGCATATTTTTTTCTATTGTCTCTGGGTATAGATTTCTCAATTTTAGGTCTCTCCTATCGATGAAGACTGCTCGATCTTAGCAATGAGGTTAATACCAACTATTTTACGAAGACCATTGCTCTAAATTGGCCCCAAAAATTTACCTTGAATTTCAAGTTCACATATCTAAGCTAAGGTTAAGGTTCTCTAAGCATAAGTAGTCACGTTTTGTTACGAATAACTCTACTATTTATATGAAAACGTGACTTAATATTATTGTTTAATAAATCTCATTAACATTGACCGTTCCACATTAAAATTCTCGTGCACTGCGCCTGACTTCATATTCGGTCGGAGTCCGCGCATTGGAATTGTACAAATCGTTCCTTCATTTGAAATTTAGATTTTCGTTTATGGTATATTGTTGATACACACACAATTTTGAAAACAAGAATAAGAATATAGAACAAGAAATGATGAAGCCGAAGTAACGATAAATAAAGCCAGGCCGTATTTTTTTTTGTTAGATTTTTTTTAAAGTGAATTATGACATCCGAGACTACTGGATTTGCATCATTTCAAGCCCTATTTCAAAGTATGCATCATTATGTCTTTTTTTCAAAAAGAACCCCCTTTCTTCTAGTTAAATAGAACTGAAATTGCTTTTTTATCGAAATTAATTTAGTTGTTTTTTTCTTTTAGGCTCCAGTTCTACGTTCTACTACTACGTTAATTTAATCTCTAACATCTTACCTTGCAAAATCCTTTGAATGCTATCAAAAAACAAAGTACTCTACAGTCTACCATAACAAAAATTACCTGTATATCATCCAAATCGTCTTGACTCCTCGCATGGGGTCTCAGCTCATAGCTATACCCCGAAGAGGGGGAGTTTGCGTGGGTGGGGGACACTGACAGGTTCCTCCGGGGAGGTTTCTTGGGAGGGGTGGGCTGCAATACATACGAGACGTGTTATGGTGGTTGTTGGTAGTTCAGGTTGTAAGGGATTTTGGGGTGCATAGGAAATTTTTGAGCTGGGAAATGGGAAAGATTTATTCCCATCTGTTTTCGTACCCATTTCCCAGCTGCAGGAGTAGGTCTTCGTCTGCCTAATGTTTTCTAAAGCCAAATTTAATTGGGATTGGCTTCCAATGTAACCGGATGCAGCTATATTCCTATATTGGTATAGGTGGATATACTGTGCAAAATAGCTCTCAGATTGACAGCCACAAAATCAATTTGGCATAACATCATTTTTATGAGACTGTCTTTATAATTTTCTAGTAAAATAATTTTCTGGCCTATACTATTCCCAGTAAAGTCGATCTAGTACCCAATTTTATTTTACCTTCGCAGTCCTAAACAATGCCTACATAAAATCTATACTCGAACATACAAATTCCTGATGTAAATTGACGATACAAATGAACGTTAATGAGCAATTTAGAAGGCTGCCTATCTACGAGAATAGCAATCAAATAGGCGTCTATTTCTGTACCATCTCGTTGTCATCGCAGAAGCGAGATAAGTGCCCGCAATTGAGTAATAGGGAATTTGAATAGCGATGAGGATAACATCGTATGATGGTGCAAGTAGTGGGAGGACGAACGGATAAGAAATCTTGTAGGCGAATAGTAACAATACTAAAATGTTATATTGCTTTTTGTAAAAGACGCTAGAACAAATATTTTCGTCAGACAAACAATGTTTACATTGCTGCGCGATGCCGATGTTTTGACCTTCATGTCAGTTTTTTTTATGATTGAGGATAAACTTGAAAAGCTTGATTCAGTGCCAGAAAGTGCAACCAGAAATCGGAAAATGTATGTCTAAGGAAGATGACGCAAAAACGAATAAACACGTAATTGAAATTCTTAAGTCATAAGACAGATATTTCTAGAAAGTTATTACATAGTTACTACAAACGCAAAAAAAGGAAGATTTCTCTTCAAACCGCTACTCCCTCTTCAATTGGACAGCATCATGTGGCCCAAGTGGTCCAAGTAATTCAATCCTGGGCCGCGGATGAGGGGTAAATTGGTTGCAGCCGGTCACTGAATGGACAATTTTCTACATAAAAGCCCATTAGCCTACAGATGGTGGACTAGCTGAGATTATAGGCTCTCTGCTAAGGAATGTTCTGGTTGATATTATGATGGATACCTTATATCCTACTATTATACTATAGGAGAACTGTGTATCAATGTAAATCCATGGGACGCTTCTACGGGAAAACTTGATGAAGCATTTTCGATCAATTAATATACTTTTTTATTGCCTAGAATTTTTATGGGCACTTAGATACAAGTATAGATAAGCAGAGTCAATTTTGCAATAGTTTTTATCTGTGTAGCAATTGATTACAATACCATGAAAAATCTTGTAGACTTGTATAAGTAAACGAAGCAAAAATATCACCAAGAACATGATCATCATCATCACAGAGCAGTCAACTGCTAGACTCAGGCCTCCATTCGCACGTCATTCAACTCATTTGTCGGCAACTCTCATACAACTGCTACCAGTCACCAAGAACATGATGATGATTAATCATATATCATCATTCACCTGCCCTGATCACAATTGATTTGAGATCGGCGCAGCATGTCTTCTTCTATACCACCTGTTTTTTTTTTGATATCCCATAACTCTAGGATTATATTCTGTAGGTAAAAATAATACTAAAACTCCTAGAATAGGTGGTCCAAAAATGCATCGTTTCGGAGATATCATCAATCATAATTAAATTAGGTCAAAAATTGTCACCAGTATGACGAATCTTTACTTTTGCAAGGTTGCCAAACTTCGCATTAGTGTAGTAAAATAAATAGTAAAATAAAATATGTAGGTAAGTAATTCATTTTTATTCAAACCAATCATTCATATTTAAAGCTAAGAAAATGCGACGTTGTCATATTTCACGTAAGGGTGTTTTACATTAATAATCGTGACTTTGCCGAATTATTTTGTATGAAAAATGAAAAAAAAAAATAACGAAGGATTGGAACATAACTCATATGTCAGTTGATTCTTTGATATGGCCTCAATCATACCCTAGAGTTATGGGATATCAAAAATACACGTTGTATATACTTCTCTATTACTCGTCATCCCATCAACCACCTCTTTTCTTGCCATATCATCCTTCACACAGTCCGTCCATCGCTTCCTTGGTCTTCCTCTACTCTTATACCCATCCACAGTCATACTTAATGGTTAGTCACAAAAGCCAACCTAAATCGACGCGTAGCCACTGCCAGTACCAAAAACCTCAGCGAATTAGCTACGGCTTGCTCGAACAATACAAACACGATAATGCATTTAATCGGTCATTAAATTACTACTGAACCCATTCCGAGTTAAACGCTGCCCCATATTACGGCTCCGTTTACAAATTCACTAATTGCAATAGTAAACTGAGAAACAGTAAACAGTGTATAAAACCGTAATGTTTACGTATAAATAAATGTCTGTTCTTTGGTGTTTGGCCTATTTACGGTTTTAGCTCAGTTGTGAAGTGGTGCAAGATGATGCGTTTAGATAGAATCTTCATAAAAGTTATTGTGTTGGCGTAAGCGATAACTACTTCAATGGAAGAGTCAAAGATGGCCCTATCAGAATACCAGCGCTGTGACTTTTTTTTAAATGTAACTGCACCATGCTGATTTGGCCTCGCACAGGATCAATTTCACTTGTTTTATCTTTTAAAAATGTTTACTTTTTTATATAAGTTTTATAGTTAATTCAACCACTTTTTTTGTTTTGTCCTGTGTGAGTCTAATAAATATTTTTGCATTCTTTCTTTCTAAAGAAGAAATTGCCTTATTGGCCGGTGATGATGGCCCTAGTAATAGAGAAGAATGGGTGAAGAAGACGTACTCGACCCCAAATATAAATTGGGATAAGGAAAGGAGCGTGACGATGACCGATCTTGGCAGACCATTTGGTGCATCAAATCAAATAGATTTTAGGATGTTCAAGGAGGTGTTCGTGACACTATTGGCTAAAAGCTGACCAATATAATGTTGGATAACATACAAATAAGGTTAAAGTTACACTCTGATTGTATTTTCCCATCTATTTGTGGATGTATTTGTCATTTAATCGAACTGTTAATAGTCTACATGATTTTGAATTTGGCTTAATTTGTCAGGTATTTATGCTTTTGACCGAAATGTACCATTACCAATTAACAATTTTGTAACGATAACCCACTTATCAATAATTAAAATCTCCACATGTTTACATATTACACTATAACAATGATCACGAACTACTTTCCATGCATTTAATTACGAACCCAGCGTGACCCACGTACCCAACCTAATTTCTATGAACCATGCTTTCATAGCTTCCTAAAGTGTATTCACGTCCTTGTTTCCAATTGATATTATTTCCACTGAAACGAATTCAACTTTATGACGGTAAAAATTAAGTTAATTTCAGGATGCCTTAAAACTTTTACAACTGTTAATAGTTTTAGAGCAAATTAAACTTTGTGTCGGTATTAACGTTGGTTTTCGGAATTCATGTTTGTTTACATGATTGGAAATTAAACCACGACCGTAGTATAATATGTTACGTCCCTTGGAGACTAATATTTCGGGGTATTTTATAGCTACACCTACCTTAACCGTTAACGCCAATTAGTTCAGTCTAATTTACGCGGAAATGGGAGTTTGACCGATGGAAATTCGTGGACGTAATTTGGTTCCTTTGAAGGCTTTGACGGGTCGCCTCCCGTGGCGATCGATTATTTTAATTTTGTATGCTATTAACAGAATATCAATGGAGCTTGATGAAGTAAAGATTATGTTCAGTTTATTTTTAATACACCAGTTTGTTTTTCCCTACGAAATAAAATAAAATCTTGTACGAGAAGATCTGCAGTCTCCACTCTTCAGTTGTTGTCAGTAGGCGTCTAACATTCCGTCCCCAATACACTTGCATTGGACTCCCTCGATCAACCAAAACCACATGTTGCATTTAACCAAAATGATGATCTATTAATCATTGAACTTAACCGATAAAACCTACCTAGAAATAGAACCAAACAGAATCTAGGTCACATCCCTCAAACCAACAGAGATCAATGCAAAATCCATTCTGGACAAACTCGACCTCCCAACAAAATTAACACATACAGCAGTAAATCCCAAAACAATACAAACACGAAAATTTCAAAGCTTCCTTCCACGAATCCCGACTTCAAGTACGAAGAACTTCAAAGGGCTAAAGATACAAATTGGCGTCGCAAGCGCAACGTTGATGCGAACGACAGCGATTAATATGGCGCCGGAACACGCCATTGATTTGTACGCGAGATATTGACCGTGACCGATGGGGCTTGTTGCATGTGATCGATGTGCCGACGAAGGGCCTTTTACAGACAGTAATATTGTACCTTGTTATAAATTGTTTGAAGTGTTAGTCAAATTGTCTAGGTACTGATGATATCAGTGAAGAAGAAGAACTAAATGCACGAACCCCAAATAAATTGGGATAACCGCAGGAGAATGATGATCAATGATACCCATCAACTTTAATAAGTCACACAAACTGAAACACCTCCTGACTCTTTGTGCTACTTCACCTGCACTTTGTGGAACCTGTCCGAAGCAACTGGTGAAGCTGTCGATGTGTCAGAGTTTTTAGGGAAGCACATCTAGCGACAATAAAAGAATCATCGATACAATGAAGAAGAAGAATGAAAAGACGCGGACAGAAATTTAAATTTTCATGAGGTGTTTGTACGTATCATTGGCAGAAAATGAATAGAATTTAGAGCTTGTCTGACAATAATCGACAGAACTATGGGAGAAAAGACTATTAGCATGCTCACTGAATCTTTTTGAACCTAGAAATTCAAGGCCATACCGCCAAGAAACATTAATTTGCACATCTTGATAGCCTCATCAGAATTTATGTATTTTTAATTGACAGTATGTATATGGTCGAAGAACGAGACCGATAAATGGTCTTTGAAATCGTACTGGTAAATACCAGAATCAGTTAAGCTAAGTGCCCATGTGTACCTCCTCAGTTTAAACAAAAACATTTAAGCTTAAAACCACTTTCCTTCTTTCTCCAAACCGATATTAATCCATCAACAGGAAAGATATTTCCGTATATTTATGCAACATCGATATTATGACGTAAATAAGACGCTGATGCACATATTATTTATTATTTTTCGTAAAAGCTGTAACAAGTCCCGGTAACCCACATCTTTACGATGAAATCATCTATGTATCCGAATATTTTTTCATAGTGCACAATACATACTAGATGGGCGTTTGGTCAGCCACATGTGGATGGTGAAATCATTAACTGACGACTGTATGATAGGTAGAAATAGTTCCATTAATGAACCTTTTATTGTTCGCTGATTAGAATCTTAAATGGAGTCGGTTCTTACAAAACTGTCAAGGAAAAAATAATTCATGAAGAAGCGGTACCAAGTAACTGTACCAAAGTTTCGTAGTTACCGCTTCGTAGGAATGCTGGTTGATTTTCTGCTTCGCAGGATTTGCTGTTTTTTCGACCAGTCATTGAGTAATTTAACTGTTTGCCTTAACTGGCGTAAACGAATTTGATGATTAAACGATTGTTAACCCCTGACTATGAGTCACAACCATCTGAAAGTTCCCACAAGATAATAATTGTTTACAAAACATAATATATGAGCTGTTTAGCAATACCATACTAAATCGAGGATGTAAAAGAGGTCAAGGTCCTCAGATCAACATCCAATCCTAGTAACCTATTTATCGTTGTTGTAAATACATTATGTTTTGTAAACAAATGAGGATCTCATAAGGGGCTACTGGGCAGATCGACTGATCTACAATAGTACGAAAGTTTGCCTTGACAAGATGATGGTAGTCTGGTATCTTATGGTCAAAGATTTGGTTAGCTCATGTCAAGGTAAATTGAAAGGATAAGCCTGGCGAGAAATCGAAGTTTAGGATAACGTCGGTAAGAGAACGACAGAAACAGGTCTTATAACAGTTGAACTTCATAAAGACAAGACGAAGCGAAAGGTGTATGTAAGGATTGTAGCAGGTGGCATTTTGTAGTTTCTACCTTCCCCCATGGAAATAAGGCGTGAGTTTATTTACGCACTGGCACTGACACAGAACGATTAAGATGACAATAAAGGGTGTATCAAGACCTTTAACGAAGCCGAAAGGTACTTGTTCTCTCAGTCATTGTGATAATTTTTATGTTCTAGACCATACCAGGGAACCTTCTAGTTACGGAGATAGGTATTGGGGGTCAAAGTTCCAACGGTTTCACAATTTTTTTTTTAAATATTTTTTTTAATTTGAATACCTCCTCGACCTCCGTACTATTCAATCCATCCATCAGCACAATGTTTTGAGTGCGTTACACTGAGTCCTACCGTAAAACGTGATTTTTCGCCCCAAAAAAAAGTCGTTTGCCAGCAATAATTTTTGCGTAAAGTTACTTAGTTTGATGTACAGAATGCTTGGTTGACCGCTTCATTAAGGGTTTTATTACACCCTTTATTCCCCAAACATTTAAGCAAGTAAAAAGAAAAGCAAAACAACATTTAATTTTCAATAAACACCTGCAGGTATTTCCCGTGGTGAACTGTCAATGCGTGTTCCGCGTAAACATGAATACCACTGGCTGGAAGCCAAACGCAAGATATTTCCGTGCTAAACATTCAGCATCAATGATCACAAAATATCTGCAATTACATCACTGGCTTGTATTTTAAGAGCGGTGATAATAACTGGGTAGGGTAGTCACGACATTTGCTTTCATTGATTTCCGCTAACATAGCGTGCATCGGGTTCAACACTTTTGATTTTGTGTAGGGTGTTAACACATCTCCTCGAAGACGAGATGAAGAGCCATGTGAGATCTTCTCTAAAAAGGCCAGTGTATCTAATCTACGTCTATCTAAGACTGTAAGTAAAACGGATAAGACTCTATGGTCTTTGTCATCGTCATCAGCCAGAATTGCTTATATTCACAGATTACCATCACTTCTAAACTAGATGTGAGGAAAGAATCCTAATGGATTCTAGGTCAAACCCAATGCAGTGACATAAATTTTGAGGCATTTAGGGAGTGTTGTTAAATATACTGAATTTATACATTGAATTTAGGATAAAAATTTACGAAACGTCTATAAAACTGTAGAGTATCTCTTTTATAGTCTTTGATAATGTTATTTTTGTCCACATGTGAAATTACAAAACCTCGGAATTGGGGAATTGGGTTATTGGGCCCTTGACACAAGGTTTTATGGTGTTGTTTATTGTATCTATTAGATACTTCTGTGTCTATGTAATATTCTTGTATCATATGTTTATTTAGGCAAAAGTTTTCATGTCATGTTTTTAATAAGTATCGATTTGTTGATTTCGTCTGCCATTTTTTGTCGGAACAGATAAGTTTCATCTCAATTGTGACCACTGATATAATTGTTTTAGCATCGTCTATTATTATTTTTCCATCAAAATCATATCAGCCGAGAAAAGTCTACTATTGAACATGCGCCTCCTATTCCAATTCCTAAGATTATGCAAAAAACTTGAAACTTACATTGAATTCACACACACTGCAGTTCGCACATTAACACACACATACACAAACAAATCACTCTGAACACACACATTAAATGCACTGGCACCTAGAACCACACAACATTCTGTGATTACCAATTCCTAATCGATAACGCGAATATTTTGATTCTCGATTCGATTACGAATGTGGTGGAGCGAACGCAGGCGTCGGTTTGATACGCGACGGAACGACTGACCGCCCAATTTCTTTGCGTCAACTCATCGCGTAGTCGTGCCATGTGGCCGTCAGGAGATGTACCAGTTATGAACAATGCTGCATATGTAGAACTAAATATAGATAAGTGGCGGTTTAGACGGAACAGTGCTGACGAGATAATGCTATGGAATGATAATGATTAAGGGTCTATCATACTAGTCAAATTGAGGAATATTCGCAATTTTTCGCTATTCTCCCAAATCAAAAATCAGCTATAATGGCTGTCCTTAGTTACGGATCTTCCTGAGACTTTGTTACTGGTATTGTTACTCATCATAACAGGATGTGTAGTCTGCTGTGTGAATATGACAAGAAAGAAAATTAATTCGGACTCTCACCAAAATGCTTGTGACAAAATTCGTTAAACAACTGGAACATAAATTAATCAACTGTCTGCTACACAAACGTCCGATGCACAAACATATGGCGACGTTAATCGCTTTTCTCACGAGCATTTTATTCAGTTTTTATTTGAAACTTAGACGTCATTACGATTTGTTTAGTAGTTTATTTTCGGGATGTGGGTTACTCTCATTTCTTTTTACATTTTATTTTGTACGTTATAAATAAAAATCTGCATGTACCACATGTTTTTGTAGGGAAAGAGCTAAAGAAAAAAGTCACTAAAAATCTTTTCTGTCGGCGAAAAACTCGGTCAACGGAGAGTTTTTCGCCATTTTATCATTTACCTAGCCTTTTCCCAACATGTTGGGGTCGGCTTCCAGTCTAACCGGATGAAACTGAATACCAGTATTTTACATGGAGCCACATATCTGACCTCCACAACCCAGTTAGACGGTGCCCGGCTACTACGATACCCATTGTTAAAAAACTGGTTGTCAGTTTCGGGCCACTATCTGCAACGATTGTCGAAGATCTACAATTGTCAGCCGGAACCAACAGCTTAACGTGCTTTCCGAGGCAAAGAGGAAACTCGGTGGGTGGGTGGCTGGGCGGTCACCCATCCACGGACCAATCTAGGTAAGCGCGGCTTAACCTGAAGATGGACCCGAGCTGCTGTTATCATTTACTCCGATGACTTATAATTTGATCAGTTTGCTTCTATTCTGGAATTACGCCACTGAATGAGTAACAAATAATTACCCTTTTAAACCTCGATTGAGACAATACCGGGATAGTTCTCATTCCAAGTCGTTTGCATTACAATCGACCTTGTCATTTCGTGACAGCATACCGTGACCGCAATTGTTCATTTTTATAATTTCCCTGACTTTGCGTGACACCCAGCGATCGTGCAACAGGTCATCGGGCGGGACAAAACACGAATTAATTACATAGCTGTTGTTGTTGTAATTACTATAAACAACATTAAAATGCATGCCTCGGATTCATTACTCAAACAGGTTTTTACTAATTAGTTTAATTACATGATTATATTTTATGTCTTAATACGACGTAGAAAATATAAAAAGTGTCTTACTTTTTTAAAAGTAAATAGTTTTTGGTGAAATTCGAGCATTAACACTGTCTTACCAAACAAATCTTAATGTCTGCCGAGTTAAAATTAATCCTAACCTATCCTCAGACTTGTTCCACACCAGTCATTTGTTTCTCTAAAGAAACCTTCAAAGAGCTAAACATCGGATTGATGTGGAAGGCAAAACACAAGTCGTAAAGAAAAGATCCTAGTTGAAGAGACGTTATATTCCCGCGGACATTGATGCACAGACCGTCACACGCAACTGCATGATAATCCCTTGATTGTGTTTAATTACAAGTATTTTTCCCACAACCAATTAGGACCTCGTTCATATGACAGCCAAGCAATAAATATATCAATTAGTCCCTGTCTTTACTAACGAACGACCATTCTTAGGCCTTTAGTTCTTGAAACTTTTCGTAATCAATTCATTCAGCGATTCCAACGCTATAATGGTGATCGATCGACCTCAAAAAACCCGATTTCTGAAAGGTTAATTTATTGTATTGAATATAAATCATGTCATTTTGATGTGATGAGTGCTGAAATTATTTAATGTCATACTACAATTGAGTTGATGGACCAATAATTGAAAGGATTGAATATAAGGATAAGGACTGGATTGTATAAGGAATTTAGTGTAGTATATTTAGAATAGAAATAAAAAAAATCCAATATTGATTCGCAATAGCGTGAAATTATTTTTCATTCCTACACACAGTAACATGATAATGAAAATAAGTGAATTCATAAACATTTCGTAGTAATTTTTTGCGAATCAATATCTACTGACAAAAAAATTGATTAGTTTAAAGGGAAAACACACAGATAAGAAATGAATCGTAATAATAAATGTTTGTTCCTTACCGAAACTTTGCTGTATTCGTGATGGTGCGCCAGTAGTAGAGGCGCACAGCTAGAGGCCGCACTGGACACGCTCAGCGCATCGCCCTCGCTGGTCGCCTCATCCCACCGGCGACGCCCCGACCCGCTGCGAACACCCCCGACCAATCCCGAACCCCGCTCAAGCGAAGCACAACCAAGCGACACGTCCGCATTGACCCTCGGAATACCACTATCATCCTCGCACTCAGACGATGAACTTTCAGAACCTTCTAAGCAGATACCACTCTCGTGTTTCGAAGAAGAAACTTCTGATCTGTCTTCGGAATTCTCTTCTACGATAACATCAATTTCAGGTTTAGAACGATTTCCAAATCTGAAAGAATCACTGTGGACCCAAGGCCTTTTCGCTGTGCTTACTTCTGACTTCACTGTCTCCGCGTCTGAAACTTCCTCGTCGGAGTGCAAGGTGCCGTCATCGGAATCATCTGACGAGTCTTGACAAGACTTGAATGACGCGTCAGATCTGATTGTGGTGTTAGAATTACAACTGTGAAGTGACCAGTGACCGGAATATTCCGAGGAGCTCGATTCCCTTATAGGCAAATATACACCAGAAGCGTGCGAAAGAGTAGAAGCGGTCGATGTTGAACTATTATTTAATGATATTACTTCTGCAATGTCTTTGATAGAGTAAGGACGTGCAGATGAAGACGACGACAGTGTGGAGGTTTGTGACATTTGAGTGTATATAGGACTCTCTAGATCAGTTTTCTTTGCACTCAGATTAGAATTCCTTGCAATAATATCATCTAGAGTAACAACCGCGTAAGGGTCTTCCAAATGGCTTGGCACGGATTTATTTTTTGGAATATTTGATTTGGATGCTGTCGAATAAGAAGAAGTGTCTAAAGTAATATCTGGCGTCGAGATACTCCGTTTAATAGCAGAAAATTTGACGATAAAATTAACAGGCGAATCACGTCGGCTTGAGTGTAACGTGCATGTGCCAGAATCACAGTAACACTGAAATGACGAAGATACCATTTCAGATTTGTTTCTAAGTGCTTCAAAGTCTATAGTAACTTTTGCATCTTCAGCATAAGCATTGTTATCTAGAAGGTCTTCAGCACTACTGTGAAACTTGCGCGGTCTGGGCCTACAAAAGCATAAAGCAGTTTCATAATAGCTGTCTCTTTTGTCATTAGGGACTTTTGTAAATGGCGGTACATCACTGTAAAGCGTATCTCTATTGAAAATGTAAATAAATTCCTTGACAGTAGGCGCTTTATATATGCAGTGTCCTGTACCTCTTATGTGATAATGAGCTAATGTTTCTTTCAAAAATGCATTGTTCCATTGAGGTAGATCTTTGATTTTTACTGAATTTCTATCTACTTCAATATTTGTGAATGTTCTATGCCTAAAAAGAACCTTCTTTTTACCAATATTTTCGGCCTTTTTATTCGGCATTGTACCAGTCATAGACAAATATAAAGGCTTTTCTTCTGCATCATAGCTGCAATCAACATTTTCTAAAGCACTAGCGTCTGTCACATCCGAAGAATCTGAAGAATTGGAATGTGTTCGAGATATTGTTGATTTCGAAGCAGAAAATGTGGAAATCTTGCCATGTCGAAAAGACTTAGACTTTTCAGATAGTAAAATATCTTCTAGATTAGTTTCATCTACCATCGAATCTGAGGATAATGTGGATGATCGACTACCTATGGATATTTTTTCATCAAAACTATCGTTCTTAGGAATAAAAGTTCTTTTAACGGGCTCTGGTTGCTTCTTTTCTTGAATTACAGCTATATTCTCATACATTGTTTTCTTTTGCACTTCATCAAGAGGTTTTATAGGAATGTGGATTCTTGCAGCAGGTTTTGGTATGGTTTTAATCTCCATCACGACGTTTTCATAAATATTTTCGTTACTATTTGTATTAGCCGCCATTGTATTTCTCGGAGGAGGTTTTGGGAGTGATAATTTCTTGTTGCTACCACCACTGTCAAATTTGGAAAACTCATATGGCTCGTAGCATTCGTTGACTAAGTTGGTTGAATCTGTAGATAAAACTGATCTTCGGTCTTTTTTCTCCCTAGGTTCGAATATAT
Source organism: Eugnorisma glareosa (assembly GCA_947578425.1). NCBI lineage: Eukaryota > Metazoa > Arthropoda > Insecta > Lepidoptera > Noctuidae > Eugnorisma > Eugnorisma glareosa. The sequence goes on along the minus strand of OX387960.1, from coordinate 9,927,280 downwards.
TTAGCTTCATAGTGCTATTAACAGCTTCATTAATATTTAAATCTGTGTTACAGTCTATTTCTGTAATTACCACGGATTCTGGAATAGATTCTTGGGAATCGCTGAGTTCATTGTTTTCCGAGATATTAGGTAAAGATGTTTTGAATCCAGGACAGCTCCTATTACTTCTATTAACGACGGAATCTCTGTTTAACGTGCCTAACCGATCGAGTGATATAGTATCAAATTCATCATTACATACTATTTCACCAGATTCCTCCTTTTTCGACAGCATCTTAAAGAATTTACTATTCCCTATGAGCATTGTGTTTGAATTGCTTTTGTTATCGGATTGTTTCGACTTAACATCGACTTCCGCTTCACTGTTAGATATGTTAGGAGCTGAATTAAACTTCGCTTTCAGGCCCAAGCATTTTGAAGCAAGCTTTTTAACAAAACTTTGAGGATGATTTTTTGTTAGAGACGATGAAGATGGAGATAAAAAGCTTTCGTTATTATTAGTATTTTTCTGGGTCTCTGTGGTTTTCCTGTAAAACACATAAAGCGACAAAAAATAAAATAAATCATAAAAATATTTTTAACTTAAATTAAAATGAAGTCATGAATTGTATTAATTTTTTAGATATTTGCCACCACCAAAAGCCGAAGAGTACGTATAAATGGAAGTAAGAAAAAGGAAAAATAAGTAAATAAATAAAATAACTATGTTACGATCTTTTTTGTTTTACTCTACCAATCGGCAATAAGTTGTTTTACTTGAACCAACTTTTTCTTTAATAAGCCCCCCGTTTTAGCGTCTAATGTCGACGACTTTTCTTGTTTTGATTCATTAAAATCAGTGTCGTCAAACTTGTATAGTTTTCCATCGCTATCCGGCCAAGTTGTTTCCTTTTCATCTTCAAGCATTTTTTGTTTACCATAACCCGACAAGTCCTTTAAAGAAGAATAAATACCCTCTTTGTTTTTCATGGAAACGTAAATATCCTCACAGCTGAAATAAACGTTTTGGCTACCTCCAAGCGGGCGAGCTCTAGCGTTAATCTTTCTTTGAATTTTCAATTCTCGTTCAGGATCTTCATGACAATAACAAGGCATTGGCTTAGCCCTTTCTTTTGTTTTAGTGAAAGGCTGGCCATGTCCATGGAATGGATTTATTTCATAGATATACGAGTAATCCGTGGGCTCATAAAGGCATCCAATATCACCCCGAATATGGACGAGATCGGTTTTGTTGAGTTGAACAGACAATGATCGTTCTTGTTGTTCTGTACGATCCATTGTAACATAGTCTTCGGGATCACATCCTGAATTCCCACTATCATCTTTAGTGATATCCAAAGACACTTCAGGTTTCATACCAGTACCTGCAAATGTAAAGCTCCTGTGAAACGGACTATTAGCATCCATACGTACATAATCATTTTTAGCGGCGGCTCTTGTATCTATAACATCCTCGGACAATTTTTTATTAACATTTTCATATATATTTTCTTTGTCGTAATCATTTTTTTTATCGACGTAATCATTATTTTTATTAAAGGAATCATTGTTAGTAGAAATATTAGAAGCGTTCTCGTTGTTTTTGATAATGCAATCATTTGCGTATATATTATCAGTATGGTCTTCATCAGGTTCATATACAAACTTCGAGACATAGGCTGTTGGTTTTCGAGGAGGTTGTGGTCTCTTTTTCAAATCATTGAAATCAGTTGTAGTGATTATCTTATTTTTTGTCACTTGGTCCATGGTGCTTCGCCTGATTCTTTCACCAGGGTCAACCAGATTGTTTCGTACTGCGTGCACTACAGCACTCACTTCTTTCTCTGAATCGGGGCCACCCTTCGATTTGTTTCGCGATTTAAACTCGGAAATGAGCTGGCTTTGATTTTCTAACAACTCTGTACAAGCAGTTTCTGATGTAATGGCGGTGCCTAAAATCATAAATTTATTGTTCCTGGCTTTGAGAACAAAGCTTTCACTTCGTTCCCTCATATCGACGCTAAGTGTATTATTGACAACTTGTGTATTGTTGACAGCTTGTACATTAGATACGACGTGGTTTTTTATACGTGCCTCTGGTGATGAAGTCTGATTAGTCACATAGATATTGCCTTTTCTATCATTACCCATTTCTGGGGAAGCGTTAGGTTTGGGGTTAAGCATTTTAGCAGTCGGATTATCGCTATAAGATCTGTAAATTAAAACGGTTATTTTGTGTAGGTGTTTGGCTCTTGAGAAAATAATTTAATTATCATAACTTAAACGTATAACATTCAGGAACTGCAATAGAAGGAGGCTTTCTTTTAAAATTTCATTAGGTTTGAATTTCATTCCTTTGAGAGCGTCCATGTTTTCAGTAGAGCTGAAAGTGCTCATCCTTAAGTATTTAGCTCGCCATCAAAGGATGTCGTTGGAGATATTTTTCTCGTGTCACAGACGTCTCACCTAGCTGTTTGCAGACAAAATCAGAGACACGGAACATTTTAATGAGGCAGCCCGCATTCAAAGTTTTTGTTTACAGTCCATTCTTTTGTAAACTTACATGTGATTATTTTTTGTAAAGACGCGAGCGTTTTCTTTTGCACGTAAATTTTAAGGAAAGTATGCATAAGTTGTATTTTATGTAATTGCTTTAGCAAAATGTATAGTGTTTATTCACATGTATTTTTTTTTAATTTGGAGACAGCTTTTACAATCACCTTGATAATTAGGTAAGTATTTAGATTCTTTGTTTAAGTTTTGCGCGTGTACTTGATTTATTACTAACCAGTTATTTAAAATTACCCAAAACCACATAACCATCTAAATTGATAAACAACGACCTCAGTGATTTGATTTAAAAAAAAACGTGTCCTTAACGTGAAACGAAGGTTCTAAGATAGCAATCATAGTTCAAAGGAGGCACGTCGTATGTCGTTTTAATTGAGACGAGGCACTCCAATTAAAACAGAACGTTTTGAACCTGTCCTTTGAGTGAGGTAGCTCCTTTACAGCCCCGCTCACCAACCACGGATCTCCCTTAACAAGTCAACGGACAGATTTAAATAAAAGAAATCGTGCGTGTTAGTATTAAAAAAGATAAAAGATGAAGAAAGAGACACCCCACACCGTGTTAATGGTTTTTGCGTGATGAGTTTTTTGATGTTTTATGAATAGTCTGCTGTGTACTCGAGAAATGCCGCACAGTCAAAAGTAGAAACATTAAAATGATTTTTGTATGGACGTAAAGAAAACATTGCGAATTGTGTAGGATAGAATTATGTTTGCAAAAGACTGTGCGCAAAATGCATTACCTACGCTAACTTGATTCTTGGCTAAACTTCTTTAAAAATATTTTATAAAAGAATAGATACATTTTTGAAAAGATTTTCAAGTCTCAAGTTAACGTAATAGGCTCAACATATATGAGCTATATTCGCATAAACAAAAGTTTGTAGAAACTTCATAACAAATCGATATGCCACAAAATAGTAAACAAATGAAGTACTAACACAGATACTGTTCAATAGAACATTACTATTCAAGATATTTTCAGAAGCACTTTAGACATCGCAGTTCCTATTTCCTATCGGTAACTGCCCCAGTTTTGTTCGCCGCCATGCTTTAAATACATTAGCATTTCATTTGTTTACTTTTATTTTCCAGTACGAAATAAATCGTAGAGCTTCAGATCTGTGTATCATTTTGGACTTAAAGATTATGTAAATAAGACTCACATTAAGTTGTCGGGGCTGTATTGTATGTATTCCTGGCCGGTGGGAAATGGTGGCAAATCTTTGTCACTGTCAAAGTTGCCCATGATGTTTTCATACTCTGTCAAAATTGTACATTTTATTTAAATTGATAATAAGTGTTATCAAAAAATATTTTGTTTTAATTCCGCTTTAACTTCTGAATAGAAGGGATGAATTGAATGTGACTAAAACACTGATGAATACACCTAGTTTAAACCGAATTAAAACCAAATATGTTTGTGTATTATTGTATTCAGATTAATGAATTATTTCATTAGTTACTTACAAGTTATTGTAATATTTTCGAGGACAAAGGAGATCACCCAGATTGGGCTATTTTCAAATGAGTTTCGGCTTCAAGGAGATCGGCAGATCTCTCTTCATGGACCAGTAGCTTTTATACCTACTATTTCTATTCATATTTTTTGTAATTTTTATACTTTTGTAATTATTGTTATTTATTTAAAACTTGGGTATACACCTTCGGTGGCATCATGAAAATGTTTATATTCCTAAGCTCTATTTAATTACTGCGTTTGTTTTAGTTTGCCGGCACAAAAAAATTACCCCGGTCTGAGTAATCTCAGATATTTTGTGGTTGAATAACTTCTAGTTGGATTGCTTTCGACTTCGATATGATAATAAAAAATGTTCATGATGTTATGCTCAACCTAAATAATAAGTTAATTTTCGTTGGCTGGCTTTCGAAAATAGCCGCTGGCTAGCTAAAATAGTAGCTGGGTGATCTCCTTACTTGTTATGAGTTAGGTTTTTAATTTTACGGGAATTTAGTTATTACATTATTATAATATGATGTTAATAAATTAATCACAAAATCTCACATAATAGCTTGTTAAATAGGTTACAACACAAGGAAAATATTATTTGCCTGACAGCTAAATATAGCAATGCGCAGGATAACACAACCATCAATAGGGCTATCCTCTTTTAGGTTTGGGTTCAATAACAATTAATCATTGTTTCGTTAGAAAAATACATAAATTAAAACAATTAACGTCGTCATCACCATCTGCCTAGCCTTTTCCCAACTATCTTGGGGTCGGCTTCCAGTCTAACTGGATGCAGCTGAATACCAGTATTTTACATGGAGCGACTGCCTATCTGACGTCCACAACCCAGTTAGTTCTGGGTAATACGATACCCCTTGGTAAGACTGGTTGTCAGACTATTTGGGCAACTGATTACCTGTAATGACTGTCAAAGATCTACAGATGACAGCCGGGAGCAACGGCTCAACGTGCTTTCCGAGGCACGGAGGAAACTCGGTATGTAATGGGCGGTCACCCATCCACAGACCAACCTAGGCAAGCACGGCTTAACCTAATGATCGATCCGAGCGGCTGTTATTATTTTGCCACGAGCTCCTCTAAAACAGTTCAAACAGTAAAGTAGTATTTTTTTTTAAATGTTAGTATTTTACAAGACACGGTAGAGTTCAAACATCCATCTTCAACAATAAGTTTATAGCATAGGTATGTTGAAGACCGCTGAAAGCGACATTGAAATTACAGTAAGCGTTTAAATCTTAAAGCCACATTTCAATTGCACTATATCCAAACCTAAAACAATTTAAACGTAGAGCATAGTCGTACAGATGACGTAATAGTAAGGCCACGTTTACACCAACTGTATAGTTCGTTATTGTGGAAATGTATGAAAAACAACAGACAGTCAACTTGACACTGACGACTGACGTTGTTTTCACAAGGCAGCCATACACGGGCGGTTTCAGGCAGTCATGAATGACTGCTTCAAGCTGCTACGGTTAATTACAATTAGTCTTCTATCCATGGGCTATCTGATCAGTCGCGACCGCTTCGGGAGGTCAGCAGCATGATGAAATGAGGGCTATCGTTTTTGAGCTCACCAGATGGCGCCACTATCGCTTAAGGTTATGTCAATAATTTTATTTTATACTTTACAGTACTAATAACTTTATAAAAAGTTTATTTTATTTATTACGTAAAACAACATAGTGTAAATTTCAGATACATTTATTTACAATCTTCTCCCTAAAATTAGCAAGCATGACACATTTAAAATTCATTTTACCTCCAAATACTAACAAATAAGATCCTAAGTTGCTACTTAAAATCTTCAAGTCTTAATTAATCAGGAATAGCTCAATCTAGACCACAATCGTGAATCGTGGCCTCGCGCTACACTAGCGCCTCTAGCGGCGCATTCACACGCGATAGCCCCCATTCCGTCGTGCTGTCCTACATTTTCAAGATATACACTGACATCTTGATCTCTAATAAGCAGTTGACGATGACTACTCGAGTGGTCCGTGTAAGTTGTTTAATGACGGACGAGCTGCCCATATATGGCCGCCCTTAGACTTTGAACTTGACACTCACAGTAGGCCGACTATTAGTTGGTGTAAACTTGGCATAAAACGCATTAAAAACTCTTTACTATTCAAAACAGTTACCGATTTTGTGTTTAATCCATCAACACCAGTTAAATCAGTAGACAACATACCTGCTTGGAACATACCTCGTATGACTTTGCGAACTCTTCTAGTCGCTTCTTCCGGGTATTCATTCAGGACGTCGTAGACTGTCTTTCTTTCAGAGTCCTGGGCATGAAGATCAGCGCCTTTTGAGAGGAGGATGCGGACTACTGATGGTTGGCCGAAGCGTGCTGCTTCATGGAGAGGAGTTCCGCTGTGGGTCCTGACGTTGGGGTCCATGCCAGCGTCAATGAGGGCTATTACGACGTCCCTGATGAGGGAAATTTAACTGTTAAAGTTGGTTTTAAAGACGGGAAATGTTCGTTGCGTAATAACTTTTTAAAACATAAGACTCACTCAGACGAACAATGTTAAAGATAGACTAGTGTGACTAGTTAAGAAAAAAATGATGCTGTTTGCTGTCTGATAACTTATCTATTTACAATATGTGTTATTTCATTCGGGTAATTAAACCTCTAGTCCAATAAAGATGACACAATCTACATTTACTAGCGGCTTTCAATATTTACTAACAAGATGATAGCGTTTCTGCAAAGATAACACACAAAACAATAAGAAGTAAATAGTAAGTAGGTACAGTCGATCAAGGTATTTGATGTACAGATACCAAATAACTTGTTTGAATGTACCTCCAGACTACATATTCCAATACAGTAAAACCTATATCAAAATTTTATTGTAATCGACAGCTACAAGCGGAACACGCAGACTGGACGTCGTACTCATCGACATTCATATTCATTTTATTCATGTGGTTAACGAAGCCACGAGTGGACGAATAGAAATTTTATCAAAAGCTCCTGATTTTTATAAATGTATTCGTATGTACCGATTGCATGAGTTTTTGTTGTAAATAACCGAGCATGAATAATGTGTGTATATATTTTTCTGGTAGAAACAAGTGATACATGTAATAGAGATAGCAGCTGAGTTTGTTATCTCCAAAAACAAGCGCAGTTATACAGTTCTTGAATTAACACAATTTCAAGATTTAACAAAAGAACAACAAAAGGTTTTGAAAATTCTGCGCGAAGAAGCAAATCTTAAATTCTATTTCTAATAAACCTTAATTTGCTAAACATAATGACGACGCTACAAGACGAAAGGTATCATGTTAGAGACGTGAGCGATTTCTAAAAGTAATTTTATTTTAACGCTTTAATTTATATTGATACCACAAGTCTGGTAGATTATGCCCCCCCCCCCTCCTTTACCAGAGGGGAAGCCTTTTTTTTTCGGATGGGAAATCATCAAATAACCCCTCCCGCTCTGGGCTGAGCGGAGGGAGAGTCAGACTTTTACTGACTAAAACCCATCCATGTTCCTTCCTTTGACCTTTGTGTTCCAGGGCCGCGGTATCTCTTTCGAACAGTCCCGCAACCCTGGCAGGCGTCGGTCTTTACGGACCCCTTCCTGTTTGCTGACTCTCTTTGAGGCGCACGTGGAACACGAACGTGCCGTCGACACGGCCTGTCATCATAAGACGGACAGACGGCGAGCTAGCCCATAGCTCACCGTCCACAGGCCCGCGAAAGGGGAAGCCTGAGGGACTGTTTGTAATTAGTATCGCATATTGCTAGATAGACAATAGGACTCCTTTAATAACGTGTTAGATGCCCATTCAAAATACAAAGAGTGCCTGTGGAAGGGGACAGGCGATTTAGGACGTTAAGAACCAACTGCGAAAAGTAATCCTGTTGCTAAACGTGTTAGATTTGTAATTATACCTACTTTATACGTCTATACGTCAATACAAATAAATAAATTGAAATGTCTGTTTGTAATATCAAAGTAACAAATTTTTACTGAATGCATATGAAAATATACACGGCACATTAAACAAAAACGCATTTTCTTTAAATTTTTGTCTATCTTTCTGTCTGTTTGTTCCGGCTAATCTCCGAACAGCTGGGCCGATTTGTACTTTTATTTTAGAAAAATAATTAAGATTTCGTGCAAAAAAATGAAGACCCATGACATTGTTACCACATATCTGTTTAAATAATAAAAGTACTTATATTTTTTTATAATAATTTCACGCGAACCAAGGTCTCGGCAACAGCTAGTTATTAATATACCCGTATTTACTAACATCCAAATTAATGTTTAACATTATATCACTGTCCGAATTTCAATTCCTGACGCTATAACCGAGCGTCCAACAGCACGTCTTTGTTTAGGCATTCACCTAGGTGGCGCCTAGTCTTACTTTTGCAATAAGGTCAATCGGTTTAATTTATTTGCTCATATTCAACTGAGAATTTTGAACCCTGACATAACAGCTATGACAAAAATCGTTTCAATAATTTAAATAATGTTTTTGCCATCTTCGAATTAATTCTCAATAACAATAAAACGTATCTACTCTAAATGCAGTGAGCAAACAATATCAAAGGCTGTCTATACCGTGTATTGCAACCGCAAATACCTAGTACTCGTAGGTATACATACATCCATTTGGTCGGGACCTATTGTGTTATAGTTTTGCATAGCTTCCATCGGTAACAAAGCAACAGTTTCGATTGTATAATGATTCGCACGTAAGCCATGTAATTCGTACGCAGGATGACACCGCTTGATATGGTTCTACTTTGACATTTACAGCGAAGTAATCAAAGTCAACAATGCAAAAAATCACTGCAATTAGGTTGTGCAAAAAACATTATTTTTACTTGAGAGCTTATGTGCAAATATACCACAGAGAACGAAAGATTGGATTTTCTGTACGAGTGAGCAAGACAATACAACAACAACCAACAATTTTTATTTTGACTCGGTAAGGCTAATCTAAAGATTTAAGTATACGTAATTTTGATCAGCTTTGTCCACCGTTTAAGTTAGGTTTTTTGTGTTGATCACTTCTTGGAGATTCTGCTATCTAACATTTGCAAACCTTTATCTGGCGGGTAGTAAATGGTAGTTGTAAGACTTTTAGACATTGCAGAATACCTATTACCCATACAAGATAGGTACGGCTTAATTCATCATAATTTCTCTAGCCTTTTCTTCCGCTTTCAGTCTAGCTGGATGCAGCTGAATACCAGTATTTACATGACTACTGTCTATCGGACCTTCCACAATCTAATTAATACTGGGTAATACGAAACCCCTTGGTAAGACTGGTTGTAAGACTTTCGGGCCACTGACTACCTGTAAAGACTATAACATTGTTTCTGGTTTTAATTGCAATATTTTCAGCAGAATTCTTCAAATTAATATTCTAACAGATCGCTTTTTCTCTTGACATGGAGCCTTTAAAATCAACAGTCACAAGGCGGGTACCGCATGCCGCGCGTTGCCAATTTAACCCTTCGACAGGGCGCGCAAAATTGACACATAGGATTACATGAATATCTGAGCTGTTGACAATTGGATGAGGTATATTATATTGTTATTAGAATTACTTATGAATATACTTGATATTTCGGTACTCAATTCATGAACTTACTTACATTGTTCCCACAGCTGGGACACAAGCCGAGGAGGCTATACGACAGGGAGTGGGACATTTTGATGGATGTTGTAAATGTCTACCAACTTTTGGTCGTCGCTTGCCTAGAACATGTTGCTTTCCGCACGATTTTCTAGATGGCCTAAGTCATACAATGAACTGTTTTCTATGTGCCGTTTATACAATATCCATTTCTAATTTTACTGATAACATCTGCCAATACAGAGGTTGTTTGGTTGCGGCGCGGCAAGTGATTAAGGAAAACAATGAACACAACAATGGATGTACCTTCAAAGTATCAATTGTGATGACGTTTATGTTTTGTTTATAGCAGCGGTCAATCAATAGGTTTATGAAGTCAGTAAGTCGAAGTAAGTAAGGTCAATAAGTCTTACTGACCGATAGACAACTTTTTGCACTTATTCTCAAAGTAACTTTTAGAATTGACTTAAGATTCCGGTGGCCCTCTTACAGTTGCAGTTATGCGACAGTGACAGGAATAACGCTTAGTCAAAGTGCGTGCTAAGTAACGCACAAGCGTGCGTGCTAAGGTAACGTTTATAGATCTCGGCCTTAGACGGTAGATATAGGGGAACGAACTAAGTTTTTTTCTTAACTTTTCGAAAGCTGCATGTGAATAAAGTATCGATCAAAGCATGCTCTTACATTTTTCGACACGCACTTTTTATTCTTATCATCTGCCTAGCCTTTCTCCCAATTATAGTTGAGTAGACTTCCAGTCTAACCGGATGAAGCTGAATACCATTATTTTACATGGAGCGACTGCCTATCTGACCTCCACAACCCAGTTAGTACTGTGTAAGACTTTCGGGCCACTAACTACCTAAAATGATTGTCAAAGATCTGCAAATTACGAGTGGGACCAACGGCTTAACGTGCTACTACGGTAGAAAAACACTTTTTATACTGTGCACAAAACTACCACATCCATCTTTTATTAACATTGGCAACACCGACATGTAAACAGGCACGAAAGCTATCGATGCGTTATAACGAACGAATGAATATGAATACGACGCAATTGCCACGCGCCTTTGCATTAACATAATATTAATACATAATATACATACGTACTACCTATGTATAAGCTGAGATGGTTGTAGTAATGAGTGAAAGCTTTCTATGTTAATGTGGAGGCTATTTAGATTATATCTAGATTCAGTTAGGGAATAACTAAAAAGAGTCAAGCAAAGTGTACCTATGACGTGTAAAACACGTGCCCAGTTATATTTAACTTGGCGACAGGGTTGGCGCAGTGGCTGAGCATTTGACTGCTGCACTACGTGTCGCGGGTTCTATTCCCGCACGGAACAAATATTTGTATGATCTACATTTAGTTGTACCGGGTTTGGCTGTTTGTGTATGTGAGTTTAAATGTTTGTATAACGCACCCGCGATACAGGAGAAATTCCTAGTATAAGGTAACATTTAAAAAAATAAAAAAGTTTCATGTTATAGAGGACAGGCTATTTCAATAACATTTTACCTGGCCTGGGAATCGAACCTCCTTGACTATCACTTCTAGGCACATCTGAGCCACCGAGCTGAGGCTCTTCTCAGAACATGCTGTGTTAAAAAATAAACCACCTCATAAGGTGTAGGCGGGTTGGTCGCCTAGAGTCAGGCACCGATAAGGTTGCGGATGTATACAGTGTGGATTTTGATGCAAATTAAAACTGCAGAGTTGGATTTTTGAAAAATCAATATTCCTGGCCAGGAATCGAACCTGTTGGTTTAAAAAAAAAACACACCGTATTTTTTACACCATTCGATAGTATCGCCAATAAGGATCAAATTCTGGGAAGTATTATAAGGTTATTCAGCCTATTATCACCGGTTCACGCACAGAGTTCATTTTTGTATTGTATTTTTGTTTGTGTTATAAAAAATATGCAAGAAAGTCGACACGGTTGGCGCAGTGGCTGAGCGATTGGCTGCTGCGCTGCGTGTCGCGGGTTCGATCCCGGCACGTAACAATATTTGTATGATCTACAGGTAGTTGTTCCGGGTCTGGCTGATTGTGTATGTGAGTTTAAATGTTTGTAAACGCACCCACGATACAGAATAAATTCCTAGTGTGGAGCAACTATTTTTTTTTTTTAATTGACGGAATTAGCCCGCGCTCGGTGCTTTGTTTATTTTATTCTGGTTAATCAACAATATCTAAATGGTTAACTCATATAACAAAAGGATCAAACCGTATAATAATCTATTAAACATATTTGGTTACCTATAGGTCTAATCGGTTAACGTTTTACCACAATTAATCGGTCCCTTGTTAAAAGCAAATAAACAGAACACTTACTTTTTCCCATTTTTGCTGGCCCGGTGAAGTGGGGTTGAAGTGAACACCACATTGCGGCAGGCGGGGTGTCTGTATTGGTCAACTAAATGCGGCTTCACTTGTAGTAGGAGCTGCACCACGGTCAACCTACGAGAAAAGTGCAAAGTGAAAATGTATTACGTATAACAGTCATTCTGAAATCTATTTAATTTATACTTACTGTAAAGTTGATATTCCATTAATTCAGAATATTGGAAAAAGAGTGGAATAGACTTAACCTTTTTGACGATTATCAGAATACAGGGTGAAAGGGACACCAATGGCTGCCACGTATTCCCCCCACACACAAAGAAATATTTTATAGGTAGGTAATTAAATAAAAACAGCAGTTCCATACATTTTGGCCATGTAGGTATTGCACTTTTGTAGGAAACAGCTGTTTTTTTAAATATCCAATGAAAAAATTCTACTTGAAAATTAGAATTTTCTTGAAAATTAGAAAATTCTACTTGAAAATTAGAATTTTTTTCATAATGATGTACTGAATATAATATGATGTTGAGAATGATATCTCACAAACATTTTTTTTTATACAAAAACTGCCAAAACATCTAATATATTCTTCAGATAAAAGTTATCGATTGAAAAATCGTTTAAGTTACATAATGTTATGTATAATAAATCGTTTGCATGAAAATTGTTTTTGTTATTTATATTAATTGTATGCCTAAATATTATTATGCTAATACTCATTAGACCTACTAACGTTATGCTAATAGTCATTAGGCCTACTAACGTTATGCGAATCAAATTTATGCCAAAACAAATTAGTCTTCAAGATGATTATGCCAACATAAAATGTATGCCTAAAAAATTTTTGCCGAAGTATTATTATGCCAAAACAAATTGTGCCAAAATCGTTATGCCGAAGTATATTAGGACAAAGAACATTATGCGAAAAGAAGGGATCCCAATGAATACGTGGTAACCGTTTACGCGTCAGTATCCCTTGCACCCTGTATACAGTGTCTATGACACAAATCAAAGTAAATCTTAACAATGCTAACCGTAAGGCCATATTCCCTTACCTGTTATACTGCGCGGCAAGGTCCAGGGCGCTTTCATCGTTATTGTTCTTGATGGAGACATTGGCGCCTTTAGAGACCAGCTGGGCCACCACGTTTACGGAACCGAACTGGGCGGCTATCAGCAATGCTGTTTCGTGGTCTGACGTCTGTGGGACAAAAGATAAAGATTATTTTTTCTGTTTGAAAGCAATAGAGGATTTAGATGACAGTGAGCACGGCTAGCTTGTAGATAGAGTTCAAATTTGTTCGGCACGAAATTGCAGCTATGTGATCTCCGTTCACTGTTGTAGTCATAGGGTCCTCAAGAGCGTAGGAGACATGGCATGCGGTGTAAAATGGAAGGCGGGCTAATGTAGACCTAGTGAGATATGAAGAGCAGCGTGGAAATTATCCTCCATAGAAGTGAGTTTCTGTTTGAAGTGAGGATCCTTAGACGCGACGAATGTTGTCGGCTTGTTTATACTATCCTAATCTCGCGGATACCTCTGCTGGCGAGATGTAGGATTTGTGTGAAATAATGTGCGATGTGTTATTCGTTTATGGCGTTTTAAATGTCGCCAGCGACGAGTGGTCGCAAATTCATTGCATCCAACTTCTGAGGTTCTAAACCGAGTTCTACGTACTTTAAATGTTCAAGTCTATGTCATCACATTTTTGTCCAAGCCGTGTAGATGGCATACCATCTATAACTTCAACAACATCATTAACTTACATAGATAATATTGGCGTTAGTAGTTTTATACAATTATTTCCTTTGTTCATATACATACAAATTATTTATATTTTTAAATATTTCTTATAAAAAACATTATAAAAACATTTAAAAATATAAAAAATTGTTGCCCACCGGTATCGGGAACAGGTCCAAGCTACCGGTGGTCAGGATTCCAGGGAGAGAAACCTAACAATACGAGCCGTGTCCAATAGTACTGCTTTCTGAATCAAGCCCTTGATCCAGCTGCCTAACGAGAGCCTCCTCAGGCATTGCAATTTTTTATTAATTATGTATAGAGTGTAACTGTTTGTATTCCATATTATACAGGGTGTAACAAGACCCTTTACGAAGCCGTCAACCAAGCATTATGTACATCGAACTAATTAACTTTTCGCAAAAATTATTGCTGTGAAACGACTTTTATTTTTTTTGGGTGAAAAATCCTGTTTCACGGTAGGACTCAGTGTATCGGACTCAATACATTGTGCTGATGGATGCATTGAATACACCGTATATATTGAAAGGTGGTCGTGGAGGTTTTTAAAGTAAAAATATTACATTAAAAACATGTATTTATGAAAAAAACTTGTGAAAATGTTGGAACTTTTACCCCCAATATCTCCGTAACTAGAAGGTTCCCAGGTATGGTCTAGAACAAAACAATGATCGCAATGACGGGGAGACCAACTGGCTTTCGCTTCGTTAAGGGTCTTGTTACACCTTTATAAAATAAAATAGCCTATATTATCAATGGAAGTAAAAGCAGAGATAGCCTAGTGGTGTGACCGTCAGACTGCCAAATCATAATAAGGCCGAGAGTTCGAAGCCAAGGTGCGCACCTCTGATTTTTAGGATTCATGTGTGTATTGTATAATTATCACTTGCTTCGGTGAAGGAAAACATCGTGAGGAAACCAGCGTGGCTGAGAGATATTTCTTGACCGTATGTGAAGCCTGAGGCCCATGGGCGGCATAAAAACTCTGACACCAGGTTAGGCACTAACCACACGATAAAGAATTAATGGAAGGTAGTTTCGCCGTGCAAGGATAGTCTATGCTGATTTATAAGTCTACATTTTACTAATTATGGCTTACTCGGTCGAATTAATTTAATTTCTATCTGTTTTGTAACCCGAATTCCTGTATTCAATCAATCTAAATCAAATGCCTGTAAATTGAGCCACGACTAACAAATCTATGCCGTATTTGTACCCAAAACTGTTGCAAATCGTGTTCTACACGCCCTTTTACTTGGCCATATCTTATCTGTATTCAAATGTCGACGCCCCAGCAAATACTGACCGGTTCTAGGTAAGTCACCGGTTCCCAGGCTAGTCCTGTTTAAATAACTATCAATGTACTTGTACTGTACAATCACGCGCACAAATATGTATGTATATGTTAGGCTCAAAGACCGAAAACGCTCATTGAGCGAAAAAACCGACCACGTTTTCAAAATGCCAATGTGGTCGGTTTTTTCGGTCTTTGAGCATATTATATACACTACATAAAATTAAAAAGCGGGTTTTTCGTGATATATAAAACCGATTTCATAACAGCACGCGTTACAAAATATTATCTTCGTAACAAAATAATCAGCTAAAAAATAATCAGCTGTCCTATACAAAATTTCAATACCTACTCGACCCAAATGTATGGGACAGCTGATTATTTTTTTACGATTTCGATGGTGGTCCCATTGAGAATGTTGTTCAGTTTGATGGTCCGTACCACAGTACTCCATATGATAATACCCTTTCTGTTACACGCTGTATAGGTACTTACCTAAGTGCTAGTAACTGTACCAGGGGCTTGTCTTACAAGCAATTCAATGTTGAATGAGCTTAGTGACTAATAAACTACCGCTGGATAGTCGTAAAGTCTTAGGCTTTGATTTGACTAACGTTTTACTGTCGTAACGTGTCATCGCAAAACTAAACATAGGTAGGTAATTTATGAGGTTTAATTTACATAATATCTTGAATATACATCACACATTTCCACATTTTCATGTGGATGTTTCAACAAAAAGTTTTCATATTAATAATCCCACATTATCATAAAGAAAACTTAAGTTTTCTATTCATGTATTGTAACATAACTATGCCCATATAATATATCAGCACCCAAAGTTCGCCTTAACTTTTGTATCGACAACATAGTTACATACGAATTCGAGCTGTATTATTCAGTAAATAGATCACATTTCTAGGCTTTCTCAAAGTTCGTCATCAAAACTTAAGGTTTCCGAAACATAATACCTTGACACGAAACCTGGAATGCCTCAAGGTTCAAAGCAGGTATGCGAGGCTCCGGTGTTGGAAACTAAACTTGTAGGTAAAGAGCGAAGCTCTGACGTAATCAACATTCCTGGAATGTTCTGGAACTTACTAGAGGCTCGTGGATAAGTGGGTGGTGAGGACATAGGTGAAATAAAAGCAACAGTCGAAATGTTACCAGGCAGACAGTAGGTATTTAGGCGACGGAAATGGACGTAGGTAATTGGCGCCAAATCAATTTTTATGATGTAGGTAGGTGAAACAGAGGACGAGTAAACGCTTTGATAAATAAATAATCGGTTTTCTAATATCAACAGGGCATGTTTTAATCAGCTCATCATTGGCATCTATAAGTATAGGCCTCATCAGTTATTTGCCAGGCACTGGATTTAAAGGGTTGAACAGCCTTATTGGTACAACTATCAATATATTAAGTTTTGCAGTTTGCGGCCATCTTTATAATTAAAACAAACACATTCTAATGTTCCTCGTACAAGGTCGTAGTGGAGTTCCTAGTACGGGTAGTCAGAAGCCGAAAATTTTGACAAGCAGCCATTTCAAGGGGTATCGTACTCCCCAGTATCTAGGCTGTGGAGGTCAGATAGGCATTCGATCCATGAAGAATATTCAGCTGCATTGCCGTTAGTCTGAAAGCCGGCTCCAAGATAGTTGGGAAAAGGCTAGGCAGACTATAATTGGAACATTCTAGCAGCTTCACCAACATTATTATAACTACCTTCGCCAATAATGTTTCTAGAACTTACCAGCTGATCAATATTGCATGGTGGGTTATTGTGTTCGAGTAGCATCCAGCTAACATCGCAGTCACCGTTGAACGCGGCCAGGTGAAGGGGCGTAGCGCCTTTCTTGTCCACTATGCATGGTGAGGCGCCAACTGATAGCAGCACTCGGACTATCTCTCTAGAAAAGGAAGAATCGGATTAGGTTTCTTGCTAGATGATTATTATTTCAAGATTTCACGGAAGCTTGGTTCCAGGTTTGCGAGAGGATATTTGCTTGAAATCGACAAAAAAGTATTCATAATACAGCGTGTATCTGAAAGTTGTGGTCATATTTATGGGTGTAGTAAGTTTTTGGATTTTACTTAATATTATGGCTTATTAAAACTCTATTGGGCTAACATGTCAAAGTTAAAGATTTCAAAGTATTTCAAAGACCCTTGTAGCAATGTATTAGACATATCATGCCACAAAAAAATATTTCGTAAAAATAACACATAGGTATTAGGTACGTACTAACTGCTCCAATATTATATTAGTTGTTGGCAATTCATTTGAATACCAAATTAGGTAATAATTCATTTAAAATAGTATCTACTAGTTTTCCCATTGAAACATTATTCGTTGCGGTCTGCCCGTCCCTTGACGTCATAGACTAATAATGGTATTGTGGAGGAAAAGAAAAATGTTATTTTCTTCTTTTGTTATAGCTGATATCATGTTTTTAGGTAGGTACTTTGAATTTATGAACTGGCCGGGTTTCAACTTTACAGGCCAATTTCGGATGGTGAAATAAAACCTGCTTGCACCATAACTGTTTTAGGCAAGTATCACAGAACAATTCTCAAATTTAAACTCTACACAATAAGGTCGATTCAACCAATCGTCGTTCCATAATGCGAGCCTTTTTGGGTTTAGCATTAGTAGATTACGCTTTTTTCACTGTTCCGCAAGCAAAATACGCGCTTAGACGTGGAGTTGCGGACACCAGCCCGCTATACAATACAGTACAATAACTTGGCATCACCACATATAGAAAGGTCGTTCACAAACATGACTAAAATGTTCTTAAGATATTGCCTATGAATCCAGTCAGTCTGTATATTTTTAGCTATTGCTAATGCCTTGGTTGTCTAAAAATAATTTGATAAAATTATACGAAATGGCAATCAGTGACCAGTGAATACTGTAAAACGTTACGGATATCTCGGATAAAATGTTTTCTTTATCACAGCCTTTAGAATTTGGTAATGTTACCAATTAATATTTTTTTGTTTTTATGTGTTGTATTTATTTTTTGGCAACTTCTAAAAAAATTGTTAAATATGTAGTACTTTTAACACTCGAAAAAAATATTTTTTTAATGGCGTCTTGCAGGACAACGTATGAGTGATGCCTTGAGTGTAAGGTCTACAGCCAGGGGCAAAAAAAAAATATACTAAGCGACAGCGCGCTAAGGGCTCCCCCTGTGGGGTACGAGCCTCGGCTTAGGGCGTCGTTGGGGGAGGGCAGCAAAGCGACAGGCTGGATCTGAGTGAGATCATTATTTAGGGGCTGATTTAAAACTACTGGCTCAGCTTCGCGGTCTGGCTCAAGCAAGGGTCGGGGGGGGGGGATATTTTTCAAGTCTTATGCCTGTTACTTATACTAGGTGTCAGCTACAGGAATGCCTAAGTAAAAGCGCTCTGTAGAATTTTCAACACTCAGTTCAACACAGAGAGTTGAAATTCTGACAGTGCATAAACAAACATATGTCAAAAAAAAACGCAAAATTTGTAACTTACTTGTGGCCGTTCAAACATGCTTGGTGAAGTGGTGTATACCCATTATCATCTTGAACGTTTACGCCAGCCCCTCTGCGTAAACTGTAACAAACAAACACAAAATAAATACAAAAAGAAATACGCAGTCGGTAGGATTCGAACCTACGCTCCCAGAGGGAATCTGATTTCTAGTCAGACGCCTTAACCGCTCGGCCACGACTGCCACGAGAAACCTGTCGAAATTACCGTTGCCATAGTCGAGATAACATGTGATATGATGTCATGCAAGACTGTTCAGCATACAAATAAATATATATACTAATTCCGGCCACGAACCAACACCAACTACTGAAGTATTTGTTGTGTCCTTTGTTAGTAGCGTAGGTAAAATATTATTTTCCTCATTCATATTTCAATAAAATATCTACGTCATTTGACCAAGAAATTAAATTACCCATACGCAACATAGTTAAATAGATGGTAAGGCACCTAAATGACATCCAAAGCCGCAAAGCGTATGGTTTTAAAAAGCAATTGATAGGTATTCCTCCACAATTTTTTTTTTGTAGCCTTCGCTGTCCCACTGCTGGTCAAAGGCGTCCCACTGCTGGTCAAAGGTGTCTCACTGCTGGTCAAAGGCCTCCCCCAACTCCTTCCATGTGCTCTTTTCCCGTGCCTCCGTGAACCAGAGAATATTTTTTAATTATAAAATTGTTAGAATATTATTTTAGCAAGACTTACGGTAGTGTTCATTTCTATCTGCAAAGTGATTATTCAATTGATTTTGTTAAGAGCGTTATCCTCGTACGGCATTTCTTTTAAAAAAAATGTCATTTCAAATGTCTTTTAAAAAAAAAGATACTTGGATTTTAGATTTTCCATAAAAACAGAAATTATCTTTTTTTTTAAGACATTTCGAATAGTTAGTTCTCTCTCAAATTTTTAGACATATGTATCCTGCCCAAGCGTAAGAAATGTCATTAAAATCGATTCAGTCATTTCGAAAAAAAATACTTGAAAGTTTGTATGAAATGCCGTACGACGTTAACGATCTTAACAAGACTTAATAAATTCTCATTATTCCGGCCTTGACCCTACCAGGTGCGGTCGTCGAACTATGCACCTTTTACAGTTCAACCACAGTACAAACAAAATCCAACTGTAAGTGTTAAACAAAAGGTTCTTTTTACTGTTACATTGAGCTTTAGATGTGTCAACAATGGCACTTGTCGCATCGGACCATAACCTGGTTACTTTTGCTGGGGAAAGTATAATGGAAAGGCCCTGTAGGAGTCACGAGCACCAATATGTATAAAGTGTAACAAGACCCTTTACGAAGCCGAAAGGCACTTGTTGTCCTTGTCATTGCGATCATTTTTTTGTTCTAGCTAGACCATACCTTTTTTTTTTTTTTTACTGATGGGATATGATCAAATAACCCCTCCCACTCTGGGCTGAGCAGGAGGGAGTGTCAGACTTTTACTGACTAAAACCCATCCATGTTCCTTCCTTTGCCCTTTGTGTTCCAGGGCCGCGGTATCTCTTTCGAACAGTCCCGCAACCCTGGCAGGCGTCGGTCCTTACGGACCCCTTCCTGTTTGCTGACTCTCTTTGAGGCGCGCGTGGAACACGAACGCGCCGTCGGCACGGCCTGTCGTCATAAGACGGACGGACGGCGAGCTAGCCCATAGCTCACCGTCCACAGGTCCGCGCCTACGGTGGCCGGGGGGGATCATTTTTTTGTTCTAGACCATACCTGGGAACCTTTTAGTTACGGAAATATTGGGGGTCAAAGTTCCAACTTTTTCATAAGTTTTTTTTTTATTACAAGATTTTAATACAATATTTGTAATTTAAACACCTCCACAACCCCCGTACTATTCAATCCATCTATCCGCACAATGTTCTAAATGCGTTACAATGAGTCCTACCGTAAAATGTGACACTTCACCCCAAAAAAAAAATGTGCTACATACGAGGGTGCGTTTTTAAGTTCGCGGAATGGGAGGGTAGGATATAAATAAAGGTAGGTAATTAACGGGGTGGCCACTACTTCAGCCACTCAATATAAGTAAAAATACCAAGTTTTATCTTAATTGGATCATTAGTCTTTGAACTATCGTCAATCAAACAACTCAATCGGGAAGAAAGTGTGAATTATGGAAAAAATCGAGTACCGTGCCGTTATAAAGTTCCTTACCAAGCAAGGAAAGTCAGTTCAAAACATACTGGAAGAGATGGAATCCGTTTACGGGGACTCTTGCCCGGGTAAAACCATGGTTTACAAGTGGCACAGTCTCTTTAAACAAGGCAGGACCTCACTCGAAGACGATCCAAGGGCCGGACGGTCGATTGAGGTGACTACTCCGGAAATCGTTCAAAAAGTAGAAAAAATTATATTGGAAGATGCCAGACTAAAGAAGAAACAGCTTGCAGAATTAGTTGGAGTATCGGATACGACAATTTTCAAAATTCTACACGATCATCTTGGTATGACAAAGGTCAGTGCAAGATGGGTTCCAAGAATGCTCACAACGCCTCAAAAACATCGCCGCGTGGAGTGTTCTCGCACGTTTTTGGACCTCTGTAACGAAGATAAGGATGGCCTTTTGAGTCGAATTGTTACTGGAGATGAAACTTGGGTTCATCATTATGAACCTGAGTCAAAACAGGACTCTATGCAGTGGCACAAAAAAGGCACACCACCACCCAAGAAGTTTAAAGTGTCACAATCGGCTGGAAAAATCATGGCAACAATCTTTTGGGATTCGGAAGGAATCCTGTTGACCGATTATAAAGATAAAGGCGTTTCTATAACCGGAGAATACTATGCTTCAATCCTCGAGAGGTTAAAAGAAAGCATTAAAGAAAAAAGGAGGGAAAAATTGACAAAAGGTGTGCTTCTTCTTCACGACAACGCGCCTGTTCACAAGAGCCGTGTTGCGTTGGCTGCCCTGCATAAAGTGGGCTTCGATATTTTAGACCACCCACCCTACAGTCCAGACCTGGCTCCCAGTGATTATTATCTCTTCCCAAAACTTAAAAAAGAACTTCGTGGGAAGAAGTTTTCAACCGATGAAGAAGTGAAGAACGCAGTTTCAGCTTATTTTTCGGACAAAGACAAAACATTTTTTTATGAAGGTATTCATAAGCTAATTGAAAGATCTGAAAAATGTGTTAGGGTAGCAGGTGAATATATTGAAAAAGAAAAATAGTTTGGTATATTTATTTTCACTTTTTACCCTCCATTCCGCGAACTTAAAAACGCCCCCTCGTATATAATATATTGCTTAGTTGACGGCTTCGTGAAGGATCCTGTTACACCATGTATACTGTTCTAAATTTAAAAGCAATTTTCGCGAGAAATAACGATTTTTGAACTTGGAGATAGGATTTTTTTCATAAAAATATGAGTTCCAGAATACTATGTTTTAACAACACGACATTTTAATCAGAACATTAGGAGAAAAACAGTTAAAAAAGTTGTTAAGTGTTTACATTGCTCGTGACTCTGATTTTTACTTTAGTGACATTTAACTATAACAGATTAATGCACATCGCACTAGCTTTTAGTTGCATCAATTGAATTTTGGAAACATAAAACAAATTTAAAGCATCACCATCTGCTAGCCTTTTCCCAAATATGTTGGAGTCGGCGGCTACCAGTCTTATAGGATACAGCTGAATTCCAGTATTTTTACATGTAGCGGCTGCCTATCTGACCTCCACAATCCAGTTAGTACTGGGTAATACGATAACCAAACTGGACTGAAACTGGGGTTCGGCTTCCAGTCTAACCGGATGCAGCTGAATACAATTACAATAAAGCCTGATCAGTCTAAAATGTTGCCACAGCTGGATGTCAAGACAATCCTGCTTTCTGTGAGGAGGAAACATGAAAATACGGTCGAAATTAGTTGACGATGGTTAGTGAATTCAAGCATAGCATACGCAGCCTATGAAATTCCTACTGCTAGGACGCCTTCTCTCTGCAATTCAAGCATAATCCCACAGTATCCCCTAATTATGGACCTGAGACTGGACACGGTCTAGATTTAACCTAGTAGTGTCCGTCTACTTTACTTTCCATAGCAAGACCGAAGCAAAATATTTCATTGCCCTTCTCTAAATACTAACACGATTCCAACCAGCCCCGATCTGATTCTCCCTCGTACTTTCACAGAATTTCCAAAACTGGATTATTACAATAAGAGGATTGACCTATCTCTACAAAAAAATTGTGACGTTAAGGCTTTTAAACTTCAGCCAGGAGCAATGTAGTATGTATTTAGTATTTAACAGCCACGGAGCCTAGATTCGTGCCCGGTTGATGGCAATAGGCTCGCCCCTTAGTACATGGGACTTAAACATAACTGGCGAATGGGTGTACCAAAAAGGTACACCTTTACCTAATCCTTCGGAGATTACAGACATAATGTTACGTTATGTAGTACGCCTGGCTAGAATACACAGAACTAATGACTGCATGAAATTAGCCTAGTTTTGACCAAGGCCAAATCCTAACCTAAATAGCGACTACCAGACAAATGAGTCTAGTTTTTGCTGCGATGAATTGAGACGAAGAAAAACAAAAGACACTAATAAGCAAGTATGTACTGTCATAACATTTTACGGGTCAACCGTTAGAGTGCCAAATAAACAATTATGAGAACAGCACAAACGGTACAATTTTGCGTAATAGCTGTACAAACATTTAGTTACGAATGTTTTTGTGTCATGTGAACTAGACATGGAAAACTAGTCATTATAGCATTAGATATAACGAGAACCGTCCATTGTAATTGTAATGAATATTATTATCAAGACTATGGATATAAGAATGCGCGAGCGGACCAAACAATTACGCCCTACTTTTCCTACACACAAAGGCAAAAAAGCATACACAAATATTTCCCTCATAACTTAAGTATGAGGTCATACCATCCCTGAAGGCGGAGCCTACCCAAGCTGACATAATTAAACAGGTAGGTAAATAAATTAGCAAATAATTTACCTAATTAAATCAACATAAACCGTACATTAACAAGAAAGCTACATCAAACACGCTCACATAAATAAGCAAATAATGTCAAGGCCGGCGTAAAAACCCATTACTTGAAAAAAAACACACACGATCGCTTTCCGCGCCAAATCAAACTCTACAGGTTGTAGTTATAAGGTCCATATTTTAGGACAGGTGGACAGATATGCAAAATGACCAGCGTATGGATATTCCGAGAGCCGGAAGTTACGTGTGGAGGAGTTGCCGTCAAAGGCAGCGTGTGTTGGGCCTTTCCCAGAATCAAAGCCTCGTTGAATCATCGGACAGCTAAACGAGTTCTCAAATCGATTTGACCACTATAATGACAGCGTTGGGATCTGAATGGATACACATTCTGTTGTTATATTATAATCGTTATTATGAATTAATTTCTTGGTATTTCAAAACATTTGTTTGAAATCAATATCATCTTATCCGGCCTTTATGTCCGCTGAAGTATCGGAAAAAATTCTTCAGTCTTCTGATTCAAATAAGAAAATAGTATAACAGGATAATGAATCACTTCAAATATGCCTGAAAATTAATTTAAAGATCAGCTTTTGATATGGAGGGCTCTCAAATTGAGGCGTCGAAAGTTGATAACAATTCTGAAAACGCCAAGTCAGCAGTAAGTTCCCTTCAGTTATTTTACCTGTGACATAGGACCTTATAACAACGGAAATAAAGGCCACTTTAATGCAAAATCAGATGTAAAATAAAAACCAGGCAAGTACAAGTCGGATTCGCAAACGAAGGGTTCCTTAACATTATCTACAACCCTGCCAGGGTTGCGGGACTGTTCGAAAGAGATACCGCGGCCCTGGAACACAAAGGGCAAAGGAAGGAGCATGGATGGGTTTTAGTCAGTAAAAGTCTGACACTCCCTAATGCTCAGCCCAGAGCGGGAGGGGTTATTTGATGATATCCCATCGGTAAAAAAAAAAAAACATTATCTACAAAAAAAAAAACACTTTTTGTATGAGAGCCCCCTTAAATATTTATTTTATTCAGTTTTTAGTATTTATTGTTATAGCGGGCCAGAAATACATCATCAACTTTATCATCTGTGAAAATTTCAACTGTCTAGCTATCACGGTTCATGAGATACATCCAGACAAACAGACAGACAGACAGTGGAGTTTTTACCCCCTGGATACGGAACCCTAAAAATGAAAGGACAATAACGTTGAAGCGTTGTGGATAATGACGTTGAAGCAAAGTATGCTACTTAATTACGTGCACAAGTACTTAACACTTATGTCTCAGTAATAAATTGATAACCCACATTAGTAAGCATCTAATTGTGTATGATACTCGTACTATCACTATTTCATTTATCTTTTGTGTATGTACGACAATGTAGATAAACTTCACTTGTCAGACAAACTTACGTGCTACAAGGATCTATTGGCGGTTGAATGACATTGACAGGTTGAAACAAATTCACAAATGTTTACCTCGTTTGTGAATTTGTTTTGAGAAACTGTATTGAAAAACAAGATGGCACCGTTAGTTCTGATTTTGGTGACGCGTCAATAGATGCTGTTACACCCTGTATAGGCTAGGTGTGGTTAGGTTATAAACTAAACTTATTTGTTAAGTTCAGCTTCAGGTTATAAGCTGAACCTAAGAATGAAGTTATACTGGTTAGAAACTGAGGCCAGTCAAAATTGAAAATAAATTGGAACAAAAAGCCGCAAGCAAAAGCCAGAACAATGAAAAATGTAACTACATAGCGCATTCTATCGTTTTTACAAAATATACCTAGTTACTAAACAAAATAATTAGGGTTATTAATTCGAACTATTTGCGGTCTATGGATAGGCCTAATGTCAAAAGAAACGCAATACTACAGTTGCTAAGGACAAAAAATAGCTAAGTATTTAAAGATTTTATCCATAAATAGCTCTTTTTTTCTGCTGAAAACTTTGCTCTGATGTGTGAAAACTTTTCTACAAATACGGAATCCATTTTAAAAATATATAATACATTTACATAAGACCATCGAGATAGGTAATCAAAGTTTTATTTTGTTACTAAGCCAGAATTTATCTATTTCGGAGCCGTCTTCCTCCTTTTTTGAGTCAGGTATATGAGGATCTGCCAGGGTTGCGGGACTGTTCGAAAGAGATACCGCGGCCCTGGAACACAAAGGGTAAAAGAAGGAACATGGATGGGTTTTAGTCATTAAAAGTCTGACATTCCCTCCTGCTCAGCGCAGAGCGGGAGGAGATATTTGATGATTTCCCAACCGAAAGGAAAAAAAAAGGTTTATGAGGACTAGAATACATTTATCGAAGCAGTTAAATTTTGTACCATAGATTAATAGTTTTACATCTTGTTTTTTTTTTTCAAAAGGGAATCCTTGTTATTGGAACAGCATTACTGTTACCGTTTAAGCCAGCAAGATATTTTAGCTCGTTGTTTTATTCTTACGTCAGCCCTGAGGATAAAGTGGCCTCTTAGAGCCATAACAATTTTACAAGTACCTACCTAACAAAATTATCGTCACCAATGTTGTTGCTTATTTATATTATTCACTCACGGACGTTCACAACTTAATTAATTAGATCATGACACGAAAATAACGTTCAATAAATTATCCTGTCTTATTCTCTGTGGTTTATGGTTAAACCCAATACTACTGTCTTAGTTGGACAGTCGTTGTTTAACACTATTCATTTACCCTCTTATTAATAAACACGGAATAAAGTTACACCAGGAATAACAAAGGAATAACCATACATTTTCAAAGGTTTAAACTTGGAATAACTTTAGTCTGTGTTTATTAATAGGAGGGTTAGAGTTCCTTTTCTAAACATGGCGATCATTATTATCCTTGAATTATTGCCCACATTTTTTTACAACGCGCTTTTCCAATAAAATTCTTTCGACCATCTTCACTCTCAACTCTTCCCAATTCTTAAGATCATAAGTCATTATTTTTATATACCTTTCTAAAATATAGGCTCACTGAAACTAATCATGAACAAAGCCAAAAGTGAACGTATAAAAAAGGATTGTTTATAATTCGATAGTAACAAAAGACAACTTTCTAATAACCTAATAAAATCAACCGTATAGTAGGTACCTTGATTGAAGACGTATCACACTTTTTGTAAGTAACGGTAGTTACAGATGGAAGTAGTCAGTCTGTATGACTCATAGGTACAAATGTAAGTGAGACGATAAACAACAACATACTAAGTGGCATATACGTCACTACTAGAAATCGAATGAAGTTCTCGATAGATCCAGCTGCCCTATATTGGTATTTCAGGATGTCTTTAGTACTATAGCAAAAAACAAATCCATGACTGTAAATCCGTTGCTCCATAACAGTCACAATGACAGTTTCAAGAAACATCCGGTAAGTACACATTTTCCGACCGAAATCCAAGTTCACTCACCTGTTCCCTCCAAACATTCTGTGACTAAACTTCTTTGTCTTAACCCAACTTCTATGGAAGCTGTAGCGAACGTCACTCAGATTCAAATCAAAATTGTTTTTATAATTGCAGCACTGCACTGCTTTTTCACTATCACTCTTTGTACTTGCCATGTCAAAGACAATGCGTGAAGTGACAAGTAAACTTAATAAAACTTAAATTGTACACAGAACAATCGTGACTCACGGGATAGTTGATTTAATAACTTATAAAGTTGGTACACAGAGGAAAACATTGTTTGAAACTGTTTAGAAACAAACAGGTGCGTACAGTCGCTAGGTTGAATGAAGTTTGTGTGTAATTGTCACAACATAGGGGTGATAAGAAAATTAGAGATAAGATACGCGAATTGGACCAAGGAAATGCAAAATGGCTAACAGATAAATTTACTTGTTTATAGTATTTAGAACAGTTTACACGTGTATGGATGACCGAAGGGGCGTAATAAGTGAAGTCGGCTAATAACAGATGACTGCATGCAAAAAATTACTCATTAGCTAATTGACAATAACACATTTATCGAATGGCTATATTTGGCGAATGCTTTGAGGTAAATGTTGGATGGAAATAGGTTAGTATGAGTGCATGAACGTATGACCAATTGAAAATGGTAATGTTATAGGTATAATATAGCTAATAGATAAGCAGACTAGGAATAATTATTCAGACAACAATAGAAAAGTATTTGAAACGGAACACAGGAACGGAAGTTAACAGTGGAGACTTCTTGCCCAACATTGAGGGAATTTAGGCTACTGCATTGGATAAGCAAGGACTAGCATCAAACCTTGATCAACAGACGCTCACACACATATGAAAGTAATATGTCTCCATCGATCATCCATCACTACAATCAATATCACATAAAATTTACAATTACACACAAACGACATTTCAATCGCAATCTAAGAAACAGATTATACAGCAGTAAAAACTTCTCACAATTTACTATTTCTTTGATATTGTATAAAAGAAGATAAACCAATACACTCTTGCTATACAACAGACGTAACTTAACAACAAACTATTAATGAATAAAATGACGAACAAAATAAAATATGAAATAAATACTTAAGACGTAATTACTAACATACCAACCTAATGATTTAACTTGAAATCGTAACAATAGAGGAACAAGTTAGAAACCTTGAAGGAAAACCTAAGAATGTTCCGGTGTCCTTAGCAAAGTTAAATGTATTTGAATAAGTTAATTAATCAATTAGTGGATTATACACGTAAGTAGTTAACGATGAGTTCTTTGACGTTAGTTTTGATGCCAAATCAATTGGTAACTCATCGTCAACCGTCACTATATGTTTTAAACAGAGTAATCTGCTTTGCACAACGTCCAACAGGATTTTATTACTGAATCAAATTTGCAACTTTGCTCAGCCCCCAACAAGTAATTTTCATCTTCGTCGTCCAGCTACAGAAGTCTTCTGCTAGACATACATAGATTTAGATACTTATCTGTTCTGTTATTTAAGCATTGAAGCAAGTTAGCACTGTAAGCGCGTTTTTAAAAGCCAATAACTGCAACACATTAATAGTTCATCTATTTGTGATTTAATGTTCCGTATCATCATCCCTCATTCATCAGCCTAGGGCAATTTGGGATCAGTATAGCATATCTTCATCATTACATGTCTACCCATAATTTCAGTATTCAACCTCCTTGGTCCTTGCTAACCATTTCGTTCTTTCACACAACCCATCTGTCTTGTCTTTGGACTTTCCCTACTCTTATAGCCATTCCAAATCTTTTCCATGAGCTGTAACTGTTGTTTACACAGCAAAACAACGAAGAACCATAACAAAAAAAGTCGTAAGTGTAAAAATAGCTTCCTATCTCTATTTGTATGATAATACAAAACTTAAGCAACCGTAAAAAGTAATGGCACCTGCTTTGTACGACAATAGAACTATAAACCATGCTAGATTTTATACAATAACGAAAACAGTAACAGGTCAATGGGCTACATCGTTACCAGGGTAGACCACAATAAATTGATTACTGCGTAGGATTCAGATTTAATACTTTTTTTCCTTGTCATGAAACGGGGGCACGCCTTTTTAAGCGGATAGTAGCCACCAAGGTTTATCCTGTATATTAATCACTAGCAGTTCGCCCGCGACTTTGTCCGCAAAAATTGTGATAGCTCGGCTAATATGCATGATATAAATATAACTTATAGCCTATATCACCCACGAATAATGTATCTTTCTGTCAGTGAAAGAATTGTTAGAATTGGATCATTAGTTTCGGTGATTACCCCTACAAACAAACCTACAAACAAATTTTACTTTATAATTATTAGTACTTATAGAATCCCTTTCGGGTACCTACGCACACTGGTAAGGAAACGAACCAGTGAACAACACCACAAGCTGTGGCTAGACCATGGTGAGTGCAGGCAGGCCAAGGAAGCACTTCCTACTATCGACGACCGCTTCACCAAACGAGCGCTTCGGCTGACCAAGCTACAGCTGCGCACAGTTACAGCATTGAAAGATGAAAACTGTGATGAAAACTGTGTGATGAAACATGATCCAATGACGGATCATGGAATACTGAAAACTACTGTGATGAACACATAACCCTTTTTAACAAACTTCTCTCTGTCATAGGAGTCACAGACAGCCCCCTGTGCCGAGCCTGCATGGAGGAGGACGAGACGGCAGCCCACGTGCTTCTGCACTGCTCGGTGGTTGCAACATATAGGGCAAAGTACTTCGGTAACCCAGGTACTCTCCGCGAGATCGTCAGCAACATCAAGGCGCTGCTGGCCTTTCTCGGGGAGCTAGGGTGGATCGAATAAATTTCCCACCCGCACGCAAAATACGCGCTTAGACGTGGAGTTGCGGACACCAGCCCGCTATACAATACAATACAATACAATAGTACTTATAGAAGTATAGATTCCTATTTTCCAGGAAATCATTTACTATCTAAGTAATCTTCGCAGCTAGTAATCTGTAAGTTCAGTGACATACCAAATAAGTTCTTAAAATTGGACAAAACAAACAATTTACCAAATTATATCAAATAAGTTTCCGGTACTACAAACAGATTAGGGTAAATGATACTCGAGAATTGTGACCGCAAAGATTAGATAGTAAAAACTGGCTCGCTATTTACACCTTAAAATTATCTTTCAGCTGGTATACAAGCAAGCTTTTATTACAAATGGCAAATATTTTTTGCAAACAGAATTTGGTCAAGTTATGCTCGCATAATCTTTCCCAAATCCTGTTACTAGGGGAAATACGAGACACAAATTCAAACATCACATCCAAACAGGTCACAGTCAAAGGCGAGGCAAATGACGAGGAGATAGGAGGATAAGAACAAGGGTACAAACCTGAACCTCCTAATAACGCCCCTAAGAAACACACTAGGGTCAGAACTGTAACGTTTTAAAAAGTTAAACTTCATTGTATTGGGGACGAAACCCATCACTTCACAAAGACACTTTAAATAGCACTTGACCGCGGTTATGTTATTATCACTCCGTTCTCATGTTCAATATTGATTTAAAAATATTTACAAGAAAGCTATGCGAGCGTCCAAACCGCGACCGAAAAGTGACTAACGAAAAGACCGGTGAATGAATCATAGGACCACAAACAGGTCGCTTCACTTAGAACTTTTTATTGCGGTATTTTTTGGATTAACTGTGCTTCAGCTTGGGACCGACCGAACGGTCTAATTAGAAAGATACTCTTGCTAACTATGCTAGAATTTGTCAAACTGTTTCAATTATGGACAATTTATCCGCGGTTTGATAACGTTTAAATTAAAGACAAATTGGTGTTTTTCGCTGTTGTTATTACGGAATGCGACTGTCTCTTGCCCCGCTGCTGAATTAACTATCAAGTATTTTAACAGGATATAGAATATTTCGATATCCAAGTCATATTTGGTATTGTGGCGATTTGTTAACCACAAATAATTTAGTCATGATACCGAAGTGGTCAAAGTTTTATCATTTACCGTATGCACCGTCTGTATTATAAATAAATTAGGTAAATAAAAAAAACAATACGTGATTAGGTTACCGGTTCAGTAATTGCATGGACTGAAACGACCACAAAAACTAGACAAGAATTAATATATGGGAGCGTCAGTTTTAAATGCGTAATAGGTTAATTACCATCAAATGCTCAAAAAACTACACGAGGGTAAAGCCTTCACAAGCAAAAACACAGCCTTACATTAATTACATAATAGATTAAATCATAAAATTATATCCTTGAAACAAAAGATCTTATGCGTTTCCTGAAAGATAACGTCATGTCCGCCGTTTGTCTATGAATATTCATTAAACGAGACCCAATGAAATTCTCTGTTACTCCGATTCTTCAGCAAAAAGATTACAACAAAATAAGAACACACCCCTCAAAAGTCTTTAGTCGTTGTTTTTGACGACGAAAAAGATTTAGAACTTGTAAATAAAATGTTTTGAGTTTCTGAAGAAGATAAAAAACGTTATCACGTCCTCCGAGGCTCGTAGTACGAAGTTCCCATTTAAATGATGTAATTTACTTAAAAAAAAACATAACTAAACGTGTTTGTATTTAATACAGAGCTTGAAACTAGTTAAGTTACGTGACTTTAATAAAAGAGACAATACAGAATTAATTTAAAACCAACATGGGAATAACATTAGTCATCCTTCGGGGAATGAAATACAAAAGTATTTTATAATAATAATACATTTTACTGGTATCATGTATGATGTTGATGTAGGTAAAACAATATCAATTAGAGAGGTGAAGTAATGGGCCGGTCCAGGTATGAATCATTAAAATCGTATTAAAATGAACAATTACGTAGCGTGACGGGCGACGATCTCTGCGCTTCTGTTTCAGCATACCTACTTGGACAATTTAGACTAAGTTTTGTTGTTCATCTATACTAATATTATAAAGAGGTAAAAGGAGGTGTTTTATTTTCGGCCCAAACATGTACCGAGGTACAAATTACTATTTAAATTCTTTCCAATACATAGTGTTATTAGCAGTATTTTAAATCCTTCAATATTCGATAGATTAAGAAATAAAAGAATATGAAAAAACACTACCTCGAATTGTAACTGCGTTTAAAGAAACGTTCATAACAGCGCTGGCGGCTGTCAAACTATTCCATCTGTCAAAATATTAAACTCTTTCGAGATCGATCGTCTGACAAGGGCTAGAATAATCGGATTGACAATATTGTCACCAACAACAACAAAAAGAATAAAATAGTAAATTAACGGCCCTGGAGTACTGTCTTTTGCCCAGTAGCTAACCAAACGCAAAAAATAATCTGAAATGTGAAATAAATGTATATTTTAAATTCTTGATCCCATAATGTTTCACGAAAAAAGTGTGCCGGGAAAAATAATCTATCTTTAATACAAAACTAAATTCTAAATAGTATATTTTTAGGTTTTCATACGTGTATAAAATGAAGTAACGAAACGCATCATCGGAGAAATTAATCCCGAGATTGTCAGAAGAAAATTCTTGGGTTGCAAGTTTTAGCATCTTTGATCGACAATTTCAGGTGGTACAAATGCATTAATAAATCCAATATTTATTTTTTCAGAATCTGCGATTTTTTTCCTATAACTTCATACCTTTATAGTTAAGGTACATTGTTGGGCCACGATTGTATGGGGAAAAAAACATCTCCTTTGTTTGCAAGTTTGTATGTAGGGGGTAATCTTCGGAACTCCTGATCCGATTCAGAAAATGATTTCACTAACGGGAAGCTGCATTATTCCCGAGTGTCATAGGCTACATTTAAAACGTTACCGTGGCTTAATTTCCGTTCATAACGGGAGTGAAGACGCGAGCAGAGGCTAGGCTGTTAAAATACGAAATTTATTCTTGTATTATATTCGCTGCAGGTAATTAACCTGTTCCATACGTCTTTTTTAGTCGTATCTAGCCATGACATCTTTCTCACAACCCATCCACGTTTCATTTAGTGTCCTGTCTTTCTTTGGTAGGATAATCTTGGTAAGCGTTGATTTTAAAACAATATCCTCAAAGAGCTATACTACCCGCAAAGACCCAACTTTTATGACATAGTTGGCTATTAAAAACAGCTGATCCCAAATTCCTCTGAAAGATAAAATGTTTAAAACTGAGAAAATTTCCTGCTTACCTCTTTACAGGAAACATAACTTTACGAGGCAGCATTTAAAGATGAAAATTGCTTGGTAACAATAAGGATATTAACCAATGTTGCGTTACCAGTCTTGCGAGCTTCAAAAGGCATTTGCTGCAATTTATAACCTACGAAGATTTATGGAAACGGAATGAAATTGGGTCGATGTGATAAGTCCATTATCTGATTAAAAGGTGCCTTGAAGCTTTGTTGATGCGTAATATATTAAGGAGGCTAGGCAGGTTAGTATCTAAATTGCTAGTCACACGCAATCGTTCGTCATCCTTACGATTGTCGTTAACGCCTACAGAAATATCTCCTTCCAAATTAGATTGGTTTATTCTTAAGGCCTATGAGACGTTCCTCAGCTTGAGATTTACGTCTTTTTATTTGGATTTTTACAAACCCATTTGGATCCTCAGGATTTTCCAATTTTGAGTCTTGCTTGTTGGCACCAATTTCTAATTCTACAGCCCGGGATTTTCCACCTTGAAGAATATTTTTGAAACTGCAAGTGAAAGTTTTTTATCATAAGTAAAGCTATAAGTTATTAGCACCTTCCCGTCACTTTCATCCATTGATATCTTTTTCGGTTAAACCAAGTGATTTAATGGACTTTTTAGATCAACAAGCTTGAATGTTTTTTCTCTGGTGTATTGTATTAGAATGATCCAAGGCTTCAAATATAAGAACAGTTAAAGAAGTACCATTAGTAATTGAGCTAGTTACAATACTGCGATAGTCATAGTAGTAACAGGTCTCTAGTTCATCGCCTACGTACTAAAGATTGTGACCCCGATTCCCTTAGTTGACTTGAAGAGATTGCGCGTGAAGGTTAATAGTTGACACGCAATTTTTTAATCCAAGATCCGCAAGAATTCTACGCAGTGGTGTCAAAAAAGGCGACTTAGGAATCAAGTAAGTGAATAAAATCACGAGTCCTTTTGTTGACTGAGTACTACTATCACACTGATTAGCTTCTTAGCTAACCCCACCGGCCTCAACAATTTTGGTGTAAACGATAAATCGGGAGTCCCATTCTTCAGTTTTTACGAATTCGGGGCAAAAGGACTATAGTACTCTACATATTAAGTTGATTCTTGGACAAAAATAGCACGTACTTCGTAACCTAAGTGGCGAAACCTAACGAATTCGTATCACGCAAGTTTTAAAACTTCAAACGCCACTTCAAGCTTTATAGAGGCGAGACGTATCGACTATCTTTCAGTAGGGTTGTCCGAGATTTATCTGCGCCGGGGGAACTCCGATCTGGGGATTTGCATAGAACCAAACCTGTTCTTTATCATTCAAAAGCATCGTAGAAAATAATAATCATGGACTGATAAAATATCGAAGATATGAATGACATCATTTTAATTCATGGAGTGATTTGCAATTTTTCGCCGACAGTTTTTCGGGGCCGTGCAACGGTGGTTTTCAAATTCAGCTTTACTATAGGAAGTCTAAAACAGGAGTGGCAAAACATGGACCCTTAACTGCTGTTTAATAATTTTGCACATGTTTTAAGTGCAGTTTTCGAGCGCATTTTTATTGCTTACCAAACTTGCAGTGTCCGGTTCGAGTGCTTTGCATACAAACACCTTAAAGTTAGGGTTTTCAGCTGTTGTTGCCGACAAAATATTGAGCAATGCCTTTACAATGCGACTGACAAGAGAGTAGGTACAAAATGACGTAGCCCAAATCAATATAGGGGAAACAAATTGAAATGTTCGGGAATGGAAATATTTACTTTCCAATCCGCGAGCCTTGTGCGTTTACTTTGATCTAAAGTTTCTAATACACCTCGTTTTTTCCTGAAAACGCTGGTTCTAAACTGCATAGATCTCCGCATTGTAAACCAAATCTGGGTAGACTGGATTCCTTCTAATAAACTGATCTAAAAATTTGTTTTTTGTTTAATTCTATCACCCCTAAGCCTACAGCGTTAGATATAGGCAGACAGTAAGACAAAAGTTCAACGTACGTTCCTCAAACATCGATTGGCGTCTGGCCAACCGCCAAACACTTCACTTTAATGGTTCGACTTATCCTACTTCCTTAAATAGATATAAACTGTGTGCAGATGATTTTCGATTACTTATTCTTACACATTTATCCTGGGCTGTAAGTTTCACAGCTGGATATATGCCTTCTTAAAGACTGCAGTCATAAACCAGGGAAAATACTGTTAGTAGAACTTTCGCAAACTCATTCAGGGATGCATTTCTGCACGCCTTTTGATTTCAGGTAATTGCGATAGTGAGTTTCGCACATTTCCTATTCTTCTAAAGAATTTATTTTTATTAGCATGTCCATGACAATCGTAATAGAGCGCGCCAGAATTTGGGCAAGAGTTGTTTATTGAATACATTTTTATAGCTGAATTCATAGTAGGTACTTTGTGTAATTTTGCACATAGGTACCCGGGCAAGGACATTAGCACCAGGTAGAAGACGTTGCTTTTATTTTATTTGTCCGAATACGTTACTTGATTCTATAATATTTTTACTTTAGGTTTTCTGTTGTTCGAAAGTTACCAAGTTAGTTACCATCTGATTGTAATTCCAAACGAGTACGTACTAAGCACCCTGCCGTGTTTACGTAATAATCAAATGTTTCATCTGTTTTCAGACACCATAATTTTATCTGTTTGTTGTTTGTTTAGCGAAAACTGCTGGGCCATGTTGTGATGTGTAATTAGGTAAACAATGGTGCCGATTCCCTTGGTCACAAACTAAACTAAATTTAAGTTGAGTGCATCTTTTTCTTTCTATTTCATTATGAAAAGGACCGAAGATAAATATTAGTTTAGTCCTGTCAAATTAGTCGGCACCTGACGTAATTTGATGTAATTTTAGTGGTAAACTTTTTAATCGCGTCTAAACTTGTAATAAGCGCTGATTAAATTGACAGGACTAAACTAAAATGTATCTTCTGTCCTTTTCTTAATGAAATAGAAAGAAAAAGATGCACTGAACTTAAATTTGGTTTAGTTTGTAACCAAGGGAATCGGCACCATTAACCGTTTATAATTTCCATTTTTATCTTGAAGCCAAACTAAAGCACGCCTTAGTTTAATTTTAAACTTAATACAATATTTACTTATTACGATAAAAAAACGCTTAACTTCACTTACTTAAGGTGGATGCGCAAGGGTAGCCCGCGAAATTTAAATTTTCTTACGTTTATTGCAATTTGCAGGTCAGTGTCAGGTTGTATGTTGATGAAAATATGAATCGCGCTAGTAACACGTATGGAGTTACAGAATTATAATCATTCAAATCATCAATACAACCCTCCAAGTTCATATAATCTCAAAGAGTGATTTTTTCATGAAATAGCTATTGAATGTGATTATATGAACTTGGAGATCTGTATTGATGATTTGAATGATTATAATTCTGTAACTCCATACGTGTTACTGGCGCGATTCTTATTTTCATCAACATACAACTTGACACTGACCTGCAAATTGCAATAAACTTAAGAAAAATTAAATTTCGCGGGCTATCCTTGCGCAACCACCTTAAGTGTTGCACTCTTGGCTAGCTGGTTTTCGCTACTTTTTGAAACTAGTTTTATTTAAGTTTTTTTTTTTATGTTACATACAAATAAAAATGTCTTCGACATACCAGACGCCAAAAAGACGTAAAAAGAAAAAGAACTGCAATATTTATTACTAAAATCAAAACCTAATCAATAATTTAACATAGTAGTCCAAGAAACAGCAAAAAACTGAATGAACAATTATGATAAAGAAAAATAGCAAAGTTTTGATTGGTTCAATGACAAGAAACAAGAATTGAAAGAAAGAATAAAACAGCCATTATAGGTAAGATAAGATAAGATAAGTATTAATAACAGATGACTTTGACATAGGCAAGAAGCGTTTGTAAGCAAGATCTAAAATGCAGGAGTGCCTCCTACTTAACAACCCATGAGTGCAATACCCAGGCAACTACACTGTTAGTATATTTCTGAATTCTCAACTAGTAACTTGATCAATAAGGAATAAAAAAGGTTGTTTCTAACAGTCAATGGTTTACCTGACATCAAAGAATGATTATCATTAAGTATTTTTACTCGTAATTTATCATAGTAGAAATATTATAGCTATGTATTTTAGATTGTATCAATCAACAGGTAAAGTTAAATTTTACCTTTAATTTATTTTTGTTGACCGTTCTATTATCAGCTGATGATGAATATTGTTAATAAGATGGTTGCACAATTAACCAATAATTCATTGAGTTGGTAAATTAGTAACTTCACAGGTTGCTATTGGTGCCGATTCCCTTGGTTACAAACTAAACCAAATTTAAGTTCAGTGCATCTTTTTCTTTCTATTTCATTAAGAAAAGGACAGAAGATACATTTTAGTTTAGTCCTGTCAATTTAATCAGCGCTTATTACAAGTTTAGACGCGATTAAAAAGTTTACCACTAAAATTACATCAAATTACGTCAGGTGCCGACTAATTTGACACACCCTATTCCCAGACATACCTCACGCAATCAGCCTAGATAACATTCCCACTGCTGGGATGCAGGCCTCCTCTCTGTAAGAGAATGGGCCATAATCTTCCATGCTTGTAGGTGGATACCCAGATCAAGGAAATAGGCTAATCTTCCTAAAAGATGCTGGATTGCTGCTTTTCAATAAAGGTTTGTAGTCAAAATGGAGTTTATTTTATTACTAAGATATGGGTTTTTTTTTCTAGGGTTTTACAATGTGTAGATCAGTGGTTTCTGGAGCCCTGACACAGCCAGAAGGCGTTGCGGCAGACCTCATTGAAGATGACGAGACCAACAGGACAAGAGCAGCGGCCAGTGGTCCACAATGGCTTTGGATTGAAACAACTGGGAGTCATGGGGAGAGGCTTTTTCCCAGCAGTGGGATGATGCAGGCTAACAGTATCAGATCAGTGGTAAGGAATTCTAGTTGCATTACTTTAAAATTATGATTTGATAAATTGGTTATTCGTAGCCCAAGAATATTGCCACTATGGTTGAATGCAGTAACAATGGCGACCATTCTTCTGTACTTAATTATTTTAATATGATCAGGTCCAATGTTTTTTAAATAAATACATAAACATACTATGTATGAAACTTTTAAATGATGCTATGAGGAAAATCTATTAAATCATAACAGACCTATGTATGTAACTGTTATTTACACCTATTTGCAAGGCATGATATCATCTATATTGTCTCTGTTAAAAAATAATTAAGTATAAACAAGTTTTATTTATTAGCTAATGCAACTTCTGCGGGAAGAACCTGATATACTCTTGGTTCTTAACTTTTATCAGTTGTATTATCATGGAATTATTCAAAAACTACATTTAAGTGCATTAAATTATTACCTCATAATATTGTGTTCAATAACATGCACAAACATTGAGAAATCAAAGTTTATAAATATAGGCTGGGAACTTTGATATTTAATTCTATGCTTGGTATTACTTCAACATGTAATACATTTTAGCAACAAAAAATAGGCATGGCATGTTGTTACTAGGTAATACCATAAAAACAAGTTATCTTTTAAGATTAAATTTTTATCTTGAAAAGATAATTCTGCAAATCTCATACCAAACTAACATGCTGTACTACTGACATGCAATTATCAACCATATTGTGTGATACTAAGTTTGCATTTATAGTGCAATGGAATGGTATCTTCAATACGAATTACTTGAGTAATTATTGAAGTAATAAGTAATTAAAATTATGTTACAAATGACTGACCTGCAGCAGTGCCTCAGTGGACATTAAACATGCCATAATGATTATAAATAGCGTCTAAGAAACCATCGTCTCTCATGAAACGATGATAAGCACGTAAACATTATTAAAAAAAACTACGTGATAACAATACACCATTGTTGATACAAAGATAACATTTTTTTGACCATTTTTGAAGCCAGTGGTACGTAGAAATAGGACCCTAGAACTGCCTAGCTCATCTACTACAGACTGCACTTCAATATTCTATTAGTAAAACAATAAAACATGAATCAGGACCCACCTTGTAAATGGACCACTTATATTAGTTATTTGACCAAGTATTTTTTCCACTGTCCGCTTGTCGCCCTCACGGGCAGCGTTTAATAGCTCCTGGCCCCTTCCCATGGCCCATTAATGTTAACAGCCACACACAAAAACAACACCAAAATCAAACATTTCAATTTTTACACTAGACTTCACTCACTACACATTACAACTTCATTGATCGCGCCGCCATGTTTGAGAATTTTGACGTGAGTGCGCTCTAGCGGCCTGCGAAGGAATCGATATCGAGAATGAAACGATCTCTCAAGGCGCTTACTACCTACCTAAACTAAGGTCATGTTGTAAAATTGTTTTTACAAGGCACATTTTAGAGCAGAATATCTTTATTATACTGTAAATTGTGAATTACAAATTACCCTTGAGAGCTTCGTTTAAAAAAGTTTGACAGAACTTAACCAAGTTAAATATTTAAACGAAGCCTGCAATTATTTTTCTTGACGATCAGTAAAATCCAAAACTTCCCATATTGATAACCTGTTTCCCCACTTTATATTTTACCTTTCAATTTTGGATCATGGATAATGATTTAAAACAGGTGCTTACAGTGATAGACAGCAGGTATTTGAAATTTTTGTACGAATATTTTTGCAAAATAAACATCTAGCTATACTATAACTTCAAGACCTCCATGAATTTAAAAACTGTGTCTACCTTTTATAATTTTTAGATAAATGCGCTTCACACTATTTCTTAGTTATCTATGTAAATTATACTCATTCATTCAGCTCAGCACAGAAAACTTCAACAGTCAAACCATTCAGTCAGGTCATCGGGTCATCGTACGTCACTCTGTCACTGTCACCACTGTCATTTTTGTGTCATTGTTATTAGTACTTGTTTTTCCTCGCTATCCGCGTTGATTGTGATACCGTGCGGGGACAACATGTGAATAATATTATTATTGGTCATTTTTTATCATAGTCTAGTTCGTTGTCTCAATAATTATATGATATTAAATGTAGTATCGATGTTAATTTGTTGACTGCAAAAGTGATGTCAGTGTCAAAATGATCAGCTGTTCTGAATTATTTTGTAGTGATCACAGAAATATTTTGATGTTATTGTAGCCAAAATCAGTGATAAAACTATAAAACGTTACCGAACGTGGATAAGTGAAAATGGTTTCTACAATGAGTGGTGGATTTAATTTCATTTTAATTTCCTTCCTTTACTTTGCTACTTCTGTTGCCACACAAGGTAAAATGTACTATTATTTGGAGTGATGTTATTACTTTGCTAGTAAATCCAATGAAAGTATTTATGGATTCAACCTGTTACATGCTTCTGATATGTCTTTAATTGGTATTACTATACCACTGTACAGCACTAAATTATTAGGTACCTACTGGTCTACCATTTTGTATTCTCTTAACTGAAAATCTGTACAAATTCAAATCCTTCCATTGCTCGGCGAAGGCCTCTCTCCTTTTTTCCATTGGTCTCTGTTCTGCACCACTTCTTGCCAATTTCTATGGAAGAGATAAGTTCTATTGCCATCTCTCTGCTCCTGCCATCCCCGTCTCACGATTTTCAGGGTAAACAAGTCCCTTTTAGGATGGTCCCTTAATTTTTTTTGTAGCCTGCTCGACCGAGCAGGCTACAAAAAACTTGCTCCGTCAGTGAGTGCAGTCGCACTCCTGGGCAAAACCCTTGGAGTATTAGCTTTAGTATTGTAAAAATTGTTAACCAGTTGTTTCTTTGTTCCAGATGCCAACATAACAATACCTTTAAACAAAACAATAACATACGACGATAGAGAAATTTACGGATCCTACATAATATTAAACAAAGAGTCTACTGTACATGTAAATTTTAGTGATGTCGATAAAAGTTTATACTTCATTGTTTTTCAAGCACATAGCCATATGTTGAATATCACACTTACTATGATTGATAGTGGCAAGAGTAAAGCTAATGGAACTAATGTGGGCTTTGTGAGTTTTATGGATAATATAGGCACATTGCAAATAGCTAATCCTCATAAAAATGTCACTGTGCAAGTATATATTTCAGTGCATGGCTACAAGATAGAAGGTATGATACTTTTTGTAATTTTTAAACAATATCACACACATTATATTATAATTGTGTGGTTTTCCTGTATTGTGCTTGTTACATATACGTATTAAGTACGTACTTGTAACTGCCATGTTGTGCTTGGGATCGCAAGTGTCCCGGCCCAGATTCAATTTTCAGATCTGGCAAGATGTTATTTGGTTTATCCATTAGGAATTTCTCCGAAGCAGCTCACAGTTTGTAAGTTGGTGATGTGTCACCCCGTCCTTTGGAAACATGTTAAGCGGTTAGTCCTGTGCCGAATCTATGGTCATGCCGGATTATCGTCCCATCGGATTATGAGAGTAAAGGAATAGATAGTGCACCCATGTTGTACGTGCTCATCCTCTGCCAACATAGTTGGTTTCGGCCTCCAGTCTAACCGAGCTGATTGCCGAATGAAGCTGAATGGCGTGCAATTACAGAGGCTTATGTCCAACTGTGGATTGCTCTAGGCTGATGATGATGATGAAACACGTTATCAACAGAGTTGAAATATGTCTAGGTTTGCTTTTAATTAGTGTTTTCACTTTATTCTAAAACAAAAAATCCCCTAAGTCATCACAGAAATAAAAGCACTTGAAATAATTAGGTTCCCTTTTTCTGATTTGATTTTTTCCAAAAATCTGATCTCATATTTAAACTAGTAAATAATAGATCAGGTCTTTGGAAAAATACAGAAAAAGGGAACACATTCTTTTTTTTTTTGATATTGCAATATTTGAAAATGTAATTTATATGTATATAGATGAATAAAGGAAACCTAGTTTAACAAGGGGGTTCCATAACACAGCCTCTACAGCCATTAGTCGATTCTAGGAGCTCGACGTTAATTATTGTGTACTCAGTTTTAGCCCAATGTTTTCAATATCACCTACTCTAAAAACAATAAGATCAGTAATTTGTTTTTAAAGTAGGTCGTAGTCAAATCTTCGACAAATTACAGAAAAATGCAAGAGGTATTAGCAATTGGCCGTAGCTCTGGTCTCCGGCGATTTTGATACTTGAGCATTAGTATGAACTGGAGAACATAATTATTGTGGGCTACGATTTGAGATTTAATTCAACTGATTATGCAATTACGAAAAGGGCATATTTTGTCAAATACGTTTATCCATGTCATTGTATTCTAAGTGCTTCCCTGTACCTATACCTAATTACCTACTCGCCAAAGACAGCGCACTCAGACAAAGAATGCGGGTCAGAACGAAAAACAAAAATTATTCTTAAATTAATAAAACTAGCAGTTTTTAAAAAAAAAAAAAAACATTGCCCCCACACTAGGAATTTCTCCTGTATCGTGGGTGCGTTTACAAACATTTAAACTCACATATATACAAACAGCCAGACCCGGAACAACTACCTGTAGATAATACAAATATTTGTTCCGTGCGGGGATCGAACCCGCGACACGCAGCGCAGCAGCCAATCGCTTAGCCACTGCGCCAACCGTGCCGTCCGTGCCGTCCGTGTCGGCATTAATGATACTATATGTTTTAGATAATTGACCTGTTAATAAAAGAACACCAAATGTTGGAAACGTTAATACTTACCTATTGTATAGCGGGCTGGTGTCCGCAACTCCACGTCTAAGCGCGTATTTTGCCCTAATTTCATTACCAAAATAACAAAAAAAAAAAATATCAGGCATTTTATTTTTTATTAAAAATAATGTTTGGTTCCTTACAATCCTCACTTACAACAGAAAAACAAACTTAAAAACAAATTAATACTTTGAATTGCCTTCACGGGTTCTTCTCACAGCTGCCATGCGATTCGCCAAATCTAAATGGTTTTTATAAGAGATGAAATGAATATCCGGTAACTATCCGTTATTCGGCCTATCCGTCCAATTTTTACTATCCGGTCGGATACCATACAGCAAGTTAGCAACCCACTATCCGGCCGGATACTAAAGAAATCAATAATTTCTCATTAACACAAGATAAATCATGTAGCATATAAACACCATGTATGGGTATAAATGCAAAATTTGACCACTGACTCTAATTACTTGCCAAAAATATTATTGATAATAATTTGGTACTCAAAATTAACAAGTGGAAAATTATGGTGAATATTAATACTAAAATTTTAGCATTTGATGGTAAAAAGCGACTCCACTTGGCTTCGTAAACACTGCACTTGTGCGGTAGCGTTAACTCAAATCAAACTCATCACAACATGTATGGTCATCCGACCTCGAAGCTTGCCGAATATCCAGAATCCGGTCAAAGCATTTTTTTTTATTGACTGGTAAATTACTATCCGTTTCGTCTGTAGTTTTTTTTCTTACAATTATGGCTATTAATAATACCGTAAATTTCGTAAAGGTCATTACTTATAAATTAAAAATAACTAATTATACATAATTACACAATAAAAAACAAAATATTGTTGTAACTTTCAGTTGCTTATTGGCCCCAAAATGTAACGCAAAAATAGTTAGTTTTTTTTTTTAAATATTATACGTAATTCAGAAAATAATTAGTATTTTACAGTTACAAAAAAGTTTTAATATTCAGATATTTTCGAAATTGCGTATTCAATGCTGTTGGTATATTCCTATTCTGTCTATTCCTATTCTGTCTATTCCTATTCCTAGGCCTATTCTGCCTGACCAAGACCCTTTGACCTTGTATAGTGGCCACGATGAGAACGTGCCGCCGTGTGAGCTTTAAGCAAATTCTAATCCAACAATATATTTTCAGATCCATTACCTGGCGGATGTAACATGGAATTCCCGGAGATTCACATATTTCCATACCTTTATATCCAGACGTTATCCGATTACATATTAGTAGAGGCCGCAGCAGCATCTGCGCCGGCCGATGA
The DNA here is from genome assembly GCA_947578425.1 of Eugnorisma glareosa. Classification (NCBI taxonomy): domain Eukaryota; kingdom Metazoa; phylum Arthropoda; class Insecta; order Lepidoptera; family Noctuidae; genus Eugnorisma; species Eugnorisma glareosa. The sequence goes on along the minus strand of OX387960.1, from coordinate 9,883,092 downwards.
TCGTGACTGCGAGAACCCAAACCAAGCAAACCTGACGTTTTACATGATGTACCTGCCTGAACTTAACTTCTTACCTGACCCTTATTTTACTGGTATCCAGAAGATGATGACCCTCAAGGGTATTGAAAAATATGGAACAGTTGTAAGTGTACTTGAAACTACTATTATATTGTACAAGTTCTGATATTTTTACCATCCCGAACCGATCTCGCGTGGTGGATTACAGCCCACTCCCACTCGTAAAGTTCCAGCAGTGGAAACATTATTGGCTGATTATGCCGTTATTTCCTACATGATTTGGTATTTGGATTACCCAGGTACTAAAAGTTGCGTCCAAACTGCCTTTAAGTTATAACCATGGCCATCAAAGATTTTGGCTCATACAAAATTTGCTTGTTTTGATACCAGCTATCGATTAATACAGGTTTTATGCGTTGTTGCTATTTTTAAAATAAAATGGCGGATGTTAGGCAGGCATTATCAAATCAAATCAAATAATTTATTCACATAATATGGGTAGATAAATGGTATGTACATAAATTAACAATAAAGATCCTCATATTAACCATTTCTGGTATACGAAACATAAAATAAAAGCTTTTAATAACAATTAAACTAAATGGGTACATATAACTATTCATAGGTTTATACTCTTTTTAGTTTTCGTTTTTTTATACTAAATTAACTAGCTATTACTGCACTAGAATATAACGTATTGAGGTGTTACAATAATTATCTATTCTTATAACTAAGGTATTCCTGGGTCGTGTAGAAACATTTATTGAATAACCAGGCTTACAATTTTTTTCGGAATAAAGTTATGGGTAGGTCTTTCAGTTCACTTGGTAATTGGTTAAATAATATGATTGACATGGGGTAACAGTTTCTTCTTTATAGATCAGTTTTGGTTATGTTTGGCAAGGGAAAGCTATTAGGATAACGGGTATTAAAATTACAATAGTCACCAAAGGATTTGTATAGGTACTGATGTGTTTTGACGAAAATGCTAAATTAAATTAAACATTCCCACCACTTGGAAATTTTCTAAGGGACACTGAGCTTGTTTGAATTTCAGCCTTCGGCGCTTTGTTGAACTTTCCAAATCTAACAACACGGTCGACGACCGTAAAGTCATTTTCACCTTCGCAACTGGGCCGTCCGCTTTTGGTCAGCATAATAAAAAACATAAATTTCCTTCCAAGATTCCGTACAACTCCTGGCCAGCTACTCGTCGCATTTTGAGTGCTTACCCTGGCACAGGGGCCATATACGCTGCGGTGGCGACGAGAAATAGTAAAGAAGACAATATAACATCATACTCTGTGTATGTACCCAGCTATAGTTATGGCTGTACCGACTTCGCTGATGAAGGCTGCGAGATGATTGGTAAGTTTTATTGTTCACTAGCCTTTGCCTGTGACTTCATCTCTTCTTGTTTTTTATGATTCCCTCAATGCTGAGGATCGCGACCGCATACGACGCGAACATACGACGTGTCGCCAAGTTATGCGGTTTTCGGCACTGAAAGCTTTCTTCTCTTGACTTCGCGTCTAACTATCTTGCCGGTACCGTGCCTTGGGCGCGTTTTCTTTTTAACGGTCTTTCAAGCGGTATACAGCGTGTAACAGAAAGGGTTAAAACAAAATTTCAATACCTACTTGACCCAAATGTATGGGACAGCTGATTATTTTTTTACGATTTCGATGGTGGTCCCATAGAGAAAGTTGTTCAGTTTGATGGTCCGTACCACAGTATTCCATATGATTATACCCTTTCTGTTACACGCTGTATATCATGAATTTTTGACGGAAAGACAGGTGAAACTTCTAGTATCATGTTAAATAGGTAGTTGGCGAATTTTGGTGGGCTTATAGATGTCTTGGCCAGTTCTTAGAATTGATCAGTTTATGATGTGGTAGGTTATGTTAAGTTCAATTTAATTAAATAACCAGCACCGACATAGATATTACCTACATACATCCTACATTAAACAAATATTTTACAGATGATGGACTATCACAGTTACTCTGTGCAGCGCTGCTGTTCATCGGCGTGTTCATATGTTTCTTCGGACACCGGTTCTTCAAGACTGAAATGTTTTTCGCTGGATTCTTCAGCGGTGTCATTATAACATACATTCTGATTGCCTTAATAACGGTGGTTGATAAGCCTGGTAAGTGAAAATTTAAACTAAACCTCATTGTTTTAGAACCTCCAAGATATGGTTCCCAAGACAGTCAAACAAAGTTTCATTAACCGACTTCCAAAAGGAGGAGGTTATCAAGTCGTCTGAATTTTTTTTTGTGTTTTTATTCAGCGATTTTTATTCGAATGGGTATACTCTCGGGGTGGTCCCATTGTCACCATGTCAGGATCTGATGATGGAATCCCAGGGAAATCGAGGGCAACCCTCAAATTTTATAGGCACGTAGTACGTGCTTTCATATTTTTTCTAAAGCTATTCAAGTATACGCATCTGGGAGTCATAACCTCATATTGATGAGCTGATCATGGAAGGTATAACTCCTTAACAGTTAGGAGTTGGAGGATAATTCTTTAGTAAAATATTAACTGTGGACCGATTTTCAAAATTCTTTTTTTCTTTCGTAAGAGGTTAGTCCCGAGGGGATCCCATTATCACCAAGTCAGGATCTGATGATGGAATCTCAAGAAAATCGAGGGCAACCCTCAAATTTTATTGGCACGTATTACATGTTTCGTGTTTTTTCTAAAGTTATTCAAGTATTCGCATCTAGGAGTCATCACCTCATGTTGATGAGCTGATGATGGAAGGTATAACTCCTTACCGGTTAGGAGTTGGAGGATAATTCTTGAATAAAATATTATGGGGACGTATTTGTAGTTGTATTCTTTCAGGTTATCTAGGTGAGCTGATTATGGAATATAAAACTCTTTAACGGTTAAAAGTCAAAATCAAAGTCAGAATAATTACTCAAGTTTAATGACTTTGTTCAACTTACTACTACGTGCCTACGATTATTTATACTAACAACTAAAAATGGAAAAATAAAAAACTTTTTTTCAAAAAATAAAACCGACTTCAAAAACAAAAAGTTAAAAAATAACTTTATTTCATTTAGACAGTGGTCCTAGCTACTAGCAGTTTGATTAACCTTCAGCGATTCTTGAATTACCCACATTGCCTTCTTGGCATTTGTCATTTGTTTGTGTACCAACGGAAATTTAGAAGTTATAACCAGTGATCGGAATAGGTAGAGCTAATAACCCTCAAACCAGTACATTTTAAGTCTTTCATCCACATGCGTGTTTTTGGACTTTGCAAAAAGTCCAACAATAAGAAGACCCACTAGTCTAACAATACGTATTCTTTTAGCCCTGCTGGCCGCTTCAGTAGTATCTGGCGTATTCTTCGGCGCAATCTGGTGGTTATTCTGGTGGCTATATGGAATACCCGTGATTGCAGTGCTGTTGCCTTCATTGAACCTTGGTTTCTTACTGGCTTCGATATTTTACTACAGATTACCAGGTAAGACATTGGCAAAGTAATTTTGTGAACACTTGTGTTATGTTATTTGTATAATATGAAAGATACATCCTTAAAACACTTTATGAAAAGATGTATCAAATTCAAATATTACCAAACTGTTGTATAATCATATAATGTATGTATTTGTTTCAGTAGTGTTTTTCTGAATTGTTTTTATTTTTGTGACAAAAAAAAATTGAGTTCTCTCTTTTTCGGTTAGGATAATGTAGAAGAGAAAGTTCTTTACTTTCTCTTCTACATTATCCTAACCCGTTAAAAAGAAATCATGATTCTTATACTAACAAGAAATAAATTTGCTTATTAACTGAATCTCACCAGAAAACCACAACAACTTTTTAGTTGTATCCTTAATTTTTAACCAAAAGCAATATTTTAGGCAACATAGTATACTTGGAATGGGACTTCAACTTCTGGAGTCTCTTTGTCCTGGTGATGATGCTGACGGCCCTAGCAGTGGTCTCCGTATCCTATGCTGCCAACATCTTATGCTGTGCCGTGCTAGGAGGGTATGCTACCGTGCTGTCCATCGACTACTACATGGGGTCCAACTTGAAGTTCATCATCATTAATGTTATAAGGAGAGCTACGGTGCCGCATTTTAATAAAGCTTTTTTGGCGGCGCCCGATTCCCAGTGGAGAGGTGAGTTATTTAAACTAATATTAAAAATAGGTAAAATTCGTGAGTTTGTAAGATTGTAGGGGGTATCTCTGGATCTACTGAACTGAAATTGAAAATACTTTCACTAATAGGAAGCTACATTATCCACAATTATTGACAACCTTGGATAATTTCCGACTAAAACGCTAGCGAAGCCGCGGGCAACAGCTAGGGTACCTACCTATAATATATTTTTTTGACCACTATGCCATTTATTTGCAGTCTGGCAAATATGTTATTGTGTTTTTTCTTCAGTAAATTCTCAGTAGCAGGATGCATGCCTGGTGGATAGCAATATAGGCTCAACCCTTATTACAGGGGATTCCACTTACAGTAGATTCCCTGCCCTTAGACAAATTTAGACGATCTTTTAACCATGCCATCGGATGACACAGATGTATAAAACAGCTATCTCAGGGTTCTATCGCATTGTCCAATGACAAAACGTCCATCGTGTGACTAAGTCATTGCGCAGTACACAGACGCATAATTAAGCGGGAGATTAACTAAATACCTACCTATTTTGCAATAACACATGAAACAAGTAAAAATAAAACAATATGTCTTTAGGCCAATCACCTCTTTAATACATTTTTGTGACTGTTAAAAATGTTTTCAAAACAAAACGGTAGGTAATATGCAAAACATTTGATTATGTCATCCTGAGATGATTCAGACGGCAAGGTTCTTAACTTTAAACTAAGCATTCGTCGCGTTATCTTTGGGTTAACATTTACCTAAATGTTTTAAAACAAAATATTTCATACATTGCCCCTATTTTTTTTCCTAGCCTGCTCTGTCCCACTCTTGGGCAAAGGCCTCCCTCAACTTTTTCTTTTGAACCCGTGTGTCCTCTTTACGGTTATGGCGGTTCGTCCCGCCATCTCCTTCGTGGCCCGCCGCAACCCCGCCTCACTGTGTTATCGACTCAGTTATCGACTATTTTAGCTCTCAGTTTGTCCGGCATGCGGCAGACATGTCCTGTCACATATTATTGTAAAAGTTTTTATATAAATAATTTATTCAGGATAAATCTGAGATTATGTTATTTCCTAAATTTATTAGTCATGAATTTATGTTGGCCAGACCGCATCACCACCATGTGGCAGGGTCTAAAATGTTTAAAAAATCGTTTCGTAACCACTGTATATTAAAGTTCATTATTCTTCTTTCGACCTACCTACATAATATGTATAAGGTTCAGTTTCCAATCCTCGCTCACATTTTTGATGTCACAGATATATATTACAGATATATAGGACTGTATCAGTATTGCCTTTAAGTATTAAATTGGGCGCTCGCGCATCCTCGGGCACGCGCAAGGAGACGCTTATATCTGCGTCGAAATTTGTACGCTTGGTGCAAACTGGACCCTTAGAAACACCTCTACGGAGAAAGTATTCAAAAGCATCCATGAAAGGGAAAACCAAACAGAACACGAACTAAATCGTCTCCTCTCTTCTCTTTACTTGACTGTGATGAAGCTGAAAAGAAGGGTAATGTTTTCTGGAGGCTTAAGTGAGCCAGATTTATTAAGACAACTCATTTTACTTTATTGTAACCATATCTTACCTTATAGGCTTCCCCATGAACCGAAAACTTAACCCTTGCATCCTCTTCTCTTGCAGATGTCGCGATAGAATTCTTGTGGTTGATACTGGCAACACTAGGCTTCTTATTCCAACACTGGTACAACCGGGGAAGGCCCCCGTTCCCCCCGCCACCGAGGGCCGTTAGACCGATCATGGCTGAGCCTGTGGCAGCCCACGCTCATTCCTATGGCACTATCTCTTCTTTGTTTATGAGACGGTAAGTTTATGTATTCTTTCGTAGGTCATTTTTCCCAACGATGTACGGGTCGGCTTCCAGTTTAACCGGATGCAGCTGAATACCAGTACTTTACATGGAGCGACTGCCTATCTGACCTCCACAACCCAGTTAGCACTGGGTTTATACCCCTTGGTGCCTAAGATAGGTTGTCAGACTGACTGAGACTGTGCAATATTTATAAAGAAAAGCCAAAAGCTTCACGTGATTTCCGAGGCACGGAGTATTCTTTACATGTAATTAATGCAGATACATGGTATTTTTATTTTTCGTTTCTGTTTTGTCTGGTTATAATAAGTAGTTCAGTTTAGCCTTGCAGCAAATACCACAAAGATTTGATTGTACCTTAGATAACTTGTACCAAATATTCAGCATTTTTTGTGCCTATACTTTAGATAGATCCTGGAAATTGCTATAGCTGTTAGGGAATTGATACTATAATTTAAAATACCAATATGTTACCCCATACTTACAAAATCATTATCCTAAATTGTGTTTTTTCTGCTTTAATAATGTTAATAATGAGAGTACCTATTTACTTGCCTAGTAAAAGTAAAATATCTATTGCGTTGCGTATGGGTATTTCGTAAATTAAAATGATGATTCATGTTCTTGTGAACATAATTATGTTTACTTACTCGTAAACTAAAAAAAAAAAAATGTTTTGAACCGACACCGCGCTTTCATTTTTTTTCTCATAATGCTAGAGAAAGAGATGAGATCTCTTTACTTTCTAGCTTTACTGTGAAACAAAAATATTAAACGTTCAGTTACGACATTGCCCTTCCCTTATTTCTCTTATAATACTAGAGAAAGCCACCAATACTTTCTCTCTGTCCCTAGAATGTTGAAATAATTCGATTTCCTGTGCTTTCCAGACCAACAAACCAGCAGAACACTGGCGATGGATACACAACGCCGTCGATTACTCCAGCTGGTTCAAGAGTGTACACCGAAAGAACTGGCCTACTGGCTTAGATACTCGGCTAAAACACTAGCATGAAGAGTACGAACTAAAATGACAAGTAATACTTACCTATTTTTCTATCAATTCACTTTTTGCAGTCCTTAACTGGAATGATCATTTTAGTTATTATTACCCATTCTTTCGCGAAAAAAAGAAGACAAGATAAAAGAGCTTCATAAAAAAAGATCTCAAATACATGTTTAGGTCACAAACGTAACCTCACCGATGAAAAAGAAATAATTGATCAGGGGGCCTACCATGACGTCTTAGAGCAGTTGTAATTCCAGTGTGGGAAAGAGATGGTGCTACAGGACCTGTACAGCTCTGTCTTTTTCCCACACTGGAATTACGACTGCTTTAAAAAGTCATAGAAACTCCCCAGAACGCAATTAGAATCGCGACTACGATCCTATATTTTTGGGACGTTTCGTATGCCTCATTTTTTTTTTCTCATACCTACTAAGATACCCATTAAATTTGGCCTAAATATAACGATTCTGAAAAGCGTAAGTATGACTGATTTTGCTATATTAATTGGTTAGTATGTATACGCAATTACGTGTGCCAGTTTTTTTTTTCAATGATAAAAATAATTGTAAGTTGTCATTCGTATTTAAATTACTCGGGAACTAATTATGGTATTTAACTATCGATCAATAAAAAATACTTTCGCGTTAGTCTTATGTAAATGGTATTGTAATGCAATTTTTTCTATAATTGTAATGTGAAGTCTCATTTACAAGTTTCTAGTCGTAAGTCTCTGCAATTTACGGAATGCAAATGCAACTAACTAAAGAACTACTGGGCTTATCACTAAACGTGGTTGTTCACACGGCTTAAGTTTTAATAGCCAGACTAAATGCCTTTTGCTCATGACTAGAGGCGTGTAAATGACTTTCAACCTCTTTAGAATATAAGTACTAATAGAATACACCAAAAATATGCTTAAAAAATTTACCTTCCTAGATTTTGTGAGAGTTCTATTACCTCCCAATGAAATACTCACTTTTCGATCAAGGAAGAGTAACTCTTCAAGAGTATACTCTCTTGTAGATCACTATAATATTTTCCTAATATTTAAGGATATGGTGGCACATTGGCCACTAACGACCGCCAGTGTTGGCCAGCGAAAGTACTTTTCAACATGACATGACCACAACCGGCTACAGTTGCTGATATAAATAGAATTTCATGTCAATAGATATAGGGTCTATTTTGTATACTACACATGAGCGGTGAACAAAAGTGTATGAAAAGTGACTCGCTGACTGCTATTCACGGTCGCGAGTCGTCTGGCATGTGGATAGTTTAAGAAACGTGATGGAACGATTGAGACTGCATCATAAATAATGTGTACCAAAACGTATAGTTATTAAAACTAATTTTTCCACGACTCTCAGATTGTTTTAGTTTTATTGGCGGATTAGTAATGAACGTGTAACCGCGTCCTAATATAAGCAACTGCTCGCGACCTTGTCCTTCATTTGTTACTAATAATTGTTCGGGAAACCGGAACCATCTGTCGCCAGGATCGCGTTCGGGTTCGTCGAAAAAAATGAACGCGACAATCGCTTAGATTAGGACGCGGTTGAAGGATTTCAAGTATGTTTTTTTTTTTAAATAAACTTCTTACCTTTGCCTACGTCATAATGATTAAATTAGTGTATTAATTAATAATAATTGATTGATGTATTTTTAATTGATAACATGCCATCATATCAAGTGCATTGTAAGACTGTATCGTGTGATTTTATATAGAGACTTGAAAGTGGAAACATTACTATTTTACGCTTAATAAATATGTTATTGAAATACCTACTTATTTTTTTTTATCGTCACAAATTAAATCGTGTACTTACGTAATCAAAAAATGTAACTTTGTATTAACTTTAGTACTAAGTATATATTTGAATCAAGGAAAAATGAAAAAACTGAAAATTACAGGATAAGCGCTCACAAAAACTATGAATAAATACAGCACATTTTATCCACAACATGTCTAATAATAATCAAATACTAACCCAACAAAAGCTAAATAATAATTACAGGCCCCTCAGAATATCGTCGGTCCACAACACAAGATTACCCATTCATATCAAACGCATTCGTCCTCATCAATAGATAGGGAACAGACAGACAGACAAAATGTAAACCAATTATAAGCGTTGATAATCTATGCAGTTGCTTACTACGGCACAGAGGGCGCTGCAGTGACTGTTTTTGATAGAAAACCATTGTGATGCATGTTCAGGATGGCTTTATCTGATCAGCTTATGATTCGCTAAGAGTAGATGAAATGTGCATTGTGTGAAGTTGTATTGTTAACAGCAGACGTATGTGTACTGTTCTAAAATGAACTTAGGCTTTTCAGCCTAATTGTTATAATTGTAATTTGTTATATAAGTGTAATTTGTTTTCACAAATGAGGGGTGTTAGGTTTTCCTAATTATGGGACATAAATTAGGGGACATGATAGTAAATAAATATGCGGACACACATAGCCGAGTAGAATGGATCTTTGATAAAAAAACGTTTTAAAGCTTTGAATTTCAGAAATGCTATGGATAAAACAAAGACTTCATGGACAGGATTCTTAAGCATTATTTAAATTCTATAGTAATCGTTCTACGGTTAAAAATAATTTTACAAACGGACTGTATTCAGATCACTATGCGTTTAGATCTGTATAATACCTCCAATACAACACGTTTAATCCCATCCCATTGTCGCGGGCCCCCATCCATTGCATGCAGACTGGGGTGCTATACAAAGTTAACCGACACAAAATTAATATATACCGCCCAAATATACTTAACGGAATAATTTCCTCACACTATTTTTAGGGTGGCAACACTGGCAGTTTTGTGCACGCAATAAGGTTGCAACTCCCGCCATCTGCAAAGAGGTTATTAATATTATTTGATACATCTTTATTAGCCCATTGTTAGATTATTAGATACACTCAAGTTTCGCATTTGTCATTCTAAACGATGTTAGGGAGTCAAAGAAAACAAATGCTAATGGTTAATGCAATATTTATTAATAAATTTCACTGTAATCTCCTCAATCTATATGCACTTATATCAAGTAAGTAATAATTTATTTTACACTTAATGAAACTAAATTACTTTACATACAACGTTACCGCCTACACCACGTCCATATTGCATTTTTTTTTAATGAAAATATATATTATAAATGTACATATTTATCAAGTAGTAATTAAATGATAATTTGTGCTGTTTACCAGCACCATCAGGAAAATAATTACAGAAATATTTTAGTTTGTATACGTATGAATTTTCTGTATACAGTTTTGTACAATGCAGTTAAATTTATTTTTAGTTCAAATCGTCCAAAATTTTTGTGGTAAAATAATCTAATAAATCTATATTTTAATCACAGCAATATTGACCTTACTCTTTACCAATAAATAATAAATTAATTCGTTTCAAGATGTGTTAATGAACTTGAGTTGACACATTACGTACAACATCTATTTAGTAACAATATTATACAAGAATCATCACAATAGTACAAATATGATTAGTTTGTATGACAATTTGTTGGTGAAGGTAGGGGTGTGAAACAAACGCTATAACGAAGCCCATTGCCACTTTTTTTCTCTATGGCATTAACATTTCGCACCCCTATTGCATACATCAAAGAAATAGAAAGGGTTGTGCACGGAAAGGGCGCATAACACTCGATTAATACAAATGTTGGCACAATTTTACATTTTATTTCCCGCCACCGAGGACACCTCGGCTGCCTTTATAGAAACTTTCTCTACTCGACAATAGATGGCGCTATTCTATATTTACAATTGCACGCTATTGTTTTACTAGCTTACTTTTTATTGACCGTACGCAATGAAACATGCCTAAAATATGTCGTATTTAATAATGTACAAGTAATATGTTTAAGCAAACGATAAATTAAAACATACAATTATTGTTCGGCAGTGCACAGCACACGTCATCGTGTACGGTCGTTTGCTTACGACTAAGTTTGAACATCATCAGTTGCCTCTTAATATTAACGTGTAATCCGAGAACTTTTGTTCATAAATAAAAATAACTTGCACCATTTAAAAATGAAATCTCACTAAAATGAAAACTGGGTTGTAAAACGAACGGTGTACTTTAACAGTCTCTTGTAAACACTTACGATACTGAATTGTTTTGTTCTTGCAAGTCTACAGCCAAAACATTGGCATCATGTCCGGCCGTCATGTTGATAGCTGCGTTCATAGACAAGTGCGCGTCGGCGTAGTTGTGCGCAATCTCGCCAGATGGAGACTCCGGTATGTTAGTCGGGTTCTCAGGCATCGACAGTAGTCGATGCGGGAACCCGAATAGCTGAGATCACTGAAGCCGTCCCCAGTAGTTCGATGCGAGGTCTGGCCCTTGCGACGGTATTTGCACAGGCACGCTCACGCCTGCTGATATTACACCTATGGAACAAAGAGGGAGGGTGTTAATAAAACCGCCAGATTTTTTACGATACAATTGTGATCAAATTATTGAAATGTATATGAGTTGAGGAGATTACAACAACAGTGAGCATTATGCAATATAAGACTAATAAATGTGATTCATTAGGTTATGAAACTATTAAGAAACAAATGAGTGAAAACAATGCTTGTGTGTACTTGTTAATTTCAAATCACAACGACAGCGGGATAGTAAATCATTAGGTACCAAATAAGTTTAGCACTTGATTATGTCCTGCTTAGTACCAGATCAAATCAAGCCCATCAGTCATCAAAGCTAGTTTGCCTATCCCAAATCGTAATCGAAAATTCCTATTTCACGACACAATTCGCAACCAATCAAGTTGTCCGTATCGACAGCACATGTTAACACAGTCAAACGTGAAACCTATTAACGTCATGTATCAGTATCGGTCGGGCCATATGTCTAATAGGATTCCGATTGCATTCCGTTTATTACACACAATCGCGTTATCTATGCACGGTGGGTCTGGCGCGATTATGTGACGTCGCATCGTCAGAAAGCTAGCCGTAGCCGTACAGTTGTGACGTAGATGTCGTATATGTGTGGTAGGTAGTGTAGTGAGTATAGCGTCTATTTTGAAAGTTTGGTGTTTTGAGATTGGGTATTGAGTTATGTGCGATGAGAAGCTAATACTGATTTGAAATCCCGGTTGCTGATACAGAAAGCCTAATACAGAGAGAGGCCGCCATTAGTTTACAGTTTGGGCATGTTTGACTGTTGTTTCCAGATATTAAAACTAGCCAATCATGTATGAAGGTACTTTTAAAATATTTCTTGAGATAAGGTCAGTTCTCGAGATGATGACTAAAACAAAGGTGTTTCAAGTCAGCGAATTCAATTTGTACAAATCTTTGTTGCTAAAACTAAAAACTGCTATCGTTATATTCACTAATTCCAGCTTAACCGTCCAACAATAGAGTTCCCAATATAAATTACTATCGTACATAATACATTGTAAATGACATCACAAATATGCTGCACGTCTAGATTTATGAAGCCCTTATTTCGATCGGCTAGCCCCCGCGCGTGTTCCCGCCCGATAACAGTTTTCCGTTCCGCCGGCGTTGGTAAAGGGGTACCACCATCCACCGTTTACATTCATTACACGTTATTATCGCCTCTAAACAGCTCCTGTGAGACTCGTTTAGTCAAAGGTTTGTGACTGTGCCCTCATGTTTATGTTGCTTACGAACTTGCAAACGTTTATTGGTGATTTGTATGTTAAAGTGTTTGAACGCAAGTATTTAAGGGTTGTAATATAGCTTATTTACTTTATTATTTGTTATATTACCTTTTTTTTCTATTTAATATCATGACTTATGCTAACAAAGAATATTCCATAGGTACCGCGTATTTTCATTTAAAAATTAATATCGGTCTCTGAAAAAATGAAAAATACCTCATACCCGCTGAATTCGTAAAAGAACCGGAGCCAAAAAGCGAAAAGTAGAACAAATCCGCATTATTTAATACCGCACGAAGCTGGAAATGCACCCGTCGAAAGAGCGCAAAAGAGTAAATGAAACGAGAGCGTGCATTTTGAATTGTGAAAAACTCTTTTGTTCGCGGTTGGTGCTGGAAACTCGGCAGACGAACAATGCCGCGAAACGCCCCAAACAACAATAATTCATACCGCTTTCCGCCACCTACGGCTAAAAATGTCCGCCGCGTGATATATAATATCAAATGGAAAAGTTAGGGCTTTTTAAAACAATAGCAATGCTAGCCCCTCACGGCTTAGTCTTTTTCTGAATAATAAATTTACACTCCTGCTTTTAGACACGTTTTATTTAAGGTATCTATGTTTAATTTAAAAAAGCTATAGTCAATGTCTTTAATATTCTCCATTTCAACTATCTATTAACAAAATCAATTTAAAAGCTATTTGTAAGGAACAGACAACGGCAAATCCAATCGGAACATGAATACCTATTTTTCCTTTTTCTCTTTTTTGTTTCCCCCATCATGTCGCGGTCTTGTGGGCCAGACGCCCCTTGCTCTTGACTCAGCATTTTTTTTACATTTTATTACGAAGTTGGTAAATATTTTCCAAAGCTTCTCGTGCCGATTGCGTAGATTTTGTAGCATTTTTTGTATTTTGATACCGAGAAAAATTACAAGTTATCGTGTAAAAGGTTTGCTTCATTATAATTATTTATGTACAAAGTAGAACTGAATTCCATTTGATAACATTTATATTGTATTATGTCTACATAGATTTGAATAATATTTTTCGTGATGATAAAATGCTTTAGATATTATTGGTCATCCCGTATTAATGACCTGAAAGAACACATTCAGACGACAAAAAAAAAAGTCTAACTCACCAGTGCCAGCGGTTCCCTGCGGCTGTGAATACGCCGGATGCTGCTGATGTGCCGCGGGCGCTCTCGAATAGCCTCCACTGCCCAGCACGTCGCCGAACATGTAAGGATACCCGCCGTCCCGCTGCTGCAGGCACGACGAAGTCAGTCCACCCGACATCGCACTGTCGGAACCAAGCGCACTGTCAATGTCGTACACAGTGAATAACATTGAAGGCAAAAAAATATAAAAGGAGAAAAGAAAAAAATTAAAAGCGGTTTTGTTGTTGTCTTGACGTTTGTGGCTGAATGTGTATCTAGTTCATTTGCCATGTTTACATTAATTGACGTGTGTTGCTTTTGCGTTAAAAAAAACTAATAGAGTTTATGTTTACAATAGATAAAACTACAAGGAATACAATAAGATTTGTGACGGGGAAGAAAAAGCCAAAGTAAACATTATAAAAATATCTACATACAATAATCAAGAGAAAAGACAGGATAAAACGCAAAAACATTCCCGGCGCGCGGCGGATCGAACTATTATTCTCATTCAACTAAGTTAATTTGCTCAGGGACGAAACCTAAAACTCGCAGAGTTCACTATTAAAAATCAATCGGTGTGGAAAGACGGCCGACCTTCGTTCGTAGCGTCTCGGTGCATTGGCGGGAAACGCAAGGAGGCGCGACCTTTGCCGCTCGATTTGGCGCGCAATTTAATTAGTGTCGCTGCTCGATGATAGATGGCGATACCGTACGTTTAAAGGTTTTACTCATGTGAACTGATTTTTTTCATTTTAGATGTTTATTTTTTGCTGGATGGTGGCTTTTTGTTTTTATCTTAATTTATACATTGGAACGGGAAATGAATTAAATGTCACGGCGCCAAGAATTATTGTAAAAAAATTGGCCAAAATTCTTTAGACATCTAAGATCAATAAATCATAATGAATTCTTTCAAAATCTCATATTAGCAATAATATATACAACAAATTAAAAAAAAAACGAATTCTTAGGTTACCAGTTTCGAAAAAGCCAAAAAAGACGGTCTTCTTCGCATGACGATGGCAATCAAAGTTTATTGAGTGGCCACACCACTAAGCTACAAGATTCAGTATGACGTTGGTATGTCCCAATATTCTTCAGCTACTAACCTATATGACTCCCCCATAGTAGCAATGGGTTGAGGTATGGGGCTGTACATGGAGTTGAAGCCACCATTCAGCGGTATCCTCGGAGTGGGGGGCGCGGGGGGCGACGCTGCTGGTGCATCCCGTCTTTGACTCCGGAGCTTTTCTTCGCGACGCCACTTCGCTCGCCGGTTGGAAAACCAGACCTGTTGGAGAGAGAAATGCGAATTAGAATTTTGGTTTCTTGATGTCTTTGGTCTGATAGGAATGGTGAGAGCCGACCATCTTTTTAGGAAACTTTCCCAGGTCTTACAAGAAACGGTCCATTTCAATTCAGATAAGTAACTGAATTCCACCTGTTCTAACTATATTTTCACAGATCCACCTACATCAAAGTATTCGATATTAAGACAATTTGGTTGAGTCAGATTTCTGTCACTGAACTTAGCAATTCAGTCCATACATTCTGATACACCATATTTACAGTAACCAACCCACAATATCAATCAACATCTCATTCCAAAATAAGACTTGAAAACAAAACACCAAGTTGTAACTGAAGTCTAAACATCTAAAACAATTAAAACAAACGGAGCGTGGACACTATATTGTGACATTGAACTGCGTGAAACGGAACGCGCCCCCGGAAGCAGCCCTCACGTGCGCGCCACTTCCGCCGGCAGCCATGGCGACGACAATATGGCGCCCGGAGCGTTCCCGCGCTTTGTGAAGGCGGACTTGCCACCATTGTGCATAGTGTAACACCTATGTAATTCTCAAGTACATAGGTGTGCTAGTTTGTTGCTAGATCTTTATACGATGAGGGCTGACACACTTTCGTAGAAATAGTCGTTTTATTTTGGCCTCATCTTTTTCTAGATGGGTGAAGTGTTTATTACGGAATAGTGACTTGATTTTAGAGATAAGGTACCTACCACTGCTTGTTTCTGCGTCACCCAAAGGTTGACTGGTAGAAAATGCCTATGGCTTTAAGTCCGCCTCTGTACTTAGTGCTTGAAGTGTTAAATAAATAATAAGTTATCATTGAAGTAATATCTATAAAATATAAGTAGCTAATATGGGAGTTATTACACAAAAGGTAAATAAATCAGCAAATAATTCACCAAAACCAACTATGTACCTTCTAAATAAATGTTAGTAGGTAAGTAAGCGCGTTATTTCACAGAAGAAAAAAAACCGTTCAAAGAGGCTGTGGAGGCAATATGTCATAATATTATTGCTCCGGTCTCCTACAGAATCGCCAGAATGTTGCCGACAATATTTTATTGGGGTCTCGCGAACACTGCCGAGGGGCGGAAAAGGCCGGGTGTACACTTGCGAATTGTACGCTAAATTCACGTACGTGATAGTGGATTGTAGTTAGGAGCTTTTGAACCGTTCCATTCGTTACTAATTTTGATTGATGTTGACAAACAAATGACTGTTTAGCCAGTTTTTTTTAAAGATTACGTAATTTTTGCCTTTTGCTTGTATTCCTTTCGCTTGTCTGTGTCCTTTTATTCTTTCCACTTTTCCCTATCTAGTTTTATTATAGGCCAATTGATTAAAAATGATTCCAGCTTCTCCCGCCATTCCTATAATACCTAGGCAAATAAAAAAGGAACTAAGCCGTCGTCCTCATAAGTACATGTTTTACCGTTATTCGTTCCTCTTTTAACATAACACGTAGCTAACATAAAAAATAAATTAATAACCAATCCAGTTTACCGTGCTAAAATATTTTACCAAATTACCCGATCCTGCAACAGTACATGTTCATGCATAATTTCAGTTTTACCCAACACATAATGAGTGTAATCGACACAAAAATTTAATAATGATGGCCAATTATTAATTCTACGTAGAATTTATTTTTATACAGCCGCATGAACGTTAATTAATTAATTATGAAAAAGCGCAAATTAATTGTCTGAATAAGTGGAAATACCGAGTTCTTTTTAAGTGTAGGTACCTATTTTATTTGACTGGCTACTAGGTAAAGTTTGGAAAAGGCAAATTTCATCATCTGCATAGCCTTTTCTCAACTGTGTTGGGGTCAGCTTCTACTCTAACCGGACGCAGCTAAATACCAGAATTTGAAAAGTAGCGACTGCCTATCTGATTTCCACAACTCACTTCCTGAGTAAAACGATATCTGGTTTAGTACAACTGGGTTGTGAGAAAAAGCAAATTTAGCTAAAAAAAATTCAACAGTTTTTTTAAACCCCAAAAATTCTCCTTCGGACTTCTGTCCCTCGCCTTACGTCACGCTAAAATATAGTGACGGGCCTCATTTTTTCCCGCCATCCATAGATATTCCGCCATGACAGCGATGACAGGCCTTTTTCCCGCCTCTCAGCTATTTCCCGTGGCCTTTTACAAATTGTTCTCCTACCCTCATAGTTGGGATGAAAATAAAGTTACCGAGGGTTCCTTACCAAATGGGATTTTCCCATAATTTGGTTACACAACCAACGAGTTGCGGACCGTAATTGTTTTTGCTTGTGAATTGCGCGTTTATTAATACAGTATGATGTATTTTACTTTATTAGTTCTCGTGTTGTTGCTGTTTTAATTGCAGGTGGTTTTAGTATTTTTAGTGAAGTTAGTAGCTAATTAGTAGTAGTGAGCTTGTTGTGAAAGCTCTGCTTTTAATGAAGGATTTGTTATTGAAATGTCATGATTATGTGTTGTATTCATTTGTCACTGAAACTGTTATTCTACTCTGATATAATGTGATTTTGAAATGCTAATTAATTAGTTTAACAAGTATTATCGAAATTCGGACTGGCAGCTTTTATACATCGTTGTTTGGTTACCTAGTTTAGGAGCCAGCGACTGTTATATTTTGTTTTGCTACGTAAAATTTACTGAATTAAAATCCGATATTTAACCCACTAAACGGACATTCCTCAAACGGCACAAAAACGCAAAAACAAGATAAATCAGAACACATTTCTAACGCTTCAAAATCTCCACTCTTACTCAAGACTCCTAACCGCTATTCCTAATTCCACCTTATTGCAAACAGAATAGAATAGAATTTGGCTTGTTTTAATAGTAAAAATGTTTGTGTGCGGCAATGGGTGCCAATTTTTCAAAACACCGCCCTCCTCCCGCTGCCGGAAACGCACCCCCGCTTCCTGTAGGCCCCGGGATCGATACCTCACCCCGCCAGCTATTGTAACTGTGGCCACGTGGAAAATATTTCGGGATAATTCAGATAATATTTTTGTATCAAATATTTTTACGACATTTAAAAGATTTGGCTTCGATTGTAATTTTTGTACTGAGATTTTTCGTTGTTTGGTCGCTGTTACTGAGTTTATAAACAAAATAATAAAAAAAAACTCTATTTATTTTCCGATTACAAATCAATAAATATTTTTGTAAAGAAACTTAACCTAACCTAACCAAGACATTATTTAACTGTCAAAATAGCAATATAATACCACACAAACTTCAAAAAAAAATCCTTCAAATTCATCCTTCTAATTCAGTGTCATCATGGTTGCACTATAAACCTCCATCGTTTGACACAGCCTTGAACCCCGCAACACGTGGGGTCCCGCCGAATTCCAATTTGTGTTCACGCTACTCCTTGAAAGTCTAGCTCTTTGACTATGCAAGGGAAATGGGACTTTGTGCCGCATTGTTAGAGTTCAATGAAGCTTGGTCTGAGCATCCAGTGATAACGTACAGGGCTGTGTTTTGCGTTTGATATTGCCCCCACTCTGGGTATTTATTTTCATGTTTGGTGGATTATTATGAAACTTTTGCAGGGTATTTTATTTTTCGTACAAAGCAAGGCGCGGTTGGGCTTTCAGAAAACTGCTCAGTACCGACAGTACCCTTAGATTAAAAACAATGTTTAATCTTTCTCTCTCTCGTAAGTAGGCCATTTACTTCTTCAACAAAAACAAGAACATATTTTTACTTTTTTGTGTCCATACCGACAACCCATAATATTGACAACCTACAATAAGCCGTAAGATCAAAATGGTCGACATTTCTTCTAACAACAAAGCCATAAAAAAAAAACACTTTTACCGCCAAAAAGACTCGAAAAAACGTCCACACAATCACCAAGGCACATCCATACAGTCCTGCCAAGTACATGTTGACCGTGCTATGTGATAGCACTCCAGAATGTTAACTAAGGCCGAGATGAGAAGGTTAATGTAACAGCTTAGCCCCGACTGCCGCTGAAAACAATGTCGACCGCCCGCCATTTTCTTTTTTTTTTCTTATCTCTCGCACAGAGAACAAGAAAACTCCGGCGTTGGAACTTTCGTACTTTTCATGTTTCACTCGAAGTTTTAGTTTTTTGTATCTACTGCTGCTACCCGAATTAATATTCTTTTAGTTTGACGCTTCTTGTGTTATTTTTGTGTATTTATTTTTGGGAAATGTGAATTGATATCTTTGGTGAATCGGTTTATTTTTAGTAATATTGAATTGACTAATATTTGACCGGATTTTCATATTGGTTTGTAATTTTAATCTTGTTCGCACTTTAAGTTAACTTGCTGAAACCATGCGCCAATGATATGCCCTAGTACTTAGGTGGTGCTGACAAGACTTTACAATTGGAAATAGAGATGTAACTTAAGACGGAAGCACCAGGGCAAAAAACGTAAAAAAAACTTGAAATACGCGGGCGTATTTCAAGCATTTTTACCTTTTTTGCAATCTTTTAATTCTGTAAATACATGCATATTACGGTCGCTATTTATATATATCCGTTATACATATTATTTTGTTCAACATACTGCCTGACAATGACGACAAATTGCAAAAAAACGTAAGAAAATTTAAATTTCTCGGGTTACCCCAAGGTAGCGCCAACGCTTCCACCTTAAGGTGGATGCGCAAGGGTAGCCCGCGAAATTTAAATTTTCTCATGTTTATTGCAATTTGCAGGTCAGTGTCAAGTTGTATGTTGATGAAAATATGAATCGCGTCAGTAACACGTATGGAGTTACAGAATTATAATCATTCAAATCATCAATACAGCTCTCCAAGTTCATATAATCACATTCAATAGCTATTTCATGAAAAAGTCACTTTTTGAGATTATATGAACTTGGAGGGTTGTATTGATGATTTAAATGATTATAATTCTGTAACTCCATACGTGTTACTGGCGCGATTCATATTTTAATCAAAATACAACCTGACACTGACCTGCAAATTGCAATAAACATGAGAAAATTTAAATTTCGCGGGCTACCCTTGCGCATCCACCTTAAGTACAATCTAAGCTGTTATTGTAAGTATTTTCACTACACACAATACACTTCACTGCCTATAAATATGTTATGTTTCAGTTCTAAAATAAGTAACAAATTTCATTAGGCATAATACAAACAAATGAACGAACACTAAACACATTTCAGCGTGACAAAATCTAAAAGTTGCACTTAATTTTAATTTGATTTATGCCAGCATCATCAGTAAAGAGGTTGGAAACTTAAAAGGTTTGCAGTCAAAATCACATTAGACCTTTATAAAACTTGCGCCAAGTTTGCAACACTTTGATAAATGACTTTTTAAACTGTTGGCAACACTAAGTGCGTCGCGTTAAGTTGAATAGAACATTATTTACCCTACATTGTTCCAAGGGGGCGAGAGTTTTAATATCTACAAACTTTTTAGAATCATGTTTTATAGTTGATTACTCGTATCTCTACTTCGCGTAAAGGTTTGATTCTGGCAGATAACATAACATTCAGTACACCGACACTTCGCCAGTTAAGTTTAACTCCGATGTAATACGCTGCGAGCCTAATAATGGTAATATTTTAAGTGCCATCAACCGGGCACAATCCACACTCCGTGGCTTCTACTAAGAAACTCTTAATGGAAAAATGCAATAATAATTTGCCCGACTCGGGAATCCAACCCAGGATCTCATGCTCAGCCAGCAGTCGCTATGGCGACCAATATACCAACGAGGCAGTCATTCTGGCGGATACTATACTGAAATATCTGTCAAGAGTCCAGTGCCCATAACTGGTCCACAAATGATCCATTTCGGACTTAACGAACATCAAGAAGTTCGCATTTGAAATTAAACGTGATTATTTGTCCCTTTGCAACCAATAAATGAATATCCGCATTGTTGAACTACCAGACCAACAAACAATAATTAATTCATTACGTCTGTCTGCGAAAAATATTGAATAAAATATGGTTCAACCTCAATCATTCACAGTAAAAATATTTACTTTCCCCGAAAATGGAATACATTACCAAAAAATCTCACGTATCAAACTAACGTAATATTTCTCATATTAATTACTCACATTAATGATAAGCAAACAGCTCGGGTAAGACAAACATGGTCCGTTGAAAAATTCAAACAATAAAAACATTGGTTATATTACGAGCGTAGTTTTCCCAAAATATTTACTTTAGCCATGTAATAAGTACATACTCTGGCTATAATATTATCCCACCCTTGTTTTTTTAACATGTTTACTGAATACGCATCTACATACTGGGTTGGTTCGCAAACAGACAGTGTAAACAGGCCCTTATGAACGCATCCCAATAAAGCCCTTGTCCGATTTTAGTGAGATTTTATTTAAATCCGTTTCAACGATTTAGTTTGTAGAATATTCTGTTAGATTTTATGGTCCGTACAAGCTCTGCTGATAATCGTGCAAACGACTATCCAAAATAAGTCGTACTTATGTAACCTTTGAAAATTTGGATACTTTCCCGTATAAGTAATTAGTTTTTGGTTTCGTACCCGAAGTGTAACCAACGGGTCACGGGGTCCTATTACCAAGCCTCCGCTGTCCGTCCGTCTGTCTGTCAGCGGGATGTATCTCTTGCTCTGTAATAGGTAGGCAGTTGAAATTTCCACAGAATGTGTGGTCCTGTTGTACCAACAAATAATACAAATAAATTAAAGAGGCCCGACTCGCACTTGACCGGTTTTTCAGTTACGTTCCCTTCTAGATGAATTTTCGTCGCTAATATTAGATAGATCCTTTTAACATGTTTGTTTCGTCAAACTCCAATCAACAGTTTTTATAAATATTATAAAAAAAGTCGTCTTTCGCGTCTGTCTTTGTGACCACGTTGTTATTCTCAAGTATGGACCTTTGTTGCGGTCTTCACCATCTTATGGAGAATTTATTCTTCCGAACGGAAATCCCGGTGCTTTGTGAAGTCGTGCGAAGCTGACGCGGGTTGCGAGTTAGATATTATGGCAATCTTTTCTATACCGATTAATACCAAAGTAAACCGTCCGCAAAAATTACCCTGTTTGATCGTATTTAGCCGCAATGTTAATCAATAGTTCAAAGTTACGGGTTAACGATGACGTATCGATACAGCCACCTTACCGCGGTGTAAACTGGATTTTATTTTACCTGGATACGTGCCTCAGGCAATCCGATCTTTTCTGCCAGTCTCTCCCGCGCAAACACGTCCGGATAATGCGTCCGCTCGAATTCTGTTGGAAAAGAATAATTTGGTAAATAGCATAGAAAAGGGGCATTAGTATGTTTTCAGAGCTGTGAAAACAGTAATTATCATGTTTAGATTCGCTTGCCTTGTAGAAAGATAACAATCCATGCAAGGCAAAATCAAATGCTAAACATAAAAAAAATCTAGTTGGCACTAGATGCTTCACCAATCAACAAAAGTAAAAATTCATTTTGAACTAACTCAACTCAGAATTGAATGAATAAATAGTGTAAAGAAAAAATCTGAAACGAAAATCCCCATTTCGACTTCAAACAAACTCAAACATCGCACCAAACAATCATAACCCAAAAAATCTAAATACAGGTCCCAGTCCCAACAAAGACCTCTCAATCACTAAGGCAATAAACCAATACGATATGAGAGAACAAACAAACAAACAGAATAAGTAAGATTAACAGCGCGACATCAATAATTGGGCCCACTGCCATCGTCCGAGAGCAGGACAAACATCAGGGGCCCATATTTATTTACTTACTAATAACCGTGTTATTGCAAACAATAAATAAGATGAAAAGGACATTGGGAAATAGGTTTATGAAGACTCTGGGGACTTATTGACTGGTGGGACGAAGGTGGGTGGATTTGGGGATGGGAGAGCGCGAGTGGATAATTACGGTCTTTGATCAGAACTGCAGTGTTTAAGCATTGAGACTAGAAAGAATGTCATAGATGTTAAACTTAATAGAAAAAACGATGACTAAAGAATTGAGATTGTGTAATTGAAAACAACATGATTTCTCGCGAATACTCAACTGATGCAGCATTGATAGGTAGAAGCTAACAATGAAGAAAGAGAAATTTTTGGGAAAGGCAAAAATTGGTTAGGAACTATTGACCAGTAAGTAAAAATAGCTTGCAATGATGATCATAATGATGTAGAATGCAGTGATCATGGGAATCATTACAGCCCTTTAGTTAAAATAAAGCAATCGGAAAATGTAGTGTACTAGGTGTAAAAGGATCTTACACGAAGCCGTAAACTAAGTAACTCTGCACAAAAATTATTACTGGGAAACGACTTTTTTTGTGTGGTGAAAAATCACGTTTTACGGTAGATCTCAATGTAACGCACTCAAAATATTGTGCTGATGGATGCATTGAATGGTACGGAGGCCGTGGAGGCAGTTAAAGTAAAGTTATAACATTAAAACTTTGTATTTTTAAAAAACTTATGAAAAAATTGGAAACTTGACCCCCAATATCCGCTTTTGGAATAAGTAAAAGTTGGTAAAATAAGAGATAACATAGAAAGAGTTCTACATAAAGTCACATCTTGGTCTTACCTTTCTCAAGGCTATCTATCTGGTCATTGGTGAAGGAGGTCCGGTTTCTCTGCAGCTTCCTCTTGAGCCGTAGCCTCATCTGCGAGTCTTCATCTCCCGATGACGCGTGCTCACTATTGCCGTCGGATCCAGCCTCCGATTGTAAGGGATCTGCTGGAGAATTAACTTTGTTTAATACAAAGAAAAGGTACCAATATTTAGAAACATAATTTTATTTTTGATGGAAATGATAAATGATAATGCATCACCCTAAACTATGGAAGAAAATGCGCAAGGTAAAGTTTAATAAATAAATAATGATGACAGTATGATAATGTAACCAATTTTTACAAGGGGTATCATATTACCCAATTACTGGATCAGATAGAAAATCTCTCCATATAAAATACTGGTGTTCAGCTACATCCGATTAGACTGGAGGAACGCCCTTTAAATATGTAGTAGGAGGTTATGCAGATGCTGATGATGTAAATGATAAAGATGTTTCAATTGGTTGATGATATCCGAATTAGCTACGGTACACCTATTTTCGAATTGTAGAAATCCTTCTCCAGATACTCCCATACATATCTCTAGAAAAGCAACAATTTGTTTGAAAAGATAAATTAGCATAGTTGTTTTTCTACCGGGAATGTCCCATACTGACGACATTTTTCTCGTTTTACAGACAATGAGCTCAACTATCCAAATGGACTCTCAAGTTCCAAAGAAGGAGTCATCAACAAAAAGTTTAACATACAAAGAGAAACTCTTCATCATAAACTATCAACAAAGCACTCGAACAAAACGTAGCACTCGACGGCTATCAACGAAATGCGTCAGCAGAATTGCACAAAATTACCCCTCAGAAAAATTACATGTAAACCAGTCATCTTGACCCGTCACCACGAATGGGTCCTTTGAACATAAGGGCCAAGTTACCCCAGTTGTTTACTACCCTCAAAGTTAGGGTGATAGCGAAATTAAACGTTACTCCTAATGTTGTCGACATGCCTCCAGCTAATTGATTAATTTGCTTTATGGTCGGAGCACTTGAGTCCGGGGTTCGATTCCCGGGTCGGTAATGTGCGCACGGGTAACTGATTCCGCTGAATGGATGTTCTGTTAGGCAATCTGTCACATTTTTCTGATGATACACTGATCTTGTGTGGGCGCGTAGCCAATATCAGTAATGGAAATTAACATTGCGTGAGTTGGAGCAAAAATATATATTTGGAACCAAAATAAAAATAAAAAACATTATTTTTAAGAGTGTTATCGCAGTACGGCATTTCATACAAACTTCCAAGTCATTTTTTTTCGAAATGACTGAACCGATATTAATGAAACTTCATACGCATAAGCAGGATACATTTCTAAAAATTTGAGAGGACTTTTCGAAATGTCTTTTAAAAAAAAAAGATATTTGGATTTTAGATTTTCCATAGAAAAATAAATTTCGAATTATCTTTTTTTTTATCATTAAAAAAATATTTTTTTATAATTTTTCATTAAAATCGGTTCAGTAATTTAGAAAAAAAAACCTCTTGAAAGTTTTTATAAAATGCCGTACGACGTTAACGCTCTTAATGCCCCAGGTAAGTAAATGAACCACAATTTTTTAAAATAAATTATAGCAGTTTAACTGGATTGGGTTTGCACATTCGACCATAAAGATAATTAACCTAATTGGGAAAGTCACGTAAAAATATATGAAACAGAACTAGAGAAATTAGTAAAACTCACCCGCCTTCAAGTGTCGCGACACATCTGCGGAACATACGGCGCCGAACGTTCGGTTGAATACGCTCACAGTGTTTTTCAAGTTCCCTAAAACACATCACACGACGCGTTACGCGACTGTCATGCCAACCGAATAAGACCGATAATTCAGTCGCTGAAGTGTCGCCGTACGTTCCGCAGATGTGGCGCGACCCTAAGGCTCGTATTAGACTGTAAGACCCAACAGGAATCTTGAATTAAGGCGAGGTTTGAATAGAGTAGAATAGATCTGCCGTGATTCAAGCTTGAGCAGATGCTTTGAGTGATCTTTAGATTCAGGATCGAAGTGTTTGAGGTACAATTTCTTCTCAGCTCATCTAAACCGCGCTCAAGTAGTCAAGTGTCAGTATTTCTCTACAATAATGATTCAGACAGCTCTTGAACATGATGTTGATGTGTTGATCGCATTCAGTTTCAAAGTGGAAATGTGAAAGAAATTCACCCTTATTCTAGAGGGAATAAGTTTCATTTAAACAAGCGTACATTATTCTCCACTGCATCGTCTCTTGCCCTCATGATCTGCCTAGCCTTTTTCCAACTATGTTAGGGTCGGCTTTCAGTCTAACCGGATGCAGCTGAATACCAGTAGTTTACATGGAGCGACTGCCTATCTGACCACAACCCAGTTAGTACTGAGTAATACGATACCCCTTGGTAAGACTGGTTGTCAGACTTTCAGGCCATTGACTACCTGTAACGACTGTCAAAGATCTACAATTGACAGCTGACACCAACGGATTAACGGGCTTTCCGAGGCACTGAGGAAACTCGGTATGTAATGGGTGGTCAGCAACCCACGAACCAACCCAGGCAAGCGCAGCTTAACCTGAAGATCGACTTCGACCGGCTGTTATTATTTAGCTACGAGCTCTCCGTGATCATAATCTCTTGCCATCAAATGAAAAAGCGGTCGAAAGCGTCATAAGCGCTATCAAAACAAACATTCAATATTGAACATAACATTTAATCTAAACCAAACCAAACTCGATCAGGCACAAAGGTAACACAAAAACGACAAAATTGTAACACACTCGCTGTAAACGCCGCACTCGAAACATGATTGATGCACGACATTCGCTCAGCGAAACGTGGCGGGCTTTCCGATCGGTTGACAATTTTGATTGATCGCGACAGTGTGTGCGCGCCCTTAGGACGACGACACCTCTAATGAGGTTGTGTTTACAAACGAACGGTTTGTTTTATTTTGAGTTTTGACGTGGTCTTGGGTTATTAAGGGACTCTTCTCGTTGGAATAACAAGTACGGTCACCAAAGGAGATAAGTAACCAGGGTCGTCGGATATAGTTGAATTTTAGTAAGATATCGATGGATGTTTTCGAACAAAATTTAATTTAGATAATAGAACAAAAACAGTTCATTTATCAAATTAAATTTAGACGGGTTACATGGGCTAACAACGGTGCTAACTATAACAAACAGCACTAAATTTTGTGTAGAAAAACCAAATACAAGGAGCAAGTTCATCTTGATTAGTATATTATTTTACTGAACAATGAAAAAAAAAAAAAAAATTGGCAAGCAAACTTTTCTTCAATTAAGTAACGTTTACCTATCAATAGATTGAAAACATTCCTTTGTTACACCAATATTATTTCCAACCTAACAATCAACAATTTCAATATTTATTACCGTTACCCGAAGAACATAAAGGAGGGGTATTCATTAAAAAAATCAATTCTTTCGACGGCGGTACTTAACCACAATTCCTCCAATAACGGCCCACAAATGATTGAAGAAAAAACTTCCTCTATGCGAGAAGACTCGAAGGGCGGGATGGCGGGATGAAACACGAAAAATACATAAGAGAAAATAATAGTAGTAAGAAAATAAGAAAAGGAACGAAATAAAAGTGGGGGCGGTGGAAAAAAATTGGAGAAAATAAGCACAAAGGGGAGTGAAGAAAGTCGGCAGTCGGGGAGATAAAGCGGAATTGGAGTTATCGGGGCGAAACACGACGGTCGTAGGTGGGGGCCGATTGGCGGCGCGCGATTATGTGAGATCGATACTGTCACTCAAGCAAGCGGGGCTGAGCGACAAGCGGGGAGAGGCTCATTTGTTTGTAGCGATTGTGTTACTTGCGATTTTTTTTTTCTTGAACTTTTATATTTAAAAAATGACTTCAAGAATGACTTCAAGCTACTAACTCACTGTCCCCAATAGACTTGTGCGTGTCAAGATACTAAAATAAAATTGAACTTCCATTCCAATACATATTAGTAACTCTATGATCGAGAAGTGCTGAAAATGATTTCGTCTGTACACCCATACTTCTTCTGCCCAGGTCAAAATGAAGCTACGAGATTTTTGTTTTTGTAAAGTTGGTGCCCTAGCAGGGATCCATTCAAACTCAATATACATCACTTAAAGTAACAAAGTTTGAAAATCGCGACCGCGTCTGTCTCGCGACCTGTCCTCAAGAACAAGCTCTCTGCGGCTGGACAAGGCGCGATCCGCCTAATTCGCCAGTTCGCCACGCTTCCGCGGGTAAATGTTCTACTGGATACATTTCTTTATACTTCGCCACGTGGAAATATACCTAATGACTTGTTTCAAGGTTCTTCGCCGAGGTAAGGAGCAATTTCAACAAGTTTGAGAGCAAATTTTCAATTTTCACACGATTTTACACAGTTACGATGATGGAATTTGGAGAAATACTTGTCAATTTCAACTTGAGATAATTAGTGGCAACATTGACATAAAGATGCGCCCTAAATAAGATAACACATTTATCTAAATAAATCGCCAAATTAATCCCAAATACTTTAACATCCACGCCCAAATGCTGACAAGATCATAACCAATTAAATGTGGCCCCACATGGGGACCAATGTAACGCTCATGTAATACGTTTGACGACCGTCTGGGGACTCTAGGGGTCAAGATAGATTTGCTTGTTTTGTAATCAACCGGTCACTAAATGTCCTCGACGTGGCCATCTGAATTACTTAGCGTGGGGCTGATAAGGTTCAGTTTTTATTATTGTAGCTTCAAGTGGGTCCAATTCGGATAATTTTCTTTGAGGATGTATGTGGGGGATTAGAATGAATAAAGTTCAGCGTTGTGTTCTTCTATTTTTTGTAAATACTGTTTCTGAGTATTTTAATTAAAGTCTATAACTTTAGGTCCTTTATTGGTAAATACCTATTTCTAGTTACTTTTTTTCGTCTAAGGATTGTTTAGGAATTCGGCTAAATAGAGCTATCTAAAATTCATATGAACGAAACACAATATTATTAATAAAAAAAAGAAAAACAAAAAGTTCCACCACAGCCAAATATTCAAACCAAATGCAACCAGTCCAAAATCCCCTTTTAATTTAACAAAACGATCAAATACAACATTACAATCATCGTTTATTTCTGAATAAACGATTCACGATACTAAACGCATAATTGCGATGTAATACAATCTACAACACGTGTTTCAACTAACGAGAACTCTTTACATGTTAAAGTCAATTACAGAACTGCTCTTGAAGGGAAACCACTTTCGGAAGTGAATAAAAAAGGCATTGTTTCACACTAACTGTTCCAAGTGTACTTTAGTTTGAGCGCGTAGTTGGATATTGATAGTTTTTGTTTTATTGAGTTGGTGGTGACACCTGGGACGTTTTTTCCTTTCAAAAGGGTAAGTAGTTTAATGTGAGCATGTTTTTTTATTGTAAGTACATTTTCTGGCGCTTATGCCCGTTTTCTCTTTTCTCCAAGTCATAGGTCTCGAGATCGAACCCAAGATACGCACCTCTGATTTTTCGAATTCAAGTGCGTACTATATCATTATCACTTACTTCGGTGAAGGATAACATCGTGAGGTATACAAACCAGCATATCTGAGAGATATTTTTCGACGGGCAACAACTCTGACACCAGATGAGGCACTGACCACACAAAAAAGACGAATGCATGCCTTAATAAAAGCGAGCAGTTGGATCTTCAATAGTCGGCTCAGTGCTAAGACTTCCTTCATACATAACACCGAGCTTGTAATCCCCGAAGTGTTAGGCAGAGGTGTACCTAATAGTACACACACATTTCGCCAGTTATGAGTAAGTCCCATGTAACACAAAATCCAGACTCCGTGGCTGCTACTGAGAAATTCCTGATTTAACCATATGTAGGCATTCAAATAAGTGGAGGTACGTTTTTATAAAAACTGCTGATTTTCAGTATTTTACACGGTGCGACTGCTTATCTGACCTCCACAACCCAGTTGGTACTGGGTAATAAGATACCTCTTGGTAAGACTGGTTGTCAGGCTTTCGGGCCACTCACTACCTGTAACGACTGTCAAAGATGTACAGATGACAGCCGGGACCAACGGCTTAGCGTGCTTTCCGAGGCACGGAGGAAACTGAAGATCGACCCGAGCTGCTGTTATTATTTTCGAGCCACGTACGAAGTTTCAGGCTACAATTTTTCACTAAACAAACTGAAAGCTTTCAGTTGTTACAGTTAAGGTTTTTTTGCCCAACAATTTAGAATACGATCTGCACAAATTGAATGGAGTAAAACTGCGTGTATAACAAGTATAAACACAAATGATTTGCCAGCGTCCGCAGCGCGTCACTGGTCCGCCACCAGCAAATATTTGTTCCCGGTTCATACATAACTGGATGTATTGTGTATGTTTAGAAAATTGTTCAAATTTTATCGCTAACTGATATTTTCCTGGACTATTGTGGTTTCGGCGAAAATAAAAAGACTCGGTCCTTGACTGATACTTTAAAATTGTAATGTTTGTTCTTACGTAATAGGTAGTTGCCCTTGTCGTATTTGAATCCTGAAGCATACGATCTCCAGCCTTAGGTTAACTTTTACGCCTGAGATGGCCATCCTCCTTTGATGAAAATTGATCGCAGCGTTTTTGGTTTTGGGATTTATTCTTTAGCGCAATTCTTTTTTAGGCTTTCAAGCTGGCGTCAAGAATAAACATCTCTTCATACTCTAATGGAAGGTATTATATTTATTTACCAATCGTTCTATTAATATTAGGCATTGCCATAATCACCATCTTCACCTTATACGAGTAACCCAAATCAATTATCGCTTCAAGATCGTCAAGTATATTAGCGAATAGCGATCGATTAGCGCCAACAATTGTGGCCAGCATGTTTGTCTCCACACCACTGTGCTAATTCTATTGTGTACTCGTATATCAGAGAGCGACACACAAACAATTTGCCCAATTATTTGTGCCATGTTCCACTGGGCAAATATTGGACAATTTTGTGTGGTTCGTTGGATTAGACACACATAGACTATTGTTTGTTTTTGGTACTAGTTTTTTTTAGGCGGTAATTGATGCGGTGTTTTTGTTTATAAATTGGTGAAAACTTCTAATATTATCTATTTTGTTATTAAGTTTATCAGACAAACTGGGAAACAGTGCGATGTGAAGAGCAAAATCTAGGGAAAGTCTCCCAAAATTCATGTAGGGTTTAAACAGAGAGAGTGGGAAAAGAAATACTAACTGATGTTGGAGAGAAGCTAAGGCTCATTTTTTGGAATTGTACTACAAAGTCTCATAGTAAAACATCAAAAAAAAAACTAAACTAACCCTTCCTGAGCCAATAAAAGAAACCTACAGAAATACTATCGACTACACTATTTGACTCCCAAATCAACGGGAAAAAGCGTACAGCCGAGGCAGTAGCTACAAAATTGGAAAAAACGGCGTAACACATCAAAACACGTTGCATACCCTCACGTAGATATGTAGTCTGCGTCAATCACACTCGCGGGAGGGCTTTTTGTGCGAAAATACATCGGCCGTTTTTATACTTTTTTCCATTTTGTATACTTCCGAAACATTGGGTGGAGCTACCGAACCGTGGGCAACACAGTGCGTCGAATATTAAAAATCTGTTGCGGCCCGATATGAAACAGTGAGCATCGGGCATGTGTAAAAAATTATAAGGGTACGAAATGGTAGACGCGCCTCAAAGTGGCTGAGAAGTCAGATTAAAAATTAAGTTTGGCTAAAATTAACTGTTTTACAAGAAGTTATGGTTTGAAGCTCTTTCTGAACGAACAAATAAACTATGAAAGATGATATGGCTAGAAAGGGGGGTGACTAATAAGATGATGCAAGTGAGAGTAGAGAAGTAAGACATGCTAAGAGGATACTGAGATAAAAGCAAGAGAATGAAGACGATGATGGCGTTAGAATTTTCTGCAGATGTTAAGAGATTTAATTTCCAGACGAAGAATATGAACATAAAGCTTTTATGTCGAAACATTTAGAGCATCAAATCTTCTTACTAAAATATAACAATAATTCAGAACCATAAAGGGATTCGTAATTTCAGTAAAAACATATTTGTGCCGTGGTCGACGGGCCGTGGGCAATAAAAACTGCCCCTTCGTATATATTCGTACGGGAGGCTATTGGTCCGGTCCGTACTTTACATACGCCGTTAAAATATATTCGGTTATATATCTCTATATATGTGGAGGTTTATATGACTGTCTTTTTTGGGGTTCTCGCTTTTCCCTATGAAAGTAGGTATTGTCAAAAGTTATATTAAAATAGGGAGATTCTTTCTGTTGCTCATGAAGTATTATAATAATAAACGATCATAGCACCCTAAGGTGGTCTGGACGGCATCGCTACTAACGAAAATATTGTAATAATTAATATTATTTAATACTAGCTGTCGCCCACCGCTTCGCTCGCGTGTTGTTCAGAAATTATCCCACGGGCACTTTGTAAATATATATATATAACCTATTACACTCAGGGATAATGTAGCTTCCTATTTGTGTAAGAATTTTCAAAATCGGTTCAGTAGATCCAGAGATTACCCCCTACAACCTCACAAACTTTACCTCTTTATAATATTATTATAGTCTACACTAATATGATACTATCTATATTAGTATTGTAAAAGAGCTGTGTAACAGTTTTTCATGCTTAAGTAAAACTGGTAATTCTGTTGTGCTATGGATGCTATGCTCATATGGCGTAGCTTTTTCTGGGTAGGCAGAAACCACAGAACGCCACCTGCTACGATCATTACATACCTACTCCATTCGCCTCGTCCACGTACATACATCTGGGGGCCTAAAATGGCAGCTTTATCAGAATCATAATATGATTCACGTAAAAAAAAAAAACTCTTAAAATGGACTTTGTGGTCATAACCGTAAAGACCATTTTAAGAATTTTAAATTTTTATCGTGACTCATATTATGATTCCGATAAAGCAGCCATTTTAGGCCCCCTGGTCATATGCGTTTTGGTTTACACTAAAGTATATGGCATCTATTTTCAGCACAGTCGCCTAATTTTCTTACTTTAAAACAAAACGCACATTTTAACACCCCTCAGATTCCTTGCAACAGTCTTCTGGTGGCCTACCATGACGTCTTAAAGCAGGAGTAATTCCAGTGTGGGAAAGAGATGGCGCTAGCCGACCTGTATAGCACTGTCTTTTTTCCACGCTGGAATTACACCTGCTTTCAGATGTCAAAGTAACCCCCTTGAATTCAAAATTTCAAGTACATTCAAGAGTCTAAAATGCTGCTTTTTGCAATTTTGCTACATAGATATAACTTTAGCTCGGGGAGGCAACCTTTCGAAATCGAATTTATAAAACTGAATGCCACTGCTCGAGTTAATTACGCCGCTGCCCACCCTCCACAAATATACACAACACAGTAATATTTGAAGTGTAAAAAGCATTCGCCATTTTATAGTGTTGCCAGCAATGTCTGGCCTTTGTGTGTTATTTTATAGCTGCCATTAATTTTTTGTGATTTTGCTTTAATTACTTGGATGTGTTTTGATACAGGAATATTACTAGTAAATTGATTTCCGATTTGTTTTTTATCGAAATGCGATGTAAAGATGCGTTGGTCATTTAGCCAACCTTTTTGAGGCAGCAATACAGATTCCAAGAAAAAAATATCAGTTTTCGAATTCCTAGGAAAAAATCCACAAAATATTCATAAACACTAACTTTCAAACTTGACAAAACTCAAAATACCCACTCAAATAACGTTCAATAATTCTTTCGTAACCCGATGAAAACTTTAGTCGAGTTGGAAAACTCGGGAAATTCTCCGAAAACTCTGAACCAATGGCGGCAAAGGAATGGAACAAAAGTGTGCCGTGCCACCGTGTTCCATACTTAGAAGAAGATCCTTCTTTTAGCAGCGGCTCTTCGTGCAAACTCGGATAGTATTCGGGTCACGTACTTCGGGACTAAACAACGCGAACACGTGAAAAGTATGAAGAAAAGTTCGTGTTACTAAGGAGGCAGAAAACAGAAGTATTCCTACCTTCTATTTGGTAAGATGATTTCCTTTTTAATGTGAAAATGTTAATATTGTGGTTATTTTGGTAGAAAAAATTAGTATTGTGGTAGGTACTAAACAGACAGACGTGTAAGTAGGTAGCTATATATAGCTATCAGTAGCGAAGGGTCAATTTTTGTAAGAGGTAAGCCGGAGTACATATTGTCTTTAATGAGTAAATTATTTGGCTATAGAATACTTACTTTGCCACTTTTAAAAGGGAAGCCGGTAGGAATCGAGTTTTATGGTACCTTCGCCACTGATAGCTATAAAGGTACAAGCAATTGGTAAAGACTGTCTTTAAATTGGACAAGGAATTAAAATTGCCATCCAAAGTGGTAATGCGCACAGTCATCAGGGCACGTTCTCGGATGACTGTGATGCGGAGTAGCACTTTAATGCCCAAGTGTCTTAGTGTCGTCGTTCTATATAAATAAGTACTTAGTTTTAGTCTTAATTTAGTCTGTATATTTATTTAAGGTGGTTCATTGTGAATTATTTACAAAGGTAAATTAGTATAGTTTTCTATAATATTACTGTTTCTAAATGTGATATAATTTTCTCCTTGAATCAGGGAAGATATTACCTTCCCCTCTAATAAATATTGGTTGGAGATGAATAGAAATTGTTCATTGAAATAATAAGGTGGAACTATTTATTATAGCTAAAAGCTCTTACAAGAAAGTTAGGTAGGTATCGACTTTAGACAGAAAGAGAAATGATTTTGTACAGGGATGATATTTCTATTCTAAATATAATGTATTTGAATATAATGTATTTTTCCCATGTGTTATGCAGAACACCAGTTGCTACAATCCTTACGAAAGGAATACGTATCCTTATGCTCCAACCACGTTTAGACATCTGGTCATGCACCACATACACGCACGCCAGTCTAGGCACTTCATTATTCTAAAGAACAATTCGTACAATGTCTTTTTTGTTATAAAGATATAACAAACATAAAGTTACCAAAATCAGTCAGTTCCAAGTGAACCTTCTGATTCCCCTCCACTTCTCCCGAGGTTCAAGGCACGAAGCATCACTTCTGAAGGATGTGGAGTCAAGGGGTTAATCCTCACAGCTGACCTGTGATCTTGGGGTCATTTTTGAAAGGAGACTACCCACTTGAGTGGGTTTATTAGCATCCGACGTGCGAGATGAGTGAACAGAGTTTGTGGGTAGTTGTAGTTTTATATGAATTAGGGAAGAATGAGTGAGTCTCAGTTTGTGGGGAATAGTTAGTTGGTTATTGTTATGAGATGTCCACTTTTTTGGTATTGTTTTTCATGGAAATTGTATATTTGTTTTTGAAAGTAAAGAAGGTTGAACGTCTTCTATTTTATTATTATTTCCTTTATTCAATTATATACATATAAATTACATTTTTAAATATTTCTAAACAAATAAATATTAAAAAAACATTTAAAAATATAAAAAATAGTGGTCCGCCGGTATCGGGAGCAGGCTCCAAGCTACCGGTGGTTAGGGCTCCAGAGACAGGAACCTCCTCACAATGCGAGCCGTATCGAGGAGTACTGCCTTCTGAATCAGGCCCTTGATCCAACCGCCTAAGGAGAGCCTCGAGAGATGTTCGTCGAGGCTTTTGGCTATAAGGCCATTGGCCGTCACAACAATCGGCACAATGATAGCCGAGTTCACATTCCACATGTCGACAACCTCGTGTGCCAAGTCGAGGTATTTATATTTTACTATTATTATAAAGAGGTAGTCTGTGAGGTTGTAGAGGTAATCTCTGGCTCTGCTGAACCGATCTTGAAAATTCTTTCACTAGTAGGGAGCTACATTATCCCCGAGTGCCATAGGCTATATGTACAACGTGCCCGTTGGATAATTTCCGACCAAAACGCGAGCGAAGCCGCGGGCAATAGCTAGTATTAAATAATATTAGTTATTACAATATTTACGTTAATAGCGATGCCTACCAGACCACCGGGTGCTATGATCGTTTATTATTATAATACTTCATGAGCAACAGAAAGAACTTCCCCATTTTAATATATCTTTTGAAAAAACAACATTAATTTTCTGAGATCCTTTGTTTGAGTAGTCAAAAATTTTCTTAAAATTCTATTTATTTATAGAAAACATAATTTGCGCCCTCATTTTTGAAATTTACTTAAAAAGCTGTACAATCTACCTACAAAAAACTAATGATGACCCTAAAGAAAACACAAGCCCAGCTTACCACCATCAACCAGTAACACGACCCAACATGCAACTCTCAACCACAAACGAGATTACACTAATACATTCTTACACCTCCATACATAAACAGAATACATAAGTACACAAATAAAATAAAGCACAAAAGAGGCATATAATCTGGCGGGCCGCAACAACCAGTGGCGAGGTGTTTGTGAAGAAACTCGGTAACAACGTACCACCCCCACCCTACGGAGAAAAGGGGGTGGTAGGGTTGCCCTGAGAAATATGAAAATATAAAAAAAATATTGGGCTTGGTCCACCTTGTAAATATGGTTTGGTTTTGAGAATGGAATAGCGCCTTAGAATTTCAGGCATTCATTTGATTCTTTTAATTGGGACCTTAGATAATGCAGTTTGTTTTTGTGAGGAGGAGATCTTCTATCCTCTCTTACGATGAATAGTAGTTATTTGATGCAAGAGACTTGACTGCTTCGGTTTGGTCTTAGTGGTCGCGACTGCTGAGCATGAAGTCCTACGTTTGATTCCCGGGTCGAGCAGTGTTATTGGGTTTTTCCATCAGGAATTTCTCAATACAGCCACGGAGTCTGGATTTGTGCCCGGTTGATGGCAATAGGCTCGCTCTCTGTTACATGGGACTTTAACATAACTGTTGAAATGTGGGTGTACTATTAAGTAAACCTCTGTCTAACCTTTCGGGCATTACAGGCGTGACATTAAGTTATGTTGATGCAACTGAAACTGGTATGAAGGGTTCTTATTAAGCTCAGTCCTAATAAGAACCCTTAATACGAGTTTCTTCAGTATTCAGGGTTTAGTCCAAGGATGAGTATCATCAAAATGATAATCTGACTTTGAAACATTTGATGTTCTGATCGTCTACCCTAAGTTGTCAACCAAAGTAATAACAAGTAACTTAATGCAACTGGAAACAATTATATTTTCAAATTCAAATTGTTTTATTGTTTCTATGTTTTCTAATCTATAGTTTCGCATAAGGATTAAGTATTGAGAGGATAATCTGTCTTCCAGTACATTTAATTCCCTACTGCTTGTTTTCAATTGACCCGACATATAAAGTAGATTAGCATGTAAAAATAGTTTTAATCTAAAGTGATGTTTTAATTATCATAATTTGCAATATTCTTGAGTCGTTAATCGGATTACCGTGAAGTATTTATAACTGTCCTCATCAGACGACAGCATTTATGCATATGAAAACTATAATCTATGAAATGTATATTGATGTCTGGCATATAAAATGTCATACCATAACACTATACGCTAATGAAGGCGCCGAATTCGTAGTCAAGTTTTGAACCGACTCAATTTAAATTGGAATCGATACTTTTGGAAGAAGAAGACCGACTGACTATTTTCATCAATTTTTTAATATATTTGTACTTCCTTAAGCATATAATATCAGTGATAGTCTAGTGGTGTGACCGTGGGACTTCCAAGTCATAGGCCTCGAGTTCGACCCCAAAACACGCGCCTCTGATTTTTCAGATTCATGTGCGTATTGTAGAATTATCACTTGTATCGGTGAAGGAAAACAACGTGACGAAACCTGCATGTTTGAGAGATATTTCTTGACGGCATGTAAAGCCAAGTCTGAGGCCCATGAGTGGCATAAGAAACTCTTACACCAGGTTAGGCACTAACCACACGATAAAGAACGAAGAAGACTACTGAACGCTAATGAAGGCGCCGAATTCCTAGTCAAGTTTTGTACCGACTTAATTTAGACTGCAATCGACATTTGAGGAAGAAAACAGACTGACTATTTTCATCAATTGATTAATATTTTTGTGCTTTCTTAAGAACATTTCCCGCGACCTATTTTTTCCGTCTTCTAAGTTTCTTAATGTCGTGTCAGCCCTACACCCCGTGTCCCCAAAGGCATGAATCGCGACACGGCGTCAAAGCGAAATAGGAAAAGAACATCTAGCAGTGTCACATCATATCGACATATCGATAGATAGAGGTGCCGGTCGATACATGTTCCGCTCGACTAGAGGGGAGCTATGTACAAGCGTTTGGCAAAGCGTTATTCATATTTCGAACTCCCGTTTGCTGTTTTGAAGGCTTTAGTGTAGATATTTTGAATAGTTTCGATATCGATTCAATGACTAGTGTAGTCCGTACGATTAATCCAAACAAGTTGACAGAAGCTAGACTTTTTTGATTGCGTATTCGTAATGGAAAAAGTTTGTGGCAAATAAATTCGTAGTTTTGCGCTTTTGAATTGCATGGGATTGGTAAAAAGTGAGATGCAAGAAGTCAAGTCACTATTACCAAAAAACTCAACAGCATACAAGATCTTTACAGTACGAATGGGTCGACTAAACTATCTTGTAATGTGTAGAACATTATGCCGCGCACTGTATGTACAGTAGACCTGTAGATCAGTGGTAGCACTTTGACTTTGAGCTGGCCTAACACAATACGGAGTTTCAATAGAATAAGAGGCCAGCTTAAACTAGTTTTGTTATCACTAACGTGCGACCTATAAATCGAGATCTTCCCTAAACGCTATGCTTCCTTCTTAGTGTCGAATTCTCAACTATCAAAAAAAAAAGTCTTTAAAATATTTCATAATCTATTCTAACCTCTCTTATGCTCCTCAGCAGTCGTCCTATTCAGCTGCGGTGGTAGCGGCGCAGGTATCGCAGGCGCAGCCGGGGCAGCCGGCAACCCAGGGTACCACCACCCCGTCGCCGCCTGTCCGTTGAACATCCTTAGCTTCTCATACACGCTGTCGTTTTGAGCTGATGCCGCTTGCTCCTTTTGGGATGCTAAGTTCCGAAGCACCCGGTTGATGGAGGATACCTGTGGGAGATTTGGAATTAGTATGGTGTCTGCTGGTGTATGGTTCGGGAGGTTGGCAAGGGAACATGGAGATTGGCAGAAATAAAGTGAGGTGTACCCAGCATTGGGTGAAGTCAGGATGTGGATGATGTTTCGGGAAGGAGGCAGGAGGAAAATGAAATGATCTGGTGGCGAAATGGTGGTGTTGCCACTATTTCGCTCTATCGCAAAAATGGTAAATTATTTACTATATTACATATATACACTACAGACAGGTACAGCTTATTAAAACAACCAAAAATTGCCAGAGTAAACTTGACTTAAATATAGGAAACTAGCTGTTGCCCGCGACTTCGTTCGCGTGGAAGTGTTGATGTTTACACATCAAAATTACTTTACAGAGTTACTTTCGCATGTTTATTAATAATACCAACTGTTTCCTGCGACATCGTTCGCGTGGAAATTTTGATGTGTATGTGTGAAACAAAAAAAGTAGCCTAAACGCTATTTCATACTAAAATCTATCTCTGTGCCCAATTTGATCCCGATCCGTTCGGTCGTTCTTGCGTGAATGAGTAACAAACGTTCATTCTGAATCCATTCAAACTTTCGAATTTATAAATAGTTGTAAGATTATATGTTGGATGTTTATACAGATAAAGAAAGTTTCATTTATTACGCAAAAGTGAATATGGATCAGTGATTTGACATTAAGAAAGAAAGGAATCTTAATCAAAATCGAACACTAGAAAACATTACATCAATATAAATCTGATAT
Source organism: Eugnorisma glareosa (assembly GCA_947578425.1). NCBI lineage: Eukaryota > Metazoa > Arthropoda > Insecta > Lepidoptera > Noctuidae > Eugnorisma > Eugnorisma glareosa. The sequence goes on along the minus strand of OX387960.1, from coordinate 9,843,518 downwards.
TTCTGACATTATAGACCGTGGGATTTGTTGACGCATCGATCTCTGAAACTGATTAGTTGGAAAGATAAATCAGAATCAGATTGACCGATACACATGTGCTCAGCATATGCGTGGATTCTGATGATTATATAAATAGGATTATGTCTGTTCGTATTTCTCGTTTGAGACTTTGAGACCATAGCTAGTGCATCGTAAGATATAATTCAGTCGCGAACGTTGGTTGGTAGGTCGGATTGTCCAGTAATGATTACCAGATAGGCTCAGCTTAGACCACTAATCTATGAATAGGCTCTAGCTATCAGTGGCGAAGGTTCCATACAACCCGATTCCTACCGGCTTCCCTTTGAAAATTGGCATAGTCAGTATTCAATGGACAAATTATTTACTCTCATTATTGATATGTACTCCGGCTTACCTCTTACAAAAAATGACCCTTCGCTACTACAAGCTATACTTGTCTCCCAAGTCACAGGTTAAAACCTTATATAGGAGCCAGGAGACCTATCTGTGAGATATAATGTCCGTATGTTGTACTTTAAGATGTCTGTAACAATGTTGTTAACTGTATTAAGAATGTTGAATGTTGTTGTTGGAATGATGTTAAGAATTTATTTAATAATACTGGGTCAGTTTTTAAACGTTGGCAATACTTTAGACGCGTGTAATACTCATGAAGATGAACAAATTATAATATGGGACCGACCTTGTAACCGTAAAAAAAAAAACAGTTGCTCCATTGGTCGCGTAACTCGCGTACTTTATTTTACTATTGATTCATTCGGGGTCGGCACAGCATGTCTTCTTCCACACTTCGCCATCTCATCAGACACCTCCTTTCTAGCCATATCATTCTTCACACAGTCCATCCATTGTTTCTTTGGTCTTCCTCTACTCTTATCCTTATCCAAATTCATTCATACTCAAAACTTTCCTCACAACATTTGCCTCATTCACCCGCACCACATGCCCATACCATGACAACGGATTCGAAGGAAATACGCATGGAGAAAAAAAAAGGCATGTTGTCCTTTTAGGCTACTTTAAAAAGAGCTTTTGAAATCTGTCAGTTCGCGGCGTAGACAGTAGCAGTGCTACGGCGTAGCAGCGTAGCGATATGTTAACTTTTGGTCAACAATTACCGAGTTGGGCCGTGTTATTGGATTTTCTATCGATCCAATAGTACACTCACATTTCGCCAGTTATTTTCAAGTTATAGTGGGCGAGCCTATTGCCATCAACCGGGTGCAAATCCAGACTCCGTGGCTGCTACTGAGTAATTCCTGATGAAAAAATTCAATAAAACTTTGCCCGACCTGGGAAACGAACCCAGGATCTCATGGTCAGCAGTTGCGCTTGCGACCACTAGACCAACGAGGCAGTCGCAGAGACAGTAGATATTTCTTATCGATAGCAATAGGCCCTTCTGCCTAACCTGTCGGGTTCAAACGGCGTGATGTTATGTTTACTAAAGCTATCTACTTCTTCATTGACAAAATTCCTCCATACATTAAGTTTATTACTTATGTTATACCAAGTTGAATTACGTGTTTGTGCCGTAGTACAGAATTTTCAGCGTGGAATAAGTTTCTTTGGCGGAGAGAAGTTGAGAATGTGTGAATTTGTAACTTTGTTATGTATATTGTATGTGCTAAGGTTTATAGTCGGATGTGGGTTAAGAGGTAAGAAGTCGGTTAGTACAAAGGCTGAGGTAACGTAGACTTGAGTGGAGTTCTTATGTTAAGCACTCAAAGCCGTCTTTCTTAGATTTCCTTAAGAAAAATAGGCATTTCTTATTTTTAGAAGGAAAACCAAATCAACAAACATTTTCAAATTGCTTTAAAAGTCTTTTATGATACTCTTCCAAAATGGTAATTTCTCACCCTCCACATTATATAGCAAACCAAATCTCCACCTACAACAGATTAACAATAACGTTCTATACATAACTAGATACAACCCCATCGCCCAAACAACTATCTAATAGGAAATAAATTGCGCTTCGAACCCCACCCTTTTAACTTGCTACCACGTGTAATTTAAAATCTAATATGATTACTAAATTCCAATCGGGAGCCTCAAAGGGACACAGATTAGGGCATCCCGTCCCCTCTGACCGCACCCCACCCCCGCAGGCCCTAAAAACCCCAATATCTATCTACTTTCACCGAAAACTACGCATGCGTAAAAACCTAACTCACACAAGTATAAAATTCTATATATGCCCACTTTAGCCTGGTCTTTACCTATAGTTATGTTTTTGGTTGGGGCGTCCCCGAGTAATATCTGTTTTCTCGTTGCTATGGCAACGGGGAAATGTATTTTTCGTACGCCGGGAAATCGGTTGGCGCGATTACAATGTACGGCTGTTCTTCTCAGCTAGGTATTTTGTACGTAATCGAAATTTGGAATGGAAAGATGAATGGCTTTGTGAGGAGTAAGTAGGTGGGTAGGTCGATGCGGCAATGTTGAGATGTTTCGTAGGAAACTGTGGGAGTGATTTTGATTACGTGGAAGAGACTGATGTAATTATTTACTGATTTCTGAATTAGTGAGGGGGGTAATTTTTGTCGAAAAAGAAACCTAGAGTAGATTAGGTAATTTTAAAGTTGTTATTTTAAAAAATACAGTACTTCTACATTAATAAAATAAAATATTAAACTCCGGAAAAATCTTTCTTTCCCGTACGAAAAATCTTCAGAATATTACTCAGTTTGTCACACACATAATGTGAGAACCTGTGAAATCTTTCTTCAAAAATCCAACTAGAAAACCTAGAATCTTTGCTTTTATCTTTACACTACAGTAAGAACTTCCTATAACCCTCAAAATCTAACTAAACCAACCTGACTTTACCACCCCACAACAAAACTGAACTATTACAAAATATAAATACTAAATTCAGCCGAGCGCTGGCAGAACACGTCTGATTTAATCCCTTGTATCGCTAATGGAAGATAATGCGTCTATCCAACGTTGAACATAACTGTATACATACATACAGTCACAGCTCTATTATGTATACACTGAGCAAAATTGAAAAGCGATTTTCTCGTGAAACATTGATTTAAACTTTGAGATAAGGCCTATTCAATAATAGCATGATTTCTAAAATGCTATGTTCGTAACAGTATATGATACCAATTAATACATTAGGAGAAAATCAATGCAGTAGGATAAAATCACTTTTAAATGTTGCTACGTGTACACCATATTTGTGTTCTTGACTATACATATCGAATAGCTTGAATATGAGCGTTATGCACGTATTGAGGGATGTTTTGAGCTTTTGTTTTTGGAATGAGGGATTATTATTGTTGTCTGAAACAGCAGACACTACGTAGAGAGCCTTGTTCCCGAAGGGAAGCCGACAGGAATCGGCTTCTTAGCTGCTTTCGGGCCTGTGAGGCACATGTCTGTCTAAAGTTGTATGTGGGCTCTGATGAACTGGTTTAGGGATATACAAATATAAACTGCACAATTATTCTCATCGCGAAAAAAACATCAGTTGCCCCATGCATTTCAATCGAGTAAGTATTGAAGTTTTATATGGGACAGCTGTCTATTTTTTTGCGATTACGATGGTTGTTCCATGGGGAAGTTCAGTTTGATGTTCTGTATCATAGCCACACTCATAAATGACCACACCTTTAGAATAGCTTGTTTAAGCGTTATGGTCATATCGGAAGAGGTTTTTCAGCGAATGTTTTTCGAACGAGCGAATTATTATTGTCTGAGGCACATGTCTGTCTTTGGGTTCTGACGAACGAATTAAGAATAGAGATGTTCTTATTATCCGGTCATTTAAGAGTATCTACCTAATTTTCAGATAACTCACTTTCCATTGGGCATTCGTTAGGTTTAAAATATTTAAAAGAGTAAAAAGATATAAGTGCTCTTAATTCAGTTCTGATTTGTTTGCTTGTTATGCTTTATTTTCAATAAAGAAATAATATTTAATCTACCTCCAACAGTGTACTCGTATTGAAATGGAATTACTTATAAGGAATACTGAAACGAAACCAGTTTTAAATTCTCCAAAGGTCAAATTAGAAATTATTCTCACACTCATCCGCTAGGACTGATTGAAAACCAATTACCACATATAAATGCACCAATAAGATAGCACAAAAAAGTGGTTCTATTATAACGAAAACATTTTGAATTTCGAGCACCGAGCTAACCAATAGGAGCGGTGCATTTAAACGCGAATTCTGTTCTTGACAGCCGTGCGGCCAATCAGATGGGTACACGGGAAGATTAAAGAGCGTACGTTCGTATTAGAATTTTAAAGGATTTATTTTTTTCCGTCTATTCTTCCCGATGAATATTTTGTTTGAAGTGGTCAGGAACTGACGGGTAAATAGAAATTGATTAAAATGAAAAAGCATGTTTTTAGAAGATATATATTCTTTTAAAAGGACGTACATTCAGGGCGCCGAATAAAATCATGTAAAAATATCTAAATCTAAAAACTATTTCGAGGCATTTTATACACTTGTGTTGGATCTAAAAATAAACTAATTCACAAAGATATTTCTGCAAGAAAATTATAAAGAGCAATAAGCTGTGAAAATACCTGATTTCTTGTACATATTCATGAGAACATGTCTAAAAACTGAAACATAAATGTCTGTCTTTCTAAACGAGGACAAGTAAACTTCGAAGCAAATAAATAAATACATGCCATACATAAATTACTTGTGGTCTTTCCTTTTTAGTAAACAAGTTTTTTCAGATTAATATCTAAACATTGATTGCTATTAGATAAATGTTCCTTTTTTGATCTTCAGCTTCCATTTATTGACAAAAACATCAAACATGCTTTCAATTCAATGACACATTCTCAAAATGTGTAACTTAAAAAAAGTTCACTATTTTAAGAAAAAAAAAAAAAAAAAACAGCACGTGCCTAACCAGAATTCGGTTAGTTCTACTTTTAAATAGAATATTTGTTCAGTTGTCATTATTTGAGGAATCGGCCTCCTAATCGTGTGTTCTTTCACATTATTACGCCACGATGGTTGCAGCTGTTGTGTTTTTTCATTCAAGTATCTATTCCATTATAAAATTTGTTTCGCTAATTGGCTGTTTTGATAGTCGATTTGTTGGGGAATTAAATTAGCTTTTTGTTGTTTTTGATACAGCAGTTTTATGTAATGCGATTTTCAGTTCTGAATTCCAGAGTTTGGTTTTTAGTCTAGTGTTTTTTTGTAAACCGTACAAAGTTTAAAATTTTGTAAATTCAGATCAACCTGTATAAGTTTTTTTTCGAAATTTAATTACTAAACTTAATTACCTGCTCTAAAAAGTCCTGATAAAACAAAATTTTAAATAAGTCTCGTATCTCGCTCTATCTCAGTATAATAATTTGATTTTTACATGTTTCTAACTTACGCCTTTTTCGAGTTGAGCGAGCCGAATTAGTGTCCAGCGATGTGTGTAAAGGGTCCAAAACTTTCGGCAGTTTTAGACGAGCGGCAATGTGTGCCGGCCGTGTATACAGGGGTTAAAACGAGATTTTTTAAAATATGCGTAGCTTTTATGGTGAGGATGATGTTTTTAGTCAGTTGTAAATATTTTTAGGAGTCTATGTAGTTAATTATGCGTAAAATTTATTGTTGTTTGTGCTTTATTGCTCTAGCAAAGTTTTAGAATATCTGCAATTTTGAATTAAACATTTCGAGATTTGCTATATAAAGTATTAAGTAATGAACTATCAAAACGAATGCGTTGATAGATAAATCATAAATTGTGCAAAAAGAATTCCTACACGCCATTGAAATATTTAATACCTACTCTACTTCAAAAATTATTGCAACAACCACGCTCTAAATTACTCAACTCAAAAACCTCTTAAATAAAACACATTATGATTATTTAATTTCCGACATGCATAAATAGTTGACGGGCCCATAAGCCCGGCACTACCGTACATGGCCTGAAACCCGATACCTCTGACAGCGCTCAACTTCGTGACAGGCGCGGCTCTGCGCGTGCGCAGAACACCCCGCGCGGCGCATTGTTATGTTGAAATATTAAGTTGATATAGTTATTTGTTATAATAAATTAAGAGATGGATGGAATAGTTTTTTATTTGTAATTTGTAGGTGTTCATTTTTGTTTCTGACATTTCAAATGGATTTTTATAGTGTTGAAAGTTTTTAGTAATAACTACTTAATAATAATTATAGTCATTTTGAAGACAGTACTTTACAATTTTCGATCAAAAAATTTTAACCATATAGCAGAAAGTCACAAGAATACCCAAGCGAAGAATTAAGAAATAAAGAAACAGTACTTCTTAAACCAACCACGGAACGAACAAGTCTGAACCATAATTACTAAGATAAACATCTAACTCGTAACATCTAATTAAAAGCGAGCATATTATATCAAGTTTCGCGACGAGCGATAGTGTCTAGCGATCGTTTCTGAACGCGGGCGATCTCCCGTCACTGTGACAGTTGACAGGTGTCACGGGCAGGGCCGCCAACATTAAAATGTGGTATTATTTTATTTCACGTGAGAATCGTTCATCATTTGTAGTGTCATATCGGTTTATGAGACTGGACGTTGGATATAAGGATGGGGGTTGATATTTCTGAAACTAGTGCTAGAAAGTATTCGGTACGTTAATATTTATGATTAAGCTTTCAAGAAATGAGTGTAAAATAGCGCAATGTGGTATTATGTGGGCGGCGAGGTTTTGCAGTAATTTTCATTTGTGTTTCACAACATTATTCTTTATATAATTACCGCTGAACTTTAAATCAGTATGAAAACAATTCCGAAAGATTCCTAAGCCCTTTCAGAATTCGTTTATAATTCAGATTGACCTGTCCTTTTTTCGATAAGGATAACACATCCTCGACAATAGAATCATACCCAACATTTCGTCACAAAAAATCTGTCAATTGATAGTCAGTCTAATTAGATAAGAAAACCCTTTGGCAGCCCTCAGTTGTGATGGCTCGGTGCACCTCATTACCCTGACCACGGACATGGCAATAGATCATGCAGAGAGCGATAGTGCTAAGATCCTCAAGCGTTGGTGGTCCGTGACACAAAAAAAAAGATGTTAGAAAATCGAACATTTACGCGGTTAATCGAATTTGTTGGGCGTTGCGATCGATCAATGATATCGTGGATGATTTCGTTTTTGATCCGATTTTGTGATTTGGAGATGATTTTTGTTTGATTATTGAGCAGTTTTGGAGATTTAAGAATATAATTATATTTCGAAATTAATGCTTATGGTAACTCTATAAACACCCTTCTACAACAGAAAAATAAAATGAATGTAGTTACAGACTCGTCATTTAGAAACTTTATAATTCGCCACATTGTCAAATGTGTTACTTATCTCGGCTATCAGTCTAGGCACTAGTTTCAAATAAAAATTAATGACTAAACACCGTTTTAAAAGACGACCCTCAGAAATCTTATTAACGAAAATGCTCAAACCAAAACTACAAATAGACCAAGCAGTAAGGACTTAATCACCTAAGCGATCTGTCCCCAAAAAGGCATACAAAAGAAACATCCTCATTGAATGGAAATCCCTGTACCATTAATCTATCCACTTTTCCATGACCATTCACCATCTCTCTGATACCAAAGGTATCTTCACAAAAACCATTACTATGAATACAAATACCCATACAGGAATGGGGTCTTCATCCCCTAGAATTACTATTAGTATTATCTATAAACATTTTAACGTACACGGTTAACCCGCGGAGACCCGGGTTCGATTCCCCGGTGAAAAGCGATTGTAGGGTGCGGTCGTAGGGGTGTTTTTTGCAATTCTCTTAGGGCGCACAGATTGGGGCGGTCTGTCTCAGTTCATTATGGATGTTAAGTTGTTGTCGGTGATTTGGATTGAAGTGGGTTTTTGTTGTTGACTAAGGATAGTTTTTGCGATGTTATACTTCAACTTATGATATTAAAATCGATCAATAGTCTGCATTTCATGAATTGGATCGTTCAATTTCTTAGCAGTCGATGTTATTCGAAGCTGTTCTCAAACATTTAGAAAGTTGCTTCTCGAAAAGTCAAATCAATTGAAAATAGACCAATAGTAGCAACACATCAATTCAAAAAAATATGTCATACTACTCTGATACTTATCACAGGACCAAACATAGTCCCCTGAGGGACGCCAGTTATAGTTCCGAATATGTCACATAACTCGATGTAAGCGAGAGCCAAATTCTGTGACAAAAGGGCCGTGGGGAGCATTGTCCCCGTTTTAAATACCGTATTGTAACCGAAAATAATTACTGTATCCATTTCTAAAAACATATTTTGAGGTTGATGATGTCATTTGCAGTGGTTAAGTTATAAATTGCTTGCTTATCAGGTTAGCCGCAGTACCAAAGATCCGAAGCGCGTCTATCCCTGTGTTCGGGATTATCTTGCTGGCTGGATTTACTCACAGCTTAGACTTTGCCACTTAGAGCGGTTTCTCGAGGAAAGACTTTGGGTGCAGTTGCAATACATATTGTACAAATGTGTCAATAGTATTTGTTTTTTTAATTTTATACTTCGACATTTTTGTAACCATAGTAACTTTTCTGCATAATGCTGTCAAAAAAGGTAAACGTGTCGCCGTCGTCTTCGATACTTTAATCAAAACTGAAGTATAAGGTGTCTCCAATTACAAGAGTATTGCGTGTTAACGAAAACGAGAGCGTTCATACGCCACATAATACGTACGAAGCCTCCGAAATGCCTCACAGTAGCGTTTCGGCGGTGTCAAGTTCCCGGACTAATTCTGACAGCTACAAGTTTGGTAGTTTATAAATTTTCAAGCCAACGAGACTTAAATTGTGTTTATATTAGCATTTAGTATTTATTTCCTAGCCTTGGCTTCGTTTTAATTCATTCATTGTTCTGACTTTGACAGTTTGACAATTTTAGTCAATTTTGGAGATACTCTGCAAAATACACTTACACTAAAAATATACTTATTTAAATGTATACTTATAATTACAACACATCTGTGTTTTGATATCATTAAAAGAACCATTTCTTCAAATGTCTAGCATCTTTTTAATAAAAAATCCGTCTCACAACATTCGATCTAGTTTCAACAAATCGGCAGAATCAGCCGCCTCGGCGCGTCTCGCTCGATCGAACTCATGAATTCTAAATTTAAATTAGATGTCTCCAAATCGTATTTAACGGTCCTTGGGCGCAACTGTTGATTGGCGATGTTTGCTGCTTTCGTGTTCTGCGGTTGCCGCTATTGTTTTCTATTTTCAATTTCGATTCTTCGAATTATCTTTTGATAATTGTGTCTTTTTCTATTATCTATTCTTTCTTTTTGGTGTAAATATAAATATTGGTTCTTGGTGGCGCTGAACTCAAGTTTTATGAATTTTCCAATGCATTGTATGTAATTATAGATATCAAGTTTTATCTGGTGCCCCTCTCGACATCTTTTCTGCAGTTCAAAGAGTAAAATTATATTCATAAAGATCGATCTCATCGTTTTACATTCATAGTATTTAAAATACATAATTTTCTTACCCTACTACAAAATTCCCTTACATCACCATAAATATCAGTGGACTTAAAACCGTCAATTCCTATGCCATCATAAGCAGTTGACGTTAATCCGCGAGACAAGGGCAGCGATACAACTCGCTGCAGATCCTTACAGCATAACCACAAGTGTGAAAGAGATATCGAATATTCTGTGCATTCACGCGTAAACGTGGAATTATTGTATAGCGCCCCGGGAGAAAAGCGGCGTAAGTATGCGGTGGTCTTTTGAGAATTTGTTTTCAGTAATTCAGCCATTTTCAGAGGGAACGCGTATGTATCGCGTAGCGTTTTGTCTGATGTTTGAAATAATTAATTTAGTGGATGTTTGCAGTATAAGTTCTGCTATTGAAAAAAAAAAATGAATTTGACTAGAGAGTTATTTAACTTTTTCTGTTATTAAAAGCAATTCGCCAACCATAAGTTATGTAGTAGTTTAGATATTTTAAAAAATAACCATTCAAATAATTCACTTAAGCATAATATTATCGCAAATTTTAGTGCCCCATTTGCATATCCTCAATATATTCAACTAAGAATGTTCCCAGTAAGCAGTGCCGACATCACGTAAGCCTCCCTGACACTTTGACACTTACACCGTTCTGCCGCCGAGCCGTAATCGATTGTTCCACGTATTTTTGTCCGCTTTTAGTTGGTAAGAAACATCACGCCCATTCGACCGTTATGACTAGGCAGCGGAACGCACGACATATATCTGTCCCACTCTAACACGTGTGTGGACCTATCAGCTTGTCCCTTTCACCTATTTGCCCAGTGGGCCGAGTGCGTAGGTACGACAGTCATAAAAATAGCCCCTTTGGCGCCGAATCTTCTAGGGGTTTTCGGTATTTCGATTTTGTGTCCTCTTGTTACGTAGGGTGGATAATGTAGGTATTTTTATGATTAGTTATAGCTACTGGTTTATGTAGTGAATGTAGGCTTCGTAGAAGATTCACAGTCTAATTTCTTAGTTATAAAGACAACAAGGCCGTTACTATCTGACTCGACTGGGTTCATATTCGACTGGTTTCAGTTTCTGAGACTATTTTAATCGTAAAAATCCTTTCATCAAATGAGACGTTTTGAAGTTTGCAGACAATGAGACACAATGCTCCAAGTCAATAGTTTTGATAAGTACGTAATTTCGTATTACCTTTTATGTCAAAACGATGACAAATCCTCTCTAGATAATGTAACATATCCACAAAACCAACATTTTCGATTCTCAACACTCGAGGGTAACAAAAGTTTTTTTTTCTTGGCATTGTGTCACCAAGTGTTTACTTTGTAGACGCAACGTGATCACAAAACATTATATTTTGGGATTGTGACATTATTAACAGAAAAATTGGTTTGAGGTGTTGAAAAAAGGGCGAGTACGAATTTAAGTGTGGCTTAGGTGGTTCCTTAGGAATATTTTGAAATTTTTGATGGATTTGGCAAACACAAAATTTTACAAAGTATTATAATGACTCGATGATTTCTAGAACTAGGCCTACATTACATAACATTACGCCTGTAATTCCTGAAAATTAAGCAGAGGTGTACCTAATAGTATATCCACATTTCGCCAATTATGTTCCCATGTAATAGGGGGCAAGCCTATTGCCATCAACCGGGCACAAATCCAGACTCCGTGGCTGCTACTGAAAAATTGTTAATGGAAAACCGAATAAAATTTGCCTGACCCGGGAATCGAACTTCGACCTCATGCTCAGCGGTTTTTGTTAAGCTCTACATTTTTATCTATTAGCTAGCTTTGTCTTTTTAAAATAATTGCATTAAACAATTTGTCATAAATTAGAGATTATTTGCAATTTGACCCACTCACAGTAATAGTTCTCAACCACCACCGATCCCTAAAAATGACAAATTTTTCACTTTGTCATTTTTTGCCATGATTGGCCGGGCAGATGTTGGAGCCGTCTGGTTCGATTACCATCCGTGTCACTTCAGCAATGGCTTTATTTTATATCTTGTACGTGATATTTTTCGCAGAGAACCGCGGTTTTTATCATTTTTTTTCTCCTCTCATTAATTGTAGGGTAGAATGTTGACATCTCTCGTTACTTTACATGGATTTTATGATGTTTTTGTAATTGCAACTCGGTTGAGTTTTATTTTTATTTGCTTTGCCATGGCCTAGATTTAAATTGTACGCACTGGCTAAGGTAGTTGGAAAAACAAGTTGTTTGTTATGAAAAATAGCGCGTTGTGGCTTAAACCTATGTATGTGAACATAGAGCAGCGGTGGCCCAGTGGTGGCGGCCCCGACTTACGAACAGTAAGTCGTGGGTTCGAACCCAGGCAGGCGCATTACTTTGTGTAATTTATTTCATCACCACCGCTCTCAAAAACGGTGAAGGTAAACATCGTGAGGAAACCGGCATGCCCTAGAACCAAAAATTCGAAGACATGTGATATCTGCCAACCCGCACTGGGCCCGCGTGGTGGATTTTAGTCCATTCCCTCTCATAGAGAGGAGGCCGAGTGTCCCAGCAGTGGGAATATTAAAGATTGATTATGCTTTGTGAATATTGTTTATACTTTTATGGCGTAATTACTTAGGGAGATTTGTTTATTTCCTAAAATAAAAACAAATTACTAACGTTGCTCAAAAAATCGCTAAGCTGAAGTGGGACTGGGCTGGCCACTTGTGTCACATGCACTTTCTGGAGCCCTGACACAGCCAGAATGCGTCGCGGCAGACCTCGTAGAAGATGGCGGGACGAGCTGGATAAAACCAACGACCGGTGGCCGTCACATTAGGTGTTGTTATGTAGATTAGAAAAAGAGCTGCACTATCACATTAGGTGTTGTTATGTAGATTAGCCCTGGATGGAAACAACTGGAAGACATGGAGACAGGCCTTTGCCCAGCAGTGGGATGACGCAGGCTAACAGTATTAGTATTTCCTAAAATAAGCATGACGAAACTAAATTATTAGTAGGTGTTTGAGGACTCCTCTCAGTAGTCACTATCTTACCAGTCTATTCACCCACAGGGATTAATAGTTCATCTTTTAAAAGGTTTTCTTTACATTCTTTTTTCTTTTTGAGCACTCAATATTATCAGAATACAATTCAGCATTCAATTTGTTATTGACATAAAAGTTGACAGAACTAATAGTAAAATGGAACCGAAAAATTTATGAACTGTCCGTTATAATAGGAGTATTTGTATGGGCCCATACAAAAACCTAATAAAACTGCATCAAACATCCCGAACTAAAATTTTATAAGCCATCATCCATAACAGAATGGACCGTTTGTGTTGAACACGGACCATCTTGAAAAGATTTTGGACAATGGGCCCGCGTCCGTTCGCAACATATGGTCCTAAAATGTAAAATTGCGAAATTGGATTAAAAGAGAATTATTGTCACCGTACTTTGTCCAGATTATTTTGATGGGCGGCACAATGGGTGCTCAAGCATATGTTTTGTGAATTTTAATTAGATATATCGTATTGCCAATAATATTTTGACGCTTTCGTAATCGGTTATATAATAGATACTTGTGTACTGTGAAGGTCGATATTCACACCATGATTGACAGACATCTGCGTTGAATGGGATTCTTCATATGAACCTCTTCATAAAACGTTAGATAAATAATTAAAATAGATCAGTGAGTTACCGTGAAAATATTTTCAAAGAGATTTATACAAAAAGCGGATACGAATACCCCAGTCATACGAATACGATCCGACCTCAAGTAATGCTCCGTCATGTAAGTATGTGGCAGTTATTTTTTAAATAACAAATTATAATATATAATCACAAACATCGGTGAAGGAAAACATCGTGAGGAAACCTGGACTTGTAAAAGTCTGAAATCGCCAACCCGTCTTGAGCAAACGTGGTGATCAATGCTCGTGCCTTCTCTGTTGAGAAGAGGCCTTTGCCCAGCGGTGGGACAGTAATAGGCTGGTATTATTATTATTAGTATTATTTTAGAGAAATATTGTTTTTTTATCACACTTGCGGGATCCCACAATAAGCAGAACTGTATCATTTTAAATAGAAAATATGCTATCCACATTTTACAGGCGACCTGAAGTTTCATGCAAGATGAGGTTAATTCTACTACCAATAGTGTTAAATATAGCAATCAAAATCATACTCACACTAGGAATATTATCGTTATTGCACACGTTTTCGCTCAGCAGACGATCCCTGATCTCCCACGCGAAGATCGATGGACACTCCCTCTTGTAGTCTGCTATCTTCTGGACCACAGGTGTTGTGGCCACTCTTGGCTTGGACCCTCCAATCGCCCGAGGCTTTATCGACCCCGTCTCGTAATATCTGCGTGCAAAGCTGAATTTAGTTTGGAAGATGAAGAGGTCGAATGAGCTAGTTCTTTTTTGCTCAAGGGCAGTTGGATTTGCAGGTGTGTTGTGGTTGGTAGAGTGTTCTGTGGGTGTGTATACAGGGTTGATTTTGAAGGAGTGGTCAACATTATGTATGTGTTAAAAAAGTATAAGTATGGATGTCGGTTTTGTGTGGAAAACGCGTATTATGTAGCGCGAGAACTTTAGGAATTAGAATACACGGTAGAAGACACCGACGCGCGACGGTCAAACCATTAAGTACACACGGCTACACATCAAGCTAAACATTTCCAGTGTAAGCTGACCTCGAATTGTACGGAAGTCCTATACAATGCGAGATCAGCATAAACTGGAAATGTTTACCTTGATGTGTAGCCGTGTGTACCACCTATTCAGTACATCTTTCTGTACCCGGGGTCACTTAAAAATGTTTCATCGGTGATTATTAAAAAAATCAGCTGTTCCTTACATTTTGAGCATTATTTTTAACAATCCAAAAAATTTTTTTTGGGGCCAGAATGATGTACCTAATACTGAATACGTGGTGTAAACATTTCTGCGTCGGTGTCCCTTCTACACGTTAAATAAGTATGTTTTGTAACCACACCATGATTACATACATTTGAAAATCGAACAATAACTTCGTAAAACTGACTTAATTTCAGATTGGAAAATCGGAAATGTCACTGAAGTCTACGCTTAGCATATTTCAATAATGCTAAAAAAAGCTGTCCGAACTCCAAAGTTCTTCCGCACGAGTAACCCCACCGTATCTATTATTAGGTTACTCAAGTTATTCTTCAAGTCAGAGACATTGACTGTTTTAATGTTAAGTAATCATTTCGCACTATCCTACTTAAACCTCAGCTAGGTTTCTCTTGTAATCAAGAACCGGTTTTTGTTGAACTAGATTGGTGACATTCTTGTCTGGTCACTCGATCAGTCAACATGTTGATCATCATTATTCATTTGAAGTGAAAAGAGATGATAGTTAAATATTGTCAATAAGACTAAAAGATAAATGGAATTAGAGAGAGATGTCATGAATCTAGGGTTGCCATTTAAAAAACTAAAAATTCTGAGTAAATAGCTGGATATGTGCATAAAAGTCTGGATACTTCACTTTTAAATCTTTCTGTTTTCAATAGGTTTCATTGAACTTTTATTGAAAAATCCGGACATATGACAAGGCTGGGCAATGTCCGGATTAAGGACCAAGAAATCAGGCATGTCCGGAAAATCTGGACGGTTGGTAAATCTACTAGCATATCAACACGTTTTTCGTAAATGCTTGTCCCAATATTGAACCCTCTGTAACGACAAAACACTTACTACCAAACCTACAATTTACTACAAATTATCAGAACATCCCCTTTCAACTAAAATACTATTAAAACACAATTACAAACATAATCTCTAGCATCCCCTTAACTTCAAGTACCTATACAAAACGTTGCCAAATTCCGTTTGATTGTCCTCTTAGCCAGCTGAAGCAAATTATACCTTATCTTTTTAATCTTAAAGCTGTAAATGCCTTGTGTTGTATGGGGATCGTCCTCTTGAAACACTGAGGAAAATTATACCCTATCTTTATAAAAGTAAAGTTATAAATGCCTTGTGTTCTATTGGAATGGATATCGGATGTACTTGAAGCAATGTATTGTTGGCAGATAGACATGTGTCGATATTTCGGGTCTTGATTCAAATGTGTTGCTAGCATATTGTATAGAGAATTCGAGATGTCAGATGTACTTAGGTAGTTATAGGCAGTATAGTGTAAGAAACCTTTGCTCGTCAATATATTGCTGGCTGAAAATAGTAGAGACGTTTGTGGTTAGAATTAGCTGGTAAAATGAGAGATTAAGTTAGAAAATATTTTTTAAGTATTCTCTCAAAAACGTGTTGGGACTGTGCATTTCCGAAGTTCGTAACATTTTAAATGGTCAGTCACGCCACTCAATTATTTAGTTGCAAAAGAAACTGTTACAACACCATATCCAGAATTATTACTGAAATTCATCATCAATATTTTAAATATTTCAAAAAAGTGTCCATGGAGTTTCTTGCCGATTCTTCACCATAGAGATCTACGCTTTGGAATGGGCCACTATAGTACTGTCACACAAGTTATTGTGCCTTGTGACTGGGACTGTAGCTTTGAAGCTAGCCTTTTGTTTTTTACTTTAAAAAGTGCCTGTAATGGTCTAATTGAAATAAATACTTTGATATAAGTTTTTAAACTGTCATGGTCACTAACCGGGATTCTAATGTTAATGATAAATACTTTGAGTTTGACTTTTAGTAACAATACAGAGAGCTCATCACATATTTTTTTAAACAATAACTGTATAAACTATTTGCAACATTGCCATCTTTCAGAATGTACCCTCATATGGACCTCTGTAAAAAACAAATTCAAACCAAAAAAATATGTATTATGTACACACGGCTACACATCAAGCTATACATTACCAGTATAAGCTGACCTCACATTGTACGGAAATCCCATGCAATGATCAGCATAAACTGGAAATGTATAGCTTGATGTGTAGCCGTGTGTACAACGATCATGGCGCTTGCAACAGTGTCGCCATATCGGGAGCTCACAATAATAGAAAATCACGGAAGGTGAGGTAAGTGAGAGTTTGGCTATAGACCGTGAAAGCTAAAAACAGTGTTTAATAAATATAAATTATAGAAAATAACACAAACAGGCCACAACATACAACACACAATGCACACATGTCAGCTACCAGAAAACCGTTACAAAATAATTATACAGTAGTTACAACAAATAGCAAACATGGTTTTATCAGAATTGTCATCGATATTGTTTACTAAGGCTTTCTAAATAAACATTTACCGGGATATTAAGAGCCATCGTGGATTGTAATCGCTTTCGCCTCAGGCGATTTTCGCAAAGGGCGTTGTCGAAGGGCCCTGTTGACTGCTTTTTAATTGAGAACTTTAAGTTCGATGAACTTTGATTATGTGTTGTGCTTTTTGTAAATAGAGGGTAGGTAAGTTTGTAGGAGAGGTGATTAAAATTTGGGCGGGAAATTGAAAGAATGAAAATGGTAGGTGAGAAAAAATGTTTAGAACATTGAAATTAGAATTTCGTGTGCACCTTAGAATACGGTTAATTTGTTGATGCATGAAATAGAGAAAAACCTGTGAAAATTAGAACATTGTAAATTAATGATGCTTGAAATACTTAGTAACAATCTTAAGTAGGATCTTAAGTAGCAACTATCAGTCTTTACAGCCATCGCGATATGAAGCCAAAACACGTACTGACATATGAAAATTAAATGAAAATACACATGTATTAACTTGATCAAACGCTTCATTTACATATTTGGTCACTCATTACCAAATAATAAAACGTTACCGAAAACCAAACTTTGATCAAGTAACTAAATTGCTGGCCGCAAACGCAACAGAAATTGCAAACAAATTGTCGCCAAACCGAGCAATTATAGCATCAAACAATAATAAATTGATCGAAATCAGTTGCTGTGCGAGCCACAATGCCGCGGCCACTCGACCGACGTTCATCCATTGTTTTAACTACATTACTCGTTCTGAGGAACGATACCAACAATTTGGTCCGGGAAACCAGCTGCCCCAATTCAATGGACACGAAAGTGTATACAGTAACGTAGCCTGTGACGAAGTCGGTGACGTCAGGGGGTCGAAAGATCAGATGTAGATAGGCTCGAGGCAACGAATGAGCACTTATCAGAGATTGTTTTTGAAGTGGTTATTTAAAAGTAACCGAGTTACGAACGCCCTATTGAAAGTATGTTGCGGGGTGCTCTCGATAAATGTTATTTTATTTGCTGCGAAAAGTATTGAACGAGCATTTAAATTCAGACTCAACAGGCTTCAAACTATTTAGTTTCATAATCTTGATCAAAACCATTTCGAAAACAACAAAAAAATCTTTTACAAACAAATATCCCATGACGAATCTAAAAGTTTCCCTCAAAACATTAAGAATTGCTATCAAATGCGAGTTAACAGCGGGACCACTCCTTAATTAGGAGTCCTGCTACGTTTGCCCTTCAGTGGGAGCCCTAAGGAACACTTTTCAACCCCTTTACTTAGTAATTGGCACGATAAGAATGTCCAGGGGTGTGTGAGAACGATAGAGGCACTTGCAGCCGTTGCGAGGCAAATGGAGGAATATAGGTAACGGAAATTTTCTCTTTGTCTTCGATTATGCTCTTGATGGCATGAAAGACAAGGACAATTAAGAATGGATGAGATAGGGAGAATGAAAACACGGAGACATGATACAATGTTCAAAGCAAAGACGTTTAGAAGATTGGTTGGATCTGAATATTTCTATAGTCTAAGTCTGACAGACAACTTCAATGTTATTTATGTAGAACTAGCACACCATAACTATAAAGGAAAGCACGTGATAAAAAAAAACAAGCAGTCGAGAAAAATTGCAGCCTATAAATCAAACAATACAAAACATTTTTCCCACAAAAACCAACTTGTTTCGCCAATATCTTAACAAGCAAAACATTACAAAATAATAGCATGTGCCCACAGGGTAATATTATAGGGTTCGCTGGGCCAAATTTATTTTTCCTATAAGATCTCTTGAAGTGGCGTCAAGCCGACTCCCTCAGTAGGGGTGCCAATTACTGGAAAATAATGTTTTTATTTTGATTTTTATTTAGGGGCGGTCGTGGGACAGCCCTGAAAGGCACACCCTATATTAAAATCAGTCTAGTTCTTTGATTGACGTCTTTACATTTTTTTATTGTTCGATTGACTTTTGACTTTTTTGGTTCCCATTGAATCAAGTATGTGTTATTTAAATGGAATGCTTTGATTTTGAGTGACACTGGCTGAATTACTTTCACAAATAGCTACGAATTGTAAGAAATTCATTAAGCTCTGATATTGTTATCGTACTTTTCAGACTCGATGAGTATACCTACATCTGCAACAGCTTTGAGGGGCTTTGTGAAATCAGTTATTTAAAACCATTACGAAAACAATTCCATTACGATTAACACGAATACTTCACTGCCGGCATTTCAATAAGCACTTGATCGGAGGGCCGAAATCCTCCGTGATCTCCAGATAAAATCGCAATCAAACAATAAAATTGCCGTCGAAATTAGAGCCGGCACCCCAAGGCAGGCACCCGATGTCGATTCCCACCTAGTGTCCCCGCTGCGCACACGTCAACCATTCAACAAAAACAATACACTATGGGAATGCAAACTCAAACTATTGTATTGATTAAGTCATTGAAATATTCCTTAATTTTGTCCACGACAGCTTTGTCGCCGCATTGTGCGGTTCCTTGGGCGGTATTATGGGAATTCCATCAATTTGCTAACGCGTGGCGCAAGAATTTGACCCCATCGCACTTAGACATAATCGATTCTTTAACTTTTGTTGGCTCACAATAGGTTTTGTGTGAAATAATTCGTTTATTCGTGTAATATTATTCGTTTTAATTGTTATGGGTGCTTGTTCCGTAGTAACACGGTGACTGAATGGATTTGGCAAAGAATTAGGTCTTTCTTTTGAATTGACAGCAGACCTTGAGAAAATAAGAAGTTCATGTATTATAGCTTCTTCATTATAAAGACGTTTCTAAATGAAAAGTGTCATTTGATGGTTTGAAAGTAATTGAGTAGTGTCAGACTTTATGATAGATGATGTTCTTTGTGTAGCAGCAATTTTCCATCTCGGGATGAATTCTGTAGACCTTAAAATTTATATAAAAGCCCCATTATAACGAGTTGCCGAAGACCGATTACGAAGGTTTAAGATTTTGAGTAAACATATTTTTGGATTTTTCGGATAAAAAGTTTTAAAGAGTATTAAGGGCTTCAATAATGATGTTAACATATTTTCTTGAAGGGTCTTGATCTAAAATTATTGATGAAAAGCTTTAGAGAAAAACTACTCAATGAATATGAGTGTACCTGGAGTACGAATTACAAAGAAAACTACTAAGATAGATGTTGACACCGGGATTTGACAGAGCCTTCAGTACATTATCCGATACATAGTCCGGTCCGCAATCAGTCTGTCCTGGCTTTTCAGACCCTCGCGTAATCATCAACAACTACGAAGCATCAGAAACTACACAATCAGTACAAGAAACACTTAAAACCAACAGACCTGCCGAGTATCTTGGAGACGCAGCCATTAGAGACCTGCAGGATGCGGCTGATGTCGCAGGGCCGCGCCCCCGAGTGCGCCAGCTCCACGATCTTCTGGCGCGTCGAGTCGGGCAACGGCCTTCCGTTCACGTAGACCCCACCGAGCTGGTTGATGCCGCTGTGACCGGCAGAGGAGCACCCGAAGAGGGCTCCGCCCCCCATCGCCGCACTGTGCATTAGTTCGTCTGTGAAATATGCTAGGTATTAATACGGTAAAATCTGCCTAGCATAATCTCAAATAATTATGTTAGATTCGGCTTCCAGTCCAGTAACCAATACCAATACAATATCTGTATTTTACATGGAGCGACTGCTTATCTGACCTCCGCAACCCAGTTATTACTGGGTAATACGATACCCCTTGATAAGTTTGTCATGATGGAAATTTCTAAGTGTCCCACAGGGGCTACCTTTTAATTTCTTATGATAGACATGAGGGGCTATCAAAAATCACCGAATCGACGAATAAGTGACAATGTTTTTATTATAATTAAAGAAGAATTCACTTGAGAGCAGCAGTGGCCCAGTGGGAGTAGAGTCGTGGGTTCGAACCCAGGCAGGCGCATTACTTTGTGTAATGTATTTCATCACCACTGCTCTCAAAACGGTGAAGGAAAACATCGTGAGGAAACCGCGGCATGTTCTATAATCAAACAATTCAAACACATGCCACATCTACCAACCCGCACTAGGCCCGCGTGGTGAGTTCGCCCATTCGCTCTCATAGAGTGCAGGCCGTGTGCCCCAGCAGTGGGAACATTATAGGCTGATTATGCTATGCTAAAGAAGAATTTTGGTTGTATGAAGGTTGGAATTTATTGTCATTGAGTTTAGTCCAAGACAAGTTATAGAATCAGGCTTTCCTTTGTGAAAATCCATGACATTAATTGTTATGCAAAATATTTTGTTTTATTTCCGCAAAAAAAGAAAAAAAAATGATCTCGCTCACTACGCGGCTACGATACGATTTTTGGCCGCAAATACGACTTTTGGTCGCCAAAAAGTTTAGTCGCACGACCGGGCTTCCGACCAGTTTGGTTCGAAATAGGTAGGTCATGCGACAAAATCCCTAACTCCGTCAAGTCTCGCGTTTTTTTACCGGCACTGTTAACAGCTAATGCAAATATTTCGTCTATTTCTCTTTACTTATAAGTATGATCTATGAAAAAGAATTTCTAATCGAACTCTACAAAAGAACTGCACATCTGCACCTCTTCAAATTCTGACGCTTCCTCAATTTTAACTTAAGTGGTATCCTCATGTATAGAAACATCTTTTTATATTATCTCCTAGATAATATCTGCCTCAAACTATAGATCGTGGCCATCTTTCGCAAAAACGCCGTAAAAAACGTAACCCGTTTAAAAATTAATCCGCTTTGCGAAAAGTATCTTCAGTAAAAAAGGGGTTTCGCGGTGCACGGTAGAAAACCACAAATTTTTATCTAATCTTAGGAGATTTGAAGATATTTTGAGCTTCATTGTTTGCATGGACCGTTAATACTTCTCTTTTGATATGGGATCTGTGGTATTTTTTATATTTCGGATTTTTAGATTAAGATTCTTTAAGATCAAAACTGTGAGGATCATCATTGAATGCAGAACCAACCGCTTTTTGATCCTTCATACATGTTCTATACTATTGTTTTATTTTCCAAACGTATAATCACACATCCACCAAACAAAATTTCCCTCGATAACGAACGCAAGGATCTTTTAATCGGGCGCCAAATTAGACGGTTGGTCCGTCCACAATTATAACCACGCGAACTGTTTACAAGCCAATAGTCTTCAATAGGAGTGCATTAGTTCGGATGAGCCCAACCGTTGGTCTGACAATTCTTTTTATCCACCCCTCACAAACACTCCGTAAAAAAATGAACAATTGGATGCAATTTGTGGGCGAATTTGGGCCAGGCCCTTGATTAAGGCCATAAAGGGTGGGGGCCTAAGTTCGTTGTTTTGTCCCGGCAATTTTTTTGCGGTCGTCTCGTGTATAATTTTCGTAGTTCGTGCATCGAATCCGGAGCGACATTCTTTTGTTTTTTTGGTTCTTCTTTTTCGTTTTCGCAATTTTGTGTAGATTGATTGGTGCTGTGGATACTCAATACATAAGAATATGTGCTGAAAGCATCAACTGTGTCAACCCAGAAATTTCAGCAGTAGGTAACCAAAACCTCTGGCTTGAAATAGTTGAAGATTTTTTAATGAAAGCACGATGCATAGTGGCCACAAGATTTTGATTGGATTCTACCATCCTTCATTCAAATCTAGCCAAAAATATTTCCTCGCCTAGCCTTTTCCTGGCCAAATTAATAACCACAAGTCGTTCGCCAATTAAGTGTGCGTTTAGAGAGGCAAGTTGTCGCGCCGCCGTTGTTAACGCACCCGGCGCTCACCTTGCCGCGGCTTGCTAACAAGCGCGCGTTAAAAGAACAATGGACAATCGTACGCCCACCCTACGCTTGGGGGTTGTATGGGTTGGGAGGGAGCGGTAGCGGGGAGCGATTTGCAGCGGAGTTGGGATGTTGCTGGAAGAGATGTTGGATGTTTTTTGGGCAAAATGAAAAATTGAAGCTTAATGTTAATTTTCATGTTGTGGTCATTCGTAAGAAAAAGTTATACCATTCGCTTAGGAACTTTGGGAATGCTAATATCGCTTCGGCCGTCAAGGAAACCGGGGTTTCGTAACTGGTTTCCATGAAGGCTTTTTTTATACGTCTACGTAACTGGTTTCCATGAAGGCTTTATTTATACTACTACGTAACTGGTTTCGAAGGAGTAATTATCCAATGTCCCTTAAGCCACCTACGAAACTGACTAAGAAGAAAGTGAAAAAAAATTGCAGGTACTTTATTTTTGTCATTCTATATTTAATACAACTGAGAGATATGCATATTGAATTGAATTGAAAATACAGTTTATTTACGTTTGCGTTGGTTTAATGAAGAATAGGTATTACATCACATCGAATTACAGGCATGCCTGTTATTACATGAAATTAATGAATTGATGTAAATTACATGTTACATCTCTCTAGATGTAAGTCATCATCATCAGCTTGACTATCGGTCCTGACTCCTGAGTCTCATTCCACAGTTACAGTCACACATTGCGAAAATCGTCGCTCCATCTAACCTTACTTTACGTCATACTCATACTAATATTACCTATAAATGCGAAAGTTTGTGAGGATCGATGGATGGATGGATGGTTGTTACTTTTTCACGCAAAACCTACTGACCGGATTTGGATGAAATTTGGCACACAAATAGTTTATAACCCGGATTAACACATAGGATACTTTTATCGCGGTAGTACGATCTCGTTCAACATTACAGAACTCCATGGCATAAGCTATATTTAATTATATTTGCATCAAGGTCAGTGAATCGTATTTAAATGTAAAAAACCCTAGGTACTACTAAGTTTAGCTGTTAGATCGCTCCCGCTTGCGCTCATATTAAGGCCTGTTGTCACACCCACTGTCGGCGCAAGTACGCATGTCGTGTGAGGGAGTGTTTTAATTTCAGAGGTGCAATTTATTCGAGCGATTTATTTTTAATCCCCGTTTTTATGGGTGCGACGCTATAAATTTCATTTATAGTTGTTGTTATTTATTTTTTTAGTTTTTTGTGTGCGTATACTATATGTTTGTACCTACTACGTGTAGCCGTGTGCCTGATTTTATTGCGAATAATTCTCGATGTGACTTTTAAACGCTGGGCCCGGAATATCGCGAGGATTTTCATAAATGTTATAGATGTTTTCTGATTGCAGTTTGGTGTTTTTAGGAAACCAATGGCATAAAACAAGGAAATTACATCATCGTGTGTACTAGTAGAAATAGGCTAATTCGGATCTCATTGTATAAAACGACACAGATTTATGATTCATATTTTAATTTACTTGCATTATTATTATTATATTTTGCATTCAAAATAATTACCTACGTGTTTGAGTCACTAAATATAAAAAAAATATTTTGAACCCACCCTGTAACATTTACCTAACGTAGCACAAAAACTGTCGCTAAATAGATAAAAACTTCAAATTAAACATTAATCAAACTTTACATACATACATACAGTCACAGACAGTACATAGGGGTTGCAACCCTGTCTACAGCACACCTGGTGGCATCCCCCACTTAAATACCCTTCTTATTATTATTTTGTATCTGTTTTTGAATTGCTTAAATCTATGGGGGAGATTTAATTGTACGCTAAACGCATAGTCGCCATATTGGATGCGCTGAAGCTTGTCAAACGATTTGAATTTGGAACGGATCGTATTAATTTCTGTTACCATAGAGTATTTACTTAAAGTTAAACCTGTTTGGAATAGAGATTGATGGAAAGGATTAAAAAAACAATGTCTAATCGTACATTGTTAATTTTGTTTGTTGATCTTTCCAGGAACGTATAAATATAATGTTATAATGTATGATTTCCATTATTTTAGAAATGATGTACGTAGACACGCTAGATACCTATAAATAGGTATAGGTATATGACATTCGGTGCTGGTAAGAGTGGTAAGTATAATCATTGAGTGCATAAAGTCGTCAAGAGGTATGCCATAAACGACAAGCACAATGATTTCTGCAAAGTTGTAAGTTTTTGTCTGTTTTGTTTATTTCATACTTTCTATTACCTGAAACATAAACTAACTTAACTAAAAAACATTATAATTCGTCTTTGAACTTTAACCAGAGATAAAAGTAAATAACTACAAATTCATCTTTACTGACGTTTATCTCTGAAGTCTTTGACATTGAACGATGTAGAATACCTACATCAAACTAAAAAAAAACTATCTTAAAACCGTTTTTATAAACGTTATTTCTGCCGTTTTGTTTCGCTGTGACATAATTTATGGTGAATATAGCGAACCACGCCCCTTTAGTGGTGCGTGACAAAAAACCGTCATTGACAAACGGGTGTCTATGGTGAGATGAGTGTGAGTGCGAGTTTGCGATTATCTAGTTTAGAAAATGGAAAAAAAAACATTTTTTTTTTCAACTGGATAGTGTTGTTGCTATTTTAAGGAAAATTTTGAACCAAATTAAATATTTTTTTAAGAAAAAAATCTGTCTTATTACGTGATACTTGGTACCACAAACAACGGTAATTCACCCAAAAATTAAAAACCTTCAGAAAATAAACAAAAAGTGGTACATCATGGATCTATCACAAAACGCAAGCATTGTTTAGTAAACTAAAAACACTGTTACAATGTCTACTTATAGAAGTACTTATTTAAATTCAAAAAGTTTTCAAACAATAGTTTTAATATCTTTTAACAAAAGACAGAAACATTGTTCTTTGCAAATTGTCATTGAGAGCACTGTTAAGTAAAAGATAAAGTATTTTATCTACTTATTAGTCAAAGTCTTAACTTTTGTTAAAAGGCTTAAGTAACCAGTCTACAGTTTAAAAAAATGGCGTAGATATAATTTTACTGTTTTAATACTTATAATAATATATATGTTACTAATTTACTTTCAAAACTTCAGGAGATAATAGTTGTGAAAATATATGTAACTACGTTCGTGATAAGTTATTCATCCATAATAAAATGTATGAAAACTATGTAACTTCAAGTTACAAAGACTGCGTTCTATTTATAGTTCAGAACATTAACAAATTAAACGTTATAATTTCACTAAAACCAACACACACAAGCCATAATACAACGAGGAAATATTTTAGTTATTCTAAATTCAAAATTTGAATATTCAAAGCGTTCCATCGGACACAGTCAGCCCGAAGCGGAGTACTCAATCATTAAAATTCCCACAGTGCAGCAACAAAGAAAAGTCTATTTATCCCTCTCCAACAACTGTTTTTCCGGTCTATTTGTCTTTATCTGGCGCTTAATGTGACACAATTGTCGCATGCTCCGTTTGCTTGGCTTGGCTATGGTGAAATATAATTATATTTCTGTTATGCTTTAGCCAAGTCACCAGTTCTAATGGATTGAGGTGTATTGTGAGGTTTAGTCTGTGACCATTTCCAAATTCTGTCCTAGAATAACTTGAATTGATATTTGTTGAGTTGTTTATCGGTATTTTGATAATGGAAAATCCGCAATTAGGAATTTGACATTGAGTTAAATATTTGCAGTAATATTACCTTTATTAATGTTAACAAATCTGCAGGTCTGCCGAACCCATTGGTAATAAGGGCATCATGATGTCTGTGAGTTAAGCTGTGTTTAATGTTTCTTTGTACCTCATACAATTTTTTTTAAGAGTCAAAATTGCTGACATAACAAAATTAAACTGAGTCTAAACAAAGTGACATTGTTGCAACCTCAAACATGAAATGACAAAAAAAATGGCTTGACTTATGCAACTGAAAATCTTACGTCACTTATTTTAAAACTTTGTCCAGAAATACGAAACTCATAGAAAATGAACTGCAGCTTGTCTAGATAATCTGCCTTTCAAGAAAGCAGACAAACTCAATACTACCAGTTACTAATCAAAAGACGAAGAAACAAATAAAACATATATAATATATCTACGTTTAAACCGACAAAGCGGCTTCAGTAAACACTAAACTCGTATTTACCAAAAGGTCAGTTAACTTTAACGACTTGTAAACTTGCTAAGTTAGTCAAGCTACCTTTAGTAGGCTATGTAAATGAAGATTAAGTAGATCTTTGAGATGCAGAGGAGAGAGTACCTACCTACATGTTTGAGGGTTGTGGGCTGATGGATCGTTAAAGCTGATGAAGAAGTTCAGCTACGTTTTGGAGATCAGATTTTTGATGGGTCGTCTTACATATTTTTCTCAGTATTTCAGACATCTACTTTCTTAGATTTGAGAGGAAAGACAGAATTTAATATAAATATTGACGTCTACCTCTAGCCTGCGGCTTCTCTCGCGTGAATGTCAAAAATTACACCACGGGAGCGTTGTACTGAAATGTATGGCCTTATTTCAGCTCCTTGATTATCTGTATATTAAATTTAATCCATATCCGTTTAACCAAAGGCGTTAAAAATTAGTAGTTAAAGTAACTTGCGCATTTATAACATTACTAAGTTTGGATCTTTGACGTCTTTGTGGTCAGATTGCTACATCGACGAAGTTGAACAAAATCAATTTTGGATGGGTAAGCAGCTTCAAGAGAAGGTGGATGCTCACTTTGTTATGTGATTATTTTTCTAAAAAAAAACATATGTCACAATATTATTACTATTTTTATTTTATTTTTAATTTTTATGTTGACAAATTTTATGTAGTTTTACTTGATTTTTATGTTCAACCAATAACTTTTATGTGTGTTGTAAAGTGAAAGTACACGTTGGTTATAAATAAATAAATAAGTATGTAAATATAAAAATCAATGTTTAGTGTACTTATCTACACTGCACTTTGAACTTTTAGAAAGTGTTAAAAACTGTCTCAAATTGGTGTTTGTATGTTCTGTTTTAGATTTTAGATTAATACATACGTAGATGGACAGTCTCAATGATTCCCTGCTGATCTGAGAACGAAGAAAAAATACAGGTGAAGTATAACATCTCAGAACTACAAACTAGACGGGAACTTGTGTCACTGCGCAGGAGTTGCACTGCGTTTATGTCTTTTCTTTAGATGTAAAACTAAACTAAACGAACTTGGTTTTTACTATACTTAGCTATACAAAACTAGATATGTAATCAGGTTTTTGTTGAAATTATTTGGATACGTTTTTATAATGTTTGACCGTTTTTTAGGGTTCCGTAGCCGAATGGCTAAAACGGAACCCTTAAAGATTCGCCATGTCTGTCTGTACGTGTATGTCACAGCCACTGTATTCCGTAACTATTAGGACTACACAGTTGAAACTTAGTAGGTAGATGTAGGTAGATTCAGTGAACCGTTTTACGATTTTTATGCAAAAAAAAAGAATAAGAGGGGGCTCCCTATAAATGGAACTGAGGGTTGAGATAACTTTATTCTCATAAGAATACAAAAATTCACTTACATGAGAATATATTAAAACTATAACATAATACATATTGTTGAGGGTTTTACAAAAACTAGACATTTGTACAATCATTATTTAGTGGGTAGATCCATAATAATAATACAAATAACTCAATGTTCGCTTGATACACTGACTCAAAACTGGAACTGAAACTAAAAAATATTGTTTTCATCAAACTGAAACTTGAATGTCTATAGATAGTTCTTTATAAATGACATTGAGGTTCCTCAAATCATTTTTTCTTAAAGTCAATCGTTTGAAAGATAGACTCTTGTAAAGTGGTAAAATGTGTGTCGGGCCCTCTAATTTCTAAAGTAAGAGGAGCAAAATTCTGAAAAAATGTAGAATTGTAGAACGTAAATAAAACTTTTAACTAAAATTGGTTTGGATAAGATTTGATGTTTGGTTTTTGAGATATGGGACTTTTTAATCAAACTGCAGCAGTGACTTTGTTTTTCATTAGCGTACTATGAAAAACATATTTAGTTTTGCTGTTGAATGTAAAACAATATAACATATGAATGAGCCTTCAAAATATTTGATTATATTATTTGGTACTCCGGAAACCCTGTGTGCGTGTGAGTACGACTCGCACTTGGCAGGTTTTTTTTTTTAAATAATTTAGCCGGGAAGAAGAAGTTTAAGTAACGTTCTTAGCAACATAAGATTCTATTAAGTCAGAATATTTCACGTTGACGAAACCTGAGTTCCTCTAGCGCACCCTGAAATGCCCGTGAATGAATATTGATCTTCATTATTGGAAACTGTCTGATCTGTCTACTACGACACGGCTGGCTCTCTTGTGAAATAGCTGGTCTCAAGAAGATGACAAGATAAAAATGGTTATTAGGTATGGTAGGCACGTCAAGTAGAAAAAACCTGCCATGTGTGATTCGGACTCGCGCACGAAGGGTTCCGTACTATTATCAAAGAAACAACACGTTTCTTGTATGGCAGGCCCCCTTAAATATTTATGTTATTCTGTTTTTAGTATTTGTTTTTATAGCTGCAACAGAAATACATCATCTGTGAGAATTTCAACTGTCTAGCTATCACGGTTCATGAGATGCAGCCTGGTGACAAACAGCCAAACAGACAGACAGACGGGCGGTCAGTGGAGACTTAGTAATAGGGTTTACCCCTTCGGTACTGAACCCTAAAAACTGTTTAAATTATTTGAGACATTGACAAAAATCATCGAAAAACTTTCTAAACTCCCGACATACTAATCCTCACAACCCAGACCTGTTCTAATTTACAGTTCTGTTTACCTCCTACAGCCGAAACTTGATGATACACACAAAGGGAAGCAACTGATGCAAGCAGCGTATTTGCCGCGAAAGGTTAATTAACTTTAACGGTTTGCTAAGTTGGACGGCAAGTCGCATCCAAGAGCTGGCGGGGAAACACTTGAGAAGATTTTATGGACGGCTGTGTATGAGATCATGTTGTGATAAAAGGAATCTACACTAATATTATAAAGAGGAAAGATTTCTATTTTTGTGTGTGTGTATGTTTGTAATGAATAAACTCAAAAACTACTGCGCCGATTTCAAAAATTCTTTCACCATTAGAAAGCTACATTCAACCTGAGTAACATAGGCACCCGTGCGAAGCCGGGACGGGCCGCTAGTTACGGATATTTTCGTTTGGTAGATATTGGTATATCTTGATTGTGCGAGATTTACTGCAAGAAATTAGGTATGAGGTGAAGTATAATTGCAGTCAAAATTACGAAGGTGTTCGGAGTAAACATAACATCATTACGCATATAATCCCCGAAGAGTTAGGCAGAGGTGTACCTAATAGTACACCCACTTTTCGACAGTTATGTTTAAGTCCCATGTAATAGGGGGCGAGCCTATAGCCACCAAACGGGCACAAATGCAGACTCCGTGGCTACTATTGAGAAATTCATCATCACGCATATAATCCCCGAAGAGTTAGGCAGAGGTGTACCTAATAGTACACCCACTTTTCGTCAGTTATGTTTAAGTCCCATGTAATAGGGGGCGAGCCTATAGCCATCAAACGGGCACAAATCCAGACTCCGTGGCTACTATTGAGAAATTCCTGATGGAAAAACCCAATAATACTTTCCCTGACCTGGGAATCGAACCAAGGACATTATACTTAGCAGTCACACTTGTAGCCACTAGACCAACGAGGCAGTCTGTTCGAAGATGTTTTCGTTAGTGTGAAAGATCATTACCATCATCATCATCATTTCAGCCGAAAGACGTCCACTGCTGGACATAGGCTTCCGCCAAGTGTCACCACATTGACCGGTCCCGTGCGTCTCGAGTTTGAAAGATATTAATTTTTAATGTTTCTGAATCTATAAAGCATATCACGTGCTTCTCATTAGTTGTTTTCTATTCCCGCAGAAGCAAAACATTGCAAAACGTCATGTTGTTTAAACTTTAAATTCCTAATTAGTTACTTCTCCAAATTATTTTTACTTATCTTCTATACTAATATTATAAAGAGGTAAAATTTGTTTGTAAGTTTGTATGTAGGGGGTAATCTCTGGATCTACTGAGCCAATTTTGAAATTTCTTTCACTAATAGGAAGCTACATTATCCACGAGTGCCATAGGCTATATTTACAACGTGCCCGTGGGATAATTTCCGACAAAAACGCGAGCGAAGCCGCGGGCAACAGCTAGTTATTTCAGAACTTAGTCCCAAATATGTCCAATTAGTAGAAAGAGTATTTTTGAACAAGCTCTCATCTTATGTTCCTAGGTCAGCTAACTTTAACTTGCACATTGGTAACTTAGCAGTTTGCTGACTTAGCACTGGCAAATGCTTGTTTAAATCTGAGCCATTGTTACTTGGTGTAAAATGTAGGAAGTGGTTCTAATATTATGATGTTCTGGTAGAATATAAAAAAATGAAATGAAATATTTATTTACCAGATATAAAATCCATAATGAAATGATTAAAATTGTAATCAGTCATTGATTGCAAGAAATTCCAGGGTTCTCAGGAGTCTTTTTATCAATTGTTTTGTATTACTATGACCATTTTCAAAAATATTGACAGAAACTTTTCGATAGCTTATGTCAATCCAATACATAGCCAGACATTATCATCATCCATCAAAAATCAACCGACGAACATGAATTATAAGTTTCATTTTTCATTGAAGAAATGTTTATTGCTGATAGAGTATTATTTTGTTTAGGCCCTTTGGTTTGATTACTTTCAAGTCTACCTTGGGACATAGTTCTAAAAAACGGTATTTGTATAGATCTGTAGATCAGATTATTTCATCGATGGTGGTCTTATTTATTTTTCTTGAGGTTAGTGCCTAATCTGGTGTCAGAGCTGAGATATAGAGAGATGCCGCCCATGAACCTCTGACTTGGCGATCGACGACATGTCGTCGAGAAATATCTCTCAGGCATGCTGGTTTGGTTCTTCACGATGTTTATCTTCGCCGAAGCTTGTGATAATTGTACAATACGCTCATGAATCCGAAAGGTCAGAGATGCGTGTCTTGGGTTCGAACTCGAGACCTATGACTTGGCAGTCTGACGGTCACACCACTAGGCTATCACTTTAACGTGTTACATTAGCAGAAACACAAAAAACTGTTCATCGCCCATTTTAATTTCCAAGCTGTCTAAGTGCACCCTCAGACGATACAAATCAAATAAAACAGTGTCCCGTGAAGTCTCACTTAATAAGCTCTGAGCTGGACCGTCTGCGTAGGCACTAACTTGTAATAGTAGGTGCACTTGATTAAGTCTACATGAGAGAAAGTCGGACTATCCCGTGACTCGGTGAGTGCATGCTTTGGTTGAAGGGTCTACTTATACTGGGTTTGTGTGGATAGTAACTAAGGGTACGTGGGTATGTATGTAGAATCCCAACTAATATTATAAATGCGAAATTAAGTTTGTTTATTACCTTTTCACGCCTAAACCACTGAACCGATCATCCTGAAATTTTGCATACACGTTGTCAGGTTACAGAAACGGACAAAGGGTACGTTATATCTCGAAAAAAAGTACAGTTCCGAGGAAAACAACAATAACGTTCTTATGATAATAGATGGCGCCACGTGCCTTTCGAATCATGATTGAATCATAATATTATTGTAGAACCTTTAATAGTGTGATAAGAGTTTATTTGTTAATTCTAAATTATCGCGAGCAAAACCGCGGGCCTAAGTTAGTTTGTAATAAGTAGATTTTATGTGGGAGGAATAGATTACCAGACGCGGTAATCGTCTTAACTGTTTTTAATGGAGTAATTAGATACGTAGGATACTAATATTGCAAGTTTGCAACTTGATTATCTCACGAGTTTAACAAATGACTTAGATGCCTGTGCGTCAAAAAAAATTGAACCTCCTCAAGATTACAAATTATAGACTGTCACCATTCCTTACTTCCAATTTCAAATTCAAACTTTGTTTTTTCTTTTTTTTTTTTAAACATAGCCCCACACTAGGAATTTCTCCTGTATCGTGGGTGCGTTTGCAAACGTTTAAACTCGCTTAGGTACACAAACAGTCAGACCATATAAACCTACATAGGGCTCACTTGACACGGTTCTAACTAGTCCTTTCCCAAGGAGAAGAACCGGCAAGAAACTCCAAGCTTACTTTTAAAATCATTATTTTTTGAATGTTTTATTGTTCCCTTTCTAAAAGCAACAAGCAAACCAAATAAGCTACTAGAAGTTCCGAACTGTTTCACACAAGAACTTCAACCAAAACGCGAGTTTCAATCGAGAACCTTCAGTACAGCCAACAAAACCAAATCCAAAGTCTGTTAGTTGCGAAGCCAAGAACTTAGCTCGTACGTAGTAACCGAAACTTGTATAGTATAGTAGCTTGGAACTGTAGTACACAAGCGCCTAGTTAACAGTTATTGATACTTAACGTTGACTTGGAAACTTGACGACTTATTGTGATCACGGATAAGTTTTCCTGTTTGCATTTCGCACAAAAGATATGCGAGTTTCATGTCAGAATGATATTTGTTAAAGTTTTAGCTTCAGTCACCGAATTTTGGTTTTCAGGCGGTTTTGTTGAAGTTAGTTTTGAGTAAGTTATTTTGTAGTAAGGTATTTTGTTTACTGAAAGTGTGCTAATGAATGGAACCATAAATTTTCTAATAAGAAAACCTGAACATTGCTGTGTGAGGTCATTGATCTTTGTTCCATACTTACTTAACATGGTTTGGAAACTTTCCGCTTTCAAGTAAGGTAAGTTGAGGAAAGATTCAGAGCCACAAGGCAGGCTTTAAACTTTTACGATTGAAATACAAACTCAACGTACCCTTATGCGGCATCTTCCAGAAAGCCTCTGCCGCCGTGGTGGGTTCCCGCGGCGGCGCGACCAGCCCGCCGACAAGCGTCGTGGCGGCGTGCGCGGGCGCCGGCGCCGGCCGCCCCCAGCCCCCGTGGAGAGCCACCCCGCAAATTTGCCCCCACACCACCCTCTACCCCTACTTAACACCCCCACTCCAATTTAACCCCAAAAATCTCTAAGCGCACGCGCACTTTAAAACTTATGCGGCATTGCTTCGTGACCTGCGAACAAAGAAATTCACGTTTAAAGAAATTTATTGACCCCAATCCAACATTAGACAATCACATCATCAATTACAATCAAGGCTCGTCATTACGCTCCTTTGAAGCCTTTTCATTCCGTCTCTTTTTCTCATCCAACTTTTTGTGCACGAGTGAAAGAGTGCAGAGATACTAATTGGTAGATGATGCTGCTGAATTGTGTGTTAGTTGGAAAGCGCCATCTATTGTTGCATAGTACAAATAGTCGGTTGGTTCGTGAGTGCCGATAATGATCGATGTTAGATGGTAGTAATGAAGTTAGATGCGGCGATATTGTGTGTATGCCACCCATCGAGTTCCGAACGGTAGTCGGGCCCGTACGTTTTTGTTTCATTTTATTGTTTGACTGAGATGTCGGCGTGATTATACCATGTGAGATTACTTACATAGTGTGTAGC
This sequence comes from Eugnorisma glareosa, assembly GCA_947578425.1. Taxonomy (NCBI): domain Eukaryota; kingdom Metazoa; phylum Arthropoda; class Insecta; order Lepidoptera; family Noctuidae; genus Eugnorisma; species Eugnorisma glareosa. Next base: position 9,809,459 of record OX387960.1, on the reverse strand, counting down.
GAGATTTGTATTCAGAGAATTGCGATACCATTTGTTCGTTATTACAATCAATTGATCGCTTGATAAAAAGTTTGCCACAGTAATTTATGATTTATTGCTAAAACATTTCGCCACTTCTTTTCTTTTTATACTTCGGAAACTGTTTGCTTCTTTTCTAGGATCAAAATCAAGAAATTTCATTTTAAGGCAAAGGACTACCTACATCTACATGCAAGTATCGGTCTGGAAATAACATGATTTCAGATTCCAATATTTTTCTGTATATTAGACTAAACACAGATTCTTTGATCGAACCCTAATATCTGAGATATTTTGTGTTCAATATTAATATCATTTATTTGGATGAACGAAACATTCTACTTTTGATTTAAGTAGATACCTACTTATATCAAAAGTAGAATGTTTCGTTCGTCTGAAATAGAAAATAAAAAACTAAGCACGTAAGACTTGACATGAGTTATAAAGGATTTGATAAAAATATCTCAAGAGAATACTCGAACTCTTTATAGGCAAATCCACTATTGGTATTACACAAGTCAGAGCCTCACAGGTAGGTATAAGTATTGGGACGTGTATTTGATCTTTTCAAGCTGACGATCGAATGATTTTACTTTGATATATTTTCCCCTTCGGAGTAAGGTACAATGGCCAAAAGGAGACTGGGGGTCGCCTAAATTGAACTCTCACTTTGAGCCTAGTCAAAGCAAGGGTCTAAAGTGGTGCGACTAATATAAAGTCACCGAAGTATCGGCGTGTGTTTGGACACTAATAGAAAACCTCCTTGTTGAGATTCTGAAGAAATAGAGGTGCTTTCAAGAGGCTGTCACGAATTTTTGATTAGATTTTTTTTGTTGGAGATCGATGCTGTCTGAATATAATTATGCATGTTTTCATGTCATATGGGGATTTTTTTTAATTTAAACTGTCACGGGAGTGAGAAACCGTGAAGCAGTGTTTTCCTTTTTTGAATTAGAAATGCATTTCAGGTAGTAATCATACTCGTGGTTCAAAAGTAGCATAGACTCTGAAATTATGGTACTGTCGGTCAATTCCCCTTCCGTCAAAATACACAAAACTAAGATCCATTAAATCACTCGATTTCTACGTAAAAAAACACACACACATCAAACATCCACATATCAGCGGGCACATGAATAACAAATATGATATACCCGACCAATCGAAGGCGTTATCTTGCCGCGCGATCGGCGGCGCCTTTATACTCAATCTTTTATCTGTACCACTGACGGTGTCCAGTTACTGCCGTACTGGCAACTCGGAAACTGTTACTAATTAACGTTATTGGACGGCTTTAGAGGAGTAAAGAGTTTGTGATTGCATGGCTTTTAAGTTATGTTTAAGAAAACGGTGGGAAGATTTTTCTTTTTAGAGCATTGTGCATTCCTGCGAAGTTTTAGGTTATTAGAAGTTTGATATTATTGAATCCAGTAGGTTTCAGATACTTAAATAATGATCAATGTTTTAGTACTCTTGTAAAATAATTTGGCCCAGCTTGCTCGTTGTAAGCGTCAGTCGGTACATTTCTGCGAAACAAGTTACAGTTGTTTCAACAGTATTTATTTTTGTAAAAGTCGACCATGTTCTGTAAAAGCAATCTCGCTACCAAAAATGGTTGAAATTTTTCTTTTTTTTTTAAACGTTTCTAGTGAACGTTGCAATATTGGTGATGAAATATACGTACATACTCGTATAGACGATGGTATTCGAAGACCTTCAAATAACTGTTTTCAACAAAAACAGAAAAAGATATATTTTTTAACTTTAACAAAAATACGTTTGAATAAAGTCGAAAAGCTTTCCAAAATACTTTTTACATTAGAAATAAACTTGGTATGTTTACATTCAAACTTTCTATCCACTATGTAAAGAACCATGTTTTCTATAACAATAAAATTTGCATAGAAGAATCTCATTTGCAACTTTTCAAACGCACCAAGCACACACAGTGTAAAAAATTACAGTAGGAAAAGTAGAAAAAAAGTTAAAGTATATAAACGTCGGGTGGAATGTTAAAAAAAAACACAGTTTTTCGTTGTAAGTAGCCGTCTGGTTGCGTCAAAGAGTCCGGAGACTGCATGCAAAGCACTCTAAACGGGGATAAAGTCGTCGGCAACGATTTTAAATTCTAGCTTAGCTCGGTTCGCAGATAATGTTGGTATGTCGATAAGTTCTCTGTTATTCTGCTGCGGCGAACAGTAATAGGAATTTCGCTTTTATAGTAATTGTGCTACTGAAGTTTGTGGAGTTCAATGCTCTGCTTTTTAATTCCTGTTTGGCAGGTAGTTTTCAGGTTCTGTCATTGTTGTTGCTTGATGTTTTTCATAGGCCGGGCTTTTAAGTTCAAAGTGTCTTTAACTGAGATTGTTTAGAAAATAAAAGTGCTGTTCAGTTTTCATTATATCAGTTTGTAATGTTCCATGGATTTCCCATTTAAAAATGCTATGAAAACTCACATTGCTAATGAAAAATGAGGTATAGTTACTAAACATGGATTTTAGTAGCTTTGGTTTTTATAACCGTTGTCATTCGAATTCTCCACATCCATAACTCTGAATTCCCAAAAAATATTATAAAACAAAGTACTAAGTGTCCTTTTGTCGTCATTGTATATGTCCTGTTTTTTTTGTTTGTAAATACACTACGTGTTTATAAAAAAAAAACAGGACATCTACAATTGTATGTTTATTTAAGGTTGTTTAAAGAATTAAGCGCATAAATCTTTAACAAAATAAATATATTCAATCAAACTATGGTAGACTAAAAGTTTTTTAAAGTAAGTTTTCCGAATCTACAACGCAAAATTCATAAAGAAGAATTAAAAAAAAAAAACGAATTATCCGATTTAAACACAGCACTAACGTATTCCTACTGCTAAGGATCCGATGTCTGAGTTGCGCCTCATTAGACGCGTTTTGATTCAGCCACGTTCATCGCAAACCTCACAGGTACGGTACGACTACTGCCTTACTCTTTACTCAAACGAATACATTTCTAATCGTGTGTACTTTTTTCTGGGATTACTGTTTGGTTAGAGATGGGAAAGCTAATGGTTTTCTTTTAAAAAATTTAGTAAAAGAAGAAAAAATTAGGAGAAACGTTTTTTTTTTGTTCGGTGGCGTTTCATTTTATTAGATTTCAATGATAAATAGATAATAATGATACAACATGTATTTATCGTTGTTGCAGAATCGAGATGAAATGAGTTAATGCCCACAACAACTCGCAACTACAAACTATGCAACAGACCAAATAGCTTAAAAATAGTTATAGAGGACATTGGGAATATTTTCATACAAAAGATGATATTTTTGATTTTGACACACGAATGCTACCTGACAAGCGGGCGTGTGACACTAAACAGACCGATTTCTTACTAAATAGTAACAAGTATTGGATTAAAATTTTCTGCGTCTGGTCCCGTCTATCGCTCGTAAATATTTAAATGTCTCTGCAACACCACCTTTAAATTTACAAAGAAAATCTTGACATTTCCATCATAATTTTCGATTGACAAATGACATTTCTTTTTCAAAGCAATTGAAACGCAAAAAAAATCTAGTGATGTATCAAAGCAGCCGCCACTCATAGACGCACGTGCGTTGATTCTAACAAAAATCCTCATACAAAACATATACCATTTCGTCAAGTGCACTCACTGGCTTAAGTTGCAACGTCAAAGCCAGGCCTCTTCCTTTTCACTACGTTTTTAAAATAAAAGCAGCCTTTCTGTATACGTTCATAATTAACAGAGATGTGGCTCCAAAGTTTTTAGAGTAAACGAACGCAATGCTTAATGCGTTCTTTGAGTTTTCGAGTGTCATCGTACTCGCATCGCGGTTTTTTTTTCTATTTTTTTAAATGACGAAGCTAAGGCTTGCAATTACAGTTTGATATTGTGGATCTGAATTCTTATGTTGAGTTTAAATAATTCTGAAATTACATTTTCTTTTTGTTTGTTGCACTGTGGGGCAAGTCATTAAAATATGTGGACATAATTTTTGTTTTCTGATGAGATTGAAATGTAATCATCTGCTTAAACTGTACCAGCTATGTTGGGGTCGGCTTCCAGTCTAACTGCATGCAGCTGAATACCAGCATTTACTGAGTTTGAACTGGAAGATATTAAACTGAACAAGCACACAATATTTTCGTTGAATTTAGTTCTTTTTAGTAGTAAAACAGTCAGTTTTAAAATAACTGCTGCCTTTTCATCATGAGCTACCGAACAATGCCGAAAGGTGCCGTCTTGTCTATACAGTTCTCTCAGAATAGAAATAAATTACAATCTCTCGGTGCATTGCGGCCGTTAGTACAGTCAGCAAAGCTATCGCGCCGATTTGTTACATTGATTTGTAACTGACATGTACAGACAGCAACGGTAGGGAAATGAGGTTTGAATTATATTAAATTATGACGTCTAGTTAGTCAATTGTAAGTTTAATTTATTTTCAGAATTGTAAGTTGTCTAGACTGTGGTTTTCATTAGTATTGGTCGATTAGTTTGCTATTGTTTTATGTCCGTTCTTTTATCCAGGTGATCGCGTGATTGAATGTTTAACTTTCAGAAAGGTGATTTCATGTCACCGATTTTGAATAATTTGCTGTAAAATATTAAATCTAATAATATTATAAACAGGTAAAGTGTAAGTTTGGATATTCGCAATCAGTCGTTTGATACCAAATATTGTTTCATCATTAGGAAGATACACTATTTTCGAGTGTCATTTGTGAGACTTTGAAGGATGTGTTTTATGTTATAACAATGATCTGAAGCTCGTGATAGTATACAAAATTACCATGAAAATACTAGGTGCTTAGTTTGATCTACTGATTTACATTTTGTATCGTCAAAAGCACATATTTTAGTTCTCTGTAATTTTGCGCTTCGTTTTAAAATAATCCACTACCTCAATTTGTCTGCTAACGCTACTAGCGCCTGATTCGACAACCGCACAGAACAGTAGGTTACCACGTAACGTCGGCACGATAAATCAATCGTACCATTGTGACGTACAGAATAAGGCCTTCTCACCTACACAGTGGGTAAAAAAACACGCTCCGAAGAAAAAAATAAAAAACACAAAAATATCAGGTGTAAAGATTTCTGTGAGGGATTTGAAAGTGATTTGTGAGCTAATTTTTATAATATACTCTTGATGAGTGTAAGTTACGTTTGATGGTGAAGGTATTTTGAGAGTTGATGTGCATTTGGATCAGGCGTTTTAATAAAGAATGCGAACAAAGAAACTCTTGATATTTTTCCCTTGAATGCATGTTTCCTTCAATTTACTATTGAATAATTGGAGTTTATGTTTTTCAAGGTAATTTTAATTAAGGAATAAACAGTTGTTAATATTTAAGCCTGAGTGAATTTAATCTTGTTAAACGTCTGCCTTGCCAATTAATCTTTGTAAACGTTCATCTAGCTGAAATGCCTCTAATAGGTAATCGTATGAGCTAAGTATTAGTACAGTACCGGGAAATTATTTTATTTCACTTATTCCTACGTTAGCAATTATGAAATGTCAGAAGCTAGGTGTACGGTAACTCTATGGTTATTTTTTTTACATTTGATTGTATTAAATATATTTTTTTTCCACATCGCCGATAAGTAAATCCCCGTTTTTTTTTTTCGGAAAAATATTAAACATTGTCAAAACTTTCACCACAATATACGCTGTAATTATTTCAAGTTAAAACAAGAGTAAAAACCGGCTTTACATTAATAAATTACAAAGCCAATTTAGTTGCACATTCTCAAAGGTGAACGTATTAAAAATTAATAACCATTTTATTAACGAATCTCTTTTTAAAATGTCATCGACGAATTCAAACGGACATTATGTCGGTATTAAAACAAATAAAAAAGATGCTAAAGGAGATACATCAAAAGGTTTTTAGTTTAAAAAGGCTCTATCTTAATCCTTTTAAGCCTCATCATGGTAAGGGTGATGCTATTGAGATCGAAGAGGTGTTATTTTGAGCCCATCAAAGATTATATTTATTTTTTTTTTTTTTTGGCTACAGGAATTAGAAATCGTAACACTGGGAGTCGGCTGTATTAAAGAGATTATTAAACATTTCAGCTTAGGTTTATTTATATTAAAGCTGTTTAGATAGTATTTTTTTTTATAAATTAAATGTTTTAGTTTAAAATTCAATTGAAGCATACATTTTCTTAACATAAAATAAAATTAAAAAATTTTGATTTTAAATTGATATAGCAACGAATTTTAAAGTAAAAAAATACCCTTGTATCGATGACTGGACTTACGATGTACTACATTAACAAGAGCAGCAAAATCGCATTTAGCACCGTGTAATGACAGCATGTGAGAATTCTTTGCGAAATCATCAATGGTTATGTCTCTCTTTGTCAAAAATATGTCATTAATACACGGAAAAAAATTGTCAAAGTGCTGCGAGGCACCCTAGGGAGTTGTTACATAATAGGGATGTCAACACTCGAGCCGATGGCTTTTCAAGTATAAATAATAGTCGATGGAACATTTGAATAGTGCTACTCTTGCAATACTTACTTTGTCGGCACGCTTGAATTGATTTACAAGTTTCGATTTATTGATTTTTCTGTTATTATCGTCAAGCCATTTGATGTATAAGTTGGCATTTTTTTATTGTGATCGTAAAAGAAGTTTATGAGTTTGGTAAAATCTAACGTATTTTTACGTTTTTCATTCATTGCACGCCCTTTTTTCTTTTGCGAATCTCTGATTTTAAGACTCTTTAGATAAGAAAGTTTTACACTAAGTGTAGAGTAATAATAAATAATATAATAAACCTAATCTACGCGCAAAAATAATCATTAAAATTAAATTAAACTTATATTCTATTTGAATAATTTTCTTGAAAATTCAAAATATTTTACTACGATCATAATTATTTCCTGAAAGCCTAAAATATTTAACCACAGTTTCACTTCCCCCTAAGTATTAAAACAAACTTCAACTATCTTTATAAACATAAGAGGATACATACACGTACACATCTTCAGCAAAATTAGCCGGTCCCATGTCAATGTCACCCATTGTGCTTCAAGTATCGGTTACCGCAAAAATTATGCGCTTTCACAATACTTCCCAGCTCTATTTAACGAAATTATCAATTCGGACTCCCTACGTACAATAGAACCTTTTCGAATATTTTAAAACCGGCAACTTCAAAGATAGTGTTCGAATTTGTTTGTCTGTTTGCTTTTTCGAATTTATTTGTTAGATTCCTTTTTCAAAATCTTGTTTGCTGTAAAACGTTAACGTGATTTTTTTCTGATGTTTGGTAAAAAAGTATTTACTGCAGTTTTCCGGAAAAGTTGGTTCAGTTAAATAATGAAGAAACGCATCAACTGATGGTCGATGCTTTAATTATTTTCGATGTTCATAAATATTTATTGAAGCTACGTTTTTAACAGGATAGTTGTAATATAATTTCGACAAATTTCCGAATTTTTGGCCTTTTACGACTACAATTTATATATTTTTAATTTATACGGTTTTAAATTGTAGCATGTCCCAACTAATTGCCAAATAATTGCATTTTAAAATGTTAAGCCAAAACTATCATGTTACTGCAAAAACCAACAATAAGATCAAATGTTTACTATTACAAATTATACCCAACAATGCAGTTTGAATCGAATGATTCTATTACATTAGAAAAAGTCGGTGAGATAGGCCAAACCAAAATATCAAGTTACTTGCTTGGGGAAGATGAGGATATGTGGGTCACAGGTAGGTTTATTTTATCTTTGGTTAAAAAAAAAAGTACAAGATAGTTTTTTTTTTGAGGCTTGCATTTTTTTTATCATTGTAAATTACCATTAAATAATTGAGTAGCCATACTGAACGCATTTTTATAATAACATTAATAATTATTTATAAGTTATCTTTACTATGCTAATTGTTTTTGGAAACAAAAATATTGGATTAATATTGGTGAGTCCAAAAAAATACTTGACGTTGCTAAATAAATGTTACTATAAGTTGTACTTATTTTTAGAGGATAATACAAAGTTTAACATATTTTAAAACTTATTTGTACTTAACTTTTAACAAGAGAAAAATATCATAAGCTTGCTGTTGCTATAAATTTATTCTGCTGTGCATTTGCAACTTAGATCCCTATTGCAAATAAAATTTGCAACTATATCAAAAATACAAATATACCTAATATTTTGTTAGTTGCAGCAATGATGGACGAGAACGCGGAAAAAAATAAGTCACTCTGTTTATTTTTCAGGATGGTCTGGCTTTGGCCTAGTCGGAGCTTTCGGAGCAGAAAAGCTTCCTTGAAACAAACAACTTGTGTTTGAAAGTGGTCATCAGTAAAAGTCACAATATTGGTGCAGTTTAGTAGTTTCAAAATACAGATTGCAGGCTTCCGAACAATTAGCCTAGGCTTAATTTTACATGAACACCTACCTAAAGATGGAATCAGCAACACGGTAGCATCAATGAACTCACTCAAAAGTCCGCAAACACAAAATCACTTAAAACTAAAAAACTACACAGTCGTTGATACGGATGCGACGACGCGTGATCTTATAACCGGAATTCTTTAATTTGACAAGTTTCTAAACGCACCCGATGGTCAGTGTAGCGCGTAATCATCGAATACCCTAAGTATTGAGTGAGAGCACGCTTGGAGGCTGCGAACCGTTCACGATGTCACGGCTCGCTTGCGACTGGCCAAGCCATCTGATTCCAAGTCAGCCGTGTGAGCATGACTGGGGGCGGGGCCTAGAGGGGACGAGTTGTACCGACTTGTTCGCGCTCACCCTAGGGTGGGTGACACACACACACCCAAGCCGCGCACACATACAACCGCCTGTGTCTACCAACGCCCACATTTACGCGACTACGGCAGTCGCTTCGAGCATGCTGTATAACACCGTCCTTAGCTTTTCCCGTTTATTGTTCTTGTATATAGTTGTAATAATATTTAAATGGTGTCTCAGCGTTAAGTGTGGAATGTGGAAAAATTTTCCAAAATTAATTTTGGAGTAAAATGGATGCAGTTGGTTTTATAGTGTTTTTCAGTTTGTTGTTGGCGAAAGTTCTAGCTTGTTATTGTTGTGGGTGTTTAACATCACTGCCTGTAAAAGAAAAATAAAGGCTGTGTTAATTTTTCAGGCAAATTTTCAGTTATAGTCAAGTTAAACGAGTTGCAAAGTTTCATAATCTAAGATAACTGACCACAGCGAAACCTCAAACTTTTGACGACCAAAACCTGCTAACCATTGCACGTACCCACTGTAACTGAAGCGTTACGATCGTAAAGTGCGATAAAATATTTTACTACCCTCCTGCCAGCACCCACAGGTTTATGTTCACGACCTACTATAACGGGGGACGTAAAAAGTCCGCTGGCTAAGCTCAAAGGGGTACTAAAATAGAACCTAGTTTCTAACAGAGGTTGTCCTAAAAAGTAATGTCATATTTCATTGGTTTGTTTCAGAAGTCAGTCTTATAAAGTTTTGGGTTACATTTAACTGTCACAATGTGTCTTGATCGTAACAAAATATCCTAAAAATTATGAAGGAATCATCACATTGCACCCTCACCGCCACAATTAAAAGCTTTTATCATTTAAGTTTAACACGCCATGGTAGTTCCTTTTTGGCCCATTCTCCCAATGATGCTAAGACGGAGGACTATGTTAACCAATATTAACCAACAGGGAAAAAATAAAATTATAACACCCTTACAGCTACAAACAAGTTAGCTCCACAAGGAGTATGGAGATACAAAGATAGGAAAATCCTAATTATAGAGCAACTTTGTTAATATACAGCATCTTGCAATTACATACGTTTTTAGCAACCAATCTGACCGAGTAACTCGGTTCTGGGGGCCAGATTGGCAATCGCTCAATGTATAATATGGTATTCAGCTGCATCCGGCTAGACTGGAAGCCGACCCAAACATAGTTGGGGAAATGGCTAAGTGGATATGTGTGTGCATGAAAATCCCTTAAATATATTTCAACATGAAACCAATGCTAGAGCTAAGACTGACCATAAAAATAGCCAGACGCATTCCATAAACCTATATGCAAGAACATAGGGATCCTACGAACGGATGATACCGCGATTTCTACCCAGGTTGAGCATAACTAATTCAAACCAAACCTAATTTCTCTAAATAACATTGAACTTGACAGCTACAATCGCACATTGAACTGTCAATGTCATTAACCAAGTCTTTCACGCCTACGTCTATCTAAAAATAGTTCCCTAGCAACGCGAACTAAAATGAGCAAAACAAAAACATGACGCAAGTACAGTCACACGCAATTAATTGACAGTCATAAAGTACAATGTGATACCTCGCAAAATCAACAAAACGGTTTCACACGCCGCCGCCGCCTCCCAACAATGGCGGCCACGCGGCAACCGTCACGGCGCTTAGCACAAGAATGACTTAGCCCTAATTTATATCAGCCTAATTTCACGCCTGCTCATACTTATTGTGAGATTTCGCGATACCATGTCATGGTATTCGACACGCCTGGTTACCAACTGAGCCATCACTTTTTTTGTCAGTTAAGGTCAGAAATGATCGTGTTTTTCAACTACCAATATACCTTTTTGCCTAAGTTTGTTTGTCGATACAAAGCTCCAGTTGGGCGCTTAATTTAAAATTTTGTTCAACACATATTAATTCAACCATTAAGATCGTTGTTCTCGGACAAAAGAAGTCGTGGCCGATTTACTAAAAAACAAATAATGGAACTTTTTCTCGTATAAAGAAAGTGTTTGTCTAAGAACAATGTGGGGTACCACAGCGGGACATCTAGATACGCGGGGCTAAAACATTTTCTTTACATTTTTTTATTTGCACTCATACCTTGGGTGAATAGAATCGGATCCTTAATTTACGCATCGATAGACTTATTTTGTAGTTTCGCATTTGTAAGGGATTGTTCTTCGGCCGCGTTTTGTAACATTACGTTTGTGAGGCGGGCAATCGAGCCATTGTGCAAAATAACGATGGTGGTCTTATAAAGACGTTCGAGTACTTTAATGTTATGTTACTCATAACATAAACAACTTATTCGTTTCTGATCAAGTAGTGACTTCTAGTGTTCTCCATTAGACACATCAATAAATCTCGTACAACATCGCGAAATACAGTTCCAAATGCCCCAAAAAAACTGCTACTACTAACTTTATTTACCCAAACAAGCCCCTAAAACTAATATCTCCGATCCCAAATGATCTGCAATTGGCAAAAGCTCATAAATCAGCACATCGGCTAGGGCTGGTTCGTCGTTCGCAGCTGCTACACCTTACACGCATCAGTGGCGACTCACAACATCCCGTGCACGGCTTAAGTAACGAATGCTTTGTGCATGCCGATAGATTCCGTGGAAGCCCTCAGGGAGGAGATGTAGCGGGTTTGATGGAAGATTTGGTTGATATTGCAGGTGATAGACTCGAAAAGGTGTAAGTAATTCTAACACGTTTGACTAGAGTAGCCAGACGATTGATATCTCACTAAAGGAATGGCTTTGGTTATAAATAATGGTAAGGCTTAGACATGATTATATCAATCAACAATATCAGATGCTTCTCAAAAGGTATTTTAGTGAGATAATGTAGTTTCAATTCCATCCCAAATGATCCATTAATAGAAAACATCATTGAACACGGCCTATTGATGAGCTGCTGGTAGTATCAAGGTATTTGGCGAATCAATCGAAAACACATCGAGTTTTGTGCCATGCTTTCATTCCATGTTCTGAACTAAAAACGCCTCTTCCTATATATTGTACCACAAGATCGTATTAAAAAAAGGACGAGAATCCTTTTCAGCGATAGGTTACAGATTAGACGGGGATGCAGTCAATTTGAAGCGCGGTGTCTTCCGCAAACCGCCGCGGTTTTTTTGCGGTTCTATACTTACGACGCTTTCGCGGCAGGATGACAAAAGGGTTATTGTGTTTTCATATCTACTGGTATCAGTTTATAGATTTTTAAGTCCTTTTTTAACCGTATCTGGGATTTTTGATGAATTCATAAATGGCGGTATTTTTATGAGTGGATTATACAGTCTTATATTGGTATAATTTGCTTCTCTTGCGTATTGAAAGCCGGTATGTCATAGGTTCAATATAAATAATTAAATCGTGGCAAAAAAAAAACAAAACGCGTCCATTTTAGTGTTGTTGTAATAGGACAAACAAGGCTATCGATAAACGTTAAAGTGAGTCCAGCACACGGTGTGATATCCACAGCGTAATTATACGGATGGATAGCTACTGCATATCTATTTATATTCTTCGACCTTTTCACTAGACACGATTAGCGATCGGCTCTCTACCACTACACGTTCTCAGATTTCATAGTAAGTATTATAACTACTTATCACGAATTTTGATCCTACCATTATAGGGGGTCTAAGATGACCGTTTTAGCAGAACCATAACAGGAAAATTAAAAAAAATCCTAAAATGGTCACAGACGCAGTTAATATTGTGAATTTGAAAAATTAACGTAATTCATATTATTATTCCTATTATAATTCTACTAAAGCGGCCATTTTAGACCCCCAGATACTGATACCATCATCCTCATTGTTGGTTGCTTTATTTCGCAACGACTCAGCCTTGAGTGAAATAATGCAGCCCATAGGCCTGTATAAGATGCAGATTTCCGTGGACATAATATTAATATTATGCTTGAACCACCAAACTCAAGACAAAACTGCTGAAACTATCCTTACATACAAAATGGATTAAATCACGAAACAAAGGTCGATCTTATTCCGGGTTTATGAACATAACAAATATAACAACACCAGCCCCTAATGTACCAGGGCTACATAACCGAAAAACAATAGTATTTAGTATTCAAGCTAATGATATGGACCCTCGAAGGAGGCCGTAAATGAGGTTCTGCATTCATACCAACGTTGCATCTGTGATAATTACAAGGGGAATATAATTTAAATTGACTCAACTATTTATGAATATACATTTAACGGCTTTTTTTCTTCCTTTATGTATTTTGGATGAGTGGTTTCACACGGTTGGAGTTTTTATGGAAGTTTTTGTGTATAAATTCTTGAAATTGGTTGAATATTTAAGTCTGTTTATGCGATTGTGGGTGAGGTTACGTAAGTAAACTATGGTAAAAAGTGTTTTTCTTATACTTACAGGGTACATTTTGGTTAGCAGTAACATAACACCAGCTTTATTTAAGTCTCATGTAATAGCGGGCGAGCTTGTTGCCATCAACCGGGCGCAAATCCTGACTCCGTGGCTGCTACTGAGAAATTCCTAATGGAAAAACTCAAGAACACTTGGCTCGACCTGGGAATCGAACCCAGGACCTCATGCCCAGCAGTCGCGCATACGATCACTAGACCAACGAGACGTCCGCAGTGGCACCCTGTATTAGAAAAACACTTTTTGTTATAGCTATTGCCTGCGGCTTCGCTCGCTTTAATTTAGAATTAGAAAACCTAGCGTTGTGAAATATACTGTAGGTACGACCTATTCTCATACCTACCAAATATACATCAAAAAATTCTAAATCGGTCTAGCCGTTTTGGAGGAGTGCGACCACAAACACAAGGACACGAGATTTTTATATAAGAGATAGGTATTAGAAACAATATAGCAACTTCTTTGAATAGATATAAATATTTAGTAACAATACTAAAAACAAACAATCATAAACAAACTTTGAAATATTCATCCCTTACCCTTTAAAACATAAAAGCATTCAAACTCTTTGGCAAGTAAAATATTTTTATAAAAAACTCCATCTGCGTATTGGAAAAGTTAAAAGGGCATTCCATTTTCAAAATGTGACGTTATGAATGTGCGTATGCCACGCTTTCCCCTTCTGTGGAAATCGCACACAGAGAAATACAATTTCTAACTCACACTACGAAATACGAAACTCAGTAGGAATTTTCAAAGTTATTGTAAGCCATATTGTGCCGTCTATTCATAACATTTCGTACTTTTTCTTATTTTATCAACACATTTTCATATTTTCCAACTTCTTATTTTTAAACAAGTCTGAATAAAGAATGTTGCAAACCAGCACATTAAAATGATGACCAATGTTGTGTATAAGTCGGCACATGTTATTTGTCGAATACATAATTTCAAGTTAATCCACTCCTTACCTCTTGCAAAAAACGAAATATATAAATAAATCGAACAGTAACCGATACTAAAACAACACGATGCATCATATTTCCCCCGCCGCGGTATAAACACACGCACGTGTTTTGTCCTTGTCTCGCGCGGCGCTTTTCCGCATCTATCCGTCTCATTCGTCGTGGGGCGGGCTCTACACGGCGATTGGTGGAGGGGAGAGATAGCCGGCGGCCGACGGCAACCTCCCGTCGGCATTTTCCCGACGCTACGCGTTCGAAAATCGAATATTTGAGGTGCGGAGGAATTCTTCTTTAACTGTTCATGTAAATAGCTTTTAAATTGTTAAAAAGTGCCAATGTGAATTGTGGATCAATGATAGGAACAGTTATTTTTTTAAATTCGAATCTTAATTAAAAAATATATTTTTTTTGTTTTTAATTTTAAAACTTACAAAAACTGCTTTGAAAAAGAAAAATGCTACTTGGTGAATATTTAGTGTCTCAAGATAAAGATTTGTATAGCAAGATGAATTTTGACATCACAAAATGCATCTTATTTTTTCATTAATGTTAGTAAATTAGAACTACTATTAAACAAATAATTAACATACCGAATTTATTTACTGCTTCTAATAATCGAACAATATTGCCGGTAAACATACTGGGAGCGAAATGCTACTGAAATAACTGAAAAATCAACAATAACAGTGAATAGATACAAATGAAATGGGATATAGTGTAGATTTCAAATAATTAACCCATAAAATTATAATCAGGAATCCAATTTAATACCAGATATTTTAGTATATAGAGATCTAACTAAAATTGTCACCACCTTTTATACAGAGTTAGTAGGTAGATTAGAGTAAGATGTGAATATCAAAGAGAAATTAAATAATGCCTCGGCCAACAACAGAACTTTATCCCAAAAAAAAATATTTTCCCAGAACAACAAGCAAAACGGTTTTTTTTTCTTTTTTTTTTTCAAACATTTAATTTCTCTGTCGTTCATATTATAACACCGACCACCAACAACTTTGTACTTATCTTTCTAATCTTATACGTCATCGCACTTCCGTGCCTAAATCTAGCCCAGTCAAAGCAATAAGATATGATTTTGAAAATAAATAAATATCGCTGGACATTACACACAGCGCCATCTAGGTACCACACTAAGCAACGAGGCTTGTGTCGTGTACACCAGATAGTTGATAGATACATAGATACTTTTTGTTTGTAAATACAATCATACTTATTATACATAGAAACATCCATGACTCGGTAACAAAAGTCCATGCTCATCACACAAACATTTTGCTCCTACCGGGATTCGATCCCGGGACCCTAAGAACGTAAGGCAGCCTCACTACCGCTGCGCCATTCAGGTCGTCAAAGATGATGAAGATGTTTACATTACACCTGTAAGTCCCGAAGTGTTAGGCAGAGGTGTACCTAATAGTACACCCACATTTCGCCAGTTATGTTTTAAGTCTCATGTAGTTGCGGCCGAGCCTATTGGCATCAACCGGGTACAAATCAAGACTCCGTGGTTGCTACTGAGTAATTCCTGATGGAAAATCCCAATAACACTTTACCTGGGAATCGAACACACCGGACCTCATGCTCTGCAGTCGCGCTTGCGACCACTCGACCAACGAGGCAGTCAAAGTAGAAGAAGAAGAAAAATATTTTAAATATCTAAAATTTGTCAAACTGCAATTATTATTTACAAACACTACTTATTTTATACCTCTATAACTTTTAAACAACATTACACCGCCCTAACTAACAGATAATACTGCTGTTACCATACTTACCATCGATCCAAGGGTGAGTGCACACAATTACCGCGTCATACGGATCGCGGCGCGCGTCGTGCGTCTGCGCAACCCTTAGTTAGACATTGCACGAATAAACTTTTTGTTTGGAACTGACTGCCTCGTTGGTCTAGTGGTCGCAAGTGGGAATGCTGAACGTAAGGAACTGCTCAGGTCCAGGGTCTAGAAACAATTGTATTTTGCCACAGGAACGATGATGAAAAATCATGAATGATAATGGCATAAGTTAGAGAGGGCTATCGCTTTTCAGTTCACCAGATGGCGCCACTGTCGAGTAAGGTCTGCGTCAATAATTCTATTTTACACTAAGACTAAAGTACTAATAACTTCATATAAAGTTTATTTTATTACGTACTAGCTACCCGCCCCGGCTTCGCACGGGTGCAATCTCATACATGTGCACCTTTATTTGTGTAAAGTGATAACAACATAGTGTAAACTTCCAGATACATATTTACAATATTCTCCCTAAAATTAGCAAGCATAAAACATTTTACCTCCAAGTACTAACAAATAAGATCCTAAGTTGCTGCTTAAAATCTTCAAGTCATAATTAATCAGGAATGGCTCAATCTAGACCACAATCGTGAATATTAGTATAAAGCGCGAACACTCTATGACATCTAACATTTCATTGACCTTGCGCTACACTAGCGTCTCTAAAATTATAATAATAATCTTTATTCAAAAAAGGAAATTCATTTTACACTTAACACAATATTGTCTCAAGTACAGCAAGTAAGTAAACAGATCAAAATGAACCCTAATCCTAATCTTAGACGTTAGTCGTTTCCATAATTCCATAATTGTTGACCTTGATGGTCTATACCAAATCCTTAAATATAACCACACCTTTCTGACTAATGCTGAATATGTGTACACCTCTGCCTAACCATGTGGGGAGTAACAGGCGTAATGATATGTGATTATAGTGACCCGCACTGGCGATATTTAGTCATCAACGCTTTGTAAAGGCAGCTCGTATATTCGTGGAAGCGAATATTGCCTCCAACATACAAATACTTAGTGCTATAGACTTTATGAGTTTCCAGGATATGCTAGGCATGATATGCTAAGATTTCTGAACTGTTTATCAGACTTGCTGTAACAGTTTTTGGACTGTGTGTACGTAACTTTTTAAAGATATGATGCTTTTAATAAACATGCATATTTAGCAGATGCTACCAATACATAGTTGTATATTTTATCCTTACTTTTAGTTTACTATTAACATAATTAACAACTAACATAATTACTTATTATTGTTTTTTTTTTTTTTTGTGGTGTTTACCTTTAAGTAATTGTTGCACTGTGTAGAGTTTAAACGCATGTTTAATTTTAATGTAGATTAGTGTAAAAATTGTTGGTAGGCCTAATAAATAAAATAAAAATAATATCTGGGGTCATTCAATACATTAACAAGTCAGCAAGAGAAAGGCTTTTCCAAGAATCGATTTCAGAAGCGGCCTATGGTTGAACAAGATAACAAGGTGGCTACCATCTGACAAGCAAATGTCAATTAAATTTCAGGAACGTTTATTCTAAAAAATAACTTATGCCCGTATTCATTTACCTACTGTTCACTGTTTACCGTGCGGACCAATGGTAGTAAAACAAAAAAGTGCCCTTTTCAGCTGACCAATAGTGACCGAAAAATATGCGAGGTTTTTTTATTATATTGTTTTTTTTTTTTTTTAATCTCATGCTCTGATAAGGATTTTATTTATTAAACTTTATGCACATAATGTAAAAACACTGTACAATGGTGGACTTAATGCCTTGGGCGTTTAAACAAATTAATTAATTTTAATTATCATTGATGTTTGACCACCCTATTTCGAACAAAAGGAATGAAACAAAAAAAGGACCGAGGAAGAGAAAGTTTTTAAGTGTTTATAGCGGCGTGGTGCTGCAAGCAGAAATAGCCCTTACGGTGGTCAGAATCATTTTTACACTGCAAAAACCTGCAGCCCACTCCTCACAAGAGAAGGACTGCGAACTTTATAGTGGGATGACGACGCTCTGCGGCTCGAAGATGTAATACATACTTAAGCAGTTACCTATTTAGTGCAAAAATCATTTCAGTAACCATAAGGCGAGACTTAAGGTTTGACACCGATTTTCCGATGCGTTATGCTTAAGGTGGATGCGCAAGGGTAGCCCGCGAAATTCAAATTTTCTTACGTTTATTGCAATTTACAATAACAAATGAATCGCGCCAGTAACACGTGTGGAGTTACAGAATTATAATCATTCAAATCATCAATACAACCCTCCAAGTTCATACTCGTATAATCCCAAAGAGTGACTTTTTCATGAAATAGCTATTGAATGGGGTTATATGAACTTGGATGGCTGTATTGATGATTTGAATGATTATAATTCTGTAACTCTATACGTGTTACTGGCGCGATTCATATTTTCATCAACATACAACCTCACACTGACTTGCAAATTACAATAAACTTAACAAAATTTACGGGCTACCCTTGCGCTTCCACCTTAAGCAACTGTTACGACAACCACTAAACTTGCCCTAAAGAAAATAAAAAAGTGTCAAAAATGTAGATTTTTAACATTACGAGCTGCATACTGACAAACGAATGGGAGTTGTTGTCATTATCTGCCCAGCCTTTGCCCAACTATATTAGAGTCGGCTCCCAGTCTAACCGGATGCAGCTGAATACTAGTACTTTACATGGAGCGACTTCCTATCTACGAACGATACCCCCATACGATATCCCTTGGTAAGACTAGTTATCAGACTCGCTACCTGTAATGACTGTCAGTCTACAAATGACAGCAGGAACCAACGGTGGCTCAAAGCAAACTCGGTATGTAATGGGTGGTCACCCATCCACAGACGGCCGTTATTATTTATCCATGAGCTCTCAAATTAAAGTAGACATCTAGCTTATCAATGGACTATACAATACGATGCAAATTAACCTGTCAGTTAATCCTCCAAATTACCTCCATTACGCTGTCTTATCAATAAGGTCAAATAACAATTAAAACAGAAACAGACATAGTACACTAGCCGACAATATGCACCCAATTACATTGTCACATAGATTGTGACGCGCGTCTTACGTGCGATCCCTTGATCAACGCTCTTGTGAGAGGAGATGACGGTTGAGTATCGTAATTTGTTGATTCTGACAAGGATATCCGAAAATAATACACGGATAGGTCTTGGTATGCGTGGTATACTCGACCACGTTATTGCTTTGTCACATAAGTTTAAATGTGAAGTCAGTTTCAATAAATTATGATAGTAAAATAGTTTTCACTTTTGTATAGTTTTAATTTGTATTTGCCAGAAGTGGTGCAGCCAATGTGCATTCGTTAAGCAACTATACAAAGAAGTATTAAGTTTGAAGGTGTTCGTAAGAACTAGTCAGAATGTTTGAAAAGTCCGAGATGATTTGTATTTGTTATGAATCCATAATACAGAAAATACTTAGCGTGGGTTCTCATTTTCATTGTTAAATTCCAATAACTAAGATTTATTTATGGTACTCAGTCAAACCTACATTATCAAATCCAAGTAAAATAGTACACACATTTTTTAAACGAATTACTATGGAACCAAACTATGAAGAACTAAAACCACAGCGAACATTACCCAATATATTCTAATTTTAGCCAGCAACTGAAGTCCCAAAAGGCCATAATTACTACATACATAGTTACACTCACTTAATTGCCATATAACTACCCTAATTCTAGTTACTAATAAGGCCCATTTCACGATGTCCGAATAACCGGGTTAGTCACCAACTGGACACGAGAGACTGGACACACGTGTGTCCAGTTGGTGAAACTTAAAATTAGTATCACTTATTATTTCGTCATCTGGACACGCCAACATTTTTACGCGTGTCCAGATAGTGAAACTTAAATTAAATCACTTTTACGTTTTCACCAACTGGTCACACCCAGTATTTTTTGCAAAAAAAGGGTAGAGTCAGGTTAATAATCGTCGTTCATTAAATTAGTGAACGAAGCAATTTCGTGAAAAAGCTGCCGCACTGTTTTGCTTGAAAAGTCTAATTAGCTTCTATTTAAGACACATTTTGAAATAAAACGAATACACAATTTGTTAAAAAAAAACTGGCCGATCCAAAAGGGGCATATAGGTATATCAATGGTATTACTACACATAATAAGACAGATAAAATATTCATGAAAGTGAAAATATTAATAAATTTTAAAAGGCATGAGTTTTGTCCCGAATTACCAGCGTTTTCCAAAATTCTAGTTAATTTTTAAAACGTGACAACACCATCTTCTTTTTCTTTTTCTTATTGTCCTTTACTTATTGGTATTAAAAAATATTGTTCGTATGTAATCTCTTTGCTTTTGCACAAAGAGATTTGTTTTGAAATGTCTCGCACAAAGGAACTATATTCAAATTATAACAACACAAATTTATGTCAATCAAATTGACATTGACTATGACATAAAGTTACCAGCGTAATAAAAATCTATACACATATTTAAGCTTCCTTTCGTTTTATTAAAAAAACTTTTCTATTCAGAAACCCCTAACAAAGTTACACTGATAGTATAGTCAACTAAGTACTTTGGGAAAACTATTAATTCAATTAGAAATATTCCTATTTATGGATAAGAAAACATAAAAAATAATAATGATGTACATTTTAAGTTACGGTAAGTTACCAATATTTCACATTTTAGGCCCGGTATGAGTTTATTTCTCTGTTATGTGCTTTGTTAATATTGAATGGCAACGTTGAGGTACTCTCGACTTTTCGAGTCATCATCATTCTCCTGCCTTTATCCCAACTTATTTGGGGCCGGCGCAGCATGTCTTAATTTTTCATACTTCTCAACTTTTAAAATTATTTAATTATGAGTTCTTTTCAAAATCTGCTATATAATTTTACAATATTCTTCACTTTTTTTATTTTAGTATTTGTAATACTTTTATTTTTGTACAATAATAATAATAAGGTAACCTAACCACCAGTAGCTTGGACCCTGCTCCTGACAACGGCGGACCACTATTTTTTATATTTTTAAACGTTTTTGTATAAGTTTTTTTTTAAAGAAATATTTAAATGATTAATGATGTTTATTTTGCAAATAGGTTTTTAAAAACACTTTTACACGTCTCTTTTTTTTAAACTAGATGGGGCCGGTGTTTCGTACCTGACTACTCTGAGAAGAAACAGCCGAAACAAACTCAGAGGTCATAGTCTCTTTTAAAGTCCAGACATAATCTTGGTTAACTCACATGAGGACTATGCAGATTAGTGTCTGAGATGGTCTCTTGAAGAATGAACCACACAGATTTGAGTGGACCTGTCCAGTCAGTGCAAGCATTTGTCAGTTATCGTGTAGCTCGACTTATAACTCAAGGAGCTCAATGACACGACGAACAATACCAAAGAAAGGACATTTGGGTAGGTCGCTTATAGTACTCAAACTGCCAGACAATCGTGGGAAAAATAAAAAACGAACAAACAAAAAAAAAAAGAATTCCCACATGAGGTCCTCACATTCACAATAATCAAATAAAATTAATAAGTAATACTCTACAAAATAAATGTCATTAAATGTGAACATTAACAATAAAAAATAAAAATAAAAGTAAAATACTTAACAAAGTAAGTATTCATGTCAAATCATTAAATATACAACATATACAATACACATATATATTTACACATATACATTTTTTTTACATATATATTAAATAACATTATGAAAAATATAAAACAAAATAATAAAAATAATAATCAAATACTAAAAGTATTCATGTCAAATAAATTAAATGTCACAGTGTATATGAGAAAGGAATCAATAATAAACAAGCAAAATTTCGCATTCACAGAGTAAATTTAATTGGAGCAGCTTAATCCCAAACCTTTTTATCTTCGAGATAGTGATTAATGTTATAGTAGGCTTTCAGACATAGCTTCCGTTTTATAAACGATTTGAATTTATTTAGGCTTAGTAATTGAATATGACTAGGAAGTTTATTGTAAAAACGTATACATTGGCATCTGAACGTACCCCCTATTTTTTTTAGCCTCGTTTCAGGAACAACAAATTTGTGTTTGTTCCTCGTATTTATGTTGTGGATATCACTGTATTTTTTAAACAAATTAATATATATAATATTTAAAACTGTAAATTAAATATGTTATGAAAATGAATAAAGGAAATAATAATAAGGTAATCATTGTGCCGATTGTCGTGACGGCCAATGGCCTTATGGCCAAGAGCCTCGACGACCACCTTTCGAGGCTCTCCTTAGGCGGTTGGATCAAGGGCCTGATTCAGAAGGCAGTACTCCTCGATACGGCTCGCATTGTGAGGAGGTTCCTGTCTCTGGAGCCCTAACCACCGGTAGCTTGGACCCTGCTCCCGATACCGGCGGACCACTATTTTTTATATTTTTAAATGTTTTTTTAATATTAATTTGTTTAGAAATATTTAAAAATGTAATTTATATGTATATATATGAATAAAGGAAATAATAAGGTAATAAGGCTAATAAGTTTACCAAGCAAAAAAGTAAGGCAGGTTTTTCATGTTTGTGTGTTTTTGATATAATAACCTGACTGTACCCTTTTTTCACAAAAAAAAAAATGCGTGTGTCCAGTTGGCGAAAACATAAAAGTGATTTAATTTGAGTTTCACTATGTGGACACACGTCAAAATGTTGGCGTGTCCAGATGACGATATAATAAGTGATACTAATTTTGAGTTTCACCAACTGGACACACGTGTGTCCAGTCTCTCGTGTCCAGTTGGTGACTAAACCGAATAACCACTACTTACCAACTAAATTCGAAAATGGAACAGAATTTGTATGAAATGATCTGCCAACTAACCTAACGGGAACATAATCGTAGGTGATTGAACAGGCCCTTAGGATTAATAGACAAAAGACAATGAGGGCTATCGTTTTTGAGCTCACCAGATGGCGCCACTGTCGATTAAGGTCCTGTCAATAATTCTTTTTATACTATAAAGTACCAATAACTTCATAAAAAGTTTATTTTATTACGTATCAACATAGTGTAAACTTCAGGTTCATATATTTCCAATATTCTCTCTAAAATTAGCAAGCATGAAACATTTAAAAATCATTTTACCTCCAAGTACACAAGTTCATTAAGATTCTAAGTTGCTACTTAAAATCATCAAGTCATAATTAATCAGGAATAGCTAAATCTAGACCACAATTGTGAATATTAGTAAAAATACGTGATAAAAAAGCACGCAATACGTGAACTTTCTATGGCATCTGACATTCCGGTGCCCTCGCGCTACACTAGCGCCTCTAGCGGTGAATTCACACGTGATAGCCCCAATTATATAGATACTATTTAAAATCGCTGTAGAAATAGAAAACGCTTTGAAAACCATTGTCACTTGCCTACGGCCCTCTGCTTTCTGAGTTATCGTTAGCCGGAGTTTATCTATTCGATAGCGCTATAGGCTTGATATCTTGACACATTACGTTTCGGACTCCCTAAAAGTCGGGAAAAAGGAGTTTGTACTATAGTAAGACGACAAAATCATAAAGAAACAAAATATACATTTCTCTTGAGCAATATTGAACTAGCATTCACAAACAACAGATGTAACATAAAGCAAAGTACGAAACAATTTTGAAAGCGGTTAAAATAGGAAAAAAGAAAACAGTGATATTCTAGATGTTCATTAAGTCTTAGGCCCAAAACTTCTCAGACAATACATTTTAAAACAATTTCCAAATCCCACTCCAACTGTATTAAAACGGAATTTCAATGCGATCGCAACAAAAATCACACCTTCCTAAGAGCATTACGGCGAACATTTATAATCGGCTAAATATCGAATTGTTCCATCTATTGTTTGGAGGCTTTAAACCCTCGAGAATTGGTTTCGAGAGTTTTAAGCCTACCGCCTTCGGAAAAACTGGAAAACGACACGCAAAAACCACCCTTATTCCGTCAACACTTGAGTCGAAAACTAATCGGGCCACACCTAAAATAATTCCTGAAAAGTGAAAGCTTTCCTACGCAAGGTATTTAGGTTTAAACTCCTATTGAAAGAGGTGAAAGTTTAGGGGGTGATTTTGTTGCTGAAAATTAGACTTTATTGTTTGGTAGTAAAGTGTATTTCGGGGTGTGTCTCTGTGAGATAGTAGAGGAGTGTTGAGAAGATTGTGCAGTAACGAGTCTACACACAGAATGTAATTGTATCGGGGATCAGAATCGACCCTCGCGCGAACAGGGATGGGACACGGTCGATGAGTTTGGAAACATGTGCAAAGGAAAATGGAACCTATTGACTTTAAATGCACTTATTTTATTTAAACTTAGAATTATGGTCAAATGGTTCTTGGCCTTGCTATTTAACAAATTGAGAATATAATTTTATGTTCACAAAACCAGAATAACTTTCAATCACTACCTAAATAGTATAAAACAAAGTCGCTTCCCGCTGTCTGTCCTTATGTATGCTTAGATCTTTAAAACTACGCAACGGATTTGGATGCGGTTTTTTAAATAGATAGAGTGATTCATGAGGAAGATTTATAAGACATTGCACCCGTGCGAAACCGGGGCTGGTCGCTAGTAAGTAATAAGTCGAAATCGAAATGAGTGTCAAAGATGAAATTTCCTCGGGCGTCGTGGAAGACTTATGCAAAGATGAGGAGTTGAATTAGGCCACGATAGCGGATAGTGAAAAGAATAGAGGTAGACTTTCGTCCAGCGGTGGGACACCACGGTCTGATATTCGTCCTCGAAACTTTCCTTACGACATTGAGGAAAGTTTTGAGTATGAAGTTGATTGATGGCTTTAAAAGTAGAGGAAGACCAAAGAAATGATGGATAGACTGTGTTGATATGGCAAGAAAGGAGGTATCTGATGAGCTGACAAGTAATAGAGAAGAAGACATGCTGTGCCGAACCCAAAAAAAATGGGATTAGGGTAGGAAAATTTTGTTCCCTTCGGAATTTTCGGACTTCGGCCATTCTTTGGAATCAGAATTTGCAAAAACATAGAATCAAAAACACGATCGAAAAGATATTAGCGTATTCATAGTTCGTATACTAACTAAAGATAATTAAGTTTTTATTTCAAGTTTTTATGTACCGATTAAATTTTCTAAACCAAAATCAATAGTGAAATTTAAAATTAGGCTGAGATAAGCACTTATTGAACGACAAAATTTCATAAAAGAAACCCTAGTGTTTGAGCTGATGAGGAGAAGTGACAAACTCCTCAGCAACACATGCTGTGAACACGTATATCTGACTTTACTGCTGAGATCTTATCTAAGGCTCCAAAACGTATGTCTTTGTTAAGGCGATTGGCACACTGCACCGCGTTACGCAGCGGGGTGCGTGGCGACGAAGTCACAACACTGCACTTGAGAATGCGTTTTCTGTGTGTTGCACTACGCGTGTTTTCAATGCAAAGAGAGATACTAGCAAGCAACGTAAGAACAAGCACTCTGCGCTACGCTGCGCGATGCGGTGCAGTGTGTCAATCGCCTCGCGTTGCCAAACATGGTCAGTTCTGTCTTTAGATGAGGATGATCTGAAAAATATCCATTCGGCTGCTAAGGCTTCATGATCGATTTCATCTGTCTAAATTGATTTCTCCATGCATGTACACTTAGGTACCAGTAATTCCAACTAAAAATACTATCGTCATCAAAATATTTCAGTATTAAAGAAAATGTCTCTTTCTCTACGGGCAACTCCTTTAACGTTCATAATCGTATCTCACCAACATTTCATCGACACACAACCGTTACGTCCACAACGCGTCCCCTCACTACTTCCCCATGGGGTTCGCCCCGCGGTAAGCCAAGGAGGGGACGCTATTTATCGATGTGTGTAGCTTTATTTTTATTTGTCTCCCTTTGTTATAATTGCTGCTTAATGATCGTTCTCTGCTTTATTGCACGCAAATGTGGAATAACGGTATCTTGTTTGTGAGTTTTTAAGGATTCTTTTATGGCTTGCCATGTGTGAGTTCCGTTGACTGTTCTCGACTTATCAACATGTCTTCAATTAAGTATTTTTTAATCGTCTTTCCTCAAAAAGGAAGAGGTTCTCAATTCGGTTGTATATATTTTTTTTAATTTGTTATATTTGTTACCTAATAACTCCGTCATTTGTTAACCAATTTGAAATATTCTTTTATAATGCGAAAGGATAAACTTTCCGATTGGTCCCACATAGAGATTTCATCAAAGTCGGTTCAGTAATTTGGTTTTTTTCCTCAAGTTAATTACATGCACGTACACACGTGCTTATATTATCACATTAATTTTAGACTCTTTTACGAACTTCTTTTTTTACGACTTTTTGACTTTTTTGGAAGTCGTTTATTTTTCGCAGAAAGTTTCTTTTTTATTTATTTATTAAAACTTTACGCACAAGTAAAAACTGTACAATGGCGGACTTAATGCCTTGGGCATTTTCTCCCAGTCTACCTTTTTTACCTATATGGACGTCTTTTTCTGCGGCGAACTACTTACTGTATGTTTTCCGACCTCTTGAGCTCTAAAACCATAGGCAGAGGATGAGTTACTGACCTCTCAGACTGCATTTCCACCAGAGATGTGCGATGCGTAGTGAGGGAAGTGTTTGTTAAGAACCAAAAGAATCACTTCAATTACCTAGCCTCGCTCAGCGCAGCTCTAGTAATACCGGCTCAGCGGAGCGAGATTCTTGTACATACAAAACAAGGGAAACATGTGTGCGAGGGATGTGTTGCGAGGGATGTGTACGAGAAATGTGGAGTAGGGACGGACGCGAGCGAAAACCTCCCCGCACCGCTCATCTGCGCACCGTTTCACAGCGTCGCTACGCATGCTCGCACAGCTCAGCTACCTGGCACATGTTTGTTTTAAACGCAGCCTATAAGGTGGCTGTACACCGCCGAGACAATCCGAAGCAGTGTGGGTGCGAGAGTGTACGACCAAGCGAGGAACACCCTGGCTCGGAGTGTCTCACCTTTATGGATAGGTACAGTCAGAGGAATTCATTGTTGAAGAAGATACTCGTAAATATTTATTTAAGATCTGGTTATTTACATTATTTACAAATTACAAATCTATAATAGTAATACAAATATGTACAAGTATCAAAAGGGTTACAGGGTGTCAAAAAATTCGTCCACATCGCTGTCAACAGGAAAAGTGCCCAGAAGGCTGGTAGCATTGCCACCCACCGTTATGTATATTCAAATCACAATACTGTCATTCTTTGATAGTTGTATGAAATAGTTAAAAGAACACGATCAATTAACGTTATATTTTTTTTTTTTTTTTTATAAATATTTATTAAAATTTTACATAACACAATATAATTACATAAGCATGTCAAATAACAAAATTCAAAAATAAAAAAAAAACCTTACGTCACTAGACGCTCATAGTTGTTCCTGGCGCAAAGGAGCCCATGACACTTGCAGCGTTTCCGCGCTGAATTAATTTTCCTGACAGTGTTTTTAAGGTAAATCGCAAGAATAAATCTTATTCAAAACAAAACTCTATTGACAAGAATAGTGAGTTTACAATGTAATCAGATCCTCTGTGGTACACAGGAGCTTTTAGTAGCAATTCAATAATTAAATATTTAGTTAGACAATCACCAAGCTGTTTTAAAGGTAGCATAATAGTGACTGCTAACGACATCTGTACTGATTTTCTTGGTGTAAAAACCTCGAAAATACTTCCGTCCTCGCAAAAACAAACAGGGATGGACGTAGATAAGCAAGAGGGTAAGAACTAGGACACAGTATCCCTCCCGAATTTGCTACCGCCCGCGAGATGGCGTTTGTTTAAATCCAAATACGTTGCTTCGAAAATGTTCTCAGTTTTGTTGACTATCGTAATATTATAGTTTAATTATTTTACTCATTATAATTTAAAAAAAATAACCATAATCTATGAATATTCGCGTTCGCGTTTAAACGTCGTACCATTGGCGTATCTCTGACGTAGCTTGACGTAGCACAAGAGATATAAAATCATGTGGATGAAAAAACAACAATTCACAATTTACCTTCCCTTATAATTAACTTTGTCGTGATTAAAGTGGCAGTGGCACATTGCTCGCAGAATGGTTGGCCATTGATGATGACGTGGCATTGGAAGGCCTCCCACTAGGTGGACCGATGACCTGGTGAAGGTTGTGGAGATCCGCTGGATGCGAGTCGCACGGGACCAGTCAATATGGCGACACTTGGGAGAGGCCTATGTCCAGCAATTGACGTCTTTCGGCTGAAATGACGATGATGATGTGACTAACAATGACCCGGTTTTTTAATTGACAACAAGATGATAACTCTTCAATCTCTAATATCATAAAATTTTGAATTCCGAAGGAATCGCCTTGAGTAGGTAGGTACCTAAGATGCTAAAGCAGACTTTGAAGTTATCGTACAATAAATTACTATACAGGTATCTGGTTCAAAATCTAGAGAAAGACCTACAAACGAGTCAGATCTTCGGAGAACTATTTAGTGTTACGTAGCTACATGGTGCTTCCATCATCTTCTCCTGCCAGTATCCCAATTTATTTGGGGTTGCCGCAGCATCTCTTCTTCTTCGATACTTCTCTATTACTTGTCATCTCATCAGACACCTCCTTTCTTGCCATATCATCCTTCACACAGTCCATCCATCGTTTCTTCAAGTGCTTCCAACAATGCAATATTATTTAGGCAATCATATACGAGTAAGCGTCTCTTAGTATTACTTAGTTATGTATTTTGTGCTGTTAGTGTTCTGTTCAAGATATGGTTCAAGGGAGTAGTTAACTAATAACACTTACGAGTTACGTTTAAAATGTTTAATGGGATCTCATATCCTTTTACAAAAGTCCACTGACTCTAATCTGCAGTGTTGCCACATGCATGTCATGTGTTGTGTTGCCACAAATATCATATTATAATAGCTTATAAATAATCATATCAAACATCCCCCGTAAAGCTAAACAGTTTACATAATCAAGCATTTAACTTAACTCATACTCTCTTAAATACAATGGCATTTTAGTGACCCTACCTGATCTCTTTCTCCTCTCAGGAATAACTTCTGTGTGATTGGTATCTGTTACATTATCATTAGTACTATGCAACTCAATATTTTGATGTCCTTGCCTGATATCCTCCAATTGACTTTCAAGCAACTCATCAGGTACACTATCATGTCTTACAATAAACTTAGTTTTACTTGGTCTAATATGTCTTTCATTTCTCCTAACCAAATTACCTTTTTCATTTTTTACAATGAACGATCTAGGACCATCAGCTTCACCAATAACTTTTCCTGGACACCATTCTTTATTTGGTGCATTTTGTATTATTACATTATCCCCCAAAGTAAAAGATTTCTTATCCTTTGCAGTTTTATTATATATGGCCATAGATTTTTCTTTTGTTAACATCAATTGCTCTCTAACATTTAGTGGTACTTTAGGTTTTAATAATTCTTGTGTAAAAGGTAAATTAGTTCTTAACAACCTACTCATCAACAATTCAGATGGACTATACTCCAACCCTGCTACTGGGGTTGTTCTGTAATGCAACAAGGCAATTTCAAAATCAGAATGATCTTCTAAACATTTTTTTAACATGCCCTTGACTATACCCACTGCTTTTTCTGATAACCCATTTGATTGAGGATATCGGGGGCTGGACTTTATCAACTCAATATCGAGTTTTCGAGAAAACTGTACGAATTCAAAACTACCAAAGGGCATATTGTCACTCACTATATACCTGGGAACACCATGAGTACAAAAAATGGACAGTAATTTTTTAATTATATATCCAGCTGTTTTGTTCCTTATATACTTCACTTCTATCCACTTTGAATAATAGTCCACCAGAACTAAATAGTCTCTCCTAGCAAAATGGGCAACATCCATACCAACTTTATTAAAAGGCAGGTCAGGTATTTCATGAGACAATAAGGGTTGTCTAGGATTTGATGGCCTGTACTTTTCACAAGCTTTACATTTTGACACAAACTCTTCTATGTCTCTTGACATTCCTGGCCAATATAACACCTTTCTGGCACGTTTTTTACATTTTGCAATTCCAGCATGCCCTGCATGAACTATTGAAATCATCTCTTTTCTTATATGCTTAGGAATAAGTATTTTATTTTCATAAAATATGAGTTGGTCTTTCACTACTAAATAATCTTTTAATTTGTACAACTTTTTCAGCTCAATACCTTGTATGTTTTTATCATTTTTTGGCCACTCTGAATTATACCACAACATTATTTGTTGAAGATTAGCATCTTTTGCTGTCTCCTGTTTTAACTCCAGTAACTTATTATTTGAAACTTGCAAATCAGTTTCTAACCCATAAACAACTTCTGAATTTATACTATGTACTAACTCTCTTAGCACTGGATCTAACCTAGCATTATTTGTGTTATAATGCCTTGACAAATAATCTGCTATATACATTTTTGAACCAGGTACATACCTTATTTCAAAATTATATTTTAACAATTTGAGAACCATGCGTTGCAATCGAGCAGAAATTTTATTAATGTCCTTACTCATTATTGCTACCAGAGGTTTGTGATCACTTTCTACAATAATATGACGCCCATAAATAAACTGATGATACTTATCCATAGCACAACAGATAGCAAACAACTCTTTCTCTATGGGAGCCCATCTCTGTTGACACTCAGTATAACATCTTGAATAGAAAGACAATGGCTTTCCTTCTTGTAACAAGCATGCTCCCATGCCACTTTTAGAACTGTCAGTTTGTAATACTATGTTCCCATTTTTTTTTAAGACTGATAAGGTGGGAGCTGAACTAATTCTCGTTTTTATTTCCTCAAAGGCTTTAACTTGAGCTGTGCCCAAGTCCCATACAACTTCTTTTTTCAATAGTTCTCTAAGAGGTTCAGTAGTTTTTGAATATTGTGGTATAAATTTACTTAAATAGTTGCACATGCCTAAAAATTTTTGCAATTCCTTTACACTTCTGGGTTGCTTTAACTCCTCTATAGCTTTCACATGTTCAGGATCTGGTTTTATACCGGATTTTGACAACATTAATCCAACATATTTTACAGTCTCACATCTATATTGTATCTTATTTTCATTAAATTTTACATTGTGTTTTATTGCTCTGTCTATTACTTGACTCAAAATTTTGTCATGTTCTACCAAACTGTCCCCGGCCACAATTAGATCATCGAAATATATATAGACTCCCTGTATATCACTAAAAATAGCAGTATTTATTCTTTGCATTACCTCAGGTGCTGAAGAAATACCAAATGGCATTCTCCTGAAGCAATACCTACCAAAAGGTGTTCCAAATGTGCACAGTTTATCTTTATCATCCAACATAACTTGAAAAAAACCATCTTTCATGTCTAATACTGTGAAGATCTGCTTACCTGCAAGAGAATTATAAATTTCTTCAGGAGATGGTATCTGATAATTCTCTCTAAGGATGCATTTGTTTAACTCTTTTGGGTCTAAGCACAGTCGAAGGGACTTATTTGGCTTCTCGACTATTACAAGATTATTACACCATGCTGTCGGTCCCTCTACCTTTTCTATAATACCTCTACTTTCATAGCTTTCTAAAGTATTTTTTAACCTATCTTTAATTGCCTGTGGAACTCTCCTAATAGGTTTCACAACAGGTAGCACTGATTCCTTTAATTTTATACTATATGACCCTATATTTCCTAGGCCTGAAAATACCTCTATGTTTGCTTTCACAAAATTTTCTTTATTGCTAGTTACAATAGCATCCAATCTTTTCAACAAATTTAATTCTACACAAGTTGGCAATCCTATCACTGGCTGAATTGGTAAATCAACTACGCAAAATTTTAATTTTGCCTGTTTGCCTTTGACCATACAGTTTAATTTAACAGTGCCTACAGTTTTAATCTCTTTATTATTATAAGCTACCAACACAGTTGAATTACTTAACAAACAATTTGTATTATCTTTAACTTTATCATATAGCTTCAATGACAAAGTATTACAGTCAGCCCCTGAGTCTAATTTGAATCTAATGTTAGTTCCATTGATGTTTACAATTTCATTCCATTGAAGATTTCCACTAAAGTTACTTACTGAATCCACCACAAAGTCTTCTGAGCAATCACTGTCACTCTCTGTCTTTTGAACAGAGTCTACCTTCTTTCCTTTTTCTTTCTTCTTAGGTGCTTCATTTTTTATTGACCTAGTACGACACACAGCAGCAAAATGGTTATAATTGTTACAATTTGCACACTTTTTCCCAAATGCTGGACAGTTTCTTGCTGGGTGCCTTTTGCCGCAGTAAGTACAGGCAAGCATCTTGGACCTCACTCCTTGTCCTATATCTACTTTCTTGATTACATCTACTTCCTGCTTTATTGGCATTGACATTTCAAGAGTCCTTGATTTTCCTGCCTCTGCTGCACGGCATTGGCTGATAACCTGGTCTAGTCCAATATCGGCCTCCCTTAACAATCTCTCCTGCACTCCCTTATCTCTAATTCCAATGACGATCATGTCTCTCACAAGCCTGTTCTCTTGATCTTTGAAGTCGCATTGTTTAGCTTGAACCTTTAACTTTGTGATGAATCTGTCAACTTGCTCACCCTCTTCCTGTTTTAAATTGAAGAACTTGAAACTACTTGTGATGATATTTTTCCTCGGCTCCACATAGGCATCAAACTGTTTTATTAGATTTTCCAAGGTTTTATCCTCATTCGGTTTCATGTGTGAATTATACACATCAACTGCGTCCTCTCCCGCAACATTCAGAAATAGAGCAATTTTTCTTTCTTCCTTGGTGCCTGATAGTCCTACTGCTTCCAGATACAGCTGGAATTGCTGTTTAAATCTGTGCCAGTTTGCCCCATCGCCCGTTAAAACCAACCCTGTTGGCGGCTTTATTCCCTCCATTTTGTTAATGACTTTCACTTCCACTAAGGTTTATTTAATCAGTTTAAGTTTTAACCTGACACCATGTTCTGTTCAAGATATGGTTCAAGGGAGTAGTTAACTAATAACACTTACGAGTTACGTTTAAAATGTTTAATGGGATCTCATATCCTTTTACAAAAGTCCACTGACTCTAATCTGCAGTGTTGCCACATGCATGTCATGTGTTGTGTTGCCACAAATATCATATTATAATAGCTTATAAATAATCATATCAAACAGTTAGTGAAAACGGGCATAATCTTCATTATAGTTAAAGTTCTACCTTACACAGCAGCTAGAAAAAAGCCGCAGCTTTTGATACCAATATCAATAGCACACAATAATGTTAAAACATTCGTCGGCATTGCTTTGTGTCGGCGGCGCGTTTAGCGGAGCGCGGCGTCTCTGTGGCGATTACATGCATTTGCGCAACAAAACTAAACGATTTTCTGTTAATCTTGCCGCCATTGTTCCCAACAAACAAGTGTTTGGTTTGTAAACAAAGTTTTTTCGTTTTGTGTGGAGTAAAAAAGTTACGTTATTTTGTGATACATAAGGCTGGGAAAGGATCGGTATAAAATAATATGAAGATTGTTGAAACTGTTAGCTTGGCTGCATTTCTAGTCAGGCGTAATCACAACACATATTAATTCAAAGATGAAAGATTTTTTCACAACAAAAATAATTTAAGTCTATAGTGTGTAACAAACTATACTAATATTATAAAGAGGAATTTGTTTGTAAGTTTGTATGTAAGGGATAATCTTCGAAACAACTGATACTGATTCGAAAAATTCATATATACTAACGGGAAGCTACATTATCCCCGAGTGTCATACCTTAGGGCTACATTGAAAACGTCCCCGTACATAACAGGAGCGAAGCCGCGAGCAAAACAGTTTGAGATCTAAAGGAGGCAGTTTGATAATTTTATTATAAGAAAATCGTAGGCATGAAGGAAGTGTTGCCATTTACCATTGCAATCCAACATGATTTATTTCTGGACAATCATTGTAATCCTGCAAGCTTCGATCAACTCTGAACTGCCGTTATGCCAAGTCTTGGCTGATAATACTAAGGCCCTACTCAAGCCAGTGGTGATCATGATCCTCTTACTACTGTACAGTACTATCACATGCAACATCAAAACGTTAAACAAAAATCTAGTAGCAGATACAATCAAAGTTATTCCAAAAAATATAATTATGGATATCCTTGTCTGGTATATCAATTGTTGGTAATCTTCTAATCCCACCCCGCCACCTGGGGTAGCATGCTGCGGGGGAGTGAGGGGGAGGGGGTGAGCTAAAGAAATCCTATTTTCATAGTTCACTTAACCAACCGCCGTAATTGTGTTAGCACGCATCACCGCATTGGGCTCCTGTTGAAGTGTATGATAGATTGGTCTTGATACTTGGAGGTTTTTAATCGGCTGAAATAAATGGAGTTATTTAAAAAATGTCTATTAATTAAAATTTGTCGTGATTTTTGTCAAGAAGTTATTTTTATACCTTTTTTCTGAAATCTGTCAGCTTTTCTGTGTTCGTCTCGGTTTATTTAGAGTAACATTAGCTTTGTCACTTGTATGGTAACGCGCTTAATGCCTCTTGTCAGTTGCCAGAGGGACACCTGTTTGCCACCAAGTACAAGTATGTAGATGAAAAGCTAGTTACTAATTTCTATTTTAATTTAGCTCGAGAGCTTACTTACCCTTTGGTTATTATCGTATTCAACTGCCGCCGATACTCATTACCTTATGTTGCACGCCGAAAAAGCTCTATCTCTTATTATTCAAATCCGTATATTTTTTTGTCTAGCCGAGTTTATCCTTTGGATCGCCAAGGGCACTACAATACTTACTCACTTCACCTATATTGCACGTGTACCTCCAACTTTTTTCGACCCAACAAAGCTTAAGTATCAACACCATTCGCTCAACGTACAAACGTCTTAGATGTTTACAAAGTTATTCCATATTTTCAATTTAAACAGAAGTCGGTGTGGGAAGGCGGACTGTTTCTCTTTAGGCTCACAACAAGCTTCCGAGCCTCAGATTATATTGTGTTTTATATAACAATCTCTTTGTTATATGCCGTTCAACCCCTTTGGATGAGGAGGAGCTTTGATTAGGAGAGAAAAGTCTGAGGTGTGACAGCTGCTTGGCTTTCCGCGTGAATTAAACTCGGGATCAGTATTTTGAAGAGCGGTCGTTCATTTTGGGCTTAATGGCATGAGCTATGTTCATTGTGTTCTTGCACAGACGAGAGGAGACGAAGAAAAAGTTGTCTTTTAAGCCATTGATGTACAGACGCTAGCACATCAAGCTACCTGAAACTGTCAAATTTTCCCAGTCAACCATGAACTTAATGCTTTAGCGATAATGTTGAAAATCTATTAAAGAAATTTGACAGATTGTAGTAGCTTGACGTGCTGGTGTCTGTACAAACGACACTGGACCTGGGTGTGTATATGGCTTGGTCCCTCTTTCAGAATCCTTTCTATCTTTTTTGAACTAAATAGGCTTGCGTTTGGTTGCAACTCGCTCTATGAGAAGCGATGTCTAGCCCATTCCTTGGCCTGTGTCCTAGATTGGCTGAACAATTATGTATGTCTTTGCCTTGTTATGGTCAAGAGTAATCAATAATCAGTAGGCAACAAATAATTCTGATCGGAACTAAATTGTATCTACTTATCTTTATATTTTTATATTATTGTGTCAAGCTGAATGTTCGGCCGCATTAACATACCTAATATTCTCCCTGTAAAATAAGCTAACACCGTTTCATGCACCAAATCACCTCGTGCTTGGCCTGATTGGAATTCTGCCAAACCAGAAATCTATCATAGATTGAAATCTGTTTCTAACCTATGAATCGTTTAATAGATCGAACTATTAATATAGAATATAGATGCTAAAAGCTATATCAAGTCTCAAAAATATCTACACTATTAAACCAGCAACTAGACTAAATACCTCGAACAGTTAACTTCAAACTGACGACATAAGGCAAATTCCTAAGCTCAACAATCGAGTTGTTATACGAACGATTATTATCGATTAACAATCGCTTGGACGCTCGATTAGTTGAGGACATGAGACAGCCATCGCAGGGACAACGTGCCAAATGGCGGAAAACACGAATTATGTTATCAAAATAATTATGTGTGGTCCAATGGGTTTCTGACGAGCATTATGTGAAGCATGGTGGTGGGATGCCGTATTGACGGATTTGGAATGTGTATATTTAGAAGGGCCTCATGGTAGGGTAGGATGCATGGGAATTGCAGTGGATTTGGAGAGAGACAGTTTTTATAAGAAATAAAGAAAATAATGGTTAGATTGTTTTTGGAGTACGTAATATCGTTGGATTGTGCAAGTAATCACATCAGGCATACCCATCCCATCTGTAAACAGATTCATCGTCAGCTCCGTGACAAATGTGTGATTCATATTTTTGAAAATACTATTATAGTGGTTTACAAAAAATAAGAACGTACATAGTTGCCATTAGATTCATTCGCTGTGTTAGCACCACATCCACAGGTCACCTATTCGGTGAGTGAGTAACATCGTGGACTCAACAATCCCAACAAGAATGCAAAAATTGTTGAGTTTAAATTAGTCAGAGTTGTAAAACATGGATAAGTGCAAGTGCGGCAAGTGGGGCAGACACAGAGTATTATTTAAAAGTTGTTTGCTGTGATCTCTGAAAACTCTAAATACGAAAAAAGAATATTTATTCAATCAAATGATTGTTGACAGCCAACTCAAATACCGCGAAATGCGTGTAATTGTCTTTAATTGGCCGTAAAAATAGCATTTAATTCGCTAACAAATACTGATGATACTTCCAAGAACGCGGGAGCAACGCACTGCATCACCGAACAGAGAACCTCACCGTCGCTCGCCTGCGCGGAAACTGTCACAATTTGACGTTTCCCTTGACGTGACGTTCCATATTCAAACAGCCCGCCTTTTATTTTTGTTTCTTTATCTCCATCTCAATCTAACGGCCAGTAATGTTACATTTTAATTTTTAATACCAAAGCGCAAAGGTCGCATATCGTGTATGTACCGTTCGAATATATTGGATTTATAATTTTTAATCGTCTGTTATCTCGATAACCTGTTGTGGAGCATTTCGTTTCGTGCATCAGACGCGATGAATGCATAATTAAGTGGAAGCATTTTATGATTTTCGTTAACTCGATGGTTGTATTACGTCACAGAGAAACAGAATTACTGAAAAAGTTTCCTCTAAATTAAGTTTATACGAATGTGTATGAAAATCCTATTTCCTTTTATTTATTCACATGCGTTCTAATGTGGTGTTACTTCATTTTTTTTTTTGTAAAGAGCCGCTGGTAATTGATTTATCTCAGGCTTTTGATTGCGTATCAAGTCTTCATGAAAAACGTATACCTATAGACATTGGGGATACCTCAAGTCTGATTAAACAAAAAAAAAACTACAATCAAATAAAGGAACGGTTTAATATGTGAAAGTCAAATGTGTTTGCTCTTCCTTTCCAACTGCAAAGAAGGGAGTTCCCCAAGAAATGCTCTAGGACCTAGGTCGTTTTTGTCAAGCCTCAAGAGTGAGGTGAAGAACATACTGATATGGAATAAGCTTCTAATACATAATTTTATTTTAGTAGATGTATAAAGAAAAATAGAAAGCCGACTTCCAAAGACTGTCGTTTCTATTCTCACCATTGCATAACAACAACCCCAATTAACAAAATGAAAATGTTCATAAAAACCTCATAAATTATGTATCGAAACACTTAACACGTTTAAAATAAAAATTAACCGAATTTTTAGATGAAAGTAAAAACGTCTGACCTCTTTCGTCGGCCGCTGACGTTACACGTCATGTTTGAATTTCGAACACACGAACCTTTAAAAAAATAAGTTTACTTTTTGTTTTTTTTTTCTTTGAGCTAAGGAACGCAACCCGATCTCCAAAATTCACTTGCTACCAAGTTTATTATTTGATACTTGGGGCGGATTTTTTTTTACCGGCCTTACGCGGCGGCGTCTTTGCCTCTTTGTTAGTTAGTTTTTATTATGTAGGAGTTGTTTGTACTGAAATTATTTAGGTATTTAAGTTCATTGATCAGTTGGTTACAATATCAGTTTTGTATGGATGGGTTCTGTTATGATACCGCCGTATTATAATCGGTTTGCGCCTAAGGTTTTCGTACCTGAGTGTAAAAGATTAAAGATTGGAATATATGTAGGTAGATAGGTATACGTATCTTCTGGGGTTGGTAAAAGTAATCTACATCAGTCAAGATGACTGTATCTGCTAAAATAAAATACATAGCTTTGCCCCAATGAACAAATAGAAGTTTCTCATTGCAGATCTTCAACGGCCTAAACAGACACATTCCAAACGTCCATATTCGTTTTAAAATTCTCTCAAACCGTCCACCGATCATTCAAAATATTTTCTCACTTATTGTAATTTAAACTATCGCTATCTTGTTACCCATCGTTTTGGCGCGCGACGTCGCCTGGTGGTCCTCAAAACAGCTGACACTTTCTTAGAGCATCGAATTGTCAAAATGTCGACCGATCACCATTTTGGTCCGACTTTGATTTCCCAACCAAAGCCCAAACCAAGTAGGAAATACCGACTCTATTTCATAAGAACAATGGTTTAGTTTTGACTGAAGTTGTAGAGGATGGAACAAAAAAAGTAAAAGATGATCGAGATAAGACGTGGGACGCCAAAAATCGTCCCGTAACCTTTTCTCGTTGATATTCTTTGATGAAATTATTTCAAGATGTTTTTGATAATTAATATTTAAAAAGTGAGTGTGTTTTTAAAATCTGTTTATCACTAACGACTTATCACGACTTATCACTGTTAACCATATCGCTCTTTTCTTGAAATCAATATTCATCTTGTTTCATATCAGCATGAACTTACTCATGCCATGGTAAAACATTGCCTGGTCAGCCACGTGGAAGCGGGGCGGATTTCTCAATAAGCACCTGATAAATATCGCCATTCATGGACTCCTTAAAAGGACCCCAATCAAATAGGAACTCTGAATCATCCGCAGCGCGATTCTACGCACTTCTTTATTTCTTCTTTTTCGTCAGGTTATGGGTAAGAGGCCGCCCATGGGTCTCTGACTTAGGTTTACATGCCGTCGAGAAATATCTCTCAGGCGTGCTGGTTTGGTTTCCTCGCGATGTTTTCCTTCACCGAAGCAAGTGATAATTATACAATACGCACGTGAATCCGAAAAATCAGAGGTGCGTGTCTTGGGTTCCAACTCGAGACCTATGACGACCTATGACCACTAGGCTTTCACTGTTGAATTTACGCACTGGTAGCCTCTCTTTGTTTGTGATTATACGCTCGTTCCTCTGGCAGCCTCAAGTTTAGTTAGCCATAGTTTTCCTGAAATCAGTATCATTTATTAGCAAAGAATGTAGCTAGGTTACAAATAAAGTTGTTATTGGTTGGTCAAATACTTTAAAAATGTCATTGATACTGTGTGGTCGGTTCGTGTGGGTGTGTGCGTGTGTGTGTGAGGCCTAATTATTCGGAATAATCGTCGTGTATCGTTAATTAGTCGCGACGAGTCTGTCGCGAGACCGCCCGCCAACACAGTGAAGCTCAAACTTTTAACTGACTCTGGAAGGGTTAACAATGACACTGAAAATAAGCATAAAAGGATTGAAGTAATTGAAAACGAGAAAGACTTTATGAATTAAAAGGAAACATAAGACCTGACCAAAGAAAAGATGGAATGGAACACGTCAGAAGAGGGAATTAATGATAGTAATACCGAAAATTGAGAGGAGACAATGGATGAAATTGTGTTGCAGTGACCTCAAGTAAAACAGGACAACGGCAAGAAGGTGATGAAGATAATACGTGACCATACATAAAACGAAACACGTAGCAACCACAAATGCTTTGGACAAAATAGACGGTCCTGAAAGTTGTCCCCGTTTTTTTAAACGGAATTGATATCGTGTCCTGCTTGCTCTGCTGCTTGTATACATCAAAGGAGCTGATGGACGCTACTGAAAGTGCCAAACTCGTCGACAAATTTTGGGCTGACTCAATTTAAATTGTCATCGACACGCTAAGAAGAAGATATAGAATCAATACGAGTCGTGGTTGATGCTTTAGAATAGATAAATAATGTGTCTCTACTACACGTTTAACTAACAACTGTAGCTAAAATTATCCTTATGCCTTGCCATGCAAATATAGCCAAGCTCGAAACCATCCCATTTGGAGTCACCACATCAGAAACTTTGAGGAACCATTACAAAATGATGGATCGAACGATGAGCCAAGGTGTCAGAGCGGCGGGTCCTCTGAAATACAATATTAATCGTTATCGCGCAATCGATTCGACCCAAATGTTTCGGCGGTTCGCGGCACGTCACTAGTTAAAGAATGAGGATTTTTTTATTTATTTTAAAGTTAGTTGGAAAATCGGTACTGAGAATAAAATAGGTAATCATGTTGCGTAATTTGTTGAATAAGATTAAGAATGTAAGTACTATTTAGAAGTACCAGATTCAATCAAGTGCTTTCTATCTCATTATCAATTCACCTCAGCCTTTCGCAGCAGCTGGAAATAGGCTTCTCCCAAGCTGTCCATAGTATTCGTCTATATTTCGGATCAAGACGGTACCAGCCAACTTCTTCTTCTTTTAATAAATACTTTTTCTTTATTTCTTTCAGGTCGAAGGTCCATCTAACTGGCCTACACCATGCTTGCCGATACGTGGTCTCCACTCCAGGACTCGTTTGCTTCATCGGCGATCTGTCCTCCGACAAAAATAACCTTGCCACTTCAGCCATCTTAAGACGAACCTTAATTTTCGATCTAATAGAAGAAACCTTCTTTGACTTATTCTAACAGGTTTAAAATTATATAGTTGAACATCCTCAGCAAATAGAGACGTTTGCGTGGGTCGTGGTGCGCGGGCGCCAGCGCCAACATCACCCAAGCGGCGCCGATGTCACCCGAGCGTAGCCGACCTATTTGACCAATCGCCTGGCTGACAGCGGTTAAGTTGTCATATACATACACTAGAGGTTGACGTCATGGGTTCGCTTGGTGAAAATGTGAAATCCATGTTGATCTGAAAAATAAAGGAAAATTGTTTAGTTAATTGTTAGGCTCTTATCTGTCTATTTAACTTCAATTGAGTAGGCGTAAGTGAGTACATAGATTAAGGATATTTAATTTGGATACATTTTTTCATACAGCTACAATCATTTGAATACCTACTTTATCGTTATTTAGGACCACATTAAAAGATTAAAAACGGGAATGTGAGTATGTGACAGGGGTTACATTCTCACCTGGATGAAGATCAACGGACATATGTACACATGTTTGATATTAGATAATTTAGTTATGTACATGGCAACATTTTGATCGAAATCTCACACTAATGCGGCCTAGTTTGTTGAAATTTATTGTTTGATCTTCCTTACAAAATTAAATACATTTAGCAAACACTTTCTGCCGTACTATGTATATAATTTAAATGAAAAAATCTATTACGCGTCCACAGCACGTCAATGTGTTGTTTACTACATACTACTTTATGCATCTTACAGTACTGCTTCGTCTAGACAATCCCGTATTTATTAACCGACTGAGGAGGGTTATGTGTATTGTATTGTATAGCGGACTGGTGTCCGCAACTCCACGTCTAGGCGCGTATTTTGCGTGCGGGTAGGAAATTTATTCGATCCACCCTAGCTCCCCGAGAAAGGCCAGCAGTGCCTTGATGTTGCTGACGATCTCGTGGAGAGTACCTGGGTTACCGAAGTACTTTGCCCTGTATGTTGCAACCACCGGGCAGTGCAGAAGCACGTGGGCTGCCGTCTCGTCCTCCTCCATGCAGGCTCGGCACAGAAGGCTGTCCGTGACTCCTATGACAGAGAGATTTTTGCTAAAGAGGGTTATGTGTTCATCACAGTAGTTTTCAGTATTCCATGATCCGTCATTGGATCATGTTTCATCACACAGTTTTCATCTTTCAATTCCCAACTCAGCAATCTTGTCTCTGTAAGGTTCCTTGTTTGAAATATTTCAAAATAGACATCTCGTCATATTTTTTTTGCCTTACTTTATTTTCATCGATTGTCAGAACACTTGACAGGAGTCTTCCTTTATTTCTAACCATTGTCAATATAACATCATAACATTTTTTGTGATCGACCGCCCAGTAGCTTACAAACCATGCTATATTAACTTGCCTTTGTCAAAATTTATTGGCCAAAAGTTAATATTCGCATTCACCTCTCTTCGAAAATCTCCCTTTCAAACTACACATAACCATCATACAGTTATTTTTGACCTTATTGCGATGGTATAAAGGAGAGTTTCCCTTGGTTGGGGTGTTTGATAAGTTTGTCAAAAAATTACTAACAAAGAAATGTCATTATGATAATCTGTTTTCGGGTTCTATTAGTTGTTTGTTGTTTATAAATCGTTAAGTTGTTTAAAAATTGTAAAAGTATGTTTCTAAGAATAGTTGGAATTAAATTTTGAACTTCTTACTTAAGTAATTTGTAAGTTTTTAAGTATTTTTAACGGGCCGATACCTGGTCGAGGTTTTTGTGCGGTAAAAAATTAATGTGATGTAGCTTTTCCACTTCAGATTTGAGATTTCAATCTGCGTATTGTTTGAAATCTCAGATCTTGGCCGTATCCCGGTAATGGGATTTCGCTATTTTAAATTCAAAAAGATATTAATTATTATTGTCGGTTCAAAACTGTACCTAATACATACAGGGTGTAACAAGACCCTACACAAAGCCGTCTACCAAGCATTATGTACATAAAATAAGTAACTTTACGCAAAAATTATTGCTGGGGATTGACTTTTTTTTTGGGGTGAAAAGTCACGTTTTACGGTAGGACTCAATAAAACACACTCAAAACGTTGTGCTGATGGATGGATTGAATAGTATTTGCGTCATGGAGATGTTTTATGTAAAAATCTTACATTATAAACATGCATTTAAAAATATTAACTTGTGAAATTCGAGTAGTTGGAACTTTCTAGTTACGGAGATATTGGGGATATCTCCGTAACTAGAAGGTTTATTTATTCCCAGGTCCATACCTGAAAAAGAACAAAAAAAATATCGCAATGACGGGGAAAACAAGTGCCTTTCAGCTTCGTTAAGGGTCTTGTTACACCCTTCATTTTTGAATATCCTTTTTTAATTAAGCGGTGAAAAATGCCTAACGCATACCGCACCGTCCGGGGAGACGGTTTGGTTAGGCAGTGCTTTCACCCACTAAGAAACACCGCCGCGCGCCGTGAGCCTACTGTCGCCTTGGTGAATGGGCCTCGAGAACCGGTACGCATGACGTTCGCGACCCATCCAGCGCAGCCAGCGCGGGCACCAAACTCCTTTGGAGATGTACGGGCTGACCTGAGACATCGCCACCACTCGTGAGAGCCGGGCAATGCGACGACGATAGACTCCACGATCTGTCGCCCGCTAGCACCTCCTAGGGTATAAGGGCATAGGGCATAACGTCGCCCTGACCTCTAGCAACGGATTGCGACACCGTTTTTGAATATCCTCACTCAGCCTCTGTGCTGTAAATACACTTAGTCACTCCACAGTAGGATCTTTAATTTTTACCACACTTTTAATATTAATGCAGGCTCGCAAAGTCCAGTTACCGACTTAGAACATCAACCTTAGAAAATAAAGTAAACTAGCTTTGTAGAGAAAACACGAAATTATTTAATACTTTTACCCTCACCATTTTATCATGTTAATTTACAAGAACGACTGTTGGTAGCTTATATTGATAAACCTTAGGTTAAGGTCAGCGCGCGTTCGTTATCTGAGAGTGATCCATCGACACGTCGTGATTGACAGGTGATATAAAGGATGTGGGAGCTAATAAACTGCTTGCTGCTTTAGTTAACAGATGATTCAAGTGATGGTTAGAACCAGTAGTCGCAATACCAATTTCTTCATCATCATTATCCACGGCCCGACTTCAACCACTGCTGGGTATAGGCCTGCCTTTGCTTGTGCCAAGTCCACATTCTTGTGCCAGTCTCGTCCAGGATATTCCCGCGATGGCAACAATGGATACTTATACCAATGACCAATACTTAATGACAGTTTTTTACTGATTACGATTTGATTAACAAAAGTAATAATATCCATAACCTGTTCGATGTTTCGTAGTAGTACCCATTATTTTGTGT
The DNA here is from genome assembly GCA_947578425.1 of Eugnorisma glareosa. Classification (NCBI taxonomy): domain Eukaryota; kingdom Metazoa; phylum Arthropoda; class Insecta; order Lepidoptera; family Noctuidae; genus Eugnorisma; species Eugnorisma glareosa. The sequence continues at coordinate 9,765,266 of OX387960.1, read as the reverse complement.
GGACTATTTGTTGCTAAATGGATTGTGGAGGTAAGATAGACAGTCTCTCCATGTAAAACACTGGTTTTCAGTTGCATTCTGTAGAACTGGAAGCCGACCCCAAATTTGTTGCAAAAGGCTAGTCAGCTGATGGATAAACGTCTTGGGTCCTTTGTATGATCTATAAAAACTGTACATACCTTATGTATCTGCAGATCCGCAGATAATATATTTTTATTCCATGTATGGTGTATGTATTACTCACGGCTCATCGTGTGACCACACAAAATTACCAGTGCAGACCCTCGCGGCTCGGTAGCAAAGGTCAAATTGTAATTTAATTAATTCTACACATCTTGCATGCACCTTTTTTGGTAAGAAATGTAATTGGACAATCTTAATCGTGCACGGCTTCTATTGCACAATTTAAATAAGGATAAGCTAGAAGTTATTTAAGAGCACATCCTCAACTTTGTATTAAATAATTTAAGAAACTGGTTTCTATCATAGTTTCAAAGGGATCCATAAGCATGGGATTTTTCAACGGCATTTATGATGAACTTCCATACAAACTGTCATTCCCTTTTGTAGTACATATACAGCATGTAACAGAAAGGGTATAATCATATGGAATACTGTGGTACAGACCATCAAACTGAACAACTTTCTCTATGGGACCACCATCGAAATCGTAAAAAAAATAATCTGCTGTCCTATACAAAATTTCAATACCTACTCGACCCAAATGTATGGGACAGCTGATTATTTTTTTACGATTTCGATGGTGGTCCCATAGAGAAAGTTGTTCAGTTTGATGGTCCGTACCACAGTATTCCATATGATTATACCCTTTCTGTTACAGACTGTATAACATCCTTCTACATATCTTTATGGGGATAATATTCGAAAAATCTTCCTTGGGGTATGCTAATTCAATAAATTCATTTTTAACATCAAATACAGCAATTTAACACACATGCTGTAAGTATGTAGCATTTATCAAGTAACAAAGTAATATAAAATAATCATAATGATTTGGGGATCATAACAGCTGCACCTGTAATTTCTTTACCGAGTGTGATTCCACAGATTACTCCAAAAAACATGCTTTGACGTCAATGCAATCTAGACTAGGAATTCAGTTTTAGATGTTCAATGCGGAGAAAATAGCAAATGTATAAGTAAATTTACTGATTTCTGATAGATATAAGATGATTTGCAAGAAGTACGCAATAGTTAGCCAAGTCATTAGTAGTATTTGGGTGGTCTATGATTTTGAAATAAATATAAGGAAGTGCGCAAAACTGCAATTCATGTTTCTTTCTTCTTCATATTATTGAGCATTCTTTCCACACTGAGTGTTCCAAATAAAGCATTGCATATTTTAGGATTTTCAGGCTGTTATACATGTGGCCCATGTGGTCTCTCGGACCATGAAACTGAACCACCTTTGTTCTACGAGTTACTGAAATTCGCAAAAAAATGGACCTTGTGTTTTGTTTGGAACTGACGCGATCTGCTGATCAACATGTACGATAAAACTAAACAAAGTTCTGAAATTTCCAATAGTCATAGAATAAACGTTTTTCAGTTTCTAGGTCTGAAACACCACATGAGAGGACTTGTGCTTATTATGTTACAGCCTGTGTATGGAATCTCGTGAATAGCGATATGTTATGACTGATGAATTGACACTATTACATTTTCATATACAGGATGGAAGGAAAACCGACGCTAAAATGGTTACCACGTGATCAGTACATTTCTGAACTACACTGATCATTGTGGAGTATTTTCTCTGGTCCAACCAGAGTTAGGTGTAGATATGTATTGTTAATTAGAACGGCTATCTAGTCTCAGGAAGTGGAACACTGATGTTGTCTAGTATGGAAGTTGGGTGCCTTAGAAATCTATTCCTAGTTGAGGACTTTCCTGTTTTTATCCACCAAGAAAATTATTTAACATAACGCTAAGATAATCGCTGTCAGCGATAAGACCGCAATTGTAAGTTGTAACCATAGAATTAGCAATATTGTAAAACAGTTGAATCAATTTTGGTAAATTATAGTCACGCCTGTAATTCGTGAAGGACTAGGCAGAGGTGTACCTAATAGTAAAATTGCATTTCGCCAGTTATGTTTAAATCCCATATTATAGGGGCGAGCCTATTGCCATTAACCGGGCACAAAGCCAGACTGCGTGGCTGGATGCGCGTGGATATTCAGAGATTCCTGATAGGAAAACCCTAATAACACTGCCCGAGCTGGGACTCGTAGCCACTTCCTTAGCAGTTGTAACCAACGATGCAGTCAAAATTATTTTATCACGTAGAAAAATCACTCACAAGCATTGCCAACCGCATTCTCCCACAGTAGCTACTATGTTATATTTACATTTAACAAGGCGACCCATGGGCAATGATTGATGGAATGGATAGTTTAGTACATATTGAAGATTACCTTGTTAGTCTACGGGGCATACAGTCATTTTTATTAATCAAAATATTTACACTATTGCATACAAACAATCAGCATAGGAAAAGTATTGAAAGAGCAACATGGTGGTCAAGTAGCAAACTATTTTACAGTAAAATTGCATTATTATAGTGTTGTGGAATTCCTTGGTAGCCGCGGTACGAGAATGGACCCGCAGTCCCCTACATATAAGGTGGCAGTCTTACCACACGCCGATTACCTAATTCGCTGCATTTGGGGCGCGCGTGTGTGTGTTATGTCAATGTGTTTTATTTATGGCAGTGTACGAGTACGTTTGTGAATGTTGTATGTGGATTTATATCTGGAAAAGAAAGATTAGATTACCTGCTACTTTTCCCAACTATATTAGAGTCGGCTTCCAGGCTTCCAGTCACCGGATGCAGCTAAATACCAATATTTTACTTGGAGTGACTGCCTGTCTATGTCTAACTATGTCTAACCTTCATCTCAATTACTGGGTAACACGACACCCCTTGGTAAGACAGTCTGGTTGTCAGACTTTCGGCTTTCTGACGACCCTTATTGACTGTCAAATATCTACCGATGACAGCCGGAATAACGGTTTAGCGTGCTGTCCTAACCTCGTATATAACTAAAACTATTAAGGACCAAACCTCAAAACTAAGGACTACCGAACTTGAAGGTGAATTTAGAAGATTAGAATTTTATCTCCACTGACTCATAACAGCGTACGCACAATTCCTTTTTAAAAGAAACCAAGAAATGAAATACCATCATCAGATAATGTTATCTAAAGCTAGGACAATTAATACAAGTCTGAAATCGCCAACGTCTTGAGCAAGCGTGGCGATCAATGCCTTCTCTGTATGAGGACAGGCCTTTGCCAGCAGTAGGACAGTAATAGGCTGGTATTATTAAAGCTGGGACAGTCATCATTTGCCTAGCTTTTTCCCAAATAGTTTGGGGTCAACTTCCAGTCTAACCGGAAGCAGCTAAATACCAGTACCAGTATTTAACATGGAACGACTGCCTATCTGACCTCTACAACCCAGTTAGTACTGGGTAATACGATACCTCTTGGTAAGACTGGTGGTGAAACTTTCAGGCCGCTTACTACCTATAACGACTGTCAAAGATCTACAAATGGCAGTCGGGACGAACGGCTTAACGTGCTTTCCGAGGCACGCATCCAAAGACTAAATAATAAAATAAAAAATATACAGAAAAATAACAGTCAGTAAATCATAAGAAGCGTTTGTTGACTATAAAGTAGATACAAAACACAGAAATTATAATTAGGTTAAATTAGTTTAATCCCTTTAATAGGAAGTTAGTATTTTTATTATAAACAATTGAAGAATACTGACATAATGCAATATTGCTCACCCCCTTAAACAAGTAGCATGATAATATATAGCCTAACATTTGAAGAAGCCTTTAAGGAATATTTCTGCAAAATTTGAACATCTATGCAGCAGTTTTTGAGCCATGTCGGAACATCAATTTGGATTTTTACGATTTTATTATATGTAATAGATAATCACAGTGTACTTGTATTGTTACAGTTTACAAATGAATTAAATAATAGAATTTCAACAATAATTCAATGTCTAGAAATAATGTTTTGCCAACATTATTACTTTAATATACCTATATACTCTTGTACACGAAGTATCTTGGTCACGGAGAGGTGTTGTCTCGCAGATGGTTCGTGGTAAAGTATCCTCCACAGCGGTCTTCAAAAATGAGCTGCCACGGCACACCCCTCCTAACCTCCTCCGGTATGGAAATAGCAAGTGCGATAGCAAAGCTAAAACAGTAAACATAATCAAATCATGTTTCAGTTCTATTTTAATCACTATCAGAATAACTTTCTCTGTTAATCAATTCAAGTCAGGGGCGTGCCGTCCATAGAGGCAATTAGGCCTAGCCTACCCTACCATTCCTACCAACAACGCAACAAATGCATTTATTATAACTACATTAATCAAAAATAAAAAAATAAAACGCCTGTTATAATACTTAAAGCAACTTGTCGCGGCCGTGTGACGTAACTGGTAATAATATTACGAGTCTAGGCAAGGCCCCAGCCGGCCTAATTTCCATTGATAAATTTAAGCACACTGATAAGTATTTTCGTGTATATACACGGAAATACGAACGGCACACATAGTAAATAGGGGCGTAAACTCCTGCGAGTGTAGCTGGCTAGCTGGCCACTGATTGGCTGCCCCACAAAGTATTATCCGGCTAAAACGGTATGCGGTGATGCAATTATATTTGGTAGTGTTTTTTTCATTGACAAAATAACAATTGTATTTTTCTTAGAAGCCATATTTGTTTCATGTGACAAGCAAAATTTATTTCGTGATCTTGAATGTTTTGATTATTATAATATCTGACGGTTGTAATTCGTTTTGAAACGTACAGTAGTGTAAATATTATTTGTTGTATTTGTTTATTTACTTAAAAATGGTGTTCTGTTGTGAAGTTTGCGCTGATAATGTGTTTGTCAGAAGTTAAAAACAATAAGTATTCACGATTGTTTGATGTTAAGATTCAAGTTGTGTCTAAAGGAAAATGTGTAGATACCCGAATTACGAGAATTAACCCAAAATTCATCTCGTACTCGGTATTTCAAATGAATCTTTCTTCTGTTTGCATTGTCAGAAAATCGTGATTTGAACCTTGATTAATGTGGTGAGTTCTTGTATTTATAACTTTGGTTTTTACAGGCTTATTTTCAATGTTTGTTTTTCAAATATTCCGGTCAGACGCTCAAAATTGGGTACGGAACGAAAACTAAACTATTTTTTTTTGTTTACAGCGCCCTCTGTTTTATTTTTTAGGTTTTTTTGTAACGAAGCGATATCCTTCGTTCTTGTATTGACAGAATACCATTGAAATTCCTTATATTTAAGCTAGATGGCGTTGTTTCTCATTGGCGTTGTTGTTGCTTACTAAAAAGACGATGAAGAAGACTAGAAGACAGATGCGGGGGCCTGGGAGGGTTAGTGAATATATCAATAGATGTGACTACTTTGAGGGTCATCCTAAGTAGAGCGATGTGATGTTGCGAGTTTTTTTTTTTTTGCTTGGCCTGCCTGCCTTCGGGAAGCACCGCACGCCACTGATTCAAGTGGCAACCAATAACCCAATCATGCATTTCACATAGAAACCAAAGCAAACAGTAGCAAAACATTCAGTTATCAAAATGCTAAAGTTAACTAGCCAGCAGCATTGACCTCTACAACGCCACTTTACTTATACACCTATCTCCATCAACTGCCATACGATTTTCAACCTTAAAACGAACTTCATAAACAAAAGCTTCGAAGATTGATGACTTTTCAGTAGGTAAATGTATGTTTGTATTCAGGTTAGAACTCAAAGCTGTCAAGAACCGTTGGACCGTATAATGGAAGCTCCCAAGATACGTTCAAACTTAAGATGCATATGAAATTATCTTGGTTTTTTATTTGTGATTTATTTAACGATAGCATCATTGAGGACGTAGGCCTTGATTGTGTTAAGTTATTTGGTTTGGCAATCGGTAAAGAAAGAAAAAAACGATGGATGGACTGTGTGAAGGATGGTATGGCTAGAAAGGGGAGGTGACTGCTGAGATGACAAGTAACGGAGAAGTATGGAAGAAGAAGCAAACAAGCTGCGCTGAATGATGATGAAACGGTAAAACGATCTATCTATATCACATAGCAGAAGAAAGGATCTTCTTAAACAGGGAAGGAATGAACTCAAAGGTTTCCAAATGTGCCAAGATTGTCTCACAATAAGTTTCTACACTGAAATTCAAAGGAATGCCACCGTTATGATAAGTAAGTTTAAAAAATAAAATTGCATGATCACACAATGATAATGATGATGATAAAAAGCAAAATGATGATGATCTATAGCCAAGTCAGAGGCCCATGGGCGGTATAAAAACTCTGACACTAGGTTAGGCACTAACCACACGTTATAAAAGAAGGCAATGATAATTACCAAAACCAGTTAGATACCAAGCTGTAAAACAAACAAATCCGAAGCGGATATTATGACTAAGGGCCATTTTACAAAACGTATTTTTTTCTAACTAACGCGTCTCCACGTATCTAACAACCCTGATTCTTTTGCCAATACCTGTACATTATATTAAACAAATGCGTCTTTAAATTCTCCATTAATCTTCGGAAAGCATATTTAATATCAAGGTGGTCACCTTCTAAAACTTACCGCCACATCCGAATTAAATCCCGGCCGGAGGCCGGATTACAAAAATCCGATATTTCTGACCAAGGACCATCCAGCGGTCACTTTTACTAACAAAAAGAACTTCAACAATGTTCTTGAGGTGTCGGCTCTACAAACAAACATACAAACCATTTATGCTCTAGTGCATATCCATTACATGCAACAATTGTATTTAAATCCTCACTAGGCTGCCGATACGATATCGCCTTTGCCTCGCCGCAAATTAAAAAAAAAACTTTGGCGCCGAATTCTAAGTGACCATTGGTGCGTTTGAATTTTGAAGGCGTATTAGGCTTATTGTCCATCCGTAGACAAATAATGCAGAGGAGTGATTGAATTTGTAAGTAGATAGTTTGTTAGTTTCTTTTTTCAATAGATAAATGCTTAGATTTTGCCGATACAGGCAGAACAAAAATTTAAGTAGTGAAAGCTATACGCAAATTTTCAAAAAACTAAAAGCTTGTCTTATATTTCTTTTACCGCGCCTATGGCTAATCCTGATTGGCTGACACTGGATTTTCCTTATGAAAATTAGTTACATTGGAAGAATCTATGGACAACCATTTAAAAACGCAGCACACGTTTTTTCAGCTAGACAAGTCTATTTTAAGACCTACTTCAGTTTTAAAGTGTGGATGATTATCCATGATCCTTCACGCTTCAGTTGACCTCTACACCATCTAATCGTTGGTGTTAGTCCCACATTCCGAGTAATGGTCACGTTCACTGGTTTTCAATCGATTACGAAGGTGTAATGGATGACCAGCTGTATGCACACAATGGTCTGCAAGATTTTCTGGAGTGATGCCTCTCAATAAACACAATGTGGAGATTTTGATGGAGTGGGTATGTAAGTGCGTCGATTGTCACTTGTGAGTATGCCAAAGATTATGAAAAATACAAACATACATACATAAACTCTAGCCGCTGTTTTCTCTTGAAGGTGGTCAGAAGCTGCAGAATGTTATCGGTTATGACAAAATGTGTGCTTGAAAAAAGTGCTTAGCTTAGTACTTTGCACATAGGAAATTTTATCTGATCAATATAAAAGTCATAGATGATCTACATAATTTAAGATTATGTAATCAGTTTTCATGACAATCGAAGTTTAAGAAGAATAAATCATATTCACCTTTGCACCTCTAACTTTCCTTCGTTATCCCAAGATTTGATAACTGGCGTATGCTTTATAAAAAGGATTCATGTATATAATGATAGCTACATTTGGTGACTTCAATAGTGTTTTCATTGTCCAAGCAAACTGCAAAAAACGAATACAAAATTGCAATAACAATGTTGCCAAAAAAAACATTACATCCCCCATACCTTGTGTAACACGCGTCCTGGGAGGTTTCGGCACTTTGTGGGATTATCCCTAGTGTATCTGCAATCCTTGCATTGTGGTGCAGGGCAGAGGAGCCGCCGCAAACGACTGTCGGCTCTGTACACTTGTCGGCTAATAGAATGGATTTAGATTTGGTTTTTGGGACTGATACTGCCGACACCATCACCATGGGGCACCGATCCTAAGTTGTCTTGGATCGTCTCTGCGTTGCTGTTTACTCAATAATAGTAATTGCTCTCGATTTTGACAGAATATAACCAATTAAACCGCATTAGAACCACATCGGGAATTGAGTCCTGAAAAATATAGAGATTTTTCTGTAAGAGTCTCGGCTACTACGGTCCTTTTTAGGGTTCCGTAGCCGAATGGCAAAAAACGGAACCCTTATAGATTCTGTCTGTCTGTCTGTCCGTGTATGTCACAGCCACTTTATTCCGAATTATTAGGACTACACAGTTGAAATTTAGTAGGTAGATGTATTCTGTAAACCGCTTTACGATTTTGATACAAAAATAAAAAAATAAAAAATTAATATATAGGTCTTTATAGATAGGTCTTTAAAAGTGACATTGAGGTTTCTAAAACCATTTTCTCTCAAAGTCAATCCTTTGAAAGATAGACACTTCCAAAGTGGTAAAAGGAGCAAAATTCTGAAAAAAATATAGGATTATAGAACGTAAAAAAATTGTCAACCAAAATTGGTTTGAATAAGATTTATTGACGATGATGTTAATTTATTGAGATATGGGATTTTTTCATCAAACTGCAGCAACAACTTTGTTTTTCATTAATATACTATGAAAAACAAATTTAGTTTTGTTGTTGAAATATTTTTATTATATTGTTTGCTGCTACGGAACCCTATGTGCGTGTGAATACGACTCGCACTTGGCCGGTTTTTTATAATAGTAGGAGGTATGCAACTCAGTTAGACATTTAGAACTAGATCTAGTCTTCATGGGGAAACCCCCTAACCATAAATCTTCTAAATACTAGATATATTTAGAAGATTTATGGTTAAAGAAATTTATTTCACAATCAGTAATTACAAGGATTTCACTTATTTGAGAACAGTTTTAGAACATAAAATATTAATTACACGAACTTTGACATACAAACTAAGTAGGTAATGTAGATTTAATTGTCTCAATCTGATATTTGACGCTTAGCGCTATTATTGAGATTAAGACGTACAAACAAAAGTGATACAACAAATAGCTAGGGATATAAAGGTATATTTTTTAGACACCATTACCTCAAATTCAAAGCTTAACTCATTTGAGATGCTCACATTATAACAGCAAACATAACCACAGCCAAAGCTAATGATATACTTGACACAAAAACGATTCGCTAATATTAATATTAACACCGTCATATAAAAGTTGAAATGAATCTCAATTAATAAAAGGAGATCCATCGAGGTTTTTACAAGCAAAAGAATTTCTTTGATGCGGCACAAGTAGAAAGTATCAATGTAACATAAGCTTAATTATCAATTGAAAATCTTCGTAATGAATGCTTGTATAGTGCTTCTGGGGATGTAGGGTTGCCAGATATTGGATCGATTAGGTACTTTTTTTCTTCATATCATCATATATCCTTATTATTATTTACTTTATTCACTTTCTTTACATGTACAATTTTAATTTTCAAATATTTCTTAAAAAAAAACACTGGCACAACACATTGAAAAATAAATAAAATAGTAGGTATCGGGAACAGAGAGGAACCTCCTAACAATACGAGCCGTGTTCAGGAGTACAACTTTCTGAATCAAGCCCTTGATCCAGCTGACTAACGAGAGCTTCCTCAGGTATTGGTCGAGGCTCTTGGCAATTAAGCCATTGACTGAAACGACTATCACAATGACCGCTGAGCTCACATCCCACATGTCGACAACCTCGCGAGCCAAGTCAAGATCCTTGATTTGCTTATCTTTCTCGGCTTGTCCTCCTAGGGCGTCGTCCCGGCGTTGCCAATCACATCTGCCTCGTAAATACCTTTCAGCAATCAATCATGAAGAAACGACTAATAGAAAAAACCAGATAACAATCGCGAACTGGAAATCGAACCCAGGATCTCTAGCTCAGCAATAGGACTTGCAACCACTTGAACAACGACGCAGTACAAGATCACTTAAACAAGCATGGAAAAAGCATAACTCATCAGCACCAACCCTAGTCGGGCGTCTTATTCGGTAGCGCACAAAGCCAAAGCGGTGAATCAAAGATGGCGGCCTGTTTGAAGCGCGCGCGCACCGCTGACCGCTCTCTTTTCAATATCGCCTTTTGATTTGCCGTTTCCCAGTTTTGTTAAGGCGAAATAAATAAAGTATTTGTTGTTAATGTTCAGTAATTGATACCGTACGGTACTTGGCTTTGGATGTTTTTCCTTGTATTGAGTATGAACCCAACAGGGTATATAGGTATAGATCAAATTCAGAGGATTGCGGGTAAGACTTGGTTGAGACTCGCGCAGACCAGGGAAGCATGGCACTGAAGGGAGAAGCCATGTGCTCATGCAGAGGTTCAACAAGGCTGGTAATGACACGACGGTTGGCGTCGTGGCTGAGCGATTGGATGCTGCGCTGCATGACGCGGGTTCCCCGCACGGTTCTAATATTTGAATGGCCTACAGGTAGTTGTTCCAGGTCTGGCTGTTTGTGTATATGACTTTAAATGTTTGTAAATGCACCCAGGATGCAGGAAAAAATTTAGTGTGGGGCAACGTTAAAAAATAATATAATGATGATGAGTATGAAGTATGAACTTATCTTTCCAGAAGAAAGAAATAAATTTTGAAAAGCTATAGTACACCAGGTACTTACTCTAGGAACTGCATTATAACTGAGAGCAGCAGTGGCCCATTGGTGGCGGCCCCGACTTACGTACAGTAAGTTGTGGGTTCGAACCCAGGCAGGCCCATTACTTTGTGTAATTTATTTCATCCCCATTGCTCTCAAAAACGGTGAAGGAAAAAATCATGAGGAAACCGGTATGTCCTAGGACCAAAAATTTGAAGACATGTAACACCTACCAACCCGCGTGGTGGAGTATAGCGCATTCCCTCTCATAGAGAGCAGGCCGTGTGTCCCAGCAGTGGAAACATTATAGGCTGATTATGCATATGCTATTATGCTAGGAACTATTACTAAACACACACTGACAGACACCGCGGCATAGCGGTCGGTGGGACCGCTGCCATACACGCCGTGTTTGTCACCAAGCCTCCATAGTAATCCATACACATCACAACACTGACGACCGTGTCTATAATATACATGGCGAGTTACCTTAGTTTTTCAATGCAGAAAACGTGTGTGTACTACCGCATTCTATTATTCAGCAGCTGTGTGCATGAAATTAACGATTATGATAAAGGTAATGCGCACAATAATGTTGGGTTCAACTTCCAGTCTAACTCGATGCAGTTAAATACCAATATATTACATAGAGCGACTGCCTATCTGACGTCCACAACCCCATTTGTACTGGGTAATACGATACCTCTTGTTAAGACTGGTTGTCAGACTTTCGGGACACTGACTACCTGTAACGACGGAATGTCAGATCTACAATTGACAGCCGGGACCAACTGTTTAAGGTCTATCCACACGTATCAGAGCCGTGCCCGGGTCGTGACAGGGCCGTGGCCGAATGTATGTGTACACTGAAGCTTCGTCGCCGGCCTGGGCACGGACGTGTGTGAACGAGTTCATTTAAAATGTACATACCGATATTTTTTTGAGGGCACGGTCCGTCCACGTCCTGGCCACGGCCCTGATATATGTGGACAGACCTTTAACGTGCTTTCCAAGGCACAGAGATAACTCTAGGCAAGCACAGCTTAACCTCGAGGTCGAACGGCTGTAATATTTAGCTACGAGCTCCTCCTGAACACATGGAGACAGACCCATACTAATATTATAATGCGAAAAATAACTCTGACTGTGAGTCTGTCTATTACCTTTCCACTCGTTTACCTATGGCTAAACGGATTTGGACCCGGGTATACCTTGAAGAATAATAATTTGAATACTGGGCTTTGAAGTTTTTATCCCGGAAGGATTAGGCAAGCAATAGCTATCCCCGAAGAGTTAGGCAAAGGTGTACCTAATAGTACACACACATTTCGCCAGTTATGTCTAAGTCCTATGTGGGAGCGAGCCTATTGCCATCAACCGGGCACAAATCCAGACTCCGTGGCTGCTACTGAGAAATTTCTGACGGAAAGACCCAATAACACATTGCCCAACCTGGGAATCGAACCCTGGACCTTATGCTCAGCAGTTGCGCTTGCGACCACTGGACCAACGAGGCCGTCATTACTTTGTAGAACTAGTATATTCCCACAGGATAATTTCAGACCCCTCGAGAGCCCGAGAAGAGCGGGCCAAACGGCTACGTACGTTATATCAATAAAAGAATTCCTCTACTTTCGTATTTAGTTTAAAATTAAAACAATCTCCAATTAATTCAAAGGTAGTTTATGATGATGCACGCACATACCTACTTGTAATACAACTGACACGTAGCATTGTGCGCGGTAGACAGTAGATTATCTCCACAAACAGGGATTGGCCCCTCGCTGTGCTCGTCAGGCTCCCGTGCTTGTGCGCATACGCAGGTAGTGGTAGCAGAAAAAGTTTAAGCAATACTGCAGAAAATAACATTTTGTTTGAAATGCTTCATGTTTGGGCTTCATGTTTGGTGTATACTAAAATGAGTAACTATAAAAAAATTGGAAACATATTGAATTTTATTTTAACAGTCTGCCATTTTTTTTTTCTTATCTGTATCTGTCACATCACGTAGGAAAATTGAGCACTGACCACCTTAACAGTTTCTTTCAAGCTGGCAAATAAGACCATCATCATCTGCTACCTGATCAGCTACCTTATTTCGAAGATCAACAAAACCACTGACTCCCTTGAAAAGGACGTGACCAAAGGACTAGCAAAGAGAACTGTGATAAACCAGCGTCTAACTGTATTTAATAAGGCAATTTCTCATAAAACATAACATATCATTCATTTATTCTCAGGCAACTTTGGCCTATAGATATAAAGGGTGGACCTCATTCTGAGCCCCCTAAATATACATTTTTCATCGGTAATTTAAAAAAAAAAACCAGCTGTTCCATATATTTTGACCGTGTAGGTTGCACTTTTGTAGGGAAGAGCGGATTTTATTTAAAATTTATATAGATTACCGATGAAAAATTTTTATTTTGGCTCAGAATGATGTACTGAGAACTGTGTGTGCGATGTACTGTGTGAATGTTACAGCACCATGCTGAGATACTTTGGACTAATTTCGTTACTTTTTTGTTTTAATTTTAGTTTTATTAATACGTTTATAATTTTGTTGTACCAACTGTAAATGTAACCATTTTTTTGTTTGATGTTTTGTCCTGTGCGGGCTAATAAATACTTTTTCTTTCTTTTCTTTCTTTACTTGTCGGAGTATCAGGATTTATTCCACTAGGCTTCTTCATCATGTGGGCAGACAATGGGTTTCGTGCTATGAAAAGACACAGAGCGATACACTGTTTCTAGCAACAAAGATTACAACTTAACAAAATAACACGGGGCACAATGAATCGGGTACAGTTCCAAGAGGTGTTAACTCGGCCGCGATCAGACACTGAATGTCGCCCTGACTCAGAGTTTGTGACCAACAGGGCTGTGTGACAAGCACGGTGTGGTGTGGGTAGGCTTGTAAGTAGGTCGCGTGATGTCACCACCGCGTACTGGTGATTCATTTTAAGCCCGTACCAATGACCGTCTCCGACATACTGAATACGTGGTAACCGTTGTGCGTCTGTGTCCCCTCCACCCTGTTTAAAATTCCCAATTAAATTGTTAAAAGAAAAGCATAACCGTCCTTCTGGCGCAGTCGGGTAAAAATCAATTATAAGCTAAGCTTATCGGCTGCCAAGAACAATACCTATTCATGACAGATTTGAATACAATGAATTAATGATACAAATCAATATAACCCTCTAAAAAGGGTGTAAAAAGACCCTTAACGAAACTGAAAGGCACTTGTTCTCCCCGTCATTGCGATATTTTTTTTGTTTTACACCATACCAGGGAACCTTTTAGTTACGGAGATATTGGGGGTCAAAGTTCCAACTTTTTCACAGGTTTTTTTTAATACATTTTTTTTACTTTAAACACCTTCACGGCCCCCGTACTATTCAATCCATTCATCAGCAAAATGTTTTAAGTGCGTTAAATTGAGCCCTACCGTAAAACGTGATTTTTCACTCCAAAAACAAAAGTCCTTTCCCAGCAATTTTTTTTGCGTAAAGTTACTTAGTTTGATATACAGAATGCTTGGTTGACGGCTTCGTTAAGGGTCATGTTACACCCTGTATCATTCCACTTGTTTTACTACCACTCCCCAACTAAGCGCAGTGACAGTGCTGAGGTCTTCAAGCTGTTAGGAGCACACCAGTTCATCTGCAACCCGCGATCCTACTGGAATGTGGACATGTGATTACTTATTAATTATGAAGGTTTAATCAAGTGGCTATCTTTCTTTTATACCTAGGGTAAGAGCCCTGCATGCTCTTGCTAGGTCGATTTATCTAATGGATTGTATTTGTGCAGACAGTCATGGGGTCATTGACAGCAAATTTTTAACCCCCGACGCAAAAAAGGGGTGTTATAAGTTTGACAGCTATGTGAGTGTGTTTGTCTCTGGCACCGTATAGTTCTTAAGCGAGTGAACCGATTTGGATCACAAACATAGGTGGGAAAATGAACCGATTTTGATAAATTTTACGATTTCGATGGTGGTCCCATAAACTTGTTCAGTTTGATGGTCCATACCACACTCTTCCATATGACTATACCCTTTCTGTTACACGCTTCTAGGTGATGATGATGAGGTACAGCAGAATAGGACATCGTACTTCTTACTAATACTCTAATGCGAAAGTTTTTGAGGATGGATGGATGAATGTCGCCGAAAAGGCAGGGTATGCCGGACACAAGCATGCAACTGTGCTCACTCCCATAATTTCTTCATGTTTCTCGGACCATACCTGTATAATAAATTAAACAACACTCTTAATATATATCCTCTAACGAAATATAAATGTAAAACCTCAGTCACTACATATTTGAAAACTTTAGACTACCAGGAAACAGAAAAACTGTTGACCCCTCTCAGATAGACAATCTCCTCTAGCTAACCATCCTCTCTGCTGCTTTTAAATACTATTGTACTCGAACCGCAGTCTTCCTACAATCTTGCTCGCACCAAATTTACTTTCAACCATCCTCACATCACAGTCACATAATCAACCTCCTACACATAGACACCTAATCACATTTCGATCATACACACTCTCTAGATACTCACACACGTTCTGATATTTCCACAATAAGTTTGTATTTTTTTTTTTTTTTTTTTTATTTTTTTTTTTTTTTTTTTTTTTTTTTATGTTTTTAGTTTGTATTTTAAATTAGTTTCCTGCACTCTTCTTAATATGCATAAACTATTCCATTAAAGTTAGCAGGCAAATAGCTGCGGGAGGGCCCTGGTGACTTGTAATACAGGTTTCTATAGAGACCTACTTCAAGCACCAGTCTCTCACAAAGTTAATTCCTTGTTCGTGCTCCACTGTAACCCTAGCATTAAGTAACTTGTGTAGAGAAAATAAATGATATTTATTATTATTATTAATGTGTGTAACTCTTTCACGCGAAAACTACTGAACCGAGTAACATATAGCTTCTACACCAGAATGACACAGGCTAAAATTTACAAAGATGTGTAATAATGAATTGACGTGGGCGAAGACGCGGCTGGAAGCTAGTAAATCATAATAATACTAGCCACTCCTATTAATACTAAGCAGAGACTAAAGACATGAAAGTCAAAAAGTAAATCTTGAAAACATGACGGACCGTTTTTATTTGATCTCACTGAAACTTATTTTACTTAAAGTGACAAAAACTCGAAAAAGTCGTTTGTTTTTGGTTTGGGTGGTTACTTTACCGTTTACTTTTCAAGGTCTTGTTTTGAAGAGTAGCTATTCTTAGAGCCTTTTCAGTTTACCTATCTTTTTTAAAAGTATTGGCACTGTTATCATCCACAGACAATTCTAAGTCACCACCCTGAGTTCTCATTCTTGCCGCTGTGTCCGCCCGGAGTCCGCCCGGAGTACCAGCGACCCAAGAACTGGCTCCATGGCGACACACAAGTTTCAGGATTCTCTAGGCCTTTAGTTATGGGTAACGAATGAAGTTCATTATTTCCAGTCTGCTGGGAGTACCAGCGACAACCACCTAAAAACTGGTTCCAAGGCAACTCACAAGTTACAGGATTCTCTAGGCTTTTAGTTATGGGTAATGAATGAAGTCTGGTTTTGGTAAAGTCTGGACAAGCAGGGCGATGCATCGACTGTTCCGCGTAGAACCGGACTGGCATATAGGAGTTCTTGATAAAAGACGTCGAATGATTAATCGTTTGGCAATTGACTGACTTGCAGGACTCATGTCTAGAAGCCAATCCTGTCTCTTCCGGGGTCTCCTTGGCATCCGTTCTGAATCTTCGAACTTCATTCGAGTGGTCTTTACCGGGGCCATAGCCAAAGCATTTGAGATAGTTCACTACCGGAACGACCGTTTGTTTAAAAATCGTTGCTGTTATAACTGACACCATTTTGATATTTTTACCCAAAATGGTATCACAATTTACACGAATTCTTCCTTGTGAACAGCTACTCTCAATTTGGCCTCTAAGGAAGAGACACAAATAATTAAACGGGAACTAAGAATTTTGTTGTATTTTTTGCAGTGTTCGATATTTTCTGACAAATGGAACAGTGACAGTTGGTGAAGCCTGACCAGAGATTTTATTGTTTATACCAGGGGTTCCCAAACTGTGCGCCGCAGCGCCCTGAGGCTCTTCTGTTTACTATTCTCCGCCGTATTCGATAAAAATCTAATTCTCACAAGAGTTAATTTCATTTTCACGAAAAACCTTTCGAAGCTCACTTAAAAATAAAGGTATAGGTTTTTAAAATACTTCGCGAAAATTTTTCGTGAACCCAAAATTCTTTCCACGCACAAGATCCACCAGAATTCACTTCGTAAGAAGAGAGTCTCATTGAATTCTTGCGACAGCAGCCTTAAAACAAGGCTCACGTGTTGCGATTTGGTAGAGTTTTGGATATTGATCCAAAATGAATATCAAACTTTAAATTCAAAACCCTTTTTTTCGGATGGTAAATCATTAAATGACTCCTCCCGCTCTGGGCGGAGCAGGAGGGAGTGTCAGACTTCTACTGACTAAAACCCATCCATGTTCCTTCATCGCCCTTTGTGTTCCGGGGCCACGGTATCTCTTTCGAACAGTCCCGCAGCCCCGGCAGACAGCGGCCCTTGCGGACCCCTTCCTATTGCTGACATCTCTTTGAGGCGCGCGTGGAACGCGATCGCGCCGTCGACACGGCCTGTCGTCATAAGACGGACGGACGGCGAGCTAGCCCATAGCTCACCGTCCACAGGCCCGCGCCTACGGTGGCCGGGAGTCACCACGTGGCCCCCGACGCCCGGTGCGTCTCCCACGGTGGCTGGGAAGTGAGGTTCTCTCCCTCTCACGTTCCACCGCCTCCTTCGCTAGCATGACTGCTTCGCAGAAGGAGGCGACGGCGACCCATTCCGTCTCGCTCCGGACCATGGATTCAACCAAGGCAGGACGCGAGAGGTCGCCGCAGCCGATCGCCGCTACGAGGGCACGGCGGTGCTCCGTCCAAGCGGGGCAGACCTCCACCGTGTCCTCCACCTGTCCTCCGGTCGATCCTCACAATTGGAACACCCGGGCGTTTCCTCTCGCCCGATCCGGTGCAGGTACCTCCCGAAACAACCGTGTCCGGTGAGGACCTGCGTCAGGTGGAAGGTGAGGACGCCGTGGCGCCTCTCAAACCACTCCTCAAAGAGGGGACTTATCGCCACTAGTGTGGCGTGCCCTGCACGGGGTTGCGACAGTTGTTCTCTCCATGTCGCCATGGGATCACGCCGGAAGTCTGTCCGCTGAGCGGCAATTTGCAACGGCAGCGGAGTTTTCCCCCGGCGTAGAGCCTCCGCGCGCCATTCGTGCAGGAACGTGCACGATCCCCGCCAAGAGCCTCCGGCAGGAGGCGTTTGGACCCCCAGGTTGGGCAGGAGCCGCCTGAAGGCAGCCCCGACCCGTTCCAGTTTTGGAGCCAAACGTCGGATGTACTCCACGAAGTTCCACCGGCTGTCGAGGACGAGTCCTAGGTACTTCAACGTCGACTCGACGCCGATGGAAACCCCTCCTACCGTCAGTAAGGATCCCGGCGGTAGCGCATTCCGAGGTCAATGAAAACACATGGCCTCGGACTTGTGCAGCGCCACCTCGAGACCCAGTTGCCGGATCCGCTCATTCAAAACCTCTAAGGCGCGAATTATACACAAATGACGTAAGGTAACGGCGGCACGGCGCAGGAATGATGCCGCATCAAAACGTTTTTATTTAAAATGTAAGTAGGCGCGGCGCAGGCACGCCGTTCTTTTTTTTTCATTATAAATTCCACGCTTGCGCTGCACCTGCGCCGCGCCGCCACCTTGCGCCGTTTCTGTGTAATTCGCGCCTAAAAAATCTCATTCCTCTTGCAACATGTTTTTTATATGAAGCGTCATTTTCAAATGTATTCTTGTGTGTCAACACTGTTATAAAAACTCTGCTTGTTCGTCTAGCTAGGGCGCCGAGGCAAAATATTAAACCTGTAAGTCGGCCCCGAACTGAAAAAAAAAAGTTTGGGAACCCCTGGTTTATAGTCATAAATGAAAATTATTTGAGTTGCGCGCAGCAGTCTATTTCAGCAGTCACCTTCTTTCTAACCATATCATCACATAGATAGCATCATATATCATATCATTCTTCACACAATCCATCCATCATTACGCGCCATCATTAGACGCCTACGCATGTTCTAAAAACACGTTCTGGTCTTGTCTGCTCGATGTTGTAGACTTTTGTCGACTGAAGAATAGAAACATTTCTTTTCAGCATTGTTAACATCGTCATGCTTATGACGATAGACATCTTTCTACAATCTGTCATTTTATGTGTTCTTCCGTCGAGAAAACCCGTTTATACGGTGGTCACGTTGCGCGATGTTTGCTCGTGCTGGTCAAGTCCAATACAGGCTCTAGTCTATTTGTACAGTTTCGCCCGCACAGGTCGGCCTCTTCGGTAGAGTGTAGCATTTTTAGCCTGTATAAGTTACCGTACAAAAAGTCTAATAAGTACTTTGATGGTTTCTTTCTGGACTTGTTCTCTTTTTCGTTTTTACATTCTTGCCACTGAAATAAAAACGGCGGTTGTGACAAAAGTCTTTCAGCTCCGACTATGAGTACTGTAGGTAGGTTTAACAGAAATTAGTAGTAGGAACTATTTTGGTTACTCGTTTAACATAATATGTTCGATAAGGTTTTTTAACCGACTTTCTTCAAAAAGGAGGAAGTTCTCAATTCGGTTGTTTTCTTTTTTTTTATGTTTGTTACCTAAGAACTCCGTCATTTGTAAACCGATTTTAAAAAATTCTTTTTCAATACACTTTCTCGAAAACTGGTTCTAATCGCACTACGATTAGGTTCAACATGCAATGTATTTCACACGCGTGCGATTTTTAATATTTTTCCGCACACGTGCGGAAATAAAAATTTCCACAGCTAAGTAAGGGTTCAATAACTATATCTTTAGTCGGCGGTGGTTTTTTTTTAATCCCGGCAAAGAGATAGTGCGTCTTTACGGATTAAATATTTTTCGAGTATTTAAATTGTGTTTATAAATAGAATATCATAGATAAACATGATTATTTAAAACAAATAGTTATTTTTATGAACAAATTAACATCTTATTGTGTTCTAAATAAAAAAATAAAATTAAAAAAAAAAACATTTTTTTTCATAGTAGGCTGTATACGGCATCATACCTTTGCATCTTCTTCAACCTGGCGAAAGTAAAGCGCGGCAAAAAAGCAAATTAAATCATAGTTTCATATTAATTCCTGACAAAAATACTTTCCGTTCTAATATTTTATTTCTTCGAAAGTGTATTGAAAAACGTCGTTTGATACGCGTGGGGATTTGTTATTGCAGTTCTCGGCTCCATAACACCCTTTCAGATGAAAATGTACTATTTTCATCTGAAAGGATATGCTTCCCGATTGGTCCCATAGAAATTTCATCAAAATCGGTTTAAGAATTTGGTTGTTTTCCTCACGTTAATTGTCACATCACGCGACGTCGCGTGCTGGCGCTCTGATGTACATCACGCGACGTCGCGTGATACTTGCTAGTTAAATTTGACACACTTCCCGATTTCTGATTGAGCTGAAATTTTGCACGCATGTGTATATCGCAAGACAATGCAATATTATGATGACATGGAGCTGATCTGATGATGGAGCTGGAAGGTGGCCATACGAACTCTGGAATAAAACGACGCAACGCCGTCGAGTTTGGGCTCGTTTGATTTGTCTTGACAAGTACTGTAGTCCTAAATGGTAACCAGGGTCTGGTGATGGAGCTGGAAGGTGGTCACAGGTAGTCCGTAATAAAATGACACAATCCCATCGAGTTTGGGCTCGTATGGTTCGCCTTGACGAGTACTTTGGTCCTAAATGGTATCCAGTGTGTGATGATGGAGCTGGACGGTGGCCATAGGAACTCCGTTATAAAACGACAAAACCTCATCGAGTTTGGGCTCGTATGATTCATGACAAGAATTTGTGTGGTATACTACAACTAAAAAGGGTAAAATAAAAAAACTTTCTACGAAAACAAAACCGACTTCTAAAAAAACACTAAAAAAGTCTAAAATAACTTTACTTTCGGAAGTCGGTGTCTTTGTTTGTATCTTTTTTGCCACAGACTTCCGAAAGTAAAGTTATTTTAGACTTTTTTAGTGTTTTTTTAAAAGTCGGTTTTGTTTGAAAGTTTTTTTATTTTACCCTTTTTTTTAAAAGAAACTTACGATACACGTTATACTTTCTAACCATCATATAATGTGTGTCATATTGTGAACGGGTTGGCAACCTTTTTCTAACCAGTCGTTTATTGTTTACTAACGACCTGCCCCGGCTTCGCACGGGTGCAATCTATCTTCTATATATTACATATATAAATAAAACGAGAAGTTCTGACTGACTGATTGACTGACTCATCAACGCCCAGCCCAAACCCTTGGACCTAGAAAGCTGAAATTTTGCTCAGAGGTTTCCTTTATAATGTAGACAAGGAATAAGGAAGGATTTTTCTAATTTCAACCCCTAAGAGGATGAAATGGGGGTTAGAATTTTCTGTGAAACTTTTTATTCTCTTGGTTGATTGACTCGAAAATTGGTCTTCAATTAAAATTAGGAGACACGTATATTACAGTTTTTTCCAAAATCGTCCCCGACGAGAGAGGAGAAGACTCAAAAACGACTTCGCAACTGACGTAGACGGGCGCATGGCGCGCTGTGTGACGCAGGGGTTGGAGAGTTTCGAAGCCAGCCGATGAGGGGCGCCACCTGGGGGTGGCCGGTCGCGGGGCAGCCTGTCTGGGCTCCTCTTGCGAAGAGGCGGATGCAGCTGGCGGCTCCGACGCGGAGCGTAAGGCCAGGTTTGCTAAGGAGGTGGAGGCCGCTATAAGGGGCGTAGCAATGAAGAAGTTGCCTTCTTCAAAGCTTAGGGCCATACCTGCGGCTTCCGCCTCCATCATGGCGGCAGCGGAGGCCAATTACGCGGGGCCTCCGCCGAGCGAAGTGGCCAAACTGAGGGCGGAGGTCGCCCGCCTGACGGCCGCCACAGAACTTCTCCAAAAGGAGAATGGGAAGCTGATCCATAGATGTTAAGATACATTCTTCAAACGGATATTGTCCTTAAACTCTGTCGAAATTCTATAGAAGAAGGATACGCTGATGCATCAGGCCTGCCATTTAACTGAGACGGTGCCTTAGGGACAGTTTCAACCAACCGGAAGAATCTTCGTGCACTTTTGTTGATGTTGATGTATGATTGGATCTGTTTTGCGTTTAAGTATTAACTTGGACGCACACGTATCCTCGAGCACGCGCGAGCTGATTCTAGTGTAGTACTTGCGGTAGTGTGATGCGGAAGAATGAGAAAAATGTTGAGGAAAAGTTGGAGTATGAATGTGGATGTGTATAATAGTATAGGAAGACCGAAGAAACGATGGATAGATTGTGTACAGGAAGATATGGCAAGAAAGGAGGTATCTGATGAGATGACGAGTATTAGAGAAGTATGAAAGAAGAAGAGATGATTCGCCGACCCCAAATAAATTGGGTTACGGGCAGGAGAATTATGATGATGTAGCTTACCAGCACCGTGCAGGAGGGTAAGTGAGCGATGGACCTGTTGTAACACAGATGCTTTGGTCACACATCATTTTATGCAGCAATAAAGAACTGGAATAAAATACCACACCACTTTTACGGCGTCGTCGGTGGCGCAGAGAAAAAACAAACTAACATAAATAGAATTTTTATTTAATGGCGTTTTGAGTTCAATTTAAAAAGAAGATCCCAGTAACATAATTATCATTCTCTGCCCTCAGGATTGTGGAGTGTAGGTTTTTCCTTCTTCTTTTTATGTTCTTCGATCTGTTGTTTGACCCTTTGTGTCAGAAGGCCTTCGCTCCTCATAGGCTCAGGGTTGACAAATCCAGGCATGGTCACAGATTCTTTTTCTTCTCGTGCCTTAATGTCTTTATCCGGATGAAATTTGTCTGTTTTCTCCGCGTAATTTCTGATGGGAGCTCCACAAGCCACGAAGCTTCCGTTCACGACAGTCAAACACTCCGGATGATGCATTATACTTGAACCCCTAGAAGGTAATCTAGGGTGCATCTGTGTAAAGAATCTAATCATCTTGATTTCATATCTTGACAATGACTTACATGATAAAATTTGGATTTGCTTTTCTGGGTACAAGTTCAAGGGTAAATCTCTAGAAGATTTTGTAAATACATTTTAAAACAGTTCAGAAGAATTTAAAATTATCGTATTTACGTAACCATTTTGGACGTTTGTGGCACATTAATAATGACATGCCCGTTTGTGACAGGTGATAAAGCATAGACTGCAATCATCAATATTTAACTATTTAAGAAAAGAAGTTTTATCTATCTGTGTTGTCCTCGCTGAAAATTGATCATCTCACCCATTTCTCAGGCACTGTGACCTATGTCACTTCTCTATCTATATGTAACCTGAGCGACAAGAGTAAATAAAGACTTATTTCTCTGGCCACTGATAACGCAAAAGTTTTTGACGGTTTGCTCAACAAACAGCTGAATAAATACGCGATAATACACGTTAACTAGTTCGGATTTCGTCCTCGGCTATCCACTGAAAGTGCTATCATCATTTCAGCCGAAAGACGTCCACTGCTGGACATAGGCCTCTTCCAAGTGTCGCCACACTGACCGGTCCCGTGCAACTCGCATCCAGCGGATCCCCGCAACCTTCAGCAGGTCATCGGTCCACCTAGCGGGGGGCCTTCCAACGCAACGTCTTCCGGTTCGCGGTCGCCACTCCAGAAGTTTTCGGCCCCATCGGTCATCCGTTCTGCGAGCAATGTGCCCTGCCCACTGCCACTTCAGTTTGGCAATCTTCGGGCTACGTCGGTAACCTTGGTTCTCTTGCGGATGTCTTCATTTCTGATTCGATCACGCAAGGAAACTCCGAGCATAGCCCTCTCCATTGCCCTTTGGGTGACTTTAAGCCTTCGAATGAGGCCCATTGTAAGCGACCACGTTTCGGTCCCGTATGTAATCACTGGCAACACACACTGGTCATAGACTTTCTTCTTGAGACACTGCGGTAAGTTGGACGAGAAGATACCGCGCACCTTCCCGAACGCTGCCCAGCCGAGTCGGATTCGACGGTTGACCTCTTTCTCGAAGTTAGACCTACCTAGTTGGACCCTTTTAGCTGGGCTCTTTTTATTACTGAAAGTGCAATACTGTGTCTAAAGCGGACCGTCAAATACTAAACTGATCGCAAGACGCACGTGTATGCGTGCTTCCTCGATCTGACCATGGCCTTTGACCTTGTGGGGTATAACCTGCTGTGGGACAAGCTGAAAACCATAGACTTGCCACAGGAACTCATCAGCATGTTCCAGTACTGGTATGCGCACCAGATCAATAGTGTCAGATGGGCGGAAGTAATGTCCGATCCGTATCAGCTCAAGTGTGGATAGTGCCCCCAACCTTATTTAATTTATATGTTAACGAACTGATCGTAGCGCTTAGTAGTCAACATGTCGGCTGCCACATTGATAGCGTCTGTGTCAATAATCTCAGTTATGCGGAAGACATGGTGCTACTGAGTCTCATGGTACTATGAGTATGAGTCTCCTACTACAGGCATTATTTGCTTAAAAGGAGACTCCAATCATCAACTAATTTAAGACATATTGTTTTACGGAAATAAATATTTTGTATTTTTGAGTGCGTCGGTCTGCGGCCTGAGGAAGCTGATAAAGACTTGAGGAATACGCTTGTGGCCACGGTTTAATGTAACATTAAAAAGACTGGATGAACTTAATAAACCGATTGTAATCCAAAAATATTTGATCTAGTAATATAACTATAATTCACGTAATCTGTTTTTTTTGGGAGATAAAACATAAAAAAACTTCATTTAGGTGGCTTTTCTGAATAGCCGATCTGCTCCCCTCGCTGCAGCTTCTCCTTAATTTGTTTGAGTTGTTCTTTCTGCTGTTGATGGAAGTAGCCTTCTTCCAGGGCTGCTCCAAGTTTGCCCAGACCACCACCCGCTTCCCTGATCGAACCACCCGGACCGCCGCCCTTACCCGCCCCTGAGCCAGGGGTTCCTGCCGGAATTGTATAATCTATAGGTGGTGTCGTAGTACACATTTTGATTCTATCTCTGGTAGTGTCCCGCAAAGGTAGCTTCCTCAACACCGTTAACATCTGCTTTCGACAACTTCCATTAAGTAACATATTTGCAGCTTAGGGAGAGTTACCACAATTTCGCTGATCTTCAAGTGCGATTGTGGATCCACGAACGTAAACCAAAAGTTTTTTTTGTTTTAGCTCATAATTTTGACATTTGAGCTCTGACATGATTATGTATGACATTAAAGATATTTAATTGGTGAAATTTCGGTGCCAGTGATATTTACCAAAAAGATTTGATGATACAAAAAAAAGAAGATTTCAACATTAATGTATGTACTTCTTTTTTAACAACGTCGACAAACAGTGTTTTACCACCACCAGTGTTGTACCAGAACCATTGCAGAATGCGTAGCTGTCCCTGAATCAGCTAAAATATCAAATATTAATGTAATTAAACCGTCAAGCACGTGTTTCTTTGGTAATGAATTCTCAATCTGGATATTCTAATGAATGACTGTTCTAAATTAACTGTACCGATAAAATAATTTGTTTCACTAAATTGCACAAATGGGTCAAATTAACGCTAATTCTGCACTAATTATTTTCTTACATATAAAAGAGTGCATTAATGAAGCCCATTCAGTTTTTAGTATTCAGTGGGATTTTGAAGAGAAAATGGAAAGCTTGAAGCTGAATTAAACGAAATGGATTTATTACTGGTAAGTGGCTAAACTATATTACCTACGAGACTACATGAGAGCAGCGGGCCACGGTCCCGACTTACGAGCAGTAAGTCGTGAGGTCGAACCCAGGCAGGCCCATTACTTTGTGTAATTTATTTCATCACCACTCTCAAAACGGTGAAGGAAAACATCGTGAGGAAACCGGCATATCCTAGAACCAAAAATTCGAAGACATGTGACATCTACCAACCCGCACTGGGCCCGCGTGGTGGATTATAGCCTTATTCCCTCTCATAGAGAGGAGACCTGTGTTGCAGCTGCAGGAACATTACCGGCTGATTATGCTGTCTACATTACACCTTCATTACCAAACACTGAATCACAGGCGCCTTCTCTTTGAGAAGCAGGGGGCGTAATTCAAGACGCGAACCCAGTGCGGTGTGTTGTAGGTATGCCACATGGCATGTCTTTCAATTTTCGGTTCTAGGATTATTTTATTCTGCGGCATGGATCGAAACGGCATGGCGTAACAGAGTGATATCCATTTGTTTCGAACGTATTTTGACCTCTTTATTAACAAAGCATCGCCATTATGCAATATTTCATATAAATCCATGTGAAAATAGGAGCTATCCAATTTAAAAAAGGCTTCTCAAGGCCCTTTGCGTTACATTATCCACCTTAGATATTGTAATTCACTATCCATAATTTGTCTTCTTCTTTAAGCGAGATGCGTGTCTTGGGTTCGAACTTAAGACCTATAACTTAGCAGTCCGACGGTCACACCGGCACACGGCTACCACTGCTTAAACATAATTATATGTCATTAAGTATTAAGTATAGTAAAATGCTTAAGAATATGTTTCTTTATTTTCAGATGTCCTTACTTCTATTTTCTACTTTGTCAAATGTTTACCCAAGGTAAGTCTAATTCTCTTATATAAGAATGAGTACCTAAATATATTTTTGTCTGGCAATGTACGTGGGTTGCCGTTTTTCTTAGTTGCAATTTTATTTTCAGCACCATCAACGAACATAAACCATGGCAATCCAACACAAGTAAAACAAATAGTGTAGACGACGGTTTAAAGCAATGCATCTGTTGGCCAAACGGTCTGCCGCCAACAGTTCAACAACTAGATTCACAGAACAACGGTCTGGAACGATTAGTCATTTATCTATACAAAAATGACGCTACCAAAGAAATCAAAATGTACACACCAAATGCTAATAAACAAATGCTTATACCAGAAATACCCTACGAGGCTGGTGATGGACTTGTCACTGTTACCACAGAAAATGTTTATACACTACTTTACAATAACCCTAATAAGGTAAAAGTGTATAATGACCATATCGAAAAGCTCGTTCCACCAGTAACAGAATCTTTGGCCATTGGACTTAACACTGGTGCAATAGAACATTTCTACCCAAACGGTGACAATTATTTAAATACAAATATCAATTATAAAGGTAATGAATACCCCTTGGCTAAGAATATAATAATAGCTAATGGACCAAATGGAGATTTTGACAATGAACCTGAGAAAGGATCGACAAATATTCCGTACAACGTTTTTCCTGAAGCGTATAACCCTAACACCAATCTAACACCGGATCAAAACTGGATGCCTAATAACTACCCATATACAAATCCAGACGACCCTCAAGCTGGTCCTCTCAACCCTCAGACGAACGCAGATAAAGCTCAGACACTCCCAGAAGATTATTTGGCTTTCTCAGTCAATCCTCAATCACCTCAGCACACACATCAGGTAGCTCCGATCTATTCTCAATCACTCCTGCCCAACGCTCCGGCTCTTCCATATAACTCTCAAGATTACTCTATCAACCCTCAGGAAATCCCGAGAAATCCTCAGGCTGTCCCAGGCTCACATGTAGGTGAACTAGATCAGAATGTTGTGTATACTTTTCAGACTGACCAAGGATCAAATAAATTACAGCCGGATTCGCAAGACGTAAACAACCCTCTTTCTGCTCAATACATGCCCTTCAACATTTGGTTCTATCAACAAATGAAGAGATTCCAGAACGTACACTTGCCAAACGATTTATTATCTATCGACAGTAATGCCCTCAAAATACCGGTGCAGAAAATCTTTTACGAGAACAACATCTATATCAGTGCTGATGGTGTGATTACCGACGCTAAAGGAATAGTCATAGACGCGTCTAATTTAGAGCTACGGCCATTGTTGCTCGGTGAAACGTTCAATCATCAAATTTTACAAAATGCTAAAGTAATTAAACTGCCGAAAAAATTGCCTTATTTGGAAGGTATATTGGTCACACTTGTATCTCCGCCACAGATTTTAGGCATTATACCGTTAGGAAAAACGTATCTGGCAGAAACTTCTTACCAGATCCCGTCATTAGGTGGATTAACCTCCGTGAATGGAAGCAAGATTTATATAAACGGTATTGGAAACCCTAACGCTGCTTCATATTCAACTTCAGGCAAAGGAACTTATACTTACAAAAATATTTATGCGGGACCAACAAAATATTATGCATACTCTGGGGCCAATGGAAGTAACGGAGTAGCTGGAAATTCTAATTTAGAGCCTTACAGGAATGGTTTGTCTGTTGCACAAATTGAAAACAATAAACCACAACAGAGCGAGCATGACTATTGGAGCAGTGGGCTATATCACACGGTTTCAAAATTACCTTACCCGACTGCTAACTGGCATCCTTCAGAACTTATGGACTTACTACAACAAAGAAGAAAAATGCCAGATGCAGTAATACAACATCATTACGACCAACCATTAAGGACTAGGAAAAAAAGTAATGGTCGCAAAAGCCCTACCGATTTGAAAGAGGATGTCACCACAGTTGAACCATTTCTGAGCATAAATGCAACAGAATCTGGCAGAAGATTTCCAGTACCGTCAATTTCTAGCTTAATGAAGACGTTACTGTATCTCCTCAATGATCAACCGAGTCGAAGAGGCTTAAATTCCACAGAAGGAGTAGACATAGCGAACGAATCTAAAAGCAACATTGATGCAGGAGCTCCTGATTTTAGAATCATTGGAGGCAATGCTGCTACGGGCAGTGGAACACCTCTAAGTAATAAAGGAAGAAGTGGTGTAGAATATGCTTAGACAAGCGGTTCTGTAAAAGAAAGTTAAATTTTATTATATTTAATGTGTTGTTTTTTTTTTGTATATGTAGACAGTAATTTTATTTAATTAAGATTAAATTCATCGAATTATAAAACGAAATGGCTGGCTAATGGAATCTTGATCTTAAATAAATGGGTTTGGGTGGCATCACTAATATGATTTTGATGTTATAGTTTTTTTTTTGACTTGTCTAAGTGCAATCGCGTGTTAAGTTTAAGTTTTGTTTGGCGAAAACTTCTTCCTTAACACTTACCATTTTTCATAGGACCTACTTACCCAGGGCCGCTGCGAAACGTAATGGTGGTTTTTTTTTGTTTGTGGATAAAATGACATCTACCGATGTACTTAGATAACAAGATGAATGGAAAATACTTTTCTCATAATTATTCGTCATATTGTAAATAGATGTCGCTTTTCTGAAATACATAACAGCGCCATCTATCCGGTAACTAAAAGGTTACATGGATTAGAATGCAAGTTATACAGCCACTCCTCCATAGATGGCGTGGGCTAATGAAGTTCAAAGTAACCACACCAGGTGGCTGTAATTTAGGCAGAAATTTTCTTGAGATAAATCAAAATCGTTCTCTAACTTGTATAATATCTTAATTACAGCTCTAGTTGGTTTTTAAACTTAAATTATGTCTTAATTTGGTAGATAGAGACATTGAAACATGGTAGTAATGATTTGTTTACTCTCCCCGCGTGTACTCAACCCGTCCGTCAAGTTAGCATTCAAGTCGAGCTACTAGCAAGCCAGTTGCCAGTCAGTAGCCGCTAGTCACTCAACGAATACTGTACCAGCCGTATTGGTGCGCTCTAAAAATACCTTACGCGGACAGCGGCATGTTAAAAGGAACAAAATAAGTAGACTTTTCAATGACAATAAGTATGAAACAACTTTATAAGTGAACCGTAGTTTTTGATTCACCATTGAAACGGAGTTTTTGAACTAAAGTTGATAATATAGTGGATTCGCGGTATTCTTGGTGTGTCCTATTGTTTGTGCAAGGAATCAATGTTGTACCTATGAAAGGATGTTATCATTACAGCACATGGTACTAGGAAACTGTATTTTCTAAATTTCATGGGATTTAAAAGCTGGTAAGTTTGTATTTTTTGTTATGTTATGCTGAGTGTTTCCGGTTAAGTTAGAGTTAAGTGAACGTTAAGTTATTTATCTCTCCCTCGTCCTTTTTTATCAGCACCTACTTTACCTACTTATATTTATTTATTTATTGTAATTTATAGTTTTATTTTGATAATATGATCCAATATGTTTTTGGCAAAAACATTTTTGTTCTGTTCACATTCTTTTTTTCGTAAGAAATCGAAGGACGATAGTCAACTAGCAGAGCTCAATCGCTTATTTTCTCAGTGTTTTTGGCTTAGTTAACCTACCTTCACATTTTATTCTCAAAAGTGTGAATGAGACTTTTTATGACTGAAACTCACAAAGCCGCCAACCAAATAATAAACTAAAAAATTAGTATTTTTGTGGGTAATCGATGATATTAATAAAGTTACCTGTATTAAAAAATAACTAGGGTAGGCCGAACAGAAGATGAAGATAAAGTTGAGGGATCATATTTATTATACTAAGCTCAAACAATACTTACAAGTGTAACAATTAATTGATACACCTTTAAGATTCCAATAACATGTTTTTATAGAAATAAAATACCATTAAACCAACAGACTACCTTGAAATTAAATGACATAAACCGGACCAAAACGCAGAACGTTGCGAACTTACCAAAAAAAAAAAAAAAATAACCATGAAATTAATAATCAATGAGATATTGACAGAAAACCATTGGCAATCGAAGCGTCGCCGCGAAGCCGGTAAACAGTTGAATTTCACAATTTATTAATAAAAAAACAGCAGGTTGGCATTGGATGTCATCCATTGCCATCAGACCTTGTCCGCTCAGCGAGGCACCCTTGCAAAACTGTCATTGTACCACTAACTAAAGTTTTGCAACTTTTTCTCGTATTCTACCGACATTCCGGTCAATGTTACCATGATATTAAATTAAGAGATCCATAGATTATCGATCGGCTGTGAAGAGAAGATTTTTTCTGTTGTAGCCTTGTTCTTCTTTATGATTATGGAGGTTACTGGTTATGTTATCTGTTATTTCATCTTAATTTAGCGTAGGTACCTACACTCAGTACATGTATAACTGCCGCTAATTCAGTACCTATTCATTCCCTTTCTAATTATCATCATTTATTAGGGGGCAGCGCAGCATGTCCTCTTCTTCCTTTTTTCTTTATTCATCATCATCTGCGTGAAGGATGATATGGCAAGAAAGGAGGTGTCTCATGAGATGTTGAGTATAGAGTATGGAAGAAGAAGACATGCTGGGCTTCTTATTTGGAGTCGCCAAATAAGTTGGGATAAGGGCAGGAGAATGAGGTTGATTAGTCATATTGGGTATCAAGAATTTGACACTACATCTTGCTCTGCTCCTATAGCCTATTCATATTCAAACCTTTAGTACTAACCTTTTTGCTACCATGGTCAAAATGCACCAATTTGGATAAACGTCCTTGACTCTGCCTTTTATTGTCAGTCCAATTTCCTTAATTGAGTACTGGGTTACAAATCTAGTTATTTCTGGATCCATCATCTAGATAATGACTCCTTATTACGAGGCACGTTAGAGCACATCGTCCATTGACAATGTCCACAATAGACTCCATGATATCACTGAATTACCTAATGAGACCAGCACAATGAGTAATGTTATGTATACCACATACATTGAAGGATTTCTGCCTAATTTGATAGACTTATTACACGACAATGATGCGACGGATGCTGAATTAAGTCTAACATTGGCTAAAGCTAGTCTTTTTTGCATGCTTTAACATTATATCAGCCTAGAACGTTCCCATCACTGCTCCCATCACCCGGTTTTTGGTTCTAGTACCTACGTGCCGGTTTCCTCACGATGATTTCCTACACCGTTTCGAGAGCAGTGATGATGAAACGACTGTTCTACAGGGTTATTGCGTATCTCTG
This sequence comes from Eugnorisma glareosa, assembly GCA_947578425.1. Classification (NCBI taxonomy): domain Eukaryota; kingdom Metazoa; phylum Arthropoda; class Insecta; order Lepidoptera; family Noctuidae; genus Eugnorisma; species Eugnorisma glareosa. Next base: position 9,733,444 of record OX387960.1, on the reverse strand, counting down.
TTGATAGTTCATAGTGATCATCACTTGGCGAGTTTTGATATACAATTACCGTTCTGCACGGATAGCGTCAGTTGAAACCAATAAGAACGGTCATTGTATATCAAAACTCGCCAAGTGATGATCACTATGAACTGTCAACCGAGATACGCAATAGCCCTGCAGTTTTGCTGATTGCTGATTGCTGCTGCGCTTTTGCGAACTGTTATAAGGCGCAACACCTGCAGTTGGTGTTGCGCCTTATAACAGTTCGCAAAAGCGACTGCTGAGCATCGATCATAGGTGCGATTCCCGGGTCAGTCAAAAAGTGTTATTAGGTTTTTCCATTTGAAATTTCTCAGTAGCAGCCCAGAGTTTGGAATTAGGCGGAACATATCTCGAAAAGTTCGTTAAGGCGTTGATCCTGCGCCTCATCTCCGGCCGTATCAGATTGCCGTCCCATCGGACTAAAAGGGTGAGGAAAGAGAGAGTGCAGCTGTGTCTGCGCACACATTTGTGCACTATAATATCCCTCGCCGAACGGTCAGGTGGACTATTATTTGATGAAATAACACAAAATAAAGTGCCTGCTTATGTTTGACCTACAACTCGTTAGCCCCAGCTGTTACCAATGGGGCACCACTGCTCTCAAAAACTATTCGTACCAACAAGAAACTGTAGACCCTCTTGTTCACAGAAACTTTGCAAGCTGTTCAAGAACAGGTAAAATAATGGAGGTCATATGACCTTGATGTGGTCAGAGCCACTGATTCGGAAATAAAATAAGAGAAAACAATAATGAGCAAATTGTATACCAAGAATTATTGTTTTACGAATAAGTTGATTTTGTGGTTAACGAAATCGAAAAATAAAGGCAACTGTGGTGTAGCCATAGTGGTGAAGATAATATAATTTGGTACCTATTAGTATCTATCTAAATTCATTGAATAATCAATGCCTGAATTTAAAAGGAAAACTTGCCGTCTAGGAATCTTGTATAACTTTTTAATAGGATGAGATACGCAATTTCAAAAATGCAATCATTATGCCATCGAAAGTAACTTTATAAAAAAACTGTGACAGCAATTTATTCTGTTGACGGTTGACGATTACATTGTTATAACATTGTCATTAAAAGCCTAATTGTTAATTACACAGTTAACCGTTATGTCACTTTTTATTAGGAATAAAACCGCATCATTTATACTGTTGGTAATACAAATGACAAAATTGAGGAAATCAGCATCGTTATTTAAATTAATTAATGATTTGACGCTACCGCTAATTTCAAAGACATGCCTTCTAAGATAAGTAATTTACAAAGCATTATCTGTTAATGGTAAAGCAAAAGGTACACCAGATGCTGCCATTATTATAACTGTAAGACAACATTAAAACACTACGCATTTATTCAAGTTACATAAAGTTCAATAAACAAAAAATCAAGTTCATTGAATAGGTACGTCAACACGTCTAAGTTATTGCTGCGTTTTTTCTTCGACCATATGTAAACTTTTTTGTAGACAACCTTGCGAACACTTCAAAGTCGAATATCAAAGTGACTTCAAGTAGCCGTAGTCAAGTCAAAAATAGACAAAAAGCACTCATTAAAAACTTGAAAACCCATAAAAAAATTAACGCTTCCGTGAACATGAACACGCTCATGAAATAAGTATTTAATGGGGATTTTGATAAAATTGTGTAAAAATAAAGAGAAGCGTTGTCTAAATCATGTTCTGCAGAAATAATCAACTGCACACCAGTGGAATTTGTCATTGCTAACGCTGCTAAGTTGTAGCAATAAAGTTGATTTTCGTTGTCACCTTTCGTGTACGATTGACATGGCTTATAGTAATAAGACATTTCAGCATCAATTTTATTTGCTTTAGTGTTTATAACATTACTTAATGTTGGCAACTGCGTAATATTACATCAGAGATGTTTGACAACTATATTACTTTTATATGCTTGCTCGGCTACTTCACGTGATTATCTGCAACGAGTTTTGGTTCTAAAATATCTTTAGGCTCTCTCCTAAAATACTTCTAAGTTCTTCTGTATTCTGTACATTTGTATCATTCTTTACCTTTACTTTGTGAGGCTTTGTGTTCCTTCTTATTCAACTAGGTGTTAGCCACGACTTCGTCTTTGTGTATTTCGTCATTTTAAACATTTAAATATCCATCATGATTAGAAGCGATGTTTTCTCTCCAGGTTTAGGTTAGTTATAAATATTATGTCAAGCATGGTTTTGAAACAGGAAATCTCGAAAAGGATTTTGCTTCATGAGACAATTTGATACAGTTTAAGAGGTTTCCTTATCATTATCACATTCGGACAGAAAAAGCCGTTTCAAGTTTCTGTTACTTTCGCATTCATAATATTAGTAAGACTCAGCAAAAAAATCCCTTGAGAAACTTCTTTACTATCAACTACAGTAATAGGAACTATCTCATGATTCTATTGCATGTTATCTTGTATTAAATTACGAATTAGTTGCCCTCAGTAGATTCGTCCACAGCTATTGAATTACATGCAAAGACAAACATAACATTCGAGGCACGCGGAAATTCCTGAATACCTTGGAACTTATAATAATGTAGGTGAATTCATATTCTAGTTGGGTATTGAGACTTCGGACTAGGCTTCTGAAGTGCTGATTCTAATTTGAATCAGTTAGGCTGATATTTCAAAGTTTCCTAATAAATCCTACTTTTGACTAACCAGAATTCTCTTCCCTTCGGGAATTATTATTATTAGATAGATACACCTGGGGTGTGTATCGCTGATGTGGATTAGGGCCCAACCTTGAATCACGATAGCTTTTTAGGCCACTTTTATATTCTTCGCTCCCCCTTGGTGATACATCGTGAGGTTTTAGGCCACCCCAGTATCGCGTGTATTTTTTTATTATTGAAAAGATCAGAGAGTTGTAGATCCATTTTATTAAATAAAAAAATTGATATAAATTCGCTTGCTAGAAAGCATTGGTTTCTTAAGTGGAAGCATCGTTTTTTTATTACTGCTCCGCTGTTCTTTTTTGTGATTAATTTCATTTCATTGAGGGGTCCATGACAGTTAAATCGTATATCCTGGATTAGAACTCTATTGCCTTGGCGGCTTTTACTGGTGGTCGCCATTGTCGAATCTGAATTTCAAGAGTTACAGTTGTTGATGTGTGGCTGGCTTTTTAGAAATAAAAAGTAATTACAGATTTAAAGTCTTTCTCAATTAGCTACAAGATGACCGGCAGTCTTATTTTTGTAAATGTCGAAATCAAAAATCTAGTTAAACAAGATTAATCAGTATTCATTTGCAATATTATTGATTTTCCTCATGTAAATATTATCAATTTAAAAGATAATTTATTTAAATAAATATGAATTCAAGATCTTGTGATGCTCTTCCTCTAACTTGATTTCCCTGAATTGCAATGTCATGAATTAAAACAAGTATTTGATGGCGTCATGATTATAATGTTTATTTCCTTTTAATAATATGTCAAATAAATGCAATAGCTTTAGAGGAAGATACTCTGAGTGTAATAATTATGAATGTTCACATTCAATGCCTCCTATACAAACTTGAAGGTTAAACTTATTACAACCTAGGTAGTAATCATCTCTTCTGTCATTTATCGATTTGTAATATCTTGCTTGGTAAGTAGAATGAGTCACGTTTATCGAAACTTTTCAGTTGATGTGTTACCTACTGTAACAATTTACTCTATTTCACCTATCCTTTGTATATTATAAGAATCGTTAATTTAGGTTTGATTTCATGCATTTATGGATCTAAAAATACCGTAGTACTCGTAGCTTAGGTTGTGTGTATTTTGGGAAGTTTCGTCGCGTCTTCTCGTCGCGTATTCTACAGAGCCTATAGACTAAGGTCTTTAATTAGTGGGTCCTGTCTGTTGTATCTTACGGGGTCAAAACGTAGACACTAACGGTACGGTTTGGTCCATGAATTCAAGGTCGCTCAGCGAGCTATGGAACGGGCTATGCTTGGAGTCTCTAAGACTTTCCTCTTATTTGTCGATGGCAATCTAAATTGTGTCAGCCTTGATCTTGACAAGACTTGCATGAGAAGTATTTATAGGTTATATTGAAATGTCATCATCTTCCTTTCCTTAACCCATTTTTCTTGAGCTCGATGCCACACGTTATTTTTCTTCCAATCTCCCCAGTGAATCTTTATCATTCACTACTATTTCTTTAGTGCAAACACCTTTGTAATTGAATACAGAAACAGATTTCTCGAGTGTAGTAGTCCCTGTTCTGAGAGAGATCAGTTACAATTCAACCTCATCACTTCCTGATGGAAAGCGACTACGAAACTACTATTAATCAGATGAATAGTTAGATTATTAAAAACTACAACTTTAAGAGAACTAGTTTATAAACTATTAGCATTCCCTTCAATTTGTCTTCTGAAATGATAAGCCTTAATTGCGTGAATTTACGCCGTACACCTACTGCACTGAGATATCTAGGTAGCTGCATATCTGCCGATAGCCTAACCTACTAAACAACTGCATAAATTGCGTCTTAAAATAGAGCAGTTAAGGTTTCAAATAGGTTGATGTATGCACTTGAATGGACTAGTTTTGAAGATAATTGTGCCCATCGCAGCACTGCGGGTCAGAAGATGACGTTGTGTTAGATAATAACACGAAATTGCAGATATTTGTAAATGTACTAATGTTTAGGCAATTTTGTGTGTTTGTAGCTAAAGTAGGAAAATATACCGACCAAAAGATACTTCGGAGTAAGTAACTAAAAATGTAGTTTTGGACATTGTAAAGTACCTTTATAATAAAAGTTTTATAAAAATTCTCATTGACCTACTCATCTATAGACCATTTGAAAGAAAGTGTTTCATAATGTTCTTAATTCCTCTAGAAATTGTTTCAATAATTTAACAATGTTCCTATTGCGAGGAAAAATGTAATTGTTCCTAATTTTCATGTTTTGTGTGAACCAAAACACATCATTTATTAGGTCAGATTTTATTACACATACCTGCTTATTACGAGTATTTACGTTATTAGTTTATCACAGAGCGTACTAAAGTTTATTATCCTCAGCTTTAGGGAATTCCATATGAACAGTATTTTGAATAACAGAATCATTTTGAGTATATTGTGAGGAAAAACCCTCTAAGATTAATTTCGGCTTTTAGTATATTGGGTTTAATTTGCTTAGTTTACACCGTATAAAAGAAAATATATCGCTCAAAGCTTTGTGATCAATTAAAAGCAAGTAATTTTTTATATACCTCAAGCACTGGGAAACCGATTTTAACTGAGAAGAAAGGACGGAGCAATATCCCCAGCAAAAGATGGTCTATGTTACCATTAGTATCTCCCTCTAACTAGTGCCTAACTACGGAGTTTCGGCATTTGGGTTAAATTAGCTTTGACCACACCACTGCGATATCAATGGCGTCAACACGGTTGGCGCACAGGTCCCTCAAAGTGCAGTTGGAGTGATTTATGCTTCGTTCGGCCCACTGAGTTTCGTCCTACATAAAAAAATTCCGGGTCGTCCCAAACGATATGCTTCCTTCGTCCCAAAATTTAATTTTAATTATTTTATTCCCGCTTCGTCCTATTTTATATTCCTTCTATGGCCCATGGAGTTCCACAAAGAACAAGACTAAAGGTGGGCCTTGTTTGTGACCAGGCACCGCAGTTGTATTTTGTTTTATCGGAATACCTACACCCGACTAAAGAACAGTGGCGAACTCTCAAACAAATTTTTGTTGACATTTTTTTTTGGCGTCTGCCTATGAGTAACATATTGAGTTTGAATTCCTGAACAATTTTGTCTTCAGTTATACTTTTATAGGAAGTCAGGAATTAAAGATATTCCAGTTTGAAGTTTTAGAGGTTATGTTTATTCTTGTCAACAACAGACTAATCGAAAGAGAATTATAGAAATGCATTTATACAAAATAAACTACGCAATGCGTATTCAGAATATTAAGTCCAACCGACAGGTCTGGCACATGGCCCACATGGCCACATGAGACGTAAGTAGGTACTTATTTATTTAATAATCTTAGTCAACTATCATACGAGCAGTTAGTTACTTATATGATTAATTACCATGGTAAGGGCAGGTCAGGTACAGAAAAAAGACCCGTATTTTTTTAAATATTTATTCCTCATCTTCTCTAATCACAGTGTCAACAAGAAAACCTGCGGGTGCTGAGATATTTGGTTCAGCTGTAGTTAACTGGTGCTCGCCTTTTACAATGATTCTGGTATGAATGGTTTTTGGCCACATAAATAAATATAAATAAATATCGCTGGACATTACACACAGCGCCATCTAAGTGCCACACTAAGCAACGAGGCTTATATCGTGGACACCAGATAGTTGATACTACTACGTAGATACTTTTTTGTTTGTAAATACATACTTATTGTACATCCTTTCAACAAAGCTATGCTATCTCTAAAACCTCCTAAAATAAAAGCCAAAGTCATTGTTTCTGAAATGCAGCCTCAGAGCAGAATTCTCATTACTAAATAAATTAAAAAGATTTTGAAAAAGTTCAGTTGTCAGTTCAGTACAGTACATGTCATTTTTTCAACGTTTTTTTCGTTGGGGATTTTGATACGGTGGCATTTTTATGAATTAAAAAATTATAACCGCTATATTCTTAGCACAAACAATATTTTTTATTATAACATTTGTATTCTGATGCAGAAATGTATTTACTAAGTATAAATTAATGCAATACGTAAATCCAAGCATTTTATGTAACTTGTCTAAGATTTATATTCCATGGCAATATTAAAAGTATAGCTGAGCCAAAAGTCATGAATTCAAGCCAGATAGAAAACAACTAAGCCATGATTATATAGTCTGCCGTAAAACGGTGAATGGCCGTAATTACTTTAAAGTATATTTTGCGTAAATGACAATTTTGTCTGAAGTGAAGTTTTAAAGCACTGTCGGTAGTCTTTACTTGACTTATTTTATATGATAATTTATCTGTGGCTACGAACGAATTGGAGCTTTATTAGCTAGACAGAAAGATAGAGAATTTCTTGCTGAATCCGAATCAATTTTAACTTATTTTTGATAAAAATGTTAGTTACCTCCTTTCACCATATGACGGCAGTATTATCATCAATAATCTAGTCAATAAAGCTCTCAATTATGACGACTTTTTTTCCAGACTTTCACAGGCTTCATTTGATAAAACTTTGTAAATTATTTAATCGGTATCTATCACAGTGACATACGTAGACGCTTAATGATTTAATCAGCAATTTGTTCGCCACTGTTCTTTGGTACTATTGGCGCAGGCGCAGTCATCATCATCTGCCTAGCCTTTTCCCAACTATGTTGGGGTCAGCTTCCAGTCTAACCCGATGCAGCTGAATACCAGTATTTTACATGGAGCGACTGCCTATCTGACCTCCACAGTCCAGTTAGTACTGGGTAATACGATACCCTTTGGTAAGACTGGTTGTTAGCCACACTTTCGAGCAACTGACTGTAGCGACTGGTACTATTTGGCGCAGTAATAGAACTAATTCTGTTGCGAATATTTGCCGCAAGTGAAAGGTAAACCAAAAGTTACTAAATAAATATTCTTAAATTCATTACCTTTTGGTACAGTAAGGCAAGAGAACACCATTCTTGTCACCACAAAAACAAGATCTATAACCTATTTGAAAGGAAACTAAGTAAAACCGAAAGGTAATCGTGTCCACGACCCACGACATTTTCTTGACAAACGCCGTCACGAGCAAAATAATCGTGAAATATTCGCCAAATAAGCTGTTTCAATGGTTTGAGAAACATCCATTTATTCAAGCTACTGATCTTGTGATTATCTCTTTGTTTATTGATTTGGCAGTTGCGAAAGACTGCGGTTTTCTTGTCTTTTCTGATTGGATTTATCGTGAAATTTTTACTTTATAAGACTATGTAGTTTACGCAAATTCTTTATTGAAAGAAACGTCTTTTGATGTTAACCATAGCGTCTATAGTTTGAAACAACTCTTTAGCTACTGGGTTTGGGATGTACAAACAACCGTACGAACTGACTGCAAATATTTGTCATGAATTTAAATGGTTGTTTTCTATGTGACTTAAATTTCAAGTATAATAAAGTATCTTATCAAGGCATTAGCAGTTACTTGGGGCTTATCCTTTTCATCATACTCTTGTTAGCAGGCTAATGTCACAATTCGCCTATTCGAGGTTGGTGCCATATTATGACTTTCATCATCATCATCTGCATAGCCTTATCCCATAGGATCGGCTTCCAGTCTAACCGAGTAACAACTGAATAGCAGTATTTCACATGGAGCGACTTCCTATTGACCTCCACAGCTCAGTTACTGGGTCATTAACAGTTCCCCTTGGCATCACTGAGTTGTTGGCTTTTTTAAGTAGGTACCTTTAATATAAAGACTGTCAAAGATCTTTGAATCGCAGCCGTCATCATGACCTTAATGTAGCCGTCATCTTGGCCGCTGTCTCCTACACCATTATATTTTAAACACTGGTTTATATTCCCCTATAATTTGAACGGCCATTTTAATCACACCCTACGATGCTTACGTCTATTATTTACCAACGTTTCTAAGTCTAGGTTTCAACCGATCGGAAGATAAAAGAAAGGCCTACTAACCACGTGTTATCTCCCCTAGAACTGGGACAAATATCGCAATACTGTTGGACAATAGTCCAGTTACACTGTCGTGCTATTGAAACGCTTAAATCTAGGCTAGACAACACGAGCCACTACTACACTTCTTGTGGTATGGTAACAGCAACATTTACTTAGACAGAATGCATAATTAGGTTCAAAGTTACTTCTAGAATAAATTTGGAAATTACTTGTTGTAACATGATTTCCACAAGGTACTATCTTGGGTCCCTTGTAGTACCTACTTTTATTATTTTTCTCTTCTTGCTTCTGTTTTTCTGTAGATACGCATTAGACATTTTTCACGTTTTTTCCCACAAGCAGTAAAGTTGTTGCTGCAGCATATACTTTTTACTGAACAAGTCAACTGATGTGTGGAATGGGTAAAGATACGCCACTTTTGTGCTCTGCTATTGCGGGCAAGTCCTTTCGGTAGGACTCTGTCCATTCATCTTCGTCTTTGACTGTCGCACCGATGTTTCTAATGCATAGGCATACTATAGAATAGATGCTGTAATACAAAACAAAACACAAAACATTACCCGCATCAAATTCCAATCTCCAGCTTTCCACCGAAGATTATATCAGCTCACTTAGTCACTCTCCTCACGTACGACCAACCTTAGTTCCAACCACAAAAATGCACTAACAATGTGGGTTATAAGATCAACAGCCAATGGCGCTGTACTTACAGACGAACGGAAGGACCAATTTAGGAGAAGAGGACCAGTTTAGGTCAATTGGCCTGCCGTTGCTCCATAAAATCTGGGATGATTGATTGTTGGTTGTTGTCTTGCTGACGGCCCTATTATTGACCGACTGTAGCGGGTTAAGTGGGGTTATGAGTTTGTGGTGCAGTTGTGTGTTGTTCAGATTTTGTCTTGTTAATCAGTGACGTTGTATGTTTAAAAAAGTCTTTTCACCCGTGCAAAGGGAAAGCTAAAAAGTAAGATTTACACAAGAATCCTATGATATGTTTTTCTCATAAACAATGTATGTGTAGGTTCCTATTTCATTTATTAAATAATATTATGTCACTTTAGAGATAAGAGATGCATGTTTATAATGCAAGTTGTGCCTAACAACAAAAATATAAATCAAACGTCGATTTGTTGAAAAACATTCGAACTAGTAGGTATTTTGTCATTAAAATGGAAGTCGTTGCCCTAATTTTAAATCAATTAAATTAAACTTAGACTAGATAACGTATAGATGTGCATTTGTACGTGAGTATATACCTATAGTTTGTAAATAGTGGGTAATATCCCAGTGCACTAAACAGACCTCATTTGCGCCAGGTTGATGATATATTATAGGTTCGACCCTATGACATGAAACAGCAGGTATCATAGGTATACCTAACCCTTCACAAATTACAGGCGTGATGTCATGTTAGGACTTACAGTAATCTTTCAGGTATTAAAATATAATAAAACTTAAAGTTCATGTATTTTGCAATGTATTCGTGGGATATGTACAAAAACACGCATTAGTCTCACATTTGAGATAACTGTTCAACATTATACGGTGGTCTTTATAACCGCAAAATGTTCTAGAGAACCAGCAGTAAAACTTAGATGCATAAACTGTGGATGGAAAAACTAGTTGGTAATTGATGGGCATATGTCATTGAAATAACTTTTATGTAAATTACTGAAATTAAACAACATCCCATCTGTGACTGCCTCGTTAGTCTAGTGGTCGCAAGCACGCTTGCTGAGCATAAGGTCCTGGGTTCGATTCCCAAGTTTCTCAGTAGCAGCCACGGAGTCTGGATCTGCGCCCGGTTGATGGTAATAGGCTCGTTATTACATGGGACTTAAATATAACTGGTGAAATGTGGGCGTACTATTATTTGGTAAATGTATACCTAAACATAATTCCTAAAAAACTGTAAGTACAACAAAATTATCAAATTCTTTTTATTTACTACATCATACATCTGAATGACTCTGACATCAAAAAGGTGACGTCGCGACGTTAAAATTCCCGCGCATCAACACGTTAAAAACAAAGAACATTACAAAATGAAAAATCCTTCAATGTCAGTAATTAACTAGAAGCTCAAATCACCGTGACACGTATCATAAAATAAAACGATGATGGTTAAGCAACTGCCTGTAAAGGTTACGAACTTGATTGGAGTTGCGTGAATCTTGCAGCTTCTTGGTAGTCTGAATATTTATAGGCTTAATAAAAGGCAGGGGTGGCGGACCTATAGCAAATTCACAAGGGTATAGCTAGTGTGACCGTGGCTTTGATTTTCGTATGAAATCATCGTATTTTTAATAGTTCAGTGGGGTCGATGGCACTGCCTTCATTTTGTCAAGTCAACAACATTTTTTACGATACCTTACTTTGTCGACGGGTTTTGTCGACAGAAGAATCGACAAGATGACAGATTTCGATTGTTGATTTGATTCGTTGAGATTCGTTTGTTGATCTGTCATTTTGTCGATTCTTCCGTCGACAAAACCCGTTTCTACGGTGGTCATGCTACGCTTGCTGGTGAACTTTTAAAACTAATCCGAACAGACTTTTGCTCTCCTTTTCTGGATGTCAACAACAGAGCCACCTAACGGGTCCAAGTCCAGCTATAGCCAAAAACCAACCAGGTGACACGATAAGTACAAAAAAAAAAACATCAACATTCTAAAAACCTAACTAAAAGATAGGTATATTAAAAGGAGTAATTATTATATTCAGTTGCCTAACTTTTCTCAGATAATGGTGCAACGCCATTCCATAATTTTAAGTGTTTACATACACATGTCGATTAAATTATTATTGTGAAAAAGGTTTACCATCCCTGTTAGAAGGTATTTTAAAAGCCGTAAACACACAAGCTACCATGACACACCATCAGACAAGAATACAAATCACACATTTATTTAAATCTAAAAGACTTTTGACTGTTTCACTCTCTTTTGTTTTTGGCGCCAAAAAATATTCGACTTTTGAAATGCAAATTAGGAATATGTCAGACACGTTTCGTATTGTATTTTTGGAATCCGGAAACCAAAAATTATGAATAGCAATAGAATAATATTTTTAATACCTGGGGCCTTAGTCTGCTATTGCAATAGTGTCAGATTGGTCTATCATTGATTTAATAAGGCCCCGCGCAGACGAATCACCCTTTGTACGCACGTCAAACGAGTTTCGAACGCGCTTCAATACGCCGTGGGCTAGGGGCCTTATTAAATCAATTATAGACCATTCTGACACTATTGCAATAGCAGACTAAGGCCCCTGTTGTTTTGTTACCTCGGTAGCAAGTCTATTGAAATGATTTCCACCTTCAATCATCGATGATTTCCACCAAAAAAGTGCCGGTCGTTTGATCAAATATCATAAATGAAATTGAAGTACCTGTTTGTAATTTCAAAAAAACAGCTATTTTACTGAATGCTTATATGAATATATATATACGGTACTTATAGAAACAAACAGTTTATTTTTTTAATTTCGTCTTCTTTCTGTTTGTTCCGGCTAATCTCTGAAACGGCTCTACCGATTTTGACGGGACTTTTACTGGCAGATAGCTGATAATAAAAGGAGAAACTTACACCGGTATTCTTAGTCGTGGATTGAACTTAAGTCGGACTTGACACGCCTACATTCTGCCCCATTAGACATATTGACAGCTACAGTTTGTATATAATTTGACATAAACGCCTTTGAAAAGCGGGATTATAAACAAATTGTAGCTGTCAATATGTCTAATGGGGCGGAATGTAGGCGTGTCAAGTCCGACTTAAGTTCAATCCAGGACTAAGAATACCGGTATTAGACTACGATACTTTTATTTTAGATAAATAATTAGGGTTCTGTGCAAAAACATGAAATTGTTAACTAGATCCGATTCAAGGAAGTAACATTTTTATAATAACGTTACGGGGACGTAGCAGTTTTTAGCTAAGATATACTAGGAATTGATGAAGAGCAGGAGATTTTTTTTTTAGTTTTTAACTACGTATCATATTTCTTATGACATTAAAAAAAAACTCAGCCCATATATTTTAATAAATGACATAAGATATTGAACAAAGTAATAATTTAAAATATACAAGACATCAGAGGAAATTTCAAAATGGCGGAGGCTAGGCGAAATTTTTCAAACAATCACCTTGTCTTTACGTAGATTTCGTAAGTAAATATTTATCATTGATATACCCAAACGTTATTATTCTTAATAAGCTGTTAAATTAAATCAAACAAACGTAAAGTCTAAACTAGTTTGTGGGAAATGTGTTTGGCATTCATAAGTACCTTGGGCATTGACTTGTATTTAAGGTTTAAAAGTTGTTTTTGAATATAATTTGTAAACAAAACTATTAATAGTAATGTTTCAATCCATTCCAATTTTATCATTTTGTCTTAATTAATTATCAGTGTTATATGTGTGTTGCATTATCTGTACAAATAAATAAAATAAAAGTGTATGTTTGTAATTTCAAAATGTATATACGGTACTTACTTAAAACAAGAAAAAACTTTTTTTTTAATATATTTTCCTTTCTGTCTTTCTTGGTACTATTACTGGCAGATAGCCGATGTTCTATGAAGTCAGGCAAACCGGACAGAAAGACAGACGGACACGCGAGTGTCCTATAAGGGAATCCGTTTTTTTTTCTTTTGAGGTACAGAACCCTAAAAAGGATCAGGGTTCCGTGCAAAAAAATTAAAACCCATGAAATTGTTAACAATCTAATTCAAATAAGGAAGTAATATTTTATAATTATTTCACGCAGACGAAGGTCGCCAGCAAAAGCTAGTCATTAATTAAAAAAAAAAACAAATAGGTACTATTTCTGAATTTCCCTGTGGAAGATTTATCTTTATATCTGCATATTGATGGCTTGGTATTTCCAAAACCAGGTTTTCCCCAGCGGCAGTTTTACTGGCCTATCTTGTCAACACGTTTTAAAAACATAATCATTTATAACACAAACTCCTGCGTAAGATGAGTTTCACTTCACGATGCAAATATTAATCTAAATGTTTAATTGGTATCATCATCTCATCATCTGCCTAGCCTATTCCCAACTATGTTAGGGTCGACTTTCAATCTAACCGCATGCAGCTGTATACCAGTATTTTAAATGGAGCGACTGCCTATCTGACCTCCACAACCCAGTGAGTACTGTGTAATACGCTACCCGTTGGTAAGACTGGTTGTCAGACTTTCGGGGCCACCTGCATATTTTGCCAAATAGTATATGCCTATTTGGGTTCACTTTTCCTAATGAACAATATAACCGTCCTCATTTGGGTTCATAAAGTAGGCTCACCGAATCTAGCCACAATACAATTCTATTAACGTTATTCTTTTCAATTGCTTTATACATTGAATACTATGTAACCACGTGGAGCTCAACCTTCAATCTAGGTACAACAAAATACAATTTGTCAAGTAGCAGTGGTTGCAAGCGCGACTGGTGAGCATGAGGTCACGGGTTTGATTCCCAGGTCAGGTGAAGTGTTATTCGGTTTTTCCAACACGAATTTCTCAGTAGCACCCGCCGACTCTAGATTTGTGCCCGGTTTATGGCAATAGACACATCTCCTATTACATGGTACGCGAAATGTGTTTGTGCTAAGTAACTTATTGAATTCAGCTTGATGTCGTAATAGATGTGTACATTACATACACGATTTCATTAAACAAGCAAAGCAAACGGCACGGCTGTTCTACCAGACACAACAATGACTTTGTTTGATGATGTTGCTACTGTAAAACTCGCTTTATATCTCTGAAATCACAAGGTTAAATCACAAGGACGCTTTTCCTTTGTGTGCATAGAGAATCCATAGTCTTTGTTTCTGTGCTATACGGGGTGGAAGGGACACCGACAAGAAAACGGTTACCCCGTATTCAGTACATCATTTTGAGCATGAGCCACATAGAAATGAGCCACATAGAAATTTACCAGAACATTTTAAAAAAAAATGCGGTTCCACACATTTTGATCGTGTTTTTTTTTTAATAACCGGTGAAAAGCTTATAATTATGCGGTGTAGTGTATACACGGTCAAAATGTACGGGAGTACTGTTTTTTTTTTAAAATAACCGATGAAAAAGGAGATCACCCAGCCTCCATACATTTTTGGGCTATTTTCAAGCCGGTAAAAAAAATACTCCTATCTGGGTGATCTCAGATATTTTGTGGTTGAATAACTTCTAGATGAATTGACTTACGGCTTCGGTGTAATAATCAAAAATGTTTATTATGTTATGCTCTACCTAAATAATAAGTTTATTTTCGTTGGCTAGAAAATAGCCCAATCTGGGTGATCTCCTTTTGGTTACCACGTACTCAGTACAACATTCTCAGCCCCAAATTTCTCAGTAGCAGCCACGGAGCCTGGATTTGTGCCCGATTGATGGCGATAAGCTCACCCCCATTACATAACTAGCGAAATGTGGGTATACTATTAGGTACACCTCTGCCTAACATTTCGGCTATTAAAGGCGTGAGGTTATGTTATGTTAAACCAGTAAATGAACCACACATTGTCCAAATATATTAGGTAATTCACACAAATATGTGCAATTAGTGCAGCAATCTAGGACATGAACAAATAAGTTTGTAAGTGTTATATTAAATAAGACTTGTGCAAAATATCTCAAGGTTGCAAGTTGCATGTATCTTTACATGGCAATGTGCGGTAATTTGAGAGGGATTCCTGATAATGGTAACTGGTTCGCGTCGAATTTGATACAAGCACATCTTGTTGAAGGTTACGGGGATCAGCTGGATGCAAGACGCACGGGACCTTTGCTTTGATGCACGGGTCAATGTGGCGACACTTGGGGGAGATCTATATCCAGCAGTGGACGTCTTTCGGCTGAAATGATGATGAATGATGACATCTCGCTACGGTGGAAGCTGATCCTAGCTACTCTAGCCAGATATGTACTTGGAGAGGCTCAGGTGATATCTTTATATCATTCTCTCCTGAGTGAAAAGTTCCCTGAGTTTCTCCTAGCCACATGACTTGTTCCATTATTCTCAGACTACAAAGGACCATAAATGCCTGCACTGAACATAAAACCACAAAGTTTACTTTCGCTTTGCCTCGTTCCATCGTTGGAATATGACTCCAGTCTATAATAAACTAAACTTACGAATTTAGATAATCTGGATGACATGACAAATTTTGAAACTTTGACTCTTCTTGCTTTAGTTCTGGCTCCTGACATGCACCAGGACCAAAATTCAGGGTGCGGAGGGGCAGTATAAATACATGAGGTATCAAAGCAATTCTTAATAACCGAATACAAAAAAGTGACATCGGCTCATCTTAGGACCAGTACCTTTTTTTTTGTCTGGGGAATCCTTCAAATGGCGGCCGGTCTTTGGGTATAAGACCGGGGAGTGTGGGATTTTTACCGCACTAAAACCACCCCGGTGGTCACCATCTGCACATGAGAGGAGGCACCGTTTCCTCCAGTACCTGTAACAAACATTTTGGATTACATTCCCAAAGTTAATTCCTCAAAATAGAGGCAGTTAATGCTCGCATACCTGACGGTACATTGAAGCAATATACTTGCAATAAGTTGTAGTTGAATTATTGCAATAATAAACCAGATACTATTGTTTCATATGACTCAACAGACACGCGTTGAACCACTGCCTGACTATAATGAGTCGATTAAAAAAAAAAACTCTTTCTATCGTAAACCACGTTCGACTTATGAAGTAACATCTGTAGGAGTGGGGAAATTATAAATACCTCACATTCGATTGTTTTTGGCGTTTTTTATTGTGGCAATGAAATCACGTCTGACTGCACTTGACCTCTTTGTATGACATGACGTAGCATTTACTATGTTCTCAATCCTTTTTAATCTAATACTGTTTTTAAAAGCGCTTCGATCTTTTGCTACTCGAATGACAGTAACTACACAGCACTGTTGGTAAACATTTTCAAGCCACTGACTACCTGTAACGACTGTCAAAGGTTTACAAATTTATGACAGCCGGGACCAGTGTCTTAACGCCGTGTAATGCGTGGTCACCCATCCACGGACCAACCTAAGCAAGCGTGGCTTATTGATAACATATAACCATTTATTAATTCAGGTAAACCGTCAAACGAATTCAACATTCTAAATGTGGTTGTCCTGTAAAATCAGTCCTATTTACATCCAAAACGTATGCTTGAAACAGATTTCAAATTATTCAGCATTAACTGACTGAGACCAGGACTCTACACTCTCTCTGCATACACTGACTCTGATCAGGTTGACTGGTAAAAAATAGCCTATAGTTTTAAGTCCGCCTCTGTACTTTGTGCTTGAAGTGTTAAATAAATAAATACTAAATAACTTTCCAAAATCAGAACAACAACTGACTTTGGAAAATAGGAGAAAGTTTGACTTATTTTCGGTCAATTCTATCAGAATTAAATTCTAGTACCATCAATACTGATGCTTACCAACTGCTCAAACCCGCCTCCGACAAAACTAGCTTTGGTACTGCAATACTTTTACACCTACACCTGTCTCATTCAAGAATCAAACCGCCACCTGTTCCAAACTTGCCGTCGAAATTGGTCCGCTGGTCCGACCGCCCATCCACCAGCAGTGAAAGGCTTTGTCCTTGACTACAACGCGGTTAAGTATTACGTATTACTCTTGTGTCAAGTTTAATGTAACTCGATGCGCAGGAGTGCAACTGTCTTGTGCTGTAATAGGTTCTTTTTTTTGTTAGAGAACCATTCTTGGCTTCTTGCCAAGGGGTATCGTAATACTTAGTAACTGGGGTTATGGAGGCCAGAGAAGCTCCGTGTAGATTGGTATTCTGTGTAGCTGTATCGGGTTAGACTGAAAGCCAAGCCTGACATAGCTGGGAAAAGGCTAGGCAGATAATGGTGTTTTTTTTGCAAAAAGGTTCTCTGTACGTTTCTAATGGATCTCTTCAGAAGGGGGTTCATGGACGGCTCAGATCTCAAGTGCGTATGCGGCGTGCCTCCACAGACAATGGCCCACCTTCTATCTTGCGCTGCATGACCTGACCTGCGCACTTGACGATCTTATGACTGCAGCAGAGAGCGGAGTTTGCATAGTTGAATTCTGGGCCAAATATATTTAATTTCTCGGAAATTATCCAACGGGCACGTTGTTGTTGCCTATGGCACTCGGGAATAATGTAACTTCCTATTAGTGAAAGAATTTTCAAAATCGGTTCAGATTACCCCCTACAATCTCATAAACTGACAAACTTTACCTCTAATCTATACTAATATTATAATCTATACTATAGATTAACGAAAATTTGCCCTCGACACACTAAGAAGATGGACCAATAAGTTCCTTATTTAATTCGTATAACCAAAGCCCAAAAAAATGTTTAAGCATTATGTTATTGATTATTAAAACCTCTGTCCTCTGAAATTAATTCAGAGGACATAGTCATTTTTGGAAAAAAATGTTGAAATTTTCGAGAGGTCACTCCCAGAGATTAAGGACAAAAGCTTTATTTGATAAAACCAACAATATAAATATCCGTATTTTAAAAATACATTCAGTAATTATTTATACCAATCGCTCACTCGGGCCGAGAAAGGAGCAAACCAATCAACAACAACAATTAAGAATGAAAGTATCTAGCTCCAAGGACAACAACTGACCTTTTATCTCACTTATAGACTCATAGCCTTTTAGCCCGTGCGTACCTAAAGACCAAATTACTACAGGAATTCGATAAAACCCCATACTTTAACCGAAACAGAGAAGTCATTAATTTCTTATTCTTTTAATAGTCATCGGTTCAGGTTCATTTTGTCCAGCACAGTTCCGGGTGTGAACCACTGTGCAGTTTAGATCACGTTTCAGAGCTTTTTTGTCTACGTTCGTGTTTATTTTGACTTATGTCAGCACTTTCTGTGATAGTATTGATTACTGTGCTACTTTTTAGCATGTTGTTTAATGTAAATAAGTTATTGTATTCACGGTTTTATATTCTGTTTTGTTTTGTGTAGGAAAAATAATTAAATTACTTACTATGATGATTAATAATACCTGATAAATTCAAATTAAATAATAATAAAGCAATTAACTTATCATATTATGATAATATTATGATGAACCCTCTTCAGTATCTATAGAATAAAATAATAACATCAGTTCGTAGAATTGTATTATCACTGATGAACTAATATCATAAATAAATTATCATAATAATTATTTATTATTTTCTTTAACCTTTGAATCAATGCGTATATTTGTTTAACCCTTTTAATTACTATAGTTATCAAATTGATTTTAAACTAAATCCATTTAAAATATTAATAATGGCTTTTGTTGTTATGTATGTTTGAAGGGTTACGAATATTTTCTATAAATATTATTTATAGAACACCCACCCGCCTTGCTGAACTTATGCACAAGGAAAAACTGTACATATGTAAGTGCACTTGGGCATTGTCTACCAGTCTACTTTAGGGTGATGCAGAGACCGAAATAAAATGCTAATATCATATTTCAATTCATTATAAATTCTTTCTTTTGAGGATATATTCAATGGCTTAAAACTAAAATCTTATTTTCAGAATCAGAATCATTTATTCATATTCATAAACATAGGCATAGGAATAACAAGATCTTAAAAATTTGGTTGTGCGCTATGTTTTGCCAATTAACATACAAATTATTTAAAAAAACCTAACTACAAGGTAAAAGTCTTAAATAGACTTGATCACTCGGATAAACAAGACCAAATTATAACTATGAACCTATTCTCAAGAGAATAGTACACCAACCATCCCCGACGCATGCAAAACCGAGGGGTAACTAATTAGTATTGGTTACGCATCTAAAAATAACTCCTCATCTAAAATAATGTTCTTAGCTAGTACAACGCCTCGGCTGCAAATAGACTACCACTACAAACGTTTGTTTGGTGTCATTTGTCATTAGGGGAATAGTGGTTTTGAAATATGACTACAGCATCCGACAGTGCAAGTACAGGTCGATTAAATATGTTGATTTTTGATGACCAATCCATTATGACATGACTTACCGCAGATAACATCGACTTTCATCTTAATTCAGTTGCTTAATTTTATGCCTGTACTGATGGGGTCTTCACAATTCATCTTCTTCTTTTTGAGTCCATGACACATTATTTTAGTTAAGTAGATTATTTTGGCTCAGCTAAGTAGACACGTACATGTCAGGTTTTGCGTCCTCAAATGTGAGTTCGGACACTTTGGACACTCTAACGAGTGGGGCATCGTCTGTTCAGGACTTCGTGAGCACCACATTCGTACTGAGTATCCTTTGACCAGTTGGCTTCACAGTTTAGGCCGCCAACCAGTTTTCTTAGAATATTATTCAAAATGGACCCATTTTAGATCGTGCACTGGTTTCAGCGTTGCACACATGTCTTGCCTTCCAGTTTCGGATATCATAATTATAGTATAACCTATTCGTAATGCTTGAGTTTTTATGATGATGCCCATATAACCAACTGTCAGGAAACCCAGTTTTAAAAATAGTAGAATTTATACTACCGGGTTTAATGTGAGAAGTTCCAGTAACTACTATAAAAGTCAATGAAATGAACATTCGAACAGGAAATCAATAACAAAATATCTTTTTATTACTCCCGATTGCGTCGATGCGAAAACTTTTAATGAGTTAACAGCCGTGGACACCATTTTTATTATATTTTAGTCGAACTAAAGATAGTTAAATAGTGTTGCTCCACAGTAATTCAATCCGTTAAGTCTGTTTATAACTAAAATCAAAATAGCTTTAAGTCGAAAGACTTTTGATCTACAACTAATTGATTGGATAGACTCTTAAGATTTTTTTAAAAGACAAACGGTAAACGCATTGCACATAGCAAATAGTACTACTAAAAACTAGGAGTACTTGATCGTGGGGTAAATAAAGCCAAAGACAAAATAGAGATCTATCTATCTATTCAGACAGTTATGA
Organism: Eugnorisma glareosa; assembly: GCA_947578425.1. Classification (NCBI taxonomy): domain Eukaryota; kingdom Metazoa; phylum Arthropoda; class Insecta; order Lepidoptera; family Noctuidae; genus Eugnorisma; species Eugnorisma glareosa. The sequence goes on along the minus strand of OX387960.1, from coordinate 9,712,833 downwards.
AAAGAGACACAATCCTGAACAGTAAAGGACCACCTCAGAAGGAAGGGGATCCTAAGAGCAATTAATGACCAACGGTTTAATAATGCTTTTAAATCAGAAACAGGACGAGCAGAAGTCACGATTCTCAAACGTGAAGGACCGACGAAGTAGAAAGAAGATTTAAGAACCAATGAAAGACCAACGGCTTCATCAGACACGGAATCGAACTAACAGAAAATCCTAACCACCTTCTCCATTTTGCCAACGAAAGAAATTAAGACATCACATGAAAATCATCATTTTTTTCAACGTCAATGGAATCACCATGTTCCGAAAATCCACAACCATTGGACCATGATGGTTCTGGGAGCTATTATCGAACAAACTAAAAGGAAGCCAATAGTGGAAGCTAAGAGTATTTGCGAAGGTACTTTGCTGGCAGTTTCCACACTGGTAATCACTGACTCAGCCGCATAGATTTAAATCATAGATGTGCCCTCACTGCACTAAGGTCAGAAGAAGACTGAGAAGAGCGAGTGAGCCCGCACATCCCGCATTAAACGATAGATAGAATACAGTAAGAGTGAGCGGGACATCATGAATTCATCATCATTGTCCGCCCTTTTCCCAATTTATTCGGGGTTGGCGCAACATGCCTTCTTCGATACATCTCTATTATTTGACATCTAATCAGATACCTCCTTTGTAGCCATATGAGTGAGCGAGACAATACTTTTCACAGTTCATTGTCAACGAAATAGAAAAGTAAACATATTTTGATGCGGTATGGTGAATCTATGATTTAAATCTGCATATGCTGAGCCGTGATTTAACATTCATCCTTTGATGAACACGATATTTAGCCTAGCATTACGTGTTCATGGCATTTGGCTCGAGCATTGACTTTAGGCGTGGTTGGTGGTACTATGGGATTAATGATGGTATTACTGTGTCAGGTATAATGTTAACCATCCCTGTGCAATCGTTGGATCGTGCCATCAACTAAAAATGTTAATTTTGTGCGGACCTCTTCATCTGACTAGCCTAGCCTTTACCCAACAATGTTGCGGTCGGCTTCCAGTCTAACCAGATGCACCTGAATACCAGTATTTTACATGGAGCGACTGCTTATATTCTCTGAATTCTCTAACCTGCACAACCCAGTTAGTACAGGGTAATAAGATAGCCCTTGGTAAGACTGGTTGTCAGACTTTCGGGTCACTGACTACTTGTAACGACTGTCAAAGATCTACAACCGGGACCAACAGCTTAACATAATTTCCGAGGCACGGAAGAAACTCGGTATATCGGGTGGTCACCCATCCACGGACCAACCTAGGCAAGCGCGGCCTGAACTGAAGATCAACCCGAGCGGCTGTTACAAATTTAGTGCGTACCTGCTGAACCTTAATGATAGACTCCAAAAATGCTGTCCTCAATCATTCCAGCCCGAATTAACAGTAACCCGAGTAACTAACCCCCACTAATAAGAGTCGCAAGACAATATAAACTTCGTAACAACTCATGGCGTCACAATAAGTGTTACAAATCTTGCTTACTATAATTGTTCTTGGAAGAAAGTCAAGTACGATAGGCCACATATCAGTGGTAACGAAACATGGTATCTTCTTCTTCTAGAATCGATGACTCAGATTTTGTCCGGCCAGTACGCAATCTGAACAGCTCTATCGTTTGCCTCATTCAAGTCCTGGAGGTTATGAACGACGGGCAGAAGAGGTGTGGCATATCCTGTTGGGGCTCCACACTCGCATTTTATATGCTGGCTACTCCGTACTACGTTAGACCAGGTCAGCGTCACTGACAAGCCAAGGGCGGCATAAAAACTCTGATACAAGGTTAGGCACTAACCACACGATAAAGAAAGAAGCGTCACTGACATGAGGTCTACTATACTTACTTATTACAGAACTTACTTATTAGTAACTGCTCAAGCATAGTCTGTAAGAGCAACTAAACATGATGTACCGTCATACCGACCCACAATTATTTCATAATTACCCTACGTGATTTGGGGTCATTATTGTCCAATGTCCGTGAGTACACAATGAAAACCATTTCGTCACGTTTGGCAGAAGATGCTTGTAAAGTACTTGCTAAGAATATTAATATACATAATATACAGACTTATTAATTAAAATAACCTAAAGTAAATAACCTAGCAACAAACTTAAAAAATGGTATTATCATATACCTCTCGAGGAGGTATATCCCATCTGGTTGAATCAAAGTTAGGGGAAGGTGACATTAGCGGTGCAGCCAGGATTCTCTTCAGTAGCGATGTGGTGGCACCGTGTTCTCCAGAATCACTCGCAGCTCTGGAGACCAAACATCCCGCCCCCACGGATGGCCTTTCTTTTCCCGAGCCTCCTGATTCAGACATTCACTCCCTCACCATTACAGGTCGAGAGGTGGTCACAGCTGTTTGCTCCTTTCGGAGCGGCTCCGCAGGCGGCCTCGACGGCCTAAGTCCCCAGCACTTAAAGGACCTAATCTGTTCAGGCGCCGGGGAGGCCGGTGAGATGCTCTTGAAGGAGCTTACAGCTCTGATTAACCTTATGCTCTCCGGCAAGGTGAACGAGGCCGTCATCGACGTCTTGTACGGGGCCAATTTATGTGCCCTGCGTAAGAGGGATGGCGGCATTCGTCCCATTGCCGTGGGTACTACTTACCGTCGTATGGCAGCCAAGATTTGCTGTAAATTTTATGGTGAGGCTGTTTCGGAAAAATTTAAGCCCCTGCAGCTAGGTTACGGCTCCAAAGGGGGCTGTGAGGCTGCCGTACACGCTTTGTCGACCTACCTAAATTCTGGCAAAGGTGAGGTCATCCTGAAGGTTGATATAAAGAATGCCTTTAATTCAGTTAATAGGGACACCTTGTTAACAGAAATTAAAAAAGAATTACCTCAAATTTATAGTTTTCTTTGGCAGTGTTACAGACATCCGTCTAAATTACTGTATCGGGACAACCTTCTGGAATCTGCTGTTGGCTGTCAACAAGGTGACCCGCTCGGGCCAGTGATATTTAGTTTAGCTATTCACCCAATTGTTCAGCAACTAAATTCTAAATTTAACGTTTGGTATCTTGATGATGGAACCTTGGGGGGCGACGTAGATACTGTTTTAAATGATTTAATTTACTTAAAAAATAAACTTCATTCCATTGGCCTTGACCTTAACCTTGCAAAATGCGAACTTTATTTAACGGACTATACCAACAGACAACTGACTATTCCTAAATTTAACGCAATAGCCCCTAACATCAAAATTATTGAAAAAAGTTCTCTTCGTCTCCTTGGGTCTCCAATCTTCGAGATTTCCTTTCCCGATTTTATCGAGGAAAAAATTCAAAATTTCAATGACATTTCGGAAAGATTACTCCAAATTAATATGCATTCGGCCATCACCATAATCCGTTATTGCTGTTTCGGCCCAAAATTAACTTATTTTCTACGTGCTTCCCCTTTATGGAAGCACACTCATCTTTTGGACCAAATGGATCAAATTATCAGAAATACTTTATCATCCATTTTAAATGTGGCCTTGGACGATCGAGCTTGGACACAAGCTACTCTTCCCATTCGTATGGGAGGACTCGGCGTCCGCAAAATTTCTAGTATTAGTTTACCGGCTTTTATATCCTCGGTCCACGGCACTGAGAAATTAATGAGGAATATCCTGGCTTCCACACTGATTGATTTTGATGTGCCGTGCTTCTCCGAGGCTATCAATGCCTGGAAACTCGCTTGCCCAAATTCTGAAGAACCCGACCATCCATTTTCCCAGAGAAGGTGGGACGAGCCGCTCTGCAGAGTAGTTCAGAACAATTTACTGAACACGTCTGCTACTACTGCTGAGCGCGCTCGTCTGCTAGCTGTGGGTGAGTGGGAGTCGGGTCTTTGGCTTCACGCACTACCGTCGTCGAACACAGGTACGTTGCTCGACGACACTACTTTCCGCCTCGCTGCTTCTCTACGCCTAGGTGCCGCATTATGTTCTCCTCATCGCTGTCACTGTGGTGAAGTTGTCAACAGCCTCGGACATCACGGCCTGTCATGCAGCCGAAGTGCGGGCCGTTTTGCACGGCACGCGAATTTAAATGACATCATCCGACGAGCTCTTGTCACCGTCGGCGTTCCAGCTATATTAGAACCCAATGGCTTGGCACGCGACGATGGCAAGAGACCGGACGGGATGTCTTTGTTTCCATGGAAGATGGGTAGGCCTTTAGTGTGGGACGCAACATGTGTCGATACTCTTGCGCCATCCCATCTTCCTAGCTCATCGTGCTGTGCTGGGGCTGCCGCTGCGGCTGCAGAGAACCTCAAGCGGCGTAAATATAGTAACCTCATTGGTAACTATATTTTCGAGCCGTTTGGGGTTGAAACTCTAGGACCGTGGGGTCCGAGCGCTCACAGCCTTTTCAAGGATATTTCTAAACGTTTAGTTGACACTTCCCGTGACCCAAGGGCTGGCTTTTACCTTGGCCAAAGGCTTAGCGTTGCCATACAACGTGGCAACGCCGCCAGTCTCTTGGGTACATTACCAGTTGACAGCGTTGAGGAGGAGTTTTTTTAGATGCTTGTTCAATAATCCTGACAGACTTGCTGCAAGTTGCGTCATCAGAAACAATAATTGTCGACAAAGACTCGATTGCGAGAAAAATCTCTTAATTACCGTCTGTTTCTATTGAAGGTCAATAAGAAAACTGGGTTATAGAAACTACTGATATACATTCTAAATTGCTCTTAGTAAAGTTGGGAAATATATCTTAGGCTCAATGAAACGTATCTTTGAGTGACAATCAAGACTATGAAGATCTTGATGTGCTCAGTACCAACGTTACGAAGTGTTTTGTCTTTATTCTCTTCAACATAAAATCACGCCTGCATTATCCGAAGGGTGAGGCAGAGGTGTACCTAAGAGTGCACCGACGTTTCGCCAGTTATTTTCAAGTCCTATGTAATAGGGCCGAGCTAATTGCCATCAACCGGGCACAAATCCAGATTCCTTGGCTTGTACTGAGAAATTCCTGATGGAAAAGCCCAATAACATTTTGCCCGACTGGGGAATCGAACCCAGGACCTCATGCTCAGCAGTCGCGCTTGCCACCACTAGACCAACGAAGCAGTCTGGCAGATTATTTTCAAGTTGGTCATTATAAATAAATAAATAAATTATTGAGGCTTCTTACTCCATTGAGTCGGAGACAGCCTAGATGCGAACGGTGGAGGAGCTGAAGTTGTGGTGCTGATTGGGAGAGGTGTATGTCTAGCATTGAGGACAGAGACAAGTGGCATTGCATATTTTTACAACGGTCTTCAACAGGATTGATGGAGCCAAATATTTACGAGCGACAGAACAAGACGAAGAAAATCTTAATCCAATACTTTTTAGGTTAACACGGCTACACATCAAGCTATACATTTCCAGTTTATGCTGATCTCGCATTGTATATGATTTCCGTACAGTGCGAGATCACCTTATACTGGAAATGTATAACTTGGTGTGTAGCCATGCAACTTAGTAACAAATCGGTCTGTCTAGTGCCATAATCGAAAATATCCGCTCTATAAGTCTTTTACATCTCTTTGTTTTTAATCACTGATTCAATGTTACTTTGTCTAAGCATTTTGCTAAAGGCTGAGTTTATTACTCCCTATCATTGGTACATCCCTGCCTGTCAAGTTTCCGTTTGACAACCACATCACTCGGTAATCCATGAGCATCTCTTCCACGACCTCCCAAGTTCCTGCATTAATCACATACTGTTCATTCAAGGTCAAACAACACAACAATGAACAAAATGTTTTCCAATAATAACATCTTTCCTATAAGGTTTACCTTGTTCTTGTGTGACCTTCAGTTCTTCATCATAATGTAGCATCAAAGGTTATTAGTAATTTCCTTATAATAAAACAAACTATAAAATAAAAATTACCCGATTACTGCCAAGGTTCAGGTAATAAAAAAAACATGGCCGTATCATCTTTCAACGACTTTGTAAAATCGACAAAGCACGTTTGCACCGGGACGTGAGAGGGAGAGAGCCTCACGTCCCAGCCGCCGCGGGAGACGCCCTGAGCCACCAAGGGCGGATCCAGCTTTCATGTCAAGGGGGGGTCACATAGTTTTGATCTAGTCATGAGAGGCTCGAATTCGATTACAATAATTATTCAAATTAAGAAGAAAGTGTTTTATTACTAGTACGTCAAAATATATTTACTTAATAAAATAACTAAATCAATTTTTCTCTTATGTCTTTAGTAATTTTTGTAACGTGTAACGACTTTTGTAACGGCTACGAGAATGAAGATTGAAGCATCTAGACATAGAGCATGAACTGAGCCTTCCCTAACCAAATGCAATGATGTTATTATATTTAACCTCATTGGCCAAATGTCAAATAAAATTGACCATGAAATGCGAGAGAGACAGCAATGGAGCGGTCATGGTTTGCCCCAGGTATTGGCCGCATCATCGCTCTGACTCTATTCTCTTTGAAGGAGGTTAGGTTAGTTTAGTCTATAGACATAGAGCATGGGCTGTGCCTTCCCCATCCAAATGTCAAATAAAATTGACCATGAAGTGCGAGAGAGACAAAACAATGGAGCGGCCACGGTTTGCCCCAGGTATTGGCCGAATCATCGCTCTGTCTCTTTTTATAGAGTGGTCATTTCGAGACGTTAGACATAAGCCGGGTAATCGGGTATCCACTAGAAGCAAACTTGGGTCGAGCAGCCTGGACTTGAAGCAAACAGCCTCAGTTTGAGGCTGCTCGCTCTGAGGCAAATACTCGAGGCACGTTGTGGATCAGCTCAAGGCGAGACGCCATAGCTTGGTCCGCAACGTGAGCAGTTTAAAGCCAAAACGCGATGGCACCAGACGCGCGTCGAGTAGCTGCTGATTTAATAATAGCAATAACTATAATTAATAAAAGCTATACTAAAGAGGAAACCTCGATCGGATCCCAGAGAAAACGGTGAATTTCATATAATTTTATCAGTTTAACAGCAGTTTCGTTGTCCATTGCGATCCGGGGCGACACGCTCGTCTCCTTTGAGCACGGCAAAAAAAAACAACAAATATGGCTCAACCCGCGGCGACGAATTTGCCTCGTGTCGCGGCGTGCCTCAGGTTGAGCAGCGTCTCCACTTGCGCGGCCTCGGAGCGAGGCAGCCGCTCGACCCGGGGCTGCCTCTAGTAGATACCAAGCTATAAACAGAACCATAACAGAGCGCAGGGCGCGGATCGGATGACAAGAAGCGCGGCCAAACTGCGCGGTAGGATCTATTCACGATGAACGATCTGGTGCATTATAGGTACCTACTACAATACATGTTTATTTATATTAACAGCATACCTATCGTAGTCGTAATGTAGTTGTATTATGCGTTCGTTCGCGAATGTATTTGCCATCAAAAAAAGCCCGTTTGCACAAATCAATAAAAGCGTCTATCATTAATCGTTGGTTCTGTTTCTGTTAATCGTTTAAAGATGACAGAAACGGAATGAAGTTTTAATTATATGTCATGCTAAACCGTATAATGTGTGGTCACTGGTCGGTCCTTAGGTGTAATTGAGGCTAGTCAAATCAATCATAATTATTACACGTATCGTTTATGATAACTAAGTGAGTAAAAAAGTATCTAGCTTCGATTAAGTCATGATTTTTTGCTCACGAAATCACGATTCTAATTGGCGAGACAAATAAAACATAAAATCATGCTAAGTATTAAATAAAACATTTATTTAGTCTTGACAGGTAAAAAACAAACGGTGCGTCATACAAACGTGATGCTGTATTTTTTCTTATTTTTAAATTCATTCTTTCACGTGTACAAGGTACAAGGAGCATCTTGATTCTTGCTTATTCAGATTTTATAGGTTTCAAGTTTCTTTGACCACTCTGATATTAAAAAACCAGCCAAGTGCGAACCAGACTCGCGCACGAAGGGTTCCGTACCATTATTTTAAAAAAATGTCTTAATTGACGTCAACTATGATACGTATGGGGTCACCCTTTAATTTTCAACTTTTTCATTTTTTGGAATTTTTCCTTTATTTGTGCTGTAAGGCCTTGCTTTTTGCCAAATTTCGTGATTCTAGGTCAGCGGGAACTACCATATAGGTTTTCTACCCAAAACCTATAGGGTACTTCCGGTTGACCTAGAATTGTCAATGTTGGTTAAGAGCAAGGTCTTACAGCACTAGTAAAGTAAAAATTGTGAAAAATAAAAAAAGTTGAAAATTAAGGTAAATTTTGGTACTTACAAGTTTTCTCGAATATTTCAATTTGCCCATATCTTTTTATCGTGTTGACGCAGGACCTTGATTTACCCATTTAATAGGGACTATAGACTTCAGTATCTGGTATAAATTTCAACTTCCTAGGTCCACCCGTTCCTGAGAAAATCGGTGGTGACACACGAACAGACAGGCGGACAGACGGACAGATGGACAAGAGAGTGATCTTAGAAGGGTTCCTTTTTTTACCTTTTGAGGTACGGAACACTAAAAAGACAGATCTTCATTATCATTCCTAGGAATTCTGCGTAATTATCATATTAATGGACGGAGTTCTCAATGAACTTATTTTCTTAATTATTATTAGGTATCTTTTTACCCGACTCAGGGTAATGTGTCAGCCTGTGTTTATGTGTATGTTTTATTTCTTTGTGGCACTCAAGAGACCAAACGCATAGGCCGCTTTTGATGATTGTTAAGTCCAATCGATTTGTCTAAATCTTGCGAGCAATGCTTGCGATTGTCACATAAGTCGTGTCAGCATGTTGGTAATCAAAATTCAATATGGCGACAACCAGACATTATCTTCAGTACCTAGACCCTCCTCTTCCATGTTATTCAAAGCATAAAATATTCTCCGACATCAACATGGCTCTCAAGGAATGTTCCAAAAGAAATATTGAACATGAATTAATGTTTTGGAAGATGTCAAACTCATGTTAAATCGTTCATTTTAAGTTAATTCTCACTTTGGCCACGTTCATAAGCTTCCATGGTTTCTTTATGCCATAAACCCGTTTCCTTCTACATATTTTCCCAGACAGTAAGATCTCATTGTGTTCAAGCAATGTCAAAAAAACTAGACCGTTATTTTCATTACTTACACGTCTACTGTTTACCCACGATTCAGATGTATTACATTGACTAGTATTGCTTCACAGACAAGGTCTAAATTAAAAGAGGTTTATTTCAAATCGCATTTAGCACTAAAATTAGCGTCTATCATTTTTGCAACTACTTTGTTGTCATTTGTTTATGGTCTAATGATTTCCTGATCAGTTGGTTTCAAAATGTTGAAAATTGCTTGCCGTGTAGTTTATTCTTATTTTATGCTTATTTTTATTAAATTTTGACGTCAGTGTAAAATAATTTATTGTTAAGGAATATTTTTGTAAATTATACTAAAAAGTCGCGTCGCATATTCTATGGAAAATAACTAATGACTTTTGAAAGTCACATCTAAACCATTGTAAGAAGACAGTAAATTGTTTACTAGAGGTTAAAGTTATTAATTTACGAAGTACCTTGGCTTTTAAACCAACCAATAATCGCCATCATCATCCACTTAGTTACCAACAATTGCAAAATGCAATTTTGCTCGCAGATTATTTACCCTTTTTAGGTAACTGAAGTCCGAAACTACCGCATAAATTGATTCCAACATTACAAAATGTCTTGAAGCTGTGTTCCGCCGATGTCCATACTTTAGACCAGCACCAAACGAGATCAATTTCAACTGTCCTTTCACTATCACGCTCTGAGTTGCTCAATATTTTTGCGTCGAGGGCATTATTAGTACAATCACATTTTTATTTGCAAGTTATTATATAAATAGGTGCTGTTGGTTTATCAATGGTGTAGAATGTATTTTTAGTTCTAATTATCTATTACTGTATGTTGCAATGGTTGGCTGGTTTTCCGTTGTGTGAGTCCGGAACCGGTGTTGGTATTTTATGTTTGCTTTTCCTTGGTTGGTTATTTTCATGATCCTCAAATGTTTCTTTTCTTTGTTCATATGCTCAAGTATTTGCTCTGTATTATTCATAGACAGATGTGTATCGTACGCCCTTATTCCCCCTTTTTGCCCTTATTTTAAATGTTTTAAAGTCCCACTGTAGTGGGCGATCCTATTGCCGCCAAGCACAAATACAGACTCGGAGCTGCTGAATTTTCAACAACACTGTCAGGTCTGGGTTTCGAACCCAAGGTCTCAGCAGTTGCTCATGCCACAATAGACCAAAAAGGCAGTAGTTGTTTTCTCACCTTTTGAAGAAAAACTTATGTTAGAGACAAGAGTCCATACATGCGGATGTTGTAAACAAAAAGAAACATTCATACGTGGTTTATCCGCTGCTGTGTGACATTTTTTTGTTGAATGTCAGCTACTTTGTTAAATGCTTGTATAAATTCACAACACATGACTTGTAATTATTGTGAATTAATCGCGTGCCTTTAAATTATCTTGAGTTTACTTGAACTTGCCGTATTTACATTGTTCATTTTCATTGCTTTATTAACCCTAGTTTTACTAAGGTTTATTTATTTATTAATAAAGGTCTACCAACAGCTTCTGTGTACATCATATCCTATGTAAAGGTTCCACAGTCTTGGCCTTACACAGGTTAAGGTTTGTTGCCTAATCCCAAATCTGCACTGGCTGTTCTAACAATGCCAATGACAACAGTAGTGACCAATTTTACAGTGCTTTGAAGTTCATTATGAAACGTTAATACTCTCAAATTATATCTATTGAATATTAAGAACCCCAAAAGTCACGAAAACAACAGCAACTTTGCAATTACAAACAACCAGATCAAAACAGGTGCACCAGCGAAGCTGATAGACTATCAGAATTGCGAAGCACAGTACAGGAGCGAATAATCGTGAGAATTAACATGTAAGCCATTGTGTTATGAACCACTTTTTATCGCTATACATCTGTGTGACCTTTTTTTCATACTGTTTGAAATATGTGAGCTGTTAAATAGGTCATTTGTTTTGATTGTTATAACAAGGATGCTTGTTTATTGTTTGCCTCGTGGCGGTGGCGCGTGGCGAGGTGAGTCAGACTCGTGTTTGTTTTGGCGATCAAATTCAAGATACCCTGCTTGAATTGACATATTTCACACATTATCGTCTTATATTAAATGGACTATCCGCAATATAAAAGAAATTGTTCTAATTGTACACTCACAAGGGCACAGTCTTATGTTTTGGATTCATGATTCTGATGAGATGCCATGGAGTCTGGTCAGATGTCATGTCATGCAAATATCAACCATAGGCTTCGGAAAGAAGAATTTTAAAAGAGCACACCTCTCAACACACAGATTGTGTTGCTGAGAGTTTCTGGTGCCATTTTTTCTTTTCAGCTAAACCCAACGAAGTAGTGAAGGACGAGCATTTTGGGGGACTGATGGAATATTGACGTTAAAAAAAAGCAGATTCTCAGCGTAAATTAAATAAATGGTGTTTGATTTTAAGAACTAACGTAGGTTGCTGGTAATACAAATCAAGTAGCAGCTGTCTATGTAAAAAATAAACCACATATAGAAGAGGATTCCAGTGAAGCTAGCAATGATACTTAGTTTGTAATAAGCGAGAATTTGTAAAGAGAATCTCACAAGCACGAACTTATCAAATGCAAATGATCTTCCAATTAGCACAATCTTGGTTCATCTCAAGTTGCATTAGCTGACACAAGGTTAAGTGAACCTATTTAACTCACTAATTGTAGTGTTAAAGTGATTATGATATTATTTGCAATGGTATTCTCACAGATACCTCCTACTGGTAACATCATCTCAGATGAGTATTTGATGCGGCATACATTATAGTCCTTCTGATCGTTTTGGTATTGGCGGCCAATCACCATTGGCGTTGGAAGTATTATAGTGCACAAGTGTGTTTTGAAACACTGGTGCATTCTCTCTTCCCTCTCTTCGCCCGATATGACCGGAGAGAGATCAAGCACAGGACCAACGGATTAACGAGCTTCCCGAGGGGCAAGTATCATACCTCCCCCTTGCAAACGGCTTTCTTCGGTTGCTACTGAGAAGCACCATGAAAAACCAATGTCATTTAAGATCAAAGTTAGTTGATTACTTACGACTTCAAGACATTTGCTCCGAGATGAACATCTTGAGTTCTTGGCATAGCTCAATTGTAAAATCGTTCTTGCAATTTCATATTTACCTTCTAAAAGGTTAATTTCAATAACAGGTCACAAATCAGAAGATTATCCTACTAATATTATAAATGAAAAAGTTTGTGAGGATGTATGGATGTCTGGATGTTTGTTACTGTTTCACGCCAAAACTACTGACCGTATTTGGATGAAATTTGGCACACAGATAGTTTATAACCTGGATTAACATATAGGATATTTTTTATCCCGGTATTACGTTCCCGTGGGACAATTACCGAGCTCCACTCGGGCGAAACCGGGCATAAGCAAGTATGTTTCTAGGTAATTCTCTCCAAGTGCCAATTGAGAAATTCCCATTGACTAAGCTCATTCTACAATTAAGTTAGTAAAGGTATTTTCCAAATCAATTTAAAAATCTAATCCACCACATTATCTACCTGATATTTTTATGTTATTATAGCCTTGGTCTAGTCCGATCCGTGATAATTATTGATATATTTACATGTACGAAGAAACGTGACAAACGATTGTCCATAACCACGATGAATTCCCCACTTCCTTTTATAGTATTTGTTGATCGTATTTATATTGAATTCAAGGTTAATACTAAAGTATTTGCTAATGGAGCACGGCATAATCAAATCAGAGGATTATTGAGCAACCTAAAAACAAGGTCAATATGCACAAAAAGCAGATGAATTTTGAGATTCTTTTGTTTGTTTTGGCGATGATATAATTGGTAATGATGCAGATATGGTAGCCAAAACGGCTAGAGGTATTTCCGTAAATGCATACAAGAGATGATTGGATGACATTATTTGTGATACATACTGAACTATAGAACTTATACTACTAACAATTTATTGAGTGGCAAAAATCGTCACATATATCAAACTCATCAGAAATTCAAATATTTTGTGCTTTGGTTAGATATGTTTGTCAATCAGACAACGACAAGCCTATAATCTAACTATGTCTTGTTTTTACGATTATACAGAAGAATGATAATACCAACTATTCTAACATTTTCTTCATCTTTGTTCAAATCTCTATTTACAAACATAAATTCTAATTCTAAATTCTACGGAATTCACAAATGCCATCGTCGTTATACCGGCTGGCGTCAACTATACAAATGTCAAGAGCACGTGACGAGCCGCCTGGTTGCGCGCGCGCCGGTACAGTCGCGAACACAAACATTAACATTTTCGAAAATTCAAAAGCGATTTTGTCGTGGAATAACTGTTGCAACTTTGAGGTAAGACCTATTTCATAACGGAAGGGGAGAACCCCACCTGCCAGGGCTGAGAGGCTGTTCGAAAGAGATACCGCGGTCCATGAACCACGTGGATATTCATCTCCTCGTACGGAGGCTCAACTAACGTTAACGTCTTAATTAAATAACTCTCACAAAGATATTGTAGCTTCCAGTCCTTCCATACTAGGTAATAAGGGTTCCAAAATACGACGCTCGTAACAAAATGAAATAGCAATCAATACTAAATCACTTTTAAATGTTGCCCAGAGTTGTTGTTGTGTGTTTTAATGTTGCAAAGAGCTGGTGAGATTACCTGGACGCGCAATGCGATAGCTGGTTCGAGGTGGGACACGAAAATAATACCGAGAAAGATAAGAAGAAGCCTTGTCCCAGAAGTGGTGGTCCATCAAGGGGTGGACGGACACCGACGCGGAAACGGTTACCACGTATTCAGTACATAAAAAATAGTACAAAAATATTTTCATCGGTTATAAAAAAAAACTGCTGTTTCGTACAAAAGTGCAATATCTTTACGGTCAAAATGTATGGTAAAGCTGTTTTTTTTTTAAAAACCGATGAAAATTTCTATTTGCTCAGAATGATTATTTCTGTTGTGTTAACTGAAGGTTTTTCTGTGAGAACTGTTGTTTTTTTTTTTTTTGCTAAAGCCGACGTCTGATTTTATTCACTAGAAAATTGCAACCGTGGGAAGCCGGGGCGAGTAATAAAAAAAATTAGATACATATCGGTGCTCGTGATTGTACAGGCGCGAACACAAAGGTCATCTTTGTTCGATGATATTTTAGCGAGATTTGGCTCGACTCGAAGTGATTATGTTTAAGGTCGGGTTTAGATGGTTTTGCGAATGAAAGTTTAATAGAGCGGCTTATTAGAGTTAAGTAGCTGCAAGGTTAACAATCTACAGTTCTGTTATTAGGTTGCAAAATCTTTACATGTATATTTATGCCGGATTTTCCGTTCTAGAATGGATTGGTGTCTATGAAAGCCTTAATGTCAGTCTGATTTTCATAAAACCGCATAAAGGGTGTAACAAGACCCTAACGAAGCCGAAAGGCACTTGTTCTCCCCGTCATCGCGATCATTTTTTAGTTCTAAACCATACCTGGGAATCTTCCAGTTACGGAGATATTGGGGGTCAAAGTTCCAAAATTTTCACAAGTTTTTTTTTTTTAAATATATTTTTTTAATGTAAGATTTTTACTTTAAGCACCTCCACGACACGCGTACTATTCAATCCAGTCATCAGCACAATGTTCTCAGTGCGTTACATTGAATCCTACCGTAAAACGTGACTTTTCACCCCAAAAAAAAAAAGCCGTTTCACAGCAATATTTTTTGTGTAAAGTTGCTTTATTTGATGTACATAATGCTTGGTTGACAGCTTCGTGAAGGGTCCTGTTACGCCCTGTATATAAGATGTATCTATTCATACACGAAATCTTTTAAGGGGTCATTACACGAAATCTCTTAAGGGGTCATTGTACTCATCATTATGAACAACTTTCACTATGGGACGAACCCCGAAATCGCGAAAAAAAATCAGCTGTTGAGTATATTTTGACGAGTTAATGCGATCATATTGTAGGGAACAGCTGATTTTTTTTCGCGATTTCGGGGTTGGTCCCATAGTGAAAGTTGTTCACAATGATGAGTACAAGGACCCCTTAAGAGATTTCGTGTTTGAATAGATAGATATACAGCGTGTAACAGAAATGGTATAATCATAAGCATACTGTGGTCCGGACCATCAAACTGAACAACTTTCTCTATGGGACCACCATCGAAATCGTAAAAAAATAATCAGCTGTCCCGTACATTTGGGTCGAGTAGGTATTGAAATTTAGTATAGACAGCTGATTATTTTTTTACGATTTCGATGGTGGTCCCATAGAGAAAGTTGTTCAGTTTGATGGTCCGTACCACATCATTCCATATGATTAAACCCTTTCTGTTACACGCTGTTTATGGGGTGGAGGGGAAACCGTCGCGTAAATGTTTAACCCGTATCCAGTACATCATTCTGAGCCCCCAGCATTGAAATTTTTCGCCCATTCCACCCCGTATAGTTCTAATGATACCTACATCTGTTAATTTTATTGGTAATGTTTAACCATCTCCAACTTTGATTAAGAATTTACAGCGTCGCTCTCGTCGTCTATCCTTTTGTAAATCCATATTCCGCTCATTTTATTTGAGTCCCTTGTAATAAGGGTCGAGCCTATTTCTATCATGAGCTACCTAGCCTTTGTTGAAGTCGGCTTCCAGTCTAACCGGCCGGATGCAGCTGAATACCAGATTTTACAGGAGCGACTGTCTGACCTTACCTCCACAACCCAGTTAGTACAGAGTAATACGATACCCCTTGGTAATATTGGTTGTCAGACTTTCGGGCCACAAGGATCTTAACGACTGTCAAAGATCTATAATTGACAGCCGGGACCAACTCGGTATGTAATGGGTCACCCATCCACAAACCAACCTAGACCAGTGCGGCTTAACCTGGAGATCGACTCACGCGGCTTTTTTTATTTGGCCACTAGTTCCTCCGCCTATTGCAATTACCTGGGCTAAAATACAGACTGCTATTGAGAAACTCCTGACCGCAAAACCTTTGTCCAGCCTGGGAATCGAACTAGTTATTACCGATGACAATAATTTTGTTTTATTATGGAACTTTATTGCATAATCTATTATTTAGTATTTAGGATGAGACGTTTGTTTAATAAACAGCTGACTGTATAATGAGTAGTCCCTCAACACACAGATTAGGTCATGAACTAAAAAGATTAGCTAATTAGCTTTGCTATTTAGTTTCAAGAAAAGCAAACCTAGCACTGTTTTACCAAACAAAATGTCGAGTGATATAAAAATATCAGTTTTAACGGACGATTAATTAAGAGGAAATGCGGTAGGTATTTGAAGAATCTATCGCTGTCCCTCTACGAGCGCGATTTCGACCTTGGTGCGATAAGGACAACTACAGATCCGACAAGTAAAAAGTCATAATTCGAGGTGTGGCTCTCGACTATTTCCTCCTCCAATATTCGACCAATTTAAAAAATATTTCATAAACTGAATAAGAAGGATATATACAGTGCCCCTCTGTTTTTCTTTTTTCATTAATAGTTGTCAAATTTGTACACTAGGCCTCTGTTGACAGCGGTACAAATTGGCCTTTTTTTAGCATTTTGTAAAGGTTCTAGTGCTGATACAGATTATGATTACCAGAAAGAAAACAGGCGAGAGCGTTTGTATGGAGAAAAGACCACCCGCATTTCTTCTTAATCTTATTCATCCGCTACAACAGACCAATAATTAATTTTAGTCATCCGCTAAACGGATGAATAATTAATTTTATTCATACGCTTAGCGGACGATTAGCAACAGCCTTTACCAAAGAGCCAAAAACCGGTATCTCAAAAAAAAAAAACAAATAGTTTGTTCTTTTTCCTCATACGACTGCTTGAAAAATCTCGCATCAAATGGACTAATTAAAGTAATCATATATTATTTGTCGTATTACCTATATAAAACAAAGTAGGTAATTATAAAAAAAAAATCTCGAACGAAAAGCAAAGAACAAGCGCATTTGGTAGCAGGCGGGACCCATTTATATATAAAATTATTAAAACATGGAATTGGCGATGGTTGTTGATTATTACTATCATCTTTAGTGACACTCGCAAGATTAGAAGACAAATCGATTGACGTAAGAATCATTATAATCGTCCCACGTGGTTGGTCTCTAGAGAGCCACAAACAAACAAACATGAATGTATTTAAGGTAAATAACCATACTACCTTCCCGATATACAAGGTGTAACAGGACCCTTCACGAAGCCGTAAACCAAGCATTCTGTACATCAAACTAAGTAACTTTATGCAAAAATTATTGCTGAGACGACTTTTTTTTGTGGTGAAAAATCAAGTTTTATGGTAGGACTCAATGTAACGCACTCCAAACATTGTGCTGATGGATGGATTGAATAATACGGGGAACGTGGAGGTGTTAAAAGTTTTTTTTTTTACATTAAAAGCATGTATTTCGAAAAAAAACTTGTGAAAATGTCGGAACTTTGACCCCAAATATCTCCGAAGGTTCCGAGGTATGGTCTAGAACAAAAAAAAAATCGCAATGACGGGGAGAGCACCATTTATATAGGTATTTCATTTTTTTTACTGCTTGTGAGAGATACAAGATACATTTTCATATACCTACCTATTCCGTTTTCTTAAAACAGATGTTTTTGGCCTACTGGTAGTTGTGTTGCTAAATCGCTTGGCTCAATGAACGGAAAAATTGTGCTAACAAACCCAATTTATGGCAGAATTGTCAATGTGGCGTGCGAAATCTTTGTCTTTTCTTTTGTTTTCCTGTGGTCGCGAGTGTGACCGCGGCCTTAAACTACATAAAAGAAAGACAATGCACTCAAATTGGCTTAACAATAAAGTATACTTTACATTGAACTAAATTAAGTTCGGTGATCTAGTTTACAAGCTAAATTAAACTATACATTTTTAATCATAAGGCACTATTCGCCTAATTTATTTAATTTGCATTTCATGTTATGTTCGCTGGGTAAACAGTAGCTCAGTAATATAATTTAAATAAAGCCCATCATTATGATGTGAACGCCAATTCAGGCAGGGGACAAGTCTTGCAGAATTTAGACTTTAGCCATAGAAATTCTTGTCTTCACATTCAATCAATTTTCGCCTAACATAATCAGCCTATAATGTTCCCACTGCTGGGACACACGGCCTCCTCTCTATGAGAGGAAATGGGCTATAATCCACCACGCGGGCCCAATGCGTGTTGGTAGATGTCACATGTCTTCGAATTTTTGGTTCTAGGACATGCCGGTTTCCTCAACATGTTTTCCTTCACCGTTTTGAGAGCAGTGGTGATGAAATAAATTACACAAAGTAATGCGCCTGCCTGGGTTCGAACCCACGACTTACTGTTCGTAAGTCGAGGCCATCACCACTGGGCCACCGCTGCTGCCTTTTAAGTAAACTGTAAAATTTGCGTAACGCTGAAATGTAAGAGGGCTCTCAATAGAAATGACCGATTCACTAACAAACCTTGCACCAGTGCAGGTATTATAAATAACATAGTCAATAATGTCTTAGTTTTAAAAGTTTACAATAATGTACTGCCAACGTTCTTATTATTATTATGATGAAATATAATAAATGATTCGATACAAGATTTGTGTTGATCGTTACAACTTTTTTTTAAATCATACTGCGACCATGGTTTGGTATTGACACGGATAATCTTGATATGGGAACATGAAATTGAAACTACTCACTTCAATGTGATCATCTGCTCAAAATAAAGTACTTAATCTTATTCACCCCTCTAAAAGGTGTGAAACTATGACCAACTCTTTGATTTCGAACAAACTTTCTTTGAAATCTATTTTCTTCAATTGAACATCTAACTTTAGTAATCACTCAGATTGTCTAGCATAAGAATACTCGTATCGGTACAAAACAAAACAAAACTAATTTAGAATCAAGCATTTGACAGGCACTTGATGTAAACTACTACCCATTTATACCTCGAGTTTTCCTGCTATAAAAAACAATTGCCTCGTAAAGCTTCGCAACTTAGCATGTGTTAAGACTTGTCCGTGTTAAACCTGGTAACCTGGTTACACTAGTGACCTTGCCAGAGCATACGAGACAAAGTGCGCATCTTTATGTATATTGCATGCTTGCAACACCGTCCGATGGAGGGAAAATATTCAGTGATCAGAATTTAAAAGGTCAATGAATTTAAACTGTTATGGGTGGAGAATATGATGGATTGTTTGTTGTTGTATGTTCATAGATTCTATTGTTTTATTTATTGTATTTTTGATTTAAGGATGAAACTAGTTGGTTTAGATGTCGCGTCGGAAGTTTGTCTGCTGGGATCTTGAGGTTCTGCGTTCTATTCCCAAGTTGGCAATGTGTTGTTTATTGGCTTTTTCTGTTAGGATATTTTCGTAGTAGCTCGGAGTTTCTGTACTTAACCCATCATCTATCCGTTCGCATATCTGGGGATTTGTATACTCAGCAAACGACGGTGGAATCGGTCTCAATAAGTACATGCTATCCATTCGGATATCTACGGAAACGTGGGTAATATAAAGGTCTGGAAATCTTTGTGGTTTAAAATGCACGTCCTCAAATCATTATTGGTTGATATATCTAAAGTACTCGTAAAGGTAAAGGAAGTCCGCACATGAGTTGGGATGATGACGTTGCAAAAAACGGCTGGCCCTCACTGGCTACAAGTAGCCCAAGATAGAGAGACATGGGCTTCTTCGAAGGAGGCCTTCACCTGCGGAGGGGTTCTTGTAGATAAAACATGTATGAATTCACTGTATTTAACATAACTGTAATTTAATTTGCATGAAATATATGGTACTATGGCTAATTCAGGCTATAGAGCCAAATATAACTCTATGGTAAACTAATCTTACTAAATAGAATCAACACAGTTTCCTCTGCAAACGAGAATACACCAACTGACCCAAAAAAAGAGTCCTTCAAAAATGTCCTTATAAAATCATGACACAATGACGTTACATCACTGCCTACCCAACTTCGTCGTCGGAGTTATTCAACCAAGCGACCATGTTGAGTCAAACATCTAACATTATAGGAACGGGCCGGGAATATTAATGCAAGGTACAGGATATCGGCGATCAGGCTCAATGTACCGGCCAGTGACCCGAAGTGGCCCAGTCGAGTACTCAATGATGATAGTTGGCCGTGGATTTGTCATGATTTTGGAGATCAAAACAGGGATGTTACTGGATGTTACTTATTATTTTTCAAAAAGAATGCAATTCACTTATGATGAAAAATACAAGATTTTCGAAGCCCTTTTATAGTTTGTTGTTAGTTTCTTTTTTTTTTGATTACATAGTTTTTAATTAATAATTTATATAGTTAGTTATCTTAAAACTAAATAAGAAAAATAAGATTTACTGAAGAAAGTACGTACTCGAACATAAATAAGCTAATTAGTAGACACACTAAACAAAGTAAACAGAAAAAAAAACTTTTGAAAAAGTTGTAACTTTGACCCCCAATATCTCCGTACCTGGAAGGTTGCAAGCTATGGTCTAGAACAAAAAAAAACCGCAATGACGGGGAGAACAAGTTCCTTTCGGCTTCGTTAAGGGTCTTGTTAAACACTTTATAGGTACAAAGTCAAACTACATATCAGCAACACACCCTAATTATGCCTCAGAGATCCGCGCTGTAATGCGGTGTCTCGTGTAGTCGTATGCCAAGCACCGGCACCGCCCTAATGCGCAGAGATTACGCGGATGCGGCGCGGCCGCCGCTCGTCCGCGGATGTCATACAAATCTGACGGTGAAGCGTAGGGTTTCATCTGATTATTTTTGAAGATACTCAAGTACTGGTTATTTTTGAAGTTATGGATTCCAGTAAGATAAATCCATAGCTATCTAAATATTGAGGAAACAATAGAATCAGATGCGATATTGTTGCACCATATTAAATCCGTGATAATCAGTTTTATTCGGTTCGAAGTAAATTTCTTTCTTTTGTTTTTTACCTTTCGTTGCTAAATGCAATTTAACAGTAAACTTTATAGGAGATGTTTCATTCTTGTATGGGACTCCGGCCATTACTTTTTAAAAAAGTCGGGAAACAAACCCCTGAATAGAATAAAGTAACATTTTTTTACATAATATTAAATGGTTTTTATACACACAATAAAAAATAAAAATGTTTGACGTTTGTCGTGAGTGTTATGATGACAGCTATGACAGCCTGTAGAGATGACGTTTACATAACCTAGAAATTGTTATTTGATAATAATTGTACAAAGCAAAAGTCGTAGGAACAAAACTTAAATGAGAGAACGTAACATAACACCCAAAACCACAAAAGTCGAAACCAAGTCGAGACGACCGAGACTCGACTGACAGACACTGATGGATTTGTCAAAACAAAATGTCATTTTGAAAAATTCGTTCAGAAGTACCTACACTTCAGAAAAGTAGTATTTCTTATATTTTTTTAACAATTAAATCATCACTCTTGCTTATAATTAGTCGAATGTGATGTATAAGAATATAAAAATTATTATTTATTACAAGAACACTTACTTTTCATCGACCTGATATTTTGTTTTTATGTGACATGATTTCAGAACGAAAGGAGACTAAGCAAACAGTAAGACGCCATGTTGGTTAAAATATGGCAATAATTGAAAAACTATTATTACTTTTCATGCACAACAAATCAGGCTTAAATTCTCGAAAGAATATTTTTCCTGAATTCGTGGTATTTTTTCCACTTTTTCCATAAATGTACATATTATGGCCAAAAATGAAACATCTCCTTTATTATAATCGAATACAAAACAAACATAACGTGTCTAATTAAATAATTTTCTTTGTTTTCAGGTAAGCATCTACCCCAGACCGTAGTTAGGTCTAATAGCATGCTACGTAAGCGAGCGACATTTTGTATGCATACGTGAGTTTCATATTCTTGAAATACATATTTACTCCCTTTGACTATTGGTACAAGTTATGCAATTAGCTCACCGTTATCTGCCTAGTCTTTTCCCATCTACGTTACTACGTTGAGGTCAGTTTCCAGTCTAACTGATTGCAGCTGAACACCAGTACTTTACATGAAGCGACTGCGTATCTGACCTCCACAATCCAGCTGTTGGATAATAAGAGACGCCCTGGTAAGACTCGTAGTAAAAACTTAAGGCTTTTGACTACTCGTAAGGACTGTCAAAGATCTACAAATAACAGACAGGACCAACGGTTTTACGTGATTTTCAAGGCACGGAGGGGACTTGGTGTGTAATGATAGTCACCATCCACGGACCGGCTTTAGCAAGCACTGCACTTAACCTTGAAGATAAACCCTTGTGGCTGTTCATTATTTACTTAGCCACCAGCACCATCCCCTCTTAACTCAAACTTAGTACAAAATTATAAGAACACCAATTTTTAAAAGGTATTAACAACCTAGTAACTTCATTGTTAAAGACTTAGCTTACATTTTCATTGTCTATGGTAGCAAGCACGACTGCTGAGTATGAGGTCCTGGGTTCAATTCCCGGGTCGGGCAAAGTGTTATTGAGTTTTTCCATCAGGCATTTCTCAGTAGCAGCCATTGAGTCTGGAATTGCGACCAGTTGATGGCAATAGACTTGCCGCCTATTACATGGGACATAAACATTACTGGCGAAATGTGGGTATACTATTAGGTACACCTCTGCCTAACACTTCGCGAATTACAGGCGTCATGGTATGTTATGTTAACTTCCATTTACATTGTCCGTTCTCACACACAAAGTTTGTAGGAATATACTTCAACGTTTCTATGTTTTGTGAAGCATCATTTTACTATCAGGTCGAGTGACAATCTAAGTCACAACATTGTCACCTTGTAGCAGGTTGTTTTGATAGCTTCTTCCCAAATCCTGCTTATCTTACTTTGTGTATAAACATTGAGCGGTATGTCAGGCGGTTTCCCATGGGAATTGGGTGGCTGATAAGGGAGTCTTGTGAAAAAACTGCGCTTTAACAGGATTTTGTGAAAAACGTTGTAAATAAGTTAAGTTTCGTTTATTGTACAACGTGTCTTTTTATATCCCATAAATCTAGGGTTTTATTTTATAAGTAAAAATAAAACAAAAAGTCCTAGAATATCATCATCTGCCTAGCCTTTGTCTAACTATGTTAGGGTCGGCTTCCAGTCTAACCAGATGCAAATGAAGAAGTTCTACCTATTGTGTTCATATTCAGGCAACGAAATGTTTAGAAACTAAATTCCTAAACGACAATTATCACCAAAAAGACCACTTTATTGTTACCTAATAAATTAAAAATAGAGTGCTATTGAAGATTTACTATTATGTATGTGCTAAAATGTATTTATGTCTATGTAATACTCTAATGGCGTGGCATGACGTATAAGGAATAACGAATTCACACAATCATAAAATGTCACAGAAGAGATATAATTGCGCCAAAAATAGAGTCACACAAAGGACAACATTTTGATCTACTGTTTTAAGATTTAAATTGAATCAAAATGTTGTCCTTTATTTGTATGACATAACATTATGACTGTTTTCCTCTTAGGGTTCGACAGAGCGGGCCTGTGGACGGTGAGCTATGGGCTAGCTCGCCGTCCGTCCGTCTTATGACGACAGGCCGTGTCAACGGCGCGTTCGTGTTCCACGCGCGCCTCAAGGAGAGTCAGCAAACAGGAAGGGGTCCGTAAGGACCGACGCCTGCCAGGGTTGCGGGACTGTTCGAAAGAGATACCGCGGCCCTGGAACACAAAGGGCAAAGGAAGGAACATGGATGGGGTTTAGTCAGTAAAAGTCTGACACTCCCTCCTGCTCAGCCCAGAGCGGGAGGGGTTATTTGATGACTTCCCATCGGTAAAAAAGGGTGCGGCAGAAGTGTATCTATAATACACCCACATTTCGCCAGTGATGTATAAATTTCATGCTACCATAGAGCGAGCTTATTGCCATCAACCGGGCACAAATTCTGACTCCGAGGCTGCTACTGAAAAATTCCATTTTACTATGCTGTTTTACAAAGTAGTTTAATATTAAAGTTTTTAATATTTTCTTTGATTTTTCACCTACCTTTGATTAGCAGGGTTAGTCACCAACTCGACACGAGAGACTGGACACACGTAGGTATGTCCAGTTGGTGTAAATCAAAATTAGTATCACTTATTATTTCGCCATCTGGACACACCAAGATTTTTACACGTGTCCACATAGACTTAAATGAAATCACTTTTCAGCAGTTACGTAATAATTATAGGCTAACAGTATACCTACTTAGATTCCTAAAATAATCAAAATCGGGCGCGACCTTTACCAAAATAGCAAACCAACTAGATGCATGTATTGTGCAATCATTATCTTCTTGTTATGGATACTACAACCAAAGGTTAATGCCTATGTCTTAATCTGACATTGAATTTTAAATAAACGACCCTCTTTTTAATTGCCTATTACGAGGTGGCATTTTTAATCTAGTTCCAAACATAATTTAATTTCATTAGTCGAGTTATTTATTATGTTTTTAGTTAGTTACCCTAATCCTAACTAATATTATAAATGCGAAAATGGGTAGGCTTTTTTGTTTGTTTGTTATCTTTTCACGCCTAAACCGCTGAACCATTCATCCTGAAATTTTGAATATACGTTATCAGGTGTACAGAAACGGACATAGGGTACCTTTCATCCCGACAAAAAGTACTGTTCCTGAGGAAAACAACAATAACGTTCTGATAATAGATGGCGTGACGTGTTTTCGAATCATGATTGAATCATATTATTATAGAAACTTTAGTAGTGTGTTAAGAGTTAAATTGTCAAATTCTAAACAAGCAAGCGCTAGTTTATAACAGTAGAAAACATCGTGTGGTAGTCGGCATGTCCTAGAACCAAATATTCCAAGCAATGTGGGTCTTTTACCAGAACGCACTGAGCCTGTGTGGTGGATGCTACCATGGTCTATCCCAGAGACAAGGCTTGTATCTCAGGCTGGGACTCCCAGCAATAGGAACGCTATAGGAGCATGCCTTTTAATAATAACTTCACCTCAGACCAAAACTGAAAACATTAAGTTTAAATAAAAAACAGAAAGTTCAAACACGACACGACTGACTTTAAGTCTTTAACTGTAATGACTTAAGAAGTAACCCAGTATTTCACGTGAAATTGTATATTTTCTACCTAATTTTCCAAGCTTTCATAATAAAGGAAGGCTCAGTTTGCCACAGTGATAATTACGTCAAGATACACAACGTAAACTTGGTGAAGCAATTTTGGTTAGTTAATTCATGACAAGACAGCCAATCTACTGTTTATTTATAAGATTAAGGGAAAGTTTTGTTTAAAACGATGACGGAGACACAAACAGCTGTTGCCATAATAACATTCCCATCTATGCCTATTTGAAAAATGTCTCATTTTCTCCTGATTTCATACGTTATGGTATTCAGCTGCATCAGGTTGCATCAGGTTAGACCAATCCAGGATAGTTGGGAAAATGGCTGGGCAGATTATGAGATGATGATATCAGTGCTTAGGTACAGACGCTAGCACATCAAGCTAGTACAATCTGTCAAATTTCTTTAGTAGTTTTTTAACTTTATCGCCAAAGCATTAGGTTAAGAGGGCCCTTCCCGGCCCGTCTATCGTCAACGCGAGCATGGTCAAAAAGCTTGTTGTTTCATCCAGAGCCACAGTGACGATTTTATTTCAACTCCCCTGTCTTACCCCGGCCTGACCGTGCATAACTCGTCTCCTGCGCACCTCATACCGCCTAACGCGATGACATTGAACGAAAAATAGTGTTGGAAAATTTCATAAACTTGTTCCAGGAAATACGTGGTTTTGAATAAGTCTTAAAAGTGTGTGAAATAAATATTTGTCATTAAAAATCTGCATTCCATGTACAAGGTTTCTATCGAGATGTTTTCTTTTACAGTTTATGAGTACATTATGAACGGCCAAAGTTCAGGTAAAATTTGTGCAAAACAGCAATTTTTGGTGACAGTTTCGGGTAGCTAGATGTGCGTGTGGCGTCTGTACGTATCCAAAAATCTTACTCAGTTCAGAAACCAAATATTTATTTTCATTGTAAATTCTGCAAAAACCATAACAAACCATTACCAGAAAATACTCACACAACAAAAGGAAACAGTTATTACCTTAGATACTGTTTTACCTATTTGGTCTATAGAATTTCTAGCTCAGTCCAAATGGCATGTACTAAATTATACCACCATGAATTCTAAAACAGCTGCCATTCCTCCATGACATTTACAGGCATTCAAAGTGCTTTGAACGATAACTTACGATGCTAAATCAAGCAACAATGCACAATGCATAAACAGCGCATTTAATCCCAAGTTTATAAAATGTCCATTACTTAAACAGGAACGTACCAATGACCCGGGCTGGATAAAACATGGAAGAGTTAAAAAATGGAGTGTTTGTTGAACATAAAGTCGTCTTTTGAATTGCATCACATGAAGAACAAAATTAAATTTTATTTCTGTAAATCGTTTAAAAAAACACTTTAAAATTCAAACTAAATTAGGTCTTAAAACTAAATGAAGTCGGTGTGTCTTAGCCGACTATTCTTAAAAGGAAGAAACTCACTAAAGTTAAAAATGAGTCATCGTAATTATCGCACATGCCAAACAACTAAGCGATAACTGAATGTTCTAAAGCAAACTGTTCTACAAAGCAAGCTGCATTACGTAAATCTCGTTAGCTGCTCCCTAACCGGGCCTAACCGGGCTTTCAGATTCACTTGTTTCTATACAAAATCGAATATTATGAGATATTATCTCAGAGACATGACAAAAGTAAAGCCTAGCAAAAAAATAGGACATCTAAATATCAATTTCAACTAATACAAGCCCGGAATTGCATCACAATTTGTTTTCGAATATCTTCTGTGTGTACAAAAATATCCCTCTTCAGATTTCGATCGTTCCGTTCCTCGCACATTAGAACTCCATTCACCAGCTACTTCGTGGTTTCAGAGGAAACCGTATGACTCATTTCCAAATTGTATTCAATCCTTTTACATCCCGGAACTGTAATGGCCGGATTGGACCTTATGAGGAGAATTACGTGTTTATAAAATGCCCAGACACAATGGCTTGTAACCCATTGTGTCTTAAATGGTGATATAGCCGTGCAAATTGGACTAAGAAACAGAGAGATTTTCTGTTTGCTCTTTATGGCGAGTTTTACCGGTGAATCTGCGTATCAACCGCGATCAAAAGCTGTTTCCACAGTAGTGAAAACACTGACTCACAGCCACAGCTCTTGAACGCAGTTTAGATGTGCTGATCGCGTTTACTTTTTATTGGTGAACTTAGTGTTCAATATTTTTTTTCTATATGAAAATTGGTGTACGTGCAAACAAACTAACACAGGTACGTACTCATAGATCAGACACAGTTGTACGCAGGCTGCAAGATAAAGCAATTTTAAAAATAACTGTAATTGAAATTGTTCTTTGGAACAGTATTTTACATGGAGCGACTGCCTATCTGACCTCCTCCTCCTTGGTAAGACTGGCTGTCAGACTTTCGGGTCACTGACTACCTATTACGACTGTGAAAGATCTATAAATAACAGCCGGGACCAACGGCTTATCGTGCTTTAAAATAAAGACCAATTATATTATTAAACCATAATTTTAATGATAATGTCAAGGATACAATAATTATTGTTGCATTACGGATTGCCTGTTTCATTTCCTACGTTGTTTAATCCAACACGATCATTTATTCACAGTAGTACTTACGAAAACCATTTTATGATGATATTTTCTCCGCCTTCGTTGTATGATGTTAACTTTGCATACATCTGTAATTTGCGCGGCTCTCCAGGGTGAGCCCAAATACATTTAGTTGTTAATTTTATGTCGGTCGGGCTATTTATAGAAAATAGTATTTGCCCATCGAATAAATATGTTTGAGAATGATCAAAACATGCGAAACTAATATGGGCCCATGGACTACTGTCGTTATGTCGGAGATGCCAAATAATTTCAATTATTAGTCAAGATGATTATGACACCATTTAAAACAGATAATATCTAAGTAGGTACACGTTTCTTTATAAACTTAATCCTAAAACAAAAATTAGTGTGAAATAAAACCTCACTTAAACAACGCAGGCGCACTAATTAACTTCACAGTAGACCACGCAAAACTAATCACACAGCCGTGGAGCTAATCTCGGAACATTTGTTATATTGCCACGCCTGGATTGCTCATTCTTACTGTGATGTATTATTTGAATACATAAACATATTGCAATGTAACATTCTGAATGCATTTGGACCAAATATGGTCCAAGAATACATCATCATCACCCACAGCCTGGCCTCATGCACTGCTGAAGCCTCTTATGCTTGTGCCAAGAGGCTCATCCAGGTTTTACCCGCTATGGCAACAATGTCTGCCCATCTCATGGCAAACCACCAATAAAAGATGCATATTGCTTCAGTAACCGCGATAGTAAAAGGTTGTCAAGCATTGCGATTCCCATTACCACCTTATAAACGTACTTAGATTGATGAACGCAGTACGATTTGGCAAGCAGTGTGGCGAACCTAGCACAAAAATTGCGTCACATACTTTTCGATCGAAATCCGAAGGATTTTGGTGGTAATTCGCTTCATATCTTTGAAAAAAATCCTTTGCCCAACAACGTACCTATATCACGCAATGAATATTGTTGGATTGTCAAAATAGGTACCTACTTAGCATTGGGAGAGCGAGGTAGACGCAATTACCTCGCTGGACAGCAGCAAAAGAAAGCCTAGTGGTATGACCGTCGGACTATCCAAGACATATTCTTTTCTTTTCCTTCTTTTTCTTCTTTTTCTTTTCTTTTCTTTGTTTTTGTTTGTCTCAAGTTCAAACCCAAGACCTCTGATTTTTCGGATTCTCGTGCGTCTTGTATAATTATCACTTGCTTTGGTGAAGGGGAAACATCGGGAGGAAACCAGCATGCTTGAGAGATATTTCTCGGCGGTGTAAAACCAAGTCAGAGGCCCATGGGCGGCGTAAAAACTGACACCAGGCTAGGCACTAACCACACAAAAAAGAAGAAGAACCTGCTGGATCTTTTTCTCGTATCACCAACGGCACCAGGAGCTATAGCATAGTGGGCAGCGCCGTAGGCAGCGAGTTAGGTGACAAAGTTGACTTACAATGAAAGATTAACCAAGTTGTACCATCTTAGTGGGCGTCTGTGGGATGCCCTTTTAATACAGGACTAGACGTCTTTTTTTAGTCGAAAAGGATTTTAGGTACCGTTTTAACTTATTATGTAGAGGGGATGAGGTCCTGGGTTCGATTCCCGGGTCGGGCAAATTGTTATTGGGTTTTTCCATGAATTTCTCTAAATAGCAGCCACGGGGTCCGGATATGTGCCCGGTTGATGACAATAGGCTCGCCCCCTATTACATGGGACTTAAACATAATTGGCGAATGGTGGGTGTAAAATTAGGTGCACTGCTGCATAACCGTTCGGGGATTACAGTCGTGATATTAAGTTCCCACAGCTGGGACAGATCTCATCTTTGTGAGAGGGAGTGGTCCGTAATCCAGCACTCGAGCCCAGTGCGCTGTGCGGTCTGGTGGATGTCACTGGTCTTCGATGGGTTTTAGTTTCAAAAACCCACTTGGCTTGTGTTGGGCCGCAACTCGCCTGCTGTGAAGCGATGACGCGGCTTAGGGTGCAGCACGCATGCCTATACAAGAAACCGATTCACTCAAACTTTAGATAGATCCAGATTATAATGATAGGGAACATAGAAACCGGCAGTGAATTCCCAGGCAGGCGATATTTCCTTTAACTGTGACCAGAGCAGCGGTGATGAAATTATTCACACAATTCGAAGTAAGCCTGTCAGGGATTAAACCTACAACTTATAAGTCACGGCCATTTCCAATGAGCTACCACTGCTCTAGTTGGTGAAATATAGGTTTTTACCTTTACCCTAAGTATTTAAGTGTAGGTACCCTAGAAATGTGGTTTACCACTAGCCACAATACTTACCCTAAAATTAAGGTTTACCTTGGCATTGTTCAGTAGTTAGCTGCGAAGGTTAGATTGTGGTCTCATTACATAATTGTTATTTAAACTTAATATTACGAGTATAAAGAAGTAAAGTTTGTAAGGTTGTAGGGGGTATCTCTGGATCTACTGAACCGATTTTGAAAATTCTTTCACTAATAGGAAGCTACACTATCCCCGAGTGCCATAGGCTATATTTACAACGTGCCCGTGTGATAATCTCCGACCAAAACGCGATCGAAGCCGCGGGCAACAGCTAGTATCTATTAACCCGTTATTGTTTCTCTGCAGGGTGAAATTATTATAGGTGGTATAAGGGTGAATGCCTCCTCTCTAATTGAGAAGATCGAACATTAACCAGACTAGTTCATGAGCACTTTGTAGAATTCTGCCAACACTCCAGATCCTTAAGACATACATTCGTATATTCAACCGTTGATGACTTGAAATGACGTCACAGTTGCCAGTTGACTGACTGATGTCAACGACTAATGGGTCGAAATGAAAGAAGATTGAAGCACTGAAACTCTAAGTAGCTGAATAGGAAATCTCTAAACAGACTTCGAACCCAAGTCGGCCGCAGCAAAGACAATCTCTGTAAATGGACGGATCATGGACGGCTCAGACCTCAAGTGCGTATGCGGCGTCTCCCCGCAGACGGCCAATGGCTGCATCAGTGAGCAGGGTTCGCGTGGCTGAGGGTCAGAGTGTCGTCTTAGGGGAACTATGAAAAAAATACTTAGAAAAATTTCGCGTTCAATTTCGAGGTAGCTGGTCACAGTTCTAACCTAACCTAACCTATGGATATATTTGCAGGTACACACCGTTTTGTTTTCTGCACGGCTCATGGTGCCTATAAGCGTATGGTACCAATTCGAAAAAAAAAAAAAAAACGAAAAAAATTCTAAGTCCCGCGCCATAGCGCCCCTAAGGCTACACTCCAACCTGGCTGAGTTTTGGACTAAACATATTTGAACTTTTTGCCATCGATATGCTAAGAAGAAGAAGAGATTGATGGATGGTCTTAGATTAAAAACTAATATCTGTTTGATATTCCATTCTAATGCATCCTATGCGTCAATGCGAAATATCCTATATTTACAAACAAGTCCCCGTACCGTTGAAGATAGGCATGTTTACACTGGGATCAATTAGGATTCAACTGCTAATGCGTCAAATCCGGCTGGGCTGCAGTAACGTTAGCAAGGAAATCCCTAACGAATGCAAATTAGTCTAAGCATTTTAGTAATTAACTATTTATTCTTGCTTTAGATAGATTGCTTCATTTATTTGCCTGAAATATGGTATTTTACAGATTTTATAACACATGCACAATAGATCTTCATATTCCGCCTACTAAATTCGGCATGCAAATGCGACATTAACAATGATTCTCGTTTAAATCAAATTAATTAAATTCCAATGTCAAAAAACTAAAAAATTACTAAATCAAGAATGGTCTAAATTATCAAATACAGAGTCTAAAGTAATTAAAAGTTAAGTTTTATTAGTAATTTTAAGTTTTTTTATTATTATTGTATGTGTACACATATTTGACCAAACAAATATATTTTATCGAATCTTAGCCAGAAGTCAGAAAGAAAATGCTATAGGCAACTAAAAATCATTTCGATAGCTTATTTTACTGATATGATTTTGGATGTTGGCAGGCTTGCAGGCTTATCACAAAGTTACTGCAAACGAACATATAATAAACAAACAAATAAAAACAAGTTGAAGTTGTCAACAGCCTCGGACATCACGGCCTGTCATGCAGCCGAAGTGCGGGCCGTTTTGCACGGCACGCGAATTTAAATGACATCATCCGACGAGCTCTTGTCACCGTCGGCGTTCCAGATGGTTCTAATATATTATATTAGAACCCAATGGCTTGGCACGCAACGATGGCAAGAGACCGGACGGGATGTCTTTGTTTCCATGGAAGATGGGTAGGCCTTTAGTGTGGGACGCAACATGTGTCGATACTCTTGCGCCATCCCATCTTCCTAGCTCATCGTGCTGTGCTGGGGCTGCCGCTGCGGCTGCAGAGAACCTCAAGCGGCATAAATATAGTAACCTCATTGGTAACTATATTTTTGAGCCGTTTGGGGTTAAAACTCTAGGACCGTGGGGTCCGAGCGCTCACAGCCTTTTCAAGGATATTTCTAAAAGTTTAGTTGACACTTCCCGTGACCCAAGGGCTGGCTTTTCCCTTGGCCAAAGGCTTAGCGTTGCCATACAACGTGGCAACGCCGCCAGTCTCTTGGATAGGTACATTACCAGTTGACAGCGTTGAGGAGGAGTTTTTTGACGCCATTTTTCAAGTTTGTTGCTAGGTTATTTACTTTAGGTTATTTTAATTAATAAATGTTATACAGATGGATAAAAAAGTAAAAACATTAAAAATAATAAAAACCGGTCAAGTGCGAGTTAGACTTGCGTACCGAGGCGCGAACCGTTCCTTACAAACCTCATAATGCAGGCTGGTTTTTTTGTTATTATAGATACCACATATTTACGGTTTCTTTTTGTTTTTTTTTTTTTTTTTACCGATGGGAAATCATCAAATAACCCCTCCCGCTCTGGGCTGAGCAGGAGGGAGTGTCAGACTTTTACTGACTAAAACCCATCCATGTTCCTTCCTTTGCCCTTTGTGTTCCAGGGCCGCGGTATCTCTTTCGAACAGCCCCGCAACCATATTTACGGTTTAAAACAACTTCTTGTAAATTTATGAATCGCTTTATAACCTCCAAGCACGTGAAACTATGAAACGTCATTTTCTAGTTAAAGTACTTGATTTGACTACATCAAACGATTGTCTATTTATTGTTGCATTATAAATCTATTGCTATTATTGTATAATTATAATCATAGCAACAAATGAATACAGCATAACAGTAATTAATATTACACAACGTATAACTTTAAGATAGACCTTATAATAAATGCGTAGAAAGTGTCCGCGATCTATTATGTTGTGATACTGGACCAGTAATGGTAACTCAGTTAGGCAATACTAGACTTACTGGGTCAGTTAAATGGTTTTACCACTGCTTATAGGACTTCCTGTACAATAAGTTTCGTGCTTATGTATTTTGTACTTATGTAGGTAAATTATGGCCCTTTGTACATAATAATATTTACCTTTATAACTGGTGAGTTACATTATAACATTATAAGTATTGGCCAATTTTAAACAGTACAGTCACGAGCACCAATATGTTAACACGTACCAACTTTTATAAGAGTTTTTCTTCTACTGTTCAGATTAAAATTTCAAGATACAATCGTTATTTCTCGCGAAAATTGCTTTTATATTTAGAAAAGATGTTAAAATTCAAACTTCAAAGATAAGAAAACCTTTCCGCGTGATTTTAATTTAGGCCTGAACCGAATATGGCAATCTTTTTTCACAAGATTTGATTCTTACCTAAGTACAATAATTTAAAAAAATAAAATGACAATCTACAAAATGGAGATACAGCTATGTAATGAAATTTATTTATTCACATCAATATCAACACGCAGAGTAATAAATCTGTACTTAATTGTTGTGCTATCTGTACGCAGATGCGCACGAGTTGCGTTTGTTGTCGTACCCCGGCTATAAATACTCGCGCAGCAGGAATGCTAAGTTTACCCGACTGTGTACTTACAGGGAGTAGTTCTATTTATATTAAATACTATATGCTAAGTTAGGTTTTAAATGTAGATACGCAATTTGCTTGTAATATCTGCATTTC
This sequence comes from Eugnorisma glareosa, assembly GCA_947578425.1. Classification (NCBI taxonomy): domain Eukaryota; kingdom Metazoa; phylum Arthropoda; class Insecta; order Lepidoptera; family Noctuidae; genus Eugnorisma; species Eugnorisma glareosa. The sequence continues at coordinate 9,678,994 of OX387960.1, read as the reverse complement.
CTTTTAAATAAACTGTATTAGGCGTTCGTATTTTTAGGGAATGTACTCTTCTATCTTGTTTCTTTCTACTCAACAAATATTTATAATTTTCCAAACACCTATAGGTACAAATAAATAAAATTGAAGTGTATATTTTTAATTTAAAAATAAAAAGGTTTTTACTGAATGCATATGAAAGTATATACAGCACTTAAAACAACAAAACAATGTTTTATTTTATTTTTGGCTCATCTCCGAAACGGCTAGACCTATTTTGACGGGACTTTTACTGGCAGATAGCTGATGTTATAAGGAGTAATTTAAAACTTCGACATTTTTATTTTAGAAAATGATTAGGGTTCCGTGCAAAAATTAAAACCCTTTAAATTGTTAACAAACCGATTCAAATAATATTTTAATAACAATTTCACACGGACCAAGGTCGCGGGGCACAGCTAGTTCCTATGAAGAAATAGATTACTTACCTAGATTGAGGATGAATTAAAATTTTACTGGTACATATCATGAACGAACCGAGGCGATGAAATATCTCATAACCAAAGTAAATCGCCATTCTAACATACTTAAATAAAATTAAAATTGCATAGAACTACATTCCCCGAAACTGATGCAAATGCAACAACTAGACCAATAAAATTATCACCAGCTTCATCTGCATCTAACTGAATAATTACTATTCCTACTCTTAATAAAATTGAGATACATTTCGCAAACTTGCCTCGTTGGTCTATTGGTCACCAGCGCTGAGTATGAGATGCTGTGTTCCATTCCCGGCTCGGGCAGTGTTTTTCAAGAGGTTTTCTATCAGGAGTTTTTGTCTGAATAAGTCTGAATTTATTCCCGGTGTATGGTAATGAACTGGGCCCCTTACACCCAAAAATAGACAGAGATAGGGTATCTCTTCTCTTCTCTTCTTCAATCTGTGGTCACCCAATGCTGAGTGTAGGTCTCTTCCAAATCTCTTCACTTTTGGTGGTTTTGTGTCATGGGGTGTCCTGTTTCTTCCGGCCAATTTAATGAGATCGTCTGTCCATGTAGTCGGTTGTCTTCAAACATTCCTCAGTCCCGTCCGTGGTCTGCACTCCAGCACTTTCTTCCATCTAGTCTACGGCATATATGGCCCGCCCACTTCCACTTTCTTTTGGTTATAGTTTTTGCAATATCCGTAAGTCTCGTTCGTCACCATATTTCGTTGTTTTTTACCCGGTCGTAGAGGGAGATGCCCAACATGGCTCATTCCATAGCTCTCTGAGTGACTTGCATGCGGTGGTATGATACCTCTATAGCATATACATCTGCCTAATCCCCTTCGAGGATAAGACGCGTGATATTATGTTTCGCAAACCTTTACACATTCCTATTTTCATAACATCCAATTCCACCAGCATTAAGTATTAATTTCAGTCTCAATCCGTGCATCTTATTTGAATTGCAACATTACAGTTTCAAGTGCTATTCAGAATCAAGTGCTCTTGAGATTTAGTAAATGGGTTAATTAGAGCATTACGATTCTGATTGCAGTCTTAATAAAGTTAAGTTAATCTATGTAGCAAGATGTTTTGGTTGGAGTTTATTTAAATAAACACAGCACGGAATATCCGCACCGTCATATAGAACTTTATATACGGCAGTACCTTAGAATTCCTGGTGGCGAAAAGTGCATTGAGTAGATGGATGGACCACCTTCAAATCCCTCAGTTTCTTAATGTTACTTCTATCGTAGAGTGAGATAAAAACGGTCACATCCTTAGTTGATACGGCTAATGTTGAAAATGTCGCCTTTGGGCATCTTCATGCTCTGTTAAAATAACAAATGAATTATGAAGTAAGTTCCTTCAGGAATAAATGTATGGTTTAGCATATAATTGCCAATACAATACAAAGCTCAACAACTAAATAGTAAATACTTAGTGTAAATAGTCTTATGTATTGAACAAATTGTTTATTTAACAGAGGAAACACATGTAGGTAGGTACTTAAGTAATGCCAAAGTACATTGTTATTAGTAGGAAGTAAACAGGTATTTCCAGTGTTTTAGGTGTTGAACTATGAACTAACAGCACATTATTAAACGCGGAGTAATGTTATAACCAGGTGGCCTATTCCAGTGTGGGAAAGAGATGGGGCTAGAAGACCTGTATAGCTCTGTCTGTTTCCCACACTGGAATTACTCCTGCTTTAAGACGTCATCGTAACCCCCCAGATTACTTTACCAAACATTTTCGAGGTTACATTTTAGCTTTACTAACTTTACTACGGATGTATTCGTATTAAATCGAAATTTATTACACTTGCAAGGTCTTTTTTGTGTGTGGAATTCCTTATGGATGTCCTAGCGGGCGAAGGGATCCGTCAGACTCCTAGTGACCTTTGATCGGGATGCTGGGGTACCGCAGTTCGTTACGTTCCGCCGACCAGACACGCTGTCAGTTTTCTTAATGAATTGATTTAACCAAACATACTACTTCCACAGTCTCGAACATTCCTTGTTCGCATCAAAATTATACAAAAAACTAAAGAACATCAAAAAATTAATCGTATGTGTATCGCGAAAACTCCAAATGAAATGTCTCCTCTCCATTTAAGCCAAACTACTTAACTGCACGTCTTGATAGCACATTTAATTCAATTTACATTGACACTCATTCACCGGGCCAACTATGGGGCAAGGCCATATCTAATGGACGCACGATTTTACGATTATACTCCATAAAAAACTTGATTTCTCTACGCAAGTGGTTTGTTAGAAGTCAAGTATGTCTTCTGAATTATATTAGCATTGTTAAACTAGGAATCTATACATCTACATAAATAAATTTGAAGTTCCTGTTTGTAATACGAAAATAACAGCTTTTTACTGAATGCATGTGAAAGTATGTACCTATACGGAACTCATAACAAAAACACTTTTTTCTTTAAAATGTTTGTCAGTCTTTCTTTTTGTTCCGGCTAATCTCCGAAACGGCTGAACCGATTTTGACACGACTTTTACTGGCAGATAGCTGATGTTAGAAGGTCTAGCGTAGGCTACTTTTATTTAAAAAAAAAATATTACAATCCGTTTCAGACAGCTAATCTCCGAAACGGCTGATGTCATAAGAAGTAACTACTGCTATTTTTATTTTAGAACTAGCTGACCCGCGCAACTTCGTCTGCGTGCGCGTACATAAAAGAAAGAGAGGTTAGAGATAGTGTGCGTCAACCTTAAAAGTTAGACATATGGCCATTGCGGATATTTTTTTAGAGCTTTTTAAGAGGGACAATTCCGACATACGTGATAATTGCGTAACTTTAACCGTTCACACACAACGGAAGCTCTCAAAAGGAGTAAATCCCTATTATATAATTACCGATGGATAATCATCAAATGACCCCTCCCACTGGACGGAGCGGAAGGGAGTGTCAGACTTGTACTGACTAAAATCCATCCACGTTTCTTCTGTTGCCCTTTGCGTTCCAGGGCCGCGGTATCTCTTTCGAACAGTCCCGCAACCCTGGCAGGCCTCACTCCTCTTGGATCCCTTCCCGTTTGCTTACATCTCTTTGAGGCGCGTGTGGAACACGAAAACGCCGTCACCACGGCCTGTCGTCTTAAGACGGACGGATGGCGAGCTAGCCCATTACTCACCGTCCACAGGCCCGCGACCCTCGACAGCCTTACGTCTTCATCTTTAGACACTCGATGACAATCATACACCAGCTAGAACGAAAATTCTCATCAAAGTTCTTGAAATGAGCCGAGACACGATAAAACTGCTGTAAACTGTTGCGGACCTCTTGCAACTGCCTTCCGTCTCCATCGTCAGACCTTTGATGATAGACATACTCCAGCTAGGTCAAAAGTTCTCATCAAGGTGCATGAAATGAGCCCAGACACGATATAGATGCTGTAAACTCTTGAGGACCTCTTGCAACTGCTTTCCTTCTCCATCGTCAGACATTCGATGAAAGTCATACTGAGTTAGGTTTAAAGTTTTCATCAAAGTGAATGAAATGAGCCCAATAACATTATACCTGCTGCAAACTGTTTAGGACCGCTTGCAACAGCCATTTGTCTCTATCGTTTGACCGTCGATGACAGTCATACTTCAGCAAGGCCTAAAGTTCTCATCAAGGTGCATGAAATGAGCCCAAACACGTTATTGTTGCTGCAAACTCTTGAGGACCTCTTGCAAGTGCCTTCCGTCTCCATCGTCAGACCTTCGATGACGTCATACTCCAGCTAGATCTAAAGTTCTCATCAAGGTGCAGGAAAAGAGCCCAAACATGATTTCTCAATTTAAAAAACAAAAGATCATGCATAACGGATTATCTTTGTTTCGACAATTCAAAAGTGCCTGTAACTGGCCTACTTGAAATAAATGCTTTGATTTGATTTGATTTGACGGACTTCTCAGTAAAAAGTTATGCGTGGTCAGGTCATACATGAAATAAAAAAATATAGACGCGTCGAATTGAGAATCTCCTCTTTTTGTTTCGTTGGTTAATAAACCAAGCTTCAGACATTTGACACGGGCGAGGGTCATTCTTTCACGGAAAACTTAACACCGCGACTCAGAAAATGGAGTGAAATTAATAGCGCCATCTATCGAGCACGAAATTAAACCGTTAAAATATAATGCATGTAAAGCGATCGAACACACACTCTACAGGGTTAGAGGCGTCATGTAGACTACTTTTTGCTATAATCTATATAATATAGAGTACTATAATCTAGAGTACTTTTTGCTATAAGAACTTTTTTATTAAGCTGGTCAACCGATTTAAAAGTTATCTTGTGAGCACATTTTTATAAATTAGTACCATTTTGGTGCAATAGATGTCGTTGCATGTATCTTACACAATGATGGTAAGTTCTTCTTGAACACTTTAAATTCATAAATCTTTTGATAGAGAGCACTGATTACAATGAGACAAAAACTAAAACCTTCTCCTCAGTTCCCCACAATATTTGTGCATTGAATCTAATCACATTGGTTTTCCCAACAACATGAACGCCCGCCTCGCAGCGCGCGCGGCTCATTATTTTGATGCGGAGTTATTTTAAAACTGTGATATCTCCTAAGATATTCATCTAAATTGAATGGTGTAAAGGACAATTTTGGTCACAATTGAGTGCTAAAGATGACTATCATATTTATTTTGATAAGGATTAATACTATGTCGGTAAAAATACCTTTGCAAATAAAGCACTATTTTTGACCAAATTTTAAAATCATAAAAATGGTTATTGTTAGTCAACCTTAAAAGATAGGCATGTGCTGTCGCGGACTTTTTTTTAGACATTTTTAAGGGGAATAATTCCCTCATACATTATTTTTGTGCAACTTTAACCGGTTAACCAGCGCACGCAACGGAAGCTCTCAAAGATAATAAATTTTCCCCGTTTTTGCAACATTTTTCATTGATGATCAGCTCCTATTGATTGTAGCGTGATGATATATAGCCTATAGCCTTCCTCGATATATAAGCTATCCAACACTAAAATAATTTTTCAATTCGAACCAGTAGTTCCTCAGATTAGCGCGTTCAAACAAACAAACAAACTCTTCAGCTTTATAATATTAGTATAGATAAGAAATAGGGTTTAATATGAAGGTGAAATATTAAGGCGAAATAACGATAACTATAGTAGGCACGCAAACCAGAAAAAAGATTTAAAAAAGTCATGTTTGGAGAGGTTTCATGCAGAAGAGGCACAAATCATGGCGTCTGTACAATATTTTTAGTAATCAAAATCGAACAATTCAAACACAACCACCAATCGAAATTAGTCCAATCGCAGCTGGGTCCTGCTAACCGTGAAGAACGAAATGACCAAGCAACAGCACCTACCTAGTTTATTATATAACACCAATGAAGTGTACAATTATCAGTTACATAAATCAATAGCACAATAGCATGCCATGATACAATTGACACATTTCCACCATTAAATTTTAACACCTTCGTGATGCTGATGCTGTACCATCACGGAATCTAAATATTATAAACTCCTTTTTGGTGTAGTTGTAGGTAGGAACCTAAAGATTCAACCATACTGCGATCTTCTTCTTTAGGTGCGTCTCCAATCGATGAAGGATCTTGAATTCCGAATACTTATTTTTTCCTTTTGCGAGGCTGAGCAGCTCAGCAGCACTTGTGACTCCAGTCCATTCGATATTTGCCTCAAATTGTGTTACTTACTTACCTCTATTAGATTCCTGTATCGAGCGATCTATTATCTACCTACTTACTAGTAAAGTACACATCATCGATTAACGTCGAATGAAGATAGTCGCCATATATTGTCTGTAATCCAATTGCCTTGCACTTCATTAGATCATCCTGAACGATCAAATGCAGCCTATCAACGTAATTTAACTGTTCCCGTCATCCATGTCAAGGGCTAGACCTGCCTGTGTAACCGTTTCAAGCGGTTCTAGCCCTGATTAGGATAACAGGTTCTTGAATAAAATGTTGTGTGACAAATTGTACAGGATTATCTATAGAACAGGTATTTTTTGCTGTGGCACATTTTGCATTTTCATTATCTTTATCAACGTCTATGGTAAGTGGTACTTGTTCTAATTTCATATTTGTGGGATGAGTTCACTTAATCAGAATTGAAATATGATCTATTGTTGTTCTATTAGAGTGATACTGTATGTATTCAATCAAGATCATGGTGTTGAATTGTTCATTAGTATGTACCTACACAGATGTTGATCAGACTCTGTTAGCTAAGGCAAAGCCAGTCTATGACAAAATATAGTTACCATGCAAGATTCGCATTAGAATGAAGAAGTAGATAAGATGTTCGGAACTGCTGAAAGGGTTTAAAGGGGAGTTGGAGTGTGTATCCAATCTGAGTCGCGGTAAACAGATTATTTAGATCCCTTAGTAGGTAGTTTTTACGCTGGTAAATATAAAATACAAAAAACTTCAATGATAAAATTAAATAAATGACTCATAAAACGACATTAGTTTGATGACGAGGCCAAAATTAGAATAATTGAAAATTAAGTCTTCAAGAGTAAACGTTTATAGTATAAACGTAAGTTTGTTTAGAGTATAAACGTTTCGTCTCGTATGGTCAAATTCGCAACCGGTCAAATTCATGAAAATCGCAATCCGTCAAAATAGCAAACCGTCAAAATAGCAAACCGTCAAAATAGCAAACCTTCAAAATAGCAAACCGTCAAAATTACAAAATAGTCCTTAGATCATTATCGATGTCGTGAAGGCAACAGATCTAAACTAGAAGCAAGGTCATGCCAATGATTGACTCTTACCTTAAAAATTTTAATTTATGCCGCGACTAATCTATTTAGTTCCCATTTTACTTGCCTATGTTCTGATTTAGATACTCTGACTGTAAAATTGTGATGCTAGAATTGAATGATTGTGCTCAACATTGTTTTATCTTCATCTATTTGAATTTTAACATCTATAACAATGGTACTCGTGTTTTTATTGCAATCAAAATGGCTAAAATCTTTATCACAATTTCTTGATGAACCAAAACTTTGCATAATACCTATGCTATGTTAGTCCATAAGTATGTATACTTAAATAAATCCTACTAAAAGTCCTGAAACACACTTTGCCGGAGATAAGTGTTTTGTTGTCCTTCGTCTCCTGAAATAATGTTTTATTGAGTTAAACAAGTTGGCTCGACAATCAATTATTAATTTATTCTTCAGACATATTCACAATCTTTTCCATGCCGTGTTCTGATCTCCTAGAGTATAATTATGTGTTCTGTGGTTCTGATTCGCGGGTAAAAGGAATTGACACTTGACAGTTGGGAACTGTCACATATGTAACATGACATTGACCCATAAACAATAAGATAGCAAAATTTAGCTTCCTATTGATAGTTTATGTTTATTTATAATGTCTTGACTTAGTCTTTCTTTCAGCAGGGCAGATTATAACATGGTTGCATGTCTTGACGTTACGAATGAATAATTATAAAACAAATAAAAACTCCATCGCGCCTCCTAACCTTGACTAATGTTGATTGATGACGATGATTTTAGTTCGGACATGTTAACTAAAATCTTGTTCTTCATGCCTGTCGGTCTTTTTCGTCTTCCAATTTGTTCCGCACGCATGTTACTATGAAACGGATTGATGTTTTTTTCACTGACGGGAATATTTTAATTTTTATACCATTAAGGCGCGGTGTACCTCAATATTCCCAAAAATTGGTTTCTTAGATAGTCGAGTATGACGTAATGTAATGAAAATATATACCGCAAAAAAATACAGTGGACATAGAACGGTTTAAGAAAAAACCGAGCAGAATAGTAATTAATGGTTTGATATTCCCAATAAAAAATTTGAAAGTTGCGACACAAAAATATACTTTGGCGCCGAAGATCTCTGTATTTCCAGCGATAACAACAGTTCTCTTTTAATTATTTTATAGAATTAGCCTTTTTTTTACTTTTACCAAAACAATATTAAATTTAATGTCTATATTTTGAATAATCTAAAGAAAACCTAATTATTATTTTCAATTTTCCAATTCACGCTCCTTTAGTGTTGACAATAGTTTACGCGGTCTAGTAGCGATTAAACTCGTCGTCAGTCCGCGCCTTGACAGTTTCATAATTAAAATTAGTGCGCCTAGTGCCCCCAAACGTCCTTTATTCTCAGTTCGCCTGATCTTATTCATTTCATAATCTCAATGTGCTAACCTAATTGCTTTTAAATTTACCGTTATAAAAAAAATATAAAAGAGACTACAACGCCAATGACTCCATAGTAATTATCTAATAATTTACATGCGAAAGTAGGTGCCTAACTCTGTCTGCCAACCTTAATGCACCATAAGGCCAAACGATAAAATAAGAAGGTAATCAGAATAACAGGTAGACCACAACCTGCGTTAGCTTGTTGGATTTGTATAAGTACTAGGTATTTAGTCGTAATGTAATACGTTCCCGTGTAATAATTTCCGACCTCTATGCGGGTGAAACCGCGGGTGAAGTAAAGATAGGCTAGACTGAAACTGCAGTTGCTACAACGATTTCATTTACAAATCTGAGAACTTTCTCTTCCTTATTATTTGCTTTATTAAAACCTCAACTTTATTTAGCAACTAACTTAATTAAATTTCAAACTCTATTTCCTACAATAATTCGTTTAATAATTACTACTTTTCTATTTAAATTGAGGTTAAAACGCGTTACTTTATTACAAGCGCCCCAGTTCAATAGAAAATGCGGAACATTACCAGTAGCGTTCATTTGTTTGTCAATATTGCAAGTGCTAGCATTAGCAGGATGTGTAACAATGAAAAGACCTAAAACATCAGTAATTGATTTGATAACTGGCTACTATGGTAGTATAGTAGCCAGTAATCAAATCAATTACTGATGTTTTCAATTACTTTTATTCATCTGCTCACGATAAAATGTGAAAGAACCTTCTTTTTCAAGCTATGGGAACATTTTCAATATCGAATTTACAAGAAGATATATATATATTTTATCTCTCCTTGCAGAGGACCAAGTTGATACATAGGTAAACTTCAATTTGTAAGGTCTTTCTTTATCGTGTGGTTAGTGCCTAACCTGGTGTGAGTTTTTATGCCGCCTAAGGGCCTCTGACTTGGTTTTACATGCCGTCAAGAAATATCTGGTCTATGTGCTGGTTTGGTTAATTTGTAATGTAATAATCCAATAATAATTGTTTAACATCTTTGTCACCAGATGGCGCTAAACGCTGAAGCAGTTTTTGTCACTGACTAAGCCCATTTAATACAATTTCAGTCGCATAGTGGTTGCATTTTAACCACATTATAATCGCGACTCGTCACTCACAGTTTGATTACTTTTCTTTCCAGTCTGTAACTACAGTCTCCGCCTTCTATCAAAAGCGCGTGTCATTTCGTCAAAACAATTATATAAGGGAATAATTAAACATCGTATGCTACTAAAAATCAACCTTATCTATCTACCTTACTGAATTAACACTATCAAATCTCATAATTAGGTAACTGACGCCGTGTCATGGTTGAGCGCAGCTCCACATACTTATTAGAATTAGATTAGACCTATTGTCTCCTTAAAATACCCATTCAACTAACTATTTTACCTTGATCATCAACAAAACATATAATCAAAAAACATGGTCAACGCGTTACGAAAGCAAGACGTTATCAATAACTTTATTTTTAACTCATCAGTTTACTGTGGCGCCATCTGTTACCCACCCGTGAAAACATTTTGTTCGTGAACGCGAACGCTTATTTCGACACGTAACGTATGTGTCAGGATGGCCGAGCGGTCTAAGGCGCCAGACTCAAGGTTTCCTTGCCTGTGAAACAGGTTCGAGTTGTTCTGGTCCTCTCTGAGGGCGTGGGTTCGAATCCCACTTCTGACAAAAGCTTTTTGCATTTGTATACAACTTTTATTTTGTTTTTCCGTAATAAATAATGCATTTATGCTGCCGTGTTAAAAAAGCAGTGTCAATTACATAATAAAATCTGATGCTGATTTAGTTACATAATTTACAAGTAGGTAGTGGGTTACCAGTTCGTCAAAAGGGCCAACAAGATATTTTTTATGCTAAACCATATGCACTAGCTGTTGCTCGCGGCTTCGCTCGCTTTTTTGTCGGAAATTATCCCACGGGCACGTTGTAAATATAGCCTATGGAACTCGGGGTTAATCCTATTAGTGAAAGAATTTTCAAAATCGGTTCAGAAGATCCAGCGCTTACCTACTTCCCTACAACCTCACAAACTTTACCTCTCTATAATATTAGTTAGATAATTTCTTAGACTTGCAAAATTACAGCAGATTCAACAGAGCAAAGTCACACTACTCACTTCATAAGTCACACTTATAATATAACTATAGTTTCCAATACAGATGGGTCAATATTGAACTATCCATGAATTAAGCAACCACCAACCAATGTCTAATTAAGTATGCAAAGTCGTGAGTTCGTGACCTTAACCTCTCCATGCCTATAGATACAGCAGCACGTGTCTTCGAAGGTGTGCCAATGCACGGTTACATTGTCATCGATGTATTCATGTATTGTTGCGTTTGTTCTGTGTAAGTATAATAAACGGTGCAATACCCTGCTTTGTATATTGCAAACTTGCTGCTAAATAATGGGTATGTAGGGTAAAGGATTATTGCTAAAATAACCGTTGAGGGTTTGATTATAGCGATTATTCTTCTCTGGCAAGATTTCTTAATTCCTACTTAAATCATTTAGCAAGCCACTGGAAGTAATACATGTCCTTTTTCTTTGTCGAAAGATGTCCACTGGACATTGGAATCCCCAATCATCGCCCTGTTAACCAGCCCTGTACTTCTTGCATCTAGAGAATTACCGCTGCTTTCACCAGTATATCAGACCTTTCTTAGATATGCAGCGAACAATAACAAAGCGAAATCTGGAAATGAGGCAAAATATTGTGATGTCTGACAAAACTTTGATGATTACAAACAGTGGTCTAGTCTAGACACATCATTCCATTGTTCACTGATTTCTTTGTCAACTAATACAAAGCTACCACTCCTATTTTTACAGACGATTATTTAATCACTTAGGCGATTCATGAACTCAAGGTGCTTTGTATTTTAAATATAATACATTCCTACTCGTACGTATATGTGTTTTCATGAATTCTCAAGAAAAAGACCTCGATTTCATTTTCATTAAGCTGACGGCGTTTAGCGTAGTATAGGCGTAATCGTAAATACCGTGTTGAACATAACATAAATTCTGTACTACCTATCCACGTTTACTTATAAGTTACTGCATTCCATGGTTCCAATCCCACCGAATATCCCGGAAGCTGTAATTGATTTGGTACAAATCGCGTTATCAGATGAGAATTTCAACACATCATTAACAGACAGTTGAAGAATCGAAGTGCTGGCATTTTGGGGGACTATCTTGTACTTGTCTTGCTGCGATTTTTAGCATAAAATCAATAAAAGACTGGATCTTGTTGCAAAAAGCTCCCCAGACCCCCGATAACGGAGGAGCCTCTTATTAACATAATGTTGTTTCTTTTCCAGGTGGTCAGTGTGTGTGTGATGGTGCGTCTGCACTTGGTGCTGCTGTTGGCGGTAGCACTGTGCGGCGCCGCCACCACACTCGACTCGGAGCTCGGGCTTGGGAAGGCGATCAATATATTTATGAGGTGGGTGATTGAAGACCCACCACTTCCGTGGCGTGGCCTCTCAAAGCATAACCTAGGTTCTGCTCGAACGCAGTATTTAGTTGAATTAGCTTTGATTTACACGCGCGTTACACTTCATTTAAAAATCATCATTCATTTCATTTTTATCATGCTGCATTCTTAGATAATCCACCTCCTAAGTTTAGTAAGTAGTTGCTGAGTGTTGGATTAGTTGGTTGGTGTTGGATTGCTAGTCAAGGAATAGACTTACCTAAGTAGATATAAACTTGAAGTTTTTTTTTTTCGGTGAATACGAACCTACACACTATCAACGTCAACCAATACGTAGGTATCTCTACAAAAATTAATGAGCTACCAAACTTTGCTTTTGATAACTACGATCATTTCAACAGAGGTGATAATGGTGTTCACTCCAAGCTATTCATTGATTGTACCAGGGTAGAAAAGAACTTTGATAATCCCTGGCCTTACTTACTGCTAAAACTCTCCAACTCACATTCCAGGTATGGCTACCTCAGCATCTGCATGCGGGTGGTCCCTCGCAATGACACCGAAGGCTGGGTGTTCCGGGAGCCAACAGTCTCGGTGTTCAGGGAAGTGGAGCACTTCTCCATCGCCCCAACCCCAAGACACGCCAAGACTCTGTTCGACGGGGATTTCCACATGGAGTTCTGCGATAACCTGAAGCAGCTGCTTCAGGCTTACTTTAGGGATTTTAGTTTTGAGAGGTAAGGGGTTTGGTTGCCTTGGGATTTCAAACTCCATATTACGATCTGCCGCAAGCACGTGTTGGTAATACGATGCCAGAGAGCTCAAGTGGAAAGTTCAGACAGTCAAAATACTACGTCACTAGCTTTTGCCCGCGGCTTCACTCGCGTTTATTTTTAATTCGACAATCAATTCCGGTTAAACTCTGCTTGTAATAATAGAATTCAATCATAATTCGAAAGTCACATGGCGCCATCTATAATCATAAGAACATTATTGTTTTCCTCTGGAACAGTACTTTTTTTCGTGATAAAAGGTACACTACGTTTCTGTACACCTGACAACGTATATGCAAAATTTCAGGTTGATCGGTTCAGTGGTTTAGGCGTGAATAGGTAACAAACAAACATACCTACTTTCGCATTTATAATATTAGTTAGGAAGTTAGGATACTAACCTAACCTTGAGAATTCAGACTATATTCATTTTCAAGACCTTTTTTAGCAATAGCGTCTTTTTAGTGTCCTGGAACGTGAAAGCATCAGCGAGGGATTTTAATTTCTTGCTTGACGTCTGCGAGAGAAATCCTTATCTATCCACTGTCCTCGATGATAGATCTTCACAAATACATCTATAGTTATATCTATTATTCAGATGTATAAGTTCGAGAACTCTAGCAGCTGATATCTCGGTAAAGATGGTACCGTAAGTAGGTAGTGATTGGTTAGTCCATTTTACTCAACAGTAATTAAGGAGCACAACAGATCTCATATTTGTTAATAAACGATCGATTTAAATGTGTCTATAACAGTATTCTCTGAACCTTTCAGACTAGAGCGTCCATGGCGCGCGTTCACCGCCGGCTGGCCGACGGACATCATGGCGAGAAACCTCGGCATCAACTCCTCCTTCATCAACGGAGACCACTGCTATGTCCTCGTCAGAGTATCAAGGTAACCACCTAACTTACCCTTAGGTTTAGGCCGGTCTAAAGCTAAGAACAAGGGATGAATCTCTCTGGGGGAACCCCAACCTAAGTAATGAACAATACGACGCGAGGAGAAAAAACTGGTTTTAATTTTACCTCAAACGTGTGTTTCTCTCTTGTTGAAAAGCGACCAATCAGCAATAGGTAAGACGCTACACGTAGCGCCATCTCGTGGCAATGTTTTCAGCAAGGAACTCAATGAGAGCTAAAAAGTAACAAACACTTAGCGCCATCTATGCGGAACGAATGTGTCAGTTTTCTTCTCCATACATTTCAAGCATCTTTTAAAGTCATAATACTAATGCAATTCCATCCTCATTTCAGGTTCCGCGAGACAGCCAAACTAAGAGACTTGCCAGGCAACATCGCGGTAGAAGACGTAGTGTACGAAGCGATACAAGAGTCGATTTTAGGCGATACCGCGTCAATAGCTGACTTTATTAGGAAGTACGGATCGCACTATATCGCGTCCTATATCACTGGGAACTCGTTATATCAGGTGAGATATCTATATATAGCCTCATTAGAAAACGAGATTATGATTTGACAGAGACCATTTTACCTATCCATTTTAAGAGGTGGCGGTAATAATGAAATATATCGGTATGTTGGAGAGCCCTCTATCCAGCTGTGGAAGTGTGACAAAAATGTGGTACCTATGCCAGAACTAGGCTAAAGGTGATGGAGTTAGGAAGTACCCGCGGTTCACCTTCTTTTTACTTACATTATATAAAACACCTGTGTGCAGCAATTATTTTATCATATATGTAGTTAATAATAGTTCATCTAGTCGATTTTAATACTGTCAAATATTCCTGCAATATTATGACACACACTTTGACTTTTATTGTCCAAATATTCGCGTTATTTCGCTAATGCGTATACTTTGTATTAGCGAATCAACGCTAATATTTGAAAAAAAAACTCCACCTAACAGTTTCTCCAACTCCAGGTATTTGTATTTACTCGAGGCGTGTACTCCCGGATAAAGGAGCGCGTCAAAACTCGCGGCATCTCTGACATACCGGTCACTGAGATGAACAACTTCTTCTCGCCGCTCTTCGCCGAACATGTTGGCGCTGTCAAGGTTTGGACTGTGTGTCACTTGGAGCCTGATTCTACATTTTTTTAACTTGATTTTTTTCTGTGCCACCGTAGACAGGGATCGTTTTTTAAAAGATTAAACTAAAAATCTCCCTGTATATGGTAATTATGGTATACAGGTGTGGTCATACCGAGCGGACCGGACAGCGGACTTGCTGCGGATAGAGGTCAGATATTTTCATGGTTTATTATCTATCGAAGTCCGGTGTCCTCAGTACTGTCCAGAGTCCAGTCTGCTCGTTTGACATTGGCGTATCAAAATCTAAGGAAGAAAAAATAAAAACACTATGGTTTTATAAAAGGAACATTTTTATATATTATAAAAACGATTTCAAGAGGATGTAGAATCAGGCTAAAAAATGCATGAAACGAATCCGTACATCATCATTTCGATCACATGGATTCCATTATGCATTACCTCTCCATCAGCAAACTTCTTTTCATTCATAACATTCTTAAATCATCGTATGTGCATGACCATAAATGTCATACATCTACTTTTCACAGTTTTCACACAATTCTCTCTCTTTCTCTATTTCTGATCATCATTTTTCATTACCATTATTCATTTCAAATCTTTTACATCGTCTCACAAAATAAAAATAAACAAACAAATAAATCCTAGATCTTAAATCATTGTTTTATGAATACTACCGAAATTATAAATATGAAAATAAAAACAAAGACTATTTTCATGACACAGAAATGAAATCAGTCTTTTAAAACTTCAAACGAAATATAGATAGTTTTCGAAAAGTAGTTCAACGAAAAAGAAACAGTTACACGGGAACTAAAATATTTACAAAGGAAATGAGACAAGAATATAGGTACGAAAGAGAGAGAATATGACAACAACGTAAAAGAACACGAAAATCAAATGCAAAGAAGTTTCGAACACCAGTCTAAACTTGATAAAACCCTGGAGTACACACCGTACAATTTTAAAATTAGAATAAAAACATGAATCTTGTCTCTGCTCTCACTCCAGGTGTTTGTGTTCTCTAGAACGGCTTACTCTATGATCAAAGAGAGGTTAAAGAGTAAAGGAGTAGCTGATATTACTGCTAAGGAGCTCGAAGGCTACTTCTCACCGTGGCATGCCAAACATATAGGCCAGATTAAGGTAAAGAATACGATGTTTCAGACAGGCTCAAAATGTAGAGTCAAAAAGACATGGGATGCAGAAAAATAATTGAGAACACCAACTAAACTAAAATAAATGACTCTTAAGATAGGTTTTACTCAACTTTTCAGTTCGTTTATGCACCATTTCATTCATTTTTTTAAATGAATGCATGGACTTATAATGAGGCCCAATTCATCTTTGGTCTTCAATAGCCTGCTTCTAGCTTTAGACATAAAAGATTATTCTATTTGCATCCCTATAATGTTTTCTATTTTAACTGCAGTTCATCTAGAAATACTTCTTTTCATGATTCAACCTTCAGCATGCTAAACCAAAAATTGTTCAATTCAGTCTACGGTCATTGCATTCCATGAATCATCATGATCAACCACTCGCCTTCTATTGAGAGCCCTACTATTTTGTAATATGATTTCTTTCCGTTTTCAGGTGGCCAGTGGAAATAAGACCGTAGAAAACTGGGCAACGAAACGCCTGAGAGTCCATTACTACATATTCTCATACCCTAGCCTATTAAAACTACATGGAGAACCATCACTCCTAAGAAGTCTAGACACATTACTAGGAAATGAAGCCTTATTACAATTAGAATTAAAGACATTATCCCCTGCATTCAAAGATGTGAAGAAGAAGAAATGGTTCGAAGAAGTCATAGACAATTATTTAAAACTTTGGGAAAGTAACATGTGACGTAATATAGTTAATTGTTTAGATAATTAGATTTTTTGTGATGTAGGTAACTAGTAAACTAACAAGAATATCTATTCAGGCCCATTTGTACCAAAGATCGCTAAACGCGTTTAATGCTAAACAAATTTAAGACGTCATTGTGTCTCCGTCATTTTCAAATGATTGACAGCATAAATACATCATCATCATCAGCCAACATCAGGCTGCTGGACATAACCCTCTTCAACTGCACTCCACATTGCTCGATTCTCGGCAAGTCTCATCCAGTTGCTACCAGCTACTCTGCGGAGATCGTCGCTCCACCGAGCATGATGGCGTCCCACCTTGCTTGCCGATTCGCGGTCTCCCCTCAAGAACACGCCTACCCAAACGGTCATCGGTTCTACGGCTATATGACCATTTCAGCTTACATATTTTGTGAGCTATATCGCCAGCTTTGGTTCTCTATCGGATCACCTCATCCCAGTTAAGATCTCTGTGTTTTAAATTTAAATTAACGTTAAATTTGTTCAGCGAAAAATGGTGCATGCGGGCCTTAGTTGCGAAGATTAGCCGGTCATAGACAACATTATTTTGTTCAAAATGTTGGACGCGGCCAAAGCAAGTAATCTCATAATGAAACAATGCATAAAAGTGGCATTTTAGCTACTTTTAAAATACAACGAACATATTTATTTTATTGTGAATTTTGAAATAAAAATATAGTTTTAAGTACAATAAAATGGAAATGAATTTATTAATAAAAAGTGACTACTTAATAGTTGAAATAGTATAACTTATATGTGGTCAAATAACAATAGATTTTAATCGAAGAATGAAATGAATCAAGTTTTGAATGGTTGTATAAAAAGCTATATTTTTGTACATAGTATATTTTTACAAAGTGCCTTATATTGTTCCAAAATTATTTGTTAAGAGGATTAAAGAGTTTTAAACATGTAAGAAATGATACATGATTCCATAATAGGCTATGAGAGTGGCATGGTTAGCATTAACGTCTAGAAATAACAAGAGTCTCGACCATAAATAGTTCAACAAGTTCTTTTTAAGACAAGGCAGAGCAATGTTTATGGATTACAACTTGATATACGTATATTTCCCGTTTATGCTGATCTCGCATTGTATAGGATTTCCGTACAATGCGAGAACAGCTTATACTGGAAATGTATAGCTTGATGTGTAGCCCTGTGTACGTATTTTGGGCATCTAGATCTTGCCAGTTTTATTCTGGAGAATTGGGATATTTCAATCTCACAAAGTGTAAAATATTCAAGTTAACAGCCGTATGTTAAGCCTTGGAACAGCATAATTAAATTCATTTTGTGGCTAGTACACCAAACCACCGATAGAGGCGCTTGCGAAGATTTTTATACCTACCCAAAAACGTGCCAATTTCATAGTCTACAGTGGAATTATTGTTACAAGATTCTCAAACTAGGCCATTTGAATTCTGTCCATTAATTAATATAGATAACTTTTGACTATTTTAAATGACAATAAAATATAGTTGTAGGTAACGTGCAATAAGCGGTTTCGTGAAGAAAACGGGATCAAACACTGTATGCATTTAGTTTCGAATAAGTAGTTAAATTATAAGTTAAAACAATAAGGTGGTGTAAATATTATTTTGATAAAAATAAAGTTATTTTGTGACTGAGGTTGTGGTTTAATTTTTTAAAGCTTTAAACACCTTTACACCTAAGGCCAGCCAAGTCCTAATCACAGCGTTCGTCATTTTGTTCGGCGAACTCGAACGTGTGGTCGCGCCGACAGAGGGCGCTTTCCGGATTTCAAGCAAACATTAATAAGAGCGAATAGCGCAAAAAAGATTCTGAATGCGATCAGCAAAAGAGCTGTCTGTCATCATTTTTTTGGAATGTGAGAGTGCTGAGGTTTAATTAAACCTCATCTAGCAGCACGAAACGCATTTTTCGTGAAACATAGTGTGTTGCCGAGCGCATCGTCGATGCTGCCGCATGCGATAGCACTCCCGCTCTGTGCGGAGGAAAAGGATAGAAACATGGAACATATTCCGTGCTGCTAGATGAGGCGGCCGATAGCGGCAAATGGATACTGGAGTGAAGACCACGCATTGAAAAGCGCAGCGTGGTACGGCCACCTGCCAGATGGACCGACGACCTTGTTAAAAGTGCAGAGAGTCGCTGGATGCAGCTGGCATTGGACCGGACACGTTGGAAATCGATTGGGGAGGCCTATGTTCAGCAGTGGACAACAACGGGCTGAAATGATGATGATGAGCCGCAGCCTAAAATTGCTGTTCATGTTCAGGGGGTCTACTGTTTAAGTCCGTTAATAAAGAGACGGGCCCGTCCTGATACTTCTGAACAAGTCCGTCTACGCCCGTCCCGCCCGCGTCGCGTCGGCCGTCTGCGTCTGCGGGCGTGTCTATGTTATGTAAATTAAACTCTACTCCCTCTAATTTTCGGATTCACGAGTTTCGAGAACACATCCGGAGTAGGAACAACTGTCCAATCGGGTTTTCATTCATATGTCCGTAAGTGATTCGGAATAAGAAACGCCCGTAACTTCAGCCGAAAGTACGAGTTTCGTGTTAAGAGAGTAGGTAGACCTGCAGTTTCATTGGTAAAATCGCTCAATAATGACGTTCTAAAGCGACATCGCATATTTCCGCTACCGACATCTTGGATAAAACGTGGGTAAGTCTTCGAAAAATACAGATGCCAAGTCATTTTAGTAACGAAATTCTGTTATCGTAAAAAATGGGGTCACAGATAGTCGGGATAAACTTGCTTGATGTTACTTAGGTACATTTTTGTTTAAGCCGTCAAATTTAGACAAAGTACTCACTTCGCGAGGGCAAAGACCTAGCGTTATGTGATTACAGTTCTTAGTAAGTTGTGAATGGGCTGTTTATTACTAGTAATTGGTAAGCTTGTATAAGTTGTCTGTGGAGACTGAAAATGGATGGACCTTATGTTGTAGCAAATTTGGGGAAGCCCAATGCCCAACAGAAAACTGCAACCGGCTCAGCTTATGGACTGATTGGTACCTACTTATTTTTATGTTTACTGGGAACATTGCACATATAAAAACATTTAAGTAATGCATGTAGAATTTGTAGACACTTCAGACAAATGCTTTCCTATGACTTACTGGGAAATCCCCAGAAAAAATCTCTGAATTCTCGAGTCGAGGGGTGTATCCCCAGTTTTTTCCAAAATTTTCCAAAAAAACAGTAAATATCCAACTGGATAGCCAGCATTGCCAGATCTTATGACATTCATAGAGTTGTGCTGATAACAATCACATCATTGACTTTTATACAGCGTGTAACAGAAAGGGTATAATCATATGGAATACTGTGGTACGGACCATCAAACAGAACAACTTTCTCTATGGGACCACCATCGAAATCGTAAAAAAATAATCAGCTGTCCCATACATTTGGGTCGAGTAGGTATTGAAATTTTGTATAGGACAGCTGATTATTTTTTTACGATTTCGATGGTGGTCCCATAGAGAAAGTTGTTCAGTTTGATGGTCCGTACCACAGTATTTCATATGATTATACCCTTTCTGTTACACGATGTATAAATCCAATCATTAGTCGCAGTACAAAGTCACTTTATGCAGCCAGAGCCAGTTACGTCATTTAAAAAACCCAAACAAAATCAAAGTTATAATAAAAATAAACGCAAATAAACTCATGAACAAAGACTATTATTAACACAACGGTCGAATTCACGAGTGTTCACAAGATAAGGGTTAATTCACACACAAGAGGTGAGGCGGGGTTATCGCGTCGCGTGAATGGAACCGTCTGTACCAACCTTGATTTTTAGTTGGTTGACCAATTCTATTTAGAACATGTAACAACTTTTTTAGTTCAAAAATTGGATTTGATTCCATGTAGAAAATTTCTCGAAGCCAATAAATAGCAGCAAATGCGAAATAGACGAAAACTGAGGCCCGTACTCCACCGAAACGGAGGTCTCGTCTTCGGTTAGCTTTTGTGGAAACGGTTCAGCAGAAAGGACAGGAGACGTCTCATATTTTTGTTAAGGGCAACCTTCATACTCTGCACGTTCAGACGTGAGCGGCGTGGCAGGCGTGAGTAGCCTGTCCACACATCTTTGCGGTCTAGCCAGTACGCATCTCCGTACAGCTTCGTTCGATCACTGCAGCTCCAAAGCATCTCTCCTCTCCACGTTGCACATCGCAGCTTTGGTGAAGTGCGGCTTTAATAAAACTGTGTGACTGGCATATCATCACCATTTGCGTAGGCTCTCCCCAACAGTGTTGGGATTGACTTCCACTTTAACCGGATGCAGCTGAATACCAGAATTTTACATGGAGCGCAGGCGACTTCCACAACCTAGTTGGTGGGTTGGTAATACTGCGACTAACACATTTTTGTTAGCCGTCTGTTAATTTTCTTTGAAAAAAAAACAGCGTCTTTATGTCCTGAAGCATTCAGTAAAACGGTGTTATTTTGAAATGACATACACACTTAAATTAACTTTATTTCTATTGATAACAACAGCAAGATTTATTCGTAAACACAGTGTCAGAATAGGAGAATTACTAAAGAAACGTGATCATAGTTTCAGAAACCAATGATCTAATGGACTGCTAATTGATATGCATAGCAAGGATGTGCTAATAACCGCTTCATATTTACCAACTGTGATTGTTTATGTACAAGTTTGATCTTTCAACTCAAGCACGTGGTTCCTCAGTAGGTACTTATGCAATTTATTTCTATATAATGGTTATATTTTATTTTAACGGAAAAGTATGTAATCCGTCATTTTATACAATTCCTAGGTTTCATAAATTTCCGGTAACATAAACACCTCGAAGATTTATATGGAATGTTTTTGAATGCCTAACAGCTACTGTCATCAACTGCTTGACCTTTTCCCAACTACGTTTGAGTCAGCTTCCAGTCTAACTGACTGGAGCTGAATACCAGTATTTTACATGGAGTGACTGCCTGATCACCAAAACTCAGTTACTTAGTAGTAAACTCAGTTAGTTAGTTAGTTATGGAATGAGAAATAACGATTATGGAAAGACTATAAAGATCACCAAGAGGAGCTCGTCGCTAAATAATAACATTCGCTCGCCTAGGTTGGTCCGTGGATGGGTGACCACTCATTACATACAGTATTTCCGCCGTGTCTCCGGCTGTCATTTGTAGATCTTTGACATTCGTTACTGGTAGTCAATGCCCGAAAATCGGACAACCAGTCTTACCAATGGGTATCGTATTACCCAGTAGGTACTAACTGGGTTGTGGAGGTCAGATAGGCAGTCGCTTCATGTAGAATACTGCCATTCGGTTGCCTCAGGTTAGACTGGCATCCGATCCCAACTTAGTTGAGAATAGGCTAGGCAGATGATGACTATTAAGATTACCAAAAAGTTTATCGAAGAGATGAATATAGGTACTAAGTTTCGTTATTTAAGAAATTAATTGACCTCATCAAATACTAAAACACAATATGTGTCTGTACACAACTAAGTACCTACCCTTTGGGAATGAGTCACCCCAGACGGGGTTTTACTCATCCGCACGCATTGTCTTATTTAGGTTAGGTACATTGTTATTTCTCAGTAACCCACACAATAATTGTTCCATTCATATCATCATTTGTACCTACACTATTAAAAGCGACTTAGGATTTTTGCGACGAAAGAACAGACGCAAACAGGAAAAATTGTAGACAAAATAGTGAAAGATAAATAATATTACAGATTTTTCATCTAAATAAGAATAAATAGATTCACCATTATCTTTCCCTTTTCCCACGGTAGATAATGTCCTCGCAACACGTTTTTTTTTCTTCCATTCACCCCTGCCAACCGTCACGCTATCATTTACCTACTCTTAAATGGACATGGGTTACGAGTTGCGCTACACGATCACTGACAAATGCTTGCACTGACTGGACAGGTCCACTCAAATCTGTGTAGTTATTTCTTCAAAATACCATCTCAGACATTAATCTGCATGGTCCTCATATGACTTGACCAATGTCTGGACTTAAAAGAGAAAGTGACCTCTGAGTTTGTTTCGGATGTTTCTTCTCAGAGTAGTCAGTTACGAAACACCGGCCATATCTAGTTTTAAAATCGACGCGTAAAAGTTTTTTGTAAAACCAATTTACATTAATAAATATGATTTATGATGACAACACATTAAAAGAAATTGCCACATTTCTATTTTCTAACTAATAACAAATCACATCGATCTGTCGCCCTGACTACTAATGATAATATAATTGAATCCAATTAGAAACATTTATCAATACATCCGTGACCCATTAGACTAATTTTTTCTTACATCAATAATCAGATGAGGACAGATGTAACGTTAAAAAAGTTGTACTGGGATTTTTCCATTGGAATATAAACTTTAGGGTGTATAAATAAAGATGTATATTGGTCTTTGCTGGAACTGTAAAAGTACCAACCAAATTATTACTGATGTGGTTGGTCCCAGAGGATCTTTGACAAATAGTCAGAAAACTGAAGGTCCTCAAGGTCTGAAAGACAGTCTTACTAACCGCCGTCTAACTACCATGTTACCATGATAACTGGGTTGTAGAGGCCAGATAGCTCCATGAAAAATACTGATATTCAGCTGCGTCCCGTTTGACTAGAAGCCAAACCCCAACATGTTGGAAAAGGCTAAGCCGGCAAAATCATGTAATAACAAGTTCTTCAAAATGGAGACCAGTTAAACAAAAGTATTATCTTCAAAACATGACATTATTTGATTAAAAACACGCCACAAAAATAAAATTCCAAAAAGCCAGACTGACTCACGTACAATGCCGACACAATTCATCTTAAATCCTGTAAGTACTAGGAAGACACAACATAGTTGCTCACTATAAAGTGCTATAAAGCTCGGCAAACAGGAAATGCATGCCAATCTGTTGCAGCAAGCGAGAAGCGAGCTGTCATGTGTATCAGAGATGTCAAACTTTGGGTAGGATACAGTCAAGTACCAAAATATGGTACAGTCAGCATCAGAAGTAGATTAACACTACTCAAAGTTTCAAAACAGGTTTTTTAATAAAAACTTCTTAGATATTACACGTTCCTAACAAGGTATTGAAGAGTAAGGAATATTTTAAATAATAATCTTCTGAAACATTAAAAATAATGGCTGGAGTTCTGTACATCAAATAATTAAACATTCCGAAACGATAAGCTACTTCCGTTGCTGACCGGACTAGAAATCAGTTTATACCTGCAGCAACGCCCTGAATTGATATATGTATAAAATATTAGAATACTTTCGTTTTTACTATATTAACTCATTCATCATCCTCCTGCTGTCATTCGAATTCATTATGAGTCATAGCAGTTGTCATGAGTTGTCATTGAAATGGTCGTCTGACTGGTGGTGTAACTAAAAGAGGGTCATCTTTCAAACAGACGACCCATTGCTTCTTTCTTTTCTTCTAGCCATCCGTAGTAATACTCAAAAGCTTCCTCACGACATGTTTTCCATTCCTTGACAACTGATTATCATACATACAACTTTTCAGTCACCGATTTCACTTTCAGAACTCCTCTTTTATTTGTAATTCTATCCATTTGAGTTACACCACACATCCCTCTTAATTAATTATAATTCCTTAACACAAAAAAAGCAACAACTACATTTTCTCTATACACAGCTCATGTTTGCAAAAAGGTTTGTCACCCCTGCTCCACTGATAAGTCCCAACCAACTAATCTGTTAGGTCAAGTTCACAAGCTGTTTACTTTGTCGAGTTATTAGCAAAATGTGAAAAAAATCAGTTTATTAGCCGCGTTGCCGCGGTATATAGCTTTTAGTATGTATCTGAATATGTTCGTGATTTATTTTGTAGTTCTATTCAGTTCTGTGCATTGTTACAGTGAGGAAGACCTAGGCTACAGTTTAAATATTGGAAATGCTATTGACGTGTTTGCGAAGTAAGTCTTGATTTGTAATATTGCACTGTGAAGTATGCTAATCTCAATTTATTGTAATATTGTGTGTGTAAATTACAATTATCTGTGCTTAAGGAAAATAATTAGTGTAACTAAATTGTGTTCGTGTGTTTATACTTGGAGCTGTGATTGTAAGTTTTCGTTAAATCTACGGAAGATAAAGATATTTTCAACATTTTGAAAGAGTCTTATTGGATCTAGTAAGGGCTTGTTATGTTTTTAAGTTAGTCTTAAAATAAGATTACATGATTAACCGCTTATCGCAAAAACGTCACAGCCATTAATAATGAATTTTGTTTAGTCTATTGTTTTGGAGTCAAATTATAATGTTAGTAATAAATGTAAACTTAGAATAGATAGGTACGAATTATCAGATTAATTTATTTAACTCGGCGCGGCGGTTAAATATGAGTGCTAACAAGAAATAAACAAAAAAATTATTGGTAAAAAGAGTTTCTATATACAGTATTTTCACGAATCGACATTTGCCAAAAATCACTCAATAACATCCAGTTTCTAAATTGAGCATTTGAATTATAGACTTTGTATGTATCTGTACAAAGATCTTTTGATCTTAGGTCCAAAACCCGAACTGATGCCGCCACTTCGACTTTGCATTACAATTTCTCAAGGCAATGACACTAATGTTTACCAACAACGTCCCTCTGTCAATTTCATTCATGAGCCAAAAGAGCCATGAGTGGCATTACTAAGGTACCCCGCGAAATCCAAAAATTTCGCAAGTTTTTGTGTAAGCTATTTCGAATTTCAAAAGGTCACTCGCAAAGAACAATACCCCTAAGTAATGCTAAAGAGTTCGACAAGTTCTCAGCTTTAAACCCTCAATTCAAAAACCGGATTAAAATTGCCAAAAAAAAACACTAACACCACAAACGAACGGCGATCAAGCTGTACAAAACCAGTTTATACGCATCTCTCATTGTACGGGAAATTTATATAAAGCGAGTGCCATGTTACATTGGAAATGTATATTACGTGTCACCGTGTGTACCTATTGTCATATCAAACTACCCCACAGTTACGGCGACCTATCCCAGGTAACGCAAGTAATATCAGCAGACTACGAAGGCGAAGAAGGCGACGATCCCATAGTTCCCTTCAGCGAGAAGAACATACGAGTATTCTCCAACGTCACCAGTAAAGAGACCAAGGGTGATGCCGATGGGATCACTAATATGGAACTGTTGCTGTGTGAGACGTTCGAAGATCTGCTCGACGCGTACTTTAAGAATTTTCAGATACAAGGGTGAGTAAAGATGATAAATAGATATTTATTCAAAAATGTAAGGTAACTACAACGTTTAAAGTTTTTTTTTTAATCTTCGACAAATTCACCGAGTTCATGATGAGTTTACATAGCAAATTTGGAGTGTAAAAGTACAATACACCGTAGATTTAACTTAACTTCTTAACTCGCAGAAAAATAATGATGGTAAAAATACGGCAAATATTATTTAGTCGCGTGAACTACTTAGATTGCAAAAAAGAGATTTAAGTGTGGATTCGCTAATAGTTATTAGCAGATACCTATTTAAATTAGCTGCAACTATCACGATTTGATCCCAAATAAATGTGTGATTTACTACTTAGGCACTATTATGCGGGTTAAAACCAGAACAATAGGGAATATGCATGTATTTTTTTTACTTAAATCAATAAAATGTAGTACTATCAACCCAAGAAAATAATTAAAAGTTAATTTCAACTACTTGTCGCACTAAAAATATATTAAACTCCTACAATTTTCTACGACAGTTCAAACGTCCATGACTGTCGCGGCCTTTCAAGTCATAGCATTTGATGTCACTTCCCTTTATCTGCCTTGTTCAAATCTAATTTTTTGCCCTTAATAGAATAGTTATACTTTATTGTATGTGCTTTATTAAAGCAAAAATTGCAATAACAATATTATAGTAAAATCTTAGTGAAACTTTAAGTACTTTTCAACTGTTTCTTTGACACGTAGCATTTGACGTCACTACCGGAATCGATGCGTATTATGTTTGCGTTCCGTTTCACCAAAACACGCTACATAAAATATTAAAGTGTAAAAAAAGTGTTGTATTAGAGAATTAAACAAGTGTACCACAATGTTTTTATGGGCCAATACAAGGCATTTTTAAGAAATAAAAAATGTTTTGTATTTCTTGCATATACCCTATTGTACTGTAATGATCATGGAGTGTTGCGCAATGTAAAAGATAACAGTTATTTTGTGACGAATGAAGACAGTGCGCTTCAACGCCAAACATCAAGAATTATCCTAACATTCCAGACATAAGAAAACCTCTTTTTCGTTTTACAGAACAAACAAACCCTGGAAAGCGTTCATGGGTGACTGGATTCACGATGAGATAATGCGAACTTTCGGCATAGAATATGATCCAAAACCTGACTGCTGCTTCGTGCTTGTCAAACTCACGAAGGTCCACAAGACTGTAGAATTAGGCAATCTAGAAGGAGTGGCTGTAAAGGATTATGTCCAGAGAGCCATTGAAGATCTGAATGTAACTGACACGGCAGATGTAAGGAAGTTTATGAAGAGCTACGGTACTCATTATATTGATTCTTATGTGACGGGGAATATTATTTATCAGGTATGTTCTGAAATTGGTATAATAAGTGAAAACTTTGAAACTGGTATGAACATTTCTCAGTGCTGATGAAAGATTGTAAAGACAGTGCTTTGATCTTCAGTAGGTATATAAAAACGCACGTCCCAGTTTGAGGCAGGCGTAGTTCCGTACTCCCATATCAGCCCATTTTCTAGAAAGAATTTAGTTACTTGATTTTGTTTGCCCAAAGTTGACAATTCAATTGTTTCTTAAAGTTTAAAAGTAACATTTTGCTAATCATTTATGTCTTCCAGGTGTTCAAATACAAGAGACGTGGGTTCGACATGTTACGATCATATATCGCCCTTCGCAATACCAGACGAACGGGTACTGCCAATCTTCGTTTCTATTTCTCGTCATATTTCCTCAAGCAAGTTGGTGATATTAGGGTAAGTTTAAAAATAATTCTTATGACATATCTGTCTTAAAATAAGAATTCTGCAAATTAATTCGTAGAATCCATCTCCTGTCATTGTTTCTAGATGTAAGAAAAGCATTAGATTGACTATAGCATGATTTACAAAATATAAATAAACCTAAACCTAAAAAACCTTGTCGCTCATCATCATCTCTTCTCCTTCGTTTCCCTCCCCACTCCTCAAGTCGGTATGATGGATCTTTCACTGTTCGTGCTGTGCGCCTTTGGAATTCACTTCCACACTCCTTGCGGGATAGCCCTTCGTTGGAGGTGTTCAGGAAGAGAATAAAGGAACATTTCCTGTCAACATGATCGATATGTATGTATGTATGTTTATAAATATAGGATTTTATATATATGTATATACACTGTATGTATTACGTATATTATACTGTATGTATGTAGTTTAGTTTATAAGTTTAATTAATTTGTAATGTTTACATTGTGCACATTCCCGTGTATCCTCTTGTGCAAATCTCAACATCAAAATTAGGTTTGCTGTAAGAAAACCCTTTTCTGGGTTAAGCTCGCCTTTGTACATAAGCTATATTATTGCAATTTGTATTTATATTTGTAATGTTGTGTGCAATAAAGAATAAGAATAAATATGGAGAAATGGCGTAACAGGGGGCATCTTTGAAATCTTAGTAGCAGTCTACACTTCATTCACCAAAAATAAACGACAAACAAGAGCAGTTCATATGATTCCAACTGCCTTTAACAATAGACAAAGGCATTCCGCAGGGCTGCATACTTGGCCCTTTACTAATCCTACTATTCATAAATAACTTGCCAGTCACAACTTAGGAAAAAGTCATAATATCACCAATAACCACGTTTTAATTGGCATCCACAGATAGCCAGCGGCAACAAGACCATAGAATCTTGGGCACGAATGAATCTCCGAGACGGCCAATACTTATACTCAAGACCAAGCCTTCTACGATTGAACTACAACGCAGTTTTAGTCAGCAAGTTAAACAGTTTAATGGACAAAGGAGCCTTAATAGGCCTTAACCTAAAGACTTTAAGGCCTCTGTTTAAAAATGAGCGCAAGGCATACAGTTTTGCAGAAGTAGTAGAAAATGATTTGCAACTATGGGAAGTGAATGCTTAGTTTGAATTTTTGGAAGTTTTGAGTCGTTTTGTAAAAGCTGTGTTAAAATAAGCTTAGATTCTTTAATTGGATGAGTTGTGTTAGTTTCTACTTAAATTAGGTACCTTATTGTGTGATGTCAATCGTCAAATCGGAAGAGTTGAGTGCCAAAGCCTAGGTAGGTGACGACCGCATGTCGGTGGTAACTCTTTGAAACTGAGCTAGCCTACCGTAGTAAGGAGTTTCAATAAAAATAAGAGGCCAACTTATACTGGTTATGTTACCACTGACTTGCGCTCTCCTGTATTTTCTCAACATACATAAGGTGCTTCACTTCATGTAAAGTCATAAGTTACTGAGCCACTTCCTGTAGTTAAATCACTTACTTAAAAATACTTAATACGTTCATAAAAACAAAAAACATAGAAATCATTTTGAAATCTACCTAAACGCTGTAAATACCAGTATTTCAATTAAAATAACAATAAAACAATTGTAACTATTCAATTAGTTTCAATTTAGTTTATTTATAACATTTTTTAATACCTAGTTTACAGACAGCAAATTGTCACATAATTAATATTAGATATAAAGCTTGACTCAAACCACACTAAGCTTAACGTAAAATAAAGGTGACCAGAGCACAAATTAATTATTACGTTTCATAAATAGTTAAATACAAAAAAATACATAATATATTTAGAGATCTTAAAAGCTTGCTCATAATATCAACTCAACTTTTTAAAGTGGAAGCGGTGAGGTAAACCGCGAAATTCAAATATTCTTGCGTTTTTTGTAATTTGCAGGTCAGTGTTAGGTAGTATGTTGTTAAAAATATGATTCGCGGCCCCTAAGAAATATGTTGTGATCATCAATACAACCCTCTAAATTCATTTAACGCCATTGAATGACTATTTCATGAAAAAGTTATATTTATTACGGTTGCGAATCATATTTTCATCAAAATATAACCTGACCCTGACCGGCAAATTGCAAAAAAACGTAAGAAAATTTGAATTTCGCGGGCTACCCTGGCTGCTGCTTTCACCTTAAAATCTTTCATTCTCTCTGCTTTTCAACTATTTTTTTAAAGCTAAATCGTATTCCTCAATCTTATTCTCTTTATAAAGAGTTTAAAAAGACTGCAACCATGATTATTTTGAATGCTCATATTAATTACAATAACTTCAACGATTTAGACCGTTTGATTCGCCTTACCAAGTCAAAAAACCACATTTGAGTTGTACTGCTTCGCTCACTGATACCGAAAATTGTATAACTGTTCAATGTGGGACGTGCGAGCTCATCCTTCTTAATGTAAACACTTTTTCGTGCGACCAAGTACGGTGAATCTGCCGATTTAATTTTTTGGAAATATTAATACAGTTCTCTGGAGTTAGCTGCGAGTGACGGTCTGCGCATTATAGTCAAGATCCTCGATGGGTCCTCTGCGCCCCGCTGATACCTAAAATTGTTTTCTGCGCAGCTTTACGTTAGTGTGACATAATAGGTCACATCACTATTTTGTGATTAGTAACTCGTGAGTACAGCACTAGTCTCGCTCTCTATTATTTATGGACAGCGATAATGTGAGCAATGCAATGATTGAAATAAAACCTGATTGTGTCTTTATAATACAAAACTGTTTGATTTACACGGGCCAAAACATAATTTGACAGTTAGTTGTTACGGCGCGTCATAAAGTTTGAACAGGGGTCCTAAAATGGCTTCTTTATCAGAATCATAATATGAATAACGTTAAAAATTATAAATTCTTAAAATGGTCTTTAAGGATACGACCACGAAGTCCATTTTAAGAGTTTTAATTTTTTAACGTGATTCGTATTATGATTCTGATAAGGCAGCCATTTTAGGCCCCCAGAACTATACCATACTCGTTATTAAAACCACATTCCTTTGCTCTGCGCACTCTCAAACGAAACGTCAGTTCCTTAGCGCATTGACCGTTAGCCACCATGGTTGTGGTCACAGTCTAAAGTCTAACTTATGATCGCCTTTACCACCGCCTCTAAGTCTAAACAAACTACTTTCTAGATAACATCCATACAAAATAGGTATATTTCATGTTCAATTGGTATATTTCCCAGCAATGGTAAAGGCGACCCCTAATACTTTATTGCTCCAATTTAATTTACTCTCCGAAATTACAAAGCAACAGTTTTCCCTAAGGGGAAAGAGATCTTTTATATGTATTTTTATATAAAGGGTGTAACAAGACCCTTAACGAAGCCGAAAGGCACTTGTTCTCCCCATCATGGAGATATTGGGGGTCAAAGTTCCAACTTTTACACAAGTTTTTTTTAAAATTAATACTTGAGCTGTGTCACAAGTCACAAACTATGCTCCACCTCCTATCCTGCCCTCTTAGCCCAAAAACATGTAGCCTAAGCGACCTCTGCGCTGCCTCCGACGACGCGGTGGAAGTGGCGAAGTTCTGGGCTAACAAAATATAAAAATTGTAAATTGTTGTAATTGTTGTTGTTTGTTGTGAATTGTATAAAAATTGTTGTTTCGTGTTGTACACGAAGAAGATCTAAGATTTTTACTTTAAACACCTCCACGACCCCCGCACTATTCAATCCATCCATCCGCACAATGTTTTGAGTGCATTACATTGAGTCCTACCGTAAAAGGTGATTTATCACCCCAAAAAAAAAGCGACAATAATTATTGCGTAAAGTTACTTTGATGTA
This sequence comes from Eugnorisma glareosa, assembly GCA_947578425.1. Lineage (NCBI taxonomy): Eukaryota > Metazoa > Arthropoda > Insecta > Lepidoptera > Noctuidae > Eugnorisma > Eugnorisma glareosa. Next base: position 9,647,359 of record OX387960.1, on the reverse strand, counting down.
AGTATAATGCTTGGAGGAGGGCTTCGAGAAGGATCCATTTACACCCCGAATACTTATTCAAGTACTTACCAATTTTTGGATTGATACTTGATATATCTCAAATAAGGCATCGCTTAATCGATTGATTAATTTGCTGTCAATGGGTCAAATTATATCCCTTTTTTCTATAAATCTACAAATGCCTTTTCAGGGATTATTTTCATAATGCAGCTGCATGATGCATTACTTCTTTAACTTCTTTTGTTTCATTTACTTAATTTGTGAACACACCTGATCTTTCCTAAATGCTGCATTAGGCCAAAACATATATCTAACTAAGGTACAACAGAAAATATAAAGCAAAGATATAAACTTGCAATAAATTAATTGAACGCACTTATTATTTATATTGATTATGAGATTACATGGTGTACTGTTTAATATATTACAATTTAAAATCCTCTAATAAAAATGCACAATTATCATTACAAAGTCTATTTTAAAACGAGTATTAAATTGTTTTAAAATCTTTTATTTAAATGTATAAATCGGCCCAAAAATTTAGTAATATTTTATTTTAATTAAATAACTGTGCACTTTTATACAAAGACCTTCTGAAGTAATTCTAACATTATTCTATCGGTTATACAAGTTTATTTATCATAATTTCTTAATTCCGATTATATCGAATCGACTGAGAACCGTGAACAACCGGTTTTTTTTTTTTAAATACAACAAAAAAAGACAAAGCCGACATTCATTTCTGGCAAATAATTTTATAAAAATTTCAAATCGTCAGTCATATAATATTATGTGTAGGTATTATTCCTGTCCAAAGCTTGAAAAAATTCCTTTTTAAACGACATTCTATAGTTACCAGTTAGTCTTATTTTTATCACCGCGTACCAATAGAGTTAGGGAAATTCATTGTTCAGCAAATTGACTACTTGTTCGTGTAATTAAATTACTAGTAATTCTTTGACAGTTGACTTGATGGACTATAACACAGCAAACTGGCGTAGTGAGTCAATTTGATAAACAATTGACTCCACTGACTGTTCATCACTATATTTTATTTTAGAATTCCATGGTTTAGTTAACCATTTCCAATCGCATCAGTTGCCGACCATTTACCCTAAGATTTAGGGTGCTTATAATTTGGTACGTCCAAAGTCGCAACCCAAAAATTACGTCCAATATTATCCCTCACATTTCATCCCCGGGAGCTTAAATTAGCAGACTGTGGCCAACGTTCGGCGTATTTGTGAAAATGTTCGCGTTACAAAATAGAGGGTCAAATTTGCTAGCGGAACTCTACAGATTTGTTGGGTATCGATATTTAAAGAAGCTAAATAAAAACGATAATAATAGTTACACTTTACAGGTTCTTCTGATCTGTCAACATTTAAAAAAGAAAAAGATGAAGCTACAGTCACTTCACATCTTTACACGAATATAAGCTGAAGAGTTTTTGTTTGGTTGAACGCGCTAATCTCAGGAACTACTGGTTCGGATTGAAAAAAATTTTTAGTGTTGTATCGATAATTTATCGAGGAAGGCTATTGACTATATATAACATCACGCTACGACCAATAAGGGGGGAGCATCAATGAAAAATGTTGCAAAAACGGGGAAAATTCCATACGCAGACGAAGTTGCGCGGGTCAGCTAGTGGCGTAATAAATGTGAAAGGACTGTAGTTAACGTAACTAAACGATCATTGACCCAAAAAAGACAACAAAATATTTTTATTATTTAATCTTGTTTAGATATCCGATACCCGTCACGTCTGCGGAATTTCGCTAGCTAGTTTAATTTAACCTTGTATATATACCCTATCTATAGGCTACCAGTAATAGACTGGTATTAATATACCATATCGTTATCGAAATCAGGTTCACTTTGCTAACTTAAAAATATCCACAAACACGCTAACTGTAGAACATTTAAACTAATGTCGATACTTTAGTTGTGCCGTACCTGCTGCTCTCGGGTCCTCTCCCCGTGGCTTGGACGTCTTCTTCTGATCTCAGTGTATCTCATAAGTGCTGGTGACGCGAGTGCACGCGTACTGGTTGCGGGAGACACGCTTGCCGTTGAGGAGGAGGAGTAGGGGATTGTTTATGCGGATCGATTTGAAGTCGTAGGCCTGAAATTGTTGGTTGGTTTTTGGTTAGAATTTGGTATAGCTTAGTTACGAGTGTGTATAGCTTTCCTTACGTTTGTGTATGTCATTACTTTCCATAATTTGATCCTTATTAGCGACACTATCGAATGGTGTAATAATACAGTGTATTTTTTTTTCCCAAAATCAAAGGGTTGGTTTCCTGGCTAGAAAATAGTTATTTATCCAACATGTGAGGAAAGTTCGTTTTTCCTATGAGTTTTGAGTCTTGAGCGAACGAAGGATTGAAAAATAGAATCACGAGCGCAGCGAGTGATTATAAATGTCAATCCTGAGTAAGCGAAAGACTCAACAAAACGAATAGCAAATGAACTTGCTCACATGTTGCATACAAAACTTTTCACCACTCTCAGCAAGAAAGTATTCAGTCATCGCAGGTAAATATTTTTTTTTTTAGGTATATTTAAAATAATAAAAATACTGATATGTCTCATTCGTGTCGGGTCTGGGTCACAAATGACCGTTCTTCTTTGACAATGTAATTTTTTCAATATTTTATTAAACTTTTTTAATGTTTCTGAACTAATTTGACAAAAATTTGGTGAATTTTATAAAAAACATTAATTTTAACTTAAGTATAAATATTTCTATTTTAGAATAAGCATTAAATTATTTATTTTTTTAAATATCTTTAAAACTTAACATAAAAAAATCAGGCAAGGTTAGTTTCTGAACGGGATCATTACTTTCCTCACTGTTCAAACAGTGAGGAAAAACCAACTTTCGTGCGGGAGTGGTGAAAAATCTTTTTCAAAAATCCAATGACGTTGTTTTAATTTCAATCTAAATGGGGCTCGAATCTGCTTTGAGTATTTTTCGCTATTCTTCATAGTTTCGGATTTAGCCATCCACGCCCACTTGAATAATTCACTCTGAATGTATATTGCACCAGAATCGGACACCAACTATTCCCTTTACACGCTATACGTTTGGGGGAAAGCCTATTTCCAGCAGCGAAAGCCTTTTAGCTGATATGATATGATGATTCCACAAATTGCAAGCCTCTTTAAAATCCGACATACATCATCACATCTAGACCCATATAACAGGCAATTCTGTCGTTTAGAAATCCAACATACATGATACATCTCTAAAACAGACAGTAACATACCACATCCTCCGACTCATGCTTATGTGTCCGCATCAGTGGTTCGGGTATGGCCACACAGTCACCGATGATGGTCCCGCGCCCGTCCGCCCAGTTGTATACTGTCACCAGCACGCATTCCATGCTTTCATCGACCAACGCGAATGTGCTGGAAATAAAAATATTTAGGTAGAGTTTTAATGAGAAATTGTTTTATACTATTACATCCAGTTTTTGGATGTCTGTTTATTTTATACCAATTATAAAAAAATAATTTATGTATTTAAAAATAATTTTAATGTGGGTTTTAAAAGTAACAACCCCAATATTTACATACATTCGATATAAACGCCTAATTTCATTCAAGCTTCTGACATCCTGCCTCACTTTTCTATTATAACTGCTGAAAAATAGATAGTGGGTTGTCAATCGGGTAGCGTTTTTTTTTTTTCATTAAAATTTTCCATTTATGCTCATTTGATAGAAATAAACTCGCTCTATGTTACATGAAAGATGGTGGACTACCTATGCAATATTTGTCTGCCGAACAGGCATTTAGAGCGCTATAAAAATAGGTCCATCAGCTTTTGTATTGTTTTTGGATGGCAATGAAGGCAATCGGTCAGATGTACCGTTTTATATGTATAATTGTATGAGGTACCTATGGCCAGAAGGCTAATTTAATGCAATGTAGTAAACCTTCAAGCCCCGTATTCATTGGAAACAAAGTTGAAGAACAGTTGCACCACATCGTTTATGTCCTTTAACATCAACTGTTACTGGTAAAAAGATGAACCAGTTTTGTTTACCATGAATACGGAACGGATTTAGTATGTTGCCAGCAAAACTGCAACATGGGGACAGCAACATGAAAACATGTTGCCAAACATGTTACACGACTTTGTTTCTCAATGAATATGTGGCTTTAGTGACACATACCACACAAATGATCGTTCTATGACTCCTTCTTCAAAGTAGCTGTCGATGACAGGTCGGGCAGTGTTCCAAGCAGTTAAACTAAGTGTCCATTTTGAAGGGGCAAGCATTTGAACAAGAAAACATACGTGCGTTTATAAAACGGAAACTTACAAATGGATGCTTTTGAATGAGAGTATAAAGTGGAATATGCTCGTATATTTTTTTTTTGGAAATTATTGGTCGGGAGACTAAAAATTTAAGTGGCGACTAATATACTGAATGGGCGATTATTATACCATGTAAGTAACTATTTATCCGGTCATTGCGGCAAGGCGAACATAGGAAGCAAGAGTGAGCGAAGCAAGCTCGGGACTTGTGGCACCTCGACTCGCAGGTTAGGTTCGAAGGGTTTGGCGGGTTCGGGTGAGCGGGTAAAGCGCACGAACTAAGACCCCGGCATCCCCTTCGTGTTAGGTTACTTTAAACACTGCAGATAGAAAAAAAAGCCCCGCGTAGTGACGCTACGCCGACTACGCCTTAGTTTGGAGCTTGCTTGCTTCAATAGGATAGCAAAATTTAATTTTTGGTTACAATTTCACATTATAATGGGGTTTTAATTTTGTTGATCATGTGGAGTATAAATATGTTTTTATAATTACTTCACTAGATTAGTATACTAAAATAGTTATAAATCGCTTTCATATCTCTTCATACTCTTTTGGGATATAACTATATCAGGGCTAAAAAAATCTTACTGCGACATATACATACAATGTGTAACAGAATAAACGCACAACCTCTTAAGGGGTCATTGTACTCATCATTATGAACAACTTTTACTATGGGACCAATCCCGAAATCGCGAAAAAAAAAACAGCTGTTCAGTACCTTTTGTCGAATTATGCGCACAGAAATGTATAGGGCAGTCGACTTTTTTTTCGCGATTTCAGTGTTGGTCCCATAGTGAAAGTTATTCATAATGATGAGTACAATGACCCCGTAAGAGGTTGTGCGTTTATTCTGTTACACATTGTATATGGATTGCTCTATTTACATCAGATCAGTATTCTGTCTTTTCCATCTTTGTCTGTATTTTCCGATGCCATTGTAAATTTCTGTTTCAAAACTAGCAAACCTTGTTGTTCGCAGTCTTGGGAATCTATCCCTCTGTAGAATCTATAGCTTATTGTGGTTCGACTTCGTCGAATCTTTAAATTATGCTATATGTTAAAGATGGTAGGTATACAGGTGGAAAATTATGTGTTAATAATGACATAAAATACATCAATAGTATAGTATTAATACGCAAACCTGATGTTTAAATTACTGCAATAAGTGACATTTTTATTAACTCCATTTTGCCGCACCTTGCACCATAAAGTTGGGCATTATCAAATAATTATATCGAATATAAACTTAACGAAAATAATGGATGAATAAATGGAATGATTAGTATAACTAGCAGAAGCTACAAATTATGTACATTAAAAACCTTAGTGAAGATGATCCATTTTCATTTAAAGATCTGCAAAATCCTACCAAAACCGCAATACAACACCATAGAGGAACAGATACTTACAAAGGTACAGCATTCTCATTGTGAATGGAGCCGACGACTTTGCCCAGGATGACCTTAGCTTCGTTGGGCCCGTCTTGCAAGGCGTCGATTCGGACGCGTTCTAGCGCCACCTCACGGCGGTCGGCGAAAGCGTGGAGAGTGCCCTCGCAGTAAAGGCCCAGCATCTTCTTGTCTATGGACTGGGGAAGGGGATTGGTAAGTTCGTGATCTTGTCTGTTTGTGATTGAAGTAAGTTTTTCGCCAGTTCAGGAAAAACTGAGGGAGAAGCAACTGATTCACATTATTTCATATCAAACTTTACATTAGAAAAAGTATTTTTTTAAACACTAGAAATTAAAAGATATGTTGTTTTTGTAAGTAGGTTAATAAACAAAAAACTACCAATGCACAAATACACATCTATACATTCGCCAAATTAAAATGTGCTTACATCTCAGGTCGGTGGATTATAGACGTCCAAAATGGACGTCTAAAATAAATAAAAAGTTTACCACCAATTAGCGAGAAGCGAGCAGAGCTAGCAAGTACAAAAAAAGAGTGGATTGTTTGTGAGGCAGATGGACATACTAACCTGCACCATATTAGCCAGTCGCTTGCCCTTCAGCTTCCCGCGCGTCTTGACGAGCGCATGCGCTGAATTCACGAAAGTCATCAGCCGTGTATACTCCTGTTTCGGCGGCTCCCATGGCGGGTCGAGGCGGCTGGCGTACTTGAAGTTTTGGAGCGCTTCGTCGTAGAACTCAGAGTATTTTAGTGCCTGGGAGAGAGTACACGGAAAGAGCGTTAAGTAGCTGTTAGTTTAGCTTTTCAGAATCAGAATACTGCTTCGAGCAAAACCCAAGCGGCAATGCTGACTAATCTACGGGTTGAAGTTGAAGTTGCTAAGACCAAAATTTTACGTTTTATTGACACCAACGTCAGCAATATTAGCGTTGGATTAACAAAATATTATCGTCATAACTGTGTATTTCTTTGTAATTTTTAACCGACTTTCTTCAAAAAGGAGGAGGTTCTCAATTCGGTTGCATTTTTTTTTTTTTTTAATGTTTGTTACCTCATAACTCCGTAATTTGTAAACCGATTTGAAAAATTCTTTTTTCATCTAAAGGATATGCTTCCCGATTGTTCCCATAGAAATTTCACCAAAATCGGTTTAGGAATTTGGTTGTTTTCCTCGCGTTAATTGTCACATCACGCGACGTCGCGTGATACTTGACACACTTCCCGATTTCTGATTGAGCTGAAATTTTGCACGCATGTGTATGTCGCGAGACAATGCAATATTATATACTGATCTGATGATGGAGCTAGAAGGTGGCCATAGGAACTCTGTAATAAAACGACGCAACGCCGTCGAGTTTGGACTCGTTTGATTCGTCTTGACAAGTACTTTAGTCCTAAATGGTAAGCAGGGTCTGATGATGGAGCTGGAAGGTGGCCATAGGAACTCCGTTATAAAACGACATAACCCCATCGAGTTTGGGTTCGGTTAATTCATCTTGTCGAGTACTTTGTCTCTAGATGGTACCCAGGGTCTGGTGATGGAGCTGGAAGGTAGTCACAGGTAGTCCGTAATAAAATTACACAATCCTATCGAGTTTGGGGTCGTATGATTCGTCTTGACGAGTACTTTGGTCCTAAATGGTATCCAGTGTCTGATGATGAAGCTGGACAGTGGCCATAGGAACTCCGTTATAAAACGACAAAACCCCATCGAGTTTGGGCTCGTATGATTCGTCTTGACGAGTACTTTAACTTTAGTTAAAGTCATGAATTAATTTTTACATTGTAACTAGAAGTTATTCTAGTTACAATGTAAAAAATAATTCTTGACAAGAAATTGTGTGGTATACTACAACTTAAAAGGGTAAAATAAAATAAAACTTTCGGCGAAAACAAAACCGACTTCCAAAAAAACACTAAAAAAGTCTAAAATAACTTGACTTTCGGAAGTCGGTGGCAAAAAGTCAATGATACAAACAAAGACACCGACTTCCGAAAGTCAAGTTATTTTAGACTTTTTTAGTGTTTTTTTATATGACAGTAAACTGTTCTTTTTCAGATACATATAAAAAGTAGAATATTTTCAAAAAAAATTGCAGCAAGGCAAGCGTCATAGTCTGCAATACTGATTTTCATACTTACAATTCCCTTATTGTAGTACAAATCTGGTTGTCCCTTGGCAATAGGATCCAACGCTGCCTGCCTATAAGCTTTCATGGACTGCTTCAACGTATCCGGGTCTTGAGCCACCATGAAAAACTGGCACAAGTAAGCATTGCCCAGCACAGTCCAAGATACGCCATCTTTAATATCCTGAGCCACAGCTTCCCTTGCTAGCTCTACGCTTTTCAAAATGGCTGGATGTGCTTCTGAGCGCTTCTTGTCGCCACTCTCTTGGCGTAAGATGATTGAGAGGCAACGAAGGGATAGGCGGTTGCGTTCCTACACAAAATATTAACAAGATAAAACTCGCTTTATTTTTTGTGATATACATTAAACATAAAATAATTATTAATTGGTTGGTTAGAGACAAGATAAGCTTTGATGGAACAAACAAGTGCTAAAGTGGAGACTGAATTAAGTGGGACAGACTCAATGCGGAAGGCGGAGTATAGGATGTTGAGGCGCAGCTTGGGAGAGACCTATATGTAGATATTCAGCTCAGCAATAAAAGTGCGGTACCACATCGTTTGTTGCTCCCAGCTTATGTATACTTTAGACCAAATGCTCAAAAGAGAAAGGCATAGAAATTGTCATTTAATTGTCAATTGAATACTGCAACAGCAGTATTAAATTGACAATGACATGAAAGTGATCTCGATCTCCAAACAAGCTCATTGAAATTAGATAACCATCGATATGCTAAGAAGTACAAGCAATAAATAAAAACGGAAATGGCAATTCAACGTGATCTATATTTTAATTCCATTTAGTTAAAATAGTCTTATCAACATCACGAAACTTCACTTCTAGTTGGTTAAAAAAAGAAAATCGGGGATATCTTTTTAGTCACCATTAAGTTTTCTTTTCTTTTCTTTTTCTTTTGTATCTGCAATCAGTCTTGAGTACTTTAAGGTGGAAGCGCAAGGGTAACCCGCGAAATTTAAATTTTCTTAAGTTTATTGCAATTTGCAGGTCAGTGTCAGGTTGTATGTTGATGAAAATATGAATCGCGCCAGTAACACGTATGTAGTTACAGAATTATAATCATTTAAATCATCAATACAGCCTTCCAAGTGCATATAACCCCATTCAATAGCTATTTCATGAAAAATTCACTCTTTGGGATTATATGAACTTGGAGGGTTGTATTGATGATTTGAATCATTATAATTCTGTAACTTCATACTGGCGCGATTCATATTTTCATCAATATACAACCTGACACTGACTTGCAAATTGCAATAAACGTAAGTAAATTTAAATTTCGCGGGCTACCCTTGCGCATCCACCTTAAGCAGATGTGGTAAGAGACATTTAGCAGTTGGAGTGTGCTCTCCAGCGAGAGCTACTCATAGGTGTAGCATGTATTTATGCTACTCAAGAGGGTACAGACAAAATGTCTTTTCTTTTGAGCCGTTTCTGGTACGTGCGTGTTGTCAGTCCAGCGGCCAGTTCATTTGGATGGCTCTCCAGCCTTTCCAAGTATGTTTTGGTGATGGCCAAGATTTGCTCTTTCACCGAGTTCATCTGAAGTTGGTTGTGTATTTCAGTATTAGTAATGAACCAAGGCCCATTATATATAGTTCTCAGAATCACATTTTGCATTTGCTGTATAATGGAGATATTAGAGTTGCTACAGCTCCCCCATAGCTGGATGCCGTACATCCAGACAGGCTTTAGAACCGTTTTGTATATAAGGAGTTTGTTGTCAGTCGATAATTTACTGTTGCGCCCTAATAGCCAGTGTAAGTTTTTGTACCGCAAGTTGAGCTCATCTCTCTTGGTCTTTATGTGCTGCTTTCAAGTCAGGCGGCGATCGAGGTGTAGTCCTAAGTATCTCACACAATCTTTATGTGGTAGTAAATTGTTATTCAGCTTTACCATTAAGTGACTGAGAAATAGTATATTTAAATCGGACTAAACAAATAAATGACACAAACAGTATTGGACGTTTTTTTCGTTGTTAGTTTAATTTTCCAAGTCAGTACCTACTTATCTACCTTCTCTTGGGTTTGTTGCATTAGCCACACATCAAGAATAAATAATTATTAAAACTTACTAACTTACTTTTAAACTAAAACATTTAACTTTAAAGTCTTTTAACTTTTTGTTTCTCCTTATTTAAAAGAATAAACTTAATTTAAAAAAAAATTAGGAAACTTCTCCATTATTGCAGCTGCAGCAAATACTGTGAAACACCACTTACATGTTTCAATGCCCCCTCAAAGCTTGCCTTCGCCTCCTTAACATTCATATTCTTCCAATAGCATTCTCCGAGTTCATTCCACGCGTCAATCAGATGTGGGTTTAACTTGACCGCCTTGCTGAGACACTGAGTTGCTCTGGCATCGTATGTAGGACATATGTTGTAGCATCGACCCTTCATGTACAGGAACTTGGCACGGTGAGCGAACGGTATCTGGGAGTCCACTGAAATTTGATTTGATGTTAGCTAATAACTGATTTGTGTAACATTATTATATCTTCGTGGTATTTAGTAAAATTGCGCTATGTGGTAAAATTATGAATAAATAAAATAAATAAAGCATAAAGCAATCCAGACTAATTTTCTTTCAATTTGTGAGCTCTCTGATGATTAGCATAGCCAAGAATGTAATAAACTGGGCATACATAGGTATAGCTAGTAGCTTTAACAATGTTATTTGAGAAATAACTTTCATGGCAGTATCCTGGTACATTGTTATGTCAAGATACACTATGTGGCGTTGAGTGAGCAAGTGAATATTCAGGATGAATATTTCAAGTAAGTGTGGATGGCCAAATCCGAAGCTGTGACAAAATATCGAAAAATGCTCCAAAAGAGTCACAAGCCTGATTTTGATGAAAACTGAAACTGCATCCTTGGAGTTTTGAAAAATCAATATTCCTGGGCCAGGAATTGATCCTGTTGGTTTTGAAACAAAAAACACACTGTATTATTACACCAATCGATAGCGTCGCCATCAAGATTCAAATTCTCTGAAGTAATGACCTATGAAAAACTAAAGGATGAAGTTAATTTCTGATAAAATACCTAACAGTCTGCAAACAATTAGTAGTATTCACCTCGAACCCTCGAACAAAATCACTATTGGCGCCAACTCACTTGTAAGTTCCTTCAACCACAAAGAGATTAAAATAAATTTAAATTAGAACATAATGTTTGAAAATGACTGAGGTGCGGGTGCCATCAATCAAGGACTTCAATTTAAAATATGGTAAAATATAAAATTTTACATTTTCCTTAAATCTGCCATATGTCAATACTTCCCAGAACTTGATCCCTATTAGCAAAGCAACACTATCGAATGGAGTAAAAATACTGTGTGTTTTATTTTTTCAAAACCAACAGCTTGGATTCCTGGCCAGTAGAGGCCAAGAATATTGATTTTTCAAAAATCTAATGATGCAGTTTTAGTTTTCCTCAAAATTTTCCTCAAATCTAGGCTCCTTTGAGCTTTTTTCGATATTTCTCAGTTTCAGATTTGGCCATCGTCGCCCATTTCAAAAATTCATCCTGTATACACATTATGTATTGTAATATAGTTGCTAGTTGCACTTGCTGAGTTTGTCACTAGATTTTTCTTGTTTCTTTAAATTGACCAAATAAGGTTTTTGATGTCATTGACCATTATTACTTGAGACTCGCTAACATTTTGAAATGTTAGCGAATCCCAAGACAAACTGAGATGTTGCCAATGACGTTATAAAGCAATACTTATAATTAAGTTAATAGAAATTGAAAAAAGTTTAACTAACTTGTTTCCATGAATGATTCAATATTATGAATTTCTTACCATCAATTGACTCAAATTTCTCAATCAGTACTTCTTTCTTTTCTTCGACACGTTTGTACTTTTCTGTGGCCAACTCAATAGGATGGTTTTCAAAAAATAAATCCCTGAATGCATAAAGATCTTGAAGCTCTTTCTGGAAAAAATATTAAAAGAGTTATTAGTATCAAAGTATTTTGTTTTGTTTTTATTTTTAGTCTGCGCTTTATTGTCCCATTCTTTTTTTTATACTCAATAGGCTTACATTTATCCGGCAGACATGGCCTGCCCAGTCCCAGTCTCCCAGCTTTATAAGCTAAATCATCAATTTGCATTCTGGAGCGCAGTGTGGTGTTTCATAACTGGTCAGTTATTTTAATATTCAATATGCTGCTCTCCATCGCTCGTTGGCCAACCCTGAGCCAAAATCCAGAAGTCCAACTTCTGGATTTTGGTCAAAGACCAAATTAAATAATGATTAAATTTAGGGATTTTTCAATTGATTGTTATTATGTTAAGCAAGTGGTCGGTTGTAGAAAGTCCGGGACGGAAGCTGCTTTATTTAATATTGATTTGAAAATAAAAACAATTTTAGTTGTAGTCGATGCGCCGTAACTCCAGAAATCATTAATAGTGAGTATTAGTGAGGGCAAAGCAAAGCGGTAAATAAGTGGGGGTATCAACTTGTTTATTTTCTTACCAATAAGCCGTCCATTAGTTCGTCTACATTCTCCACAATATCTGCATCAGCATCTGAGTCTAGAGACATCTTAATGTTACTAATTTCACACCTGAATTAATTTAATAACCACCGAGATTTTAATTTAATAAATACCGGAATACCGATAGACCTTTCAAGATCCTGAAAAACTAACACTGCCAGCACAGACAAAGAGGTTTACTTTTAAGTTGTCATTTGTGTTAAACCAACACAAATAACAGCAATATAATTCCTTAAGGGAGACGTGAAACAGAAGTATTTTGTAATGCTTAAAATACTAGTTTATAGGAATTTGAAACGCATCATTGTCTATGATACGTTTAATTGATTTTTAATTTTCTCATCTTGTGAAAAATAAGGGAAAAAATAATTCTGAAGAAATTCTCAAGATAATCAATGATAAATAATTACTGTACAATACGTTTTATTTCATCGTATTCAAGGAATCCAAAGGTGATTTGCAAAACATGGCAACACCAACATGTTTGGTCTATGTTTTTCGTTAGAAATGAATAAATGATGCTCTATGCTGAGCAATTTATTTTGTTGTTCTACTTCACAGAGTACACACATTAAATAAACTGGTTTCTACTTTGTGATTTGTGACAACAATTAACTTTTCTGCTTTCACAAACAAACATTAAATGCATATCGTATGTGTGGCTAACGCTGCGAAAACTACAATGGCATATCATAGAGACATCATAGTGGACGAAGAGAGTGATAAATTAAAATGTGCACTGTGTAACATAATACTTAGCTACGATAGTGATATCTTGGTAGATAAGCACCTTAGCGACCCAGAACATAAAAATATGCTCATACAAAGGCTGATGATTCAGAACAATATTGTGGATAATGGTAAAAAAATAAGTTGTTATTTGTGCAATCAAGGTTCTGATGTATCAGATGTATTAGACCATATACTTAGCATCTATCACAAAGATAAAAAGAGTTCTGTGAAGAAATTGATTGAGAAGGATGGAGGGTTTATGGTGTTACCGAAGGATATAACTAAAATTGGCTCATCAGTCAACTGTATGGCCTGTGATCGTTGGGTAGACTTCAATCAAGGAGCAGTCCAATCCCACATTGATTCTGCAAGACACAGAAGAGCTCGAGCCATGGCTGTTCAACCACTAAATGCAATATTCTCTGTTGAGGACAACAATGCAGATCTCTGGTGCAAAATCTGTCAAGTCTACTTTGAAAATTACATAGAAGTCATATTTGAGCATGTCAATGAAGATCCAGTGCATTTAAAAAACCTTAAAAAATTACATCTGTTGATCAAAGATCAGAATATAAGTATTGAGAAATTCTTGTATGAGCCTAAAGAAGATAAGGCTCTATGTAAACAGTGTAATATTGAAGTACCGTGCAACATTGATAATTTGGCTACACATATAAAGGGTAAACAGCACATCAAGAGTAGAGCCACTTTTAAATGAATGGAAATGTCATAAATTGTATTATTGTCCTATTTATTTAAGCACTTAAAATATAATATTTATTATAATTAAATGTCTATTAATTGTTCTCTGTTAATCTTCTATAAATTATAAACCAATAATTGTCATTGAAGTTTTAAGACCATGCAAGTAAATTTTTGGCAGTTTTGCCATTTTGATGTTTTCTGCCATTTGCTAGAAAATCTGAAGACCCATTGTTTCAGCCAATCACAAATTATAAGATGGCATTTTACCACTTTGTATAATTATGCAGTTTTTTCACTCTCTTGTATAGTTGCTATTTTTGACTTACATGGTGTTAGAACTTCAACAATGCAATGGCATTTTTGATTTGTAAAAGTGCTTGACAAGAAAACTACATCTTTTCAACATGTCATGGATAGTGAATTTGTGAGGGACCTCCCCTCACAAATTCACTATCTTAGGTACTTACCTAACATTATCTGGAACAATAAATACCAGTAGTCCAGTATACATACATAAGGTCACGCCATTTTCCAATGCAGGTAGGCAGAAGCCACAGCGAAAAGGTTTCCCCAGTTCAGTTATGCTAGATCCCATTTTGAAAAATGAATTTGATTTGATGAAAGTTCGAGCGATATTTAAATTTTTGTAAAAAAATACATAATAGTAATCCCCAAAGGAGTAGGCAGAGGTATACCTAAATAGTGCACCCACAGTTCGCCAGTTCCATTCAAGTCCTATGTTAGAGGAGGCGAGCCTATTGCCGTCAACTGGGCACAAATACAGACTGCCTACTACTGAGAAATTCCTGATCGAAAACCCAATAACAATTTGCCCTCAGGACCTCATGCTTAGCAGTCGCGATAGCGATCACTAGACTACTAGACCAACGAGATTTTCTGTAAATGATCAAAATCAAAAGATGTAAATGAATCTAATTCCTCAAGAATTCTGTAATACGCTTATTTATGCCTTTGTAATGTATTATCTTATCACCGTAATGCGTAATCGTCCTTCGGGGATTCCTGGGACAAAAGTTGCAACTGTTAAAATAGTACATTTTGATATAAGTGGGGAAACTTTGTTATTGCATTCGAGCATGGAGCCGAGAACTGCAGTAACAAATCCCCACGCGTATCAAACGACGTTTTCAATACACTTGCGAAGAAATAAAATATTAGAACGGAAAGTATTTTTGTCAGGAACTATTAGGAAACTATGATTTAATTTGCTATTTTACCGCGCTTTGCTTTCGCCAGGTTGTAGAAGAAGCAAAGGTATGATAAGCTATTCAGCCAAATATGAAAAAAAGAAAATTCAAATATTTTTTAATTTAGGACACAAATAAATGTTAATTTCTTCTTACATGTAAATATTTGTTTTGAATAATCATGTTTTTATAAGATATTCTATTTATAAACACAATTTAAATACTCAAAAAATATTTATGCCGTAAAGACGCGTATCTCTTTGCCGAGATTAAAAAAAAACAACCACTGCCGACTATACCTAAGTCATTGAATCCATTTGGACTTATCTGTGGAAATTTTTATTTCCGCACGTGTACGGAAAAATATTAAAAAATCCACGCGTGTGAAATACATTGCATGTTGAACCTAATCGTAATGCGATAAGAACCAGTTTTCGAGAAAGTGTATTGAAAAAGTATTTTGTAGACATACATGTTTTGTTCTTGGCAGTGTAAAAATAAACTAGGCTTCATTATGGATACACTAAGAGATCGTTTTAGCGATAAGGCTTAGCGGTATCTTCATTCAAGTCTAAAAGCTTGGCTTGCTCATGGTTGCTCTTCTTAGTTATATAGTGTATTATCTATGATTGCTCTATAACCTACTCGTCTTAAGGTGGATGCGCAAGGGTAGCCCGCGAAATTTAAATTTTCTTACGATAATTGCAATTTGCAGGTCAGTGTCAGGTTGTATGTTGATGAAAATATGAATCGCGCCAGTAACACGTATGGAGTTACAGAATTATAATCATCCAAATCATCAATACAACCCTCCAAGTTAATATAATCTCAAAAAGTGACTTTTTCATGAAATAGCAATAGAATGTGCTTATATGAACTTGGAGAGCTGTATTGATGATTTGAATGATTATAATTCTGTAACTCCATACGTGTTACTGGCGCGATTCACATTTTCATCAACATACAACTTGACACTGACCTGCAAATTGCAATAAACTTGAGAAAATTTAAATTTCGCGGGCTACCCTGGCGCTTCTACCACATGTATGACTTTCTGACTTAAGGTGGAAGCGCAAGGGTAGCCCGCGAAATTCAAATTTTCATACGTTTTTTGCAATTTGTAGGTCAGTGTCAGGTTGTATGTTGATGAAAAATGAGTCGCGCTAGCAGTAGCAGCACGTATAGTAGTTACTTCTTTCTTTTCTTTCTTTATCGTGAGGTTAGTGCTTAACATGGTGTCAGAGTTTTTAGGCCGCCCATGGGCCTCTGACTTGGCTTTACATGCCGTCCAGAAATATCTCTCAGGCATGCAGGTTTCCTCACGATGTTTCCCTTCACCGGAGCAAGTGATAATTATACAATACGCACATGAATCCGAAAAATCAGTGATGAGTTTTTTTTTTTTTTTTTTTTTTACCGATGGGAAATCATCAAATAACCCCTCCCGCTCTGGGCTGAGCAGGAGGGAGTGTCAGACTTCTACTGACTAAAACCCATCCATGTTCCTTCCTTTGCCCTTTGTGTTCCAGGGTCGCGGTATCTCTTTCGAACAGTCCCACAACCCTGGCAGGCGTCGGCCCTTACGGACCCCTTCCTGTTTGCTGACTCTCTTTGAGGCGCGCGTGGAACACGAACGCGCCGTCGACACGGCCTGTCGTCATAAGACGGACGGCGAGCTAGCCCATAGCTCACCGTCCGTGGTGCGTGCCTTGGGTTCGAACTCTAGACCGATGACGTTACTTTGCAGTCCGACGGTGACACCACTAGGCTATCACTGCTATATGTTATGCTATGTAGTTACTGAATTATAATCATTAAAATCATCAATACAACCCTCGAAGTTTATTTAAAATACGTTATAAAACATTACGTGTTGTTGGTCCATTAATGATCAATCAATTATGCTAAGATTTGGGCATTTTCATGTTGTTTAAAATATTTGGAATAGTATTGTTGTCATATTTGATAACGAGATTCAAAACAAATTTAAAAAAAAATAGACGAAGCTGTGTGAAATAATGTTAAAAATTTAAACTCACCCGAAACTTCGACTTTAAATGTCAACATTCATCATTACCACCAATGTTAGACTACAGATGTTATTAGGAAATGATTCATAACTCTTTTTATTATATCATTTATTAAAACTGCTGAAATTGAACTAAGGATGAATTCATCACTTAATTATAATGACGGGAGTTAATCATTCTCATTAAGTGGACCTTAGATGTGCGAAAACACATTTTTAACCTCAGCCAGCAAAGTGGCGATGACCGTATTTACGCACTTGGATATTTATAAGGGTAAATTAAGAAACTTGCGCGCTAATACAGAAGTTTTAATGGCGTTGTATTATATGAGCTTTTTTAAAACAACTCTATTATAACGCCCACTCATAATATTTGATAATCCGAATATTTGATATTAGAATATAAGAAGACCAAGCCAGCGGATGTTAGTGCTTTGAGCCCCTGAAGGGGCCCGTACCGATTTTTTTAATTTACTACCGTACATAAGACTAAGAAGGAATTAGTTCTGCCGCCGCCGCCGCCGCCGCCCGCCCGCCGGACCGGAGCAGTTATTAAAATGTTGCCATATTAAAATATTCATCCATCATTGATCTTCTGTCAGAGTAGAAAAAAACTTAAAAATAACACCTGTCAAACTGTCAACTCAATCCCAAAAAATTTCGCGAAATTTCAAGTTACTCACTCATTTAGAACCGTAATCCGCTGCTAATATAAATCGTTATTAGTGTAATTAACGTAACAATTGTAATAAGTTAAAATGAAAACGGGTCTGTTATACGGGGTAGTCGCCTGCTCAAAGACGCGAGTACGTTGCGTATTTTGCGGTGTTTATATTCCAAAGGCGAATAAATGCATCGAACAACACACAAACGGTGCAAAACACAAGGAAAACATTGAGCTGATGAATGAGAACGGCATATATTTCAGTAACGACATACTCCATTGCAAACCATGCAACCGAAACCTGCCGGAAGATGAGTCTGTTACGAAGCACATAGAGGGTGATGACCATGCGAACTGGATGGCGGCGATGGACGACCTTGTCGACGGTGAGTTTATCACTCTAGACGCTTTCCTATCCTGCGAAAAAGATGAGGTATACTGTGAGGTGTGCAACAGCAGCGTCAATTGCTCCTTACAAAGCATCGAGGAGCACGTTAACCACATCAACCACCGAGCTAACATCACCATGCGTCTAAAACCCCTCAACGGCATATTCCCAGTAGACAATGAAGACGAGGTCTGGTGCAAAGTTTGCGACGCATACATTGATAATACAGTTCAGAGCATTCTCGGTCACATTGATGATGATGAGCAGCATATGGAGTGGTTCTCTGAGATTGAAGATCTGATTGAGAACCAGGAGGTTTCTATTGAGTCTTACTTGGCAAATGAGCATGAGAACTTTGCATATTGTAACAAATGCCAGATGGAAGTGACCTGCAACGCTCAGAGTATTGAAAGCCATGTGCACAGCGAAGCACACTTGAATCAGTTTGGATTATAGAACAACGCCCCCCCTCCCTACCGTCGTGGACGTGGCTAGTTGGGTTCAATGAGTATTTTTTTCAGTTCTGTTAACTTTCCCTGTCATAATTTTTTATTCACTGATTTGAAAACTGAACATTGTTTTGTTATTATTAAGATTTGTTACAATTCACTGAAATATATCACAACATACGATATTAAAACTATTTTACTGTAGTTAATTTGAAAATTGATTAGTTATTTTTCTATTTATTTAATAACAATACTTTGTCTGGATGAAAGTAAAAGAACTGAAATGGAAGTTAAAATCAATATAGAAAATATATTCACACTTGAATTGGGGTTGAAAAAAAATATATATAGCTGTTTGCAAGCAATATAAATCATAGTTAATGGCTTCAAAAGTAAATATTGCTACCTTTATTTATTTTTGTCCATAGTTAAATAGTACCAGTGCTTGTATTTACTCATTAGATGTATAATCAACATGTATATGATCTCCATATGAATATCCTATAATCATCGCCAAGTAAAAATAATAAAACATTTTACTTGTTTGTAATATCACAGTGTAACTACGTGATAGTAATATACAGTTGATGAAAATGCTGTCCAGTACAGCTGATGTTCCTTGCAGCTTCCTTTTGATGACTAATTCAGTTGTTATTGCTATTCATATTTAGAGGCACCTATTTATGAACCACCAGCTATATTGACAAAAAAGAGGTCAATTTGGTTCGTGCATCACTTTTTTACACAACTGCCCAGAAATAGGAGTGTTATGTTTTCATTTATTTATATTTAACTTGTGAGCATTTTGTTGTTACACTGTAGTCAGAATTAATATCACATATTTAAGTCACTTTCATGTAGCTCATCGTGATTGTATGGAAATGGGCAAAATATGTATGCCCAGCAACCAATCAAGCTATACAAAACTTGTTTATGGTCCATCATTGTACTGGAAATCTATACAAAGAGAGGTCATGTTATACTGGAAATGAATAGCTTGATGTGTCGCCGTGTGTACAGACCCCTAGTTGCTGATATTTGGAACATTCAAGTAGCCTTACTTATCCCACAGATCTAAGTGATTAATAAAATTGTAATAAATTAATTTTAAAATTGTTTCAACCAATATCAGATGCTTCACTTTTTGCCTTTCATTCAGAATCTTTCACGCCCAGTGATATAAATCTGATCAAAAAAATTATTGTTTTTTTTTTGAGAGTATAGATTAATATTGTGCATCGCTGAAACCGTCAACGATTTTGGGCACTGATTTTGCCATTCACCATCTTCTACTCTCAAAATGTTAAGATCAGATGAATGTTTCATTTAGACGCAATTTTGTTGATGCTTTATGAACATGAACTTTCCACTTGAGTCAAGAATCTGATTTTGGCTTTACTAACACTTATAGTTAATTTTTTTGATTTTACAGCCCTTCTAGTCTCCTATGCAATATTATTTTTTGGCATTTTTACAAAAGGGTACTGAACATAGAAAATGTTCAAGTAAAAAGCGAAAAGTCTAAAATTTCTGTTATAAATAAGTGGGTATAGTATTTTATGGTTTTATATATATATATATTTTGACTGTCCTTTAGAATTTAGATTTGCCTACATTTTTCTTTGTGAAATTTTATGTGAACTTCAATAAGTACCTATTTAATAATTTAAAAATATGGTGTAGTGTGACATTCCTAATATTTGCACGATTTTGTGTTCAATTTGATGATTGTTATTCTTTTTTCGCACCTGTTTATCACTAGTTACAATAAATTAAATTATTATCATTGGAATATAATATTTTATTCATAAATAATATTCAATCTACAAATAAACATGGAAATATGGATCTATGCTATAAAAACAGAACTAAACATTAATATTCAATTCATTATTTTAATAATCAATAATTATTTAAATAATCGAAAAACATTAATAATTCCTTTTTTTCAATAATTAGCAAGTAAAAAATATCGCAAAGTATTTTATGTTTCAACTGTAGTGAATTATAATTATTACAAAAGTTTGGGGTCCTGAATAATATAAAATGGAATACTATTATTATAGTTAAAGTAAGTTTTTAATTATTTATAATTGCACCTAATTATAGCTGTGTTCGGAAACATGTAAATTCTGTAATATTTTGTCACTCATAACATAGCTCATAATAGAAATTTGTTTTTTCTTAATGGGATGATGAAATTTTCAGCATTTGTGATAATATTGTTAAAATAAGTTGTTAGTTCTTTTTTTTCCAAATAAACATGATCAAAAATAAAAAGGTTGATTTTGATTAAGCAACAAGATACCAATAACAAAATAATTATATGAAATTACATTATTAAATGTTACTAAATAAAACATTTAATTTTATTCTTTTTTGATCCACTGATTGTAATGTTATTGAAATTATTTTTATTGAATTGTGCAGTTGTGTGCACTAATATGTATATACATATATATATTTTTTTTCATATTTGTTTGCAAACATGCGATCGGTTCTTGAACCGTAGGCAGTTGTTTTTGAAGAATATTTGAAGTGCACTAAATAAATGTTATTTGTCTTACTCTAAGTACAATACACTCGTTGTTCGTAATTAGGTAATCCGACTAATAACGGTGATAGTTATTTGCGATCGAGCTCACGCGAAATCATAAATTAATGGCGGATGAAATTCTTCACAAATCTAGAGCACTTCCCATTAAAAACCATTTGAAATTCCGTGTGACTTGTTCTATTCTAAATGTGCATTGCTGTTTGTGACACACGTGTTGTATGTTGTACACTCACAGAAACTTAATTTTATAACTACAAAAAAAATACGATGACCTTGATTTCAAGAAATTAATGATCCAAAGGGTAAGGTTCGTCTTCATCATCATCCTGTCTTTCGTCCTCTTCTTTGATTGCTTGTAATTCATCTTGGCATGAGGGCGTCAGTGGCTGTTCCTGCGTTTGGCATGGTCCAGCGTAGTCGCAAGGAGCTGGAGGTGGTTGCGGTATTGCCGTGGAAGGTTCTCCGAGTCTTTGGGTGATTCTTGCATCGTCTAAGCGAACGACCCGAAGAAGGTCCGCTGCACAGGAGTCGATGCGAACCAAGCTGTCGTCTACAAGCTTCTGTAGGTTGCTGAAAGGTAAAAAAGTCAAAGTAACGTTGAAGTTTTCTTAATCTTTTTGAGAAAAAAATTGAGAAAACTTTGTTTTGGAAGAGTATGACAATTGGATTGGAACTTGTAGTACCGGGACCCTCTCGGACTAAAGCAGTCTTCTCAATGCTGGATTTAAGTAATGCTGAATCTTTTATGACCTAAATGCGAAATGTGGGTGTACCTAAGCTACTATTGGTACATCACATCCATCCTAACTCTTCAGAGAAATAGTATCATAATCTGTGCTTGACGTTATATTAGTTTCGAAAACAAACAAAGTGCCCTTCTTAAACTGATCCACTCACGAGATGCTCGCATGATTGTCCCTCAAGTGCTTGCTGAAGTTCCTCAACCTCGCGAGCTCATCCCTGAGTTGCCTATCCACCTCATCCTTGGTGTGTTCCCCGTTGGGTCTCATGGAACGATCGGCTAGCCTGGCCATAATCACACGCTCTTGTTCCAACGTCTCCTCAATATTCTGCTCCGTCGCTGTTAATTCTTCCTGTAAGTTTTGGTAGTCTCGCCAGATCTGTGGAAAAATCCAGAATGAAATTCCATTTTTCTGTCCCGCCATAACAGTTTGGTAGGTACTTACTTGTTTCAAAAACTTGGATTCCAGAAATCGGAAAAAGAAGCTTCGCCTGCACTAGTTGTGTAACGTTTGAAATTAAAGAGTTGCAATGTAATCTCTCTCATCAATATATTTCATCGAGGTCGTGTTGGCTTATGCGGTCGATATAATTGACGCCAACTGTGCTTTCCGGACAGGCAACAATTTATCATGCATGAAGGTTGTTTGATGAAGGGCAATACCTACATTTATTTCTGTACCTAAGTATTGATTAGGTAAATAGGTACTTTGTTCAAAGACATTGTGAAAGTCTTGTTAAAATTTTGTAGGAAGGTGTCTAGATGTCTAATAAAAGCTTTGTAGAGGTATTATCGGGCACTAGGTACGTAGGTATCTCTGATCTACCTAGTTTCTTTAAGCTTGCCTGGATGCAACACACGAGGAACTCGGCTGCTTGTAGCCAAGAATTTCAACAGTAGGAAGAGTAAGAGTGTAGCGTGGTGCGATAGACTAAATAGCAAAAAACGTGACAAAATTTGAATTTCGCGGGCTACCCTGCGGCTTTCACCTTGACCGACTGTCCAATCTAGCACTAAACATCGCTAGAATACTGTTAGGGCTGGTGCGGATTCTGCAGCGCGTGACGGCGCACAGCTTGCGCAAGACGACATGGAAGCTGTCCTCGCATCTGTGCATCCGCAAACATCCAGCAACCGTAATAACACCCTAATGAATGAACCAACAAAAAATGCTTAAACTTAATTAATTATTAACTTTTTTATGCCTAACTTAACCAAATTTCACTTTAATGTGGATGAGCTGGTAGGTACCCGTTTTGCCCGAACGCCCTCTCCGTTTTAGGCGCCCCATGCGGGCAAAATGGGCACCTTGAAGGAAAGTTATATTTTACGTTTTTGTTTGAAATATATGAAGAATATCTTTATACAACGTGTTTTTTTTTGATATCCCATAACTCTAGGGTATGATTGAGGCCATATCAAAGAATCAACTGGCATATGAGTTATGTTCCAATCCTTCGTTATTTTTTTTTTTCATTTTTCATACAAAATAATTCGGCAAAGTCACGATTATTAATGTAAAACACCCTTACGTGAAATATGACAACGTCGCATTTTCTTAGCTTTAAATATGAATGATTGGTTTGAATAAAAATGAATTACTTGTATTTATCAATGAAACTTAGATACCATTACTACACTACTGCGAAGTTTGGCAACCTCGCAAAAGTAAAGATTCGTCATACTGGTGACAATTTTTGACCTAATTTAATTATGATTGATGATATCTCCGAAACGATGCATTTTTGGACCACCTATTCTAGGAGTTTTAGTATTATTTTTACCTACAGAATATAACCCTAGAGTTATGGGATATAAAAAAAACAGGTTGTATATTTTTTTAAATTTCGGCACTTTAGTATGTTAACTATATGTTAAGTAAGGATGCATGATGGAGTGGAGACCAGAAAATGATGGACGGGACGGAGGAATTTGGGAAGACATCCGACTAGATAGACAGACGATCTCATTATGTAAATGGTCAAAATAAACTGGATAACCATGTCACAAAACCGCCAAAAGTGGAGACATACAGACACCGCCAAAACAAGAGACCTACACCCATGCATGCATTGGGTGGCCAAAGATTGAAGAAGAGAAGAGATATATGTTGAGTTTCATTGTCTTTTCTAAAACTGCTTTATTGATTTAGGCCCAACCGAAACAGGTAGGTACTTACACTACGTTCTACTACTTACCCATAAGTAACTTGTTCTCATAATCTGATAATTATAATAATGAAAGCTCTGTCTTCCTTACCTCTTCTTTCTGCCAGTAAATATCCTGCAATTTGACCTTGTTCGTGTTCAAACGTCTCCTCAGTGTAGAGTCAACTCTTGAAGCGTAGGCTTGTGCCGCTATTGAAAGGTGAACTCTGGCTCCCCGGACCTGATGACGATCATTTCAATATTAACCTAATAGTCTGGTCCTGCACCCTCTAATGGCCGCTAATCACATAATTGCTAGGTACCCTTTCTTTTGAATATTCAACTAAAACCAATGCGTCATGTGTTTTATAGTTCGTGAGGCACGTTAACCCATATTTTTTAGGAATCCCCGACCAAAAAAGAGGGGTGTTATAAGTTGGAACTGTGTCTGTTTGTGGCAGCAATACTCCTGAACGAATGAGCCGATTTTGATTAAGTTTTTTTTGGACCCTGGGTAATACAGCGGCACCGGCACGTGCCTAAGTAAAACTTGCACGGGTCGGCTGGATAGTCAAAATCTCGAAAGCCCTTCGGTCTAAAACGACGAGAATTGTGTTACCTATAGTCTCCGTACTAAAAAATGTCAGTTTTGGGTAGCTTGATGTGCTGCGGCGTCTGTTCAATTTCGTTGCAAAAAGCTTGCATTCCTTGCATTTAATTGAGCCTTATTGACCATTTTACGAATTGTAACGTAATTCATTATTAATTTATTATCCTATTATATTTCTGCTAAAGCGGCGATTTTTCGCCACCTGATTTGATTCGATAATACCAAGGTACCGAGGCTTTTGGTATTCAGGTGCATCCGGTTAGATAGACTAGCAGCCGACCTTAAAAACATAGTTGGAACATGATGATTTATAAAATGGTGATTTTACCTCTTGTCTGGTGACAATCGCGATTCTAAGCGCTCGCAATCCAGCTGTCTTCAACCTTACGCAGCGATTCTCCCAGCGAGTTACTGAAAACGCTCTGAATAAAAATAATTAAGAATGTTTTTACGAATAAAAGACACAAATTTCAGCGAAGGGTCAATTTTTGTAAAAGGTAAGCCGGAGTACAAATCTTTAATGTGGTTTTATTATTTGTCTATTAAGTAACTGACTGTGCCATTTTTCAAAGTGAAGCCGGTAGGTATCGAGTTGTATGGACCTTCGCCACTAGTTCATTCATCACTAGTTTTGACCACTCGATCATATTAATGTGATCAGCAGGGCTATTGCGTATCTCAGTTGACAGTTCATAGTGATCATCACTTGGCGAGTTTAGATATACAATGACAGTTCTGCACGGGTAGTGTCAGTTAAAACCAACAAGAACGGTCATTGTATATCAAAACTCGGGAAGTGATAATCACTATGGACTGTCAACAGAGATACGCATTATCCTTGCTGAACCGACAATTGAGAGAGTGTCAGTAGATATGCTAGTGAAGACTGGTGGTAGAGGTGATCCCAATAGTGACGTCATTCAAGCCGATCGCGGTCTACTGCAGTTCATAGGCCAGTCAGAAGCTGCGCCACAACCCTGACCTCCTTTTTCCGCATCAAGTCTGTCCCAGTCCCATTTTTAAGGATACCAAATAAACTTATATAGCAGAAAGAAAGCACTATTTTACTTTTTTTTCTTCAGTCTCCGCCCGCATATACTTCTACATTGCGTGCTCGAGGTAATTTTCGCGCATCCCTCTTCAACATTGAGAGCTCGTTCTTTTTTTAAAATATCTGTTGCTATCTTCTCCTTGGTGTCCTCAATGTTTTTAGTCTGCTTCTCTAGAGCCAGTACCAGTCTTTCAAATTTCTTCTTTTGATCACGTAAAAAATCGTACTCCTGGAACATGATACAACAAACTGTTGACGTAACGAACTTTTAACATCATCGTCTGCCTAGCCTTTCCCCAACTCTGTTGGGGCAAGCTTTAGAGTCTAACCAGATGCAGCTGAATACCATTATTTTACATGGAGCAACTGCCTATCTGACCTCCACAAAGCAGTTAGTACTGGGTAATAGTACGATACCCATTGGTAAGACTGGTTTTCAGATTTTCAGGCCACTGACTACCTGTAACGACTGTCAAAGATCTATAAGTGACAGCCGGGACCAACGGCTTAACGTGCTTTAACTCTGACTTATAATTTAACGTAAAGTAGATTAAATACCTCGTTTTCAATAACAGTTTGTCCGACCCGGGAATCGAACCTACGACCTCATGATCAGCAGTCGCGTTTGCGATCACTCGGTCAAAGAGGCAGAGGAGGATTTGACAGTCACCGAGTCTGGATCGGTTGATGGTAATAGGCTCGCCCTTGTTACATGCAACTTAAACATAACTGGCGAAATATGAGCACACATATGGTACACCTCAGCCTAATCCTTCGCGGATTACAGGCGTGATATTACGATTAAATACCTTAACTGTCTATTTGTGAAAATTCAGCCACATAATATACCGATGGGGACTATAGATGTATCTATACATACAAATAAATAAAAATGAAGTGGCTGTTTGAAATATCAAAATAACAGTTTTTTACTGAATGCCTAAAAAAATATACGGCACTTATACCAAAAACACATTTATTTTACAATTTTTGTCTGTCTGTCTGGTTGTTCTGGCTAATCTCTGAAACAGCTGGACCGATTTTGATGGGACTTTTACTGGCATATAGCTGATGCTATACGGTCTAACACAAGCTACTTTTATTTTAGAAAAATAATTAGCGTGCCGTGCAAAAAAATTAAAACCTTTAAATTTTTTAACAAAATACGAATCAACCGGCTAATCTCCGAAACGGCTGGATCGATTTTGACGGGACTTTTACTGGCCGATAGCTAATATCATAAGGAATAACTAAGGCTACTTTTATTTTAGTATAAAAACTAGAGTTCCGTGTAAAAAAAAAAACCCTTTGACAACAAAATTGGTAACAAAATTCGATTCAAAACGGGAAGTAATGTTTTTTTAATAATAATTTCACGCGAACGAAAGTCGCGGGCAACAGCTAGTATCAACTAAACTAAAACAAGGTTTTAAAATTGAAAACCTGCATAATAGCCTCTTCCACGCTATCAGACAGAGGACTCAGAGCACCAGGCTGAGACGCGTCACGAGAATGCTCGTCTATCTCCTTCTGAACCCTCCCGATGACAACACGAAGAGCATTGTTCTCGTAGTGAAGAGCGTCTGCAGCATCAGTCAGGCGTTTCGTCAGGTCTTCTAGCACCCAGCGCCAGGAGGCAATGTCGGACATTCTGGAAAGGTGGCTAGGTTTAGACGAGGTTCTTGTATGGGTGGAGAGTTCTTTAACCTTCATTGAATAGGGAGGATACTCTGACCAGACAGATGTTGTAGTCGGGCTCCGGATACCCATCCGGAGCCCGACTACAACATCTGTCTGGTCAGCCAGGTGGCCAGGTGGCCAGGTGCGTCTGGCGAGCTTATGTCCAACAATTTTAGTGGGAATACTCTAATACCTATCGCGGATAACTCTGCTCGTGTGATGTAGGATTTACCCACATAAAACACATTGTTCGTATGTGGTTTTGGTAGATGCCGCCTCAGGGTCTAGCTCGTAATTGATATAATCAGGTTACAGCTGTGAGCTGACTCTTCAGCAGTCAATTAATGCGCTAGCTTTATGATTACTTTAAAACTGTAATTTCTTTCCCTGCGTTACTCTTTCGTCATCATTTAATCGATCAATAATCATCTCAACATATTGCGTTCCGCTGCTGGATACGGCCTCTTCCAAGCTGCAGCATAAGTGCCTCAACACCCTGATTAGTCCTTTTCGCATTCAGGCTATACCGGCCACCATATATTAGGTTTAAAGAAACTTTATTCTCAATAAAAACATAACATGTCACTTACTTGAGAACAATAAATATTACTTAATTAAATACTAATATTAGGTTCGACAACATCCGTCACAGACTAAATAAAACTACTCGAAACTCGACCCACCCAACGCATTCATTTTTCAAATAATGTCCGGTTAGCGGTTAGATACAGGCTAAGCTGGTTTTTGAATGCATTGAATGAGTGTAGGTTTCTTATGCGGGAGGGTACCGTATTGTATAGCTGTGCTCCTTCAAATGTAAGCATTTTTTTGCCATAGTTGGTCCTGGTTTTTGGTAGAACTAATAAACTTGCTCGTCGTGAGCTTCGTTGACTAACTTGTCTATGTTGGGTAAGTGTGATATTTGTGTGAATGTTTTTGTTTAGAACTTTTCTGATAAATATACATGTGTTATAAATATATAGTTGCTTTATGTTCATTACTTTTGTGTCTCTGTATATTTTTATTGTTGATGTTAAGCGCGGATAGTTAAAGAGCTTTTTTATTAGTTTATTTTGGGAAATTTGTAGTTGTGCTAGTTTCGTTTTTACAGCACTACCCCATATTTCGACCAAGTATAGTAGATGTGGCTTCACTAGGGAATTATAGATGGTGTATCGCAATCCTCGTGGAATGCACTGAGATATGTTGTGCAGAGCTCCGACTAGTGTCGAGAGCTTGTTCTTTACGTATTCGATGTGAGCATTCCAGGAAAGGGAACTATCTATTCTAAGACCGAGATATTTTTCGGAAGTTTTTAGCTGCAACGGCGTATCGTTAATTGTAAGTGGGTTAAAAGGGGGAATATGTTTATTTATATTACATCCTAGTGACTTATAGGTCACAGGAGCATGGGTATTTTTGGTTGTATTCACGGATCTTACCCGTAGATCTCTCTTACCTGTCTTGCAAACATCTCTTGAACTGATACTCATTGCTCTCATGTGCGAAGTTGTTGAGCATCACCAGTTCCTCCGTGTCATTCACTTGTTCCACTACCCTCGCATTCAGTTTGTCGTTCAGGGTCCTTATACGTTCGGTGTCACAGGACCCCAGGTAGCAGGTCTCGGCGAACATTGTTTAAATTTTGATTTCCGTTGTAGTTTTAAAAGTTTGTCTTGTATGTAGGTTATGTTTTGAGTGTCAGTTTGTAGTGGTTTGTCATGACATTTTTTAAATGTCTCTTGCTGCCACACTTGTTGACATAGATATAATAAACAAGTTTGTTGACTAATAAAAAGAATACTTTTTTGTTTATGGTTTGTCTAGAATTCATACTCTTTTCATTTAACCCACCAACTGCTTGTGAGGTTTAATATTATATTAAGACTTAACGTCCCCGTTCCTAGGACGAAATACTCCTCATTTCTTTGAGAAGGAATGCAGCACTGGTGCGAGCGATTGCTGGCAGTTTTGGCGCGAACACTGGCGCGAGCACTTGCTTGCAGCACTGGTACGTACGAGCAATGGCACAAACACTTGCACGTGATTGCATCCAGCACTGGGGCGAGCAGTTGCTTGCAGCATTGGCACAAACATTGGTGCAAAACTGGCGCAAGCTCGACGCGAGTACTAGCACGAGCACAGGCGCGGGCACTGGCGCCAGCACTTGCTTCCAACACTGGCGTGTGCTGACCTAAGTCAGTGCACGTCACGTGATTGTTTAATTCCATAAGTACTGACTTATGCTAATATTAGAGTTTCGGTAATTTCGGTAACTTCGCCCAAATTGAATTGTCATTACTCATAATGCCCGAACATGTATGCTTCATCTGAGACGTCTTGTTCCATAACACAATTTAAATTTTAAATACACCGCAATGTTCTCCATCAAATCGTTCTCTATTCATACATCATGGTAAAAAAAATAGCACAGTAAAGTTATAGGTACAGGTAGGTATAGATACTGCGGAATGAAAGTCCGGAAATTCTAATTATCTGGCCGCGAATTATACTTTAATCAACATACATTTCGGCTCGAGTGGAGCCGGACTGGAGATTGGTGAAGGAGACCAACTTCTTACGGGGTCCATGTAGTGTTGACGGTCGTTATTCGCCACTTTTTAAGAATAAAACTGATTTTAAAATCAAACTATTTTAATAAGAATTAAAAATGATAGCTCTGTCTCTTTCCCACACTGGAATTACTCCTGCTTTATGACGTCATAGTAACCCGTCTGCACGTAAGTCGGGTCGTTACCACAAGACCACGATTTCTGGAAATGCGCATTATGTGTTTTCGAAAACTCAACTCAGCTTTTGGTCCCTACTTGGTCTCATCCTGTCTCTGTTCTTCTCTTTTAATTGTAGCGACAAAATATATCTTTCTTACAACGATTATATTTTGTTTTGTTTGATAATTCTTTCACGCAAAACTATTGGATGAATTTGCACAAATGATAATTTGGCATACATATAGTTTACAACCCGCAGATACTTCAGAACTCCACGTTAGCGAAGTCAGGCATACCCTAGTTTCAAAACATGTCCCTGAGCGTTGTTCATTATGTAGTACCTAGATAATTATATATCCACCTACGCATTACTACTACACAGCCAAGACTGACTATAGGTATGGCTTGATATTTTCCAGGACGCTTCCAGAGCACCAAAAGATTTTTTCTTCTCTTCATGACTTGTTTATCAACTCCAAAAGCATCAAATGGACTGCAATAGGATACATTGAATTAATAATGTCACAATTACCTACAAACAAGAGATAATTGCTAGCCCTCCGCTGGGATTATGCCGGATCTCTACAGGAGCGTAATCCAGGCAGAGCTAGTGATGTTTTTATTTTTATTTGTCTGTTCAACAATCTCGTTGTTGATCGTATTATTCATGGAGAAATGAGGGTAGCAAGGATAATAAAAATACGAAATCATACTTGTTTTAAGAAAGCTTGATATGGAAAGCTTTTTATTTATGCGTTTTAACAGATTAAGAACTGCTTTATAATTAAATACTGAATGCTACTAAGTTTAAAAAAAAAACAAGTTTTCCCGTTGCTTATGCCCGTTTCAGCAATCTCAAGATGACAACTATTAATGAATGTTCAAATTAAAGTGCCTTATTGCATTTCCATCGCTCGGCTTAGAGACGAGAGTTGAAATTCCAGCTGCAAAATGCAAATATTTAGCCACTCATATCTACGAGTACTCAGAATGATATTGTTATACAAAACCTTACAATAATGGCTAAAAGCTAAGACACAATTATTCATAATCGGCCTAGCCTTTTTCCCAACTATGTTGAGTTCCCGGATTCAGCTGAATACCAGTATTTTACATATAGCGACTGCCTATCTGACCTCCTCTGCCCTTTAATAAGACTGGTTGTCAGCCTTTCGGGTAGTGACCCGAAAGTCTAGGTAAAAGTAAAGGTACTCTAAAGTAGAGGTAGGTAAGTGACCTACCTCTGTAACGACTGTCAAAGATCTACAAATGACAGCCAAATGTCAGAACTCAGATGTCGGCTTAACGTGCTTTCCGATGTACGGAAGAAACTTGGTATGTAATGGGTGGGCGCGTATCCACGGAGAACAGCCATCAACCTAGGCAAGCGCAGCTTAATCAACTCGAGCGGCTATTGTTATTCAGCCACGAGCATTTAGCTACAAGCTAAGATACAATTATAGTCCGTAAAATGCTTCCGTACTCATTTAGATGTTTGTCACTTAAGTTAGTAAAATCCAAAAACAAAATTTCGGTAGATTGGTATTGCCAAACTATCAAAGCTTTTATGGCTGATTAACTTCAATAAAGATGGCGTAAACGGGTTTGAGCAGGACAAAGTAGATCAGTTCTGCGACGCTGATGATGCTGAACCCGAGGAACAAGCTGAGAAGGCCACCAATTGCACCTGTAAAAATGTAGTGTTGAAAGTTAGTCAATCTGAAGCCTGGCGAAGGTTGAGCGCTGGGTGAACGCTGATAACGACGGAACGGGAGAAGCTTGAAGAACACTTTTTTAAGGATTTGGAAAGTTATCAGTAAAGACCGAAGTGAAGATGTTCATCCAGAGAACTAGGTACATACTTATTACCACCATAACTATTTCCGCCGATAAGCGGCTTTGAAAGGTAGTTATGTGCTATGCTGGTATGTTATGCTTAGTTATTGATATTATGCTTAGATATTAGTTTGTGCAACAATAGTTTATTGCTAACTGAGGAGGCTTGTAAATGGCTTGTCGTTGATTGCCTCACTATACATTTGTGGATTGAAACACAATAAAATAAAATAAATATGGATTCCGGTATATTTACGAGTACATTTACAGACAAATACCTATCACGCCAAGAAGAAGAATAAAACCAATGTAGGAAAATATAACCTCATTGAATGTAGGAATCACTTGTATGGGTCAAAGAAAGGTTCCTAAAAATAAGCTTTTCAGAAAAAAAAAAGCTACCACAAATCATTATCTAAGTATTAATATATCCTTGTAAAAAAATACGCAGGTCGCCCGTCGGCTTGGTTGTGGACCAAAAATTAAAAAAAAAAAAAGTTTAACTTTTTTTTCTTTTTTTTTTTAAATTTTGTGCTATTGTTTTGTCAAATAAACACTTTTTCTTTCTTTCTTTTTACCCCTGAAATTGCTCTTTGTTGTCGTTGCGATGATTATATTATGGTGTATAGGCCCTGCAGTCTCGATATAGATAGCGATCGCAAAACAACCGAATTCGGTCGCGAGTTTACAACTCGCTTATTTGAACTCACCAATAAAATAATAATCATCGTACTGTGCGTGCCGGTGTTGACCCAGGAACATGTCGTCGTAGAAATGGACGTTGATCTGCGTTACCTCACCCCTGAGGAAAATAGATACAATTTGGAGCCGCGTAGACACGATTAGAGTATGCTCGGATCGAGTGGACTCGGATACCTACACACACAAAAGCACAAAACTCGTACTGTGGCAAACCATAATCCGAGCGCACTCGGATGGCTTTGTAAGGGTTGCCACAATACGAGTTGCGTCCGAGTAGGTATCTGAGTCCACTCGGTCCTAACATACTCTGATCGTGTCAACGCGGCTTGACAATCTTTGCAACATAATTTTGTCCGAGAAAACCCTAAAATAATCATAATAAATATGTATTTCTTTTTCATATTTTGTTTTATTATTTTGTTAAAATGTGACTAAAAAACATAATGAGCAGATGTGTTAACATGTACGAAGAAAAATGTGTAAGCAGGTTTGTGATTCCCCATTCACGACCTTAGTAGATTCGGCTTGCGTCAAGCGACATGCGCGTGCTTCACTTGTTTCCTTCGCCTTTGTACGTATAACTAGTATTAAAAAAAAACATGTAAGATCATTTAAACATACCATCAGTATAAAAAAAAACTTATTAGTGTAGAGTTGGAACGCAATTTATCGTAAATTGTACTCACATCCTCAGCTGTCCCCATTTGTGCGAAGTATTCTCCATGTCCTTGTTGAGGTCCGAGTAGAACACCTGGCTGGCGTAGATGACGTCGTTACATGATGGGTGACAAGACTGCGACTTAACCTCAGTGGTTCCTCCCTCATCCTCGCTCTCTGCGTAGTACGCGTAGATTAGCTGCTCTTCCACTTTAGCTGGAAAAAAAAATTACAATGACTGTTATTACAGTTACTGTTATTTCACATTAAATTGTTCCTTTTTTTTTTCGGATGGTAAATCATCAAATAACCCCTCCCGCTCTGGGCTGAGCAGGAGGGAGTGTCAGACTTTTACTGACTAAAACCCATCCATGTTCCTTCCTTTGCCCTTTGTGTTCCAGGGCCGCGGTATCCCGCGGTACCCTGGCAGGTATCGGTCCTTTCGGACCCCTTCCTGTTTGCTGACTCTCTTTGAGGCGCGCGTGGAACACGAACGCGCCGTCGACACGGCCTGTCGTCATAAGACGGACGGACGGCGAGCTAGCCCATAGCTCACCGTCCACAGGCCCGCGCCTACGGTGGCCGGGGGCCACCACGAGGCCCCCGACGCCCGGTGCGTCTCCCGCGGCGTCTGGGACGTGAGGTTCTCTCCCTCTCACGTTCCGCCACCTCCTTCGCTAGCATGACTGCTTCGACGAAGGAGGTGATTAAATTGTTCCTGGATTGACAATAAAAAAAAATATATATTACATTTAAATAGACTTATTGTCAAAGTGTAAACAGCCCATAATATTCCGAATCTAGCTGGGAGTCAGGACTCCTTTCTGTCAGGGGCCCGTAATTCAACACGGGGTGGGCCCTTGTGGGTTGCCTGTCGATGTGGCCATCGAAGTTGATGTCGAAAAAATCGTGAAACACTCCGATTTTATAGTTCTAACACATGCCCTTTTTCCAAGATTTTCTTCATCACTGTGTCGAGCAGTGTTGATGAGATAATGCACAAAGTGCCTAACTGGGTCCGAAGTCGAACCTGCGACAGCGACTCGTATGTCATGACCGTTTCGGCGTTTCCACTGAACCACCTGCCCTGTTCTGCTGCGTCCCCGTCTGCTTCATTTTTTTTCACTCACCATCAAGTATTGCAAATAATTAAAAGTGTCCACTGTTTAAGCTACCATCAAATTATTCTATACAAATACCTTCAACTTTGCTTATACAATTGAAGTCATACTTCGTAGTACAGACCGGCTCCCAGATGAATTTTCCTGAAATATTAATGCTTTTATTACTTGCATTACCTGGGACTTTCTTCGGTTATTTTTTAATCGGACGTTGAACCCAGAGTCGCAGGTAAACGCGGTTTACAAGAAAAAATGCTAAAGCTACTCTAAGTGCTTTTCTTACATTAAAACCCGCAATTGCTATTCCTAATTAGACAAATGAGGTGATCAGTTCCAGATAGTTAATTATAGGCCTATCGTTTAATTGAGACAGTGCCTGAGGTGCAGGGGTTGATATCTGTCAGTGGACGAATGACTGAGACCTCGAGATACGTCATCATACTTTCTATTCAAGCATAGGATGGTATTTAATTCATGAAAATGAAGAAGGACTGAGGACTGTTCGAAAGAGATACCGCGGCCCTGGCACATAAAGAGCAAAACAAGGAACATGGATGGGTTTTAGTCAGTGCAA
The DNA here is from genome assembly GCA_947578425.1 of Eugnorisma glareosa. Classification (NCBI taxonomy): domain Eukaryota; kingdom Metazoa; phylum Arthropoda; class Insecta; order Lepidoptera; family Noctuidae; genus Eugnorisma; species Eugnorisma glareosa. Next base: position 9,612,366 of record OX387960.1, on the reverse strand, counting down.
GCCTGACACTCTCTTCCACTCCGTCCAGAGCGAGAGGGGTCATTTGATGATCCGAAAGAAAAAAGCATAGGATGGCTTTGAATTCATGAAAATAAAGAAGGATGAGAAGACGATGGATGTGAAGAGGTTTTGGCTGTAAGGACGAGAATTGCTGGACTGTAACCTTTCCCACACCTCGCAGAAACGTCGGAAACCGTCTTAGTGAAGCATAAAGTCTGTGGATATTCACAGAAATGGCGACGAGAGATTTCTGCCCAGCCGTTTTGTCATTATTATGCCGGCTGTACAGTCTCGCTCGAGAGAACTCGCTGTGTCTCGTCTCGGTCGAAACGTACATGTACACTCTCGCCGTGCAAGGTCACTCGTTATTTTCAATTTATGTACGCCACTTATTACCGTTACTTACGTAAATATTATGAAAAAAAAAATACAAAAAAGTAGCGTAAACTAAGATGGTGGATGGTCACAATACATCGTAATAGAACATGGTACACACGGCTACACATCAAGCTATACATTTCCAGTTTATGCCGATCTCGCATTGTATAGGATTTCCGTACATTGCAAGGTCAGCTTATGCATAGCTTGATGTGTAGCCGTGTGTATGTGTACGTATAAGTTTATACAGAGAGTAGTAGTGGCAGTTTGTAACGAGAGTGTACAGCGACGCGCTCGCAGTTCCCGCGAGGCAGCGCGAGACCCTTGACTCGTGCGCAAAAAATCGACTCGGGACGGAGAGCTAGCGAGGAACACCGAGACAGGCCGAGGCGGGCGAGCGCTACACACTCTCGCGCTCGCCCTGCCTCGGACTGCCTCGGCGAGAGTGTACTTGAACGCGGTTTATCCGTGCTGATCGCGTCCAGATTAATCGATGAAATTTGCTCTAAAAGTCCATGTGACATCATGAGGTAACTTAGTACTTACTTGGCCAGTTAAAAAGCACACAATTACACATCTTCCTAGCTTCCTGGACCAACAAATCATGTTTACAGTTACTGTCAGTGTAAAACTCATAGTACTGCAACTGCTTTTCGCTCTGGAAGAAGCACTGTCTTCTGTAAGGGGATAGGGCGCGAAGAGAGAAATCTGTCTTGTATGTGAGGGGGGTGACTTCGATGGTGGTCATCCGGTCCATCGGGAGACGTAACACGGTGCTCGTATAGACGTGGTCGGTTGGAGAGCTGATGAGGATCTGGAAAGAGCGTTATTAAAAGATACTGGCCGAATATATAACCTCCTCCTTTGTTGGAAGTCGGTTAAACATGTTAAGAAAGGATCTGAAGTTTCTGGAAACATTCTTATGGAAGTTGGATGAAAGGTAAATAATGAGCGTCTGCTAGTCAGGTGTTTTTGAAAGCCAATGCAAATAGAACATTGGTAATACTAAATGTTTCAATCAACTCCACCTATTGTAGTCCACTGCTGGTCATAGGTATCTCCCAAGTTGCACCAAAACCCTGTCCTCTGCTTCCTCATCTAGCCTGACCCAGCCATCTTTTTGACGTCGTCAGTCCATCAAGCTGCGGGACGTCCCACGTTTCGCTTGCATTAACACGGTCTCTACTCCACGACTCATTTGCTTACTCTGAAAGCTAAGTTGGTAACCTCAATTTGTTTCCTAATATGTAGTTACAAATATAAAAACCAATTCAAACTCACAGTAAACCCCAAGCTCTTCCCCTCACAAGCGTACTGATGCTCAGTATTGTTGAGGAACAGCTCCACTCCCAGTCCATTAGCTTCACCGGAGGCCATGACTCTGAGCGGCTTCATCTTCAGGTCAGGAGGAAACACCTTCGGGTACCCGATGTCCAGGCCCCATTGTAAGGCAGCTGGCTTCGCGTCTGCGTCGAAGGTTTTGTGCCAAGCTAGAGTGTCGTTGGTCCTGGTATAATGAATTACGGAGCTAAAGTTGAAAAGTATATTTTTCTATTATGAGATTACTCTATGTGTCTATGTTTGTCAGTTTAGAACACCAATGACTGGTGGTTAGCTAGTCAATCACCCAATTCAGATCGGTGCATACGGGTAAAGACCACCGATGCGAAAAGACGGTCTACTGTTATCAGCTTGTTGCTACGGATTGAAAATATCATTGGAGTTTGATGTCCAGTAGTAGGTTCTAATAAAAGTAAAAAATCAACCAGCAATACCTATTCAATGTCTGGTTATTTACTTACATGGCATTTAGTGGTAAACTGTTGAAAGCGAAGCACAGTCCATAGTTGGTAAAGATAGGCTGAAACAGCTCGCAGCACTTGTCCATCTCCCACTTCGTGTCATGCATAGCTGGCCAGTTGCAACCCTTTACTACTTCTGGACAGGTTGGAGCTCCCTAAACCAAATAAACATTCCATCAGGTTTATTTTGGTGTGTGACAAGTGAACAAATTGGAAGCGGTGACCGAAGGACCAAAATCTTTCCTATGATCTTTTTCTATAGAATGGTCGTGGTAAACAGTTTTTAAAACAGTGTGTCTAGATTTCGCATCTCTGCAAACAACGTCCTGCACCAGTTTTTTCATAGACTACTTCAGCTGTTATGAGAAGCGATTGACTTTAATTCAATTGTACGAAGCACAAGGTAAAGTAGATTGCACTTAACCACTAAGCTATGAAACTAGTACATTTACCTGGACAACAAATTCTGTAAGCCTGTGGAACTGCACGTCATCTAAACGCGTCGATCTGAACTTGTTGTCAGTAGTCATCCTCGGGCACACCATGGCAGCGAAGAATTCCTGTAAACTGAACATAACAAGACATTACGCCTGTATTCACCTGGAGAAGGGCTGAGGTGTCTTTGAACTTTTAGGGAGTTACCTATGTCTAAGTACTTCGAAATACAAGACTATAAAAAAGTAGTTGAAAAAAACTAAAGAACCCGACTGAAATAACTGAAAAGCCAAAAACAAGCAGATTTTAAATTAAACAAAAGTTGGAAACAGGCGGGGCCTATTCCATTTTTATAATTTTATATTCACATGAGCCTCCGGGGAATGGGTTCAGGCGAAGTATAAAAAAGTTCAGCAGTCACACTCGCGATCACCAAACCAACAAAGAAACCTGAACATTATACCCAAACTGCTCGATATGCGCCCACAACTCAGGCGATGAATCTGTTAAACGCTCTGATAGCTCAGGAACCCAATCTAAAGGGTGTAACAAGACCCCTAACGAAGCCGAAAGGCACTTGTTCTCCCCGTCATTGCGGATTCTACTTACGGAGATTTTGGGGGTCAAAGTTCCAACTATTTCACAAGTTTTTATTTTATTTTAAATACGTGTTTATTTAAGATTTCTACTTTCAACACCTCGACGATCCCCGTATTAGTCAATCCATCCATCAGCACAATGTTTTGAGTGCGTTACATTGAATCCTATTTTTTTTTTTTTTCGGATTGGTAATCATCAAATAACCCCTCCCGCTCTGGGCTGAGCAGGAGGAGTGTCAGACTTTTACTGACTAAAACTCATTCATGTTCCTTCCTTTGCCCTTTGTGTTCCAGGGCCGCGGTATCTCTTTCGAACAGTCCCGCAATCCTGGCAGGCTTCGGTCCTTTCGGACCCCTTCCTGTTTGCTGACTCTCTTTGAGGCGCGCGTGGAACACGAACGCGCCGTCGTTACGGCCTGTCGTCATAAGACGGAAGGACGGCGAGCTAGCCCATAGCTCACCGTCCACAGGCCCGCGCCTACGGTGGCCGGGGGCCACCACGTGGTCCCCGACGCCCGGTGCCTCTCCCGCGGTGGTTACGGCTGGGACGTGAGGTTCTCTCCCTATTGAGTCCTACCTTATAACGAGATTTTTCACCCCAAAAAAAAAGTCGTTTCCCAGCAATAATTTGTTGCGTAAAGTTAAGTTACTTAGTTTGATGTACAGAATGCTTGGTTGACGGCTTCGTGAAGGGTCCTTTTACACGCTGTAGATATGTTTACGAGTAGCAGTAAAGCTGTGCTTAATTATTGCATAAACTTATTTAGTTAATGTTATGTGGTTGGCTGTACTACATGTACTGCACGCTTTGGTGCAAACTGCAAGTGTTAAGCATAAATAAATGACTAACATCAACTAAAGTCGCTTTTTATTTAAAAACAAGCTTTCCGATCCCTAAGCCTAATCCTAGGAAAATTCTGCAATCTTCACTGTTTTACAATTAAATTACTTCAAAGTTTTTGCAATCTGTTATGACTTATGATTTATGAAAGCAAGGATTATTAGGTATGCTTTTAAAGTGAAAAATAAGCTTTCTTTCTAGAATCATTTAGATTTAGAATTTAGGAACTAAGTCGAGTTGATCCTAGGAAGTATTCTTGTAAAATAGCCACGAGAAAGATATCTAGATAAAAATACAATTTAAATAAATCTTTATTTTTAACAAAAAAGTTTAACATTTGTTGGTGATTGGAGCCTCCTCCTTTTTGGAGATAATTATCTAGAAAGGTCTTTCTTTATTGAAAAACTAGCTAGTTTTGGTCGGAAGTTATCCCACGGGCACGTTGTAAATATAGCCTATGCCACTCGGGGATATTGTAGCTTCCTATTAGAGAAAGAATTTTCAAAATCGGTTCAGTTTATCCGGAGATGAAATGAAATATATCTTTGGCCGAGTCTGAAAGATGTAATACAAACCGCGTGTCGCATGCTAGTAGTTAAGGCGCCTCCCCGAGCAAAACGCAGCGGTAGCCGTGTTTTGGAGCTATCTACTCTTTAACCAAAATAAATACCAACTTATAAAATAGACATGAAATTTCTGCATATTCTTGACTCCAAAATGGTAGTTTTGGTTTTTTTTTTAGTAGTAAAATGTAAAATTAATCTCCTCACAACGAAACCACAGAAATGAGGCAGGATTATTGATTGCTTGCATCTCCTCGTAAAGTAACCATCATTTTGATTTTCTTTTTACACTAGATGGTAGGCAATTTAATAATATACATTATGCTAGTTTTATTTTTTTCAAAAGACCTAAATTTGATTTTATAAAGATTTTATTCCAAAATCTGAGCGTACTCGCTACGTATATTGCTATTTTCTATCTCACGATCTTATGCTGGGTGGCGTGCGGCGAAAAGGGACGAATGCTCAAGGTTATTTGGTCAGGGTACCGCCTTAAAGTTAGTAGCACTGTTAAATTAATAGTTAAGTAGGTGCTCCGCCAAATTCTATCAAAGCGGTCGCATAAGCTACTACTTAGTAGTCGCAAAACCTTACAGAACTGAAAACACATACAGCGTGTAACAGAAAGGGTATAATCATATGGAATACTGTGGTACGGACCATCAAACTGAACAACTTTTTCTATGGGACCACCATCGTAATCGTAAAAAAATAATCAGCTGTCCCATACATTTGGGTCGAGTGGTATTGAAATTTTGTATAGGACAGCTGATTATTTTTTTACGATTTCGATGATGGTCTCATAGAGAAAGTCGTTCAGTTTGATGGTCCGTACCACAGTATTCCATATGATTATACCCTTTCTGTTACACGCTGTATACAATTTCGCATTTCATATTTTCTTTTGTACCTAATTTTGTACACTACATAATTAGCAAAAGTTAGTTATTACGAATACCTGTATGTTCACAGTTACGTTTCTTACCACTTATTTTCCATTACTATCAAAATCATAACATAACATCACGCCTTGTAATACCCGAACGGTGAGGCAGAGGTGTACCTATCTAATAATACACCAACATTTCGCCAGTTATGTTTTAGTCCTATGTAATAGAGGGCGAGCCTATTGCCCCCAACCGGGCGCAAATTCATACTCCGTGGCTGCTACTGAAAATTCCAGACCCAGGTATCGAACCCAGAAACTCATATCTCAGCAGTCACGCTTGCGACCACTAGGCCAACCAAGCAGTTAAAATCGTAGTGATATTTATTGCCGTTAGAATGTGTGGAATAAAGGGTGCTGTTGGGTTGTGGTCACTGCCAAGAAAATTACAGTGATTAGACGATTCTCGCACGACACCCCTCGTCCGCGCGGTCTGGCGGTGTACGTGTTTTGGTCATCACGGATTTCACACAAGTCAATGCGTTGTGCGATCCGCTTTACCGGCCGACCGCACGGGCGTACGATGCCGTATTAGAATCGCCAATGTACTCTCGATAAAATACGTTTGCTATTGGATTGCTGCTGGAAGAAGTAAACTGACCGTTGAAGGACTGTACTCGGCAACTTACCCCTCAAGCTCCGACACATTAGCATACGACATCTTCACGTGCAGATGGGGGCAGATCACCACTGTAGGGAACGGGACAGCCCATATAGGGGTAGGCATGGAGTCGATGACATTGACGAACGGCGTCGAAGTCCACTTGCAGAAGAGCTGGATGATGACCACGGCACAGATGAAAATGCTGATGAACATGATCACGATCCAGGTCGCCTTCTCTTTTTTGCCGAAGGTAGGTTCGAAGATGTATCTGTGGAGGAATAAATAGAGTAGAGTATTTAAAGATCTTGTTCTTCAGAAATTGGTTAAGCTTGAACAGAATCTTCTGGAATTGGTTAATGGTAATTGGCTGGTAGGTTTTCCAACAAATTATAGATATGAAAGGTTTATGAAGGGTTTTGTTCTAGAAGTTTAAGGACTGTCATAAAGACTTTCTATTACTAAGAGATAAAAATAAAAGTATCCTTGGTAAGACAATTGTGTGTTATTCAACGGTTCTTCAGCTAATTAAAACTAATAAACTATACTAGACTTCACTATAGAAACATTTATCGATTACTACGATTTTCATGTAGAGGAGACTTAACTTTTTGGTGGTTATATTAAATAATGGTATAGAAAATAATGTGTAGAAATGTGGGATACTCGTGACCGTGAATGCAAAACAATTTCCGGAAACTTATGTCTGAAAAACAAAATTTTATTATTAACTAAATAAAATACATTACTAAATTATAAGATTGTTAACAAAAAACTAAATAAAATACATTACTAAATTATAACATTGTTAACAAAAAAGGCTATTATTACTACGAGTATTACAGAAACTTATTTACATAATCAAATCAAGTGAATTACCCAAATTAAATCAAGGCTGTAAATACAGTTAGAATGTCATAATAGTACAACTAACTTGACTCCATGAAGAGATCCCTGGTAGAAGAACTGCTTCAATCCTTTCGTGACTTCGCTAACCCACTTCTCCAGCATAGACTTCGGCTCCAACTCCTCATTCAGAACCGTCTTTTCAACATCCTTGTTAATGATCTTATTCTTGTTAACGTTTATAACATCAGGACTTATGTACTTGAAGTCTTTTAAATAATAATCACGAAAATACAAGTTTTCTTCGACGGATAAATTGTTCGGAATACTGTTGATCTCGTTAATATTGTTCTTGTGGTACTCAAACATTTTAAATTAATTGGAAATTAGGGAAATGTAACCTATTTGTCTGCACTGATGAAATGTAAGCAAGGAATGGTGGAAACTACTGAACTCTATTCAATACTAATGGTATTATGGTACTAGTATTAATTGGAGCAAATGCTTTTAAATGCATATGAGAGAACTCATACTGTTGGACTGTCTGTTTGTACGCTGTAACTGGACTGTCAGTAACAAGTATATTGCTGCATATTTACCGAACTTGTGACATGAATTTTATATGCCTCAATGGCGGGACATAGCAGACTTACCTGTATCTATCACAACATTTATGAACCTATGATCCACAGTAAATTATTTGAATTTGAAGTAAATGACCATAAAAATGAGGACAGGGGTGAAGAAATAATCATCAAAAAATAACGGCAAAGAAACAATCTAAAAACTAAGTTTGTACTCGTATGAAGCCGTTTTGTTTTTAGTTGAACGCGCTTCGAAGTTTCTGAATCTTTTTTCATTGTACAGCTACTACATCAAGATACTACAATATGTCAAATTTCTTAAATAGATTTTCAACTTTATCGCTAATGAGGTTCAAGGTTGATTGGAAAAATTTGACTGTTTCCGGTAGCTAGATGTGCTGGCGTCTGTACCAAAATAGAGATGAACTTGTTTGGATTTGAGGATAACTGTAGATTTAGTATGCATTATGACGTATTAAACTCTTTTATAAGGGAAGCGCCAGGGTAGCCCGCGAAATTCAAATTTTCATACGATAATTTGCAATTTGCAGGTCAGTTTCGGATTGTATGTTAATTATTCATAATTATATTGTTCATAATTGTATTGTTATTCATAATTAAAATGTCGTGATGGCCCAGAAGTTAAGGCCCCGCCTCTCATGCATGAGGTTGTGGGTTCAAATCCGGGCAAGTACCAATGTGACTTTTTCAATTCATAAGTACTTTCTAAGTTTATCTTGAACATCACAGACATCGGTGAAGGAAAACATCGTGAGGAAACCTGGACTTATAAAAGTCTGAAATCGCCAACCCGTCTTGAGCAAGCGTGGTGATCAATGCTCTTGCCTTCTCTGTTGAGAAGAGGCCTTTGCCCGGCAGTGGGACAGTAATAGGCTGGTATTATTATTATTATATTGTTCAACATACAGCCTGATGACACCGACAGGCTTGCTGTACCAGTATGTACTATTTATGTAAATATACCTATCCTATCTACAAAACTTTTAAATTAATCTACTCATTGACATACATTTACGCACTGCTTAAACAGCGGGGTCTAGAAGCATAAAATGTTGTACTAGAATTCCGAAAAGGCGAGCTCTCAGGAGGGATTTATGCAAATTCATGATCTAAAGACGTTAAGGAGGTAAGGTTAAAGGTTAAAGGAAGGTAATGAAGGATGAAAATTTGAAAACTAGTTTGTAAATAATATAAACAGAAGATACCATATCATCACGCCTGTAATCCCGAAGGGTTAGCCAGAGGAGTACACCCACATTTCGCCATGTTTAAGTCCCGTGTAATAGGGGGCGAGCCTGTTGCCATCAACCGGGTGCAAATCCAGACTCCGTGGCTGCTACTGAAAAAATCCTGATGGAAAAACCCAATATCACTTTGCCCGACCTGGGAATCGAACCGAGAACCTCATTCTCAGCAGTCGCGCTTGCGACCACTAGACCAATGAAGCAGTCAGGTAGGTCGGTAATGTTAATCAAATACAAACTTATGCCCGCGGCTTCGCCCGCATGGATTTCAGTAATGTCCCACGGCATCATGCTATCGGGATAAAAAGTATCCTATTTGTTAATCCAGGTTATAAACTATCTGTGTGCCAAATTTCATCCAAATCCTCTCGGTAGTTTTTGCGTGAAAGAATTACAAACATTCATCCATCCTCACAATCATTCGCATTTATTTCGGATTTTTGCAAACAAACCCGTAGTAAAAGCCTAGTATTAGCGGTGACAAACCATCAATATCTCGTGGCATTACCATAGTTGGATGCACTTAACTGTATTGCCAACACTTAACACGGTTCACCCCTTGATTGCCGTTACCATCAATTAGCACAACATTGTAGTCTTACGTTAAACGGTCCAATTAATTAGGTAGGGGAAATATTGATCATAAAAATTCAAGGTCATTGTCGATACTGAGAGAATGAGATACATCGGCCCTGGAACACAAAGGGCTAAGAAGGAACATGGATGGGTTTTAGTCAGTTAGTCGCTCCGCCCAGAGCGGGACCTCATTTGATGATTTCCTATCAGAAAAAAAAAGGTAATTGTCAAACCTCTTTGTGGATCTATGATATGTTTTGGTAGTTAAAATCTTGAAAGTTTGACAACCTGAGTTACCAAAGTATAGTGGTACCAAGATAATAAGTCCATGGTACCAAGTAACTGGTCCTCAGTTGCTTCCAGTTAATTTGAAGTTGGAAAGAGGCTATGGCAAATGTGAGATGTGTTTCAAACCTTACTTAGGTACTTAGGAAATTGACTTAGGTACTTACGAACATAAGAATGAACAAAACTGATCTAAAAGCTTTTAACTGATTTAGGAACAAGCCCTATGTACGCCTTCGAAAGGTATTTTTAAAACTTTTTTTTCTAAAACTAAGCGATATCTGAAAAAAAAAACTAAACTATAACTCTAATTAAATAATAACAACCGTACCAGTTCGATATTCGAAGTTAAACCGTACTTGCCTAGGTTGGTTCGTGGATGGGTGACCATTTATTACATGCTGAGATTCCTCCGTACCTTGGCCGCGGCTGTCATTTGTAGATCAGTCGCCGCAAAAAGTCTGAGAACCAGTGTTATCAAGGGGTATCGTATTACCCAGTACTAATTGGGTTGTGGAGGTCAGATAGGTAGTCGCTCCATGTAAAATACTGGTATTCAGCTGCATCCGGTTAGACTGAAAGCCGACCCGAACATAGTTGGGAAAAGGCTAGGCAGATGATGATGCGCAGTTGGAATTTCACTTCTCGACTTAGCGCGACTTTTCAAAATTCCAATAGTGCAATAGTACATTCATTAGGTGTTACCTAGAGTTCGTGAAAACCGTAAGCCCCAGGCTAGGTACATGCCATAGTTCCTACAGGATGTGATGTGATACAAAGGACCAAGTAAATTGCCGTTATTATATTTACGCAAGGCGACCAATCAAGCATGCAATACCAGTTTATGCGGATCTTTCATTGTACGGGAAATCTAACCAAAGCGCGGCCATGTTATACTGGAATTGTATAGCTCGCCGTGTGTACTTAGAGATACGCTCGTCTTTCTGTCTGGAATCCATTGATCCAGAATTGAATATTTTATTATTTCAAAACATTTCTTCGACTAAACTACCTACTTCATGTTAGGCTTAAATACATGCTACATAACATAGAGAAAGAATATAATCTTTATAACTCCCACTCCTTGAGATCTGGAAGCTTCGTGTATTTGCTACATTAACATCAAAAAGTATTGAAATATCAGAGATCTTAACATGTCACATCAAAGTCAAAGGCTTCGACTTCAGTTATTGTGAAAACAATAATTTATTACAAGTTTTGAGCTGGTTAATTTCAGCTACAAAAACGTTATCTACTTAAATATACATAACATACATCGCCTGTAATGCCCGAAGGGTAAAGCAGAGATTTACCTAAAAGTACTGCCGCCATGTAATGGGGGGCGAGCCTATTGCCATCAACCGGGCACTACTTAAGACTTCGCGGCTGCTGAGAAATGCATGATCGAAAAACCCAACAACACAGCCCGTCGAATTGCGAAACTCATTTGGCAAAGCTTTACGGGTAAGCCATAATGCTAGCTAGTTAGCTAAAAGAAAAATCTTTTAATGTTTCAATATCTTCGTGTGTCTATTTCTTAACCCGTGGCCACGATCTACGAACTCACGCGACACGCGTGTTGCGACAGTGACAGTGAAGAAAAGAAATAGATTAAGTTGTTTAGAGCAGGTCACGAGTCGGCCCAACGCGCGCATCTGTCCCTTGACGCATTTCGCGTTTCAAGCCGCGTATTGCGACCCGAGGTCGTGAAGTCCCTCAAACATGAACATGAAGAAAGCAAGAGAAAATTGTTATTCCTTGTTATTATGGAAAAAGTTCCCAGAAAAGCGAACCTCAATGTTTTCTTTAGTCGTTAAAAAACTTGGAATGGAAATATTAGAGGAATGCCTCCGGCGAATTGAAGAGTTACATTTGCGTTTCTGTTTTCACATGTTTTTATATCGATGTCTTCTGTCAAAGTATTGATGTAGATTGTTTTTGTTAGAAGTTTAATGATGTTCAAGGTTGAAATAATACTCGTCTATTTTTTGCCTAACCTTTCATCATATTTTGGGGTCGCCTTCTAGCCTAATCTCTTTTTCTCCGACTACTGCGAATCCAAAAGGAAGAGTTATGATCTTAGCAGTTTATGTATATTATGTTTGTATTTACGTATGTTCCTCCGTAGCGCCTAAACTATTCATCCGATTTTGATGAATAAGGTGTCAATCGATTCGTTATTATGACCCGGGTAATATAGGCTACAAACCAAAAGAAAACGATTTTAACTAGAGCGTGATTTTTCAGTAGTCAGGTTTTTAGTCTACCACACAAATTCTTGTTGAGTAACTAAGCTATTGATCTATACAAATAAATAGAATTGAAGTGTCGTTGTAATTTCTAAAAAACAAATTACTGCTGAAAGTATATATGTGCGAGATAATTTAATTTATTGAATTTAGAAATAATTAAATGCATTAATTGTATTTTTTAAGTCAACTTCCGATTTATAAAAAATATTGTATTGACTTCTCGTTACGCGCCGCTCCCCCACCTACCGACCGAGTCGAGTATAAAACAGGGTGCGCGGCGCTCGACGGATCAGAAGTTGTCTAGTAGCAGACACGGTACGAAGGTGCTCTGAACTGTCAGGTAACGTTAAGTTTATTATTACTTTATACTGTTACTATGCTTCTTGCTATATTGATGTGATAATTAGTAACTTATTTACTGAACACCTATATAAATTGTGTATTTACTGTATTGCTTATTATTTTGCTTATTCCATGCCTTATGCTTCATGCTATTATTGTATTATGGTGTGAATATAATTATAGAAATTAATCATCATTTACATATTTTATGAAAATATATCAATTTGATTTATTAAACTATTTCTTTCGTATTATTTCCACCATCTCTCCCACATCAGAATTGGGATTACGTATATAACACAACTACGCCTGTGAATGTTATGCTTTCAGGAACTTCAAAATGAACGCAGAAGATTCTACCGCGGGTCAGGCTGAGCGGTCGCAAGCTGCTTCAGGGTCTGCGCCAGCATCTCAAGACCAGTATGCTGGTAGACATCTATCACCGATCCTGAGTCAAAGAGTGTCGCATCAACCTACTAGCCGTTATGCAGACGTCAACGGCAGAAACACTGCGTCCTCATCATCCACGGGTGATGCAGTTCCCGGTGGTTCCACGGCCACGTGCGACAGCCGCGAATCAAGGACAGTAGAGTTTGTACCTCTTAATTTTATGCAAAATATGATGCAGGAAATGATGACTCAGTTAATTAATACTACCGCTCAAGCTTTTAACCCACCGAATGTGCGGCCTACTCCACGAATGCGAAGTCTTGAGCATATTTATGTCCCTGCTTTTAATCCCGACGATCGGACCGATACCGTACAAGTTTGGTGCCGAAACGTCGAGGAGCTCCAAGCTGAATATGAACTCTCTGATAGAGAGCTACTAAACTTGTCTCGGAACCACTTACGTGGACGAGCCGCTGAATGGGCTCGTCGTAATTATTCAAGTTTAATTAAGTGGTCAGACCTTAAAACTAGTCTGATTGAAACCTTTGCAGATGAGGCTCGTTACTATGACGACCTGACGCTGTTCATGGAGTATACCAGCGAGCAGGCCAGCAACTTCGCTGAGTACGCAACCCGGAAATGGGAACTGGCGAAGAAGGTGATTGGTGTGGAGATGACTGAACAACGCCTCGTCGAAGCAGTTATTTCGGGTATGTCTGACTTTCGTATTCGTTCTGATTTGCTACGACTTACACCAAAAAATTTGCCACAGCTAATTCAAAGTCTCAATTCATATAAGCGTAAGAGGCCCGGTGGTGAGCCTAATCACAACATTCCATCTAAACGCTCTAGAACCACTCCCTCTGCAGATATGTTACCTCGACGATGTCATAAATGCCATAAAGTAGGTCACCTTCAAAAAGACTGCCGGTCAGGCACAAATAATAACGGTCCTCGAAAAGATACTGCTCCCAATATTAATGCTAAGCCTACTGAATCAAAGCCTTCTAAAGCAACAGTTTGTACTTTTTGCAATAAGAAGGGGCACACTTTTGAAAACTGTTTTGGGCGCATAAATAGGCAAACCAAAAACGATAAACCCTCTAACGTGAATAGTTTGAGTTTAAGCAATAAAAATTTGCAAACTATTCAAATCGAAAGTCGTGATTATTCTTGCCTCTTAGACAGTGGTGCAGAATGCTCCCTTATGCGCGACAGTATTGGCGATTCGGTCAAGGGTAGGATTATTTATGAGACCTCAGTTTTGCGGGGCATTGGAGACAATGCTTTCAGTTCATCACGAAAAAAGCTGTGCATGGTGTGTGTTGATGGCCTTAATATTGAATTAGACTTTATTCTAGTCCCTGATAGGTACATTCAATATGATGTATTGCTTGGTCAAAATCTTTTTGATGTACCTGGAATTCAGGTAACTTTCTCAAAGAACAGTGCTAAAGTTTATAGGAACTCTTATAGTATGAATTGTCTCCAAAAGGATTTTAATTTTGAAACATTAGATGTGAACTCTGACATAAATTCGGAACATAAAATTCAGTTACGTAATCTATTAGAATCACATTCTAACACGTTCACGTCCGGTAATGCAGTTTCACAAGTAACAACTGGCAAACTAACCATTCGCTTAAAAAATCCGGACAAAATAGTACAGAGACGGCCATATCGATTGGCTCCAGCCGAACGTGAACATGTTAAAAACTTAATTAAAGAACTAAAAGATAACAATATAATTCGCGATAGTAGTTCACCATTTGCAAGTCCTATACTACTGGTTAGAAAAAAAGATGGTAGTGACAGGATGTGTGTCGATTATCGAGAATTAAATAGTAACACCGTTCGTGATCACTTTCCACTTCCCATTATTGATGACCATATTAGCAAACTATCTGGAGCCAAATACTTTACAGTATTAGATATGACAGCAGGGTTCCATCAAATCCCGATAGCTAATGATTCAATAGAAAAGACTGCCTTTGTCACACCTGACGGGCAGTACGAGTTTCTTCGTATGCCATTTGGCCTTTGCAATGCACCCTCGGTTTTTCAAAGGGCCATTAACACAGCACTAAAGCAATTCATTGACGATTTTGTTTTAATTTACATTGATGATGTAGTAATTTATTCGGAAACTATTGATCAGGGAATTGAACGTCTAAATCTTGTACTTGATGCCCTACAAAAAACGGGTTTTTCTCTTAATGTTAAAAAATGTAAGTTTCTACAAACAGAAATAGAATATTTAGGAAGAATTGTCTCCAATGGCCAAGTAAGGCCAAGCCCTGGTAAGGTTAACGCCTTGTTAAATTCTCCCATTCCAACAAACATTAAACAGGTCCGGCAGTTCTGCGGATTAGCCAGTTACTTTAGAAAATTTATTCCTAACTTTTCACTTACCATGATCCCTTTGTATAATCTTACCCGTAATAATGTCAAGTGGAACTGGACATCTGAACATAATGTTGCCAGAGATAAAATTCTTGAGTCCCTTTCTTCCGAACCTGCATTGACTTTATTTGATCCGACAAAGCATGTAGAGTTACACACAGATGCCAGTTCCGCTGGACTAGGAGGTATACTTTTCCAAAAACATGACGAAAACCTTAAAGTCATTGAATATTTTAGCATGCGCACCACCGAGACTGAAAGCCGTTACCACTCTTATGAGTTAGAAACGCTTGCGGTAGTTAGATCCGTTAAGCATTTTCGCCATTACTTACTTGGCAGACCATTCAAGCTTGTTACTGATTGTAATTCTCTGAAGGCCTCGCGGAACAAAAAAGAATTGCTTCCCAGAGTCCACAGGTGGTGGGCATATTTGCAATCTTTTGATTTTTCTATTGAGTACCGCAAAGGTAAACGTATTCCCCACGTAGATTATCTAAGCCGCAATCCGACAACTGTCAACATAAGTAACGTACAAAATTATAGTGAGTGGTTAGAAGTAGAGCAAAATAATGACTCTGAAACTAAAAATATCATTGAGTCAATCCAACAGGGTACCATCGATAAAGATGTAGCTTCTAGTTACGAAATACAAAATGGTCTATTATATCGTATTATTTCTGTCCATAATAAAGTAAAAAAACGTCTATTTATTCCTAAGAGTTATCGATGGCACATAATACAAATTTATCATGATGCACTTAAACACTTTGGCTGGGAAAAAACGCTCGAGAAAATCAGAGAGCAATTTTGGTTCCCCAACATGTCCAAGTGTACTCGTAAATATGTTGACAATTGTCTGACTTGCAAGATTAATAAAAGTCAATCAGGATCACGACAGATTACGTTGCATCCAATAGAAAAGCCACCTACTCCCTTTCATACCGTCCATATGGACACCACTGGCAAATTGAGCGGTAATAAACCCACTAAACAATACGCGGTTGTTTTCATAGATGCATTTACAAAATATGTTTTCATGAAACCAGTTAGTAATTTAACTGCGGGAGCTACTGTAAATTGTTTGAAAGAGCTAATTTACACTTTTGGCACTCCAAAGCGTATTGTTTGTGATCAGGCCGCTTCTTACACTGGTAAAGAGTTTTCAAATTTTTGTGAACACTGGTCTATAGAATTGCATTTTATAGCTAGTGGTGTGAGTCGAGCAAATGGGCAGGTCGAGCGAGTAATGAAGGTTTTGACTAACTGCTTTACAATTGTTGAAAATACTACCAAAAGAAGTTGGAAAGATGCTGTTGGTGAAGTACAGTTAGCAATTAATAGCACTTTCAGTAAAAGTACCGGTCATACTCCGTTCCAACTTCTTATGGGCTGCGATCAGTCACCTCCTGCCATATCAGCTTTACTAAATGATATTGAGCGCTTGGACCTCGACACATGCCGTCAAGAGTCAAAACTTAAAATGGACGAATTGGCTCAAACCCGGAAAGCCGATTTTGATAAAACTAAAGCTAGAATTGTACCTTTTAAAGTTGGCGATACTGTTTTAGTTAAACAAAACCCGCGAGCAATTAACAAACTTGACAGTAAGTTTAGAGGTCCTTGCGTCATTACCGAAGTAAAAGATAATGATAGATACATAGTAAAGGTTCATAAAACAGGTAATGAGTTATATGTTTCTCATGATAACTTACGGGTTGTTACTCCCGACATGGGATGTGAGTTGACTGAATCTTTAGATACATCTGATTGATAACTGTTTATAGATTTGATTTGATTAGATACATCTGATTGATAACTGTTTATAGATTTGATTTGATTAATTAGGTTAGATTGTCTTGCATAATCAGTAATCGCCTGGCCAACGATGACTGTTATGCCTGATAATCGCATTTTTACTGCCATGTGATTTGGCAATTATATTTTGTTGTCATGTGATTTGACATCTGCCATGTGATTTGGCAATTATATTTTGTTGTCATGTGATTTGACATCTGCCATGTGATTTGGCAATTATATTTTGTTGTCATGTGATTTGACAACTGCCATGTGATTTGGCAATTGTGTTTTGTTGTCATGTGATTTGACAACTGCCATGTGATTTGGCAATTATATTTTGTGGTCATGTGATTTGACAACTGCCATGTGATTTGGCAATTGTGACTCTCATGTGATTTAACAAGCGGTCATGTGATTTGGCGTTTGTGGTCATGTGACTTGAGCAATATTATTTGTAAGCCATGCGATTTGGCAGTAGGATCATGAGATATGATGACTGAACGAATGTTATTACTTTAAGTAATTTAAGATTTATAATTTATGTTCGCGAGCCATGACGGCTGCTCGTCAGAATGGCCGTGTGCGAGATAATTTAATTTATTGAATTTAGAAATAATTAAATGCATTAATTGTATTTTTTAAGTCAACTTCCGATTTATAAAAAATATTGTATTGACTTCTCGTTACGCGCCGCTCCCCCACCTACCGACCGAGTCGAGTATAAAACAGGGTGCGCGGCGCTCGACGGATCAGAAGTTGTCTAGTAGCAGACACGGTACGAAGGTGCTCTGAACTGTCAGGTAACGTTAAGTTTATTATTACTTTATACTGTTACTATGCTTCTTGCTATATTGATGTGATAATTAGTAACTTATTTACTGAACACCTATATAAATTGTGTATTTACTGTATTGCTTATTATTTTGCTTATTCCATGCCTTATGCTTCATGCTATTATTGTATTATGGTGTGAATATAATTATAGAAATTAATCATCATTTACATATTTTATGAAAATATATCAATTTGATTTATTAAACTATTTCTTTCGTATTATTTCCACCATCTCTCCCACATATACGTAACTAATAACAAAAAAATCATTTTTCTTAATTTTTTTCTGTCGGTTTGTTCCGGCTAATCTCCGAAACGGCTGGACAGATTTTGACGGGACTTTTACTGGCCCGTTAGGGGTTCCGTGTAAAAAAATTAAAACCCTTGAAATTTTTCACAAAATCCGATTCAATCAGGGAAGGGGATATTAACAATAATTTCATGCGGACGAACGTCGCGGGGCACAGCTGTTAGATAAATAAAATGTGATAATTTATCGTAGATTCCTACAATTAATATATGTTTAATGATTACACAGTCATAGGTTTAATTATAAACTCAGGAATTCGTATCAGCAGTTTGTGACTGCAATTACTTTGCTTTCCCGCGAGACTACTAAACGATTTGACCCCTTATATCCTGCAATGAAATGCAGTTAATGCATACACACATACATAATCAGCCTTAATGTTCCCACTGCTGGAACACACCAGCAGTTAATGCATGCGATACCATTAATAGCAGTTAGTAGAACACCCTAACAGTAAGGTGGGGTTGAACCTCATCTGGCAGCATGGAATCGCACTTTTCCAAGCTGATATCCTTTCCTGTCACTCAGAATCGTCGATGAGGTTCAACCCTTAGCCTGCGTCATGCCACTGTTGGGCAAAGGCCTCGGTTGGCTAACAGCTGGTCCGATCCAGGGCCATTGATTATAACTGGTAGTTGGTTCTGTCAAGTTTGTCCCGTCATCTTCTTCGAGGTCTGCCGCGACCTCTTAAGATATTATTTTTAGTATAGGTGTAAACGTATCCCACACGAAGCCGACAACCAAGCATTCTGTACATCAAACTAAGTAACCACGAGTAGTAGATATTTATGCTGTCTTGGCTTCCGTACGTTTTTTTTCACGGGTGACCACTGAAAACCAGCGCTGTGCTGTGGGCCCCCCATAGCACAGCATAATGCTGAGTGGTAACCTGCTTGTCGCGGTCACGACGTACAAGCTGTTAATTTTGTATTTATTTTTCTTTGTACCTATATGTCCTGTGTATTTATAATATTTGTTATGTATTGAATGATTATTTTTAATTTATCTCTTGTACGCACGTCATGTCCCTGCGACAAATAAACATTTTTTCTTTCTTTCTAACCCTACGCAAAAAATATTGCTTGGAAACGATTTTATGTTTGGGGTGAAAAATCACGTTTTACGGTAGGACTCAATGTAACGCACTCAAAACATTGTGCTGATGGCACGGATCATGGAGGTATTTAAAGTAAAGTTATAAATAAAAACTAGTATTTTAAAAATGTGAAAATGGTGGAACTTTGATCTCCAAGATCTTCTTAACTAGAAGGTTCCCAGGTATAGTCCAGCACAAAATAATGATCGCATTGACGGGGAGAAAATGTGTCTTTCGGCTTCGTTAAGGGGTCCCTTTATTTTTGTTATGATTTTTATTTAGTACTGCATAACCTAGGTCATGTGCCTTTGATCCCTCGACAAAGGGAGGTGGCCTGAACAGTCTGAACTTAGGTGGTCAGCTCAATTACCAACCTGTCAAAGACAATCCATTTAATATTTTAAACAAACCAAAAGAAAGTAGAAAGTTACTCTCAAGGAAATGTAAAAAAAAATGTTTCCGTTTAGTCTAAAATATTCCAGAACAGAATTAAAAATCTGGTAACGTCAAACCGGCTATTTTTAATTAAGCTGTCGATTTCGTTAAAACAAGTCTGACTTCAAAGGGCAGTTGATTGAATGTCCAACTTGATTCGATTATTGTGTTTGATGTTACCTTTAATTTCTATAGGTAGGTAGGTATTACCGGATGTAACTGTCAGACGCAGAATGCCGATTTTAATATTATTATTTCGTTTATTAATTTTTCTTACCTATTTTTAACATTTTTAAAAATTTCTTAAAAAAATACATAAAAAAATCATTTAAAAATATAAAAAATAGTACTCCGCCGGTGTCGGAGCAGGGTCCAAGCTACCGCTGGTTAGGGCTCCATTGACAGGAACTTCCTATAATTATTTATTTAAATCGAACACAAATGATTCATAATGTTTTAGTATGAACTATGTTGGTAACATTTGTCGTTAAAACACAATTGAATTAAAGTTCTCATTAAACTAAAATAAAATTAAATATTTTTGTTGTATAACCAACAACTTTACTTTGTCAAAAAGTCAAAAAAAGTTATATTACGCCTATAATCACTGAAGAGTTAGACAGAGGTGTACCAACATTTCACTAGTTATTTTAAAGCTTTATGTAATAAGGGACTGTCTATTGCCGTTTACCGACCCTTATATCATATCCAGGCATGACTGCCTCGTTGGCCAAATTGCCTCGTTGCTCGTTGTAAGCGCGACTGCCGAGCATTAGGTCCTGGGTTTGATTCTCGGGTCCAGTAAAGTGTTATTGGGTTTTTAGATCAGGAACTCCTCAGTAGGAGCCACGGGGTCCGGTTGTGTGCCCGGTTGATCGCAATAGGCACGCCCCTTATTACATGGGACTTAAACATAAATGGCGAAATGTGGGTGTAGGTACTATTCGCGAACCTTTCTGTCGGCGAAACATTCGTAGGTGAAACGTTCCATCGACGAATCTCTCAAAAACGAAACGTCCTGTCGGTGATCAGTCCAAAGGAGAAAAGACTGTCGAAGAACGCTTGCACAATCAACTTACTAAGAGCAATTTAGAATGTATATCAGCAGATGAATGCTCGGTCCCTATCGACTTAAACGTAACTGGCGAAATGTGGGTATACTATTAGGTACACCTCTGCCTTACCCTTCGGGTATTACAGGCGTGATGGTATGTTATGTCATATCCAGAAATGGCTGTTACTCAGAAATTCCTGATTGAAAAATCAATCGCTTCTGATCAACCAATATATTCTAGATCAACGAGTATTCTTAGTCATTTTCCTCAAGTTGTAAAGCGTCGACATACAAAACAATAGTACATTGTGATACAAGGGTGGAAAGTAGGTTATTGCAAACGAGGAGTCAATACAAGCCCAAGCCGAAGGCGAGGGTTTTTACTGACACAAATTGGCAATAACCTAGGCACCCGTGTATCACACGGCGTTTTCAATACAGTTATGGGGGTTATATGTTTTTGAGAGTAGTTTTTAACATGGAATAAATTGACCACAATGTAGATGGTTTATACAATGTGTAACAGAATAAACGCACAACCTCTTACGGGGTCATTGTACTCATCATTATGAATAACTTTCACTATGGGACCAACACTGAAATCGCGAAAAAAAAGTCGACTGCCCTATACATTTCTGTGCGCATAATTCGACAAAATGTACTGAACAGCTGTTTTTTTTTTCGCGATTTCGGGATTGGTCCCATAGTAAAAGTTGTTCATAATGATGAGTACAATGACCCCTTAAGAGGTTGTGCGTTTATTCTGTTACACATTGTATTTGCCACTCAATTCATGAAAATAAGCTAACAAAACATGTTCTGAAAATGACTTAGTTTTCTTTTGTTTTTTCCATAAAATAAAATTATCGTAAGTCGCCATATATCTTTCCCAAGATTTTGGGGGCAAAATTTCATCTTGCGCAGTTATCGCCTCAGATAAAATATCGGGTGGAGTTAATTCTTTTTCATCACTTGTACTTGAACTCATATTTATCACACAAAAAAAAAACAATTTATATACACAAAAACATAAAATTTTCAGACAATGGCGCGTTTTTGCAACTGGACATTTTTTTTTACAACGACAACAGCCTATACAGCCTATTCGATTTTTGACAAATATAATAATTAAATTAAAACTGGTAATTAATTGTATTAAACAACCATTTAAAAGACTTTTGAGAATTCAATGCTAAGATGTACGGATTCATTTATTTTTCCTCGTATAAAATCTATCCCAATTTATTGTATGTATGAAAACTCCTTGCTACAAAACTTTTTAAATTCACTTATAAAAAAACTTAACTGCAAAACTAATAATCGAGCTTTGTAAAAGATTTAATTTTCGAATCATAATTATAGCCTCTGAAATTACGTCATGTATTGAAAACAAATTATCTACACCAAGTATCAAGACCATTGCGAAAAGAGGCATAAGTCCTGAAACCCTGCAAGTCAACGATCGTATTTCAGGACTAAAGGATTGCAAGCGTATGGACTTTCTAGGCGATGTGACGTCATCACTATCAGCCTTTTTCCAACCATTTAAGATCGTCTTTCATTTAACAGTTATGAACACCATTAATTGCGTATGCAGTGAACATTTTTTTTTTTTAAAACGTTCCATTTTTGAATTTAGGTCCATTATTACAAATCATATTAAAGGACATGCCCAAAAAATCAGCACGCTAACCCGACTTTAGCTAAAATATTCAAGGTCTTGAAAAAAAAAGTAATTTGCAAATGCATATGCAAACATGCATTTGTATGTTGGAGACGGTCATTGGTACGGGCTTAAAATGAATCACAAGTACACGGTGGTGACATCACGCGATCTACTTACAAGTCTACCCACACCACAGCGAGCTTGTCACAGAGCCCTGACGATTACAAAGTCTGAGCCAGGACGTCAGTCAGTGTCTGATCGCGGCGGAATTAAGACCTCTTGGAACTGTACCCGATTCATTGTGCCCCGAAGTTTTAATCTCAAGTAATTTGTTCGTTTTGCTAGAAACAGTGTATCGCTCAGTGTCTTTTCATAGCTCTAAACCCATCGTCTGCCCATATGATGTAGAAGCCTAGCGAAGTAAATTCTGACACCCCAACATGGTGAACAAAGTGGAATAAACCATATAATTAGGTCTCTAATTATAACTATAAAAGAAAAGAGAAAAATAACGTTGTACTTAAAGGTTTTGCACATAACCAAATATGTATCCCGCGTGTAAGCAATATTGCCGACCAAGAGCCATGTTCACAACGTGGAACTTTGTTTAACACAATTTGTGTAAATTATAGATATTACCAACCTACAAAATGCCATAGAATGAGGCATAAAATTTAGTAGTTCATTATACTGCTAGCTAAATTATTAATGCTATTAATTAGCCCTAACCGCAGATTTTAAAGCTGGGTACACACATCTGCTAACTAGAAGGGTTCGCAATTATGTAGATCCATATTGTTGGTATCTGTATCCACTACTTGTACTAAACGAGGCGGGCTTTTTGTTAATGTATAATATTCGCTTTCTGCGGTGAGACACCGACGCGGCGACTGATTCTTTTTTGGTCTCCCTGTAGATGTAAGTATACGTTAGTTAAGTCAAATTTTTTGGCCACAAACTACACACTCAAGCGACAAGCGTCTTGTGGCAGCGACGCGTTGGTACTCACGCGATTAACCCTTCGTGTGCCGGAACGTAGATCTACGCGAGACACAATAGGTTTTTAATTGTGTCCATATACTCGGCATACGAAAGGTTAAAACATGTGACACGTAGCAATGTTGCATTAAATAAGGCTGTTATCGGGGCTTTAGCGTACTTTTTAACCGACTTTCTTCAAAAAAGGAGGAGGTTCTCAATTCGGTTGTTTTTTTATGTTTCTTACCTCATATCTCCGTCATTTGTAAACCGATTTGAAAAATTCTTTTTTCATCTGAAAGGATATGGTTATGGTATTGGTCCCATAGAAATTTAATCAAAATCGGTTTAGGAATTTGGTTGTTTTCCTCACGTTAGTTATCACATCACGCGACGTCGCGTGCAAGCGCTTTGATAATTAACGTGAGCAAAACAACCAAATTTCTAAACAGATTTTGATTAAATTTCTATGGGACCAATCGGGAAGCATATCCTTTAAAACATATCCATTTTTAACTAGCAAGTATCACGAGACGTCGCGTGATACTTGCTAGTTAAATTTGACACACTTCCCGATTTCTGATTGAGCTGAAATTTTGCACGCATGTGTATATCGCGACACAATGCAACATTATGATGGCATGGAGCTGATCTGATGATGGAGCTGGAGGGTGGCCATAGGAACTCTGTAATAAAACTACGCAACGCCATTGAATTTCGACTCGTTTGATTCGTCTTGACAAGTACTTATTCCTAAATGGTAACCATGGTCTGATGATGAAGCTGGAAGGTGGCCATAGGAACTCCGTTATAATACGACATAACCCCATCGAGTTTGGGTTCGTATAATTCATCTTGTCGAGTACTTTGTCTCTAAATGCTACCCAGGGTCTGGTGATGGAGCTGGAAGGTGGTCACAGGTAGTCTGTAATAAAATGACACAATCCGTATCACAATGGGCTCGTATGATTCGTCTTGACGAGTACTTTGGTCCTAAATGGTATCCAGTGTCTGATGATGGAGCTGGACGGTGGCCATAGGAACTCCGTAATAAAACGACAAAACCTCATAAAAAAAAAAAAAACTAAAAATAATACAAACAAGGACACCGAATTCCGAAAGTCAAGTTATTTTAGACGTTTTAGTGTTTTTTTGGAAGTCGGTTTTGTTTTCGCAAGAAAGTTTTCGTGTATGTAGATTTCTATTGAAATCGTTTCCTTCAAAAAAATTCTAGGTTCTAGTACGCACGCGACCAAGCTTTACAAAACAGTTTATGCGGATCTCTCATTGAATGATTTGAATTTGAATTGAATTCAAATCGATACAAAGTGAGGCCATACTGGAAATCTATAGCTTGACGTGTCGCCGTATGTACTAGGTATTTAGTTGCCACAAAGCAATACAATTCACTTATATTGAGATACTGCATGTCAGGGGTCGCCGTACTGACTTAGAGATAAGTTCATTCAATAGTTCTTCGAATTTGACAAATAAATGTGTCACAGTTAAGTATAATAAATTGTACAATGTAAATAAAGTATTTTTTTAAATCAAAACTATATATTTCTTTAGTGTAAATGAATAAAGAAAGAGAGACAGGGTCAAGTGCGAGTTGGACTCGCGCGCAAAGGGTTCCGTAGGTCTGTGCAAAAAATACTTTTTTTTTTTTTTTTCGGATGGGAAATCTTCAAATTACCCCACCCGCTCTGGGCTGAGCAGGAGGGAGTGTCAGACTTTTACTGACTAAAACCCATCCATGTTCCTTCCTTTGCCCTTTGTGTTCCAGGGCCGCGGTATCTCTTTCGAACAGTCCCGCAACCCTGGCAGGCATCGGTCCTTTCTGACCCCTTTCTGTTTGCTGACTCTCTTTGAGGCGCGCGTGGAACACGAACGCGCCGTCGACACGGCCTGTCGTCATAAGACGGACGGACGGCGAGCTAGCCCATAGCTCACCGTCCAGAGGCCCGCGCCTACGGTGGCCGGGGGCCACCTGCTCTCCAAATTTCAACTGTGGTTACAGGTCTCGGAGTAAAATGGCTGCGACATACGGATGAACAGACAGTCAGGACAGACAGACAGAAAGAATCTACAAAGATTCCGTTTTTGCCATTTGGCAACTGAACCCTAAAAACTCAATTTGGTTGTATAACTAAACTTTATACTAGGACAATCAATTTCGAAAGCCCGATTGACGCCATTTTACGCACGCACAAAGTATTCCGAAAGTCTAAAAAACTGGCATAATAATAATATGACAATGACTATGCTACCAAAAAGCTTAATTATGTCTATGATGTTAAAAGTTCCTGTAGAAATACGAAACGCCTTGAAAGTGATTGCCAATTGTCTAAGCCCGAACCGTCAGCCCCGCATTCATTCATTCATCATTCATATCAGCCGAAAGACGTCCACTGCTGGATATAGGCCTCCCCCAAGTGTCGCCACATTGACCGGTCCCGTGAGACTCGCATTCAGCGGATCCCCGCAACCTTCACCAGGTCATCGGTCCACCTAGTGGGAGGCCTTCCAACTTGCCGTTTGAGTGACTTTAAGCCTTCTGATGAGGCCCATTGTGAGCAACCACGTTTCGGTCCCGTATGTAATCATTGGCAACACACACTGGTCATAGACTTTCGTCTTGAGACGCTGCGGTAAGTTGGATGAGAAGATACCAGCGGCATAGCTGCTTTCTATGTGAACACGGCAACAGGCGGAAAGGTCACCATCTACGGAAATATTTTCATGGAGTTACATGGACAGTAACAGAAACCAGTCGAGTCGTTGCGGTCTGTAACTGCGATCTATTATTTCTACCTGGGCATCCGGCTGCAGGATCGTCATCGTCATGCTCCTTTAGATGTCAGTACTTGCTTATTGCATAATTACAATGTTGTTACTTCGTATGTTATTGTATAAAATCTGGTTCTTCTAACCTAACAGACAAATGTGTTGCTAGGCAGTTTGTTCCACTACTTCATCTTCCCAGCTAAGACCTAGGAAGTGGCGAAGGGCAGCCGTTTTAGGGGACTGTCTTGAGTAATTGATGTTCAACTTGAGTAGTTTGAATTAATGACTTTTAATTTGATTGCAGCACATTGCAACTCAGCAGTTTGCAATCAGGGCTATCGTTTTTGAGCTCAACAGATGGCGCCACTGTCTAGTAAGGTTTGACGACCTGAATGGCGCAGCGGTAGTGAGGCTGCCTTACGTTCTTCGGGTCCCGGGTCCGAATCCCGGTAGGAGCAAATGTTTGTGTGATGAGCATGGAAATTTGTTTCCGAGTCATGGATGTTTATATGTATGATAAGTATGTATTTACAAACAAAAACTGTCTATGTAGTATTATCAACTATCTGGTGTCCACGACACAAGCCTCGTTGCTTAGTGTGGCACCTAGATGGCGCTGTGTGTAATGTCCAGCGATATTTATTTATTAAAAAAAGGGCATGTCAATAATTTTATAATATTGTATAAAGTACTAATAACTTCATGAAAAGTTTATTTTATTACGTACTAGCGAAGTAGCGACCCGCTCCGGCTTCGCACGGGTGCAATGTCTTATAAACCTTCCTCTTGAATCACTCTCTCAATTTAAAAAAAAAACCGCATCAAAATCCGTTGCATATTTTTAAACATCTGCATACATTGGGACAGACAGCGAGAAGCGACTTTGTTTACTATGTGAGAGTAGCGATAACAACAAAGTGTCGATTTCAGATACATATTTACAAAATTCTCCCTAAAATTAGCAAGCATGAGCCATTTAAAAAATCATTCTACCTCCAAGTACTAACAAAAAGATACTAAGTTGCTACTTAAAATCTTCAAGTCATAATTAATCAGGAATGGCTCAATCTAGACCACAATCGTGAATATTAATAAAAATACGTGATAAAAAAGCACGCAACGCGCGAACTCTCTATGACATCTGACATTTCGGTGACTTCTCGCTACACTAACGCCTCTAGCGGATTCGTACGCGATATCCCCCATTGCGCAAAAATTATGCCTTTACATTTAGTTTTGTTTTCGACAACAGACGTGTTATTGTAATGCTAAATTGAAAGTTAAAGCAAATTACAAATTTCGCATTAGTTAATAATTATGGATCAAGATTCATAGATCGTACTTCACAAACAACGAGACATACATACCGACATATAAATGTGTAATATTACGTATTGGTGCTAGCTCAGTTATCATTGTAGACAATTCAAGTGTGGTCGGCACAGTGGCCAGTGCTATCTTAGTGACCTCATAAAAGAAACGATAAATTGAAGAAAAATAACGAGAAGTGTGACTTTAATTTATTTGTAGGATAAACAATGTAAGTACATAATTTAAACTTAAATAATTTTATATAAGTTGTGATCTAGAAGAGGAATTGTTAGCGTAGTGTACACCCCTGGTCTTACTTGCGCCTAATAAAAACATAGGTAGAAACATCAAACTAAGTAACTTTACGCAAAAATCATTGCTGGGAAACGACTTTTTTTTTGGGTGAAATATCACGTTTTTCGGTAGGACTCAATGTAACGGACTCACGGACGGGGGTCGTGGAGGTATTTAAAGTAAAAATCTTACATTGAAAACAAGTATTTAAAAAAAATGTAAAAGTTGGAACTTTGGCCCCCAATATCTCCGTAACTAGAAGGTTCCCAGGTATGGCCTAGAACAAAAAAAAAAATTGCAATGACGGGGGAAACAAGTGCCTTTCGGCTTCATTAAGGGTCTCGTTACACCCTTTATGTACCTATGTAGCTATAACTACTATAATATGCATGTACTATTACATGCCATAATCGGCAGCTGCGGCTGGCTAGACTTGAAACCGACGCCAACATAGTTAAATAAATAAACATATAAATATCGCTGGACATTACACACAGCGCCATCTAGGTGCCACACTAAGCAACGAGGCTTGTGTCGTGGACACCAGATAGTTGATACTACTACATAGATACTTTTTTGTTTGTAAATACATACTTATTATACATATAAACATCCATGACTCGGAAACAAATGTCCATGCTCATCACACAAACATTTGCTCCTACCGGGATTCGAACCCGGGACCCTAAGAACGTAAGGCAGCCTCACAACCGCTGCGCCATTCGGGTCGTCATAATATAGTTGGCAAAAGACCACGCAGATGATGATGAACCGTATTTTAACTTAACACAAAAAACACATAACTTCACGACATTAAGGTGGATGCGCAAGGGTATCCCGCGAAATTTAATTTTTCTCAAGTTTATTGCAATTTGCAGGTCAGTGTCAAGTTGTATGTTGATGAAAATATGAATCGCGCCAGTAACACGTATGGAGTTACAGAATTATAATCATTCAAATCATCAATACAGCTCTCCAAGTTCATATAATCCCATTCAATAGCTATTTCATGAAAAAGTCACTTTTTGAGATTTAAAGATCTACAAATGACAGCCGGGACCAACGGCTTAACGTGCTTTCTGAGGCACGGTGGAAACTCGATGTGTACTTTATGGTCACCCATCCACAGAGCGACCTTGGCAAGCGCGGCTTAACCTTGAAGCTTAAGCTGTTATTATTTAGGTACGAGCTAAATATTAACAGACAAAGATAAAAATGTTGGCGCCTCCTACCGCCCCCTCTAAGTCAACTCTTAATTTAAACAAACCGTTATTTATTTCTTACAACTTAAGTCCATTAGAAAACATTGTAGATATAATGACTTCCGACCTTTTACAATTACAATAAGAAAAACGCTAAAAGGGTGGATGAGGTTTATTACAAAAGCATTATGTTTATTTTGATGGCAAAGAAAGCTATTAAAGACCTTTCTTCTCAGCTTTGTAGATCGCTAGAGGTGTTGCGCGAATAGTTTTTTAATCATAGCGTTCTGTGGATTTTAGCATGACAATCTCTTGCCCGTGTTTGCACCGGCGACTATCGTTGTTGAGCTCACCATATATTATTATGACGCCACTGTTGCTTATGGTCATGCAAATAATTCTATTTTATACTTTAAAGTACCAATAACTTCATAAAAAGTTTATTTTTCACTTCTCATGCTTTAAAAGTACGCCATTAAAGCCCTACGAAGCGGGACTAAAGCACAGAGCATCTTATATATACTGACTAAAGTGACCACTTTAGTCTCTAGGGAGTAAAAAGTAATTCGTTTTTTAATTTCCTTCATGTGACATTGACAAACTCAAACAGCCAGTAAATATACTATTGAGTGTGGACCATCTTCATTGCGAAAATGTTGAGAGTTTTAGTTCCATGGTTTTTCCGCAAGGAAGGTGGCGCCATGTGTTTTAAATTGTTAATCTGTGACTGGTTTAGAAGAAAAAACTGACCGCGAAAATTTCAGATTTTTTTTAAGTGTGTTCGGTTTTAGATAAAATTAAGAATGTCCAGTGACAGTGAAGAGTTTGACGTCGAGCAAAGAGCAAAAGACTTATTAGATAAAAAAAATCCGCCAAAATCGGGGAAGATTTACCTAAAAACTTACGAAAGTTTTATGGACTGGAGGAATAAGAATATTGATTAAATGTTTTTGTACTAAATTGACTATTTTTCTCGCACTCAAAGTGAAAAGTACAGTTTGCACCTCGAGACTAAATGCCAACCTAATATACCCTCGGTTTCATTGACTCCTCTGGTATATTAAGGCTTCGTTTAGTCCCTCGTTATAAAATATACTATTATTACATAAAACAACATAGTTTAAACTGCAGATACATTTATTTACAATATTCTCCCTAAAATTAGCAAGCATGAAACATTTAAAAATCATTTTACCTCCAAGTACTAACAAATAAGATCTTGAAGTCATAATTAATCAGGAATAGCTCAATCTAGTCCACAATCGTGAATATTAAAAAAAATACGTGATAAAAAAGCACGCAACGCGTGAACTTTATATGACATCTGACATTTCGGTGACCTCGCGCTACACTAGCGCCTCTAGCGGCGAATTCACACAAGATAGCCCCCATTGCGAAGTGTTTAAAAAAAGAACGTTCTATGGTGATACTATATACTATGAAGTATCCTCTGTCAGCCGGTGTCAGAAAGAGAAAGAGTTACTTTTGCATCTACAATATTACAAAGGATGAAATTATAGAAGTGGACGCAAATAAAATAATTATATTCCGTTTGTCCTCATACTTCGCTGATCTGTGCGGGTCACATCTACGTCTTCCCTGTGATGTTCTGTAGGTCATTCACCCATGGCTGCTGGTTTGGCAATGCGCCTTCTACTTCTTCATAATGCTTACTGAGATTCTTTTAGATATCTCAGTAAGCACTATGTTAGAATTTGGCTCCACCTTCCTTCACCTCATCTAGACAAATGTCCTGCCCATTGTCCATTGTGCCAGACTCCATCCTCGGAGATCTCCGTCTAACAGATATTCCTTTGAGCACCTTATTACTCAGGGCATTAAGGTGAAAAGGGACCCTCAGTGAAGTCGGTAGTACCTACCTACCTATTATGATGAAAATGTAAACCTCCCTTTTAATTTATCGTTTTTTTTTTTCAGATAAACATGACTCCAAACAAAGTGCTGTTATCAATTACGATATTCTTATCGTTGGTGTACAAATGTAAGTTATAAACAACCGAAATCGAATCTGTTAAAAGTATGTTACTTACACGATTATTTTGTTGTCATAATATGATTATAGGCCAATGCAGCTGTTAATTGAATATTTTTTGGGTCCTCACCTAAAGATTGGCAAAGAGACGTTACTACCAAACTTATGGTGTCTATTTATCTGTACACACAGCACTGGACGTTTAAAAGTTTCACTGCTTAGCCCCGAACTACACGCTCAAGTAACAAGACTGTTGGGACACCGTCTGCTGAAAAAACATGTTTAGAACTTGAACAGAAAGAAATTGCTTACAACATGCCAGTTTTATTTTTGTTTTTAGAAATATAGTATAACTGCAGTTTTTGCATACAAAACCACCTTTTGGGTGATATTTTTCTTCTACTTCTCGAATCAATGACTCAGATTTTGTCCGACCAGTAGGTAGCGATATTAAAAAGTATTTGATGACCTAGCCCTGTAGTCTCGACATAGATAGCGATCGCAAAACAACTGAATTCAGTCGCAAAGCCATAACGATGGGGATTTAAGGTGGACGCGAGCCAGACACGACCCGCCAGTGTCGGCTTCCACCTTAAATCTGCATCGTCATAACTTTGCGACCGAATTCGGTTGCTTTGCGATCGCTATCTTGTCGAGACTGCAGGGCCTGTCTGAATAATATGCGCTGATATAAAAATAAGTAGCTTCGATGTGAAATAGAATTCCAACAGTGAAAGTATTTGTTTTTTTTAATCTTCGATTTACTATCTACATCCAAACTTGACCCGTTGCTCTAGCCCTTACTGTCCCACAGCTAGGCAAAGGTGTCCCACAAGTCTCTCCAAGAGCTGTTGTCCCGAGCCACCTCGAACCAAACCTCGCGGTATGCATACAGGTCGTCACGCTAACTCTTTCTGTGCCGGCCTCGGCGGCGGTGTTCACCATCGGTAGGCACCATTGTGTGGAGACTTTTGCCCAGCAGTCATCACGCATGCGATCAAAATTCAGCCTCGCAACTGAAAAGATATTCAACTTTTATTCGACGTCTTCCAGCGTCTGCGATCTACTGCTTCTACTGCAACAGTGCGAACAACTCCGCCTGCATCGACCCCACACAGTTGGACGGTGAGATGCGAGCTCGCATCATACCCATCATTGACTGCGACAAGGCCGTGCCGAGGTACGACGAGTACGATTTCTTCTGCAGGAAGATTGTGCAGACCAGTAAGTTTTATTTCAATAAGCATTTCGAGACCTCTGTGCCCTGATTGGTCCAGGTGGTTTTTATAGACTTTGACAGTCAATACCAATAGTAAGAAGCCCGAAAGTTTGACAACCTGTCTAACCAAGGGGAATCGTTTTACTTGTTTATTAATAAACTAGCTGTTATCCGCAACCTTCTGTCGCGTGATATTATTAAAAAAAAGAATTTTGTTACCAATTTCAAGGGTTTTAATTTTTTTTTGCACGGAACCCTAATTCTTATTATTAAATAAAAATAGCTTTAGTTAGACCTTATAACATCAGCTATCTGCCAATAAAAGTCACGATCAAAATCCGTTCATCCGTTTCGGAGATTATCCGGAACAAACAGACAGACAAAAATGAAAAAAATATTACAAACAGATACTTCAATTTTATTTATTTGAATAGAACATTAAATAATTACTGGTATTCCGCTGCATCCAGTTAGACTGGAAGCCAACCCTAACATAGATGGGAAAAGGTTCAGGTTGTGGGGAAAGGATTTATACAGGGTATCTGGTAGGCAGCAGGTGGTTAAGACTAGTTGAAAATCAAGCTCAATGGCGTGCATATAGAGATCAGGCCTGTCCCGCTTTGTTAAAACTAAAATAACACATATTTGAACTATTATTTTCAATAGCTGTTGCCCGCGGCTTCGCTCGCGGTTTGGTCGTAAATTATCCCACGGGCACGTTGTAAATATAGCATATTGCCCTCGGGGATAATGTACCTTCCTATTAGTGTAAGAATTTTCAAAATCGGTTCAGTAAATCCAGAGATTACCTCCTGCAACATCACAAACTTTACCTCTTTATTATCTTCTTACATAAGGTCCCATTAAAATAGGTGGACAAATTTTAACACAGCGTCCAGTACGTCTAACCAATGATATCTAAGGAAAAAAAACACTGATTAAAGTGATTTTATTTTGACCTAAAATAATAAATTGCCGGCGGCACTCTAGAATAAACACATCCATTAGGTCACAATAAAATCACTTTAATCAGTGTTTTTTTGCTTGGATATGTTTGGTTAGACATACTGAACGCTGTGTTAAAATTTGTCCATCTATTTTAATGGGACCTTATATATAAAATTCTCGTGTCACAATGATAGTTCCCATACTCCTCCGAAACGGCTTGACCGATTTTCATTAAATTTTATATGCATATTCAGTAGGTCTGAGAATCGGTTACTATCTTTTTTTCATACCGCTGGGCTAATTTTCGACCAAAACGCGAGCGAAGCCGCGTTTAACAGCTAGTATTATAATATATAATATAGATTATGACAAAGGTGAAGCATATTCTTAACACCACCGATAATTCAAGCCATACACTAACCTAGGATTTTTTATTTCCCTCCAGTCTTCCACTCCCACAAAGACTCCGAGCTCCGTGTGACCCGCGGTTGCGGGTGGGTCAGCCATGAGAAGGAGTGTTACCGAGCCGACAACCAGGACCATCAGGAGACTGTCTGCCAATGCTTCACCGACTTCTGCAACAGTGCTGACACCTTCAGCTCCTCCACTAGCACCGCTTTGTTCGTTGCGCTGGCCATGTGTCTTTATTTCTACCGCCAGTAATTTATACCATAGTTTGTTTTTATCTAAGAACATTCCCCTTTTGTAGTGTTGAATCATTTTTACTATTGACAAGATGTTCATCAGTGAACATTTTAGCCAGTCCGCCATCTTGTTACTGCCCAGAGTACGCCAGAAGGTCTATTCAATCGTAAGTTACTATGAAAGATATGCCTTAACTGGCATGTGCCCTTGCCGTCTCCGTTGGTCAAATTAGAAGCAATAGTACTACATTCTATCTTCTTGACCTTGAATGTCTGCATCTCTTCTGTGAATCCATTCAATATTCTTCAGCCACCGAGTCACTTGCAACCCACTTGATATATGTGTTAAAGCAATTCTAAAGAATTACAGTGATGGTTTCAAGATAAGTTACTTTATAAGTGAAACATTGATGATAGTTAAAATAAGTTGTATGGAAATATATAATTTTATTAAGTATACTATTAATCGTACTTATTTGGATTAACATAAGACACAGTATGCTATAAGCAAAATCCACTATCACTTCAAAGTTCCTCTAGCTAAATCACCGCATCAACTACGACACGACGTATAATGACCTGTAACTTAAAAACAGCTGTTCCCAGCATCCCACGACCATCGACCACAATACTGAAATCGGGTCCCACCACGGGCCAGTCGTAATCCGGGCAGATCGTGAAAGCCCTCGTTTTGCACCGCGCACACGGCACAATGTTTGAACATTACTTATTTAGTAAAACTCGGTGTGGGTTGCTAGTAGCAATTGGCATTAACAGAGCCTGTGTTAAAATATCGCTGTAATAATTAATGTAAAGTTTCGAGTGGATATTCTGGTTTGTATTTAGAAAAACGTAATATTATGTGAACCGTAATAAGAGAGCAGAGGTGGCCCAGTAGAGCAGCGGTGGCCCAGTTTTGGCGCCCCGACTTACGAAAATTAAGTCGTGGGTTCGAACTCAGGTAGGTGCCTGAGTTTTCATCACCACTGCTCTCAAAATGGTGAAGGAAAACATCGTGAGGAAACCGGCATGTTCTAGAACCAAAAATTCGAAAACATGTGACATCTACCAACCCGCACCTGGCCCGCGTGGTGGGTTATAGCCCATTCCCTCTCATAGAGAGGAGGCCGTGTGTCCCAGCAGTGGGAACATTATGGACTGATTATGATGAATATGTGGACCTGCAGTTTGGAAGATTGAAAGCATTTTTTCCCAACGAGTCACACTGTAACATGTCACAGTGTGACTCGTTGGGAAAAATTGTGAATAAAAATCCCAATCAGTCACACTGTTACTCGACAGGACAATTTTTTGTGTTTATTCCCCAAGTGAAGAGTGTGACTCGTTGGGAACCAAATATTCTCATACGATAACACTGTGACATATTGGCACTACTTCTTACCCAATCAGTAACACCATTGAGACTCATCATTTGTTCATGATTTTTTATTAATTCAAGATTTGTTTTAATGCAAATAATGAAAGATAATTTGTAAAAATCAACGATAACTATTATAATATCAATCACAAAATATCGATATCACGAATTGATTGTAAAAAATTGGAACCCGTCTACGTGAAAACCAACAATTTATATTATAATTTATTATTTATTTATTTGCCAGAGGCGGCATTTAGTTTTTCATCCATTTTCGTGTAAATAGTTTAATGGTCTCAAATCTGTAGTAAGTATGTTGGGAATAAACACAACAAGTTGTCCTATCGAGTAACAGTATGACTG
Source organism: Eugnorisma glareosa (assembly GCA_947578425.1). NCBI lineage: Eukaryota > Metazoa > Arthropoda > Insecta > Lepidoptera > Noctuidae > Eugnorisma > Eugnorisma glareosa. Next base: position 9,576,949 of record OX387960.1, on the reverse strand, counting down.
GTTGGGACTTTTATTCATAATTTTTCCCAACGAGTCACACTGTGACACGTTACAGTGTGACTCGTTGGAAACAAACGATTGAAAGAGGCGCTAGTTGCAGAAAAGTTAAATGGAATCGTCTGTCTTGCTATGGACATGTGATGAGGAGGGATGAATCGCATGTGACTACAAGAGCGGTGAGCATTAATATTGAAGACTGAAGAACCAAAAAAACGATGGATGGATTGTGTGAGGACTGATATGAAAGAAAAAGGATTAAATGATAGCGTGATGTTAATAGGGGAGAATGGAACAAAAAAATATGTTGCGCCGACCCCAATATGGGATGTGTTGTAAGTAATACGAGAAACTAATGCCTTTTTATCCGACTACGGCAAAGCCAAAAGAAAGGGTTATGATTTTAGCAGTCTATGTATGTATGTTTGTATTTACGTATGTTCCTCCGTAGCGCCTAAACAATTCATCCGATTTTGATGAATAAGGTGTCAATCGATTCGGTATTATAGCCCGGGTAATATAGGCTACAAACCAAAAAAACCCGATTTTAATTAGAGCGTGATTTTTCAGTGGTCTGGTTTTTAGTGGTAGTATACCACACAAATTCTTTTGTGTGATAAGTTCATAAGTGATTTTCAGCCATAGGTAAGGCTCTAGGGTTATTAAGAATCAGGTCCTATTTAGTACCTATCTAGTTTACGAGTTTACTAGTATGCGAACAAAAATGCAAAAATTAAATAATACGGTTAGACATGCTGTTAAAAAAAATTAAACGATTTACAGAAAAGAAGATTATTAAAATAGTGCAATTAAATATACATTTGTTGCATCCTTTTGTTTTGTCCGACCAGACCATGCAATTGCTGCACCGTAAGCTTCGGCCGAAGCATCGCCGTACGCATTGCTTTCTACAAAAGTGTCGCTCTCAGTGGGGCTCCACAAAAGTAGTCGACAGATGATCCGTTAAGGAGGAAACAAATAGAGCATATTGTGGGGAAACCTCAATGTGTATTAAATACATAATCTGTACAACAGATACGCATATTAACACGTGTCTGTGTTCTGGTTATTGTTCTGAAAATAGCTTGTTACTACAGGTAATGCTCACATAACATAACATAACATAGCATAACATCACGCCTGTTATCCCCGAAGGATTAAGCAGAGGTGTACCTAATAGTACACACGGCGACACATCAAGCTATACATTTATAGTATAACATGGCCTCGCTTTTTATGGATTTCCCGTACGAGTCATCCGCATAAACTGGTTTTGTATAGCTTGATTGGTCGTGCGTACACCCACATTTCGCTAGTTATGTATAAGTCCCATATAATAGGAGGCGAGCCTATTGCCATCAACAATGCTTCTTTTCGTGCTTCGTTTCTGCTACTGAGAAAACCATGTTGGATAAAGTCAATACAACTTTGCCCGACCTGGCAATCGAACCGAAACCTAAATTAAAACCTAAATAAAAGGACAGTGTTGGATTTTCAGTGCTTGCTGATAAGTGATAGTGAAACCACTCATCAGACCAAGATTGAAATGATACGAGTAGTGGTAGAATAAGTAATAATAATAATTGTCATTTATTTCAAGCAAGCATACCCCATATACACAAAAAAAATAATATTGGCGTATATAAAAAAAAAACAATAAATCATAATAAAAGTCAAATGCAAATAAAATAAATCAAAAGATAATAATAAAATTACAATTATGAAATCCACACACACAGTACACCAACACACACGGTAGTCTAGGCTAGGTTTACCCGGGTTAACACAGGTTTATCCGCGAGTTTGTTGGGCAAAGTGCGAGTAATCTATACTAATATTATAGAGAGGTAAAATTTGTTTGTAAGTTTGTATGTAGGGAGTAATCTCTGGATCTACTGAACCGATTTGGGAGATTATTTCACTAATAGGAAGCTACATTATCCCCGAGTGCCATAGGCTATATGCCCGTGGGATAATTTTCGACAAAAACGCGAGCGAAGCCGCGGGTAACAGCTAGTCTCTAATTACAATTTTGGCTTTGGAGGTCTAGCCTTCTTTTCACTGGCGATTTGGTGCAACCAACTTGGATGTAGTGCTCTACCGGCTCGTTATTAATGTTAATATCTATATGAGATGCTTTAGCTATTTTTATGACTACGTAAAGAAATTACTTTAGCGATATTTTCTTACTTATGTTACTCAAAGCAGTATTGAACTCTTCTTCTTAGCGTATCGATGGCAAAAGGATCAAATATGTTTAGTCCAAAACTCAGCCACGCGAACCTCGCTCACTGATGCAGTGAGTGGGTCATCAGGTGCACAGGTGATAGGGCAGGCGGTGCAAGATGGCAGGTGTGCCAGTGTCTGTGTGGAGACGCCGCATAAGCACTTGAGGTCTAAGCCATCCATGAACCCCATCTGCAGAGATTGTCTTTACTTTTATTGTATTGAATTGAAAGAAATGAAGTGACATTAAAACAATACTGCTTTAAGATGGAAGCACCAGGGTACCCCGCGAAATTTAATTTATCTTACGTTTATTGCATTTTGCAGGTCAGTGTCAGGTTGTATGTTGATCAAAATATGAACCGCGCCAGTGACACGTATGGAGTTACAGAATTATAATCATTCAAATCATCAATACAACCCTCCAAGTTCATGTAACCCATTCAATAACTATTTCATGAAAATGTCACTGAATGGGATTAAATGAACTTGGAGGGTTGTATTGATACGTGGTGCGACTACGCGCGTTACTGGCGCGATTCATATTTTCATCAACACACAACCTGACACTGACCTGCAAAATGCAATAAACGTAAGAAAAATTAAATTTCACGGGCTACCCTTGCGCTTCCACCTTAAGAGTGCATGCCTACCATTACAGGAGGCCACAATGCTTACAATATTGATTAAATACACACACACACACACACACACACACATACACACTATTACCCATCATCTGCCTAGCCTTTTCCCAACTATGTTAGGGTCGGCTTCCAGTCTAACCGGATGCAGCTGAATACCTGGATTTTACATGGAGCGACTGCCTGTCTGACCTCCACAACCCAGTTAGTACTGGGTAATACGATACCCCTTGGTAAGACTGGTTGTTAGACTTTCGGGTCGCTGACTACCTGTAACGACTGTCAAAGATCTACAAATGACAGCCGGGACCAACGGCTTAACGTGCTTTCCGAGGCACGGAGGAAACTCGGTATGTAATGGTCACGCATCCACAGACCAACCTAGGCAAGCGTCGTTTAACCTAACGATCGATCCAAACGGCAGTTATTATTTAGCCACGATCTTTCCTAATATTACTCACTAGTTCACTACTATTAATAATTCACACAGTTTGTAATAATCGACACAGCAACGAACGTGAACCGTAAGCCCTTGCTACAGAGATTGGCGTAGCAAAGTCGTAGCACGTATTCGTAGCGTCGTAGCTGCTACAAATGTTCAGACAACAAAGATTCTGCATTTATCGCTGTTATTAAAGGTATTATTAGGTTACATGCAAATGTATGCATTATATGAATGTCTGTATTAGATTATAGTTGTATAATGGTTTTGGAGGAAAGAAAGTTTTTCAATAAGTTTGCAAATTTTATTTAAATGCCATAAACTATCATTACAGGTCTATCCTAATGCAACAGCCAAGTCACACACAAAATTAAAGCACCAAATACCTCTTCTTTTTTTTTTTCGTATGTGGGATCATCAAATAACCCCTTCCGCTCTGGGCTGAGCAGGAGGGAGTGTCAGACTTGTACTGACTAAAACCTATCCATGATCCTTCTTTTGCCCTTTGTGTTCCAGGGCCGCGGTATCTCTTTCGAACAGTCCCGCAACCCTAGCAGGACCAAATACCTCTCAAGGTAACACAGTGTAAACAATACTACTTTTGCGAATTCACCCCAGTGACATGTAAATAATTAAATATATCAATTTCGACCTGAATTTAATTGATGGTGGAATTATCGGGTCAGGGGTGTTTTGGTCAGCAAGTTGGTCCTAGCTACGACCAGCAGCGGCGGGGGCCGTCGCATCCACACATAACGGTCGCACAAGTGTAACCGCTGCAACACTGTCAAGGGTTTCGTGAGGTGAACCTATGAATGAGGTTCCTCCAATGATATTTTAGTAAACAGATATGTAATGAGCGCGCAAATCGTGAAGACTAGAAAACGTCCTAATTGGGACGTATTGCCTTTAGCGTGTGTCATGCACGTCTACGAGTGATACGGTGCGCGCTGCTACGTAATTACCATCCAAAATGCCATCTTGTGTATTTAGAAAGTGTACCAAATATGATACCAAAGTTAATATGTTATAATTTTGTTTGATATATTTAATTATAAATTAAACATGTCATATGTAGGAAAACAAAATATTAATAGATATTTTGTTTTCCTACCGTACCATAATATGTTACAGATTTAAAATAAAGCTGCCATTCAGATCAGGCTTCAAGAATGGATCGCAACTGTTCGTAAACCAAGAAATGAATCGTTTATAAAGCCTCCATTCCGCTCATAAAAATAATCCCGAAATATAAAAGCTCTCTTAGAGACAGAAAAGAAATAAATTGAATCTTTTCGAAGGAATTTTTGAATCTTTTCTTTTTTATATTTTTACAATAAGTTTATATATTTCTTTCTTTTTAAAACGTGTTTTATTTTTCACCTACCTACCTTTTAATAGTGTTTATTAGTTGCATAGGCACAAATTCTGTACACGCGGTTTGTACTTTCTGCCTAGTTAATTTGTTAGTTTATGATGCCAACGTGCGGTGATTGGTGGCCCGAATAATGTTTGTTTACATTCACGCGCAATTGACAACATCTAGCTGTCACTTTTTTTCTTATTGTTTTTATCAAGCTATCCTTTTTACTTGTAGTGAAATGTAAAATGAATGAAAAGTGTGTATGTGTGCTGCCTCTCGGCGCGGATCACCCTTTTCTGTTGTTTTGTAAGTGTATAACATATCTGTTTACTAGAACATCATTGGGTTCCTCACTCTCAAGGGTTGTGCTCTATGCCTCGGAGTAGTCTCACCATGTACGACACTAGTGTAAATTCCCGTCGTACCCTGAGTTGATTGTACCCCACCATACCCAGTACAAATAGTGTGGTAATACAAGATGGAGGGACCACCAACGCTGAAACGGTAACCACGTATTCAGTTTATCATTCTGATTGATTTATTCTTCGTACGTCCTATTCCACATGGAAATTTTTGGCGGTTATTTATTTTTATTTTTTTTATTTAAAAAGAGCTTTTTCCTACAACACTCCAATAGCTACACAGTCAAAATGTTGTATGGAACAGTCTTTTTTTTTTATTGCCTAAAAAAAAGTGTTTTTGAAGAATGATTGTACTGAATATGTGTTAACCGGTTTCCACCTTGTATTACTCACTTGATAATGATAATTGACCAAGTACAACAACATTTTAACCTATATATTTAGGATTTTTTAACAAAGAATTCTGCATTTCTGTATTCATTTAAATGATTAATTGTTGCATTTCTTTAAATAAATAATCCCATTGATATAGATACAAAGAAACACGTGCTTTGCGAAATTCACTGAAACCTCAATCCACGTGGTGGCATAAATAGAAAAAAACACTACCTCGTGGAGTGTCACAGTATACCTAATCCCTATTTGTTCTAAACAATCTACGGCTTTTATTAATAGCACATTTTTATATTTCATTCACTGAAACCGTCCATTTTTAAATCCTAGACAAGTAGGATGCTTTTATTTCTTTTTTAATTTGCCGTCCACGATGCCCACGGCGGGATTATCCCTCGCTACCTACATACATTTAAATAATACAATATTCAATCAGTGAAAGAAATGAGACTTAATTCAAGATGGCCGACAGTTTAGTCTGTGTCAATAACAAATTATGTTTAGGATTAATTCGGAAATAGATGTTGGTACTTTTATAGAACGAATGATAATTATATGTTTTTATTTGTAGTTTTTCTTTTTTAGTTTGATTATTTAGTGATGTATAACCTATTCCAGAAAAAAACCTGGGAATAATGCAATAACCATGTTGAGGATATTGAACCACAAAAGTGATGAATGAAAGGCAAATATGTGGCTGAGATGTTAATGCTAAGGATGTATGGTGTAACGCAAATTAATAAAACCAGTATATAAGCGGAAGTCTGTAAGTGGCGCCGGTGGCTGAAAAGTTTTGTTGTAATTGGTTGTGATGCGGAAAAATGAGGATAATGTGGTTAGGAAAATTTTGAGAATGAATGTGGATGGCTTTAAGAATAGAGAAAGACCAAAAAAATGATGGATGGACTGTGTGAAGGATGATATGGCTTGAAAGGAGGCGTCTGATGAGATGACGAGTAATAGAGAAGTATAGAAGAAGCAGACATGCTGCGCCGACACCAAATGGGTTGGGATTATATGGGCAGGAGAATGAGAATTGTTAAACATAATGAGCTAGTTTCAGGACGCCATTTTGGAGTGCTAAGTCAAAGAAAAACAAAAGTTGTTGGACTGACCTTTATTTCAATAAATTAGAATTTATAAACAGTTTAATATAATATTATTTATAATAATAATAGTTGCCAAAATTATTTCATGGATTTATGTATTTTAAAATAAAACCCCCAGCCTAAGAAATAAGTTTGGCAATGGACTTTCATAAATATTTTAAACTTATTTAATACATTTATACTTACAAGTAATCTTAACAATTATTTTAACGGTCGATTTACACGTTATAATAAGAATTAATAATTGATGCAATAATGAAACAATAATAGGTACAATTTTTGTGGCGATCGGCGGTGTACCTAGTGTGTCGTGTCTACGTAACCTTAACTTAATCTATGGTAAAGATACAGCACATATTGTAGAATGAGCCTTACGACATAAACCAAAATCGTAATAAAAAATAATGAGCCCTAAATTAAACACAAATATTTTCATTATAATAGACAACATCTTATCCGACAATTCAAAAAATAAATGGGAGTCATAATTTTTTTTTCCGATAAGTCGCACGACTGTGGTATAATATTGACAATAACAAGAAAAAAACAAATGACTAATAGATTTTTGTTTGCACTCTGCGACTAGTCGCACGGCAGTCGTACGATATGTGCTGCGTCTTGGGGTTCAATCGTCAGTATTCAAAGCAGCTTGGTTTAGTTGAGAGTCTGCCTCTTCCTCCGGTCGCCGTGGATGGGTTCCGTTTGTTCAGGGTCGCTATGTTCGTTGGATTCATTTTGGATAGTGATTTCTGGGGACAATGAAAGTTGGTTTTATAGGGACTTGTCCAAAAACAGTAGACTTAACATTGTTAATCTGTAATGGATGCCAACCAGAGTTATCTTATTCAACGTCCAAAGTTGAGTACTGTAATCTTGTGTATTTCAAAAACCATTGTAACAAACAATGGTATCAGCCCATGATGTACCACTTGTTGCAAAGATCACTCTCTATTCGTTCCAAGTCTAAAGTATAGGTGAGGGGCATGGGAACTAAGCTTAACTACGAGTCCTTGATAAAAAATTCGTCAGAAAAAGTGAAAAGAGACTAGACAACTCGCTGACCTTTTTAACCGACTTTCTTCAAAAAAGAGCAGGTTCTCAATCCGGTTGTTTTTTATTTTTGTTTTCTTTTTTATGTTTGTTACATCATAACTCCGTCATTTATGAATTGATCTGAATTTTTTTTTTATGTGAAAGGATATGCTTTCCTTTTGGTCCCATATAAATTTTATCACAATCGGTTCAGTAATTTGTTTTTTTCCCTCTAATACGTATTTTTTTCTTCTTGGGCTATATTGACGACATGATAGTTCGTTAATAACTTCTAGTTACAATGTAAAAAATTGTTTTGTGACAAGAATTTGTATACTACAACTAAAAAGGGTGAAATAAAAAAACTTTTTTTTAGTCAAACAATGTTGGGGCTGCATTGAAAAATATTGGTAAAAACCTAAGTACTCCTTACCATCTTCATCATTCTTATAGGCCCTTCCAAGCCGAGGTCCAAACCACATGCCAGGGCTCTCGGTACGTCGCACGGGCATGGACTGGAACTCGTGGGAGCCGACACGTGACAGCGACAAGTCGCTGCGACCGAGACGCGACATCGACAGGTCGCTGCGACCGACGCGAGGAAACGCGTACAGTTGGCGTTTCTCTACTGAGGGTTCGTATTCTATGGGAAAAATATTAAAGTTAATATGAGTAGTATTCTTCTGACGTGTTGTCATGAGGACATGAAGATAATGGCCCCGCAGGAGGAGTAGGCCCCTATCCCTTTAGTCCGCCGTAGTCCGGTGGCCCAGTGGTGGCGGCCCCGACTTACGAACAGTAAGTCGTGGGTTCGAACCCAGGTAGGCGCAACTTTGTGTAATTTATTTCATCACCACTCTCAAAACGGTGAAGGAAAACAACGTGAGGGAACCGGCTCCTCCTAGGATCAAAAATTCGAAGACATGTGACATTATATCTACCAACCCGCACTGGGCCCGCGTGGTGGATTATAGCCCATTCCCTCATAGAGAGGACACCTGTGTCCCAGCAGTGGGAACATTATAGGCTCATTATTATGCTTATTCCTGAAGGTTTACAGTACACCCACATTTCGCCAATAATGTATAAAGTCCCAGGTGATAGGGAGGCTATATAAGCTCGCTATTGGCATCAACCGGGCACAAATACAGTATCCATGGCTACTTCTATAAAGGGTGTAACAAGACCCTTAACGAAGCCGAAAGCCACTTGTTCTCCCCGTCATTGCGATAATTTTTTTGTTCTAACCATACCTTCTAGTTACGGAGATATTGGGGGTCAAAGTTCCAACATTTTCACAAGTTTTTTTTTAAATACTTGTTTTTATTAAGATAAGATTTTTTACTGTAAATACCTCCACGACCCCCGTACTATTCAATCCATCCATCAGCACAATATTTTAAGTCCGTTACATTGACTCCTACCGTAAAACGTGATTTTACACCCCAAAAAAAAAGACGTTTCCCAGAAATAATTTTTGCGTAAAGTTACTTAGTTTGATGTACATAATGCTTGGTTGACGGCTTCGTGAAGGGTCCTGTTACACCCTGTATGTGTGGCTTAACCATCGCTGGGAGTGTGAAAAGTATTGAGCGGGTCACGAAGGGGCACACAGAAAAATTGAGCTGCATAGTCATAGGAACTCAAAGTGAGGAAATACAAAAATAAAAATAATAATGGCTCTGGTATACCTCCCTTTACGTATATTGACGTATGGATGGTATTGGTAGCCCCACGCCTGAGAAAAAAAGTGTATAGGAGAAAACACTTAGAGTACATTTTTTTTGAAACTGAATGGAATCAAGGGTTGGTGCTTACATGAGCTATTGTACCATACACGGTGATCAAGATGACATCTAATTTATGCGCCGTTGGTTGCCGCTTTGGACGTAGCAATTTTTTTAAATGTTGAATTCTTTGATATGTGATTTTTCAAATCTTTGACGTGGTTAAATGAATTTGCTGATCGATGTACTTATACAATATGATGTAAGGGGACCAACATACCAGACCCATCGCATTTTTTTTTAAATTCCTTACTTTGAGTTTCTATGAGTATGGAGCTCAATTTTCAGACCAGTGTGAAAATTACCGGGCCATGGCAGAAGTATGTTTGAGAAACACTGAGCTAGTGAATAAAATAGAACCAGCACATACCTAGATAAAGATCATTTAGAGGCAGCTGCCATGTGTTACTCGAGGCTCGTCCAACCCTGGGGAATGGATATAAGTTCAACACGCCATCCCGCCGGAGCTTCGCGCTGCTGTCTGTGGGGTAAGCAGAGTTACAGCTAGTTACACACACGGCTTTGTAAGTCAGGAACTAAGTTTGGTCGAATTTGGGATGCGGTTTGAAAGGTAGGTTGTGGAAGTCTCAGGTTTCTCTTGGGTATTGTGAAGTCTAGATAATTGATAAGACAGGAGTGGATCGCTAATAGTGTTATGATCAGTTGCTTCAAGTGTATATATTGTTTGAGATACACTTGAGACAAAAGGCTCACACCGTAACTATAAACAATCAAAGTGTTTACTTGAGTAAAAGTCATTATTTAAGAAACGATTTTTATTATGTATTCCTTGAAGTTGGAACTGTCAAAAGTTAGAATTATTATCTTTTTTTTACTTCCTTTAAATTCGTGTCTATTGCATAAAAATGTTTGCATAAGTAATAACTTGAACTTAAGTAGTAAGTACTTAGACTTAAGTAATTACATTAACTTGACTATAGACACGGGTGTCAAACGTACTTAGCTTAGCTTAACTTGAAGTCATTGCCAAGTCTCATTCTTTTCCTATCTTTCTATGGTGTATTAGTTTCTGAACTACTACTAGTAAGAGTACTACCAAAGATTACCTACAAAAAAAATATTTTAGACCTCTTACTAAAAAAAAAAATTTTTCTTCTTTGTTATATTAGTTTAGATATAAGATTCACCTCTCAAACGCTCTTGCTGTATACTACTAGACCAAACTATTTTAAATTTTATTTCTAAAAATGTATGGCTGAAATTCACTGTAAAGACTTTTTCTGAAAGTAAAGTGCCGTTCAAGAATTCAGTGGTTATTCAGTGATAGCAATTAAATGACCTATAGTTAAATCACCAAATAACAATGTCTAGTATTATTTAAAGATGCGAATGATCAGTAGTCGATGTTTCCCAGTTTGGTATTCAGCTGCATCCCGTTAGACTGGAAGCCGACCCCAAAATAATTGAGAAAAGGCTTGCCAGAAATATAGTCGATGTTTTCCACTCAATGATTACTAAACGAATTATGTGTTCGTTAATATTTTTCATGTCAACAAAATAATTTACTGACGTAGGCCTATTAATTGGATATTGTTTTTGTATAAGCAAATGAAATGCATAAAATTAAACGATGTCACTCTTGTTTTATAATAAAACTTTTCCGGAAAATTAATTACATGTCAATCAATGATAATAAATCTTTTCCCGATCATATTGGGGTCAACTTTTTTTGGAACAAATAATGCAGTCAAATACCCGTCATCTGACGTTATTTTGACAGCACGGTTAACGCAGAATTAGCTAAGCAATTGACTGCTGTGCTGCAAATCGCGGGTTCGATCCCCGCACGAAATAAATATTTGTATGGCCTACAGATAATTGTTCCGGGTCTGGCTGTTTGTCACGATACAGGAGAAATTCCTAGTGTGAAGAAACGTTTCTTTTTTTTAAATCTAGGCTTTCTATAACGTCAAACTTGCGATTTTTAGTTTTGGTGTGGAAAACCTCTGATTACAGTAGCGCAAAATGAAACGCACGCAAAACATTGTGCTTATGGACATTCAGCAGTTCAGGCGTCGTGGGAGTATTCAGAATTAAATTATAACATAGAAATTGAACACGAAACTGGTTTTCGTCAAACGTCAACTTGTACCTTCAATGTGTTCGTTCTTAACCAAAGTTCTCCGGTATGGTCAGGTATAAACAAAATTTTTCATCTTTATTGTGTGGTTAGTGCCTTACCTGGTGTCAGAGCTTTTTGCCGCCCATGGGCCTCTGCCTTGGCTTTACATGCTGTCAAGAAATATCTCTCAGGCATGCTAGTTTCCTCACCGTGTGTTCCTTCACCAAAGCAAATGATGATTACCAAGCAAATGATTTTGCATTGACGGTAAGAACAAATTACCCGTTTTAATAACAAAATTAACACTCGTATCTATAAACAAGTCCTCGTAATTACTGGAGTCAATATGATTTTTATTCTGTAGTTTAATAACTGCTTGAAGTTAGAACCGTCAAAAGTTAGAATTCTTAGCTTTGCTTTCTTTGGCGGTTCTTACTTCGTTTAAATTCTTGTCTATCATATAAAAATGTTTGCATAAGTAATTACTTAAACTTAACTATATATAGGGGGTTAGTCTTGGACTTCTGGTACTGCATGTCTTCTTTAATCATACAAAAACAAAAACATACTATTGTCGAAAAGCAAAACATAACACTAATACTCTACGATCTATTTTAGAATACAGCCCGTGAGTGCTTTGATCTCGCAAATTGACTGATGGATGGTCTGCACTCCAGGAATCCACAAATAGCTGGAGGAGCACCCCGTCATAGATCACAATCACACTTTTCAGGGTTCTGTAAACAAACGGCAAAAACGAAATCACATTAATTTATTTGGATCAGTATTTACTTTTTATGCTAGAATTATCGAGTTCGAACTTGGCCGGAATAGACCACCTGCCCTGTACAATCTAAAACACCTATATGTCTATCCACGTAATCATAGCTTGAGAACCACTTAACCTGGGAAGATTTTAGTTTAAATTCCAAGACAGGTTTTTAATCAGTCTAAATCACAGCCTAGTGGTGTGACCGTGGGACTGCCAAGTTGGTGCTCAAGTTTGAACCCAAGACAAGCACCTCTGATTTTTCAGATTTATGTTCGTATTGTTAAATTATCACTTGCTTCGGTGAAGGAAAACGTCGTGAGGAAACCAGTAAACCGGAGAGGTATTTCTCGATGCTTTGTATAGCCAAGTCAGAGATCTATTGGGTGGCATAAAAAATCTGACACCAGGTTAGGTACTTAGTTAGGCACCACACGATAAAGAAGAAGAATCAGTCTGTGCAAGTGCTTTGCTCAAATAAATAAAATACAAAAGAATTATAAAATTCTTTCGATTCGGTTTCTAAAAAAAATCTCAAACATTTATACAAAGGTTGGTCAGCTAATTGCTACCACTCACTGTACATATTTTCCTTTTTAAATTAACCGACATCACTCAATGGTCTCTATAGACCTGCAGACCTATTCTGAAAAACTTTGCTATCTAGCTCAGTTCAGTATTCACAGTTGTCTGTGTTGTCAGAAGTTTTGACATTGACAACTGACAGCATTGATGCGCAATCGAGTATATTTATACAAATAAATAAATTGAAGTGTCACTTTATAATTTCAAAATAACAGCTTTTTACTGAATACTGAAAGTATAATATACGGTACTTAGATTTTTTTATAATTTTTTTCTGTCGGTCTCTGTGTGTGTCTTTTTGTTCCGGCTAATCTCCGAAACAACTGGATCGATTTTGTCGAAATTTTTACTGGCAGATAGCGGATTTTAGGAGTAACTTTATTTTAGAAATGGATTAGGGTTCCGTACAAAAAAAAACCCTTGAAATTGTTAATAGAATCCTTCCTAACTAAACAAAAAAGAAGTAAGTTTGTTTGTTACCTTTTCACGCCTAAACCACTGAAACGATCATCTTGAAATTTTGCATATACGTTGTCAGGTGCACAGAAACGGACATAGAGTACCTTTCATCCCGAAAAAAGTACTGTTCCCGAGGAAAACAACAATGACGTTATTGTTATTATAGATGGCGCCACGTGGCTTTCGAATCATGATTGAATTATATTATTATAGAAACTTTAGTAGTGTGTTAAGAGGTTAATTGTCAAATTTTAAAATTAACGCGAGCGACGCAGCGGCTAAAAGCTACTATTTCAATAATAATTTTACGCGGACGAAGGTCGGGGGCAACAGCTAGTTTAATAATAAGTCAGGTTTTGCTGTATCAACATGTATTTGCTTGAATCCTGTACCCAATATGGGAAATCTATACTTCTATACTAATATTAATCTATACTTATTTTATAAAGAATTTGTTTGTATGTGTCTATGTAGGGGGTAATCTCTGGATGTACAGAACCGCTTTTGAAAATTCTTTCACTAATACGAAGCTACATTATCCCCGAGTGCCATAGGCAACAATATTTACAACGTGCCTGTGGGATAATTTCCTACCAAAACAGAGCGAAGCCGCGGGTAACAGCGTTAACGAAATAAACTGTCTGTATATCGAGCAGTCTCTCTTGAAGTCCTGTTTGTTCCAGTTTCACGCCTACACGTCTGAAATAACTTGGGTGAAAAGCGTACCTACAGATGATTATGACCTGAGTTAGGACACTTTTTACCCCAGTAGTATTTTATAGATATAAAGAACAGGGTGTAAAGTTTTTCATTCCCATAGAAAATGGAAGGATCCTCCGACCACACGGGTGTTATGTCTGGTGGGCTACTGCCTGACAGTTGTGGTCGAGTCTTAAGTCGCGGATAACTTTAACTGCGCGATGTAGGAATTTGATATTAGTTCCTCATTTATGTCATAGATGACGTTGTAGTAGTTTTTGTTCTTTTTGTTCTGTACAAGAACACGCCTGGTCTTCATAACATTGCATATATTGCACACATACTCGTATAATTGTATTCTTTGTAGTGGTGATTCTAATTGTTTCCTTTAGGTAGTTGTTTGACATTAAAATTAAAACGCTGTATATTTTATTTTCTTGTAATCATATTTATTCTATCTTGACTTGGCTTGTCTCTGTATTTATTTATTGTAATCAGTATTACTTTCGAACATAAAATACTTATTACCTTCTTACATTTTATAACTGAACTCGTACCTACATACACATTTCATAAATTAACTAGATATCTATTTATTGTAATCATTTATTGATATATTAAGTTTGGAACTGTTTTCTATCTGTCACTTACCCGCTCTAAGGTTTATTGGAAGACCAGCGTCAGACCGCCTCACCTGTCTGGCATGAATGCTGAAATGGACCTTTTTGGCGCAGCCGTGAGGCACACAGTCATACTTTGTATTTTCTCTTTTTTTGTTACTTGTTTTAATATTATTGTGTGTGTGTGCTTAATGTACTGACGTCTAATTTTTTTTTCTTTCTTTCTTCTATGTTGTTGTAGTACTTTTGTAGTGCCGCTACAGTATACTCGTATCCTATAACTTTCAACCTCCCGCAAACGAAGCTGTGGGCAAAATCTAGTCTACATGTGTCGAAGTATATTTGAATCAATATTACTGGTTTATATAAAGTTTCCAAATAATATTCTTAGTTTAATAATGGTGATGTTAACAACAAGTTTAATAATATGAGGAAAGTTCAAATTCTACGGTAATTAATTAACCAAATATAGTTTACTAATAAAATATAGAATGCGTGCTTTAGTTTGTATCGTTTGTATCTGTTGGTATTATATTGAATTTGTTTTGGAATGTTATTATCTTTTGAAATAGTCTTACATAGAGTGTTATGCTTAGCTTTAATTTTTGAGTCGTATAAAAAGTTGTTAATTGGTATTTTTTCGACTAAGAAATTTGTAATAACAGATCCAAGGTTCGAATAGGCTCTTCGTCACCCCCTGTGACTTAAGTCGCATGTAAACTTAAAAAATATTTATTAGATTCTATGTAATTGTAGGTATTAGTTTATATAAGTTACACATGTACCTGATATTAAGTTTACTGTAAGAGAGACTTAGCGATCTCACAGTTAAACTGCGTAAGCAGTTTTGTGGGGCAATGTCCTAGCGTTAAAAAAAAAAAGTAAATAAATCATTAATTCATTGATTTAAGATTATTTATTTAATAACCTTATTAAATAAATTATCTTATTTATTTAAGGAGGATATCAGAAGAAATACCATAAGATAACACAGACACACTTTAAAGCCAAAAAAAATACCTAATACCTAAAGTCACGGGCATTGTACAAAAAATTTAAGCTGTATACTTATTTTTTATTAATTAAAATATAGTATTTTTAGAAACTGATTTGAATATTTTTGAAATTCAATGGCTAGCTTAACTTATATCTAGTTCACAGACAAGACAGTTTGTTTTTTAATGGCATTCGGGCCACTGACTGTAACGACTGCCAAAGATCTACAAATAACAGCCGGGACAAATGACTTAAGGTCTATCCACACATATCAGGGCCGTGGCCGAATGTATGTAGGCACTGAAGCTTCGTCGCCGGCCCGGGCACGGACGTGTGTGAACAGGTTCATATAAAATGTACACACCGAGATTTTTCTGAGGGGACGGTCCGTCCACGTTCCGGGCACGGCCCTGATATGTGTGGATAGTCCTTTAACGTGCGTGCTTTCCGAGGCACGGAGGAAACTCGGTATGTAATGATGCTCCTCGTCCTCGTCTTTCATAATTAAAGAATAATGTTTTTTTCAGTCTCAACATAGCTGGCAAAACGTTAAGCAAATGTAGGTTTTTCGGTTAAGTTTTAATAGGTGTTTTTATAATTTCTTACAAGCATGCCTTCAATTTTAATTTTTAAAAGTTTCCTATCCAAACAAGGCCTCTCTATTAATATCTTCAAAAATCTTTATGAACAATAATTCCTCTACACGGTAACATTTAACTTAATACCATCCATCAAGTTTAACATTTCGTATTCACGGCTCGAAGCTAACATTAACGGAAGGCAATAATCCTTTGAACCGCTTTCATAATCTTTTGCTTATGTTATGCTTAAACCGAAGATTTTCACTCTAGTTGAGTAGAGGTGCTTGTTGCAATTATCTTCTTTATTGGTTGGAATATTTTTTTAATTTATTCGGGTTGGTGATTAGAAGAATGAAAAAAAGAGGTTCTCAATTCGAAGGTTATGTACAAGACCCTTCCATGAAGCCGAAAAGCACTTGTTCTCCCCGTCAGTACGATCCTTTTTTTGTTCTAGATTAGATAGACCATAGCTGAGGACCTTCTAGTTACGGAGATATTGGGGGTCAAAGTTCCAACTTTTTCACAAGTTCTTTTTAAATACATGTTTTAATGTAAGATTTTTACTTGAGACACCACAACCCCCGTACTATTCAATACATCCATCAGCACAATGTTTTGAGTGCGTTACATTGAGCCCTATCGTAAATCGTGAATTTTCACCACAAAAAAAAAAGTCGTTTCCCAGCAATAATTTTTGCGTAAAGTTACTTAGTTTGATGTACATAATGCTTGGTTGACGGCTTCGTTAAGGGTCTTGTTACACCCTGTATATTTTTTATGTGTACTACGCATAACTTTTTACAGTGAAGACCGATTTGAATGATTCTTTTTTAATTGAAGAGCGAGTATCTCAAAGTTGGTCTCATTGTTGATTGATTTTTTTATACTGAATTTTTAGAGTGAATTGTTTGGCCTGTTTACTGGTTTCTGTGGCTTAACGAAGGCGCATGTGTAAGAAAATATTTTAAAACCTAGCTAAAGTTAAAAAAAGTTAAGTTTAAAGTTGACTATGATTTTAAAAATAAAACACTACGAGTATAAAATAAACATGTATAATGCCCGTTTTTTTTTCGTGCTTTTTCATACTGTTCAGAGTTTACTACTCAAGACTCACTCTAAAATATTTCGAGTTCATTGATATCGTACGTGCTACACAGTCTACGCACTAGGTGCTACGAAGTTTTGTGTGCTACGAGTTGCCTACGAGCTACACCACTGCTACAGGGGCCTTAGTCTGCTATTGCAATAGTGTCAGAATGGTCTATCATTGATTTAATAAGGCGCCTAGCCCACGGCGTATTGAAGCGCGTTCGAAACTCGTTTGACGTGCGTACAAAGGGTAATTCGTCTGCGCGGGGCCTTATTAAATCAATGATAGACCATTCTGACACTATTGCAATAGCAGACTAAGGCCCCTGGGCCTACGTTTCATGTCTTTGCGGATAAATACTTATTCTCAAACTTTATCGAATATTAAAAAGAGGAGAATCTAATTATATCTGCCTAGCCTTTTCCCAACTATGTTCGGGTCGGCTTCCAGTCTTACCGGATGCAGCTGAATACCAGTATTTTACATGGAGCGAATGCCTGTCTGACCTCCACAACCCAGTTAGTACTGTGTAATGCCCCTTGGTAAGACTGGTTATCAAACTTTCGGGCCACTGACTACATGTAACGACTGTCAAAGCTCTACAAATGACAGCCGGGACTAACGGCTTAACGTGTTTTCCGAAACTCGGTATATAACCATCACCCATCCACAGACCAACTTAGGCAAGCGTGGCTTAGTCACGAGCTCCACAGAGAATCTATAATCCTACTCAGGTCACAAAAAGAACAACAAATCCTTAAATTATTGAACTTCATCCAAGAATAAATGGCACAGTTATTAAAAGTTGTACCTATATCAAGATATAAGTAGCGTATGTCATAAATAGAGAAGCTATGAAGTACTTTAAACTAATAATGGTCTTGCAAATGCATTGTCTAGAACCTTAGGAACTGCGTTACCGTCTCCTAGCATGAAAATAAGCCATTTCCAAGAGTTAATTGGCTTTAAAGGAAAATGGCAGCGGAAAATAGCTCATAGACTGGAAATTAGAGCTTGTCCTGTTTGAAGTTTACTTGGCTACCTACGTTTAGTATTTTGAGTAAAAATGCTATGCAGGGTGGGAGGTACATCAACAGACAAACGATTACCACATAATCAGTACATCATTTTGAACTGTTTACTGATTACCACATATAATTATTTCATGTGTCGAGCTACACGATAACTCACAAATACTTGCACTAACTGAACAGGTCCACTCAAATCTGTGTGGTTCTTTCTTCAAGAGACCATCTCAGACACTAATCTGCATAGTCCTCATGTGAGTTAACCAAGATTATGTCTGGACTTTAAAAGAGACTATGACCTCTGAGTTTGTTTCGGCTGTTACTTCTCAGAGTAGTCAGGTACGAAACACCGGCACCCGTCTAGTTTAAAAAAATGACGCGTAAAAGTGTTTGTAATATAAATAAACATCTTTTATAATTTTTTTTAAATCTGCTGTTAAATACCGTGTAGGTATTGCACTTTGGTAGGAAACAACTGTTTTTTTTTCATGAAAATATTTTACGCGGGGTTGGTTCGGAATGATGTACTCAATTCGTGGTAACGGTTTGTACGTCGAATGTCCATCCATCCTGTACTTTACCAACCGATAAAAGTACTTTTATTTTATACCCGATATATAGCTCTAATGTGGAGTCCGGGCCTTTGGCTTATCATCATCATCATCAGCAGAAAAAAGTCCACTGCTGGACATAGGCCTTCCCCAAGTGTCGCCACATTGACCGGTCCCGTGCGTCTCGCATCCAGCGGATCCCCACAACCTTCACCAGGTCATCGGTCCACCTAGTGGGAGGCCTTCTAACGTAACGTCTTCCGGTTCGCCACTCCAGAACTTTTCGGCCCCATCGGCCATCCGTTCTGCGAGCAATGTGCCCTGCCCACTGCCACTTAAGATTGGCAATTCTTCGGGCTACGTCGGTAACCTTGACTTGGCTTATAGTATGGTACACGATAGACTTAACCATGACCAGTGTAAAGACATGTTACACGTTTGCGGGCGTCCAATATGAACCCATCTTCATTGGTCAGAAATCGATAATAATCTAAGATTCACGTTTAATATAGGAATCTAAATAAACCCTTTTGAATTCCAAATCAAAGTAGTTAGTAACGGTTGAACTCTCTCTCACACTATGGTTTTAAATAATGAACCCGTCCGAAAATTATTGTTTGCGGATAGGGATACTCGTTAACATTAGTATTGATTTCAATTCAAATTCAAATAATGTTATTTGTAGACCATAGGAAAACAACAGTACAGATGTCAAAATTAATGAAAATGAGCGCTATGTTTTGCCGTCAACGGCGTACAAAATAATATGCTAATTATAATAATAATGGCAGTCCTGCAATGCATCAATGGCAGTCCTGTTAGTAAGTTTGGTTTAGTTTTAGAAATAACCCATACTATTTATTTTACATTACATAACATCACGGCTGTAATCCCCGAAGGGATAGGCAGAGGTGTACCTAATAGTACACTCAAATTTCGCCAGTTATTTTTAAGTCCCATTTAATAGGAGGCGAGCCCATTGCCATCAACCGGGCACAAATTCAGACTCCGTGGCTGCTACTGAGAAATTCCTGAAGGAAAAACCCAATAGCAATTTGCCCTACCCGGGAATCGAAACCTCATCGTATTTATTTTACTTTGCTATTTTATACTTATTTATACCATGTGTTGTTATGTTACTGTGCAGAATAAACGGTGTTTCTGTCTACTTATTTTACGATAGTTGAATGAGATCCTATCGTTATTGTCATAAAAACTGACTGACTGAGGAAGTCGAGCAGTATTTGAAGGTGACGACAAACTGGACTCTGATGGTCGAAAGGCAACATCAACTTTTAAGTCATTCGTGGTACGAGTTCCAACTCAACATCTACAGGCCTGCTTGAAAGAGGACTTTTGGCCGAAAGGTTTCGTATATCGACGTTTCCGAGGACGGTTACGCGACACCACGCAGCGAAACACGACGCCGACCACGTTACGAGTATAGTCACAGTTTTAAGCTTTTTAATTATTAGTATATTATTGTATAAGAATATTTTGTGTATTTTATATACAGACCTTAGTTGCCTGGTAATAAAATGATTATTATTTTAATATATAGTCTTTATATTTATAAATATTTCTTTAAAAAAAAATACTTACATATAAAACATTTAAAAATATAAAAAATAGTGGTTCGCCGGTGTCGGGAGCAAGGTCCAAGCTACCGGTGGTTAGGGCTCCAGAGACAGGAATCTCCTCACAATGCGAGCCGTATCGAGGAGTGCTGCCTTCTGAATCAACCCCTTGATCCAACCGCCTAAGGAGAGCCTCGAAAGATGTTCGTCGAGGCTCTTGGCTATAAGGCCATTGGCCGTCACGACAATCGGCACCATGATAGCCGAGTTCACATTCCACATGTCGACAACCTCGTGTGCCAAGTCGAGATATTTTATTTGTTTTGTCTTTCTCAGGTTCTCGTCATGCGGGATGGTCACATCAATTATCATTACGCGGCGCGCGGATCGGTCTATCACCACTATGTCAGGCTTATTGGCGACAATAGTCCAGTCAGTGATGATAGACTGATCCCAGTACAGCGTGACATGGTCTTTCTCGAGAACTGGGTCGGGCACATACTTGTAGTACGGTACCTCAGATTCCACAAGTATTATTATTATTATAAACCCATTCAAATAGTTTGGTATGTCTGTCACACATTTTAGGACATACGATAGTTTTCGAGACCAGTTAATAATAAAAATGGAAGATAGTTAATACAATTTTCCTTGAACCTCAGGTATCATTGTCGAAAGTCGTATCAGCCAATGGCTTAATTGGCAAGAGCCTCGACCAACGGGAGGAGGCTCTTGTTGGGCAGTTGGATCAGGGGCCTGATTCAGAAAACGGTACTTCTTGACACGGCGCATTGCTAGGAGGTCCCTCTCTCTGGAGCCCTGACTCGTAGCTTGGACACTGTTCCCTATACCGGTGGGCTACTATTTATTTATTTAGTATTTATTTTTGAAAAGTTGATGTTCCAGCCTATGTGATAAAATGGGCTGATACTAGACATTGGCTGGCACATTCTTTTGACATTCAAGAAGTGCTGACACTCCGCAACTTTTGATTTAGATGTGTTTCGAAATAAAAAATTATAATATCACTTACGGTAGGCGCTGGCGATGGCAGACGCCAGTAAAGCCATGGAGACGATGATCCTCATTGTTGACTGCATTGTTGATGGTATCTGCTGGATAAAGAAATGTTTCAATTAATCTAGAGAACACAATGAGCAGGGGCGTGCCGTCCATAGAGGCAATTAGGCCTAGCCTACCCTACCATTCCTACCAACAACGCAACAAATGCATTTATTATAACTATATTAATCAAAAATAAAAAAATAAAACGCCTGTTATAATACTTAAAGCAACTTGTCGCGGCCGTATGACGTAACTGGCTCGCTCCCGGCCGTCTAGGCAAGGCCCCAGCCGGCCTAATTTCCATTGATAAATTTAAGCACACTGATAAGTATTTTCGTGTATATACACGGAAATACGAACGGCACACATAGTAAATAGGGGCGTAAACTCCTGCGAGTGTAGCTGGCTAGCTGGCCACTGATTGGCTGCCCCACAAAGTATTATCCGGCTAAAACGGTATGCGGTGATGCAATTATATTTGGTAGTGTTTTTTTCATTGACAAAATAACAATTGTATTTTTCTTAGAAGCCATATTTGTTTCATGTGACAAGCAAAATTTATTTCGTGATCTTGAATGTTTTGATTATTATAATATCTGACGGTTGTAATTCATTTTGAAACGTACAGTAGTGTAAATATTATTTGTTGTATTTGTTTATTTACTTAAAAATGGTGTTCTGTTGTGAAGTTTGCGCTGATAATGTGTTTGTCAGAAGTTAAAAACAATAAGTATTCACGATTGTTTGATGTTAAGATTCAAGTTGTGTCTAAAGGAAAATGTGTAGATACCCGAATTACGAGAATTAACCCAAAATTCATCTCGTACTCGGTATTTCAAATGAATCTTTCTTCTGTTTGCATTGTCAGAAAATCGTGATTTGAACCTTGATTAATATGGTGAGTTCTTGTATTTATAACTTTGGTTTTTACAGGCTTATTTTCAATGTTTTTTTTTCAAATATTCCGGTCAGACGCTCAAAATTGGGTACGGAACGAAAACTAAACTATTTCATTTTTGTTTACAGCGCCCTCTGTTTTACTTTTTAGGTTTTTTTGTAACGAAGCGACATCCTTCGTTCTTGTATTGACAGAATACCATTGAAATTCCTTATATTTAAGCTAGATGGCGTTGTCTCTCATTTGAGGGTCATCCTAAGTAGAGCGACGCTGTGATGTTGAGAGTTTTTTTTTTTTGCTTGGCCTGCCCGCCTTCGGGAGCACTGCACGCCACTGACAATGAGACATGAGACATGAGACACCTAGAAGTATATGGGTTAAACTGTTTGGTATGAAAACCTTGCATATCCTATAGCGGAGATGATTGATAAATAATTTAGTAAGCATGACTACTTTTTAATGCTTCGTTTACGCATGATTATGTTTAAGCAATGAGGTTCAAGTTCAAAAGCCGAACTGAAAAAAAATACAAGAATTATTATTATTCATAACTTCCGAATTATTTTTCGTATTGTTTCACTTCGACCTTTACTAACAAAGAATTTAAAAAGACTTTTAGAGCGGACATTGAAAAAATTTTGATATAAAAAATTTGATCCCGAACATTTTCGATTTTGACAGATGAATGCTACCTGACAAGCAGGCGTATGACACTACGTTGTGGGGTCAGCGGGAATTGATTAAAATAATTAAAAATTGTTCCCGTTGACCCCACCAGTGGGGCCACGGGCGGTGGGGTCAACGGGAATACACCGATGGAACGATTTGTTACTAAGAAGTAACAAGTATTGGATTACGATTTTCCTAGTCTTGTCCCGTCTATGGCTCGTTAATGAGTTTACTAAACATTTTGGGTGAATAATACAACTCTTATATATCCTTACTAATATGTATTACAAAAGCGAAAGTAAGTTTGATTGTAACTTTTTCACGCCTAAACCACTGAACCGATCATCCTGAAATTTTGCATATACGTTGTCAGGTGTACAAAAACGGACATAGGGTACCTTTCATCCCGAAAAAAAGTACAGTTCCCGAGGAAAACAACAATAACGTTCTTATGATAATAGATGGCGCCACGTGTCTTTCGAATCATGATTGAATTATGTTATTACGAGCGGAGTACAACCCGAATTTTAAATTAACGCAAGCGAAGCCGCTGGCATAAGCTAGTACGTTATAATAACAGAAATCCTATCCACATTTTCTTCAAAATAATTACCTACACTTTTGAAATCCACGCAGCATCCCACATGAACTCGACTGCTAATTCCCATTTGATCTTAATCAGATGTGTTTAAACTTTCAACAGGTAATAATGTACGGCTCAGTTTATCTTTAATCTTCATCTGAACTTACTGCGTTGAACGGATAAAGAAAATCTTAAGTTATATGAAGGTTTACATAATAATGAGGCGAGAAGGTGTGGCGTTGTACTAACTTTTGAAGGTATTGAAGTACTTTAAGTAGGTACCCAACGACTTAACCAAGCTATACAGATCCAACATAAGCTGACCTCCCATTGTTTTGCCTTTCGGTAAAATGAGAGGTCTGGTTAGACTGGACTTGTATAGCTTAATAAAACGTCGTGTGTACAAATTCCACGACAGATAATTACAGATTCCAAGTACAAATATGAATAAAACGTATAATTTGAGAGACTTCGTCTAAGTGTTTATTTGATGTATCCTCAGAGAAAATAGATTTATATTGGATGTTTATATGTATAATAAGTATGTATTTACAAACAAAAAAGTATCTATGTAGTATTATCAACTATCTGGTGTCCACGACACAAGCCTCGTAGCTTAGTGTGGCACATAGATGGCGCTGTGTGTAATGTCCAGCGATATTTATTTATTTATTATTTATTACCTGAAAATCTGTTCAATTGAAGTCTATTCCCTAAAATAATGTTCTACAGCGTACATTGGCAAATTTCTAAAAACGTATTTAGAGACATAATTTGTAAGGCCTCTATAATGCTTATTTACAGCACATCACGGTCGTCATCAGAGGTGTACCTCACAGTACACCCACATTTCGCCAGTTTAAAATATTACCTATACTTGCATGCAAAAGAACTGCCTTCATACTTCCTTAAACGCACTCTAGCAAGAAGCCCATTTTTTTATTTTATTTTTTTCGGTTGGGAAATCATCAAATGACTCTTCCCGCTCTGGGCTGAGCAGGAGGGAGTGTCAGACTTTTACTGACTAAAACTCATCCATGTTCCTTCATCGCCCTTTGTGTTCCGGGGCCACGGTATCTCTTTCGAACAATCCCGCAGCCCCGGGTAGCAAGAAGCCCCACCATTTCAAAAGTTCTGCTTAATTGTAAAGTATTTTCTTTGAAACTCAATAAATAAGAAACAAAATGGCGTCATCAAGCTGTGTTAGTGATACGGGTTGTGACGTCACGGGCAGGTAAAGCCTTTAAACGATTTATGCCTGTTAGCTTCTTGGAGAGAAATTTAATTATAAGGTCTTTAAGTAAATTAAATGGCTTAAAATACATGTAACTGAGTTTGGTATTAGGAGTCTTGTACACTTCTTTGACTAGGTATAACAAAACTGTAAAAATAATACTAATATCAGCCTTTTACTGCCCCACTTCGTTAGCTCGTGACTCGGCTTGATCTTTAGGTAAAGCCGTGCTTGACTAGGTTGGTCGTGGATGGGAGACTACCCATTAATTAAGCCATTGGTCCCCGCTGTCATTTGTAGATCTTTGACAGTCGTTACATTGCAGGTAGTCAGTGGCCCGAAAGTTAGACAATCAGTCTTATCAAGGGGTATCGTATTACCCCTCGATCGGACCCGAATATAGTTGGCAAAAGGCTAGGCAGATGATGACTGTCTCAATTCAAGGCAAAAGCCTTTTCTCATACAGATAATGTACACTTGCTCATGTAAGTTACATTTGTGCTTGCCACAACTCCACATCCACAACTTTATGTATGATAGGGAAAGCCCTAACCACTGGATAATTTTAAGTGAAAACGAAAACTTTAATTTGCTTTTAGGAAAAATAGACGAATAACATTTGACTGCCTAGCCTTTCGGAGATTACATTACAGGGGTGATGATAAATTATATTTTGTTGTTATGATAAAACTCAAAAAACATAACGAGTCGACGTGCGTACTATTATTTCGGAAACTGTAGAATATTTTTGTTACACTCTGCGCTATACAGGGTGTAACATGACCCTTCACGAAGCCATCAACCAAGCCTTATGTAGATTAAACTAAGTAACCGCAAAAAATATTGCTGGGAAACGATTTTTTTTTCAGTGAAAAATCACGTTTTGTACTGATTGATGGATTGAATAGTACGGGGGTCGTGGAGGTGTTTAAAGTAAAAATCTTGCATTAAAAACATGTATTTAAAAAAAACTTGTGAAAAAGTTGGAACTTTGACCCCCAATATCTCCGTAACTAGAATGTTCCCAGGTATGGTCTAGAACAAAAAATATATCGGCATATATGACGGGGAGAACAAGTGCCTTTCGGCTTCGTTAAGGGTGTTGTTACACCCTTTATAAAACGAGGGCAGAGACAAGTTCGTCATAAAACGAAAAGATAAATATTTTTTGATTTGACTATTATGAAGACGAAAGTTTTTCTCTCGCTCAAATAGTTGGCCGTAAGTTGACTGTGTGCTGTAAAAAATTGTTGAAAATACTGGAGTTTGCTGCCTTTTATGGATTTGTAAGAAACTATTTCAAGCAGTTTTTTATACAGAATTTGTAGAATTTAGCTTAGAAGTCTAAGCACAAAGAAAACTGTTTTTTTTTGTCTTATTAGCTCTTCGCTTTTTTAGTATTAATAAATGTGTACTGCATGCTATCATTATGCCGAAATGTAAAATCTCAATATTTGTATGGCCGAAATGCCGAATATAGTGAAACGAATAGATATTAAGAACTTATGTTAACTACCTATATTCTTGCAAATAAGTGTATCATTCATTTAGTATTTGGACATAAAACGTTCTTAGATTTGAAGACTTTTTCTTCGTATCACTTTATAAGAGTTCGTGGAAAAAAAGATGTTAATTAACATATAGAAAATTTGTTTAAATGCAACAGGAGCCAAATTAAATTGTTTTATGGGTACTTTAAGATTCTCCGAATAAAAAATATGAGGTTTTAAAAGTATTATACATGCGTGGCGATTACTAATGCGCGTTCGACGTATGTACTATGAACACTTGTGCTACCTAGTCAACATATTACCACAAGATTTTTTTGAACTTATGCCTACTTTATTTAAGAAGCGACACTTAAATGAGACATACACACATTGATGTATTATCAACATTCGGCACACCGTTGCGAGTTGACATTTAGTTGTTTAAGTAATAACTGGTATTATTTCTATATCGTGTGGTTAATGCCTAACCTGGTGTCAGAGTTTTTATGCCGCCCATGGGCCTCTGACTTAGTTTTAAATGCCGTCAAAAATATCTTTCAGGTATGCTGGTTTCGATGTTTTCCTTCACCGAAACAATTGACAATTATACAATCCGAAAAATCAGAGGTGCGTGCCTTGGGTTCGAACTCGAGATCTATGACTTGACAGTCCGACGGTCACACCACTAGGCTATCACTGCTATTAAACTTAAACTGGTATTAAGGTTACGATAGAAAAAAAAAACTCAAGAATCGTTCACTAATCCTTTCTAGCAATTCAAAACCCACGGCCTTTAGTGTATGCCAAGTCTTATGACTTGACTACAACAGAAACAACTACCTACAAAGTTTAGTTACTCAAATACACATGCTTTTACTGATTCACGTAACTGTAAGGGGCCTAATTAGTTAGTTACTTCTGTTACCAGCTAGTCTAGAGACCTTTGAAGTGAAGTATTTTACGTATGTGTTAAGTTATTGAAAAAGAGTGTTATAATGATAATTATGATAGCATGTAAAAGTTAATATTTCTTACGCCAAAGGGGTGCATTTGCGAAAATATGTAAATAAAGGCTTTTTTTCCATTTTTCAGATCCGCCTCGTTTTCTTACGGCGGCGACGGCGGCAGATTTTAAAGTGGACAAATCTAACAATACGTTGCGTTTGCTTTAATTTTAAATTTTATTCAAACACTGTGCCAACACCATTACATTTATACGATTATTCTATAAATAATGAATAAGTAATGAAGTAGAGAGAGAGACAAAAATGTTTAAATCAGTGTTTTTAACAGCCACAATATTTTTCAGATATAATAGGTCTGATTTTCTAATGAGTTATTAGTTATTGCAAAAAGCTGATGCAAATACGCTTAGCTTTATAACTTATCTAATAAAACAATCTTCGATAACCCTTTAAATTTCGAATCACACTTTCCTATAGATTTACTTAATTATTTAATATATTTTTCTTAATTCAACAAAAATGTAATTCAATAAAGAAATAACTTTTTAAAATCACAAAAAAATCAAACCCTTTCTTATCAATGCTACTCCAAAGATTTTTGCTCACTTTCCAAAAAACGATTTTATTCTACGATAGCTGATAGAGACACAAGTTTCCACTTACCTCTCGAACCTGTTGCACGTCGAATGCTGTGCCGTGATCCGTATCCACAGTTTATATAGGCCCCGGCACCGGAGCCACTGGGGTGCTCAAACTTTTGCACGTGTAACTGAATTTATATTGTATGGCTTGAATTATTTGACGTTTATTATTTTTTCGTTTTTATTTATACATTATGCATATGACGTTTATTTACACTGTCAACTTAACAACCTAACTTTAAGTATATATATATAATTTCTGTATAGAAATAAACGATAAAATAACCGAAACTAACAAAATCCTGAAACGTTTAAATTGAGAATATTTCTTTTGAAACTGAAAATGGTAAGGGATACTAGTGCACTTTGTTTGACTCGAAGAATTGTTTGCATAATCAGCTTCTTGAGTTGTTAACAGAGGGATCTGCTGGAACACCTCTGATCACTTTTCTGTGAGAGAGAGGGACATGCTGGTTTCCTCACGGTTTTATCGTTCACCGTTTTAGGATCAGTGGTGATGAACGCGCCGGCTTGGGTTCGAAAAATTGTTTGCACTTATTTATGTTGTTGAAATTATTTAATGAAGTTACAGTTATTTTTATTTCAAAATAAACTTAATTATTAGTTTTTTCACTATGATAACATAACAATAACTCGAAGACATAAACACACGGTCTACCTCTATCGATTCGATTTATAAAATGAGCAGAATTATGCTAGGTCAGCGCGCAGCGTGGCTTTTTAAATGTATGTTTATGTGACTTTGATGCATTCCTAAATGTGACCATACCATACCATAGTTTGGCCTGTATTAACTTTTTTGACAACATTGATTACAATTCTTTTAATACTATTTTGAATGTCGACGATGACTAGACGATGCTCACACGACACCGCTCGTCGGCGGGTGGTTCGGAAATCGGAATCCTGGGTTCGATTCCCAGGTTGGGCAAAGTGTTATTGGGTTTTTCCATCGGGAATTTCTCGGTAGCAGCCACGGAGCCAGGACTTGGGCCCGGTTGATGGCAATAGGCTTGTCCCTAATTACATGGGACTTCAAACATAACAGGCGAAATATGGGTGTACTATTAGGTACACTTTTGCCTAACCCTTCGAGGTTTACAGGCGTAATGTTATGTTATGTAACTTTGCATTTCAGGTACTATTATGAACTAAAAAAGCAGTGCACAGCTTTCGGTTTAAAAATAACATAACCGTTTAAGAGCGTTAACGACTTACAGCATTTCGTACAAACTTTGAAGTCATTTGTTTTTTAAATGACTGCACCAATTTTAATGAAACTTCATACGTATATAACGTTGCCATACAACGTGGCAACGCCGCCAGTCTCTTAGGTACATTACCAGTTGACAGCGTTGAGGAGGAGTTTTTTGACGCCATTTTTTTATTTATTTTTTAAGTTTGTTGCTAGGTTACTTACTTTACGTTATTTTAATTAATAAATGTAAAACTATAGAATAAATATAATTAAAGATTTTGTGTAGTTATTTCGAAAAACACTGACTTGGAAGTTTGTATGAAATGTCCTTTTTTTTTTACCGATGGGAAATCATCAAATAACCCCTCCCGCTCTGGGCTGAGCAGGAGGGAGTGTCAGACTTTTACTGACTAAAACCCATCCATGTTCCTTCCTTTGCCCTTTGTGTTCCAGGGCCGCGGTATCTCTTTCGAACAGTCCCGCAACCCTGGCAGGCGTCGGCCCTTACGGACCCCTTCCTGTTTGCTGACTCTCTTTGAGGCGCGCGTGGAACACGAACGCGCCGTCGACACGGCCTGTCGTCATAAGACGGACGGACGGCGACCTAGCCCATAGCTCACCGTCCACAGGCCCGGTATGAAATGCCCTAAGACGTTAACGCACTTAAAATCACGATCTTTTACCTCTGTAACATCGGAATAAAAAAACTTTGAGCACCACAGCCGGTGATGGTAGCGGAATCACGTCCGCAGTGTTTAAAGATAATTCATTTACGTTTCACCCCGTGGCGTGCTCTGGACGCCCTCGCATTTACAACCACCCTTATTCATAGGGACTTAGCTTTGTCATCTCATCTGGACATTGCTGGGGTGAAGGTGTGGGCCCACGTGGTGGAGAACAGCCCACGCTCTCTGATAGACAGAAAGCATGTATGCCAGCAGTGGGAATAGGCTGATAATCCAAAGCGTCACATGGACCTCCAATGAATGTAACCTTCGTTTTTGATTATCATAATTCTGCTACCCCACAGCTAGGCAAAGATTTTATCAACATATCCAACTCTCTTTACATTTACTACTCCTATTCATAGGGACTTCACTAGGAGGAGCTCGGGGCTAAATAATAATAGCCTCCTGGGTTGATTTTCGGTTGGTTAAGCCGCGCTTGCCTAGGTTGTTTCGTGGATGGGTGACCACCCATTACTTACAGAGTTTCCTCCGTGCCTCGGAAAGCACATTAAGCCGTCGGTCCCGGCAGTCATTTGTAGATCTTCGACAGTCGTTAAGTATAGTCATTGGCTCGAAATTAACCAGTCTTACCAAGGGATATAGTGTAACTGGGCTGTGGACGTCAGATAGGCAGTCGCTCCATGTAAAATACTGGTATTCAGCTGCATCAAGTAAGACTGGAAGCCAACCCCAACATAGTTGGGAAAAGGCTAGGCAGATTATGATTTATAGGGACTTTGTCCCCATATCTGGACACCGCTGGGGTGAATTTAATAATGAAAGTTGTAGAACGCTCACAAAGAGGAGGCATCGGTACTGTAAGCTGCAAGATACCAGTACACGAGCTGGTACCTCAGTTGTTTTAAATAAAAAACCTTTCAATGACTTTAGCTATATATTTTTATGCCTCTCGCTTTTAGATGCGAAAAACTGCCATGCACAAAAAAAAAAACTTTTCTTTTTAATACATTCTTTTCATTCAAAGTCTTTTGAGAATCCGAATCAGCCAGGCCTATCAGAACAAAACAGCCTTCATAATTGAATGTTGTTTGTAAGATTGTAAGGCTTATAGCACCTGCAATGGAAATGTACACAGGGTGGAAACACACCGACGCTAAAATGGAACACCACATATTCAGCAAATCGTTCTGAATTTGAAAAAAACAGCTTCCTCTGTTTTTCCTCAGCATTCTTACACGCATTTTTTTTTTTTTTGCAAAATTACTATTTCTTTTTTAGCGTCGGTGTCCCGTCCACCTCGTATACTAATTATGCTAAAAGTAGAGCATCGGTAGCGGGTAGCACATTTGTAACGACTCCTAATTCATAGGTCGTAGGTTCAAATTCGAACCCATACTTTGTGTAATTCATTTCATCACTACTGCTCTCAAAACGAAGAAGGAAATAATTGTGAAAATACCGGCTATTCTAGAACCAAAATTCGACGTCATATTACCAACCCGCACTAGACAGATAGAAGATAAGAGTCAATTGCCTTTTAGGCTGGATTTTCTATGCTTTCGTATCCTGAAAATAAGACACAAGTTAATTATTGTATTCGGTGACAATGTCTTACGGGGATCATTTGAATCCCCCATTAGTGTTAGGTGTCGCAATTACTTAGATAATTATAGTTGGGTTTGTCTGACGCGTGCTTGTAGTTTGTGTTGGAACTTTCGGGAGCAGAGCTATTAATGTGACGTTTTTTAACTCTGGAACCGTGAATATTTTTCATTTCATTTAGGTTGGTTTGGTGTGATGCATTAGAGTGAACACTCTTAGCTGGCGTATCGTGTAACCACGCACCTGGATTGTGGAGGTCAGATAGGCAGTCGCTCTATGTAATCTATGTTCTTCTAATCTTAATATATTTTATAATTTAATGTGCCTATTAAACAAAGCTAGACTGTAAATTTAATTGACTATGATATGTATGACTAATGAATAATGACATTGATGTAATTTCATGATGGATGATGGATTTTTTATGATTGTTTTATTGATTATGCATGTACTAGAAATATTTGCACGACTCGATAGTGAGACTAAAATTATTTTACCATTTTATTATGTACCTATATTCTGGCAAATAAATACATTTCATTTCATTCAGCTGGTTAAACTGGAAGCCGACCGCAACACAGTTGAGAATGAGAAAGGCTAGGCAGCCGATACACTTACCCATCGGTAAGTGTGTTTGAAGACCAACTGAGCTTGGCGACATGCGCGTGTACAGTCACGAGCACCAATATTTAAACACTTAACAACTTTTTTTTTTCTACTGTCCTGATTATAATTTCATGTTGTTACGAACATAGTATTCTGGAAATCAAATTTTTATGAAAAAGATCCTATCTCCAAGTTATTTCTAGAGAACATTGAATTAAAATTAAAAAAAAATGTGTATACATATTGATGCTCGTGAGTGCACTGCTGAACATTAACTTCTTTACTTGCAAAACCTGTGTGTGTGACCAAGAAAAATGGGGACTTTTTTTAGGAAAGATTCTTTATTTAAAAATCTTAAGTTCATTAATTTATTGATACACAACTTAAACCGCTGGGTCTAGGATCTCGAAATGTTGCACAGCAGTTCCTTATAAAACGATCTTGACTATTAAGAAAAAAAAAAACACAGTTCAAGGGGGTTTTAACTGGGGGATGTATATCCACCGCACGGCTTGTATGTAAATAATACATACATGGTAACATTCCATATTACGATAATATTTGTGTATTATTCCAGAAGGAGGTTTCACATATAAAAAAACTCATGCCTTTAATTTCATGAGTGACTTCCCTCTTTGGTTCGTAAAGAGATTATATTTTTGTCTGTTTGTTTTCTACCATTCATAAACTCATTTGTTGATTTTTTCGTAATTTTTATTATTTCCAGAAAGACCCATGTCGGGTAGGTGCGTCCATTTGATTTTAAATATTGTGTTGTTGGTCTTTTTCTTGATGGTACTGCAATATTCAGATTGTTAATTGGTAAAACTGGATGTCATTTGGGTGGTACATTACACTTATTAGGACGTTACATTTTATAATATACAAGCCCCGCCCCGGCTTCGCACGGGTGTAATGTAATACATATAAAACCTCCCTCTTGAATCACTCTATCTATTAAAAAAACCCCATCAAAATCCGTTGCGTAGTTTTAAAGATCTAAGCATACATAGGGACAGACAGCGCATAAGCACTAAGAAAATTAAGAAAGGAGCATTGCATCTGCCTCCAGTGGCGACAAACGTAGGAGCAAATGCGTCTGATTTTGATGCATCCGCCACCTGTGGTGGTAGATGAGAAAAATAGTTGCAACTGCCACCACTGGTGACAGACCGGTGGGAGCAGACCGGAATAAACCTTGATCAATTTAGAAATATTCACTGAAAAGCTCAGATTTCATCATGATTTCCTGTACTTTACAGTACAAAGACGTTCATACAGTCAGTGATGGTAAGTACAATACAAAATACAAATACAAAAATGTTTTATTTCATTATTACACGTTATACATACATTATACAGTTGGTGGCGTCCCCTTTTAAGCATATAGATGCCTGTGCCAGGAGGCGCCGCTCCTTATTTACTTACTATCAGTGTAACATGTATATAAAAAGAAAAAAAAAAAGTTTATGTAACAAAAAAGAAAAAAAGTTAAAAGTTTATGAATTTATTATTTTATTTAGTCTGTTGGTGTGTGTGTGTATACGTGTGCGTGCGCGCGTGTGTATGTGTGTGTGTATGTGTGTGTGTGTGTGGGTGTGTGCTTGTATTATACGGAAAGTGTTTACCTTATATTTAATAGAATATTCTCCACTTCATCATAGCATAATTTGTTAATCCACTTAATCAGCAATAATTTGCATTCTTTATATGGTTTAGTATGTATATCTATTTCTTTATTTATTTTATTATATAAGAAAGATGTGCGTTTGTCGTATTGAATATTTGCAAATTCTGTTCTTACAAAAGGGGTGGAAGCAATGTTATGTTTCCTTCTTCTAGCTAATACATTAGGATCTAAGGGTAGGGTTTTATATTTTTTTAATACTATGTGAATAATATATAATTTTCGAACTGATAATAGATTAGTTGTTTGGTATAGCTCATGGGTGTGAAATGTTCTTTTTTTGAAGTACATTACTTTTATTAATGTCCGTTGCGCTCTTTCAACATCGAGGAAACGTGTTTTACGCGCGCCTCCCCAAATTGAGATACAATATATTATTACAGATTGAACTAGTGAGATATAAACTTCATTTAGAAGATTTTTTGCCGAGCCACTCTTGGGAACTACGTGTCGCAATGTTTTAAAAATCCAAATAAATTTTCTTATTCTCGCAGAAATTTGTTCAATTTGAGGATACCAGGACAGGCTTTGGTCCAAAATTATACCTAAATACTTCACGTGGTTAACTTTACTGATGGTTGGACAATTGCATTCGTAATGAACCGTCTGCCTACATTTATGTATTTTAATGTTGAAGCTAGGTTCTGGTTGGACATTTTTATATATCGAAAAGCAAATATAATTCGTTTTGCTCGTGTTTAACGTAAGGAGATTTGTTTTTAGCCACGAAGCCACTTGTAACATACCTTTTTCGGTGTTGGTTTTTGTTTCAGCCCAGGTTGAGCCAGTAAAGACGATCGCGGTGTCGTCAGCATACGAATATATTTTTGCTTTATTAATTGACATATTACATAAGTCATTTATATATATTAGAAATAAGGTAGGTCCCAGCACGCTTCCCTGGGGTACGCCGCATGTTACATCAACGTCCTCGCTGACAAAATTGTCGAGCTTAACCTTCTGTTTTCTGTTTGTCAAGTAATCGGTGAATATAGATAGTTGTGTATCTCTAATACCAATTTTTTCTAATTTTTGGACCAGGATGGGAATAGAGACCGTGTCGAAGGCCTTTTTTAAGTCTATAAAAACTGATAAACACCTGGTTCCTTTATCGAGTTCTTTTGTTAGTTCTGTCGTTAAAGACGTTATAGCGTCTTCCGTAGAAATACGGCGTCTAAAGCCAAATTGAGATGGAGATAAAATGTTGTTGGTTTGAAGATAGCTTAATAATCTGGAATTTAATAGTTTTTCTAATATTTTGGCTATAACAGGAATAACAGAAATTGGCCTATAGTTAGGTAAGTAACACTTTGATCTTGAGATCAACAGAATATGAGGCCAGCTAACATAATATACTGAATTTATAGCACTGACGTGAGACCTACCGTACTTTCAGAGAGATTTTATGCAAGATTTACATAGTTAAAAAAAAACTAGCTAAGTGCGAGTTGGGCTCGCCACCGAGGGTGCCGTACAATCTTGTAGGTATTGTGTTATAAAACTACATATTTACGGTTTTTTTCCTTTACATATGCTGTAAAACATTGCTTATTGCCAAATTTCAAGATTCTAGGCCAACGGGAAGTACCCTATTGGTTTTCATTCTCTTGTGAAATCGCAAAACATGCGACATAAACGGTCATATCTTTCGATCGCGTTGACTTACAAGTTTGATGTTTTCACAGCTGATTCTGTAAACCCGAGTATTTGATATAAATTTCAACTTGAGGTAAGTTGAAAAAGGTTATTGACAGACAACCAGACAGACAACAAATTGATCCTATAGGGTTTCCTATTTCCTTTTGAGGTACGGAACTCTAAAAATAAATAGGTTTATCGAGTTTCCAACCCACAATAAGAAGCGGGTCCTTCAACCTGCGACCCACTACGACTTTCCACCTCTCCCAGTATACAGTGGGTGTAACTACACGGTTATTCTCATACTTAATGAAACGATATCAGCATTAACTGTTTAATATTCTCAACATGTGATGTGGCTCTACAGCATTACGGAAGTTAATGTGCCTGGAGGCGACGTGTTAAAATCCAAGGTTGGTTTTAACACCATACTTCTCGTCAATATCTTTCATGCAGTTAAATTGTTGGTTTAATGTAATTTAAGTACCGAGAATCGGATTTTTCAGGAGATTTCCAGGAGAGCCGGGTCTACACATATCATCACGCTTGTCCAATCTCCATTGGGTTAGGCAGGGGTGTACCTAATGGTACACGAGAACCAATATGTATACACTTTCCTATAAAAAGCAATTTTGAGAAATAACGGTTGTATAATTGTGTTTTCATAAAAATATGGGTTCCGAAATACCATGTTCGTAACAACATGAAATTTTAATCAGAAAAATTTAATCAGAGAAATTTTAAATTATTTCGAGTAGTAGAAAAACAGTTTTAAAAGTTGTTAAGTGTTTACATATTGGTGCTCCTGACTGTACACCCACATTTCGCTGTTTTTTTTTTCCTAAGTCCTATGTAATAGGGGCGAGCCTATTGCTATCAACCGGGCACATACCCAGACTCCGTGGCTGCTACTGAGAAATTCCTGACGGAAAAACTCAATAAGACTTTGCCCGACACGGGAATCGAACCTAGGACCTCATGAAATATGTTATTAGTTATTCGTGAACCCAACCTGTGGGTCCAAGACCTCATCTAGGACTGTTCCCATTACGGACCCCAACATGAGGGTTGCACCTAAGACTTTCATGCTTGTGACTACTGAACCAACGAGCCAGCAGAATAATGCAAAGAACCAATCATGCAGCTCTTGTACATCAAATTAAAATAACCGAAAAAAAAAGATGGAAATCAACAGCTTTAATTAATTTTCTAGAACTTTCCAGTTACATTGTAAAATAAATACCCGCCCAGAGACTTAGCAAAAATATAGGGTGTAACAAGAAAGCCACTTGTTCTCCCCGTCATTGCGATATTTTTTTTGTTCTATACCATACCTGGGAACCTTCTAGTTACGGAAATATTGGGGGTCAAAGTTCCAACTTTTTCACAATTTTTTTTTTTAATACCCGTTTTTTCTCTAAGTTTTTTACTTTGAACACCTCCACGCCCCCGCGCTATTCAGTCCTTCCAACCGCACAATGTTTTGAGTCCTTTACATTGAGTCTTATGGTAAAACGTGATACCCCCAAAAAAAAATGTCGTTTCCCAGCAATAATTTTTGCGTAAAGTTACTCAGTTTGATGTACATAATGCTTGGTTGACGACTTCGTTAAGGGTCTTGTTACACCCTGTACAAATGACATTCTCTTGCCCTTATCCCAATTCATTAATTGTTGGCGCAACACGTCACGAAAACGTATCAACAATACTCGTAGAACAAAATATTAAAACTATTTTCCAAGTAATTTCATTTGTACATCAAGCTACTACAATCTGTCAAACTGTAATAGATTTTCAACTTTATCGCTATCTCAGCATTAGGTTCAAGGTTGATTGGAAAAATTTGTCAGTTTCGTGTAGCTTGATGAACTGTCATCTGTACAATGTTACGTAAGCCAGGTGCTGTCTACAAACATCGATTTTAGTACCTCATACTAATGGTAGCAAGGGTAATAATACCAAGATCTTAAGTCCTTACGTATTGTTTTCATATGTAAACCGTCTTAATTTAAGGGGCACGGTTGAAAGAAAGGATTCTCTGAAACTGAATAGGGCTGCCTCTGAAAAGGGGTCTACGATTTTGCTACGCCGTAGCTGTTGCTACGGGGCCTACGCAGTTTGAATACGAGTCTAGTTTTCTTCTCGAATATTTATATTGTTTGCATGAAATGACACGATCTATGGATTTATTGCTTAAAAAAAAAATATTCTTTTTTTATAAGATTTATTTATTCGAGAAAAAATATGTACAGTGTAACAGAGAAATCCTTGGATTTCTCTGTTACACCGTACATGTTTTTTCTCGAGAAACATTGCATAGAGAAAACACAGATCACAAGAAATATACTTACATTAAGGAATAAAAAAAAAAACTATTAAACACTTAAAAAAAAAAACAAGAAAAGTCACCTTTCGTTGAGATAAGATTATTCTTATGTTCAGTAACCAAAAATTTTAGCGAGATATTAAGGTTTAGTTGATAACTTCGTATATTATAATTATGATTATAACCAAAACAAGTAACAACTCGGGTGATTTGAGACAAAACCAACATTATCATTAACACTAGAAACGGGATGTTTACTGTTTCTTAAAAATAGAGACAATAATATTTCTTTTGTTTAAAACTTAAATTCAACATATAGGCCACCAATTGAAGTTAGTGGATACTTAATTTCCAATTTATTAACATCACGCCTACACGTGTACAGGAGTACACCCAATTTCACCAGTTATGTTTAAGTCCGATGTAATAGGGGGAAAGCCTATTGACATCAACCGGGCACAAATCCAGACTTTGTAGCTGCTACTGAGCAATTCCTGTTGGAAAAACCCAACAACAATTTGCCCGACCCGGGAATCGAATCCAGGACCGCATGCTCAACAGTCGCGATTGCAATCACTAGACCAACGAGGCAGTCAAATCCATTTAAATATATCTATTGTAGTATATTTTCATCTAACAGCACTTTAAAATCAAAATTGTACTAAAAACTTAATCGAAATCTTCGACATAATTGAATATACTACTATTTTACACTACACTATTTTCCTTCAGGCCAGCCAGCCCTATTAAAATCGTGGATGATTTAGTTACACTCCAACTAATTGATACATTTACGCATCGCCGACGTCGGCTCAGCACTGAACTATATGTAGGGACCGCTTTTGATATCAACACAATATTTAGGAACATGTTTGCTATCGATTTGTACACGAAATGTTAAAACCAGGTAAAACTAACAAACTTGGATTTAGGACTAACTAACTTATGCCTGCGGCTTCGCCCGCGTGGAATTCGGTAATTGTCCCATGGGATCGTACTACCGGGAAATACGCCGGCCATACTAAATGCGATCATCCATATCCGTAAGAAATCAAAAGATATCAGACCGACAGACTCACTTTCTCATTTATAATATTATACTAACTTATGATCGCGGCTGTGCCCGCGTGGAGTTCGGTAATTGTCCCAAGGCATCGTGCTATCGAGAAAAAAAGGATACGATGTGTTAATCTACGTTATAAACTATCTGTGAGATATTTCATCCAAATCCGTTCAGTAGTTTTTGCATGAAAGAGTAACTAGCACCTTCACGAACGCCCCTTGCCCTGCGCACTTGCCATGCTTCGGATGCATTTTACAACGTTTTTTTTTTTATTTGGGACATGCCCTACACTATTCTACACTGTTCCCAAACCACTGCAACTCCTGAAATATGGAATCAGCAGTGGTGACCACCAGAAAAGCGCCGAGACAATGAAGCTCGCCGAAGTCCCCGAGAAGCAATTTCACTGTCTTGGATCCCGCAACGAAATTAATTAGAAAAGATTAACGGACGAGTAGGAGAAACCATAAAGAACAACTTGACGAAACACCGAGACTCCTTAGTCTTTATTGTATCTAAGTAAGTTGTTGTGTTGTTGCAGGTCTAAGGGTTCAGAAAGAGACCTACCCACATTTCACCAGTTCTGGTTAGGTTTCATGTAAAAGGGGGCGACCCTATTGCTATCAACCTGGCACAAATCGTTTGGGACAGTGGCTGAGCGATTGGATGTATCGCTA
Source organism: Eugnorisma glareosa (assembly GCA_947578425.1). Lineage (NCBI taxonomy): Eukaryota > Metazoa > Arthropoda > Insecta > Lepidoptera > Noctuidae > Eugnorisma > Eugnorisma glareosa. The sequence goes on along the minus strand of OX387960.1, from coordinate 9,537,504 downwards.
CGTGTCGCGGGTTTGGATCCCGCATGGAATCAAAAAATGTATGGTAGTTGTTCCGGGTCTGGCTGTTTGTGTACCCACGATACAGGAGAGTAGTGTAGGGCAAGGTTTTTTTAAACAAAAACACAATCTGGATTGCTACTGAGTAGTTCTTGATGGAGTAGCCTAATTTTGCCTGAACTGGCAGTCACTGTGCAGAGCGGTTGCAAGTACTAGACCAACCGGACAGATGCGGGCTGCTTTGTTTTCAATTTGTTTTTTTAATCTCACATGCAACTTCAATAATCCACTGAATGAAAAGTAGCCTTTAAATTGTCCTTTTTGACTACGTTTCATCATAATGCACAGATCAAAAAAATCTCCAGTAGAACTGTAAAAAAAATCATCACAAATCTAAAAGCTGTCCCATTAATGTCTATGCCTGTGTAGGTGTCAAGCTCAAACGTCACAGACCGAAGTAAGAAATGAGCCCACTTACATCTGCGTACACACTTACACCACGCGATCATAATGAATCTTTATTTTTTATTCAAAACTCCGATAAACAAAATGTCTGTCGAATGCTTCTGTAGCAGGATTAAGCGGTTTTGATACTTGAGTACTTTTTTTCAATCTCAATCTTAGATAGCAACTTTTCTTTAAGTCAATGTAGCTTAATACCTAGAAATATGTTTTTTCTGATGTCTATTTTGACGTGTCAGAATAACTTCCAGTTCATTCTGAAATATTCATACAACTAGCTGTTGCCGGCGACTCCGTTTGCGCGGATTGTGATATGAATATGTGAGAAAAAAATAAAGTAGCCTATATTTTATGCTATTCCAGATTATAATCTATCTCTGTGACCAATTTAGTTCAGATCCGTTCAGCCGTTCTGGCGTGATTGAGTAACAAACTTCAATCCATCCAAACTTTCGCAATAGTAGTAAAATTAGAGATTCAGCCTGCAATATTAGCTATACTTCAATAAACTGTTTTTTTTTCTTGTTTTAATGAAAAATATTATCCTCGAGTTTTTTTTACTGTAGATTTCTGTAATTATTCAGCTGTTTCCTGTAAACATTTACCCTTCCCGTATTCCTACCACCTACCTTCCTCATCGTGTAACCCCATGCATTGTCGAGAGATCAATGAACGTGTTTTATTAATTGAATGACTTATGATCAGCTGTCAAACAGAATATGATTGAGGTTAATCTTGGTGTTAAATCAAAACAGTGTTTAATATTTTATTAAGGTGTTACTAAATTAATATAGTGATTGGCATTCCTTAGGTTGAAATCCTCGCCCAATAAAATATTCCTTTTGAAACAATACTATCATAAAAATAATTCTTAAGTTATGTAAACAGGCCAAGAATGGTTACATGCGAGGAAATACTTTTTTTATAATTTTTATAAAGCTCATAAAGTTAATAACTAACCATTCCATTTGTTTCGTACTAACAGCAAACTACTTATTGACCCATCACAAAACCAAGTCCAAATAAGCAAGTATCAAAACTATCGTATAGTCGAACATATCCGAAGTTAATATGATCACGTATACATCCGGCACTCCGTCTCAATTTGCGCGGCGCGTGCTAAGCGTCTGTCTAAATAATTCATACTTTGCTGAAGTGCGTCGCCGAAGAGCTATTCGGACTGTAGTGATTTTTTTATTGCTATTTCCATACGTTTGTTACGTTGGTAACCCCCCAAGGTTACCAACGCAACAAACGTATGGAATGAATAAGGCTAATGAATAATACTTTTTTTTACAAATTCAAATTAAATTAAGGCACTCCCTCGATGGTCCAGTGGTCGCAATCGCGACTGCTGAGCATGAGGTCCTGGGTTAAATTCCCGGGTTGGGCAAATTGCTATTGATATTTTCTATCAGGAATTTCTCAGTAGCAGCCACGGAGTCTGGATTTGTGCCCGGTTGATAGCAATGGGCTCGCCCCCTATTACATGGGACTTAAAAAAAACTGGCAAAATGTGTGTGTGTGTTGTACTATTAGGTACACCTCTGCCTAAACCTTCAAATTAAATTAGAAATTTAAACTCCGTGGACTTGTTAAAAGCACATAATCTTAAATCATTATTTTAATACTCCCATGCAGCCATGCAAACGCCCCTACCTGACCTCCACAACCTAGTCAGTAGTCGTAATACAATACCAAGGGGTACTAAGACTGGCTGTCAGACTTTCGAGCAACTGACTAAATGGAACGACTGTCGTACTTTCCAAGGCACAGAGGAAACTCGGTAAGTAATAGGTGGTCACCCATCCACGGACCAACCTAGTCAAGCACGGCCATTTATTTTCACGAACATTTATTATTTAGCCACGAGCTCCTCAAGTACGAATACCTGTAATTTGATGTAAATATGGATTTCCAACAGACGGAAAACTTGATTAAAGCACACTACTCGAGATGATTAATAGTTAGGTACCCAAATCCCAACCACCAACCACGATCACTCACACCACACACCAGTCACACACACACACACATTCACACCCACGCATAAACACAGACACACACCACACAAGAGCAAGCATACATTATTTTTAATAATTATTACATTTTATTTTTATTTTTGATGCTTAAAATATTGTTAACATTAGTACTAAAAACGAGTGAAGACACTGACTCCTGTAACACAGGTCTCACCTGGCACAGGAGTCAGGGTTTCAAATGGAAATGCGTAAGGTTTTTTTTTTCACAATAAAATTATTATAATATACATTAATGTTACAAGCTTGAATAGGTCTGCTTTTTTTTCTTTTTTTTTCGGATGGGAAATCATCAAATAACCCCTCCCGCACTCACTGGGCTGAGCAGGAGGGAGTGTCAGACTTTTACTGACTAAAACCCATCCATGTTCCTTCCTTTGCCCTTTGTGTTCCAGGGCCGCGGTATCTCTTTCGAACAGTCCCGCAACCCTGGCAGGCATCGGTCCTTTCGGACCCCTTCCTGTTTGCTAACTCTCTTTGAGGCGCGCGTGGAACACGAACGCGCCGTCGCCACGGCCTGTCGTCATAAGACTGACGGACGGCGAGTTAGCCCATAGCTCACCGTCCACAGGCCCGCGGCTACGGTGGCCGGGGGCCACCACGTGGCCCCCGACGCTCGGTGCGTCTCCCGCGGTGGCTGGGACGTGAGGTTCTCTCCCTCTCACGTTCCGCCACCTCCTTCGCTAGCATGACTGCTTCACAGAAGGAGGTGACGGCGTCCCATACCGTCTCGCTCCGGACCATGGATTGAACCAAGGCCGGACGCGAGAGGTCGCCGCCGCCGATCGCCGCTACGAGGACACGGAGTGTCCTTCGGTCGATCCTCACAATGGTAGCACCCGGGCGTTTCCTCCCGCCCGATTCGGTGCAGGAACCTCCCGAAACAACCGTGTCCGGTGAGGACCTGCGTCAGGTGGAAGGTGAGGGCGCCGTGGCGCCTCTCTAACCACTCCTCAAAGAGGGGACTTATCGCCACTATTGTGGCGTACACTTGAATAGGTCTGCTCACACCACAAAGAAAGTGAGCTGCAAAGTTACCGAATCACTCCATCAAAATTCAAGGAACGTAAAAAAGCTAATTGTAATAATTAAATATTGTTACTTAAAATTCCGTCCGATTACTTATCTACCTTTTAAACTTTCTCGATCGTGATCAGAATTTTGTATTAATGAAACGCACAGATTTCGGACTAAAATAAACTTACTGTTTCTTATAAAAGATAAAATGTTTGACTTCAGAAAAGTAGGTAAACAGTTAATTTTAAAGGTGAATAATTTTACATTTTAATCTCTTTGTATAACAAAGATTCCTAGTTATTTCCAACTCTGTTTCCCGATCAAAAATCTAGATCTCTTTAAAGTTTGAGTGAATCGGTTTCTTCTAAGCAAGCATGCTCGACCCTAGGCCGCGTCATAGCTTCATATCAGGCGAATTGCGGCCAAACACAAGCCTTTTTAGTGAAAAAAAAATAACATAAAAAATCATGACCTACATTTTCCATTTCTCCATTTTTTAGATAGGCGGTGCAGCCTGCCATGTCAGAGTGGATTTTTCCAGCCATAACATCTTCCACACAAACCATAATTTCTTCGATTTTCTCTCATACTGATCCACATTCATCCTCAAAATTTTCCTCTCCAGAAATGCCAAACCATTTCAATGAAACTACTGCCTAAAGAACCGATAAAGCGATTAGTAACTGGATACTTGGTTTTACAGCAACTCAGCCACGAAGTACACAACCTAGACTCAACTACACAACCTAGGTATATAAATACACAACACAGGTATAAAGGAGGCACGCTAAAAGCGGGCGGAAATTACTGGTAATTAAGTTTCTCCCTTGATCTAGTGGAAACTGTTTATTTTGAGAGTGCATCCCTTTAATATAGATCAATACGAAGAGGGATGCTGCTAGGGTGCAACAAACTTAAGTCAGAATGTTGTAGTCAGAAACGATTTTTGCATGGCATGATCAGCGTATAATGTTCCCACTGCTGAGACACACGGCGTCCTCTCTTTGAGAGGGAAAGGGCTATAATCCACGCGGGCCCAGTGTGGTTTGGTAGATATCACATGTCTTCTAGGACATGCCGGTTTCCTCACGATGTTGTCCATCACCGTTTTTGAGAGCAGTGGTGATGAAATAAATTACACAAAGTAATGCGCCTGCCTGGGCTCGAACCCAAGACGAAGTACCGCTCGTAAGTCGGGGCCGAAACCACTGGGACACCGCTGCTCTCACATGTATAGGTTTTACTGAATTAAGTGCTGATTAGGATATAAATCAGGATTTTTTTCAATATTATGATCAAAACCTACTCTAATGGGGTATTCTGTAAATTATACCCGTTTTTTTTTATTCAATTTGTGTTGCTGACTCTACCAAGGCCTTTCGTTGCGCACTGTACTAGATTCCTTACAGCAGTTTACTATCACAATAGGAATACATATAAAATGCATGTGATAACATTGACTTTTTAATTAATTGTTTTAATGAGTCTTTACCCTGCGGGACACAAGTTTATTAGTTTAGCTTAGTACCATGTCTAGCCGATTAACATATTCTGAACTTAATGTCCAATTAACTCTGGCTTAAAGTTTTTGAGCAACCCAGAAACCCAATTTGGACAAAATTATCAAACTTAATGCCTATAATAAGTTTGATAATTTTGTCATTGATATTTTAGTTCATGGTTTTAGCCAAGATAAAGCAAACGGTAACCGACCGTTATTATTTCATATTTTTTGTCTGATGTTCTCGTTCCAAGATTTCTTGTTTTCTTTCAACCGTTTTTATTTATTTGGAAAATAAATAAATTTTTAAAAAGGTGTTTGCAATTTTATTAAAATCTCGAGCGAAATTATATTGCAATATTTTTTAATCGTCAAAAGAACACACACACACACACACACACACATGCTATAGATCCATAGTTGAATGAACCCAGTAATATAATTTTAGTTGGTTACAGCGCCATCTTTTGAGGGGCGCCGGCTTTACTAAAAAAGCTCGCCACTGGACGCCCAGTTTTCTACACAGACTACAACAGTTACGGTACAGCGACATCTAGTTTCAAGGGTTAATATTATTTTCATAACGTCACCCCCGCCATCCAGTGAGGGGATGTGAAACCTTACTTTACAGAGCGACATATAGATGGCAGATATGTCACAAGCTTGGAATAATGAGGTTGGTTAGCAATGATGGACCTTTGGGTATCCCCAATCCCTCCATAAATTCGCAATGCAAAATCTAATAGATAGCGCTACTGTTGCGGTGGGTGTAAAATAAGCTTAGTGGTGTTTTGTCTTACGACGCTGGCTCGGTAACACAAGTAAAACTTTACTGACGTAGAAAACTGAAGACTGAAGACTGCTGACTGAAGAATATGCTTTCTATTGAGATCCATATTGTTTCACACTTGTTGTATTGCTAACTAGCTGTTGTACGCGACCTTCGTTGCACAAATCACTTCAAAAAACATCTATCTGCCAGTAAAAGTCCCGTCAAATTCGGTCCGGCTGTTTTAGAGATAAGCCGGAACAGACTGACACACAAATTTAAAATTATTTTTTAAATGATTTTATTTCATTTACTTAGCCGAATTTATTATTAACTAGCTGACACAAAAACCTTTATCGGAATTTTAATAACATTAAAAAAAAACAAATCGTTATAGCCGATCTTAAATGATGCGCCAACGAACAGCTAGCGATAAAGATTTATTAGTCAGATGTAAGGAATCTGATGTCAATGACCACAAGCAAATATTTGTAAACTCAACGGTACTGTAGGGACAGAATTATAATATTCAGAGAGATGAGGTAAGGTTAGGTATTTGCAGAGAAAATATTATATTATATTATATATAGGGTGAACGGGTTCGATCGGGAAAAAGTTATAGTTTTCATCAAAATCGGGCTCGAGACTCCTTTGAGAATTTTTCCCCTCATAGTTTTGGATTTTGCCATCCACGCCTACTTGAAAAAATCACCCTGTATACATTTAATAAAAAACTGTTATTTTGAAATTAGAAACAGAAGCTTCAAATTTATTAATTTTTATAGGTATATCAAATGGGTGCCTTAAATGGTATCATAGGTCGTCTCATACACTGTTTTTTCCATGTACACACAGCTACATATCAAGCTATACATTTCCAATTTATGGTGATCTCGCATTGTATAGGATTTCCGTACAATGCGAGGTCAGCTTATACTGGAAATGTACAGCTTGATGTGTAGCCGTGTGTACTATATGGCCTTCATAGGGGATATGTTTAGTCACAAGTACTATATGGCCTTTATCTATTTATACTAATAATAAAAAGAGGTAAATATTTGCTTGTAAGTTTGTATGTAGGGAGTAATCTCTGGATCTACTGAAACGATTTTGAAAGTGCTTTCACTAATAGGAAGCTACATTATCCCCGAGTGCCATAGGCTATATTTACAACGTGAGCGTGGGATAATTTCCGACAAAAACGCGAGCGAAGCCGCGGGCAACAGCCAGCGGGGGATATGTTTCATACCTATTATACGAGTACTTACGAGTTGTAATTACCATATTTGGAGGAGCAGGTATTCTGATGCACAGATATGATTCATTTATTTCTTTACTCGTTCCAAGGCTTGGAAATCGGGTCAGATAGATGATGCTTGCGTATCTTGCGGTTTATAAGCATACTTGAGGTGCAGTGACTGCCTCGTTGGTCTAGTGGTCGTAACCGAAACTGCTAAGCAAGAGGTCCTGGGTTCGATTCCCAGGTCGGGCAAAACGTTATTGGGTTTTTTTCATCAGAAATTTATTAGTGGCAACGGAGTCTGGATTTGTGCCCGGTTGATGGCAATAGGCTCGCCCCCTATTACATGGGACTTAAACTTAACTTGCGGAATGGATGTACTGTTACGTACACCTCTGCCTAATCCTTCGGGAATTACAGGTGTGATGTTATGCTATATATTAAATTAAATACCTCATAAGATAAGACACTGCTTGAAAAATGTGAAATCATTAGCTCATCAACGAATCCTCTTTCTGGAAACAGAACTGACACAGCACTGTGCATAAATGCCTTCAGAGCGATTTCATTAGTTACCTACTCGCAGCGAACAAATGTTGGTAAAGTTAAATAAAGTAAAAAAAACAAAAAGTGCCAAAAAATACTATTCTATTACCTATTCCATTATTTGCGATTTCTGAGTTCTTAGTACTCCAACGATGGTTCATCCGAAAGAAGTTTTTGATCAGTATTAGAAACAGGATCGTTTGGCATTAAAAAAATCTTTTATGTAAAATGGCCATTTTCTTTGAAAATCTGCGAATGGTGATCAAAATTTCACGAAAAATTATAGATAGCCTCCTAAGACCATTTTCGTATAGCTGCAACGGTTAAGGGAGTTCCCCTTACTGCTCCGTTGAATGTATCCAACCTTTATATGTATTCTAATAGTAGGTTATAATTAGGCTATAGTTGAATCGGTAAATATATCGTCAGATATCTAAGAAATCACTTGAGTAGATATCCATCTCTCAGCTTTTCTGCACCAAATCCCGTCTGCAACCTCTTCATCTGCTAGCGTTTTTCCAACTATGTTAGGGTCGGCTTCCAGTCTAACCGTACATTTTATATGAAGCGACTGCCTATCTGACCTCCAAAACCCAGTTAACGCCGGGTAATTCGACACCCTTTGGTAATACTGGTTGTCATGACTTTCAAGCCACTGACTACCTGTAACGACTCTCAAAGATCTACAAACAAATATCAGGTGAGACCAACGGCTTAACGTGCTTTCTTAAAACACGGAGGAAACTCGGTATGTAATGAGTGGTCACCCATTCACAGCCCAACCTAGGCAAGTGGAGCTTAACGTAAAGATCGACCCGAGAGACTGTTATCATTTGGCCATGAGCTCCCCTCCCGTCTGCAGCCTCCATCTACATCCAATATCCAGGTTTTTCACACTGGAAGTAGATTGCAGAGTTTTATTCCTTTTGACCTGTCTCTCACCCAAAACCGAACGCAACGTAATGAACATGCGGAACCCGTGTGTGTAGCCTTGCAGCGGTATTTGCATAATAATTGCATTGTGTGCGTCCGCGCCTCGCCTTGTACAGGAAGTGCGCTAGATGACTGCAATGGCGGACGAATATTCGTACGTTGTATGTGTAATGTGCAGCCATTGTTTTATGTGTGGACTTCTATTGTTGGTAGAACTGATAGGTTTTTAATGATGTAGTTTTTGATGTTGATGGGAAATAAGAGTGGTTGGTTTGGTATACATTTCTGCTCTTTTACAAGCTTTTATTCTTAATTTGCAATGTTTTTATATTTTTTTAGGTCAAATCTTACAAGTAAATTTTTTAAAAAGTTATGGGGATAACTTTTTTTTCTGACCGGTTGAGCTCAAATATTGCATGCACGTTTAATTTGGATGAGAATGCACGGTTAGCTAAGTGACGTCATTCTAAATCCAATATGGTGGACTAGTTATATTTTATGCACTATATGCTATGGGTATCAATTTAAAGAGTTTGCTAAGAAAAAAATGACGTTTTCACTTTTATTTAAAAGCTTGTTTCAGCTAATTTGAATTACGCATAAAAGGATACACACTGGCGATTCTTTTGGGCTCTGAAAAGTAACTAAAAATCTTTGAAGAAAGACTAGATAGTAAAGCCGGTCCTGGCCGTCCAAGTAAATTTTTGGCGTACCACATCAAATCCACGAATAGGTAAACTACGAATCTTTCTAAAATTCATTTACTTACAGACAACGCAATTAAACCAGTGTGTCCCTAATTAGTTCCTTTTATAGCGACAGTGAGCACTAAAGAGAGAATTTACAAAAATTGCCCAAGGGGTTATAGCTAATGAATGTTTGTTTGGAACTGGAAGTTCATCATTTTTGCCGTAAATGTGACTGTCTTTTCTGTCTTCGTAATTTATGTTCACTTTTAACAAAAGACAAAAATATATTGTCAATTGGCACTGTTAACAGACTCACTTTCACTAACTCAGCGGTGAAAGTGACCGCGGACCGCCACCGCATCGAGTGTAAGCCTATTATCACGCTCAGTTGACAAGAGGGCAGCTAAGGGACAGTTTGACAGAGGGATTTTAATGGGGATTGTCTCCTACCCTTTTCTATTAAATGAGCAATATTTTGTATGTATATTTGCAATCGCGTTCTCGAAAATGGCTATAACAGTTTTGATGAAAGTCACAATATATGTTGGTTTACGGGGGCGAAAAATCGATCTAGCTTAGTCTCCTATCTGGGAAAATTATTTTTCTCTATTTTCACCCGAGCAGAGCTAGGTCACCCAGGTAGGTACTAGGGAATTGACCACGGGATCGGACTTCCGGGATAAAAGGTTGCCTATGTACTATTCCAAACTAAAATCTATTTCTGTGCCAAATTTCACCCAGATCCGTGTAGCCGTTCGGGCGTAATTGAGTAACAATCACACATCCATCGAAACTTATAGTAAGTAATATTTAACCTACAGGTACTTGCGTGGAACGAGATAACACGAAAACTTACCAGAAACTATTAAAATCTTTTTCAAGACAGTTGATGTACAGACGCCAGCACATCACTGCACGAAATTGTCAGTAAGTCGTGGGGTCGAACCCAGGCAAGGCGCATTACTTCGTGTAATTTATTTCACCACCACTGCTCTCAAAACGGTGAAGGAAAACATCGAGAGGAAACCGGCATGTCCTAGAACCGAAAATTCGAAGACATGTGACATCTACCAACCCGCACTGGGCCCGCGTGGTGGATTATAGCCCATTCCCTCTCATAGAGAGGAGGCCGAATGTCCCAGCAGTGCGAACATCACAGGCTGATTATGCTATAATACATGAAGCGGGGTTATAATTGTATCAGTATTTTGGGGGTAGTCTACCAATTTCTGTTACTGAAAAGCGAATCAAGCTAAACTTGACTTACAAAATTAAAAAAAGCCACTAATGAATTTGCCAAACTTTCAGCAATGTTTTTTCCAGATTTGTGTGTTAAACCACATTATTTGCGTATGTACAAGCTAGGTCAAGGTTACGGCTAAGAGATGATTTGCATATGGTAAGTACCATATATAAGTATGGGGGCCTAAAATGGCAATTTTAGCAGAATCATAATAGGATCATAATATAGGGTGTAACAAGACCCTTAACGAAGCCAAAAGCTTGTTCTCCTCGTCATTGCGATAATTTTTATATTCTAGAACATACCTGGGAACCTTCTGGTTACGAAGATATTGGGGGTCAGAGTTCCAACTTTTTCACAAGTTTTTTTTTAAATACATGTTTTTACGTAAGATTTTTACTGTAAGCACCTGCACGGCCCCCGTACTATTCAATCCATCCATCAGCTTACATCATTACATTGAGTCTTACCGAAAAACGTGATTTTTCACCCCAAAAAAAAGTCGTTTCCCAGCAATAATTTTTGCGTAAAGTTACTTAGTTTGATGTACAGAATGCTTGGTTGACGGCTTCGTGAAGGGTCTTGTTACACCCTGTATGAATTACGTTAAAAATCTTTAAATAGTCACAGACGCAGTTAATACTATAAAATTGTCACTTTGTGACCATTTTACGAATTGTAACCTAATTAAATTATTTTCCTATTATGATTCTGCTAAAGTGGCCATTTTAGACCCCCTGAACTGAACCGAATATCACTTCATTCCGGGCGTCGCGGGTAGATCCTGGATGAAGCTGGCATAATATGATGAACGTAGCGACTCAAACATGGGGAGGCCTTTGGCCAGTACCTAGTGAGTGAAGTTGGTCTTTGGATATAAACCGCCTGAGCCAAGTTATGTTTATAAAAATGATAACACTGAGATAGGGGCTTTTTGGCTTCGTACAGGACCAATTTTGTTTAGTGTCTGTATTTTATTAGAAAGTTTTTTAAAATATTTTTTTTGTTGATCTTCTTTTTATTTAATTTTGTTTTATTGTTTTGTCCTGTGCGAGTCAAATAAATACTTTTTCTTTCTTTCTATAATGTCAAATTAATTTCTGGTAGCAGCTGATTACTTCTCTCGTCCAGAGGATTACGTTTAATCGAAGTTTGGAATTAGCAATGCAGGTTCATGGAAAAAAAAATGTAACACAGACTAAAAGGCAGGCAAGAGAGGTCCACAACCTCACGACTTCTTGAAGCCCCAAGTACATCTGACTCCCGGCAGTGAACTACAGTGGCCTATTTGGATCGATTGCTTACCAAAGTACGCCGCTGCAAACATAATCTGCTAAAAAACACCGAGTGCAAGTGCGGCGCTCCGGGCCAACCTATGCCCCACCTGCTGGAGTGTCCCAGGTGTCCGTTTACCTGCACTCTTTATAGCGCCTCTGTCGCTGCAATAAACTGGGCCCAAACTGTGTAATATGGAAGTAACATCGATACGACAAGAAGAAGATAGACAGATGAATAACTAGCTGTTGCCGTAACTTCGGTTGCACATATTTTTGTATTTCATATTTTTCATACGACAATCCAGGATAAAATAAGTCTTAAACCCAAGGCCCCATCAAAATAGATGGACAAATTTTAACACAATGTTCAGTACGTCTAACCAATGATATACAAGCAAAAAAACACTGATTAAAGTGATTTTATTTTGACCTAAAATAATAAATTGACGGCAGCACTTTAGAACCCAGGGTTGCGGGACTGTTCGAAAGAGATACCGCGGCTCTGGAACATGCACAAAGGGCAAAGAAAGGAACATGGATGGGTTTTACTCAGTAAAAGTCTGACATTCCCTCCTGCTCAGCCCAGAGCGGGAGGGGTTATTTGATGATTTCCCATCCGAAAAAAAACAAAAGGAGCACTAGAATAAACACATCCATTGGGTCAAAATAAAATCATTTTAATCAGTGTTTTTTTTGCTTGGATATCTTTGGTTAGACGTACTGAACGCTGTGGTAAAATTTGTCCATCTATTTTAATGGGACCTTATATCATTTTGATGCTCTGTGCTACCAGTATATATAAGATGCTCTGTGTCTAAGGCTACAAATATCTGTCAAAATTCATCTGTGGTGTAAGCGTGAAAATGTAACAGACTGACAGACAGAGTTGCTTTTGTTTTCATTTATTATATTAAATACTGGCTTATGTTTGGTTTCGCCCGTATGAAGGTCGGATATCTCAAGGAAACTTACTACCAAGATAAAAAGTAGCGTAATCTTCTCTAGGTTCCAGGTTACCTATCGTTTTTCAGCTCACCAGATAGCACCACTGTCGGGTAAGGTCCTGTCAATAATTAATATTTCTATTCTTTATAGTACCTAAAGAGTTCATTTTATTACGTATAACAACAAAGTGTAAACTTCAGAAACGTAATTGCAATATTCTCACTGAAATTAGCAAACATGAAACAATTAAAAATAATGTTACCTTCAAGTAATAAAAAATAAAGATCATTAGTTGCTGTTTAAAATCTTTAAGTCATAATAATTCAGGAATAGCTCAATCTAGAGCACAATCGTGAATATTATTAAAAAATACGCTACAAAAAAGCACGCAACGTGCGAACAGTACAGGGCATTTGAGATTTCGGTGACCTCGCATTACACTAGCGCCTCTGGCGGCGAATTCATATGCGATAGCCCCCTTTGTCAAATGTTATAACCTTAAAGAGATTGGCAGTCATATATAGTAACTTACACTTTTTTTTATTTGCATAGAAGTAAAGAAAATAAACTTTTCTTAAAGCTAGGTGACCTTCAACTTCATGCCACCCACGTGGCCCTGATAGCTTGGAAGTCGCATACGGATCGCAGTCGCGACCGCGACGCCTCGCCCGACTCGGGGCTGCTAGGCAATTGCGTACACGCTGCGTTGAACGTCGCGTCGCATAGTATGGAAGAGGCTTCTTTTAAGAAACAGATGTTGAAATTTTCTTCACAACACTTCGCTGTAGACAGGACAGGTAATATTCCCTATACATTTCAGGTCTTTAAATTTTACTGCAAATAAATTCATATGGTAGAGGACTCCTTATTTTTATTAATGCAGGTTTCTTACAAAAATATTGTAATACGGGTCGATATTTTAAAAACCTAAGCATGAGTCCGTAACTCCGTACCATGAAAGGTACAAGCCTCATCGCCAAGATTCGGATTTTGGCTTACGTTTTCAGAAAGGTGGACTGAAATTAAGGATTAAATCTAGTTTGAGTCACAAGATCATCAATTGTGACACAACTGCTTATCTTACTTCAACTTCCTACGATCATATTTTGTGTTGAAGCCTAACCAACTCATCATACATAGGTCATAGTTATTTTATCCATACACTATCTGATTATCTTAATATTTATTTGATCTTGAAAATAAATGTCTGTTTTTAACACTCTGTTAAAGTGATCAAACCAAACCTAAAGCTCTTAAACAAGAGCCCTTCAACAAAATCGGTCTCCACACTAAGTCGCCCTCAACTTGCCTTATTGTAGGTACCACGCCAAATTGAGCAGTAAAGAGGACGTGTAAGCACCCACTTAGATGAAAACAATCTTAGCATCTCGGACGGCTCTCACTAACCGACTGTGATCAACCGAACCTGTCGAATGTGGGTCGATTTTCATTTATTTAAAATAAGAATAGAAATTATTAAGTAAGTTTTATCTGGAAAAATTTTGATACTTGCCAAATTTTTCGTAATTTAATTGTTCGAAAAGTATTTTAAAGCAATCTAAGATAGAAATCTGTAAGGATCCTTATCCTTTGGATCCTTGATTTGCGTTGTTGATAAATATTTCTGAAATTGTTTTGTCAAATTGTATGAAAAAAGAAGCTGACATAGTTAGTTCAGACTATGACCAAGCCCCAAAAGATCTATGTACCTACAGTTAAATATGAGATAATGCCCTAGGATACTGTTAAAAATAGATATGAAACCTCTTTAAAAACAAAGGAATAAATATCGCCATTAAAACAGAAGAAAAAGCAACGCGCCGCGAAACAAAAAGGGTTACGTTTCAATTTAAAAAATCGTATAAAACAAAATTCAAATTGGGAAGCGCGCGAAAACGAAAATTTTAAGCGCATCTATTGGCTGAAAATGGCCCGTGGTTACGTGCCATTGGTCAAAGATAATGTTTGTGTGACTAACAATTTTGTGCGGGGGAGATAAACCGAAACTCGACCGCAAATGTTGACAGAAGCTTACAAGTTACAATCCAAACGGAAATAAACTCAACTCCCTAAGCTTATAGTACCTTTTTGCTTGGTTCTCTGGGTATAGTTGGACCAGAAATGACGAGTGTGCGATGAAAAGAGATGGAAAATTGGACGCGAAAGCCTTTTTGTCGGATGCCGGAGGGAGATCGGTTATTTATTAAAGGGTTCCATTACATGTTCTTAAAACAAAAGTAACAAACAAACAAAAAAAAGTGTTCCTTTTTTATCTTTTGTTCCAAGAATAGCTGATTGAACTGTCTATTAAAATCTCGGAAGTCCATAACTGCGCACTTTAATATCATAATTTGACAAAATGACAAAATCAAATACTAAATGCATTATTGACTAAATTCTTAACTAATGGAACTAACTAACTTCTCGAATACGTAACATTTAATCAAAGTAAGAGGAATCTACTATCTAACTGTATCGCCTAAGAATGCATTATAGAGTTAATACATAATAAATAAATCCCGCGAAAAAAACATTTTCATAATGGCTCTTTAAAAGTAAGAAACAAAAAGTTTTTGTTTCTTACTTTTACGCGTTCATATTCTATTAAACATATTGTTTTTGTCAAAAACAATATGTTTAATAGAATATGAACGCTTTAAACTTATGTTTAATTAAGAAACGTTTAAAAGCCACCAAAAATAACTTGAATGGTGAAAACATGCTCCAACATAGACGTATCAAATGATCGTCTAATCTGCCTCTCGTAACTGCCAAACCACTCAAACTCAAAGATATCGACATAAATTAAACACATCATTAACATAACCAACCCCTTATTTCGTGAAATAATTTTATTATAATAGATAATTTAAAACTGCCCAAGTTCACCCCACCAGTAGTGGGGGTTAAATGAGGAATGGGCGGAGCGAGAATTAAAGCTACACAATATATATCTGTGCGTCTCTTTCGCACAAATGAGCAATCCTAATAGCAGTAAGCGGCTTACAATAGGTGTTGACACTCTCTAGTATTGCCGTCTCGCTTTGACCCGAGCTTATGGCAATAGAGCCGTTTCAATGGCCCTTCATAGTTATAAAGGTATAGACAAGCATTGGAGGTCCACGTGAGATTTCGTAATCAGTGAATTGGCGCCTTTCACAAGTAGAGGCGCAATGTCCGCGCGTTTGACAGTTTGACGTTTCGTTTGGCGGGAAATATTATTGTGTGTTGACAGACACGAGGAGTTGCAAAGGCATTACGTTTGTACAGCCAGCGTTAATACTGTGAACTTTTTTGAAAATACCTTAGTGATGTTAGAAGCGGCCAGTTGAAGATAGTTTCAGTTATTGCTTGTGCAATAACTTGGATTTTTTTGTAGGAAGTAATTTAAGGTAAGATGACTTACGAATATTACTTTTAATAGTTACTTAACAAAATATAAATTCTAAAATTATATCTCGATACAAATTAAATTTTTACAATTTTCTATGCACATTTTACAAAGTTCATAATTTACTAAATTAGTAAAAATCTCGAAATCCTTAAAGTACAAAAACTTGCAAAAACAGTACATCAACGAACAATAATCCAATTCGTCACATAATTGAAATACCTACTTAATTAAGATTATATTGTCCTCCGCAATTATTAGTTACCCATGAATACGTACGGTCTCTGAAAAAGAAAACAATCACAGTATATTATTTACCTCAACGAAGACTGATTCTTGGACGAGGTATAAAACCAACAAAATGATGAATATCTAAGAAAAAAATTAACCATTAAAATTAACCTCGCAGTCTCTTAAATACCAACCCGCACTGGGCCCATGTGGTGGATTATAGCCCATTCCCTTTCATAGAGAGGAGGCCGAGTGTCCCAGCAGTGGGAACATTAAAAGGCTGATTATGCTATGTTATGCTCTTAAATATACCCAACGTGAAGGTAAAACGGCTTAAAATGTAATTAAAATGATGAGTTATAGTAATAAAATTGTTGTTACAAATCCACAACCATGTACCAAGGACTCGATGTAGGATTCTGGGTAGGTACATCCAATATTGTATTATAACTAATTATCTAAACTAAATCATCATCAATGTCGACATGCCAATACAAATGGTTGTCACAACTCTTATGAAATCATATTAAATATCTTCAAGCACAATATGAACACCATTTAGATTTATTCATAGTTTGGAAGAGTTAGAGAAACCCATAATAATAATTGAATTCACCCACTATCTATTTTCTATTCGTATTAGCCAGGATTCCACATATTTTTCAGAACTAACGCTTTTTTAACGGCCTCATCCGCTTACATTCGGATTTCCCATACAATCTTCAACACTCCATTTCAGCCCTTTTTAGAAAAAATAACCAAATAAAAGCATGTGTATATATACTCCTTTAACCTTCAAGGCAAGTTGATAGCCTAGTGGTGTGACTGTTGGACTGCCAAGTCATAGGTTTCAAGTTCCAACCCAAGACACGCACCTCTGATTTTTCTGATTCATGTGCGTATTGTATATATTATTTTACACTTGTTTCAGTAAAGGAAAACATTGTGAGGAAACTAGCATGCTTGAGAGGTATTTCTCGACGGCATGTAAAAGCCAATTCAGAGGCCTAGGTGCGGCGTAAAAACTTTGACACCACGTTAGACAATTCTAAAATTCATAAATGCAGTCTACGCTAAAGAACTTCAGTAGTGTAATCGTGAAATCGTACCAATAGTCGCCTGCATATTTCTTGCTGGTAAATTGAAGGAATAATGCTCATCGTCATCAATCAATCGACTGAGTTTAGACTTGAGCAATCCCATAATACACGGCATCATCTCCCATCTCCCTAACCTGTTCTCAACGGTGTTAGGTCGACTTTCAGTCTGGATGAATACCAGTACTTTACATAGAACGACTGCCTATCTGATCTGCACAACCCACTTACTGGTATTACGATACCCCTTGTTAAGAATTAAAGCCCGACACAGCAGCCCTCAAGGCCGTGGTTAAAATCTTAGCCAATCAGCACCATTTTATGGCTACCTGAGCATATCTTCAGGGTGCACTAGCCAAGCTATTTAAATGCATTGCTAAGAATGGAAGAGTATTTTAGACGCACAGATTTAATACTTACAGCTTGCCTAGTCCGCGTCGTTTTCACTGTGGTTTCTGTAGTTGTATCAGCTATCTTTACAGTACTGACTTCGTTTGTAACTATTTCTGTAGTGATTTTCTCATCAACTGTAGTTTCTGTTGTTATATCCTCAATAGCTACCGTTGCTGTAGTTATTTCATCAACAGCTGTTGATTCTGTAGTTGTATTTTCAACAGCTACCGTTGATGTTGTTACTTCTACACCAAATATCGGTTCTGTAGTTATAATATCTTCAATAGCTACCGTTGATGTAGTGGTTTCCCCATCAGCTGGTGGTTTTGTAGTTATTACTTTGGCAGTTACAAACTCTGTAGTTTTAGTCGCATCAGGAGTCGTTACTGTATTTATTTTTTTATCAATTGACGATTCTGTAGTTGTATTTGTTATCTTTTCATTGGCTACCGTTTCTGTTACAGTTTTGTTTTCCTTATTATTATCAAATATTACAAACTCATTAAAAACGGTTTTTTTAGATAATTTAGTTGTAGTCTTTATTCGAGGTTTCTTTGTAGATTTAGTAGCACCACTCAAATAGACCTTTGGTTTTCTTTTCTTGTTTACTTTATGATTTCCTTTATGTGGCGTCTCTTTCATCAATGTATCATTTGATGATTTTGTTGAAACCGCAGTCTGAGCTCTTAAAAAAGCTCCTTGTTTTACATGCTTCTTTACATCTAATATTTCACTATTAAATGGTTTGTAGGCAGGATTTCTTTTGACATTAAATTCTTTCTTTTGGTTTTCGATTCGATCAAACATTTTTTTTTTAAACTCATCAATACCTAAGAACGGGTTAGGCAGTCCCGCTTCGATTGGATTGTTTATGTATATGATTGGTTCTTGATGTTTGCTTCGCCCTTCTGCTCTTAAATTGTGTGTTTTGACACCGTTGACTTCTTTTAATTTTTGCACATGTAACAAATACTGCGTGTGCCCGTCTTTTGCGAAAAATCTTCGTGTAACGAATGTTTTTTCTGAAAAAAATAATAAACCAGGCTTACATAATTAAGGTTTCGAACCAAAATACACAGCAAATTTTGGAACGGCCTAATTTTAAAATTATCTGCACTAGGTTTATTATGAATTACGATTTGTGACTCAACTAAATGCAATTGTTTGGCAGAGGTGTAGTTAATCTGTTAATCTGTGTACTGCATCCACATTTCACCAGTTAGGTCTGAGAGATATTTCTCGACGGCATGTAAAACCAAGTCAGAGGCCCATAGGCGGCATAAAAACTGTGACACCAGGTTTGGCACTAACCATACGATACAGAAAGAAGAAGTCAGTTAGGTTGAAGTCCCGTGTAATGGGAGGCAACCGTATTGCCAAATTGCCATCAACCGGGCACAAATTGAGACCGGTATTTATCAATTCGTGCGTTCAAACCCATTTTTGTTACTAGTTCGGCGTTTTTATAATATTCGAAAAAATGATTGATTTGATTCTATTTCGACGGACTTATTAAAAGGTTTGTAATAATCGCCATGTTTAAAAAAAAAAACAATAAATTAGGTACTTACCATTTTCAAAGGCTTCTTTGTACAGAGAGTGCAATTCGTCGATCAAATTTATTTGTTTTACTGTTTTTTGTTCTTGTTTCTTTAAATTTCCCGCGTACACTATACAAAAATATATTTCTAAGACATATACAAGAAATAACAGGTATATAAACTGAAATCTGAACGTTATATACATAGTTTCTGAAAGAAGTTCTAGAGGTTAATACAATCTTTACGAGTTTCATGCGTGAACGGTTCACTGAAAATTAATTATCGATAACACACGCAATTACACTGTTTTATAGATAAAATAAACAAATGTATAAAATGCTTACACTTTAATTAATGTACTTATACTATAACTGTGAAGCCCATTATGATCTGTTTTTAACAAAATGGCCTACATGGTACAGACGCCAGCACGTCAAGCTACCCGACACTGTTGAATTTTCCTAATCAACCTTGAACTTAATGCATTAGCGAAAAAGTAAAAAATCTATTAAAGAAATTTGACAGATTGTAGTAGCTTGATGTGCTGGCGTTTGTACATTGACGCGGAAAATGTCGTAATTAATTTATAGATCTTTGAAAAAACAGCTGTTCTATAAATTTTGAAAGTGTATGTATTGTAAGCGCAGATCTTTTTAGAACCGACGCAAAAACTCTAACTTAAGGGTAGAATCATGTGCCGAATTGTTGGTAATTTACGCTGCGCAAAACTAGTAGTAGCTATGATCATCCCATACTTTTAAATGGGCAATATTTGTAATCACGTTCTCGAAAACGGCTCTAACGATTTCGATGAAAGTTGCAATGATTTACGGGGGCGAAAAATCAATCTAGCTAGGTCTCATATCTCGCAAAATTTAAATTCTCTATTTTCACCCAAGCAGAGATCGGTCGCCTAGGTCATTTACGGCCGTTTTCAATAACTTACTTACGTATAACGATTAGTTAATATGCCTTACTCTAGAGTAGCTATTGGTGTTTCTATACACAAAGTTAGCAATGAATCGACAGGAATAACCTATCCACGTCACTTATCTGTCTCTCAGAGGGTTGACATGCAGTTGATGTTTCTTTAACTGTTTATCTGAGATAGCAACGTTCCGTTAACGTTAAGTTTTGAAAACGGCCGTAAATTATTATAAACAAGGGATTCCTGAAGTAACTGGAAATCTGAAAAGGCCAAGGAAGGAAATAAATGTCTTCAATAAGTTTAAATTTAGTTTTATTAATTTGCAATAACTGCACATCACATCTACCTACACATACATGTGTCATCTACCAACCCGCACTGGGCCCGCGTAGTGTATTATAGCCAACTCCCTCTCATAGAGAGGAAGCAGGTCCCAGCAGTGGGAACATTATAGGCTGATTATAAACATCTACACAGCACACACAGCGTGTTTTTGTTACAGTTTCGCGTTGACGACAAACAGAGAGTAAAAATCAAAGACAATAGATGAGTTCACATTGCGTTCCATTCTACAACACCATCAGTAATGACTATAAGACATACTAAAATCGAAAAAAGCAATTCAGCAGTTCAATACATTTTCTCGATAAACGTATGGAGCAGCAATTTTTTTCAACTGAACTAAATAGTGGCTCACAGGTTTCAGGAACAGAGTCCAAGCTACCTGGCTGTCAAAGTTCCAGAGAGAGGAACCTCCTTCAATATGCGCAAAATTCCCAGGACCTACCGTTTTTTAATTTTGTCACACCTTTATCCAGTTGCAATTATTGTTAGACCTCAATCTTAATGGTGGCTGATGTAACCTTGCCCAGAAAGGTGGCTAAGGTCCCATCGTTCGGGTCGACAGAGAATTAGAGGAATATTTCAATGCCGCTGTTTGAATATACCAGAATGATGCACTGATACGTGATAACGGTTTTAGCGTCGCTTTCTCTTCCAGCCTATATATTTAAATGCATATTATTTTTTTAATTGTGGTAGTCTCCAAAATTTCAATAATCAATTGAAAACAATCTTTAAATCCAATTGCAATGATATTGACAGCACTCCAATCGTAAACCGAACTAGAATCATTTTTAACCCATTCTTGTAAGAGGGTCAATATGGAATTTCTGTATCTTGACATAATGTCAAGGTTTTCCGATAAAATAATAAAATATAGACCATAGTATACCTACGTCATCAGGGTCATCAGTTCTATTTGGCATTTGATGTCAGACAGAAATTGTCCTTAATATTTTAAAAGTTGACCAAAATTTTACGTAGGACCACGTGAAAAGCTTGCATCAACGAGAATTTGGTTTGTTTTACCATTTATTTCTATAATCCCCGTCATTTTTCTGGACTGAAGTCGGAGAGTTATCTACGCCGGAAAATATATGGTCAGTTTTGTTTGGTGTCATGTTTTATTGTATTTATATCTTGGTATTTTGGAAAGCCTTACTTATGTGCCTGGTCGTAATCTTCGAAGCGCTAACAGCTGATATGTAATTTTTTTTACCGAGAGGGCCTTTGATATACAAATTTCTTTTGAAATAGTATTAATTAGTAGCAATGTAGGTCAGAACAAAACAAATAATTTGGGGAAATGCTGCGGAATTTCTACTGACTTGATTATTACTATGCTTGAACTGGTTACCCGCTTTCGCTTAGCACGGTTCTTACGAAATAATAATCATGGAGATTTCTTTATTTTATGTAGTAAAATAATGGGTGGAAAAAGAACCTTCACGAAGCCGAAAGGCACTTGTTCTCCCCGTTATTTCGATCATTTTTTTTTCTTCTAAACCGTACTTGGGAAACTGGGAACCTTCTACTTAAAGAGACTGGAGTTCAAAGTTTAAACTATTTCACAAGTTTTTTTTTAAATACAAGTTTTTAATGTTATAACGTTACTTTTAATACCTCCATAATTCCTGTACTATTCAATGCACAATGTTTTGAGTGCGTAACATTGAATCCTACCGTAAAACGTGATTTATCACTCCAAATAAAAAGTCGTTTCCCAGTAACAAAAGCGTAGTGTTACTAAGTTTGATGTACAGAAAGCTTGATTGACGGCTTCTTTTAAGGCTTCGTTTACGTCCTGTACAAAACTTTCGGCATAAATTCACTAAATGATGGTGAAACTGCATCAAAATCCGTTGAGAAGTTTAGGAGAACAACACGGTAGCACATACAGACACTATAAGCGACCTTATAATAATATGCCTTGATAATAAAAGATGTAGAAGTAGGTAAAATGCCCGCTGTAGCATCTGAAACTCCCCTTGTAACGTCCTAATCTTCACGCTTCGCAGGCGGATGGGTGATAGCAGTAGGTACACCGCTACTGCCACGTAGGACACGATTCCCACTAGCAACCCTCTGATAATCTCTTAATCACCTCTTACAACACCCATGGGAGCTGAAGGGTGGTTTGCGGAGCTGTGGTCGTAGAGAATATTATCTGTGGCAAAAATAAAATGGCTGCGGTTGGTTTTCATGAAAACATTATTTGAGAAAATTTTGATCATTTACGAATTTTAATTAATTATACAAACTACCAGTAGATCTAAATAATAATAAAAATATGGACCAGTATCCAAATGGGAAAAGAATTACAGGGTGACAAAAAATTCGTCCACATCGCTGTCTAAAGGAAAAGTGTCCAGACTGGCAGCATTGCCACGTTGGTTGGCAATGGTCTTTGTCTTTGAAAAATGCTGATTCTTTAGCCAAAAAAAGGCGATATCCCGAATAGGTGGGCACTCGGACCCCATGACCTAAGTGCCCACCACGCCAAACGGCTCAAACACATAAACACCAATTAAGTTATTGTATTTGCAACATTTGAGGGTTTTCAGCACCTGCAGCAGCTGCCCCAGCGCATCAAAAATCATTTAATTCATAACCTTTTTTGTGTCTGTGAAATTAATGTATTTACACAGCGAAGTGACTTCACTTTAATAAAAAAAAAAAAAAAAATCTACTGTGCGATTCTATGACCAAGTACGAGTAACATCAAGTTTGTGAATCTGTCACCAAGTGTTTTTCCACCAAAGAGTTGTCTGAGGTCAACAAATCTACATTTTACATTCATTCTTAAAATATTGAAAAATACTACCATGTGGACAAACACACAAATTTGGACAAAAAAAATCTGAAAGTTGGACAAATTCATGTCAAGTTATTGGCGGTTTTTTAGTAAGTCAAGTTTAGCTTTGATTCACTTTTCATCAGTAACAATTGACAGACTACCCCCAAAATATTGATACAATTATACCCCGGCTTCATGTAGTATCTCAATGTATATCGAGTGTAGTTTGTAGATGCAAAGTGCAAAGAAAAAACTTTAAAATGTATAAAGAACCTAGAATTCAGTATGTACTCCTAGTTCTAACTAGGAGTACAAACTGAATTCTAGGTTCTTTTTATTCAGCATTACGCCCATGTTAATCCATGAAGCTCTTAAGACTAATATAATATTTGAGTGCAGATAGATTGGTTTGCAAGGTCAAGCGCTGCTCTCAACTCAAACTGTCACTTACGGGATATCTTCCGTGATTGTTTATTATCGGGAGCTCAAAGTAATCAATATTCAAGTTTAGTTGTATGCTGTGAAAGCTTAAAACAACGCTGCTCTCATTCCTAAACTCCATAACATCTGAGACTTCTATTGTCATTTTGTGACCTTAAAAAAAAACAGTTTCATTTCATTGAAGTACCTTAAGACAAAATAAAATGAGAATCCACTTATAATACCTGCCCGAAAAAATTAAGACAAAACCAACTGCGCGATTTTTTACCCGACTACGGCGAATCTCAAAAGGAAGGTTATTCTAGTACGTATATTTCTCACTTTTCTCTATAACACATTTGGCATAGGTAGATGGTGAACTCGGCACAATTGCCGTATTAAAAATAGTACCTATAGAACACCAGAAAAACCCATTTAAAAACGGCACAGTTTAGATATTTTGGACTTTCATACCACATTACTATCCCATGACCCACTAACATCTGATCCCAGGTCGCCACCATAGAAGAATACGGGGTGTACACCATGCTGCCGGCGCAGCAGCTCCCCCCCATCAGTCCGTGGCCACCAGACGGCAACCTGCTGGACAGGATGGATGATCTGGCGCACAAAGGTAAAGGTAATGGTGACAATATACCATGACTTCATACTTGTAGCTTTAGTTTGGTAGGATGGTCTTTGTACTGCGCAGTAGTGTTTTAGCATGTATCACTTTTTGACATTAACTTGAATCGGACGAAATTAGTAAGCCAGTGCATTGCTTGAAATGTTTATTTATTTATTTGGTGCACCAACGGCAGAAAATTAAAATCATTTAGCTTTGTTTTCTTTTCAAAATTAGAATTTTTAGCTTTGTTTTCTTTTACGGTACTTACTTCGTTAAAATTCTTGTCTATTGCATAAAAAATGGTTCCATAAATATTTACTTAAACTCAAGTCATTACTTTAACTTGACTATAGATACAAGTGTTAGTTTGCTACGCATTCTAGCAGAGTCTTTATTCCTCATCCATCATGTGGATAAAAATGTAACTTTGATTTTGAATTCCGAACAACACAAGACATTCTAAAATTAGTAATTCAAAACAATTGTTGTTGGTTTTTCAAATATAATATATAAACGGCGCTTTCTAAAACCATGCACTCTACTGCGAAGTACATTGAAGTTCTTAATTCATATTTATTGTGTTATATTAGTAGTCATTCCGCCAATCCGCACCTCCCTCTCTTGGTTGGATGAGCAGAAATACAATACCAATGATTCCCTATGTTTTATTTTTTGTAAGAGAGTCTTGATTAAATTAATACTTTCTGGGCCGAAAAACTAGGTCCAGATTCCAACAGAATATTATCTCTCTTTTTCCCAATATGTATGCCGTCTATAAATAACTGGTGTGACCATTATGAGGTCACCTTTGATCAAATGAGGTCACACTGAAACTGAACATAAACTAATAAGCTGGTAACATCGTAGTGAACCAATTATATTAATTAAAGTAGACCGTAGCATAGAAAATTTACTTCGAAAGCCTTAAATGTTTCTCGTCAATATTATAGTTTTTCACATAGAAACAGGAACCCAGATGGCCATCTTTGTGAATAAATACTCTCACCTAAAAGTAGACCATAGTAAATAAACTATAGAAGCCGAAAAATCCCATCACGTGGAACAACACACGTGATTAATGATGATTAAGAAGTGGTACTGATCTTATCGCTCACTTGAACTCATAGAACCTGGACCCCAAGATATAGTGGCATTTTAGTGGAACAAATTATATCAAGGTCACTTACTTTTTCTAAAAGAAATTGAACCCCAGAAGATGACCGCCATTTTAGCAACTGTAGACCATAGAGCTAAAATTTAGAGGCCCTAAAAGCCCATCACGTGAATCAAAAGTCGTGATTAATTGGAGTAAGCATGGTGCTTGGCCCATGCCTCTCACTTGGACTCATAAAACTGGAGCTCCAGATAGTGATATTGTAGTGTAACAAATAATTATGGCCAGGTCTCTTAGAAATTCAGCCTCAGGGGCCGCAAAAAGTGCCAAGAACTTTCCCTAAAAGAAACAGCCCCAGAAGGAGACAGCCATCTTAGTAACAGTAGACCGTAGAACTAAAATTGAAAGGCCCAAAAAAGCCCATCACGTGAATCAAAACGCGTGATTAATTGGAGTAAGCAGTGGTATGGTGCGGCAGGTCACAGCGGTGTTAACCAGCTCGGCGGGGTGTTTGTAGGAGGCAGGCCGCTGCCAGACTCGACGCGCCAGAAGATCGTGGAGCTGGCGCACTCGGGGGCGCGGCCCTGCGACATCAGCCGCATCCTGCAGGTCTCCAATGGCTGCGTCTCCAAGATACTCGGCAGGTCTGTATGGGTTTTGTAGCTGTGGTAGTGTGGGAGTGTGGTTTTGAGACTAAAGTCTGACCGATATGGAGAGAAAGCTCTTCCCCAATGGTTCGCAACTGCACTCCCGCTCGGTCACTTTTTTCGTAGTATGTAGGTGTGCACCTAGATACTCTTCCTTCTTCTTTATCGTGTGGTTAGTGCCTAAATAAATGCGTATGTATATGGATGGAAAAGCTACAAATTAAACCATGAAAATGAGCTTATCGGTTCATGGTATCAAAATTCTAGCATAAGTACAAGTTGCAAGAGACATCGACACACAAATTGTAACCCTGAAATCTGAACATTTTGCTAGAACCACAAGCGTCGGTTAATTTTTCTTCTCCGTGTCGTTAGCTCTACAGTGTTTATATTTTATTAGTCCAGAACTTGAGCAGCAGCTTTCATAATGTCGATGAATAAAAAAAACAGCAGTTTCATACAATTTGACCGCGTTGGGGGGCCTAGAATCATGAGCTGAATCCATGTCAGCAGTTTGCGCCTCGTTGTCTGGTACACCGTCAAACTGGCTTAGATCAAAATCTTACTGAATGTGGTGTGAATAAACAAGAACCTTGCGTTCAATTTAGAAAAACAGTTATTGCTACAGCATTAAATTTATTAAAAGACTGCTAATATTCTCCCATAAACCACAAAACTTTGAATCGGATAGACCTATCATATCAACAGCAACAACTAACTATAAATAAATAAATAACAATTTTTAATTAGACCCCGTCGTCGTAACCGCAAAGACACAGTCTAAAAAATACCTTGACATATTATAGCTAGATAAAAAGCCGGGCATCTCATGTTACCTACCCGTCACTAGCCTGTGCCGTCACCTTGTGGACAAGCAGTCACGGTGAACCATGGGTCCGGTTGTAACATGGACAGAATAGCAAAAGATAATTTTATGATTGTAGAAATAATATAATAGTCCATCAGCGCCTGCGGTATCCCAAATATTCACAGACGACGGTGAACCGGTCAATAATTTTCCCTCCCTATTAGAACAGAATACTAGCCGGGGTGTAAGCGGATACTTAAGCCGTCAACCAAGCATACATCAAATTAAGTAACTTTACGCAAAAATTATTGCCTGGAAACGACTTTTTTTTTTGGTGAAAAATCGCTTTTTATGGTAGGACTTAATGTAACGCACTCAAAACATTGTGCTGGTGGATGGATTGAATAGTACGGAGGTCGTGGAGGTGTTAAAAGTAAAAATCTAACTTTAAAAACTTGCACTTAAAAAAAAACTTGGAATATTGACCTCCAATGTCTCCGTCTAGAAGGTTCCCAGGTATGGTGTAGAACAAAAAAAAGATCGCAATGACAGGGAGAATAAGTGCCTTTCGGCTTCGTTAAGGGTCATGTTACACCCTTTACAGCACCTCTTGTTTAAGGTAGAATTCTCGACAATATTTTTCACCTCCGCATATAACTCACATCTACTAAACATGTGAACTGTAAATGCCATAGCTTCATAAATCTGTAGTCCTTTTCGGGGTTTCCGGGGTATTGTTTGTGGTCAAACTGATGCTATGGGCCGACTATTAGGGTAAAATCATGCCTGAATTTGTCATGAAACACCTTCCATGTAATTTCCTTAAACCACCTTCTCACTTAACCTATGAAATACTTCAACCATAAACGACATGAGTAGATAGTAGATAGAGACCTAGCTTCAGACAATTGCGTTGCGTGACGACGACCCAAGTGGACAAAGGAACAACCTACCTAACCTAGCGTAATAGATTTCATTTGGAAACTTTGTTTTCTTTTCGATTAGACCACGAAATAAGCATTCTGAAAATGAGTTTTCAATCTAGTCTAAATATAATCTAAAATAAGTAAGTAGGGTAACTCGTTAGGGTTTTACCATACCAATCGATCGTCGATCGAGGCCATCGACGTCGATCGACAGTTTCTACTACAGCAATCAATCGATCGATCGTCGTCATTTCTACAATCAATCGATTGGTGATCGAAGATCAATCGATTGGTGTGGTAACACCCTAAGTCACACTCTTACGCCTTCTTGGATTAAGCGGAATTTATATTCTTTTGGGGCAATAACTCCGGCCGGACGAGGATATAACGTCCAAACATAATGCCTACAAACAATCAGCTGAAATGTAATGGATCAACATAAGTTGTCTAATACAAAAGCCTAATTTGGTAACAGCGTTGGAAGTCGTAACAATGCGTTTGATCAAATTCGTTGCAAACATATCATAGCACGAACGTAAGTTTAGTCTCTGTCGCCTATCTACTCTGGTACCATAAGTACAGTTCTTTCCGGGCCGGTTGCGGTCAGCAATGAGGCGCGGCAGACTATGAGCCTGCGGTGGCGACCAGTTGCTAGAGGTATACCTTACCGCATACCAAGCATAGTTGCGTTCTTTATTGAGTACCTAGTTTAGTTGTAGACGTTAGGTTGCGGTTGATAGATTTAGCTGGGTGATGAGGTTTTTGGGTGTGTAAAAGACAATTTTGTTTCTTTGAAAAAATGTGCAGCGTGGTTTTTGGATTTTCTACCTATCCATATAGGTTAACAATGACTTGGTTAACATGAAATCATTGAGGATTTGGTTTCGGAAACACTTTTACTATTGTGGAATACAATTTGATCTTAATCAAATGGCTCAAAATTAACTTAATTTTCAAGACAGCCAAGAAAGTGGCGTTAATATTTAAGTATCAGTCAAACTCTTACGGACATATTGTGAACCGGCTGCGGACACACCGGACACAGGCAGAAGAAGGAAAGACATCTATTGGCATCGAATAAAACGTAGTACAGATAGTTGAGTACAAGTAATATTTATATGGAGGGGTCCGTGTCCGGGGCTGCGGGACTGTTCGAAAGAGATACCGTGGCCCTGGAACACAAAGGGCGATGAAGGAACATGGATGGGTTTTAGTCAGTAAAAGTCTGTTACTGCCCCCTGCTCAGCCCAGAGCGGGAGGAGTTATTTGATGATTACCAACACGAAAAAAAAAAAAAAAAGTCCGTGTCCGCAGCTAAATCCGTCAAGTTACATACCGGTTAGATTCAACCGTTAATTTAAGGTTCAGAAAAAGTGAAAGGCTCTTGATAACAACAATAGCACTTCCACTACCAAAAAACAATATTAAAAGTCTTCTCTACCGCAATATAAAACGCGCGTCAGCTGGCCAGCAAAGCGAATAAAAAGCGCACTTACCTGGCATCGAACCCGACACCGTACAGTCGCAACCTGATACCGACAGCAGTCTGCCCACCCTCTGGTGAAGGGGACTGATGATATAACCTAGCGGCAGTTTCAGACTACCTAAATTCTAGATTACTTTAAAAAATATTTTGAACATGTAAGAAAGAACATACTAATGCTGCCAGACGCCTTAAAAAATCAAGGTGACAAATTGTTTTACTTTCTACAATAGTATGTACTAGCATTATTCATACTTTAATCAAACTAATTTGATATGAAAAATTACCATTAATTTTTTACAAGGAGTCAGACCGACAATGCTCGTTAGATACGCAGGGTGACATAGCAGGTAGTCACAACCTAAGTTTACCAAAAAAAAAGATAGGTCAGTGGTACTATAAGCCTGTGGACGGTGAGCTATGGGCTAGCTCGCCGTCCGTCCGTCTTATGACGACAGGCCGTGTCGACGGCGCGTTCGTGTTCCACGCGCGCCTCAAAGAGAGTCAGCAAACAGGAAGGGGTCCGTAAGGACCGACGCCTGCCAGGGTTGCGGGACTGTTCGAAAGAGATACCGCGGCCCTGGAACACAAAGGGCAAAGGAAGGAACATGGATGGGTTTTAGTCAGTAAAAGTCTGACACTCCCTCCTGCTCAGCCCAGAGCGGGAGGGGTTATTTTATGATTCCCCATCGGTAAAAAAAAAAAAAGTGGTACTATAAATTTGAGCTGATCTAGCGTAGTATACACGGCAACATATCAAGCTCTACAATCCAGTATATGAATATATCCAGTATAGCAAGGCATCGCTTTGTATAGGTTTCCCGTATAATGAGAGATCCGCTTATACTGGTATTGCATAGCTTGATTGGTCTTCTTGTGTACGCAGATAGTATTTTTTGTTATCATTTCCGTGCAGCCAGTTACACTGCTCTTACTAAAATTGTCCAACCCTTTATATAAACTCTGATTATTGATATACATAACTGCTTATTTTTTATTTTTTATGTTTTTTGTTTTCCGAGGTATCTTTTTAATTCGAAGTGTTTGTAATGTATCAGTTTTAAACTGATGTATGAATCCTAAAAATATTACTGATAAGTATATTTTAAAATAAAAAAAGACTCATTGAACCTTTTATGAACCCATTTTTTAATCACAGGTATTACGAGACGGGGTCGATTCGACCCCGTGCGATCGGGGGCTCAAAACCACGGGTAGCAACAGCCGAGGTGGTCAGCAAGATAGCCCAGTACAAGAGGGAGTGTCCTTCGATCTTCGCGTGGGAGATCAGGGACCGTCTGCTCAGCGAAGG
This sequence comes from Eugnorisma glareosa, assembly GCA_947578425.1. Taxonomy (NCBI): domain Eukaryota; kingdom Metazoa; phylum Arthropoda; class Insecta; order Lepidoptera; family Noctuidae; genus Eugnorisma; species Eugnorisma glareosa. The sequence goes on along the minus strand of OX387960.1, from coordinate 9,506,788 downwards.
AGTCTGTACTTCGGATAATATACCTAGCGTAAGTGACCTTTTCATACAAATACTATTGAAAAAGTTGTGAAAGCTTTATAAATGTATTTTTTCTTTTATGTTATTAATTTTGAACTGGGAACAAAATTTTATCTTTTATCTCAGTCTAGATCACTGAGCAAAACGTATTTTTAGGGTTCCCTACCTCAGTCAGCATAAACGGAACCCTTATCGGATCACTTTGTTTTCCGTCTGTCTGTCTGTTCGTCTGTCAAGACCCTTTTTCTCAGGAACGCATGGTGGTATCAAGCTAAAATTAATATCAAATACTGCTTAGTACCCTCGGAGCAGTGAAAAAATCAAACTTGTAAGTCAACGCGACCAAAAGATGTGACTGTTTATGTCACATATTTTGCAATTTCACAAGGGAATAGGGCCTATAGGGTACTTCCCGTTAACCTAGAATCATGAAACTAGAAAACTGAAAACCGGAAATATGTAGTTTAATAACAAAATACCTACACGTTTACTGTCGGTTTTTTTCTCGTAAATTTAATTAAGTTTCCTAATTATACACCCACCTTTATTTAACACAACCATATCTTCAAAAATATCGAGATCAGACAGTTACACTTTACCGAAACGCCTTTCAGAAAGTATGAAAAATACGAAAGGGCGCCTCGTAAAATACAATGGGGTACAGAACAACCCCAGCTATACGTCCGCTATATACAGGATGCTATAACGCCTTATCTTTCCCTGGCACTATACAGGAGTCCCCTGTCTCCCCCTCTCCCCACCACTTGGCGGCAAAACAATATGACGTTATAACTTTTTTTTCTTCATTTTTTTCCCTTTTTTGAATACGGGGCGCTCCCTTCAGACGTCGATACGTCTTCCGTTATAGAGGCTGCTCTTTAGAGAGATTTTTTATTGAAAAAAAACAATGTAGATTATATTATTTTCTATAAAATACTGAGGCATGTTTTTTATCGAGAAAAAATTAAAATCAGAGTGTGAAACAAATCCTTACCAAATTAACATACGTATTTTAAGCAAAAATGTTGAAATGCTAGAACATTCTGAACTAAAATCTTACATTGTTAAAATTGAGGAAAATCCCCAGCTTCACATAAATCCACATTTTAGCTTCATTTCGTAACAGTAACTCTCAGTTTTTACATCTTTTTTACTTTATAGTCTAGCTTTTATCAAGTGAATGTTAAGAGCGAAATACTGCCATGAATGCTAACCAGCCATTTACCTAACTCTTTCATAGTTATAAAAAAGCTACAAAAACATAAAGACGCTATAAAAGTTAACGTAGCGCAAAAGATACAGTAATAACACCGAGAATCTCGCAAAAAATTACTCCGGCATTTTTACGACTTGTACCACTGACTATTTATACAACACCCTTTAGCAACTAATGTCGCCCTCCCGAATACTTAACATAAATTAATTAAGATATTCGCACAATCATCCTGTTGGTGACGGTTTTAAGAAAAAATGAAAGAACATTAAGTACTCTCACCGAGAAATATCGGGAAAAACATAAAAACCGAAACAGAGGGAAAATTCTGAGACGGAAATACATATTTTTAATGAGTGCGAAAGAGTTGGCACGCTATCTCTTTTTTGCCACCGTCTAAAAGGGGGAAGACGGGGCGATTTTGACACGACATGAATAAAGAAAATATGAAGGCTTTTGTTGCCGTAAAAATTCCAGTACAGGGGATAAAGTCTTTAAGTTATCAGAGGGTACCGTTACGGATCGCAGATATACATGTATAACCAGGTAGGCATAATATCGAAGTGAGGGCGTCTGATGTCTGCGTATTTATCGAATATCGGGTTATATTGTGTTTACGTGGATTGTTTAAGAGGTGCTTAAACGTTGAATATATTAACGTCGAGGGATCGATTTGGTGGCGAAACGTCGCTTTTATTAAATCTGACGTGAAAGGTGAACGTTGTTTTAATATTCGAGTTTATTATAACTTTGAGTGCAATCGAAATGGAAAAAAAATATGTTTGTATTATAAAGAGCTTAAGCAAACAAAAGCGACTGTCGCTAAGTCTTTACAGTAACGACCCTCAACAAAAAAATATAACGATACTAGACCTTGTTAACTATTCATACTACTATTAATATTATTCGCAGTTTAAAATTGCATTCTAAACACACGACATTAAAGTCTATATTTATTTATTGACGTAAAATATGTGGTGAGAGGGTCAATTGTCGTCACAGGGTCATATCGCGTTGGAACATGCGTTCCCGTAGCAAATCACTTCCGGGCCACTAAATTCAGGCCAAATTAATGCATTTAGCACGCTCCCCGGCCCTTTAACTGGGGATGACAACTTTATTTCATTGTATCGCGATATTTTCTTGTCACTTTAACATCAGTGACGGGGACATTGTGATTTTTTGCTGTTAATGTCGACTTTTGGTTAAATGAATCATATTTCATATAAATGGCGTACTGTTGAAATAAAATTCGTGTCATTTGACTTACTTAACTACTTTTACTTTAAATTGATGTCGTTTGTCACAGCGTCAATAATGGCGATGGAACTTTCAGATTATTATTATCCCCACGTTTCATAAAATCATAAGGTCTGTAAGTTTGAGACTATATTTGACTATTCTATTACCAAAAATAAAACTAAATAAAAACAAAACACGAAAAATATTCACCAACAGCTTTATTGTTAATATCTAGCTACAACATCCAATTTCCACGCTATAACAAACTCAATAAATAGCTCGTTCAAAACACTGATTTAAAATATCATTACGGATCATATCTGAGATTTCGATCTCAGGGGTTGGGAATATATCGGCGCGGCAACAAATTGTAACAAAGGAGTCCGGCAAAGAAGATTATCGGAGATGACGCGTGCCTCGCACGTGACATGCATGTGGCCGATGATAGTGCCATCCACCCTACACATTTCTAACCATTCGAAAACCTACCTTACCGCATTAAAATAAGGCTTATTTATATGTGGTGATAGTGTTTAAGTAAAGTCACAACTACTGACAAGCAGAAATAGTTTTTATTCAAAAACTTTTCGGCACAATTTCGCGTGAATGAAAAACTCATAAAAGTTACTTCAAACTAAGAAGTGTTGGAGGGAAATTAATACCACAATTCAAAGGATTTAAGGCTTACATTGATGTTGAGTGCGTAATCGGAAGAGCAAATAAATATATTTGGCGGTTGTCTTTCTGTCATGTGCTGCTAATATTGTTGTCACTTGCAGAAATACCTTTGGGGTATCGTGGTACCCCATAGTTTTTGTGATGTTATTAATCGCATTTGTAATTAAAAGTTACAATTTCGCATTGAAATTACTGCAGGCGTTTGACATTGTATAAAATATCGAATTTACCGGTATTTATTTAAATTCAAGAGAGAAATGTCAAACTATGGGACTATTAGAAACTATGGGTATAAATAAGTACTGAGACTGAAATAATAACTAAGACTGAAATAAGCTACCTAAAAGCTGTTGAAAAACGAAACGCAGAGTAAGCATTACTTGTCTACTTCAAATTGAACTCACTACGACTGAGAACAAAACATGGCATTACGCGTTTTTTTTATGGAACTTCGGTACAATTGCCTTCATGTTCACCTTGAACTAAATTGCATTATTTAAGTTAAACCATTTCATGTTCTTTAAACTATTTTTCTCTCTATCTTTCTAATTATTTATCTATTTTTCTTTTATTTTTTTTTATTTTTCTGTCTATTTTAGATATATTTATAGATTGTATACACCATTAATGCTCATTCCTATGAATTGTACCTGTGTTTACCACTATTCGTATATTGGCTTTAGGCTGCTTAGTCGGCTGATTGTGCCCGACTGGCCGCGGTTGGTCGGGCTTCCTCTCCCATCCCGGAGCATGTCTTTCCTCACAAAATCGTGCCCCCTGGTGTATCCGGCTTGTCCGGGTCAGGCTTGCTCCTGGCTGGGTGTGGTGCTCAATCATCATCATCATACATAGTTATTAAGTAAAACAAAAACTATATTTCTTCATTTTCAAGCGTCATTGATTCCACATATTCCATTGAAGATTTAAGCGCCTATAGCGCTCAGTATATCCTCCTAAATTCATCTCAAACATATTTATTAGTCGCACCCCCGCTAACCCGAACCGGTTAATTACGAGGTTTATATACTCAATAAAGTGTTATATACGAATAACTCCCCCTCCCACCCCCGCACTGCACCCCTTTGACCCCCGCCGAGCAACACGTGTGTGATACCAATATTTGATGTTAAGCACCTACTTATTAGAATGATTTGGAGTTTTAGACGTGGGTGTAGATTTTGACGTTGTCTGAGCTATGGAATCGAAAATTGATGACCAAGTTGGCTAGAATTAGTATTTTATTCAGCAACTTGCGTATATGTTTACCGTAAAACTATCAATAATACAGGGTGGTCATTCTGAACAAACCCTCCCTCCACATAGAAATGTCACCGCTAATAAAAAAAATCTGCTATTTCATACATTTTGACGACGTAGGATTGCACTTTCGTAGAAAACATAAGATTTTTACTGCCGATGAATAACTTTCTTATTTTGGATGCATGTGCGGGAGAAGAAAAGAAGCAACAGTATTTTTATTTTTGTAACTGTACTATCATAAAATCACATGACCTACTAAAACGTTAACTCACCTTAAAATCCGCGTCCACGCTTAAAAGAGACCACACTTTGCTCACAATTCTCGATTTGAAATTTATTTATTGGTACTTACTTACTTACCAGCCAGTTATTCTGAATTGGTAACTGTACTTGTGAGTTCCGATAGTAAATGTTTCAATTCAGTATGCCTCTTGGCAAAGGCCTCTTCTAGCTGCTTCGATTGAAGACTATTACGAGCTACTCTCTTCCAGTTAGGACCTGCAGGGAGTTTTAGTTCTTGAATAAACAGTTTTCTTTCTTTGTTTCTTTTTTTCTTCCCATCTCCTTCGTTGTTTTCCCCTGCTCCTTTTACTATTTCTGGGATACCAGTCTGTTGTTAATTTATACCACTTCTCCTGGTTTGCTCTCATCATATGGTCTGTCCATGTTTGCTGGTCAATTCTGATTAAGATATCCATCACTTTGGGTTTACTTTTACGTTGGTCGTTTCTTACTTGCTCTGCTTTATTTGTTCCTGTCATTTTGTGTCTTGTTTTTTTTTGGTAATTCAGTCTCTAATCTAGCTCAAAATCTAGCTTGAAACGTAAAAATCCAAAATTAAGCCAAGCATTGCTCTAGAACTTAACCCAAAGAAAGGAAATCTGCATGTGTTAAAACAATTAGATCAAAACCAAATAAAAAGCCCAAAAAAAATAAAACGCAAAACGCTCAGAGTACAGTTCACAAAAAAAAAATTGACGTTGTTACTTGTTAGGCCAGCGATAGGGTGACAAGCGAAGCGCGATAAGTATCGCTTCGGCTCGCAACGCCACGTGCGTCCTAAGCCGGGATATGCAATTTTTATATTATCCTCCTCTTATTATTATTGCCGTACAATTTTAGTGTTATTAAGTGTTTTATTTTTTGGAGAGGAATATTGAACGTTTGTTCGATGAAGTAAGATGTTTATTAATCTTTAGGTAGCAAACTCATTATCATTGAAATGTGTGGTAATATTGAATATAACCACAAATTTTCTGATGCACGCTGAATAACTACGGTTGTTTATGTTTTTAAACTTTCATGGTCACCAACATTATCATTAACACTAGAAACGAGATATTTACCATGTTTACTGATGTTTTTTTTTTGTTTTCATCAGTAAACATGGTAAATATCCCGCTTCTAGTGTAAATGATAACTACGGTTGTGACTACTGAGACACACCTTTGTCATCGTTTGAGTTTCAGGAAGAGTAGTACATGAATAAAAAAATCAACAATCAGCAATGCATGCAGTACACTCAGTTTACATTCAAACGCATTTCCATTTTCTTAATAAACCATAAAGCAACTACATATAAAATACGCGTCTGTATGTAGGTACCTATGTATGTAACAGATTGCATATATTAGCACAAAATCCCACCGCGCTGCCGGTCCGGACCGGACGGATGACGCCGATCCCCCCTCCTGATTTCGGGGTAGCGATAGCATTAACAATCATCCATCAATTAATGAGTATTTATTTACCACAGATTATAAATGACCACAGATTAATAAAGCATATTTGTAGATCTTTGACAGTCGTTACAGGTAGTCAGTGACCTGAAAGTCTGACAACCAGTCGTACCAAGTACTAACTGGGCTGTGGAAGTCAGATAGGCAGTCGCTCTATGTAAACTAATAGTTTTCAGCTGCATCCGTAAGACTGGAAGCCGACCCCAACATATTTAGAAAAAGGCTAAGCAGGTGAAGGTGATTTACTAGACACAGAGGCAATTAATACTAAATTAATTATTAATACTCTGACACCTCACAGCACCGTCAAATATATTATAATCAGAAAACAAGTTCGATTCAGTACAATACAATTTTCTTTCACCGTTCCATGTTTATCAAGCGATAGGTCTGAAAAAACAAATTCTAAACGAACGTTTTGAACCACAAAAAAAAAGTTTTGTTAAACAGTTTTTTTAAATAATAGTAAGATATAACTTAACAAAACTTAAGTTTATTCTGCTGTCCGTACCCCAGTTCCCTTGATCTGTAGCAATATTAAATAGCGATAGCATCACAGATATTAGATAAGATACCATTACAACAACTTGTTCAGACATATTGGGGTATTTTGTAGTATTAAACGATTAGTGTGAGAGAGGGAACGATGTAGATTATTTATTGAGAGAGACCTGTATGAATGTTAAGTAGGTTTTAAACGTGATTTATTGCGTTTAATAGAGATGTTTGTGTATTGATTCACTTCATTTAGTTTCATATACATTTTTTTTATATACCTATAAAATACAATATTAAAAAAAATATATATATTATGTATATTGATTTTATTATTTGTGTTTTTGTTTTTTCAACCAAAGAAAAAAATGAGGAGGTTGTCACAACACTTATTGCATATATTTCTGCAGATTACGTTTTTATTGTAAAACCGTGTTTGTTATTCCGTATTAAATCTGTATCTATTTACTTGGCAATGTGTCTGAATATGCGTGCCTATTACATTCCCCATAGAAACCTGTATTTTAAGCAAATAAATTATTCTTATTCTTAAACAAATAAATATTGAATTAACAAAACAAAAAATTACTATTTTTTTTTGAGGTCCCATTACGAACCTGCTTTGTAAACGTAACGTAAATTCGCCGATTTTTAATAAAAAATGAAAATACCCCATAGCATTGTAGTTAAATTGTTATCAACAAGCACAATCAGTATCAACCATTGATATGTATAAATTCTTTAAATTATGAAAACATTATATGTGTAACGAGTATTTTTGATTTAAAATGGTATGCACATCACTAGAGTCAGCCTAAAATAGCTGCAACCTTTAAAACACAATGGTTTACATAAAACAACCTCAAAACTTCCACTTTCACTCCTAAGTCCAAACTGACATTATACATAAACAATACCTATATAAATCTACATAAAATCCCCAAATTGTAAGTTTGAGGCAGTGAGTGTTCTCCACAAGGCATTCTTAGGGCGCTCTCGGTCGGTTGCACATCAAACGCTTGCTCCAGTCATAATCAGATGTTTAGGCTTTCTTTGATAACCGACATTAGCGTCTTAACGGAATTTAATTTGTTTTCACTTGTCGCACAAGTTGGGTTCTCTGATGTTAGCTTGAGATGAGAGGAGAGAACTTAGCTTTATGGATTGAGAGCTTAAAATGGGTGTTGTTTTTAGATAAGGGTGCTTTGTAACTGGATTCGCCATGGACCTCGCTCGTGTAGACTAAACTGTACTATAGACACGTCATTTTAAGAGGTTTGGGACAAGCCCGCCACACTATATTAACCAACAACTCATGAAAGCCAGAATCAACAGTGGCGACCACCAGAAAAGCGCTGAGACAATGAAGCTCGACAAAGTCCCAGAGAAACAATTTAATTGATTTGGATACCGCAACGAAATTAATCACAAAAGAATAGTGGAGGAGTAGGAAAAACATAGTCTCCACTTCCCTCCATATCAGCAGGAGACAGAACAAAACAAGGCCAATAGGCACAAAGGGACGTTCACAACGGCGATAAGCCCAGTTTCCTTGCACCACAGATAAATATTATAATTAATATTAATGGATGGTAGTAATTTTTAGAAGTTTTGAGCTGAGTGTAACAACGAATAAGCGTCATTTTTAGACAGTTTCATTCTTCTAGATAAGCTTGAACCGCAAAATAAATACTAAATGCGACTAAACATGTTTAACACATCATTCTGTCTCTATCATCTTCAAATAATATACAGACACAGAACAATGTTTTAAATGAAACCTTTGTCTGGAAAGCGCGCGCGATCTAAAGTAAAATTATCTAAAAAACAAAACACGGGTGATGTCGTTTTCTTGTGGATCCGCGAAGTTTAGCAAGCTTGCGCGGATCCACGGTACACGGTAAAAGGAATTAAGGGTTTCGTGGTGCAACTGGGCCTTGTTAGTCAACCACATTAAACTTCGTTTAACAAAATGAATCGTTCTGTAACAGCAAATTGCACTCACATAATGGTAGTTTCAAAATGTTGGCATTGTGCTAAGTACCCATTACTTGAAAGCCCAAAAAAGTAGTCATAGTGCGTACATTACATTCACACACCCACATTTTTCTTTCATCACCAAACCACAGCTTCAGCTGATTTCAGTTGGCTTAATACGAATGTAAATTAACCGACACAGTTTAAATTTAAATCCTCATGCAATCGGATACGCCAATCAGTAAGCTTTAAATAAAGCTAGTGATATCAAATCAGTGCCAACACGATTTGTTTATCAAACGAGGACTAAACAAGTGTAGTCGTTTAACTAAAATCTTGTTTATGCACGGTGGGGTGGGTCCGTACCCCAGGCTGTCGTACTCACACATATGTTGAGAGTTTTACGCAGTTTTAATTTTAATCCCTCTACAGTGCATGTAGGATGTGTATGAATATTAAGTGGTTTTGATTAATGTTTTTTTTTAAGGTAGATGGATTGTAGTGTTGCAGTGGATGTTTTGACCCGAGATACTTCATTATGCAAAGATTTCGACTAAACTTCTTGGTACTATAATTTTGTCGCTATTTTTTTCGATAGGTCGGAAAAGCTATTCTACATAGCAACATACATTGTGAACGGAAAAAAGCCCCATTCACACTACACAGTTAAATTAATAAAAGAAGGAAAAAAATTGTCTGTATGAAATTTAACAGATTTATATAATCGGTAAACATACATTGTTAGAATGACTTGCCTGATAAGTTAACCGACTTTTAACGTATCTGGCAGATAATTTCATCTACGGAAGTGAATTAACGTACGTTTCACTGATTCACAAATTAGAACAAAGGTAGAACAGCAGACAACAAGACACAGTACCTACATCAGCATCTGCCTAGCCTTTTCCGAATTGAAGGGCTCGGCTTCCGAATGTCGGATGCAGCTGAATACCAGTATTTTACATGGAGCGACTGCCTATCTGACCTCCACAACCCAGTTAGTACTGGGTTATATGATACCCATTGGTAAAATTGGTTGTCACTTTCAGGCCACTGACTACCTGTAGCGACTGTCAACGATCTACAAGCCGGGACCAACGCAACGGCTTAACGTGCTTTCAAAGGCACGGAGTAAACTCTGTATGTAATAGGTAAACGCCCACGGCGGCAAACGGCAAATTATCCAGAACATTACTCCTCAATTCACAACACCGCGTTATTTCCTGACCAATACCAATTAAAATCTTTAGCCAAGCATCGTATCCTGACCACGAAAAGCTGATTTAGTTCGCCGCAAAGCATTCAATATCGGCCATTGGGCGGTGGGTAATTGCGGCCGGCCGGTATTGGCAAACATTCGCACGCCGCGGTCCGCGGCTAGGCCCATTCATTAGGCAATCTAGATTAGCATTCCAAACGGCCGTTGTGTTTAGGCTGGCCGAAATTATGGCCCTTGTAAAAGGTAATGTGTTTGTCAACTGCAGGTTTGCTGTGGTTCTCGCAATTTGTTCTGCGTGGCTGTTTTTGATATCTGTGTGTGCATAGTGTTTCTGCTCTATTCACAGTCTCAAAGTCCCAATTGTTTTGTAAATTATAGAAAAATAAGGAAAACGAGTTTAAAAAAAAAACCTATCAATAGTATGCTACGCCGTAGCCCGCAGTCTAGGCCTACGGTTCAGAAGAACTAAGTAAATGGTAATTATGAAACTAATGTTGGTCCTAGTTTCTTATAAATGTTGACATAAAACATAATAACTTAACCGCATGGTCTACACATTATCTGCTCATAGTGCATCGAGCTAATCATTAATTTTCGAACACAAAACAAAAATAGCACGTGAAACACAGAAAAACAACGGCTACACAAAACTTTAAAAACATCCTCCAACAATTTCACAGATGTTAATACTACCCCTAAGCGTAGAAAAAACAGTTGACAGCGCGAAATCGTCACCCAACCGATAATAATAGTTTGTGATGTACAGTCCTTTAACAAATATTTTACCTTTGACAGCTGCAGTCCAACAGGAACCTTATTTCCACGTAAATAAAGTTCACTATAATTTTGAGAGACTTGTCAGTGATAACTACCTTACAGCTACGAGAATAAAGTTCATTTTCATTGACGAGCTGTACAAGGGCAGTGGAAAAGTGTAAAAGGTCTGTAAATCAAAATTCATAGTGATTATGACCCTAGTGAGTTATGAGTTATTAGGGAGCCCACAGATTCACAAGAGACCCCACTTGTAATAGTCTTGTATGTCTAAATGACTCGTCGATGTGTTGCCACCTTTGTATTTATGAATGTAACTGGATTTTAATGTTGCCATGTTGTAGGGAAATATGGGATTGTGAGATAAATTGATGATGTGAGTAATTTTTTATATTTTCTATAGATCTGGCCATCTTTGTAAATTAGTCGTAGGATTAGTAAATAATAAAGCAAAGTACTCGTAAAGATATCTTCTGATTCAATATTTGAATATAAGTGGTTCATTACTAATATTCATGAAGTAGATACTCGTATACCTAATGGAAACTTATGAGTAGATAACGTAATAAAATATTCTTATTACAAGATTTAATATATACCTACATTTCAATGCCAAAGTTAGCCCAAAGTCGAATATAACATGTCATTTAATTCTCACTTATAACTACAAACTTCGTTCTAATCTTGAAAACCTCAAATAGAACATAGCTTAATTTACATTAAACCTCAAAATAACCATTAAATAAAACAAACTCGATTCTTATTTTAAAAATAGTTGTAGACAATTTTTTCTCCGTTAGAAATAGGACTAATCCTCGCATAACCTAGCCGCATGGTTTGCGCACAGCTGCATAAGGCTGTCCACTCCGTCCTGCTCGATCCCCACTGCTATTTATTATAATTTTATGCGGCGTCCACGCTTCCCATCCCTTTGTGTGCTAAACGATGTCCTTGTCGCCTTTTTGTTGTTTCGAGGGGTATTAAATGTAATAACACACATCGAGATCTCTTCTCAATGGTAATGAAGTTTTTTCGCCACTTGTGCGATATGATCGCAGTGTCAGTTGTCTATAATTACAGTTTTGTTTAATGCGGTTTCGTGTTACAATGGGGTTTGTGGTGTTTAAAATTATTGGTTTTATTAGAGTATGTTGTTAGTTAGTATTGTCATTTTGAATGTTGTTTACGAAATTGGCAGGGTGTAATCGAAAATGGTGTTGATTTTATTAGAATTTTATTCAAGCTCCCAGTGTAATTCCTCTCATATGCAGTGATTTTCTGAGAAATTCTTGCTTATTATAACTAAATAGTGAGGAAACGAAGTCCATGTTTTTATGGATTTTGAAAGGCTAAACCCCGTACGATTTCCGGTTTGTTAAACGAAGATGCTTGCTTGCTTCTATAATTAAATTGATAAATTCAAGTTGAAAAAAGAACAAAAAAACAAGTCGTTATAATTTACTTTCTTGTGTGTTACAGTTACTAACAATACAAAACAAAAAAGAACGAAACTTTTTATAAAATAAAGAAAAAAAACCGTTAAAAAGTTGTCATTCTGATTCACTCGAGCGTTCATCCCCGTGCCGATTGTAATACTACACACTATTATATTATTTTAATAATAATAATTCCGACTATTATTGTCATTAAAATCATTATTATCGACTCGAGACCGGTTCGCCAAGTAAACACAATTGACTTTTGCCATTTGGTTGGGTCACAAAGATTTAGTTTTTAATTATATTGACCCCAGTATGTTTTCACTTCATTATTTTGCCATATTTCACACTCAAAACTATTCTAATGTTTACAATGGGAAGTGCTTTTGAGCCAATTTTTATTTTTTGTTTTATTTCTTTTTTTAATTTGCTTTTAATAGTAATTATTTAACCCTCTTTCACAAGTTTGCGGTAAATAAAATGGAAGGAGAAATGGAAAATTAATTACATATTTTTAGATTAAACTATCTAAAAAGATGTAATTAATTTTCCATTTAGAAATGAATTATTTTGAAAGTAAACAGAGTGTCATGTTTTTCGTTGTGTTTGTGAATAGTGTAATTTTTAAACTGCAAGTTCTGAAAAATACAGTACGTTCGCAATTATCTATAATTAGCGCCTCGGCTTCGCACGGGTGCAATGTTATACATATAAACCTTCCTCATGAATTACTCTATCTATTAAAAAAAAACCGCATCAAAATCCGTTGCGTAGTATTAAAGATCTAAGCATACATAGGGACAGACAGCGGGAAGCGACTTTGTTTTATACTATGTAGTGATATAAATCATTAACTTCTAACCAAGATCTTTTTTGCAAAGAACTTTTATTCATTGGGTTTTCTACAAAACGGAAAATATAGCGCAGTCTACAATGGAATATTTATTTTCTGCTTTGCTTTATTCCAAAAAGGTCCATTCTAAGTAGGTATCTCATTATTTCATTATCGTATATTTTTATTACCATAAAAATTATTTCGTCACACGCCACTCCCTATTATTTTATAGTGACTAAACGTGTCAAGACACCCGTATCTTCACACAAATGTATAATATAAACATAAATCAATAATCAATTTTACGCCAACGAGGACGGTCCGAAGTATTTTTGTCGGGATTTTATTATTCTGGCAACACATCTAGTGGAAAATCGCGTCCTGCCGCCATGACGGGGAAAACGCGGGAAAGTCACACTTATTTTTGAATGTAGAATGTAACAAGGAGTTTGTATGCTCCGATTGATGCTTGCTTAGCGTGAATTTGATGTTTGGTCACTTGATTTACCTGTTGTCCGTTGTTTATTTGACTTTTTAAGGTAATAGTGTATTGACTTCATTTTGTATATGAAGTAGCGAATGTACCTAGGTTAACATGAGATGAGACTAATACTCATTGTCATTGTAATTGCTTACTGCAGTGTGCACCACTCTGGTAATATTGCCCGATAATAATTGAATAATATTATTAACTCAATGCCAACGTTCAAGTGTCAGATTGCGACTTCCTTTCAACCAGTAATAAAATCAATCAAGTCGAAAATCTCCGAAAACATTTGGACGTCAACATTTCAATTTATCGTCAAACAAGACAACTTAGAGGCATTTACACGAATCACCCCACCTATGAGAACTAATCATAAATCTCTGCATATCATTTCACCCTCAAACGACTTCGAATACACTATTGTAGGTCGAACACATCGTCTTAAGTTAATAGAGAGCAATATTGAGTGCCAACAGAACCCCCCCGCAGCGCCACAAAGCGCAGACGTATTGACAAACTGCCTATAAGTCTCAATCAAACAATGCCATTTATGAACTCCTTACGTTATTGACCTATTTCTTTACCATAATAGAACGACAATTAAATTTAAATTTCGAATCGTGGGAATCACTCGAATTAACTGCAGTTTTGACTTTAGCTGTCATCGAGTATGGGCGGGAAAGTTTTTTTTTTCTAAGGTTAGGGAGGCGGTGTCGTGGTTTCCACGGGGCGGTCTGCGTTCGCTTTCTTGTCCTGCAAATCTATTGTCGACAGATGAATTTATTGTTGTTTTGCACTTCCTTATTTAATTTATTTATGGGTCACTTTTTATTTTGTATTATTTCATTAACGCAGCGTCGTGTATTAAAGTATAATACGTTCACAGAGCAATCGCATTTTGCTTGTAGTTAGTTCTATACATCTATACAAATAAATAAAATTGAAATGTCTGTTTGTAATATCAAAATAACAGCTTTTTACTGAATGCATATTCTGGCTCTTGTGATACAGGAACTCCTAGTACAAGAGCCAGGGCTACACTGATGTTTGAGCAATCACTTGTCAATAAAGATTTTATTATTATTTTCCTTTATTCATTTACATACATATAAATTACATTTTTAAATATTTCAATCTCAAAACAAAAAAACAAAAAACATTTAAAAATATAAAAGTAGTAGCCCACTGGTATCGGGAACAGGGTCGAAGCTACCGGTGGTCAGGGCTCCAGAGAGAGGAACCTCCTAACAATACGAGCCGTGTCCAGGAGTACCGCTTTCTGAATTATTATTATAATTATTTACATGAAAGTATATGCGGTACTTATAACTAAAACACATTTTTTGTCTGTCTGTTTGTTCCGTCTAATCTCCGAAACGGCTGGACCGATTTTGACGGGACTTTTCTGGACTGGCAGATAGCTGATGTTTTATGGTCTAACATATGCTACTTTTATTTTAGAAAAATAGTTAGGGTTCCGTGCAAAAGAATAAAACCCTTGAAATCGGTAAATAAAAATAATTTCACGCGAACAAAGGTCGCGGACAACAGCTAGTTATATTAATAAACAACCATTCAGAAAATAATGTATTTGATATCTCTGAATTATCAATAACAGAGGATTTCTGTGAATAAGTACATTATTTAAAACAATATCCGCTTACTTGAAATCTTTCTAAAGATCGAACAAACCACGTAGATAATAATTAGTTTCAGCATTTCTTTCACTGACCTATCTCCAACGGATCAAACTGCACCCCAGTAGAACGCCCACAGCGCGCGTAAAATTCAATATCAAATATTTTCCTTACAAAAATAAAAGAAAACGCATGAAAGAGCAAAACAAACATGCACTTCAATTTCGAAAAATTTCGATTGCCACGCACAAAAAGTGCCAAAGACAAAAGAGTATAATCAATGCAGCGAATAGACGAATAGAGGTGCGCATTTGTTCGCTTACGTTCGCAAAACGGCGTGATATCAAGGAGTCTTTACTTTCTAGTGAGGAGTCACTGACTCACCCAAAATATTGACTCGCAAAGTGCCGACTTTTGAGCACAATAGACACAGCAGGTTGCCTTTTGTAGGGGACCCTTCTGTAGTTACACAATACCGGAGTAATGCACTGCTTTTTATTTTTTGCACATTAAAAATTGTGAGTGGAGTAAACGAGCTTTGGATGGAGGAAAATGCCTTCGGCTTATTCTTTTATTAAAAAAATACGGTTTTATTTAATTAATACATAACTTTTAACTAAATACATAACTTTTTTGTTTGAATAAAATATATGAAATACCAGCCTAATATTGTCCCACTGCTGGGCAAAGGCCTCTTCTCAACAGAGAAGGCACAAGCATTGATCACCACGCTCGCGCTTGCTCAAGACGGGTTGGCGATCGACTTCAGACTTTTAAAAGTCCAAGTTTCCTCACGATGTTTTCATTCACCGATGTCTGTGATGTCCAAGATAAACTTAGAAAGTAGGTAGGTATATGAATTAAAAAAGTCACAATCGGCACAATTATCAAATTGAAAAAGAAATTGCTCGTGGGGAAGTCTCAACACCTGAAAATCGTGAAATAATAATATTATTCATTACTTTTTTATATGCCTCGTTATCCGTTACATTCTTAGGACACAACAAATAAAAAAAACACAAATTCAATACTTAAACACAAAAGTACCAAAAAAATCATCACCATTAATAAAAATCTTAAGCAGCAATCAGAGAAATCGAATCGATCAATAAAGAAGAGAACCCTCTATTTGCGCGTTCCGTTTTACCTACACAACGCTCTGCGCTTTACAAGATGGGTCTCGCTAAATAAAAAAAAACGCTCTCTAAGCTTATTGAAAAGTATTCTCGCCCTACGTTCACGGCGTCTGAGCAAATATAAGATAATTTTCGCGCTTCACCTCACCCGGTATTTAGGGGGCACCTTTCATACTTTTTACTGTGCCGTTTGATAGGTACCAACACGACACGGAACGTTCTAATGTAATTTATTTTGTATTCAGTATGCGTCGCGAGTTCTGCCGCCATAAGGAAAAAAGACGTATCTAACATTTTTTTCGAAATTGAGTTAAATACATATTCGAAATCAGTAAAAAAAATGGCATCCACCACTATTTTTATATTTCGCATAAATTAGACGGAACCCTATAAATCTTATTTTTAAATAAGACGCATCTGCGATATGAATCAAATATTACTAAACAGAAAAGACATTTCTGACGTACACTAAGTTGAAAAAACGCATTTGAGTAGACGCGTCTTATTTGTTTACAAAATATTTAATTCATCTTAAAATGAAAAGACACTTCTGCATGGTCATAAGAAGAAAAGACTGTTCTGCGTAGATGTGCCTTTACAGCTTAGTATTACGAAAAGTAGGCAGGCGCAAGTGGCAGTAGTGCCTTTTCTACTTAGTATTGCTAGTTGTGCGGGGTGAAGTGGGGTTCGCGGTTGGAATACTGCACTTCAGTTGCGTCCAGACAGTCAGAGCGACAACACGCGCGCGCGGCTCTTCGAGTTATAACTACGGAAAAATCGTAAGTCAACTTCTTCGAATTATTATTTATGTATAATTAAACATACTCATGAGTGATTTAAGATTAAATAAACTGCAAATCTATCAGGTGACACTTACCAAATAAATACATACCTACTTTTGTGTTAAAATATTTGAAAATTTAATAAATCTGTTAGAAATCAACATCATAACTAGGAAAACACTTTTGTCTTGAATTTCTTTACACCGTTGAGTACCTACCTATTATAAAACAATGAAGAGGTTTGCTGTTTATACATTTATACCTTTTTTTATTATTACCATAATGAGTTTGTTTGTAGTAAGTAAATTTTGTTCTTCAACATCTTTTTTGTGTGCTTGCCTGGCTGATGTATATTTTTGCCACTGTTAGGTTACATGGAAGATATAAAATTTACTATTTTGAGCGTGCTCCCGTGTGTAGTGGGATATGGAATTTTGTATTTAGATTTAAGATTCTATATCTTTCAGTTTTTTCATTTCTTTCCTCTGCGGTAGTGATTTTTTTCTAACAATTTTGTTTATTTTGTTTGTTTCAGTCTGACAAAATGCGACGTAATCGATGCTCAAAAATAATTTCGTTGGTGCCATCAACCAGTTCTTCCCAGGACTCAAACCTGAATACTAATAATTATGAGCTGCCTTTGTCTACTAGGAACGAAAACAACTCTTTGAATGATGCGGATCTTGATAACAGCTCAGACAGCATCCTGGATTTTGATTCTGATGATTCAGTTTTTGATAAAAATTATTTACCCTCAAGTTTAGATACGTCAAAATGTTCAGAAGAATCAGATTCTTCTACAAATACCATCCCCCAATCACAGTCAATTAACATTACTGTCCCTGAGTCACCTGAAATCTCAAGCGACGAAGACACGCCACAAAATCTTACAAAAAAGGGAACAATCAGAAAACGTAAGAAGTATGATGAATCACCGGCGCAGAGAAAAGAAATTAAAAAACTGAAAGATATGGAATCTAAATATCACCTTAAGCCAGGGTGTAATGATGGATGTAAAAAAAAATGTCATACCCAGTTTACAGAAGAAGCACGACAAAATCTAAACCACCACTTCAGAAACATGTCTTGGAGAGAGCAACAATATTTCATAATAAATAACACGTCCAAAGAAGAGCCTAAGAGAAAAAC
Source organism: Eugnorisma glareosa (assembly GCA_947578425.1). Classification (NCBI taxonomy): domain Eukaryota; kingdom Metazoa; phylum Arthropoda; class Insecta; order Lepidoptera; family Noctuidae; genus Eugnorisma; species Eugnorisma glareosa. The sequence goes on along the minus strand of OX387960.1, from coordinate 9,488,708 downwards.
CGTTAAAGAAAACAGAAAACTGCCAAGAAACGTAAGCGTATTATATTTTCTGTCAAATGAAACAGGGTCAAAAGTGAATGTTTGCAAAGTATTTTTTCTAGAAACCCTGGGTTACAGTCGAAAAAATGATAAATCTGTAAGGAAGGCCTTAAGCACCATAACAAACAACATTCCAGTTGATAAGCGAGGAACCAATCCTAATCCAAAAAAGTTGGACGACACTAAAATTGTAGAACATATAAATTCTTTTAATCCTTCCATATCCCACTACAGACGAGAGCACGCTCCAAATAGAAAATATCTTCCGTCTGACCTAACAGTGACCAGAATGTATCGAGACTTTTACGAACAACAAAATATGAAGGACCTTCCTATTGACGAACAGATTTCTTATGACTACTACAGAAAAGTTGTTAAGAGATTAAACATATGTTTTACAAAACTTGGACATGAAGAGTGTGAGTTGTGTGAAAAGTTTTTTATCCACAATCCGGAATACAAGGAGAAAAGACACAGAAATTGTCAAGAATGCCGAGATTACGAACGACACCGGGAAAAATATACATCAGCCAGGCAAGCATACAAAAAAGATGTAGAAAAACAAAATAACGCAAACGTCACCTCAGATACTGCCTATTTTGCAGCCGATTTGGAGAAAGTAATTATGCTCCCACGTATTGAAGAATTTAAAATTGTAATGTTTTGCCCAAGAATAATCGTATTCAATGAAAGTTTTGTGCCAGTAGGTGACAAAAAAAACAATGCTGCTTTGCAAACCTATGCTGCGATATGGCATGAAGCAATTGCTGGCCGCAAAATGAGTGACATAATAAGCTGTTTCAGAGCTTTTTTGCAGGCAAATAGAGACCTGAAAAATATAGTCATCTGGTTAGATAACTGTGCAGCCCAGAATAAAAATTGGACTTTATATTCTTATTTGCTCCATCTTGTCAATTCAGTCGAAGTCAATTATGACACGATTACATTAAAATATTTAGAGGTAGGCCACACGCACATGGCAGCAGACGAATTCCATCATCAAGTGGAGCAATCCATGAAGAGAAAGAAACACCTCTATGATTTTGAAGACTTTCACCAAGCAGTATCAAACACCAGAACTAATATTATCGTTAAAGTAATGAATATGGATGATTTTTGTCAGTTTGAAGACTGTTCTTCAACTTACAAACTACAAAATTCTTCCCCTAGAGCTTATTTATGTGATATATGTGAAGTAAAATTCCTTAGAGGCACCCACATCATTCGCTATAAGACTGCTTTCTATAATGAAGAAGAATACTCACTTGACTTTCTGAGATTAAAAAATATAAAATCTGGGATACCACCTCCAAAACCAAAAAATCAATGTAGAGGCATTACTCAAGAGCGCAAGTCAGCGATCATACAAAAACTGACACCCTTAATGCCTGACAATAGAAAGTCGTTTTGGTATAATCTACCTACTGATAAAAATAGTGTTGATCTCACTCAATTTGATGAAGACTAAAACAAGACATACAAAGATGTGATTATTTGTATAATTAGTACAAACTGAGATAGTTTTTTATAATTTTTGTTTTTAGAAGAGTTTTAAACTTTATGTTGTTATTTTTTGTGAAAAAAAATAAATGATGTCATAGTGTTAGTTCGATCTCACTCAAGTTGTAGTTGTGTCAAGTATGACGAAGAATTTATTATAAGAGATACCTTACAAAGCTGTGATTATTATTAAGTAGATATTCATTAATAATAAACACTTAGATAGTTTTTATACTTAGTTTTTGTTTCTAGAAGAGAACTTTATGTTGATAGAGATTGATTGATTGATTGATTTGTGTTAATCTTTATTTAAAAAAATAAGTCTGATTCTCATACTTTGTGTTTTATTTAATACAGTAAAATTATCATGTTAAAAACGTAATACAGTTTATATAGGGTTATGGGTTGTTCGGGATCTAACAATCTGCAGGTATTTTTTTTATGTTCATTGAATATTAGTATTACTAAGTTGAAAAGCAGCAAATGGCTATTTACGTCTTTTTTATTTAGTTAACTAGAACCTGGTAACACATTATCATTAAGTGGCAAAGACGTTTAAAAAAATACTAAGTTGAAAGGACGTTTCTGGCCAGAAACGTCCTTTCATTGCAGTATCACGTATTTTCTTGCATTTTTTTACTAAAATGAAAAAGAAAAAGTAATATATTGAAAACATAACATTTATTTTATTATAATTTACAAATAATCTCTGATAGATCAACCTCTAATACACACTTTTGCACCACAAAATTAGTATTTTGTTTATTTCGTTTCACACAGCGCATTTTATAGTTTTTTAAATACAATTTTTTTTTTTTCTGTCTTTCGTACTTTATGTAGAAACGTCCTTTTTCCTTATGGCGGCAGAGTTGTATCGCCGCGAAACGCCTTGATTGGCGGTTTGAATTTTCTTTTTTTTTTGGTGATATATGACACTTGATGAAAAGTTAAAGTGCCTGGAACATTTACTTATATCTTAATAATCAATGTGGTTTGCTTGTTGGTCAAAACGTGTGGATTGTCAAAAACTTTAAATAGAAATACTTGGTAAAATCGCACAGCTCAGCAGCGTTACATCTGAAAACCCCTGTTCACGCAAATGTCGAGTTTTAAAGCATTATTTTTTAAGCTAGGACAAAGTTGTCGAGCTTTGTAAATAACGTGGGATCACTTACCCTTCCGAGGTATTAGACAAGATTAACCACGTAAGTAGACATTAATCCCAAAATTCTCAGCTACTGGAAATCAAAAACCGGAATAAATAATAAATAAAACTAATTTACCGTACACATGATTCTGAAACCACAAAAAACTGCATTTGGAACTATTCGAATGAAATGAGCACGTATTGTCGATGGCTCATTGTCTAAGTTCATACATCTAAAGAAAATTAATTCGAGTACACATATAAACATATTTACTAAAAGGGTTATTTACTAATTGGTGTATTAGTCGAGTACAATCATGGAAACAAGTCAATCGGTGTGTGTAATTCGAATTAAGGGACTGTTTACACGTTTGTACTTTGCGTGGAGTTTATTTTTTTATAAACGGACAGCGCAGACTGTTTTCACACATGACCACACTTTGCGAACGGGTCGCTTATTTATATCTATGCGTAATGAAATTCTGTTATGGGGTATAATTTTCTGGCTGGAAAATATTGTAGTACGGTAGTTTATTTATGCTGGTTTTTTAAATAAAATTATGACTTTCTTTGCAGTTGCTCATTTTGCGGTTGTTCTTATCCGCTATCTTTATGCTTCGGTGCATTTTGCTTTCCACAGTTTTTTACTTGTTCATACAGCGTCATATTTAAATCTACTTCGAATTATTATTTCGAAGTTTGTAATACATCAAGGGTTTCTTTCCAAATTACCACAGCATCTAAAAAACAAAATTGAAATGAATTAAGGTATTTCTTTGTTTTGCCATTACATCGCGTCATCAAGTTTCTTTATTTCTTAACGAGGTGAAATCTTTATTTGTTGCCAATTAATAAATAGAGTAACAAACAAATAAGTATTTAATTGGCTCGAACCATTGATTCTTACACAGTGTGCTTTCTTCAAAAGTGTCTTGTTATAAATTTCCATTTCATTTGCAAGAAAACTTCAACCCTTTTTAGTTATTTTTATTTTATTTATTATTTTATTTCACAGACGTCAGCCGTTTGACTTTTAATTATGCGTCTCGTTATAATTTTCTGATCGAACAAGTTTTTCATTTGAAAGTTTTAAATGAAATATATCTCTAGGATAACTGAAATATTTTTCTTTTTGAGTTTAATTTTGATCAGACGAATAACTGCGAATGGTAATGACAAATTTATTTTTTAAATTCTTTGTTTATTAATAAACTTTAGAACTAGTTTTCTTTGCATTGTAGAAGCGGCAAAGTGCTAATGGGTTTTTTAATAAACAACAACTACCGACCTCATTTAACTCTTACGATCAAACATAATATCAACATTCGAACTGTAAACAGTACTAATCATAGAATCGAAAAAATAAATAAAAACAAAATAAAAACCAGCGTTCGTTTTTCAAACGTGGCGCGCTTTCTCGGTCCATCGGGCATTCCGTCATCTGCCAGTCACGACGGTGCTCGGACCACCGCGAGTCGCGTCTCGGGTTACCATCTATCGTCTTACCTTGCCTTCCTGCCCTACGTCTAAGTTACTACGTCGCGTCATATGCCGCGGTGACAGTTGGCGAGGTGATATTCGGTTTTGTTTCATATTTTTGGAAGTTTGGGTGGGCTGAAAGGGCAGTTTGTAAAAAAGGCTTTCACGGGGAGTTTTAACTTGTCCATCGGCTCTTCATTGGGATACATTTACTATTGCGAATTCGCATTGCAATCAAAGATCTTACAGAAATCAATAATCATCGTCTGAGGAAAAGGGGGGAAAAGGGATTCTCTTTTAAATATTGATAAGACGATATTTTGTGAAACAGGACTTTTCAAGACATTTAGAAACATTTGAAAATATTATGCTATAGCCTATCATAATGGTTCTTTTGGCACTTGAATAAGTTTCTCAGGAGCCCTCCTTTCGGTAAACATTTGTAAAATTGTCAACGGAATTAAATTAAAAGAGAAATAAGATGGCGGGGTTAGTTACTTCCGACGACGGTCACGCGCCAAAACAACAAGAATGCAGAACTATGATCACTACTGTTTTGATTTCAAATAACCAATAAACCACAGGTACCTATTATTAGTAAAACTAGCATGAAAATGATTAAAATAATGGTTTACTAATACGATGTATCTAACTGGTTATATCGTTCCAGCAGACCTACCCATAAGTGACAGTATCATGAAACTAATCTGTTAATAGCATGTTGATAGATTCTTATCAGACTAACCAACGATTATCACGGCTACTTGAATTTTGTCAAAGACCACCGTAGAGATTCATGCAAAGAATAGCCCTCCTGATCACTTTCGTTCATGGTGACCAATCTCAGCAGAAACTAGCCATTCTTCACCCTCACCAGCTCTTCCTGACTCTCGTCCGGTGGAACGGCAATTTTACACGATCGGAGAGAGATCAAACGCAGGACCAACCCCTTAGCGTAGACCAGGTACTTTCCGAACCTCAAGGATATCTTACCGCCAATTTCAAAACTCCAGACTGGCCAATGAGAACTTCCAAACCATATGTAATATTGCCAAACCGTAATTTGGTGTACAGTTGCACTATCTCACCGCCCTTTGTGCCATTGCTACTCAAAACTTCGGGCACTTTTTTAACACTTCTGTTGCTGTCGCCGATTTTGGCGATGCGATGCAACGTCACCACGCCATTATTTATATTATTCGGCCAATGGGAAAAACGGAACATTTATTACAAAAAAGATTCTTGTTAGTATGCTTTTATTTGTAAGAATAAATAATATCATTCAGCATTTAAACGCCTCACAACCTATAAATGTTGCCATAATTTAAATAATCAATTTAGATCACGCCTTTCCGATCGCGTGTCATCACTGCCCTTTATTATAAACATCGGGTATCATGGCACAGGCCCTCACTTATACAGCCAATAGGTTTTATCCTTATTTTGTTATCAAACCTCGACCTTTCTCATTAATCGCTGTGATTTCTCGGTATTCGTTCGATGTTCAAAAATTGGGTCAGTGTTTTTTTTATTTGGTATGGATGATGAATTAGGCTGTAAGGGATGATCAGGTTACGTTTTCTTTATTCAAAAACCACAACCCTCACGCCTCGAAGGTTTGTTAGAGGTTTCAACGATTTTAATACACCTAGCTTAACAATATACTACTTAGATTACAGCTAGTGGATATACCTGGGTCCAAAAAGAGAAAGTCTATTGATACTTTCCTAATATCAGCCTATCTTCCATAACTAACTAGGTCAAAGTGTTCTTGGTAGATTTAAGCTGCAACCAACATCTATCACAACAACATCCTTTGTGATTCTAGGATATTTCCCTTTGGAGGCCTGTTAAGTTATAAAAGAAAAATATTTCCCAAAAAGCATCCAAAATCACAAAGCCCTCTCTGTTGCCTAAAAGTTACGAGGTAGAAACAGCACTACCCATTCTCGACCATTAACTTTCAAGCACTTACACCATATTCCTCCAGAATTTTCCACTTAAACCTCTTATTTCTCCAGGTCTCCTCCATAAACCGGGTGCTCCGCAACCTAGCAGCCCAGAAAGAAAAGGCGAACAACCAGCAACCATCCCCGGAATGCTCAACCCCAGTCTACGAGCGCCTGCGACTGCTGGGAGCCCCGGGTGCCTCTCCAGCCTGGCCACGGGCTCCTTGGCCTGCGCAGATTGATGCCAGGACTCCGCCTTACCAGCTGCATAGCCTCAGTCCTGGACCCCAGGCTATAAGCTGCAACGGAGGGGATATGACGGCGATGAAGAAGAGTAAGTGATTTTTATTGAAAGTGGACTTCACCAACGATACTGAACGGGATTAGCACATCTAAACGGCGTTCAAGAGTGACGGTCAACATTTCATAGCAATTATCATTTACCACACTGACAGCTCTTGAACGCGGTTTAGGTGAGCTGTTTGTGTTCAATTTCAATGATGAAATTCGCCCCTAGAATTGGATATTCTGCACTTTTGCATATTTTGTGATTGCGTGTTTTCACGATTTCTAGCCTACTAAAATTCCTTGTTTTCTTTAGTTTAAATAGTTACTAGACGACTTCTTTGCTATGTAAAGCATTCCAATACACCTATCGCCATAGTAACGTTTTGACATTTAAATTGTCGAAATTTATTGAAAAGTTATAAACTATCTAACTGTTGGTATAATAAGATGAGACTCATTGAATAAAATTACCTCGGCAAAGGCCGGTTTTATTGTAGGCTAGACCGTAGACTGCATTGTATTAAACTTTTGTTAAATCACGTTAAAACAAGCCTAGCTTTAAATTCAAAAGTATAGGTACATCCATGCGAACCAGACATTATGCATAATCAATACCAGCAAATGAAGTGCACAATGTGGCCGAACATACTCGTATACAACGCATAATATATGCACACAGCAACAGCAAATTAACAGGCAAAATAAAATAGTAAAATCTCAACATAGGGAAACTGCGGCGGGCGGTCACCGAGAATAACGCAACAAAACTTTTTCACCAGCATTGTGATAGTCGATTTGCGGCACCCCTAGTGTGGGGAGAGAGGGGACGCTGGGGTACGGCGGGGGGACACGCCCGCCTACGGCACCGTCAAAAACATTACTCTGCCCATCCGCCTGGAAGATTTAATTTTCATTTTTATCTGAAACATCCCCCTTTGTAGTGGTCTGTACTCTGTATCCAATTAGGCGGCTTTGAGAATTTTTCTGGTACACCCACATAGCTGCAACCGTTTAGAGATATGGAATTTTTAATTTCGATTCTGAGAACCAATTATAAACGATTTGTGCGATGTCTTAAACAAAAGAACGCTGATGTTATTTCGTAGCAAAAGCGGACGCTTTGTAAGAGGAATTTTCATTAAAAAAATGTATTGCCAGTTTTTTTTAAATATAAAAGTCGAGAGTTTCCGTAAGATTCTATGTATTGTGACCTTGAGTCAATCGCATTTTATATTTTATTCAGAACCTACGTCGGCATCGCCGCCATTTTTGCATGTGCAGTTTGTTTTGGAAATCAAAATCACGATAGTGTTTTTGGACTGGTGAAGTAGCCAAAAGCGCGCTTTACGCCATACTTCTTTAGGTACTGAAACTCTATACTATATTTTTTATTGAAAATTTACCCAGACAATCACTTCATTACTTACCCTAACAGAAAAACTTATCAATATCTATACAAATAAAAACATAATTGGAAAGTGCCTCCATATTCACGTCGCGCGCCGGATTGCCAGTGCGTGAAAGTGCCAGTAGAGCCGTAAGTCGATAGCCGTACACCGGCTATGTCATGGCCGATTGACTGACACCTTCCGTGGACCCGTTACATATTATAATAATTGTTGGTCTATTTGTTTCTGGGGCATCGAATTTCTGGTGTCTTCGAGATCTGCGGTTGGATTTATCATTTGGTTCGCATACCTTGAATAATTGGTTCTGATTGATAGTGGTATTCGAACGTAGCAAAAACATCGCTTCCTTCCTGTTGTAATGAAATATCGCATTTGTTTAATATAACTCATAACATAACATGACGCCTGTAATCCCCGAAGGGTTAGACAGAGGTGTACCCATCAGTACACCCATGTTTTGCCAGTAATGTTTAAGTCCCATGTTATAGGGAGCGAGTCTATTACCATCAACCGGATACAAATCCTGTCTCTCCATGGCTGGTACTGAGAAATTCTTGAAAAACCTAATAACACTTTGCCGGACTTGATAAACTACTACATGCAGTACATATTTGTTTTTTTTTTTTGTAGAAACCTATTTTTTTCTAAAACCTTTTAGTATTTGTAATAAAGGAAAAACATCTGTATCGATTACTTTCATCCATACATAGTTAGGTACTCATAGATAGATTATGAAGAAAATCCCTTAACCAACAGCAATCCGTAGGTAAACCTCCTCGCAAGTAATCGGGCGTCACAAAGTGTTGCCGGCGGCATTACTTGAGGTAAAAGACAGCTTTGAGCCACAGACTATAAAAGCTTCGAGCACGACTCACTCTTGACACCTTTGTTGTTACTGTTCACTAATTTTCTATCGTTTTTGGGGGTAATTGGAATCAATGGAGTTTAAACGAGTTATACCTATGTTGCTCCATTCAATTTAAGGGTTGATGGTTGAATATCGTTAGATTAATTACATTATTTATGTGTTTAAAAAATAAACGAGAAACAATTGGCCAAGGCAAAAAATATCCCTTTTTTCTACAATATTTGAGTAATCGAAGGCCTTCCACTACTCAAATATTGTAGAGCTGTTTGTGGAGGAGTTCCTCCATAAAAGTTATGAAGTACCATTCAGTTGTTGCTACTTTTTAACCGACTTCAAAAAAGGAGGAGTTCTCAATTCGTCGGAATCTTTTTTATGTATGTTCACCGATTACTCGAAGACGCCTGAACCGATTTTAATTAAAAAGTAAACACTCAAAATAATTGACTAGACTTTTCAAACAACAGGTTTTTCGCTTTAACCGTTCGCCTCATTTCCCGCATGTCTGTCATTAGCGCCACAAAGTATTGATTGAGTATAGTTAATTTCCTTAGTTTAATATATTATTTGGTTTTCCATATTTAGTATTTCTGCCAACGAATCATCTGAGAATATTGTTTGTTCACCCTCCTGTCCTATATCTATTTTTATTTTCCGTACCCCACACTGCTGTGTAAATACCTCCCCTTAGTTCTTGCAGAAAGGCTCTTCTTGAGCCATCTTAAACAATAGGCCAGCGTATTTCTATAACGACAATGCTGTACATGTCAATCACACCAGGATTGACAAACGTTTTTGGTGGCTTAATCAGTTCCGTACGTTTTTGCCTTGTCCATCATCGTTATCACCTTCAGGTCGTCTCGCCACCTCCTTCTGAGCTGGCTTCGGCGGCACCATCTGTCCTCACACATTTCCACTGATATACTTACCCTTAAATCAATCTAACCGGTTCATTTTCACATTTCACTCATCCTTTTTCATTAGAACAAACAATCTACGTACACATAGACTGTACTGTTTGACATTTTTGTCACCTCATGCGGTTTCGTACACCGTATCGACCTCTTACTCACATTGTCTTGCATCATTTCTTAAGTTTCACTTGTTATTCTTGGAAGCTGGTTTTAGACAACTTCCTCATCTTCTATCAAATTTAAACTTGGTATAATTATTCCGTTCTAAAGGCAAGTCATATTTATTTGATACAGATTACCAAATAACGCTGCAGGCACGTCGAATCGTTGAGTTGAAACGACCTTTTAATAATGATATTCCAAACATCCATCCACTGATGTATGTTCATCACAAAAATTTATAAATTAAACAATCACTCCGTATCATCATACTAAAGCCTCGCGATAATAAGCAGTGTAACTAATTTTATTTGCGCGTCCCCTCTGCGAGGCGGTCGAGACCCCCAATTTATGATGTGTGGTGCAATAATGACCCCATGATGCATCGTCTAGCTGTAATGGTCTATGTTTATGTCATTTTCGTGGACACTTTAGTTTTGTTTATTGAATATCTGTTTCCTACTTTATTGAATAACGTGGGACATCGAAGAATGAGTGAATAAAGAGAAGCAATGGATGGACGGCGTGAAAGATGATATGGCTAGAAAAGAGGTGACTACTGAGATGACGAGTGATAGAGAAGTATGGAAGAAGAAGATATGCTAGCCGACCACAAATAAATTGGGTTAAGGGCAGACGAATGCTGAAAAGAATTTAGGATGGGCTTGATATACTCGTACTCGTAGAGGTCTACGTATTTCCAGATGATTTTAACTAGATAAGTAAGAATTTCCTGCAAAGAATAACGAAAACAGTAAATCAGCGTTTTAAACATGATATTTACTTACATCTGATGCTTAAGCAAAATTCAGCTTTGAGATTTCAGAATACATTACTCGCTCGTGTACGTCTAGAAAATATTTCTTAAAAATACCTTCGACGAAGTTGTATGAAATAGGTGTGTAGGATAGCCGTTCACAGGTGCTTCACGTGATTCTTTACTACTTATTTCTAAGAAAAATATAACTTTGTATTATGTGTGTTAACTTTTCTTTGACTACATTCTTCCCAGAAAACTCTTTGGAAAGAAACATCTCAAAGATTCCTCTCGAATATTCAAATAGTCCCCCAAACTTCGACGCAAACAGTTCTCAAGCGGACATTTATAAAGACATCCCACACTTCTTGGCCCAAAACTCCCATATACATCACCTACTTTCTCCATAACCTCATGGTTCCTCGAACTAAGAGACAAACACAAGGTCAAAGACTCAGGCGAATAAATCCATTAAGAAGGCGAAAACTAAATAAAACGTACTGAATAAAGGGAGGTGGCAAGGTCTGTGATAAAATACTGAAAGAACGAGATAGATAGACGCCAGTTAAGTTAAGAGGGAAAGAGATAGCGAACGGTCTGGACTCTCAAGATAAGGCGAAGAAAAATGTCGCGAGATATTTATTCGCAGGGACCCGTGAATAGATGGTTATTATGGGGTTCCGTAGTAGTAAATTAGTGAGATGTATGGCGGCCGTGTTGAATATTTATTTATTGGACATGTAAGTTATTGTCCTTAACATCGTCGCCTCGGTTTTGGGGGAAATTGTCGGTTATTTACGGTGGTCATTTATTGAATTACTTGTGGAATAAGATTTTTAGAAGAAATCTGCTGCTAAATGTCTATTTACGCGTGTTTATGGCCCACTTTCACGCATTTAACGCTAAACTGATTAAACATCAATATTTTTGTGCCAACCGTTTGAAGACAGAACAATTTAAATAAGTTGTTCGAGCTGAAACAGTTAGTTTGTAAGTACTAGAGGCGCTTTTCAGTACAAAAATTACCTCGAACTCAAAGTTTAAAGTATGAAGAAATACGTAAAAACTCGTGTCAGGGCCTCGCTGAACTCATCATATGATTTGTGGTGAAAGTCCTTAGTCTTTAGATAGTAGATTTAAGAAGTATAATCATTTAGCAATACCTAGATATCTAGTGGACGTTTTATGGTGGGGGAGTCAATGCCCCCCAGCCGACGCTATTATCGAGACAGACAGGCGATAATAATTTAAAGTGTGTACTTTAGATCGTGGTTATCAAAACACGTGTTACAAAAAAAGTAAGCAATCGTTTTATGGATTGAGTTTTGAAGAAGATTATTACTTAAATATTTAAATAAGTACTTATAAACGTAAAGCTTTTCATTTGCACTTAAAACGGGAAGTTTACCAAATTTATTATTTTTGTTGAGTTTTGGCACTGTAGCAAGCGCCATGATCACGGATAAACTGAAGTTTTGCGGGTGTTCAAAAACTTGAAAAATAATCATTTAGTTTAAGAAAAACCTTGAAATTTGAGTTGGCATTCTGCACCATATTCATCCTTAATTTTCCGTAATGCATTTGCCACTCCCAACTAAAATCTTTCAAATACAATCTTTTTCTAAGTTACAGGGTAGGCAGAACCCAAACTCGTCGACATAGACATTGAATACATACTATCTGATTTACATACATTCTCTTGTTTGTCGGCTGAAGTCGGGGCATGCTTGGGACGACACAATTTTTCCGTGCGCTTACATATTGGGCTTTATTGTTATAAGAATAAGAAGTTTCATGTGCTTTTGGTCTAACCTTAACCTCTAACCTTTCGTATGCCGAGTATATAGACACAATTAAAAAGCTATTGTGTCTCGCATAGATCCACGTTCCCGGCACACGAAGGGTTAATATTGAAAAGGGTTTTTTTTTTCTGGAGAAGCACTATTCCTTACACAGCTGATAAAAAAATGATGTTATCTAATATGTAATACGAAATCTAATATGTTATATGAATTTGACCTTAGTAAGGCTCTTTGTATGACGTCATATTAGGTGGTAGATCATTCCACTAATTAGGATGCTAACCTGTTAGGCAACTTTATACCGGTAAAGTGAGGCTATTTGGTATATTTTACTAAAAACAGTCTTGTACACAAAAACTACTCTAAGATCGACTATCCTGCAAAGCTTCATGACCAAATTTAATGTTTTTCATTGAATATTATCCATTTCTAATTCATTGTAGAGGTAACTTTGAGGCACTTTTGTATCGAGGAAATTTTATGGAATCGGGTTTCTGATACGACTTAGAAATAGTCCTCAACTTTGCTATATATTAATCACAAAGTGAATGCTTCAGTTATAATAAAACGAGAGCCATACTTAAATCACAATTTGGGGTTATTCGGGCCCTTAACGACTAACCTCATATAAAACTTCTAGCCATAGAAATGCGGTAGTATTCATGTATCGAACTTAAATACAGACGTAGGTAATAATAATTTATAAAAAACTTCTCGATATGAACAACAAACGAGACATGTTTGCTACTTAACACAAAATTTTCTGTTTTTCCTTGCAAGATTCAACTGCAAACCTCGATTGATCTCCACAAAATGCCGGGTGATGATGTTCTGAAATCCTGAAGCTAAAATGGCAATACTTTGAAATGATCCCACAGGAAACTACTACAGAGATAAAAGAATTCTGGTTATGTCTGAAACTTAAAAGAGACCATGACCTCTGAGTTAGTTTCGGCCATTTCTTCTCAGAGTAGTCAGGTACGAAACACGGGCCTAATCTAGTTTAAAAATAATCTCGTGTAAAAGTGTTTGTAAAAACCTATTGGCAAATAAACATCATTTGGTGTATTATAGCCCACTCCCTCTCATAGAGAGGAGGCCGTGTGTTCCAGCAATGGGAACAGTATAGGCTGATTCTGCTATGCTTATGCCGAAATTCGTTCAGCCGTGACAACATATGAGGTGGAAACAAGAACACTATTTTAAGTTAGTTTCAACTGGAGACAGCACCTCTCGTCAATCCTAATTCGCTATCTTCCAGCCATTCACTTTACTTTACCTTTAAACAGTTTTACAGGTAGACCTCTTCAAATTTACTCAAACTTACACCCCAAATCTTCCCTCAAATGAATTCACTAACCACCGAAACAGATCCATTCGGATATCTCAAAAGATATTTTAACCCTAAGACGGCGAACCGAAATAGAAGGGTTATATGTACTAGGTTGTATGTAAAGTTGTATGTGCGGCAGATCAAAGGGAGTGAGCGGCGCGCTTTGAACATCGTCGGCATACCACGCCGACATACGGAGTCTATGTATGGTATATAAGCGTCTGTTTTGATACCATTTGATGATATTTAGGGGTTATTAATGTGTTGTGTGTATGTATTTGCTGTTTATTTTTGGAGAAATGTCAAGTTTATTAGATGTTGGAGAAATGGTGGAAAATGTTTATTCGATGATACGGAAAACAAATTAACAACAACATTGTATTTCAACTTGGAATATTTAATTTCTAAATGAATATTATTATGAAAGTGGTGGTGTAAAATCATTGATTCGTTAAAATGGGTTTTAACTATACACAAATCTTATTCATATTCTCAGTATAACATGCCATCTTAAAGGTATGGTTTTATTGAAATTGTAAAGGTTTAACAAAGTAACTTTTGCAAGTGTTAGCAGGCATCAACCGATAGCAAAAAGTGATACAAAATTGAATAATGTTTTGATGTTGGTCTACAAAAAGTAACTTGGTGTGGCTACACTCGTGCACCATGACAACACTACATTGGCAATAAAAACAATTGTATGTGAGTTTTTAAACAACACACTAGGTATTTCTCCTGCATCGTGGGTGCGTTTACAAACATTTAAACTCACATACACAAACAGCCAGACCCGGAACAACTATCTATAGGCCTTACAAATACCTATTTTGTTCCATGCGGGAATCGAACCCTCGACTCACGTGCCGTCGATGTCATGATTGCTAGCAATAAACAACTCCTTACCACGTAAGGTACTATCATACAATAACCACACATCATTCAATTCCCCAAAAATCTAAACCCACCGTACGTCCCCTAATCCATTAAAAACCCACAAAGCAATGCTACAGTGACAGAGGCAACCCAGACCAACCAAATCCGCAGATTAGCGCACATGAGACGACCACGGCCGGATAGATCCGGAGACAACCCTCCGTGGGACGCGAGAGTGTGGGAGTGTACCGGTCTCGACAAAATAGCAATTAAATTCGCCTTCATTAAACAACCCTTCTGTGCACACCGTACGGGGGATCAGAGTGCGATGCTTGAGTATTAGGATATGTGATGTTAAGTATTAATAAACTAGTCGAACTTAATACAAAAGTTTACAAAAGTTTTCGGGCATTTTCAAAATTAAATCTGCTTTATAAAAATTGCGAAAATTCACTCTGAGAGCAGTTTTTACTATTCATATGCCTAGCTTTTTCCTACCTATGTTAGGGACGGCTTTCAGTCTAACTGGATGCAGCTGAATACCAGTATTTTGTATAGAACGAAAGCTTACCTGATCTCCACAATCCAGTCAAGTCAGTTCTATATTACGTACTTTACCAGTGTTTTACCAGCTAGATTTCTATTAAAAATCAAAATGCGAATTCTTGATATTTTGTTTGCTAATCAAATTGCACTGATGAATTGATGAATAAGATGTATAATATATAAATAAATTTGAGAAAATTAAAAGCTTTTCGCGCTGTTGAATATTGACCTAATGCATTGAGCGCAGATTAAACCATTTGAAAGCCTGCAAAGGGCAACCTGCGAGAAAACTGTTCAAATTGTCAAAGTAATTGAATAACAAACAGATCATCAGAAATTCGCAATTTTATTATCAATGAATTGCTAAGTTCAGTTTGCTCTATCGTTACGTAAACAAAATCGGGCTCCAACAAAAAATGAACACCTGACAAATCAACCACGAAAATCTATCTAGCTTTACATAGCCTAGCCTACAGGGTCCCCCAAAACAAAGTACAAATCCCCACTAATTACGCAAGCACGCACCGTGGCTCCGCGAACGTTCCGCACAAAGGGTTCCGCGCAACGCCAATAACGCATGAAACAGGATTAAAACATGTAAACGCTAAAGGGTTCCGTGCCCGTTTGTGTGTAATTATACATGTTAATTTACAGTTACGTACTTTGAACGTACTGTAGAATAGGTATAGGATGGTATAGCGAAGTATAGGGACGTATAGGGTTCCTTTTTAGGGTTTCGCGCTCGAATAAGCGTGAGCCGTAAACGGTTTGTTTGGTGTCAGTTGAAACGTAAACGATTTGAAGAATGGGATACGAATTATGGATGTGGTTAGCACGTGTCCCTTTAATTTGTATGCTTTGAATATTAATTTGGGACACTCTGATAAAGAGTTTGGTTTACAGTCAAGGCATAAACATCTTAGGTATAACATTGTCTGGGGTCCGAAAGGACCGATGCCTGCCAGGGTTGCGGGACTGTACGAAAGAGATACCGCGGCCCTGGAACACAAAGGGCAAAGGAAGGAACATGGATGGGTTTTAGTCAGTAAAAGTCTGACGCTCCCTCCTGCTCAGCCCAGAGCGGGAGGGGTTATTTGATGATTTACCATCCGAAAAAAAAAAAGGTATAACATTGTTATCACCTGCCAAGCCTTTTCCTATGTTAGGGTCAGCTTCCACGCTAAACGAACGCAGCTGAATACCAATATTTTACATGGAGCGCCTATCTGACCTCCACAACCCAGTTATCATGGGTCATGGAGTAGTTAAAGTCAAGTTTTTACCTAAAAACTAGTATTAAAAAAAAACTTGGGAATAATTTGGAACTTTGACCTCCAACATCCCCGTAACTAGAAGGTTCCCAGGTATGGTCTAGCAACAAAAAATGATCACAATGACGAGGAGAACAATTACCTTTCGGCTTCGTTATGGTTCTTGTTACACCCTTTATTTACTTGCACTTAATCAGTCGAAACAATTGAAATAGGTTTAGTTAAAAAAATCGGCAAAAAGCCTTTTGCTATTCCCAATTTGATTATACTAATAAATAGGCAACAAATGATGAAACTGAATTTTCCATGAAAAGACTGACACTACAAGCGTTGCGAACTTGCGATTGGGTAAAAAAAATAATTTACTCACTAATCAAGTCAATACTGTTTCCATAAAAACAATATAACGATACAGAAAACATAATGAAACGTGAGGTCGACAGAAACTTCAACAAACTTATCTGCGCAGGCGGCAAAACACAAAACTAAAATAAATGTACCAAGTTTGACTACCAATGCAAATTTTTCTCGACAAGCAACGCCACATACTTAATAAATTATGTAAAAATCTTTACATTTTTTTTTACTGATACAGTCTCAATTTACAATGAACCTTCACAGCATAAAGAACTTAACCACGTCAGCTATACATTTATAATACAAACCCAACCTAAAGACACCTAGTATTCCAGCCAGATTTCTCACAAACATAAAACCGCAGTTTTCATACCCATACCTCATTACTGTGAAAACAATGGCTAAAAAAAAATATATAATAATAAATAAAAAACGGCGAGGGGCGGGGGTTACGCCGCGCCGCCCACAACTCCACCCACACAAACAACATATAATTATTATTGTGTGGACGCGATGCGGTTTCATACATACAATACATGATGTATAGGTACACGTGAATATGTATGTAGTTATGATATGTTGATGGTAATGTTAAAAGGTGGCTGGGTTTGAGAGCATTTTGTTGGATATTGACAGAATAGAGGAGCTCGTCGCAAAATAATAACAGATCTTTAGATTAAGCCGTGCTTACCTAGGTTAATCCGTGGATGGGTGACCACCCATTACATACCGAGTTTCTTCCGTGCCTCGGAAAGCAGGTTAAGCTGATGGTCCCGGCTGTCATTTATGGATCTTTGACAGTCGTTACAGGTAGTCAGTGGCCCGAAAGTCTGACACCAGTTTTGTCAAGGGGTAGCGACACAACCCAGTACTAACTGGATTGTGGAGGTCAAGGCAGTCGCTCCATGTAATATACTGGTATTCATCTGCATCCGGTTACACTGGAAGCCGACCCAAACATAGTTGGGAAAAGGCTATGCAGATGATGACGGCATCTTAAGGCCGATTTCATAAGTCCAAGAGCTGTCTGAATCAATATTGTAGCTCTTGAACGCGGTTTACATGTGCTCATCTTGATCAGTTTCTTAGGTGGCATTTGTCGTAAGAAGGTAGACACAAGATATTAATAACAAAATTAGGTAGATTCATTTGGCAGGTCTAGAAGGCATTATTAAGGTCTTGGGATTTTGTAATCTCAGTGGAGTAAGGCAGATGTAGTAAGAGCAAGAACTAGCTTAAATGTTTTCACATTAAGGTTTCTATTCCATTGACGTCATTTAAGCACTTCTCACGAGATGGGAGAGACGGGACCTGTCTCACCTACAGTGGGAATGCTAGTATATGTCTAATCATTTATGTTACGTATATAAAACCATTTTCAGCCTAATGCATTAGGCGAGACCTTCTATGTTATCCACTACAACCCTATCAACAAAATGAGGACATACTTAACTTTAATTCTCAATTTTCTGTTATGATTAAAATCAAAGGGTGATGAACGCCTGCATTAATCGACATTTTAATATCTATTAGCTTTAAACAACGTTCAACGTTTTATGAATAAACCCCTTTATGCCCTGACGATGTATTAATTTAAATAAATACTTAATTCAATATTCCGTCGCATCGTATCGATGGCGGTTCCACCTGTGCGCACTCGGGCGTCGCGAGCCCTTTTCCCGCCGTTTTCCGACAAAATGGCCGCCACGTGACTAGACTGGCGAAACGGCCTTATTCATTCATAGCTTTCAGTTGAGCACCGTAAATATTATGTGATTTTAAATTTAATTGTGGGGTCGCTTTAATATTCACTTAAGCACCTGTAATTTTGTATTTTTTGATACTGTACTTACTTTTGGCAGTTTTCTACACAATGTCTGAATATGTTTTTTTTTAACGTACATGAATAACCTCACGCTTATTTCCCATGGGAATTCGCAGAAACTTTAGTACTTCACTGGCTACAATCCTTTTATCCTACTTCTTTTATTTCGTTGCAATTCATACATCTGGTCAGTAGCCATATTAAACATATATATCTACACATTGTACAAGTACGTCGGTAGCGAGCAGCTACCACGCACCTGATCTTTTTAGAGGACGTTCAGGCCCATTAAGTTCAGTGTATGGTCCCCTCCCGACGTTTCCACTCACATATACCTTGTAAATAACATTTGTAATTTTTTTTTGCTTGTTAGGTACTGTCTAATTTAACCTTAGTTGTCCACAGACTTATAGGAGTTAGTTATTCTGAATAGCCAATTTAGAGAAACTTATATTTACGTATAATTCACGATTTCCCACTGAAATGAAAATCTTAAGAACCTACAGCAGCACTATCACACTTATTTTAACTGCAAAAATCTTTTATAAATTCAGATACAAGAGACCTAGGTTTAAAAATACAGTCAAATAATCCGTGCCTCACAAACTCATTTAAAAAATCTAATGGCCATTTAGCTTTTTACAGAATCGCTCTCTGAAAACATTAAAAAGCGATTAGCATTTTCGTCCAGTCCTTTTATGTTTTTTTAACCAACAGTTTATGTAAGGAGTACATATTTTTTTGCACTGTTTTTGGTTTTCAGTTGAAAGGACACACAAGTAGTGTCCTACCTACCTACTACCTACTCAATTCAAAATTATTGAAAGTTCAAGGTTTAACTATTCTACAGGATGTAACAGAACCCTTCACGAAGCCGTCAACCAAGCATTATATACATCAAACTAAATAACTTCACGCAAAAATTATTGCTGGGAAACGACTTTTTTTTTTGGTCTGAACTTTCACGTTTTACGGTAGGACTCAATGTAACGCACTCAAAACACTGTGCTGATAGATGGATTAAATAGTACGGGGGTCGTGGAGGTGTAAAAGTCTTACATTAAAAACTTGTGAAAAAGTTGAAACTTTGACCCCCAATATCTCCGTAACTATGACGGGGACAACAAGTGCTTTTCGGATTCGTTAAGGGTCTTGTTACCCCCTTTATAGTTGGCAAAATGTTACAGCAGAAATCTTCTGTGGATTCTGAATCAGACAGTCAAACCACACGTAAGAGGAATACTTAGCCTTTTTTTGTTTTTCGGATGGGAATTATCAAATAACTCCTCCCGCTCTGGGCTGAGCAGGAGGGAGTGTCAGACTTTTATTTACTGACTAAAACCCATCCATGTTCCTTCTTTTGCCCTTTGTGTTCCAGGGCCGCGGTATCACTTTCGAACAGTCCCGCAACCCTGGCAGGCATCGGTCCTTTCGGACCCCTTCCTGTTTTGCTGACATCTCTCTGAGGCACGCTTGGAACACGAACGCGCCGTCGACACGGCCTGTCGTCATAAGACGGACGGACGGCGAGCTAGCCCATATCTCGCCGTCCACAGGCCCGCGCCTACGGTGGCCGGAGGCCACCACGTGGCCCCCGACGCCCGGTTCGTATCCCGCGGCGGCTGGCACGTGAGGTTCTCTCCCTCTCACGTTCCGTCACCTCCTTGGCTAGCATGACTGCTTCGCAGAAGGAGTTGACGGAGAGAAATACTTAGCCTAACGTCATAAAAATTACCACCATTACCTAATTCTTGTTGTGGAACTCCCGTTTTGCCAAAAAACCCATTTAATGTGATACAGACTACTGGCAATTTCCAGAGTAGTCCAACGAAAGTCGAAACTGTCAAAAAATACTAGGTTTAATGGAACTTACGACATCCTGCGACACAGGGTATCCTAGTGCGGGATCCAATGTCATACATAAATATTGTAACGTTTTTGTATTTTGTACATAGATTATACCGATCAGACCTCAACGATGTAAATAATAACAAAATGAGTAACCCACATTCGTTAATTACATTAAAACAAATGAATTACCAAAACCGAAAACCTAATCAAGTAAATGAACAGCCACAATAGTATCTATTTATCTAAATACCGCAGGAAACCTCCGCGAAGGCACGGGGGAATCGCGAATGAAATACACGTCATAGACGACATTTTTGCGATAAGGCAACACTGCGCCCGTTTTGTTTATGGTTAGGACCGCCATCTTGCGCGTCACGGCGGCAAATAGGGTAGCCATGTATTGTTCGCTTTATTTCTGTGTGGAAATATTCTTTTTCTTGACATTCTTGGGTAGAATGAGGTTGAAATAGATGTTGGTATTTTTTTGTCAGGAACCACTTCATCTGACTGAAATACGCATACCATTTTTGATGCTGATGTCCTACCTTATCGCACTAACATATGTAAGGACCCATCCAAACTGTGTTAACAAAAGTAAAATGCAGTAAAGTAAGGAAACGAAAATGCAGTAAAGAAGGAATTAATTAATAATCTAAACATGGTTTTTATGACTGAAATGGTGAACCTGCGTAGTCCAATTCTCAATAATTCACACAGTTTTTTAAAAATCCAGAATACAAACATAATTAACGAAACCACAATAAAAGTACCTAAAAACCCACCACCATGTTGAAACTCCATCCACAAAAACTAATTCAAACATACGAAAAACATTCCCATTTCGGTGCGACATTAATTCGCGTACATTTCGCTCCCCGTAGACATTGAGTGACAGTAAATAGAGACATAGCCGTGTCTATTATCTGATACCGATCTACACATACTGACTTCATGAAACATTAATGTCCCAGCATCCTGACAGATGGGCTTCTGATACAAACACATTTTACTCCCTATCTCTCCTCTTACAAACAATTCTCGACCTTATGCCGCCCTAGTAAGGGTGTGAGAAAAGTTTTTGGAATGAAGAGTAATGTTGTTGTCGTATTTCGAGGTGTCATATTCGTTGCGGTGGAGAAATGAGCAGCACGTTGAATGTTGTGATGGGGGTAGGGGTAAAAGAAAATAGTTTTGGATGCAATTCTTTTTAAAATGGCAAAAATTTGAGTCGTAAGATGGAAAAAGGTGCCTTCATCGCATTTAAGTGGCATGAAAACGCATTCTCACTAAGAAGAATGAAGATCATCCCGCATATAACGTTAGACGCAATTTTCATTAAGTGTATGACATAACATCACACCAGGCCCCGAATGGTTAGGCAGAGGTGTGCCTAAAATAACACACCCACATTTCGCCAGTGCTGTTTAAGTCCATGGGTAACAGAGGGCGAGCCTATTGCCAACAACTGGGCACAAACTCCGTGGCTGCTACTGAGAAATTCCTAATGAAAAAACCCAATAACACTTTGACCGACCTGGGAATCGAACCCAGGACCTCAAAAAACAGTAAGTACGTAGTGTAAAGTGTAGTTGACAATAAAATGTAAAAGACAAATTTTATTGTCTACTAGCTTATGCCCTTCAGCTTCACTCGTGCTATGGTCGGAAATAATCCCACGGCAACGTATAGCCTATGACACTCGGTGATAATGTAGCTTCCCATTCGTGAAAGAATTTTCGGAATCGGATCGGTAGTTCCGAAGATCACCTCTTACATCCAAACTTACAAATACCATTTGCAGCAATGTTTCCATTGCTGGGACACACGGCCTCCTCTCTATGAGAGGAAATGAGCTATAATCCACCACGCGGGCCCAGTGCGGGTTGGTAGATGTCACATGTCTTCGATTTTTTTGGTTCTAGGACATGCCGGTTTCCTCAAAATGTTTTCCTTCACCGTTTTGAGAGCAGTGGTGATGAAATAAATTACACAAAGTAATGCGCCTGCCTGGGTTGGAACCCACGACTTACTATACGTTAGTCGGGGCCACCACCGCTGCTCTCAAATACCATTTACCGCTTTGGGCAGACTTTAATGATTGCAATGGTTGAAAAAGTACAAATTAACCCTGTAAGAGACATGTTTTAAAGGTCCATAGTCATTATATTATTCAAAGTTTGAATACTATATATACTATACTATATACTATACTATACTATATATACTATATATAGAGTTTGCCAGTATCTTTCAGCCCCTCCATCAAATGACCACTGGGCTGGATTAGTTTACGACGAATTACGAAACCGAAAAAAGGTACGAAAAAAGTTAATTTTCGTTAAATTCAACCTCCCTATTGTGAATTTTGACTATTAAATTGTCTTTTTTTCTTTCTAAATATTAAAGGGCCCATTCGCAATCTTTCTTTTATTTAAAATTTCAATTCCAAATCACAGGTTCTATATTCCTCTTCCGCATCCTCTTCCTCATCCTCATTCTCCTCCTCATATCCTCATCCTCTTCCTCTTCCTCAAAACGTATTTTTAATAGTTCCTCATCCGCATCCTCTTCCTCATAACCACTTCCTCATCAACTCTAATTCAAACACGGTGTCGGACATCCCTAATCGAGCTAAAAAGCTAGACAATGATTTATTCAAAGCAATGTTATGTAAATGTCATGAATTTTCCTCATTCCCATGTACAAAGGTAACGGCCATTTAAAATATTCATACATTCATTATTTCGTTGACTTTTTGAAACTGATACCTACAAAGCTTTGTTCGGTTTCATGCTGTGTTAATATCGTAATTATTACAATATCTGTTTTTGCTTTATATACAACACAGGCAACACATAAGTAAATTCAGGGAAACTAATTGTTAAGCGAATTGACTGTCGACTCTCATGTTAAATCGTCCATATATCACACTATTATTATTTTACAGTTGGATGAAATTAATGGCTAAGATGTAGTGTCAATTCGCTAAGCGAATTTAATTCTCCGGCGATACCTACAATTTCATTAAAACTATTGATAAAGATTAATACAACTTAGAAATCCTAGCCAGTATTATTTGCTTTTATTTAAAACACAGACTTTGGCTTGAGTCTGTCGAACTCTGAGATTGAACTGAACGTCTGAGATCTGTCGAACTCACAGAGCATCCTAAATAATAGTCGCTCTGGTACGGACAAATTGACACTTTTGACATCTGTCAAAAGTAGACCTCATCTCTACTTCAGAACAGTATCTGTAAGTGGCTAGTATCCGCAGCTTGTCCGCATGTCTAAAACCAGACCTTAGCAGCATCTCAAATTTAAGAGATGTCAATAGCACAACTTAACACATTGTCATTTTAAAAGTATATAATATACCTTTAATTACATAAACAAAATAACATGCACAAAATAAAGCATAATAATGTGTTCGTTGCTGATCGTCAAAACATGCGCAAATCTAAACACACATACTTGTGTCGCGGGCCACGCTGTAAAAACACTCGAGCCGGGACGAGCACCCTTACCATGGGAACTCACACTCACTCGCACCTCACTCACTCATAGTTCACCCACTTTCAAACTGAACAAGTGATACATAAGTTTTGAATAAAGCATCTTCTACATTCATAACTATTCACGGATTTAATTTTTTTTTAGAGAAATCATTTAATAAAATCAGGTGTATTTTCTTTTCCAAAAACACCCAATAGTATAAGATTACAAATTTATCACATAAAAGATAATATGACTTTCCATTTATAAATTGTGTACTTTGAGAAAAAACAACACGTTTTATTCATGGTCAACGCAAGCTTGCTACGGCGTAGCAAGGTCTACGAATAGTGCTACGATGCCTACGAAAGTTGTAGACGCTATCAAAAGGGGAAAAGTTATGTTTTCTAGGTTCGTCTTTATTCTTATGTTCTCTTGGTTCATTTTCGCATTTTTTTCAATGTCCCTTTTGGTTTTAGGGCGGGATGGTGTCATCGAAAACTTTCACGAAGTGGCGAAGATATATTAACGTATCTACTGCCTGAAACATTTATTTATTTCGCTGTAGCCAAATTATATTTACTTTGATATAAAATTACTTCAAAGAGAACCTGAACTAGACAGGTCTGACATGTCATCAAACAGTTAACAAAGACAAAGATAACTAGACCTGTATAAATTCTCCTAAAATAATTTCTATTCCATTCAAGTCATAACTTAAAGCAGCCTCGCGATAAGAATTGAAAATTCAACTCGTTGCCGACTCATTAAAATGTATAATTCTGCGTTATCTTCAGGTGTGAGCCGTGACCCTTGCCAAACTAAAGTGCACCTTGTCAAAACCAACTCGCTATTATTGGGCATACATTTTTAAGCTCCGATAACACTATCGCTGGCTGGGTTACGTGGTAGGCCGGGCCACGTTATCGTCAGTTTCTGCATGAACGCCCCCGTTACGGCTCCCCATTCCCCCTTTCGGCCCCACCAGCTTCCCCCGTCGGCCTCCCAACCCCGGTAGACGGCAACGCGGAGATTTTGACACTTGAACATAATTTATTCGATCCTAAAATAGTTTATGTTATCTAGACTGGCGATATCTCGGGATTTAGATGTCTGCAAACTTTGTTGTTTGTTTGTAATTATTTGGGGTTAATATTATTATGTTACGTGTAGTGTGATAGGGTTAAATAATAACAAATCTGGTAGTTGAAGCGACGTTTACATTTTCTAAAAAATAATTTTGTTTTCTACTCCTCTGCTATTCTTTTCTGATTGATTTCGTTGCGGGATCCAAGACAGTGTAATTGTTTTTCTGGGACTTCGTCGAGCTTCAGTGTCTCGGCTCTTTTCTGGTGGTCGCCACTGTTGATTTGACTTTCAGGAGTTGCAGTGGTTTGGGAATAGTGTGGTGGACTTGTCAAAAAAAATCCGATATTTTTTGTATTTTTTATAAGAATACTATGTAGTATGTAGATTTTCTAATTATCTCATGTTTATTACAAAATGAGACTCAGAAGCACAGAAAAGCATCAACGAAACGACGTTTCATTTAGGTACTTAGCTCTGACATTATGTAAACGAAGTCGCCTTGATGCCTTTCTCATGTCACAGAACGTACATGATAAGATATTTTGTCTGAGGACGTCCGGCCGGGTAAGACAAACCACTATTCATGTTCCCAAACGTTTACTTCCTCCAAATGCAGTCTGACCGACTTAGGTTGACTAAGTTTTGTTGTACCTATATGTAGGTAGGCACTATACAATTGGTACAACTCCAAGCAGACGGGTATAGGCTTAGTACATAATATAGACATAAGATAGGACTATTTGAGCTCTAACGAATAGGGCCGGCAGGATTTCTGAAGGCTATTTTAAACTATAGTTATTTATGTTTTCATGGATATTCGTGTTCATCTATGTTTGTGCTTTATTTACGTATTTATTTATTGATTGCCTGACTATTTTCTAATTTTAAGTTCGGAAATAATTGAGTATCGGTAGGTAGTCAAAAATTAGCAGGCAAATTCCGAAACCCACCCTAATGAACTAAGTACATAATCATTGTAGATGTTTCCAAATGAATCATTCATTTGAAAAAATAACCCAGATTTTGTAACAATATTTTGATTTAAAAGTATCCATAGAGTTTCTTATCTGTTCTTTCTCACTGAAATCTATGCTTGAAATATTGGCAATTGTAATAGCTTCATCTTCTTGTATTTACCTGACCGACTGCTTGCCAATCCTCGTGTCTTGAAAATGTGTTATCTACACACTTATATAAAATTGAAGTATCTGTTTGCAATTTTAAAATAACAATTTTTTACTGAACACAAGAAAATGCGGTTTTTAAAACATTGTTTTTTTTTTTAATTTTGTCTTTCTCTTTATTAGTGCCGACTTATCTCCGAAAGGGATGGACCGATTTTAACAGAACCTTTTTACTGGCAGGTAGCTGATGATATGAGTAACTACCTTTAACTTAGATAAAGGATTAGGGTACCGTGCAAAAAAATTAAATCTCTTGAAATTGTTAACAAAATCGTTTTAGATATAGTAATACTTTTATAAAAATTTCACGTGGACGAAAGTCGCGGGCAACAGCTAGTTTGAAATAAATGTATATAGTTTGAGATTCCTTATAAAAATATTCCTCCGGCGTCAAAACCTTCAGTCGTAGTATTGAGAGGACATCCCGAGTATTCCCGAGCGCGGCCGCCTCCTAACGGATTACCCACTGAAGGGACATTATAAGATATCGCGATATCTCATTGATAAATTAGATCTAGATTTAAGATGAGGTTTTATTAATGTATGCTTGTATCATTGTATGGGAACTAAAATATCATAATAAATACAATATATACCACATTTACCTACCTATAGATTTTTTTCTACATAGAACCGAGAAACTGAGTTTTATGGAACTTTGTCTATGTGAAAAGTCCTTAAAGCTACTAACTAGCAAGTTCCAGAAACGTTCCAGAATATTGAATCTTAGAGTGCGCTACAATTAGCTCCCAATATAACGCACTTTCTTGTCGATTTACACTTAGGAAACTATACCATGATGGTCAGCTAGGAGCCCAAATATAGAATCCGTGTGAACCGGGCTACCTACAGCGTGTGTTTATAAAGCTTAAATCTGCAAAATATTTTGTCAAATTAACTAAATCAAATACGGAATAACCCACAAAGCCCCAAATACACCGTAAACCTCAAACACAAACAGTTATTATTCAAACTTTTAATCAGGCTTTCATAATTGAATCCCACCACTCCCGAAGTTACGGATAACGCAAATTTACGACTAAGCAGACCAAGATTAACATCGTTACTCGAATAAATCCGCGGTATCGGCCCTGTTTGCCGAATTAAACCTCGCTTGTTCACTTTGTGGGCATAACTTTGCGTCTTTCCGAGTGGTAACTAAGAGAGTTCTTAGAAACTTGTAATTCCTGTAAACGGTGTAATATTATAGATGTTTTGGGGGATTTTCGGTGGTATTATTGAGGTGTTAATAGCTTTGGGAGATTGAAATAGAATTTGGAGGTGGTTAATTGATACTATTGATAGGATCGCATTAAAATGGGTTATTTTTAGAAGGTTACCTAGTCTTGTTTCCTTAGGTATTTGTTTGCCGTTTCCTAGGCTATATTATGACATAACTTGATAAGAAAACACAAACAAAGGTCTTGCCAAGATGCGAAACAATACCCGGTATAGGTACCCACGCCTGCAATCTGTCTAGATCCCAATTGTCGTTTTTATGTCAATAGACATAGCAAAAAGTAACATTGAGCGTAGAGCTATATTTATTTATTTTATTTTATTAATTTTAAGAAAACGTATAGCTAATACATTCTAGTAGTCCGTAGTAATATATATGTATGTAGAATAAACCAATTACAAGTTTTCACTTCTAAGCTACCTACTAATAGAACTATGTATCGCGACGAAAGCTTAAGTTCTAAATTGCGTTAAGTAATCTATCTACACATTTGACTTCAAAATATTGTAAGTACCAATTTGAGAGAAATAATCCTAAATACGTATGTCGTAATAATTCCTTTGTCCACAGACGAGGAGCCATTAGAAGGTCTGGAAGGTCTACATTCGGACGAGACGGGGTCAGGAGACAACTCCAACGCGGGGTCCAGCGGAGCGGACGACGATGCGGCGCGGCTGCGACTGAAGCGCAAACTGCAAAGGAACAGGACCAGCTTCACCAATGAGCAGATTGATAGCTTGGAAAGAGGTTTGTTGATGTTCTGGAATTTTCTGGAGTGATTGAAAGTCTTTCTAGTTTAGTAAATAGAAGGCAGGCAGGTCAGATGATAGAAACGCCGCACTGTTTCGCAAATAAAACTAAAAGAAGTACCATCAGGAATTAGTGTGGTATACTACTACTAAAACCCCGACTAATCAAATTCACGCTCTAATTAAAAACCGTTTTTTTTTTTCGTTTTGTAGACTATGTTACCCGGGCCATAATAACGAACCCAATGACACCTCATTCATTAAAAACGCATGATAGTTTAGGCGCTACGGAGGAACCTAAGTAAATACAAACATAAATCATAACCTTTTCTTGTGGCTTCGCCGTAGTCGGGTAAAAAACAATAAGTTCAGCCTACACACCAAAGCCGGGGCGTTCAGTAACTTTCATAGGCGTCCAATTGACTCGCAGCCGACGTACAGCTTTGGTGCGTAGGCTCCACTGGGCATGGTGCACACACAGGCTGGGTGGAAAAATGGGATGTAGGTATTTTGCTACCTGGCTGTGCCGAATCTTGCGACCCAGGCCGACCTGACCGTGTGTGTATTTTCGGCTTTCGACTGTTTATGATGTGACTAACTTTATTTTTTCAGAATTCGAAAGAACACACTACCCAGACGTTTTTGCTCGCGAAAGACTCGCCGCCAAAATAGGCCTACCCGAAGCTAGAATACAGGTGAGTTTAACAATTACTTACTATACTTGAACATGTTCCCTGAACCTATGTTTTAGGTAAATGAACTTACAAAGACAGATATCTATCGACTCTACCGTCGAATTCTTGTAGTAACTAGACGATAAGCACGATAGATGTACCTTGAGATAAGTAGATCGTTGTGCTACCTACCGACGCTCGTTAATATTAATTACAAGGTGCAATATGTGTACCTAGGTACCTCTACCTACCTTCTGTGCATGTAGGTACTTACATAAGCAACTAGGTAATTACGTGTAGGTATGCCCGGCATGTGTCCGGTTGAGTGATTTGATGGCTACATAGAAGTAATTACTTATAATAACTCATGAGGTAGGAAAATACAATATGATGTAGGAATTCGAAACATGATTATAGATGCATACCTACATAGTAACTGCGATAACACTTCTGTTATCTACCTACGTACCGAATCATAAAACGCAACCTTCAGCGCACGTTCATAGTCAAGACTACACCTCACCTCAATCCCCATTCATTAGAGTTTGCAGTCACTGAAACGAACCAAAGTGAACACTGCTCTAATAACTTTAACATCATGTTCTATTACCTACTTATTTAACCTTGCGCTAGTCTTATCGTTTTTTCGGATTGGAAATCATCAAATACCCCCCCCCCCGCTCTGGGGGGAGCGGAAGAGTGTCAGACTTGTACTGACTAAAACCCATCCACGTTCCTTCTTAGCCCTTTGTGTTCCAGGGCCGCGGTATCTCTTTCGAAAAGTCCCGCAGCCCCGGCGCCAGTCTTACCATCGAGCACAATTAATACTTTTTTTTCCTTTGCCTGGTGTTTAAAACAAATGTAACCACTTTAATCTTTAAATTAGTATCACCAACAAGCCAGCCTTGTAAGGATCCTAATTGCGCCGTACTAGCGCCTCTCCCGCGCTATATGTTAACCTAACCCGACGTTAAGGTGTGGTTCTCGAATCGTCGCGCGAAGTGGCGGCGCGAGGAGAAGATCCGGTCGCAGCGGCGAAGCCCCGAGTGCGGGTACAGCGGGGCGGCTCCGCATGCGCCGGCGCACCCCGCGCACCACCCGCCGCCCGCGCATCCCGCACACCCCGCACACCCCGCACATCCGACGCACCAGCCATATCAGCCGCCGTTAAATGTTGATACTTACAGGTGAGTTGCATTGCACAATGTTTGGATTTCACGCCTGACTCCAAACAAAAATGTAGTATTTCGATCTTCTGCAAATATCTTTTGGCCACGAACCAAAAGATTCTTAGCTGTAATAAAACTTCTTATTTTTATAGTTCACTAAAATAACATGTAAAGTCCTATGTTCCCCAGCCCGCTGACCCCCATGGGGTACGGAGGGGGTATGGTGCCCGAGACCCCCGTCTGCGACACGACCGAGGCAGAGCTGTGCAAGAGCGGGTTCCTGGGGTACCCGCGCTACGAGCTGGGGTACAGACAGCACCCACACCCCTACGTCAACCATCACGGTTACCAGCATGAACCGGCGTCGCCTCCACCAGGTAATTATAATTTAAGTACAGCAAACCTTACAACCTGGGTCAGTAAGACAATGGTCTGGGTGTGAAAATGGAGTACCTGCCTACCTATTTGAAGGTTGTTTCGCACGACATGAGCACTCCCTGATTCTGAATGAACTAGCTGTAGGGATGTAAGACAAAGCAACATTCCGTTCGCTTCACATAATCTGTCCCTTACGGGATATCTTCCGTGATTGTCTTTTATTTTGAGCTCCCGATATTTCGACGCTGTTGCAAGCGCCATGATCGCGGGTTGACTCAAGAAAGACAATCACGGAAGATACCGTAATTGAGAGTTTATGTGTAGTTGTAAACCGTGAAAGTCTAAAACAGTGTTCCGTTCGCTTACTATGCTAAGGCCCGGACTCTACCAAAGCGGAGATGAGCGGAGCGGAGATGTGCAAAAGTCGACCAATCACAGGAGAGAAGAAAAACGCGATGTAGATTTCAACCAATGTGATTGGTCGGTTTCTGCACAGGTCTCCTCTACGCTCCGCTCGTGCCCTGAAAATGTGAAACGTGCGCCGCCTGCTCCAGCTGCGCGACCAACTTGCGAACAGTCCACTACAAACGATACAATTTTATCATTCCAGAGCTAGGCGGTCTCCTAGGCACAGGAGTGTCAGTTCCGCTCGCAGTGCCCGGACAGGACACCCAGCAGTACTGGTCGCGCCTCCAGTGACCCTGGTGGAACTAGCCGAGCACATTACAGCAGTACTCACACGCTTAAGCAACTACCCGATGAATAAGCGGCCATTTTGGATTTGGTAGTCAGCTCTGCGATTGGTTTATGTTCACGCATTCTTAAGTACAGAGTGACCACTTTAAATGTGCAGTTCAAGGTGACGAGAAAATTTGCAACGATATGTAAAATTTGGTACCTACATTAATTTAGTTCTGTGTTTTCCCGCCTCACAGATAACTTTGTTGAAGTCTCTCACTTGTTCGAAAAACTGGAAAGCGCCCTCAGTCGCGCGAATACGCGTTATGCTTCGGCGAAAAAAATGAACGCGACGCGACAGTCGCGTGATCGTGCGACGATCGCTTTGGTTAGAACGTGGCCTGAAACTGAAACGCTGTACCTACATAAGAGATTGCATAAAATATGTAGGTTATTATGCACCCCAAATCGCGTTTCTTAAACTGGTAAAAATTACATTATCTGTTACCCGGTTCCAAAACGGCTCAATATTCAAATAAGGTAGTATGCATTTCTTTATACCGAAGTATACCTATAATATCATGAACAAAATGTATTCAGTATTTTATTTGTGAAGATTTGTTTAGTTTGAGAAACATATTCTTTGTGGTGCACTCGGAAAACTATAAATGAAATCTGTATCAGACATAATGATAATTATAAGTACACAGATTGAAATAAGGATAAAAAAGTAAAGTATAACATGTATCAAGAAAGTGGATGGTGACGCATGCCTATAAAGATAGTAAGGAATTTCTTGCGTTTTACTGATAATCTAACTGTATGTTTTTAATTTACAAATATTTGTTTGTACTCTATGGTGATATTTTTTTAATAAACTTAATTTATACAAGAGATTAGTTAACCTACCAACTGATGTAACATGTATAGTATAGAGAATTAACATATCCACTAGTTGCCACAAAACAGGACTTCGAGCACAAAACATAGGCTCAAATTGTATTAAAAATTAATTAGAATATTTCATTCAAAATAATAATTAATAAAATCTCTCATAGATTTTCTACATTACCGTTATCGATGCACATGTAATGTTGTATCTTTAGCATAGTAACTTTGAATGAAATAATTTAATATTTCGGTGTAAGTGTTAAAAAATATTTTAATAACAATTAGTTAATAACAAGATTAGCGTTAAATAAGTATTTAATTGTGTATATTTGTTGTAAATGTTTAATTAACAATGCTGAGGTTATATTATTATTTGTGGAATTTCTGTCAGATATGGGTGAATAATTTTTAGTACCTTTGCCTTATGTATTCAAATGTAGATAGTAGATACAAATCACTTTGTTTGACCTGATTTTATCTGCTTATCTCCAAACGACAGAAGTCGAGAAGGGACTTATTTTGTAAAAAAATCCTTTCATATTAAATTCTTAACATTATTGTAGCATAGATTTTTTTATGAGAAACAGGGCTTGTTAGTTTTAAGTACTTACTGGTGGCCTACCATGACGTCTTGTAGCAGGAGTAATTCCAGTGTGGGAAAGAGATGGCGCTACACGACCAGTATAGCTCTGTCGCTTTCCCACACTGGAATTACTCCTGCTTTATGACGTCATAGTAACCCCCTGAAATGTAAATAGTTACTTTCGTGTAATTGTTCATTGTGATTATCCCATTGTAAATGTAATAAGCGCGCAAGTATCATGTTTCAAACTTAGATCATTTTTGTTATTTTTTTTATTAACATCGACTTTATTAGCAACATGCATTTCCGACGATTTTTTTACATTATGATTACTTTCAAAATTATATTTTATAGCTGTTAATACCAAAATTAGTAACAAACTTTCATGTCAGCTTAACATAACAAAAATAAACGATATTAAGTAGTTACAACACTAGCATGAATCAATTTCAAGGTGTTAATTTCGAATTTACAGTTAGTTTTTAATGTGTATATGTATGGATTATAAATAAAAATGTAAATAATTGTGTGATGTCGATGAAACGTTTTAATAACATTATATGAATACACTTTTGGATCAAAGTATGTTGTTGTTTCATTTGAGCATAGCAGCGCCATCTATGTGGACAAAAAGGAGTTTCGTGTCTTCATAGGTGTTTCACTAGGTTTTTTGAATAAAACTTCAACTTCTAGCAAAATTATTGTAATATTTCAATAGAATCAATTAAAGCTTTTAACACTACATAATATGAACAAAATACTAAAGATTTAGCTCTCCTACCTATAAAAATAAGTCACAGTATTGCTTGTCACATAATTCTACTTAGTAGTAGATATTTTCATAAACCTAATATATCGCTGATAATAACCTAATTATGTTAAACAGGCAACTTTTGTACGAGCGTCTTGACTTAAACTTTCAAAGCCACTAACTATAAATAAAATGAGAATCATAAATCATCATCTAGCAAACTTTCGATGTCATTTAGAATATTGTTTGCTGAGTCTATCTTATTCAGTTGTTGGTGACAGCTAACTACCACGTCCGGCATGACCGCGTTTTTGCTCAAATCCAAGTCGAGATCTGCCACGGTAATATCACTTTCATCCTGATCGTCACTTAAGTCCACAACGGCTATTGGTTCTCCTAGTCTAGTCGTTTCTAAATCTATAATTTCACTATCCGAGTCTACCTTAACTAAATCTACAGAATTAATCTCATTCAGTTCTACGCTAACAATTTGTACTTCTGAGTCTGAATCGTCTGTTTTGTTAAAGTCTAGGTCGTCGTACTTAGGTTCATCTGTACTTATGTTTGAACTTGAAAGTCTGTTTCTTATAAGTCTAGGCTTAGCTGTTTGTCTAGTAAGTTTTATCCTCTTGAATTCATAACAGTTGTCCACAAGTTCGTCTTCTTGTATTTCGCAGATGTCACTTTGCTCTGATAATGTTCGTTTCCTATCGTTGGCATTATCACTGAGCTTCAGGTCGACTTTAGCCTGATTAGAAGCCGCAGGGCCATTACGGTCCAGTTTCTTATACACAATGGAGTTGCTTCTAACGACTTTGAGTATCTTATTGCCCGAGGTAGTGATAGTTTCGTGTGTAGAGAGCTTTCTTTTTCTACTTAGATTGAGTGTGATGGGTTTACTGTGTATGGCTGTGTCGCTTTTTTTCCTGGCCCTGATCTCGTCGAGGGAGAGCACTTTGAAGTCGAGCGAGGCGCGTCGCTCGGTGGCCTGCTTGCCGGCGAGCTCGTCCAGCGACACGCGCTCGTACTTGGTGGCGAGGTTGGTGCGCACTAGCTTGACCTTGGGGTCGGGCGGCAGCAGCCCGTCGTAGCTGTAGAAGGCCGCAGCCTCCGCCTGTATTTTCTCAAGAAGCAACATCTCCTGAGACTTTGTACGAGACCCTTTGGTCGCGTCATCAGGCGGCACAGTTTTAGTGGGCGTAGACGAGGGTGCGCTTTCATTATCCGACTCTGCAAGAACACACGAACGAAGTGCTTAGTCGGGCGCGATAATCGAAACATTCGAAATGATTTTCGTAATTAATTTTGAGGCGACCCGTCCGGCAACTTGGCAACTTCGCGGTGTGTTCTCGTAACGTCAATCTGAAAGCGACTCTCGTAGGGGCGGTCAAAAATAATTACAAAAATCATATTACGAAACATTTTTATTTACTCGTTGGTATATTAAACACAATTTGATTAAACAAAGCCAAAGTATAATTCTGTTCCGTTACGAGTTCCTATATCAGTTTGAATATTAATTAGCTTAAATGAAAGGTACTAGACACGCGTTACTAATAATAAACATATTTTGAAATTCTTATTATAAAATAAGACTAAGATTAACATAACAACAACCCCGTATTATTTGAAACAATAAACTATCAGTAGGCACTCGTGACAGTTGGCAACGCGGCGACACGCGCAGGTCACTAGTCATATTCCCTCTGTCAACCAAAATGTCATGGAACACAACTTGTAAGTATCAAAAGTGCTGCATTACTAATTTCATTACATTTACCTCACTTTCGCACACATATACAAATCTTAGAAAATTCATTCGGATTCATAACCGATCGTGGTCAAATGTGGATGACAACTTTGACCTCATCGACTAAGTTCCAACCCTCCTTACGATCCCTCCCGCCGACATCAACTTATTATTATCAGCGAAGATAAAAACATTAAAAGGAAAGCGTTTCCACATTTAACAAAATCGGTTAGTAAAAACATAGTAGTCTATGCTGACATCATCATGAAATGTCGTACGATGAATCCGAACAATCACGTAATACATAATATAATGTCTTACTTTCGAGTCTTTTTCCATCAATTTTATAAAATAGCTGCCAAAGAGAAGTATATAGAAATAAGTAATTATGTAGTAAAGTTAATACATAGATAGTGATCCGTTCCATAATCGCAGTACATTTCACAAAGACTCGAGCGCTATCCGTGTGACAGAAATTTAACTGTCTAACATAAAACATTAACATTCCAACAATTAATCTAAAGGTAAATAAATAGTTTATTAGTATAAAAAGAGACAAGACTACAACATTATACTAAATATAAAATGTATTGCTACAGTTACGAGAGAAACCAATTTGCTTTTTTTTTTTCAACAGCTGCCTCTGAAAGCAACCATCTACCCTTTGTACTAATTCATACTAAAATTATATTCCTAATAACTTTTCAGTACACTTTTCCGCTAATTTATATAAAACTTATAATATTTTTATCTCCCTTTTTAAGCAAACACCAAGAATTTAAAGAAAAAACAAAGATGTGTGTAAAAACTGAGCATGTTAAAATAATATAAGAAACCTCCGACTTAATCTATCCCCACCAATCGAGACTATGTTATTTAAATATTGATAAATAGTTTTTATACATAAATAATGACTAGGCGTACCATGGACCTTAACGCGAAACGATTCCTTTTATAGCTTGTCCTGTTCACACTTTTGCGATTTTGTAATAAATATAGGAACTTTATCAGAGCAAAGAATATTAGAAATTAATCCATTTTCTTGCCAGATTGTTTTACAACAAATATATTTGACTAATCGCGTTCAATACATACCGAAGTGCTATCGTAGATATCGGAAGCGTTACCAGATTTTACCAAAGATCGCAAACTAAGCAATCGAATGCTCTTTTTTTTGTTAGCTTATCTCTTTTTTTTATCATTCTAAATTGGTAGTATGATCTTAAGCACGATTTTTTTTTTTTGTTATACGGGAATC
This sequence comes from Eugnorisma glareosa, assembly GCA_947578425.1. Taxonomy (NCBI): domain Eukaryota; kingdom Metazoa; phylum Arthropoda; class Insecta; order Lepidoptera; family Noctuidae; genus Eugnorisma; species Eugnorisma glareosa. The sequence goes on along the minus strand of OX387960.1, from coordinate 9,452,456 downwards.
ACAGCTTTGAAATGCATGCGACTTATAAAACTGTGTTTCCCGTTGTGTATACCTAGAGATACATTTTTTTTTATCATTTTATTAGCTCTATCTAAATCTCACGGTGCGAATATATAAAGTATTGGGGGCAGGTAGCAGTGGGTACCTTTATAAACTGCCAAAGCCCCTTAAAACATCCTACATACTAACATACAAACAATTTAAAGGCATAAAGCTGTTTTTTTTTTTCATTTTTTTTTTCACCTATATTAATGAGTTACAATAATCGTGTATATATATTTTTATTTGTATTTTATATGTTATTAAACCTATTTATTATGTACTTTTCTATCATAGACAAAGATTATATCAACATCTATTTAAAAAAAGTATTGCAGTGATATTTTGAGAGAAAACAGAATGTTCTTTTCTTAAAATATGACTGTTACTGTCTATCTATGTGATATAAATTGTTATATAACGATACAGTAAATGAAAAAGCGAGAGATATTAATGAATCTAATTAGCTAAGATATGAAAGAGATTATATTCTCTAATTTATTGCACATACAAAAATACCAACGTCGCTTTTTCTCCACATTATTTCTTGAATAAACTGTGAGAAAGAGAGCTATCATCAATTCATCGTGAGTCAAATATAATCTCACTTTGTTTAATCATTGTCTATGGTATAAAAAAACAGCTAAACATTGTCTAAGTTAGAGTCAACCAAAAGCCGCCTCTTCCGGCAACATTAAAAAAAAAACAATATTGTATTTCGTTAAATTAATTTTGGATCCAGTTTCTACTGTAACCGCCCAAACTGTTTAAATCCACACCCACCATAATAATATTGAATACAAAAATTACGAAACTGAATCCAACTATAACTATACAATAAATACTATATTAATTGACTATTGGCGAAATAAAAACAATAATAATACCTTCCATAAACAGGTGTTAAGATGTCGCGTCGCGAACTGGGAGAACAAAAGAAATGTATTTTCTTTCTACAAAAGTTAAAATTAATAAAGCGGCAAGTTGTGACCCACCCGCGTAAAAATATATAAACAATAAATTCCCACTTCGCTAGCGACAATAAACGTAGGAAAAAATTCTTAACCAATAACATGTGAACAAAGTAAATATATATATTTTTTAAAGTAATAAATCTAACACTTTCTCGGTCGTTTTTTTTTACATAAATATGTTTTATTGGCACAACAAAGGGTTGAATTCTAAAAATAATATTGGAACCCTTTCAATGCGACCTACGACCATGAATTTGACGAGAGGATCTAGTGAGTAGTGCCATAGTATACATAAAGCATATAGTGTTATATTTAGAAAACAAAAACAATAAATGAGCGTTTGAAATTTAACATCGTTAATGCTTAACCCTACGCACACCGCCCATAATATGACAATGCAGAGTTTTCAACTACCGAATTATTATAATAATGCATGTTAGGCTCGCTGTCCACTGAAGCGTATCATCAATCAACTTTGGTGTAAGGACATAAACAGCGTACCGATTTTCCACGTAGTAAGAAGAATGTGTTCAAGCAACACATAACAAGTCTTCCAAGTTACATGGGAATAGGTATAGGCAGTGCATTGTATGACTAAATTAAATAAATAGGGCCGTTTACACGTTGGACTTCTTCACGAAATCATTGAACGCACTGCAGTGGACAATGAACCCTATGTTAAAATCACATCGCCAGTAAGCGGGGCTCAAACATTAGACTTAGTGTCCGCGAGCCGTGATATCGATATTATGAGCATATCTCTAAATGTCTATTGAAAACTCAAGTGCAAGTACATAGTATTATTAATTTTACGTTTGGCTACAAGATTCGCTAATAACATCATTTGGAAAGACATCAAAATTACATTACCGTCAAACAAATCCAAAGTGTCCATCATATCAATGTCATGTATATAGTTTATATACCTAGCCGTTCACTTTCCAACTTGCATATCAAAATTATACATTTATACGATTGCTTTTTATATCACATAAAATCATGACGCATAAAACTTGCTTGCAATCCTTTATCCAGTGCTCTTAAATAGAAAATTGTAAAGTACAATGCCACATATGGAGAATATTCATACTACGTAATAATATACTAGGAAACAATTCACCATCAAATAGCTTTACCCACTTTTTCCTTACTTTACCTTACATCACTGGTCCGAATTTAGTCCAAACTTATACTTATTTTGATGGCTTTTCAAATTAATGACAGCAAATCGAGCCGTAAGCCCCAACCATACAATTTGAGAAGTCTGTTTGCTATTGCCGCCTGACTCGCCATCATTGTTGGTTCACATATTACACTTTTTCCCCATCAATGCCGCGAGTCCAAAGCATTTCTAGAAGATTCCATTTGTAGCACCACATCACATTGTGGTACCTCTAATCACAACCGTAGCACGATCCTTCATTAGTTATACAGAAATAGTTTACTTCTATAAATTAATCACTTTTTCTAAGAATCATCAATTCACACAACCATTGCTTTGACAGCTGCAATCGTAATTTCAACCATAGTTAAGATTGACTATCCACATCGAATTTCCTATACCGTTTTTTTCTTTTTAGGGACCGGTCCAAACCTTTTCAAATGAAACACTAGTTTCCTATACCAACTCATATGCTAAAAAATTGCTTACTTGGGAGACTTCTATGTCTCATTAGCAACAAAACTTCAAAGGAAGTATAGCTACCTTCTACATCGTCTTTAACAACATCAATAGTAACACCGAACACAACCATAGCTTGCTGTGGACCGGCTCCACGCGGTTGCGTATCACTCAACCAACATAACTTCAGACCTTAGGGTGGCGCTGCTAGCTTAGAGAAACGTCATCCACCTGTCAAATCGAGTACATTTAAACGTAGTTCCGAATTCCACCGCGTTTCAAGTTATGTTGGTCAAATATTAGCTGGAATCTTCTAGTGCTTAGCTGGTTGGATGTTGTTAGTCGTAGCGGGGGGTTCGAGTTCTCAAATCGTCTGCTGGGGGCTTAGTACATGTAGTTTCAGTAGAGGCGCATACCTTCTTCGAAGTTTACGACGAGTGGGTCGACGGGCATGGGCGCGTAGGGGTTGGCGGGCTGCTCGTGCGCGTGCGGCGGCAGCACGCGCCGCCCGCTCAGCAGCTCGCTGGATGCGGGCAGCACGCCCAGGATGGCAGAGTCCAGCACCACTGCTGGGGGACGGAAGCCTTGTATATCTTATTAGGGAAGCTCGGAAACATCATAATAGAAGTTACTATTTGTGGAGCAAAGTTTGCTGCTATTGTTAGTAGAAAACAATGGATAGCAAAAAGTAACAGTTAAAGTTAGCATAATGCAATATATTGTTCAATAAAAATAAACTTAGGTGTGGATGCACCATAAGGCAAAAACAGTCTTATAATTTCTAGACAATCAGTGAAGACTATATGGTTCGCTAAGGACATTAACTTTCCCCCACCAAAATGCTGAGACTCAGTTTGTGCTCTTATTATCCACTTTTAATCAGGCAAAGGTACTATTTGTCATTTTTTTTAATCGAAATCGCGGTATATTTTCCTATTATGCCATAATTTAAATATTTACGCTGACATTGTCACATGGGTATTAAATATTTTTTGCGCCATGAAAACTAGGCTATACCATGCCATATTTAACGCAATTCATACAGCAGATTTGTTATCATATTCAAACATAAAAATAATTTATATTGCGTGTATTTCTATCTAACGCGACACATCAGCACAACACGAACGGTTAATTAAACTGGGAATTATGAATGGTATGAATACATAATTGCGTAACATCGCCTTTTTTTTATTTGGATAGGTTGCAGCAGAAACGACTGAATACCATGTCGAAAAATGTATAGTATCACATTGTTCAACGCTATGAGGCGTTACCTTTTAGCAAAGCCGCAGGAAAATCTTGTCGTCAATAAAGTCATTGAGGCGTCACTTACAATTTTAAAACAAAAAATACAAAAAAAAAAAAAAAAATTCAAGGCCACATTTCATCAGATTCTTACTCTATTTTTATAACATACACAAGTTATAAAAAAGTAGGCCATGTAGCCAGATGAGTAGTGTCAATGTCTGGCAGGCCATAGCCCAATGGTTTATGTCAGACCATCCCAAATGTTTCTTATGTGCCACCGATAGTGGCTTCATCTACAACTTATTGATGATCACTAGCTGATTCGCTAAGGCTCTCTAGCTGAATAGCTTTAAGATTTTAAAAATGTCCAGTTGGTTTATTGTGGTACAAAACTGTACGGGAACCTATTCCATGTCGGTACAAATCAGATAAGATTCACAGGTTATTCCTAGAATATATGCATGAGTATTACCTTGGCGCTGTTGCTGCCACAGCAGCGGCACGGGCGCTGGTGCAGGCACGGGCGGCGGTACGCCCCCCATGGGCGGCTGCTCCGCCGACACAGGCTCCGGCCCCACGTTCACCGACGTCGGTACTTGCTGCTATTGGGAACGACGGGGGAACTTTACTTCGAGTGTCTAAGTGGCATTTGTTTTTTGTGAAGTCAGGCTCTTGCGTTGCGACAGGATAGCCATTAGAATTATTATCTTTTGACAGAAGCCTTTTTTATTAGAGAGTTGAGTGCTCAATCACTTATAGCTTCAAACTTGGACTTTTTAGTTTATGAAATATGCGTAAGGACGTTGTCATGTAAACCAACACCTTAGCATGATAATGGATTTGGTAGTGGTTCGTCGATCTTAATGAAATGGGTAGTCCTATATGCATGAATTGCAGCACATATGGTTCTTAAATTGAAACCCTGAGACAGTTATTTACAGAAATATGTGAGGTCCAATGAAGGGATTCTGCTGTATCTTCAAAAAATGCAGATAATTTGATATTGAAGCAAAAGATGAGCAAAAATGTTACTAAAATGAATTTCAAACCGTTATGATTGACTTTGTTACAAATAAGCTATTATAAAAATGTATTACCTAGTAGCAACAGATGTTAGTGTGTGTAAATTTAGTCAGATATACACAATGCCTCTTTAGTAGCCAGGAAAACTTTCAAGGGTGATACTATTACGCCTTTACTTGCAAAAATTCATTATAAAGTTTGTCCTAAGACTAAAATTTGTAAATGGTAAAACAGTCCATTTCAATTTGTTTATTTTTGTGGTTTAGTAGACGAGCATCACCCCTGAAAGTTTTCCTAGTTCTCTAGTAAAAAAGGCACCGTGTATGGCGTGTAATGTATGTGTTGTCTCACGGGTTGAGGCGGCGCCGGCTGGCTGGGCGCGATACCATCGGTGCGCGCGTCCGGGTTCTTGTGCATGAACGGACAGTGGATCTTACGACAACCGCCCGGCTGGTTTTCCCAATAGCATGGGATCTGCTTGCGGTTTTTCTAGAATGTGACAATTTGGTCTACTTATTAGAGGTTAAGAACAACTTACATCTTCGTTACATTACTTCGTTACGTTGATCTCGCGGATACCGCAGCAGCATTTGTCACGGTCACGAATATTTTCTTTTTTTAAATTTTCCACATATTTAAAGATAAAGCAGTCGGGCGGTATTATTGCTGGGTTTTTAGCTAGATATAAGCAACAGCTGTTTTCTTTTCATTGACAGAAATCAGACCTAAGCCAAATCACGAAGCTTACAGGGAGAAAAACAATAAACAACAAGGAACAAATCTAGCCTACTCAGATCTGCCCCTAGTTGCTGTTTTCGAGCTGAAATTTAAGCAGTCATAATTAGCTGCCAGCATTCTTATATATGAGCTTAAACATCGACAATCTCGCACCGTACTTACACACACTATATTGCTGTCGCTCGCACGAACTTTTTAACCTTTTGAACGCCATTGTCACATATATGTGACAAGCATGCGCGTGCCCTGTACACCAACGACACAAATATGTGACAAAAAATGTGCGGTGTACTAAAACACGAAATAAAAAAATTAAATAGTTTTGGAATCCCTATTCTTTTTGTAGGTTTTTGCGGTGAAAATTTGGCTTGGCGTGGAGGGCACGCGCGTGCCTTTATGCTTTGCCAGTTCAAACAAGCAAAAGCTGTGTAATCACAAAAAACATACACAAAGATTTAGACGCGACCTTAGACAGACGTCTCGATAACATCCATTTTTTCAGCATATAAAAAACCCCTAATACCAATAACCATCTTAATCCTCATTATTTAAGATAAGAAATAAAGAATTGCCTAACATCGTGTAATTCTTATCAATAATACTTACCTATATATGTGCATATCTTTAGGTTTAATGATTATGATTGATTAAATGCCGCCTTACTGGACTAGTGACCGAAAGAGTGGTTAATAAAAATAAGTTCAATGTGAGTTCAAAGTCAAATGTAGAGTTCAATATTGTAGCCTAATTATCAGTGATCGGAATAGGTAGAGCTAATGTACCTAAAGTTCAAGCAAGGAACAGAAACGAAAAGTGTCCCTTCCGATTAAATTTTTTTTTACCCGTCCTCGTGCGTGCATCATTCACTCCTGTACTTTCTCAAGTTGTGTATGCATAATTGACTCGTGAATTGTTTTTTTTTTACCTATAGGTACTTGTTTTATCGTTTATTAGATCTGCTTTATATGACCACCTTTGCTTGATTTTATGGACTACTTTTTACCGCAATTTGTTTTGATTTCTGTTCACGTTTAGTTCCAATAAATGTACAAAATGAATAAATGGTATGAAAGCCTTTAAATTGTATTTTTTACCTTGTTAGTTCTAACTATTCAAGCTGATATGAAAATTAAATTAGCTTCCGCACTTACTTACGCGGCGTTCAAACGAAGATAAGGAGATTACCTTTATTTTTTGAACAATAAAAATCGTGCACTTTTTTTTTTTTAAACAAGCAGTGAATGAATTCGATAGTTGTTTTACTTTATTATTTTTAGTTGTACTTACGTAATGTTCCGACATTCGGAATAAATGAACCGAACAAAAAAAAATTGTAGGAAATCTCCACTTTCGTTTCTGTTCCTTGAACTTTAGGCACATTACCTCTACCTATTCCGATCACTGCTAATTATGTATGTGAAATTATCAATAGCAGCACGGAAATTGAGATTTATTTTTATTTCACCAAATATTAATTTCAACAACAGGTTCATATCTATAAAGGAAAGGCTTTGTTTGAGCTCTGAAGTCTCTGTTGCTAATTCAACTACTAGTTTAACTGGTAGGTAATTAGTTGTGGATTTTAACTCATCACACACTTGAGTTCGTACTATATGTCATAAAGTATAATTGTACACTCTTAATTACTTATAGTTTGGCCAATTAAACATGTCAAATCTCTAACATAGGCTGACCAAAATTTCAAACAACCAATGGGGGCTATCGCGTATGAATTCGCCGCTAGAGACGCTAGTGTAGCGCCAGGTCACCGAAATGTGAGATGTCATAGTGTTCGCGCGTTGCGTGCTTTTTATATCACATATTTTTACTAATATTCACAATATTGTGATTACACGATATAGATTCGAGCCATTTCTGATTAATTATGACTTGAAGAGTTTAAGTAATAACTTAGGATCTTATTTGTTACTAGGAAAAATGATTTTTTTAAATGTTTCATGCTTGCTAATTTTAGGGAGAATATTGTAAATATTTATCTGATCACTATGTTGTTATACGTAATAAAATACACTTTTTTGAAGTAATTGGTTCTTTATATTAGAAAACAGAATTATTTACAGGACCTTAATCGATAGTGGCGCCACCTGGTGAGCTCAAAAACGATAGCACTCATTATATTAGTCGAATTGTTATAAACTATTCCAGTTATACCATTTACAGGCATGATAGAATTTTACTGTCAAGGATTTGGCCAATCAGACAGAAAGTTAAAGGCCTTTCATGAAATATCTCTCTATGTAAAGAATATAAACTAACTATAAACAACACATTTACTAAATTATATTTATTATGAAAAACGATACGCTTCGTTCATACCGAGCGGCGTTCAAATATCGTTGCATTGTTACGACTGCGATAGATAATAAGGAACGCATGATACAGAAAGATGTAGCTATTGCGCTTGAAGTACTTAAATTACGACAATTGTCTGAATTCGTTTGCAAGAATTTGCGCGCGCTAGTGCGATATCTAACTCTTTTTATTTATAATATCATTGCATTTACTGCAACTTAAACCAGGTTTTAGAAGACAGTAATTCTCTACTAAAACCTTGGGAAAACATAAGTGTAGTGGTTACATAATATCTGATAATAATTACTATGTGAGGTAATTATTTTCTAATACTCAGAGATAAGACACTAGATACTATTTGCACAGCTGTTTAGAAAGACCTGTAAATACAGGGTAGAAGAGACTCCAGGCCTCAAACAGTTACCAGTACCACGTATTCAGTAAATCATTCTGAACCGACATTCAAAATTTTCATTGGTAATTTTTTTGTTTAGCTGTTTCCTACAAAAGTGCAATACTTACCTACATGGTCAAAATGTAGTTTTTTTTAATTTACTGTTTAGAAATTTATAAGTGGGTTTGTGCATTGGTGTCCCGTCCTTCCTGTATTAGTTAACCAGTATTCAAAACATGTCATGCATTATCTAAACGGCAATTTAAGAAGATTTATATATTTACAATAGACGTTAAGTTATACCTACTAGTGAAATACAAAGAAGGTAGTAATAAACAAGAAGAGCAGACTTTTAGTACGCTCAAAGTACTACCAGTACTAGAAAAAAAATAAACCTGAGAAGTCTACCAGATAAGCTAACTAGGACTTATTAAACAAGCCTGTCGCAGCAAGAATTTTAAAGAATATTAATGTTCTCAATTGATGACAACAAAAACAAACCCTTCACGCTGTAAAATCTACCTCGAATAATCAATCAATTTGGTTTATTGAATTGTTACAATCTAGAAAAAGTGCATTTGACTGAATCTCTTCAGAAAATGACAGAATGACTCATCAGAATATTACTGTGGCTAAAAATCAGACTTAAACATTTATTTCAGTAACCAAAAGATTTGCACTTTTCATAAAGGTTATAATTAAACTGAGGTTACCTTAAGTTTGTACACACATTGTCAAAATAAACATCAACACAAATCTGATGAAAACAAATGCAACATTACATAATGTCACCTTAAATCTACTTGTATGCATACCCTCAGTTCCATGTGACGTAGTTTGCAGCGTTTATCAAGGCACTTGCCCTGCTGCCAGGCTGTGCACATAGTCTCGCACCCCAGCGCTGACGGTTCATGGCGAAACACACAGTTGTCCCCCTTCATAACAGATAAGGTAAGTAACTTTACTGAAAGCTTTGTACAATATCTTAGCAAAGATATAACATTACATGTAAACCACATGTTAGCTGATATTAGCTCCTAGGTTTTAAACCTATTTACTGGCTGGCAAGCATTCGACACTTGTGTTGCTACTTAAAAAGAAACAAGTGCTAGATGATTTGCAAATAAACAGAAATTTGATCCACACGGGTCTGTTCCAATGCATTTTGTGAGACACCAAGCCCAATTACTTGGGAAATCTACGTTTTATTGTTTTCTGTGTAACATGTGAGCTTGGGGAATTACAGTATTCAGCATATAAATTATTGCACACAGTAAAATAGAAGAGGGGGAGTAGTCTCCATGAAATGTGCTGTTTCTATTCTTATATTTATTCATAATTGCTGCAACATAAATATCTGTGTGTGTCTTCATTGGAATCTTTTACTTCAGTGCTCAAAAAAGATGTGATAAGTTCCATAGATATCATACTATGAACTGACATTTTTTAGCCAGCATGTAAAAAGGTCATCAAAGCTAATTTTACCCCCAAATAACGAATAGTTTCATATTAAAATCAGCTAGGATTGTTTTAACCGCTGTTATAAAAAATTTGCTATATTTGATGGATTTCTTTCAATGTCAATAAAACATTCTAACCATAAAATATTAAATGAAACAGTGCTTCCATGATTTTTATCAGAGACTCAGAATATAAACAATATGACATTAGAAGTTAAATTGATTGAACATTAGTAATCATGAATATTTTCTTACCTTCGTGCATGTGGAGTAGTAGTAAAAATAGCAATCGTTGAATTTCCGTGGAGACTCCATGGTGATAACCGCCGTCGAGGGTCTGTGAAATATTGGGTACACCGTCTAATAATGCCGACACCAATTTTTTTTGTATTACTCAATATGCACCGTTAAACGCTACAAAATACGTCACGAGTGTAGTCTAGTGGATCCAATTTATAAATAACACATACAATAAGGCTGTAGTTACGTTAAAACTAAGATTTTTCCATTTTGACAATACGTAAAGCACGGCGCGGACAAACAAGTTCCAAATTAAAAACTATCAATATGTCAAATCCAGATTGCACGCTTTACTCACCGCCTATTAGATAAACTAAAAAAATAATTAAATTATACAACGAATATCTACACAATAACGCTATCTAACACAAAATAATATGAACGTCACTATTAGAAAGAAGATGTAGTAGATATGGCGGACATGTGGCGGACTTTCATTTCGTTTCGTCCGCCCCACCGTTTGATTGGTTGATCACTTGTCTATTTTGTACCATAGAGTAAAATTTTATTTTTTCGTGGTAATCGAGATTGTGAGCGAGTACAGGCGCGGGTATTTTGCGTGGAAAATTCAAGCGTCTTCTCACCTCTTGTTAGATAGATCGCTTTTTCAGCCTATTACATGCGAAAAAAAAAGTATGAAAGGATTAGATCAAATTAATATAAATGATAGACAGGAATTTTGATTTGTAGCTGAACAATTACACTATTTAAGCGCAATATGCGCGAAAACAAAAAAAAAACATTATATTCTTTTGTAATTCTGCTTGTTGGTAGAATAACCTATTTCAATCATCCTCCTATTTTCATTTTCATTTCTGTATGAACGAACAAAAACAACTTATTTTATCCAAAAAATGATAATGATAATGAATGGTGCAAAAATTGTTGACTTCGCTCTTGCATTTAATTAATTCTCAGAAGTTTTGTGTTCATTCATCGTCTAGGTACCTACACAACTCGTATGAATAGCTAAAAGATTATCTAACCTACCCGATGTAGAACTAAAAATTTCGAGCTCGCTTATTTGTTTGCTCTGACATTCTTATCAGTTTTTCTTTATACTTAAACTGACACAATTTCTATAATATTATACAAAAATAAACCTATCAAATTCGAATTGTGCTAAATTTTACGAGCTCGCTACGCTCAATCTTGAATCATATCTTTTCTCACAATTGATAGGCGAGGGCGGCCAGATTGCTGTACAGGCTCGCTCAAATGAGAATTAAAAATAGAATAGCCTAGGTGAATCTAACCTAAGGAACTACGGTCATAGAATAACAGTTCCTTACGGAAACGGTGTGATTGTGATTTGAAATATGTGTTTAATTTTATAATTTCTTTACAGCGGCGACATCTTCAAATTGAACAAGCCCCTTTAAATTAAGAGAAAAAGAAAATAACTTCTAAGATCCGTGGTGAAGTGCAAAAAATTTCGTAACGTCCGCTCTTGCTCACTGGATCATTTTTAAAACTTTTAAGTTTTAAACATGAATTGAAAACGTAACTTCTAGATCTGCGTGAATAATTTAGGAAAAGAAACATAACCAATCCGAGGCGGGTTGCTAAAATTTTCGAACTCGGTTCGGTCACAATAATTATAAATATGGACGCTACAGAAACTTCGTATGTACTAACGTTCGAAACGGCACACTCACACAAACACGCGCATCGACGAGGAACCTAAGCCCTCGTCGCGGTGCTGTCAGCCGTGACTCTCGTGAGTGCTGCGTAATTTTTTATTTTAGCTATACGCGCGTGCGAGGTGTCCAGAGACGCGTGTCCGCGCGGGCGCCTAGCGAGTAGCGATCTACGAAATTGCCAAACAAAATTTTGGACTTTTGTTCAAAAAACCCGTTTCTTATTTTAAAAATGTTGGTCGTCGACAAAACTACAGTTTGTCAAAAGACAAACTAGTTTCAATGCTGGAGCGACGCTGGCACAAGGCTATATCCTTAGAGAATAACACACCTGCCCGCCCGCCGGCGTCCTCCGCGTGCCTGCTCCGACGACGAGTGCACGAATTGTTTTCTTCTTTCCGCTGCTCACGCCAAAACATGTGAAAAGTTACGCCATATTGACACGCTAAAGATCTTATCTTTAAGATTGTTCCGTGTTTTAAACTATCTTCTTTTACTGATATTATCCGACGCCATGAGACTACACATATTTTTTGTAAACTAGTTATTTCAACTCTATTGTCACTACATTCACTATACTACAGAACACAAATGTTTTCATAAACTTTCTATTACAAAAACATTGTGACTGATAACCCTAATGCTGCAATGCTTAGGCATAGCATAATCAGCCTATAATGTTCCAACGCGGGGACCCACGACTCCTCTTTATGAGAGGGAATGGGCTGTAATCAATCACGCGGGCCCAGTGCGAGTTGGTAGATGTCAGATCCCAAGCAACACACAAGCCAGTAGAGCAAAATGAAATTACAATAAGCAGTACTACTCAAGCGTCCACGGATAGTATAGTATCCAAAAAAAATCCGAGCATTCGCTCATGGATACTACACTATCCACAGCAACTAGTCGTCTTTAACTCCATCTAGTTTAAAATATCGAATTACATTTCGTAGTATGCAAAATAATACATTTTCAAACAGAAATATATTTAATTCATTGAAGATTCCTTAATAATATCAATGTGTTCCTCGGGTTTTTTGTTGTGGACGTATGGTATCCACGAAGAGGAGGTAGGTATTTTGTTTCGGTTTATTTAAATACTTAGAATTAAATGAAGATAATGATTTATACATCTTAAGAAAAGGAAATAACTCCCGTTTATTGTAAAATAATTTTATTGATAAAAAATGCAATTATTGTTCCTTGTATTTTAAAAAGATTGTAATAAATATGTTGTTTTTTTCCGAATTACATGTTCAACTCCGTTTTGAGTATCATAGATTATATCTAACAATTTAAAAATATAGATAGTTTGATCTGTATTATTTTATCTTTTTTCTAGCTTTTACGGATAAGTAGCTATGTTGGTTTTTGTTACGACGAAGCTGCGGGGTCGCGTGTGGGTCGGGAGCCGCGCGCGGCTGGACGTTAGACAGTAAAACAGTCGCGCGAGCGCTTGAGTGGGCCAAACATCCGCCCTGCTGGACATTTCCCCCACCTTCAAAAGTCTTGCCCAACACTCGTATTTTGGTATTTTGTAACTCAATCACTCATGCTTTTGAAAATATATCGTACTTCTGTTCACTAAAACAATGACGAAAAAATAAATAAAAAGGTCAAACAATTAAGTAGGTATAACCTACCTACATAGACAAAAGAAAACCAATATAAAAACTTTTTTGCAAAAAATTAAACCGACTTCAAAAAACACAAAATCAATCAAACAAAGGTCACCGACTTCGAAGCTTGACCTTTGTTTGATTGATTTGGTGTTTTTGTCGCCGGCTTCTGAAGCTTGACTTTTGTTTGATTGATTTGGTGTTTTTGTCGCCGGCTTCTGAAGGAAAAGTTATTTTTCACTTTTTTGTGTTTTCGTTTGTTATTTTTGTTTTTTTTTAATAGTGTATTTTTGAAGTCGGTTTTTATTTTTTACAAAAAAGTTTTTGTATAGGTTTTCTTTTGTATTATACACATCTGCGTACCCCCTCAGAGCATACAGGCGTGATGTTACGTCATGATGTTGTTTATACAATAAATATCCAAGCGATTGCAGCAATCACGACAGATTTGCCGTCTAATTTTGAAGAGTTCCATAGTATATTTCCGAAGATCAGCATCAGATCTTCACCAAATTTAAATGGGACCACCTCAGAAGTATAATCTATCAAATAAAAATGAATTTTGAGAATCGGTCCACAAATGGGGGAGAAATCAGGTAACATACATAAAAAAAAACATACGAACATAAATAACCTCCTCCTTTTTTGAAGTCGGTTTAAAATTGTCCATAACGCGTGCTAAAATTCGAGGTCACTACGCTTGCTTTTGAATCCTAATATTTTTTTTGGGTTTTCTGCGTGAGTACGAAAATGCGGCCGCACTGTTGGGAAGAAACGATGAAGCCGCCCACGACATACGACGCCATTGCTCTTTTAATAAATTTATCCATTGGAAACACGGAATTTAGTCCAGCGTGGGATGGTCAGGGACACAGGGATCGATGTTCGTAAGCGCGTAGTTGTTCAATCATTCGTATAGATTCAGCCATTGCGAAAATTATGAGCAATCGAAAATAAAGTCCATATGGACTCTGTCTGACCTCTTACTCTTAGCAAGAAACTAATTATAATGGTATTCAATAGTTAGATTACAATGCCATGCCTGGGATTAACACTGCATCAGCTGCCGCAGTTCGAGAAAAAACAAACAGTTTCGAAGTTCTTATAAAAACTCGGTAAAATACGATAAAACAGCATTAAGTGTCTATTAGTGTTGTTAATAATCTGGCCAATGGGGTATCCTCGATTCATAGCAAACAGGCAGCCAGTGTGGAGCCCCTCTGCAGGATATGCTCCAGCTACTATCTTGCCTATTCTGCACAACCACATGCACCTACCAAGATTTAAGGCCAGGTTGCAGCAATTTTTAAGATTTTTGAACGTCTGAAAATCTAATTAATTATGAGTTTTTAATAAATAAAAATCTTTTTATAAAAATTGAACATTCAAGTAAATCGTGAAGATAGAAACGCGATTTAGAGTAATTGTCTCGATATTTTTTTTTATGAAACATGACACTAAATCACAATTTAAACGTGTACTGCTCAGATATTCTACCATCAATTTATATGAAAGTTATGCCAATAGATAGAGCATTTTTTTAAAATAAAATGGTGAAAGCTTATTTTATAATTTCATTGTTATTTTTCCTCAAGAAGAAACAACAATCTTTTGATTGTTGTATTATGTATTGTCCTTGAAACAAAACGTATAAATTTTTGTTTTATCGATATCTATCTATCAAATCTGCATCCAACCTAACTACATCACTAATTGAGTAGCGTAAGAACGAAATAGCGCGCGTGGCTACGCTCGTCTCGCTGCGGTCTTGCGTTCATAGCTACACACTGTACTGCAACCTCGCCTTAATCGAAGCAAATGTTAGAGCTCTGCAGGTGGCTACATACCTACTGGTCTTAACACAGTTTGAGTTCATCGACACGCAGAGTTGCTGCTGTCATGATCGTCCCACCTGATTCCCACTTGAACATACCTATGGATCATAGGTCATTTATCTCATCAACAATCGAATGATCCGATGTCTCTTGCGTTGCAGATGCTACTTGACATTTTTCTTAGCTGGCTTATAGATCTAGTCTGTTCAGAAACAAGCGCCACCGCCACTTTTAGAGGACACGATTTGGAGTATCAAAAAACACAAACAGCTGCTCAGTGTATGAATTTTATTTATAATAATTAATATTACATCATGATTTAAACATTAATTTACATAATACAATAAATAAATGCTCACAATAATCAATATGAAGTCATGTTTAAAAAGCGAATGTTTAAACTAAGACAATAGTAGAAATTAACCTAATTTAACGAATCAGAATTGGAATCAAGAATATTTGTTTCAAATAAAATGAAACTATTATATGGTCTGTTCCACTATAGTTTCTGTAGCGTAACGTTTAATCGTAAAAAGTGAGTTTCTTAACTATAAGCAATTCGAATATTTTTTAAACATATCGAGTACATTGTTTTCATTAAAATTATGTATTGAAACTACTTCAAACTCATACTAAAGGTTAAATCAATAAACAATGGAAAATAACGTTAAAACACTTCATCTTTCATTATCGTTTCAGTACTAGACAATTTTGAGTTGAAAAACGAGAGGACTGTTTTAGTATGTAGAGACACCTAATTGAAGGTAAAAAAAAAGTATACTTATTGCCGGTTCTCTATTAGTGTGAGTGTATCGTTAAAGGGGGGGGGGGGGGTGTTAATGAATGAACATAATGGCAGATAAATAGTTTGATGAGAATGAACAAA
The DNA here is from genome assembly GCA_947578425.1 of Eugnorisma glareosa. Taxonomy (NCBI): domain Eukaryota; kingdom Metazoa; phylum Arthropoda; class Insecta; order Lepidoptera; family Noctuidae; genus Eugnorisma; species Eugnorisma glareosa. Next base: position 9,436,363 of record OX387960.1, on the reverse strand, counting down.
CAATTTTGTACACAGAAATCCAATACTGGGAGGAATGCATCGATTACATTACTGGTTAACGAAACGTAAGGGGTGTTAAAATATACTAAAATATGGCCTCATCTCAGCTCTTAAAGTTTTGTAACAAACCTACTGGATGACGACTTGGCGCGCATCGAAACTAAACTGAACACTCCGAACACAACTCTTCAAACATCAATCATTGAGTAAAAGACAGCAAATTGTTAGGTCAAGCGGATAGTTGCTGGAAAAACTAATGGTATAAGCAACATAGAAAACATTAACTCAAATAACCCCAAAATATTTATAAAATTGATTACCAGTGCACTAAGACCCAAAAAAACATAATAAAGTCTTATCACTGTTTAAAACGTAAATCTTTGTAATTACCATCCAACAACTATCCGTTTCACGTAAACGAGTATTGCTCAACAATACCGCAATCTCATATAACAGTCTATAAGCACAAACAACCAAAAAACTCAACACAAATCCAGTTAAAAAATACATACAAAATTAACTTAAACATTATTAGAATAGGTAACAGTAATACATGACCTACATCAATAATAGTTTTCAAATTGGATGAAAACTACATTGATCAATCGTAGATACAAAACTAGGGTCTGATCTACAGGCTATTTCAAATCATTCATTATATTATTTAAATATGGATTATTGTGTTGATTAGATAAGGGTTACGTATTACGTTACTACTACGATATCATAGTAAAACCACTGACTAACATTTTATGTTGTTAATATAATTTGGTTTATACACTGGGAATTTTAATTTTCTACACCACAGAAGTTAGTACCATACGATTTTAAATTTAGTTATAAACAATTTCTTTTTAGATACCAGTAGCCTAATGAAGGATAAACGGAGAATATGTACATATACAGCAAAACGATACAACTTTTTAACAGAAACAGATTTTCCAATGCATAACAGCCAGGTAATTTCATTGTTTTACGTACAGTAAATACGAAAGTATTGCCATTTACATCTACGTATGAAACGTGAATGGGGCATGACTGCTTACAGTACAAAATACTTTTCTTTTATTCATAAGTGCGACACAGAATAATAAACAAATGGATTACTAACGCGCGCGTTTGCGTGAAAGTTGCAAAGCGGAACGCATTTCCACCTAAAACGGAGACGAGAGATGCCCCGAACAACCAATAGATTTGCGTTATCTTTCAACACGATCACCTATTGGAGGAGATATTATCTTCTCTCCGGTTTTGTGAACATCAGAACATAAATATTTCCGACTCACGACAATAGCGCCCGATTACTTTAGCCCATTTGCTCACTACTCCGCGATAGTGCGACATTGAGTTAAATGAGACACACAGTGGAATATACATTGTGAATATTATTATTATATTGTGTATCCAATGTGCCTACAGTTGGCCGGTCTAAGTTAATAGCACATTACAGTAATATTTGAACGACATTTCAATAATCTCATGGTTAAATAGAATTTTTTCAAGAATACTCTTATTTTTCGAGTTTTTATCACGGTTTTTTCGTTTTCAGGGTGCGAAGAATAAAACTCTAGTTTTCTACACCAACACACTTAATTTTAACATCCAATTTCTCACTGTTTCACTACCATAGATAAACCACGGGCAAGTAACGCATTGCCGGCAACAAATGTGTTTTATGATTTGAACTATGAGTATTATATAATAGTAAAACTAATTTAAGAGAATAGTTAATTATTATTCAAATAAGGCACTGAGCAGACGATGGACTATTTGTCCGCCGGGCAGAAGAGGACAATTTTTAACAACCGATGGATATATGAAATGTCACAAAACGTGTTAACCAATGTACACGATTCATTCTAGTGGTTATTTCTGTCCAGCGGACAAATAGTCCCAACGTATGCTCTGGGCCTAATATGGTTAGTATTGTTAGCTACATTTGTTGCTGACCGACATTGAATTATATCCAATCATCACATATTTCTATTCATAATGTCATAGCTCAATTTAAAACGATTTGTAACTAGACATGACCTACATTAGCACCTTTATGTAAAACATATTGATTTATGAGACAATTTTGGGGTAAACATCTCGCTTTGTGTTTTGGTCTAATGCGCAATGATTATCGTCTTTCCAAAAACGCAAGTGAGTCGCATGTACATGATCGTTCGACTTTATACCCTCTTCTTGAGGAACTTGAATAATTGATCGCCGAAACTGAGATAGGTCATGTCATGTTACAAAAATCCAACGTTTAAACTGTCAAGCATTGACTGCAAGACCCAACAATGTTCAAGAGAGACAATTTTTATCCTAACCGAGTCAACAAAATGATCCCTTACCAAGACACAAGTTCATACATGAAGCGTAAATACCCTGTGCAAGGCGATACTGTTAATTATATTGTCATGTTCTAAACTTGAGTTCAGAATCTTAAATAATTAACATGTTTTCGAACTACGAACTCTGTATCATGCGCGGCAAAGTTCAAATTCCATTGCAATCATAATTTATGTAGGAGCCTTTTATTTTGAAGCACTCAAAAATCGACTTAGACATCATAAAACTAAAGTAGATTATGTAATGAATGACAATTATTTAAGATTCTGAATTCAAGTAAACTTAGTAAGGGCTCAAAACAATGGACGCTTGGACGCTACGTGGGAACACGCATAGGCCTTCTAATATAGTCTTAGAAACTAGATGAGAATGGAAACAGTCTAAAAATGAAAAGATGAGATTAAAAATTTCGAATTACTTTCAGGCATGCCGAAGAATAAGTCAAATTACGAAACAAAAACAAGCATTGAGTGTAGTCGCGACTTAAAGCGAGAGTGAAAGTTAATTTTGATTTTAGTCGAATCGTTGGTAAATTAGACAATTTTTTCAGTTGTTTAGTTTTTAGTTGAGTGTTAACAAATGGGGAAGGCCTGACAAAGCTCATTGAAGATGGCGTGACCATAGCGAAGTCCCAATCTGACTAATGATTACCTAATTAGGTATACAATGAACAGATTTTTAACAAACCTTGATCGATGCTTGGAATTAAGCGCCATTAGTTTCACAGTTACCAACTCCATTGTCAAATTCGACTTGTTTTTTTAGTTGTGTTATCGAGAAATTATCCATACAACATTTTTTCCATAAAACATTTTAGTTGTTGTCACTCTCTAGTGTTGGAACGCGATAGTGCAAGTAAATCAATGACGTAATGAGAGAGCTACCAAATCCGCGGGTAGTACGAGCGTGGGTACTCTTATCTTTTGGAGGAGCTCTTGATCTGTTGTAGCTTGAGGCGTAAGGCGTCCACCTCGGCTTCGTTGCGTTGGGAGAGCGTCTGTGTTGTGTGCAGCTGCGAAATAAAATTGGTATGTTAGATGTAATGATAATAAAAACAAAATGAGACAGATGAGCGCATTGTGAGGACTCGAAAACGTCCCGATAGCGACGTCTCACCTAACTACGAAATGTCCTCTCTTTTCAAGAAAATCCTAATCTATGACTCCACAAAACATTTGAAGCGCAATCGTGCAAATGATAGCTATCTCTTTTACTTACGTGCTTATTCTATGTTTTGTACTATTCATTATTGGGACTTATCGAGCACTTTCGCTATTTTTACGATAGTTGTTAACTGAGCGGCGCTGTCTGGATTGGAAACGTGCCAATATGAACTCTAGCCGTATGATAACGTGCTAGAACCATATTCATTTAGTAATCAGTACAGGAGAGTGGTATAAACAAAGTCCAAACAACAACATCCAGACCCGAAGCATCCTGAGAAGCCCATTCCAACCGCTCTGGTTTACTTCTTTCAAAATATCACCCTTCGCCACTGGCAACATCCTTGTTTCGTAGGGTAATTTTGAATTATTGCTTCATAAGACACAGCTTCTGAAGGGCCTTAAATAGGGAGTCCTATTTAACACATTCGAGTCCACCCCAGTTTCATAGTGCGCATGTGCCATCCCACCATACATATTGCAAGTGGACCCTCCAGGTGGGTCACTGGCATTACGTTTGCGGTAAAGTGAACCCACCTGGAGGGCTCTCGGCATTAGGTTTGAGATTAAGATTTAAAACCCTAAAATAAGTGGTAAAATAGAATTTTCAGGGGGTATTATCGCTATATTTGCTATCTGTGGGGGTAATTTCATGCCCTAGTAGGGTAGGGGAAGTGCAATAATCAAGAAATAACAAAAAATTGAAAAAGTAAAATCGCCCGCTCTGATCCCGTGACAGGGGTGTTCAACCTTTTGTGAGATTTTCATGCATTTTTTTTTAAATTTAATTTACGTAGTCGCAATTATTGTTATTTTTAGATTTTAATAAATAACATTTTAAAACTTTTGAATGATTACAAACATTGCATTTGCATTTGTAGGTAGTTTATTTGACAGTTAGTTTTGTGTGAACCACCCAGTAACTCTTGTAATACCGGATTATATTAGCTAGCGATACTCCGCAGCTGTGATGGATATCGATATCTTAACATAATAAACCAAACAAAAACGGATTTGATGACATTTTGTTAGGTTAACGACCATAAGTAGTGCAGTTATTTTAAATACAACATCGATTTAAATCATAGATGTGCCCTTGCCGTACTTCGCGCGACCGTGTTCACACTGAGATGAGCTTGCTCGCTTAAACTTCACGGCATATAAATACGATATACTAATAAAATGTTGCAAAAAAAAAAACGAATTAAAAACAGAATACAAAAAAGTTAAAATTACTTTCGGAAGTCGGTGCTTTTGCTTGTTTTATCGACATTTTGTATGTTTGAGGTTTAAAGAAACCTAACACGAAGGGGATCGTAGTCTAGGCAATTTAATTGAAAAATGCTAAGCATTATTTATTCCCAATGTGAAGTCTGTAGCGATAATGGTTTCTGAAATATGTAGTTGTGAGTGCCTGTGAGAGATAAACGGGCAGGCAGACTAAATCTCACAGTACAGTAGTTGATGCCGAACACTAAAAAGCCTCGATTGTGAACTCATTTTCGTGTCCTAAAATGGAAAAATAATTATTTTTAGAAAATATTAAAATCGTGCCTACGGTTTTTCATCCCTGAAATAGGACCCACCACGTGGGTTCTCGGCATCTAGGAAGAGGTCGAAAATTGTTTGAAAATAAAAATGCTTGTAATTTGAAACCACGGCGTATTCTTATTAATCTTGTTAAAATATACAACTGTTTTTATTTTTACGTTATTTGATGCTGTATTCGCTAAGAAAAACGTACATTAAAAATGAGCCCACGAGGTGGGTTCTCGGCATCCCAAGTGCGACTTGAGTGAACCCACCAGGTGGGTTCCCGGCACTGAATGTGTTAAGGCCCTTCAGAAGCTGTTTGATTCCGTCATACTCGACGGGAAAACGCCACAGGCATGGTGCAGGGGTGTGGTGGTACTCTTCTTCAAGAAGGGCGACAATGCCCGGCTGAAGAACTATAGGCTTATCTCACTTCTAAGCCATGTCTACAAGTTGTTTTCAAGAGTCATCACGAATCGTCTCGCGCGCAGGTTTGACGATTATCAGCCTCCCGATCAAGCCGGATGCCGAAAAGGCTTCAGCACTGTAGATCACATACACACGCTGCGGCAGGTTATACTGAAGACCGAAGAGTATAACCTGCCTCTCTGTTTAGCGTTTGTGGACTACGAGAAAGCCTTCGATCCGATTGAGACTTGTGCTGTACTGCAGTCTCTCCAACGGTGCCAAATCGACTTATCGGTACATCGAGGTGTTTAAGTGTTGGTACAAAAACGCCACCATGTCAATCCGACTAAAGGACCAGACCTCGGAACCTATCCTTCTGCAGCGAGGTGTGAGACAAGGAGACGTCATATCTCCGAAACTGTTCACCGCTGCACTGGAGGATGTCTTCAAGGTTCTGGACTGGAGAGGGCTAAGCATCATCGTCAATGGCGAGTACATCACTCACCTTCGCTTTGACGACGATATAGTGGTCATGGCTGAGACCATGGAGGACCTCAGTACAATGCTAGACGACCTCACCTCAGCCTTCGAAAGAGTGGGACTTAAAATGAACATGGACAAAACTAAGGTCATGTTGAATGCCCATGTAACACCCACTCCTATCAAGATCGGAGGCCCTATACTCGAAGTTGTAGACGATTATGTCTACCTGGGACAAACGGTCCAGCTAGGTAGGTCTAACTTCGAGAAAGAGGTCAACAGTCGAATCCGACTCGGCTCGGTAGCGTTCGAGAAACTGCGCGGTATCTTCTCGTCCAACTTAACATAGTGTCTCAAGACGAAAGTCTATGACCAGTGTGTATTGCCAGTGATTACATACGGGACCGAAACATGGTCGCTCACAATGGGCCTCATTCGAAGGCTTAAAGTCACCCAAAGGGCAATGGAGAGGGCTATGCTCGGGGTTTCCTTGCGTGAACGAATCAGAAATAAAGACATCCGCAAGAGAACCAAGGTTACCGACGTAGCCCGAAGAATTGCCAAACTGAAGTGGCAGTGGGGAGGGCACATTGCTCGCAGAACGGATGGCCGATGGGGCCGAAAAGTTCTGGAGTGGCGACCGCGAACCGGAAGACGTTGCGTTGGAAAGCCTCCCACTAGGTGGACCGATGACCTGGTGAAGGTTGCGGGGATCCGCTGGATGCGAGACGCACGGGACCGGTCAATGTGGCGACACTTGGGGGAGGCCTATGTCCAGCAGTGAGTCTTTCGGCTGAAATGATGATGAATGACGAATAACTCCCAATTTTGACGAGTTATAAAGGTTGGCCTGTAATCCTTCGAACTCAAACGAAGCTTAAAAGAGTGTTCGGATTTTAATCTCATAACATGCATAAATACATACGTCAAGTTGTGGATCGATGCTGTGTGTTCGTGGTAACGTGTTCTCGTTGATGGAGTCGGCGAGTGTTCTGTTGTCGCCGACCGGCGTGCGGGGCTGTGACGACGGTGATGACTCAGTTTTCAAACCGGCTTTGGCCTAGAAGTTAAATTAAATTAACCGCGGTTAGGTATTTTATTTGCCTTAAAAACTTCATAGTAGATAGTCGACAAATGGGTTTAAAAACGAAAATAAACAAACCTGCAAAGCTCGAAGTCTCTCCAAGAATATCACGTGTGATTTCTCGTCGTTTTCATTACTGATGTCTGTAACAAAGATCAGATTCTTAGAATAATTTTCCGGAGTGTATAAATATTCTAAAATGAGAGCTTCTCACATTAATGCAATGTTTTCTTGTAATCACTTTTAGAAAACGAACAACAAAACCTAGGACCGCACCCGGTATCACGGAACGGATATCAGGAAATAAAAAATAAGACACTGAGCTTTATAAAAACGACGTCCTAAAACCGGCCTAGAGCGAGTCGTACTCACACGCACACAGGGTTCCGTAGCATAAAAATATGAAGGCTCATTCATATGTTGTAGGTATTGTATTACATTCAACAGCTAAACTAAATTTGTTTTTCATAGTGTGTAGTTAATGAAAAACAAAGTTACTGCTGCAGTTTGATGAAAAGTCCCATAACTTGAAAACTAATCATCAAATTTTATTCAAACTAATTTTGGTTGAAAGTTTCCTCCTCTTACTTTACAAATTAGGCCCCCCCCCCCCTCTCTAATTTGCACATTTTATCACATCTATCTTTCAAACGATTGAGTAGACGTAGGAACCTCAATTTTTAAAGACATATCTATAGACACCCTGCACATATTGGTTTGATGAATAAATATTTTTTAGTTTCAGTTCCATGTATGGGGAGCCCCCTTAATCTTTCATTTTATTTTTAAAAGTGTAAAACGGTTTACAGAATACATCTACCTACTAAGTTTCAACTGTGTAGTCCTAATAGTTGCGGAATAAAGTGGCTGTGACGTACACGGACGGACAGACAGACATGGCGAATCTATAAGGGTTCCGTTTTTTGCCATTCGGCTACGGAACTCTAAAAAGTCGAACTTTTCCTAAAACTCGATGAGCCACAATAACGGCTGCATACGGGATTCTGTTAAATGATAAGTATTACTGTAAGTACGCTTTTACTCACCGATGTTTTCAGACTTGTAGTCGTGTTTATAGATGGGCATAGAGGCGAGTTTCCTCTGCTCGGCCACCTCGCGCAGCCCGCTCTCCACGTAGTTACGGAAGTAGAAGGACGAGCCTTGCATAAACGTCCAGATATCTACTTCTGGATGACGCTCCTATAATACAAGAATAAAATGACTAGGAGTTTCAAATACCTTAATAAAAACACTAGCAACGGATCCTGGTACAGTTTCTAGTGTTAATGATAATATTAGTGACCATGACAGTTTAAAAACCTATACCTTATTAAATTTTATATGTAATTTTCAATAGGGCATTCTATTATATTGTTATATCATATGATTGCTCTATGTTAAATACTGGTATTCAGTTGCACTGGAAGCCGGCCCAAACACGCTTGGGAAAAGATTAGGCAGATAATGATTTCTCTGCGAAACTCTGTTCTACATAACATTACCACACCTGTGTAGTCCCCGAAGGATTATGCAGAGGTGTACCTAATAGTACACCCACAATTCGCTAGTTATATTTGAGGTCACATGTAATAGGAGGCGAGCCTATTGCCATAAACTGAGCACAAGTGCAGACTCCGTGGCTGCTACTGAGAATCGAATCGAAACCAGGACTTCATGACTTTAGACTAATGAGGTTTCTACTTACCCTCAAATCATACAGCTGTGATAGGGCGTCCTTATTATGCTCCTTATTGCCGATCCGCTTCAGTATGAGCGCCAGTTCCTCGTGCACAGCGCGCGGCAGTCGGCCGCTCGCTAGCGCCGCGTTGTTGGGCGGCACCGACGCGAGGACTGAGCTGCCGTTCAGAGCATCTGAGGTGTTCTCTTTCTTCTCATCGAGTTTTAGTTGCTGTGGAGAGAATACAAGTGTTATTAATAACAGAAATATATCAACTATTTTGCCGGCTTAGACATATTATTCATATATTGAAACTGTGCCAACCGGCACAAAAGCAGTGTAGCTCGATGAGTCTGGGAAAAATGAATGTGATGAGGTTGTAATTTCAAAATAATAGCTTTTTACTAAATGTGCCTATATATATTTATTTTTGCGTGTATGTCTATTTGATCAGGCTAATCTCCGAAACAGCTGGACCGATTTTGAAGGCACTGCACAAGGCTGGCAGATAGCTGATGTTATAAGAAGTAATTTAGGCAACTTTTTTATCAGAAAAAGAATTCCGTGTTATAAGTTCAAAGGGTTCCGTGCAAAAAAAAACCCTTTTAAATTGTGAACAAAATCCGATTCAAATATCGAAGTTATTAGTAATTTCACGCGAACGAAGGTCGCAGGCAACAGCTAGTATTTATTATATTTACCTTGAGTACTTTGAGTAGGTATGGATAGAGATCAGATTCGTTGACATCGGGTATTTGTGTGAGGTGGTTCGTGATGGAGCCGCCCTTCATTTTGACTAGAGTATGCACCAATGTTTTCACTGTCCTGTAACACAAAATCATTTATTCAATATTTTTGTCCCTATCTTATGAAGAACCAAACATAATGTACACAGACATTGCTCTGAATGATTTCCACAGGTCGCGTCCGGAACTAATCATGGTCAAAAAAGGTAAATAAAGTAATGGTGTCCACCTTCCACCTTCTATTGCGTCATTGTGATCACGGAATTAGGTGACTGTAGTAACATTCCCTGTCCATCACTACATAGTATAAAACAAAGTCGCTTTCTCTGTCCCTATGTCCCTTTGTATGCTTAAATCTTTGAAACTACGCAACGGATTTTGATGCGGTTTTTTTTTAATAGATAGAGTGATTCAAGAGGAAGGTTTATATGTATAACATTGACCCGTGCGAAGCCGGGGCGGGTCGCTAGTACAAAATAAAATAATGCCAATGAGTCAATTCTTCTTTGTTTTCGTGTGGTTAGTGCCTAACCTGGTGTAAGAGTTTTTATGCCGCCCATGGGCCTCTGACTTGGCTTTACATGCCGTCGAGAATATCTCTCTGCCATGCTGGTTTGGTTTCCCTACGATGATTTCAAATGATAATTATACAATACGCACACTTGTTTTAATATAACTGAAGCATTCACTTTGTGATTCCCTACGATGTTTTCAAATGATAACTATACAATACATTCATGAATCCGAAAAATCAAAGGTGCGTCTTGGGTTCGAACTCGAGACCTATGACTTGGCAGTCCGACGGTTACACAACTAGGCTATCACTGAACCATGACCATAATCTTATAACATTTATCTATGCTGCACTGCTTAGATGAGAATTGTGTGCATTCGTGCAAGAGTTCAGAAGCCAAAATGCGGTGCATTTGCACGCAATGTTAGCTTACTTTCAGTGGGGTTAACTAATATACAACAAGATAATTATCATACCTGTATGGCGTATCGCTAATATCGGGATTCTTCTTCCAGTAGCTATTAGGGTATGCCTTATAGAATAGGTGTATCCTGTACAGCACCGCGTCGTAGTCGATAGAGTTCACGTCCCACGTGGAGATCATCTTCAGCGTCTTCCAGAAGCACTTGAGGAGTAGGTCTTGGTAGCGAGGGTAGGCGGGGTCCGAGACGCCGATCGATTCGTGTAGGAGGGATACTATTGCACTGTGGAAAAGGTGTAAGTCAACTTTGTAATTGTTTTTTTTTTTTGTTATATTTATATTGTCAGAATTTTGGAAGATGATTTTAAAGTCAGTCTCTCAGCCTATGAGTAAATCTCAGGTCCGAGTCCGGATTTGTTAACAGAAGACTCTACTATTTAGAACTTTAAACATCACTGGCTTATCGAGGCACTCTTTTAATACAGAAGGTGATGCGGCAGACCTCGCAGGAGGTAGCAGGTCGTTTATTTTCTCTGTTGAGTCTGTTAGAACAGTGGAGTCGTAAATCAGTGATGACGTACCACAAGAGCGGCGTCCTGGGCGAGTGCTCCAGCACGCGCACGCACACGTTGTTGAGTATGCGCACGAGGCGCTCGGCGTCGGGCGCCGCGCCCGCGCCCGCGCCCAGCACGCGCAGCAGCTCGCCCAGCAGCGCGCACAGCGCCGCCTCGCCCACGTGCGACCCGCAGCCCGCTGTCTCGTAGAACTGGACGATGGGAATCTATCTTATCATTTGTGTTTTTGAAGATATTTTTTTAACCTAGAAATCTTCCGGTTAGACAACTTAGGTTAGTTGGTAGTAGGGACACCTTATTACAAACTATTTAGACCAGTCGAAACCGGTACACACAAATTTAAGACGTGTACAACTGTTCCAGCATTATCTAGCTAGCACTATGAGCATTTTAGCGCAGCTTCGCTCCCGTTATATACGGAAATTAACCCACGTAAACATTTTAAATACAGCCTGACATTCTGAGATAATGTAGCCGTCCGTTAGTGAAAGAATTTTGGGTATTGGATCAGTAATTCCGAAGACTACCCTCCTAACTTTATCTCTTTATGATATTAGTATCGAAAAGAATTACTAACGTGAAACACCGATCATAATCCACAGCATGACCTTATCTACAACAGTGAAATTCATTCTAAAGAAAATAAAGAGTGTGTTAATCTTACCGTAGTGAGTGCACTAGCCAGATACTTGTAGGCAGGCAGTGCGTCCTGTGGCGGCGCGGTGCGTAGTCTGCGCACCTGCGCCGCGATAGCGCTGATCAGACGCGCCTCGTGCGGTGCTAACGCTCCTCCGCGCCCCGATACCAACGCGCCTGATATTAGAGACAAGGCACGAATCGCCGCCTGCAAATTTAAAGTTATGTTGTTTATGAGACATATTCGCACGAGTTTCGTTTATGTTGTAGGTTTTTTTGTAGGTTCATTTTAAGTGCAAGAAATTAATGGCTGTTAGTTCTCTAACCCTATTCAACAAGACCGTTCGTTGCAAACACATTTAACCTTTGTTATTGGTTGCGATCTTAAGAGGGCATAGGATGCCATATATTCTCCACTTACTCTCTTTTTAACCGACTTCAAAAAAGAGGAGGTTCTCTTTTGAACTGTTAATATTTTATTTTTGTTCTTTACATCTTCTTAGCATGTCGATGATAAGTCCTATTGAGTCAAAACTTGGCGATGAGTTTGGCACTCTCAGTAGCGTCCATCAGCTCCTGTGATGTGCAAACAAAAGGACAAGCAGGATATGACATTAAGTGTCCCATCGTTTGTGGGGCAGCACCACATTTACAATCTAGGGCAGTCATCTATGAATCTGCACCTGAATAGGTTTTCCTTGCTTCGGCCAACCTGTGTCCAGAGTTTATTTAAAGACTTCCGCCATGGTAACTTCTCTCTTTTTTTCTTTTTTACATTATTATATCGGATTAATTATACTGATTAAATTATTTATTTATTCGCCCACTTGCTAATTCATTCTCAAAGCCAGATATCTAACCTATTTGATTAGTAGATAAACCTGACTTTCTACAAAATAGCTCATAATTAAAATAAAATACTTACATTTAAATCAGGACTCGCTATAGAGTGAATAGTATCAGCGAGCTGCGAGTCGTCCACGTGTGACGTGAGCGAGTGTGGCTGTGGCGTGACTAGAGGGTGTGGCGCTGTGCTGCGGGGCGGAGACATTGCTACCATGCTGGAAGGATATAACACAAGTTAATATCAATAATGTGCGAGATCTTGTTGTGAACAATACTAAATTAAAGGATCCATCTGATGGTAAGAAATCACTGCTGCCTAGGAACAATATTACAATACGGCAATTTAGATGGGCATCCAATGCATGTCAATTAAAATAGTCTTTATCAGATTTGCCAAATGATTTGTTAAGCCGACCGATTCGGCTCGTGGCAATCGGCAAACTCCGGTCGCCATCGGCCATGACCGAACCGAGTTAAGCCGCACGGCTTTTTCTCGAACGCATCTAAGATATATTCATATATTTATAATATTCGCTTTTAACGCCCACTTGTGTCGCATCAAGCCCATTGTAAAACATGTGTACCACCCTTCAGAGTCAGGATTAGTTTTCTAATGACCGATTTAGTGTTTTTTTAACATTCTTTTCTAGTTTTTTCTGGGGAAGAAGTTTGAAGAAAACTCACCTCGATCTCTGTGGCGGCGGCGCACGCGACATGTGCGAGCTGGGCGGGATGGGCTCGTCCAGGAACTTCAGGTCGATCTCCGCCACGGCGGGCGCGCGCAGCACGGGCACGGCCGCGTCCAGCTGCGCGATCAGCTCGGGGTCCAGCCCGAACGGGCCCGCGATCAGGCGGGGCTCGGGGGGGATGCTACAGGACATCTATACTATACTAACTGTTCCTAACAACATGCTGTATTGCATTGTATAACGAGGGGTGTACGTAACTCCACGTCCAATGCAAGTATGTGCACAGTAGATTTTGCTACATCAACATGACATGTTTAGTCTCCTTGAACAATCAATCTCTCTTTTGTAAAATCTCACCTACTTCTACTATGTAAATTTTCCTGTTATTGCGTTTTTGTGCTGAAGGACTGGATAGATACTGATCTATACAACTAAATCAAATTGAAGAGTCTGTTTGTGATACCAAAATAACAGCTTTTTTACTGAATGCATATGAAAGTATATGGAATATACGGTATCTATAACAAAAACACTTTTTTTTTTTTCAATTTTTCTGTCAGACAGACGAATGGCTAATCTCCAGAACGGCTGAACCGATTTTGACGGCATCTTTCCTGGCAGATAGCTGATGTCATAAGGAGTAACTAAAGCTACTTTTAAATAAAAATAAAAATTAGGGTTCCGTTAAAAAAAAATAAAACCCTTGTAACAAAATTCGATTAAAAAAGGAAAGTAATATTGTTTTATAATAATTTCACGCGCACGAAAGTCACGGGCAACAGCTAGTAAGAAATATGTATGACAAGTAGAAAGCGCTTGATCCTTAGGCCGCTGTTATTACTGCTCACCCTGGACAGGTAAAACATTTCAGACCCAAGTCACAATGAACGGACACTTGATATAGCTACCTTTTTTCTAAAATCAATACACTTAAGTACTTACATAGGCATCGGCGCGACCGGTGGAGGCATCTCTTCCTCCTCTTCTTCTTCGTATTCAGCAGGAGTGGTGTCCACTGTTATCACACGCCTAGGCGGTTCAGGCTCCTGTTTTCATGACATACGGTTTAAGCAATTAACATCAATATAAAACAATAAATATTATGACAAGTATTTATTAGTGGGAAATTCCTTGGTGACCATACCAAGGAAACAGACATAAACATAATGTTATAGCAGGTTGACTGGAAGAGAATGTCTTGTGACATTGAGTTCGCCTATGTACCATCGATCCTTATTGAATCTGCTCATTTTTTAAACAAAATCCCGTGCACACGATATTCAAAGCATTTGTATTGCTAAAATATTTTTATTACGTAACTCTGTTTCGGGTTACCTGAACTATTCAAAAGTTTTTGTAGTTCGTTCCTTGAATTAAGGATCACAATAGCCACAGACCGTGAAACCTCAGCTGGAGTAGTAAAAAACCACTTGTATTTTATTTCTTTCGGCCCTTTTTTGTTTACAAAAACAAGGGGCTCAGCAAAAATCAGATGCTGCGATGCTATTGGTTGATGAGCGTTAATAAGCGCTTCTATAGCGGCCGGATACTGCAAGCAAAAATAGTCCTTAAGGTGGTCAGATTCATCTCGGGGCGATCGTACCACTACTGTTACACTACCGTCTTACCAAGGGGTATCGTATTACCCAGTACTAACTGGGTAGTAGAGGTCAGATAGGCAGTCGCTCCATGTAAAATACCGGTATTTAGCTGCATCCAGTTAAACTGGAGCTGACCCCAACATCGTTGGGAAAAGGCTAGGCAGATGATGATGTACCACTACTGATCATTTACATAAATAATGTGATACTATGCTCCATACCTCTTGCTGCATCTGCACTGGTCGGCCAGACGCAGACAGTGGCACCAGCATAGAGCGCCTCGTCTCAGCACTGCGGGATTTACTCGCACGTTTGATACGCTCTTCCAGTAACGACAGATCTTTGTCTGAAATCTGTCAAATAGAGCATTGATTTACAATTATTATTACTTGAATTGAAGTTTAATGAATTGAAAGTTTATATAATTCGTTTTTTATTTAGTAAGTACTAGAAGTAAAGTGGAAATACCTACAATCTTTTAGTAAAAAGATCTGTACTGCAAAGAAAAGAAAACTAACAAAGTAAGAAAGGAGGACAGTAACAGAAGAAATCAGAGCCAAGCTACAGATAGCTTCCAGTACAAACGGCGACACATCAAGCTAAACATATCCATTAAAATATAATAACAAATCTCTTTATTTCAGAATAAAATTCCATAAATTTACGTTAGTGCATGATCATTTAAAAACTATGTAAGCGTACAGTACAAATACAATGATAATAGTAACATTAAAACTTAACAACTATGTTAGTAGACATTAACGATATTTACAGGAGCATGTAGCTGACTTAGAAACCAGATAAAAGAACAATCCAGTTTGTTGGCAATTACACTCAGGTGACTGTTGGTACTGGCACGCACCCTACGCAACAAGGACGCTGCTCGCTTGCGTCTGATCGCAGCGAAGCTGTTGGTCTGGGCGTCCGCGAACATCCCAGAGGCACTACAGAAACGTGGCAACCCCAACAGCATACTGAATGCATTGTTGTACTGGACGCGAAAAGCATTAACGGCCTTTTGAGTAAATTATAACCTGGCCTCGCTTTGTATGTGCTTCTCATACAATGAGGAGATCAGCGTATACTGGTTTTGCTTAGCTTGATTAGTCGTCGTGCGTACCTGGGCGTGTGAAACCGAGATTTAGAAGTATACGCTATAATACTATTTTTTTTAACTAAAGCCATATTAACTTCTGCTACTAGTTTCTGCATGTTTACCTGTCCAATCATCTTGTACACCTTCTCCCCCTCTAAGAAGTAAGCAGAAGCGACGCAGTTGAGCGCAGCAGATCGCACGGCGTTGTCGCGGTCTCCGATGTGTCGCGCCAACTCTTTCAGGGCTCCGCCACCACCGCTGCCCATTACCGTCGAACCGTACGTCTCTAGTAAGTGGCCGATGCACTCTAGGCATTCTGTGGGCAAGATTGTAAATCTTATAATCTTGTAATCTTATGTCTCGGAATGTAGGCCTTAATTCAAATATGGTATAGTATCTGTACTTCATATACATTACATTATCTACTTATTTTTAGCTCAAGTGTCTTGAGCTAAAAATATGTAAACATACTTTACAGATAGAGCAATATTTATTGAACATTATTTAAAGTAAATTCTCTAAAACAAAATTGTTCAATCAAAAGTAACAGAAGTGCAACTTACCAGCCCTTTGTCTTGCATTCTTCGACTTCAATCCTTCCATCAAGTACCCAAACAACTTGGTTACGGAGTAAACCACACATATTTGCTTGAACAGAGCTTTCACACCGTTGCGAACTGTGTCCTTAGGATCACCCACCTGTTACCAACAAAAAATATACTTTAACAAAACGAAAAATTAAATGAATTGGGTGTAACAGCAATAGTATATAAACTTGTACTTGTACACAACTAATGCTTGCCTGATATATTATTATCAGTTACATTATAAGGTAAATTATGCAAACATAATATTATTATCAGCGCCAATTCATCATTTTATCTATAAATAAAACACAATCTAGCTTTACTATCGAACACTTATCTTTCTAGTCATGCGAGCTAGATTTTTGTCGGACATCTGAGCGCTCAAGGACATGACGTCCACAATGAATTAAATACATATGCTAAAAAGTCATTATTATGTGAAGTATGGAAGGAGGCATTTTTTTAATGGTCTCTCGCAGGTCAACCTATGAGGCTGGCTTCTGCTTAACTGGACTATCCAGTGGATGCCCTGAGTGTAAAGCCGTATTACCTAAAGGATGCCAGAGGATACTTATAAACTAAGCGACAGCGGGCTAAGGGCTCCCCCTGTGGGGTACAAGCCTTGGCTTAGGGGAAGGGCAGCAAAGCGACAGGCTGGATTTGAGTGAGATCATTATTTAGGGGCTGGTCCTGCTCCACAACCATAGGAGCAAACTAATTGATTACCATGTTAAGTTATTGTGGAAGCTGCAGAAGATTGTAATAATATCCTTGCTTTGTATAGATTCCATCTCTTAATAATATTATATAATTGCATAGCACATGTGTGAGTACTATGTACTGTAAAGCAACCATTTACATTTATTTATCTTTCATTGACTTGAATGTAGCCTGGTGGCTGAGAGAATGTCATGCTCACTCAAATTTTTCGCTGATGGTGGCGCGTGTGTCGGGTCATTTGGTTCCCTTCAATATGGTTGAGTTGAATGGCGCCGAGCCATGCGTCATGTTCGTGAACGGGCGCTGTCAGTTGGGAGTGGTCATCTCTTAGCTGCCACGGTTTATTTTAATTACTTTATTTTGAAAGTGTTGATTATTTTAATCTTTTACTCTGGGCGCTCTTAATGTGCACGTCTTTCTACATCGTTCTCACATATATGTATAATCTCAACGTGAATGATGTAACCAAGATTTTGATTAAAAAGAGTGTCCATGGAGTTTCTTGCACATTCTTCTCCATAGAGATCTACGCTTTGGAATGTGCAACTACAGTACTTTCTCAAGTTATTATGCCTTGTGACTGTGACTGTAGCTTAGCTTTTTTTTTTTTTGTTTGACTTTCAAAAGTGCCTGTAATGGTCTAATTGAAATAAATGCTTTGAGTTTGAGCAAGGGTAAGGGGGGGCAGAAGACAGGCTGCGCCGACCCTAATAAAAGGGTTATGGAGATGGGAGTGACATAGGTAGGAGTAATTCTACTGGTACTTACGTCATCTTTAGGCTGCTGGTCACGAAGCTACTCTAAGCCGGAGCCCTTAATTTATTTCTATCTCCTTAATAGACTATAGTATAATCTTAATTCATAGTATAAAATCAAGTGCCTTTACGTGTCTGGCTGTATGGATGCTTAGATGTACACAAAAGATATTGTTGCAGTTTTTATCATCATCAAGAATGTTTATTATATTCTTGTTAACTTATTAATTACCCAACTGCTGGGCGAAGGCCTCCACTTTCTCCTTCCAAACATCTTTATCCTCAAACACTGTTTTAAACATTCACTGTTTACAACTACACATCTTTATCCTGTGGAATTTCTGGCCATGTACGCCCCGCTAACAAGATGAGATCGTCACACATCAACTTGAATAGCACAGAAATCTTGATGTTTCCACATTTACCTAAATCAGTAAGTTGTGCTTGTACGAATCTAGTTGTTAAATCAACTCACCTTGAGCACAAGATAAGGTATGAAGCAATTAGCCTCATACTCCGGCATCGTATAATCACTGTCCATCAGATGCGTGAACACTATAGACAGGTACTCCAGACCCTTGAGGATGACTGATGGGTTGGTGTCGAAGAACCTAAGCGTCAGCCATTTGAGGACCAGGTCTAAGTTCGCCATTAACGCCTGGCCGTTCTCGTGTAAGTCTTCTGATAGGGCTTCTATTGCTTTTAGGTGATATCTGTGGAGAGGAAGCATATTTAAGATGAATATGGTTGTGACTGTGAAGTGGAGTTAGCTCTAACATGAAAAAACGGTAAGCAACAGAATTATTTATGGGTAAAGCAAGATCTAGCACAGAATTTATTGGCTCTAGCATACGATTTATTTTGGCAAATAAATGGAGTAGTGATGCTATTTGTTTATAACCTCGCAATCTTACCGCCTGGAGACTGACATACTGGAACATAAACAATATAAAAATGTCACATACCTGAAGTCACTGTGGAACATGTTGCCGATGAGCAGCTTGTTCATTCCAGCAGTCGTCATTTGCTCCTTGAGAAGCTCGAAGAATTCCTCGCGAGGAGTTGTGAAGTTCCATTTCAACACTGATAAAGATATAAAACGATTTTTTCGATGATTTTAAATAATTACATACATCGTTTTTACCATGCTGTGTTGTTTCACTGTTATACATAAACCGAAATTATAAAAAAAAACTGTTTGCAAAAGACGATTTTTCCGATTTCTATTGAATCACGTATACAGACATACATACAAATCCCACGTGCAGAAACTTCTTTACCAACTGGTAATTGGTATACAACTATCAGTTGCAGACATCAAATCCAATATAGATGATCTACCACTGACACACCTAATACATCAACAAACTAACACGAAAACCACAGAAAAAATATATATCGTAATACCTTTACATTATCTCTTACAAGAAGATCAATCACCAATCCTCATGACACACGCAGCAAAAACGTATTTCGATATGAAGAAAATTAAACCATACATATTGGAGGGTAACTAAAAAGGGTTATTTAGTAATAGAATGTAGTGCTAACCTTTAAGTTTCTGATCGTCAATGATTCGCTGGTTCTTAGCGTTGTTGTTTGGTAGGAGAGGGGAAATATCCTCGTCGTCTTTCTTGCCTCGACTTGCTGCTGTGGCGGATTTTGCTGGTCCCTGTACGAGAGACACGATTGTTGTTGAATAATATTCATGCAAATGTAGAATTGGTCTTGAATGAAAATGCTTTTGGCACAGTTAGTCTCGTATCATTGCATCAGTGGCGAGATTAGGGGACAATCATAGGGCAAGTCCCTAGGGCGAGACTGTTCAGAAACCCTTACATCATGAAGAATAGTAAGATAAAAGGGCACGCCAGACTTTTCGGCTTGTAAGTACCGCCATTAGCATTACACTGTCGATTCGAACCGACGTTGGTAGATACGTTGCTATTTAAATTTCAGCTGTATGCAATAGTTTCTAAAGTAGAACTTCAACTGATAAGAAACTATTCGCTTCATCACTATTTAGATGCTCACCACGAAAACAACAGGCTCAGAGGCTATTGTGGTGATAATTCTTTCAGTCTACAGCTCTCGGCTAGTAGAGCATGCAAAGAACCGAGTTGCTTGCTGTAATCTATGCCCTGCACAACTCGACCCCTCTCACAAAGCAGAAGAGGGGTCAAGTACTGCATGGCACCGACATGCGCGGCGGGTTACGACTATTCGACTTACCTTGCCCTTGACAACAGCGCCTTTTTTCTCCGCCTCCTTTTTCAGAGCGCCGGCTGACTTGACGCCGCGCGGGTCTTCCTTCTTGCTCTTGGTCGGCGGTAGAGGTTGGACTGGCAAGCTGGGGCGAGCTTTGTCTAGAGCTGCTAGGACTACTGTTTTGGAGCCGGGCTAGTGGAGAAAAGATTCGTTTAGTTCTTAAGACAATGAAAGACAATACCGTCGATTGTTTAAAGCACGCAATAGCGCTATTGACCCTGATCAAACATACCTTTGCTGAAGGTACAATGGCTGGGTTGGATCAGAATAATTCCGTGAATTTTACAAGTTTGTTATGGGATTTTGTATGTTGTGGGGTTAATTCTTTATGTACAAGTAAAAGACTGCACAGAGGTGAAATGAATGCCTAAGGCGTGCTATAATTTCGGGTCGACCCGATGCGGCACCGCCGCAAAATATACCCTCGATTCTTTCCCTCGGCATGGGCCGATTCAGACCGACCATAACCATACCATTATTTTTTTAGGACATGTTTCTGAGAAGCACTTTGGGATGTTTAGCCATAAATTACAACCCAAGGTCACACCATGTAGACCGACGAATAAGACTGAATGGGATACAATTTACTGTTGTTTTGGGTGCATATCCTTCGTGAGTATTTTGGTCAGCGTAACATTCGAAGCCCAGTTCTAGATCGACGCAATCTAGATTGTCATCGACACGCTAAGAAGAAGAAGCGCATTCAGTCATGTTTTTCATGATCTAATAAGTTCTTCTCAATATTTACCTTCAACTTATCCAGCAGTTTATGCATGGCCTCGTACCCCAGATGCAGCATGAAGGGCAGCACACAGTCGCCCGTCACCTTGCGCACGTCGACCGCGCGGTCCTCTAGGCACGCGTACAGGATGGGCACGCATACCGTCAGCTCTTCACGAGGGAAGGATTTTGGTGGTACTGTGAACGAAAACAGAATTTTAGATAATTTTGACAGTATCAAGTATCTAAGAACAAGGTCTTAATTTCTCACGTGTTCTATGATACATCACTACATAGTATAAAAACAAAGTCGCTTCCCGCTGTCTGTCCCTATGTATGCTTTTTTTTAATAGATAGAGTGATTCAAGAGGAAGGTTTATATATATATGTTACATTGCACCCGTGAGAAGCCGGGGCGGGTAGTTAGTCTCATTATATGTTTAAAGTTCTACTTCACAGCAAGTCTGATTATGAAAAATATACAGGAAATAGTGGCACAGATCCATTGAATGTGAAAGTCGAACGAACCTTTTCTACCCGCCCCGGCTTTGCACGGATGCAATGTAATACATATAAACCTTCCTTAATCCTTAATCTATTAAATTAAACCACATCAAAATCCGTTGCTTAGTTTTAAAGATCTAAGCATACATAGGGACAGAAAGACGACTTTGTTTTATACTATGTAGTGAAGAGTTGAAAGGCTTGTTCTTCAATGCTAGCTGATCTCTAATCCTATTTTAATCATGCCAAATATTTGCAAGTATTTATTTCGCGGTTGGATAGGATTGAGTTGAATGTCGTGCGTGACATGTTTAGAGAAAATCTTATCTTACTTTTTACTATTATAAATGCGAAACTTTGTGAGTATGTATGGATGTTTCTTCATCTTTCACGCAAAAACGGCTAAACGGATTTGGTATCCCCGTGGTACGATCTCGTGGGATAATTACCGAACTCGGCGCGGGCGAAGCCGCGGGCATAAGCTAGAAGGTAACATGTGAAACTGTATTCCGCTAATTCAGTAAAAAAAAAAGAGAAAATCCTGTAGATGTCTAAATGTAGTAAAAGTCACCATTAGGCAGATGTTCAGCCAGCCACTGCAGTAAGGTAGCTCTGAGCAGCGGGCTGCCCGACTTGAGCGCGTCGAACAGCATCTCGCCCTCCAGCGGAGCGTGCGCGCCCGCCTCGCGGCACCACGTCTCCACGCACGACACCGCGGCTGCACGGATCCATTGCTTGCTGTCGCCGAAAGCTGGGCACGAACAAACAAACAATATGATACACAAGGTGTAACAAGACCCTTCACGAAGTCGTCAACCAAGCATTCTGTACATCAAACTAAGTAACTTTACGCAAAAATTATTGCTGGGAAACGACTTTTTTTTTCGGGGGTTTTCTGTAGGGCTCAATGGAACACACTCAAAACATTGTGCTGATGGATGAATTGATTAATACGGGGGTCGTGCAGGTGTTTAAAGTAAAATTATCGCAATGACGGGGAGAACAAGTGCCTTTCGGCTTCGTTAAGGGTCTTGTTACACCCTTTATTGTGTTTTTGACTTAAACGACTTCAAAGAGAAATCCAACAGGGCAAAGGCAGGTAGAAAAAGGTCATGAAGTTAAAAGCACCACCACATAAAAACGAATAAAGAAGACTGAAGGCACTTTGTTACGAAAGAAAAGGTATGCGCTTATTTGAAAAAAAAATGTCCTTGTGGCCTACCATGACGTCTTAAAGCAGGAGTAATTCCAGTGTGGGAACGAGATGGCTCTAGACGACCTGTATAGCTGTCTCTTTCCCACACTGGAATTACTCCTGCTTTAAGACGTCACAGTAACCCCCCTGGAATATTGCTCCAAATGGAGACCGTTTTACATAGCTGCGAAGCAAATAACGGTAACGAATTTTCTTCTTCTAACCTAACAGCTTAGACAGACGTGTTGCTGAAGAGTTAGTTCCAACATCTTCTCCCTAGCTAACAAACTAGAAAATGGTAAAGGGCTGGCGCTTTATAAACTGTTGCATATAATTTTGCCATTCCAAAGAGCTGATTTTTAACCTATCATAAATAATTATTGTGGTTGTTTCGTTTCAATTAGTATTGGAAATTATATTTACCTTGAAAGAAAGCCGGGAAAAACGTCCTGATATGTGATTTGCTCTTGGTTCCCATGGCTGTGGCCAACGCCTCACAAATCTGTAGCGCACTCTGCGCTAGCTTCGAGTTGGAGTCGACTAGACGTGCAGACAGGGCGGCCGGGAGCTCTCCTAGCGAGGACTTGATGGGTGCTGAGCTGATGATTATTGCCTTTACTTTGTCTAGAGCTTCGTTGCGGACCTATAGATGAGGACAAATGATTACGATTTCGCATACAGTGATACATCTCTTACATTTCGTTTTTGTGTTCCTAGTCAAAATATGTAGATAGAAATCTTCTATTTTAGATTAAAGCCGAAGTTATTTATCAGTAAGATTTTTTGTGATGAAATTAGATCACTGTTATCTTAGGAATTCTATTCCTTAGGGTGGGCCAACAATATTCTAACAAAATGATTGTTTAGTCAGGAAAGTCAGGTAGTTAAGGTCGAATGAACCTGCCCAGCCTGATTCACATTTTCCCGTACACCTATCTCTTTCTGTGTCACAGAGAAGGCTTTCATTAGAGAGAGAAAAAAGCAATTATGTTATCCGTCCACCAATAATGAATAACGCTACTGCAATCAATTAATTCTGCAGAGTTGCCAAGTAATTACCGGGAAAATGCAAACCGGAGTGACTCTGACTCAGCTGTTACCGCAGTGTGCTGTGCCTTTTTCATGTAAATAAGGTACACTTTGAATGAGAGTTTTAAAAACAGTTTGGCTTTGTAAAGTCGTCTCTAACACACACGACACGTGTGACAGTTTTTTGCCTTCATAATGACAGCATACTATAACCCAGCCTGCCTTCCGTTCCTTGGCCACTAGCTCTGCTTGCAGACTGGGTTCAGGCCATATACCGCCTGTATAAGGTCGAAATTACAGTAAATATTGTTACCTTCCAGTTCTTGTCGTTGATCTCGGCTATAAGCGCGTCGGTGATGAGCGGCGCTAGGTCGGTGCGGGGTCTGTTGTCTTCTACGACCGCTGGCTCGTCCTCAGCCACGTCTTCGAACGCTTCCTCTATGTCGTCCACTGAGGCTTTGCTTGCAGACTAGATATAAAACAATAGTACATTTTGATATAAGTGGGGAAACATTTTTATTGCATTTGAGCGCGGAATTAACACCCGAGCTGCAGGCGAGGGTGTTGTGGAACCGAGAACTGCAGTAACAAATTCCCACGCGTATCAAACGACGTTTTTCAATACACTTTCGAAGAAATAAAATATTAGAACAGAAAGTATTTTTGTCAGGAATTAATAAGAAACTATGATTTAATTTGCTTTTTTTCCGCGCTTTGCTTTCGCCAGGTTGAAGAAGAGGCAAAGGTATGATGCCGCTAAACAGCCTAATGAAAAATACAAATTGAAAATATTTTTGAATTTAGAACACGAAATGTTAATTTATTAATAAAAGTAAATATTTGTTTTAATTATACATGTTTATCTGTGATATTCTATTTATAAACACAATCTAAATACTCAAAAAATATTTGCGCCGTAAAAACGCATATCTCTTTGCTGAGATTAAAAAAAAAAAACAATCACCGCCGACAGCTCATTGAACCCAATAGTATAGTTGTCTGTGGAAATTTTTATTTCCGCACATGTGCGGTAGTAGTATTAAAAATCCACGCGTGTGAAATACATATCATGTTGAACATAATCGTAGTACGATAAGAACCAGTTTTCGAGAAAGTGTACTGAAAAATATTTCGAGAGTGAAATAGTGAGAGTTGTCTTGAATTAACAAGTTTTCGAATGCTACTAGTCTTAGTATTGGATATCGTGTAACAACAATATTCGAGTTCCTACAACATTTTAAAAAGAACGATCGTAATTCTCGCTACAATTCACATGAAACCATTAATTAATTTTGGTTTGGCCTAATAATTCAAAACACAAAACGTCGTCTAGGTAAAGGCCGTCTATGATATGGTCTTTCTCTCTAACTTGAGTGTCTCTTGTGTAATATTTAAATGTGATAGAGTGGCATCTACTATTAGAGATCAGTTTACAGCATTCTACTGCAAGACAAAGACCTACTACAAGCTATGTTCCGTACACTGTCGATACACCTAGCCATTGCAAGTTCAGCAACTACTATTTTAGTAATATCTTAAAACTAGTATCTTCTTAACAGCTTACCTTACTAACAGTCCCAAGCTGGCGTGTAGGCGTAGGCGGCGAGCTATTAGCGTGCTTATCAAGCTCCAAGCTGATCAGCTGCCGCGTCGCCGGCTTCTCTGTGTCGAAGTGGCTGATGAGCGACGGTCCCACGTACAGAGAGAGAATGCCTAGGAAGTTCACCGCGGAGGTTCGGACGTTCGGGTTGGTGGCCGTGAGCGCTTTCTTGCAGTGGGCGATTATTGATTTTATGTTCATGCTGTAACAAGAGATTGGATATTATCAGCAGGGCCATTCCTTCTCTCACATTCAGAAACCTCGAGGGCGTGAGAGATATAAGAGAGAGAGAGAGATACTAAATATGTGTCAAGCATCGAGCTATAATGAAAGTCTGTCATGCAAACAGGAGTGTTGCGGACAGTGTTCTACAGCTAAGTTCAAAGTTCTAGCACTTTATCGAAAACTAGCTTATGTCCGCGGCTTCGCCTGCGTGGAGTTGAGATCGTACTAACGGGTTAAAAGTATCCTATTGTTAATCCAGGTTATAAACTATCTTTCTGCCAAATTTCATACAAATCCGGTCAGTAGTTTTAGCGTGAAAGAGTAACAAACATCCATTCATCCATCCATCCTCACAAACTTTTGCATTTTTAATTGTAAGTAGGATTCGATTTCCCAAATCAACAGCTGCATATATGCATATGCTGGTTTTACTTAGATTTTTGGAAGTACACCAGAGCACAAGAGATATATAGGGTGACTGGTAATTAGTGACCGATACTTAAACACGTGATTCTACTCATGATAACAAACAACTTTCCCAAAGAAACATTTTTTTTGTACTAATTCACTTTATTCCATTATCACAACAACCGTATGACATTCGCGCGCGCGCGCACCTGTGACCCATCAGCTGTTAGCCGCGTGATGCCGTTCTGTCTCATTACTATCTTACCGTGCAACAGTAGGTAGGCAGGGCACCCGCGCGCGAATTTCATACGGCTGTTGTGTTATTGGGATAAAAGTGAACGAGTATAAAAAAAAGGTTATTTGGGAAAGTTGTTGGTTATCAATTTATCATGAGTACAATCACGTTTTCATGTATCGGTCATTATTTACGAATCACCCCTTATATTTTTCATAGGCTTTAAAAGGGGGAGGAGGTTACGTATTTGGTGAATATATATTTTTGTCATGTTTGTACACCGGTTTAATACTGATTAGCATCAACTTACTTGAAACCAAACTCCTTAATCGCGTTCGTCATCCAGTTGAACATCTCAGACTGTACTTTAGGATTCTTTTGGGAATCCATAGCAAAGGTGAGTCCCTCATTGAGGACATGTTCCAGCCCACAGGCCTCGGCTAGGGAGGTAAGGCATTCTGCACAAATGCCTGCGCACGAAGCCTCGCCGAGTTTCGTTACTATGTCTTGGAGAACGAAGTCTGCAGCTGTCCTGTTGAGGACAACAAAACGTCTTTTTAGAACCGATTTGTTGCGTGTGAGTCAGGTAGTTCGACTAAACATATTTTGCTGAACAAAAACGGTGATATGAAGCAATTATTACACATATTCGGATTTCATTTTGCTCATGTTTTGGTAAACTCCTTTCGCCATCTACCATCACTAAATCATGCTCGGGTGGGCTCTGCACTAATCAAGCTAAGACGAGTGGCTCTTACCCGTATGTATATCTTCGTACGTGAACGTATCATCATCGTTTTCAGCCGAAAGACTTCCACTGCTAGACATAGGCCTCCGCCAAGTGTCGCCACATTGAACGTATAATGGGCGTAAAAGTACTCCTAACGAAGCCGAAAGGCACTTGTTCTCCCCGTCATTGCGATCATTTTTGTTCTAGACCATACCTAGGAACCTTCTAGTTACGCAGTTATTGGGGGTCAAAGTTCCAACTTTATCAAAGGTTTTGTTTTATTACAAGTTTTTAATGTTATAACTTTACTTTAAATACATCCACGACCCTCGTACTATTCAATGCATCCATCAGTGCAATGTTTTGAGTGCGTTACAATAGAATCCTCACGAAAGAGATTTTTCACAAAAAAAAAATCGGTTGGCAGCAATAATTTTTGCATAGAGTTACTTACTTAGTTTTATGTACAGAATGCATGGTTGACGGCATCGTGAAGGGTTCGATTACACCTTGTATAGGCTAAGAAAATTGTTCAGGAAGTAAAACAATGATCAATGAAACTTACGTAGAAACCGGGAAGTTCTCTGTAACATATTTGCAGGCTTCAAGCCGCGCTTTCAGTACTTGCACATTGGTGTCTTTCAAGCCGGGCTTTCTGTTCAAAGTGCGAAATAATACTTGTGAGGTCGCGTCGCTGGTTGAAAGGGTCTGGATCGTGGAGTGGAAGCTCTGGACTGAGGATAGGCGGTTCTTCCAGTTACCATCGCCGAGGGCTGTGGAATGAGAAATTAATGAGGATAATACTATGAAAAAGGTGAAAAACACAGACGTGAGACACAATACATTTGTTTTTCTATTTCGTTGACTGATGTATTTTTTTATTGGTTCAACCGCCACACTATTCCTAAACCACTGCAACTCCTGAAAGCTAGAATCAACTGAACATCAAATGAAGCTCGACAAAGTTCCGGAGACACAATTTCACTGTCTTGGATCCCGCAACGAAATTAATCAGAAAATAAAACTGGAGGAGTTAAGCCAAGTCAGAGGCCCATGGGCAGCCTAAAAACTCTGACACCAGGTTAGGTTAGGTTACTTATCACACTATAAAGAAAGAAGTGGAGGATTAGGAAAAAAGATAATTTCCATTTCCGTCTATACCAGAAGGAGTCAGACCAGAACAAAGCCAATAAGCACAAAGGACTGATGTTTCCTGATGGTAGGTATCCCATGCATATGCAATGCACCAGGCTAACATACGCTGCGGTACAAAATCGTCTCGTCGCATCATCTACGGTCAGAGACATCAATATGGGCTTCACCAAGGCAATGCAGTGACAAAAACGTATCGTTAACTTTTTCAGTGTGTCGGGCACAATGTAATTAACCTAACCTATGGGTGCTTGTGATTGTTGGCTTGTATGTTAATTCGTTTTACACTTTATTTAAATTTATATTCGTATCTGACCGCGGCATCACTTTGGGCCCTATCAGAATACCAGCGCTGTGACTTTTTTTTTTAAGTTACAGCACCATGCTGAGATAGGGGCCTTTTGGCCTCGCACAGGTCCTATTTCACTTGTTTTTTCTTGTAAAATGTTTACTTTATGTTGTTTTAATGTTATGTCAACCATTTTTTGTATTGTCCTGTGTGAGTCTAATAAATACTTTTTCTTTCTATTTTTTTCAAGCAAAAATAGAGCAACGGGTTGATATGAGTCTACACAATATCTGACAAATGTTTCTACTGGCTGGACAGATCCACTCAAATCTGTGAGGTTCTTTCTTCAAAAGACCATCTCAGACACTGCATAGTCTTCATGTGAGTTGACGAAGATTATGTCTAGACCTTAAAAGAGACTATGACCTCTGAGTTTGTTTCGGTTTCTTCTCAGAGTAGTCAGGTACGAAACACCGGCCCCATCTAGTTTAAAAAAAGACGTGTAAAAGGATTTGTAAAAACCTATTTGCAAAATAAACATCATTTAACACGCTGGCTACTTTTTATCACCGAATGGTTCCTGTGGGCCGTGAGGCCGAAGCGAGAAACATCGTACCTGTGACAATATCACCCGGGAACAGCATCTCAGCCTTAGCGTCGACTTCCTCTTGCGACAGTTCCAGTTCTCGCGGCGGACTGGGCTGTGCGCGAGACGCCGGCGCCTTCTTAGCCGGGGCCTTTGCTGGAAATCAATAGATCATATTAACATAATACAAATGGTGGAACCGACGCTAATATGGTTACCACGTACATCACTCATACAAATTTTTCATAAGTATTTTTTTTTTAATCAGTTTTCCATACACATTGACCATGAATAAGTGTCCGTATTGCAGTTTTGTAGAAAATGGCTGTACTGAATCCGTGGAAAACATTTTAGCGTCGGTTTTTCCACCCCGTATATTGAACTGTATGAGTCTTGTAATAGAGTTGAAGTGAAAAGAAACACTTAAAAAAGTTTTGCATAAATAAGAGTATGGAGGAGTGTCAGTCTTGTACTGAATAAAACCCATCCATGTTCCTTCTTAGCCCTTTGTGTTCCAAGGCCACGGTATCTCTTTCGAACAAGCCCGCAGCAGACAACTAGTACCTGACGCTGGTTTTAAATAGGACCTTATATACTTATTAAACAACAGCGCAGCCGACATTATATTAAATCACTGTCAGCGGCTAAACGTGCTAATGAAAACTGCGAATGCAGAGAAGATTCGAGGATGCAAAGTATAACCTCATTTTAATCCGCTTGGAAAAAAAATAAAAAAAGAATAATCTTACTGGAGTTAGGTCGTCTGACTGGTTTCGGGTTCGATGAGCCGGCTGTAGGCTTAGCATCACCTTTACCTGACGGCGATGCCACCGCTTTAGGTTTAACTTCCTTCTTAGGAGCTGCGACCTTCACTTGTATTACAGCCTGAAATGAACGGGTTTCAAATGTTTAGGGAACAAATTGTTAATATTATTCATGTATTGATGTGAAGAATTTACAACAAGTCTTTTTACCACAAATATTAAATTAGACTGTATCACACCCCCGGTTTTTAGAGTCAATTCAAATTAATGCATTAGCAATCTATTTAGATAGGAGATATTAGACAACCAATCACACCACAGCTGATGTGCTTTAATTTTTTTTTCTCTTTATCGTGTGGTTAGTGTCTAACCTGGTGATTTTTTATACCGCCCATGGTGCTCTGACTTGGCTTTACATGCTGTCAAGAGATATCTCTCAGGCATGTTGGTTTCCTCATGATGTTTTCCTTCACCGAAGCAAGGGATAATTATACAATACGCACATGAATCCGAAAAATCAGACGTGCAGCCTTGGGTTCGAACTCGAGACCTATGACTTGGCAGTCTGACGGTCACACCACTAGACGATCACTGCTATGTATTGCCTTTAAGAGCGTGGAATACATAGTACGTACGGTGCACCATGGGTAGTAGCTTTGTTGACTACGGAACTAGTTGCTCTGCTGATTGGCTAAAAAAATCCAACAGCACAAGCTATTCTCATATAGTTTGTGTCGCGACCAGGGCAGCACACTAGCTCAGAATCTGGAGCAGATTCATTGATCAACCGGGGGTTATCGACCTTGTCTTTCCACCGCAATGAGAGGGGTACTACACTACAGTCTAGTACTACAACCTCAACATTGCACATCCACTAACCCGCGCGATCCATACCTTGTCCGCAAACTCTTTGATCTTCTGCTCTTTCAAGTTGTCTAGTTTGCCGATGTGTGGGGCTATGTTTTTCTCGCCTACCAGTTTAGTGGCGGTACCTAAGGCTTCGGCGGCGGCATCTCGTACTGAAGGATCTGAAAAGAAAAAAACAATATGTCAAAGTCAAGACATCAAATAGTAACGAAAACGATCACATGTCAGGAAATAATATTTGATTAAATGTCATATGCAACCTTTTTGTATTTCACACAGCAGTTGATGAGTCTAATCTTAAGGTAAAATATTAAGTGGACAATTTTAAAAGATTACGACAAAGCAAAAGGCAAATGAGTCTACCAATTTTCTCAAATAAACAATTAAGAATCGTGTTGTAGAAAAAGTTTAAGTTTTAGTGAACATCACCTTTGTCACTCATTCATGTGTCATATTTACATCCGGGTGCTGAACTTACACTTCAAGGTTGTACTCACCAGCACTCTCCAGCAGTTTCAGCAACCCAGCCACATACGCCTTGACAAGTTTCTTGCCAAAGGCAGCAGGTTGCGTATGGCACAGGGCTCGGGCTAAGAACAGGGAGCTCTCCGCTTTTATAGACGGGTTCTTATTGTCGAATGCTGCTAGCATGTCCTCCATTATCGCTTCGAGGTTTGTCTGTAAAAACATACATTTATGATGAATTTGAGCTTGGTGTGAAAGTAACATTTGAAATTGTTCACCTCTATTCCATTATACAGGATGTAACAAGACCCTTAACGAAGCCGTCAACCAAGCATTCTGTACATCAAACTAAGTAACTTTACGCAAAAATTATTGCTGGGAAACGACTTTTTTTGGGGTGAGAAATCACATTTTACGGTACGACTCAATGTAACGCACTCAAAACATTGTGCTGACGGTTGCATTGAATAGTGCGGGGTCGTAGAGGTGTTTAAAGTAAAAATCTCATTAAAAACATGTATTTATAAAAAAAAAAAACTTGTGGAAAAGTCAGAACTTTGACCCCCAATATCTCTGTAACTGGAAGGTTTCCAGGTGTGGTCTACAACAAAGATCGCAATGTCAGGGAGAACAAGTGCCTTTCGCCTACGTTAAGGGTCTTGTTACACCCTTTATGTGATTTAAAGGAACCGATTCCGTAGTCTGCCTTCAAAGGTTGACATCAGATGTTATCGCGAGAGGTATATCTAAACGTAGAATGTAAGTTTGGAAGTAGCGGTCAATCTTCGATACTACTGATCTGATTCCGAAAAATTATTCCCGATTGGCAAGCTACTTTATCCCCGATTGTCATTAGGTGTTTTTAAAACGTTCCCGTGGAATAATTTCTGACCATAACGCGAAGAAAACCGCGAGCAAATCTAGTCTTCAATATTTATTCTTCAGTCAACTTGGCTTCCAAATAGTCATGTTTGCGATTGTTTATTCGCACTCTTATGTATAATTTGCATACTTCTGTCTTGTTAATTTCAAACTCGTTAGGAGCCCTCACTCATTAATAAGGTTTCGGGGCGTTAATTACCTACTCATACTAATGAGTAGTTCATGCGGTGAAACCATAAACAACTATTAAAAGCTTCAACACGATAGAAAGACTTATAGACTGTGGTAACCTTGACTTTTACGTAGAATTTAACTAGGCCACATGCTACCATAATATGATATAAAAAAACCCAGATAAGTGCGAGTTGGACTCACGCACGAAGGGTTTCGTACCATTATATAAAAAAAAAAAAATATTTAATTGGCGTCAACTATGTATGTATATGGGTGTCCTCGTATTTTCCACTTTTTTTTTATATTGTGGAATTTTTCCTTTATTTTTGCTGTAAGGCCTTGCTTATTGCCAAATTTCATGATTCTAGGTCAAAGGGAAGTGCCCTATATGTTTTGATTTCCTTGTGAAATCGTTTAGTATGCGACATAAACATTCATATCTTTTGGTCACGTTGACTTACAAGTTTGATTTTTTTTATTGCTCCAAGGGGTAGCGGACCTGTGTATTTGGTATTAATTTCAGCTTGATACCGCCACGCATTCCTGAGAAAAAGGGTCTTGACAGACATACGAACAACAGAGTGATCCTATAAGGGTTACGTTCCGATTGAGGTACGGACTAAATGATAGCGTGACCCCGACCCCAAGTAATATGGGACCACGGCAGGATGATGATACAACAACTACATCACAAACATACTCACACAAGGATAAATAACATCAATAGCGTCTCTCAGCGCCGTCACGACATTCGTCTTCTTCTCCTTAAACTTCTCTAGTATGGCTTGCACACACGCGCACGCATACGGAGAGAACTTGTTCCGAAGACCTGTGGCGATCTGCCCGAGCAGGCGACCGCCTAGCGCGACCAGCATTACGTTAGTGTCTTTTGATATCACCTGGAAAGAAGAATGTCGGGGGTTTGTACTATGTTGGATTTGTGTAGATTTTTTTTTCAGCAGAAAAATAGACGCAACCAATTTCGTTTCTATATCAAGATTTATTTCTCTTTCTGTGTTTTTAGGGACTGACCACAGTATTGTATGGACAATGGATCAGCTTGAGTTGGTCTGAAAGATCTTTATCACCATATAATAAAAATAAAAGCGAAAAATACGTCATTCGCCTCTTTTAGGCTTAGATGCGGACCACGCGACCTGAAACCGCTTCGGACTACTTAAAAATTTTGTTAGGAAAAATGTTCCAACATTTTATTAAATCTTTGACAGAAGTAGCTGTTTTGAAAAGATTCTATTGGGTTTGTACATTATATCGAAATAAGATCTTTAATTGTAAGCAAAAATAAATAATCAGAGGTAAACATAAAATGAATTCCGGAACCACAATACCTTTTTCAAAGCCCTAACCAAATCAGCATAGTCGCCCGGTTCTAGCCTTGGTGCAGTCTTCAGTAAGTTATCTAGGGCATCAAGAGCCTCTTTCCTTTCTTGCCACTTCTTGGCTTCCAGTTTATCGTAGAAGTCTTTAGGCAATTTAGATATAATCTCCACTGGGTCCAGTAGGTCGTAAGGGTCCATTTCGCCTGAATCTCCACCGCCTGTTTCAGCGTCGTCGTCTTCTGTTGCACCTGAAAACATAAGATTTTGATGCTTTGTGGGCAAACAATGGCTTAATAATGATAGCTTTTTTGAAAACTTGATGATAACCATAAGCTGAAGGTTTCGTTAATACACTTGATTTCAAAAGTCTATTCAGTTAAAGTAGTCGTCAAACTTCTAGTTTGCTCTGAAGTTGTGACGAGTAGAGTCCCAGTAACAACAAAACAGGTGTCGTAGTGGGGCGGAGCACACCCGCGCTCCCTCGCGTGGTCTACCGCGCTTCACTTTGTTACTCTGTACCGGCGCAAACACGCGGCCGTTGCAACTTCAGAGCGAACTAAGTTTGACAACTACTATAGCCTGTTATAATTGTTTACAGGTCAAGACTTGTTAACGCTGCCTACCTAAAACCGGGAGCCGCAGTCCCACAATCTCAAGGTCTTTGGCGAAAAAACCTCACAATCATTTTACAAGACATTTCCCCGCATTCAAGCTAATATTTACTATGGAACACCCAAAGATGCATGTACCAAGCCGTACACACTACAGAAAACCGCATAACTTGGAGACGCGTCGTGTATGGTCGAAATCCTTAGCATTGTGGGAATGACGAAGAAGAAATGGGTACTTACCATCAGCACAATCAGCAGCCGGCGTATCTCTCACTCTGTTCTGCTGTGACCTGAGGTACCTCGTCGGCTGGGCCACACCCCCACCAGTACTGAATGCTTCTCTTAATTCCTGTTGTATCACGGCTTGAAGGGACGCTATGTGAGGCTCTATGGCTGCGCCTATCCATCTGAGAAATGGTGATATTATTATCGTGGTTATTGTTAATAAAAGGTTAAACATAATTATCTTTACTATTCAGTCATCCAGTGTATGCTGGGATATACGCACGTATTTTGACCGAAATTATTTATAAGAAGACGTATATTCATCAATATATTCACTCAAGTTTTTTACCGAATTTTTTTATAAGACCTCTCCTTCATTAAGTTATTATATTCTCGTAAAACTCAATAATGTCATGCGAAGAACGATGGTCAATGAGCTATAATGACTTTCCAAGGAGAACCTTGGCTACTACATCACGACATTCGTCAATTGTTAATTCAGTCTAAATTTTAGGAATTTTGTGGCCATCTCACCCATAAGATATTTTTGTATATCATTGGAAAAGTTTTCAAGGAGAACCTTTGATATCGAAACAAATTGAATTATCTGTGTCATCGTGAAACCAATTATGGTACTGTTAGAAATATTTGCTCTTACATCTTTATAAGATGATCTGGGTCAATCTTAAATGGATATGTAGTACAAAGCTGATATTCATACTAGCTGAGATTTTATTTTCTAACATATTTTAGTATGACGGCATTATTTAATATAGTACGAGAATCAGCATCATTTCAGCCGAAAGACGTTGACATACGAATATTCTCGACTAATAACAAAAAAATGTGAATACCCATCCATCTGATAGATGCAATTTTTCATTAATCTGTACAAATAAATAAAATTGAAGTATCTAATCGTAATATGAAAATAACAGCTTTTTACTGAATGCAAATGAAAAAATATATGGGACTTATAACAAAAACTTTTTTTTTTTTAATTCTATGTTTGTTTTGGCTAATCTCCGAAACGGCTGGGCCGATTTTGACGAGACTTTTACTGGCAGATAGCTGATGTTATAAGGTCTAACATAGGCCATTCTTTTATTTAGAAAAATAATCAGGATCCCGTGAAAAAAAAAACAAACCCTTGAAATTGTTGACAAAATACGATTCAAAAGGAAAGTAATACTTTACTTTACTTTTTACTTTTTTTTTTTTTTTTTTTTTTATTTCACGCGAACGAAGGTCGCGGGCAAGAGCGTGTTTACAATAAACATGAATTCAACTAACCTGTGCATCTCAACAACCAGCGCCTTCATCTCATCCCTCACACCCTTGTCCCTATCAGACAGCAGTATAGGAATCTTCTTCACCATCGGCTTGATGGCGATCACTTTGTTGCCGAACTGTTTCAGTGACGTGTGTAAGGCGGATACGCAGGCCGATACCACCTTGGGGTTCTTCTGCTCCATGCCTTTGATCAGCTCCTCTTCTACTATCTCGTGTTTCTCTATTTCTATGTACATAAGGGTTATCTGTAAAGGGAATATAGTTTGCTATAATTTAATTTGGCTTTGTTATAATTTTTGGAAATTATGATTTTAATTTTTTGTTAAACAGTGTTTTTTTTTTTAACTTGGACAGCATGGGGATACCCAAACTAATCCATAAAATAAATACATGGAAACTTTCTAAGGAAAAAATAATTGTTTCTTAATGAAAACAACTTTGGCATATGTACTTTACTTAATATTATGGCCAGGTGTGAGTTGTCATAAAAAATTGTAAACTCTTTTTTAAGTGAGGCTTATTTCACTGAAAAAGAAAAGTAAGGACAACAAAAGCCCTGAAGACTCTCGATTTACCCCATTCTATCCCAGTTATATAAACTACATATTGTTGTATATTGTTAAGGATTCTTTGCTAGAAGTCTGTGGTTGTGCATGAATTTACCCAGTCCCAACAAAACTAACTTATTTATTTATTATATTTATATTCCGGTATATGTAGATAGACGCGCACATATTTTTTAATGTAATGGTGTTATTTTTATCAAGCCCTTGTTCGTTCAAAGACGATTGCGACACACATTGAAAATAAAAGTACCGTTTTTACTCTTTTGATGAACAATGCAGTAAGTAGGTACCACTCATACTTTGTGCATTTATTTTTCTTCGAATGCGATTCGTAATTTAGTTGCAGTGCAATGACTTGTAATAATTCACTGAAGAATGACCTGGTTACAGATTGTTCTGAATAAACCAGGCCAAGTCAACTGTGGTTTACTTAATGCTGTGGCATTAATACAAACAGTTATATGAATTGGAATAACAAAGTATTTTGTGTTGTGGTCAGACATTGTAGTCTGATTTCCTTTAGTACGCATGAATGGGGTTCAAAGATTTATTGGAAACTTGATTCACAAAGCCAGTAGTTTCTTAGGTATGCTAAGGTAACCCAGCATATTTTGCAGTTTACCTAGAAATGTTCGAACGCCCCGCCGCCGCCGCCCGTTCCAGACCAAGGTACAGTTTAACCAGAAACGCTCTTGGTTTCCGAATTAAGGTCTATCCACACATATCATGGCCGTGCCCGGGACGAGGGCTGACCGTGCCCTCAAAAAAATATCGGTGTATACATTTTATATGAACTCGTTCACACACGTCCGTGCCCGGGCCGACGACGAAGCTTCAGTGCCTACATACAATCGGCTACGGCCCTGTCACGTCCCGGGCATAGCCCTGATATGTGTAGATAGAGCTTTAGTAAGCGTCACGTACTACAGAATAACTTCCGACTAAAGCAAAGCTTCTAACATGATAAGGTAAACAGATAAGTACTTCTCATAATCGGGTGTTACTGTTCGTATTTACGAAACTGGACGATGATTGCCGAAGCGCATATTTTTCCTGAGCAAACTGAACTACTACCCCCACCGGTACCAGGGCGATGGGCATCCATAAGAAATTCAACACGTTAAATAAGGTTGAAAAATGCTACGAAAGAAAAAGGAATAAATGATGCCGGACAGGGGGGAATGGAAGAAGAAAACGTGTTGCGCCGACCACAAGTAGAATGTTAAACGTTAGAAAGTTAAACAATAGGGAATATGCAAGTAATTTTTTTTTCACTTAAATCATTAATATGCAGTACTATCAACCCAAGAAAATAATTAAAAGTTAATTTCAACTACTGCTTGGCACACAAAAAAAATATTAAACTCCTGCAATTTTCTACGACAGTTCAAACGTCCATGAGTATCGCGGCCATTCATGTCAGGACTTTGATGTCACTTGCCTCTATCTGCCTTGTTTAAATCTATTTTTTTGCCCTTAGTAGATTAGTTTTACTAAAATGTAAGTGCTTTATTTAAGCAAAAATTGCAATAACAATATTATAGTAAAATCTTAGTGAAACTTTAAGTACTTTGCAATTAAAAGTGTTTCTTTGACACATGGATTTTGACGTCACTACCGGAATCGATGCGTTTTGTGATTGCGTTCCGTTTCACCAAAAACACGCTACATAAAGTATTAAATTGTAAAATAAGTGTTGTATTAGAGAATTAAACAAGTGTACCACAATATTTTTATGGTCCAATACAAGGCATTTTAAAGAAATAAAAAAGTTTTGTATTTCTTGCATATACCCTATTAGAAAAAGACTGACCTGTAGCGCGATGTCCTTAGTCTTGGTCCTGGGCGCGGCGATGCACTTGGCGACGATGCCAGACATCACCTCGCCGGTCGTCTTGCCGGCGTGCCCGCAGTTCTCCACGAACACCAGCGCAGCTTCCAGACCTACAACATAATACATTTTAAAGGATTAACCCTAGTTTCGTTAGATAGACCGTCAGCCCTCAAAAACCTTTTTGAGGACATGGATGTAGAAGGCGGATTGACAGGGTTTTGTGGGGGAAGCCTATGGCCAATTTATGGAATGCTATAGGCTCCGGTGATGTAGCCCTAATTTCCTCCAAAGCGGTCCGTAATTGTTCCTTAGCTTTAAGCCATAACAAAATTTTGTTAAAATTATGGAACGTTAATATCGTGACAGAATTGCCCTTGTAAAAGTGACCGATTGATCAGGACAACAATAAATACCAAGGTACTACCTGAAGTTCTAATTTGCATAAAAATATTATGACGTCACATTGTGATAAAACTGCAAGTGCCACAAGGCATTCGCTAAATTTAGAATCCGATCTGTGAGGTCAGCATTTACGGGCTAAGCCTGGTAGTACTTGTAGTATTAACAGGCTTACTTGTATACTAGTAATAAAGTAAGTTTCCTTTAAAGGTCTTACCTAATCCTACACAAAAGATTAAGCAGTTGGTAATCCTTATAATGTAATCATAGATAACATAGTATAGTATACAGTTCTTTTAACTGAACACTGAACAGACAGATGTGTTACTGGGGAGTTTTTTCTCTCACTTCTCCCCAGCTATATAGCAGTAGAAAGTGGTTAAGGGTGGCCACTTTCGGGGGAATATCTTGAATGTTTTGAACGCGCGTGCCCTCCACGCTATAAGCCACAAATTCACCTACTATTTTGTCACATATTTGTGTAATTTGGCGTACAGGGCACGCGCTTGCTTGTAACGTATATGTAACAGTGGTGGTCAAAAAGTTAATGCAATTCAGACAATCAAAAAATGATTCTACTTTCTGCGAATTGGATTAAATAACTTTTTATTTTGGTTTGTTGTTTTTTTAAATTGCAGCGCAGTTTTTGCCTCGTTGGTCTAGTGGTCGCAAGCGCAACTGCTGAGCATGAGGTCCTGAGTTCGATTCCCAGATCGGGCAAAATGTAATGGAATTTCCATCAGGAATTTCTCAGTAGCAGCCACGGATC
The DNA here is from genome assembly GCA_947578425.1 of Eugnorisma glareosa. Lineage (NCBI taxonomy): Eukaryota > Metazoa > Arthropoda > Insecta > Lepidoptera > Noctuidae > Eugnorisma > Eugnorisma glareosa. The sequence goes on along the minus strand of OX387960.1, from coordinate 9,397,358 downwards.
TAGATTTGCGCCCAGTTGATGGAAATAGGCTTGCTATTACATGGGACTTAACATAACTAGCGAAATGTGGATGTACTATTAGTTAAGCCACTGCCTAAACCCTAACCCTCCTATTAATAAACACAGACTAAAGTTATTCCAAGTTTAAACCTTTGAAAATGTATGGTTATTCCTTTGTTATTCCCTGGTGTAATTTTATTCCGTGTTTATTAATAAGAGGGTAAGGGGATTACAGATTGTTATGTTATTATTGACCGAAATCTCAGTACCAGCATTGGAAAAACTTCAGCCCTTTACAATACCCAGTAAGCTCGATAGCGTGACAGCGAAGGGTTTCCGTGAAAATATTTATCGGTCGATGCCCCATAGTTGTAATGTGTCGGCCGGTGACGCACAAAAAATGAAACAAAAAAAAAAACATCGATCGGCATTTTTCTTTTATGTTATCAAATGAGAACAAGTTTAATCAGCGTTTGTTTTAATTTCTTCATAAATCATAATGAAAGTGGTCTATGTCAACTTTACGTTAAGATGTTTTTATGTAACACAAAATTTTGACCGCGTCTCCGCCTATGTGGAGGTCGGAAATGACCCCACAATTATGTACTATCGGAATAAAAAGTATCCTAAATCCAAACACAGGTCATGGTCTACATGGTATGTCAAACACCAAATCCGTTCCATCGTGAAATACTTTTTCACAAACAGTTACTTTCGCATTTACATTATTGACATTTGCCCGAATTCTGTGTAGTCATTGTAACTGAAAGCCGACAATAACGAAATAAGCATGCGTTTCGGTTGCCATCATAATAACTGCACTTGGTACGGTTAATCGTCGTCCATTATACTTGCATTACTGTTACTTTTACATCGTCACTGCAATTTGTGATAAAATGATGTCCAGCGTCACAATTCACGTCCATTTGTGGAGATGAAGATGAGGTGGGTTCGCATAGCCACAATGACCGGAACTACTTCCCGTGTTCAACGGAATCTCGCGACCTTCACCTTGTTTACCTTGTGAGGGGTCTACCTATATAAATTATATAATCACCTTCGTCTTCCTTCTTGAGGGGCGACCGAGCATCGGAAATGTAAAGACTCGAGACTAGAAACTCTACTTAAAATTCCGATATGTTGGTTGGAAACAACAAAAACACACAAAGGGCCTATTTCACGATGTCCGAATAGCTACTATTTACCGAATAAATTCAAAAATAGAACAGGATTTGTATGAAATTATCTGCCAAGTAAGTTAACGCGTACTTAATCGTAGTTTTTGGAACAGACCCTAACAGTTTCAACAACAGTTAGGTATCGAAGACACAAAAAGAAACTATATTTTTTGTTTCGTAGAAGTGAAGGGTGTAGCCCTTCACTTCTACGGCGTTTCGCCAGCTAATTGATATCATGTATAACCAGAATCTCTTCAAACAAGGTTCACGGTCTAGGTCAGATTCAAGAAAGGCTACTCATAACTGGATCACGTATTATACTCCATTCACCTATATTTATTACTAACGCGTTTGGGTAGCTCACGAGCGATACCATACAATAAAGAGGCGAACAAAGCCATATGATCCAACATGTGACTGAAGAAACCTTGCAAACATAATTACTAAAAACGTTCCGATCATTGAGACAGTTCCATTGGATTATAACAAGAACTGAGTTTAAAATGAGTCATTCACTCGTGTCGTTCTAGACAACGAATTAAAGTCGTTAATGACGGTAGGATAATGACCTTTTTCGGTCAAGCAAGTAGAAAGTGGAATCAGACATTTTAGAAGACAGCGTTTGTATATAAATTGTAGTGACTTGCGTAAAGTGATGTATAGAAGAGGTTTGGTTATTAGAAAGTTGCAATCGGCAATAGATTCGACGAGACGACAGGTTGACCATTTCAATAATTCGATCTCTAGATTCAATTACTGTAATACTATTATGTAATACTAATAACAAACGATTCGACGGCCTCGTGTGGTTAGTGGTCCAAAGATCTATGATCGATCTTGGGGGCCTGGGTTTAATCTCAAGGTCGGAAAGTGTTTTTGGGTTTTCCTTAAATAATTTATCAATAGCAGTCCGGAGACTGGACCTGCGACCGGGTGGTATTAGGCTCGCCCTCTAATATGTAACATGGGACTTTGAAATAACCGACGAAATGTGGGTGTACTATACAACTCTGCGTACCCTTTCGGAGTATTCAAGCGTGACAATACGGAAGTACGTCTCTTCAAGAATGAAGGTCTTTGTACTCAATAACAGTAGTGAATCGCATTTTGTTATGGATACGTGTATCTGTATCGACGCACGATAGAATGCGAGCACGAATTTAAACGGTACACGGGATGTTATATTGGAAATCATGAAAGCATATTGTATGGTGTGGTTGAAATCAATATATTCCAAATTCCAAGAATAGCTATGGCATTCTTCTTTTGTAACGTTGACCTTCAGGGCACTGACACATCGTTATAAATGGAAAGTAATCAGTACATCTTTTCTTAATTAAAATGTAGGTACCTACTCTCCACCTTATTGTGTGGGGTTAGCTAGGATGTTATGCAAAATGCATCTGGACATATGGGCCAGTCGTCACGCATTAGGTGCCAGAATTCGGTGTTCGTCGGCGCCGAGGGGGGCCTACAAAACACTGGCGTGATATGACTTTTGTGGCGTGCCTATAGGTCAATGTTACGGCAAGATAAAGCAAGCCCATATTATGGCAAGAAGACTGTTCAGAAAACTTAAATCGTAAAAAGTAGTTAGTAGGTTTTAATGGCAAGCCAAGCTTTTAACCTTGTGTGGAAGTACCGCCACTTTACAGGCGTTTTTGGAAGATTGGCCGCTGTGTGACCCACAGCGAAATTTATGGGAAAGACCTTTGTCCAGCAGAACGACAAGAGGTTGATAAAAAAATCTACATCACATATTTTACTCCTGATTTACATAGTATCAGAGAGTAATCTTCTGCATTTAATTCGTACTTCTAAAATAAAGCGTAAAGTTAGCTTCTAATCGCAAACCAAGACCTACCCATTACCTAAGACCAGCATAGCTATTCACAAACGCTTCGATTCGGAAAGTCGTATGTCTATCTCGCATGCTTTTGTAACGCCAAAAAAGATAGACATACGACTTGTCGAATCGAAATCGAATCGAAGCATTTGTGAATAACTATGCAGGTAGTGTTCAAAGTAGACTTCTAAGTCCAAGATAAAGTACAGTTAAGTACTTCAGTTACTAGTAACAACTACGGGAAGCAATATTTCTTTAACCAGACACCCTCAATTGAGTGTAACTGAGTAATCACTACATAGTATGAAACAAAGTCGCTTCCCGCTGTCTGTCAGTCCCTATGTATGCTTAGATCTTTAAAACAACGTAACGGATTTTGATGCGATTTTTTTTAAATAGATAGTGATTCATGAGGAAAGTTTATATGTATAATATTGCACCCGTGCGAAGCCGGGGCGGGTCGCTAGTTACTTATAATTGTTGCAGACTGGTACTATTACAATCATGATTCTATTTCAGAATTGTATGTTGGCTTCAGGGACCTGGAAGTCATACATACATAAACTAACGCCTTTTTCCCAATGGGCGTAAGCAGAAATCACAGAATGCCACCTGCAACGATCCTTGCACGAAAGTCCTTAAACTAAAATTAGATTGCGAATTTTTTATCGCTGATGAAATTTTTTTATGGTGGGGTTTCGGAACGATGTACTTGAATACGTGGTATTCATTTGTACTTCGATGTCCCTTTCAACATGTTTATGAACTCAAGTCGGGGCAAGTAAAGAAAACTTGCTGATACTGCTCTTACAGATGGGGCATTATTTTAAACTATTGTTTATGTCAAATCTTCTCCTGCACTCTACCTTCAATGAATATTTGATGAACCGTTACGCTGTTTTTCTTTTTGTTATGAGTCAATGTTTAGTGTAAATTAATGTTTTTCTTTGTTTCTTCAAAACGCTGACCGTATGGCGGAATACATACATATCATCACGCCTGTAATCCCCGAAGGGTAAGGCAGAGATGTACCTAATAGTACACCCACATTTCGCCAGTTATGTTTAAGTATCATGTAATAGGGGGCGAGCCTATTGCCACCAGCCGGGCATCCAGACTCCGTGGCTGGTACTGAGAAACTCCTGATGGAAAACTTAATAACACCTTGCCTGACCCGGGAATCGAACCCAGGACCTCATGCTCAGGCTCAGCAGTCTCGCTTGTAACCACTAGCCCAAAGAGGCAGCTGAGGCAGTGGCGGATTAGATAGCATAATATAACGCGTGTGTATCGACTTGATAGAACTATAGAAGAAGTATAACCCAATTCGTGAATAACCTGGCGCATGACCAAGAATAACAAGCAGACTCGGCTGTGCAAGGAACAGTTACTTTTTAGTCGTAAAACATCGCAAAGGATTCCGAGACTTCATGATCGAGAATTAATGATCATTTTAACCTACATTTTAAATGATCTGGGCTTGTGGGTGCAGTTCCTACACTCAGCACAGTTAGTACACTCAGTTAGTACACTCAGCTCTTGCACTAACACATAGACAAGAAAACATTAATATTTGTCTATGGGTCTTAAAATAGGCTCTTATTTAGGAATTCAACCTTCTTACTAAATTATCATAGTCATCTGACTATGATAATTTAGTAAGTTTAGATGTTCTGAGTACATTTATGTTATGTGATTCAATTTCATCATATTATTTATTATTCTTTGTATTTAATGTTCTACCTCGTAAATTCCGGAATAACTATATAAAGATGAAAACAGTGATTTTTCAGCAAAACAATTACATAATGATAAAAGACTAGCTTTATAATTATCTAATTGTTTACTTACTACTATAAAAGAGTAGCTTTATAGTGAGTAGATTATGTACCAAAATAAATAAGTTTAAGAATATATGTAGTAACAACAATGACATTAAAAACGGTGATGATGTTTTGGCTGTTGTTGCCAAAATGAAATTGCTTTTGTTTGCATAGAACACAATTCATTCAGCTCTCCATCAGCTTATTTATAACCAGAGCAAAAGATATTTAAATTTATTTGATATTTTTTTAAATTAATTTCTCATTGAACAGAATATTAATAATAATAAGTACTTTATTCTGGTTTCTGGTCAGGAAAATATAAACAACACAACTCTTTTGTTACAAATTAACATAAAATAAGTATTAACATAGTTAACAAGGCTTCAACCAATCCAAACTGGGTCTGACATGATGGATTACACCCCACTACTTGTACTAGTGGAAACATTATAGCTTGAATATGCTCTAAATAGTAAAGATGCAGACAGGCAGTCACTCCATGTAAAATCCAGGTATTCAGCTGCATCCGGTTAGAGTGGAAGCCTAGTTGGGAAAAGGCTAAGCAGATGATCAGTAAAGATTTCTGTAGAAATAGCTTTCTCTAAATAATGTGAAAATGATTAATTTGGAAGACCTATTTGCATGACTCACTAGCAGAAAAATGTTATCACTATTTATGCTGACATAATTTTCAGGAAAAAGAGCTCAAAAATGACAGTAGCCATAATACATAAGTAAATATGTGTGCATTTAAACAGCAAGAATGTATCATGTAAATTGTAAATAAATAACAAGGTCAGTGACAAATGCAATTTCGATGTTAATTAAGGTGGTAATTAACTTACCACCTAGAGGTTATTATTAAACCTCAACAATAATACCTATCCAGCTAAACTATAGAATTTTGCATGCATTGCAATGCCTTTTTATATCAGTTTTTTTCTCAGAAACATTCCCTGGCATATGTAGAACAACTGTGCAAAATTTGCTCAAATTCGGTTGCCTCTTTTTCAGTTTTCTTTCTAAGAAACCTTCCATAAGTAGAACAACTTTGCAAAATTGCATCAAAATTGGTTCAGTAGTTTAGGAGTATATAGGGCATGAATACACAGACATTGATTAATTACACTTTTTAAAGTCCATCTTTACAACTCCAAATGCTCATTAAAGAACTATCTGATGCAACACCTACATTGTGAACTGGCCTATTAGACCTGGATCACCAAATTTGAGATCATGGGGACAAGCCGTTGCCCAGCAGTGGGATGATGTAGGTTAACAGTTATAATTTTCTTATTATCCAGCTTTATAACCCTTTCCTTCAGTCAAATTCAGTGAAGAATTAAGCTCACATGCCAGTAACCAGTTGATGCAAGGGATATGGTGCTATTCAATTACTGGATTGTGGAGGTTAGATAGACCATTACTCCATGTTAATTACTGGTATACAACTACATCCAGTTTGACTAGAATCCCCAATGTGTAACCAGTGAGGGTCAAAGTTTTGAAGATGAATAAAGAAAACTATCCAAAATTCAGCAGTAGACACGACACAGTTACAAATGAAATACTAACATGAAACACAAAACGGTTACCCAAAAAATTTCAAAGCACATACCTTTCTCCTGAGCCACAGCATTGCTGTCAGTGACAAACTTCTTGATCAGTCCCAAGTATTTATTCCACTCGGGAGACTTCTCGTCGTCAATCTGGTTGAAAAGTTTCATGGCCTCCTCATAGCCCGCTACCCTAGCCTTCCATAGTTTGTGAACACATTTCTCTTCTGTCGGCAATTTCTTATATTCATTCTCATCCTCCATTTTGGGTTTGTGAGCTTAGTCAGGTTTTGATTCTAAATCTGGAGAACAAATAAGGGTTAAGTTAGCAGTAATATTGAGATACAATAATGTATGATGTATGTACTGGTGGTGTTCCTGTTTCAAATAAATAAATAAACTTGGTTAGTGTGTTTTTTTATGTCCTTCCAACTAATAACCTATGATGGGCCAAAGAAAATGCATCTCCTAATGGAATATGGTATCTGTTGGGAAATTCATTAACATCTTCTGAGCTAACTAGCTTTTCTATAAATATTATTTTATACTATATTACAAATGCTAGTTGTTTCCCAAGATTGAACACAATGGGCAGCTCCACTTACGATAATATTTTTGATTATGAGCGATACTAACGCACTCTATACAAATGCAAATTCTGAACTGTTTATACCTTTCAAGATGTAGTTTTCTTTTCTTAGAATATAAACATAGGGTCACACTTTGTGGACTCTTTTTACATCAGAATAATTTACTCAAATCTGACTGACTGGTGACCACAAAAATATGATAAATTTGTGCCATCATGAGGGTACCAATAACAAAGACCATATGTGGGTAAGTGACCATTTTGTACATGTTTCCTTTAAAGGATTCATGTTAGCCCTGAATAAAAGTAAATAATTTACAATTTGCGTTTGACCTTATAGTGCAAGATTGCAGTTTCAACATGGCCCAGAGTGCATGTTTCATACTGTATAAAGGGTAGAAGGAAGATTGTGTGAAAAACATCTGATTAAATGCTGACTTATCGACATTCGTAGAACAATACTATGGTAAACAATGCTCCTGTCACACACCTACTGAAGAATTACATTATTAATGAATATTAACTGACTCACACAACATGCAATGTGCAACTAATTAGTAAATAACGTGGAACTATTGTGTATCAACTTTCTTAAAGCGTAGGCGGTCAACAACTACGATCAATTAATCGAATCACAAATACGTTAATACGTAAGAAACGGTGATTCAACCGATCCAACGACACTGCTTTCGAATATAATAATGGCTACCTGGCCAATATTGCGGAACAAATAGTTAATTACGAGGCGGTTCATTTATAGCCGTGCCCGTTTTACACTGAGATGTGAAATTGGATCGCATCTCAGCCGACTAAGAACGCCCGACAAACGGTCACTTTCTCGCTTTACAAACAAATCCAATCAAATGTCAAGAAACTTACCGTTATCAAGCTGTTTCTGCTGAGTCCACTTGATAAAACTAAATTTATTAAAACTAAAGAACATAAACGATAGTTAGCTCACATTATCCAGCAACAAGCAATATTTTAACCGACAAAAAGAAATGCCTTTTTCTTTTTCGTCGTCGTTTTTTTAAGTTTGCGAAATGAAAATGGACGGAAGATTAATGTTGCCAGAAATTATTTTATTTGATATATAATCACAACTGTCAAAATTCTAAGAAAGTAACCTTTGCAAAGGTTAGTTATGAAAAAATGCACTAGATTATCTGATATATAATGCACGATATTTTTTTAATGGAATTAACAGTTTTGTTTGTGTTGAAAGTTTATCACAAAATAAAATAAAAACTGTTGCAGAACATAAAGAATTCATGATAAATTAATGAATAAAACAAAATTGAAGAAAATAAGGAGTTAATTGCTTTGTTTATAGATAATTATTTTAAATAATGTCTCATTAAAATCTGTATTTTCATTAAGTAAACCATAGACATGTTATTTGAAAAAAAAAAAAAATTTTAACTTGGCAACCTCTTACGCAGTAGTTCAGATCATTCATTCAACCATTCTATTTTGTCTTAATTATTCGTTCGTTTGTTGATATTCTTCACTCTTTTGAAGAGCCAAGAATTTTCAAAAAAATAAAATAGTTCGTTCTGAGAACAGCAGCGAGCGAGACGTACGTCGCGTCGTTATCGTGACAACTGTGCGTTCGCAGTTCCAGTCGAGAAAAATAAATAGTACCGCTGAATGTAATTGTTTTGATTTCATTACAGCTATTTGTGCGGTGAAATGTTGAATACGATAATGGAGTAATGAAATGGAGCGTTAGAGCTTGTTTGACATAGACTAAATAAACAAGAGTGTTGTGTTTTTGTTCGGCGTTGGGGTTTGGAGAGAGAAGGGAATTCAACAGCTGTCTGTGCATAGTATGCTTCATACTGTAAGTATGTTATGCTTTTCTCAACATTTAGGTAAATCATTTACTCGCCAATGGAACCGGTACGATCGGTTCTAACGCTATTTTCGCACTTTCAAGTAGCGTTCTTTCATTCTTTGTTTTTGAAACATTATACTCAAGTCAAAATTAGTAAACATGGAACGGGTCGTAAAATTGAGTTCTTACGCACATCGGAGTTTACCAAATTTGAAACTTGTTTCTGTTTGACTTGCTAAACGTAAACTTTAGTATTTCGTAATTAACTGTCTAGCACAATTTACGAGATATTACAATCTTAACTCTGTTACTGAATATAAACATTCTGATTAACTGGTTTTATAACCCTATAAAACGTATCCGGGATCATCGAATAAATCAAATTCGATAAAATCTTGCTGCGTAATGCATCATAGTAATAATAGGTAGACACCTATCAACCTACATAATGCGTATTACTTTAATGCCATCCTGTTCAGATACCGTTCTCAATGTACTGGATGTTATACCTACTTGCTTTCTCATTACTGATAATGGTACATTCACCCCATTTCATAAAAACACCCCACCTAGCCTTGCTTCAAGATATAAACAAATGACTATCGTTTTGTATGGTAGATAGACTGTATACCCACGATACCACAGAATAATAAGTAAGTATAAATACGATACGCTATTTATGACATCTACCTACAATAGTAAAAATACTACCTACCTACCTAGGTAAAACATTCATCAAGGTAGGTACACACGGCTACACATCAAGCTATACATTTCCAGTTTGTGCTGATCTCGCATTGTATAGGATTTCCGTACAATGCGAGGTCAGCTTATACTGGGAATGCATAGCTTGATGTGTAGCCGTGTGTACCTACCTATTAATCTTAATTCCTTACCTACTCTGACCAATTCTATTTATTGCAACAAGAAACCTACACCAGCCCTTATCACCTCCATCGTGATCATACGGATAGCTAAGACATTGATAAGCACCTACTTATCTTATCGTAATTAGATCTAACTAGCAGACAATCAAGATGTACCTACCTTTATACCGTTTTGTAATTCAGATGAGGACTAACGATCAGATTTTGAAATTAAAATCGGTAAATTTTAATGATTCTGATTCATTAATTACCTACGTACTTATATAAAGTTGTTGCTATGGAGACAGGCAGAACCTACAGAACGATCTTTACATACCGACTCCTTTTGTTTCTTTCATGTTCATACATTTCGTAAAGACGTCAGCACATCAAGCTAGGTACCTATTACAATCTGTCAGATTTCTCTAATAGATTTTCAACTATATCGCTAAAACATTATGTTCAAGCTTGATTAGGAAAATTTGACAGTTTCGGGTAGCTTGATGTGTACATGTTGAAATTATTTATGTATAAAAAATACTTAAGAAATGAAGGTCAGGAAAACTGGCAGTGTAATTTTTGCATCTTAGATAAAACACCATTGAAAAATATACAAGTAATTAATCATTTGTCACTTCGCAATCACTAGTGTCATCCATTTCAATGAAATTTGTAAAAATATCATATTCCAATGAGAGTTGTAAAAGACCATCAATCATCTCTGAAACCTGAATATTACGCCGAAGTTATTAGTTCTACGCAAATTCTTTAGGTGACGCCCTAAAGACAAAGAATAAAGAATAGACAAACGAAATTCCCCAATAGAAATTCTGAAAGCCAAATTGATTTATCGGGCCTTGGAGTATTCTCCTTTTAAAATAATGAAGGTAGATAGATCAATACAAATATATGTTAGCAAAAACGCTACGAAATTATATAGATATAGCTAGGTGTTTAAATTAAAAGAAGGCCCTTTGTGCTCATAATACGTTTAAAAATATTGACGTACCAATAAAACTGCGTATAAAAACACGATTTGTATAAAATATCTAGTGACCTAGAAAACCTAGGTCGTAATAACCTCTTAAAAAATGGGCCATATTTTTATACGGTAATCTGACTTTTCGTTTAGTTCACAAACAAATCGTTAACATGGTATATTTACAATTCCGTTAGGGTCACCACATGTTAGAGATTAGCGTAGATTATCCACATGTTTTATGAAGCCCAAATTTTTTACGCAAACATTGACGCCATCCCAAACGAGAGCTGCAAATCCTTGGTACCGTTAAATTGTTCAAATATGATTTAAGCCACTCGTAATTGGATCACTATTCTAAACTGTTACCAACTCAAATTCTAATATCTAGGCTAATAACTGGCTAGATAACCCAATTAGTATATTTTGGAGTGCGTCAAATTAGTACTAATAAGTACGAGTCGACTCGTAACACCTGGTTAAAATTAAATGACAACTGAAAATTGATTTGAATACCGTACCTAGACACGCTTATGCCGCAGTACGAATAGCCAGGTTTATATCAAAGAAACCAGAGCAGTTACAGAGCTATGAAAAATTCGGAGGCGTGACACCATCAAACCCTCTTGATGAATATCTGGCCGCTCTTCTCAAGTTCCAAGCTGATTTTACACTTTGTATTCAAGTCGACATTCACCGTAACTTTGTTATATGCTACAGTAATAAAATTCATATCAAATACAGTTTATTAGTTAATCAATTTATCTCGCTATCTAACCGGTAAAGTATTGCTTACGACCCATGCAGTTGTTACGACCGAGGCTTATTAAATATGAGAAGAAAAATAGGTTATCGGAACAGCGTAATTGACACCGTTCTTAGGATATTGCAGAACAAAACACAAAGATCAATGCATGACATGAACTCATGATACGGTGACTAAAATGAACCATGAGACATTCAATTGTCAAGGATAAAAGTTCACGTTAGATTGAACTATGTGAAAGTTGATATGATTAGTAAGAAAGTGTACTATGACTCAAAAAAAAAAATATGTCAGGAAGAGACATGCTGCGCCGACCCCAAATCTATTGGCATAAGTACTGGAGTATGGATCAATTCACTGGTATAATACCCCCCGTGATCATAAAATCGAATTCAATATTTATTAGCTTCATTAGAAGATACGGGCTCATAAATCGTTTCCATTTGTCGAGTCCTAATAAAAATTTATTATTCTGTTTGCTTTGAATCTAGTTAGCACTTAGTTACACCTGTTCTCTCATCAAACGGTAGTTTCCATGGTTCTTCCGTAAACTTTTTCTCAGTCTATTCAATCAAGTTTTTGTCGCTAACTACGATAATTGAAGTTCGTTTAGTGTAAGGTCATTAATTAGTGGTATCGATGTGAACTCCCGGATGGGGAGGTTCATCAAATTGTGTTAGTTCCGATAAATGCTTTGGCGGGTAATTGAGCGCGATATGACGCGTGATCCAGTTTTCTCGACTCTTGTAAAAGTCGTCGTTAAGTCTGCGAGAACGAGTTGGATGGTAATTTACTCTATTGTATTTAATAATTGAACCTAGTTTTTTGTTTTTAAAGTCTATTGAATTGATCTAAATAAGCAAAGACTCAATATGATCGAAAGACTTTCGACCTTTAACTCTGTGGTAAACCATATCTCGATGAATAAATCGTTTTGCTATATCGCGGAAGTAAAGAAAATCGATAGAAACGAGCTACATAACTAAGGTGCAGTAGCCACTAGAAAGCAATTACGGCTCCATTACCGTCTTTTCAAGTGAAACTACAAAAGGTGGCCTTTACTGCTGCCAATGTCGGTTAAAACTACATATTATCTTTCAAGGCGTAGAATGACTCATTCATGCTGTATTCGTTTTAACCTCTTTGGCACGAAGCGTGTATCGTAAGTAATATTGGGAAAATACATCGTCTTTATTTTCATTTAAATGATAAGTCCGACCTCCATGATGTTGCTGAAGTCTACAGAATAAACATCATAAAATACGATGTCAACATTCAAAATGTATATGAGGTGACGAAATAACAAAATGATAGAAATTTCGCTTACTCATAGTATTCAACTATTTCCGAAGAGTGCGCTGCCCGACCTACAAGCGATCAAAAAAATATTTTTATTGGATTAAAAATACGAGCCGACCACACGCAGCTGTTGAATCAAGGATAATTTATTAGAAAAGTTCTGTCTGAGCTATACTAAGTGTGCCAATATTAATCAATCGTTGAAGTTCATTGCGCTCGTAAAGCCACTCTTTTCATTTAGATAGGTAAATCATGGATGTATCCTTAACTTTACATGTGAAAACCATGTTTGTATCCATAGCTCTTTCAATTTATTCTGTGATCTCAAAAATCTCTCGACTGCATCCTGTTCTTAAAATATTTTTCGTCCCTTTATTCCATTTTAAAGTAGCCAGCCATATTTACTTTGCGTTTAGCCCTGAAGCGTGACCAGTCGCAGTCGTCAAGTAGATTATCACATTGTAGCACATGTCCTGTTAAATTGGATTATGGTAGCTGTCCAGCTCATTTAAGCCTCGGCTTAGTATCAAATGGACAAGCATACGCACACAAATATTGTTATATTTCATTGTATACGTAGCAATCTCATAATTTTCGACACGCCTCCGACCTTCCAAGATACAGTTCTAAGTATTCATTAATATTTTTGCGTGTTTTAGACTTTCGTAAGATGTAGAGACATTAGCAATCAAGGTATCGTGATTAAAAACATGTTGCCGGTCACGTATACGGCACACCTCGTATCGAATATGGATAATGCAATCCCAACGCAATCCCCGCTACCGGCGGCCATGTTGCAGCCGCCATATTTGTGAATCATACGCAGGCGCGGATCGCTGGACTCTTTATTATATCTAAGGATGCAGTCTTGAGGACAATGCGTTTCGTCGTTAAATATTAATAGAGTAATTAATGTATTCGTTATTGTAACTTTATTGTTGTTGCGTGTGTTATATGTATAATCAGTCTAATGTAGATATGCCCTGGACTTGTCTCTTCAGTAGACAAAGTAACTGGACATTTTACATATCTTACTTATTTATTGGAATTACTTATTACTTATTTATATTAAATTCAAATGTCTATTGGAGACTACAAGGCCCGGTTATTAGAATTTGAATAATTTCAAAATAAATCAAACTGTCATCAGGAAGGTTTCACTGACTGACTTATCTATTGACATCAGATCTGTGTGAACTCTTTTAATGCCAAGGTTCAAAACATATTCCCCAACAGTCCTGAGAAAAGCTTTTATATTGTAATGAGATTTATGTATCGTGTGACATGTCATGTGAGCATTGCTCGGGATTCCTCGTGCTCTGATTTGATTAATGCCATGTACGTGATGCAAGCCTTGCAAATCATTGGGCCGTTGATGGAATAACTAAGTAAGGATTTCTTTTGGCATTTGTAAAGCCAATTTATTCTTGAAGAGCACGCTCAGACTTTGATTATCTATCATATCTTCTACGGTAAGCGATAATGCTGTCGACAATCTAGTGCTTTCCGAGAAACAATATATATTTAGGAGATAACATAGGTCATAACAGAACTGTGATCATACATCCGTCAACCATAAAGCAAAATTACGTTATTGCCAAGTTTGACGCGTTACACTTGTACAGACAGCAGCCAGTTTTTCGCAGTGTCCCTTCGGTCTATACTCTATAGTTAGTATATTTTAAATGTCTTTGCCTAGGAGCATGCAAAAACAAATTTAAGACTTGAAGACTCCCAGGTTATGGCTCCAGTAACGCAGACATAGACAGGTAAATTGACATAGTTTCTGGTCATTTCGTTGAAAGTTCTCTGTAGTGCCAACCGCATCGTCCATATGACTTGAAACAACTTCTGTTACGTCTTGATCTAAGAATAGAATCAGTGCATTAGCTTTGAGGAGTCAACCCATTACAATTACTTGAATTGAAATATGACATTCGGTTTCATTCGTACACTTTAGATAATTTTCTTCTTCCTCGTGTTGCTTGTTGTGCAATTCTATTTATTATAACTACTTCCACGTTTTCGATAAACTTTCGTTTAAACGTTTTTCCAATGGGCATAAACTAACTAGGTTTTCAAAAAAAGGTGCTTTAGATAAATCTATGGATGTATGCTTTTTTTTTCTGATGTGAAATCATCAAATAACTCCTACCGCTCTGGGCTGAGCAGGAGGGGAGTGTCAGACTTTTACTGACTTCCTTCTTTTGCCCTTTGTGTTCCAGGGCCGCGGTATCTCTTTCGAACAGTTCCGCAACCCTGGCAGGAATGGATGTATCCTTAACTTTACATGTAAAAACCATGTTTGTATCCATAGCTCTTTCAATTTGTTCTGTGATCTCCAAAATCTCCACTGACAAAACTGATTGGTTTGTTTTAATATTAATGTTTCCATTGCCGTCTTCAAATATTGCTTGAAGTCTCTGTATCTGATTCTAGATTGAGCATAACGTCTTCTATTGCGTTTTGGAAGTACGCTTTTCAGTAAATTGCGAGCGACTATTGTTAATTGTTATATCAAGTCTTGATGTTGGTCTAGTAATCTCTTACAATTCATAACATTTGCCTGTTTTACTTACGTAATCAATAAATGGATACCTCCACGGTGCTTACATTTTTATTCAAAACCAATTCATTTTATGTATTCTTCTGGCTTCAATAAAAAGGACCGATGTAGACATTCTTAAAAATATCCTTAAAGTTACTTGAGGTCGTTTCGATAAGCAATAAACAATATATTTTGTCAAAGAATTTCCTTGTTGCAATACTTCCATTTCGTTTACAAGGACTGAATGAGAGGTTATCAGAAAGGAGCTGCTCACAGGGTTTTCCAATTAATTATATTAAGATTGGAAAAGCTTATTGAGCAGCCGGTATGATGGCCATTGAGCAATTTCGCCTTTCGATCGTCTTTGTATTATAAACCGGCGAGAATTCGTTATTTTCTAATTATTTTTGTATTACATACTTTAGCTTTTGAATGTCAAAGTACGATAGAGGCTTCTCCTCCTACTGAATTGTAATATCTCTTCCTGATGCTGAAATATAAAGTTTATTGCCTTCCTCCGTTTTTATTACTGACACCGCCACGCCAAATTCTCCATCTGTTTTCCACTCGATTTCTTCCCTAATTAAACTGCAAAAACAGTTTTAATTGTGTTTACCGTAGGCACACAGTTCGCACGTTACCTAGCTTAATGGCCGATCAATTTCCTGATGTTTTATTGCCGATAACCGCATGGAAGCTGCGGCAGTCGGTCGATATCCGATAATGTCGCAATAAAGCTGGCTCGAGCCCAGTTTTAAGCTTTATCTTATACAGGTCAATGGTTTCAGTGTATCTGATCGGGTTGAAAGATCTAAATCGGTTGACCGGAATATGTTCGGTATTCGATACCCACGAAACATCAACAAGTAGAAACTAACATTTTATTCACGAAACGTATGTAAACATATACAATTTGTAACTGCTGACCTATTTGCCATTCTATAAATCTATAATTCATAAATGTACACATCCGGCCTTACGATACGCACTAATGAAAATGATTCATGAAGTGATTCAACTGTGCACTCTCCAGTGAATTTTAAGTGAATGTCTCATTAAAATTTCAACTTTTAATTTCAGTAACAAACTTGTGAGAGCGGCGTTTCAAGTGTTCAACAAACAATAAAAACCATTGCGAGAAAAAAGTAACCGAGCGCTCTCCACTCGCTGTAGCCATTATCATTGTATTGAATATTTTATGTAGTCTCCTTTTGTTTTCAATTGGTAAATTCTTGTCTAGATTTTTTTTTTTTCAATTTATTAAAACTTTCAGCATTGAAAACTGTTTCTTCAACCAAAATACAATTCTACTATAGCCAGACGGGGCATTTGTCGCTGCCTCAGTTTCATTCGACCTCACTGATAAAAACAAAAAACAAACGCCTCGAATTCAATATTCTACTATCATTCCAATAATGACGCTACGTAATCGAAAAAAAAAACAAACTATTGTTTGAAAATCGAATGAGCCATTTAAAATCAGAGTTTGACAATAGGAAGCGTTGGCAAGTTCCGTTCGGTCGCGCATGGCATAAGATTAAGAAACCGTTTTTGAGTTAACTTCCTGCGATGGAGGACTATTTATAAACTAATATGGCACCACGGAAGCACCATGACCTCGGTGACGATACTTAAATGGAATATTGAGTGGTTGCCCGCTATCTGAAATAAATATTGGACTTTAGTGTTTATCATTCTTAAGTGGCGTGTACATTTTTGCTTGGCGACTCGTCGTAAGTCACACGTCATCATTTACACCTTGAACTTCTTAGAGGACAGTCGGATACTTCGCCATTCAAGAAAAGGAAATACGATCAACTAATGCTGATGTAGCTTCACAACAAAAATTTTTATTTTAGTTTTACAACAATTTGAAGATAAAATAATTACTTTGAACTATATTCCCACAAGTAGCGGTAGTTACTAGATAATACTTGGGTTAGTTCTCAACCTTCTTAATTGGCTTGTGATTAAATCAATTAAAACTGGCACGTTATTATTGTATCTACTACAAGACAGTACACAATACACATGCAAATAGCAAAGCATCATGCATTAGCAATGCATCTTTTCTCAAGCATCTTTGGTCAAAAGACAAATATATCAACTCCAAATCTGAATTTCGGGAAAGTTCGACTTTCTATCATCTTAAATGCACTGACATCTCTATCATGCCAGACACCGCTCCGACATTCCACTAATGATAGTAGAAGGTGAGCAAAATGTAACCTTGAAAGAAAATAGTACCAAATGAGACACCTTTGTATTCGTGGCACATTTCCAATCCAAAGTTCTGGACTGAGAATAGGGAAAATCCATCTCTAAAATGTTAGGACTTCATAACACCACTCCAGTTTTATTTGAAGGGTAGGGGGAGAGGTGTACTACGCCCACAAATTGTCAGTTTAAGTCCCATGTAATTGTGGACGAGCCTTTCACCATCAAACGGGCATAATTCCAGACACTAGGCGCTTAATACAGCCCAAGTTAGGCTTGCTACCTGAACAAACGAAGCAATCAGAAAATTAGAACAGTAACTTCAAAACATAATATAGACACACAAGCCAGGACAAATATGTCGAAATTGGAACATTTCAGATATAGGTCACACAGCCACGTAGCCACCGCATGGCTGCCTTCTGCAAGGTTCGAATCAAAAGTCCAAATGAACCATTTGGCATGACATACGGCCGTCTCCTGCCAAGTGATATGGTACAGAGCTTTCAATCTACATTTTAATTTGCATCGATTGTTGCATTCGTGATGCTTCGTCAATCTTCGTTGTTGCTGATTGCATTTACGAAACATTTTTGACATGGTTCTTTATCTCGTTTAATGGACCGTGATGATGGAGTTATCCGTTTTTGTTTATGGTGTACCTAAGTAAGTATCAATCCAACCATTTTGAATTCTCGTATTGAATTAAAGGCCTGAATTTTCAACATATAAGTAAGCCAAAAAGTGCTCTCGCTACATTAAAATTCTACCATACGCGAGCCCTTAATGAGCGTAGCACTTAATTTCACACTCGCACACAACAGTTTAGTCGTGTTTCGTATGAAATACGAATATAACAGCTACAGTCTACGGTAAATGTAATTTGAAGACTGCTAATTGCTTCGTCTACTTCTAAACTTTCACAATGCAACTGTTTGAAGGTTTGATACGATTAAAATAAATGTTTCATTAGCTTGAAAGGATATTTGGCCACAAGAGACGCAATTGCTTGGTTGAATTGCTTGATTGCTTGGTCGCTATGCTATACGGTAATGTATTTGCAAATACTATCAATGTTGAACCTTGTAGGACCGGCCTTGTTATGCCCCTTTATAAGCGACTTCTCCCTTCGTGCATTGTATTGAAAAATAAAATAAGGTTTGTTCTTTCGTTTTGTCATTATGTTTTGGTAAACATCGTGCTTGTAAAAGGATGGTGACTTGTTTTATTTTCATTACGTCGATCAATGAGAGTGGAGCAGCTGCTTAAATCTCTTTATGATAAAGATCACTTGTTGCTATAGCTACATTTTCTGCTGTACTTATCCTTCAATCATCTTTGTTAGTGATTCGATCTTTAACAAGCTTAAGCCCAGTTACTTTATTTATACTTGGAGTTTCTTTGGAGCAAAATTATGATTTCAAAATATGTCGTTCAATAGCTACGTCGTATATTACCTACTGAAAATCGATTAAACGTTGAATCTTAAAGATCTAACCCTGAAACTGCTACCCTAAACACTAACTTCGTCCACTAATAATAAAGAAAATTAAGTACCTTTATTTTATTAGAAGCAGATGAAGATGAGACATCGTTCCAAGCACAGCATGTGGTATTTTTTCAGCTTGTCTCCGGGAGCCGCAATAAAACGGGTGCGGTGGCACTAACCCACTTATACCATGCATATGTTTGACAGTCCCTTGATGGTACTAGTTGGCACAAACTGTGTCTGGCAGAATTAGTTCAAGAACAGCCCTAATTCTGTAATTAGATGCGTGATGCGTGGCTTCATACTTCATGACGCTAATTATAATATTGATGATGACGTGTTCTAAAGGTGTTGAATAATGTTGAGGAGTAGGTGCTCCCTCTCATAGATAGATCTGTGCCCTAGGATTGGGAATTTTCACTTTCTTCTTCGCACGTCGGTAGCAATCTAGGTTCAATCAGCCCAAAATTGGACGACGAGTCTTGGCACTTTTGTCTGCGTCCATCAGTTCCTATAATGTGAACATTATAGGCTGATTATGTGTTTATGATTAGGTCTACGCAGAATCGCAGAATATTGAATGGGAATGTTTGTATTGAATCTTATAAATATTGTCCCGCTCGCTAGGCTTCGTGAGTCACATCACAGTCACATTTTCATGCTCTTTGTTGTGGAGCTAGAATCTACATAGAATTATCGTTTGTTTTGTTATAGACGCAGGACCTACATGGAAGTAAAATAGAACGCTGAATACACACAATACTCACAGTTTCCATAATAATCGTCGCATTCAATACAATAAAACAGTGCAACAATATAATTTTCCACCGACATTGTCTCTTCTCATTTTGTTCGTAATTGCACAAAGCGGTGGCGGCAACTGGATAGCTGCAATCAATTTACCTCTAACTGTATCTCTACTGTACTGTATTCACTTAAACGAGTAAAGACTGGAACGATGTCGTCTCATTGGTGTTCCTTCCAATTAACGGTTGCAGGATCTATTGTTTAGTTAGCTGGTATAGCAACGGTGATAGAAAATGTATCTTCTTTAGTAGAAATAAATCTTAGGATACTTTGATCGGACCGGCTCTACACATTTTTATGAAAAACTCACGTTTTACTTACTATTTATATTCTGTTTTGTTTAGCTATAAGTCTTCAATGTTCATTAAGACATATAATCCTAAGACTGCGAAGTAATTACATTGAGCAGGTCATTACCTCTTGCCTGCAGTTGGGGCTAATACATTAAGTCGTCTAGTTATTTGACCACGACACGACAGGCGCCGGCTAGCGTGTTGGCAAGCCAGCGAGCTCAAATGCCAAACAATGTTGTCACTTGATATTCTCAGAAAACTCTACAAGGAATATTAACACTGTAATGGCTAGAACAAAAAGTATAAGACTACCGGCAAATGGTCAACATCTTCTTAGTTTTCTTTAAGTGCATCCACACCGAAGTAACTTTTTGCAAAGCAATATTTTGCAACATGATAATATCTTGCTATAACTTTTTGTTTTTCTTTGTTACCACTTCTCTTGCAAACATTACTCCGCAAAAAGTAACTTCAGTATTGATGTAATTTTGCACAACTTAGTTTTGGAATACATGTAGATACTTCATTCGAGTCGAAATTTATTTTGAATGGCCGTTTCTGTCCTTCATCCTATCAATTTGTAAATATCCGGTGTTAAACACGAGTCTGGCACTCCTGCTCGCCCCTATCCTATAATTTATTTAGCGGCGACGCAGTTAGTGAGTGCATAGAATTTGTTAGTCACCAGTTGTTTGGAACCACCACCATTAGAAGACGGAGGATTTTGGCCTTCCTCCCTGTTAGCAGAATCTCTAAATTGCTTTATTAAATTCTCACGGTTTCCTGGTTTCGTTTCGACGTGAGAACTAATTCCTTTAAGATCAAACTTCAAGCTAAACAGACATCTGACTTTGCTTAAAGACTACCAACCTTATCTACTGATATCCAAGACTTGACTATTAACTACGAAACTCCTTTCCAAAGCATAATCCGACACATATCCTCTGTAAATCAAAGATCAAATAGTTTCCAACAATCCTGTTGTTAACAAGAACAAGTTTAAATGTATCTTTAGTATCTCGCAAGCGTGCTGGGTAGTATTAGCAAAGATTATAGGATCGACATGACAGGTAGAATGCGCGGCTTACACAATCCTACGTTGGATTCGCTGCTAGACTATTAACTGGCTTGTTATATCTTCGTTTTGTATTTCACATGAGGGGGTAAGCAGGACACGTAGTAAGGTCTTGTTGTTATGCGTAGCGTTTCTAAGCCTAATGCCTCAGAAGAGTTGTCCTAGTGACCGTGCGCTCATTAAGGGCATCCTTAATGTGAAGAGTTATCACATTTTCCCGTTTAGCTTAGTATACTATGATTTAGTTTTGATGTATGCAAGAGGATACATTTTTACAGGTACTCTCGAAATACATTTTTCCTAGTGATTAATTCATCACTGCCAGCCATGCGGGTAGACCGCACTGCCAGCCATGCGGGTAGACCGCACTGCCAGCCATGCGGGTAGACCGCTGCGCTTTGCTTTGTATAGGCCTTCTCCATTTTGTGCTTCCATTTTTCCTGATGTCCACATTCAATTCCTTCCTTGTTGGATTTTAATACAACAGTAAATGATGGGTAGTAGATGATGATGATATCATCTTTATACAGTTTGTACCCTTTAGCTTCTTAGATAACTCTTCTGCCATCATTTACGACATCTATTTCAAGATGGGGGCTAACCTGCATAATTCGGTAAAGCAAGCGTGTAATATTATGCTGTTTCTAAACAGACGTGAATGACATAGGATTCTTGATGTTTGCTACAGTAGACTAGCCTTGTATCTAATAAGATTCAAACAGCATTTAAAGTGGGCATGCTGCATGATATTGTACGACAGGAGATCACTGATTAAGTCTCTTCATTAACAAGTTGTGGTGCATTTGTCTCGTTTGTAATCTTTTCTATGGTTGGGAAACAGATTCTCTCTAGTATGTCATGTCGTTTATAGATTGCATCAATACTTAGTGGAGTGACCGTGGCACGCTGACCATGGAAACTTGTGACTTCTTGTGTAATGTTCACATACAAAATGTCAATATTATTAAACACCATGTTAATTCCACCATGAAGGAGCTGTCTCCATATGAAATCCATGTACAAAAAATCCATACAATTGCAAAGGAACATCAACAGTATTTCAACTTATCCAGCTCGAAGGACCAAAATTATAGAGATGCTGGTATGTAATGTAATAATGTCCTTTTTATCTTAACCGAATAAATAGATTATCCTACTTTTTTTCTCATCATTATTTTCAACGGTCGATTTAAGTACTGTACCTTCTAGCTATGCATATGTGTTTCACAATCACGTTGTCTAAACGTGATTCCCGCGTCAATATCGCAATAGACAGCCAGGCTGCCTGCGTTCGCAGCTCATCCGATGATCCGATGAACGCCTCTTGACATGCCTTGTGTGTTTTCTGTTTAATTCATAAAATTAGCATCTTCAACACGTCCTGCATCTATAGTCTTTGCATGTGAGCCATCTACTTGTATACTCTTTGTCTCAGTATTCATGATGACAGCTAATATAATTAATTTGACTTCTTTTATTTCCTGATTATTATAGAATCTAGTTTCTAGAACCTAAATAGATTCAGTAATTTTCCAAGTCATGTATGTAAAGTATTCTGCAATAAAAATATGATGGTATTGATTCAGTGCAAAAAGACGGAAATACTTAATCATTAATCAAGCATATCTTTAGGATGCAAGAAAACTTTGTCAAGGGATTCCCAAACAAAAATTGGAGTGAAAGAAAATAATAAATTTATGACAACGAACAGTCATTTTAGAACACAAAAAAGAAACATTTATTTTTCCACATGCTGGCTGAAGTATGACCACCTACTGCGTTTAAAAATAAAAACCAACACCAATATCTAATAAATATTATCTATGCTTCAATACAGTACAAGTACACACAAGAGCTAGTTCATATCCTAATGGGTACCACTCGAACCAAAATCCTTGAATTAACAACGCTGTTAAGTAGTATGTACATACACCAGTTACATAGTAACATGACATGTGATGCAATACAAATGCGTTCGTTTATTTTAGGTCGATCTTATCTCCTGTCTGATGCCCTATTTTAGACTCAAAGCTGTTTAAATTGGGTTTATAATCGAGCGTACACGAACGTTCTACATTTAAGCTTGTGAGTGCATTACAGATTATATGTACCTTAACTAGGTGGGATTTGATATTAGCTTTTTGTAACTGTTTGTAAATCATTAAACTGTTCTAGATACAGTATTTGCTGCGAATTCAACAGAATTTAGGTCGAGAGATAAAGTTAAAAAAATACGTTCGTATTTTTTCAACATTCAATGTTGAAAATGGATTGCATATGTTGGTCGCAGAATGTATTAGTAAATTTGACACATGTTTGTCGCAAAGATATTTGATTAGCCAAACGTTATCGGCACAAAACTGATAACAGTATTGGTGCATAGCGTAGATATGCATCGAGTACACGAAATGGGTACCAAGCGCTGTTAGAGTTTACAAATTGCACGCCTAAATGAATATTGGCAAAGTTAATTATATTTTGGGTAATACTGATTTTATCGATCTTTTACGTAATTTATCGTATTTTTTAGCAACACAATGCATGCAGTAATGCACTTTTAAGTAGCAATCATTCTGCATTATCTCTTTCTGTTTGTAATTCCTGAGAAAAATTAGAGCCTCTGAGTGGAGCATAAGGACCAGCTCAGTTCTGTTAGAAGTTATAACGGCAAGCGATTATCGCGCAAATACTGCTTATCTTTTTCTTCAGACCTTAGCTACATTTTCAATGGAAAATGTCCTACTCGTGCCTATTTGAGCCAACTATTAGCAGTAATGAGCAGCTTACCTTTTGGAAGCCAATCTTCTTCTTCCTCGTGTCGCTGATTTCCCTTTTCTTTTAAAATTTAATTAGTTTTGACCAGAACTCTGCCACCTCGATGGCGTTGGTGGTGGCCTCGGACAGGTCCCACAGAGTGCACGTGGAACCACACATAGTGCAGGACAGGAGGTGCCATTAAAATTGTATTAATTTGTAAACCTAATAGTTTTGCATTAAGGTAAGTCAGCAAAATGATTCAGGACGTGTTTGCTTCTCCCATTTATTTTATGAGTAAATCATTTTCTGTCAATGTTTCTCAAAGAAAAATTGTCTTGGCAATGCTTTCGAGTTACCGGTTTGAAATTTAATGCAAGTCATCTTAGCGCTAATCTTCTTCCGCATGGCGTTAAAGTTCAGTTTGTGTTGGCAAAGCTTCGTCGAAAGCCTGTCTTCACATCTTAAAGTACTTTTATGTAACGATATAAATAAGTGGATTTAACATTTCCTTGTTTATCTGTCTGACCAAGCACAATGCTCTCGGGGTCAGCGTCAACCACGCTGACCACAGGCCAATAAACTATGGATCGTTGATCGAACTCTTGCGGAAACGCATTTCAAACTGTCTACACACATCGAAGCTATTGTTTATTATCGTTTGCTCGTAAAAATACGTGTAAAGCGTCTAGGAACATGGGGTGACTGCGTTCTAGACTAAACTTGTGTCACAAATAATTAATTTGTTGGCAATACCGAGTGTTTATTTTTTGACACGAGTGTTGAAATTATTGGTGTTTATTCTGTTTGTGTTCTGAAATTGTTCGTATTATGTAGACAGTTGGAAGCCATGGTTTTGAAACGTTAGGACAAAATGACAATGGGTGTTCCTCAAGGTTTAATATTGGGTCTTTCCTGTTTATAGTTTGCATTAATGATTTGCAGGAGTACAGAGATATAATTATAGTTTCCTCTACAAGAATGCGTGGAACCTTCTACGATATCAGCGTCATACAAATCGTCATCTCTATTAATTAAGGATGCATTGCATGAACAGTTGACATTAAGGAACTTAAATAGATTTATTAGCATTCAATAAAATGAAGGCAATGGCACTAATAGTTATTTATAATGTTATTTATAATTCGAAAAAGACAAATTGTAAACGGTTGGACATCTTTCTGCTTCACGTTTTATTTAAAACATATTATATCAAAGCCAAGCATTAAATTAGAGAGAAGTAATAAAAATGTATACAAGTAAATTATAAAGCTGAAGAGTTTGTTTGTTTGAACGCGCTAATCTCAGGAAAATTCTTTTAGTGTTGGATAGCCCACTTATCGAGGACCTTAGGCTATATAGGGTCTATCTATTTATACACGAAATCTCTTAAGGGGTCATTGTACTCATCATTATGAACAATTTTTACTATGGGACCAACCCCGAAATCGCGAAAAAAAAATCAGCTGTTCAGTACATTTTGACGTGTTAATGCGATCATATTGTAGGGAACAGCTGATTTTTTTTAGTCCCGTTGTGAAAGTTGTTCATAATGATGAGTACAAAGACGCCTTAAGAGATTTCGTGTTTGAATAGATATACCTTATATAAGGTGTATCTATTCATACACGAAATCTTTCGAATCGCGAAACATCACGATACAACCAATAGGAGCGGAGCATCAATGAAAAATGTTGCAATAACGGGGAAAATTGTATTTTTATAATAATTTCACGCGGCGAAGGTACATAAAGGAACTTACAGTTCTTCATTATCGTGTGGTTACTACCTAACCTGTGAGACAGTTGAGGAAGTTATACAGACAAATGATTATGACACCCATTGAGACGTTCTTCGAATATTTGTAAATTGTTCAACGAAAACTGTTGCATAATTTGAAATAACAGTGTTATCAGCTCAAAAAAAAAACAAAATATCCACTGTTGGATGTATTTGGGTCATTCAAAAACTACTGTTAGGAAAAGTGAAAGAGGAAATTGCAATTATTCATCGCAATAATTAAAGAAAAGCAATAGTTGCGCGAACACGCGTCCGATCGTTTTGTTTAGGACGCCGGAGATTGCTTCGCATTTCGGAATCTCAAGCTGAAATAAGAAATTCTTTGTCAATATGTTGTTTGTTGTGTTGAAGATTCTTTGTCAAGAATCCCAGGGCCTAATGCTCTCTGTATTGAATACTTAACTGGTTATTATCTATACTAATATGAAGAGGTAAAATTTGTTTGTAAGTTTGTATGTAGGGGGTAATCTTCGGAACTACTGATCCGATTTCGAAAATTCTTTCACTAACGGGCAGTTACATTATCCCCGAGTGTAATAGTTCCCGTGGGGTAATTTCCGTACATAACGGGAGCGAAGCCGCGTGCAAAAACTAGTCCTTTTTAAGTCTCCTTAGTATCTTCTTCATCACCATTTATCTTCAAGATTCAGAGCACGCGTTTAGTGTAGGGTCAAACGATAATTCTGCCAAGTTAATGATAACGTTTTTCTTCACAAACGTTCATGACGAATACTCTCGCATATCCTGGAAGCGTCTGTTGAATAAAATATTTGTTTTAGTCGAAAGATAAAAGACTGTTCTGAGTAATCATCATCTATTTGGAATGCAAATATCAAGCAAATAGTTCTTTTTTCAATGCAGATTCAGACGATTTGTCATAAGAAGAAAGCACATAGTTCCTTTGTCAACCATTGACAAGGCATCCACAGTATTCCACAGGATTAGTCCGGTAAAGCAGTAGCCAGCCTCATAGGCTGAACAGCGAGACGCCATTAACAAAAAAAAAAAACCTTTGTCAATGCAGGTTCTGGCGATTAGTCATACCATGGAAACTACAAAAGATTGCTTCTTCTTCAGCCTGGCGAAAGCAAAGCGCGGAAAAAAAGCAAATTAAATCATAGTTTCTTAGTAATTCCTGACAAAAATACTTTCTGTTTTAATATAAATGATTCCAGTGAAAGACTCGTCTCAGTGTTTGCGTTCATCTCTACATCATAACTCAAAATATTTATTTTTCATTCAGATCTCGTTTAATCAGAGACATTGTTTTTCCTAGCCTGCTCTGTCCCATCATCATCAGCTGCCAAGCCTTTTTCCAACTTCGTTGGGGTCAGCTTCCAGTCTAACCGGATGTAGCTGAATACCAGTATTTTACACGGAGCGACTGCCTATCTGTATCTGACCTCCACAAACCAGTTAGTACTGAGTAATACGATACCTACCCCTTGGTAAGACTGGTTGCTGGCTGGTTGGTGGCTGGTTGCTGTTGCAGCCTGCTCTGTCCCACTCCTGGGCAAAGGTCTCCATCCACCCTTTCTATTTTTCGCGACACCCCGCGCGTCGTCCTTCCAGTTCCGACGGAAAGGGCTGTTGCGTATATCTTTTGACAGTTTATAGTGATCATCACTTATTTATTTATTGGTGATTTGGCTTGGCGATTTTGACCGTTCTTGTTGATTTCAACTGACGCTACCCGCCCGTGCAGTACTGTCAACATTTTCTTTCTTTTTTTTAAAAAAAACGTCCCGCTCTGTGATTTTCTCCTGTATCGTGGGTGCGTTTACAAACATTTAAACTCACATACACAAACAGCCAGACCCGGAACAACTACCTGCAGATCATACAAACCTTTGTTCCGTGCGGGGATCGAAACCGCGACAAGCAGCGCAGCAGCCAATCGCTCAGCCACTGTGCCGTCGAATATCATGACGATGTTGATTCTTCATGTCCAAACTCGTAACTATGAACTGTCAACAGAGATTCGCAATAGCCCTGCTGTTCGTACCGCCATCTCCTTCGTGGCATTAATGTTTCTGAAATTCTGAAGTAACACTCCTCGTAATTTTTACATAATTGGACACCTTTTCTGCAAAGGAACTAATAAATTAATCCTCTTTATTGGCGACACAATTAACGTTTTCCAGAAATAACCATAGCCAAGGAGCCATGTATTCCTGAGCTTTTTAGGGTTCCGTAGCCGAATGGCAAAAAACGGAACCCTTATAGATTCGCCAAGTCTGTCTGTCTGTCCGTGTATGTCACAGCCACTTTACTCCGAAACTATTAGGACTACACAGTTGAGACTTAGTAGGTAGATGTATTCTGTGAAACGCTATAAGGTCTTTACACAAAAATAAAAAATATATATAAGATTAAGGGGGGTCTCCCCATACATGGAACTGAAACTAAAAAAATATTTTTTCTTCAAATCTATACGTGCGGGGTGTCTATAGATATAGGTCTCTCTCTTTAAAAATGACAATGAGGTTCCTAAAACCATTTTCTCTCAAAGTCAATCGTTTGAAAGATAAACACTTCCAAAGTGGTAAAATGTGTGTCCCTCTAATTTCTAAAGTAAAAGGAGAAAAATACTGAAAAAAATATAGGATTATAGAACGTAAAAAAAACTTTCAACCAAAATTGGTTTTAATAAGATTTGATGTTTATTTTTTGAGATATGGGACTTTTTCATCAAACTGCAGCAACAACTTTGTTTTTCATTAACATACTATGAAAAACAAATTTAGTTTTGTTGATGAATGTAAAACAATACAACATATGAACGAATGCCTTCAAAATATTTTTATTATATTGTTTGGTGCTACGGAAGCCTGTGTGCGTGTGAGTACGACTCGCACTTGGCTGGTTTTTTTTTTCATGAGTTGTTTGACCCGAGTTTATATAGGTTGTATTTTTAAACGGTTGCGTTATACATGGTGTATTAATAACCGGCCGTGTTGTGTGACCGGCGTTTCGTGACATTGCTATATTATGTATCAATTATCAAACGCTACGTGATTACGCGCTCGTGTTACATTACTTCCTAGTGTTTCACTGAAACATTACGTAACGTAACAATGAACACAGTTTAGGGTTGTACGGACAATTTAACTAGCCGTTAAATTGAACGTTTAAATGTCGAACTCGAAATTTATGCGATTCAATTCAGCACAGAGCACAGACGTTGAAATTGCGTACTAGAACTATTTGTTTTATTGATTTTCTGTAATTGGGTTGGGTTTTAGTGGGTAAATGGCGGCCTCAGACTATTGAATGACGGAAAAATAACTATATTACCTTCAATAGGTGAATGAACTCCAAATCTCATAAAATCTAAAGAACACCTTGAGACGACACAAGATATTAGCTTGTCATTGTGTAATTTGAATAATATGATTAAATATTCATGATAGGTTCAGCTGACCGTACGCCACTGGTAATAAAACCTCTAGCTATAGGCGGGTCTGTTATTATATTAAACCCTTGTTTCACTGGGAAAGCTTAAAATCAAAGTTGTACCACTGACGTGCACCAACTGTTCACTCGGCGACATATCAAGCTATACATTTCCAGTACAACATGGCCTCGCTCTGTATAGATTTCCTGTACAATGAGATGGCTTATACTGGCTTTTCATAGCATTGCTCAATATTTAGTTCTTTTAGTGACACCGTCATCATGTTTTTTCATTACAAAAAAAATACCGAAACTTTCACAAATATTTAGCAACGGCGCCGTCTTGATGTCTTGCCCTAACACCATGTCATAGACAATAACATCAAAAGTTTCAGTCAAGTACGAAGCTTTTTAGCATCTTTGTAATTTTGTTAATTTATAATGTGCTTGTGTTGTTACTGTGCAGATTAAAACATTTTCTGTCTTTTTCTGATTCAAGAGTAAAAGGAACCATGCTCCACTAAATTAAAATTACTATGAAACTTCGCGCAGCCCTAAACATTGCTTTGCGGTTATCAAAGTACTACGTGATGCCGTCCACCTTTGTGTATTATCGACCTCTTGTGACCTCGCGTTCTCTATTACTGGCTGAACTTGACAGGAATTGACTTCGATTCCAATGTTACAGTATGACCAGTTTAAGTTTGCAGTTCAAGGTGGCGCTGTTTGTCAAGAAAATTTTCAACGATATGTCGAACTTGGTACATTTGTTTTAGTTCTATGTTTTCCCGCCGGCACAGATAAGTTTGTGGAAGTTATGAAGGCATGTTATAGGTTTAAACCTCCACGAAGGTTGGGACAACAAAGAGTTTGTAACCTTTGAAACACATCCGGGCTGAAAAAATGACGCAGTTTGATGGAAATAGATTTTTTCTTCGGTTGTATGGCTTCTGTAAGATGATCAGTTATTTAATGGTGGTATTGGTTTCATGTCTTGATATATTGTATTTCTGAATACATATGTTATCAAAGAATTTTGATTAAATACATAACTTTGTCGAATCAATGGCTATTGAGGGTTTATCCGTCCTCAGAAACGGAGCACATTATACATAGTTTCAAATGTCAAATCAGTATTCTGATGAAGTTGGTTTCAAACATGGACGGAAAGATGGGTATTTATGTTGTCTTTTACACGTTGCCACACTAGGAATATCTCCTGTATCGTGGATGCGTTTAAAACATTTAAACTCGCATACACCAACAGCCAGACCCGGAAAAACTGCCAGTAGGTCATTTAAATATTTGTTTCATGCTAGGATCGCACCCGCGACACGTAGCGCAGCAGCCAATCGCTCAGCCACTGCGCCAACCGTGTCGTCGTCGTCTTTAGCGTCCTAGTTTTCAAAGTTTTATTGCAGTTAAAGCTACAAGACCAACACACACACACACATTACATCCCACATCTACACACACATCTACACACATACATACACATCTTACAACTTAAAACATACACACACACATCACACACACATACATCTACATCTACACACATCACCACACATCTTACAACTAAATCTTAGAACTGTCCCTGTCCCTGTCTTGTGTTGCGAACTGTCACTGTGTGTGAACTTAACTGTGTCTGTCTTGTTACATCTTAGCACTGTTTTTTTCCTCAGTTTAAATGGGTAATTCATCTTAGATTCTACCGCCGGTCTAGAATTTCTATAACCCAATCTTTAAAAAACAGTACTGTTACAGTTTCCACAAACAGTCGCTAGACTTATAAATAGAAACAACTGGATTTCGGTCTAGTTTCCATAACACAAGTAATAACTCAATGTACTTTATTGACACGAAACATGCTATCTTGTCTCTGGTATTCGTTGCTAGTAAAGGCATGTTTACAGTTATCCAATACTGGAATGTAGTCACACTTTATCGATATATTTTGACCAATGTTCGTCTACGCATTTTCCTAACTATGTTCGGGTCGCCTTGCAGTCTGACCGGATGCAGCTGAGTGCATTACCATTATCCAAGATCCACTAACTGGGTAATACGATACCCCTTGCTGGGGCTGGTTAATATTCTGTCATAATGTAAGCATTTTCTACATTGGTCAGATATGGCACAGCATTCATGCAGCAGCAGCAGTCGTGGGAGTTCGGCGGATGCAAGAGGCATAAAACTAGTCGGTGTAGCGACGCTAGGGAGACGCCAATGTCCAGTAGAGCATCTCGTATCCAGTGCTGAGTTGAAATAGGTACCGCAAATTGACCGATGACGAGAGTGAATGCCCACATAACATAACGCCTATAATCCCCAAAGGGAAAAGCAGAAGCAAGCAAAGGTGGGTGGTGTTAAGCAGAGGTGTACTTATTAGTACACCCACATTTCGCAAGTTCGGTTAAAGTCACATGTAATATGGGGCGAGCCTATTGTCATCAACCGGACACAAATCCAAACTCCGTGGCTGCTACTGAGAAATTCCTTATGGAAAATCCCAATAACACTTTGCCTGACCCGGGAATCGAACCCAGGACCTCAGCAGTCGCGCTTGCGACCACTAGACCTACTTGACTGAAAAACGGTGTCAATGTAAATTAGCCTTTATTATAAACTAGCCTCGAAAGGGATGCGTATGTATTCGACTAGCATTTCCTTCGAGTGTTGAATAATCTCCTTCCTTTTGCTACGGTTTAATTTCTAGCAATTTTAATTGTTGCTACAGTTCTGATGTAACTTTAACAATAGCTTTCTTTTTAGTTTGTAGAAGGTTTTAGATTATCGGCCAGTAGGGAAGGGTCAATTTTTGTAAGAGGAAAGCCGGAGTACATATCTTTAATGTGATTTTATTATGTATCTATAGAATACTGACTGTGCCTTTCAAAAGGAAGCCGGTAGGAATCGAGTCGTAAGGAACCTTCGCCACTGGTCGATACCAGTGGCGAAGGTTCCATGCCAATGCATCAGCTGTTTTTCCAACAAGTTGTCTAAAACAATATCCACTTGAGATATTGAACTTCTTGACGGTTCCAATTATACTTATAATCTCTTCGCTAATTATGTCTTGGAACTTTACAATTCAATACGAAATTCAATTTATCTAAGTCATGTTTACAGTCTAATTTCTCAAGTCAAGTGTATACCTATTTTCTTTCTCAATTATCACCAACTTTCGTGCCCTCTGTGTTAATTCGGTTAAGACGTTAAAATTCCGAGAAATTCACACCTCCCTTTCAACTTTACTGTTTTCAAAGCACGCACGATTCGACCTTTAAATTAATTTTAATTAATGTCGCTTCCAGTGAAAGTTCCATTAATTCGGTCAAGGTGGTATTAAAGGCAGTAAGGGCTTTTAGTGGTCGCGTGAACCTATGCATCCTCCTTTATTGGTCAACGTTAATGGTATTTTAACCAAGGGCATAATGCAGATGATATAATGCTATACTTTACACACACGTATTTGTTAGGTGTTCGCACGCATATAAAAACCATTTTTATAACTTTTTCATGAGCCAACAATTTAATATGTAACGTTGCGAACGAGTGTTTGTAATCGTGTGTAATTAATTTCCGAGCGGAACAAACGAACGAGACTTTTAATATGTTAAACCTGAGTACATATTTTATGGTTATTTATTTCCTACAATATTTTCTCACGCTAAATACAAATGGCATTTGCATCTCAACAAATTGTAAATAGAACCTTTAATTTTGTCTTCTCTTTTTAATATTAGTTTGCTTAATTTTAATGAATAACGTATTTTTATTTTGACTGAATGAATTCTTCTATACTTACTAATATTAAAAAGAGGTAAAATTTGTTTGTAAGTGTGTATGTAGGTGGTAATCTCTGGATCGACTGAACTAATAGGAAGCTACATTATCCCCGAGTGCCATAGGCAAAAACGCGAGCGAAGCCGCGGACAACAGCTAGTTCGAAAATATTTTTGACGTAAAATGGATTTCTGCGTTGATCCAAGTAAATATCAGTTACGATTAGAGCTGCAATCTTTAACTATTGTGAAATGAAAACATTATAGAGGAGTGGCTTTCTATAAGAATTAAAATAAACAATTTTAAACTCACGTAACTTTGACAGGTTTTGACTTGAATGTAATTACTGAAAATGTCAAGTTAACTCGTTTTGATTACTTGTCATGTTTTTAATTTTACTTTTGCTGGTTTAACTAGTTTTTGTTTGAGAAAAAATAAAGAATAATCAACCTAAATGTCCTGCCAGGGTTGCGGGACTGTCCGAAAGAGATACCGCGGCCTTGGAACACAAAGGGCAAAGGAAGGAACATGGATGGGTTTTAGTCAGTAAAAGTCTGACACTCCCTCCTGCTCAACCCAGAGCTGGAGGGGTTATTTGATGATTTCCCATCCGAAAAAAAAGGCTAAATAGATGTGGATATAGTCAACCTCGCAATTGGTTTACCACGCAAAGTTCGAATACGACTAGCATCTACAGCAGAAAATGACAAGGTGTGATGAAAACGTATCTCAGTGAGACTTTCAATTTCAGTCTTTGTGTATGTTTAATTTACTAGGAACTGTTTTCAATTAGAGAGGTCGACTAAGTGTACTTCTCTCTAGTTTTCCTTTGAAGGAGCACAGACAAATGTTGTTTAATACTGTTACTGTTGCCCGCTAAAAATATTACTTCCTCTTTCAATCAGATTTTGTTATCAATTTCATGGGTTTTAATCTTTTCCTAAAATAAAAGTAGCCCAAGTTACTCCTTATAATTGTAAACAGCTATCTGCCAGTTAAAGTCCCGTCAAAATCAGTTTAGGAGATTAGCCGGACCAAACAGACAGACATTTTTTTTTTTTTTTTTATGTGCCGTATATGTATACCTTCATAAGCATTCAATTAAAAGCTGTTGTTTTGAAATTACAATAAGACACTACAATTTGATTTATTTGTATAGATTTACCGTATAAGAGAATACTCGTATAAACGTTTCTCCCAGCATCCACAATGTTTTGTATCTTTTTGAACTCCCCCATTCGCGTCGGTCCACCGTGCACTAGTACCAAACCGGTCTTGTCAGACTCTTGCTTTCGTTCGTGGCTTAAGACCTTTGATGTTTACCAAAACGTTTACGTGTTTCATCTGAATATATGATCATGTATCGGGTCATATTTATCGACAAGATGACAGCTGAGGTTTGGTTTGCAGCTTACTTGACTTGTTTCGTTTCGTTTTTTTCTTCGTTCAGCTTAATATGGAAGTATTTTTAATATTGGCAAGAAGTGTCAGGAACTCAGGACTCAGGAGTAGTAAACAGAACCCTTGCGCAGTCAGATAGTCATTCGCTCCAGGTAAAATGCCGGTATTCAGCTGCATCAGGTTAAACTGGGAGCCGACCTCAAAATAGTTTGGAATAAAAACCCTCGCGTTAGTATTAATGTGTGTATAAAAACGAAACCTGACAAGTCAAGACTTTACGCCATCTAAAAATATCTGCCAACAAAATTCTCAGGCCAACCACGTGCAATAAACAGTGCAATTCAACGTTATATGAGTTTACCAAGAAAAAGGCCAAGTTAAAGAGGTTTGGACTAGCCACAAGCTTACGAAAAGCTCCTTACACACGCTTGACCTAATACGAGTGCGTTTTATGGACTTACAAAATGTTCTGGTACTTGCAACTGAATGGTCTGTAGAGGGCTTAATGCACACTTGAACAGCTAGTGTTGCGCCATCTTAGACCAACCACCATAATGATATCGATGAAATTTAAAAACATAATATGTATAAAGATGTGAAATCAGAATATTTCGACGCTTTTCCGTATACATTATTTGCATATAAATGATCAATTCTCACATTTGTATCAAGCACCCACATCAGAGTTTTATGTTCGTACGCACTGTACATAAATAAAAGTTACGACATAGGAAAATATGCTTAAAACCCTTGTCAGACAACCTGTATTAGCTTGGAGGAAAAATTATATGAACTTGTTTGAATGAAATAGATGCAGAATGTGTCTTTATGTCGAAACCACTTATACTTACTTCCTAGTGACCTCAAGGATCTTCCTAGTTGCCTGCAATTATGTATACCATAGATATTCACGGGATCATTACTTCTTAAGTACTCGTATGTTTAATTGCGTGTATTTTCCGTGCTAATGTTGTTTGTTCCGTAAACCGAAGGAAACTACCGAAGTGAAGTCATTGATTAGATACCTACAATATCAATAAAATCTATTTTTATATCTGCATAGTAGCAGTTCTTAAATAAATTGTAATATAATAAACGATGAAATTCAAATGCCAATGCAATTTAATGAATTCTAATTACAATAGCTAATAAAATCTTAAAATAACTTTAATTATTATTCGGAGCAGTTCGTGGCAAAAATATCGACAAAAATTATGACGCACATCACGAACACTCACCCACCCTAAGGGTTGAAACTTTTTCGTTTTATGTAAAAAAAACACATAGGTACCATTAACATGAATGAAGGACTGGTTCTGTTATAGGCGGCGGCGACCTCTCGCGTCCGGCCTTGGTTCAATCCATGGTCCGGAGCGAGACTTAATGGGACGCCGTCGCCTCCTTCTGCGAAGCAGCCATGCTAGCGAAGGAAGCGGCGGAACGTGAGAGGGAGAGAAGCTCTCGTCCCAGCCGCCGCGGGAGATGCACCGGGCGTCGGAGGCCACGTGGTGGCCCCCGGCCAGCGTAGGCGCGGGCCTGTGGACGGTGAGCTATGGGCTAGCTCGCCACCCGTCCGTCTTATGACGATAGACCGTGTCGACGGCGCGTTCGTGTTCCACGCGCGCCTCAAAGAGATGTCAGCAAAAGGAAGGGGTGCGGAAGGACCGATGCCTGCCGGGGCTGCGGGCCTGTTCAAAAGAGATACCCTGGCCCCGGAACACAAAGGGCGATGAAGGAACATGGATGGGTTTTAGACAGTAAAAGTCTGACACACCCTCTGCTCCGCCCAGAGCGGGAGGAATCGTGCTGATTCTGTTTCTGCTGATAATAAAATTAAATATCACGTCTATGTCGTGATGAACCTGAAATTAAAAATAAAATATGTCGTGGAGAATTAAAATAAAGTTATGATAGGCAGAGGGTTGAAATATTCATGTCGATATCACTGCTTAATAGTAATAAATGCCTTATTTATTGATATGGGACTTCAACGACTTACTCAGTAAAACATACATTAAAAGAAATCACAAACAATTTTAGGTATAGTGAATTCGTCACTTATAGAAGTGCACAACACTTGCAGAATAATAAAAGGACAAGTAATATATGGGTGCAGAAATATCTTAAAAAATCTATAAAAGGTTTGGTAATTGCTGTAGATTGCCTTCCCCTTCGTCATCATTTCAGCTGATATAACCCAAACTTCAACCTGCCTGTGCTTCTCGTTTAGAATGGATTCCAGCGACCTTCACCATTTTTTTCTAAATGTATATCAGTTTAACATGATCAAACTGCGTCGTTTATTTTTTCCCTGTGCGAAGGACCTCGGAGGTTTTCTTAAACAATTTGAACAAAAAGACCACAATACGTCAAACGTATCCATCATGAGAATTATATGCCGACCTTGAAACAATCCAAATCAGTTATTCGGACTGGTTGTAAAAATACAATAAAATCTGTTTGTTTGTATATTGTCATATTATATTGTTTGATTTATTTTGTTTTCGAATTCGCGTCCGACATTGTTTTGTTTCCGTGAAGTTATGGGATTAAGAAAACAAAAGAAAATGGGGGCTATCGCGTATGAATTCGCCGCAAGAGGCGCTAGTGTAGCGCGAGGGCACCGAAATGTCACATGTCGTAGATTGTTCGCCCGTTGCGTGCTGTTTTATCACGTATTTTTTACAAATATTCACGATTGTAGTCTAGATTGAGCCATTCCTGATTAATTATGACTTGAAAATTTTAAGTAGCAACTTAGAATCTTATTTGTCAGTACTTGGAGGTAAAATTATTTTTAAATGTTTCAGGCTTGCTAATTTTAGGGAGAATATTTTAAATATATGTACCTGAAGTTTACGCTATGTTTTTATACGTAATAAAATAAGCTATTTATGAAGTTATTGCTATTTTAAAGTATAAAATAGAATTATTGACAGGACCTTAATCGACAGTGGCGCCATCTGGTGAGCTGAAAAACGATAGCCCTCATTGGGTTAGCATGACGTTGAGATTGATGGCAGCTGTTCTTTCAGTATTGCTCGAGTTTATGTGAATGGGACCGTTTGAGAATAGGACGTTTCGCGAATAGGAAATTCGTTTTCACGGTGACATTTTGCGAATGGGACATTCTGCGTCAGATCCCTTGTATCGTGTGCCGTAAGCCGATTAGTAGGTTATCAATTCACACTGTCAGATGATTCTGCGACTACTGTTCATTCTTCTTATTATTTGCAACTTCCACTACTTAGTTTAGAGAAGCTCGGGGAAGCCGGTCGCCTGCATACCGAGTTTCCTCCGTACCTCGGAAAGCACGTTAAGCCGTTAGTTCCAATCTTTGACAGTCGTTCCAGATAGTCAGTGGCCCGAAAGTCGGACAACCAATTTTGTTTACACTACTAGCTGTTGGCCGCGACCTTCGTTCGCGTGAAATTATTATAAAACATATTATACTTCCGTTTTTTAATCGAACTTTGTTACCAATTTGAAGGGTTTTGATTTTTTTTACATGGAACTCTAATTATTTTTCTAAAATAAAAGTAGCCTGTGTTAGACCTTATAATATCAGCTATCAGCCAGCAAGATCGGTCCAGCCGTTTTGGAGATTAGCCGGAACAAACAGACAGACCAAAAATTTTAAAAATATCTTTTTGGTTCAGTGTAAACTTTCATATGCATTCAGGAACTAGCTGTTATTTTCATATTACAAATACACACTTCAAATTTAGTTATGTATTTGTATGTTTTGATACTTTTATATGCATTCAGTAAAAAGCAGTTATTTTGATATTACAAACAACTGATTACAAACACTTCAATTTTATTTACAGACAAAATACGCATTCGAGGAGGCCAAGTCAATCTGACGACATCCCAACAAGGAGGGGGCTTGAAAAATCGACAAAAATGACTGACGTAATTAACGAATGCTCCCTACTATGCTGCTTATGCTAACCAACCACATTATATCCAACAGTGTTAAAAACAAAGGGCACACCTAAAAGCGCACACACATAATTTGACCGCAAACGAGTATATGAGTCACGACAGCCAGTGTTTTGTCGGACAAAGGCTAAACATATGCTAATACAATGTTCATATGTTCGTTGATGCTAATCAGAAGAACTACTGTTGCTAGCTGGTCGTTTTGTAATTATAGCACCTGCTGTTATGTCATCATGATTTTGTGTTGTTTTTTGACATAAGTGGAATCTGCCTATAATGTTCTACATGCCAGTACTGGAAGCACTTGCCTGGGTTGGTCCGTGTATGGGTGACCACCTAATACAATTACATACCAAGTTCCCTCCATGCCACGGAAAGTACTTTAGGCTGTTGGTCCCGGCTGTCATTTGTAGATCTTTGACAGTCGTTACAGGCCTGAAAGTCTGACAACCAGTCTTACCAAGGGGTTTCGTATTACCCAGCGGTTGTGGCTCCATGTAATAATTATACTGGTATTCAGCTGCGAAGCCGACCCCAACTTCGTTGGGAAAAGGCTGGCCGGATGATGATGCCAGTGCTGGGAGACTACCTGCTATCTGTGAGCCGGGCGGCCGTAAACTATCACGCATGCCCAGGGGTAACTATTTAGTAATCTGTGCCCAGGGTGGCTTAGTGGACGCCATGAATGTGAGTGCTGTCATGATCACAAGTCTTCGAATTCTGGTCCTCTTCATGTCGCTGGCACGTCATTATACTGCGTGAAAGGGAACATTGACGCACAAAAGGCTTACCACGTGTTCAGGTGGCCTACCATGACTTGTGGGAAAGAGATGGCGCTAGACGACCTGTATAGCACTGTCTCTTTCCCACACTGGAATTACTCCTGCTTCAGGACGTCATAGTAACCCCCCAGTACATCATACCGAACCCCACAAATATTTTTTTTCAAAATGTATGGAATAGCTGTTTTTTTTTTAAGACTGACAAAAAAATTCCATGTGTGTTCGAAAAGATGTCCTGAACACGCGGTTACCGTTTGTGCGTTGATGTCCCTACCACCTTGTGTTTCATTAGCCCAAAACTTCGCCACACCCACGGCTTCTGGTTCTAGAATATATCGGCTTCCTCCTTTTATTCCCTTCAGCATTTCGAGAGCAGTTCTTCTTCTTCGTGTCGATGATTCCCAGGGTTATTTAATTATATTTGTTTCGACCAGAACTCAGCCACATCGATGGCGTTGGTGGTGGCTTTGGTCCCTTAAAGTGCAGGTGAAGTTGCTCAAAGAGCAGGTCAGGAGGTGTGCCGTGGTTTATTTATTTATTAAGTAAGGCACACCAACGACATATTTACAATAATGGTTCCATAAGGTGATTATAAGACTACAAAGTGAGTAAATACGTCACTTATTATATAGGTATGCACAACATTCACAACATACAATAAAAATAAAAATTATTAAAAAACAAAATGAATTAATTACATAGTTTACATACACAAAAATGTGAGATACGAATACAATTCAAATCAAGTATAAACAAACGAAATCAAATAAATTAATAACGGAATAAAATTTAAAATAAAATAAATAACATAATATTGGATTAAATTAAGTTTAAGTTGCATAGTATAATAGATTAAAATAAGTATAAAGCTGGTTACAGGTCAATTTCAAGGATTTTTGATTTGAACATTGACAATCTATCAAAGAAAATGTCGATATTACTGTCAGCTGTACAGGCTCTGATGGTTTGGGAAGAGACTCCGCAGTCGCACTCAGCTTTATCGGAATTGGGGGTATTCCGGACCAAGTTCTACCAGCAGCGGCCCACCTGGCTTCGAAGTCGGTTTAGAGTCTTTCAGGTGGGCCATGGCAGTGGTGACCCGCTGGGAGCGTTTCTGAGGAACTTACTTGTGTCATTTGTACTCGATTTCCTGATCCTCCGTGTTGTTCCTTTCGCTTGGATATCGACTAGTCTGTTTGTTAGTTAGGAAGTTTAGTTTATGTAAATATTTGATGAGACGGCCCGAGGCTACGGTTCGGCACGTGTAAAATGTTTTCCGGGAAAATTCCCCGATAAATTTCCTGTTAGATTTTGATCAAATAATAAAAGGTATCTAGGTATAAAAAATGGCGTAGCAATAAAATTATGTTATTTATTTTGCACTCCGCGTGGTTGGTTCCCACTTGACAGAGAAAAGAATTGTTTTCTAGTAATAGGAACATTAGACAGATGGCTTACCAT
Organism: Eugnorisma glareosa; assembly: GCA_947578425.1. Lineage (NCBI taxonomy): Eukaryota > Metazoa > Arthropoda > Insecta > Lepidoptera > Noctuidae > Eugnorisma > Eugnorisma glareosa. The sequence continues at coordinate 9,356,862 of OX387960.1, read as the reverse complement.
GGCGTCTTATAGCAGGAGTAATTCCAGTGTGGGCAAGAGATGGCGCTAGACGACCTGTACAGCTCTGTCTCTTTCCCACACTGGAATAACTCCCGCTTTAAGACGTCATAGTAACTCCTCAGGCGGATTATGCTATTTGGATCTATGAGTGCGACATTTTATTTAAAATAACATTATTCAAATACGACTGGTTACATATAAAAATGTTGAACCAATAGTGTCCCTCCGTGAATACCCAAGGTGGTCTATCCTGGCAGACCACACCTGGCAGGCAAATCGTTTTACATGTTCTATAAACCAGGCACAATTAAGATTCCAGACCAACAATGTGAAACATCGTGTGTATGGCTTACAAATGTATGAGAATTCATGTGATTTGTTTGTGTGAAATGTACTGAGTTTAAGAATTCGTATGCTGGTGTTCGTCGAAGTAAAAGATCAGGTCGGTGATATATTTAACAAATGCGAAAATTCCGATTTATAAATCGACTGGTTGTTACCCGCGACTTCGTTCTCGTGGAAATTTTGATGTATATGTGTAAGAAAAAAACCGGCCAATTGCGATTCAGACTCGCGTACGAAGCGAATTCCGTACAGTTATCTAAAAAAAAACACGTTTGTTGCCTGGGAGCCTTAAATATTTATTTTATTCTGTTTTTAGTTTTTGTTGTAATAGCGGCAACAGAAATACATCATCTGTGAAAATTTCAACTGTCTAGCTATCACGGTTCATGAGATACAGCCTGGTGACAGACAGACAAACGGACAGTGGAGTCTTAGTAATAGTGTCCCTTTTTAACCCTTGGGTGTGGAACCCTAAATAGGTAACCTATGTCTTTCCCCAGGATATAAGCTATCTCCTTACCTTTCATTACGATCCGATTAACCGTTTATTAGTGTTACATTAGAAACAAACAGACAAAGTTACTTTCGCATTTATAATTTTTTATGTATAGATTTCGAAGAAAATCGTGAAATTCACAAATAACCATGTTGTTTTCTGTTTTACTTCGTAATTAGCTATAATTTGCAAATAACTAAAGCTTTAGTTTCTAAACTCATCGGAATATTTACAAGACAATGGTTTATTTATTAAAGACCAGTGTCAACTAGTATAATGTTAATGTATTAAAATTATGGGTACGCAAGTGCCGCATGACTAAAACATCTTGACATTTCAAGATGGCGCTGCTTGCGAAGGAAAACGGACGACTGTGCGTCAAATTCAGTACATTTTCACAATTAGTTCCGATTTACGCCGTATGTCAAGATATTTTGGATACTAGGTCAGATCCGTTAACTCGTATATAATGACTATGTGCATGTATTATCAGTTCACTTGTTGACAAGAAACTGTTTAATTACTTTGTTGAGTCATTAGGTACTGCGTTATAATTAGCAATACCTACATATAAATAAATAACATGTATGTTTCCTTATTAATAAAATGGTCCAACGATAAGTTTTTTATTAATATTGATAAAGTTTTATCTTTATTTGTTATTTTTCATGGTAATAAATGTCACTTTCATCGTCTATTATACCGTCTGTTTATTGTAGAAAATTTCATACTTTTTTTTTATAATGACGCCAACCCGTCAAAACAATCACTTGATCTAAATAAACAGAAATTTGAAAAATCCTGTATAATGCAGTGGTATTAACATAATACCAAAAAAGGCTTTGATGAATTAAATATTTTTTTGTGAAAACCAGAATATGGCCAACAGATCAAGGACAGTAACTTTAATACATAACAAGAATACAATTAACTACGTCAATATGTTATGTAAACGCACCTGAAAAATTCAGTCTTCGACAACGTTTACAAAAAACACGTTACCAACCCTACGAGAGGTATCACAGAGAGAAATTTTTTGAAACCGATTCATAAAGTACCCGAGAATGCTTTATCGATACATATAAAATATGCAAGGCGAGATTAAAGTGTCTACTCAGCATCGAAAGGCCTTTGCCCCCGTGAGAACATGCATGCTATGCAAGTACAGTCACGAACATAAATATAAGTGCACTGAGCTAATATTAAAAATAAACAAATGGATGTTGTTTTTTAATATTAGCTTAGAGGTATTATTATAAATGCGAAAGTAACTGTTTGTTTCTTACCTTTCCACGACTTAACGGCTGATCGGATCCTAATGAAATTTTGCAAGGAGATAGATTATATCCTGGGGAAGGATATAGGCTACCTTTTTTTCTCACACATACACATCTAAATTTCCACGCCAACGAAGTCGCGGGCAACAGCTACTTAGTTAATATTTTTTTTAAGAATGATCTGCTTGGTAATGTTATGATTTAGTACTTTATTTTTAGCTTTATTCTAAGTTATTGTACAAGTAAATCGCTTTTCTGATTCAAGATTTTTTCTTAGAAATATATTCTATCTGAGAAATTATACAGGATGTTTTTTTCAATTTTGTGAAAGTGTAACATAATTTATGCTCGTGACAGTACCCATCTTACGGTATTATGTTACAGTAATGTTTTGCTTAGAAAGCACAGGATTCAGTTTCATGCACATTGTTGAGGACGAAGGGAAATTGTGTCGGCAGACAATGCCGGTGTCGGATTACTGAGCTTTCCTTACTGTTCATATTATTTTCATTTTACTGTTCGGTGTCTGGAGTGAAAGGTTAAAAGGATTATGTTTTATTACAAGACAATCATATACACCTCATATTTCGTTCTGGTATAGGCTAAACCCTGCTTTAAGGCTCAAATTCGTGTAAAAATACCGACGTTCTTAATTAAAATTGTAAGACATGACGTGGCCATGAACTAGTATACATGAAATCCGGGGTACACGTTTCTAATGTCATATTTTTCAACCTAGTTTCTTGAGAACACGAGCAAGGAGGTCGATTACATACACTTATTTAATGTCCCCAAAACCGTAAGCATAATGATTTTTTCAGTAAATGTAATGTTTTCGGCGTTTTCACAGCAACGTGTTTAATATAAAAACAAATAAAAGATACCATATTATTTAATATATGTTACGCATTAAGTAAGCTTAAAAACAGTCGCTGTATAAAAATAAGTGCGAGTTCGAATCACGTGGAGAGGGTTCCGTACGTTTATAGATTTCTTATAGGTTTCCCTGTAATCTATAGGCACAGAACTATTTTTTGTATTTTTAATGAATGGAATGTCCCTTAGCTTTTTAATTTCTACCGATAGCAATAAAACAAGTCTTGTTTTAGATTTTTCCGTGCGAAATCAATTTATAATACTTTTGATTTATTAGTGACAGATGAATCAATTTCTTTACCACGGAGTCTGGACTCGATGGGTTCACCCTCCATTACGCGGGACTTAGACATAACTGAAAAAATGTAGGTGTACCATAAGATAGGCCTGTATGTAAACCTTTCGAGGTTTTTGTATATCTACGATGCTCACTTCGGCTCAACAAGTCTATAAGTTATAACAGCTAGGTAAATACAGAGACAGTTATGACAAATGATGTATCATCAGTGAAAACTGATAAGATTGGTGTTATCTGCATCCGTATCTTAGTGGGGCGGCCACCATAGTGTTTAACTGGGACGATGAGATGGGTACACGCCAATATATTTTATTGTTATTTGTGATTGAAATAGTTGTCAGTCGTATGTCACTGTTTGTACGATCTGTGAGATATAACCAATTGTGCCATGACCAAGATTATTAACTACTAACTGTGCCCCGCGACCTTCGTCCCCGTGAAATCATTATAAACTTATACTGTCACTTACGGAATGTCGTCCGTGATTGTTATGTCCGATATTTCGACGCTGTTGCAAGAGCCATGTTTGCGGGATGACAAGAGCCATGTCCGCGGGCATAACACAGTGTACTACAAAAATATTACTTCCCTATTTTATTCCGATTTAGCTAACAATTTCAAACGTTTTAATATTTATGTACAGAATTAATAAAAAAAAATATTTTTTAAAACAGCCCAGTTACAACTTCTAACATCAGTTTCGTAGATTAGCCGGAACAAACAGACCGACAGCGACAGTATATACTTAGACCGTATATACTTTGTTATGCATTCAATAAAAAGCTGTTATTTTAAAATTGCAAACATACACTTTAATTTTATTTATTTGTGTAAATTTAAAGCTACGTTAGCTGTATTTAGGTTACCATTTTGAAATTGAGAATGTCCTCATAATAGACATTTGATAAAAAGTCTGGACACTTAACATTAAGTCTTTCTATACAAATTTTTGTTTACATGTATCCGTAGAAAAGCCCGCACGGGTTCCCAAAATGCTGGATATGTAGGAACATAATTTGGGTGGTAAGCCTTTAAGTGACGTTTTGTGTGAGAAGTATGACAAAAGCCGTGAGATATGACATTTAGTTAATTCGCCATGACCGGTGCAGGTTATTGACATTTTAAACTACATTAACTTTATGTATTTATCTTCCGGGATCATACAATTCGCAACAAATGAGGAAGACATTTCCTAAATAAGTTATTCGCGTTAAACCGATCAGATTTATGGAGACCCAGTTTTTTAACAGTCAACAAATTTTTATCAAGGACATTAATTTAAAATAACTATTATAAAACATAATTAATTACATTTTAATTCATTCAGTCATTAATTCCCAGAATTATATTCATAACGGCGACGCTATAGAATGGTGTTTATAATACAGTACTTATGTGTTTTTTTTCCAAGCCTACAGGTTCAATTCCTGGCCAGGAATATTGATTTTTCAAAAAATCAATGATGCAGTTTTAGTTTTCATCAAAATCGAGCTCGAGACTCCTTTGAGCATTTTTGGATATTCATCACAGTTTCGGATTTGGCCTTCCACGCCCACTTGAAAGTTAAAAAATTCACCCTGTATATGTTTTTTGGAACTTCCTGAACTCATTTTGAGATTTTGCCTTATTTTGTGCAAAAATAAATTCATTTAATTTAGTCCCCAGCGTTCGTAAAAGGTTGAGTCAATACTGCTGAATAGGTATTTGTTTTAAACGAATCGGATAAGTACATGTTTCTTAACAAAAGTTGTTTAGTATGGCGGATGGAATCACCCCCTTGACGGATGCAAATTACTAAATCGCAACCTTGTATATTGCATTGACGATATAGGTATACTATGCGCAGAGAGCCATTCTGAAAGTTTCCTTATTCCGACCTTTCCGATATCCAACGGTTATATTATATAAGGAAGCAAAGGCGCTAACTGTTTGTCAGCTGTTCATACTGCAAACCGTTATAAAACAGCATGGCCTCACTAGCTTCAACCACTCACTCCCCCATAGAAGTAGACGATTCGATCCCATAGTCCGCCACCACATCCGGCTCACAACTACTTCCTCCCATCGATTCTTTTGCTACCTTGGTTGCTTTCTTTACAATAAGATAAATAGGATACTCCCAATTTATAACCTCCCCAAAACCCAATGCAAAATTTAACTAAGAAATTGTTAAATTACAAAGAAACTGAAAAACTACTTGCTGTCCCAAAGTAGCCAATTTACATTCTGTCCCCCCCCAACGCTCTACCCCCACACATACACCTTACCCACTCACAGATACACAATCATAAAAATACCTACTAAGCATACTTACACTGAGCTCCAATAATTGTAAGAAATTTGTTATTTTTTCATTTTTATCTTTAATCTTAAAAGCTTTTCTTCTAGTAAATTCTTACCGCCTTAATTATTGTACAAAACATTAAAATGTAAGCATTACCCAAGGGGTGGAGACCTGCCCCCGTATTCACAAACGTTCGGATTCAACTTCGATTCGGAAAGTCGTATGTCTATCTCGCTCGTTTTCGTAATGCCAAAAAAAAGATAGATATACGACTTGCCGAATCGAAGTTGAATCCGAACGTTTGTGATTACGGGGGTTGGTGTCCTGAAATATAGACCTCACGTCTAGCTTAGGCACCAGTCTCTCACAGTATAATTATTCCTGTTACGTACTTTGTATTGTATACCTTTCTAATGTACCTATATTGTAGTGAGAAAATAAATCATTATTATTACTATACAGGGTGGAAGGAACACCGACGCGAAAACATTTACCACGTATTCAGAACATCATTCGAAAACCCCCATCTATAATATTTCTTCGGAAATATAAAAAAAAAAACAGCATTTCTATACATTTTGACCGTGTAGGTATTGCACTTTTGTAGGAAAAAACAGTTTTTTTTTTAAACCGATACAAATTTTCTACGTTAAATTTGTACGTAAATATATATGGTTATGCTGGTATGTAGGTATACTCGTATGACTAGTAATTAGTGACTGATACTTAAACACGTGATTGTACTCATGAAAACAAACAACTTTCCCAAAGAAACTTTTTTATTTTATTTATTTATTTAATCACAATAACACAACAGCCGTATGAAATTCGCGCGCGCGCCTGTAACCTATCTGCTGTTAAAGCCGTATGACGCCGTTCTGTCAACACAGCTGATAGGTCAAGGATGCGCGCGCTAATTTCATAGGGCTGTTGTGTTATGGGGATAAAAGCTAACGAGTATAAAAAAAAAATGTTTCTTTGGGAAAATTGTTTGTTATCATGAGTACAATCACGTGTGTATCGGTCACTAAATACCAGTCACCCAGGTCACCCTATAAAGGTACAACTACAAGAAAATGGCCGGTGCAACCTTGACACTACGATATTATTCTTCACCTCGTGAAAAATATTATGCAGTGGTGAATACAATAAAACTGAATACCATTAAGTTCCGTATTTTTCTCTGCTGGCCTTATAAATAACTGAAATATGTATTGAATAATAAGTTTAATTTTTCTGATTTGTTGCTGTAAATTCAAAATAACAAAATTGAATTTGCATCTTAAAATCTTGGCTGAATTTAAAGTGCTCCTTGCCTTGTCTCAGTGATTTAATTTTTATCTATGGCGTCACATCAGGAAAGGTTTTGCCCAAAAGACATTTCAATTATTAAACAAATTGCTCATAATATATCTACTGTAATAACACTTGTGCAGTGACAAACCCTGGGTGGGCATCGAGAATCATCGTCTTATTCTACCTTTTCCAATAAACTCTTTTATGTTATATCTTTCAAGATAGCGTGGGAGCTAATACACGTTGAAGGACGTTGAAGTGTCGATATAAGCCTTGCACAGACGCAATTGTAGTTGGAATCAACGCAATACGCGCACAATGGGCTAATTATCTCATGGCTTGATAGCTTGAACCTTGGCTAGTTTACTTTATAAGCTAAGTATACGTAAGCCTTCATGACACCTGAGATTACTCAACTGACAACTATTGAGGTTGTATAACTATAGTATTGAGTGAGCGTATAAGCATTTTCTGTTATTAATAAGCTTGTACCGTCTCAGGCCTGAGGGTCTAAAATAGCCGCTTTATCAGAATCATAATATGAATCACGTTAAAAATGTAAAACTCTTAAAATGGACTTTATGGTTATGACCACTAAGTCCATTTTAAGAGTCTTAAATTTTTAACGTGATTCATATTATGATTCTGATAAAGCGGCGATTTTAGACCCCCTGGGCTTATCTTTAATGTAACTTTAGTGTGAGTTGGAGCTATACAGGAGCCAGGGCATCGAGCTCCATGTCTTGTCCAGCACTGAAGTAAGAATAAGGGTTGCGCCTCATCTAGCAGCACGGAATTGTATTTTAAGGCTTCCGTACCCAAGGCGTAAAAATGGAACCCTATTCCTAACCTTCCTCATAGATGATGTATTTCTGTTGCCGCTATAACAACAAATAAGTACTAAAAACAGAATAAAATAAATATTTAAGGGGGGCTCCCTTACACCAAACGTGTTTTTTTTTAAATATATATAATGGTACGGAACGCTTCGTTCGTGAGTCCGACTCGCACTTCGCCGGTTATTTATATTCATGATTTGTATACAAACCTGTTTCTTTTCTAATGTTAAAAGTTTAAAACTATTCAACATATTAACCAAAAAAGAGGTTAGTGGGTCTTAGGGCCATTAGAAAAAAAAAAACAAAAAGCTTTATCATATCCTTTTCCGTCGCTCAGAACTGTCATTTGCTAGAGCGAGAATGCTATCGCACGCGTACCAGTATATATATGATGCTCTGTGCAAATACAGACCGCCATGTTTCCGTCCTCGCCGCCGAGGCCCGAGGCGACGCCCAGGTTCAACGAACCCCCCCCGACCCTTGCCAGAGCCAGCCCGCGATGCTGAGCCGGTAGTTTTAAACCAGCCCCTAAATAATATCACTCAGATCCAGCCTGTCCCTTTGGTGCCCCCCCCAGCGACGCCCTAAGCCGAGGCCCGTACCCCACAGGGGGTGCCCTTAGCGAGTGGTCGCTTAGTTTTTAAGTATAGTTTTAAGCCCCTGGCTGGAGGCCTTAGATTCATTTTTAAGGCATCCACAGGGAATTGTCCGGTTAAGCAGTAGCTAGCCTCAGAGGCTGAACTGCGAGATGCCATCTCCAAAAAAAAAGCACGCGGCAGCATCGACGATGCGGTCGGTAGCACGCTCTGTTTCTCACAGGGAGGGTCAGCCATCTGACCTCTGCAACCCGATCTAGATGATAACGATATTACAATACCAATCAATCTATTCAAATAAATAGTCTACTAGAAATCTTAATAAATATTTCACCTAATAACAAATATTGCATAACCTTATCATTAAATATTTTATCGATAGAGAACATAATTTATGGATAATAATAATTACTCAAGCAGGTCATAGATTATAGACCACAGGTCACAGTTGTGTAATGCTATGTTAGTTAGGTTTATTTATGTAAATCAATGTGTGGTTTTGTGGTAAAATATACCTCATTTTTGCTGAGACTTATTTATTATTAATAGCAGACGTAATTCTTATTAAGAAAAACGAACCACGAAAAAAAAAACAACCAATTGTGGATCCGCCATCATGATGATTGGCCTGTAGCCTCGTAATTCGTAGCACCGTAGCACTCATGCTACGCTGCTACAAGAAACTGCTTTTAGTTGCTGGTGCCCTGGTATCCTCACGAAAATTTGCTACGAAAATTGAACTAATGTGATATTATGTCTAAGACGACAAATACGGCGGTAAATGTATGCAGAACGCTGTTGGATTTAAACTTTAGACACTGAATTCACAGCGCACTTTTATTTAGGCAATATTTCAGGAACGGGCGGCACTAGAGCGAGTTTCAGTGGGGAGACTTTATTTCAAAGGAATTTATGTCTGCTCGGCATTCATTCCGTCAGGATAGAGTCCCCTATTCACCTGTAGTTTTAACATCCATAATTATTTAAAGGGTTAACATACTTTACAAATTCACCTTCAAGCCACTTCGTAAAATAAATACGTAAATAATATATATGTATATGTTACCGGCCAAACCCGATTTCAGGCCAAAATAGTTTGTCCTAGGCCAAACCGGTTTACTGGTTTACCCCGACTAAATGGGTTAGGTTAGGTTAGTGACAAACAACGCGCGAGCCGAGCGAGCGTTGCGAGCGGCGCTGCGGCAGCGGCCAGCGAGCGCCACATCCAAGATGGGCGCATTGTAATTGCTTTGTTTGGTTTAGACACGATAAACCATTAAACCGGTTTGGCCTAGGACAAACAAGTTTGGCCTGAATTCGGTTTTGGCCGGTAACATATACACGCAGACACGTTTTTAAGCAATTATTGATCAACAACTGATATTTGATGATAGCATGATTTATGGTAATAGGCAGAAAACTTGATGAACATATTCTGGATTGGTTTAACATTTGGAATAAAAAGTGCTGCAAAGATCTTTTGGCGCTCGAATGACGTTGACACATTTGTGAAAATTTGAAAAAAATGTCTCAAATGTCTCGCTGATGGTGGCGCGTGTGTCGGATTATTTAGTTCCCTTCAAAATGGTTGAGTTAAATGGTGCTGATCTATGCGTCATGTTCGTGAACGGGCGCTGTCAGTGTGACTGGTCATCTCTTAGTTGCCACGGCTTATTTGAATTAATTATTTTTATTTTTTTAATTGTCTTTTTTGTTTTTACTGTGGACACTTTTAATGTGCACATCTTGCTACATCGTTCTCACATAGTGTACCATCTCAACATGAATGATGTAACCAAGATTTTGTAACAATTTGCTGATTTAAAAGAGTGTCCATGGAGTTTCTTGCCCGTTCTTCTCCATAGAGATCTACGATAGGGAATGGGCAACTACAGTACTTTCACAGTTTTTATGCCTTGTGACTGGGACTGTAGCTACATTTAATTGTTATCTTTGTTTCGACAATTCAAAAGTGCCTGTAACTGGCCTACTTGAAATAAATGCTTTGATTGATTGATTGATTGATTTGAAAGAACCAACAAGATGGCGTCGTTAGTTCCAATTTCTACCGTACAGAAATATGTACAGCTATGTTTTCCGTTTCCGACGACAGAAAAATAGTCGTCATTATGGCAGAGAATAAAACAAAGTTACAAAATATTAACATTCTTATAGGTGAGTCTTGAATAATTTTTCATGACTACATAAAGAAAAATAGCAGTATCACACTAGGCACTAATAATCCTTTTCCTTATAACAAATTTGATATAAATACAGCTGATCTAACCTGTTATACAATCAACCTGTATGAAAACCTCATCATAAACAAAGTCGTTCCACGTCGTTGTCATTTGATTAAAAAATAAGAGAAGCACGTCGACTCACTTTGCCAAGCAATTTTCAAACTTGTTCCTATTCTATATTTAACGCTCACGCGTTTGCCACAATATTCCTTATTTGTTGCTTCAAATATTTGAAAATTTCCGTCTGCTCATCAACCAACATTTTACGTGTATTAAGCAATTAGCTTTTGCCCACGGTTTCGCTCGCCAAATGGTCGTAAATGATCCCATGGAAAAGTTTTTGTTTTAAATATAGCCTATGACACTCGGGGGAGTAATATAGCTTCCCATTATTGAAAGAATTTTCAGAATCAGATCAGCAGTTCCGAAGATTACACCCTACATACAAAGAAATGCTGGCTGGCTGGCCATGAAAAATTCAACAGACTGATATTTTTGGCTCAAAATAAGATATTCTCATTATAATAATTCGAGCTTTTACCAAAAGATTGAATTGCCTATCGCAAAATTGCGTTAGCACGAACGACCACGGCAGTCGTTCGCAAAGGGCGTTGTATACCACCATTGTTCCAAGTATTAATTGGTCTGATGTACCCTTCTACCGATAGATTCCCACTATACCAACATGCTACCTACGTTTATATTTATCTCGATTTTTCTAACAAAGACAATTGCTACAGACAAGCAACAAGCGACTCTAAGTAAAAGGAAAAAAAGCACGTTAATTTATTAATTGTCTTATTATAATGTCTGGTTAAGTGGTTATTACGACATGAGCAGGTATAATTACGTGATAGAAACACGTTCTTCTTGACATTTCAATAGAATAAAGATAACTACTGCTTCATTGGTCTAGTGGTTGCAATCGCGAATGCTGAGCATGAGGTCCAAGGTTCGATTCCCGGGTCGGGCAAATTGTTATTGGATTTTTCCATCAGGAATTTCTCGGTAGCAGCCACGGCTCGCCCCCTATTACATCGGACGTAAACATAACTTGCGAAATGTGTGTGTACTATTAGGTACACCTCTGCCTAACACTTCGCGGGATTACAGGCGTGATGATGTTTGAATTGATGATTTGGGAAACCTGAATAATCAGTATCGTAATCCGGAAATACGAACAACACAAAACATGTTTTCTTTCAACTACGTAGTAATGTTATCATTAGTCACTACATAACCGATCACAAAGGACGTCTTTTTTGTTTAGAACCAAAATAGTGCAGAAATGTTATATGAAATCTCATTGTTGCACAGTTTTTCATTAATGCACTGTTTTTTTATTTTTTATTTAGATATTAATTTACCACAGAGATTTACTGTCTCCCATTAAGTTTCTTACTAAAAAATGTATGCATTTGATCAAAAAGATACTGGCTGAAAATAAAAATCGGCTGAATAAAATCGACTTGGTAAAAAAAAAAAAATAAATGGCGCGCATTTTGTACCTCAAATTGTAAAACTTTGATAGGCACTTCGTATTTAGCAAGAAAAGTTTAAAAAAAAATGAAATAGACAGCGATTTCGATATGAATTCAACTCCAGAAAGTATAAAAACGGCTGCAAATTAAATTGTGAATAACCTTTTGCCACAAAAGTCGCGAAATACTTTGTTTTCATTAACTTGAGTTTTTATTTTGAGTAGGTATATTTTATCAGGGTAGGTAGATTGGTAGTTGAAAGAAAAGTAGATTACGCACCTTGTTAAAGTGAGTAATTAATGCACTCGTGTTAATTTAGTGCCCTCGCGTGCGCTCGGGCACCAACATAACACTCGTGCATTAATAACTCACTTTCCGCTCGATGCAACAATCTACTATTGTTGATTTGACAGGTTGATCAAAACAACAATGTAGATAAGATATGCCTTTTTGTTTTGCATTCCACCTAACTGTCGTAGAAGACATGCTGCGCCGACCTCAAGTACCCTCTAAATTCGGATTAGGGCGGGGAATTATATGATAATAATGAACTTTTGCATCTTATAGGTAACTAGCGACCCGCCCCGGCTTCGCATGGGTGCAATATATACATATAAACCTTCCTCTTGAATCACTCTATCTATTAAAAAAAAACCGCATCAAAATCCGTTGCGTAGTTTCAAAGATTTAAGCATACAAAGGGACATAGGGACAGAGAAAGCGACTTTGTTTTATACTATGTAGTGATAAGGGTATGTAAGTTATGTAACCCACTTAGTATCTCTAACCATCTGAACATTTCAGAACTTACATATAATATATGTTGTATATCTCCCCCACGTTCATCTTACTACAGTTTTAAATACGAAAGTTTGTGAAGACGCATGTTTGTATTTATGTTTGTTAGTCTTTCACGCAAAAACTACCGAACGGATTTGCCTGAAATTTGGCACAGAGATAGTTTATAGGATACTTTTTACAATCCCGACGGACAATAACAGAATTCCACGCGGGCGAATCCACGGACATTAGCTCCTGCTTATTTAATAATGTAAAAGGTAGCCTGATATACAGATATTGATCATATTCATTGAACAATAACACAAATGGTAATGATAATTATGGTTACGTAATCTACTAGTCCTCGATATTAATGTGTAATACACAGACATAGTACATAGGTATTCTTCAGTATACATAGATAGTAGATACATAAGTAAGCATAGTTTGTTCCTTGAAGCGCTTTGCGGTAACATGCCAATAGAGCATATCGATATATCTTATTATAGTCTATGCCTACTTTGATGTTTGTGTGTAGGTCTTATTTTCATTAGCTGCAGATATTAAAATTTAACAGGGAATAGACAATGTAAATTTATTTGACGACTCACCTAAAATTCAGTACCTAGCTAAAAGTCTAAAATAAACAAGAACGTGACGACAAAATACTTAAATTAATTAGCTAAACTGACTCATCATCACTATCTTTAAAATTTCAAAAACACCGTTCATTTAAATACAATAAGGCCATTCAACCAAACCCGACTTCTAATCCAAATAACTACGTCAGTTCGCACTTCTATAGCGAAACAAACAGTATTTAAAAGAGAGTACATTTCCAAACAATAGAATTGTGGTAACCGATGGTCATATCCGTGACCTGGGGAGCCCTGACCTGTCGAAGACAAACAACTGGGTGGCAGACGAGGTCGTTTCTAACTCCACTAATGAAATTTCTGGCATTTAGCACTTAGGTATCGAAATGAGTTGGTTGCGACTTGCATATTCGTTTGAATCGGTGATAAGGAGAGTAGCTACAGTGTTGCGTAAATATTATGTGTGTTGTAAGTAATCATTGTAATGTCACGCACTCGTAGGTTTTGTACGGTTTTTATTAGATGTTATCAAATAAAAATTACATGTGGACATAATAATTCACGATACCCCGCATTTTCAACTATGTTGCACATGCTTCCTGTGTTCAGTCAATTGAGACGGGAACAACCAATTTACTGCACAACAAATAGGAATATTAATAGGTAACTGCGCAATTTCTCCTGAAAAGAAAACTTGTGACTACCTACTTATAGGTACTTAATCAAAAGAAAGTGAAGAAGTAATACTGAACAAACCTATTTTACTTCGGAGTGCCTATGAATAATTTCCTAAAAGTATATTTTATTTTTGTCACGTACACCAACTTCAATTCAATTACTGTCTAATTTACATGTATAATTATATTAAGTAGCGGTTGACTCATAAATAACACGAAAACAAACTAACACCTACACACAATCGAATGAAATAGAAAATGCGCCCTTGACAACAATTTAATTCAAATATCGAACATAAAACCGTAAAATTATTCTATGTTAGAAGAAGAGACTGAAAGCGCTTACAGTTAGAGATTAAATACCTTAAAAAATATCGGTACCGATTTAAAATAAAGGTATACCGTTATTTAACCCTTATGTTTGTCTCGCGTTTGTGCACTAAAAGGAATTTTATTGTTTTTTACGGTCCGATGTGGCTTGAAAAAAACGAATGATTGGCTTGTGCACTTGTCCGTCTTTGAAAACAAACATTTATAAAGGTGAGGAGGTAGTATTTATACCGAAACATACCGGTATGCATTCTCAACCTCAAAATTCCGCTACTGAAAAAAAAAACGCTTCCGAAATATTTCGGTAACCCTTATTTAACGGTATGACGCCGTACTGAAATGTAATGGTACCTTATTTTTTGGGTAATTCAGTCCCTGGATAAAGGCATGGATCATTTTACTATAGTAGAATGTTTTTTTTTTCATACTTCTATGCATGAAACAAATAAGCATTAAAGTCATTTTCAATACACTTCCTCTAAAACTGGATCTCATCGTTCGTAGTACGATTAGGTTCAGCAAGCAATATATTTCACACGTGTGATTTTTCATTTATCACAACATATGCGGAAATAAAAATTTCCACAGATAACTAGACCTATACTAAGTCCAGGTGGTAATTTTTTTAAATCTCGGCAAAGAGATATGTCTTTACTTGGTAAATGTTTTTTTTTAATATTATAATTGTCTTTAAATACAATATCATAAACATGATTATTTAAAAAATATTTGCATTTATGAACAAATTAACATTTATTTGTGTTCCAAAATAAAATAATATATTTTAATTTTCTATTTTTCATATTAGGCTGTTTAGCGACTTCATATCTTTGCTCTGGCGAAAGCAAAGCGCGGAAAAAAAGTAAATTAAATAATATTTTCCTAATAATTCATGTGAAAAATACTTCTCGTTCCATCTATTATTTTATTTTTTCGCCTCGAATGCAAAAACAAAGTTTCCCCACTTTTATCAAATTTACTATTATTTAATTCATTCTCATCACTTTGGCAACCGAGTAACAAATATTTTTCTTTCTAATACGGAACTCATTGGTGCGTTGCTAGTCTACTGGCCGCTACAGAAAAACTGGCCAATTATGACTGCTCCATTTCTCGATGTGATTGGCTGGCGCTGAAGCAAAAAGACGCCATTAGGAAGTGAACTACGGTTGATGACTGATGGCACAAATTGATGGGAAATTCAATGACCGGTAGAAACCTTCGGATACCTTGTATAGATGTGTTTTAATAAGAGAAATCTTACTACTGATTTGGAGCTATTTGCCCTAAAGAAATAGCAGGTCACGAGTGTATGTATTTAAATAACTAATGTCTGACATAAATAGTAATGATAAAATAATGTAATTTCGAGAAAATTTTTGATAAGGTAAAATAATGTAAACATTTGAAATTGGGAAATACGAAATGACAATACTTGTTTTTTAAATCCATGTTTATCTTTGGGTAATTCTTAATTTTTGACATTTTACTCTAAGTATTCTGGTACTTATCTCGTTTGTTATTACGACCAATGATATTATAAAAAAAAACAAAATATCTCCAGTCAAAACTAAGAACAAACAGAAGGTTTGCTAAAATATTACCTAAATGTACACGTAGGCCATAGATAAAATAATGTTTGCGTGTGTTAATAGCATCACTTTCCACATTTCCCGCGCTATTTACCGGTAAATAAAGTTTTAGTATCAATTTGGCGGTAGCGATGCCGCCATATTTTTTTAATGAGACCATTACACATACAGATTCTTCGGCTTTCTTTGAATACTGAATTCTTATGACATATCATAACTGAAGTCATACAATTTTAAATGTTCTTGAGACTTGAAATATTAAAATACCGACTTCATTGTTTGTAAATGGTTCTTGGATTCAAATGTTTGTACGTTAATTTTATCTTTGTTTTTGTTTCGTAAAACCATCATAGTTACACGTTATTTCTGTACGCACTTGTACCTAGATGATTAAAAATAATTAATGAAGTTAAATAATACCATACAATCATGACTAGGTCCGTAATTAATTTAATGAGGGTACCTCACGGCTATATTTTTAGTACTTTTTTACGTCACCTTCAAAGCTTCATAATGTTTTTGATCACCGTTAGTTATTGGCTGCCATAAAATTATAGCAGGTAGTAAATCTAGGTCCCGACCAAGTTCTAAAAGAGTCGCATGCACCGAACTCATAAAATCGTGCAGTAGTAAAAACCGCGACGCCTAAACACCCCTTAATGGCTGAGGCATAAACTGCCCATGGCCGTAGGGTGGCCCAATGTCAGCCAGCCCATTAGCCACACAAGTTCAGGGGAGCCTTGGTCTGAAGTTCATGATCGAATGGAGTCACGCGATGCCACGACCCTTGCTAAAGGCGCTCGATTCTATTGATCGGTTTGTTAATAATTACCTACTCATTTTTTGATGGCTTCATCGAATGTGGTGTGGGTTAATGAAGGACATGTCGTGAGGAAAGTTTTGAGTTTTAATGTGGATGGATATGAGTGGAAAGATCAGGGGATGGATAGTGTGGAAAATAATAGGTACTGGGCGGGGGGTGAGTGTAGATATGTAGAATGTATACTACGTAGTATATCGCCTCCTTCGTGGCAATATACCACGTAGATCCTAAATAAATTGCTAAAGGCCGAGAACAATGATTTTCGACTCAATATTTTTAAGTGATGCTGCTTGGTGTTCATTTTCGGTACTGACAGGGTCAACTAACATATCGATTAAATCTCCATAAATGATGACCAATAAATTAATACAGTTATGGAATCTTTAATTTAATAAAAAGGTTAAAAAAAATACAATTCAAGAGCTTGATGATTGAGATTGATGACTGAATTGGCAGTGAATTATTGTTTTCTACATGGCATAGAAAGCCAAACTTTCAACACATAAACATATTTCATAGTTAATAATGATAATCGTAGATAACATATCCAAAAGCCAATACATAAAAGGTAAACAAACAAAGACCTCCCCATCATGGCACCATTACCCCTTGGCGTCTGCCAAGGACAGAGCCTCAGTCAGGGTCGCCATACGACCTTGTTATATCATGGCATTATAAGCTTCCGTGTTCTTTAGACCCACGATAATGTTGGGGTTGGTTATGTGATTTTGTTGGAGCTGTTTTAGGGATGTGTACTCGTATGTATGTTTTATGTGCCAAAGCTTTTCTTGTCTATACTTATAAACTAATATTATAAAGAGGTAAAGTTTGTGAGGTTGTAGGGGGTAATCTCTGGATCTACTGAACCGATTTTGAAAATTCTTTCACTATTGGGAAGCTACATTATCCCCGAGTGCCATAAGCTATATTTACAACGTGTCCGAGGGATAATTTCCGAACAAAATGCGAGCGAAGCCGCAGGCAACAGCTAGTTGTGTACAAGTAAAGTAACACAACAAGAAAAGCTTTGAATGGAATCGATGAAGAAGTGGATAAACAAAGTTTTCACTTTAGAACACAACTTACTAGGCGAAAGTTTAAATTTTGTCTGTTTGCCAAGTTTTCTCTGCTGCTGTTTTTATCTTTTGAATGGATGTCCATGGTTACTGGCGGGACCCGCGACTTTGTATCTGTTTGAAGACAAAGATTCTTACTTCTCATACTGAAAACACATAATTTAATCCTCTATAGCGAAGCATAATTTAATCAATCAGCATAAAGGGTGTAACAAGACCCTTAACGAAGCCGAAAGTCACTTGTTCTCCTCGTCATTGCGATCAGTTTTTTGTTCTAGAGTCTAGACCATACCTGGGAACCTTCTATAGTTACGGAGATATTGGGGGTCAAACTTCCAACTTCTTCAGTTTTTTTTTAAAATAATGTTTTTAATGTAAGATTTTTACTTTAATACGTCTCTACGACCCCCGGTACTATTCAATCCATCCATCAGCACAATGTTTTGAGTGCGTTACATTGAGTCCTACCGTAAAACGTGATTTCTCACCTCAAAAAAAAAGTCGTTTCCCAGAAATACTGTTTTTTTTAATTTCCCACGGCTGGGGCACAAACCTGTATGAGGTGGGGAGTATATGTTCGAATGTTTAGTTCTACAACATGCCATTTTCGTCACTACATTTTCCTTTACTGTTTTGAGAGCAGTACAAAGTAACGCGCCTGTCGGTGTTCGGACACCGATTTACAAGTCAGGTGAAAGTCTGCCTAAGCTAGTAAACAGCCCTTGAAGACAGAATCTATCTATAGACCCGAAAAAGACACCAAATACCCCTGATTGCTTCCTGAAGGACAGCCGCTGTCATGGCCATCAAACAACCTTGTCGAAAAGCCATGCCATTAGGAACTTCCGTCTCTAAACGTCCAGGGAGAACCCGAAGGCTGTGTTTTGTTTTTAAACAGGGGTCGGCCATCGTGAATTGGTCTTTTATTTTCGTTATTTTGTTTTAATTGAGAAACTTTTGTTATTTGTTTTTTCGGTCCCAACAGACGTTATGAATACTCCAAAATCACTGGAACTGTGGGTACATAGATCTAAGAACAACGAAAAAAATACGGAGACGTAAAGAATGAATGAGTAAGTGAGTTGACTTTGACAAAAAAACAAAATTAATAAAACGTTTTAGCTTACTTATTCGTTATCGTTTAAAGCAAAAGTTTTTTTACTCTGTTGTTTTTCTTTGCGAATTTTCCTTTTCGTCTTAATGTAATTTCAGGTTTCAAAAAGGAAACTCGCGGACGTATTCCCGTGAGCTGTTTACTTTCTCCCAGCGCGATGTTATTGAACTTTATTAGATTTTACGGAGGTATTATTACAAGTATGTACTTATATTCCTATTTGTGGAATGGTTCGTTCAAGTTTCTGTCTGGACGGCATAAATAGGGTAAATAAAATAATAAAATACAAAACTTTTTTTATTTCTTAAAAATGCCATTTAAGAGCCCATAAAAACATTTTGGTACACTTGTTTAATTCTCGAATACAACACTTTTTTTTACAATTTAATATTTTATGTAGCGCGTTTTTGGTGAAACGGAACGCAAACCGCATCGATTCCGGTAGTGACGTCTAATGCTAAATGTCAAAGAAACACTTATAGTTGAAAAGTACTTAAAGTTTCACTAAGATTTTACTGAAATATTGTTATTGCAATTATTGCTTATTCTCCAATTACCTTACCAATTTAACTGGCTTAAGCAAATTCGTGATTTCACTACCGGGATATTAATTTTTTTATTCTACTTTAAACAGGCACCGTTGAACAACAATTTCTACCTCGAAATCGCTTGCGGCTCGTATAAATCCGTTTGTTCAGCTGCCAACATTAAACTCGACGTTGCGTCGGCGCACCTAGACCAACCATGTGCTAGTGTAAACTGTATTCACTAGTCACTACATAGAGTTTGGTAAATATTGTATTAATAAGAGACGGCATTATGATAACAGCCTCTCTAATGGAATACTGAATCCATGAAACATGAATATATGTAGAAGGAAAACAGTTTCTAGTTTCTACGCTATATTTAGATACTGATAATGCAGTTGCATGTGCCAGTTAACAATATATAAGTACCATTTCCAATATCATAATTTTCGCAACTTTAAAAAGATTTTGTGTTAGTCTATCAAGTGGCCACCATGAAATCTTAAAGCAGGAGTAATTCAAGTGTGGGGAGGAGACAGCTATCAGGTCGTCTAGCGCCATCTCTTTCCCACATTGGAATTGCTCCTGCTTTAAGACGTCATGGTAGGCCATCAGGTCTGTTGCGGGACTGTTCGAAAGAGATACCGCGGCCCTGGAACACAAAGGGCAAAGGAAGGAACATGGATGGGTTTTAGTCAGTAAAAGTCTGACACTCCCTCCTGCTCAGCCCAGAGCGGCAGGAGTTATTTGATGACATCCCATCCGAAAAAAAAAAGACCAGCAGGTCTCAATTGTTAACGTTTCTGGCTTGTTAATAAATTCTCTTCTTTATTTGCTTACTCAAGTAAGTATCCTTCACCATGTAAATATTCCTGTTAATTGTGTCTGTATAAATACTTATAACGACGATGGAAGTGTTACCAAAAGGTCTCGCATTACCCACATACTGGGTTATGGAGGTCATATAGGTCCGTGCAAAATACTGGTATTCAGCTGCATCTGATTCGACTCGAAGCTGACCCCAAGATAGTTGGGAAAAAGCTACCCAGATGATAATTATGAAGTCAAACACTGGCCACTTTAGGCAATACAAACATATCAAAAGCGTTACACTTAAACCATCAGCATCCTGAAGGTTATTGTGGAGAGGCCAGACTGCCCTTTTCTGATGCACTGGTCCCGTAGGCATAGCTGCGGGCCCGGTGCTGAGGAAATATATATGAATTAGTTTGCTGTAGTAGTTAAGTTTAGGGTAAATTAAAGTTAGATTAATGTAATGATGATAAAGAAATTAGGTTAAATTGTAATAATTAAGTAAATTGATTTTTTCACATAATGTCGTACTAACATAGCTCCTAAGTACTCGCTACTAACCCCTATGGACTTTTGTTCGAAATAAAGATTTTTGATTGATTAAACCGGCCAAGTGCGAGTCGTCCACGCGCATGAAAGGTTCCGTACCATCGTTGTAGGGGGAACACCCTTTAATTTTAAATTTATTACTTTTTGTTTTAGCGGCAACAGAAATACACATTCTGTGAAAGTTTTAACTGTCTGCCTATTATTATCATGAGTCACAGCCCGCTGACACACGGACGGACGGACAGCGGAGGCTTAGTAATAGTTCTCGTTGGTTACCCTTCGGTTACGGAACCTTAATAAAAAAAAAAACAATTGACAATCATTTTCGTCAGGTTCCAAATTTAATTTCCGCCCAATCTTGAACCTCTTATCACACACACCAGTTCCAAGTATTCCTTCTGATTTAATTGTATAGTGTATTGCTAACGTGAAAGGTCATTCGCATTGCCGCAGAGTCGTTCACCTAATAAAAAACATGCGTGACACAGTTTCGGTTTCACTTTTATGTTAAAACCAGATTAGATAACATTGTAATTAATCATGTTTCAAGTGAAATTAATATAAAAATAGTTTCCTTGTAGTTAGTCAAATGGTTACGCTTATCGAATGGACTGTTCCGAGAATATTATGGGTAGATTACAAAAACATCATTTATTTGAGGCTACAATGGCCCATAGATATTATATACCTTACTAGCTGTTGCCCGCGGCTTCGCTCGCGTTTTGATCAGAAATTAATCCAGGGGCACGTTGTAAATATAGCATACACTACTATACTAGCACTCAGGGATAATGTAGCTTCCTATTAGTGAAAGAATTTTCAAAATCAGTTTAGTAGATCCAGAGATTACCCCCTACATACAAACTTACAAACAAATTTTACCTTTTTATAATATTAGTATAGATAAACTACCACATTTAAAGTAAATACAAAACATGTGTTAAAAAATAAGACTTAAGACCATGTTAGTAGCACTTCACTTGTTCTTACTTCACATGTGCTGGCTGATCAGTGGAACTTGTCCGCGGAAGCGACAGAACACCACGTCCTGCGGCCAAAAGTCTTCCTCCATCACCATGGGCAGATAACAATTCGGTATTCTCACCACGAACGCCTTGAAGTTGACGTTGCGACTCCTGCACCCTTGGTGTGTACATCGTCAAAGAGCGTCTCCTTTAGTGGTGCAGTGTAAAAGAGCGTCTCCTTTAGGGGTGCAATGTAAGCGGGAAATGTACACCGGTGTATTCAGCTTGACGGCACGCAGGCTCACTTCAGGAGCCGCAGGAGCCTGAGATTAGATACTAGACCTTGCCTTTTTATTCTAGGATGTTGGATCACTGACCTTTCTGAGGATCGCCAGCAGAGTGATTGCGTAGAAGTTCGCCAGCTGTTTCTTTACTGTCAAGAGTTTGTTCTGACTATAACCATACATTACATACTAGCACACTGCACTGCTTGTCTTTGCATCACCCAAAGGTTGACTGGTAGAAAATGCCTATAGCATTAAGTCCGCCCCTGTACTTTGTGATTGAAGTGTTAAATAAATTAACAATATTGTAAAACATTTGTGTTCAAATTTTGGTGTACAATAAAGTATATTCTATTCGGATTGTGCTTGAACTGGGATTCGACTATATTCGCTACCATGCTCAACAGTAGCATCTGCGACCACTAGACCAACGTGGCAATAAATATTCTACTCTATTAATAAAGCCCATAATAATTATTGACACTTATAATTATGGCATGACTGAGCAAAGTATGGCAATCTTCGGTAAGATTGCCATGCTTTGCTCTCATTTAATTTAACCAAGTAATTGCTTCTTATGTTTATCTTTCGCCCCGCGGGACGCAATATACACGAAAGGCAGACATTCTTATCTTAACTTCAGCGGTTCTTAATGAAATTCATTTAATATTAATTGAACATTTTCGAAGAGAAAAGGGTCCCGAACGCTGATTGTTTTGTAATTTTCTGCGTAATATAAACAGAATTTTGTTAAAAGTCACGTCGATATGATAATTATTAAATTCTTTGTGGTTTTCTCGAAAACATTTTATTAATAGAAATAAAAATACTATGACAGCTATGCTATGTAGGTATTGAATCGAAACAAACTGACCTGAAACTTTTTCTTAGTATGGAGTGTCACAATCATAGCGGATAAGGAGCAAATAAATAATATGAGACCATGTACTACCGCGCTTAGTGACGGTCGACTTCTTTTAAACCTTATCACTCAGGGCATAAGGGTGAAAAGAGGTCGTGCACTCGGTAGAACGAAGATCAAACATTTATGTTTTGTCTTGATTATAAAGGGTGTAACAAGAGCTTTAACGAAGCCGAAAGGTACTTGTTCTCCCTCTCATTGCGATTTTTTTTTTGTTCTAGACCATACCTGGGAAGTGGGAACCTTCCAGTTTAGGAGATATTAATAGGGGTCAAAGTTCCAACTTTCTCACATATTTTAAACTTTCACTGTAAACACCTCCACGACCCCCGTACTATTCAATCCATACATCAGCACAAAATTTGTTGAGGGCGTTACCTACATTGAGTCCTACCATTCCAAACGTGACTTTTCACCAAAAAAAAAGGCGTAGCAATAATTTTAGCGTAAAGTTACTTTGTACAATGCTTGGTTGACGGCTTCGTTAAGGGTCTTGTTACACCCTGTATTCAGCATTAAGATTATTGATGTCGTTCAAAGCACATTAAAACAGTAAACCGATCATCTTTTGCGATAACCGTTAACCGATCAAACGGATTTCTTCATAAAAAACCAATTACTCACTGTTTTATGTATATTGGGGAAAAAGGACTACCGGTTACTCAACTCGAGTTGACTGAAGCTTAGTCTAAACAATGCGGTAGTCTAAGTTAAGCATGTTAATGATTAATAAAACAATCAACAAGTCTTGTTTCTTTTTTTTTACAAAATAAAGAAAAAAGATAAAGTTTCTTACCGTCACTTCCACATAAGCCTCTTTTATCATTTCACGTAACATGTCACTAAATAAAATCTTTTACAAATAAAAGAATCTGTGATAACTAATGTAACATCTTACATAATCTTTTACTAGGAAGTTATACTTTGACATTGTGAATGTATTATGTATAATACAGTAATATTTTGATACCCAGAAATGGTTTTTTGGCTTAAAAGGGGGTAAAATGTATTTGATCAGGATTATAAAAATACTTAACTGAAAAGATTTAGTTTAGAAAAGACAAATTAGTTTTTTGATAATTAGGTAATCGCTTCTTGTGAGGAACGATGCATCCTAGTTCTCTAATCCTTCATAAAACCTACGTATTAGGTACCTAAATTATAAGATGACGCGTATCTTTTATTGATAAATAAATACTATAGTTAAAAAAAAACTAAAAAACACGTTTTCAAGTGATTAAATTTTATTTCTCGTGTTCTTCTCAGCAAGCAATCCCTTTCAAAAATAACTAGCAGAGAGTATATAATCCCTACGTTTAATAACTAGTACGCCATATTGGATTTAAAGTGACGTCATTTAGCTTACCATGCATTGTCATCCAAATTAAACATGTAGGTATGAAAATTTCAGCTCAATGGGAAACCGGGAAGTGAGTCAAATTTAACTTTTAAGATTTTTTTTACATATTTTCAGCTAGTAATAAAAGAGTGCCATGTTAAAAATAACATGACATTTGATCCAACTTCAACCAGTCCGTATCCGTAATAATAAAGATTTAAAAAAGCAACTAACCCGTAGGACTTGATATAAATAATATCCGAATGATTCGAATGAATCTTACTCTGAGTTCCGACGGGCAAAACTTTTACGTATAAAATCATTATGTCTAATTAAATGTTTGATGAGATAAAAGATTTCAACTAAGAAAAAGATAAAGAGACTATAACATGTCACACTCAGCGTGGCCCTTCAGTGGATAAAGCGCAGTACAACCGTGATGGTGACTGACGGAAATTCGGGATGTCTACAAGAAAACATGGCGTCGTTGGACTGTTTCCTGTTATGTGCGTTCTTAAAATAAAGTAGCTTTAATTATTTTTTGTTATGTAATCAGTGTTTATTGCAGTTTAATCCCCAAAGGAAATAGCTATCTTGTGCAGGAAATATGTAATTATGTTCGAGTTTAAAGAAATTCATCTCAACTTACTGTGCGATCCCATTGGGAAATCATTTGGTGCATTATAGCATTTTCACCAAGCGATGTGCTTGAAAGTTTTTTTTTTCCACGGCGTACTTTATATGACGTGACGTGAGAGTGACGATAACGGCTTTATGAATCTGAGTTGGTACAGTCAGCAACAGTAACCAAAGAAAAGAAAAAAAGAAAAGATACAAAAAAAAACAGATACAGATCAACAAAAGAAATCGGTAATTTTGTCGATTCTTCCGTCGATAAAACCCGTTTCTACGGCGGTCATGCTACGCGTGCTGGTATCTATACTAAAGGTAGAGTAATGACTTGAGGTTAAGTAATTACTTATGCAAATATTCTTATGCAATAGACAAGAATTTGAACGAAGTGAGAACCGTCAAAGAAAGCAAAGAAGAATTCCAACTTTTGACAGTTCTAACTTCAAGCAATTACTAAACTACAGAATGAAAATCGTATCTTAACTGATTACTTTTACTCAAGTAATCACTTTGACTTATTTATAGATACGGATGTAAGAAGCCCGAAAGTCGGACAACTAGTCCAAAAAGTTATTTATTCAACAAGAGGCAGTCCTCCAAAGCCCGCCCTTCGCCACCTCCATGTAAAATACAGGTATTCAGCTGTATCTGGTTAGCTGACCTCAACATAGAACTAGGGAAATAGCTAGACATACCTATTGATGATCCGGATGTACTGCCGACTTCACTGACGTTCGACCAGTCAATCTGTCAAATTTCTTTAATAGATTTTCAACTTTATCGCTAAAGCATTAGGTTCAAGGTTGATTTCGAGTAGTTTGATGTGCTGATGTCTGTACATACAGTCAGCGACGAAATTCGTTTTTTTTTCGTTGACAATTCTGAAACTTTTTCTAGGCACGGTGACATTTATAAATTCCAATGACGTGTCAAATCGATATCAAATGTATATGTTAGCGACTTATCGTACAAATGCGATTCTCTTTGGAACTAAATATCATTTGTATCGGGGTTATCGCCATCGATAATGTGAATGCTCATTATAAGTAGGTACACTTCTTTATTATGAGAGAAACATCGTAGCCATTTAAGCGAGTAAAATAATCAACTCTTTCGCGCGTAAAAAACTGATGTTATGCGAAACTTCATTCTATTCATAACATTTGGCATTTGGGTTCCGCACCCGAAGGGTAACCAACTGGATCGTTTTACTAAGCCTCCTCCGTGTGACTGTCAGCAGGCTGTATCTCATGATCCGTAATAGCTAGATACCTAGTTCAAATTTTCACAGTATGTGTATTTCTGTTGCCGCTATAACAGCTAATAATAAAAAATAATTGGGGATCCCCTACTAAGATGGTACGGAACCTTTCATGCGCAAGTCTGGCCGGTTTTTTTTGTATTATTTTGGTGCCAAACTTGTAAATAAATGACATTCTCTTTTGCTCGTGTTTACTTCTATATCTGCGGTAAAAATAGTGGTTTGACAATGACATTGAGTACCTACGCCGCTCGTGAGTTTTTATAGAATATTGTTGTGTTGAGCAGTGGTTGCCCCGTGGTATCGGCCCCGACTGCAGTCAACTTTTGGAACTAATGGCGCTAGCATCGCTGGTTCCTAGCATCGTCATTGGTTGAAAATCTGGAAATGTCATTTTGTATTTCAAAGAGCTTGACCTCATTGGTCAGATTGGGTCTGTACAGTGGTGGCGCCATCTGAGATCAGCTTTCACTTTCCAACCCCATTATTTCATCACCACTGCTCTCAAAACGGTGAAGGAAACTGTGGGGGAAAATGTCTGGTTTGGTTCTACCAAATAACCGTAGACATGTGTGATATCCACCATGGTGCATTGGGCCCACGTGGCGAATTACGACTCATTTTCTCTCACGTCCCAACAGTGGGAACGTTATTGTGTATGTGTAGGGTGGTATTTGAACATTCATACATTCACGTTTCATCATCATCATGATGATTACACTATTTTTATAAGATACCGTATGCGTAACTTGAAATATAGATATTTCATAGCACAAACAGTAGCTAGGTTTAAACAAATATGCTTTTCTTTTGATGCCTTCAGTACTGCTGTTTGTTAATACGTCAGTAGTCAGCACAAACTTGATCTTTAGACCGAGACATGCGTGAAAAGGCAAACAAAAAGTTGTACGCATGACGACCAATGAAGCTATGCAAAACCAGTATCCGCTGATCTCCCTTTCGCGGGAAGCTCATACAAAGTGAGGTCAGGTTGTGCTGGAACTGTATAGATTGAAGTGTTGCCGTGTTTATATTTTTATTGTTTATATAAAAATTGTGTCAAAATATTTGTTTATCAGTCTGCGTAAACAACTCTTTTTGATTTAGAAAACTTTTTAATTTATTTAATTCAGTAAGTTTTTTTTTTTCGGATGGTAAATCATCAAATAACTCCTCCCGTTCTGGGCGGAGCAGGAGGGAGTGTCAGACTTGTACTGACTAAAACCCATCCATGTTCCTTCATCGCCCTTTGTGTTCCGGGGCCGCGGTATCTCTTTCGAACAGTCCCGCAGCCACAGTTAAGTTACTTATCTTAGACAGTCAATAATTAATTGATCACAGTCTCTTGAATAAAAAGGAATCCGTTTAATGTGCACGAGATTTTGTACAAAAGATCTTTAACTGCGACTGCTGAGTAGGAGGTGGTTCGATTCCCGGGTCGGGCAAAGTGTTATTGGGTTTTTCCATCAGGAATTTCTCAGTAGCAGCCCCTGAGTCTGGATTTGCGCGCGGTTGATGGCAATAGGCTCGCCCCCTATTACACTGGCGAAATGTGAATGTACTATTAGGTACACCTGTCTAACCCTTCGAGGATTATAGACGTGATGCTAAACAGAAATAAAATAAATTGCCATTTATTGTTATTATAAATTTGCCATCAGCTTCAATTTATTTTCGATACGACATACTTACCATTTTAGACGTAGTAGAATGAACCTGCCACACCTTCGCAAAAGAACAATGTCTTGGCGACAGGCCAATGGCACTTACCTGCTTATCTGCTCCCCTAATAAGACCCTATGCCGTTAGCCATACGTTCTGATTACCCTTATAGATTAGGGCAATAACCTTCCATAGTTCCATGTTCTTCAAATCGCAAGTTCAAGACCGATTCGACGATTCCTCATTACGGAGTGTCAATGACCTAATCTAACGATAAATAGCTACCCGTAAAATTGGAACAATAATCTCGAGTGACTGGGCTTATGTTGACAGATGTCTAAACATTTATTCTGGACAAAGAATTATTTATGAATGACAAGATACTGATATTTATATTTCTTTTTTTATACAATAATTAAGCTAGAGTATTTTATTCAAACACTGTTTTAATCTTCCGTGATTGTCTTTAATTTTGAGCTCCCGATATATCGACGCTGTTTGTTGCAAGCGCCATGATCGCGGGTTGACTGTAAAAGACAATCACGGAAGATATCCCGTAAGTGACAGTTTATGTGTATATTTTATTCAATTTATTCGTTACTAGCTGTTTGTTGCCTTGAACTTCACTCAGAAATTACAAACACTTCAATGTTATTTATTTGTATACATCATCTGCCTAGCCTTTTCCCAACTATTTTACATGGAGCGACTGCCTGTCTGACCTCCACAACCCAGTTAGTACTGGGTAATACGATACCCCTTGGTAAGACTGGTTGTCAGACTTTTTGGGTAACTGACTACCTGTAACGACTATCAAAGATCTACAAATGACAGCCGGCACCAACAGCTTAACGTGCTTTCCGAGGCACGGAGGAAACTCGGTATGTAATGGGCGGTCACCCATCCACCGACCAACCTAGGCAAGCACGGCTTAACCTAAAGATCGACTTGTTCGAATGTTATTTATTTGTATACATAGTTAAGAAATGCAGAGAGCTGCGGGATTTATTTGGCGCCACAGAGCATCTTATTGTTTGGCGCATGGCCATAGTTAGGACTAAAGCCGTCATCTTGTTTTTTCAGTGTCATTTCCACAGACAATTATATTAACAACTGCACCTTCCCGTCAACGTTCAAGTGCGAAAAGAACCATACTGCATTCTAAAAATATAACTTACTCGATTATTTATCAGTTTAAAAGACGTGTACTTAAATAATATGAAGAAGGTTACAACTGAGATCATGGCCGCCTATCTCCGGTCATTGATATTTACCTATCAGCATATTTTATTACTTATTTATTTATTTACGTGAATACTTTACTTGTTTGTAAACCTGCATGCATCCTTATTTACAATAACAATGAAAAACAATACTATCTTCAATGATTCATGTAATGTCGATAGGTACTTTTAACAACTTTGTGGTCACCACGTGTCATCGACCTAATAAGACATAAATGTATGGAGACAGTAGTAGATATCTAATAAATTATACGTGTAGATAGATATCCAGCTAGACTACGCCTTTATCAGCTATTTACTTATCTTTTTATATGGGATTTATTTTAGAAGTTGTTTCACTGGTTTTACGAATAAATAAAATGTCCTCTTGACCCACTAATCTTGAACAGTTCAGTGGAAAATTGAGTTTTATTGTTGGTCTGTGACTTGTGACTGTGAGACGTTGGCTGCAAAAAGTTTAAATGTCATGAAAAAGAAAAATATTTTGAACGAAGAACGTGAAAAATTAAAGCAAAATAATAAATTGTCTGTGAATTTGATGCTCATGCATGACATAAGGGCAGTTGTGCACGTAGAGACTTATGTAAGCATGATCTGTACTGTACCTTCACAGATTTCATAAATTATATCATAATAAATAAAACAAAGCTCTTTCTTCCATTCAATTTTTCCTACAAAAAATCATAACAAACTTCCCAGGTATCTTGATAGGAATTCTAGTAAGCCTAGTATTTATTACTAGCTTTTGCCCGCGGCTTCGCTCGCGTTTTGGGCGGAAATTATTCCACGGGCACGTTGTAAATATTAGTAAAGAAGTATAGATAATAATTTACTTCTTTGGGTGTAAATCAACAAGTGAAGTCTTATTGACTTAAATAAGGAAGATAGTTTATCAATAATGGAAGTTAAGTACTTTTTCTTAAGTTTATGACCTGTTTATCTTTGTTTAGTCTTAACTGTAATTGAAAAGAAAATAATTAATAAACAACTTTCCTAGAACCGATGAGATACGCAGGATAATATCACTTCATATTGGCATTACGACATCATGAGAAATCTGAAGTCAGTAAAATTAAATTGGGGACGCAGCGTTAGGTAGGTACTTATTGAAAACCGTAATCTTGGAATCGTTGATAAAATCGTTAATACAAACCTTCAAAGGAAAGAAAGAGCACTTCATTATTATCTAATTGTTTTTATTGATAAGGGCAAGATAACACACACCAAATAACGAAAACAATAACAAACCTCGAAAAATTTTCAAATAACCTTTTTATTCCACCAAATTATTACAAAGAAAAGTATCGCCAAGTAATTTCAACATTTATGACGGATGACTGAATTCACTTCGCCAACTGTATAATTTCATTGTACACAGTTACACAATAATTTAAACACAGTACTGGTTCTTATCATGTATGCGAAGCCTATAAAAACATAACTGAAATCACTGCCTATTCTGCCTACGTGACCATAAACCGAATTATTTTACTATTTTTTACTACCTATATTTCTGACGTCACATTTCTATTGTTTCAGCTGCCTGCTGCTGTGAAGTTCCTCGCTGGTTATGGGGCAGCAGTCGACTTCGACAACAACAATACAAAACACAGCTAACGAAAGATAATGCGGCAAAACTGGCCGAAACTATCATGACCTTTGCCTGCTAACAGAAAAACAAAGTCGACGTTTGAAAGTGGAACGCAACAGTACTTTTTAATTTAGTGCAGTCGCACCAAAGAGTTCCTGGAGGAAGCTTTAGTGTTGTGCTAAAAAGTCAGCTCGCTAAGATTAACGTTATCGCGTTCTCAACTAAATCCATTGCGTCTGTTTTCGTTAACCGATAGCGACGCTGATAAAGTCTTGTCGAGTTTTCATTTAACGTCACACCGTAGACGGTCGCGGATCTATCGAGACGTGTTAAAATAGTGCTGGTGTACGACTGATATCGTTTCGCTCGCCAATGTTTAAAAACATATCGACCGTTAGCCAAGTGAGTTCGTTTACGGTTCGAGTGAGGGCTACGTTGTGTAGTGGAACATTTTAGTGTATGTTTTAAAAATGCGTGGGTTGTGGTCTCGTTTTGCGGCGCTGGGGTGGGTGGTTTCCCTGGTGGGATGCCACACTCCTGGCAGTGAGCTGGAGTCCGTGCGGTATGGGCCCACGGATGAGCGGTTCATCAGTGACACGTACACAGTCGCTAACATCAATATTACGTATAAAGATGAACATGGAGAAGAATACACAGAGACATCTGAGGTGAGTGACCTTTTCTCTTATTTTTAAAGACGAAAGAACTGTTCGTTTATTTTTTATTGTGGCCCTAAGACGACCCACTGACCAAAAGAGGTTCTAGAACCTCTTTTTCGGTTAATAAAATCTTAGTTTTAACATTAGAAAAGAAACAGGTTTTTATTTAAATCATAAATATAAAAAACCAGAAAAGTGCGAATTGGACTCGCCCACCGAGGGTTCCGTACAAATTTGTAGGTACATAGGTATTATAAATAGTTCAGGAATCGAGTCACGCAGTTTTTGCCTAGCTTTTCCCTTTTTTTTTGCTAATGTGAAGTTTTCAGATTTTTTCCTGTACTTGTAGTATATGACGATATTACTTGCCAAATTTCATAGTTCTAGGTCAACGGAAAGTACCCTCTATAAATTTTATTTCCCTCGAGTGTCGAAATATACGTTTTTTCAACTCGATTCGTCCACGCGTCCCCGAGATAAAGGGTCTTGCTTGACTGACGGACAACAAAGTGATCCTGTAAAAAATAAGGAAACAAAATAATAATGATAGGTGAAGCTAAAACTTAATCATGCATCGGAATGAATCATGTCAATCATGACTTCTATCACGTAGTCTTTTCTACTTGGAAATCTTGAAAGGGGAAATTACTATAATCGATTTTCTAGATAATCTTCTATAAGCGTAAAGATGGTGTGCTCATTTCAATGTTTTTTCTACTAATACTGGTTTTCCTCATTCGTTTACTAAACACACCATTAATTATAAAAACACAGTTATTTGATATTATCATAACACACTTTCAGATGTTTTGATTTCCTAAACATATGTACGGTTTACATAATTTTTTGATTACGGTAAATTCGCTTTTGGGTAATTAAAACAACATAATATCACGCTTGTTAAACCAAAAAGGTTAGCCTGCAGTGTACTGTTAAGTCCTACATAACTTAAACACGCGTAGACCTGTAAATTAAAAAAAATGTCGACCTAAAAGCGTCTTCTCATTCTAAAGTCTACTGCTGTCAGCCGTCCAGCTCCAATTATTTCTATTCTAAATACTAATTAGTGATCTTATCGTATTATGTCAGCCATTAACAATATCAATTATTTGTGGAGTCCGATTCCATACAAAACCTTTGGGGTACCTAATTACCACACCCATATTTCGCCGGTTATGATTTAAAGCCCCATTTAATAGGGGGCGAGCCTAAACATCCATTATATTTTTTAAATACTGCGTAAGAACTAAGAAGTATTTAATATTTGATTAGATACTGTGATATCTGTCTTAAGAAACGAGTAATTTCTTGATAAAGAATAGTGAGATAAAATCTTATGACATTTTCTTAACGAACAGTTTTTATCATGTATTTTTGTGAAATACCTAATCAAATATACCTACAAAGTTGCAAGTATTACCATTAACAGATAATAATTTACGTAAAAGTGACGTTATCTAGTAACTATGAATTAAAATATTGTTGTTACGTCTAAATACCCGCATGACAGCATCCACACACAACACATTACATGAACTATGATGCACATTAATAAATAGTTTATGCCAATATTTACAAGAAGCTCAGAAAATAAAAATAATATTACGTCACTTGCAAAGGAAAAATTGCTGCTTGATTTGTTTGACAATTTTCCTTTCCAGTTTCGTAAATTCGACAATATTGTCAATGTATGTTTTTACTAGGGTCTGTGTTTTGACGTTATTTTATTGAAAAAAAATGACCTTTTATACGTTTACCTAAAAATAAACTATAGTGAACCACACTGGTTCATAGACCATTTCTAATACATCTATGGGCAGTGTCCTTAATAGTTACTTTAACACTTTGCTGTCTATCAAGACATTCTTTTTTGGACTTTGCTCTTACAGAACGCTATCCATTTATCACCTGCCCAAAATCATACGATTTTTATCTGACACATTCTTGAATTTACATAGATAAGGGCCAATATTGCGCACTGGTGTCAATGAAAAAAAAAAGTGCATTCAATTTTGCAGTGACGTACAACAGTTACGAAAGTCTAGATGTCTATTGTTTTAATCTACAATTAAAATCATAATAAGCCGGTGACGCATTTCATATTTTCCTTTCTTTTCCTGATAACGCAGATGGCTTTAATTATTATCGTGATTAATTAAATAATTACTTACACAAAGGCCTGGGTTTTGACGTAGGTACTAAGTTTTTTGTATTAATTCTGTGGTTTATATCGACCATGTGTTTTAGCGGCTTATCAGGGAAAATACGTCGTATTTACAATTTATTAATTTGATACAGTATTATCTTTATCATTTGATACCTATTGAGGCAGTAACATTCCTAACAATTCCTTTGTAACCAAGTCCACAAGGCTATC
The DNA here is from genome assembly GCA_947578425.1 of Eugnorisma glareosa. NCBI lineage: Eukaryota > Metazoa > Arthropoda > Insecta > Lepidoptera > Noctuidae > Eugnorisma > Eugnorisma glareosa. The sequence continues at coordinate 9,323,017 of OX387960.1, read as the reverse complement.
ATAAAAAAAATAACAAAAAACAATTAGAATCATCATTCTCCTGCCCGAATCCCTATTTATTTGGGGTCGGCGCAGCATATCTTCTTCCATACTTCTCTATTACTCTTCATTTCAGCAGACACCTCTTTTCTAGCTAAAATAAAAACCATATTATTTAAATTTAAAAATAGCAAGCGTAACATACAAAACCGATAAACCAGCTAACTGCCAAAGATTAAAACCCAGATAAGTAACAGTTACCTATTCGAGTTAACAGCATTTGCGAGAGTTGTGATAAAGAGCAGTACTGACCCACATATTGAACGCAGCATAGCATAGCAACTGCATATAGCAGTAATACGTCAACTTGTAGAAAAAGTCAGTTGTTTGTGCGCACGACGTATCCTGAGGAATGCAATCAATTTAATTTATTACAAGTGCGGGATGACATGCGATCAGCGAGCCAATTAAAATATTATAATTGGAAAGCGAAATCTACGCAGTTAGGTTAAGAAGGAAAAGGAAGTAAGGTTATTCACGAATGAAGGTTCCACCTCGAATGAGGTAGAAAAATAAACTCAGATGACGTACAAACCAGAATAAATCCAAAAAAAATGCGACCATACAAGGATACGTGACACCTTTTTTCCCATTGGGGTAGGCGAAACCACAGAACGCCACCTGCTACGAACCTTACATACTCCTTTTGCAGCCTCGTCCAAGCACACCAGTAGCGAGAACTACGCACCTAACCTTTTTAAAGAACCTCACCAATAAGGTATGTTCTTCTAGGGCGTCCCCTCCCGGCATTGCCACTCACATCTGCCTTGTGAGTGGCAAATACCTTTTGTTAGACACCTTTCACTCCTCCTCGCCACATGACCAAACCATCTAAGCATACTCTGTAAAATTTTTGTCACTTCATCTTTTTTTTAAAGTGCAACGTTCGCGTATAACCTCATTGCGCCCAAAGAGGTTTATAATATTAGTCTTTTTCGTATTCTACACATAAATAGAGCATTTAGTATTTTAATTGAATTTCCTCGCAGCCTTATCAGATAGAAAGCTGAACCCCTATACGTTCCCTAAGGAATAAAGTTATTGACTATTAAACTCGGAGACTACCCACTTATATTCTACGTCATAAAGATTAATGTCCTCTCTCTAAATAAGGTGACATCTGCTTATAGATATAACGTTTACGAGTATTTACTCATCAAATATTAGTAGTACCGTATTAACAATCGAAGGTGTGAAGATCGGAGTATGACTGTTCGTGACTCCAATGACGGGTATAGGTTGTTTGTTTAATAAATAGATGTTATCAATAATATTTTGGTTGGGTAATTTATTTAGAGACTAGCTGTTGCCCGCGACCTTCGTTCGCGTGGAATTATTGATACAAAAAATATTAGGTACTTCCTTTTTTGAATCGGAGTTTGTTCACAATTTCAAAGGTTTTAATTTTTTTGTACGGATCCCTGATTATCTTTCTAAAATAAAAGTAGCCTAAGTTAGACCTTATAACATCAGCTATCTGCCTGTAAAAGTCCCGTCAAAACTGGTCCAGCAAAAACTGTTTTTTCTTTTGTTAATGTGCCGTATATATTTTCATTCGCATTCAGTAAAAAGCTGTTATTCTTATATTACAAACAGACACTTAGATTTTAATGATTTGTTTAAATAAATATTGCGTTTCGAATTTAGGTTCCCTTATTTGGAAGAATCTGCGTTCATCAATATATTTTTAGTGTCAACCAATTAAAAACTTCTAAACACAAACATTTACGTTCTCATTTAACGTTCTTGTTTTTAATACTAGCGTCGCACCCCTGCTTCGCTTGGGTCCGAAACTATCCTAACTTTCAAGCTGGAATCAACCATGCAAATTCACAAAATTTAATTAGAATCGGTTGGGTGGCTTCGGAGATTAGCGTGTACGCACATAGTGACACGTGATTTTAAGACATGTAATCGTGTCGTGTGCCTAACGTTATACCAGTGAAAATTAAATAAATATTTACTGCCTATTTACAATACAATATGCATAACTAATGGCTTCTCATGACACCAAACTTTCCTAAACCTCTGTGAAGACCACGTGACTCATATTACGGTTTTCAAAGAATTTCTTAGTTTCAGCCCAATTTCTAACTTACTAATTGAATATACCAATATCGTGAAACATAACTATTCAAGTTCAAACTTTATAAGCTATCCACTTCAAAGATGCTTTCAATTACTTCGTCTATGAAAGTTTTGCAAGCCATTTGGCTGGTTTTCACTGCTTTTAATGGTCGAAAATGTGAAGATACCTGGCGCTTTTCGAATAGAAATGTTTTCGGTAAGGTTTCAAATAACACGCCTATAATTATGGACCGTAAATTAATTTTAATTAAGCTTCAAAGTCGAGTTCTACATGTATTATTCACAAAGCGAAGTTTGGTCGTCAGTTTGTTCTAAAGGGCACATTTGAGCCGGTTCGTAACTCATTATCAGGTCACCGCACATTATAGAATCATCCGAAGGGGATGGAGGGGGTTTAGCTTTAATCTTTATACGTTTCATAAAGTTTATATCTTTTGATATAGCTGAGGAAGAACCATGATTTAGTCTGCGATTATTGGTGTAAAATCAATCATCATAATCAGCCCATAATGTTCCCACTGCTGGTACACACGGCGTCCTCTCTATGAGAGGGAATGGGCTATAATCCACCAAGCGGGCCCAGTGCGGGTTGGCAGATGTCACATGTCTTCGAAGTTTTGGTTCTAGGACATGCCGGTTTCCTCACGATGTTTTCCTTCACCGTCTTGAGAGCAGTGGTGATAAATTAAATTACACAAAGTAATGCGCCTGCCTGGGTTCGAACCCACGACTTACTGCTCATAAGTCAGGGCCGCCACCACTGGGCCACCGCTGCTCTGAACGCAATATACTTACCTAAGTAAGTGTTTTTTCTATATCAGCCTACTCTGTCAAGCTGGGCAAAGGCTTTCCCCATGGCTCGTCACGCCAGCGTTTCTTGGGCCTGCCTCGGTTATGACGGCCGTTCTCAGGCACCCACTGTGTGACTATCTTCGCCCAGCTGTCCGGCTTCATCCTAGAAACGTGATCCATTTAACCGGGCAGACTTATTAATAGAAATTAAAACAATGTTGAGCCCAGGGCCCTGTCATGCGTCCACCATCACTATTCCTCCTAAAGAAAAGTCAGCTTTGTTTCAATGTTAACGTTTCGGACGCGACGTCCAATCAGAAGTTCGTGGTAAGTACTCCACTTCTTGCCTCGTGGGAAGCCAGTATACGTCAAGCTGGAAGCTGGTCTAAATTGACGTTCATCCAGAAGTACCTAACCCTCACGGGTGGTAAATAATGAGAGTTGTTACCGCGATGATGTAGTGATACGTCATCTAACCCGAAAGGGCGGTAAATTCTAAGGCGGAAGTTGCATTGATTATATCGATGAAACTATACATGGGAGGACCTGAAATGGTATACTCTATATTCCCACGAGGAGGATGACCACACTTCACAGGTGCTACCCAAGTGTTATGTTTATTTTATATGAGCGATTAGTTTTAGTAAGTAGGAACTACTTGCGGGTTTGGCGTGCGTTGTAGACTTGTTGTCGCCAAATGAAGTGTAGGGAAAGAACCGGTCAAGTGCGAGTCGGACACGCTCTTGAGGAGTTCCGTACCACACCCTTTTAATATATTTCTTGTTGTTATAGCGGCAACAGAAATGCACATTCTGTAAAATTTTCAACTGTCTACGTATTATGACAGACGGGCGGATGGACTGCGGAGGCTTAGTAATAGGGTCCTGTTGGTTAGCCTTCGTACGGAACCCTAAAAACGAAACAAAAGATACATTGGTTGCAATAACGAAAGTACGAGCAGAGGAGCAATTCCCGTGTTTTAAGAAGAAAGAAATAAATAAAAAATATTTTGCGGTCGCAGGGACATGACGTAGGCGCGGGCCTGTGGACGGTGAGCTATGGGCTAGCTCGCCGTCCGTCCATCTTATGACGACAGGCCGTGTCGACGGCGCGTTCGTGTTCCACGCGCGCCTCAAGGAGAGTCAGCAAACAGGAAGGGGTCCGTAAGGACCGATGCCTGCCAGGGTTGCGGGACTGTTCGAAAGAGATACCGCGGCCCTGGAACACAAAGGGCAAAGGAAGGAACATGGATGGGTTTTAGTCAGTAAAAGTCTGACACTCCCTCCTGCTCAGCCCAGAGCGGGAGGGGTTATTTGATGATTTCCCAAGGGTAAAAAAAAAAAAAAAAAGTGACATGACGTGCATACGTGTAAGAACATTCACATTCTAATCTATCTGAATCTGTCAAAATGTAATCAATTTTAACATATTTTAGACATGGGTTATCGCTGTAATGAGATTGAGAGACTTGATTTTGTGTTTTTTTTATTAAAATTTATCATGGTTAAAGAATTGCTCTTTATTCGAGTATCCAAGATTCAAAAACTGTTAGTAAAAAAAAAGCAACACAACCCATTACCGTCACCTATTTTATTTTATTAAATTGTTTACCAAAATAATTATGACGTACGTACTCATTATTTCTGTAATGTAAGTATGTATTAATATTCATTTCAATGTACAGTATGTTTTTTGTTTACCTTATAAAATGTAAGCGGTACGTATTGTAATGTTTGATTCATATTAAAATTATTATGATTAAACAGGCTTTTTATTTACGAACGACTTTCTTATGATCCATAATAATATAGTTAAGGTAATCTCTGGTTCAGGTTTTATTCTGTGTTCCATTAAATATAATAATAATCATTTAATTTATTTAGATAACCAAGAGCATTATCTCTGCTCTATACTGTAATATTCTGGATATTATATATATTATAGGTATATATTTATTTTGTATACTATGTGTATATGTATCATGTATATTTGTGTGTATGTTTATTTTATATAGATATATTTTTGTTTTAAGTGCTAATTGAAATGTTCCTGTTCTATCTTTTCTACATACTGTGTCTACATTTCTAATCCAACTTTCCTCTCGCAGGTCTGCTGGAAGAAATTTCTTACGAAATAAGCAGTACCTTTGTGCTCTTCTATCTTAATGTCCTATTAAGTATTTTGTGTGTACATAAATAAATCCATTGGGTTAGTAACAATATTCTTAACCTATGTTAGTACTCAACTAAAAACACAGAAAGTGTACAGGTGATTAGACACCTCGCTAACGGGCTGTCATACCTCCCGACGATGGCACTCAGAATGCTGTTGGGTCTGCCACGAAGTCTGTTTAGCAGCGAGGCCGCTTTCTTACGCCGTATAGCATCGACCAAGTCTGTACGTGCTACAGAACCGAGGCAGACGCAACATACCTTGAGGCGGCGAGCCGCCCGCTACCTGAACGCGCCCCAAAAGGTGGTAGCCGTAAGGCTGATTCGGGGATACCGCACGATCTCCGGCGAGGCAGCGAGCCTACTCCGTATTGCCGCCATGGGATCTGGAGGCGATAGTCCTCGCGCGCCTGCATGAATGGCGCGTGGAGGCACTACGCCGGGGGGTAACTCCGCTGCCGCGGCAAATCGTCGCTCAGCGGACAGACCTCTGGCGCGATCTCATGGCGACATGGAGAGAACAACTGTCGTAACCCCGTGCAGGGCACGCCACAATAGTGGCGATAAGCCCCTCTTTGAGGAGTGGCTAGAGAGGCGCCACGGCGCCCTTACCTTCCGCCTGACGCAGGTCCTCGCCGGACACGGTTGTTTCAGGAGGTTCCTGCACCGAATCGGGCGGGAGGAAACGCCCGGGTGCTACCATTGTAAGGATCGACCGGAGGACACCGCCGTGTCCTCGTAGCGGGGATCGGCGGCGACGACCTCTCGCGTCCGGCATTGGTTCAATCCATGGTCCGGAAAGAGACGGAATGGGACGCCGCCACCTCCTTCTGCGAAACAGTCATGCTAGCGAAGGAAGCGGCGGAACGTGAGAGGGAGAGAACCTCACGTCCCAGCCGCCGCGTGAGACGCACCGGGCGTCGGGAGCCACGTGTTGGCCCCCGGCCACCGTAGGCGCGGGCCTGTGGACGGCGAGCTATGGGCTAGTTCGCCGTCCGTCCGTCTTATGACGACAGGCCGTGTCGACGGCGCGTTCGTGTCCCACGCGCGCCTCAGAGAGATGTCAGCAAACTGGAATTGGTCCGAAAGAACCGATGCCTGCCAGGGTTGCGGGACTGTTCGAAAGAGATAACGCGGCCCTGGAACACAAAATTCAAAAGAAGGAACATGGATGGGTTTTAGTCACTAAAAGTCTGACACTCCCTCCTGCTCAGCCCAGAGCGGGAGGGAGTGTCAGATTTTTTCTGTTGGTATGTCATCAAATACCTCCGTATTTGATGACATACCAACAGAAAAAATAAAGGCAGACGCAACAGCACCCTAAATGCGTTGTTATAAATATCAATTCCTTTTGTGAATTACAAACAAAAGCTCCAAGTTCGGCAAGGATTCTGGTAACAGGTGACACCCATATTGTTTACGTGGACTTAAAGTACCGTGAAGGTACTTTAAGTCCACGTTTAAGACTGCTAATTACGGAGCATTTATCCAGTACAACCTACTAGACAGACAGACGGACTTCCAGGCCGCGGACTGACACCATAGAACTTTAAAGAAAGTGGCTCGTAGTATTTCGTTTTCAAATTAGTTTATACCACAATATGACCTACTTTCTATTAACCACTTACCAACATGGGACGGATAGATGCATGATATTAATAATAAATAATTTTCTGTTACGTTCTTATAAGCAGACAGGAAGACTATCTTCTTCTTTTCCGCGTATACGATTTCGCCACTTAACTGTAACTGGGTGGTTACTATGACGTCTTAAACCAGGAGTCATTCCAGTGTGGGAAGGAGACAGAGCTATACAGGTCGTCTGGCGCCATTTCTTGCCCACATTGGAATTGCTCCTGCTTTAAGACGTCATGGTAAGCCATCTGGACTGTGGAGGTCAAATAGGCAATCGCTCCATGTAGAATACTGGTATTCAGCTGCATCTGTTTAGATTGGGACCCGACCCCAATGTAGTTTGGAAAACCTTCCTTGCCCTCTTTTGAAAACCCTTGAAGGTTCCTCTAGGCATCAAACCAAACAACCGTGCTATAGCAACCTTATCCAACCAGTAAATAACTGTTTCAGATATTATCACATTTTCTCGTAGCAGTAATTACAATTATGCTCGCGTTTTAACAGTAGCGGTTATGGCACAAGTCATTGTATAAACTGTATGTATTGTTGTTATGTCCACCAGTTGATTGTAAACCCCCCCTTCCCGCCCTCCACTCCTCACCTAGCCTTGTTGCATCATACTGTATTGTTTCAACCTGTTAGTTGATAACGTAATAGTCGTATTGCCTAAAAGTACTAGGGACTTATGAACTTGTAGGAGGTGTCGAAGGCACTGCGATGATTTATCTGTTTCTCAAGCAGAAGCATGGATGTAATGATTGCTATCGTTTTTGAGCTCACCAGATGGCGCCACTGTCGCGTAAGGTTACGTCAATGATTCTATTTTATACTTTACAGTACCAATAACTTCATAAAATGTTTATTTTATTACGTAAAAAACATAGTGTAAAACTTCAGATACATTTATTTACAATATTTTCTCTAAAATTAGCAAGCATGAAACATTTAAAAATCATTGTACCTCCAAGTACTAACAAATAAGATCCTAAGTTGCTACTTAAAATCTTCAAGTCTTAATTAATCAGGAATATCTCAATCTAGACCACAATCGTGAATATTAGTAAAAATACGTGATAAAAAAACAACCAACGCGTGAGCTTTCTATGAAATCTTACATTTCGGTGGCCTCGTGCTACACTAGCGCCTCTAGCGGCGAATTCACACGCGAGTTTCATACAAGCCTGTTTATCTTGCCTTTTTAACCAGCTACTTTTCAGGATGTTAGGGTTGTTAGCCTGCTAGCCCTATAGGCTTACCGTATCGTTGGCCCACCACTAGGCACGCCACTCAATATAGTATTGAAAGACCATTTAGTGGCCTACTGTCTAAAGTTTAGACTCTAAACTCTTGACTGAGAGGACCTATTTCTGCTAACCATTTTTAGGCCGTAGAAGTTACATTATTCGATGTTTTTTTTGCAAAATAACTAGGGAAACTTAGTACAAGTGTATGAGAAGTTCTGTTCATTATTTTCGAAAATGTGAAGATCTCTTGGTGTACTATAGACCAAGAGATCAATATTGTTAATATTTTTTAGGTGTCCTTGTTGGTTCAAGTTAGTTGGACATGCCATCTTTGGACGTGCGAAGACTATAAATTATCTTAAGCAGTCTAATTTATAATCAAACATACACAATAACAAATTAATGTAGTACCTTACCAGCTACGTCATGGTACTTTGGTAAATATTCTTCGAATAGTAGGTGTACTTTAAGGTACATCTCTACCTAACCCTTCCGGGATAAAAGGTGTGCTGTTATTCGACACAAAAATAGTAGATTTATCGTAGAATGTTCACACGAAACAAAAGACTGGTGCAGTAGTTAGTGTCAATAGTAGATTATACAACAAGTAAAAAAAAGGGTATGTAACTAATTTAATTAGAGGGGCAAAGTTGGATCCCGAGAGCAGCGAAGGATTCTAGAGTAGAATCCCGAGCGTAACAAGGGATTCTAGAGTAAAATCCTGAGCGGAGCGAGGGATACAAGAACCGAGGTAAATTTTTTTTTTCACGAGTTGTGTACTCTACTTTTTACCATTGACTGCGAGAAAATAAACAGAAGTATATTATTTATATTTCTCGTGGGTTAATAATAACAACCACTCGGGTCGATCTTCAAGGTTAAGCCGGGCTTACCAAAGTCGGTCTGTGGATGGGTGATCACTAATTCATTACATACCGACTTTCCTCCGTGCCTCGGAAAGTACGTAAAGCCGTTGAGCCGGCTGTCATTTGTATTTCTTTGACAGTCGTTACAGGTAATCAGTGGCTCGAAAGTCTGACAACCAGTCTTACCAAGGGGTACCGTATTACCCACCTAGTACTAACTGGGTTGTGTTCTGGGTCAGAAAGGCAGTCGCTCCATTTAAAATACTGATATTAAGTTGCACCCGATTAGACTGGAAGCCGACCCCAATAAAGTTGGGATAAGTCTAAGCAGATCGGGCAAAAATCCAGACTCCATGGAAGTTACTGAAAAATTCCCGATGGAAAAACTCAAGTCAGGCAGTCAGTTTTATAACAATACAATAATAACTAGCTTTATCGGGCTTTGATTTACGTTGTGGTCCCAAAGTATCTTACGAACACACAACTGGGATAAAAATCATCCTAAATGTGAAATGTCCCAAGACGCCATGGTGTGCCAAATTTCAGAAAAATTCGACAGACAGAGTTACTTTCGTACTTTTAAATATTAGTATGAATATTCTTCGGTAAGATTTAAAACAATAAGCAAAACAAGAAGCGAGTTGAAGATTTTTTGAGTTAAATTATTCATTTAATACCATTTTACTAAATTTGTGTTGTAAATCAGAATTCAGTCTCTCATCTATTTTTGTTCTGGGGTAAATAAATACCCAATTGTTTTCCTTTGTCAAAACTTTTTGAATATGACTTCAAACGCTTCCCTTCAGTCTTATACTTTGCACAGCCTTATCAATTACATTTTCTTTCATATACACTGCTTTCCTTTTCGGGGATAAAGTCCTTATTTAGGTTATTGAATCGATAATACAGGTGGCCTACCATGACGTCTTAAAGAAAGAGTAATTCCAGTGTGGGAAAGAGACAGAGCTATACAGGTCGTCTAGCGCCATCTCTTTCCCACACTGGAATTACTCCCGCTATAAGACGTCGTAGTGACCCCCCCCGATCTTTGATATTTGATGATCTGAGATCTTTGACAGTCTTTATAGGTAGTCAGTGGACCGAAACTTGGTCGGACAGAACCTTAAAAGTATCCTCAAATTATTTCCTATACGATTATTTCTTGTGTTATAGCCAAAAGTATACTATAAATTATTTAAAGATACGGAACATCGATTTGGCGCCTACGCGTGTCACAACGATTTGTTCCGGCACAGTGCGGTGCCGTTCACTACTACGTAGTATAGTATGTGTACACAGTATACTGTCTTTGAGAATTCGTTTCCAAATATGTATAAACAAATAATATGTGTTTATGGAAAGACAACTGTAATACCCACACATAAATGGTACATCTTCAAATATTTTCAAGATTTTCTCAATAGTGCTAGTCATTCTAATATCAACATAATTGACATTCACGTAAAGTTGATATTCGTTTAAGTAGAAATAAAATCAAATTCGAAACAAGGATTTAAATGGAGTTTGTTAATTTACTAAAATAACTAAGTGATAGTAAGTTGCGTAACATTGACTTTACGCTCAGTGCCTTCGTTTTTGTTCTTACTTGGGATTATCTCGCTGCATTAGAATATTTTTGTTTGATTAGTGTGAGTAGGTGTTAAAGCGCAGGCCACACCGCCAGCTGGCGGGCGGCGCGCGACGCAAACGACTCGTCGTTTCACCTCTTTTCATACTTTGGTTCACACCGCGAACTATCGAAAGATACGAACAAAGTATGAAAAGGGCGTCATTCGCGTCGCTCGCCCGCCCGCTAGCTGGCGGTGTGGCCCTCTCATAATCTGACTACATATTCCGAATTTTGTCTTTTTTATATTTTGATTTTCTACTGTGCTTAAATAGATAATATTGCAACTTTTTAAATATAATCTTATGAATTGAATTTCATCGTCATAAATAATTTTCATTAGTTTTGTGCTTCACTCGGTTCCGACTTACGCTTTTCATCACTAATTACATTTAGTCTAAACGTTTTTAAAACAGCAATCTCCCTCTGTTAACTTTAAACAATTGATAGGAACGGAGCGTTATTTTAAACACATTTACCAACAACATCCATTTATTTTCAGGCTACTTAACGCTAAATGTCAATGATTTGTTATGCAGGCGGACCAAAATCTGGTCCTTTTATCAGAAAACACGAACTACGAAATACTAAAATACTTTATAAAAAGATATATCTGTTATTTTTGTTACTGCTTTCAGGGGGCTTTCTATGTCGTCATAACGACTATGACGTATGTATTTACAAACAAAAAAGTATCTATGTAGTATTATCAACTGTCTGGTGTCCACGACACAAACCTCGTAGCTTAGTGTGGCACCTAGATGGCGCTGTGTGTAATGTCCAGCGATATTTATTCATTTTTATTTTATTTTTTTTATAAAGCAGGAGTAATTCCAGTGTGCTTACTGGTCGTGTAGCGCCATCTCTTTCCCACACTGGAATTACTCTTGCTTTTAGACGTCATGGTAGGCCACCTGGTTCTTTTTATAGTAAATAAGTAAAACGTATAAATAAATACGTGAGTAGTATTAACATCGACCTGATTGATGACCTCAATAAGGTTCGCAACTCAACGAGTGGGTGTCGCCATGTCGTGCCGACTGTTCTTAGGACCAATCACAACTATAATTTTACAGAACTGCTTATTTATGGGAAATACGACGTAACTATATTATCTTTGATGTCGCCCTTTTTATTTCTAATAGTTTTATTGGGTTATCAATTGGGGTCGAAAACCGTTTTATGTCAATATGAAATTAGCATAAGGAGCCTTTAATGTTCCCAAAGCTGGGACTTAGGCCTCCTCTATGTGCGAGATAGTGGGCCGTAATCTATCACGCTTGTAATCCCAGAAGAGTTAGGCAGAGATGTCCGTAATAGTACACCGGACACCCACATTTCGCCAGTTTTGTAAGTCCATGTAATAGGGAGCCTATTACCATCAAACGGGCATAAATCCAGTCTCAGTGGCTGCTACTGACAAATTCCTGATGGAAAACCCCATAACGCTATGCCCGACCCGGGAATTGAACCCAGGACCTCACGCTAAGCAGTCGCGCTTGCGATTACTCGACTCACGAGGAAAAACGACGAATTTTAATACTCGTAAGATGTAATTAGTACTAATTAAGTACATTATATTATTAAAAAAGGTGACGATCAATAAAATTATCCACAATTGCCATCTGAGCCTTTAGCTAAATGCATTCTAAGTCGTGCCCGAGCTAGCTTGAAATTATCCGACGCTGAAATAAAAACACCGCCCCAGATAAAATCTTTAAACACTCAAACTAAACTGCTCTGAAAAACAAACGATTCTTCTGAAACTAAAAACACAATGAAAGTCTGCAATAGATTAGACTTAAACGCACTAATTACATTTCATTTTAAGCCCTGTTTGATCCAATTACATTTATCTTCATTTCGTAAAAGACTTGACACCAATTTAATTGAATTAAAAAAGGTCTTGTTCTCTTTAGAAACAGTTTTTTGTCCTGAAACATCGTGAGGAAATCGGCATGTCTTAGAACCAAACATTCGAAGACAATTGTGACATCCACCAGTCCACCACCCGCACTGCTGGGCTCTTGTGGAAGCCCACTATTTCGCTGTCAGAGAAGAGGCCTGTCTGCCATAGCGGTAACAAATGTTGCAACAGGGGCAAGCGACCATCATTTTCATTACCTTTTTTTGCGAGTGGAAATCCTCATGGATGTCCTCCGCCCGTAGGTGAAGGGGTATGTCGGTCTGTCAGACTCGTATATTGACTAAAACCACACGTTGTTCTTCGACTACTTTGGGACTTTGTGGCTGGAGTACTTGTACAGTTCGTCACGCTCGCCCGGTAAAGTTTTGGTCCACATAAACATGCGGACACTGACGCCGTCTGCTTTCGTATACGGCCGCGGTTCCTCATGCATGAGGCGCGCGCGGTCTCGAGCCTGTATCTGTTCAGGTGGCAGTCATCATTTTCATCAGCAACACTTGCCTAGCCTTTTCCAAACTGTGTTCGGTTCGGTTTCCAGTATGAGGGGCACAAAGAAAGGAGGAGGCTAAAGGTATACGTTTAAAGTTGACTGATAAGCCGAGTTGATTGTTCATTGCTTACCTGCATTGTGTCCATTAATGTTTGTCATAATAATGTTGGTTTTAGTGCCTAACTATAAATAAAACCTATTGAACAAAGGCGTTCTGAAAACACCGCTATAACCAACGGCTAGGATATATTATACTAGGTTATGGTTTTGCTATAAACAGCACCTTTGCTAGGGTATTGTTTGCCAAACTATGCTGTGCTGTATTGGAATCGAGAGGTCCCTCATCGAGTTCGATAGGAAGATATATATTTAGATTAGTTTATTATTATATTTATATGCCTCTACATCAATTACGATCACGGTGAACGAACGATACTCCAATACGTAATTCACTACGTCAGGTATTGTCAATGTTTTGACAACTACGTATGGCAAGACTAGGAGTTTCCCGCGACCTGCCTCGTTGGTCTAGTGGTCGCATGCGCGACTGCTGAGCAATGAGGTCTTGGCTTCGATTCCCAGGTCGTCAAAGTGTTATTGCATTTTTCCATCAGGAATTTCTCAGTAGCAACCACGGAGTCTGGATTTGTGTCCAGTTGATGGCAATAGGTTCGTCCCCTATTACATGGGACTTAAACATAACTTGCGAAATGTGGGTGTACTATTAGGTACACCTTTGCCTAACCCTTCGCGGGATTACTGGCGTGATGGTATGTTATGTTATTCGATAAGAGCAAAAAAAAAAATAGTTAGAAGGTTCTCCCTTGCATACATTACTGGTTATCCTTGTATAAACAAGAGCATAAAACATATTGACGCGTAAGGACATTCCACATGGATTCATTTTCAGGTCAAATCGACTTGGTATCTCGTAAATACATTATACTAAAAAGCTTTATAATATAAATCTAATCGAAAATAAACTCGCTACGTTTTAAGATTACGATAAGGATAATTTATTAGCGATCAACGCTTGTATTATACATTACATTCTTCTTTTTATCGTATCGATGTTCCTCCCATGTTACACGGTTTGGGCCCAGTAGGTGGCCACGTTTATTGCAGCGGCAGAGGCGCTGTTCGTCTGCTATTGCAATAGTGTCAGAATGGTCTATCATTGATTTAATAAGGCCCCTAGCCCACGGCGTATTGAAGCGCGTTCGAAACTCGTTTGACGTGCGTACAAAGGGTAATTCGTCTGCGCGGGGCCTTATTAAATCAATGATAGACTATTCTGACACTATTGCAATAGCAGACTAAGGCCCCAGGTCGTCAAGAGTGCAGGTAAACGGACACCTGGGACACTCCAGCAGGTGAGGCATAGTTTGTTCCGGAGAGTTGTTTGTTAACAAAGAACTTTTGCAACAATACTGTTGATAAAGTATAATAAATCGGTACAAGTAAAAAGTGATTTTCAGATAGAATACTAGAAAAGACCTCCCTTTTCATAACATCACGCTTGTAATCCCCGAAGGGTACCTCAGAGGTGTACCTAAAAGTACTCTCACATTTTGTCAGTTATGTAATGGGGGGGGCGGCTATTGCCATCAACCGGGCGCAAATCCAGACTCCGTGGCTGCTATAAATGAAAATGGTGCTGATGTTTATTCAGAGACATACATAACACACTTTTGGCAACAAAACCAAGACGGTACTACATAAAACAACATGTTCATTTGGACATCTATTCTGCATGCACTTGCACGTACTCTCTGTTTATTTATATTTTCGACAAATATGTCGCATCTAAAACAATCGCATGCGCAAAGCTGAAAAAATGTCGCCGGTCAAGCACATTTACACTTAATTTACATTTTGTTACTACCATAGATATAATAAAGAAGAGTGGACTGACGGTCGAACAATCATATTTATTACTTAGTGCATAAGGGTGTGCAGTGAATTCGGTAGTACCTCGTACGAAAATAGTGCATTTTCGCATAGTAGGTAAAAATCACTGCATATTTTGGAAATCACGGGTTATAAAGTGAGTGAATTTCATGAGGTAGACGAATTGGTAACATGATAGTCAGAGTAGTTAGTGTTCTTTTTCTACCCTAGATTGGAAACATCGTGAGGAAACCAGCATGCCTTTTTTTTTTTTTTCCGATGGGAAATCATCAAATAACCCCTCCCGCTCTGTGCTGAGCAGGAGGGAGTGTCAGACTTTTACTGACTAAAACCCATCCATGTTCCTTCATTTTCCCTTTGTGTTCCAGGGCCGCGGTATCTCTTTCGAACGGTCCCGCAACCCTGGCAGGTGTTTATCCTACCCTTTCGCTATTTTTTCCTCATCAACCAGTATGCCTGAGAAATATTTCTTGACGGCATGTAAAGCCAAGTCAGAGCCCATGGGCGGCCTAAATATTCTGACACCAGGTTAGGCACTAACCACACTATAAAGAAAGAACCTAGATGGAGAACTAGGAGCCAATGAAGGGTTTTTGGGAACTATCTTTTGATAACTACATTTTTTTCTCCACTGAATACGTTGCTTATCTTTTCCACTGGGAAGCTGTAGCCCTGTGTGTCAAATCAGCTGTTCACTTCCTGCTTAGCTACAGAGTTTATCGAACTCGTCGTCGCGCTTGCCGTTTACTACGTGCGTTTTGCCACGGCAACGATACATTACGTATGAAGAAATAAAACAAATCAAATTTATTAGACTCCCTTAACATTCCTGAAATTATTTCTTGTACCTGTCATCTTAGTATGATATACTGAATTCACCCCATGAGTCTGTGGAGGGCTGTCCCTGTCTGTTGGTAGAACAGAGGTTATGAGGGTTCTGTATGTATCGAATATTAGTAGTTAGTTCAGTGTAAAACTAACAAATGCACAACCTCGTAGTTTTGGTTCAAACTAGAATAGAATAAGTTAGGTGCTAGACTAGATAGCAACAACAGTGAAGATGGCGCTGCGAACAAATTAAACTTAATCTCTTTTATCATATGATTAAACATCACCATTAGACATCATAGATTCCTTTATATTCTGCCTTTTTAACGACATCAATTTGCCTCCAATCTCCGACCCCAAAAACAATTAAATTTAAAAAAAGGAAATAGGAAACGAAACGTAACTTACGACTCAAGGGCCCTGGCAACACTGTCCCGTACAGCCTGTATGTATAGTTGGGTAAAGACTAGTTCTACTTCATGATGATAATGAACTAGAGTAAAGTTATTTTGTGAATCCATTGAGTCCCATAGACAAACTTCCAGCCTGTTTTTATCACCAGTACAGACATTTACAACATTTCAAAGCCTGATATTTTCTTAAGGTATTCTTGCTTCGTCTTAGCTTGTAATTTTAAATTTGGTTATGGCAGCACGGATGTTGGCGACGTTGAGCATGCCTATTGAATAAACATCAGGGTCCAAGGTTTGTCCTGAGGCCTTCTGTGTCAGAACCTGAAATAAACTGAGACGGTTAACGTTTCTTTGTTATTGGGTTATGGTTGGGCCTGATGGGGTTGATATTATATATTTTTAACGAAATAACAACTTTATACATGGTTTAAAAGGGCTCATCACAACCGTACAGTTAGGCGAGTAAATTGTAGATTAAAAAAAAAACAAAGTCTGTAAAAAAAAAGAAACATTCACCTAGAATTCTGTACTTACAATCAAACTAAGTAACACTGCGCAAAAATTATGGCTGACAAACAACTTTTGTTCTTTGGTATGAAACGGTTTATTGTATGCTGATAGATGCATTGAATAGCCATTGGGAGCCATAGTATTTTCTGTAAAGCACGACATGGAGGTCGGAAATAACCACACAGGAACGTAAGCCGGAGTACCGAGATTAAAAAAGTACCTGTCTTAAATCTAACTCGGGTGATCTCGTCTCTGTGCGAAATTGCGAAATTTCAAATCTGTTCAGCCATTAAAGCGTACAAAGGTAACAGATAGACAGCTGTCTGCCTTTGTAAATACCCTCCCTGTCTTTACAAATCGAGTTCTTTTGGAATTTATAATAACCGTACTATAAATAGCATTTTATTTGAAGTTTTTGGAGCTTTGACAGGCTACCACAACCTCTGAAGAGGTAATCGTTTGAGGTACAATACTCGTAGGTAAGTAAAAACGTCAGGGAATCTGAAATTGGTCCTTTGATACGACATCAGTATTAGTTTTTTCGTCTTTCGTCAGTAAGTCTTTATCATCGGTTGAGGTTATTGTCTCAAACATAAGAGGTAACTACTTATTATTATATTATATTTATGCGAAAGTTTGTGAGGATGGATGTGTGTTGTGTATGTGTCTTCATGTTTGTTACTCTTTTACGCAAAAAATACTGAACGGATTTGAATTAAATCTGGCACACAGATACTTCATAATCTAATGGTATATTTTTATCCCGGTATAGTAGTACGATCTCGTGGGATTATACCAAACTCAACGCGGGCGAAGCCGCTGGCATAAGCCAGTTAGATTATAAACACCAGTATCGTAATAAAAGCGTCAGTGACAATTAAAAAGTCATAACTCTCTTTTTGCGCTTCGCCGCAGTCGGGTAAAAAGATTGATTAACCACATAGTTATATACATAAACAAGAATACATTAAAATATAACTTCATTAAATAAAACCTGTTTAATAATACTCATTACTCGTTTTGATCAAAGACTGCGCTAATTATGAACAGTAATTAATAATTAAATTCTACTTAATTTGGCTCACGAAGGCGATATCAAAGCATCAGATTCTATGGTTAGGTGAAATTAATTGGCTCAATTAATTAAGCCTAATTACATTTAATAAATTGAATACTGGTTAAATATTTGGTGGTCGAGCAAGGAAATTAATTACCCTAGCGGGCTGGAGTCGCTTATTAAGGACGAATACTGTCTGCGATTATTGGTGTAAAATAAATCATCATAATCAGCCCATAATGTTCCCAGTGCTGGGACACACGGCCTCCTCTCTCTATGAGAGGGAATGGGCTATAATCCACCACGCGGGCCCAGTGCTTGGTAGATGTCACACGTCTTCGAATTTTTGGTGCTAGGACATGCCAGTTTCCTCATAATGTTTTCCTTCACCGTTTTAAGAGCAGTGTTGATGAAGTAAACATACAAAAAGTAATGTGCCTGCCTGGGTTCGAACCCACGACTTACTGCTCGTAAGTCGGGGCCGCCACCACTCCGCTCCGGCTCCGCTGTAAAAGACAGAAAACTTTATTATGAACTAGCTGTTGCGCGCGACATTTATCCGCGAGAAATTATTATAAAAATATGACTTCCATAGTTGAATCGGAATTTGTTGGAAATTTCAAGGGTTTTGATTTTTTTGCAAGGAATCCTAATCTTTTTTCTTAAGTAAAAGTAGTCTTTTTTTCGGATCGGAAATCATCAAATAGCTCCTCCCGCTCTAGGTTGAGCAGTTACTCCTTTTAATATCAGTTACCTGCTAGTAAAAGTCCTGACAAAATCGGTCCAGCCGTTTCGGAAATTAGCCGTTTTATAAACAGACAAAAAAACCGGCTAAGTGTGACTCGGACTCGCGCACGAAGGGTTCCTTACCATTATCTAAAAAATATATATCTTAATTGGCGTCAACTATGTATACACCCTTTAATTTTAAGTTTTTTTATGTAATGGATTTTTTCCTTTATTTGTGCTGTAAGGCCTTGCTTTTTGCCAAATTTCCTGATTCCTGGTCAAAGGCAAGTACCCTATAGGTTTTGTATCCCTTGTGAAATCGCATAAAATGCGACATAAACAGTCATATCTTTTGACCGCATTGACTTACAAGTGATTTTTTCACTGCTCCAACGGGTAGCAGACTTGAGAATTTGGTATTAATTTCAGCTTGATACCGCCACACACTCCTGAGAAAAAGGGTCTTGACAGACAAACGGACAACAAAGTGGTCCTATAAGGGTTCAGTTTTGCCGATTGAGGTACATAACCCTAAAAAGATTTTTGTTTTGTTACAACTGCCGTATACGTGTACTTTCATAAGCATTTAGTAAAAATATTTACCATGTTTACTGATCATTTTGAGTTCCCGATATTTCGGCGCTGTTCACGGATAAACCCGAAATATCCCGTTTCTAGTGTTAATGATAATGTTGGTGACCATGTCAGGTTAATAACGTATACTCGTATTCAGTAAAAAACTGTTATTTAGCAATTACAAACAGACACTTCGGTATTATTTATTTGTATAAATGTGCAGATTAAAAAGATATCTGTTTAGTTTCTAGATTGCAGACCGACAGCATTGAGGTTATTAAAATAGAAGGCTAGATTAACTCGTATTCAACGTTCCGGGTTTCGATTTGATTTTTGATTTTGAAATGGCATTAACGCAAGCTAAGTTTCAAGTCCCATGTAATAGGGGGCGAGCCTATTACCATCAATCGGTCACAAATCCAGACTGCTGCTGGCTGCTACTGAGTAATTCTTGCCCACTAGACCATC
The DNA here is from genome assembly GCA_947578425.1 of Eugnorisma glareosa. Taxonomy (NCBI): domain Eukaryota; kingdom Metazoa; phylum Arthropoda; class Insecta; order Lepidoptera; family Noctuidae; genus Eugnorisma; species Eugnorisma glareosa. The sequence continues at coordinate 9,303,646 of OX387960.1, read as the reverse complement.
GAGGCAGTTAATTATAAATAAATTAATTAATCAGTAAATTAACGTAATAGTAGTATCAATTTATTTTTATTATTAAAGTCAAACCTCAATGATTTGTTTGAAACCAAATTATGTAACACAAAAAACTTGACGGCACTATGCATAACAAAAACCTGTGTCAATTTACACATACTTTACTCACTTAGATGGTTTATAAAAAATATGTCTGGGCATTAAATTAGAGACGACATAATTTAGACATCTATCTATTTTTAGGGTATGCAAAACTTGACATTAAAATAAAAACACAAGTTTTAAAATAAAAACACAAGTTGCCATGCTACAGTTAGTTGTATTGAGAAACTGGAATTCAGAATATTTGTAGCCAAATGGAAACACCGATTTACTTGATACTCGTATTCAAGATCAAAAGACCATAAAACCTAGGACGAAAGATGTTCCTTGCGACCTTGTATTATATAAGTTTCTTTATCATGATGATCGATCAAATCAAATCTACCGAGGCTTTGAACCGAACGTCACCCGGGTCGGTAGTATGGTAGATTCGCCTCTTTCTGGAGAGTAAATCTCCTCGTTCTTGACGATGTTCGCAATTTTTAAGGCGGAAGCGCCAGGGTACTCCGCAAAATTCAATGATAATTCCGATATAATCTGATTCAATGATTATTTCATGAAAAAGTCATTAAATGGGGTTAAATGAACTTACGAGGATTGTATTAATGATTATTACTCTGTGAATACATACGTGTTATGGTCGTGAATCATATTTTAATCAACAGTGTCAGATTGTATGACACTGACCTGCAAATTACAAAAAAACTTAAGAAAATTTGAATTTTGCGGGCTAGCCTCTTCCACCTTAAAAGAAAAATTTAATACTTACTAAGTACTTATAAAAGGCAGGCAATGATGGCCTAGGAAAATCGTCTATCTTCACATAATCCTCATGACAAGTTATAGGTATTCATTCAAATGCGCGTAATTGAATAACTAAAATTGTTATCGAAATAATTTATCTTTAATTGGTTTTCTAATCATGTTTATCACCACCAAATAATTGTAACCAATTAAAACATCGATGAGAGGTTTAAATTGATCGATTATCAATGTTACTGTGGTCACGAATTCCGAGGTCAGCAAAAATGCACATGGTGTGTCACTGGTGAGTGCATCAGCACTGAGAGGCTAGACGAAGTAACATTGTGTGAACGATTACTATGATGGAATACTCAAAAATCTATTGAATTGACATAAGCGACCGAAAATCCTGTTCAAAGTTGTAGAAGGTTTCTGATCTTTTCAACACGTGGTTTTTTACCAAATTTTTAATTGATTGATTTTTGATTAACTATTGGGCGATTAGGTTACAGCTATAATGGCTGACCGATTGATGTTGCTCATAGATCATCTATAAATTTTAATAAAGGGCTGCCAACGCACAAATGCTGCACGCTGATTAGCATACGATTCGCGACCGTAACAAATATGGCTTTACCGAGTTATAATCATTAAAATCATCGATTCAACCCTGCAAGTTCATTTCACACCATTGAGTGACTTTTTCATGAAATAGTTATTCAATGGGGTTAAATGAACTTGGAGGGTTGTATTGATGATTTGAATGATTATAATTTTTTAACTCCATACGTGTTACTGGCGCGATTCATATTTTCATCAAAATTTCACCTGACACTGACCCGCAAATTGCGCTTTCACCTTAATACTACCTTCTAGTTTATTTGACTTTGTCATGAAATAGATTTTAATGATTATAATTCTGTAAATACGTACGTATCACGGCCGCAAATCATGTTTTGTTCACCATACAGCCTGACACTGACCGGCAAATTGCCTCCTGGCGCTTCCGCATTAAATGAATTCGAGATCGTAATTGAGTACCGTATGTGATTCCAATTGACTCTTCACATTTGTGCGCACATTTAAACTCGTTAATGGAACATCACCCGTACCGAATAAGCACCTGATAGAAGTGATAACACTTGTTTTTTCATTATTTGTTGATAAATTAAATACACAATTCTCCGTAGTATCTTATGTAATAATAATTTAACATACAAGTTTTTGTTAAAAGAGTTGAAGTATAAAGGGTGTACAACAAGACCCTTAACGAAGCCGAAAGCCACTTGTTCTCCTCGTCATTGCGATATTTTTTTTTGTTCTAGGCCATACCTGGGAACCTTCTAGTTACGGAGATATTGGGGTCAAAGTTCCAGCGTTTTCACAAGTTTTTTCTTAAGATTTTTCCTCGACCCCCGCACTATTCAATCCATCCATCAGCACAATATTTTGAGTGCGTTACATTGACTCCTACCGTAAAACGTGATTTTACACCCCAAAAAAAAAAGTCGTTTCCCAGCAATAATTTTTGCGTAAAGTTACTTAGTTTGGTGTACAGAATGTTTGGCTGACGACTTCGTGAAGGGTTTTGTTGTCGTCTCCGTGTATTTTCGAGATATGCTGAGCAAAAGGGCCCGGATTCAATTCCCAGGTCGGGCAAAAGTGTTATTGGGTTTTTCGATCAGGAATTTCTCAGTAGCAGCCACGGAGATTGGATTTTTGCTCCGTTGATACAATACGATCGCCCCCTATTACATGGGATTTAAAAATAACTGGCGAAATATGGGCATATAGTTAGGTACACCCTTCGGGGATAAAAACGTAATGCTATGCAAGAGAAATATCCAAGATGCCTCTCCACTCTCCGGGTACCAGGCTACATACTGCCTATCCGTCAAACAACGATCAGTTTAGCAGTTCAGGAGTTAAAAGGAGGTATTCCATGAAGCACACCCAAACGAAGCACACCCAGACGAAGCACACCTAAATTATTCCACTTAGCACACCCGTAGGTGGGCTTCAAATAAAAATTTAAAATAATTAATTTCCTATTCCACGAAGCACACCTACGAATATCACTCGCATAGTGCGGGGACTAAGAAATAAAAATGTCGATAGAAGAAAATATTTATTATTTAAAAGATTAACTTAAATATCGAACATCTTTCAGTTTCATTATAATAATGTGATACAATACTTGTAATTTTCATAATGTTCATATATAAATCCCATAGATAAGACGTATACATGATGCGCTAATAGTCAACGCGTGCGCCCGCCACTGAATTCCCGAGCCAACCCGAATTTAGCCGAGCGTTTCCGGAACTTGTTTACATGCTTAGTTCTCATTACACTATCGCGACGTCACGGGCTGAGTGTATGCAATTGTGCGCCGGTCTTGTTATTGTTATTTTTTCTGTTTTTCGTGCAATTTATTCAAACAAAATAATGGAGCCGATGGCAGGTCCAAGTAGTAGAAATTTTAACCCATCTATTAATTACGTACTTGGCCGGAAGGGGACACAAGTGTTAGTATATAATAACAAACAATATAGTAAACACAAGATTTATAAAAACGGTAATGCCTTGTGGCGGTGTATTAAAAAAGGGTGTAATGGCTTACTTACATTAAGTAGCATGGAAGAAGTTGTTAAAATAAAGGAACATAAATGTGCCTCAAACGTTTTGGAGACCCAAATTAAGGAAGCAATGCATGAACTCGAGCAGCAAGTAGTTTCCACCATGGAGCCCATTCCTAAAATCTACAAGCAAAAACTTAATGATACATTGGACCGAGGATTGAATTTAGTCAGTGATATGCCACAATTTAAAAATGTTAAGTCCGGCCTCTACAATAAGAGAAACAAATCTCTCGGTGTAAATAGATTGTTTGCGAAGTCACCTATAAATGTACAAGTAAGTAGAATTAATATTTTCTTAGAATATTATGAAAATATTGAGTCATGGAATCTATGTTTTTTTTTTATTTGAACGTTATTGTAATAAAATAAAACTCAAGAGTTAGCTAATATCTTAGCAAAGAAATTCGTGCATGCCATTTTCAATTCTATTTTAATGGGATAAGGTTGATAATAATATTTGATTTCACTTTGAAAAGACTTGTTTTGTTAATGTCGTGATCAGTTTTTCAGTCGCCAAGAAAGTCACGGGTGTTTCAAAGAAAGTCATTTGTTTTACCTTACTTTCTTCAATATGTGCACAGCCTATGTATTTATATGTAAATATTTGTGACAATAAACAATTATTATTATTATTTATTTTAGTACAAATGATTTGAGAGAAGTATTTATTTGATATCCAGGTACCTCAACCGTTTCAAGATTTTGTACTAGCTGACTATAACGACGGAAAAACAAGAATACTTTTATTTGCTACACAGAAGAGTAGACTGGAACTTGAAAGCTGCGGTCATATATACTGCGACGGAACTTTTAAATGCGCGCCTAAACCATTTCTTCAAATTTACAGCATCCATGGTGAGGTTAAAAATATCGTTAAACCTTTAGCCTATGCTTTATTACATAACAAAAAAAAATCGACCTATAAAATATTATTCCAATTATTAAAAACAACAATACCCAAAATGCAAGTCAATGTTTTCACAAGCGATTTTGAGGAAGCTGCCGTCAGGAGTTTTACAGCAGTATTTCCTAACGCACAGATAATGGGATGCTATTTTCATTTTAAAAAAGCAATAAAAAAAAAATCTAGGGACTTAGGTTTAGATAAGAATAGCATACATAGAAAACATGTTGCCTTATGTACGATTTTGCCACATTTACCGCTGGAAGACTTGGATGAGGCCTGGCTCTACATCATGAGCGAATGTCCTCAAGGAGAAAGTATTTCTAGATTTAACGATTACATTGTAACTCAGTGGCTCGAACATAAGTTATGGCACGACAAATGGTCGTGTTATAACGTAAAAAATAAAACTAATAATTATACAGAGTCTCATTACTCTGAAATAAATAAAATTTTCAATAAAAACAGAGCCATAAATCTGGCAAAACTTTTAGATTGCTTCCAAAAAAATTGCAATAATTATGCCGAAATTAGAGTAAAAATGGGTTTTTCAAATCATCAAAAACATGCTGAAATAAAAAATAATATAATCGAAAACACAATAAAAGATTATAAAAATGGCTTAATTTCAGTTGGACATTGTCTAGAGAAATTAAGATTCTGATTAATAATAATTTATTTAATTGATAAGTTTAGATACTAAATTGCCCATTTCTTCAAGATTATTTAAGAATCTTAAAGATTGTGATTTGTGATTTTAAACAGTCTGTGATTTTACATAAAACTAGAGTATTTTTATTATTAGTTAAGTAGTAGCTATAAGAAAACATCAACATAGATCTCTATAGAAAACTATATTTACAATGTTTTTGATATTTGTCCAAGTTTTTATTGTGATTATGAAACAATCTGTGATTTTTTATGTTAAAGTAGAGTATTTTTATTATTCACTAAACACGTAGCTATAATAAAACTTCAACATAGATCTCTATGTAAAACAATATTTACAATATTTTTTATATTTGTCCAAGTTTTTATTGCAATTATGAAACAATCTGTTATTTTTTATGTTAAAGTAGAGTATTTTTATTATTCACTAAACAGGAGCTATAAGAAAACTTCAACATAGATCTCTATGGAAAACTATATTTACAATGTTTTTGATATTTGTCCAAGTTTTTATTGCATAATTATGAAACAATCTGTGATTTTATTAAGAGCACAAAAAAGGAAAATAATAGAAAAATAGTTAAAAACTAAAAAAATTTTTTGAAAGATAATTATGAGACAATCTGTGATTTTAAATAGTAAGATTACAAAAATGTCAAATTTGTGTCACATTATTATAATGAAACTGAATGATGTTAGAAATTTAAGTTAGTCTTTTAAATAATAAATATTTTCTTCTATCGACATTTTTATTTCTTAGTCCCCGCACTATGCGAGTGATATTCGTAGGTGTGCTTCGTGGAATAGGAAATTAATTATTTTAAATTTTTATTTGAAGCCCACCTACGGGTGTGCTAAGTGGAATACTTTAGGTGTGCTTCGTCTGGGTGTGCTTCGTTTGGGTGTGCTTCATGGAATACCTCGTTAAAAGACAGACATAGTCAAATTCTCATTCATAATATTAATACAGACTAGCTTATGCCCGCGGCTTCGCCTGCGTGGTGTTCCGTAATTGTCCCACAGGATAGTACGATCCTATGTGTGTTAATCCAGGTTATAAACTATCTGTGTGCAAAATTTCATCTTAATCCGGTCAGTGTTTTTGCGTGAAAGAATAACAACATCCATCCATCCATCCATCCATTTTCACAAACTTTCGCATTTATAGTATTAGTAGGATAGTTGCATTACGGGTTCAATAATGATATATGATTGACACAAAAACATAGCCTTGATCTGTTTAGTTAATTGTGTATCCGATCATAAACCGGTTTTCAATTAGATTCGTTAGTGGCTCTGGCCATAATGGCTGTTTTGTAGCGAACTGCATTGTGTTACCAAGTATATTAATTAACGTATTGTAAAGATCCCTCTCGGAGGTGAAGCCACCTCATCACCTGCCTTGTAAAAGAAAGAAAGAAAAAGTATTTATTAGCACGCACAGGACAAAACATTAAACAAAAAAAAATGGTTACAACAAAAGTATAAAAGTAAATAATAAAACGAAAAATTAAAAAAAAACAACGAAATCAGTCCTGTACGAAGCCAAAACGCCCGAACCACCAAAGGTACCAACTATGTTGGGGTAGGCTTCCAGTCAATACCAGTATTTTACATGAAGCGACTGTCTATCTGACCTCCACAATCCACATAGTACTAGGTAATACGATACCTCTTGGTAAGACTTGTTGTCAGACTTTCGGGCCCACCTGTAACGACTGTCAAAGATCTACAAATGATAGCCGGGATTAACGTGCTGTCCGAGGCATTGAGGAAACTCGGTTTGTAATGGATGGTCACCTATCCACGGACCAACCTAGGCAAGCGCGGCTTTACTTGAGGATCGTCCCGAGCGTTTGTTATTATTAAGCAAGAGCCATCGAGGGCCGTGAATAATTTTACAGCGACTTCCGACAGAATTTATTTATTTCCGGTAGCTTATATTATCATTGTAATACAATTTTGACTGTTCCACCATTATCGCTGATAGATTGTCACCTTGCCTAGAACCTCAGGATTTTTCTCTGTAAAAAGGAGTAAGCAAGCAGTATATGAAATCAAAACTCATTTATTCGTAGGCTGATGATTAGCACTTTGTAAACGTCAATTGCAAAAACGGCCGTCCTTCGCCACTTCCTAGGTCTTAGCTGGGAAAATGAAGTGGTGGAACTAACTCCCCAGCAACACACATTAAACACGCCAGTCCAGTTAGTGGATAAATGTTTTTGGCTCTAGACAATTGCTCACAATATTTTACCACACCATTTTGAAACAAAGTATACCTGGTGGTCTACCATGACGCCTTAAAGCAGGAGTAATTCCAGTGTGGGAAAGAGATGGCGCTACACGACCTGTATAGCTCTGTCTCTTTCCCACAATGGAATTACTTAGTAACCCCTCTGACCGTAAAACACTGTCAACAGTAAAGTTCCTTACTAACCTAATTCATTTATTACTTTCCTAGCGGTGGCATAAATAGAGGAACTTCCTTTGTTTATTTCCTTTGTTAGTAAAAAAACTACGTGTTTTTAGCTGGAACCGGGAAGTTTGCGAGGCTCTAGGGAATTGCCGAACTGGATACCTTTTACCTTTGTCTGTGGTCCCTAAGGAGTGATGATGTCACGCGATTAAATAAATACTTAGTGGGGAAAATGTTGTTCAGTTCATTCATTTATTTAACTTGTTTGTGCTCATTGATTAGGATTGGGAACCCCATTGTTTTGATCAAATGAAATTTACATCCGGGCAGAGGTTTCGTTCTCTTATCATATCTAAAGGATGTAACAGGACCCTTAAAGAAGCCGAAAGGTAGATAGATAATATAGATAGATAAATCATTTATTTGGTGAACACAAAAGACACAACACACGGAAGTACAATTAAATTATAAAATTTACATGAACATTCTTTAAATACCTATAAAAATAAAAAACAAGGTGCCAATTTGCAAAAAGGAAAACATAATTTATGAAATAAGTATGGTAACACCATGACAAACTTCAATAAAATAACGAGTATTTAAACAAGGTGCGGTGTGCGCCTCAAGGTTGCACCAAAAAGGGAGTCCAGCTCAGCATGTGTCAGGCATGCACCTGACGCTGATATTCTGTTGGATCCCTGTAGTGACATACGGACGTCGAGCAGACGAGATAAATTGGCTCGAGATAAAAGGCACTTGTTCTCTCCGTCATTGCGATAAAATTTTTGTTCTAGACCATACCTGGGAACCTTCTAGTTACGGAGATATTGGGGGATTCAAGATGTAGGATTTCAATGAGAACACCCCACCAAAAATTCTAGTCTGTGAGCGAAGATGGAGGCGTAGACTAGTTACAATAATACAACAGCAAAATTCGCTATACACGGTGTAAACGGACCCTTCAGCCAAGCATTCTGTGCATCAAACTGAGTCATAAGTTGGAACTTTGACCTCTAATATCTCCGTAACTAGAAGGTTCACAGGTACGGTCCAGAACAAAAAAATGATCGTAATGATGGGGAGAACAAGTGCCTTTCGGATTCGTTATGGGTCCAATTTACACCTTGTATGTTGTTGATAACTAAAGCTACAATTCAAAAATGATTCATAGATTTCTAATTTCACACTTCCTTCACGCTCCACTCGAGTTACTGTTACGTGTATAATCAATGGATTATACACTACTTGTGTGCGTACTATTTTCTATGCGGTATTGCAATAGTCACTATCGACATAATCGCGAGTATTGGTTACGTCACTAGCGTATCCGGTGTTTGGAATTAAATGAGCTAGAGTTGTATCGGGATATCGATAACAAGGCAATGTTTGTAAACAATTTATTGCTGTTTTTTTGTTATAAAATATCGTCGTATAGTAAATTAAATAAATGATGGCTATTGTTAGTTATTGATATCAGTTATTTTTGGATACAGTCAATTTGGTATACTATTATGTTATGTTAGACAAACAATCACAGACTCACGGAATAAGTAAGCTGAAGTGGTACTGGTCCGGCCATATTAGCCGCAGAACCGATGACCGTTGGGGTAGACGTGTTCTTGAGTAGAGACCGCGAATAGGCAAGCGTAAGGTTGACGCCATCAGGCTCGGTGGAGCGACGATCTTCGCAGGGTGGCTGGCAGCAACTGGATGAGAGTTGCCGAGAATCGTTTAGACGGGCATACGATTAAAGAGGCCTATATGTCCAGCTGTGGACTGTTGTAGGCGGATGATGATGAAATTAGACAAAAACATATTTTTAATTCGTTTTGAAAAGTCTTATCTTAGAAAAAAGACACCCTGTCTAGTCCTTAAAATACTGGTTTACTTTTAGATATGGTTGAGATGGAAAGTTGGTTCATATGACGTGTAAAATCACTCCCTTGACAGACGCTGGTGACTAAATCGCCAACCTGACTAAATACCCATCCCATATCCAATTATGTAAAGCGTGTAACAAGACCCTCAACGATGCCGAAATCCACTTGTTCTCCCAGTCATTGCAATTTTTTTTTGTTCTAGACCGTATGGTCTCTGCGAACCTTCTAGTTATGGAGATATTGGGGGTCAAAGTTCCAACATTTTCACAAGATTTTTTTTTAAATACAAGTTTTTAATATAACATTTGTCCTATAAACACCTCCACGACCCGCGTACTATTCAATCCATCCATCAGCACAATGTTTTGAGTGCGTTACATTGAGTCCTACCGTAAAACGTGATGATTCACCTCAAAAAAAAAAGTCGTTCCCCAGCAATAATTCTTTCGTAAAGTTACTTAGTTTAATGAACATAATACTTGTTTGACGTCTTCGTGAAGTGTCGTTTACACCCTGTATTTAACAACCACAAGCTAATTAACAAAGCAAAACCGCCAATCAATCTGTGGTTTATCGGCCACCTTTCGTATAATGAATATGGTCCAATCACCGACCTCCCACGTATCGGCCCGGTCAGTGTTGAAACGTTATCCTGGAGACAGAAGTTGTTGGGACTAGCTAACAGCTTCCTACGCATATCACTTACGTGATTGGTCGCTACATCAAAAGGAATTAGGCCACTTGTACGCTCGCGTTTTTCTGTGTCAAAACCTGAAGCAAAAAAAAATGGGCACGAAAATTCGTTGTTGTGTAATTATGAAAGAACAACGTTTCATTTGGCACAATTACTATAAATATACAAGGAATATATCTATACAAATAAATAAAATTGATGGGTCTGTTTGTAATATTAAAATATCAGGTTTTCACTGAATGCATAATGATATACGAAATAACAAAAACACATGTTTTTAAATTTTTGTCTATGTGTCGGCCTATCCGTCTGTCTGTCTGTTTGTTCCGGCAAATTTCCGAAACGGCTAGAACTATTTTGACGGGACTTTTACTGGCAGATAGCTGATGTTATAAGGTCTAACATAGGCTACTTTTATTTTAGAAAAATAATTAGGGCTACGTGCCAAAAAAAAATTGACACCAAACAAAATTCAATTGATTGAACAATATTCGATGAAAAACGAAAGTACCATATTTAATTTTTATTTTTATTCACGCGAACGACGGTCGCGTGCAACAGCTGGTTTTAAAATAAAACTTACTTAAAAGAAAAATGTATATGTAGATGTGCCTCACGGCCGCGCCATAAATGGACCCTCCATTTCAGCAATAATAATGCTGTCTGACGCTGAATTTCAAACGAACCTCTCTAATACGGTTGATTGGTGTGTGTGAGGGTTATATGGATGACTATAATAGTAGAAGTTTGCCCACAGACACCGAGTACAAACCTCGCCCAAGTGATTCACACAAGACGAGGATGACACTACATTTTCAAGGCGAAAAAAACACGTGTGTAAAAACAGCCTATAACCGTACAAAATATACCTTTGTACCTTTTTCGTCAATCACATTGAGTGGGATAAGGTTTGACCAGATTTGACCTATATGGTGCGGAGGGTAAATAAATGCCAGAGAGCGCATATTTACATCAGTTTATTTTTAAACGTTGAACGCACCAAAAAAAGTGTAATGTTTTTAATTTTTCGGTTTTAAAACAGATTAGCTCTTATTCTTCTTTCGACGCGTAGTCAAAATCTGAAGTAATATCGCCATCTTGTTTTTACCCGACTACGACAAAGCCGGACCGGTTATGACTTTAACAGTCTCTGTAGGTTTGTAACATTTTTATGTTGCAATATAGCGCTAAAGTACTGAACCGAGTTTTCATTACATTGCACAAAACGTGTTGAAAAGCACCACCCTTGTCAATGTCATTTTAGCGCCAAAATACCCTTGTACAGCTATCAATACATAGTTACTTCTCTGACAGATTTCCTCAATATACGTAATAATGTTTCCAAAAAATATCCGTGGAATAATTAGATAAAACGGATTTATTTTTTATATTACTGCGTGTAATTATGTTGCCAACGCGTTTTACCAGTCTACCCACACCTGCATGTCTGTAGGTACTATTTATCATCGATATGACATATCCTTTCTTAACAATACCTCCATTACGAAGATATTAATATCATCGCAAAGTCCTCTCTTATCTTTTAGATAAACATTTTTCAGACGACTCTTATACATATCATAATACTGACAGCCGAAACATATCGATACTTCAAAGATCAAAGATCAAGATTTTTTAGATCAAAGTCTGAAAGCTATTTATAGTTCGTCCTTACTTTCTAGAAGAAAGATATTGATAATACTAGCTGTAGTCAGCGATTTCACTCGCTGTTTCTGACTTTTTTTCCTTTTGCTCGGCTCCTAAGGGTTGTAGCGTGATGTTAATCCTCCTAAAATCTGCCTCAGGAATGGTGCTACCAATTGCCCACAAACAAACTCTCAGACTTATCACATTAGTATGCAAGGTGTAAACGAACCCTTCACGAAGTGAACAAAGCGTACATGACACAGTAACTCTACGCAAAAATTATTGCTCGGAAACGACTTCTTTGTGGGTGAAAAAATCACGTTATAAGATAGACTCTGACTCTCGAGACAATGTAACGCACTCAAAACTTGTGCCGATGAATGCATTGAATAGTACGGGGGTCAGGGAGGTATTTAATGAAGGTAAAGTTATTATAACATTAAAAATTTGCATTTTTTTTTTTAAGTGAAAAAGTTGGAATTTTGACCCTAATATCTCTATAACTAGAAGGTTCCCAGGCATGGTCGAGAACAAAAAAATAAAAACCAGCCAAGTACGAGTCGGATTCGCGTACTAAGGGTTGCGTACCATTATCTAAAAAAATATATCTTAATTGGCGTCAACTATTGTATGGGGACACACTGATCGCAATAAAATAAATAACAAGAACCTTTCGGCTTTGTTAAGCGCATTTTTACACCAATTAGATTGCGTCTGTACTTTCCAGTCGACAGTATTGATAAAATAAACGATACCGTGACACTGTCGTGACGAATTATCGACCTATCTACGCAGTTACGATGCTCAGACTAAGGGAAAATATCGGATGATATGTTTATTTGATAAGATCAACAGGTATCGGGAGAATCTCATTTAGTATGCATTAGGTTTCGTATACACGTCACGTTTGGCAAGTCCCTTTCCTAGATTGTAAGTAGTGATGTAAGCAGCTGTGAGATTTAAAGAGCGGTTTGTAGGAGTTCTTGGTAACCTGGTTAGCGCAAGGAATCGGACCAGGATAAGCTCGTCGTTAATTCCTGAACTCGGCAGTCAATCATGTTTGTCTTAAGACTTTGGGTAAACCCACAGATATAATGGGTAAATACAAGTCATATCCCAGATAAAATTCGGAATACAAATACGAATTACCTCGTAACTGTACGTTTACCTGATGCAATACCATCGTACATTTTTCGACACCATACATACATAAACTCACTCCTTTGTCTCATCGGAGTACAGAACGCTAGGATGTTACAACCCCCAAATTGCAAATAAGAGAATTTCGCCTGTGGACGGTTAGCTATGGGCTAGCTCGCCGTCCGTCCGTCTTATGACGACAGGCCGTGTCGACGGCGCGTTCGTTTTCCACGCGCGCCTCAGAGAGAGTCAGCAAACAGGAAGGGGTCCGAAAGGACTGATGCTTGCCAGGGTTGCGGGACTGTTCGAAAGAGATACCGCGGCCCTGGAACACAAAGGGCAAAGGAAGGAACATGGATAGGTTTTAGTCAGTAAAAGTCTGACACTCCCTCCTGCTCAGCCCAGAGCGGGAGGGGTTATTTGATGATATCCCATCAGAAAAAAAAAGGCCTCGGATTTTACGGATTCATGTGCGTATTGTATAATTATCACTTGATTCCGTGAAGGAAAATATCGTGAGGAAACAAACATGCCTGAGAGATATCTTGACGGCATGTATGTCGGCTTAAACACCAGTGGTCTAAAATGGACTTTCTGGTCGTAACCATAAAGACCATTTTAAGAATTTTAAATTTTAACGTGATTCATAATAATATAATGATTCTGATAAAGCAGCCATTGTAGGCCCATGGTTAGGCACTAACCACACGATAAGGAAAGAAGATTTAGAAATACCACAAAAACACACATAGGCTCTTCTGGTAATTTAGAACTTAATTATCCTCTTTGGGAGGCAATTTCAAAAGGTATACTCGCCAGTAATAAGATAGTTCCCATGCCAGCTACTTAATTAGTGATATCTAAGTGCGCTGCAAAAGATTTGCATTCAGTAATTGAGTTTTGATAAATACTCGTTTTTCTGTCCTTGTTCTTTGAGTTGGCTCCAGATTAACATAGGTGATGGTAAGCTATTTTGATTAAGGAAAGATGGAGAAGAAAATGTGAGTAAAAAATGGCGGAGTTGCTGGTAAAAATAACTCAGGATGTTTTACCGCTTGAATTACATTGACAGGAGAGCGTTGTATAAACATTTACTGTGAAATTATTTAGTATAGCTGTTACCCGTGGCTTTGCTCGCGTTTTGGTCGGAAATTATCCCACAGGCTCGTAGCCTATGGCACTCGGGGATAATGTAGCTTCCTATTAGTGAAAGATTTTCAAGAGATTACCCCCAACATCCTCACAAACTCACAAACTTTACTTTATATTGAAAACAATACCGGGCCCAAATCCAGACTCCATGGCTGCTACTGACAAATTCCTGATGGAAAATCTCAGCAGTCGAACTTGCGATCCCTAGACCAACGAGGCAGTCAATAATCTAGGGTGGTTACTGGGATTTTGGCGGAGAAGGCCTGATTCTCAAAATGGCAACAGAGTCGCAAAAGGATTAGTTCTCAAAATGGCAAATTCTCTAAAAGCCAAATTCTCTGAATTACCAATTCTCTAAAAACCTAATTCTCTGAATGCCCGATTCTCTAAAAGCCTAATTCTCTGAATGCCCGATTCTCTAAAAGCCTAATTCTCTGAATGCTCGATTCTCTAAAAGCCTAATTCTCTGAATGCCCGATTCTCTAAAAGCCTAATTCTCTGAATGCCCGATTCTCTAAAAGCCTAATTCTCTGAATGCCCGATTCTCTAAAAGCCTAATTCTCTGAATGCCCGATTCTCTAAAAGCCTAATTCTCTGAATGCCCGATTCTCTAAAAGCCTAATTCTCTGAATGCCCGATTCTCTAAAAGCCTAGTTCTCTGAATGCCCGATTCTCTAAAAGCCTAATTCTCTGAATGACCGATTTTCTAATAGCCGAATTGTCTGAATGGCCAAATCTCTAAAAGCCTAATTCTCTCAGTTCTAGTTTTGCTCCACGCGCCAATAGATCCGTGTCTATCATTAATGACGACACACTCACACGCGCGCACATATTGGTATAATATTTTGATATATCAATATTATCACTGACTGCTCATTTAAATCTAGAAATAACGATCCGATAACGAAACCCGCATATCAATCGGATAACATGTTTACCCTGAGTAACTGGGTAAACAAACAAGCCAATTATTTTTCGTAAAATATTATGGAAAGTATTTAGCGAACAGACGCGACGTGAAATACAAATATTTTTGATGACGTCGAAATAATAATGTTTTGTGAACAACTGTACATACATCTTTATAAATAAATAAAATTGTAGTGTCTGTTATAATTTCAAAATAACAGCTTTTTACTGAATGCTCATGAGAGTATACATGGCACATATAACAAAAAAAAAACACTTTTTTAAAAATTTTGTCAGTCTGTGATTGTTTTGGCTAATCTCCGAAACGACTGAACCGATTTTGACGGGACTTTTACTGGCAGATAGCTAATGTTATAAGGAGTAAGACTACTTTTATTTAAGATTAGCTGTTGCCCGCGGCTTCGCTCGCGTTCTGGTCGGAAATTATTCCACGGACATGTTGTAAATATACTCTATAGCACTCGGGGATAATGTAGCTTCCTATTAGTGAAAGAACTTTCAAAATCGGTTCAGTGGATCTAGAGATTACCCCCTACATACAAACTTATAAACTTACAAACAAATTTTACCTCTTTATAATATTAGTATAGAAAAAAGGGGTTCCTTGCAAAAATTATAAAACCCTTGAAATTGTTAACAAAATCCGGGTCAAACAGGGAAGTAAAATTATTATAATATTATCACGCAGACGAAGTTCGCGGGCAACAGCTAGTAAACAAATATTTATCTTGACGAACATAGACTAGGTACACTTGCACTCGTCTAATCTAAATGCTCACAGCCTACAGGGTATTAAAAAAATATTAAGTTGAAAATAGATGGATGTTTTTAAACGTTAATTTTATTTTGTCTGTAAATTTATCAGATACGAAACGATTGCGAATATGATAATATACCTAGACTAGACTGGAATAACATAAAATAATTTATAAGCGATCCATCTCTCGCATCCTCCCACGCAGACATAAGATTGATTTTAAGGCCATCCACAATTCTCATAATGTTAGTACTTAAGTAAGCTGTTCTCGTAAAACGTGTAGTATATAGACACAGCCAAAGACTAGAAAAAAAAAAAAAAAAAAAACTACTCTTTACATTACCAATTTTAATAAAGCTTGAACTTCATCATCTTTATATGTCCGATCCCAATTTGCATAATGGGTGTAAAAATCCTGGACCTGGTGGAGGTTGCGGGGATCCGCTGGATGCGAGTCGCACAGGACCGGTCAATGTGGCGACACTTGGGTGCAGGGGCGTGCCGTCCATAGAGGCAATTAGGCCTAGCCTACCCTACCATTCCTACCAACAACGCAACAAATGCATTTATTATAACTATATTAATAAAAAATAAAAAACTCCTGTTATAATACTTATAGCAACTTGTCGCAGCCGTGTGACGTAACTGATAAATACTACGACGCTCGCTCCCGGCCGTCTAGGCAAGGCCGCAGCCGGCCTAATTTCCATTGATAAATTTACGCACACTGATCGTTATTTTCGTGTATATGAACGGCACACATAGTAAATAGGGGCGTAAACTCCTGCGAGTGTACCTGGCTAGCTGGCCACTGATTGGCTGCCCCACAAAGTATTATCTGGGTAAAACGGTATGCAGTGATGCAATTATATTTGTATTGTTTTTTTATCGACAAAATAACAATTGTATTTTTCTTAGAAGCCATATTTGTTTCATGTGACTAGCAAAATTTATTTCGCGATCTTCAGTGTTTTGATTTTTATAATATCTGACGTTTGTAATTCGTTTTGAAACGTATAGTAGTGTAAATATTATTTGTTGTATTTGTTTATTAACTTAGGAATGGTGTTCTGTTGTGAAGTTTGCGCTGTTAGTGTGTTTGTTAAAAGTTAAAAACAGTAAGTATTCACAATCGTTTAATGATAAGATTCAAGTTGTGTCCAAAGAAAGATGTGTAGGTACCCGAATTACGAGAATTAACCTAAAATTCATCGTCATTTCAAATCAATCTTTCTTCTGTTTGCATTGTCAGTAAATCGTGATTTGAACCTTGATTAATGCGGAGTTCTTGTATTTATAACATTGGTTTTAATAGGCTTTTTTTAAAGGTTTGTTTTTCAAATATTCCGGATAGAAAACTCTACCTTTTTTTTTGTTTACAGCGCACTCTGTTTTTATTTTTTAGAATTTTTTGTAGCGGACCGACATCCTTCGTTCTTGTATTGACAGAATTCCATTGAAATTCCTGATATTTAAGCTAGATGGCGTTGTTTCTCATAAGTGAATATATCAATAGATGTGAGTACTTTGAGGGTCATCTTAGCGTGGCTGGCCTACCTTCCGCGGAGAACCACTGCACGCCACTGCTTGGGTGAGGCTTATGTGCAGAAGTGGACGTCTTTCGGCTGAAATGATGATTATGATGATGTGTAAAAATACCCTTAACGAAGCCGAAAGGCTCTCCCTGTCTCCCTGCGATATTTTTTTTGTTTTAGAATGGTCTAATGGTCAGGTATGGACCTGGGAACCTACTAGTTACGGAGATATTGGGGGTCAAAGGTCCAACTTTATAAATGCGTGTGTTTAATGTTATAACTTTACTTTAAATTCCTCCATGACCCCATACTATTCAATGCATCCATCAGCACAATGTTTTAGAGCGTTACATTGAGTCCTACCGTAAAACTTGATTTTTCTGAACAAAAGAAAGTTCTTTCCCAGCAATAATTTTTGCGTAGACTACTATACTACTTTGATGTACAGAAAGATTTGTTGACGGCTTCGTGAAGCCCCGTTTACACCTTGTATTTGGTCGGTGTAGCATGTCTTCTTCGTCCATATTTCTCTATTAGTCGTAATCTTAGTAGTCATCTCCTTTCTAGCTATATGATCTTACCAACCTAACAAACGGAAAAACCTTACTTCAGTAACTAAATGCAATTCTAACCTAGCAAATTCCGGGTAACATTCTACTTGCAAACAAACAAATTCGCGAAACATAAGGCCTCGTTAGATCTCATTAGCTAGGTGAGTTTATAGGCAGACTACTTTGGCATGATGCCAGCCATCTAGCTGCCTCAAGGCAGGCTAATGTGCAGAGGTTATGTGTTAATTAATGGCGATGAATAATAATTAGGTGTAACGCCATTTTGTTGTAGTGACCGTGTGTGGAATAGATCGATTGAACGATTGATTTTATCCAAACCCAGTAAAGGCGTTGTTAGCCTCTCTTTTTAAGGTGCTGGTCTGGATCAAAGAAATATCAAAAGTACGCCCCTAAGACGTGAATTTGTGAACTCAAGTCTGATAAACAATACCTACAGTACATAATGGTGTCTTCGAATATGCCTGTCGTCTTGAAGAAATTACTTAGAAATACTTTCAGAAAGATTCATCAATCATTGTGTTGTGAACTAAGATTAGAGACAAATATAATCTGTCGAAAATAAAGACTGGTTTGGTGGAATGGTTTCAGTAAAAACAGGCAGTTCAATTATAAATCTGTAATTGATAAATTCTATTCTTAAGATAAATTTTCTATGTTAGCAAACTCTATGATATTTTAATTATTTATGGTTAATCCGTATTTAAAATTGAGGGTACTGTTTAATCCTTTTAAAAAATGTTTGGTCCTAATTTTAAAGCGATTAGAACACTTTTTTTTACAAATTACCTCAGAATTCTGAAATATTATTTTCTGCTCGTTATTGTATCAGTCGAAAAATGCAGATCATTTATTAGTTTAATTGAAACCTGTGTGCGTTTATTCCTTTATAAACTGTTTTCTCTATCTTTGCAGTCCGGTAAATACGGCGAGGGCTACATCGGGTCATCCCGGGGGATGGCGGTGCACATACGGGCCAGAGGCGCGGGAGGTGAACGGGACCACACTGGCTGTACGTGGCCATTGCTGTCAGCAGCCGCGCCCAACGACCCCCTGCCCACGGAGCCATGGGTCGCGGTCATTAGGAGAGGCAACTGCAATTTTGAAATTAAGGTAAGGACAACATGTAGATTTGACTTGCAAGAATTTTTGCAACATTGGTGATCAAAGTGATCAATGTATCTGTTTGTAATATTAAAATAACAGATTTTTGCTGAATGCATATAAAAATAATTACGGCACTTACTCGTATAAGAAAATCACATTTTTTTCCATTTTTTGTCTGTCTGTCTGATAGTTCCGGCTAATCTCCGAAAGGCCTGAACCGATTTTGATGGGACTTAAACTGGCAGATAGCTGATGTCATAAGGTCTAACATACTCTACTTTTATTTTAGAATAAGAATTAGGGTTCCGTGTAAAAAAATAAAAACCCTATGAAATTGATAACAAAATCCGATTCAAAACGCGAACGAAGGTCGCAGGCCACAGTTAATTGTAAATAAAAGCTGTTGTGACGACTGTGTCGAAGTCTTAGTTTTCATCGACTAGTGATCTAGTCAGGCAGTGTGTAAGATATGTAAGTAGTAGGAGTTAAATATACATGTGGTAATTGTTAATAGATTACCATACTGTTGGACAAATTGTTATTAGGTTTTCCATCAGAGGAATTTCTCAGTAGCAGCCAGTCTAGATTCGTGCCCGGTTAATGGCAATAGGCTCGCCCCCTATTACATGGGACTTAAACATAACTGGCAAAATGTGGGTGTACTATTAGGTACACCTCTGCCTAGCCCTTCGGGGATTACAGGCGTGATGATATGTTATGTTATTGTTGGACAAAATCAGCGACAACGATGATGAAAAGTCAAAAATTATTGCATTGCGCAGGCTGCCAAAAAACTATACATGAACATGTCGACAGTCGTTTTAGTAATACGAAATGCCTTAAAATCGATTGCCACTTACCTACGCCATCTGATCCTCAGTGCTTCACAGTTTAAAGAGGGTGGTGTGTATGTAATTACAGAAATATTCCAACTTAATCTCTCTGGCAAGGCAACGCACTTAAATTTCTGTTCAAACATTATGACGGCTCGGAAGTTAGCTGCGAGTGATGGTCAGCTCAGGTAAACTATTCAAACTTTATTCCATCCGGCTCGAAACATCTAACGTAAAGCGGCGCAGAACACAATTTTAGCTATCAGTGGGGCGCTGAAGACGCATTCTTCTGGACTGCATAAGTCGCAGATAGTCACTCGCAACTAACTTTGCGAGCCGCCATAAAGTTTGAACAGAAGTATACAATGCCTCAACTTCACAAACCCAACGTTATAGTGGACCCTTAAGAGGCATGTAATTGAGTGACATGATATTCTTTTACCGCCATCCCAATTTCGTCTAACAGTTGCCTCTAACACCAAACTTGGACAGATTGAGGACCTGCAGCATTTGTTGTTGGATTGTGTCCACAACAGGCGCCAGAGGGAGTCACGTTTGAAAGAATTCGATTTAAATAGGCTTAACGTAGGATTAATACAATCAATTTTATCCCAACCGACTTCAGAAGGTGCAAAAAAGTTATGTTACTTAATAACAGACCTTCATCGGTGACTTCTATCTTCACCCCAAGTGTTTTATATAATTGTGTAACTAGTTATTATAGTTTTTGTGTTAATAATAAGGTTTAATGTAACAATGGCAAAAAGCACGATGGGGTTGACATATCTGTTTAGATAAAATACCCCAAAATAAATAAAGAGCAAAAAAAAAAAACAAACTTGGAAAAGGCATGATAAGTTCATTAAAGAGCATAGAAGGCACTGCTATAATCAGTTTTAGTTCTTAACACCTAACGAAGCCGGCTTCAGTCATGCTAATGCAATTAGCTGCGATACTCGTTAGCAAAGTTCTTGCGAATAAGGCACATGCAATGCGTGGGCCTATAATGCAGTGTTTATACACATATTTGCTGGTAATATCACGGATGTACTTTTGGTAAACGATTAGAAGGAAAACCGAGCCATTGCTAGCAATGGCTTGAACTAATTTTGATTGTCAAAGTTAATCGGGAAACATATAAAGATAAAACTATGCAGGTAGACCAGAATCGAGACGGGGAGATAAGACCTACTGCTGATGTAAGCTTGGTTTTCATAATGAAGCGCTTCTGTAAGGTGTAAACATGATGGGCGTCACGAAGTCGTCAACCAAGCATTCTGTACATCAAACTAAGTAACTGTACGCAAAAATTATTACTGGGAAAAGACTTTTTTTGGGGTGAATAATCATATTTCACGGTAGGACTCAATGTAACGCACTCCAAGCACTGTGCTGATGAATGAATAGTACGGAAGTAGTGTAGGTATTTAAAGTTATAGAGCAAAAGAATGATTATAATGAGGGAGAGAACAAGTGCCTTTCGGCTTCATCAAGGGTATTTTTACACCCATTATAATTATAGAAACTTTGTCGTTGAGGAAAAGATTCGTCTCGATTTGAGTTTCCAAAAAACCCCGCAAAATGTCGGTCGTTATAAAAACTTTTTTTTTTCTTGGTAAAAGGTTTACACTGTATGTACTACAGCTCCACATTAAGGAAACCCGAGCTGAGAAGAGCGTCACCAGTCTATCGATGACAGCATATTATATTCTTTTGTTTGTCTCAGTGAAACGCTCGCGGCAAGTACAGCCGCACTTAGACGCACACATGTATACCCTCAGTGTCAAGTTACTAACGACGGTAAAGTCAATAACTGATCAAACGTAGATACATTATAGGTACCTACATCAGTCTAGACTAAAGGCAATACACCCTTACAAGACGGCGACGATATAATGAACTTGTCACCAGCATACCGACCCGACTCAACTCGAATAATACTCCAGTGAATCGGTGACATGGCAGTACATACATTGATTTTACATAGGGCTGTATGTAGTTGTCTTACAAAGATAATTAATATGAAATAAGCTTTTTCTTGTGTCTTGGTACCTAATAGTAATTATGGAAGTTATTTCGTAAGTTTCTCATTCAGTTCAAACAGAGGCCCCAGCGAACGAAAGCGTGTGTACACATTCAGTGCCGGGAACCCACCTGGTGGGTTCACTTGCAATATGTATGGTGGGATGGCACATGCGCACTATGAAACGGGGCTGCACTCGAATGTGTTAAACGACACGTAAACACGAACAAATTTCACAACTATGTTGTAGTCTAGCAGGATGCAGCTGAATACCAGTATTTTACATGAAGCGAATGTCTATCCTTACCTCCACAACCCAATTACTGGGCAACACAAGACTCAAGACTGATGATGATCGAATCTTTGTTACATCGGTCCTCCTCTTATGTGCCAAACATGTCAATATGTTTCTGTAGCTCAGAAAATTGACAGCCCGTCGAAATTTTCGCGCTGGTTTACAATTTTTCTTTTTACTAATGTTGAATTGTATAACGGGCTGTGGTGTCCGCAACTCCACGTCCAAAGCGCGTATTTTGCTTGCAGTTTACTAAAGTTATTAACGAGTTGCAGTTATTTTTAGTGCAACTTAATATTGGTTATATGCTTAATAACTACGTATTTTTTAAAAGTTCATTGTATTCGCTCTTGTTGGGTACATCAGGCGTTGAAAAGACGTCTCTCGCGCCCAACGCGAATACGAGTTCTGTTTCAGCACTCTTTCCGAGGCAACAGAGGCTAAATCGCAAAATCTATTTAGCCACTAAAGCCCTTTATATCCTTTATTTTCTTAATCTGATTGCAATAAAATATATAAAATCATAGTTTCTGTCAATAGATGTAGAATTTACACATTTTAAAATTTGCTCGTTTTGTCCTCTAAAATAGACATACTTAAATGAGTTAAATGAGCCAAAACCTTGAGTTTAAACCTGAGGCATGTGACTTCGTACGCAGTACAGGTAATCCTAGGTTTAGTAGCTCAAAGCCTAGCTTTATAAAATCTTAGATTAAAGAAAGCAAATAAACAATTGGTAATGTAGACTGTTAAAAAATAATCTTGATTGATTAGCTAATCTACGCTTTCTTAATATTTAGGGATTAATTAATATCATAACGAGGCATAATACTTACAACGATATGAGAAGTGACATAAGAACATATGTAATATACACAACATAACATAAAATCGCGCCTATAATTCACGGGCTAGGCAGAGGTGTACCTAATAGAGGCGTTATATGACCTAAAAGAATGGTTTAGGTAATTTGATAAGAATGTTATGTAGTGTTTCTATTATTCTGTTGGTCACGTGTCCGTAATTATTATTTTTTAATTTATTTTAATTTTAAT
This sequence comes from Eugnorisma glareosa, assembly GCA_947578425.1. Classification (NCBI taxonomy): domain Eukaryota; kingdom Metazoa; phylum Arthropoda; class Insecta; order Lepidoptera; family Noctuidae; genus Eugnorisma; species Eugnorisma glareosa. The sequence goes on along the minus strand of OX387960.1, from coordinate 9,280,537 downwards.
TTATTGTAATTTTTAATTTATTTTGGATTTGATGCTATTTTTAATGTTTAATGACTTGCGTTTTTACTTTTTCTTTTATATAAAACTGACCTGTAATTGTTGATAATTATTCATAAATAAACTAAACTAAACTAAACTAGTACACCCACATTAGGTGTTTATGTTTTAAGTCCCACGTAATAGTGGGCGAGCATATTGCCACCAACCGGACCCAAATCCAGACTCCGTGGCTGCTATTAGGAAATTCCTGATGGGAAACCCAATAGCACTTTGTCCGTCCCAGGAAACGAACTCACGACGTCATGCTCAGCACTCACGCTTGCCCAACCAACGACCAACGAGGAAGTCAGTTAAGTAATTTAATTGACATATTTAATAGTGTCATATCTGTCCAGGCTTTTTTCAACTACGTTGGGGTCAGCTTCAAGTCTGACACGGACGGAGCTGGCTGACTACCAGCATATTACATGGAACGACTGCCTGTCTGACCTCCACACCCCGTTGTCAGTCGATATAATATTGTCCCAAGTTTATAAAAAAACAAATTAATGAACTCATATATCTTTATCCTCAGATAAACAGCAAGGATTATTTGTCGCACAAGTGTGTCTGATAGGGACGATTGATCGCAACTTCACGATGATAAGAGCTGATACTAAAATAAAATAGGATTCAATGATGTGTTGAGGCTAATATACAGGGTGACTTTAAATCTAATGAAAATCTTTTAGGACGCAAAAGTGCTCAACAAACGTTTTACTACGTGACCAAATGTGTAATAAAACTCACTGTGCGCTCTCTGCATACCGCTTATGCCTATGCGTGGCTACGCTACGGTATCACCACGTGGGGACACAGTGTGGATGCGTATGACTTTTTTATAGCACAAAAGAAATGCTTGCGAATATTATTTCAAATAATACCAAGAGATAGCTGCAAACCCCACTTTAATAAAAGAACAAATGTTAACTCTGCCCTCCATTTATATATTAGAAATTGCCGCTTTTGTTAACAAAAACATAAACTGTTTAATTTTGATAAGAACGAGCGCCACAAAGCGCTCAAATTCATTAATTCATTAATTCTACCAGTACCTAGACTACAAATTTTAATGTACAAAAATTGCCCAGAATATAGAAACATAAAGATATACAATAAATTACCTGAAAATATACGGTCCACGAGAACACTATGTGTATTTAAAGCTAGGCTAAAGTCATTGCTCTTAGAAAAATGTTATTATAGTATCCAAATGAAGAAATGAATGAAGAATTTATAGAAGATAAAATCTTAAAATAGAGTTTATATATACTTAACTAGCTGTTGCTCGCGGCTTCGCTCGCGTTTTGGTCGGAAATTATGCCAGGGGTATGAAAAATATATAGTAGCCGATTCTCAGACGTACTGAATATGCTTATAAAATTTCATAAAAATCGGTCAAGCCGTTTCGGTAACTAACATTGTGACACGAGAATTCTATATCTATACTAATATTATAAAGCTGAAGAGTTTGTTTGTTTGTTTGTTTGTTTGTTTGAACGCGCTAATCTGAGGAACTACTGGTTCGAATTGAAAAAATCTTTTAGTGTTAGATAGCTTATATATCGAGGAAGGCTATAGGCTATATATCATCACGCTACAATCAATAGGAGCTGAGCATCAACGAAAAATGTTGCAAAAACGGGGAAAATGTATTATTTCTGAGTGCTTTCGTTGCGTGCGCTGGTTAACCGGTTAAAGTTGCACAAAAATAATGTATGAGGGAATTATTCCTCTTAAAAATGTCTAAAAAAAAGTTCGCGAGAGCCCATGCCTATCTTTTAAGGTTGACTAACAATAACCATTTTTATGATTTTAAAATTTGGTCAAAAATTGTGTTTTATTTGCAAAGGTATTTTTACCGACATAGTATTAATCCTTATCAAAATAAATATGTTAGTCATCTTTAGCATTCAATTGTGACCAAAATTGCCCCTAACACCATTCAATTTAGATGAATATCTTAGGAGATATCACAGTTTTAAAATAACTCCGCATCAAAATAATAACCTGCGCGCGCTGCGAGGCGGGCTTCATGTTGTTGGGAAAACCAATGTGATTAGATTCAATGGACAAATATTGTGGAGAACTTAGAGAAGGTTTTAGTTTTTGTTTCATTGTAATCAGTGCTCTCTATCAAAAGATTTATGAATTTAAAGTGTTCAACAAGAACTTACCATCATTGTGTAAGATACATGCAACGACATCTATTGCACCAAAATGGTACTAATTAATAAAAATGTGCTCACAAGATAACTTTTAAATCGGCTGACCAGCTTTACAAAAAGTTCTGGTAGCAAAAAGTACTCTAGATTAGTCTACATGGCGCTATAACCCTGTAGAGTGTGTGTTCGATCGCTTTACATGCATTATATTTTAACGGTTTAATTTCGTGCTCGATAAATGGCGCTATTAATTTCACTCCATTTTCTGAGTCGCGGTGTTAAGTTTTCCGTGAAAGAATGACCCTCGCCCGTGTCAAATGTCTGAAGCTTGGTTTATTAACCAACGAAACAAAACGAGGAGGTTCTCAATTCGACGCGTCTATATTTTTTTATTTTATCTATGACCTGACCACGCATAACTTTTTACAGAGAAGTCCGATATGCATGATCTTTTGTTTTTTAAATTGAAAAATCGTGTTCGGGCTCATTTCCTTATTTTTCTTGATGAGAACTTTAGATCTAGCTGGAGTATGACGTCATCGCAGGTCTGACTATGGAGACGGAAGGCACTTGCAAGAGGTCCTCAAGAGTTTGCAGCAACAATAACGTGTTTGGGACTTTAGGCCTTGCTGAAGTATGACTGTCATCGACGATCAAACGATAGAGACAAATGGCAGTTGCAAGCGGTCCTAAACAGTTTGCAGCAGGTATAATGTTATTGGGCTCATTGCATTCGCTTTGATGAAAACTTTAAACCTAACTCAGTATGACTTTCATCGAATGTCTGACGATGGAGAAGGAAAACAGTTGCAAGAGGTCCTCAAGAGTTTACAGCATCTGTATCGTGTCTGGGCTCATTTCATGCACCTTGATGAGAATTTTAGACCTGCCTGGAGTATGTCTATCATCAAAGGTCTGATGATGGAGACGGAAGGCAGTTGAAACAGGTCCGCAAAAGTTTACAGCGTTTTATCGTGTCTCGGCTCATTTCAAGAACTTTGATGAGAACTTTCGTTCTAGCTGGTGTATGATTGTCATCGAGTGTCTAAAGATGAAGACGTAAGGCTGTCGAGGGTCGCGGGCCTGTGGACGGTGAGTAATGGGCTAGCTCGCCATCTGTCCGTCTTATGACGACAGGCCGTGGTGACGGCGTGTTCGTGTTCCACACGCGTCTCAAAGAGATGTCAGCAAACGGGAAGGGATCCGAGAGGAGCGAGGCCTGCCAGGGTTGCGGGACTGTTCGAAAGAGATACCGCGGCCCTGGAACGCAAAGGGAAATAGAAGAAACGTGGATGGATTTTAGTCAGTACAAGTCTGACACTCCGTTCCGATCCGTCCAGAGTGGGAGGGGTCATTTGATGATTATCCATCGGTAATAGTATATAATAGGGATTTACTCCTTTTGAGAGCTTCCGTTGTGCGTGAACGGTTAAAGTTACGCAATTATCATGAATTTCGGAATTGTCCCTCTTAAAAAGCTCTAAAAAAATATCCGCAATGGCCATATGTCTAACTTTTAAGGATGACGCACACTGTCTCTAACCTCTCTTTCTTTTATGTGCACACGCACGCAGACGAAGTTGCGCGGGTCAGCTAGTATAAGATATAGTAATTGTAGGTAGTATAACTTCAATTCATTTTTTTTTATGTGGACGTTCCCTATGATGCAAGTGATACTGATAATAGATAATACTGACACTGCAATATTATTAGTTTTAAGTTTCTTGCTGCGTCCTAACAGGGTCATGTACACACGGCTACACATCAAGCTATACATGTCCAGTTTATGCTGATCTCGCATTGTATAGGATTTCCGTACAATGCGAGGTCAGCTTATACCGGAAATGCATAGCTTGATGTGTAGCCGTGTGTACTCACTAGTTTTAAGCCTAGCGTGTAAAATTGGTTGTGTACATTGTGCAATAAATAATAGGGAAAAGAAAAGCATCTGTTTTATCTATACTAATGTATACTAATATTTTAAAGAGGTAAAATTTGTTTGTATGTAGGGGGTAATCTCTGGACCTACTGAACCGATTTTGAAAATTCTTTCACTAATAGGAAGCTACATTATCCCCAAGTGACACAGGCTATATTTACAACGTGCCCGTGGGATAATTTCCGTCAAAAACGCGAGCAAAGCCGCGGGCAACAGCTAGTACAAAATACAAAGGAAAATAATGTAATTGATTTTCTTTTTCTAAAACGTAAATTGGCTGTGTCACATATATAACATCAGGCCTGTATTCCCCGTAGAGTTAGGCAGAGGTGTACCTCATAGTACACCCTCTTATTACCCAAGTAATTGGCTTTGTCGTTCTTGTAAATCAAAAATACATTTCCTTTGGGCGGACAAACCTTTTTTCGATATTTCAGAAATGATCAGCCTGTATATCAAAAAATTTTCAATATAGATAAACAGGGTTTTTAAGGATTATTTTGGATAACGAGACCGGTCGTCATTATTTCGAGTATAATTAGGTACTATGGAAAATTATTTTCTGTTATCAAAATTCATGTATCAAAGCGATGATAGGAAACATCACGAAGAAACCTTCATGTCCTAGAGCCAAAACTTCGAAGAAATATGACCGACCCGCACTGGGCCCGCGTGGGTTATTATGGCTCACTCCCGCTCACAGAGAGAAGGCCTGTGTTGTGTCCCAGCTGTGGGAACCTGGGCTGATAATGTTTAATTTATTACCGAGTTCCCTAACCCTCGATCACTTTTCGACCTTATTACATAGGGTATTACATAAAGGTGAAAAGTGGTAGTATCCTCAATGAACTCGGTAGTATTTCTAGTAATTGGAATGCATGCTTCAGGTTATCAAACCAGAACAGCCAAAACTTCTGCAGCTATAATAAAATGGTTTCCTTCTGCCTTGTAAAATGGCTTATTCCTGATTACTCTTACGACACTATTTCTTACGTCGTATTTTACTTTCAAAAGACTATTGTTTTGTATACCTGACTACGACAACAATGCATTGGATACAACAGTGTTTCTGTCAACCAGCTACCAAGAGGACGGACCATTTCATTGTGTTACGCCGTAATATGACCCCGAATAAATTGGGTTACGGGGAAGACATGATAAAGCCGTAACAAGGGTTGTGTTGGGGAAGTCTCTGAAAGACATAGACAGTCGTTCCATGTTAAATACTAAAAAAACCGCCCGAGTGCGATCCAGACTCGCGCTGTTCCGCAATCTAAAAAAGAAAAACACTTTTCTTGTATGCCCCCCCCCCTTAAATATTTATTTTATCATCTGTTAAAATTTCAACTGTCTAGCTATAACGTTTCATGAGATAGCCTGGTGACAGACAGACAGACGGACGTACGGACAGTGGAGTCTTGGTAATAGGGTTCCGTTTTTACCCCTTGTGTCAGAACCCTAACAACTACAAATTCTTAAAAAAAACTAGATTAAAAATCTGTCAGGATATACATAATTAATCCGATAATTTTATGAAGACTATGCTTTTTATAGTTTAATTTAATTGGCCCTAATTAATACCCATATTTACAAAGCGTAAAATAATGACTGCATAAATATGCATTCGTAATTAATTATTTATTTTGATGTGACCAAAGCTACTCGTCCGTTTAGTTTGTGTCATTTTAATCAAGTTAGATTATACTCGTATGAACTGGTATTCACCTGCACCCGGTTAGACTGAAAGTCGACACTAACAACATATACCATCACGCGTGTAATCTCGAAGGGTTAGGTAGATGTGTACCTAATAGACACTACACTAACAACTTTGTTGGGATATAAGGCTGGTACTTTTGGGGACTTTATAATGTGAATTTTGTTATTCAAAAGGTATTCTTTATAATAAATGAATTTTGATTTTGTGGTAGAGAGAGAAGGCAAGACTTTTGATTCTAAAATCGAACACAACATTACACATTGCAGTCGATTGCATCAAAGTATCTAAATGCGTGTAAAAACGCACGTATACCGCAATAAACAGTCTGATACCGCTCATTTCTAAGATTTACTTCTTACTTGTGAGGTTTATCGATAACTGGCGGTAAAAAGTTAATTAAAGATACTTAGATAACTGTGTTGATGGGACTTACAAATTGCATCATGATACTTTAGAATCTAAGCCGGGATTTAATAAAAAAAACCTTAAATATACTTGTTTTTACTACCGACTGAGATCTTCCTATCTATCCTAAGATCTTTGATGGAATTTCAACGCTAGTATCGGCGCTAAGAATTGATATTCCAACAATGCTGTTATATTTAGGCAGTACTTAGTAGCTGTCAGATACTGTTCGTGAAAACATGCAAAATATAAGTACTACATATTCCCGAAGTAATAATTCAATTCACATAAATATGATTGTATTTTATGTAAGACCGAAGTAACTATTCCAATATAACATAAACCTAGATATTATTATAATGCAAGACCGGTCTAGCTGGTAGCAGTAACATAATAATATTAATTTGTCCCGGTTATCACTAGCGAAGTGAAAGGTTGTATTGTAGGAAATGCAAAGTTGTCTGACCAGTGAGCCGCCATGACACCAAGATGCAACTGCATTGTACTTTGAATAAATCTAAATAGAGGATAAAAAGGCTATAGTTCGTAATTTCCGCGGATGTAACTTGATCCTAGTACCTGGGCGATTGGGCTCTGCTCGAGTGAAAATAGAGAAAATGAATTTTCCCCGATATGGACCTAGCTAGATCGATTTTTCGCCCCCGTATACCTCTGTATTGCAACTTTCATCGAAATCGTTAGACCCGTTTTCGAGTTCGTGATTACAAATATATGAGTAATATTTGTAATCACGTACTCGAAAACGGGGACCTTCTAATCAGGAGGGATTTAATATTACCGATAGTATAGGATTAGATGTAGGTAGACATCATTTGTTTTTGTTATTAAGAAGAAATCGATAAATGTGGGCAAACAAAAATAATAAATGTGGGCATAAATTGGGAAAAAATGTTGGCAGAAAAAAAAAATGTTTTCTTTGCTGATCATAGCGCCTAAGACGACCCGCTGCGCTGACCAAATTATTAGCTAGCCAAATTATTACCTTGCATGAAATAGCTCCTGAAAATCAATTTTTACTGGAATTACAACGAATTACCGAAAAAAAAAGTCTTTTCATAAATGTTGATTAGGTAAGCAACGTTCCAGAGTTGGCCCTCAAGCTTTCCACCTCCTGGAATAATGCCAATGAATTCAAAGTTATTCTGTATCCCAAACACCTGTATATAAAACCTAAAGATTTCTTGGTTAATAGTCTCCTTTCTCCTTAGTTTTTTTTTTTCTAAAGTGAGAAACGTAACTTATTTTAGTTTTTCTTGTATTTCAGGTGCAGAATGCATGGCGTGCGAACGCGACCGCGGTTCTCATATACAACGACCGGGATACCACTCTATTGGAGAAGATGAAATTATCTACTGACAATGGACGTAAGTGCTATTATCACCATTTCATAAAATATTATTCTTCTCTTGTATCGGTACACACTATCAGCATCTGCCTAGCCTATTTTCCCAATTATATTGGGGTCGGCTTCCAGTCTTATCGGAGGCAGCTGAAGACCAGTATTTTACAAGGAGAGACTGCCTATCTGACCTCCACAACCCAGTTAGTAGAGTAGGTAATACGATAGCCCTTGGTAAGACTGGTTGTCTTAATAAGGGCTAACGATTGTCAAAGATCTACAATTGACAGCCAGGACCAACGGCTTAACGTGCTTTGGTACACAACAAATAGTATTAAATGCCGTGGTTTAAAATATTAGTCAGTGAGCAAGGTTGAACGAGGCTAATTGCGGGTCGTACCTGCCATAGATGGAACGATTCAAGTCCATGAAAATTCTCTTCCGTTTCTTCTGCATAGACATCGTCCCGGGCTGGCACTTCAACGTTTTGACCAATATTAACTGGCCGACTCTCTGAAAATCTAATAAGTGTCTTCCTTAAGTGTGTAGCAAAAGACAAAGAAAGAGGGTAGACAGATTTGTCTGCTCTTAACATTTTATTTTCCATCCACCCGCATTCTCCAGTCAACCCGCGATCATGGCGCTTGCCACAGTGTCGAAATATCGGGAGCTCAAAATAATAAAAATTACGTTCCTATCATTAATTTCTGAGTTTTTTTTTTAATATCATTGGTTCCGATCCTTTAATATTTTGAGTGAGTTGTAATATGTTTGCTCATGCCTCTGCGAAGCATAGTTTCTTTCTTTGTTACAATGAATTATTTCGATCACATTGAATCAAAATCTACGCCTTATAAGACGATACTAATATATGGTTAACAACAAGCAACAAAAGAAAATACCCGGAAGGGAGAAATATCAAGTATTCAATGATAATGCTGAAGGAGCTCAAGAAAGCGTTCATTAAATTCTCAGAGAACAATAAATACTTCAATAACACTCGATAAGTTTAATGTATTAATTAATAATCCTTGCGTTATCTTACAAATGACAATGCGGAAGAATTTACGAAACAGTACCAGACCAGTATATTTTAAGAGGCGGCGAAAAATGGAACTAATTTTAAACGCACTCAATTTGACCGTCTTTTTGCTCGTACAAGCAGGCAGCGCCGCAATTAAAATACACTGGACACATTTATGATAGTCGTTATCATAAGCTTCGCAGGATCAGTACCTTTCTCAAGGAGAACGTGGTTTATAGGTGTATTTATTGTAGACTTGTATTATTTATTGCACGGCACAATAACGCCTGCTTGTCATAAATCGGTTACCCTTTTACTTTCGCTTCCTTGTGTGACGACAATGGTATTGAATCTGTTGAGAATGTCTGCGAGGATGTTTATGGTCACTCTGGAGTGTAGAGGTAAAATGTATTACAAGTGTCATACTCCAGGCTTTTCAGTATAAGTATAAAACATCTCGGCTATAGCGAGCTTTCAATCGGTGATATAATTTCTGTAATGTACTCAGTACTTTCAGAGTTAGGCTGAGGCCAAACGAGCGTAACTTTTTGAGCTGTGAGTCGCGTAAAATTCGTCACGGAATTTACGCTGTATTCGGCTTCATTCATGCTATAGTCCCGTTTGTACCACACGACTACCCAAAATGAGTTGTACCGTGTGGTACAAACAGAGTCTGAATTACGTTTCAAATTTTTATATAATATTTTTTTTTAGTTTTGTTAGTAGGTACCCATCTGAATTTTGTCTCCTCTTGTTATTTTTTCTACACTAGAAAACACTTGACATTTCCAAATCCTTTAAAGTTTATCTAATAGGCAGTAGCTGGGATAAATATAAACCGTGGGCCGTAAATATAAACTTGAATTTAAGGATCCCACTCACTTTGTAAATAGTTTAACAGAGTAAATAAGTCTGTAGGAGTTATCATGAATTCATCGTTAGGCGTAGAACCAATTGATAAACGCCAACGCTTTGACCTTTTTAACTCCAGTCTGCTAATAAGACTGACTGCGCCTATTTTGAAGACTATTTACGTCTTCAAAATGAACACTTGAATTCATAATTCAAGAATCACAGCAGCCCGAAGTCTGGATGTATGTCCAGTTGGTGGCAGTAGCCCCCCAGACTTAGAAACATAAATCAAAACGTAGATGTACCTGTACACCTGTGCCTAAACCTTCTCGATAACAGGCGATTTTATTTTATAACTGATACTAGCTTATACCCGCGGCTTTGCCCGCGTTGAGTTCGATAATAATTGTCCCACGGTATCATACTTCCGGGCTAAAAATTATCCTACGTGTTAATCCAGGCTATAATTGTCCGTCATGATCGTACTCTCGCGATCATACTCTCGCGTTAAAAGTATCCTACGTGTTAATATAGGTAAATTTCAGGCAAATCCATTCAATAGTTTTTGCGTGAAAGATTCACAAACATCCATACATTCAGACATCCATACATCCTCGCAAACTTTCGCATTAATGATATTAGTAGGATTCGTTGCGTGGCCAAGTGGCCACACCAGTAAAAGTTCTATAATTATAATTCGTACGGCTGTCCCTCGGTGCAATAACTCGTGCAAATTGTTCGCCAGACAACAAGACAATTGAAGCTCGCCCTTTGTGTGAAATTAATTCAATGGCCACACGTGGCTTTAATAAGTCACCAACACCAACTATTGAGTCACTTGGTCTATCATCATATTCTGTTTTGGACGCATTCAAGAAATCATTTTACTGTCTAGGACTCTAGGCAAACCCAAAGAATACAGATACAAAATCTTCATAAATGAAAAATTGCTTCATGAGCATCATCTTCATTGGTCACATTGTGTCATCTGACTGTTGCTCTGCCATCAATTCTTCTACTGTCCCGCAGGCAGTCATTGAGGGCTTAACGAAATCTAAAATCCATCAGCAGGCCATGCGTGATTTTAACTTCGCCATCATCTATCATCATTTCAGCCCGTTGTTGTCCACTGCTGAACATAGGCTCCTAATCGATTTCCATCGTGTCCGGTCCAATGCCACCTGCATCCAGCGACTCCCTGCAGCCTTTGCAAGGTCGTCGGTCCATCTGGCAGGTAGCCGTCCCACGCTGCGCTTTCCAACGCGTGGTCTCTACTCCGATCCAGTCCGATCTGCGCGCTATGTGGCCTGCCCATTGCCACTTCAGCTTGCGTATCCGCTGGGCTATGTCTACGATCTTGGTTCGTCTACGGATGTCGTCATTTCTGATTCTATCACGTAGAGAAACGCCGAGTATAGCTCAGAGGGCTATGGAGAGCCATAGTCTGCTGAGCGACTTTGAGCTTCTGTATTAAGACCTATTGTGAGAGACCACGTTTCAAATCCGTAAGTCATCACTGGTAACACAGATTGGTTATAAACCCTACTTTTGAGGCACTGAGGTATTTTGGAAGCGAAGACATCGCGCAATTTCCCTAACGCTGCCCAGCCGAGTTGGATTCGACGATTGACCTCTGTCTCGAAGTTGGTGCTCCATCATCTATAATTTCTACAAAATCCTGCTTGTCTAGACAGTCTAGATTACCAATTATTCCAGAATATTCATGAGAACCAATATTATCTTTAACTTGACCATAATTATAAAATATGACTCGGTTCACCAGTACCTACTACTACAGTTATGGCATACAAGGCCGACCGGTCAGTCCCGTCGTATTGTTCACTCGCATTCCTAATAGGACAATGAATTACGATCATTATCATATTATTTTAATACCTCTACCTACTACCTATTTATATGTATGTAGCCAAAAGGTACTTGTTGGAAGGGAGCTTACACTGGAAAAGTCGTTTGAAAGTTATAAAATTTGACCGCAGTCAAATTAAAGTGTGATTGAGCTGTAAGAGTGTGTGATGACCAAATAAAGAATGAACTGTGTAAAAGCCGTATCCGGCTAGAAAGGCTATTGAGTTGCGAAGTAATAGAGAAATATGGAAGAACTATACTCGCCGACCCCAAATAAATTGGTATTAGGGCAGAGAATTACGAAAAGTCTTGCATGGTTAGCCGTTCGAAGCACATCTACTGTCTCCGAATTGGAGTATTAGTCGCAAAACATACACCGAGTAAGCAAGCAAACCAGTTTTCTCTGAAATTCATACTGGTATTCATGCCTATTATTCGCGGGGCTGCGATCCTGACATATTCCTTTTGCTTCGCCCACGGTAATACATTTTGTCATACACGAGCGCCTTTTGAGTGTCCCTCCCACCTGACCTTTTTGAAGGACTTCGCAGTAAGTGTAAGTGTATGTCCAAAAATAGAAGCAAAGTAATTAATTTATTCATTCTGTTTATTCAAAATGGAGTCCAAGAAAAACATACAAATATAAAACAAAGTGAATAAAAGTTTATTCTTTGTACTTTTTAAAGATCATCAGGGTTTTCTGAACTTAACTTATTTCAAACTGAGTATCCCATCTCGTTGAAATGCACAATTGCTCTTAAAAACGTATGTTCTTTATGCAGTGCGTCCCAAAATTTCATTCTTTCGTGGAATGGGTTCCTTCCCTTTGTAAGTTCAGATCCTATGCTGAGGTAGTTCAGCCTTTCTTTGTTTTCAACAGGGTCCCAGGTTATTGATAACAGTGGGTCATCGTCATCAGGAGTAGGATTTCTGAAAAAAACAAACTTTAAAATATGAAAATTTTGCAAAGTCAGCATTTCTATTAATGATTCCATGATCGCTTCTTAAACTTACCCAGTTTTAGCAAAATTCGTCCACATTTTGATAACTCTTCTTCTAGTTTTTACGGAATCTCGACTACCTTTGCATACTTCTGGCATTTTTATACGAAACAAGAAAGATAGTTCTGCACAATGCCCAGTCGAGTTCAAGAAATTTAACTTCTTCGGTACAGCCCATTCTCCGGCATAGTTTAGAATATAGTAGTATATGGGACAGGCAGCTGTGCATAGCAGTCTCACTGTTTTATTGACATAATATGAAAAATAGTAATCACTTATTAGTTGTAAGTATTGTGTCCTTGTATCTGCCCTCAAATGTTCTTCGCCGTCTAAATAAAACTTCAATAACTGATGTCCTATACTTTCTGATAGTTTATCTTTCCGTGCCAGCTCTCTTGGCACAAGAAGCCTGACATTTTCGTTATACTTTTCGAAATTAGAATAGAAATTCTCCACTACATGTTGTAATACAGCTCCTTCTATGTTATTGCTGCCAATAATACAAGGTACTTTATTAAAATTACCAGATTTTAGCAATAGAAGTGGGCTTTTTGTGAGAAATGCAGCTTGTCCTTCGAGGTCAACTTCAATGCATGGCTTGAACACAGCATCGATCAAATCACTGTCAGCTCCTTCACCAGATTCTATCTTAAAGTTTTGAAAGGCTATAGTAATATCCATCGCAGGAATAGACCGTAGCTCTTCAACTATTTCCTCTTTACATGTTTTCTCGATGCCGAGTAACTTTGCCAGTTCTATAACGGCTAGTGAAGGATTCTTAGCCAAAGACCAATTATTCAATACACTGGCGCTTTGTATAATAGCCTTGTGAAAAAGTCCTGTCGCCATAGGAGATAACATCATGAAATTGACAATAGATCCACCTGATGAACTTCCAAAGATTGTGACATTATTTGGGTCTCCTCCAAAGGCGCTTATGTTTCTTTTGACCCATTTTAGGGCCATAACTATGTCTTTAAGTCCGCAATTTCCTGGTGCTGCGTAGTCATTTATAGAAAGGTAGCCAAAAGGTCCCGTTCTGGAGCCGCATCTTACGAATACGATATTCTGGTCATTGATTAAAGTTGCATCGAAGAGGTGATCCATGACGCAAGCGTACCCGTACCCTCCAATCCAAAACATAACGGGTGTGGGTTTATCAGGCTTAAGACTTGGTGTGGAAAGTTCTATGTATAGACAGTCTTCGGACCCGGAAATGATGTCAGTCACTGACCTACAAATTGGTATTGGTGCATCTTGAGTACAGTCCTTAACTTCGTTCCACGGCTGAATTGGAGATGGTGGCTGAAAAAGGAATGCCTTTTATATTTACTCCAAGGGAAAGATGACTGTAAAATTTTAAATGAGTGACTTTGGGCACGAATTAATTTGAAGTTGTGGTCTATGCCGTCTATGTTACAAAGACAACCAAGCTGTTAATAATCTCGTCTATAATATAAAATGGGCCAGTAAAGCACAACGGTTCAATTTAGTAAAATGTTAGTATAATTATTTTAAAAATGTGTTAAAACTCTCAACTCTTAAGTATAACTTACCAAGAATCGTAAGTTGCCTACTGGCGGTTTAGCATACGGTATACTTTTAAACTTGTAACAAATACCTTCATCAGTTTTCTCAGAATATCCGCAAACGGGACCATCTTTTGTTTCTACTATGTGTTTTGCATCCTCCGGTATTGCCGCCATTTTTATTTCTTCCCTGAAAACAAAATTAATCAAATCAATTTAGGGAATCTTACTTTTATAAAAAGTTTTATTTATTGTAAACCTGATGTTAAATCTGATGTGCAGGTATGTTAATTTTGTTTTTTTTTTTTCATTAATTTAGTTAACTATTTATCTAGCTAGGCAAAAAATCATATAGTCAGCGAACACGATTCGGATCCAGTTTTGTGGTAATCAAAATATTACGAAAAAACACACACATTGCGTTCTATTTTTAAACGCGGAGGATTGAGTTTTGATTGGCTTTCCTGTTTGAAGTTTTGACGTCGAACTTTGACTTTTAACTGTTAGTTAAATTAGGAATGTTCGCATTTATAACCTTCTATTGCCCAGAAGTGGGGCAGCAATACATCATGGACGAAAAAGGATATGTTCGGGGATAATAACTAAATTAACTAAAAACACGATGAAATCGATTTTTTACTTAAGTAAATTAAAGTGCAGGTACCAAGACATGTATCTATTTTAATCACGCTAAGAATAACATCCCAGCAGGAAAATCATTAAACGACGTTGTAGGAAAATAATACACCCAGTCAAGGCAATTGACATAAGACAAACGCCATACCTAATTATATTTGTTGAACAAAAACTTACTTACGCTACTGAACAAGAAGTTCCTAGACTGTTTTAACTCCAGTAATTATTTATTAATTGTACTATAAGACACACTTTTTAGTAATAAAGTATTACACGTTACATAGAGGAATCACTAAAAAAAAATCTCAACTACGGACGTCAGATCAGTGTGAACACATAAACAAACTAACTCGTATGACTGGATTTAATAGACTTGATATTGCTTGTTGTTATGCTTTGGTCGTTATAGAAAGGTCAGTGTTGCCAGCTTTAGGTAGAGCCACGCATATTTTGATTAGGACGTCCATTAAGATACAAAAAAGGTGACGATTTTCGTTATTGTTTTTATTAGATAGGTACCTGCTTGCGTCAATGGATGATTCATTTTTGTTTTTCGAATGTTGTCTTCGGTCATTTGCGGTTTATAACGGCGAACGGCGCTGAATGTAAATGTCATATTTGAATTTGGAATATGTTGTTACGTTTTTTTTCGTCTGCTTTATTACTGATTAGTACTACTCGAATGATAAAGTAAATAAATAATACTTCGAGATTTTTGACTCATCATGTCTGCGAGAACTAAGGTGCGGCTGCACTTAAATTTCGAAGATAAGATAGACAAATACGTAACATTTTCTAAAGAAATAAAAACAAATGGAGTATTTTGAAATGATTTGATTATTGATTATAATACATACGAGTTACGGTCGCGAATCATATTTCGTTCAACATTCAACTGACACTGACCTGCAAATTACAAATAACCTAAAAGATTTGGATTTCACGGGCTACCCTGGCGATTCCCCCTTAAATGCTCTTCAATTCTCATAGGCCAAACTTGGGCCAAACTAAGATCATTTTCAAGACATTTTCTTGTTTATAACGACGTCATTAAAACATAAATACGTTGTACTTGTAAAAGAGGATGTTTAGTCTGATGGTGTAATTAGCGGGATGTTGTCGTAATTACTAATTAGTTTCTCAAGGACTTTAATTAAACTCGCTTTGACTTGTTCGTCTTCTTATGTTGAGGATATTATTATCGCCTTTATTCACGTGTCTTGTAATTTTAAACGACTTATACTAAAGAATAGGAGTTTCAATGCGTTTATGTGATCTGTGGGCCTAAAATGGAAGCTTTATCAGAATCATAATATGAATCACGTTAAAAATTTAGAATTCTTAAAATGGTCTTTATGTTAATGACCAAAAAGTCCATTTTAAGAGTTTTAAATTTTTAACGTGATTCGTATTATGATTCTGATAAAGCGGCGATTTTAGACCCCCTGTTCGGGAATCGAATGCATTTCGTAACGCTTTAGTTAATCGCGCAACCACTGCGCCAGTCGAAGTCCTACAAAAACATGCAGGTCTTCGGCCGGCGCGTGCGCGCGCTTTTTTACCCGAAGGGTCAACAACAGGACCCAATTACTAAGCTTCCGCTGTCCGTCCGTCCGCCTGTCCGTCTGTCTGTGAGTGGGCTGTATTTCATGATCCGTAATAGGTAGACAGTATTACTGTTGCCGCTAAAACAACAAATAATAAAAATAATCGCACTTGGCCTATTTTTTTTGTGCGTGGCTTAATCGTAATTAACGCCGCCATCTTATTTTTCGAAAACAATTATCCACAGACGACTTCACAAATATTTACCAATGTTTCCTGACAATATCATTCACAAAAGAACCACGCAGCACTGTAAAATCACCCACTCAATTTAAAACGTCACCTCACCTCACCTCACTCACCTCTCCACCAACAAACTTCTTCTTCTACCTATCGTATCTATGGCAATCTAAATCGTGTCGGTCGAGAACTAAACCACTAGTTTGGCGCCTTCAGTAGCGACCTTCAGTTCCTGTAATGAACAAACAACAGGACACGCCAGACACAAAATTAAGCGCCCCATCGTTTGTAGAACAGCAACACACCAACTAGTAACTGGCGAAAGGTGGGTGTACAAGTACACCTCTGCCTAACTGTACGGGCGTGATGTTATGTTATGTCACTCAACTAATCGCCTGCACATTCCATCATTCAACCCCTAAACGGCTTAGAGTCTATTTTTACTCCGGTATAATTGTATAATCTGCCTGACTTGCCGTCGCCTTGACCGTGAAACCTGACTTGATCACATTAGACGCATTACTGCACATGTTATGATTATGACCAGCTTAACCGACTGTGTGGGTTGGATTGTCAGCTTTTTCTGAAACGTAGATAGCTATGTACTTGCAGTGTTACGCCTGCATTATTATTGTAGTCAAATGCTAACTATTTACCCCGTTTTATCCCGGTGCTAGGCAAAGACCTCCCGCCCTCCCATACTTAAGATAAAATTCAGCAATTAAGGCAACCGTGTTTAAAAAATACTATTATTAATAAATACCAAAAAAAAACACGTTTGTTGTATGGGACCCCTTAAATATTTATTTTATTCTGTTTTGACCCGTTACCAGTTTTAACAGAAATACATCATCTGTGAAAATTTCAACTGTCTAGCTATTATACGGTTCATGAGATACAGCCAGGTGACAGACAGCCAGACAGACAGACGAACACGGAGTCTTAGTAATAGGGGTTTTACCCTCAGCGTACGGAACCCTAAAAACATCAAATAGGATAATTTTCTATGATTGGCCAGGATCAGTAAATTAGCGACTCAATCAAGTACATATTAAATCTTCAGCAGTCAGAGAAATTAGTCAGTTTATCAGTTATCTAGTTGACATACTATGTACGTCAATGTAATTTGCCAATGAGTAATATATGTCAAAAAATTCTAAAGATTCGACTTTTGTATGATATTTGTCACAAAATTATCAAAATTGAATCTTTTTACCGATTGCAGCTCGACAGCAAAGACTCGGTTATGGTCTTGTCATAGCTAATACTGAGTCGTTATAAATGGGTTGGTCATTGGAATTTGAACCTCACCAAAACCACTCACCCAAAATATGAGGAAAAAAGATTTCGGTTCCTCTTCTCGAAACACTGCAAAACTGTGTTGAAAAAACGTGAAAAAAACGTCATTCGCTTCGTTTCGGTTCAGATAAAAAGCGAATGACGTGTTTTCCGCTGTTATTGCATGGACACAGCTTTAAAGTTTTTTTTTTCTGACCGCTTTCCGCCGATTTAACGTCGATAAGTAGACTGCCTCGTTGGTCACAAGCGCGACTACCGAGCAAAGGTCCTTGGTTCGATTTCCTAGCTGGTCAAAGTGTTATTGGATTGATGAAAACATCAGGAATTCCTCGGTAGCAGCCACGGAGTCTGGATTTGTACCCGGTTGATGGCAATATGCTCGTCCCCTAATACACGGCTCTTAAACTTAGTCAGTACTATTAGGTACAGCCCTTTACCCTCTTATTAATAAACACGGAATAAAATTACACCAGGAATAACAAAGGAATAACCATACATTTTCAAAGGTTTAAACTTGGAATAACTTTAGTCTGTGTTTATTAATAGGAGGGTATGAGATACCGGCGTGATATTATGTAATGTGTGGTCTCTCCCAATTTTGTACTTACCTATAAATAAACAAGCTAATTATGCCTCACAATTCTGACGATAACATCTTGAGATAAATCCTACTATTATGACTACCATTTCTGACAAGGCTTACGCACGTCGCGCACTATTGAGAAATATGGACGTTACACAATGGATTCCAAACAATAGAGCTTTAAACAGAAATTATGATGACAGTCCCGGGGATTATTATGGAGAAGCGTTAGTGTTGTTGTGCAGTATATAATCTCAGATTACATCAAGCGCATGATGAAATATTGTCATAAGATGATCTTTAATAAAGCCTCCTAAACTCGCCACCTTATCATTATACAGGTGTACCCTTACGTACTCTTGGTAATACATAAGTTTATTTAATTGGGTTCCACTAATGGGGGTACTTTAATGGCGGCTGTACACCCGGCTCACCCGACACAGGGCAAACCCTAATCGAACAGTCCACTCTCTCCGTTCTGACTGAGCTTTGGTTATAGTTTCAAGTTTGTGTCAATACGAGAGTAAAGAAGTACTGAAAAAGCTGCAAAAGCGCACAAAAGCTCAGGGAACCTATCTAGGGTTCCACGAGCTTTTGTGAAATGATGTTTGTAAAATTTTACCAGAAGCTTGCTTGGTCCTAAATTGGCGATCGTATGTATTTTCGGCGTTCGTATTGCATTCTGTATTTTGACTAATTTTGAATTGCTCATATTCTGTGCGCTACGTATTCTGTGGCACGACTAAGCAACCAGTCTGCGCTGCGCGTCGCGGGTTGACTCGGAACAAATATTTGTATGGCCTACATGCAATTGTTTCGGGTCTGACTGTTTGTGTTTACGACGGTATAAGAGAAATTCCATAGTGTGAAGCCAGGATTTTTTTTAGAAAAAAAAGTCCTGAATGTACTCCTGCTCATCACAATCTAAAATTCTAAACCCGTTCTCTTTTGTTACAGGAAACATAAGCGCAGTGTTCACATACAAGTGGAAAGGCGAGGAGATCGCGCGTCTGGTGGACAACGGCACCAGGGTCATGATCGGTGTCATCAAGGGGAGGACTTTTGCTCACGTCAGCAACAATATTAACAAGTAAGTATCTTAGTACCATGCACCTCTCCAGAAAGAAGGGTTCTTCAGAAGGGAAGGCGAGAAAGAAGGGTACATGTTTAGTTCTTTATTCAAACCTCAAATCGTACTATGCTCTGGCAATAGTCAAGCATGACTGACTAGATTTGAGCATCTTCTTGAGCCTTTGATACCTAATATTTCTTCGGTTTTTGGATGAATCTCTATTTAGACTTGCGCACGTATACCACAGGGAGGTCTTTCCCCACAGAGAGGAGGCCTTTTATCCCAGCAGTGGGAACATTGTGGGGGATAAACATGCTTTACGCTAAGTCTTCTCTGAAACATTATCCATCTTGTGGTCTTAAGATACTTTCAATATTTTGACATGTTACGTCATCATGTTAATATAATTATAATCAACTCCGCGACATCATTAAAAGGTTGATAAACCTATCCCAAATCTTACTAGTCCTTCGTAGACTAACTAGTCCTACACTAACAGTATCTTTTTCATCCTGCAATAAATACTAGCACTGCTAATAAAACATTCATAAGCATTCATCTGTGTTTCATGAGTGTCCCAGCTAGTATAACATGCCACACGGAAAGTGATGGAACTGAAAATCAAATATGTACTGAATTTGACTTAACTTTGACGTTTTCCGCAACGAGTGCCGCCATCGCCACACCAAAATGTCAAGTCACATTGCACAGTTGTAATTGCATTTCATAAGTCATATAAGTCATTTAATCATTTGTTAACACAGGTACAATAAATAGTTCTTATAAAACATTACAAGCGCGCTATGTTATGCCCGAAGGCGTACAAATATTCATAGAGGTCACTGACATTAAAATTGATAACCTTAAAAATTATATTATTGGAATGCATATTATATTAAAGTATTAATTAATTTTGACAAAACATAAAATAACAAAGAAAATTAAATAAAAATATAATATAAATGTCAAAAAGTAAGTGTAATTAAGTCAAATTTCAAATTATATTTAAGCAAAATAAAAAAAGAGGAGTTTCGTATGCTGAATGCATGTGATGATAGCGGACGTTGCCAATTCCAAAATAAACAAACATATTTTTAGCTGACTACGGCAAAGCCTAGGAAGGGTTATTATCCGACTACGGCGAAGCCAAAAGGAAGGGTAATGATTTTAGCAGTCTATATGTATGTTTATAATTACGTATGTTCCACCGTAGCGCCTAAACTATTCATCCGATTTTGATGAATAAGGTGTCAATCGATTTGTTATTATAGCCCGGGTAACATAGGCTACAAACCGAAAAAAAAAAACGATTTTAATTAGAGCGTGGTTTTTCAGTAGTCGCTTTTTAGTGGTAATATACGTATACCTCACAAATTCTTGTTAAGTCTATGTAAGTGCCCCAACACTTAGCACTACATGCACTGTATGTATTATGCGCTTATGCCCCAAACAGAATCAAACTGAATAGTGGTTGATAGTGGCTTAGTGGTTTAAAATATCATTTTACCGCAGTATTTTGGAATCACAGAAGGGTATTTCGAATGCCGATTTTGTTCCAGGAAATATTGATGTGAAGATAAAATTGTTGGAAACTCGATTAATACGGGATTATACGTAATTGGATTAAATGAAAACCAAATCTATGCTACCTTCGTTAATCCTGCATAGTAACACTGATTGTGTCAGAGTACTTGAACAAACCTTAAAGTAGTTTAACACTCTAAAGTGCAGTGCCATTATATGTTATTAGTGATTATTATTACACTATCGAACAGTAGAAGTGCCTGTCCTTCCTTAAGTATTGTTGTTCGCATGTCACATGCAACTATGATTATGCAATCTTGTCTACTGCGGTTGTTTTTCTACAATACAGAGGTAAACGTAATTAATTTACTTACGTATTTACTTAACGTACAAAAAATACCCGTAGGTAAGTGTAATTGTAATAAAATGAAAAAAAATGCATCTTAGTGACAATGTGTGTAGAAATAAGCATTAAAAAACTATAATAAATCATCGTGAGAAAGATTTCATTAGATCATATATAAAGGCCTAACAAACAATTAGAATGATATTTAGATAAGTACTATTTTTAACCGACTTCTAAATAGGGAGGAGGTTATGTATTCGGCCGTCATCTTTTAATTAGACTACTTTCATTGGTAATTGGTAGTAATAGCTAAGTTCATTTTTACTAAAACATTTTCTAAGTGCCAGAATTCGAAAATAAACATGAATTGGGATATTGGTCACAGGATTATAATTGAGGTTTTTTTGAAGCTTATATTTGTATATATTCATTATAAATCTCGACTTATAGCAAACTTTCTGTTGCGCCTGCCACAGGTTTATGGGCATCGACACTTTGACGCATTCCATGATAACAACTTACCTTGTATTACAACTAACAAATGTGTGCATTGTTCCAGAACGTCTGTGTTGTTCGTGTCGATATCCTTCATCGTGCTGATGGTGATTTCACTCGCCTGGCTGGTCTTCTACTACATACAACGCTTCAGATACATACACGCTAAAGACAGACTCTCTGTAAGTATATTAGTCTAACTACACAGAAAGCTAATAAGCCATGTCAATGGGTATGTGGTCGCCTGTCCGGTGTCACATGGCTTGGTTGCGAGTCGGTTATAGGATAAAAAATCTCGTATTTTCGTGAAACAATAATTACGTGATTTTGAAACATAGAGACGTTGTGAAACTAAGGAAAGACTAGGCTTTCTAAATTTCTAATTTAACATTGACTTGTAACATTGTTGGCACAAATGCACCATCACTTCGAGATTGACGTTTTCATATATCCGCACTATTGAAAAGGCTAGAACAAAGGTACAGTGAGCATTGAAAATTGATTTATTTACCTTACTTATTTTTTTTAAACCGTTAGTAAAAAAAAATGGGTGTTGTAAATGTAAATTATAGAAATATGGCAACTGAAATTTATGTATTATATTTATTTGCGATATTATCGGTGCTGTTCCCATATTAGTTTGATGCTCTGTAGCTGTACCCTTAAATGATGACCACATCTTTATGATCAGAGTGTCCCTTTTGGTACACGCTGTTGGTATACCGTCAAAATTAATTTGTCAAAATGTTTATGGTGTATTGTTTTACTAAAAGACAATTTTATTCTTATTTTCAGAAACGTCTATGTTGTGCAGCCAAGAAGGCGCTATCCAAAATACCTGTTAAGAGTTTAAAGACTGAAGATAGGGTAAGTAACGACTATATACACTTTAGGTACTACAGAGTTCCTTACGGTGGACCAATTCTCAACCTTATTACTAAGTGCATAAGGGTGAAAAGTGGCACACTGTCACTGAACTTGGTACATACTACATCTTTTTTCTACCGATTCAGTCAAACTGTTATGGACAGATTGAGGGCTGGGTGCTGACACCGACAGATACTAAGTACATAATCCATCAGTGGTTAATATAATCCTTATTTTATTTTTGAATTCTTGATTTTATCATGATATAAAAGAGTGTCCATGGATTATTCTTGCCCATTCTTCTCCACAAAGATCTACGTTAATGGGCAAGAACCGTACTTTCACAAGTTATTATGCCTTATGACCGGCACTGTTCAGCTTTATCTTTTTGTTTTTAACATTCAAAACTGCATAAAATGCTTTGTTTTTGAGTTTAATAAAGGAATCATTTCTAATACAAATAAATGTCCAACAACCAAAATATAATATGTACTTGGAAAACACAAGTATTTTTTTCATTAGATTTTAAATATATGTCCGAAGTACCAAAATTGAAATAATTTTTCATGCTCATTTTACGACAGTAATTAAAATCACTGTGTATGACGTAACTAGCGACCCGCCCCGGCTTCGCACGGGTGCAATGTTATACATATAAACCTTCCTCTTGAATCACTCTATCTATTAAAAAAAACCGCATCAAAATCCGTTGCGTAGTTTCAAAGATTTAAGCATACAAAGGGACATAGGGACAGAGAAAGCGACTTTGTTTTATACTATGTAGTGATAACACTTTGTAATAGTATTGTTATATTTTTATTTATAGTGGTCGCAAGGGCTACTGCTGAGCTGAGAATGAGGTCATGGGTTCGATTCCCAAGCCGGGCAAAGTGTTATTGGGTTTTTCTATCAGAATTTTTTTCTGTACCAACCTCGAGTCAAAACTATGTTCGATTGATTGCAATAGCCCCTGTTACATAGGCATTAAACATAACTCGCGAAATGTAGTACTAAAGGTAGACTGTCTAAACCTGGCGGGCTTACAGGGGCCTTAGTCTGCTATTGCAATAGTGTCAGAATGGTCTATCATTGATTTAATAAGGCCCCTAGCCCACGGCGTATTGAAGCGCGTTCGAAACTCGTTTGACGTGCGTACAAAGGGTAATTCGTCTGCGCGGGGCCTTATTAAATCAATTATAGACCATTCTGACACTATTGAAATAGCAGACTAAGGCCCCTGGCTTGATGTTAATTGTGTTGTTTTATTGTTTACAGGAAGTCCAGGGCGACGGCGAGTGCTGCGCCATCTGTATAGAACCTTACAAAGTGTCTGAAACACTAAGATCTCTTCCTTGTAGGTCAGTATTTAACTTTTTTATTCGTTATACAATAGAGCTCGTGGCAAATAATAACAACCGCTCAGGTCCATCTTTAGGTTAAGCTGCGCTTGCCTAGGTTGGTTTGTGGATGGGTGACCGCCCAAAACAAACCGAGTTTCCTCCGTGCCTCGGAACGCACGTTAAGCCGTTGGTCCTGGCTCTCAATTGTAGATCTTTGACAGTCGTTACAGGTAGTCAGTGGCCTAAAAAGTCTGGCAACCAGTCTTACCAAGGGGTATCGTATTACCCAGTACTAACTGGGTTGTGGAGGTCAGATAGGCAGTCGCTCCATGTAGAATACCGGTATTCAGCTGCATCCGGTTAGACTGGAAGCCGACCCCAACATGGTTGGGAAAAGGCTATACATGACCAAATATTTATCATCTCATCTCATCTTTGGCGACAAGAGCAACAAGATGAGATGAGATGAGATAAGATACAAGTAAGTAAGCAAGCAAGTCAGTAAGTAAGGTAAAGGTAACTGCCACGGTTATACCTAATGTTATTATGTTGCAAAATGCTGCTTAACAAACTGTAACTTCAGTGTGGATACACCTTAAAGGACTACAAGAGTGTAGATGTTCTCACTCACATGATTGATTTTGTTGAATTGATTTTTGATGCTTTAAATTCTAAACCATATTATTGAATTTGTTGCAGACACGACTTCCACAAGAACTGCATAGATCCGTGGTTGTTGGAGCACCGCACGTGTCCCATGTGCAAGATGGACATCCTCAAGTACTACGGCTTTGTGGTCAGTTGACAAAACCATTTTTATTAATTTTTGAAGATAGAAATAATCACGAATATCAATATTTATACATGTTGCTTACCAAAGCAATATTCCCCATAAACATATAACTAAAAGATTTAAATTGTATCCACATTTTAGGAATCCACTATCGAGAAATAACGATTCACAAGTCTTTTGAATTCTGCCAGGTTTATTTATGGCATAATACATGCCCTTGTGTGCGAGGGAACCCTTCGTAGATTTTTTTGTAATATTTTTTTGAAAATAAGCAAGCCGATTTAGATTTAACAATCAAAACAAATTTAAAACTGTTCTTTTTTTTAACTGGTATCAAATGTACACAAAAAAACATCTAATTATTGTATTTAGATTTTTTAAAGTTAAATATATATTTTTTTAAACATCCATCCTATATCCGTACGTGGGTGGACTAGCTAGCAAAAATAATTTGATCTTGTACGATTCAAGTAGTATCAAGTAGCGACTACGATTAAATTACCTATTGTACGTTTTCAATAACAAGATGTGTGTACTGGTCCAAATAATTAATGAATGTATCATTACCTTCCAGTTCACGGGCAGCCAGGAGAGCATACTGCAGCTGGAGGTGGAGGAAGCCCGCAGCCGCGCGCTGTCGCCCGCACGGAACCGACACCCGCTCACACTCGTAAATGTTATACATACTTTATTATATATTTACCTATATGTGTGCGTGATCCGGTATTGCTCTTTGTTGATGGTAAAAATCCAGCACTTTCCAACAAAACATTAAAAACAAAATATATATAGATAAATATTAATTAATATATATAATTTATATTTATAATAAATTCCTATTTAGGGTTTGCGAACCTCAGAGAAAGTAATCGCCACATCACTGACAGCGTCAATTTTTTTAATAGCCTTGAATTTCCCAATGTTGGGCAAAAGCCTTCTCCATATCCTTCCGGGAACCCTTCTCCCGCGCCACCTCAAACCATCTTTCGTGATTCAGCCGGCGTCAAGTTGACTAAACATATAGTGGCATTTCTATGCCCTGTAAGCTTGCACCTTTATACCTGCTAACCCCATCTCCATCAATGCTTGTGATTAACTTAACGAACAATAAGTAACCCTTTTTTCGTCAAAGTGTGGGCCCCCCGAGATACAGCCATTCTGTCCAGTTTGAGGCTCAATAGCAACAATATTAACAGACTATGTGAACTAGATTTAGCCTGTGATATTTAAGCCACTTATAACATCTCTTATGTCTAAGCGCAGTGTGCCTGCTCATGTATTACCTGAATATTAATCAATTTACTATTTCTATGCTTTTTGATTCCGTGTCCCGTAACCATTGATAAGTTTTTAGGTAAATCCCTATAACCTAGAAATTTTTCAAACAGTTAACGAGCGACAATTCGTACGAGGAAGCCGGCAGCGAGCGCAGCAGTCGCGCGTCGTCGCCTGACGAGCTGGTGCCTTCGCTGGCGAGGACTTGCGACTCACCCAGACATGTTAGCAGGTAACTTACTAAAAACTAACTACGGCAGCAGACTTTCGTAGTGATCAGTTCTAAAGGGTGTAACAAGACCCTTAACGAAGCCGAAAGCGATCATTTTTAATTCTAGACCATTCCCGGGAACCTTCTAGTTACGGAGACATTGGGGGTCAAAGTTCCAACTTTTTCACAAGTTTTTCTTTTAAACTAAGAAAATGTTTTTAACTACTGTGCGTAACTACTGTTTTTACTGTAAACACCTCCACGAGCCCCGCACTATTCAATCCATCTATCAGCACAATGTTTTGAGTGCATCATTTAGTCCTACCGTAAAACGTGATTTTTACCCCAAAAAAAAGTCGTGTCTCGGAAATAATTTGATGTCCATAATGCTTGGTTGACGGCTTCGTTAAGGGTCTTGATACACCTTGTATAAGTACAGGCGGTCACAATCATGGCCACAGAATTGGCGGAAACAGTAAGTTGTGTTCTAATCTAAACAAAATGAACGAGGCTTCTGCGACCGGTCACGATCGTGACTGCGTCGGCGCGGCGTTGTGCACGAGGTCCCCTAACCAGGGTATGAAGACGCCAGCTTCATGTAAACCGTCACAATTTCCAGAATAAAGTCAAAAGCATCATGAAACCGTTTTAAATCACATCCCATGGGAGACTGTTGGGTCTATCCAGTGCCTAACATGTGACTACTCTGCCACCTCCCATTCTATAAGTACTGCGTTACTTCCAGATCATGCACATCGTCACCGTCCGGCTCCCCGCGCGCGGAGACGTCTCGGCAAGAGGCCGCGACCAGCTCCACGGCGCAGGAGTAAGTCGCGACCCGTGAGCCATGAGCCATAATGAGCCAGTGCCAAACTATAGTGATACAGTGACTATGTGTTCAAACAAATACTCAGGGAACTCCAGTGAATCAGTGATGTGACGCTCGTTGAATGGTGGACAAGTGATATTTTTCGTAATTAAGGACGTATAGCGTTTAAATGGATATTGGGACTTTTGGATATTCACCGCAACTCCGCCTAGTCAACGAAATATGTGTTCTTCCTAACGCTTGTAACCAACAGTTTTGTTTATCGTAAAAATCATTAAAAAAACCTTTTTTTTTAATTTTGAAATCAATCAAATGTCGTACTTAATTAATGTTCTTGATTGGTTCGTGATCTCATAAGTTAATCGTATCCTATGTTTCTGCAGTAACTTTCATGCTGTGACTAATATAATATAAAGATATAGTCGTTGTGGTGACCCTTCGTTTTGTAATTCTAACTCGAGTTTGGGATTAAGGGTATCCGTCCATAAGATAAAAAAAAACTAACACAATAACACGGTTTGTACTGACGCGTCTGCTATATTTTGACACTGTCAACTGTCAAGCCATAACATGTATACGTGCAGGTGTTCAAAATGCAGCGGATTGTATCCTTTATAATAAATTTCTCGGTCTATAGGGCTGCAGATTGTCCTAAGTTTATGATTTAGACGTAAGAATTTTCTACATTTG
Source organism: Eugnorisma glareosa (assembly GCA_947578425.1). Classification (NCBI taxonomy): domain Eukaryota; kingdom Metazoa; phylum Arthropoda; class Insecta; order Lepidoptera; family Noctuidae; genus Eugnorisma; species Eugnorisma glareosa. The sequence goes on along the minus strand of OX387960.1, from coordinate 9,252,892 downwards.
TCAGCTATATGAATGATATTGTAAGCTATAAATGTTCAGTAACTGTTTAACAAGAAAGACTATAATCATATTGATGTGTAAAGGGGGCCATATCGGAACCGAATTCATTTTTAATGTCAACGTAAATTGTACAGTTTGTATGTATTAGCTATAGTTCCTTTGGAACATTATATACTTGGTGTACCTATTTCCACATGGTGCGTTTGTGAAACTTTGATGAACTAAAACACTAATTTCGTGACTCCGTAAATATGTAGTTAATAAAATCTAGTCTGAAGATATGTCGCTTTTAAACTCAGTTATTTTGATATAAATTAAATATGGGGTTAAAGTACCTTTGAACAATGAGTTGGTTTTTTTATTCAATTCTGAACATCCTGGAAAAAAATATGAATGCTTTATATTGTTCTGGGTTTAGATTGGAATACACCCATGTTTAAGATTTTTTCACGTGTACATACCTCGTATAAATAAGAGATAGGACCGATGAAGCGCCTTTTGTGATTATCGCGACAGTTTCTCGAAATCAAAAGTATTGTGTTCACCCAAACTGTGTTTAACAGCGACTTAATACGTTCAAACTGTCTTTATTCTTAATTAAAAAAATATGTTACTTTTAGGTATTTTAAGTGAGCATTTAAGTTATTATGTTCGAACATATACAGAAGGTACTTAAATCCATTGGATTTTTATATAAAACAAGGAGACTGGTATGTACTTTTTAAAATAACAGTTAATTTGTGTAAAGATGTTTACATTCCCGTTCTTGTGCATGTCGCGTGATCTGCGTAACTCCACGTGTGAGCATAATGTGTTGAAATAAAAACCAATACAGTATTGAGATGAGTCTTTTATTGTGAACATCCCTTAAACTGAATTCCACTTCAGAAATATGTACGATATACGTGGGCGTATGTCCACGATACGCCATACTTTTTTGTGCCGCTCACAAGAAGTTGTTTTCTAACAGGAGCAAAATATTGCCTCGTTGGTCTAGTGGTCGCAAGCGTGACTGCTGAGCATGAGGTTCTGGGTTCGATTCCCGGATCGGGCTGAGTTATTGGATTTTTCAATCAGGAATGTCCAAAAACGGAGTCAGATTTGTGGCCGGTTGGTACTTACCATAACTGGCAAAAAATGTGGATGAACTATAGTACACCTCTACCTAACCCTTCAGGGCTAACAGGCGTGATGTTAATATGAACAGAATATAACAAGGAATGTGAACAGAATTCAAATTTACAATAAACCTATCTGGTATTTTTTTGCTACGACGACGCGCGATCGCCTGTGCGTATCCGACACGGTTAGAATGAAACTATTTGACTAGGCACAGAAACGGATACCTACGTTCGCAAGCGACGGTACGGAGCCGATCGTATGCGTAGACATCCTGCCGGACGCAGTCGCCGTATCCGATCCGTTTGGTGGAAATCATCCTTTTGAGTCCACTTTAGTATGTTGAAAGAGTTCATCAAAACCGGCATGACCCAACCGTTGAAGGCCTTGTTTACTATTAAATAATTTGTTCAGGCAGCCAAAGAAGCGGTCCCTCAACGATTGCTTCACGTCAGTAACATTTGATGCCCAAAGCCGACATGCTTCGTGGTGCATGAAAGGAGCTCCCCGAGCGGCGTTAACCTAAATCATTTAGTGACTCTGGCCACCCTACACAGGTAGCACTCGGTAACGCTGACCAATCCTTTCACCACGATGGTACATCCAAACGACCCTTCTCGAATAGGAGCTGGTAAGTTTGTTATAAAAAAAATGAAAAAGCATAGGAGGGATGCGCGGGCGAAGCCAGCTCGTTTTTTTAATCTGCTGTTTCGATTTCTGGTTAGAAATATTAATTAAAAAAGAAACCAGTTTTAGTTTTCATCAAAATCGGGCCCGAAACTCCTTGGAGCATTTTTCGCTATTCCACATAGTTTCGGATTTGGCCATCCACGCCCACTTGAAAAAAATCGAAGGTAGATACATACTAGCCCAGTTCAACAAAAGTGATTAGTGAGGGTAGATCACTACATAGTATAAAACAAAGTCGCTTTCTCTGTCCCTTTGTATGCTTAAATCTTTGAAACTACGCAACGGATTTTGATGCGGTTTTTTTTTAATAGATAGAGTGATTCAAGAGGAAGGTTTATATGTATAACATTGCACCCGTGCGAAGCCGGGGCGGGTCGCTAGTACAAAATAAATTTAATCGAAGCTATTTTTAATTTGACAAAAAACGTATTGAAAAACAGTTAAAAAAAGAAAAAAGGTACTTTATTTACTTCTAATCGTGATACAGAGAAACGCCAATATACTATTTACAAGAAAGTATGAAACAAGATCTTCTCGTTACAATTACCATACGTCTTTTTTTCCCCATAATAACTTACACAAAACCAGATAATCACTATTTTCACAAATAACCGACTTCCATTTTATTTAACCGACTTCAAAAAGGAGGAAGTTATATTCCTATTCAGAGGACACAAATAACCTTACCTATATGTCGATGCCTTAGTTCACATTGCACTAACTACAAAATTGTCAATTTTCTGGAGAGAGCATTAAAGTTTTTTAAAGTTTAGACAAAACAGTAGAAAAACAAAGCAAAATAACAAAACAAATATGCATCTATTCATAAGACTAGTCCTTTAACTCCATCATATCTCAATATTGTAATATTAGTATATACGTAACCTTTTCAAAATGTCTAAATAAACATACAACCCCCCATTTAATACATTTGTGCACTTCAAAAATTGCCAAACCCGTTCAAGTTCAAATAAACGTAACGTACTTAATATACTTGTTACAGGAAATCCAATACCTATCGATCGAAAACCGCGATGCGTGAGCAGATATTGTAAATGTATATAATACGTTTGTGTTTTGAAATGTTCTGCAGTTGAGGAACTTAAAATCAGTTGTGTGTGTGTATCTTGATTGGATTTACAAAAATAAAGGTCATTAGTTTAGTACAACATTCATGGGACATTAATGGAACTTATTTAAAACAACTGTGACCTCTGGTTTTTGTAGAAAGAGACGGAAGAACGGTATTACGATACGCGCAAATGAAAGAGCATGAAATTTAGTGTGTTTGGCATCAAAAAAGTGAAAATTGATAATTTTGTAGTTAGTGCAATTGTGAACTAAGGCATCGATGTATTCTTCAACTACATAATTATCTACATCATCTTTGATATCAATTTATTTGATATAAATACATTTCGTTGAAGTCATTTTATTACATACTTCATAGGATATTCTATTAAATAACTTTTACTAGGATTACTACGATAGTAATTTTATGAATTATGATCTACAGATGCTTAAACCCCATCAACATTTTTCTGCGCGTATCCCAATTTTATTTGGGGTCGGCGCAGCATGTTTAATGTATCATACTAATATTGTATTGTAAGTACTTTAAAATCCTTTCTACAGAATTAATGGATTTGAATCTAGAGGAATACATAATTTACTAAATAGTACAGTCAGCAACAACGGTCAATAAGCGCGCGGTGATTTTTTTTTTTCGAAATACCCTCTTTTTTGCTTTACTAAATTATTAAGACGTTGAATGCTGACAATACAAAACCCTATTTATTATTATTTACCACATAGGCAAGAATATTAAAAAAAATACTTGCCATTCACTAATCCTTCACAACATAATATCAAGCCTGTATTCCCTGAGGGGCTAGGCAGCTTAAGCAAGCATTGGATTTTCAACTTTCAGAGCTCACTCGGATATCTTGAATCCAACACCGCAACGAACCACCATAGATATTACAATGATCAAAACCTACTTAACATATATATATATACAATACACTTGTTGTAAACAAAATTAGCTAAAACTCGCTGTTTTCTTAAATAAAAACTTATCAGTCTTATTATATACAAAGCATTAAATAACTACAACTTACCAAGTCGTAAAAATACACTTCCTTATGTTTATTCTATTCTTAGGAATTTAATATGAGGACAAAAATAATCTATTTGTTGTGATTGAATCAATATCATGCCCATTGTTTGGGCAAAGGAAAAACGATTTACAAGAATGTACTACATAATGTAAGTGTGGAAAAATAACTTTATACTACACCTGCTTGGAAAGTACCTTGATACTTTATCAAATTTACGGTAGAAAGTACGTCATTGCATATCGAGCAAATATGCGGGGAGAAAACGCATCTGAGCGGGAGGGAAAAGTGTATGAAAATCCATTACTTACGTGGTTTTTTTTTTTAATTTTGGGTAAGACTATGCGCCGGTAACCTAAATATCAAAAGCCAAAAAGTTTTTACGGTGAGTTTTTATCTCCAAGTTCGCAAAATGACACTGGCCACTAGCTGTGTGTTGGATGGTGTCGGGCTGGCAGTGCGACCCTGCGGCGGCAGGATAAACAATTTGAAAAAGAACATGTGAAAATTGCAGACGCCATTGGCGCCATTTTCAATTTGAGTGTTGTTTGAGGATTCAGTTTTCGTTTTTTATTTTCCTCGTAGGTGTAGTATAAAGCACTATGTATCACTCGAGAGAAAGTGCGATTCCCGATCTCGGGTGTTTTAAAGCCCTCGCCGGTAATCGGTCACTTTCTCCTCTCGGTGAACAATGTACATGTAACAGTCTAAACACAACAATATTTTCCGTGCTTCTAATATGCTTGGTATATTAACTAAATGATTATCATTTGAGCAAATAAAGAAAACAATATTATACAGGTTGAAAGGAACATCGACGCACAAACAATGGGGAAGGCAAGTCAAAGCTGATTGTAGATGGCGTGTCCATAGCTTAGTCCCAATCTGACCAATGAGGTCAAGCTATTTTGAACTATAAAATGACATTGACAGATCTTCAACCAATGACGTTGCTTGGTACAAACTATGCTAGCGCCATTAGATTTACGGTTGCCTTCCCCATTACCATTTAAAATCTTTCTTCGGTAATTTTAAAAAAGCAGCTTTTGCTTACATTTTGACAGTGTATTGCACTTTCACTGATGAAAATTTTCAACAAAATAAGGGGGTCGGTATGATTTCCCTTCCACCCTGTATACATACATTCATTTGAAGTTTATATATTTTTCCTTACGGGATGAGCAGACCCACATACCAATAATTTATCAATACTTTATCTTAACGAACGCTCATACACCACGAAAAGTAATGTGATCAAGAATATGAATGGACCTCTTTGTCAAATTCCGATACAGTTAAAATAATTAGGTTACGACCAGGGACCGAAAAGGTTACGCGTATAAGGATTTTAACACTTTCACTGCTAAGTTCCTAAAATGCATAAAAATTGGCATGCCATAAAAAGTGTTTCGCAATTCTATAACAACCCGTGAGTCGAGTCCGTCGGCGCGTTGGTTACGTAACTGTACCCCTATGCCGCAGCACCCGAATCCCGAGTACAATAATTATTACCTTTACGAACGAACGAAACTTGGTTTGAATAAATCTTAATAGATGGCGTGCGTAACAACTAACATTTATCACACGATTTCTGTATACATACTTACCAATACCAAATAATACTGGAATGTCCCACCACGATCTTTTATAAACGAAAGAGGATGTTTCTAATAACATTAAGAAAAAAAGACTTCATAATAAAATTTATTTTCGACAGTAGCTTACTTAGATATGGACTCGCTAGTCGGGTTCTGGGCATGAATACAAGTCATCTATAGCTAATTATAACGACGACTCGGATACGGGTTGTGGGCACACGAACGAATTATTTTTCGACTCATACGCTGGGTGCTGGGCAGCGAACGTGTTAATTGGGTTACTTGTTTTTTGAGAGTTAGGTAAAACTCTACAGTAAAGGTCAACTCGTACTATAGTATTAATCAGCCATAAAAGGTTCACGCATATGGTTAATTTAAATAATTATGCAAGAAAGTGGTCATGGTTAAGGACGCGTTCTCAAATCCGACAAAAATAAGCTATTTTTCGGTAGAGTTTGCGTTGAAATGGAACTAAATCAAACAAAACTAACAATTGCCACAAATAGATTGCTTTTTGATCTCCAAATAATGGACAAGTTTTGGTTTGAAATTTTGGTATTTGTTATCGTAAAAACGATTTTCCATTACCTCTTCACACAAAATTGCCGATTTGGGGCTTCATTCAGGATCATTTTTCTGCTATTAGATCCATAACTTTTTTCTTAAAAAAAAATCCTAGTTAGGCAGATATAATGTTTTCAAAATCACGGACAAAATATTCATGAAAATGTTATAAATAATGTCAGAAAAAAATAAAAACAAACCGTCTAATTTTACACGTAATTTGCTCTTACGCATGAACCTTAACGTGTGGTATTAAGGGTTATTTTATTTTGTCGCTGTCTGGAGTATTGCATAAAAAGTTCTAAAGAGAAAGTGTTAGTCCACTCGGCGGCCGTCGTGAGTGAACTTGCTAAAGTATGAAAATCAGTTTAGTTACTCATTATTCCCGCAGTTTACCTTGCGTTTGTGTGTGTGTGCGTGTGAGCCGTGTCAGTGTAGTGATGCGATTCGATACCTATCTGTTTTGAGAACGCGTCCTTAATCAGCAAAGTGTAAATGGTTAACCCATAAATTATAAGGGTTCACCTGTATAATTGGTGCACCCGGTTAACCTTTTAACCCGATTAATCAGTCCCTGGTTAAGACTGTTGGGTGATTCATCCATCAGTATGATTTTATCTATCAAATAGTACAACACACTATTCTCATTTTAATCACAAAACACCAATTAGCACCCCGTTTCTTAAAAACAATAATAGATTTTCAGAAACAGGGCATTTCTGCCATTTTACCTAGATTAACCCACTAAAGCGGAGACGAACGGAGCAGAGAGGAGACGTGCACAAACCGACCAATCACATTGGTTGAAATCTATAAGTCTCTCTTCTCTTCTGTGATTGGTCGAATCCTACACATCTCTCCGTTCCTCTCCACCTTGGTGTAGTCCGGGCCCATTCTGCTCATTCCTGCTCGTGGTCTAATCAATAGTATCGGTGTCTGTGCTCGCGCTGGACACCTCGAGCGCGAAGAACGCGTCGATGGTGAACTCAGATCATTTGTCCCACAGCCCAACCTCCTTCATCTTGGTGTGGAAGTACTTCTCAAGGGTGTTCGCGCATCTGTTGAATGTGAAAATAGCTTTTTAATACAGTTATTATTGACAGCCATTTGCTGCTTTCGTTAACAGTAACTTGAGTACAGAACCCGAACTTAAATCGATGTGCCCACATCGATTTTTAGAAAAGGTGCGACTAGGGAGCGTCGTCTCTTATGGACACTCATACTCTTTCTGAAGATAGATGCAGTTTCTACATTTGGTATGGATTGGTTGCAGAACCTTATCGTCTAGATTCAAGACAAAATTGATACATTTGAAGCATGGGAAAGAATTAAAACCAACTTACGCACGGCAATAATAAGTATCCCATTCGATACTAATCTTTCAGAATCGTTTTAGTCCACAATTTATCATGGTTACATTAAAACCAAGTGAAAAAATAAGTAATGCACTTAAATAAATAACATACCATCACGCCTGTAATCCCCGAAGGGATAGGCAGAGGTGTATCTTCCTAAAAGTACACCCACATTTCGCCAGTTAAGTTTAAGTCCCATGTCATAAGGGGCGAGCCTATTGCCATCAACCGGGCACAAATTCAGACTCCGTGGCTGCTACTGAGAAATTCCTAATAGAAACTAACAATTTGCCCGACCCGGGAATCGAGCCCAGGACCTCATGCTCAGCAGTTCGATTGTGATCACTGCTCCAACGAGCCAAGCTTAAATAATGGATATTTATCGCTCTTACCTGTAATAATCAGTATCCGGCGAGTTGTAAAGCCGGCAGTTAGTGAAAATCCTCGTCATGTCAGCTATGAATAAACGCTTCGACACGTAGTACCGCGCCTTTAGACGCTCGCCCATTGTACGTAGATCTGAAAATAGAGACAGACTTTTACTATACCTGGTTTCGTTAATTATAATTTGAATCTTGGTTAAAAATATTCCCATGATATTGCCTTCCTAAGAGCATGATTCACAATCTGCTCTTTGACAAGCAAAACAAGCGTTGGATCTGTCAATTTATAATCGAGATTTATGCATCTGTAGCAGCACTACAAAAAGTACTCCAGCAACCACTACGACTCAAATGAAGGATTAACACAAGAAGAACAGCTGTTGTTTTTTTAACAACCGATGAAAATTTTCTATGTGGGCTAATGGGGGGTGGCTCAGAATCATGCACTGAATACCATGGTAACCGTTTTTGTGTTGGTGTCTCTTCCACCTCGTACGGGCAGACACAACAGCCGTCTGCCCGTGAAGCATGGCAAAAAAATCGATAAAGCTGTTCCGCCCGTTTCTACGGTGGTCATGCTACGCGGGCAGGTCGGAAGATCCTCTCTTGTCTATGGGCGATGAAGAACTTTACACCCTATTCTTCATACCTCTATACTTCAGTATCGTTTTTGATGCAAACTTACCCATGGGATATTTGATATGATCGTAGTAATCTGGCACTTCAGACTTGTCTACAGGCTTCAGGAACGGCCAAGCTGTAGCGTGGTTCTTGATCTGCAAGAAGCAATAAATAATATTTCTTATGTAATTAGGAGATAACCAAGCAGATGACCCACTTGATGCTAATTGTTGACAGCCACCTACGAATCTGTGATGCCAACTGCGAAACAAAGCTTCATGTACAAGGCAGACCTGGATTGAAGGGTTATTATTTATGGATAGCGGTGTAACTGTGCAACCATGGTATTAATTGGACTTCGGCAGTGTTTTTTTTCAGTAGCAGTGGGATGCAGTTTTCGCAGTTGTAGCTAAGGTTGTCACTGACAGAGAATTTTAAGTTCTATCTATAAAAAAAAAAAAATTGATTTATCTGTTTACAATATCAAAATAACGGCTTTTTACTGAATGCATATGAAAGTATATACGGCACTTATAACAAACACATTTATTTTTATTTTTTGTCTGTCTGTCTATTTGTTCCGGCTAATCTCTGAAACGCCTGGACCGATTTGGCGGGACTTTTACTGGCAGATAGTTGATGTTATGAGGTTTAACATAGGCCACTTTTATTTTAGAAAAATAATTAGGGTCCTGTGCAAAAAAATTAAAACCTTTAAAATTGGTAACAAAATTCGATTAAAAAAGTGAAGCAATATTTTTTTACCATAATTCCACGCGAACGAAGGTCGCGGGCAATAGCTAGTTTTAAAATTCTCTGTCAGTGTCAGTTTGGATGTAAAAGAAATATCCGAAACTTTTTACGTTTAAAAAAACTTTCAACGGCAGAAACTAGTTGATTTATAACATAGTATTGTTAGTGTATAGTTACCGCATGCAGTATGTTCCTGAGCGTGGCGGGGTCCGGCTCGGGCTCGTGGTCCGCGCCGGGCGCCCGGCCCGCGCCGCGCCAGCCTGTCTCGCGCAGCCCCGGGATGCACTCCCACGGGATGCTGCGGACCTGCACCACTATTATATTTAGCTAAAACTTATTTTTAAAAATAGACTAGGATAGATTACATCGGCTAGAGACAGTCGGGCGGAAAAATATAGTTTCGATTTTGTAGTCTGGCCACAGGCTGACCTAACGAGTGTACGCATGTGTGACGCAGTGCCGACTCTAATCTTGTAGAGTTTGAGCAAACGTTGACAAGAAAAAAAGGGATTTTCGAATTGATAAGAATCCTACAGTCAAATCTGTACAATGTCGAAATTGAATGTAATAAATGAAGTGACAGTAAAATGCGCGAGCTCGTGGCGCTGACCGATTACAACCCTGACTAAAGTAGCAACTGAGTCAGACGTGACTATAAGTACTAGAATAATGGATTATTATCTTTGCGAGTCATTAGAACATGTTATTAGAAAAAAACTATTACAGTGTTCAAGAATACTTAGAGGATAAGTCGTTAGTGACCAATATACTAAAATAAAAATAGTCTTTAGTCCACTCCATGACAAACTACATAGTCATTATTAATTATAATAATTACTACAATACAATCTCAATCTATAATAATATATCTTTCACATTTTATTCTGTATATTTGATAAATTAATAGGTTAATATTTAAAGTTTGTGTCTGTATAAAAATATTTGTACGCCATATTATGGCAGGGTATGCTGGAACCAATATTATAACATCTATTTGTACCATATTCTCACAAATAAACATTTTTGATTTGATTTGAACAAAAACACAAAAAAGTAGACCGTGGCATAATAACATAACCTCCTCCCGTTTTTAGAAGTCGGTTAAAAAGTTTAATTCACAACAAAGGTTTTACTTACCCCTTCTTTGAAACATGTCATTCCAGGATGAATTTTTCTGACCTCTTTTTGCCGCATATCGATCAACTTTTTCACGATCTGAAAAAATATATCATAATTCATATTCAAACTTACACTAACATAATGTAAGGCCGCATTCCGAATTACAAAATAATCACTCACAGCGCTCACATCTATATTTTGCGTTCCGTTTTAGATATCACGATTATGACAGCTGAGAGCTGTCATCAATTTGGAACGCTCGTGAACGCGTTCACAGTGAACATAACCCCAAACCGAAACCTTTCACAAGACCTATTTTTGAAAATGTACGATATGTTGGTTGACTCTGCTGCACATAAAACCCTCCAAGTTCAATTAACCCCATTCAATAACTATTTTATGAAAAAGTCACTCAATTATCACATCAAAATTCTGTAACTTCATACGTGTTACTGGCGCGTTTGTTATTTTCACCAACATACAACTTGACACTGATCTGCAAATCGTAAGAAAATTTAAATTTCGCGGGCTACCCTTGCGCATCCACCATAACAAAACAACACAACCTGTGAACACAACTGTCATTTTTGACAGCACTCACGGTGACATTTATTTGGGGCATAGTCGGTGTAATCCCAAGATGGCGCATGTCATGACGTCATCTATGACGATCCAAGGGATATCAATATCGTGCTCACGGTAATACGGAACGGGTTTATGGACGCTCAAAGCGATTACAGCGTAATTCGGAATGCAGCCTAAATGTCCACTGGGTGTAACAAGACCCTTAAAGAAGCCGAAAGACACTTGTTCTCCCCTCATTGCGATCTTTTCTTCGTTCTGGACCATACGTTCTTCAACCTTCTAGTTACGGAGACATTAGAGTTCCGACTTTTCAAAAATTTAGACGTTTTTACTGTTATATCTTTATTACATATAATACCTACATGACTCCTGTATTATTCAATGCATCTATCAGCACAATGTTTTGAGTGCGTCACATTGAGTCCTACCGTAAACCGTGATTTTACACCCCCAAAAAAAGTCGTTTTCCAGCAATATCTTTTACAGTTACTTAGTTTGATGTACGGAATGCTTGGTTGACGGCTTAGTGAAGGTAACACCGATTTAAGTGACATTGGGTCCATTAAATTAACATCAACGTTAAAAAAATACAATACACAATAAAGTACAAAATCGGCCAATGATAGAATTCACAGACCACAACGACACAACTATGTAACTATGTTTTTCTATGAAAATGCGTCAGCAGAGAGCGACAATGTCGCCATCGACGCGTTTGTTAACGAAAATAGAAATGGTACTGAGTTTCTGTTTTATAATTCAGATCAAATTTAATAGAGGTTTATTTATTTATGCTAGCAGGACAGCCTCGCTGGTCTAGTGATTGCAATCGCGACTGTTGAGCATGAGGTCCTGGATTCGATTCCCGAGTCGGGCAAATTGTTGTTGGATTTTTCCATCATAAATTGCTCAGTAGCAGCTACAAAGTCAGGATTTGTGCCCGCTTGATGTCAATAGGCTCGCCCCCTATTTCATGGGACAACATAACTGGCGAAATGTGGGTGTACTATTAGGTACACCTCTGCCTAAACCTTCGGGCATTACAAGCGTGATGTTATGACATTCTAGTAATTAGTTTCTGCCTACCTCCTTCTGCCTGCGGATGATGCTAGTGAACTGCGTGTAGACGATGCGCGGGTTCAGTTCGCAGTGCATGAGTGTGGCGCCCTCGTAGTCCTTGATGTAGCCCTGGTACATCGCGCGCGGCAGCTTGATGTCCTTGCTGAAGCCTTGTTTCTTGAAGTAGCCTGGGAATCAGAAATCAGTTTGTGGAAATTTTCTTTGATTTTCCTTGTAACGGTATGTGTTGTGTCCGCAACTCCACATCCATAGCGCGTATTTTGCGTATGGGTGAAAAAAATGATCATTCGATCTACCTCAGTTCCTCAAAACAGTTTTTGTGATTGTGAAGCACAAGATAAAAGGTAACATTACTTTACATAATTATATTTGTTTATTCATTGTAGACTTAAAAAAAATAAAAAATGTGTCTGACCATGGCTTCACTTTGGGCCCTATCAGAATACCAGCGCTGTGACGTTTTTATTTTAATGTTACAGCACCATGCTGAGATAGGGGAGGGCCTCGTACAGGACTAATTTTGTTGTACTGTTCATTTAACCATTTTTTTGTGTGTTTTGTCCTGTGCGGGTTAATAAATACTTATTCTTTCTTTCTTTCTAAGGTTTGAATTTTGTTACTAAAACAAATTACTCTATGCAATTCAAACAGCTTGTAATTTCTTCGAAATCAAACTCCTTTAAATTTCCATGTTGGCTTTTAAAAACCTTGAAAACTCACTGTTTAATAATCTAAGTAAAATATTAAATTAATTCCATGATGAGGTGGTACGAGTCCGACATAATATTATTTATTTATTATTCACAAAATCCGCAGCTCTTTGAAATTTTATCTTAAAATATATAATCTAATCTAGCGATACAGGAGAAATTCCTATTATGGGGTTAAGTTTAAAAACCAAAAAACTTACAGCGAATTACGGATTTACAATTTAATAGCTATACAATACATCGCTAAGTGTGTAGCGTGGATGAGTGTGTAGGAGTTCCAGTCCCCAAATGGTGAGCGAGTCTATGTGGACTAAAGATTCAAGAGTCTATCTACGACAACTCGATCTCTTGACATTGTCCTAAGGTAGAGGTATCGGGACACGAACGTCATGGCTAGCAGTTCTCGCGGCTCATCCACCAAGGCGACAGTAGGCTCACGACGGTGTTTTTAGTGGGTGCAAGCCCCATATGACCAAACCGTCTTCCCGCTGCGTTATGCGTTAGGCATTTTTCAAAGCTTATTAAACAAAGGGTAGACAATGTCGGTTTCGAGTTGTTCCCAGGTCGTCGTGATTCTAATTCTAATACGAACCTATAGCGAACTCATCAGCGAAGGTCAGGAAGTGCAGTATGTTGTTCCGGATGTGGTGATCTTTCAGATGGTTCATGAGGTGTGTGCCGTAGCCTTTCACTTGCTCGTTTGACGTCACCGCGCAGAAGACTATCTCGCTGAAGCCCTGTTGAGAGATAGTATTTTAAATTTGTTATTTATGGCATGTCAGAGGCCCGTAGTGATCGTTTCCAAAGCGTTACGTATTTCTACAACAGGATTTACATTAACTTTGCGGTAGTACTGCATTGTTGGTCTAGTGGTCGCAAGCGACTGCTGAGCATTAGGTCCTTTTTTTTTTTTGGTAAATCATCAAATAACCCCTCCCGCTCTGGGCTGAGCAGGAGGGAGTGTCAGACTTTTACTGACTAAAACCCATCCATGTTCCTTCATTTTCCCTTTGTGTTCCAGGGCCGCGGTATCTCTTTCGAACAGTCCCGCAACACTGGCAGGGAGCATTAGGTCCTGGGTTCGATTTCCAGTTGGGACAAAGTGTTGGTGGGTTTTATCATCAGGAATTTCTCAGTAGCAGCCACAGAGTCTGGATTTGCAATCAGCTCACTACCTATTACATGGGACATAGCTGGCGAAATGTGTGTGTACTATTAGGTACACCTCTACCTAACCCTTCGGGGACTACAGGCGTTATGTTATGTTACGCTTACGGTAGTTTATGTCTAATGCACTTTTGTGACGTTGTATAGGTGTTTGCTTTTTATTTCAGCTGATGTTTACGGGCCGATGTGCGCGATCTTTTATATAATAGAGGCCCTCTCTCTTTTCGTAACAATTAAAACCATTTCGGAGGTAATGTTGGCAAAATACAACGTGTAAATAGACCCTTCACGAAGCCGTCAACCAAGCATTCTGTACATCCAAGTTACTTTACGCAAAAAATATTGCTGGGAAACGACTTTTTTTTTTGTGGTGAAATCACGTTATACGGTTGGACTCAATGTAACGCACTCAAAACATTGTGCTGATGGATGGATTGAATAGTACGAGGGTGATGTAGGTATTTAAAGTAAAGTTATAACATGTGTAAAAAAACATAGGGAGAAGTTGGATCTTTGAACTCCAATATCTCCGTAATTAGAAGGTTCCCAGGAATGGTCCAGAACTAAAAAAATATCGCAATGACGGAGAGAACAAGTGCCTTTCGGCTTCTTTAAGGTTTTTTTTAATACCCTTTAGATATTATTGACTTACCTGTGCACTAAATGTTCTGAAGCAAATCCCTCCAATGGGTCTGCCTTCCTTGATCAGGGCTAATGTTTTGTGTTTGCTGTAAACGTAATAAACATCAAAAAGGTGTCAAAACGTAAATTATACTTCAACTTTATATAAAATTAAGTACACTGGTGGACAAAAAATTAGGCCCAATTTTTACATTTTATTCATTAATAACATTTCGCTGTAAAAATTATATGAATAAAGTTGTTCAACTTAAAAGTACGTTATTTCAAGTATTAAGCAACGCACAATTAACAAAATAAATATTCTATAAGTTTTATTAGAATTTTTTGTCCATCAGTGTAGTTAAAAAATAAGAGAACTTACGGATCGAAAACTAATTGCGAAATATACTCCTTAGTCATCTCTGGTAGCTGATGGGAGAATACGTTGTGAAGACCTAAAGAAAACGTAAATTGTAATTGATTGATTGAATTGAAACGCAATTGATTCGTAATTGATCTTCTCCAAATGCCAATGATGTGCTCAAGCACATCATTGGCATTTGGAGAAGATTGGTTATATTTACTGCTCTGGCGCTGTTATTGTAACTTTAACAGCACCAAACTTATATTAACTTTTTACTTTTTGAATTTTAAAAGGAAGTGAAACCTGTGAAGGCGTGTGTACGAACTAGAATATAGGATATTATTAAAATAATTAACGAGAAATGATTTAAGACGCGGTGTTACCTCAATATTCCTAAAAATTGGTTTCTTAGATAGTCGAGTATGACGTAATGCAATGAAAATATCTAACGCAAAAAATACAGTAGACTAAGAAGGGTTTAAAGAAAAATGTTAACCAAACAGAATAATAAATAATAGTTTGATATTCCCAATAAAAATTGAGAAGTTGCGGAACAAAATTAAACTTGTGAGTCAAAGATTCCAGCGATAACAACAGTTTTTTAATTTTTTTTAAAGTTTTTTTTTTTTACTTTAACCAAACAATTATTTAATTTAATGTCTTTATTTTGAATAATCTAAAGACAACTTGAACGGAAAACATATTAATTTGGCACACGCCACAAGTGCACACAACAATAAAAGAAAAAATAATAAAAATGAATATGAAACTTAAAACTACACAATAAAAAAAAAAAAACAAAAACCTAAAACTAAACAGAAAAAAAGAGATAATATTGTGTGTCTCACGGCTGCGCCAAATAGGCCCAGTTCAGTAAATTGCCGAGCAACTAGTGCCCGACGCTGGTTTTCAACTGGACCTGTTGTAAAATAAATGCCATTCGCAGCTTAGTCCCATGTCAACACAAATACATAAATTATTTTCAATTTTCAACCTTATTCACACTCCATAGTGGTGGCAATAGCTTATGCGGCCTAGTGGCGATTAAAATCGTAGTCAGTCCGCGCCTTAATAGGCAATAGCCTCGCGCCCAATACATGGGACTTAAACGTAACTGGCGAAATGCGGATATACTATTAGGTACACCTCTGCCTAGCCCTTCGGGGATTACTGGCGTGATGTTACGTTAAATAATTTCTTACCTATAAGCCAGAGCATAGTCTGTTTGTTGACGGGTCCCGTGAGAGAGTTGCCGATCACATGGAACTCGATGAGTTTCCGCTGTTCCTCTAATTTGGCTGCCTCATCGCGAGGCGCTTGCATTTGAAATAGGGCCTAGAGAATCAAACGATGGTTGATTAAAAAGAACTCCTGTTAGTTATAATAATGTTGAATATCAAAATAAATGCAGTTACCACTTAGGTATAGAATAAATCCATTACTTTAGTGGCGTTTTTTTTTCAATTATTTATTTATTAACTATGGAATACTTACAGCTAAACCAAACCATAAAAAATAGTGAGTGAAATTGACAGCCAATTATGAATAATATTGATACTTTTAATTCGATAGGTCTCAAGTTCGACCCCAAGACACGCACAGCTGTTTTTTTAGGATGCATGTGCGTATTGTATAATTATCATTAGCTTCGGTGAAGGAAAACATATAAACATATAAAAATTTAAAATGGACTTTGTGATTATAACCATAAAGATCATTTTAAGAATTTTAATTTTTTAACGTGTTTCATATTACGATTCTGATAAAGCAGAAATTTTAGGCCCCCAGCATGCCTGACAGATATTTCGCGACGGCATGTCAAGCTAAGTCAGAGGCCCATGGGCGGCATAAAATCTCTGACACCAGATTAGGCACTAACCACACGATAAAGAAGATTCGATACTGGAGTAATATCGATACTTTTGATTCAATGCCAGTATGTGGCATCTATTGTGTTTACATGCGTACTCACATCAGGTCCACACATATAGTTGGGGTCTGTGATGGTGGCCACAATGTCGGCCACAGTACGCTCGCTGACGTCATCCGCGGGCTCGTCCACGACGCGCCTGCGCTTGGCGGCGCCCGCGCTCGGAGTGTCGCTCGCGCGTTTGCCGCCTTCGGATTTTATGGAACCTGGTGCAGATTTGATAAGTTAATACTCATAGCTTTGATCAAGATTGAAAAAGTAATATACAAGCATCGACGCGCTAACTGTTGTCATGAATTCTGTAAGTACATTATTCTAGTCGGCATCAATTTTTTTAAGCGAGTGGTTCTTCGACTTTTTTATCGGTTACTAACTGTTGCCCGTGGCTTCGCTCGGTTTTCGTCGGAAATTATTCCACGGGCACTCGGGGATAATGTAGCTTCCTATTAGTGAAAGAATTTTCAAAATCGGTTCAGTAGATACAGAGATTGCCCCCTACATACAAGCATACAAACAAATTTTACCTCTTTATAATATTATTATAGTATAGATTAATATCTACTGTTTCATGTTTAGTACCGTATGCGGTCAAAATATATGGAACAGCTGTTTTTTTATTAGCCCACGACACATGCGCAACAGAACAGATTACCTGATGAGAGTGTGACGGTAGTAAAACCATCTTTGCTATCTCCGGAAGCGGTGACACGTTCGAATTCACCCCGTCTTCCTGCTGTAAAGGTTGAAGAATGTATCAAAGTCTGCCTAGCATTTTCTCAACTATATTGAGTTCGGCTTCCAATCGCGCTGTCATGCAGTTGGGACACAGATTAAGTAAGTACAGATACTTCACTCCATAGAAAAAGTTCGATACCTAACGCTTTAATAACCTACAAAAATATTACAGACGTTTGTGCGAGCTAAAATGTATCTTACGCTGACGCCCGACCGACAGTATCTATTACGTCGTCTGGCGTGGTGTCGGGCGATCGCGATCCTTTAAAGCAATGCTAGGGCTGTCTATGCTAAGAAATGATTACACTAAAGATTATAGGTGACTTAAAACAGTTTCTTACATTAAAAATATTTTTATTTATTGAAAATCTCAAAGGCTTCGGTCAATGAACTTTTTACCCTCTCGTAAATTTCGATTATTAAATCTGATCGTCGCAAACATCCTAAATCTAAGAAATAACTTTAATAAGTACTCCATAGGAAAACATGCACATAAATGTGTAAATTCCACTTCCTTTAGCATGTTATACAGGTCTACACTGCAATATGCACTAGATTTTGCCATTATTAAAAGCGCGGATGCAGTACGTACTCCCGAGCAAGCGCGTGGCAACCGACTGAATTTAGCTCGTTCGGGCGAGCGCGAACTGTAGGTACTTAAGCGCGTAATTTTGATCGAGTGACGGAGGCCTGGTTGGGACTGGTCATCTCTTAGTTGCCATGGCTTATTTGAATTAATTATTTTTATTTTTTTAATTGTAGTTTTTTTTGATAGACACTTTTAACGTGCACATCTTGCTCCATCGTTCTCATATTGTACAATCTCGCCATGAATGATGTAACCAAGGTTTTTGTAACAATATGCTGATTTAAAAGAGTGTCCATGGAGTTTCTTGCCGTTCTTCTCCGTAGAGATGTACTCTAAGGAATGGGCAACTGCAGTACTTTCACAGTTTTTATGCCTTATGACTGGAACTGTAGCTACATTTCAGTGTTATCTTTGTTTCGACAATCCAAAACTACCTGTAACTGGCCTACTTCAAATAAATGCTTTGAATTATCTAACCGGTTGCATCTGAATACCACTATTTTACATGGAGAAACTGCCTATCTGACAATACAAAAAAGAAAGTAAAAAAGGCAATGAGTGATGAAGACGTACAAATGGCGGGTATTTACAATTGTAAAACAAACATACGGTTCTTATTTTCAAATATGGCTTGCAGATGGTTGGGTGGAATCTGCTTGAACTCAGGGTCCCATATAGGAGAGCTGGCGCTGAAGATTTCCTCCTCAAGCAACGCCAGGAATCGAGGGAAGTGGGTTAATACTAGCACCTGCAAGAGAAAGATGGTATGAGATAATACAAGTAAGAGTCAAATTCTTTCAAGCAGCAGCATTAGATCTTTCAAGACCTGAAAAGTTCCTTTTATAAGTAACTTACCCTCTTCTCAGGAGGCATACGATCCCTCTCAGAATGGCATTTATCCATCAGCTGCCGACAAACGGACTTGAACACGGCCCGCAGTAGCGTGCGACCGAACACGAGAGACGTGTCGTAGTGAGGCAGAGAGTCGCAAAACGCAGGGACGTGGCAGAATACTAGCCATCTGGAAGATTGCTTTACAATTATATCTTCTTTTTCTTTGGTTGAAAATTTGTGCTATACAAAATAATGGTTTTTAAGTGAACTTTGTCAAAGGGACTGAATCATTTTCCATTTTATTTGCACGGTTAAGATCAAAAATGATGGAAAATGATTTCTAGTAACTACACACACACTAAGACCCGGGTCTGACTTTACTTCAAAATATGATTTTAGGATATTTTTTATGCTTTTGTAAGATACCAATACATAGTACATAGAAGTCACTTAAATAAAAAGTAATCTTCTGATTATTTGCGTAAAATATGAAAACACTGTGATTACATACCTTGTATAATTGATTTGGTATGCGGAAATGTCTTCAGGATTCGACACTTGCTGAAAATAAATATCCAAGTATTCAGCACTGTTCACATATTAGTTTTAATTAAAAAAAATACAATAGCCAATTTTTTTATGTCCAAACAAAGATTTGCTAATTCAATAGTCAGAACAAGTTTTTTTTTTAATGAAACTTGTATCTTTAAAGTTCGGTTCGCAAATTAAGGGAGTTGATTGTAAATTATAGGAGTGTCCAAGCTTTTAGACGCGAATTGTATAGAACCGTTCAGGAAGAACTATACAGGGAGTAAGGGACAGCCCTCGGCAAACTGACAGCGCATTCAGCTGCTTATTTTGTATCATATTCCACCAGAATTTTTCTCAGGCAAAATAGTTTTTTCAGTTAAGTACTATTGTTTTATTTAAATGTAAAATTACAATCTGTGTACGCGGCACCCCATTTATGGAAATAATACGGCTAAAATAATACTACATTTGGATGTTAAAATACTATAACGCACGACACGTGAAATCAGTTGTCCACTTCCTGCCTAGCTACAGAGTTCATTGAACTCGTCGTCGCGCTTGCCGTTCGCTACGTGGGGTTTGCCAAGGTAACAATACATTCCTTATGAGGGAATAAAACAAATCAAATTTATTGGATCATGGTCATCTTACTATGATATACTGAATTACTGAATTCACCCCATCAGTCTGCTGAGGGCTAACCCTTACACCCTGTATGTCTATAACTCTATATAATAAAAGCTAAAAAGGTGTCATTCTCAAGTCGCCTTGATTTGTGTGGTCACTCCTTATGAAATTTCACGAATAGAATGTTGCTGTGTTGTTTATTACTAAATTCTTTAAAAATTAGACAACTATACAATATTTAAATCATTAGTTAGCTATTAGCAATCAAATTAAAAGTAAATCACCACTTACCAATTTCCTCACACTAGGCGTCTCAAAGTTCCAATGATTAAAACAATGTAAGAACATCTTGGCCAGATCATACATTGTCTGCCATTCCCTTTGCGGGAGGCTGTTGAACTTGAAGAGCACGAAGTTGGTGATGGCTTTGGCTATTGAGGGCCTCTCGAAGGGCGGCTGGCCTAAGGGGCCTTCGATACGAGGATGAGAACGGGTTAGGATGCATTTGCGGAGTATCTGTGGATGTTGAAGAGTATATTTTAGGTATGGTAAACCAAACATCAGTAGTAATATTTAGGCTACGGAAATCGCCCTTAATGCTACTAGATAAAAGCATTGCCAAAGTCAAATTCTTATAACCTTGAATGTGACAATGACTATACTTAATTAGTGCAGTCAGTTTAGGAGTTTATGTTGTTCAAAATAGACAAGAGAATATACAATGTCAGTAATTGAATGTGCCAAATAGAAAGAAAGAAAAAATATTTATTTGTTGCAGGGACAAATAAATATGTAGGACTCCCCCCTTACAGGACTAACAACAATCAGAATATTCAGAATGTTTGATCAATTGATTTTAATCTTCATTTGAGACTCTTGGGTTAAGGTGAGTCTGGTGATTTTAACTTCAAAATTATGAAAAGGTTTTAAAGTTATCCGCGACTACAGTTGGGCAGTAGCCAGCCCACCAGACACTACATGTCTGGTCAGAGGATCCTCCCTTTTCTGCAGTGGATGAAGAATTGGCTTCCTAATAAAAGATCAACAAAAGAATATCACTCACCTTAAATAAATAATAGTAAACCCTCTTAGTGTCATGGTCGTCCTCTCTGTGCATAGACATGAAGATATTCTCCACATCTACCACAGCTCCAAGGAGTCTGTTCACCTCCGCCACTGGCAGACCTTGTAGCTGAGAGACATGTTTTTCTGAAAATATGACACTTGTTATGGTGGAGTTTTATTAGTGGAAAGATTAATTAACTCTGTAAAAATGCATTTCATCTAGGTGTTTCTTTTTCCCAGCTATAAAGGACCAAAGCTTCAGACTACCAATATGTTAGTGATCCGTCAATGGTGGTGGTAGTGCAGAAAGGACATAAAACTATATAATTATGGTACTAAGGTTTCATGTCTTAAAAAAAAAATCTAGTGCGTTGTAATAGCAAAAAGCTGATGCTGAGAAGATTTAAATCATCTCGGTCAATATGTAAAACTGTGGATAAACCAAAACAATATGTAGTGGTGGAAGACTCTCAAAAGAGCTTGGATACATAGTTACTAACCTAGTACATGATGGCAGTTCCGACAGGGATCGTTGAAGTTGGCTGGAGGCTGATTGTCAGCTCGGGGATTGCCTTTCACTGTCTGTTGAGGCGCAGGAGTTTTCCACCCATTACAATTGCAGTCTGGTGTCTGCAGAGAAATACATTAAATAGCACCAAGTTTTAAAACCAATTGAGGATAAAATAGAACATGATGTTTGTTACATGATTTGTTGTATACTTTATTTAAATTTATATTTGTATCTGACCGTGGCTTCACTTTGGGCCCTATTTAGAATACCAGCGCTGTGACTTTATTTTTTAAAGTAACAGCACCATGCTGAGATAGGGGCCTTTTGGCCTCACACAGGACCTATTTCCCAGTTTTTTTTTTACCTATGTTAATATTTATTATATTATTATTTTTTAATGTTATTTCAACCATTTTTTGTAGTTTTTTTTTTGTATTTTCCTGTGTGAGTCTAATAAATACTTTTTCTTTCCGGGGTTTGGTCGTGGTCCACCTGCTTGGTTTTCTTGCCGGTGGTACACCTCAGTCCACCTAGGTGGACCACGGGCACTTTTTCTTGCCGGTGTTCCACCTTAATAATAATATATAAAATAATGTATGTCCCGCGGAAGAGTGGAGGTCGAGGCTTTTTAAATGCTAAGACTCTCCACATCGCGAGATATGCAGTTTCAGGGAATACTTCCTAGAAGCCGACGTGGGGATGCATCGAGATGTGGTCGCGGTGGACAAGGGCCCTACACCGCTCTCCTTGGCTACAGAGACCTGGCGCAAACCTGTAGTGCTTGACACTAAAGACCGCAGGGAGGTATGGCAGAATAAGGAGCTTTACGGACGCTTTTTTCGAGCTCTGCATGGGCCCGATGTAGACTTATCAGTGTCCGTAGCCTGACTACGATCCAGGGACCTTTTCGGAGTAACCGAAGGTTTTGTTTGTGCAATTATGGGTGAAGTTATGATGACGAATGACTACCGGAGATTTATAGTGAAGGATGGCACGGTTGACATATGTCGGGCATGCCACCGTCCGGGTGTTCTCGTCTAGCTAACTGAGAATACTTGCCTTTACAAAACCATGTTGCTAGGATTATTCATCAGCAACTTGCTCTAAAATACAGCCTTGTGGAATCGGAAGTGCCGTACTACAGATATGCGCCAGATCCAGTTCTTAAGAAAGACCATGTCACGCTGTACTGGGATCAATCCATCATCACTGCCAGGAATATTGTAGCCAATAAGCTTGATATAGTGGTGGTGGATCGATCAGAGCGACGCGCAATGATTGTTGATAACGGTCCTACATGAGGAGAACCTCGTGAAAGCTGAGAAAGACAAGCAAATCAAGTATCTTGACTTGGCTCGCGAGGTTGTCAACATGTGGTATGTGGACTCAGCCATCATTATGCTGATAGAAGAGCCTCGATCAATACCTGATGAGGCTCTCGTTTGGCAGCTCTCGTAAGGATCAAGGGCTTGATTCAGAAAGCAGTACTCCTAGACACAGCTCTTATTGTTAGGAGGTTCCACTCTCTGGAGCCCAGCTTCGCTTGCGTTAATTTAGAACTTGACAATCAATTTGGGTTGTGCTCTGCTTGTAATAATATCATGATTCGGAAGACTTAGCGCTATCTACATATTATCATAACAACGTTTATGTTGTTTTCCTCGGGAACAGTTCTTTTTTAATGAAAGTTACCCTGTCCATTTCTGTACACCTGACAACGTATAATTATGCAAAATTTCGGGCTGATTGATTCAGTGGTTTAGGCGTGAAAAACTAACAAACTTACTTTCGCATTTATTATATTAGTAAGGATTATCTGACAGGTTTGCACATTCTGTAGATTTCACAACATATTGAGGTTTCCAGGTCAGCACACTCACTGGGTCAAAAAAGTTGATATTTTGCACAGTGTAAAAGCTATGACTACAGAACATTGACATATTTCTTTCTTTCTACTTTAAACTGCTGCTGCTCAGGTCACTTGTCCTATTGTTACTCCTCTTCTCTGTCAGCAATAGATTTATCATTTAACATCCAAAGTTACCTGGCATTCCGAGTAAATAGCCAACTTGAGTAGCTTCTTGTTATGCGGCCAGTTATAGACTTGCTGCTTCCGCTGTTGTATGCGCTGTAGGTTTGACTGTCTGGAGGCCTGGCCCTCGCTGCCTGTTGGCGTGGCAGCGTTGGTGGACGACGCATCATCTGCATTTACACTTGATGTTGCTAAAATATTGATAATAAAAGGTTTATATTATAATGTTTTTGTTTTAAGTATGTGGAGGAGTGGAAGATTACAGCTGTTTCGACTACGAAATTACTTTAATAAGTATAACTGTATAATTAATGCTGAGTACGAAATTAAGTTGTTAATCATCTTGTAATGTTCGAAAACAGTAAACTGAAGTTATTCTTGAAAGAATGCTTTGGACATCTATAGTGAACTAAAAAAAGTAATGTTACTAATATGTTGTTACCGGCAACGATTTTACAGTTACTGAAATTGTTTGTTGTTATTATATAATTGTAAATTGTTTATTTACCTTCATGCCCGTGTGTTTGTGAAGAATCTGCTTCAGTGCTTGTCATAGCTATGTCCGCAATTTCGTCGTTGATTTGAGAAGACATATTAAATGCTTCGTAGCTTTAACCAGCTAAGGCATTTACAATTTTAACTCTATTTACGATGGAAATACGAGCATAAATAGCATTTTTACCATTTTAATTCACCAAAATTATTAAATATTTGACGTTTCCTTATCTGTGAAAGTTTGCGGGCGCGGCGAAACAATCACAGATACCCTAAGTCTTGATATTCTCGGCGTTCTCACCGAGGTCATAGACAAAGCACACTCAGACAAATCGACTAAAAAATCAGTGTGGTGGTGTGGTGATACTCTAACCACGGAAACGTCAAACATATTAAGCGGGAAAATTCAGCGGGAGAATTCAAATTCTATGTTTGGAAAAAGCTACAGATTCGATTTTAATTATTTACGAATTCAAAATATAAATATAAAATACGTTTTTCTTTCATCGAGCTAGTCGCAGTGATTTATCAAAACTAAACGTAGAAACATTTTCATTTGCAAATTATTAAAATAATAATCCTTCATAAAAAAGGCAAAATATTTAAATATTAGATTTATGTTTAAACATTTGACATCTCGCTGCGCATTAAGTACTGTCTAATGATATGTGTTCCAAAAACTGCACATTTAAAATAGTATTGAAATAATAATGTTCCGTAGTCCTCAGCCCTGGAAGTTTCAGTTCAGCTGTATCAGTACGCGCGGGAATTCGGATGAATCGGTCATGTTCTCTGTGGATTCGGATATCACCAATTTTTCGTAATACTGTTTGGAGTCCGGTATATTTTTAATTAATTAGAACTGAATAATAGATAAATAAATACTTAAATGAAATAATAGGCGATACTTTTTTATTTTTGTCCGGCATTGTTTTAAATTTAAAACTTTTGTGACGAACTATTCGAAAATGGAATCAAAGTTATTCCTTCGAGGAAACGAGACTTACGACGATTTTTTTAATCGTTGCAACAATTTATCTCATTTCGATTGTAGTGAAGAAGAAATGCTATGGTGGCTGATGGGATCTAGACGTTTACCGTTAAAGGAAATAGTGCCGATTAGTGTAATATTGGTTGTTATATTTCTGACTGGAGTGGTCGGCAATGCGTGCGTGTGTGTGGTTATTGTGAAGCATCCCGGTTTGCATAATGCGACCAACTATTATCTCTTCAGTTTGGCTGTTAGCGATCTATTGCTGCTGATGTTTGGTGAGTATACACACACAATATTATTTCAGTATTTTCAGTAAACAATAAAATATTGCTGTGTCTATATTGCAAATTAATTAATAGGTGAGTAGAGTAGTGACTTTAGAGGTCTAATTAAAGTCTTTTTAAATTTTATTGAACTGTACATATGAAGTAATTTTTAACATGAACATCTATAAATATATTTTGTTCTTCCAAAGACGCATCTACCAAAGTTTTATCAGGTGTTTTAAGATAAATTGTTAGTCTAGTTTCTACGCAACCGCTTAATGACTTGCATTCCGCATTATGTAAAAGGAAACTTCTTTCATGCATGGTTCCAGGATTAACAATGTCCTAACAACCATTCTTATTTTCCGAGAATTCCGGGTTCCGAGAAACCCAAACTAACTACCCCGATTAGTTTATTTGTTCGTGCAAATCTGGGCAAAAATAAACCTTCAAGCTTCCGCTCCTAAGATGAACCTTTTTGTTTGTCGTGAACTCGTGACGATGATTCCTATATAAGAAAGAAGAAGATTTATATATTCAAGTTAAATGGGCTTTGACCAGAACTTTGCCACATCAACAGCGTTAGCAGTGGCTTCAGACAGGACCCTCAAAATACAGCTGTAGTTGAGCATAGAGCAGGACAGGAGATATGACATCGTTCGTCCGTCATGTGGATCCGTATTAACACTTTTTAATAACCTCATCGGAGTACCCCCATGGGACTACAGGCAAATTTCACCACTGATACTGAATTTGGTCAAGACATCTAAATACTAAACCGCGTTTAAAACCGATCGCGTGACCGATTCGTTCTGTGTCACTTGTGAATTTCTCCTTAATTTGTAACTCCAGCGGCTCATCTATTAGCTTATTTAGTCAAGGTAATGTCATCGTTAGTGATTACTTTACTTTTTTAAGAGCACTCTTTCGGGTGCCATAATTTCTGACGAGATTGAATATGTAATGAAGCAGAATACGTGTCTACGGCTCCCAGGGGAATCATGGGACATTTCACATGGTAACTTTTCATCTTGTCTCTGGTACTTAAAATTAGTCGAGGAAAAAATTGAAGTAACTTCCTCCTTTTGACTACAAGTATTTTTCTTAAAAACAGACCCTACAGCCACAGCCCTTTAGAGACTGTGACTTAAAATACTTTGCAGCATCACAGAAAGCCGTCCTCAATCGATGGTATCGTATTACCAGTATTAACTGGGTGGTGTTGTGGGTGAGATACGCAGTCGCTGCATGGAAAGTACTGGTATCCAGCTACATCCGGTTAGATTGGAAGCGGACTCGAATATGGGAAAAGACTAGGCAGATGATAAAGAGGAAACAGTCCTCAAGTGGTTATGAGGGTATTGTTGAAACGAATTTTATTGTTCTATGCATTGTGGCAGCAGTGCAGTGGCGTAGCTATGTAACCATGGGCCCCGGGTCAAAATGTCATTGGGGCCCTATTTCAACTTAAGTATTTACTTACGTTGAAATATGGCCCCAATTTCATTTTTGCATTTTCTTTTGTTTCATTTAATTTTTTTCGATTTTTTTTGACACCTTGCCTTGGACAGGTTAAAATTATTTAGATCCTTCATACAGGAGATACTTGGTCGACTTTTGGACAAAGTAAAGATTCAAAAGAAAGTAGTCAGAAGAGCGAGCGAAGTGAGCTCGAAATTTTTAACGCTCTTCTTACCACCTACCCAGGACAGGATCGGAATTGTTTCGACTTAAGACAGTTATTAGAGCGACTTCTACACAAAGTTAAGATTCAAGAGAACGCAGGCTGCAAGAGCGAGCAAAGCGAGCTCGAAAATTTTTACATTTTGCTTCGAATATATTCAAACGTCCACATGCTCAATTTTTTGCAACCTTGTGTTTGTCTTATTTAAATATTAAGGCCTCGGGGCAAGGTGCTACAAATTAACGTCAGCCTTTGTCTATACCGGTCAATCATATTAAAATCCAAAAGGAATGCCAATCCAGAGGCAGAAAAAACGAGCCTCTGTGATAATTTTTAGGGTTCAAAGTACGAACCGCATGCGTTGGTTTAAAGAAAATGTGTAAGTAAGTTGGTAGCGCTAGTACGAGCACTCAAATGCTCAATTTTCGCCTTAAAAATATTTTAGTTTGAGAGTGATTCTACAAAATTTATTACGTAGGTACTTAGTAAATATGTCAACAGGCAGGAAAAGTTATAACTTTTAAAAATCCTGAAAATTTGCACACGGATAGAGTTCGACCTGGGTAGGAGTTGGACGTACAAGTATCCTATGATACTTTAATCACTATAAAAAAATCTCGTGGGATAATTTTCAATGTTGGTCCGTAGTCCGTACCAGGCGAAGAAGCTGGTAAAAAGCCGACCCCAACATAGTTGGGGAAAAGGCTAGGCAGAAGATGACACCCTGTAGTGTTTATGTTCTGGAGGTGGGAGATATTTTTGTGATTTTGGTTCGAGCCGTTCGAGGTTTGTTGGGGTCAGAAGCAAAAAAGTCGAAAAGTCTTTATTGAACTAGGATATTATGTAACTTTTCTCAACGTCGTTCATGTAGGCCCAGGGGCCCCTTGAGCTTGGGGGCCCCGGGGCACTGCGCTGCCTAGCCCTACGGTAGGTACGTGATGAATTCCTTTGCGGTTGGGCCTGTTGATGAGGTCTTTCTGAAATATGTACAGTCACGAGCACCAAATATGTAAACACTTAACGACTTTTAAAAGTGCCTTTATCCTACTTTTCTCATTAAAATTGTATGTTGTTACGGACACTTTCTTTTGGAACTCAGATTATGAAAAAGATCCTACCTCCAAGTTCCAATCATTATTTGTCGCGAAAATTACTTTTAAATTTAGGAAAGTGTATACATATTGGTGCTTGTAATTGTACTAGCAGATTTTTGCCTACTCTTATATTTGTAGGTACTTTAAATGCCTTTAGCCAGTCTCGGATCCACGCACGTGGACCCAAAACATACGTGACGTTGAAACTATGTAGTTAGGTGAATGCTTAAATGCTGTATTATAGGACCCATAAGGGTACTTGCCTCCAGTTTAATTTATGCATTTGCAGTCACTTAAAATTTAGTCTAATTACCTACATACCTAGCTTTTAAGCACTCTAGGGGTCTGATATGTCTAGCCTAACTTAGTTACCTTAATAGTTTAACACTTCTAAGCCTACTTTTGTAAACTTACTATTTGAAGGTCACGTTAACGTTTTGCGTAAATTTGCGTCCTTGACCGATGTTAAATGCTAATGTCTTAATTAGCTTGAGTAATTAATGTACAGGTCCATCGGGTGCCGTAAAGAAATGTTCGAGAACAGGTGGGAAATGAAAACAGGATAGCATAGACTTGTGGTACTTAATTATATCATAATAATAATATCGTGGATTAAGAGGTCTTTGCTTTGTAAAGGATAAAACTTTTAGTTTCATGATGATTATTTATGGGTTAGACCAGCCGTGTGCCCCAAGTGATTTTCCACCAACAAATTTCCGTACAAACTTTGATTCCCTTTATAACCTATATAGGCCATAGGGATTGAACTTTCATAGATCCTCCCTTCTGGAACTCTTGTTAGAATATTTCATGCCTAGCGGATTAGGCTGTACGTTATCTGTCAACTAGTCTTTATGTGAGTGAATGAATGAATGTAAGATTTTGTTTATAAATCTTTTTTTTTCCTTTTTTGCATTTTTGGTCGGGTTTGGTCCTAAAGATAAGGATGTACCTATTAGATAAACATTAACATTACCAGTTGACAGCGTTGAGGAGGAGTTTTTTGACGCCATTTTTTAAGTTTGTTGCTAGGTTATTTACTTTAGGTTATTTTAATTAATAAATGTAATACTTTCCTATTAGATTAGATATAGTTTGCATTGTAATGTCTCGTTATTGGTCTTCTGGAGTCCGGATTTGTGGTAACCGGCCCACCCCCTACCTCTACATATACGTCTCTGCCGATTTGATATTTTACTTATGTTTGTTGTAGAGTTATCACTTTAGCAGTGTGTTGAAGCAACGTTAATTTTTGTCATAAATGGGTTTAATTTTCTTAAAGGTCCCAGAAGTCCTAGTACGAGCGCGAGATGTATACGTTTACGTAAATATTATGCATGTCGATTTTAAACTTAACAATACCTGTTTCACGTATAATATTTTCATAATTTTAAGAATGTATTCATATCCATTGGTGATACTGATTGTGTTTGTTGCAGATAACTAATGCTAAAGGATAATAGGGAAGATTCCTGTGTAAAAAATATGATTCTATTTAGTCCGTCAGTTAGAATATCGAAAAATATTTGATACGTATTTTTTGTTTTTTCAAATCAATAAAAACTATAAAAAACCCATCAAATTAATAATCGAAGTTGTGACGTCACTTGTCGGTAAAAAGTGTAGGTACAATAACAAGTGACGTCACGCGCGTTGTCGACGCACTGTATCGTCTTAATTTTTTGTTTACGTAAAAAAAGAAAAAATACGTATCCAATATTTTTTGGATATCTATCTGACGGACTATTCGATTTTTTTGGTCATCTACCCTATTGTATTTTCGATTCAAAAATCGCCGTACAGTCGCCAGCATATCAAGCTACCAGAAACTGACAAAGTGTCCCAATCAACCTTGAACCTAATGCTTCAGTGATAAAGTTGCAAATCTATTAAAGAAATTTGACAGATTATAGTAGCTTGATGTGTGAGATCGCGCGCTCGTGTTAGGGCCTACGTTTGCGAATATGTATTATGGAGATACATGTAGATAAAAGTCTTCAAGTCGTAAATCAGCAAATTGAGATTTTGTGTTCGTTAAATCTGTAGGTTATTTTCATTTATGAAACTGCTTCTCGCCTTGAAAGAAAATCTTTTACGCTCCTTTTCATTTCTTTTGGATCTAAAGTTCTTAGTTCCAAGGCCTCCAAGGTTCCAAGGTCTTAGTGGCCGTGGCTGACTGGTTACATATAGTTGTAGTTCCCTATATTCCACTGAGTTAGCTCAGGCACAATCCCGAAAACGGTACTCGCAAATTGAATCGGCAAAACGAAACGGGAACAGGCAGCAATTACGACGCCTATGAAGATAAAAATCTGTCGTATAGTTTCAGCAACCTATCATTGAGTGGCATTACCGCTCAGTTTGCAGTTGGGGTGGTTGGTGTTGATGCGAAATACGCGAGATAAACTCACATACATACAGTAACTATGTGCTGTTTTGTAGGCACTGAGCCTTTGTCAATTTGCATGTAAAGTAATTTTAGTTTCAGTACCAACCACCACACATCCGTACCCGAAATGGTACATGACACGAAAACTAGTTGGCCAAGTAAATGCTCTTTTAAAAACTATCCGTTTTTTTTTGGCTGGTCTTATAATCTTTTCAGGGCTTTTCACATATTTGTACTTAGATCGAAGATTTCCTCAGTTTTCAAGGTTCATAGGTATTAAGGTTGCATCTTGAAAGTTTTAATCAGTTCCATAAGATGAAGAAAAACTACGAAGCCAGTTATTTTTTTTTTGCAAAAAAGTTTTTTATTTCTCCCTTTTTAGTTGTGGTACGATGGTATCACACAAATTCTAGTCAAGTATTCATTTTCTGTTGTCGCTAAAAGTTATTAGCCGATCATCCAAGTAGATATAAGATAAAATATGTACATAATAAAGAAGATAACTCATAACTCTCATAACTCTCATAACTCATAAGCCACCCGGAAGCAATGTGCATAAAATTTGTATGGGCACACCTTCTGAAATGAATCACGTAAATCGCACGATGTAATAACGGAGATATGATGTAACAAACATAAAAAAAATACAGCCGAATTGAGAACCTCCTTCTTTTTAGAAGTCTGTTAAAAATTCACTCACATATCAATCTCAGTAAAAATAGTAACTGGACGATAGATCTAATAACCAGCCCGCGTAGCATGACCACCGTACAAACGGGTTATGTCGACGAAGAGTCGAATTGAATTGTCATTTTATGACAGATTGTGGAAAGATTTCTATCGTCACAAGCATGGCGATGTTAGAAATGTATGAAATGAATGACAAGACATGTCAAGTTGTATATAGAAAGAGCTTTGTCGAGCCTTGGTAGACTAGAGATAGTATAGCCATGCTGGGGGGGGGCTGTAGTCAAATAATTGTAATGTCATCATCATCTGCCGAGCCTTTTCCCAGTCTAACCAGATGCAGCTGAATAACAGTATTTTACATGAAACGACTGTTCACCTGAACATAACCCAATAACTGATTATCACGAATTCACGGTACCCCTTCGCAAAACTGGTTGCCAGGTTTACTGAAAACAGACTTTTTGGGTTTCTGGCTAACTTCTTCATTGCGTGTCGATAACAATCTAAATTGTGTCAACCCAGAATTGAGCTACTAGTTTGGCTCTTTTGATAGCATCCATCAGTTCTGGCTAACTGTAAAGAGTCGAGTCGGAGATCTACAAATGACAGCTGGGACGTACTGCTTAACGTGCTCTCGGTATGTAAGGGACGGTCTCCCATCCACGGACCAACCTTGGCAGACGTTGCTTAACCTTAAAGATCGATCCGGCTGTGATTGTTTAGCCACGAACCCCTAAAAATAGATAAGTTAGAATCTTAATAATAACATAACATCACGACTGTAATCCCCGAAGGGCTAGGCAGAGGTGTATCTAATAGTACACCCACAAAAAAAAAAGAAAAAAAAATATATATGAGAAATGTGTGTGTGTGTTACCTACTTGTAATACGGGGCGAGAATATTGCCATCAAACGGACGCAAATCCAGACTCCGTGACAACCACTGAGAATGTCCTGATATAAAAACCCAATAACACTTTGTACGACCCGGGAATCGAACCCCAGGTTCTCATGCTCTTGCTTGCGACCACTAAATCAACGAGGCAGTCTAATCCTAATAATGGTCACAATGGTCCACTTTACGTATTAAGTGCGGAAACCAAAACCCTTAACGTTGAGCATGCCGAGAGCACACGTGTATGCGATCAATAGCAATGTGTTTTGCTTTTTATTTTGTCTCTGCCTAGACTGCCACACAATTTCAACGATTTTAATTTGTTTTCCAAATTGCCTGTCCTATATTATAACATTCTCTATGTATGATGAACTAGATGGTGCTTTTATTTGTCAATAGGGTATATTTTTTGGGTGAAATATGGGTGAAATGATAGTGTGTTTTAATTGACTGTGATTTATTAATTTATTTATTGTTAATTACAACGGTTATGCACCAGTAACTGTAGGTAATTAATCAATTTCCTAATTATTATAAAAACTAATAAGGATAGGTACAGCTTTAACAAAACAAAATAAAAAAAAAACCTAAAAATATAGGTCAGTGGGTATATCATACGTACGTCATAAGGACATTTTGTTAGGTTACAAATTATTAGGACATACAATTATTCATATAATAATGTCTTTCACAAAATCTCGAACACAATAACATGATTTGGTTGAAACTGTCATTCAACACGTCATAATCGGGTAGGTCAAAAGTAAGGGCATTGATTGCGCTGCGCATGCGACACAGCGGGGAATGCGCACAGGACACCGTGTGGCACTGCGCAGCTATGGACCGGTGGCGTATGTAATTGTCAGGGACGATGATGGTGATGATAATAATTTACTTACTTGATTGATTATTATTTGTAGTGATGATTTTACTCACTTGCGCTTAATAATCACCGAGGTGATGTAGATCACCTGTCATACATCATTGTTTATTAGACATGGGTGTATAAACAATTTTAACAAATTCTTCTTCAAAAAAAACGTTGCTCCACACTAATAATAATTTTCATGTAAACAGACCCGAAACGACCACCATAGGTCATACAAAGATTTGTTCCGTGCGGCAATCGACCCCGCGACACGCAGCACAGAATCCAATCGCTCAGCCAATGCGCCAACTGTGCTGTCAAATGTGTATAAATGTTTTGTTTGCATACTTGTTGGTCTGGTGGTCGTTAGCACGCACGACTACCCTCAGTTGGTAGCCCGGAGTTTGGAAGTTGGTGGTGTGATATCCCGTGCTTTGGAAAGCACGTTATGCTGGTCTGATTTCTCTGCGGTCATGTAGGATGATCTCATCTTATGAGAGTGAGGGAAGGGAGATTGCATCAGCGTTTGTGAACACACTTCAATAGCTTCCGTCTCGATGGCTAGTATCCGCTAAAATTGGCTGCCATGACAGAAAGCGGTCATTTATCACGTATCGCACAGATGGCAATCACTGCGCAGTTAGCTATACTCCCATATTTTGTTTGCAGTTATTTATAATTAACTAGGTAGCTGTTGCATGCAGCTTCGCTCGCGTTTTGGTCAGAAATGACCTCAGACACGTTGTAAATATAGCCTATGGCACTCAGGGATAATGTAGCTACCTATTAGTGAAAGAATTTTCAAAAACGGTTCAGTAGATCCAGAAATTACCCCCTACAACCTCACAAACTCACAAACTTTACCTCTTTTTAATATTAGTATAGATAATAAAAACTTGATACAACTGTCACGTTCTGATTTTAGGTTTATTTGAACTTGTTGCTATTAATCTGAAATAGTTTGGTAATAAATAATTCAGGACAGGCTTAGATTTAGATTGACGAACTTGGTAATACACTAGGTCTAAAAGCGAATCTGAAATGAACAATTTTCGTAAATTATTTACGTTACAATTAAGGGCTTCCAATTTGAATTTTGATTTCACAATCTAATCTTGAAAGCTATAAAACTATAAAAGCTATAAACGGAATAAAATCTTTTTTGTGAAGGATGAATAGGAAGAATTGACTTTGATTTATAAATCAATTAGCTTTAGCGTATACAGTTCTATCACAGTTATTTTAACTCACAGTTTAACTTGAGATTGGTGTAAAAATAAAATACACTGAGGAATTATTTAAACCTCTGGATGGCCAAATTCATAGCTAGAAGTAAAAGACATTCGTAAGGACAGTCATCTGCCTAGACATTTCTCAATATGTTCGGGTCGACTTCCAGTCTAACCGGATTCAGATGAATACCAGTATTTTACATGGAGAGACTGCCTCTCTGACCTCCACAACCCAGTCAGTACTGGGTAATACAATAGCTCTTGGTCAGACTGGTTGTCAGACTTTCCGGCCACTGACAACCTGTAACGACTGTTAAAGTAAATAAATAAATATCGCTGGACATTACACACAGCGCCATCTAGGTGCCACACTAAGCAACGAGGCTTGTGTCGTGGACACCAGATAGTTGATACTACTACATAGATACTTTTTTGTTCGTAAATACATAATTATTATACATATAAAAATTCATGACTCGGAAACAAATGTCCATGCTCATCACACAAACATTTGCCCCTACCGGGATTCGAACCCGGGACCCTAAGAACGTAAGGCAGCCTCACAACCTCTGCGCCATTCGGGTCGTCAAAGATCTACAAATGACAGCCGGGACCAATGGCTTAACGTGCTTTTGGAGGAAGTTTGGTATATGTATAATGGGTGGTCACCCATCCACGGACTAACCTAGGCAAGCGTGACTTAACCTGGAGATCGACCAGAGCGGCTGTTATTATTTTGCCACGAGCTCCTTCGTCCGCTATGTTCTAGCATAGTACGAAGCTCTTATGGTTTTGCTACCACTGATGTGTGGCCTAGAGTAGGTACTTTATTTCCCAGCCATTAATGTTCCAATCGCCCTTTCAGTTCTGACAGAACCTATCCAGATCGTCCTGCCATCTTCTTCGTGGCCTGCCACACCTTACAGTCAGGGCGCCAGTATTGTGCTTTTTTGGTCTAGTTTTCCCGGCATGCAGCAGACGTCATTCATAGGAGCCACATCTGTTTTTTTTTTTTGTAGCGGTACCTACTGAACAAATATATTGCTTACGCTTTTTGCCTTCTGGGCAAACTTCCTTTAAAACTGTATTCAAGAATATGTAGGTCTTCAAAGTCTTCTAAAATAAATTGTATTCGTTTAGACTTTTAGGATAATCAAATCAAAGATACTGGTCCCATGTTACCTGGGATCGTCGTAAGTCCCCGATCCAAATCGACTTGGAATAAGGTAGGCGATGAAAGATAATGTACCTTCTAAGTCGTATAGAAAATGCCCGGAGTAGGTAGGTCATCCTACCTAATTAAATAGTACAGAATGCTTCGTCCTTTTTATATTTTACGCAAAGAGAAGTACCTACTTCAAACATAAGTACACCTACTTAATTTTTTAGGAAGCCGAAAATATAATGTGTAAAAGAAAATGAAAGCCCCAAACGAGGATGAAACGAACCTTAAAAGACAAAAAAATCTCAGGTTCTTCTACTCGCACACGCATTCACAAAATAATATTACGTCGAGTTGATGGCGAAAAAAATAACAACTGCCTACAAAATGATCTTCAACTAGAAATTGTGGGCCGAAAAATGGTGAAAACAAAAGAACAAAGTAGTTCCAAAGTTTAGTTCTTTACGAGTTTACGCGAAACTATGATGAAAATGTTCCACATCCTCGTCAACCGAACATTAATTCTTTTATGTTTTACATGACTTAATAAATAAGAAAGTAACTATCTTTCTTTCTGCTGCTGCATTTTCACACTTTAGAGTGTTTAGTACATTTTATCAGTAGCGAAGAGTCAATTTTTGTAAGAGGTAAGCTGGAAAAAATATATCTTCAATGTGATTATATTATTTTTGTCTATAGTATTTACTGACTGTGCCATTTTTCAAAGGGAAGCCGATAGGAATCAAATTGTATGGAACCTTCGCCACTACTTTTTATCCCGGGACTGTCCTTTAAAACATAACATAACACCACGCCTGTAATCCCCGAAGGGTAAGGCAGAGGTGTACCTAATAGTACACACACATTTCGTCAGTTATGTTTAAGTCCCATGTAATAGGGGGCGAGCCTATTGACATCAACCGGCCACAAATCTAGACTCCGTGGCTGCCATTTTTTTTTCTTTTATCGTGTGGTTAGTGCCTAACCTGTTGTCAGAGTTTTCAGGCCGCCCATGGGCCTCTGACTTGGCTTTAGATGCCGTCAAGAAATATCTCTCAGGCATGCTGGTTTCCTCACGATGTTTCCCTTCACCGGAGCAAGTGATAATTATACAATACGCACATGAATCCGAAAACTCAGAGGTGCGTGCCTTGGGTTCGAACTCGAGACTTATGACTATGCTACTGAAATATACCTGATGGAAAAACGCAATAACACTGCCCGACCCAGGTATCGAACCCAGGACCTCATGCTCAGCAGACTGCTTGCGATCACTCGAATAACGAGGCAGTCTCTCATCCTTTACAGTTGGCTGCAGCTGCATCCGGTTAGACTGGAAGCCGACCCCGATGAAGACTACTGTTATAACATCTCACTCAAGGGCAAAGTGTAGCCACCTACATATTGGTTATAGAACTAATTACTTTCCATTAGGCACATCTCGCAATTTGTTTAGGATCGAACCGGGCCGCTTTGTTTTAACTCACTTAAAATGTTTTTTCACGCATCATTTAACATCATTATGTTAGGTGCCTATTTACAAAAGAAAAACGGGGTCTTATAGTCTGTATATTTGTTTTACATTATAATTAAATCCTAAATTGTATAATATTTTGTAAATTGCCTAAAATGAGTAGACCATATCTAATGAAAACATTGAGTCGTTTTTCAGCGAACTGGGTTGTGGGGGTCAGGTAGGTTGCTCTTTGTAAACTCCATGAAAATAATTGTCATTTGATGCTATAATTTACAGATTTAACAGATATTTAATTAAAATATATACGATTTTGCCGAAATATTCCTTTAATTTTTAATAGAAGATATATCTGGTCCGTTCTACTAAACTGATCCGGGCGAATCTACTCATCCACATTTAAAAAGTGGATATCAGGCCCGCAGGCCAGTTTTTGCGTGGGCGAGATGTCCCTTAACCCTGTCGGCTAGGCCAATGATGATCTAATGAATCCATGTACAGTATTCTGAACAAAATTTTAATTAGAATTAAATATGCATTTTGTTTTGACTGCCTCATTGGGCTCTAGTGATAAATGATGTTTATTTTGCAAATAGGTTTTTAAAAACACTTTTACACGTCTCTTTTTTTAAACTAGATGGGGCCGGTGTTTCGTACCTGACTACTCTGAGAAGAAACAGCCGAAACAAACTCAGGTCGAGGTCATAGTCTCTTTTAAACTCCAGACATAATATTGGTTAACTCACATGAGGACCATGCAGATTAGTGTCTGAGATGGTCTCTTGAAGAAAGAACCACACAGATTTGAGTGGACCTGTCCAGTCAGTGCAAGCATTTGTCAGTTATCGTGGAGCTCGACTTATAACTCAAGAAGCTCAACGACACGACGAACAATACCAAAGAAAGGACATTTGGGTAGGTCGCTAATAGTAGTGGTCTACTGGGTAAGCTAGATTCGAATCTAAAGTCATACAAAGTGAGAAGCTCGCACCTTGTTTTGGGTATTTGGGTATTGTGGGTTGCTTAACCTTTCGGGGACACACTGGCGTAATTATTTTATTTACTGTCTGTGCCTATTTCGCAAAAACATCTTTTCGTGGGTCGTATCAAAGTTTTATTTTGGTTCG
The DNA here is from genome assembly GCA_947578425.1 of Eugnorisma glareosa. Lineage (NCBI taxonomy): Eukaryota > Metazoa > Arthropoda > Insecta > Lepidoptera > Noctuidae > Eugnorisma > Eugnorisma glareosa. The sequence continues at coordinate 9,214,822 of OX387960.1, read as the reverse complement.
ACGCAATTTCTTATCCATTTAAGTTTTTAATCTGTTATCTGAACATCGTATAACGTCGTGTTGACTGGAGTTGTTTTGAACGAACCATGGTTAATTTGATGAGGACTGGATAAAGTTATTTCTGACTTTAATTTGTTTTCTAACTTGTTGAGCTTATGTTTGTGACGCAGCTTTTTGTGAGAAACGTGGAACGAATTTTTAAAAGTAAAAGTTACTTTGTATCTGCTCTAAATATACTTACAGTCGCCTACTCGTAAAAATACGGGATGGGGACGAATTCAACAATAACATCTATACAAATAAATAAAATTGAGGTGTTTTTTTGTAATATCAAAATAACAGCTTTTTACGGAATGCATATTATAAAAATAATTACGGCATTTAAAACAAAAACATTTGTTTTTTCAATTTTTGTCTGTCTGTCTTTCTGTCTGTTTGTTCCGGCTAATCTCCGAAACAGCTGGACTGATTTTGACGGGACTTTTACTGGCAGATAGCTGATGTTATGATATTACTTTAGAATAAGAATTAGGGTTCCGTGCAAAAAAATAAAACCCCATGAAATTGGTAACAAAATCAGATTTAAAACGCGAACAAAGGTCGCAACAGCTAGTGACAAATAGAATTCATTTACCTAAAATTCAGATTTCTACGTTATTTTCAGTGCTTTACCTATTTCTTTCTGAAGTACGTTTCTTGAAAGAATAATTCATTGACCCGTATAAATCTTTAAATCACTAGTATCAGGGCGAATGATTCAAAGGATAGTGTCCCTTTGTATAATCAATATATGTATAAGTAGGGTTCAAGCAAAGAGTGTCTATATCAGCATACTGATGAATCACAATGTCGTGACATCGCAAAAACTTTAGTGTATAAACCTAGAATATCTTACTACCGTGGGCAGATAGATAAATTGATTTGAGTTCTTATCGATACAAAGCTGCTAAGGAACGTCAGCCTCAGGCTGGACTCGATTGAGACGCTACATGAGCTTAACTCTGATTACCGTCCGGTAGTCATGCATCTCGTTTCTAGCTCGGGCCTCTTTGACCCCAGCCAGCCCCCTCCCCCTATTTTGATAACAGACTGGAAGAAAGTAAGCGATAAGCTGAAATCCGACATGTCTCCTCTCACGGACGGTATCCCCGATCACATAGTCTCAGTCGCAGACACGACGGCCGCCATCAACTTGTTTACAGATCACGTACTATCCGTACTGAAGGATTGTTCACGGGAAGTCCCAGCGATGAGCGATCACCGCTGGAAACTACCCGATGACATACGTGATCTGATAACCGAGAAGAACGCGGCCGTTCGTGCCTATAGCGTCTTTCCCTGCTATGCGAACAAGGCTCACATGCGCAGCTTGCAGCTTGCTGTAAAGCAGCGCACCAGTGAGTTTCGTTCGTTTCGTTGGGACAAGGAGCTTAGCGAACTCGAGCCCACTCACTTGGCTTTCTGGCAACTGCAACGAAAGTTGCGTGCTAGCAGCGACGAGGTTACTATACCTCCTCTCATTCGCCCCGATAAGAGCGTCGCTTTTGACGACTCTGAGAAGGCAGAATGCCTGGCCGACAGCCTGGAATCTCAGTGCACACCCAGCTCTCAACCAGTAGACATGCGACATCTCGCTGACGTGGACGCGGAAGTCGAACGTAGAGCCGCTCTCCCCCCAGTAGAAGACCCCGACTGTCCTCTTCCTTCAGTCACGCCCGACGAAGTGAAAGACATAATAGATAGGCTACAGCCTCGGAAAGCCCCTGGCGCCGATGGCTTCACCAATAGGGTGTTCAAAGTCCTCCTCTTTCAGCTCATAGTCTTGTTCGCGGCCATCTTCAATGGCGCCTTGAGCAATAACATCTTTACCCAAGTGTGGAAAGAGGCCACCGTCATAGGTATTCCCAAACCGGGTAAACCTAAAACTGAGCCGACTAGCTATCGGCCGATCAGTCTCCTTAGCGCGCTCGGTAAAATCTATGAGAGGCTTATTTATAAGCGCCTCAAAGACTTTGCCGAGGCTAAGAGCCTCATTCCCAACGAGCAGTTCGGTTTCAGGACCGAACACTCGTGCGTCCAACAGGTCCACCGCATCGTAGAGCACTTGAGCGCTGGCTTCCAGCGTGGAGCGATGACCGGTGTGTTATTTTTCGATAAAGCGAAAGCGTTCGACAAAGTCTGGCACAACGGGCTGATATACAAGCTGTATCAGCTCGGTGTGCCAGATCGTCTCGTGCTCATCTTGCGAGACTTTTTGGCGAATCGCACTTTCCGCTATCGCATAGGGAAAACCCTTTCTTCCCCCCACCCCATTCGCGCGGGAGTCCCTCAGGGCTCTGTCGTTTCCCCCCTCATATTCACTCTATTCACTTCAGATATCCCCAAGAGCAAAAAGGCTCACTTGGCCCTTTTCGCCGACGATACGGCAATCTATTATACTGGGCACGGCCAAGACGCCATCCCCCGTCAGCTCCAAAAAGCAGCCAATGCTTTAGGAGCCTGGTTCCGTAAGTGGCGAATCGAGGTTAATCCCGATAAAAGCCAGGCAGTTCTTTTCCATAAGGCGCGTCTCATACGTCCCGTCCCCTCTCCGATCACTATGTTCGGCAAGCCGATCCCTTGGAGAAGCGAGCCAAGTACTTAGGCGTCATTCTCGACAACCACCTGTCCTTTGCAGCGCATATAAGAGCAGCCCGCGACCGGGCTGCCTTTGCCATGGGTAGGCTCCATTTTATGATCACGGCAAAGAGCAAATTGTCACTTAAGTGCAAGTTGCGACTCTATACCGCCGTCATCCATCCCATTATGACATACGCTTGTGTCACTTTTGCCCATGCCCACCCGCGTCATCTGCACCGGATGCAGACCCTTCAGAACCGTTTTCTCCGTAAAATCACCGGTGCCCCCTATTATGTCCGTAATGACAGTCTCCACTTAGACCTTAGGATCCCCACCTTAGCTCAGTTTATGAAACGTCTTTCCAAGCGTTTCTTCGATTCCGCTATCAAGCATAGGAACCCCCTGATCGCATCGGCCGCCCGATACGAGCCCTCGCGTATTAGCATGGTTCGCCGTCCGCGACATGCTCTCACCACCCCCGATGACCCCATCACCCTCCTCCAGGAGAGCAGTAGGGAAACCAGTACATTACGAAACTACAAATACAGACCGCCATGTTTCCGTCCTCGCCGCCGAGGCCCGACGCGACGCCCACGTTCAACGAACCCCCCCCGACCCTTGCCAGAGCCAGCCCGCGATGCTGGTAGTTTTAAACCAGCCCCTAAATAATATCACTCAGATCCAGCCTGTCCCTTTGCTGCCCCCCCCAGCGACGCCCTAAGCCGAGGCCCGTACCCCACAGGGGGTGCCCTTAGCGAGTGGTCGCTTAGTTTTTAAGTAAAGTTTTAAGCCCCTGGCTGGAGGCCTTAGATTCATTTTTAAGGCATCCACAGGGAATTGTCCGGTTAAGCAGTAGCCAGCCTCAGAGGCTGAACTGCGAGATGCCATATCCAAAAAAAAAAAAACGATACAAATAAGTAATGCACTCAAAACATTGTTCTGATGGATTAATTGAATTAGTACAGGGGTCGTGGAGGTATTACTAAATAATAATAATACTAAAGTTATAACATTAATAAGTAGTATTATATGTAGTATTGTATGTATGTTTGTCTCTGCATCACCCAAAGGTTGACTGGTAGAAAATGCCTATGGCATTAAGTCCGCCTCTGTACTTTGTGCTTGAAGTGTTAAATAAATATTAAAAAAAAAAACTTTGTGAAACAGTTGGAACTTTGACCTAGGTCTAGAGCAAAAAAATATCGCAATGAAAGACGGGACATCATTACACCGTTTATAAGGTTTTTTTTTATATATACAAAAAACCCTTTTATTTTAATTTTTGTCTGTCTGTCCGTCTGTTTGTTCTGACTAATCTCCGAAACGGCTGGACCAATTTTGTCGATTTTATTGGTAGATAGCAGATGTTATAAGGCGTAACTTAGACTTCCTTTATTTTAGAAAAAGGATTAGGGTTCCGTGCAAAAAAATTTAAATCCTTGAAATCTTTAGCACATTCCGATTCAAATAAGGAAATAATATTTTTAAAATAGCGAGCATTTTTATATTTGCGAGCATCAGCTATAGTACACATAGCCTTTTATACCAAGGCCGGTCTAGACCAAAATACATCGGTGTTCGCGATATCGTTTTCTCAGTGCAAGTTACTTTGACGCTAGTTATTGAGTATTTTAAAAACCATGTCCGTTTATCCCGTTCCTTCTATTCACTTCTTTGATAATCGTTACGGAAAGTCAGAATACTGAAAGTCTGACAACCAATCTCTAATGACCGTTTTCAATAACTTACTAACAGTTAACGGAACGTTGCCATCAGGATAAACAGTTAAAGAAACATCAAATGTCAACCCTCTGAGAGACAGATAAGTGACGTGGATAGGATATTCCTGTCAATTCAATGCTAACTTTGTTTATAGAAACACCAATAGCTACCAGAGTAAGGCATATTAACTAACCGCATACGTAAGTTATAGAAAATGGCCGTAAGAGGTACGGAGTTACCCAGTTACTAAGCGTAAATGTCAAATAGACAGTGGTTCCACGTAAAATAATAGTATTCAGCTGCATCCGGTACTGTAAGCCCCCGCCAACATGTTCGAAAAAAGTTAGATATAATAAATTGTTGATTAAGTACGATCATCATCATCTTCCTGGCCTTGTCACATTCTACTTGGGGTCGGCGCAACACGTTTTCTTCGTCCATTCTCCCCCGTCAGACGTCATCTTTTACTCCTTTCTCTTTCATATTATTCATGGGCATTTTATTTGGGCCGAAATGTAGCTAGTACAAGTACAGACCCCGACGCATTATCAACATCCCACTCACAAAATCCATGTACTATATTCGCATTTTCGCATCGCGTGCCACACCACGTGCTACCAAGAGTTTTGCCGCCCCAGTTCCGTATTTATTACGCTTAGGAGCCGTTCCCAAATGGTTCACAAATGGTGCAATAAAACCGTACGAACAAAACTGTTTGCAATAGCCATAACGTTTCCTATATACCTACATATTGTATTAGCTTGTTATGGCATGCTATAACAACATCTGCCGGTAAACATCGTCCGACTATGTAGCTTATAATATAGGTACTTCGTTATAAAGGAACACTGAAGTTTATACTTCAGGAAAAAACAAAAACTAAAATAAAAATAATAAAATAAAACTTCAGGTCTTATGACCTGAAGTTTTATTAAAGAATGGGGCCTTGAAATGTTTTCTGTAAAACAGAAAATCTATACTGCTTGTTAGTTATGACTATACCTGAGGTTAGATCAGCGAGTAATTGGGTATTTTATATCTGTTGTATGTTCTAGATGACATATTTTCTAGAAATCTGATAAATCTGGTCTAGAAGTTCCTAGATCTAACTTTAAGTTTAAACACAACTCTCTATATTTGTAGATAAATAGAAAATTGTGTAGCTAAATACGCAATTTTTACAATCAAGAATCATAAGTCATGTATAATACGCGCCACGAAAGATGAGACTTGACACAACACGTGGTTTGACTTGCGCAATAGACCTCACACCGCTAAAAAGTCCTTAAAATCGTCTACTGCGCAAGTCAAACTAGTGTTGTGTCAAGTGTCATCTTTCGTGGCGCGTATTGTATTCTAATTGGGTTTAAAATCTCAGCCATTTTTTCTGAATCTCAAAATTAATAAATACGGTCCCCCAAATCTTCATTTACCACTTTCCAGTGTTTTGTGGCAAAATCATTTGGCCATTTCTGTATCGATTTTCCAGAATGAAAAATTGTGTTTTTATTTCTAAATATATAAAATGTGTATCTTTTGTTTCAGGGCTTCCAAACGATCTGTCGGTTTATTGGCATCAATATCCATATAGCTTGGGTATCGTCTTCTGCAAGCTGAGGGCCCTGATCTCTGAAGCGTAAGTACCTTGTTACTCTATTTTATGTCAAAGAGCACCTTTTTTATGATGGGAAATCATCAAATAACTCCTCCCGCTCTGGGCTGAGCAGGAGGGAGTGTCAGACTTCTACCGACTAAAACCCATCCATGTTTCTTCTTTTGCCCTTTGTGTTCCAGGGCCGCGGTATCTCTTTCGAACAGTCCCGCAACCCTGGCAGGCATCGGTCCTTTCGGACCCCTTTCCGTTTGCTGACATCTCTCTGAGGCTCGCGTGGAACACGAACGCGCCGTCGACACGGTCTGTCGTCATAAGACGGATGGACGGCGAGCTAGCCCATAGCTCACCGTCCACGGGACCGATGTCAAAAAGCCTTGAACCCCAATTGTGTTACACTCACTATCAAACACAATCCGTAGGATTTTGAAATTCCTGATCTAATATAATAAAACTGAAGAGTTTGTATGTTTGAACGCGTAAATTTCTGAAACTGCTTCTTGAGAAAGGCTATATTTAACATCACGTTAAGTCCTTAAGGGTCGGGATCAGATATTTATTTGAAGAGTTCTGGTGAAATGAGCAGCGCTTTGATTACGTACATTTCTGAAACTGCTTCTTGAGGAAAGTTATAGGGTATTTAACATCACGCTACGACCTATACATCTATTCACAAATAAATAAAATTGAAGTGTCTGGTTGTAATACTAAAATAAGTTTTTTTTCTGAATGCATATGAAAGTATATATTCATACACGAAATCTCTTAAGGGGTCAATCATGGAAAAATCAAAAATGTATTGAATTGATCTCTGGTTCAAATATATATGTATATAAGGTGTATCTATTCATACACGAAATCTTTTAGGGGGTCATTGTACTCATCATTATGAACAACTTTTACTATGGGACCAACCACGAAATCGCGAAAAAAAAATCAGCTGTTCCCTACAATATGATCACATTAACTCGTCAAAATGTATTAACAGCAGATTTTTTTTTCGCGATTTCGGGGTTGGTCCCATAGTGAGAGTTGTTCATAATGATGAGTACAATGACCCCTTAAAAGATTTCGTGTATGAATAGATTCACCTTATATTCCAGAGATCAATCCAATACATTTCTCATGGAATGTCATGACTCATGCTGGGGCCTAGTTTTGGTATGCAATAGTGTAAAAATAATTAAGAATTTACTTGACCCAAAAACGTGTCATTCTTTCAAAGCGTAGTCTTTCTATTTTATTCAGGTACGTAACTAGTTAACATACTAAACGCTAAGCTTCACCAAAGTAACAAATAGTCGGATAATTAATTAGTTAAGTACGCACTTGTTGATTGCTCGTTTAGGTTCCCGATTTACCTATTGTTACGGAGCTGCCTTCAAGTTCATAATCCTCACTTAATATGGCAGGTTCTCTAAGTAATTCCTAAAATAAGATGTCTCTATGTGAACATAAATAAATGTCGGAAAATTACGTTAATATAATAATAGCATCAAGGCACAACATAAAGGGTGGGAGGCACATCCACGCACAAATGACTACCACGTGTTAAGTAGGTACATCATTCCGAACCCACCCCACATGAGAATTTTTCATCAGTAATTAAAAAGACCAGCCAAGTGCGAGTCGGACTGGCGCATGAAGGGTTTCGTACCATCGTAGTAGGAGCCCCCTATTTTTGAATTTATTTTTATTTGTGGCTAAAACGGCAACAGAAATACAAATTCTATGAAAAAGAACGACGGACGGACGGACGGAAGGACGGATGAATGGACAGCGGAGGGGTTTAGTAATAGGGGCTCCGTTGGTTACCCCTCGGATACGGAACCTTAAAAAAAAGCAGTTTCCTTCAAAAGCGAAACCTACACGGTCAAAATATTGGGTCCCCACCTATGAAATAGGCGTTTTTTTTTGTCTCAAATAGAGAACCTCGTCACTTCTATGAATTAATTCATCAATTGCTTGCTATTAGATCGAATACTGACCATCATAGACAACTACCAACAGTAAAAAAACTTTATTACTTATAGTTTTCTAAACAAAAAAAATACCTTAAAAATGACTCCTCTTTTTGTTAGCAAAAAGAAGACCACTATTTGTTTTAACTTAGCCAAAACTTTTTTTTGTCGCTTAATCTAAGTGGCATACGTTATCTTAGTTTAAACATTATTGCATAAAAGTTTTAAAACATACGTTTTTCATTTCGTTATATAAATTAAGAAAATGTTAGTATGAAAAATTCAACTTCTTTAAAATCCTCCATACGAAACGCTGATTTCAAAGGTAAGGTTCCAAAATAATAATATGAAAAATTTCTACGTGGTAACCGTTTGTGCTTCGGTATCCCTTCCATTCTTTATACCAACTATAAAACAACAAACATGAATAACAACTACAAATTTTGAGAAAAAAAACGAAATAATCTGTATTTCATTCAAATTTTTTCATCAACTCTAAGAAACTCTAAAAACATGAATTTCCAAAACGCGGTTTATTTTTTTAATAATATGGTGATGGCAAACGCTCTCCCTTATAAAGATGTCAATTAGCTTTGATAAAATAATGATGATGCATTATCTGTGTGAAAAAACTCGCTTTCATATAAAGGAAAATTTAAAAAAATTCTTACCATTTTAAGCCAAATAAAATTATATGCTTAGTTATGGTTTGGTTATACGCCAATAATGCCTGTTTTCGCAAACATTAGATGACATCTAAATCATTGTCTAAATATAAGCGCAGTTCTGGATTTTCAATGCTCAGCTAAGAATTCAAATTTTAATTTATGATGATTGGAATTTTAACTACTTGCCCTTATTCCAATTCATCTAGTCTAGACTTACGGCTGCTATCTAGCGAGGACTTAAAAAACTATGGTAAGTATATTTTTTAATCTACCAATTATATTGCAGTATATGGGGTTAACCTTGCCAAAGAAACCGCTGTGTAGGCTCTGAGAAGCATGGGCTAAACGCAACAAAATCTCATTTTTTCAATTCTTTTATAGCCCCTACCTAATCGTATACAGGGTGTAACAAAACCCTTCACGAAGTCGTCAACCAAGCAATATGTAAAAATTACTGCTGGGAAATAACTTTTTTTTTGGGGAGAAAAATCACGTTTTGCGGTAGGACTCAATGTAACGAACTCATAACAATGTGCTGATGGATGGATTGATTAGGACGGGGGTCGTGGAGGTGTTTAATATAAAAATCATACATTAAAAAAATGTATTTAAAAAAAAACTTGTGAATAAGTTGGAACTTTGACCCCCAATATCTCCGTAACTACATAGAAGGTTCCCAGGTATGGTCTAGAACAAAAAAAATATCGCAATGACGGGAAAAACACGTGCCTTTCGGCTTCGTTAAGGGTCTTGTTACACCCTTTATACTTCCACTCCAACAAACCGCTAAGTCGACACCCTGACCGAGGTTCCTCCTTTCTAGCCACATCATCTTTTACTCAGTCCATTCATCGTTCATTTGATTGAAATTTCAACAGTGCAGCAATATTTAGGCATTCATTTAAGTATGTGAAATTAAGAGAAATCAGCTACAAGTGCTATCGATATGGCCAGGCTTCAGCTGATAAACTCATGACAAAGTTCACCGAACTCTACTAACTTTCATTGAAAAATGATTGAATGAATATGTGATGGAATGACACATTGACAATGACACATCTATTGATTTTCCTGTTTGTTTACCGACACAATTTAATTTGGCTGCTTCATCCATTTTGGGAGGCAAAAGATAACTAATGGGAAAATACTTTTTTAATATCGTTGCCGAAGGTAAAAGTGTTAAGAATTAAACTTGATAGTTATATAATTTTGCTATAAGACATCATTGAGGTTTGGGATGATTTTTTTTTCTGCTTCTCTATTGTATTTTAAAACTCTTTGGTCGTATACTGTTAAAAGCTTTCACAGTTTATAACTAAACTTAGGTACACTACAGGATATCTTCCGTGATTTTCAATTATTGTGAGTTCCCGATATTTCGCCGCTTGCCGATGTTTTGCCGTGACTTTATATCGAGTTCTAGTAGTGCGTGTAGCAAAAGACTAAGAAAGATGGTATACAGATTTGTCTGCACCTAATATTTTTCTTACCATCCACCCGCATTCTAGAGTCATCCCGCGTTCGTGGTGCTTGCAACAGCGTCTCCTGCGTCTCTGAAAGCCAAGCACCTATTGAAAGCACTACGCGACTCAAATGATAATTAAAAAGAAAACATCTTCTATCTTTCATATTTGTATTTGTCAACTAGCTGTTGCCCGCGACCTTCGTTCTCGTGAAATAAGTATAAAAATATTACTTCCCTTTTTGAATCGAATTTTGTTACTTACCAATTTCAAGGGTTTTAATTTTTTTGCATGGTACCCTAATTATTTTTCTAAAATAAAAGTATCCTAAGCTAGACCTTATAACATCAGCTATCTTTTTTTTTTTTCCGGTGTGTTATCATCAAATGACTCCTCCCGCTCTGGGCGGAGCAGGAGGGTGTGTCAAACTTTTACTGACTAAAACCCATCCATGTTCCTTCATCACCCTTTGTGTTCCAGGGCCACGGTATCTCTTTCGAACAGTCCCGCAGCCCCGGCAACATCAGCTATCTGCCAGTAAAACTCCCGTCAAAATCGGTCCAGCCTTTTCGGAGATTAGCCGGAACAAACAGGCAGATAGACAAAAAATAAAAATAAATGTGTTTTTGTTATAAGTGCCGTAACTATTTTCATATGCATTCAGTAAAAAGCTGATATTTTGGTATTACAAACAAACACTTCGATTTTATTTATTTGTATAGAAGATGTCACAAACATTCATAGCTTTTGGTTTATGTACACACATCAACACGGTCTAGGGATATTTTAAAAAAAGCGAATTACTATCAATGTGTTAATTATTTATATGACATGTATATATTTAAAAGATACGTTATTTAATATTCTACCATTTTTTAATAATGGTTAAGGTATAGATTAAAATTTCAGGATTTTATGGAAAAAAAATGAAGCATAGACGGAAACCGTATATGAATGAACTTTTAATTTGTGAGTAAAAACTGAAAAAAATAGAAAAATCATTTAATTTGTGTTTATAAACTTGAAGTTAGTAGTCTGAGAAAGCGCCCATGATGTTCATAACACATCGGCAACGATTCGGCATGCTCAGAACAAGGTTGTCAATGTCTTGCTGCGGAATATTGTCCCATGTCCTTCTGAGGTGCGCAAAAAGTTGATCTTCTGTAGCCAGATTCCAGAAGAACTTCCTTCAGAGCTCTTCTTTGCAGCATATCCCACGCATGCTCAATGGGATTTAGATCTGGCGATTGAGCAGGCCAGTCTAAGGCCCTAACATTATGTGTATGTAACCAAGCTGCTACCGTTCTCGCCGTGTGTGCCCGGGCATTGTCGTGCATGAGCAGGAAATCTTGCCCCATTTGTGTTCTGTGGGACAAGATTACGGGCCCCAGCACCTGTTGGACGTATCGTTCTGCCGTCATATTGCCCCGCACCCAAACGAGATCCGTCCGTCCTCCAAGACGAATTCCTGCCCAAACCATAATTGTTCCTCCTTGGTATGGGTGAACTTCCTGAGGGTTCTGGAGACGGCTCCATCGTCCAGGAACTCGCCAAACACGCGTCTTTCGTGAATCTGGATGGAAGCCGAACCTGGATTCATCCGTGAACAGCACATTGGACCATTGGTCACGGCCCCAGTCCACGTGGTTCCGAACCCATTCTAATCGTCGTCCACGATTGTCTCTCCGTAAAGGTGGGACCCGGAGTGGTCTACGAGAGCGTAGATTGCTTTCATGCAGTCGCCTTCTTACAGTTTGGTCACTCACAAGCACTTGGTGTTCCACTCGCAGCCTTTGGACCAATTGAGTCGCCGTTGCATTTGGTTGTGCTCGCGCAGTAATTTGCAAAAATCGGTCTTGTCTGGGGGTAGTGATGCGATTTGGCCCCCGGTGTCTCTCCGCTACTTCACCTGTGGCACGATAGCGTGTCCACAATCTTGAAATTACATTTTGATGGGTTTACATTACATTTTGATGGACATTACGCTGAACAGATCCAGCTTCCAGCATTCCCACAGCTCGTAACATCTCCGCCCTCGTCAAATGTCGGCGTTGCATGGCTACAATACCTCAATTTTAACTTTATCTTTCGTTTAAAAATTAAAAAAAACTGTAACTAAACGTAATTCGTATTGTTTTCTAAATTTCGCACAAATGAAAATTCCCTCTCCTATACATCAAGACATTTTTATGCCACCGAACCAAAAGAATTTTCAAAAATTTGAATTTGGAATTAGTCTGAGATAAATTACAAACAAATCGGTGTATAAAAGATTCCAATGCGGCCTGTACTTTTCGAGTTATTTAATTGAGTATGAAATATCCCTAGACCGTGTTGATGTGTGTATTTTGCTCTTTGTTTCATATACTTATTTTAATGACCTAGAAATCATTCCCCAATGACCTAATAACGAAATGTACATAATCGGCACGTTTTTAATTAAATGAAAGCGAAGTCAAATTGACACAAGGGATACGTAAACATGCGATATTATCAAACAGTATGCAAATTTGCTTTCATGAATACCAAATAAGCGACATTATAACATTGGGGAAATCGGAAATAAATAAATAATAATAAATAATATCGCTTGGCATTGCACACAGCGCCATCTAGGTGCCACAATAAGCAACGAGGCTTGTGTCGTGGACACCAGATAGTTGATAATATTACATAGATACTTTTTTTTGTAAATACATACTTATTATATATATAAACATCCATGACTCGGAAACAAATGTCCATGCTCATCACACAAACATTTGCTCCTACAGGGATTCGAACCCGGGACCCTAAGAACGTAAGGCAGCCCCACTACCGCTGCGCCATTCGGGTCGTCATCGAAATGATTTTTAATGATATGAAGACCGAATGTTTTGGCAAAATGGTATAGGATAATATATGGGTGTTACTTTAGTCTCTGATCGATTGAAGGGTAAGCTATGCTTGCCGAGGTCGATCCTTGGCCCATTCGCGATGATGATGACATGTTAGGACAGGACCCCTCTCTAAATAAGACTACAAAAAACCGGCCAAGCGCGAGTCGTACTCACATGCACACCAGCACACGGGGTTCCGTAGCACCAAACAATATAATAAAACTATTTTGAAGGCTCATTCATATGTTGTATTGTTTTACATTGAACAGCAAAACTAAATTTGTTTTTTTTAGTATTTTAATGAAAAACAAAGTTACTGCTGCAGTTTGTTGAAAAAGTCTCATATCTCAGAAACTAAACATCAAATCTTATTGAAACCAATTTTGGTTGAAAGTTTTATTTAGGTACCTACGTTCTACAATCCTACATTTTTATAAATTTTCCTCCTTTTACTTTAGTAATTAGAGGGTTCCGTTTTTTGCCATTCGGCTACGGATCCCTAAAAAGGTAGTGCTCTTCCATTTCTGAGTTTCTTTGTCATTATTCAGAAAATTACTTACATGTTCTAATTAGACTGATGGCGATGTTTTGGGCCAACAAAATATAAAATACGTGTCAGGAAAACTAAGAAGAAGAAATTGATTACAGAATTAATTGAACACAGAATTCATGCTGAATATTGGGCAAACCAGGCCAAACTTATCTAGCTATACATCGACGAAGTTTGACAGCTGTGCAATATAGCTATAAAGCCAAAGCGTTTATAAGTCGAGACTCGATCTATAAACTCTTTATAAGGCCGAGGACTGAGGCTGGGTTCTGTGCTAGAAAGTTAACTGACTTCAGTCTTCATCCGCTCTCGTTTCAGGCGACGAATTGAATAGTTAGTGGAAATGTAAATGTCAATTGGTCGTTTCCTTGTTGTTAGTAGCGGTCGTTGGCAGGCGTTGAAATACTTTTGCGAAGTAATTTTCAATTTCAATGCTGGCTTAAAACATCATTTTGACTTGACTTGCTTATTCTTTTCTAAACTCTTTTCCAATTTAGAACACTGGTATTCAGCTGCTTCCAATGAGACTGTGGGCTGACCTAAGAATAGTTAGGAAAAGGCTAGCCAAATGATGTCTCTTTTCTAAGCATTACGGAGTGTGTGATTTAGAAAAACAAGTTAAATTAAAGTTTGTACTTAGTGTTTGAAGAAACTGCTTTGAAATGCTTAAAAAATATACAAGCTGAAAGGGACACCGAGGCTAAAATGGTTCCCACATATTCAGTAAGTATATCATTCTGAGGGACCCCATAGAAATATACCATCGGTAATTTAATAGTAAAAAAGCACGCAGGGGACTCCGAAATAAAAAGAATAAGTTTTCAATTTATTAGGTATATAATCGGAAAATAAGAGAAAGTCAACCACCAAAGTTATCTGCTGATCTTGGTCCTAAAACATAAAAAATACGGGTACAAAATCATCCGTGCGATGTAATAAATGCACACAATTTATGTTGGCAGCTTTCCAACCCGTCGACACACTGCCACTTCATCCCATGTCTCAACCTCAAGCGAAGCGTTCCTTCAGAATCCTATATTTCTCTTGGGAGCAAAGTGAAACCGGTTTTTGTCACATTCTCTAAAGTATTATTCAAAGAATTTATTTCTTGTTATGTATCTTTCTTTTGTTTTTGTATTCCCCGTACCATCATAGCGTAAAGTCCATCGGTGCTCTAAAAAGTAACATGTTACAAACTCGAAACTCTCAAAATTACTACTCAGAGATCCGCTTATTTGCTTTCGATCTAGGGGATGGCTGGGCATTGTAGGTAATTAAGGAAAGTACTTGAATTTCATGAGTGGGTTTTTGGTAATTTACATGCTGCCGCTGGTTACGGTTTTCATTCGCACACCAGGGGCATTTCTTAATTTATGTATCTAGATAAAAGCCCACTAGGTGTCTATGTGTTAATCCGAAGTTAATTAGATTCTATCAGCGAGCCTTTCATCCAGATCCATTCAGCCGTTCGTGCGTGAGTGAATAACAAACTTTCTCGTTTATTAAAGCGAGGATAAATAAAAGTCACAAGAAAAGTCAAAGGATAAAGAAAAACTAACGAAGTTTTATTATTTCACTATCTATCTGTGTCAGCGAGCTAGTAATTTTCTGCTATTATAATTCAAATAGCAATCAAAAAACAAAAGTAATGACAAATTACTTTCAAAATTGACAGAAATTTCCCCGACAAACGTCCCTGTTTTTTTATTAAATAATAATAATGTTACCTATTTATTGTTGTTGTCATATTTTCTTAAGAAAATAAGCATAATTTTTGGACGTAGAATTATCTTGTCGATCAAATTACACAAAAAACCCGTGTAACATGTTGATGGAAAACTTCCTTAGTCGTCCGTCTTGTTTTTGTTTATGAGACCTATTTACATTCGACCTTGATTTTTGCGTTAATAGGCCAACTTTGGCGTTCTTATTCTGAGAAACTGAATAGAAGATTAAATGGTGGAGAATAGTTACTAGTATAGTTTAAAGCGGTCCCCACTTTTCTCATTTCTTTATTGTTTACTAGCTGTTGCCCGCGACTTCGCTAGCGTGGAAATTCTGATGTGGCTGTGAGAAAAAAAGATAGCCTTGTCTTTCCCCAGGATATAATTTTGGTGGTATGGAGTAGAGGGTGTTAAGTTCTTCATTTATTCGACAGTTGTTGTCGGGTTCTTCAATATAGTTTTAAGTCTCGCATAACTTTACTTGCACGATGTACGATTTTAGATGTATTTCGATGTTTAATTCATCATCTGAGTCATAGATGGCGCTGCAGTTCTTTTTGTTCTATGTTGCTGTACTGTACTGTACCCTTTGTAGTGCAGCTATATAATCTACCTCCTCGCCAAATTTCATTACGAACCACTCAGCCGTTTTGTCGCGAAAAGGTTATAAACAAACAGAGTTGCTTTCCTTAGGCTTCACTCACGTGAGCGCGTTTTCTTTTGGCATTACCAGGGAACATTACATGGGAACGTGAAGTCGTGGTATATTCCTTATATCCGCTACATAATAATATTTCTAATAAACTGACTGGTCTTAGTTTAAATTAACATAGAATCAGTTAATTTAGATTGCCATCGACACGCTAAGAAGAAGTTTATGAACAAAGCAAATAGATGCAGTTCAAGATCTATCTTAGGTCCCAACGCTGAGTATCCTTATAAAGTTCAAAAATCCTTTCAAACCCCGTTATTGAAAAATACTGTAAAAGCTTGAAGTTAATGTATTTAGTAATGGAACCAGAAACAGTATACGCTTCGGTAATCTTCATGCTTCATTGCGCACTAACTTATGAAGTCTCTCCACTTTGGTCACACTTCGTCTTATTTGTGTTACTCAAAAGTTTAGAAAAGATTTTACTCGTAAATCGTTAATTTTCTAACCATGGTGACACATAATAGACAAAATGTATTTCCATGGTTGCAACAGCTTAATGTGCATACGCGGCTCCCGACCAGACCATGGCCGACTTGCTGGAGTGTGTAACGTATCCCTATACCTGCGTTTTAGAGGACTTACTGTCAAAATCGCTACTAACGCCGCGATTAACGTATCCATCTGGGTGTTAATAATTTGATAAAACGTATCACCGATACGAAAGAAGAAGAAGAACAGGGTAATAATATTAAATCTCGTATTTCCAAAGGTAGACCACGATTACCAAGGCGTATACTTTTCTAAGGACTCTGATGAACGGGCAAAAAAAATGATGAGTAGACGAAGCTCGATGTAACAAATACTGTCAAAGCAAGCCATTCGTCTATAGTCTATACACCAGATTCATGTCCGAAGTTCACATGCAATTGCAGTCCGGAGAGTGAAACAGTTACTTTTATGGATACAATTCCTGTTTACTGAGATAGGCTTTATTGACACTTGTGGATACATCACATTCATCACATTTCTCGGAAGTATTATTATTTTTTGTTTTATTTAGCTCAATAAAATAATACCTATTAACTAGGCAGTAGTCTCACTCTCACTAAATGATATGGCGGTATTGCAACTTAAAAATGCATAGGTCGATGCGGCATCGGCCGCGCGAAGTGCGTCATGTCAATCAACTGTGTTTCGTTTTCGGATAAGTTCTTATTTATTTGGCAGGTATTTTCGTGTTCTATTAATAGTGTATATATATATAATTATGTTTTATTTTATGTTATTTATTTATTACACACTTAGAAATGTCCATTTAATAGAATAACGTTATTTATTTACTACCTACTACCCTCATCCGTGTGTCACTGCGGGGGGCCTACTGAAAACCAGCGCTGAGTGTTTTACACCCAGCATATGCTGAGTAGGTGACCCTTTCGTTATGAGCATGCTCAGCGCAGTTGAGCTGTTTTAATTAATTGTTAAGCTGTTTGTTAGTATATGTATATGTATGTGCTGCTCTATTGTGTTGCTGCTGTCCATTAGCGAATAAATGTTTATTCTATTCTATTCTATTCTACATATATTAAAGCCTATCTACTGAATAATTGCCTAATCCGGCTCCATCTGTTTACCGAGTGAAAAATATTTTTAATATGCCTACATGAAAAAAACATAATTTATTATAATGAATGGGTTGCCTGTTGCATTAAATCAAGACTATTTAATATTGCGACAACCGTGAGTGAGGCTTCACTGACTTTACTTAAACAACGTTATACCATCGTGTTTGTTAGTCTTTTATTAAGTAGATGTAAATGATCTGCTTTTTTAAAACATATTTTAATAAGAAAACAGATGATCAGTGTATAAAATTATAGTATCATCTTATCTACCTTGCAACCCTGTGGTAGGGACGAAAAGACAGACAATCCAACATATTCTTGGCCCTTATGCTTTGTAGTTTCATTCAATTTTGATTTCGTTTAGTTTGGCAAACACATTGGTTCCGTTAATTTTAATAAAAGGTAGCCTTTACTTAATTTTATCAGGCAAACCATTTTCAATTTGTTCATGTAAGTCTACGGCTACTGTAATGCTTATTTGGGCACAAATTATACGGCTTTAGATCCTAAATAGGTTCACAATAGTTGTTTAGTTGCATTACAGGCGCATTATATTAGCATTATTATGGCCAAAGAACGTACCAATCGCATTACAGAAGCATTATACTAGCAATATTATTGATAATGAAGATGTTGTTTGCATTACAAAAGCATTAGACTAGCATTTGAATGTAGTAAAAGAATGATTGGAGCTTTTTAAGTGTTCACAGTTAGAACTTAAATAAACCCTACATTATTGCAAAAACATCTCTAATACCACGGTACAAATGTCATAATACAATTAACGTGGAATATAATATGGACGAAGACTGTCAAAACTGAGTGAGTGACACCATATTTGTTTGCATCAAAACAAAATTTACTGGGTAAGTTTTTGACTCTTTTGTTACTTCATGCCTTCAAATATTATTCGCAATGTAGTTTACTGTAAATGTCTATATAAATTTCATTGAAAATTTTCACGCGCCTTCGATATTTTGTGGTTTTGATAGAAAATGTCATATTAAAATATGTGTTAAATCATCAAAACAATTGTGTATTCCTAGTATAGGACGAATTTTGCTTAATTAAAATAATAGTATTGGTTGGACAGTATTACATCAAGTTATATCATTATGTTAAAGATCTTTTGCTTTCATAAATAGGTCCGAATGATATTTTTTTTGGTTATAAAATGTTTACAAAATGGTGTCGGGGTATAGCAGCCCGGTGAGCCTTTAACAAGACTAATTAATGCTGCCAGCTGTTTATATACTCACACGTGAACCATTATTAAGCCAGACGCAAGAGAGAAGGCTTTTGATGAACCACTTTAGTGGCATTGTCTATAAAGTAGGTTTATATGGGTTCACCGGTATACCAGTAGTTTTGATGTAGACTGAAGTAGTGCCATTACTTGAACGCAATTTTGGGGATCCTTGAGCAAAACAATAAAACCCATTTCAGAATTTATACAATTTGATTCGTTGCCAAGTTGATAAAAAGGCGTCATTAAGATATTTTTCCGTAACTATTTTATAGACAGGACCGTTATTTATTTCATACCCGGTGTAGTGTAGTACGTAGTCAGGTACAGTAGCCATCAAATATACCTGTACACTTTAAAATGGCCAAACTTTTCAGAAAACGCAATAATATCTTTTTTATGGGTGATACTTTTAAAAAATATTGTTTTCTTATTTTCAGTGATTTTTATACCAACCATACAATGCCGTACACAATAACAGACGATAGAGAGAAAGGAAAAACAATACAAGGTAGTCTTTGTGGGAAGAAAATGGTAATGGCGGTGGCCGCCTAAAAATACACAGTACAAATTAATGAAAGATGAGCAATCCAAGCCCGATAAAAAGAATGGACATTATAGGAGTGCTATTTTAAAATGAACAATATTTGAACATATGAGCTTGCCGAAGCTGAATTATCCATCATGGAAGAACATTCAGAAACAGACGCGAATGACACAGGCACGTTTGCACCCTGGACGACAATATTTCAAAATCAAGAAGTAATGAAAATAAAATCAACCATAAAAATTGCTGTTGTTTTATTGATCATTTAATATGTGCTTTTCTCCAATATGTCCGACAAAAGGTTCTACGAATACAGTAAAATGAATGTATAAACAGTTTTACGCATTACAATAACTCACGTATATTTGATTAAAGAGCTGCTAGCTGTACACAGCTAAGTTGATCTTAAAAAACGCAAGCATTACATTGATTCACGTTAATGCTGTTCAGCAATACTAGGCTTTTACTTACCACTCAAAAGTGCTATTACACAACAAAGGGCACTTAAGACAGCTTAAAGCTATAACGGTTTTACGGTGCATTATAACGGTAAAAGATTAAGCTTTTAAACAGCATTAGGCATTATCTTCCTACTTAAAAATGCTATTGTAGAACCTAAGGCACTAAAAACAGCTGAAAGTTGTATAGCGGATTTACGTGGCATTATAATGGTTCATATTTGTGCTGTTAAACGGCATAAAGCATTTATTTACTACTTTAAATGCTATTGTAATTCCAAATGCACTAAAAACTGCTGAAAGCCGTTCAGCTGCGTTGTGGTTTGCTGCACTAAAACTAAAGGGTTTACAAAAGCATTTTGATATGCTATTATCCAACCGTTATACAGTGTAAAGCATCCTAATGGTTTTGAAATACCAATATAAAGCTTCAAGATGCTCGGTGAACTTATTTATGAGTTTATAAGGACCTTAAGTTCTACACAAGTTTGCTAGAATGCTTTCTGTGTTACTTGGGTGAGAATTGCCTGGTGGAAAAACTCAACAACACTTTGCCCGACACGGGAATCTAACCCAGGACCTCATGCTCGCTTCCGATCATTATACCAACAATACGGTCTTCACGATTTGTGGTATCCCTACACATCTTGCAGGTCTATCGCTAAATATGAATGCCTCCGTCTTCTCATAATCCAAGCATATATTTCAAAAAGAAACTTCATATTTGTTTGTAGCATACGATTTACATTCAAAATTATTAAAAGTGATAGCAACAAAAATCATTAAAATATCAAAATAAATTAAGGAGAGTTCCTTAATTTATTTTGAAATTTTAATGATTTTTTCCGTGACATATTTAAATCCAAACTGAGTATAGATATTGATAATTTGCAAATAGAGAAGGAAAAACACTCTAGCTCTGTTCCCTATACTACTTTTTGGAGGAATCATCATTATCATTTTTCTGCCCTTCCTTATCCCGATTTATTTGGGGTTGGCGCAGCATATCTTCTTCTTCTATACTCTCTATTAATTTTTGCAGAAATATTTGAAGAAAAAAAAAAGGAGAAATGTACAAACGATTTCAATCCAATAAAAAAATGGAAATCTCACAGAATCAAAAAAAAACAAATCACAACAAGTGAAAATATTACTGGGGTTCAAAAATGCGACTGATAGTTTACAGAGTGATTATAAATCCGCCAGGCTGTTTAAACCGTTGACAAAAGTTTTAAAATAGCTGCTCTCATGCATGTCATGGCTGAAACGTCAAACAATTAAAGAATACTGTATAATATATGACCCTAACATTTGAAGAAGCCTCTAAGAATTTGTGCAAAATTTGAACAGGATCTATGCAGTAGTTTTTGCGCCAAGTCGCAACATCCATTTGGATTTTTACGATTTTATTATATGTGTAAATAGATAGATTTATCTATACTAATATTATAAAGAGGTAAAATTTGTTTGTATGTTTGTATGTAGGGGGTAATCTCTAGATCTACTGAACCGATTTTGAAAATTCTTTCACTAATAAGAAGGTACATTATCCCAGAGTGCTATGGCACTCGGGGATAATGTACTATACTATACTATGTTCTATACTTCTATGTTCTATAATTTCCTACAAAAACGCGAGCGAAGCCGCAGGCAACAGCTAATATTATATAAAGGCCTCTTAACATGAACAATAAAAAAACATGATTGATTTGTTTTGAAAGAAA
This sequence comes from Eugnorisma glareosa, assembly GCA_947578425.1. Taxonomy (NCBI): domain Eukaryota; kingdom Metazoa; phylum Arthropoda; class Insecta; order Lepidoptera; family Noctuidae; genus Eugnorisma; species Eugnorisma glareosa. The sequence goes on along the minus strand of OX387960.1, from coordinate 9,193,369 downwards.
ATTTTTTAGATTACCTCAATTGTGTCAGAGTAAAAGAAACGATATACATAAAACACAACTTGATGTGGAACTTTAATCTTAACTAGACGATAAATTGTTTGAATGTTTTAGGTGGTTATCTCTGGAACTACTGATCCGATCATCATAAATTCTTGCACTGCACACTGGTGAAAAGCTACCCCTGATATTGCCGAGTGCCAAAGTATATACGACTAACACTTCGCTCGCGACTTGGTCCGCAAAAGTTGTGATAGCTCAGCTAATATGCATGATATAAATATAATTTATAGCTTATAGCACCCACGAATAATGTAGCTTTCTGCAAGTGATTTTTTTTTAGAATTGGATTATTAGGTCCGGAAATTACACCCTACATACAAACTAACAAACTTACAACCAAATTTTACCTCTTTATTTATAAAATAATATAATAATATTAGTACAAAATCGTATAAAGTTGCGAGCAGCAAACTTAACTGAGGTTATTTAATCACCAACTTCTCTTCACCAAAATCTCGTCTAGTACCATTCAATCTGGCAAGAATATTAACGGCCTTGCTTTGAATGAGTTGGATTTCTTACTCATCATATCTCAGACAGAAAATAAGTGGCCACTTTTTTACTGGAGTAACACAAAGAATACATTCTTTATTTATTTTATTTGACGTCGATTTGAGCTTCAGCATTTTATTTTATATCACCCAAACAGCGAAGAAAACTGGACAATATATACAGATTACATAATAAATAACAAAAGCATATTTGTAAAAGGATTGTCGTAATACTAATACAAATAAAATCGGGCACTTTATTGTTACACAAATATTATACAGGACCCATAAATCTAACGATATTTTCTTGAAAACCTTAAAAAAGCTCGTCAGTTTGAACACGGTTCATATTTCATGAAGAAGGGTTTTTTCAGACAATGTACATACATAAACTCACCTCTTTTTCCCACGGGGGTAGGCAGAAACCAGAGGACGCCACCTGCTATGATCTTTACTTTTTTTGCCTCGTCCCCGGTTGCGAGTTGACAATTTTGCCAGTTTTGTTTTTTGAATAATTGCGTTGCTTACGTATTTTTTTCATCAATTGCAAGAAGGTGGATGTAATTACTTATTATAGTTTTGTTCTTAAACCTTTTAAATGTTTTGTCGGGCATAAGAAAAGTAGGGACATTGTATTTTCCACTATTTAAAAAAAAATAAGAAGACGAAATGGGTATTGTAAGAACAGCTAATGCGATGGCCTGTATTCCTTAATCCAAAAAACTTCATAGCACGTCTACCATAATTATCTTATATAAAATCGGCCCAGCGAGTCGGACTCGTGCATGAAGGGTTCCGTACACACGGCTACAGGGGGCTTGAAATGGCTGCTTTATCAGAAGCTTCAAAGACTTAGTGGTCATAACCATAAAGACCATTTTAAGAATTTTAAATTTTTAACGTGATTCATATTATGATTCTGATAAAGCAGCCATTTAAGGCCCCCAGATGAAGCTATACATTTCCAGTTTATGCTGATCTCGCAATGTATAGGATTTCCGTACAATGCGAGGTCAGCTTATACTGAAAATGTATAGCTTGAAGTGTCATACCGTGAAGTGTCATAGTGTCATGTCGGTGGTGTGTACCATCGTAGTAGAGGAGCCGCCTTTAATTTTAAATGTATTATTTAGAAAGAAGAAAGAAAGAAAAAATATTTATTTGTCGCAGCGACATGACGTGCATCGTGCAAAATGATAAAAAAACAAAAAAAAAATAACAATAAACATACAAAGCATTAATTTAAAAAAAAAGACGTTCGCAGCTTGCACGTCGTGACTGCGGCAAGCAGGTTACCACTCAGCATGATGCTGTGCTATGGGGGACCCACAGCTCATCACTGGTTTTCAGTGGTCACCCGTGACAAAACGTACGGAAGCCAAAACAACATAAATAAATTTTACATGAATAAGAAAATAAAATAAACAGGACTTGGGTTATAATAATAAAACAGCTACCTAGAAATATAATAAACACTACAAGAAATATCTACTACTAAATATCGGCGCGCTGCCGATCAAACGACTTCGTCATACTACGCATTTCTCCTCTGCGCCTGTTAGCGTGATGACGTGAAAAAGTCAGTGCAAACGCCGCGCGCCGCGCGCGGCTGGCGGCGCGGTGTCGCACGAGACTTGTGTGCTCACGGGACGCGACTCGCGTGGTTAGTAACTAGGGCGTTGCCGATGGTTACCTTGCTATTTACTGTTATAGCGACAACAGAAATACACATTCTGTGTAAAATTCAACGGTCTACCTATTACGGATCATGAGATACAGCCCCCTGACAGACAGACGGATGGATGGACAGATGGACGGACAACGGAGGCTTAGTAATAGGGTCCCATTGGTCCTTAGAAAAACCTTTCAGCAGCATTTAAATGTCCCACGACTTAACAATTTCATGGCCACTAAATAAAATAAAAATACTGCGTAGTCGAAAAGAAAAGGTCTGTTGAAATAAAATCTTTTTATCCCGATACCCTTGTTACCTTATTATAATCATTTCTCACTATTCAGTCCACCCACAGCATTTATTTGTGTCCCTCCTAATGTAGAGCGCAAATGATTTGGCAGTCGGGCTAGTGACAGCGAAGTGACATGTGCGCGAAAAGATAAAAAAAGGTTGGTCACGTTTAAGGTTCATTTAGACGAGTAGAGTTTCTAGCAGGCTATTATCGAAAGAGATAAATGACGATTGGAACAAGAGTGATCTAAGTGACATTTTTACCAATACTGAGGTTATTACACAATGACATAGAAAAATCATAATTCTTCTATGCCGCACTGAATTAAGTACTCTTCAGTGATTTCTTCTTTGAGGGATCACAACATGTCACTATAGAATTGGTGCGATCTGCATCTGCGTCAAAGTGAAGGCCACACTGATCTAAGTAATGAGGTGCACTTACCTACTGTTGTGCCATGGATCACTCAGGTGCTAACGTCGTCAAATGTAGAGTAATTTCGTGTAAACGATACTTGCGTGCAATACCTACTAGCGGGTGTAAAGTCGAGAATCGCGTTTCTGAAAGCTAGAAGCAGGATTTTCATATTTGCCAATCAGTACTACACTAACTAGCGTATTTAGGGTCTGCCTCTACCAAACAATGCTAAACATATATCACAGTTCCAGTAAAGTGAAGAGCCTGAATGTAAATTGAAACCACATGAGTGCTAACATCTGGCGTATCTAGGCTTCAAGACTCGCATATAGACACTCTCGCCTCTCGACATTTGATTGACGAAAATTTCTCTTGCTGTAAATGAACCTTACAGACACTGCCAGCTTGATATTAAAAACGCCTAAAATAACGTGTTTCTTTTATATTATTTTCATTGTTTCGTGTACTTTGATCATTGAAAATCAGAATATAATGGTTTTTGTCTGATCATAGGTCTCGTATGTTTTATTTGAAATCTCCAGTGATTTAACAAGGGATCCTTGATTTTTATTATTTGTGCTGGATATTCAGACGTCTGGGAATTTAATGCTTTGAAGTTTCTTCTTTTTCCATTTATTGTTTCTGGAAGCAATTGAAGGCATTTCCTTTTGATCATTCCTGGAGACAAACAAAACATTTACTTAATTTGAATAATTCAGAAAATCTCAAGTTTCTTCCAGTATTTGAAATATATTTAAAAGTACAAATAAGCCGGCTTTGGAATATTCAATTCAAAAGTCCCTAGACGTCTAGTATCAACTGGTCCCTTCTTTTGTCACCTCCCCAGAAACGCTTAACTATTGTTGTATTCTAATCTATTTTTGTCTCAAAAGGACACGACATCAATCTTCTAAAAAGGTTGAACATGGACTACATTAACAATTTATTTTCTACTTTGTTACAGGGCTACCTACGTTTCAGTCTTGACGATATCAGCGTTCTCTCTAGAGAGATACCTAGCTATTTGTCATCCTCTACACCTGTACAGAATGGCTGGACTGACCAGAGCTTCAAGAATTATTCTCATACTATGGATTATATCCATAGTGTGTGCTTCTCCTTTTGCTATGTACAGTGAAATCAGCTACAGGGATTATCCGCCAAGTAAGTTTTAAATTAATAACTGTTTTTTTTTATGTAGAGCCACTCGCAGTTCAACTCGATAAGGTTGCAATACTGCTCAATCCTGTGGTGACCTCTAACCAGGGTTTACAAACTAGGTCTACAATTAAATGACCGCTCGCTAAGGACACCCCCTGTTGGGTTCGGACCTGGGCTTAGGGCGTCATTGAGGAGAGGGCAGCAAAAGACAGGCTGGTTCGAACTATTATTATTTGGAAAATTTAAAGCTACAGGCTCAACGGCGCGGGCTGGCTCGTCGAGCAAGGGTCGGGCGATAGCGTTACACGGCCGGACGTCACGATGGGCCTCGGCAATGATAGCTATATACTTTTAGCTGGCCATCACAATTACACCGTTTATTAACAATTGCCTCTCAATGGATTTCGAATTTGATGAGTAAAACCGCTCAACTCTGAAATTCGACCGGTGTCGTTTCAAGGTCTTAAAAAACAAAAAAGTGGTCGTTGGTCTAGTGGTCGCAAGCGGCTGCTGGGGCATGGGGTCGTGGGTTCGATTCCCAGGTCTGACAATGTGTTATTATTTTTTTCAATCAGGAATTTCTCAGTAGCAGCCACGGAGTCTGGATTTGTGCCCGGTTGATGGCAATAGGGTCGCCTCGCCCTATTAAATGGGGCTTTACACATAACTGGCTTAATGTAGGGTACACCTCTGCCTAACCCTTCGGGGACTACAGGCGTTATGTTATGTTATAATTGCGCTTTTTATGCGTACATGCATAGTCAATTGAGTTTGAGAACTTGACAAAATGCGCAAACAATTAACATGTACACATCAGAAGTAGGATATCGCTTCTGTCTCTAACTTCTATCATATATTTAACATGCAAACTTGTAAGGGATGGGTAAACGATGACTGACTTCAGCTTGCCTTCATTCAGCAGGGATGTATCCCTTTCTTTATTTACATAAAGTTTCTGTTCGGTGACCGATTAAAGTAAGCTCTCTTATTCCCAGTATTTTGGACCCATGTATCGTTGTGAGCCTAAAATGCCAGATTTCATTATCAAACAGGATTTTTTTGGGTAAGCCGGATGTTACGAAATTTACCCTAAATATTTCCATAAGCCACATGTTTTTTTTTTGCTGTTCTTTTATTTATTTTCCATGGGCCATACATATTTGAGTGGCTCTATTGTACCCTTTGTGTTATAAATATAAAACCTCTAAATAAGAATGCTCCAGTTATTCTTGTATTTCATTATCTTAACCGAATTTATTATTAACTAGCTGACCAAAAAACCTTTTCGGAATATTATACACATAAAAAAAAACAACAGATCGATCCGATCTCAAGTGATGTGCCAACGAACAGCATTTATTTTATATTTTAAATCAATTCAAACACAACTTTGTCTGAAGGTTTTCAATAAAGGTTTAATAGTAAAATGTATTTCGGTCGATGACCACAGGCAAATGTTTGTAAACTGAACGGTACTATAAGGACAGAATTTTAATATTCAGACAGTCGAGTTAAGCTTACATAAGGACTTACAGAAAAAATATTCATGAATGACAGACAAGCGGCCGACTTCAATCGTTTTCCAATTCGTTACATTCGTTCTAATATTATTTATAAACTAGCGACCCACCTCGGCATCGCATCACGGGTGCAATGTTTTACATATAAACCTTCCTCTTGAATCACTCTATTTATTAAAAAAAAACCGCATCAAAATCCGTTGCGGAGTTTAAAATAAAGATCTAAGCATACATATGGACAGCGGGAAGCGACTGTTTTATGCTATTTATTTGTGAAAAAGCAACTGTCTGTTGCCGTTTCATGCATAAAAGGGCTTGACCTATACCTATCTAGGTATAGGTGAAATTTGGCGGACATGCCATGGTTTAAGAATTAGGATATAGGATACTTTTTGATCTCGGTAGTTAGTACGTTTCCATGGGATAAATCCAGACTTCCACGTGGCCGAAGCTGCGGCAAAATAATGGGTGTAAAAGAACCCTTAACGAAGCCGAAAGGCACTTGTTCTCCCCGTCCGTCATAGCGATAATTTTTAGGGTTCCGTAGCCGAATGGCAAAAAACGGAACCCTTATAGATTCGTCCTGTGTGTCTGTCTGTTTGTCACACACAGCCACTTTATAGTAGTTAGTAGTTATATTTGCTGTAACAAACAACATGCTAAACCTTTCTGAAAGTTCATTAAATCCCAGCAGTCAATCTGCTGTCCAATAAGATCTGATATATCTGTCAGTTGCTAGAATCGGATGGTCTAAACACAAAAATCAATGATCAATCATAATTATGTAATGGGACGTCAGACCATCATTGGAAGCTATTGCTTTGAAAGTATTTCGCTCAAGGGTCGCACCTATTCAAATAAACCTAACTCCATTCAGAGACACGAACTAGAAAATGAAGTTTTAAGCTTTCACAGTTTATAACTACACTTTATTGTGACTCGGGATATCTTCCGTGATTTTTAACCATTGTGAGAGATAATTATATCGGGAGTTATTACGACGCGATCATCATGAAATGATCATAGCGCTTGCAAGATTGAAGATATCCCTTTAGTGACCGTGTAAGTTTAGAAAATGGTGTAAAGATGATTGATTTAAAGGGAGAATACATTATAATATTAATAGTTGTGTGAATGTGTGGATGTATCTTTAACAGCTACACTATAATATTAGGCACTATGCATAGTCTTCGGCGTTTACGAGCGATGTATTTACGTAATTAATTTGCGAACTTTATTCAAGTCTCGTTAGCACTCAGGTTCAGCGTGTAATTTGAACATATTCCTCACTTAATATTCCAGTATCATAGTTATAAAAACTACCCTTGAAAATGTCTAAAATGTCTCCATTTATGCATGAAAAGTAGGCTTAGTTTTTAAAGTCAATGAATGAAGAAGAACCTATTCGTGTTTGCATAATTGACGGCTGACTTATTTTTTTTTCATGCAGAATCTACGTTACATATTCAATGTAAAATTGTTCAGAAGAAGAAAATATTGTACAAGAAAATTGTGTCGACGACAATTTTCTGTCTTCATGTTCGCCCCATTACACAGATTTTTCTTTACCTTTATTTGTTTAGAAATGATTAAGTTCTTATTGCGTTCATCCTATTTTATTCCTATTTTTTCAAGAAATGAGACAACTGTGAATACTGTATTATGTAACGCTTGCTTTTATTATACCCAAAGAGAGTACAGTAAACCTTGTATATGCCTTGTATAATATCGTTATGTACTTTTTCAAAGTACCTTCCTTTATTCAGTGCGATAATTATTTAATCCAAGCAGGTGCGACTTCTCTTATCGTAATACTCCACAATTTAATTAATTAATGAGTTCTTAAAACTTTTTCGTAATTGCTCTATACTTAAATCTTGGACTGATTTTATTTTTACTTAGTTTATATCTTTGGTGGTAGTTAATTTAATTTAGATTCAACTAGCTATAGTCCGCGGATTCACTGACTTGTAGGTCACCTGGTCCTGGACAAAAAGTCTATCAGTGAGCCAATTGTCATCAAATATTGTTCAGCCGTGTATGAAAGATTGAGTAACAAAAATCTCCGTATTATCTTATAATTTCAGAAGTAGATTAAAGATAAGAAAATCTGCAAAGAATAAATAGTTTATTCAGAATAATTTAAAAACATTGCATTGAAAGAGACAAGAAAAGAGTAGGCTTTCTAATATTCGTTTTTACGATTACTTAGTTTTTATTCTAGATTTTGTTCTTATTTAGGAATGAATTTTAGTCAGCCATTTTTTTTCTCCTAACCTAATTTAAAGACTTGTGTAACTAGTAGTTAGTAATTTATCTTATCTTTTTCTCTCTTTATTTAAACAGCAAATCTAGAGATTTTGCCTGTATCCACTGAAACATTTACGATCTAATGAACATGGTCCATTAAATTGTACATTTTCTTTGCTAAGAAGAGTATAGCTCTGATAAGACTTATTTATGTTAGAAAGATTGGAACTAAGTTTTAACAAGCTGTTATGTTAGAAAGATTTAACTTTTCGAACATGTGAAACTTTGGAAATCCGTTGTCTAAAAGTTTTAATCAACTTATGTCCCATTTTGATTTTGATTTATCATCGTTATAATTAGTCTTACCAAGGGGTGTTGAGCTGATGTAGTAACTGTGTTGGTGGTCAGGTAGTCAGTTGCTCTACGTAAAATTCTGGTATTCAGCTGCATCCTGTTAGACTGGATGTCGACCACAAAATAGAGTTGAAAAATGACGACATTATTTTAAGGATTCCATAACAAAATCACTACGTAAAAAGCTTTTTTCAAAGCGCAATTTCCGCCACCTTTTTTATTACTTATAACATAGAACCAGCAAGTGTAATAATAAGGGCAAAAAGGCTCCAAGGCGAGATGGCGATTATCATTATACATATAACGCCGCAAGAGTAGTTAGTAGGGTGCTAATTATATGATAAGCGTTAGTGCTAACTAGTTAGGTAGATTGAACGAGGAAGTGTAAATGTTCTGTCGATATTTTCAGTTAAAAGGAATATTGGTTATGAAAATCAAAGCCCACATAAAAAATGAAAAAATATGCCCTCAACGTGTGTAGAAAATACAGGTCGTGATAAAGATAGAAAATATTATAAACTTTGACAACGACGTCAAATATTTCTGGACGCGTTTGACCGATGACATTGACCTGTCAATAGCGCCTGTTCGACGTCAGTCGATCGCAATCTAATTACAATTTTAGGTAGGTATAGGAAATGTCGGTAGTACACATGGCGACCAATCAAGCTATACAAAACCAGTTAATGTTGATCTCATTGCACAGGAAATCTACAGGATGTACACGAACCCTTCACGAAGCCGTCAACCAAGCATTATGTACATCAAACTAAGTAACTATACGCAAAAATTAATGCTGGGAAAACACTTTTTTTCTTGGGGTGAAAAATCACGTTTTACGGTAGGACTCAACGTAACGTACCTACTCAAAACATTGTGCTGATGGATGGATTGAATAGTACGGGGGTCGTCGAGGTGTTAGAAGTAAAATAATAAATAAATATAATAAATATCGCTAGACATTACACATAGCGCCATCTAGGTGCCACACTAAGCAACGAGGCTTGTGTCGTGGACACCAGATAGTTGATATTACTACATAGATACTTTTTGTTTGTACATACATACTTATTATACATATAAACATCCATGACTCGGAAACAAATGTCCATGCTCATCACACAAACATTTGCTCCTACCGGGATTCGAACCCGGGACCCTAAGAACGTAAGGCAGCCTCACTACCGCTGCACCGTTTGGTTCGTCAAAAAAATCTTACATTAAAAATATGTATTAAAAAAAAAAACTAGTGAAAAAGTTGGAAGTTTGACCGTAACTAGAAAATTTCCCAGGTATGGTCTGGAACAAAAAAGTGACTGCAATGACGGGGAGAAAAAGTGCCTTCTGGGTTCTTTAAGGGTCTTGTTACACCCTTTATACAAAGCGAGGCCATGTTGTACTGGAAATGTATAGCTTGATGTGTCCCAGTGTGTACTTACTTCTGATGCGCGGTGAGCTATGATAAATGCCGGAAAGGGAATATGAATCCCAACAACAACTTTATAATGAATGGTTACAGCCCGTAAGCCAGACACATTACAACGTGAAACTCACCAAATCCCTTTGCATTTGCAACAAAGGAGTGTTTGGTTAAATTTAATACCACGCTCGTTTCAACTGGCAGGCTTCCAGCAATCCATCAACATAGATTTATTACAATATTTACCTGTTACGATTAAGTAGGATTCCTATTTGCAACATCAACAGATGGAAACCCGCTATGAGTAATGTGTACAGAACATACTGATGTAAATTAAACAACTGTGTTGGTTCATAGGCTTGGTTCACATAGATCTGGCTAGGTACGAAGATTTATTCCCGGTTCCACTGTGACTAGTTTCAGTATGACTGACTGCCTCGTTGGTGTAGGGGTCGCAAGCGTGACTGCTGAGCATGAGATCCTGGGTTTGATTCCCCGGTCGGGTAAAGTGTTATTGGGTTTTTTCCATCACGAATTTCTCAGTAACTGCCATGGAGTCTGGATTTGCGCTCGGTTGGCAATAGACTCGCCCCTATAGCATGGGACTTAAACATAATTGGTGATATGTGAGTGTACTATTAGGTACACCTCTGTATAACCCTTCGGGAATTACAGGCGTGATTTTATGTTAATATACAAGGTGGAAGGGACACTGACGAGAAAATGGTTACCACGTATTCAGTACATTCTTCTGGGCCCACCAAATAGAAAAATTAAAAAGTTATTTAAAAAAATCTGCTGTTCCATCCCAGTATTATGAAGTTTCAGTATTTCAACTCTCGGTGTGGAGTTGAACGTTGAAACCCAACAGCTGTTTAGGTTTTTATAGGGTTTAGGTATCTCGGTGTGCCTTGTTTCAGTGAAGAGGGCAAGATAAGGGCATATGGCAATCATTGTGTCAATCAAGCTATACAAAACCAGTATAAGCGGATCTCTCATTGTACGAGAAATCTATTTAAAGCGAGACCATGTACGGTTGATACCGCTGATGCAGTGCACCCGTATCACCTATTCACCATCCTTTTTGTGACAGAAATAAGTAAAGATACCTAGATGGAACGTTGCTATCTCAAATAAACAGTTAAAGAAACATCAACTCTCCGAGAGACAGATAAGTGACGTGGATAGGATACTATAGTAAGGTATATTTACTAACCGTTATACGTAAGTAAGTTATAGAAAGAGGCCGTTAGTAAATAAATTCCTATCAACTTCAATTTTTGTCTTTTATTTCTAGCATGTATCGATAAATATTTCTTTCAACCTTCTGTGGGCAATGTCAATATTCTAGCTAGATAGTATTTACTTACCGTAGTGTTCAAACATCTACAAATCAAATATTAATTTAATCTTTAGTTGATCCGCAAGTTAGTTATTTCAGCAGGGATTTATTGTTTCAATTGAATATTATAGCGAAACTACGTTTGATTTGACTTCAATATTTGAGTGATGTTTGTTTGTCGTTAATAAAATACGAATTTTATCGAAAAATTAAAGTAAAAATCTAAACTTTCATAGTTATTTTGACTCGCTTTAAGAACCACATTTGCTCCATTTTGCTTTCTGTACTTGGCAAGGTGCTGTAGTTCTTTTACAATACAGTCCAAAAAATTGAACTACTTTGTTTTAAATTATGTTAACTAGTGTTTGTAGGTAAACTTATTTTTAAGCAAACTGACATTATATTATTACTCTTTTGAATTAACCTTGAAACAGGGCTGCGACATTTTTACTAAAAAAGCATAAACAGCCTTCGATGATCCCATAGCCGGGATACCGGCTTCCTTTCTGTGAGAACCAGACGCCAGTACAGCCTTATATACGATTATATATAGATTTTTGATACATTTTATTAAAACTGTTAATAACTCCATTAAAATTATGATTTGACTTAGTGCAAAATATCAAATAAGCGACTTTTATCTTATGTATTTCGAACACATAATACATTTAAACACTTTTTATGTCGACCGTACAAGTTGAAAACAATAGAAAAATGAAACAAAATCATTTTTATCGTATTCGGGTTTCTCCGGGACGGGTGCCTCGGGGATCGGGGTACTCAGGAGTCAGGGAGTAACCCGTACGGCCGACCACAAAACTGTGGCAACACTTTGACATTGAGACCCAGACAGAATAACAGGGTAGCTTGTATATACTGGTTTTGTTATCACTGTCGAGCGACCTATTGTACTAAATAAATAAGGGCAATAAATCGGACTTTATGGGTTACAGTATTCAACCCTGAAATTCTAGACCCTACAATTCTACAAAGTCAATAGGTTATTTAGCCTGACAGAAGTATTTCCTGTGTTTCTCAATCAGGTTTGTTGCTGATGCATATTTTTGTCACATCAGCGGATGCTGCTGCTGATTTTAATTATTTTCTTTAAAAAAAACAGGAGAAATGTAGTTACCATTGAAATATAGTCACCAAACTCTACAGTTTACAAAAAAATCAAAAACTTTCACGCGCAATGACGAATTATAACGTAATGAGACAAGTTTGTGTTTGTTTGCAATTGCAATCCCCGCGGTCGACCCTTTGATTGGTCAAAACTCGCAAGCAAAAACTACACGTAAGCCCCGCCTCCTCTGCGTTCATGTCACGACTCGAACTATAGTATTAATAATCAGCATCGATCATCGCGGATGCTGATGCTGATGTAGAAAATGATGCTGAAGGTCAGCGGGTGCTGATGCTGATACTGATGTTCGCAACAACCCTGTTCTCAATACAGATCACATCAGTTTTGATAAATGGGCATTTGTATTGTGTTTTTATAAAGGGTGTAACAAGACCCTTGATGAAGCCGAAAGGCACTTGTTCTCCCCGTCATTGTGGTATTTTTTTGTTCTAGATCATACCTGGGTACCTTCTAGTTACGGAGATATGGTGGGTCAAAGTTCCAAGTTTTTCACAACTATTTTTTTCTTAAATACCTGTTTTTTATGACAAGACTTTTAATGTAAACACCTCAACGATCCTCATACTATTAAATTTATCCATTAGCACAATGTTTTGAGTGCTGATTTTTCACCCCGAAAAAAAAAGTCGTTTCCCAGCAATCATTTTTGTGTTAGTTTGGTGTACTTGCTTGGTTGACGATTTCGTTAAGGGTCTTGTTACACCCTGTATTGTGAGAGATTATACAGGTTAACGAGTACTATAACATGCTCAGTCAAAAGGAAAAAATCGACTAGGGTTTTGGTCACCTAACTTAATATTGATGGAAAGTAAATAGATCCCTACCTTGTTTAATTTTCGTTAAAGTTTTAAGCCCTTGTTACGTAATGAAATTAAATATTTTGAAGATTAATTCCATCGGAGAATTTGTGTTGGAATTTAATTTATTGTACATAGAATAGGTAAGGGTTTTGATTTAACAATGAGTGATGAACAAAGCTTTGGAAATAAATTATCAGTAGGTATTATAAATGGAGTTCTATCTTAAAACTGACAGTGTCAAGTATTTTGTTTTGATAGCTGTGTTTCAAATGCGTACTGATAATGCTTGCTTTTAATTTATTGCTCAACATATAACCGCACTCTACAAATTAACCCATATACAACTTTTTATGTTACTCGGTGGGAAATAAGCAGGAAATCCACTTGATGTTAAGTGGTACCTGCCACCTGCCACCAGAAATCCAACATATCTCATTTGCCTGAAATTACACTGGCTTAAAAAACCAGAACACGGCAAGGCTCCTTGGCATATTTTAGGCGTCATCTCTGCGAATGAAAGAACCTTTGCGCAACCGCCCACGGAAACCGTGTCTCACAAAAGCACACACCGGTAGGTATTCTAGGTCCATTTGAAGGATTTTGTCCTACAGATTTGATTGGTATTCTAAATCCATATGAAGGTCTTTTTTCTATACACTCTATTCGAGTCGTTATGACAGACTCAGAAACGCCCATAACATTGTATTCTTAATCGTATCTGAGGGTTTCCCAAATAAGGTACCTCTAAAAACATGGCGTCATTATCAAACCTTCTATTTATTATGTGGCTGTTAGTATTACCAAACATTCCTATTATTGCCTCACAAATAGTGCTCAAAGGAAAGAAATACCGCAGCTTTAGTTTCCCACCATTTTCACACGTTTTCGCTTTGCAACATGTTGCGAGATCTTCGCAAGAAATCAGAATGAACTCGTTAACTGGAGTACAGCAATTGTGATAAAATTAATGTTTATATCCGAAATGTTTCGCTGTACTAAAGTAAACTGATGACCGATGAATGAACTGAAAACGCGGTATCCGTTCTATATGCAGAAACGATGAGTGATATTGCAATGAAAATCTCTTGAATGCAATGTAGCCTGAAAATTTTGATAGATTTAGATATTTTCCATGTAAAATATATCCGTGGCCGACTGATTGACTGTAAAAACCTTTCAATAACTTGTTCAAAAGTGTTGCCCCTTGAGAAGATCTGTTTTGTAGTCAGTAAGGATTATTCAGAACTGTACCTCCCTCTTTAACGATATCGATTGATGATGCCTGTTTCCTATTAGTGGGCACATAATAGGCTAATTTTCAATAAGTAAATATTTGTGATAAATTAATAATTTAACACCGTATTTCTTTTTCACAGCAAGAGATATTTATAAAATGCAGGGAAAGCTATCTCTTTCTAAAGTGATTTATTCTAGTTCTGTTTATAAAGTGGCATAATGAAATATCACTACTCATTGTTTTAAATGAAATCTAGCCTGGAAAATGATATTAATAAAGTTTTGAGCCATCAGTGTTATTAAATGAAATATAAAATGAATAGTGTTTATAATATTAAACATATAAACGATGAGAAAAGTTTGGACAGGAATAAATTGTATCTTACCTGATACCATTTTGGATTTTCACAGTATTTATCAAAGCTCTGTAGGTACTTAGAACTGAAGCTTGAATGTGACAAACTCAATCTTGCAGTTCATTACACAAAATAGCACTTGACACTCATCTATAAAATAAAATGAACTGGGTTTAGGGGTATCATCATAACACTAACTTTTTCTGGATGGATTCAGTAATGTTTCTAGTCTAGACTCACCAAAATTGAAATTTTTCGCAGCTAAAGAACAGCTGGTCGATGATACATTTTGACCGTGACGGTATTGTACGGATCAGCAATTTTCAGAAATTCCAGAGCGTTTACAAGGCCACACCAAATCCGGACATGATGCCAATCAAATAGACCGTAAAACAACTGTTACTTAGCACCTATGGAAGTATTTCTACAAGCATAGATTAGTGTCTTCGCGCCCTCATCGTCTAGAATTCTAGATGTAGGTTTACGAGTATAGGTTAGGTTAGTGTAATGTGAACAAATTGATCTCCATTTTAGAACATTAGGACGTAATAACGACCAACTATTCTAATTATGTGCTCGACCCTGTTTGGTTAGCAACATACAAATTCTAGTTATCTCCATTGTGTTCGTAAATTATGAGTAACAATAATAAACGTTGTGGTTCTGTGTTTGTTTTGGACATCGGAAGTTTAATGTGTGGGTAGTTGTAAGCATTTGTGGTCGGTTGCATTTCTAATTGCGGTTGTGATGTTTAGGAATGTAGTAGGACAAAATCGTGGGACGCGTTGCGAAAATCGGTACTTAACATAGCCAAAAATTATATATATTATACTTATATATACATATATTATTTTTCAATAAATATTTCACTATTAAAATTCACAATGTATACATTTATTTTCTTTTGATTCCAAAAGATCTTTTAAGCTTTGTACGTGCCCTTTTAAACTTCAACCATAAACAAATATAGTAAACACCTATAAAAGTACAAATCATGTTACCATGGATACTGGATGCAGGAGTCTATCCAAAGTATAATAAAAGCGAAGATTATTTTACGAAACAAATGAAGATTAGGTATTAGGCCCATTTAGGAACCAGTCAAACTGTTGCTGTTAACTGCAGACCAGCTGCGAATACCAGACACGGACAAATACTTCAGTACTATTTGTTCGGAGGTATCCGTCTGTCTGCAATTTGTCCGCGTTGTCCTTCCAGTTTCACTGAACCAGCGAAAACTCCAACTGACAACTATAACAACGTAAAAATAAAAGTAATTGTTCAACCCTATCATAACATAATTCCTTGAGTGATGATATTCACGAGTTATACTTTCAACCCCGCTTCGTAAAATTGTCCTCATTAATTACGACCGTACAGTTGAGGTTACGTCAAAGTGACATTGTCTTTAACGAGGTCCTGAAAAGTTTCTGTTGACAACTGACTAATGTTTATTGGAGGAAGTTTATCTATAGTTCATGTCAGAGTCTTACGAAGGGGTACCATAAGGATTGTGCCACATCTAGTACCACGGAATCGAAATTTACCATGCTCCTATCCTTTTCTGTCGCGCAGAACCGTCGTTTGCTAGAGCGATGACACAGCAGGAAACTTATATCATGCGGCAGCATCAATAATGCGGTCGACAGCACGATGTAGCGCAACCCTAACATTACATGATCCCTATTGCCTTTTTGCTCCAAATTGCTAGACCGTGGCCCGCCGTGGTGTGCCCGATAGTACACCCATCATATGTCAGTTATGTTTGAATACCACGTCATATGGGGCGAGGCTATTGCCGTCAACCGGGCAGAAACCAGGATCCGTGCTTTTGATGAGAAAGAGATATTGTGTTGCTCAATAATTGAGTTGTAGAGGTAGTCTGGTGAAATTCTGGCATTCAGCTGTATCCGGTTGGACTTGAAGTGGACGTGAATGATATTCGAACACAACTCGGCACATAATGATGTGTTTAGGAAGGTCGCCACCTTCCTAGAAAAAAACGTGTTGTTCCGTTCAAATGCAATTGGTCGAATGCCAATGCCAAAGTCAAATCATCACACGTAGCTGCGTTTACCATTGCGTGTGTCTTTCATAACTTTAGTACGTTTATGATATAAGAGCAGAAAATATAGGCACAAATCCGTTTATCACAAGTGACACCACCCTTGGTTCCTTATCTAACTTCCACTTAAAAATAAGCTCCTATCAAAGTTTCAAGCACGTAGGCATTATAGCCAGGGTCTAAGATAACGACATCCTTGAACGTTTGTGTATAACATTTCCTGTGAAGGACTCGTGAAGGTTTAATATTTTATGAATACCTTTTGATGAATTTAATAAATATGTTATTGAATTTTAGTAGTGAACTTTCTTCTAAAAAGCTGCCTCGTTGGTCTAGGGGTCGCAAGCGGCCCCTATTAGGCTATTACATGGGACTTAACATAACTGGCGCGAAATGTGGGGGTACTTTTAGGTACACTTCTGCCTCAACATTCGGGGAAAAATCACAACAATAGCAGATTGTTGCATCGATCGCAAAGTGACTTATTTTAATTACTAGAAGTGAAATGAGTGCTTCATTACTCACTTTGGCAAGGTGCGTAATCTACTTTTATAACACATTTGCTCGTAAAGGGTCTCTTATTTCACCAATTTCAATATCGTATTGTATCGCATTACGGACTTGTGCGGTAATGTAATGTAAAACGCACGGTTTATCAAGATGTCTAAAACGAACGGTATTTTTTTTTAATCTTAGCAAAGAGTTTTTATGTCAGAAAAGTGGTCAACATTTTATGAATAAAATTAACTTTGGGAGATAAAATAAAATAAACATTTAATTCTTTAATTTAATTAATTTTGACAATAAATTACAACCATTTATCTGTAACAAAAGCACAACAATATTAATTTACTTTATTAGTAATACTGGCTGTTTTTTGTGACTTTGCCTTAAAAAGAAGCGCTGATGCGCGCGCATCGCTAATTTGTGAACAAGTAAAAATTTTTCGCGCGGTTTTTCTTTTCGCTATATTGCTTTTATTTGAAAATTTCGTCAAGTAATGATGAATGTATTAATTCGACACCGCCAGAAGTCTCAGTGGCAGTTTTATTTATTTTCTCGCAAATATGTTATAAAACGTCGTATGACATACGTGCGCTTTGATAATTGCAGCCTCTGCTTTCTTGTAGCCCTCGCCTACGGCTCGGGCTAGCAATATCGCCTCGGCTGTAATTTTCAACTTACCGCACTTATATCATAATGTACTATTCTTTCAACTACCAATCTACCTACCGTAATAAATTATACCTACTCAAAATAAAAACTCAAGTTAATAAAAACAAAGTTTAATTCATCCTCTCCTCAAACATTTAAAACTTACAATTATTAAATGTGCAGTTGTTAAAAGTGAAATTTGCACTTTTACTTGGAAAATTTATTCAATTATTTGTTTGGTTTTATTTTTGAATAATAATTATTATTACTTATCACAATCAGACGGTAGGAAGTAGACGCGGGCTCAATTTTCAGATCATTTCCATCAGAAGTAGACGGACGTGGTGATGTTGATCGGTGCAAATGAATTGATTCCGCTATGTTTTGAGTGATTTTACTTTTATCTTGTACCGATTCCTATACTATGTTACCTTCTGCTACTTGGTCCAATGTCCATCCACCATGACGCTTGAGCGTAGTCAAATTGGCATTAATCAGCTAGCATCATTGCTGAGTTCGGTGGAAACAATGCCCAGTTTAGGTTTCCGGGTTTTGAAGCTTTAGATAACTGGCAATTTCATAAGGCACTTTTCCAAAGTTTTTGAAAATTGACGGTCTTTCTTTGTTTTCGTGTTCATAAGTTTAATTAGCAGCATCTGGGGCCTTAGTCTGCTATTGAAATAGTGTCAGAATGGTCTATCATTGATTTTGATAAGGCCCCGCGCAGACGAATTACCCTTTGTACGCACGTCAAACGAGTTTCGAACGCGCTTCAATACGCCGTGCGCTAGGGGCCTTATTAAATCAATTATAGACCATTCTGACACTATTGCAATAGCAGACTAAGGCCCCTGGTTATATGTTTCGATGTTGTCAATTGTGATATTCATTAATTCAGAGCTTCTGCAAGCACCGTTTATACCGAAAATAAGAGCAACCTGTAAAAAAGATTAAAATGCGAAGTTACACACAAATTAACACATCATTGATAGGCAATAAATTATATTAAAGGCCAGTATATACATTGTTTAGGGCAAGTATTTAGTAGAAATACATTGCCGGGTAATTAAAGTAAATTCCAACATGTCGCAAGTGATTATTCTACTTAGCCGGCAATGTACTTCTATTAAACACTTGCACTGAACAGTGTTTATTACTTAAAACTTACCTTTGTTGCTAAATACTTATTGTCAGATGCTTCATTCAAAATTGTTTCTATATCCTCAGCTTTGAGCACTTTCGACATTTTACTCATATACCCATCTGATAGCGGCTTCAGAAGCGATGTTAATTTTAGAGTATTCTTTTATATCCAAGTTGTGCTTGGTATTAACTGTGCTTTTTAACATGGAATATAGACCACAATGAAGATGGTCTCATTTTTTTGGACATTACACTGAATTACGTTAAAAACACACTTTCGGACAGTGATTTTATACGTCCTTCGTTTCTCCACTTAATATTATTTTCATTAGCTTTTAAATATTTATCCCGCGACTTGTGCGGCAAAAGGTTATCAACAATTTCATTTGTAGCTGTTTTTATACTTTCTGGAGTTCAATTCATATCGCTATCGCTGTCTATTTCCATTTTTTTTTACTTTTCTTGCTAAGTATGAAGTATCAAAGTTTTACAATGGTACAAAATACACGCCATTTGTTTTTTTTTTTTTTGCACCAAGTTCGTTTTATTCAGCCGATTTTTATTTTCATCCAGTATCCTTTTGATCTAATGCATACATTTTATATTAAACTTAATGGGAGACAGTAAGAATATAGAAGTAAGAATATAAAATAGAGATTTACTGACCATAGAGGTTTCTATGGTCAGTAAATCTCTATTTTATATTCTTTCTACGGCCCATATTTTTTTGTGTATGCCAAACTTACTTTTTTGTACAATCGGCACCATCTATATCCGTCTATTCCCAGTCGTCACCTCCGGCTTTGTCACCACTAGTGGCAAATGGGAAAACGATTAATTATGGCACAAATTACGTATCCCAAAAAGTACTAGGCTGGCATGAGTTCAAGGTGGTATGTATTTTAAGAATGGGTCTACTAAAAGTCACACTAATAATATAAATGCGAAAGTTTGTATGTGTGTTTGTGTGTACGTTTGTTACTCCTTCACGCTCAAACGGCTAAGCGGATATGGATGAAATTTGGTGTCAAGATAGCTTATATGCTGGATTAACACATAAGCTACTTTTAATCCCGGAAAACTGTGACGTTACCGTGGGATAATCAAATTACTCAAATATTTTTTTTAACGAATTTTGACTAAAATTTTTGTCGACTAAAAGTACTAAGTCAGCATAAATTCAAGGTGTTGTTTATTCAAACGAGGTAGGTAGGTAGGGTAAGTAAATAGGTAGGGTATGCAGGTAGGTAGCGTAGGTAGGTAGGAAGTTAGGTAGGGTAGGTAGGTAGGAAGCTAGGGAGGTAGGGTAGGGTAGAGCACTAAAAAGTATAAGGAGGTAGTAGGTAGGAAAAGTGTATTGGAAAGGTGCATTGCAATGCATATCAAGAACATGAAAAAAATGTTCTTGAAAATTTGATGTCATTCTTTTTTCCGAGTTTCAGTTCGTGTACAGACGCCAGCATATGAAGCTGCCCGAATGAATTATTGTATGTAATGAATAATGAAATATGTAATGAATTATTTAAATACCATCTTGGACTCATGTTCGCCTAGTACTTTTAAGTTTGACAGCAGAAGAGGACGAAGCGTTTTATAGCCTGCCAATCAACAATGCTTGCTTGCTTGCTTGCAACAAACGCTCAGCATATAGACTTGAACGTCTTGAGCTACGGTGTCAGAGACAGACACACACACAGACACAAATAGCGGTCAAACTTATAACACCCCTGTTTTTGCGTTGGGGGTTAAAAAATCCCGATTGTAGCCATTTGGGAATATATGACACAAACAAAAAGTACTAGGCTGGCATGAGTTCAAGGTGGTATGTATTTGAAGAATAAGACTACTATTATTGTATAACATCTTGCCATCTTGGACTCATGCTAACTTAGTACTTTTCGTGAGGTTACTGGCCATAACTTAAGAGAACGTGTCGTGAACAGAATACAATCCTAAATGTATGACAGCCTAACACTTCACGCCAGCTCCCGTGATGCACATTATTCTTTTTGATGACTGTACCTTTGAAGTTCTTGTAATTTGGGACGAAGCAAAACTTCAATAGTGATATGGGACGAACTAAGAATTTTTTGGAATATGGGACAAAACTTTAGGACGAACAAAGAATAAAACAAATTAATATCTAAATAAAAAATAAAAAACAGTGCATTAATGAAAAACTGTGCAACAATGAGATTTCATATAACATTACTATACTATTTTGGTTCTAAGCAAAAAATACGTCCTTTGTGATCGGTTTTGTAGTGATTATTGATAACATTACTACGTAGCTGAAAGAAAAATATTTTATTTCACATAGGCGTATATGGGCACTTATAAAACGCCGAGAAAAGGTGCACGGCTTGGGTAGGTCGTTTCCTATGCAGAAAAACCGGCAAGCAAATCCATGGTTACTCTTTTAATCTTTTTTAGTTTTATTATTATATTATACAGCGTTAGGCCCGACAAAAAGTCACTGTTTATAAAAACGTAAAACAAGATCAAAAGTTAACAAAAGCTAACAAACATCTAGGAATCTACAAAGTCTACAATGTTCACACCTTCATAAACAACAATCGGTGAAAATGAATCTATACTTAGAAAAGAAAATAGGATTATTATAAAATGACGAAATTAAAAAATCCGTGATGTTATGTTATGTAACTTTATTCTAAGGTCGACAAGCCATATTCTTCTCTAGTAACCGTAGATTTATTTAAAAAAACAATTTGTTAATATTTCGGTGACGAAAATTCTAAGCACAAAGCTTTTTAGCTTTTCCTACAAACCTTATTGTCAATACCTAATTGTCTTGCCCTCTGATCCTCTTAACACATTGCCAGACACGAACAATGAAAAAAATCCTTTACAAGGTCAGGTGACAAGAGAAATGGTTCAAGCCAATATTCATTGATTATGAACAAAAGCGACCTTGTGTTACAATCTCAGAGCTGCCAGACATGATATATAATTAGAGTAATATGAATCAAGAGTTGACTGATATAAAGGATGTTAGACGTAATAGCACAATAGGTCCCTTATGTAGTCACAGAGATGAAGAAGTGACTGATTATAATCTTTCATATGCCAGGTTAGATAGATGATCTTAATCTGAGATTTTTGATGGGCGGTAAAAATATATGTATATTTCTTTTATGCAGTGATCGGAATCGGTAGAGCTATAATGTGCCTACAGTTCAAGGAACAGAAACGAAAGTGGAGACTAATTTATTTTTTCGTAATATTTGTTCCGAATGTATGTTTAAAAAATAAAGGTCCTTATCTTCGTTTGAACGCTGTCTGAAGCTTATTTAATTTTCATACCAGTTTTAATAGTTAGAACTAACAAGGTAAAAAAACAATTTATAGATTTTCATACCATTTATTAATTTTGTACAATTATTGGAACTGTACGTAAACAGAAATCAAAACAACTTGCGGTAAAACTTAGTCCATAAAATCAAGACAAGGTGGTCATGTGAAGCAGATCCAATAAACGATAAAACAAGTATAGGTAAAAAAAAAACAATTCACGAGACAAATATGCGTACACAATTTGAGAAACTACAGGAGTCAATGGGTTTTTTTTTTTTGATTGCATCTCGCAGTTCTGCCTCGGAGGCTGGCTACTGCTTAATCGGGCAATTCCCTGTGGATGCCTTAAAAATGAATCTAAGGCCTCCAGCCAGGGGCTTAAAACTATACTTAAAAACTAAGCGACCACTCGCTAAGGCACCCCCTGTGGGGGCCTCGGCTTAGGGCGTCGCTGGGGGGGGCAGCAAAGGGGCAGGCTGGATCTGAGTGAAAGTGAAAGATGCGCGCACGACGACCCTTTTAATGCGAAATACCGCTCTACCCCTCAAACCGTTTGTCATTGTTTACCAGCAACAATCAAAAGATTAGAAAGAGACATCAAGTTTTGTCTATTCTGGGAAACGAAAACATGAGGCAGAGGGTCCGCCGCGTTCTTTACCTGAATTAATAACAATAGAAAACGTATCTACTGGCATTTTGAGAACGTTCTCCTTTGTTGTCGAAGTCGGTTAAAAAGGAAAAATAATGTATTCAATTAGTTGAATGCACTGATTGATAAATAACATTATTATTAAATGTAAGTACATAACTGATTCCGAGACATTTCCGAGTTTAAGAAAAAAATATCCTAAAAAAAAGTTTTAGTCGTAAGGAACACTTTTCTGTTCTTTGCTTGAACTTCAGGTACATAAGCTCTACCTATTCCGATCACTGCTTATAAACAATGCCTAGTATGTATAAACAAAACTCAATTCTTGAGTAACAGGGTTTAGCAACAGTACATTTAGAACAATAAAGTAACTGTTGAGCGTAGTGATAATGGCAATAAAACCGCAGGATTACTTTTATGGCTGCACGGCAATTCTTTATTGTTTCCTACATACTACCTACCATTTTGCTTCCCATGCTTATTCTACTTTATAAATACGGTTATGAAAAGAGAAAGTACAACACCTTCCGGATATAAGAGACATTTCAGATAAAGCTCCTGCGAATTCACATAAATCTGTCACAATGTTTTTCATATAAACATGTCCGTTTACAATCTTTCAATAAAGTGTGTGAACATTCTGCTATAGGGACAAGTAATGGTAGTAAGCGAAGAGAGACAAAAACAAATAATGTAATGGGACGACTGGGAGGAACACTTATCATGCGAGACAATATCCCAATTCTGGGGAACTGTGTCAAGGAAACTTAATGCGATAATGGCTTGAGTGGCTTATGGCTTTTTTTGTCCAAATGTTCGCTTCATTTGTTTTGAAAATACGTTACGAGAATACATGATATCGCTGTCATTGTTATGTAGTATCTTCACTTCAGTACGTGTTCTTCATAGCGAGACCAACATATTAAATAATACTAATAGACTTTAATGATGGCACGAAGGCAAATGTGAATTTGTTATTTTTTTTGTATCTCATATTCGTGTCGTATTTCATCTTTAAATGTTTTGAAGTTAATTAAAATGCCACTTGAAAGTGTAAAAAGATTTTTCGTTGACGTAATTGAACCTGAGCCTATCTTCATTTATCAGACTTCAGTCCAATTAATTTTCTAGAAGAAAAAAGTCAAATTACGTTTAGTACCTGACCTTAAATTTTAATGAATAATTGGAGATAGTCTGAAGAATCATTTCGCACTACTTGAATAAATTACATGTCTTTTTAAAGGTAGACAATTTTCGACGAAATTTACAAAAATAGTTTACGTATTTAGCTTTTGATATGCGAGAAATTCTTCTGGCGTGTAAGCATGAACTATAACGGGTGTAAGGCAATTCTTACACGACGCCGCTAGTCCGGGCGGTCAGCTGGAGGCGGCGAAGATTTATATGGTGGGCCGCGCGGAGAGGCGGTGAGCATTGCTCGTCCGCGCGGTCGCGGTGTAAGCATGTTAGGCATCGACGGATTTCATACAAGTTAATGCCAATGCGGCGTGAGACCTGCTTCACCTCCCGACCGCGCGGACGACGGGTGTAGGTGTAGTGTGACCGCCGATAACCGGCCTAAAAGTAAGTTAGAAACCTAAAGGCTCTTCCCTTGGGAACCTTCCTTGGGTGAACCTTCTGGTGCCGAGATATAAAGTCAAAGTTTCAGCTTTGTTTCAGATGATTTTACAAATAAAAGTTGCAATGAACCTCGCCCCTGTAATTTTTGCGCGTTGCGTGTTTGATGCGCAGAATGCTGAGAAGGGTATGGTTCTTTTCACCCTGTAATAGGAGATAATACACATTTTCTCGTGAAATCATAATTTCTACTTTTTCGTAATAGTATGGCTTCCAAAATATTATATTCATGAAAACGTAAAACATTTATCACCACAGTAGGAGAAAATCACTTTTAAAAGCTAAAATATAGCTAGTTAACATGGTCCAGGCGTACATAAGTACCGATCACCATTTTTCGAGGCTATTTCAATGTACTTAACTAAAACCTCCAGCAGACGATGATAATGAGCTTTCATAATAGAATACTTAGGTATTATAGTAACTTACTATTATCCATTTTAATAGCACTTTCATGCTTGAAAGAGAATGCAGCTGGTTTCTTTGTGATAAATTATTTCAAGACCATCTTTTTATTGGAGTAGCTTTGCCCTGGGGGACGATTATTTATATATATATATATATATATATTTATTGCATAAGAATGCGCTTGTCGCAAAGATATCTAAGAGCTATTTTATAGTGTTTCTTTTTCAAAGAAATGTCTGACTAAGGTCTTTATTCTTTTTCTTTCTTTCCCTTGTTTCTTCTTCTTTTTTTGTCTTTACACTTTCATATTAATAAAGACCGAGTTATTGGATTTGTTTCCTCGAAAACTTTTAGCTTTGAAGTTTCTTCTCTAGTAACTTCTATGTATGATGTTTATATTTATGTGAATAGACTCCATTGTCCTGACTAAGACTCCCATTCGGTCCATTACAAGCTAATTCAGCTAAACACATACTTATTTATTTTGGTGTTTCCATCTATTTCAGAATCCCATATGTCTGAATAGTTAAGCTAATATACTTACATATTTGCTGCCATTGACTGCTTTGTCAGTCTAGTAGGTATGTAGTTCCAAGCACGACTGCTGAGCATGAAGATCTGGGTTCGATTCCCAGGTCGGGCAAACTGTTATCGGGTTTTACATCAAGAATTTCTCAGTAGCAGCCACGGAGTGTGGATTTGCTCCCGGTTGATGGCAATAGGCACGCTCCCTATTACATGGGACTTAAAACATAACTGGCGAAATGTGGGTGTACTATTAGGTACACCTCTCATCATCTGTGCCTAACCTTTCGGGGAGTACAGGCTTGATTTTATATACTTACTTATATACAATGTGTAACAGAATAAACGCATAACCTCTTACGGGGTCATTGTACTCATAATTATGAATAACTTTCACTATGGGACCAACACTGAAATCGCGAAAACAAAGTCGACTGCCCTATACATTTCTGTGCGCATAATTCGACAAAATGTACTGAACAGCTGTTTTTTTTTTCGCGATTTCGGGATTGGTCCCATAGTAAAAGTTGTTCATAATGATGAGTACAATGACCCCTTAAGAGGTTGTGCGTTTATTCTGTTACACATTGTATATTTCAGTCCAAATGCTGGTCTGAGTTTCTGATTTACTGCCAAATCAGTTTCTACTTTATAGAAATCTAGATTGCTTTGCTGAATTGATTTACCAATCGAACTCTGTAACGGCTTAATACATTTACTTGTATCAAGTTAGTGAACCTTGACAAATGAAGGTTTTATTAGAAGGTAATCACTTAAAGCCAATAAACCCAATATTTTAAGTATAAAACTGAAAATTCTAAACACGCGGTGTGAGACACACGTCGCATGATTCTAGATCCCTCAGGGTAGGAAGATTTCGTCGGTTATAAAAAAATATAAAATGCTGTGTTCAAAATTTATGGAAAAGCAATATAAAAAAAAATGCAAAAAAACAAACAAACGACTAAAAAAAAAAACGCTAGAAAGCGGAAAATAACTTTTTTTATTTTCTTATTTCGGTGACTTGCATGTATCATTCGTTGACTTTTTTGACATCGACTTAAAGTCAAGTTATATTTCGCTCTTTAGTGTTTTTTTTGTAAGTAGTAAGATAGTTTACATTGTAACTCGAAGATATTAAGAGATCCTCAACACAGACGAAGAAAAAAAAATACGTATTAATATAAGAAGCTCAATCAAATTACCAAAGCAAAGTTAATAAAAATTATATGGGACAACCGCGCGAGCCTTCTACCAAATGAAAAAATAATCACGTAAATCAGTCTATTATTGACGAAAATAACGATGAACGGCGAATATATCTATAGTATTGTAATAAAACCAGCGTCAGACACCACCTCCAAATAAACATATTTTGTTTTCTAAGTGGTAGTGTGGTATATTGATTTTAGTAGGACGACGACCGGGCTGTTATGGTGCTACTTGCTAGATCCAGCAGCAGAATGCTTTAAACCGAGCTGATTGAGTGATGTGACAAGATGACACATATACACGAAGGGCAAAGGAAGGAACATGGATGGGTTTAAGTCAGTACATGTCTGACATTCCCTTCCGCTCCGCCCAGAGCGGGAGGAGTTATTTGATGATTTCCCATCCGTAAAAAAAAAGGTGACACATGTAGACAACATTTGTTTTGTTTGATATATTATTATATGTATAGTATTTTGATATATTTTTATAGTATTATATATATCTTTGTAGTTTATATACAATAGGTACACCTACCAATGTTTGTCTCTGCATCACACAAAGGTTGACTGGTAGAAAATGCCTGTGGGATTAAGTCCGCCTCTGTACTATGTGCTTGAAGTGTTAAATAAATAAATATGTAACAACAATGTAGTATACTACAGAGAAGTAACAAACATAACATCACGCCTGGTATCCTCGAAGGGTGAGGCAGAGGTGTAACAGTACACCCAAATTTCGCCAGTTATGTTTAAGTCCCATGTAATAGGGGGCGAGCCTATTGCCATCAACCGGCCACAAATCCAGACTCCGACTGACTGAGAAATTCCTGATACAAAAACCTAATAACAATTTGCCCGACTCGAAAATCGAACCCAGAAACTCATGTTCAGCGACCACTAGTCCAACAAAGTCTCTCTACGAACGAACGAAGTACCTCTAAAAAAGTCCTGCTAAATAAGCCTCACTTAACAGTCATCTTTTTAGTAGTAGTCGACTAATTAGAACCTCTAACAAAAAGGTTCTATATCAGTAAACAACTCCTTTATAACCAAAATGTCGCCACAGTATTACGAAGTTATTAAGACGAAGTGTTTTCATATACTTCAAAGTATTTCGGTAACCTTAACTTTTTTGTGATAGCGAAAATGTAATTAAGTGTTTCGTTTTTGCGGCATCCTTTTATGAAGTTGGCGACAAACAAGCTAAAGAATTACTGAGTCTTTATTAAAAAATAATTAATGAGTTTGAAATGAAAGGAATGTGTGGATGAAAAGATATGCTGTGCCGACCCAAAATAGACTGGGATGTGGGCAAGAGAAAGATTTGTTTATTTAAACATCATGTATAGTGGTACTTACATATGCGGACTTAATGCCATAAGGCAATTTCTACCAGTCAACGTTTGGGTTAAATAAGAAAATTTTATGGTAGGGTACAAAATAAATATCTAAAAAAAATACTTTTTGCTTGACGATGAACTTTTTTCTTTCTTTTCTTGAATTCTATTTTTTTAAGTAGTCTACTCTATTTAATAGTGTAAGCCTAACCACCATTGCAGCAGTGAAACGATATTTAAAACTAAATACCTTAACAATCTTATTTTCCTATTCTTTGGAAAATGGCAGCGAAAAATTCTGAAATAAAACCTTCTTCATTTTCCAATGCCCGCATAGTGCAGTTGTAGTAGGAAAATGTTTAACGAAGCGAGTTTTATTTATACACGCCGAAGTGAAAATGCAAGCGGTACATAATTTTCCGTAACTGCATCAGAGCCGAGCAAACGGAACTGATAGGTATACTCGCCGAATCCACAGCTCCATCTTTTCATGAAGTCTGATAAAAACATTTGAGTATTTTGGACCCTATTTGTCATCTCATCTTCACACATTTTATTCGTTTCGCTACAACCGCTTAGCTTCTGCGGATAATTATAATTTGTTTCCCATATAATCCAGTTGACATAAAATGGTGAGGTAACTCCTTAAAGTATTCCGAAGTTAATGGAACTTTAACAGGCTGTTTAGGGGTACCTACAATAAGAAGACTATCCTAAGTTTTATCCAAAGTAAGTTTAAGTCTAAAAACTGAGGTTTTTATCTCCTCCCCATAAGTTAGCACAAGGTTCTCGAGATTGAAAACTTAGAATATCTTCCTAGTGTACCCCCAAACAACCTGGTAAAGTTCCATTAACTTCGGAATACTTTTCGGGTACCTCACTTTTTTATGTCAACTGGATTTTAAGGGAAACAAATTATAATTTACATAGCTGATGGACTAATAAGAAAATATGGATTATTTGGCTGCAAAATCCGATACGAAACGGAAAACTATTACCATCGCTAAACCGCTTCTAAACAATATTTTCTATATGAAAACAAGTCACGTAGCTGGGATTTGCTATAGGCAAAAAAACCACTTTGATATTATTTTTTTATAGACTTCCTTTTTAAATATCCATTATAAAAGAGCTCTGGTAAACTTTAAAGATTCTAGACCCAGTAGTTTAGGATTTTATTAAATGGAAGATACCTCTAGAGATAAGTATAAATGGTTGCAGAGTCTGGGTAAAAAAGTTTGCCCCTGGCTAACTTACACTCAAGACCCCACCGGATAGTCCGGTTAAGCAGACGACAACCCTCCGAAACACATAAAAGTATTAGGTACCTACCATAAAACGATGTTAATGTCCTAATTCTCATTTAATTAACGACAAACCAAATTGATGGTTCCAGTTTCCGGAAATTTATCAGGGTTTCTAAATAACGGATGTTCCAACCCATTTAAGACACTGGACCCGTGCTTGGCTAAATTTATTAACCCTACTTGATTATAGTTTACTGTTCTATGCACCTGGTCTGGTTTCGGATCCAAGATCTGGGCTTAAGACGGTATGGATTCTGAACTAAAGTGTGTATAGTTTCTTATGGCGTAATTGACAAATTTCCGGTCCTTTTTGCTATTTATTGGTTGTCCCTTTTAGTGTACACTAAAGTTTTTTTTTTTCTAATTGGTATTTTAACCATCTGCGGATGTGACCCGACTTCCGGTGTTCTATCTATTATATAAATTGATAATAAATGTCTACATTACTACCTATTGTATTGTATACATTTAATGATCAAGTCAAAAACAAAAGTTTATAATCAATCAATCTGGTGAAATTAGTATAAAATTTCTGCTGACTTCACCAGGGCTTAAAGCTTTGACTCGGATTATTTTAATTGCTCAATCTTCAGGTTCATCGACATTTCTGCTGAGCTCTTAATTACGAGAGGTTTATGGTAGTAATTAATGGTTTATGGAACGGTCGATTTACACTTTTAGGGCTTTGTTATTTGTTAAAAAGGGTGCACATTTCTGATTCCACAAACAAGTATGACGCAATATTCAAGAACATTTGTTACAATAAGAAATTGTAGTCTTTACGAGTTTTGACTCGTAACGTCTCTAATTGTAGTCAGAATCCTGATAGTTTGACAACCAGTCTTACCACGGTGTATCGTGTTACCCGGTACAGTTACTGGATGTCAGACAGGCATTCGCTCTATATCCATATTCATTTGACTGGTATTCTGCGGAAACTGGTTAGAGAGGAAGTCGACTCCAACATAGTTAGTTGGGAGATCTCTAGGCAGATGAAGATAATGACAATAAAAAAAAAACTTAACATTGAAAGGATTACATATCTTATATTTACTGATGTATACGCACGGGACCGGTCAGTGTGGCGACACTTGGGAGAGGCCTATGTCCAGCGAGGGACATCTTTCGGCTGAAATGATGACTGATGTATACGACTGCATAGTAATAACTTCCTCGGGTCGGGTAGTGCCCTGCTCGTGGTTGGATTTTTTCCATCAAAAATTTCCCAGCAGCAACTCCAAACAGAACATTTCAGAACTCAAGAGACTAATTTAAATACATATTGTACGAATACGGTTTCAATTTACCAACGTCCCCACATTCTAGATTACAACCATCGACTGTGTGGGTGTTATATGCAACCGCATATAAATTAGTCCCTAGCGATATTTTCTAGTGTAGTTTCTGCAATGAAAAGCTCTGGAGTGCCCTGGAATGTAAATGTGGTGTATTTCCACACGATGGGATATCCTGCCTGATCTGTTGTCAGCACGTTACAAATACTGATGGATGCTACTGCATAAGCATAAGCTTTATCAGCCTAAAATGTTCCCACCGCTGGAACACAGGTCTCGTCTCAAGATACGCGGGCTCAGTGCGGGTTGGTAGATGTCACATGTCTTCCAATTTTTGGTTCTAGGATATGCCGCTTTACTCACGATGTTTTCCTTTACCGTTTTTAGAGTAGTCGTGATAAAATAAATATACGTATGGTAGCGCGTTAGCGCTTGTCTGCTCTTAACCCCGACTCGTAATTCAGGTGCGTCACTGTTCTCGCGAAGCGACTGAATGTGCAGAATTCGTTGTCCAATTCTGTCGACTCAATTTAGATTGCCAATAGACACGCTAAGAAGGGGATTTTAACAAATGGCCGACACGAATCCAGACTACGTTTGTTTTAAAGTCTGAGTGAGAAGCCCTGACACCAATGAGCAATTTATGATTTGCTCTATTATAGTGTTTAGATTTTTTTTTAATTCTTGCCTGGCAAAGCTCGTTCATGATTAAATTTTCTTAGAAAACATTTAACATCAAAAAAATATGTTAAGCAAAAAGGTTATAACGCTGAAAAGGTCTTAAAACTTAACGATGTTCGTAGTCCTTGGTACATTTTTCAATTCGGAGAAGTGAATGTTTATAATTACTGAATATTTAATTTTGTGTTTGGTTTTCCGCTTATAGCAAGAAGTTCAAAGGAAATTAAAATATTTGAAAGCGTATTCAATTTGAATGGCAGTATCGTTTACAAGGGCTTGACAACTTCGTAAATAACGAGTACATAAATTCTCCGAAACATAAATTATTTATGAGTTACGTACGTAAATGAAGGACGAAACTTCCGTTAGCGAGTGTTTCTGAAAAAAAATGAGTTATCATTATTTTTAGCACTCGTGAAAAATGTACGATTTATAAAAGGGGTAAGAGAAAATTTGTAACTCTGTATGATGTAAAACTTACTGCATAATTTAAAATTCTATTTTCCTTTTGTACCTTTTGAAGCGTACAGCTACCGTTTTAACTAGACTAGACTTTATTTCCGAAACAGGAACTAAGCTTGTTTTGCGGAAGATGAAAACTCCGGTTAATTGTTTTGAGGAACGTTGCTTATAAAGTCAAATATTGTTATAACTTTGGCCAAGTTCAAAAATTATGATTATGTTCCTAAACAATCAGGTAAACGGAAATTGAATACCTACTGTTCAGGGTTAGTTATAGTTACGTGTTTTCCTATCAAAATTGATCGGTAGGATGAAAAACAACAACAGTAACAATAAGTTACTTACAAAACTGATTATTATTCGCTTGGGTACCCACAGGCAAATTTAAACCCAGAAAACAACACGTGTCAACTCATTCTTCTTTCTCGTTCATACATTGGATCGAGATCATCATTGGACATACACCTTTTTGAAGGACATCACCAATAAGAACTGCCTCGTTAGTATAGTGGTCGTAAACACAACCGCTGAGCATGAGGTCCTGAGTTCAGATCTATCTGCCGGGGCTGCAGGACTGTTCGAAAGAGATACCGTGGCCCCGGAACACAAAAGGCGATGAAGGAACATGGATGGGTTTTAGTCAGTAAAAGTCTGACACTCCTTCCTTCTCCGCCCAGAGCGGGAGGAGTCATTCGATGACTTCCCACCCGAAAAAAAATGTATTATTGCGGTTCATCAGGAACTTCTCAATAGCTCGGAGCCTGGATTTAAGCTCAGTTTATGGCAATATGCTCGTTCTCTATTACGTCGAGGGGGAACATCTCCACAGTATTTAAACATAACTGTTCTGGTAAACTGTGGGTGTTTTAGACCGAAGACTTAGGTTTAGGTACAAGTCTGCCCTTTAGGGATTACATTGGTGTTATGTTAGTATCACCATTTTGCTCCTTTAGAACGTCGTCCCCCATAAAGTAGCACAATCAGTTAGAATGTATATAAAATCACAACAATTTAAAACCCCCAGACCTTGCTTTCGCAATAGTGAAGTTTCTAATCCGATTAAGTTGTTCTAAAGACGAATAACTTAAAATCTTATCGCTTACTATAAACATAAACACTTCAAAGCCCTTGGGCCCTAGTTCTAGTGGCTAGTTGAAGCCTGCGCAAACCCGATTAGACTAAGCACTCCATACAAATTGGTTTAAAGTTGGACTACACTTAGCCTCCAGATTTCGGTTACTATGATAATGACGATGGGTATTTTACATAATCTGATACATCTGAATTGAATACGTCTATTTCCAGGGTCATTTTGGAATGGAGTTTAATTAAAAGACAATGTTTATCGCGGTTTTAAATATAATTAACAAAGCCATTATTATTACATTACTGCAAGATTTTAACATAATATAAGTAATGGGTGTAAAAGACGCTTAACAAACCCGAAAAGCAGTATGGCTTATTCTGCACATCATTATGATTTTCCTGAATGCCTGGGCACCTTCTAGTTACGGAAATATTGGAGGTCAAAGTTCCAACATTTTCACAAGTTTTTTTTGTATTTTTATATTCAAGGTTTTAATGATATAACTTTACTTTAAATTCAGTGCCGGGAACCCACCTGGTGGGTTCACTCAAGTCGCACTTGGGATGCCGAGAACCCACCTGGTGGGTTCTCGGCATCCTCATTTTAAATGTAGGTTTTTCTTAGCGAATTCAGCAGCAAATAACGTAAAAATAAAAACAGTTGTATATTTTAACAAGATTAATAAGAACCACGGCGTATGGTTTCAAATTATAAGCATTTTTATTTTCAATAAATTTTCGACCTCTTCCTAGATGCCGAGGACCGTCGTGGTGGGTGTTATTTCAGGGGTGAAATAAGACCCACCATGACACGAAAATGAGTTAAAATCGAGGCATTTTAGTGTTTGGTATCAAAATAGACAAAAATTAATGCTTATTACTGTGCGATTTAGAATGCCTGCCCATTTATCTCTCACAGGCACAGCTACATATTTCAGAAACTATTATCGCTACAGACTTGACATTTGAAATAAATAATGCTTAGCATTTTTCAATTAAATTACCTAGACTACGATCCCGCCATCCCCTTCGTCTTAAGTTTTTTTAAACCTTAAACATGCAAAATGTCGATAAAACAAGCTAAAGCACCGACTTCCGAAAGTAATTTTAACTTTTTTTGTGTCTTGTCTTTAATTAGTTTTTTTTGCTACATTTTTTGTTGTATATCGTATTCATAAACTGTGAAGCTTAAACGAGCGAGCTCATCTCAATGTGAACACAGACGCGCGAAGTACGGCAAGGGCACATCTATGATTTAAATCGATGTTCTATTTAAAATAACTGTACTATTTGTGGTCATTAACCCAACAAAAGTCATCAAATCCGTTTTTGTTTGGTTTATAATGTTAAGATATCGATATCCATCACAGCTGCGGAGTATCGCTAGCTAAATTAATTTAACCCAGTATTACAAGTGAAGGAATAGAGTATGTAATTAATAGATTTACTGGGTGGTTCACACAAAACTAACTGTCAAAGAAACTACCTACAAATGTAACGTTTCTAATCATTCAAAAGTTTTAAAATGTAATTTATTAAAATCTAAAAGAAACAATAATTGCGATTACGTAAATTAAATTTAAAAAACATTGCATGAAATCTCACAAAAGTTTGAACTGAACACCCCTGTCACGGGATCAGAGCGCTATTTTACTTTTTAATTTTTTTTAAACTTCTTGTTTATTGCACTTCCCCTATCCTACTAGGGCATGAATATACCCCCACAAATACCAAATAGAAACTCTGTTTTACAACTTATTTAAGGGTGTTAAATCTTAATCTCATGCCGAGAGCCCTCCAGGTGGGTTCACTTTTGCGCAAACGTAATGCCACGGAACCACCTGGAGGGTCCACTTGCAATATGTATGGTGGGATGCGCACTATGAAACGGGGGTAGGCTCCACAACCTCTGAACTATTCATCGCATCCATCAGCACAATGTTTTGAGTGCGTTTCATTGAGTCCTACCGTAAAACGTGATTTTTCACCCTAAAAAAGTCGTTTCCCCAGCAATATTTTTTTCGTATTAGAGTT
This sequence comes from Eugnorisma glareosa, assembly GCA_947578425.1. Classification (NCBI taxonomy): domain Eukaryota; kingdom Metazoa; phylum Arthropoda; class Insecta; order Lepidoptera; family Noctuidae; genus Eugnorisma; species Eugnorisma glareosa. The sequence continues at coordinate 9,158,537 of OX387960.1, read as the reverse complement.
GCTTAGTTTGATGTACAGAATACTTGGTTGACGGCTTCGTGAATGATCCGTTTTCACCGTATATTAGGTCTAAAAGGGGTAAATAAGTACAACTTCATTTTCCCAGACAACCGAGAATCCCTGTTTAGTATGACCACACAAAAATCTGAATCTCACTAGAACTGCTATTTCATAATGAATTTTATTAAAATACTTTGGTACAATCTACAAAGATAGGCAAAGCCACATAAGAAATCAAATACAAAATCTTAAAGATAGTGCAATTGACTTCATTTAAGTCCCAAAAATGAAACTGGACCCTTGACCATTTACAAAAAAAAAAAACATGTCCTTCGCCTCAGTCAACAAACGCGCGGATCTTATCAAAGGGCCTCAATTATTTATATTTTTCTTTCACTACCCCGAAGCGTGTGTAATAAACGAAAAACGATGTCCTCTAAGGGTAAACATCAGTGTTCTAAAACATGGGTAATATGCTGATGCTGAAACAGCTGTTTATAATGTTCTTGCAAGTCTGATGTACGACATGACAGTATTGGGTTACTACGGTGTTTATACTCGTGTGGGTGGGTCTATTGTTTGAGATTGTTAGTAACTTGAAAATTTCACTTTAATTGCAATTTAATTAAAGCAGACTCTTTGTTCTGATTAAACCTTAATCACAATGAAATAGCACTGTTTGTTTTAACAAAAGAGGGTGCAGTTTGAAAGTTGGCAACGTCGCAAATAGCTGTCAAATATTTCGCTGTTTTGATTGTTCAATCAATATTTCTTACTGATTGAAATTATGAAATATCGCCCTGTGTCGCACTAAAATATTAACTAAGTAGTGCAATAATAATACACTGGATAAGGATGTTGTAACAGTTTAAGATGTAAAAAAGGCCCGTAAAGCTGCCAAACTAAAATGGGACTGGACAGGCCATGTCTGCCGTATGTAAAGCTGTGGGCCTGCATATCACAAAACTGGAGCCCTGAGACAGCCAGACGGGGTCACGGCAGACCGGAGGAGAAGATGTCGGGACGCCTTGGATGGCTTTCGTTATTGGCGAGAAGAGGCGCGACATCGTGAAACGTGGAACAACATGGAACAAACGTGGAAGGAATGGGGGGAGGGAGGCCTTTGCTCAGCAGTGAGTGGGACAGTTCAATCTAACAAAAAAAAAGGAAACGCTTTTTTTTTTGAACTCCCCAAACGCTTTTTTGCACATAAAAAAAGTAGTTTTTTCTGGAACCCTGACCGCCGCGCCGGTAGCTTGGACCATTTTCTACAATTTTTATATTTTTAATTTTTTTATATTGCTTTTTCTACGGAATATTTAAAAATGTAAATAATTTGTAAAAACATAAATAAAGGAAATAATATAAATCTCGTTACAATTCGTAAAAAGGTCGCAGGCGCAGTTAATAATATGAATTGTCAATTTGTAACCATTTTACGCATTTTAACGTGATTCAAAATTATTGTTCTGTTATGAATCTGTTAAAGCGTCCTTTTCAGTTTATAAGAATTCAATATCGATCATCTAACTTAACTTTATAAAAAAGTCTAGCACGTGTACGTTCTTACTCTTCCTTTATAATCTTCACAACACGAGGCTATATATATACTCTATATACTCGTAATTCTCAAGCAAGAAGATTAATACGTGTCTCCGTGATTCACAGCCCCACGCGACAATATAAAATTCTCGTTATATTGTTGTTTTTCCCCTATACATTTTTGTAATGTTATTAATCTAAGAACTTCATGACTTGTTTTATTTTTTCCTAAGCCTATATTGTCCCACTGATGGGCAAAGGCCTCCCACATATATTTCCAATCTTCTTCTTCATGACTTATAGTATAATTAAAACTAATTTCTTGAAAACTTACATTTTAGGAGATGCTACAGATTTTATTTATTTATTTAACCTAGATAAGTACCTGTCTCATAACTTCTTGTACATAAAAGAGTGGTATATATGCGGACTTAATGCCACAAGGCATTCTCTACCAGTCAAACCTTGGGTCAAATAGGACAGCATCATGATAGAGTTAAAAAAATAGAAAAATACCATTTTGTTAACATAAATTGATATACATAATAGGTACATATAAACATATAAACAAATGAAAATTAAATAAACTAATATGTATTATAGTAATATATACAAATAGTTCAAAATACGAAAAACCTTATAATAATTACTATGACTATTAATGTCTAGCTTGTGAACAATTTAGTCTGATTTTAAATAGTACTTCCGAACTGTTCTTTTGAGAATGTTCATCCACGAGAATTCGCTTATGTAGGTACGACAACTATAAATAAAGTTTACATAAATAAATACCCCACCTTACAAATAAACTTTGGTAAATACTTAGACACGAACCCAGCTGAGTACTTATTTCAAGCTGAAGGGACTGATGCGAGAACCTTTCAAAAAGTAAATGGAAATCATTTCATTCCAACAGAACCAATTTGAGTTGGGCTTGTTGTCTTTCATTAAGTTTTTCCAACTATTCCAAATGTTGAGGAAAAACCTTAGGCACCGAAACATATGTAGCGAACAAGGGTAATTTAGTCGAATTATACTGAACTAGACAAAACAACGATATAAGTTTCAGTCCTCATATTAATCAAAAAAAGATTGCCAGACTTCTACAGCGGCATTGAGCAAGAAGTAGAATAAGTTTAGTATTAATCGGTCTACAATGCTTCAATGTTGGGAGTTAGGCCCGAACTCCTCCAAAAGCGGAGACGAGCGAAGATGTGCAAAGTGGAGAGGAGAGGACATGCGTAAAAGCTAGGGCATATCCACCGAAGCTGTGCGGAGTTGTGCAAAGCCGAGAGTAGAAGAGATGTGCAAAGCAGCACGTCACTCACGGCACACCGTACACCGCACGCCCCTTACAGCGTACTCACAGCAAACTATACGCCAAACCGCACGACGCTCACGTCACTACTCGTCTTCGCTGACCTAAATATTTACGTGAATCTCCTCCCCTCTCTTCTCGTGTCCGCTTCAGTGGAGTCCGGCCCTAAGGTCTCCTCTCTGTAAGAGAAAATAAGCCGTATCCACCACGCGGGCCGCGGTACGGGTATGGTGATGTGTGATGTCACATATTTTCGAAGTTTTTAGCTATAGAACATACCGGTTCCCTCACTTTTGCAAATGACAAATAAATTCATTTATTTACGTCACAAAGTCTGTATCGGAATACAGCAAGAGTTAGTGACCCCAGCCCACATCTAAACTGATTAAGTACCTATATACTCGCAACTCTCTATTTGCGTGGGACATCGTCCCAAGGTTCCAGATGTTACTGAGTTATCCTTGTCCTTTCTCACATGTAACTGCATCAGCAAGTTCAGATCGAGTTGCAAAACTATTGAAGTCATTAAAGACACATCTTCGTTGAACTGTTTTGAATCGACTTGTGAAAACTGGAAGGATACCACTTTCTCAATAGAAAATGCATACAATTTTGGTTTTTTGTGTGACACGCAAACGATTTATACATAGTTGTTTCTCGTTTAGCGCGCTGCCAAAATCGAAACAGACTCCGCCATCTGGTTTTTCAGTAATTTCATAGAACAATTTAACAATTAGTGTTTTACCCAACTACCTCCACCACTCAAGATTTATTTAGCACTGTATTTGAAAAAAAATAACCAACTGTAAAAGCCAACTGTATGTATGTATCTAAACCATTGGTAACCACGCGTTTTCATTCCTTACAGTGATTTTCATTAAAATGCTGTCATGTTTGTTTTCCACGAGTACAATGTCAACAAAAAAAGTTTAATATGCAGACGAAACACAAAATATTATCGTTACAAGAATTGCCTATTCAGTGCACGCACAAAATGTTTTTAAAATAAAATTTATGTCCCAATATAAGTATTATAAATCGATCTTTTTTTGCTGACTAAACATTATAAATTACTCTGCAGTGCTTTGACCAAATCTTTATAAAGTTTTTAAAAAATAATAATATTTATATGCATACATAGGGAATTTGTCTATTATCCTGGTACAAATCATCAATTTATTAATTAATATTCCCTGACTACGGTAGACTGCCTCGTTGGTCTAGGGGTCGCAAGCGCGACTGCTGATCATGAGCTCCTGGGTTCGATTCCCAGGTCGTGCAAAGTGTTATTGGGAACTACTCTGCTTAGTAGCAACCACGGACTCTGGATTTACGCCCAGTTGATGGCAATAAGCTTGCCCCCTATTACATGGGACTTAAACATCACTGGAGAAAATTGTGGGTGTACTATTAGGTACACCTCTGCCTAACTCTTCGGGGATTATAGGCGTGATGAAAAACTCCAAATCTTTATCTCTATCGAAAGTTACTAACGTTTCCACTCTTTTCAGATTCCGGGAACATATCGTTGGATTCAGCATTCTGCGCGCTGATGGCCCCATCTCCACTCCTAGAACTGAGCAGCATATTCTTCTTCTTCGTCCCTGCGATACTCATTCTCTGCTTATATGCGACAATGGGGTATCATATAAGGTACACATTGTTAGTATTTTCTTTTTATTATTACTTATTAATTTAGCATAAGTTATAATAGGTAGGTCATCGACACACGAACGGTTACAAAGTCTGTAGTTCCATACTTTAGTAGGAAACAGCTGTTTGTTGTGTGGGTTCGGAATGATGTACTGCATGGGTACGTGGTAATGGTTTGTGCGTCGGTGTGCCTCCCAGCAGCCCTCCACAATTTGACAGGGTGCATTCAGCTCCTTAATCTGAATAATATTCTACCGGACTTTTTATTTTGTTTTTATTTTATTTTTCAGTTAAGTACTATTCCTTTATTTCTATGTAAAATTACATTCACTGTACGTAAATAATACGGCTAAAATCAAAAATCCAACAATGGATGTTGAAATACTCTATCGAACGACTCGTGAAATGAGCTGTTCACTTTCTGCATAGCTACAGAGTTCGTATTACTCGTCGTCGCGCTTGCCGTTCGCTACGTGGATTTTGCCACGGTAACGGTACATTGCGTATGAGGAAATAAAACAAATCAAATTTATTAGATTCGAATAACATTCCTGAAATAATTTCTTGTACCGGTCATTTTACTATGATAAACTGAATTCACCCCATCCGTTTGTGGAAGGCTGTCCCTTACACCCTGTATTGGCCCCAAACATATTGAAATTATTATATAATCTTATCTTATCTTACTTTACTACTATATAAAATGCGAAAGTTTGTGAGAATGGATGTATGAATGGATGTTTGTCACTATTTCACGCAAACACTATTAAACGAATTCACCTTGAATGAACTTTGGATCCCGTGAGACAATTACCGAACTCCACGAGCGAAGCCGCGCGCATCACCTAGTAGTAAATATTCCATTTCAAAATAATAGAGATAGGCTAACTAACATAAACAGCATTTAGGCTTGTTTCTTCTTATTAATTTAGCATAAACTATTATACATACATGAAACTGACGGAGATAGGCCAACGAAGATATACACAGTTACACAGCCCTTGGCTTGGTTATCCTTATCATTTTCATGTCAATCATGTGTCTGGGGAGAGCATCGGTGGCGGTGGCCCACTGGTGGCAGCCCCGACTTACGAACAGTAGGACGTGGGTTCGGACCCCGGCAGCGCATTACTTTGTGTAATTTATTTCATTACCACTGCTCTCAAAAACCGGTGAAGGAAAACATCGTGAGGAAACCGGCATGTCCTAGAACTAAAAATTCGAAGACTGTGACATCTACCAACCCGCACTGGGCCCGCGTGGTGGATTATAGCCGATTCGAGCAGGCCGTGTGTTCCAGCTGTGGGGAATAGGCTGATCATGCTGTGTCTGGGATAATAGATTGTAAGATGTTCAAGTGATTCAACATAGTGTAGTGAATTGAAGCTTAAGATTAAAGCGAATAAAGCATTTGAATATGTGTTTTGGTTAAAAAGCATTTTTACATGGTTTTCTTCCATATTATTTGCCAGAAAGTTAAAACAAGAAAAAATATCATGACGGTCGCTACATGTAATATTGTTCATAGCTTTAATCCGTTTTGTAACACCTACTACCTACATTGTGGTACGCAGACACAATGAAGATGTATTTGGACGTCTAAACATTTTTTCCGGACTTTCCTCGACAGTTCGGATAGCAACGTCCCAACTCTCAACGTCCCTAACCTTTTGCGACAGGGAAACGTTCTCGTAATGTCCTTGGCCTTTACGCAGAATGATACTTAATCGTACCAAAAAATAATTATTACGGAACATATTGAAACTCTAATTCATCACCAGAGATCGGAGTAGGTAGAGCGATTTTGGTTCAATGACCGCAAACGTTGATATTAATATGGGCATTTGTAAGGTAACATGATCTTGTAAAACGTTATATTAAGTTTGTAACGGCTATTGATACATTTAGATATTATTTTAAAAATAAAGTTTTTAATTTCATTAACCTGAAATGTGTCCGTCTTATATTTACCCGTCGGAGGGGTGGTGGAGGGATATGTGTTCGTTTATAATTCCTTAACACGAGAATAGCTTTTTAAAAATTAATTTCTAACTTACTTATTTTAATAATATACGGGATTCCGGGAGGACAACGTATCGCAAGTACGAAAGTAGCTCTATCTCCTCCGATCACTATCACTTACTTGTTCACATTGTACAATTCCGAGAACAAGCATCAGTTTCTCTTTACGTGCAATAAATGATGCTTGTCGCGATGCACGGTGCTTCGTTCCTTCGCTAATGATTAGCGAAAACTGAGTAGAGGTAGAAGCTACAGATGAGTTGGTGAGCAAAGAGTTCGCATAGTTTTCTTGCTGGGCACGTGCGCGAACGCGGACACTTCTATGTTATAGATTGGTTTTTCCGCACTTAGTCTTTCGAGTGGGCCATTATACGTGGACCCGCCCAGACACTTACTCGTTTGCGTATGTACCAAGCACGAGTCTCAGAGCGAGTGTTCTGCCTGCCAAGATAGTGTCGCTGAGCGAGTTTTTTTAACACGCTTATCAATTCAGAAAATTAGACTTTTAGAGAATTAGCCATTGGGAGAATTAGGCTTTAAGAGAATTTGCCATTTTGAGAACTAGTCCTTTTGCGACTCGATTGCCATTTTGAGAATTACGCCTTTGGCGCCTAAACCAATAGGTCTAGTGGTTGGGGGCGCTGGGGCTATCGACTGTTTTCTCGCTCATGACGTACAGTTGGTGAAAATAGTAGATGGATAGTCGTTTCCTCGTCGTCGGTGGGAGTTTTCTCAGTGAACATTCGTTGTACACATATAATGAATTCCTCAACTTTTGTGCATGTAATTGCTGTTCACATCTACTTAGGTAAGTTGCATTTTTTTTTTGGGAAATGTCCGGACCATTCGAAGAAGTAATATGTTTGACGTCACAAACAGAGATGATTGCTGGCCATGTTTGATCTTTAGTATGATATTTATTGATCTTCGTTTAATATTAGATGTTATTGGGTTGATATGTAGGTGTAGACGTGTAGGATGTTGTTGCTACCTGTTTTCCTTTTGTTATGAGAATGACGCATGTTTTTAAAAGGCCCTGATTTGGATTTGGTTTTGTCCGCTGAAAACACTGATCTTTAAGATCAGATAAGTTTTGTCGTAGTTTGAAGGATAGGGATATGATATAACCTATCTATGCTTTAGTAGCGTAGGCAACATCTTGGTGTAATCTAGCTTTTTGAAAAGTAAATGTTATTTTCCAGCTTTAGATACAATAAGAGTATAATAGTACTGTAGCGTGATGTATTCTGAGTTTTCTTCCTAATCGTGTGGTTAGTGCCTGTCTGAGTTTTTATGCCTTGACTTGGATTTTCATGCCGTCGAGAAATATCTCTCAGGCATGCTGGTGTCCTCACGATGTTTTTCCTTCACCGAGCCAAGTGATAATTATAGTATACGCACATGAACCTGAAAAATTAGATGTGCGTGTCTTGGGTTCGAAATAGAGACCTGGGAATTGGCAGACCGACGGCCACACCACTAGGTAATCACTGCTTAACTTTGTTCTGACTTATGTATACAGAGTGAGTCTAGTTTTGATCTATGTTTCTATAGCCAAAAATAATTGAAAAACGCATTTAATTTTCATGAAAATAATCCTCTCATATCGCCAGTGTTGAATAGTCTCGTCATGCATAAATTGGTCCTCCCTCACAAATAATTTGCATTTTAAAACGATTTTGTTCATCCATAGCACAAATATCGTTTTTTTTCCACTCAGCTCTGTATTTATATAGATAATAGTCATTTATGAATTCTGACTAAGTTTTCTGACAATTAAAAATCAGATAAATAATAAAAACGACTCATTTACTTATTGTGTAAAGAGGCGGTAAATAAAATTTACGGTAAAACATTTCTAGAACTGTTTCAGAATGTAAAAACTTAAATATACTTCGAAGAATTACTGTCGTAAGTACTTTCGGAATCATGATTTGATATCACATTACAATAACGACTTTCATAAGTTTTGAAATAACATTTGTGATTGCCTACACACAGATGCGTGAAATTATGTTGTCAAAAACATTTCTTGGTTTTTGACTTAATAATTGTTATTCCTCGAATGTAAACTTTCTTCGCACGTAGGCTGATAAAGAATTTACGCCGAAATTTTACATTTGCTGAAATTTCAGGCAGAATTTATAAGCAGCAATGAAACAGACTGTAATTCTTGAGGAAAGTGTTCTTAGTGATATTTAGTTTCCAAGAAATGGTACATTAAACGCAGACATTACTGTTAAAAGCAAAAAAGACTGCGTGGAGTTTCCAGTTACAAATAGACCCTCAGAAAAAGTAAAAGTGAATTTATGAGCAGCAGTGAAACAAACTGTAACACTCGACAAAACGTAGTACTTGTCCTTAAAAACTAAAAATCCGGCCAAGTGCGAGTCGGAGTCGTACATGAAGGGTTCCAAAGCATCGTAGTAGGGTAATTTTAAATTTATTTTTATTATTCATCGTAATAGCGGCAACTGAAAAACACATTCTGTGAAAATTTCACTGTATCCTATTAAATTATGAGATACAGCCTGCTGACAGATAGACTAAAAGGATGTAAGTTTTCAGCTAAACTAGTCATAGACCCTTTAAACAGGTTGGTAATAAATGCTCTTTTGTCAGCATTGGGTCACCAAGTCAATTCAATTCGCTGTTATTTATAATTCCACGTGCTACCTACATTTCTGATTGTTCAAGGTCAGCTGGTCTGGTTTCCAGAAGCATTGTAACTTTGTTGAGTCACGCCAGGAAGTTCCGTTTTTTACGTTTATTATGTAAGGCAGGAGTCCTAAGGTTTTTGGTGGTAAATTCGACACCCCACTGCTAATGCCATAATTGACCTCGCAAGGACATTTTTTTTTGACTAAATGTGTGTATTTTACATGATAAGTTCAGTTCTTTCGTGGTGAGGATCATGAACGATGCCTTGAAGAATTACTTTATTGCTCATCTTTCACAAAGGTGTTATTTTGTTTTTCCTTTTTATTGAATAGTATAAGAATTGCTCACACTTTGCTGAGCCAGTGAGCCAAATATTAGCGGGTTAACTGTTAATTTTCCATAAATAATTCTCGACTTCAGACAAGATCGTAATGAAATCTACCTTTCTAGTTTATAGCAAAATAATAATCGCAGGTCTATTTAGGGCCCTGTTTCCTCAGATTTCATGAACATAATAATTTTCCGAAACAGTGTTTCCCTTGATGAATGACCTTTCAAGTTACTAAATTTGAAGCTTTCGGTAACTCTCAACACTTGTACTGCTTGGGTATATATAACAATTATAAACTTATGAGCATGGTTTAACTTAATCGGAGTGTCAAATTTAATCAAGTGGTATATCAAAATCCTCCCGAGACTCTCTTTGCTGCAACAAATATCGTGTTTCCAGAGCGGTCGATGTCCTCTTAATCTTGCGTTGGGGGATATCAAGTGATTATCCAATCAATTTTGGATGATTCGATTTGACATTTTGCATTAGACTCGAATTGCACTTGAGTGATTTCGCAATCAAGTATTGTTTATTTTATTTATCAGGGACAAAAAAACTGTTACATTTTGAAGTTGGTTTTATAAATACCTACACATTTTAATTTGATTAATTAAATTACGATATTTTCGGACGATAACGTAGTTTGAAGAGATTTGAAAGAGACCTACATTCAGCTCTCAATGAGGCCAAAGGTTAAAGAAGAAGAAGAATGAATTTTGATCTAAGTTTATGGTCTATCCTTGCCTGATAGGTTGTCAGCACAACTACGTAGGGAACGCTCATTTGCGAAACATTAAATTAATTTATTCGGTGACGACACAGTCTAAACCGCACGGTTTGAAATTTAGCTCAAGAGTTAGGTATCTTTTTCTTCTTTATCGTGTGGTTAGTGCCTAACCTGGTGTCAGCAGAGTTTTTATACCACCCGTGGGCCTCTGACTTGGCTTTACATGCCGTCAAGAAATATCCCACAGGCATGCTGGTTTTCCTTCGCCGAAGCAAGTGATAATTATACGATACGCACATGAATCAAAAAATCAGAGGTGGCTGTCTTGGGTTCGAATCGAACTCCTATATATAATACCTATGACTAGGCAGTCCGATGGTTACACCACTAGCTAGACTATCACTGCTATACCAATGACAATAACCTACACCAAGGAGGAGTTTAATAATGAAGATTTTAGAAAATTAATCCCTCCAGTGATTGGAAGTTTGAATTGAAGTTCTTTACCGATGGGACATCTCATCGGCCCCAAGGCTTGTATCGAGTTAAATCAAATTAGGACGGACTAACTAGTTCGTAAAGTTGTTAGCGAGGCCGCTTGTCCATTGTCCAGGCAAAGATCACTGAATTTGGTGACTAAATATAAAATTAAATGTTATTCATGTGAATAACATTTAATTTATTTAAAAGTTAGGATTAGGTACATACCTAATCCTAACTTTTGCAGTATTACTTTGTCTATTCCCAAAAGTGGTACGAGCAGTTTACTAGGGATATAAATTATACTAGGGATATACTATCTATCTTATACTAGGGACTATATTTATACTAGGGATGTTACGGAAGTTATTTTATCGGAACCAAATTCGGAAGCGGATTTTTGGTTTGTAGGAACCGGACCAGGAATCGGAACCGGAGGCGGAGGCAAAAGAGAGATGTGTTAAGGGCAGGTCTAATAGAATAAAATTACGCACTTTATTCATCAGTAATATTCTTAGTATCAGTTCAAAAAATAATACAGGTTGGTGTATACCTGGGTGTTGAAAATAAAAACAATCGGATTAAAAATCTTAAACAGTAGGTACTAGTAGTAAATTATGTACCTTTGCTTTAGAGTCTCTTATAATCGGGACGACCCGAATGGCGCAGCGGTAGTGAGGCTGCCTTACGTTCTTAGGGTCCCGGGTTCGAATCCCGGTAGGAGCAAATGTTTGTGTGATGAGCATGGACATTTGTTTCCGAGTCATGGATGTTTATAAGTATAATAAGTATGTATTTACAAACAAAAAGTATCTATGTAGTAATATCAACTGTCTGGTGTCCACGACACAAGCCTCGTTGCTTAGTGTGGCACCTAGATGGCGATGTGTGTAATGTCTAGCGATATTTATTTATTTATTTATAATTTTTGTTTGTACGCGCTAATATAGCGGCCGCCGCCGCCGATGTGCATCGACCCCCGATAACTTCCGGTTAAAATTTATCAGAACCGAAATTGAAATCGAAGATGCAAAATCAATCTGAAGTTTCCCTCGTAAATGGTTTGTCTCGCCCTGCCGTGCTGAGACTATTAACGTTAATTAGGTTATTAATTACTTGGGATAAAGCAGGAAATGATAGCGTGGAATCTATACCCTGTGTTGGAAGTAATAAGAGCTATGCTTTGATGGTAGTTTGAAATTAAAGTTTCGGCTGAAATCGATCTGACCGCTCCCAAAGTTTGGTAGCCTACATTTAAGTTAATTACGTAAGGGTTCAAATGTACCTCCTACCCATTATAATTATTAGAGAATCATGTTTCATGCTTTTCAGACAAATAATAAGCATATTCTGGCTGGTATCATAATCGTTTATTCGTTAGTATCAACCGCCTGGATGGTCTAGTGCAGGGGTGTCCAACAAGATTTTACGAAGGGCCAAGTTTAGTATTTTTGTAACCGTCGCTGGCCAAAAGAAATGCAAAATGAATCGCGTTAAAAATTTAAAACTCTTGAAATGGACTTTGTGGTTATAACCTTATATACCATTTTAAGAATTTTAAATTTTTAACGTGATACACATTATGATTCTGATAAAGCAGCCATTTTAGGCCCCCAGTTTCGCCGAACTAGATTGCAATGATGCGGTCTGCAGTCATAGGTGAGGTGGGGTAGGTAGGGAAATAAGCATTGCGCGGGAATAAATGACTTAGGGACATATTTAAACAATGTTCGCACATTATTTAAGACCTATGTGGGCCACTCGGTGGCCCGAGGGCCGTTTGTTGGACTGGCCTGGTTTACTGGTTGCAAGTGCGACAGCTGAACATGAGGTCCTGGGTTCGATTCCCAGGTCGGGAAAAGTAATTGGGTTTTTGCATCAGGAATTTCTCAGTAGCAGGCACGGATTCTGTATTTGTGCCCGGTTGTTGGCAATAGGCTCGCCCCCTAATACATTCAACTTAAACATAACTAGCGGAATGTGGGTGGCTATTCGGTACACCCCTGCTTAACCCTTCGGCCATTACAGACGTGATGTTATTTTATATTGGTATCATAGTCTATGTAGTCTGACTGCAGCTGAAATTTCACATCACGATCAAAGTTTCGTTTTACGGCAACCAATGTTGACAAAGCGTAATTGCAAATGTATCATACCTCACTAGTTTTTAAATTCATCTCTTCGTGTTTTTCTAAACGGTTACTGTCTACGAATCGTACATTGACCCCTACGTTGTTTTATTAATCAGGAAAAATATATACGTACAGGAGAATTACTTTTTCGATATTTTCCTCGAATTCTCGCCCGTTATTAATCCTAACTACTAGCCACAAATTACAAGACACAAGGAGATTGGACTCGGAATGAGTTATTTTTTCGCGTTTGTATGTTTTTTCTGAAGGAGCTGAGCTCGTTGCTAAATAATAATAGCCGGTCGGGGTCAATCTTCAGATTAAGCCGCGTTTGCCTAGGTTGGTTTGTGGATGGGTGACCACCCATTACATACCTACCGTGTGTCCTCTGTACCTCAGAAACATGTTAAGCCCTTGGTCCCGGCTGTCCATTGTAGATCTTTGACAGTCGTTACAGGTAGTTAGTGGCCCGAAATTCTGACAACTAGTCTTACCAAGGAGTACCATTTATAACCCAGTATACTAACTGGGTTGTGGAAGTTAGATAGGCCGTCGCTCCATGTAAAGTACTGGTATTCAGCTGCACCCGGTTAGATTGGAAGCCGACCCCAACACAATTGGGAAAAGGCTAAGCAGATGATGATGTATTTTCCGAAAAAATATCTGAACCTGCAGGAAAGTATTCTGTACCGTTTAAAAGAAAAGAAAATAGGACTTACAAGATGAAATTTATCAAAAGTAATCTAGGTAGGGCAGTTACCAGTCTATGAAACTTTTATCCAGCCAATTTTCAAGAAAAAGGTCTAGCCGATATCCGTTCTGAGTTTTTGTAGTAATTTTCTAGATCATTTGATAGTAATTTCACGTTACAAAGACCTAGGTCAAAGGTAATTCAGAACAGTCTAGATTTCCTGAGGATGATAAGAGGTTATCTTTAGAAAAGTTGGAGATTGGAGACTAAAGTCATCTGTTTGGGCCCTGATTTTAATCGGTCTGGATGTCAAAAGATATTTAGGAGGGATTAAACAGACCGTGGTGAAACATCAAGTTTAGACGAGGAATTATAGTAGCTTCGGTTATTTTGATAAGATATAGACCGTCTGTTTTCCTCCCGCGTCTGTCTATTTTGATTGACGTCAGCGTAAAGAAATAGTAGATTGTACAGCAAGTGAAAAAAAAGGAATTTAATTCGAGGGACTAAGTGGATCCCGAGAGCAGTGAAGAATTACGAATTTCGAATTACTAGAGAAGAATCCTGAGCGGAGCGAGGGATACAAGTACCGAGATGATTTTTTTTTCACGATTCGTATACTCTTCTTTTTAAGAGAAAAAAAATAGATGTATTTATATTTCTTGTGGGTAAATAATAACAGCCACTAGGGTCGATCTTCAAGGTTAAGCCGGGCTTGCCAAGGCCGGTTTGTGGATAGGTGATCACTAATTTATTACATACGCAGTTTCTTCCGTGCCTCGCAAAGTACGTAAAGCCGGCTGTCATTTGTAGTTATTCGACAATCTTTACAGGAAGTCAGTGGCCCGAAAGTCCGACAACCAGTCTTACCAAGGGGTACCGTATTACCCACTCAGTAATAACTGGGTTGTGTTCTGGGTCAAATACTAATATTCAGCTCCATCCGATTAGACTAAAAGCAAACCTCAACAAAGTTGGGATAACTCGAGATGAGTATGTATCACATTTATTATAGTATAATATAATCGGTAATACAATAAGAGGACAAAGGATTAAATTTTAATATAAACATTAAAAAGTTATACTGAAATTAGAATAATTTTCGAAATTCAGTATTATATTCTTGTCGGCACTTTTTATTTATTTTTTGTTCATAATTCGTGCTTGTTCCAAATTCAAAATGTTTTTATTCACTTAGTGAGTAAAAGAGCGTTTAATTCACTGTTATCGATGTATAAAATGCCCTTTTTCGAGTGGCAAAGGTAAAAACAAACAGATTGTTGTCCAAACCTTTCGTTTACCTACCAATAGAAGGTGTAAACTTTAAACCTTGTTAAGTGGTCAGTGTAAATAGACTTTTATTAGGGGACCAACCTTAAAGGCGAGAAATAAAACATAAATACAGGGTGGCGATTTAGTTCCCTTAGTTACATAGCATAAAATCACGCTTGTAATCTCCGAAGGGACAGTACACCCATATTTAGCCAGTTATGTATTTTTAATCAACCGGACCCAGACTCCGTAAACCCAATAACAATTTGAACAATTTGGGAAACGAACCCGGTCCGCCGTCAGTAGTCGCGATTGCGACCACAAGACCAACAAGGCAATCTTTGGGAAAGTTGGTTAATATGGCGGGTAGACTCACCTCCTTAAAGGATGCAGGTAGCTTAATCGCCACCCTGTATATGAAGTAGTTTTTTTTTTTTTTTTTAAATTCCAGTTTCCACACTATGCCCCAAGAGTAACTAGGCGTCAATACCTAGTTATATACTAAGTTTTTGTAGAGACCGACTTAGTCACCAACTCACCAATGGGTTCTGGGGTCTTTTGTGAATTTCTTTGGAAGCTAAGCTATCTCATTGTCATCAATCATCTGTTATCACTCAATCCCGATAGATGATGAGCAGTTTTAATGTGTATTAGGTATCTTTGTTCAGACACAGCAAACGAGCTTTGTCTGGTGTCTGTGTATTTATTATGATTAATATGGATAATTTTAATTACTTTTGATATTCATTGTACAATCTACAGTGGAAGGAAATGACATGACATAATACGACGGCATGGTTGTCACGGGTTCGATCCCCGCACGGAACAAATATTTGTATGATCTTCAGGTAATTGTTACGGGTCTGGCTGTTTGTTTATGTGAGTTTAAAATTTTTGTAAACGCACACACGATATAGGAGACATTCCTAGTGTAGGGCAACGTTTTTTTGTTTAAACATGCATTTTTTTATCGGGGATATTTATTGTCGTTTAGCGAACAACTAAAAATCTACTACTCTTTCCCTCCCATTAATAAACACAGAATAAAGTTATTTCAAGTTTAAACCTTTGAAAATGTATGGTTATTTTTTTGCTATAATCCTGGTATAATTTTATTCCGTGTTTATTAATAAGAGGGCAAAGGTTTATGTTCGTACCAGCTTTATAGCTTACGCCCGCGGCTTCGCCCGCGTGAAGTTCGATAATTGTCGCACGGGATCATACTACCGGGATGCAAAGTATCCTATGTGCTGTACATATGTGCTGGATTAACACATAGTAACCTATGTGTTAATCCAGGTTATAAACTATCCGTGTGCAAAGTTTCTTCCAAATTCGTTCAGCGGTTTTTGCGTGAAACAATAACAAACATACAGCCATCCATCAATCCTCACAAACCTTCGCAATTATAGGATAACACGACGATTGAACTAAATGGAGGGACCAGTGGGCCTAAAATGGAAGCTTTATCAGAATCATAATATCGCTCACCTAGTAGTATAATGACACATCTACTTTTTTCTTATTTTACAGAAATGAGGGTCAAAGATTTTACAAATGTTTGAAACGAAGTTATGACTTCATTTTACATTTTATCATGGATTTTATCGTTTTAGCAACTAGTATAGACCTAAATAGATACTTAGGGATAAAAAAAAACACTTCAGGTTTCCAGGAGTTTCTTCATAACAGTCAAAGAAGAAGAAGAGTCATGCAATTGTGCCGTTATACTTTTAACAACTTCCAAAAATGTCATATATGCCCCCAAAGCCATAATTAAACAGGATGTGAAAAACAAGAAATAAAGACAATTGGTTAATAGAAAACAAAAGTTTTTATTTGAAATCAACATACATAAAAAGTTTAACTAAAATATTATATTAACCTATATTTGGCTCGTGAATCGCTAAGAAATAGTCATCATCAAACTATAACAAATAAAATAAAGTATAATAACGTATCTTCTCTTAATTGTAAAGGTAGGTAATCATCATACATTTTTAAAATTATGGTGAGATAGTTACTCTCCGTTCTAAAAATAAAAGAACTTAAAAGCTTGGCAGTTTAAGTTTAGATAAAGGTACGAAAATGAAATCCAGATTCAAATCAAGTTTTACCTTATCACTCCGAAACTTTAAGGAAGTTTACTTTACATTTAAGTATCTTTATTAATTGACTAAGCAGTAAACAAAACTGTAAGCATATTAGGCAAGGGCACGCCACAATAGTGGCGGTAAGTCCCCTCTTTGAGGAGTGGCTAGAGAGGCGCCACGGCTCCCTCACCTTCCGCCTGACGCAGGTCTTCACCGGACATGGTTGTTTCGGGAGGTTCCTGCACCTAATCGGGCGGGAGGAAACGCCCGGGTGTCACCACTGCGAGGATCGACCGGAGGACACGGTGGGGCACACTGTGCAGGTCTGCTCCACTTGGGCGGAGCACCGCCGCCCGTGTCCCCGTAGCGGCAATCGGCGGCGGCGACCTCTCGCGTCCGGCCCTGGTTCAATCCATGGTCCGGAGCGGGAGGGAATGGGACTCCGTCACCTCCTTCTGCGAAGCAGTCATGCTAGCGAAGGAGGTGGCGGGACGTGAGAGGGAGAGAGCCTCACGTCTCAGCCGCCGCGGGAGACGCACCGGGCGTCGGGGGCCATGTGGTGGCCCCCGGCCACCGTAGGCGCGGGCCTGTGGACGGTGAGCTATGGGCTAGCTCGCCGTCCGTCCATCTTATGACGACAGGCCGTGTCGACGGCGCGTTCGTGTTCCACGTGCGCCTCAAGGAGAGTCAGCAAACAGGGAGGGGTCCGTAAGGACCGACGCCTGCCAGGGTTGCGGGACTGTTCGAAAGAGATACCGCGGCCCTGGAACACAAAGGGCAAAGGAAGGAACATGGATGGGTTTTAGTCAGTAAAAGTCCCTCCTGCTCAGCCCAGAGCGGGAGGGGTTATTTGATGATTTCCCATCGGTAAAAAAAGAAAAAAACGAGCATATTAGGCAATATTAGGAACTTGCACAGTAGGTTCATGATTTTGACCTTTACTATTCGACACGGACCTTTTTCTCTGTGAAGTTAACAGCTGGATGAATTTGTGCATGAAAAACTCACGCTTGTAACGCTTGTGATGCATAACTTCGCCTTTTTGAAGTCTGTTTGAATACCTACGTAAAGTTTTTAAACGCGAGTATTCCATGCTCAAATCTAACTCACAGCTAACTACACAGAGACAAAGATCCTTGGCGAATAGTTACGTAGGTATACTTAGTTACAAAGATTTAAACCAGGTATCTTCTTTCTTTACCTACTTAATAAGAATGAATATAATAAGAGTATGAATATAATTAATAAGAAAAGGTAGGTATTTCTTATACTTATTTAAAGATTATTATAAAATCCTTCATAATAGCTGGGAACTATGTTAGAACGAAGTAATTGTAACAAATCGTTTTTCTTTGAATCAGAAATATTCATTTTTGAATCTTAAGCTGCTTTTAAATTTATTTGTGATGTTTGCTTTCTTTTTCGTCGTACCAATTTAAGCTTAGCCTGGACCCATTCTCCTTCAAAAGATGGTTTAAATTCATAGAAGTCACTATTTTTAGTAAATTTAATCATTGTTAACTCAGTCAGCTTTATTATATCCCCATTAGTGTCTCTATGGTAATTAATGGCTTGCTCTTCAGTCAGTGCTTTCAAGTCATAAAAGTTACTGAAATGGATCTCATGAACAATGAAAAGGTTTCCTCTTTTTTTAGAATCTCGTATCAAATTAACATATTGATGGGTCCAGACTTTTTAGCCCTTTTTATTGATTTTTCAATCAGAGAATGGGCATTTTCACCTTCATTTTGACTATGGCCGCTGATTAAAAACTTGTGGCACACAGAATAAATTTATAGCTAAATTTTCGACAGCATAATAATACATGCTGAACACATATCTAAAAATTTCATTTGTCAAATGTGCCGTTTTTCTTAACTTACTAAGTTAATAAAATGTCACATTTGCCACTTACGCCAACACAGATTTAGAAGCGATTGCACCTCGCGAAGCGGCCCGCACAAGTGACAAATAAGCCGTTGTTATGCGCGGAAGCGGGGGGAACGTACCAAGTACTACAATGACACTGAACGCCCTCTCTCAACAAATAGGAAAACTAACACTGTGCCGTTTTACCGCTTTATACATTATACATTTTTAAACACTTAGGCCGTAAAAACTCAATTTCGCTTTTTTTGTAAATGTGCCATTATACTGCTAGGTGAGCGATATGAGTCACGTTAAAGATTTAAAATTCTTAAAATGGTCTTTATGTTTATGACCACAAAGTCCATTTTAAGAGTTTTAATTGTTTAACGTGATTCATATTATGATTTTGATAAAGCGGCGATTTTAGACCCCCAGATGTTATTTTTTGCGATTTCTGGGTTGGTTCTTTAGAACGATGAGTACCTTCATAAACTCGAACAATGAACTCTTCTAAAAATAAGTTCAAAACTAAAACCCGATTAGTGAAAAATCACGCTCTAAAAAGTATGAAACAAGCAAATATTCTCGTTATTGTTATATACCTATAGATAATTCAATATTTATCGTTTATTAAATAAAAACTTACACGTTATATATTTTAATGTATTTAATAAATATGAATTGTGATGTTCAGAGGAAAGCCGTGGTCATATGCCACGTTTCCCTAAAGTTTATGTTCCCTTATTACTGTTAGAATACTTAGATAAATGTATGTAGTGAATAGATAAATGTTTCATAGGTCTCGAATTCCAACCCAAGGCACGCACTTCTAAATTATTATCACTTGCTCCGGTGAAGAAAAACATCGTGAGGAAACCATCATGCCTGAGAGATATCTCTCGACGGCATGTAAAGCCACAGTATAAATATGGAACAGTACGGAAACTAGGCCTAGTTGTTAAAATAATTACCTACGCTCCATTGCAGCATTAGGGTTGCCACTCATAATGTTTTTGAAATTGAAATTTATTTATGAAAATATTGTCAAGTGTATTGATCAAACAATCGAGTTGAAGTAGTTTATAACACGGAACAGTTTATTATTAACACACAATAACTTGTAGAAGTATATAAATTACACTTGGCTTTGTCAATATGGCGTAACCTTTTACATGTTTTGGCGTGACCGCATGAGCCGCGGAAAGGCGAAAACGTTTCGTGCGCTCCTCCGTTGAAACTACAGTTGGTCTTTAATAGATTTCCGTACTGTTCCATATTTATATTGTGGTAAAGCCAAGTCAGAGGCCCATGGGCGGCCTAAAAACTTTGACACCAGGTTAGGCACTAACCACACGATAAAGAAGAAAGAACAGAAATACTGTAGTCGGGTAAAAAGGGGTTGATTGTATAAGAATTCGATTAAGTATCCCTTTTCGATTGTCAAGTGCTAAAAGCTCACCGTATCTCTGTCAAACGTAAGCTTATTTGTAATTTACCTGTGTACCTATAACGTGGGCGTTGCGTCCATCCCGCTTGTCAAACAATGTGATTGGCAGCTGTATTCCATTCCCTAATTACCTTTCAGAGTTCACTAATTTGTTTGTCAACTTACCAAGCGTCAGGTAATCTATATTTAATATTATAAAGAGGTAAAGTTTGTGAGGTTGTAGGGGGTAATGTCTGGATCTACTGAACCGATTTTGAAAATTCATACATTAATAGGAAGCTAAATTATCCCCGAGTGCCACAGGCTATATTTACAACGTGCTTGTGGGATAATTTCCGACCAAAACGCGAGTTAAGCCGCGGGAACAGCTAGAGGGAAATAATTACAATTAGTTGTTGTTTTAAAAGCAGTTAGCGTTAGCAGTTCAGTGAGTTTGTTTAACAACATAATATATCATCATGCCTGTAATACCCTAAGGGCTAGGCAGAGGTGTACAAAATAGTACACCCACATTTCGCCAATTATGTTTAAATCCCATGTAATAGGGGGTGAGCCTATTGCCATTAACCGGGCGAAAATTCAGACTCCGTGGCTGCTACTGAGAAATTCCTGATGGAAAAACCCAATAACACTTTGCCCGACCTGGGAATCGAACCAGCAGCAGCTCAGCAGTCGCGCTTGCGACCACTAGACCAACGAGGCAGTCAGTAGCTTATATGACTGTCTAAAATCAATTACATACAAAAACATAATGTAAGTTTTCTCATGACCCAAACTTTCAAGACAGCACATGATTGAAGAATTCCTAAAGTAGTGAATCCATAGCAGAATATTGTGTCAAGGTATACAAAGACCAAACATGAGTCATCGACTCAAAGAAGAAGCTGTTTTTTCTGATATTTCGGAGTTGGTCTCATACTACAAGTTTTCATATTCATGAGGTATTTGCCCTCCCAGAAAGATTTGAAACGTATATTCAAAATCTTGTACAATGATCCCTTACTTATTTTCTCGACGATACTCGTATGAAAGCAAGGCACGTCAATGAAAATACGTGTCTGTGAAAATACGTGCGAGGATGCGTAGCGAGGGATGTGTTTGATAAGAACCAATAGAATCAATTCATTTACCTAGGCTCGCTTAGCGCAGCTCTTGAGGTTTTTGTAAATACGTGCGAGGGATGTGTTGCGAGGGATGTGTGCGAGGTATGTATGTGTTGCGAGACATGTGTGCTTGGGAAGGACGCTAGCGAAAAAATAGCAGTAACCATACGGTGTGGTTGCCGCTCACATCTGAAACGAGCCCGCTACACATCCTCGCACCGCTCATCTGCGCACCGTTTCACAGCGTCACTATGCATCCTCGCACCGCTCAGCGACCTAGCATATCTCTGGTGGAAACGCTCCCACCGTTCCACAGCCTCGCTATGCATCTTCGCACCGCTCAGCGGCCTAGCACATCTCTGGTGGCAACGCGCCCATCGTTCCACAGCGTCACTATGCATCCTCGCACCGTCCAGCGGTCTAGCACATCTCTTGTGGAAACGCTCCCACCGTACCACAGCCTCGCTACACATCCTCGCACCGACCAGCTACCACGCACATCTCTTGTGGAATTGCAGCCTGAAGACGATGTTATCGATGTTTTACATACATACAGTCACGGCGTAAATATCTTCAGTACACTTACGCAAAATAAGCAATTTTCTCAAGGAAAACCTTACGAAGTCATAAATAGAATAGTTTCTGAACATATTTAAATCGTATATCACTATTTTAGGAGTGGGTAAATCATTTTTTAATCTTTCGTAGGTATAAGGTATTCATGCTCGTAACTGTAGAGGAAGGGACAGGAGCTTGAAGTGACCTTTGCCCGATATTCGGGACATTACGGACAACAAAAAAAAAACGTTAATGAATTGAAGTTGTTCAAAATGTAGACTACTTATGTCACTTCTCTTTTGTATTCTAGCATTATCGGTGCTTTCTTTGAACACATCAGTCATCTTAATGTTGCTATTCATAAATATAGAACCACTCCAGAAAGGGTTTTCGTAAGTAGGTAGTTTTTTAGGCTATTCTTTCAATCAGCCTGATATGTTTTTATTTTCGATTGTAACAAGCCCCTCAAAGAAGCCGAAAGGTACTTGTTCTCTCCATCACTGTTATATTTTTTTTGTTCTAGACCATACCTGGGAACCTTCTAGTTAGGGAGATATTGGGGGTCAAAGTTCCAACTTTTTCACAAGTTCTTTTTTAAATACGTTTTTTTAACGTAAGATTTTTACTGTAAACGCCTCCACAACCCCCGTACTATTCAATCCATCCACCACCACAATGTTTTGAGTGCGTTACATTGAGTCCTACCGTAAAACGTGATTTTTCACCCCAAAAAAATTGTCGTTTCCCAGCAATATTTTTTGCGTAAAGTTACTTAGTTTGATGAAAGTACCTAATGCTTGGGTGACGGCATCGTTAAGGGTCTTGTTACACCCTGTATTATATTAGCTAACCTGAATTTAAGTTCGTATTTTGTGCGTTCTAATGTACATAATTTACAGTCAAAAACAACCAAAACCAAAACAAACAAAATCATCGCCTTCGGATAACGTCAGGCTAACTTCTTGACCGATAAATAATTTCATCAAAATCTTGTGTATTGTTTAATTGTTTTCCGATGTAATGTTCCTTTTGTCAGAAGGCCCAGTACCTATGCCAATAGCGTGAACTTAGGAGAAAATCTTTTCACAATATCCATCGCATTATTTTCTTTGCCCAATTACTCAATGGAAGTGCCATATTACAAAAATAATAATTAATTTAATAATCTAGACTAGCATTGCGCGCGGTTTTGCTCGTTTGGCTATATTATAGTGCCAATATATATTTTAAGGGGAACGAAAAATTATATTCGTAATTTCCTTTACCAACATAGCTTGATGTGGTTAAAATAAACTAACGTACGGTACTTATAGTTCATGGTTAAGTATATGCAAAAAAGGTTGTAATTCATAGTCAGTTCATAGTGTAAATAATAATTTAATTCTATGAATGCATGATGCCTGGCAACAACCAGGGAGCCATGGCCCAAAAGGGATAAGGTTACTGAGCAATGGTTCGAACAAGGCTGCCAATTATCATCATCATCATTTCAGCCAAAAGACGTCCACTGCTGGACATAGGCGGCGTTTGACCGGTCCCTGCGACTCGCATCCAGCGGATCCCCGCAACCTTCACCAGGTCATCGGTCCACCTAGTGGGAGGCCTTCCAACGCAAATTCTTCCGGTTAGCGGTCGCCACTCCAGAACTTTTCGGCCCCAACGGCCATCCGTTCTGCGAGCAATGTGCCCCGCCCACTACCACTGAAGTTTGGCAACTCTTCGGGTCTGCCACTTAGAATGATGATCAATATCTAAGGAGGCTCTCGTTAGGCAGCTGGATCGAGAGCAGAAAGCGGTACTCTTGGACACGGCTCATATTGTTAGGAGGTTCCTTTCTCTGAAGCCCTAACCAACGCACTGGCGATTTTTTCAATATTTTGAATGCTTTTTTTATTGTTTTTAGAGTTCCCGTCCCTCAAAAGGAATAAACAGAATCCTCTTATAGGATCAATCGCGTGTCTATCGGTCTGTCCGTCTGTCACAGCCAATTTACTCTTACTAAAAAGTTTTGAAAACTATATCGTGTTACAAATCAAATGGGTTCGTTGTGAGCATATTAAATATGTCGGAGACAGTCATTGGTACGGGCTTAAAATGAATCACAAGTACGCGGTGGTGACATCACGCGACCTACACACAAGCCTACCCACACCACACCGTGCTTGTCACAGAGCCCTGTTGGTCACAAACTCTGAGCCAGGTCGACCGTCTGTGTCTGATCGCGGCGGAGTTAAGACCTCTTGGAACTATGTACCCGATTCATTGTGCCCCGTGTTATTGTGCTAAGATGTAATCTCAAGTAATTCGTTAGTGTTGCTAGAAACAGTGTATCGCTCAGTGTCTTTTCATAGCATGAGACCCATCGTCTGCCCACATGCTAGTGTTGCCCAAAATCGGTCTTGGTCTTGTTCTTGCATTTTTGCAAGACCAAGACCGACTTATTGTAGCAAGACCAAGACCAAGACTGAACCTCGCAAGACTTGAGCAAGAACAAGAATAAGCCTGCAAGGCTCTTGCGTCTCGCAGTTAAGTCAAACTGAGATTTGAGCGTTATAGTAGGTATTTGGTTTCAATCCCGATTTTGATAGACGTTCCCCAGTATCAAAACCGTACCGTCATAACACTAAAAGGTGTTGTATTGAATATTATATATTTCGACTATTTATTAAGTAGGTAGCGTGTTTCTTACAAATATGTTCCCATGTGATAAAAATGTAGCTAGCATAACTTTCTAGCAAAGTTCATTTCATGCCTTGTAGGTATATCTACCTATAGTATTATATTATGCTTGTATAAGTCTAATGTGCAGATCTAACGTTAGTAGGTTGGTAAACATTATATAGGTACTTATGTTTCAAAGTTTATATTATTCTTCTATTCAGAAAAATTTAAAACTAACAGTGAGTTGAGTAGGTCTAGTACTAGTAGCAGATTTTAAGCCAGCCGATGTTATGGTACAGACGGCAGCACATCAAGCTACTACAATCTGCCAAATTTCTTTAACAGATTTTTAACTTTATCGCTAAAGCATTAAGGTTCATGGTTGATTGGGAAAAATCGACGTTCCGCGAATAAACCATTGGTCGGTCGGTGTATTACGTACCTACTTATCTGATAATTTACCGACAAAGACGCCGCGGTGTATCAAAGACTGTGCAACAAGTGTATAAGTGTCACAGCATTTGACACTGTTTGAGCGCCGCATTCTTCGCCACAGAGTATGGACAGAAGCACACAAAATTGTTACCTATTTTGGTAGGGTTGGCACAAGAGGATAAAACTAAATGACCTTGAAGATGTCTCAGCAGTAGGTATAAATTGAATGAGTTATAGAAGATACATTCTCACAATGACTCGAATTCGAACACTACAGCGGGCGGGATAATAATTAGGAACTAAATTGCGTCATTTTTTAAATTGTATTGTCAAGTTAATTTTATTAATTTGGTGGTTCACTATGCCTATGTCAATTTAAACTCAACATGTACCTACTCTGTTACGTTGTTCTAAGATCTAAACTAACGTTTTTATTATATAGCAATAGGCTAATAGGTATTTGAAAGTAGTCTAATCTAAGTAGTAGAGTCTCGCAAGACTTGCGAGACTCTTGCTGCAAGACCAAGACCAAGACTGAGGGCGCAATACCAAGACCAAGACTAAGACCAGGTGTATTGACGCAAGACCAAAACCAAGACTGGCTAAGGTCTCGTCTTGGTTGGTCTTGCATTTGGGCAACACTACACATGATGTAGAAGCCTAGCGGAATAAATCCTGACACCCCGAAAAATATATATTTTTTTGAATAATTTTAAGATAAATAGTTTTGAATTATTTAAGAAAATAGGCGAGAATTTACCACTTACTGACTTACTTATGGGTACTTACTGACCCCCTTAATTCCAAAACAAAAGGACGGAAATTTAAAAATAAAAAAAATAGTTGTTTGCCTTTATGAAAGCTATAACAACAAAAATAAAAATAAATTAAAAAATAAAGGGGAAGCCCCCTACGATGGTACGGGGCCGACTTATACTTAGCCAGTTTTTTTTAATACATTTTAAATGTTTTTTTTATTGTTTTTTTTTTTTAAGGAATATTTATAAATGTCTAAAATTTGTAAAGGAATGATGATAATGGTCACTTATCTTTCTTGTTCACAGATCGACTCGCGTCATGGAAAAAACGAAGGTTGGCTTGCTAAACGGACACGTTCATGGCGAGACTCAACAGGTGAAATCTCGGAAAGCTATCATAAGAATGCTTGGTAAGTTTATACAAGTGAATCTAGATTATTATCTCGTTTTACTTATGTAGAACCTTTCTTTTGCCTTATAGTTTGAGCATGAGACAAAATTTTATGCTAATCTCAATATAGGTACTGACTAACATTATAGTTCTACTACTGCGCTCTTGGTCTCGCGGTCGCAAGCACGACAGCTAAGCGTGGCCCTAGGTTTGATATTGGGTCGGGCTTAAAGTTTGATACGGTGCTTCGGAAAACACGTTAAGCCGTTGGTTTTGCGCCTCGTGCAGTAGTGCCGGATTGCCGTCCCATCGGACTATGAGAGTGAAGCAAGAGAGCTACCTTGTGTGTCTGCGCACACACTTGTGCACTAATCCTTTACATAGTATAAAACAAAGTCGCTCCCGCTGTTTGATCTTTTGATGTACGCAACGGTTTTTAATGCATTTTTCAGCAATACATACAGTGATTCAAGACGAAGGTTTATATGTATAACATTGCACCCGTGCGAAGCTGGGGGGGTCGCTAGTACAATATAATATCTCCGCTGAGATTGTCCACAGTGACCGAAAAACGATCAGGATAACTATTACTTATTATAATAATGTTCTCCTAGCTTTTGACCGCGGCTTCGGTTTTAGTAGCCATTTGTAATTCCACGTATATCTGAGCAATAAACATACGAACTGTGCAATAAATTTCAAACAAATCTATGCAGCAGTTTCATCGTGAAGAAGTAACAAGCAAACACACACACATACAAATTTTCGGATTATGTTTTAGAAAAAGACTACAACTAGAAGCAAAAGCTCATGTTCTCCAAGTTTTATATTTCGACGTTTATGAATTTAAATTGAATTTTTACCTCTTAGCTACAAGGCACTTGCGATTGTTTAAACTTGAACGTAGGGAGCCAGACAGAGGTCTTTTAGGACGTTTACCCATATTTACGTAGATAGTACTTGTTACGCAAGTTTAAACGTTTGAAAAAAGTAGAGAGGCGACGATTAAAATAATAATATTTTAGCATATTAAACTAGGTACTCTAGAAGCATAAAGGTCTGACTTTTAGACTAGACAGATTTTCACTTTCTAACAAGCAATAAAATAGAAAGTGGCATAACTTTTATATGCGTTTCTACTGCTAGACAAAAACTTTGTTTTTTTGTAGCTTTTGAGTCCTCTAGGCAGATCTTTACGTCTTATACAGGCTATATCTTTGCATCCTGGTCAAATTCAATGAGTCATCTATACTAATGATTCTCGACCCGAATCTATAATGAAAAGTGTATCTTCTTTTTTTTTAATTCTTTTACGGACATCGGTAAGTGTAAACCACCCGTATTCAAATGAGCCCATCTGTTCCTAGCCCTATAAACGCGCCGTCACACACACAAACGCAAACGTTTATCCCACAGTATAATTATGGACAGTATGGAAACTGGGGGCGATTTCCGTAAAAAGTAATAAAAACCTAAAAAAAGGGTAGGGACCCTTTTTATTATCGATTCGGGTCACGAATCATTAGCATAGAAACCTCCTTTTTTTTTACCGATGCGAAATCATCAAATAATAAAATAATCCCACTCTGGACTGAGCAGGAGGGAGTGTCAGACTTTTACTGACTAAAACCCATCCATGTTCCTTCCTTTGCCCTTTGTGTTCCAGGGCCGCGGTATCTCTTTCGGACAGTCCCGAAACCCTGGCAGGATAGACACCTCCTTAAGGTCAGGATGCAAAGCGTCAGCCTGTATAGTAGCATAAACTTGTGTAAACTCAAATGTTGTACCCATCCTAAGATCCAGAGATAGGGCTCTGCTTACAAAGTATTCAAGAGGTTTCTATATTAAGTTTGGTTTGTTTTTATTTCCCCACTTTTGCTACAGCTCCTTGTGTAGTAATAACGAAACACATAGGTATTTAAGTATTGTCAAAATCTTTATCTGTTGCTCCGCATACCTATATACCATATCGTATAAATCATTTAATTTTTATTCATTTTCAATAAACATGTTTTGTTTTGTGTCTTCGTTTCTCGTTTGCATCTAAAACAAGTCTTATTTATACAGTAGAAACTTGTATTTTTTTTTAAAGAATATAAGTCTGAAAGAAAAAGTAACGTCAATATAAGGTTACATATTATTATTTGACACACGACATGTTTCCGAAAAGTATTTTCTAAGATTTGACGAGAACAAGTTAAGTAAGAAAACTCCTAGAAATAATTATACAAGCCAGCATATTTAAAAAAAAATACTAGATGAAAAATTTCTATGTCACCCGCAGACATTTTTCGGTTCAGAATGATATAGTGATTACATGGTGACCATTTTCGCGTTGGTGTCCTTTCGAGCTTGTGTAGCCATGAAATTTAAAGGAAAACTGTTGTTCTCTGGCTTTATCGCTAACAACACCATTAGCCTTAATTTATTGGCGCTAAAAATAAGGAAGTAATGTAACTGGAAACGAGGGAAGGTCTTCTGAGTTTAAATTGCTACATTGTACGAGTTCCATGACTATTTTCGTACTTTCTTCGCAATAAGTCTAAATTTTAATTAGGTATGTTTGTAAACGTTTGCTCTTCGCAATTCCATTATGTAGTCTCCCAATTCGTCGTACAGATATACACGAATGTTTGTCGTAATACGTATATATTCATATTCAGGCTCATTTAGGAGGTCATGAATATTTCCGTACTTTGTTTGTCAAAGACTCGCAATTATGAGTAAACTTAAATTACGTGAATAAGTTTGGCAACCGCTTTCCTTTGAGATTCGCTCTGGCGCTCTAACCGAAACTTTATACCATCGAATCCCCCAAAAATTTCGGTATATGTACACCTAAGACAGTATTTCGTAATAATTAGGTTAGTTATTAAATAAAGATCACTTTTCAGGTACTTATAACGGGTGTAAAACACCCTAGACAAAGCCGAAAGGCACTCTTGTTCTTTCGCCATTGCAATGTTTTTTTTGTACTATCCAATACCTGGGAACTGAGATATTGAAGATCAGTTTCAACTTTTTCACACTATTTTAAGATAGAATTAATAGAAGCGTAATTTAATACTTACTTTAATTGTGATGATTTCAAAATGTTTCTGAGATAATATTATATATAAAAATCTTGTGTCACGGTGTTTGTGCTCGCACTCCTCCGAAACTGCTCAACCGATTTTGAAGATTTTTTTAATTTAAATTTGGTAGGTATCAGAATAAATGGTAAAGTATATTTCACACCGCTAGGTTTTCAAGTTCTAAATTAACGCGAGCGAAGTCTCGGGCAAAAGTTAGTAAAGCTATAAAAGTTAGAATATTCGTCAGCATTTTATCTTTGATAGCTTATATTTCAGAAACGTGATGCTTAATATGATTTTATCTCATACAATAGTGCCTTATATTGATGTTAGCTATTTAATAATACAGTTTTTATGCGTGCTTGATATTTTTAAAATAAAATAAAATGGCTGAAGTTAGGCCGGTTGCTTCATACAAAAATATTCAAACCCCTTACGAGTCATAACGGATAAGTATTGATAAGAAAATGTATTACCGGCATGGCAATGACCGTCACCGTATTTTTAAGGAGGTAAAGTAAAATTTTCCTGTTTGTTATATTATATAATATAAAATTGTTATAACTTATTGCAATCAAATAGTATACCTGGCTGTGTTGGATTTATAAATCAACTAACCTTAATTACATCGAACTTTTCAGAAGCGAAACCTGTTTCAATGGGAGCAAACCCTTTTACATTTTGTGTTCAACATCAACTTATTTTGTGCAGTACATCAGTGAAAACTTGGCAAGTGATATTTTTCATGTGAGACAGCGATATCAGCTAACTACCAGTTAGCTGATATCTATATATCTAAAATATATAGTATCTAAAACTGAATGATGAATTGGACCTTATGCAATAAGGAGAAAGTGTCAAACTCAATATACAGAATACAGAAAATCAGAATCAAATCTCTACTACATCACCAGACTAGTCCCAGCTCCTGCATTTGAAGACGACATTTGAATGATGACGCTGTTATTGAAGATGAGGAGATTATGTCCAACCGAGCTCAAGCTGCTATATCGTATCGACGATATTATAGAATACATTATGCTTGTACTCTCACTATCTGCGTTGATATATGGAGTGACGTCGTGGTACGTCTTAAAGAAGTTCCGCAACTACAGAAATTTTGTATTTCTCAACGAAATTTTGATAAACTTTTTGCTTTAGGTAACAATGAAAATCATGTTCATTCACGATGTACTAAGATTGAAAAAAATCAGTGAAAATCAACTGGATATACCTAATAATTAGTAATCTTCACATATACTTCGTTACTGTCAAGAATCTGTGGTTGGTAGTCATAAGTCATATTGCGATGTGGAGGGAAGGAGGGGTTAAGTAAATACCATGTCGTGTACTTGTCCATGAGTCAACTGGAGACTGAAGACCCCCGACTCCCTTTATTAGTGTAATATATACCTAGTCCGTGCTTGACATATATCATAATATAACTATGGACATAGCTTATCTACCTTAACTTAAACTAAGATCTAAACGTGACGTACGTGACACACCACATCACCCTTCCTAAAGTAAAAAAAAACTTAGTTACATTGTTTTTTTTTTTTCCTCATCTCTTTACATTTTTAACTTACATTCTAAGTCTTACAGTATAACTTTGTCCTATTTTTATGTATTACATCTATCTTATTTTTATATTTAACTATTACATTTGGTGACTCGTCCTTTACAACTACAAATGGTCCATTATAAATACACTCCAACTTATTGCCTACTTCGTTTTTTATCAAAATCAAGTCACCTTCCTTATAAGTTATAGAATTAAGATTCTTATCATAACAATGTTTCCTTGATAACTTACTTGATACCAAATTTTCTTTTGCATCATTTTGAGCCCTTTGTAACCTGTATTTAAATTCTAAAGGATAATCATCAAAATTATACAAAGGTTCAACACTTTCACCTTGAAGACTACTTGGTAACCTACAAATTTTACCATAAACTAATTCATAAGGCGTATACTTAGTCACAGTATTAACTGTTGTGTTATAAGAAAAACACCAATATGGAATCCAAGAACCCCACGATGATGGATTATTATCTGTTTGTATCCTTAAATAAGCACCTAAAGTTTTATGAACGTTTTCCAAAGACCCTATACTTTCATGATGATATGACGTTGATAAGATTTTATTGATGCCCAAGACATTACATAGCTCTACCATTACTTTCGAAATGAACTCAGAACCCCTATCCGTAGCAATTGTTCCCGGTATCCCATATCTCAACACAAAATTTTCTGCCAACGCTTTTGCTACCTCATTTGCGGATTTATTTTTTAGTGGATAAGCCTCCACAAACTTCGTAAGTTCACATTGAAGAGTTAATATGTAAACATTACCATTTTCGTCCCTATCAAGTGGCCCCACTATATCTAAATAAATCTTTTCAAAAGATGAAGATGCAGTGGTAGTAACTGTCATTGGTTCTTTAGTATGTTTGGAAAACTTTTGTTTTTTACACTTATCACATTTACCAACGTACTCCGCTACATCTTTCTCAATTGACGGCCAATAATAATATTTCTTTATATTATTCACCATCCTGCGTATTCCTGAATGACCACTCGTAGGTAAAATATGAAAATCATTTAAAACAATTCTCTTCTCATCTGCCCCTTCTATTTTCCGTACACCCTTCACTACACATATTCTAAAATCTCCACATATCGAATTACTATTTTCCTTCAAATATTTGGCCATTTTTGTAATAAACTTAACGTTATAACGATTTTTCAAAATAATAACTTCTTTTATGCCCTTTTCAATACAAAAAGTGACTATGTCTCTCGACAACTCGTCTCGCGATGATGCCGATAAAGATTCATAGTTTACGTAAATACTCGAGTTTTCTGGCACATACATTAAATTGCGCGACTTTGAAAATATTTTTTCACCATTAGTGTTACGTAACATCTTCTCCCACTCATTCAAACATATCTCAATGTCATTTCCTTGTTTTTTAAGAACTTCCACGATCCTAGGGTGATCAGTCCTAGATACCACAGGGTCCGTATCACAAACATTTGGTTCTTCCAACTGTTTGTACTGCGCTCTCGTCAGTACGGATATAGTTTTTTCACGCATGGTTTTCTAATCTTCACTTGAAATTACTATCCTAGAAAGTGCATCAGCTAATACATTTTCTTTCCCCTTAATATACTCGACCTCAAAGTCATACTCTTCTAAACATAAACGAAACTTAGTTAACCTACTTGATGGATCTGTCATGTTAAACAAGTATAATAGTGGCCGGTGATCCGTTTTTACAACGAACCTCCGTCCATACAAATACGGTCTAAAATATTTAACTGACCATACTATAGCCAATAACTCCTTCTCTATAATAGGATAATTTAACTCACTTTTCCCCAAAGACCTACTAGCGTATGCAACGGGTTTACCGTTCCCATTACACAAAACACTTCCTACCGCATAACCCGAACTATCGGTTTGCAATATAAACGTGTTGTCTTCAGAAAAATTTGGATAATCCAACACTGGTGGATTCATTAACGCTTCCTTAAGCAACAAAAACGACCTCTCACATTCATCGGTCCAACTAAACACTACATCCCTCTTACATAGCTTATTCATAGGTATCACTATACTAGCAAAATTTGGTATTGTTCGTATTCCAACGTCAAATATACATAACCTATAGCCCGTAAACTACCCCCTACACCATTAATCACTAATTCTTCCTTAACTACTTTACAGCACAAAGCATTATTCCTCAAGAAATTACTTTTTATTGCCGATATCGACGCACCCGTATCGACTAACCATTCCGAATCCACATTATTTGCTAGAAAATTCACCCAGTTAACACTATTGCAAGCTAAAATATGCTTAGCCTCGAAAAAACTGCGTTTCATTCAATTGTCTGCCTTCGCTACTTCGTGACATTGACACTGCACTTGAGTCAGCATCGCCCCGCACGTGCTCTAGACACGCTACGCGCTGTCGACCTTGCTGAGTCTGCCGTCCACGATGAGTACTATTGCTATGACCGCGCATTCCACTACTATACCTTACGTTTCCATTTCGGTACGTACGCCCAACAGCTGTTTTTTGCTGCGCGTATCCATTACCTACAGCGTGCCGCCTATAGTTATTTCCACGACCCCTATTTCCCGTAGAAAAACTACCACCCGCGGACCACCGCTGGAACGTCATGACTTGACCCGACGAAGCACAATTTTCGTCTTCCGCTACCCTGATAGCATCTTTCAAACAAGTCAAGTTCCGTGCCGTAATAATTGTACCAAGACGCTGATTACGAAGTCCGTCAGCAAACTTTTTAACCGCATACTTCTCATTTAAAGGCCGCAAAATTTTATAAGCTTCCGAATTTTCCCCGGCTTGAGAAATAGTCAAATCTACCATTAACTTCTCTATCTCTGCCCCGAAATCCGTGACCGACCTATCATTTTGCCTAGCGCGAGCAAATTTGGCTTGCACTGCAACGTCTGACTTAACCGTCAACAAATGCTTCTTCATGTCCGTTAAAAGACTATCTACAGTCGTATAAGTAGAGGACAATCGCATCTTAGCCCCCTGGGTAAGTCGCGTAGTTAGCACGAATCTAATTAAATGAGCACTATCAGCCGCTTCTAACATAGAGCTGTATAAATCTATGGCATCAATCAAATCTTGGGTTACCTGCTCATCCCCATTCATTTTCGGGAGTAAGCTAACCGCCGTTTTCAATGAAAACCTTTCCAACGCCATCTCTGTATCGGTTCCGGTACCGTTTTCAAACTTAATAGTGTCTACATACAAATTTTCTATTTTACTCACTAGCTGTGCTAATTCCTCCGAAAATTTGCTACACTTAGAAACTACACACTTAAATTTACAATACAGGCCTTTTACCTCGCTTATCTTTCCATCAAAATTTTTGCCTTTCCGCCTACTGGGACCTAACTTGACAATTGATTCCCTCAATAACTTAACCTGTACAAACAGTGACGTTAACTCCACTTCCATTCAAAATTAATGCCCCCAACTGATAGATGACCGAAAATACTCGCCACTACACTTAAGTTCAAATCACATCACTTACTCCTCTTGTCGCTCCGCCAGCTCCCGGTCAGGCCATCTGCACAGCTCGCTGCACCTCACGCTGATTGATCTTCTCTTCGATCCAATTCTGATGACACCTCCCGTACAGCCGGACTGCCACGCCAATGATGACAATCGCCAAACACACGGCGATAAACAACAGCATCGCGCTGATGGTGGATATCTGCTCTTGTGTTACTGTCGCGGTATTTGAACCACCCGCTGCTGTCCGGGCTATAATAACCTCTTCCTTGGATGACGTGGTCCCCATGGCCTGTGACTAACCAACTGTCGAGAAACTGACTGAAGCCGACTGAAGTGACTCCGATGAGATCCCGGTCGGGCAACTATAACGCCGTCCAGTCGACTGGCAGGGTCGCCATGCGATGTGGAGGGAAGGAGGGGTTAAGTAAATACCATGTCGTGTACTTGTCCATGAGTCAACTGGAGACTGAAGACCCCCGACTCCCTTTATTAGTGTAATATATACCTAGTCCGTGCGTGACATATATCATAATATAACTATGGACATAGCTTATCTACCTTAACTTAAACTAAGATCTAAACGTGACGTACGTGACACACCACAATATGTTTTACGTGGACTTTGTTAAAGTTTTTAATGGCCATAAGAAAATATTTAAAGAGCAGTCTCTTTGCTTGGGGAGTTGCTTTGATAGCAACTATCATGTTTGTCTTTGTATATAGGTGTTGTTATATATACAATATACAAAGATAAAAATACCTTCTTACGGCACTCTTCCATTCGTTCCTTTTGAGGTTAAAATCGCAATTGAAATAATACCTTTAATAGTCAACGTTTGTTTTTACATTGTAATTGGATTTTCACTTTCTCGTAGTTTTAACACGGGCGCGCATACAGCTGCTAACATCCGGCGTCGCTTATATACAATGTGTAACAGAATAAACGCACAACCTCTTAAGGGGTCATTTTACTCATCATTATGAACAACTTTCACTATGAAAAGAATCGAAATTTCAAAGAAACGCGCGAGCAACGCACGTTGCGTTGCTCGCGCGTTTCTTTGTTTTTCTTTTCTTTTAAAAACAAAAGTTGCTCCATACTAGGAATTTCTCCTGTATCGTGGGTCCACTTACAAATATTTAAACTAACACACACGAAGAGCCAGACCCGGAACAACTACCTGTAGGCCATACAGATATTTGTTCCGTGCGGGAAGCGAACCCACGACACGCAGGCAGTCGCTCAACCACTGCGTCAACCGTGCCGTCAAACAACTTTATGTGGTCGGTGTAACTTCGGATTTGCAAGCAGTGAAAAGTGCGCAAATTTTTAATTGTGCGGACGTTTTTTGAGACGCTGAGTGTTTATCTAGATTTTTTATACATCATCGTAATTAATATCTAACCACGCCTGCAAAATTATGAATTTATGACAAATTGTTAAAGAAAAAACCTTCCATGGGAATCAAGGCGAATAGATATTATCGAAAAGGACAGTACCAGGCCATGTACTGCATGCTTATTTTAGAAATCTCATCCATCAGATCTAAAATAGGAGAGTCGGATAAAGAACAAACATGTTCCAATAAACACAACATTGCAAAAAAATTCAAGACCTTAGATTTATCTTATTGCTCTCGAGTTTTATTTTACACTAGCTGACTCGACCGACGCTGTGTGGACCCTAACAACGGCGCCGGATACTGGGTCCAATTATAATTAAGAACCAAAGAGAATTAAATGACTTAAAGAGCGGACATTGGCAATATTTTCGTACAAAAATTTCAATCCCGAGCATTTCTGATTTTGACACACTAATTATACCTAATCAAGTAGGCAGAAATTACGCTGGCCAGGCTTTATACAAAAATAAAATATATAAATATAAATTATTTCGCATGTACACGATTCTTGGCCAAACTCGTCGTCGTTTCTTGGCTGGTCTGCTGGATGACCATAGGTCACCCCACATCACACACACACACTCTCGTCACGGTATTGCTTTGCATTTAAATTGTATCGTATCATAACAAGACCTGTTCCTCTACCCAGGCAAATTCCCAGACCATGAGCGCAATCGACTTTGGTGACCAGGAACTCGCCATGTACGCACTCTCCTGGAATAAGCAAGAAATTCGAAGCAAAAGCCATCAGAAAACAGAATACTTGACCAATCACTGAGTGTCAGTCCCGTACGTAAACCCACCTAAAGTATTCGATTTCTGGCTAGAAATACTGATTTTTAAAAACCCAATGGTGCAGCTAATTCTTCAAAATCTGGTTCGAGGCTCCTTTTACTATTTTTCGCTATTCTTCATACTTAAAGAGAGCAGCGGTGGCCCAATGGTGGCGGCCCCGACTTACGAACAGTAAGTCGTGGGTTCGAACCCG
The DNA here is from genome assembly GCA_947578425.1 of Eugnorisma glareosa. Taxonomy (NCBI): domain Eukaryota; kingdom Metazoa; phylum Arthropoda; class Insecta; order Lepidoptera; family Noctuidae; genus Eugnorisma; species Eugnorisma glareosa. Next base: position 9,121,862 of record OX387960.1, on the reverse strand, counting down.
GGCAGGCGCATTACTGTAATTTATTTCATCACCAGTGCTCTAAAAAACGGTGAAGGAAAACATCGTGAGGAAACCGGCATGTCCTAGAACCAATTATTTGAAGACATGTGACATTAACCAACCCGCACGCACTGGGCCCGCGTGGTGGATTATAGCCCAAAACCTCTCATAGAGAGGAGGCCGTGTGTCCGAGCAGTGGGAACATTATAGGCTGATTATGGTTATGCTTATACTTTCGAATTTGGCCATCCACGCCCACTTGAAAAATTCACTTTGTATATCTATACAATTCAGATAGATATAAAAATACCTATCAGAAAGCTAAATCGTAAATCGTACATGAAGTTCAAGTTCTGGCATTTGCAATATCCTGCAAAGTTTCAGCAGTTGGCTACTGGCGTTTGTCTTGAACCGGGTTGAGAGTATTACATTCAGCACTAAAGTTTCTAATGTCCATTACAAGGAGTATTGACGTTAGAATCTTCAGTCTTCAGAAACTTCAGCGTCCATTTATACTAAGGAGTACAATGGAAGCTGTTGATTAGTACGGCGTCGCCGTCGGTGATTTACACTGATCAATACAGTATCCACTGCAATCAGAATTGGATTTTTCTTGGTATTTTTTTGCCTTGTTAATTTTTTATTAATATTACATAATAATAACATTATACATTCTTAATACATTTATTTTACTTGTACATAGATACTCATTCCAATACCTGCTGTAATTAAAGTATACACTTAGAGGGTGTAACAAGACGCTTAACAAAGGTCCTTCCACGTCGAGCAGTCTTTTTACCAAAATTATCCAAATTAAATATCAAAATTATTATTGAATATACATCTAAGTATACAAATAAATAAAATTGAAGTATCTGTTTGTAATATCAAAATAACAGCTTTTTGCTGAATGCATATGAAAATAGTTACGGCACCGATAACATTTTTTTTTCTCTTTCTGTCTGTTTGTTCCGGCTAATCTCTGAAACGGCTGGACTGATATTGACTGGGACTTTTACTGGCAGATAGCTGATGTTATAATGTCTAACATAGGCTACTTTTATTTTGGAAAAATAATTAGGGTTACGTGTAAAAAAATTAAAACCCTTGAAATCGTTAACAAAATCCGAATCAAAAAGGGAAGTCAAGGGAAGTTTTTTATAATATAATTTCACGCGGACGAACGGGCAACAGCTAGTAAATAAATAATAAATAAAATAAAGTAATTTTAATTCGAGTATCACAGACTCATTCCTTATAGAAATAACACACTCATACAGACGGGCACAATCCATACACAACTTTAACAATTTAATGTACTTAATTCAATTAATTATAATAAGTCACACATAATATAAGATTTAAAAAGATAATCCAACTTAAATAATCAATTTCATCATCAGCCTTTTCCAAACTATGTGGGGGCGGCTTCCAGTCTAACCGGATGCAGCTGAATACCAGTATTTTACATTTAGTACTTGATATTACGATACCCCTTAGTAAGCCTGACTATCAAACTTTTTGGGCCAGTAACTACCTGTAACGACGGTCAAAGATCTACAATTGACAGCCGGGACCAACGGCTTTACGTACTTTCCGAGGCACGGAGGAAACTCGGTATGTAATGGGTGGTCACCCATCCACAGACCAACCTAGGCAAGCACGGCTTAACCTAAAGATCGACCCGAGCGGCTGTTAATATTTAGCCACGAGCTCCTAAATAACAATTTACATTCAATATATGAGGTTTGAGGTTAATTCTACGTAAACTTTGGTAAGTTTTCGTATAATTTCAAACAGTCAAATAACAAACCGACCAATTCATCCAAAATTCTTGTTTATTCACATTCACTAATGTGTACCAGTGTTCCTACACTTCCTACCTATCTATCTATAGTGCAATTTAAATATACTGAAACAATTTTGTCCATTGTTGGCCCGAACTTTCAACAACTGCGAATTTAAAGTGTTGTGTAAATTCCTATTTAAATCGCACTACTAATATTTGTATAGGTCGGAATCTATTCTGGTGTTCAATTTAGAAATAATTGTCAATATTTGTAACTCAAACACAATCACCTGTGGAATTGTAGGAAATTGGATGAAACTTACTTGGATAAGCAAGTAAGATCTGGGGACTCGTGCAGCCCAAGAAAGTGTGGCACAAAAGGCACCTGTGCAGGTGGCAGGTGGGACGAGGCGGCCAATGATGATAAAACATGTAGTAAAAAAATTCTTTGTTCTTTTGAAAAAATGTCCACCATTAAAAGTAAAGATTGTACCGGATTCTGTAATGAAATTGTTTGCCGAACAAATTGTCGGAAATAAGATTACCATTCCCTCCAAAATTTAATAGTGAAAAGGTTATGTACCGATTCGGTCTAGCCTGAGTTTAGGCTCCGCTGTAACGCTTAAATTTTGCCTCACGATAAAGTAATATTAGTGTCGGATAAAATTAAAAGAGATGCTCCACGAGATGTGCTTTAAAAAGGCCTCTAACCTAGTGTCGGAAACAAGGAGTCGGGTTTCTAGTGAGTGGAACCTTTCAATCATTTACATGTTTTTTCGCAGCCTTGAGCTGGTGATAATGCTCATACCTCTCCTCTATGAGTAGAGGCCCATGCTCTGCTGAATGACAGTAATAGACTGGTATTATTTTTATTACACACTATTCAATCTAAAAATGCCAAGTCAAGCCAAGTCTGCTAAGTCATAGGTCTCAAGTTCGAACGAATTTTTCGGATTAATGTGCGTATTGTATTATCATTTGCTTTGGTGAAGGAAAACATCGTGAGGAAACCAGCTTGTCCAGATATTTCTCGACGGCATGTAAAGAGACCCATGGGCGGCATAAAAACTCTGATACCAGGTTAGGCATTAACCACACGAAAAATAAAGAAAGAAGTCTAAAAAAACCCAGGCCTATTTATTGTGTTGAACTAAGACGTAAATTAAAGCCACCTACGCAGTTTTCTTGTCCCACGCTAAAGGAGCATTATTTATGTATGCAAATTACAAATCCTTCGCCGCTTTTATCGGCCAAGGTTGCCGAGAAAAGTGTCATCTTTCTAATAACTTATGCTCAAAGAATAATATTGGGTGTAAAAATACCCTTAACGAAGACGAAGGGCAATTATTCTCCCCATCATTGCCATTTTTTTTCTGGACCTTTCCTTTTAGTTACTTACGAAGATATTGGGAGTTTAAGTTTCAACCTTTTCACAAGTTTAAAAAAAATATAAGTTTTTGATTGCATAACTTTACTTTAAATAACTCCTGTACTACTGAATGCATCATCATAGCACAATATTTTAAGTGCGTTACATTGAGTCCTGTAAAACGTATAAAAAAATCGTTGGCAGCAATAGGTAATTTTTGCGTAGAGTTCCTAAGTATGATGTACAGAATGCTTGGTTGACTGCTTCCTCGGCTTCATGAAGGGTTCGTTTACACATTCGTCTATAAGTCTTGATAGCCTATCCATGTCAACAAGTACAAATATGTTTCAAATGTCAGCTACGCAAACTTGCTTCACTAAAGCAGTCATATCATCAAGTGCACAGGGGCCTTAGTCTGCTATTGCAATAGTGTCAGAATGGTCTATAATTGATTTCATAAGGCCCCTAGCCCACGGCGTATTGAAGCGCGTTCGAAACTCGTTTGACGTGCGTACAAAGGGTGATTCGTCTGCGCGGGGCCTTATTAAATCAATGATAGACCATTCTGACACTATTTCAATAGCAGACTAAGGCCCCAGGTGACCAGGTTTACTATTCACGTATAACATTCAAAACAATTAAAACTTTGATAGGAATTGTCATGGGTTTCCATTCTTATCCGTTTCATTATTAACGTAGAACAGACTCAAAAACACGCACTACGAAGTTTAAAAAAAAAATTGTTGGTAGTACAAGGAATTTACAGGAATTCCAACTAACAGAGATTAATCAAAACAGCTTATTGAGAGCAGATTACAACAATTTACCGAAAATAATTCCTCTTGTATCAAACTCGTATTACTCGTAGATTGGTTATCATTAAATTAACCAAAACTAAAACAAGCGAACCGGATAACATCAAGTTTCAATAATCTCGGTAATCCAATCAAGCAGTTACGAATTTATTAGTACTTTCCTTAATTTGAAGAGCTCGTGACTATAAATAACAGCAGCTGCTTAGGTCGATGTTCAGGTAAAGCCGAGCTTACCTAGATTAGTTCGTGGATGGGTGACCACTCTTTACATACCGAGTTTCCTCCATGCATCGGAAAGCAAATTGGTCCCGGCTGTCATTTATAGATCTTTGACAGTCGTTACAGGTAATCAGTGACCCGAAAGTCTGAAAACCTGTTTTACCAAGGTGTATCGTATTACCCAGTACTAACTGGGTTGTGGACTTGTGGAGGACAGATCGGCAGTCGCTCCATGTAAAATACTGGTATTCTGAATTTTTCAAGACTAGAAGCCGACCCCAAGATAATTGGGAAAAGGCTAAGCAGATGATGATGTGGTATTTTTTTCGAAAGGATTATGTGCAAAAATAATGCGTTTTTTATAATCACAAATTAATATTGACGTTTTGACTTATCGCCGTACCTACCGATACCGACACCTGTTAATGTGTTGTAGGTGTCACAGGGAATATCTTTCTAAATTTGTATAAAGGGTGTAACAAGACCCTTCACGAAGCCGAAAGGCACTTGTTCTTGCCATCATTGCAATCATTTTTTTGTTCTAGACCATACCTGGGAACCTTCTAGTTACGGAGATATTGAGGGTCAAAGTTCCAAGTATTTCACAAGTTTTTTTTTTAAATACGTGTTTTTAATGTAAGATTTTTACTTTAAACACCTCCACAACCCCCATACTATTCAATCCATCCATCAGCACTATGTTTTGAGGGCATTACATTGAGTCCTAACGTAAAACGTGATTTTTCACCCCAAAAAAAAATGGTTTCCCAGCAATAATTTTTGCGTAAAGTTACTTAGTTTAATGTACACAATGCTTGGTTGACGGCTTCGTGGAGGGTCCTGTTACATCCTGTATATTTACGCCCGAGTACTGTTCAATGTGTACAATGGCAACAAATAAATAAATACATTAATTATGTAACTTATCCGTAAACCAACCTACACGATAAAACCACGTTAAAAAAGGGTTAAAGATAAATCACAAATGTGTTTGTAAAAACAACCGGGACGACAACGGAATACTAATTAAACTTTCTTTGCCTTGAAATTCGACACACGGATAGCGTTTTCTTGCGACCCTAACGTTTGTTACCGAGACCTCATTAAAATGGCGAATTCTCACTTTGTTGTTTATTTAATAAAATAATACCGCTGTTTTTTTTCTTTTTGGTAGTAATGTACCGCTTGAAGACGGTCGTCGTCACCGAGGCAATGCCCATTTCAACCGCGCGGCCAACTCATAACAAATTACCACTAATTCCTGGCAAGGAATCATCAAATTAAATGAGTTGGCCGCGCGGTTGAAATGGACATCTGAGGTAGGCCCAATAAACACTGGCGTGACGATTTGGACTAGTTCCTGACTGATTGGCCAGAGAAGGCAAACGGGAGAGTTGGAAGGGAATGGGAGAGGCGTTTGCCCATCAGTGGGACAGAATAGGCTAATAAAACAACTTTTGTTTATTTAGGGGCTTCTAGTCTTACATACCTGACCATGTCAGTCCTAAAGTGAACTTAACGCATACGTTAAGTTAAGGTTGTCGTTGAGATATAAATATTCGATTCGCAAAGAAAACGCGATTGTGCCTGCAGTAATGTTCAATGCTTTGTTTATAAACGTCGTGTTTCTAGACAGCACATATTTTTCTTGGGATTTGTTGCGAGTCGCTATTTTATAAAGCCAAGACTACTCATCATTATCATCGGCCTAGCCTTTTCCCAACTGTGTTTGGGTCGGCTTCCAGTCTAACCGGATGCAGCTGAATACCTGTATTTTACAAGGAGCGACTGCCTATCTGACCTCCACAACCCAGTTAGGACTGCGTAATACGATACTCCTTGGTAAGACTGGTTGTCAGACTTTTTGGGCCACTGTCTACCTGTAACGACTGTCAAAGATCTATAGACGACAACCGGGACAAAGCCAAGCATACTCACCTAAATAAATAAATCTTTATTAGACCAGAAAAATATAACTACATACAGGGTGTAAGTAACAAGACCCTTAACAAAGCCGTCAACTAAGCATTCTGTACATACATCAAACTAAGTAACTTTTTTTGGGGTGAAACATCACGTTTTACGTTAGGAGTATGCAATGTAGGCAAGGTATCATTTTGTGTTGGTGAAAACGGGCCTTACGTATTAATTTAGGTATCACTTTGTGTTGGTGTAAACGGGCCTCACGCCTTGATTTAGGGATTACTTAGTTTTTGGTGAAAACGGGCTTTAGGCACTAATTTAGGTATCACTTGGTGTTGGTGAAATTGGGCCTTACGCATTGATTTAGGGATTACTTAGTTTTGGTGAAAACGGGCTTTAGGCATTAATTTAGGTATTACTTAGTGTTGGTGAAAACGGGCCTTTACGCATTAATTTAGGTATCACTTTGTGTTTGTGAAAGCGGTAGTTAGGCTTTAATTTAGGTATCACTTTGTGTTGGTGAAAGCGTTCGACTTTAATTTAGGGATCACTTTGTGTTGGCGAAAACGGGCCTTACGCATTGATTTAGGTATTACTTAGTTTTGGTGAAAACGGGCCTCACGCATTGATTTAGGGATTACTTAGTTTTGGTGAAAACTGGCTTTAGGCTCCAATTTGGGTATCAATTTGTGTTGGTGAAAGCGGACTTAGGCATTCATTTAGGTATTACTTAATGTTGGTGAAAACGGGCCTTACGTATTAATTTAGGTATCACTTTGTGTTTGTGAAAGCGGTAGTTAGGCTTTAATTTAGGTATCACTTTGTGTTGGTGAAAGCGTTCTACTTTAATTTAGGGATCACTTTGTGTTGGTGAAAACGGGCCTTACGCATTGATTTAGGGATTACTTTGTGTTGGTGAAAACGGGCCTTACGCCTTGATTTAGGGATTACTTAGTTTTGGTGAAAACGGGCTTTAGGCATTAATTTAGGTATTACTTTGTGTTGGTGAAAACGGGCCTTACGCCTTGATTTAGGGATTACTTAGTTTTTGGTGAAAACGGGCTTTAGGCATTACTTTAGGTATTACTTAGTGTTGGTGAAAACGGGCCTTACGCATTGATTTTGGTATTACTTAGATTGGTGAAAACGGGCTTTAGGCACTAATTTAGGTATCACTTTGTGTTGGTGAAATTGGGCCTTACGCATTGATTTAGGGATTACTTTGTGTTGGTGAAATTGGGCCTTACGCATTGATTTAGGGATTACTTAGTATTACTTAGTGTTGGTGAAAACGGGCCTTACGCATTAATTTAGGTATCACTTTGTGTTTGTGAAAGCGGTAGTTAGGCTTTAATTTAGGTATCACTTTGTGTTGGTGAAAGCGTTCGACTTTAATTTAGGGGTCACTTTGTGTTGGCGAAAACGGGCTTTAGGCACTAATTTAGGTATCACTTTGTGTTGGTGAAAACGGGCCTTACGCATTACTTTAGGTATTAATTTGTGCTGGTGAAAACGGGCCTTACGCATTGATTTAGGTATTACTTAGTTTTGGTGAAAACGGGCTTTAGGCATTAATTTAGGTACTACTTAGTGTTGGTGAAAACGGGCCTTACGCATTGATTTAGGTATTATTTAGTTTGGTGAAAACGGGCTTTAGGCACTAATTTAGGTATCACTTTGTGTTGGTGAAATTGGGCCTTACGCATTGATTTAGGGATTACTTAGTTTTGGTGAAAACGGGCTTTAGGCATTAATTTAGGTATTACTCAGTGTTGGTGAAAACAGGCTTTAGGCTTTAATTTAGGTATCACTTTGTGTTGGTGAAAACGGGCTTTAGGCACTAATTTAGGTATCACTTTGTGTTGGTGAAAACGGGCTTTAGACTTTAATTTAGGTATCACTTTGTGTTGGTGAAAGCGGGCTTTAGGCACTAATTTAGGTATCACTTTGTGTTGGTGACAACGGGCCTTACGCATTAATTTAGGTATCACTTTGTGTTGGTGAAAGCGGGCCTTAGGCTTTAATTTAGGTATCGAGTACATCTCACACATGAGATTTGCAGATGACATCATCATAGGTACTGACTGAATTACTGGTGAAAAAAAAAAAGATGTCAGCAAAATATCTGATGATATCAATATGATGATAAATTAGTCGTGGGATGTTGGCAACTTTCGTACGCCTTCAATTGAAATGTTACCGATATGTCGGCTTTGGTATGTAGGTAAAGTAATGTTATTTATTGTACTCGTACTTACTAAAACATTGTCATTTTTTTTGTCCTGTTACAGCGCCAAGCTGAGATAGAGGCCTCTTGGCCTCGTACAGGACCTTTAGTGATTTGTTTTTGGTTGTTTTCTTTTTATTATATTTTATTGTACTGTTATGTTTGTCCTGATATTAATATATTAATACTTTAATAAGAAAAAAGTATTCTGTTAAGACATATAACTTTCTTTCTCTTTTTGCTTTTTCTATGACGGAAACTCTAGGTTTTTGCCGTTATTAATAGTATTTTTTATAATTATCACTTTTGTATTAGCTTTTTTAATCATATTTAATTAAATTTAAATACATACCAACACTCAGATAACACGTTTTGTTTTGCACCTGATGCCTTTCGTTAATTCAATTGAAACCTTTGGATTTGAAACCTGTCACACGCAGGTATTATCAGCAAATTAATGTGAAAGCCGATCTAAAGTAAATGGATTTTCTAAATAAATGAAAAAGAAGCTGATATTGGTTGACCTTTATAAAAGCTTGTACCCTTGGCATATGAGCAGGTGTTAGTTTCACTGGAATCTAAAGGTGAAATGTCTCCTGCCACCTGTATTTACTCCGACATTCATACCTTTCAAGCCGAAAATCAGCAACGCTGCTTGACGAGACAAATAAAAGTACGATAGTGGAACTGCCCCTACTACCCCAATGTATAAGCAACAAATACATGTACCTAGACCTCAATATACGAAGTCAGCATAGCGTAAGATTTCATAAAAAACTTGCACAACACACAAATGAGCTAGCATTAGCACTTAGTGTAGTAGGAGGACAACAGCATACGAGGCTGAAGAGATGTGACATCCCCAGTCTCAGCGAAGAATTTGCATAGAGATATGCGAAGAACGCCACACAAATGGAAGGTCTCTCTCGCTCTCATAATAATAATAATCTTCTATACATAAAGGGTGTAAACAAGACCCTTCATGAAGCCGAAAGGCACTTGGTCTCCCCGTCATTGCAATCATTTTTTTGTTCTAGACCATACCTGGGAACCTTCTAGTTACAGAGATATTGAGGGTCAAAGTTCCAACATTTTCACAAGTTTTTTTTTTAAATACTTTATTTTTATTGTCTGATTTTTACTTTAAACACCTCCACAACCCCCATACTATTAAATCCATCCATCAGCACAATGTTTTGAGTGCATTACATTGAGTCCTAAATAAAACGTGATTTTTCACCCCAAAAAAAAAATCGTTTCCCGGCAATTATTTTTGCGTAAAGTTACTTAGTTTGATGAACATAATGCTTAGTCTTGAAGGGTCCTGTTACACCCTCTAAACAAACAAATAAATAAAATTGAGTGTCTGTTTGTAATATCAAAATAACAGCTTTTTACTGAATGCAAATGAAAGTATTTACGGCACTTATAACAAAAACAAACATTTTTCAATTTGTGTCCGTATGTCTGTCTGCCTGTCTTTCTGTGTGTTTGTTCCGGCTAATCTCCGAAACGGCTGGACCGATATTGACGGGACTTTTACTGGCAGATAGCTGAGGTTATAAGGTCTAAGATAGGCAGCTGTTATTTCTGAAAAATAATTATAGTTCCGTGCAAAAAAAATAAAACCCTTGAAATTGGCAACAAAATCCGATTCAATACGAAACAATGGCTTATGGTTCTAGGACATTACCATGGTGCATGGTGAGAAAGGAACAAAAAAAAGGGATTAGGTACTGACCCGGACTCTCTCACTCCTTCTCCACTCTTCTCTACTCCTAAAACGTTTACTACGTTTATAGTCTAGCCGCCACTAAGATTTATAGTCTAGCCGTCATACCAGTCACGCCAGTTCATCTCCGATTGCGGAATAATGGAGTTTGTCTGGGAATTTTCGAAACCACTGTGCCCAAATGTGTACCAATACAGCCTATTCCAACGCGCCCTTCAAAATGGTGTCCCTAAACGAATCAGCCGACCTCAAACAAAATGGCCAAGATGTTACATCGGGGCTAACGTTTTAGTAATCGTCGTCATAATTTAGTTAAATTGATCCATACCTTGGAGAACGTAGGTTTGTAAGTAAAGAACTTAGTTGGGAGGTTTATGAAATATGGGGAGCGCCTGAGTTTGTACTTAGGTACTTTGCTTAACTTCCAATACAGATGAATTATTATATTTTTACATAACTTAGGATGAATAAAAAATATTTAAGTAGTATTTAACTAAAATAGATTTTAATAACTCAGGATTGTCGTGTGGAAGTAACTTAATTTTTCTTTTAGTATACGTGTTCAATTACTGACGGTTGGCTATCAACTCTGAATTGCTGCTTTAAGAGGGAACAGGGGCTGCGAGTCTCCATACTGTATACATAAAGAAAAGATGACCCTCCAAAAATGACAATAAATTCCATTTTTACGGCTGTGATTATAGGACTACCAGACAAATTCGAAAAGTTTATAACATAAAAGAAATTGATAGGAACCCATACTCTTTCTTAAAATGTAATGTAAAAAAATAATTGAATCGGCTCAGTTTTAGAGGAGAAAAAACGGGAGTACCAAACGTCAATCTCGACAAAATATTTGTGATGTGAGCTGCAGCTGTCCCTATCGCACTCTACGGGGGCAGGCATGACACAGCGTGACGGCAATAGTTTCTTCAAATACCAATTACTCAAATTCCTCGCAGCCTTCCGTTTTAATTCTATATTTTTTCATTTATGTCGCGTATTGTTTTCCTGGAATTATTACAGACTAACATTCAATCTCAAACAAAAAGCTGAGTTAAAAGGTATAAAAAATTATGTAGTATGAATCACGAATGTTCCAATACTTCCAATGTTTCTTTTAACCAACGAATCTTTGAACAAAAGGCAAACAGAACCGAGGATACATTCGGTTAGACAAGTATTACGTAAATCAAGTCTATTGTCAATGGAAACCGCGGATTATTTGTTTTGCCGCTTCAAACCAGACAAGACGGTGTTTAATCTACTGAAAAGCTTTTACTTTCTTCAAACAGAGGGTATTTTGTGAGCAGTGGTGGTATTCTTTGAAAACTTTGATTTATTTGTTTTTATGTTTTTTTTTTGTACTAAAATATTTCATAGCCAGGGAGCTATGTCTGCTATTTTCGATAGTTGGTTACTATGGCAACCATATTAAGAGTATACCATTACCATCATGCCAAAGTGTTGTTTTCGAATTTTACGTTCGACTAAAGCAAGTTAGTAAAAAATCATTCGCAGGAGTCAAAAGAAAAGTAAACATAATAGAGAGAGTGTATCGAACAATCGTGCATACGCCAGGCCAATGACGTTTCAGTGGCACGCCATCAGAAAACCTAAATGATACCTAGGAGATTAGGAAAACTAGCAAAATCAACAGTTACGGTCTCAATGATAGGCCATTCTGTCACAATTTCATTAGTAACCTAGTCCTTGGAGACATGTGATTTGTTTACAACCTTTAAATAAACTAAATGAAACCACACGTCTTAGTAATTATGTGTTTTCGGAGAAAATGGCACTAAAAACCTTCGCAAAATATAGATCTAAACGGGAAAGAAAGAAAATAGAAAATAATAGAAATCGCAAGACCAAGACAAGAATTATAGGTCTTGCGATTTGGACAAATTGCGAAATGGACGTTGTAAGAATTGGACATTTTGAGCCCACTGGTCATTTTGCGAATTGGACATAATGCGCCCAAAGGCTTTTTCTTTAGTAAGTTGTACTCCGCAATTTAAAATACGGACGCGAATGCGAACTTTGAGATTGAATGAAAATTGTGAACATTAACGTATTTTTATCACGTCTAAATATTCGTATTTGAGGTTTGGTAATGGACCAAAAATGGGTGTATGCCATAAAACGTTTGCATAAAAAATTTCATCACTGGCTTACACCAATTTCCAAACAAATATTAAAATACATTAACCAAACAGGTTTGGGATCTTTTTTTCTTTTGTTGTTAGTAAAATATAGTCATCATTATATCACTTTTATAGCTCTAAAGAAAATTAAATCATGTACAAAAATTCATTCAATGGCTGAATTGTATAGTATCGCTTTTATTGTAAAACTGCGCTTAAAGTAAAATAAACTGCTATTACGTGAATGTTGCACTGCCATATTTTGTGTTTAAAATGTGAAATATTTTTTTCTTCTTTGTCGTTGGTAAATACACAGGATCAACTTCTGATGAGCTTGGCTTGATAAACAGCTTTTTTTACTTCTTTCATGACGAGAACGTATTTTTTGCGGTCATGAATTCACGATGGACATTTTACTATGTATAAGAATACTACTTCTACTTTACAGTAGAAGGATTATTTTATTATTTAGTCACCTTGAAAAAAAAACTAGAAACTATACACATTGTCTTTTTAAATTAGCTAGCGATACTTCACAGACATTATGGATTTCAGTATTCATCATTATACTATAATATTATAAAGAGGTATAAAGTTTGTGAGGTTGTAGGGGGTAATCTCTGGATCTATTGAACCGATTTTGAAAATTCTTTCGCTAATAGGAAGCTTCACTATCCCCAAGTCCAATAGGCTATATTTACAACGTGTCCGTGGGATAATTTCCGACCCAAACGCGAGCGAAGCCGCGGGCAACAGCTAGTTATAATAATAAAGCTCCTTTGAAGAAGTACGAGTTGGACTCGCGCACCAAGGATGCCATACAAACTTCATAATGTGGGCCAGTTTTTTTTGTAATTAAACTACATATTTACAGTTTTTAAATTTGGTTTTTTACATGTGCTGTAAGACAATTACTTCTTGATTCTAGGATAACGGGATGTACCCTAGAGCTTTTGATTTTCTTGTGAAATCGCAAAATACAAATTACTTACTAATTTGATTACAGCTGAAAGAGACCGTAGACCCGAGTATTTGATATAAATTTCAACTTGACATCTCTACGCGTTGTTCAGAAAGAGGGTCTTGACAGACAGACAGACAACAAAGTGATCCTTTAAGGGTTCCTATTTTCTTTTTGAGGTACGGAACTTTAATAACATAGGCCTTTCAGGAAAAAGCCTTTCTTTTGTTACAATTGGTACCACACCGTTGGGAACCTCCACTTAATTTTAATATACCGTATATTTTATTCTTCATTCTTTAAGCAGGGTGTTACAAAGTCTATTCATAACGCTAATGCTTGTTCTGAAATGCTCGCTAATATAATAATATGTTCCGACTGAGTTTACGACATACTCACAGAATATTATTTCAACATGACAACACGTCCTGAACTGCTGAATAATGTACAGTCAACAAATAAGAGTATTATGCACACATTAATTTGAACAACTATTACTTATGAACTATCTTCCATAAATTTGTCACCACCAAAATATAGGCTGAGCTATTTTACAAGTGATTCGCAGACTATTGTATTATTTTTTTGTATTTTTTTTCTATGTGTTTTTATTGTACTTTAATAATACTATTCTTCTATTGGGTAAAAATCGTTGAAGGTATACCTACTAAGTTTTGTGTTTTGGCACCTTTTTTATAGGTATTAAACAATATTCATGTAAATTGTATCATATTTAATTGTGCTTCTTGTGATGTGTCCTTTGTGTGCACTAAATAAATGTTTTATCTATCTAAGCAGGGAAATGTTTGTCATTGCTTTTGCCTAATTTGCCATTGACAAGCCCGCCACACTATTCCCAAACCACAGCAACTCCTGGTGGCCTACCATGATGTCTTAAAGCAGGAGTAATTCCAATGTGGAAAAGAAATGGCACAAGACGACCTGGGGGCCTAAAATGGCCGCGTTATCAGAATCATAATATGAATCACGTTAAAAAATTTAAATTCTTAAAATGGTCTTTATGGTTATGACCACAAAGTCCATTTTAAGAGTTTTAAATTTTTAACGTGGGTCGTATTATGATTCTGATAAAGCTGCCATTTTAGGAACCCCTGTATAGCTCTGTCTCTTTCCCACGCTGGAATTACTCCTGCTTTAAGACGTCATAGTAACCCCGCCCCCCTGAAAGCTAGAATCGACAGTGGCGACAACCTGAAAAGCGCCGAGACAATGAAGGTAGACGAAAACAAAATTAACTGTCTTGGATCCCGCGAATAAATTAATGAGGAAAAAATAGCGAAAGGGTAGGATAAACACCTGCCAGGGTTGCGGGACTGTTCGAAAGAGATACCGCGGCCTGGAACACAAAGGGCAAAGGAAGGAACATGGATAGGTTTTAGTCAGTAAAAGTCTGACACTCCCTCCTGCTCAGCCCAGAGCGGGAGGAGTTACTTGATGATTTCCAATACAAAAAAAAAAAAGGGTAGGATAAACATGATTTCCACTTGTAATAAAATTGCTTGTTGAGTTTCTCTTCCTGAAAACCAAACTCTTTTGTTGACTGTACAAAGTGATTTGCAGTATAAGTTTGAATTATTCTCGGGCTACTTAGTTAGAGTAAGAAATGGAGGAACGTTGGTTTATGATTTTCCTTTTTATAAACAATATTCAGGCAAAGAACCAGTCCTTTGCGTAAATATTATTGTGTACCTACTACCTACTATATAGGTAAACTTCTGTCCATCCTTTCGGAGCGTAAATGCGTGACGTTATATTATGTCATGACGTGACGTAGAGAGATTCTTTTCTCATTTATGTCTACGCCTCCAGTGAAGTGGTTTTGATTTGCAAATTCCTTACATTTAGGTGATCCACCGTCAAGAAAAAGTGCCCGTGGACACCCAGATGAACTAAGCAGGTGGACCACGACCGCACCCCGGTGGAAACACCTACTGTCACGCCTTTAGAATTTACTTCCTTTTTGGAAATGGATTGGAGCTGTTTTGGTTCTGCACCGCTCTAGTTTTATTTGCAGGCTTCAATCCTCTAAGAACTGTCAGTCAAAAGAAACATAACTTATTGTCTCCATTTTTTTTTCTACGTTTGTATTTTTTCAGATTACTCCTTACTCTTATCTCATTTTTAGGGTTTCATACCTCAATCGGCAAAAACGGAAACGTCATTTATAGGATCACTTTGTTGTTCTTCTGCACGTTGTTCTGTCCGTCTGTACCCATTTTGCTCAGAAAAGCATGGAGGTATCAAACTGAAATTAATATCAAGTACTCAGGTCGGCTAACCCTTAGAGCAGGGATTCCCAAAGTGGTCGATATCGACCCCTTGGGGTCGATATCGGTTTCCTAGGGGTCGACATAAACGAAAACTGATTATGGGGGTCGACGAGGTCTAAAAATCGACCCCTATTAAATTAACACAAGTTCTTATTTAAAACTTTCAAGATAGGTAGGTAGGTACTGTATTGTTTATGTTGTGTTACGTGTACTAAGAATAATTAATATTTATGTAGGAAATAGCATTGTTGTAGTAATATAAAGCCTCAAGTTCGTACAAGATGAAAAACTCGGCAAGTCAGTGTGGACAAGTTTGTGCAAGATAATGAGTTCGAGCGTACGTCTTTCAGGCGCGTTTTGACTTGCTCTCTATTTGACGCTTGCGCGATTTAACACGAACGAATTCATGATCAAGTTGCAAGTCCAAACATGTTCCTGATATTTTACTATTTAACGAGGTTGCACTTAGGTTGAAAGTTCATTTGCGTTTTGAAATTCGTTGGAGCTTGAACGATAATAACTCATATAAGTACTCATTTATTTCAAGAGATTACAAAGTTATTACATAGCTAAATTAAGTGAAGTAAAGTGACTGAAAAATAATTTACAAAATGCTGAGCTCCCTACGCGAGTTAATAGCGTAACCACACAATATCTGCAGTTTATGAAAAATTAACAGGGTAAGTACCAAACAGTTTTTATCCGGCACAGCGCATCAGCATTGCCCCACTGCACACTGTGTGATAGTGATCAGTTGAGCTATCTGTAGATTGTTTGCAACAGTTTGCAGTTGCCTCAGTTGTTTCAATTGTAAAAATTTACCAGTAAATTTAACAGTTTATTAGGTATTGTTTTTAATTTAGGTACTTAGTTTCTTATTTTTTTATTTGCAGGATTACTGAGAGTTTTATGATGGCGGACACGAAAAAAAAATGCAGACAATACAGTTTGGACTACTTGAAGTTCGGATTTATTGCATCTCCATCAAATCAACACTTGCCGATGTGTCTCATATGTGAAAAAGTATTCAGTAACGATGCCATGAAGCCTTCAAAAATGGATGACCACTTATCGAGAGTACATGCTGACAAAAAAAGTAAGCCCTTGACATTTTTTCAAGCACTTAAAGAAAAACTAGACAAAAGGCCATCCATAAGATCGATGTTTGCGTCATCATCTATTAAAGACGATGATGGTTTACGAGCGTCCTATAATATATCTTTACTAATAGCGAAGTCGGGGAAACCCCACACAATTGGAGAGCAGCTTATCTTACCAGCCATTGCGGAGGTCCTTAACAATGTATTGCACAAACCCGCACATGATATTTTAAAGAGAATACCTTTGAGCAATAACACCGTTCAGAGACGCATAGACGAGATGGGACGCGATGTGGAAAACATTTTATGCAAGTTCTTACAGACCAACAGATTCTCTCTCCAGTTGGACGAGTCTACATTACCCGGCAATGAAGCTCTGTTGTTAGGATATGTTCGATATATCAAAGATGAAAATATGTGCCAAGAACTGCTTTTTGCTACATATTTAGAGACTGATACCAGAGGAGAATCAATTTTTCAGGCCGTGGAACATTTTTTTACTGACAAAGCTATTCCATGGAAGAACATTGTTTCTGTTGCGACTGATGGTGCACCGTCTATGGTTGGTCGTCATCGTGGTTTTATAGCTCACTTAAAGCGACAACTGCCTGATGTACTGGTCATTCACTGCGTGATTCACAGGCAGCATTTAGTAGCAAAAAAGCTGAGTCCTAGATTGCATAAGTCTTTACAATATGTAATAAATGCTATCAACAAGATTCGAAGCAATTCTTTGAACTCTCGGTTATTTGCTCAGCTATGTGAGGAAAACGACGAAGTCTTTACTCGATTACTTCTTCACACTGAAGTTCGCTGGCTATCAAGAGGCTCTTGCTTAGAAAGATTTTCAGCCGTTTTTGAATCTGTGTTGGAGTTTTTACAAGAAAAAGATCCGAATTTGAAAGAAAATCTGAACAATTGTAAAACAGATATTTATTACTTGACTGATATCTTTGGAATGTTCAACAAAGTTAATTTGCAGCTGCAGGGTGACGATCTTAACTTGATTAAAACAAAATCAATAATATCGGCCTTCGTGGGTAAACTAATCCTTTATAAACAAAATTTAGGCAGAAAAGAATATTCGCAGTTTCTGCATTTGTCAAAATTACCAGAAACGCTTCAAGATGATGACATTTTATTATATGTCACTCACTTGGACGCATTACACAAGGATTTTACGGAGAGGTTTGAGGATCTTTTAAATTTACAAATTCCTCAATGGATAATAAATCCGTACAATACCACAGCCATAGAAGAAGCCAATGTGATAATGCAAGAAGAGTTGATTACCATCAGCACAGACGAAGAGCTTAAGCAGAAGTTCAACCAAGGCTATCAGAAGTTCTGGTTGCAACGCAACATTGAAACACAGTATCCTACATTGTGGAACATTGCTGAAAAATACCTTATCGCTTTTCCATCATCTTACCTAGTTGAAAAAAGCTTCAGTGTGGTAACAAACATTTTGACGAAACAAAGAAACCGTTTGAAAATCAACGAACGTGGAGATTTAAGGCTGCAACTCACCAATATTGAACCGGATGTAGCTAGATTGGTAGATAGTCACCAGGTTCATCCATCACACTGAATGTTTTATTTTCTCTTTGCGAATTAATACTTTTTTAAATATAATTTCCTACCTACTTAAAATTCTTTAAGTACCTAATTTGTAATAATCGTTATAAATTAAACTTGATATTTACTGAATTGTATGTCTTTTTATTTTGTTAAATTTTGATACGAAAATGAAGTCAATTTTACTCACTTAACCAAGTGCAAAGTTTTCCAATTGGTACCTTAGTACCTAGGTATTTTGTGTCAATAGGAAAAAACTAAAGATAGGCCCCCTTATTCATAATAGTCTGCTAACTTAAAGCATTGCTAATTCTCACTCTGTCTTCTTCTATTGACCTAAGTCAGAATGAAAAATAACACACTGTAGCAGCTGTTTTAAGTTAGCGGACCATTATGAATAAGGGGGTTGATCTTAAAAGTAGGTAATTTGGCCATGGGGGTCTGAGGTAACAGTTCATTTTGGAAAAGGGGTCACTTGTCCAAAATAGTTTGGGGATCCCTGCCTTAGAGCATATGACCGTTTATGTCGCATATTTAGCGGTTTCAAAAGGTTCTCAAAAGTTATAGAGTTATTCCGTTGACCTAGAATCATGAGATTTAAAAGTCTGACAGCACATGAAAAGGAAAAAATCTGAAAACCGTAAATATGAAGTTTTATAACAAAATACCTACAAGTTTATACGGAACCCTCGGTGCGCGAGTACAAATCGCACTTGTCCGGGTTTTGTTTCTGATAACTCCGTACTCAAATCAAATTAAATAATTTATTTTTGCAAAAAACTCTGTTACAATGGTGTTATAACATTTTAAATGTTTCAAGTTATTCGGTTTATCTCATTTTTCTCTACGATCTTTCGTATATTTGTGCACATCTTGCCATGGATATATGATCCGGCTGGTATTTTCTTTATACGCCAAGTTTTATCTTACATAATCCTTCCCATTTGGGTCAAGGGATCAACTGTCAATAACACAGATTTTCCTTTACATATTCTATTACAATGTCATGCGAATTTCCTCTTTACATTGTATTATAACGGATCATCTTTCTCCATTAAGGTCACGCAGCTTACCATTATCAAATATTGTTATCTAATCCGAAGCAGTTAGGCGTTATCTACAAAGGAATAAGGAAGGTTTCTATCTAACATTACGCTTGGAAAAATTTTATATCATTAGGAGGAAATTACACCCTACAAAATAACAGCAACAAAAAATAATTAAGGACTTTGTAAACTCCAGAGGGTCTAAAATGGAAGCTTTATCAGAATCATAATATGGAACACATTAAAAATTTAAAATGATTAAAATGGTCTTTAAGTTTATATACACAAAGTCAATTTTAAGGCTTTTAAATTTTTATCGTGATTCGTATTATGATTCTGATATAGTGACGAGTGTAGTACGACTGAGTGTAGACTTAATATAATTCAATAATTTTGGTACTCAAAACTGGCACTCACTCACTGGCAGACCAGATAATGTTTAGCCTAAACACCTGGGTCCATCATTATCTGCGTGCCTTTTCCAAGCAAGCTGAATACCAGTATTTTACATGGCGCAACTGCCTTTCTGACCTCCACAGCCAAGTTAGTATTGGGTATTATGATATCCTCTTTTAGGACTTCTTAGCTGATAAACACCTGGGTTCAAAAGCATTACATTTTGCACCACAGTTCCTTACACTTCCTTATACATAATACGTAGGTGAGCAGTAAGGAAGTGTTTTAGAAAATTAATTAACTAAAAGGATTAAATAAGAGATTAAACTTGTACGGAAGTTCACCTTTTTTGATGAGAAAACCTATCAGAAACTTGGCTTGTAATCAAGTGCACGGTTGGCGCAATGGCTGAGCGATTGACTGCTGCGCTGCGTGTAGCGGGTTCGATTCCTTCACGGAACAAATATTTGTATGGCCTACGGGTAGTTGTTCCGGGTCTGGTTATTGTGTGTGTAAGTTTAATTATTTGTAAACGCACCCACAATACAGTATAAATTTATAGAGGGGCAAGATTAAAAAAAACCATTCCTAAATATTGCCCATAATGTTCATACTGATATGCTATCTCAAGCCTGTGCGAGAAACTCTGTGCGAGAGAGTGGCTGCTACTCTGCCTAACACATCATCCTCATCATTTCATCCTAGAATCACGCACTGTTGCATTTAGGCTTCCCCTATCTGCACCATGTCTTCTCGGTTCTGTGCGTCCCTTATCTATCTATCTAAACCTATGTCTGTAGATATTTAAAAACGAAATTAGATTGTTACATGGTAAACAAATGTAAGAATTAATGAGTGATTGAAACCTTACACTACGTCACACCATCAATAACATTACATTAAATTACAAAAGATCAAATATAATCGCAAATAATCGATATTAAACGCATTCGATTCAATGATAATTGGACAAAGCTGCGATAAACGATTCGATTACCATTCGATGTACGTAGTCAGCATTCCACTCGATATTTTCAATGGTATTTGTTTTAAAAACGTTCGTTTGTATAAATGTAAATTAATGTATTCAAACGTTTGTGCACTTAAATTCATTCTGTTTGTTTTAATATCATGTTTAAAACATACAAACGAATTGTGTAGAAAATGTAATGCGTTTTCTAAATTTGTTTCTAATCTAAGTAGACAGAAAACTGCGTGAGCCGTTGTATTATTATAAAGCCAACTAATATAGAAACATACCCCACTTTTTACTATTAACGTCCCATCATCAACTGCCTAGCCTTTTCCCAATTATGTTGGGCTCGCCTTACACAGTTTAGCTGAATGCAGCTGAACATCAGTATTTTACATGGAGCGACCGCCTATCTAACATCTACAGCTCAGTTAATAGGTAATACGATTCCCCTTGGTAAGACTGCTTGTCAGAATTTCGGCTTTACGATCCCAATTGCCAAAAACGATCCATTAACTCTGCAAAATATCGTTCACTCATCGTACATATTACAGTAATTTGCACTTTGATTTTTATCCGGCAGCGATGGTAGTAAAGAAATGTGATAAAAAGCTTTCCTATCCATATGAGCTTCACTTTGTCTTCGTCAGCCGTATCTTTGATAAAACGCTCAGTGGAAATAGGAAGCTTTAAAAGTGTAGATAAGCTTGCATAAATGACAGTTCGCTTCTTTTACAATTTTGAACTGCTTGGCCTATTTATGAATAGAGCCATCATAGCAATCATAATAGTTAGTGGTAGAAAATAAACTCGAAGTATAAGTATAAGCTTTCAACAAAAGAAAAATCTGACGAAACAGTAAATTTTTATGATTTTAGCCAACACTCGGCCCGCGTGGTCAGTCCCGGTCCACTCTCTCACATAGAGAGGAGGCATTCCTCTCAGCAATTGGGACGTTGTAGGCTGATTAATTTGACAGCCTTTTCCCAACTATGTTAGGATCTGCTTCTAGTCTAACCGGGTGCACCTGTATACCTGTATTGTACATGGAGCGATTGCCTGTCTGACCTCCACAACCCTGTAACGACTGTCAAAGACCGACAAATGACAGCCGGGACCAACGGCTTAACGTGCTTTCTGAGGCACGGAAGAAACTCGGTATGATGGGTCACCAATCCACGTAGGTACTAGGCAAGCACGGCTTAAACTAAACATCGACCCAGGCGTCTGTTATTATTAGCCACAACCATGAGCTCCTCGAATGCGAGCTGATTATGTTAATTACATATGAACAAATAAATTATATGGTCCATGACTTACCACGGAAATATTATTGCCACCAATAGTACCCTATAGGCGCAATATTTATGAATTATACCGAGATCAAACTTGCTAAAACCGAAGTCCTAACTTTGCTTTACAGATATAGAATAAACCTTTCAACTGTGTAGAAACTCTAATAAATTACCTATTTTCAAACAAATCGAATATACCCTGTCTGACGCGTCTATTCGTACAAATCAAAGTCTACTACTAGTTAGTCGAAATCCTAAGGACTAAGTAGCCTAGCACTTAAAGTTAGCAACTTTGGCAAAATTACCAAATGTTTTGCAATATCAAATGGGTTCAAATTGGTCCTATTTATTTAGGATTTACACTACATTTTTAATGATTCGAAACAATTTGCTCTAGGTTTATTTTTCTTACAATAAAACGAATTAATTCAATTAGAATTCCCAGTGTAGCTTTAGTTTAATTAAGGTCTAAAACAATAAAATGATTTTAATTGAAAATGTTCAATTGTGTGACTGGAATTTTAAAAGTGGAGACGCATGGACAATTATAAAATAAACTTAGACTGTAATAATGGTAATAGAGCAATAGTAAAAATTCTAATTTTTACTAGACTGTGTTGAAATTTTAAATTAATGTTACTGGTGTGCTAGATGTTGTTTAAATACATATTATTTAAATATTCGGATTTTTCCAAATCATCATAAATAAGAAAGTCTTGTAATAACTTAAAGTTATCGACATTATCAAATTGAGGTAATATTCATAAAAAATGTGTTACTTCGAGTTTTTATGTACAGTCACCAAAGGAGATAAGTAACCAGAGTCGTCGGATATAGTTGAAGTTTATTATGAAATCGATGGATGTTTTCGAATGAAATTTAATTAGATAAATGAACTGTTTGTGTTCTATTAACTAAATTAAATTTTATTCGAAAACATCCATCGGTTTCTTACTAAACTTCAACTATATTCGACGACCGTACCTGCATACACGTAGTACAAATCATTGGTGTTAGCTAGGTACCTACTTAAATTATTTTATAATATCTTTTTTTGTATTTTTATTCTATTGTTGATCTAGGTCGCAACCGCGATTAATGCGCATGAGGTCCGAGGTTCGATTCCCGGGTCTAGGAAAGTGTTATTGATTTTCTCTATGAGGAATAGCTACAATAGCAATAGTGAGAACCAAGGAGTCTGGATTTGTGCCCGGTTGATGGCATTAGGCTCACCTCCTATAACATGGGACTTAACCACGACTGCAGGCGTGCGTGTACTACTATTAGTTTCACCTCTGCCTAACCCTTCGGGAATTACAGGCATTATATTATGTAATGTTATGAATTATCGTCAATTTTCTTACCAGACATATATTACATACAACGGATTTTGATACGAAGAATGTTTCCCGGAAGGTTTAATTAACATAAAGAAATAGTCAAGACATTCGTACCATTCGAAGCAGGGTTTGTTGCTGTAAGTAACATTTTAGTTCATTAATCACAAACAGACACAGGTTGGCCGAAGCAAGGAAAACCGGTTTAGGTGGAGATTCATAGATGACTCTGCCCTGGAGTGTAAATGTGGTGTTGCCCCACAAACGATGGGACATTTGATACCGTGTCCTGCCTGCAGTGGCGTGCAGTGGTTCCTCTGGTAAGGTAGGCCACACATACTGAACTACTGACACCCAAAACAAAAAACTCGGCAACATCACAGCGTCGCTCTACTTAGGATGACCCTCAAAGTATATCACATCTATTGATATATTCAGTCATCCTTCCGGGCCCCCCGCACCCGCCCCTGGTATTTTTAGTAATCTTATGAGAAACAACGCCATCTAGCTTAAATATCAGAAATTTCAATGGCATTCAGTCAATACAAAAACGAAGGTTGAAGCTTCGTTAAAAAAATCTTAAAAATAAAACAGAGTGCGCTGTCAACAAAAAAATAAAATTACCTTAAATTACCATGGTATAGTTTAGATTTTTGGAATATTAGAAAAAAAACATTGAAAATAAGTCTGTAAAAACCAAAGTTATAAATACAAGAACTCACCACATTATTCAAAGTTCAAATCACGATTTTCTGACAATGCAAACAGAAGCAAGATTCATTTGAAATGACGAGTACGAGATGAATTTTGGGTTAATTCTCGTAATTCGGGTACCTACACCTTTAGACACAATTTGAATCTTATCATTAAACGATTGTGAATACTTACTGTTTTTAACTCATAACTAACTCACATTATCAGCGCAAACTTCACAACAGAACACCATTTTTAGTAAATAAACAAATACAACAAATAATATTTACACTACTGTACGTTTCAATGCGAATTACAACCGTCAGATATTATAAAAAGCAAAACATTCAAGATCGCGAAATAAATTTTGCTTGTCACATGAAACAAATATGGCTTACAACTTTCTAAGAAAAATATAATTGCTACTTTGTCGATAAAAAACACTACCAAATATAATTGCATCACTGCATACCGTTTTAGCCGGATAATACTTTGTGGCCAATCAGTGGCCAGCTACACTCGCAGGAGTTGAGCCCCCAATCTATCAATGATCTATACATGTGTGCCGTTCATACACACGAAAATGTGCATCAGTGTGCGTAAATTTATCAATGGAAATTAGGCCGGCGGCGTCGTTGCCTAGAAGAGCCGGGAGCGAGCGTCGTAGTATTTTTATCAGTTACGTCACACGGGCGCGACAAGTTGCTATAAGTATTTTAACAGGAGTTTTAATTATTTTTTTAAATATTTTGCATTATTTTATTACATAGTTATAATAAATGCATTTGTTGCGTTGTTGGTAGGAATGGTAGGGTAGGCTAGGCCTAATTGCCTCTATGGACGGCACGCCCCTGCCTGCCTGTCCTGTAGCTTGCACATCACAGGAGCTGATGGACGCTACTGGGGGGTTACTATGACGTCTTAAAGCAGGAGTAATTCCAGTGTGGAAAAGAGGCAGAGCTATACATGCGCCATCTCTTTCCCACACTGGAATTAAGACGTCATGGTAGGCCACCTGTAAGTGTCAAATTCGTCGCCAAGTTTTGCGCTGACTCAATTTGAATTGTTATCGACACGCCAAGAAGATTAATGACAAAATTAGTCGTTGATTTCGGAGCAAGAGATCGAAAGTATACTACGAGTAGTAGGCTAGCCATTCAGTTTATTTCCAACCCATTTCCCCGAAACGCGCCTTACTCTATTTATAGTTTGAAATAATCCTCCTCTAATTTAACAAAGTTTGACGTAACAAATTCTCAGTTTGGTTTAATTAATCTCATTAATTTTAGACAGTGGTAAATCGGTACGTGTCATGAATCCCATAGAACCGGCAAACTCTGAAACGTCCTGTTTTTCCGGAGGCCACTCATCTAATATCGTCTGGAAGTTTTAAAATACTGTTGAAATGTTTTGTTGTTTTTTCTCAGACCCCCGGCGAAGTTGTACCTTTGTAAAGACCTAAGTAAAATACGATGCTACTGATTATACAATTTGATTGAGCCTCTTTTTTAATTCAATTAGCTTGAGTTGAAATCCTAATCCTAACTAATATTATAAATCCGAAAGTAAGTTTGTTTGTTACCTTTTCACGCCTAAACCACTGAACCGATCATCCTCAAATTTTGCATAAACTTTGTCGAAAAATAGTACGGAAAACATTTCAACAGTTCCTGAGGAATCCACGGAATTCGAAAAAATATTGTCGCTGAGTGACGAGAAAGTCGGGATAAGTTACAAAATGAAACTACAACGTTGAATGATATTTATTTTCTTCTTAGATTAACATAAGTATCCTCGACATAACGATCAAACAAATTGCAAAATTTCCACACTATTCTCTTCGTGAGGTGAACCATCTGGTATTTGGGTGTGGTTATTGATAGCGGACTCAACTGGTAATCACGCTTGGATACTAAGCTACTTAGGTCTTCTGCTGACTTCAACACGATTAGAATGGTGTATATTGCTATCTGTCAGTCCGTCATAACCTATTGCATCACAGTGTGGGGAGGTGCAGCTCGGACAAGTTTCTCAAGTTGGAACGAGCGCAAAGAGCTGTCCTAAAGGTGATTTCAAAGAAGCACTTTATGTATCCCACCACACAATTATACAAAGATGCAAATGTACTTACTGTAAGGCAACTGTTTGTGCTACGATCCGTACTGAGAAAACCCACCAGACCCAGCACGCCGAAAGAAAAAACCTCTTATTCTCACGGTAACGCATAAGACCGCTTTCGCAAGACGCCAGCATTATGTTCTAAGCTCACATAAAATATATATAACTATACACATTAGTAAATAAAAAAATAAACATAATTGAATTGGATACTTATAGGGTTAAAGCTAAAATTGAGGAGTGGATAAAAGATCAAGATTACGAGACAACTGAAAGTCTACTTGCCTGGACCTGTTGAATAATTGGTATCGATCACATTACAAAGAAGTAAGCTGCCCCCATTAATCCCATCCACTGACATAGATGCACACGCACTCAACACACCCCACACACCCTCACACCACACCGCACCACACCACACCACACCACACCACACCACACCACACCCCACCACACTACACCACATCACATTATATCGCACCTCACCACACCACCCCAAACCACTCTACACACCCCTGTCCCTTACACATGCACACACAACACTTGCACATGACACGACTCCCCACACAAATAAACTACACACATACTATTCACACATATTATAACTTAATTAAAAATACTAAATTTATTTCTATTAATATATTTCTTACCTTTTAGTCTGTAACTTATATGTAATTTGATTCTGCTAGTACACTCATAATTTGTTCGTCCACTATTTATGCGAAGACACTGCCTCCTAAGATACAGGATCTTCCTAGTCTAAGAGTCAGGGCTCAAATTTTGTATTGGCTGTACTTTACCCATCCCTTGTACACTACCTCTGTTTGCTATTTTTTCTGTTCCGTAATGACTGCTGTGTACTTTAATGTGTCACTTGAGTTTTGCTAGTAAAGACTATTATTATTATTATCTTCCACTTTCCCTTAGAGAACTTTAACGCATCTTTCTTGAACTTCACTGAAATTTTAACTTTTTTCAAAAAGGTTAGGCTACAGGGCAAACCTTTAACCCGATCGTCTTTGTTTTAGGCTCAAATTATAGGAGACTAAATTGTCCAGAGGAGTTATTCGCAAATGCAATGATTCTTTTTGCACCTTTTAGCTCTCGTGAATACGCGTTTTTTAAATATCATATCTTCACAACTCTCCGAGATTTAGGGGGATCGCACTTGTTCGTGAAATCGGAGCCTATACTGGAGCGAACGAAAAGACATTTCCAATGTCAAAACTTTTAACCACCTCTCAACTTTTGGCTCGAACACCACGGGCACTGTAACAAACCCCCGGGATATTTTCAATCTTACATTATGCAAAACAAAAGTTATTCTACATTAATGTTATGGTTATGTAGCTAACCGATGTTTTAGTTACTTTATCTGTTGTACCAGAGTTTTGAAACAACAAACTCTTCTCGCTTGCTTTTATCATTTATTTTTGTTTTCTTTATTTATGTTTCCGATCTGTTTAGTTCCTTGTACAAAATTAGCAAGTATACAATGTTTGCCAATTTACGTACTAAACGTCTTATTATATCAGATAAAGTTGAAATTGCATCCACTCAAGTGCTCGTTCGTCGGTGACTGTGTTTTCACAGTATGAATAAGCGAGTGAGCAATCGTCCAACCGATCATCACTTAACAAACAAAGAACAAGCAGCTTTAGACAAACGAATAAAACGAACAGACGTTCACCAAAGTTCAAGAAAGTCTGTTTTTAATTTTTGTCGATGCGGAATTTGATCGAGGCACATGGCTTGTATGATAAATAAATTAAATAATATGTCCCATCGAAAATTTAGCAGAATTTGCGATTAAATGCCCCTTTTTGTCCACAGCCGCAGTGGTGATAGCATTCTTCGTGTGCTGGGCGCCGTTCCACGTGCAGCGCCTGTTCTTCATCTACGGCTACAACTTGCCGCAGTTCCACGTCATCAACGAACATCTCTTCAACGTTGCTGGAGCGCTGTACTACGTGTCGGCGACTGTCAACCCAATACTGTACAATGTTATGAGTGGCAGGTGAGGGATTGTGCATTTTAAGATGATTTCCAGGACTCTTTGAAAAAAACAGAATAGAATAATAATGTTGTGCGCAAGGGTAGTGCCATATTTTCCATTTACTCTAGCTCTGAGCAGGTGCCCAGCGCCCTGCGGTCTTTGCGGCCGCTAGTTCCTTCAAGCTTCGTAGTTAGGGTCTGTCAAAAGATAACCTCACAATTCGAGTTCCCTTCACTCGCTCTTGCAGCCTATACAAGGTGTAACAAGACCCTTGGCTAAGCCGTCAACCAAGCATTATGCACATCGAATTATGTAACTTCACGCAAAAATTATAGCTGGGAAACGATTTCTTTTTTGGTGAAAAATCACGTTTTACGGTAGGACTCAATGAAACGGTATCAAAACATTGTTCTGAAATCGTTTCATTGATCCCCTGTCGGGGGTTGTGGAGTTGTTTAAAGTTAAAATCTTGCATTAAAAACATGTATTTAAAAAAAAAAAACATCTGAAAACACAAGTTTTTTATCTCTCTAACTAGAAGGTTCCCAGGTATGGTCTAGAGCAAAAAATTTACCGCAACGACGGGGAAAACAAGTGCCTTTTGGCTTCGTTAAGGGTCTTGTTACACCCTTTATACTTCACAAAGAGTCCAATGTCCTAAAATGCTAAGAGCAATAGATTAAAGACGTTCCTGCGGACCATCAGATACGAGAACGCAGTGCCAGCATTCAAGTCAAAACCATGGGGTCATGGTGACACACGTATGTCCGTGGTACCTACTATACGTTATACGCGTGCACATGGGCAAACAAAACTTTCCAGATGAATATTTGTTATCCGCCTATGATAGCAAGTTAACTTATCAGTATAGGCAACCTTCCGTAGTTTAATCAAACAATGGCGACAAATAACCTTCCTCACCTCCCAGCGAGGGACCATTGATACAAGTGCCTTGCCATTAATTTGCCGCCCACGTATTGATGGCCTATTTACTCTATGTGATCGGGCCATTGTCGAGCACCGACCTCTTGCTAAGAGGAAAATTATGTTTGTAGTCACAAAAGTCTAATAAAAAGGAATAAAGGCCACTTCATTGTACCTTCTATACATGATATTTAAAGATCAGTTTTCGTGTTTGTATTTTTGTTAACGTGTTGTTAGTATCTTAACTGCGTAAAGGTTTTTGATGCGATTTTCACCATAATTTAGAGAATATATTTCGAAAGGTGGTTTGATTTTTATTAAATTAATATTAAACGTACATAAAATAAATATGCATAAAATAAAGTCGTAAAAACCGTGCGAAACAGGTGGGTCGCTAGTGAAATAATACTGTCTGGAAAATACAACTTTTCACCAAAAGTTATTTTTCAACTGCAGAATAAACTGCATTCTATAAAAAACTTCATCTTTGGTTTTCTCAAAAAAAATATAAACTCGACATTTATTGCCGCATCCATCGTCTGTTAATGTCAATTATTTTCCGAGTTACGGCGAAAAATACCGACGATGAATGTAGAAAACGAAATACAAGTCATACCAGAATAACTTAGTAATATCTGTCAGACAGATATTCAATAAAACAATGTTCCCTTTAACTGGTATTTTATATAAAACTAGCTGTTGCCCGCGGCTTTTTTTTTTTTTACCGATGGGATATCATCAAATAACCCCTCCCGCTCTGGGCTGAGCAGGAGGGAGTGTCAGACTTTTACTGACTAAAACCCATCCATGTTCCTTCCTTTGCCCTTTGTGTTCCAGGGCCGCGGTATCTCTTTCGAACAGTCCCGCAACCCTGTTGCCCGCGGCTTGGCTCGCGTTTTTGTCGGAAATTATCCCACGGGCACGTTGTAAATAGCTTCCTATAAGTGAAAGAATTTTCAAAATCGGTTCAGTAGATCCACATATTACCCCCAACATACAATCTTACAAACAAATTTTACATCTTTATAATATTATAATATATTAGTATTAGTATAGATATGATCATAGTGAAGCACGTTTATCTCTCGCTGTTAACTGTAAGTTTTTAATTTGACAAGGTTACTTTTCACTACATAAAACTGATTACCCATGAAAAATGAAAAATAACGAAAGCTATCTATACAAATAAATAAAACTGAAGTGTCTGTTTGTAATATCAAAATAACAACTTTTTCCAAGTGGGCGTGGATGGCCAAATCCGAAACTATGAGGAATAGCGAAAAATACTGAAAGAATTCTCGAGCCCGATTTTGATGAAAACTAAAACTGCATTATTGGATTTTTGAAAAACAATATTCCTAGCCAGGAATCGACACCATTGATTTTGGAAAAAAAACAATGATGATGTATGTATGAATAGATGTATATATAATTTCATGCGGACGAAGGTCGCGGGCAACAGGTAGTAAACTAATAAAGAAACATATCAGATATCCAGTCGAGCTCGTGGCTTAATAATAATTATAAGAGCCGCAAGGTCCACGCGTGCCAAGGTCAGTTAGTGGACGGACAGTTTGCGGAGTCTCGATATAATCGGTCTTCTTAATCGTGTGGTTAGTGCCTAACCTGGTGTCGAGAGTTTTTAGGCCGCCCATAGGCCCCTGACTTGGCTTTACATGCCGTCGAGAAATATCTCTCAGGCATAGTTGGTTTCCTCGCGATGTTTTCCTTCACCGAAGCAAGTGATAATTATACAATGCGCACATGAAAAATCTGAGGTGCGTGTCTTGGGTTCGAACTTGACAGTCCAAGGGTCACACCACTAGGCTATTACTGCAAATCTAATAATTATAATCGGTAATGAATGATCACCCACCATTAATTACAGAACGGGACTACCCGTGCCTAGGAAAGCACGTTAAGCCGTTGGTCCCGGCTGTCATTTATATATTTTTGAAAGTCATTACATGTAGTCAGTGCACATTGGCCCGAAATTCTGACAACCAGTCTTACCAAGGGGTATCGTAATACCCAGTACTAACTGGGTTGTGGAGATCAGATAGGCAGTCGCCCTACATAAAATACAGGTATTCTGCTATATCTGGTTTGATTGAAAGCCAACCCTAACATAGATAGGAAAGCCTAGGCAGGTGCTGAGTAGATATCCCGTTTCATGTACCTACTTATATTTGTTTTCTTACATCTTGAAATAGATATTGATTATAATAGGATCAGAAACACTGAATCGGTAGAATAACCGAATAACCACCTCTATAGAGCAATGTCATGCAATAATACTTGTAATAGTATTAAGGGAATTTGTTACTACAGGTCTCGGCCCCATAACAACCTCGCCTGCGGCTCGGGTGTGAAATCCGCGTCGACTGCAATAACAAAGTTTTCCAACTTATAATATATATTGTACTATATCTCGGCAGTACATTCCTGAGGGATATCTTCGGACCTACATGCGGGTGAAGTAGCGGGTAGAAACTAGTCGAGTATAACCTCAAGGAAATAGGTGCTACCAATAAGGTTACGGTTACAAATTAACTATCCACTAAATGTTTTGAAAACAAGTACTGAAATATTGTCCGTATCCTGAATTCCTGATACAGCTCTAGTAAATTGTTTCTATTAAAATTAAAAACATTTGTTCTACGAGTTTGTTCCTGTTTATTAACCAGAACAAAGTCGGAACTTTTGTCGCAATTTATAATAGTCAAGAGTACAATAACAAGCGGTGTGGGTTCCGTTTAAAATAGTTTAGTACTAAAAGTTAACATGGTTTCCGGGATATGTTAACCGAATTTCGTATTACGATACATGATATTTAGGTAGGTATGACTCTGCTAACCGCTATCCTATGTTTTTGTTGTTTCCTTAGTCGCATTTTAAAACGAGTAGGGTCTTGTTTTATATTCTGACTAGGTAAACAACAAAAAGTTTAAGTCTTGATATCCAGGAAACGTCATTATCATTCTCATCACCGCTTTATTTAAAAAAAAAAAAAAGGAACAGTATTTATTAGACTGGCAACACAACAAAAAATAAAACAAAATTAAATAAAAAGACAAAAATATAAAATTATAAAATAAATAAAACGACATACAATAAACTATAACGGTCCTGTGCGAGGCTAAAAAGCAACCGAGGCAAAGTCTCAGCATGGTCAACGTGTCCAGTAAACGTAATAACCGCTTTTCATATTACATTAAATGAAGCGCACATCAAATTATACCTTTTACATAAGTACATGAAACCTGTGCATGAAACAGAGAAACAATAATTGATATTTTTTGATTTAGTTAAACTTTTTTCTGGCTTTGTAGTCTGGGACTCTATATGGTTAAATATTAACCATAATATATCCTACCATCACGCCTTTATTTTCCTGAAGGTTTAGACGGACTCATAACTAAAGTGCACAAGAGAACCTTGTAATAGTTAACCCACATGAAACGACCCCTTGACGTCATCTCTCCAACCTCATTAGCTCAGCATTAAGCGCGAATGCTGAGCTAACGAGGTTGGGGACCACACGATCCACGAGCCAGTCAAAGTGGTTAATTAAAATTACCAAATACCAGAACTATACTCTCTAGTACTTTTACTAGCTGTTGCCCGCGGCTTCACTCGCGTTTTGGTCGGAAATCACCGCACGGGCACGTAGTAAATAAAGCCTATGGCACTCGGAGATATTATAGCTTTATATTAGTGAAAGAATTTTCAAAATCGGTTCAGCAGATTCAGAGATTACCCCCTACAACCTCACAAACTCACAAACTTTACCTCTTTACAATATTATATTAAATTATTCATTCCAGTAATCAGTGCTAATTGCAACCCATTAGGCTAGACTCTAAGACTCGGAAATTCTGCATCAACTTAAAGCAGCCACAATTTGAAATGCCTGAATTGATTGTTGAGTTAATTTGAAAATTCCCTATTGTAAAATATATTCATATGGCATAGGAACTCTGCAAGTATCTGAATATGACTGACTCATCACCATCTATCTGCCTAGCCTTTCCCAAAGATAGGGTCGGCTTCCAGTCTAATTGGACGTAACTGAATACCAGTATTTTCATGGAGAGACTGTCTAACTGACCTCCTTAATCCTGTTTCTGGTAATATGATAGCTACCACTTGAAAAGACTGACAAAAAAATCTATATCGGTATTTGCGAGAGAGTTCTAATCATGCAAAATCTCGGTATTTTGTGAGGATCATATACTTACCTAGAAGGAATTCTAAAACGTCCGGAAATAAAAAATAGAAAAGTAACACAATCGGTTATAAAATAATCTCTTTTAATAAAATCAAATTAGCAAAAAAGTATTAAAATCAGTAAAATTAACTGCACAATTTATAGAAATAAAAGCTTGTCTGGATTTTTCTTCAAAAGTCCGGGATTTTTCTTCATTAACTGGCTTTATTCCCGAAAAAAAAAACATCATAGATCAAGCAGGATCAAGGTCAGACAGGTCCCAACTTGAGAGCACATAACACACTAGAATAAGTGACTGATATTGTGGTGTACGAAATCCTAAACTGCTTTGACAGAACCTTACGTAATTAATAAAGTTGTGTGGTGGTAATCCGCTGGAGATTTATGTGGAAACGTTTCAGTGCGTCTAGATTTCGTAAGCTGCTTTGGTATTAGGCTGTTCCTAACTTTTTAGACTTTGTTAGTGTATGTGATGAAAACTAAGGTACAGCCTTCCAAGCAATACTTATAACCTTTATCCTACTTTGGGTGTATGGAGAACAGGGTGTAAATTTCTTCATCCCCCATAGAAACGGGAGGATCCTCCGACAGAGGGGTGTTGTGTCTGGTGGGCTACTGCCCGACTGTTGTTGTCAGGTTCTGCTGTATACTCTTAAGTCGCGGATAACTTTAATTGCGCGATGTAGGATTTCAATGAATTTCGATGTTTAGTTCTTCATCTGTGACATAGATGGCGCTTTAGTACTTTTTGTTCTATGTTGCTGCAGTATTTATATAGTACCGCTACACTACTATGTATTGACTAATGGGACATTGATTTGACGACCCGAATGGCGCAGCAATAGTGAGGCTGCCTTACGTTCTTCGGGTCCCGGGTTCGAATCCCGGTAGGAGCAAATGTTTGTGTGATGGGCATGGACATTTGTTTCCGAGTCATGGATGTATATATGTATAATAAGTATGTATTTACAAACAAAAAGTATATATTTATTATTATCAACTATCTGGTGTCCACGACACAAGCCTCGTTGCTTAGTGTGGCACCTAGATGGCGCTGTGTGAAATGTCCAGCGATATTTATTTATTATTTATTAGTAGTAGTAACTCATTGTAAGTCTTTAACATCACTCATCATAGTCTATTTTGCGTTAAAAAAAACCGGCCAAGTGCGAGTTGTACTCGCACATAGGGTTCCGTAGCACCAAACAATATAATAAAAATATTTTGAAGGTTCATTCATAAGTTGTATTGTTTTACATTCAACAGCAAAACTAAATTTGTTTTTCATAGAATGTTAATGAAAAAAAAAGTACTGCTGCAGTTTCATGAAAAAGTCCCATGTCTCAAAAACTAAACATCAAATCTTATTCAAACCAATTTTGGTTAAAAGTTTTATCTACGTTCTATCCTACATTTTTTCAGAATTTTCTTCCTCCTACTTTAGAAATTAGAGGGGGGATCACCGCCCGTGGCCCCACTGGTGGGGTCAGCGGGAATTGATTAAAATTATTAAAAAATCTTCCCGTTGACCCCACCAGTGGGGCAATGCCAGTGGGGTCAACGGGAATACACCCATAAAATTTTCTCAAATTAATTCTAAAAGCAACGACTACGCTTCCAGATTTCTGTTCACTGTTTGATTTCTGTTGTTTGCTATACAATGAAATCTGAAAGGTCATTATAAATTACTAGATACTCTATAGCGCTGACGACGACAGACAAGGTCTGTAATTACCTGACATCACACCTGTATTCGACGAGGGGAGAAGCAGAGGTAGTTCTCATCATCTATCTAGTTAGTAAACCCCGTTTCGTAAATAGCTTGGTATTAACGTGATATCACGCTTTCAGGCTCTATGTAACTGTAGAAAATATTTCATCTTACCATCTGATATGGTACCTCATTAAAAAGTACGCGTACGCGCAAATATTTACGGTCGCTGTTAAATTTTGTTTTCTGGTACCGTGCAATTTTTGTGAAGTCGTGGCCCAATTGTCTAATAAAATACCACAAGAAAAAGTGAAAGTTATTCAAAGATAAATGTTTTTAAATGCAAGTGTAAGCTAGTAAGCTTTCACCTTTAATTTTTTAACCCATGTATTTAGAAGATGTCTAGTGGTCGCAAGCGCGACCGCTGAGCATGAGGTCTTGGGTTCGATTCCCAGGTCGGGTAAAGAGTTATTGGGTTTTTCCATCAATAATTTCTGAGTAGCAGCCACGGTGTCTGGATTTGAGCCCGGTTGATGGCAATAGGCTCACCCCCCATTACATGGGTCTTAAACTTAACTGGCCAAAATATGTTGGTTTACTATTAGGTACACCTCTGCCATACCCTTCGGGGATTACTGACGTGATGTTATGTTATGTTGAAAGTATCATTAGTCTTACCTATGCGGTATCTGAGGTCCCAGATAAACCTCCATAGTTCAATAAGATTCTTTTATTTGATTAAACATGTTGTGTATTACAAGAGAATGCAAGGTCATATCGCTATTCATACGATTATTTTTTGTTTTAGGTAAGTTATTCATTGCAATGTGTTCAGGAGAGCAAAGTATCGAGATATCCAACCACACACATACATTCACACACACATTACACATACACACATATACAGCGTGTAACAGAAAGGGTATAATCATATGGAATACTGTGGTACGGACCATCAAACTGAACAACTTTCTCTATGGGATCACCATCGAAATCGTAAAAAAATAATCAGCTGCCCCATACATTTGGGTCGAGTAGGTATTGAAATTTTGTATAGGACAGCTGATTATTTTTTTACGATTTCGATGGTGGTCCCATAGAGAAAGTTGTTCAGTTTGATGGTCCGTACCACAGTATTCCATATGATTATACCCTTTCTGTTACACGCTGTATACACACATTTCACACAAACTACACACATTTCAGTCAAAATTGTACCTTAGAAACAAGAGATAAGACATTTTAACACAATAGCAATAAAAGAAGACCAGACTATAGTTAAAGGCCTGGTCAGACCAGATGCGTGGCGTAACGTACACGTGTGCACGCGCGTGGCGACGCGCGTGCACCCCTGACACACCGGGTTACGCATACGTGTACTCTTACGCTTACGCATACGTGGTAGGCACGCAACGCACCGGTCCTTTGTGTACCCAGCAACTCTTGTGCACGATGTCCGACGAAGATTGGGTAAATGGACCAAGTAGTTCATCTGATGAAGAAGAAGCAATTACTGTATTACTGTTATTGTGACAGAATATTCCTGGGTGTGCCGAAAAACAATGGGTTCAGGTTTTATATGACATATTTTTTACTCTTTGTTTTTTGTGTTGTACAAACAATTAGTTTTTCTTTAATTTCGTTATTCATTATTAAAACCGAAACTTTTGTTTCGGTTTCACATCACTTACTATCATTAAAATTTGAAAACAAATACAACTGAATGCGTAAATCACGCGCGTAGTCACGCGCAGCAAAGATACGTGCGTGTTCAAAGTTGATCGGTGTGATGTCCAATACGGAATGCCATTGACTACAACATCATTACTGCACGCATCAATGCGACGTTGCCGTTCCGCTCTGCGTAGGTACGCAGCAATTTTGTCTCATGGGAGCTGCAATGCGTAGCGTTACCCATGTAGTCTACGCGCACGTTTACGTCACGCAAGCGGTGTGCCATGTCTCTATAAAGTTCCATATATTACAACGTCATGGTACGTGCACGTACACGTGCACGTCTACGTCTACGGATCCGGTGTGTTTCCTTTATCCTAGTTCGAAGAAAAGCCCATCTCTAAACCAAAAACCAATTTCAATCAATCAAGCCAGCTTATCAGAATCTCTGGACTAATGTCTCCCCCAGGTTGCGTAATAGCCTCATCACATTCGACAATTTATCTTCGACCAATGTATTTAGGCAATACGTGCCTAGAGTTGGGATTTTGGGCAAAAAGGTAGTTAGGTCAGAATCTGCGAAAAAATGTGGTTTGTAAGCTAACCGACGACGTAGTTTTATAGCCTTATTTTCGGCGTAGTTGGCTTAGCATTAATGGTTTTCTAAAATTATTAAACTTTTTAACATAAATTGGGAAACCCCAATTTATGTTAAAAAGTTTAATAAATAAGGAGATGAATGTTCTTACACTTAGCTTTATACTTCGGTATTCAAATTAAACAAAGCATATATTTTCGATACGCAGTTACAGTCTATCCCACATTACCTGACCCTTCTTCCTTGTAAAAGAGGCTTGGTAGGGCACTAACTGTACTCTACATTCATTGTGGTTTTGTGAATATTATTTCATATCCCTATAAATATTGACATCCTACTATTCCTACTTGATTACTTATTAGCAGACGCATAAAATCTCTAAGATTACTTCAAAACTTTATTAAAACCAGCTGTCTTGCCTGGCATTTTACAACTATTTATAAGATAACCTATCACAAAACCACATTTAGTATAAACTCCTGAAACAAGTAGGCTTTAGGCTGTCTAAGTTTTACCAAAATCACGACCTACTTTTAAATAACAATATGCAAATAGCAAATATTGAAATCCCTTATTGTATTTACGTTATTGCACGGTGGCCCCCGGCCATCGTAGGCGCGGGCCTGTGGACGGTGAGCTATGGGCTAGCTCGCCGTCCGTCCATCTTATGACGACAAGCCGTGTCGACGGCGCGTTCGTGTTCCACGCGCGCCTCAAAGAGAGTCAGCAAACAGGAAGGGGTCCGAAAGGACCGATGCCTGCCAGGGTTGCGGGACTGTTCGAAAGAGATACCGCGGCCCTGGAACACAAAGGGCAAAGGAAGGAACTTGGATGGGTTTTAGTCAGTAAAAGTCTGACACTCCCTCCTGCTCAGCCCAGAGCGGGGGGGTTATTTGATGACTTCCCATCCGAAAAAAAAAAAGACACGCGATTAAAAGTTTTTTGTCTTCAGTAATCAAGTATGGAGCACAATCGTGATTTTACATGTATTTCGTATTTTATTTATATGATCGGGGGGTGTCCCGCCCGCACGCGACTGTTTACGTAACTTTAAAATGTAGGACAACGCTTGTCTCGACTCAAAATGGCGTAGAAAATGAGATGAGACTGAGTGGAAAGATAGTGCTACGGTTACCGAGGTTTCAACAATGAGCGATGTGGTTTCTTTTGACACTCCTAATGAAATGTAGTGGCTAGAATGGCCTAGATGCTTTTAGCTGTAAACGGATCTTATTACTTAGTATCCCCCGCTGTATAGTTGTGCTCGATATACATACAATTCTTGGATTCATAATGGTGGGTAAGGTTGGGGATTGTCTTTTTAAACTTTACTTTGTTTTCTTCTTATTCTTCGTCTCTATCCTTTTCGCAACTATTTCAGGGTCGGCTTCCAGATTTACATGGAACGATATACGTAGGTATCTGATCTCCACAACCCTGTTAGTGGGTAGTCATTTAATTAAAACTGGTTGTCAGTTTTCGGGCCATTGACTACCCATAACGACTACAAATGACAGTCGGGATCAACGGCTTATCGTGCTTTCCGAGGCACGGAGGAAACTCGGTATGTAATGGGTGGTCACCCATCCACGAAACGACCTCAGTCGACCCGTGCAGTTCTTATCTAAAATCTATACTAATATTATAAAGAGGTAACGTTTCTGAGTTTGTGAGGTTTTAGGGAGTAATCTCTGGATCTACTGAACCGGTTTTGAAAATTCTTTCACTAATACGAAGCTACATTATCCCCGAGTGCTATAAGCTATATTTACAACGTGCCCGTGAGATAATTTCCGACCAAAGCGCGAGCGAAGCCGCGGGCAACAGCTGTAATAAATAAAGTGCTTTACTGCTATAGTAGTGATTGCTTCATTTTAGCCATAGAAACACGTGGGGACAATGTTATGACTTATATTATGACTTTCACGGACTAGGCTTTTGTTATTTCTTTGTTTGTCATTACTGGTATGTTCAAATTTTAGCTTACCCTATTTGAATTCTTTATTGAATTGAGAAATTACGAACACTAAAGCTCGTTGATTAATTTAACTGGATATAATATTTTAAACTTCATTTATAAACTACTTTTAGTATTCTTTTACTCCTTTGGCGGTCAAAAAGTCGCTCAAATAATTAGAATGCTATATTAAATACTTAGAACAGAAACATAAATTAAATAATTATAATAACAAGTTTATAATATTGCAACAGTATGATTAATCATTCTTACGACGACAGTGGCGTGTCAAGTCATAATATAAATAAATTGGTTCCTTAGCGTCGTTTAATAATATACTTCTTTATTGTTTCTCATTTAGAAATTGGAAACTCAGTAAATAGTTATTTTTTATCCAATGACATAAAGAAATACTCGAGACGAAAATTCAGAAGAAATATAATATTTTATTTGCAAGCTTAACGCTGGATCCGCTTTTTATAAAAGGTCACTGCGTAATTGAGTATATTCAAATTTAATTCTGCTGAAAGTTATTTGATTTCTTAGATGAAATAAAAATGACTAGATATTACCAGAAAGACTTCTTTTGACGAAGAATAGATCACATGTCAAAGGACTTTATGATTAAGCTCCACACTCCCCCCCCCCCCCTTTTTTTGCTTTATGCTTTTGGCTTTGATTTGACGCAGACAGAATTAATCAATTCTGTCTGCGTCAAATCAAGTGTAGGTGTGTAGGTAGTAGGTACAAATCGAACCGTAATGTGACTTAGGCCCGAACGTCACTAAAGCGGAGACGAGCGGAGCTGTGCGAAGCGGAGAGCAGAGGAAATGCGTAAAAGCTAGGGCGTACCCATCGAAGCTAAGATGTGCAAAGCGGTATGCCGCTCACAGCGCACTGCTCGCCGCTCCCGCGCACTGTCCTCGTCTCCGCTGGCCTAAATCTAAACAATTACACGAGACATTTCTTTTTTTTAATCTTCTTCATTAAAGGTATTTTTGTTCACAATTGCGACGATGTCAATCCCATCGTACTTTTACAATATTAACTTACTTCCAAAACTCATTTAGCTATTCAAAATAACATAACTGAATGAATGAATCTCCTCTCTTCTCTGCTCAACCTTTTCCACTAAAGCTAAGCCAAGACAAGAAGTTTAAATAACGAAATTCTATTTTATCTCCTCTCGTCACGTCTCCGTTTCGGTGGATTCTGGCCTTTAGACATGTCCCCGTCTCTGTTTTGCAGTTCGGGCTAGGTTATAATTATAGATTTCGGTCTTAGATTTCTCGACTCAGATTTATACATCTTTGATGTTGGCAGGAATTATATTGGCTCTTCCAGTGTTCCAGTTTCAAAAATTATTCCGAGGTTTTAGTGACTTCAATCCGATTCTTTTAAAACTTACATTAACCCTGATTTGTCGATAGTGTGAAAAATTCTTCCAATGCTTTTTAAGCTTGCGCACTATTAATCTTAGGTAGACATTTTCTATGACCTTTACAATAGGGTTTAAAAACTTTAGTTATACCTCAAAAAAGAAATGGAAAAAGCTTTTTAATTGAAAGGGGTTTGGGTAAAGTTGGCGTCGTTTTGAAGTTGAGCGGCCAGTAATGAAACTTAGATATTATGAAAGAACAGAATACAGCGATCAAAAGCTATTATGGACACATTTCTCTAAACCATATCGGAACTGAGATATTTGGTTTTGTATTGGTAATTGAAATCGAAGAAGTTATTATATGTTATTGCACTCTTTTAGGTGTCTGCCATATTTTTTTAAGAATTCTCAATAATAATGTTATATCGAGATGTTTAACAGTCCCAAATACATTATTTGGCAATCCTGATGGATCTTTGAATGAAAGGAAGGCCATAATCATACTAGCGGGCACATACATTTATTTGCAAAAAGTAGCAATTACTACTTTCAGAGAAAATCTTATAGCTTACACAAGTTATTAAAGCCTTTTTTACTGGTTTGTCCTGATGGCCACATCATAGACATATATGGTTTATATGAGGCTACTAAATCCGATGCGACAATTCTCTCAGAGATCTTTAAGAATCCATATGATCTCGTTCATTGGTTCTTTCATGAGGACGATGTGCTAATCTTAGACAGAGGATTCAGAGACTGCATCGAAGATGTGGAGACATGTGGATACCGTGCATATATGCCCTCATCTAAAGATGAAAATGAATGCCAGCTTACTACACAACAAGCCAACGATTCAAGAAAAGTAACCATGTGCCGTTTGGTGGTCGAAACCATTAATGGCAGATTAAAAAATCAGTTCTGTCAGCTTCGGTCTCAGAATTTTAATGTAGCTGCAAGTCATTTATTTGAAGAAATAAGAATAGCTGCAGCATTATTAAATGCGTTTGGGGTACCACTGACTGATCATAGGCTAACACAGGAAATAGTAAATCGTATACCTCACCATAGTCCACGGAATCAACTAGCCGAGTATGTCATTACGAATAATATGAATAGAAGAAGGGCTGATTTTGAATCTATGAATGCTGAAGTTCCTGGGTTGGATGACTTTCCTATTTTAAGTGAAGATGATTTAATTCTCTATGCACTTGGAACGTATCAAGTACAACAAGCTCGTAGCTACTACGGAGAACATGTAAAAAGTGACGGTTCATATGTGATTGAAGTATGCAGAGAACCCAATATGAATGATTTTTCGGTGGAAACCTATAACTGGATTGATCCGTGGCTTCTTAGAGGCCGGATCCAATCCAGACATTCATCTAGATGGACATATTACGTGTATATTCTCGTAGAAAGACTGGAAGGGCAAGATGCACAAGGGCTGGATGCAATATTGGGCCACTATTGCTCATGAATAATCGGGAAACGGACCTAAGGCTGCTTTGCGCATATAATGTCCATTATATGGTACATGGGATGGGGCAGATATCAAAATAATCTGACTCCGCCGGCACAATTTTTAGATACCATTATTCGACATGACATTGAGAACGAAATGGACGAAGAAAGTTAATAAATGTGTTTTTAAAAATCATGTAATAAATGCAATAAAGTATAATAATGTGTTTTTATTATTTCCTATGGCCCAATACTAACGTCACATTGACAGACGGTCGTGAAACAGTAAAGCCAATAACTAATATCAATCTTCTAAAAACATAACTAAGATTTTTTTCACGCAGGACGGTAATTGAAGTATTTATAGAGACTACATTTTTAAAATCTTCAAATTCAAATATCTCAGCTTTGATATCACTTGGGATACAAATAATTGAACATATATGTGTATTTAACACAGCAGAACAAAGTAACATGAAAATTATTGGTGGCCGCTCAAAAAAAAAATCACGCCACAAGTCCATACAAAGTTACTCAAACCCCTTTAGGTCTCGAGTTTTCTGGAGTGAATACGACTTCTAGAAGAATTATTTTCAGTCGACAGTAGGAAATATTATAGTTGGTTTGACTTAAAGCAACGATTTTTAGCATAGCTAGTTTAAAAACGAGAATACAAACAATTTACGCACAGCTTTATCATCGTAATGGTGCTAAGGAAAATCTATCGTTTACATAATTATTACCTTTATTTCGATAATTTTCTTAGCTAAAAACATTAACTTGCTAACGTTACCACGACAAAATACTACCTGAAACAAATACTATGAAATCACAACAACAATTAGGTATTTACTTATCTCAACGTCTACCCAAAATTCAAACTCAAATTTACAGTAACACAAATTATATGCTTCCTCTTTAGTTACATGACAAAATATTAATAAATGCCTCAGTGTTACCATGAAACTTCAAACCAAGTTTCACCGTTACTTATAGGAGATTATAAAACAATTAATTTTCAGAAACACCCTAACATTGAGCAAGCATTACATCAATTGTTTGTAGACTTGAATACATCTTTCAAGAGCATGTTAATAAAAGTTTTAGGCAATACTTGAGGGTAGTAGGTACTCACTAGATTAATAATTGTGGCACGAAGACCTTTAATTTTGATTAGTGGACTGTATGAGAAGGTTTGATTGTTTTAGAGATATCTAATAATTATGGTGTGAACTGGCTGAGATTCAGATCCTTGACTAGAACAGGCAATTTGACTCCACTAACCTTTAGCTTCACCCTTGTCCTGGCTTGGATCAAGCTTGCTGATGCAGCTTGCTGCCGCGTGGTTGGATGTGACGTCACTATAGGCTTCTAGAAAGTCTTTCGGGATCCGAATTGCAGGCACACACAAAATTGTCTAGGATTGTTCTGATACGATCAGAAGGCACTATATCACAATAGCAGATGAAAGTCAGGTTTTACAATGTGGTAATCGACACATCGGCGTGCACGGCAACGCGATCCTGCTTCCCTTTCGGTAGTCGAACGTCGACTCAGGCAGCACTCAGACGGCTGCTCATCGACGTCACCTCACCAGAAGTGAGGGTAGAAGGCATAAAACTAATGGAGCTTAAAACTACCTTAAACTAGACAAGGATCGAACATACCCCTCACCGAAATCACTATGATGATTTCCCCTAGAGTAAAAAAAAATACAACAAGAGATCGGGCTACGAGCCAGAGAAGGCTTACATCAGTGGTCACGAACCATGATGGAGCCATGAGGGAAAAAAAAAAAAAATACAAAAAAGGGGAAGGGACGACCCTATATAAAATTATGTTAAGTATAGAATAAAAACTAGAATAACTACCTACTTGAGGTAGGTTTTATAAACTAAACTACTAGTTAGCGTATGGTAATGGGCAAAGTTTGTTTACCGGTCTTTTATAGGTATTATTTTTTGTTCGGACAGTAACGACGCGAACAATATTGTCAACACCGGGATGAATTTTATCAATTCTTGCCAGCGGCCATTCGGATGGATGCTTGACATCAGATTTTACGAGAACTAAGTCTCCCTCCTTCAGATTAGGTGGTGATGAATACCACTTCGCTCTCTGTTGCAGAGTGTGAAGGTAATCATGAGACCAACGTTTCCAAAATGATTGTGTAATTCTTTGAAGTGATTGCCAACGTGACAACCTACTTAAAGAAACATCCTCTAAGTTAAACTCTGGAACCGATAGCATACTTTGACCAATTAAAAAATGACCAGCGGTAATGACATCAAATTC
This sequence comes from Eugnorisma glareosa, assembly GCA_947578425.1. NCBI lineage: Eukaryota > Metazoa > Arthropoda > Insecta > Lepidoptera > Noctuidae > Eugnorisma > Eugnorisma glareosa. The sequence continues at coordinate 9,077,625 of OX387960.1, read as the reverse complement.
ATTAGGGTTATCTGACATTGGACAAAGTGGGCGTGAGTTCATTATCATTTCAATTTTGCAAAAAACCGTTGATAATTCTTCAAACGTGAAGATCTTATCTCCGCAGGAACGAAAGAGATGATGCTTTGCGGATTTTATTCCGGCTTCCCATAAGCCACCCATGGAAGGGGCACTAGGTGGATTAAATTTCCAATTAACTGATCGCAATGTTAGACCATTGAGAATGTGGTCGCGGTTTCTTTGACTATTAAAATATTTACAGACTTCCTTCAGATGTTTGGAGGCTGCAACAAAATTTGTCCCACAATCCGAATATAAAGTATTACATAATCCTCGTCGAGAAACAAATCTATCAAAAGCTGCTAAAAAACACTCGCATGACAAATCTGATAAGACCTCCAGGTGCACAGCCTTGGTAGAAAAACAAATGAACAGGCATAAATAGGCCTTATAGGTCTTAGCATTACGTTTTTGGCTTTCCTTTACAATGAACGGACCTCCAATATCGACACCTACATGATTAAAAACTTTGTTAGGTTGAAGTCTACTTGAGGGTAACGTACCCATCATTGGTTGGCTTGAAGTCGGTCTAAATTTAAAACATTTTGCGCATTTTGACAACACCGATCTAATAACATTACGACCATTTATAATCCAATATTTCCTAGATAAGATTCCGTGCAACGTGCGCGGACCCACATGCATGTAAAGTTTATGATAATATTCTATTAAAATTAAAGTTGTATGACATGCTTTTGGCAAAAGCAAAGGATGCTTGGTATCATAAGGCAAGTCAGCCTGTGAAATTCTACCCCCCACCCTGAGGAACTTATTGTCATCAACGAAGGGTGAAAGTTTGCGTAAGGATTTTACTACGTTACCCCTTTTAGAAAGTATGGCAATTTCAGATTCAAAATAGTTCCTTTGAATTATTTTAATTATAGAATCATGAGCTCGAGCTAGCTCAAGGGTAGTGAGTGGCCCTGAGACTATCTGTTTCGATTTTAAATAGTCTAAATAACGGTGGTACCAGGCGATATAACGTTGTAACTTGTTAAATGAGGAAAATTTATTAAATATTAATTCTTCTAGATTATTTTTACAATTCTTCAAATTGTTGTCAGTAGCATTAAAACAAAAAGTGTCATAATTTGATTTTAATTCGGGCACTTTATTTTGGTCAGAAACATAAACCGTTTTAATAGGCCATAGACCACGTTCCTGATATAACCACGAGGGACCACGGATCCATTCCGGAGCATATTCCATAAATCGATCAGGTAAAGCGCCTCGTGAACAAATATCAGCAGCATTATTCTCACTACTGACATGATACCAACAGTTAGGCTCCAAGATATCAGTTATTTGACTGACTCGGTTAGAAATAAAGGTTTTTAATTTATATGATGGAGTCTGAAGCCATGAGAGAACGACACTCGAATCGCTGAGTGCAATAATTGGGGAATCTAATTCCTTTATTTTTTTTACAATAGAATTAATAAGTTTAGAAAGCAGCACGGCCGCCATAAGCTCAAGTCTAGGGATTGACAACACTGGTTTCATTGGGGCCACTTTTGATTTGCTTGTTAGTAACCGCACCTTTATATTACCCGCTTTGTCAGTGCTGCGAACATAAATACATGCTGCATAGCCTAAGGATGACGCATCACAAAAGGCGATGAGCTGAACCGAATTGAACTTAGATATTAAAATATGTCGTTCAATTCGCAACTCTGCAAGACAGGGCAAGGCTGAAAAGAATTTATGCCATTTTTCTTTTAATTCGGTTGGTAAATAGTCGTCCCATCCTAAACTTAACTTCCATAAATCTTGCATAATACACTTAGCAACAAAAGTGCATGGCGATATAAAACCCACGGGATCGAAGATACTCGCAAGTAATTTGAGAACTGATCGCTTCGTTGAGAGCGAGTCATTTAAATTATAATTGAAGGAAAAACAATCACAGCTAGGTAACCACGTCAACCCTAGCACTTTGATTGACGACGATAACGTATCGTCTTGAAAATTAATAGCAGATACCTGCTCAGTTGACATACGCGCGAGTAACTCAGAACGATTACTTGCCCATTTCCGGAGGTCAAATGCTCCACTTTTAAGAAGTGAGGTTAACTCATCTTGTAACGTGCAAGCTTCGTCTATCGTGGGACACGACCATAATACATCATCAACAAAACATCCTTGTAACAACACATTGGAAGCCAAGGACTGCGGATTATCATAAGCCAATTGATGTAACGTGCGAATAGCTATGAACGGGGCACTTCTAAGACCGTATGTGTTTGTTTTAAGTTCATAAATACGTATGGGTTCTGATGTTGTGTCACGCCAGAGAATATGTTGGTACTTTCTTTCTGACGGAATAATATTGATCGCCCGAAACATTTTAGAAACATCTGCGGTAAAACAAACATCGTATAACCGAAACTGACTTAGAATTTTAAAAATATCTGAATGTAGTTTTTGTCCGGTTAAAAGAATGTCATTAAGTGATAATCCGTTAGTGGTAGGAGCTGAACCATTGTAAACAACTCGCAAAGGTGTAGTTGTACTCGTGGGTTTCAATACACAATGGTGCGGAATAAAATATTTAGATGGTTCCGTACCCTTATAAGGTTCCATGTGTCCTAACGATTCATACTCGTTCATAAAATCACAGTAGGCCTGTTTTAAATCGGGTAATTTATCAAGTCTGCGCTCTAATTGAGTCATCCGCTTAAAAGCTGAATTGTAGGAATCACCCAAAGGCTCGTGGTTTGGTTTTAATAAAATAGGAGAAACGTATCGGCCCGTTTCGTCCCTGTAATGATTTGCAGAAAATATATTTTCAGCAAGAACGTCTTGCGGATTTAAGTGTTGAATTTCGCACGGCAAAGATTCAACGTCCCAGAACCGTTTGAGGGAGTCATTGAGGAGATTTTCCTCGACAGTAAACGTTACTGCATGCAGAGAAATAGTAGCAGCGGTTACGTTAGAATGGTTGTGCTCTGACATACAAAACCTTCCCGTAATCACATAACCAAAAATGCTACTTAACGCAACAGGTATATCTGAACCAAAGATTAATTTCTTTCCGTCGTAAATATACGGAAAAACATCACCCGCCAAAATAATATCTATATCTGAACGCCTATAAAAGGTAGGGTCAGCTAGAATTAAATTTCTATATTCATCAATAACGCTTTGAGGTAACTGTACGGTCGGCAAACCACCAGTAATTTTAGTAAGCACTACAGCGTCAATATTAAAAGATGGTTCGTTACTATGACGCGGTTTCATAGCGAACGAAGTCATACCATGATTTTTTACACTTTCGCCTGCGAGTCCAAAAATATCAAAATTACATTTACGAGGCGTTAACCCTAAACGTTGTAAACAATCAACAGAAATAAAGTTTGTTTGAGCGCCAGAGTCAATCAAAACACGACACGGCTGATAACAATCGGTTTTATCTAACACATGCACCACAGCTGTACCTAGTATAACTGTACCAGTAGTTGTGTGGAAAGAAGCGGAATGGCAACTGTTACTTTCACTCGGACCGGTAGTAGTCGATGTCGTCTGGGATGGCAATGATTTTGCATGAGATGTACTCGCGTCGCTGCCACTTGGGCGCGAACTCAAAACCGGTTTGTAATCGTCGAGATGCAATAACACGTGATGCGATTTCTGACAAACTAAACATTTAAACTGGCTTTTGCACTCATTAGCATTATGGTTTTGTTTTAGGCAATTATGACATAATTTAAGTGCACTAACACGGTTAATGCGCTTCTCAGTGGACAATTCACGGAATTTATCACACCTAAAAATCATATGTTTGCCGTCACAATGTAAACAAGAAGAGTTGATTTGCGAGGAAGTTGCATGAGTAAATGACCTAGTTTTTTCCGTCTTATTAATTGGTTGACGTTTATTTTGTTGCAAGTTCACTGAACTTGTATTAGTGTAAGAAATAGAGTGATCAAGTACTTTGATATGATTGTGTACGAAGCTGATTAAATCATGGAAAGTCGGAACAGATTTTTGATCCCAATTTTGTTCAAATAATTTTCTAGTTTGTGAATCTAAGGCACGTAGTGCAATATGACACATCACATAACTATTTAAATTTTCTATATTTAACGCTTGAATAGCTTGATAAGAATGCTCAAATGTTTCAATAAAGGTATTTAATTGAGCTGAAGACTCCTTATTTATCGGTGAGAAACCTAACATTTTATCGAGGTATCTACCCACCAACATACGATTATCCTGGTATTTGTCAAGAAGACCTTTCCAGACTAAATCATAATTACTTGCAGTAATCGGTAAACTTTTAACAATATTTAATGCACTGCCCTTCGTGCATGACAGAAGGTAATGGAATTTATCGATATTTGGTATATGTGGTTGGTTATGTACCAGTGAACAAAAGGTTTCGTAAAACGTGGTAAAGTTTTCGATGTTACCGTCAAATGTAAATAGCTCTAATTTAGGTAAACGCGGACTAGATTGAATTACGTTTTGATTTTCAAGCTTAACACTACCCGCAGCTTTATTAATTAATCTATTCGTAACTAATTTTACGTTGTAATAAATATCATCGAAACTTTTTATTTCCTGGGTTCGCACTTTAGCGTCCGGGTTTGATTCCAACTCCGATTCACATATTTTAAAAATTACTTTTTGAAATCGATCACGCACTTCGTCAATGTCCGAAACACGTAATAAAAGTAAATCCTGTTTATCAGGCGTTGAAATGTCCTTTGACATTTCATAGGCATATTGTAATTGCTCAAAGAGTACTTCCTTTTCTTGGATTAGGTATGTAATTGATTGCGATGATACATCTCTTTTGGGAGGCATGATTACCTTCAACGTTTTAGGTTGACAATATTGTTAATGTAGGTAGGTAGGTACTAGGTAGTACAAATTAGATACGTAGTTATTTAATGCAAGTAGGTATTTGGGATTGATGTTACGCAATTAATAGATTTAGGTATGTATGCAATGATCTGCACACCGGATAATGTTTACGTACGACGTAAAATATTAAAGAATGGAAACTATAAGGTGTTGAAAAAAGGTACTGGGAATCGAAATAAGTACTAAAATCCGGATCGAAGACCAAAAAATGTGGCACGAAGACCTTTAATTTTGATTAGTGGACTGTATGAGAAGGTTTGATTGTTTTAGAGATATCTAATAATTATGGTGTGAACTGGCTGAGATTCAGATCCTTGACTAGAACAGGCAATTTGACTCCACTAACCTTTAGCTTCACCCTTGTCCTGGCTTGGATCAAGCTTGCTGATGCAGCTTGCTGCCGCGTGGTTGGATGTGACGTCACTATAGGCTTCTAGAAAGTCTTTCGGGATCCGAATTGCAGGCACACACAAAATTGTCTAGGATTGTTCTGATACGATCAGAAGGCACTATATCACAATAGCAGATGAAAGTCAGGTTTTACAATGTGGTAATCGACACATCGGCGTGCACGGCAACGCGATCCTGCTTCCCTTTCGGTAGTCGAACGTCGACTCAGGCAGCACTCAGACGGCTGCTCATCGACGTCACCTCACCAGAAGTGAGGGTAGAAGGCATAAAACTAATGGAGCTTAAAACTACCTTAAACTAGACAAGGATCGAACAATAATTATCCATCAAATATTATATCTAACCTTTTGAACGCCATTGTCACATATACGTGACAAACAAGCCAAACGACGCACAAATGTGATAAAATGGCAGGTGAAATTGTGGCTTGGCGTGGAGGGCACGCGCGTGCGTTTATGCTCTGAATGCATGAATTGAGACTGTAGCAAGAGCGCGCGATGTAAAAATAACGTGAATACGTTGATTTTTGAATCGAAAAAACTATTATCCAATAGCATTTTAGTTATATAAATTCTGTGCAACAACGACAATCAGTATCATCCATAGAGATGAATAAACTCTTAACATTATGAAAATATTATAAAGGGCGTAAAAATACCCTTAACGAAGCCGAAAGCCACTTGTTCTCCTCGTCATTGTGACCATGACACAATGATGATCTAATTACGGAGATATTGAAGGTCAAAGTTCCAAATTTTAAACAAGTTTAAAAAAAATACTAGTTTTTGTTGTAATAACTTGGTTAACGTTATAATTATTGTGCTGATGGATGCATTGAATAGTACAGGGGTCATGGACGCAGATATTTATTTAAAGTAAACTTACAACATTCAAAACTTGTACTTTTTTGTAAACATGTGAACATGTTCGATCTTTGACCTCTGATATCCCCGTAACCGTTTCCAAGGGTGAAAAGGTGCCTTTCGGCTTCATTAAGGGGTTTTTACTCCACTTGTCACTTCGTTTTTCACACAATTTTTCGCCCTATTTGTTCTACTACTTAGATCAAATTAAATAAACGAGTGTCACTCAACAGACGTGTTGTTGGCCAACTACCGCAGCCAGTGCAATTAAAAATTAAATTCAACCTTGTATTATATTCTGATGCTATTCTACCAATAATAGCAAAAAATGAGCCTTTAAATTCTCCTCCCGTTTTCAACGCTTTCACCGTTGACAGTCATTGTTAATTCTATTTTTTTTCACTAATTAGTTCCCTTGATTGCTTTTTCATGTTCGAACGAAGTGTTTTATTTGGCGATCAAACAAAAGATTTTATTTAGAGCTTTTACGGTAAAAGCTTAATTTGGCGAGTTTTTTTGCTGTAGTTGTGGTATAAAATGTGTTTTACCGGCAGTATTTTCTGAGTGTTATTTTTTTATATATCAGGAAGTTAGGTAGTACCTAGCAATTACTGCTGAGTTATACGTTACTTCTGTGTAGACCTTCCTACACGAACTACATGATTACTGAAACCTGTTTGTGACTAATAGTAATAATGTAATTTATATCATCATTAGAATTTTAGACTAATTATTCATTATGTTATTTAATCATTTGTATGCCCAAGTGGCTGAGCATGGAATGAACATTATTAGTATATAATTATGTAATGAACACCTGCATGTTACCCATGATCACAAATAAACGATTTGATTTGATTTGTTTGAACTGGATGAGCAATATAGCGCTCTACCTCAAAATACCATTTCAGGCGCAAATGCATGGTCTGATTGGTCCTCACATGAAATAAACCAGGCAAAAAACCACTGAGTAGTTTTTCGTTGTTTCTTTCTTCTCAGAGTAGTCAAACAGGACACATCGAATTCATAAATTTAAAAGAAAACTGTTTGTACAAACGAATGTCATGCTGAAATAAACATCATTATCATCAGCCAACAGCAATCTGCTGCGCATAGCCTCTTCAATCGCACGCCACTTACCTCGATTATCAACAACTCTCGCACACCCTGCCACCCTGAAAGACTATACCACAACTAATGCCATGTCGACAACACTGGTTCTCTTTTGGATCACCTCGTCCCAGATTCGATCCTTCAGACTCCATGCACAATCCGTTCCATAGCTCGTTGAGCGACCTTGAATTTATGGACCAGCCGCACCGTGAGTCTCCACGTTGCGGCCGGCTCCGTAAGTCATAACAGGCAAGACTCACGCAACGAAAAGGCCCGATGAAGATTCATATTTTTTTTCGAAATAAAATTTTTATAGGTAACAATTCAGGTACATAAATTGTGACGTTTCTCGCTTTTATGAGCAGAAAAAATACTCTATGTAAATAACCGAGATAATGACGATTTTATACCTAATTATGATACCATAGTATTATATGAGTCAATCTTTTACAAATCATCTCATACAAACATCTCATTTTATAGATTTGTGTGTGCTATTTTTAAATTTTGAGTGCAATAAAGAATAAGACTATGAATACATTTAACACAGGTAGCAAAGTTTAACGAGATATTTAAAACTCCTCTTCATTTAAGTTTAACCTTCTGCGACTGAGGTGGTAGTCTATCGGACACCACCATACACAAAAAACGTTGCCAGATCGTAACATGGCGTGATGTAGCTCTGTCTTGCTCAGTACCTTCCCGTAACGGCTCGCACTAACGGTCAGTGAGGCGCGGGCGGCCCTGCGGTGTGCACGTTAGGAGTTTTCGACTTCCGGTGTCCCACAGACGTAAGTACAGCAATAAACGTTGATTCTGATAGACGTCACCTCACCAATATCGTTTTAGATTCATAGTGTCTGCTAGTCGTTTCATCAGTAAAATATTAATACTACCATAGTGTCTCTCAAACATAACCTCACATTTAATTGCCTTAACTTATAATATTCATAATTTTTTAGATGACGACTCAAAGTACAGATAGTAGGCCACCAAAGCGAGACAGCAGTGGAAGATATACAAATGATGATGGGCAGATTGAGGAATGGCTTGAAGAATTAGAAGAAGAAAACGAGTTTAGCGATTTTGATGATTCGGTAGAAGGTCCTAATTGTGTGGAAGGAAATGTACAGCAAGAGGAAAATGAAGACCTCGTGGAACAGAATGCCCAATCGAGTGAGAGCGATTTTAACTCTGAAGACGAGGAGCCTCTTAGCTCTTTAGTTTGTGGTGTTCAAGATGGTCCAAACTACATTGGAATTGGATTTAGCTGGTACTAATTCATTCGTCTTATATCAATCTTGTCCAGGTGCCAAGCTGCGAAGAGAGAACTTTTTACTATCTTTGACAAGATAATTGGTTCTTTCTAGCTTAAAAGAACGCGTTTATAATGACAGACTGCCCAGAGAACTCCGTCTTACTATAACGCGAGTTTTAGGCAATGATTTGCCTCCCCCTCCACCCGTGGCTCAGCTTCCAGGTCCAGCTGGAAGGAAGCTATGCAGCATATGCCCCAGTAAATTGAAGAGGCAAACAAGGTACCATTGATGCGCATGCAAAAAGCCAATTTGTCTACAATGTTCTTCTTCACTATGTCAAGACTGTAAACCTAAGTTTTAGATTTAGGGTTAACTTTGAGACTGATTTGTGCGTAATTGAACCGTGATATCACGTTGTGTTTTTTGTTTTAGAACTATAAGATAACGCTTAAAAGATTAATATTAACAGTTTTAAAGAAGTTTTATTATTTCGTTTTTTTTTAATAGTTTTGTAAGTTTAAGCGTAAATATAACGAATATACTGATCTCAATAAATGATTCCATAATAAACTCGTTTTTTGTTTTGAGCATGCTTATTCATTTTTATTTCATTATACATAAACCCATTAATAGTAAAACAAAGCTAGAGCCCTATTACTCCTAAAAGTTATAAACGAATCATGCTGTATATAGTGACGCCTGACAGACTACACCTCAGTCGAATGTTGACGAGAAACCCACCTCAGTTGCAGAAGGTTAATATTCATTTAACTAGAATTTCAGTCTGACATTGTGTAACTTGAAGTACTTCGTGCTTGTTTTAATAATCCTTGTTGGTTGTTATATCTCTATGGAACTTAGATTGTTCTTGACAAATCATTGATTAACATTTGCTTTGTGTGAGTTGTCAATTTCCTGAAGGGTAATGAACTACCAACTTCCTAACGTTGGCAGGTTATTTACCCCTTTGCTGAAGTTATAGTAATTTTGTATTCAATTTACTGAGAGCGTCTGAACATTCTTCATTTTAAGTTAAGATATGCATAGCGCAGTAAAATTCCAAGAAATGTGACATATATAACAGTGGTATTCCCTTTAAATTAACTTAACATAACATAACATAACGCCTGTAATCTCTGAAGTGTTAGGCAGAGGTGTACCTAACAGTACACCCACATTTCGCCAGTTATGTTTAAGTCCCATGTAATGCCATCAACCGGGCGCAAATTCAGACTCCGTGGCTGCCACTGAAAAATTCCTGATGGAAAAACCCAATAACACTTAGCCCGACCTGGGAATCGAACCCAGGACCTCATGCTCAGCAGTCGCGCATACGTCCACTAGACCAACGAGGCAGTCAATTATTTCGTCTTCACCTTCCTCTAAAAATCGCGAGAAAACATATAAATATAAAAATATCGTATCGACCAAAACTTGTAAATACAAGTACTAACTACCAACCCGTACTTGGCCAATCTGCGGGATTACGGCCCACCCTGTCTCGTATCCCAGCTGTGGTAACATTTTAGGCTGAATATACTATCTGAAATAACATTTTTCCACACGCTTTCCTTTAAGCTCAATAAAGTGTCCTGGGAGACCCATACAATTTTCTAAGATGTAATATCTTATGCTTTCTTGTCTCCTTAATCTGCACTTGATCTTCCCATGGCTTTATTTGTAATCCTATTAAGTACTGTTCTCATTATTTTCCCCAAATCACATTCTTGGTTAGTTAAGATTTACAGGAAGTATTCAGGAAAACGACGCCTTGCGTCCGTAAAGTTATCAAATAAAGAGACAGTATAAGAACCTGTTCATTTTGATTGCTTTTAAAACTAATTGTTAACGGGAAAGCGTTAAATAGTCTGACGCAGGTATCATGCTGAGATGGGAATTGTAATGAAAATATTAACCTTTCACGCCTAAATCACTGAACCGATCATCCTAAAATTTTGCATATACGTTTTCAGGTGTACGGAAACGAACATAGGGTACCTTTCATCCAGAAAAAAAATACTGTTCCCGAGGAAAACAGATGGACAGGAAAATAGATGGCGCCGTGCCTTTCGAAGAGTACAACCCGAATTATTTGTCAAATTTTAAATTAACGCGAGCGAAGCCGCAGGAAAAAGCAAAAGCACATCATTAAAGATGTGTATAAACATGATCATAAATATCAAATAGTTGACTCTCTTTTTGATTATCATTTTAACTTACGCGACCGCAAAATCAGCATGTTCAACAGATCATTGATATAAAAGATACATTTGCCAGATTTTATGACAAGAGTAAAGACGGGCCATTACTATTCGCGATACTTACCAAAAGAACAAGTTTATACGACTTCCATTAATTATTTCGAAACGATCCTATTTCAACAGAATCTGTGATAAATTGTACCAATAACTGTCTGTAACTGATACTAATAGGCACAAAAAGATGGTATAGTTATTGCCTGTAACTTTTATTGAAGCAAAACGACACCTATAGACGTTAAATTCATTACTCACATCAAAATCTTATTGTTTTTTTTTACGGTCCTGGTAAGAGATCTTCACAATTTTGTATTACATCGAACTTATGCCTCGTTTACACTAAGAGAGAGACATGGCATACTAGCCGTCATAAGCGAGAATCACAGGTGGACGTTCTAATGGTTTTAAAATGTCACCAGTCGATTGCTCTCGAAGAAGATAAAGCACTGTCTTCAGTCATCGACGCTTGAATTCCATTTATTGAAAGTAGGTCCCAAAGCATATCGAAGGAGCTCCGAGGAAACCTCTAAATTAAGCCAAGGAATTACAATTAAAGACCTGCTAGCTATTCAAGCTCGCCTTAGACAAATACGCCTTTGTTCCTGAGTACTCTACTTTACACACTGACTGCGAGATAATAAAATCCAATTCAATTTTCAATTAAAGTTTTTATAAAAGCTTCCTTTCGAACTTTTGGTTCAGCCTCCAAATTCAAATCACAATATTGACCAGCAGGTTATATGTAATTCGGTACAAGGCCTCCGCTCACACTGCCAGGGTTATTATGACTTTCTGGGCAAAATTGAGAACATGGTGTGAAAAGAAACGCGGTTTATTTTAGGTTATGAATACCTAAACCAGAAACCCTGACAATAGGGTTGATAAATTGGATAGTATTGTAGTAGTTAGAACCAAACCTCCTCCTACGGAATCGTTCATGCCCAACCATCCGATTAAGAAAACTTAGACAATGCACTGATTAGGAGATAGGCTTAGTAATCAACGGTAACGAAACTTGCACAGCATTGTTGGAAGCCCACAATGGGGTAGCAGAGGTATAGGTACTTAATACCCCCACCCTTATGGGGGCGAGGCTATTGTCATCAACCGGGAGCATATCCTGACTTTGTGGCTGCGACTGAGTAATTCCTGCCAAAAAAACACTGCTTTGTTTGTTAAAAACACGTAATTGACAATATTGCATGCCGTTTGTTTGTGCAACATGATTAAACTATGTTCCACCTCTTATCTTAACCTCTGTGCCCCAAAACATGCAATCAAAGCAGAGATCTTAGAAATCAAAGTGATCTCTGCGCTGCCACCGACGAAGCCGTGACAGTGGCGAGACATGAAGCCCAAACAAATTTGAAATACCTACTGTCATCCAGCATAGGCAAGAAATAGAAGGATCAATTTTTTTTTTATTTGTTCAGCCTATTATGTTTCCACTAGTGGGGCACAGGGCTGCCCTCTATGACAGGGAATGGGCTATAATCCACCAGGCGGGCCCAGTGCGGGTTGGTAGATGTCACATGTCTTCGAATCTTTGGCTCTAGGACATGCCGGTTACCTCACGATGTTTTCCTTGACCGTTTTGAGAGCAGTGGCAAGTCGTGATGAAATAAATGACACAAAGTAATGCGCCTGTCTGGATTCGAACCCACGACTTACTTTTCGTAAGTAGGGGCATGCATGTTTTGTTTAAAATAAAAAATATCTATTTTTTTTGTGAGAAAATTAAATTCCATGGCACGATTTGAAGCTAATACTTGTGTTGTGGTCCACTGCCTGAATATTAGACCTTCCGAATAAGAGAATAGAGCCGAATCTGAGAATTAGAGCAAAAAACTTACTTAGGCGTAAGTATATCAAAACAGGAATTAAAGTTGGACACAACTCATCCACTCCACAAATAGGGCATGATTACTTTATCTTTGAAAACACAAAATTTCTTCCTGTTCGCAAAACTTAATTCTACAGCAAAGGGCTGGCAACAAAGTTAGTTTGAAACTGTTGATAGTAAATTGGATTACCTTAGTTGAGAGCACGAGAATCCAATATTTACTATGGAACCTCTCGAACGAACGAGCGATTTTCATCTTTAATACAAAACATTTGGTTCATGGAGAAAGGCGCAGACTTAAATACACTGTGATATTTTTTTTTTATTATCCTTCGAAGCCTAGTCTGTAACACTAAGATAATATGCTTTTTTGTCGTATTGGCATGACATACAAGGTGTAACAAGACCCTTCACGAAGCCGTCAACCAAGCATTCTGTATATCAAACTAAGTAACTCTACGCGAAAATTATTGCTTTTTTGGGTAAAAAATCACGTTTTAAGGTAGGACTCAAAATAGTGCTGATGGATTCGTTGAATAGTACGGCGGTCGTGGAGGTATTTAAAGTTATAACATCATTACGTTATCTTTTTAGTGTGTACATAAATTGTTAAATAAATAAACATTAAAAACTTGTATTAAAAAAAGACTTGTGAAAAGGTCGAAACTTTGACCCCCAATATAGAAGCCCAATTAGAACATCAAAAATATCGCTATGACAGAAAGAACGAGCATCTTTCGGCTTCGATAAGGATATTTTTAGACCTATTATATCCTCGTATCGGGGCTAGCATCACAGGCTGAATAGGAGCACTCGTGTATCTGATTAATATTACTTTACATTAACGTAATCATTATCTCCCTAGCCTTTTCTCAACTATGTAGGGGTGCCTTCCAGACTAACCGGTTGCAGCTGAATACCAGTATATCTCATGGAACGACTGGCTATCTGACCTCCACAACCCAGTTAGTACTGGGTAATACGATACCCCTTGGTAAGACTGGTTGTTAGACTTTCGGGCTACTGACTACCTGCAACGACTGTCAAAAATCTACTAATGGCAGCCGGGGCCAACGACTCAACACGGACGAAACTCGGTATGTAATAGTTGGTCAACCATCCACAGACCAACCTAGGCAAGCGCGGCTTAACCTGAAGATTGATACGAGCGTATGCTATTATTTAACCACGAGCTCCTCTCACTTTAAATTAACGTAAAGTAGGCTCATAAATACTTCTTTGTCTATAAGTGGCTTCGTCATATTTATTACAAGGAAAAATACGTTTGTTGCTACATCAAGCACACATAAATAAAACACAATAATATAAACAAATAGTTCTAGCTACATTACTAATTTACGTCTTACATAAAACAAATTGAAAAACGCAAAATATGATCACTAAAATATTTTTGTACTCACTATAACTTTGTATCCGTTCGCTTCGATTGCGATGCAATCTACGATCACAGAAACTTGAACCTATCAATATTTTCTAAGTTCTAGTCGCCTTTAATCAAGATATATTTTCTAAAGTTGAAAATATTTCCAACATATTTCTTAAAAACAGAAAATACGAGTATCCAACGAAAATGTTTGAACTTGTTTGTTAGTTTTTAAAATACAGTATGTTTAATGGGGCATGATTTTTTTATAAAACAGATTAGTTCATCAGATTTACAAAATTGCTACGTTTAAGTAAAAAGTCACCTTTGCTGTAGCTTCGTGGAGCAATTCTCGTAGCACATTAGCTACGCGTAGCAGCTACGATTCCCGTAGCAAATTCTCGTAGCGGGCTACGAGGTTGCTATAGTTGGTTTCTTAATGGTATAAGAGTTACAGAGCAACCTCAAAACTCAATTAATAGAGCATTGGAGTCAGGGTGTCCTTACTATGGAGCGATGCACAGAAGGCGCACTTATAATTTTATTACTGGAGCATCTTTAGTAAAATTGCATTGCAATATTGAATTTGTTTCAAAACTTGCTATAGGGTAGCTAATTTACTGAATACAATTTGGGCTCAGTAAGTTTGAAATGGTTGCTGTTAATAAGGCTTTATGGAGAAGGTATAAAAAGACATGCGTGTTTATTAAGACGCAGTGTTCGATTAATTTATTTGTTGTTATTGTTTTGTTAGTACAGTCGCCATCAAATATATCGTAGCGGGCGAGGTACTCAAATATTTCGGAGCAGCATTACTTTTCAATAAATTCGTAACACTAGACTTCGTTACTAATTTGCCATAAAAATAAGAGCAGCGAATTTTCAATAAATTCGGAACACATAACTATAGACTATATGGCACTCGGGGATAATGTAGCTTCCCATTAGTGAAAGAATTTTCAAAATCGGTTCAGTAGATCCGAAGCTTAAACCCTACAACCTCACAAACTTTACCTCTTTATAATATTAGTATAGATTTACTTTGCTCAAATAAATAAAATATAAAAGAACTATAAAATTCTATTGATTCGTATTCAAATCATCAACATCAATCATCAAAAATCTCAACTATTTATGCAAAGATGTGTCAGGTAATTGCTATCACTCACTGTACAATACTGTACCCTTCATATGGATTGAACCTTCTTTACCTTCACCATGTAGTCGTACATGCTTCCTCATATTGAATTAAGCCAACCGGCGTATGTATTAAACGGTCCAGTGTCACATGTAACGCACAGCTTGTTAACTCATTTAATCACAATCAATTTGTTACGGAGACTGCGTGACTGAACTCCTTGCGTGACTAAATCTGATATTCGGTGATTTACATGAGAATCCAGGATTTCTAAGGAACGTGGTACGAACGTTGTATTGATACTAGCTGTTGCCCGCGATCTTCTGCGTGAAATTATTTTTATAAAAATATGACTTCCCTATTTATTCATTTATTTATTAAAACTTAATGCACAAGTAAACAAAAACTGTACAAAAGCGTACTTAATGCCTTCATTTACTTGAATCTGATTTTGTGAACAATTTCAAGGTTTTTTTTTTTAATTTTGTACGGATCTCTAACATTTTATCGAAAAAAAAGGTACTCCTTATATTATAACATCAGCTATCTGACAGTAAAATCCCAGTCAAAATCGGTTCAGCCGTTTCGGTGATTAGCCGGAACAAACAGACAAATATTTAAAAACATTTTTTATTTGTTGTTAGTACCGTATATACCTTTATATGCATTCAGTAACAAGCTGTTATTTGTAAATTACAAACAGACACTTCAATTATAAAGGATGTAACAAAAACCTTAACGAAGCCGAAAGGCACTTGTTCTCCCCATCAATGCGATATTTTTTTTGTTCTAGACCATAGACCGTCTTGTTACGGAGGTATGGGGAGTCAAAGTTCCAACTTTTTAACAAGTTTTCTTTTAAATACTTGATTTTGATATCAGATTTTTACTTTAAACCCCTCAACGATCCCCGTACTATTCAATCCATCCATCAGCACAATGTTTTGAGTGCATTACATTAAGTACTACCGTAAAACGAGTTTTTTTCACGCCAAAAATTTGTTGCGTAAAGTTACTTAGTTTGATGTACAGAATGCTTGGTTGACGGCTTCGTGAAGGGTCCTGTTACACCCTGTATGTATAGATTCGATCGTTTGAACAATTATAACCTGATAGTAAGCGATGATAAAAATGATTTCGTAAAACAAAGACAATAATGCCCATTATTCCAAAAAAACTTTATCTAAGTAAAACAGTCTGAAGCCAATTTCCTTCGAAACACTGTTCAAAAAGTCCTGGCCACGAGCTACAAGCTCAAGTGATACGCCTCTTGCGACAGCAAAAGACTGCGGGGTCAGAGTGTCGTCTCAGGGGCACTATGAAAAAAATACTTAGAAAAATTTCGCGTTCAATTTCGAGGTAGTGCTCGCCGGCCGCTGCCGCGGCACCGCTCGCTTCGCTCGCTCGGCTCGCGCGTAGTTGGTCACAGTTCTAACCTAACCTAACCTATGGATATATTTGCAGATACACACCGTTTTGTTTTCTGCTCGGCTCATGGTGCCTATAAGCGTATGGTACCAAATTAAAAAAAAAGAAATACGAAAAATTTTCTAAGTCCCGCGCCATAGCGCCCCTAAGGCTACACTCCAACCGACTGCGGACACGATAAATAAAAGAAGATGCTTAGCTTTTGAAAACCAACGGTACTCACACGAAGGAAAAGTGACACCCCCGCGCGTAGCTCAACGGTAGTCGCAATACCTGAGGTTGTGATCGGAGCCTAACTCAATACGCCAACATTAAAACAAACAAAGAGAACCATTCCCGATATAATTTCACCAAATTGAACTCAGAAAATAATCTTTATCCAATTTTCTTGAGAACACTGTTCAATTAGAATTCAAAATGAGCAGGGGTGAATATTAAGAGTACAAGGCAACCTGTGAAAAGGGTTTACTGGGTCGTACAAGACTTTGAATGTATCAATGTAGGAGTTGTGTTATAATTTCTACACTAGATTTTGTCCGCGGTTTCGCTCGCGTGGATGTCGGCAGTTATCACACGGAGAAAGTCCTACCGCGATAAAAAGTATACTAAATCAACGTAACAGTCTTTTGCATATTTGTCATACTTTATCGAAATCGGTTCAAGAGAAGGTGTGGCGAGCAAAGATACTCACTTTCCCATTTTTATTAAGGAGGTATGGGTTAGGAATATAAAATAGAAAAGAATATAAAAAAATACTTTATTGTAATACACCAAAATTGAAACAAAACTGTTTTACTTTTTAATGAAAAAAAGAAAGAAAAAGTATTTATTTGTCTGGCACAGGACAAAACAAAATGATTAAATTAACAATAAAACAAAATTAATTGTTTTTTTATTTATTAGTTTATTTAGATACTGGAATATTAAAAAATGTAAAAGATGTGTTATGTTATGAATAAATTAGAAGCTATTCAAATTCGGTTCTTGAAACTACTTTGTCACTCAAAAAACTAAAAACAGTTGTTGAGAAGATTATAGGAAAATATAATTAAAATATGTAAAATTCTACCGATCAGTTACAAACATAAGTATCTTTTAGCAGTAAACCACCATGGTGCCCAAGAGCATAACTTAACTCACGTAAACAAATACCATAACACACGACCTAATGGCTGGTGGCAGATTCCCATTATCCAGAGTCACTAATTACTTTGGTGACAGAACCCTAAAAAAACGAATATCATATCTATTGAACAGTCTGCCAGCAGACAAAGAGTGAAACTTATAAAAATATTTTTTTTAAATAAATTAAAAATATATTATTCAGGTAATATGTGTTAAAGTGCTGCCTACATATAAATAATAATTAGTTTTAAGTACGTTTAAGAATGAGCGTATAGAGAGAGACTCACCGACCCCAAGTCAAACCATTACTACGGTTTTGTGGGGCTTAGTTTATAAGTTTACATACCATTGTTTGATTGTAAATAAATAATAATAAAGGGCAACAAAATTATATAAAAAGTAAACATAAGAAAAAAATAAGAAATACAGTAAACTAAATTGGTCTTGTACGAAGCCAAAACGCATGGTGTTATAACATTAAAAAAAATGTCACAGCGCTGGTATTCTGAGAGTGCCCAAAGTAGGTTAATACTATGGATACAGTGGCGGTATTTTCGCTGATAGCAATATCATCCAGACAAGCTAAAGCTTACCTAGGTAGGCAAAGAACCTTCACCTAGTAAGTAAAGATATATGAGAAACAAAATAGAAGTCGGTATAGACACTGATGATAGATGTAAAACCTATTTCGAAGGTAAATATTTACATTTGTTGAAAGAAAATTGTTACATATCGCCGAAGATTACTTTCGTACTATTTTTACTTATTCTTCCCAAGTTAAACCTTGAAATCGAATGGATTGTTTAAGTTATCTTATCCCAATGACTTTTAGGTTTGTTTTAGTAATTTTGTTCAGAGGTAAGTCTTAGTAGTAAAGAATTCCTTGTGATATTTATGTAGGTAATTTAAAATGCTTTCTAATACCGATGATTTTCTTTGCTACTTTGTTGTAGTTAGCGAAAGTAACATTACTGTCAATACAAACATAACGTAACGCCTGTAATCCCCGAAGTGTTAGGCAGAGGTGTACCTAATAGTACACCCACATTTCGTCAGTTATGTTTTAAGTCCTTCGTAATAGGGGGTGAGCCTATTTCAGAGAGAGAGACTCCGTGGCTGCTACTTAGAAATTCTTGATGGAAAAATCCAATAATACTGCCCGACCTGGGAATCGAACACAGGGCCTCATGCTCAGTAGTTGCGCTTACGACCACTCGACCAACGAGGCTGTCTATATTGAATTTTTAATAGCTCCTGCCCGCAATTCATGAAATTTCCTGTTTTAAAAAAACTTCCTACTAGATTCTGCGTACGACTTGCGAGCAAACAAACGTTACTATGTTACCAAATGCCTTATATATACAAACATAAATATATAGCATTTGGTAACAGTATAGATTTACATCCCTGAAAGCTTTTTTTAAATCAGATGAGTAGTTCCGGTGATTACCTGCTACATCAAAACTTACAAACTTAATTTATACCTCTTTATACTAATAGGTGTAACAATATCTTTAACGAAGCCGAAAGCCACTTGTTCTCCCCGTCATTGCGATCAGTTCTAGGCCATACCTGGCAACTTTCTAGTTACGGAAATATAGGAGGTCAAAGTTCCAACGTCTTACAAGTTTTTTTTAATAATTTAATATAATAATTTAATTGGTAGTTATGTGTTTGAGCCGTTTGGGGTTGAAACACTAGGGCCATGGAGTCTGAGTGCCCACCTAGTATTTCGGGAAATCTCCAAGCGGTTGGTCGACTCTTCACGTGACCAGAAGACGGGCCTATTTTTTGGCCAAAAAATCAGCATTGCCATACAACATGCCAGCCTTCTGGGCACTTTTCCTGTTGACAGCGATGTGGACGAATTTTTTGACGCCCTGTAACCTTTTTGATACTTGTACATATTTTTATTACTATTATAGATTTGTAGTTTGTAAATAATGTAAATAACCAGATCTTAAATAAAACTAAAGTTTTTTTTTTAATAGGTACTAGTTATTTTTTAATTTACTTTAAATAACTCCATGACTGGTTTATTATTCAATGCATACATCAGCTCAAATGTTTTGAGTGCGTTAGATTGAGTTTTACCGTAAAACATGATTTTTCACACCAAAAAAAGGTTTTTTGCCTGCAATATTTTTTGCGTACAGTTACTTAGTTTGATGTACAGAATTGGTTGACGGCTTCGTGAAGAGTCTATTTACACCTTGGATTTTTAAAGACACTAGAAAAACGTTTACTTTTCTATCAGTGCCAACATTTTTGTAATCGGTACTCCCATTCATTAACTTTACAAACAATTTTATATTAGGTCCATTAAAAGCGATAACGTAACATGTACCTACGTAAATATTAAAAAGATGCTCTGCAAACATTTCTATCATTAACACACCGTAAATGTTTACACAAAACTTTCGATTTAAAAAATGTTTGCCTTCTCTGGTCAGAGCCTTGGGCAGGGTCAGACAAACAATTTTTAAGGGAATAATTTTGTTCAGCTTTGACCTCAAGCCGTCCTCCTTTTTAGGATTAATGGTAGTTGTTTTAATAACAAAACAAAATCGTTTACTTAACCCTCAACAAGGCTAAATTAACATTACAAAATTATTTAGCTTACTAAAAGTTTCATACTTCAAGGATGATGTCGAAAGAATATTGAAGTAATATCTCACTATGTAATGTAGTCTGATCGTTATAACTTTAGCATAATTTACATAAAAATCGGCCAAGTACGAGTCGGACTCGCGCATGAAGGAAGGGTTCTGTACCATCGTAGCAGCCGGGACCTCCTTTAATGATTTTTTTATTTTTTGTTGTTATAGCAGCAACAGAAATTTGAAATCAAATCAAATCAAAAAGGTTTATTTGCAAGATAATACATAGGTACAAATTACAAGGGAAGATCTTATGTCCTATAAGTCATTGTATTCTGCCTGCAAGCAAGCGTGCAAATTATTTAAGTACATCTATTTATGTCATTATTATCATGCAATTAATATTATTACAATTATTAAAAAAATACAATTATTCATTTTCATTCATCATTAATATTAATTTTTAAACTCCATAAATTCCTTAACGCTATAGAAACAACTGTTTTGTAACCACTCTTTCATTTTTTTTATATATATTACTCTGCAATAATTTCAAATCATTTGGAATTTTATTATAAATCAGTATACACATATTAAACACATTTTTTTTATAATAATCTGTATGACAAGGTGGGTGATACAATAGATTCTGAAACTTGGCCCTTTTTTGTCTTGGTAGAATCTCAACTGTCTAAATATTATGGATCATAAGTAATAGGATCCCGTTGGTTACTCTTCGGATACGGAACTCTAAAAATTATGTCTACTTACTTACTAACAATATACTTTATAGTTTCTATCAATGTACTTCACCAGAAGTTAAAACCACAAAAAAAAAGGTGAATAGACTGTGTGATAGATGATATAGCTAAAAAGGAGGTGACTAGTGACACAACGACTCATAGAGAAGTATTTAAGAAGAAGAAGACATGCTGCGCCGACCCCTAATAAATTATGATAAGCGTTGGAGACTAGCGATGTCTCAGAAGGTGACCTTGATATTTTCCTGCAAGTCAAGGTCACCGATATTAACCAATATAATAATGCGCTTCCATATCGTTCATCTGATTGCAATAAAACTTTGTCAACTTATTGCTTGAACTTGCGGGAAGGTTATCGGTAACTAAATTTAAAAAAAAGCGGGTGAGGCCGCAGCTGGAAGATAGTAGATTAATAAAACAAGCCACATTTTTAAATAAAAGTAAAAAACGATAACGTGACGGCTAATAGGGGATAATGGAAGGCAAACACATAATGCGCCGACCCCAAATAACATGGGATAAGGTTGAGGTTGTGGGTTCAAGTCCGGGCAAGTACCAATTTGACTTTTTCAATTCATATTATGTACTTTCTAAGTTTATCTTGGACATCACAGACACCGGTGAAGGAAAACATAGTGAGGAAAGCTGGACTTAAAAAAGTCTGAAATCGCCAACCAGTCTTGAGCAAGCGTGCTTTCTCTGTTGAGCAGAGGTCTTTGCCCAGCAGTGGGACAGTAATAGGATGGTATTATAAGGGCAGGAAGATGATACATGGTTTTTCTGGCAGTCGCTACTGGCGCCGCCATCTTGTTTTTTCAATCTTTCTTCTTTATCGTGTGGTCCAGGTTAGGTATTAGTGTCAGAGATTTTAAGGCCTTGGTTTTACATGCCGTCAAGAAATATCTCTAAGAAATATGCTTGTTTCCACACGATGTTTTCCTTCACTGAAGCAAGTGATAATTATACAATACGCACATGAATCCGAAAAATCAGAAATGCGTGTCTTGGATTCGAACTCGAGACCTATGGACTTGGCTGTCCGACGGTCACAATATCAGGCTAGGCTGTCATTGCTGCTCCTGTTGCTTGCTGTTTTATTTCCATAGATAATTTTCATAGCACTCTATAGTGCTTGTTTTTCAAAGAAAAGTGACCACAAAAAAAAAACAGTAAGGGTTTGGTAAAACTTTGGCTAGCTTTTATTACGGCATTGAGTTTCCTTGTCGAAATTGTACATTGTGATACAAGGGTGGAAAGTAGGTTATTGCAAACGAGGTGTCGTCATTAACAAGCCCGAGCCGAATGTGAGGGTTTTTAATAACACGTGTTTTCCAATACAGTTGTTAAACATGGCGTACTTTCAGAGGCTATAATTATGATTCGATAAATCTTTTGCATAGACATCTTTCTGTTACGCGGTCGTGACTTTTTTTTACGGGTTCGATCATTACTTTTGCAGTTGAGTTTTGATTTGTTTTTTAACTATTTCCCGCAACTGTATTAAAAAACGTCGTGTGAATGTGTGATACACGGGTGTGTAAGTTATTGCAAACTCGTGTTATTATAAACTTTTCACCCTTGTATCACAATGTACTATTAATGTTTGTGCTAGGAGTGTAAAATGTTAAAATACGTGTTCTCCTGGTATAGAATCGCTTTGTTTTGAAACATTTGTTAGGAAAAGTATACGAAGATTTTACACGTCAATGTTTTTGAATAACTTTTCAGCTTTCCTGGCTCTTTAGAGAGACTTTAGAATACTCTTGTTCAAAATTAAAAGCGAAACCAGGTATTTAATTATTATTTTATTTATATAATTGATGCGAGTTATTTATAAATATCGTTGTGCTTGGCCAGAGACATGAATAGAAAAAAAAACTGTTCGATCAGATTTGAATTTACATATAAAGTTATTTAATAAATTATCTTACCGTGTGAGGCATCACACTAAATCCGATAATTATTAGAATCTGTCTAGTTGGTCAGTTATGATCTAAATATAGCCTAGGTGTACAGAGTAAGAAATCACAAAAAATATTTGTACATTTTCCAAAATTTTTGTGTTGTTTGTTATGCAACCTTGCATGACAGAATGTCGTAATATCAAATAAAATAAAATAAATAAATAAATGTTGCCGGACATTACACTCATCGCCATCTAGGTGCCACACTAAGCAACGAGGCTTGTGTCGTGGACACCAGATAGTTGATAATACTACATAGATACTTTTTTTTTTGTAAGTACATACTTATAATACATATAAACATCCATGACTCGGAAACAAATGTCCATGCTCATCACACAAACATTTGCTCCTACCGGGATTCGAAACCCGGGACCCTAAGAACGTAAGGCAGCCTCACTACCGCTGCGCCATTCGGGTCGTCATATCAGATTCGATTCTAGCGAAAAACTACTCTACTCCTTTTTCATTCAACTTTTCTTTTCGAAATTCCTTTGAATTAACCTTCAAAATATAATCTGTATTAGTAGATTAAAGGCATTTGTCAAATGATACGTATTCCAATACAAACATAAATAGAAAACTATCTGGTCTGTTCCCAGGATCTATTATTATTACCTTCCAATGTTAGTATTTACTTTACGTCAAACATACCTAAACATAGACCACAAACCTTTGTGCCATATCGATCAGACATATGACGAGTGATTATTTACAGAGACGTAATCGTCTTAACTTGTTATTCTGTTAATCCAGCAGATATCATAGACTGGCAATGTTGATGTGGTTAATTAGTTTAAGAGATTTAGGTACCAGGAGCTGCTCCAAACCTAGTAATGAGCACTTTGTTAAGAGCTAGAGTGATTTCTGGTGAGGTCTGTAGGTAAGTCACGTCATTTGTCGTCCTGGGTATTTCGTAGGAATTCTACAGCATGTATCGGAAAGCCCTCAGACTGCCTCGTAGGTCTAGTGGTCGCGACTGCTGAGCAAGAGGTCCTCGGGTCGGCCAAATTGTCATTGGATTTTTCTATCTAGAATTTCTCAGTAGCAGCCACGGAGTATAGATTTGTGCCCGGTTGATGGCAATAGGCTCGCCCCCTATTACATGAGTGTGGAGGATGGAAGCCACTAGATCCTAGATTACCAAATAAAATAAAGACTTTTATGATTATATTTTATCTTTTACTTTTTAACGTTTTACATAGTTTTTACCTATCATACAATCGTTCAAGCTCCCTTTTTTAAGTTGACAAATAAGTATCAAAAAGAAGGTAAAAAAATAATATGATAATACTAAAATATTATGATAAGGTTGGTCGGTCCACAAAAATGGGACTTAAACATAACAGGCGAATTGAGGGTGTACAAATAGTTGGCCTGTGGACGGTGCGCGACCGTCCGTCTTATGACGACAGGCCGTGTCGACGGCGCGCGAGTGTTCCACACGCGCCTCAAAGAGAGTCAGCAAACAGGAATGGGTCCGTAAGGACCGATGCCTGCCAGGGTTGCGGGAATGTTCGAAAGAGATACCGCGGCCCTGGAAAACAAAGTGCAAAGGAAGGAACATGGATGGGTTTTAGTCAGTAAAAGTCTGACACTCCCTCCTGCTCAGCCCAGAGCGGGAGGAGTTATTTGATGATTTGCCATCCGAAAAAAAAAATAGGTTGTACAAATAGTACATACACCTCTGCCTAAACCCTCGGGGATTATAGGTGTGAAGTTATATTATGTGAATTGACAATCTAACACATGTTTTCAATCACCATTATCGCGAATATAATATCATTTGGTCTAGCTAGACCCTCTGTTTCAACATGATATTTATCTGTATTTTAATTGAGTTCATTGGGTACGGTAGTACGCACATAGGTAAGCAACTCACGACAAATCATGAAGTGATCCATGCCTAATACATTGGCCACAATAAGTGCCTAGGTCATAGGTGCCGCGCTACGGACGTGGAGTTACACACAATAGGTACCTAGGTGTGGTGGTGGGCTATTCATACACCGTTTGCCTGTGTGTATACACTTTCGTGTAACTCTGAAATATCAATAGTATTTTACTGTTCCAATTCCACCCCTTTGTTCGTAGGAAATAATGGTTATAACAGTAATAAGGTGAACAAGAAAGGGCGGAGTACCTAACATTACGTAAGAACGATTGTAAAAGAGAATATACAAAGTTTCAGTCCGCCTCTGTACTTTGTGCTTGAATGTTACCTCAGAACTCCGTTATTTGTAAACCGATTTGCAAAATTCTTTTTTCATCTGAAAGGTCCTTCCCGATTGGTCCCATAGAAATTTCATCAAAATCGGTTTAGGGATTTGGTTGTTTTCCCTTACGTTAATTGTCACATCACGCAAAGTCGCGTGCTGGCGCTCTGATGTACATCACGCGAGGTCGCGTGATACTTGCTAGTTAAATTTGAGAAAAAAAAAAAAAAAAATGTAAAATTTCCCGATTTCTGATTGAGCTGAAATTTTGCACGCATGTGTATATCGCGAGATAATGCAATATTATGATGATATGGAGCTGATCTGATGATAGAGCTGGAAGGTGGCCATACGAACTCTGTAATAAAACGACGTCGAGTTTAGACTCGTTTGATTTGTCTTGACAAGTACTGTAGTCCTAAATGGTAACCAGGGTCTGATAATGGAGCTGAAAGGTGGCCATAGGAACTCCATTAAAACGATATAACCCCATCGAGTTTGGGTTCGTATAATTCATCTTGTCGAGTACTTTGTCTCTAGATGGTACCCAAGGCCTGGTGATGGAGCTGGAAGGTGGTCACAGGTAGTCCGTAATAAAATGACTCAATCCCATCGAGTTTGGGCTCATATGATTCGTCTTGACGAGTACTTTGGTCCTAAATGGTATCCAGTGTCTGATGATGGAGCTGGACGGTGGCCATAGGAACTCCGTTATAAAACGACAAAACCTCATCGAGTTTGGGCTGGTATGATTCGTCTTGACGAGTACATTAACTAACTTCTAGTTACAATGTAAAAACTTATTCATGTTAAGAACTTGTGTGGTATACTACAACTAAAAAGAGTAAAATAAAAAAACTTTCTGCGAAAACAAAACCGACTTCTAAAAAAAAACACTAAAAAAGTCTAAAATAATTTTACTTTCTGTAGTCGGTGTCTTTGTTTGTATCTTTTTTGTCACCGACTTCCGAAAGTAAAGGTATTTTAGACGTTTTTAGTGTTTTTTTAGAAGCCGGTTTTGTTTTTGTAGAAAGTTTTTTTGGGTTCAAAAATCATTGGCTTGCACCACAATCACGGCCTCAGGCGAGGCGACTTGTGACGT
Source organism: Eugnorisma glareosa (assembly GCA_947578425.1). NCBI lineage: Eukaryota > Metazoa > Arthropoda > Insecta > Lepidoptera > Noctuidae > Eugnorisma > Eugnorisma glareosa. The sequence continues at coordinate 9,051,231 of OX387960.1, read as the reverse complement.
AACTTGTGTCAAGCTACAAGTGCGTGCGTCACTTGTTTTAAGTGTCCGGCCGACAGTCAATTTGTGGCCGAAGCTGAAACCGAAAGCCGATGGTTTTATAACGCTAAGAAATTCAGTTCAAGTTTGGCTAAAAGTGAAAAGTACAATGATTTTTTTAAATTAAAAGTTCATGTTGTTGAGACAAGATGATTTAAATACAACCAACCTTACAACTTTGTCAGAAATAATATCACTTCAAAATGTGTGCACTCTCGCGTTTTCGTAACAGTTCGTTCAATTTCGGCGCTTGCTAAAAACCTTCACCTTTGGCCAAACCTTTGGCCCATTTTGGCCGAAGCCATAGCTTCGGGCTGAGACTACTTGTTTCCTTCGCGTCATTATGTACCGTCGCGTTGCAAGACGCGTCGGTAATAACTCGTGGCCTGCTCTAATTCCTTGCATGTGTTTCCTCTTGCTATAGCGACATGCATGCCGCTTGAGCGTGTACCTCGTGGCCATGCGATTCTGTTGCGGTACCAGGGCTTCAGACCTGTACAATCTAGCAGTAATATGTACAGGGTGTAGCCCTCCACAAACTGATGGGGTGAATTCAATATAATTATCACACTAAGCTGACCGGTACAAGTTTTATTTCAGGAATGGTAAGGGAATCTAATAAATTTGATTTGTTTTATTTCCTCATATGCAATGTATCGCTACCGTGGCCAAACGCACGTAGCAAGCGCGACGACGAGTTCGATGAACTTTGTAGGTAGGCAGGAATTCAACATTAATTGTTGGATTTTTTATTTTAGCCCTATTTACACAAATGCGATGATGCTGCGTACAGGGAATATAAATTTATATTGTGAAAGTATCACATGAAAAAAATTGAAAAAATATAGAGGAAAACTCCTTTGGAATACGATTCAAATTATGAAGCACCCTGTCAGTTTGTGGAGGGCTGTCCCTTATATCCTTTATACGCGTAGCATAATTCAAAAACTATGTTCCAGATGAATAACAATCGTAGCATAATTCAAAAACTATGTTCCAGATGAATAACAATAGTTACTTTGAGAAAAGGACTTATTTCGTAATAGTACTCGTGTGGGTTCCATAATACTATGTTTGTAACAACATTAAATTGAAATCAATATAGTAGGAGGAAACCTGTCAAAGTTGCTACATGTATACATATTAGTGCGCGTGACTGTACACAGTGAAAGTGATTTGGACGAAACATTTCACAAAAGAAATAATGTCATATTCATTATGACATTATTCCTTTTGTGAGATATTTTTCCCAAATCACTGTCATTTACTGAAGTTTCATGTGTTTTTGACTGAGCCCAAACTGTTAGGCATGCTTATAAATATTTATTATACATATATTATATTATATGATAAGCAATTTTATTGTCTGCGTATAATGTACCTATAGATTCAAGTCTGTGTATATAACAAATTTGTGTCTGCAAACGCACCCTTATAAAGGAGAAATTACTAATATATTGAAGCATTAGATATTAATAAAAGATAGAAAAACACTGTATCTATACAATTTTTTTTAGAACAATCCAGAAAGTCTATTCATATTTGTATCAGAAAACAGAATACCCACTAACATATTGGATTCCCAAAAGACTACGAATACAAAGGATAGTACCTACTAATGTGTACTTGAAGTCGAAGCCAAAACGATATCGCGTATTCAAATATTTAATACCCGTATTATTCTACGAAATTATGGTTGGAAGGAATCAAAATATTCGGCGTTGAAACATCTAGGTAAGTGCTCCAGTGAATGAACACCCCCCGGTGAATGAACGAAACGCAGTTTTATCCAAAAAATAAGAAATCTGAACGTTTCTACCATGTGTAGTATTTTTTTTCATAATTGCAACTCTATTTCCCATTTAAGTGGTCACATTCACGTTTAAGGTCATAATTCATTTCAAAATGGCGAGTGGTTAAAGTTTAAGTCGATAGTGAAATTTTTATTTGTTCGGGCTAGAGTTTAGGACTGAGGTAAGTGGAATCTTTTTTGATTTGACATTGTAATGTAAATAACGGTATTTTTGATGGGTTATTTGTTTATTATCGTAGGATAGTAGTTTAATATTGTGTTTCAAATCCATTTATTTGCGATTTTTGTCAGTTATATTAAATTATTAAGTGTCCCAGCATTGCATCAAAAAATCGTTTAAATTCCAGTGAATGAACGGGTGTTCATTCACTGGGTAATCGTAAAAATCACGTTTTGGTTTAAAAACATAACTTACGCTAATGCTATAAGGTTCATGTTTTGGGAGCTATTTCTTAAATAGATTTCCGATCTTTTGGCCAGTATTGGGACAGGTATGTTCATTTACTGGTTCATAAAATCCAGTGAATGAACACTTCATATTTTAAGACAGATTTCTCAAGAAATTTGGTATTTAGGTAAGTACCTACTTACCTACAGGTAGAAAAATAATATGGCAATCATTTAAAAATGTTCATTTTTCTCTTGTCCATTTAGATTACCATGGATCACAAAAAGAAGTACAATAGGTTTCAATACAGTCAACAAGCACTTGAAGCAGCTCTTAAGTCAATTGCTAATGGAGAACTAAGTATCAATAAAGCAAGTAATGTGTACAAGATACCAAAATCGACTTTACATAATAAAATCACAAACAAGGTACCTTTGCAAAGAAAAATGGGCCCTCAGTCCGAGCTTACTGTAGATGAAGAAGCTAAGATTTCTGACTGGATTATAAATAAAGCTAAATTAGGTTTTCCAATGCACCCAGAAGAAGTTTTCGATACTGTTGAAAATTTTATGACCACTATTAATAGGAAAAATAAGTTTACCGGGAATAGACCAGGAAAAAAGTGGCTTAGTTTATTCTTAAAAAGGCATCCTGAGATTACATAAAGGAATGCGGAGATTATATCCAAAGGCAGAGCCGCAGTTACTGAACAAGCTATCAGAGCTTGGTTCAAGGAACTGGAAGAGTTTTTAACAGAAGAAGAAGCATTGGATATAAAAGACGACCCCAGTCGCATATTTAATGCCGACGAAACAGGTGTAATGACCTGCCCGAAAACCGGAATAATATTGGGGCCCAAAAATTACAGAAACACTTACGAGATTTCGGGTGGGAAAGAAAAAGAATCACTTACAGTTCTATGTAATTTTGCAGCAGATGGGAGGGATGTTCCTCCATTTGTCATATATCCTTACAAACGAATGCCTCCGGCTGTGATACAAAATTTTCCAGATACCTGGTTTATGGGGCGATCAGACAGTGGATGGATGGTGTCCAACACTTTTTTTTCATACATACAAATGTTTTACGATTGGCTGGTTCAGAATGAAATACAATTACCGGTTTTACTTTTTCTTGATGGCCACAAATCTCATATAAACCAGGAAATGTTTACGTTTTGTCAGGAAAAGCGAATATTAATATTCTGCTTATATCCGAATGCCACGCACATATTACAGCCCTGTGATGTCGGCATTTTTGGCCCCATAAAAAAGTGTTGGCAGAAAATCGTGCGCAAAAATAAACAAAATTCTACAGCATCCATAACAAAACATAATTTCGCAATAAAATTTAAAGAAGCCTACACCAGTGGATTAAAAGTTGAAACCATAAAACATGCTTTTAGGGCATGTGGACTATATCCTTTAAATGCAGACGGAGTTGACTATTCAAAATGCATTAGCACTCGAAGAGAGGAAATTAATGGGCAAATTGCTCTTAATCGTGATAACCGAATTCTAGAGGAGAGAAAGGACGATATGAGGAGCACTATTAAAATAATTCAAACAGAAGTAGGTCAAAGTATCAGAAACGAATTCGTTCAGGCTTACTTGACCAAAAATACGCATCAGCATGCATATTTTTCACTCTGGTTCAAATGTCGCAAAGAACTCGATGGTGTTAGAGATGTGTCTAGAGGAGCATCAATGGAGGCACCAGATGCTAACAATTCCTCCCAAAATGCTCCTCTCGATTTATCCAATACGTCGACTTCTATACTTCAATCATTATCTAACACACAATTATTGCATGGAGACATACAACCCGTCATTAATTCCGAAGCAGACCCGTGCTCCAGCACATTTCATGACCAAGATTTGACAAATTTTATTGTTCCTAGTCTGACGGATTTTAATAATATTTCTAATTGTTCAGAATATCTTAAAGACTATACGGAAAATCTAAATGAAACCACCGAAATAGTAGAGTTTATAATTAATAGTGAATTGAATCCACCAACCGTAATTCCTCTTCCATGGTATGATACTCCACAAGCTGGTACATCGTTAGACATTAGAACTGAATTGTTTCTAAGCGATGGACCTTCTACATCTTCTACTCCTATATTATTTATTGAAAGTAATCCAGAAATTGAAAAAAATAGTTCAATGAATGTGTGTACAATCACGGAGGACGATATTCAGCCAGTTGTTAACTCAAATAAAATCGACAGCTTTCTGGGGTATCCAAAAATCGCTTCGGAAAAAAAAGCAGCTAAAGTAAAAAAACCTAATCCCATGCCGTTTGGATTAACAGGCCAACGATACAAAGCGTATGTAGAAAAGATACAAGAAGAAAAGAGATCAAAAGAAGAAGACAAAATCAATGAAAAAAAAAAGGAAATTAGAGGCAAAAGAAAATGAAAAACGAAGAAAACTGGAAGAAAAAGAAAACAAAAAGAAGGATAGAGAAGAAAAGCTTTCACAAAAACGCAAAGAACAGAACAAAACTGAGAAACACTTACAAGCACCTAGTCCGGTAAATAAAGATAAACAAAATGATGAAATTGGAATGAATGACTTACCAGTGTCAACTAAGGATCTTCACGGAAAATATGTTATGGCCAAATTCAAAACTGATAAAAGAATACGTCACTATGTAGGCAAAGTCCTTATGGTAAACGATCAAGAAAAGAAATGTAAGATAGATTTTCTAAGAAAAAAAGCGGTATGTGATAACATTGTTTGTTTCGTAAAACCAAATGTACCTGATGTGTCTGAAGTAGATTTTGAAGACATAGAACGTGTATTAAGTGAGCCTGCTTATTCCAGACGTGGATTGATCTCTTTTAATAATGTAACATTTAGAGATATAGAATAAGTAAAATAATCAAAAGGATGTCTAAGGAATCCTAACGTCAATAAAGTTAAACGAATTAAGACTGTGATTAGCTTATATTTCGACTCACTTATTGTGATTTTAGTTACGTATGATTACTTGTTATTTACGCCAAGTTTCAGTACTTCGGTGAAGTTAGTTTGTACCAGATTATTAATTGAAAACTGATTAAATTTTAAATTTGTAAACAATATATGACCAAGAAGTTTTTAGTTAACTAGTTAATTAGGTATTAGCTTAGTAAATATTGTTTTTACTTTGTCATAAAAGATTTTAACGTGCCTGAGAGGTCTATGAATGTTTGTAGAATTAAGGTAAGATTTAGAGGTTTTGTTTTGAGAAGATTTTATTTTTATTTTTTCTATTATGACATTGAAGATTTTTAAAGAAATGTTGATTTTTAACCGCATTTATTGCAATATTATGACTGTAATAGTGTAATTAATAAACGAAGAATTTTGTTCATTCACTGGTTTCATTTCGTTCATTTACTAGAAAACGCCGTTCATTCACTAGAGTTTTGGGGTATTTTCCGATTTACTGCTTATTATAATAAAACTGTGAATGTTATGTTGTAAAACGTACCTAAAAATGATTTTTGAATATATTCTTAACACTGTAAAACAAATTTCGGCCGCTTTCATTAGTGATAACCCACAGTAAATATTTTTTAAAGTTCGCAAATTGCTTAAGTGTTCATTCACTGGTGCCATTACTAACATTATATTTGCTTTTATTAGTATTCAGAATTTCACCCTTGTGACCATATTTAAGACGTTTCAATATTTAAGATGTATAAATATTTTATGTTTCTGTAACTACAAAGGTTTATTGTCTACTTTTACTAGACATATTAAAATACTATTGTCCAATCATATGTAATACTAGCTGTTGCACGCGACTTTTGTTCGAAAAAATATTACTTCCCTAAATAGGGAAGTAATATTTTTTCGGTTCAAATGAACCGGATTTTGTTAACAATTTCAAGGGTTTAGAAAAAGATTTTTTGCCCTAAGTTCAGCTATGCCAACAATAGTCCCGTCAAAATCGGTCCAGCCATTTCGGAGATTAGCCGAAACAAAACTAAAATTAAAAAACAAGATTGTTTTTGAATTTTAGTTTTGTTTCCTTTGTTATATTTTTTATTAATTTTTCTGTACGAGTCTAATAAATACTTTTTCTTTTTTGGTTCTAATTATTGACGAAATAATCGTTTCGTAAGTAATAAGTATTGACTTGTCTATGGGTGATAATAACAGTGCTAAAATCGCAAAAGAATAACGAAAGTTCTGTACACTAATTACGTTAAATTCGTATCCATAGATATAATTTCTATGTTCCTATCATAATGATACGAAAATAGAAATGATATAGTCTATCAGATAATGAATGTTCTATACAGATATCTTAGTATGATCAAAATAAACTAATAATTTGGGACATTCAACAGCCAAAGCGTGGTTTCTAAATCAGTAAAATCTTTTTAAATAAAATTTACAGAGGCGACATCAGCGGACCGAGAAAAGCTTAGTTAATTGAATTAATGGAAAAGGGCTTTCAATGAAAACCAAGGAAATCAGGGGCATGTCGGTACATACATTTAACATTTGTTTAAACTTGACGAGATTTAACGAAGCTAGAAAAAACAAGATTTAGGTGAGCGTGGTTTTATTTAGAATGTCAGGATTTGAATTTATTCTCAGCAAGCTTATTCAAAATCAGTTCGAAGGTTTATTTGAAACTCGATCTGGTTCTTGGAACTTGATCGGGGTAGCTAACCTGATAGACATTGTTCCAAAATGGCCGCTTTGGCAGAATCTTAATAGGATAATAATAAGATAATAATATGAATCACGTTAAAATTCTATAGTTGTTACAGCAAAGTTAATATTATGTTTTTTTTTTAATTATCTCACTCACTCACGTATAAGCGAGTTAAGAGTGCTTTCGTCTATGGTTTTCTTCACAATTTTCCATATTTTCTTTCCTACTTCCTAGTAGCTTAGATGAGCTAAGCTAAGCTGTACTGTTTCTGATGAATTGTAATAGTGGTTGCACCTGCATTCCTGCATGTGCAGGTACATAATTTAATATTAAATTGAGTCTTATTCTTTATTATGTTATGCTTAGTTATTAGTTTGAGCAACAATAGTTTACTGCCAACAGTGGAGGGTTGTAAATGGCTTGTCGTCGATTGCCTCACTATAAATTATTGTATTGTTAGCTGTAAGCAAACCAACACAATAAAATAAATAAATCAGAATGGAATAATAATAAATAACAAATTGTTCCAGCTGTTCTTAAGTGATGCGTTTATCTAGCAAGCAGAATTAATTATATTTTTATTATTAAACGAAGATGGACTAACTGTTGCTGCGCTCAAGTGAAACTACTGAAATATTACAGAAAATCCGACCTATTTTATCTAAAGAAGTCACGGTAAACGTTCAAAGATCTAGGTCATAAACAAAAGTGTCAGACACGGGCTCAAAAAGATATATTAAAAAAGATAAAGCTACGTCAAACACATGTATTTCTGTAGCTTCAATTGCAAATGCCTAAGGGTTGGGAATCTCTTTGAATTCTGGAGTCCACAAATTCCTACGACAAGGTCATGACACCGCAAACATCCCTATTACGAGTAATTTGGGAGCCTGTTTAATGTTCGTTGCTTTTTGTAACGTATTTAAATTGTGGTTGGTGTCAAAGAATTAACAACGTTTATAAACCCTGAATATTTGACCTTTAAAAATAACGTAGTCTGGATTTGTGCCCGGCTGATGGCAATAAGCTCGCCCCATATTACATGAGACTTTAACATTTAACACTGGAAAATCTGGGCCTAACCCTTCAGGGATTACACTCGTCATGCTATGTATGTTTTTGTTATTACAACAACATCACGTGTGTACTCAGCGAAAGGGTAGGTAGAAGTGGTGGGTTGTACATTCACATTCCGCCAAATACCTATGTACGTTTTCCTTTATCCCAGCCTATTTATTTATTATCTTGAACCGAATACAAGGTGTTTAAAATGAAAAACAAAACCAAATTCTTGACAACCAGTCTTACCAAGGGATATCGTGTTATCCAGTACTGAGTTGTGGAGGTCAGGTAGGAGTCACTACTAACAAAACAAAGAAAACGAGCCAGCAATTTCAAACATGTGTGCATGCGGCCGGTGTACAGAGACACTGTGCGTCTATGTCTCTGTGTGCGAATTTATAAGCCAACAGTTGGCTGATATTTTTTGACACTTTTGACACACACATTTGATGCTCTATCTAGACATTATATAATCATATATAAAAACTAAATTCTTAATTCAGCTGTGTCCGGTAAGACTGCAAGCCAACTCTATGATAGTTGGGAAAAGGCGAGGTAGATGTTGAATAAATAATACCTTTGATTGCGGGATCGAAGCCAATACCACACAAACAATATATGACATGGTTTAGTTTCCTCCATGTGTTGTGATAAGTAGGTATTTACTACTGCTGCCTTGCTTATGTTACTTGGCATGATTTATTTTATTTTCTAGTCCGTTCCAATATAATTTTTGTTGACTTTTTAACCGACTTCCATACTTGTTTTGGTATGGTAGTAGGATATAGGTCTGTTTTAATGTGTGTTGTATGTACACCGATTTCTCTGTGATGGTCCGATTTTCGTGATTCTTTTTTCATTTGGTAGAGGAAGCTCGCGCAGTGATCCCATATACATTTTATTAACTAATACTTGGGTAGTTTATGAGTAATCGTCTGTAATATGCAGTGATCGGAATAGATAGAGCTAATGTACCTAAAGTTCCTTGAACTTTGTACCTAATGTTCCTTGAACTTAAGGCACATTAGCTCTACCTATTCCGATCACTGGTAAAATGTATTCTATCTTCTTCGTCGATGTTGATGACAAGATATCATGATAACTTCTCGTTACAACGTAAAATTTATATTTAACAATTTGTGTAGGATATCTCAAATAAAAAGGGTAAAATAAAAAAATGCCTTGAAAAAAACAAAAAAAGCCAATGAAACAAACATAATAAGACTACCCAAAGTAAAGTATTTTTCGTTTCTTTGTATTTTCGGAAGTCGGTTATTTTCTTTTTTGTGTGTGATGTATTAAACAATCATCTTTACCTAGGTACCGAAAACTAAAAATAAAATAAGATTTTTAAAGATCAAAGTAAGTAAATATATTATCCTAATGGATACCTAATCTTATCAACAGGTCTCTTATAAAAGTCTCGAATAACTTTGACCTGTTGAAAATGTAAGGGCAAAGTTAATAGGAGTGGGACATCTGGTTAATGTTTCTTTTTTCTTTGCCCTAACTTTTAAAAATTTCTTTACAGTGAACACGTAATTCTATTGTTCTATTTTGATGCTTTAGATGTGTTCTTGGAAGTGATGTTGACGCTAACAGCGAACCGTCTGCATGTCTGAAGTTTGTAAGAAAATACGCAATCAATCAAACGATAATATAAAATAAATATAAGTAGTAAACGTGTAAAAAATATAACCGTGAAATTAATCATGTTTGTTTCCTTTTAATGGCTCTTTAAAGTAGGAATTTTATATTTGTCGGATCCGGTCGTTAGTACGGACATAAATTGAATCAGCAAGCGTGCCAGTGTACACTGGTGGCATCACGCGACCTAATTACCAGTCTACCCACACCACAGCGTGCTTCTACAGAGTCGTGATGTTTACAGCCCGCGGCGAGGACGACATTAAGTGTCTGATCGCAGCGGAGCGCAGTTGAGACGTCCCGGAAATGTACCCGATTCATTGTGCCCGTGTTATTGTAATTTCAAGTAATTTGTAAGTTTATTAAAAAACAGTGTATTTTCATTGCACGAATCCCATCTTCTGCCCACACGATGTAAGAACCTAATGGAATAAATCCTGACAAGCCGACATATTTATTTGCGAACGATATAATTCAAAAATGTACTTTTTCTGTTTTTATTTTTATTTAAGATTCTATGGGTAACAATTGTGCCTATTAGTATTCAAAACCCTAACCCATATCTTTAGTCAAGTTAAAGTAATTAGATATGATCTACACTAATATTATAAAGAGGAAAGATTTGTACTTTTGTGTGTATGTTTGTAATTAATAAACTCAAAAACTACTGCGCCGATTTAAAAAAATATTTCACCATTAGAAAGCTACATTCACCCTGAGTAACATAGGGTATAAAAAATATAAAAAAGTATTGTGTCCATCCGTGCGAGGCCGGAATGGACCGCTAGTATACTAATAAACGTAGTGAGCTTTGAGGCTCCGTCTAACTAGTCCCCACTTAACTCGGTAAGCGAGTGCACGTAGCCTTAAAGTAGTTCATCTACTCACTAATAATGTGGTGTTTTATTCTAAACCCTACTAGTGTTACTAGTGAACACCACTTGAGTTTATGTAACTACTTACCTATGCAACCATTATACACCATAGACAAGAATTTAAACGAAGTTAAGAATCGTCAAAGAAAGCAAAGCTAAGAATTCTGACTTCAAGCAATTTATTAAACTACAGAATAAAAGTGATATTTTAAATAATGACTTTCACTCAAAGAATACTCGGGACCGGTCAATGTGGCGACACTTGGGGAAGCCTATGTCCAGCAATGGACGTCTTTCGGCTGAAATGATGATGACTCAAAGAATCACTTTGACTCGTTTATAGATACGGGTGTATGGGTACATAGCTGAACTTAATTAAATATCCCATGTTAGCATGTTCACTTGTTACTATAGCAGTGATGCATAATGGTGCGTGTGGCAAGTTATAGGTCTCGAGTTCGAACCCACCCACGCCACGGCACGCACCTCTGATGTTCGGATTCATGTGCGTATTGTATAATTATTACTTGCTTCGGTGAAAGAAAAGATCGTGAGGAAACCAGCATGCCTGCCATGAGAGATTTTTTTTGGCGGCGTGTAAAGCCAAGTCAGAGGCTCATGGGTGGCTTTAAAGCAGACACCAGGTTAAATTCTTTTTAACGATTGATTGTGAATGTGTGAACATTGTAGGCTTTGTATCTACAAACAAGAAAAAAAATATCAAAAGTTACAAGCATCTGGGAATCTTCCCAGATGCTTGTTAACTTTTGATAACTTTTTTTTGTTTTTTTTTTTTGTGTAGTAAGCAATGACTTAATTGTCGGGCCTACGCTGTCCCCATACTTAAGTACTAATGCTGTAACATGATAATATTGTAACACCAAATGATTTGACAAGAGTAAATGGAGTTAGAAACTCCATTTACTCTTGTCAAATCATTTGCCGGTTCTTCTCCATAGGAAACGACCAACCCGAACCGTGCAACTTTTTGTCGACGTTTTATAAGTGCCTAAGAAAGAAGATTGTTTACTTAATAAGCAATAGGATACGTAGTGAGTAAATATTGATACAAATGTCATCGCCTAAACCTAACAAGCGTGATGTTATGGATATTATCAATCATCAAATTAATCAAATATTCACATGAAGTAGCTTAGCAGACCGTTACCAACCGCAAAGTTTGTCAATATTTAATTGACTGTAGCTTAATTTATTGTACAGATGCCAGCTCATCAAGCCACTACAATCTGTCAAATTTCTTTAATAGATTTTCAACTTTATCGCTGAAACATTCGATTCAAGGTTGATTGGAAAAATTTGACAGTTTCGAGTAGCTTGATGAGCTGTGGCGTCTGTACAAGTACCAAAACACAGTTTCCCATTTTGCAAATAAGTAACTCGGACATATTTACGACTTACTTGAGGTCCCATGACCCCGTCCTACAAAAATAAAAAGCTTTTCTGTAAAAATAATGGACTTAAATAATTTACAAGGAAGGAAGTTGATATTCTGATGAAAATGGATGAAACCAATTTTGCTTAGTCACAAAAATAATGTATTGTATTTTTTTTTTCTTTACTATCTGTTCCGGGCAGCTAGTTTCCCTCTGTATTAGAATTTGTGCTCAATACTTCTTTATTTCTTTTCTTTTATAAGTTTGTATTATATGATTATAACAACTTCTGCGTAATGGCATATATTTTCGCAGTTGGAGATCAAAAGATGATACAGCATTAATAACAATAATAATCGTTATCAACTTTTTCACATTCCATTTCTTTTTTACAGACCAATATTCGAATTTTCGCATGACTACTCCTTTTAGAAGAGGCTCTATTACTGTAATAAAATGAGCCGACTCGAGATTTAATATCGTTGTAGGTACTATTATACGGCCACCAACATAATTACGTTTCACACTTAAGTACAAAGGCAATCCTTTTAATTTTGAAAATTCAACTTTATCGCATGAACATAACATCACGGCTGTAATCCCTGAAGGGTTAGGCACAGGTTTATCCTGTAGTACATCCATCGCCTGTGATGTTTAAGTCCCATGTAATAAGGGACGAGCCTATTGCCATCAACCGAGCACAAATCCAGCCTCCGGACTGCTACTGAGAAATTCCTGGTGGAAAAACCCAATAACACTTTACTCAACCCAGGAATCGAACCTAGGATCTCATGTTCAGTAATATCGCAACGGTGCAGTTAACTAGACTTAAGACGTAACCTAATTAAACTATAATGATTAAGCGTTCGCTCGACAGGTGGGACAATCAGATACGCTGTCGAGCAGACAAATTTTCAAACATATTATGAAGAAATGGATGTTAAAGGAAAATAACATTGATGTTAAACAACAATAGAAGATGTAATGTGAGGTGTGTGGTGTGAGTTGTGACGTGATGTGTGATGTATGTGTGTGTATGTGATGACTGTGCGTGATTTGTGGTGCGCGTGTGTGTGGGTGGGTGTGTGGTGTGTGTGTGTGTGTGTGTGTTGATGTTAGTATGTGTTGTGGTGTGTTGTTATGTTTGTAATTTAATAACAAACTTTCCTTCGACCATCATCAGCACTCTCTCCAAGTTATTTGAACCACATGCGTGCTCAAAATTTAATCTTATTTCAATCCTAACTTAGAACATCAATTTGTTTCAGATACCGCATCGCGTTCCAAGAAACGCTCCTCTGCAGGAAGGTCCAAGGCCGCCGCGATTCCCGCATCATTAATCTAGACCACACCGTCTGCAGGGAGGTGACCACAGTAGCGAGCGTGCACACAGCTAGCACCAAGCGAGACTCGAGAATATCCTTCATTAGTAAAGTCGATTTCGTGAAGGACCCGACACCATATTGCGTTGGTGATGGCGAAGATAGAGATTGCGAAGAACCTGTATTTAAAAGTTTTTCGAAAACGTGAACTAATTTTTAGTGTGTCATGGTTAACGAGAAAAATTTACGAATACAACTAAATGTGACTTCTACGAATATTTCCTTTTTCTATTTCAGTTGTAAAGATAAGATTCAAATAAAATAATTTGAGTGATTAACTTAATTAGTTACTTAATGCTATTTATATTGTAAAGTCATTTTAAGAACTATGAAAACTCTTCCTCCTAAACTAATTAAGATTATCAGCGAAGATACAAGTTGAATTTTAATTAAGTACATATTTCTTCCAACTTTTGCTAAGTTATTGGATGAACTCTTCAGGAAAGTATTTTTATTTTTGTTTATCGTGTCAATTACAACTTTTAGTACTTGTACTTCATCAAAATGTAATTAAGAAGAATTTTATTTATGGACATTTTATTACAGCATGAAGTTTTACAGCTGCGCTGTTACGTGACTAAATAACTTAATGTACTGTAGGCGCAAACACCAGTGAAATAAAAACGTCATAATGGCGCTAAGGTCTTACTGCATTTCATACAAATTTTGAACTCATTTGTTTTCGAAATGACTGAACCGATTTTAATGATACTTCATACGCGTATGCAGGATACCTAGGCCTAAAAAGTTGACAGAGAACATTTTCGAAATTCTATTAAAAAACTTTTTTGCAAAAAATAAAACCGAATTCAAAAAACACAATTAAAAAAAAATAACAAACCAAAACACAAAAAAGTGAAAAATAACTTTGGCTTCAGAAGCCGGCGACAAAAACACCAAATCAATCAAACAAAGGTCAAGCTTCGAAGTCGGTGACCTTTGTTTGATTGATTTTGTGTTTTTATTTTTTTTAATTGTGTTTTTTTGAAGTCGGTTTTATTTTTTGCAAAAAAGTTTTTATTTTTCCATTTTCAGTTGCTCCCATGTCGCCATGAATTTATTTTACATTATTAATTACGCATCTAAGTGACAACAACAGTTCTTTTCTTAAAGTCGGTTAAAATTATGAATACTTCTAGTTTCTAACACTCACTCTGTTGTCTCTAGAGAAATCAACTATCGACATCGACAAGTCGCATTATCTATACATTATTCTAGAACAAGAAATCACCTAACTCCTAACCGTTAAAGAGTTGTACCTTCCTTCATCAGCTCAGCGTCATGAGATAATGATGACCATACGCAAATATCTCAGCTTTAGAAATTATTTTTTACTAACATTTATGTCGTGGCTATTGTGTTGTGTATAAAACACTGGTATTCAGCTGCATCCGGTAAGACTGGAAGACTACCACAAAATAGTTGGGAAAATGATGAACAATACATGTCATGGTAATGGGCTTATCCCCAATAAATGGAAATCTGGGTGTATTGTACACATCTGCGTACCCCCTCAGAGCATACAGGCGTGATGTTACGTCATGATGTTGTATAAACAATAAACAACCAAGCGATTGCAGCAATCACGACAGATTTGCCGTCTGTTTTTGAAGAGTTCCATAGTATATCTCCGAAGATCAGCATTAGATCTTCACCAAATTTAAATGGGACCACCTCAGAAATATAATCTTTCAAATAAAAAAAGAATTTTGATAATCGGTCCACAAATGGGGGAGAAAAAAAAATACATACACACGAACATATAACCTCCTCCTTTTTTGAAGTCGGTTAAAAAAAGATAATTGGAAATTTCTGTTTCTATGAAAAATCTAAAATCGGTCTAATTTAGCTGTAACACAATTTTTCGAAAATGTTCTCTGTCAACTTTTAAGATCTATGTATCCTGCTTATGCATATGAAGTTTCATTAAAATCGGTTCAGTCATTTCGCAAACAAATGAATTCAAAGTTTGTATGAAATGCCTTAAGACGTTAAAGCTTTTAATTTCAAAGAGCAGGTACTCCTACAGGGTTTGAGAGACATCGCTGCTCAGCTTGTTGTGCATTCAAACAAAATAATACTAATAGGAACGGTCAAGCCATCGAACAGAAAAAAATTCAATGCTTGTGGTATCATAAATAAAAAATCATGTAGATACTGAATTCATGGTAACAGGTTGTGCATCAATGTTTACATCCTGTATTTCTTCATGCGGAAAACGACTTTTTCAGAAAAATAAATTACAAAATGTATTATTTCAATAGCAGTTTTTTTTTGTGTCATAAATATGGGTTGGTAGAAACCCGTTTTTATCTAAATAACTGTAAATATTTATGACGTAAATTCTATCAATTAAATCGTTAGGTGTTAAATAAAGATATTTTTAATATTTAATTAAACAAATCATTAAATCTATTTAACGCTAGTCGTATTTAAAACACCGCACCTTTAAACGATTGACAGAAACGTTATTTTAAACACGTTTGGAACTAAATGCATATTTTAGTGATTTGTGGTGGGACAAGACTTTAGACCCCTTAGTAAGAATATGGGTGAAATCACATTTGCATGCACGGATCAGTGTTTTCGAGTATATCTTATTCTGTCACGTAGGTAAAGGCGTCATTTTCGTGGAGTCGCAAGAATCCGCATTTATGCGATGGCAACTACAAGTATAATAAGAAATTAGGTCTGAAGATTATTCCAATGTGGGATGATACGACTTCTTCAAACTTTATAACATCGCCATGGGACCGCTCACTTTAGTGAGTGGCAATTCTAATTTAGTTAGTCACAGAAAGGGACAAAACAAGAAAATGCTAATCTTTGTATCTAAACATGATTTCACTCTATATCTACTAGAATAAATGCTAGCCTAGAAGATTAATGAGTTCTGACTACAGTAATAGATGGACTTAACATAAGTACAGTATTAACTAGTGAAACGAACTTTAGGGTTCAATTCATTAATTGATAAACTAGTATTTAAGTCGAATTAGGAGATTTGTATTTAAGACTAATCCAGATTAAACTCTTCTTGAGACTATGTTGTATTGTGTAACAACCAACCACCCTTTATATAGTTTTCAATTGTAGATGTGATCTTAGAACGCGACTTAAATATTGAATTATCTTTGAGTAGGTCTAAGGCCGTCCTTGTAAAATCTATTCTGCTCGAAAAATATTCTGAAAATTTCAAGCGAAACTAGTTTACTTGAAGACCTTTTCAATAAGCAGTTCATTCTTTTTTTCTATTTTTAGAGTCAGCTTACGACTTTGAGGTTGCGGCCCATGTATATTGCACAGCAAAATTGTTATACATCTCTTTTACAATATTTTTAAATCAATAACACTATTATCGCTGAAAGCTGAAATATTAGACAGCAGTATAAATGGTTTTGCCTAATACCGAATACGCAAATATAAAATACAACTGGAAGTAAGTAAAATTCTTTGTACAAAAATAATACTAAAACAAAATATTTTTTTTTTTTGAACAAACATAAAATGATCGTATGATTTTGTGTGGTGTATTTATCTCTGATTATTTGGTTTCCTACTAAAATTATTTTTAAGTGTACTCAGGTATTATCTAAATTATAGATTTTTGTGTCTGATGCAACTAAATTACTATTATTTTAATACTCAAAGTTGAGATATTTAATACGTCTGCAGTTCTACGGGACTTGTGTACTGAGGTTTTCAGTGTACAAAGTTTAGAAACTTTTCATATTGTTAGTGTTAGTGTAGTGTTTTAGGTTTCGAACGAAAAATTCCAAATAATATTGGTAAAGAAAGTTAAATTTCTAAAGATCACTTGAATTATTAATGTTAAAATAAGTCGCCTAATATTCTCTAATACCTATATTTCTGTAATACTGTTTAAGACTCGATGTAAGATACTAATTTTGATATAAATGTAAAATGTTGTTTATAAAATACACTTGAAAATGCCTCCGCTGTTTTATTTCTTACCTTTGAACTTAGCTTAACAAATTAGACGAGTGCCAGAACTAATGTTAGGTTCATGAAACTTTTAATCTAGGTGAAGAGGAATTTGAGCGTTTGCTACAAGAAATATTAACACGTGCGGTGCTCATTTAATTTAAACTTAGGTAAACCTTCATAAAGTCAAGAATTCTGAGAGAATAATCTCTAAAATATTTGAGGCTAAAGCGAATAGTAATCAAATGTTTATCTCAAAAAGCGAGTCAATTACTACTTTTGACAAACTACTGCAACTTCTTTATGACAATTTATCTGTCTGTACATTAACATTTTCCATAGCAACGACTAAGTATTCTTTATAACCGCGTTTATCATTTTAGTGAGGCTATAACATTTCATTACGTATAAGTTAGGTTACCACCACAAAGCTCTACTAGACAAAGTAATACATATCATTTGCATGACATGCTCGTCTGCGGTTTATTTGTGTAATACATCGAGGAGCTCGGGGTTAAATATAATAATAACCGTTCGGGTCGATCTTTAGGTTAACCTTTCGTGTGTTTCGCGTAGATCTACGTTCGCACACGAAGGGTTAAGCCGTGCTTACCTGTTAGTCCACCCATTATATACCGAGTTTCCAAGGCACGGAGGAAACTCGGTATCATTCCCACGGCTGTCATTTGTAGATCTTTGACAGTCGTTACAAGTAGTCAGTGCCCCGAAAATCTGACAACCAGTCTTACCAAGACCCCTTGGTAAGGTCGTATTACCCAGTACAAACTGGGTTTTGGAGGTCAGATAGGCATCGCTCGCTGCGTGTAAATAGTATTTACACACATCAATAACTAAATGCATTACATATTGTATATACCATACTTATTAAAGAAATCTCGAGGTCAAACCGTGCGACGACAGGACGGGTCACTAGTCTATACTAATATTATAGAGGTAAAATTTTGTACGTTTAAATGTTGGAGGTAATGTTCGAAACTGTCCATTCGATTTAAATAAAAATTTTCACTGAAAGCTTCACTATTACCCATTGGAATATTATGTTTCACGCGAACGAAGTCGCGGGCGAAAACAAGCTAAGTAGTAGCTAAGCAACAATATTAAGCAAATTGTGTTTCTATAGTAAATAATTCAGCCGAATATATCAGTCCGAAATCTCTTTGATTGGCGAAACGCGTAGGAATTCCCAACGAACAATTTTCATTTCGTCGATAAACATAATAGAATTCTTTAAGGATATTGTGTAACATTTCCTTATTACATATTTGTGTCTCAATGTCAGTACCTACTGGAACCTTTTGACTCGATTTCATTATGGTTAAGAACGGTTTTCGGGAAACAAGAAAAACGGCAGGATGAGAAAAGCGCTGAATAACTTATAGTTTGCCTAGTCAAGATATTTTAATGTGCAACACTAAAAAAGTAACATTGAAATTATTGAAATAACTATGGTGCTCTACAGGGAAGCATCGTTGGACTTATCCTGTTTCTTGTTATTTTTTTTAAAAATAATCTTATACTCCAGAAACAATGCTATAATATTTTACAGTATCTTAAATATATTTTGTGTGTTATATGATACATGAGTAAACAAAAACACACCATTGCACATTTGCACATGAAAGTTATTCTGCTCAACCTTGAGTTATTTTTGAGGGAGTCGGAGTGTCAAATTTCATACTGATTATGTTATTTAAACGAAATTGGGGAGCGCACATACAATGTTTGTTGTTTTTACTTTGATTTGATGACGTGTTACTATTTTATAAGATTGGAAACCTAAATAAATGGCTATAAATGGAATTATGCGATAGCTTTCCTGTTCTGAATTGAATTTGGCTTGATTACTACCGGTGGCTGGGCGACTGGGCGCTACAACATCAAAGATAAGCAAGTCCCTTTTCGTGTTCGAAAACTTACCCCTGTTATCTAACTTCAACACTTTGAGAAGTGTCATTATTTAAAATTTTAAATCATTGTAATCAATCAACAGAGAAAAGTCCACTGCTTATCATAGTTTCCAACTCTCAATAGTTTAAAAGTTACACCCAGAGAAGATCGTCGTTATTAATTCATAGTTGGCTGAAACTTGACCTAGATATTTTGTGAAATTCACTTAAGCCTTATTGCCTAGAAACAAATACTATACCTTTATTCAAATTATCCCAGTTAATAATAATGTTAAGGAGAAATGTTCAAAAAGTTTTGAAAGTACCCTGAGTAGTATTATAATAATACTTGACTACCTTTCAAGTACCTAATCTTTGTATCCATGATTTTATCAAATACTACAAGGATCTTTGTTCAGATATCTAGAACATTTTTCTGCCTCGTTGATTGCAAGCGCTCTGGCTGAGCCTGGGTTCAATTCCCAGGTCGAGCAAAGTATTATTGGGTTTTACCAGTAGGAATTTCTCAGTAGCTGCTGCGTTAATTACAATAGGCTCTCCCCTTTTTACCTAAATGGTACTTAAACATAATTGGCAACGTGCGGGTAAGCTACACCTGTGGTAATGTATTCCTCTACCCTTTGGAGAATACAGACGTTATGTTAATGAATGTTATGTTATATCCCTTATTAACAATGACAACCCAATCCCAATTTTACCAGTACTGAAACTGTATGGGTAATCTAAAGGTTCAATTTTACTCCCCTTTTTATAGTGGGGAGAGGCCCCGGCACGAGCTAAGAACCGTTCAATCTCAGAAGATCCATTGGCCAGATTCATGATGGGTCTAATGACGATTGTTTTTCTCATTGGATCCTGATTTCAAGATGTGGATCTACTGAGACGTCGAAAAAATTACAAATACTCGGTTCATATTTAGTATTTTCATAATTTTAAGAATTTATTCATATCTGTGGATGGTACTTATTGTGATTGTGGCAAACATTTTAACTAAAATGCAATAGAATCTTTGTATTTTCGAATATTAAAAACGACGTATTTACGTTAAGTGTAGCGCGCGTTCGAGCTAGGGCTTCGGTGCATTAAAAGTGTTAGCATAGACTAGGGTTTACACATAATACTATAATTCTACAAGGCGAATTATGGACTGCTAGCCTTGAAATTTAGCTGTAAAACCTAGGTACACTAGAAGAAATGCACTCAAACTTGCTTTAAACATGGAGTAAGCACTTAGGTAACTATAGGTACTAACACAGTAGTGCATGTGTGTGATGTAAGTACTAAAAAGAGCTGAAACTGCGGTTTTAAAACACGATGACTTTGTTTTTAAGTTGAAGAACTTAGGAATATCTGCTCTACTTTTTGCTTGTTGAAATTATTTTTCTGTTTTGAATACGTCGTTGGTAATCGCAAGAGAGACTGAGCATGAGGTTCTGGGTTCGATTCCCAGTTCGGGCAAAGTGTTATTGGGCTTTTCCATCAGGAATTTCTTTGTAGCAGCCACGGAGTGTTGATTTGTGGCTGGTTAATGACAATAGGCTCGCCCTCTATTAGATGGGACTTGTAAGTCCTAAAAACATACATGTCGAAATGTGGTTATACTATTAGGTACACTACTGCCTAACCCTTAGCGGTAAGAAGGCGTGATGCATTGCACCGGATGGCTGG
Source organism: Eugnorisma glareosa (assembly GCA_947578425.1). Lineage (NCBI taxonomy): Eukaryota > Metazoa > Arthropoda > Insecta > Lepidoptera > Noctuidae > Eugnorisma > Eugnorisma glareosa. The sequence continues at coordinate 9,030,431 of OX387960.1, read as the reverse complement.
CAGGTCTCGCAGCGGCATGTCGTCATTTAAATAAAATTAAAGTGTATTCTAAGCTAGACGAATGTCAATATAGTAAACACAAGCACCTATTTCAAATATAACAGGGGTACCCAACAATTCTCTTATCACCTTCAATGAAAAGTTAATGTAGATATTATCCCACTTCGCCCACTTAAAATCGTTTACCGTTATGCGACATTCAAGTCCATTTTACTTCTGGGAACCTACCAGTACCATTCAAAAAAGCTTTGTCTCCCAAATTGAAAGGTTTGAAAACAATTTCAGAAATACGGTTGTTTACGTCTGGAACGGTTTTTGTTCTTCAATTATTCTTTCTGTATTTTCACTCAGATACCACCGTTTCATCTACACAAATAAATAAAATATATCATAAGAAAATTTGTTTTTTTTATCTGTCGGTATGTTCGTCCTAATCTCCGAAATGTTTAATCTAAATATTGATTAGCGAGAAATATAGTACGAGTTCTACATATTCCGCTTATATTACTAGAATTCAGCACGCAAATATTGTTATTTATAACTAAGCTAATAAATAACAATAACAATTAAGAAATACACGAGTTAGAACAGAGGGTACTATATTTTTGTTTACAATCACTTACAGAGCATATTGTTTACCTCCAACCTTGTTCTATTTACATTAGTAACTTGCTGAACATGGGCCGATATCAATCACTTATGTAGGCCAACAATTACATAGGCCACTAGGTAAATATCGTAAACAATGCTACATCATTATCAATCATTGTTATTTGATTTGTTTCATCTTAAACATCCGACCTAGCTTAAGAAGGTACTTAATTCTTCCATGTGTGTATAGTTGGTCTGTGGATGGGTGACCACCTATTACGTACCGGATTTCCTCCGTGCCTCGTAAGCACGTTAAGTCGTTGGCCCGGCTGTTAATTGTAGATCTTTGACCGTCGATCGTTACAGGAGCATTAAAGTTTAGTAATAACATGTAAAGCTTGGTTCTCGTAATAAAGCATCAAAAAAAGAATTTGACCTTCAATCCGTAATATCAAGGTTAAATATCACAATGATGGGATGATTAAATTAATCCCAACTTTGAAAAACATTTTTTACAAAAAAAAAATACTAAATTGGCAATAAGCACTTTGCATGGATGTGGAAACAAAACATCCATGTAAAGTGCTATTAATTTTGGAGACTATGACCTCTGGGTTTGTTTTGGCTTTACGTAACAGGTACGATACAATGCCGCAATATAGTTAAAAAAAAAATGGGTGTTAAGTGTTTGTAAAAACCTATTTGCAAAATAAACATAATTTATCAGTATGCGATAAGGTATAAAATATTATTTAAAATTCAAGTTACTGTGATGGCCGCATAAGCCACAGGTGCCTGCCTACCTGCTACAAAGTTTTGACAGAAAATATTTTGTGAAAACATAAGTCTTCACCATCAGTCATCATTCATCAACTGAAAGCCAATGAGATGAACACATTGGCTTTCAGTTCAACAGGATGCACCTCAATACTAGTATTTACATTTATACATGGAGCGACATCAGTGGTGTTCCTAGGAGCCAACAATACGGCATGCCCATAAGGCAAGTAGACTGTTCAAGTGTTCATAAACCCTAACACATGTCCAAAAAACCCTAAGTCAACAAAAAGAGTAGCAGTTTATAAGGACAAGCCAGTTTTTTAGCTTGGTTTAAAGTGCCATTTGGCAAAGCCGTGTAAATAAAGTTGGTATTTTGACCTCCACAACCCCAGTCCCCGAGTAACACGATAACCCTTGTTATGAATCTAGTAGTCAGACTTTCGGCAATGTAATATCTAGTAAGGTAGGGTTGCATCTGTGACCTGACGGCGCTTGGCCCAAATCCAGCTTAAAATGAAAATTTGGAAAGCGAAGATCTTGGTTACGAATGAAAAATACTTCAATACATTCGAGATATTGGATTCTTTAGAATATAATATAATAATTTTTATTTGTGTAAAACATGGTACATTAAGGTCATATAAATAGGGTTGTGAACTCACATGTTTCGCCATAGAATGGCATACAAATATTAGGACATGTTAAACATAGAATTTTAATACGAAACATCAAAAAAGTTAAAGCTCCTTCTGAGGTCCTGGGTTCGATTCCCAAGTCCTGTAAAGTGTTTTTGGATTTTATTTTCCATCAGGAATTTCTTAGTAGCAGCCACGGAGTCTGGATTTGTGCACGGTTGATGGCAATAGGCTAGCCCCTATTACATGGGACTTAAACATAATTGGCGAAATGTGGGTGTACCTACTATTAGGTAAATACATATCTGCCTAATCGTTTAGGGATTACAGGCGTGATGCTATGCTATTTTAATTTCGCACATGTTCGACAACAGCGCTCCTGTATCAAAATCTTTCGAGCGCTAAAAAATCTCTGCAGCACTCTATTTATTGAGGTCGGTTACCTAGAAAATAAACCTAATTTAATTTTACTTTCGTCCTTGATCGATATTGAATAGAAACACATCACAAAAGCGACAAGCAATAACAGGGCTTCTCACGTTCCCAGTATTTTAACCAAAGAAATAACATTTTTGGGAAACTGATTTGCGAATTCCCGAAAACGAAAAGTTTACCTACGATTTATATGTCTCCGTCTCGCCGACTGGTTGGAATTCCACATAAGTTAGTATGAGTTAATATCAGGACCACCCACAACATTTACCACGGTTATATTTCCTTTATAAGTTATAGTTATGTAGCATGAATGAGTAAGATAGCAGTGAGACATAAATAACGGGTGTAAGCCGAGGGTCAAATGTTCTTCACGTTATTGCGTACCATTTTTTATGTACTTGACTGTACTTGGGAACTCTCTGGTTACAGGGAAAGTGAAGGTCAAAGGTCAAGGTCAAGTTTTATTACAAAAACAAGTTTAACATATTGTTTAGTTAATCCATAAACAGACATATGATAAAAGTATCGCATCTACATTAATATATTATAAAGAGGAAAGATTTGTAATTTTGTGTGTATGTTTGTAATGAAAAAACTCAAAAACTGCTGCGCCGGTTTCAAAAATTCTTTCACCATTAGAAAGCTACATTCACCCTGAGTAACATAGGCACGTGCGAAGCCGGGACGGGCGGTGATTCATAAGTTCGCATCGCGGTCAATGGGAAAAATCTGGAAGCATTGCTACGTTGGTTGGCGATATGCTAATTCTTTAGCCAAAAAATGAGTCAGCTCTGTGGTCACGTGACCACAGAGCTGACCAAAGAAGAAGAAGTGGAAGAGTCCACCAACCGCTTGGCCCTAGTCTTTCAACCCAAACGGGTCAAACTCAATTAAGTTAGTAACTTTTGTTTTGTCAAAACAAAAGTAAAATCATTTCCCAGCATTTTTTTCTACACTACGTTGCTAAGTTTGATGTACAGAATATGACGGCTCTGTAAGGAGTCTCTTTTCACCCAGAATTATGAAAGATAACGAAAACCTATTAAAAGCAACAAGAAAATAAGTGCGTCCCTATGGCCCAATTGATTGTTTTTTAGGGTTCCGTAGTCAACAAGGAAAGGATACCCTTATTGAAAGGTGCAGCTTTATTCTTCAAGGCGCTGCACCAGTCTTATTGGACTGTATCTTCAGTTTCATAGGATGTTGCGGAATGATAATAATTAAAACGAATTTATATGCTTAATATACTGCATAGGGTGAAGTGTAGTGAGTGTAGAGTGTAGAGGAGCGCGTAACGTAACTTCTTCTAGATGTCTTCAAGCAGCAGTCGAGATGAGTAATGCGTAAAAATTTGGGCGGCCTCTTTATATAAGAAACGCCACTAGCGCAGAGCGCGGCGTGGGTGAACTACCTTGGAGATTTGGTTCCAGCCAATCAGAGACGACTGTGAGTTGTGTATATGTGTTTGTGAGATGTAACGCGTGTCTGTATGTGTGTGTAAAGCAGCTTTTATTTATAATTACGTAAATCATGTACATTTATGCAGTTATTTACTTGCTAATGGTAAAATCTGTTACATATTGGGTTGAAGCTTTACATAATACGTAAAATTCTTATATATCTACGTCGGTTCTACACATATCTACGTTATATCTTAACCTACTGAGTTAAATTACAATAAACTTATGTATTTAGCTATAAATGATGACAAAATGAGATTCTTTAGGTTTAATAAGTGAGCTATAAGATTCTAACAAGATTAACAAACAATAAAGGGCTCTAGCAGGACTAATAAAACAAAATAACAAGTTTACATGGCTATTATTTACATGTATCTAGTCTTAGGTCTAGGCTGTTATTAACACTTATAGTTTCGCCATGTCCGTATGTCTGTCCGCAGCTTAGCTCAAGGACTCTTAGTACTATAAAGCTGTAATTTGGCATGAATATACAGATTAGTTACGCCGACAAAATGGTAAAATAAAGTCTCGAAAAGTATGTATTTTTTTTAGGATATCTCCTGTACCTGTACTTAAAGTGATGACCATGAAGTGGGATGTCGTTGGATAGGTCTCACAGACCTATCCAAGCTAAGTAGGCTTTACAATTTTACGATTAGGTAATAGTGGACCAACTTATGAAATGTACTTGGATAACATAAAATATTTTCCTAAATATAATGTATGGGAGCATAGGTTTTTCAACTGCGATTTTTAATGTAATAATAAATTAAAAATCATCTTTCGGAGGCAAATCGGACCTTAGGAAATGTCCGCATATTTTGATGGGCAACTACGGAACCCTACGTTGTGCGTGGCCCGACATGTTCTTGGCCAGTTTTTCTTACCTTAGCGTAGCCTTGGTGTTGCCAATAATTAATGCAACACGCCATTTACCATACCACCATCATCATCACCTTCCACAGGTATGATGATGTACTTAGATAGCGCAAGTATCTCGATCCGTATACAGCGTGTAACAGAAAGGGTATAATCATATGGAATACTATGGTACGGACCATCAAACTGAACAACTTTCTCTATGGGACCACCATCGAAATCGTAAAAAAATAATCAGCTGTCCTATACAAAATTTCAATACCTACTCGACCCAAATGTATGAAACAGCTGATTATTTTTTTACGATTTCGATGGTGGTCCCATAGAGAAAGTTGTTCAGTTTGATGGTCCGTACCACAGTATTCCATATTATTATACCTTTTCTGTTACACGCTGTATATGAAAACCAAGCATGCCATTATTTGACCACTTACTATGACGTCATAAGCCCTATTTTGTTACTCGACAAAATAGACTATATTTTTGTTCTCTAAATGTCTAGAATTAAGTTCTTGAGTTGTTGTTTTAAACAAATTAGCTTGCTGCGACACGCGACAGTAGCCACGTTAAGCATTAAATGTGCAAGCCGGGCACGCGGAGTAGGTACTAGGTATCTAGGTATATCTACAGAGTGTAAAACCCTTCACGAAGCCGTCAACCAAGCATTACGTACATCAAATTAAGTAAGTTTACACAAAAAATATTGCTGGGCAACGACTTTTTTTTGGGTGTAAAATCACGATTTACGGTAGGACTCAATGTAACGTACTCAAAACATTGTGCTTTTGGATGGATTGTACGGGGGTCGTGGAGGTGTTTAAAGTAAAAATCTTAAATTTAAAAAACTTGTGAAAAAGTTGGAACTTTGACCCCCAATATCTCCGTAACTACATAGAAGGTTCCCAGGTATGGTCTAGAACAAAAAAAATGATCGCAATGACGGGGAGAACAAGTGTTTTTCGGCTTCGTTAAGGGTCTTGTTACACCCTTTATATCTGTGTTCCTACCGTTGTCTCATGTTATCTGGGGTCACGCTATCATTTACTCCTGTCTCTTTCATTCCTCACGATCCTTCCATCGTTTCTTTGGTCGTCCCCTAACTCTTTATCCATCAACAGTAATTTATTCATTTACCATACCGATTAAGTAAAATAAAATTAGAGACCTCATTCTAACAAATCATGATTATTATTTGTTACAATTCGGGAAGAGTTATGATTAATTAAAGATACTATAATTAATTACAATCTGGGAATAACTGCCTATCATTAATAAAATGTCAGGAATACCTAACCAGAATCTGAAGCTTTGGTTAGTTATCAAGATTTTCTGGTATTCTGTATTTAGTTTATGTATAAACGCGAAATATGTATAGTAGGAATTTGACAGGATCGCGTACCGCACCATGGCGGTTTACGTCGCTTTTGCGTGCCCTCAGGAGAAAACAATATAAGTAATACGATTTGACGACATTATATATTATACTGTTCCATCAATAGGAAAGTATCCTTGGGATCGAACCTAGGACCTCATGCTCAGCAGACCCGCTTACGACCACTAGACCAAGCAGTTGGTGACCTCATCAAAAGCATGTATAAGTATAATATGCATAAGTAGAGTTGTAAGAGTTTACTATTGTATACACACATTTCGCCTGATATTTTCAGTCCCATGAATTAGGGGCGAGCCTATTCCCAGCTGTTACTGAGAAATTTATTGCTAAAACTCCAAAAAACCCAATATTTTTAGATTTTCGTTACTCGTTAAAAAAAAATGTATTCATTATTCTGTTAACCTAAAAACGTGTAGAATTTTACGTAAAATGAATATTAGTTTCATCCCTCGGACTATCCACTTACAGTTGAGTTCGTCGAGGTTTTAATAAATGTAACACAGACAACTGGAACTTTCCTCATTTCGCGTAGTTGGCTTGTTAGTGTTACCACCTCAAGTAAATGCCCGCACTGTTGGGCAACACAGTTTGATGGTCACACAAAGTTTGTTAGTACATGCATGGAGTTATTTAGTCCTAGGGTACATGAGATCAAATAGCCTTTGAGTCGAGGACATCTTTGACGTCAGACAGCTCTGAGTTTGTTTGTCTGCCTGACAGATATAATACCCAGCCTTAGGCCCGGACTCCACCAATGCGGAGACGAACGGAGATGTAAGAAGTGGAGAGGAGCAGAGATGCGTAAAAGCTAGGGTTTAGCCACCGAAGCTGTGCCTAGATTCGTAAGGACAGGCGCGCCCATTGACGGCACGGCATGGCATGGTATTTTTAGGTGACGAATGAAAATATAACTTAACTGTATTGAAATAAAGTTGAAATTTCAATGTTAACGGTCGTACAAAACAATACCGCGATATACTTAGGCATGCCGTGTCGGCAATTGAAATTTCAACTTTATTTCCATACTATTAAGTTATTTTTTTATTCGTCGCCTAAAAATACCTTGCCATGCCGTGCCGTCAATGGGCGCCGGGCCTTAAGCGGCACACCACTCCCAGCACACCGCTCACCGTACGCTGCTCATTTCTCTTCCAGTCTCCGCCGACCTAAACAATTACGAGACATCTCCTCTTTTCTCTACTCAACCATTTCCACTAAATCTAAGGGTAGCAGTGCTGGTCGAACGGGTTTTTTTTTCATTTGGTTAGTCTTTAATCTTCTTTATTGCAGTTATTTTTTTTACATTTTTTTTCTTTTGCCTTTAATGTCATACCTAAATATTGTAACACTTTATAAGAATCAATAAACTATTTTGTATTATTTTTTTCTCTATTGCCCTACTGGCAAAGGCATTTTTTGAACAAATCCCAAATAAAATATTTTCTTTTTTGTTTTTCTCCTGACCTGCAGGGGTATTGCGTATCTCTGTTGACAATTCATAGTAATCATCACTTGGCGAGTTTTGCTATACAATGACTTGTTGGTTTCAACTGGCGCTACCCGTGCAGAACTGTCATTGTATATCTAAACTTGCCAAGTGATGAACACTATGAACTGTCAACAAAGATACGCAATAGCCCTGTTGGTATACAGGCTCTACATTTGTACACCTGAAGTAACTACTAGATCGAGACCACTGGCAGTAGCTACAAAATTGCCCACAACTTTGATGTTAGTTGCTAATTTATTTTTTAACATGGTAATTTCAAAAAGTCATGAGTTTTTATTTGATTTGCGGATATTTCTCCCTGCCAGTTATTAATAAATGTATGTTTATTGATATGAATTAATGAATTGCTAATTGTTTTTCATAAATATGAAATTAGACTTTGATTGTGCTTTCCTTTGACCCTTATTCAAGATTCATTCAAATTCAATTTTGAATGACCTAAACTAAACTGAAGCAAGTAATATTAAAAATGAAAAGGTTTGTTGACCTTTTAAACCAGTACTAATTATGAAGTTGATCCAATCTCGCATATAAACATTATACAGGATTACGGCTTGTTTTAAATATACTTTCATTATGTTTTTGACTAACAAACATGAGAAAGATCTCGTTTCACGTCCTGTTTAATAATCACATTTGATTAAACGACTCGAGGCATTCCAAGAAAAATAAATACGATCTAGGAAAATAATAATTATCGTTGACCCTAATAACTTTCAGAGAACAGCGGTGGCCCAGTGGTGGCGGCCCCGACTTACGAACAGTAAGTCGTGGGTTCGAACCCGGGTAGGCGCATTACTTTGTGGAATTTATTTCATCACTAATGCTCTCAAAACGGCGAAGGAAAACCTCGTGAGGAAACCCAAAATTCGAAGACATGTGACGTCTACGAACCCGCACGTCGTAGATTATAGCCCATTCCCTCTCATAGAGAGGTGGCCGTATGTCCCGGCAGTGGGAACATTATAGGCTGATTATGCTTATCCTAATAACTTTTTGTTGTGTGGTTGGTTAAATAATTTCAAGTTTTAATCATTATGTTTAGACTGCCTCGTTGGTCTAGCCGCAAGCGCGACTGATGAGCATGAGCTCCTGGGCCATCTCCAAGCCGGCCTTAATGTTATTAGGTTTTTCAGAAAGGAATTATCACTAGCAGCACGGAGTCTGGATTTGTGCCCGGCTGATGGCAATAAGTTCGCCGCCTATTTTAAGGGACTTAAACAACTGGGACGATAACCACGAAATGTGGGGGTCGTAGACCACTTTTGGCCAACCCTGCCTAACCCTTCGCGAAATTAGGCGTGATGTTACGTTATGTATTTTGCTTAGCTATTAAATTTCGGTTATATAAAGCCCTAGAAATACCAGCTACGCGTTTATAGCCTCTAACTAATTCTAATGACGAGGCCAGGAATATTCATAAAGTGTTAATAATGTCAAGCTTTATAAAATATGGCCTTTCTGAAAATAATTAAATACTTTCATTAAGATGTAAATCAAGCAAATATGCCACATTTAATTTAATTACAAAAATAATGAAGACGGTAATAAATAATTAACGTTACATTATTTTGGAAATTGAAAAACGCTTTTTCAGTAATTGAACCACGCTGGCAGTTGAGAAAATAAATACAGAAACCAAACGTTAAACGTCATCCTACACATGTAAGCACTGTATCGAATCAGCATTGCCTCAAATCAAACTGTTTAGTATTCTTATATGAAACTATACTACAATCCAACGCATACTTAAAAGCGTCGTAAGTCGTAACGGCTGATGCCGTTACGACTTACGACGCTTTTAAGTAGGTGGTTACGAGGTGATCCTCGGATTGAGATGAGGGTTCATTCCACTGTAGGCGCGGGCCTATGGACGGTGAGTAATGGGATAACTCGCCGTCCGTCCGTCTTATGACGACAGGCCGTGTCGACGACGACGGCGCGTTCGTGTGCCATGCGCCCCTCAAAGAGATGCCAGCAAACGGGAAGGGGTCCGAAAGGACCCATGTCTGTCAGGGCTGCGGGACTGTTCGAAATAGATACCGTGGCATTGGAACACAAAGGGCAAAAGAAGGAATATGGATGGTTTTTAGTCAGTACTAGTCTGACAATCCCTTCCGCTCCGCCCAGAGTGGGAGGGATCATTTGATGATTTCCCATCCGAAAAAAAAAGCGTTCATTCCCACTAGTTCTACTACATAGTTCTACGGTAGAACTAATGGGCTTTTTTTCCATTAGTCCTACGATTCAAGGTGATACAAAATCGTAAAGCTAGTGGGAACAAAATTTCCCATTAGTTCTACTGTTCTATTACACAATTTACTATAGAACTAATGGGAACTGGTAAATGAGCATAGCTCGGGATGTCGACCCGCTTACGGCGAAACGTTGTCTCGCTGCTACCTTCACCTAGGGTTGCTATACTTGCCTTACATTCGGAAAGCAGGGGGAATTCCTTAACTTGCGCGGGTGCACGGAGCTCAGCCCGCAGATAAATTGACCTCAGAAAACCCCTAACACGCGCCCGCGCCCTTAAGCGCTGCTCAAACTTATTTTCGATACAGTCACCCGCACCCGCGCGGGTTTTAGCGGACGTCCTTAAACCATCGGAATTTTCAAAAAAAAATGTCCTTTAAACCGCCTATCGTCATAAAAATAAACCTCTTATAATAACATAGGAAGCACAGAACCGTAGAAGAACCGTATTACAATGTAAGTTATGTTTACGTTTCACTTTTTAAGCAGACCGCAATGTTCTGCAACAAACCTTACTCTATAAGAGAATGGTCGTTAAAAATTGTAGAATAAAATTGACCAGAATTTTCTTCAAATGTCCGGAATTATCTTCGGAGATCGTATCTAGGGATCTGAAAACCCTGTTCATCTAACCATAAACGAGGCTAAGTCCCGCTGAAAGCTTGGCGACAACTCGGAGTCGCTGAGCCGGACCGTGCTTCCGTGGGGTTGGCGCATTGTTGACTACGAGCCGATGACGCTACGTGTTTCCGATTCCATGCAGAGCTTGTTAGTGTCCGTTTGCCTTTGAACAATATTTACCATGAGCTCATAATTATATTGAACTTACACATTAACATCATCGCTTAACTCTGTGGTTTGGCGATGTTGGTGTGTAAGTTCAATATTCGGTAATACTGTTATGACCGAATAATAACATTCAAACTGTTATTATCAATATTTCTTGTCTTTGTTTACAAGTGTGTCCACAATTTCTGCTTAAGGAGAGGTTCTTGATCTCTGGTAAACTACAGAGAACTGGATAGTTGTACATATGACGAATAACAATGTTTCGTGAATTTGTAATAGTGTATTCGTGTCTACGAAAGGCATCGCGTAGCGTTGGTTGATTGGCAAAAGTGGTGTGCTACGAGCTACGACGATGCCTGCCAGGGCAGGACTGTTCGAAAGAGATACCGCGGCCCTGGAACACAAAAGGCAAAAGAAGGAACATGGATGAGTTTTAGTCAGTACAAGTCTTACACTCCCTTCCACTCCGCCTAGAGTGGGAGGAGTTATTTGATGATATACCAGGTGAAAAAAAAAGGGCCCTGCTTGAAAAAAAATGTACGTTCGTACTTACCCAATAGGAGTACTTTTTCCTAATTTACTTTATGAAAGATACTTTCCTGGTCCAATTTTACGAATTTCTATACTCTTAGTAAGTGTTGTGTAAATGAGGCCTTGAGCCTTGCCTTGCCTTGCTTTAGTAAGATGTAACTTCGGACAGCTGGATATTTCCTGTTTAAAATAACATTCTGGGGTTTGCAGACGTGATCAGTTTAATGGTCTGATTAAAGGTACAGTCCCGCCGGTAACCGTTTGATGATTTCACATCCGAAAAAAAAAGAAGACATACCTTCTTGCCAAATTTTGAAACCGCAAAATATGCGACATAAACGGTCATATCTTTTGATCGTGTTAACTGAACTGCTCTAAGGGCTAGCAGACCTGAGTACTTGATATTCATTTAGCTTGATACCTCTACGCGTTCCTGTGAAAAAGGGTCTTAGCAGACGGACAGAAAGACGTACAGAAGGACAACAAAGTGAAACCCTAAAAATGAGGTACGGAGTAATCAGAAAAAAATACAAACGTAGAAAAAAGTCGTTGCAACTTCAAGTTGTTGTTTTTTTTTATTTACTTGTGTTGAGTTTTTGTAAAGGTCTGATCGGTCTGGATTTTAAAAAAAGCGTATGTTTAAGAAAAAAAAGCAAGAATTGCTTTCGAAGAAAGAAGTTCCAGTGCCTTGTCAACGTTGAACTACTAACATGGGCTGTTTATGTGGGCTATTCTTTCATAAAACGCTGTTCACAGCTCCATTTTATTCTAAAACTGAAAGCTACAGCCAATTTCAGCAATATTCTAGAAATTTTAATGTTTTTTTCCAAAACTGTACAATTTTCTGTGAATGAAACTCACAATGATGCGGTCTTTAACGATGATATACAAAACGAGGTTATACAAAAATAGGTTACAGCGATTTGTAATTTTAAATTGGGATCATTTTCCTCTACATTTACTTGGAGCAAATTATCTCGTTAAATTGTGCTACCACAGCTTTTTTTTTACGCTCACAGGATTACTCGACGGCGGTGAAGCCTAAGGACAGATAATGTTCCGTTTTGTTACCTTTTTATTGACTGCGATATACAACTATACGGCATGGCGTGGTCACATTTAAGGGTAAGGTTTAAAACGAGATGGGTTTGGTGTTTACTCTGAGAAGAAACAGCCCAATTAAGCTCAGAGGGTGTAAGGAGGGAGAGGACCTACGTGATCAGCTGCACTCGACTCCATTGTGTGTGACTGATTTTCATTGATTATAGTGGGTAGAAAAGTACCTAACGAAGCAGAAAGGCACTTGTTTCCCCATTGCGGACCTGGACCTGGACCTGGGATTCATGGGAACCATCTAGTTACGGAGATATTGTGGGTCAAAGTTCCCACTTTCTCAAAAGGTTTTTTTTAAATATAAGTTTGTAATGTTATAACTTTATTTTAAATACATCCACGACCTCTGTACTATTCAATGCAGCCATCAGCACATTTTTTTGACACTGAGTCCTACCGTAAAACATAACTTTTCACCCTAAAAAAAGTTGTTACCCAGCAAATTCTTTTGCGTAGAGGTACATAGTTTGATGTACAGAATGCTCGGTTAACAGTTTCGTGAAGAGTCTTTTTAAAAAGAAAAGTACCACAGTTTTTAGTAGTAGCACAGGTTTTTGTCCTTTCTTACAGATTTAGGCGATGTTTCCATCAAAGACTAATTAAGCTAATTTTAATATTGGGTAACATACAAAACAATTATGAAAGGACAAGACGTCACTCGCAGATCTCCTTTGATTAACAAAATAGCGGTACGTCTATTGTATTAATCAAGGCCGGATTATTATTATAATTAAAGCCACCTGTCTCTAATATTCAATATCGGATAAGGCGATTCTGAAATTGAATGGATCAAACCCTTCCTGGCTGGGTGGGTTTCGACTGGAAGTAATTATAGAAGTTAATCAATTCATGAGTTTTGTAATCAAAATGGCCGCTGTTTAGGACCAAAGAGCTTTAACTAGTGGGAATTGCGTCCAAATTGTTTCGAATTTCTAGAAGGACTTTCAAAAATATTGGCTTCAGCTTTTCGATAGCTTACGTCAGTGTCACATACAATGTGTAACAGAATTAACGCACAAACTCTTAAGGGGTCATTGTACTCATCATTATGAACAACTTTCACTATGGGACCAAAACTGAAATCGCGAAAAAAAAATCGACTGCCCCATACATTTCTGTGCGCATAATTCCACAAAATGTACTGAACAGTTGTATTTTTTTCGCGTTTCGGGGTTAGTCCCATAGTGAAAGTTGTTCATAATGATGAGTACAATGACCCCTTAAGAGGTTGTGCGTTTATTCTGTTACACATTGTATATTTGAGTCTATTTTTTCCCGCTGAAAAAATGTCACTTTATAAAGGCCCTCAGCTCGCTCATGGCAGCCTCGGTTGTAGGCGCTTGTGACAACTTGACCCACGAGGCAGTACAATATAATCCTGGACCTAAGTCTTTTTTATATCCCTTGGAAGGACTGGTCACTTCTGACTACCCATCACGACGTAAGATCGATACCGATGATAGGAATGGTCTCCCACCCACAGGTCGACCTCGGCAAACGTTGCTTAACCATAAAGATCGGCCGGTGCGGCTATTTATTTAGCCACGAAGCTAAGTTAAAAGAATGTTGGTCTTGGACAGTTAAAATAATTAGGTACTTGGGTAAATGCGTTCTTTGGAAGCGCTAAGCTAGCCCGCAAAAATATTTTTCTTTTACGTTTTTTTCAATTTAAAAGTCAGTGTCAAGCTGTTTGTTGAATAAAATATGATTCACCTCCGAAACACGTATGCAGTCACAAAAGTAAAACCATAAAATCTCTCTAAGTTCAGTTATTCTCATTCAATGACTATTTCATGGAAAAGTCATTCAATGAGATTAAATTAACTTCCACCTTAATAAAGCTCATCAATTATTTAATCGTCCAAAGTAAGACATGATCAAGAATCAAGGTTATAGGCTAACGGGGAAGTTGAACGATCAGCATTGTAAACTATTTACCTTACGTTCAAGATTGCTTAGGATCAACATCACTTTACAAACCGTATGTAAATGAAGGTAGAGAGATGAGGGTCGAATCTTATTGGAAATCGGTATATTAAGATTGCTCTTAACTCTAAATCTAATCAAATAGCATATACATAAAGGCAGGTGAAGATTGCGATAGATTAAGACGGATAAATTAGATTTTATTGTACACCAAAATGATTATACAACTCTTTTACAATTTTGTTATTTCAATAATGGTAATTGTAGGATGACGATTTTTGATCGCTGACTTTTGCCCACGGCTTCCCTCGCCTTATGGTCGTTAATTATTTCACAGAAACGTTTTAGATATAGCCTATGAGATTTGGGAATGATACAGGGTGTAAACACAGACCCTTAACGAAGCCGTCAACCAAGCATTCTGTACATCAAACTAAGCAAAATGTTCGCTGGGAAATGACTTTTTTTTGAGATGAAAAAACACGCATTGCGGAAAGACTCAATGTTACGCACTTAAAACATTGTGTTGTGGGATGGATTGAATAGTACATGGGTCGTGGAGGTGTTTAAAGTAAAATTATTACATTAAAAACATGTACCTACTTAGATAAAACTTGAGAAAAAGTTGGAACTTTGACCTCCAATATCTCCGTAATCTCAGACCAACAAAAAAAGAAAGACGGCTCGCCGCGAACATCGAAAGTGAAGCCACATAACCATGCTCCTGCAAGTAAGCACACAAGCTCACGCACACACTTACACTAAAACTATGCTCATCGCTCTTAGTACGTCACGAGTCGTTGTCTAGCTAACATTCATAAACAAAATAGAATTATGCCTTCCTGTGTAGTAAAAATTTGCAAAAACAATAGCAAATCATATAAAAAGTCTCACGGAAACACTTTTCACTTGAAATAACATCGTTTTTTTTTTAATAAATTAACTATGAATTTTTAAACTTTGAACAGAAAACCTCAACGAAAAAAAGCAGTGACATAAGGTGCCAGTGTTGCCATAATTTGATTTAAAATTTCCCCATTCGATTAAATATAAAGATCGCCGGTAAATTAAGTTTAAGAAATGCTATGGTATAGTATTTGTAAGTACTATTTCTTTATATGTATTTAATATTTTAGATTTCCAATTAATATTGACACAAAAAAATGGATAGTAGCCATAAGAAATAGTCGGAATGATTCAGAATGGCTGCCATCGAAAAGCAGTTTTGATAAAAATGACCTTTATTTAACTAATCGTTGACTTCGCCGTGTGACCAAAAGCGGATATCCTAAAAAGGTATATACAATTAAAAAAAAAATAGATTTCATCAACACAAAAATTAAACAAAGGCTGTATTTTTGTGATTTGAGTTAGTTTCCCAGTTTAGACTAGCTAATTAAAATACTACAGACCCAAAACTTATTTTTTTAGATGTTATATCCGTCGTCCAATGCAATTGCTAAAAACTCAGTCACAGTCGGCTCACAAAGTTCAACCTCTACGTTTGTTCAAGTATGTAATAATTCTTCACTAATCTTCCTAAAAGGGTTTTATTCAAAAAATACTATACCCTATATTTATTAGAATTAAATATTCTTATTTTGTGTAAATTGTAGTGTGAGGTGTGTAGTGCGTACTCTTACGCACTACACACCTCACATAATTACGCGCATTTTTGCCCTTTTCTCTGTATAACGCTGGTTCAATTATACAAAGTTTGCTTTTATTATAACTTAAAACTTAATATTTGTCATCTTTTTCACATGCAATTTCAAATGAATCTATAATTCTAAGTGGAAGAGCGGAATCTCCTAACACAAGCAATTCTTGCTAAAAAGGTGATCTCATTTGGCGATGTAAAAAAAAATGTTTTTGTTTCGGAATCTCAACAATATCTTACTTGTACAATATTTTCCTACCCTACAATATTATTCCCCAAATTATAGGGAAAAACTTTAACAAATGGCAACCCTTGGAAACACACATAGATAAAAAGGTGGCTTCACTTTTGATGTTCACGGTGCTTCGTCTTCCTTTTAACTAGAAGGTTCCCGGGTATGGTCTAGAACAAAAAAATGATCGCAATGACGGGGAGAACAAGTGCCTTTCGGCTTCGTTAAGGGTCTTGTTACCATTATAGCTTCACATTATTGGAAGAATTTTCAGAATCGGATCAGTAGTTCCGATGATTTCCCCCTACTACATACAAACTTACAAAATAATTTTACCTCTCGTCATGTCATGATATCAGCATGAAAGTACAGATAGCGATGTCTTTCAGACAATCTTTGCATGAACTGATCGCAGATTTGTCTTAGATGTGGAAGATTTTCGATATCTTCTAACTAGCAAATTTTGCTTAGCTTGTTTTGGAGCCTAAGAGCACAAGATACATAATCTAATAATAATATGTAATCTCTGAATAAGTTTTCTCATGTTTGGATATTTGAGTAGTACTTACTACTCAAATATCCAAACATGAGAAAGATTGATGTATTTATTTACACATACTGACAGAAGCCCAAATATCAACAAGAGATTGACAAATACGCTGAAAAAACCGATCTCACATATCTTACGAAGGAAATTGGGACCACGTCACCAGTTTGATATTTTGCTTTTTTGGAGGAAAATCTTGATTTTACCTACGCACTTGAATAACTCGGGAAATTATTTGAAGAGCTTTTGACTAAAATACGGATGAATTTTCTAAATAATACTTAGAAAATATGAGAACAATGAAGCTTGTTCTCAGTATTATGTGCCTTAAGTTATTCAGCAGCATTTGAATGGCGGCAGCGTTGAAAATTCGAAATATTTGAGTTCATTATTCCGAATATTTTGTCGTTCAAGGTACAAATTCAGGTTCTTGCTTCTTTTGTTGGGTTTATTTATTTATTTAACACTTCAAACACATAGTACAGAGGCGGACTTAATGCCATAGGCATTTTCTACCAGTCAACCTTTGGGTGATGCAGAGACAAACATTGGAGGTGTACCTATATTATAAACTACAAGGATATATAAAATACTATAAAAATATATCAAAATACTATACATATACATATATCAAAATATATATATACATATGTGTAAATAGACATTTACACAAATTAACTAAAATAAAAAGACAAACAATGGAGAAAACATTAACGTTGTGACGAAACTGCCAGATTTTTCCGAATGTACTCGCGAACTTTAATATTAAAAGATAGACGATTGGTTGCCATCCTGATTTCCTGGGGAAGCGCATTCCACAGAGAAATAGACTGAACGAAGAATGATCGATGAATGAAGTCAGTTGGGTTTGGTGGTGATGATCTGTTTTCATAATATTTAATTTAGCATCTCTTGCATGCTGACAATTTGTTGTTGTATCATGTATTGTACTCATGTTTGTGCAAATAAATAAATGATAATGATGTTGATGAAATTAGAATTTCATGACTTCTAACTTAAACTCAAACTCAAACCATTTATTTCAATTAGGCCTTACCAGCACTTTTGAAAGTCAGAAAAACAAAAGCGAAGCTACAGTCACAGAAACAAGGCATAATAACTTGTGAAAGTACTGTAGTTGCCCATTCCAAAGCGTAGATCTCTATGGAGAAGAATGGGCAAGAAGATGCTTAAGAAGGTTGGTGCTGAAACCATAGCCATACTGCCTCATGCACTCAGCACAACATATTATTATAACTTCTACTTATTATATCTCCTACTGCACTCGACAAAGGTTAAGGTAAAAATGTTTCGACCTATAGAGGAGGTACATAAGCATAATCAGCCTTTAATGTTCCCACTGCTGGGACACTCCTCTCTAAGAGAGGGAATGGGCTATAATCCACCATGCGGGCCCAGTGCGGGTTGGTAGGTAGGTAGTAGAGAGTAGGTACACACAAGTTTTAAAAAAAATACTCTTGGTAGAAATACTGGTATTCAGCTACATCCGGTTAGACTGGAAGCCGACCCTAACATAGCTTGGAAGAGGCTAGGCATAGATGGTGAACTGTGTTAAAACAAATAATACTTTTTATCTCGGTAGGCCAACAGAACAGGGCCGCCTGTGGGACAACTTCTGAACTCCATGCGAGCGAAGTCGCGGGTACAATATTGTAAGTAAATAAATGTACCGTGGAACTATTTTTAACACACGTTTCCAAGATTTCTTACAAACAAACTTAATGAACCGCCATGATTTCTCAAAGGATTTATGAAAACAATTATTTTGTGCAAGATCACGATTGTACTGATAACGGAATATAATTGAGATTGTTTGTTATTCGTTTGTTTTACAAACAATAATAAATAAACTGAAATACTTGATAACTTAATTACGGTTTAGAACTTTAGACTGTCTCAGGTCAATAACCCCGAGTACGAGGATAAAGGGATCAAGTTCAGCGATTAACGCCATCTTTGAAAATACTAAATTAACATTAGTTTCAAGTTAAGGCGCGTTTGTATTGTATTATGTAAACGAGCTTCGTCCGTCACTTACGGGTTGCAACCGAATCTGTGTAAACGACCTAATTAATGTAAATGAGCTTCGTCATCACTTCGTCCGTCACTTAAAACTGTGTGTTAAAAGACTTATTTTTATAAAAAGTGATTCTTTAGACTAGATTGAATCCCTTTTAAATTTCCTTTTTATTAGTTGTCATTTTTTCCTGACTATTTTATATAAGACACTTTCCTGGTTTCTTTTTACGAATTTCAATTTAGTGAGTTGGTAAGTAAATGCTGTTTGTACTAATATCTGATGAAATGTTAAAAGTACTTATTGTTAAATGAAATAAAATGATAAACAAAATTAAAGGATAAACCAAATAAAATGTTAAACGAAATTAAATGTTAAATGTAAAGTTACATGTTATGTCTTATTGAAATGTTGAATATATTTAAATAAAATGTTAAATGTTATGTTTAATGAAATGTTTTGTAAGGAATATAATGTTAAGGAAAATAAAGGCTAACTAAATAAAGTAAATGCTGTGTAATGAGGTGACGATGAGCAGTGGCCCAGTGGTGTCGGACCCCACTTACGTGGATTCGATCCCAGGTTAATTCTCTCTCAAAACGGTGAAGGAAACCATTGTGAGGAAACTGTTCCAGGAACCAAAATTCCAAGACATGGGATATCTGCCCGCGTGGTGGATTGTGGAGTAGCCCATTCTTTTTCCATAGAGAAGCCTGTGTCCCAGCATTGGAGATATTAAAGGCTGATTAAGGAGGTGGAGAAGAAGTAACATTAAGGCTTATCGCACAAGATGCCACTCAAAACACAGCGATCAGCCGCACGAATACGCGATCGTTTCGTTCATATGAAAGATGCGAATTGTGGAGGAACAGACATCCCATCCCTTCCCACTTCATCAATCCAGCAGAACATCTTCCTCCTAGACAGGAACTGTAGTTGCCAATCCGGAAAACTTTTAACCGTTTTCGGGCCCAGGTTGGCCGCTGTAGAAATAATCTGGCCAAATGGGGTATAATCGACCCGTCCCAAATACAATGTCAGTGTGTTGCTCCTCTGCAGGATATGCCCCACCTCCTTTCTTGCCCATCCTGCACTGCCACCTGGCCCTTCCAGGATTTAAAGGAAGCCAACGACAGAGCTGTGCAGGTGGCAATATACTGGTCGGGTATTATTTGAGTCTATTGACACGCAAATAAGACACATAAGACATCACGCCTGTAATCCCCGAAGAGTAAGACAGAGGTGTACCTAATAGTACACCCACATTTCACCAGTTATGTTTAAGTCCGATGTAATAGGGGGTGAGTCTACAGCCATCTACTGGAGACTTCGGCCTGCTACTGAGAAATTTCTGATATAAAAACCCAATAACACTTTGCCCGACCAGGGAATCAAACCCAGGACCTCATATATTCAACATAATTATGCCAAAATATATGGATAAATGTTGTAACAGTCTGACTACTCATTGGTGATTTGAGATTATAACACGTTAATTTTAGGAAGCGTCTTGAAAGAAGGGCCCTGCTTGAAAAAAAATGTACGTTCGTACTTACCCAATAGAGTACTTTTTTCCTAATTTACTTCATGAAAGATACTTTCCTGGTCCAATTCTACAAATTCCTATTATCTTAGTAAGTGTTGTGTAAATGAGGCCTTGAGCCTTGCCTTGGGTAAGTAGGATGTAACTGCGGACAGCTGGACATTTCCTGTTTAAAATAACATTCTGGGGTTTGCAGACGTGATCTGTTTAATGGTCTGATTAAAGGTAACCGCAAACAGCAATGGCAAGACCGTAAAAGTTTATTTCGGTCTGAGGGCCCCGCTAGTGAAGCCAATGGCAACGCCTCCACAGCACGATGTGAAGTCTAGCGCGAGCTGCTTAAGCCGCCTGTTAACTTCATCCAACCATCTGCGAGCCTTCTACCTGGGCACACCTGCCTGTGGCCAAACTGGAAGTCTCTAGGCAGACTTCGAACCCAACTCGGCAGGAACAAAGACGATCTTCACAGATTAGGGTTCACGAACGGCTCAGATCTCAAGTGCGTATGCTGCGACGTCTCTTCTTGTAGTCAATTGCCCACCACCTTACATTTTGATAACCTTTTGAACTTTTTGCCGTCGTTAAGAAAACGAATGGCAACGCTACAGCTAATTTCAGTGTAGGTAACTCTGTGAAAATTGAGACAGACTATAATATCGCCATCTTCTCAACCAGCCTGTCGTAGAGGTTGCGGCGGCTTCGCTATTGCGCTTTGGGCTTCAGAATTGTACCTTAATAGGGAACAAATTATTACCCAAAAGCTTAGAGTTTAGCCTTAATAGATCATGATACCAGACAATGAGGTTATATATTACTAACCTCATTGTCTGGTAACATGATCTATTAACATAATATTTCATTTATTTACATATATATAAATTACATTTTTTTAATTTTTCAATCTCAAAACAAAAAAAAACATTTAAAAATATAAAAAATAGTAGCCCACCGGTATCGGGAACAGGGTCCAAGCTACCGGCAGTCAGGGCTCCAGAGAGAGGAACCTCCTAACAATACGAGCTGTGTCCAGGAATACCGCTTTCTGAATCAAGCCCTTAATCCAGCTGCCTAACGAGAGCCTCCTCAGGTATTGGTCGAGGCTCTTGGCAAGTAAGCCATTGGCTGAAACGACTATCGGCACAATGATCGCTGAGCTCACATCCCACATGTCGACAACCTCGCGAGCCAAGTCAAGATATTTGATTTGCTTATCTTTCTCGGCTTTCACGAGGTTCTCATCATGCGGGACTGTTATATCAATAATCATTGCGCGCCGCTCTGATCGATCACCACTATATCAGGTTTATCGACTACAATAGTCCTGTCGGTGATTATGGATTGATCCCATTACAATGTGATATTGCCATTTTTGAGAACTAGGTCGGGCACATACTTATCCTCCTGGATGCCAGCGTCATTCCTGACTATAATCACGCAACAAAGATTGGGCATTGCTTGGGCTGCAGAAATGGTATTAAAATAACGTTATAATCTTTATGTAATATAGGTATACGCTGGTATCCAGGAGGTTATAGTACGGCACTTCCAATTCCACAAGGCTGTATTTTAGAGCAAGTTGCTGATGGATAATCCTGGCTACAAGGTTGTGTCTATGCAAGTACTCTCCGTTAGCCAGACGAGAACACCCAGAGATAATGTGACGTATTGATTCGCCTGGACGGCGGCATGCCCGACATAATGTCAACCGTGCCGTCCTTCACAATAAATCTCCGGTAGTTATTTGTCATCATAACTTCATCCATAATTGCACAGACAAAACCTTCGGTTTCTCCGAAAAGGTCACCGGAACGTAGCTAGGCTACGGACGCTGATAGGTCTACATCGGGCCCATGTAGGGCCCGGAAAAAGCGCCCGTGAAGCTCCTTACTCTGCCATATCTACCTGCTGTCGTTAGTGTCAAGCACTACAGGTTTGCGCCAGTTCTCTTTAGCCAAGGAGAGCGGGGTGAGGCCCTTGTCCACCGCGACCACATCTCGATGCATCCCCACATCGGTTTCTAGGAAGTATTCCCTGAGACTGCATATCTCGCGATTGTGGAGAGTCTTAGCGTTTAAAAAGCCTCGCGCGGGATATAGTCTCATAACTGAAGAACGTGGGTGATGCATTCGATATGCCGTCAACAATTTACGGACCTTCCTATCCAAGGCCTCTAGTTCTGTTTGAGTCCATTTGAGTATGCCGAAAGAGTACATCAAAACCGACATGACCCAACCGTTGAAGGCACGCACCTTATTTCCGCCTGATAAAAGACTATTAACCATAAAGTTCGGTACGGGTACCTTTGGGGGCGCGACACACAAACCTCCGCTGACTTGGTACCGGCCCCTAAAGGGGCAAGCGTTTAAGTCATACGTCATCCTCATTAAATAAGTAAATATTTAATATTCCGATTATCAAATGCTATGAGTGTGCGCTAATTAAGAGAGTTGGATAAAAAGTTCATATGTCCTCGCCATTAAAACTTCTGTCTTTAGCGCGCAAGTTTCTTAATTTACCCTTAAAAAATCCAAGTGCGTAAATACGGTCATCGCCATTTTGACGGCAGTGCTGGCCGAGGCTAAAAATCATGAAAATAGTGGTTTTCGGACATCCAAGCTCCAGTATGTTGAGAATGATTAACTTGTCATTTAATTATGTGACGAATTAATCCAGGGTTCAATTTAAGTAAGCAGTGGTAATGACGAATTTTGATATCAAAAGTCGAAGTTTCGCGCCAAACTTGCGTGTTTACATTTTTATTTTTCACATTACATCACACAGACGCGTATTAATTCGATAACAAATATGACAAAATATCATTCCAATTATTCTAAACAACATGAAAATGCCCTGATCTTAGAGTAGTTTACTAATGCAAACAAATGCGGGACAAATAACTCGTAATATTCATTACCACTCCTCAATTTATATTCGAAATTGACGACCATTTTTTTTTTTTTGTTATCTTGATGTGTGGAAGCGATTATTTCAATCGATTCTTTTTTTGTAAATTTCGATCAAATCGAGAAATTAAATTAAGGAATTTAAAAAATTGATAGATTGAAATTAAGATAAATTTGTTTTAAGCGTAAAATACAATAAATAAACACTAATTATTTTTTTAAGTTTATAATAGTCATTTTAATAGTTTTTCGTACATTGTTGTACTAAAACCGACACAACAAACAGCACAGACTAACTATGGCTAAATTCGCGCCGTTTTTATTCTATACTTATAAAAAATTAAATTATGAATGCATTCGCTGTTCAATTTTAATTTGTATTTAAATTATCTACATAATTTGTTAGTAAGTATTGGCCAAATCTTGAAACTGAATTTCAAACCAGTTCCCCTATACCGATTGAGCTGAAATTTTGCACACACTTTTGGTTCTGGTGACAATACATTCTTATGAGAAACATTACTTAGTCCTGCAGCCAGGATCGTCTCCTCACGAGAGAACTCCTCAACGGTTAATAGCGCGGACACAAAACTCTATCTACGCGTTTGATTTTGATAGATATAGATAATTTCTTTCATGACTTTATCTTGCAAGCAGGATCGTCTTCTCATGACGGAACTCCTTAACAGTTAATAGCACAGATAAGAATTTTTTTATATGCGTTCATATTTGATGAATAAATATGATTTCTATCATGACATCATCCTGCAGCCAGGATATTCTCCTCACGAGGGAACTCCTCAACGGTTAATAGCCCAGACACGAAACTTTGTATAGATACTCGTTCAATTTGGATGAATAGACATAATTTCAATCGTATTTGATCCTTCAGCCAGGATTATCTTTTCAGGATGACACTACTCAACGCTGAATAGCATAATATAATGATGCGGTATACTGATACCGCTGCTACCGCTGTTAAAATTTTTAAAAGAGACTTAAGTATTTTTTGTAGAATTACTTAAAAATAAATATTTTTCTATTGTTGGTCGATTGGACGAAGTATTATATTATCTGTGGTTGGATATAGAATACCCAGGTCATGGGCCCTTAGAAAAAAAATTATTTGGTTCCCAAGCAAGGCCTCTGTTAAGTCTTGTGGGTTGTAATATTGAGAGAGAGGTTTTGTGGAAATAAAAAACCGTGACTTGTTTCATGGAGACAATCGAGTTGCTATATTTTTGAACTGAACGTTGATCTGACATAAAAATATTGACATTGACAGTTAAAGTATTGCAAGACAGCAAATATAATTTATAAAATGTTGGGGATGCCAAGTTGCCAACAGCCTCCCCGTGGGTAAATGCAAAAAATTAAAAAAAATGTAAATGTAAATGCCAAATCTCACGCTGTTAGTTCAGTCTGTAGGTCAGTCTGTCTACCGGTCTGTCGATCAGTCTGTCTACCGCTGTCGGTCAGTCTGTCTACTAGTCTGTCGATCAGTCCGTCTGTCAATCTGTCTGCCAGTAAGTCTGTCTACCCGTCCGTCTGCCAGTCTGTCGGTCAGTTTGTCTACCGGTCTGTCAGCCAGTCTGTCTACCAGTCTGTCTTTCAATCTGTCTATCAGTCTGCCTGTCTGCAGTCAGTCTATAGGTCTGTCTGTTAGTCGGTCGATCGGTCTGTCTGTCTCTCCATCTGTCAGACAGTCTGTCTACCAGTCTGTCTGTCAGTCTTTCGGTCAGTCTGTCTACCGGTCTGTCAGTCAGTCTGTCTGCCGGTCTGTCAGTCAGTCTGTCTGTCAATCTGTCGATCAGTCTGTCTATCAATCCGTTTGTCAATCCGTCTGTCAGTCAGTCTGTCGACCCGTCCGTCTATCGCTCTGTCGGTCAGTCTGTCTCTCGATCTGTCTGTCAGTCAGTCTGTCTACCGGTCTGTCTGTCAGTCTTTCGGCCAGTCTGTATACCAGTCTGTCTGTCAGTCTGTCGATCAGTCTGTGTATCAATCGGTCTGTCAATCTGTCAGTCTGTCTGTCAGTCTGTCGGTCAGTCTGTCTCTCGATCTGTCAGTCAGTCTGTCTACCAGTCTGTCTGTCAGTCTTTCGGTCAGTCTGTCTACCGGTCTGTCAGTCAGTCTGTCTACCAGTCTGTCTGTCAGTCTGTCGTCTCCGTCTATCAATCATTTGTCAACCGGTCTGTCTGTCAGTCTGACGACCCGTCCGTCTGTCAGTCTGTCAGTCAGTCTGTCTACCGGTCTGTCGGTCAGTCTGTCTACCGGTCTGTCGGCCAGTCTGTATACCAGTCTGTCTGTCAGTCTGTCGATCAGTCTGTGTATCAATCGGACTGTCAATCTGTCAGTCTGTCGGTCAGTCTGTCTCTCGATCTGCCAGTCAGTCTGTCTACCAGTGTGTCTCCGTCTATCAATCATTTGTCAACCGGTCTGTCTGTCAGTCTGTCGTCCCGTCCGTCTGTCAGTCTGTCAGTCAGTCTGCCGGTCTGTCGGTCAGTCTGTCTACCGGTCTGTCGGCCAGTCTGTATACCAGACTGTCTGTCAGTCTGTCGATCAGTCTGTGTATCAATCGGTCTGTCAATCTGTCAGTCTGTCGGTCAGTCTGTCTATCAATCCGTTTGTCAACCGGTCTGTCAGTCAGTCTGTCTACCGGTCTGTCGGTCAGTCTGTCTACCGGTCTGTCGGCCAGTCTGTATACCAGTCTGTCTGTCAGTCTGTCGATCAGTCTGTGTATCAATCGGTCTGTCAATCTGACAGTCTGCCTGTCAGTCTGTCGGCCAGTCTATCTCTCGATCTGTCAGTCAGTCTGTCTACCAGTCTGTCGGTCAGTCTCTCTACCAGTCTGTCTGTCATTATTTCGGTCAGTCTGCCTACCGGTCTGTCGGTCAGTATGTCTACCGGTCTGTCGGCCAGTCTGTATACCAGTCTGTCTGTCAGTCTGTCGATCAGTCTGTGTATCAATAGGTCTGTCAATCTGTCAGTCTGTCTGTCAGTCAGTCGATCAGTCTGTCTATCAATCTGTCTGTCAATCTGTTTGTCAGTCAGTCTGTCGACCCGTCCGTCTGTCAGTCTGTCGGTCAGCCTGTCTACCGGTCTGTCGGTCAGTCTGTCTACCAGTCTGTCTGTCGGTCAGTCTGTCTTTCAACTAGTCTGCCAGTCAATCTGTCTGCCAGTCTGTATGTCAGTCTGTCGACCTGTCCGTCTGTCAGTCTGTCTATCAGTCTGTCTTTCAATCTGTCTATCAGTCTGCCTGTCTGCAGTCAGTCTGTCTGTCAGGCTGTTGATCAGTCTGTCTGTGGGCCTGTCTGTCAGTCTGTCTTTTAATCAGTCTGCCAGTCTGTCTATCTCTCGATCTGTCGGTCAGTCTGTCTACCAGTCTGTCGGTCAGTCTGTCTACCAGTTAGAAGTGGGCGCCGACCAAAAATTTGCCGGCGGCGGCGCGCCTGGTGGAACTGGTCGGCGCGGAGGCGCCACGCCGCGGCGCGGGTGTTTAAAAAAAAAAGAACCATTTCTGGTTTAAGTGTTATATTATAAAGCGATCAAAGGAAGGAAATAAACATTAAAATCAGAAAAATATATATTTTAAAGTTTTTACAATATTTATAATTGTCATGGATGAAAATTATTTTGTTGACGCGTGTAATGCTCAACCGCGATCTTTTAGTGCTCAAAACCAATCCTGCTATTGAAAAAACACGTTCACTCGGCGTACTTATAGCAGGAATTACAAGAATAGTCCTGGCAAGCGCAGCAAGTCCTGGGATCACATTTTTCTTCTCTCGCCAATAGGCAAGCACATCTCCGTTCAAAATCTCCACTTCTTTGGGGTAGACCGAAGCTAGGTATCTCCAGCATCTCGAAAAGAAAAATCTGTTCGCGTTACCTCTTCAATGTCGCTGAAACTACTATGCTTCTTATATAATTTTGTTAGCAAAGATTGAGTCGAAGAGGACCTTGGATCTGATAGGATGCTCTGTAAGATCACGGGAAGTATTTACATGTTCATTGATGCAATCTGCCATAAAAGCCACACGATTGGTATTTCTTTCTTCTACATAAGAATCGATTTCTTTCAATTCTGAAAACAGGGATCTAAAAGAGATGCCACTACTACGTTTTTGGTCAAAAGAAATCTGTGATGAAATTTCTTTGATATTCTATTTTTAAGCGATATCATTGTGACTCTTTCTTTGTCTGAGATCGAATATAAAATCTCTTTTAATTCAGAGCGAAACACAAGAGCAAGAAATTAACAGAAACAGACTTTTGCGCACATAAAACTTCCGACAGCTTCGCGAAACTTTCGAAGAAATATAATAAGGTCTTCCAGCAGGTTCCATTCTAATTGTATTAGTTTCAAGTCTTCCTGGCCAATCTTTGTGAGTATGATGTTTACTGGATTCCTATTGCAACAATGCACCAAGCTCTCTAACATGCTTAGCACACTATGCCAACGGGTCGGCATTGCAGTTTTGATGCTTTGCAAGTGATTTATATCGCCAAACTCAGTATTGAACGTTTGAAAATTCTGTAAAACGTCATCATCGTCACCAGTTGGTGCATTTTCGAGTCAAAGTCAGTCAGGTTCCAAGTCAAGAGCGTACGTGGCAACTAGCGTGAAAGTGCCGTGACGACTGGCGGCGGCGCGTACCGCGCGGGCGCGGGTTCACAGCGGCCTGGGCCCTCGGCGCCGCCCGCCTCAATCGGCGCCAAATTTCAAATGATCGGCGGCGGCGGCGGCGCCCAAAACGCGGCGCGGTGCCGCCGCGCCGGCGCGGCGCCCACCTCTACTACCAGTCTGTCGGTCAGTCTGTCTACCAGTCTGTCTGTCAGTCGGTCCGTCAGTCTGTCAATCTGTCTGTCAGTCAGTCTGTCGATCTGTCCGTCTGTCTATTTACTAACTGTTGCCTGCGGTTTCGCTAGCGTTTTGGTCGAAAATTATCCCACGGGCACATTGTAAATATAGCCTATGGCACTCGCGGCTAATGTAGCTACCTATTAGTGAAAGAATTTTCAAAATCGGTTCAGCAGATCCAGAGTTTAACCCCTACAACCTCACAAACTTTACCTCTTTATAATATTAGTATAGAATAGAGGAGGAGAGGAGATTTATTCTCCTTCTCTTGAAATCAGCCAAAAGCATCGAATAATTACTAAATAAGATTATTCTAAAAGATAGCATAAATGTTAATTTTAAAATGATATAATTATTTGAAATTATGCTGTGGCGTTTATGAACGCAACCATAAGCGCTGGCAAATACCAGACTCTATAGTCTGTGACGATACTCTATGGTTTTTTGAGATACAGCGGTTACAACTCTGATTCGCGTAGCATCTATTTTGTACTGAAACCCTTCCTCCAGTTTACAGTGTTATACGTGTTTAGCATTAGGAAAGTTTCAATATTACATTATCCAATATTACTTCTACGCTGGATTTTATTTCCTTCGAACCTCATCGCCGTGAGTGCGAAACAAAAGGGAACGAACATTATCTTCCTACGCTCCCAAAGTGGTGACCCCGACGTGATTGTGACTTGCTGTACATGAGATCCAAAGCTCCATACTACGGACATTGCCGCATAGAAAACTAGCTACCCTGGGCCTGCGGAGGCTGCGGACCACGAGACTTCATGTTTTTCATATCATCAGTGGCAGTTCCCGCTTTCCAGCCGTTTTCCGGAGTACGTTCGTCATACAAGCATCACTACAAATGCATGTGAAATCGTGGAGACATTGTGAATTGTGAATTCATCTATACGGACAAGTAATAATCTCGTTCTTGGGAAAACGATTAACGATATCATAAGAAGTGCATCGAACGCCATCTATCGATAACCGATGGAAAATACAGTTCCAGTGACAGCTGACATTGACATCAACATCAACTGACGTTCCGGTCCACGCAAGTACCACCTAAATATTAGCAGGACATTCTCGTTTTAGCTACCAAAAACAGTGATATATATATATTTTTTTTAAATTAATATAAAGACAATTATAAATTTAAAGCTAGTTAACACAATAACATCGTCATTTTACTTGCACTCGATTTCTTGTGTTTATTTGTATTTCTTTTTCTTTATTTTGCCCCGAGTTGGGCTGAAAAATGTTTTGGTACGTTACATGCTGCTTTCTTTATGATTACTAACTTTTTAAACCGCAATGAATAATACATACAAATATGACAAAGGTTGGGATATTATGCATTGAATGCTCATAAAGTCTGTTTAACTATATCTACAAATCTTTTTTTTTGCATGTTTTAATATTGGCATCTGCGTACTTAATTTTTGTTTATTTTATTGGTGTTTGCAAACTTTTATTGTTTGTGTTGTTTCACATCCGCATGCTCATATTGTACTTATATTAACCCTCACCACTTACCCACGGTTAAAATAACTACCCCTAGCTTGGTGTTTTGTGTGGTTCTTGGATTTTTGCATGGTTTATTAAAATTTTGAGTCTCTTCACTATGTCTGATGAACTCCAAGCACGTTTAAATATGCTTGAGGCTGAAAACATTGCCTTGCGTGCACAGCATGAACAAGCTAGTGCTCAATCTAAGCCGGAGATAGCTGCTGCCATGTGTAGGGTAGCGGTAAAGCTGCCACCATTTTGGTCCGACAGAGTCACTGTATGGTTTGCACAAGCCGAAGCCCAATTTCTATTGGCTGGCATAAATACTGATGTCACCAAATACAGTTATGTTCTCAGTCAAATCGATCACAAGGTAGCTGGGGAAATTGAAGATATAGTAATCAACCCACCGGCAGAAGGAAAATATCAGACACTCAAAGAAACATTAATTAAACGATTTTCTATATCCGAAGAGCAGCGGGTAAGACGGTTGCTAGGTGATGAGGAGCTTGGAGACAGAAAACCGTCCCAGTTCCTCCGTCATCTTAGGTCCATTGCTGGGAACACCCTGTCAGATGACAACATCTTGCGCCAGCTTTGGGTTCGCCGATTGCCTCAGCATGTACAAGGCATCCTGGCAGCCCAGGCCGATCTCAGTCTAGATAGGATAGCCGACATTGCTGATAAAATTGTTGAAGCTCAGCCAAGCCAGGCAAACGTTTTTGCTGCTACAGGTACACCTACACTAAATAGTCTCTTGGAGCGGATAGACGAGATGGGCAATCAAATTGCCGCTCTGAGATCTGATCGCTCCCGACTTCAAAACCGCCGCGGGCAGTCCTCGCGCAACAGTACTCCTGACCGGACTGAAAAACGCTGCTGGTACCATCGGAAATACGGCACTAGGGCCAGAAAATGCATCTCACCCTGTAATTGGCTGGCGGAAAACCCAAGGAGCAGTCAGTAGCGGCGGCGACTGATTGCGAAAACAATCAACCCCTCAGCCGTCGCCTTTTCGTAACTGATCAAGTCTCTAAGCGACAATTTTTAATTGATACTGGTTCGGATCTTTGCTGTTACCCGCACCGTTGGCTTTCTAATCGAAGGAAACCTACCGATTATGATCTCTGCGCTGCTAATGGTAGCAGCATACAAACATTCGGAACAATAACATTGACACTTAACTTTCGTCTCCGTCGTGATTTCACCTGGACATTCATTGTCGCCGACGTCAATAATGCGATTATTGGCTCGGACTTCTTGGCATACACAACCATCTATATTTATATTTAAAGATCTTTCTTCAGCGACGCATGTGTTCCTTAGGGATGATTCTGTTAGACGACCGTTACAGCCACCATATACCGGCCCCTACCGAATAGTGGATCGTGCCAGTGATGGGAAAACTATCACACTGGAAATCAACCACAAAACTGTGACCGTTAGTGTAGATCGAGTAAAACCGGCACACGTAGATCACACAATACCTACCGCAAACGGGTATCCTAAGAAGCCCTCAGAACCTACGGCACACACGACTGTTGACCTCCCTAAGAGACCTATAGAACCTGCAAAATCCAGGGACACCAATCCAACTGCCCCAAAACTGCCGTATACCACTCGTTCCGGTAGACGAGTTAAGTTTAAGGATCTCTCCGATTTCGAATAAATGGTTCATCCTTCTCCGTGGGGGGGTGGTGTGGCGTTTATGAACGCAACCATAAGCGCTGGCAAATACCAGACTCTATAGTCTGTGACGATACTCTATGGTTTTTTGAGATACAGCGGTTACAACTCTGATTCGCGTAGCATCTATTTTGTACTGAAACCCTTCCTCCAGTTTACAGTGTTATACGTGTTTAGCATTAGGAAAGTTTCAATATTACATTATCCAATATTACTTCTACGCTGGATTTTATTTCCTTCGAACCTCATCGCCGTGAGTGCGAAACAAAAGGGAACGAACATTATCTTCCTACGCTCCCAAAATACCAAGGAGTTTTTATTCCGTTTCAACTTTTTTTTTCCAAACTTGATTTCATTGCGAGTAATCGATTAGGCTGACTGCAACTTTTTAATCGAATGTTGAATCTTGGGTTTACGGTCAGCACTAAGAGGTTTTAGTAATATTTGTCAAGACTTGGAACGTGTTTTTTTTATGAAATTTTGTATGAATAATGGTAAAAATATGAACGCAGATAGAATGTTACTGTCTTTATTTTGCCCTTTCGAGTTTTTTTAGCAAACGAGAAACTTGCCCATGTACATTATTTCAAGCGCATCTAAGTTACCTATTTTTGGAAGGGTGTAGTGGTATGTAATTTACACATATTTGGCAATAGACTGACGCCATTTTACCGACATCAACACGTTTTTGGAGATATTAACCACAAACTTATCGTATGAAACAGCTGCCGCGACATATTTTTCATTATAAAATCGAATGCTGAAAGTTCACGAAAATTCTTGAATTTCTTGACAATGCGCATCACCCCGCCGATTCAGCTGATGTGTCATGTGTCAAAATTCTGTCGTGCATAGTGGTTAAATACTTTTTTCAGGCGACCAAAGAAGCGCTCCTTCAGCGATTGCTTCATGTCAGCAACATTGACGCCCAGCGCTTCCGACATACCCAAATACTTATAGGTTTCGGTTGCTGAGAGTGATCTAAGATTTATGGAATCCGAGAGCTGGGTTCCCACAGATTCCACAATCTCCCCTCGCCTTACATGCATGACCGCACATTTGTCCACACCAGATTCCATCCTGATGGCACTACTGAAAGTTTCAGTTACCTTCAGTAGCTCCATCAGTTGCAAATCGTTGGGGGCAAAGATTTTCAGATCATCCATGTAAAGGAGGTGAGATATAACTTGACCACCTCTCTTCAACCGATAGCCTAGACCTCCAGCAGCGTGCTAAGAGGATTCAAGGCTAAGCAGAACCAAAGTGGACTCAAACTATCACCCTGAAATATTCCTCGCTCTATCCTTATTGGCTCGCTATTCCTCTGGATTTGCTGACATCCTGGATAGCGAAGGACTGTCCTCCATTGGCCCATACATGAAATCAGGAAGGTGCGCAGAGTTGCATCAACTTTATACAACTCTAGCACCCTCATGAGCCATGTACGTGCACAGAGTCATAGGCCTTCTTATAGTCTATCCAACATGTCGACAGATCCCTTCAGGAACGGCGAACCTGTTGGCTAATGGCCATATCAATGAGGAGTAGCTCCTTAGTACCACGGGACCCGTTCCTACATCCATTTTGAGAAGCGGACATAACACATGCTCTATAAACCCGCCTTTCATCGCTTTGGAATGTGCGATTCTGAGTGTATCGTTGCACCCGCCGCGTATACCTACGAATACGGTTTGCTCATGCATACACTTTCTGCTTCAGGAAGTCGATGCGCTCTGTGATACGGGACATGTCAGTCCTGAGATTATCGAGGACTGATATCAGTCCCCCAAATGCCCGCCTCACAAAGCGCATCACTCGAGGGCGAGTGTGATGCTCTGTGGTGTTGCCCTCCCTGAAGCAGATTAGTCTGCCGATGAGCGCTCTGGCCCCATCAATACGTTGTTCAATCCTGTACTGCCAAGCTGGTACGGCTGGTTTTGGTCGTTTAGCTCTGTCATCCGGAAATTTGACGTGAGCTAAACGACATTATTGTTACCAGAAGTCAAAATCTTTTTGCTTAATAGAAGTATTTTTTGAAAGCCATGCCTACAAAGAGTTCCGTGCAGGTATAAAACGACAAACCAGCATTTAAATTAAAAGCGAAAGACTTCTGATTAACATACGTAATGCTTATCATGGATGCCATGTGCAACTTTCTTACTGCTGTCATTCATATCTTGTATTGTTTTACATTAAACAGCAAAACTAAATTTGTTTTTCATAGTATGTTAATGAAAAACAAAGTTACTGCTGCAGTTTGATGAAAAAGTCCCATATCTTAAAAACTAAACATCAAAGGAGGTGTTTTTTCCCCCATACAATTGTGGCCAAACAATGTACCTTTACAATAAAGGTACGAATTTATAGGAAAAAAATCGCGGATTCTAAAAAAAAAAAATTGGATTTATTAATGCATTTGTACCACCTGAAATTGTCGATCAAAGATGCTAAAACTTGCAACCCAAGAATTTTAATCTGGCAATCTCGTAATTCATTTCTCCGATGATGCGTTTCGTTACTTCATTTAAACACGTATGAAAACCTAAAAATATACTATTTTGGATTTAGTTTTGTATTAAAGATAGGTTAATTTTCCCGGCACACTTTTTTGTGAAACATTATGGGATCAAGAATTAAAAAAATACATTTATTTCACATTTCAGATTATTTTTTGCGTTCGGTTAGCTACTGGCCAAAAGACAGTGCTCCAGGGCCGATAATTTACTATTTTATTCCTTTTGTTGTTGTTGGTGACAATATTGTCATTCAGATTGTTTTAGCCCTTGTCAGACGATCGATCGATCGACCGATCTCGAAAGAGTTTAATATTTTGACAGATGGAATAGTTTGACAGCCGCCAGCGCTGTTAAGAACGTTTCTTTGAACGCAGTTATGATTCGAGGTAGTGTTTTTTCATATTCTTTTATTTCTTAATCTATCGAATATTGAAGGATTTAAAATACTGCTTATAACACAATGTATTGGAAAGAATTTAAATAGTAATTTGTACCTCGGTACATGTCTTTGCCGAAAAAAAAACACCTCCTTTTATTCAAACTAATTTTGGTTGAAAGCTTTATTAACGTTCTTCAATGCTACATTTTTTCAGAATTTTCCACCTGTTACTTTAGAATAAAGGGGGGGGGACATTTTACCACTTTGGAAATGTATATCTTTCAAAGATTGACTTTGAGGACAAATGGTTTTACGAACCTCAATGTCATTTTAAAGACCTGTCACCCGGTGACTGGTAATTAGTGACCGATACTTAAACACGTGATTGTACTCATTATAACAAACAACTTTCCCAAAGAAACATTTTTTATACGCATTCACTTTAATCCCAATAACACAACAGCCGTATGAAATTCGCCGCGCGGGTGCTCTGCCTACACACTGTTGCACGGTACGATAGTATTGAGACAGAACAACGTCTTGCGGCTAATTTCAGCAACTAACAGCTGATAGGCAACAGGCGCGCGCGCGCGAATTTCATACGGCTGTTGTGTAATGGTGATAGTGAATGAGTATAAAAAAATGTTTCTTTGGGAAAGTTGTTTGTTATCATGAGTACAATCACGTGTTTAAGTATCGGTCACTAATTACCAGTCACCCTATACAGCATGTAACAGAAAGGGTATAATCATATGGAATACTGTGGTACGGACCATCAAACTGAACAACTTTCTCTATGGGACCACCATCGAAATCGTAAAAAAATAATCAGCTGTCCCATACATTTGGGTCGAGTAGGTATTGAAATTTTGTATAGGACAGCTGATTATTTTTTTACGATTTCGATGGTGGTCCCATAGAGAAAGTTGTTCAGTAAAGCGGTTTACAAAATACATCTATCTACTAAGTTTCAACTGTGTAGTCCTAATAGTTTCGGAATAAAGTGGCTGTGACATACACGGACAGACAGACGGACAGACAGACATGGCGAATCTATAAGGGTTCCTTTTTTGCCATTCGGCTACGGAACCCTAAAAACACGTCCATTGTACAGGTACCTAACCATTTTACGGAATCGGGTAAAATTATAAACATTTTGCGAACAAAAGCAAGTAAATAACAGAATATTTAACAATTAATTCAAGTAACAAAATTAATTAAACTGCTCTGTCCAATTTTGAAGTGACATCTCAATCACTTTGTCGAAACCCATAAAATTGACAAAGGAAGTCATTAGAAACTGTAGCCAATAATTAATGATCTCCAGTCAATCATAACCCTTCATAGCTTCGTACAATGTCCGTGGTTTATTCATAAAAGGATCCCGTACGTAATTGAAAGGGTTCGTTACCGTTTTGAATTTTCCAATTTATTAGGAAGTACCTTTTATAAAAGGTCTATTCATGACTGAATGGCAAAACCATTCATGATTAATTTATAATGTTTGGGGTATATTTTTTCTTCCTCGATGAAAATAAATGAGTCCGATGAAATAGATGGTCGGTTTATTAATAAAAATATTGTGAGAACAACGACGAGTTACTGTACAAGCAATCTTCAGATTAAGCCGCGCTGGCCTGGGTTGGTCTGTGATTGCATAAGCATAATCAGCCTATAATGTTCCCACTGTTGGTACACACGGCCTCCTCTCTATGAGAGGGAATGGGCTATAATCCACCACGCGGGCCCTGCGCGGGTTGGTAGATGTCACATGTCTTTGAATTTTTGGTTCTAGGACATGCCGGTTTCCTCGCGATGTTTTCCTTCACCGTTTTTGAGAGCAGTGGTGATGAAATAAATTACACAAAGTAATGCGCCTGCCGGGGATCGAACCCTCGACCTACTTTTCGTCATTAAGGGCCGCCACCACTGGGCCGCCGCTGCTCTCTATGTCTGTGGTTGGGTGACCACCATATACATACCGAGTTTCCTCCGTGCCTCGGAAAGCATGTTAAGCCGTTGGTCCCGGCTGTCGTTTGTAGATCTTTGACAGTCCTTACAGGTAGTCAGTGGCCTGAAAGTCTGACAGCCAGTCTTACCAAGGGGTATCGTATTACCCAGTACTAACTGGGTTGTGGAGGTCAGATAGGCAGTCGCTCCATGTAAAATGCTGGTATTCAGCTGCATCGGGTTAGACTGGAAGCCGACCCCAACATGGTTGGGAAAAAGCTAGGCAGACGATGATGTCCAGTTATTGTACAACCTACC
This sequence comes from Eugnorisma glareosa, assembly GCA_947578425.1. Lineage (NCBI taxonomy): Eukaryota > Metazoa > Arthropoda > Insecta > Lepidoptera > Noctuidae > Eugnorisma > Eugnorisma glareosa. Next base: position 8,993,994 of record OX387960.1, on the reverse strand, counting down.
TGCTCATGCGTCAACTCATAACAATTAAACTACACAAGGAGGAGAGGCTCAATTATATTGGACCAGCATCAGTAAAGTTTAACTGTGTTAAACGTAAGTATAAAATCACAAAAAAAAAAACCTTAAAATCTCAACTCATGAATTTAAATTATCCTGAAATAAAAATTATGACCGCATAAAGCTTAAAACCGCTTAACCGCTTAAAGATTGCAAAAGATATCCTTAAAAAATCTTGATATTTTTCTTTTGAGTAATTTTTCAGCCGAAGCACGATATGGATCTCATTTATTCGGGCTTAGATAAGCAAGCTACCAGATTTTTCACCATATTTAGGTACTTAATATGTCTTAGAATCTACTCACATATAAATACAACATGATTTTGAACAGAAATTATCTTCCAAAAGATAATATCTACATTTTCTTTCCAAAAAATAAAGCTGAACCAAAATTGTAGCAATATCTTATTTCCATTGGATTGAATAAGATCTCATCACATTTGACGGCTGGCCGCGCGTGTCACTGAAGGCACAAAGAAATTGTTCACACTTGGCTGACAAACGCTGCTTTTGATGGTCCTAATATCTCTTTTTGCTTAGTAATAATAGAATATAATCTTTCTTGTAGATTAATAATTGTTTCAAGCTGCTACGAATTGTATAAGGGACGGATATTGCGACACAATCAAGCAACTGTTCATATACAAAACGGCAATACCTACAGGGTCAAAATGTATAGAATAACTGGGGGTCTAGAATCACGTACTGAATCCATGGTTTCAAGTTTTTTTTCACAATGTCCCATACACTCTCTCTTTTTGGATAAATGATGGTCGAATCAAAATTCGGAGAGAACCATTGGGAGGGAACCTAGGCTTGAGTCCTAATTTAGCATCTATTACCGTTAAAACATATTACCTAATTTCAAAATTATGAAACTATCCAATTTTTCAATCGATTAATACTAAAACAAGGTGTTACATAAATAACAATTCAAATTAAATGAAACTGTTATACTATTTTGTAATTATTCAAAATTTATAGTGGCGAGATCAAATCTGAATAAAATTATGAAACCGTAGACTTTTTTTAATTCTTTAAAATGTATTATTAGATTTCGTTTTTTTATTAAGCCACCAAATGTTCTACCAAAGTTCAGTGTGACTGTTGTGTAGTAAACTAAAAATCGAACTAAATCAAGAACTACTGAACTTCGGCAGAACATTTAGTGGCTTAATTCATTGCATTTTGACCCTACTCTGACGTACTGCAAGGAATCCTTCAAGTAACCAGTAACCCTGTAGGACCTACCTCGTATGTAAAACGCAGATCAAAACTGATCTGCGTGAATATAAACTTTTCACTTTCAGCCATCCCACCATAGTTTACAAAAACCACAAAAGTTTTGAGTCGAGAATATTCAGATACACACTTTCCCATCTCGAGCGATAATACCCACATCATTTCATTTGAAAATGGAAATTACTAACCATTTGTTGACCGCAAAACTTTTTATTATACCTAGCTTTAGCTAGTCAAAAACTATTGGTATCTAGGTAATAAGTACCGTATTATATTTTATACTAGCTACTTTTACCTTTTGACCTCCACTGTCACATATAGGTACGTGACAAGCAAGCGCTGGCCTTGTACGCTAAACGACACAAATATGTGACCTAATGAAATTGTGGCTTGGAGTGGACGGCACGCGCCTGTGTTTATGCTCGGGAGCTCAAAAGGTTAAAAATCTGTGCTAGTAGATAAATCTTTTGGTTCTTCACCAAAAGATTTAGTAGATAAATCTTTTGGTTCAAAAGATTTAGTAGATAAATCTTTTGGTTCAAAAGATTTAGTAGATAAATCTTTTGGTTCAAAAGATTTAGTAGATAAATCTTTTGGTTCCTCAACAAAAGATTTATCTACTCGTAACATAACATAGGGTTAGGCTAATGTGTAATTAATAGTACCTATAGCTACACCCACATTTCGCCAGTTTGTTCAAGTCCCATGTAATAGGGGTAAGCCTATTGCCAGCAACGGAACACAAATTCATACTCCGTGGCTGCTATACTGAGATATTCCTGATGGTTAAACACTTAAACCCAATAACACTTTGCTAGACCTGCTCATAGAATCCATGAGCATGAGGTGCTTCATGCTCAGCAGCCGAGCTTGCAACCACTAGACCATTTTTCTTTATGGAAAATCTTCATAGATTGAGAACTACAATGTTAAATATAAGTCGTTTAAATCCTTGGAAGGGGTCATTGTACTCAATATAACAAACAACTTTTCCTATGGGACCAAACCAGAAATCGCGACAAAAAAACAGCTGTTCAGTACATTTTTAACGAGTTAGGCGAACAAAAATGTACTGAATAGATGTTTTTTGTTTCGCGATTTCAGGTTTGGTCCCATAGTAAAAGTTGTTTGTTATAATGAGTACAATGACCCCTTCAAAGGATTTAAACGACTTAAATTTTACATTGTATAGCCAGTGGTTAGGTTGGATGCTTTTACGCAAGATTGTAGGTCGGTAACACTTTCGAGTTGGCCTATAGTGAAATACGGACGTTCAATAGAATGAGAGGCCTACACTGCGGCTTATACTGGTTTTGTTGACATCGACGTGTAGCCTGTCATACTTGTTGTTATATTATAGTTGTCTTCTGAAGTTCTAACATAATACTTACGTTATAATGATATTATATGTGGCTGAATAACAGCCGCTCGGTTCGATCTGTATGTTAAGCCGCGCTTGCTTAGGTTGGTCCATGGATCTGACCACCCATTACATACCAAGTTTCTTCCGTGCTTCGGAAAGCACGTTAAGCCGTTGGTTCCGGCTGTCATTTGTAGATCTTTGACAGTCGTTACAGGTAGTCAGTGGCCCGAAACTCTGACAACCGGTCGTAAAGGTATCGAATACGATACCTATAAGACTGGACTTTAGTTCGGAGTGAGTAATAACCCAGTAATAACTGCTAACTGGGTTGTGGAGGTCAGATAGGCAGTCGCTCCATGTAAAATCCTGGTATTCAGCTGCATCCGGTTAGACTGGAACCCGACCCCAACATACCTATGTTTCTTCCCAATTGGGAAAAAGATAGACAGATGATATAGCAGACTATTTTCTGATAGATTCATGAGCTCCTCACCCAGCGATGTCGTCGCGACTCGCGTCCATATTTTTATCATAAATGCCACCCACACACGAAAGGTTTTACATGAAAAATCACTTTCCTTAACCTAGCCCTTGAATACCCAATCGTGACATAACTTTAGCCCCGAGGTTCACGCGCCCCTAAACATTGTGAATCTTGGTTTCAACAAGTCTTAGAAATAAAGGTCAGAAATATGTCATGTAGGTAAATAAAACATGTGTCATTTGTATGAATTAATTAGTTGTATTATGAATATATTGTAGTATGAATTAATTTAATTTGTAATTAGTATTCGATAGACGATGACATATCCACATCATAATTGTTGTTATTATTTTTTTGTATGTATGAATTAATTAATGTGAGACTGCGTAATATAGGTATTTTTTTTTAATAGTATTGTTTTCGTAATTTGTTATGTTATTGAATTTTATTTATTTTTATTGTTGTATTATTTTCTGTGATTTATTGTTGAATTTGTTAGTTTTATAATATCAATGATCGTGATTTTTTTATTTTAGTATTTTTTTAATTTATTTATGTTTCATTAATGATTTCAAACACAATGTGAATTGTTCCTGAATAAATTGAATTGAATTGAATTGATGTTGTTTCAATCATGTATTGTTCGCCTTTTTGACGAGTCCTGGCACTGCAGTCTCGACATAGATATAGCGATCGCAAAACCACCGAATTCGGTTGCAAAGCCATAAAAATGCGGGTTTAAGGTGGTTGCAAGACTGACGCGATCCGCCGGTGTCGGCTTCCACCTTAAATCCGCATCGTTATGACTTTGCGACAGAATTCAGTTGTTTTGCGATCGCTATCTATGTCCAGACTACAGTGCCTGTAAAGAACTTGTTTTAGGTGGCGAACGTAACTAGTATACATACACAACATGCACATATTGTAGAATAAATGTTTGAAAACCTTGGCAGTTACACCGCGGGGTTAAAAGTATTTCTATAGCCCCAATCCTCTTTTAAAAGTTACAGATACCAGGGGGTCTAAAATGGCCGCTGTATCAGAATTATAATAAGATAAATAATAATATGAACACTTTAAAATTCTTAAAATAGTCATAGACACAGTTAATATTATAAATTGACACTTTGTGACATTTTACGAATTGTAACGCAATTCATATTATTATCCTAATAAGATTCCTAAGAAGAGGAGCTCGTGGCAAAATAATTACAGCCACTCGGGTCGATTTTTAGGTTAGGCCATGCTTGCCTAGGTTGGTCTGTATATGGGTGACCGCCCATTACATACCAAGTTTCCTCCGTGCCTCGGAAAGCACGTTAAGCCGTTGGTCCCGGCTGTCATCTGTAGATCTTTGACAGTCGTTACAGGTAGTCAGTGACCCAATAAGTCTGACAACCAGTCTTATCAATGGGTATCGTATTACCCAGTACAAACTGGGTTGTGGAGGTCAGATAGGCAGTCGTTCCATGTAAAATACTGGTATTCAGCTGATTCCAGTTAGACTGGAAGCCGACCACAACATAATTGGGAAAAGGCTAGGCAGATGATGATCTTAGTAAGATTCTGCTAAAGCGGCCATTTTAGGCCCCCAGCATGTGACATTATGACGACGAAAATTGAATTGCGTATCAGAATTCGGCCGAATACTTTCTAAACACATACTTTGAAAAGTTTTCCGGAAGGGAACAAACAGCTGGAATGGTGTTTCCAGCATAGTTGAACGTCAGACGATGAATACTTTGCGATTTGTTCGCTTTTATTACGCTGCGAAGGAATTTAATTACATTGCGTAATTAGGCTGATTTCCAGCAGGAACAAAGCTTCCACATCGATGTTGTTTCATACAAGCAGTGTTACAAAGTTGATATTATGACGTAGCAGTCATTTTTTGAAAACACCCGTTGACAGCTGGTGTGGGGCACAGGGTGGATCCTCATTCTTCATTGAGGAAGACTCTCGACCAGACGGGTATTGTGTCTGGTATTAAGCTACTGCCCGACGGCTATTTTCAGGCTGTCGTATACAAGGTGTAAAAGGGCCCTTCATGAAGCCGTCAACAAAGCATTCTGTACATCAAATTAACTAACCCTACGCAGAAATGATTGCTGGGAAACTAACTTTTTTTTCTGTTGTGACAAATCACGTTTTACGGTAAAACTCAATGTAACGCACTTATAACATTGTGCTGATAGTTGCATTGTAGCAAACGGGTCATGGAGGTAAAAACCTTGAAAATTTAAAAAAAAAACTTGTGGTAATGTTGGAACTTTGACCTCCAATATCTCCGTAACTAGAAGGTTCACAGGTATGAGCCGGAACAAAAAAATATCGCAATGACGGGGAGAACTAGTGCCTTTCGGTTTCGTTAAGGGTCTCCTTACACCCATGAAGTGATATACTAATAAACGTTACGTGAGCCACGTTGAGGATCCGTTTAACTAGTCCCCACACACTCGGGCAGCGAGTGCACGTACCCATAAAGTAGTTCATCTACTTATTGATAATTTGGTGGTTTTATTCTAAACCCTAACTAGTGTTACTAGTGAACAACACACTGTATGTCCTAATCTAGCGCATACCTAACTCCGCTTGCAATATGAAGAGAGTTGAGAAGAGGTTTTGCGTGACGTCAGGTTCGATGCTCAGCTTGGGAGAGGCCTATTTCCAGCAGTGGAGTGTGATAGGCCGAGTAGATGTTGATGATCACTTGTGACTTGCACTGGGTCTAAGCAAGAATACCTATGTCTTATTTATAGACCATTGGTCAAGGGCATCTCATCTTCTGCCCACCCTTTTCCCAACTATGTTGGGGCCGGCTTCCAGTCTAACCGGATCCAGCTGAATACCAGAATTTTACATGGAGCGCCTGCCAGAAAGTCTGCCTATCTGAGATGTATGGGAAGAGTGGAGCCTTCAACTACAGGCATTTTCTATGCCTAAATGGAGACTCCTTGACATGTTATGTAACCCAAATTTATACGCAATAAACTTATTTTTTTTTTTTTTTTATCTGACCTCCACAACCCAATTAGTGCTGGGAAATACGATTGGTAAAAGGCATCCATTATAAGTAAAATAAAAAAAAAAAACATGAAATAAATTAAACATTAATTTATTTTAAAAAAAAAAAACATACCAACACACAATTTTGTTTCACAAAATGATAAAATACAGAATACTCAATGGCACAAAAACATAATTATCATAATTTTATATGAAACTTTTAACAATATAAAGTTTGGTTTCTTTAACATAAATTTTACATTTATATTTTTATTGGTTCTTATTGGTTAAGGAGAGCCTTTTCTTTAGAAAATTATAAACTATATCGTAGCTTAAAAGTGCTATATTATAGTAGGAGAGATAGATATCATAAGTGGTAGATAATAAAATAAATTCAAAGGAGTTTTAAACATCCAAAACTTTGAACTTTGCGAAAATTGACAGAGGACTATAAAATAAATTGTTTTGAATTTCATTCACATCTGTACTTACTAATCCACTAAATAGTTTCTTAATCTAACAATATTTTAAATGATAAAACTAGTCTAAATTATAAATCTTACGGTAAACCAAGGAGTGAACCAAAATGGCGAAGGATTCTTTGGAATAGAATAGATACATAGACAACATACTTTTTATTGTATACCAGAACCAATTACATATTTATTTGCTTTAATATGTTACTCAAACAATTAAAAAAAACAAAGTGTTACAAAAAAAGGTTACGTTTTTTCCGCTTGGGACACGGAAGCTCTAAAACCATAAAAAACCGGCATAGCATGATGCCTGAAGACGTCAGCTATTTCCTAAAACTAATTTACTTCACTAGTAATAGAGGTAAGTATCCCCGCCTGCATGTCATGCAGGAGATCAGGGGTTCAATTCCCGCTGAGAAGAATCTGAGTGGCTGGTGGCTGACCTGCGAGATCAAGCTACGCTTGCCAAGTTCGGTCTATGGATGGGTGGCCGTTTTGTTGACATATTGAGACAAACTCCGTGCTTCGGAGGGCACGTAAAGCCGTCGGTCCTAATTGATCTCTCACCGGTAGAGAGGGAAACGAGTGTGGTGTTCCTATGTTTGCGCATACAATTGTGCACTATTTGTTTCTTGCGTAGTCTAATTTCTAAATCCGTTGAGATTTGCCGCCGTGACTGAAATTCGGGCTCAAGGTGTTATTTATGAAATATGCTGTACCTAAATATCCAAGACTTTAATCTTATTATATTATAGAAGATTTAGTAAAATAAAAATATTTATGAAAAAAAAAATATTAAAAAAAATCTGTGGATCATATTCTATGTCTTACGAAACTAACATACTAAGGTGTACATGGAAAATCATGAAATATGTAGTTACTTTCAAGCAAGCTGTCTTTACCGCTCATTTTAATATCTAATATGAGGGCTTTTGTTTATACATCAAACTTCCGCTTTTCCTTAAAAAGTAACGCACTAAAAAATATATTACGACTATTTAAATTAACATTACAACTACTCATAATTATAATAAATTGGAGGCAACAGTAAATTATCATAGTCTTCCATCCTTTCATCCTAGTCTTATATCTAATTGCATTTTTATATGCTTAAATCTAATTAAATTATACAGCACGTTGCGCGTTCTAAATGACTTAAACCTAATATGAAATATACGACATCCGACACGAGTGAGAATATCATCACGTGAATTAACAGGCAAATAAAAACTAAAGCAGAACTAACCAAAAATCTTATATTCTTTGTAAAATGTGCAAAATATGTCAATGTCTTGTTTCCCTGAAGGGCTGGGCAGAGGTTATATAGGTATAACGTACGACAGGGTCACCAGTATCAGGCTATGAGGAGCAAGGTGTAAGGTTCCTCATCATCAATTGAAAAGAGAGGGTTATCCGACCAGACGGGTGTTGTGTCTGATGGGCTACTGCCCAAAATTATCAGGTTCTTAAAATATCAGGTTCTTGTATATTTTGCTAATATCGCGGATGACTCTGCTTCCGCAATGCATGCATTTTAGATCGTGTGTTGCGAAATAGATGTCGCTACAAAGTTCTGTAAACATTGCTCATATTACTCTTTTCGTGTGTGATGAGTGTCCATGGAGTTTCTTGCCGGTTCTATCCTTCTCCTTAGAGATTTACATTCCCGAACGGGCTAAAGCCGAGTCCGAAGCGCCATGTTAACGTATTATAACAACACAAACGTTGCTGAATGGTTACAACCCGAAGAATAAGGAACTAATGCTTTGCAAGAGGAGATGCTACCAGTTTTATCCAGAAATTGCGATGCCTGGATTTTGTTCCTTTTCAAGTATACAGTAACACAAAAAAATGGTGGATAACGAAAGAGTTGAATACGGAGACGTTTAAAAGTCTCCTCAACAATTTTTTGTAGCAGATCCTTCGTTTCAGCTCGATGGAGTACATTGCCAGCATCTGGTCTTTTTTATCCAGTCCACCCAGTGGAGCCTCGGACTTATCCAACAGTGTTCCCATGGCTAGTAGAGATAACAGCTACCCTATTCATATCTCTCTATACCATCACATCGACGATTATGGAGATCTGACCTGAGCGCATGTCCTCCTTGGTCTTACTTGACTTGACTTGACATACGATTGGTCCGAAGAGTTCCTACACAATTAAAGCCTAAAGCTTAGAGGCGTCGAGCGAGACATCATGGTGAATTGGGACGACTTTCTAACTCATTGGCAATTCAAATGTGCCTGTGGAATTGTTTAATTGAAATAAAAAACTTTGAGTCAGAGTTTTCTTTGTTTGTTTTTTTTTTTATTTGTCAAAAGTGTTTTTGCTGGTCTTACGGAATTAACGATTAAATTTTGGTTGTAAACAGAACCCTATACTCAACAGAGGCTTTATCGATAAAATTTTCAGGACAGAAGAAGTGGTACAGAAGACCAAAGAAACGATGGATGGACTATGTGAAAGATAATACCTATGGCTAGAAAGGGGGTCACTACTGGGAAGACTACTAATAAGAAGTGTGGAAGAAGAAACATGTTGCGTATAGACCCCAAATAAATTAGGATCAGGGCAATATACATAGTGTTCTTTATAAGAATAGTAAATATCTAGATATATCATTCACAGCCAAAATATTGCAATAATGTAGGGTTTTTTTCTCTTACTATTTTAATACATAGTCCCATCCTTACTATTTAATATTTTTGTAATTAAAGGTTTTTTTGTGGCAAAATTACTTGATTAGAATTTAAACTGTCAAGTTTTATTATGACCGCATCTGATGAATTTGAATCGTTATAATTAAACACACTGGTTGTATCCCGCATGAAAACATTTATTTTTATTTATTCTTATTTTTAACCAATTTCCAAAAAAGGAGGGTCTCTATTTGTATGATCCAGAAAAAAAAAAGTTATATATGCAAGTTGGTACTGCGTTCAAAATAATTGTCGCTAGGTGTAGTGCACATTTTAAAAAGATTATATCTTAGTAATTATTCATCTAGCTTTATTATAATCCCTTTACACGCTTAGAACTAAAACACGTTCAGTGTTTCTAATATAATAATCGACTATAAGTGTGACCGAACCCTTACTCAGGAACTTAATATTTAATCTTAAATTATTTCTTCTTACTTTAGTTACTTATACTTTAAACCAATTGCTATCGCTTAATTTTTATCTTAAATTAAATAATCATCTATTGAAGTGTTCGTGTGAAGTTCTTGTGTTCATGTTCACGCATATTTACATCTTAAAATATCTAAAGCACTAGTGAATTCATCAATCCTTCCATGAACAAAGAATAAAGAGAGTTTTTTTAATGATTTGTGAATCATGAGATGAAGATTAATAGAGAAGTATGGAAGAAGAAAACATGCTGCACCGACCCCAAATTAATTGAGATGAGAGCATGAGAATGAAGCAATGATTGTGAATAGGCTGAAATATTTTAGATGCAACATATTTTAATGAGTTTTCTTGAGTTGATAATCATAGTTTTAGTGTAATTTGAGCTAAACAAAAATATCACTATTTTATTAATTCCATGAGGTATATTAGTTATTTAATTAGTGTGAATCACTGTTTTCTTTCCCTTATAATAAATAGTTTAAGTATGTAAAATAGTATTTCATGAAATATTACTGATGACTAAACTTGCACCAATTTTTTTCTTTATCATTTTCGTTTGAACTAACAGAATCATGTTTTTTTTTTAATGGCCCTGTCTATGGAATTCACAAGTACCCTCTATAACCTAAAATTAATCACTCATACAGTTACTCCGAAATTACAAGTTCAGATCAATATCATCACCAGAAGTTTAATGTCCAACCTTCGTTCTGTCGATTTTAAGGTTAACTTATAAATATTAGTGCAAAAGTCCTTTTTTAATCTAATTTAGTAATGTCATACCGCTTATTGCGAAATATTATAATAATACATACAAAGAGGTATCAATATTTCTGCCAAGGAAGCAGTTAATGTATTAGAAATCTTTATTTTATTGAAACATTTGTGTTTTATTAAAATCAACTGTATTAACGAAAATTTTTAGATGTTACTGAAACTGTCAGAAAACATAAAATGATCAAAAGGATCAATGAAAATGTATATCTGTTCTCTAAACTGATTATATAAATATTTTATTTGTATTTTGCATTTAGAAAAGTTTAATGACGACGAAATTATGATAAAACCTTCTTCAAAGGTTGCCACGTTTTCCATTACAAATATAAATAATTTATTTTGTAAATTGATACGTCCTTTTACTATAATATGTTTTATTCATGATTTCGTTATTTCATTTCTGTACTTATTATTCAGTTTATAATGTTAAGAGGACAAATTAATGAAACAACATTTGTGAATAAATGAAAAACTGATTCGGCGGAAATATAGATACAAACTAGAAATTATTCAAAATACATTTCAAGTAAACGTTGCACAAAGAAACGAAGAGTCGTTAAAACCATTTAAGATTAAGCTTCGAACAGTTAATATGTTAGTAAAGTAAAAATATTTTTTTTATCCCGACAAGACATTCCATGGTAGAATTGAAGAGCCCATCTGCTGCGATATGCCTTCAAAACAATTTTTCTAGCAAACTGAGCACACATACATCACAGCTCACTAGTGTGCATTCGAAAATACTTGTTCAAATGACTTTTTCGAGTAAAACTTCGCTGACAAGATGACACTTGTAAGGTTTTTCACCAGTGTGCATTCGAAAATGCCTGTTCAAATGACGTTTACGAGTAAAACTTGGCTGACATACATCACACCTGTAAGGTTTTTCACCAGTGTGCATTCGAAAATGCCTGTTCAAATGACTTTTTACAGTAAAACTTTGCTGACATACATCACAGCTATAAGGTTTTTCACCAGTGTACATTCGAAAATGCCTGTTCAAATATTTTTTTATTCGGTATTTGGCTGCATGCGACTACACTGGAAGCCGACCCCAACATAGTCGGGAAAAGGCTTTAGCTTAACCAAGCCGATAAAATAATTCCGTAGATCTCAGTATATCTATTTGTTTTTGCCGATAGTATTTTTACTTATTTCTCCGATTTTGAACCAAAAATGCAAAAGATTATACTTTTCAATCGTCAGGATCATTGAGTACGTTATTCAGAATAAGGTAACTATTGGGAGTTGCGGTCATCGTGAATTAAGCCCAGATAGAAAATGTAGCCAAGCTTTAGCTTATTCTACAGTAAGGCCAGCAATGCGTTTTGTCCAAGCCCAACTCTTAAACAAGTTTCTTATTCTTAAAAAATATACTCGTGTTTAAAAGATGTTTAAGTAAATTCTAGAATAAAGTTTTTGACAATAATTGATTCAAAATCAGAAAGAGATTAGTAACGATTTCAGCTCTTCTAAAATTACTCTTACATACATCACACTTGTAACGTTTTTCGCCTGTGCATCCGAAAATGCCTGTTCAAATGACTTTTACGGGTAAAACTTGGCTGACATACATCACACCTGTAAGGTTTTTCACCAGTGTGCATTCGAAAATGCCTGTTCAAATGACTTTTACGAGTAAAACTTGGCTGACATACATCACACCTGTAAGGTTTTTCAATAGTGTGCATTCGAGAATGATTGTTCAATGACTTTTTCGAGTAAAACTTCGCTGTCATACATGACACTTGTAAGGTTTTCCACCAGTGTGCATTCGAAAATGCCCGTTCAAATGACTTCTTCGAGTAAAAGTACGCTGACATACATTACATTTGTAAAGTTTTTCGCCAGTGTGTATTCGAAAATGCCTGTTCAAATTATTTTTTAGAGTAAATTTCGCTGACATACATGACACTTGAAAGGTTTTTCACCAGTGTGCATTCGAAAATGCCTGTTCAAATGATTTTTTCGAGTAAAACTTGGCTGACATACATCACACCTGTAAGGTTTTTCACCAGTGTGCATTCGAAAATGCCTGTTCAAATGACTTTTTATTCGGAACTAAGCTGCATCCGGCTAGACTGGAAGCCAACCCCAACAGAGTCGGGAATAGACTTTAGCGTGGCGCGCGAATAAAGTAATTCCGTAGATGTTACTATATCTATTTGATTTAATTGATGGTATTTTTGCTTATTTCTCAGATTTTGAAACAAAAATGGAAAGATCAACCTTTTCAACCGTCAGAATCATTGAGTACGTTATTCAAGAATGAGAGAACTGTTGGGAGTTGCGTTCATCGTTATTTAACCCCAGATAGAAAATATAGCGAAAGCTCTAGCTTATTCTACAGAAGGGCCAGCAATGCCTTTTGTCCAAGCGCCACTCCCAAACAAGTTTCTAATCTTAAAAAAAATACTCGTGTTTAAAAGATGTTTATGCTATTTTTCGAATAATGTTCTTTGCAATAATTGATTCAAAATCAGAAAGAGATTTGCAATGATTTTAGCCCTTCCAAAACTACTCTGACATACAACACACCTGTTGGGTTTTTCCCCAGTGTGCATTCGAAAATGCCTGTTTAAATGACTTTTTCGAATAAAACTTCGCTGACACACATGACACCTGTAAGGTTTTTCACCAGTGCGCATTCTAAAATACCTGTTCAAATGACTTTTTCGAGTAAAAATACTCTGAAATACCTGACGCTTATTAGGATTTTCACCATTGTGCATTCGAAAATGCATGTTCAAATGACATTTTCGATTAAAACTTCGCTGACATACATGACACTTGTAAGGTTTTTCACCAGTGTACATTCGAAAATGCCTGTTCAAATGACTTTTTCGAGTAAAACTTGGCTGACATCATCACACCTGTAAGGTTTTTCACCAGTGTGCATTCAAAAATGCCTGTTCAAATGACTTTTTCGAGTAAAACTTCGCTGACATACATCACACCTGTAAGGTTTTTCACCAGTGTACATTCGAAAATGCCTGTTCAAATGTTTTTTTTTATTCGGTATTTGGCTGCATTCGACTACACTGGAAGCCGACCCCAACATAGTCGGGAAAAGGCTTTAGTGTAACCGAGCAGATAAAGTAATTCCGTAGATGTCAGTACATCTATTTGTTTTCGCTGATAGTATTTGTACTTATTTCTCAGATTTTGAAACAAAAATGCAAAAGATTATACTTTTCAATCGGCAGGATCATTGAGTACGTTATTCAAGAAGAAGAGAACAATTGGGAGTTGCGGTCATCGTGATTTAAGCCCAGATAGAAAATATAGCGAAGCTTTAGCTTATTCTACAGTAACGCCAGCAATGCCTTTTGTCCAAGCGCAACTCTCAAACAAGTTTCTTATTCTTAAAAAATATACTCGTGTTTAAAAGATGTTTAAGTAAATTCTAGAATAAAGTTTTTGACAATAATTGATTCAAAATCAGAAAGAAATTAGTAACGATTTCAGCTCTTCTAACGTTTAACGTTCACACTTGTAACGTTTTTCGCCAGTGTGCATTTGTAAATGCCTGTTCAAATGACTTTTTCGAATCTGAGATACATGACATTTGTAAGGTTTTTCACCAGTGTGCATTCGAAATACCTGTTCAATTAACTTTTTCGAGCAAAACTTCGCTGACACAAATCACACCTGTACGTTTTTTCACCAGTGAGCATTTGAAAATGTCTGTTCAAATTACATTTTCTAGTCAAAGTACGCTGACATACATCACAGCTGTAACGTTTTTCACCAGTGTGCATTCGAAAATGCCTGTTCAAATGACTTTTTATTCAGTATTTGGCTGCATTCGACTACACTGGAAGCCGACCCCAACATAGTCGGGAAAAGGCTTTAGCGTAACCGGACGGAATTACTTTATCTGCTCGATAAAGTAATTCCGTAGATGTCAGTCTATCTATTTGTTTTCGCTGATAGTATTTGTACTTATTTCTCAGATTTTGAACCAAAACAGTACTTCAAATTACTTTTTCAGTGTCAGTACTTCAAATTACTTTTTTTAATTAAAGTACGCTGACATACATTACAGTTGTACGGTGTTTTACGAGTGTGTATACGAATGTGCCTGTTTAAGTGACTTTTCGAGTAAAGTATGTATTTCACCAGTGTGTATTCGAATATGTCGTGTTAAATAAGTTTTCCGAGTAAAACTACGCTGGCATATATCACACATGTAAGGTTTTTCACCACTGTGCATTCGAAAATGCATGTTCAAATGACTTTTATTCCGTATGCGGCTGCATTCGGCTAGACTGGAAGCCGACCCCAACATAGCCGGGAAAAGGCTTAAGCGTAACCGCGCGGTTAAAGAAATTCCGTAGATGTTTCGTTGATGGTATTTTTACTTATTTCTCAGATTTTTAACCAAAAATGCAAAAGATTAACCTTTTTAATCGTCAGGACCATTGAGTATCTACGTTATCACTACATAGTATAAAACAAAGTCGCTTCCCGCTGTCTGTCTGTCCCTGTGTATGCTTAGATCTTTAAATTTACGCAATGGATTTTGATGCGGTATTCTTTTTAATAGATAGAGTGATTCAGGGGGAAGGTTTATATGTATGACATTGCACCCGTGCGAAACCGGGCCTGTCGCTAGTTCAGGAATAAGAGAACTTTTGGGAGTTGCGGTCATCGTCATTTAAGCCCGGATAGAAAATATAGCGAAAGCTCTAGCTTATTCTAAAATATGGCCAGCAATGCCTTTTGTCCAAGCGCAACTCTCAAATAAGTTTCTTAGTCTTAAAAAATATACTCGTGTTTAAAAGATCTTTAAGTAAATTCTCGAATAACTTTCTTGGCAATAATTGATCCAAACTCGGTAAAAGAGCAAAGCAACGATTTCAGCTCTTCAAAAACTAGTCTGATATACAACAAAAACGTAAGGTTTTTCGCCAGTGTGCACTCAAAAATGCCTGATCAAACTACTTTTAGGTTTCAGTACCTCAAAAGGAAAAAAACGGAACCCCTTACAGGATCACTCGCGATGCCTTGCGCGTCTGCTGTCTGTCCGTCTGTCACACACAATTTACTCCGAAATTAATGGACCGATTGAGTTGAAATTTGGTACACATATGTAAGTCGGTGACCCAAAGACGGAAGTGTAACGTAAATTAATTGATTTTAAGCATGAAAAGGGCTCATTGTGAGCTCAAATATTTACTTTTTATAATTTAAAATACAAATAGTTTTTAAGTTATTTAAGAAAATAGGCGAACGTTTAAAATCCCCCAACTACTCCCTCCACCTCCCCACCCCCTACACTCGCTGACATACATATATCACACTTACAAGGTTTTACACCAGTGTGTATTCAAAAATGCTTGTTCAAATGACTTTTTATTCGGTACTAAGCTGCATCCGTAGACTGGAAGCCGACCCCAGCATAGTCGGGAAAAGACTGCAGCATATATAAAGAAATTCCGTAGATGTTACTATATTATATCTATTTGGTTTCGTTGATGGTTTTTTTGCTTATTTCTCAGATTTTAAACCAAAAATGGAAAAGATCAACGTTTGCAATTGTCAGGATTATTGAGTACGTTATTAACGAATAAGAGAACTTTTGGAAGTTGCGGTCATCGTGATTTAAGCTCAGATAGAAAATATAGCGAAAGCTGTAGCTTATTCTACAATAAGGCTAGCAATGCCTTTTGTCCAAGCGCAACTCTCAAACAAGATTCTTAGTCTTAAAAATATACTCGTGTTTAAAAGATCTTTAAGTTAATTCTCGAATAAGGTTCTTGGCAATAATTGATTTAAAATCAGAAATAGATTAGCAACGCTTTCAGCTCTTCAAAAACTATTCTGATATACAACACACCTGTAAGGTTTTTCACTAGTGTGGATTCGAAAATGCCTGTTTAAATTACTTTTTCGAGTAAAATTTGGCTGAAATACATGACACTTAAGGTTTTTACGAGTGTGTATACGAATGTGCCTGATTAAATGACTTTTCGAATAAAAGTATGTATTTCACCACTTGTTAGGTTTTTTGCCAGTGTGCATTCGAAAATACCTGTTGAAATTACTGTTTCGAGTAAAATTTCGCCGACACACATCACACCTGTAAGGTTTTTCACTCAGTGTGCATTCGAAAATGCCTGTTCTTTGACTTTTTGTTCGGTATTTTGCTAGATCCGGCTAGACTGGTAGCCGACCCCAACATAGTCGGGAATAGGCTTTAGCGCGCATAAAGTAATTTCGTAGATGTCACTAAATTTATTTGTATTCGCTGATGGTATTTCTTCTTATTTCTCACATTTTGAACCACAAATACAAAAGATTAACCTTATATTCAGAATCATTGAGTACGTTATTCAAGAATAAGAGAACTTTTGGGAGTTGCGGTCATCGTCATTTATGCCCAGATAGGAAATATAGCGAAAGCACTAGCTTATTCTATAGTAAGGCCAGCAATGCCTTTTGTCCAAGCGCAACTCCCAAGCAAGTTTCTTAATCTTAAAAAAAAAAAAACTCGAGTTTAAAAGATGTTTATGTGTTATTTTTCGAATAAGGTTCTTGGCAACAATTGATTCAAAATCAGAAAGAGATTAGCATTGATTTTAGCTCTTCAAAAACTACCCTGGCATACAACACACCTGGGGCCTTAGTCTGCTATTGCAATAGTGTCAGAATGGTCTATCATTGATTTAATAAGGCCCCGCGCAGACGAATTACCCTTTGCACGCACGTCAAACGAGTTTCGAACGCGCTTCAATACGCCGTGGGCTAGGGGCCTTATTAAATCAATGATAGACCATTCTGACACTATTGCAATAGCAGACTAAGGCCCCTGTTAGGTTTTTCACCAGTGTGCATTCGAAAAAGCCTGTTTAAATGACTTTTTCAAGTAAAACTTCGCGCTGACATACATGACACTTGTAAGGTTTTTCACCCGTGTCCATTTGGAAATACCTGTTCAAATTACTTTTTCGAGTAAAATTTGGCTGAAATACATGACACTTAAGGTTTTTACGAGTGTGTATACGAATGTGCCTGATTAAATGACTTTTCGAATAAAAGTATGTATTTCACCAGTGTGTATTCGAACACGAAGTGTTAAATAACGTTTCCAATTAAAACTTTGCTAACATACATATATCACACTTGCATGGTTTTACACCCGTGTGTATTCGAAAATGCTTGTTCAAATGAGTTTTTATTCGGTTTTCAGCTGTATTGGGTTAGACTGTAAGCCGATCCGAACATAGTTGAGAAAAAGCTGTAGCGTCACCTTGCGGATTAAGTAATTCAGTAGATGTTACTGTTATCTATTTGCTTTCGCTGATGGTATTTGCTATTGCTGTGATTGGAACATAGCGTTTTAAGTGGTGGTTTTCTATGTAAATTATTCCGTCCCGGTTAAACTTTTAATCTAGGCACATGTAGCAGTTTAAGTTTAAAATAATTATCATGGACATAAAATAAAACTAAAAATAATTAATTTATAATAAAATTGCTGAAATCCGTAGTTATTCTGTAACCGGAATTCCGCTTCGTTTAATTGTAGCAATGACTTAAAAATGAAAACATTATGTGTGAATTGCATAATAGCAGATTAACATACCTTTAAACTTATGTTTAACCTAAACTAGAACTCTTTTCGCGTTAACCTTAACTATCACTGGGAATCGATAGCTTTATAACCTTAATACTATTAGGCTTTTTGCCTAAACATTTATCTATTTCATTACAACACCACAAGACGGGTTTACCCGATTTTTTACATAAATTATACTAATAGTAAATACCACATCCATACTATGTCCTCGTACGAAGATTTATATACAGATAAACTTAAACGTATGATAAACGCCTAGTAATTATGGTGCAAATGCAAATCATTAATGCAAAGATATTTTAATGAATTTTAAGTGTTATGAAAAAGTGAGTTATAAAGAAAAGGCGATATCGCGAACATGACTGTGTACGTGCAGCGCTCGCGACACCAGTTCGCCCGTAACCACCGTAAACTATACATACAACATAAAGACAACATATACACGAACACAACATTCGTGACCCCAAAGTGATCTAAAAAGTGCCGTCGTGATTAAAAAACTGTCAAACGTGAATTTATCAACAGTGATTTTTAAAGACAGTGTGTGTATGTACGTGATCGAGAACAGGCAACTCATACAACATCAGCGGTGTATAGTGCGGAACTCTCATTACTTTCTAAAAAAAAACGCAACTGCGTGAGTAGAACAGCAATAGAAGACAAAATGGCAGCCGACGAGTATCACCAGTCTCCATTACCGACAAGATTGCAGATTTTAGGCCGAGGGCACTGGAATTGTGGTTCACCAAAGCAGAGGCGATAATAAATTCCCGGAAGATGTCCGACGATTCTAAAATTAAATATTGGATTATATTATCAAAATTAAACCTCAGTCACTCAACAATTCGCGGAAATCCTGTTAGATCCGCCACAAGAAAAGAAATGTGAGGCCTTGAAGCAAAAATTAGTTTCGGTGTACAAAGAGTCAGCGGAACGGCAAATTAAAAATCTGATTGGTGGAATGGTGTGTGTTGGTGATTGGTGAAATGGATGGTGGATGGCCATTCCACCGATTTCGGAGGTGCGATCAACTCCTACGAAAAATGCGGGACGTGGCCTGAGGTAAAGTAGCCAATGACACACTCAAGGCAATGTGGAAAAATCATGTGGAGTTTCGGCAGTAACAAATGAGGAAAACATGAAAACATTGGCGTCGATTGCAAACTAGGCCGCGAAAACGATCACCCCAATTTAAAGAGTTGCCATTGTGAAGGAAAAACCAGGACCATCACACAAGGATAATTTGGTGTTAGCGGATATAAATAAATTAAGCGACAGATTACGCAAGATCGAAAACGGTTCCAGAGGTCGCTCGAAATATGATAGATCCAGAAGATTTTGATCCAGCAAAGCGGATAAGTGTGTTCAACCGTGCAACTGGAAGAATAGAGACGCCAAACCATCGGAAAACTAAAGTCGGAGCAGTCAGCGACGGGAGGCCGTGACTACGTGCATATCAATCACCGTCTATGCGTTAGAGACAAGACTTTGAACTTTTTAGTGGACAGTGGTGCAAATGTGTCTGTTCTACCCCGCAGAGTTGTTTGTAAGAAAGAACACAAATGTGTCTATAGATCGCTTGAAACAGCATATCTATTGATAGATATCGAAATGCCATCAGAAAAATTAGATATACATATAGTAGATAAAACTGATAGTGTAAAATAGGTGAAAAAATTCAGAAAAAACTAACATTCCAAACAAACAAACCCAGTAACGATACATATACAACGCGAACTGCGCGAATAAGCAACAAACCGTTGAAATAGCGTTAAATTAGCAGTATCAAAATTTAGGTCAAATCCACTGAATGTAATCGCGGAATAATAAGTCAATACGTACCAGACATCAGTCGAGAAGCTTTTTTAAAACATGGGTTCCAATTAGACAAACGAAACAATCATTGTTAATGAAAACTTATCAAAAGTGACTCAAGTAGAAAACAAATTGAATCTTATTGGCATCGTTATGATACTGACTAATAGTACTATTTGCCATGTTGTTAATATATGCAGAGTAAAGAATGTGTATAAAGGCATACGAAAATGATTTAAGAACGAAGTGTTGGCAAGTTCAATAGCCTTAACGAGTATTATGGCGGAAACCGTGCAACCACCACAAACATCGCCTAATCCCAAAGTCATATACTAATGATAACTAGCACAGAAACCATCATCCATTGTCCATTCAAGTTAAGTTGAAATATGTGTAAGAACAGTGAAATAAGTGACGTGAAATCTTAGGTGAAATAATATGTCTTCATTCATTTATTCATATGTCATCATACTCGTACATGTCAAAAAATTTGACAGAGGACTTATCGAAGTCTTTAAAAAAAAATGTAGCGACCCTAGCGATGCGATTGCTGAATTGCATTTATGATATGGTAAAGGAACGCCAGCGCCGGGCTCGCCAGTCGCTTACATACCATCGCCCTGCCATATAATTTATCTGGACCCTAATAATAACACGCACAACAAAAAGATAATTGGATTTTATATTTTCGATAGAAACAGAAATTTCCAATTATCTTTTTTTTTTTTAAAGACATTTCGAAAAGTCCTCTCTCAAATTTTTTGACAGAAGATGTATCTTGCTTATACGTATAAAGTTTCATTAAAATAGGGACAGTCATTTCGAAAAAAAACTTGAAAGTTCGTGTGAAATGCCGTACGACGTTAACGCTCATATGTTCACAAAGAGAAAGATTCGTGACGCATATTGTTACGAAGAAAATGTGTTATGAAAAATATAACATAACGAAGTCATTTAAAAAAAAAAATGATTTTTTTTTATGAATATGGAGAACATGAGTTTTAAAAAGTGTTATTGTCTTAACAATTCAATTCAGAAATAATTTAAATTAATTTAAATAAAAAGAAGTTAAATAATTTTACATAGGTATTTTGTTTTATAGATTTTTTCGATACATACGACATAATATTTTAAAAATCAAAAACATAATGGTTAAATGTATCTTAAAGTGGCTTTTTCACGTATTTCTGGCCGTTTTCTTTTTGGCTTAGGTTTGTCCATATGTGAAGTTGATGGCTTCAAATGATATTCATCAATTTTTCAACGGATTAGACCTCCGTTGAGAAGCAATGCCTCAGAATCGACAATTCATGTTTCTCCGTAGGCCGAGGGAAACTATTAATCTTTTCCTTACAAAAATTAATATTAACCCTTAATATTATAAATGCAAAAGTTTTTGAGGATGGATTGATGAATGTTTGTTCTCATTCACGCGAAAACTACTGAACAGATTTGGATGAAATTTAGCATACGGATAGCTTATAAACTGGATTAACCGATAGGATACTTTTTAACCCGGTAGTATGACCCCGTGGGACAATTATCTATCTCCACGCGGGCGAAGCCGCGGGCATAGCTAGCTAACAATATGTTTGAAAGCGGCGCAGTTGATAAATGCTTTCTAATAATGATAATGCTATGGCAATATTATTTCTGTCAGACATTTGTGGAGAACCGTAGTGGTACCCAAGTCTGGAGTCAGCGGTTTGCCTTCGGTAGAACTGTCTAAAAACTGTGTTGTCTGTTAATTCTTTTGCAGTTTTTTTTTTTATAAAATATTAAAACTTTGGCATATGGGTAGACCTAAGTTAGGATAACGGACACATTATATCCCAAATACTGTTTTTATCCTGACTTCCATACAGGCAAAGCCACTGACAACATTTTGTATGACATATTTTCAAAATATGTATTATTTTGCAGGAATTTTCTCCAAATCAATTCTTACCGCATGAGCAGTTTCTGTGCCAAGTTAATTGAAGTTGAAGTTGTCTGTCAATAATTTTGCCCGCCTTCAAATTAGAGGCGTGAGGAAGCGCTGCAGTGGCGCCACTGTTGTTCGCCAGCCGCGACACTACTAGTTTTCATACAATTTCTAGAAGCGCAGTCGCAGCGACTAATGACGTGCGTGTGTCACGGCACGGTGCCTCTAATTTGAAGGCGCGTGATTTTAAGGCACGCGCAGTTTTCTTTCAGATTTCGGTTTCGGATCATTCTGTTTCTTGAAAGTAGGATGCTGCAGCGCGACAGCAGATAAATAGTCAACGATAGCTTTGGCTTCCTCTAAATTCTTAGTAACTACGTATTCTTGTTTCTTTAATGATTCATTGGAGGTGACTGCTGAGATGACGAGTAATAGAGAAGTATGGAAGAAGAAGATATGCTGCGCCGACCCGAGAATGATGATTGAATGGATGATATCAATGATTAATAGTTATTATGTTTTAATGAATGTGGAGATGATTTTTCGACGTGATCACTTATTACCTTTTTTAAGTTACGATTATGTGTTATAAGAAGAATAAATTGTAGCATTAAACTAAGATACTTTTCATTCGCACGCACACAAAAAGCAAAGACAAAAAAAAAAAAATTACAGCTATGCTAAAAACATTACTATATTTAATCATTTATATCGTATTATTAATCCTACTCTAACTAAAGTTAATTTCTAAAGTACTTTTTATGGAAATGCGTCTATCCTCCTAAGTATACTTATTCTTATTAATTATAATATGAATAAATATTATCGAATCATACGTTGTCAATAAAATAAAAGGAGAATTGCTGAACCGTTAACTTAGGATTTAAATATATTTTATCTTATAGTATTACCGCATGTCTAGGTAACACGTTTAATATATATAAACTTATATATACTCTAAATGTACTAGCAGGTAAAGCAGTCCTATATTAAAAAGCTTTAAAATACATATTTCTATAAATCTTAACCGAATACAGTTGTTAATCCTGATACCAATGACTGTTTTTTTTTTCTTTTTACGTTTTTTTTTTTTTAAGTAAATTTGCCTTTTTCTAGGTACGATAAAAAAAAATCCACCATGTCCGCCATGGTTTTTGATTGTATGATAGAAAATGTCCGTAAAAAAAAAAACTTTAATTTTCAAAGTTTGAAAAGTTAAAAAGTAGATAGAGTGGTTAGTGATTCAGGTTTACGTAAATAATGAACCAAAAATAAAAGGTCTTGGACAAGAAATAAACCAAAGTTCTTGACTTTAATCTAGCCGACATAGACAGGAAGTTTTTCCGGGTCTGGCTGTTTGTGTGTATGAGTTTAAATGTTTGTAAACGTACCCACGATACCGGATAAATTCCTGTGTGAGGCAAAGTATAAGAGAAAAAAACATATCTTTATTTTATGCGGATTTTCAAGGTGCAGAACCGTGCAAGTCAGGCTCGATGTATGTCGGATTCAGACTGGTGTACCTACCATGGTTAAGTATGAGTGAGATTGTGTTAATATTTAAGATTTCAGGAAACCTTAAATATTAACATAATCTCACTCATACTATTTCTAGCCTACAACATTAACATTTGATACACTCTCACCCACCAATTCTTACTTAATCGAACACTTATAACCTAATGTATCTTAGACTTAAACTATTTACCTATTTTGGATATAATATACAGCTATTTCTTACTATGTTGTTAATTGCCGTCCTGTTAACACAGGCATAAGGAAATATCCATATCTTATAGATTATATCTATACCATTTATATAGTTAATATTGATTGATATTACAGCGAATGACGGAAGAAATTGGAATACTTATCTAACTTTAATGTATACTATTTAATAAGATTAATATTAAATTATAGATAGATAGATCTGCGCATTGGTTTTTAGAGACCTCCAAATGTTATACCTAAGATCTGTTAACGTTACTCCCAAGAATACCCAATGCCGTGATAAAAAAAAATCAGCCAGTTATGAATTTTCCATCTTTTTGCATACTGCGATTTCAGCCATAACTTTAGGATGGAGAGACATCGCAAGCGAATAAGTTGGCAAGGTTATAGAGCTATGAAGAATAGGGTTTAAAGATCTTCATCACCTATAGAAAATGGAGGATCCTCAGACCAGACGGGTGTTGTGTCTGGTGGGCTACTGCTAGAGGATTGTTGTCGGGTTCTTGTATATGCGCGATGCAGAATTTTAGTTCGTCTGTGGAATCATTGATGTCGATACAAAGTTGTAGCGATTCGCCATTATATTTTTTATTGTGCCTTCGGTAGAGTTCGTTATTATGTACGGCCAAACTTTTTTCTCAAATACAGAAGCTTGCACGATACATTTTATGTAATTGGTTCGTGCAGGTCAGATAGGTAGTCGCTTCATATAGAATGGCTACTCGTATTGAGCTGCATTTGTTTTGACTGTAAGCCGAAGCCAACTTATTTGGGTAAAGGCTAGGCAGGTGACGGTATATTACAGTTAGCGTATTTTCATTCGTGAGTTGTTTGTTATTAAGTCTACAACTGGTTATTAGGTAGGTACGAGTATGTTAAAAAAATTCCAACTTTCAGTTAATTTTGCAATTAACTGTGCAGCCATTTTCTACGATTTCCAGAAAAAATGTATTCTTGTTAAGGCTGAATCTTTTATCTTGTCTCCGGTACAAAAGATATTATCACACAAAATCTATACAAAGATTACAACTGCGACAGTAACTCTGTTTGTTTGTTTGTTACCATTCCACGACTAAATGGCTGATCGGATCGTAATAAAATTTGGCAAGGAGATAGATTATATCCTAGGGAAGGACATGGGCTTTCTAAAATTTCAACGAGAACGATGTTGCGGACAACAACAATTATAAATGTGAGAATTTTGTGAATATGTTTAGATATTTGAATGTTAGTTTCTCATTACTCAATCACGCGTGGGGGAATCAAGAAGAATCTATGGTTTTCGTAGCCTGATGTTCACTTTAACATAATTTTCTTTGCCATTTTTTCTGCTATTGCGCTCTAATGTTCAGAATTGAACATAGCGTAATTATCTGTCTAGATTATCATTAAATTTTAAATTTTAAACTATGATTTCTAAAATTTAAATGTTTATTAGTCTCTTCTATGACCAGTTCTATATATACAACAATATTTATCTTCTGTCTTACATGTAGGTCGAATTAAACAATCGTTTTCGTGTTAAATAATAGTGAATTAAGAATTATTTTTAGAATACATATTTTGATGCAATGAAAGCTAAATGTAGTCTACGAATACCTAATAACGATTTCTATGTTTTTAACGTTACCTAAATCCTAAATTTTAATAGAGTTTTAATTAGTTATTTCCGCACGAACACACCGTTTTTATTTAATTATATACTAATTATAATTACTTTCAAATAACCTGTTTTCGATTCTAAGCCCAGTTGCATCGGTATTTTTTTTCAAATTACATGCTTAAAATATAATTTTAACTTACAGTGGCGATTACTAGCACATGCTTATTTATCAAACAGTTTTTTTTTTTTTTAATTAAGTATATAAAATTTATGGTTCTTCACTTTTGACGAGATCTACCTTATCACATCGTTGAGATAACATAATCTAGAATACTACCTTAGAAAGTATAATACCTATAAAACTTAGTGCGATTGTGTCCCATACACGAAAAGGTATATTCACAAAAAAAAAAAAAAAACGATCATGTTTTGTCTTCTCAGGATAAGATCAGTAATTTCTAAGAAGATTTTTTTGTTTTGATCTTTCCAAATACATAAAATTGAAGTGTCTTGTTTGTTGATAATGTCAAAATAACAGATTTTTACTGAATGCATAAGAAAGTATATACGGTACTTATAAATTGAAACCCACAAAACAAAATCATACTCAATTAAGGAAGTAACATTTTTTTTATAATTTCACGCCGACGAAGGTCGGCAACCGCTAGTCACTACATAGTATAAAACAAAGTCGCTTCCCTCTGTCTGTCCCTATGTATGCTTAGATCTTTAAAACTACGCAACGGATTTTGATGCGGTTTTTTTTAATAGATAGAGTGATTCAAGAGGAAGGTTTAAATGTATGACATTGCACCCGTGCGAAGCCGGGGCGGGTCGCTAGTTTCATAATAAATTGAGACCGAGGTTTGATATTGTGTGTAAAACCTTCGGGATTAACCTTTACATAGAAAGCTGTCGCGTCGCTGCCGTGTGTCGTTGCGGTACGGCTTTGCTGTCATGGTTTGCGGCTGCGATCGATTGTACCTTAAATAATTCTTTAAACACAAAAATGTAGGAGTTCAGGTCTTATTTTTAGCCTCAACTGAAATCTGCGTGTTAAACTGTATTGTTTAAAAAAAAACTAAGTACTTACTTCTTAGGTATATTTCAAAGATTAAAAAAAAAACACAATATTCATTTCAGCGTATGTAAGGTATCATAGTATGTTTAATATAATTAAAATTAAATGATTTTTATACATTTAACATTTGATGATGACCATAAAATATGTGATGATAATATTTTTAATGCTGACGCAAATGATTTTCTGATGTTTTTTTTTTGTGTATGATTAGGTACATTTTTGGTTAGTAAAATGTTATATCCGAAGTTTTAAAATGGATAAAAACACGGTTTTCACTGGTGGTAATAACTATTTTGACTTTTTATTAGAAATTAAAGTTAAAAAAAAAATTGGTCCGATGATTAAACTGTTTCTATTTATAAAAAAAATCAAATAAAAAATGTTTTTAGTTCATTTGCGGTGATTGTGTGAGTGACATGGTATTCAATAATCAATTCTAGTTCCCTATCAATTTAACAATTAAAAGTACTTTACAGACAACGGCCTAATTGAAATAAATAATGGTTTGACTTTATCACATTTTTATTTGCTTTCTTTATTTTCAGCTGAAATTGTAATTTGCGCAATTTAATTTTTTAAACAGGTAATTTTATTTAGTTTAGTATATGTCTCGTCTCTATTAAGTTAATTAAGGTCTGTATTTTGTGTTTCGTGTATGGGACTACATGACTTATAATTAAATAACCTAGTTGAGGTGGATTTCCTTTTGGTTGTATGAAGTATTTTCATTTTTATTTAGCAAATCACACTTTGTGAAATACTACAACGATGTTAAGTAGCACAGAAATATCGAGACAATTAAAGTTAGGAAAAAAAATATAAAAGAAAAAATCAGCAGTTTCCTTAAATATGAAGGTCGTTTTCTTATCTTAATACTGTCATTATCTCTAAAAATTATATGTACGAACCTGACATTTAAAAAAAACCTAAGAACATCTGTTGCGTTTTCAATAGTTGTTGCATTTTTTTAAACTAATTTCTAAAGTAAGACTTATTTAATTAAAAAAATAATAATAAAAGACAAAGATTTAAGAAATAGGTACTTAAACCAATTAACTTATATCAAAACGAATGCAGATCATGAAGGGAAAAATATTTAAAATATGGAAACTAATATGAATAAAGCTAAGGCGGATTGCCGACATATTAAAGTTGACAACTAAACTATTTTTACCCATCAGGAATGAGTTGTTCTGTAAAAAAAATTAAAAATAATTAAGTAGTCTAAATGAACGGTTTTGGTGATGAAATTGGATGAATATTGTATTGCGTAAACACATATTAGTATTATTTTTTTTTTGTTATTTTTTTTTTGAGTTTTAAAATTATTCAGGAAGGTTATTATGTATTAAATGTAATTGTAAGCTATTTTAAATATTAATAAGACTCATTCCTGATAAAAATAAAGATATATAGTAAAAGCGTACTAGTATAAGACTATTTAGCCACGTCAAAATATATTTCTAATTGATAGATAAATAATCAAATTAAATCAAAATTAAAAACTAATAATTGAACGGTAAAGAGTGTTTTATTCTTTAAATAAACAAACTTATATATTAAAATGGTATTAAATACCTATTAAAAAATCAAAGAATAATCTTAAGTTTTGATTTTAATATGTTTCAGTGAATTTTATGAAGTCGTTTATTTGTTGTTGGCATTATTTGACTCGGTTATTTTTATCTGCTATTTTTATTTTAATATCCTAAATACTCCTAATAATCTAAGCACGTTTCAGTGTCTCTTATAATTATTTATATATCTAATCATCGGCTCGTGTGGTATTTTTTTTTAATCATTTTAACTTAAGACTATGAATAAAAAAGATACTTATAATAAAAATGCAAACTCAATCTAAAAACTATGTAGCAACTATGTATAAATCTGCATTTTATGTACATATTCTTCAGTACACGTAACAATAAAACGCCACATTCAAAATGACGACTAAAAGAAAAGTTCTATGATTTTATCACTCAGTTGACGAGTAGCCGTTTACGACTTTAATGATAATGCTTAAATTAATAAAAAAAATATAAAAGAAATTATTAACTATTTAAAAATGTTTAAAATTATTCGATGCTACGTGCTAATTAAATATGTTACATAAGTGTGCGCGTACTCTTACATAAAGAAGATTTATGAAGGACATAATAATAATGAAACATGTGAAAGATGGAACATGAAGATGAAATTACAAAATTTGAAATATTGATGAAAAAATGGAACCATAAAGGATTGTATAGTTGAAAATACAAATATAATACAAAAAAAAAACATTTTCAACATAAAAATAAATATAAAACTACCATATTACATTAAAAAAATCACATACAATAAAATGAAAAAAAAACAACAGTTCTAGTAAAAGCGCGCGCACCGCGTTACTTTACACAAAATTGGAACAAGCCCTTAGAATACGTTTTCATACACACACCGAAACAAAATCGCATCAAAATTTCATTCATACCCTAACCTAGTGGTACCCAGCCTTTTTTCTTTTGCTCAGGGACCACTTTGGTATACAAAAAAATAAATAAGGTAATAAGGTTTATGATTTTAGCAGTCTCTGTATGTTATGTTTGTAATATGTTTATGTGCCACGATAGTTTTAATCAGGTTCAAGAAAAATGAACTGTGTCAGTCTAAAAAAAAACTTCGAATTTTAATTAACGCAGTCGTTAAAAAGATACTCGTAATGGCTTTAACAGTAGATACTATTGTTTATAAAATACAAAACATTTCATACAATAAAAAAAAATCGGTTTGTATTAATGTTATTTTTGGGTTTGCAACTTTGGTACAATAATTTAAAAAGGTTAAGATTTTAAACATTCTGCGGACCGTGAGCGCGAGGTCTTGTAGACCACTGGTGGTCTGCGAACCATAGGTTGGGAACCAATGCCTTATCTATTCTTATTTTAAATCTTTTGTTTACGGTTATTCCTCCTTAACTATTTTAGAATACGTTTCGTACACTCACCTACATAATCTTCACTCAAAAATCGCTCTTATTATCTACAACTTAAGATCTATTAGACATTTCTCGCGCAGGTTGTTTTCAATATATTTACACACTACTTGCTAATTATGGGTAATTATGGGGAATGCATAAATCCCGTCCGTCCCCCTTTTGACAAAATTTATGTACAGTTTTTTTTATCTTATACTAATATTCTACTATGACTTTATATTTATCACAATTATACGTAAAAATAAAATAAAGTAAGTTAGATTCTAGTAAATTAACGTTCCATACCAGCTTTTTATTGTTATTACCTAAACAAAAGGCTGTTTTATTACTTTTTTCTTTTTCAGATTTCAGGCAAATAAAATATAAAATAATTGATGATTGTTCAAAACTCGTTTTTGGAAAGATAGGAGCGGTAAGACAGCTTGCATTGTTTTCATTGTTTCCCCATAAATATACGATAATAATTAAATTATTTAACTAAACACATTTAAATCTAACACTTAAAGCCTTAAAAAACTTAAATTAAATAATTGTTCAACTTCTAACCCTAAAAATTAAATTGTACTCTTTAATTGAACGAAAGTCACAAGACACGAGACAAAAAAAAAATAAAGAAATTAATACGAAAACGCGCATCTAATGACGATAAACAATTCCGACATTGCAAAGGATTAATTTACACTCCTTAAAAGGACCTCCCCTTACATTAATATTTAGGATACAGCCATATAAAAATAGTTAGTTAAAAATATTCTTCGAAAAATAATGATATTCAAAGTTAAACGCACGCTTAAAAAGCTTTCTTTAGCTCTACCCAAAATATAATTCACGATTTTAAAATAAAAAAAACTAACTAAATTGACATTGAATGCCTTATAAATTCGATATCGAACTTCACGCAATGAAAATCGCGGTTATTTACAAAAATTAAAATTCTTAAAATCAACATAAACTTAATCTTTAAATTGAAACTTTGGGAATTTTGAAAACGAATAAAATGAATAAACCTTATAAAATATTTTGGCCAAATAACATTAATCATTCTGTTTCAGAATTTTGATAAAATAAAAATACTTAACATACCAATATTCTTCGATTCACACTATCGTTTTGCTCACAATTTAACAATATTATTTATTCATATTTTTTCGGTATTTTCAATTATTTTAATCAAGGGACGTTTGCCAAAATATACACCGAAAGGGACAGTTGAAATGGGAGGAAAAAAAGCAGGGTAGTAGTACACACGGCGACATATCAAGCTATACATATCCAGTATAACATGGCCATGCATTGTATACATTTCCCGTACAATGAGAGATCCGCATATGCTGGATATGCATAACTTGATTGGTCGCCGTGCGTACAGAACCCGAGAGCAGCTAAGAAAAGTTGAGCTAAAGCGTCTAGAATTAGGACCTCGCGTTGGTACAAAAAAGAATGAAACAGTGTCATACAGGTGGTGTTTTGTACTTTTGATAAAAACAAATGTACGTGATTTCATCGCTTTTTGTACCGTTTCAAAGAGTAATGAAAGTTGGAAGTGACACTTTCATAGCTCATCTTTACTCAGCGGATGATGCTCCACATTTTTAAAGTGTGCTCTTGTACCCATGACGATGATCCGTAATTGGTTCAATGTTTAAAACAGCTAGTATTTAAGGTTGTTCGATTATCCCTTTTTAGTTGAACATTTATGTTTGTTGCAATTGAAAAATTCCCTATACTTTTTTGTATTCAGATATTTTTGCGAGTCCAGTAGTGTTTTTAATCATTTCTTCATGTCTAAATGGACGCCAATCTTTTCAATGGACTTGTTCTCAAAAGTTGACGAGGACCGAAAAGACAAGCTCGAGATAAATTAACCATCAGCAGAACGAAATCTAGCTGAGCGAAGTTGAGCTAAAGCGTCTAAAAATTGGAACTCACGCTGAGCGGCACAAAGAAGTGCTGAAACAGTGACGTACTGGTGATATGTGTACTTAGTATGTGGACGTGATTACAACACTTTTTATACCGCTGCAACCAGTATTAAAAGTTGGAATTAACACTTTCATAGCTCAACTTAACTCAGAACAAAACGTTCCACATCAATATGGAAAACTGTACCTTTCATTGAACGATGACTTTTTGGTTGAATATTTAACATTGATAAAGAATAAATTCTCTTTTCAATATTGATTGAATGTTTAACGTTTAGAATTAAGATGTTCTTACAAATTTGGTAGGTGAACAAGTTTTTAACATTTCTCCAATACTATGGATGTTTTTTTTACAACAGACGTCTTCCTTAGAATAGTTTAGCGTAGGCAAAAGAGGGTGAGCGAAACTAGGGCAAGGTAGGCAGTGTAATAGCAGGTTGTAGTATTGAAATCAAGAGCAGAGTTAAGCTGAACAAAGTTGAGCTAAGTCTAAAAATCGTTTCTCGTATTGAGGGGTACAAAAGAGTGTTGAAACAATGGCATACAGGTGAAACTTGTACTTTTTTTAGATACACAAACGCGATTTCGACGCTTTTTGTACCGCTTCAAATAGTAATAAAAGATGGAAGCTACACTTTCTTAGCTCGATTTAGATCAGCAGACAACGCTCTACAATTTTATCATATAACTAGTCCTCAAAATGCTCATCCCCTTTTCAAAACTTTTTCATTTGAATGACCATCGGATTTTGGACGACAAAAAAAAAACAGAAGATTTTTTTCCGTTTAAGTAATTTCGTTTGAAGAAGTGATGGATCCTTGAACTTTTGTTTTATGACGTCCTGCAGTTTTCAACTTAGTTCATATGTTTTCATGAGGTGTTTGATCGTCGACAATTTAAATGGTCCGCAAAAAATCTGTGGATATTGTTCCATTGAAGTTGTTGGTGAAATTCAACCCTGTAGTCTGTCCGCTGGTTGCAAAACCGCAATAGTGTGAATCTTCATTTCACCATTCCTTACATATTAGTTACAGCTACAGCTTAATTAAACAAAAACACACAAAGAAGCTATGTTAAAAATGATTTACTCTCCTCCTGCTTGACGATCCCCATCTCCTCCAGCACGGCTTCCAGACCTTCCGGCATCCTGCCCTGGTCTAGCTCCAAGTTCCACTTGTAGTACTGGAATAGAAGAGAAAATGTTTTTTAAGACCTGCTGGCTTACCATGACTTCTTTAAGCAGGAGTAATTCCAGTGTGGGAAAGAGATGGCGTTAGACGACCTGTATAGCTGTCTCTTTCCCACACTGGAATTACTCCTGCTTTAAGACGTCATAGTAACTCCGCTGATATTTGGAGAATATCGTTATGGACCGCGATTTGGCCACTGCAAGGACGTTTGAGGTCTTATTGTAAATAATGCCTTGTTAAGTAACTTCAGAAGTGAGAGTTTTCTTTAAAATTACCAACAGAACTTCAACCAATCAATTTTAAACACAGAAGACTCGTCAACACAAAGTACTGGCACCTGAGCAATTACCTGAATCTGCTATTACTATTTATTCCTACCACCTCGCATTTGAATTTTTGATTCCACACGAAAAGCTCACGTTAATAGACCATAGACTTCATTTTCTTTCATTCCTGTTTCATATGCTTGTTTCAGAAGAGTAATGTGGAGTTCGTATGCCTCAATCCTGGGTTCCGATTCGAAGACTATACGGTACTGGTGTAATGACAGTCACATAAGACAATTTAGTTTTGTCTCAGGGATGGCCAAATTGAACAGGGTGAGTTGTGGTATGCCTGTCTCTGGTTTTGCAGATGCCCCTGGCAGTATGTGAGGGACCATTTATCATTAAATGGGAATCCAGCTTTGTATACTACCCAATATCTTCACAACAGCTGCATTGGTATGTCAGAGCCTATGATTTTGCCGAAGTTCCTAGAAGGGGCACCCCGCTTATTATCAAATGGACAGCCAGTCTCAGCAGATTTGACAGCCTTATTGGTCTAGTGGTCGCAATCGCGACTGCTGAGCATGAGGTCCTGGGTTGGAATCCCGGGTCGGGCAAATTGTTATTGGATTTCTCCATCAGAAATTTCTCAGTAGCAACCACGGGGTCATGATTTATGCCCGGTTGATGGCAATCGGCTCGCTTTTTAATACATGGGCTTAAATAACTGGCGAAATGTGGGTAAAGTATTAGGTACACCTCTCCCTAACCCTCGGGCATTTCAGTCGTGATTTATGTATGTGGATAGCCAGCTTCGTCACACAAAAGAATACTAAGAGTATCACATACAGACCTTATCCAGCTCCTTCCGCAGCGTCAGCACAGACCGCTCGCGGTCCGCAACCAGCTCCTCCAGGTATTGGTAGCGGAGCTTCTTGCGCGCGCGACATTCCCGCGCTGACTGTCTACTGCGTTCTGCTTGAACATGTGAAAAGGGAACCACGTTAGGCTTGAGATCATACAGCGAAAATGGAACTTAAGCCTTGAGCAGACGATAGACTCTTAGTTTGCCGGACAGATATGTCCGCAGAATTGAATTCGGTTCATTGGTTGCCGCGTTATTTTTCGTCCATTGGGTATTGCAAATATTCCATCGTCTGCTCAGCGCGTAAAGGCGAGATGATCGGTTAGACAGGTATGTTGTATAAAATATTGATGTAATGTCATTTGTTTGAGTGAAGTAAGAAACGGAAGTCTATTTTTTAGGGTTCGTTGTAGCAATATTTAATGATATCCATGTCATTATCATAAGCCTTAAGTAGTACGTAGTACATTGTGAATAGACATCTCCAGTTGCAAGCCACATGACTTCAAAAATGATCCATGTGATTGTTCCCAAATTAAGTAGGCTGATGAAAGTCCATTGTGACTTTGTTAATTCACCCTAGACTTTCTGGATTCCTGATCTTATTCTGAGCTTCACTTAAAAAAATCCTCATAATGCTTGATATTTCAAACACGGGAACTCGGGAATTTCCGATGTCTGCCAAGATACTTTGTGTGCAAAACTGGATTTGAAGAGAAAATACTAGTACATTGACGAGGTAAAACCCAACGAAAGTGATTACATATTGATGAAAAATAATAATAATTAAGAACACTTGATAGACAGAACAATAGAAAGCTGATAGAAGCTTGCTTGATTAGTAATAAGGATTGCCTTACTATAGTACTTACTATTTTATTTATTCTAATTTTAATTTATTCTAATATTAACTTATTCTAATTTTAATTTATTCCTTTTTTTTTAATTTTGTGTTTGGTGCTCTTTGTAATGTTTAATGACTTGTGTTTTACTTTTTTTTTCTATTATCCATAAAACTGACCTGTAATTGTTGATAACTATTAATAAATAAACTAAACAAGTTTTCATAGCTACAGGACAGGCTGCTGTAGCTACAGCGGTTAGTCTGGTGGCCCTTAATGCCCCATCTCTAATTACCTCTTGTGTACCTTCTCCTAATCATCTTCTTTTACTTTCTCCTCCTGTTACCAAGGAACATCGTGTTACCCAGTATTGTATTAGGCTGTAGATATGCGGTGAGTCTATAAAAAATACTGGTATTCCACTGCATCAGGTTAAACTGGAAACTGACTCCAACATAGCTGATGATGACACCTTCACTTCAAAGCTGTATTATTGATCCTTACCTAGCTTCGCCTTCATGTCCTGTTTGTCGAGCTGCGCCTTGCGGCCAGGCCTGCGCCCGCGCTTGCCCGACTCACGCCTTTCCCCACCCTCCGCACCCGACGCCCCCACCGAGCCGTACACCCCGCCGCCCAGCGACTCCTGGAAGAAAAGACAAGATTCTATAAGCATTTTTTTAAGAAAACAGGAACAGATTCTGATGAAGTAGCAGATCGCTTACAGAAACAGCCTAGTTGGTTCCCACTGCTGGGACGAGCTTTCCCTCAATAAAAGGCAACGCCCGCAATCCACCACGAAGGTTGCTTCGTTCATGGTAAAAAAAATTGGCACATGATACTCCCAAACACATTGCCAGTACCTCTAGTCACCTCCAATAATTGGAAAGATCAAGGATAAATAGAGAATAGAGGAAATACGGACAAAGAATTTTTTTAGCCTTTTTTGTCCCAATGCTCAAAGGCCCCCCTCATATCCTGACAAACTTAGAAAAATCATGAAGATTCAATACTGCAAGCACTATATCCTAAGCAAAAGAAAGCCCATTTCAAAGTGTTTCAAAATAATAAATGATCTCACAATCAAAAAACACCATAACTAAACTATTATTTATGTCTTAAAAAGTTAAGCACTTAATATTATATCTTAACAGTGCATATAGAAGTCAACCAACAGTTCAATCAATAAATCAATCAATTACCACGAGTTCAATTCGATTTCAAAATCAATGCTAACAGACATACTTCGCACGCGAACTACGACTTGGCAGAGTAGACAATGAGCTCACGACAGTAAGACGAAACGCAATACGTCTAAATATGTCTCATTCATATACTATTATTAGTTTCTGGTAAAATGTTCCCAGAAAATTTTGGGCCATTAGGAACTACAGTGACAAGACAAGACGTAATGATGGACACGAGTCACCTTTTTTTTGACAAATTCTCGGTTAGAAACACGACAAAAAGAACGATTAAAGTGGTAGAGTAAGCGATTTTATGTTTTTGGAAGAACAACTTTTCTATCCACACCATAAAGTTCTGATTGCGCTAAAATTCCAAAGGTTTTTGTGCCATTGTCGTTGTGAAATCTACGTCCATTGCAAGTTAGTATTCGTTTAAGTTACATATTATTGAAGCTGAGTGTTCTATATTTGGCTGTATTTGTTATCTTGGCCTGCCAAACTTAGACCAAATCAAAACTTGCTAAATGCATCATTTGATAATCTAAATATCAATTAGTTGATAAGATCCCTAACAGTTCTGCAAATGTTTCCCTACAAGATACTGTCGATTGCAAAGGCCGAAATTATCACAAACTAGGTACAGTTGATGCAAGAAGAAAGACTAACATAACTTCACGTCTGTAATGCCCGAAGGTTTAGGCAGAGTTGTACCTAATAGTACACCCACATTTCGCCAGTTAGGTAAAGTAATGTAATAGAGGGCGAGTCTATTGCAATCAACAGGGCACTAGTCCTGAATCCGTTGGTGCTACTGAGAAATTACTGATGGTAAAACCCAAATACACTTTGCCCGACCCGGGAATCGAGCGCAGGACCTTATGCCCAGGGGCCCGCAGTCGCGCTTGCGAACACTCGACCAAAAAGGCAGTCAAGAAAGACATACTGAATCCCTAATCGATAACCGTACTTACATACTTAATCATTATAAATTCAAAGTAGCTCAGACTGGCTGTTTATCTGTCACCTTATAACGCCTTAACGGCTAAACGGATTTCGAAAAAAATTGGCACAAGGATTGATTATGCCTTGGGCTAGGACATAGGATACTTTTTATCCCAGTGGTACGTTCCTGTGGGATAATTTCCGACCTCCGAAACGAGTACTTACTGCCATCAATATAAGACAACAACCATTGGTTTGTCACACATGGAAGCAAGACAATGTTTTGAATAGTCACTAGCCCAAATATGTAGTAAAAAGTCACTTTACATTACAATAACATATTTTCGGTGTACATTGTATGCATGTTCCACGAATGTCCTAACAGCTGAGCGGATGTTTAAATAATATCTTCACGGGTTAATTATAAGTACGTCATTTGCTTGGCAGGCCATTTGGGGTAATGGCCGCCATAATCGCAGGGCGCTTTGTTTTGTAAGCTTTTGTATGGCAGTGAAACAAGGTACAATAATGATGGTGTTTAGCTCGTCCTTCTCTATAGAGATCTTCTTTTGGAATAGGCAAATAGGTTCAACTTTCTGACTATACAACCGAACGACTCGATCGTGCTATGGTTCCTCTATCAATAATAAATCTAATATTAATGTTATTGTTGTATATTAATGTTATCTAATATTATAAAGAGGTAAAGTTTGTGAGTTTGTAAGGTTGTAGGGGGTAATCTCTGGATCTACTGAACCGATTTTGAGAATTATTTCACTAATAGGAAGCTACATTATCCCTGAATGCAATATATTTAAAACGTGCCCGTGGGATAATTTCCGACAAAAACGCGAGCTAAGCCGCGGGCAACAGCTAGGTCTTGATAATTTGAAAGTGCCTGTACAATGTACAGACGCCAGCACATCAACCTACCCGAAACAGTAAAATTTTCCCAATCAACCTTGAACCTAATGCTTTAGCAATAAAGTTGAGAATCTATTAAAGAAATTTGACAGATTGTAGTAGCTTGATGTACTGAAGTCTGTACACTCGGCGACAAATCTATAACAAGCTATACAGACCCAGTATAACCTAACCTCGCTTTGTGTGAGCTTCCCGTACAATGAAAAATCAGCTAATTTGGTTTTGCATAGCTTGATTGGTCGTGGTGCGTACGTGATTGAATTGAAATTAATGCATTGGCTTTGAATGAAAACTAATGATATCTTCTCTGAAAAGTGTGTACACAAAAAGCTTTCGAGTAATATCTCATTTGAACTCTATAGAGCCGAGCCAGTGACAAGCAGACTGTTCTGAAACCGTCACATCATAAAGAGTGGCAGGCTATAAGGGCCAACGAAGGTTTTAAGCTTGTATGAAACTACTTACACTAAGCCGTGCTCATTCACGAACAGTCAAAGCAACAACTAATTGAGACTCCTAATTGAGAGGCGGCTTATTAAAAGAACCATAAAAATCGACATTCCTTTCAATATTGTTCCAATATCGAAACTAATAACCACCCCATAGCAGCAGGGCTAAAACTAATTACTTACAAAGGAATTTCATTACATTACAGCGCAATACAAACCGTATCAATAACAAGAAAGAGTACATATATACGTACTTACATGGCATTCATGGCAACTACGCAACCCACGCGAGCAAGTCCTTGATACAGCCCTTTATACCTTATCGCTCACTTTTAATTGCCCACAGAAATGCACGCAACACACGTGGAAATTAAAAACAAAAACACTGATGTAACAACTGCGTAATACCAACACCAACCAAATTGGCGTGACATTTGTCCACAAGCACGTAAAAAAACCAAGGCAAACATCTATACAGTGTCAGTCGGTTCGTTGACACTAAAACCTCATTGGAAACACATACTTATGATAGAGTACTTAATGTAATGGTGTAAGGTTTAGAATTGAGTGCTTGATCAAACAATAACCTTACTGTTTGGTACCGTGACTGCTCTGAATGAGGGTAATTGTTTTAAGAATCACGTTTCCACTTCGTGTGAGGAGATGCGGTGACATAAACACAATTGATTTAAGAAAACATAGTTTCTTATGTAGTTATTTTGGATTGGTCATTGGTGGACTCATAAAGGGTGTAACAAGACCCTTAACGAAGCCGAAAGACATTTGTTCTCCCCATCATTGCGATCATTAGATTTTTTTCTTCTAGACCATATCTGGGAACCTTTTAGTTACAGAGATATTGGGGTCAAAGTTCCAAATTGTTCATAAGTTTTTTAAATGTTTTTAATGCAAGATTTTTACTTTAAACACCTCCACGACCCCCGTACTATTCAAACCATCCATCAACTCGACGTGTTGAGTGCGTTACATTGAGTCCTACCGTAAAACGTGATTTTTCACCCCAAAAAAAGTCGTTTCCCAGCAGTAATTTCTGTGTAAAGTTATTTAGTTTGGTGTACAGAACGCTTGGATGACGGCTTCTTGAGCTGTATTTAAAAGCTGACTGCAGTCTGCAAACTGCTGAATATGAGGTCCTGGGTACGATTCCCAGGTCGGACAAAGTGTTATTGGATTTTTCCATCAGTAATTTCTATTTCGATTTGTACCCGGTTGATGGTAACAGGCTCGCCTATTACATGGGACGAAAAAATAACTGGCGAAATATGAGTGTACTATTAGGTACACCTCTGCCTAACACTTAAGGGATTACAGGCGTAATGTTATGTGTTATTTGAATGCTTTTGGTCTGACAACCAGTCTTACCAAGGGATAGTGTTACCCAGTAGCTGGATTATGAAAGTCAGATGTTGCGTCCAGGCTATGATGATGGACACGTGAGGAATTCATATGTGGGATTTGTGTAAACGGCAGATAGAACCATGAAGACTTGTTTACGCGAGTTAGGGACCGTTTAGAACAGTTTTAGAGAACAAGTATGATTATGTGGAACTTCGCCCCAAGGCATAATCAGTGGGCACGCCACTATAGTGGCGGTAAGTCCCCTCTTTGAGGAGTGGCTAGAGAGGCGCCACGGCGCCCTCACCTTCCGCCTGACGCAGGTCCTCACCGGACATGGTTGTTTCGGGAGGTTCCTGCACCTAATCGGACGGGAGGAAACGCCCGGGTGTCACCACTGCGAGGATCGACCGGAGGACACGGTGGAGCACACTGTGCAGGTCTGCTCCGCTTGGGCGGAGCAACGCCGTGTCCTCGTAGCGGCAATCGGCGGCGGCGACCTCTCGCGTCCGGCCCTGGTTCAATCCATGGTCCGGAGCGAGACGGAATGGGACGCCGTCACCTCCTTCTGCGAAGCAGTCATGCTAGCGAAGGAGGTGGCGGGACGTGAGAGGGAGAGAACCTCACGTCCCAGCCGCCGCGGGAGACGCACCGGGCGTCGGGGGCCACGTGGTGGCTCCCGGCCACCGTAGGCGCGGGCCTGTGGACGGTGAGCTATGGGCTAGCTCGCCGTCCGTCCGTCTTATGACGACAGGCCGTGTCGACGGCGCGTTCGTGTTCCACGCGCGCCTCAAAGAGAGTCAGCAAACAGAAAGGGGTCCGTAAGGACCGACGCCTGCCAGGGTTGCGGGACTGTTCGAAAGAGATACCGCGGCCCTGGCACACAAAGGGCAAAGGAAGGAACATGGATGGGTTTTAGTCAGTAAAAGTCCGACACTCCCTCCTGCTCAGCCCAGAGCGGGAGGGGTTATTTGATGATATGCCATCGGTAAAAAAAAAAAAAGGCATAATCAGTCCCAATGCTGGGGTGCTCTCCCAGAGAGATCATCTATTATATATTTTTACACGATCCATTTTCGGTGAAGCGCTTTTCTATTAACCATAGATTTATAATAAGATATTCTATTATTTCAATCGATCGAGAGACAATTTCGGAGAAGCCTGAAGCGTAGTTATCAGTGGCTTTCACAGCACTTGGAATAAAAAAATCCTGAACAAAGACAGAGGCCCTTTGTTCAGTTTTTTTAGCTAATCCTAACTTTCAAAAAAAGCCTTTTTCTATTTAATTTTCAACGTTTTTTTTTTTTTTTCCTTTATTTATCGATGAAAAAATTCTATGTATGTACTAAATACGTGGTAGGTACTTTACCGTTTTAGCGTCGGTGTGCCGTTTTAAAGTCGATGTTATACCTACAAGGTGACAGCACCTTGTATAAAATCGACTCAAGTCAAAAATTGGTGAATCGTGAGATATACGAGATTTATATCTAATCTCTCAAAGATAGAAACTAAACTAGGTATTGTCCAATAAAATCTCAGATACCAGAGTCCTCTCAATGTTCGCACCAGGATACTCAACTACTCGACATGTAGATTGATCGTTAATCAGGAAGTGTATGCAGTTTATGCATTTGACATTCTAGAAGGGGACTGGGGTGCGTAAGTGGAATCAGCGCGCACCGATGCGTTGAGTTGCGAAGGACAAAATAATAGTGATGCAGTGATCACGCTTGATGGCCTAATGCACGTGAATCGGACCAGTGTTTACGAGTACAATATAAAAGAATCTACAATAGACGAATAATCGTGAAAAAATATTTTTTTTTGCGATTTCTATGGTGGTCCCATGAAGAAACTTGTTCAGTTTGAAGGCTTGAATCACACTCTAAAAAATTTTTACCACATTTTTTTAATACACGCTATAGAATGATTTGCCTATGTTAGGCAAACCATTAGGTCTCTGTGACAACTAATTTTTTTTTTTCCGTATGGTAAGTCGTTAAAGAAGTCCACCCTCTCTGGGCTGAGCCGGCGGGAGTGTCAGACTTTTACTGACTAAAACCCATCCATGTTCCTTCTTTTGCCCTTTGTGTTCCAGGGCCGCGGTATCTCTTTCGAACAGTCCCGCAACCCTGTCAGGCATCGGCCCTTTCGGACCCCTTCCTGTTTGCTGACATCTCTTTGAGGCGCGCGTGGAACACGAACGCACCGTCGACACGGCCTGTCGTCATAAGACGGACGGACGGCGAGCTAGCCCATAGCTCATCGTCCACAGGCCCGCGACCGTGGCTACTACTGAGAAATTTATTGATTCGATTTGTGCCCGGCTGATAGAAATAGGCTCGCCCTTTAATACTGACTTTAACATAGCTGGCGAAATGTGGGTGTACTATTAGGTACCTACACCTCTGCTTAGCCGTTTGGGGATTACAAGTTTATTTATGTACTGTAATTTGATGATTTTATATCATTTAGGACGCCTAAAGGCTTGGTTTTACGAAACGAGCAGCAACTTCTTCTTGTTCTCGAATTCTCGATACTAAAATCGGGGTTTTATGAAAATAAGACTAACTAAGTACCTCTTGTAGGTATGTACTCTTAATATCGAGAACGATTTCAAGGAAAAAACTTTTTGCAACGGAGATCGTTACATCTCTCTACAACCGAACACGGTTTTCCGGTAATTATGTTTCTATGTAGAGTAGTTATGCTTTTCGTACTAAGGTCCTATCTCGAAAAATCATCCCGTCTTTTTATTTACACCTATGTTTAGTAAATAACTTTAACTTTGAATTTCGTCTATTTTCACCTAACGTTAATTATTCCAAACAACTTAATAAATGCACGACGACCAATCAAGCTATACAAAACCAATTAATGCGGATCTTTCATTGTACGGCAAATCTATACAAAACGAGGCCATGTTATATTGGAAATGTATAAGAAGTTTTATGTGTCGCCGTGTGTACCAGGAGTACAGGACCAATATAACTAAAGTACCCACCTTCAGAACACTTGAGGAGTAGCAAACGTTACATGGCACTTGACAGATCACGTATGAGCACTGAAGGATTTACGAGGGTAGGCACATTTCATGTTATTGATCATAAAATATATGAAACATAAGTGCTGTATTCTATATAGGTAGTAATGAAGTCTTTTACTATGTGGTTTATGTATTTGGATACTAAATCTTACAATATTCATACGCCAGATTCGAACCCGCGAATATTAACATGAAGTCTTACCGATTTAAATCGCATCGTTGACTTTTAAATTAAATTAGCTTTTTTTTAAAGTTTTATTTCAATCAAGATATTTACATTATTTACAAACTACAAATCTATAATCTATAATAGTAATAAAAATATGTACAAGTATCAAAAGGGTTACAGGGCGTCAAAAAATTCGTCCACATCGCTGTCAACAGGAAAAGTGCCCAGAAGGCTGGCAGCATTGCCACGTTGTATGGCAATGCTTATTCTTTGGCCAAAAAATAGGCCCGCCCTCTGGTCACGTGAAGAGTCGACCAACCGCTTGGCGATTTCCCGAAATACTAGAATAGTTAATTAGCTTTAAAATATTTTAAATTATATTTTAAATTAATT
Source organism: Eugnorisma glareosa (assembly GCA_947578425.1). Lineage (NCBI taxonomy): Eukaryota > Metazoa > Arthropoda > Insecta > Lepidoptera > Noctuidae > Eugnorisma > Eugnorisma glareosa. The sequence goes on along the minus strand of OX387960.1, from coordinate 8,951,189 downwards.
TAAATTAATTAAATTTTAATAGAAACAAATATCCTTAAACAACCATTTAACATTTAACCACTTAAGACTTAACAATCATTTAAAAAATCACATTAAAAATCAAAATAGTACCGAAATCGAATTAGAACCGCACCGGAAAATCTTTAAATCAAAAAACCGCAATCAAATAACTACGCACCTGAAAGCCCACAAGAAAATCAAATCAAAGAACTCACCTGATATCCAACGCCCAAACTCAAGAGAAAAAAATAAATACCTACCTACTTATCTACAATTGAACACACATCTTGCCAGCACCACACCTCGAATCAGACTAAATAATTTTAATGGGGCTGCAATGCCTTTGTCGCCTCCGATTCCCGGGCGTAGCTAACCCCTCTCTAGCCACCAGACCTCGCCCGGGCCATGCAGCGATCAATACTGCATCCTGAATTGCTATTTCCGTACGAGAGGGGGATGGGGCGAAGCTGCGTAGCCTAGACGTCTGGCGCAAACCGGTTACCTATAGGTACGGGTTTCTAGGTAAACAGCGTAGGAGGGGTGAGATCGGCAGATGGGGATTATTATAAAATATTTTTGATGTCTAGACAGGGGTGCTTTCGATGGGGGAGATATGATTTTGGAAAACGATTTTAATGGCAAGAGGGTAAGGACTTAATTCGTCTGATGTCCTTTGTTTGCCTTTGATAAGAGATTTTCGGAGAAGCCGTTGAAATACCGTTTCAATATTTTCAAATAATTTTTCATTATTGCTCTCATCTTTTGATCTTTACTTGTTTTGTTGTTATTGAAAAGCCATGATAAAAAAAGAACAAAATTCCTGGTAATTTTTCAGAAATCCTTATTTTGCACAATTACTGCGACACCAGTTTTGAAATTAAAATAGTAAAAACCGCATCTACTTTTCGTCTGAATTAAAATAAATTAGGAGAGGTTCGAGAACAGCCGAGGAATGTGATAGGCCTCATTGATTGCGCACACCTTATCAGTACTAATAATACGCAACGCGAGTCGCACCTTTGTTATGACGAGAGACGATAATGTTTCTTGTATGTGGGCGACAAAGACCATCTCGAACTCCAAGTAACCTACATGGTACTCATACGATTTAAAAGAGACTGTGACCTCTAAGTTTGTTTCGGTTTTTCTTATTATAGTAATTGGATCATAATTAGCTCTATTTCTAATTGGCCTACAAAATTGCGACTGTTTTTTTTTTTTAATTTCGTAAGTAGACTATTGTGAATTCCGACGATCCAAATTATTTTATCAAAAATAAAACCATCGTAACTAATCAACTTTCATTTTTCTCATAAATTGGCATTATCTCTGGTCTATCTATATTTTTATATCGACTAAAATTCTACACTCGATGAATGTCAATGTTGTGAAAATTGTCAATGACGTAATCGCAATTCAAAATATTGGTACTGCGTAGTCGGCGCAGCGCGGTCTCAATTCCGAGACTACTAACAAACCGTAAAAATAACGACCGTTTCAGCATTTCACAATCCATCGCTTTTTACGCAACAAATTTTCGATCACCTAGCTATACAAAAAACGCGATGGACGTTAAACTTAACAATATTCCATAGCGGCTATTACATCGTCGTTGATTTGACTACGAGCAACACTGCATTGGGCTTTTAGGTCGCAAATTACATAGCCTACTCGCAATTAGATTGAAAATGGCTGCCGCTACCTCTGTTCGAAAATTGAAAATCAAGACTGTCATGGCCGCCATGCATCTTTTATGCGTTGCCTGCATGTAGGTAGACTGGCGCCAGACGAAGGTTTTAATGGAGAGTTTAATTATGTATGGGTCTTACCTGGGTTTTCACTTAGGTCCGATCGATACTAGAAGTTTATTTTACAGGTGCAATGCGACATAGGCTGAAGCTTTTTATTTAGTGTTCTACCTAACAAATTATGAATTTACTTTAAAACTAACACATTTTTCACAAGTATACATGAATTTACAGATTTTAATGTGATTGTTATGAAATACTTGCAGAAATAGAGAGAATTTAAAACATCACTAAGTAACGGATGTTGTGTTTAAGTTTCCTACAAATAACAATAATTAATCATAATAATTTATTTTATTTATTTCAACTTCATGTAAGTACAATAGTGGTACATTGGCGGACTTAATGCCATAAGGCATTATCTACCATTCAACCGTTGGGTTAAATAAGAAACCGCTGTGGTAGGATACAAAATAAATATCTAAAAAAATAATTTATGTAAGTAGGTACTAAAGTGATACTAATACACATAATACAAATAAAATAAATTAATAAATATTTTAACAAATACCAAAATAAAAAACGAAAAACCTAATAATAATTACCGTGACTCGACTTCAAATTGAGAGTTATTTATACTTGTTTGTTACTTAAATAGTGGTTACGAATAATTAAGTATTTTTAATAAAAGATTCAAATTCCTATTATGGAGGTATTTTTCTACAACTAGCTAGTATTAAATAACTCAGTTGCCAATTGGCAACATGTACAATATGTTGCCAATTGGCAACTGATTTATATAAAGAAACGTGAATTCTTAACGTCCCCTTAGTAACATTTCTTTCATACCGTCTGACAAAAGCTCCGTGCCTCGTGGTAACTTCTAAGGAAACCATACAAAAGCTTGGTCTTTCAACATCTGTACTTATTTTCATGCTAACTTCGATACTGGTCTTACCAACCAAACTTGAAGGTCACCCTCACCCTAGCGAGACCATGAACGGGTAAAAAATTCAAAAGTTTCTATGGACTTTTGTAGGTATCTTTTACAAAACGGCCCCTCGGGCTCCAAAATACAGGGGGGCTCAAAAACGTTACTAATAGGGTGTTTCAAGGTCCTGCGAATTCAAATGTTGCCATGGGGGAGCTTTCAACGTCGCAATAGCTACTGCGTATTTTATTTAAATTAATAATAATGGGAACAGTCTGAAGGACGACGATGATGCAATATGTATATACCAAACCGTTTTTGCTTGTGACGGTTTACATATAGGGTTAAGGAACATTAATTCAGTAGGTAAGTACATGATTCTAGATTCTTCCCAACAGCGTTAAGGGGGAAGCGCCAGATTAGCCCGCGAAATTCAACTTTTCTTAGTGTGAGTCTAACTGGCAGGCCCCAACGAGATTTCTCAACAAGTGATAGGTATACATAAAGAAATTATTTTGTACCTATAGGTACAAAATAAAAACTGAACTGGTACTAATAAAAACTGTCGAGGTACAAAATGTATCTTATTTATTTTCTATAGAAAATAAATAAGATACATTTTGTACCTCGACAGTTTTTATTAAATGACATTTCCATGAGGCGTCTAGCTAGCGGGCCCACTATGATTATTTTTATTGTTATTATACTTTCAGATCGCCCAATAGTGCTCGGAGTTAGAAACAATTATGTACCTTACATATTAAAAATTTGGACTTTCTGTGAGCTATACTTTAGTAGGTATTCGTTATTTAGACAAACGTCTAGCCAGCGGGCTCCTTATTTAAAAACTACTCTTTCATATCATACAATAGCATTAGGAGCTTGATACTATTATGTACCTTACAAATAAAAAATATCGACTTTCTGTGAGTTACTCTTCAGAAGATATTCGTTGTTTATACAAACGTCCAGCCAGCAGGCCCCTTTTTTAAGTACTACTTTTGTATATCATACAATAGCATTAGGAGCTTGATACTATTATGTACCTTACAAATCCAAAATTTCGACTTTCTGGGAGCTATAGGTACTTTAGAAGATGTTACTATAGAACGATATATTATAGAACTTAGAAGGTTGGTTGGTTGAATACTTATATAACGAATATCTTTTGAAGTATAGCTCACAGAAAGTTGACATTTTGGATTTGTAAGGTAATAGTATCAAGCTCCTAACACTATTGTATTATATAAAAGAGTAGTATTTAAAAAAAAAGCCCGCTGGTTGGACGTTTCTTTAAATAACGAATATCTTCTAAAGTATAGCTCACAGAAAGTCGAAATTTTGGATTTGTAAGGTACATAATAGTATCAAGTTGTTCATGCTATTTTATGGTATACCAGAGCAGTATTTAAAAAAGGGGCCAGCTGGCCGGACGTTTGTTTAAATAACGAATATCTTCTGAAGTGTAACTCACAGAATATCGAAATTTTGGATTTGTAAGGTGCATAATAGTATCTAACTCCTAATGCTATTGTATGATATAAAAGAGTAGTATTTAAAAAGGGGCCTGCTGGCTGGACGTTTGTCTCAATAACGAATATCTTCCAAAGTATAGCTCACAGGAAGTCGAAATTTTGGATTTGTAAGGTACATAATAGTTTCTAGCTCCGAGCACTATTGAGCGATCTGAAAGTATAATAACAATAAAAATAATCATAAGGGGCCCGCTAGCTAGACACTTCATAGAAACGTCATTTATTCAAAAACTGTCGAGGTACAAAATATATCTTATTTATTTTCTATAGGTACAAAATGATGTCTTTATGAAAACCTTTCATTTGTTGGTAAATCTCGTTGGAGCCTGCCAGATAGACTCACACCTTTTCTTACATGTTTTGCAATTAGCAAGTCAGTGTCAAATTATATGTTGATTAAAATATGATTCGCGGCCATTTTGTTCAGCATGCAGACTGGCTAACCTGGCGCTTCCACCTTAAAATTTGTCATATCCTAGAAATGAATTATTTAATAAAGACTGTGAAAACTACTTACTCGTAATATGTAAGATTTATTTAATCATTAAATTACTAAATTAGTTAGTAAAAACAATCTTCGCAATTCAATATAATAAACACAATACCAAAAGGCTTTATTATTTTATAAATAAATAAACCGTTAAAGTAAAGCATTGTTTAAAATGTGTTAAAGTCATCGTTCAACAAAAGAAAAAAGTAATTGTCGTCAATAATCCATAAATCGCAATTTACAATTAAAGTAATTTACTGTTGCAGTGAATGCTAAAAACTAGTCAATTATGAAGTTGTCCTATTCATCCGGGCAGGCAATAACGTAAATTTGTTTTTTTTTTTGTTTTTCGTTACTTATTTTTCCGTAAGTACTATTGTTTAATATTAGAAATATAATACCCACGTACGAGGTAATTCTTCTTGCCATTAATAAAACTTTAGTTAATACTGCGAAAATCCTACAAGCAATTAACCAGCCACGTGAACTTATCGAAAACCTATCATTGTAATTATAATTACAATGCATAAAGGGCAATTGATAACACGTCTGCCAACGCGAACTGACATGACGACAGATTGTTGCTAAAGGCACTATAACAATAATAATAATTTTCCAAGAGTAGCCATGCAGGCGCTTTACTTCGTATAATTTATTTCTTCACCACTGCTCTCAAAACCTTGAAGGAAAACATAGTGAGAAAATCACTATAATCTGGAATAGATCCGAAAATTGAAAAACCTTTAACAGCCCGCACTGGACCTGCGTGGTGGGTGAAAAAGTGCGTTTCTGAGCTGCTAGATGAGGTGAACCTCCTCTAGCAGCTCGTCCCCTAACCTATCCCTTTCTATCGCTCAGAACCATCTTTGCTAGAGCGAAAAACAGCGGGAATGCTATCGCACGCGGCAGCATGTTGCGACGAGGTTTCTCGTTGTGGCAAATGAGAATAGGATCATGGAAAGGTGTGATTCCGTGTCTTACCCTTACGCACAAGAGAGGCTTGTTTTATATCTCAGCAGAGGGAACGTAAAATGGCTGATTATGTATGCACGTTTTTCCCAGTGACCTCTCACCGTATGTGCAGAATGCAAGTCCGATGATACAATCACACCATTCGCAGATGAGTATTTAAATGACAAAGGAACTTACACCTTGGAAATATACAGTACATTTTTACACACACATTGTGTATTGTGTAAATAATATGGTCATGGGTTCGGTTTCCAGGTAAGGCCGTTATTGGATTTTCCCAGAAGCAGCCAGGATTTTTGATGGCAATAAGTTCGCCCTTTATTATATGGGGCTTAAAACATTACTGGCGAAATGTGGGTGTACTATAAGGTATATTTCTGTCTGACGCTTCGAAGAAATACGGCATAATCAGTCCTAGCTCCCACAGCTGGGACAGACTCTATGAGAGGGTGTGGTCTGTTATCCACCACGTGGACCCAGTGCGGGTTGGCGGATGTCACGTTTCTTCGAATTTTTAGTTCTAGGACATGCCGATTTCCTGACAATGTTTTCCTTCACCGTATTGATTAAATAAATTACACAAATAAATAATGTGATGTTATTGATGATAATAATTGTGAGCTAGTTAACAATTGCCCATTGGTGTGTAAACTGTAATCTATACTGGTAATCTTAACTGCAAGCTATTGTTAGCAACAGTGTGTTGGATGTATTGCGTTTTAAAAATCCATGTGATTAAACATTTGCCAACACATGTTACCCAGTCTACTATTCAGGAATGGGAGCATTGGATATAGCACTAAAATTGTTTTTCTTGAACATCTGATTCGGTTATTTTTGATATAGTAAAGTTAAATATTTTTTGTTGTGTAATCTCAACTTTCTATTTCAAACATAAACAAAGAGAGCTTATGAAAACGTTAAACTAAAGATCATTTTAATGGAGAAATGGTTAGTAATTTATTGATTTATAGCTGAAAATAAACAATTACTATTTTCCACATTTTATCTTTGAGTGGGACTACAGCCTACAGCTCAGACTCAAAGTTGGTCAATGTTACTACATGTTTTGTTATCTCATTTACAATGTTGATAAACAAATATAAATGATTGCATAAATATTCTGTACATTATCATACCTAATTAAACAAACAAACCTATTATTTGGAGTAAGTAGGTACTATAAGCTGTGTATATACCTGTAAAATTGTCAACTTTCTATAAATACGCACTTAGGTAAACGCACTGTCTTTTTTGACCATGACCTTACATTAGGACTTCAAGAGTAACAATTATCCATTAATAACCATGTAACTACATATCTGCAACTATGTTGTACAGATACGTAATATCATAATAAGCAAATACGCAGTAAGTTTTGTTTCTCGGTTAGTAACAAAAGGCCGGCCCGATACCAAGCGAACTGCGTCGTTCGTTCGCGTCAAACGATGTACATTTTATGCGGCGTAGTAACTGTCAGATCCTAACCTAAAATATTTCGTATTCAGTCACTCCAAATCACTGCAAACACACAACTTAAACATACCGGCGTTAATAAAAAAATAAATTACATAATTTTTCTCACAAGAATTAATAAAGAAATGTATCGCTACTCACGATTTACAGTGATTGTCGGAGTGTCGTGTCCACCCTAGCGACTGCCTCAACGCACACTGGCTGCGCCGCGTCGCGTTGCGCAGTGGGAACGACCGCGCGCGTTCACTCTTCTTATTTTTAAAAAACAACTTTTTAAATCGGCAATGGATCCGTACAGACAGACAGACTACAGCGAGTCGTACAAGCAGCGGGCGAGACGTGTCGCAACAGCCCGTATTGTAGCCCTCCCCACCTTGGACAAAGTGACCTTATCGTTTGGCTGCACTCGGTACCAGTCAGTGCAATATTAAGACGTAGGTACTTACTTACTTTACTACAGCGCTGTGTCGCGACATTAATAAAGATTAATGCTTCTTCCAATAATACTGCAGACTGCTGAGCTTGCATTCTGGAAGAACGGCTTTGTCCACGCCCGACATAAGCTAGACTTACGAATAAAAAATGGCAAAACTTACCGGTTTTTTTCTAAGTCGCCTTCCTTCAACTTCTTCACTACCCCTCATCAAAAACAACAAGATAATAACCGAGAATTTGATAATTTAAAAACTACACCAACAGGAATTTGGAGAACATTTTGACAAGCAGTTACATCGGTGGTCGAAGGGGAACTGGCCGGGCTAGGTGCATCGACGTAGGATCCAATAACGCAGCGCACTAATTGGAGACCCATTTCCATCAGACATGCGCTTGAATATCGAACCACTCTATTCTGGGTGTTGAAATGAATACAAAATATTTTATCTCTCGCACACGGATCGTTAAAATAATATAGTTATAAAAAATAGTGCATCGCACACATTACGCAAATAAGCCTCAAGCCCTGCTCATCACATATTAGCGTTAACATAAATTAACATGGTTAACATAAATCTAACGCGTCTCCAACTTTGCCAATATTTATAATTTCGGCTAAGCATGCTGTGCCGGACATGTATCGGACAATCTATTTTTACTTCTAGACATTTCAGAGAAATCCCAAATTCCACCTTGAACGCTAACAATCCTGTCATAAGGAGTTATGGTACTTTGGTGCGAAAACGTTACGGCGTAGTTAGTATTGCGTTTCTTGAAATGAAACTACGCAGAAACTAACCTAGGTCAACCATGAAGGACGATGAACAAAAATGCATTATGTAATATAATTTTAATCGAACGTTAAGCTAGTGAATTATTGAAAAGCCATAAGTACTTATGTAGTTATGAGTTTAGCATCATCATCTGCCTAGCATTTTCCTAACTATATTGGGGTCAGCTTCCAGTCTAACCGGATGCAGCTGAATACCAGTATTTCACATGGAGCGACTGCCTGTCTGACCTCCACAACGCAGTTAGTACCGGGAAATACGATACCCCTTAGTAAGACTGGTTGTCAGACTTTTTCAGCCACTGACTACCTGTAACGACTGTCAAAGATCTACAAATGACAGCCGGGAACCACGGCTTAACGTCCTTTCCGAGGCACGGAGGAAACTCTGTATGTAATGGGCGGTCACCCATCCACAGACCAACCAAGGCAAGCAATCGACCCGAGCAGCTGTTATTGTTTAGCCACGAGGTCCTCACTTATGTGTTTAGCAAGTTAATAATAATATCCGCTCGGATCAATCTTCAGGTTAAGGTGGAAGCGCAAGGGTAGCCCGCGAAATTTAAATTTTCTCATGTTTATTGCAATTTGCAGATCAGTGTCAAGTTGTATGTTGATGAAAATATGAATCGCGCCAGTAACACGTATGGAGTTACAGAATTATAATTATTCAAATAATCAATACAGCTCTCCAAGTTCATCACATTCAATAACTATTTCATGAAAAAGTCACTCTTTGAGATTATATGAACTTGGAGGGTTGTATTGATGATTTGAATGATTATAATTCTGTAACTACATACGTGTTACTGGCGCGATTCATATTTTCATCAACATACAACCTGTCACTGACCTGCAAATTGCAATAAACGTAAGAAAATTTAAATTTCGCGGGCTACCCTTGCGCATCCACCTTAAGCCGCGCTTGCCTAGGTTGGTCTGTGGATGGAAAGTACGTTAAGCCGTTTGGTCACGGCTGTCATTTGTAGATCTTTGACAGTCGTTACAGGACGTCTGAAAACCAGTCTTAACAAGGGGTATCTTATAGCCGCGCTTACTAGCTGGGTTCTGGAGGTCAGACAGGCAGGCGCTCCATGTAAAATACTGGTATTCCTTCAGCTGCATCCGGTGAGCATGGAAGCCGACCTTGGGGTCGGCTTTCATTCTCACCCGTTGGGAAAAGGCTAGGCAAATGAAAAATACTTAAGTACTTGTTTAGCTTTTTAAGTTTAGCCTCCATAGAATTTTATATTTCTGTTAGCCTTTAACCCTCAGTTATTTATGTAACGGAAGTGACCGACTTCTCAAAAGTTTAATATGTTGCATAAAGAATGCAATGATTTCTCGGAATAAAAACAAAAGGAACAGCTCTTCATGCATGGACAAACATTTGTTTAAATAACTAAGTGCGCAGGCACAGTGTTCTCGCTACAAGGTAACTTTATTGTATGAGTGCACTTGAGACTCTTCTCTTTAAAACAGTGGAATCGGAAATTGCCTAATCAGCCGTGGAGCGGCGTTAAATGAAATATTCTACAAGGTTTAAACCGGACCCCTCACGAAGCCGTCAACCAAGCATTATGTATATATACATCTAATTAAGTAACTTTACACGAAAATTATTGCTGGGAAAAGGACATTTTTTGGGGTGAAAATCACGTTTTACGGTAGGACTCAATGTAACGCACTCAAAACATTGTGCTGTTGGATGCTTTGAATAGTACGGGGGTCAAGGAGATATTTTACAAAAATACTTGTGAATAAGTTGGAACTTTGACCCCCAATATTTCCGTAACTAGAAGGTTCCCAGGGTATGTTCCAGAACAAAAGAAGATCGCAATGACGGGGAGAACAAGTACCTTTCGGTTAAGAGTACTTTACCTCATTAGAACCTTACCGCATTAGAAATTTACCTTTTTGAAATAATTATTTCGTACTTAATTCATAATTTTCCTGCCCTTATCCCAATGTATTTGAGGTCGTCTCTCATATTTCTCTATTAGTCATCATCTCTTGACCCCCCTTTCTACCCATATCATCTTTCACAGTCCATCCATCGTTTTATTGATCTTCCTCTACTCTTAGAGCCATACTTATTCAAAACTTTCCTCGCGATATTTTCCTCATTCCTCCGCATCACGTATTCACGTGCCCATTTCCCATACCATGACAACCGATTGTTGTCGATATAAAAATATGTTTTTTATTTTCCTTGAGATGTCGTACACTCCATGGTGGACATTGATATAATTATTCAGTTTTTGTCAATTATGTCGTTAGCATTTAAACTGAGTTCGCGGCAATTTTACGCATTTCATTTCATCATTAAAGCAGTAATGTCAGTACTTAGGTAATTTACACGCAGTTCTGATTATTAAAGAGTCATCTACGTGCCAGTTGATTGCCTTGAAAAAATCTAGACTCAAGACTAGAGTAAAAGCTAACCAAAGTAAAAACACTTCAGCCCAACAACGAATCTCTGCTGATACTCGTAATGTATTTAGGAATAATTTGTAGTGTTATCGCTTATCGCGTTTTTCCATCAGGCTCAGGAATTCCTCCGAAACATATTTTTCATGTCTCTCGACTTTTTCGTTGGAAGAAAAAAATTGGGGCAGCAGTAATGAAGAACAGATTTAAAAAAAACCCGCAATTCATTTCCAAAGCTACTGCGCTTTAGACATCCAGTCCAGATAACAAAGGCAATATGCAAGTTATGATACTTCAATGCAAAGAAAACTAAGCAATATGCACTGATACCACACAGTGCGAAGCGATTGCCTTATCTAATCTAGGCCGTTGACGTTAAGTGGGGGATACACTGACAGACAAAACACCCAGGTATACTCGAAAAGATAACATGGTTAGTAGTACAGCTGTTTGGTTAGGTGCGTTGGGCCTTTGCGAGGGGAACGTCGAGTAGATCCCATACGACAAAAGGGCAAAGGCTGGGAACGTTTAGCCCTTTTCAATATCTCCGGCTTATTAAAAACCCTTTCTTAATTCCAGTTCCCGTCTGCCCAAGAGAAACGGCCATTTTATTTTTATTACCTATTTCATCACCACTGGTCTCAAAACGGAGAAGGAAAACATGCATGCGGTGGGTTCTTGGGCCAAAAATTTGAAGACATGTGTCATCCGTCACCAACCCACACTGGTTCAGAGCATCATATATGTACTGCACACTGGGCACGCACGTACGTGGCGGCTTACGTCCTATTCCTTAGGCCCTACCTTCTTTTGTTTTATATTGTGTGTAAGTGACATGTGCCAAGTAAACAATATTTTCTTTCTTTCTAATATACGTCTCACATGGAAGAAGCTTGTAAACCAGCATTCAGAATCTTATAGGCTTAGTATGCTATGCAGTTCAGTGTTCATAATGGATATCTAGCTGACTGATCAATAAATTCATTGATTTTATTATTGTGTCTTAGGGACACAACTAACCTAACGTAACACCGACTTACTATCATGAAACGGTGAGGGTAACTCATATAGAGGGTGTGTTTCTGATAGAAAGGTGGATAATACCTTGTATATCTACCTATGTAAATAAGCAATAGGTAAATGCTGTTGTCGTTAAAAGCGCACCCGTGGCCCTGGAACACAAACGGCGATGAAGGAACATGGATGGGTTTTAGTCAGTAAAAGTCTGACACTCCTGTTCAGCCCAGCGCGGGAGGAGTTATTTATAAATAAATAAATATCGCTGGACATTACACACAGCGCCATCTAGGTGCCACACTAAGCAACGAGGCTTGTGTCGTGGACACCAGATAGTTGATAATACTACATAGATACTTTTTTGTTTGTAAATACATACTTATTATACATATAAACATCCATGACTCGGAAACAAATGTCCATGCTCATCACACAAACATTTGCTCCTACCGGGACTCGAACCCGGGACCCTAAGAACGTAAGGCAGCCTCACTACCGCTGCGCCATTCGGGTCGTCAATTATTGTATAATCAATATTTGATGACATCCCATCGGAAAAAAAAAAAGAATGGGTAGCTAACGAAATGCAAATTTTCTTTTGCAATTTGCAGGTCAGTGTCGTATGTTGATTTAAATATGATTCGCGACCGTAAGAAAATATGGTTTTACAGAGTTTTAGGATATAATCATTAAAATCGTCAATACAACCCTCTAAGTTCATATAATTCCATTAAAACTTTTTCATGAAATACCTATGTCGGTGTTTTTTTTTATGAATATGGTTTTAAGGGAAAATAATATGGGAAATATTACCCGAAAATTCGTTTGGACAGGCTGTATGTCGGGTCAGCTAGTTAATTACAATTCTTCCATGGTAAAAACGTTTGCTTAAAATACAAGGACGACTAACATGACTCTTATCATGAGCTATTCAGTATGGTTACCTGAAATTCCTCACTGAAAATCAGCAAATACCTACAGTTTTATTCAGACTAATATAATAATTTAATGTTATCAAATCGCACAGGATGCGATGAAGGCAAACCGTGAAGCACTACGAGTATTATAAATAGTAAGTACTGAATTAATGTTCTAAAAATAAACCAGTTCGAAGTTATTGTTAATTGAGCATGTATACAGTCTGCCACCGCAAAAAAAAAAACTATTTGAGCTGTATCATCAAGTTCACACAAACTTGTGTGAGCTGAATCTCAGAATAATGAAGTCCTTGATTATTAAGGAACACCAGACTGTAGAAGTTATGGAACGGGGGATTCAGAAGTATAGCTCTAGAGAGGAAAGATTTAAGACAGGAAAAGTGTAGGCCGTGTCTAGAAAGCGATTTTACGACACAATCAAGGAGAAAATTTAATGGTTGGCTTAGTTTATGCGCAGCAGTTATCAAAACCAGCGAGGGGTGGAGGTAAACTAACGGATTTCGAATAGTAACTAACCCTTTTATGTACAGCGCCATCTACATTCTATTAACCGAACTGTTTTGTTAACATACGTCAGTAACTTTGTGGTAGAAAGAAGTGTACGTTGTTGATACTAGATGGCGCTAACAGTTTCTTTGTTATCATCTCCACATTATTTTTCCTAATCAGATAAAGTTATGTAAAAATACATGTATTTCTAGTAAATTTAGATTCTTAATGACTTGTTTATCAAACGATATTGTTCTGAGAATTAAACTTTGTTATGATTATGGATTTTGGTAGTCTATCAGAAATTTAGACTTTTTGGTCTGTTGAACTGGATGCTTGGATGGAATGGCTATTCATTGAAATACTTTAGGCCACTATCCATTAGGCATTACGATTTCATGAAGAAAAAAGGCCTCATAAAGTCATAACATTGGATAAAAGTAAAATGGTACTAAATTAATTTACTAGCGAATAATAATCTATGTGTGTCAGACATTTGAGGTCAAATGCCAACAGTGTGGAATGTAAATTTTGCTGATAGTGATACTTTTAAGTGTCAAGAAATTCATACTTTTTACAGGAAACAAATTGTTATTAAAAACCATGTTCCTTGTTTCAACATAATTGTTCTGAATTTCTATGATTAAATAATCACAGTACTCATAAATCTTGTAAGATTTACCTTAAAGGTCCTCTAAGGCCTCTAAGGAGAAATTATAATTAAATGAGTAGGTACTTTAGGTAGTGCTATTTGAATTAACTTCTGACCTTGGTACTTTGTTATGAAGGTGATAATGCCAAATATGTGGAAGACATGTTGCATGTCATAATAAACCACTCCACATGGTCTCAGTAAACACAGCTGATAAGGCCAGTTTATGTTTTCAACCAACATTTGTTTGTTTTTCACAGCCTTTCCTTATTCCTGTTGTACTATTAGCCATTAATAATCACATTACCCAGCACAAACATGACGAAACTCTACATCTTGTTGTGCAATAGAATCTTACAGTGAATAGATTTATTGAATCCATGTCATGTCATTGTTACAATATTACATGAATAAGGAAGTAGATTTCGATTTTTTACAAAATAAACAATCCTGGCACAAAAATAACTTTGATGCAAATAAAAACATGACCAGAGTTCATAAATAGAACATAATAACGTAGTAAACAAGCGTAACAAAGGAAATTAATAGCCACTCACGTTCTGTGATTCCTCCTCCAAAACAGCCATGGCTTCGAAATCGATGTTCATTTTTACAATTTTACACTTCTTATTCAGTAAAAACGCGAATAATGTATTCTGCTATGGCGCTAAGTGAATTAAACAACAAGGAAATTAGATAATTTGTATCAAAAGTTGCTCTCCAAGGTATTGTTTACAAACTGGCAAGGTCATTTGACATATTTTGGTAAATATTATGGGTGCGTTCATTTCGAATATTATAAAACACTCCGATAAATAGTAGACTAAACCTCGCGATATTTTCCTCATTCCTCCGCATCACGTATTCACGTGCCCATTTCCCATACCATGACAACCGATTGTTGTCGATATAAAAATATGTTTTTTATTTTCCTTGAGATGTCGTACACTCCATGGTGGACATTGATATAATTATTCAGTTTTTGTCAATTATGTCGTTAGCATTTAAACTGAGTTCGCGGCAATTTTACGCATTTCATTTCATCATTAAAGCAGTAATGTCAGTACTTAGGTAATTTACACGCAGTTCTGATTATTAAAGAGTCATCTACGTGCCAGTTGATTGCCTTGAAAAAATCTAGACTCAAGACTAGAGTAAAAGCTAACCAAAGTAAAAACACTTCAGCCCAACAACGAATCTCTGCTGATACTCGTAATGTATTTAGGAATAATTTGTAGTGTTATCGCTTATCGCGTTTTTCCATCAGGCTCAGGAATTCCTCCGAAACATATTTTTCATGTCTCTCGACTTTTTCGTTGGAAGAAAAAAATTGGGGCAGCAGTAATGAAGAACAGATTTAAAAAAAACCCGCAATTCATTTCCAAAGCTACTGCGCTTTAGACATCCAGTCCAGATAACAAAGGCAATATGCAAGTTATGATACTTCAATGCAAAGAAAACTAAGCAATATGCACTGATACCACACAGTGCGAAGCGATTGCCTTATCTAATCTAGGCCGTTGACGTTAAGTGGGGGATACACTGACAGACAAAACACCCAGGTATACTCGAAAAGATAACATGGTTAGTAGTACAGCTGTTTGGTTAGGTGCGTTGGGCCTTTGCGAGGGGAACGTCGAGTAGATCCCATACGACAAAAGGGCAAAGGCTGGGAACGTTTAGCCCTTTTCAATATCTCCGGCTTATTAAAAACCCTTTCTTAATTCCAGTTCCCGTCTGCCCAAGAGAAACGGCCATTTTATTTTTATTACCTATTTCATCACCACTGGTCTCAAAACGGAGAAGGAAAACATGCATGCGGTGGGTTCTTGGGCCAAAAATTTGAAGACATGTGTCATCCGTCACCAACCCACACTGGTTCAGAGCATCATATATGTACTGCACACTGGGCACGCACGTACGTGGCGGCTTACGTCCTATTCCTTAGGCCCTACCTTCTTTTGTTTTATATTGTGTGTAAGTGACATGTGCCAAGTAAACAATATTTTCTTTCTTTCTAATATACGTCTCACATGGAAGAAGCTTGTAAACCAGCATTCAGAATCTTATAGGCTTAGTATGCTATGCAGTTCAGTGTTCATAATGGATATCTAGCTGACTGATCAATAAATTCATTGATTTTATTATTGTGTCTTAGGGACACAACTAACCTAACGTAACACCGACTTACTATCATGAAACGGTGAGGGTAACTCATATAGAGGGTGTGTTTCTGATAGAAAGGTGGATAATACCTTGTATATCTACCTATGTAAATAAGCAATAGGTAAATGCTGTTGTCGTTAAAAGCGCACCCGTGGCCCTGGAACACAAACGGCGATGAAGGAACATGGATGGGTTTTAGTCAGTAAAAGTCTGACACTCCTGTTCAGCCCAGCGCGGGAGGAGTTATTTATAAATAAATAAATATCGCTGGACATTACACACAGCGCCATCTAGGTGCCACACTAAGCAACGAGGCTTGTGTCGTGGACACCAGATAGTTGATAATACTACATAGATACTTTTTTGTTTGTAAATACATACTTATTATACATATAAACATCCATGACTCGGAAACAAATGTCCATGCTCATCACACAAACATTTGCTCCTACCGGGACTCGAACCCGGGACCCTAAGAACGTAAGGCAGCCTCACTACCGCTGCGCCATTCGGGTCGTCAATTATTGTATAATCAATATTTGATGACATCCCATCGGAAAAAAAAAAAGAATGGGTAGCTAACGAAATGCAAATTTTCTTTTGCAATTTGCAGGTCAGTGTCGTATGTTGATTTAAATATGATTCGCGACCGTAAGAAAATATGGTTTTACAGAGTTTTAGGATATAATCATTAAAATCGTCAATACAACCCTCTAAGTTCATATAATTCCATTAAAACTTTTTCATGAAATACCTATGTCGGTGTTTTTTTTTATGAATATGGTTTTAAGGGAAAATAATATGGGAAATATTACCCGAAAATTCGTTTGGACAGGCTGTATGTCGGGTCAGCTAGTTAATTACAATTCTTCCATGGTAAAAACGTTTGCTTAAAATACAAGGACGACTAACATGACTCTTATCATGAGCTATTCAGTATGGTTACCTGAAATTCCTCACTGAAAATCAGCAAATACCTACAGTTTTATTCAGACTAATATAATAATTTAATGTTATCAAATCGCACAGGATGCGATGAAGGCAAACCGTGAAGCACTACGAGTATTATAAATAGTAAGTACTGAATTAATGTTCTAAAAATAAACCAGTTCGAAGTTATTGTTAATTGAGCATGTATACAGTCTGCCACCGCAAAAAAAAAAACTATTTGAGCTGTATCATCAAGTTCACACAAACTTGTGTGAGCTGAATCTCAGAATAATGAAGTCCTTGATTATTAAGGAACACCAGACTGTAGAAGTTATGGAACGGGGGATTCAGAAGTATAGCTCTAGAGAGGAAAGATTTAAGACAGGAAAAGTGTAGGCCGTGTCTAGAAAGCGATTTTACGACACAATCAAGGAGAAAATTTAATGGTTGGCTTAGTTTATGCGCAGCAGTTATCAAAACCAGCGAGGGGTGGAGGTAAACTAACGGATTTCGAATAGTAACTAACCCTTTTATGTACAGCGCCATCTACATTCTATTAACCGAACTGTTTTGTTAACATACGTCAGTAACTTTGTGGTAGAAAGAAGTGTACGTTGTTGATACTAGATGGCGCTAACAGTTTCTTTGTTATCATCTCCACATTATTTTTCCTAATCAGATAAAGTTATGTAAAAATACATGTATTTCTAGTAAATTTAGATTCTTAATGACTTGTTTATCAAACGATATTGTTCTGAGAATTAAACTTTGTTATGATTATGGATTTTGGTAGTCTATCAGAAATTTAGACTTTTTGGTCTGTTGAACTGGATGCTTGGATGGAATGGCTATTCATTGAAATACTTTAGGCCACTATCCATTAGGCATTACGATTTCATGAAGAAAAAAGGCCTCATAAAGTCATAACATTGGATAAAAGTAAAATGGTACTAAATTAATTTACTAGCGAATAATAATCTATGTGTGTCAGACATTTGAGGTCAAATGCCAACAGTGTGGAATGTAAATTTTGCTGATAGTGATACTTTTAAGTGTCAAGAAATTCATACTTTTTACAGGAAACAAATTGTTATTAAAAACCATGTTCCTTGTTTCAACATAATTGTTCTGAATTTCTATGATTAAATAATCACAGTACTCATAAATCTTGTAAGATTTACCTTAAAGGTCCTCTAAGGCCTCTAAGGAGAAATTATAATTAAATGAGTAGGTACTTTAGGTAGTGCTATTTGAATTAACTTCTGACCTTGGTACTTTGTTATGAAGGTGATAATGCCAAATATGTGGAAGACATGTTGCATGTCATAATAAACCACTCCACATGGTCTCAGTAAACACAGCTGATAAGGCCAGTTTATGTTTTCAACCAACATTTGTTTGTTTTTCACAGCCTTTCCTTATTCCTGTTGTACTATTAGCCATTAATAATCACATTACCCAGCACAAACATGACGAAACTCTACATCTTGTTGTGCAATAGAATCTTACAGTGAATAGATTTATTGAATCCATGTCATGTCATTGTTACAATATTACATGAATAAGGAAGTAGATTTCGATTTTTTACAAAATAAACAATCCTGGCACAAAAATAACTTTGATGCAAATAAAAACATGACCAGAGTTCATAAATAGAACATAATAACGTAGTAAACAAGCGTAACAAAGGAAATTAATAGCCACTCACGTTCTGTGATTCCTCCTCCAAAACAGCCATGGCTTCGAAATCGATGTTCATTTTTACAATTTTACACTTCTTATTCAGTAAAAACGCGAATAATGTATTCTGCTATGGCGCTAAGTGAATTAAACAACAAGGAAATTAGATAATTTGTATCAAAAGTTGCTCTCCAAGGTATTGTTTACAAACTGGCAAGGTCATTTGACATATTTTGGTAAATATTATGGGTGCGTTCATTTCGAATATTATAAAACACTCCGATAAATAGTAGACTAAACATTAAATCGACTATCTTTTGGATATGACAGTGACAGAAGCAATTAGTTTTTCCACCCTAGTCAATGTTGCCTCACTCTAAAAATAACTGTCAAAGTTTTTCGACCTCGCTAGTTTTTCTTTCTGTGATAAAAAATCGTAGCTTTTATGTTTTTTCATTGAACTTGTGATGTGGCCTTAGAAACTATGAACCATTTTGTCTGCATATTATTTTAGAATGTGTATAGAGTGCGGTGTTACTGAGGTGGTTTTATATTTTTATGTGCGGTTTATGCATTAGTGTCATTGTGAGATCACGATGCGTATCGGTTTAGTGTTATATTGGTGCGTATTTGCTTTTCATCTGTGTAAAGCGGAAGATGTGGAGAGGACAGAGACCAGAGATAATGGCAGAAGGCAGCAGTGGGGTCCTGTGGTGCGGAGCGGATCGTTTATGAGCGATTCCGCCGCCACAGCTTCCAATGAGCAGAGTAAGTTTCTCACGACCCTGAGTTCGATCATTTTTTCCGACTTCTCATGACACCTGTTGACGTCCTTCACTCGAGTCATGTCTGAAACAATTCGTAATTACAAGAATACATGCCAATTATTCATTTTTATACATTTGTAGTTGCAAAACATAGTAATTCATAATCTTTTAGCGTTTCGCGGCACAATTTATTCTTGCGTATTGGAAAATTCGAGATGTGTCGGCAAAATCAGTTTTATTAATCTATTATTCATTTTTATTGAAATTTCCTAATTAATTTAAAGCTGTTATTGCAATGAGAAAATTCAAAGTAATTAGTAACTTCATTAAAATTAATCACAAAAACGTAATAAGATTAGCAACTGAAACAACTATTTTAAACCTGAAATTGCAAAGACTGCCCACCATTAATAGAATAGATTTACTTTACAGCCGCTAAATATTAATCAACCTTTCGTGTCCACTGCCCCAGCTGTGAAGACATTTAAAATCTCAGGAGTCCCAACCTGAAGTTTTCTTTCTAAGACTTAATTTTCTACAAAATATGTCAGCTTTATTCTGAATCTCCCTAGACTGTGGTTTAGATACACTTTCTTCTATGAATTTAAGTTGGATCAGAAACTGATATTCCTAAAATAAAGATACTTACCAGTAATTTGTGCCAAAATCCAGTATCACAACTATTAAACACATCCTGTAACCATAAATTAATCAATTTACAATCCTTGTCTTTTTGTTTACATTACCAAAAACAAGAACCAACCGCTTCACCCCTCAATATACACTTTACTCCTCTGCTTTAAGATTTTATTTCCTTTGCCAAATCTCATGAAAACACCAGATGTTTTTCATGGACCTATGTTATGGTACTTTTATTATAGTGAACACTTAATCTTACACTGTTGTCAGTTATAGTCAGATAAGAGTAATGTCTGACTGTCTGACCACATGTTTAAATTAAATGGTAATGGTAAATTAAAGGGAAGTTGCTGATGAAATAAATTATTTCTGAACGTTTGCTAAATATCATATAATATTCCATCTCAGACACTAATCCCCATGACTGACTAAGATTATGTCCAGGCTTGAAAGGAGATGGTGACTGTTTCAGTTTCTTCCTTCTTCAGAACTTTGTTTACTATCTCATTATTATGTAAAGATGCAGATGTATGTGTGCCTATTGTATCATTATCACATGCTTTGATGTAGGAAAATATTGTGAGGAAACCAGCATGCCGGAGACATATTTTTTGACGGCATGTAAAGCCAAGTCAGATGCCCATGGGCGGCATAAAAACTCTGACACCAGGTTAGGCACAACCCACATTAAAAGAAAAATAAGACTAAAGAAAGGCCTAGTTTTCATTGGAAAAAAAAGGGATGTGTAAAAGTATTTTAAAAGCCAAGTATAACATGTTATCAGCCAGTTGCTAGGTTTGTTTTCTAGAAAATTCTATATGCAAGACTATGTATGGAAATCTTAGGTGAAACAAAAGGGCTAGAATAATAGTATAATTCAATAGAATTTGCTAGACAATAGAGTTTCTGTTACAATTTCTAAAGAGAATGAAGGCCTTTCTTGATAAACAGATAACCTAGTAAAAGTACCTAACAATGGTATATTAAGACAATGTTTAAGTGAATATTTCTGCTTAAGAAAGTGGCATTAATATGGAACAATATATACAAGTTAAGAGCGGCCAACCCGTCTTACTTTTCATACAAACACTCGTACGTGATTATGCAGTTGTTACACATCTATCTTTGATTTTTTTGAACTAATAGGTATTTTGTGCACTATATCTAGGTTTCTATGGGAGCAAAAAATAAAAAATTGTAGAAACAAATTCAGTATAAGCCTCCAAGAATGGCTGTTTTGCACAAATTTTACCTGAACTTTGGCCGTTAATAATGTACTCATAAACTCTAAAAGTAAAGAAAACATCATGATAGAAACCTTGCGCATGTAATGGAGATTCTTAATGACAAATATTTATTTCACTCACTTGTAAGACTTATTCAAAAACACGTAATTCCTGGAACAAGTTTAAGAAATTTTCGAACACTATATTTCGTTCAATGTCATCGCGTTACGCGGTATGAGGTGCGCGGGAGACAAGTTTTTGCGGGGTCGGGGCGGGGTAAGACAAGGGAGTTGAAAGAAAATCGCCGCTGTGGCTCTGCATGAAACAACAAGGTTTTCGACAATGCTCGCGTTGACGACAGACACGCCGGGAAGGGCCCTCTTAAAACATAAAATACGCGCTTGGATGTGGAGTTGCAGACACCAGCCTGTTATACAATACATTACAATATAGGAAAACACGCTTCATTGAAGTATATGTGTAGATTTAAATGTAGATGGCTGTAAGGCTAGAGGAAGACCAAAGAAATTATGGACAGACTGTGTGAAGAATGACACGGCTAGGAAGACGCTGACTGCTGAGAGGACGAGTAATAGAGAAGTATGGAAGAAGTAGTCATGCAGCGCTTACCCCTTATAAATTGGGTTAGGGGCAAAAGGATGCATTGAAGCATATGCTCCAGCAATGCTCTTCAATTTTACAATTCAACAACATTTATTGCATTTTAATGTTGTTAAGCAGATAAATTTTCTATTTCTACAGGATTGTGATAAAAAGTGTGTTTAGCTACTGGGGTGCTATGAAGTTTCCAATCCATTCCAATAGAGGGAATCCAAAGGTCTAAAAACTGTTCAAATCCTCTATGTTAAACCAAAAATAATGCAAAACAATAGTACTTAATAAGTACGTGTTGTGACGTTGTGTTGTTATGTAAGTGAGAAAGTGCCATAAAAATTAAACTAGAACATGTTCTAATCATGTTTCAAATAAAAATGCAAAAATAATAGCTCACGATATTGTGGAAATACAAATTGGCACAAATTCAAACATAGACAAAGTAACAAAAGGTGTACAATGAATTGTTTGCAATACAAACTATTTTAATAGAATAATCATTACTGAAGTAAATCTGAAATCATTAGCATGCATGAACCAAAGGTATCAACGCATGGGCATTCTCTACATGAGCAGAGGCCTTTGCCTTCAATAAACCTACTCAGCCTATTACAGTCCACGGTTTGACATAGGCCACCCACAAGCCATCTTCTGCATCCAGTCTGTTCCAGCCACCTTTTTAAGGTAGCTAGTCCATCTAGTGGGGCAAGTGGTAAATACAAAGGTTTTTTTTGCAACTAAGCACTTAACAGGCACTTTAATAGTCAGGAAGCTCATCAGTTAACCAGGCAGTTGAAACAAGTCGCCTGTTCCAAGACAGATCTCACTGGAGATTAACGGGGCAAGAAACTCCATGACCTCACTACATCGTCTTTTCTTTAAATTAGAACAATCATAGGCCGAGATTTTTATCATCATTGGCACCTGCTGGCATTAGGAAAACCCATAACTATTGATTATATGGGTTTTTATCTATTTTTACACAAATGTAGGTCTGATATCAGTGGTTCTAACATACAGCTGCTAATGACAAAGGTATGCAGAACTTTAAATAGAATATTGTATGGTTTTATCCTCATACAGGTCATGCATGTATTGTTTATTTTTAAATTTAGGACCTAGTTGACAATTTAGGTGTTACCAGGTAAAATATTCAAATGATTTCATTGAATAATAAGGTATTTAATTTCTGGGGAAATATGCAAAGACCAGTATTACTACGTTCAAAATCAAAAACTAAGCTTAATTTTAGCATAATATGTGGTAAAACACAAGTCATTATTAAAACAATGACTAATAATTCAAGCTCACTACTGGCTGACCTTGTATATAATCAATTTTTTTTTTTGAATAAAACATGAAGTAGGTAAGTGTTCATTAATGGACCTAAAAATAAATTTGAATCGTCAGAATGAATTATTAATATTTGGGAAATGTAGAAGCGTGATGAGTGTCCAGTCGTAAAGAAGGAATGGATGAGGTAACAAAAAAAAATAGGTAATTTAGTGTAATGTTAGTTTAAAATTTTGATTCACAACACTATTTTGAATTTCATAGTCAGTTGTCTAAATTGTGGTATTTGTCAAATGTGTATGGCACTACACATAGTAGACAGTTAGTAGTTGAAACAGCTGACAAAATGTTTTTTCTAGTCGATTTGGTATGATACACCTGGGGGCCTACACTGAAAAAAAAGTTTTGTTACCTGTAGCACAAATTTTAGCTGCTAGTAGCATGAAAAGGGGGACTAACAAACTGAGTGCTACTAATAGCTAAAACGAGTTTAGTAAAATAAGTTAAGGTATTGTTTACTTAACCGTTTCAGTTAACTGAAATTAAACAAGTTTTTTTACAAATAGCTAAACTTTCATATTATTGTCACACAAACAGTTTATCTAGTTGTAAGAAAACAGTTTATCTAGTTGTAAGAAAACAGTTTATCTAGATGTAAGAAAACAGTTTATCTAGATTTAAGAAAACAGTTTATCTAGTTGTAAGAAAACAGTTTATCTAGTTGTAAGGAAACAGTTTAATTACTCGTAAGCAACTGATTTAGTTAATAGTTACAAAACTGTTTATCTATTTATTGTTGTTCTGTTTTGCTACCTAATCACCGCGTTCGCTGGCTGGTTTATGGCTCCCGCAGATTGTCCATCGGTATTCAGCTCAGCATATTTGCTAACACAACCATGAAACTTGAATTGGTGTTGCTAATTTTTTTTTACCAAAGACGAATAGCACTGAATAGCTGAAATGGATACCGATCGACCCCTGCAGAAGAGCCCTGATGGGGTAAACAAAAAATAAAAGAATCTAGTAGGTATACATTTAGGTATATTCAGTTTAAAATAATATAAAACTTTAACATAATCAACTTAGTATTTTTATTATTCACAATAAACCAATTCTAGCTAGTGACTCGTTTTTCTGGGTTATCTTTTAACTCATTTGATAATATTATAGTGCAAAGTTTCCTTTTCGCAGCATTATTCAATAACCACTTTCTTGAAAGCGTAGAAGAAGGCCCTTCCCTTCGTTACATGTACTCAGAATTCCGTAAAGTTCCTGAAAACATAATTGATTCACAGTCAAGAAAAATGTATACCTAGGTCATCCTAAGCCTAGGAACCCAAATCTGGAACCTTGTTTTAAATAATGTGGTAGATATACTACTACAAATATATTAGGCATAGGTAATTAATCTGGTTTAACTGAATTGCTCCTCAAAACTGTCCCGCTACCTCTCCAAATAAGCTCCTTTATATCTTCCTCCGATAGCATTTGAAGTGTTTCGGCATCAATTGCATGTTCTGGTGTAAGAAAGGTGAGAAATTATTAACAAGTCTTGTCGCAAACTTAGACACATGGAACATGACAAAAATTTACGAATATTTTTCCTATCACTCTTATTATGAGTAGTAGTAGATAGTAAGTGCCTAGGTAATAAGTATTTAATTAGCTTCGACCATCTTTTAGATATCTCAAGACTGACATTTAACACCTCAAAATCTGATAAAATGTAGTAACTAGATAAATAAACTATCTTGATCTATGTAACGGTAGGTACAGAAAATATAATACCGATGATAATTTTTTTATTCCATCATTTTAGTTTTTATTGACAACTGGCATGAATATAATTAAGTATTTACATCAAAAATCTACATGTAAATAAGGACACTCAGAAATGACTGATTGACAGACAGCGTTGGTCTATACTCTTGAATTGAAAGGCGCAAAATCA
This sequence comes from Eugnorisma glareosa, assembly GCA_947578425.1. Taxonomy (NCBI): domain Eukaryota; kingdom Metazoa; phylum Arthropoda; class Insecta; order Lepidoptera; family Noctuidae; genus Eugnorisma; species Eugnorisma glareosa. Next base: position 8,926,019 of record OX387960.1, on the reverse strand, counting down.
AAGTTGGCCAGAACAGAATATAACCGTCAGGCTTGAAGTATTTAGGTAGACACTTACGAAATCATTGTTAATTATACATAAATTGGATAAAAATATTGCACATACCTGCAAACTTCTGGACATACATTTCGAGACCCCATGACTTTAGGTAATCGGCCATGGGATCCACCGCCTTCTCCATGCCAGGTAGTTCTCGCCCTCGTCTTCTCAAATCACTTAGTTTTACGTATAGTACCATGCACTACGACGAATATAATTTTTATGAAGCTAAAGAACAATTACAACAAAGTCAACTACAACAGCGCGCGCGACGGCAGCTTAAAACGGACAAGACCAAACAAGACCGAACATAATATACAATATAATAAACAATTTCTAAACAGTTTTGTTATTTTTTGTAATGAGATGTCGAATTTTATTTAGACTCATCATGTATTTGATGCTGTTACATGTAGCTTTAAATATTAATAATTAGTAGCCAAAAAAAAATGCTACCGATAAATATAACTTATAGTAAAGATTTCACAAACGCATTGAACCATTTTTAGACATTCGATTGGTAAAAAAAATAATAAAAATACGACTTAATAATAGTTATATAGTTTGCTTAACAGTAATCAAACATTTTATCCGTGTAGCTAAACGAGTTTAGCTGACATAATTTAGTAAGCATTAGTTCACATTTTAACTAACAGTAATTGAACTCTGAATAGCATAACTAGTTTGGGATGTGCAGCAAAAGCAGTTCAGCTATTTTAGCAAAACTTTGGTTTCTATTAATTAATATTTATCAATTTTTGAAATAGCTGAACTAGTTCAGCTATTTATTTCTTTCAGTGTAAAATTACTGCTTTATCAGAATCATAATACGAATCACGTTAAAAATTTAAAACTCTTAAAATGGACTTTGTTTTCATAACGTTATAGACTTTTTTTTTTTTTGATTTTAAGAATTTTAAAATTTTAACGTGATTCATATTATGATTCTGATAAAGCTTCCATTTTAGGCCCCCTGGAACGAACACATTTCTGTGACAAACTGTTTTGTTTTTCCACCTGTTTTTTCTCACTTGGACACATAAATTTACAAAAATAATAACAGAAGTTTATGTTGTTCAGTCAATCATATTTGCCAATTGCAGTTCACTTCTAGGAGGCCTGTCCTAAGTTGCTCCACAACATCCGGTTCTCCGCATACCGCATCCAGTCACTCCCGTCATTTCTAAGGTCGTCGACGTCGGTCCTATATTAGCTGTGGGGCGTCCCACAATACGCTTGCCTATTCACGGTCTCCACTCAAGGTCTCGCCCGATAACGATGACTAGGCTTTCAAAACCTTTCTTTCGTACGCTAAATACACGTTCTTGGCGTGGAATTGCGGACACCAGCCAGTTATACAATACAAACTTTTTCATGACTTCATTTAAAAAATGATTGTACTCGATTCATTCACCCCAGCTCCAAAAGAAAGGCCAGCAATGCCTTGCTGTTACTGAAGATCTTGCGGAGAGTACCTAGGTTACCGCCTGTCCTGCATGTGGCAAAATCTGGTCAGCTTAGAACTCGTCTTCCTCCTTACAGGCTCTGCACATTGGGCTGGTTATGCCTGCTATTACTGTAAGCTTAAAAAATGTTTAAAAAAGTCGGGTATACTAATAATGCCAGTACATAGGTAAGCAGGATAGTTTAAGCCGGCGAACATCTATGTTGGCCTATCAGATAATGCAAGTAGGTATCATTATTTGTTGAACCTCATGAACTAAGAGATAAGGTGGAAAACATTTAAACATTTTGATATCACAAGTTTCCTTGTTATGGTCAATTATTTTTTATTGCGACCACACAAGCAAGTGCTTCTGTTCTCAAGCAAATACTAAATGATGTGAATCCTATTTAGGCGAGTTGTTTTCTTCTATTAAGTAAATAAATATCTTGTTACCTTTTCGATGCAGTATAAGACTGCTCCACTTTAATATATACACTTTCTGCGAAGCATCGAAAGCATATATCTCGTTTGCAAAAAGGTGCCAAGTTCTCTCTTAATAATCATCATCATCTGCGACTGGTTCTCAGACTTTCGAATTTCGGGCCGCCTGTAACGACTTTCAAAGAACTACAGCCGGAACCCACGGCTTAACGTGCTTTGCGAGGCATGGAAGAAACTCGGTATATAATGGATGGTCACCCATCCACAGACCCACCTTAGCTAGCGCTGCTCGACCCGTGCGGCTGTTATTATCCACGTGAGCCACGAGCTCTGTACAAATTATTCCCATTATTTTATCCACACAATTTATTAAACCATCCACAACTACTCTCAAACACTAAAAATCACATAAAAACCAATCTTCCTCTCATATTTATTTCCCTATTACTAATTTTTATTGAGCCAAGAACATAAATCTATTCAGGCGACATCCGAAACTTGCCTAGTTCACTGGCACGTGAGAAACGAGGCAGTGTTACTAGCAGACAGTGCATGACTCACCAAAATACATGATATCAATCGCAGACGAACGAGCGGTCGATGCGTGTTTTCATCTTATTTTAGAACTCAGCATCGTGTCGACGTGGCATCGATTGTAAGTACCTGACTTACGAAATGATACGTGCTAGTCCCCAGGTGAAATGATTTTAGCTACTCGGCCTGATGATTGACATAATTTATTTGCTTTACTAGAACTCCGTCGCCGAACTATGCGTTCGTCGGACAAACCCTCGACACTCAGCCACAAGCCCACGACACTAGCCCGATGTACGACTAATTTTTGATGAGCTAATATTCTCGCTATCTATTAGCTCGTGCCGAAACGAAAGTACAAAGAAACAAAACATGCTCGATTACTTATTTGATTTTAGTTTAGTAAAGAAAACATACACAGAGGACACTGAACATTCGTGCAAAGCCAAAATGGGGCTATTTGAACAAAATGTTGCAACCAACCTTCTTTGTAGCGCTGATTTTTAAAAAGAATAAATGAAGCACTGAATAAGATCTTTTTATCGAACAAAGCCTATGAATATTGAAATACTAGAATCAATCTAAATACATCAGACGAACAGATAATACAAAGTTAATGACAGGCTAATGAAAACAATTATCGCCCAAAAGACACTTCGCTAATCGGTCAAAAACCCAAAATACTTCCGCGATATCCTTTGAATCAAAGCAATAAAATATCTAATCGCATTTTCAATTAGTTTCGTATTAAAAATGAATCATTAAAATCGGTCAGTAGTAGTCGGAAACTGTTTTATTTCTCCTAAAACGTAGTTACTTGATAACCAGTTAACTGTTTGCCAAAGGCAGTCGCACCGGAAACTGTGGTTTAGCACCAGTAAGGTCAAAGAGGTCTGTAGTCTGTCCTTATACCTATTATGGAGTCATCGAGCTATTTTTATCCTGCCGTGAACTAGGCAACTATAATGACTTAATCTTAACATGTGTTCCTTAAACAGATTTAACTCCACCATTAACCACCTTTTGGAATATTGTTCGATATGTTCGGGATGTGGTTCGAGATTCTAGAACAATGCGTAGTTATGAATCGATTTCAGGAACGATTGGTAAGAAAACTGACAGTTTTTAATAGACATTAATGAACACGAGACTCGGCCTAGTCTCATTAATACTCAATCTCGTTCTGCGTTCTTCGCAATGACAGCCAATCATCGTTTTCTGTGCCATTAATCAGTACCAATCAACGGATGTATTAGGGCCTTTTATTGAATGTTCCTATCTTCGGGTGCTTGCTACAGATACAGGTTCCCAGTACAGAAAAGTAGGAATGGATCGTTACGATCGGTGCGGGTAAAATTGTCCCATTATTTCTGTTTCTTGATGCAAACACCCTTCTGTTTGGATAATCTTCGAGAGAGTTCTTAACCAACACTCCCAAATAGAAATACCAAAAAGGCCACACTCATTTGTTTCTCTGCCCAGCTCATTAGGAAGTACTGGGCGAAAATTAATAATGTTTAAAGGGCGTCCACTAGTATGATACGAACGTAAACATCTGTTGGCACGGGACGGCCGATCACTTGATTAATTCCATGGCTAAATCAGTAACGTACCGTCTAGCCATTACAACTTACGGCTGTGATGCTAATAGTACTTTTTCTGACGTGGTTTCGGCGCACGAGGGTTTTCGTTATTAGATTTTGGCTTGAGAAAGTTTCTTTTGGGGATTTTCCACGGCTTCCTTTTTGATTTTTGGGAGGTAAATGTTCGAATAAGTGTTATAATTTAGGTTGAATATCATCTGCGAAAAATTCCCACGTCTATTGTGCGTGATCAGACAAGCAATTCCCGTATTTATTGGAGCGGTCGCATTCTAATCTTAATCTCATCTAGTTCACCCCCATTTTTGACATTAATTATTGGTGCTGATGTCCTACAATTCAATACGAGATGCCTTATAATTTAGATGCCAGCCTTCGGTCATTCCACAAACAGTTAGGATGAAACAAAATTCGCCCAATACTTTTCGAGTTTGCCAAAAAATATCAATTACTATTTTACCATTGATTAACAGTCTACGTATGTTTAGTGTTTACTTACTTCCAGATAACTCATGCAATGTACGTACGGCTGCTGGTACAAATGACTAATAATTTGCATTTGTTGCATTTTCTCGAAGTATAATTTTATTGCTTGTCAAACTTGCATTTATGTGTCTATGAAGAAAGGAAAATCAGAGAAACGTTTAGCCCGTAAGCCTACAATTAAGGATCCCTTGTGGGATCACATTTTTTAATCGAATTTATTTAAATTGCAGCATGAGCTACGTCTGACGATAGAGAAAAATGGCCCATATATTTGTCTTTAGTTCCATTCAGCCAATGTTTTTTCCCTTTTGCATTATTGGTTCCACCAGATTTGCCTCAGACTGAAATAAAAATTCATCATCACGATTCTTCTGCTCTTATCCCAATTTATTTGTGGTCGGCACAACGTCTTCTTCTTCCATACTTCTTTACAACTCGTCATCTCAGCAGTCATCAGCCGTATTGTTTGTTTTTTCCGCTGGTTAAAGCAACGAATTCCACTGCAATTTCATCGATCTAAAATAAAACCCATTAATTCGTCACTTTCCGTTCCAGAATGCTTGATGAAAAATGCGAACAATTATTTAAAATATAAACAAGTCCAGTACGGAACAGTAACAAATCGTTGATTATGCATTGATTAATTACTGTAAATTGAAGGTCAGTTGTATTAATTCTTCCACATTTCAAACTAGACATTTACTGGGCTGACTTTGTTTTGTTTTAGGTTCAGTCTAACCTTGGGTATCATTGTGAAGAGGCTACGGATCAGCTATCAGTACTTACAGATAGAATAGAACATTCTATGGTTTATTTCTTTCCGTGATATAGATTTTTCGATTATTATTATAGCTATGTACTGTTTGTGTCTGTATAGTGTCTGCTATTGTCATACCACTGAATTAGCGTCTTAAGTTTAGTTGTGGTCGGTTAAATCATTTAACATAAAAGTGTAATAATATCATTGAGTATCCATCGTTTGTGTCTCGCATTTATACCTATTTTTTTTATAGTGTCTATCCACTAAGATAGCACAGGTGAAGAAGGTTTTTGAGAAACGATCCTCTTTGTTGACTCGCTGTGAACCAGTGTTATTTTTATTCGAAATAATCGATTGGCATAAAAATATCTTAGACTATTTTTTCTCGATTGTGTATATGTTTTTTTTTATGTCTAGTCTATGTTCTCAGATAGCACAAATAGACTGTTTTTGCTAGTCGATCTTGTTGGTTGATTCTCCGAAAACCAGCAGCGTCATGTTTTCTGAGTCATCTGCATAAAAATCATGTCCAAAAATCGAAATCAACGGCCGTTCATATTGACCTGACCGTGACCAGTTCTGATACGCTGCCAACCTGTTTATTTACGCAACATTCGTAATTAATACAGAGAAGAGAATAGGTATTATTGAGTCAAACTCGATAAGGTTACTGACATAATAATACATAAGGTCTGTCATACAATTAAGTTTTATCCAATCTTGGTACCTTCCTGGTGTTTTTTTTAATATAGCCAAAAAATTATTAAGATACAACCCAAAGTTCTGAACCTAGTCCCTTATCTCGATACAGGAATCACACTTAAACGGCATAGTACACGGAGTGATAGTTTGGGTCATTACCTACCAAAGCAACACGATATAATTATGTTTTGCAAAATGTTACGGATTTACAGTTATATTAAATTTTCCAAAATATCAAAAATCTCTACCTGAAATCAGATTTTTAAGCATCTCGTAACGTAAAAATCCTTTTCTAGTATTTTTACCCACGACGGAACGGAGACGGTGTATGCGTTTGGGGTGAGAGGATGTTTGTTTGTTTGTGCAAATACATGTTGCCATTTTTCTCCAAAACTAATAGTCCGATTTTTTTACATCAAATTATTCGTGAATAGGTCTCTACTCATTGATACACCCCCTGCACTATGTCGTACTATTTACTGGGCACCTTGTATAACGGCATACTTCGGGCTTGGATCTGATTCTCAAATGTTTTTCGATAAAAACCCTCACTAAAGTGAAGATTCTTCAATTGTACGACTTTCAGAGTTATCGTACTGGAAATACCGACCTTATCTACTTTTTAAAATATAATTTATTTACGACGTAATCCCAATTTGCAGAAATAAAATAAATATCATTCATTATCATCATAAATTATCTTTTAAAAACAGATCCGGAATTTCCCACTCAAATCAGTAGAGAATCCGCGTAGTATCTCGAGTTTCATAAAAAATTAAAACAACGCACATTGTTTGAATTCACAATTACTCCTAATTGGTTTAACAATCACATTGCCAGTTGTCCGGACTTGTTAATTGTGCTCCCATTAACTCGACTAGAAAAATGAAAAGCTCCCTTGTTGATTATTCAGGCTGTTAAATGGTTCTTGGTATTTTTTTCCGAGACTCCAATATTGAGAATTGTAATTGGGAGCGGAGCGTGATGACTTTTGATTCTTCTTAAATTTTGGTTCATGGATATTCATCTAAAGCTAGGAAAGAGCTTGTGATTAAATTATAACAGCCGCATGAATCGATCTTTAGGTTAAGCCGTGCTTGCCTAGGTTGATCCGTGGATGGGTGAACACCCATTACATGACGAGTTACCTCCGTGCCTTAGCAAGCACGTTAAACCATTGGTCCCGTCTTTCATTTGTAGATCTTTGACAGTCATTACAATTATTACATGACATGTCGAATTTTCTCCGTGCCTCGGAAAGCACGTTAAGCCGTTGGTCCCGGCTGTCACTTCTAGATCTTTGACAGCAGTTACAGGTAATCAGTTACCTGAAAGTCTGAAAACTAGTCTTAACAAGGGGTATCTTATAGCCGCGCTTACTAGCTGGGTTCTGGAGGTCAGACAGGCAGGCGCTCCATGTAAAATACTGGTATTCCTTCAGCTGCATCCGGTGAGACTGGAAGCGGACCCCAATATTGTGGTTTATAATAGTTGGGAAAAGGCTAGGCACTAGCAGATGATGATGAAATATTCTTACAGATTCAGGATGCTGAAATATGGGCTTCATATTGTGACAGATGGATGTGTTGATTCGGAGTTGGTTGCACCACTTCTTCTTCCTAGCTAAAACACTTAAAATTAATGAAAGGATGGACGTTTTCAGGGACTGTCTTACTGCTGATTCTCAGCTCATCATCATCCGCAGCCCGTCTTCACCCACTGCTGGGTATAGGCCTTGCTTTGTTTGTGCCAAGCTCCACGTTCTTATGCCAGCCTCATCCAGGATATTTCCTCAATGGCAACAACGTCATCTGCTCAGTTTGTGCCAGTGTCATCTGATTCTCAGCTACTAACTTTTAATTTTGATCTAACACTTGCTATTTGCTTAGTCCGTAACTTGCTTGCTAAACAAGTTAGATTTTTTACAGTGCGTTTTCTCCTCTCGTTCCAAGGTAAGCGATTGTTTCGAGAAGAATCACACGATATAATGACTCATAGGCGAGGATACTCGCCAATAATACACCTGTCCATATCAACTATCCTCTCTATTGAATCTCAAAACTGCATTCCCAAAACCATAAATCAGATTTACAACCGCTAATATATTATAACGTTGATCATCCGCGAGAATATCCCTATTTTTAGAACGTAATCTTCCAGAGTTAACGTTATTGGACCAGTTTGTTGAACTCCTATAACGTGAATCTGAAATACCTTGTTTATTTTATGATCATAGCATCTAGAATCGAGCCAAGTAATACGGATTATTTGTTTACATCGAATAAGATGTTTCCTGCTATCGTTCTGTAGCGTAAATGCACTGATTCAATCTTTGCATACGATTATTTGTAGACACGTTGGCCATTTCTTTGGTTTTTTTCTAGCTCCTGGAACAATAATTAAATTCTCGCGCCCTAGCTCTGGTAACAATACATTGTTTGGAAAGGACACCTGAACACACAGAACCGATCCGCAAACAAGGTTGGATATTGTAATCCTTTCGGAAGAGGATACTGGATAGTCGTTATCATTAGTACCAGTGTTTAAGCGGATACTGCTGGCTGCATGTTCTGCTGATAAATTGAACACAAAAGAACAAAGCCCCGAGACACCCACGAAAAGTTTTGTGTCCCACCTCGAGGTCAAGCGTAAACATTTTTAAACAGATGTCATTTGTTTTACGAATCGACGTAGAGGGAATGATTCAGCTCAACATACTCACAAGTTGCATAATTATGAACATAATGTTTGTCAACATTGCTCCAATAATTAAACAGATACGGCCAAAGAATAAGACGAAGAAACCTTAACGAAGGAGACTAGTGAACTTAGTTGTAAGCGCCAGAGTGGCCCGCGAAATTCAAACATTCATACTTTTTTTGCAATTTGCCGGTCAATGTCTGGCTGTATGTTGAACAAAATATTATTCGCGACCGTATAACACTATATTTACAGAACTGCAAACTTCCCCTTAAGAGCGGCCAACCCGTCATACTTTTCATACAAACGCTCGTACGTGATTATGCAGTTGTTACACATCTATCTTTGATTTTTTTGAACTAATAGGTATTTTGTGCACTATATCTAGGTTTCTATGGGAGCAAAAAATAAAAAAATTTAGAAACAAATTCAGTATAAGCCTCCAAAAATGGCTGTTTTAAACAAATTTTACCTGAACTTTGGCCGTTCATAATGTACTCATAAACTGTAAAAGTAAAGAAAACATCTCGATAGAAACCTTGTACATGTAATGGAGAGATTCTTAATGCCAAATATTTATTTCACGCACTTGTAAGAGTTATTCAAAAACACGTATTTCCTGGAACAAGTTTAAGAAATTGACGAACACTATTTTTCGTTCTATGTCATCGCGTTAGGCAGTATGAGGTGCGCGGGAGACGAGTTGTGCGGAATCGGGGCGGGGTAAGACGGGGGAGTTGAAAGAAAATCGCAGCGGTGGCTCTGGATGAAACAACAAGCTTTTCGACCATGCTCGCGTTGACGATAGACGCGCCGGGAAGGGCCCTCTTAAGTTGAAGCATACAATAGCCGATGATGCTTTTTTTTATGGAAATATGATACAATTGATATTATATTCGAACTCCTAGTTAGCTAGTAGCTAACAGCTAGAAGCCCGATTTAATCCTGTAAAGGATAGGAACATTTGATAAAAACAATTGCTTAGTATAATCGTCTGTCATATAAGCAAGTACTTATAAGTAGTCCCGCAGTTAATATCAATGTTAATATGCGATTGTTGGACTTTGTTTATTAAGTTATACCAAGTAGGTATTACAGCGAGTTTTAATCATGAACTTGAATTGAAAACATTATTGAACGGTGCTTAACTCATGACACTAGCATTGAATTCTTCGCCTATTCAAGTGTCATTTCGGATATAATAACAGACAGCCGCTCGGGTCGATCTTTAGGTAAGCCTTGCTTGCCTAGGTTGGTCTGTGGATGGGTGACCGCCCATTACATACAGAGTTTCCTCCGTGCCTCGGAAAGCACGTTAAGCCGTTGGTCCTGGCTGTCATCTGTATATCTTTGACAGTCGTTACCGGTTAGTCAGTGGCTTATAAAGTCTGACAACCAGTCTTACCAAGGGGTATCGTATTACTCGGTACTAACTGGCTTGTGGAGGTCAGATCAGTCGCTCCATGTAAAATACTGGTATTCAGCTGCATCTGGTTAGATTGGAAGCCGACCCCAACCTAGTTGGGAAAAGGCTAGGCACTGCCAGATTGTGATGAAATATTCTTCTAGATTCAGGATGCTGGAATACTAGCTAGGCAGGTGATGACTTTAATTGTTAGTCAGCGGGTGCCTTACCACAATGGAATACAGGACCTTGATGAATGAGGAGAGAGATGAGAAGAAAGAGGGACGTAGGGGGGAAGATGGAATATGGAGCAATGATATGAATATGAAAGAAGTGTGTAATAAACGTGATAGCTGACGGCGAGGAATATTGGAAGACCGTCTCGTTAGTCTAGTGGTCGCAAACGCGACTGCTGAGCATGAGGTCCTGGATTTGATTACCAGGTTGGGCAAAGTGTCATTGGGTGTTTCCATCAGGAATTTCTCAGTAGCAGTCACGGAGTCTAGATTTGTGCCCGGCTGCTGGGAATAGGCTGAGGTCACCTATACTTAGGGTAAAACCACACCGCAAGGAAATATGAATGTTAATGATGTGTATACAGCTATGTTTCAACAGATATGAGGCTGAAAGTCAGAGAATACACAAAACGTCAATACGGAACGATCGTAAATCATCGATAAACAAACAATCTATGAAAATATTTAGCCATTAAACTATTTGTGTTTACGGAATTATGAGTGCACTTGATGACCGTTAGACATATTTATGTCAGGAATAAACAAAGTAGTTCAGCACTTTAATAAATTCTAGTTCTCATCTAGATTTAGCGTTGTTTGTTTATGCCGCGGGGAATGTAGATCATAGACAATCCGTTGTCGGCCTAATTTAGCTCGTCTTTCACCACCCAATTGTATACGTCATGCTGTTGTGCTCTGAATAATTATTTAAATTATGTCTTGATATGCTTTATCAGTCCAGTCTCCTATGAAAGCAGTAGCTGCAGAAATACAGCCGTGTGCTATCCTTTGGACTTGTCTTGCTTCTTCTTCGTTACCAAAAAGGCCAAGGCTCTTAACGCTTTAGGCCTGCCCTTCACTAACAAGATCAAGATTAATCCTTTTTGATAATTAATTGGCTTTCAGTAAACCTATCCCGTCTTGTAACATGATCACACCACCAAGGGTTTAATTTTCAGCCCTGACTCATTTATTCCTGTTTCTTGAGCCCTTACTCATTGCTCGAAACCTTACCCTTAATATGAAAATGGCTTCTTCCAGTCCCAAGTGTGGTTTGGCTTTAGCAGATATTATAATTATGCCTTTTATACTGTGTATACCAACCCTAACTACAACAGATGCAACCTAGATTCTCTTTACGGGCGTATTGCAGTCACACGACATGCCGTCAATGTCTCAGTAAGTTTATTCTATAAACGGTAAACCTTTCTTGGTATTGTAAGAGCTCGGACTGATACCATCAATTAACCTTTTTAATGTATGGACGTGAAACGAGTTTTGAAATGCAACTGGCGCCAAAGACAATCATTCTCCTGACCTTATTCCCAATTGATTTGGGGTCGGCGCAACATAATTATCTTCTTCCAATACTTCTCTATTACTTGTCATCTCAGCAGTCACCTCTTTTCTAGCCATATCATCCTTCACACAGTCCATCCATCGTTTCTTTGGTTTTCCTCTACTCTTATAGCCATCTACATTCATACTCAACATATTCCTCATTCCTCTGCATCACATGTCCACTGACTGGCGCCAAAAACTAACGTAACAATATACAAACATACTCAAATTATGAGCTCTTATGAGCTTAGTTCTTTTAACGATTGTTTAAGCTACTAAAAAAGATTAAATTTGTTTAGTTTGACTTCTGGAATTCTCGTGTTTCGTGTAGTCATCAAATTTTACAACCGTTCAAGGTAGCATAAAGGTATTTACATATTTGTACTATTTACACGGCATTCGTCCATTAAAATAAGTAAGTAGTCTTCGACAGGTCGTTTTTATGGGTCGTGGGGCTTTTGGGACCGCGGTCCCGGATTCCACCTTTTTATGCAATAACTAGCTGTTTCCCGCGGCTTCGATCGCGTATTTGTCGGATTATATCCCACGGGCACGTTCTAAATAGCCTATGGCACTCGGGGATACTGTAGCTTCCTATTTTTGAAAGAATTTTCAAAATCGGTTCAGTAGATTCAGAGATTACTCCCTACAAACACACTTACAAATTTTACCTCTTTATAATATTAGTATCTGTATAGATTATTTTTGAGTATTTTGGGACCACCTAGTTTACGTCAACAGACCGTGAATGTATTGCCTAGAAATATTTACGAACAAATATTAAATATTATCAAGAAACACATAATTTAATGTATTCATAACATAACATCACGCTTACAAGAACCGAGGGAGAGAAGGAAGAGACGTACCTAATAGTACATCCACATTTCGCCAGTTATATTTAAGTCCCATGTCATAGGCTGCGAGCCTATTGCCATCAACCGGGCGCAATTCCAGACTCCGTGGCTGCTACTGAGAAATTCCTGATGGAAAACCCAATATCTCTTTGCCTGAACCGGGAATATAATCCAGGACCTCTTGCTCAGCAGTCGTGCTTACGACCACTAGAGCAACGAGGTAGTTTAATGTATTCATATAATCAAAAACACCAAAAAAAATATTATTCATAACGTCATCTTCCAAGAACATTCGACAGAAAAACAAAATTCTAAGCACCGAAATTACTGGAAATTAACTTAGAGCATCGGAATTTACCTTGCCGTGACTACATTTTAAATCCTCTACTATTGCTTACAATTGAGTGTTCGCACAAGATCTGTTTGCGTCACAACATCAATTGATCTTAATAAAAGGGGAGTTAAATGGCTCTATGTGTTGCGTCGCTGGACACGGCTAGTAGAATTGATTGTTTCATTCACTACTTCTATTGTTATGACATCGCAATTTATATTATTTTTGTTTATGGTGCTGGGGATAGAATAATGTCTTACGGCCGTTTTCAATAGCTTGCTAACACTTAACGTAACGTTGCTATCTCAGATAAAAAGTTAAAGAAACACCAACGGTCAATCCTCCGAGAGACAGAAAAGTGACGTGGATAGGATATTCCTGTCAATTCATTGCTAACTTTGTTTATAGAAACACCGATAACTACTACCGGCATATTAACTAACCGTTATTCGTAAGTAAGTTATAGAAAACGGCCGTTAGTGTACCTAAGTGGTCTTCGTTCTCGGAATTATATTTGGAGTCAAGTCACTGAAATGTTTTTCGTCACATCACCAGCTCTTGTCAGAGCACAGGTTTTTTTTTTAAATCAATGGTTCATAATGTACGATGATCTGATCTGCTGAATTGATACTTGCTGCAACTTGCCTTTGATGTACAAACGTTGTCAAAGAAAATCAAAATAAAAAAAATCAAAGCATTTATTTCAAGTAGGCCAGTTACAGGCACGTTTGAACTGTCGAAACAAAGATAACACTGAAACTGTAGCTATAGCTACAGTTCCAGTCACAAGGCATAAAAACTGTGAAATTACTGTAGTTGCCCATTCCCTAGCGTAGATCTCTATATAGAAGAACGGGAAAGAAACTCCATGGACACTCTTTGAAATCAGCATATTATTAGAAAACCTTGGTTACATCATTAATGTTGAGATGTCACACTATGTGAGAACGATGTAGCAAGATGTGCACATTAAAAGTGTCCATAGTAAAAACAAAAAAGACAATTAAAAAAAATATAAATAATTAATTCAAATAGGCCGTGGCAACTAAGAGAGACCAGTCACAACTGATAGCGCCAGTTCACGAACATGATGCATAGATCACCACCATTCAACTCAACCAGTTTGAAGGGAACTAAAATGATCCGACACACGCGCCACCATCAGCGAGACATTTAAGTGAGCATGCTCTCAACCGCCAGGGCACATTCCAGTCAATAAAGGACGTAGGTTTCCAGTGAATAATAGCTTTCTATTACATAGTACTCACACAATATGGGCTATGCGATTACATAATACTAAAAAGATTGAATCTATACAATGCAAAGATAGTTTTACAATCTTCAGCAGCTCCAATAATACCTACTTTAATGTTATCAATTTATGCGCCCCTGTCCTTGTGGAGCAGGACCAGCATTGAGCCAAGCATTTTATCAGCGATATAATCGTCCAACTTGTAATATGCTTGCTTACATAGTTAAATTTCGTCTCATTGAGTTCAAGAATACTTTGTGGAATTTTATTATAGCATCTCAAACAGTACCCCATGAAAGATGAGTCTACTTTAGCGAGAAAATAGTTTTATGTGTAATTTCTGCCTGAGCATCATGAAATGTAATATTTTATTAATCGATTTGAAATTATTTTGAGCACCTCTCGTTCATTGGCACTTTGCATAATATGAGTCAACTTTGATAACTTGATAAAAGTTTGAAAGGTAACTCGCAAAACATTGGCTGGTTTTTTTGGCATTTTCCTGGTCTTCACCGTATTTTCGTGAGTAGAATTTCTAACCTAAATTGGCCTTTGTTATTTGCCAAGGATTTTTTTTTAGGGTCAGCTTAGATAGTTCCAAGGATTTGTCAAAGCAATTTAGTTTTTTGTGTCAAGAACACACTTTTAGAAACTTTAAATTATTTGTCATTTCGTTAGAAATTGGGATTTTATTGTTGACTAGCTGTTGCCCGCGACCTTCGTTCGCGTGAAATTATTATAAAAAAATCACCATTTTCAAGGGTTTTATTTTTTTGCGCGGACCCCTAATATTTTTTCTAAAATAAAAGTAAGCCTAAGGCCCGTTAGACCTCCCGTCAAAATCAGTCAAGCCGTTTCGGAGATTAACCAGAACAAACAGACAGACAATAATTGAAGAAATTGCTTTTTTGTTTTATGTACCGTATATTTTCATTTGCATTCAGTAAAAAGCTGTTATTTTGATATTACAAACAGACATTTCAATTTTATGTATTTGTATAGATGTACAGATTTCATCACCACTGCTCTCAAAACGGAGAAGGAAAACATGCATGCAGTCATGGATCCTTGGGCCAAAAATTCGAAGACATGTGTCATCCGTTACCAACCCGCACTGGGCACGCACGTCCGTGGCGGATTACGTCCTATTCCTTAGGCCCTACCTTCGGAGATGAGCTGGAACAGACAGACAAAAATTGAAAAAAAAGTGTTTTTGTTATAAGTACCGTATGTTCTATGTTCTATGTTAAGGGTTTGGTTTCCGCACTTAGTCCCTAAATTGGACCATTGTGCGTGAGCCATGGTGGCCGTTACTCCAACCAGCCCACCTCCCTCCAGAAGCAGATCAAACTTCCCGGTCTTCTCAGGACATCCTCAAGGGATCTCGGTGTTCCAAGAGTATCCTCACGGATCTGGGTGACGCCGGTGCACTCGAGGAGTACATGCGCTACAGTTTCTTCCGCCTCCATGCACGCTCTGCACAGGGGGCTATCAGTGATACCTAGGGTGTGGAAGTGTTTGTTCAGTGAGCAATGTCCAGTGATGGTCCCCGCCACCAGTCGCAGGCTATCTCTGTCCAGGCGCAGAAGGCGCTTGGTTAGCTTCGTGTCCAGGGATGGCATAGCTTCCTTGGATTGCCTGCACCCTGGTGTCAAGGTCCACCATTTTCCCGCTTGCGTTTGAGTGTGTTCCTTTAACCAACTCCTTAGCTGCTTGAAGGGAATGGGCACAATGGGTTCGGGTCCGAAGGCTTTTGTGCTGGATCCCCTTCTGGCAAGTTCATCAGCCGCATCGTTTCCAAGTGATCCGCTGTGTCCTTTGATCCATTGTAGTGTCACAGTGTTGTGGTTTAGTACCGTAACACGTTCTAGGGCATTATGGCATTCTAGTATTAGTCTCGACGTTATCTGGTTTCTCTTTAAGGATTGAAGGACTGAGGCACTGTCGGAGAGTATACGAATATGGGTATTCGTAACTTCCCTGACCTCAATGGCGTGTGCCGCTTGGATAATGCCAACACACTCAGCTTGATAGACAGAGTTGAGCATTCCCAGGGGTTTGGATATTTTAATATTTAGGTCGTTGGAGAAGACTCCGACACCTGTCCCGTCTTCGGTCTTTGATCCATCAGTGTAGATCCTTAGCTCTTTTGGACCTGAGTAGTCACGCGTCTCCGCTGTGAGCTCTATGCTGTAGTGTTTATGAAAGCAGTGGGTCTTCAGGGTTCTGTCGCAGGGTGATGCCATCATGGGCTGCCGCTTGATAGCATCATCTTTTAAGCGTGTATGTTTGATTCTGGAATCTTTACTGAGGGTGCCGGATACTTCGAGCCTGAAAATCGCTAGGGTCGCCTCCTCTCTTACAACGAGGTGTAGAGGCGACAGCCCCAGCATCACCTGTAAAGCGGCAGTGGGTGATGTCCTCATGCTACTGGTGATTGCTACGCAGGCAAATCTCTGTAGCTTCTCGAGATCTTTCTGGGCTGTGCTCAGGTTGGTCCTGGGCCACCAAACTAACGAGCCGTATGTGATGATTGGTCGGATGACTGTGGTGTATAGCCAGTAGGTGATTTTAGGGCTTAGGCCCCAATTTCTGCCGAGCAGTCTTTTGCACTGCCATAGGGCTATGCTGGCTTTTGTGGTAATGTAGTCGGTGTGTTTTGCCCAATTCAGTTGTTTATCCAAATAGATGCCCAGGTATTTGGTTTCAGTCGACAGGCTTAGGGTGGTCCCAAAGAAGCGTGGTAACTGTAAGGTTGCCAACTTTCTTTTCTTTGTGAAAAGGACGAGTTCAGTTTTGGTAGGGTTCACCGCCAGTTTATATTCTTTGCACCAGTCCTCTACCATTTTCAAGGCTTGACGCATAAGGTTGCATAGTGTATTTTCGTGTGTGCCGTTAATTATTATGGTTATATCATCAGCGTAGCCCACCGTGAAGTAGCCTCTGTCATTTAGACGCTTGATGAGGCTGTCTACCACGAGGTTCCATAGAAGTGGCGAAAGGACGCCCCCTTGAGGGCAGCCTTTCGCCACGATGGCTCTAGTAGTGTCATTCACCGTAACCTGTACGGCTCTCAGTCTGAGCATGTTTGTGATCCATCCTCGCAGGGTCGAGTCTACGCCGTGTTCCTCGAGGGCTGCGTTGATGCTATGAAAAATGGTTTTATCAAAAGCACCTTCTATGTCAATAAAAACAGCTAGTGAGGAGCATTTGTAGTCTACTGCACATTCGATCTTGGAGATCACACTGTGGAGTGCAGATTCTGTGGATTTTCCTGTGGAGTAGGCATGTTGTTGTTTGTGAAGTGGCAGCTCCTGAAGAGGTCCGTCCCGAATGTGTCGGTCACAGAGTCTCTCAAGGGTTTTCAGTAGGAAAGATGTCAGGCTTATTGGTCTGTACGCTTTAGGTTGTGTATAATCGGGTTTGCCTGGTTTGGGGATGAAAATGACTTTCACCTCTCGCCATTGAAGTGGCACATATCTGTGTGCTAGGCAGGCTTGGAAAATGACAGCCAGCCATGGCGTAAGGACGTCTACTCCCCATTGCAATAGGGCTGGGAGAATTTCGTCTAAACCTGCGGATTTGTATGGTTTGAAAGTCTTGATTGCCCATTTTATTCTGTCTTCGGTTACTACTGTGCGGGCTCTGGACCAGTCCTGGTCGTTTGGTGAGTGCATTGGTTCACTTGCCCATACTCTGTCCTCGGAGAGGCTGCAGTCTGGGAAATGGGTTTCCAGAAGAACTTTACTTGTTTCATGGTCCGACTTTGTGTACGTGTTGTCTGGGTTTTTCAGCGATCCGAGGGTGCGATCCTGATCGGTGGATAGGATCTTCCTTACTCGCGCAGCTTCGCTGTTCGATTCAATGTCTTCGCAGAATTTCCGCCAGGCTGCCCTGCTGGCAAACCTGACTTGTTTTTTGAAGGTGTACTGTGTTTTCTTGTATAGGTCCCAGTCTTCTGGGAGCCTGGAATTCTTGGCTTTGTTGAATTGTTTGCGCATCGTTTGCCTGAGCTTGCCGAGCTCTGCAGTCCACCAAGAGTTTCCCTTGCTCTTGGTGTTTGGATCTGGTAGTTTGCAGCAGGCGTGGTAGGCTTCGATGATATATTCTGAGAGTTTAATTACAGTGTCTTCAAGCTGTTTGGGATCCGTTAGATTTAGGGGTTTTTGGTGCCTTGTTAGCAGTGAGGCCAGAAGCCGTTTGTAGCCGGGTACGTTGGTACGTCGTGGGTTGCGCCTAGGATCGGGTTTTTTTGTGTTAGCTACTAGTGAGAAACGAATCCTCCTATGATCAGAGCAAGAAGGCTCGTTGGATACGTGCCAGTTAGAGATAAGTTTTGTCGCGCTTTCTGAAGCCAGCGTTAGGTCAATAATTGTTTGTCCGCGAGCTGTGACCCAAGTGGGTTCCGAACCACGGTTAACGATGTTAAGGTTAGTGGAGAATAGATATGTGCATAATACCTCACCTCTAGTGTTGGCTTTATTGCAACCCCAAAGCGGGTGATGGGCGTTCGAATCCGTGCAGATGACCAGGTCCAGGTTGGCGTCTTCACAGTACCTTACCAGGTCGGCCATCTCTTTTGGTGGGCAGTCTTCATCCTCGCCTGGCATGTAAACCGAGGCTAAGACGATGTCAGGTGCATCGCCGTCAGTTTTGAGCCTGACGACTGTCAAATCTCTGGAACATAATTGTGTGAGTGTTGTGGTGGGCACATCTTTGGGTATGTAGGCGCAGGTCCTTGGTTTTTCTGTGCCCTGTGTGTCGAGAATTAGCTTACCTCCAATGTTTCCGAGGCCGCATATTCTGTTATTTCGAATCCACGGCTCTTGGATTAGGGCAATAGTTCGGGGTTTCATCTCCAGCGCCCTGCGCAGGCAAGCCGTGGCAGTCTGGCTATGCTGGAGGTTGGTCTGGATGATGTTTAGGGGACTAGACGTGGGCGCCGGTGGCGGTGGAGTGGAGTTATGAGGAGACGGATCCATCGGATAAATCCCCCCCATCCTCCAGTCCATGCCGGTCGTCGCTCATTGACGGTGACGAGGTGAGCAGCTGTTCTGTCCACCCTGGTGGTGAGGTTGGCATGCTCCCAGCAACGGCATCAGCCATTGCCGTTCTGGCCATCTCCTCCTCCAGTTGCGTCATGGTCATGTCGAGTTCTGTCGGTGTCGGTTGCGTCAGTGCAGTGCTAGTGGTCGTAGTCTGGGTGTCAGAGGGTTGGGGTGTTGGGGAAAAAGCGCACGTATATCGACCCAAGTAGGTACGATACCCGCCGCTCCCTCCCCAAGACCTTTTCGACTTCCTCCGGTGGGATGCCCAGGGTCAAATAAGTCCCATGGTTATCACCACCGACTGATGTCGCCCTGTACAGCGACCACCTCCCTATGTCGTACCAAGTGTTCTGACGAGTCAGAACGCTCTGGAGCCGCGCTATGTCCCCATTGTACCTGGGTACAAAGAGCGCTGCTCGGACACGGGTCGGCACGTCGGACTGTCTCATGACTATCAGTGTCGCGTCTGTGTTGGGCAGTCTAATCTTCGGTACGTTATCTGTTAGCCAGGTCAGGGCGCCATCGTCCTCACACCACATCTGAACCGTGCCGTCCGCTACCCGAGGGTAACCGCGGAAGGCCGGGAGTGGTTTGGAGGGGTCGGCGTCCATGACGAGGTCTTCAAGGCTGAGCTTGATGTGCTCGGCCTCGTCAGTGGTCATGTCACGTGATGGAGGCGAGAGGCAGATCGCTACGGCGAGCCGCGCAGGAATATCCTTTGTAGCTCGTGCGTAGGTCCTCTGCTCCCCTTGAGCGGTCTGAATTTTGACTCGCTTGGCGTCCCCCTGGAGCGTGCTCGGCGAAGCCGTGTCGTCCGGGCGCACCCTCTTCGCCGTTCCCTGGCCACTTGGTCCAGGTTGCGGTTCCGAGGGGCATGGCACGGTGTTCCGTGCCAGGGACACCCTGCGCGAAAATCCAGATCGCTTGCCTCGCTTCTGTTTCGGTCTGTGTCGGTTTTGGGTCGTCTCGGTGCGGTTCCGGTTGTTTCCTCCGGATGGTCCTGGTGCGGGCAGTGACGTTCCGCGCTGGGTTTCCCCTTCGCGTAATGGTCCTTGCCCGCATGTTTCCGCGTCCGGCTGCTTTTCGCGCTGGGTTTCCCCTTCGCGTACTTGCGGCTGGTCGCGTACTCCCTTACAAGCAACCGTTTGCGCATCGCGCTGGCTATTGCCTTCGCGGATCTTGCTCAAACGGTTGTTGAGATCTCTTACTCTGTTCCGGATTTTTCCGCGCTTACGCTTCAGCAAGCGTACTTCATCCACAGAGATGAATCCAGGGCCACCGGATTCAGCTTCCTTTCCCGTCCCGTGGTGTCCAGAGTCTATGTCTCTCAACCTTGCTTCGATCTTCTCGCGCTGGAGTGCCAGCGCGCGGAGTTCTCCGTCAAGGCTGGAGAGTCGTGCATTGTCGGTGTCATTGTCGGGGTTGTTCGTTATACTATTCCGAACGATGCTCTGTTGCCAGGCCCTCGTGGAAAGTATAACGTGTGTCAGGGTCGTAGGCGCGGAAATCGCAGCCGTCGTGTCAATTGGCGCAGAGGTCGCAGCCATGGTCGTGTCGGGTGGCGCGTGAGCCGCAGCCAGTGCTGTTGGCGCTAAAGCAGCCGGCCGCGCAGAAGGCGCGGCCCTAAGTGGCAGATTGGTGCCCCCCCCCAGATTACGGTGGGAGCTGGCCGACGGGTCGGCGTGGGATTCCCCGGCATTGCCGGGACCCACCTGGGGATTATTAAGACCTTTCTGCGACATTTGTTGAGGGTTTGTGGGCTTTTTTGGAGATGAGGTTACCCCTCCTCATGGACCGAAAGGAGAAAGGAAAAAGGAAGGAGGGATTGGGCGTAGGATCATGGGAAAGGGGTTTCGGGTTACCCTAGGCCTGGGATTTTGGCTTCGGGGAAAAAAAAAAAGCGCCCGGGGGTTTTCGTTGCGTCTATTTCTTATGGAATTAGACCAAAAACAGGGCGGCAACCTCGTGAAGGTGAATCCCCCAGACTTGCCTTGAGGATCTACACGACTGTAGCGCTCACCCTCAAGACCCCGCCACCTCACTGCCCCTGAAGGAGGCAGTGAGGTAGGCCTGCAACTATACTACCAAGCAAAGCATGTCGTTGTGCAACCGCAAAAGCATAAGTACAGGCCCTCCCTTAAGTACCGTATACATAAATAAGGTGTATCTATTCATACACGAAATCTTTTAAGGGGTCATTGTACACATCATTATGAACAACTTTTACTATGGGACCAACCTCGAAATCGCGAAAAGAAAATCAGCTGTTCCCTGCAATATGATCGCATAACTCGTCAAAATGTACTGAACAGCAGATTTTTTTTTCGCGCTTTCGGGGTTGTTCCCATAGTGAAAATTGTTCATAAAGATTTCGTGTATACACACATCAAAAGTGTCTAGGGATCAAGCATTTTTATGTGGATTTCTTGAGATTGAGATGTGGCTTTGTAATAAATTTATGATTTTATAAATTTATATGGATCCTTTTTGGTGCATTTCATAATTTGAATCAGGAACTGTGAATCAAATTCGAGTAAAAGATGAAAATCAGCTGTCAATATTTTCCCTTTAAAAACATACAACGCATTCAAGACATTATTAGTGCTACTGTTTCCCTACTACTG
This sequence comes from Eugnorisma glareosa, assembly GCA_947578425.1. Lineage (NCBI taxonomy): Eukaryota > Metazoa > Arthropoda > Insecta > Lepidoptera > Noctuidae > Eugnorisma > Eugnorisma glareosa. The sequence continues at coordinate 8,904,212 of OX387960.1, read as the reverse complement.
ATTAAAACCAACGTTATTATGGAGCGGCGACGTCATTTAAGCAGGGAAGAAATGCTCAGAGCCGTGGGAATGATAGAAGCTGGTTCCCGGCAACGTACTGTGGCTTTAGCTCTGAATACAAGTCAGAGTGTTATCAGTCGACTTTGGACACGTTACCGAAGCACTGGTACCGTGGCTGAGCGCCATGGAGGACGGTATCGCTGCACCACACGGAGACAAGACCGATACATTCAAATCTTAACTCGAAGAGCTCCAACAATAACCGCCATGATGTTAGCCGTGAGGCTTCATCACTCTTCAGGGAACTTAATTAGCGACCAAACAGTCAGAAACCGCTTGCATGAAGTGAACCTTCATTCCCGAAGACCGCTACGGGTACCACCTATAGCAATGCACAATCGTAGGATACGATATCAATGGGCTCTTGAACACAGAAATTGGGCAGAAGAACAATGGCGTTTCGTGTGCTTTTCTGATGAGTCTCGTTTTGGTATGAGACCGGATACAAGACGTATACGACACTGGAGAACCCCTGGACGCCAACAGCGATTAAAATCCTGCCAGGAAGTCCATCCTTATAGTGGTGGAACCATCATGGTATGGGCGGGTATTTGGATCGGCGGAAGAACTGAGTTGATTTGGATCAGAGGCAACCTCAACGCTCAAATTTATGCTGAGACGATTGTATCAGACGTCATCGTTCCTCTACAAGTGCAAATCGGTCCCTTATTTCAGTTAATGCATGATAATGCACGACCGCACACCGCAAGAGTTGTAAGACAGACTCTCGCCGCAGCTAACATCAATGTCCTGCCCTGGCCTGCTCAGTCGCCAGACTTGAATCCGATTGAGCATGCATGGGATATGCTACAGAGAAGAGCTCTGCCGAATATGGAGGGTATCCAGTCGCAAGAAGACCTTTTTTTGTTGTTGCAACGAACATGGGCGGCCATTCCACAGCGTGATTTGGATGAACTCATTTTGAGTATGCCAAACCGATGTTCTTGTGTTGTTAGTGTTCGCGGTAGAAACACGGATTATTAATTGTTTAAGTTACCCAATAAAATTTTAAAGAAAACTGTTATTTCAGTCTTTTTTTCGAACTTTTGTGTTAGTGGTTCAAATGTCAAAAATCCCTTTATTAGGAAAATGGCAAATTTCTTTATTAATGCAAAGGTGACTTGGTTTATCGTTACTGTGACAAACGAAAACACTTTATTTGATGAATCCTTAAAGAAAATTTTAATTAATATCAATCAGGAGAAAAGTTATTGCAAAAATATATGTTGATCCCTAGACACTTTTGATGTGTGTAGATAGACACTAAATATGTATACTTCCGTATATGCATTCAGTAAAAAGCTGTTATATTGGTATTACAAAAAGATACTTCAGTTTTATTTATTTGTATAGATTGTAAAGAATTGGTCAGAATCCTCCTGCTATATTGTATAGGTACATCTCACCAAGTCGGTCTTCTTCTCCACCATTACCTGCCATTGCAAATAACGTCCATATTAAAATTATTCTTTAGTTATACTATTCCATTAAAAATACTCTCAGCAAGAGCAGCGTCTGTTTGTTTGGCTATAGCAATCATTTGAGCTATAAAGCCATCATTATCTTTTTAACAGCATTGTAGCTACTGGTGTTCCAACAAAGCTAATGTTTATGGTACATTTAACGGCAGCCCATGTACCTACTTGAGTGTCCAAAGTGTTAGCTAAACGTGCATTACGTAACGTCGTAAAAATAAGCATTTACCTACTAACAATGTATGTGCTTGACGGTTTTTATACAGAACTAGTGCCTGAGAAGGATTTTTATTCTTATTTGATTAGTATATTTATTTTTCATTCGTGACTGAAATTGAATGTAGCTACAAAATACACACATCAAAAGTGTCTAGGGATCAACATATATTTTTGCAATAACTTTTCTCCTGATTGATATTAATTAAAATTTTCTTTAAGGATTCATCAAATAAAGTGTTTTCGTTTGTCACAGTAACGATAAACCAAGTCACCTTTGCATTAATAAAGAAATTTGCCATTTTCCTAATAAAGGGATTTTTGACATTTGAACCACTAACACAAAAGTTCGAAAAAAAGACTGAAATAACAGTTTTCTTTAAAATTTTATTGGGTAACTTAAACAATTAATAATCCGTGTTTCTACCGCGAACACTAACAACACAAGAACATCGGTTTGGCATACTCAAAATGAGTTCATCCAAATCACGCTGTGGAATGGCCGCCCATGTTCGTTGCAACAACAAAAAAAGGTCTTCTTGCGACTGGATACCCTCCATATTCGGCAGAGCTCTTCTCTGTAGCATATCCCATGCATGCTCAATCGGATTCAAGTCTGGCGACTGAGCAGGCCAGGGCAGGACATTGATGTTAGCTGCGGCGAGAGTCTGTCTTACAACTCTTGCGGTGTGCTGTCGTGCATTATCATGCATTAACTGAAATAAGGGACCGATTTGCACTTGTAGAGGAACGATGACGTCTGATACAATCGTCTCAGCATAAATTTGAGCGTTGAGGTTGCCTCTGATCCAAATCAACTCAGTTCTTCCGCCGATCCAAATACCCGCCCATACCATGATGGTTCCACCACTATAAGGATGGACTTCCTGGCAGAATTTTAATCGCTGTTGGCGTCCAGGGGTTCTCCAGTGTCGTATACGTCTTGTATCCGGTCTCATACCAAAACGAGACTCATCAGAAAAGCACACGAAACGCCATTGTTCTTCTGCCCAATTTCTGTGTTCAAGAGCCCATTGATATCGTATCCTACGATTGTGCATTGCTATAGGTGGTACCCGTAGCGGTCTTCGGGAATGAAGGTTCACTTCATGCAAGCGGTTTCTGACTGTTTGGTCGCTAATTAAGTTCCCTGAAGAGTGATGAAGCCTCACGGCTAACATCATGGCGGTTATTGTTGGAGCTCTTCGAGTTAAGATTTGAATGTATCGGTCTTGTCTCCGTGTGGTGCAGCGATACCGTCCTCCATGGCGCTCAGCCACGGTACCAGTGCTTCGGTAACGTGTCCAAAGTCGACTGATAACACTCTGACTTGTATTCAGAGCTAAAGCCACAGTACGTTGCCGGGAACCAGCTTCTATCATTCCCACGGCTCTGAGCATTTCTTCCCTGCTTAAATGACGTCGCCGCTCCATAATAACGTTGGTTTTAATCAGTAGTAGGGAAACAGTAGCACTAATAATGTCTTCAATGCGTTGTATGTTTTTATAGGGAAAATATTGACAGCTGATTTTCATCTTTTACTCGAATTTGATTCACAGTTCCTGATTCAAATTATGAAATGCACCAAAAAGGATCCATATAAATTTATAAAATCATAAATTTATTACAAAGCCACATCTCAATCTCAAGAAATCCACATAAAAATGCTTGATCCCTAGACACTTTTGATGTGTGTAGTTAGAAAAAGATCTTCAATGTCGTCAAATGATACGAGAAAAATAGTGGAAGTGTATCGAATCAATAAGCCTATGGCGTGGCGGTCTGTAACCAAATTCAAACACAATAGAATCAGAATATCCGGAAATTAAATGCGAAAAACAAAAACGTTTGCCATGGCCTGGTTTTTCAGAGTTCAATGAACCTCGCACTGGTACAAATTGGTACGAAAATCTTAGTAGCCTTGGAAAATTATAAAATGAAAATAATACATTTCTCGAGTCAAATGAACAAACCGTCCAGCAACCACTTCCTCAAAGTATAGAAAAACCCAGTCACCTTTTTAACTTAGATGGATTCCCAACCCACTAACATAGTCTACTTTACGTTAGCAACCCATAATCCCATTAATAAACGGCTATTACGACACTCATGATAGGAAGCCGGTCGAAACTATTCTTGGCCAAGAACCACGTGGTCCCATCAAATGGTTGATTGATGCCGTTAATAGTGACGATGACGTGAACTTAATGATGTAAATCGGCTCCACTGATGTTGGCGGAAACATTTATTAGTATTTTATTATATTAGATACTCGTAAAGCGATTATTATAAGTACTAGTGAAATTGTATGCGCCGGTCGTGAATTTGATTTGAGTTAATTTTGAGGCGTTTTTAATACTAGCATAACAAATTACATCTTGAGATTATATAATTACTAGCGAACCGTCCCGGCTTCGCACGGGTGCACTGTTAAACATATAAACCATCCTTTTGAATCACTCTATCTATTAAAAAATACCGCATCAAAATCCGTTGCGTAGTTTTAAAGATCTAAGCACACATGAGGACAGACAGCGGGAAGCGAATTTGTTTTATACTATGTAGTGATGATCTACTCACTACTGTATAAGAGTAGAGGAAGACCAAAGAAATGATGGATGGAATGTGTAAAGGATGATATGGCTAGAAGGTTTCTGATGAGGTGTCCAATACTAGAGAAGTATGGAAGAAGAGGACTGCATGCTGCGCCAACCCAAAATGAATCGGGTTAAGGGAAATAGAATAATTATAATTATGATCTACTGTAAATAATGAGACTATTATATATTGCATTTTACACTCTCAATTTTCGAGGAACTGTATGGAGAGGGTAAGGCAGACCAAAAAAAGATGGATTCATTGTGTGAGGAAAGATATTCAGAAATAAAGAAGTTTAAACAATAGCGTGACGGTCGACTAGGGAGAACGGTACAAGACAAGCTACTGAAAAATCGCGCTCTAATTAAATTCGGGGTTTATAAGGTAAAATCGACTCCTCCTACCGTTGAAGGTAGCCTATTTAACTCGAGTCATATTAAAGAATTGATTGACAGACTTATCAAAATCAAAATCGGATGAAAAGTTTAGGCGCTACGGAGGGACATACGTAAATACAAACATACATACATAGATTATCATCCACATTAGCCATCAATATTATATATGTCCAGGCAACAGATAATTCTACATCCTCACTCACTACATAGACACAATCCACCCTACACTTTCCTTTGTAGGGTGGATTGTGTCTATGTCATCTTTAATATTTCGCGACCACTGTTTGATAAAGCACTAGAATGTTATATAACCCAAGGGTGGGGGCCTGGTGTCCTGAAATACAGGCCCCCAAGCCTAGTTTAGGCACCAGTCTCCCACAATATACTTACTGTATCCACTTGTTCCCTATAGAAATAATGTTTTTAATGTGTATTGTGGCGAGAAAATAAAGATTATTATTATTATAGATATGCAAACATCATAACCCTTCATTTTGGCTTCGCCGTAGTCGGGTAAAAAGTGTTTCTCTGACCCCAACTAACATCACCCTGGGTGACATCACCGGTCAGGCCTGCTGACGTGAACAATGAGGCGGGTTGGTTCCAGGAGGCCATGTCCGATATATGTGACGTGGCAATGCCCCGGGTTCGGTCAGAAAGCGCCCGGCGTCAGGTGTACTGGTGGTCGCGAGAGCTGACGTCTCTGCGCGAGGCGTGCGTCGCCGCGCGACACCTGTACGCCAGGCATCGCAGGCTCCGCATTCGCCCTCCGAATGCGGCAGCCATTGAGGCGGAGCTGTATGAGGGATACAGAGCGGCGAAGACCGCCCTCCAAGAGGCTGTCCTGCGGGCCAAGGATGTGGCCCGCGAGGAGATGCTGGAGACTCTCGACAGAGATCCGTGGGGGCGCCCTTATAAGATGGTGCGGGATAAACTCCGCACCAGGGCCCCTCCGCTGACGCAGAGTCTCCGGCCTGAGCTCGTGGAGGACGTGGTGAGCGCTCTGTTCCCTTCGCGAGGGGAACATACTCCCCCGCCCATGGCTCCGCCAATTGCGGTGCCGGAAGCGGACCACACTGAGGACGATGACGACATTCCAGAGGTGACTGGGGTAGACCTGAGAGTGGCGGTAGGCAGGCTTAAGGCCAAAACTGCCGCCCCAGGACCTGACGGCTTACCTGGCAAAGCCTGGGTCCTGGCCTTGCAGGCTCTCGGGCCCCGACTGGAGGGGCTCCTAAGCGCATGCTTGGAGAGAGGCCAGTTCCCGCTTCGTTGGAAGACGGGGAAGCTGGTCCTCATCCGGAAGCCGGGGCGCCCTGCGGACTCTCCGTCCGCATTCCGGCCCATTGTGTTGCTCGACGAGGTGGGCAAACTCTTCGAAAGAGTAATGGCCAACCGCCTCGCCGGGCACCTGGCGGGGATTGGGCCGGATCTTGCGGAACACCAGTTTGGTTTCCGCAGGGGGCGCTCGACGGTGGACGCCATCATGCGCGTGAGAGCCCTCACGACGGGGGATGCGGTGTCCCGGGGTGGGGTGGTCTTGGCGGTGTCTCTCGACATCGCCAACGCCTTCAACTCCATGCCCTGGAGCTGCATTAGGGAGGCACTCCGGTATCACCGGGTGCCGACCTACCTTCGTCGTGTGGTCGGGGACTACCTGACGGACAGGTACGTCATCTACCCTGGTTGCAGCGGAGAGTGGAACCGGCGAGAGATGTCGTGCGGTGTTCCACAGGGATCGGTTCTGGGGCCGCCCTTGTGGAACATCGGTTACGACTGGGTGCTGCGCGCCGACCTCCCTGACGGCGTCAGCGTAGTTTGCTACGCTGACGACACGCTGGTGCTGGCGCAAGGGAGGTCGCACGAGGCGGCGGCCGAGCTGATGACTCGCGGGGTTGCGATAGTCGCGGAGAGGATCCGGCAATTGGGTCTCGAGGTGGCGCTGCACAAGTCCGAGGCCATGTGCTTTCATGGGCCTCGGAATGCGCCACCGTCGGGATCCATGCTCACGGTGGGAGGAGTTCCCATCGGCGTCGAGCCGACGTTGAAGTACCTAGGTCTCGTCCTCGACAGCCGGTGGAACTTCGTGGAGCATTTCCGACGTTTGGCCCCCAAACTGGAACGGGCCGGGGCTGCCTTCAGGCGGCTCTTGCCCAACCTGGGGGGTCCAAACGCCTCCTGCCGGAGGCTCTACGCGGGGGTCGTGCGGTCCATGGCCCTTTACGGGGCCCCGGTGTGGGCGCGTTCTTTGAGGCGGCGAGCCGCCCATTATCTGAACGCGCCCCAAAGGGTGGTAGCCGTAAGGCTAATCCGGGGGTACCGCACGATCTCCGGCGAGGCGGCGAGCCTCCTTGCCGGATTGCCGCCATGGGATCTGGAGGCGATAGTCCTCGCGCGCCTGCACGAGTGGCGCGTGGAGGCACTACGCCGGGGGGAAACTCCGCTGCCGCGGCAAATTGTCGCTCAGCGGACAGACTTCCGGCGTGATCTCATGGCGACATGGAGAGAGCGACTGTCGCAACCCCGTGCAGGGCACGCCACTATAATGGCGGTAAGTCCCCTCTTTGAGGAGTGGCTGGAGAGGCGCCATGGCGCCCTCACCTTCCGCCTGACGCAGGTCCTCACCGGACATGGTTGTTTCGGGAGGTTCCTGCACCTAATCGGGCGGGAGGAAACGCCCGGGTGTCACCACTGCGAGGATCGACCGGAGGACACGGTGGAGCACACTGTGCAGGTCTGCTCCGCTTGGGCGGAGCAACGCCGTGTCCTCGTAGCGGCGATCGGCGGCGGCGACCTCTCGCGTCCGGCCCTGGTTCAATCCATGGTCCGGAGCGAGACGGAATGGGACGCCGTCACCTCCTTCTGCGAAGCAGTCATGCTAGCGAAGGAGGTGGCGGGACGTGAGAGGGAGAGAATCTCACGTCCCAGCCGCCGCGGGAGACGCACCGGGCGTCGGGGGCCACGTGGTGGCTCCCGGCCACCGTAGACGCGGGCCTGTGGACGGTGAGCTATGGGCTAGCTCGCCGTCCGTCCGTCTTATGACGACAGGCCGTGTCGACGGCGCGTTCGTGTTCCACGCGCGCCTCAAAGAGAGTCAGCAAACAGGAAGGGGTCCGTAAGGGCCGACGCCTGCCAGGGTTGCGGGACTGTTCGAAAGAGATACCGCGGCCCTGGAACACAAAGGGCAAAGGAAGGAACATGGATGGGTTTTAGTCAGTACAAGTCTGACACTCCCTCCTGCTCAGCCCAGAGCGGGAGGGGTCATTTGATGATTTCCCATCGATAAAAAAAAAAAAAAAAAAAAACCTCAACTAACATGGCTTAAGAATGGGAAGATGATGAATGTTAGAGGAACTGGCTGACTTGGGAATGAAAAGTCTCACTTCCCGAACAGTTGTCACCAACCTTCCATCTTTTTCTTTCCCACAGATCAGCTGTATAAATCCTGCAACGTGCTGACTGTGCGTCAGCTTTTATTAACCACTTAGTATTAAAACAGCACACCATGCTCACGTACAATGCTGAGGGTTAGTCACCAACTGGACACGAGAGACTGGACACACGTGTGTCCAGTTGGTGAAACTCAAAATTATTATCACTTATTATTTCGTCATCTGGACACGCCAACATTTTGACGTGTGTCCACATAGTGAAACTCAAATTAAATCACTTTTATGTTTTCGCCAACTGGACACTCGCAGTTTTTTTTGTGAAAAAAGGGTACAGTCGGGTTATTATATCAAAAACACACAAACATGAAAACTCCGTAAGATCACCGGTGCCCCCTATTATGTCCGTAATGACAGTCTCCACTTAGACCTTAGGATCCCCACCTTAGCTCAGTTTATGAAACGTCTTTCCAAGCGTTTCTTCGATTCCGCTATCAAGCATAGGAACCCCCTGATCGCATCGGCCGCCCGATACGAACCCTCGCGTATTAGCATGATTCGCCGTCCGCGACATGCTCTCACCACCCCCGATGACCCCATCATCCTCCTCCAGGAGAGCAGTAGGGAAACCAGTACATTACGAAAATACAAATACAGACCGCCATGTTTCCGTCCTCGCCGCCGAGGCCCGACGCGACGCCCACGTTCAACGAACCCCCCCCCGACCCTTGCCAGAGCCAGCCCGCGATGCTGAGCTGGTAGTTTTAAACCAGCCCCTACATAATATCACTCAGATCCAGCCTGTCCCTTTGCTGCCCCCCCCAGCGACGCCCTAAGCCGAGGCCCGTACCCCACAGGGGGCGCCCTTAGCGAGTGGTCGCTTAGTTTTTAAGTATAGTTTTAAGCCCCTGGCTGGAGGCCTTTTTTTTACCGATGGGAAATCATCAAATAACCCCTCCCGCTCTGGGCTGAGCAGGAGGGAGTGTCAGACTTTTACTGACTAAAACCCATCCATGTTCCTTCCTTTGCCCTTTGTGTTCCAGGGCCGCGGTATCTCTTTCGAACAGTCCCGCATCCCTGGCAGGCGTCGGTCGTTACGGACCCCTTCCTGTTTGCTGACTCTCTTTGAGGCGCGCGTGGAACACGAACGCGCCGTCGACACGGCCTGTCGTCATAAGACGGACGGACGGCGAGCTAGCCCATAGCTCACCGTCCACAGGCCCGCGCCTACGGTGGCCGGGGGCCACCATGTTGCCCCCGACGCCCGGTGCGTCTCCCGCGGCGGCTGGGACGTGAGGTTCTCTCCCTCTCACGTCCCGCCACCTCCTTCGCTAGCATGACTGCTTCGCAGAAGGAGGTGACGGCGTCCCATTCCGTCTCGCTCCGGACCATGGATTGAACCAGGGCCGGACGCGAGAGGTCACCGCCGCCGATTGCCGCTACGAGGACACGGCGTTGCTCCGCCCAAGCGGAGCAGACCTGCACAGTGTGCTCCACCGTGTCCTCCGGTCGATCCTCGCAGTGGTGACACCCGGGCGTTTCCTCCCGCCCGATTAGGTGCAGGAACCTCCCGAAACAACCATGTCCGGTGAGGACCTGCGTCAGGCGGAAGGTGAGGGCGCCGTGGCGCCTCTCTAGCCACTCCTCAAAGAGGGGACTTACCGCCACTATAGTGGCGTGCCCTGCACGGGGTTGCGACAGTCGCTCTCTCCATGTCGCCATGAGATCACGCCGGAAGTCTGTCCGCTGAGCGACAATTTGCCGCGGCAGCGGAGTTTCCCCCCGGCGTAGTGCCTCCACGCACCATTCATGCAGGCGCGCGAGGATTATCGCCTCCAGATCCCATGGCGGCAATCAGGCAAGGAGGCTCGCCGCCTCGCCGGAGATCGTGCGGTAACCCCCGGATCAGCCTTACGGCTATCACCCTTTGGGGCGCGTTCAGATAATGGGCGGCTCGCCGCCTCAAAGAACGCGCCCACACCGGGACCCCGTAAAGGGCCATGGACCGCACGACCCCCGCGTAGAGCCTCCGGCAGGAGGCGTTTGGACCCCCCAGGTTGGGCAAGAGCCGCCTGAAGGCAGCCCCGGCCCGTTCCAGTTTGGGGGCCAAACGTCGGAAATGCTCCACGAAGTTCCACCGGCTGTCGAGGACGAGACCTAAGTACTTCAACGTCGGCTCGACGCCGATGGAAACCCCTCCCACCGTGAGCATGAATCCGGACGGTGGCGCATTCCGAGGCCCATGAAAGCACATGGCCTCGGACTTGTGCAATGCCACCTCGAGACTCAATTGCCGGATCCTCTCCACGACTATCGCAACCCCGCGAGTCAGGAGGCCTTAGATTCATTTTTAAGGCATCCACAGGGAATTGTCCGGTTAAGCAGTAGCCAGCCTCAGAGGCTGAACTGCGAGATGCCATCTCAAAAAAACATGAAAAACCTGCCTTACTTTTTTGCTTGGTAAACCTTATTAGCCTTATTACCTTATTATTATTTCCTTTATTAATTTTCTTAACATATTTAATTTACATTTTTAAATATTTCTTTAAAAAAAAAACTTATACAAAAACATTTAAAAATATAAAAAATAGTGGTCCGCCGGTGTCGGGAGCAGGGTCCAAGCTACCGGTGGTTAGATTACCTTATTATTATTATTATACAAAAATAAAAGTATTACAAATACTAAAATAAAAAAAAGCAAAGAATTTTGTAAAATTATTTAACAGATTTTGAAAAGAACTCACAATAAAATAATTTTAAAAGTCGAGAAGCATGAAAGATTAAGACATGCTGCGCCGACCCCAAATAAGTTGGGATAAGGGTAGGAGAATGATGATGACTCGAAAAGTCGAGAGTTGTAGTAGTAGTACCTCAACGTTGCCATTCAATATTAACAAAGCACATAACAGAAAAATAAACTCATACTGGGCCTAAAATGTGAAATATTGGTAACTTACCGTAACTTAAAATGTACATCATTATTATTTTTTATGTTTTCTTATCCATAAATAGGAATATTTCTAATTGAATTAATAGTTTAGTTCCCAAAGTACTTAGTTGAGTATACTATCAGTGTAACTTTGTTAGGGGTTTCTGAATGGAAAAGTTTTTTTTTTAAATAAAACGAAAGAAAGCTTAAATATATGTATAGATTTTTATTACGATGTCATAGTCAATGTCAATTTGATTGACATAAGTGTTGTTATAATTTGAATATATAGTTCCTTTGTGCGATACATTTCAAAACAAATCTCTTTGTGCAAAAGCAAAGAGATTATATACGAACAATATTTTTTAATACCAATAAGTATAGGACAATAAGAAAAAGAAAAAGAAGATGGTGTTGTCACGTTTTAAAAATTAACTAGAATTTTGGAAAACGCTGGTAATTCGGGACAAAACTCATGGCTTTTAAAATTTATTAATATTTTCACTTTCATGAATATTTTATGTGTCTTATTATATTAAGTAATACCATTGATATACCTATATGCCCCTTTTGGATCGGCCAGATTTCTTTTAACAAATTGTGTATTCGTTTTATTCCAAAATTTGTCTTAAATAGAAGTTAATTAGACTTTTCAAGCAAAACAGTGCGGCAGCTTTTTCACGAAATCGCTTCGTTCACTAATTTAATGAACGAAGATTATTAACCTGACTCTACCCTTTTTTTGTAAAAAAGCTGGGTGTGACCAGTTGGTGAAAACGTAAAAGTGATTTAATTTAAGTTTCACTATCTGGACACGCGTAAAAATGTTGGCGTGTCCAGATGACGAAATAAGAAGTGATACTAATTTTAAGTTTCACCAACTGGACACACGTGTGTCCAGTGTCTCGTGTCCAGTTGGTGACTAACCCAATGCTGACATTACTAACAAGAGGCGGAATGCCATAGTTTGCATTTCTAATGCAACCTCCAAACATGTCTTTATCGAAAAATTCTTTTCTTTTTTAGGCCCATTTTTAAATAATAGACTAAATAGAAAACTAAGTATAATATATAAGTTAAATTATTTTAGCTGTAAAAAATCTATAATTGCATTTTTACAACCAATGTCTTATGCACAGACAGAAGATCTACTTGTTGTTTTCAAATAAAGTGCTAACACGCCGTTTTTCATTTTACTTTTATATAAGTATGCTTTACTTTTCTTGTAATGTTAATTTATGGTAGGTTTTAAGGTTTATGCACCATGTAGCCTGAAACACAGGTTCAACCTAGTTCAGGCAAATAAGCAAATGTGCTCTATTTTTATTGTTAAGACATTTTATTGTAAATGTGCCTCTTTTTATTAATAAACGACCGTTATAAACAGCAGCACGCGTAGCATTCCACCGTAGAAATAGGTTCGATCGACGGAAGAATCGATAAAATGACAGATCAACAAAAGAAATCTGTCTTATTGTCGATTCTGCCGTCGACAAAACCCGTCTCTACGGTGGTCATGCTAGGCAGGCTGGTGTACTCCTTTCGGTCAATAAATACATTTCAACATTTGAATCGATCACAATAGTTCGTGGTTTATCGCGTTTACTGTGTGGTGACGATGAAGCCATTTTGTATGTGACCCTGGCAGGCTTTGGTCTAGATAATTGAATAAACGTAACCTCCATTTTAACTGATAAAACTGCAGTGTATAAACACATTTAATTTTATGTTAAAATGCTACTGAATTAACATAGATTAGTTTTTTCTACAAATCGACATTTTCTTTTGTTCCTGATGTTTTCTTTACGATGATGTGTCTTATGGACTGCGTCATTGGTCTAATGGTCGCATGCTCGACTGTTGAGCATGAGGTCCTCGGTTTGATTCCTGGATTCCCATCAGTAGCAGCCACGGAGGCTGGATTTGTGCCTGATTGATGGCAATACGCTCGCCCCCCATTACATGGGACTTATACATAACTGGCGAAATGTGGGTGTGTTATGCCTTACCCTTTGGAGTTGACAGGCGTGATGTTATGATGATAATGACGACCCGAATGGCGCAGCGGTAGTGAGGCTGCCTTATGTTCTTAGGGTCCCGGGTTCGAATCCCGATAGAAGCAAATGTTTGTGTGATGAGCATGGACATTTGTTTCAGAATCATAGATGTTTATATGTATAATAAGTATGTATTTACAAACAAAAAGTATCTATGTAGTATTATAAACTATCTGGTGTCCACGACACAAGCCTCGTTGCTTAGTGTGGCACCTAGATGGCGCTGTGTGTAATGTCCAGCGATATTTATTTATTTATTATTTATTTAATGAATGTATCCTGACTGGTTTCCCGCAATCACCTGGTAAACATTGTGGTTTAGATAGCAAATACTTATCAAAATCATTTGCTATTATACAAGGTGTAACAGAACCCTTCACGAAGCCGTCAACCAAGCATTCTGAACATCGAACTAAGTAACTTTACGTAAAAATTATTGCTGGGAAATGTCTTTTTTTGGGGTGCAAAATCACGTTTTACGGTAAGACTCAATGTAACGCACTCAAAACATTGTGCTGATGGAGGATGGGTTGAATAGTACGGGGGTCGTAGAGGTTTTTAAAGTAAAAATCTTACATTAAAACATGTATTGAAAAATAAACTTGTGAAAAAGTTGGAACTTTGACCCTCAATACCGGAGGTATACGTAGAGTAACTACGTAGAAGGTTCCCAGGCAATGTTGGGAAAACAAGCGCCTTTCGGCTCCGTTAAAGGTCTTGTTACACCCTTTAATATCTTCATGAAAATTTAGGTTAAAATTAAAATTTAGGTTAAAGTTAAAATAGGTTCCCCCGAAAGCCTTTCTTCTCCTGAAAATGTGGTAATCCTCTCCAATCAGTGCCAAACATATCTAAGTATTTTGTTGTCAATGCTGACAATTGCTTAAATGTCCTCAGTCCATGTGCTATCGACGGATGACTTTGTCCAGTTACTAGGTATATGTACATTTGTTTTCTGGCGCTTCGCTAGCCTTCAATTTTGCATAATTACCGTGTAATGTTGACGATTTCTGCTAACGCGTTTTTAATGCCATGGCTTTGGGCAGTCGCACGAGCGCCTCAAATTATTCACACTACGTTGATTTATATGTTGAGTCGGCGTTAGGGTGTGTCCACACTTATCAACGCGGAAGCGGCTTTAGGGACTATCAAAAGAAATCTAGAAACTAGTCTAATCTAAATCTATTTAAATCTAAAACTATCTCTTACTAATTTAAATCTAAAACGAATCTAGAAAACAACGATTTTGTATGGAGATACGTGCGCGTACGAATAGACGCGGGTAGCTGAACGGATGCGTACGCATCTCCATCCAAAATCGTTTGTTTTCTATGGGCAAAAGATGAACAGAGCTGAATAAGTGTGGTTAGTCCCTTAACCGGTCAGAACTCTATGTCAGAGCCAATAATCGGAAGGTGTCGAGTCGTGTCGCCCGAAAAGAGGCGAATGGCGATGTCGTTTCCACGACAATGAGTGTAGACACTTCCTTATCGTCACTTTGTTGTTACCCAAGCCCTAACGGTACACGACAGTAGCACTAAATGTGTTTTAAAGATAATCTTACTCCATCACTTAAATGGTTTAACTGCGAGAGTAAAATAAAATGCTCTGTGGTCTCACAGTTCTAGAGTCTTACATTTTATAGTGTTCTGCATCGATTGTGTTAGTTCTATTCTTGTATAAGCCGTTGCGCGGCATCTGATTGACAATTATTTATGGCAGACTGATATAGGTGGAACAGGTTGAGGCGCATTGGGTACAATAACACGCTTTGCTACAATTCTATGTTTGTTCTATGTGTCTGGTAGCCTCATCCCTTATGCTTATGTGAACCAATCCGAATCCTCGAAGTGTCACTACACACTTCATTCTTTGTGTACTTCTCAGCTGTCTGCAGTCTCCGTTTTTGTCCACCAAGAATCGCTTACTTATCTGTTTCATCATCATTGCTTTTGTCAACTTTGTTAGGGTCGGCTTCCAGTCTAATTGGATACAGCTGAATAGCAACATTTTAAACATGAGTTCCTATCTGACCTCCAGTTACTAGGTAACGTCGTATACCTTTGGCAAGACTGATTGTCAGACTTTCGAGCTTTTGATTACCCATAGCGACTGTCAAAGATCTACGATTGACAGCCGGACCAAATGCTTAAGGTGGAAGCGCAAGGGTATCGCGCCAGTAACACGTATGTAGCTATAGAATTATAATAATTAAAATCATCAGTACAACCCTCAAAGTTCATTTAACCCTATTATGTAACTATTTCATGAAAAAGTCATTCAACGGGGTTAAATGAACTTAGAGGGTTGTATTGATGATTTTAATGAATATAATTCTGTAGCTACATACGTCTTACTGGCGCGACTCATTTTTCATCAACATACAACCTGAAACAGACCTGAAAATTGCAAAAAAACGTAAGAAAATTTGAATTTCGCGGGCTATACCTTGTGCTTCGTGCATATTGTATGCCGTTGTCTTTTTTGCCGTCTACTACATAATTTAATTAAGCTTTATTAAAAGATTAAATAACTATGTATTTCGGTATATTTCCTTTGTCTTGTATGACAATAAATACTCAAAATGACATTAAATTAATTGTTTTTTACATTAACCTAGATTTTTATGTTATGTGGAGGTATATTTTTAATGATCAAATTAATTTGTTTGCATACAAAACGTTAATTATGTTATGTTTATAACAGTCAGGATGGAAGAAAATCTATCTAGGTACTGATCTGGTTTTTACCTGACTGCCAAGGAAGGGTTATGTTTTTCGCGGCTATCTTGTATGTTTCTTTGTTTGTTTGTCAATTTCTTTATTACCTTATGTTCCAAATGGCTGGATGGATTTCGACGCTTACGGTACCATTAGATTCGTCTCAAAAACCTAAGTGTCTTTAGACGGCGTTTAAAAAAAAAAGAATGTGGCATATTTTTGGCACTAAATTGTAAGTCGTTAATATTTTTTTTTCAACCAGACCTTTCGAGTAGGGTATCAAAATGAGGGAAATTAAAAAGAGATTAAAAATATACATAGGTATATAATACAATTTGTTGTTGGGTTTTTTGATACTTTTAATTAAAATGTTAGGTACTTGTTTTTTTAAATTGATTGATTTCGTTATCATTAAGGTTGTTAATCATAATGCGCCTGGAATCGTCTAAAAATAGTTGATAAAGTTAAATTTTGTTTTTAATCTCTTTTAGTACTTACGTTAATGTTGTTTTCATGATTACCTATACACATGCACGAACATGGTGTAGTAGACCACACGTCAATTACTATGATTTTGAGCTTGTCCAGTGTAGTCGTACTTTATAGACTGAGAGGTCAGCTTGTGCTGGATTTACTATAAAACATTACTGATACCTTTACATACCTGTACATTAGATTTCTTTTTTATCCGTGCTTATTTACATACCTATCCAAGAGATTAGTGTAAGTGCTAACTCTGCCAGAATATTTGGCGATAGCTAGCTAACGTTGGAATTCCTAGCGAACGCATCGCCGGTAGTATTTGATAGACGCCGAGGTCATTGGCCAGACGGAATGGTGAATGAACAAGAAATTAGGTAAAAGGAGATATTGAACTTGAATCTCTGAATAATTTATGAAAATGCATATAAATTTTACATCGTTTTCGCGAAATGTGGGTGTACTAGCTTGTACACCTCTGCCTCACCCTTCGGTCATTACAAACGTGATGTTGTGTCTATGCAGTTTAGAGTGTTTTTTATTTTGGCCATACAATTTATACGCGGACCAAAAAAAAGATGATCGGTTATGAGCTTGAACTTGATAAGAAAATATTAGGGATTAAAGTATGAAATTTCCGATTTGTATGGACGATTTCGTGAAAAGTGATATTTCCATACTAACAATTTTTTTTCTTCTTGGAAACGTCTGAACCGATTTGATGCAATTGCAAACTTTAGAGTTAAAAAAAGCTGCGCTGCAGTGCGTATCTTAAATCCTCAAAACACAGTTTATGACAAAAATATACCTACTTGAAGTAGTGAAACCAATGGCACATTGAAACAGGGGCCTTAATCTGCTATTGCAATAGTGTCAGAATGGTCTATAATTGATTTAATAAGGCCCCTAGCCCACGGCGTATTGAAGCGCGTTCGAAACTTGTTTGACGTGCGTACAAAGAGTAATTCGTCTGCGCGGGGCCTTATTAAATCAATGATAGACCATTCTGACACTATTGCAATAGCAGACTAAGGCCCCAGGTGTTTAGACACACCACCCTATGAGGTAATATGCAACTACGTACAAACAAGAGCTAGTACGGTTGTTAAACTCTAAAAGGTACGTAATTTTACAATTAATCCAATAAAAACGGAATTAGGAAAAAAAATAACTAAACGTCAATGTTACAAACAGAACAAAATATGAGAAAAAATCGGCCATTTCATAGTTATAGACCTATTATTATTCTAGAAGATAAAGAGTCGGCCCACTGTGCTAAGGACAAATTGGATTGACCAATTGATTAGACTCGCTGTTGTTGGTTTTATCACACTCACATAAAATGCTATTATAACCTATGGAGGTGACAGTCAGCCGCAAAAAGATGTAAACACCGTCAAGAATTCATTTGATTATACTATTTTTGTACCATAATATGCATTAGGTCGAATGGACCTGTGGGTCCCGCCTTTGTGGGATCAGTTGACTAGAAAGCCAATATTGTGACAATGTTTAGCTATCTACAATGAAGTCGCTCCATGTGAAATACTGGAATACTGCATCCGGTTAGACTGGAAGCCGACCCCAACATAGGTGGGAAAGGGCTGGGCTAGATGATGAAGTAGCGGGCCTGTGGACGGTGAGCTATGGGCTAGCTCGCCGTCCGTCCGTCTTATGACGATAGGCCGTGTCGACGGCGGCGGCGCGTTCGTGTTCCACGCGCGCCTCAAAGAGAGTCAGCAAACAGGAAGGGGTCCGAAAGGACCAATGCCTGCCAGGGTTGCGGGACTGTTCGAAAGAGATACCGCGGCCCTGGAACACAAAGGGCAAAGGAAGGAACATGGATGGGTTTTAGTCAGTAAAAGTCTGACACTCCCTCCTGCTCAGCCCAGAGCGGGAGGGGTTATTTGATGATTTCCAATCGGTAAAAAAAAAAAAAACAAGATGATGAAGTACCCAGTGTGTTACTTATAAACGTATGTTTTCTGACTACAATTAATACATTAATAATAACTAGCTTTTGCCCGCGGCTTCGCTCGCGTTTTAGTCGGAAATGATCCCACGGGCACGTTACAAATATAGCCTATGGCACTCGGGGATAATGTAGCTTCCTATTAGTGAAAGAATTTTCAAAATCGGTTCAGTAGATCCAGAGATTACCCCGTACATACAAACAAATTTTACCTCTTTATAATATTAGTATAGATAAGTCACAAAGATTACAGACAATGAAATGAATTCTCATTGATGTACATGTAGCTGTATACAGGCAGCCTTAAAAAGTTAAGCATTTCCAGTATAACATATGGCCTCGCTTTGTATTCATTTTCCGTACAATGAGAGATCCGTATTAAACGGTTTTGTATAGCTTGATGGTCGTCGTGCGTAATAACAACGGAAAACTCCGAAAGCACTTGGCTCAGTTTTTTTCCGGTAAAATCTGTTTTGCAGTCAAGTTTTTATCTATCTATTTGGCCTGGGTGAACTCCCGAGCCCCTATAGACAACTTGATTAATCGCTATGTAAAGATTTCGTGACCAGTCGATTTACCTTTAATATGTAAATTTCGTACGTTGCTTGTTTTCTCTGAGTTTAACCACGGAGGCTTATTGCGTCACTTCATCACGTGCCAATAGAATGGGGGCTATCGCGTATGAATTCGCCGCTAGAGGCGCTAGTGTAGCGCGGGGGCACCGAAATGTCAGATGTCATAGAAAGTTTACGCTTTGCGTGCTTTTTTAACACGTATTTTTACAAATATTCACGATTGTGGTCTAGATTGAGCCATTCCTGATTAATTAAGACTTGAAGTCTTTTAAGTAGCAACTTAGAATCTTAATTTTCAGTACTTGGAGAGATAAAATGATTTTTAAATGTTTCATGCTTGCTAATTTTATGGAGAATATTGTATATATGTATATGAACCTGAAGTTTACACTAAGTTTTTATATGTAATAAAATAAACTTTTCATGAAATTATTGGTAGGTACTCTAAAGTATAAAATATAATTTTTGACAGGACTTTAATCGACAGTGGTGTCATCTGGTGAGCTCAAAAACGATAGCCCTCATTAAGTTAGTGTAAGAAATATTTTAATGACTTCTTCCTTTTCTTTTACAGAAATCCTCATGGATTTGGGGATTACGATTGTTCGAATTTAAAGACTAAAACTTGATGTTTTTCCCTCTGTTAGCATGAGTCTAGGGTAGGATATCATTCTATTCTTCTTGAGTTACTAAGACATTAATAGTGACTCACCTAGGTCACTTCACCATTCTCATTAAACAGATATTCTCATTTCCTTTTCTGTACCTAAACCGGCCTCGAAATATCGGGCACAAAAAAGGTCTTTTCCTACAAAAAATTAAAGACTATTACCACGTTTTCTACACATAAATTTAGTGAGAATTCTTTCTCTGTAAGTCTCGCTTTACGATGTTTCTCGATGCTGTTCTCGTTTTATAAATTCATGAACTCGCACTCTTTTTTTCCCATGGGGGTTACACAGAAACTACGGAGTGCCACCTGCTACGATAAAGAAAAACTGCTCATAAAACTTTATATACTCCTTTTGCTTCGTCCACATCATCATGCTGTCGTTTCGCCCATAAAACTCTCTCAGACTTCTGGATCATTCTATAGACCACAATTCCTAACGCCACCGTCTTTTGTTTCCAGTTCTGTTCGAGGCGTGCCACAATGAGCCCACATGCCTCCAGGACCGCGCCGGCCTGGAAGCCATCACGCAGCTGCATCACCAGCTCGATGATGACGCCAATGGAAACGTCGACCTCAGTGAGAGTGATGATGTGAGTAGATGATGATGATAATTTTATTTATATCAACAACCGTTGAACGACCGAGAGGCGTAGTGCAAGGGCTGGTTAGAAGTGGCGCAGAAAATAAAATAGGGAGGCCTTTCCCAGTCGGCGAAAAAATGTCTCCGTAACTGCAGAAAATTGGCTGTCAATATATAACCCTTAATTTTAAAGCGAAAACAAAAGGGGTTCCTTTGTGTTGAGAAAGGTGAACCCGTGTACCAGAACGTTAATGATGTGGTTGATGCCATTTTGAATAATTAACCACTTTTTAAAAATGATAAAAAATGTTCAGCTACGCGGGGTTTATATAAAATGAAGCTCCAGGCAAAACATCTTGCGCCCAACCATTAAATAAAATGACGACACTTAAGGACAGCTTGCTTTGCAAAGGGCAATGGTCGCTAGAGTGAAGTTTTCAACCTTGGTTATAATATAAATCTGTCAAAACCGGACAGTCTAGTAACTAGTTGAAGGCAGTACGTAGGCTTTTAATGAATAAGCAGATGGCAAATAAGAATAAAAAGTTGAACATGGCAACCAATACACCGTGCGAAAAGAACGTTTTCACGGTTTTAAACCAAAAACTTGAAAACGTGCGCCGACCCCAAATAAATTTGGATTATAAGGGCAGGAGGATGATGATGAATGCATATGCTAGCCCTCGTTAGCCTAGTGGTAAAAAACGCGACTGCTGAGCATGAGGTCCTGGGTTCGAGTCCCAGATCGGGCAGTGTTATTGGGTCTTTCCATCAGGAATTTGTCAGTAGCAGCCATGGAAACTGGATTTATGCCCGGTTGATGGCAATATGCTCGCCCCCCTTTAACATGGGACTTAAACATAACTGGCAAAATGTGGGTGTACTGTTAGGCACATCTCTGCCTAACCCTTCGGGAATTACAGACGTGATGTTATATGTATGCCCCACATAGATATGCCCAAAAAGTCACAGATAGGAGCAACTGAAGCAAATCCTACCACTGGGTGCTACTCCTTATTGCCTCAAAACAAAATGGATAGTGAATCTGAAGCTCAAACAGAAAGCATATTATTAGAATTCTATCTGCATAGAAATACTAAGAATAGTCCATAATAAGAAAATCTAGTCTATTAAAACTTCCTCAAAATTGAGTTTACTTTTAATGTCTACAAAAATACAAAAATGTCCTTACCTTTTTCTCGGAAACCAAACTTATCACCTATTTCAGTAACTAAATAAGGAAACCTAATCACAATTTTGCTGCACATACCGTGTCTAGGGCCAAGCTTTGTCCTTGTTTATATCTAAAATTCTTAACCTGAGGCCTCGTGACCTGGCTTTAATTGTTTGACCTGGAATAAAACTTCTGCGATGTAGCATAAATGGGCTATGTGTTTTCCTGAATTTCGTAGGCAAAAAAAAAAGATTATGGGGTTACAAAAGTTCAGTGATCTCCAAAAATGTTTTTGGTTTACCTTTTCAAGACAGACACACAGACAATGTTTTGCCCACGTATCAACCACGCGGTTTTAGGCGGAATCACAGAACGGTTCGGATATTTATAATCTGAATCTGGACTTTCCAGAGAAGTAGACACATAAAGCATGTACAGATGCCAGAACATCAAACTACTACAATCCGTCGATTTTTTAATAGATTTTCAACGTTATCGCTAAAGCATTGACAAAATTTACAAGTTTCGGGTAGCTTAATGTGCTGGCTTCTGTACTAATACGAGATTTACTAGTTCAGACCAGGCTCAAGTTACAAATTGTGTCGTCGGATATCTCCTTACTAATATTGTCAATATCTGTGAGTAGTCTTTGTGAAAGATCTCAGTCATCCGGGGAAAACCACCATCATACCTATTTTTACCGATAAACATCGTTGCTAGTTGCTACACGTACTATGGTTTCAAAGGGCCGCTATAATCACAAAAAACACGAGACATTTCAAGATGTCTCTTCTCAAAGCCAAATCTGAAACGTCTCATGGCATTGCATCTGTAATTCCATTGTTATTGTTGAGCTCTTGCATAAAAGCTTATAATACCACATAATAAAACTTTTCTAACAACCTGTAACTCATGTTTCCAGTTCCTCCGCGAAGAGCTGCAGTACGACAGCGGGTATGAGAAGAGGCAGCGCGCGTTCCATCACAACGATGACATGCACATCTCTGTCAAGGAGCTCTGGGAGGCGTGGCTGCGGTCTGAGGTCAGTTTTGTTTCTATATTTTTGAAAAGTAAAATCTACATAGTATAAAACAAAGTCACTTCCCGCTGTCTGTCTGTCCCTCCCTATGTATGCTTAGATCTTTAAAACTACGCAACGGATTTTGATGCGGTTTTTTTAATTGATAGAGTGATTCAAGACGAAGGTTTATTTTGATAACATTGCACCACTAACCCGTGCGAAGCCGGGGCGGGTCGCTAGTATCTGATAATGGAAAGTACTATGATACAGGATGCAAACAGACTCGTCACATAACTTCCATTTAAGCATTTGTTCAATATCCTTAACCAGAAGGTTTGCAGGTATGTTCCAGAACAAAAAAAAAAACAATCAATGTAAGAACAGATGAGTTTAGGCTTCTTCAATGGTCTTTTTTATACCCTTTACGTATTTGTCTTAAGTTTGACGAATTCCCTAACCTTAGTAACTGGGCATTTTCATGAAGCCTTTGAGTTGCAAATCTTTAAAGAAACAACACATACCTTAGTAATGTTATAAACTTCATTTGCAGGTGCACAACTGGACGGTAGAGCAGACGGTGGAATGGCTGTCGCAGTCAGTGGATCTGCCTCAATACAAGACCTTGTTCCTACAGCACAGGGTCACCGGCGCTACCCTACCCAGGTGACGAATACTATCTATTATCTTCCTATGCGAATCCAAATTCCACACACACACACCCTCAGAGCGCACGAAACACTCACTCCACCGGTGGTCCCACAGTGGGTTCACGTGTTGGATTATGGCTTACTATGTCATTTTGATCTATGGAACCCAGACTTAGTCTTTGACAAATATTCAAAAGTCCGAACTCAAAGTCTGCCAACCTGCAATGGAGCGCAGCATTTTAGACGTCAAACTAACTGACCGTATACCCAACACCACACTGCGCTCCAAAACACAAATTACTGGCGTTGCTGAAAAAGTCGCTAACCTGAAGTTCTCACTTCAGGACTGGCCAAGTCTTCCGCATGCCCAATGAGCTGTGGGCCAAAATATACACTTTCTTGAGCTCTGACACAGCCAGAAGGCGTCGCGGCAGACCTCGTAGAAGATAGCGGGATGAGCTGGACAAACGGATAGTTTTGTATAATTTTGGGATTACATGGCAGTTTCATACTGCATGATTTTAAACTGGGATGTTGTAAAATATCGTAACAGACTTCGTTCAAGTTAAATGGAGCAACTGCCACTCGAGCCCTCCTTATCTAATTAGGGAAAGCTCCTGTCATCATTGTGAACTGTTTACCAACATTATCATTTTACTGACATTTTGCGGCATGTAGAACGTATAGCAAAGACTGACGTAACCGGGTGATCTGGTTTTGCATGAGTATAACGAATGTAAGCGTTGCACTATAGCCCGCTCAAGTTAGACATGCATGGTTACTTTTAGGAGAAAAGTGTTTAGACATTTTTTATAGATAACTAACGACCCGTCACGGCTTTGCACGGGTGCTTATGTTACTCAGGGTGAATGTAGCTTTATAATGGTGAAAGAATTTTTGAAATCGGCGCAGTAGTTTTTGAGTTTATTCATTACAAACATACACAAACGAACAAATCTTTCCTCTTTGTAATATTAGTGTAGATTGTATGATTTACAATTTTAGTCTGACCTATTTTTATGATAAAACTTACCGTTTGGCTAAAAAAAGCAAAAAACCTACTTTCACTACCACGACCTTGAATATTTTTTTTGCAAATGTCGGATCGATGGGGACTTTTCACGTTTCATTTGTAATGGTGTTCCCAACATTCGTACCCATTTTCAGCTCTAATCCAATTATTGTAACCTTACCCCTATTTTTTGAGCTAACTTGACTGGACTATTAGGACTCTTCTGGTGTTGATTCGTTGAGTTATCTGCTTATAATGGGCGTAAAAATATCTTTAACGAAGCCGAAAGGCACTTGTTCTCCCCGTCATTGCGATCATTTTTTTTGTTCTAGACCATACCGGGCAACCTTCTAGTTACGGAGATATCGGAGGTCAAAGTTCCAACATTTTCACAAGTTTATTTTTAAATACAAGTTTTTCATGTTACTTTAAATACCTCCAAGCCCCCTTAATATTCAATGCAACCCTCAGCACAATGTTTTTGGTTCGTTACATTGAGTCCTACCGTAAAACGTGATTTTTGACCCCTGAAAAAAAGTCGTTTCCCTGCAATAATTTTTGCGTAGAGTTACTTAGTTTGATGTACGGAATTCTTGGTTTACGGCTTCGTTAAGGGTCCGTTTACACCCTGTAAGTCAGTCCCTTGCAGTGGCGAAGGTTCCATACAACTCGATTCTTACCGACTTCCCTTTAAAAAATAGCGCAGTCAGTATTTTATAGACAAATATTAAAATCACATCCGGCTTACCTCTTACAAAAACTGACCCTTCGCTACTGGTCCCTTGTTGGAGACAATTGCTCTCAACTACGCATACATCCTGACACAATACAGTCAGCAGTCCTGTTCTCCAGCTACAGTCTCTCTATCAGGCATATGGTCATACCTCTCTAGTTTAACTGAAACATAACATAGAATATGAAATATAACATGAAACATAACATAGAATATGAAATATAACATGAAACTTAACATGAATAGAACATGAAATATAACATACACACTGCAGTTCCAGATTGATTATCCAGAAGTCTGTGTAGTATATTATTATTATTTATTTATTTATAACCAACTTTGGATCATACGATTTAACTAAATCAAAAATTATCAATAAAAATTGAAAAATTACTTTAAATTGAAAAAAAAAATACAATAATATTTTAGTTGTATTACCCCAACATTTCGCCAGTTATTTGAGTTCCATGTAATTGGGTACGAGCCTATTACTTGTACCAACTACACTATAATTTGTACAGTATTGTGTTGTTTTTATTATTTGAATTAGCCTGAATATGAAGAATATGTATATATTTTTTTGTGTCTTCCTTTTGTCTCAGTTATTTTTTAATTATTGTCTGGCAGTTTGAGTACTTTATGCGGCCTACGCGAATGCCTTATCTTTGATATTGGTCATCGTGTCGTTGAGCTCTTTATGAGTCGAGCTACACGATAACTGGCAAATGCATGCACTGACTGGACAAGTCCACTCAAATCTGAATCTGTGGTTCTTTCTTCAAAAGTCCATCTCAGACACTATAATCTGAATGGTCCTCATGTGACTTGACCAAGATTATGTCTGGACTTAAAAGAGACTGTGATCTCTGCGTTTGTTTCGTCTGTTTCTTCTCAGAGCACTCAGGCACGAAATAAAAGCCACATCTAGTTTTAAAAAAAACTGTAAAAGTGTTGGTAGGAACCAATTCACAAAATAAATTTCATTACTCATTTATAGTCTGGGCTCAAATGGCCGGACCACGGGCTGTTTCTGATAAATTCCTAATGGACAAAAACCCTCATAATACTACCCGATCAAGTGATGGAATCCTAGACCCCATACGCTCAGTAGTCGTGCTTGGGTCCACTAGACCAACAAGCCAATTTTAGTCTTACGTCTATCTTTGTATCTCCGGCGAGTTGATTATTTTCGAATAACCCTATTTATTTCCCAACAGATTGGCAGTAAACAACATGCAGTACGTGAGCAACGTGTTAGGCATCAAAGACCCCATACACAAACAGAAGCTAGCACTCAAAGCCATGGACGTCGTGCTCTTCGGGCCCCCTAAAGGTAACGTGCATTTCTTGGATATTAGAATACATCATGGATGTCTTAAAGTAAGTTAGTTTAAATGCCATTGTAATGAGGGTGCTGTTGGTAAATATTGTGAAATTGTCTGTGAATATTGTATTGAAAAACATAACCCTCCTTCTGGCGCAGTCGGGTAAAAAACTAGCTGTGCCTGGCATGCAACAAGCAACCATTGCAATACACCTTTTCTACCTACCTTCTACCTTGCCACTACCAACGCACTACCTACCCAGTACCTACCCACTACCTACCCAGTACCTACCCAGTACCTATCCAGTACCTACCCACTACCTACCCAGTACCTACCCACTACCTACCCAGTATCTACCCACTACCTACCCAGTACCTACCCACTACCTACCAAGTACCTACCCACTATCTACCCACTACCTACCCAGTGCCTACCCACTACCTACCCAGTACCTACCCCACCTATTTTTTCGTTCCGTAAGAACCTACAAAGTACTAGAAAACATTAAAAAAAGATGATCGAAATCGGTTTTATAGACAAAATGGCACTGTAGTTCTAACAATGGCCACGAACAAAAAGAACTATGTTGCAACATAAAGGCATGATAAATATAGCGAGTTGTGATTGGATTAAATGGACAAAATAAGGGCTGTCACGTTAGTACCTTGGTGTAGTGGTCGCAAGCTCCTGCTCAGTATGATGTCTTGGTTTAGATTCCTAGGTCGGGCAAAGTGTTTTTGGGTCGCTGATGCGGTCAAAAATTCCTGATGATATCATCAGCAATTTCTCTACACATACACTTGATGATTTCTAATTAGTGCGTGCCCGGTTTCAGTCCCCTAGTAAAACTGGGTTTTTCCGGGTTTTACTATGGGGCCGAAACCGTGTTTCACATGCCCTATTCCTAATGGTACATCGAGAATTTCTCAATAGCCCGTAGTCGGTATTTATGCCGATTGCCAATAGAATCATGAAGCACTATAATAAATATTGATTTATGTTGTTGCATAACCCAAAGTAATTTGTCAGTGGAATAGTATAAACAAAAAAAAATACATACACTCGAACATATAACCTACTCCTTTTTTGAAGTCGGTTAACAAGAGCAATTTACAGCAATTTACTTGCCAGATTGCTCACAAAATATACTACGCGTAGGCAATTATTCTCAACTATCTGTTGCCCGCGGCTTCGCTCGCGTTTAGGTCGGAAATGATCCCACTAGCACGTTGTAAATATAGCCTATGGCACTCGGAGATAATGTAGCTTCCTATTAGTGAAATAACTTTCAAAATCAGATCAGTAGATCCAGAGATTACCCCCTACAATCTCACAACCACCACGCTCTCTCTACCAACAATCACTGCTTTTTTTCCGCCTGGCTAGACAAAAATTGTCATAATTCGGCTAATATGCATGATATCATTATAATTTATAGCCTATAGCACTCACGAATAATGTCGCTTTCCACCTGTGACAACAATTTTTAAAATAGGATCATAAGTTCCGGAGATTACCCCCTACATACAAACTTACAAACAAACTTTACCTCTTTATAATATTAGTATATATTGGCATGAAAACAACTATTTTTGAAATGATATCATAACATCAATATGACAGTCAGTTACACCGAACATAAAGTTCCCACGGCTGGGACACAGGTCTCCTCTCTATGAGAAGGAATGGGCTATAATCCACCACGCGGGCCCAGTGCGGGTTCGTAGATGTCACATGTCTTCGAATTTTTGGTTCTAGGACATGCCGGTTTCCTCACGATGTTTTTCTTCACCGTTTTGAGAACAGTGGTGATGAAATAAATTACACAAATTAGTGTGCCTGTCTGGGTTCGAACCAACGACTTACTGCTTGTAAGTTGGGGCCGCCACCACTGTGCCACCGTTGCTCTCGGAATTAACTTTTTCGGATTTACTTAACGCAACCGGAACACTATCAAAATCTTGACTTAGAGAAACAAACGGAAACGAACGTCTAAGAAACGACTGCGATTTCACAAATTCGCCATTAAAACGTTAATATCAAATACACAATCCACTTCGAAAACCACATCTTTATATTTATTTTAAACCGGTTTCCCATTATCTAATACTAGATGCTGATGAAGACGATAGATCAAGGGAACCGGTTCTTCAAGTAGCCTCATCTATACTAATATTTTAAAGAGGTAAAGTTTGTGCGGTTGTAGGGGGTAATCTCTGGATCTACTGAACCGATTTTGAAAATTCTTTCGCTAATAGGAAGCTACATTATTCCCGAGTGCCGTGAGATAATTTCCGACCAAATCGCGAGCGAAGCCGCGGGCAACAGCTAGTCTTTGATAATATAATTTGTACTTAAACCCGTTGGGCTTCGCTTGTTCTTCGTTTTGTATTAATGAAGATGATTTACTTATTATTGTGCTATGTGACATCACGCCTGTAATCTCCAAAGAGTTAAGCAGGGGTGTACCTAATAGTACACCAATATTTTGCCAGTTTCGTTTTAAGTCCAATGTAATAGGGGGCGAGCCTATTACTATCAACCGGGTACATATCCGGAATCCGTGGCTGCTACTGACAAATTCCTGATGGAAAAAACCAATAACACTAGCGGACCCGGGAGTCGAACCCAGGACCTCATGCTCAGCAGTCGCGATTGCGACCACTGGACCAACGAGGCACTCATTATTATTGTGTTGTCCAGCCTTAACAAATAAAAAAGTTTGTGAAAATTTACAACAGATTAAAGTCGTTCATATAAAGAAATATAAAATGCGATTTCTGAGGCCTAGGTGGTCGATAGATGGTCTAGGTGCGCGTCCATGAGAATCGAGCTAAATGACGTGAATTGGCAGTGGCATATATGTCCAGCAATTGACTGCTAAAGGCTAGCGATGAAACCAAAATGTTTAATAGCCTTGATCACGAAACAACAAAAAAAACATACCGACAGGCAAATACAGGTTTTTAAAATAACTTGTTATCATAATTGTAATAGACGTTTGAGTTATGTCATCTTGTATTTTGTTAAATTCTGAATTTTATTACTAACCGATTAAGGGGCAGAATAAAGACATTTATTATCTTAGCCTAACCCCAAATGCCTAATGTCATGGTCAAGAAAACATTTATCTAAGAACTGCTACACGCATATTCGAGACGGCACATTTGATTGTATATTTGTATCCATGTTGTTGTATAGCCGTTGGTCCCGGCTGTCATCTGTAGATCTTTGACAGTCGTTACAGGTAGTCAGTGGCCCAAAAAGTTAGACAACCAGTCTTACTAAGGGGTATCGTATTACGCAGTACTAACTGGGTTGTGGAGGTCAGAGAGGCAGTCGCTCCATGTAAAACACTGGTATTCAGCTGCATCCGGTTAGACTGGAAGCTGATCCCAACATAGTTTTGAAAAGGCTAGGCAGATAATGATGACGACGTTAATCGAATGTGTATTTATGAAACAAGAGAGCCGATCCGAAGCACAGCAAACAACCGAAGTGCAACCTTCGATGAATTCAAACTCGGCACAATTGAAGCAAAACTGATTTTCCCGAAAGTTTATCTATTCAAATCAAATTAAATCATTTATTTGCTTGAATATGGGTAGGTACACGAGGTGGTACATTAAACAGAAGTTCTTTATCCATATCCTACCTTAACAGGTGTGCAAATATCTATTACAATAAAAAATCCTACATTAATCGTTACATATTTAACTATAGCAAATATTATTATTTCCTTTATTCATTAAACTACATATTATTTAAATTTTTAAATATTCTAATATAAAACAATATAAAAAACATTTAAAAATATAAAAAATAGGAGCCCCCCCGCATCGGGAACAGGGTCCGAGCTACCGATGGTCAGGGCTCTTGAGAGAGAAACCTCCTAACAATACGCGCCGTGTCCAGAAGTACTGCTTTCTGAATCAAGCCCTTGATCCAGCTGCCAAGCGAGAGCCTCCGCAGATGTGGTTCTAGGCTATTGGCTATTAAGCCATTTGCCGACACGACTATCGGCACAATGACTGCTGTACTCACGTCCCACAAATGTCGACAACCTCACGAGCCAGATCTAGATACTTGAACTAGCAAAAATTATTATTAGGGTATTTATGACATTCATTAATTATATAATTGTATTTCTATTACTTAACTTACAAAATTATATAATATATTACCACTTAATCAGTACATAATTCCGAACCACTTAGAAAAAATCTGCTGTTCCATAAACGGGGTGGAATCACCGAAGCGAGCCCTAAATAAAAAACAGCTGTTCCCTACAAAAGTGCAAACCTACGGTCAAAATGTATGGGACTGCTGATTTTTCTTAGGGTTCCTTACCCAAGGGGTAATGTACTGATTGTATAGCGGGCTGGTGTCCATAACTCCACGTCTAAGCGCGTATTTTACCCAAGGGGTAAAAACGGGACCCAGGACTAGGACTCCACTGTCCGTCTGTCTGGCTGTCTGTCACCAGGCTGTATCTCATGAACCCTGATAGCTAGACAGTTGAAATTTTCACAGATGATGTATTTCTGTTGCCACTATAACAAACTAAAAACAGAATAAAAGTAACCATTTTCGTGTCGGTGTGATTCCACCCTGTATTTTGACCGTATTGCATTTTTGTAGGGATCTGCAGTTTTTTTTTAGTTTCTTATGAGAAAGTTCTATGTGTATAGCAAGCACCATTCATGGTCTCTCAAAACGGTGAAGGGAAACACCGTTAGGAAACGGGCATGTCCTCGAACCAAATATTCGATGACGACGTGATTCGGGCCGGCGGTGGATGGCGTAGGCCTTTGTCCCAGCAGTGGGAACATTATAAGGTTTATTATGCTATGGTCAAGATAAATTGCTGGTTTTCCACACTTGGCTGACTGTGTATCATTTAGGATCCGAATTTGTTGTTAGACGGAAGGTCATTTCTGTTGATTTTCGCTGCAATCATTAGATGTTTTTGCCAACCATTACTTATTAACCATTAATTATAAATCTATTCATTCTTCTTCAAATGACCGTCATGCTTGTAATGAAGGGTAAACAAACAAAAGGTGTATGTACTTTACTTTTTTATTTAGTTCACCATCATTATAAGCAATTATGATTGTAAATAATAGGTAGTAAGTATCTACGTTAACGTTATATATGGTACAGTCAAGAGCGTAAAAATGTACAGTTACACTTTTTTTTGTTTCGGGTGGGAAATCATCAGACTTGTACTGACTAAAACCCATCCGTGTTCCTTCCTTTGCCCTTTGTGTTCCAGGGCCGCGGTATCCTTTTCGAACAGTCCCGCAACCCTGGCAGGCATCGGTCCTTTCGGACCCCTTCCTGTTTGCTGTCATCTCTTAGAGGCGCGCGTGGAAAACGAACGCGCCGTCGACACGGCCTGTCGTCATAAGACGGACGGACGCGGACGGCGAGCCTGCCCAAATGTCCATTACTCACCGTCCACAGGCCCGCATGTATAGGTAGTAGATACACTTGGCGAAGTTCAAAAACTTCAAAAGCTATTTTCTCCTAAACTATTGATTGAAATTATAACGGTTTAGGACAATAAGGGAACAGTTTCTATTTGCCCCCCCCCCCCGGGGTCTCTCCCCCAAATATAATTTTTTCTTCAGTTTTCAGAATGATGTACTTACTGAATACGTGGTTAATCGTTTTAGCGTTGTCGGTGTCCTTCCACCCTGTACAGTACATTAGTAGTGGTCTTGATTATACTTTACTTTTGTATGAATATCTGCCATCATCATCTTTGGCAGCCTTATTCCGCGCACTGCTGAATATAGGCTTTCTCTCTTTCGTGCCATTCTTCCCTGGTGTGCGCGAGCCTCAACCAGGTCTGGTCTTTCCCGCTATCTTCTGAATATCAAAATAAGCAAGCGTAGGTAGTTGATAAGTACCCACGTTACGTACTCCACTCAATTCCAGTAACATCGACCTTGTAAAAACAAAATTAATATTTAGCCAGACAGTGTTTATACTCGTACAATACACTGTTTTTCTTCTTGAAGTTTTTATATTTTTTACTAGCAATGATTCAGCGTAATGGCAATTTAATGGCGAAATATCTTAAGAATATGATTGTAGGTAATAAGCTAGTTTGACGATGTTACACGACAAGTGTTTGGGAAAATACTATTTTAAAGTATAACGAAAAAAAAGAACGAGTGAGTGTAATTCACGACACGTCGCCTACGTACATTTTGTATGAAAACGTTTTAAAGCGGCGTCATCCCTGCGCCGCGCCTGCACCTTTCGCCGTTTCTGTGTAATTCGCGCCTTAGGTACTAGAGTTTTATTTATTTATTTATTTTGGTTAGCCAACAATTGTTTACACAGGACATTTGAAATCATACTTGCATAATAGTAATTTTATAAGTGCAACAATTACTTACAGGCTAACACAACATGCACCAATTATGGTTATCTTATCAATTATTATATTTATATATTATTATATTAAAGGCTATTATAGTATAACTAAGCCGAAAAGGATACTTACAATTTAAATCTATTAAAGTTTTTTGGTATTTGCAATACTATCAAAACGACTTTTGCTCAATAATTGTAAGAAACGGTGTGACTAAAAGAGTGATGGACATGAATGTTGATGGATGGAGAGGGAGAGGAAGGCCAAAGAAAAGATGGATGGATTGTGTGAGGAATGATATGAAAGAGAAAGGAGTAATTGATGCCGTGACGTCAGACAGGGGAGAATGGAAGGAGAAGACAGGACGTTTGTGAGACTATGCCATTCTTGAATTCTGTATTGTCATATGAATATTGTAGAAAAATCCATGATTGCAATGCCAATTCCATCCCTATATTATTTCTTAAGATTAGTTAGGGTGGCCCGTTAACAATGGTCTAGCAGGAATATTTTAGAAGACTAGCAAAAGGCTTTCCAATATACTTACCCGTGGATGTATGAATAAACGCGGCAACGGTCCTTACCAGCGATAATTTTTGCGTTACTAGTTTGATGTACAGAATGCTTGGTTGACGGCTTAGTGAAGGGTACACCTTGTCTAACCCCCTGAAAGGAAGTTTCAAATGCAGCCTGATAGTACGTTTTAGAAAACCTAATAATAACACCAAAATTGCAATACCAACCTAATAAACAAACCACATCAATAGAACCAACATAAAAATAAATTGTATAGCACCAGCACCATGGCTCGTTGAAGGTCAGTCATAGTGCAAAAAACATTTCATTATGTGCCCGATAATAGATCTACGGCCATTGTTGTTCACTGATAAGGTTTAGTTCATACGTGACGATTGGCTTGCGACATGCGACAGCTGTAGCTGAAGTGGCAATGTTTGAGGTGTCTGGTGGACTATTTACATGTTCTTCTCAAACATGCTTGGAAATTTGAGCATTATTTTGACAACCTTCTTCGAGATAAATCGAAATTGCTGTACTGGCCACATACATACGACCAGCGGCCGGCAAAAGTTGTATGAAAATCCATATCTGTCGTGTTTAGCGGCCAAATAAATTACATAGTAAACTCATATCTGTCGTGTTATTTAAAAACGGAACGATCTTTTACTCTTAAACATGGCAACCAAGGAGGTAACTTATCAAAGGTTTTATTTAAATTTCGAATTAGCTTGCAAATAGAAAACGGTTTATTGAAAAAAAAAACAAATGAACTCTTCAACGCCAGAAAAATATTATTGTTTGTGTGCATCATTGATTTTGAAAAGTAGTTTTAATTTCCTCGCAATATTTGAGAAAAATACTGTACAAGCCTTGGCCACAACTAGTCATTGATGGACCTACGTAGGTATGTGTGCCTCGGCTTCGCCTCTGCCCACATTTACACGTTCGTCCATCAATGCCACTGTTGCTGCAGTAATGTTAGTACATTATTAATTTAAGCAGATATAGTACATTAGTAATGTACTATATCTGCTTAAATTGAAATTAATTGCCCAGAAAATTAGATTTACATATAGTTTTTGTCATGGGCAAATTACTGTCCAATCATCTAGGTGATAATAAGGCTGATTGCCTAGTGTGCACCGTACGTATACACCTACAAAAGACTTACCAACGTGCACTGGACCTGCGTGATGGATATGGCCCACTCTCTCTCTCAGAGAAGCATTGTGACCCAGTGGGAACATAAGAGGCAGAAAATGATTCGTGGAGGCAGAGGATCAAATTAAGCTGGTTTTTTTTTCTAAATAAAACGAATGCCAGATTTGAGTCGGTACAATCTATGGCAGGTTATATCATTTTCAGCCATAATTTGTTATTATTTATTGAGGTTTTGAAGCACGATCTAAGAGCTGTCTCTCATGAGGCCGTCGGCATGTCGCAACAATATTTTTTCATAAATTTCCCGCCTGTCGTCGTGTCAAAAAAACACAGAAAATAATTTGCCATCCATTCTGCCGCCATTGTTATCATAATAACGTTTTGTTCACGCGTGACGACTGTTCTATACGACTTTATTTGCATTCAGTGACCACCATATACATGCGTAATAAAATCAGCTGTCTCATGTCAGTATGTCTAAGTTGTAGAATGTAATTATTTATTCATTCATGCATGAATCACTAATTTATCAATGACCCTTTTTACTATGCAGCCTTTACCAGTGAGACTGAGAACAAACATTTGTTAACCGGACCTGGACAAGTGAGAAAACTTGGCACAGTTTTGCAACACACACGCTTTAGTTTGCCTTTACAGTTCAACTGTACAGCAAACCTGTCAGGTACACCCTAGTGTGTATGGCTACCCTAAAACTAACATGCTGCAGCTGGGAACGGCAATTTTATTGACGCGAAAAACAAACGAGTTACTTATATCGATTTTTTTAAATCGATTACGTCGATTCGACGTAGGTTATCTATCTAGGGTTAAGCCGGTATCAGTATCAGCCGGTATCAGTCAGGTATTCAGTCAGATCAGATTAAGGGCGTGGAAAGGTATCAAACAGAAATGCGATAATAACCCTGTCTGGGTTACTTTCGCATTGTTAGTACTAGTATGGATATGGAAACTAAAGCAATAGTCTGGACCTTTCAATATCCTATTGTCTCCTGATTGTGATCAGAAATAGTGAAAAAATCAAGTATTACGGTTATATTCATGTCACCAAAGGAATATATTAGGGTGACCTAGCTCAGACTAGAAAATACGGAAATTCTCAAATTTAAAATCATTGATTTCACGTTGAACTTAAATTACATAAAATAATCAAAATTTCCCAAAGAAGCATTTTTTTATACTCATTCACTATCACAATGACACAGCAGTATGAAATTCGCACGCCGCGCGGGTGCTCTGCCTACCTACTGTTGCACGGTACGATAGTAATGAGACAAAACAGCGTCACGCAACTAACAGCTGATAGGACAGAGGCGCTCGCGCGCGAATTTAATACGGCTTGCTACATTCGCAAATCATATTTTGTTCAACATAAGGCTTGACACTGACCCGCAAATAGCTAAAAACTTAAGAAAATTTGAATTTCGCGGGCTGCCCTGGCGCTTCCCCCTTAAGGTGGGTGCGCAAGGGTAGCCCGCGAAATTTAAATTTTCTAACGATTATAGCAATTTGCAGGTCAGTGACTAGTTGTATGTTGATGAGAATATGATCGCGCCAGTAACACGTATAGAGTTACAGAATTATAATCATTTGAATCATCAATACAGCCTTCCAAGTTCATATAATCCCAAAGTGACTTTTTCATGAAATAGCTATTGAATGTGATTATATGCACTTGGAGAGCTGTATTGATGATTTGAATGATTTATAATTCTGTAACTCCATACGTGTTACTGGTGCGATTCATATTTTCATCAACATACAACTTGACACTGACCTGCAAATTGCAATAAACTTGAGAAAATTTAAATTTCGCGGGCTACCTTTGCGCTTCTTCAGTCTCACTAGGAAGTACTGATGGACACTAAAATGTCACGCTCCGTTTTAATATATAACTCTAAACAACACAATTTCAAAGAATTCACAACACAATTTCAAAGAATTCACCACTGTAATGATCCGTTTAGCTACAAAATTATAACATGTTCTTGCATGAAGACAGTGTTGTATGATTGTGCACGCACGTTGAACATTGTTTTTGAAGTCATTACAAATGTTTGCCTCTTTTTGTTGGTTCCTTTTATATTTGCCAAAGAGTTGTCGCCTTTGGTCGGCGATAGACGAAGATTTTTCGCGTTTTCCTTAAGTTCGATTTGAAAATAAATCGGTTTTAGTGTTTGGTGATATTTTTTTGGTGTCTGTGAAAAGTGTGTTGCCAATATAACTGCTGAAGACGGAGGATTCAAAGTGTTTTAGGTTGGGGCATTTATTTTATAATCCGAAATTATGATTGGATACACAACAACACACAACAACAATTATACACAACAATTACAACACAATACAACAATTATAATTACAATTATTATTATTACAATTATGATATTGTTTGGAGTGTAAGCAAATATTTAGCTATAACAATATCATTTGGAGCTTGATACTCGTTTAAATGACCATAGTTTTACCCTGTCAAAGAAACTAGACATGATGCTATTTGTTGCAAAGTTAAGGCAATTATCAATTACACAAACGCCAGGAAGAAAAACCTGTTATTAATGTCTTTTTTTTAACCAAACACTATAATTTTTTGCATTCCCAAATATCTTGGTTTTTCCTTATACAAGCACAAACAACTCTATCGGAGTTTTTAATTTACTTCAGAAACGATGCATCATATAAATGCGGTCATTGGCAGATCGTAAGTAGCGCATTATTCAATTAGTTATATTAGGTCTCCGCCCCACTAATAAGTCTTTCAGACAGTATTATCAAAGTCTAAGATTATGAATCATATGTTAATCAGCTGTATATTGAGTACTAGCTGTTGCCCGCAGCTTTGCTCGCGTTTTGGTCGGAAATTATCCCACGGGGCACGGGCACGTAATAAATATAGCCTATGGCACTCGGGGATAATGTAGCTTCCTATTAGTGAAAGAATTTTCAAAATTGGTTCAGTAGATCCATAGATTAACCCCTTTTTTTTTCTTTTTTTTTACCGATGGGAAATCATCAAGTTACCCCTCCCGCTCTGGGCTGAGCAGGAGGGAGTGTCAGACTTTTACTGACTAAAACCCATCCATGTTCCTTCCTTTGCCCTTTGTGTTCCAGGGCCGCGGTATCTCTTTCGAACAGTCCCGCAACCCTGGCAGGCGTCGACCCTTACGGACCCCTTCCTGTTTGCTGACTCTCTTTGAGGCGCGCGTGGAACACGAACGCGCCGTCGACACGGCCTATCGTCACAAGACGGACGGACGGCGAGCTAGCCCATAGCTCACCGTCCACAGGCCCGCGATATATTACCCCCTACATAAAAACTTACAAACATACAAACAAATTTTACCTCTTTATAATATTAGAATAGAAGTATTGACTAGGAATGCCTATAGTGGTCCAGTACACTATCAACTCGCACTGTGCTCGCGTGGTGGGGAGGACCAAGTCCCAGCTGTGGGACAATTAAAGGCTGATGATGCTATAATATAGGACAGTAGGCCGCAGTATTCATAAAATCAGTCTATGGTAGGTTTTATTGAAACTCCGTACTACGCTACGCCAGCTCAACCAGCCACAGCTCTAGTAACGTACTGATGTGCGGTTTTGTATTTTAGTGGTATGAGGAACAGCGTCTGAATTTACTCGTCCCTGATTAAAAAGGAGGATCCGGTAGACCACTGCGGAAGGTGTCCGGTAGACCACTGCCCGACGGTTATAGTCGAGGTTTTGCTAATGTTCTTAACTCGCGGAGAACTATAAAATAGCGCGATGCAGGATTTCGATCGTCATAGATGGCACTACAGTACTTTTTCGTATTTTTTATTTAAGCCGCAATATCAAATACTGATGATCTGTTAATAGATTTATTAACTAGCAATTCAAATAACATTAAGTTCTCCTTATTTTTTGTCCTTGAAGATTCTATACATTAATACTAATTTTGGTTAGGTACTACTTAAGATTTTAGTCATTTACCAAACTGTTTGTGTATCGCCTTTGTACCTACTTTTTATCAATTTTATTTAATTAGTAGAAATAAACGACCAAAACTTGATTTACTCTGTCATTTACAAGTAGTAATCAGTTTTAATATAAAGATATTTTATCCTGTAGTGTGTCCATGATTTGTAATTACTGGTCCAAGAATCTTGATACATTGCCCGTTCTGCCAGAGTGGTCACTAAGCAACTAGGCTACTTGCTACTGAAATGTTGTTTTGTCTAGTAAAATTGTTGATATTTTGTCTGTCTTGAGTTTCTAAATGCCTAATACTTCAACTTCCTAAAAGATTCATAAGGTAATTTTATCAGTAAACACGTTGAGTTTTGAAAAACGGACATTAATCAACGAAATTAACACTTTGTACCTAGCAAGAGCAATACATCCCACAAAACTTAGCAGCTTTAACTAACAATCACCGTTACATTTTTGTTACTAGATCCAACAATAAAAATAGATTAAACGATAGTCTATGGTTTGTGTCGCAGAATGCATGGTACGTAATGTCAGACCGCAAGTTATTACCACTTATAAACGTGTTATTACTAGAGTCACCACTTAAGACTGTTTTCCGAGACTGTCCCACAAATATCGGCCTGAATTATGTTGAGCTTTGCCCTCCTGAAGTCCTTGATTGCTGCCCACTCGTCAATAATGAGTTGTGATGATATTTGCGCGTAGTGTCTATTTTTTACTTAGCAACAAACTATTCAAAGCGATACACAGAAAAAAACTTACCATCATCAATTCTTTGAAAACATGTTTGGAAGTTATTAATATAAATCTGTGTTTTGAGTGTTTCTTTCATTCGTTATATTGTTATGTAATCGTTTTTCGTATTTATAAAGATTTTCCCATTTCAACCGATTAAAAAAAGAAATAGTTTTTTCTATTATTCTATGTATATTAGACGCAATTGTTTATGATAACAATAAATTGATAAAGCATAACTAGAACTTATAATCGCGCCTAGCTTTACATTATGTACTTACATAAGTACGTCCAATGCAAGTGATTTTCAGGTAAACACTATCTTAATCTGTTATTGCAGAATAAGTTACTATGTGAATATCGTAAGGGTCTGAGGTTCTTATTTCACACTTAAGCTCACTGAACTCGTAACAAATCTTCGTCTCATTAATAAAATATCTGTATGGTCGCATTTATATAACAGCATTGTTTTAAAACCTACAATGTGTGGGAAGTGTGAAAATTAAATGTTTCATGCTATGACTTTATCGTCTTTAGTCGCACAAATTTCCATGATATCATCATGTTTGACAAACTACGGCGACCGTGACGCGTTACGTACGTTACGCAAAAATTACTGTGTTTTTTTCTCAAACATCTTGATTGGGAAACACATAATATATGCTTTCAATTTCATGCCACGTTTTTTTGCATCAATCACATACTTTTTTTTTTTTTTTTTTTTTTTTTATCGATGAGAAATCATCAAATGACCCCTCCCGCTCTGGGCTGAGCAGGAGGGAGTGTCAGACTTGTACTGACTAAAACCCATCCATGTTCCTTCCTTTGCCCTTTGTGTTCCAGGGCCGCGGTATCTCTTTCGAACAGTCCCGCAACCCTGGCAGGCGTCGGCCCTTACGGACCCCTTCCTGTTTGCTGACTCTCTTTGAGGCGCGCGTGGAACACGAACGCGCCGTCGACACGGCCTGTCGTCATAAGACGGACGGACGGCGAGCTAGCCCATAGCTCACCGTCCACAGGCCCGCGTCTACGGTGGCCGGGGGCCACCACGTGGCCCCCGACGCCCGGTGCGTCTCCCGCGGCGGCTGGGACGTGAGGTTCTCTCCCTCTCACGTCCCGCCACCTCCTTCGCTAGCATGACTGCTTCGCAGAAGGAGGTGACGGCGTCCCATTCCGTCTCGCTCCGGACCATGGATTGAACCAGGGCCGGACGCGAGAGGTCGCCGCCGCCGATCGCCGCTACGAGGACACGGCGTTGCTCCGCCCAAGCGGAGCAGACCTGCACAGTGTGCTCCACCGTGTCCTCCGGTCGATCCTCGCAGTGGTGACACCCGGGCGTTTCCTCCCGCCCGATTAGGTGCAGGAACCTCCCGAAACAACCATGTCCGGTGAGGACCTGCGTCAGGCGGAAGGTGAGGGCGCCGTGGCGCCTCTCCAGCCACTCCTCAAAGAGGGGACTTACCGCCATTATAGTGGCGTGCCCTGCACGGGGTTGCGACAGTCGCTCTCTCCATGTCGCCATGAGATCACGCCGGAAGTCTGTCCGCATAGCGACAATTTGCCGCGGCAGCGGAGTTTCCCCCCGGCGTAGTGCCTCCACGCGCCACTCGTGCAGGCGCGCGAGGACTATCGCCTCCAGATCCCATGGCGGCAATCCGGCAAGGAGGCTCGCCGCCTCGCCGGAGATCGTGCGGTACCCCCGGATTAGCCTTACGGCTACCACCCTTTGGGGCGCGTTCAGATAATGGGCGGCTCGCCGCCTCAAAGAACGCGCCCACACCGGGGCCCCGTAAAGGGCCATGGACCGCACGACCCCCGCGTAGAGCCTCCGGCAGGAGGCGTTTGGACCCCCCAGGTTGGGCAAGAGCCGCTTGAAGGCAGCCCCGGCCCGTTCCAGTTTGGGGGCCAAACGTCGGAAATGCTCCACGAAGTTCCACCGGCTGTCGAGGACGAGACCTAGGTACTTCAACGTCGGCTCGACGCCGATGGGAACCCCTCCCACCGTGAGCATGGATCCCGACGGTGGCGCATTCCGAGGCCCATGAAAGCACATGGCCTCGGACTTGTGCAATGCCACCTCGAGACCCAATTGCCGGATCCTCTCCGCGACTATCGCAACCCCGCGAGTCATCAGCTCGGCCGCCGCCTCGTGCGACCTCCCTTGCGCCAGCACCAGCGTGTCGTCAGCGTAGCAAACTACGCTGACGCCGTCAGGGAGGTCGGCGCGCAGCACCCAGTCGTAACCGATGTTCCACAAGGGCGGCCCCAGAACCGATCCCTGTGGAACACCGCACGACATCTCTCGCCGGTTCCACTCTCCGCTGCAACCAGGGTAGATGACGTACCTGTCCGTCAGGTAGTCCCCGACCACACGACGAAGGTAGGTCGGCACCCGGTGATACCGGAGTGCCTCCCTAATGCAGCTCCAGGGCATGGAGTTGAAGGCGTTGGCGATGTCGAGAGACACCGCCAAGACCACCCCACCCCGGGACACCGCATCCCCCGTCGTGAGGGCTCTCACGCGCATGATGGCGTCCACCGTCGAGCGCCCCCTGCGGAAACCAAACTGGTGTTCCGCAAGATCCGGCCCAATCCCCGCCAGGTGCCCGGCGAGGCGGTTGGCAATTACTCTTTCGAAGAGTTTGCCCACCTCGTCGAGCAACACAATGGGCCGGAATGCGGACGGAGAGTCCGCAGGGCGCCCCGGCTTCCGGATGAGGACCAGCTTCCCCGTCTTCCAACGAAGCGGGAA
This sequence comes from Eugnorisma glareosa, assembly GCA_947578425.1. Taxonomy (NCBI): domain Eukaryota; kingdom Metazoa; phylum Arthropoda; class Insecta; order Lepidoptera; family Noctuidae; genus Eugnorisma; species Eugnorisma glareosa. The sequence continues at coordinate 8,862,636 of OX387960.1, read as the reverse complement.
CTGGCCTCTCTCCAAGCATGCGCTTAGGAGCCCCTCCAGTCGGGGCCCGAGAGCCTGCAAGGCCAGGACCCAGGCTTTGCCAGGTAAGCCGTCGGGTCCTGGGGCGGCAGTTTTGGCCTTAAGCCTGCCTACCGCCACTCTCAGGTCTACCCCAGTCACCTCTGGAATGTCGTCATCGTCCTCAGAGTGGTCCGCTTCCGGCACCGCAAGTGGCGGAGCCATGGGCGGGGGAGGATGTTCCCCTCGCGAAGGGAACAGAGCGCTCACCACGTCCTCCATCAATCACATACTTGAGTAGCGTATAAACGTGTCGATGTTTCTAAGTAATACCACGATATAAAATTACTCAAATAAGCCTTTGAAACACAAGTAAGAATTTCCTGGGAATTGGTTTTTTTTTAAATCAAATAAAACGTGACGAAAAACACTCCGTAATCAAAATTTGAATTAAGGAAAAACCTGAATCGCTTAAAAGCTCGTGTCAAAAGTAGCGTACAATACGGTTTTTTTTTTTGTCAATGTAACAGGTATGTCTCACGTAAAATCAAAACGATGGTGTCAATAGCGTTACATCACAACTTCAAGAGCGATTTAGCTTCATTCAAACTTGACTTTAGTGATCGGTAGCTGTGACAGTCAAATAGTTTTTTAAATAAACGCAAAAATAACAGTTATTTTTCCAAGTGATATTTGACAATATGACTAAAGTGCAATATAGTGATTATTAATGAAGGAATAGTGCATATTTTCCTATAATAACAGTGAAGTGATGAGTCATTTTAGAAACAACGTGAATTGATTGCTACTAGTATGTAATAATAAATGTTTGAGACCTGGATCGCAGTGTGTGCTTCGTACGGTGTTTACCTGGCTTTTAATGGGCGTTATGTGGATTTGAACGATGATGGTAAAAACAAACTTACATACCTACCTTCAGTAACTATAACAGTAGACTAAATCATTATTTCTTGGTTGTTTTGATCATACTACCGAGATAAAAAGTATCCTATGTGTTAATCCAGGGTATAAACTATCTGTGTGCTGAATTTTATCCATATCTGTTCAGTCGTTTTTGCGTGACAGAGTAACAAACATCCATCCTCACAAACTTTCGCATTTAAAATATGGCTTGGCTGCTCCCTAGCGTACCTTGCTGCTCTGCTACCCTGGGCATCACCCATGGCGAACACAACACAGGAAGAACCTCTGTCACTAAGCGCCAGTCATTATCACCAATTTCTTCTTCTTATCGAATCGATGACTCGGATTTTGTCCAACCAGTACGTAGCAACCTGGACAGCTCTGCCTTTGCCTCATTCAAGAGACCTGGATGGTGCAATTAGTTGTGCATGACGGGCATGAGAGAAAGTGTGGTATTTCCTGTGTTGGGGCTCCACACTCGCATTGTGTCCGAGATCATCATGATCAATACCATCATCTTCTTGCCCATATCTCTATTTATTTGAAGTCACTGCAGCTGGTCTTCTTCTTCCATTCTTCTCTATTAACCACTCGTATGTCGAATATATTATACACACAATTAAAAACCTATTGTGTCTCGCGTAGATCTACGAATATACGAAGGGTTAAATACTCGTGGAGGGTATTATTTTACATCGGCATCATCATCATCATTTTCAGCCGAAAGACGTCCACTGCTGGACATAAGCCTTCCCCAAGTGTCGCCACATTGACCGGTCCCGTGCGTCTCGCATCCAGCGGATCGAAAATAAATCGGCATATACCAATTGTAAATAGCCACTTGTGAAGGCTATTTTAAAAGGCGTACTATACATAAGGAATAAGGAAGATAATATTATTTTGGACATTTATTTATTTCCATAATATTAATATTAAATATTATTTAAGTGCTATTACTCGTTACTGCTATCACTAGGAGATAAAGGAATGCCTAAAGTCGCACTGTTGCCTAGTGGTACTCACAAGTCTGACAACAGGCATAACTTACCAAAAAAAAAAAATGAAAAACCCTGAAAAGCAAAAACAAGCACATTTTAAATTTAACAAAAGTTGGAAGCAGGCGGGGCCCATCTCTACAAATTAATAAAATTATTATAAATATTTTCATATTACAAACAGACACTTCGTCTGTTTGTATTATCAAAATAACAGCTTTTCACTGAATGCATATGAAAATATATACGGCAAGTATAACAAAAACACATTTAATTCAATTTTTGTCCGTCTCTCTGTCGGTCTGTTTGTCTGTCTGATTGTTCCGGCTAATCTCCGAAACGGCTCGACCGATTTTGACGGGACTTTTAGCAGATGTTTTAAGGCCTAACTTTGGCTACTTTTATGTTAGAAAAATGATAAGGAATATGTGTTTGACACATAACTCTCCTTTTTTGCTTTGCCGCAGTCGGGTAAAATAAAAAAATTGATTTTTGTTCAAGTTCACGAGATTTGGGTACGTGATCAGGTTTTATGAAGCCTAGTAATAAAATGCTAGTCTGATCCATAAAATTTTATTTTAGGCGAGAACCAGTCTAAAAAATCTTGTAATTAGCCAAACTGGATTCCTATTCTTGGCTGTAAAACATGTTGTTGTGAATAAGCGTTTGAATTAGTTACATTCGATCACTCATGTCATAAATGATTTGTGTGGTACAGTCATACAGTGTAACTACGCCTGCCATTACAAAAATAAAATGCACGCGAGTATCCATATTATTAAAATTAAAAGAAGAAAATGGGGATTATTTATCAAAATCGAACGCGTATACAAATTTTCCTGTCCATGCTATTAACTGTTGAGGAGTTATCTCGTGAGGAGCCGATCCTGGCTGCAGGATCAAGCCATGTCTGTCATAAAAATGTATAATTACCAGAACCAAAAGTGTGGGCTAAATTTCAGCTCAATCGGTTGGGGGGTCGGCAACCTGCGGCTCGCGAGCCACATGCGGCTCTTTGGATGTGAAGCTGCGGCTCTTTAGTTCCTTAAACAAATATAATTTATTTTATATAAAAAAAACGTTTAAAAATTGTTCTGAATCGATTAACGAAGATTAGTAAAAGTAAAATAAGAAGCCAAATAACAAATGAAAATTTAGAATCGTGTTTGAAACTTAAAACAACAAGACACGAGCCAAATTTATCCAAACTTTCTAAAACCATGCAAAGCCAACGCTCCCATTGAATTTGTTTGCTCAAATGTATGTTACTGTTTTTTTTTTTTTAAGTACATGTTACATTGTTTATTAAAGTTTAAATTTTCTACTTGAATAACCATGCAAAGCCATCGCCCCTATTGAATTTGTTTGCTCTATTGTTTTTATTGTAAGTACAAGTTAGTGTTGTAATTAAAGTTTTAATTTTTTACTTAAATAATAAGTGATTATCTAATAATACCATATAAATAAAAAGGATATTATCTGATTTGTTGTGAAAAAACATTACTCAAATATTGTTTTTTTTTTCTCAAAAAACTTTATTTATGCAAGTACCTACTATTTATAGCTGCCAATATTTTTTTTTGTGACTCTTTTAAAACTGAAATTTTGTATTTAGTAATTTTTGACTCTTCCGACTCAAAAGGCTGCCGGACCCATGTGTGCTGGTTGGAACTGGTTTGAAATTCAGTTGCAAGATTTGACCTATACATACTAACAAACTAACAAGACAAGTTAAATAAAAGCTTTAAAAAATGCAACAGAATGATGATTCTCTCTGTCAGTTACCTTTTCACGTCTGTGAAAGTTGACAACGACGCAAATAGCTGTCAAATATTTTGAATGAGAAATCAATATTACCGTATTATATGATGTTATATCGCTCTATGTTACACTACAGTTTTGGTTTTGAATTGCAAATACAAATAGGCCCACCAGGCATAACACCCGTCTGGCCGGAGGACTCGGAGGATCCTCCCGTTTCTATGGGCGATGAAGAACTTTAACCCTGTTCTTCATATAATAGATAATTTCCGACCTCCACTCAATCAAACCCGAGGGCATAAGTTAGTTACAAAATATACACGAGTAGAGAACAAACGCCATTTACAATTTATTGTCATAGGTTTTCCTTCTTCATTTGGCCTTTATTCAAAGTAATTAAGGTAACCTATCGTTACAAACTGTTCTATTTTACTTTTTACGGTGTACTTAAATTTAATTTGATGTATAGGTGCTTTTGTGAATGAGGTAAATGATACTGAAAATGTTCTAAACTGTATCGCTTTGCTAGCATTTTTTGCATACCTGCCTATACGGGGTGTAAGAGACACCAACGCGAAAACTATGTACAGCCCAACCAGCAAAACCTTATTGTATAGCAGCCCATAGAACGTTTTTCAAGAACTAATTAGTGTTAGTGAACGGTTCTATAAAAGACCAAAGAACGTTTACACAACCCGGATTTGGCGCAGATATAGCGTTATTCGCTGATATACTAGTTCTATAGCAGCTTCGGCGTACCATTTTTGACCGGTAAAATTGATGTTACTCTGCGATATATCACCAAACAGTGATGTAGTTGTAACGCGTAACGCTGTTATTGTACTTTTATGTTATGTAATAGTGATTGTGGTGCTTTTACATTACTATATCACAATAATTCGCTCAATCATTCATTCTCATTTAGTTCGTGTGTTGATATAGTGATTGTGTTACATTCCTTATTTCACCAAACAGTGGTAAGTAATTTTACAATATTAAGATTTTTATTATGGCGTCCATGCAGTAGTAAAATGCGCTAGTAGTAGCGACCCAGGCAGTGAAATAGAGTTGCGATCACAATTTTACTGACTAAGTAGGCACAGTTTAGTACGATATTTTTAATGCCCCTCTCAAATTAGTGAGTTTTGTTTAAATTAAATTAACTTAATCGAAGACTAGTTCCATAATTTTCCACTATAGAATAATAAGTGTAATGTTAGCGACTACAGGCCTTCTATAGTACTATTGGGAAAGTAGTGACCGCCATTGTGATTAAATAAATTAGGGTTCCTTTGAAATCATAATATAAACAATTCTCGTAGATAAAATAACCCATCTTTTTTCTTTATCTTTTCCAGTGTCTTCACAATAAAAGAATTTGCGGCGGCTGTGTAGCGGTCGCGTTGTTCGGAACTGTACCTTTAAAATTGAGTGACGTTTAGAATCACGTACCGACCGAATTCATAGTATATTTTTGTGATGTCTGATGTTCCTTCCACCCTGTATTGTTGATTATTTTTAATAATTATTTTATGTAACTGACTAGGAACAGAAATTCAATTCACTTTTTGATTTCAATTCTGTTGAATTGAATTGTGAACAGTTTTTCTTTATTTTAAAATAAAGTACTTTTTTTAATTTGTAAATGTATCTTTTATTACAAACATCATCATGCAGCTCAGATAATAATCAGTTGTACTTCTTAGAGCGTGGTGTGTCATGTCAATAGCCCAATTTTTCAGATCATCGCATAATTGCTCGTTTTTATGTTCTCGGTTTTGTGTTCACTTTAGCGTTCAGAAGTTCTTTCATCTGTACAGCTGAACTCCATATCGGCACTTAAATCATTTACTATCTCTTTGCTGGCTTCTTTTCTTCTTTTTGATTTTTTTAAATAGAATATTACTTTGTACGGAACCACTTTCCGCACTTGCATTCTCGATTGGACTTTGATTGCTAGCAGTGGTTTTATTACAGTGTATTAAAGGTATTTAAAACTCTGTTACATAATAATTCTGCGCTAAATAAGTGTCTTCGTGACCGGTATAAGAATGTTAATAAACAGCGATTTAAAAACTCTTATAGCTTAAATTTCACACATAAGGAGTAACACCGAACCCAGCTATATCACCAAATCGCTCTAATTTTGAGGAGGCATGACTATTATGACACTATGTACTATAGCAGATACATCAAAACACACAATATCACAAAAACGTCGTATTCTTGAGTTTCAATAACCATTAATGAGACAGGCCTATAGTGGTAAATTGTAAACTTATATAGATTAAATAAGATACAAAGGGGCAACGATCAGCAACTTTATAGAACTAAGTAGTTGTATACATGTTTTTATTAAGCCCTATTTAGTACTTTTCTATAACGGTTGTATAAAATGGTAATGTAATTGTTTACATCACTAACTTATAGAACATTTTTGCTGTATAAGCTTATAGAGCAAAAAAGTCTTGTGAAACACCTTTATACAACATGCTCTCACCATAGACACCGTTATATCACGTTTACAAAACTTTTTTGCGAAATAAGCTTTAGTTATAGTACAATTTTGCTGGTTGGGAGGGACTCAGAATGATGTACTGATTACGTGTTACGTGGTAATCGTGTTCGCGTCGGCGTCCCTTTCATCCTGTATATACAGGGTGTAATATAAACGCAGGACGAAACAAAAGTTGTTCAGTTCCATGGTCCGAGAGACCACACGGGAAGTCTTGTGTTTATTCATGTTACACCTTTTATAAACTCACGGCTTTTCTCCATGGGGGTAAATAGAAACTAGAGAACGCCACTTGCTGCTATCCTTACATAAGTACCCCTTGTAGAAAACATAATTGAATTTACAAAAAATAACGCTAGCGACATCTATGATGTAAATTAAGAACTAAAATTCTTCATCGCGCAATAAACGTTATCCGCGAAATAAGGACAAATACAACAATCCGACTATAACCGTTGGGCGCTGTCCTCCCCCAGCGATACTCTAAGCCGAGGCTCGTAACCCGGGGTGCCCTTAGCGTGCAATCGCTTAGTTTGTAAGTTTTATGCCCCTGGCTGGAGGACTTACCCTCAATACACCCACAGGATGGTTCGGTTAAGCAGACGACATCTTTCTTGGTTAACCTGCGAGATCGATCAGAAAAAGTTAAAAACTTATGGCAGCCGGGTTCACTAGACACACCACCCGTCTGGACGAAAGATCCTACCTTTGCAATTGGGGATGTGGAACCTTACACCCTATTCTTCATATCCCTTAACCTTGTTTGATATTTTATTGAAATCAATAATCTGTCCTGTAGGTAAGCCCTGTAAGTCGTAATATGTTTTTATCAGCAATAATGTTTCATAGTGGATTATTATCGCTAAATAATCTGTACAATATCACCCAAAGCTAATTAAAGGGCTACGCCCTACATGACCATGAATGGTATATTTTATTTGTTTTTGTCCATGTAGGCGACCTAGTGTTTGTGTAGTCGACCTCTTAGTTGCTGTACCACCCTGTAATGTCACCATCTGAATAGCCTTCTCCCAACAATGTTGTGGTCAGCTTCCAGTCTAACCGGATGCAGCTGAATACCAGTAATTTACGTGGAGCGACTGCCTATCTGACCTCTACAACCCAGTTAGTACTGGGTAATATGATAACGCTTGATAAGACTACCCTGTAATGTAACATTCCAATATTCGATTTTGAGCATAACGTTACAAATAGACAATATAATGTAACAAAAAATCCAAGATACGCTTTTGTATAGAAACCAGGCGAATGTTCCCGGTGACGGAGCGCCTTAAGGTTGAAGATCACTTGAACATCATAACTTCAAGGTCTATTTTTGTTAAGATCAATGTGACATTTTCAACCGGATGATATTTCAATTTACCGAGTTTTTTTTTTGTCAAAAGTGCTATATAGCAATTACCTGGTCGACTGCACGAAAATAATTTCATTCATCCCTACAGCTGTGAAAACTATTTGAGATTGATTGCGCCTTATATCGTAGCAGTATGGGCGACTTTAATAGTATAACTAGTGGACGTTTAACTGTATTAGTTTACCTTCTTAATTAGGATATATTAATAGTTTAACCAGTTTGCGTACTGCCATATATTCACAAAAAAATTGGTAATGATTTTCGCGTACAAACATATAACCTTCAAATGTGGATTCCTCGTGGAGTATCAAAGCGTGAAGTATTTATAGTGCTATTAATGTTTTTACTCAATTGTATTTCAACCTTTTTGATAGCCGAGAATGTGTGTAACATACATAACATGACCCCTGTAATCCCCGAAGGTTAGGTAGAGGCGTACCCAATAGTCAACTACATTTCGCCAGTTATATTTAAGCACCATATAATAGGAGGCGAGCCTATTGCCATCAACCGGGCACAAATCCAAACTCCGCGGCTGCTACTGACAAATTCCTGATGGAAAAACCCAACAATAACATTTACCGGCCCGGCAATCGAACCCCGGACCTCATGCCCGGCAGTCGCATTTGCGACCACTAGACCAACGAGGCTGTCAGTCGTGGCAGTCGAGAATTAGGTGTAATTTACCTCATCATAATAATTCACACAGCTTGTAGGAAAATAATTATGTCGATTTACAACATTTTGCGGTTTGATCTCACCTTTAGATTAGCTGGATGACCTCCTCGCTGTGACCTCTAGCATTGATAGCACAAGTACCTGTTGAAAGCGTAATTATTTGATAACGGCCTGGTGGGATTCTCCATCAGAAAAAATTATATATTTTCACATAAACTTTTATCCTCTGTTTAGGGTTGAATTTCATCTTCGTTTTATAAAAACCTCTTCTACAAAATTTAAAAGTACTAGGCCCTTATTTTGGCGTTTTTTTTTTACCACCTACCCCCAAGGGGGCCGAGAAATACAAGTACATTCGCGCGCACTCCCGACTGATATAGGCATTCCGCTATTCCCGGCGGGCCCCATCACCAACTGCGGCCTGCCTGTCTGTTAGTGGATGAAGGCATGAATGTAAAATTTTTGTTAAGTAAATCTGCGCTTCTCATATGTTATTTTTAAGGGTTCATGGACCAATGAGCGCAATCCAATGTGTCTTAAGTCGAACTTAGAATATACTGTATCAGCTTTTGCCCGCGGCGTCGCTCGCGTTTTCGTCGGAAATTATCCCACGGGCACGTTGTAAATATAGCCTATGGCACTCGGGGATAATGTAGCTTCCTATTAGTGAAAGAATTTTCAAAATCGGTTCAGTAGATCCAGAGATTACCCCCTAGATACAAACTTACAAATTTTAATTCTTTATAATATTAGTATAGAAGTATAGATTAGTATAGATAAGTTTTTAATCTGACATGGTCACTAAAATTTTCACTATCGTAAACATGGTAAATATCTTTTCAGAGTTAATGATAAATGTTTGAATATACTGGATTTTCAAGACCAATCTTAAACTAGACTACATACAACGTATGTAATATAGTGGGGTAGTGGCTAGTGGCCATAGTTACTGGTAGATAGTTTCTAGGCAAGATAGCAAGTGTTAAAATGTCACCAATTGCGTTGATTAATTTGTAGCTTGTCTCATCGACGGTTTTAGTAGGGTTGCTCGTAAAGTGATAACACGAGACCACACAGAGTCGCCACAGTTTTATGGTATTAAGAGGTCCATTTGAATTACTCTGAATTCATACCTTACAAACATCAGCTATTCCATATACTGACCGTTGGGTATCGCACTCATAAGTGGAATGTCTCCACAGACGATGGTCCACCTTCCATATTGCGATGCAAGCCCTGACACGATCTTATGACTGCATCAGCAAGCGAAGTTCGCATAACTGGATTTTGGGCCAAAAATATTTATTGATAATTTGTCATCGACACGCTAAGAACAAGTTGAATATATGATTATTTTTAATAAATAATCGACGAAGAATAACAAATCTGATGAATCTGGCAGCATGTACTGAATACCTTTCTCTCATACCTGTTCTAAATAATCATTGGCAATGCAAATTCATTGCTTTAAGGTGCAATAAATCAGACTTAATTAAAAAAAAATAAAAAAATTTTGCTTAAATATGGGTAGACTCATGGATGGAATAGAGCTCTGGGCCATATCCTATCCAAACAGGTGTGCAAATTAGCACATACAATAATTTAAATTAAAAAAAAAAACATGAGGAATTGGAATGTCAATAATTAAAAATAATAATTAATTAATTATTATTTTTGATGATCATTATATTGCTAAATCTGCCATGGCCTAAATCTTTTGGATTCTTTGAGTCAACTTGTCCAGAGGTGGCCAACAGAAATTTGTAGACTGAAAAACTATTTCAATTGGCCTCGACATTAAACTTAGATTGTACTAGATAAGGAATTAACAATTTAATTCAATTAGCAGTCTCAACAATATAAGGTTACCTACTTGATATCAGTTACATTTGTCTAGATTCTAGACTAGATCTTTAGACGTCTCTGGTGTGATCGGTCAATTTGTCTCACGAATGAATGTAGCAATTATTTTATCTGTCGATATGACTACGAAATTAGTCAACCATATTCACCTGGACTAAAAGATCAAAAAATATCTCAAGATTGTAATAGGTTTTTAGCCCAAATACCTGGTGGCTTAAGTCTTGCAAAAAATCCAAGATTGTGACCGTAAATTGCCCAATATCATGCAAAAAGGGGAGCAGCGGTGGCCCAGTGGTAGCGGCCCCGACTTACGAACAGTAAGTCGTGGGTTCGAACCCAGGCAGGCGCATTACTTTGTGTAATTTATTTCATGACCACTGCTCTCAAACCGGTGAAGGAAAACATCGTGAGGAAACCGGCATGTCCTAGAACCAAAAATTCGAAGACATGTGACATCTACCAACCCGCACTGGGCCCGCGTGGTGGATTATAGCCCATTCCCTCTCATAGAGAGGAGGCCGAGTGTCCCAGCAGTGGGAACATTAAAGGCTGATTATGTTATGTATGCAAAAAAAAAACTCGCCGGATGCATAACCTATTTCTTTTTTTGAACTTGAACAATAAAGTAATAATAAGCCATTTCCTGCATTAGAATATAGACCTCCATTGAGAATATAGACCTCCTGCAACCATATCCACAAAGACCTTACTCACAATCCAACAGATTCCCGCAACCTTCAGGCATTCTATGACGTGTTATAGCCATATATATCATAGTTCTATAGGAGGGATAGTACTATTCGTCCTGTATAAGTCCATCTTTCTCTCTTACTGAAAGCTTAAATACGTCATATTACGGCCTCAGCCCCTCAGGTCGTCTTCTACTTTCTTGCTAAACCCCATTCTTGTGCACCCAGAAGGCAGTAGATGGAAGGACTGGCTCCTCGCGTCGCTGCTGCTGGGCGCTGTGGTGGGCGGATGGGCGGCGCTGCGGGCGGGCCGCGCCAGCCGTCACCAGGTCCAGCGTATGCTGCGCGACATGGAACAGCTCCGGAAGGCGGAGATGGCGCTGAACGATATGCAGAAGGAACTAGAGAAAGCGCGTTTGGAACAGGTAAGTTGGTTACCTTAGTTAGCGGACAGAATTAACTTGATAACAATAGCGCCATCTATGATGCAAAAGAAGAACTAAAAATCCTGCATCGAGATATCATGATTATCCGCGAGTTAAGCGTAAAAACAAGAACCCGACCATAACCGTCCGGAAGTCGCCCACCAGATACAATACCCGTTTGATTGAAGGGTCCTTCCTTTTCTAAGGAGTATGAGGGACTTTACACTCTGACCCTCACACCCCTAGAATATGACTGAAGAATACTTGTTCAGTTTATTAGTCAGTTATTAACTGATGTGATGAAAAAGAAGATATATTTGTCTAAATAAATAAATAGCAAAAATAATTCAACTACACGTCCACATTTCAGCTTCGAGACATTAATTTGGGTGACCAATTGATGTTCTTTTATCAAGCTCCCGTCAGTCGAAGTCGCAGTAATTGAGACACTTAGCGCTTCGCCACAGACATGTTAACGAACTGCCGTTAACTAATGGTTTACTACGACCTTATTTGTGTATGTTGTGTCTCATTAATATTGCTAATGAACTCATAACTTCAGTGCGTCATTGCTGAAACCTTTACCGTAAAATGGATGAGTTTAATTGAAACTTCTTAAAAGCAGTGAGCGAAATAGAATATAATAATACTAGCGGCCCGTACCGTCTTCGCACGCCTATGTTACTCAGGGTGAATGTAGCTTTCTAATGGTGAAAGAATGTTTGAAATCGGCGCAGTAGTTTTTGAGTTTATTCATTACAAACATACACACAAGAATACAAAAATACAAATCTTTCCTCTTTATAATATTAGTGTAGATAACTTCCTGCATGTTTTGCCTGAAGGGATAGACCGCGGTGTACCTACTACTTAGGGCCCAGTGCCCTCTTGTAACCCAAGTCTATCACCTAGCACAGGAGTCAGGGACTTCACACAATTTTGTAACCAATTTCTTAATAAAGATTATTGACCTATAGAACACCCATATTACGCCAGTTTTATTTAAAGTCTCATGTAATAGGAAGCGAGCCAATAGCCTCTAACAGAGTACAGACCATACTCCAGGCCACTACTGAAAAATTCCTGATAAAAAAACACGCGACCACTAGATCAAAGAGGTTGGAATGTAATGAAAAATCTGAATTTTATTTGGGATGACTGAAGTTTGATGTAATAAAAAAAAATAAAAAAAGTGTGATTTTCGACTGTTCAAGTAATCTTCGCTAGAGCTGTTGGTTTTTATAACTTACACAATGTTTTGGCGCGTCACAGGTTTTACCAACGTTTTTATTAATATAATACTTTTTATTCAGTAATAATAAAACAATTCTAAGAAACAGTAATTGGTTTCAGGCATCATGTTGTATGAGAGAGCGGGTCAATCGTGTTCTTGCGGTGTAAATCTTATAGTATGATTATGTGTACTGTATATTCGGGCTGGTGGCCGGAACTTCTCGTCGTCCATAGCGGGGTTATCATCATTGTCCTGCACGTATCCCATGCTACTTGGGGTCGTCGCAACACGCGTCTATAATGGGGTATTTTGGGTTATTTTATAATCCCTTGGGATTATAAAATAACCATGCTTGCATAGTGGCTGTGGTAACCATAAAAAATCACGATGTTTGGAAATTCCAAAATCAAAATATTTTATTTCATAGGCCTACATGAGCACTTCAAAAAAACGTCGACAAAAAGGTGCACGGTTCGGGTTGGTCGTTTACTATGGCGAAGAACCGGCAAATAGGGCATGGTATATAAACTTATAATGTTTTTAAAATTGTCCTCTGAACATTTCTAGGAGAACGTGACAACAGAAAAGAAGAATTTGGAGAAGAAACTAAGAGAGGCAGGTGACACACCGCTTCTTAACTCTGCGTCATCAGACCTTGAGGTGACGCAGCTGAAGGCGGAGATAGAGGTGCGCTAACTACATTTTTATTTATGCCATAGGTTATTTATTTAACACAAAAGCATAGAATACAGAGGCGGAATCCATAGGCAGAAACTAACAGTGGTAGATGAATCTGAAAGTTGAGGAATTCATTTTATTTTCGTCTTCCCAGTCATAATGAAAAACGACAACGAACGACTGGTTTAAAAAAAGAATGTCAACGGACAGATATCGCCATTTAGGGAAACATTCATAGGCACAAGATAACAGAATATCGTTGGCGTCAGCGCAGGACCTTGTAAATGCACAACACTCTTTATTATACAGGAGAACCTAATAACTGTTACAAATATCACCCAACAAGCATGTCGAAGGTCCTAGATTTTTTTGTTTTACCAACCGCGTGTGCTGACCAGCTATCTCAATGTTTTGCCGCCAAATGGCAGGCTATATAATTTATATATTTCGGTACAAGGTCCTCTACTGACGCCGACGATACAGTAAATCGAAATTATACTGTACTTTGGAGAAAAAAAAGTTAATTTCCCAAACTAAAGGCTATGAATGGGACTGTGTACTAACGAGTATACTGACGGTCTGGAACTTTGCACCCTTATCCCCCAAGTAATAAGGTTGAAAACTGATCGACCGTCAGTGAACTCGGTATTACATGAAATGCCCCAGATATATGGGGGCATTTAATGTAACAGTTGATTTAATTCATGTTTTGTGTGACGATTATCGCCTGTGTGCCAAGTTCTTCAAGACCAACTTTCAACTTTTATAGTGTAAAAATGGTTGGTTAAATTGGTTCTGGAAGTACAACTATTATGTGTAATTTCAGTACAAAATGGTGTAAAACAATGGTGAGACTGCCACCATAATTATATACTGTTTCGTGGTAAAGTGATGACTTGAAGATTTTATTTGTTTCGCTGTTATTTAGTTTTCAAACGTGCTGTTAAAAGTCATTGCAAGTTCGGAATGTATTTATCAAGCGTACAAGAAGTGGAATTTACGTAAAACTGAGTGCACCGGTTCTTCGGTTGCATTTGAGCATAAGTGCCAAACCTTTACAACTTTCCCTCTCAGATTATAAGTAACTATGACATCTTAAAGCATGAGTAATTCTAGTGTGGAAAAGAGACACAGCTATACAGGTCGTCTAGCGTCATCTCTTTGTCCACACTGGAATTATTCCTGCTTTATGACCTCATGGTAAGCCACCAGATGTTGGATTTCACAAGCATACATCAATCATGCCAATTTAAACCTTATAACAAAGACATAAGAGTCACACAACACGCTCCAAATTGCATTACCTACCTACGAAAGGCTAAAACTATTATCTTTTATATCCAGATGCTACGCGCCGAACTCCGTCGCGCAGAAGGCGAGTTAGAAGACAGATGCTGGGCTCCCCCTCCCGGCTTACAGCAATGGCTACAGATGACTCACGAGGTCGAGAACAGGGCTTACCTAAGGAAGAAACAACAGGCTGATATGCAGCTACAGCAGGCTAGAGAAGCTGTGAGTATATTCCAGTGAACTATACTACAAAATAGAGGGTGTAACAAGACCCTTAACGAAGCCGAAAGCCACTTGTTCTCCCGGTCATTGCGATATTTTTTTAAGTTCTAGTCCATACCTGGGAACCTTCTAATTACGGAGATATTGGCGGTCAAAGTTCCAACTTTTTCACAATTTTTTTCTTAAATACTTGTTTTTAATGTAAGATTTTTACTTTAAACACCTCCACGCCACCGTACTATTCAATCCATCCATCAGCACAATGTTTTGAGTGCGTTAAATTTGTGTCCTACCGTAAAACGTGTTTTTCCACCCCAAAAAAAAGTCTTTTCAGTGAAATATACTACAAATTATACTACGAGCCAAGTTAGGCGCACGCATATACAAGGTGTAACAGGACCCTTCACGAAGCCGTCAACCAAGCATTTTGTACATCAAACTAAGTATCTTTACGCAAAAATGATTGCTGGGAAACGAATTTTTTTTTTTGACATGAAAAGTCACGTTTTACGGTAGGTCTCAATGTAACGGACTCAAAACATCGTGTTATTGTGGAACTGGTATTTAATATTATTAAAATAAAACTAACATAATCCATCTCTTTCATTGCAGTGCGAGAAACTCCGCAAGAAGCGGTCCAGCCTGGTGGGCGCGTTCGTGTCGACGCACGGCAAGTCTATCGACGACGTCGACCGCTCCATCGTGGAGGCTCGCACGGCGCTCAACGAGGTCACGCAGGAGTTACAGGTATTTTATTATTTTATACTAGTACCTGCCGAAGTCGTGGTAAAACTTCGACTTCGCCCACCTTTATAATCAGAGACTAGCTGTTTCCCGCGGCTTCGTTCGTGTTTTGGTCGGAAATTATCCCACGGGCACGTTGCAAATATAGCCTATGGCACTCGGGGATAATGTAGCTTCCTAATAGTTAAATAATTTCCAAAATCGGTTCAGTAGATCCAGAGATTACCCCCTACAATCTCACAAACTTCACCTCTTTATAATATTAGTATAGATTATTCTTAGGGCATGTCCTAAACGGGCCTGTGGACGGTTAGCTATGGGCTAGCTCGCCGTCCGTCCGTCTTATGACGACAGGCCGTGTCGACGGCGCGTTCGTGTTCCACGCGCGCCTCAAGGAGAGTCAGCAAACAGGGAGGGGTCCGTAAGGACCGACGCCTGCCAGGGTTGAAGGACTGTTCGAAAGAGATACCGCGGCCCTGGAACACAAAGGGCAAAGGAAGGAACATGGATGGGTTTTAGTCAGTAAAAGTCTGACACTCCCTCCTGCACAGCCCAGAGCGGGAGGGGTTATTTGATGATTTCCCATACGAAAAAAAAAAAACAAAAAAAAATGTCCTAAAACGATAAAAATCGGCAAATGTGACGAAGATAATGTAAAAAATAGCCTTTTATTCAAACGATATTCCGTCAAATTTGTCTATTTCAGTCGTTTTGGTTCAGGCACAGTACGATGAGCTGAAAATCAACGTCGCATAACATCCCATTGTATTTTTTTTTTCAATTCTCTATCATTCATAATGAGTTTGTTTTTTGCGATGATACGCTCGAGTGCACTCATCATTGCGTTGTCACTGAAACTAGAATCAAATAGGAACAACTGACGATTACAATAAAAAGCGTGAACGTTCTGTCAGATGCAATTCTTTATTTTTTGATCTACACTGTTTCATTGTCATTAAAGTGAGTTGTCAGACAGCTCATTTTATGACGTTGTAAGTTGAATTTAATGATTTTAATCTTTTTAGTTATATGAAAATATCAATGATAATAATGTATGTTTCCAGGAGCGCATGCACAGATGGAAACAGATCGAGCGTCTGTGCGGGTTCAACATCATCAACAACAACGGCCTGCAGTATCTGGAGACTGCCCTCTACAGGAATGCCAATGGACGGCCTACAGGACGAGGTACATATTGTAGCATTATTCGTGGAGAAAACCTGGACTTTTGGTTCACTAAAGTTTTGCCAAAATCTTGGGTGTTTTGTTAGAATGCAGCCCGCATTATTCTGGTTTGAATTGATCAATATGTCAGGTTATTTTTGTTAAATTCTTGTTCAGATAATCCTTTTATTTATTTCAAAAATTATTGACTGGAGTCACTGGAAACAGTTTGTGAGTAAGACTAGATATCTACTTTAAAAAAAAATACAATACCAGTCGAGAGGTGTATATATCTGTAATAATTCCTTTTGAATAGTACATTTAAAACACTGTACTTTGTACCCGCACCCGGGTTTTTTTTAAGAAGGTTTCTTATATTCCTTTGTAACCAGAAAAAAACTGGGAAGAACGGAATCTACATATTGCTTCATTTTGCTCTCAGCTCTCTCTCACACCAAGAGACCTTCAAACCCCACTCTCGTTCCAGGTCGCATGAGCAGTTCTCAAGACGACCTAAGTATCGGCGACGACGCATCCATTTGCGGCTCAGGTAAGAACTACGACGAGATGTCCCTCTTCCACGAACACGTTGAGTAAGCTCGCTAACGGTACAGTAGGTGCATTTGTAGTGTTGTTTTATGGTTTTATAACTGGCAATAATCATGAAAGTTGCACTCAAATACGGATACGGGGAACACGAGTGTCGAATACAGCACTTTTTAAGATACTTTTAATATGCTCACATATTAATCCCTTTGTAAGCTTAGCACATCGCTGTAGTACTGGTGTATTTCAATCACACCTTCAAATTGGGCCATTTTTGGTAGTATGTCATCATCTGCCCAGCCTTTTCCCAACTTTGTTCGGATCGGCTACCAGACTTACCAGATGCAGCTGAATACCAGTATTTTACATAAAGTGACTGCTTATCTGACCTCCACAACCCAACTCAGTAATACGGTACCCCTTGGTTAGACTGGTTGTCAGACTTTCGGGCCATTGACTATCTATAACGACAGTCAAAGATCTAAAAATGACAGCCGGGACCAACGGCTTAACGTGTTTTCCGAGGCACGGAAGAAACTCGGTATGTAATGGGTGGTCACCCATCCATGGACCGATCTAGGCAAGCGGGGCTTAACCTTGAAAATCGACCCGTGTAGCTGTTATTATTTAGCTCCTATTACTATGTACGGCAGCAATATTTTAAGTGTGAGTGTATTTCACCATTGGACAACGTACACACATCTAAGCCGCGCTCAAAAGCTCATATATTTTATGGAATATTGACATTTATCGCTTTTGCACGAGGTTAAGATGTCATCAAGTTCAGTTTGATTGGTGAAAATCGCACTTAAATCATCTCCCACGCCATGTTTCCTGTATCGTGAACAGCGAGCATAAAAAACCTTTAATAAAAAATACTGTCTTAGTTTGTAGTACACAACAATACAAATGCATCTATTTTATTCAGTATCTTGTTCTACTCAATCGTTCAACTTGCGAACTGAACATAAATTCGTCGATTTCTATACAAAAAATTGTATCGATTCTTGAGCTTATATCAAAACTCAAGTGGATTATTAATCTATAATATTCGTTACTCGTAAGTTGAACGATTGCGTTGAACCAGCAGTTATAAAGTAGTACACTTTCATAAGAAGTTGCCAAAAGACATATTTCGATAGACATTTTTGTTTGTAGCAAACGTATTTTAGAAATATTGCTATGGAGTGTTTTTAAAGGAAATTTTTTACCATTAGAATTGAGCAATATTTGACAATTGCTTTCAAGAATCGAATCTCTATATGGTTTCATGTAATTAAACCACTAAACACTTCATAATAAAGCTCGTTTTTACTGGCAATAACCGATATCTAAATGTAACGACTAAATATTGTTGAGTCGCTACATTTAGGTGTAGCTTTTTGTTTGTGAAAATGGGCATTTCTCTTGTAAGCAGTAGCGGCCTTTGAACGTAAACAGAGGGAGTAAAATCAACGGCTTCTTCACAAGGACCTAATATAATATCTTCCGGTTTTGAAGGCCAGTTCAATTTTAAATCTGTGGTCAAATCTCTACAAAGGCCTGCTCAGACGAGGGACAGTCCTCGGCGTACTTTTTGGTCCCTTATAATAGATCACTTGATTAAAAGTACCGCGTACTCCTAGGCTTTATGCTATGTAATTCTAAGCGATCTATTTGGACGAACAAAAAAGTACGCCGAGGACTGTCCCTTGTCTGCGCAGGCTTTTAGTGATTTTGTCTGACATCCAATCACATCTATAGGTGTACACTACAACCAATTTATATGTGCAGGTGGGAAAGTACAGAACTAAAATAAATGTACCAAGTTTGACATATCGATGCATTTTTTCTTGACAAGCGGTACCACCTTGAACTGCGAACTTAAAGTAGTCATGTAGTTCTGTTCTAACTTTATGACTGCTCGGAAGTTAGCTGCTAGTGACGGACTGCTACGATGATTCCTCTGCGCCTCGCTGATACCTAAAATTGTGTTCTGCGCAGCTTTACGTTAGATATTCCGAACCGCATTAAAGTTTGAACCGTTATACCTCCGCAAACAGACACTCGCAACTAACTTCCGAGCCGCCATAAAGTTAGAACAGAACGATACTGTACAAGATTTATTTTTGAAATTTAAATCGCCATTTTGGTTTTTTTTCAACACATTTGACAAAACACATGCATATTTTTTATCAACAGCGCTCTCCTGACAATATCGTTCAAGCGCAAAAGAAGCATGCGGCCATTTAATGAAAGATTTGACATTAGACCGACCTTTTCTTAACTGGAAGCTGGTCCCGAAAGAATGTTTTTATGCGCTCTTTTATTACAAGTCATATTCGTTCTCTCTTTCATATAATAATGTCCACTTCAAATGCGGCTATTACTTCTAAGAAATAATATTTGAAAGTATTAGAATAGTCAATTAAATATTTATTCAACGGCTTTATCGGCAGCAAATTTTAACTTATTTCGCGTGGTTTTCTTTTATTTAAAATATTGTAACTGTATTATGTTTTAGAAATGCATAAAAAATATAAACTTTTAGTTTGCATGATCATTTTTTAAATCCAAATTTTAAATGTACATATTCATGTTTTATCCGGAGAGACACATGTTAAAAATATTAAATAACAAAAATATGTCCAAAAGTATGTACAAAATATGTCTCAAGTTTTTGCAAACTGAATTATATAAACATTTTTTTTGAAGTGATGTGATAATATTAACTATTAATATACAAGTAAATAAGCTTGCTTGTAAGGTGATAACTTAAAAAGTTACCTTTTAAATATTGAAGTAGCTAAATCTATGCTATAAACTGTGCTCAAATTATATATCAACTAAGCCGAAATTGTTAGTATTGTACTTAAAACGAAACGATTAATGTATCGATATAGATATTTTAGTCGATTTTGAAATGTCTTAAATAAATCGTTTTGTAATTTACTTAAATTAATCGTATATTACTATTATAAAAATAATTTATAATGAGCTTCGATTTCCCATCGAATTGTTTATTGTAGACCATAGACAGTTTGATTAGTTTACATAGATTTTTAACATGATAAAGATTCATTTAATAATCGTAAAATCTAGTTCATCTTCCATCGATTACGTTTAGACGATTAATCGTTTAAACAATCGAATTGTTAGTCGAGTTCCTGATGTAGATCTTAAATGTTTCATAACGGTGACATTAATAATAAGTTTGAAAAACATTGTTATTTATTATTATTAGTTCTAAGTAACAGTTTTATGTATGTATTTTGATTTTAATAAATCGTATTTTTTGAAAATTTTATTCGTCACAATCGGTAGGAAGCTTTCAGGCTGATTATAAAAATTGAAGATTTAATAAAAGTTTTTTAAGGTTTCTCAGATAAGTAAAGCATGTATGAAGTAATAAATGTTATTGTTGTATATAATATCTCCTTTCGGTGTGGGTTTTCTTTCTTCCTTTGTGCATGTTTATTGACTAATATCACCTAAAAAGTTAGCCCGTTTAGTGATAATAAGCTTGAAGCAACTTTTATCGCACGCTAGAAAAATTTACTAAAAAAACAATGCAATGCGTGTCCTAATATAAGCTATCGTTTGCACGAATGCGCGATTGTCGGGTTTGTACAAGGTGTAAACAGAGCCTTCACGAAGCCGTCAACCAAGCATTCTGTATATCAAACTGAGTTACTCTATGCAAAAACTGTTATTGCTGGGAAACGATTGTTTTTCGGGTGAAAAATCATCAATCAAATAAAACATTCTGCTGATGGATGCATTAAATAATATGGTCAATATCTCAGTAACTAGACGGTTTCTGTGTATGGTGCAGAACCAAAAAAATATCGCTATGGCTGACGGGGAGAACAAGTGTCTTTCGGCTTCGTTATGGATCTTTTTACACCTATTATGTCATATCTCATTTGTTCGGAAAACGGCAACGAATAAAGGCATTTATTATTCCCCGAGGAAAATGAAAACGACGCGCGTCGGTTGCATGTTTCCGCGATGATCCCTTTGGTTAGGATACGGCATGACAGCCGTCAATATAACTTATTGACGAAAAATTAATAATAATAATTGGCTTGAACGTAATAGTGCTTGAATTATACCCCAGCTTGAAATGTTTAGTAGATTATGATATTTAGTCGATTTTGAACAAAATGACTTGAAACTCTATGCACGTTTGAAAGCTTTTGACGATTGTGATTTTGTTTTATTTTGCCGCCATACCCTTCCCCGGCTTCCATCAGTGTTGCAAGAATTTTCCAGTATACATAGATTTAATTAGATGCTTTATCAGTGTTTTATATGGCAACATTTTTCTTTGGCACTTACAGGTAAGAGATTGTCATGTATCAATATTTTATGCTTTTATTGTAGAATTTATTACTTCAATATTATTTCATACATGCTTTCACCGAAAATAGACGCTTTTAAACTAAAAAAGACGGTGAAATTATAAAAAAATGGCGACTGGGGAATATTTTGCTTTGTTTTATATAAATTGATAGAAGTTATTAAATGTATTTTGGTAATTACAGTGGCTGATAATTTCCTTTGGCGCGAGGACTCCTCTGGTAGCGAAGCAGACGCCCCACACTACCCCTTAGATCTGAGACTTGCGGAGGCTAGGTGAGTCAAAAAGATATGAAACCGCTGGGGTTACCAATTTGCAAATATATTTTTTCCTAGTTCTCTGGGGATAAAAATTACTTTGACATAAAACGATGTTTCATTGGATCAATCTTGATCTACTTCACAATTATAATTCGTCTGTTAGTTCAGTTATCAACGAGTGTTGAAGTACAACTAGAAAAAGGTAAAGAACTAGGTACTTTGTAATAGAATAAAATATTAAGATTGATCAGGTCTTCCTTTTAATGTACTTCACCATTCTACTTCTCCTTTGTGAATGAATCATTGCCCTAAATAAGCGATTTTGTTGTCAAGAATATGATTTTAAAAACACCATTATTCTCAGATTACAGCTGGAAGAACGCTTAGCTCAGGAAGCTCGCGAGCGACGCCAAGACGAGCGCATCGAGCGACGCCAAGACGAGCGGATCGAGCGACGAGCAGAGGACAAGCGCGCCGCGCTCGAGGAGTTGAGAGCAAGGGCTTCGTATAACGACCTGCGCAAGACTCCCACTGATGACCGGAATAAGGATCAAGTGCAGTTCATCCTTGGAGGTGACAAGTAAGTAGCAATAGTTTTCTTGAAGTCTTTTACGAGACATCAAGGTATCGTCGTGTATCTACAACTTATTGATTTTTAGGGTTCCGTAACCAAGGGTTAAAAACGAAACCCTATTACTAAGACTCCACTGCCCGACCGTCTGTCTGTCACCACGCTGTATCTCATGACCTGTGATAGTTAGACAGTTGAAATTTTCACAGATAGAAAAGAAAGAAAAAATGTTTATTTGTCGCAGGTACATGACGTGCGTATAGGAAATAAATTAACAATAATCATTCAGCACATAACAAATATTATAAATACACAGGATATATAGGTACAAAGAAAAATAAATACAAAATTAACAGCTTGCACGTCCTGACTGCGACAAGCAGGTTACCACTCAGCACGATGCTGTGCTATGGGGGACCCACAGCACAGCACTGGTTTTCAGTGGTCACCCGTGAAAAAACGTACGGAAGCCAAGACAGCATAAATATTGAATTACATTAAGGATGAAGATACGGTCTGCTCATAGCCATTTTCTCGCTAGATGGCGTTGAAGTCAACATTTTCAGTTTATTTTGTTTTATTTGTAATTGGAACGTTAGTAAGCCGTAGAAGTAGTTCGAGCGCCACGCGGGTATAACACTTCATTGAACTTGATCATTACATTGTCTCAAAACCCACCCAATTCGACATATAATCCCAAAATAATATCCGTCATTGAATTTAGTATCGTTTACACACCGACACACACAGACGTGATTGAGAACTAGTTACTAAGACGGACCACTAGATGGCGCCTATTTAAAAACTGTTGATGTGGAAATGAATTTCTGATGAGAAAATCATGTTTTATCTACCAATAAGTTACGATGATGTGATTATATTATGCAAATAAAAATGCAATTTATAGGAAAATATAGTTTTATTTTATTATCTTATAACAATGGTCAAAACAAAAGTATTTGACAAAATTAACACATGCCTGATGCATGTAATAACAAATAAATGAGAGACTAAATGTATTATGTAGCAACAAACATTTCAATTCGATAGATTTTTTTTTCAATTTCATTCAATAGAATAACCTCTGCCACTCGGAGCACCCCCTTTTATAGTCGTGAACAAACAACTTTGACGTTTCTATCTACCGTCATCCAAAATATCAACGACATAAAAGGTGGATATCCGTTTGGAATATGTTCTATGTTTCTACATATTTTACAGACATACTGAAATAGTGAAAGAATTATTTAATAATGTAATGTAGGTATTACATAGTTGTTATTAGTTTTTGGTTATGCAAAACATTACTATTTTATCAACTTTTAAAGTAAAAGGAATGCTTATAATAACCGTAACAATACCTATAATTAGGATAATCTATTACATGCCTATTCACTCAAAAGCAATCAATATTTTCTTATTCCCATACATATTTTCTGTAATATAATAACACTGATGATTTATAATAATGACAGGGGAATGGCAGAAGAAAACGTTATGCGTCGACCCCAAATAGAATGGGACAATGACAGGAAGACGATGATAATGTACATTCTAAACACTTGTAGAACAAAAATCATTTAGCTGCTTGATGTCATCCTCTGCCTTGAGTTTTCTTTTCTTGAGGTACTGCTTCACAGCTGCTGCAAATGAAAATAACTGTACTTAGTATATTTGTTACCTATTGACGAATATTATTTCAAATTCACTTCAAAATTTTATTTACCATCAATCTCCAAAGCTGCTCTAAAATTCAACTTTACTACATGCTCGAATCTCCAACTGACGTTGATGGACAATTTTTCACTAGAAAAACATAATAATATATTTTAGACATTGAAATTGATTCAACTTATGAAGTAAAGTAATAACCTTGTTTACATACCATTCAGATTTATACATTGCACGTTTTTTTTAACACGCCTCAAAATTATTTCTGGCAGAATACAGTTTAAAAAAAAGTCTAATAGCTTCGGTATCATATTGCTGATAAATTCATTATCTCGACAAACTTCTATCACAGTCAACGGTTCAGTGACTGAAATAAAACATATGAAATAGCACTTTTCCATTTTGCTGACACGCATTTGTCCTTGAACCTGAAATAGAGTTTTTTCTATAGTATAAGACAAAACAAGATACTGAAATAAATTATATAGTGGACATGCAATAGAATTATCAATTTCCTTGAAAGTAATAATCATGCATTTTATTCATAACTAAAACATTATTATCCGATTTTAGAGCAGCAGCTGCTTCTAGGCTTTGATTTTTCCTTGCCAATGATGGAAAGCACTTGACCTCAACAACAGCTCTCTCATTTTCAACTATACCTGTAACAAATTGACACAAAATAAAAAACAATGTTATGGAGCTCTTTATGAGATTTTATAAATACAAGAAATTTATTTGCATAAGTACCATACTCGTAATCCTTGGTCTCTCGCGATTTTAACTAGTGTTATATTTTTCCACATTTTCCAAATAAGAATAGTAAGATAAAATTGAAGCTCGATAAAAAAAACTCACCGTCTGGACTGCCAGCTAAACATCCAAATTCTTCATCAATAAAAAGACCTGAAGGCCTGACAATTTTATTATATTGTTGCATGAACATACTTTTTGCCACATTCTCATTTTGCTGCCCATATAACATGTCTTTTGTGCAAATATTCTTTTTATATAGAATATCCTTTACATGATTATGTCATGGAGTTGTAATACGGTGTTTGCAAATCTGTAAACATAAAAGACCAGATAAAATAAATGTATGTTATGGGTATTTTTTAAATTCAGCTTTGTCTACATAGGTCTTATTATAGCTACATTTCTGCTAACATAATTATACCACACCACTAACCATCCCAAATTGACTAGCAGTCAAACGGTCACACCTATGAGTAGTATATAAATCATTTTCTTGCTGCCCTACAGTAGACATTTCAATCAAAGCTATGTTTTCTGGTGACTTTTGGAATTCTACTAACCGTTCTTCACACTGTATTCTCAATTGTGCTTCATCAACATCAATTGGATCACAAGCTTCAGCTTCAGCTTTGGAGCAAACAATCGTTGGCGTATCGTCAATTGCCGTCGTATTCTGCTTTGTTCCTTTTGCTTTATGTACTTTTTAAAATGTGTCCCTGGGCTCTGTGTGGTCTGCTGCATGCAGTTTCAGGCCATTTGTGTCCAGTAGCAAGTGATAATCCTGAAAACAGAATATTTTTAACTAGATAATATCAATAGATAATTATTACGTAACAACAGAGAAACAATACTGTTGGAGTAGGTACATCTGTAGTCCACCATCTGACCTGTTTGGGTATGAGTGCACTTTGTTATATACGATAGGAGCGAAGTATGCACCATGATAATCATCATCATTAAATTAGGTTTCAAAATATTTCGCCCATAAAGTTGTAGACTAGTGTTGGCCAAGATCTAAAAAAGTACAAATATAATAACAGAATATGCTTCACTGATCTTGAGATGATTATACAAATTTGATTTATTTACCTTGTAGAGTGCACTGGTATAGTTTTTGATTACATGATTCTTGCATTCATTTTTTGTTATTATAATAACAAAAAAAATAAAAAAAATAACAATAATTATAATGTATCTCAGCTACTAACACTAGAAATAAGTTATTTTGTATTGCTTACTAACACAATGGATTATTGTTGTCCGATAAATAAAGAATTATTATTATTATGTTCCCATATGACACATTTTCTCTCAAGTTTGCAAACACAGAGAAGTCCCCGTTTCCAATAAAATTCAAATAGCGAAGTTGATGTATTTCTTCACTCTTTTGAAAACCTTCTACAATAATTTGTGATTCCATGGCTGTAGACGGTCCAGTAAAATTTTTGCAACAATTATGTGATTTCTTATCCATGTTTCTTCTCTGATAATATTGACATGTATAACAATATTTGTTTTGAACACCAAGAAATAGACATTTCTTAGTTTCTTTACCAATAATGCAGGCCTGGAAATGAAAACAAACTTGAAAATATTGCATACAATAAAAAGGTCATAAAGAACTAAATTTGTGTTTAGTAAAATATTAACTTACCTTAGCAGATGATGAATCAAAGTTGTGCCCCTAAGACCTTTTCTACCATCCTCTATCTACATAAACAGTAACAAAGGGAACTCCGTCTGAACTGACATGACCTTTTTCAATGGCAATTGATCTTTCTTGTTCACCAGCAGTTTGAATTTCCTCTGTCAAATGATCAAACCACACACAGCCTAATTGTTTTTCAACACCACGAAATTTATAGGCGGACATTGTTGAAATATTGTTGTGTGCTTGAGTGTAGTAACTAAGTGCACTGGAAAATTAATTCACTTTGAAATCCATGATGTCTCTCACTGACAAATTTATTTGTGAAGATTGACACATATTGATAACACATTCCTAAACATATTCTTGTTGGAACATGCGACATGGTAGTCGTAATCTAACTCCGAAATATAAAAAAAAAACAAATTAAAAACAAAAGAATATGTTACTTTTATACACTCAGTATTTGAATAAAATTGAAAAGTTTATTAGTTCACAACCTGAGATCACACGCAATTGCAAAAAATTGCAATGGCATGAATTTATGAATCATAGATAATATAACCATAAATACGGATTTCGTTCGGAACTGGGATCACATCCTGACAAAATAGAAATTAAATGTAATGGTAATTTAATTGTAAGAGTAAAATTTTACTTATCTTTATATTCCTAGTAGAATATTGGTCGCCACTCGACGAATAAGAAAAAAATCAGAAGTAATTTTTATTCTTTTTGGGATAAGCAAGAAATCGTGTGTATTTTTTGTTTCTGAACGCGCCAACCCTGCGTGTTACGTCACACAGTACCACACAGTACCTCTAAAATACAAAAAAGTATGTTTGTCTGGAACTGTTGGTTTGCAAAATGCGTTCGAGGTATTTTTAACATAACCCAACAAAAGCACATCCCACAAGACAACTTTACCCATTCTTCGGTTATGCAAATGTTTTCACGAATAATGTAATTTATTGTTGACCCAAAAATATACATACACATTAAAATACGATTAGGTAACGCTAACTTTGTATGTGCTATGTAATTGACAACATGGAAACATAGGTATCTACTTAATATTGTGACGAGATTTCAGAGTATAAAACCCGTATTGGGTTTATTGGATGTATTAGAAACAGCAATACCGCCGAAAGATAGGTACTTTCATTTATAGGAAAATTACGTATTTGAATAATTAATTTAATTGCCGTTCCTACAATAATTTGCAATACCTAATTCTAATAAATTGGAATAAAATACATACTCGAATTAATATTGCAATATCATGCGAGAACTTCCACGCGCGAATCCTATGCGCCATAGCGAGATCTTGAAAAAGTATTGTCAAGTAACAGCTACAAGTCAATCGAGCGAACGAAGTTTGGCAACAGCGTTGTGCATGTAGGTCAAGGATATGAAGAACGGCAACGTCGCATAATAACAACCTACTCTTGTACGATTCAGTGACATTTATGTTGCCATACAAAAATAATAAGAAATTAAATTTAATAAACCTTTTTTTTAAAGGCGTCAGTTTTATGATAATATAATGTTTTTTTAATGAAATGTAATAAAGGAAATAGAACAATTATTGTATATTGATTTAACAGTATTATTTAATTTCCCAATAAGAATAACTACCTATTGTACGAAGAATGACATTTATGTTTCCACAAAAAATAATAAGAAATTTAATTGAATAAATTTCCGTTTATAGTCATCAGTTTTATGATGATAAAATGTTTTTTTTTTTAATGAAATGTAAAGGATACAATTATTGTGTATTGATTTATCAGAATTATAATATCGCCCGCCGGCTACGCTATCTAGTTCAAACCTACGCAATCATCGCCATGATTGCGTTGGTTTGAAACTTTGAACTAGATGGCGTACGTGGGTTGGTTACGCAAACTTTGCTTGACAAGTTACTCACACATGTAAAGAAATGTCAAATTTTGCCTAGATTTCACGACTGTTTTTCTCAGAAAATACTGTAAGTTATTTCCTAAAAAGGCGCACGCGCCCTCCTTTCATTGTAGAAAAGTAATAAAATGATTCGTTTTAAACAAAATGTGTCCATGTCTACAGTGTAATCCCAAGCAAACTTGTATGAAGAGACCGTCACGTGACCCTTGAAGGTTCCGCCTTAATAAGATAAAACAAACAGTACCTACTTGAATGACGACAAGACATTTGACAGATGATGTATTTATGTTGCCGCTATAACAACAAATACTGAAAAGAGAAAAAAAATATATTTAAGGGCTCCCATACAACAAACGTGTTTTCTTTTAAATAACGGTACGGAACACTTTGTGCGCGAGTCCGACTCGACTTGGCCGGATTTTTACAAGTATATTTAAGAGAACTTATTCAGCGACCCGTTTCATTGCCAACGAGGAAGCGACTAGCTATTTACTATTTTCTCGCTCAAGAAATGTTTAATAAAGTTTTTTTTTTTATATACATGGGTACGGATTTAGTAAGAGATATGTTATTAATAGTTGATCGCTGACTGTTCACAAAGCCGACGAGAACTCTCCATTTGTTATTGCTATATGCAAGTAAGCAAGCCTTTCAATTCGTTTCGCGCTAATTGTCTGTGTAACTTAAAAGATTATAATATGAAACCTGTTTATAAATTTTAGGTTCACTACGACTTTTTTATCTCATGTAACTTACGTATTTTTCCTTTCAGTGTAAACTGGTCGAACGAAGGCTCGCTGTCCCGCGCCGTGGAGCTGTCCCGCGCGGTGACGTCGCTATCGACGCCGGCGCTGCGCGCGTCCGTGCGCGGCGCGCCGCTGCCCCCCCCCCGGCGGCCGCTGTGCGCGCCCATCGTGCGCTCGCGCAGCACGGACGTGGTGCCGGGCGCCGTGGACGAGCCCAGGCCGCCGCCTAGGAACGCCTTCCCGAGACAGAAGCCGCTAGTTGAAGGTTAGGACTGACAAAGGTTCACGTTCGAAATGGGCCCAACAGAATTGAATTATATCGCAAATACTCATAACAAAAGTTCTTCAAATCATTATATTACAGCAAGTGCCAAGTCGCCGAAGACCAGAGACAGGTCCAATTGAAAACGTTGGAATTTCCTATATTTTATCGAAGATTTGATTAAAACAGTAATTTATTTTTAAAGCAAGGCGTGTTGAAACTAAAAATGTTGTGCTAAAGATAAGCACACAGATTATTTAACCTATCTATGCCAGGGCAGTCCTATAATCTAGCCTGTATAATGGAACCCTCTTGTTAATCTAGGTTTCATCATTAGATTAAATCTTTGAAAAAATACAGAAAAAAAACATATTTCAAGTGATCTATTTCTGTTCTTCAGCGAGTTAGATACTTTGTTGTTTTAGAATAAATTGAAGTCCTAATTGTAAGCTACTATTTGAGATATATTTCAAATCTGTTAATCTTACGTCCAAATTTCATAGAAAATTGCCCATGGTCCTTTAAATTATCACTATTTTATTTCATGAATGTTTTTTAATTATTTTCAATTAAGTTCAAATAATTCTTCTTTTTCGTCTAAAAGAACCCCAATGAACCCACTCAATTCACCATTCACCCCTCCAGACGCCCCAACACCCTCAAGCAACACGCCACCCGAAGAGGAATCAACAGACTCCTCCCTCATGGACGACGAAGGTATACCCAAACCTCGCAAGCGTCGCATCCACCTTCCTTTTGGTAAGAAGGCCAAGACTCCAGCGTGACGACAGTGATGCAGGCATCGGTAGCATTCGACAAGGCATAGCTAAGCGAAGCGTGTGGGTAATGTTGTGCAAGTTTTTGTAGTATAAAGTTGAAAGGTATGGAAATGGTGGGTGGTTTTCGGAGATAAAATTGAGAAAACAAAAAAAAAATGGAATAAAAATAAATAATACTTGAATGTAATATACTTATTTCATATTAATTATTCTGGAGAATATTGTCATCCTTTAATTATACATGTAATAAGAAAAAAATTGCTGTCAAATGAGGAGACACTGGAACTTATTAATTGGGTTCTAGACAAATATGTTGTCTTAAGACATGCTGAGGTCTAAAAACCCTCAAAAGGCGCTATTTCTTTTTCTTTATGCATCATACTAAAATACTGCAATATTAGTAGAATCTCTCAAAAACCTACCCTGACTCGAGTGCCAATAATTTTGAACTATACCTTCCTATTTTGTACTGATAAAAAACAAATATAACGAAATGGCAATAAATAACTCCGTTTCCATATTTTAAGTTGAGCTTTCTAAAGTAAATACTTCTAGAGTAATAGAAAATTAATAAATTGTGCGGCCTAATAAGAAATGTTTTCGTTTCTTAGTATAAATGTCAATTGTAACAACCAAAAAAACATGGCCATGGCCTGTTGAGATAACCGTTAGATTTAAAAGTAATTATAGTGTATTTCTTCTACATTTCTTATTTGGTAAACAAATATATTACGAGAATCACGAGTGAGTTGCATCAATCACACATTTTTATAAACATCTTGATCAGCACATCAAGCTACTACAATTTGTCATATTTCAACTTTATCGCTAAAGCATTAGGTTGAAGATTGATTGGGAAAATTATTTAGTTTCGGATAGCTTGCTGTGCTGACGATCGACCACTTTTCAACTTTATTACTTACGGCTTAGGGGTGTCGGTAGTACCTACCATTTAATATAAATAACATGATTAATTGCTCAGACTATCTGAAACTCAAAATCGAAATCACAATACATTATATTTGTTTACAGAATAAGTTATGTAAAAAGAAATACGCTTTACCTCATAATGTCAATTTCGGTGACCATAATTAAGTTTTAAATATTTAGCTAAAAAGCGCGCTTCGTCACAGTTCTGTTGAAAACTCGGTTGTAAACTGACTGAGCGTCATTTTTTATTTAAAGTTTGATTTCCCCCGTAAATACATTATTTCTTGCACGTTTGTCAGTTTGACTACACTTTAGTAGTAACTCTTATTCATACATACTATTTATTATGTACTTAAGTTCCTTTTTTCGACCCGTATAAACGTTATTTATTTCTGAGTACGTGTTTGGCTATGTGGCAGGTAAAAAGCTCTTATAATCATGTCCTTAAAATCTTTTTTTGTTTGGATGGAATATTATTACAGTGAATGATTGTAAAACATATTTATTTGAAGCTCGTATCATAACATCTAAGGCCTGTATTATAGAACGATGCTCAATAACAGGGACTTTACTACCAACTTTCGTATCAATATTACTTGAATCTTACTTCAAAAGATTAAAATAATACTGTGTTAATGGTACAGCACCCGAGGCCTGGATCTCTCTTCAAGCATGTATTGAAGCTATTTCATTGGTTGACTGCCTCATGGTCTAGTGGTCGCAAACGCGACTGCTGAGCATGAGGTCCTAGGTTCGATTCCAGGGTTGGGCAGTATTATTGGGTTTTTCAATCTGGAATTTCTCAGTAGCAGCCACGGAGTCTAGGTTTGTGTCCGGCTGATGGCAACAGGCTCGCCCATTATTACAAACATAACTGCCCCCGTAGAAACGGGTTTTGTCGACTGAAGAATCGACTAAATGACAGATCAACAAAAGAAATCTGTCTAACCCTTCGGGGATTAAAAGGCGTGATGGTATATCATGTTGATTCGTTGAATCGAGTTTAAAATGGAGAGTTGGAAGTTTGGGAATTATTCTGTGATACGGGCCTCAGTGCATATCCTTCATTAGATGTTGATCAAATACAGCACATCATTGTTGTAGAATGATCAATATTGTACTACATTCAATACCCATAGGATATTCGAAGATAAATCGACAGTGAATATCTAATTTGGTCAAATTCTAAATAAATCTTACGATTTTTGTTTACTGTATGTAGTAACAAAATTGTACAGAAGAATTAAAGACATTTATTTTGTATATAAGATTATTATCGACCATGCATGTCCAGAAATTAGACCACGAATTTATTTTAAATATTTTTTTATTATGTAAACAAATTTTAAAGTTTTTGTCCGTTTTGGAATGTTGTCTTGTAAATCCAGTTGGCCCTTTTGAAAACTCCAGTTTTGTTTTTCGAGGTTGTAAAATAACGAATATATTAACTTTATTTCCCTAGGGTCAGGCTGGGAACCCTTGGTTTGTACAAACGTATTTTAGTTACTTTTAAAAGATCACTACATAATAATGTGTCTTCAATTTATTTTTTTATATTTTATTTGATTTATATATTAAATTATTTATATTTTGTAACTGATGACTGCCTAGTGTGTGTTTTCATTTGCTTTTTAATCCTGTGACTAGATTCAGTTGTAAATTGAATGTCTAACGAAGAAAACTTTTCAGAAAAATGTTTCTTTGTACTCTTCTTGATTTGTTTAATTTATACTACGTACATATTTACTTATAAACGCTATTCATATTGTTGTATGTTTCATATATTATATCATATGTTTTGTCTTCAAATTCAGTTGGACTGTCGACTAGAAAGATGAGAGCGCAGTTATGTTGTGATTATTGTAGTGTATACGGCGTTTCGGAAAATGTCTTGTGTTTCTAAATCAATTTAAATCATCGTGTATATATTTTACGAAAACTTGCAATGTCTTTTTTCAAAAGCAAGTATGGACACAACCGTTTACGTGTACAGTCACTAGCATTAATATGCAAACACTTAACAACTTTTAAGTGTTTTTCTCCTACTTTTCTGATTAAAATTTCATGTTGTTACATACATAGTTTTCTGGAACTCATATTTTTATGAAAAAGATCCTATCTCGCAAGTTACAATCGTTATTTCCCGCGAAAATTGCTTTTAAATTAGGGAAAGTGTATATATACATATTGGTGCTCGTGACTGTACTTCTATTTAAAACATCTATCAAGAAATGAACTGATTAAGTTTACAATATTATAGTACTATGTAAATCTTAGTAAACGGCCGATATTTTCTGAAACGCTGCGTTTGTAAATCATTTGCTAGTATAATGAACTAATCGCAGTATAAGTTACGATTAACACGAGTTTACCATATCGCATCATTCCCTTTTTTTGCGTAGTTATGATAGCGATATTATCGACCTTTTAGCTGTACGTGTAGAATTATTTGTAAGGCAACATGGTGCTAAATGAACGTTCTCAGACTGAACACCACGCATGGCTCAAATTTTTGTATGAATTTTAATATTCTGTTCGTTTCTATGTGGTTTTTGTACTAAATTGTGACGTTTAGCTCCTGCAGTCTAAGTAAAACGTTGGCGTTAATGAAAATTGATCTTTAATGAGCCTGACATAACTTCCATCTTCTATTTAACTGTTATTTATAAAATCATTTCTGAGTTACGGCTCCAGTTTTGTTACGCCAATGTTAGTCAACAAATCAGTATCATAGACAATAGTTCAAGTAAATAAACGACGGCAATACGTAAATAATGTAGCGATATCCCAGTTGTCTACAATCGTGAAATATGAAGAAATTCGTACTTAATGAAATTAATAGTGTAATGCAGATGTTGAGTACAAAAATTGTATTTAACAAGTTGTAACCAGAAACGCCTACTTGTTACACACTTGTTGTCAATAATGTTAACTTTTAACACGAATTTTAGACATATTTTATTTAGTTCATTTTTGAATTTATTCTATGGCATCAAGCTGAGCTGAAGCAATAATTCGATAGCATTATCTTTATTATAATGGTCTAGTTAACTGTTACTAAGGGCAGCTAAAATCTTAGGTTTTACTGAAGTCAAAACTTACCTTTTAAAAGTTTGATGCCATAAAATAGATCAGGATTTTTCACGAAATGTATATTTTGTAGACCCCAGATCTGATCGCGTTGTAAAGACAAATCGTGATAAATAAATTGTTACAATCATTGAAAGTTAATAAATTGATATTACAAAATTGTGTTTTATTACCATTACCGAAATACTTTTTCCTTTTGAAGTTGAATGTTTTGTAGAGCTTCAAACAACGTCCAACAGTAACCAGACGATGGTCGCGGTCAATATCAATAAAGATCATCCATCAAACAGTAGACAATCATCCCAGAGGTGGTCATGATTGTGGAGGCGACAGATTCATTATTTTTAACTAAGGTTCAGTTTACAACGAGACGCGACCTGTGTCGGCCGAGGTATTTGCCAAAAACTAAAATGGTTTTTCAAGTAGGTAAGCCATTTAAGTCGAGACTGATCCAACAATAATTGGACGGCACGGTCAATAAATGTCATACATCCGGAGACAAAACGTCCCGTGCGATCTCCATAAGAGGAGTGACAAGAGGTTGAATATTTTGTATGAAGCGTGGCCTAACTTGTTACAGTTGTACAGTCGCCATCAAATATATCGTGGGCGAGGTACTCAAATATTTCGGAGCAGCTTTACTTTTCAATAAATTCGGAACGCTTAGCAAGGTAAAAATATCAGAAAGCACAGAACTTCAAAGGTATCTCTGCAGTCAGGATGATCATAAAGATCGGAACGTTTATAGAAAATATACCATAAGTCTGTATCACACAGTTTAAGTATATTGACTTTTTAGTTGTCAAAATAAACTAGTTATCATTGTGTTTAAAGTTGTGTTCCGAATTTATTGAAAAGACGCTGCTCTTATATTTATGACAAATTTCATGTTCTGATGTTATTGACCACATCTAGCGTAACGAAACTATTGAAAAGTACACTGCTCCGAAATATTTGAGTACCTCGCCCGCTAAGATATATCTGATAGCGACTGTACCTACTGCTGGCGTATGGCATTTACTTCTTTGTATTGATCACAGCTATTGCCAATGATGTTACGAAATATAGGTACCTAACCTCATTGGCTATTGTTCACTACAGGTTATATAAGTGGCTGCTATTTGGAAAATAAAGTTAGGTAGGCCAATATATTCAAATCCCTTTCATCATTATTGACCTAGGACCAACCTAGAATTAGTTTAAATCGAAGAACTCAGATCAAGTAAGAAAAGTTGGATACTGGATAACGCACGGCCTTTGTTTGTACCTACTGAAGCCACAAAACTCAGCCAGCTCCTTCAAGTAAACATACGCGCTCACGCACACACATGCATCAAACTACGCTCATTTTCGTTAGTATCTCACGGGTCGTCGTGCAGTAAGTTTACCTAAAAAATGCCGTCCTGTGTAATTAAATCGTGTAAAAACAATACAAAAGTGAACAAAAAGTCTGAAGGAATATCGTTTCACACGTAAGTACACACAAGACTATTTATTTTTTGATAGATTTTAACTCTGTTTTCAGTTTTGAGGTTATACTACACAAATAATAATGTCAAAATGTCCCGAAATGACGTACGGGGAGAGTGTTGCAAGTAGTAGTATTTCTAATAACCCAAAAATGTGGATAAGTAAATTGTAGGCAAAGTCATAGCAAAATAATTAAGTAGAGAGTGGACATAATTATCACATAATTTTAAGGTGAAAGCGCCAGGGTAGCCCGCGAAATTCAAATTTTCTTAGGTTTTTTGCAATTTGCAGGTCAATGTCAGGTTGTATGTTGA
This sequence comes from Eugnorisma glareosa, assembly GCA_947578425.1. Classification (NCBI taxonomy): domain Eukaryota; kingdom Metazoa; phylum Arthropoda; class Insecta; order Lepidoptera; family Noctuidae; genus Eugnorisma; species Eugnorisma glareosa. The sequence goes on along the minus strand of OX387960.1, from coordinate 8,826,774 downwards.
CGAAATGAAATGAAATAATCAATACAACCCTCAAAGTTCATTTAAACATATTCTGTAATTATTTCATGAAAAAGTAATTCAATGGGGTTAAATGAACTAAGAGGGTTGTATTGATGATTTTAATGATTGTAATTCTATAACTACATACGTGTTACTGGCGCGACTCATTTTTCATCAACATACAACCTGACACTGACTGAAAATTTGATTTTCGCGGGTTACCCTGGCGCTTCCACCTTATGCTTTCAAGTTTTATAACTTTATTAAACTTACACTGTCTCTTTCGAGATAACTTTCGTGATAATCCATTATTCCAATTAAAACTATCCATCTTTAGGAGATGCAGGGATTCACCGTAGATAACAAAACTCAGTAAGTACTCCAACTGGGATGAACAACGAATTTTTTTTTTTTTTTTTTTTGAGATGGCATCTCGCAGTTCAGCCTCTGAGGCTGGCTACTGCTTAACCGGACAATTCCCTGTGGATGCCTTAAAAATGAATCTAAGGCCTCCAGCCAGGGGCTTAAAACTATACTTAAAAACTAAGCGACCACTCGCTAAGGGCATCCCCTGTGGGGTACGGGCCTCGGCTTAGGGCGTCGCTGGGGGGGGCAGCAAAGGGACAGGCTGGATCTGAGTGATATTATTTAGGGGCTGGTTTAAAACTACCGGCTCAGCATCGCGGGCTGGCTCTGGCAAGGGTCGGGGGGGGTTCGTTGAACGGGGGCGTCGCGTCGGGCCTCGGCGGCGAGGACGGAAACATGGCGGTCTGTATTTGTATTTACGTAATGTACTGGTTTCCCTACTGCTCTCCTGGAGGAGGGTGATGGGGTCATCGGGGGTGATGAATTTATTTTCAAAAGCCCTACTTTTATATACATCAACTTGATAGCATCTAGGCATGACCTATACAGTTCTCCAACGCTCGACCAATAGCGACGCGCCGCAGGGCGAGCCGCGCGCGGGGCGCGGGGCGCTGTTTCGCCGCGGCACTCAATCGACGTGAAGGGATAAATGGGAGTGGCGCGCGAAGCGCGGTCCTTTCCATCGTGCGCCGCCGTCGAGTGAAGACCGTCTGCTCTGCTGTTGCTCCGCCGTGTGTCCATCTGCGTAGTCCCGGAGTGTGAAATGAAGATGCCAATTGAATTAAGCTTGCTCTGCCTGCTTGCCTCTGCTTACAAAACCGCTTCTTTCGAAGCGAAATGGCCGGCGTGTGCGGTGTTGTGATGACGCCGTACTGTGTCCGTGCTTCCATCCTATTTCTTTACAAACCCGTCATTTTCAAGATGCTTGCTTCTCTGTTTCTTTGCGGAACGTCATAAACGTGGTAAGGTAACTGGTTCGGTGTTGAGTGGTAATAAATTGGTTTAGAGGTATGTGGTAATTGTGTGACGGTACTATGTCACTACACATCCGTTACCTATTATAATGGATTATCGCGGAAGATTTCCCGTAAGTGACAGTATAAGTTTACGTAAAATCTATACTAATATTATAAAGCTGAAGAGTTTGTTTGTTTGTTTGTTTGTTTGTTTGTTTGAACGCGGTAATCTCAGGAACTACTGGTTCGAATTGAAAAAATCTTTTTGTGTTGGTTAGCCTATTTATCGAGGAAGGCTATAGGCTATATATCATCACGCTACAACCAATAGGAGCGGAGCATCAATGATAAATGTTGCAAAAACGGGGAAAAATTATTCTGTTTGATAGCTTCCGTTGCGTGCGCTGCGTAAACGGTTAAAGTTGCACAAATATAATGTAGCAGGGAATTATTCCTCTTAAAAAGGTCTCAAAAAAAGTCCGCGACGGCACATGCCTATCTTTTAAGGTTGACTCACAATAACCATTTTTATGATTTTAAAATTTGGTCAAAATTAATGTTTTATTTGCGAAGGTGTTTTTACCGACATAGTATTAATCCTTATCAAAATAAATATGTTAGTCATCTTTAGCATTTAATTGTGACCAAAATTGCCCTTTACACTATTCAATTTAGATGAATATCTTAGGAGATACCACAGTTTTAAAATAACTCCGCATCAAAATAATGACCCGCGCGCGCTGCGAGGCGGGTGTTCATGTTGTTGGGAAAACCAATGTGATTAGATACAATGCACAAATATTGTGGGGAACTTAGAGAAGGTTTTAGTTTTTGTTTCATGCTGTAATCAGTGCTCTCTATCAAAAGATTTATAAATTTAAAGTGTTCAAGAAGAACTTACCATCATTGTGTAAGATACATGCAACGACATCTATTGCACCAAAATGGTACTAATTAATAAAAATGTGCTCACAAGATAACTTTTAAATCGGGTCTGAGAGCAAAAAGTACTCTAGATTAGTCTACATGACGCTATAACCCTGTAGAGTGTGTGTTCGATCGCTTTACATGCATTATATTTTAACGGTTAAATTTCGTGCTCGATAGATGGCGCTATTAATTTCACTCCATTTTCTGAGTCGCGGTGTTAAGTTTTCCGTGAAAGAATGACCCTCACCCGTGTCAAATGTCTGAAGCTTGGTTTATTAACCAACGAAACAAAAAGAGGAGGTTCTCAATTCGACGCGTCTATATTTTTTTATTTTATGTATGACCTGACCACGCATAACTTTTTACAGAGAAGTCCGATATACATGATCTTTTGTTTTTTAAATTGAGAAATCATGTTTGGGCTCATTTCCTGCACCTTGATGAGAACTTTAGATCTAGCTGGAGTATGACGTCATCGAAGGTCTGACGATGGAGACGGAAGGCACTTGCAAGAGGTCCTCAAGAGTTTGCAGCAACAATAACGTGTTTGGGCTCAATTCATGCACCTTGATGAGAACTTTAGGCCTTGCTGAAGTATGACTGTCATCGACGGTCAAACGATAGAGACAAATGGCAGTTGCAAGCGGTCCTAAACAGTTTGCAGCAGGTATAATGTTATTGGGCTCATTTCATTCACTTTGATGAAAACTTTAAACCATACTGAGTTGTCAGTATGACTTTTATCGAATGTCTGACGATGGAGAAGGAAAGCAGTTGCAAGTGGTCCTCAAGAGTTTAAAGCATCTATATCGTGTCTGGGCTCATTTCATGCACCTTGATGAGAACTTTAGACCTAGCTGGAGTATGACTGTCATCGAAGGTCTGACGATGGAGACGGAAGGTAGTTGCAAGAGGTCCTCAAGAGTTTACAGCATCTATATCGTGTTTCGGCTGATTTCATGCACCTTGATGAGAACTTTAGACCTGCCTGGAGTATGTCTATCATCAAAGGTCTGACGATGGAGACGGAAGGCAGTTGCAAGAGGTCCGCAACAGTTAACAGCAGTTTTATCGTGTCTCGGCCCATTTCAAGAACTTTGATGAGAACTTTCGTTCTAGCTGGTGTATGATTGTCATCGAGTGTCTAAAGATGAAGACGTAAGGCTGTCGAGGGTCGCGGGCCTGTGGACAGTGAGTAATGGGCTAGCTCGCCATCCGTCCGTCTTATGACGACAGGCCGTGGTGACGGCGTGTTCGTGTTCCACACGCGCCTCAAAGAGATGTCAGCAAACGGGAAGGGATCCGAGAGGAGCGAGGCCTGCCAGGGTTGCGGGACTGTTCGAAAGAGATACCGCGGCCCTGGAACGCAAAGGGCAACAGAAGAAACGTGGGTGGATTTTAGTCAGTACAAGTCTGACAATCCCTTCCGCTCCGTCCAGAGTGGGAGGGGTCATTTGATGATTATCCATCGGTAATAGTATATAATAGGGATTTACTCCTTTTGAGAGCTTCCGTTGTGCGTGAACGGTTAAAGTTACGCAATTATCATGTATGTCGGAACTGTCCCTCTTAAAAAGCTCTAAAAAAATATCCACAATGGCATATGTCTAACTTTTAAGATTGACGCACACTCTCTGTAACCTCTCTTTCTTTTATGTACGCACGCACGCAGACGAAGTTGCGCGGGTCAGCTAGTGTTACATAAATTGAAGGTTACCTTCTATTTTGTTACTATCAAATATTATGATTTTAGGTTGCCAACGAATATTTTAATAAAAGATGAATGGGTAACTGCTATAAGACTGAGTCGAAATGACCCACAATGGCAGCCATCCTTATCTAGTGTGGTTTGTTCAGACCATTTTGATAAGACTGACATGTACGATACAAAACGTGGACTTCGCCGAATTCATAGAACAGGATATCCAAAAAAGGTATTTTAACCGACTTAAAAAAAGGAAAATTCTCTTTTCTTCCTGCATAATTACCTAGGTGATGAAAAATATAATACCTATATTTGCGATTTACTAGTACAGGTACAGTATGCGTTACTAGACTGAATTGTTTAGATGTATTAAGATACAGTTTTGTTTCTATTACAGAAATTATTTACTCCTTCTAATGCGGTTGTCAGTGATATATCATCGCCTCCATTTGTTCCTGTGAGTATTTAGTAAATAGGCATATAAGTTTTTGTCAGATTTAACTACAAATCTATTTATCCGTAACGAATATTGTATTTATTGTAGAACTTAACAGTCTCACCTAGTGTGGTCACCGACAGCAACTGCGTAGTATTACCAAGTACATCTTCTGCGACCGTTCTCGTAAGTACTTGACAGTACAGATATTCGTATACTTTTCTAATTGTATATTAGTGTATTATGATACCTACAGTTTTCACATACACTGTCACTTACGGGATATCTTCCCTGATTGTCTGTAATTTTGAGTTCCCGATATTTCGACGCTATTGCAAGCGCCATGATCGCGGCTTGACTGGAGAATGCGGGTGGATGGAAAATAAATTGTTAAGAGCAGACAAATCTGTCTACCCTCTTTCATTGTCTTTTGCTACGCGCACTACTGGAACTCATCACTAAGTCACGGCAAAACACACTCACAGTATCACAAGGCTTTTTGGAGTCTTTATTACGATGCCGGCTGCTACTTTTGAGCATACTCAACCTACAGTTACCTACAGTTTTGTTTCTATTACAGAAATTGTTTTTGCCTTCCAATGCGGTTGTCAGTGATACATTATCGCCAAATATATCTCTTCCATTTGTTCCTGTGAGTATGTAGTAATTAGGCATATAATATTTCGTCAGATTTAACTACCATTTTATTATCCGTAACGAATATTGGAATATTGTATTTATTGTAGAATTTACCAGTCTCGCCTAGTGTGGTCATCGACGGCAACTGCATAGTATTACCAAGTACATCTTCTGCGGCCGTTCTCGTAAGTACTAGACATTACACATTTGGAACGTATACTTTTCTATTCATAAGAAATACTTTTCAATATTATTTTTTGTTCTAGGACCTACCACAAAAGCCTAAAGCAGACGTTGACCAAGAGTCAATATTTGATACACCCAGAAAACATAAACTGAGACAAAAATTGAAGAAACAAGAAATTTATTTAAAAAAAAGTGTTACAAAAATTAAATCTTTACAGCAAAAAGTCAGACGCCTCCAAAACAGGAACCTGTCCCTCAAAAAAATCATCAAAAACTTAAAAACGCAAAATTTCACTGACACAGAATAACATACAGTTTGGCAAAATAGAGTATGGAAAAAATGAGGGCGCTGTTAGCGACTTCCTGGTAGCCCTGAGCAGTCAAGCCAATGACATTGCCGAGTTTGACAGAAAACGTGGCATTGCCAGGTAGGAAATATGTAGTTCCGTGTTTCGCTACCATCAGAACTTTTTGGTCGGGCTGTACTTAATTCATTAAATCAAAACATGGCAACAATAAATTTATTAATCTACTGCCGACAAATTGCTTTGCAGTTTGGCAGATGTTGTTTTTAAGTTAGACTATTTAACTTATGGATTAAATAAATAAAAAAAAAAAACAATTTGAACCGAAAAAAGGCAAAATAACGTATTCATAAACCACTAGGCCTTACCCTTACACTTGACCTTAGACTTGCATTTAATACATGTCTCCCGGATCCAGGCACCTTGTCTATGGATGCATTAATGGAAGCCGGGATTCACAGAAGAATTATTCCAGGCCTTAAAAACCAAATCGCAAGTGCGGTGCAATCGCGGTGAACACTGAACATCGCCCAATATGTTCTTTGGTGTTCGATGAAATGGCCATTAGGGCACAAAAAGGCACGGCAAAAAGTACGTAGGTTTGGTGGACATCGGAAAAGGAGTAGATGAGTCAACTCCTATAACTACCCAAGCATTCGTTTTTCTTCTAGTAGGAATAAACCATAAATTTAAAATCCCTTTAGGCTACTTTTTGATTAACAGTGTATCAGGAAAACAAAAAGCAAACTTAGTTAAACTGTCTTCTGAAGTTTTCTCAAGATGTCGTTTCAATAACATTTGACGGACATTCAACAAATTTTACAGCCATTGAGTTACTTGGATCCAATTTGCAGATGCAGCATATTTGAACATTAGACTGCATCATATTTGTAAAATGCATTACACTGACGATGACACTGAGTTCTAAGCGTCAAAAATTTAAGAAACTCATGCTACATAGTCGTATAGGATTCTAGGTTTAATGAAAAAACATGGCCTATTGAAACAAGATGGCCTATTTCTGTCTCCAATCCCACAATCTCATGCAGGAAGCAATAGAGTATTTATTGTAAGATTCAAGAAGATGCCTACGACTGCATGACATTGTGGGATCGGCGACTATAATAATTTATGTACCTATAATATTATGTTACAAGTCAATGCTCTATGTTGTACATATTTAAATATACTTTTTAATTTCATCTGGAAAAGTATATTTTTAATTTCATGGATTGGATTTGTTTTATATTCCAACTCATTAATTCCGATTTTTTGTATTAAGTGCCTATGTTACATTTTTTTAATAAACACGCTACACATAACCTTTGTTGTATTTTATCACGCTGCTCACACACCTTCGGGACTATCAATTAAGACGATTTGTATAGTGATCCTACACGCCTCAGACTGTTCAGCTGTGAGTTGAAATGATTGTATGGCGAGGTCTGTTCTTTTGTTTGATTTATGTGCAATAGTGTGTATTTTTGGAAGTAAAACAATAACTTTTTGAAATAATGGTTTAGTTTTTGAATTCTTTTGACCTTTACACAAGAAACTGGGAAAAATTACCTCACACTGAACACACATTAAATTACTAATACAATACAAGGCAAAAGTACATTTACCCATACATAATCTGTTGGCTAATTTAATAACGATTCCAAGGATAGAACTGGTAGCGAGCTAACTAACGTAATTTTGGGTATATCGTCGTTTACGTCAGACGCGCCGAATTAACATAAACAAAAGAAAATGGCGACACTACTGTGGTCATGTTCGGAAAATGGCCATGTCAGATGAAGGGGTTAATAATCGTATTGTAATTTATAAAAACAGACGAGATTTATTTTCGGATATTACCTATTTTTACGTAATTTTCAGGGACAATTTTTTAAAAAGTTGCAACACTTCAATAACTCAGAAACAGTTACGACCACAGATTAGATATTAGTAGCTAGCTAGTTACGACTGAAGGACATGTATCCATGGTCAGGAATAAATTTAAAAAAATCAGAAACAGTAAAAAAAAAACCGGCCAAGTGCGAGTCGGACTCGCGCACGAAGGGTTCCGCACCATTATCTAACAAAAACTTTAGTATTTGTTGTTATATAGCGGCAAAAGATATACATCATCCTGTGAAAATTTCAACTGTCTAGGAATCACGGTTCATGAGATACAGCCTGGTGACAGACAGCCAGACGGACAGTGGAGTCTTAGTAATAGGGTTCCGTTTTACCCCTTGGGTGCGGAACCCTAAAACAGTGAAATTTTCGTAATATATGTGCATATCAAGTGGTACGAGTTGTACCTACCTTTTTTTACTTGATCTGAGGCAAAGGATTAAGAGGGCCCTTCCCGGGCCGTCTATCGTCAACGCGAGCATGGTCGAAAAGCTTGTTGTTTCATCCTGAGCCACAGCAGCGATTTTCTTTCAATGGGGAAAGCCGGTCAAAGCTGATTGTAGATGGTGTGTCCATAGCTTAGTCCCAATCTAACCAATGAGGTCAAGCTATTTTGAAATTTAAAATGACATTGACAGATGTTCAACCAATGATGATGCTTGGTACAAGCTATGCTAGCGCCATTAGATTTACAGTTGCCTTCCCCATTCCCCCGTCTTACCCCGCCCCGACCCCGTACATCCCGTCCCGCGCACCTCATACCACCTAACGCGATGACATTGAACGAAAAATAGTGTTCGAAAATTTCCTAAACTTGTTCCAGGAAATACGTGTTTTTGAATAAGTCCTCTAAGTGTGTGAAATAAATATTTGTCATTAAGAATCTCCATTACATGTGCAAGGTTTCTATCGAGATGTTTTCTTTACTTTTACAGTTTATGGGTACATTATGAGCGGCCAAAGTTCAGGTAAAATTTGTGCAAAACAGCAATTTTTGGAGGCGTATACTGTTTCTACAATTTTTTATTTTTTACTACCATAGAAACCTAGATATAGTGCACAAAATACCTATTAGTTCAAAAAAATCAAAGATAAATGTGTAACAACTGCATAATCACGTACGAGCGTTTGTATGAAACGTATGACGGGTTGGCCGCTCTTAAAGACAACAAATTCGACCAAGGTCGTGGTCAAGGCCATCCAATAATAAAATTCATCACACCGGGAGCTGTGGAAAGGGGGAAATGAAAATTTCCTTATTTTTGACCTAGGACGTTGTGTTTTTGAGAATGTTTCTGAAAAAAAAAACGATTTGTATTACCTATCCGTACTTCATGGAGGCGGAGACGCGAGACCAATATAATTTATTTATGTGTACACTTCTCGTCTCCGCTTAGCTTTAGTGGAAATGGTTGAGCAGGGAGACAAGTCCCGCTGCGGGGCTCCTATTTCTGTTTCCAGGGTTTAAAGTAACCTAACCTAGTCCGAGTCGGGGTAGTCCAAGTCCTGATCTCGCTTCGCTTGCTCTTGCATCCTAAGTTTTTCTTGAAAGCGCTATATAACGAATGATTTATAAGGTTATAACTCTTGTACATGTTTTACAGCTCTCTTTATAAAAGCATGTCTTTGCTAATATGGTATAATTATCGGTCTTATCACCTTATCTTAATACGTTTATAAAACCATTGTATATGTCCCTTATAAAGCATTGGTCATATAGAAGCATATAATATGATTTTTCAGACATATAATAATTTAGCCATAAAATCGCATTGGCCTCATACTATTTGTAAAATTTATAGGGCTATTATAAAACCTTTTCCCTTGTAATGTCTATTTGAATGCAGTTTAAAAGCTAATGCTAAAAGGCAAGTTACATAACTTCTATAAATAAATAAAGTGTTGACTGCACCTCTATACAGCCTGAAATTTTAATGGTTGTTTTCCCGCGGCAGAACATCTTGCCATAAGGAGTACTTTCGAAGCACAGAGTAAAAGTAAAAAAAAAAAATGTTTTTGTTTTAAAATAATTAAAAAAGTATTCATCAACTCGAAAACATGAGAATCAATAGTAACACTAGACGTACCTTGTAGGTACTACTCGAATCGCACGCGCCGCCCGCCGCCGAAAGACACGATGCATAAATGTTCAAAGTAAAATAAGCTCTCGTTCGTGGTGTTAAGGCATAAACTAGTTTTCACGCAACAATACAAAACAGCCGCGAAGCCGACAAAGGAAAGACCGATTTATAAATGTTCAAAGCAAAATAAGCTCTCGCGTGTAGCGAAACGACATAAACTAGCCTGCGCGCATCAATTACAAACGACGCCGCGCGCTGGCTTCCTATTGTATTATGTAATAATTATTACTTAGTTTTTCCGCGATTGTCGTACGCGCAGCACGTGTTATCTTATCGTGCAATGGATCGCCATTACAGTTATTGCAATTTGGAGAACGTCGCTATGGTGCAACTGGCCCGGCGACTTTATGCGGAGCCGCAACACTTGGAGTCGCTCCGTCTTCGTGGGGTTATGAACCTTGATGGTTGGTTGATGGACAATCAAAATACGAACATTTTGTGGACGAATGAAGCAACTTTTACGCGAGTTGGACTCAACCAGCGTAACGAACATTTTTGGGCTTTGAATAACCCACATGTTATTCGCGAGTGTGCGCATCAAGTGCGTTTTATGTGTTAATGTGTGGGCCCGGTAATTATTGGCCACCTCATTGGGCCGCATTTCGTGACAGGACAAATGGAACCTACCTGAAATGTTACAAATCATTATTCCGGACTTTTTGGACTTTTATTTGTGGTCGCTGGTCGGAGCTCAAGCGCCTAGTGTATCGTGAGGAACACGAAACTCGCGACGCGTTAATAACTGCGATAGTGGACGCTTTTAATATCGTAAGAAGTGACAGAGACACCTTACTAAAATTGAAAGACAACCAATTAAAACGTGCTCGATTGTTATACAACGCAGTGGCTTGCACTTCGAACAATTACTCCGTTACCGGGAAGTGTAAGTACCTACCTACCTACTCGTACTTTTGTAAATAGTGAATATTTAAAAGTAGTTTAGTTAATTAAAATTATTGTAAATATATACAAATTTTTGAAATACGCCACAAATACTTTTTTAGGTATCTAATTCAGAAAATTATTTTTCTTAAACGATAAACTTGTTTTTATTTAATTTCGTGTTCAGTTAATTGCAGCTAAAAACGTAGGTATTTATGACGGTCCTAAGCCCATAAAAGTATAAAGGGAAAATTTGAATAACTTGTTGGGTAAAGCTTATTATTAAGAATAAGTTATCAACTTATCAGCTGATTGAAAAGCACGCGGGTCAACGGCCGCGCGGCCGGTCCGCGGCGGCGCTCAGCGCAATCAGGAGGTATAACTATTGGTTCGTGGTCGGTTTCGAGTTTTGTTTTTCACAATGGTTAATCTGCCATTTTTTGTTTCTAATATTTTAATTGTTTATTAAACGATTGTATTACCAAGGCAAAACCATTTCGCTGCGGGAAAACAACCATTAAAATGTCACGCTGTATAACAGTTACAAGAACTTTATTCTCATACTAGCTTCTGCCCGCGACTTCGTACGCGGATCCTGTTGCTTTTGCCAGCGACAACGGGGTCGTCAAGAAAATCGAAGATCTGAAACGTCTGATGTAGAATTCTGAGGCCCGGGGACGGGAAAACAACGGGATGAGCGAGCGAATTGAAGATGTTCCAGATCTTTCATTTTCGGAAGTCCACAGGAAATGCCCATCAGACTAAACAACTTTTGCTAAGACGTCATTCCTTAATATGTTATAGTGTCGCTGGGCTTTGGAGTTCCACAACAGGGTTCCAGATCTCCAAATTTATTCTCACAGCAGAAAATGCTCTTCACGTGGAATAATTTTTGCTATGACACCATTTTTATATCTCTTATACTTTAGCTGTTCTGTTGCGGTTCTGCATCAGGTGTTCCAATTTCCAAAATAAATTATAGCCTAAATGTTGCCCAGACTTAATACCCACACAACAAATACCTTTTCTTCCCGTTATTCTGCAGCGGATCCAAAGGGTACACTGAATTAACTATAATATTGCAAATAACTTTAAAAAAATGCGCAATTCCCTATCCGTGAACGTCTCCGACTCGCGAGACAATGCGTGACGTTCACGATCAGCGGACAGTCACGCATTACGTTCCGCACTTGTCTCTAGAGACCTAGAAGCAGATGCGTAGATACGCTGAGAACTCATGCGCAATTCTCTATCCGTGAACGTCTGCGACTCACGAGACAATGCATGACGTTCACGATCAGCGGTCATTCGCGCATCATTTTCTTCACTGGTCTCTAGAGACCTGGATGTAAATGCGGAAATACGCTGAGAACGCAGGTGTGCTTCGCGATCCGAAGAGGTTTCTACGGAGCGAGTTGCTGCCTGATGTTCTCGAACAGCATCAAGTCTCTCCTGACGCTCTTCGGTAGATTCTTGGGATCTTATGATCCTCAATCTTTTAGCTCCTTTGGAACGTTGGGAAAGATTTGACCTCTTTCTAGGCATAGTTATAGTTTAATTCTGAAGATACCTGATCAATTAAAATCTAAGTGACTGCTCCCCTGCGTTACCGGGTAGGCTACCGTGTCACGAAAATAAATGAAAAAGGAAATTAAACACTCAAATAACATAAGCCCGAAGGCTTATTTATTTGATAAAATAAAATAATAAATGGGAGTTTTGGCCAGTAGAGTCAAATTTTCAATGATTCATCGAAAATCAGTCCTAAACTGTTACCGCCTTCACCACGTGGAGGTACTCCCAGCTCATGTTATTTTATAATTATACAGTGAAATTAGTGATAGCTTTGATTTCCATATCAGGTGTTCCAGATCTTCAATTTGTATACGTCAACAGAGAGTGATCATCAGGCTGAACAACTCTTGCTAAGACTTCATTCCTAATATTATATGTTATAGTGTAGCTGGGCGCTTGGAATTCCACAACGCGTGTGCCAGATCTTCAATTTTTATACGTCAACAGAGAGTGCTCATAAGGCGGAACAACTCTTGCTAAGACGTCATTCCTATATATGTATAGTGTAGCTGGGCTCTTGGAGTTCCACATCAGCTGTTCCAGATCTTCAAATTTTATACGACAACAGAGTGCTCATCAGGCTGAACAACTCTTGCTCAGACGTCATTCCTATATATGTTATAGTGTAGCTGGGCTCTTGGAGTTCCACATCAGCTGTTCCAGATCTTCAAATTTTATACGACAACAGAGAGTGCTCATCAGGCTGAACAACTCTTGCTAAGACGTCATTCCTATATATGTTATAGTGTAGCTGGGCTCTTGGAGTTCCACATCAGCTGTTTCAGATCTTCAAATTTTATACGACAACAGAGAGTGCTCATCAGGCTGAACAACTCTTGCTAAGACGTCATTCCTATATATGTTATAGTGTAGCTGGGCTCTTGGAGTTCCACATCAGCTGTTCCAGATCTTCAAATTTATTCTCTTAGCAGAAAATGCTCATCACGTGGAACAATTTTTGCTATAGTACCATTTTTGTATCTATTATAGTTTTGCTGGTCTGTTGCGGTGCTGCATCAGATGTTTAAGTTTCCAAGATAAATTATAGCCTATATGTTGCCCAGATTTAATACCTATACAACAAAAAAAAATCATTTAAATCCGTCGAGTAGTTCCGAAGATTAGCGTGTACAAACAAACAGACATACGTTCCGAAGATTCGTACTCTATTACTGTTTCCAAACCCCCCTCAAAAATTATTTTTTTAATATATTCAATGTACAGACACAGTTTTTTTACTGTTTTATTATATGTATATATATAGAGATTTTTATCCGTATGCAAACACCCTTTCCCGCTTTTTTTCTTTAGAGTGAGCGCCGGCAGCAATTTCAAGAAACGGCGCTGGCAGCTAACATGGACTTATTACACAAAGTCCATGGCAGCTATTTTGTAAAAAGTAAAGTACTTACTTGCCTAAAATATATCAATCAAAGGCACTGTGGCACGCGTGTAAGCGCTTATGGTAAGCCAATACGAGCTACAAAGTACGACCAATTTTTTATGTGGTGCACATGCACAGATTAAACACGAATTATTCGTTTCACTCATATCACAATAAGAGCCACTTTCCTGCTGGGTCCTCCGAGCAGAATAAGCGAACGGATTAATGATGAATTGATGACCTTTGTCAAATTATTTTTGATACCTACTTTTTCTTGAAGCTGTAGATAGATGATCTGTAGATGGTAGATCTACAAGTGAACAAGTGTCGGGTCATGTGCTGGCCTATAAGAAATGGATCTGACGCAGAATGTCCTATTCGCAATAAGAAATGAGTAGTTTCCAAATTCAACTTTGCAGGATGATACTTACGCATATATGAATTCTATGGTCTGCGGGATGAAAACGCATGTTCGCCAGCTTTCTTTCCGAAATTCTTCCTTACCAAACTCCCATCATAGATCTATTTACTCTTGTCAGGTCTTCAATACCACGTGACATTAGCAAAATTGTGTGCATAGGTGTCACACCACTATCAAGAGTTTAAGAGGCGGTAAAGTCACTACAGAATAAATACAACAGATATTTCATTACGAAATTTATTTAAAAATGTTATGTGTACAAATACCATATAGCTGTGGCGTACGCGATGCGAGTATTACGCTATACTGTTCATCATTATAAAATAACCACTCGTCTCAAATAGCTTTACAATCACACCAGTAAATTGTAACATAACTTACGCCTATATCATAATAATTTGCATTGTGAAGACCTGTTACCACAAAAAAAGATGCTTATGGCGACACCGCAGTTTGGCGCATTTCATTACAAATACAAAATAACATTATTTTAATATTAATTACCGTCTCATAGACCGTTAATTCCAAGTTGTTAACAGGCAGTGTTAAACTACATCACATCTCAAACTAGCCTAGCTATCGTGCCTCAAGCACCGACCGATTTAGATTACTAAAACAATGGACAAATAATAATAAACGAGTGAAACAACTGAAGGCGGATTTAAAACACGGGCTGAAGCTTCGAAGCGGGGGCGACAACGGAAGAACTTACAATTATTACTTGATTGAGCGCTCTAAATATACTATACGGCGCTTTACATGCAATCTGGAAGAGAATTATTCCATGAAAGCATAAAACGAAGCTATCGTCACCGTTTCGAAGGCTACCTGTCTTACATTCCATTAGTTTTGATGTGTTTTTGACACGAAATCAGGAATGTGAAGGAAAAGACGGCATGCGAGGTCGCTCAGTCCATCTTTCATGTGTTCCTTTTCTACAAAGCATCCTATACTAGAGATATCAGTCACTGCATTATAATTTAGTGCAATTGTGTATGGCGAGGTCGGGTGACTGTTTTTCTTTATGTTCACGGCGGTATATCTTCAGAGACAAAAGCAGTACAACATCACAAATATCGATATATTAATTCATTAAGTAATAACGACAACTTCAAAGATGTTGTATGTAAAACCGGTTGCCTCTAAACGTAATTGATTATGAAGGTCTCTAAATACAATTTACCTTGCAAGACTGATTAGGGAACATTGCCGCTCACTACAAAAGACCCGATACATTTTAAAACTAAACTTACTGTGGGGTTAAAACATTACCTAATTAAAACCTTAGATAGTTCTCGGGAGAACTAAGACTGATATAAATAGCTAGACGTGGTCGAATGTAGTGAAGGGTAAGTAGATATTCAGCACCAAACATACTATTCGTATGCACAGACCTCGACGTTAGATAGAGTAGCGCAGTTCGCGCGCGTTACTGTTGCTTGCACTCGGCGGGGTTGTCCTGTGCGCCGCCCTTGATGGGCTTCTTGCCTCGTCTCCGCGGCGCCGGCTCCTCATCCTCGCTCTCTTCCGTGGAACATTCCTCCTCCTCCTGACAACGCCAACACAACGTCAACACATATTACTAAACACCAACCTCGACTCTCGTTACCTCGCATAACATTGAACGTGAATTCTGCAACCATCTGCATTCTCGACAAACTCGCACAATTCGCATGCAAATAATAAGGATGAGATAAATAAAACACACTCGAGTAAAAAGCATACAATTTTTAATGTCATCATTACGACATCATGCCAAAAACATAAAGCCATTACCGATATATAAAAACTACCTGTCCAGCTGCTATACATTGACATTATTATGTTAACTTCAATAGAAGGTTACATAAATAAAAAATATACATCTATTATCCGACCTAACTATTGTCAAATCATTATTCATTATTAAAATACATATCATCGGATAGATCACAGTTGGCGATGTTAAGTGATGATGTAAAAAATGCATTTTGGCACTAAAAAGAGATTCAGAGAATTCAATTCCTGGGCAGACTGCCGTTACGCACGGTGCGAAGGATCTACTAGCGTCTCAATGGAATGACAGTACTTTAATTTTCATTCAATAGGAAACATTAAATATAGCCTTACAGAATAGTAATATCACATGAAATTTCAAAGTACTCAAACGAATATGTAAAATTCGTAAACAAAAATACACACTATAATTACTGTATAATAATAAATAAAAACGAGTAATGTATAAACTAAACTAGAAATGCAAAATAGTTGTCGTAACAGACACTAACAAGTTAACATGCATTATACATCGACAATGAAGGCACCTCACTCTTCTCGCATCAAGACTACGCGAGCCCCTCGGGAGCTCAGTACAAAATCTACTCTAAAACATATTTATCTGGCCAGAGAGATAAACCATGCATAGAACGGACGAGTGGATGAGCGAGAAGTTATTATTAATATTCTAGCGTACAAATACTACCGATTTTAGGACAATAACCCGACGCGTCGCAGGATTATTGGGTATCACGTTTCGCTTGGCGAACCGATTTTTGGTACAATTTAAGAGATATGGGTTGATATGGTCGCGATAGACTAAAGCGCGCTGAGCTCGTGAGCCGAGCCGCTCCGCTAGGGGCCCACGTCGAGCGACGTGGGCACGTAGCGAGCTGCCGAGTGACGGATTATATAACGCTAGGGGCGGTCGGACAACGTCTTGCATCAATCCTCCGCGTCGGACACTTCCTCCGTCCCAGAGTCTTCGTCAAAGTACGAATCCTCCTGAAACCAAATATACCGCTTTTGTTTGTGCAGCCACCAGCCAACACCCACCAGACGTAGATACTGTATACTCTGTTACCCGTGGAAGATTTATGCAGACGCACTTATCATACACTATAATATAGGGGAGCGGGGTTTAGAATACATACTGTACCTTCGTCTGATATGCGGGGAGTGGGGGGAGGCAAAATCAACATTTAGCACATCCGGTGCTAAACTAGCTAAGCAAGCAATAATAAAACATGTTCTACCATGCAAGTAGTTCAAACTAACACCTCGTGGAAATGCTAGATGGCTGTAGAATTCACTGTTCCTGAAGTTATGCAGATAAGCGTTGTTGTTGACGAGTTTATGGATTATTGTCTTGTTTGTTGTGACGAAAGTTCAATCAGAAATAGCTTAAATTTAGTAACCTATTGACGCACTTAAAAGCAATGGTTAATTCGTATTCACTTTAAGATTGTTAGTAAATTACTGCATACTTCCGACTGAACAATTGGACACAATCTACAGATTTGGGGAAAAAAAAAAATCAGCATTCATTATGAGATGTATGTCACTACAATAAGTTACCGGCCTATTTTGAAGCGTATTTCATTGAACATCGAAATACAATAAGGTCAATCAGGGAAGCACTATGCTAGAATCCCTGGGCACACTTCCACATGACAAACCCAAAAACAAAATATATGAAACTGAATACAACCTATAGATTACTATTATTGTGTGCGTAAACGACGATCAATGAGGATATTGATTAACAAGGCGTGAACCTAAAACAATGAAAATTATTTTAATGAAGCTCTTACATGGGCCGTTATTACCGCAAATCAATGTTCAAATCTCATAATTATGCGTTTTAAGGATCATTACTCCGTACATAAGTTCACACATCCAAATAATCTACAGGGTAACAAGAAAGATATTGCTAAAAGAAAACTATTTCACACACAATTTTTAACTTGGTACCTTTCTAATCTATAACACAGCGTTTACATATCGCCACTGTTCAGTTGTCATACAAAATAATGATCTGCCTAGCAAATATGTAGAGGTCGGCTTCCAGTCTAACTGGATGCAGCTGAATACCAGTATTTTACATGGAGTGAGTGCCTATCTGATCTCCACAACCCAGTTAGTACTGGGTAATACGATATCCCATGGTAAGACTGGTTGTCAGAGTTTGGGCCATCATCTTCTTTTTACGAAGATTACAATTGACAGCCAGGACCAAAAACTTAACGTGCTTTCCGAGGCACGGAGGAAACTCAAATATGTCATACAAATAATTATCAAATTAATTCCATGATTTCGAGATTCAAATATCCTTGACCCTATTTTGTTTTTGTAGACCGTGTGGTATTCGCTCAGCTGTCTAACATGGTACTTCCTTGACAGACCCAGTTACTTGTGTGACGTATGCAAGTGTGTACTAACCTCCTCCTCGTAATCGTCGTCATCATCATCGTCGAGACCCTCCCCGGTGTACAGGAGTACGGCGCGGGAGACAACGCGCTCGCGGATGTAGTGGCCGATCTCGAAGTCAGCTGTGAGCAGCGCCTGGAAGATACGTGTGTATATATTAAACTATGAAGATAATTGTTAATTTTCTTTGAATTCGTATTATGGATTAACTGAACTGAAATGATCAAGAATGCACCAAGGTCTTCTGTTGTAAGAATCCTCAGTGTTATCAGTTCTGTGGGTAATAAAGCGCGGCCACACTGCCAGCTAGCGAGCGAGCATCGTTTCACTTCTTTTCATACTTCGTTTCGGCACTTGCGGTTGTAGTTGGCGATGTGAACCGACGCTCGGTCGCAATCTGGCGGTGTAGCCTGCGCTTAAGTGTGTGCAATTAAGTTTTTACTAAATAACAGTGAGAAGTGAGGACTTCCGTGGGTCCTGGCATGACATTTAGAGTGGATTACGGTGGCTTCCTATGTTCCTCCGAGAAAATATTACTAAGGCGTAAACAGTCCCAGTGTTCAAAGGACCTCAATAAACGTAACATGACCGACACACCTTTATTTATCAACTGCATACATTTATGAAGGTTCAGTCGCACAACTGCGGGTACTGACAGACTCCAGGACACTGGTTAAGTAATTAAAACTAGAAACACAGTTAAAACGTTTAATATTTACCTGGATATCAGAGGCGAGGGTCGAGTTGGGGTCTTCGGGCATGGTGGGCGGCGAGAAGAAGTTGAAGAACGAGTCCGCCTGCACAGACTTGGTGACGGTGCGCACCGATCCGCGAGACTTGTGCTTCTGCTTCTTCTTTATCGTTTTCACTGTCACGTTCTTGCCTTTCTTCCAGTTGATCTCGCAGCCCTGTTTATGTAAATGTGACATTCGGATAAAATATGGCGAACCCTTTATTGGTACAATAGGTATACAATTACGCATAGTTAAACAACAGGTTGGAATGTCATGGATATTTTCTTCTCCAATTGATTGCACTTTTGAAGTGAACCTACTTCTAGAATAGCTAGATTCGAGTTTTATTGTCTAACCAACATAGGTAGTAATTTTCGTCTTTGATGAAAACAGTTGCTAGTTGATTTAGCTAACTGCAGAATACCCTAGCAACTAATAACTTTATTACATGCTTTTGGTTACACAGGGTAGATAATCGGTAGATTGTCTGTACCGCACCGGCACGGTTCAGGAATTGTATGGCGATTAGGCACCACATGAATCGTCGAACGTGGTTACTTTTCAGTTAGACTACGATAATTAGGTAATAATTATGTCACAAGACTATTTCCACTTGAAATCTTGTGCAAAAAATCTTGCTTGTGAAATCGTCTCATATTGCCGAGTAACTAGCGTGACTTAGTTAGCATGTGAGCATACCTGCATGATTAGTATAATGCCTATCTTGAGCATACCTGCGTCTCGACGAGCATGCGGCGCCGGCACTGTCGGTACTGATCCAGCGCGAATAGTGAGCAGCGGGACAAAGCGGTTTCTATTTAGCTGTCAAGCAGTACCCCTAGCACGAACTAATTACGGTTTACCTAACTTTAGTTTGTGTACAAGCTTTCGTGACATGTTATAATCTAGTCTCGCGTTGTGGATTACAGTAGAGAATAGGTTCGAGTCCCAGTTTTGAGATTTGTGCTGCTATCCCTTGAATGTTTCTAGATTTTAATACTGGTCAGTATTACATGCCGCTTATAACTTGTCAATGGTGTTACGATAAAAGTGTCTACACTATTTTGGAATAAGTTCGTGCTAGGGGTCAAGAAATACTTTATTTCACGTAAAATGCGTCCTGGGATTTTCCTTTTTCATATTAAACTACTGCAGGCGCAAAAACCTCTCATTATAACAAAGAGAAAGCTCTGGCTTGTCAGGGATCAGGATCAGGACATATCATAAGTGAAACAAAGTACAATGATAATGGGGTATAACAGAAATTTTTGACAATAGACCTAATGTTTATCAAAATACTTACAGTGCCCTAGATTTAAACATTTCAAGAGAACTAATCAAGCCTTTTACATGGTGTGTGAATTTATTGTGACAAAAGAAACCTATTTAGTGTGAAACTTTCTTACCTTGCATGAGTAAATTTCGGGGCCTTCGAACTCAAGTGGGTTCTCATCATCAGGCTTGCACTTCATTGAGTACTCCTTAGTCAGGATAGTGTTTGTGAAATAGTCGTTAGGCGCGAAGTGGAATTCCAGAGTGAAACCGATCGGGTCCTCGTGCATTTGCACTGAAAATGTTGATATAAGTTACATATGGGGACAAAGTGGGGACGTGTTGGTTGTATTGGAAGGAGTGCCTCAGTTGGTGATGCATGTAAAACAAATCAATCATGATTTCTTCAGTGATTGGGTGTTGGATTGTCATCATTAAATTATTGTAATTCAAATTGGACTTGAGAATTGTTTCACTATCTTCAGAATTTTTTTAATATAATTTCTTTTTCTTACCTTTAATGTCCAACAGTGTCTTAAGGATAGGCTCATCGTGTTCCTGCATCATCTCGCACAGCATTGAAACATTCTTGAATATGGTGTACCAGAAGTCTGGGATGCCCTTAACATTGGGATCCATTGGTGGTCTGAAAAATTGTCTGTGGTTAGAAAATTGAAGGAATATAGTTTATGGGAATTTGGCAGGGATAAGCCTCAGTTGGTGATGCATGTTAAACAAATCTAATCACGATTGTTCAGTTATTTGGTGTTGGTATGTCATCATTAAAAATTGCAACAGCAATAGTTTCTCCTTTACTTATGTCTACTGACTATGTATATTAAAAACAGTCATGTTCTATTTAACAAACAGCTTAACCACAAAAGCCAAATTAACGAGTTTACTATGACCAAGTGTTGTCTGTTGTTACTATAATATATTCCATGTTACAGGACGGCATGACAACAGCGCATTCAAAATAAGGTTCGATCGAATATTCGGTGGTAAAAGGAGCAGCTAGCATAGAACTCTTGCAATTCTCATCCCTATAACACAATAATCCTCAAACTTACTCAGCAGGTTTCTCCTCAGGCTTCTTCTCGTCGGTGCCGTCAGTAATGGCGGCGCTCTGGACTGCGCGGGCCAGCTCATCTTCCTCGTTCTCATCGCGCCACGGGTTCAGGCACTCCTCGTCATTAGGCTCGTACCCGCCGTTCACAACCGAGGCGCGCTGAGAAAAGAAAGGTGAGTCTTGATATCAGGCCTGTATGGTCCAAAGTTGTTTGTGGGGTGTTTATTTGGGGTACCACACATTTGCTAGGGTCGGAGAATACGATTCGGGTGTTTTCGTCGAACAACGAATACGTCCCGAAGTCATTACTACAGATATTCTCCGTTCAGCATATACCGTCGCTGCATCAGTCAGTATAAATTTCAGTAGGCAGCAGTGGGTAAGCCGGAGTACGCCGGCGTTTTAATGTAATTTTATTATTTGTCTTTAAAATACTGACTGTCCAATTTTGCTAAGGGAAGCCGGCAGTAGCGAAGGGTCAATTTTTGTATGAGGTAAGCCGGAGCAGATATCTTTAATGGGATTATATTATTGGTCTATAGTATTAGTATTATTTGTGTATGGAATCTTCGCCACTGGTATCCAGATATTTGGCAACAGAAAACATATCGATCAGATAATTGAATCTAGATCATGTGGTTCTGGGTTGGCTTCAACAGTCGCGCTTACGATTACTAGGCCAACGAGACAAGCGAGCAACCGAGCGAGCCGGTTGATATGAAATATTGCTTAGTATTCTTCACTTCTAGGTGCTTGATAACGATTGGTTTGAAAACGTAACTAACGTTCGAAATATGACTGTCATTTTACTTATTTGGTATAAATGTTATGTACTAGAATTATTGATACAATGAACACTTGCAAATAACATTCCAAAATCGAATTTGGACTAAAAAGCAAAACTGTTGTCTTTGACAAAGTTGTATTTTTTTTGGACGATATTGAGAACATTATTTCTTTTATTTTGAAGCCTGATACTGACCGAGTCAGTCAATCTGTCTTTGTATTGATTTTGATTCACGGGAATCCCACTATAGACTAGAACTATCTTCATTACGTTCTTATCAGCACTCATAAAAACTTCACCGTCGCGGTCGGATATTGCACACTTAACTTCGTAACATTAGCTGCATATCATATTCTATCACTTGTTTTCTGAAAGCCTATTAAATGAAATCTGTCGCCAACCTAAAAATGATCAGATTATTTTAGACTACGAAGTGACATGGCATCCAGCAGCAGCATAAACGTAGCAGATTATTTTTATGGAGTAGTGAGTGCTTCAAAGAGATTACATCAGTAGAAATGACGGAATGTGGGTGTACTAATAGGTACAACCTCTGCCCAAAACTTATCGGGTCATTACTGGCGGTTTATATACATCAGTATCAGATCGATATTTCTTTAAAAAGTATCTTGACGTAGTAAGCCGCATGTGACGTCTATAGCAGTAGCCCCAATTATTTATGCGGAATCGTAGTCGAATAGATTTGTCCCATTTATTACGGCGCGATTTGTCTTTCGTACCGAATGAGGTCTTTTGACGCAGCTTGAAGCTTTTTGACCGGCTCAAACCTATTCCCAGATCGGTAAGTGTAGTGACGCCTGTAAAGGCGACTTCTTAACTAAAGGCCTTTAAAAACCATATGGAGTGAAGTCGAAGATTTTCTTACCTTTTCAAACAGAGGCTTGTACAGTTTCTCGTACTTGCACTCAAGAGCATGTACTTCGCTGTAGAACTTGGCCTCGATGTCCACGAACTCCTTCTGGAGCGTGCGCAGAGCACGGATGCGCCTACGCACGTTCGGTGGGAGAGAAGCCATTGCCTCCACATGGATGCGGTTCGTGATAGCAGCTAACATCTCGTTACGAGTGATGCCGCTGTTGACAAGAATGAAGTTAAAATATTTGACTCGAAGGAGGTTTGTTTGTATTTGTTTGGTGAATCCTCAGTTGGTGATGCATGTTAAACAAATCTTATCATGATTGTTTCAGTAAATAGGTGTTGGTATGTCATCATGAAAAAGTTGAACTTTTTGTTTTACTGAACTCCTTACGTCTCTAAAATTGCTAAGTAAAGCACCAAATTTTCAGTTTTTTTTTTTACTATTTAAGTGTTATTGTTTAATTCAGCAGGTTTTTTTTTTACAGTAAATCACAGGTTACCTGACCATGATACCTTTTATAAAAGAAGAGATACATGTGTGTAAAAGCTAGTATTGTGTCAAGCTGTTTGTATCGCGTTTACTCAATACACTACACATATTTCGGATTTACCGAATAATTTAGGGACTAGATACGGTTGCATGTTATTCTCAAAACGTATAATAAACTTGACACAGTTAAAATACATAACCGATGCCAATAAACATTGTAAATCCTTCAGCCAGCCGTTTCTTAGTGCAGCGTCAATGAAAGGCGGGAGTTAGCTACACACTGGTTTATTTCATAACTTAAAGCATCTACCCGCCACCGTACAAATATCATACCCGCAATCCTTTAATAATCGGTACACTTAGAAACCGAACAGTGAAGTCATGAAAGATCGAAGAATCGATTAAACCACGTTGGTTTATGCAAAGATTCTGCAGAAGCGTGTTGACTTCAGTTACAAGATTTATATAAAAGCAACATTCAAAATCACTGTCGTCATGTGAAAATTTCTCAAAATACGCGAGTTTTCACAAACAAGGAAGACCTGGCTTACGTACATAACAACCTAATTTACGTTTCACGACATAAAAACACCAGACTTTTATCCCGACGCGCAGTAGATTTACAGTTGCGCCCCAATCTCCCTGAAATAGCCCCGTTGCGCAACAAAATAAACAGTACGGTGCTGTAAACATCAGTAAGCCCATCTGTGATGTAGACTGTGATGTTACCTGTTCAAGGGTTATTAATTTCTACGAGAGAATCAACCTTCGCTTGTTAGTACCAGAGCATATTATTGCTCTAACGTATACATAGATACTCCGCAAAGTATGTCATTCTTTTGCGAATATTCTCTATTCTGTCTGCCCCTCGTTAACGTTTTTCAATTGAAAAGAAAACACGAAATTGTTTCGCTCCATTAGCCTGTCTTCTGTACTGCAAAATATTGTTTGTAGTGATTCCGAGAAGAACCAATTAAACGAGTACTTCATTTCATGCGATTGTTGGATCACGTTATTTGATCGCTTTTTACTTGATTCGGAATAAAATGAAGCCGTACTAGTGACAAGTGCCGTGATTTAGCTGTATAAAAAACCGTTTGGGAACATCGCAAGAAGGTCAATTAGTCACCTGATATACTTGTACATTTTTAGCAGAGACCTCGGAGGATCTTTTGCGTTGCGAATTCTGGGGGTGCCCAAAGATATATTGATATCAAGTTTGTCTTTATCAAACTAGAACAAAGATGCATATCGGAAGTTATTATGGTGCCAATTGCGTACTCCTTGTAGGCTTGATTATAAAGTCCACAAAAGAACTGCACCATAACCGCTCGATACACTACATTACATAAATACACACGTTGTGCGATATTCGAGGAATATATGTACCTATCAAGTTTTTATTAAAGCTTTTCGATGCGCAGACCGACTTTCGCTACGGTTACCATTTGTATGCCGATATTTTTTACATAGCAAGCCATGATTGCACTTTTTGTTCATATAAAAACCAACATATTTGGCGTTACAATTGATGTTATCTTACAAGTTCGTGTAATGATTGCTTCATGAGAGCGCAAAAAGAAATTAATTAGACA
Organism: Eugnorisma glareosa; assembly: GCA_947578425.1. Classification (NCBI taxonomy): domain Eukaryota; kingdom Metazoa; phylum Arthropoda; class Insecta; order Lepidoptera; family Noctuidae; genus Eugnorisma; species Eugnorisma glareosa. The sequence continues at coordinate 8,801,935 of OX387960.1, read as the reverse complement.
AAGATTGGTAGATTAAATAGCTTCTTTCCATATTATAGCGTGATAGTTATAATTGGTTTAATTGAATGTTTGAAACATATATCTTGTCTTTTTAACAGATAGGAGGAGTTCGGCACGATATGTTGATGATCAAAAGATTGCGCTACGGAAATTAAACTAAGATGCGAAAAATCTGCAACTTGAAACATCATCAGTAGTCAACATCGGAAGTCAGAAAAACGCAGTTTTTATAAATCTTTTTATTTCATCGGTGTGAAGGACCGGAGAGCAGGGAAGAACCGGTTTTTTTTACATATTCAAGCGCACTTACGAGTCGGTTTCCTGCGTACATCGTTACATACGATGCGACGTAAGATGGGTTTATACTTCCGTCGTCCGTCAGTCCGGATCCAGTTCAAGGATACACTTCGCATGTACAAAATCTTCCTAAATGTATACTATTTCGTTGTAATTCAAACCGCGTGTAGTTATAACTTTTCGGTTAAATAAGAGACTTGCAGATGCGACGAATCTCAAGATTACCTTCGAAATCTACCAAGTTTCACAAAGATAATTCGGTTGAAAATTATTTTAAGTGTGTTCAATTGTATTCTGCAGAGGAAATAAAAGAAATAACAAGTATTAGCTGCCCAACATCCTGAGTCGCAAGAACGGAGAGGGAAATGGCTTATTAAGTTCGCATCGCGTAACATTAACGCAACGTACCTGTTTGCTCCCATCCTGACTCATCAAGCCATTAAAATGACAGACCATGAGGTACACAAGTAGCTTGGTTAGTTACCATTTACCTTGTGACTCGCCCTTCGGAATGAAGGTCTTACATCTTTAACGGAAAAAAGAGTTCATGCGAAAAGGGTGCGAAATTGGCAAGCTAATATCTTTACTAAGGCCAGACGTCTTTGTATGTATAATACGCCTTTGAATTCAGTAACAAAAGCTTTTTTTTTTTCAATGTTCGAAGATATGAAAGGAACTATTAATTCTACTTTTTATAAAGAAATGCCTGGTACGGATGATCGATTTTTAAAATGTGTGCGTTATAATATTGTAAGAAAAGCATTCTCGAATCCATCCGGCAGATATACATATAGTACCTACAAAAAATCTAATAGTAAGTTACTTTTTGCAAAATTATCAGAGCTTACGACGTTTTAAACGGTCGTATTATAAAATAACATCGCGTATAAAATGTGGATCACATAACCGGTCGTTAACGAAGGTTAACTGCGAATTGAAAATAGTTTTATCAATAACTGAAAGATAAGATACTAGCAGGGCAGGAACGAGTATTTTATTATGGAATGAGTAAAATATGTTTGGATCAATTTCTGAAACTGACGAGTATGAAACCTATACAATTTTTTTTTAGTTAAAGAGGATAAATGGTTGGTTATATGACCTCTTACTATTACGTAGTTGAATCTCAGCGTAAATATATTTTCAGTGCACACAGGCAATTGCATACAAACATTTTCCTTTCAACTATTAATTGTGGCGTTTTGCTCACACGGTTTTTTATGGTGATAGATTTAACGAAAAACTTAAGACTGGGTGGCTCTTTTTAACAAAAATTTCCATTTTCAAACCCCAAGACAAATCTCTAATCAACATTTTCTGCAGTCACTGCAACTTACAATGACACACAAAGATTTATGCTTGGTTAAACTTAACTACTTCGCTTGTAAATTCCGTGAGCTCTTCTGAACTCTTTATTGATCAAGTAGAGCGTAAAATGACTCATTAGTTCAATGACCCGTAATCTCATCTCGCGCGTTTTTGTCCATGCTGCTTATACAAGTAGATCTGAGTCAAAGTAATCATAGACTTTGCTTGTGGCCAGTAACAATGATTCGAAAGAGGTATTAGTTTTTAACTTTTTTAAATTTTAGGAACTTGTTATTTATGTTACAGCTTTGTGTACTTTTTTATGAAGAAATATAAAGTTTAAAATGCTTTTATAATGTCCATTGTTTGCTTTTCTTTAACCTCAAAGGTGACTGCTGAGATTCGACCTAAACATTAAAATATCCAAACCCCTGGGAATGCTCAACTCTGTCTATCAAGCTGAGTGTGTTGGCATTATCCAAGCAGCACACACCATAGAGGTCTGGCAAGTTACTAATACCCATATTTGTATACTCTCCGACAGTGCCTCAGTCCTTCAATCCTTAAAGAGAAACTAGATCATGTCGAGACTAATACTAGAATGCCATAATGCCCTAGAACGTGTTATGGTACTAAACCACAACACGGTGACACTACAATGGATCAAAGGACACAGCAAGGATGCGGCTGGTGAACTTGCCAGAAGGGGATCCAGCACAAAAGCCTTCAGACCCGAACCCATTGTGCCCATTCCTTTCAAGCAGCCAAGGAGTTGGTTAAAGGATCACACTCGAGATCCCTTGAGGATGTCTTGAGAAGACCCGGGAGTTTGATCTGCTTCTGGAGGGAGGTGGGCTGGTTGGAGTAACGGCCACCATGGCTGACGGACAATGGTCCAATTTAGGGACTAAGTGCAGAAAAACATACGACTGCCGAGATGAGGAGTAATTGAGAAATAAGGTAGGAAGACATGTTGAGCAGACCCCAAATAAATTGGGATGCAGGCAGGAGAATGAATGATGAATCAAAACAATCATTGTTTTTATTTCTATTTTAATTTAATTATCTGTTTACTTTCTTCGTTTTTTTTTTTAAATTAGTTTCAAAATCTGACAATTTATTGACATTTTTGAATTAACATAATTTCTAGAATTTAAAAGAAATGCCTAAGGAACTTTCTGACATACAACCATTAAAATTGGATCATAAATAACATCTAAAGTTTAAAATAGCTGGAATCAAGCTGATGAGCCATTCAACATTTTATTAACGTTGTTAACCAGGAAGCGTGATTCATCTTACATGAATTTAGGACCTAACATGTGATGTAATCATTTTTATTGGGAATTAAACTATGTTTGTTTTCTTAAAATAAGGGAAAACAGTCATGAAACATTGCCATTTAAATTCAAAATTTATTTTGAAAAGAGAAAATTGAAAACGGAGAGAATATTGCAACATATTTCAGTGGCTTGTAATATTTTACTGCTAGGCTTCACAATTAAAAAAAAAAGAATATGTTTAGATGCTAAGGTGACCATTGCCTGACTGTGCTGTGTGCTGTCAGAATTTAAAAAAAAAGTACAATAACTGTCAAGTGACAGTTGGAACCTCATGACAAGTGCTAAGATTGTAAATAAATTTGTAACATTTTTTTGTAAATTTTAAATTAATTCCTGACTGAGGCTGAAGAAGCTTAGCTTTGATTTCTTTAAGAAGGAAGCAAGGAGTTCTAATGTCAAGTCAACACATGTGACTGACAAAGTAGTCGTGGTAAGCACAGGGCTAACCTATACAATGGCAGACTTACCTTTTCATGAGGTGTTGGGCCAGCTCACCACCCCCAACAATTTCCTCCTCCTCTCCAGACTCCACCTCGGAAGTGTGGTCATCACCAGCGCGTTCCACTGTACCCATGTTTATATCTAAAACAAGAACACCTTGTTAGAACTTAGTAAAACGGCGTTCGCGCCACGTTGGTTACCATACCGGCTTCCGACAAATGCTTTTACAATCAATATCCTAATACAACACTACCGCACCAACTAACTTAGACCTACTGGAATTACCCATCTAACTAGCATACTTCATGATTTTCCATGCAAAACTTAGTGCGTAGTACGTTGAAAACCATTTTGGCCGACCACATGGCCGACTTTGTTCTTGCACAATTTAGAATACTAAAAACCTTACGGATTATCAACGGACTTGCACAGCAAATGAAGCAGCGGTTGGACAATTTTTTAATCACTATTTCGGTTTATCTAACGAATTATTCCTTTTCATAACGTACCTTACTGCCGACAATAGTTGTGAAAAGAAAGATGGCGACGGCGGAATACGGCGAATGAGTGACCACAGTGACTTGAAAATGACGGCGACATTTGGAATGAAGTAATGAACGAAACAGAATGAAACTGGCAAGTTTAAGAAGTTTACCATAATTTCCGGATCTTTTTTTCAGGCGTCGAACGATATTTTCGAACACGCGGGAGAAAAATGATTGTGGCATCAAACTTTGTTACAAAAACTGTCCCACACCGGTAATATTCTTTTTTAATTTATTGCTGAAAGTAGAAAGCGGACAGTTTAAATGAAAACAAGCACAACCAATGCAAATGTAGGCGATGAGACAGACATACAATGATGGTGATGGTATTGATTGGATTGGGGATTGGGTAGTTTGGGGAATGCACGTCGTATCAGTTTCGAATACGTCAGGGCTAGGGCAAATGGTATGTTTATTGTATAGTATACGTAAATCTAAGGCGGACGAGCCAAGGTTCGCACGCAGTGGAAAAACACTGATGATAAAAGACAGTGTGGTCATCGACTGGAGGCAGTCAAGAGAAATAACGAAGTATGCAAGTAAAGAGACTAATGCTATTTGGTCTCTTTACTTGCATTCTGAGAGGGAGGACAGCTCAGATTAAAGAGGAGGACAGGGACAGGGAGACCTCTTTTGGCCAGATACTCTATGAGTGGGACAGCTTTGAAAGGTTCATTCAACTGAACTACACCAGACGAACGAAACTCTTTTCCCAAATTGGTGTTGCTATTACCAAAAAATTAAAAATGCCAAGATGTCACCAACCACTAAAATCAACTGTCATACGGGAAAATAAAGTAGTTGTCGTGTTGTTTGTTGTAATTTTGTTGAAATGGTTTGGCGATTATAATATTTTTGATAATTTAGTGTTTCTGAAATGTAATAGTGATTAAGTCAATAAATAAGTCGTGAAGATGCCACCTACCGTTCAAACAAATGAGCCGGAAAGAGACAAACGTCCACAACGGACGGGCGAAAGGAGGTTAGTAAATTTTCATAACTTTGAACCAAAAGAGGCCTTACATCGAAAATATTGGACTAAATTCTCAATTTATTTGTAGATCGGAGCTTGTGACACGAGTGAAGTACTGCAACACGCTTCCAGACATACCGTTTGACTTAAAATTTATTACGTATCCGTTTCCCTCGACGAGATTCATTCAGTACAATCCGACCTCTTTGGAAAAGAATTATCGGTATGAAGTGCTTACGGAGCACGATTTGGGAGTTCACATAGATCTTATTAACCGGGATATATACCAGGGTGATGGCAATGCTCTATTAGACCCTGCTGACGAGAAGTTGCTTGAGGATGACATCCTCACTCCCCAGGATTCAAAAAGGTCGCGACATCATGCCAAGAACGTGTCGTGGTTGCGGCGCTCAGAGTATATCTCTACTGAACAGACTAGGTTCCAGCCTCAGTCTATGGAGAAGGTTTGTTGTTAAATTCTGATTTGTAACTAACATTTTGCTACAAACGGTAGATTCTTGTTTCATATTATTATTACCTAGTATCTACTTGCTACACGTGATTTAAGTGTAACTAATACTCACTTCATGGTATATGCAAAGTCAATTCAATGATTTATGAGTGTGGGCGCTTTAGAGATACAGGTTTTCTATAAAACTTGTTACAATGTTTACAATTTTTTCTGCATCTGTTTCCACATGTGACAAAATTATTTATGTCACATTACACAACAACACAATTACAATTTTACCTGCACCATTCTGTCCCAACTTTTCCATACTGGAAACCTGTAGATTACTACAAAATTTTGTGAAAAATTATGAAAAAATCTACAAAAATAATGCTAATCATTTTCAGGTTGAAGCGAAAGTCGGTTATAATGTCAAAAAGATATTCAGTGAAGAAACACTTTACATGGACCGTGAGAGTCAAATCAAAGCTATTGAAAAGACATTTGAGGACAACAAGAAACCTATAGAGAAACATTACAGTAAACCTGGAGTTACGCCTGTGGAGATTATGGAAGTGTTCCCTGACTTCGAAATGTGGAAGTATCCATGTGCTCAGGTCATATTTGACTCGGATCCAGCACCTGTGGATAAGAATATTGCTGGACAGATTGAGGCCATGTCTCAAGCTATGATTCGGTTGGTATTTGGATCTTTGTTTCTTTGTCTATTTATTGAGATTTTTGTAATGTAGGGTAAAGGCCCCCCCTACTGTCTTTTAACTTTCCATCTAGGGCTGTTGGGTAGCAGTAGGGCTATTTGGCCCATTTTCATTGGAATTCAGCTCAACCGTTCATCTCTGCATGGGCCGTGTGGAGGAATCCATTTGATTGCGCATTTGGCACATTGATTGCCAGGTTCTTTGTCAATTTACCATTAGTAAGCAGGTTTGAAGTACTGAAGTAGTTCAGGGGCCATATTAATAGTGAAAATGCAAAAAATATGGAACTATGATTCCATCCCTTTTATGCAATGGAACAACTTCCATACACTGCCTAATATTTTGATAACATAACATCTGTTTTTCCCAGAGGTTGGACTATACATCTCTGCTTAGGTAGAGGGGTGTAACTATCTATTGCTCCCACATTTAGCCAGGCATTGGTGTTTCATAAAATTGGCAAAGCATATATAAAATTTGTGAAATATTAGCAACAAATTCACCAATTCTTTATTTTCTTTTTCCAGAGGAGTGATGGACGAAAGTGGAGAACAGTTCGTGGCGTACTGTCTGCCAACTGAGGACACGATACTGAAACGCCGCCGCGACATCACAGAGAATATGCTATACATGGATGGTGACACATATGAGTATAAGATGGCGAGGGAGTATAACTGGAACGTCAAGAGTAAGGCTTCTAAGGGTTATGAGGAGAACTATTTCTTGGTGAGTATGCAATCACAATTATTATGTGCATGATAAATGAAATGTCTTAATTTTGATTGAAATATCAAATATCAGGCTGGGCGCCTTATAAATTTGAATAAATTTAGAATTTTAAGAATTATATTGTAGGTTTTTGTTGGCCATACTTTACATGTTGTCATTTTTATTTTGACTCAATATATCTATCTATTAGCATAGAAAGTTGCAAGTCAAAGCAAAAGTAACCCTACTATTTTGTCAGTACGATTGTACGCAAAACACTTTTTAAAGGTTCCGAATTTAAATATAAATCAGAACCTTCATAGTTTAACTTTCTTGTCCATCTGTCAATGACACACAGGTTTTCTTTCTATCTAAATGATCAAAACAATTTCTATACTTCATACCATTTTCTTTCGCCCAAATACAATAGTTGAACTCTTCAACAGGTGGTCCGCAATCACTGCGTTTTCTACAACGAGTTGGAGACGCGCGTGCGGCTATCCAAGCGTCGTGCGCGCGCCGGTGTCGCAGCGCAAGCGTTGACGCGGCTAGTCGTCACACACAGACCTCTCGGCGCGGCTGAACATCGTATGTTACGACTCAGAGAGAAGCAGCTTGAACCGACCCAGGTGAGGATTTAGATATTAGTATTTGCAATATGAAACCGGCGGTGAGATAATCTGGACGCGGATCACGAAGGTTGGTTCGAGGTGGTGCAGGAGAAGAGTACCTGGAAGGATTTAGGGGAGGTCTTTGCCCAGCAATAGGGTAATATAAGGCAACAAAAAAAAAAAAAGATGTTATTCTCGGTTTTCACCAAAGTAGAGACCAGCGGCCTCCAACTAGGTGGACCGCTGAAGGCTGCGGGGATCAGCTGAATGCGAGACACACGGGACCGGTCAATGTGGCGGCACTTGGGGGAGGCCTATGTCCAGCAGTGGACGGCATTCGGCTGAAATGATGATGAAGAGAGACCAGAGGAGCAGTGCAGAGAGGTGCAAGATTCGTCCAATCATAGGAGGGACAAGAGTCGCGATGTGGAATTCTATCATGTCGATTTCCGGAAGTCTTCTCTCTGCTCCGCTTGTCTCCGTGTAAATCAAGACTTACACAACAATTCTTGACATACAGCTAGGGTTTCACTATAGCCTAATTAAGTCGATGCGAGATTTCGTACAATTTTAAAGATATTCTTTCTTTTGTTGGGTTCCGTACCTCAAAAGGAAAAAAACGGAACCCCTTATAGGATCACTCGTGTGTCTGTCTGTCTGTCACAGCCAATTTACTCCGAAACTACTGGACCGTTTGAGTTGAAATTTGGTACACATAATATATCGGTGACCCAAATATGGATATCGTAAATTACTGACGTGTAACGTAAATTAATAAATTTCAAACATGGGGCCCACTTTTGGGGACTAAATTAGAAAAAAAAAAAAATTGCAACCTGTAGAGTGTTACATATGAAATGAAAGGGCTCATTGTGAGCATATATTTTCTTTTTCTAATTTTAAAAATATAAAAAAACACCTTCCAGTTTTGAAGTTAATTAAGAAAATAGGTGAAAATTTACCATTTCACCCCCTTAACTCCGAAACTATAGGGCAGAAAATATTGAAAAAAAAAGATACAAAAAATAGTTCTTTGCCTATAGATTACAGGAAAACCTATAAGAAATCTATAATCGTACGGAACCCTCTCCACGCGAGTCGAACTGTCACTTCTCCGTTTTTTATTAATTTTGCCTCACACTAAGAATTTCTCCCGCATCTTGGGTATGTTTACAAACATTTAAAATCACATGCACAGACATGCGCACAAACAGCCAGACCCGGAAAAAATATTTGTAGGTCATACAGACATTTTGGTCCAGTTTATAGTCTCACGCGATTCAGATTCTTTTTATTTGTTCTAGTGTGTGACAGTGAAGCATCATTTTTTAATTCTTATTTTTCTATTAGGAGGAGGATGAAGAAGAGGAGGAAGACGACGATGATGACGAAGAGGATAAACAACAGAATGGAAATAAAGACAGGTTTATATCCGTTGTTTATGCACCCTAGCTAAACTATAGCTGACACTTGTATTGTATTGTATAACGGGCTGTTGTCCGCAACTCCACGTCCAAGCGCGGATTTAGCATGGGAAAGGAGATGTTTCATTTTCGGCCATAAGCTGTACATTTATCGCAAAAGAGGAAAAAATACCACGAAGTTACCAAAAATCTTCTCTAGAGAATTTAAGCCTGATTTGTTATAATAGTTTTTCAATTATTGCCATATTCTATTCAACATGGCGTCTTAATGCTTGCATTGTCTGCTTTAGTTCTGAAATCATGTCACATAAAAACTTAATCTCACGTCGATGTTAAATACGAAAAGTATGTGTGCTTGTAATAAATAATCACTATTATACTCGTAAACATCATTTTCGACTAATTATAAGCAACTGTGATGATTTCATTGTTAAAATAATATAATAGGTATTGTATTGTATTGTATTGTTGAGGGCTCCCTTTTCCGCATTTAGACTCAAAGGCGGTCCATTATGCGTGGGGTGGGACGGTCGGCTACAGGAGCCAACCCAGCTCCTTCCAGAAGCACAGAAGTCTCCTGGGACGTTCACAGACTTCTAGGAGCGACCTCGGACTGCCGAGGATTTGTGCCCGTTGGTCAGCAACCCCCTTACATTCCAGGATTACGTGGGCTGCCGTTTCATCCGCGCTAAGGCAGCCCCTGCACAGCGGGCTGTCTGTCGCGTTGAGGGTGAACAGATGTTTGTTGAGTGGGCAGTGGCCTGTGAGCATACCCACCACAATTCGCAGGTCCGTTCGTTGGAGACTGAGTAGTCTGCTGGTCAGTCGCGGTGTTAGTGCAGGTACCGCCTCTTTAGACTGTCTACAGTTGGTTGTAGATGCCCAGCGGGCATTGTGTTCTGTTTGGGTTAACAGACGCATCCAGGTCCTGATCTGACTGAATGGAACCGGCAAGTGGGGCTCGGGGCCGGCCACAACCCCTTCCGAGCCCCTCCTAGCAAGCTCGTCTGCTGCATCGTTACCCAATGATCCACTATGCCCCTTGATCCATTGCAAGGTGACCCTGTTGTGGTCGGAAATGGTTTGCAATGCTAGGTGACATTCGTAAATAAGGCTGGAAGACATAATATTACTGTCTAGTGCCATTAGGACAGCCATGCTATCGGAGAGAATTCTAATACCGCGATTGGAAATCTTTCTTTTAATGACTGCGTTGGCAGCTTGGGAAATCGCTACACATTCACATTGGAATATGGAGCTTTGATCCCCTAGCGATAGTGATATTTTGATATTGAGATCCATGGAGAAAACACCAGCACCAGTACCGGTTTTGGTTTTCGAGCCATCCGTATAAATACGGACTTCGTCGGCTCCTGAGTGGTCTCGCTCGGTCTCAGCTAATTGTATTCGATAGAGTTTATCGAACACGTGGACTTTGGGGATTCTATCACAGGGCGCGTCAATGAGCGGTACCTTACGCAGCGCTCTGTCCCATATTGTGGTGTGAATGCCCCTTTGTTGTTTCCACATGCCTGAGTGTCTTAGTCTGATTGCCGCCATACAGGCCTCCTGCCGAATGAAAAGATCCAGCGGCTGCAGACCAAGCATTATCTCCAAGGCATTAGTTGGTGCTGTCCGCATGCATCCAGTGGTGGCTGAGCAAGCCAGTCTCTGGAATGACTGCAGTTTTTTACTGGTGGTAATGAGTTCAGTTCTGGTCCACCAAACTACCGCACCGTAGGTGATTATAGGTCTGATTACGGCTGTATATAGCCATAGTGTAATTTTCGGCGAAAGGCCCCAGGATTTCCCTAGAAGTCTTCTGCATTGCCAAAATGTTGCGCTAGCCTTGTTAATCTTGTGGTCCAAGTGTTTGTTCCATAACAGTTTGCTGTCAATAATAACGCCCAGATATTTGACCTCTTTCGTAAGGGACAGCTCGGTACCAAACAGTTTGGGTAGTTGTAAACTGCCAAGATTGCGTTTGTGAGTGAACATAATGAGCTCCGTCTTTGACGGGTTCACTGATAGTTCGTGCTCCGAGCACCATTGTTCGACGATCTTTAAAGCCTGCTTAGCCAGGTTGCACAAAACATTCTCAACAGGTCCTGTTAAGAGAATGGCAAGATCGTCTGCATAGCCTACCGTATAATAGCCATGGTCGCAGAGTCTGCTTATCAGCTCATTAACCACAATGTTCCATAGGAGGGGTGAGAGAACTCCTCCTTGTGGACAGCCTTTGGCTACCACCAATATAATAGGTAAGTACTACTTTTCTGTAGTGTACTTCTGAACGAAATATTCAAAATGACGCTTTGTTTTGACAAAACCCATCAGTGCCTTTCAGTCGAGTCTCGTTCGTCTCGATGTTCGTGGTTTTCGATGTTATTTTACGTTCTCTCATTTATGTTTTGTTCTTACGACTTTTGCTTTGTATAACCATTATTATCAAATAACAATTTCCGGGTTATGCAAACGTCATCTCTACATCCTGGCATAGCTGTCATAACACTCACGACAAAAGTCAAACATTTTTAATTTTTATTGCGTGCATAAAAACCATATAATATTATGTAAAAAATGTTACTTTATTCTATTCAGAGGTTTGTTTCCCAGCTTTCATAAACTGTACATGTTACGGACGGAGTCGCATACAAAAATGAAACATCTCCTTTGTTCGATCCACCCCTCCCAAAGAAAGGCCAGCAGCGCACTGTTGCTGACAATCTCGCGGAGAGTACCTTGGTTACCGAAGTACTTTGCCCTGTATGTTATTGTTTTTTTTCTTTCTTGTATTTCTATTATAGTTCTTAAAGTACTTACTAACACAATTATGGATAAATGTGTCGGTTATAAAGGGTATAATAAGACCCTTAACGAAGCTGAAAGGCACTTGTTCTCCTCGCCATTGCGATCATTTTTTTGTTCTAGACCATACCGGGGAACCTTCTAGTTACGGAGATATTGGGGGTCAAAGTTTCAACTTTATCACAAGCTTTTTTTTAAATACATGTTTTTTATGTAAGGTTTTCACCTTAAACACCTCCACGACCCCCGTACTATTCAATCCATCCATCAGCACCATGTTTTGAGTAGGTACTTTACGTTGAGTCCTACCGTAAAACGTGATTTTTTACCCCAAAAAAAAAGTCGTTTCCCAGCAATAATTTTTGCGTAAAGTTACTTAGTTTGATGTACATAATACTTGGTTGACGGCTTCGTGAAGGGTTTTGTTATACCCTGTATAATGATGGTCAGAAGTAAAGTTCTTATTTACAGTGACATTTATGTATTTTCAGATCGCGTTCTCGTTCGAAATCTGGTTCAAAATCACCTCAAGGATCAGATCGGTCAAAGGTCTCCAAGTCTAAATCAAGATCAGGATCGCGCGATCGTTCTAGGTCGAAGTCCAAGTCAAAATCCAAATCCAGAAGTAGGTCACGATCTGGATCTGGCTCCAGAAAATCTAGATCACGTTCTGGATCGGCACGCTCAGGGTCTGTGAGGTAAGCATCAAAACTTAAAGAAAATAAGAAGTCTTCCAAGAGACCTCTGAAACAGTAAGGTATGTTCATTTGCAAGACCTGACGACGAATTAAGAACTCTTCTAAACGTTTATTTACAGATCCGGTTCCGGTCGGTCTCGCTCCCGTTCAAAGTCTGGATCCCGTGCAACATCAAGGGCGTCATCCCGCGCAAGTTCCAGGAGTGGGAAGGGTTCGCGCGCCAGCTCTGCCAGTGGACGAGGGTCTAGAGCCAGTTCTAAGGCTAGCGGCAAGGTATGTGTTGAAGTAATAATAATTATCTCGCTTGTTCTTGCATGGCATGGTAGAAGTGTAGAATACACGAAAAAAACAGGAGCATATTAAAATACCTCGCGTTTCATTTTTATACCAATGACATTTAAATAGTGCCAAATAGTGTACAAGTGACTCGTTTTCATTACCACATTTCTCTACCTGGCTATAAGTAGAATTAATCAATCCATTATGAAAATGCTACTGTTCTGATAATGACGGCGACGTCGTCACTGGGCCTGAACTTTATAAGTGACATCTACAGCAATGTTGCCAAAAAACAAAAAAATCACAATGCCAGGCTTTCATAACAAGTAATTTACACAAACTCTATAATCTTTCCCAGGGTTCCCGCGCAAGTTCCCGAGCCTCATCCCGTGCAAGCAAGCGATCTTCACGAGCTTCATCAAGAGCCTCTCGTGCCTCATCCAAGTCCAAAGCGTCAGGATCTAAGGCGTCTTCTAGAGCCAGTTCCAGAAAAAATTCGGCTTCTGGGAGCGGATCAGATCGGTCTAGGAGCAGATCTGGAAGTGGGTCGAGGAAGGTGAGTTTGATTATCGAACGAGTTCAAATGTGAGCCTTGTATAATTTGAATGTTTGACAGATTTTTATGACAGATGTCAATGTTCAATTTCCGTTGCAACCAAAATGTATTCAGGACCTTTTTGTTACACATGATCATAACATTAATGGAAACATAAAATAGTGATAGCCTAGTGGTGTGACTGTCGGACTGCCAAGTACAAAGTATTATATTATCTGTGGCCAAGTCCATAGGTCTTAAGTTAGAACACAAGACACCTCTGATTTTTCGAATTCATGTGCATATTTTATAATTATCACCTGCTTAGGTGAAGGAAAACATCGTGAGGAAACCAAACCAGCATGCTTGAGAGATATTTCTCGACGTCATGTAAAGTCAGAGGCCCATGGGTGTCATAAAAGCTCCGACACCACGAAAAAGAAAGATAGCATTAATAGGGAGGATAACTGTGAAACTAATGGCGCTAGCGTAGCTAGTTTCAAGCACCGTCATTGGTTGAAAATCTGTTAATCGTTTTATAATTCAAAATATCTTGATTTTATTGGTCAGATTAAAACCTGGCTATGGTAATGTCATTTACAATGAGTTTTGACAGAACTTCCCCATTGCCACCGATTCAAACTCAAGCGTTATGTTGTCTAAGTTCATTTTCGAGTGACGAATTATGTTATTTGTGACTGTTATTGCTTACACCTGTTTAAATTAATAATTAAATCCTTCCAGGCCTCCCGTAGCCGCAGTGGGTCGGCATCCAGCGCGTCATCCGCCCACAGCGGCTCCGACTAAACCGAGAAAACCTCAGACTATGTGTTCACTACTTGTCCACTATCTTCGTTGCTTCAGTTTGACGTATAAAGTGTAAACTCAATAAAGCATTAAGCTTATTAATTGTTTCATTTACTAGCTTTTATTTAATCTTTAATTTTATTTGCTTTTATTGAAATGTATATTTAGGTCAAATATTGCAACTGAAATTTAAAACAGTTAAGGGCAATCATTTTGAGCTGTTTGTTTTTATCTGATTAGTTTGGATAACAATGCATGGTTAGCTAAGTGACGTCATTCTAAATTCAATACGGCGGACCAACCCCATATGTTTGTTGAAAAGTATACGAAAAAGTAATGTCACCACAACTTTGTTTAAAAAAATGTTTTGATAAGTACTACAAGCTTCTTTTTCGGCACAGCGTAACTGTATGTCATGTTATTATCAATGAAAGAACATTTAAGTTCGCGCATAGCGCTTGGTTCGCTCTTAAGTTTGCAGTTGTACAAATTACGCAGATTTCAAAGACAAATGAAACAAAGCAGCCATTGAGTACAGTGTACGATATTTTAGAGTTATGATTAACTCCCATGTTCCCAAATTTTAACTCGAGGCTGCTACCGAGTAATTCCTTGGTTGAAAACCCAATAACACTATCTGAACAAGGAATCTGGTTGCGAGTTGCTACTGTCAGAGGTCACGGATCAGAAAAATGTAGGTTTCATTAGCGTGTAAGAGTAGCCATGCAAGTTTCTTCCCGGTTCTTCTGTCGGGTCGATCTTTAGGTTAAGCCGTGCTTGCCTAGATTGGTCTGTGGATGGGTGACCACCCATTACATACCGAGTTTCCTCCGTGCCTCAGGCAGCTCCTTAAGCCGTTGGTCCCGGCTGTCATTTGTATATCTTTGACAGTCGTTACAGGTAGTCAGTGGCCCAAAAAGTCTGACAACCAGTCTTACCTCGTATTACCCAGTACTAACTAGGTTGTGAAGGTCAGATAGGCAATCGCTCCATGTAAAATACTGGTATTCAGCTGCATCTGGTAGACTGAAAGCCGACCGCCACATAGTTGGGAAAAGGCTAGGCAGATGATGATTTGCTAGACCAGAAATCAAACCAAACCTCATAGTTTCAATACTTTTATTAGTGCAACATTCACTTGATTACATAAAAATACATTGGACGAATATTTCGAAAACATAAACAATGATTATTTTTTGTTGACGGATGGAGAGGGAGAGGAAGATCATAGAGAAAATTGATGGATTTGGATTTTGTGAAGAACGATATGAAGGCGAGTGAAGGCTGACAGGGCAGAACAAGGAAAAATACGTGTTGCTCCGGTTCTAAGTAACATGAGATAATGCCAGGAAAATGATGATGATGAACATACAAATAAAACTAATTTGTTCCCTTTTTTACTCAACACAAGTCTTTCAATCATAATTCATAATAAAAAATTGGATACACAATTTTTGGCAAGTGTATTTGCGTCATTTGAATATTTATTGTAAAAACTAAGTTTACAATTCATGAATAAATAATCAGGAAAGAGTTTTACAAAAAATGTAGCCTTTATTATAATATAAAAATGGATTGTCTATCAACACAGATTCAGTTTAAAAACAAACAATAAATAAAATACGATATCAGCAGGCATGACCCAGCAAGCAATAACTCTATAATATTATTAGTAAATTAATATTGTAAATAAAATTAACCTATAGCGAAAATCTCACTCGAGGGAAGAGCTTTAACAGATAATAAAAAAAAACACGTCATTTTGATACAATGCTACCCTAAAATTGTACTGTTTGCAAAAATACCACAAATATAATTACTTAGATTATAATAATGTGTAGATGGAGCGTCGCCCTACAATCAAAACAGAAAACGAGCCAGCAATTTCAAACATGTTTGCGAGCGGCAGCGTGCGGCCGGTGTACAGAGACACGCGTGCGTCTATGTCTCTGTGTGCGAACTTATAAGCCAACAGTTGGCTGATATTTTTGACACGTTTGCGCACATTTGATGGTGTATGTATTTATAGACATTATATAATTAAAGTATAATTCATTATGTTACGGTTGGTCAACTCTTCTCGTGACCAGGGGTGTTACTATGACGTCTTAAAGCAGGAGTAATTCCAGTGTGGGAATTAAACAGCTATACAGATCGTCTAGCGCCATCACTTTGCCACACTGGTATTACTCCTGCTTTAAGACGTCATGGTAGACCACCACAAGACTAGCCTATTTCTCGGCCAAAGAATCAGCATTGCCATCCAACATGGTAATGCTGTCAGCCTTCTGGGCACTTTCCCCGTTGACAGCGATGCGGACGAACTTTTTGACGCCCATTTTCTTTTCTGTTTGTCATATACCTACATATTTTTGTTTTTAGTTTGGAATCAAATGGAATCTTAAATCGGGCCTAGGATCCTGCAGTTCGTAATTGACTTTCTGATGGTGTAAAAAATATTATTACGTGTTTTTTTATTAATTATTCATAGTTCTGTTGGCGTACTGTTCTCATAGCTAGTCTTTCTGAAAACAACTTAATTTATCTACACTAATATTATGAAGAGGAAAGATTTGTATTTTTGTGTGTATGTTTGTAATGAATAAACTCAAAAACTACTGCGCCGATTTCAAAAAATCTTTCACCATTCGAAAGCTACATTCACCCTGAGTTACATAGGCACCGTGCGAAGCCGTGACGGGCTGCCAGTACTTTTATAAAGATGATAACACAAGGATTTTATTTTGTTTTTTCTGCAGTATTTTGTTTCGTAAGTTAGGAGTCCTACATACCCACCACCCATCACATTTGTATGTAAGAGAATTTCCTACACAGATTTAATTATTTGTAATTTAAACGTGTTCCCTAAAATAAGATCTTGAATAACTGAGAGTCGAACTAGCGCACGAAGGGTTCCGTACCATTATTTAAAAAAAAATATCTTAAATGGCGTCAACTATGTATGTATGGGGAAACCCTTTAATTTTCAATCTTTTTAATTTTTCCTTTATTTGTGCTGTAAGGCCTTGCTTTTTGCCAAATTTCATGATTCTAGGTCAAAGGGTCAAGAGGTTTTGATTCCCTTTTAAAATCGCATAATATGTGCGACATAAACAGTCATATCTTTTGATCGCGTTGACTTACAAGATTGATTTTTTCATTACTTCCAAGGGGGATAGCCAGTGGCGTGCAGTCGTTCCCCGCGGAAGGTAGGCCACGCTAAGATGACCCTCAAAGTACTCACATCTATTGATATATTCACTTACCCTTCCGGGCCCACCGCACCCACCCCTGGTGTTTTTAGTAAGCGTATGAGAAACAACGCCATCTAGCTTAAATATCAGGAATTTCAATGGAATTCTGTCAATACAAGAACGAAGGATGTCGCTCCGCTACAAAAAATTCAAAAAAATAAAACAGTGCGCTGTAAACAAAAAAAAAGGTAGAGTTTTCTGACCGGAATATTTAAAAAACTAACCTTTAAAATAAGCCTATTAAAACCAAAGTTATAAATACAAGAACTCCGCATTAATCAAGGTTCAAATCACGATTTTCTGACAATGCAAACAGAAGAAAGATTAATTTGAAATGACGATGAATTTTGGGTTAATTGTCGTAATTCGGGTACCTACACATCTTTCTTTGGACACAACTTGAATCTTATCATTAAACGATTGTGAATACTTACTGTTTTTAACTTTTAACAAACACACTAACAGCGCAAACTTCACAACAGAACACCATTTCTAAGTTAATAAACAAATACAACAAATAATATTTACACTACTATACGTTTCAAAACGAATTACAAACGTCAGATATTATAAAAATCAAAACACTGAAGATCGCGAAATAAATTTTGCTAGTCACATGAAACAAATATGGCTTCTAAGAAAAATACAATTGTTATTTTGTCGATAAAAAAACACTACCAAATATAATTGCATCACTGCATACCGTTTTAGCCAATCAGTGGCCAGCTAGCCAGCTACACTCGCAGGAGTTTACGCCCCTATTTACTATGTGTGCCGTTCATATACACGAAAATACGCATCAGTGTGCGTAAATTTATCAATGGAAATTAGGCCGGCTGCGGCCTTGCCTAGTCGTCCGGGAGCGAGCGTCGTAGTATTTATCAGTTACGTCACACGGCCGCGACAAGTTGCTATAAGTATTATAACAGGAGTTTTTTATTTTTTATTAATATAGTTATAATAAATGCATGTGTTGCGTTGTTGGTAGGAATGGTAGGGTAGGCTAGGCCTAATTGCCTCTATGGACGGCACGCCCCTGCTCTGTTTAGGGGTGAAATTAATACCAAATACTCAGATCTGCTATCCCGGATAGCAGATCTGAGTATTTGGTATTAATTTCAGCTTGATACCGCCACGTATTCCTGAGAAAAAGGGTCTTAACAGACAGACAGACGGACAACAAAGTGATACTATAAGGCAGGGGTGTCAAACTCAATTTTGTAGAGGGCCATATATTAGATTTAGAATGTGTAGGCTGGCCAGGTTCAAATTTAAAAACTAAAACATACTGAATTATTTTAACATCTTTATTTATTTAGTTATATATTCCTAGTTGTTACAAATCATACCGAAAGTAAGGAAGAGGGTAATTATGCAAATCAAACACAATGGTTTATCTTTCCATTCTATGAAAAAATATGCAATTTCCCATTTTGAATGAAAAACTCTGCACTCACTGTCAATTTTGCGTTTTTGCGACATTATGCCACAATCAAAACAATTATGAAACTCTAAACACCAAACTGTAGGTACGTAGGTACGAAATACTTGACGCGACTGCTCGTAAAAAAGACTTCAACCTGAGTGCGCGGGGGAGGGGCGCAGTATGCGTCAGCTGCTCGGACGAAATAGAAGACGACTTCGCGCGCGCACGAGAGAGAGAAAAGCATAACTAACACTCTCTCGCTCGTCTAGTCAGGCGATACTCTTGAAATTATTTTTAAGTAAAGCGCGCGCATTTTTAAACTTGCGTAGAGGCATCGAGTGCAGTCTAAAATCTCTAAAAAACAAGATTCATTTATCTGTGATAGTGATATATTGTGATCGCGGGCCCTATCGAAATGGCCCGAGGGCCGAATTCGGCCCGCGAGCCGTATCTTTGACATGACTGCTATAAGGGTTCCGTTTTGCCGATTGAGGTACGGAACTGTAAAAAGCAGATAATTCCATTTAATTTGGTGTTATTAAAGAAAATTTAATAAAAGCGTTCAAGTTATTTGGATTCATGGTGTTAATCAAAATATTTTATTTCACATAGGCCTACATGAGCACTCATCTATAATAAAAAGGGTAAATTTATTATTATATTTTTTACGGAAATCGGTAAGCGTAAACCACCCCCTAGTTTCCATACTGTCCATTATTATACTGTAGACTAAAAGTTTGCGTTTGTGTGTGTGACGGCGCGTTTATAGGGCCAGGAACAGACGGGCTGCGTTTTAAACACACCGGGTAGGATTTTTTTATTTTTTACGGAAATCGATAAATTACACTTATCGATTTCCGTAAAAAAATAAAAGAAGCCTACCCTTTTTATTATAGATTCGGGTCGAGAATCATTAGTATAGATAGATGCCTTCTTGAATTAGACCAGGATGCAAAGCGACAGCCTGTATAACGACGAGAAAAAGGTGCACGGTTCGGGTTGGTCGTTTCCTATGGAGAAGAACCGGCAAGAAACTCCATGAGTATTAGTCTTACCCAAAATAATTTAAACACCACACAATTTTAAGATATTTCAAATACAATGGATCTTGGTTATCTAAATAAATTAAATGATTAAATACATTATATTTCTGTCACTACAATACACCCTAATGTGACAGAGACAATATGAGACTTCGCATAGTTTAGTTTAATATACAGAGTGAATTTTTCAAGTGGGCGTGGATGGCTAAATCCGAAACTATGATGAATAGCGAAAAATACTCAAAGGAGTCTCGAGCCCGATTTTTATGAAAACTCAAACTGCAACATTGGATAAAGTCAATTTCCCTAGCAAGGAATCGAACCCGTTGATTTAAAAAAAAAACACACCATTCCATAGTGTCGCTATTATGGATCAAATTCTGGGAATTAATGGCATGTTTTGTTTTCATCAAAATCGAGCTCGAGACTCGGGATCCTTTGAGTATTTTTCGCTACTATTCCTCACTGTTTCGGATTTGGCCATCCACGCCCACTTAAAAAAATCACCCTATATATATATTTTTTTCATAGTTTTAATTATTTAATTTTGTTTTGTCCCATACGAGTCAAATAAATACTTTTTCTTTCTTTCTTTAACATGGTTAAAATTCTCAATAATATTGCTTTAGATTTATTACACGATATATTTTTTTATTAACTTTTCAGTTTAGATGTTTTTTCAGACAAATATTAAGCACCGATACATTGACTAATAGCCAATTTAAAAACATAATTGTTATTGTTTCATGAATCTGCAATACATTTTTAATATTTTCATCATATTACGTACACACGACGGCCAATCAAGCTATACAAAACCAGTTTATGCGGATCTCTCATTGTATAGGAAATCTAAAATGTACAGCTTCATGTGTCACCGTTTGTACCAATGCGATTTAGGCGGAAACCAGTCATTATTCATGTATCTATTTATTTATTGAATTAGTTCTAATAATTATTAGTCCGGATAAAATAGTCTATTTCTTCAACAGTCTACTTTGAACATTTATGATATAAATACTAGTAGTAAAAATCTAAGGAATGGATAATCATTTCCATAGGCCTAGGGGTTTTAACGGTCGGTCAAGCATTAGGCCTGCAAAGGATATTAATACCCCTTCTAGTTTGGGCCTAGTGGAAGGGAGCGCGATATACGTTCTGCTCACTCATATCACAATTTTTGGTTATACAAGAAAGCCGACCTCAAAGTAATTAATACAAAAATCGGACTTAAGCCGATTGGCAAACTTCGTTCGGCATTTGCTTTGAGCCGAATCATGTTCTGCAGTATTCGAGTTCAGCCGAGTTGCTCTTTTCCGAACGTATGTCTAAATTTCTTCGGTTTTGCCGACCGGTTGTGCCGTATCATGCCGACCGGTTGTGCAGTACCATGCCGACCGGTGGTGCCGTATAATACCGACCGGTTGTGCCGTATCATGCCGACCCGAACCCAACCCCAACTAGAACATTGTGCGAATGTATCAAAGGCAGTATATTAATTCTGGAATCTATCGAGAGATATACGAATATATCGGAATTATATAACAATCTTGTTTATACTAGTATCTAATACAGAGTATTTACTACAAAATACTGTTAAATAGTACCTCCATTAATGTTATCTCGTACACAATATTAGGAAGCATGTTACTTGTTACTTAAAATGCATTAAAGTTTGTTATAAAGAGAGAGAAAATTGGTTAAACTATTGAATTCAGAATCTTAGATCATTTACACCCCATTGCCATTTATTCAATTTAGGGTCAATTTTTTGCAAAGTACAAAATGGTTGCAATGTAAGTTGAACTTTGTTACGGACGACATTGAGACGACATCTTCCAAAACGATCGCGACGGTAGATACTTCAAAAGCTGAATGGAACATTGAGTGCGCTGTACGATTTTTACAAATTCAACAGCATATATCAGGCCATGAGAACCATAGTGGCCTAACTAATTTTTTTACAATATTGATTCTATGATTTTTTCCAGCTAAAATTGAACATTTCTGTTCTTGTTTTCTATGGTACTCAAAAGGCTTTGTCCATTGAATTAGGCCACTATGGTTCTCATGGCCTCATATGTAGATTGCCTTGTTGGTCTAGTGGTTGCAATCGCGACCGCTGAGCAGGTCCTGGGTTGGATTCCCAGGTCGGGCAGTGTTATTAGGTTTTTCCATTAGAAATTTCTCAGTAGCAGCCACGGAGTCCGGATTTGTGCCCGGTTGATGGAATAAACTCGACCACTATAACATGGGACTTAAAATATATCTGGCGAAATTTGGGAGTACTATTAGGGTATATCTTTGCCTAACCCTTCGGGGACTAAAGGCGTGGTGTTATGTTTATTTATGTCCGTTACGGCATTTAGAATTTCCACCTTCGAAAACTTGATAGTGATCTAAGATTTTGTATTCAAGTCTACTTGGTACACTTTTTTGTTTTTTTTCTCCATTTTTCCATCTTAGCTGATTTTTCCAATGTATCCATGGAATAAAAATGAGTTATTGACATTTCATTAAAAATCTCTCAAACGACAATTTTAGTCCACGGACAAATATAGTTGTACAAGGGTTTTTTGCCGCGTTGCCACAATCGGAACTAAGCCGATTACACGAAAACATTTAATCACGCCTCCCTGTCAATTAGGTGCCAAAACATCCCTGCAACACTACATCTCACATTGGAAAACCAACTCTAAAACTAACGATATAAAGCTTAACTCCTACTCAGCTCCTCTCCGACAATATCCATGTAGTGTGACGTGAAGACCGCTTTGTTATGCATGACGTATCGTAGTAGCGTACCGGACACTGACGTCAGTTCCCGCGATAGTGCTGACAGACCCACCGGGATCTGACGGGAACCTCCACCGCAGACGAGGATTGTTTTGAGAAATTCTAGGACGCGTTGGCCTGGGGAGAAAATTATTAGTGTCATTTGTTTTGTAAACAGAATTTGCAGACGAAAATGGGTTTCTAGTAAATTACATTATATACGATGTGAGCATCGTGCATCGTTCCCTCCGTGCCTCGGAAAGCACGTTAAGCCGTTAGTCCTGGCTGTCAATTGTAGATCTTTGACAGTCGTTACAGGTAGTCAGTGGCCCAAAAAGTCTGACAACCAGTCTTACCAAGGGGTATCGTATTACCCAGTACTAACTGGGTTGTGGAGGTCAGATAGGCAGTCGCTCCACGTAAAATACTGGTATTCAGCTGCATCCGGTTAGACTGGAAGCTGACCACAACATAGTTGGGAAAAGGCTAGGCAGATGATGATATGGGCGAAAATTATAGTTTCTGATGGTCACACCGATTCGTTGGCAACTAAGACCTTGTCATACCTTGCCAGGGTTCATATAAGAAAACATGTCTTGTAGACCTGTGGGAATGTGAGTATACTTACGAACAATCTCCCGGACCCTGTGGTCAGGGTCTCCGAGCGACAAGATCTGCGTTCTGATGAGCTCCTTAGTTTCAGCCGTGAGTGGCGACTGATTGAGGTTCTCCAAGAGTTGTTCCGTCACTAGAATTATCTCCTCAGCCACGGATGGGAGGATTGCCTTTAGTTCGCTGTAACAATCATAGATTTTTAGTTGTAGTTTAGCCATGTGGAGACAAGCTCTTAGATATTATGCTAAGGTATAGCAAACTTTTTTTTAAGATTCCTGCTTTTTAAGAAAAACAAACTGTGATTTATATATGTTTCGGTTTTTTAACAGCTAATAAAATGAAACCTTGGAAAACCTCAAATGAGAAAAGTAGTAGTTTCTATAAGGTTACTTTCGAAGCACAGTGGGTTTCTTTATACCTACTGATGGTTCTTTGTCAAAGGGATCATTTGGTTTATTAACTACAGGCATTGTATTTCGAGTAAACGACATTTTCATACATGTGTATCTTTTATATGTGTGTAATGGCAAACCACACATTTACGTTCGTTTTTGTTACTTCATAACTAGGTATCGGATATTCGAATGCAAATTTACCTAAAGTTTAAGTGTTACAGTACGTGAAAAGTCCCGGTTTATTTAAATAAATTCTTATTTTTTTAAATTTTATTGTTTTACTCCAAATGAATTATGTCCAGTCATGTTTACCATTTTGTCTTATTCGATATTTCAGCAGCAAAATTTGAATTCGATTTGTTTGTAGTATTTTTTTACTTGTTATTTTTAACAAATTTCATGCCAGCTTATAAATATTCATGAAATGCTTGTGAGTACTACATTTTCTACACAAGGAACAATTATAAAATTCCGCGATCACGGGATAAAAATTGGCATTTTAGGAAGCCGCTTCCACACTTTAAAACCCCATGCTGTGAAAAATATTATATTTATAACTCACATATCGTTCTCAGCTCTATCAATAATGATGAGTATCTTCTCCTTCAAGGCCTGTTTGTGCGCAGCGGCTGTATTGGGGTCACTGCTACACGCTGGACTGGCCAGCATTATTGAGGCGACGCATATGAGGCGGTAGACTTGGGTGCCCAGCTCGGCGAAGCGGGGAGCGTCGAGGGAGACTGTCTGGAGGAGGTGAAACATATTTAGGAAACTAGTATAACAACTAAAATGTGTGAAAATCAGCTTTTTCAGATCATGGTCTACCTTTGTGCCAAATCTCACCCAAATCCGTTCAGCCGTTAAGGCGTCAAATGGTAACAGACTGACAAACAGAGTTGTTATCGAATTCATAATCTAACATGGCTAAAATAAGGTTCAAATTGCAGCTAATTTCAAGGTACTATTAGGATAGTTCTTAGACCCATTCCACTCCAGCAACTCATGGTAGGCTTTAATTACGTGTAGAAACTTTGCTAGAGTTATGACTTTTATTCTCAATGACTTAAAGTTTGTATTAGCTTACCTCCGGATAGTTCTTAGACGCATCCCACTCCAGCAACTCAAGGTAAGCCTTGGCTAATGTCTGAGCCGTCACGTTCCTGATGATGGTTTTGTCTGTGACTGGGAGGGTCAGCCCTTCCAAGTCTATGTGACGCTTCAGCCATTCTTTAGTGTATTGAAGACCATCTGTTGTGATTTATGGGAAATTAAATTCAAATCTGTGCGAAAATAAATGAAATACTATGCACTAATACTAATATTGTGCAGAAAACAAGAAAAAAAAAGAGCCACTCAAATGTGAGGATGCCAATAGTGAGTGAGCGAGTGTTAGAGAGAGACAGAAAGTAGGAAGATGGCGGTGTTCATGTTGCTGAGTAAAAAACGTTAAGACATTGATAGCTGATTACAATTATAAAACCTAGTAACAATTTGCCCGACCCGGGAATCGAAGCCAGAACCTCATGCTCAGCAGTCGCGATTGCGACCACTAGACCAACGAGAAAGGGGTCCGTAAGGACCCAGGAAGGGGTCCGTAAGGACCGACGCCTGCCAGGGTTGCGGGACTGTTCGAAAGAGATACCGCGGCCCTGGAACATAAAGGGCAAAGGAAGGAACATGGATGGGTTTTACTCAGTAAAAGTCTGACACTCCCTCCTGCTCAGCCCAGAGCGGGAGGGGTTATTTGATGATTTCCCATCGATAAAAAAAAAAAAAGACCAACGAGACAGTCTATCCTACGTCTTGATAATCTATCCAGGTCAACGGGCGGGCTACTTTCGGGGTCGATCCGAACTACCCCGCGACAATCAACGTAGCGGCCATTCGCCCAATAGTTTCTCTATACGTAATAAAATTATCAGTTCAAACAAAGTGTTATAAATGTCTTTGTCTTTGTCAGAAATGGCCGTAAGCATGATACATACTGCTGACAAAATGAAGCCACTTATGCCGCCAATTCCTTCGAAGTAAAAGACATGTTGCTAAGCTATAGTTCTGTTCAAATGTTATGGCGGCTTGGAAGTTAGCTGCGAGCGACGGTCTGCGCAGGTATAACGGTTCAAACTTTATGACGGCGAGGATCTAACGTAAAGTTACGCAGAACACAATTTTAGGTACAAATACAAAAAAGTTTATTGGTTCATAAAAAATGTTACAATATTTAGGTATGACACTGGATCCCGCACTAGGATTGTGTCGCAGGATCTAGTCTCTTTCTACAGATAATACGAATTATAAAATAGAAGAACATAAAACAAATGCAGCGGTTACAGTATTATCAATTAAACTAAGGACAAAAAGGTAACCAAGTGTATGTGTGTATGTGATGAGTGCGAGTGTGTATGTGAGTGTGTATGTGATGAGTGTGAGTGTATATGTGATGGGTTTGAATGTGTACGTGATGATGAATACTTTAATGGTTGAACGATAAGAGGTTTTCCGTTTCAGCATAATTAAGCCCAAGCAACCAATCCTGAATCTGTTTTTTGCACCCAAACTTTGTCATGGGGCACGTATCAGCGATGCGCAGAGGACGCATCGTCTTGACTGTATAATGCGCAGACAGTCACTCGCAGCTAACTTCCGAGCCGTCATAAAGTTTGAACAGAACTTTACACCAATAGTATACTAACCTTCAGAAACCTTAAGTATCTCATCGAACTTGGCTCTCTCATACTGTACACTCTCTTGCTGTACATGAGGCCTGATCATCGCGATCAGAGTGTTCGCCAGATCTAGTTTAAGGATCTCTAACGTTTCTAATATCGCGCGGAATACATCAACCTGGAATGAAAGAGTTTAAATTAATGTCTGACGAAAGTTTTGCTGTATTAAGGGGCTACTAGGGAAGTGACAAGCCATCATTTCACGAGAAAAAGAGATGGAAGTAAACAGTATAAATAGCAATGTTCCTTTTTCCCACTGAAATGATGGGGCAAGCGTATATACATAACTAGCTATTGCCCGCGGCTTCGCTCGTGTTTTGGTCGGGAACTAACCTACGGGCACGTTGTAAATATAGCTTATGGTACTCGGGGATAATGTAGCTTCCTATTAGTGAAAGAATTTTGAAAATCGGTTCAGTAGATCTAGAGATTACCCTCTACATACGAACTTACAAATTTTACCTCTTTATAATATTAGTATAGATTACCATGTCCATTGTTCCAGTGCAAGACTAATGTGTTAATTCTTATAAGACCATAATATATATATTGAACTAGCTGTTACCCGCGACCTTCGTTCGCGTGAAATTATTATATAATTATTAATAAAAAACAATGCTTTTTTTTTTTCATGGGTTTTAAATTTTTTGCACGGAACCCTATTAATAATTCTAAAATAAAAGTAGCCTATGTTAGACCTTATAATATTAGCTATCTGCCTCTAAAAGTGCCGTCAAAACCGGTTCAACCGTTTCGGAGATTCGCCGGAACAAACAGACAGACGTACAAAAATTAAAAAAAATGCGTTTTTTTATAAGTACCGTTTATACTTTAGATAAGATCAGATTCAGTTTTCGTACTGGAATAGTGATACGTTTAAGGCTTTCCTAAACTGCTCCCGTAAGACTAAAGCCAGTTGAAGTGCGTTATTGGACCTGAATCTGTGATTATAACAGTGTATAAAAGTAACATTTAATTAAAAGTATCAAAAAAATAGACTACAAATTATATTATGTATGTACGTATATAATTATATATATATATATATTTGTAATTTCCGCTAGCTATTTTGATACCCTACTCGATAGGTATGATTGAAAAAAAAAATATTAACACCTTACAATATAGCGTCGAAAATTCGCTATTTTTTTTAAACATCTATCTAAGGACTCTTGGCTTTTTGAGACAAACCTAATGACACCTTAATCTTCTAAATGCATCTAGCCATTTGGAACATACGAGGTAATAAAGAAGTTTGCACGGAACCGAACGCTTTTTTTTCTTTTTTTTTCAAAAAGCAAAATCATAAGCGCGAAAAACATAACCCCTCAACACTTTTGTCTTTGGATTAAATTTAAAATACTTATTTGTTCGCGGTTACATTCCAATTATAGAAAATGAATGGTAAAACAGACTGATAAATCCAAAAAATAAACTTAATCAAAATCTGGAATCAAAAATATTTCTCTACTTACGGTGTCAGTAAGCGTGGTAATATTTTGTATGATCTCATCACGTGCCGGCGCAGCCAACTTCGCCATCAGATCTATGACGAAGCTGGCATACTTGTGGAAGTCCAGGCTGCTGTTCTCAGCCTGCTGCTTGATGAAATCCGAGTCTAGAACCTCTTCGATCATCTCGCGGATGCGGGTGTGGCGGGGGAGGAGGATTGCGAAGAGGCCCTGGAAATTTAAACATTATTTGTAAGGAACATAGAATGACTTATTAAAAATCGTCAAGATAGTCGATTCTTTCAAGAAAAATACTGATTAAAAAAATGCAGCAGATTAGGTATTCTTTTCTATAATTTGTTTCCATGAACGAAAATGATTATCAGGACGTAGAATAGACTGCCTCGTTGGTATAGTGGTCGCAATAGCGCAGCATGAGGTTCTGGGTTCGATTCCCGGGTCGGGTAAATTGTTATTGGGTTTTTACATTAGGAATTTCTCAGTAGCAGCCACGGAGTCTGAATTTGTGCCCGGTTGATGCCAATAGGCTCGCCCCTTATTACATGGGACTTAAACATAACTGGCTAAATGTGGTTGTACTGTAAGGTACACCTCTGGTTAGCCCTTCGGGGATTACAAGCGTGATGATGTCTTTTTTAAAAACATAAATGTGAAACCTACTTTGTAAGTATTATTTTGTTCTATATTCGAATCTTGATTCCAAGAATATCAAGGAAACGAGTTCAGTAAACTTTTTTAAAAATAACAAATGTTATAATTGAAAATAACTGTTGCAATGCATTTGGATGTGTGCCAACTGTTGCATAAGATAGTTACTGGATTTCAGAGCATGAAATAATTAAGAACACTGTGTATCGGTCATATAATAATACTGTGATGCTGCAATGTTGGCTGATATTGCTTTTCTTTGTTAACATACATGTTTACTCCATAAACGAGTTTAGACCTATATAAAGGGTTTAACAAGACCCTTAACTAAGCCGAAAGCTACTTATTCTCCCCGTTATTGCGATATTTTTTTTGTTCTAGACAATACCAGTAGGTATTGTCTAGAACCATCTAGTTACGGAGATATTGAGGATCCAAGTTCCTCACAAGTTTTTTTTTTTAAATACATGTTTTTAACGTAAGATTGTTACTGTAAGCACCTCCACGGCCCCCGTACTATTCAATTCATCTATAAGCACAATGTTTTGAGTTCGTTACATTGAGTCTTACTGTGAAAAGTGATTATAAAATAAAAGTCGTTTTCCTGCAATAATTTTTGCGTAAAGTTACTTAGTTTGTTGTACGTAATGCTTGTTTGACGCCTTCGTTAAGGGTCTTGTTACGCCCTGTATAGTTTCATTAAAATTTTTTGCTTGGTAAGTCAGCTCTAGTTTTCGAAATCCTTATTAAATATCCAATCAGGTATTTTAGTGTTTTATTTGCCCTGCTCAGGAATTTCTCTGTTTCGTGGGTATGTTTACAAACGTTCAAACTCACATACACAAACAGCCAGATCCGGAACAATTTAGGTGGTAACTACGAGACCATACAAATATTCGTTCCGTGTGGGAATCGAACCTGCGACACGCAGCGTAATCCAAGCCAATCGCTCATCAACCGCGCCAAACGTGCCCTCGAAATTGATTTTGGTATGTTACAAAGACATTTTTAACCGACTTTCTTCAAAAAGGAGGAGGTTCTCAATTCGGCTGTATTCTTTTTTTTTATGTTTGTTACCTCAGAACTCCGTCATTTGTAAACCGATTTGATTTGATTTGATTGTTTTTTCATCTGAAAGGATATGCTTCCCCATTGGTCCGATAGAAATTTCATCAAAATCGGTTTAGGAATTTGGTTGTTTTCCTCACGTTAATTGTCACATCACGCGACGTCGCGTGCTGGCGCTGAGATGTACATCACGCGACGACGCGTGATACTTGCTAGTTAAATTTGACACACTTCCCGATTTCTGATTGAGCTGAAATTTTGCACGCGTATATTGCGAGACAATGCAATATTATGATGGCATAGAGCTGATCTGATGATGGAGCTGGAAGGTGGCCATACGAACTCTGTAATAAAACGACGCAACGCCGTCGAGTTTGGACTCGTTTGATTTGTCTTGACAAGTACTGTAGTCCAAAATGGTAACCAGGGTCTGATGATGGAGCTGGAAGGTAGCCATAGGAACTCCATTAAAACGACATAACCCCATCGAGTTTGGGTTCGTATAATTTATCTTTTCGAGTACTTTGTCTCTAGATGGTACCCAGTGGTCTGGTGATGGAGCTGGAAGGTGGTCACAGGTAGTACGTAATAAAATGACACAATCCCATCGAGTTTGGGCTCGTATGATTCGTCTTGACGAGTACTTTGATCTTAAATGGTATCCAGTGTCTGATGATGGAGCTGGACGGTGGCCATAGGAACACCGTTATAAAACGACAGAACCACATCGAGTTTAGGCTCGTATGATTCGTCTTGACGAGTACTTTAACTTACTTCTAGTTACAATGTAAAAACTAAGTCATGACAAGAATTTGTGTGGTATACTACAACTAAAAAGGGTAAAATAAAAAAACTTTCACAGTCGGTGTCTTTGTTTGACTTCCGAAAGTAAAGTTATTTTAGACTTTTTTAGTGTTTTTTTAGAAGTCGGTTTTGTTTTCGCAGAAAGTTTTTTAGATGAGATATCAACAATTAACAAAAAAAAAAATATTAAGAGAAAACTAGAAAACTGCCTTCTTTGTCTGCATTCTAAATAGACGCCTATCTATTAGATTTCTTCAGCAACTATCATCCATTTACTACCAGCCATCTTCTGAAAGTGGATCCTTAAATAGCTAATATTTTTAAACAAACCTGTTTGACATCTTCTAATAGTACAAGCGCCTGCTTGTATTCAGGCGGGTCAGAGTCCAGCTGCTCTCTTAGAATATCGAAGTATGCCTTGTGCATTGTCTCTTTGACTAGTTTCTGATAGCTGCAATGTGAAATAGGAAGTGAAGAGTAATGTGATAATCAAATACGGCATGAAGAAGTAATCTTTTAAGTGCATGACTTCCTATTAAAGCTCTACAGAGGAAGTAAACAACTCACAATGTAACACACAACACAAGTATACAAGTATATTACAATGCACTAATGCAGAGCTTTATCTTGTAGTACGTTTATAGTATACCCTTGTCAATCAATCAACTAGTTTTTATTATTTATTTTTCGCGTGCCTAGTGCCTAACCTGGTCTCAGATTTGTTATGCCGTCCATGGGCCTCTGAGTAGGCTTTACATGCCGTCGAGAAATATCTCTCAGGCATGCTGGTTTCCTCATGATGTTTTCCTTCACGATTCCTCGGATTCATATACGTATTGTATTTGCTTCAGCATACGTACATGAATCCGATAAATCAGAGGTGCGGGTTTTGGGTTCAAACTCGAGACCTATGACTTAGCAGTCCGGCTGTCACACCACTAGGCTATCACTGCTGATACTTTTTATTAAAAGCCCAATACAGGAATATATCTAACCTAGCAAATACACAACTAATTATCCATTTTTTTTTGTTGTGATTCCCAAATGTGGGTTTGAAAATTACTTTAAAATAAACTTTCTTTATGTTAAAATAAAATAGGTAAAGCTTACCTATTATCTGGTGGTTCAAAAGGTTCCAACTTGAAGTCCTGGTCAACAGCGATCTCATGAGCCAGTGCCATGTTCTGCATGCCGTGGGCTGCCTTCATGATGTCTTCCAAAGTCACAAACTTGGGAGGAGACGCACCAGTGATGGTTGAACCTCTCACTCTGAACTGGATTGGTTCGCTGGCATAGTAACTATGGAAAAAAGTTTATTAACAGGTAACTATGTTTTTTGAACATGTAGACTACTACACTACGTGGGGAAGAAGTATTGATTGAATACTTCATGGAGATTAGAAATCACCCTAATTTTGGTTCAAGCAAACATTGGCAATGTGTTGAGAGTAAAAAAAAACTATGTATTCTATGTCTCTTGTATTTAATATTTCTTTTTTTGTTACATACTTAAAATTAAATAAATATAAGACTCAGTGTAATCAAAATTGTAAAAACCAATAAGACTATTAAATAAAGGACAACAGTTTTTTTAAATAACATTGTGCTCATCAGTTAATAATCAATAAATAAGGTCTGTTATTTTGTAAAGATTCTTTGTGTGATCTTGATTAGACCTTAAAATAGTATTAGAAAACAGCTATTTGAGTTTCCTTTAATATCTATCCATCAGAAACAAAGGAAAGATTTATTAGGGTGATTTAAAAAAAAAAGTACTTATTGTTAAAGATTTAGCACACTTCATAATCATTAAAAAACAGATTTTATCTAATATTATGACATGCATAAAATTATTTAGTAAGTAAACAATGGCAATCAGAGGAAATATTGTTAATTCTATTTGTAATTATGACATGACATCTATTGTGGTTAGTGAGTCATAGGGTTAAATATTGTGGATGATGACAAAATTTAACTGTTTTTTTTTTTAAGTCAGGCATTAAGAACTTTTTCAAATAACTCTGTTATAAAAAAAAAAAACCTGGCACTTAATTGCGTCAAATACCGTTTATTTGCATAAACTTTCTAATTACAATTACTGAGCAGAACAGGATGTAAATTCTTATATGAATCTATTCAATATTAAAATCTAAACAATAAGGAAGTGTCCTAGATACTAAAACAAATTAAAGAAACTACAAACCTTGAAGCAGCAGCAGCAGGTATTTGCTGTGATGAACTACGAATATTCTTGTCGCCCCCGGATCCCTGAGACCCCGATCCACTAGGATTCTCGCGGTCGCCCATTACGAAAACTTTACACAAACTGAGCTCAGGTAAAAGCAGCAATCTTCTTAACCCATATAAGGCTACCTACTCAAAGACGCAGCATGAAAACGGTCAAATCATCGAACACAATTACTTTGAGTCATAACAACACTTAACCTAACTTTTTTACAACAAAGCAAAGCTAAGTTTTTCGATTTTCTACGCGAATATTTTAAACAAAAACTACGCATCAGATTTTTTAATGCACTTGTGATTATATTATACGACTTTTTGTGATGTTTTCGTATATTTTCGTACGAAATTCAACAGATGTTTTCGTTTACTTGTCAATTTGGTTGATTGTCAAAGTCAAAATCGATGTTTACGTTTCGTTACTCGAACTTAACGTCACTTTTCATACAGCCTAGAAATTAATTTTATGAAAATAAAAGAAATGCTGTGATTTACTTTATTATCATAATCAAAGTGGTTTAAGAAAGAGACATCAGGGTTCAAAAGTATGTGCGTGACACAGATGCACTCGCTCTTCCCTCACGCATGTCCGATGGGATGACAAACAAGATATCAGACCGCTAACCGAAGATAAATCAGCCGCAAGACAGGCCGCAATAATTCATGATCCTCTCCCAAACTACGGGCTGCCTGAGAAATCCTAATGCAAAAATCCAATTTTCTCAAAATCACATTTCCCATGCTCAACAGTCGCGTATTCGACCAACGGAGCAGTTGAGTCACCGTATTATACCATAGCAATAGTAACATGTCAACAAGTCCTAGTATAATCCAGCCACTTATTCTTCTAAATGTGGAAGATTCAAGGCAGCCTAATTACCTTTAACACCCCGAATTTTGCATTTTCAGGCTCAGCCTAACAGCACACATTTTTACAAGCTGATCCTATTCCGAAGTGGTGCCTTATTTTTAATTTTTTTCGGTTTATTTTTTTGAGAACTGGAAGGAAACGCGTGTTCGCGAGAGGTAGAAGGGTAGAGGGAGGTCTAGGCTCACAAGTGGGAAAAGAAAAAAAAAACTATTTTTGCTGTATGTTTTTCCAAGTCCTCCACTATTCTTTTCTGATTAATTTCGTTGCGGGGTCCAAGACAGTGAAATTGTTTCTCTGGGACTTCGTCGAGCTTCATTGTCTCAGCGCTTTTCTGGCTTTCAGGAGTTGCAGTGGTTTGGGAGCAGTGTGGCGGGCTTGTCCAAAAAAAGAGCAAAAGGTTGCTGTCCCATAGCTGGGCAAGGGTCAATTTTTTTAATAACGACTCCTATTTAATTTTCAGATGACAGTTCAGACTTGTAGACTCATACTCTCAAAAAAGTTTAAAATACCTTCTGGGAATCGTTACCATAATTTTAGCAGAAATACGTCCATTGCTGAACCGTGGGCCTAAAATGGAAGCTTTATCAGAATCATAATATGATCACGTTAAAAATTTAAAATTCTTAAAATGGTCTTTATGTTTATGATCACAAAGTCCATTTTAAGAGTTCTAAATTTTTATCGTGATTCGTATTATGATTCTGATAAAGCGGTGATTTTAGACCCCCTGGACTTTATATAGCTAGAGAAGCCAGTCCTGCGCTGCACGAATTCCCATTACCTTCACTAGGTCGTGGCTGCGTACATCATCAGGGGGCCTAGGTCAGGGTTACGCCTTCCATCCAGTAGGTACCCTGGTTCATCTGGCCATCTGTCATTCTCTACAGTAACATTTTATTCAACAGTTCTGCTAAAATACTTTATTTCTTTTACAAAAAACAATCGGATCTAACTTCCTTAACCATCCCATTTTCCATTTAACACAAACGGCATAAACAAAGGCAAAAAGTAAACTAAATCAATCCTATTAAAACGTTGAAGATAAAGCAAAGGAAGAAACGAAGGTAAATTCTCTCAAGTTTAAAATGAAATACTTAGTTGTGAAAAAGCAATCCGCTGCGCTAAAGGCAAGGCAGTACGTTTGCCTAGGTAAATTAGTTGCTAGTTCTGTCTGTGAGCAAGTTAGATTGCCTCCTTGACTCCGTACGGCTGTTTAATTTTTCTCTGAAATATACTTAGTAGTTGGATTGAAAGTTTTTGCGTAGAAATTGCTTTTGGCTTTACCAGAAATAAATGTGAGCTTGATGTTTGCTTTGGAGATTTTGCCTTTCAATCTAAAGATTTATTGTAAGTGTTTTTAGATTTTTCCATCAGGAATTTCTCAGTAGCAGCCACGGAGTCTGGATTTGTGTCCGGTTGATGGCAATAGGTTCGTCCCCTATTACATGGAACTTAAAACTGGCAAAATGTGGAGGTACTATTAGGTACAAGGCGTGATGTTAGGTTAAGATTACGCCGCTGTAGATTCTAAATTACGACTAAAAGTAAAAGTAACCGTGGGTGTATCAACATGGCTTAAAGTTAAAAACGAGTTTATTATGTGCCTCTGTTCTAAACTGAATACATAATCTGCATTGCACTGGTCTCTCGAATTCAATTGAAATGTTTTTCTAAAGTTGCTCGTGTTATTTTGGTACCGTGTTGAGACAATTACATGGGTACAACTATTTATTTTTGAGAGGATTTTCGTTTATTTCCGGAAGGTTCTAGGTCATGACTTCTATAAATTCCTGATCATCATCTCCCTAGCATTTTCGGAACTAGTCAGTTGGAGTCTGCTTCCGGATGCAGCTGAATACCTGTATCTGACTAAGTATTAGCGACTGGCTATCTGATCTCCACAACCCAGTTAGTACTAGGTAATATGATAACCCCTTGGTAAGATTGGTTGTCAGTTTAGTCAATTGGTTTACAAAAAATAATGTTATCCCATCAAAAACACAACTCAACTGACTATGTATTTGTAACGACTGTCAATTTAAAGATCGCGTATCGTGCTTTCCGATGCAAGGAGGAAACACGGCATGTAATGGATGGTCACCCATCCACGGACCAACCTAGGCAATCGCGGCTTAACCTTTAAGATCGACCCGAGCGGCTGTTATTATTTAGCCAAGAGCTCCTCATTTCCATAAATTCCTTTAGAATGTTAATCAGTAAACATTAACCTAGACCAGTGGTTCTCAAACTTTTTTTTCCCGTAGAACACTTTCAAAATTTTCTGGGTTTGGTGGACCCCTGCTGCATTATTTTCAAGCCCGTGGACCAAAAAAGAAAAGCAAAAAATTACAATGTTATTTTTTCGCGCGATCGATCGAGGATTGCATGTGAACCGTAGCACCGTAACATAAAAATTCTGATGAGATCAGCTTCAAAATGTAGTCTCAATAAGACCATTATTTACCGAAATAGAACCTGTCAATAATCACCGAAACATTTGGTTTTTTTTAGGTAAAGCATGATTTGGAAGGTAACGAGGAATTGATAGGCAAAGCCAAGCCAACATTTCTGATCTATACTATCGAAACCAGATAAATTTTCGTGGACCCCCACTTACAACTTTTAAAGCTCCTTATTTTTCACGCCTTCGCAAACCCCGTCGAGTCTCCTGTGGACCCCTGGAGGTTCACCTGGACCACTTTGGGAATCACTGACCTAGACTAACCTACGCATGGCTATGTATGTACGTGCAGTCTAAAGTTTTAACGGCTATCTCCTCTATTATGTTTCGGTGATGACAATGATTTTATTTAATACTTTAAGCACATTAAAGTACAGAGGCGGAGTTAAAGCCATAGGCATTTTCTACTAGTCAACCTTTGGCTGATGCAGAGACTGAGAGACAACCAGTGCTAAGTGTCTATCTGAAAATAATTTTAATGAATACTATAAACTACAAGGAAGGGCGGTATTTTACAATGTTTTAACCTCATCTAACTGTAATTCAGATCTTGCATTACTGCTTACATTATCAAAAAGTACAACACTGCAATCGGTCAATATTATGATTACAACTTCAACACAAATTAAATTAGAATCAGAAACAGCAGAAGCACGAACAGTTGATATTGTTAACCACAATATTTAACGAATAGAGTGTACTGTGGACTTATGATCGGTGCTCGTTCCAATCCGCTTCAGTTGAATTACCCCGGTTGAATTTACTTATAGTTCGAGTGTTGGATTAACTAGAGAGTTTAGTGCATTTGTTGGGAAGTTAAACAGCTTTGCAATTGCATTGTGATAAGTAGGAAGCTAAATCCATGTGCTGTTGGGAAAGTATGGGTCACAACAGCTACTGTCTTTAGAGTTCACCTGCTAAAATTGGTGAAGCATAGGCATTGGATGACCGTTTACTTACTGTAGTATTCTTCCTCTCTACTATACTCCTCCACTATGATTTGAAAAGAGTAACCATGGAGTCTCTTGCCGGTTCTTCTCCATAGGAAACGACCAACCCGAACCTTACACCTTTTTGTCGACTTTTTATAGGTGCCCATCTAGGCCTACTTATGTGAAATAAAATACTTTGATTTTGATTCTTTTCTGATTAATCTAGCAGAGGGTCTAGGCAAGTGGTATAATAGCTTTTATGGTGTTTCGTATTGCTACAACAACTTTCACTTTTCAAAAGCTTACGTTAATGCAATAAATGTTTCTTTGTGGCGCTCTAAAGACCAAATGCGTGGGGCCACTTTTGATGATTCCTTTGTCAATCGATTTGTCTTAAATGTCCGCGAATGTACCTAATATCGTTTTTGTTTTTTCTTTACAGTTTTTTAGTTTTTGTATTTACTTTATTGGATTCCGTACCCGAAAGGTAACCAATGGGACCCTATTGCGCCTCCGCGGTCCGTCTGTCCGTCTGTCTATCAGCGGGCTGTATCTCGTGATCCATAATAGGTAGACAGTTGAAATTTTCACAGAATGTGTATTTCTGTTGCCTCTATAACAACAAATAATAAAATAAATTAAAAATAAAAGGGCGCTTTACTGCAATGGTACCGGAACGTCCGACTCGCACGGTTTTTTTAAAGTGACTAAGGCATGCCTCATTGCTTTTATGAGAACGTCTGCTTCGATCCAAACAAAATGTATCACAAAAAGAATGATGTCACCTTATTTAGAAGATAGTGATGTTTCTTTGTTTTCAGGGCTTTGATCTCCTGCACCTTGTATGTGTCATGAATTGAACGTATCTGTCTGCAATTTACGCTGCGAACGAATTTTGCTTTGTTAGCATTTCGATCTAAATTGGAAAGAATAAAAACGTTAGAGTGGTAGTGTCTGCAGTTGTCCCGTAAAGACCGATAAAGTAAAATGACTAAAATGTCTATAAAACAATATTGATCATATTTATGGACGCGATCTACCCTAACCTAACGTAACAATCGAGGGGCGTTGTGATACACAGTAAGAGACTGGTTAACACAATACTCCCTATCAAGACTGGTTGTCAGACTATCAGGCTTCAGACAACCCGTAGCTACTGTCAAAGAAAATGATACCCGGAAAGGAATTTAAATCACAGTTGAAAATGTATTTTTCGTTCTATTATTTTATTTCTTCGAAAGTGTATTGAAAAACGTCGTTACATACTATTATATATTATTGCAGTTCTCGGCAACAACGCCACCTCTGGCTTGGGTGTGAATTTCGCCTCGAATGCAATAACAAAGTTTCCCCAATTATATCAAATAGCATATACCTATATTCCACAAGGTAATCAAATAACCTAATTTCCATACGCACGAAATTACAAAAAACAATTGGATCACGACGAAGCCAACATAATATTCCTTATCTCCATCTTACCGAACGTCTTAACCGCTATAATATGCTCTATAGTTGAATTTATTAGCACTTCGGGTGTGCAGTGTGATTAGTAAAGACCGGATTATATGCAAATGCATATTTGTATATGCATTTGCGTATAATGGCTGTTTTTAGTCATAATGCATACAAGGTGTAAACGGATCCTTCGCAAAGCCGTAACCAAGCATTCTGTACATCAAACTAAGTAACTACACAAAAATGATTGCTGGGAACTTACTTTTTTTTGGGGTATCAATCAATTTTTACGGCAGGACTCAATGTAACGCACTGACTGTCGGCGCATTGTGCTGATGGATGCATTAAAATTTAATGCACATTGAATGGTCGTGGATTTAAAGTAAAGTTATAAAATTTTAAGAAAATGAATTTAAAAAAAAATCTTGCGAAAAAGTTAGAACTTTGATCCCCAATATCGCAATGACGATGACGGGGAGAACATGTGCGTTTCGGCTTCGTTATGGGTATTTTTATTTTTTACACCCATTAAATTTGCTAAAATCGGCATATTGTGTCTTTGAGCATGTTTCTTTTAATCATAACTGTCTCTAGCTGGAAAAATGCAAAAATGTGAAAGAAGTGATACCCATTTAAATTCAAATAGTGCTCTTCATTGAAGGCAACTGCAAATTCCAAGTTATAAAATTATATTAATTATATTTTAACTAATAGAAGGCCCAATCACACTAGTATTAATTTGGATGAGTTCTCGATTTTCAAGATAACTATAATATCCGGCAGAAAAAAAAAATGTAGTTCGTATTTCAATTTGATGATGCATATTTTGACACTTTTCTTGCATATTTCGAGCACTTACGTTGCATATTTGCTTGGATAATTCGACGATTTTCAGTTGCATAGTATCCGGTCTTTAGTGATTAGAAATGTAGATCGAGGGGGACAAAAACTACGCTCAATAGACCGAGGAAGCGTTTAGCATAGTAATTAAGTGTTTTAGATGTGCCGGAATTAATAATGGGGATGCGTTCGCTTTATTATCTTGCTTGTGAGCTGGGGCTTGGCTCCCATCGATTTAAGGGGTTCGTCTATCGTCAATGCGAGCATGGTCGAAAAGCTTGTTGTTTCATCCAGAGCCACAGCGGCGCCCTACCGGGATTCGAACCCGGGACCCTAAGAACGTAAGGCAGCCTCACTACCGCTGCGCCATTCGGGTCGTCCACAAACAAACGCTCACAAACGACAAACGTTATACAAACGCTCTTACGTGATTATGCAGTTGTTAAACATCTATCTTTGATTTTTTTGAACTAATAGGTATTTTGTGCACTATATCTAGGTTTCTATGGGAGCAAAAAATAAAAAATTGTAGAAACAAATTCAGTATAATTTCAGTATAAATTCAGCCTCCAAAACTTGCTGTTTTACACATATTTTAACTGAACTTTGGCCGTTCATAATGTACTCATAAACTGTAAAAGTAAAGAAAACATCTCGATAAAAACCTTGCACATGCAATGGAGATGCTTAATGACAAAGATTTATTTCACACACACTTATTAAAAAACACGTATTTCCAGGAGCAAGTTTAAGAAATTTTCGAACACTATTTTTCGTTCAATGTCATCGCGTTAAGCGGTATGAGGTGCGCGAGAGACGAGATGTGCGGGGTCGGGGCGGGGTAAGACAGGGGAATTGAAAGA
The DNA here is from genome assembly GCA_947578425.1 of Eugnorisma glareosa. Taxonomy (NCBI): domain Eukaryota; kingdom Metazoa; phylum Arthropoda; class Insecta; order Lepidoptera; family Noctuidae; genus Eugnorisma; species Eugnorisma glareosa. The sequence goes on along the minus strand of OX387960.1, from coordinate 8,762,096 downwards.
AAATCGCCGCTGTGGGTCAGGATGAAACAACAAGCTTTTCGACCATGCTCGCGTTGACGATAAACGGACCGGGAAGGGCCCTCTTAAGGACTTATTTGCATCTCCTTCATGCTTCGCCTTTTCTCATCGACGTAAGAAGAAACTATAGAACTACGATTCATCATCAACTACTTTTGCTTGATTCATGAGCCAGCTTCATAGATTTGTTCATACAAGCACAATGGTTATGATTAGTTACTATAAATCTTACCGTTCTGAATAAAATCACCAATAAAGTCAACTTATGTCCTTCTAATCCGAAACTGTCAAATTTACCAATCAACCTTGAACCTAAATGTGTTAGCGTTAACGTTGACAACCTATTAAGAAATTTGACAGATTGTAGTAGTTCGATCTGCTGGCGTCTGTACATAGCTAGGCAGTCCCCCCCCTCGCAGAGTTTCCACTCACTCACGGCACGGCGCGCGGCGCGGGACTTTTGGCGCAGTGGCCGAGTGATTGAGTGCTGCGCTGCGTGTCGCGGGTTCGATCCCTGCAAGGAACAAATATTTGTATGGCCTACATGTAGTAATTGTTCCGGGTCTAGCTGTTTGTGTATGTGCGTCTAAATGTTTGTAAACTTACCCACGATACTGGAGATATTCCTGGTATATTTGTAAAAACAAAAACTAAAAAAAAACTCCCGCATTTTATTAGTCTCCTTTGATTCATGCCCTCAAAATTACCAAACCATTAAAGCATTTTCTTACGGACGGCACAAATGAAATATACAGGTTGTAATGTATCGGAATTTCTTATTGAATCAGATGATTCATTTATACGATTTTTGTCTCACAGGACCTAGGCTGTTGATATATTTATTTATTCATTATTGCATACATTTGTTTTAACAGGTAAGACCTAAGCTAACAAAGTAGTCATAAATAGCGAATTATCTAGTCCCAAGTAACGGGTCTGGGGAGAAGCACAGGTAACACAATGGACACATACTAAGAACATACTCATTCATACATACATATAAGATAAGATAAGATAAGATAAGATAAAGATTTATTTCTCGCCACAATAGGTACAATAAATTATTAGTTTGGTGAACAATACATGCATTTTTTATATTGTGGGAGACTGGTGCCTAAGCTAGACGAAAGCCTGTATTTCAGGACACCAGGTCTCCAACCCTTTGGAAGCACTTTTAAACAGAATTATGCACTCATACACAAATTAATACATTGAGTGAATTGAGCAAAAAAATAAAACATAAAGATAATATAAGTACATTACAAAAATGGTGATTGCTAATTATTCAATCTGGGGTTAGTACGTGTGTGTGTGTGTGTGTGTGTGAGTGAGTGTGTGGGTGTGTGTAAGTGATGGGTGTGTGTGTAAGTGATGGGTGTGTGTGTAAGTAGTGGGTGTTTGTAAGTGGTGGGTGTGCGTGTGAGTGGGATGCACAGAATTCTGATGTTGTGTGTTTGAGTTGTGGATTGTTGTGTTCGACAAGTAAGTTATTTCTGGACAGCTAGAAGTTTTTCCGTGGCATCATAACTTAACTCCAGAAGCCAGCTCGTCATTTTCAATTTACACTTGGTTTTGGCAAGATTGTAGATCGGGAGCGTCCTATTTATTTTGTTATACAGAAAACGACCAAGGTAACAGAAAAAACGTTTCGAGAACATGGTAGTTAGTCGTTTACCATGGCGATCTACTGGGTCAAAACGTCTTTTGCACAGAAGTGAGGAGTTGAAGATAAGGAGTCCATGCTGTTTCAGGACCGTTTGTAGAACAAACAGCTGACGCACAGTTAGGACTTTAGCCTCTTTATATAGGATTGCTGTGGGATATCTAAACGGTAGAAAGGAAGATACCTTCAAAATAGCTCGCTGCGCTCTTTCCAGTTGCAAGATTGTGTATTTAGGTGCACCGCCCCACGACGTTATACAGTAAGTTAATAGAGACTGGGCGAGGGCAAAGTAGATCGTTTTCATCAGCTTGACGTCAGCGACATTTCTTAGGGTCTTAAAAACAAATATTAATTTACGTAGTCTATTGCTGAGGGTGTTGATGTGTTCATTATATCTCAAGTTGCAATCCATTATAATTCCTAGGTACTTTAGACTAGTTACTTTTTGTAGATGGGTGCAATCGCAAGTATTTGCATGTTGGTTTGAGCAGGAATGGGCTATTAGAGAATATGATGGCGTCGCTTGAGATACGTGTGTGTAGGACTTTAAGGAAAAGGCAATATACTTTGTTTTATCTGTGTTTAGTGTAAGTACATTGCTATGGAGCCACCTCATTACAGCGTCAAAACCTGCCTGTGCATGTGCGTAAACTTCATGCCATGAATTTGCGCTAAAGAGGAGGGCAGTGTCATCCGCAAAAGATATTATTTTACCATTGGGGACAGTGAGCATACCCAGCTCGTTAATGTATATGAGAAAAAGAGTCGGCCCGAGTACGCTACCTTGTGGCACACCATATGTGACGGTGCACTCTTCACTGACGATATCATCCACCTTAACGAACTGTGTACGCTCACTCAGGTAGTCCTCAAAGAGTTTGAGTTGAACCCCCCTTACGCCTATTCTTTCCATCTTGTGAATGAGCATGGGTACAGAAACAGTGTCAAATGCTTTGGCAAGGTCCAAAAAGATACCCAAGACCTTCTGCCCCCCATCCATGTTTGTGACAACAAAGTTAGTCAGATCATGAACCGCATCGGACGTTGATCTACCAGCCCGAAAGCCATGTTGTGAGTGTGACAGTATGTTAAACTTTTCTAAGTAATCGACGAGCCTTTTGTTCATGATCTTCTCTAGAATTTTGGATAAAGCAGGGAGTACAGCAATAGGTCTGTAGTTGTTGACACTGTTTCTGTCCCCACTCTTAAAGATAGGATGAATAATGGATTTTTTAAATGGTTTGGGAAATTGTCCTAGTTTAAGAGCGAGGTTGCAAATGTATGTAAGTGGCGGAACAATTATAGCAATGTGCTTTTTTAGTAGACCAGTAGAAATTCTATCCCACCCCACAGAGCAGTCGTTACGTAGGGACAGTATAAGATTAGCAACTTCATTTTCGTCCGTTGGTAATAGTGACATAGAGTGTGACAAGCTGTTGTTGATTGCCTGTGTTGCTTCAAGAGTACGTCCAGAGACTATTTTTTCAGCTAGATTTTTACCAATTTCTGCAAAAAATTTGTTAGCCAAGTTAGCAGATTGGAGTGGTGTAGCTGACATATTTAATAATTGAGATGAGCTGTCTTTCCTATTAGTACGATGGGATATTGTGTTGATGGCTGCCCAGATTTTTTTAGTATTAGTGCCTGCGTTGTTAATTTCTTTTTTCTCAAATTCTCGTTTAGTCTTTTTCAGTATCCTGTTGCAGAAGTTTCTGTATCTAGTAAAGGTTGTTTTTAAAATTTCGTTGTCAGGTGACTTTTTAGTTTTTTTATGTAAGTTGTCTCTGTGCCTAATACATCGGAGGAGGCCCGGTGTTAGCCAAGGTTTTAAGATTTTTTTACGATTTGATATTTTAACTATTTTTGAATTAGAATCAATCACCTGCGTAATAAGGCTGATCATCAGTTCTGCAGCTATGTGAGGGTTTTCAGTTCGATAAACTGGTTCAAAGTCAATTTGCTTAACTGCAGCATCTAGTAGGTCATAATTGGTTCGGATAGATGTTTTTTTTACAGTTATTTTAGGCATTTTCTTGACTAGAAACAGTAAAGTAGTATCGTGATCAGTCAGTGCAGAGTGGGCAACATAAGTTGACGCGGGTAGGGTAGTTTTTAAAATAAAGTGGTCAAGGCAAGCTTGAAGTCGCGTGGGCAAAGTGTGTGCTGGTAATAGGCCATGTGAGGCAAGTAGATTTAGGTAACTATGTTTGGTTGCGTCAAGACACTGATCATTGATGTTTATGTTTAAATCGCCGGTGATAATTATGTTTTTGTAGTTCGCGATACTCAACAGGATCGTATCAAGTGAGTTAAGAAAGTTGGTAATATCTTTGTTGGCCGGCCGTCGATAAATAGCCAATAGGATAGTGCTCACATCGATTTTTATCTGTAGACAGTTAGCGTCTACAATTGATGGTTCTTCCACGGACACGTTCAGATTTTTATTGACATAAACAACAACCCCTTCATTCTGTGTCTGATTGTTATTGGTTTTGAAGTAGTTAAACCCTTGGAGATCTGGAATGTAGCTGGTATTCAGAAGCCAGCATTCCGTCAACGTTATTATGTCCCATTCAACCTTTGTTCTGGCGAGAATAGTGTGTAGCCCTGCCATATTTTTTGTGATACTTCTTATATTTTGGTTAAGGACTTTGAGCGAATGATTACGATTGAGGTTGGGTGGGACACAGTTTTCTAAATCACAGGTGAATGAGTCAGACACAGAGACAGAGTCTATATTGTTTATGTTATTTATTGTATTATCGAATTTTGGTTAATTTTATCAATATTTGCATTTTTTGTGTATTGCTGGGTTTTGGGTAATTCCTTTTAGTAGTACTGCGAGCAAGTAATGTTACTTGGTCGGAGTTTACTGCACAGGCTTTTGATTCATATGAGTGTTGTGCCTTAAAAACATCCGTAAGTAGTGAAAGAAATGTATAGTATGTATGTGTAAGTAGTATTATTGTAGATGTATTATTATTGTAGGTATAGTATTGTAAGTGTATTTGTAGGTACATAAGTGGGTTAGTAATTAATTTTTGAACATTTGGAACTAACGTTAATAACAGATTGCAGTTCGTAATTGTGTTCAAACATGTATGATAATTTTGTAGGTGTTTGTAAACAGGTAATGTAATAACAGATTTTAACATTGGTACATAACATAATAACAAGTAGAGGAAGACATGTTTAGCGAATATGATATAGCGAGGTAGAATAAATACTAGTCATTTATGACGTAACTTAACCAGGTCTTCTTCAGATTTTATGAGCTGGCTGGGCATCCCTTCTTTTTCACGCACATATACCTTTCCGTTTGCAGTCCAGCATTGTTGATACTCACTGCTTTTTATAAACTCTCTGGAGAGATAGTGCAGACGTTTGGCTGCAGAAGTTAGAGATTCCGATACATAGATCGGTTTCATAGGTCCTGCAGCTTGCAAGTGGGTAGTGTTAAGACGATTGTGTTTATTTTGTTTATTAAAGTTTTTAGTAGACTGCATAAATTTTTCTTTCAGTGAAGCGGATGAGAATTCAACAATAATTGTATCCATTGGGTGTTTCTTGGTTCTTAAACGAAACACATTTTTGACCTCAGATGGCGGCACTGGTTGGTTAATAATAGTACCGAGTTCTTCAACTAACGCAGTCAGGGATTCCTTGGTCTCGGGGTTTGAGGTTGGGATATTTTTTATTTCAATTGTTGCAGCTTTTAGGTTTCTCTCCAGAAAGTCTACCTTCAGTTCCAGTGTTTGTATAATTTTTTGGTTGCCTTTACACTCCGTCTGTAGTTTATTTATTTCTGACATAGCGTCATCATATTTATCGGACAAGAATTGCACAGCGTTTTGAATTTGAGTATTTTGAGTTCGAATCTCATCATTCTGACTTTGAATTTCCGTGTTTTGGGTACGAATTAGACTGTTTTGAGACCTGATTTCCTCAAGGGCCGAGTATAGGGTGTCAATTTTGTTGTTGTGGTGTGTTTGATCACGGACAAAATCAGAGAACATAGACTTCATCTCCATCATCATGGATTCTATGCGTTGTAATTCAATGTTATCGCCTCGCTTTCTTTTTCTCTGTGGTTGTTCTATAGTTTCTGTATTGGTACTCGTGGTTAAGTCAGGTTCCGAGTTGTGTAAAGGTGATGATGCAATGTTCCCAGTTGAACTAAACATTTTTGTTATACGGTTTGCTAATAATTATATTTGAGTGTATGTACTCAGGAATAAGCACAACTCAGTAATAAAATTGTCTAGTGTTCCTGGTTTACTGTATGAATGAAGCGCCTTACTCACTCATCACAACATAAACTTAAACTTGTTTACTGCGCGCGAGTATTACACAGCTCTGTTGTCAACACGTTCGTAGATCTTCGGCTCCCGATCACGGCCGAGCGACAGCCGATCGGCGATTGGCGCTCGTCCTTGAGCGACTGTCGAGGACGGACTTTGACCTCGGTGCGCCGCACGTTGGAGTCATTGACAAAAGAATAGCACGATGTATTTCGCAGCCCGTAGTGTTTAAAACTTTGTTTATTGAGTGGTCACTTGACTGAATCGTAATTAGAATCGCGCACTGGATGGATCACACACTTCGCTTCACTGTCAGGTGCAATTAACGGATAAACAATTACTTTCCAACTAGCAAGGAATTATTGTGTACGAGCGCAGTAGATTTGCGTGTTTACGCGTTTGGGCCCGCGGGGGGAATTGATGCATAACATATACACATATATACATACACATACATACATGAACATACATATTCATATATATATATATCTTCTGGCTGAGATGATCATTATAATAGGTACAGTCAGTGCTCTGCATTACTCATCAATGCAGCAATGATGGGCCTGACTAATTAATCCAGTCACCATCATTCTCTCGCCCTTATCTCAATTTATTTGGAGTCAGTGCAGCACGTCTTCTTCTTCCATACTTCACTATTACTCATCAGGCCATCAGACACCTTCTTGCCTTATCATCCTTTACACAGTCCATCCCTAATTTCTTTGGTCTTCGTCTACCTTTTCCATTGTTGCGTTAGTTCTGCGAATGGGTTGGTGGATGGCCACCTATGCGCTCATTTGAGCAAAGCTGAACAGGAATTGATTCTAAAGTTTTGTGAGAAATGAATGGATATGGAAGTCACTTGTAATAATATTGAGTTATCTGTAAAAGGTTAAATAATTTATTAATTACTTAATTTCTAGATACTTTCCGAGATCTGGCTGATGGTCTGTGAGGACTGAGGGACCACACTTAAAGGGCTGCAGATTTTAATATATTTGTTTACAAATTGCCAAATTTGTTCTACAATTGTTTTAAGAAATAAAAAGTTGATAATAGCAAAAAACCAAGACCTGTCAAAATATCGTTCCTTAACTACTGGAAAAAAGAACAAATTATGAATAACAAAAAACAATATGCGAAGATCTATATATCTGAAGACTATCCAAAGGAGGTAGTAGACAAAAGGAAATCTCTCCAAGAACAAATGCTAGAAGAAAGAAAAAAAGGCAACTTTGCTACTATCAGATATGATCAACTCATAATAAAAACTGGAGGAAAAAGTGAAAAAAGAAAACGAGATCTGCCCACAACACCGGAAGAGAAAGCCCAATCACAGAAACAATTTGTACCCAACCCTGCTAAAGTAGGCAGAATGAATGCATTTGATTTAATGAGAACAAGAAGCAACTCAATCAACAACATATCAACAACCTCGGAGACGCAATAGGAATTAGGTGCCAGCCGAAAGACAAATAGAACAAAATACCTAGAAGAACAACCAAAAACATTCCCCAAGCCGGCTGGTCACCGTGGGGATTACGACCACCACCCTCACCCGTCATCAAAAAGAAATCAACAGCTAAAAATTTGCACCTACAACGTAAGGTCACTGTCATCAGCAGAACGATTACTAGAACTAACAGAAGCTCTTAAGAAAATTAATTTCGACATACTAGGCCTAAGCGAAGTGAGGAAGCTAGGTTGCAAAATTGAAGAACATCAAGACTATGTACTATGTTATACAGGAGAAACAAAAGGGCTATATGGAGTGGGATTTCTGGTTAAGAAGACCTATAAACAAAATATTGTCAACTACATAGGGATATCAGAACGAGTAGCTGTCTTGAAATTGAAATTTGAAGACGAACTATTATCTATAATACAAGCTTACGCTCCCACTGAGAAAGCAGATGACAACGAAATTAACAAGTTCTACAACGACCTGAGAGCAGCCCACGAAATCCAAGATAAAAAAACAGTACTAGTAATAGGAGATTTTAATGCCAAAATCGGACAACCAAGGAAATATGAAAGCTTAGTAATGGGAAGTTATGGATATGGAAAACGAAATGAAAGAGGCGAAAGGCTGATTCAATATGCCAGCGAAAATAAATTATCCATAATGAACACCTACTTTAAAAAGAAGCAAAGTCACAGATGGACTTGGATGGCCCCAGATCAAAAAACAAAGAACGAGATAGATTTATTTCTGTGCAACAAACCTAAAAGAATAACAAACGTAGAAATACTCAATAATGTACAATTTCCATCAGACCATAGATTTATAAGAGCAACACTAACAATGAAGTCTCCTAAACTGAGCAGAAGAACATTTAAGACCCTTCCAAAAACACTTACAACAGACAGCGAAAAATCAGTATACCTAGAAAACTTAAAAGAAAATACCAAACAGCTCCCAGAACATACTAACGAGGTACAAACCTATTACGACAAGTTAGAGAACATAATTACGACCAGCTTGAAAATAAAACAGGAAACCAACGAAAAAAAGGGTTCAGGAATACTAAGTGAATCAACATTAAAATTAATAAGAAGACGTACACAATTAATCTCAATTAAAAACAAAAGTAAAGATACAAAGCAAGAGCTAAAAAACCTTTTCAAAACAACAAAGAAGGCCATAAAAGAAGATTACAATAACCACAGGCAAAGAATAATAGAGAAAAACTTAAATTGCTACAGAAGCTCAAAGCGGGCTAACAAAGAACTAAACACACATAAAGACTGGATTCAGAAACTTAAAAAAGAAAATTATGAAACGAAAACAAGAAAGGAAATTATAGAACATGCAACTGAATTCTACAAGGAGCTGTATAAGAAACCATCAGAAGACCCTTGCGATAAAGAGCAAGGAGGAATTTCCGAGGAAAACGAGCAAGAAGAAATGGTACCCATAAACTACGAAGAAATATTAAGGCATATAAAAAAGTTAAAACCTGATAAAAGTCCTGGGCCAGATAACATAAGCAACGAAGCAATAAAAATAGGAGCCCCAGTCCTAATACCATGCTTAGTAAAAGTATTCAACATGGCACTCGAAACAGGAAAAGCTCCTAAGCAGTGGTGCGACTCTGACATAATACTTCTTTACAAAAAAGGTAATCCAGCAGACATCGCAAACTACAGACCAATAAGTTTACTGTCGAGCATTTACAAACTTTTTTCCTCTATATTACTGAGCCGGATAACATCAAGAATAGACAACAACCAACCAAGAGAACAAGCCGGTTTCCGCCAAGGATTCTCCACTATTGATCACATACAGACACTAGACCAAATACTTGAGAAATATATAGAACATAATCGACCTCTTTATGTAGCCTTTATTGACTACGCAAAGGCATTTGACAGTATAACACACGCCTCGATCTGGAAAGCACTTGCCTGTTGCGGAATAAACAGAACCTATATAAATATCATAAAGAACATCTACTCACAAAGCAAAAGTAGAGTAAGATTAGAAACTAAAGGAGAAGAGATAGTAATAGGAAAGGGTGTCAGACAGGGGGATCCCATGTCACCGAAACTATTCATAGCTGTGTTGGAAGGAATATTTCAAGAAATTAACTGGAGAAATAAAGGACTCAGAATGCAAGGTCAATATCTAAGCCACCTCAGATTTGCTGACGATATCCTCCTCTTCGCGGAATCAGCAACTGAGCTAGAACAAATGATACAAAAACTGGACATAAATAGCAAAAAAGTGGGGTTACACATGAACGCAAGCAAAACAAAAATTATGACGAACCATACAGAAAAGGAAATACACGTGTCGGGAAACCAGATTGAATATGTAAAGGAATATATCTACCTTGGAAAACAAATATCATTTGATAAAAGAAATAACGAAAGTGAAGTGGATAGACGGATCAACAGCACTTGGAAGAAATTTTGGTTACATAAGGAAGTCCTAAAAGGGAACTATCACATGAAGTTCAAAAGAATAATAATGGACACCTGTATTCTACCAAGTATGACATGGAAGCCAAACATGGACATATACTAACAAAATAAAAAATAAAATCCTATCATGCCAACATTCCATGGAAAGGAGTATATTAAAACTCAGGAAAATACAGAAAACTCGAAACGAAGAGATAAGGAAAAAAACTAAACTAACAGACGCCCTCCTACACGCTCTACGACTGAAATGGAAATGGGCAGGCCATATTTCGAGATGTAGAGATCAAAGGTGGACATTGGAGTCAACAAAGTGGTCTGGACCGGGAGGCAAGAGAAACAGAGGCAGACCACGCAAGAGATGGGCGGATGACATCATCGAAGTAGCTGGTCCGAGTTGGATGGAGTTGGCCCAAAACAGGGAAAATTGGCACGGGATGGAGGAGGCTTTTACCCAAAAGGGATCCATATCCAAATAAAATATAAAACTATTAATTTGTAATCGCTATGTATAGAAAATATGGAATAAATTGAGCTTAATTATTATTATTATTATACTAAATCCTACTATTTCTATTTTGCGAGATACCAGTGTGGTCCCTCAGTTCACACGTACATAAAAATTCTATTCTGTTTATTTTACTGTACATAAGGACATTGCTTTTAAAATAATCGACCATTAAGGGCTTTGGCCCCCAACACAGCCCAGTAGCTACTCTTAATACCCATCCACATTCAAATTCAAAACTTTTCTCTCGGCATTTTCCTCATTCCTCCGCATCACATACCCTTACCAAGCCATCCGATTACCACACAACTTTTCCGTGACCGGCGACACTTTCAGTCTTCCTCTTACGTACTCATTTCTTAACCGCCAGCACTGCTAACTACTTTGTTTTTAAATTGTTGATAATTATAATCTTTTACTCTGGACGCTCTTAATGTGCACGTCTTTCTACATCGTTCTCACATATATGTATAATCTCAACATGAATGATGTAACCAAGATCTTGTAACAAAATTTTGATTGAAAAGAGTGTCCATGGAGTTTCTTGCCCATTCTTCTCCATAGAGATCTACTCTTTGGAATGGGCAACTACAGTACTTTCACAAGTTATTATGCCTTGTGTCTGTGACTGTAGCTTCGCCTTTGTTTTTCTGACATTCAAATGTGCCTGGTCTAATTTAAATAAATGATTTGAATTTTAATTTGAACTGTTTTTTTTTCTAAACTATTCGGTTTTCTCAGCAATTATTGACGCCATTAACTTAACTTATTAATGACGTAGAATGGGGGTCGGTCAATTTTGATAAGGGACCACTTGGAATGTACTACAGTACTCCACCAGATTGCAGTGATCGTAAAAGATAGTACTTACGTATAAAATCCTTGTCAGTCCCTTGAATCGTAAAAGTAGAATGTGAAAAGAGTTTCTTTGATACTATATCGTCGATGGCCGATGTGCCCGCAAACTGTAAGCGATTGACGTTTCCATGCATTTTACAACCACCATTGTTTGCAGAAACTCGATCATCACGTTAGGTTTGAAAAAAGAAGTATGTATTCAAGTCAAATTCTAGTTTTAAATTTTGTTTGGTTTAATTTCAAACTCTATGGATCATTCTTCGATCTAGTCTTCGATATCGTAATTGCTGTTGATGTGTTTCATCGATTCGATTTTATTGACTGCCTCATTGGTCGAGTGGTCGCCAGCAGTGTTGAGCATAAGGTCTTGGGATCGATTTCCTAGTCGGGCAAGGGGTTATTCGGTTTTTCCATCGGTAAATTCTCAGTAGCAGCCACGGAGTCTGGATTTATGCCCATGTTGATGGTAATAGGCTCAACCCCTATTACATGGGACTTAAAACATAATGGCGAAATGTGTGTACTATTAGGTACACCTCTGCCTAACGCAACGGGGATTACAGGCGTGATGCTATATATCGAAATAAATCAAAATGAGCATTACAAAATCTTTTACACCAACACTGTAAAGTGGCCTTTGTTCTCCTCAAAATCCACAACCCTGATCCATAAAACCCAAGATTTATTTTCAAAATCACACCAACAAAATACAGAAAGTACTCCAGAAGCGTTCAGGAAACAATTTCTTAGCGCCGAAGAGTCGGACGGTTCATTAAAAATGTGGTGGTATTCAACCAGGGGCTTAGCACAGTTGTGGAGAGCGGGACGCCTCCACTACTTGCAACTTTTCTGACTTATAGACTTATATATAAAGTCTTTTGACGGCTTTGGATTCCTGTTAGTTATTTACAGGTTTGTTTCTAGATAGTTGGTATTGTGTTTAGGAAGCGTTTATCGAAAGAGATTTTTTAAAGTTTGGTAAAGGTCGGATGAAAATTATTTTGACTCGTTATTTGGGGTTTAAGGTTAAGTACCGAGGAAGGGGTTTGAAAAAGGAACTGGTTAGTTTTATGTATGTTAACCTAAGGTATAAGCACCAGTCGGGGGCCACCACGTGGCCCCCGGCCACCGTAGGCGCGGGCCTGTGGACGGTGAGCTATGGTCTAGCTCACCGTCCGTCCGTCCGTCTTATGACGACAGGCCGTGTCGACGGCGCGTTCATGTTCCACGCGCGCCTCAAAGAGAGTCAGCAAACAGGAAGGGGTCCGTAAGGACCGATGCCTTTCAGGGTTGCGGGACTGTTCGAAAGAGATACCGCGGCCCTGGAACACAAAGGGCAAAGGAAGGAACATGGATGGGTTTTAGTCAGTAAAAGTCTGACACTCCCTCTTGCTCAGCCCAGAACGGGAGGGGTTATTTGATGATTTCCCAACGGCAAAAAAAAAAAAAAGTATAAGCACCAAGGTAGCTCGCGAAATTCTTTTGCTTTGTTTTTTACAATTTGCCGGTCAGTGTCAGGTTGTATGTTGGTTAAAATATGATTCGCGAGCGTAACTAATATGGCTGTACTAATTTATCTATACTTAAATACATAAAAATAAATAAAATTTGAGTGTCCGTTTATAATATCAAAATAACAGCTTTTTACTGAATGCATATGAAAATAATTACGTTACTTTAGCAAAAAAACTTTTTTTTTCTATTTTCGTCTGTCTGTCTGTTTATTCCCATTAATCTCCGAAACGGCTGAACCGATTTTGACGCGACTGGCAGATAGCCGATGACATAAGGCGTAACTAAAGCTACTTTTATTTTAGAATAAGAATTAGGGTTCCGTGCAAAAAAATGAAAACCCTTGAAATTGTTAACCATATCCGAATCAAAAAGGGAAGACAAGGGAAGTTTTTTTATAATAATTTCACGCGAACGAAGGTCGCGGGCAACAGTTAGTAATCAATAAAGTCATCAGTACAACCGTTTAAGTTTCTTTAATCCCATTCAATGACTTTTTTGTGAATAGTCATTCAAAAAAAGTGACCCTGGCGTTTCCCCTTTCATGGAGCGGATTTAAGCGCCTCAAGTATCGTAAGACAGTATTATGAAGACAGACACAAACAGACAGATTCAAAGAATTTTACTGTCTGGTTAATTGGGGATTTCTGAGCTTTCAATGTCCTTATTTCAATAATAATGATCTTGTCATCGTTTATTATATTGCAGTTATTTAATTAATAAATACGTTAATTAATTAACGCTAAAACAAAAATCTAATGAATAACTAATATTAAATATTTACAAAAAAAGGGACTAATTTATACGAAACTAGCACATGGCCCCGACTTCGTCCGCCATAAATGTGATAGCTCGGGTAATACTCGTACGCATGATAGTAAATATTATTAATAGCCTCTTTTTTACACCCACGATTAATGTATCTTTCTATCAGTGAATTTTTTTTTAGAATTGGATCATTAGGTCTGGGTCTTAATAATATTAGTATAGATAAACAAACCAACGAAATACTTTAATACTCAATCCACAACTATAAAAACATAAAAGATAAAGGACAGCAGTGTGTATTTTTGAGCACTTACTAATTTACACTGACTACAAAAGAACGCACAAACACACAATCACAATTTCGCGTCACAAATAAACAAAAACCCAATCACAAAACCCCTAACTACTTAATCCACTAAAACAAAACACACACAGATGTCCAAAACACAATTTACGTACAAAACTCTGATCCTGTTTAATGTGTTAAGAACAATAAATACAATATGGGTGCCAGAGCAATCTGCTTAAAAACAGGATTTAAAGTTAAATTAACATTGGACCGGAGTGTCGACACCGGATATACTGTTTTATCATGCGTTTTAATCTCTTAAAATAATTTAAACTCTTTAATCCTTGTTTGTGTATGTGAATTTGGTCGGTCGGCTTTCGATGCCATTATTGCCGGCGATAATTTTCAGTCTGTTATAAAAAAAGGGTCAATAACTGCCCGATTTTATTTGTCAATAAGGCCCAGATTTGTCTGTCTAAATTTATTGTTGGGACGTTTTCAATTATACAACCTGTTTTTTTTTTGATATCCCATAACTCTAGGGTTATATTTTGTAGGTAAAAATAATACTAAAACTCCTAGAATAGGTGGTCCAAAAATGCATCGTTTCGGAGATATCATCAATCATAATTAAATTAGGTCAAAAATTGTCACCAGTATGACGAATCTTTACTTTTGCGAGGTTGCCAAACTTCGCAGTAGTGTAGTAAAATAAATAGTAAAATAAAATATGTAGGTAAGTAATTCATTTTTATTCAAACCAATCATTCATATTTAAAGCTAAGAAAATGCGACGTTGTCATATTTCACGTAAGGGTGTTTTACATTAATAATCGTGACTTTGCCGAATTATTTTGTATGAAAAATGAAAAAAAAAATAACGAAGGATTGGAACATAACTCATATGCCAGTTGATTCTTTGATATGGCCTCAATCATACCCTAGAGTTATGGGATATCAAAAAAAAACACGTTGTATAATCAGAGATACAGATGTTACTCGTATTTGAGTCTAGTGTAAGCTAAATAAAAATAATATCTATACAAATAAATAAAATTAAAGCGTCTGTTTGTAGTATCAAAATAACAGCTTTTTACTGAATGCATAATTATGAAACGGCACTTGAAACAAAAACACTTTTTTTTTTAATTTTTTGTCTGTCTGTTTGTTCCGGCATTTCTCCGTCTTTACCAATTTAGACAAGAGTTTTACTGGCAGATAGCTGACGTTATAAGGAGTTTGCTTTTATTTTTATAAAAGAGAATATTTTTTATAATAATATCACACGAACGAAGGTGGCGCGCAACAGCTAGTATTTCAAATATATTACAAAGCTAAATAATCATTCTTACAGTATTCTTTAATTTAAATAATTTCAACACCTACAAATATTTTGAAATGCCACAATATTCGTCATAAAATGGATTCCACCATTTTCTAAAAGTCTTGAAACTGGAACGATGTTTCAGCCAGCCTTCGTGGTTCATGAAATGACAGAGAGTGCATGCGTTTAATATTGGGGATTCCTTAATCAAGTAGTGGTTCCTCCAACTGAAGAATTCGTAGTACTTCGTTTTATTCTGAATTGCCTCGTACATTATTTTTGCTGTTAGCTCTTCACCTGCTTGAGAGGCTTCTATGTACGAGTTTGGGGGCAGATACCTGTGAAAGTAAAAGTGAAATCATTTTGGACGAAATATTCGGTAAGGGGGGCTTGATCATCATCAGCAGCCTGCCTTTTCCCAACTATTTTGGGGTCAGATTCCATTCTAACCGGATGCAGCTGAGTACCTTTGCATGGAGCGACTGCCTAATCTGACCTCCACAACCAGTTAGTACTGGGTACTCCTTATATTGGAAAGACTGGTTGTCAGACTTTCGGGCCACGGACTACCTGAAATGACTGACAAAGGTCTACAAATGACAGCCGGGACCAACGGCTTAACGTGCTATCCGACACACGGAGGAAACCCGGTATGTTATTATGGCCACCCATTTCCAGACCAACCTTGGCAAGTGCGGCTGTTACCATTTAGTCACGAGCTCCTCGTTCGATCAGTCAGGGTCAAACGGGGCCCTTGGTTCAATCCATGGTCCGGAGCGAGACGGAATGGGACGCCGCCGTCACCTCCTTCTGCGAAGCAGTCATGCTAGCGAAGGAGGTGGCGGAATGTGAGTGGGAGAGAACCTCACGTCCCAGCCGCCGCGGGAGACGCACCGGGCGTCGGGGGCCACGTGGTGGCGCCCGGCCACCGTAGGCACGGGCCTGTGGACGGTGAGCTATGGGCTAGCTCGCCGTCCGTCCGTCTTATGACGACAGGCCGTGTCGACGGCGCGTTCGTGTTCCACGCGCGCCTCAAAGAGACCCCTTCCTGTTTGCTGACAAACAGGAAGGGGTCCGTAAGGACCGACGCCTGCCAGGGTTGCGGGACTGTTCGAAAGAGATACCGCGGCCCTGGAACACAAAGGGCAAAGGAAGGAACATGGATGGGTTTTAGTCAGTAAAAGTCTGACACTCCCTCCTGCTCAGCCCAGAGCGGGAGGGGTTATTTGATGATTTCCCATAGGTAAAAAAAAAAAAAAAAAAGTTTCAAACGGGGCGTGCAGCAGTCTTAGCGAAGGGGCCCGCTAGGAACGGCATGGCGAGCTGATACTGGTGGGAGGTACGAGTGGGGGTTCCTGATGATATCCAGGGATCCTCACTCATTGTAGTAGTAAGAAACATGGGTTTATTGTCGGCAGGAGTCCATCATAATTGCACTTTAACTGACCATGCCCAAAACACAAAAAAAGATTACGCATGAAGAATAAAGGTGCCAAGAAAAAACAAAATACATACTTTTGATAGTTAGCTCCACCAAGCACAACTGGAACAGCATTATTCTGATACCCGAGCAACACGGAACGCGTGATAAAATCATCTGTTAACGAATCTTCGAAAGCTAGGTAGAAATAGTAAGTCGTCCTGATCCTGTAGAAACATGGTTTCATGGAGGTCCTTCCACACTTCCTGGTACCACAAGGACCAAATATATCGACAGTGAGATTGTATTTTGCTAGATGCCATTTCAAATTGCGAATGAAATATTCTCTTTTGCTGTTCGTGGTGCATTTGTCGAGGTATATTGCGGCAGCCAGGGACTTCGAAGACAGGGAGCTTTTAAACTGTGGGGAGATTGGCTTCATGTCGTATTTCCAATGGAGATCTGCACCCAGTTCTTCGTTATGCGTGTTATACACGGAGATGTATCTGTAGGGTATTGAGGAGCCCAACCTGGAAAAATATGGAAAATCTTCTCTTAGGTCTGTTGAGAGGATTACCTAAGGCTTTGAGAACTAATTTAACCAAAAATAAGTCATTGAAAGGAAAACTGCTTTCGTCAACCATAAATTGTTAATGAGTTTCTGATTCAAGTTTCTGACAGATCTACGGGGGAAAGTTGAAGCGGGGTCTTCCCCCCTAGCATGGCAATACTATCTCAAGTCTACTCGACAAAGGTCTTTCTATACAACTTGACATATCTTGTCATTCATTTCATACATTTCTAACGTCGCCATGCTAGCGACGATAGAAATCTTTCCACAATCTGTCATAAAATGACAATTCAATTCGATACTTCGTCGACAAAACCCGTTTCTACGGTGATCATAAGTGTGGTGGTGAGAAGTATCTTAAATAATCGTGTGACCATTTTTTTTCTCAAATCGAGATTTGGAGTGTAGTTTTATGTACTTTGGAAAATATACAAGGTGTAACATAATATACGCAAGACCTCCCGTGTGGTCTCTCTGACCAAGAAACTGAACCACTTTTGATTTACGGGTTCCTGAAATTCACAAAAAAGACAGGACTTTCTATAGATACGAACTGACGCGATCAGTATGGTAAAACTAAAAAAAGTTGTAAATTTAATTTTAAATTTAATTTTCCAATATAAGTTTACATTAAAAAAAAAATTGGTCTCATAAAAATGACCGACTCAACTTTTCACTCAAAAGTTTGACTTCTATTCAGGGTCATCGGGTCACTAATCATTATGTTGGGACACTCAAACTTAACTAACCTTTAAAACAAACAAAACACACAGCGTTTTTCTCTAGATAATAAAACAAAAGAAGCAACTCACTTATAAGTCCAGGTCCAGTTGAAATAATCATCATAACGAGAACTGCAAACAGGGTAATTGTGAGCAGAATCGTTCGAAGCAAAAATATACTTCTGAACTAAACTCCTTACTTTTGGCAAATGTGTAAATCTCGAATGCCTGCTAACGTCCTGGGCATTAAAAACTATAGCATCGAAGTATCTTAAATCAGGAAAGAGACTTCTATTCATCGTAAAAAAACAGTTTATGTGGTCACAATTATTCCGTATAAAATATCTCTGTCCCTCTTCGTCTATACCAGGAACATGAGTCCACAATAATATATGCTTCATGTCTGCTAAATATCTTTCAATTTTCTTCACAGGTGCTATCGGTTCCTGCCTCCTGACGAAGTGGCTGATTAGTGTCAAAATGGTGATATGCATGATTAATTTAAAACACTTTGTAATTCGAGCCATTTGTTGTTCCAATATGATGAGCAGATCGCATTTAGTAGATGAATTTGTGGAGTCGTACTCGTAGCAGTCGTTACGACAGCTCAATGCGTTCTGAAAAAATGAGTTCATTGTTCTGACGTTTATGTTGAAGTTAATTGACACAGAGATTTCTAGAGAAGACTCTCTTTTGTTTACTTTTTGCTTGTTTTGGCTTTGACTGTTTCGCTCACTGGCGTCAAAATAATTTCCAGAAATACAGCTGGAAACTTCTGAAAGATGTGCGTAGGCAAGATGCATTGCATAACTTTGTAGTTCAGTAAGTTAACGTAGTTTCGTAATATTTTCACATTTTCTGGAGCTGAATTATTTTGTGCAGCATTTTTACTTTCATACTGAATATTTCCTTAAATGAAACACTTGGTTGTATTAAAAAACATTAAAATAAAATATACACAAGCTGAACCGGAGCAGAATCCAAAAAAAATAAATTCATTATTTGATTTGTCACAATACGATTTGGCGCGCATTTTTCCAAAATGGCGACAATGCTTCGCGCGCTTATTGTGCACTTGATGTGGGTTCGGACGGACAGCCAACAAAATTGTCCATGTTTTTTGAATGGCTTGTCCGATTAATGTTGTTCACAAGGAAATCATTTTGATGGACGCTTTAGAAAACATTTTTTGTGCTTCAAATGTGATGTATGAATGCGTATGGGGAGAATAAATACGAAAAAAAAAACGTAAGAATCGTTAACTTACGGCAAGTGTATACCACACTTGCCTTTGCCAGAATTTCACAATAATCAGAAATCGCCATGACAAAGTTTTTTAGTACGTTTGTTCGAACGCGCTGAAAATTTTTTTTTGGATTTTATAGCCCAATTCTTGAGGAAGGTTAGAACCATTATCAATTGACCCATTGCTTGAATCTAGGATATTAAACATCACGCTACGACCCTTAGGGGTACAACAAAAAAAGTGTCATTTGTGCGTCAATTAGTTTCAAAGTAATAACCTTTGAAGAATGATCCTACCTACATCAGCTTCCATTTCGTCTGAACAATAAACTATACATTTAATCCGCATTGAGTACTAAAAGCGAATTCAAAGAATTCAGATTTAGGTGCAAAAGCATATCTATATATATATATGTTAAACCATTCAATAAATACGAATATTCCGTGCATGGAATATCATGCAATATTCAACCGGCATTGCAAATACAATCCGGGTCGATATGAACAGTATGTTAGTGGTTCTATATGAGATTTAATACAGAGATTCACAGATATTGTCGTGGTTGTTTAGTATTCAAGGGGTGGGAGTGATTTTCCAATGAGCGGGCTGGTACGAATGCAAAGACGCGATGTCTTCAATGCCGCGGACAATGACGACGTATTCTGGATAAGACAATTCGATTTTCCGTGAAATTCCTGTCTTGTGGGGAGAACTGTCTCACCTTATATTTAACAGTTGGAGTACATGACAAGCTCTAAAACAAGCTGCCAAAATGCCAGATTATATTCGATGCAAGCGAGCATCTGTAGATGCTGTTTTGAATAGTCGTAGATCATGTACCAATCGTAACAATACATGGTCCATACATCAATGTCAAGGTGCAATTTCTGATTAGCATTTAAGTATATTCTCATAAAACGAAGTAAAAGATTGCGGGTGAACCAGGGCCAGATCAACAAGCAATGGTTCATAGCTCTGCCCTGTATGATGGAGGTTGTTAGCACGAAAAGAGTAAAAGAAATTATCAAAAATAGCATAAGTGAAAAGCTTTCTTGATATTGCTCAACATTGCCCTTTTTAGGGTTCCGTAGTCCCAAGCGTTAAAAATGGAACCCTTTTACTAAGACTCCACTGTCCGTCTGTCTGTCTGTCATCTGGCTGTATCTAATGAACCGTGATAGCTAGACATTTTCACAGGTGATGTATTTCTATTGCGGCTATAACAAAAAATACTAAAAACAGCAGACGTGTTTTTTTTAGAAAAATGTGAACGTCTTTTGTACGTTAGTCTGAACGAGTGTTAAAGAAGTTCGCCTTCAACAAATGAAACAAAATATCAACGAATTATGAAATCCACCGGCGCATTTCCAGAATAGTCCCGCGGTAAGGTAGCGTATTCCCGTCTGCTAATGAGATTCTTTGGGTCGCGGTTTGCATTTCAGATCAGGCTGTCTCGACGCCGACTCTGTCTGCCTTGTTCCACTGAACTCATGCTCTAATAATAGTAGTACTGCTGCAGTTTTTGTTCGTTTAGTTTGCTTAAACTAACTAAACGTTTGTCATGCGATACATGTTGCAGATAGAAAGTGAATTAGGAATTTACTTTTTACGTTCGAAAGCTCTGTAAACCATAATCTGCCAAGCCTTTTCCCAAATATGTTGGAGTCGGCTTAGTCTAACCGGTTGCAGCTGAATACCAATATTTTACGTGGAGCGACTATCTCTATCTGACCTCCACAACCCAGTTAGTAGTGGGTAGTACGATACCCCTTGAATCATGCTGAGTGGTAACCTGCTTGTCGCAGGCACGACGTGCAAGCTGTTAACATTTTTTTTTTTTCTGTTTCTGTCCTTTTGTATTTATAATATTTGTTATGCGTTGTATGTTTTTTTTTGTGTGCACATCATGTCCCTGCGACAAATAAATATTTAGTCAGACTGTCGGGCCACTGACTACCTGTAACGACTGTCGAAGATCTACAAATGACAGCCAGGACCAAAATTCTATCAAATTGTGATCGTCACGACAGGAGAATACCAGATAAATTGCTAGGTATGCTCTTTTACATGAATTTCGCGATGATAATTCCACGTCACTTATCTTTCGATCTACAGTGATAGTCTTCAAAACCTTTCGTTGACATCCAAAAAGCGTGTAAACTTAAGAGGTCAGATTTAATCTTATTTTTTCACAAAGCGACTTAGGTCCTGAGATTGATAAAATAATGGACCGACTTGCTTGGTTGAACTCTGGCTGGAGCGTATACAATTTTCTTATTAAACTCTGAAAGGCTGCATAATATGTGTGTACGAACTTTAGACAGACATCGAACAGTTTATCAAATTCTCGTATTACATTTTCATACAGCAATAACACTATTAAATCTAATGGAAAACGGATAGTAACTTTCCAAATACGAATAAAATAACGAGGGTTCGTAAGTCCATCTATAAAAGATCACACAATATGACATTCATCCCATGAATATGTCATTTAAAATATGATTTGTGTAAAAAAGGAATAAATTTAGCGTGGAAATATAACAATATCGTCGCGAGTGTATGAGGAGCATACAAAAAATCCTTTTATTGAAACTAGCTGGGTCCCGTTACCCATTATGTATTAGGTACCTACTTGGGGGCTCATCTCCGTTGACATAAGGTTGGGGTCCAGTTATATTATGTTCTTGCCGAACGTTGAACTAACTGTAGACCCAATTGCAGGTTGAAGACATTGCTATAACCACGTTTTACGGCTTCGGGGGATGCAGCAGCGCATAACTTACCTTCGTAAGTACAGGGCCGAACTTCACCGAAGCGGAGACGAGACGAAAAGAGAGATGTGTTTTAAATCACCAATAAAATTTCGTTGTTTACACTTTTCGCCTTCGCTTAGCTTTAGTGGAAACGGTTGAGCAAAGAGGAGAGCAGATGTCTCGTCATTGTTTAGGCCAGCGGAGACTAGAAGAGAGCAGTAAGCGGTGAACCGCTTCGGACATCTTCGGTGGAACACCATAGCTTTTACACATCTCACCTCCTGTCCGCTTCGCAAATCCCTCTGTTCCTCATGCGGTTTGTTTTACCGCTCAACTGAGGGTTTCTGACGAAGGCTCCAACTGGCCACACGTGTCGTGTAACTCTAGTTTAGTACCTATGAGTTTCTCGTCTCGTCCACGCTTACATAATAACGCGCATCTCGGCTTTGGTGTAGTCCGGGCTTTACTCGCGTCTAATCTGTCCTTTCTTTTGTTTGGTTTCAGGATACGACATTTCGCAAATATTTCCAGTTTCATGAAGCATTAAAGGTCTGGTCATTTCGGCTAAAGATAGATACACAGAATAACAACAGTTTTTGGAAGAAAACTTGTACATAACTGAAATATTTACAATATGCTCACAGAAATCCCAAATGTTTTGATTTCTGTTTAATTCAAAAAGTTACCGTAATTAGCCCAATTAAATACACCTATGACCCATACCACCAGTAACATCTGCTAATAACACCTTCGTCCGAGAACATCGCACCCCAATACCGTATCGTATCGTCAAACGGCCACTCGCAGCAATAATGCGAACATATCTGCAACATTCAGTTTTTGCCTCTATACCTTGTCTCCTGGGGGCCACTGTCTATGACATATGCGAAGGACTGCCTCTAAAATGGCCCCCCTGAATATATTTGCCCATCCGATATGAGATGTTGCCTTTTGTCACCATATGCGCGACACGGATAGCTAGTTTTTCGCACGTCGAATTTGGCCGCCATTTTTTTGTAACTGTAGAATTTATTGGAATATTTTATGCATATTTTTTGTTCCTGATGTTTTGTTTCTATTCTACGTATTGGACTATTCGTTTTATCATTCACTCTGAAGTATTACGTTACTATGATTTTATTTGGTGATAAATGTTATCACCAAATAAAATCATAGTAACGTAATAACATCACGCCTGTGTTTCCCCGAAGGGTTAGGCAGAGGTGTACCATGGCACAACCATATGAACTGAGCCATATTTCGCCAAATATGTCTAAGTTCCATGTTAAAAAGGCCGAGTGTATTGCCATTACAACAGTTCAAAAGTGCCTGTAACTGGCCTACTTTAAATAAATGCTTTGATTGATTAATTAAGTAGACACAACTCTTTTAATAATGATATTTTTTTTTCAACAGCGTTTCTTCGACGTTAAAACACATGTTAACCTTCTAAAATATATAAAAATAACATTTTGTGCCAAATAATATTGAAAAAAATAAAAGACAAAAAAAAACTTTTTTGCAAAAATTAAAACTTACTTCAAAAACAAAAAAATGTGGAAAAATAACTTTAGCTTCAGAAGTCGGTGACTTTTGTTTGTTCGATGGAGTTTTTTTGCCACCGACTTCTGAAGCTAAAGTTATTTTTCCACATTTTTTTGTTTTTGAAGTCAGTTTTATTTTTTGCAAAAAAGTTTTTTTACTTTTCCTTTTTTAGTTGCAATATTCTACACAAATATTTGTTATACATTTATTTTACATTGTTAACAACACATTTCATGGTAATAGGATTATTCCCAATAAAATGTAACTTATATCGTTATCAAACTGTCAAAATCTGGGTGTACTGTACACATCTGCGTACTCCCTCAGAGCATACAGGCGTTATGTTATGTTCTAATATTGTGTAAAAATAAACATACAAGCGATTGTAGCAATCACGACAGATTTTCTGTATATTAATGAAGCGTTCCATTGTATGTCTCCGAAGATCAGCATCAGATCCTGACTTATACCTTCCATCATCAGCTCAGCAACATGAGATAATGATTATCAGGTACAAATATCGTTTGAAAGTACCTATATGAAAAACATTGTAAAATTTCAGGGTTGCCCTCGATTTCCCTGGGATCCCATCATCAGATTCTAACTTTGTGACACGGGACCACCTCAGTAGTATAGACTTTCGAATAAAAAAAGAATTTTGACAGTCGGTCCACAATTAGCGCAAAAATCGGTGCACATACGGGACACACAGTCAAACGTAGAACCTCCACATTTTGTTTGAAGTCGGTTAAAATATTGTCAAAAGAGTTTTGGTGAAACATTAGTGAACCCCTAACAATACATTTCATGGTAATAGTACGCTTATCCCCAATAAAATAGAATTTAAAATACCCAACTGTCGAAAAGTTGTACAGTACACATCTGCGTACCCCCTAGAGCATACAAGCGTGATATTATGTTATGATGTTGTATAAACAATAAACATCCAAGCGATTGCAGCAATCACGACAGATTTGCCGTCTATTTTTGAAGAGTTCCATAACACAAAATTTAAATGGGACCACCGCAAAACAATATTCAACCAAAAAAAGAATCATCGAAATCGGTTCACAATTGGCGAAGATATCGCTGAACATACACACAAAAAAAAATTCAGACGACTTGATAACCTCCTCCTTTTGGAAGTCGGTTAAAAATAATTAGAACTTTTAATTGGCTTCAAATTTTAAACGAACTGAAACTTCTCTAAAATAAACTTTCCGTGGTCGTTATGATGTGGGATTATTAACAAAATCGATACCTATAGTCCTCATAGGTTAACGTGGGTATTATTATATCCAACCCAAGCTTTAGAAAAAGGTGCCCAGATGATGTGGATGACCAGATGTATGAATGTGCACGACTCTCTGCCGGCTACTCTGTTCCTCGACCCATATAATCTGGAGCTCTATTCAAAGTTCGAGTGAATCGATATCTTCTAGTCAAGCGTGCTCCACGCTAGGCCACTTCGTCTCTTCACATCAGGCGAGATGCGCAAAGGCTGAAGGCTAACTAAGAACGAAATCCTTCATAATCAGATGTTATTATTGGGAACTTCATTGATTTATTCTGGGTCTTCTGGACCCGCAAAAAATCTTTCATGTGTAAAGATTCTATAGGTATACAAGGTAGAAGCGACATCCTGACACATGCAAATTTTTCATCGTTAATTTAAGAAAAAAATGGTGTTTCCTACAAGAGTGCAATACCCACATAGTAAAATGTATGGAACAGCTGATTAAAAAAAAATACCGATACATATTTGTAAAGGGTGTAAAAAGACCCTTAACGAAGCCGAAAGGCACTTTTTTCCCCGTCATTGCGATATTTTTTTTGTTCTAGGCCATACCTGGGAACCTTCTAGTTACGGAGTTATTGGGGGTCAAAGTTTAAATATTTTCACGAGTATTTTTTTAAATACCTGTTTTTAATGTAAGATTTTTACACCTCCACGACCCTACTATTCAATCCATCCATCAGCACAATGTTTTGAGTGCGTTACATTGAGTCCTACCGTAAAACGTGATTTTTCACCCCCAAAAAAAAAACGTTTCCCAGCAATCATTTTTGCGTAAAGTTACTTAGTTTGATGTACATAATGCTACACCCTATATTTGGGGGTTCAGAATGATCTACCGAATACGTGTTAACCGGGCAAGTGAGAAAACCTTAAAAAAAAACACCGAATAGATGACTGATCAATCGAACCATAAAACATTTTGTAAATAAAACATATTCCACATGTTAGTATGCTATCACAGTCCGATGGTTATAACCAAATATAATTCAGTTCAGTTAAGCCAGAACTGTAAAATTAAATCACGCCTCAAAGAGGTCGTGCTTGGAATATTTCTATTGGTAACCGGATTATGTTGCAAATATGTGTAAATGATAATTGAAATAACCGTGAAGAATGCTGATGAAGGAATGTGGGTTGGAGAAATAATGATAATTTCATTGTGGTGACATGATTGGTGACACAAGAATAAATTCTTGAGGTATACTGTCTAAACTCACTCGATAAACGTTTCACACTGAGGCTAAATAATAACAATCGCACGGGTCATTTTTCAGGTCAAGCCGCTTTCGCAAAGGTCGGTCCGTGGATGGGTGACCATCCAGGGTGAGTTCCCTCCGTGCCTCGGGAAATACGTTAAACCGTTGTTTTGTCTGTCATTTGTAGATAAAGGTCTACATCTCCGATCGTCTTGTCGACACTCGTTACCGGTAGTCAGTGGCCCGAAAGTCTGACTACCAGTCTTACCAAGGGCTATCGTATTACCCAATACCAGCTGGGTTGTGGAGATCAGATAGGCAATCGCCCCATCACTCCATATAAAATACTCTTATTCAGCTGCATCCTGTTAGACTGGTAACATAGTTGGAAGAGGCTAAGCGATGATGAACTGAGGAGATTGAAATTGACCTGAAATCAAAAACAAATTACAAATACATATCGAAACACAATCAAAGCACTAGGCGGGCATGAGAGCGAAGAGATCGATCACTGTAGGAACTACGGCTAACTATAAAAGGTGCCACTGTGTGTTACATATCTCCGATTTAATTAGTTCTAGGATATGCCGTTTCCTCACAAACGTTTCCTACACCGTTTTGAGAATATTCATTATCATATTATCAATAATATCTATAAAGTAAACTGCCTGAAATAATATCTAAAAACTAACTGACTATAATAACTGCTAGCAACTGAGGAGATTGAAATAACCCAG
Organism: Eugnorisma glareosa; assembly: GCA_947578425.1. Classification (NCBI taxonomy): domain Eukaryota; kingdom Metazoa; phylum Arthropoda; class Insecta; order Lepidoptera; family Noctuidae; genus Eugnorisma; species Eugnorisma glareosa. Next base: position 8,735,438 of record OX387960.1, on the reverse strand, counting down.
AAATCGATATGTAACCAATACAATATACATACATCGAACCACGAATCAGTGTACTAGGCTAGCATGAGAGCGAAGACATCGATCACTGTAGGAACTACGACTAACTGCGCGCGGACAGGGTGACCACGCGTCTCGTCGCGATCTATCTTCATCTGAGCACTGAGTTGTGTGATACTGTGTCCATTGTTCATCCTCCCACACATTGTCGAATTTGCAAAGAGAAGAATCTGATTCACTGCTTCAAGAAGATCAAAGAGGTTTGATATAGCGTGGCTTAGTACATGTGGATAAGAGTTCAACGATCCTAATTTACTTTAAAACACGCGAAGCGCATCTTCATAGTTCGTTACCTGCTGCACTACACAACTTAGCTCTGGTCGGAATAAACACATGGTTTTATGGCTTTATTGCTTAGCTACCACAAATCTCTGATGAACAGGCAGCCATTAACTTTTTTCTTTGAATGACGTGATGAGGGTGGCATCAAGGTTGGTAGCGAAACTAAGTGCATGTTGAGCAGCATGGTGTCATCATCAGACTACAACAGTCCACTGCTGGACATAGACCTCTTCAATCGCACTCCAATCAACTCGCCAACTCTCATCCAGTTGCTACCCTGCGAAGATTGTCGCGTCACCGAGCCTGAAAGCGTCCCACCTCACGCTTGCCGATTCGCGACAAACTAAAATTATTTTAACGCGTTAACTTAAAAAAACACATCATATTGTCTCAATTTCCTTTTCAATCCCGTGCCGTGAGACACTGGACTCCCTCCCCAGATTGACTGATAGTCGCGTGTAATGGGGGCATTGAGTGATCACGCTCCAATCTGACAAGTTAGTTCTACTCTTTCGGGTCTGATCGATGGACGAAACACATCGTTCAGTCGACAAGATGGATACGTTACTGATTGACTTTTTTGAGTAACACAGATTGAGATAAATTGGCTGATTGAATGTTTATTTTTGGAGACATGAAGCAAGTTAAATAGCTTTTGTTTTAAATGGAAAAAATATCTGACAAGAAAAAGCTCTTGACAGGGTTTTTCTGAAATTAATATCAATGCCACATTGTGGTTTGAGACATCTGGTAAAAAAGCAAGCCTGTTAAGCGTATAGTTTGAATGAGGTAAATGTCAAAGCCAGAGTATCACATATGAGTCATTAACACGTAATGAAGAAGAAGAAGAGTAAAAGTTTATTCACTACATAGTATAAAGCAAAGTCGCTTCCCGCTGTCTGTCCCCATGTATGCTTAGATCTTTAAAACGCAACGGATTTTGATGCGTTTTTTTTAAATCGATAGAGTGATTCAAGAGGAAGGTTGAATGACATTGCACCCGTGCGAAGTCGGGGCTGGTCGCTAGCTAAATCTAAATAAAGGCAGACCATGTTATGCCAGGGCTGCCGGACTTTTCAAAAGAGATAACGCGGCCCTGGAACGCAAAGGGCAAGAAGAAGAAGGAACATGGATGGGTTTTAGTCAGTAGAAGTCTGACACTCCCTTCCACTGCGCCCAGAGTGGGATCATTTGATGTTTCCCATACGAAAAAAAAAGCAGACCATCTTAGCAGAATATTTACAACATCGTGTGAAACAAATGCACTAAAAATTCTTGCACCAAAAATTCACATCTGCCTTTACCAAAAGCTAATTAAACTAGAGCCTAGTAAATAGTATTATCTAACGCAGATATCAGCGCGCGTAGTATTAGGCTGTGTAGCAGGGAAATATGCAATATCGTCAGCACAGACCACATCGTAATAAACTTGTAGAAAAACTAGTCTGCAAACTTTTAGAATCCTAGATACAGGGTGGAATTTTTCAACGCCACTTGGAGGGAAAGTGCTCCAAATATTGGAGATAGAAAATCTTACTTAAAGGAAACATTCCTTTATTTTTAAAAAGAAATGAATCTGCATTCAAAGATTTTCAAAAATTTGCTTGCTCGACTCGGGAATCAAACCGGCTAAATTCCAAAAAAATAACATCCTGTACTTTTATGGCATCATTAGATAGGGTTAGTTACTAAAAAAAGTAATTGGATAGACCTTTAGTTTAAGTGCTTTATTTCATCCCATTGAATTCATTAGTTTAGATTTCATAGTTTTCCTCTCATTTAATTTATCATGTTTGTTAGAGAAATTTGATCCTTATGATTGACCCTACCTATTGACGCCATAAAAGTACAGAGTGTTACGTATACGTACATGTCAATTATAACAAAAGTCTGCCTGTTTATTCCGGCTAATCTCAAGCGCAGGCCACACCGCAAGCTGGCGGGCGGGCGAGCGGACGAACGACGCATCGTTTCACCTCTTTTCATACTTTGGTTCACACCGCGAACTAACGAAAGATACGAACAAAGTATGAAAAGAGCCTCGTTCGCCTCGCTCGCCCGCCCGCGAGCTGGCGGTGTGGCCTGCGCTTCAGAAATGGCTGGACAGATTTTAACGGGATTTACTATCAGATAGCTGGTATAGTATAAGAAGTAACTTTGGCTTTTATTTTAGAAAAAGGATTAGGGTTCCGTGCAAAAGAAACCTTTGAAATTGTTGACAAATCTGATTCAAATAGAGAACTAATATTTTTATAATAATTTCACACGGACGAAGTCGTGGGCAACAGCTAGTAGAGAATACATTGAGATAAGGCCAGAAGAATGATGAACTATGCTCAATCCCACCTTCTGCTCTTCCTCTGTATAACGTCCCCCCCTCTCCAGCGCTCGCCGGGTATCCTCGTTATTTCAGAGTTATATTCAGTTATTGCCCTGATATAATTTCTCCACATAGTTCTCGACAATATTGTCAACTATTTAACATTGCTTTTCGTAATTGATTTACGTGGCGTAGGCGCTGGCTTGGGGAAGCTAACTTTGTATGGAAATATTTAGTTAGATAATGTTTTTGAATTAGTTTCTCTTATGTACTCTGAAATAGTTAACAAGAGAAAGTAATCACTATATACATAGTATAACGTCAAACAAAGTCGCTTCCAGCTGTTTGTCTGTCCCTACGTATGCTTAGATCTTTAAAACTACGCAACGGATTTTGATGCGGTTTTTTAATAGATAGAGTGATTCAAGGTTTATATGTATTAAATTGCACCCGTGCGGAGCCAGGGCGGGTCGCTAGTTAGCAATATATTGTTTTTGGTCATAATCATTCAACTGCACACAACCCAATTTATTTGAGGTCGGCGCAGTGTCTCTTTTTACCCGACTGCGGCGAAGCTCAAAAGGGGCATTATATGTTTGACCTGGATGCATGTGGGTATATCCGTTTGTATCATCATAGTAGTCACCTCATTTCTAGCCAAAGAATCTTAGATTTGTTTTGTGTTATTAACATAATTGTATAATTACTATTTGTTTCCACCGTATTTCAATGTCGCAGTTGCACGAGAAACTTTATGCACCATCCACTATAATGTACCCACTGCTGGGATTCACCCTTCTCCATATGACATGAAGTGGGCTATCCAAAAAGTTAAGCTACAGAAAATGAGCCGATAACTGAATGCTATTTGAAATACTTATATTAAAAGTTGCCCAGATCAAAAATACTGTTCAGAAAAGCTCAAGCATGAAAATGCATTTTCTTCTTCCAATAAATTCTCCTACACATTCCGCGCACTGCGTGCATCATTATCTTCGTTAAATATTATAAATATTTTATCAGACATGGCTTGGCTGCTTCCATGTTTAAGTCTTCGGCCCCTATAAAGCCTCGGTTATACAGAAAGCGGTTAGAGAGTACGCTTTGATTAGTGGTAGTTCAGTGTAACTGTGGTTCATTTTGCCTTTGGCCTAGTTCTTGGGAGCTCTTTGTAAGTATGTCTCACTCGTGAAAATGTACTTATTTGTTTTTTTTTTTTTCGTTTTCGAGGGCCTATGCAAGTGGCGTTTCGGATTACTACAACGACTTATTATGGGATATTTTTTACTTTCCGTTCTACGTTATCGTCAACTGAATGCCATTTTGTCTAGCCCTCAGATTCTTAACGACATTTGACTATAAATTGCATGTATCAATTTACATATTATTTGTGTTCAGAAATGGCCGCCATCAGTGGAGGAGTGGATTCACTCTCAACTCCCACATTAAGTCTTTATCTCAGAGCTTTGATATACAGAAACTTGGTGACAGATGGTGAAGGATGAGGTGTCTCCTACTGAGGAGCTCCTTGGACACGATAAGAACAACAGAGAACAAATCTGGTCCGGATCGAATGGTTTGGGACTGATTGCAGACAAGCACAAAAAAACTCAGGGCTTTGCCACTTCCGGCTCTTCCAGCCGCGTAGTCGACGACCGCCCCGCTTCATCCCCGCTTGCTGTATAGCCAAGCTTTAATTAGATGCATCGTGCACGCGCTGCCTCTGAATATTTCACGTGTTTCAACTATTACTGGGACTACGCACACATTGAATGGGTAATTCGTTCCTGTACTGCCTTATTGTACGAAGATTTGTGTGCATAAAGGATGGTGGAATTTTGTGCTAATGTTAGCCGTAGTATGTCGGTATTTTTAAATATCTAGGTTTTTAGCGAGAAAATCTGAAATTTAACTTTGACCCATCATAACGAAATTAAAAATATGTGTACTGTAATCTCGTCTGCTCGACGTCCGTATATCAACTACAGGGATCCAGCAGAATATCAGCGTCATGCCTGACAAATGCTGAGCTGAACTCCCATTTGGTGAAACCTTGAGACCCACACCGCACCTTGTATACTCGTTATTTTATTTGAAGTATGTCATGGTGTTACTATACTTCTCTCGTAAGTTTTTCTTTTTGTAAATTGACACCTTGTTTTTATATAGGTGTAATTGTGCTCCCATGTGTTTTGCTATGTCTTTTGAGTGCACTGAATAAATGGTATATCTATATAATATTCAATAATGCCCAATTAAACTAAGTTCATATAATGAAAGCCTGTGGTCCAACAGTGGGGGACGTTGTATATATATTATATTTTATATCGAGGGACTAGACAGTGGCGTCATCTGGTGAGCCCAAAAACGATAGCCCTCATTGGTGTATCGTAGGTGTAAGTATTTTGCCCTTCAAAGAATATAGGCATTTATTTTTAACACCACGAATATGTTCATCGACTGTTGGGTTCGATTCCCAGGCCAGGCAAATTGTTATTTGGCTTTTCTATCAGGAATTTCCCAGTAGCAGTCACGGAGTCTGGATTTGTGCCCGGTTGATGGCAATAGGCTCGCCCCCTATTACATGGGACTCTAACATAACTGGCGAAATGTGGGTATACCATTAGGTACACCTCTGGGGATTACAGACGTGATTTTATGAATATTTTTATACCTCTCAAATAGTCAGCGACTGTCGGTCGACGATCGCCGTAAGAAAATCCCTCTTATTTCTAACCTCCTTTATCTTTCACTTCCCTAACTAGTCCAGCATCTATCTCAGAATATTCTAGACAAATACGATTGTATTTTTCAAAAGCCTGTAGTGTAAAGGCCCCAGTTATTAGGTATGCTGTCGGCGGGCGCGGAGGGTTCGCCATTTTTCCTCATAAAATATAAATTCCTCTTATAAGTTTGAGTGATCTTCCTGTGGTTATTCGTAATTTTACGACGAAAGTTTTGCAAGGGCCGTGTTCTGACTTGGCTATTTTGTTTCAAGAGGTAGGTTTACTACTGTGTGGTATTTCATTGGCGGATACGGTGTCTTTTTGCATATGTCCAGATATAAAAGGCCGCTATTAGATGACGTGCACTTGATTTTTAATCAGAAAAGTGCATTATCAAAGTTTATATTATGTCATGTAGTCAAATTCAATATATGCAATAGGCAATATATGTTTGAATATTGTTTTTTTTTTACTCTATGTTTTTTTTTAACATTTATCTTTTAAAGGCAAGAATATAGCCTTGGCCCAGCAGTAGGACACCATTTGGCTGAAAAATAACAATTAAAGGTTTTTTTTAACTTTATCAACTAAATAGTTTTTGGTAATAGTGTAACCGTCTACTGACTTCAATAAAAAAATATGCTTAGTTAAAAAGCATTTTATTTCTCTAAATTTTTCTCAGCAAACCCCATTTGATACCCAATATAATGGAAATCCATAAAAAATAACTAATCCGCCATCTTTCGGGGTCCGCCATATTGGATTTAGAATGACGCTACTTAGCTAACAATGCACTGTCACCCAAACTAAAAATGTATGCAAAATTTCAGCTCAATCGGAAACCAGAAATTCGATCAAATTTAACTTTTAAGTTTTTTTTACATAGTTACAGGTGAAGCTAATAAAAACACGTTAAAAAGAGAAGGTTCTCAAATTCAAATGTTTCAGGTTTCGACTTTTTTAAATTCAAATTTTTCAATTTTCGGCTGATCTAAATACAAATGTTTCAGTTTTCGAATGTTCTAAATTCAAATGTCTCAGTTTTCAACTGTTTTGAATATCTCTTGCCCCCTATTCTGAACAGCCACTAAGCTGACTACAGTACGCTAATATAGCATACTTGCCAGGGTACCGATGGGTTACTTCATAACTCGTGATTTCGCTCGTGTAATGGGCTTAGTTCAATGTGTTCGGTGATGTACGCGCCGCATCAGGGAGGCTGAGTGACGGCGGGGCAGCCTAATACCATGCTATAGTGTGTTTAAACTTGATGTTTAATCGGTGATTTGGTTGGTATTATTTTGAAGTGTGTTTAGTGGGGTTGTTAGGGTCAGGTGCATAGTTTATTATGTTGTAAACGTAAAGTAAATACACGTCGATTTTTGAATCGAAAATACAATTATCCAATAGCATTTTAGTTAAATTCGTTTACAACAAGCACAATCAGTATCATTCACAGATAGGAGTAAATTAAAATTGTTTAGAAAGTATTATTTGTGGAACGAGTATTTTTAATTTTAAAATCGAGTTTTTGTAAGCTATGATAAGACGTCATGGTAGGCCACCAGGGGGGTTACCATGACGTCTTAAAGCAGGAGTAATTCCAATGTGCGAAAGAGATGGCGCCAGACGAGCTGCATAGCTCTGTCTCTTTCCCACACTTATGACATGACTCAAGACGTCATGGCAGGCCACCAGATGTATGTATGTCTGACCGTGGATGAGGCGAAATTCCCATAGGAAAAAGGCGTGAGTATAATGTATGTATAATAATAGGGTTCTACCACTTCTATTATACAGAGTTAATTTTAATAAGCTTGCGAAACTCTGCAGACGTTATTTTGTAATCGTTGACCCCAAAAAATAACCGTCAATTCAATGTGTTTGTGTATCCGAGTTTAAATGCTTATAAATGCACCAGGAGAAATTCCTAGTGTGGGCTCACACACACTAAGAAGTTCGTTTATAAAGAAAATGTTTATTTTATTTATTATGTTAAGATTGAAGAAGAGAAGCAAACCCATTGGATCTTTGAAGTATCGCTAGTATACTACACTAAAACTGGTAAACAACACATCTAGCCTAAACACTTGAACAAGGTGCCAGTCTTTTAGAAATATAATAAAATCACGTTTTAAGATTAACATAAATATGTATAGCACAGAAATCTAGATGATTTGACGCCACATTCACAGATTGCACCTGTGCGAAACAAAGGCTGGTTACTAATTAGAACTTGAACGAATTAACGATTAATATAATCACAGCTACATCTCAAACTTTTCCCTCCAAAGCAGTTCCACCAACAATAATCATCAAAAGTCAAAATTAATTATACAACATCCGAATTACTTTCCGTAAATACTTGGATCGATGGCAAGCCGAAAACAACAGACGGTTCATTGTAGACGCATCTCAATAAGCCGAAAGCCGATTATTCAGTAATTTGCATCGGAGCGGGCACAACCCTATTACCATGTCAAAACCCGCGAACTCAAAGACAGACTGTTTGGCGCCGTGTTAGGCACGGGATAATGGCGGGAAATATTGTCTATGGTGTTGTGAATCCGTGGTTTTAATTTTTTGTTGGAATAAGAACTGTAATTGCTTGAGGCAGTTTGTGTACAAATAAATGCAGTGTCCGATTGCATTGCGAGAAGCTGACCGTGCTACAATCAGTTCTTGAATGCGAACGGGAAAAAAAAATATCAGCTACACAAAATTGATATATTCCGGATGTAATTAGGTTGTGGAGTCAGAACCCTATAAGAGACAGTTGTTTCTCTTGATGCCATCAAAAACTTAACGTAACATTATATCTGCCCAAAGGGTTAAGCACATTTCGCAGTTATGTTTATTTCCCATGTAATAGAGGACAAGTATATGGCTACCCTACCAATCGGGCTCTATTCAGACTCCGTGGTTGCTACTGGGAATTGAAACCAAGACCTCATCCTCATGCTACCAACGAGGCATATGGCTTTAAAATACAATTTTAATTAGGAAATTGCGCTGGCAGACAGTTAAGTAAATCTTGAAGATACCACAGTTACGCTAGACACATTGTAAGTAATATAGGTACCAACGCCACAGTATGTTTCTTATGTAAATACTAGCGACCCGCCCCAGCTTCGCACGTGTGCAATATCATACATATAAACCTTCCTCTTGAATCACTCTATCTATTAAAAAAAAAGCATAAAAATCCGTTGCGTAGTTTTAAAGATCTAAGCACACATGAGGACAGACAGCGGGAAGCGACTTTGTTTTATACTATGTAGTGACATTACAACTTACTCATACAAATAGGTACAATATAATTCACCTAAAACGTATTTACTTACCGTTTTTGTATATCAAGTGGCGATGTCTAGACGCATAAATAACAAAGCGTCATATGTAGAAAACTTTGTAGCAAACATGTGTATTTTTTTGGCCAGAGCACAATATTTATGCCGAAATTACCTCAATTTATTTGTCGACACGTAAAGCAGCAAAAGAGTCTAATTTTTAGCCCCTCACTTCCCAGCCACCGCGGGAGACGCACCGGGCGTCGGGGGCCACGTGGTGGCCCCCGGCCACCGTAGGCGCGGGCCTGTGGACGGTGAGCTATGGGCTAGCTCGCCATCCATCCGTCTTATAACGAACGGCCTTGTCGACGGCGCGTTCGTGTTCCACGCGCGCCTCATAGAGAGTCAGCAAACAGAAAGGGGTCCGAAAGGACCGATGCCTGCCAGGGTGTTCGAAAGAGATACCGCGGCCCTGGAACACAAAGGGCAAAGGAAGGAACATAATGGGTTTTAGTCAGTAAAAGTCTGACACTCCCTCCTGCTCAGCTCAGAGCGGGAGGGGTTATTTGATGATTTCCCATCCGAAAAAGAGTCTAATTTTTAGGATGTAATTATGACTGAAACTAAATTACAGTTTTAATTTACATCTTCTTGTATGTATACAAGAAGATGTGACATAAATTTAAAAGGGTATGCTAAGATGGTTTGGTCATGTGGAGACGATGATTGAAAGACGACTAGTAGAGTAGAGTAGAGTAGGGACTCCATTTTCCGCACTTAGACTCTCTTTATATGGTCCGTTGTGCGTAGATGTCCGGCTAAGTTAGCCAGCCTAGCTCCGCCCAGAAGCACAGAATTTTCCTGGGAGCTTCACAGGCTTCGCGGAGCGACCTCACCGTTCCGAAGATTTGTTTGCGTTGGGTAGCCACGGCCTCGCATTCCAGGATGACGTGGGCGGCTGATTCTTCGGCGTCAAAGCAGCCCCTGCAGAGTGGGCTGTCCGTGGCGCCTATGTTAAAGAGATGTTTATTTAGGGGGCAATGGCCCGTTATTGTCCCTATTATTATTCTGAGGTTATTTGAAAGACGACTAACAAAAGGTACTTACAAGGCAGATGTGAGTGGCAACGCCGAGAAGGGACGCCCTTCCCTACTGACCTTATTGGTGAGGTTTTTCAGAAAGATCAGGTGGGTAGTACTCGCAACTGGCTTGCGTGTATGAACGTGGACGAGGCAAAAGGAATATGTAAGGATCGTAGCAGGTGGATTTCTGTGGTGTCTGCCTACACCCATGGGAGAAAGGTATGAGTTTATGTATGTAATTCTCATATTAATACCATTCCTCTCAGGATCGTTGGCCATACTTTATTACTATGATTCGACTTACAAAATGCGCTCTGTTTGTATGCTAAACTAACTCATTCTTCGTTTTTTTCTTTTCAGGATCACACTAGGACTAATCTTAAAATCTTTTTCCGCCACCTTGAATGTAATCTAGCCATAAAAATATATTCTATTTCATGCTTTTGTATGGAAACTTACTTAAGTTCGCGGCCTCGCCCGCGTGGAGTTCGATAATTCTTCCACGGGATCATACAACCGGGATAAAAGTATCTTAAGTGTTAATCCAGGTTATAAATCATCAGTGTGCTAAGTTTCATCCAAATCTGTTCATTCGTTTTTGCGTGAAAGATTAACAAACATCAAACAATCAAACATCTATCCATCCATCCTCAAAAACTTTCGCATGTATAATACTGACCCACCCCGGCGTCGCATGGGTGCAATGTTATACATATAAACCTTCCTCTTGAATCACTCTAACTATTAAAAAAAATCCCTTCGGCAAGCCGCAGGAGGAGGTAGATTTCATCCTCAATTTTAAAGTTATCATTTTTTATTTCGAAAACTATAAGTTCCCGCATCAAAATCCGTTGCGTAGTTTTAAAGATCTAAGCGTACATAGGGACAGACAGCGGGAAGCGACTTTGTTTTATACTATGTAATATAAGTAGGATGGACATCGAATCATCTCATTTAATTTTAAGCAAGGTCAGTGAACAAAGACTTGTCCAGTCAGACAAAAAATTAAAACGATGAAAAAACGAGTCTAAAGTCTTTTTATTACGGTATATTTCTATTCCATCAATATCTCCGGTTGTCACGGCCTTCTAACAGTTCTAACTGAAAGCCTGCCAAATCCCTATCACATTAAGTTTCAGACGGTGCGATTTAAAAAAATAAAAATGTTTAAAAAATTCTCGAAGTTTCGCGTCGAGGATTCCAAAGCTGAAGCCTAACTTTGGCTAGGGGAGCTTACAGTGGTAACTTTGGAACGTTTCGGAAAGACGACTTTATTCAATAGCATACTTTTTGGACTATTAGATATTTATAGACTTGAGTTTTGTCTGTGTTGCTTATCTTGTACGTCGATTAGGGTTGAGTGAGAATGTTATTCTTTGTGACTACCTCTAGTGGTCGCATGCGCGACTGCTGAGCATGAGGTCCTGGGTTCGATTCCCAGGACGGGCAGTGTCATTGGGTTTTTCTGTCAGGAATTTCTCAGTAACAGCCACGGAGTTTGGATTTGTGTCCGGTTGATGGCAATAGGTTAGCCCCGTATTACATGGGAATTTTTTAAACATAACTGGCAAAATGTGTGTGTACTATTAGGTACACCTCTGCCTAACCCTTCAGGGATTACAGCCGTGATGTTATGTTATTCTTTGTTAATAGTAATCGTAGAAGTGACTGAATTACTGGCCTGCTTAGTTGGTCTAGGGTGGTATGAGCTCCTGCTGCGCATGTGGTTCTGGCTTTGATTCCCATGTCGGCATGGCCAAATAATTATTGGGTTTTCCATTAGGATAATAAATTAGTAGCTCGGAGTTTGGACTGTGCCCGCTTGATGGCAATATGGTTGTCCTCTATTACATGGGACTTAAACATTAATAACGAAATGTGTAGGTACTATGTGCCACTCTGCCTAGCCCTTTGCGGACATTTAGGCGTGATGTTTATGATCGTAACTTAGGCCGAATTGCTAAACACATTCAATGTTGAACAATTTAAAACATAATTTTGTTTCTGACAATAGATTGAAGTTGATAAAGTCACTTTATCAACGTTCTATTACTTACTTTGATGCCAAAAAATCAAGTTCATATGTCGGAATTTCGCGTCACATTTTCACCCACCAAAGCCAAACGAGACTGTTTGTTTGTATGTGTAGTCGTAAATGTATTGATATACATTTACGACTACACATACAAACAAACAGTTTTTCGACCATTTTGTTTATTTATCCCGTATTCCTCGTCGTGTTTTCACGTATTTTTTCGTCGGCGTTTAGTATCGTGAGTCTGACAGTTGCTATCTCTGCCTTCCGCCATATTGGAATGACAGTGTTGCCAACTTGTCATTTTTTAATGGTGAAACGAACCGACTGAGTTTACATCGAGTTCAGTTGGTTTTGAGCAATTTATTGGCTTGTCTTGGTAGCGTTTTAAATGGTCGGTTTACACGAGTTTCTGTTTTTATAAAGCAAACAAGTTTTTTGTGTTCAAAACTACTAGACGGGCGATGATAAGCTAGTAGTATCTACGTTAAAATTACATCAATATTACACAAGAAAGTGGTTACAAAATTGTGTGAAGTCCCTGACTCGTGTTAGGAGATAGACCTGTGTTACAGGAGCCAGAGTCCTCTCCCAAGAGGCAGAATCTTAAACAATAAGATTCATAAAAAATTAAAATAAACAAAACGTTTTAACTAAAAGATTAGAGAAGCCTGTATTGTGTATGAGAGCGTTTGCGGGTGTGTTTGTGTCTGTGTGTGTGTGTGTGAGTTGAATGATCAGAAAGGGTTTTTTATCGTAGTTTTGTATAGAACTTGGTTTATAAATGTTGCTTCGCCACATGGTCGCATCTTCATCATATCAGCCCGGAATCATTAATTGCTGGGTATAATACGCCTCTCCTTTCTTCTGCCACACTTCCCGGTTCTGTGCGTCCCTAATCCAGGTGTAGGTATGACGATATCGTCAACCTAACGTGCTTTTGGATGGCCCTGGATCGAGTGGCAACCTAACCCTGGCTATCATCAGGCTAAAGCTTTGTGCCATCTGCCATCTCCGCGTCTAGCCAGATGTCTTGCCCAATACCTCTTAAGCGTACCGCCCGGACACGGTCTCTCTGCTGAGAAAATGTCCCCCAATACTTGTCCTATTCTTTTTATCTTTTGCCTTCTGCATACGGCTAATCATTCAGGAGCGAGTCCAAATCGTCACGCCAGCCTGAGGATATTTATCAAAAGCTGGATTCAATATTCACAAACGCTTGTCCCAACCCATGTCACAACCCATCACACAATGGCCAACAGTCCGCAACCGCCATGGCCCCCACATTCGTCACACAGACCGACAACATTAACATAACCAGTATTAGCTAATGTACTCGCAGAGATAGGTCAGGCACTGTCGTTTGAATTATTGTAATTGCTACTATCGAACACGCAAACACTGTCAGTCGAATAGTCATGACTTGTAGATCTATTGGGCCGTTTGCGCTGTTTTAATTTACTAAATTGTTTATCTACATTCTATTTGTTTACGTAGGAGATTTGAGTCACCTCCGTTAAATCTTTGAACCACTTCACGACACCAATCAACACGACGGAGTTTTTGGGCCTCTGTCAAATTATGAGGTATCCACCGAGCACAAAGCTTCCTGACCGCTAAATGTTCATGGATGATTTTGTGCACTTGACTAATACCGATGCCTAAACTTGTTCAAATCTGGTGATAAGTCACTCTTTTGTCAGTCTCTATCATATACTGCACAACACTGATATTCAGTCGTCGCCGTAGAAGGCCGTCCCTCACGCAGATCATCGGTGAGATTAGTGGGACCACGTAAACTCATTAAACCAGTGGTAAACAGTGGCACGAGATGGGGCTTCATCGTGAAAGGCCAATCGAAGTCTATCATAACTTTCTTGTTAACTTAAATGACATCGAACGAACGATAAAAAAATCATTGTACGAAAATTTTCTCGCGTCAATTTCATGCTGACGTGACACAGACAATTTTTAATTTGCCGCCAAATCGTAAACAAATGAAAAATGACTAAAATATCTACACAATAATATTGGCAGAGTTCCATTTTCAAAATTTGAACTTATTTTTTTATTATATCGTTTACAAGTGGCCAGTTCGAAAAACGTTACCTGTAGTGGTAGAATTTTGTTGAAATACATAGATGTGTGTGTATTACGAATACAGATTTGATTTCAAACAACAATTTCTACACTTCTATCAACTGTAAATTATACCGTGTACTACATAGATTCTAATTCTAAGCAAGGTATAGATTTACCAGATATCGGTAAATGCAAATATTGATTTAAATTGTAAACCGGCGGTCAATGCATATTCATTTGACCGTGCAACTACTATCTGTAAATACGACATGTAGCTTTCAATGTAAAAGTATGTTTTAGCAACCGATACTGACAAGTTTCAGCTTAATCAATAGTGCCTTTTCAAACACATGTTTAAATTTCTTGAAAAAGATAATGCCAGCCTTTTTCGTTTCAAAATATACACAACTAGCTGTTGCCCACGGCTTCGTTCGCGTTTTGGTCAGAAATTATCCCACGGGCAGTAATGCACTCGGGGATAATGTAGCTTCCTATTAGTGAAATAATTTTCTAAATCGGTTCAGTAGATCCAGAATGCAACTGACTACGTCATCTGTTTGGCTGGTCACAGCCCAGTAGCTGGGTAACATACCTCTTGGTAACACTGGTTGTCTTTGGTACTTCTAAACCTTTTTTTTTTCGTGTGGAAATCCTTAATGGATGTCCCCCGCCGTGGGATCGACAGAGGGGTCTGTCAGACTCCTACTAAAACCAGACGGTGTTCCTCTTCATCACTTCTGGCTGGGGTGTGGGTACACAGATGCATTCTCCACAATCATTCGGACTTCTAAACCTAACCTAACCTGTAACGCCTCTCAAAGATCTACGAATGACAGTCGGGACCAACGGCTTAGCGTGCTTTCGAAGTTACGGAAGGGACTCGATTTTCGACAGATCTCCGATATAGCTAACTTATCCTTTGATGTAGTTAGTTAACCACGAGTTTCTTAGTTCCATTCACCGACTACAAAAAAACTTTCATCTTTAATCGAAGTCCAAAAACATCCTACATCCCACAATAGTTGTCGGAAACATAATATATTACCACAATGATTCAACAAATCTGTATGTTACGAGGGAAATCACTTAGTTCATGACAAATAGTGGCGGAGTGACACTACTGGTTTTACGCCCCGTTCACGACCTCAGGCGAAGCAACTTGCGACGGGACATGCGTCAAGCAACACGTGCGAGCGTTACTTGTTTCTATCACGTGGGTACAGATCTTTCATAATTATTTTAACTCAGATAGCAGCAAACCAACAGTAGCTTTATTGTAACCAGAATAAATATCAATGTGATTTTGACGTACTTGCCACAACAAGGACCACAATGTTCTTGTAACAAAAAAAAAGATTACAGTGATTTTGACAGTGGTGCCAAGTCTAAGTTAAAATAACTGTAAAGGACTGTAGCGTAGCATCGCAACTCGCGTCACGGTATGTCGTGGCAAGCTTCTTCTTTTTTCTTTATTGTGTGGTTAGTGCCTAACCTGGTGTCAGAGTTTTTATGCCGTCCATGAGCCTCTGACTTGGCTTTACATGCCGTCGAGAAATATCTATCAGACATGCTTGTTTTTGGTTTCCTCTTGATGTTTTCCTTCACCGAAGCAAGTAATAATTATTCAATAAGTACATGCAACACATGCATTGGCACATGTGGGTAGCTGAAAGCAACTTTTTTATGTGTTCTCTCCGCAGTCGTCGCACGCATGTCGCCAGAGCGTGTAGTTCGTGGCCATGCGGTTAAGATACATAATCATGTGGCTCTTGTGGGACTGAGGGTGTCGCGGTTAAATAATGATAGGTGGTTAGTTCGGGTTATGTTGAATGGACATGTTCTATGATTAAAAGCAGTATATTGTAAGGTGCTGCAGTTTTTTTTTGTCCGTTTTGAAGTTGCTTCCTAGTTAATTCTTAGCAGTGATGTTGTAAATAATCCAATATAAGGCTAATAAGGCTACTAATAAGGCTTATTACCTACTACTTTCGGTGTTTTAACTTTCCAGTCTTACCAAGGTAAGACTGGTTGTCAGAGTTTTGGCCTATTGACTACCTGAAACGACTGTCAAAGATCTACAAATGACAGCCGGGACCAACGGCTTAACATGCGTTCCGAGGCACGGAGGAAACTTGGTACGTAATGGCATCGCGCATGAATTTGCCGCTAGAGGCGTTCGTGTAGAGTTAGGTCTTCAGAAATGTCAGATGATGACATAGTGTAATAGCGCGTTGCGCGCTTTTTTATCACGTATTTTTTAAAATATCCACGGTTGGGATCAAAATTGAGCGTTTCCTGATTAATTATGACATGAAGATTTTAAGTAGCATAGCATGGTAGGATCTAATTTGTTAGTACTTGGAGGTAGAATGATTTTTAAATGTTTCATGCTGGCTAATTTTACGGTCAATTTTGTAAAGATATGAATCTGAAGTTACGTTACACTATGTTGGTAAACGCAATAAAATAAACTTTTTATGAAGTGATTGGTACTTTAAAGTACGAAATGCAATTAATGACAGGACCTTACTCGACAGTGGCGCCATCTGGTGAGCTCAAAAACGATAGCCCTCATTAGTGGTCACCCATCCACGGACCGACCTAGGCAAGCAACCTAGCGGCTGATATTATTTAGCTACGAGCTCCTCCAAGTGACATGAAACAATACCGACACAATAATAATGTCGGCAAGATAGACACAGCTACAAATGCTCCGGAAATCATCACCCACTAGATATCTGTGTCAGTTTGCGTCAGATTAAACCTGTTTTTAATGCGCCTATCTGTATTCTGACGTGATTACTCGTTGTGCACGGCTTAAATATGGCCACGTTGTTGGTGGCTATGTGGCTATCATAGAGGCTATTTAGAAAGACGTGTGTGATGCAAATGTACATGTATGCATAGTAGTGTGGTGGCAATATTCTCTAACGACCGATGATGGTTCAGGTTCGATTAAATGTGTTAACTTAACATCGAAACAAATTAATACAATTGAAGTGTCTGCTTGTAATATAAAAAACAGCGTTTTACTGAATGCATATTACGAGAATAAATACGGCACTAATAACAGAAACACTTTTTTTTTCAATTTTTGTCTGCCGGTCTGTCTGTTTGTTCTGGCTAATCTCCGAAACGGCTGAACCGATTTTGACTAAACTTTTACTGGCAGATAACTGATGTTTTATGGACTAACTAAGGCTACTTTTATTTTAGAAAAAGAATTAGGGTTCCGTGCAATAAAAAAACTTTTGGATTGTTTACAAAATCGGATTCAAAAATGGAAGTAGTATTTTTTTTATAATAATTTCACGCGAACGAAGGTCGCGGGCAACAGCTAGTATTATTATAAGAATTTATAGAGTCACGAGTCTTGAGGGGCTCATGGATAATAAAAACTTTTTTGCAAAAAAAAAACCGACTACAAAAAAAAAACAATAAAAAAAAAAAGAAAAACATAAATAACAAACCAAAACACAAAAAAGTGAAAAATTACTTTAGCTTCAGAAGCCGGTGACGAAAACACCAAATCAATCGAACCAAGGTCAAGCTTCAGAAGTCGGTGACAAAAACACAAAATCAATCAAAGGTCACCGACTTCGAAGCTTGGCCTTAGTTCGATTGATTTGGTGTTTTTCTAAAGTTTTTATTTTTCCATTTTTAGTTGTTCGCCATGAATTTATTTTACATGATTAAATACGCGTCTAAATGACAACAGTTATTTTCTTAAAGTCGGCTAAAATGATTAATACTTCTAGTTTCTAGCACTCACTCTGTTGTCTCTAGAGAAATCAACCACCGATATTAACAAATCGCATTATCTATACATTATTCTAGAACAAGGAATCACCTAACTCCTAACCGTTCAAGAGTTGTACCTTCCTTCATTAGCTCAGCGTCATAAGATGATGATGACCATACGCAAATGTCTCAATAGCTTTAGAAAATATTTTTTACTAACATTTATGTCGTGGCTATTGTGTTGTGTAAAAAATACTGGTATTCAGCTGCATCCGGTAAGACTGGAAGCCGACCACAGAATAGTTGGGAAAATGATGCAGATGATGAACAATACATGTCATGGTAATGGGCTTATCCCCAATACATGGAAATCTGGGTGTACTGTACACATCTGCGTACCCCCTCAGAGTATTCAGGCGTGATTTTACGCCATGATGTTGTATAAACATCCAAGCGATTACAGCAATCACGACAGATTTGCCGTCCCGCCATGAATTTATTTTACATGAATATATACGCGTCTAAATGACAACAACAGTTCTTTTCTTAAAGTCGGCTAAAGTGATTCATACTTCTAGTTTCTAGCATTCACTCTGTTGTCTCTAGAAAAATCAACTATCGATATCGACAAGTCGCATTATCTATACATTATTCTAGAACAAGAAATCACCTAACTCCTAACCGTTAAAGAGTTGTACCTTCCTTCATCAGCTCAGCGTCATGAGATGATGATGACCATACGCAAATGTCTCAATAGCTTTAGAAAATATTTTTTACTAATATTTATGTCGTGGCTATTGTGTTGTGTATAAAATACTGGTATTCAGCTGCATCCGGTTAGACTGGAAGCCGACCACAAAATAGTTGGGAAATGATGCAGATGATGATACATGTCATGGTACCATTACCATGACATGTATTGTTAGCCCATAAGCCCATGCTTATCCCCAATAAATGGAAATCTGGGTGTATTGTACACATCTGCGTACCCCCTCAGAGCATACAGGCGTGATGTTACGTCATGATGTTGGATAAACAATAAACATCCAAGCGATTGCAGCAATCACGACAGATTTGCCGTCTATTTTTGAAGAGTTCCATAGTGTATCTCCGAAGATCAGCATCAGATCTTCACCATATTTAAATGGGACCACCTCAGAAGTATAATCTTTCAAATTAAAAAAGAATTTTGAGAATCGGTCCTCAAATTGGGGAGAAATCAGGTAACATACATTAAAAAAAATACATACACACGAACATATAACCTCCTCCTTTTTTGAAGTCGGTTAAAAAACAGACACACGTGTCGATATTCAAGGATAAGCAACACTTGCTGAGGTTAGTCCTTGGATGGCTGTCAATCCGCAAGTAAGCAGATGGTTCCCATTGTCACCTTTGAACTTTGACAGTCTTTATTGATAGTCAGAGTCTTTCTTTATCGTGTGGTTAGTGCCTAACCTGGTGTCAGAGGTTTTATGTCGCCGATGGGCCTCTGAATTGGCTTTACATGCCGTCAAGAAATATCTCTCAGGCATGCTGGTTTCCTCACGATGTTTCCCTTCACCAGAGCAAGTGCTTATTTTATTATACAATACGCACATGAATCCGTAAAATCAGAGGTGCGTGCCTTGGGTTCGAACTCGAGACCTATGACTTGGGAGTTCGACGGTCACACCACTAGGCTATCACTGCTATAGTCAGAGTGAAACAAATCATTTTACTGTAATGCTGGAATCTCCATACTCACTGATGAATGCTTGCATCTGAACTATTACATTACAGGCGAAAACTCCCGATGAGAAAGCGCCTTTACAAGAGTAAACAGCATTTTGATAAGTGTTAAATATCAATTTTCTAACATAACATTAAAATAGATAGACAAATTTTAACACAGCGTTCAGTACGTCTAACCAATGATATCCAAGCAAAAAAAAACACTGACTAAAGTGATTTCATTTGACATAAAATAATAAATTGCCTCTGGCGCTCTAGAATAAACACATACATTAGGTCAAAATAAAATCACTTTAATCAGAGTTTTTTTTGCTTGGCTAACTTTGGTTAGACGTACTGAACGCTGTGTTAAAATTTGTCCATCTATTTTAATGGGACCTTATATGTAAGTACTACGAAACTATCATTTATACACGATTAACCTACATAACATCGATTTATTTCAATAACAATTACATTAACAGCTACGATGTTACACTAACATGAAGCATAAACAATTAGTTTAACATGGTTATGCCTACGGTGCTACGGCGTAGCACCGAGGTCCATATCGTAGACCCGTCGTAGACTGTTCGTAGAGGTTCGTAGCCAATGTTTACGATATTGCTTCTACGTTTGCTAAGCGGTTCGACATACATTGCAATCAACCTATATTGGAAAATCTTTGTGTTCTGTATATTATTCATATCTTTGTTCTGGTTATTTTTATCCAAGGCACGGAATCAAGATTAATAGAATCCATTCTTTTGACTGCTTTAGTCATCATCCTAGCCTAGCCTTTTCGCAACTATGATGGGGTCGGCTTCCAGTCTAACCAGATGCAGCTGAACACCAGTATTTTACATGGAGCGACTGCCTGTCTGACCTCCACAACTCAGTTAGTACTGGATAATACGATATCCCTTGATAAGAAAGGTCTAGTCTAGTATAAAATTTCCGAGGTGCAAAGCAATCATAATTATGATAACTAGATGCTTTCTTATTTTTTTTAAAGTTGGGATTGTTACTGAAAAATTGAATCATGATAACTCTAATATGACGCAAAGAACATTTGAAATAGTATGGTAATCGTAGACATCTTGTAGTTATTAGTTATAGGAATAGGCTCGCCCTTATTACATGGGATTTAAAACATAACTAGCGAATTGCGGGTGTACTATTAAGAACATCTCTGCCTTACCCTTCTGGGATTACTGGCGTCATGTTATGTTATGTGAAACATAAGATTAACAAATTGTCAAGAAACATAACAATGACAAGTCATAGCGACACTCTTTGAACTAAAAAACAAATAAATTCCACCCCATTTTCAATAAAAGTCGCTTAGCAAGAATCCATCATTGATCCCCCACTGTAGCCTGCTATCGCTAGAATCGAACCCAAAACAAACGGAGAGACGACCGGATCAACGGTGATCGATCGACTTAGCCCGCCCGACAAGGGAACCTCATTCATTCACCAGAGTGAAGGCTGTACTGCGTTGTGCTATTCTCGAAACATCACTTCGAGACTTGAAAAGTGAATCCTTGATGATTTAGGCATATAATTCTAAAATTATATTCAATGGCATGCAAAAATAAACTCGAATTAAAGTAACGGTGACAATTTTAAACAAGTCTTAATTAATCTACAGGGTGTACAAGACCCTTAACGAAGCCGTCAACCAAGCATTATGTACATCAAACCAAGTAACTTTACGCAAAAATTATTGCTGGGAAAGGACTTTTTTTTTGAGGTGAATAATCACGTTTTACGGTAGGACTCAATGTAACGCACTCAAAACATTGTGCTGATGGATGGATTGAATTGTACGGGGGTCGTGGAAATGTTTAAAGTAAAAATCTTACATTAAAAACATGTATTTAACTTTTGAAAAAGTTGGAACTTTGACCCGCAATATTTCCGTAATTAGAAAGTTCCTAGGTATTGTCCAGAACAATCAAATAATCGCGATGACGGGAAAAACAAGAGCCTTTCGGCTTCATTAAGGGTCTTGTACACACCCTTTATACTTTCTATCCACTTGTACATTCAAATTTCGCCAGTTATATTCTAGTAAATCCCATGTAATAAGGTCATCCTGCTTTTTTATATCAGCCTGCTTTGTCCCACAGTTGGGCAAAGGCCTCCCCATGGCTTTCCAATCCTGTTCACAATTGTTCCTTTCCGAACAATTCGTGAATAATGAGTCCAGATCGTCACGCCGGCGTTTCTTGGGCCTTCCGCGGTTACGACGGCCGTCTTCAGGCACGTACTGTGTGATTATTTTCTGTCATCCTTAATGGGACTTATGCTGGGAAAAAGTCCAGACTCCAAGTTACTTCTGAGAAATACTACGTAGTGAAAATACCAAACTTATATATGGAATTCAAAACCTCAAATGCAAGTGGTATAATTAAAATCGAAAAGCTCTTTAGTTACAGTTCAAAATGAATTTTAATGTTTAGATAAGAGCGTTTACGACTTGCGGCATTTCATACAAACTTTCAAGTATTTTTTTTTCGAAATCACTGAACCGATTTTAATGAAACTTCAATCTCATAAGCAGAGTACATAGCTCTAAAAAGTTAATGAAGTACATATTTGAAATCTCTATAAAAAAAATGGAAATTTCTGATTCTATCGAAAATTTAAAATCGGTCTAATTTAGCTGTAACACAATTTTTCGAAAATTTTCTTCTTATTTTTTTAGAGTCATGTATCTTGCTATGCCTATGAAGTTTCATTGAAATCCATTCAGTCATTTCGATAAATAAGGACTTGAAAGTATGTTTGAAATGCCGAAAGTCGTAAACGCTCATAAAGAATAAATCGCTTCTATTGAAACTATTGCCACTGGTTCACTAAATCTTTCGCGATGATGTAATAGGCGATAAGCAACAAAACAAACACATTTAAAAACCAATTTTCCATTACAAACTTTACAAAAACTCTGTCACTTTCAGGCCCACAACAGTCGAAAGCAACCGACATCGCGTCCGCAGACCGCCAAGGATTAGATAAATAACAAGTTTGGACCAACTTTGTTATATTGGCTGGCCGACGATCCCCTATTTCGGCGCTAACTAGCTAACTTCCAATGAGACTCCTGTTTACTTTCTTTTGTGCTAAACTTTCCTTTGATTGTCGGGATGTGGGCTCGGATTAAGTGAAGGTTATTGGACGGATGCCCTTTTGTTTGTTACTCAAATTGTACGGATGTTAAGGCCTTGTAACATTTCTGATATCGTTTCAAACTGCATTCATTAAGCCAAATCATAATAATATTGTATACATGTGGAAATACAAGTAATTTAATTAAATTTAACCGTTAAATGAAACATCAAATTTGTATTTGTATTTTTAAATTATTGATGTAATTTTTTGTGTGACATTGACTTTAATTTGATTTCTTGACATTGTATTTCTAATTTGTTGACACTGTATTTATTATTATTTTATTTTTTCATTTTATTTGTATTTTTAAATTGTGATTTAAGATGTGTCCTAATAACGTGTATTTTTAATATGGGGAAACCTGAAATAAATGGATTTTATTTTTTATTTTATTTTTTAAATTCATTGGTAAAATAAAACGTAGATGAGCGAGCATGGCGGATGAGTGCAAACGTAATGACGACGTTGGAAAGTAAAATATTGTATTTTTGTGTTAAACGAGCGAAAATAAACGAAGAATTCAAGAAAAAGTGTTTCTCTCATCCGGCCCCTCTCCTACATATATTTATAAATTAAAATAACATGAAGTAACTAACTACATATTTTTATTTAAAAAAAATGGCGTCAAAAAATATCCTTGTGTATCCATAGTGATTTATGTAGTGTGGCGCTGCTTGTCAAGCAAAAATGCATCGATATACCAAACTTAGTACATTTATTTTAGTTCTCTTCTGCACAGATAAGTTGGTTGAAGTTGTATTTTTTGTCTTCTTTGATATATTTCGTTGGTTCAGTGATCGCAAGTGATTGTTGAGCAGAGAGGTCGATTCTGTGTTCCACATTCCCATAAAGCAATCAAATTGAGAATCCAGTTAATAAAAAATCTTAAATTAATCAATTTTCTCAATGACAATCAACGCGCAAAATCAAAAGCATAAAAGTTTGGATAAGAGCTCCTCATATAGAACACTTAGGTTGGTTTTTTTTTACTTCTAATTGGAATGAAAGTTTGTATGGAAAATCGTCATTGATGTCAATGTGGACACACTGTTGCTAGCAACACACGAATTGTTTCCCTTTAAAAGTGTTTGTTGTGCTCGTCTGATGAAAATAGGTTCGCTAACTATCAGACGAAACAGTCCGTGAAAAATAAGTGCACTATAGCAAAGTATAGTGTACCCTTCTCCCTATAAAGGTCGGCTTCCAGTCTAACCTGCTGCAGCTGAATACCAGTATTTTACATGGAGCGACTGCCTATCTGAACTCCCAACCCAGTTACTACTGCAGAATACGGTACGCCTTGGTAAGACTGGTTGTCAGACACTATAACATGGACTGAAATTATAATATCTCTTCTGCGATATAAAATTGAATATCTGACCTACAGGTGACCATGTAACGTACAGGAAATAGATAAACTCCCTTACTTTCCATTGCCACTTCACAAAGGACAGTTTCTGTTCTCATTAGCACATTTTGTTTTGCCATTTGATGTGGCAAAGTATCCCTGAAAAGGATGAAAGATAAACAAAGAGTTTTAGGTGCGTATCCCTGAAAGGTTACAACCATAGCCCAAAGTTTTTTGCTGGTACCTCCGCAATCGCTGACAGTCGAGCTAGTTTCAACCTTATAACTCAGGACATAACGGTGAAAAGTGATCAACCCTCAGTGAACTCGGTAGTACTTAGAGTTTGAATGGAACAAGACAGAGATCTGAAGTGAATGTGTTGATCTTTGTCGAAACTGTAGTGCTGTAAAATCCCGGGATCTTTACCTGGAGCACCGGAATGATGCTGTCAAGGTATTATTTTAATATTATGAAAGCAGTATAATAGCTTTTTAAAAACCGCTCAAGTTTTTATTGGAACTCGCACAGAGTTTTGAAATTGCGAGGAATGTAAAATATTGTTGATATAGTGTTTCTTGAAAAAATCATGATAAACAAGTTTTTTACAAAATATAGATTAAAAAACATCAAGTCAAGTCAAGTCAACATTAAGTCAAGTCAAGTCTTTTTAACTATAAATCTTACAATATTCCACACGCTTTTGAGTTTCAAAGTTTCAATGAACCTTCTTCATCTTTAATTCATCCCCAAGTTACAAAAACATGTCTTTTTTTTCGTAATTTCACTACAACCTCTTTGACACGATGCACAGAATCCGCCTTCTTTCCAATTTTAATTGATATAGTGCACTGTGTGACATCCGGACAGACAGACAGACGGACAATGAACATGACAAAATTATAAGGTCTCCAGTGTTACCATTTGGCTATGGAACGAATATAGAATTATTATTAGACGGTAAAATACATAAAATAATCGACATCCACCTTTTAAAGGCTGAGTAGCTGAATAGGACTTTGTTAACAATTTCATGGATTTTTTTTTTTTTGCTCACAACCTTATTCTTTTTTATAAAATAAAAGTAGCCTTACTTACTCCTTCTGACATCAGCTATCTGCAGTAGTGCAGAGTCCCGTCCAAAATTGATCCAGCCGTTTCGAAGATTACGCGGAACAAAGAGACTGTGAGACAAAAAAAAATAACAAAAAAAAACTTGTAATAAGTAGATACCGTGCTTTCATTTTCATTCAGTAAAAAGCTGTTATTTTGAAATTAAAAAAGACACTTTTATTTTCTTTACAAATAACTACAAACACCTATTACATACTGTTGTGATAATGTAAATGGTAAAAAGAATATAAAGCAGCAGAATATTGAATTGACTTTATTAGACCTACAAGATAGCCTGTTCAACCTGCTTATTATGATGGCAATCTGTTTCCTTGAAAACCTTACCCGACACACTCATAGCCTTCCTATCCTTCTTATTGGGACATGCGGGGCTTTTATGTCCTGGTTGTCTACATTTAAAGCAGATTATAGGCTTCGTCTTTTTGCTTGTAGAACCTGTCGAACGTAACGCAGCCACCTCGTCCTGGTGAGAGTCCTTAGAAAGCTCGTTTAATAGCTTTGCCTTAACCAACTCACTGGTTACTTCAACATTCGAATTCTCTAAAGCCATGATCAGCGGTTCGTAACGTGATGTCAATCCTCCGAGAATAATCGCAGCCAAAGATCCATCGTCGATCTTCTTACCAATATCTTCAAGATCCTGAGTAGTGCTCATAATGGCGTTGATATATGATTCTATGTCTTGGAAATCGATCAAGGTATATTTATATAGTCTACGCTCTAGAGATAGCCGTCTACCCATACCTTTATCTTCGTATGCCTTTTGTAAAGCACTCCAAGCTTCCTTAGCGGTTTTCGCACTTCTCACATGCGCAATTGCACCTCCGTCTACCGTAAGGCATATTTTTGACAACGCCTTCTGGTCATTACGAGAGCGCACATCCTCCGCCGTTTTATCGGAATCATCGTACCCAGAGATGGTCGTCCATAGCTCCTCATGAATGAGAAGCATTCTCATTTTGAATTTCCATGTTGGTGTTGTGATAATGTAAATGGTAAAAAGAATATAAAGCAGCAGAATGTTGAATTGACTTTATTAGACCTACAAGTGACAAGAATAAACAGTAGACTCCTAACCATAACTTTTTGTACAAAGAGTATTAATATACAACACATACAAATCACTACATAGTATAAAACAAAGTCGCTTTCTCTGTCCCTATGTCCCTTTGTATGCTTAAATCTTTGAAACTACGCAACGGATTTTGATGCGGTTTTTTTTAATAGATAGAGTGATTCAAGAGGAAGGTTTATATGTATAACATTGACCCGTGCGAAGCCGGGGCGGGTCGCTAGTAATACAAATAACTATTCAATTGTTATAGACAAATAAGTATTCGTAGAAAGCATGCGAGTGTTTGAAGGCTAGTGCTATTTTCAACGTGGAATATTCTAGCTGTATGTTTAAAATAATAAAAAAGTCATCGGCAGTCGTATAGAAAAATAAAAAAATATAAAGTTACATACGCAAACAAAACATTTTTTATGTCCGTTATAAAAATATATTCTGTTTTAAAACTATATTCATTTCAGAAAGCGAAAAGAGAATATTTGGGGTAGAATAATGAATGGGTATCGTATTGCCCAGTTTTTTTTTTAATCTTTGCCCCACACTAGGAATTTCTGCTGTATCGTGGGTGCGTTTACAAAAATTTAAACTCACATACACAAACAACCAGACCCGGAACAACTATCTGTAGGCTAAATAAATAATTGTTCCGTGCGGGGATCTAACCTGCGACATTCAACGCGGCAGTCAATCGCTCAGCCACTGCGCTAACTGTGCCGTCGCCAGTAACTGGATCGTGGAGATCAGATAGGTAGTCGCTCCATGTGAACATGACATAACATCACGACTGTAATCCGCGAAGTGTTAGGCAGAGGTGTACCTAACAGTACACCCACATTTCGCCAGTTATGTGGAAGTCCCATATAATAGGGGGCGAGCCTACTGCCATCAACCGTGCACAAATCCAGACTCCGTGGCAGCTATTAAGAAATTCCTGATGGAAAAACCATATAACACTTTGCCCGACCCGGGAATCGAACCCAGGACCTTATGCTCCGCAGTCGCGCTTGCGACCACTAGACTAACGAGGCAGTCCACCAGTACCAAACCAACACAACCAGTATTAACACTAGTGTTATAATCTGCATCCGGTTAAACTTGAAGCTGACCCTTACATAGTTGGAAAACGGGAAGGCTAAACAGATGATGGATAACGAGGTCAAAAATGATTTAAAGTTAGTTATATTTCATCATAATCCTGTCCCTTTATCCGTCATTACTTATAACCATCACAGAATTATACGCGATATCATTTGTAAGAGGGTTTTGCTAGCTAATTTATTTTGGAGAAACTCTAATCCGGGTAAATCGCGGTCACATGTGATTATAATCCTTTGCACACTAGCTATTCATTGCTACGTTAAGTGGAAAGAGTATCAGTTAATTGTTGTTTAATTTTGTCAAGCTTTAATTAACAGACCGATAATACGAGATGTAAACGGAGCCTTGACGAAGCCGTTTAAGTACTTTGACGACAAAACTTCTGCTTGCAGCGAAACGACTTTTTAAAAGGTCATAGTCTCTAACATTATCATTAACACTAGAAGCGACATACACGGGATGGTGCTTGCAACAGCGCCGAAATATCTCAAACTCAAAAGAACCTGTAAACATGGTAAATATCTCGTTTCTAGTGTTGATGGTATACGAATTTTTGTTTTGGGGTGCAAAATCACGTTTTACGGGACTCAATGTAACGCACTGATAACATTGTGCTGATGGATGGATTGAATGGTACAGGGATCATGGAGGTATTTAAAGTAACGTTATAATTAATAACGTTATTAAAAACTTGTAATTAAAAAAAGTTGGAACTTTGGCCTTCAATATGTCCATAATAATGATAACTCAAAAATAATTGCAATGACGGGGAGAACAAGTCCCTTTCGGTTTCATAATAGTATATTTTATATCGAGGGACTAAACGAAGCCATAATATACCAGAGGTGGTTTGACTCAATGAAACCGAGGGTGTATTAAGTTGGCGTTTACTCTCGAGGTGCAAACTGTACTTTTCACTTTGAGTGCGAGAAAAATAGTCAATTTAGTACAAACACATTTAATATAGTATATTTTATAGGGACTAAACGAAGCCATAATATACCAGAGGTGGAGTCATGAAACCGAGGGTATATTAAGTTGGTTGGTTAGTCTCGAGGTGCAAACTGTACTTTTCCTTTGAGTGCGAGAAAAATAGTCAATTTAGTAAAAAAAACCATTTAATAAAATATACAATAAAATAAAAATCACAAAAGTATTTTTTTTATCTTGTAGCTAAATGTACGATTCGAATTATTTGTAATTTTATTTTTTCGACTATAATTCATCAAAATATGCCAAAAAGACGCTTTCTGTGAAAGAATTTATATTTTTCTTATTCTTCTCAAAAGATTATCTATTATGTCTTTTGCTCTTTACTCGACGTCAAACTCAACACTGTCACTCTTCACTGTCACAGGACATTCTTCATTTTATGTAAAACCCAAAACAAAAATTCAAAAATTTTCGCAGTCCGTTTTTTTCTTCTAAAGCAGTCACAGATTAACAATTTAAAACACATGGCGCCACTTTTGCGCAAAAACCATGGAACTAAATCTCTCAACATTTTCGCAACGAAGATGGTCCACTCGACAGATTATAGTATTTACTGGTTGTTTGAGTTTGTCTGTGTCACATGAAGGGAATTAAAAAACGAATTACTTTTTACTCCCTACAGACTAAAGTGGTAACTTTAGTCCCGCTTCGTAGGGATATATTGACGTACTTTGAGAGCATGAGAAGTGAAAAGGGTCTTTTTACACCCATTACCTGTTTACTTGCGTTTGAATCACATGGCAAGGTCATTTAATTCTGCATGGTAGTCACATAATACGACCAAAGACAAGGTCTGGATAGAAAAATACTGACCTCTGAGTTTGTTTCGGTGTTATTTAAAAAAAAGTTACTTATCAATTCAAGTTAAATATCAATCCACTCTCAGTTTCGACTTTATAAAAAACTGGCAAACAATTTCCTGATTTAGAAATGTAATAAAAGTAAATTCATGTAAAGACAAACCAGCTTTGGTAGAATTTTATCATTTCCTAGACGTGCGCTGCCAGTAGGTAATACCATTAACACTATCTTTTAAAGATCAAACAGCAAATATATACGGAGCTAAATACCGTACAGTGTCCATTTTGTCCTAATGCTCCCTTTATATTAACAGCATTAGTCTCTCTCAACAATTTCAAAGTAGTGTGCTTTTAACTAATTAAAGTCTGTTACGGGAAATAAGCTGCATCGCGTCGTCAAACGAAAGCTTTTCTGTCCGGTTGTCCGACTGTCCGACGTCCGGCTGGACGCTTTGATAAAAAATACTTACTTCTTAATCCCTTGCCCACGAGCTACACGTTCATGCGTCTTACGTGTTGCGTTAAGGTGCGTCAAATTGAGCGTACTGGAGACTATAAACTGCGGGCAATGAACTTTGACAGATAATACTTTTATTGCAATATCTGTCCTTCCATCTAAAATGCTGGTGTTCAGCTGCATCCGGTCAGACTGAAAGCCGACCCCAAAATAGTTGGGAAAATGCAAGGCAAGATGAAGATGATAGGAGAATGATGCTGTATGGAATGAAACTGATCTATTGCTTCAAGAGGTAGATTGCCAGTTAAACAGTGCTGTCCGATCCGCTCAGTTGTGGTTTGACCGTACTTTTAGCAACTGTGGAAAAAAACAAAGGAAAGATATTGCGCGATACCGTCGCGCAATTTCTTTCTTTTGTTTTTTCACGTGAAGGAAACAAACGACATACGCGCGTGTCACTTAACGCAGTCGCGGCACAAGTGGCATCGCCTGAGGTCGTGAACAAGGCGTTAACAATGGTCTAGAAATTTGTTATCTTTCCCTTGGCTTGCTTTTGCTTCATGACGTGTTGATATTAAGTTCGCATTTTTATTTCGTTTTAGAGTTGAAACGCGGTTTTTTTTCTTTGGAAATAATTTTATTATGGTATGGATGTATTAGCTCACGATACGCCATGAGTTTTTGTATTAGATGCAGGTGCATTTTGTTACTGTATGAATCAGCTTCGGAATGAGAAGATTGGCTGAGCCGCTTTCATTTGAAACTATTAGTAAAGTTTATAAAATTGTGGTCCGCGGATTTGAGACCATTCCTTTCAAATCGACACCCCTCCGTGCCTTTGAGAGCAAGTTAAGCAGTAATTCCCGGATGTTTTTCGTAGATAGCCGTTAGGAATAGTCTCAAAAGAGGTGGCGTGGAGTGGTTCCAGCGCGCTTTACGGAGAATGTGCGGCCACTTGGTGATGGGGCCCGTCGGGAATGGTGGCGAATGAACTTGTATCTCCCGGGCCCCCGACAACTGGTAGTAGTTGAAAGAATAGGTTTTTTGTCCGTCAGAGTCCGACATAACCCTCCGCTCGACTCAGACGGAGGGTTATCCATGAGTATTTTTCTACTCAAGAAAAAAGGGGTAGTCTGGAGCTAAAGTCAACCTGTCTTTCCAAGGGGTGTCGTGTTGCCCATTAACTGGGCTGTGGAGATTACATAGGCAGTCCCTCTATTTAAACTAATATTATAAAGAGGTAAATTTTATGAGTGTGGATGTAGGGGTAATCTCTGGAACTCCTGATCCGATTCCAAAAATTCTTTGACAAATAGGAAGCTACATTATCCTCGCGTTACAAAAGATATGTTTAAAGCGTCCCCGTGGGATATTTTCCGAGTATAACTCGAGTGCAGCCGCTGGCAACAGCCAGTGTAAAATATTCAGCTGCAGTAGATAAGACTGAAGGGAGATCCCAAACATAGTCAGGTCTAGGCTAGATGATACTTTATCTACCTACATTCGTACACACAGAGATTTTAAAATAATTATGAGGACATAGTTTAAAAAAAGGATGATGATCTTCAAACGACTCAGCAGATTTTATCAAAACATAGTTAAGAACTCTCGATGAAAACATCTACCGAAAGAAAAAAAAAATCAAAATCTGTTCTGCCGTTCAGGAGAATTTGATATGATGTTCAGGAGACAGACACACAGATACACCCATCTTTATTGGTCGGGGGTTAAAAAGACTTCTTAAAATCCAATTAGAAACTAAACACATACGCCTGCTTACCAAAATCTTTATTCCCTCAATTTTATGACCCATTCCTAAACATTATAACGAAGTGCACTCAATATTCTCATTTCGTACATTTCAGTTGTAATATCTAGCTGTAGTACGTTATTGGGACTGCATTTGCAAGATGATTTTGCCGTATTTAAGCGCTGGCAACATTCCAAGAGATAGGAACGGTACACTTTCAAATATTTAGACAATATCTACAATATTAGATGTTTGGGTTATGACTCGATAAGATGAGTTTTCGTTGGAATTGGACATAAGCAAATAATCGAAATGTTGTTGTTGCATTGTGATTAAAGAGATTGCAGGCACGATAGAAAACTGAGGCTTTCAGAAGAAATAATTATCATAGTTTCCGACGTAAGTAGGTGTATTTAAAAGTCTTTGCGTTCGGTAGTAACCGTTACTAACGCACTACAGATATAGCGTATCACCCTTTTTTTTAAACCTTTGGGAAATCATCAAATAACCCCTCCCGCTCTGGGCTGAGCAGGAAGGAGTGTCAGACTTTTACTGACTAAAACTCATCCATGTTCCTTCCTTTGCCCTTTGTGTTCCAGGGCCGCGGTATCTCTTTCGAACAGTCCCGCAACCCTGGCAGGCATCGGTCCTTTCGGACCCCTTCCTGTTTGCTGACTCTCTTTGAGGCGCGCGTGGAACACGAACACGCCGTCGACACGGCCTGTCGTCATAAGATGGACGGACGGCGAGCTAGCCCATAGCTCACCGTCCACAGGCCCCCGCCTACGGTGGCTGAGACGTGAGGCTCTTTCCCTCTCACGTCCCGCCACCTCCTTCGTTAGCATGACTGCTTCGCAGAAGGAGGTGACGGCGGTCCCATTCCCTCTCGCTCCGACCAGGGATTGAACCAGGGCCGGACGCGAGAGGTCACCGCCGCCGATTGCCGCTACGAGGACACGGCGGTGCTCCGCCCAAGCGCGTGTCTTCCGGTCGATCCTCGCAGTGGTGACACCCGGGCGTTTCCTCCCGCCCGATTAGGTGCAGGTACCTCCCGAAACAACCATGTCCGGTGAGGACCTGCGTCAGGCGGAAGGTGAGGGCGCCGTGGCGCCTCTCTAGCCACTCCTCAAAGAGGAGACTTACCGCCACTATTGTGGCGTGCCCTAGCGTATGACCCTGGAATAATACATAAGATATGTACTTTTTAGAATATGTATAAAAGAAACCTCGCGGACGAAATCACGGGTAACATTAAACATAGGTACTGATTTGCAATTTTGACTGTTAACTATTTTGACGTTTTGCTATTTTGAAGGATTGCGATTTTCATGATTTTGACCGATTGCGAATTTGACCATACGCGACGAAACGCGTCGTACTATAGATAATTTGGAACATTACTCGGTTTACAAGAAAACAAGTGCGAGTCGGACTCGTGCATGAAAGGTTCGTAATAGGCGAGCCCCTTATAATTTTTTATTTATTGTTATTAGTTGTTGATATAGCTTTCTTATAGGTTTTCCTGTTATGTATAGGCAAAGTACTATTTTTTGTATTTTTTTTCAAAATTTTCGGCAATGGAGTTTCAAAACTTCAAAACTGTTTACCGTTTTTTTCGTTTTCAGGTACGGAACTCTAAAAAGGATAAGATTTCGTCGGGAATGTAGTAGGTTAGAAACAAAATGTTATTTTGTAGTTCTTATTGCATATTTTGGCGATTCAGTTCCTTATAATCCGGTCTCTGGCAAGAAAGGAGGTGTCTGATGAGATGGTGAGTATTAGAGAAGTATGGAAGAAGAAGACATACTGCGCCTACCCCAAAGAAATTGTAGTATGGGCAGGAGAGTGATGATAATCCGGTCACTAATTTTGCAGTGTCTAATTATATTGAAAGTCAACTTATACTGCCTGACTGTACACTGTCGGTCTATCACACTGCTGATCAATGGGAGATTGAATTGCTATTACCTATAGCTAATATTAGCTTCAATACTATAATAGCAAAGCTGTTAGAGGTATTACTCGCCTTTGATAGGTACAATGAAATGTGTGTCAATACAGACTTGAATAGTGCAGGATGTATCTAGCTTTTGTATGTGTGTTCGTATCTTGCTATACTGAGTTTTGGAGAATTTGTAGATTCTATCTAAATTCTGGATAGTACGTTTGAAGAGATACTGGAGGTAAATGAGGTCTTTGGTGAAAATAGTAGGAATGGATGTACTGAATACGTGGTAATCGTTTGCTACCTCCTGTATAGTGAGCGCATCGACGCACGAAAGATTACCATTAAGTATTCAATATATCATTCTGAACCTTCCCACATAGAGATTTTTCATTGGTATTTTTTTTTAATCAGCTGTTTGCTACAAAAGTGCAATAAGTCAAAATGTGTGGAAAAACTGATTTAAAAAAAAACCGATGCAAAATTCTTTGTGGGAGGATTTATGATGTTGGTACTGAATACAAGGTGTACTGGTGAGGAGCTCGTGGCAAAATAATAACAGCCACTCAGGTCGTTTTTAGGTTAAGCCGCGCTTGCCTAGGTTAGTCTGTGGATGGGTGACCGCCGATTACATACCGAGTTTTCTCCGTGCCTCGGAAAGCACGTCAAGCCGTTGGTCCCGTTGTAGATTTTTGACAGTCGTTACAGGTAGTCAGTGGCCCAAAAAGTCTGACAACCAGTCTTACCAAGGGGTATCGTTTTAACCAGTACTAACTGGGTTGTGGAGGTCAGATAGGCAGTCGCTCCATGTAAAATACGGTATTCAGCTGCATCCGGTTAGACTGGAAGCAGACCCCAACATATTTGGGAAAAGGCTAAGCAGATGATAATGTACTGAATACAAGGTAGCCTTGTCCGCCGATGTGCCTTCTACCTACTCGTAGTATTTTATTCATAGTTTTCTTTATGAAATCTTGACTAGAAAGACAAGACAGATTGAGTGAGTAAATGACTGCTGGTAACTGTCAACGACTCATTAGTGCCTTGTAGGAACCCACATCAAATAAAAGAACAACAAATGTTACTAACCTCATAAATAAAATCAATAGATAAATACCTAACCCACACTGTACAACATCGTTAGCTTTCAGATTCCATGCACTTTCACGTACATTTTCTATCGCGTTGAATGCTTGACATCATAACCTTTGCTATACGGCAGGGGTGTCAAACCTTTTAGTATTATCGTCTCGAATGTGCAGAAATGGGTGTGCAGTATGGTTTTTAATCGTATTATATTTCTTACAGTTATGTAGCGTGCAGCTCAAGCCGAACTTAGTGCTGAAATCATCACACCTTGGTGGAAATCCTTAAAGACAATTACTGCTTGCGTAGCCATTTTTTATATAGAGCTCGTCTGACTGGTCTTTCAATCTATCATCATCATCATATCAGCTTAAACAGGCTCACTGTTGGACATAGGCTTCCTCCAAGCGTCGCCACGTTAACTGGTGCTATGCGTCCTGCATCCGTTGGATTTTCTTGGCCGTCACCAAGTCATTTGAAAAGGTTGTGCTCCCAAAATCATCACATGGCCGGATGGCCAATGGTATGGTATGGTAATGGTAATGTGCCTTGCCCACTGACATTTTATTTGTCTTTAGCGAAAAGTACTTGGCTAGATGATTTGGATTGATTTCATAGCATATCTTTTTCCCCACCAAACAAACATTCTACATCAACTTGCCTGCAATTTATTGCGCGTGCCCCGACGTTTGCCAGCCCTGATCAATGCGATCGTGTAGCGAGATGTTCGCACTTGCTCCAAAATGGCGTCGTAGATAAGATAGCAAGAGTGTTAAGTGAAAATATTCGTTCACCACCATGCACACTTTATGATATTTATTAACGTTGTATGGTGTAATAAGCTGTGTTTTCAGATAAACTTGGTGTTTTTAAGTTAATCGATATACGAAGAGTAATCTAGTTTAAGTTAGTTGCACTTTTAGCATTTAGCTAGGTTTGAAATGCCAATTCTGAAAAGATTCTAAATGTTTAACATTCGTAAGACATCAATCAACGCAGTCTATTGCTGGACTGTCACATTGGTCGAGTGGTCGAAAGTGCAACTGCTGATTATAATAATAATAATAATAATAATATATCATTTATTGCAGGTTACAAAGACCCATAACATAAATACCTTAAAGACTATCATACATATATATAAAAACCAGAAAATATAACTACACGAAGTGACGGCATCGTGTTGCGCTGCGTGGTGTCACGTAGCCTTCCGCGGAAACGTCGATACATGACACCCTTCGGCCAAAACTCTTCCTTGAGGAAGGTCTCAATATGATGAGTCGGAACTCGCACCACGAACGACTTGAAATTCGTGTTATGGCGCGACTCCAACTTCTCAACCCTCAAGGTCCAGCTGGTCTTCGATCGGACATATTCCACGATCTCCTCAACCTTCGTGGTGTGATGTAGCCGGGATACATAAAGCTGCGTCGTTGGTATTGCCGGACGCAGCCCATTGGGTCCTGCCAGTGCGGTCCCGCACTGGTTCCGACTAGGGGGCTTCTTCCTCTTCTTCCTCTCTACCTTCACGAAGCCCTCCTTGTCACACGTGCCCGTAGCTGGGCCTTGCTGTTTCGAACGCCTGGCAGGTTCACAGCAACTCTTCTTTTCCCCCTTCTTGGCCTGCGACACAGGTTTGTGCGTGGCGACGATATCAGCGTAGGCACGTTTAGGGGTCAACGTACCCACACAAGTCACTGTTTCGACCGGCATAGAGTCAGCGACGGCGGCGGCGCAAGTTGCAACGCGTGCAGTATCAGCAGCGGGTGACGTAGTAGAGCTCGCCGACTCGAAACTGCCGACGCTAGCGTTACTTGCTTCGCGACGCGTGTTCACGTTGGAGGCATCAGGTGACCTATTTACCGAAACGGCGCTGCGCAACAACTCCACTTCGGCACGTAGCTCACCAATGGTGTTATTCGACATCTCCAACGTGGACTGCACCTCGGCCAGGCTTGCCTTGAGAGTTGTGATGTCCTTCAGCAACCTGGTGACGTCGACGTGGTCAAACGTGACGGGGGGCAGCTTATGAAGCTCCTTCGCCACAAAAGCGGGCACGTCGTCCGGGTCGGTGCTTTTCATCAACGTGATGATGTCCTGCACACACTTCTGGCCACCATCCCTCCGGCGGGACTGCATCTGCTCGACTTTGCCAAGCGACTGGAACAGCAGCAGCTTGGCACTGCTGATCTCCTCCTCCTTGAAACTGGACGAACTGGACTGGTGGATTATGCGGTCCTGGGTTCAATTCCCGGGTCGGGCAATATTGTTATTTGGTTTTTCCATCAGGGATTTCTATATTAGCTGCCACGGAGCCTGGATTTGTGCCCGGGTAGTGGCAATAGGCTCGCCTCTTATGATATGGGACTTGTTTTATGTTAAGGGTTTGGTTTCCCCACTTAGTCCCTAATTAAGAGGACCATTGTCCGTGAGCATGTCTTCGAATTTTTGGTTCTAGGAAATGCCGGTTTCCTCACGATGTTTTCTTTCACCGTTTTTGAGAGCAGTGGTGATGAAATAAATTACACAAAGTCTCGCCTGCCTAGGTTCGAACCCACGACTTACTGTTCGTAAGTCGGGGCCGCCACCACTGGGCCACCGCTGCTCTCCGCTTTTTACTGAATGCATATGAAAGTATATACGGTACTTCTAATAAGGAACAATTTTTGAGAGCAGTGGTGATGAAATAAATTACACAAAGTCTCGCCTGCCTAGGTTCGAACCCACGACTTACTGTTCGTAAGTCGGGGCCGCCACCACTGGGCCACCGCTGCTCTCCGCTTTTTACTGAATGCATATGAAAGTATATACGGTACTTCTAATAAGGAACAATTTTTGAGAGCAGTGGTGATGAAATAAATTACACAAAGTCTCGCCTGCCTAGGTTCGAACCCACGACTTACTGTTCGTAAGTCGGGGCCGCCACCACTGGGCCACCGCTGCTCTCCGCTTTTTACTGAATGCATATGAAAGTATATACGGTACTTCTAATAAGGAACAATTGTTTGTTCCGGCTTATGTCGAAAACGGCTGGACTGATTATGATAAGACTTTTTTTACTGAGAGATTGTGAATGTTATAAAGAGTAACTTATGCTACTTTTATTTTAGAAAAAGGATAAGGGTTCCGTGCAAAAAAATTAAAACCCTTGAATGCGATTCAAATAGGGAAATAATATTTTTATAATCATTTCACGCGGACGAAGGTCGCGCTCGCGGGCAGCAACTAGTCTGTAATAAACTTTAACTGAAATTATGTAGCTTCACATAATTTCCACCAACATTGTATATTTATATATGCACAATTATTAAAGATAATTCCAGAGAGTGTATTTTGATAATTGCACAAAATAATGATGCTACTAAGGGCCGTGTTTCGTGTAATTACGATCCTAATTCTTGGGTTCCATCGTACAAAGCTGTTACATACATTATTCTTGAATATTAAAGCGGCGAATACAATATATTTAATTTACTGAAGACTGGAAGTTATGTACAAAGAACCAGAGATGTATCTACGCTTTTATCCTATACTAGCTGTTGCCCGCTGCTTCGCTCGCGTTTTGTCTAGAAATTAACACACGGGTACGTTGAAAATATAGCCTATGGTACTCGGGCATAATGTATGTAATCTTAATAGTGAAAGAATTTTCAAAATCGGTTCTGTAGATCCAGAGA
The DNA here is from genome assembly GCA_947578425.1 of Eugnorisma glareosa. NCBI lineage: Eukaryota > Metazoa > Arthropoda > Insecta > Lepidoptera > Noctuidae > Eugnorisma > Eugnorisma glareosa. The sequence continues at coordinate 8,697,576 of OX387960.1, read as the reverse complement.
TTACCCCCTACAACCTCACAAACTTTACCTCTTTATAATATTAGTATAGATAAAGTGTACTGGACCTTTGCCTAGGTTGGTCCGTGGATGGATGACCACCCATTACATTACCGAGTTTCCCCCGTGTCTCAGAAAGCACTTTAAGCCGTTGATCCCGGCTGTCATTTTTAGATCTTTGACAGTCGCTACAGGTAGTCAGTGGCCCGAAAGTCTGACAACCAGTCTTTTCAAGGGGTAACGTATTACTTACCAAGTACTAACTGGGTTGTGTACATAGGTCAGATAGGCAGTCGCTCCATGTAAAATACTGGTATCCAGCTTAACCGCTATTTTTCCCCAAAATAGTTGGGGAAAAGCAGATGAGAGACCTATACAGGGTGTAACAAGACCCTTCACGAAGCCGTCAACCAAGCATTATGTACATCAAACTAAGTAACTTTATGCAAAAAATATTGCTGCGATACAATTTTTTTTTTGGGGTGAGACATCACGTTTTACGGTAGGACTCAATGTGACGCATTCAAAACGTTGTGCTGGTGTATCGATTGAACAGTACGGGGGTCGTCGCGGAGGTGTTTAAAGTAAAAACCTTACATTAAAAGCAAGTAGGTAGATATTTAAAAAACGAAGGCGAAAAAGTTAGAACATTTATTTTTATTATTTTTAGATATAGTTACGGAGATATTGGGGGTGACCCCCAATATCTCCGTAACTAGAAGGTTCCGAGGGTCGAGAACAAAAAAAGGATTGCACTGACTGGGAGAGCAAGTGCCTTGCGGCTTCGTTAAGAGTCTTGTTACACCCTTTATGTTGGTACTCTGTAGATGGTGTGGTAATATAAAAAGGCGGCCATATTTACCTTGACAACCATACTGGAAAGTATCACAAAAAATTGATTCAGTGGTTTCAAATAGTCTTTATTAAAATATTTAAAAGATTATATCAAATCAATAACTATACTTATATAGAGTTTATCTGAGGTCTACAGAAACATAGTGTGAGTAATTTTGTTTAACAAAACGTGCAACCAAAGGCCTAATTACCCTTGGTAACTGCGCCGTGTGATGTTGTTTCATGAGAGGTTCAAGACATCTCCTGCACCGCGCATCTACCTCAGCCACCGTATTAGTTAAACAGTAGGTCTATAATTGTACTTCTATTTTAATTTTTTAAATAAAATTTACCAATTCACGTCTTTTCTAAGGAGTGAGGACCTGGTGAGTTCGCACAGCAACCATTCCAACTACACAAAACCAGTTTATCCATATCTCGCACTATACGGGAAATCTATTGAAAGCGAGGTCATGTTAAACTGGAAATGTATAGCTTGATGGGCCGTGTGTACGATAGTAATGTAGGTTTTGAGCCGAACATGTTCCATATTTTTTTAAGAAGTTTTTTTTTATAAATAATAAATATGCATTATTAGTTGTCAAGTGCACTATTTACGGCACTTCGTAACAAGTCGAAAGGTGCAGTTGCGAGGTATTTAGCAGTATTTAAGGTTTTGGCAACGGTTGCTCCGATCTTCTCACCGACAACTGTAGTTATAAAAAAAAGTAAAATTAGGCATCTGTCAAATATTTAAATCGTTTGTATTGCGTTCCTTTTCAGAAATCAACAGGAATGAGTGAAAAGAAAATATATTTTTGATATGTCAACAAAAAGTCACCATATTTTGGATCAATGCACGCACGTGCCTCCTCTGGATGAGATATTCTTAGTAACTTAGACTCTAGTCTTCTCCTACGAGAGTGTAGCCTAGTGTGTATGCCTTCGACTCTTCTGCCTTCTATCTTCTCCATGCTTCTCCTTTTGTATTCTGTTTCTAGAAAACTACCACTGCCACTTATTAAACGGCTTTCAAAATTAAAAAAAAAAAACAAAACTAGAACTTACCGTTGAGGGTTTGTGTCGACTGCCCAAGAGCATTTCCGGGAATCTCAAAAAAAACTTGTGTGTGTTTCATTGGAATTGATTGAAACATTTGCATAGGAGCCCCAAAGAATCTATCCTCAGCATGGCCGTCTTTGTTACTCGTATCTTTTTCTTCAATAGGTTTAGCAGCTATCGTCTGAACAACAGTACCAACAACTTCTTTTGGTTCTGCTTTCACTGGTTCCGCACTTTTTGCCTGTGGTACTAATTTCAATGAAACTTCATCTTCAACTTTAGCTTTTTCAACTACTGTTGGTTTAGCAGCTACATCTACTTCTTCATTAGTTTTCGATAAACCTTCTGTAGTTGTTTCATTTGCATGTGCAACTTTTAGAATTCCGTTGTGAAATATCTGAAAATCGACAATTATTTTTTGTAACTGAGGTGCATTTAAAACTGACAAAGATTTGTATTTGTACCGAGCGTTGTCTATGATTTTCTAAAGAATAAACTCTCTGAGAGGACAGAGACGCCACAGAGGACGCCAAACAAGAAAAGCGATTGCAAAATCTTGGACCAGGACTTTAAAATATCTTAAATTCGACCATTAATTTACTGACGGACATCACAACCCAGCGTAAACTACTTGCTTTGAGTTGCTTATATCATGAAAGCCAGCAAAAAGTATTATTTTTAAATGCATGCCTTCATGATATGACCTGTTGTTCATATTGACCCTGGAACGAAACAACTGGAAGTCATGGGAAGGCCTTTGTCCAACAGTGGGATGACACTGGCTAACAGTATAAGTATTAGTATGCCCTCATGGGAAGTTGTAATTTTTGCCGATGGAATATCCTACCCGTCCGGATGACTAGTAAAACTTAAAGAAATACTAATTTCCTTTTTCCATAGTTACCATTAGTACTTATTAGTACACCTCACATAACCCTTCGGGAATTACCGCCGTGATGTTATATTATAATTTGTATTGGAATGTATAATGAAAAACGTTAGGTGTTTCAAAAAAGGTGAGTCTAATGAATTTACGAAGTTAATTTAAATACCGAGGTGTAAAATCGAGATTTTACACTTTCAACTACGAAAAATAATTTGTAGTAGGGTTTCATAGCCAATGCAACAATTGGATTTCACGGATGAGTAATGCTTATAGTCACACTATTCGTGATTACTAGCATCAACAAATATTTGGTCTAGCTTCATTTGAAAAACCATTGGTATTTTCTTTACGTTGGTAGTAGTTTTTTGTGCCAATTCAAGTTCCTTTTTATCTTGGGTTCAGTATAAAGTGTTCATCTATTTTCCTCTGTAAGCAGTCACATTAGGCCCGGATTCTACCAAATCGGAGATGAGAGGAGCGAAGAGGAGATGCGGAATTAACCAATCACATTGGTTGAAATCGACATCGCGACTTTCGTCTCTTCTATGATTAGTCTAATGATGCACATCTCCTCTCCGTTCCGCTTGTCTCCGCTTTGGTGGAGTTCAGGCCTTATCATTCCTTTCATTCAATGCACGTATATTGATGGTTTCAATAAAAAAAAATAAAAAAAAATCACATAGGCCTAGATGGGCACTTATAAAACGTCGACAAAAAGGTGCACGGTTCGGGTTGGTCGTTTCCTATGGAGAAGAACCGGCAAGAAACTCCATGGTTACTCTTTTCAAATCATTTGGTGTTACAATATTATCATGTTACAGCATTAGTACTTAAGTATGGGGGGACAGCATAGGCCCGACAATAGGTCGTTGCTTACTACACAAAAAATTTAAAAAAAGATAAAAAGTTAACAAAACTTAACGAGCATCTTGGAATTTACAGAGACTATAATGTTCACACATTCACAAACAATCAGTAAAAAAGAATCTAGACAAAGGTAAGAAAATATTGTAAAATAGTCAATAAAACAAGTGACATATTGTCATCAGTGCTGTAACTATTCTGGGCAAAAGATGCATAAATGATTTGAAAACTATCGTAAAGAATCTGGTTAGAAAGATGAGAAAAAATGAGATTGAGAATAGTTAGAGGCATCCACATATTTGTGCCGTTTATGAGCTAACAGGGAAGCCGCATGCGCAGAAAGAACTAAAGCCAAACTTCTTTGTCTTCGACGTAGTCCTTGATTTTGTAATATGCTTTTTTAATAAGGACACGTTTGATGTAATTTTTGTTTCATCTCCATCCATGAACATATCCCTGGTAAAAAGTAATATTTAAAGTAGCTTCATTTAATTTGGTAGGGAACCCAGCCTTTCGTTAAGACTGACATTTAGGTATCATTGTAATTGTATTTTTAATTCCTTTTCTATTTTTGTCTTTTTCGTTTGTTGTGTGGGAGAATGCACGAATTTCAAATAGAGATATTTACGTGTGACGTTTTTGAGGAATGGGTGGTTCTGTTAAAGATATAACTAGACTAGCTTCAATCCGCTTCGCCCGCGTGGCTTATGGTAATTTTCCCACGGGGTCGTGGGAGTGCTAGTGGGCTAAAAAGTGCTATGTTAAACTAGGTTTTAAACTAAGTACCTCTGTGTAAAACTTCATCCAAATCTGTTAAGTAGTTTTGGTGTGAAAGAGTAACAAACATCTAGCCTCACAAACTTTCGCATTTTTAATCTTAGTAACATAATATTTGACTTTTAACATTAGACAACCGCAAAATAATTTTTTAAATTCATCCTAATAATTATATAAAAAATACGTGTCACTTTGTTCGTAGATGCTAATTTCCGGATACACCCAACCGATTTCATTGAAATATAAAGAAAGGAAGGAATTGGACCCGATAGGTGTCGCCGTCCGAAGCACGGGTCGAATTTAAAAGAATAGTTCGACCTCAACTCCCGCCCGCCGTTTGGGATTCTTTCAAACTCGGTACTGAAACGTACACTTTTGAGTACCGAATCGGCATCGCCTCGGCTCGGAGTTGTTATTTGAGAAAGTATAAAGATTAACACACACACCAACCCTTTTATTCATAGTAAATATACAGTGTGGAATACCGACGCCAAAACGGTTATCATGTATTCAGTACATTATTCTGAGCCCCTGGACATACAAACTTTTAACGGGTTATTAAAAAAAAAAACAGCTGTTTCTTATAAAATTGCAATACCTGCGCAGTCTAAATGTAAGGAACTTTTTTAAATAACAGATGAAGAAACAATACCACTCGGGTCGATCTTTAGGTTAAGCCGCGCTTGCCTAGGTTGGTCTGTGGATGGGCGACCGCCCATCTTAAGAACGTGAACGTTTTAAGAACTTTATTTCAACCTAAATTAACCGGTTTATTCGGCGAACGGCATGTAGGTAAACGCGTTGTAACTTGTATGGATGCCGCGCATAGCGGCGCGGTATGAAGACGTACTAGTTACGATATTTCTTTTAATTCGATTCGTGACTTCGTAGGTAGACGTCTGCTGTGTAGAGAGATTTAATCACCAGTTTATATTATTGGTCTATTATTTGTGTTTAAAATGGGTAGAAAGCGGACGAATTTAATCTATACATACTTTGACTACAATGAAAACAACAAAACTTCAGTGTCTAATAGAACACTGTGAACAAGTTTTACGGGTAAGTAAAAAATTGATTGGCATATAGTTATTTGTTTAAAATACGCTGGTAGACTGGTAGTGAACAGTAGGAATGTTACAGCACAGAATATAATAAAGTACCTACCTACTTTAGTAATTACTTTACTAAATTCTGTGGATAAACATAGTTAACATGATGGATAATTAGGACAGATTTTTTATCTGCCGAAATACTATAATCTAAAATGTAGGTAGGTAGTTAATTTTGTTGATGTAATTATATTCAGGTTCTTTTTGTATTTGAAAATTTTATTTATTTGTAAGTATAGCTAATGACAGTACAATAACATTTAGCACCCACATTTAGCACCTACCAGATAGTACCTACGACACAAATATATTATTCGGCAAAACAAATTGTGACCTTTTTTGTCCATTATGTGCTTACTATGTAGTATATACTAACTAAAGATACATTTAATACGCTAGCTATATGTAGATATATTTTTTTCCACGTCATTATTAGGGTGAAAGATTTTTTTAAGTACCTACAATTTTTGTTTTAGGGTAATCATGGTGCTAATTTATTGAGACATTTCTACACACAACACAGATGGCTGCACAACCAAATCCTTCAAGACAATAATAAAAATAAAGAAAATGTACCACCGAAAAAACATGATAACCACATAAAAGTAATGAAGCATTGTTCTGAATTAGTTACGATTCATGGTCGGCCGTTTTCGATTTTAGAGGATAACGCTTTTAAAAACTTAATATCATTAATACCAAATTCAAGTCCACTGTCTGTGAATATTAAAAACATTAAAACAATGATTCAAGAACATGCTTATAATATACGCAAGAACGTCCATGATGAGTTAAAGGATCAACTTATATCATTAAAAATTGATGTAGCTTCGGTAAAATCTAGAAGATTTCTCGGTTTAAACATTCAGTATATTGCAAATGGTAAAATTGTACTTAGAAACCTTACTGTCCATGAATTACACGAGAGAAACACTGCCAATTTTCTAAAAGAAACAGTGATGATAGTCCTAAGTCGCTTCGGTATTGAGCTTAAACAATTATATTCCGTAACCTCTGATAATGGAGCTAATATGATTCGAATGTCAAAGCAGTTGGAGGAAGAGATGCAAGAGAATACATCTGAGGAACATGACTACGTTGAAGACGAGGATTCTGAGCATGAGACCGGATACGAGATGTGGTTCGCTGAAGCAGGTAACTTAAATCTCAATATTGAGAATCAAGGCCAAAACAAATTGACTACAGTGCGTTGTGCAGCGCATACGTTGCAGCTCGCTATAAGAGATGCTTGTAGCGAACTCCGTGATCTGTTAGAACAATGTCGCCAGATAGCTCGTGTACTCCGCTCACCGAATAATGCTCTTCAGTTAAGAGTTCAGGGCTTACCACAAGCGATCATCGATTGTACTACGAGATGGGATTCTACAGCAGACATGGTAGAGCGCATATTATTATTTAAGGATTTCTTGAGTGGACGCATAGAACCGGTGTTTCAGACACTTGCAGTAGAAGATACATGGCAGAAACTTAATGAAACTCTTGATGTTTTAAAACCATGTCGTGTTCTGTCGAAAACTATACAGCATGAACAATTGACTTTTGGAGATTTCTATCTTGCCTGGCTTAAATGTATTCTAGAAATAGAAAATATGAACACGGTTTTTGCCATATTTTTAGTCATTTGTATGAGGGAAAGAGAGAAAGCTCTTCTTGAAAATGAATGTTTTCTGGGTGCAATTTATCTAGATCCGAGAGTAAATTCAATGTTGTCAAATCAACAGCTGGAATTAGCTCGTGCCCATTTAGTCCAAACTTACCAAAGATATGTAAGTTTGAATTCAAGCGTTAATGTAAGAGAAACAGAAAATGAAACTCCAGATGATCCCATGCCATCAACTTCATCCTCCAAGCTTGACAATTTTTTGCAAACGCAGTTCAGGCAACGATATCAAGATTTACCTCATTTAAATCATAGTGATAATTTACAAATTAGTTTGGTTGCTTTTCTTAATGAACTATATCGATCTAATACCGATATTTTAAATTATTGGGAATCAAAGAAGGTTACTGATCCACAACTATATTTGATTTCTAAAATTGCTTTGGCTACACCAGCGACACAGGTTAGTGTGGAGAGGCTGTTCTCATCTTTAAAATATATAATGAATAACTTAAGAATATCGTTATAGGATACAACCATTGACGACATTTTGATTGTTAGAAATAATCATTTGTATCAGTTTTGACAAAATTATTATTTTAATTTGACAAAACTGATTGACAGATTGGTCTTTTGTTCAGTTAATTTTGAGAACTTTGTACTTATAGGACTTCGAATAAGTCAACAAAATAATATTTTCATGTTGTCCCAAACAATGTTCTTTTTTTACTACTTACATAAGAATGACTGAAATAAGAATCATTAATGAATGCTCTCATTTTGTGAAATACCAAAAATATGTTTAAGACTGATTTAAAATAATGTAAACGAGAAGACTGATTATATAACTGATATATTGAAAAGCATTTAATTTATCTTTTTCAAAATATTTGTAAAAATCTCAAATTATCCGTAAAAAAAAAAAAAAATTGTGCAGATGAATAGATTCCAGAATTTAAAATAAAACTTCGCTCATATTTTCCTTTATTCATTTTTATTGGTAACATTTAAGTACGAATGATCCACATTATATTTCGCATGTTCGTTCAGGCACATTAAACAAATTAAATATTTATTTGTTTGATTTCTCACTGTGTTGATGTTTTAAAGCATCTATATACTTTAAAATATTGATATATGCTTCAGAGCGCATACATTGCGGCAAAAATTTTATTTCACCTATTAGCAAATTTTCAAAATAATAGTTTAGTTTATCGGTCCTTATCAAATATACATAAAACACATTGTTTGACATTAGAAGTAGTTTCTTCTTCTGGTTTAGCACTGATATCTTCGCCTGATTTGTTTTCGTCACTAGCATTTTCAATGAGTGTTTATTTTATACGTGTTAGATGCGTTCATGATACGCTTTTTAGGTGTTAGCAATGATTGGGATTGATCTTCATCATCAGAATATTCCTGTCTTCTTTTTCGTGATTCACCTGTTACAAAGTAATAATACACATTCATTTAAATAAACACTGAAATAGTTTTTCTTTACCACATAGACACACAAACAGACGACCAGTTTCACTGGTCTTAAATACCACCAGTGAAAAATGGACCTTAGATCATCTATATATCTGTTATGGATAGATCTTAGAATTTATCATTCCATGCAGTGTTCGACCATGTTATGTAGGTAATGGTTGTATTCCATGACGGGCAGGCGATTTGATGCAATGCGACGGGGTGGACCGGGGGGACAAGAAATTTCACGCAGATGAAGTAGCGGGCAGAAGCTAGTTATCTATAATTACGATTGATGTACACGTTTTGTGGCCTATTCATACTTTAATTTTGAGTTTTAATGACGGATACAGAATTGAAGTGATTACTTACTATAATGAGAGTTTTCTTCTTTAATAAAAAATGGTTGACTATCTAACTGGTCCATAGGATCTGTGAAAAGTAATATTATGTTTACCGATCATTTATCGTCATTATCAACTTAATTTCACCAAAAAAATATTAGATACTTACTCATTTTTTTATGTTTTTGCAGCGGAGCTTATTGTTGCAATGACATAAACGTCCGACCCGAAACAAAAAATTCTTACTATTGAATAAAAACTGAACAGCGCGCGGTGTTTCTTTATAGTGCGTCCGTATTAACCGGTTTTTATTGCTCTAAACCGGTTAATCCGAAAGAACCTTTATATAAATGCTCTTCCAAATATCGGTTTAAAAAAACCGGTTTATGCGAACGAAACCAAATGTAAAGGTTTTGCGTCAAGTACATAATAACGGTTTGAAAATTTTAACCGGTATCCGAGCCTTGTACAGGTAGTCAGTGTCTTAAACCAGTCTTACCAAGGGGTATCGTATTACCCGGTACTAACTGGGTAGTGGAGGTCAGATAGGCAGTCGCTCCATGTAAAATACTGGTATTCAGCTGCATCCGGTTAGACTGGAAGCCGACCCCTACATAGTTGGGAAAAGGCTTGGCAGATGAGATGATAATACACGTGGTAACCGATTTCGCAATCATAACTCTTGTTTGCACATTACGTAAATTTAAGTTAAGGAAGACTGCAGTGTCCTAATACAGGCATTTACTTGCTTAAAAGGTCACTTTTTCGTCACGGGGTCACGGTTCTTTCACTAGCTATGTAGTACAAACCTTGGTAAAGAAAATAAACCATTTGTATAAGTATTCATTCCACCAAATCGGCATGACCTCATCTAATTTTTAATACGACTTATTTTTTCTACAAATAATACTTACCACAGTAAAAAATAAACACAACGCCAAGCGAGACATTATTAAATTTAAGTCAACCGTATTAGATGTTAACGTATTCCAGTTTATTTCAATACTAATAGCGCGACGTTCAAATTGGATCTAACTGGTCAGTTTTGGTCACAGTTGCTAGAACTTAATATTGTGTTAGCATCGCGTGTCTAATCGATATTATGTTTACTGATTACTATACCACACATACATACATGTGCCTACCTATGTTGCTACTTAGTTCTACATGCATTCTTTGTGGTCCAAAAGAACGGCTAGCACGAGTGAGGTGTAAACGTAACGTAAATGGTGTGTACCCGTTGGCCCCACCCCCCGTGGCTCCACTGGTGAGGCTATCGGGAATTGATTAAAATAATAAAAAAATGTTCCCGTTGGCGCCACCGTATTTTTGAGTAATAGAATATTACTCAACAACATTGCAATGGGATCGAGTAGTGTTAGTCCAGTTGTGCTAGTTATGGAAAGTAACCTTAAGAACAGTACTAGGCGGGCATGAATCCAAGAAGGTATTTATTACTAGAAGACCGTACCCATACTCAGAATTATTAAAATGCATACCACCTTGAGCTCATGCCAACCTGGTACTTTTTGGGGAACATAATATGTGTCATATTATAAGCCTCATTGGCAATAAACGGGAACTTTTTTCCCGTTTGTCGCCGGGGAAAATATACAAGACCGTGATCAGAGCTGTCGTACTGTATGGATCGGAATGTCTATTAATTCCCACTGACATCATTAATTTGCTTCATTCCTTCATGTTTCTGCTCTCAAGGTAGTGGCGCCAACGAAAAGACGGTTTTGATTTTTCCCGTTGGCCCCTCTGCCATGGTGGGGCCAACGGGAATACTTGTAAATATTTTCGATTAAAAAATCTTCGCATTTACGACACAGGTCATTTCACAACGAATGAGAAAGACTGTAAATCCTGATGGTTAAGGCGGTTTGACCTTTTACAACACTTACGTTTCACCTGTCTTGTCGTTTGACACAAATCAGGTCCAGACTACTACTGGGGAATTCCCAATGTTGGAACCCAAGAAAACTGCTCACTATGCCTAAACGGGATATCGAAAACAAGACTTGAAAGCAACATAATTATGTATGTATCCAGGGTGGAATTTTTTAACGCCACCTGGAGGGAAAGTACTCGAAATACTGGAGATAGAAAATTTTACTCAAACGAAACATTCCTTTATTTTTAAAAAGAAATAAATCTTCATTCAAAGATTTTCGAAAATTCGCTTGCCACACTCGGGAATCGAAATCGGGAATCCTTTCATTTAATTAGACATGTTTGTTAGAAAGATTTGATCCATATGAATGACCCTATCGATTGATGTCATAAAAGTACAGGATGTTACTTTTTAGAATTTAGCCGGTTCGATTCCCGAGTGTGGCAAGCGAATTTTTGAAAATCTTTGAATGCAGTTTTTTTTTTTTTTTTTTTTTTTTTTTTTTTTTTATGTAAAGGAATGTTTCCTTTGAGTAAAATTTTCTATCTCCAGTATTTCGAGTACTTTCCCTCTAGAAATTAAAATCTCATTGAAGAATTCCACCCTGTATAGTAATATATTTATAAGAACTGCACCTAGTCCACCCAGAAATCAGACGCAAATAACCCCATTTACAATTCCTGAATTCATTAGCAAAACGAACGAAAAAGACAAAGGAGATAGCCCCAAATAGCTGCAAATAGCTCGGTATCAATATAATAACAGAATAGCTATACGTTAGTCCTTTGTGCAGCGGTGGCGAAAGGCGCAAATTGGGAGTAGAACGCGAACCCATCGATTCCCAACTAATATTTTACACATTCATGCTGAAACAAAAACGTATAGAGCGCAGGATTCTGCTGTGGTGCGGAAGAACGTGGTAAATGAATTCAGTACATGTAGTTTTTAGGAAAATTATTTGTAGTAAAATAACGTTAAAGGTATATTAGTAGGATTACAAAGGGCAGATGCTACAATAGAGACGGCATTGCTAATTTGCTAATTTTAAAATATAGCTTGGCACTCACAAAAAGTATCTAAAGCCCAGTGTTTACTTCGCCTCTAATTCTAATGCACAACTTCAAGTTGCGAGTTCAAATCCGGGCAAGTACTAATTTAATATTTTTCAATCCATATGTTCTTTCTGAGTTTATCTTGGACGTCATTGAAGGATAACATCGAGAGGAAATATAAAGCTAATTTAATTAACATAAGTCTGAAATCGCCAACGGTGAATTACAAATTGCTTTGAGCTGGCATGGTGAGCAACGCTCATGCCTTTTTAGTGTGAGAATAGGCCTTTACCCTTCAGTGGGACAACAATAAGCTGGTATAAACCAGCTACCACCAGTACCAATATAAAATAAAAAAAAAACATTAAAAAAAATGCAATTTATTCCAATGATTTTCGCCAGCAACCGCGTCCTACTCACTAACAACGACTGCACAGCACCACTGCGGCCGCTCAAATGTAAATTAAATGATGAATAGATACGCGCACGAATGCGCTTTGCTGTGTTGTACCCGCAAAAAAGCAAAAAACAACTACCCACCATTAATTCGAGATGTGGCTGTTGTTTACTCGCTTTTTCGGACTACGCTTACTTATATATTTCGTTTTTTGTTTTGTGATATAGTTTTGGTTATTATTTATGTTATCCGCCATTTGCAAATAAACGTGTACCATACGGGGTTAAATGAATTAGCTAGCGACACTTGATGAAAGTGATGTGTGTTGATAATTTTAACAAAATAAAATCTAAAAATAATGATTTGGTGGTTTTGTTTTTAGGGTTAATATAGCAGAGATAGTCTAGTGGTATGACCATTGCTAAGGGCTCGAATTCGAACCCAAGCCATGCACCTCTGATTTTTCTGGTTCATGTGCGTATTGTATAAATTAGCACTTGCTTCGGTGAAGGAAAACATCGGGAGGAAACCAGCATGCTTGAGAGATATTTATCGTCGGCATTTAAAGCAAAGTCAGAGTCCCACGGGCGGCATAACAACTCTGACACCAGGTTAGGCACTAACCACAGGAAAAAGAAGAACACAGGAGTGATATTATGTTAAGATTTATTTCAAAATGAAAACCTTCACATTTTTTCTCTATCCATTTCACAAAACCAGCCACAAATTTCACAATAACAGAACAAAATACACCAACTACATGCCCGGTTTAAATGATATATTAGGTACGATTTTAATAACGCTGCTGACGGTACCGCACCCATATCAACAGATACGTCAGACGCGCGTAATCCAAGGTTTACGTGTATTTATCGTGCACCTGGTTTTGTAATGCTGGATTTTTTCTGCTGCCCTTACCTATGCCTATTGTTTGGTATATGTCCAACGGAAGATATATCCTTTGTGCGCCTGCAGAAATCTTTTTAGTTTTGTATCTTGACTTGAAATTGCCTTAACATGACGTCATTGTTTAGTTTCTGTTTACAATTTTTTTTTTCCTTTTCTTTTTTTTTTTTAAAGAAAATTGTGAGAGCCTATGCACACCACGGTATATTGTTTTAAATTCAGTGACCAAGCCTTCGATAAATAATGGACCAAGCCGTTTTCTGTGCTTATATCTCCTTCTTGGATAAGTCGTGTGCCAGTTGAGATTTTTCACCTTTTTTGGGTGTGTGTTTTCAAAAATCGAGTGCTCACTTTTGTTTTATAAGGCACTCTAGTGCAAAATTTCAAGTTTCTAGAAGTGGTTTAAATAGGCTTTGTGATGTGCGTTGGATGTCAGTAAGTAAACCGAACGAAGACGACACACAAGCATTCTGTACATCAAATTAAGTAACTTTACGAAAAAAATATAGATGGGAATCGGCTTTTTTTTTTGGGGTGAAAGAACACATTTTACTGTAGGACTCAATGTAACGCGCTCAAAACATTGTACTAATGAATGTATTGAAAAATGCGAGGGTCGTACAGGTATTTGCAGTAAAGTAATAACCTTAAAAATTTGCATTATAAAAAAAACTTTTGAAAAGGCTGAAATTCCGAACCCCAATATAGTAAGTAGAAAATTCCACAGGTAAGGTCTAGAACAAAAAAAATATCTCAATGACGGGGAGAACTAGTGCCTTTATGTTCCATCAAGGGCATTTTTACACCTTGAATATTCACTTATCAAACACAACTAAGCCCAAAACTCTTTTGGCCACTGCCTTTTTGGAACTGCACTCAACAAATACGATCCTAACGGTTCTCCCGGAGAGTTTCACCAACGGCAATAAACCCCACATAAGGAGCTCAATTTACTTTTTCCACAACCCATTCTCATCAACCGTATGGATCGGAAAAGTCCATCCCTCCGCATGTGACATGGAAGGGGCGTTTCCACGGAACCGATGAGTCAGTGGGTTCGAATCCGCACTGTCTAATAAAATAGATACGCTTGGAAAGCACTTTAAACAAGCAGGAATGAAATGTATTGCTTTATGTGGGTTTATTTCGTGATTGCTAAAGCTTTTGGTTTCACGTCTATAGGAGTTAATGTATCTGATTGAGGCTATGTGTGAAAGTTGGCAACGGCACACATAACTGTCAAAATTTAAAAAAAAGTACAAGATATAGTTCTTTGCCACTAGATTACAGGAAAACATATAAGAAATTTATGGTAACTGGGTCAGATTTAAAACAACTTACGGAATTTAGATAATTAATGCACGGAACCGAGTCGAACTCGCATTTGTTCGATTTTTTAATGGTGGACGCTACTAAAGTCGCCAAACTAGTGATTTAGTTTGCCATCGACGCGCTAAGAAGAAGAAGAGGACGAGTTACACCAATGGAGCTAATCGTGATCAGTGCATCTAAGTCGCGTTCACGAGCCTGTCATTAATATTATGGAATATTGACACTGACAGCTTCTAAACGCGATTTCAATATGCTGATCGCGTTCAGATTTTCAAATGAAATGAGTAAATGTAAACTAAAATATTTATAATGAATTGTATTAACGGGTGTTTTATTTTAGAGGCTTAAAATTGAAACAAAACACAGAAAAATAATTTTAATACCCATGAAATAAGCTTTGTTAGACCGATATTTTTTTGTCATTTATGTTTGAATATGATTTCGGGTATGGGGACCTCGACTGGCGTGTACATGGCGTAATCTGGAGGTCCAATTTGGTAGTAATGCATTGAATGTTGGTTTTCAAGTGCTCAATTGTTTCTAATTTATCGGCGTAGACATGCGACTTTACATATCGCCAGAGAAAATAATCTAAAATGCCCGAAGCCCGAAGAATGGCCAAACTGAAGTGGCAGTGGACAGGGCGCATTGCTCGCAGAACGGATGGCCGATGGGGCCGAAAAGTTCTGGAGTGGCGACAGCGAACCGGAAGACGTTGCGTTGGAAGGCCTCCCACTAGGTGGACCGATGACTTGGTGAAGGTTGCGGGGATCCGCTAATGTGAGTTGCACGGGACCGGTCAGTGTGGCGACACTTGGGAGAGGCCTATGTCCAGCAGTGGACGTCTTTCGGCTGAAATGATGATGATGATCTAAAATGATTCTTACCAAAGACTTACAAACATTTGTCATACAATTTTATAACAATCCCTTTATACTATTCCATTTTGTTTTAGAAATGGCTGTATCCGCAAATTGCATCTAAGCGTACGCGACACCCAAGATTCACTTTGAAGTGTCTCCGATACTGAATTCAGTACGCATACGTAACCCTGGCATGCTAAACAAGTAGGGTTGTGCAATCATACTATTATCGATGTTTCTGACAAAACTGTAAGGTGAACTTAGGGTTGCGCCTCATCTAGCATCACGGAATCGCATTTTTCCTTGCTTCTATCCTTTTACGTTGCTCAGAACCGTCGTTTGATAGAGGGAGCTACCGAGCGAACCGTCGATGCTAAAACTCCCGCTCTGTTTCTCGTTCTCGCTCGAAAAATGCCATTCCGAGCTGCTAAGTGAACCCTTATAAGGAATTGTGGTATAATTCAGTTCCTTGTGGAGTTATACGAGTATGAATTTTTAAAACACTCTGTTGTATAAAATTAACCACCATTTTTTTTTAAACGTTTTCCTCTATAGTTTAGTTGGTAATTTTCAAGATTTTTCTCAGAAAATAGGGAAACAGTTCATGAAAAACATATCTACACTAATATTAAACAGAGGAAAGATTTGTATTTTTATGTGTATGTTTGTAATGAATAAACTCAAAAACTACTGCGCCGATTTAAAAAATTTTTTCACCATTAGTAAGCTATATTCACCCTGAGATGATAGGCTATATTTGTTGATTGAAAAGATTAGGGATCCTTACTAAAACTTTAGTAACGTAACCCAAGGTGTAAAAAAAATGAAATATAAAATAAAACAACAAAAAAATATAAATAAAAAGTAAAATTATAAAAAAATCTTATGTCCACCCGTGCGACGGGCCGCTAGTCGATAATATTTTCTTAACACGAGTACATCACTATTTTTAAAGAGAACGCTTAGCATTAGACGAAGCTTATTTGACGAGGCTAGGCACACTTAGATTTAGACATAAAGCTTTGACAATAACTGAGGAAACCGGTAAGAACTAACAACCGATGCTTAAGACTGCTTTATTTCAAGTAAAAGCGACTAAACTATCTATTATAACAAATTGCAATAGAAAAAAGAAAATGGAAGATGTTTAGTTCTTCATAAGGAGGAGCTCGTGGCTACATAATAAAAGCGGCTCGGGTAGATCTTTAGGTTAACCCGCGCTTGCCTAGGTTGGTCGGTGGATGGGTGACCACCCATTACATACCGAGTTTCCTCCGTGTCTCAGGAAGCATGTTAAGCTGTTGGTCCCGGCTGTCGTTTGTAGATCTTTGACAGTCGTGACTGTTAGACAGTGGCCTGAAAGTCTGACCAAGGGGTATCGTATTACCCGGTGTTAACTGGGTTGTGGAGGTCAGATAGGTAGTCGCTCCATGTAAAATACTGGTATTCAGCTGTGTTTAGACTGAAAGGCGACCCCAATCTAGTTAGGAAAACGCCAGGATGATGGTTAGATCATATTTTAAAGATTTTTCTAAACAGTTTTGTTTATTGTATTAATTGTATAATTTTGTTTCACAATCATAACCAATCAATTCAATATCTTAAGGGTATACTATTCGGTCACACTTATTATTATCTTATCGATTACTTCACTGTTTGGTGGTGTACGTTCAAAATAAAAAAAATATATCAATTTGTCTCATCATTATCTAGCCCTGTATGGAAACAAAAAAGTAAAAAAAAAAAAAAAAAAATTTACAACTTTTAAATATAATTATATTTTTTTTACTTTTTTGTTTAGTTGAGTAATCCCCATACTACGTTTGTTAGTTTTGTGTGGAAGTATGACCGGCTAGAGTACCCTTTTTTTTTTTTTGGAACGGAAATCATCAAATAACACCTCCCGCTCTGGGCTGAGCAGGAGGGAGTGTCAGACTTTTACTGACTAAAACCCATCCATGTTCCTTCCTTTGCCCTTTGTGTTCCGGGGCCGCGGTATCTCTTTCGAACAGTCCCGCAACCCTGGAGGCTAGTTTACCCTTAAGAGTCTATCTATGGCATGGTATAAACGTGGGGGAGTCCGCCATATTGGATTAAGAGTGACGTTACTTAGCTAAGCATGCATCGTACTCCAAACTAAACATGTATGCAAATTTCAGATCAATCGGAAACCGGAACGTGGGTAAAATTTAACTTCTAATTTTTTTTTACATAGTTACATGTGAAGCTAATAAATGCATGTTAAACTTGCACTAGGTCCACTGATAACACTTGAGTAATACTTTAAACGGGGTCTATTAATAATGTGCTAACTACCCCTTGAAAGCTAACAAACATTTGGTTGTAGTGTAGCTCTTCATTGGAACACGTTAAGCGATACTTCAGCTTATCTTACCGAGCCATCGCAACTCATCGCCGACTCGTTTGGCTTTAGTTTGTGAGTGTACAGGGTTAGTGGCTTTGGACCATCATCGTTGTTAGAAATAATCGACAAAATGGAGAACCAAAAAATACAAAAAATCTAGGCGTGAGTATCCTACCATATTTTTCAAGTTCACATAACATGACATCACGCCCGTAATCCCGGAAGGATTAGGCAGAGGTGTACCTATTAGTACACCCACATTTCACCAGTTATTTTTTTCAAGTTCCATGTAATAGGAGAGCCTATTGCCATCAACCGAGTAAAAATCTAGGCTCCGTGACTGGTACTAAGAAATTCCTTATGGAAAACCCCAATAACACTTTGCCCGAACCGGGAATCGCACCCAGGACCTCGAGCTTAGCAGTCGCGCTTGTGACCATTAGATCAACGGGGCAGTTCAAGTTTGCCCTTTCTTATTTCAACTGGGGAACTGAATGTCTGACATCTCAAAAATGCATTGGATTTGAAGTATGCTACGAAAATGTTGCGGGAATAAGAAACACCTTAAAAGCGGTTTCCAACCATTATGATTGATGCTTACTTATCTTTTTGCCACGTGATTTTCAAAGTCCTGATAAGCACTACTGCCAGAAGAAAAGAAACAGATTTTGCTTCACCGGATGATAACTGAACCTATTCAGAGGCAGTGAAACACGCAATGTTTAGTCTTTTCGTGAACTAACTATCCAAATTATTACAATAAATAACTATGAAATAAACTATAAACAAACTATAAAAGGGGTCAAAAACATCCCTGTCAACGCTGTCAGCTGGTATTGTGCCCAAGAGACTGGCTGCGTTGCCACGTTGTATGGCAACACAGCCTCTGGTCAAGGTAAAAGCCAGCCCTTGGGGCCGTTTCTTGGTGGTCATGGGTCACGGGACGTGTCAACTAGGTATTTCAAAAATTCCTTGAAAGGGCTATGCACTTAAATATTGAAATTAGTTGTAAAACAAACACAAGAGGTTTTCTTTTTCTGTCTTCTGCATTAGTTTATTTATTTATTTATTATTCACAAAATCCACAGCTCTTTACAATTTTGTATTAAACTATACAAACTAATCCTACAGCCAATTACGGATTTACAATTTAATAGCTATACAAAACATTGCTGAGTACAGCGTGAATTGTAGGAGTGTGCATGAAGAGTTGCAAAAGTTTAGAGTTGTGTTTAGAGTTTGGGTGGTTTAGTTAAAACTAAACCACCCAAACTCTGAAATCACTTGAATGTGAATAAAATCTTTCCGAACCTCTTTAAAAACATCCTGCAAGCACACCTCAGCCATTTTTATAGACTCCCCGGGCTATAAAACGTTGATGACTGAAACAGTACTCGTAATCCGTACCCTCAGAAAGTAGTGGCTGCGAAACTAATTAACAAGTTCCACCAGACATCGCTTCTCCGAGATTTCGTTAGGCGAACAGCTATTTTTGTACAAAACTTCGCTTTTCCCTCAGTTTGGTAGTACTTACGCACTTTATTTTGTTAGTAGGGGAGCTAATGAATATCTGCGGTGAACGAGGAATCTATTTTGGGTAAATAGCCAACGTTATTAATCTTTATGGATGTTAAAAGGTAAACTTTTCAACCAGAGTAATGCTAACTTTTTGCTCTAGAGTAGTAAAATCAAGTTACTTAACGAGAACTTGGGCTTAGCGGTCTCAAGCTCGAATGCTGTGCTGATGGTTCAATTCTCAGGTCAGGCAAAGGGTTTATGGGTTTTATTTCAATCCAGATTTTATCATTAGCAGCCATGGGGTCTGAATTTGTGCTCGCGGTTGATGGCAATACGCTAGTCCCTTATTACAAGAGAAGGGTAAACCCTTTTGTTTTGATTCATTCAGTTTTTTTGTCACCGACTTCTGAAGCTAAAGTTATTTTTCACTTTTTTTGTGTTTTTGAAGTCGGTTTTTTTTTTGCAAAAAAGTTTTTTTATTTTTCCATTTTTGTTGTTATATCCTATACAAATATTTGCTATGCATTTAATTTACATTGTTAATAACAATACATTTCATGGTAATAGGCTTATCCCCAATAAAATGGAACTTAACATAAACTGTCAAAATCTGGCTGTACTGTACACATCTATGTACACCCTCAGAGGATACAGGCGTTATGTTATGTTACGATATTGTATAAACAATAAACATTCAAGCGATTGCAGCAATCACGGCAGATTTGCTGTCTATTATTTAAGAGTTCCATTGTTTATCTCCGAATATCAGCATCAGATCTTTACCAAATTTAAACGGGACCACTGCGAAATAATATGCTTCTAAGCAAAAAAAGAATCATCAAAATCGGTTCACAATTGGCGAAGATATCGCTGAACATAAACACAAAAAATGAAAAAAAAAAAACAGTCTACTTGATAACCTCCTCCTTTTGGAAGTCGGTTAAAAATTAAATGGGATCCCAGTACACTAACTTCACATTGAAGTGTCAGCAAATTCAATAAAAGGCGAAAAGGTCAATTCTAACATCATTTTGATCGCATAGTGGGCGGACGTATTACTTTGCGTCATAAAATAGATATAGTATTTTAGGAAATATTACTTCCCTGTTGCAATCGGATTTTGTAAACAATTTCATGGGTTTTACTTTTTTGCACGTTACCCCAATAAAAGTAGCCTAAGTTACTACTTACAACAGTCCCTCCAAAATTGACCCAGCCGTTTCGGAGATCAGCTGAAACAAACAGACTGATAGACAAAAATAAAGTAGACGAACAGTTTCTGTTATATTTAACCGTCAGCAGATGTCCTCATGTTCTCGTTGGTCTATTTTGACTGTTTGCTATTTTGACGGTTTGCCATTTTGACGGATTGCGATTTTCATGAATTTGACCGATTGCAAATTTGACCATATGCGACGAAACGCTCAAATCGGTTGTATTTTTTTTTTTCTTTTTTATTTTGTTACCTCAGATCTCCGTCATTTGTAAACCGATTTGAAAAATTCTCTTTTCATCTGAAAGGATATGCTTCCCGATTGGTCCCATAGAAATTTCATCAAAATCGGTTTAGGAATTTGGTTGTTTTCCTCACGTTAATTGTCACATCACGCGACGTCGCGTGCTGGCGCTCTGATGTTCATCACGCGACGTCGCGTGATACTTGATAGTTAAATTTGACACACTTCCCGATTTCTGATTGAGCTGAAATATTGCACGCATGTGTATATTGCGAGACAATGCAATATTATGATGGCATGGAGCTGATCTGATGATGGAGCTGGAAGGTGGCCATACGAACTCTGTAATAAAACGACGCAACGCCGTCGAGTTTGGATTCGTTTGATTTGTCTTGACAAGTACTGTAGTCCTAAATGGTAACCAGGGTCTGATGATGGAGCTGGAAGGTGGCCATAGGAACTCTATTAAAACGACATAACCCCATCGAGTTTTGGTTCGTATAATTCATCTTGTCGAGTACCTACTTTGTCTCTAGATGGTACCCAGGGGCTGGGTCAGGGTCTATAAAGGGTGTAACAAGACCCTTAACGAAGCCAAAAGGCACTTGTTCTCCCCGTCGTTGCGATCTTTTTTTTTACTAGACCATACCTGGGAACCTTCTAGTTACGGAGATATTGGGGGTCAAAGTTCCAACTTTTTTAAAAGTTTTTATTTTATAAATACATGTTTCAATGTAAGATTTTTACTTTAAACACCTCCACGACCCCCATACTATTCAATCCATCCATCAGCACAATGTTTTGAATGCGTTACATTGAGTCCTACCGTAAACTGTGATTTTTCACCCCAAAAAGTTACTTAGTTTGATGTCCAGAATGCTTGGTTGACGGCTTCGTTAAGGGTCTTGTTACACCCTGTATAATGTAAATAGTAGATATACTTCCTAAATATGTTACGTCAGATATATTAATAAATACATTTACACTTTGAGGTCCAAAAATACCACCTCATTACCGCTAACGTCTTAGCAAATAAATTGTGCTGCAATATTTAAGATGAACTCGCAAAGTTTGCGACAACTTGCAGTTTTATTCAAACAAGTTACTGCTGAAAGTGTGTTTAACTTATGATTGGGATCCGTACCTCTTTTAAGGTGCTCTCGGAAAGAATGTTGAGGATAAGAATATTTGGCCAGAATATTTTTATTGTAATGTGAGCCTGACAACGAGATCGAGAGGAGGAGCATGGAGCGAATAATAATAGCCACACGGCTCGATCTTTAAGTTCAGCCGCGCTTGTTAAGGTCGGTCTGTGGATGGGTGACCATCAGTTTCATATCGAGTTTCCTCCGTGCCTTGGAAAGCAAGATAAGCCGTTGATCTCGGCTGTCATTGGTAGATCTTTGACAGTCGTTCGTTACACGTAGTCAGTGGTCCGAAAGTCTGGCAACCAGTCTTACCAAGGGGTATCGTTTTACCCAGCCAGTACTAACTGGGTTGTGGAGGTTATTTAGGTAGTCGCTCCATGTAAAATACTGGTATTCAGCTGCATTCGGTTAGACTGGAAACTGCTCCCAACAAAGTTGGGAAAAGTCCAGGCAGATAATGATGTGAGTCTGACTACGCATGGTCAGTCTGCTTTTTAAAGAAAGAGCTATTATAGCTTTGAGTTGACTTGTACAAAGTAACGGCACCCATGCATCACTCATGGTGCATCAGCAGAAAAAACTTTTTGGGCCTTTTTTTATTGTTTTTCGTATGGCACCGCTCTGGGCTGAGCAGGAGGGAGTGTCGGACTTTTATTTACTGACTAAAACCTATCCATGTTCCTTCTTTTGCCCTTTGTGTTCCAGGGCCGTGGTATCTCTTTCGAACAGTCCCGCAACCCTGGCAGGCATCGGTCCTTACGGACCCCTTCCTGTAACTTTTTGGGCCTCTGTGTGTGATTATATGGTTAAAAAAATTTATTAGTGTTAAACTGGCTTAATAGAGTAGAGTCCAGTGGTGGCGGCAGCGACTTACGAACAGTAAGTCGTGGGTTCGAACCCAGGCAGGCGCATTACTTAGTGTAATTTCAATTCATCACCACTACTCTCATAAACGGTGAAGGAAAACATTGTGAGGAAACCGGTATGACCTGGAACCAAAAAATTCGAAGACATGTGACATCTACCAACCCGCACTGGACCCACGCGCACGTGGTGGATAGCCCATTCCCTCTCATAGAGAGGTGGCTGTGTGTCTCAGCAGTGGGAACATTAAAGGCTGATTAGGCTAAACTGGCTTAATATTCATTCAATTTCAATTCATAAAACAGTAAGTCTGGAATGTCCACACTACCAATCCACCGCCATATTCATCTCAGTTGCATTCCTTTTAGACTCGTCTAAAGTTAAATAAAGTTTGTTCAAGATGCATGTGTTTGTCGCAAGTCGCAGCGACTGATGATGTGTGTGGCTTCATACTCATAAACCAAGTTACAACTTAAATTTTAAACACGCTCGTAACACCAACTTAAAATTAAGTTCAAGTTTTGATGAAGTTTCATAAGTTTAGTTAGTGCGAATACTTTTGGATTACGTGTTAAGTAAGCACAAGTTGGAGTTAAGTTTTAAAGACTTCACTTTTAGGTGTTAATATTTAATTCATGGTGTTTCTAGATTGAACTAGTAAAAAAAAGCAAAGCTAGACAGACAAGAGATTCAAATAAATAATAGTAATATTTAACAGCTTTCTGGTCAACGTCATTATATACATAAATATCAGTTTTCAGAATTCATTCTCGCTATTAAAAAAAATCTTTAACAAGTATTTAGTAAATACTTAAATCTAAAGCCAAATCTATCTTATCTATTCAGCAATATTTGTTCATATTAATAATACTAACTTTTATTGTCCAGCTGGTGCAAAGGCATCTTCTTATGCAAGGATGTCATCCATGTCATGAGTAAGTGTCGTCTAGTGATCCTCTGACTAGACGGGTGTTGTGTCTGTGTCTGGTGGGTTACTGCCCGACAATGTTGGGTTTTTCTCGCAAATCGCAGGTAATAATAGCGTGATTCAGAGTTTTGATGTTAGTCCTTCATTTGTGTCCTAGCTGGCGCTGTAGTACTTGTTGTAATGCCGTTACGAGCATTGTTCACCACGGTTGCTCAAGGGAGCTTGGCGATTTTGGAATTTTCTTAATTATTAGTGTGTCTCCTCACGATGTATTCTATAATCATTTTATGTACTAGTTAGTTCATACAAGGTGTAAAGGAACCCCTCACAAAGCCGTCAACCAAAAATTCTGTACATCAAACTAAGTAACTCTACGCAATAAACACGGTTTACGTTAGAAATTAATGTAACGCACTCAAATCATAGTGCTGATGGATACATTGAATAGTCATGGAGGTATTTAAAGTAAAGCTTTAACATTAAATACTTATACATAAAAAAAAAACACTTGTAAAGGGGTTTTATCACCCATTAAGAATTGAAAAAAAAAACCACAATTGTACTTGCCCGGATCTGAACCCAATAAACAATCGCCCACCCCGCACTTGTCATGAGAGGCAAGACTTTAACCACTGCGCCGTCACAATCTATGCCTAAAGCATGAAAAAAAAATAGGAGGGCCAAGATCCATCTAGATCTTAATCTTTATTCCACCACAGACCCTGAATTCCTCAAACGGAGCCATCAAAAAGTGCAGACGTAGAAAAGGCCTAAATGAAAAAAAAACGGTTATTTTTCACCAAATTTTACGGTGGTGGGTTTTAGTCATCAAATTTTAATAGCTTTAATCTTTGCAAGGTGTCAGCGGAAATTTTAATTATGTCACTCGAAAAAATGCCGATGGCGATGATGACTGTGGAGACACATAGGAAGGGGAAAGCAGAAGGCCTACATGACTTTGTTCTTGAAATAATTGTTACAGATTTCGTAGCGATTGTTCGGACCTCCGGAAAATAAACCTTTGGGCCTATTAGGTGGCCAAGTTATTTGCGGATAAAAGAAAAAAAAACACTATTATGGTTAGGTCAAAATTAGTTGCTCGACCATCGTTTATTGTTGTGTTTTTGTATTAAAGAAACCTCTAAGTTTGACTAATATATACAGGGTGTAAGTGTAAAAAAAGTTGGAACCAGTTGTTGAAACCAGTGGTTTGGTTTCAGTTATAGAACGTAAATTCCATGAAAAATAACGACATTTTTTTTAAAGTAAAATCTCCATTTTTCCTCAAAAGTATTTTACGCTATGCGCAAGCGCGGGGATATTGTGTTTTTATTAGAATGTTGTGTAGGTAGGTAAGATGGGTGCTAAACTTTGAAATGATTACGTCACTCAGGCGCATATATCCATGAATTTAAGGACGGTGTCGGAGAGAAATTTTTAAAATTTTTGAATGAAAAAAACGTTTATTTATTTTTAAATTTGGATATTTTTTTTATACTTAAGCCAAGTACCTATGGTTTTAGTGACAACGGCGTTTACCCTTACACCCTGAATAAATCCGTCAGCGATAACATAAAATCACGCCTGTAATTACCGAAGGTATAGGCAGCCTACATTTCACCAGTTATGTTTTTAACTCCCATGTAATATGGGGCGAGCCTATTGCATTCAACCGGACAAAAATCCAGACTCCGTGGCTACGACTGAGAAATTCCTGACAGAAAAACGCAATAACACTTTGCACGATCTGGGAATCGAACCCAGGACCTCATGCTCGCCTGCCCGGGGCTGCGGGACTGTTCGAAAGAGATACCGTGGCCCCGGAACACAAAGGGCGATGAAGGAACATGGATGGGTTTTAGTCAGTAAAAGTCTGACACTCCCTCCTGCTCAGCCCAGAGCGGGAGGAGTCATTTGATGATTTCCCATCCGAAAAAAAAAAAAAAAAAGGACCTCATGCTCAGTAGTCGCACTTGTGACCAAACGTCGTTTACGGAAACCTCGTTGGTCGAGTGACCAACGTTTAGAATTAACTGACAAATGTGATCCGGAACACAAAGTAATCTAAATTTTTTTGGAGTCCTTTTAGTGTTATAGTCTGAATCACAACTAGAGGTTTTTATTATTCTTTGAAAACCTTCCACGTATTTCTCTTTTCAAGAACTCAGAAGAACGTTCCCCAGTTTTACTTGAACTTTTGTCCTTTTCTTGCTAGTGGCAGCCTAATTGGAATTATCTCGGTGAAAATTCGAAGCTTTGAATAATGAGTCCCTATAACGAGCGAACTAAGAGGATTGCCTTTCCGCCTTTAGTCTTTTAACTGTTTTTATACAATTGTAGGCTTCCTAGTTGGGAGTCGGAGTGATATTAGTCGAGAATGTTTTAGGTGTTAAGTGTTAGTTTAGTTTAATTTAATAATGAGTGTAAAAGTACCCTTATTAACGAAGCCGAAAGCCACTTGCTCTCCCCGTCATTGCAATATTTTCTTTTGTTCTAGACCATACCTGGGAACCTTCTAGTTACGGAGAAATTGGGGGTCAACGTTTCCACTTTTTCACAAGTTTTTTTATATAGACAAGTTTTTGATGTTACAACTTTACTTTATATACCTCTAGGACCCCTGTACTATTCCATGCATCCATTAACACAATGTTTTGAGTGCGTTACGTTGAGTCCTACCGTAAACCGTGAATTTTCACCCCAAAAAACAAAGTACCAGCAATAATTTTTGCGTAGAGTTACTTAGTTTCTCGTACAGAATGCTTGGCATGGTGAAGGGTTCGTTCCGTTTACACTTTGTTCACGCCTGTTGTCCCCTTACAGAGAACTGTATCTAATAGTACCTACCCCCACATTTCGACAGTTTTGTTTAAGTCTCATGTAATGGAGGGCGAGCCTTTAATCTTGTCCATCAACCAGACACGAATCAAGACTTCACTGCTGCTACTGAAAACTTCCTGATGGGAAAACACAACATCAGTTTGCCCGACCTGGGTATCGAACCCCATACCTAGTCCTCGGCTCTAACGCTTGGTTCTACTAGACCTAAGAAGATGAGACGGATATAAAAAATAAAAAAAAAACAAAATTCTTGGTTCATCAAGTATCTATACATTTTTATTTTATTTTTATTTAGAGCATGCTATACTTAAAAATATAATATTATAATAATATCTTTACTTAAAATTCTCAACGTTTCATATCCCTCTTAATATTTGTCCTGAAATTCAATATTCCTTGGAGATCAGGTTTCCTCATGAGAAACCTGGTGGCGGACCCACTGGTGCAGATCTCGATGAAGTCAGGGTTCCACCACTCCCTGAAGTGTTTATACCAGGAGCGCTTGGCGGCATCTTCGTTGAGGAGCTTGCAGAGACGACATACATCTGGATCGGCGGGGTTCTTTACGTAGCTGTAGTAGTTGTTCCACCTAAAAATTGATAGTCAAGTCATACTGAACTTCGAGGTTTTTAAAAATATCGATATACTGTTCATAAAGTTTTAATAACCATTTGCGTGAGGGACGCCATGATGACTTATTTAACCCTATAGGTACTACCCGATAGGTTAGGTTGAAAAAAAAAATGTAAAAGCTTACAATTTTCACGCCAAAAATCCGCCATTTTCTTTTTTTAAAAGCACCTTACGAACACACTAAAACACTTGAGTTTTTGAGACAGTTCTAATGATACCGTAGTCGTCGAAATACATCCAGCCATTTCGAACATACCAGGTAATCATGAAATGCACATAGAAACATACAAGATACGCGCGAAAAACATAACCCTTCCTTGGCAATTGGGTAAAAAAGGTACAGAAATAATCATCATCATGTGCATAGCATTTTCCAACTGGGGTCGGTCCAGTCTAACCGGATGCAGCAGGATACCAGTATTTTACATGGAGCGACTGGCTATCTGACCTCCATAAGCCAGTTAGAAATGAAATAATACCTGAAATAATCCTGATAGACATTAGGATTCCTGATCGCTTTCATCATCTCTTTGACTACTTGTGTGGCATTCAGTTCATAGGCGTTGATGTAGGATCCAGGGGGGAGGAACCTAGAACAGAAAGACGTATGCACCGAGTTCAGTGACGGTTGACCAGTTTTCAACTTTATTACTTAGAGCATAAAGGTGAAAAATGGCAGATCGTCAGTGCACTCGGTAGTACAGTCATGAGCACCATTATGTATCCACGTTCCTAAATTTAAAAGCAATTTTCGCGAGGAATAGCTACTGTAACTTGGAGATAGGATTACTTTTATAAAAATATGAGTTCCAGAATACTATGTTCCTAAGGACATTACATTTTAACCAGAAAAGTAGGAGAAAAATACTTTTAAAAGTTGTTAAGTGTTTACATATTGGTGCTCGTGTCTGTACATCGTTTTAGAGTGTTTTTAATTGCTTAGTGTAACTGAGACATCATAACATAATTAAAGAGCCATGTATCTAAGTTTGCCGACAATTTTGTACAGTTCCCTCGCAAGCGACTTACTACTTTCGCCAAAACCTCCCAGTAAAATGAACTTAACAATTTTATTTACTACTAGCGACCCGCCCCGGCTTCGCACGGGTGCAATGTTGTACATATAAACGTTCCTCTTGAATCACTTTATCTATTTAAAAAATCGCATCAAAATCTGTTGCGTAGTTTTAAAGATCTAAGCATACATAGGGACAGACAGCGGGAAGCGACTTTGTTTTATACTACGAGTATGTAGTGATTAGGGACTTTTATACAGATGTACACGCCAGTCCCATCGGATCTTATAATGTAAATCGTAACAACACAAGCTTCATTATATTATAAGCAGCTCCGGAGCTAGGTGACGACGAAATACATGGTGTAAACAGCCCTCCGCAAACTGATGGGGAGAATTGTTGGATTTTTGATTTTAGCCATATTACTTAGATAGATGGAGTGCTGCATACAGGAAATGTAATTTTACATTGAAATAAAGGAAAAAAACTGAAAAAAATAACTTTAAAAAAAACCGGAGGAAAATTCCGGTGGAATATGATTCAAAATAAGGAGCTGAATGCGGGGTCAGTTTGTGGAGGGCTATCCCTTACACCCTGTATGATGGATCTTGCAAAAATCGTAAGCATGCATGCTCTCTAAGTAAATCCTCTCTTGCAGAAACTTAACAATGGTTAAAACTATAATATTATTATCACATTGATCTTAAACACTGTTTTAAACTTTCACGGTTTACTCGTACAACTACACATAAAAGGTGATAGTGGATAAGCCTGATTGTCCGTTCCTGGGGCACTGGACCCGTATGCACAGCTGCAGGTCTGGTGCAGCGGGAAGCGGACTTAGTTATAGGTATAGGTTTTTAAATTAGTTTATTTTACTTTACTTTATTTTAATGAGAAATTTATTTTAATTTAATTTATTTTAATTTATATGGCAAATTTTACTAACATAGTTGATAAGTGGTACTAACAACAATATGAATCATTTGTGTTCGATTTAAATAAATAAGTAATTAAAAATAAATAAACTGTCACTTACGGGATATCTTCCGTGATTGTCTTTTATTTTGAGCTCCCGATATTTCGAATATCGGGAGCTCAAAATAAAAGAAACACGGAAGATATCCCGACAATTTATGTGCACATTGATTTTATAGCAAAGGTAGACCTTAACATGCGGTAAGGGAATTGTGTTATTTCAAAAACCAATATAAAAATTAAAAAATGGAATTGCTATGTGTACATTATTTACATACTATAAATAGACAATCATTAACATTAAAATGGGATATTTATATACGGACAAACACGGGTGATGAGTTTATCTGTGATCATGGTGCTTGCAACAGTGCCGAAATATCGGGAACTCAAAAGACATATGGTAAATATCTCGTATAGTGTAAGTGATCATGTTAGTTTAAATAAATTAGTATATAGTTAAAGTTAATAAAGTAGAGTAAGTTAGTTAGTTAATTTATTTAGTTTATTTTTTTTTTAGTTTTTAAGTTTATTTTAAGTTAGTTACTTTAGGTTATTTTAATTTATAAATGTAAGTAATATTTAGCTCATTAACTTACACTAAATATATTAGTATAACTATTTATACTAATATATTTAGTGTAATTATTTAGTGTATAAGTCTATACTTATAATACTAATAAAAATATGTAAAAGTAAAAAAAGGAAAAAGCAATTACAGAGCGTCAAAAATTGTGAATGATATGTAATTAATTATTCTAACCTGGAATAATCTGCTCCACCGTACACTATAGGAACAGCATAATTGTTCAAAGGATACATAACTTTCTCAGTCACATAATCGGCACATACTGAATTCTCAAAAGCTAGGTAGAAGTAATAGTCATTTTTAAGCAAGTAAAAACACTCTTCAATCCGGTCCTTTGGACATTTCTTTTTTCCACAATAACCATAGATGTCCACTGTCAAATTATATTTCGCCAAAGCCTTTTGTATCCTTAGAGTAACATTGTTTCTTCCACCTCCTCCATGACAATTGGAGACGAACCAAGCTGCTGCCTTTGTTTTCTGTCCAAGTTCCTTCTTGATCCTTAGAGGTGTGGGCTTCATTGGAGAAATCCAGCTCATATTGATCTTAGGACCAACATAATTGCCCTCCTTGTCTACAATGCTAAAGTAACCCCATTCGAGATCAGAATCCAGTCTGTACGTCCATGACAAGTTGTAAAACTCATCATAAAAGGCATCGCATACTGGAAATCTCATTGCTGATTCGGATGCCATGAATATAAATTTTTGATAGGGTTCTCTTATCACGGTTGGTCCATCCCAGTAGTTCTCCACGTCAAACAGTATAGCATCGAAATTGCGAATATCGTTAAGCACATTTCTGTGGGTCGTCAAATAGCAGTTAAAGTAGGTACAGTTGTTTTCAATGAAAGGTTTCTGACCGCTCCCATACATCGGTGACATATAGTGCAAAAATGCACCCGTGTATTTCAGCACGAATTTTAGATCACTATCAAATCTCTCGAGTTTTTTATACGCTTTAAGATAAGTAGTGTAATTATGCTGTTTTTTAGACAGCATTAATTTTTGCTTTTTCGTCATATATAGTGGGCTTGTAAACACATATTCTATATCGATTTCTGTTGTCACGGGCGTTAGTGATATTCTTAAATATTGAAAGAAAAGGAATGCGTAACCGCATAATATTAATATCTTCACTGGTTTAGACATGATTGTGATGGGAAAAGTAGGAAACGAGAATACTTAAAGGATTGAATGTTTACTGAAGAACACAATGTGTGTAAACTTCCACGGAGAAATTCGAGGAAAAATGTTTAACGGACGTCAATTATGAGACGTATCTCTTTAGGATGTTTAAACAAAAATGTGTTTCGCATTGTGAAATCTACGTACTAAAAACGTCGGTCAGAAAACGAAATATGCTGGAAATTATACTAAATAGAACATTAAATATGAAAATGTCTTTGTTTGCGCTAGCGCGCGTGTGGTGGACTGGTGGTCTCGACGTTCGGTATGCAAATGACTATAAATAGACGAGTGGCGCCCCCAGTTGCGGTGGCCGTGCCGAGATTTATTTTAGCTGTGAAATGTGATACGTACCGCGTACGTACGACTTTCGTCAAGAGAATAAAATTTTAAAACATTCTCGTTTTGTGCAATAGCGTTGTTGGACAAAACCGGAGGTAAACTTCTAGTTTATTATGAAAATATTTGGATCAGTTTTATTTTTGTGAGATCATAAGTTTTTGCCATATCGTGTTTTGGAGAGTTACCTATGCCCAAATGATTATACTTAAAAATACAAGGGAAATCTGAGTTCAATACAAACCTAAACTCAGGGCTTTTTCCAATGGGAGTAGGTAGAAACAAAATAACGCCTTTTTTTTTGGTAATGGCATCTCGCAGTTCAGCCTATGAGGCTGGCCGGCTGCTGCTTAACCGGTCTAATCCTGTGGATGCCTTGAATTTAAGGCCTCCAGCCAGGGGCAAATGAACTTAAATATTAAGCGACCACTCGCTAAAGGCACCCCCTGTCGGGTACGAGCCTCGGCTTAGGGCGTCGCTGGGGAGGACAGCAAGGGGACAGGCTGGATCGGATTTAGGAGCTGGTTTATTGCTAATGGCTCAGCATCGCGGGCTGGCTCTTGCAAGGGTCAGGGTCAAAAGAACGCCAGCTACTGCGATCCTTAAATACTCCTTTTACTTCGTCCGTCAACTAAGCATTATGTACATCAAACTAAGTAACTTTGTGCAAAAATTATTACTAGGAAACGATCTTTTTTTTTGGGATGAAATATCACGTTTTACGGTAGGACTCAATGAAACGGACTCAAAACATAGTGCTGATGGATGGACGGAATAATACGGGGGTCGTGGAGGTGTTTAAAGTAAAAATCTTACGTTAACATGTATTTAAAAAAAAACTTGTGAAAATGTTGGAACTTTGACCCCCAATATCTCCGTAACTAGAAGGTTCCCAGGTATGGTCTAGAACAAAAAGATGATCGCAATGATGGGGAAAACAAGTGCCTTTCGGCTTCTTTTAGGGTCTTGTTACACCCTTTATAAACATAAAACACCTACATAAATCAATTCCCATTCAATCTTAGTCGCTTTGATGTCGACAACTTCAGCCGACCATGATCCCGGTTCCCGTGACAAGTTGTCCCGGGATTTGCATAACACTGTCCGATTCCGGGACTGCTTAACATTACAATCTGCTCCTCCTTAGTTGTTGTATTGTTTGAAGTCATTTGTTATTTGATTTTTCGGATATGAAATTGCAAAATATAAATCTTGAATGTTTAAAATTATTTAGAACAGCGTCTTCTCGCAATGAGATTTTCGAATTTCATATCAATATATAATATAACAATACTAGCTTTTTCCTGTGGCTTACTATGTGGCGCCGGAACGTACTACCGGGATTTTTGGATGTGATCTTGTGTCCAAGTACTGGGCACAGCAGAAGAAGTAACGGGCACGGTGTGGGCACATATCTTATATGAAACACGCAATTGATAGCGCGAATCATATGCGACATCCACTCATCCAGGTTGTGTCACTCATTAATTTAAATAACCTAAAGTAACTAACTTATGAATAAACTTAAAAAATGGCGTCAAAATACTCCTCAACGCAGTCAACTGGTAATGTGCCCAAGAGACTGGCGGCGTTGCAACGTTGTATGGCAATGCTAAGCCTTTGGTCAAGGTAAAAGCCAGCCCTTGGGTCACAGGAAGTGTCAAATAAGCGTTTTGAAATGTCCTTGAAAAGGCAATAATTATGTATGTAAAATTTGTGAAAGGCGTGATTCACATGAATGACTCAGGTCTGGACAATGGATTACAAAGATTTTGTTGACTTGGGTGGACAAAGCGTTTTCTACCCACGACCTAACCTCTCCGTTGCCATTTACGTTAAATATTTTGAACCAATTTAAGGGGGAGAGTTACCATGCAAGCCAGGTGGCAGTGAAATTTGCAGTGTTAGAAACTGTCATCGATCAGATCACTAACTTTTGTACGTCTCCACCACAGTCCTGTTCAAACACCGTTACAGAATTAAACTAGTTATAGGTATTGAAAATGGTTATAAAATTAAAACAAACTACGCTAGTAAGCATTTTTTTTTAAATAAACGTTGACCCACACTAGAAATGTCTGTCGTATTGTGGGTGCGTATACAAACATTTAAACTCACATACATAAACAGCCAGACCCGGAACAAGTACCTGTAGATCATACAAATATTTGTTCCGTGCAGGGATCGAACCCGCGACACGCAGCGCAGAAGTCAATCGCTCAGCCACTGCGCCAACCGTTGAGGAGTTCCTCCGTGAGAAGACGATCCTAGCTGCAGGATGAGGTCATGATAAAAATCATATGTATGCATTTAGCTCCGCTTCTTTGGTCCCTCGTACACGGATGAACTGATTTGGATAAATTATACATCCGCGTCTTTAGATAGGTATTGGTGACTGGAAATTGAATAAAAAAAAATAATACGACGGAATTCGGACGCCATATTGTGAGGTTCGATTTTTTCCAATCCCTATTTTAATTTTACTTTAGTATAAAAAGACTATCGGCCAATTATATGTGTTAGTTAAAGAAGGCAAATTGTAAACAAAATTGGAAAGTCTGCCAAGCCGTGGGACAGAGTATGCTGCGATGAAAAAAAAAAAGTTAAAGGTTATAGACAAAATTCAAACACTCTGCACACAAAAGGTTTTCCTTCTCAATAGCATAGAAGCGGATTTAGCAATTCAGTGGGACAATATCAGGCTGGTTACTTTTATACCCTGGTAAAGTAATAAAACTGCGGTGTCGTGTTAACGGCGGACTATGATCCGGGATTGCGTGACATCTTGTCCCGGAATTTGCATAACAGAGTGTCCTCTATCCCGGGACGTGGTACGTTCTTCAACAACACAATATGCTGATTGTTTGTTGAG
The DNA here is from genome assembly GCA_947578425.1 of Eugnorisma glareosa. Classification (NCBI taxonomy): domain Eukaryota; kingdom Metazoa; phylum Arthropoda; class Insecta; order Lepidoptera; family Noctuidae; genus Eugnorisma; species Eugnorisma glareosa. The sequence continues at coordinate 8,663,430 of OX387960.1, read as the reverse complement.
GGTTAATTTTATTTACGTTTTGCTTTTATGTTTTATAATAGGCTTTAATCTTAGAGCTTGTGGAGATTATTTTCTTTGCAGATGTTGTGTGATATGATTTTATATTGATATAATTATGCAAAATCGAATTTCGTCATTTGCGATTTTTGTACGGTTTGTATTCGATATTTTCATTTTTATTTATTCGTCTTTGTTTAAACAGATACTGGCTGCACTTACAGTTCGCCACAAAACGTGAGCAAGCCAACAGCATAATATCAGCTAAACAATTATTGTATGCAATAATTAAGCATAACTTTACTGCTACTCGTAAACATATCTAGATCTGGTTCCTGACCCTGAACAATCAGGGCGTTTAACCAAAATCAACTTATTGTTATTTAATAACATAACGCTACTGTTTAGTGTTTGCCTGTTCAAGACGAGGACAAGCTGTATAAGCGTTTTTGTCCAGGAAATTCGTGATAATTCGATAAATAATTTAGAAATATTTTTTCTGCCAAATATTAACCCATCCACACCCTGTACAACCCAAACCAGAAAACAGCGCCGATCTTCACGAAAAAAATCGAAGTCCCAAAACTTTTGCCCTCAAAAGCCGAAAGCCGCTAGATATTAGCAAAAAGTCATTAAAAGTAAGGGCGGTGTTCATCATACCGGCTTCAAAGTAAGTATTAAACGGTAAGTTGGGATCTTAAGTTAAAAAGTTCATTCATTTAACGGTCGTATGCGTTCGTGGGGCGGTCGCTGAATTTCAAATTTTAACACGTATAAATAAATGTTATGGGCCGGTTTTTATGAGGTACAGTGTACGGCTTGGTGTTGTTTTCTTGGAGATAGAATTAAAGAAGAGATCTTTGATCAGAAGTGGGATAAGTTAAGTATTTTATGTAATTAAATGAAAGAAATTTGTCATTTGTCGATGTTTTTCTTTGTTTTCAAACTATTCGTTGCTTGAGTCACTATTTTTGTCGTAGTATATTATTGATGTAGTGTAGTATATTGTTAATGGTGTATTGTTCTACTAAAATAGTGTGTAGAGGAAAATGTGACTGAGACTTTTCCGGAGTCAAGAAAAGGAAAACGTGTGCGCTTTTGGGTGTTAGTGTGTAAGGCATCAACGGATTTCTTATAAGCCAATGCGACGTAAGATCCGCTTCACTGCCCGAACGCGCGGATGAGCGGACCTACCAGTCTCTCCGCGCGGATAAGTTTTTTTTGTTGTGTGCCGCACGGAGAGGCGGTTAGCGCCACTCGTCCGCTTGACACACAAAAACGCGCAGTTAGCAGCAAAAATAAAAACCATAACTTTACGATCTTTATTTCTTCTTCTTATCTTCTTCAACCTTTGGCTCAACCGAAGGATCATTCCCACTAGTTCTACTATACAGTTCTACGGTGGGATGCTGAATGCAGGTCTCTTCCAAACCTCACCACTTTTGGCGGTTTTGTGTCATGGCCATCCAGTTTCTTCCTCACTTATATGAGATCGTCTGTTCACCTAGTCGGTTGTCTTCCCGTTTTCCTCCGTCCCGTCCGTGGTCACCACTGTTTACGCATGATGTTGACGACGTGCTTATTTGCTATCACCAAAACCGTAGGCGTTCCGTTCTTTGGGCACCTACCTACACGTCATGACTCAAAGTTGTGACATCATCTTCGGACAGCCAATGAGAGGACCTCAAGGGTTGCCATCGAAGAAGCACCAATAGGAGCAGTAGAAGATTCCCGAATTCTTCTCCATGGAACGTTAACCGCTCGGGTTGGGTTCCACCATGTTCTTTATATAAATACTACAAATTTTGAACGAAACTACATGAAACCTTACGACTATTATGTGCAAAAGTTTGGACGGATGGATGTTTGTTAAAACAAGCATTCTGTACATCAAACTAAGTTATTCTTTTTTATTATTTATTTTTTTGCTCATTTATTTATTGTTGTTAAAATTTTACTTTTCTTACTAACTGGGAAATGATTTTTGTTTTTGGGGTGGAAAATCACTCAAAACACAGTGCTGCAGTGATGGATGCGAATAGTACGGGGGTCGTAGAGGTATTCAAAGTAAAGTAATAAATAATCCCCCAATATCTCCGTAACCAGAAGGTTCCCAGGTATGGTCTAGCTAGAACAACAAAATTATCGCAATGACAGGGAGAACAAGTACTTTTCGGCTTCGTTAAGGGTATTTTTACACCCGTTATAATGAATAGCTCGATTAAAACTAACTATTCAATTGTCTGTTACAGCAAAACTTAACCACTAACGAAATAATTAAAATAAAACACATCAAAACGATTATAACAAATTGACCAATAAAATTTAAACAGGCAATCTCAAAAGTTACTTTAAAGGCATACAATGGTCTAAAAGTAAAGTTTCTCAAAGGCTCGAAAACTCTTTAATTCATTTATTCAACTCTAAACTTGGTTTCCGCGCCATCAGTTTATCCTATTACCGATTATTAAATCTAACTTTTGATTTTGTACTCGAGGTTTAAATTTCATTTTGGGCTGAACTTCGCTAATGTTTCGACCTCTCTGACGGTATTATTTCTATGTAATTACCACTTTAGGTGAGTTTTGTGGTGATCCGAGGATTTATGTAATACTTTTTACCCGACTATGGCGAAGCCAAAAGGAAAATGGTCTTAGCATCTATATATATAAATGATAAATGATGATACATGATGTTTATTTAGCAAATAGGTTTTTACAAACACTTTTACACGTCATTTTTTTATTAAATTAGATGGGGCCTGTGTTTCGTACCTAACTATTCTGAGAAGAAACAGCTAAAAGAAACTCAGAGGTCATAGTCTCATTTAAAGTCCAGACATAATCTTGTTCAACTCACATGAGGACTATGCAGTTTAGTGTCTGAGATGGTCTCTTGAAGAAAGAACCACACAGATTTGAGTGGTCCTGTCCAGTCAGTGCAAGCATTTATCAGTTATCGTGTAGCTCGACAATATATGTTTGTATTTACATATCTTCCTCCATAGAGCCTAAAGTATTCATTCGGTTTTGATGAATAAGGTGTCAATCGAGTCGTTATTATGGCCCAGGTAACGTAAGCTACATTTTAACCGACTTCAACAATAGGAGGAGACCGTTTTACCTTGTAAACCCCGAATTTAATTAGTGTGTGAGTCTTCAGGTTTTTTAGTTGTAGTATACGACACAAATTCTTGTTGTTTGATTTAGGTCTAATCTGAGGTGTGAGAGTGGCTTTTTGAACTGTGGTCTAGACTTTAAATCTAGGTTGTATTTAATTATTGTCTCGTTGGTCTAGTGGTAGCAAGCGCGGCTGCTGAGCATCGGGTCCTGGGTTTGATCACTGGTTCGGGCAAAGTGTTATTTATTTAACAATTCAAGCACAGAGTAAAATCAATCAATCAAAGCATTTATTTCAAGTAGGCCAGTTACAGGCACTTTTGAATTTTCAAAACAAAGATAACAATCAAATGTAGCCATAAACACTGTGAAAGTACTGTAGTTGCCCATTCCCTAGCGTAGATCTCTATGGAGAAGAACGGGCAAGAAACTCCATGGACACTCTTTTGAATCAGCATATTGTTACAAAACCTTGGTTACATCATTCATATTAGGATGGTACATTATGTGAGAACGATGTAGCAAGATGTGCACGTTAAAAGTGCCCATAGTAAAAACAAAAACGACCATTCAAAAAAATAAAAATAACTAATCCAAATAAGCCGTGGCAACTAAGAGATGACCAGTCACAACTGACAGTCACCGGCAGTGAGCCAAGCATTTTTATCTGCGATATCGATAATCGTTCAACTTGTAATATATTATATGCTTGCTTACTAAGTGTGCGTTTAAGCATGTTTTAAATTTCGTCTCATTGAGGAGTTCAAGAATACTTTGTGGAATTTTATTATAGCATCTCAAACAGTACCCCATGAAAGATGAGTGTACTTTAGCGAGTCTGAAGCCTGGCTGAACTAATTGATGCATAATTCTAGTACTGTAATTGTGTCTGTCACCTTTTACTAAAAAGATGCAGATTTTTTCTTACGTACATTATGTTTTAGTAGATGTATTGACAATGTACCGTCATGATGTTAATGTCCTTAAACAGTTCCCTTAGAGAATCGCACCTACGAAGATTATATATATATGACTTAATGCTTTAGGCATTTTTTACCAGTCAACCTTGGGGTGATGGTTAAGGATATATGGGTTATTGGGATTTTCCATTAGGAATTTCTCCAATAGCAGCCACGGATTCTGGATTTGTGCTCGATTAATGGCAATAGGCCTGCCCCATATTACATTGGACTTTAGCATAACTGGCGAAGTGGAATGCGAAAGCTTGAGTTGTTTGTAGACATCCAGCATTTCGACTCCAACAAAGTAATCAAGTCAGAATACTGTAGATTAACCAAATAGGTAAATACTGAAAAATAGATATTACTGGGTAATAAGTATAATGAGGAGCTTGTGCCTGGCTTAATAATAACAGCCGCTCGGATCAATGTTCAAGTTAAGCCGCGCTTGCCTAGGTTGGTCTGTGGATGGGTGACCATTACATACCTAGTTTCCTCCGTGCCTCGGAAAGCACGTTAAGCCGTTGGTCCCGCTGTCATTTGTAGATCTTTGACAGTCGTTACAGGTAGTCAGTGGCCCGAAACCCTGACAACCGTGGTTTAAAAACCATGTTTTACCAATGGGTATCGTACCCACCGCTCACCCAGTACTCACTAGTTTGTGGAGGTCAGATAGGCAGTCGCTCCATATCAAATGCATCCGGTTAGACTGGAAATTGACCTAAACATAGTTGGGAAAAAACTACGCAAATGATGAAACAAAATAGGTAAATAATTCGATGCAAATATAAACTCATTGTGGTGTGTACAACCCGCATATTCTTTGTTTGACATGTATTGTTCGTTCTCGCTTAGTTGTCACTACTCATGACATTTATAGATATAATATTACCAACGCGAAACAGCCTGGTTTCATTCAGATACAAATTCAAAATCAACCGATAAATTGAGCGACTTTTGTCATTTCATTTTATTTTTGGTATATTTTTCATAACGTGTTTTCCTTCAATATTTGAACTTACTAACTACAATTTCATCCTTTTTTTTTTTTTTTACCGATTGGAAGTCATCAAATAACCCCCTCCCGCTCTGGGCTGAGCAGGAGGGAGTGTCAGACTTTTACTGACTAAAACCCATCCATGATCCTTCCTTTGCCCTTTGTGTTCCAGGGCCGCGGTATCTCTTTCGAACAGTCCCGCAACCCTGGCAGGATACAATTTCATCCTAAAGTCTTGTATGAATGTAAGAAAGTTATAACTGAATGGCTAAAAACTTTGACGTATGAGGAAACTGAGCACATTTCAGTACGAATTTGCTAATTTGACACATACGTACATAATTATACACTCAGCAACACGCACACACTCTCTCACACAAACACACACACGCTCACACGCTCACACAGGCGACCACAAACACGCATGCATAGAATAAGTTCATAGAAACTCTAAGAAACACAGTCTCAATATTGTATTAAATAAGGGAAGTAGCGAGTCAACTCCAACACAAGTATTTTTAATTACTTACTGGGGTTGTCTCAACTCATGTATAGTATGTAACTTTTGAAACACATTAAACATTTATTTATATTTAACTTATTCGCAAAAGATCCAATAGCCAGGTGGTTTTTGAAGTCCTCATAAAAATCAAAAGCCACTCGATAAAGTTGTATCTTCAGCAAAGTTCTTATAAGTGTTCTGAGGCTTAGTGTAGCGAGAAATTAAAATCTATTTTTTACATATTTAAGTGTTAATTTCGGCCAAAAAACCATTACGTAAGTAAAAAAAAAAAAACTTTATAGTTAAGGACATTTAAATAATCGGGATACTTCGATTGTCATAAAAAAACACAGAAAAATAAATAAGTGAGTAACAGAAAGCACTTAATTAAACAAAAAACCCAACCAATCCACCCGTGAAATAATATTAGATAACTTCTTCACCTTATTACGGCGACATTGTAACCATAATTTTGACTTGAAAGTCCGTCTGTCAGCACCCCTCGGATAAATCGTGAATATAAAATTATCACCTCGCGACCTGAGTCGGCGCGTTTGCTTCATTTTAATAATAAAAAAAAAAGCGCGCGTAAATGCTGGGCGCCATTTTTTTGGTCGCCTTTTTTTTTGTCCGCCATTGCAAATCTTCGTAAACTCAATTGATTCCTGTTATTAAGTTTAAAGGTTGATTTTGAATAAAATTGATTGTTATTCAGCTGACTGTAGCTATTATTTTAGTAAAATTGATTTTGGGTGACGCTTTTAAAATTGATATTTGTCGATGAATTTTTGAATTTGGTAATTTTGAGAAAGTTGCGGTTTGGCCAATATTTTTTACTCTCTACACAAAGAATTTATTTATAAGGCAATAAAAAAGTACGATGTCATGTGATAATTATGGTAGAGGATGTGTTAGTTAGTAAGCAACTTATAACATGACCAAGAATGCAATGGAGTAAGTTTGTCCTTCGAAATAAACACAAAATTCTTTAATAGTGCACACGGTATAAATCGATGATAAATGAAACACTTTTACACGTCGTCGTATGAGATTGGTGTCTGACTACTCTGAAAAGAAACAGCCGAAACAAACCCAAAGGTCATAGTCTATTTAAGGTGCACACATGAGGACTATGCAGTGTCTGAGGTGGTATTTTGAAGAAAGAACCACACAGATTTGAGTGAACCTGGGGGCCTAAAATAGCTGCTTTATCAGAATCATAATACGAATCACGTTAAAAATTTAAAACTCTTAAAATGGACTTTGTGGTCATAACCATAAAGACCATTTTAAGAATTTTAAATTTTTATTATGATTCTCATAAAGCTTTCATTTTAGGCCCTCTGTTCAGCCATTGCAAGCATTTATCAGTTATCGTGTAGCTCGACTCGTGTAACTCAAGGTGGGCTGATGCTGTCAACAACCCACCTTTACACTTTTCTCAATATTTAATTAATTAAACCATTACTAACTACAACTAATTAATAACACTAACTACTGTTATCATCAGAACTTAGCACTAAAACGTATCTTCAAAGAAATGGCTTCCTTAACATTTGGCGTTAATCCAAAAAATTAATTGGAGAAAAGCGTTAGCTCAACAGCGCTTTTAGCACTGTGAAGCGCTGTAAAGCGCTCAAGGCTCAAGTGCAAGCGTGTCGAGTGTAATTAGTGCAATCAGTGTGAATCACGTTTTAGTCAAGTGCGCTGTTGTGCCGAGTAGTTATGTCGTTACTATATGCGCATGTTCGGATTTTGGGTGAATTTTGTGCGAGTATATCGGGTGGTTCTACTTGTCGAGGTAGCTTGAGATAACCATGGGTAACGACAAAAGGCTGGTATTATATCATAAAACAATAACGTACAGGGTGGGAGGGACATCGACGCTACAACGGTAACCACTTATTTAGTACAGTCAGCATCAGAAGTAGATTAACACTACTCAAAGTTTCAAAGCAGGTTTTTTAATAAAAACTTGTTAGATATTACTCGTTACTAACTAGGTATTGAAGAGTAAGCAATATTTTAAAGATTGATCTTCTGAAACATTAAAAATAATAGCTGGAGTCCAGTACATCAAATAATTAAAATTGCGATATGTTAAGCTACTTCTGTTGCTGACCGTACATCATTCTGAACCCAATAGAAATACATATCAATACCGAAGGTTATTAGAGAACTGCGAACAGCTTATTTCAAAAGCATCTGAAAGCATGGCTTATCGAAAACTGTTTTTATAGTATTAAGGAATTAATGAACTTTAGGACAAATGGGAAAGGTGCATGACATGAAAATTAAATTTGACATTTTTATTTTTATATGCTGTTGACATATTTTGTAATTTAATTTGTTTGGTTGTAATTTGTAAGTTGATATTTAGACAATTTGTAATTTGATTATTTTTCTTTGACATCTGTAAAATTTGATAATGTAGACAGTTCTTGATTTAGTACTTTTTTATTTTCTGCCGTGGAAATAAAAAAAAATAGTTTTAAATTAGAATCATTGTGTCACAAAATTTGCATGCCGAATTTAGTAGGCGGAATATGAAGATCTATTGTGTATGTGTTATAAAATCCGTAAAATACCATATTTCAGGCAAATAAATGAATCTATCTATCTAATCACAATATTTAGTCAGTTATTTAAAAAAAAACAGCTGTTCCCTGCAGAACTATTATCTTTTTCTATTAGCTAGACTGTAAATTTTATTATGACTATGGTGTGTATGACTAATGAGTAATGACATTGATGTAATTTCGTGATGGTTTTTTATGATTGTTTTATTGATTGTGCATGTACCTAGTAGAAATACTTGCACGACTGATAAGTCGAATATAGTGAGACTAAAATTATTTTACCATGTTATTTATTATGTACCTATATTCTGGCAAATAAATAAATTTCATTTCATTTCATGTGGTGCCAGTAGGCCTAATGATATCTAATAAAATAAAACATAACTATTATTTATTTAGAATTATAAATTGATTCGACTAACGAACGAAGATTAGAACGTTTTAAGTGTGTTTCGCTTTGTACAGTTTAATACCTGCTGTGAATCGTGATCTTTTGTTTTTCGATGACAAGTTAGAGCAGTGACGAGCCGGGCATAAGCCCTACATGGACCCCTGGTAGCAGAAACTCTCGACATTTCACGAACTGCATTCATGTGAGAGGCTGTTAAGTACTGCGCTTTTCAGCAACACCGCTTAAATACTTATTAACAACCACGTTATGGGAGTTATTTGCTTCGAATATGTGAACGTTTTCAACATAAAGCCTCATTATGAGGTAGTACTTGCTTCTGCCGGCGGCTAATCCCAAGTGGAGATTAGAATGAGAATAACATAAAATATATCCTATCATCGAAATCCATTTAGCAGCTATGTGTTATTTTTTTGACATATCGTAGATATAATTGGCAGTGAGCGGGGCACATTGCTCGTAGAAAAAAAGGGGCCGGTCCGGCAGATGCAGCGTTGGCAGCCCACCCACAAGGTGGACTGACGACCTGGTGAGGGTTGTGGGAATCTGGTGGATGAGAACAGCGCAGAGCATCTTTGAACTAAAATGATGATGGCGATAGAAAAAAATAATACCACCAAAAATATTCTACATTTTATTCAACTATGTATGATGATAACATGAAAACCGTAATATAGACACAAACCAAATCACCTAAACGTATGAGACATTATACGTCTAAACGTATCAAACACTGATTTAAAAGTTCTAACTCTGGCCGCAGGAAAGAGAAGATCTAACAATCCTCTTTGGTAATTTTCCTTCTTTATAGGTATGACTTCTATTAAATCTTCGGGTTCTTCAGTAGTCGTTGTTGTGGTCGAAGTTGTCTTATTCTCCATTTCCTTCACGTATGTAACGTTCGGTGGAAACATCGGCGGCGGGATAGTCCTCGGCGGGATGGTCTGCGTCTTCGGGTGAAACTCCACGAACTGTGTGTGGACGTTGCTCAAGTGAAACGATTCATCGTCTTTTGGAGTCGTAACAGGTTCTGCTTCTTTATTAGGTTCTGTTGTTTCCGTTTTTACCGTTGAGCCAACTGGATCCTCGGCTAAAAGAGCCAGGCTGTTGCTGTATATATCGTGGAAGTTCACAGTTGAAGGTACGTTGTAGGCATTATAGGTGTACCCTTGCTGTTCTTCCGTTGATTCTCCATTGTTTAGTGGCTGTGGGAGATACAAATTAATGGATTACTGCAGTAATGTTTTTGTATTTTTAAACGGTTCTCTTTTGTTCTTTGAGTTTGTGAACGACTGGTTCTGAGGTCTTAAGTCACGAAGGCCGACAAAATGGAATTTTTGTCTGATGAGAAAAATACGATTTCCACTTATATCCTGAATTATTTTTACCGACTGCGTCAGAAGTCAATGAAGAAGGTAGTGTTTTTCTGAATAAAGTATCGGCAGAAAGAAATAGCTAAACATACATATAGAGCTTTATCCCAAAGAGAAACATAGGTCGAGTCACCAACATTGTAGGTTATTGAATCGTCGTTTGCTCCTCGAGGAAAGACTCTGGTTTCTGGCGGCGTTGTAGGTGTCTCCGGACCTGGTGATTCGTTATCAGTCAAAGTGTCGGATGAGTCTCCATCGCATGGAACGCTAATCTGGAAAATATAGTTCTGGTTAATTGCTGATGAAGACAGTAACTAAATTATAAAAGGTTTAAACAGCCACTTCATGAACCAAGGATTCTGTATATCAAATTAAGTAACTACGCAAACATTATTGCTGGGCAACGACTTCTTTTTGGGGTGAAAAATCATGGTTTACGGTAAGACTCATTGCATTGAATAGTACATCATAGTTCACCATAGAGGTATTTAAAGTAAAGGTATAAGATTAAAAACGTGTATTTTAAAACACTTGTGAAAAAGTTGTAACTTTGACCTTCAATGTCTTCGTAATTAGAATTGCGGCCAGTTATGAACAAAAAAATATATCGCAATGACGAGGAGAACAAGTGCCTTTACACCCATAATACTCAGCAGTGACCAATAACAAAAAAAAAAGATATATATTACGATCGAGATATTCCGTAAGCGACAGGTTATTTGTAGCTGTAAAAAGTTTAAAAAGTGTTTACAAAAAAAAAGACAAAAATAAGTCAGTGGTGCTATGAACTGGCCAACTGTCTTTGCTTCATACAGTCTTTACGACTTTACAAATCACACAGATTTCGTTATTTTAAGCAAATTATGACGCACTAAAATCATTTGCACATCTATATGTCACTAAGATACCCTAGACCATCCGATTAAAAAAACAAAATGGCTGCGAGAGTTCAATTAAATTCTAGAAATAATTTACAAACTATAAACAGACCTATAAGTCTTAATTTTTATTATTATTTTTGTTCTATTTGTAGTCATAACAACCTTACTTAAATAATTATTAAATATATGAAAGTGTATACAGTACTTATATAAAAAGACCTAAAATAATTAGGGGTATTTAAAGGGCACTTTAATTTTAAATCTCAATTTTGACATTCACACTTAAAACCATATTAAAAATAAAAGGTACTCACCAATATTAGAACTACTGCGGCAACTATACCAACTTGACGCATGTTGTATCAACGATTGTAGAACTACAACTAAATGGCACTGTTATCGTTACCCCGCGCTGACACGTACAATTGAAGTCATCCCAATTCATTGTTCTAACCATACAATGAAACTGTTTATCCAATAGGAATTAAATAGTAATCAATGTCATTGTGTATTAGTTGAAAGCAGGGGGTATTGTTGGAAATTGTTATTTTTATATTGCTCTCGCTGTCGCCCGCGGCTTCGCCCGAATGGTGATCTGGTACCAAAAGCCATCATCGGCCTTTTCCCAACTATTTTGGAGTCGGCTTCCAGTCTAACCAGATGCATACCAGTATTTCACTTGCAGCGACTGCCTATCTGACCTCCATAACCCAGTTAGTACTGGGTAATACGATACCCCTTGGTAAGACTGGTTGTCAGACTTTCGGGCCACTAATTACCTGTTAAAGCAGCAATGATGGTAATATATGGACAATACAGAAAAAGGTTGACATATCATTAAAACAAAATTATATAAAAGGAAAAAATTGTAATATATAACCTTATTGGTAAAGACTGTCAAAGATCTACAAATGACAGCCGGAACCAACGGTTTAACGACTACTCTGTTACACTATGATTTTTTTTATAATTGGAATGTGACCGCGAATAAATAAGTATTATGGAGGTGGAGACAGTGAGACTGACGTACTTACAGACAATTTTAGTATGGATGGCTCAGGAGTTAGTTTGGCGATGTGGCCGTATCGTATGTAATTGAGACCACAAATTGTAAGCGCACTAAAACTGTTATGGTGTGGTCCAGAAGCTATCCAGCCACCACAATCATTAGCTGGGCAAACCCACCATCTCCCATGACCCCACCGACATCATATGAGTCGAAACATCAAGGAGACGACTGCGGGCATAGCTCGCTTAGATGGACGTGCTATCACCGCAGCCACTTTTTGACTCCCTGTTACAAATTCTCCTGTCCCAGTCTCTTTTTCCCCTTTACTCTTTCTGGGGCATTACCCGGGCAGATGATGTGCAGAGAACATATATTATTGACATGGCAATAGATGGTCTGGAAAATCCAAAGCGCGGCGCGTTATGGATACTTAAGGGGCTTGCCAAACGCCCCGCTCACGACCTCAGTCGAAACACGCGCGTGTCACTTGTTTCCGTGCGTATTGTCCGAGTCTCCAGCTGCTCAGCGGCAATTCGTGGCTTGCCCTAAGTAATTATTGTAAGCTTTTATTTAACTTGCCTTCTTAGTTAGTATTGGTCAAATCTTGCAACTGAATTTCAAACCAGTTTCTCACAACCGATTGAGCTGAAATTTTGCTCACAACCTTGGTTCTGATGGCAATACATTTTTATGATAGACATGACTTGATCCTGCAGCCAAGATCGTCTCCTCGTGAGAGAACTCCTGAATGGTTAATAAAATAAAACAAAACGGTTAATACTAAGCGTTACATTTTGATGGATAAACTAAAATTTCGTAATATGATAAAAGCTTGTTTTAAAAAAAATCGTTAAGATTTTTTTTTTTCATTTGTTTATACCAGTCGCTGTCGCAACACTTGAGTCGTGTTGGTTGTGGCTCGGCGGTGGACACGTCTTCCGACTGATATTATGGAATTAACGGGAAGCTAGCTTGACCTTTCTGATTGATCGCCTACTTACTTGCCCTTTCAAAAGACCTGCAAATTGGCCTCGGACAGGCATATTGTTATTCAGTTTTCCATCTCGGTCAGATATATGCTCCGTTGATGGTAGGCCTGCCTCCCTTAAACATAACCTACACCTCTGCAAACCATTTTAAAATACAAGCTTGCTGTTAGGTGATATTAAATACTTTTTAGGGATCCAGCGATATACAACATGTAACAGAAAGGGTATAATCATATGGAATACTGTGGTACGGACCATCAAACTGAACAACTTTCTCTATGGGACCACCATCGAAATCGTAAAAAAATAATCAGCTGTCCTGTACAAAATTTCAATACCTACTCGACCCAAATGTATGGGACAGCTGATTATTTTTTTACGATTTCGATGGTGGTCCCATAGAGAAAGTTGTTCAGTTTGATGGTCCGTACCACAGTATTCCATATGATTATACCCTTTCTGTTACACGCTGTATATATATATATATTATATATTTCCAAAGTGTGCCCCCCCCCCTGTAATTTCCAAAGTAAGAGGAGGAAAATTCTGAAAAAAATGTAGGATTGTAGAACGTAAATAAAACTTTCAACCAAAATTGGTTTGAATAAGATTTGATGTTTCGTTTTTGAGATACGGGACTTTTTCATCAAACTGCAGCAGTAACTTTGTTTTTCATTAGATTCAGATTTGCTGTTGAATGTAAAACAATACAAAATATGAATGAGCCTTCAAAATATTTGTATTATATTGTTTAGTGCTGCAGAACCCTGTGTGCGTGTGAGTACGACTCGCACTTTGCCAGTTTTTTTTAAATTTTGTTTGTGGTGATTCTTTTTTCTATAGATGAGATATTCTCAATTTTTTTTTTTTTTTTGTTATATGATGTATCCCAATAAGGTAACAACATAAAAAATACAATCTAGCTTAATACTAAAGCTAATGAGTAATTTAATTCTAACTTAATTTGCTAGGAAGAGTAAACCTAAGAATGTGTCCATTAACACTTTTCTTATTGTCTCTATTAAGGGGAAGACACTTTGTTCTTGTGTACTTTATGGGTAGCACTCACTTCACTACATTAAACTAACACTTCACTAAACTAACTCGAAAGGTTTTGTCCTTTTTAGTCTTCTCACTATGTCCGTGTTGTCGAGGAGCTGGATAGCCTCGACGTTCACATGATGATGAAGCCTTCGTTCATGAGCTTCGGCGTTCGTTTTAATTATGTTTGTGACGAGGTCTACCTTGAGGTCCCGATGAAGGTCGTCATTTCTAATGTACCAGGGCGCATTGACGATTCCTCTGAGTACTTTGTTTTGGAATCGTTGAATAATTTTGATATTACTTTGTTTGGTACAGCCCCAAAGCTGAATACCATAAGTCCATACAGGCATGAGGACTTGTTTGTACAAAAGTATTTTATTTTGTACTGACAACGAGGAATGTTTTCCAATCAGCCAGTACATTGACTTGTAGCGAAGCTCTAGCTCGTCGCGTTTCTTTTTAACATGAGCTTTCCAGCGAAGCTTTGTGTCTAGTGTCATGCCTAGGTACTTGGCTGTGTTTTCGTGCGGTATGACATGGTTGTTTATGTATACCGCATGATAATTTGGCTTTTTATTTGTGAAGTCTATGTGAACGGATTTCGTTTCATTGAGTTTCACTCGCCATTTTTTTGTCCAGTCAAAGATGGTATTGACGGCTGTTTGAACTTTTTCCACTGCTTCTTCTTGAGTGACACCTGTGGCCATTATAGCTGTGTCATCCGCAAATGTTGCAATGGTGTTGTTTTCTAACTCAGGAATATCGCAAGTGTACAATAAGTACAAGACGGGACCTAGGACACTTCCTTGCGGTACTCCAGCTGTTATCGACTTAAGTTCTGAATATGCATCATCTTGTCTTACTCTAAACTTACGCTGTGATAGGTAAGACTCTAAGATATCAGCAAACTGTTTTGGGAGCATGTTTCTTAGTTTTCTAATAAGCCCTTTGTGCCAAACTTTATCGAATGCTTGCGCTACGTCCAGGAAGACCGTTGAGCAGACTTTGTTTTCTTCTAAGGCCTTTTCTATAATGTTGGTAATCCTGTGTACTTGGTCTATTGTCGAATGTTTTTCCCTAAATCCAAATTGGTAGTCAGGGATTAAATTTCTTTCTTCGATGATGGGTTTTAGCCGTTTCAAGAGAAGCTTTTCGAATAATTTTGACATGATCGGCAGCAGAGAGATCGGTCTATATGATGTGGTTTCGTGAGGTGGTTTACCAGGCTTTGGTATCATTATAACTTCGGCAACTTTCCACAGATCAGGCACAGACTTAAGCCTGAACGTAGCATTGATAAGAGTTGTAAGTTTTACGATGGCTTTACGTGGGAGGTTTTTAAGAACTTCTCCAGTAATAAGATCGTAGCCAGGTGCTTTCTTTAGTCTAAGGCGCTTGATTTCGTTGAAAACTTCTCTAGGTGTTACGAATTTTATTTCTTGTTCATCATCATTTGGTGTTTCATCTAACAAAGCGCAGTCTTCATTTTCTTCATTCGGCTTAAAAATGAGTTCCAAGTGTTGTGCAAACCTTATAGCTTTTTGCTCGTTGCTTATTGCCCACCGCCCGTTAATATCTTTGATAGGTGGGATATGCATAATTGGCTTCTTAAAACTTTTTGTAGATTTCCATAGGGAGTAATCTGTCGTGCGATCGCTGGTTAATTGATTAAGATAACTGCTCATTGATTCATTTTTGAACTTCTGAATTGCATTCCTTAGTTGTTTTGTAAGGTTGTTCAGAAGCCTTTTATCTTGTGGAAATCTTGTTTGTTGCCATATTCGTCTCTATCGCCTCTTTTCGGCTATGAGTTTTGTAATTTCTGCTGGGTAGTAGGTTAATCTATTTTTTAACTTGAATGTAGGTGTGTTTTTCCAGGCGCATTGTTGTATTTGAGTAATGAATTGACGGATATCCCGATCCAGGTCTTCTGGCTTCTTTAGTGGAACTTTTAAATCTATTATAGAGTCCAAGTCTATTTTAAAGCTTGCCCAATCAGTGTTCTTATTTACTAATGTGGGGTAGTTTTCTTTCAACATTAAAGACTCACTTACAGTAAGTATTATAGGTGAGTGATCTGAGCTCATATCATAACCTTCTTCAATGCGGAGAAGATTTGGTGATAGATTTTTATATATAAAAAAGTCAATGAGATCTGGAATCTTGTTTGGGTCAGTAGGCCAATAAGTAGGCTTACCTGTTGATAAAGCTTTGCATTGTGCTTCTTCAATTGCGCACAGTAGCTCTCTTCCTTTGGTTGTGGTCAGTCTAGATCCCCAAAATGTATTTTTAGCATTAAAATCGCCTCCCAATATAAATCTATTTCCAAGACCGTTTAGAAAGGTCATGTATTGATCTGTTTTTACCGAATACCTAGGTGGACAGTATATGGCTGATATGGAAACAGGGCAATATTTCGTTTTGACACAGACAGCCACTGCTTGGATTTCTTCTTTTTCATATTTGAGTTGTTCATAATGAAATATATTCTCCTTTATAATAACTGCACTACCACCTCTTGATGTGTTATTGGGATGCAATGCATGGTATACTTTATAACCTTTAATTTGAATATGAGATTCTTTAGTGAAATGTGACTCTGATATAAGGCACACATCAATACTTTCCATATTTAGGACAGCCGTAAGTTCATTCTGATGTTTGAGCAGTCCATTCGCATTCCAAGTCATAATTCTTAGTATGTTAGCCATTTATGATGTTTTTTTGTTGTTTGGTAGCTGCTTTAGTGCCACCTTCAAGCTTCTTCAGCCTTTCATCAAAATTAGTTAAAAGATTTATGATTTTATTAATCTTTTCATCCATGTTAGGGCTCACTGGTTTCATATGTGATTGTGGCGGCAGTTGGGCTCCTTTCGCCATTTGTGCATACGATATACTTTTAGTAGCTGGCTTGATGACACTAGGTCTTTTGTCTCCGTTTGCACTTGGACGCTGAGAGTTTGTTGGTACCACTACATTCTTTCTAGTATTTTTATCTTTAATATTTTGAAGCTCTTTAGCTACTATGCATCCTCTATAGTTAGCAGGGTGAGGCTCACCACAGTGAACACATTTTGGCTTTGCTTCTGCTGGTTTATTGCAGTCTCTGGTTAGGTGCTTGCCTGTACACTTCACACACCGGGGTTCTTTAGAACAGTATTTCTGTGTGTGGCCATATGCTTGACACCTTTTGCATTGAGGGATTAGCTTTGATGTTTTTAACGGCTGTATATCTACTTTGCAGCCTAGTATGGATTTAATTCCGTAAATTTTCTTTATGTCTTCATCTTTTTGAAATGAGAGCATAAACATACTGAGGGGCTCTTTGCTCTTCCAGCTCAGTTTGTTGACCGCCTCCTCTATTTTGTATCCTTGAGATGTTAGGTCCTCAACTATTCTATTTGGCAGGCAGGAAGAATGAAGGTTTTTTGCCATCACCCTTATCGGCCTGTCTTGTTTATTCTCATACGAGTACCAAAGGCAGTTATTTTGCAACAATAGCTTAGTAATGCATCTGTATGAGTCATCATTATGGGAGTTAATTTTAACTTTTTCTCCATTCATCATTTTTGTAATAAATGAGTCTTTCGTGAGGTTAGTCGAAAGAAGATCGTAGAACTGTTGGTAGTTCTTAACATTTTCCACTACTATAGGTGGCGGTGTAGGCTGTTTCCTTGTCTTAACATTTTCCTTAGGTTTTTCGCTGGATTCGGGTCCTTGTTGAGGTGGTGGGGACAGTGATGTGTTCAATTTCCTTTTTTTTCTGCTCTTCTGTCGTACACACTCCGTTTCCTTTGCTAGTTCCTCTTCGTCTGTCTCATACTCGATTGGTATTGGCTTCTCGGTAGTGACATTTTTATTTTCTAGGTCAGCAGTTTTTTGCTCCTGGACTTTTTTCAGCTGCTGCTGAAGTTCTTCTAATTGACTTTTAAGGTCATTTACCAAACGTTGCAGTTTTTCTCTTTCTAACTTTTCTTCTGTATAATGTTTATACAAAAGATGTTCCGTTTCGGTTTTTATTTTAATTGATGGTGAGCAAGCCATAATTATTATGAGAAAATTACAACTTCACCTTAACACTTTGTTTACACAAATAGTTGCGAAATTCATTCGGTAACTGGGTCATCGCGGCGACCGCGCACGGCTAGAGGTAACGACCGGTATGCTGCTGCGTCAGCGCTATACCCGAACACTAACTAGCGCAAGAGCGTGTGCGACGCGACTGTTCTTAGCGGAAGTCGAACGACTAATGATATTCTCAATGATTTCAATGAAACATGTCGAAATATACGTTCGAATGTCAAATTGGAATTTGATATTGTGAACAGATTTCAATGGGAATATCCGGTACAGGTATGTGGATATTCAGTTTCAAAGGAATTTGGTCATTGATATTCTGTGGATGGTATAACTATTTCCAAAATAATTAAATAACAAAAAGTATTGAAAATGAATAATGTTATGTTTACTTTATTTTCTACTAGTGACCAGCCCCGGCTTCGCACGGGTGCAATGTTATATATAAACCTTCCTCTTGAATCAGTCTATCTATTAAAAAAAACCGCATCAAAATCCGTTTCGTAGTTTTAAAGATCCAAGCATATATAGGGACAGACAACGAGGGTAAACAAATTTTTACGTGTTCCGACATGTGATTACAGTGTCACCAATTCTCCTGCCCTTGATTTAACATATTTGGGGTCGGCGCAGCATCTCTTCTTTTTACTTACTTCATAATCTTTCTAGATTCATCATCTTTCATATACTCCATTCATCGCCAGCTATCAACATTCACAGTCAAACATTCGTCACGACAATATACAATTCTTCGGAACACAACTAGAATCAAGTGTATTCCTTATAAAGTTTGACATTCAAAAGCGTCTTTTGATGACTCAATTAAATATCAGTGTGGAAAGTAAGAGTGAATGCTGCCCTAAACGCAATTTTAATTTCAGATCGACACGACCAAATACTTACTAAAACTCAAATTTTAATTACATTTATCTCAAAACATTAATATCATAATCTCAACATTTTAATGACGTCGAACATCAAAACGTTGGCATAATATTCATAACAGTGCATGTAGTGGGGAGGCAAGCGAGATAAAATCGCATTTGGCCGCAAATAAAAGGAAGCCAGCACGTACGACCCCGCTGCGCGCATGCCACTGGGGTGCAGTTCCATTGATTCGGATGACACGAGAATAATGAAACACCTAGTAACATCACTCGTTTAACTGCATAGAATTCTATCTTTTTCGAATACACTATTTGATCGATTATTGTTTTTTTTTAATGTAACTTTTTCTCTTATGAAACTTTTTCTCTTGGCTGAATACCGGTCATATCGGCTAATCTCGGCGGTGAGTATGCATCAATACGGGAGTTATTAGAGAGATATACATTATACTAGTAGACCAACGAGTCTCTTTGAATACTTATAGTTAAAGTAAAATTATTCCTGTCGTGTCTTAATCTATCTCTTTTTCTATGATCTTCATTTATTCTATTTAATGTCAAATTTGTAATGATGTCTTCTTCCTATACAACCTGAATGCGTTTCATAGAAACGCTAGACAACATGACAGATTGGAGAAATATTTCTATTGTGCGACAACAAATATGCCTTTGTCTTTGGTAGTATCTTTTGTGTAAATCAACTATAGCGGCACTACAAAAAGTATTATAGCATAATAGTACAAAAAGTAAAACAACCTCCTTCATTTATGACATAAATAAAGGACTAATATCAACATTCGAAATCCCGCAGTTTTTATACGAGAAAAACCCGTCAACAACTCTCGGGCAGTACCAACAGACACAACACCCGGGCCATCTGTGCGGTTACTATGACGTCTTAAAGCAGGAGTAATTCCAGTGTGGGAAAGAGACAACGCCATACAGGTCGTCTAGCGCCATCTCTTTCCCATTCTGGAATTACTCCTGCTTTAGGACGTCATGGTAGGCCACCAGATCGGAGGATCCTCCCTTTTCTATGGTGGATGAAGAGCTTTACCCCATGTTCATCACACCCATAAAAAATCATTTGAAATCAAAAACTTCATAACCTAAAACACTCATACTAAAATGTTTGCCGTACCGTCTCCAACATTGGACGCTCGCTCCACCTCGGTGCGCCCGTAAGGATGCTTATGATGCGGTGTTGCAGTTTATTTAATTTCCTCAAAGGCATTACGTGGAAAAAGCATGTTTTCAAGTGCCTCCCTGGCTTGCAGTGCGCTCCGCTCCTTTTTGAGCCCTTTCATGTTGGAAATATATTTTGACAGCAACTTTCTTTTGATGAGGAAGTGGTGTGAAGTGGAGGAAGATAGGAGTGAGGTGTGTGTGGTTTTCTTAGAGTTGAAGATTTTGTTTAGAGGGCGTGTTGTTTGCGTATACTGATCAGTATATAAGATAAGGCGTAGGTAAGGATTATAAAAAAAATGTTTTGATTTGTTTGTTTTTTGTTGTGTTTTGATGGCACCAGCCCGTCTCGTAACTTTCCCATTTCGACAACTAAACAAAATAGCATCACAAAAGTTCGTAACTATTTTGATCTCTATACATTGAATCCAATGGTCATGGGTTGGATTCCCGGTTCGGGCAAATTGTTATTAGGTTTTTCCATCAAGAATTTCTCAGTAGCAGCCACGGAGTCTGGATTTGTGTCCGGTTGATGGCAATAGGCTCGCCCCCTATTACATGGGACTTAGACATAACTGGCGAAATGTGGGTGTAGTATTAGGCACACCTCTGGACAAACCCTTCGGGGTTTACAGGCGTGATGTAATGTAATTCGTTTCAAAATCAATGTATACTTCTTCTTCTTCTTCTTCTTCTGGAATCGATGATTTAAACTTTATCCAACACACGAATTTCATGACTTTTGCCCCTCGTCCCGTCCTTGTCACAGCTGGTCACATTTGTGAAAGAAAGAAAGAAAGAAAGAAAATATATTTATTTGTCGCAGGGACATGACGTGCATCATACAAAATGATAAAAACACAAAAAAAAAATAACAATAAACATACAAAGCATTAAAAAAAAAGACGTTCGTAGCTTGCACGTCGTGACTGCGACAAGCAGGTTACCACTCAGCATGATGCTGTGCTATGGGGGGCCCACAGCACAGCGCTGGTTTTCAGTGGTCACCCGTGAAAAAACGTACGGAAGCCAAAACAGCATAAATAAATAAATTTTACATGAATAACAAAATAAAATAAACAGTTCTTGGGTTATAATAATAAAACAGCTACCTAGAAATATAATAAACACTACAAAAAATATACATGTGTGCAGGCTAAACAAAATGCATAAATACAGAATGAAGGCGCGTTTTTTTGTCTCGCTCCCACCACGCGCGCGCGCTGCCGATGCCGACTTCCTCATACTACGCGTACGCATTTCTCCTCTGTGCCTGTTAGCGTGATGACGTGAAAAAAGTCAGTGCAGGCGCCGCGCGCCACGCCAACCGCCAGCGGCGGCGGCGACGCAGTGTCGCACCAGACTTGTGTGCTCACGGGACGCGACTCGCGTGGTTAGTAACTAGGGCGTTTCCGATGGCTACCTTGCTTTGTGCCTACTTGTATCTAGTCGAAGCTTAATAACAAGTAACGTGTTTTCTTGGCCGTTAAATAAACGTTATGCCGTCTCGAGTCGCTTGGATAGATATGCCTTGCCGATAGATGATAAACCTTATGTGAGTATTTATTTATAATATATTTGCTGTTCATACTTTTGTTTTTCTAAAAGGAGTTTTTTCAAGTGTAATTTAAAATTTTCTTTTGTTTTTAGGGATCTTATGGGAGGTGGCAGATCATTCCAGCAACGAGTGGCGGCATGCTTGAAACATCCCCTGAAGGCTGTGGTCTTATGACGAGGCATCGAGAGTGGATTGGCCGTGGAACGAGCAGAGTAGCTGTAGTGTTCGTGCCTCCAGCTAATTTTTCTGAAAAGATATTCTGGTTTGTGTGTTTTTATGATACCGAACATCAAAACTGCTAAGTGCAGTTTCCGCCGTGCAGCCATTTTTAAGATGTTGTGCTCGTTTAGGTACGGTGTGATGTGATGCCTCCGGGGTATACTGAAGCAGTAACGAGCACAAGCATTTTGTACTCTCTGTATTAAACGTTCAGTACGTGAAAGAAGACATGGCCCGTAAACAGTGTCGCAATAATTTAGTTTGGATAGTACTAAGCTATCCATCAATCTCTTCCTCATTGCGACACTAAGGAAGTCCCTCACTCTGTACAGAACCTTTAGTCTATAAAAACAGTTTTTCACTACGCCATTTATATGCTCTTCAAAACGTAGTTCTGGATCAGTAATTAGCCCCAGGTTACAAACGATTTCTACCTTTTGTATACTTTCGCCCATAATTTTAACATCAGGTTTAGCAGAAAGAATTGTTTTAATTTGATTTCTGCTCCCCATAACCATGAACTTAGATTTTTGAGGGTTCAGTACAAGAGAATTGTCCTTAGACCACATAGCAATTCTATCAAGCTCCTCATTGAGGGTACGTACGGCGGCTGCAGTGTTAAGGGCGTTAAATGAAACATACAGCTGGGTGTCATCCACGTATACATGATACTTGCAGTTCTTTATGCATGTCGTTATGTCAGCACTATAAAGTATATAGAGAAGCGGACCAAGCAGGGATCCCTGAGGAACTCCCCTTGTTATTGTTTGTGGGTAGGAAGATAACGTGGAACCGTCTTTCTTACGCAATTCAACCCGTTGTGACCTGCCGGTCAGGTAGCTTTCAAACCAATCCGTCGCCCGCCTATCAAAACCGTAATACGATAGTTTGGACAGTAATAGAGGAATATTTATTGAGTCGAACGCACGCGAGTAGTCTAGCAGTACCAGGATAGATCCCTCGCCACGGTCCCGAGCTTCCAAGATGTTACCTAACACATCTGCCAAGGCAGTTGCGGTTCCGCGCCCCTTTCTAAAACCCGACTGCAGTTCAGGCAGCATACCATGCGCTTCCAGAAAATCGGTGACCTGTAAATACACCACCCTCTCCAACACCTTGGATAAACATGGCAATATGCTTATGGGGCGAAGATCTTTGTAGCTTTGCGGGTTATTATTTTTTGGAAGAGGCCGAACAATTGCATTTCGCCACAAAACAGGAAATACATTTGAGGTTATGGATCTGTTTATAATCTCTGTGATTGTAGTTAATGATTGCGGAAGTGTGAGAGTTAACATGTCTCTCGATATACCGTCAATCCCTTGCGCGTTTGTGGATATATTTTTTATTATATTTAGAACTGTTTTCGGGTCTGTTGGCATTATGTTGAAATTAGCGGGCCCGAAACGGTTACATTTGAAAAAGGCTTCTTGAGTGGTGTTAACATTAGGATCACCCGGAACATCCAGAAAAGCCGAATTTATACCGTTTGGGTCGTCAAATGGTTCTAAGAGTACATCATCGTTCTTACTCACTGGAAGTACGTGTTTTTTTATATTATGCCATAAAGATTTTGAGTCGCTTAAGTTGTCATTTATATATTTTGTAAAGAATGCTCTTTTCTCATTTAGTAAACCAACTGTTGCTTGGTGCTTGAGGTCTAGGTAATAACGTTTGTGTGCTTCCAGTTTGGTTTGACGATATCGATAGCGGGCATCATTTCTTAACTTAAACATTAAATTGATAATGTTAGTTATCCACGGTGTTGGTTGCGCTTTGAACATCTTGGTTTTTATAGGCGCATGGGCATCGAAAAGCTTAATTAGGTGTTTATTAAAGGAATGCACCATATCATTAACATCCTGTAGCCCGCAGATTGAATCCCATGGGATGGCCTCCAGATCTTTCCTGAAATCATCAGCCGATATGTTTCTAAGCGCACGATATGTCACCTTTTTACGTAGAGGTTTCTCTTTTTTAAAAACGATTTCGCATGATACAAACGAGTGATGACCGAGCTCCGCTATATGGTTCACAGCAACGTCCCGATGCCGCGCGTCCGTACATATCACATCTATTAGGGTAGCGCTTTCTCCTACAAAGTGCGTAGGCGTAAGTACTATTTGTTCCAAGTTACAATAATTTAGAAATTCAGTGAGCTTTTTTGTTTTTGAATTATTTGTGTCAAGCATATTTACATTGAGATCGCCTAGTAAAATAATGTTGTCGTACGGAGCCAGTGCACAGATGCTGTCCGTGATTGCATCTAGGAATATATTTAAATCTAACCAAGGAGGCCGGTATGCGGTTCCTATCAGCAACTTCTTTTTTTTGGCGGTTATATTCAACCACATTTGTTCCACCTGTGGATGATGCGGGTGAGCTCTGATTCGAGCGCTGGTTCCGGTTTTGTGAGACTCCCCTCCTCCTTAGTGTGACGTAAAACTAGTAGAGCGAGTGGTCGACAAAACAATTGGTATCTTATTACCCAGATATAGTTGTATATGTTTTTGAGCTTTTCGTAAAGTAATAATTTAAAGTTCGTGTTTTAACACTTACATTATATTAGATTTTGAAATGTGACGTCATGAAATTTAGGACCCATCCCACCCACTTGTCACACAATGTCACACTTCGTTGACCCCTTTCCTCCCCCTTAACGTGTGACGTAATTTATGGATGGCCCCTAAGTAGCGTGGACAGCTCAGTCGTTTGCCTCAAAATGTCATATAATGTACTAAGGGTGCAATGTTATATATATAAACCTTCCCCTTGAATCACTCTATCTATTAAAAAAAACTGCATCAAAATCGTTGCGTAGTTTTAAAGATTTAAGCATACATAGGGACAGACAGCGGGAAGCGACTTTATTTTATACTATGTAGTGACGATTCTGTACTGTGCGCTGTTTACAGTAACTCTTGGCATTTAACGTTTACTGTCTTATCGTCTAACTGACAACTATTATTGTATCCGACACAAGAAAAGAAAATACAATCACGTCTAAACACAACATTATTTCCTAACTCAATATTTCACTTTCAGGAAAATCTAGTCGGTAAAGCTAGTTCAGCCTTTAAGAACAACTCTATAAGCGTCACAGTGCTTTCATTGGGGCTTCTCGTAGTGACACGTATTCGTCTCCGGCGCGGATAGAGGAATTACGGTAGATGTGTTGGGGATATGGAATTGTCGCCGCGGTATGATCAAAATGTGCCTACTTTGGAATATGATTGTCTGAACAGTTTGTCATTGTTTAAAATGTGTTAAGTATGTGGTGGAATATGCATTGTTATAAACATGTTATTCAACAAACATAAACAGGGGTTTTCTCAGTCGGATTTAGGACCTGGGGTCCTAAAATGGCCGCTGCTTTTGCAGCATCATAACAAGATAATATTATGAGCTATGTTACAATTCGTAAAATGGTCACAAGTGACAATTCATAATAATAGCTGCGTCTATGACCATTGTAAGAATTGTAACGTGATTAAAATTATTATTCTATTACGATTTTGTTAAAACGACCATTTTTGACCCTTTGAAGATGGCAGAATCGTAAGAAATTATGTGGATGGGAGAAGGCTAAAAATGTGGCTATTACACCTTTATGCAATTAGATACTAGTACATTATGATATAAGTGCTGTAATTATCAAAGCGCACGTATGTCATACGACGTTTTATAACATATTTGCGAGGAAATAAATAAAATTGCCTCTGAGACTTCTGGCGGTGTCGAATTAATACATTCATCATTACTTAACGACATTTTCAAATAAATTAGCGATGCGCGCTGATGCGCGCGCTTCTTTTTAGGGCAAAGTCACAAAAGCAGTCAGTTTTACTAATAAAGTAAATTAATATTTTTGTATTTTTGTTACAGATAAATAGTTGTAGTTTATTGTCAAAATGAATTAAATTAAAGAATTAAATGTTTATTTATTTTATTTTGTCTCCCAAAGTTAATTTTATTCATAAAATTTTTAACACTTTTCTGACATAAAAACTCTTTCCTAAGATTAAAAAAAATACCGAACTGATATTAACAGTGAGAAGTTCTAAGAATTCTGAAATAAAGACTTAATTTGTTTCAAGACCAATTCGTTTGGTTACTTGAAAAAACCTTTAACTCGGACAAAACGTCGTGTTTTTTTATTGATCAGTATAAACGCCAGAAACGCGACAAGTAGTGCCACATCCCCCATTTCCAAGCTCCCAGACCCCACCGTAGGGATTCGCTCCACGGCTGCGTTACTTGAATTTATTCCTGAACCTTTTGTGAAGGATTACGTTGACAAATTGTGTAAGCGAGTGCGATTTGTCTGTCTCACAGTCCCCTTATGGGCACAGATTTTAATGCTTATACGATGTTGATACTCTTTGAGGAGTAGTTGAGAGTGGAACGGGTATTGCAAGGGTCCGTAGGGGCTGGTGTAGACGTGGTAAGAAATATACCATTTGAGTGTTGGTTTTGAAGGTGTTATTTTTTCAGGAGCAATAAATAAATAAATAAATATCGCTGGACATTACACACAGCGCCATCTAGGTGCCACACTAAGCAACGAGGCTTGTGTCGTGGACACCAGATAGTTGATACTACTACATAGATACTTTTTGTTTGTAAATACATACTTATGAAAGAATAAACGATTGCTTGGCTTTGGAATATCAGCTTCCTTATTTATTTTAGTAACTTCAGTAAAAAACACAGTCACATAACATATCATTACGCATGAAATCCCCGAAGGGTTAGGCAAAGGTGTACCTGATAGTATGTACACCCACATTTCGCCAATTATGTTATAGGCGGCAAGCCTAAAACAAAAAACAAGTCCAATAGGCACAAAGGGACGTTTACAATTGGCATAAGCCCAGTTACACCACGGATGAGATGATGAAGTGTCTATGCAAAAACCTCTTATAAAAGGTTGCTGTGTCTTATATAGTTGGGCAAAAGAGCCTGTGAAATCATTATTGATCAAAAGAGTTTTTATTCAAAAGACATTCCTACAACTCATTGACTGGTTGTAGGTACCTACCTCCACCCATAAGCAGTTCTCCCAAGCTGACATCTACGCGACAACATACGTTCAATGTGATGTTGTACTCATTCCGACACCTGTCGATCCGATCACTGAGGGTGTCCCGTCTAATCCTATCTTAATTATCTGCCTATCAATTACGATAGATAGACCTCGATCTTCGACCGAAAACTACATGCTTGATCCATCTTAACATAACTCCAAAAACGAACAAAATCGTTATCAATTTACAGGAGTTGATACAAATGCAAGTGGTATAACTTAGCAATTATTTTACACTAGCTGTTGCCCGCGGCTTCGCTCGCATTTTGATCGGAAATTATCCCACGGGCACGTTGTAAATAAAGGGTGTAACAAGACCCTTAACGAAGCCGAAAGACATTAACGAAGCCGACAGTCATTGCGATAATTTTTTTGTTCTAGTCCATATCTGGGAACTTTCTAGTTACGGAGATATTGCGATTCACAAGTTTTTTTTAATACATGTTTTAATGTAAGATTTTTACTTTAAACACCTCCACGACCCCCGTACTATTCAATCCATCCATCAGCACAATGTTTTCAGTCCGTTACATGAGTCCTACCCTAAAACGTGATTTTTCACCCAAAAAAAAACACCATTCCCAGCAATAATTTTTGCGTAAAGTTACTTAGTTTGATGTACATAATGACTGGTTGACGGCTTCGTGAAGGGTATTGTTGCACCCTGTGTAGCATTTGGCTCTCGGGGATAATGTAGCTTCCGATTAGTGAAAGGATTTTCAAAATTGCTTCAGTAGATCCAGAAATTACCCCCTACAACCTCAGAAACTCAGTAGTATAGTACTCTCTGATAATATTGAGAACAGTTCGTGGCTAAATAACAACAACCACTCGGGTCGATCTTTAGGCTAAGCCGCGCTTACCTAGGTTGGTCCGTGGATGGGTGCCCACCCATGTAGAGCTTCCTCCGTACTTCGGAAAGTCCTGGCTGTCATTTGCAGATCTTTGACAGTCGTTGCAGATAGTCAGTGGCTCTAAAGTTTGACAACTAGTCTTACCAGAGAGTATTGTATTACCCAGTACTAAGTGGGTTGTGGAGGTCAGATAGGCAGTCGCTCCATGTAAAATACTGGTATTCGGCTACATTCGGTTAGACTGGAAGCTGATCTCAACATAGTTGGGAAAACGCTAGGCAGATGATGATATTTCTTCTGATAGCATCTCTTCAAAATCTTAAATCTCTTCGCATTCAAATGGATATATCATAACCCTGACCTACGAATTACAAAAATAAACCAGAACTGTACTAAACGGTGCAAGGTTGACTGCGAGAGACAATTTATATTTTTAGCTACGTAGACGCATTCAGGGTAAAAACTCAAGCTTTTACAGAGGCGAGTACTTTCTTCGGGTTCTTTTAACTAAAAGAAAGTGAAAACTATCAAAAGCGTTTGAATTTTTTGCAGTTTCTTGTACTGGTTAATATTTTGATCTTTTGCTGAATATGGTCATACTAGACTACAGTAGCGAAGGGTCCATTTTTGTAAGAGGTAAGCCGAAGGACATATTTTTAATGTGATTATATTATTTGTCATGCCATTATGTGCCATTTTTCAAAGAGAAGTCGGTAGGAATCAAGCAGTATCGAACCTTCGCCATTGCTAGACTATAACCTCTTCAAAATTACCACTTGTAGATGATACAATATATTCATTTCTGCAAATCGATATATCTTTACAACTTCTATCACATCATTTTATACCATATATACGTTATTTACTAACTATACAGACCTAATGTTGTTGTTTGAAGTTTGTCATGGTGTTACTATACTTCTTTCGTAAATTATGTTTTCCTTTTTGTGCATTGGCACCTTGTTTTTTTTATATAGGTATTTAAACAATATTCATGTAAATTGTATCATTTATTTGTGCTTCTGTGTGTTGTGTCTTTTGTGTGCACTAAATAAATGGTTTATCTATTTATCTAAAATAAAAATATGTACATTTATCAAAAGTAGAAAAGCATTAAACGGTGTCAAAGAGATTTCCGCATTGCTGTCAACGGGGAAAGTCCCCAGAAATTTTCTGTTAATTGGTTTAAAATAACTCTTTAACACTTGGTACTTAAATAAAATATCACTGCAGTGGCAGTGCGCAGGGCACGTTGCTCGCAGAATGGATGGCCGATGGGGCCGAAAAGTTATGGAGTGGCGACCGCGAAAAGGAAGACGTTGCGTTGGAAGGCCTTCCACTAGGTGGACCGATGACCTGGTGAAAGTTGCAGGGATCCGCTGGATGCGAGACGCACGGGACCGGTCAATGTGGCGACACTTGGGGGAGGCCTATGTCCAGTGGACGTGTTTCGGCTGAAATGATAATGAAGAAATCAAATATTATTTTTGAAAACTAGATGTGGTTCATGTTTCCGATTCGACGGGCGACGGCCCTGAGAAGAAAAACGGAAACAATCTCTGAGAGATCAGTTCTATTTAAAGTCTGCATATAATTCTGATCAGGTCATTGAGGATCTTATACTATAGTGTCTGTGATAGTCTTTGAGTAAGCTACATACAAACTCACTGTCTTCAAAAAGTTCAGGTGCATAGTACTCGCAACCTGCGTGCGTGTATGATCTGACCAGATGTATGAACCTGGACCAGGCCAAAGGAGTGTGTAAGGATTCTAGCATGTGGGTTCTGTGGTTTCTGCCTACCCCCTTGGGAATAAGGTGTGAGTGTGTGTATGTATTAAGTGTTTTGTTAGCATTTTTCTAAACTTTGACTGCCTTGCTGGTCTAGTGGTCGCAAGCGCGACTGATGAGCATAAGGTCCTGGGTTCGATTCCTGTTCAACGCACTTAAACATAACTAACGAAATGTAGGTGTACTATTAGTTACATCTCAGCCTAACCCTTCGCGGAATAAAGGCTTGTTGTAATTAAAAGCTAATCATTAATTAGTACCTCAGTGTCTGAACAAAAAAAAAAATGTACATATGATAATTAAATAAATACTTTTAAATCAACAAACGATCTCAAAACAGAAACATTTTCCTCCATAAACCTTTTTAAGTTGGTGTAGAGCTGTACCCACGCTTCTATAGTCTATGAATGTCACGCTTTCACGGCGTGTCTATGGTCTCTCTCACGTTCGCGGCGACACGTCTTTGAATCGAGTCTACTATCGGGGACTCCATTCGTGTTACTTGAATTTTATTTTGTACCCTTTGTGAGATTGCTTTGATAAATTATTTTATATATTCGTTCTGATTTATGAGTTGTAGGGTTTTTTTTGTTGGTGTTTGTGTTCGTTTAGAAATAATTTTGTCGAGTTGTGATGGATAAAATGTGAAATAGAAACAAACATATGTAGAATTATCATACAGGGTGTAACAGGACCCTTCACGAAGCCGTCAACCAAGCATTATAATGTACATCAAACTAAGTAACTGAACGCAAAAATTGTTGCTGGGAAACGACTTTTTTTTTGGGGTGAATCATCACGTTTTACTGTAGGACTCAATGTAACGCACTCAAACCATTGTGCTGATGGATGGATTGAATAGTACGGGGATCGTGGAGATGTATAGAGTAAAAATCTTAGATTAAAAACATGCATTAAAAAAAAAACTTGTTCCTAACAATTTTAGGTGTTATGTACCGCGTAATGTAACAACACGTAAACTCCAGATTCCAGGTAGTTAATGAACAAGTTCCTGGTAAAAAGCCCCAATAAAACTGCCCAGCCTGGTAATCAAACCTAGTAGCGCTTACCACTAGACCAACAAAGCAGCATTCTTTGAGTTTTGTTTTCCAATAATATGACACTAATAGGAACCTACATATAACATCACGCTCGTAAATTTTCGAAGGGTTAGGCGGAGGTGTACTCATTTCCCACTAGTCATGTTAACACCTTATCACTAAACATATAAAATACAAACAACATATAAAATTCATAACTATAACATTAACCACTGCAACCCATGAATTCCAGTGACAGCATCATACCTATGTATAGGTAATACCTATTCGAGTCAAAGCAGTACAGCTCCTTAGCACTTGAATAATGCACTTGTCAATAAACAGATTGATATGCTCACTACAACGCCCCCTCTCTGAGGCGCTCCCCCCTTGGGGTGGATACGGAGTGGATGGATGGTGAGCTGCATGTTAAACTTGTTGGCAGGAGTGACTACTATTTTACAATATAAGTGGAGTAAGAAGAGTTCATGGTTAAGCATTAACAGTCTCATGGGGCGATTTGAAAGGTTTAGCAATACTTGCTTGTCCTGTAGATGGGTGACCGTTTATTATACAGGGTGGAAGGGACATTGATGAACAAACGGTTACTACGTATTCAGTATATGTATTCCGATTCCACGAAGAAAACACTGCTGTTCCATGATTTGACTGTGTACGTATTGAAGGACACAGCAGATTTTTTTTTGTTTTACCGATGAATAAAATCTATGTTAGGGTTGGACTGATGGTCTGAATAATATGGTAACTGATTGTGCATCGGTGTGGGATTCCACTGTATAATGAGACCTCTCGGTACTTTGAAAAGCACGCTAAACAACCTTCTGTCAACCTTTCGTCTTGGCTGTCAGAAAATCGAGTGCGAGCGTCTCTGACGACTTGTCAGAGACTGGTACTGGTGGAGTTAAAGCAGTCTTAACAAATGCGATAAATATGCTAGTTTCTTGAGGTTACAACCGCTGACTGCTGAGCGTGGGGTCCTGAGTTCGATTCCCGAATCGTGTAAAAAGTGATATTAAGTTTTTTTTTCTTACTATCTTCTCTGTACCAGCCTGGAGTTTGGAACTTAGCGGTATGATACCCCCGTGCCTCGGAAAGCACATTAAGTTGTCGGTCTTGCGCCAGATCTCTGTCCAGTCGTTTCGGACTGCCATCCCATCAAACGTAAGAGGCTAAGGGAAGGGCGAGTTCACCGTCCTGTACCGGGGCACACATTTGTGCACTATAATATCTAATGACTGTAACCTCCGCTGAGATTGGCAGCCGTGACCGAAAAAGGCCAAAAGGTCAGTTCTAGAAGACAGATAAGCAGTCAGTCCATTCAAAATATTTGTATTCCATTAGCTGCAACCAAATAGAACGGCTCCTCTATCAATGTCATTCAACCACGAAAAAATTCTTGCAACTTTATACCACAACATCTGCCAGACCAGAAAATGCCTCACTTTCCATCTTGCTCCACATCACCTGCGCATTTGATCATCCATTTACTGCATCAGTGAATGGGGTTCGCGTGTCTGAGTTTTGGGCTAAGCACATTTAATCTTTTTGCCATTGATACGCCAAGAAGAAGTCCGTATGTCTCAAGACGGACAACCATAGACAATCGCGTAGAACCTACTGCGTATAATCTATGCCAGTAAGACACCTTTGTTCCAAGCACTGGCCTGCCGATTCACGAGCGACACAATGGAAGCAATGCATCAGCCTGATAGCTTGTGGCTTAATCCTTGCTCTCCGATATATTACATATGCTATTGAAATACGGATGTTGTTCTGTATGCAGGGGTTTGGCAGAAGGGTCATAGACTGACCATAAAGGTATGTACTCTTCAGAAGACAGTAGACAGCGAACATCCGCGGCGCTGCAGTCGACGGCAACCACAGGCGACAAAGCCGCTGCATTTTTCTGAACTTACGTCATCTCCGAATTCACCTTCATTGCTATATCAGACTGCCTCGTTGGTCTACTGTTCGCAATCGCAACTGCTGAGCATGAGGTCCTGCGTTCGATTCTCGGTTCGGGCAAATTGTTATTGACTTTTTCCATCTTGAATTTGTGCCCAGTTGATGGCAACAGACTCCCCCCCCCCCTTACATCGCAGTTAAATATAACTGGTAAAATGTGGGTGTACTATTAGGTACACCTCCGCCTAACCCTTCGGGGGTACCAGGCGAGATGTTATGAAGCTTGAAGGTCTTTTGTCAATTCGGCTGACTTCTAATTTTACGTGTGTGTGCCTGTTAAACATGTAAGCATGGACAGTCAAAGAATCATCATCATCTTCATGATCATCAGCTTTCTTCTATCCACCGCTGAGTATGGTTGGCCTTACACCAAGGAAGCAAGCTTTTACTAGCTTTACTTGTACCAACAAGTAAAAAACTTTAACTATTATTATATATAGTATATTTCCGACCACGAATTAATTACAAAAAAAAATACATTTTCAATGAAAATTACAGTTTGAAACACATGCTGTTAATCGTATTTTTTGTTATTTCATCATCTTCATACATCGATGCTCATCATATCTGCAGGGTTTCGCTAGCTAATTCAACTTGACCTTGTACAGACTAAAGCACACCAAGTTACCCGCAATGGTCAATTTTTTTCTCAATCAACTTTAAACCTAATGCTTTAGTGATAAAGTTAAAAATGTATGAAAGAAATTTGACAGATTAT
Source organism: Eugnorisma glareosa (assembly GCA_947578425.1). NCBI lineage: Eukaryota > Metazoa > Arthropoda > Insecta > Lepidoptera > Noctuidae > Eugnorisma > Eugnorisma glareosa. The sequence goes on along the minus strand of OX387960.1, from coordinate 8,630,173 downwards.
ATTTGTAGCTTGATGTGCTGGCGTCTGTACATGCATCAATCCGACTGAATCTTCTGCCTCCGTCCTACAGTAGTACAGCCGTCGCTATGGTTCGACGTAATCAATCAGGTCGAGGGTGGCTCCACTGCACTGTCTCAAAGGATTGAAGCAAAACACCCTGCTCACATGCCTAGCATACATGCTTATTGTCTTTAATATTATAGACTAGCTTTGCTCGCGGCTTCGCTCCCGTACGTACGGATATAAACCCACGGGAACGGTTTAAATGTAGTCTATACACTCGGGGATAATGTAGCTGTCCGTTAGAGAAAGATTTTTGGGAATCGGATCAGTAGTTTTGAAGATAGCCCCTACATACAAAACTTACAAACAAATACCTCTTTATAATATTTAAGTATAGAAAAACTTTATGTGAATATGACTACCTTTTTCAGAAATTAACATTGGCAAAAGATTAAAACATTTGCATGTTGTCCACAATTAAAAAAAAAAACAGCCAAGTGCGTGTCGGACTGGCGCCCGAAGGGTTCCGTACGATTATTTAAAAAAAAACACGTTTGTTGTATGTGAGCCCCTTCAATATTTATTTTATCTTGTTTTTAGTATTTGTTGTTGTAGCGGCAACAGAAATACATCATCTGTGAAAATTTCAACTGTCTAGCTATTACGAGAAAAAGAGTGTCCATGGAGTTTCTTGCCCGTTCTTCTCCATAGAGATCTACGCTAGAGAATGGGCAACTACAGTACTTTCACAGTTTTTATGCCTTGTGACTGGGACTGTAGCTACATTTAATTGTTTTCTTTGTTTCGACAGTTCAAAAGTGCCTGTAACTGGCATACCTACTTGAAATAAATGCTTTGATTTTTTTTTCGGTTCATGAGATTCAGCCTGGTGACAGACAGACGGACAGTGGAGTCTTAGTAATAGGGTTCACTTTTTACCCCTTGGATACGAAACCCTAAAAATAATCATTAAAATCGGTCTTCTCTGTAAAAAGTTATGCGTGGTCATATAGAACGAGAAAACGTGTCGAATTGAGACCCTCACTATACTTTTTTTTCGTCCCTTGAAAAGAGGCACACAGAAAATTATTCTAGAACACTACATTTACTGGAGTACGATATAAAACCAAGTATAAAAAGGTGTTTATTTCAATCAAGATATTTACATTATTTACAAACTACGAATCTATAATCTATAACAGTAATAAAAATATGTACAAGTATCAAAACGTATTTTTCTTCCATTCTTCTCTGTCAACCGTCACGCTATCATTTACTCCTTTTTCTTTCACAGTATCAGTATATCTAATATAAAATAAATCAGCTTATAACTTTCCCGCGCTGATGGGATACAGGGCTTATACTCTATGGTTAGAGGGTGCGAGCCACAGTCCACCACGTGGGCCCAGTGTGGGTTGGTAGAGATCACGTGTCTTTGAATGTCTAGTCTATGACACAACAATTTGTCTGTTTGGTACCTTGAAAATGTTCACAATAGTCAGTGTTTTTTTTTCGGATGGGAAATCATCAAAAGACCTCTCCCACTCTGTGGGAAGCGGAAAGGAGTGCCAGACTTGTACTGACTAAAACCCATCCATGTTCCTTCTTTTGCCCTTTGTGTTCCAGGGCCGCGGTATCTCTTTCGAACAGTCCCGCAGAACAGTCCCGCAGCCCTGGCAGGCATCGATCCTTTCGGACCCCTTCCTGTTTGCTGACATCTCTCTGAGGCGCGCGTGGAACACGAACTCGCCGTCGACACGGCCTGTCGTCATTAAACGGACGGACGCGAGTTAGCCCATTATTAACCGCCCGCGAATAGCCAGTGTTCTGGATCACCAATAAAAATGATGTTGATATATTTAACTTAATGGAATTAGAATATTGATTAACCAACCAATATAAGACTGAGAAACTAAATATTTAAAAAAAAAATGACTAATTTTCTAAATATAAACTAACTTAATAAACAACAGAACGCTTATGCGTCTAAGTACTCCACCAAATTGCTGTCATCCGGAAACGTGCCCAGAAGACTGGCAGAATTGCCATATTGAATGGCAATGCAAATTCTTTGGCCAAAGAAAGAGCCAGCCTTCTGAGAAATAGATTATTCAAGCCCATCAATTGAAAAAACCGAATAATTCTGTTAGTGCTGAAATAAAAGGAATTTAAGTATTCAAATAAGTACATACTTTTCTACCTTCCTTGGGTTTCCTTCGTTAGCCAAACCGCACATTAAGAATATACATACGGGGTTGATGCGACACCGACGCGAAAACGGTTACCTACCACGTATTCAGTACATCATCCTGAGCTCAAAAGCTGAAAAAAAAAATCAGCTGTCAAAATGTATGGAACAGCTGATTTTTTTTACCAGACTGCGCCAGAAGGAGGGTTATATTTTTCGAGAGTATGTATGTATGTATGTATGTATAATTGTTTGGCACGCTCTTTGGCCTGAACGGCTCGATGGATTTTAGCTTGAGAGGTGTCGTTAGATTCGTATTTACTGTGAGAGTGACACTGGGTATATCAAAATAAAAATTATTCAATAATAAAACAGAAAAAAAACGGTAATTTAAAAAACAAAAAACCCGACTGCGTTAAAATAAAAATAAAATAAAAAGCATAGAACATAGCGACTTAACAGTCGGGACCCATTAACATATATAGACCGGCTTAAATCGTCCCAATAATGGGTCCCGACTGTTTAAGTCGGGTCATTATGTTCAATAAAATTACTCGTAAGTACGTTCCTATAAATTATAAAAGTCCACGAGAAGATTCCCCCTGTCAGGAAAAGTTTACCTCAGCTTCCTTGCAAGAAAAGCTACAGCCAACTTAAAATAAAACTAAACTGCATACCTACATATGTAACATCTATTTTTCAGAGATCTTTAAATCATATTAATTACTGCAAAAGTAATTAACGCTTTCATAGCATTCGTTAAAAACTAGTCTCGCCGCCAACCCGACGGTTAGAATGGTTTTATGCACTAGTAAGCATTTTTAAGGTAAATTCATAACACGCACGAGTTTTATAGAAATGATTATACTCAGGTTTTTGAGATTCCACGTGGGATATTATATACATAATAAAGACTATATTCTTGGATTAAAAAAATAGTATTAATAAAACTAGAAAGCATAATAAGTTGGAAGCAGGCGAGACCCATTTGATTTTCATAATTTTATAATCAAATGGGCCCGCCTTCCAACTTTTATTTAATCACCTTTTACAACCTTTAATTTTAATAACCAACTGGGTTTGGATCAACAAAAAACCGAACTCAACCAGCCAATAGCCAGTTACACTGGCGCCACCAAGACAAACCTATAACGACGTATAATTTACGCAAATTGGCTCATCCGTTTAGGAGGTCATGATGGTATAGACATACATACATATGTCGGAGTGTCAGGACTTACTCCGCTAGGCTTCCACATCATGTGGGCAGACAGACAGGTTTCGTGCTATGAAAAGACACTGAGAGCGATACACTGTTTCTAGCAAAACTAACGAATTACTTGAGATTACAATTTAACACAATAACACGGGGCACAATGAATCGGGTACAGTTCCAAGAGGTCTTAACTCCGCCGCGATCAAACACTGACTGACTGTCGTCCTGGCTCAGAGTCTAACCATCTGGGCTCTGTAAAAGTACGCTGTGGTGTGGGTAGACATGCAAGTAGATCGTGTGATGTTACCACCGCGTACTTGCGATTCATTTTAAGCCCGTACCAATGACCGTCTCCGACACATACATATTTACATGTGCGCGACAAACACTATCCTCCTTCTGGGTCAGTCTTAATTAGTATTTTTTTTATTATACCATACTTAATCAAAGCAGACAAAAACACGACGTAGATCGATTTATTTTTCCTTTTAAATAGCATCATCTTATTAGCATTAAAACCTGTCCAATAATTCTATTTCTAAATTCAGCAAAGCTTCCCCAGCACGCCTGGTTCCGTCTCACATGACGCGACCCCGCGAGTGTTGCGAGGCGCCATCTTGTACTAATTGGTCCGCGACGCGAAGATGTTCCGACGATTTATGACGCACCTACCACCCCGTGCATTTAATACTTTATACGCAATTTTTATATTAAAATCGTGTGTTATTGTTTAATATTTCAGTGTGAAAAAATCTGAATTGCATAGATGTAAACAAAAATGTTTATTGGTTCATAAAAAGTGTTACAATATTTAGGTATGACACTGGATCCCGCACTAGGATACCCTGTGTTGCAGGATCCAGTCTCTTTCTACAGATAATACGAATTATAAAATAGAAGAACATAAAACAAATGCAACGGTTACTGTATAATTAATTAAACTTAGGACATAAAGGTATGTGTGTAATGCTGAGTGTGAGTGTGTATGTGATGAGTGTATAGTTAGGGAAGTTGATTCTTGAGCAGCTTGACACGCTACATCAAATAGCCATTTCTTATCTTCCTAGCAAGCTATAGCATTTGAAGTCCCCTAACCTTGCCTACTTGATTGTGACCTGCGGCTTTCCAGCTTACTTAGAACCCAATGACTTGGCACCCGAGGATGGCAAAAGGCCGGGTGGCATGTCTTTGTTTCCTGGGAAGATAGGCAGGCCTTGAGACTCCGTGTGTCGATACTCTTGCGCCATCACATCTTTCAAACTAATCGTGCGGTGGCGCTGCCGCTGCGGCTGCGGAGAACACCAAGCAGCGTAAATATCGAGTTGTTTGGGGTTGAATCTCTGGGGCCATGAGGTCCGATTGCTCATGGCCTTTAAAGGAAATTTTAAACGCCCAGTTGACGCTTCGCGTGAACCAAGGGTTGGCTTAAAGCTTGGCCAGTGGCTAAGTGTCGCCATACAACGTGGCGACGCTGCCAGTCTCTTGGGCACATAAATAGTTGACAGCGTCGAGGAGAAGTTTTTTGATGCCCTTTTACAGCTTGTTGTTAGTTTATTTTAATTTTATATAATCATTGTAATAATTATGTAATATTATGGGTTTATTTTTGCTCTTTTACTGTTCATGAGACTTCGCCTTCATACTCAACTCACGCGAATTCTATCAGCCATATTATTTAAGCGGAGATCATACTCTTTGGGAGAAAACGAGCTAGTTGGGCTTCTATTTACTTGTGGATGCGAATAATGCTAATGGAATGTGTTGAGAAAAATATGTACTTTACGTATAAATTCATACAACAAAACTTTCAGCGATTTTGTCCTTGTATTATTATACGAATATTATGCGATGAAAAATAATAAAATACAATGTTTGACTTGTTTACCGGTTCTCGTAAGCCATAGAATATTTGGCCGTATGTTTGGCCGTAAATATCAAGTTTACTAAAGCGCGATAGTTTAGAGCTTTTCTCTATGAAGTCCAAGTTACATTGGTCAAGTGGTTAGCGAAGTAGCTGAGGTCAGTGGTGTAAACCAATCGGACAGTAGCGAGTCAACATTCACTGTCTAGGTTTTCACCGTCAGGTTTGGCGGTGCCAGCGCGTTGACATAAGTCGCCTCACAAGTCACATTGTTGGCCGCAAAGCGCAGAACTTGAAGTCGCTACTCGCCACTATCCTTGACCAATTGTAAATGGCACATCCGCTCCCTGTGTGTGAGGTGGTGGTGGCTCTTTACGGCCTCAGGCAATGTGTCTTGTGATGCGACTTACGTCAGGAAACGCGTCAGCAGCGCCAAATCTGTAATAACGCGAGGACGGCGCGAGCACTTGCTTCCAGAACTGGCGCGAGCATTTGCTTCCAGTACTGCCGCAAGATTTTACATTTAAGGCGCTAATTATACAGAAACGGTGTAAGGTGAAGGCGCGGCGCAGGCGTGGAATTTATAATGAAATTAAAGAACGGCGCCTACGTTCATTTTGTATGAAAACATTTTGAAGCGGCATCATGCCTGCGCCGGGCCTTCGCCGTATGCCGTTTGGGTATAAATCGCGCCTAACACTAGCGTGTGCATTTGCTTCTAGGACTTGCGAGAGCACTTGCCAGAGCACCAGCGAGAACACTACGTGTCAACTTTTAGTATCTTTTGTAAATACAAATACCCACATACCTAAGTAGCACCAATGTAAGAAAAAACACTACACTACGATACCAAGAAACCACTCAGTAAATCTGTAAAACAAAGTCTAGGTACTTTCATTTATTTGCCTCAACGACAGAGAACATCACGGCAAAGGAACGTTCAAATTATAAAATATTAGATGCAATTCAACAGCACATTTTCTTTTTCTTTGAAAGTTATGATTGGGAGAAAATCTCACTAGTAAGATCGCCAACTTTGCCTTATTATGGCATAGCCTGATGTTGCGAGCTACCTGCGAGAGAGGTTAGTGTGGACATACCCTGAGAATTTATCTTTAATATTTCTAAGCACATACTTCCTTAGTCTTTATTTTTATTACACTCGACGTCTTTCAAGTCAGAATAGGTATAGTCAGAGAAATAGCAGTAAACCAAATGAACTACCCTAACTAAATTGCTGTTACACTCAAACTGCAACTCTTGAATCATTGAATGCATTGGCTGTAACATGGCAAATTGACGTACTATATGTAAAAGAAGTTAAGGACTTGTTTCACGATGTCCCACTAGCCACTACTCACCGAATAAATTCGGAAATGGAACAGAATTTGTATCAAATTACCTGCAAAGTAAAGTAACGGTGGTGAAATAGGAGCTTACCACAATATTTGAAAACGTTGATTACTATTGTAAAATTACCAAACTAACAAGCAGTTATAGTAATAATAAATAAAAGCAACAAATTAACAGTAAAATAAAAATAAAAGACTCAAAAAGGTTTTCAAAAGTCGGATTCATTAAATTGATTTTAGATGTCGTCATTATCTAAATAATCTGTTATGTTAGGTAACCATTCAGAAGTAAAAAGTTAACTCACAATACTAAATTAACTTTAGTGAAGGCACTTACCGTCAGGAAACCTGAAGTTAAGTGTGAAATCACCAGTCCAAGCAACATCAAGAACAAGGGTGATAAATGCGTTCTTTTAATATATTTTCCCTCCAGGGAGACTGACAGAAGCAGAAACAGAAATATTTATTTGTAAGAGTGTAGTTGACAGTAACAGGCTGGTATATTATGTATCTGTCAGTGTCCACTGTCCCGTTAGCCGCCCTGTAGCCGTTCCATAATTTGTCCGTACCTGCTTGACTGATTTAATTACTCGTTCAAAACTAATCTTACTCGTTTTAAACTTGAACTTTGTGGTAATAAATAAATTATAAATATTTTTGTTTTTATGATTTTTTTGTATTCATATCACATCCACACTATTCTTGTGCACGCCGGCACCGTAGCCTCCTGTACTCCAGTCGCGTATGAAGGAAAATTAGACTTTTTAAACTTGCCTCCAGAACTTCGATTTTACCTCATTCCTCCCAAGTTTGGAGTTACTCCCCTCAGGTGGGCTGCATGCTTATTACCCAGTTTTTTAGTCGCGGCCTACATGCACTGGGTAAATCTTTGGTTTATTTAAACGTGGTTTATACGGTTTGTTTGTGATGGTGTTCATGTTTGCAGACGTTTTAAGTTATTGTTCATTAAAGATTTTTGATGTTACAAAATAAAGATATAAGTAGATTATAAAGCATGTACCGGAAAAGTATGCTTATATTTCAGGGTGTCATTCAGACCATAAAACTAAACAACTTTTTCTATGGGACCACCTTCACAATAGCGCAAAAAAAATCTGCTGGTCCATACATTTGGGTCGAGTATTGTAGCTATGCTCAGTCAGCAAAGGAGCTAAGTAACCAGGGTCATCGGATATAGTTTAAGTTTAATAAGAAACCGATGGAAGTTTTCGAATGAAATTTAATTTGATAAATGAACTGTTTGTGTTCTATTAACTAAATTAAATTTTATTCGAAAACATCCATCGGTTTCTTACTAAACTTCAACTATAGCCGACGACCCTGGTTACTTATCTCCTTTGGAGACCGTACTAGATAGCTGATTTCGATGATGGGTCCTTGGAGAAAGTGGTTTACTTTAATGGTCTGAATCACTCCCTGAAATATGACCATACCACGCTGTATAGTACAACATTTTACACTTATTATTACTGTCTGTAAATGTATGGTTTAAAGTAGTTTTCTGGCAAATAGAAAAATCTTTTCAAATGTTTTGTTGGCCTATTATTTAACTTACCATTTGTAATTATCTCGGTAAAGTAAAAGACAAAGATGACTAAGAAGAAGTGTGAATAATTACTTTTTTCATAAATATGAAGCGACTGCCGAAATTAATGCCAAAATATTATTGCAGTGTTAGAACTTCAACTCTCAGCTATGAACATAGCATTGAAATTCAATGCTACATTTTTATTGAGGCATTAATTTAAGTTTCACTTAGTGTTTGTAAAAAACGGGCATAAGAAGTATTGGAGTAGTCGTACATAATTGCTTATTAGTTTTAAGGTTAGCCTGTAACTGTGTGGACCGCGTGCAATAAATAAATACTGAAACGAAGATCATTATACCTTTAATAGAGGAACTACAAAAATGAACACTTTATCAATAAAACTACACCTGCAAACCGCAAAGGAAACGATAAAAACCAATACTCGTAAATCTCTCAAAAAATATATATCCGCCGGATAGCAACCCGTTGATAAACCAATTCACAATTTATATCGGAACAGAATAAAAAGCAAAGGGCTATGTGCGAGCATCCGAAACGTCATTTATAACACATCCTATCGGTTGTTTCCGAAACAATGTTCGCGAATGACAAACGATACTACCATAGAGTATGCAGTCCTCGCTCTGCCAGAGACTAGAGACGCCTTTTTATTTGGGCCTCGATTACGGCTTTAAGCGATGCGACCTATGTCAAATGATAAATGGTCTTTATTTTGCAAATAAGTTTCCACAAACACTTCTATATGTCGCCTTTTTTTATTAAACCAGATATGGCTGTTGTTTTAAAAGAATTGGAATGGATGGAATTTCTTGCCGGTTCGTCTCCATAGGAAACGACCATCCCAAACCGTGCACCTTTCCACGTTTTATAAGTGTTACGTACTTGTCTACTCTGAGAAGAAACAGCCGAAACAAACTGAGAGGTCAAAGTCTCTTTTAAGGTCCAGACATAATCTTGGTCAACTCACATGAGGATTGTGCAGATAAGTGTCTAAGATGGTCTTTTGAAGAAAGAACCAAACAGATTTGAGTGGACCTGTCCAGTCAGCGCAAGCATTTGTCAGTTATCGTGTAGCTCGACTCATAACTCGAGGAGCTCACCGACACGACGAACAATACCAAAGAAAGGGCATTTGTGTTATAGGTCGCTTATAGTACTCAAACTGCCAGACAATCGTAAAAACCAAAGGAAAAAACACAAATAAAAAATCACGAATGAAAATTTCTGTATTGTGGGGTTGTCGCAATGATGTGCTGAATACATGGTAAGCGGCGAAAAGCATCAATGTCTCTCCACGCTGTATAGTAACTTAAATCTCTTCGGTCTTCACAATAACATTTCTGGTAGCGGCCGCTGTGTCGGTTCCGTGCTCTGGAGACGCGACAGACTTGAATACAACGAACATTTTATCGTTTGGATGATGGGTGGTGAAGTTTATCTCTTTAATAGTTACAGGTGGTCTTATTGGGTGCTAAAAATAGTGTTGTGCGGCGCACCATACCGGCTTGTTAATTGGCTCAGCTATCATACAGGGTGTAACAAGACCCTTCAAGAAGCCGTCAACGAGTCTATACGAGTATGTACACCAAACTAAGTAACTTTGCGCAAAAATTATTGCTGGGAAGTGACTTTTTTTGGGGTGAAAAATCACGTTGTAGGACTCAATGTAACGGACTCAAAGCATTGTGCTGATGGATGGATTGAATGGTACGGGGATCGTGGAAGTGTTTAAAGTAAAAATCTTACTATAAAAGTACGTATTAAAAAAAAAAATAACTTGTATAAAAGTTGGAACTTTGACCCCCAATATCTCTGTAACTAGAAGGTTCCCAGGTATGGTCTAGAACAAAAAAATGATCGCAATGACGGGGAAAACTAGACAACTTTTGGCTTCGTTAAGGGTCTTGTTACACCCTTAATACGGGGTGAAAGGGACGCCGACGCGGAAACAGTTACCAGGTATTCAGCACATCATTCTGAGCAGCCATCTTGAAATTTTTCATCGGTTGGTTGGTGTAAAATATCTATTTAAGGCTCAGAATAATGTACTGAACACGGGGTAAATATTTTCGCGTCGCTGTCCCTTCAATATAATTATATTCCTTCTATATAATTATATTTGTATGTATGTATAGAAAGCCTTTTTTTTTCGGATTTGAAATCATCAAATAACTCCTCCCGCTCTGGGCGGAGCAGGAGGGAGTGTCAGACTTTTACCGACTAAACCCCATCCATGTTCCTGCATCGCCTTTTGTGTTCCCGGGCCACGGTATCTCTTTCGAACAGTCCCGCAGCCCCGGCAGGCATCGGCCCTTGCGGACCCCTTCCTTTTGCTGACATCTCTTAGGAGGCGCGCGTGGAACACAAACGCGCCGTCGACACGGCCTGTCGTCATAAGACGGACGGACGGCGAGCTAGCCCATAGCTCACCGTCCACAGGCCCGCATGTATAGAAAGGCTTAAGTTGAGGTGGTGCTTGTCTCGTGCAGTTCTTACAATGGTGCGTTTACGTTTTCCTACGGAAATAATAATCATGTCACATCACAATGAGATGATGTTTTATCAATAGATTTTAAAATATTGTGAGATTCAGCCAACAACGGTCACCTTCCCTAAGACAGGTCGATTGTCGCGATTGAACGCAACAAGAATTTCTTATGTATTTATTGTTATTTGAACATTAATTATGACAATATTTATAAAAGTCATATGACTCCGCCAGCTGCTATATCTTAATTCACAACACACATCAAAAATAATTTCCCAAGTATGTATCCATTCCAGCCGGATGCAGATTAATACTAGTATTTTACATGGAGCGACTGCCTTTTAGAACTACCAATCACTTAACATAGTACGCCCATATTTGACCAGTTATGGTTAAGTCCTATGTAGTATTAGCGAGCCTATTGCCATCAACCGGGCACAGATCCAGACACCGTGTCTGCTACTGGTAAATTCCTGGTGGAAAAACGCAATTAAATTTTCCCCGACCTGGGTATCAAACCCAAGACCTTATGTTCAGCAGTCGCGCTTGCGACCACTACACCACTAGGCATTAAAACACTAAAAATAGTCATCAACTGCCTAGCCTTTGGTCAATTATGTTTGTATCAGTTTTCAGTCACATCTGATGCAGCTGAATATTTGACATAATTGACAAATAAAATCAATAACCGTTTCGAAAAAAGAACAGTTCCGCTAAACATTCGCCCGGCAAGTCTTCAAAGGCACAGGGGAACGTTATTTGTCCTATTTCTTTATGCCAAACATAAAATGTTCCGTGGAGACTTTCAAAGAGATCCGTCTGTCTGTCTGTTCGCAGCCAAAAAGCTCTCGAGAAAATTTTTCTATCAGCCGATGTCTCCCTCTATTTGCTAAGACCTGTTTCGTTAGAGGCTGTGTGTGTTTCCATTGGATTTAAGATGTTTGTACGATATGTCACTTTTTAGCTGACTACGACGTGATGGATGAAGAATTATGCCAAACAAAATACCATAAAATATGGCAATTATCGATGCATTTGTTAATAATGTGATAATAAACTTCTATCCTAGATCTCTCAAAGTAACACTATACGGTGGCGCAATTATACACTTGGTCGTTTGCCCGAATTCGATTGCCTATAGAATGCGGACAAGTGAACAGTGTGAAGTGAACGGATTTTAGTAAGTCCTCAACTTCATGCAAACTACTCGTACTTGTATTCCATTACGATGACCAGAGTAATAAATGCATCGAGTGCTCGAGCTCAAGTGAAGTCATTCGACCACCCGAATACGGGCTAACGACTAAATGTAATTGAAAATGTCATGAAGTTAACAGTTGCATAACATTCAATAATTTATTATTTACTAGTGACCCGCCCCGGCTTCGCACGGGTGCAATGTAATAGGTACATATAAACCTCCCTCTTGAATTACTCTATCTATTTAAAAAAACCGCATCAAAATCCGTTGCGTTGTTTTAAAGATCTAAGCATGGAGATTCGTAAATTTTAATTAAAATATACTTGCCGATAATGAAACGTCAGTCAACGCTAAAGTGTACCACTTACTATTGTAGGTATTTTTGGGAAATTTAACCGTTCTATTCTAGGTGGCAGTGAAGCACCTACATACTTAATTAATAGGGAGCTAGGTGGAAAATTGTGCCTAGGTATTTCCCATAATTTTTTTGAAAAAGGGATCCTCGTACATTCATCATCATCATATGCCGGAGCCTTTTCCCAATTATTTTGGGGTCGGCTTCCAGTCTAACCGGTTGAAACTGAATACCAGTATTTTACATGGAGCGACTGCCTTTCTGACCTCCACAACCCAGTTACTACTTGATAATACGGCACTCCTTGGTAAGACTGGTTATCAAACTTTCAAACCACTGACTACCTGTAACGACAGTCAAAGATTTATAAATGACAGCCTAGACCAACGGCTTAACGTGCTTTCCAAGGCAAGGAAAACCCCGTTATGTTATGATGGTCACCCATCCACGGACTAACCTAGGCAAGCGCGGCTTAACCTTGAAGATCAACCTGTGCGGTTGTTATTATTTAGCCATGAGCTCCTCAGGGCCCTCTGACATTATCGTCAGTAAATAATCAACTAAGTGTTAGGTCAAACAACATTTTCAATGATGATGAATACTAACTTACACAATTTCCTTCAACTTCACCGCTTATACAAATCCCGTGCCGGATCAAACATTGCAAACAGTCCAGTCTCTTTGCATGTAGGACGTCGAGTCTTCGGCAAATATGGACACCGCGTATGAAGTCAAACAAAATTACGTATTCCATAAAATATACCCCTTTTGCGCACGTGACAAGCGAAGACGTGTCAATATGAACCCATAACTGTAGTTAGTTTCGTAGAAATGTATGTACAAAATTCACTTGCAGACGCCTCATGTTGACAAATTTAGATGTACACTCGGCAACACATCTAGCTATACATTTCCAGTATAAAATGGCCTCGCTTTGTACAGATTTCTTGTAGTATGAGAGATCTGCATAAAGTGGTTTTGTATAGCTTGAGTCGTTCTTTGTACATGAATGGATCTTTTCGGACGTAGCTATAAATTAATACGATTTTCAGAGATTATTTCACAGTTTATGCCAACCAGAGCATCTAGCTATCTATTCCAGATTTTATAAACGGTGTAAAATACCCTTAACGAAGCCGAAAGTCACTTGTCCTCCTCGTCATTGCGATCCTTTTTTTTTTGTCCTGGAACATGCTTGGGAACCTTCTAGTAACAAAAATATTGGGGTCAAAGTTCCCTCTTTTTCACAAGTCTTTTTTAAATACATGTTTTTAATGTTAAAACTTTACTTTAAGTACCACCTTGACTCCTGTACTATGTAATGCACTCATCAGCACAATGCTTTGAGTGCGTTACAATGAGTCCTACCGTTAAACGTGATTTTCATCCAAAAAAAAAGTCTTTTACCAGCAATATTTTTTGCGTAGAGTTACTTAGTTTGATGTACAGAACAGGGCTTGGAACTGGTTTTGAAATACCGGTTAATATTGTTCATAAAACCGTTATAATATCGTTCTTCGATTAACCGGTTAATTACAAAAAGGGTTTAGACTAAACCTAAATCATTTTGGTTACCGGTTTTTGCAGAAAATATTATTTTAATACTCGCACTAACCTAAATAAACCGGTATTACTCAGACTCTATTCAAGTGTTTTGTTCACTCACGGCAATTAAAACGAAACTACGAGCGCGGTCGTACACAATCTGCTTGTGAGTGCGTTATTCGTTGGCGTAGAGAGACTAGACCGAAAGCTTTATTATTGCAGATGTAAGAGAGATGGCGTAGTAGGTAAAACTATTATTTACTTACCGCCGAATCTCAAATTAACCAGTTAATTTCGCTCAACAGAATAGGAATTTGTAAAAATCGGGTTCTCCTATTAACCGGTTAAAACACCAGTAACCGAAACCTAAACCGCAATCGTTTCTGGTTTGGGGTCAATGACCGAAACCGGTTTGGAAAATTAACCGGTTTCCGAGCCCTGGTACAGAATGCTTGGCTGACGGCTTGGTGAAGGATCCGTTTACACCTTGAACTAGGTACTTACCTAATGGCCTAGTTGTATTAGCCCCGACCAAAAATGTCACAGGTCGAGGTTCGAACTTTAATAGGCACTTTTATTCTAAAATGTTGAAATCCGTTTAGCGCCCTCTATTAGGCGCGCCAATTACCATCAACCGGGCACAAACCCAGACTCCGTGGCTCCTACTGAGAAATAATAACACTCACATTTCAAAACCGAAATATGCTCGTATTCAGCAGTCGGTGGTTCCTAACTATATAATTAACCGTCGATTTTATAGACACAAAATACCTTTACACGTTATTAAGATGAATATTTCAAGACAGTAGCCGCAAGGATTCTGAGCAATCAGTATTCGCGGAATTTGACGGAGAATGTCTGCATTCCATTGGTCGACGGTGACGCAACCTCATCGGCTACCTAGCTGTAATAATGGAGATAGAGTGTATTGTTTTGTTGAAACTAGATAATTATCAGGTAAGGTAACCCAATAGATTGCATAAGCATAATCAGCCTATAATGTTCCCACTGATGGGACACTTGGCCTCCTGTCTATGAGAGGGAATTGGCTATAATCCACCACGAGGGCCCAGTGCGGTTTGGTAGATGTCACATGTCTTCGAATTTTTGGTTCTAGGACATGCCGGTTTCCTGACGATGTTTTGCTTCACCGTTTTTGAGAGCTGCGGTGAAATAAATTACACAAAGTAAGGCGCCTGCCTGGATTACTGTTCGTAAGTCGGGGCCGCCACCACTGGGCCACCGCTGCTCTCGCTGCTCCACCCAATAGATTGGGATCCAGCTAAATGAAATAAAAAATGAATTAATCCTAGATAAAAAAGGTAATTAATCCTACATAAACAGCCTTTTCTACAGGGTGTACCAAAAAGGTGTGGTCATATTTCAGGGTGTGATTCAGCCTATCATGAAAGAAAGACAGAAAAACCACATCTTTTTTATACACGCTGTATATGTGGACGGCGTTGTCAGCTATTCCAGTTGAATCCTTCGGGATTCTCATGCACGCAAATTTTGTATACTTTTTTTGTCATTAATTAAGTTAAAACCCAAAACAAATCAAAGATAGTTTAATTAACAGTACCTACTCAAAAACAACAAAAAATCTTCAGTGAAAACAAATCAAAATGCCTAAAGAATCTGTTCACCGGGGCAGTTATGTACACAGCACTGAGTCGCTTTGTTTATTTACTATCAAAAGAATTTTTTGTTTACCACCGTCATCTAATGAGACGGCGGATGCATTCTTCTTTATTTATCGAGATGAAGCCGTCGTTTCTCTCCATTGTTCACGAGACACGACGCGAACCAACCGACAAAAAAATGTATTTGGTCTCCCGAACCGAAACTTTTGCGAAATTATTTTTCATAGTGAGCTTTACCGGGCTTTTCATGTACGTAGCGTTGGCGTTTTATTCATTCCATACTGCGTACACCACAGTGTCTCAAACGGGAAAGTACCCAGAACAGTTCAATAATACCAGGAGTTACAGTAGTGAAA
This sequence comes from Eugnorisma glareosa, assembly GCA_947578425.1. Classification (NCBI taxonomy): domain Eukaryota; kingdom Metazoa; phylum Arthropoda; class Insecta; order Lepidoptera; family Noctuidae; genus Eugnorisma; species Eugnorisma glareosa. The sequence continues at coordinate 8,614,395 of OX387960.1, read as the reverse complement.
CTGAAGTCAGATTCGAGAAAGATCTCAAATATATTCTAGTGTGGACGAAATATCGGCCTAAAATAATGCCAAATGAAGACGAGAACGTAATACCAAACGAAGGTCAAGCTACGTTCATTGAAAATAACTGTCCAGAAATCAATTGCTATATAACAACAAACCAGTCGATACTAAACGATGATATCACGAACTTCGACGCCATCGTTTTCAACATCAGTCTGATGTCGAAACTTGGATATTTTCATAGACTCCCGACCAATAGAACCAAACGCCAGAAATTCGTATTTTATGGCAAGCAGCCGGCCGACAGCCATCCTGTATGCAACATTCACGTCGAGAACTTTTTCAACTGGACGTGGACTTACAAATTTTATTCAGATATATTCAGTCCTTTTTTTGAAGTGAAGGACCTGAATGGTAAGGTTGTGGCTCCCAGTAGGAGAGTGCTGTGGACAACACACTTAAAACCGACAGCGAGGAGTGACATAAAAGTGAAGACGAAGACAAAAGCTATAGCGTGGGTTACAGACAATTGTGAACGTCATAATAAGCAGATGAAGCAGATACTGTTTCTTCCTAAATTAACTAAAGCCCTGAGAGAATTTAATTTGACTATTGATGTATATGGCTGCAATTATAAGAAGTGTCCTGAAGAAGGGTGTCTGAAGGCTATTGAAAGAGATTATTATTTTTATTTAGCGTCTGAAGTGAGTTTGTCTGAGGATTACGTGACCGAAGAAGTGTTGAAAGGGTACCATCATGACGCAGTACCAGTGGTGGTTGGAGGCGCCGATTATACAAAGTAAGACGGCATTTCTAATTTTTATCAAGCATATATTTAAATCGCGTTCAAGTGTCATTGTCAATTTTCATGGCTAAGATGACACTGACAGCTCTTGAACGCCGTTTATATGTGCTGAACACGTTCAATTTTATTAGTGTTATTAGATATACAATGTGTAACAGAATTAACGCACAACCTCTTAAGGGGTAATTGTACTCATCATTATGAACAACTTTCACTATGGGACCAAAACTGAAATCGCGAAAAAAAAAATCGACTGCCCCATAGACATTTCTGTGCGCATAATTCGACAAAATGTACTGAACAGCTGTTTTTTTTTTCCGGGTTTCGGGGTTAGTCCCATAGTGAAAGTTGTTCATAATGATGAGTACAATGACCCGTTAAGAGGTTGTGCGTTTATTCTGTTACACATTGTATAAAGGGTGTAACAAGACCCTTCACGAAGCTGAAAGCCAATTTTTCTCCCCGTCATTGCGATCACTTTTTTGTTCTAGACCATACCTGGGATCCTTCTAGTTACGGAGATATTGGGGGTCAAAGCTCCAAATTTTTCACAAGTTTTTTTTTTTTAATACGTGTTTTTAATGTAAGATTTTTACTTTAGACACCTCCACAACCCTCATACTATTCAATCCACCCATCAGCACAATGTTTTAAGTGCGTTACATTGAGTCCTACCGTAAAACGTAATTTTTCACCCCAAAAAAAAGTCGTTTCACAGCAATAATTTTTGCGTAAAGTTACTCGGTTTGATGTACATAATGCTTGGTTGACGACTTCGTGAAAGGTTACACCGTGTATATTTACACCCATGGAAAGACATAGGGGAGGCCTTTGCCCAGCAGTGGGACAGAGCAGGCGTATATATATTTAAAATATACATATACTTACTTCAATACTATTCATATTTATAGATGCGAAAGTACCTCTGTTTGTTTGTTACCTTTCACGACTAAACGGCTGATCGGATTAGCCGTTTAGTCGTGAAAGGTTTGGCTAGAAAAAAACAAAATTATCGCAATGACGGTGCGATCCTTTCGGCTTCGTTAAGTTTCGGGTATTTTTACACCTATTATAGCATGTAATATCAGAAATGCGTGATCATATTAAAGTGTCTAATATGACCATCAAAGTAAAAAAACTTTCTCAATGAAAGCAACATCGTAATTTTAAAAATGGTTGGTCTCTTGAAGAAAGTCACATCCTTAAATTATGGACCACACATTACTGATACACGCTCTATTCCGTAACATTATATATTACCAAGTTTGAAGGAGATATTATAATAACAGCCACTTGGGTCGATCTTCAGGTTAAGCCACGCTAGCCTAGGTTGGTCCGTGGATGGGTTGGTCCACCCATTACATACCGAGTTTCCTCCGTGCCTTAAAAATCCGGCGTTGCCGACCACTGACAAGTAGTCAGTGGTCAGTGGCTCGTTTTACCTAGTACTAACTGGGTTGTGGAGGTCAGATAGGCAGTCACTCCTTGTAAAATACTGCTATTCAGCTGCATCCGGTTATACTGGAAGCCGAACCCAACATAATTGGGAAAGGCTAGGCAGATAATGATGTATTATCAAGTTTGCATCATATCTTTTAATAAACTCAGCATTTAACGACTCTTCTTTCTCCCCAGGTTCCTGCCAGAGAACTCCTACATAAATTACCAGTTCTACACGGAAGAGAAACTGGCGGCCCTCATAGATTACACCATAAGGAACCCAGCCGTCTACCAGCAATACTTCAACTGGAAGAACTACTACACCATAGAAAAGGTAAAAGAATACAGAGGGTACTGTGAACTCTGCAAAATGCTGAATGACAGGACGAAGTATGAAAGTTACAGTACGTACAGTCATTTCAGATCATGGTGGTACTACGGGCCATTGAGGGAAAAATGTCTTCCGAAAGGGGCGCAAAGTTTATCAGAGATTAAGGAGTATCTTAAAGAGCCTGGACGTTTGTAGTTTTTGCGTTGAATATCTTGATGGGCACTGAATAACTGGACTGAGTAAATGGTGACACTACAGGGCAATTCTGTTTAAGGATTCGTCTCATACTCATTCAGAGAAGGAATGAGCATTAAAGGATGATTTCCACCAAACGGCGCGCATCGCTTCGGATCGAAACGGATTTTACAATCTTTAAACGATATTAAATCGTGTACACAGCATTTAAAGTCTATATTACCAAACCGCGCACATAAGCTTGACCGCGGGCGTCTTCCGCGACACGCGATTGTAGCCGAAAGCATGCTACGATGCACGATCGTCTCCGTTTACCTGTCGTCATATCCGACACGGTAGGAATGAAACTATTTGACTAGGCGCAGAAACAGATACGTTCACAAGCGACGGTACGGAGCCGATCGTATGCGTCGACCTCCTGCGGGACGCGATCGGCTGTCGCCGTATCCTTTCCGATCCGATGCGATGTGATCCGTTTGGTGGAAATCATCCTTTATTAGTGTTTTAGCTGACTCCTATTGTGTGCAATTTCAAGCTATAGGTACAGTTCTGGTCAAACTGAGGCGGAAAACTGTTATTCGATTGTTTTATTTTAATGATTACAAAGTCAAGCAGCTATTTGCGCAAGATATATTTCAGTTTGTCCAGAGATTTAAAAAAAAGCCAGTCCTTAGCTTTGTGCTTGAAATGATTGAGCCTGTCCTTAAAGATTCGCCTCAACTGCATGGGACTGGTGAAATAAGGATATACCACCTCTACCAAATTCGATCTATTAAACGTTTAATATATATTAAGTGTTGACATTCTGAATCGTTGAGATTATGGTGTTGAGATTTTCAATGTTGATCTTATGTACCAACCCGAGTGTAACATGGGTAAAAAAAAACTTCCCGTGGGTACTACTGAATCGCTAGATAGTTCTACGGGTTGCTTTTTTACCCGTGGTACTACTGATAGTAATACTGGTAGTACCACGGGCAACAAACGAAACCTTCGGGTGATGTTGTGTTTATTAAAATTAGAGATAGTGTATCTTTTGCTTTTCTTTATCTCTGATTCTAGTGCAAGTAAAACATTATTTTAGACGTATTTCAATAGTTTCCTTTAACAGACTTATAATGGATTTTGTAAATACAATGTGATAAGTAACTGAGATTTATGTTGTAATTAATATTAGTAGGTACTTACAATAAAGATAATATTGAGTTTATATTTGCTTGTTTTTTTCTTTGTTTAACAATAACATTTAAAAACCTACTACTACAAAAGAGTTTGTCGGCAGGTATTCTCGTTTCACACTATATTACAAGTTTGGATGTTTATTATGAAATCACTGTCTGTCCTAATGTTTGCTTAGATTATTAAAACTTCGCAACGGATTTTGATGCGGTTTTTTTTAATAGATAGAGTGTTTCAAGAGGAAGGTTTATATGTACAACATTGCACCCGGGGCGGGTAACTAGTAAATTATATTTTAAAGTGTGTTTTAAAAGAAAGTATGTTTATAGAAAGAATGACATTCTCAAATTTTACAGCCATGAAAAATTGCTATTGTCCATAGATGCAAAATTGGGTCTCGACACAATGAGAGGTACCTAGTGTTTTTAAGAACATTTTTAAATCGCTATCGAAGTTTCTCAATGAAACTACAGACAGTACGAGTATGTTTACACCTTGTATATCATCTATGAATTTATTTCTATTTAGGTTTCAATAACTTTATTATGTGGTCATCATATGCCTAGCCTTTTCCTATGTTGGGGTCGGCTTCCAGTCTAACCGGATGCAGCTGAATACTAGTATTTTACATGGAGCGACTGCCTATCTGACCTCCACAACCCAGTTAGTACTGGGTTATACGATACCCCTTGGTAAGACTGGTTGTCACTTTTTGGGCCACTGACTACATGTAACGACTGTCAAAGATCTACAATTGACAGCCAGGACTAACGGCTTTACGTGCTTTCCGAGGCACGGAGGAAACTCGGTATGTAATGGGCGGTCACCCATCCACAGACCAACCTAGGCAAGCACGGCTTAACCTAAAGATCGACCTGAGCGGCTATTATTATTTTGCCACAAGCTCCTCTAACTCTAACTTTACTAGGTTGTCTTGTATTAAAATCTTAAATAATGCCAAATAAAACATTTTTTTCTTTCTTTATTGTGGTTACTTTATGCGTCAAATGCCCACGCGTTTCAAATGACGTTTTTATTGAAAAAAGGCATTCGAAACTCGTGAGCATTTGCAAATAACCAACGAAACAATACCAGTGTCAGGGTGTGTATTTGTTATTGAAACTTTTTATTGTTTTTCCATGCACCTGTGTGCGTGTGCTATTGTGACCATATATGAACGTGGACCCCGCGAAAGGAGTATATAAGGATCGTAGCAGGTGGAATATTGAGATATAGGCCTCAAATTCGAACCCAAGACACGCACCTTTGATTTTACGGATTCATGTGCGTATTGTATAATTATCACTTGCTTCGGTGAAGGAAAACATCGTGAGGAAACCAAACCAGCATGCCTGAGAGATATTTCTAGTTGGCATGTAAAGCCAAATCAGAGGCCCATGAGCGGCATAGTAACTCTGACACCAGGTTAGGCACTAACCACACGTTAAAGAAGGAAGATGTGGCATTTTGTGTATGAATTATTATGTATTATTGTTTTACATTCAATGAAGCGTACAAGACGCCCTAAAAATGTTGTAACACTTGACTGGTTTAATATTTAAGAAGACAAAGGTTCTTTATGTAAAAGGTAACTCTTTTGTCACCTATTGAGTCTTTGTTTAAAAAGAATTGATCGGTGACATTTACTTGGTAGAAAAAATGGCCCCAAAATGCTGTAATATTCTTTTAGCGAGGCCATGGTCGAAACTAACGTTGCCATTTTGTATTTTCAATACAATTGCCACATACTTTTACACGGCTTGGCATATTACCCAACTATTAGGGGTCAGGTTCTAGTTTAATCGGATGTAACAGACAACTAGTATTTTACATGGAGCGACTACCCTCTGCAAGAGAACCAAGGTTACCGAAATAGCCCGAAGAATTGTCAAACTTAAGTGGCAATGGGCAGGGCACATTGCTCGCAGAACGGATGGCCGATGGAACCGAAAAGTTCTGGAGTGGCGAGCTCGAAGCGGAAGACGTTGCGTTGGAAGGCGTCCCATCTGACCTGATGACCTGGTGAAGGTTGCGGGAATCCGCTGGATGCGAGTCGCAAAGGACCGGTCAATGTGGCGACACTTGGGGGAGGCTACGTCCAGCAGTGGACGTTTTTCGGCTGAAATGATGATGATGATGACTACTCTGATCTCCACAACCCAGTTGCTGGGTAACACATATTCTCTTGATAAGGCTGGTTGCCATGCCTTCAGACTTCTACTGACTACTCGTAACGACTGTCAGAGATGTGCGAATGACAGCCAAGTCCAACTGTTAACCGTTCTCTCCTAAACACGAAGGGGTCTCAGATGTGTAATGCATGGCCTCTCATCCACGGAACGACCTTGGTCATCATCTGCCAAGCCTTTTCCCAACTATGTTGGGGTCAGCTTCCAGTCTAACCGGATGCAGCTGAATACCAGTATTTTACCTGAAGCGACTGCTTAACTGACCTCCACAACCCAGTCAGACCGAACTTGGTAACAGTTGCTTTTCCTTGTAAATCAAATCCGTATCGTCGAATTTGAATATCGCCACTTAAAGAGGCTGCTATAAATGTATTTCAGCGAAAACTCTTCTTATAAGACTCATCATTAAAAAAACTGGTCAAGTGCGAGTTGGACTCGCGCACGAAGAGTTCCGTACCATAATCTAGAAAAAAAAAACTGGTTTGTTGGATCGGAGTATTCTGTTTTTAGTATTGTTGCTATAGCGGCAACAGAAATACATCATCTGTGAAACTTTCAAGTGTCTAGCTATCACGGTTCATGAGATACAGCCTGGTGAAAGACAGCCAGACAGACAGACGGACAGCGGAGGCTTAGTGATAGGATTCCGTTTTTACCCCTTGGGGATGGAACCCTTAAAAACATCTTCACAAAAATACATTCTTCCCGACAGCTACAAAATCAGACTGGATCAAAAACAAACAGTACTGACTCCATTCATTACCATACTGTAGTACCTAAGTAGGGTCAGCAACAAAGAGCTGTTGAATATTCGAGCAGGCGATCTCTGCGATATGCTAACCATGCCGAGCACTTGACTTGCCGACGGTACTGACGAAATGTATGAATTTTTCAGTATTTACTACTTGGGAGAAAGGAGCTTTGTTTCATCAGCTTTGAGTGTGGACTGATTGTTTTGTTCCAGTTAGTTCTGTTGAGTTTTTAAAGGGAAGTAAGTTGGTGGATTTCTTGGTCCCGGCTGTCATTTGTAGATCTTTGACAGTCATTACAGGTAGTCAGTGGCCCAAAAAGGCTGACAACCAGTCTTATCAAGAGGTATCGTACTACCCACTACTAACTGGGTTGTGGAGGTCAGATAGACAGTTGCTCTAGGTAAAATACTGGTATTCAGCTGCATCCGGTTAGACTGGAAGCCGACCACAACAAAGTTGGGAAAAGGCTAGGTAGATGATGAAGTTGCTGGTTTTTGAAGAAAACTTTTGGAAAATATTTTTGTGAAAAGTGCTGGTATTTTGCCCTCATATCAAACTTCATTCAAGAGATCACGCAATACAATGTGACCACTTTAAGTCTGCAGTTCAAGGTGGCGTGGCTTGTCAAAAAAATTTGCATCGATATGTCATACTTGGTACAGACTAGCACGTCAAACTACCTGAAACTGTCAAATTTCCCAATCAACCTTGAACTTAATGCTTTAGCGATAAAGTTGAAAATCGATTTAAGAAATTTGACACATTGTAGTGGCTTGTTGTGATGAGTCTGCACATTTATTTTAGTTCTTTGTTTTCCCGCCTGCAGAGATAAGTTGGTTGAAGTGTACTAAGTTGAACTCAATTTTGTTTAAATCACTGGGTTGTGAAACCTTATTATAACATCGATTATCGAAATGATGTTTAGAAGGCAATTACGTAGAAGGTATAATTTGTTTATAGTTCTTTTGGTAGGTACGCACGGCGACCAACCGAGCTATGAAAACTAAATTAAGCTGATCTCTCATTGAACAGGAAGCTCTTACAAAGCGAGGTCAGGTTATAATGGATATTCATAGATTGATGCATCGCCATGTATATGTGGCCCGGTAATGTCACCATTTTTTTCAAAACAATTTTACTAATTACCAACAACGCCGTGTCAACGTCGCTCAAGCTGCTTTTAGCATTATAACACTATATCTTCTGATATTAAGGAACTGATTGAAGTATATTGGAGACCGAAATGTCCTCAAAAAAGTACAAGGTGTAAATGGACCCTTTACGAAGCAGTCAACCAAGCATTTTGTACTTACATCAAACCTTACGCTGGGAAGCGTTTTGTTTTTGTGGTGAAAAACCACGTACCTACCTAGTAGTAAACTTGTCATATAGGTATATAAGGTAAAATGATGAGCTATAAAAAAACTTGTGAAAAACTTTAAACCTCGAATATCTCCGTAACTAGAAGGTTCTCAGGTATGGTCCAGAACAAAAAATGATCGCAATGACGGGGGAACAAGTGCCTTTCGGCTTCGTTAAGGGTCTATTTACACCCTTCATAAGAACTGAAGAAAATAAAGAATATCGCGGCATGCAGTTTCGGTCTACACCGTTAAGAAACATGGGCAGACGCCAGCACATCAAGCTACCCGAAACTGTAAAATTTTATTACTAAAGTTGAAATTCTGTTAAAGAAATTTGACAGAATGTAATAGCTTGATGTACATTTATGTGTCTCATCTCAAAGAACCAAGACATAGAATAGAACTATGCACCTTCCAAGCCGTTAACCACATGACAAAGATACTTACGAAGTAATCAAGTCTGGCTGATGAATATTCGAGAAGGCTCGACGACACTTCTCGCGGCGAGAGGGCGCCACTGAGCTAGCGATTTGAATTATGCCTGGTCAGGTCCTTGAGTAGCTGGCGTGGTGATAATTAAAATATAAGGTCGGGGTGGTGGAAATATGGATAGGTTTGGTTGAAGTGGAATGACTAGAAGATCAGAGCGCTTAAACAAGTGATAGAAAAAATGAAATTTCTTCAACAACTTTAACAGGATTGACATATTTTTTACGCTTTTATTACATTGCAATGTTTGTATGTTTGTTTGATCAGGTCAAATTTTGCAACTGAATCTTAAAACAGCTATCCCCAAGCGATTGTGCTGTTTTGCATACACGTTTAGTTTGGATGACAATGCATGGCTATTCAAGTGACGTCTTTCTAAATCCAATATGGCGGACTCCCAAAGATGGCGAACTATAATTTATTTTTCACACCACCTGCTCGAAAATGTCAAATTATATGTCAAGCAACCTTAACCTAAAGTGAGTCATTAGTGGCCGGAGGCACAGCCGGTCAATAATGTTGTACTGGATTTCATTATGACCCGCTGGTCAATAATGTGATTTGAATTTGGAATCTCACATGCTCAGCTAAATTGGCAGTATAGTACTAACAAACACCCTTTGGTGCCAGAAAGAGGAAAGCTATTCTCGATACCCTTACTACGCGTGGATGATATTCTCGATTTCTTACAAAATCATAACGACTGCTTCTTCATATCGTTGCCATGTTTTCGAAGACCTAATATTGTAAGAATAATTAGATAACTACGAACCATTTTTTAAAAGGAATGGAATAACATTAAAACTGGCATTAATAATAACAAATACCGTACCGCGCCGTAATACCGTAATAGTAATTGGCTGTAACATTAGTTAATTTATTTTAAGTAAACTGCGCTAAGATTGCTGTGGATTTTGTGAATAAATAATAGTATACTACAGTCGATTTATCACATTTTATTAAAAATACTCTATTTTCACGAGCGTCTCCAATGACGTTCTAAATTCAAAATGCATACAGCCAATCATCCAAAACCGTTCTACCAGCCCTGTATTGCAGTAGCTTAGTTTACACAAACGCCACTTCCATGAGAGTGATATCAATAGACACACACGACAAAACCGTAGAAGAGATTTTTTTGTTGAAAATAGAATTGATCGTGTCTTGGCTACTTATAGTTCTAAATATGTTATTCTTACTGTTTGTTTATTTAATAAATACTTTGTTTTTCGTACTATGGCTATTATTTTCTCACAGTAGGTGTAAAAAGTAGAGTATCCTCCTCCGGGCTAAAGGTGTCTTTGCCTTGGGCTAGCTTGAATCCCTCGCTGCATTCAGGATTCTTGTATTAACTCCCTCGCTTCGCTCGTGAGTAAAACTTTTAACTCCCTCGCTGCGCTCGGGAGTTAAATCCCGAATCCTTCATTGCGCTCGAGATTCAATATGACGCCCGTGACATAAGACACAACTTTAGCCCCTCGGTGCATAATCTACTACTTTATACACTCCCATGATATGGGTATTAATAAAAAGGGATTTCTGAGAAGAAAACGAAAAATAAACGTCACATCTGAAAGATGTAACCAGACCCTTTACGAAGCCGAAAGGTACTGGTTCTTCCATCATTTTTTTGTTCTAGACAATTCCTGGGAACCTTCTAGTTACGGAAATATTGGAGGTCAAAGTTCCAACTTTTTCACAAGTTATTTTTTTTAAATACATGTTTTTAAAGTTAGATTTTTACTGTAAACACCTCCACGGTCTCCTAACTATTCAATCCATCCATCAGCACAATGTGTTGAGTGCGATACATTGATTTCTACTATAAAATCTAATTCTTCACCTAAAAATAAAGTCGTTTCCCAGCAATAATTTTTGCGTAAAGTTACTTAGTTTGATGTACATAATGCTTGGTTGACGGCTTCGTTAAGGGTCTTGTTACACCCTGTATGTTTAAAAGCTTCTTTTTGTTACTACAAGCTTGTTTACTTTTCTATTCTTGTAATCCCATATAGTAGCCACTTTGTCTAGGCTATGCCAAATTAACTTTAATTTCGTTGTAAGAGCAACATTTTGAATGCCCCAATTGAAGTCTTAAAGAGCTCAGTATTATTAGGAACTAGCGACCCGCCCCGGCTTGGCACGGGTGCAATGTTATACATATAAACCTTCCTCTTGAATCACTCTATCTATTAAAAAAAACCGCATCAAAATCCGTTGCGTAGTTTCAAAGATAAGCATACAAAGGGACATAGGGACAGAGAAAGCGACTTTGTTTTATACTATGTAGTGATGATGTTTATTTTTTTAAAGTGGTATTAGTGAGGTATGGTGAGTTATGTTTAAGTCCCATTTAATAGGTGGCGAGCCTATTGCCATCAATCGGTCGTAAATCCAGACTCCGTGGCTGCTACTGAGAAAGTCTGAATGGATAAACGAAATGACACTTTGCCCGACCAGGGAATCGAACCCAGGACCTCATACTCAGCAGTCGTGCTTGCGCCCACTAGACCAATGAGGTAGTCTATAAAATAATCTTAATTAATAGTTTGTAGGGATGATCAGAAATCAGCGTACACTTTCTGGCAACACAGATATATTCCTTCCCTCATAAAAGTGTCTATTTTGAACTTGTAAGCAGTAAACAACTAAGCACATTGTGTAATTGAATCGCAATGCGATAGCGATGAGATTCGGCGATATATCGGTGAATAGGTGTTAACTAACTAACACGCACCTGTGCCCAATGCAGTGATACCACTATAAGTTGTTCTCGAAAGTAATTTGGCTTAATATCACGCCTGTATTAACTGAAGGCAACATTATTATCAGCCCGAAGAAGTCCACAACAGTTCTCTCCAACAAACGTGATTCAACTCGAACCTAGGCTATTCTCATCCAACCAGCCACACAGGGTCACTGCGATATCGCCTATTCGTCCAGCCTGAGCCGGCCCTCAGGCTCTTTGAAAGTTTCTTGATGGAGTAAGAGCGAGCCTCCTGAGATTACAGTTTGTATTTGCAGTTAATGCTCGACAATGAGCTAATACCAGTTAACACAGTTAGTTACTACTTTCTTTGTTCTTCTTCGGATCCTAGGGTACCATGAATGGGTTGCGGGACTGATCGAAAGAGATACCACGCCCTGGAACACAAAGGGCAAAAGAAGGAAAATAGATGGGTTTTAGTCAGTAAAAGTATGACTCTCCTTTCCGCTCAGCCCAAAACGGAAGGGATGATGACGATTTCCAATACGAAAAAGAAATGGAATTTTTAAACTTTTATGCTCGTATGATTCAGTACTAGTTGTAATCGTGGATTTTTATACACGTTCTGCTGAAACTTAACGGATTGGAAATCATCAAAAGTGGAAAGGAGTGTCAGACTTGTACTGACTAAAACTCATCCATGTTCCTTCTTTTCCACTTTGTGTTCCAGGGCCGCGGTATCTCTTTCGAACAGTCCCGCAAACCTGTCAGGTTCTGCTGACTGTTAGACAAGCTTAAAGTCACATAAGTTGACCCTATACATTTTCGGCTGACACTAGGCCCAATAGTAGTGCACTGGCACATTTAGCTAGGTCTATTAGCCGTGCGTTGTTTGCATACGAATAAACACCTGCGCCCACAGAGTTGCTTCGAATAAACTTTTAGCATCACTGTCTATTTAACTTGATTTTCAAGCAGCGAGAATTGTTTAACTAGTTTCTATTGTGGCTATATAAATGAAATGCTTTTTTTTCTTTGTGAAGTTATAAAACTCGAGAAGATTATTTTATTTGTTAGGGAAAGGATTCCCGGGGCTATTAAATGATTTTTAAGATAATATGAAGGGTGTAAAAAGATCCTTAACGATGCTGAAAGACACTTGTTCTCCCCGTCATTGCGATCATTGTTTTGTTCTGGGCCAAACCTGGAAACCTTCGAAGTTGCATCTTTTTCACAATTTTTATTTAAATACTAGTTTTTAAGGTTATACCTATACTATAAATACCTCTATGACCCGTTTACTATTTTTGACGACCCGAATGGCGCAGCGGTAGTGAGGCTGCCTTCCGTTCTTAGGGTCCCGGGTTCGAATCCCGGTAGGAGCAAATGTTTGTGTGATGAGCATGGACATTTGTTTCCGAGTCATGGATGGTTATATGTATAATAAGTATGTATTTAAAAACAAAAAGTATCTATGTAGTATTATCAACTATCTGGTGTCCACGACACAAGCCTCTTTGCTTAGTGTGGCACCTAGATGGCGCTGTGTGTAATGTCCAGCGATATTTATTTATTTATTCATTCAATGCATCCAACGAGCTAATGTTTTGAGTGCGTTACATTGAGCTTTACCGTAGAACGTGATTTTTCACCCAATAAAACTAGTTTCCTTACAATAATTTTTCCTACAGAAGAGTTACTTAGTTTGACCAAGCAATCATGCTTGGTTGGCGGCTTCGGAAGGGTCCTTTTAGACCTTGTTTATGTAACTCAGTCCAAAGTTCCGGTTTTCAGACCTTTTACAAGTTTAAGTAAACCTCAATTAAATGCTCTCGCATCATTCTGTGTAACTTTATTTGGATGTGTCAAACAGTGCCTTCACACAAGTACGGCTTGTATTTCTTATCCCAAAGGGGGTAAATAATTTGTACCTAATCGATTTCAAAATCATTCGCATTTCTAAAGTGACTTTTAAAAATTTACATATTATTAAGTTTTTCGGTATAATGCAATACATTTTTTGAGTTTTCCATCACGGTTAAAATATTCGCTGGTAGTAGTTTTTGTCACTTTGTGAACCCTTTCATAAAGAACCCGGTTCATAAAGAATTGAAAATAATAATAATACCAGCCTATTACTGTCCCACTGCTGGGCAAAGGCCTCTTCTCAACAGAGAAGGCACGAGCATTGATCACCACGCTTGCTCAAGACGGGTTGGTGATTTCAGACTTTTTATAAGTCCAGGTTTCCTCACGATGTTTTCCTTCACCGATGTCTGTGATGTCCAAGATAAACTTAGAAAGTACATATGAATTGAAAAAGTCACATTGGTACTTGCCCGGATTTGAATCCACAATCTCATGCATGAGAGGCGAGGCCTTAACCTACGGGCCATGACGACAAAAAAAAAACTCTTCAAAAATGAAATCATGATACTTCATGACGAATGAATTGAACGGACCGTAGCAGACTCATATTTTCATTCAACTTTTACGATTCATACAAAGTAATAAGCCATAAATATAGACATTTCAAGGAAGTAATCTTTGACAGCAATGACAAAAGCCTCCCTTAGCGCCACCCCTCAACCTTCAACCCCCGCCCTATAGAGTATGAGCTGAAACTGCGGATAGCGTTAAATAACTGATTGCATCCCCTGCGACCGATTGGGCACAAAGTTGCTGCTCCTGATATTATCCCGTTAGGGTGACAGTGATTTGGTGACGTTTGAGGACAAACTTATTGATGTATTTTTTAACTTCATAATAATGTTCCTCTGGGGAGCTCAGCATAAGCAGCATAATCAGCCTTTAATGTTCCCACTGCTGGGACACTCGGCCCTCTCTATGAGGGAATGGGCTATAATCCACCACGCGGGCCCAGTGCGGGTTGGTAGATGTCACATGTCTTCGATTTTTTGGTTCTAGGTCATGCCGGTTTCCTCGAGATGTTTTCCTTCACCGTTTTTTTCAGTTTTTGTTGGTGATGAAATAAATTCCACAAAGTAATGCGCCTGCCTGGGTTCGAACCCACGACTTACTGTTCGTAAGTCGGGCCCGTCACCACCGGGCCACCGCTGCTCTCTGGAAAGCTCGTCGCTCAATAATAACAGCCGCTAGGATCGATCTTCAGGTTAAGCCGCGCTTGCCTAGGTTGGTACGTGGATGGGTGATCATCCATTTCATACTGAGTTTCAAAAGTGCCTCGGAAAGCACGTTAATCCGTTGGTCCCGGTTGTCATTTATAGATGTTTGACGGTCGCTACAGATAGTCAGTGGCCCGAAAGTCTGACAACCAGTCTTAAATATGGGGTATTGTATTACCCAATACTAACCAAATCCACTGGGTTGTGGAGGTCAGATAGGCAGTCGCTCCATGTAAAATACTTCAGCTGGGTCCGGTAAAACAGGAAGGCGACCCAAGCATAGTTGGGAAAAGGCTGGGCCAATGATGTGAATGATGTTCTCGTTCAATCTCAGAAGATCCATTGCCCAGATCCATGATGGATCTAGTGACAATTGTTTTTCTCATTGGATCCTGATTTCAAGATGTGGATCTACTGAGTTTTTTTTTACAAAAGACCCATGAGTCAGACCCATGGTAGATTTTATTCAACCTACTTGATGAGTCTTTCTTCTAATACGGACATATGTATACGTACTTTATAGTGAAACGAACAGACCAATTTGTTTTTATTGATCTAGTCTAGTCTGTGCCTGGGATTTTTATTTCCACTGGCGGGTTGGGTACAGAATTGCCTTTCTCTGTTAGGAAATCTTCAGTGACAGTCCAGAGTACGTTCGTTCGTTGGCGCAGTGGCTGAGCAATTGACTGCTGCTCTGCATTCTGTGTCTGGCTGTTTGTGTGAGTGTAAATGTTTGTAAACGCTCGGTGCGTTTATTTTGTTATCAATACGGGAAAAATTCCTTTCTTAAGAAAAGTTCTTCTATTCGTAATAGTTATCTTGAATTGGCAAGTCAGCCAAGCTACCAGTTTACAGAATCTTCTTACGTCGCGTCGCATTAAGAGAGTGGGTATTCACGTTCTGTTCAACTAGTCTTACCAAGGTGTATCGTAGTACCCAGTACTAACTGGGTTTTGGAAGTCAGGTAGGCAGTCGCTCCATGTAAAATATTGGAATTCAGTTGCATCCGGTAAGACTGGAAGCCAACCCGATTATATTTGGGAAAAGGCTGGGCAGATGATTCACGATCTGGTTCAGAATTTTAACCTTTTTGCAACTATTGTATACCAGGAACTTTTTTTGATGAATGCGTCGAAAAACCTATTTAAATTAAAATTATTTCAGTTTAAAATCGACAAAATCCTTCATTCAAGGTGTATTCATGTACATCCTCAACTTACAATTCATCAGGGCAATCCGTTTAATTACAGATGACGTGGTTTCCCTGTAATGTGGTATTTATTTGCGGGTGTAATGGATGAGTCGCTCGCTTGCAATTTATTATAAAGGCCCCAATGTAAAATTGAGATTAAATAATATTTGTATGCTGATAACGGATGTATTATGATCTTTTATTGAGGTTTTTTCATTGTTCCGGGGTTCGATTTCCGAGTAGGGCAAAGTGATAACGAGTTTTTTCATCAGGAATTTCTCCAATAGCTGTTACGGAGTTTGGATTTGTGCCCGGTTGATGGCAATAGGCTCGCCCCGTATGACTTGGGACTTCAACATGTCTGACGAAAAGTGGGTGTGGGTACTTTTAGGTACACCTCTGCCTAACCATTCGGGAATTGTAGGCGTGATGTTATGTTACGAATGTTTTATAATGGAGTTACTAAAATAAGTAAGGATAAAATAAGTGAGGAAAAAATAACACCTTCAAAACCAACACTCAAATGGTATATTTCTCATCCCCATGTTATACACGGTGGAAGGGACAACGACGCGGAAATGGTTACCACGTATCCAGTACATCATTCTGAGCCCCTCATGGAAATTTTTCATCGGTAATTTAAAAAAAAAAAAACTTGCTTTTCCTACAAAAGTGCATACATTTAGACCGTGTAGGTATTATGTATGGAACTATTCAGCCGTCAAAGTTAACGTAAGATGTGACAAACTAACAAACTCACTTACCTACACATTTAGAATATTATTTAGGAATCTCTGCCTGTTAGGAATTTCGTCATCGGCGATTGAGGCGATTAGACTAACAAGTTCAGAAACTCGGGTTTAATTTATATACACCGCGTAACAGAATAATCGCAAAACCTCTTAAGTGGTAATTGTACTCATCATTATGAACAACTTTCATTATGGGACCAACACAAAAATCGCGAAAAAAACATCGACTGCCCCATACATTTCTGTGCCCATAACTTCACAAAATGTACTGAACAGCTGATTTATTTTTCGCGATTTCGGGGTTAATCTATAATCTTTATTTAACCAAAGACATACAGAGTTTGAAATACAGTTAATATTTGAATTAGAAATACAGTTATAGTTTAGGTTGCAAATTCTGTACAAGAATAATACTCTACCTCTTAAGCTAGGGTATACCTGTATTATAAGATTGGGTGGTTATTATTATTGAGGTGGTTGGTCCCATAGTGAAAGTTATTCGTAATGGTAAGTACAATGACCCCTTGAGAGGTTTTGAGTTTATTCTGGTCCACACTGTATAATTCTGGGACTGACAAATGTATTTTAGAACACAATAATGACATAAACAGAGCCATTTAACTTATTGCAATAATATTGTCGCTAAAGATTCTTCAAGAAGGACTTAAAGGAAACCAACTTCATCATCTGCCTAGCCTTTTCCCAACTATGTTGGGGTCAGCTTCCAGTCTTACCGGATACAGCTGAATACCAGTTCCAGAGACCTCCACAACCCAGTTAGTACTGGGTAATACGACTGGTTGTCAGACTTTCGGGCCACTGACTTGTAACGACTGTCAAAAAAAACTACAACCAACATAATAACAAACATCATTGCATAATAACCTCAAAATGCTACCGCAATTCCAATCTTCAATACAAACCCACATTTTCACAATAACCGCAATCCTCCTCAAGCCAACGCTTACCATAACAATACAATAAAGATAGGTATAAGACATACAAAACATTGAAATGTAAAGAAGATAGATGGATGGCTCATTGTATGAGAAAGCTAAAAGTATTCAATAATAAATCTGAGTTGGGAGATGTCGATCACAGATGTGTCCTGAAGGACTGGTATCGGCATTCGTTTTAATGCAAAATTGAAAGGAAATGCGAGGAAAAAACGTCTTTGTTGATGAAAAGGCTGGCTGTGGACTTTTTGGACGATATTCAATATCAGAAGGGATAAGGATAGAGCTTATTATTATCTACCACTTTGGTCGAGTGGCCGCAAGCGCGACTGCTGAGCATGAGGTCTTTGGTTCGCTTCTCGGATCGGGCAAAGTGTAACTATTACTACTATTACATGGAACTAGAACATAACTCGCGACAGGTAGGTCTACTATCACCACCTAGATACACCTTTGCCGAATCCAATGGGCATGACGTCAACAGGCGTGTTGTCATGATCATTATAACTTTGAAGAATTCGAATAAGTAGGACAAAAATTTTGCAATTCATTTTGGTATTAACTAAGCCTAGCCTAGTCTTGAGTTTGAGATACCAATTTTTTTTTATTCTAGGGCGACCACATCGCCCAGTGCAGGAAAACCAATTACTTACGGAGAAAAGCCATTATATTATTATTGTTAAAAAAAAAACTGTCTTTCTATCGACGAATGCACAAACTTTTATTAAAAAAAAAAAAACAAAGACAGCTAAGATATTTTTTTTATTGCTCTTAAAATACTTAAAAAAAAGGTTTTCACAGTCAACTCAAACTCAAAGAAAAAAATACAAAACTAAATCTATTTTTGACTATCACAAATTTAATAGACACTAGACTTAATTAATTTAATTTACATCGAACCCATTATAACATATCTATTAATAATATTTTACAAACGCAAAAACATCGTTTTTAATATAATAATATGGCCTTTTTTAAAACAGTCTACCTACCCACTTGTAAAGGCACAAGCACGCGGTGTAAGCGGAGGTACCGTAAATACGAATTGTTACGGGTAATGTTAGAAGAGGAAGTAAACTAAGATTTATCCGGCTAACTTAGTATTACCCGAGCTTTTTGGGTAAAGTCCGATCAATCACTAAATTAAAATTTGGAGGTCCATCCTTCTTTTTACTGGCGATTTAATGCAACCGACTTGTATTTAGCGCCCGCCGGCAGCTGCTGCAGCACCGCTCGAAATGCTCGCTCGGCTCGCGCGCTTTCACAGTTGGTCGGTGTGCTTTAGCGCCCTTAGCAATAAAAGAATACACCTTTAACCAGTTGCTACAAGCAGCACCTAGATATAGCCGGCTAGAGCTAGGTGTAACCGTACTTATGCTTTTAGCCGTAACATATAGTTACTTTTCGCGCTTTAAGTTAAACCGTAAAACTAGGCTTAAATTTTCTTTTAGCATTACCCGTAATAAATACATAAAAATCAATTGCCACATCTATGTCAAAGCATCACTTGAGGACATCTCGAGGGATTGGTTGTTTTTTTTTGTCCATCATTGTCACCACAAGGTTTGTGTGAAGGAAAATGTTGTTTTTTTTTTTCAAAGCGCACATTTTCTTCATTAATAAATTGCACTCGTTCGAAGTCATGGCAGGTCGCCAGTATGTGATAAAAATATAACCAAAATGCTGTACAAAAGTGGTTTAAAGTATTTACCATATGTTTACACCGTGCACTCGTGTTGGCGCCTCCTAGATAATTTCAGCAGTAACCAGTACCTACAATGTAAAGCTTCATCAATCTGCCAGGGGCCTTAGTCTGATATTGCAATAGTGTCAGAATGGTCTATAATTGATTTAATAAGGCCCCTAGCCTTATTAAATCAATTATATGATTGAAGATGTATTGAAGCGCGTTCGAAACTCGTTTGACGTGCGTACAATGGGTAATTCGTCTACGCAGGGCCTTATTAAATCAATGATAGACCATTCTGACACTATTGCAATAGCAGACTAAGGCCCCTGAACCATTCTTACTAAACTATATCATGTTCGATCTTCTACAAAGATCTTTCTTGAAACCATCTGCCTTGTCCTAAATTTACAAAAGGTTCTCAACTCCTTTTTCAGTATGGAACATCTTAAATAATCGTTTCCTCTGGCACACATCCCTGTATTCAGGGTCCCACCATTTCCTGAAATTGGATCTCACAACGGTAGTGCCGTTATGTTGGTTAAGCTTAGTGCACAGGTCACAGACTTGGGACCTGGAGCGCACTTGGTAGTAGTAGTATTTCATCCAGTCGAAGAAGAACTCGTACATATCAGGATTTTTGATCAGATAGTCGAAGAGAGCACCTAACTTCTTCATGTCGAATGCTTGAGCGTTGATGTAGGAGCCAGGGGGTAAGAAACTGGAAGATAAAATGAATATGTCATTATCGTCAATATTGTTTTATTTTCATAACATCACGCTTGTAGTCCCCGAAGGGTTATGCAGAGGCGTACCTAATAGTACACCCACATTTCGCCAGTTATATTTAAGTCCCATGTAATAGGGGCGAGCCTATTGCCATCAACGTAAATCCAGACTCCGCGGCTGCTACGGAGAAATTCCTGATGGAAAAACCAAATGACACTTTGCCCGACACGGGAATCGAACCCAGGATCTCATGCTGAGCAGTCTTGCTAGACCCGTTGGTCTAGGCAGTCACACAGTTTTACTTTCGAACATGTGAAATAAATTCAATGAATGATCATTATTTTCATTACATTTGCTAAACATAAATATTCCGTGCCATGATAATTAGTTATTTCCATTCATAATCAATACTTAAGTACAACACGGAGCAAAATAGCACTATGTCATAATTATAACGTTCAGTATTATTGATGAATTAATGAAATATTTCAACGATATATGCGATGTTGCAACTTTCTGAATGCACACTAATTAACGTAGCCACTATTATGTAAGCCTACAAAAGACTACATAGTATAAAACACAGTCGCTTCCCGCTGTCTGTCCCTATGTATGCTTAGATCTTTAAAACTACGCAACGGAATTTGATGCGGTTTTTTTTTTAATAGACAGAGTGATTCAAGAGGAAGGTTTATATGTATAACATTGCACCCGTGCGAAGCCGGGGCTGGTTGCTAGTGAATAATAAATACAACATAACAAAACACCACGCCTGTAATTTCTAAAGGGATAGATGATAGACGTGTACCCTACATTTCGCTAGTTGTGTTTAAGTCCCATTATACGTTATAGAGGGCGAGGCTATTGCCAACAACCGTGCACAAATCCAGACTCCTTTGTCCGACCTTGAAATCGAACCCAGGACCTCATGCTCAACAGACGAGCTTGACCGACCGACCACTAGGCCAACGAGGCAGTCATAAATATTAGTATTTAATAACAAAACATATTAACAAGTAATTAGCCTTTGTAAACAGAGTAGCGGTGGCCCAATGAGAGCAGCAGTGGCCTAGTGAGAGCAGCGGTGGCCCAGTGAGGAAGCGGTGGCCCAGTAGTGGCAGCCCCGACTGACGAACAGTAAGTAGGTAGTGGGTTTCGAACCCAGGCAGGCGCATTACTTTGTGTAATTTACTTCATCACCACTGCTCTCAAAACGGTGAAGGAAAACATCGTGAGGAAACCGGCATGTCCTAGAACCAAAAAATTTAAAGACATAATGTGACATCTACCAACCCGCACTGGGCCAGCGTGGTGGATTATAGCCCATTCCCTCTCATAGAGAGGAGGCCGTGTGTCCCAGCAGTGGGAACATTTTAGGCTGATTATGCATGCATCCATTGTAAATAAATCTTAAAAGCTTTATAAATGAAAAAAACAAAACAGAAAACTTACTTCGAATAGTCATTGGGCCCAAGAACAATAGGTATAGCTACATGAGACATTGCAGTTACCATAACCTCCGTCACATAATCCTTCGACAAATACTCCTCCAGCACAATTTGGAAGAAATAATCCTTTTCCAGCATCTTATAACATTTTATGGCACTGCCTCCTGGACATTTCTTCTGAGAACATGGCCCATAGATATCTAATGTGTAATTGTATCCTTTTAATTCATTTCTGAACTCCTTAATAAAATCTTCATGTCTCGATTTTAGTTTGCACTTAGTCAGAATCCAGGCGATTGCCTTTCGTTTTTGTCTGATTTTATTGTTTAGTTTTTTGCTCTTCTTCATTTTCTTTATCCAGTTCATATCGGTCTTTGGTCCAACGAGGGATTTATTCGCGCTATGGATTTCCAAAAATGGTTGAGGTATATCAGAGTCTAATCTGTAAGTCCAGGTCATATTGAAGAAATCATCCAAATCATAATCACATAGCGGATGCTTCGCTGGTGTTTCTAATGATCTGAATATGTATAGTTGTTCTGGAGACCTCGTCAGATTGAGGAAGTCTACATCCATTTTGACAACATTGTCTATATCAAAGACTACAGCATCGAAATCTTCGTCGTTAGCTAGAGTTGCTTTGTCGTAGGTTAAGTAACAATTTATATATGGACATTTTTGATCGATAAACAGTTTCTGTCCGGGCAAGAAATCGGTGGCTTTATGGTGTGCGAGGCGTGATCTCTGAGTTTTAGTTTTGCCCCAAAAGAGGATGTATTTCAAATCTGTAGCGTACCTTACGTGTCGACGATGCTGAACGTGATGGTTCGTCAGTACATGAGGCAGTATCATGAGGATTAGGGCTGTGAATGCGAACGTGAAACATATTATTGCTTTTAGATAATTCTTCTTCAAAATCATTTCTTTCATGTGATAAGAAATCGTGAACATTTTCTGTGATTTGTTCTTCATGAGCTGATTTTAAGGTAGCACTTGTCACTTCTGCGTTTGTTCACCGACTGACTTATTACTGATCTAAGTAGCTAATGTAGCAAGTATGTACTCCCTGTTTACAAATTAGTTGACAGTTCTTGAATTTTTCCAGCGAAAGAATTCTTTGTTTGATTTGTGCTAGCAATGCTTACGCACGTGGACTTGTAAACAAGTTGTGGTGGTTTAGAAAATTGTCAACGTCTTAGTTATTTTTCAAGTTATCTATTGTTTAGACTTGGATTTTTAGCTCTTGTTTGTTGGACATTCCTACAGGAACAGTAAGGTAGAGTTATGTTTATGTAACAGTTTTGTTTTCGTAACACATAAAGGGTGTAACAAGACCTTTAACGAAGCCGAAAGGGACCTTGTTCTCCTCGTCATTGCGTTTTTTTTTAATTTTTATTCTAGACCATACCTTGGAACCTTCTAGTTACGGAGATATTGTGTGTCAAAGTTCTAACTTTTCATAGGTTTTTTTTAAATACATGTTTTTAATGTAAGATTTTTGCTTTAAACACCTCCACGACCCCCGTAAAATCCATCAATCTGAATAATGTTATGAGTCCGTTACATTGAGTCCTACCGTAAAACGTGATTTTTCACCCCAAAAAAAAAGTCGTTTCCCAGCAATATTATTTGCGTAAAGTTACTTAGTTTGGTGTACATAATGCTTGGTTGACAGCTTCGTGAAGGGTCTTGTGACACCCTGTATAGTTATTGACATTATACAATTGTTTTTTTTTTTTATATCACTTATCTCTAGGGTTTTAGTCTTACGTAAAAATAATAAAGAAGTCCTAGAATATGTGGCCCAAAAATGCATAGTTTCGAAGATATCATCAATCATTTTAATCCAAGTTTCATTGATAAATGCGAGTAATTAATTTTCACTCAAACCAATCATTAATATTTAAAGCTAAGAAAATGCAACGTTGTCATACATATTTCACGTAAAGGTGTTTTACAATGTAACAATCCTGACTGTCGAATTTTTTTGAATAAATAATGAAAACAAAAAAAAAATGCTTTTTTGATATTCATACCATAGAGTTATGGGACATCAAAAAAAACCTTGTATAATAAATGTGAGTGCAGTATTAGGTACATCTCAGCCTAACCCTTCGGGCATTACAGGCGTAATGTTATGTAGATACTATCATTGTTATTATTGTGTAAGTGTGAGTCCAGCCAATAGACAGTAGTTACTTGAACTTTTGAGCGGACGATAGGGAGTTTGATTCTTAGTCAAGCTAATTGGTCTCTTATGATAGACTAGAATGTAATTTTCATGCACAACATTTTAAATTCAATAGCAACAATAATGTTAGTTCCTCTTTCACAAACTCCAACAAAGTGATTAAGGCGAAGCACACACCAAATTGAATATATGCACCTCAAGTTGTACTGTTTGCAATTTATGTGTTTAATTTCGCGATGTACTAGCGAAACTGGCATATGAAAAACTCGCTTACATTCGTTTAATTTATGGGTAAAAAATATTTTACGGGAAGCTTAATATTGTCGCTTACCGCACTGTGTTCGGCACTGCTTTAGTCGCTTGTATGATTTATTGTGCTCCGGAGTAATATATATCGAATTAGGGACCGACCGTTTTTTGTTTTGAAAGGACTTCAACTTAATTACTTTTAGTATGTTTTAGTATGTTTGTGTGTGGTGTGTTGAATGTTGCACTCTATAGATATATAGAAAAGTTTGGCTTTTTGTCAGTTAAGTTGTTTAGTGATTAATCTGTAGTTGATATATTTGCTGTTCATATCTGGTTTTTTGATTACCAGCTGGTGCCATTCCATTGCCAAAAATCACATTTTATATTAGGACTCAATGTAACGCACTCAAAACATTGTGCTGATGGATGGATTGACTAATACGAGGATCGTGGAGGTATTTACAGCAAAAATCTTACGTTAAAAACATGTATTTATAAAAAAAGTTGTGAAAAAGTTGGAACTTTGACCCCCAACATCTCCGTAACTAGAAGGTTCGCAGGTATGGTCTAGGCCAAAAAAATGATCGCAATGACGGGGAGAACAAGTACCTTTCGGTTTCGTTAAATCCTTTATAATTGCAGAAGTAACTGTCCGCCTAACTCGATAGATTACGACGAAGATTAGAAATTTGGTTATTTTTTATCTGGACAGATTACGTTCCCGTGGGATCATAACTGAACTACAAGCGGGCGAAGCCGCGGTCATTAGCTAGTCAAATACAAAACAGAAACATAACATTACGCCTGTAATCCCCGAAGGGTTAGGCAGAGCTGTACTCGTCGTACCTAATAGTAAACCCATATTTCCCCAGTTACGTTTTAAGTCTGATGTAATAGAGGGCGAGTCTATTGCCATCAACCGGGCATAAATCCAGACTCCGTGGCTGATACTAAGAAATTGCGAATGCAAAAGTCAATAACACTTTGCCCGACCCGGGAATCGAACCCAGGACCTTATGCTCCAGGGTTGCGGGACTGTTCGAAAGAGATACCGCGGCCCTGGACACAAAGGACACTTTAGCAGAATCATGATATAATTATAATACGAATACAATTCGTAAAATGGTTACAAAATGACAATTTATAATATTAACTGCGTCTGTGACCATTTTAAGAATTTTAACGTGATTCATATTATAATCATATTATGATTCTGCTTAACCAGCCATTTTAGACCCCCAGGGGGCCTAAAATGTTGCGGGACTGTTCGATAGAGATACCGCGGCCCTGGAACACAAAGGGCAAA
Organism: Eugnorisma glareosa; assembly: GCA_947578425.1. Lineage (NCBI taxonomy): Eukaryota > Metazoa > Arthropoda > Insecta > Lepidoptera > Noctuidae > Eugnorisma > Eugnorisma glareosa. The sequence continues at coordinate 8,589,285 of OX387960.1, read as the reverse complement.
AGAAGGAACATGGATGGGTTTTAGCCAGTACAAGTCTGACACTCCCTCCTGCTCAGCCCAGAGCGGGAGGGGGGGTTATTTGATGATTTCCCATCCGAAAAAAAAGGTACCTTATGCTCAGCCACTCGAACAACGAGGCAAATACAACAAATTAACAGAACAAATGATTCCAAACGACTCATAAATCATTACCAAACCTCACAAATTATTCAAAATGCCCAAATTAAAAGTGTATTGTGTGTAATAGCTCTATAAACAGCGTTCATTACATAGCATCTGCGAGTGAGCCGCGGATTAAGTTAAACACGGCTCGAGTCTTTGCTTATTTTCTGTTGTTACGCCTCAAATTGTCGACACTAGAGTACAGATTAGCTTCGTTACCCCGCGGCTGAGCGTACCTGCAGTAGGGATGGGATGAAAAAAGAAAAATGTCGAAATCATTTTTATCGACAAAATTAATTAACAAAGGAGATGTTTCATTTTCGGCCATAAGATGTACATTTATCGAAAACGAGGAAAAAATACCACGAAGTTATCAAAAATATTCTCTATAGAATTTAAGCCTGATTTGTTGTGCCTGAAAAGTAATAGATTTTCAATTATTGCCATATTCTATTAAATATGGCGTCTTACTGTTTGCATTGTCTGCTTTCGTTCTGAAATCATGTCACATAAAAACTTAATCTCACGTCGACGTTAAATACGAAAAGTATGTGTTCTTGTAATAAATAATCATTATTATACTCATAAACATCATTTTCGACTAATTATAAGCAACTGTGATGATTTCATTGTTAAAAAAATATAATAGGTTCTACTTTTCTGTAGTGTACTTCTGAACGAAATATTCAAAATGACATTTTGTTTTGACAAAACCCATCAGTGTCTGTCAGTCGAGTCCCGTTCGTCTCGACTTTCGTGGTTTTCGATGTTATTTTACGTTCTCTCATTTATGTTTTGTTCCTACGACTTTTGGTTTGTACAATTATTATCAAATAACAATTTCTGGGATAAGCAAACTTCATCCTGCATAGCTGTCTTAATACTCACGACAAACGTCAACCATTTTTAATTTTTATTGTATGCATAAAAACCATATATTATTATGTAAAAAATGTTACTTTATTCTATTCAGAGGTTTGTTTCCCAGCTTTTATAAACTGTACATGTTACGGCCGGAGTCCCATACAAAAATGAAACATCTCCTTTAATTTATTAAATTCAGTTTAATTTGTTATTTTTGTGATCATGAATAGAGGTAATAAGTTTAAAGTAAACCTAGTTATAATTATTTAGAAACTGATACAGAGAGAGATTTAGAGGCTTTGATGTGCTAGTCGATTTGTGACGTGTAGAGTCAGCGTACACTTGATAGGTTAGTGTTGGCAAGAGCCTTAACCATTACGCGAAGATGCTCTCGTCAGGCTGTTGGGTTGGTTAGGTAGTTGGAGTGGACTAAGCGGTTCTATTGAATAGGGCTTATATATTATATATTAGTACCACTATTTGTACCCAGGCCAACTATGACGCAAAAATCGAGTACTTTTTTTTAAGCTGTGGTTACCGTAGATAGATAAATATAGTATACTTTTTTATACATCAACCATTTAACAAAGCATATTTACTAATTCATATCATACACGTCCTATACAAAATGAATCGTACCGTCTATACAAAGAAGAAACTTCTCAGGGTTTCCTTTTAATTATCATCCAAATAAGATCTATTATTAAAACAAATATTAAGCATCGACACGACCCCATCCCTACGTTTCCAAGTGGTCGCGTAGGAAGAGCGCGGAATAATGATTTCTTTGAGTCCTCACTGTTTGAAGTGCGCGCCATTACTGGCTGATACGTTTGTGTCCTGCACTTAATAGCGGGCCCCAATGCCAGCCATAATTGTTTTCCCTTACCTTTGTACGAGTACGGTAAAAATCATGTTTACGACATTTTTTCGAGATGTTCTTCGTAGATTTTTATCTTCATCTGAAATTATTGTTTGAGATGATAGGAATTTGAATGAGCACGAATAATGGATGGCTTTGAAATTATAATACCTTTCTGTTTGTGGGAGTTGTAAGAGAATTCAGTTTTGAAGAGTGGGAGTATTTCTTGTTTGAATAAATGACGACGATAGGCAGCAGTCAGTGTCTTTCGATATCGTCACTTGAGGTCTAACACCACGTACCTAAGTCCAAAATAGCAAATTTACAGGAGAGTGTAAAAACTGCATAATTATACTTAAGTAAATGGTACAATGTCCTAGAACCAAAAATTCGAAGACATGTGACATCTACGAATCCGCACTGGACCCGCGTGGTTGATTATAGCCCATTCCCTCTCATATAGAGGAGGCCTGTTTTACAACAATAGGAACATTATAGGCTGATTATGCATAAACTGTCACTTACGGGATATCTTCCGTGCGTGATGGTCTTTAATTTTGAGCTCCCGATGTTTCGACGCTGATTATGCTTTTAGCAAAAAGCCTATGGTACAATACCATTTTATAATTTGTGTTCACTTCAAATTAGATAGAGACATTGCCGTTACTTGTTTCTGATTAGCTGAAACAACGCCTCTTCCGATTCTTTAACAAACGTCAACAAAATGTCAAAACCGCCAAAAATTCAACGACGATATTTCGATGAGTTAATATTTTAACATGCTATACCGTGTTTATTGTCGTGATAGGAGGAATCTTAATGTTACTAGAATAACCGTCACGGTTTTGAAGTTTCGCTAAAAACTGCATGTGACTCAACTAACGAAGGCCTGAGGGCCTTAAATGGCTGCTTTACCAGAATCATAATACGAATCACGTTAAAAATTTAAAACTCTTAAAATTAACTTTGTGCTGATAACCATAAAAACCATTTTAAGAATTTTAACGTGATTCATATTATCATTCTGATAAAGCGGCCATTTTAGGCCCCCCTTTTTTTTTTGTCGGATGGGAAATCATCAAATAACTCCTCCCGCTCTGGGCTGAGCAGGAGGGAGTGTCAGACTTTTACTGACTAAAACCCATCCATGTTCATTCTTTTGCCCTTTGTGTTCCAGGGCCGCGGTATCTCTTTCGAACAGTCCCGCAACATTTTAGGCCCCCTGGGGGTCTAAAATGGCTGGTTAAGCAGAATCATAATATGATTATAATATGAATCACGTTAAAATTCTTAAAATGGTCACAGACGCAGTTAATATTATAAATTGTCACTTTGTAACCATTTTACGAATTGTAACGTAATTCGTATTATAATTATATCATGATTCTGCTAAAGTGGCCATTTTTGATCCCTCGATGTAAGCAGATCCTGAGAGCAGGTTTCTGTCTCTGTAACTCGAACCGATGACAGCAGCTTGCAGGTTGTCACCGATACAGAGAGATCGCCACGTGTGCGATAGTTAAATGTAATTAACGATTATGCATACTGAAGTAATAAATTTATGCAACTTGTTCAACCTTTACCAAATTAAATTCTGAACTCTAACTTGAGTCAATAACCTCGTACAAATACGTGGACTTATACTCCGTTCGTAGAATACAAAATAGCACTGGCTAACGTACCTACTCGCCATTAGGGTTATGCTAAAATTTAATAATCCTGGCAAAGGCGGGAACCATTAGAAAAAAAGAAAGAAGAAAGAAAAAATATTTATTTGTCGCAGGGACATGACGTGCATCATACAAAATGATAAAAAAACAAAAAAAAATAACAATAAACATACAAAGCATAAATTAAAAAAAAAGACGTTTATAGCTTGCACGTCGTGACTGCGACAAGCAGGTTACCACTCAGCATGATGCTGTGCTATGGGGGACCCACAGCACAGCGCTGGTTTTCAGTGGTCACCCGTGAAAATACGTACGGAAGCCAAAACAGCATAAATCAATTTTACATTAATAAGAAAATAAAATAAGCAGTACTTGGGTTATAATAATAAAACAGCTACCTAGAAATATAATCAACACTACAAAAAATATACAAGTATGTGTGCAGGCTAAACAAAATGCATAAATACAGAATGAAGGCGTGTATTTTTGTCTCATACTGCTCACTCATATACGTCATACTACGCATTTCTCCTCTGCGCCTGTTAGCGTGATGACGTGAAAAGTCAGTGCAGGCGGCGCGGTGTCGCACGAGACTTGTGTGCTCACGGGACGCAACTCGCGTGGTTAGTAACTAGGGCGTTGCCGATGGCTACCATTACCTAAGCCTATGTCCGTCAGGATTGAGGAATCTTACTGAAATTAATATACTTATTTAGTAGTAACTTTAAAAAATTTGTAGGATCTTTCCTCGATTTTGTAGTATAATACTTCAAAAGTTATATGAGCATAAAGGTGGCCTCAATCTAAATGTTTGGATTGAGGAGCCACGTCAGAACTTTTAACATCACGGACTAATATTTGTCATAATTTGGTATGATTTTGTAGCATTTGAAAGTAGGTATTAGGCAATATCTGAGCTCGGTTGTATTAAAATAAAAAAAGTTACCATACATTATATACGTGGCTCCTCAGACCATACATATGACTCGTAATTTTTCAGGTACATCCTAGCTTTTCTAAGCATTCTGTATATTAAAAAAAAGGAACTTTGAGCAAAATTATTGCAGGGAAATACTTTTATTTTACATGGTAAAAATCTGAAAACGTGCACTACGCGCATATTAATTTAGAACATTGAGAAAACGTGAAAGGTATTAAAACTTGTGTTCGTAAAAAAAAACGTGACTTGACTTTCAATACGAGTATCTCCGTAAGCAGAAAATTCCGAGGTATGGTCCGGTACAAAAAAAAAAAAATACCAATGACGGAGAGATTAAGTGAATCTTGACTTTTTTAAAGGAGTTCTTACTCCCGTTATATTCTAGAAAAAAAAAACTTCTCAAGCACAAAAGGCCGGAAAAATTACATGGCTGAACAAAGTCCGGCTTGGGATCAAAAAGGTGGACGGTAACCCTATTCGCCAGTCAATAAGACAAGGGATTGAACAAACAAACAAATTCTTGGACTAGTGCAAATACAGACGGGACATTGATCGGTCTAAACGTGGATAGATAACTATGGGTATTATTCTGAGCCTGTCCGGTGTCGCTGCAAGACAATGGGCTCGTCTCGTACAACGAAGATCTATCTACACGATTGCTTATCACAGTAGCATGGTACTTTTAACTTAACTGTTAGTTTTCCGACTATGAAATAACTAGTTTATGCCCACGGCTTCGCCCGCCTGGAGTTCGCTAATTGTCCCACGGGATCGTACTGACAGGATAAAAAAGTATCCAATGTGTTAATCCAGGTTATAAACTATCTGTATGCTAAATTTCGTCTAAGTCCGTTCAGAAGTTTTTGCGTGAAAGAGTAACAAACATCCATCCATCCATACATCCATCCATCCATACATCCATCCATCCATACATCCATCCACACAAACTTTCACATTTATAATATTACTAGCGACCCGACCCGGCTTCGCACGGGTACAATGTAGATATAAATGTTCCTCTTGAATCACTTTATCTGGTGGAGGTTGCGGGGATCCGCTGGATGCGAGTCGCACAGGACCGGTCAGTGTGGCGACACTTGGGGGAGGCCTACGTCCAGCAGTGGACGTCTTTCGGCTGAAATGATGATGATGATGATTGCTGATTAAAATCCGAATAAATTAAACTGCATTATAATCCGTTGCGTAGTTTAAAAGATCTATGCGTACAAACAGCGGGAGTGACTTTGTTTTATACTATGTTAAGATATGCACGATGGTATCATCCTTCCATCCATCGATGGTGGTGGATGGTATGATATGTATTTGGTTTGCTGAACTGGGCCTATTTGGCGCAGCCGTGAGACACACAATTGTCTCTTGTCTTGTTTTTTTTTTATTCCGTTTTTTTTTTTTGTGTTTAGCCTTAAGTTTTTAATTTTATTTTTTGTTGTTTTACACTTGTGGCTTATGCCAACTAAATATGTTTTCTTTCTTTTTTTCTATATAGGAGGATTCGGTTCTCGATTTCATTTGATATTCCATTCGACGCCATATCTGCACTGTATGTTTAGGCTGCGCTCGAGGGTATGTCAAAAATTATTACACGAGAACCTACTACTCGTATCGAAATAAAAAGTATCTATAAAAATGGTCTCCTCCGAATTTCATCGGAATCCGTTCAGCGGTTAAGGGTGTGAAAACGTAAAAACAGACAGAATTACTTTCGCATAATTTATAGTCTTAAATGCCTCATTCGTTGTAAGCGCGACTGCTGAGCGTGGGGTACTGGGTTCGAGCAAAAAGTGTTATTGGGTTATTCCTTTAGAAATTTCTCAGTAGCAGCCTGGAGTTTGGTAGTTGGCGGTATGATATCCTTGTACCTTGGAAAGCACACTAAGCCGTTGATTCTGAGCCTGATCTCTCTCCGATCGAATTGCCGTCCCATCGGACTATGAGAGTAAAGGAACACAGAGTGCACCTGTGCCAGCGCACACACTTGTGCACTATATTACATCGCTGAGATTGCCACCGTGACTGAAAACGGTCAGGAGAGCTATATTATTATTGGACTGGGTATGGATTTGAATCACCATAAAATGAACAACCACTGACCATAAAAACCAAACAAAACTAACCTCATATAACAAAAGCCGTTGTCTGGTATCGATTCTCCGTCCCTACTGAGCTAGATTCGTTTGATTCCGTACGAATGTCAGCACAAAGTGAGACGAACTCAATCAAATCTAGGTGCTGTAAAGAAAAAGTGGGGAAGTGCAAACTGGATTGTCACAGTTTCAATTCCATTTGGACGAGGCGACCGCGACTGCCGGGAGGTGAGATCGTGTTGTTAGGGGTTAGGTTTGTGATGGAGCGGGAGCGATTTGAGTCTTTTTGAAGGCGTTTTTTTCACTTCATGGTTATTCATATTTTCACCTGCCGTGGAAGGAGCTTTAATGTCTACTATACGTTCGTACGTGTCAGTCTCTGTTTATTTTCTTTTTATAATTTTGTTTTATTGTAAATTCAGCATTTTTTTTGTTTTGTACTGTGATTAGACTCGTCTAATAAATATGTTGTTTTTTTATACTTCTTACTACAATTCATATTGTGTCTCACATAACATTGCCCTTGTATTTTGCAAAGGGGTATATTCGTATAATCTGTTCTTTTTATACATCGCCATTTATTTTAAACCTATCTTTTGAGTTCGGAAATAATGTCACGGGAACATATCACCTGTGAAAAAAATACTCCTCCTACTAAATATGATCACGGTTTACTGGTCAAGTTTTATTGAAATTAGATTAGCCGTTTAGGCTTAATTTGACATATTTATATATATATTTTTAATGAATATGGGAGGGGCGCCCCATGAAAAAAAAAATTCACCAGTAAATGTAGATACAAGGTCCTGCACTGACCAGCCGACATTATGTCAATCCTGTTGAAATAAATATGAATCGCTATGAAAGCACATCCAGGATTTTCGCTTTCTCATCCACAATATAACCGCACCTTAATCTGCGTTAGAGTATTCACAAGTGTAAATCACGGTAAACAGTGAGGTCCACATTTTCACGTTGGGATTCAGTCGTTTTCAGTGATTTAACACCTAATTAGTGGTTTGCGGGCAGATGAGCGCTGTGAGTGAGTCTTATTTATGGACAAGTTAAGTTTATATGTTTACTTAGTGGGTTTGCGTTATCTTGTGTGGAGTTCTAGTACTTGCTTCAGTTTTGTTCAATTGAAGGCTTAGAAGCAGATTTTTTCAGACTCGAGGATTTTTAATTTCTAGTACTTCAATTAAATTATTCCTGCTATCCTCGTCATCATCATCGTCATAATAATTATGTACCGATAAACGTCCACTGCTGGTCTTAGGCCTCCCCATGCAACGCCACGTCGACCTACAAATTAGTATTCTACAAATTCTTGCCCTGGCTTGCTCCAAATATGTCGGTACTGGGACATTATTGAGGCTTCATGAAAGGATAGCCCCAAATATTGCATCGCTCCTCCCTTTTCTTCACCAACCCTTTGGTTAAGAACCTGGTCTCTTTTTACTGAACAGGATCGCAGTGAGGCCAAATTAGCGCTTAGTTCAATTGAGAAGTGATAAAAGTAAAAATAATCGAGGCTACATTTTTCGTTTAGCCGCAACAAGCTTACCTAGAAGCCATATAGCCCGCTAAGTGAGTTGTTCGAGCAATAAACGGTGTACGCAGTGCATTACGCCGTCAATGAACGGTAACTCAGTTGTGACGCGATGGGTAGCCGCTGAGTAGCGATAGCAGAAAAAACCCAATTGATAAAATCAAAACAAACGGTCAAAATAGAATAAGACATACACCTCAGCTACTTCAATCCAAGGCTCTACAAGACATAGGTAGAGCCTTGGATTGAAGTAGCTGAGGTTTGAGTTTAATGGTATGAGATCGGAAACAAATATGTTTCGCAGTCGCTATAGTCGGGTGATGTGTGAACATGCACGAAGCAAAAAGAGTGCGCATCGTAGACCGTGTATTAGTGCTCTTGTTTTTTTTCTTTGCTTGCGCTGCTTTTTGTGTGCAATCTATGCACGTCTTTACAAATTAATGTTTTTTCTCTATTTTCTCTTTTTATATCCTACTTACCACAACCGCTCACACCGTCTGTTCTGTCACTAAAATGTAGAAAGTGGTTGGAATTATTTGGCCAGCCGAACTTCCGACATTTTATTTTTAAAATAGGAGCAACGTGTTAAACCAGTATGACATGTCCAGCTGGTTTGTATGAGACAAAATCTGAGCTATTTTATTAGCGAAATACTGGGCAGGCCAAGCTACATACAAAAAAAAATGCGTTACTAAAAAAATATTTACAAATGCGATTCCTAACTTATTTTGCCAACACTCCCCACTCGCAGGCCACTTCGCCGCCTCGCCAAGATACAATGACATTACCGAGACGGCTTTTTAGCGGGCGCACGCTACAATTCATAAATTGTCGTATGACCGCTTGTTTTGCTGTCTCTACTAGTTCCAAAGTTGGGGCCGCTTTTAACTTCACCCCTTTTGTTTGGAGGGGTAGACGGTTGATGCAGTTATTTTGGAATATTGTGTTATTAGGATTGGAACCTGTAGCTTTGAAAGCTTTGTGATTGTTTTTTGGTGAAACGTGTGATGTGATAGGTTTGTGAGTGGTTTGTTTAGACGAAGTAGTAATTTATTTATTGTCCTAAAGTATAATGATAAAAAATAAAATAGCCTTTATTACTGGTAAGATACCAGTCTTACAATTAATAGATGCTTAATTACTAAAAATAAATTAATCCTACTAATATTATAAATGCGAAAGTTTGTGAGGATGGATGGATGGATGGATGGATGGATGGATGAATGGATGGATGAATGAATGGATGAATGAATGTTTGTTACTCTTTTACGCAAAAACTACTAAAATATCTAATTATACTAATTGAATAAAATTTTGTACACAGTTTATAACCTGGATAAACACATAGAATACTTTTTATCTCCGCGGGTGAGGCCGCGAGCATAAGTTAGTTTAATCATAATTCTAACTTTTATTTCAACTATCGGCAACTGGATGTTTGTATGGAACAGCTTGTCTGTTGACCAAGACCTACAGATTTCCACGTATACCTGTCTCTTGCTAAACGGATCCAGACCGGACGCCAGTTGAATGTTAGTACCATTCAAATCAAAAAATAAGAAAGAGTATATCTATGTGTACTAAGATAGTCGTGGATTCAAAACTACAGGCAACATTGCCGTTCTCTTCTGTAGTTTCACGAAAGTAATTTTTTCAAAACACTACTCGGTATGTAATGGGTGGTTAACCATCAATGGGGAGCAGTGGTGGCCCAGTGGTGGCGGCCCCGACTTACAAACAGTTAATCGTGGGTTCGAACCCAAGCAGGCGCATTACTTTGAGTAATTTATTTCATCACCACAGCTCTCAAAAAGGGTGAAGGAAAACATCGTGAGGAAAGCGGCATGTGATAGAACCAAAAAATCGAAGACATGTGACATCTACCAACCCACGCTGGGCCCGCGTGGTGGATTATAGCCCATTCCCTCTCATAGAGAGGAGGCCGTGTGTCCCAGCAGTAAGAACATTATAGGCTGATGCATTATTATGCATCCATGGACCAACCTAGGCACGGGCGGTTTAACCTGACGATCGGGCCAAGCGGCTATTATAATTTAGCTTTATATGTTATAGCTGTTATATAATAGAACCTAGCAGTACTGCAGCCTGGCATTGAGGTTTGGCGGCTTCGCTGCTACGGTTGATAATCGTGATCAGAAAATTAAATATAAATCACCAAACACTATACAATACACCTTCTTTTATTCAGACATATATATGCACATACATAACGCCTGTAATCCCCGAAGAGTAAGGCAGAGGTGTAACTAATAGTACACCAAGTCCCATGTAACAGGAAGTGAGCCTATTGCCAGCAACCGGGCACAAATCCAGACTCCAAGGCTGCTACTAAGAAATTCCTGATGGAAAAACCAAATAACATTTTGCCAGATCCGGGAATCGAACCCAGTACCTTATGCTCAGCAGCTGCGCTTGCGACCAATCGACCAACGAGGCAGTTTCATTCAGAAAATTTTAAGAAAACCATTTCTTATAACGTATACAGTTTTTTCTACACCCTAACTGCATCACACATTCAAACACCAACATCAAAAGAACTTTAAAAACATGTTAAAGTGCTGTAATGCAACCAACTTAGCGGTAGACAAGTGGCGACTGGCACCGGAAGTTCACCCGCAAACAATATGGCCGCCGGCCACTTCCGGCCGCGGAGTTTCCGCCTTCGGGCCACGAGCGACATTAATAACTTTTTAAAATGCGTTACTTTGTTTAAAAATATAAATCTGTTGTCATTGGCTGGGGGTAACTTTTGAATGCTGTTGTTGGTAACAAAGTTAAGTAAAGTTAAAGTTGGTTTACGTAGATGGAGTTATAGTTTGAGTGGGATTGGTTTATCTGAGCTCGTAAGTTAAGTAAACACTGATACTTGTAAATTGAGCGACGAATATCAATTCCGGAATTCGGATTGTTATAACTCTAACCGTTATTTTGAAAATATTTTGATTCTAGTCTTAAAATCACTACTATTGTTTGTTTTCAATTAAGGTGGAAGCGCAAGGGTAGCCCGCGAAAATTAAATTTTCTCAAGTTTATTGCAATTTGCAGGTCAGTGTCAGGTTGTATGTCTATGAAAATATGAATCGCGCCAGTAACACGTATGGAGTTACAGAATTATAATCATTCAAATCATCAATACAGCTCTCCAAGTTCATATAATCACATTCAATAGCTATTTCATAAAAAAGTCACTGCAAATTGCAATAAACCTAAGAAAATTTCAATTTCGCGGGCTACCCTTGCGCATCCACCTTAAAGTGACCCGCTCCGGCTTCGCACGGGTGCAATGTTATACATATAAACCCAAAACCTCCTTTTGAATCACAATCCGTTGCGTAGTTTTAAAGATCTAAGCATACATAGTGACAGACAGTGGGAAGCTACTTTGTTTTATACTATGTAGTGATAGAATACAATATTTAATTAAAAACAAACTACATAAGTTTTATTCAATAATCTAAAGTGTTTACTTATCCTATGTGACTAGTCTCATGTCTAGACTTTAAACTGTTAGGCAGTTTAAAGTCTAGACATGAGACTAGTCACCATCATTTTCCAAATCCTCTTGAGATCATTTCCTATGAAACAAATCAATAGAAAACGATGAAATAAAAATACCAACTCACAAACACATTACAATATAATAAATGATAACTGCACCAACATTACCCAGTATCACAGACGATAACGCATAGCTACGACGTAGCGCTACGCCGTAGCCATCGTAGCGCTACGCCGTAGCAGCCGCTGAGTTCCGGAGGAAAGAGGGGGTCGTAGACAGGCGGACACATCCGTCCTAGGGACATATGTATCGGTGGCGTTTCCTCCCTGAATGTTTCATGGCTAATCTACTATCTGAGGAAGACGGTGTAATGTAATGTGTGGTGTATTCATAGGTTTATATATTATGTAGTGTGAGATACGGCTTGTGAAATGTAGGTGGAGTTTTTCTTGGGTTTATTTATTGGATGTTGTGAAGGATTGACTGTCTGTGGAAATAAGAGACTACTATGTTTTATAACTATTTGTTGAATTTGATTTGGAATACTTTGTGGTTTTTTTTTTCAGATACTCAAGATGGTTTTAAGTCATACTCATTTATAGGGGTCATTTCCTTGCCTAGCTCGGTTCGCAGCGAAGTTGTCACTCGACCGTGTGAACTTTTGACGTTGCTACCATCCATACAGAGGCGATCTAGAGGAATGTCATGCAAAAACTGTGATCCTATTTGTGTGTGATGTGAGAGAGCAGCGAGGCTATACAGCAAAATTATGGCATTAAACAATTTAATTTTTAATTTGGTTTGTATCGTGCCCTTTTTTGTTTTTTTTTATAGGGTTCCGTACCTCAAAAGGAAGAGACGGAACCCCTTATAGGATCACTCGTGTCTGTCTGTCTGTCACAGCCAATTTACTCCGAAACTACTGGACCGATTGAGTTGTAATTTGGTACACATATGTAGTCGGTGACCCAAAGCCGTAAATTAATGAAGTTTAAACATGGGGGCCACTTTTGGGGTAAATTAGAAAATGAAAAAAAAAAGATACGTAAACTATTAGTGTTACATATCAAATGAAAGGGCTTATTGTGAGCATCTCAAAGATATATGAGAACAATAGTTTTGACGTTATTTAAGAAAATAAGCCTTCCCCCGTAACTCCGAAACTAAATGGCCGAAATAAAAATAAAAAAATATACAGAAAAATAGTTCTTGCCTATGGATTACAGGACAACCTATAGGAAAGCTAGAACATCAAATAATGAAAATATCGATTCTTAAATAATGATCTATATATGCCGTTTTTTAATATTAAATGTGCCTACTCTTGACCTCAATCTTGTCCTTGAGGACAGAGATGAGGTGGACGATGGAATGAGCTACCGAGGCTGGTCCCGTCCTTCACAAGTATATTTAAGTGTCTTTGTTTAACAGCACATTTGCTTATAGAAGATATAAGATACCTTGGCCAAAGGCTTAGCATTGCCATACAACGTGGCAACGCCGCCAGTCTCTTGGGTACATTACCCGTTTAGTTTCGAGTCGGCGAGCTCTACTACGTCACCCGCTGCTGATACTGCACGCGTTGCAACTTGCGCCGCCGCCGTCGCTGACTCTATGCCGGTCGAAACAGTGACTTGTGTGGGTACGTTGACCCCTAAACGTGCCTACGCTGATATCGTCGCCACGCACAAACCTGTGTCGCAGGCCAAGAAGGGGGAAAAGAAGAGTTGCTGTGAACCTGCCAGGCGTTCGAAACAGCAAGGCCCAGCTACGGGCACGTGTGACAAGGAGGGCTTCGTGAAGGTAGAGAGGAAGAAGAGGAAGAAGCCCCCTAGTCGGAACCAGTGCGGGACCGCACTGGCAGGACCCAATGGGCTGCGTCCGGCAATACCAACGACGCAGCTTTATGTATCCCGGCTACATCACACCACGAAGGTTGAAGAGATCGTGGAGTATGTCCGATCGAAGACCAGCTGGACCTTGAGGGTTGAGAAGTTGGAGTCGCGCCATAACACGAATTTCAAGTCGTTCGTGGTGCGAGTTCCGACTCATCATATTGAGACCTTCCTCAAGGAAGAGTTTTGGCCGAAGGGTGTCATGTATCGACGTTTCCGCGGAAGGCTACGTGACACCACGCAGCGCAACACGATGCCGTCACTTCGTGTACAATAGTTATATTTTCTGGTTTTTATATATATGTATGATAGTCTTTAAGGTATTTATGTTATGGGTCTTTGTAACCTGCAATAAATGATATATTATATTATATTATTATTACCAGTTGACAGCGTTGAGGAGGAGTTTTTTGACGCCATTTTTTAAGCTTATTCTTTATTTAGTTTCTTCAGGTTATTTTAATTTATAAATTTTAATGTATTTAATAGTATTAAATTATATTACCATAGATAATAGAGTTTTTTGTTACTTAGTGTTACTTAAAGAAAACAATGAATACTAATCCTTTTGAACTGGGGTGTGGTTTTTTATGGTTATGGTAGAATGTTTCCATTTGTAGTACACCTTTACATTTTCAGACATGGAAAAATGAAACAATCAATTCTGATAAACGTTTTATTATTTAACTCATAAAGACAACACAGGCATCTAAACTACTACATTAAATTCCATAGGTACATTACAGTTACTTACAGTAATCGTATAGTTATTTCTATATTTGTTACCAAAAGTTAACAAAACACACATTTATTTTAACCTAGGTTTAGCTTTTTTATTTACCGGAGTTTTGATATAAACAGTATTTTATTTTATTAATTATAATTTGCCAATTTCTATGTCTACGGTCTAATATATATGTATACCAATCTAGTCATAAGCCTTTTTGTATTTTTTTTTATGTTACGTAAAGCACAAAAAAATTATACGTCATCAAAATGAAATGAAGTTATTTGTAGGTTAAATTTTATGTTTGGTTATAAAAATCCGCGCTGAAATTTATATAATTGATTGTTATTATATGTTTTGTATATTAAATGCCGCATACCCTACATATATAAAAAGCCTTACAGTCGTATATTTTCGTGATAAATACACTTATCAGTGTGGACGAATTATGATACTTCATTTTAAACCAAAAGATTTGTATATAAAGTCCTATATACATTTGTATTTCTACACATAACCTCTATTTTATAATACAAGGTAAATAGCCAAGATATATTAGGATTTCAAAGCTTTGTTTATTTGTATATTGCTTAAATTTTAACAGTAGGTTTTCTGGGAAATATTGTCTACACAATTGACGATTTATAATTTTTATTTTAAGACTAATTATATTTCTTTTCTTTAAAAATGCATACGCTTGAAAATTCTCATTTATTTCGACAGTTTAGAAATGTCTGTTATAGAACTCTGACTACTAATATATTTTCTACTTTGCTTCTTTGTAATGATACACATGGCTACATAGTTTCATAAATATCTAAGTAGAATACAGGTCGCTTGATTAGTATAGTTAATTTATTTGTTCTAAT
This sequence comes from Eugnorisma glareosa, assembly GCA_947578425.1. Classification (NCBI taxonomy): domain Eukaryota; kingdom Metazoa; phylum Arthropoda; class Insecta; order Lepidoptera; family Noctuidae; genus Eugnorisma; species Eugnorisma glareosa. Next base: position 8,574,122 of record OX387960.1, on the reverse strand, counting down.
ATTTAAGCGAACGAGGCGCCTCGATTGCCTCGTTTTGAGTCTCTGCCATTTCGAGAGTAATAATTGCACCGAGTTGCTTATTGTGAGGCGTAGTTTCTAAGCTTACATTTTTATAATAATCTTCAAATAAATAGCCAACTGTGCTTAATATATGCAGTGCGGTATTTTTATTTACATGAGCAATATTTTAAATCAATTCGTGAAGTGAATTAAATATGTATGCTAAGCGTCTACTGTCCGATTATTTAACTTTGTTTTTACGTTATATATTTCTAACAAACTATGCACTATGGTTATATATATCTTATATTTACAAACGAATAGTAAACATCATGAAATATTTATTTTTTTACAATTTCGAATCTGTTGTTTTTGTACTGAACCGTGTTTACTGCCATATTTAAATGTTAATATTATTTAATAAAATAGCACTGGTTTATAAGCTGATGGTAGGAAATATTCCATTTTACAATGCTGTAGATTTATAGTGCTTTATAAAATAAAGGCAGGTATCCGATTTCAGTTATGATACAAAACTGGCAATACACTGTAAAAAAAGGTGCACGTAAAAGAGTTATTTATTTAATTGTGCGCAAGAGAGAGGTCATCAACGCTTCTGTACCGCAAGCTGTGCTCCTTGGGCCATTGGGTTGCTGTGAAACAAAAAAACAATGATTAATTTTATAAATACCCGCTAAAACTAAGCATCTCATCTGCCTAGCCGTTTTTCCAGCTGCGTTGGGGTCGGCTTCCAGTCTAACCGGATGCAGCTGACTACCAGTATTTTACATGGAGCGACTGCCTATCTGACCTCCACAATCAAATTATTACTGGGTAATATGATACCCCTTGGTAAGGCTGGTTGTCAGACTTTCGGCCCACTGACTACCTGTAACGACTGTCAATGATCTGTAGATGACAGCCGGGACCAACGGCTTAACGTGCTTTCCGAGGCACGGAGGAAACTTGATAATGTCAATCGGGTCGATCTGTACGTGGATGGTCACCCATCCACGTACAGATCGACTGTTATTATTTACCCGCTAGAACTAAGCATCTTCTGACATTTTACTACCATTTTTTTTAAAGTAAATTCCCCTTTGCCACACAATGCCTCTTGGTCCTACCAAAGTTGTTACCTGGGTTAGACTTTCCGGCTCCTTCTCACCCCAACGGCTGTTCAAACCTAAAACTGATAGCTGGAACCCATGGATTTTGCTGTTCCCCAGGGGTTTCGGTATTTAATAGAAGTTACGCAACCATGGACCGATTTCGGTAAGCGTTGTTTTTTTAATATTAAATGGACCTATTATTGACCTGAATCTGGTCCCGAGGACAGAGATGAGGTCGACGATGGAACGAGCTAACCCAAAAGAAGCCTATTAACTCGCGACTTAAATAGCTTAATCTACAAAATCGACCCGTGTGGCTATATATTATTTAGCTACGACTGCCACATGAATAAAATAATTGAGCGTGAATAAATCTGTATTTATTTTTTATCTTCATGGTTCAATGTTAGTTTATTTTTGGATAATAAATAAAGGGATTAACAAGACACTTAAAAAAGTCGAAAGAGTTCTCCTCGTCATTGCGATATTTTTTTCTTGACCATACCTGAGAACCTTCTAGTAACAGAGATATTGGGAGTCAAAGTTCCAAGATTTTAATTTTTTTTTATTTTTTTTTAACTGAATGTTTTTACTTTCAACACCTCCACGATCCCCGTACTATTCAATTCATAAATCAGCACAATGTTTTGAGTACACCGAGTCCCGCCGTAAAACGTGATTTTTCCCCCCAAAAAAAAAGTCGTTTCCCAGCATTAATTTTTGCTTAAAGTTACTTAGTTTGATATACATAATGATTGCTCAACGGCTTCGTTAAGGGTCTTGTTATACCCTGTATATAAAATTACCTGGTTTCATTACTGGAACTGGTATCGTTAGCTATGCCTGTAGGAGGTAAGTTGGTAGTGGTGGTTGTTGTCTTTTTGCGTTTAGAAGTTGAAATAGACACTAGATCATCTGTGGTATTTGTCGCTTCTATGGCTAAAATAAATAATAACAAAAGAAAATAAAATGAAACAAATAAAAAAATACTAAAACATGCATAATAAGAACAGCTATTGTTAATAATTTGCACTAATAAAAAACATTGTTCATAAACATATTTAAATAAACACAAAAGCACAACCATGCAATTTTACAAGACACCAAAATAAACTCGATTTAATCACAAAGACATTCACGTTTACGATGTTCGCAAAGTTATACAACATGTAACAGAAAGGGTATAACCATATGGAATACTGTGGTACGGACCATCAAACTGAACAACTTTCTCTATGGGACTACCATCGAAATCGTAAAAAAATAATCAGCTGTACTATACAAAATTTCAATACCTACTCGACCCAAATGTATGGGACAGCTGATTATTTTTTTACGATTTCGATGGTGGTTCCATAGAGAAAGTTGTTCAGTTTGATGGTCCGTACCACAGTATTCCATATGATTATACCCTTTCTGTTACACGCTGTATATACAGGTTGTCGTTTTGCATCCTGGTCAAATTCAAGGAGGTATCTATACTAACGATTCTCGTCCCGAATCGATACTAAAAAGGGTAGTTTTTTTCATTTATTTTTATTTTTTACGGAAATCGGTAAGCGTAAGAACTACCCTTTATATCATCGATTCGGGTCGAGAATCGTTAGTATAGATGCCTCCTTGAATTTGACCAGGATGTAAAACGACAGCTTGTATTTAAACGAACGCGCTTTATCTACGTCAGCTTTGCAGTCAGCAAGATACAGATTAGAATCATATTTCATGATATAGTGGATTCAATTAATTAGATCTTAAGCCCGCTTGCACCATATCTAAACCATCACTTAATGCGTTTGACGTTAATCTTAATGACATCTTTCGGTTTCTGTCAAACGTTTGAAGATGACAAAGACTGTACATCATCATCTTCCTACCCTAGTCCTGTCTTGTTCTGTCTTGTCTCTTGTCTTGTTATTTTGGGGTCGGTGCAACACGTTTTTGTCTTCCATTCTCCTCTGTCTATCGTCACGCTATCATTTACTCTTTTTTCTTTCATATCATTCCTCACACAATTCATACATGGTTTCTTTGGTCCTCCTCTCTCTCCATCCATCAACATTTATATTTATCACTCTTTTATTCACATGTGTGCCATCCCTCCTGATTATACACCGTGTAACAGAATAAACGCAAAACCTCTTAAGGGGTCATTGTACTCATCAATAAGAATAACTTTCACTATGGGACCAACCCTGAAATCGCGAAAAAAAATCAGCTGTTCAGTACATTTTGTCGAGTTATGCGGACAGAAATGTATGGGGCAGTCGAATTTTATTTCGCGATTTCGGTGTTGATCCCATAGTGAAAGTTGTTCATAATGATGAGTGCCATGACCCCTTAAGAGGTTTTGAATTTACTCTGTTACACATTGTATAAGGTCCCATTAAAATAGATGGACAAATTTTAACACAGCGTTCAGTACGTCTAACTGATGATATCCAAGCAAAAAAAAAACACTAATTAAAGTGATTTTATTTTGACCTAATGGATGTGTTTATTTTATAGTGCCGGAGGCAATTTAGTATTTTGGGTCAAAGTAAAAACACTTAAATCAATCTTAATATGGTTAGACGCTGTGTTAAAATTTATACATCTATTTTAATAGATAGGGACCTTAAATGTCCATACCAAGACAGACGATTCTGTTTCATCTTTTGCATGGCAAAGACACAACGATGTTCTAAATAAGTATAAGGCTAAATGCATTAATTAGTAATTTGAGGTGCCATGGGTCATAAAATCATCATGAGCCTATTCCACAATCAAAGCTCAATATCTCTAGCTACCCTATTTCTACTAGCATATGGAACTATACCTATTCCTGTGACATTTCTTTGGTTTATCGTGCCTTTTGCATGCAACACTTTTTTTGGATCGTCTCTTTCGGTGGTATCGTGCTGAAAATGTAGTAAAACGGTGATTGAAAAGTGAAGAAGAACTGTTTCAAGCACTATTTGCTTTCATTCAGAAGAGTTTAATGTTTCGTATCGAGTAAAAAAAACGGAGATTTGGTTATTGTATTGTACAGACTAGCACATCAAGTTACTATAATCTGTGAAATTTCTTTAATGGATTTTTAATTTTATCACTTAAGCATTAGGTTCGAGGTTGATTGGGAAAAATTGTCAGTTTCGGGTAGCTAGATGTGCTGGCCTCTGTACGAAAGGGTGATGGGACTCCACGTCCAAAGCGCGTATTTTGCGTATGGGTGGGAAAGTATTCGATCCACCCCAACTCCCCGAGAAATTAGACGAGAAATTTAGTTGATAATTCGTCTACTATGAGTGTAAAGCTGCTAATTCCATTTATTGTCCAAATTGACATTAACTTACTAATTATATTAATTTTGTTTTAATAATACAAAATTAGTTAAAAGGAAAACATGATAGATTGTAAAGATATAAAATAATCTCAAACCCATAAATACTTTAAGCATAAATAACTTTTGATACGAAACATTAGTAAGAACGTATTGCTTCAATTAATATTATTTGCCAGAACATGCTCCACTCTAGAATCAAGATGCAATTAATTGTGTTATAAAAGTGCATATAATTAATTTATTAATATTAAGTAAAAATACCTGTATAGTGCATATTCCGGTACATGTCTGGGCAGTTGTTTGATCCCTGGAACAAAAAAAATATCATCATTCAATTGTTTCATTTAATTTTTTAGAACGCTCAGTAATTTGGAAACAAACAATGAAATTTGACATAATATGAGGCACACCACTTTAACCAATTGGAAGCCCTAGACACTTAGAACAATGGTGCCCTTGTAAGATGCAAGAGCGAGCGAAGCGAGCTCAAATATTTTTGCACACTGACTCTGATTTAGGAGTTCTTGTAACTAGTTCATACCGAAATGTAAGAAGTATGCATGTGCATCTTCACTGATGGCCCATTTTTTTAAATCCTTGCAAAACAAATTGGGATGTAAAGGGAAAGAAATAAGTAAAAAATGTGGAACTAGAAGCAAAGGTCCCTGAATGGGCCTTTTTTAAGTTCCGCTAAATATGTGTGTGCAACTTGGGTTCTCAATCCAGATACAAACTTAAAGTGGCATAGCTTAAAATTGCAAAGAGCACTTTTTCTTTGTTAATCATTATTTTAATTTTAAGTGAGCTCGAAAATTTAATTATTCCGCCTGGAATAAGTTAAGTTTCATTTGACAGCCACTAGCTATGACACTAATAGGAACTTGGGGCACCCTTGGATTGTGGAGCCATGGGCATCCGCAGTGGACTCCTAATATGCTGATCATAATAATGGTGGTGCTCATATGCAAAATACTTTTGTATTTGTATTTTACATTTTGTTTTCGTGTCTCTATTTTTATTTACTTTTATGGTGTTCTATTACAAACGACTGATTCTATGACAAAATTTACTCAAAAAAGGGCTTTAACATAATTGTGATGTAACGCTACTTATTTTTTTCCTTTTTACCCCTAATCAGCTTGTCTCAAGCTATAGCTAGCGACTCGATTAAACATGTCGTGTCTAGACGTAAATTATTTTACTCCGTGGAGTCGGACAAGTCCTCTTAAACCGGGATTTGTTCAAGATTTATTGCTGGCCATGCAATTTGGTTGTGTTTAAGTCTATTGCAAGTGGCGCTACTATAAATAAATGTATGTAGCTGTAGTGAATTATTCGCTGAATGTTATTGTGTCTTTAGACTGTTGATAAATTTTGAATTAAGTGTTTCTTAATATTTTTTTCTAGCTACATATAGATTTGAATGTAAATACTCAACAGATTTCCCGGCCAGGTAAAGTAATTAAAAAAAAAATCACACCAATAATACCAAAAAAAAACGTTAATTGCTTTTCTAATTCTGCAATTAACATCACTAAATACTATGATTGTGTAAAAACATCATCATCCCAAAATGTACCATAACAAACCTATGAATTTCCCCAAAAATAATAGCCAGCATCCAACTGCAAACCCCGGTATTCGCATCACTAAACAGGACTACATAATTCACTGAGCCACGAAGTCTTATCTCCGAACTAAGTATACACCGAGTATGAATGTTTTAAAGTGTTGAGAACTAAAATAGTTGTAACTATTTCATAGGTAATTTTAGGAGTGTGTGTCATTTTAAGTGAATATTGTTATGAGACGTCAAAGTTCGTAGCTCTAATCTATAGGTACTAATATTATAAAGAGGTAAAGTTTGTGAGTTCGTGTGGTTGTAGGAGCTAATCTCTGGATGTACTGAATCTATTTTGAAAATTCTTTCACTAATAGGAAGCTACATTATCTTCGAGTGCCATAAACTGTATTTACAACGTGCCCGTGGGATAATAATTTCCGACCAAAACGCGAGCCAAGCCACGGGCAACAGCTAGTAAAATTATAAATAAAAACTTGTTTGTCTTTACACCAATTACGTGAATGATGTTTAACTCAGCAGACGGTATACATACAATTTTTAACATCTACTACATTTACACTTTATAGCATTCTAACAATCCTGTTGTATTTATTTTTGTAATAATTTATCAGAATAAAGCTCTGAAACATTTAACTGGCGAAATGTTGGTGTTAATGTACTGTAATTATATTATACTTCTGTCTAATTCTTTGAGTCTTGGAGGCTTGATGTATGTAGTATGAAACTTTCACGCTTTTTTCGACATTTAAACTTAAAAAACTTTTTTGCAAAAAATAAAACCGACTTCAAAAACAAAATAACGTGGAAAAATAACTTTAGCTTCAGAAGTCGGTGACTTTTGTTTGTTCGATTGAATATTTTTGCCACCGACTTCTGAAGCTAAAGTTATTTTTCCACGTTATTTTGTTTTTGAAGTCGGTTTTATTTTTTGCAAAAAAGTTTTTTTTTAATTTTCCTTTTTTAGTTTCAATATTCTACACAAACATTTGCTATACATTTATTTTACATTGTTAACAAACTCCTTTCATGGTAATAGGCTTATCCCCAATAAAATGTAACTTATATCGTTATCATACCTAACTGTCGAAATATGGGTGTACTGTACACATTGCGTACTTCCTCAGAGTATACAGGCGTTATGTTATGTTCTAATATTGTGTAAAAAATAAACATCGAAACGTCGCGATTGCAGCAATCACGACAGATTTTCTGTCTATTAATGAAGCGTTCCTTTGTATATCTCCGAAGATCAGCATCAGATCCTGACTTATACCTTCTATCATCAGCTCTGCAACATGAGATAATGATTATCAGGTACAAATATCATTAGAAAGTACCTTTATGAAAAACATTGTAAAATGTCAGGGTTGCCCTCGATATCCCTGGGATCCCATCATCAGATTCTAACTTTGTGACAACGGGACCACCTCAGTAGTATAGGCTTTCGAATAAAAAAAGAATTTTGACAATCGGTCCACAATTAGCGGAGAAATAGGTGAACATATGGGACACACAGTCAAACGTAGAACCTCCTCATTTTGTTTGAAGTCGGTTAAAATATTGTCAAAAGAGTTTTGGTGAAACATTAGTGAACCGCTAACAATACATTTCATGGTAATAGGCTTATCCCCAATAAAATAGAACTTAACATACCTAAATGTCGAAAAGTTGTACAGTACACATCCCCGTACGTATCTGCGTACCCCCTAGAGCATACAAGCGTGATATTATGTTATAAACAATAAACATCCAAGCGATTGCAGCAATCACGACAGATTTGCCGTCTATTTTTGAAGAGTTCCATAGTATATCTCCGAAGATCAGCATCAGATCTTCAACAAATTTAAAATGGGACCACCGCGAAACAATATTCTACCAAACAAAAAAAGAATCATCGAAATCGGTTCACAATTGGCGAAGATATCGCTGAACATACACACAAAAAAAAAAAACAATCGACTTGATAACCTCCTCCTTTTGGAAGTCGGTTAAAAAAACCGTCGAAATCCCCTTGTACGTTCCTCACTGTTAAATAACGGGACTCCTGAAAATATTTGACTCATTTTTAAGACCAGCTACAGTGATTACACTGTAGCTGGTCTCATTCATAAACTAAGGTGCAAGCGGTGTAATACAACGCACAAGTTCAAACTCTGTTTATATCACGGTTATTTGCTAACTTTGTGATAACCAGGTTTTTATTGTGCACTCCTTTTGTGTAGAGAGAAAATCTTGTTGATTTACAGGTGTAGGTTTCTAGTATGTTTACAATTAATGTTTATTCGCCTAGTGCCATTTATTTCTCTTCGTCTTGTTTATACATTACTAGCTGTTGCCCGCGGCTTTGCTAGCGTTTTGGTCGGAAATTATTCCACAGGCACGTTGTAAATACAGCATATAGCACTTAGGGAAAATGTAGCTTCCTATTAGTGAAAAAAATTTCAAAATCGGTTCAGTACGTCCAGAGATTATCCTCCTACATACAAACTTATAAACTTACAAATAAATTTTATCTCTTTATAATATTAGTATAGATGAATTTGTATAATGGTAACGTTTCTATTCCATAGTTGCCTCGTTGGTCTAGTTGTCGTAATCGCGACTGTTGAGCATAAAGTCTTGGATTCGATTCTCGGGTCGAACAAATTGTTATTAGGTTTTTCCATCAGGAATTTTTCAGTAGCATCCACAGAGTTTGGTATTTGTGCCCTGTTGATGGCAATAGGCTTCGCTGCTTTGACATGAGACTTAAACATATCTGGCGAAATGAGGGTGTACTATTAGGTGCACCTCTACCTAACCCTTTGGCGATTACAGGCGTGCACATAAATGTATAATCTCAACATGAATGATGTAACCATGATTTTGTACCAACATTTTGATTTAAAAGAGTGTCCATGGAGTTTCTTCCCTATTCTTCTCCATAGAGATCTACGCTTTGGAATGGACAACTACAGACTTTCACAAGTTATTATGCCTTGTGACTGGGACTATAGCTTCGTTTTCTTTGTTTTTCTGACATTCGAAAGTGCCTGTAATGATCTAATTGAAATAAATGTTTTGAAATTCAGTGTGATACAGGGTGTATCTAACAGTTTCTCCAATCGATGAAATTCTCACCTGAAGTCCTTGCTTGTTGAAATTGATGTTAGTCCTCACGGTGCGATGGTGTAAGGGCTGGACTGGTCTGGCGTTGTTGCCCAGAGGAGCCTTTGGTGTCAGCTGGGAGCCTTGCATCAGCTGACGGAGGGCATACATCTGGGAAAATGTTGTAAGTTAAACACAAAGAAACCTTTATGAATAAAACCTATACATTCTAAGTTCAAAATATACAGGTGCAATTTAAGTCATAGGCAATATTTTAACCTAAGGCTTTACTCGCGATACTGATTGCATTAGGGCTAATAATTCGCAAATCAAAAATATTATTAATGCAATGTATGGAAAACTTTAAAAATCTAGTAATTACATTGCAAAGGCTTATTGTTGCAAATAAACACTAAAAGTAATAAATAATACTTCTTAAACCCCAATAAGTCTTGGAGTATCAAAATTTTAAAGCGCAGTACAACGCGTAACGAAAAGTAAACAAACATCAAATAATAATAAAAAATAGTTTGTTGTACTAACTACCCGGCTAATGCAATCAGTATCGTGAGAAGAGCCTTAGATTAAAATATTGCCTATGACTTAAATTGCACCTTGTAGAAGCAGTACTAAAATACCTCTTGCTTAGAAATATAGATAGGTTTGTTGAAGATGATCCAGACGGCCGTCTCCCAGCAGCCAGGGTGCGTCGTGGATCCTTCATACGTGAGGTACTGCTGGGTGTTCGGCAGGAGAGAGCTCAGGGGCAGGTGCTTGATCGGGAAGGACGCACCTGTAAAGAAAAAAATAATGAGAAATCGGCCTCTGAAACTATACAAAGGAGCTAGTGGAAATCATTGTTTCGGGGGCCGTCAGAAGATTTTGTTACCAAAAAGGATGAAGTGACCTCTAGTTTGAACTGTCTTAAACTTTATAGGACATTCTGAAGGGAGTAGTCCCAAATCGAAGTGTTCGTAAAGCCTCAAACCTTAGTATAATAAAAAAAAAAAAAAAAACAATTCAAACGGAGCGCGATCTTACAGTGAAGACAAAACAAACCGTGGCAAGCACTTATTTATTTTAAAGTACCTATGCTTACCTCTGTATGTAACTTTGTTGAATGCGCTTGTGATTAACCTAAAATCGGTGTTAGTTGGTTCTCCGACCTGTAAACAAATAAAATTATAAAAACAGGATCAATTTCGAGGAAAACGTTGTAAATAAGAAGTTATGCGTGAAAATTGTGGTAACGCGTTAAAACATAGATGTGTTAAAATATTTCGTCCTTTTTTAGTCAGTTAAATAATGGAATAGGAAGGTAATGCTTGTCATCAATTATGTAGTTTGCCTCAGCTTACAACTGTGATTGATTAGGGTGTGATTAACATTCCGTTTATGAGGTCTTCGGATGCAATACATTTTTCTTGACTGAGTTTTCAGAAAGCAACGATAATTGTAAATATAGAACCATGGAGTTGACAATGATTAAAAAAAAAAAAGAACAAAAAAACCATGGATGAACTGCACCAAAGATGATTTGGCTATAAAAAAGATGACGACTAATAGAGTAGTATGGAAGAAGAAGACTTTGCTGCACTGACCATAAATAAATAGAACGGAAGAATCGTAATGATGATAATGATTGACAATACAACAAAAAAAAAAAATGTTAAGACTTACCTGAACCATGAGTGAAATGCCGACAATGCCTTGTGATTTGTGTTGAGCTTCCGACATATTGTGGTACAGCTCCTTGTTGAAGCCATACAGCTGGATCTGTGGACAACGATACACTTTAATTTGGGCTTAATAGTGGTAGCAGTAAAGTGTTGGATGAAGGAGGCCTACCACTAGCAGAACGCTTTGTGATGGAGGAAACACTTTCAGCATTAACACCTTCACTGTGGATCACACAAAATCGGCCCGATACGGTGCTTACCGCTGCTGCACACGGTGAAAACTATATCTGTCTCGCTGGTGCGGAACGATTATTAGCAAAGTTATAGCGTTTTAATCTTTCTTAGTGGTATCGGGTCAAAAAGGACTGATATGCACTGTCGAAAAGGTCGATGGATAAGCGTTCCGACCGCCACTGTACCAGATGAAAATTTATATGTTTTTTTGCTGCAGCTAGCGTGTTAAGTGGATTCTTATTGAAGACTGCTTACTCATTAACTGACTGATTCATTGGTTCACTAGCAGAACCAAAAAGCGAGGTGGGCCCTACCTACGTCATGCTTTTCAGTTTCATCTAAAATCCTAGTGCATTGCCAACAGTGCTAAAAGACAGTCGAAATGACAACCCCAGCTCCTGCGGGTTATTTGCATTAGACTCAACCTTTTTTCAAGGTTCATTGGAAGATCAGCGTCAGACAGCCTCACCTGTCTGGCATTAATGCTGAAATGGACCTTTTTGGCGCAGCCGTGAGGCACACAGTACAGTCATACTATGTATTTTCTCTTTTTTGTAACTTTTTAAAATATTATTGTGTGTGTGCCTGATGTACTGACGTCGAATAAACATTTTTCTTTCTTTCTATCTTTTTTTTTTTTTTTTTTTTTCGTTTGGGAATTCCTCAAATAACCCCTCCCGCTCTGGGCTAAGCAGGAGGGAGTGTCAGACTTTTACTGACTAAAACCCATCCATGTTCCTTCTTTTGCCCTTTGTGTTCCAGGGCCGTGGTATCTCTTTCGAACAGTCCCGCAACCCAGGAACAGTCCGGCAACCCTGGATTAGACTAGACCGCTAATACAAAGGTGTTGTGGCTAAACGACATATATGGCCTTTTACTAAAAAATCTTCTCTTTTCTATTACGTGTGGTTTGTGCCTAACCTGGTGGCAGAGTTTTTATGCCGCCCATAGGCTCCTGACATAGCTGTACATGCCGTCGAGAAATATCTCTCAGATATTCTGGTTTCCTCACGATGTTTTCCTTCACTGAAGCAAGTGATAATTATAAAATACGAACATGAATCCGAAAAATCAGAGGTGCGTGTCTTGGGATCGAATTTGAGACCTATGACTTGGTAGTCCAACAGTCACATCAATAGGCTATAACTGCTACTAAAACCATGAGACATGCAGAGTGAGAAATGTCGTGAAGGTAAAAAAATAATCATTGATTTTAATGATGTCGCACTCAACAATGTACCCACTAACGAGTTCCCATTAACAAGTACTAAACCACAATAAAGTTAAAACAGTAATAATAGCTAAATCAAAAAGTCATTAAGATTGAACCGCAAACCGCAGTCCACAAAGTTGGAAATAATCGACTATTACTGAAATTTTCGTCACTAGCTCGAACCAAACATTTTCATTGATTAAATTGGTGAAAATTAATAGAGTTGCTGGAATATCCAATTAGGAATCGATGGTATTAAAACTGGATGCAAAAACAATGGCTCCATGACAGTTATTCGAGTTTCGTAAGTAATTAATGGTAACGAGTTGTAGTATCTCCGAATTGGGAATTATATTTTTTATTTGTTTTTAGTGTCAATAGGTACGAGTGGATTAACGCCTATAAGAGACAGGTTCAAGCGACAGCAACAACGACAGCGGAGAAAATAAGTAAAAAAAGTTTAGTTTACAGCTTGCTAAGCGTCACCGCGACGCAACTGTTGGAGCGACGACGGTTTCATAAATCGCTCGACTGAATCAGTGCCGTGATTTCGGCGTGTTAAACAAAACATGTATAATTCGGAGTAGGTGCGAGTGGCGATTGCAGTCGAGCAAGACGCTGTACAATTGCCACAGCCAGGTCGCAAGTCACATCGGCCGAGGTAGTGAAGATGACAGTTATTTTGTACCGATCTTTGAGACATACATTGTTTTCTGTCTAGACAGCTCTCTAAGAAAACAAAACAAAATATATAGTATCTACTTTTTCACCATACCCGTCAAACTTGCCAAGTGTTAATTTAACAACATTTAGTAATGATATAAGTTTACAAATTAACACTGTCAATGCGGCCATTATCGTGCCTTTATTATTGCCCTCTGGGGTCACAAAGACCAAACTTTGACCCCTTTAAACTGTGTTTGTTTACCGTCATTATAGCGATTTCCTGATGCTTGAATATGATATTTCCTCATACAATGTCTAACATGTTGATCGATGGTGTAACATTAACTAATGATGTCTGTAAAAGCGAATGCTTTTATTTAAATTTGTGGGAGTAAAAATCAAAATAATGTCTTAGTACTGCTTCAAAAGCAAATATGGTAATTTCTTTAAAAAGACTGACTTGATGTCAAGATAAAAACTAACACACAGTGATTTAGAACCTGTTTTTTTGTACGAGAAAAGGTTTTTTTCAATTGAAGAAAAAGCACATATTATATTTTTCTATATTTTTTCCTTTCAAATGCTCCTAAATTCAAGTCAAGCACTCACAAGTTTTATTAGCATAAATGTTTATTCTCTAATGATATAATTATGTTTGTTTAACTTCATCATTATCTGCCTAACCTTTACCCAATTATGATGGGGTCGGCTTTCAGTCTAACCGGATGCAGCTGAATACCAGTATTTTCAGGGGCGTGCCGTCCATAGAGGCAATTAGGCCTAGCCTACCATTCCTACCAACAACGCAACAAATGCATTTATTATAACTATGTAATAAAATAATGCAAAATATTTAAAAAAATAATTAAAACTCCTGCTCTTCTAGGCAACGACACCGCCGGCCTAATTTCCATTGATAAATTTACGCACACTGATGCACATTTTCTTGTGTATGAACGGCACACATGTATAGATCATAGATAGATTAGGGGCGCAACTCCTGCGCGTGCAGCTGGCCACTGATTGGCCACAAAGTATTATCCGGCTAAAACGGTATGCTATGATGCAATTATATTTGGTAGTGTTTTTTATCGACAAAGTAGCAATTATATTTTTCTTAGAAAGTTGTAAGCCATATTTGTTTCATGTGACAAACAAAATTTATTTCGCGATCTTGAATGTTTTGCTTTTTATAATATCGGACGGTTGTAATTCGCTTTGAAACTTACAGTAGTATAAATATTATTTTCCAATTTTATTTTCCTCTTCCCCCTCGGATCCTAAGCAGTGTGGACGTGTAATCAGTGAACCAAATTTAAACAAAAGTATTTTAAATTCAAAAATAAAATTCAAATAATTCGGTAGAAGTACTAGGAACGCAGAAACGAGCGGCGGTGAACGTGCGACGCGGTGTGCGTTAAGCTACTCACACATCCACGTATCCTCCAACCATCTCCACTACGCCAGCGGGCACCGGCGAGAGCGAGTGTGAGTGTTTCTCTGTCCTTGTCATCTGCCAACACCATCTGTCAGTGTCACCTGTCAACGTCATCTGTCAGAGTCACCTGTCAACGTCATCTGTCAGTGACATCTGTCATTGTCAAGTCAACCGTCGTTTGTCGTGTGTCCGAAAACGTTCCAGGTACCTGCCACTAAGAACTAGAACTACTAGGAACTAGAGCATCGAAGACTTCCGTTCCACACAGGTGACTTTACATTCCGAATTACCAAATCAGATATTGGAATTTTTACACATTAACATTTGGATATTCCACAAAAATGGATAAGTCCATGGACAAATCACTATCTGATCCAGAAGTGAACCTCGTGGGGAAAGTACTGAGTACTCCACCAAATTACGTTTTTCAACGTGTAAAGAGAACCAGAGAAGAAATTGATGAATCTCTGAGTAAACAACTAGATGATTTTAAGTTGGAAATCAGGAAGATGATGACACTTTTCTCAGTGCAACATAGAGATGAGATAAAAAAAGTGACCACAACCTTGGCGGAGATTCAGCAGTCGAACCTAAACATAGAGAGCTCGATCACCAGTTTAACGGCACAAAACGAAGAATTAAAAAAGAAAATTCTAGAAATGGAGGTTCAGACCAAAGAAGACAAAAAGCAAATAACTTTCTTAGAAAATAAGATAGAGGATCTTCAAATGGGAGGACGGAAAACAAACTTTGTCATAAAGAATGTGCCAAAAAAGAGCAATGAAAGCAAAGAAGACCTAATAGAAATGGTTTTGAGTCTTGCTCGTATCTTAACCTGCAATATGGGTAAATATGACATTAGAGACATCTATAGAGATCTATGCGCGGTAAAAACACTGATTCAAAAAATACCCCAATCATTATAGAAACTGGATCTGCTCTACTGAGGACTGAGATACTGAAGATGGGTAAGGCCTATAATCTAAAAAACAAGACCAAATTGTGCTGTAAGCACCTGGGCTTTAAATCCCAAGAAGATACCCCTATCTTCCTATCGGAGCACTTAACCCCGAAAGGATCACGTCTACACTTCCTTGCTAGAGACTTGACGAAGGCAGGTGCCTACAAATTTTGTTGGACAGCGTACGGCAAAGTCTATATAAAAAAGAATGAACAAGCGCCCACAATAACCATTACTTGCGAAGAACAAATTCATAAACTCCTACTGAAGCAATGACTGTCGACCTGTAAGCACATGTACACCTGGATTTTTCTTATCAAAACTTTATTGTCAATCTTTAACAGTAAATTGATATCAATTTCATGTTTTGTAAGACTGTGCACATATACGCCAACTAACTACAGTACTGTAGACCTAAACTTAAATTACCTAATTTCACATAATCGCAATATTCCCATACACTCACACACACACAATCACCATAAATCTCAAACATACACACACCAACACTTCGTTCACTATTCTCACAGCTTTTGTTCATACTCAAGTATCTTGTCAGAAATAAAGACTAAGAATTCCATAAACCTTAACGCAATGTATAAACTTCCTAAAGCAACTAGGGCTATTCAAAGCACTTACCTAATTACTAACGTATATTCTATTTATAAAAACCTTTATGTCTGACACATTACTTACCGTTACTGAAATAGACAATTTCGAGGTGGCGCGTTCAGTCGAATGCAATAGCTCAGATCTGGATAAGCATGTATTTATCAACAAAAACGATCTCACTATTATTTCCCAAAATATAAGGAGTATTTACTGTAACTTCGACGACTTTATACTCAACCTATCTAATTTTAAATTCGAAACAGACGTTATAGTTTTGACAGAATGTAGACTTAGTCCAAATAAACCATTGCCCCAACTTAATAATTATTTAACCTACTTTAATACTCGCCAACTAAACCAAAATGATGGGGTAACTGTATACGTGAAGCAATCTTTAAATCCCAAAGTTCAAGAAATTGAAATATCACAAGCGTCTTGTCTCCAACTTGATATACTCAATAATATTATATTATGCATTTATCGTTCCCCCTCAAATTCAAATATAGATAGTTTCGTAAATTCCCTTAGTACTCACCTAGATAAACTGAAGTCAAGCAAAAACATTATTATTGCAGGAGACATAAACATTAACATTAGAGCTAAAGATACAGAGTCATCTCATGAACACAAAAACAGAAATCACTATCAGAATATGTTGTCCTTGCATGGAATACTTACAGGTCATACCCTACCTACGAGGGAAAGTAATTGTTTAGACCACTTCATGCTAAAAATTAATAGAAAGAAAGTATCTCCATTTATTGCCATATTACAAACGACAATAACTGACCATTTTACAACATTTCTGTCTTTATCTAAAATTAAAAACACTCTACATTCAAATAAAACTACGACTATTACAAATTTTGAACAAGCACTAAAAGATCTACAGCAACAAAATTTAGCGGAGCTCCTCTTTTGCGATGATCCAAATCAACTAACGTGCCTACTCACAAACATACTTGCTAACACCATAGAAAGAAACACTATCTCTCGTAAAATACCTAACAGCAAACAAATAATAAAGCCGTGGATCTCCACAGGCATTTTGCGTTGCATAAGAAATCGTAACAAATTACAGAAACAATCCAGACTTAATCCACATAATGAAACCCTAAAGATAACCTACACTAGATATAGGAACCATTGTAACTCACTTATAAAAAAATTAAAACGTAGATATGAAAGGGACCTACTTGTAAAATCAGTTGGTAATAATAAGCTTCTCTGGAAAAATATAAAGAACCTAACTTACTCTAACAAAATTAAAGATCGTAACACCAAATTGCTAAATGTTAGGACATCGCCTCTAGAATCAGTCAATTTTGTCAATAATCACTTATATACTAATAAACTGTTAGCTCAGCAAATTGTGCCAAGTACTAATAATACACAAGCTGTCAACAAACCTGCACAGAGTAATACTTTTGTACTATTAGACACTGATCCTCAGGAAGTAGATCAAATATTGATGGGCTTAAAATCTGACAGTGCCCCGGGATGGGACAAGGTCCCGACTAAATTTCTAAAGTTTGCTCGTTATGATATCGTTCCCATAATAACCCATCTTGCGAACCTTTGCTTCCAAAAAGGCATTTTCCCTGAGCTGCTCAAGAAATCAATTATTACTCCAGTACATAAGGGAGGGGACAGAGACGATGTCAATAATTACAGACCTATCTCTATCCTTCCGTCAATATCCAAAATAATTGAAAAACTTATTAATGTTAGGTTGACGCAATATCTAAATAAATTCAGTGTATTATCAAACCAACAGTTTGGCTTCAGGCAAGGATTTTCTACGGAGGATGCGGTTTCAGCTCTAAGTTCCCTAGTAACTGATCACGTTGATGCTGGGAATAAATGCTTAGCGGTCTTTCTAGACCTCAAAAAAGCATTTGACACCGTCTCTGTCCCAAACCTTGTGAACAAACTCGAAAATGCTGGAGTAAGAGATATCCCTCTGAAATTATTCAAGAACTACCTCTCAAGAAGGAGGCAGAGGGTCAGGATGGAAGAATATGTCAGTGAAGACGCAGAGGTGACATATGGTGTCCCGCAGGGAAGCATACTGGGTCCTACCCTCTTTCTTTTGTATATTAACGACCTTTGCAATATGAACATCGAAAATGCAAAAGTCTTCTCGTATGCCGATGACAACTCTGTCGTTTTCACTGGGAACTCATGGCAGGACGTAAAACTAAAAACAGAGATGGGCATGGCCCAAGTTGCCAGCTGGCTCAATAATAACTTGCTCACGCTAAATACATCCAAGACGAATTATGTATGCTTTAGCGTGAGTAACAGGACACAACCAAGTGGCGATTTTAACATAAAAATTCATGTTTGCGGAGATCCTACGAATAAATGTTGTGCCTGCCTATGTATTACTAAAATTTCGCAGACTAAGTACCTGGGAGTGGTAATTGATCAACGTCTATCATGGTATCAGCATATAGAACAGGTTACAAATAGAGTTAGGAGACTGAGCTGGATATTTAAATCACTGCGTCACATTGCTCCCAAAGATATAATCAGTAAACGTAAATCTACTAGAAACATCCTGAATGAGGTATACTTGGCTCTGGTGCAGTCGGTTTTACTATACTGTATCACGGTTTGGGGAGGTGCAAATAAAACCAAACTTATATACTTAGAGCGCGCCCAGCGTGCTCTTATTAAGATTATGTACTTCAAAAACATATTATACCCTACAAATAGCCTTTATACTATCAGTAACATAATCTCGATAAGAAAGTTGTACATAATACAAACCGTAGTGAAAAAACATAAAACCCTACCACTGGATTCAGAAAAATTAACCAAAAGAAGGAAAGACTTGTAGCACCAGTTTCCCAGACTAAAACCGTGTTTGCATGTAGACAATTCAATAAACGCTCAGCTGAACTATACAATAAGATAAATAAAAAAATATACATATACACCAAAAGCACTTATGATTGTAGGAAAACCGTAACAAACTGGATCAAAGAACTCACGTATGAAGAGACCGAGGCACTTCTACAGCACATTAAATAGCAGGATACTTATAAAACAATAATTGCTAAATTTTCAATTTGTCACACACATACATACAATCTCAGAAAAACTGGCACTTAAAAATCAAATAGAAACACACACATACACACACACACACCCACACACACACATACACTCATCACACACACACTCTTACATATTATTTTTCTTGTTTTTTACATTAAATTCACTTTTATTTTTACTCTTTGTTATATTTAAAATAAATAATAATATTAGAAGTAAGTAATTAAGTATTAAGTTAAATTAGCCACATATTTGTTATACTCTTGTAATTGTTGTTGCTATGGAAGAGCGGGGTCTCCTAACACAGGCAAAAATTGCTTAAAAGGAGTCCCCAAACACAACCACCCATTGATGTAACAAATTTATTCAATAAAACATTTTTGTATTGTATTGTATTTGTATTTGTTGTATTTGTTTATTTACTTAAAATGGTGTTCTGTTGTGAAGTTTGCGCTGATAATGTGTGTTTGTTATAAGTTAAAAACAGTAAGTATTCACAATCGTTTAATGATAAGATTCAAGTTGTGTCTAAAGGTGTAGGTACCCGAATTACGAGAATTAACCCAAAATTCATCTCGTATTCGTCATTTCAAATGAATCTTTCTTCTGTTTGCATTGTCAGAAAATCGTGATTTGAATAATGTGGTGAGTTCTTGTATTTATAACTTTGGTTTTTACAGGCTTATTTTCAATGTTTTTTTTCTAATATTCCAAAAATCTAAACTATACCATGGTAATTTTAGGTAATTTTATTTTTTTGTTGACAGCGCAATCTGTTTTATTTTTATGATTTATTTTAACGAAGTTTCTACCTTCGTTTTTGTATCGACTGAATGCCATTGAAATTCCTGATATTTAAGCTAGATGGCGTTGTTTCTCATAAGCTTACTAAAAACACCAGGGGCGGTTGCGGGGGGCCCGGAAGGGTGACTGAATATATCAATAGATGTGACTACTTTGAGGGTCATCCAAGTAGAGCGGCGACGCTGTGATGTTGCCGAGTTTTTTTTTTGGTGTCAGTAATTAAGTATGCGTGGCCTACCCTCCGTGAGGAACACTGCACGCCACTGAGTATTTTACATAGAACGACTGCCTATCAGCTGTCGTCCACAACCCAGTTAGTACTAGGTAATACGATACCCTTGGTAAGACTGGTTGTCAGGCTTTCGGGTCACTGACTACTTAACGACTATAATCACAGATCTACAATTGCTTTTCGAGGCACTGAGGAAACTCGGTTTGATTAAATTGGTTTGTAATTTAATATTTTTGAGCACTGAGTCTATCTCTCCTATTGCAGGTTTGCTAGAATAGATTTCTTAGTGAAATAAACGGTAGGTGCCTCTGTGCTCATTTTTCTGCAATGTGTACTTAAATAAATATCTTTCTTTAGAACTACAAGACCACGATCATTTAAAAACCCTTAAATGATACAGATAAATTACGTCGAAATATTTCGACATAATAGCTTTGAAACGATCGCATTGGAAGTTAAAGAGCGAACTTCGGTCGTTGAGACCCTCGCACCTAATAATGAGTGCTCGATAACAGTGGCGTTTTAGTGTTGACTTGGAAATTATATCGTTTGGAATTTGTTCAAAGATAGTCTGATTGTGTTTGTTTCTTTTATTTTTTGTGCACGATGGGCGAAATTAAATAGATTAAGATTCACTGTTACACTGTTACGTCCTCGATGGTCGAGTGGTCGCCAAGCGCGACTGCTGAGCTTGAGGTTCTGTGTTTGATTCCCGGTTCGGACAAAGTGTTACTTAGTTTTTCCAAAAGGAATATGTCAGTAGCAGTCATGGAGTCAGGATTTATGCGCGTTTGATGGCAATAGGCTCGCCCCGTATTACATTGAACTTAAAAATAACTGGCGAAATGTGTGTGTACTATTAGGTACACCTCTACCTAACTCTTCGGGGATGACAGGCGTGATGATATGTTATATGCTGTACCACTGTTAACTGTCAATCAATTGGTAGAAAATACAGATATAGCATGATGTTTTAAATTAAATGATTGTTAGAATTCGTGATTTTTAACGAGTTACATTCGTGTTTAGTAAAGATGTACTCGCATTGTTGTGGCTAAGTCTTTACTGGAAATTGCCACATAATATTTTATATCAGACAGGTCAGCTTTTTCAAGTTTCTGAGAAACTTGTATACAGCAATGCTGGGCAGTAAAGCTTCTGGGATACTTAATCCAATAACAGAACCGAGACAATTTAGTTGTGTACAAAGTAGAAAATCGGTATATATCGATGAATGGAAATCATATAAAAGGTGTAACCCTTAACGAAGCCGAAAGGCACTAGTTCTCCTTGTCATTGCGATCATTTTTTTGTTCTAGACCATACCTGGAAACCTTCTAGTTACGGAGATATTGGGGGGTCAAAGTTCCAACTTTTGTACAAGTTTTTTTTTTAAATACATGGTTTAATGTTAGATTTTTACTTTCAACACCCCCACGACCCTCGTACTATTCAATTCATCCATCAGCACAATGTTTTGAGTGCGTTACATTGAGTCCTACCGTAAAACGTGATTTTTCACCCCAAAGAAAAGTTGTTTCCCAGCAATAGTTTTTGCGTAATGCTTGGTTGACGGCTTCGTTAAGTGTCTTGTTACACCCTGTATATATTGATGTAGGTACTGCACAGGCTATATATAATTCAGACTAGAAAGGACATTGACGCACAAATGGTTGCCACGTTTTCAGTACTTACATCATACGAAACATAAAAAAAATTCATCAGAAATTGAAAACGACTTAACTCCTACAAATG
Source organism: Eugnorisma glareosa (assembly GCA_947578425.1). Taxonomy (NCBI): domain Eukaryota; kingdom Metazoa; phylum Arthropoda; class Insecta; order Lepidoptera; family Noctuidae; genus Eugnorisma; species Eugnorisma glareosa. The sequence goes on along the minus strand of OX387960.1, from coordinate 8,552,359 downwards.
ATGATGTCCTCTCCACCTTGTATATACTTACGAATCATCCGATACATTACGTAACTTACCAAAGATACATAACACACATCAACTAACCACTTTTCAAACTAACCCTCAAGCTATATCATAAATATCTTAACCCCGTAACTGCTTAATAAAAGCGGAATTAATTTGAAATCGAAGACGGCAGTCCCGAAGTTAGTCAGCTATCGGAATGTGGGTGCATAGTTACCAGTCTGCGGTCAGACGATTGCATAGTTAGACTACCTGGCTGGGGATAAAGGAGGATTTATATGGTCGAAGTTTCTTAGTTATGCAAATAAATTACTAATTACAAAGTGTAAGGAGCCTTCACGAAGCCGTCAACCAAAAATACGTACGTCAAACTAAGTAAATCGACGCAAAAAATATTGCTGGTAAAAGATTCTTTTTTTGAGGCGAAAAATCATGTTTTACAGTAGGATTCAATGAAACGAAATCAACACATTGTGCTGATTGATGGATGCATTGATTAGTATGAGGGTCGTAGAGGAATCACATTAAAAACTAAAAGTTGGAACTTTGACCCCCAACATCTCCGTAACTAGAAGGTTTCCAGGTATGGTCTAGAACAAATGATGGCAATGACGGGGAGAACAAGTGCCTTTCGTATTCGTTAAGAGTACTTTTACACCCATTATACAGCGTGTCTCGGAAAGGTGGGCTGATATTCAAGGGATACACACCATCGAACTGAACAACAGTCGCCACGTGACCACAAAATACATGTGGGATTGGAGACACAAAATAAACGCTTGACCTCCGAACAACTGGTTTGACTATTTATTGGACTATGAGTCTAGCAGTCAATGAATGTGTGGAAAGCACATAAAATACAGAAACAATACTCTTAACTTTTTATACAAATAAGGACTCCTACCGCAAAACGCATTTTTTTTACCCAAAAAAAGTCGTTTCTCAGAAACAATTTTTTCGTAGAGTTACACTATATTGATGGACAGAATACTATGGCTGACGGCTTTGTGGAGGGTCCGTTTACATTCTGTATTTCTTTGCTGAGATAGGGCGTTATTATCAATTCACGGTTAAAAGGACTGCAGTTGTGTGCATGTAGTTATACCTTTAAATGCTACACGCATTAATGCGTCCAACCATCGACCTTTTTGACAGTGCGTATCAGTCCTTTTTGACCTGGCACCACTATGGTACATTATAACTTTGCTATCGCTATAATTTTGCGAATAGATGGTGTAGGTGTAGGAAATGAGAAATCAACCAAGGAAAGTTTTAGGCCGATAACGAAGAAGATAATCGTTCCGCACCAGCGAGAAAGATGACAGCGCAGCAGCGGTAGGCACCGTGTCGGGCCGATTTTGGGTGATTCGCAGTGAAGGTGTTAATTGCCAAACGAGCGATGGACGTTTCAGTAGTTAGTCCCTTTTGCACGATGAAAATCAGGGATATAATTAAATTAGTGTGCAGTGCACAAAACTCAGCACCATACAGAACTAGCTTTAGTTATTCAGTGACGTAACTATAGGTGCTTTAATATTTCTCAGTACAATCGGGTTTAGTTACAGAGTTATATTCCCAACATTGTTGTGAATTTGTGTAGTGTTATTATTATAGAGATGTTCTGAAACTGTGGGTAGGTGGATACGCTGTGCTATAGTTACATTGGTGTATAATTTTAGCGTGTTTGTGTGTTGCAATATAATGTGGTGTAGTTTTTGGATGCAGGTGGTTCGAATGTGAGTTTAGAATATGTATGACTAGCACTTCGCCCGCCACTTCATCTGCCAAAATTGTGATAGTTCGGCTAACATGCATTGTATAAATATAATTTATAGCCTATAGCACCCGCGAATAATGTAGCTTTCTGCCAGTTAAAGAATTTTTATAATTGGATCATTCGTTCCGGAGATTACTCTACATACACACTTACAAAAAAAAATCTCTTTATAATATTAGTATAGATTAGATGTGAATGTGTGAGTAGTAAATAAAAACTCCTCGCTCACTACTCGTGACCAGGGGCTTAGCGTTGCCATAGAATGTGGCAACGCCGCCAGTCTCTCGGGGACATTACCAGTTGACAGCGTTGAGGGGGAGTTTTTGGCGCCATTTTTTAATTTATTGTTAAGTTAGTTACTATGGGTTATTTTTATTTATAAATCTAAATAGCATTGTTGTGATTTGGCTTAATGAATGGTACAGTTGAAAATTACACTCAGGTTCGCGCGAGCCCTGGATGGTTCCCACCTAAGTGGACTGAAGATCGTGAGGCAGCTGGGTCAGAATGGATGAGGAAGGTGAACAGAACGTTGTGGAGCGGGTTGGGATTGCCTATGTACATTGCTACGCTATGCTATGGACTATTACGAAAAGCTGAGTTGACCATTTCAAACTTTGATTTCTTATGTCTGTGTTTTATTTTGAATCAAAGATTTTAGTTGACCGTATCTTGGGTGTGTGTATATACAGGGTGTAACTAAATCCTTAACGAAGCCGTCAACCAAGCATTCTGTACATCAAACTAAGTAATTTTACGCAAAAATTATTGCTGGGAAACGACTTTTTTTTGGGTTTAAATCACGTTTTACGGTAGGACTCAATGTAAAGTACTCAAAACATAGTGCTGATAGATGGATTGAATAGTACGGGGGCCGTGGAGGTGTTTAAAGTAAAAGTCTAACATTAAAGACATGTGTTCAAAAAAAACTTGTGAAAAAGTTGGAATTTTGGCCCCCAATATCTCCGTAACTAGAAGGTTCCCAGATATGGTCTAGAAAAAAAAATGAACGCAATGACTAGGAGAACAAGTGCCTTTCGACTTCGTTAAGGGTCTTGTTACACCCTTTATACACAAGATATACCATAATTTTTTTGTCATTCATGTATCCAATGAGTATAAAGATTAATAAAAAAAATGGTATTTATGAGATTTTAATAATTTAAAAATAAAAATATTATTCCGTATTATGACCCATGACGTAGTTGAAACATGTTGCGAGCGATGATCTACTCGATTCGTGCGCTGGGCTAAGTATGTTATACCGTTTGACACGTAAACATTACTTACTACCTCCATACCTAACCAAAATATTCATCATAGCTCTGTTCTAATTTCAATTTAAGAGCCAGTGTAATTACAGACACATTGAGTCATTTAAGTTTTGCCTCTGGGTGGTAGATGACCATAGACTGCGGTGACCAACAACCATCAGGCAAACAGCCCGATTGTTTGGAATCCAGTTACATAGATCTACTCACCTCGCCAGGAAAAGTATGATGATCAATCTGATGCTCAGACCCTCGGTTGTCTTCCATGCCGTAATGGAAGTAGATCTCCTCGAACTGGTAGCGGTAGGACAGCGGGCCTCCGCTGATGTTGACTTGGTGCTTCGAGTCCTTTTCGACGCGGAAGACCAGGGACTGGCCTGTGTTTTGGAGGACGCCGCTGACCTGATGGGAGGAATAGATTTTAAATAGATGTTTAGGTAAAATGAGGGTAATATGTCCCTGTTTGTGATGTTGAAGTTAGTTATGTCTTATGTCAAGGGGGCGAGTCTATTGCCATCAACATGGCAGAAATCCAGATCACGTGGCTGCTACTGAGAAATTCCTGACGGGAAAACCCAATAACACTTTGCCCGATCCGGCAGTCAAACCCAGGACCTCACGCGCAGCAGTCCAACTTGCGACCACTCGACCAATGAGGCAGTCAAACATGTACTAATAATGGGTGTAATTGGTTCTCATCAAGGACCAAGACAAATTAATCAAGACCTCTGCTTCATAGAGGGAACAGTTGAGCGTAATTAACTACTTTTGTAATTGAATTACATGTAGTTCAACTACCTACATGGAACAATAGTAGTTAGTTCAGTCTGTTCAGTAATACTAAATTAGGGACGACGCATTGTCTTAGCGTTAGGTACTGATTATAGGTAACACTCTGTTTTATGTATCTGACTCGTTGGTCTAGTGAGCATGAGGTCCTGGGTTCGATTCACAGGTCGGGCAAAGTGATATTAGGTTTTTCATTCAGAAATTTCTCGTAGTCCGGATTTGTGCCCGGTCGATGGCAATAGGCTCGCCCCCTATTACACGGGACTTAACCATAACTGACGAAATGTGAGTGGTCTCTTAGGTACACCTCTGCCAAACCCTTCGGGTTTTATAGGCGTGATGGTATGTTTTAAATAACTTAACGCCGAACATAAAAATATCGGTTTTTGTAAGAATAGTGCTTGACTTCGTCAACCTCCAGTAGACAACAGATTCTATCGCTTCTCGTCATTTAAAAACAAAAGTTTTTCTGGAATAAAAATAGTACATTGTTCACCGAGAGGAGAAAGTGACCGATTACCGTCGAGGGTGTCGTTTGAAGCCCGAGCCGTAGGCGAGGGCTTTAAAACCCCCGAGTTCGGGAATCGCACTTTCTCTCAAGTGATACATATTGCTTTATACTACACCTACGAGGAAAATAAAAAACTAATTCTTTACTAATTGAAATTTATATTGAAGTTGTGGCAGTTAGTGAAGCTTAATGTAACACTTTTTCCGGCGTCTGCAATTTTCACATGTTCTTTTTTCAAATTGTTTATCCTGCCGCCGCAGGGTCGCACTGCCAGCCCGACACCATCCAACACACAGCTAGTGGCCAGTGTCATTTTGCGAACTTGGAGATAAAAACTCACTGTAAAAACTTTTTGGCTTTTGATATTTAGGTTACCGGCGCAGTCTTACCCAAAATTAAAAAAGAAAAACCACGTAAGAAATGGATTTTCATACACTTTTCTCTCCCGCTCAGATGCGTTTTCTCCCCGCATATTTGTTCGATATGCAATGACGTACTTTCTACCGTAAATTTGATAAAGTATCAAGGTACTTTCCAAGCAGGTGTAGTATAAAACATATTTAAAATCTACGACAAAAACACACCCGAAATAACAAATGATCTAACAGACACCACTACCAGACTAACACCAAAATAATGATCAACACGAATTGGTATGAATCACACGCCCCGCTATAGGGTGCCCACGGGGTGTCCGTGGGGTGTCCTATCAATCAATGGGTCGCACCTTGATTAGAAGCTGGCAACTTATGCGCTTTGAGTGGAGATGATGTATGGCTTGTTGACACGCGAGTTCGAAGCTCTAGTTCGCTGGAAGTGGCTCGTAATTTGGATTTTCGATGGTTATGTTCATTTTTCAATGTGACTGTTTGAGATTTATTTGATTGTGTTTTATTACATGATGGGTCTATTGGCTTTTGACCTTGACCTCACCTGATAGAAAATGATGATTCAGATCTACGAGTTAACGTATAAGCAATTTCAAATTTTGAAAAAAAAAATGGCCCGCCTCTTTGGTCGAGTGGTTGCAAGCGCGGCTACTGGACATGAAATCCTGGGTTCGATTCCAAAATAAGGTAAAGTGTTATTGGGTTTTTCCAACAGGAATTATTCAGCAGCAGCCACGGAGTCTAAATTTAGGCACGATTGATGGCAATAGGCTCGCTCTCTATTACATGGGACTTTAAACAAAACTGGCGAAATGTGTGTGTACTCTTGCACCCCTGCCTAACCCGTCGGGGGTAACAGGCGTGACGTTATGATGTTGTGTTAGTGATAATGGATTGATAACGCTAGCGCAGACCGAGGGCTTTGACAACCCTGTTTTCTCTTCTTCAAAAATCCACTTCTCCTTCTTATCTAATTTCTCTTTGTCAATATTTATGCTCTGCACACAGCAAGAATCTTCGGTCCGAGAATAATCGTCTTCTTCGCTGTCCTTCTCATCGCTCTGGTTTTATTAAGTCTTCTTTCTTTGTCCAGGCGGTTTTCCTTTGGAATGCACTCCCTCAGAATATCAGGACGGTAACCAATCGGTTCACATTTAAAGTGAACACATACACAAGAAGTTGCCAGATTCGTATCAGAATTAGGTTGTTGTAGTTTTTCTTGTTATCTCTCATAACTGTTTTTAGATTTTGTTTTATGTATGTATCTCAGTATTTATTCTTATATTTTAATTGTTAATATTTTCTAATTTATTTTCTGTTATTGCACTTATGGTGTATTGTCTCTGCATTACCCTAAGGTAGACTGGTAGAAAATGCCCAAGGCATTAAGTCCGCCTTTGTACAGTTTTTACTTGTGCATAAAGTTTTAGTAAATAAATAATGGTTCGGATAAAAATTAAGACTACTCTGATACTATACTGAAGTGTCGGTTACTGCACGTACCAGTTAAATTAACCCTCTAATTTATGACAGATAAATCTGATGTCTGATTTGATCTCCGGTGATCTCAAACGCTGTAATATCGATTTGACTTAACATTTCCAAAGAATGTGAGAGATCCTTGTTTAGAATAGACTTTTTATTAATGCTTGTCATATTAGCAGTGATAGCATAGTGGTGTGACCATCGGACTCGATTTCGAACCCAAGGCACCACAGATTTTTCGGATTCATGTGCGTATTGTATAATTATCACTTGCTTCGGTGAAGGAAAGCATTGTGAGGAAACCAGCATGCCTGAGAGATATTTCTCGACGGCATGTAAAGACAAGTCAGAGACGCATGGGCGGCATAAAACTCTGGCACCAGGTTAGGCACTAACCACAGGATAAATAAAGAAATTGCTTGTCAATACTTACTTTTAAATTATATTGTATTTCCGAGTACTAACTGGGTTATAGAGGTCAGATAGCAGTCGCTCCATTTAAAATATTTTATTTATTTGCAACCGGTTAGACTGAAAGCTGATCCTAACATCGGCTAGGAAGATGACTTACTTTTAATTTAAAATTATATTCTGCTGCCAACGCTTTAGAGTTGGAAATAGATTGATGCATTTCGGTACCTACAAGGCACCAGAAAAACTACGCTCATTGAATTCCAAAGCACGTTCTATTAAATCTATATCTTTGTAATTTGGTTGAGGGAGTGACTTGCCTTATAGATAATGTTACGTAAGAGATAGCTACGAACATTTTAGTTTAATAAATTACTTTAAAATTGAGTTTTTTGTTAGTGAGAGTTTACATAAATAGTTTTAGTGTATACTGGGTGCAATCAATTTGTAACGTCATGTTTAGAACTTACTTAGACAGTTCCAATGCCCTTTTTACAATAATAAGGCGACACCTAAGCATAATGACTAGAGTTTAAAATCCAATAGAGCATTCATATTTAGACATTACATTCAGGTGCTACCAAGGCGGCGAGATGGGTAGACGACAATGTTGCCATCGCGGGAATATCCTAGATGAAGCGCAGGCCACACTGCCAGCTAACGAGCGAGTGAGCGAGCTGGCGGGCGAAGCGAGGCGAGGGAGACTATAAAGCGTGTAACAAGACCCTTAACGAAGCTGAAAGGCACTTGTTCTCTCCGTCATTACGATCATTTTTTTGTTCTAGACCATACCTGGGAACCCTCCAGTTACGGAGATATTGGGGTCAAAGTTCCAACTTTTTCACAAGTTTTTTTTTTTAATACATCTTTTCAATGTAAGATTTTTACTTCGTACACCTCCACGACCCCCGTACTATTCAATCCATCCATCAGCACTATGTTTTTAGCGCGTTACATTGAGTCCTACCGTAAAACGTGATTTTTTACCCCAAAAAAAAGTCGTTTCTCAGCAATAATTTTTGCGTAAAGTTACTTAGTTTGATGTACATTGCTTGGTGAAGGGTCCAGTTACACCTTGTATATGCGCTTGCGGCTGGCACAAGGACGTGGAACTTTGCACAAGCAAAGTGAGGTCCATAACCAGCCGTGGGGTGTGGGTGATGATGATTATGATGCGGCTGCTTATTAATAAAGAAACGGAGATAAATCTACTTTGAATATTGCTTCTCACGATAAGTCCGCCATTTGTACAGGTCTAGTTTCCTATTGTTCGTTCTATCAGTGGAGGTCTAGGTTCAATAAATAAATACTAGGATGACGTTATGAACTAATGTTAATGCTAGAATGAAAAATATAAGTGTCTTTGATGTCTTACGGATAGGGGCGAAAGGTTTCTCATCGATGGCGATTCTGGAGCAATTCAGTATCATAAATATAAATTGCTTCAAAATATATAGTGGTATGCGCATAAATTGGATTCTTCAGACCAGCTCGGAGTTTTAATAGCAAAATTCAAAAGAAGTTTCTTAGCAAGAATATAAGTTAAATATGTTAATATTAAAAGATTGATGAATTCTAATAGTATGAGAGCTAGATATTAAAATTTTAAGTCTAACCTTTTAAAAGATGGCTGAAAGGTTTCTTGTGAAAATTGAACTTTTGGTTTTTTTGGTATCTCTACTATGATAACTTCATGCGATATTTTTTTACAGTTTGCGATATGACATTACAAGCTTTTACTCGAAGCTATGCCCGCGTAGAGCTAAAGTCAGGAAACCCATGAGATTTTACAACTGGGCGGATTGGTTCAATTCGTCTGACAAATCTCTTCAAAATTCGTTCAGCTTGAAAATGAAACAGGCAAAGTTTCTGTCGCATTTATAATCTTAGTAAGCTATATTTTTTACGCATGAAATAATCTATGAATGAATTCACAATACTAATTATTCATTAAACGACATCGATTGCAAAAACACGTATCTACAACGTATTTAATTACCCCACCACCACATAGTATAACATAATAATATATCGTGTCTAGCAAGGGAACGCTACTACACGGCCCACCCTTAAACCGAACCCAACGCAGTGTATGTTGCAAAAACGTGGCCGATAGCCCCGATAGCACGATAGGCTATCGCGGGCCGCATACATTAGCATAGCATTGGCCAAGCTTGTAACTCACTATAAATGAATAATTCTACACGAATGTGTAATATTCACTAGATATATACCTTTGGAATCAACCCTTACGTATACTATGGTACTATTGGTACTTGAGTATTCGTGATACTCAATTTCAGAGAAAGAGAAATATTTTATTTCAGATATTGCTCGCAGCACTAAAGAACAGGATGAAGTTAAAATACTGATTAGAAGAAAAAAACGCCACCTACACTATGTAAAGGACTTCAAGACACATCCTTTACTAAGGATGGACTGCCAAGGACGGACTCCCAAGGATGTACTTCCGAGGATGGACTTTCAAGAATGAATCTAGGGCTAATGACGAGATTTATTGCAGATTTTTTTTTAAATTACCGGCCAATTTAATCCAGATTTCCCTTTTACGTTTTTTTATTTTATGTGAACATTCATCAAATCAAGGCATTGCAATCTATCTTATCTAGTACTAATATTGTAGTGGGAGGGAGCGGACATATCGGAGTTCGAGGCTAAATAATAAAAGTCACTCGGGTCGATATATAAGTTAAGCCTCGCTTGTCTAGGTTGGTCGGTGGATGGATGACCACACATTACATACCGAGTTTCCTCCGTGCCTCGGAAAGCACGTTAAGCCGTTGGTCCCGGCTGTCATTTGTAGATCTTTGACAGTCGTTACCGGTAGTCAGTGGCTTGACAACCAGTCTTACCAAAGAGTATCGTATTACCCAGTATTAACTAGGTTGTGGTGGTCAGATAGCAGGATAGGAGGTGCAGTCGCTCGCATGTAAAATACTGGTATCAGCTGCATCCGATTTGACTGAAAGCCGACCCCAAAATAGTTGGGATAAGACTACCCACGCAGATGATGAGGGAGTGGACATAGTTAGAAATAAGGCACTGATTATCGGACTAAAATTTGATTGGTGACCGATTAAAGTCTGTAGGAGCCTTTATAAAACATGGCGTAGTGTACAGTGGCGTTTTTATCAGTTTTAATGGATATTAAATGTAACAATTACCATGGCTATCAATTAGTTTTGTTTAAGTTAACGTCATGTGGGTAGTGTTATAATTTTTTTTAGCTTGAAATAAGCACTAACGTCTAAAACTTATGTAATCCCCGTTTGTTGTTTAAATGAGGATTTTTCGTGTTTAATTTTATTCAAATGTTTTCTTTGGAAGCGGTACTGTGTGAAATTAATTTTTTTTCTATCCTTAAGGGTACACTATTGTCCAGGGTTGCGGGACTGTTCGAAAGAGATACCGCGGCCCTGGAACACAAAGGCCAAAGGAAGGAACATGGATGGGTTTTAGTCAGTAAAAGTCTGACAATCCCTCCTGCTCAGCCCAGAGCGGGAGGAGTTATTTGATGATTTCCCACCGGTAAAAAAAAAAGGGTACACTGTCCGGTCATACTTCCGTTTAAAAAAAAAACATATTACTGAAAATTGAAAAAAAAAAAAAAACTTGTTTTACTTTTTTGTTTCCATACAGGCTAGCTAATGATGAGACAAATCGATATGATTTTTTATTTTGAACGTACACCATCAAACAGTGGAGTAATCGCCATACTACGTTTGTTTGTTTTGTATGCAAGTACTAGTGTACCTACCCATATAAGTCCTGTTAGACCAATGATTAGCATCCCGCACTGCGGCCCTATGGTGGATTACAGCCCTGTCCCTCTCATATAGAGAACGCCTGTTTCCCAGCAGTGGGAACATGTTAACGCTAGCACGGTTTTACAGCAATGCTGTTAAGACAGGGAGTTTGGTATGGTCCAAAGATTCGGATAAAGGGAATATTTTCATAATAAAATTTTGATCCGGACCATTTTCGAATTTGACACAACAATGCTACTACAAGCGGGATGACAGTAGACATACCGACGTATTTAAACACATGTTTTTAATGTAATTTCTTTAAACCCCATCCACGACCCCCGTACTACTCAACCCATCCATCAGAAAAATGTTTAAACGTTACATTCAGTCCTACCGTAAAACTTGATTTTTGAACTCAAAAAAAGTCGTGTCGCAATAATTATTGCGTAAAGTACTTAGTTTGATGTACATTGCTTGGTTGACGGCTTCATGAAGGATCCGTTAGGTAATTAATAGGAGTAAGTTACTTAGACAATGCATGGCACTGATTGTACCTAGCTTGTTTATTGTTCACGTTTCATGGAACTTAAACTAAGTACTAAATCGTTTCGCTCGCTAACGCTTTCAAATAGGATTCGTGGAAACATAATTGTTTAGTTACATGTTCAGCAATCATAATGAAACTAAATCATGAAGTTAATGGTTTTTAGGGTTCCGTACAAAAAATTACAAAACGGAACCCTTATAGGATCACTCCTGCGTCTGTCTGTCCGTGCGTCTGTTACAGCCAATTTGCTCCGAATCTACTGGACCAAATCAGGTGAAATTGGGTAAGATGGTGTAATCCTTTGACCCAAACACAGATGTGCAAAGTAAATGAATATTTTTTTTTAATTAAGGGGTCATTTTCGGGGGACAAATTAGGAATTAAAAAAAAAAGTTTTGCAAACCTTACTGTGTCGTATATCAAATGAAAGGGCTCGTTTTGAGGATGTCAAATATATTTTTGATATTATTATAAAATAAACAGTTTTGATTTTATTCATGAAAGAAGACGAAGCATTTGACTTTGGCATTGTACGGAACCCTCTCCACGAGTATTCAACTCGCATTTGGCCGGTTTTTTTTAAATACACTCAGCGGCACGGAATGTGGCACAAACATAAACAAACCGATTACAGCCGATTTTGTGCCCCTAACTTCAACCGACGGTTTCACTGTCCCCATGGGCATGGGGACAGTGAAACCGCCAGTTGAAGTTCAGTCTCAATAGTCTCAATAGTCAGTTTCAATAGTGTGTCAGTTACGGTTTGACGAGGTATCTTTTCAGACGCACGTACAGAGTTGGCAGTAGTTGCAAGTCGTCTAACGGCAGTGCGATACCTTAAGGAGATCCTCCAAGTACACGTTTTACCACTCATGGAATTCATCGGTAGTGAAGATTTCATATAATGCAAGATAATGACCGAACTCACACAACATGAGTGGATGATTATCTGTCTGTGAGAATTACAAAATTGGAGTAGCCAGCCTGAAGTCCAGACATGAATCCCTTAGAACATGTCTGGAATATGCTTAAAAGGTGAATCAGATCCAGTCCCAACCTTCCAGAGACTATCAGTCAGTTGATAATCGCTCTGGTGGCCTCCTGGGAAGAAATAACCCATGTGGACATTAAAAACATAATCCACAGCATCAAACAGCAGCAAACAGCCTGATCGCTTACAGACGGTCATCAGGGCCAGACGTGGAAATACCTGCTATTAATCTTAAGTACTTTATTTTGTAAATTTTACTCAAAAACTTTTTTGTTAAACTTAGAGCGTTTAATGTTTTTTGTTGGAATTTGGTAAAATACATGGTGTAATAAGACCCTTATCGAAGCCGTCAACCAAGCATTATGTACATCAAACTAAGTAACTTTTCGCAAAAAATATTGCTTTGAAACTTCTTTTTGGTGTGATAAATCACGTTTTGAGGTAGGACTCAATGTAACGTACTCTAAACATCGTTCTGATGGATGCATTGAATAGTACGGGGGTTGTGGAGGTGTTTAAAGTAAAAATCTTATATTAAAAACAGGTATATACAAAAAAAAACTTGTGAAAACGTTGGAACTTTGCCTCCAATATCTCCGGAACTAGAAGGTTCCCAGGTATGGTCTAGAACAACAAAATTATCACAAGTGCCTTTCGGCTTCGTTAAAGGTCTTGTTACATCCTTTATAATAAAGTTCATTTCCTGTTTTTAAAGTAAACATTCGCATTTAAGATTCGAATAAACATTTAAGTTTTACAACAAAAATATCCGGTTTCGCGTTTTACTTTGTTAACGCGCTTGGGCCACATTTCATGCCGCTGAGTGTAGTAGGTACACTGTCATGGAAATAAACTGTTAATCGAAACACATGTAATTGTCATGCTATATTTCACAACAGTGACGACACTGACAGTTCTCGAACGCAGTTTAGACATTCTGATCCCGTTTAGTTTCATTGGTGGAAACAGTCCTAACTAAAAAAAAACCCGTCCAACGTTCATCAGTATATCTTGTAGGCTTATGGTAATGTAACTGAAAACCATGTTAACTTGTAGTATCGCAGCTGGCTTGCCATGTTTTAGCATAGGATTACCGTGGACGTCGACCACGGCAGTGTTAATGTTTTGAGGCAGTTCACACCGACTGGGCGTTGTCGCAACGATATTTGAGCGTTATTTTATATGTACAGGAGACTGTTAGTGTCTCAAGACTGTCTTCACAATATTTATTCGGATGATCTCCAAGATCCTTGCTTATTCATGCGTCTTAATTACTCTCTAAGTATAATATGTAGGTAATGCATTATTGCCATTTAAAAAAGGAAAAATCGAATTAAAAGACACAAATCTCTCTACAGTAGCTGTAAAATTTGATCTTTGCCACACAAAAAACGTATGTGGACTAAATAAAAAATACAGCAATATCTTTGGTATTCAGACCAACAACAGATCAAATTATTATAATGCATGATCGCTGTGATGTCTGATTCAACTGTCCAGAATAATTACCAAAAAGATTTATAGATTAATATAGTCGAGTATCATTTCACCAGAAATTAATTTACTATTAAGTCGAATTTACCTGTACCAATACATTAATGATCACTTTTCCAGTAAATCACGCACGTAATCGACACTACAGCACAGAATAAATAGACTACAGTGTGAAGTAACTTTTACATGCGGTCGTGATGTTGAATTTGCAACGCACACTATAGTTTTTCTCGCTGATTTGCGTGTTTTTAAAGGTTTTGTTTTTCTAATGCGTCAGGATACTTTGTATGAAATATGATACCAACATGAGGCGGTTCTTTCTTTCTCGTGTGGCCAGTGCCTAACCTGGTGTCAGAGATTTTATGCCGCCCAAGGGTCTCTGACTTGGCTTTACATGCCGTCGAGCAATATCCGTAAGCATGCTGATTTCCTCATAGTGTTTTCCGTCACCGAAACAATTGATAATTATACAATAAGCACATTAATCCGAAAAATCTGAGGTGCATGTCTTGGGTTCGAACTTGAGACCTATGAATTGACAGTCTGACGGTCACACCACTAGCCTATCACATGGCGGTGGTACTCCGATATGGTTACCAAGATGAAAATAATGGACATATTCTTTTATTTTGTCTGGTCTACCTTAGTGAATGACGATTATCTTTACTAGTGGTGTCTCAGGAATGCTGTTAGTCCACTGACAGCTACAAACAGAAAAATGCCATAGAAGAGGAGATGAGCTGTTCTCAAAAAGTACGTGCTAGTATTGGAGAAGAAACATACTACTATTGACGATGTTCTATCTTCACCTAAAAAGCACTTGCTTGCTGCTACGCTGACAGAATACCAGACGATAAGAAGAGGGTATACAAAGACGAGCAAACGAGTACTTGTTTACATTATATTGTTGACTACTCTGCTCAAAAAATTTTGGTCATCGACCTTACCTTATGTTTGTCAAACTGTATGTCTCTTAGCCAGGGGTCGAACAGCAGTTTGTCGGGTTCTATGTTGACGGGGCTCTGCCGCCGCCCCTTGTTGCACATGCTCCATTGTGGGTTGATCAGACCCCAGAAACCTGGACCTGCAGAAGATATTAATGATTATTACAAACTATTTTAGGAAAAGTTCATTCCTCTTCTTCTTAGCGTGTCGATGGCAATCTAAATGGTGTCAGCCCAGAATTGAGCTACTAGTTTGGCGCTTTCGGTTAGCGTCCATCAGTTCCTGTAGTGAACAAACAACAGGACACTCAGGAAACGATATTAAGTGCCCTATCGTTTGTGGAACAGCACCACATTTACACTCCAGAGCAGTCATTAATGAAATTCCACCTGAGCAGGTTTTGCTTGCTGCGACCAACCTGAGTCCGGAGCCTATTTAAAGACTTCCAGGTCAGCCATGGCAACTCATGTCCAGGTGGGAGATTTTCAGCAAGTGGAACGAATGTGTTGGGTAAGGATGCACTACCTCGCTACAGTTTCAAAGCTCATTAGTTGATACACTTTAGCGACTTCTTCAGCTCTTTAGTTTTACCCAATAATGGTTATTTATTACTTTTGGTTTTGTTCATAATTGACAGTCTGCCGAATTATTTGCGCAGGTTTACAATGTTTTCCTTTTGACTAAGGTTATTAATTTATAATTGGAGTTATTTCAAACGTGCAAAATAATATTGGTTGTATGTCGTATGCGTAGTAACAATGTTTTTTTTTTTTAAGTACAGAAATGTTTCGCATGTTGGGTAAGTTAAATTATTATTGTGGGCCTTAATTGAGATCATTGTACTGTATCCTTCATTTATTTTCATACACATTTTATATATGTTTTTTTTTAAATTCCTTTATATAAGTATTTCTTTGGCCCTGTTCACCACTCTGAAAAAAAAAAACACGTTTTACTACTAGCTGTGCCCCACGACCTTCGTCCGCGTAAAAGTATTAAGTATAAAAATATTACTTCTCTATTCGAATAGGATTTTATTAATTTATTTTTATTTTTTATTTTTTGCCCGGGTCCCTATTACTTTCTCTAAAATAAACTTATCTTAAGTTACTCCTTATAGCATCAGCTGTCTGCCTGTGACTGCCGTTTCGGAAAAAAAAGTTAAAAAAAAAGTTTTTTTATTTTATTCATTTGCATGCAATAAAAAGCTGTTACATTGAAAATACAAACAGACTCTTCAGTTTTATTTATTTGTATAAATCAACAATCAAAATCTTACTGCAATAAGGTCGTTCTTCGGTTCTGTCACCGAAAAGTCTGTCAAAGACAAAGTAATCCTTATTGTTGTCACAGTAAGGTTGTTTTTTGTATTGCCGCAGTCACAGGTAAAAAACTGCGAAGGGACTGTAAAAACAGACCAGTGTCATTGAGATTTAACGCGCCATTTTTTATAGCCTTTATTTTATTCATTGGCAATCGTGTCAAGGTACAGTCGTAAACCAAATTTTTACTATTTTATTCAGTTTGGCAATTTTATTGACTTCAAATGAACGTAGAAGGCATTTAAAATATAACGTTTTGAATATTTTTATAAAATCAAACTCAAAATATTTATATTACACATAGGCCAAGATGGGTACTTAAAAAACGTCGACAAAAAGGTGCACGGTTCAGGTTGGTCGTTTCCTATGGAGAAGAACCGGCAAGAAACTCCATGGTTACTCTTTTCAAATCATTTGAATTATAACGTATAATACTTTGGAGGAAATGTGTATTGTACTGTATTATCATACTATTACTTTGTATGTCATTATAAGCGGACTGTATGTTCTTATGAGAAATAAATTTCTTTAAACCGAAGTATGGGGGACAGCGTAGGCCCGACTAAAAGTCGTTGCTTACTATAAAAAAAAGTAAACACTTTATAAAGTTAACAAAAGCGGCAGGTTATATTTTTTTTTTATCCGGATAGATAATACCGCATCATTCTAAGGTAGACTGGTAGAAAATGCCCAAGGCATTAAGTTCGCCTTTGTACAGTTTTTTTACTTATGCATAAAGTAATATTAAATACATAAATAAATAATATCTTACGATATAATAGAGTTCATCATCTGCCAACCTTTACCAACAAGGTTATTTGGGGTTCGTTTCCATTCTAACTGAATACAATACACTTCAACTAACTTAACTGTGCAGGCGGAAAAACGCAGAACTAAAATAAATGTACCAAGTTTGACATATCGATGAATATTTTCTTGACAAGCAACGCCACCATAACTGCACACTTAAAGTGGTCATAGTATAATAGTGTTTTACAGGAACGGAATGTCAAAGATCTAAGAACCGCCAAATCTGCAGGGACCACAGCTTCATTTGCTATAAAGGATCAATTAGATATTTCTCATCAACATCAAGGCAGTAATAGCCAAAAGGTTATGCAGAGGTATATACCTATACCTAATAGCACACCCATATTTCGCCAATTAAATTTAAGTGCGAGCCTATTGCCATCAATTTCTCAATAACAGCCCCGAATTATAGATTTATACTCAGAAAAATCTAGACTGCGAGGCAGCTTTGAGAATTTATTGACGGAAAACCCCCACACTTTACCCGAACTAGGAATCGAACCCAGGATCTCATGCAGAAACTTTAATTAGTTCTAAAAATCATAAAAATATGACCAACATTGTCATCGCTATCGATTCGATCGTTAAGATGCTATCGCGATAACATTCACTTGCCATCGCATTTATGACACTCCGTACGTAATTAGGCTATCGATGGATTTTAATGATGCCCTTTGATGTATAGATAAATATTTATTCTTTTAAATTGAGGGCAATAATGACCGACAGTCAAAGAAAGTCTTTTATTGTAGTATATTAAAAAAAAATGTTTGTTGAAATTCGTGTATTATTAAAGGTGTATGCCATTTTGATCTTTGTTTTCTATTAATTAAATACAGTTTTCTGTGCCATTTTCTGGTGAGTGGAGTAGTTTCTTTAGTTATATTAAAATTCACATAGTAAAATAACTTGTCTAACTTACAAAAAAAAAACAACTTAGTTTGCACCCACCACACTATACAGCCTGATGCCAAAACAAATCAAACGCATATAAAATACCATTACCCACAAATTCTAAAGAAATTAGTTTTAAACGATGACGGAACCAAAATTGCGTAAAACGTTATTCAAATGGAAAACGCATTCAACCCTATAATACAGCGTGATATCATTCAATACGGATTGGGGACCGCAAAATTTGGTCACCATAGTGTATTGAGTCGTGGGTAATGCGTAGTGGGTTATCCTGATCACCCTACAGTCGGCGACAAAAGCAGATTAACAGTGTACAAAGTTTTCAGAAGATATTCAGGTTTTTTAATGGCCAATCAGCTGGTGACCTGCTTTATAGTTAATGGTCGCCACTGGCTATTGACGTCTGCAAAACCAGATGCATCACGGCAATCGAACTCAGACTCGTAAGCATTGATTCCAATTCCATTACAGGCACTTTTGAAGGTTGAAAACAAAAGGATGAAGCTAAGTCCCAGTCACAAGTCAATAACTTGTGAAAGTAACAGTACTTACCATAGAGATCTAGGCTTTGGAATAGGCAACTCTGTTGTTGCCAATGCCAAGCGTAGATCTCTATGGAGAAGAATGGGCAAGAAACTCCATGGAAGTGGCCTTTTAAATAAAAAAATATTTACAAGATCTTGGTTACATCCTTCATGTTGAGATTATATGAGAGAACGATGTAAAAAACGTGCACATTAATTTAAGAGCGTCCAGAGTAAAATATTAAATCAACAATTCAAATAACTTTCATTTTAAGGAGAGGCTTGCGAGTGGCGAAGCTGGGGCTGAGGGTTCACTCAACAAGTCTTCTTTGCGCGCTATTATGGGAGAACGTGTGGTCATGGAATAGGCTGGACTTGGTGACGGGGCTAAGCATGATGGGCTGATACCAGTCGGGGGGCGCCCAATAACAGTATCTCCTGGAACTTTAGCTCATTGTTGTAGTAGGAACCGTGGAATTTTAGTCAGTAGAAGTCTAACTCAACCCTCTGTTCTGCCAAAACAGGGTATCCATTTGGATATGGTCACACCAAAAAGATTCTTATGGCGCCTTCAAATTGGAACTCAGGAACGCAGGCTGGCACATTTAGGAATGGTAGTTGTACTTCCCTGAAGCAATTCATAACATAATATCAAGCCTGTTATGCCTGAAAGATTAGGTAGAGATGTCCCTAATAGTACACCCCCATTTCACCAGTTATTTTTTTGAAGTCTCATGTAATAGGAGGCGAGCCTATTGCCATCAACCGGGCACCAATCCAGACTCCGTGGCTGCTAATGAGTAATTCCTGATGGAAAAACCCAATAACACTTTGCCCGGCCTGGGAATCGACTCCGGAACTGTATGCTCAGCAGTCGGTTACGACCAATAGACCAACGAGGTTCCTTTCCAAAATACTATATTATATTTGCTTGAGTTGCTTGAAACAAAAAAATTAAGAGATGTAGCCAATTCTGTAGTTGACTGTACCGATACTGTCTGTATCGGTCATCATTACCGTAGTGAGTACATCATTACATTACCCTAATGTTAGCTAGTTTTCAGTACTTTCGAACCGATAAGCAGGTTAGGTGTAATGAGCTGTTGATGTATGAAAGAACTAGCTTGATCACATCTCTAGTTTTACTTCAACAGCCCAGCTGTCTAGCTCATCTAGACTATAATACTATAAAGAAGTAAAGTTTCTGAGGTTGTAGGGGGTAATCTCTGGATCTACTGAACCGATTTTGAAAATTCTTTCACTAATAGGAAGCTACATTATCCTCGATTGCCACAGGCTATATTTACAACGTGCCTGTGGGATAGTTTCCGATCAAAACACGAGCGAAGCCGCGGGCAACAGCTAGTTTACAATAATTGATTTTGACATGAATACGTCTATAAAATTGCTTCCATAATTGGAAGCAAGTCAAAAAACTAATGATAACAAAATCGGGGGATACAGTTTGGTGTTGCAGCCTCATATCTATCATCTCCATCCTAAATTCAGTTACACCATTGGATAGCTTAGGGGTCAAAGAATTCATTACGCCAAGTGAGGACTGTGACACATCGCGCGGGGTGGTGGAGATGCGCCGCCATTTTGAGGTAATTTTACTGCGTATCGAGATTTCCACTTATTATTGTTTATTAATCGGTTTTTAATTACCTAACTGTAATTAAATTAATGTAATGAATTAACTAATGTCATGTAATTTAAATTTTATCTTTATAAAGATTCTATCTTAATAATAATAGTGTGACAAACCGCAAAAAGGTGCGATGTGATAGGATGAATACAGAATTGATTGAAATTTTTTGTATAAACGATTGTTGGGTAACCGCAATAAATAATCATAAAACGAAGGGTTTTGAAGGAAATTCTTAATTGAATACTTGAGATTTGTCTGCAACAACGAAAATAACGCAATACATTGTTAAAATGAATAGCATTAGAGGAGCTCTTTCATTGGATACCTTTAACGACTGTCAAAGATCTACAAATGACAGTAGGGACTAACGGCTTAATGTGCTTTCCGAGGCACGGAGGAAACTAGGTATAAAGGGTGTAACAAGCCCTTTAAGAAGCCGGTAGTCACTTTTTCTCCCAGGCATTGCGATAATTTTTTTGTTCTAGAACATACCTGGGAACCTTCCAGTTACGGAAATATTGGGGCCAAAGTTCCAACTTTTTCAGAAGTTTTTTTTTTATGTACTTGTTTTTAATGTAAGATTTTTACTTTCAACACCTCCACGACCAACATACTATTCAAACCATCCATCAGCAACTGTATGTTTTGAGTGCGTTACATTGAGTCCTACCGTGAAACATGATTTTTCACCCCAAAAAAAAAGTCGTTTCCCAGCAATAATTTTTACGTAAAGTTACTTAATTTGATGTACAATAATGCTTGGTTGACGGCTTCGTAAAGGGTCTTGTTACACTCTGTATAATGGGTGGTCACCCATCCACGGACCAACCTAGTCAAGCGCGGCTTAATCTAAATATCGACCCGAGAGGCTGTTATTATTTTTGCCACGATCTCTTTATATGAATTTAAACTTTAAAAGTAACCTACATTTAGTGTAATTTACTTTCTATGTGGGTAAATCTCAATCATTTTGTTAACATAGCTACAAACAATACATGCATGAGCTATCTAACAAACGTGTTAATCTGTTTAAAATGCTAGGTATTTAACAAAACAAAATTATTTATGCTTTTGTAATTCAGTGTCATTTAATACATGTTCATAATTAGATTATATCATAATAATTCAATCAAATTTGAAAAAAAGAACAGTAATTGTCTAGTGGTGTGACCGTCGGACTACCAAGTCGTAGGTCTCGAGTTCGAACCCAAGGCACCACTGATTTTTCGGATTCATGTGCGTATTGTATAACTATCACTTGCTTCGGTGAAGGGAAACATCGGGAGGAAACCTGCATATATTTCTTCACGGCATGTAAAGTCAAGTTCCATGCCCATGCCCATGCATGCATGGGCCCATGGGCGGCCTAAAAACTCTGACACCAAGTTAGGCACTAACCACACGATAAAGAAGAAGAAGAATCAAATTTGTAATTCAAAACTATAACATTTTGTTTAATTAACTGTTATGCCACAATTTCACAAAAAAGGTTGGTCAGTATAGTAATTTAAATCGATTCTGATGATTTCTGTTCTGTTTTTATGTTTTATATGAATTAATCATATTATTTTTTTATCAACAGCTGCCTCATTGATCTAGTGGTCGCAAGGGCGACTGCTGAGCATGAGGTCCGGTCCTGGGTTCGATTCCCGGATCGGGCAAAGTGTTATTGGGTTTTTCCGTCAGAAATTTCTCAGTAGCAGTAACGTATTGACTGGAATTTGAAAATATCCTACTACTAGACATGTCCTATTATATAGGACATAAAAACATTACTGACGAAATGTGGGCGTACTATTATTATTAGGTATACCTCTGCCTAGCCCTTCGGGGGTTACAAGCGTCATTATATTATTATTTTATGTATTCCAGATTTTAATTCACAAAAGAGATTGTCCAGGCATTTGGTTTATTCTATCTTTTACTTATCTTTCTTTCTTTTTTCTTATCTTTTCTTTTTTATCTTTTACTTTTACTAATTTCAATCTGGGAGTAACATTCCAGTCTTTCTCCAGCGCTCTCCGCGTTCAATATAATAACGCGCTGAGGGTGCTGCTGTGGCTGCCTCGCTTCTGCAGTGCATCGGGAATGTTCGCAAGCGTCCGCATTGACTGTTTTTATGCCAGCATGCGCAAGAGGGCGACCTCGATAGCGAGTAGAGTGCGGGGCAGCGGCAATAGTCTTCTTATCGTTGTCGCCAACAGGTTGGACCTTTCATGCAGCACTGGCAGGCCTTACATGAACCCGTATGTCGGGCCTGGTGCAGGTGAAAATAGAAAATAATCACCACAAAATTGAATACAATTTATAATTTTTATAATTTTATCAATTTGTAATATTTATTATTTGTATTGCATTTTAACGTATTTTTATTTTAAAATAATGGTTGGTTATTATGTTATGTATTAAAATTAACTCATTTTATTTTATTTCTATCGGGCATTCTACAATTTATTTGACGAAATATTTTTGTATTAATTTAACTTAAATTTAATTTTGTATACAATTTAGTTATAATAGTATGATATTGTGTGGTGTGTATTTGTCTCTGATTATTTGATTTCCTACTAACATTATTTTTAAGTGTGCTTACTAACTAAATTATGGATCTTTGTGTCTGATGCAAATAAATTATTATTTTATTATTTATCTGGATTTCCCAGATACGGCAACAGTTCATACCGATATTAATTCTCGATAAGATCTCGTAATATTTATATAAATAGACCTCAGTTTTGTAAATAGCGATGCATCACTCTATTTTCTTTCATAGCGTTCATTCATGTACGAAAAGAATTTCTATATTCCCTAGCTTGCATATATGTATGTACAAGCAAAGATAACTGTACAGTTTTCTCATACACACGTTTGTGCATGCTTGCATAGTTGACTGTACAGACAAAACTACACATGCATAATCTATGGCCAGCTTAAAGAAATTCTGGCGTCGGAAATCTCGTCATAGTGACTCGCGGCCCGCTCTTAGCTATTTCTCTCATTTATTTACTCCGAAGTCGCAGTCGTAAAATGCAAACGGCTGCTCTACCCATAAGAAACATAAAAAGAAATCTCCAAATTCCGTTGAAAATAGATAAGTACGTTCAAATTTCGGGTCTACCGAACATCGACTATCCGATATAATGACACGGTTGAGCGGGCATTATCATTAAGATGTTATCACTGGTCATTACCGTTCCTCCATTATATGGATATGTTACTATGACCCCAATATTCATGCCATTGAGAATGTGTGGCTGTGATTCCACCTGCCTGACGTAGTGGGTTGACCTTTTTGTCCTTGGGTCAATAAAGGTCATCTTTTAGGGGGTACTTCAAAGAGTTTTAGTTTTGAATTGAAGATGAATTGGTTAAGTGTTTAATGAGTCACACATCAAAATACTATATATAAAAGTAACTCCATTTAATGTCCGTACTCGTGAAAATAATAACTGTTTTTGTTTCTTGGAAATCGGGCCAGGATTTCTAAACACACAGAGTTGTATAGTTTCACCGCTTTTTTAAATTTGCGTTCATTCGTACACTCGCAGCGTGACGTCACGCTGCGATTTTCATGTCCGATTGCGGCTGATGCGGAGTGTTTAAGTTCATAAAATTTGATTTGTAAAGTGGTTTGCACTTATTATTTCGACTCGCAGCTCGCAGCGTGACATCACACGTTACGTACGTTTAATATCTCAGTAAATTTAGCCAATGGTTGGTGGGATTTTCGCCTCTAAAGCCGCAAAAATTGTGCCCACTCTAATGTTTGAAGTAAGAAAAGGAAACATAAAAAAAATGTGGGTTTGGAGAACTTTCAACGAAAATTGGTTTGAATAAGATGTGATAATTAGTTTTTTAGTTATAGGGCTTTTCCGTGAAACTGCAACAGTAACTTTGTTTTTCATTACAAACTATGAAAAAATTTTTTCGATTTAGTTTTGCTCTTTGACTATAATTATAATGTCTAGAAATACAATCAAAACAAAGAACACGGGCCAACAATTTCAAACATGAGTGCGTGCGGCAGCGTGCGGCTGGTGTTTTACACTGTGCGTCTGTATTTCTGTGTGCGAACTTATAAGCCAACAGTTGGCTGATATTTTATGACACGTTTGCGCACATTTGATGCTCTATCTGGACATCATATAGTCAAAGGTTTTGCTGTTGAGTGTAAACTTGACATAAATGAATAAGATCTAATATTTTCATTCGTAAACGATACACCCATTCCCCGATTGCTAATCGCTACACCCGTACTAACTGTCGCTAAATATCAAGTCTAATCGCGTAGCATAATACAAGACCTGTGTATTGTGACTAAGGATCGGATATTCAGATGCGTACGGAAAAAGTCCCGGTTTATTTAAATACATAGATTGTTTTTCATTTTAGATTTTTACTTCAAATTAATTGCCATATTATGTAAGTATACTCGTACCATTTCGTCATTATAAAAATTGAAAATCGTATAATTTTGTATTTTTACGTGTAATTTTCAACACTTGCCTTGTTTTAAATAGATTATAATTTATTCATTATGGTTATGAGTACTATATTTTTACTACATTTTTTATACACTTTATTTATAAAATACCGCGATACCGAAAAATTGGCATTTTCAGAATCCGACAGCGGCTTCTTAAAACGCTGGGAAAAACGCACTTACGTATTTAGGTAACTATGCATCCGAATATCCGATCTCTAATTATGATACACTTGCGATAAAATATTTAGCGACATTTAGTACGGAGAGCGATAGCTATCGTTTGCAATTTCGAGTTTTGATTCAATTTGACATTCAATTGTTTTGCCCGCATAAACCATTCTAATGAAGCTCATGGCTAAGCGGTAGCAGCTACGAAACTCCACCAAAATTGAGAGAGCTCTAGTCAATTTGGCTCAAGAGCTTGATACGGTAGACCGCAAGTTGCACGCACTGCGCACAAGTTGCTAGAAAGCTATCTTAAGGCTGTTTTAACTAACACTAATAAGTAATTAAATGAATGAGGTTAATGACAACGGGGATTAATTTACTTTAAGCGTTAAGTACACGAATAAACTAAATGTGAATTTCAAAATTATTATTTCAGTTCGAGATTAACAACAGAATACGTTCAAGTAATTTTAGAAATGTTCATAATATAATTCAATTTTAGTGCATCCTTAAAATAATTAAAACTATAACTACCTATATATTATGTTGAGATATTCATTACTGTTTTAACATAATTAATTATGAGATGGAAAGTTATATTGCTGACCATTTTATATAATTAAAATTAAAGCTCGCAGGTGACGCTCTTTTCAATAATTAATCATAACTATTAATAAATCCAAAGTTTCATAATATTTTATACAAATGCGCATATTGAACACTTGCTGCTGTCCGCGGCTTCGCTCCCATTTTGGTCGGAAAGTACACACGGGCAAGTTGTAAATATAGCCTATGACACTCGGGGATAATGTAGCTTCCTATTAGTGAAAGAATTTTCAAAATCGGTTCAGTAGATCCAGAGATTACCCCCTACAACCTCACAAACTTGACCTCTTTATAATATGAGTATAGTTTAAATTATGCTCTCGACTTGGATTACACAACTTCACACCTTAATCCTCGAAGGTTTAGGCAGAGGCATATGTACCTAATAGTACACCCACATTTCGCCAGTTATATTTAAGTTCCGTGTAATAGGGGCGAGCCTATTGTCATCAACCGGGCACAAATCCAGACTCCGTGGCTGCTAATGAGAAATTCCTGACGGAAAAATCCAATGACACTTTGCCCGACCCGGGAATCGAACCCAGGATCTCATGCTCAGCAGGCGTGCTTGCGACCACTAGACCAACGAGGCATTAGCTATTTCAAATTCAAAATTGATTTATTGGCTTACACCACAGAATACTGACAGGTTTAACAGCGCGTCCCAAACCAGGCATAGCCTGTATCTTGGTACACTTAGTTAAATGATTAAAATGTTCTGCTAGCGCCTATTTACGAATATATTAATATTATTAGTCTGTAAGCCTTCCTGAAACGACCAATAAACAAGCAGTTATACCTTAAATCACTGAAA
The DNA here is from genome assembly GCA_947578425.1 of Eugnorisma glareosa. Classification (NCBI taxonomy): domain Eukaryota; kingdom Metazoa; phylum Arthropoda; class Insecta; order Lepidoptera; family Noctuidae; genus Eugnorisma; species Eugnorisma glareosa. The sequence goes on along the minus strand of OX387960.1, from coordinate 8,526,677 downwards.
TACAAAATTCACGATTAATTCGAATGTACCTGTATTAGTAAAATGTTCTGTTTCATCGGATTATAATTAGCTATTGAACAGAAATATGTCAAATTAGTGATAATGATAAGAGAATAATAACGGTTCGGTTCATATCTGATTGCGTTTTGTGTGTTGAATTTCAAATTTTCTGTGTAATGTGTTAGTATGAGTTATGTGATTTGAAATAGTTTTGCTAGGTATGTAATAGAGAATTATTCCTGTTTATTTATTTAAGAAAATCTGTACGACATTACAGACACATCCAAGCCATTGCACGGTTAAAAGAAACATATTTAGGTACCTACAATACGGAATGATAAAAATATTAAATTAAATATTTATAAATAACAAGAAAAAGTAATCTTTCGAGCTTTCTCTCACATATAAACAAGTACAAGGAAAAGTCATCTTTCGTGCATCCTCTCACATAACAAGCAAAAGTAAAAGTCATCTTTCGTGCATCCTCTCACATAGCAAGCATTAAAAAGTCATCTTTCGTGCATCCTCTCACATAACAAGCAAAAGTAAAAGTCATCTTTCGTGCATCCTCTCACATAGCAAGCATTAAAAAGTCATCTTTCGTGCATTCTCTCACATAACAAGCACAAGAAAAGTCATCTTTCGTGCATCCTCTTACATAACAAGCACAAGAAAAAGTCATCTGTTGTGCATTTTCTCACATAACAAGCACAAGAAAAAGTAATGTTTTGTGCATCCTCTCACATAACAAGCACAAGGAAAAGTCATTTTTCGTTCATCCTCTCACAGAAAAACATCCTCGACATTCGTCTACCCGTATCTTGAGGTAAATAAATCACACTCCGGTGTCGATGTCGGTAGAGCATTCAGCACTGCACGGGCGCGAACCAAGGGGGGGTTAGAATGAGAAACTGTACGTGCAGAAAGAATATCCAAAAATCTGGTTAAAGGTTTGCCTATAAAATATTCTTTCCGCACAAAGATGTAGTTAGATTCTTGACTAATTCCACCTTCTAACCTTATCGACAGGGCGCGCGAAAACGACAGTCGCGGTTGTTTTATTTTGCTAACAGAGGGCGCGACAATCGTGTATTTTCGCGCTTTGGTTAGGATATGCGGTAAAAAGAAGAGTAATTTAATAAAAAATGTATTACTAACCTGAAATCCCATCGTAGGTCCACCATTCTTCCCAGCTACCGGAGATGTCTGAAAGCAAGAGTTTTTTTTAAAAATTGGTTTGTCAGCATGGCATATATGTAGTTTGTTCTTTTGACGGTATTCTAGTACCGATGATGAATCATTAAAACAAAAATATTTGTACTTATCAGTTATGAATCGGGATCTTTTGTTTTTCGACGACGAGTCGGGCATAACTTTTACCGAATAGCAAAAAGTACATGGAAAAGAGGAAGCAGACAAATAACATTTGCCATGACGAACAACAAAAGCGAATTCAACAGAATGAGCTTTATAATAAGCTTAGTTAAATCAATCCGATTTTTTTTTTATGTTATTCCCGAAGGGTTAGGGCAAAGGCGTACCTAATAGTACACCCACAATTCGCTAGTTATGTTTAAGTCCCATGTAATAGGGGGCGAGCCTATTGCCATCAACCGGGCACAAATCCTGAGGGAAAACCCAATAACACTTTGCCCAACCTGGGAATCGAACCCAGGACCCTCTGCTTAGCAGTCGCGCTTGCATCCACTTGACCAACGAGGCCTTCATACATTTTTTTACTTTGCCATTTTCGTTTTCGATAAAATGTCACTTTATATACGACCTCTTCTCCTTTTACCATGTACAGTCAATCTTGGGGTGGTAAAGCATTTACTAGGTCGACCCTCTTGATTATTTTTGTTCATAATTGTCTGTATGTAATAAATTTATTAATAGTTCTAAAATCTCACCTTTGACGGAGACGCATAGAAGGGTAAGTATGAAGAGCGAACATTGGTGCATCGTGTTGATGCAGCGGTCACGCCAGACTACTCATCTGGCTCACACTACTGCTGAAACAAGAGATAACAAGATTTTAGCATTACTAAGTATAATATAAGGTATAAACAAATCCTTCAACCAAGCATTCTGTACATCAAACTAAGTAACTCTACGTAAAAATTAATGCTGGCAAACAATTTTTTTTTTGGGGTGTGTTTTACGGTTGGACTCAATGTAATGCACTCAAAACATTGTAGGAAGCATTGAATATTGCGGGGATCGTGGAGGTATTTAAAATAAAGTTATAACATTAAAAACATGTATTTAAAAAATACCTTGTGAATAAGTTGGAACTTTGACCTCCACAACATGGAACATTTCCGTAAGTAGAAGTTTCCCAAGTATGGTACAGAACAAAAAAAAAATGGCGGAATGACGGGGAGAACAAGTGCCTTTCGGTTTCGTAAGGCATACTTATTTTTACACCCCTTATTAAAAGGCAAAAATAGATACTATGGAGAGTTCTGTCACTCGTAGTAGATGACGGGACGAGTAAGAGAAACCTAAAGACCAGTGGTCCACATTAGACCTGGGTCGAAAGATCAAGAAGAAATCATGAAGCCTTTGTCAAGCAGTTGAATAGTCATAGTATTTTGTAAAGATTTCACCCATTTCAGATCTCTTTCTCGTGTGGCTAATACTTAACCTGGTGTAAGAGTTTTTATGCCGCCCATGGGCCTCTGACTTGGCTTTACATGCCGTCGAGAAGTATCTCTGTTCTTCTTCACCGAAGAAAGTGATAATTACACAACACGCACATTTCAGATGTATCCAAAATTGATTCCGGTTACTGTTTGAGTACTCACGAAAAATGTAAACATAACAAAAACGCTCTTCTAATTTGAATAGGCTCATTGCGCTTGCATGCTAACAGCCCATTAACACTCGTCACCTCATATTTGTCTTCAGTTAATAGCTACTGTTAATTGCAACTAATTCATTTTAACTAAGCAGGTTTTTGTTTTTTGTTTTCTGAGAAAAATCATTTTATAAAAAAAAATATTCAATCAGTTTTTGGATTCCAAAGTGGGCTCAGGTCAGCTTGTGTCTAGTGTTATTAGGGTGTTACGAAATCAAATTGTTGGGGTCGAGATGTCTCTGGATCCACTTTTCGTAGGATTTTCAAAACAATAAGTAAACGCTTTGAAAATAGAACCTATCGTTACTGGTAACGTTCTTCAAAAAGGTCGGATGCATGGAAAACACACGCGATGGAACGTGGACAAAGGAGTAAGGAAAAATTGTAGCACTTGGTGTCCTTAATTTATCGCCTGTCTTCTACATGCATTACATAACACGCCATAATCCACGAAGGCTTAGACAGAGGTGTACCTGATAGTACACCCACATTTCGCCAGTTACGTTTAACTCCCACGTAGTAGGGGGCAAACCTATTGCCACGAACCGGGCACAAATCCAGACTCCGTGGCTGCTACTGAGAAATTCCTAACCGAAAAACCCAATAACAATTTGACCGACCCGGGAATCGAACCTGGGACCGCACGCCCAGCAGTCCTGCTACAGAAACAGTAGAATATTTGCCTGTTTTCTTGAATTAGCTCAATTCAACATCATGGATTACAACCAATAACAATCACTCTTAATTATCCTGTACAAATCCAAATCCCCAATTTACTTGAAGATCCCTAATTCACCAGGGGGAACTCTTCAGGATCCAGTTCTTATCTAAAGTCCTGGTTAAAAAGACGCAACATTGAACGAAGGAAATTACCCTTTTTATCTAAAACTCGCAATCTTGAAGATAAGGGTAATGTTGTCTGATGTCCCGGTCTTCTTTGCTAATTACCATCGAACTAAATACTTAGGGATTATCTTAATGTTGTTCTTTACTTGAAGACGGTACTAACTAGCTACTTATGGCTCATGATGTCCTAGTACTTGGCGGGCAAAATGGTTTGTTTTATACGATACCTAGAATTTATATTATTCATGCTTCATTGGTCTAGTGGTCGCAAACGCGACTGCTGAGCATGAGGTGCTGGGTTCGATTCCCGGGTCGGACAAAGTGTCATTCGGTTTTTCCATCAGGAATTTTGTTAGTAGCAGCCACGGGGTCTGGATTTGTGGCCGGTTGATGGCAATGGGCTCGTCCCCTATTGCATAGGGCTTAAACATAACTGACGAAATGAGGGTGTACTATTAGGCACATCTCTCCTTATCCCTATATGCTTACAGGCGTGCACAAATCCATAAAAAAAAAAATTACTTATGTTTTATTTCGTGTGCAATAAAATTCTATCTTACAACTGTAATCAATTTCAAAAACACAATCCGACTTAACACAAAAACGCAAAACAACTATCAATTCAAACCTCTAACAGCAAAGTAGCGATCACCCACTCAAAGTTAACCCTGCAAATCTTCACGGTGTTGAGTTGAGGGTGCAATCTTGAGTCGTTACCCCCACCCACGTCCGGTTACCCCGATACGATCAACTTCCGATGCTCAAGATTCACCCTTTAACGAGCCTCACTATCATTTTGAATCCATTTGTGTAGTACAAAGCAATAATGTTGTATGTAATCGGAGTTCAACTGAATAATGAAGCTAAATACATCGAATTTCCATGTAATTTCGGTCAAATCGTGTTAACTGGCCTAAACAGCTTTAATTGTGATCATTTTACTAGTATTTTGTGATAGAGGAAACAGAATATTGGTCATCTGTGTGGGAGGTATATAGGGTTACTGTGCTCATTTCATTGAACTTTTGAAGTGTTGTTATTCGAACATTGAGGTTCTATAAAGCCTAACAATGTAACGTATAAGTAAAGTCAAGTATACAAGGTGTCGTGGGCCTGTGGACGGTGAGTAATGGGTTAGCTCGCCGTCCGCCCGTCTTATGACGACAGGCCGTGTCGACGGCGCGTTCGTGTTCCACACGCGCCTCAAGGAGATGTCAGCAAACGGGAAGGTGTCCGAAAGGACTGATGCCTGCCAGGGTTGCGGGACTGTTCGAAAGAGATACCGCGGCCCTGGAACACAAAGGGCAAAAGAAGGAACATGGATCGGTTTTAGTCAGTATAAGTCTGACACTCCCTTCCACTCCGCCCGGAGTGGTAGGGGGTCATTTGATGATTTCCAATCCGAAAAAGAAAAAGTACCTATGAAAGGTATAAACAAACCCTTCACGAAACAGTCAACCAAGCATCATTTATATCGAACTTAGTAACTCTTTCAACAACAAATACAAAAGAAAAGTTGCTGTTTTCTCGTGATTTCAGGGTGTGTCCCATTGCTAAAGTTGTTCATAATGATGAGTACAGTGCGCACACGAAATTCTAACAGTTATTTTTTTAACACATTCATAATTAGCCTAGCCTTTTTCCGACTATGTTGAGATCGGCCTCCAGTCTTACCGGATTCAGCTGATTAGTTCATTATTTTTTAACACCTCTATTTGTTATTGACAAAAATATTGGATTTATGAACTGTGTACCATAAAAACGTTTTCACGGTTTGTCTTTGGTAACGGAACAAATGGTAGGTTACAATCTAATGTTCATTAGTGCGGACACTTCATTTATACTATCAAGGTGGAAGCGCGAGGGCAGCCCGCGAAATTTAAATAAATTTTCTTACGTTTATTGCAATTTGCAGGTCAGTATCAGGTTGTATGTTGATGAAAATATGAATCGCGCCAGTAACACGTATGGAGTTACAAAATTATAATCATTCAAATCATCAATACAACCCTCCAAGTTCATTTAACCCCATTCAATAACTATTTCATGAAAAAGTCACTCAATGCACACACTATATGGTTGAAAACACTACTGGTGAAATGTACTATTAGGTACACCGCTGCCTAACGCTTCGGGGATTACGAGCGTGACGTTATGTTATGTTATGGTCGAAAATCTCATGATTAAAATGTAAACAAGGAACAAAACTTTTTACTATTATTATCTTGAAAAACATACTTGAAATGCAAAAGTCTTCAATCGCTCCAACAATCTATTGAAACCATTGAATATTAAAACTTCTACAAATAAACAAAAACTTAAGACATGAAAATATTATTGCCAAGTGTTCGGCTGCCAGACAGAACTGTTATAAATGGTGGCAGAATTCTGGAGCCAGACAGTCTGGCGACATGGCGAGAGCGAAGTTGCCGAGTCGGTTGGCATTTGGCACATTTTTGTTTTCAAATAAGATGAATTGGTGCTTTTGAATGTTTGTGGTTTTGTTGGTCTTGCAAAAAGAGGTTCTTTGTGACGTCAATATGACGAATATTTTTAGATAAATCCACCAACGTTGAATGAATGAATGATATATTTATTAGCAAGAATTTATGTAGCTAACATAAGTTTTTAAGATCTATGGGTTTCACTATATTCGGCCTTTCAGCCATACAAATATTTAGATTTCAAATCTTGGTTATACTAATAGCATGCAGTACCTACACATTTAGTAATTAGCTAAAACATAAACATACTGATATAATTCAAATTTAGATTACAATGCAATTAATAAAATTAAAATTCATTTGATCAGTGTCAGACGTGTTCATAATAAACTTGTTAGGTAGCTCATATTTGATTGATGTGTATTATGTGACTTATTTAAATAAATGCTCATGAACATTTTGTGTACTGAATGTAATCACTTTCAAAAAAAGAACTATTTTGTTCCCATTTTAAAACCAATCAATAGTTTGTTGGTTATTCTCGAGAGATAAGAAAGAAATAACAAGTAAAAGCTGTTTTTACCGAAATTTTCATTTGTTATTTGGTTGTCTTAGAAAAATGGTTATCAATTATTATTATAATTATAATATATTTAAACAACAAAAAAAAAATATCGTAGGAAATATACAGTTACCCTCTTTGCATACATGTTAACACATAACAAAAATAACAAATGGCTCATTAAACATAACATTTTTCTCAGTAAAGAAACGGTACACTGAAAAAAATACATTTGCAGAAATCATAAATCTACACTTTACTTCCTTTTTATTCCATTTTGAACCTTACGTCTTGAGAAATAAGTCTGAGAATTGTTTTACTGCAATGTTGAGTCGTTAAAAGCGCTCACAGTTGTTACTTGGGGCCACGAAAACAGACGGATGTAGTTTAATTGAATAAGAATATGGAAAGAAAAATAATAAGTCTTGGTTATTCTTTTTTATTTATTTAATAAGTGAAAAAGAAATTAGTGTCTGAAGTTTAACTTAAGTTTTTTTTCGCTAGTTGCCAACTTGACTTCAGAGCCTCAGGCTTATCCAGCAGAACATTTCAGATGACTCTTCTTACAAATAGTTCTAATTTAGTTGTAATTCTTTTGAATATTGTAAAATAGCTATTTAATGAATATTTTAGTTTCCCAATTTATGACTAACAGTAGCCACGTATTACTGTCTTCGTGTGCATTCAATGCTGTCTGGTAGATAGGTAGGTGTCGCTATTTGCGGTAACAACTACGCCGATTATGATTTTGTAATTGAACTTTGTTAAAATGTTAGTGTACAGCCAGTGTATCAAGCAATTACACTCTGTCAAATTTCTTTAATAGATTTTCAACTTTATCGCTAAAGCATTAGGTTCAAGATCAAAGGTCAAGGTTGATACAGAAAATTTCACAGATTCGTGTAGCTTGATGTGCTGGTGTCTATACAATAAAGCAAATTATATTTATATCCATCTATAAACTGAAGTTGTATAGAAAAGTACCTTGATACGATAAAAGTTAATAAACAGCGTCATTATCCAGAACCCCTTTTTCAAACCCCACCATCTATAAACCGCTAACTTCACGGCCCCACCCGAACCGGAAGTTAACATCGGTTGGTAGACAAAGCTCGTTGTTTACAGGATGTGGGTGTATCTGAAACTTGCTGTAGACGTAACTAACAGTAACTGTAGGCTTTTTCCATTAATACGTTACGCCTAGGCGATGAATACTAACAAACTAGGTGTTGTATTATTTGCTGGTAAGTCGTTTCAGAGTTTGACGAGTTTTTTACCGAAAAAAATTAAATGTTGTTTTGGTGACTTTGTTAAATAGTTTTTGATATTAACTGACAGGATTAAAATCTTAAATTCATAATTTCCCAACTATGTTGACATTCGCTTCCAGTCTAACCGGATACAGCTGAATAATACCAGTATTTTACATGGAGCTACTGCCTATCTGATCTCCACAACCCGGTTAGTATGTACTGGGTAAGGTAATACAATAATAAAAGACTAAAGACAAGACTAAGACTTAGGTAAGACTGGTTGTCAGACTTTCGCGCCACTGCCTACCTGTAACAACTATTAAATATCTACAAATTTCAGGAACAATGTCTTAACGTGCTTTCTGAAGCACGGAGGAAACTGGAAACTCAGTATGTAATCGGTAGTCACCCATCTATGGACCAACCTAGGCAAGCACGGCTTAACCTAAATAAAGCCGATTGGCCCGAGCGGCTGTTATTATTAGCTTTTTTTTAAATAATTGTTACATACAAGACAATCGGTATAATTATAGTTTTATCCAATGAAAATCAATCAAAATATTTTATTTCAAGTAGGCCAATTACAGGTACTTTTGAACTGTCGAAACAAAGATAACAATGAGATTTAGCTACAGTCACAAGGCATAAAAACTGTGAAAGTACTGTAGTTGCCCATTCCCTAGCATAGGTGTATATGGAGAAGAACGGGCAAGAAACTCCATGGACACTCTTTTTAATCAGCATATTGTTACAAAACCTAGGTCACTTCAATCAATCACTGGCAATTAGTGCAAAAGTTACAATGCTCTTGTTTTTTTTTCGCCAGAACCATTGTTTTATGTTTTTTGTCCACTCCATACCATTGTTTGCTGTCCATCGTATATTACACTAACTGTACATCGTATCATTATACTAACTGTTGCCCATCGTGAGGAAACCATACAGCATGCCTGAGAAAAATTTCTCGGCGGCATGTAAAGCAGTCAGGTCAGAGGCCTATTTTAGTTTTTTTATGAGGAACTATAATCTTTTTTCTAAAATAAAAGTAGCCGCCTAGGTTACTAGCGGTTACTAGTTCCATATGACATCAAATTTCAAATGTTTATCTGCCAGTAAATGTCCCGTCAAAATTGGCCCAGCCGTTTTAGAAATTAGCCGGAACAATCAGATCATTTTTTTTTATTTTATAGTTCGTATGTACCCTAAACACTTTCATAATATACATTCAGTAAAAAGCTGTTATTTTGAAATAACAGACATTTTAATTTGATTTATTTGTACAGATCATTTTTTTTTTATTTGAATAGATTGCCAAGAGCAATGGGTTTATTCCACTTGATTCGTGCCATTAGAAATAAGTATAATATTGTAATTGTTTTATTGAATCTCCTTATAGCACATAAGAAATACACTACAGAGCCAACCACTGGACTTCGCAACATCTACCAATAATGCAATCACACCACCAGATTCCAAGGGAATTACATCTTTATCTCCAATCCAAATAATGCACAACAGATCTTACACTGCTGTATCTACCCCCATAATCCGTAAATCACAAATTCCCTGAATCATATCTCCAGGGGAACCGTAGTCCGACCCCATAACATTATTACTGCAAGTAGAATACGCACACATATACTTAGGAATATACAGGGTGTATTGGCATCCATGGGAGATGCAAGGGGTCAACGCAGAATACCTCTATTTTTTGTTACCCTGGAAAATATCACTATAGACTATACGACATTAGGGTTAATTTGGAAATATTGGGTAGTACTTTGTAAGATATTTGAAACTAGCGGCCCGTCCCGGCTTCGCACGGGTACCTATGTTACTCAGGGCGAATGTAGCTTTCTAATGGTGATAGAATTTTTGAAATCGGCACAGTAGTTTTTGAGTTTGTTTATTACAAACATACACACAAAAATGCAAATCTTTCCTCTTTATAATACATACTAGCTGACCCGCGCAACTTCGTCTGCGTACGTGCGTACATAAAAGAAAGAGAGGTTAGAGAGAGTGTGCGTCAACCTTAACAGTTAGACATACGGCCATTGTGGATATTTTTTTAGAGCTTTTTAAGAGGGACAATTCCGACATACATGATAATTGCGTAACTTTAACCGTTCACGCACAACGGAAGCTCTCAAAAGGAGTAAATCCCTATTATATACTATTACCGATGGATAATCATCAAATGACCCCTCCCACTCTGGACGGAGCGGAAGGGATTGTCAGACTTGTACTGACTAAAATCCACCCACGTTTCTTCTGTTGCCCTTTGCGTTCCAGGGCCGCGGTATCTCTTTCGAACAGTCCCGCAACCCTGGCAGGCCTCGCTCCTCTCGGATCCCTTCCCGTTTGCTGACATCTCTTTGAGGCGCGTGTGGAACACGAACACGCCGTCACCACGGCCTGTCGTCATAAGACGGACGGATGGCGAGCTAGCCCATTACTCACTGTCCACAGGCCCGCGACCCTCGACAGCCTTACGTCTTCATCTTTAGACACTCGATGACAATCATACACCAGCTAGAACGAAAGTTCTCATCAAAGTTCTTGAAATGGGCCGAGACACGATAAAACTGCTGTAAACTGTCGCGGACCTCTTGCAACTGACTTCCGTCTCCATCGTCAGACCTTTGATGATAGACATACTCCAGGCAGGTCTAAAGTTCTCATCAAGGTGCATGAAATCAGCCGAAACACGATATAGATGCTGTAAACTCTTGAGGACCTCTTGCAACTACCTTCCGTCTCCATCGTCAGACCTTCGATGACAGTCATACTCCAGCTAGGTCTAAAGTTCTCATCAAGGTGCATGAAATGAGCCCAGACACGATATAGATGCTGTAAACTCTTGAGGACCAATAACATTATACCTGCTGCAAACTGTTTACTCTATCGTTTGACCGTCGATGACAGTCATACTTCAGCAAGGCCTAAAGTTCTCATCAAGGTGCATGAATTGAGCCCAAACACGTTATTGTTGCTGCAAACTCTTGAGGACCTCTTGCAAGTGCCTTCCGTCTCCATCGTCAGACCTTCGATGACGTCATACTCCAGCTAGATTTAAAGTTCTCATCAAGGTGCAGGAAATGAGCCCAAACATGATTTCTCAATTTAAAAAACAAAAGATCATGTATATCGGACTTCTCTGTAAAAAGTTATGCGTGGTCAGGTCATACATAAAATAAAAAAATATAGACGCGTCGAATTGAGAACCTCCTCTTTTTGTTTCGTTGGTTAATAAACCAAGCTTCAGACATTTGACACGGGCGAGGGTCATTCTTTCACGGAAAACTTAACACCGCGACTCAGAAAATGGAGTGAAATTAATAGCGCCATCTATCGAGCACGAAATTTAACCGTTAAAATATAATGCATGTAAAGCGATCGAACACACACTCTACAGGGTTATAGCGTCATGTAGACTAATCTAGAGTACTTTTTGCTCTCAGACCCGATTTAAAAGTTATCTTGTGAGCACATTTTTATTAATTAGTACCATTTTGGTGCAATAGATGTCGTTGCATGTATCTTACACAATGATGGTAAGTTCTTCTTGAACACTTTAAATTCATAAATCTTTTGATAGAGAGCACTGATTACAGCATGAAACAAAAACTAAAACCTTCTCTAAGTTCCCCACAATATTTGTGCATTGAATCTAATCACATTGGTTTTCCCAACAACATGAACACCCGCCTCGCAGCGCGCGCGGGTCATTATTTTGATGCGGAGTTATTTTAAAACTGTGATATCTCCTAAGATATTCATCTAAATTGAATAGTGTAAAGGGCAATTTTGGTCACAATTAAATGCTAAAGATGACTAACATATTTATTTTGATAAGGATTAATACTATGTCGGTAAAAACACCTTCGCAAATAAAACATTAATTTTGACCAAATTTTAAAATCATAAAAATGGTTATTGTGAGTCAACCTTAAAAGATAGGCATGTGCCGTCGCGGACTTTTTTTGAGACCTTTTTAAGAGGAATAATTCCCTGCTACATTATATTTGTGCAACTTTAACCGTTTACGCAGCGCACGCAACGGAAGCTATCAAACAGAATAATTTTTCCCCGTTTTTGCAACATTTGTCATTGATGCTCCGCTCCTATTAGTTGTAGCGTGATGATATATAGCCTATAGCCTTCCTCGATAAATAGGCTAACCAACACAAAAAGAATTTTTCAATTCGAACCAGTAGTTCCTGAGATTACCGCGTTCAAACAAACAAACAAACAAACAAACAAACAAACAAACAAACTCTTCAGCTTTATAATATTAGTATAGATTAATCTAAAAGAGTCTACTAAAAGACTTTTCGAGTGATTCATTCATTTAATTTTAAATGGTCTTTTTTTATTCCGTTTACTAATTATCTTATTCTGTTTGTTTACAAATCGGAATTTCTTTTGTTACGTAGGCTACATATCCCGTTTACAAACATTATACCTAACATATTGTTTTTATTACACTTATACTGTCACTTAAGGGATGTCTTCCGTGATTATTCCATTATTCTAAGCTCCCGATATTTTGACACTGTTGCAAGCGCCATGCTCGCGGGATGGCTGCTGATGTTTTTATTTTCTTATTTTTACGAAGGCTTATTAATTTAAATCTTCAAATCAATATGTGTAATTCTTATTAAGGACCCACATAATATTCACAATGAGTACGTTACAAGATGAAGGTTACATTATAATTTGAAGTTATTTTAATATAAGGTAAGTAGCGGGTATTTGTAGATACGCAAAAAATCGCGAATACACGAGTTAATAAATACTAAATCAATTAAGTTCCTGTCACCCTGGGCAATTAGTTCCGCTACCATCCAAGCTATTACACTGATATTTAACCAGTGAGCCTAGACGAGTGGTTTTCAAAGTCTTTCGTAATTCTAGACGAATTTTAAACCGAAAATCTTGTATAATTTTTTACTAACATCGTCGTTATCGCTGATAGAATGTTTTGTCAAGGCCCTCTGGAGTCTAGAAGTACATAAAATCTAGCTCAAAAAAGCAATAACTTATCACCAAAGAACCGATACAGTATCATTCGTCAAATTTGCCTGGAGACTAAAAATTTCCTCACGGACCCACCATAACACCCTGTATACAGCAGACAGATACAGTTTCCTTAGGGGTGGGTAGGAGACACAAAGTCTCGACGGTTTGGCGCCAACGGGGCGACGAACTCGAGATGTCGACTATTGATAATATTTAAAATGATCGCTACTTAATTTAGAAAAAATCGAGTATTTTTGTAGGATGCCCACATATTTTTAAGTATCTTATTATATTTTTACTATGAAATTGATTCTGGATTGAGATCTACATGGACAATAAATAACCAAACGATTAAAAATCACAGTCACCGTGTATATAATATTAAAACTCTTATTTTAATTAATAAAGCTACAACACCTTCGTCATTTTTCTTTAAGTTTGCGTCCATTTTATTTGGACATTGGGCAAAATGATTATTATGAGGGTCGACTTGCAAAATTCAATTCTATTCTATCGTAAGACTTTCTTCTATTTAAGGTGTTCGCAATTCCAATTGAATGGTTATTTCATGAAAAAGTAATTCAATGGGATTAAATGTACTTAGAAAGGAAGAACAATTATTTATTGTTTTAGAGGGTTGTGTTGATGATTTAAATGATTATAACTCAGTGTTACGGCCGCGAATTATTTTGTTCAACATACAGCTGACATTGACCAGCAAATTGGAAAAAAGTATAAGTAAAATGAAATTTCGCGGGCTAATCTGGCGCTTTCACCTTAAGTGAAAAAAAAAGAATTCCACGTCCAACAGAATAGAAAGTAAAATTTGTTAGTATCTGATCTGCCTATCCCATTCAACGTCCAGAATCACCAGTTCAAATTACCAATTACTTCCACAAAAGACATTTTTTCCAACACACAAATCCATAAGAACATTTTTAATCCGCAATCCATCTACTACACAAATTCCATATTCCTTTCTTAAAAATAAAAATATGGAACAATCCACAGAGTTCTCGTTATGGAATCAAAACGGTCTTCGCTCATGAAATAGAAAATACCATTAAACGATCACAAAGGATTTGGCCAACAATTTTTCCGAGCAATCCAATACATTCGCTTGTTCGCGAGGGCGCGTATCGGATTCCCCTATACGTAATACAAATAAATGTGGATGTGACTCACACCGAAGTGAGCGGGAATGTAAAGTGAGTGGGTGATTTTTTTGTGATTGTTGTTTTGGAATGTGATATCCTGAATAATGTACTGAACTGATTTTTAAATTTCATTTTCAAATATTGCTATTTTTAATATTTTGGGGGATTGAGCTCACCAACGCTCTTCAATCTGTATATCGATGGACTTGTTGCCGAGCTCAGCAGCCGCCATGTCGGATGCAATGTTGATGATGTTTGCTTTAACAACATCAGCTATGCTGATGATATGGTGCTGCTGAGCGCATCAATAGCCCCCTCTCAGAGAGCTAATAAGAGCCTAAAATATAATTTTAAAAAGAGCGAGCTTATGGTTTTCAGTGCGGGTTCTAAGTGTCCGGCGGAGGTTCCACCAGTAAGGCTATGTGGGGTGCCCTTGGAGCGGGTACATTCTTTTAGGTATCTGGGCCATATTGTGACGTCCGACCTGAAGGAAGACGCTGATATTGAGCGAGAAAGGAGGGCGCTGTCGGTGAGGGCGAATATGATTGCCCGGAGGTTTGCTCGTAGCTCCAAGGATTGAAGATCACCTTGTTTCGAGCCTACTGCACATCTTTTTATGCGAGTAGTCTGTGGGTGTCATATTTGCAGAAATCCTACAGCGCTCTCTGTGTTCAATATAATAACGCGCTGAGGGCGCTGCTGCGGCTGCCGCGCTTCTGCAGTGCATCGGGAATGTTCGCAAGCATCCGCATTGACTGTTTTTATGCCAGCATGCGCAAGAGGGCGACCTCGATAGCGGGTAGAGTGCGGGGCAGCGGCAAGTCTTCTTACCGTTGTCGCCAACAGGTCGGACGGACCTTTCATGCAGCACTGGCAGGTCTTACATGCACCCGTATATCAGGCCTGGGGCCGGTGATAATAGAACACAGTCACCACAGAATTTAATACAATTTATAATTTTATCAATTTTTAATTTTTATTATTTGTATTGTATTTTAACGTATTTTTATTTTAAAATTATGGTTGATTATTATGTATTAGAATGAACTCACTTTATTTTATTTTTATCGGACATTCTACAATTTATATTTATTTGACGAAATATTTTTGTATTAATTTAATTTAAATTTAATGTTGCGTACAATTTAGTTGTATGATATTGTGTGGTGTGTATTGTGTCTCTGATTATTTAATTTCCTACTAACATTATTTTTAAGTGTGCTTACTAACTAAATTATGGATCTTTGTGTCTGATACAAATAAATCATTATTATTATTATTGCCCTTATATAATTCAAAAATCATCAACATCTGCCTAGCTTTTTCCGAACTATCTTGGGGTCGGCTTCCAGTCTAACCGGATGCACCTGAATACCAGCATTTTACATGGCGTAACTGGCTAGCTGAGCTCCACAACCCAGTTAGTACCTACTGGGTAATACGATACCCCTTAAAGATGCAAAATAGTGCAACTTTTTTTTTTTTTTTTTTTTACCGATGGGAAATCATCAAATAACTCCTCCCGCTCTGGGCTGAGCAGGAGGGAGTGTCAGACTTTTACTGACTAAAACCCATCCATGTAAGGAACATGCCCTTTGTGTTCCAGGGCCGCGGTATCTCTTTCGAACAGTCCCGCAACCCTGGCAGGCGTCGGTCCTTACGGACCCCTTCCTGTTTGCTGACTCTCTTTGAGGCGCGCGTGGAACACGAACGCGCCGTCGACACGGCCTGTCGTCATAAAACGGACGGACGACGAGCTAGCCTATAGCTCACCGTTCACAGGCCCGCGCCTACGGTGGCCGGGGGCCACCACGTGGCCCCCGACGCCCGGTGCGTCTCCCGCGGTGGCTGAGACGTGAGGCTCTCTCCCTCTCACCTCCTTCGCTAGCATAACTGCTTCGCAGTAGGATGTGACGGCGTCCCATTCCCTCTCGCTCCGGACCATGGATTGAACCAGGGCCGGACGCAAGAGGTCGCCGCCGCCGATTGCCGCTACGAGGACACGGCGGTGCTCCGCCCAAGCGGAGCAGACCTGCACAGTGTGCTCCACCGTGTCCTCCGAAAATTGTGCAACTGGGCTTACACTAGGAAGATTTCTGTGCTATTTATAAGTACCAGTTACTTTCGTCACCGCTGTGTTCGAGCAGCCACAACATTAGAAGTGTCTCACCGCGCTTGTAATATTGTATAACTAGCTGACCCGCGCAACTTCGTCTGCGTGCGTGCGTACATAAAAGAAAGAGAGGTTACAGAGAGTGTGCGTCAATCTTAAAAGTTAGACATATGCCATTGTGGATATTTTTTTAGAGCTTTTTAAGAGGGACAATTCCGACATACATGATAATTGCGTAACTTTAACCGTTCACGCACAACGGAAGCTCTCAAAAGGAGTAAATCCCTATTATATACTATTACCGATGGATAATCATCAAATGACCCCTCCCACTCTGGACGGAGCGGAAGGGATTGTCAGACTTGTACTGACTAAAATCCACCCACGTTTCTTCTGTTGCCCTTTGCGTTCCAGGGCCGCGGTATCTCTTTCGAACAGTCCCGCAACCCTGGCAGGCCTCGCTCCTCTCGGATCCCTTCCCGTTTGCTGACATCTCTTTGAGGCGCGTGTGGAACACGAACACGCCGTCACCACGGCCTGTCGTCATAAGACGGACGGATGGCGAGCTAGCCCATTACTCACTGTCCACAGGCCCGCGACCCTCGACAGCCTTACGTCTTCATCTTTAGACACTCGATGACAATCATACACCAGCTAGAACGAAAGTTCTCATCAAAGTTCTTGAAACGGGCCGAGACACGATAAAACTGCTGTAAACTGTTGCGGACCTCTTGCAACTGCCTTCCGTCTCCATCGTCAGACCTTTGATGATAGACATACTCCAGGCAGGTCTAAAGTTCTCATCAAGGTGCATGAAATCAGCCGAAACACGATATAGATGCTGTAAACTCTTGAGGACCTCTTGCAACTACCTTCCGTCTCCATCGTCAGACCTTCGATGACAGTCATACTCCAGCTAGGTCTAAAGTTCTCATCAAGGTGCATGAAATGAGCCCAGACACGATATAGATGCTTTAAACTCTTGAGGACCACTTGCAACTGCTTTCCTTCTCCATCGTCAGACATTCGATAAAAGTCATACTGACAACTCAGTATGGTTTAAAGTTTTCATCAAAGTGAATGAAATGAGCCCAATAACATTATAAAAAAAAAAAAAAAAAAAAAAAAAAAAAAAAAAACATTTTAATTCGAGTAACACTGACTCATAATAGAAATAATACACTTATACAGTCACATTACATACACAACATTATAAATTCAATTCATTCATGCATTCAAATAAATAAATTCAATTACAGTGAGTCATAAAAATAAAACAGTAATAAAAATTAATTATAATAAAAAAACAAAAAAACATAATTAAATTTACAATTTACATACATTATATATGCGGTTAGTTAGTCGAGTCGCATCAGCCTGCCACATGTCGCTTACAACAGTGGGAGATGATGGAGCAATCGAGTCTTCCCGCCAGCGCGGCCAGCATGCTGTTAGCGCTCCCCCGCACTCGCCGCACCAGCGACGTGCCTCTCACCTACCTATACCTACCTTACCTTACCCTACCTTACCTTATACCTGCTGCAAACTGTTTAGGACCGCTTGCAACTGCCATTTGTCTCTATCGTTTGACCGTCGATGACAGTCATACTTCAGCAAGGCCTAAAGTTCTCATCAAGGTGCATGAATTGAGCCCAAACACGTTATTGTTGCTGCAAACTCTTGAGGACCTCTTGCAAGTGCCTTCCGTCTCCATCGTCAGACCTTCGATGACGTCATACTCCAGCTAGATCTAAAGTTCTCATCAAGGTGCAGGAAATGAGCCCAAACATGATTTCTCAATTTAAAAAACAAAAGATCATGTATATCGGACTTCTCTGTAAAAAGTTATGCGTGGTCAGGTCATACATAAAATAAAAAAATATAGACGCGTCGAATTGAGAACCTCCTCTTTTTGTTTCGTTGGTTAATAAACCAAGCTTCAGACATTTGACACGGGCGAGGGTCATTCTTTCACGGAAAACTTAACACCGCGACTCAGAAAATGGAGTGAAATTAATAGCGCCATCTATCGAGCACGAAATTTAACCGTTAAAATATAATGCATGTAAAGCGATCGAACACACACTCTACAGGGTTATAGCGTCATGTAGACTAATCTAGAGTACTTTTTGCTCTCAGACCCGATTTAAAAGTTATCTTGTGAGCACATTTTTATTAATTAGTACCATTTTGGTGCAATAGATGTCGTTGCATGTATCTTACACAATGATGGTAAGTTCTTCTTGAACACTTTAAATTCATAAATCTTTTGATAGAGAGCACTGATTACAGCATGAAACAAAAACTAAAACCTTCTCTAAGTTCCCCACAATATTTGTGCATTGAATCTAATCACATTGGTTTTCCCAACAACATGAACACCCGCCTCGCAGCGCGCGCGGGTCATTATTTTGATGCGGAGTTATTTTAAAACTGTGGTATCTCCTAAGATATTCATCTAAATTGAATAGTGTAAAGGGCAATTTTGGTCACAATTAAATGCTAAAGATGACTAACATATTTATTTTGATAAGGATTAATACTATGTCGGTAAAAACACCTTCGCAAATAAAACATTAATTTTGACCAAATTTTAAAATCATAAAAATGGTTATTGTGAGTCAACCTTAAAAGATAGGCATGTGCCATGGCTGCTACATTATATTTGTGCAACTTTAACCGTTTACGCAGCGCACGCAACGGAAGCTATCAAACAGAATAATTTTTCCCCGTTTTTGCAACATTTATCATTGATGCTCCGCTCCTATTGGTTGTAGCGTGATGATATATAGCCTATAGCCTTCCTCGATAAATAGGCTAACCAACACAAAAAGATTTTTTCAATTCGAACCAGTAGTTCCTGAGATTACCGCGTTCAAACAAACAAACAAACAAACAAACTCTTCAGCTTTATAATATTAGTATAGATGTAATATTACATAAGTAAGTATTACATGACAACATCACGCCTGTAATCCCAGAAAGGTAAGGCAGAGGTGTACCTATAGTACATCCACATGTTACCGGTTATGTTTAAGTCCCATGTAATAGAGGCGTGTGACTCGATAAAATATTCATTTATCTTTCGTCACTGGTAAATCTGCATGTGCATGCATGCTTGTGCGAGTGTGAGATTTTAGACCCAGCGGCTGTGCATTTTTGATTTTAAAGTAGATTAAGACATTGCAAAATCTCAGCTTTACTCAACCGAGACGGTCCAAAATCACCCACATTCGGCTATCCGCACACGCGAATGTTACGCCACCATGCAACACACATCCTAATACAGCAACAAGGAGGTACCACTGAGTTAATTTAGCTGAGTGGATTCGGTCGTGCATTGTCGCTTGTTTATCGTCACACTCGGCACCGACGACTTAATGGTATTAAACTTTAGATATAAATGTTCTTTGAACGGTGGAATTTTTCGCTTCGATATGTGGTAATAGTGAGGATATAATGGTGGGTTTTGGTTTTATTAGAAGACGTGAATTGGTAAGAAAGAAATGATGGATGGACTGTGTGAAGAAAGGAATTGACTTCTAAGATGACTTTAGGGGAGTATGGATGAAGAAGAAAAGCTAAATTGGCATAAGCACAGAAAAATTATAAAATGAAGAACACAATGAAAAATAATGTATTTTTTCGATTTTTGAGAATTTATTCCGGATGGTTTACCTGTGCAATAATAAAATAATATTGAACGTATCCTAATAATATTCCGAGTATAAATGCAAAAGTTTGTGAGCATGTTTGGATTTCTGGATGTTTGTTACTCTGTCACGCAAAAACCACTGACCGGATTTGGATGAAATTTGGTACACAGATAGTTTATAACTTGGATTAACACAGGATACTTTTTATCCCTGTTTTGACAATTACCGACCTCCACGCGGGCGAAGCCGCGGGCATAAGCTCGCAGAAACCATTCGGCGCAGGAGTGTTGCTAGTTGGAAAAATTCCTTTTTGGTAGCGTAATGTACAGATAAGTAGCGTAGTAGTAAAGCTCCTTGTGGAACAGGCTTGTCTAAGAAACTATCACTTTACCTAAGTTCGCAGCAAAGTTGAAGTGCTCTGGTTTGAAAGACATGGTACTTTGAAATTATGCACAGACGCCAGCATATCAAGCTACCCGAAACTGACAAATTTCCTCATTCAACCTTAAACCAAATGCTTTAGATATAAAGTTGAAAATCTATTAAAGAAATTTGGCAGATGGTAATATTTCGACTACTTGTCTGAACAGAAAGCATTGCTGTAATATGATTCGGTCAGTGTAAGTACGTTAGGTGTGTTTATAAATAAACAAGTTCCATTAAATAAACGAAAAAGGTTGAAGAAATGGTTTACCAGCTAAACCCGGCCTAAGCTGGGTCAGGTGCTCCCTGCCTGGTCAAAAAGAAGTTTTGTACCCTGACCGGTCCATAAAAGTGTACGTCATCGTCATTACCTAGCCTTTTCCCAAGTCAAGTTTTTTCAAGTCTAAATGAATGCAGCTGAATACCAGCATTTTATATGGAGGGATTGCTTATCTGACCTCCACAACCCAGTTAGTACTGGGTAATACGATACCCCTTGCTTGGATGGTTGTTAGACATTTGGGCCACCTGTAACGACTGTCAAAGATCTACAAATGACAGCTGGGACCAACGGTTTAACGTGCTTTCCGAAGCACGGAGAAATATCATTATGTAATGGGTGGCCATCCAGATCAACTTAGGCAACTGATTTGTCGAAAAAAAATTTATCTGGCTTGTCGAAATAATATTTATTTTTGTCAGCTTCAAAGTCAGGGAAAATTAACTAATATGTAATGGATACTCTATTAAACATCTATTCACAACCACAATGTATTTCAAAGGTGTATTAAGGAAATTATGTGGAGGAAACCGGAAGCTTCGCTATAATGTACTAACATAGAACGTCCTTCGTAGTTCGTTGGTACGTTGGTACCTAATTAAATTAGAAGTAACATGCTTTCTTCTAGCTTTGGTTATTTTTAGTTACACGCTTTTGGTAAATGGAAATTAAAACATTTAGGAACGAGGTTATCCTTGGTTTTACCTTTGATTTTATTTTATAATTTTGGTAATAGTCTATACTAATATAAGTATTAAAAAGTGGTAAAATTTGTTTGTTACTCGTCGTATTTTACTATTACTACTGATCCGATTCCGAAAATTCTTTCAGAAACGGGAGGTTACATTATCCCCGAGTGTTATAGGCTACATTTAAAACGTTCCTGTGAGTACATTCCGTACATAAACGGAACGAAGCCGCGAGAAAAAACTAGCTTGATATGCAATCGTAATTTAAGGAGGTTTATTCATGAACGCTGACTAAAGTTATAAATAGAAACAATGTCTACATCTTTGGTCTAATGGTCTCAACCGCAACTGCTGAGCATGAGGTCCTAGGTTCGATTCCCAGGTCGCGTAAAGTGTTATTGGGTTTTTCCGGCTGGAATTACTCAGTAACAGCAACGAAATTTGGAATTGTGCCCAGTTGATGACAATATAGGCTCGCCCCTACTACATGGGGCTTAAAACATCACTGGCGAAATGTGGGTGTACTATTAGGTACACCTCTGCCTCACCCTTAGAGGATTACAGGCGTTATGTTATGTAAATGGCTGGGTGTAAACAATGAACCCCTTAATCCCCGAAAGGGGGGTTAATACAGGTGTTATGTTATGTTTAGTCAAATGGTGCATGCTTGCATATAATTGCGCAGTTTTCAGCGGGTACTTGCGCTTATCACTAGTTGCTATTACACGAATTGGTATGCAAATGATCTAATTGGTGCAAATTATGGAAATACACGCGAATAAAGTGCTAGATTAAGTAATTAATTGTTGTGAAACAAATAATTAGATAAATGGGAGTAGAAAATTACTTAACATGGACAATGAGGTCTAAAGCGCGATTTATACACAAACGGCGTAAGGTGAAGGCGCGGCGCAGGAGGCGTGATGCCGCTTTAAAACGTTTTCATACAAAATGTACGTAGGCGACGGCTACGTGTCGTGAATTACACTCAGGCGGTGCGGCGCAGGCACACGCCGTTCTTTAATTGCCTTAAAAATTCCACGCCTGCGCAACACCTGCGCCGCGCCTTCAACTTACGCCATTTCTGTGTAATTTGCGCCTTAGAATACGAGTGATTTGTCTCTTTAGATTAATCAAAAATTTAAGTTGTGTCTTTTTAAGTGGCCGCTGTGGACTTCTTTTTTTTTATTCACTAAGGTTTCCGTGCAAATATTTAATATTAAAGTTATACATAAATATATGTTAAAGAAAATACCATGTATACGCACTGTTCTTCATAAAGGGACTTTATAGTAAAAGCCAAGCGAACAAGGCGGGTCACTACTCACTAGTGAAATGTGATGACGGTTTTGCATCATCTAATTCAATTAAAAAAACTACTTATCTGCTACTAATTCTGGACCCCATTTTGACGTCGTAAAATCCTATTTACTTCACCCTTTTCAATTTCCGGCAATATTAACATTTTCTTACACAAAAATAAGCCAAAACAATTAAGAATGCATCAAATAACAAAGCCCCCAATCGTTTAAGACAAAAAGTTCAACCCCTAATTAATATTACCGTGAATCAGTAATCAGAGGGAAGCGGTAAGACAATTTTGTGAAATTAACACCTGAAGCAGACGGGTGGCGGAATTCCCGGATTTTACGGAATTGCGGAACTTGCGGGTCTAACCATGGAGTAATAAGATGATGGAGTGGGAAATACTGGATAATTCAAGAGAATTAATGTAATAAGACGCAACTTGAGTTGTAAGTTGCTGATTAGTTATTAAATAATTTTGAGTCTTAAATAACTTGTAGCAGTAACAGTGCTTATTCTGCAAATAAGAAAACTTATTTGCTTAGGTAGGTGCGTTGACAAATCAGCTGATTTTAATTGGTTAAGAAGCAATTATCCTAAAAATAACAGCAGTTATTTTGAGAGTAAGTCAATGAAGTGGCAGTTGGTTGGCCATGACTGTCGAAGGACCGATTACCTATGAGTAAAACGAGGCCGGTATTGGTGAATGCGATGCGACTCATGCCCCACGTCTAGATGGGCCGACGACCAGAGAAGGTGGTTGGGTCAGACTAGGTGCAGATGGCGAAGGACGGGATGGATAAGGGTAGCTTTGAGGAGGCTTACGTCCAGTGATGTACTTTGATAGGTTGAGTTGATTGAAGAAGTGATTAGGGAACTTAATTCATCATGTCATGTCATGTGATAGCCATTACATGCGACTGACAAATTATGATATTATTTTTCATGCTCTTTGACAGGTTCTTGTCAATCTCCCGGAAATCAACACTCCATTCACGCCCTACTCCATGTCTTTCAAAAGTTCCGTCGCGCGGTCGACTTTGAAGCAGAACAGGTGTGAATTACTTTTAAAATATGGTAATCCTGGCTGAACGGAGTCTCGACTTCGTGGAGATACTTGGTGACGAATTTCTTTGAACTTCTAAGTTCGAGAATTATTATGCAGAGGTGGTTTTTACAGCGCTTGTGTTTTATTAGGTGAATGTTAGGTCATTGCGCTTGCTTTAGGGGGAGATAGACAGAGGGGTTCACCTATGGTACAGTAGGGAAAATTATTTGTTTATTAAATTGATAAATAATGACACGTCAAATTGACAGTTATAATAACAGTTTGTGGTTTGATTTAATATACGTTCAATTTACACAATTAACTCTTCTGTCTATAAATCAGTCTATCAGTTTATGTTCCATCAATGAAAAATTATTGTCAAAAAACATCCCTCTTCTCGGAGTTACTATAATAACGTCATAACGGGTATGATCCGTGGGCAATTCTACTATCAGCTAATCAAAACTATCAAAATATTTTATTTCAAATAGGCCTACATGGGCACTTCTAATACGTCAGTAAAAGGTGCACGTTTTCTTTAGAGAAGAACCGGCAAGAAACTCCATGGTTACTGTTTTAAAATCATTGGATAAAGGTATTTTTTTTAATGTTACAGCGTTAATACTTAAGTATAAGAGGACAGGGTAGGCCCGACAATAAGTCGTCACTTTTATTATTGCTAATCCGATTTCGCTTCAACTCAGAAGCGTTATGTTTTTACCGTATCATTAAATAAAGTGTTCAATTAATATATTTTTCTGTATCATGAACCTTCGAAACACAATGTATAATACCTAAATATACCTTTATTACATGCTTTGAAACAGACTGACGTTGAGATCTTTATACGATACCCTGTAGCTATTATGTGTTTGTATAAATCTTTATTATTTACATTTAAAAGTATTTTTTACAGCCTAATACAGAAATAAATATTAGCTATTATTTATCATGTCACTTCCGTTTATTTTATTTATTTTTCTACCCAGTAACTTTTACATTGTGAAAAAATAAGAGACCACCCTTTAGGGCCTTATCATACTAGCGGTTTGGAAGCGGCTGCGGGGCGGAGCGGACGCGCAGCGCATGCATCGCGAACACGCCGCGGCTGCGCAGCGAGGACGTCGCGGACGCGCGGCAAATACGTTACGTTTTCGTCGCGTGTTTGTAGCAAATTTGTAGCAGTACAAAATGGCGTCCTCTTTGCTGTTCGCGGCGATCCCGTTGCGCGTCCGCAACGAATTCGCTGCGCAAGTGCGGCGTGCTCGTTGAGTGTCTGTAACGAATTCGTTGCGCGCCCGCTCCGCTTTGAGGACGTTCGCAATCCGCTAGTATGATAAGGCCCTTAAAGCTTAGAAAAAAAAACTAAACCTAATGAAAAAACTTATAAAAAAAAAAACAAATAAAACACATAGATATAGAATTACACGTGTGTCTGTCGGTCTGTCACAGTCAATTTGCTCCGAATAATTTGGTACACATGAACTACATATACGAATTTCTGTTTTTAAGTAAACATGAATCCTTTAAAACGCATAATTATTGATTACAACATTAATCTAATAACGTACGGTGGATGCGTACAATTATATTAGCGGAATCACAATATTAGCCAAATCAATATGTTTAAGCATTTAAAAAATATAAATTATTCATGGAAATCGTTATTTAAAAATAGTTTTTTATTGCTATGTAATAAAGTATCTTCGTGTGGTACCAGTGATTAGCAGCTCAAATATAATTTATTGAAATTAAAAAAGAACTAACTCTGTAGCATATAATTGAAATGGAAGCATTAATACATTCTACAAAAGTATAAAACTAATCAGTTTTTGCTGATCCTCTAGCTAGAGGACAGGACGGAATTTACTGGAAGTGGAAACGAATATTCGCTTTGCGAATTTGTTTTGCAAACATTCATCGGGTGATCGTTGTTACGCTATGAACATTCTTTTGCGAGCACAGCGATAAGATTTTTTTTAGCCGCGAGGGTCGATCTTCGAGGCAGGACTTTAGCATAATCAGCCTATAATGTTCCCACTGCTGGGACACACGGCCTTCTCTCTACGATACGAGAGGGAATGGGCTATAACCACGCGGGCCTAGTGCGGGTTGGTACATCTATCACATGTCTTCGAATTTTTTGGTTCTAGGACATGCCGCTTTCCTTCCGATGTTTTGCTTCACCGTTTTGATAGCAGTAGGGGTGAAATAAATTACACAAAGTAATGCGCCTGCCCGGGTTCGAACCCATGAGTTACTGTTCGTAAGTCGGGGCCGCCACCACTGGGCCACCGCTGCTCTCCAAGCACTCAAGCAGTGCTTGCAGAGGAATAATTTTATATATCCCACGAAAAGCGCGTTATGACGTTGGTTCCGGTTGTCGTTTGTAGATCTTTGGCAGGCGTCACCGGTCGTCAGGAGCTAGAAATTCTGGTATCCAGTCTAATCAAAGGGGGATCGTATAACCAAGTTAATAGGTTGTGGAGGTCAGATAGGCAGTCGCTCCCCATCCAACGCCAACGTAGTTGCTGTATGATGAATTCACACACACGTAACAAAAGCACACGTAACGAACGAACGTCCATGAAAAGAACAAGTAGATACGATAATTTCGTTCAGAATTTTAATTAAGTGATTGCACTGAAACAATCAACTTAATCAGACAAATATTTACATGATAACCTTTAAACGTTCACGCAAACATTGAGAAGGCTATAAAACAACTTACCAGTATGTAATATCCGTTTGTATGTGTTAAAAATGAAGATTTTCTTGTGCCTGCTTTTGATTAAAATTTGTTCCTGTGCTGACAGTGAACAACAATCAAATAATTACTGGAGAGGAATTGCTTATGATGACGGAAACTATGGTAAGAGACCTCTTCATGACAATTTCGAAAGCTAAGCGCACATTACAGCGGCAGCGCACCACATTGCAAAATTATGCCAAAGCTGTCAATAATATGAAAAGAAGTTGAGTCAGGCCTTGCCATACCGCAGATAGTATTAGATTCATCTTTTGATTTAGAATATATTAAGTCCAAGGCAATTCAAATATCGTATCCCAACAATCCATGTATCTTTTGTTTAGTCTCTCTCTTTTGCTTGGTATAGAATATGGGCGACAAAGATGTCACCAGTAAAAAACTGGTGTAGTGGTAAAGATACCACCATATACAAATTACACAGTAGGTATCCTACAACACGATATTAGAGATACAACTACGAATACAGGGTGGAAACGTGGAAAGGACACCGACACGAAAACACACACCCACACAAATTTTTTGGGGGCTCAAACTGATGTACCTACTAAATACGTGGTAACCTGTACCTTCCATCCTGTATACAGAATCAACCACACACGTGGAACAGTAGCCCACCAGGCACAACTCCTATCTGGTCAGAGGATACTCACTTTTTAATAAAGTACGAACAACTTAACGCCTCGTTCCTCCAATTCATGCATATGCCTCATTTCTCAGGTTATCAACAACGTGGACCAATCGAACGTCCATGCTCCCTCCAAGACCTGAACTGCATCAGGCAGTACTTTGCCCACAACTCTCGGTGCTCGCCAGTCCATGGACCAGCTCCAGACTCTCAGAAGATTAAGTTCATACCGATGTCTATGCCTCATGTTAACATCACCTTCCTTTTGTATGAAAATGAGGTTAAAGGGTTCAATGATTTTAAGATTAAGGAGTTTTAGTAAGTATTTAGATTCTTTTTTTAATTACCTAGTTACAGCCCTGGTGGGTGGCAAGTAACAGCTGAATTAAGGTTGCCGAGAATCAAGTGGAACGGCGTGCGATTGCAGAGGCCTATATCCAGAAGAGGACTGCTGAAAGCTGGTGATTACGATGATGATGTACAGCCCCTACACTCTTGTATTGTATTGTATAGCGGGCCAGTGTCCGCAACTCCACGTCCAAACGCCTAGCCCCCAGACCCTTATATCCTTAGAAGTATAGAGGGGCCAGTGCTTTGAAACTTTACGAAAACCTATTTGGTATTTTCGAAGTCCTACGCATTCTTAATCTATGACTACAATGAGACCCTTGCCAGCCTCAAAGAGAATCATAAAATCATTTTCTTTTTTTGGGTTTTTTATGCTAAGATATCGAGAGTCACCAGAATTTGGCGAGCTTATTTCATTTGACCTTGAACCTTCATTTTCATGTTTTGTAGCATAAACAAACAAACTGACAAACTGGTGCTAGAAGTGGAATTCCGCAAGCTTTTGGTGTATGCACATTATTCCGTCATTACCTTCCACCGCAAAGGGATGGAACCCATAGAGCTAGCAGACTACGCGATTATAGAATACAGTAAGTAATAATTGACATAGTTGATACCGATACCAATTGAGGATTGAGGAATGAGGATTATACGATTACTTTGCGTTTTAAAAGAAGATGTAGTGTCAAAAATTGAAAAGAGTATGCTTGGAAGATTTGGTCATGTGGAGAGGATGACTGAAAGGCGACTAACAAAAGGTATTTACAAGGCAGATGTGAGTGGCAACGCCGGGAGGGGACGCCCTAGAAGAACATGTACTGACCTTATTGGTGAGGTTCATCAGAAAGGTCAGGTGCCTCGTACTCGCAACTGGCTGCTTGTATGAACGTGGACGAGGCAAAAGGAGTATGTAAGGTTCATAGCAGGGCCCCGCGTTCGATGGTTTCTGCCTACTCGCATGGAAAAAAGGCGTGACTTTATGTATGTATTTATGTTGTTTGCTAAATCAGAAAATGCAGAAATCTGAAAGTCTGACAACCACAACTCAGTTACGAGTACCAGATTGGGATATTGACGCGTAACCTGCTACCATAAATTCAGTCCATTATTCTAGACCCGTTGGTTATTAAATAAATACTTTTTCTAAACACTTTAACTGTGGTAACTGAGTTGTAGGTATTGCACATTTGTAAAGCCGACGAAAAAATATTTTTGATCTAGAATCATTAGCTTTGAAGAAGGCGTTGCGGCGCGGCAGACCTCGTAGAAGAAGGCGGGACGATTTGGACAGGACCAGCGACCAGCGGTCCACATTGGCCTTGGATCGAAACTACTGGAAGTCATTGGGAAAGGTCTCTGCCCAGCAGTGGTATGCTGCAGGATATCAGTATCAGTATATTCAGCTTTCACAGGAAATGCGTTGAGGTGCAGCAGCCACCGTGTGTATTTATGATCACACAACATCATTTCAATTCAATGTATTCTTTTTTAGAAGACCTATCACTCACCCTGATAGCTCCTAACATCAGAGACATCAAGCTATCTGAGGGTCACGTCTACTCTTACATAAATGATAATAATCCGAGGCAAGGGCTGGGTCCTAACTACACAGAAAGTAAAGGTAAATCATCTTCTCTCTTCCACGCGCCATTTTGTCTTTGTGAAAATTTCGTATACTGCAAATATCTGGCATGGGGAGTATATTTTGCATTTTTATAATCTATCTTTAGTCTTCCTGATCGTTTTTGGTCACGGCGGGGAATTTTAGGGGAGATCAGCAATCGGCGCGGGAGATATTTTGTTTCACACAGGTGCACTCTCTGTTCCCTCACTTTCATACTCCGATGAGACAACAATCTGCAAGGACCAGGTAGAGATCGGGCGCAGGGCCAACGGCATAAAGTGTTTTCCGAAGCACGGGGGTATTATACCGCCAACTTCCAAACTCCAAGCTTCTATTGAGAAATTCCTAATGGAATAATCAAATAGCAGTTTTTTGCTCGACCCGGGTATCCAACCTAGGACGCTCAGCAGTCGCACTTGCAACCAGGAGCAAATATATAAGTATGGTGGAAGTATTGGCTCGAGGTTGATCACAAACTTACCTAGACGGAGCATATAGTTCCAAGAATTTTCTGGTTGTAGCTGTCTGAAAACAGTTACTCCGGCAAGGAGTCCTTGGAAGTGTGCACAACCTTTAGAATGCGTTGCCAAAACGTTTTGAGTGTATGAGTGGAATATTTTTATTGTAAGCGATGATGGCTTGACATAGGAAGCTAGTGCTGATGATCATCTTATGATGAAGCGATGATCCCAGCTGGCGAGTTCAGACAGTATTTAATTTGAAAAGATCAATAGTTACGTGAAATAATGTTTTTTGGTTTTCCAGAACCTCAAGTGCAACTGGTGATAAGGCAATTGATTGAGAGAATAGGGCTCAGTCTCCAAGAAGCCTTCATAACCAAGGGGCCTATATTAATGTCCGCATTCTTGCAGAACGCAATCTGCAGTTACTAAATAAGCGGAAGAATAAAATAATGGCTGCACTTTTTGTTGGAATAAAGTATTCTCATTGACATTTGTCTTTTTATTTGCAAGCTTTTATCAAATCTTGTACCTATGGATATTCTTTCTTTACAGAACAGATGTGTTCCATCATAAAAATTTAGTCCTAGATAAACATAAGTGACACATTTATCGGATGAAGCACGGGGGTAACACTCCGCCAACTTTCAAACCCTGGGCTTCTACTAAAAACTGTAATGGTCTAACCCCATACTATTTTGCGTAACCTGGGATCCAGACCCAGGATACCATGCTCAGAGCACGCGCTATGAACACGAGCACCAGCTAGTTAGAAGCAGTACACTATGTTTTCAAAGCTGCGGTACCACTGTAACTATAACACGTTATAAACGTCTCTTTGTGCCTATTGGCCTTGTTTGGTTCTGTCTTCTGCTGATATGGGGAGAAGGGAGACTATGTTTATTCTACTCCTCCGCTATTCTTTTCTGATTAATTTTGTTGCGGGATCCAAGATGGTTCAATTGTTTCCCTGGGACATCGTCGAGCTTCATTGTCTCGGCGCTCTTCTGGTGGTCGTTGTTGACTGTTGTGTCTGACTGCAGTGCATCTGAGTTGCAGTGGTTTGGGAATAGTGTGGTGGGATTTTGTAACTAAAATACATTATAGTCTATCTATTACTTATCTAAAGCCAGTCATAATTCCATATTTTTTGTGTGGAAAAAAATCCTCACAGATAGGTATGTACTGTCCGCCTGGGGAAAACGGAGGGTCATGTCGGACTCCTACCGACTAAGACCCTACGGTTCTTACTATTACCATGAGTCTGGGGGAGTGGCCGGGAAATACTCGCAAATTCGTGCACCAGGTGGTGCGCGAATTCTGGTATGAGAACACCATGCAGGCACCATCACTAAGTGAAGTGGGCCGTCATCTGCTTAGTCCTTTCCTATGTTGGGGTCGGCTTCCAGTCTAACCAGTTGCAGCTGCATACAAAATACTGATATTATTTTACATGGAACGACTGCCTATCTGACACTCACAATCCGGTTAGTTCTGAGTGACTGGTGTCAGACTTTCGGGTCACTGACTACCTGTAAAAACCGTTTAAGATCTACAAATAACAGCCGGGACGAATGGTTTAACGAGCTAGGCTTAAAGGAAAGTCGGTTTGTAATGGATGGTCACTCATCCACGACCTTGTCAAACGCAGCTTAACCTCGACCAATGTGGCTGTTATTATATAGCCATGAGGTCCATCACTAAGTGTTTGTGGAACCCAAAAAACCAAGATTAATCTGGCAAAATATCTAGGCTAGTTATTTTGTTAATCGATCATTCGTGTTCAGTTTCATTGTGAGCCAATAAGTTCTTATTCTTGTTAGTAATTAGACTTGAATTTGAATAATTGTTTAATTACCTATCATGTCTGAGATTGATATCTTTGAATCATTTTAATAATTGATGGTTTCCTTTAACAATGCGATCCGTGATTTATTGAGCTTCAAATTAACTTATTAGGTATTCATTCATTATCTCGTTCTATTGCAGCCCTCATAATAATTAGCAAAGCATTTTTTTACTATAAAATAAATTTATATATAATTACGTGTCGTTAAAAAAAAATAACATAACACCACTCTTGTTTAGTCGCAGAGTAGTGGAAGTGTAAAAAAAATGAAGATCGTTTTTTGTTTTTTTCTCTTGTTTAAATTTTGTTGCAGCATTGCTGAACAAAGTGATGGGTTTCAGTATTTTCGGCGTGTCGAAGCAAATGATGATACATACCAAAAAGATGGTAAGTTACTTTCTATATTACAGCATTCTTGGTCTTCTTTTTAGCGTGTAAATAGCAAAAAAGTTCAAATAAGATTTGGTCCAAAATTCAGCTACGTGAACTTTGCTGGTGGATACAGACTTAAGTTCATCAAGTGCGCAAATGACAGGACATACGGTGCAAGATTTAAGGTGGGCCATTGTCTGTGGGGAGACACCGCATTCGCACTTGAGGTCTAAGCCATCCATGAACCCCATCTGTGGATATCGTCTTTGCTCTTGTCATACTTTTCATACAAACGCTCGTACGTGATAATGCAGTTTTACACATCTGTCTTTGATTTTTTTGAACTAATAGGTATTTTGTGCACTATATCTAGGTTTCTATGGTAGCAAAAAATAAAAAATTGTAGAAACAAATTCAGTATAAACCGCCAAAAATTGCTGTTTTGCACAAATTTTAACTGAATTTTGGCCGTTCATAAAATGTATTCATAAACTGTAAAAATAAAGAAAACATCTCGATAGAGACCTTGCACATGTAATGGAGATTCTTAA
The DNA here is from genome assembly GCA_947578425.1 of Eugnorisma glareosa. Lineage (NCBI taxonomy): Eukaryota > Metazoa > Arthropoda > Insecta > Lepidoptera > Noctuidae > Eugnorisma > Eugnorisma glareosa. The sequence goes on along the minus strand of OX387960.1, from coordinate 8,494,416 downwards.
TGACAAATATTTATTTCACACACTAACTTGTAAGACTTATTTAAAAACACGTATTTCCTGGATCAACTTTAAAAAATTTTAGAACACTATTTTTCGTTCCATGTCATCGCGTTAGGCGATATGAGGTGCCGCTGTGGCTCTGGATGAAACAACAAGCTTTTCGACCATGCTCGCGTTGACGATAGACGGACCGGGAAGGGCCCTCTTAAGACAACTTCTCATAAATGCATGTATTTTACAGATATTATCAGACCATGCTCTTTGAAGGATATAAACTGCATCCGAGGATACTTCGCTCACTACTCCCAATGTTTGGTAGCTGAAGGACCAGCGCCAGATCCTTATGTACTTCATCTACTACCTAATGTACATATACCTCATGCAAATCTGACGTATGAACTGGTCAATCCGCAAATTAAAGGCCTTAACAAATGGAAAATTGAAGAATTTCAGTAAGTATTCTACCGTTACCGTTACAGAAAGCTTGAGCTCTGGTCAAACTAAAGCGAATCCCGGGCGGAATACTGGACGAAATTCGCCGACGTCGATTGTGTGAACTAATTTGTATGAAGGTGTTAAATCTGGCGCGAATAGTCGCGTGAATTCCTGATCATTAAAACAATAGAAGCGCGCAGTCATATTACGCACCCCGCTCCGGATTTGCTTCAGTGTGGGCAGAGCTTTCAGCATGAATGATGGTGATAGAAGCAAACCAAAGACAAAAACTTCAGGTTGTATGGATGATTGTACGGGGTTTAAGAGACAGCCCTCCGCAAACTGACAGGGTGCATACAGCTCCTTTTAGAATCATATTGCACCGGAATTTTTATCAGGAAAATTTTCATTTTTTTAAATCGTTTTTTAGTTATTATTCCTTTATTTCAATGTAAAATTGCATTCTCTCTACGCAGCACTAAATTTATGTAAATAATTCGGCTACAATCAAAGAACCAGTACTACCTAAGTACTTGTTAATTACCTATTTTAATATTAATACTATTTTCATTATTTTTATGTGTATAATTTTATTATGTTTTGATTTTAATTTTTTAATTGCTACTGACATTGTTAATTCTATTTACTTTTTTAATTTTAATTGTATGTTTCCAATTGTATATTACCAAATTTGTTTTGATTTTGAGTAGAATTTTGATTTTTAATTTTTGTTAGCTTAGTTCTACATTTTATTTTGCATGCTGTGGTCTCCTGTAAGTGAAGGAGTACACCTACGTGATACTTTTTACTGTTTACTTTTTTCATGTATTGTGTATATTCTTTGTTGGAGATCCTAAATAAATAAATAAATAAACCAATAATGGAAGTTGAAATACTCTAACAAACGACGCGTAACACGTAGCTGTTCATTTCCTGCCTAGCTACAGAGTTCATCGAACTCGTCGTCGCGCTTGCCATTAACTACGCGAATTCACCCCATCAGTCTGCAAAATTCAACATTGCAAGTGTCTGATTAAGTTTTTAGCAACTTTAATAATTTCTGTTTCAGCGTAAACAAGGCTACAGACAGATTAGTAATGGAAGTCGTTTTTGACAAGATAGTGGTGACTTGTCCAGAAGCCCGATTGAAATATCATCGCAAGGGGAAGGAACCACTTGAAGTAGCAGACTACACCGTCATTGAATACGGTGATCAAATTTTAAGAACGTAAAAAAAAGACTATGGTTTATAAACCATTTTTTTTTATGGAGATAGTATCTCGCAGTTCAGCCTCTGAGGCTGGCTACTGCTTAACCGGGCAAATCCTGTGGATACCGTAAAAATTAATCTAAGGCCAGGGGCATTATAATACTTAAAAACTAAGCGACCACCCGCTAAGGGCACCTCCTATGGGTTACGAGCCTCGGCTTAGGGCGTCGCTGGGGAGGACAGCAAAGGGACAGGCTGGATCTGAATGATATGGTTTAGGGGCTGGTTTAAAACTACCGGCTCAGCATCGCGGGCTGGCTCTGGCAAGGGTTGGGGGGGGGGGTTCGTTGAACGGGGGTTCGCGACGGACCTCGACGAATACAACTCTCCAAGTTCAAATAATCCCATTGAGTGACTTTTTCATGAAATAGCTATTGAATGGGATTTTATGAACTTGAAGGGCTGTACTGATGATTTAAATGATTATAATTCTGTAACTCCATACGTGTTACTGGCGCGATTCAGATTTTCATCTACGTACAACCTGACACTGGCCTGCAAATTGCAATAAATGTAAGAAAATTTAAATTTCGCGGGCTACCCTTGCGCATCCACCTTAAACCGTTCCTTCACCGACCAATATCGTGTCGCGTGTCATGCACAGAGCGTATTGGCAAAGGCAAAATACTCTCGCCAACAATTGTTGACGGAACAGTCTCTGGCACGCATAGTCTCATACTTTTCAATACAAAGAATGCAGGGTTTGAACCACGTATGATAGCCGTTCCAAACCCGCTATCATCGCGTATGATTCGCTGTTGATACGTTCTAGTGGGTATCTACTATACCCACTCCGTGTCATTTTTTTTTCCCTGCCTAATTATACGTTCATAGCACGGGCATGGTATGGTATGGTTAGTGGGCAGACTCTTTTTCATGACGGACTGGCTGATTAGAATTTTGAAACAAGTAGAACCTAAAATCTTTGTATTTATTGCAGATGATGTATCCTTCACCCTGACGATCAATCATAATAAAAACTTGCAGTTATCTAGTGGCAACGTGTACACGTATATAAATAATCCTTTTCCTAAATATACACTTGGACCTGCCACATATAGCAGTAAAGGTAAGATGAGAAAAAAAGGTGCGCGGTTGTTTTTTTTTAATTTTGAAGTTAGAATGTAGGTAGCCTTTTTGCTCGCCTCTGAGGTGAATCCCCCAAAATTACTATTATTGAAATACCCGACACATGCCAGTAAAACATGCAAGACATACAAGCAACTTGCATATCAACCTTAAATGGGGCAATAGCAAGCAAGCTACTTGCATATCAATCAACGATATATCGGGCAATGGCATGCAAGTTACTTGCAATTCCAACACAAGCACAAGCAAGCACAACAAAGCAAAAACAAAGCACAAAACAAACAAACAAACAAACAGTTACAAGCAAAACAAAACAAAACAAACAAACAAAGCAGTTACAAGCAGGAGTTATTATTCGATGTCAATGTTAGCTTCTCTCTCAGCCTATCAGCATTCAGCTGAGTTGGGGTCCGTTTCCACGAAACGGAAAGATCCTCGGGTACTTTTTTGATGTCACTGAATAATGTCGCTGCCTCGTTTCTGTAGCGCGTCAGGGATGTTCGCTGCAGCGCGTACAGATGACTTCTTTGCGATCATACGCAAAAGATCCGCGTCACTACTGCGTCGGATGCGGGGTAGCGACAGCAGTCTTCTGAGCATTGTTGTTAGTAAAACTGAAGGCCACCTAATGGGGCACCTATGCGCAGTGCATGTACTGTTGCCAGGTATCTCCAGGAGGTGGCGCAATTAATTGTTTAAATTAAGTTGTATTGATAATATTTATTGTGTTGTTATTTGTTGTGTGTGTGTAAATTATACTAACATAGGTTAAGGAATACTAACAAAATCTATGGGTAATCTACCTGATGTAAATCAAAATAAATAAATAAATAAATAAAGGACTGTACAAGTATGGCCTTTAAGTATAAAATTCGATACAGATATTCGACACAGAGAGCGTCTCCCCGCGCGTACTCGAGGATGTACAAGCGCCCAGACCTTTATTTAGTGAGAACAAAAAGGTGCTCGAGGATTTTTCCTCTTGGTGGAAACTGTCGCCTGGGCATGGTGCTCATAATCCACACTGTCCTCCGCCTTCTCATCCAGTGTGACTTGGACGTCTTTGTAAGGTCATCGGTCTTCTTAGGTAGAGAGCGTCCAACGCTGCGCTTGCCAAAACGCGGTCTCCACTCAAGGACGCGTTTCCTCTTTTAATGTCGTGACTATTTGTTTTATGTGTTTTTGCAGATTCTGGTTTCAATACGGCTGTAGCTGAAATGCAGCTCAAGGTCGGCTTAACGCTTCAGGAGGCTTTTGTGACCCAAGGGCCTGTTTTCTTTGCCGCGTTCTTTAGAAGCAGCATTTGCGTTTCTAGCAACTAGTGTTACAAATGAAGCATTGTGTGGTGAAGTTTCACTTAGAGATATTCTTTTATTGTTCACTTTTTTAGATTCAATATTAAAAGCATTAGTAATTGCTATCACATCTACGGTACATAATAGTACATTTTGATATAAGTGGGGAAACTTTGTTATTGCATTCGAGCGCGCAATTAACACCCGAGCTGCAGGCGAGGGTGTTATGGAGCCGAGAACTGCAGTAACAAATCCCCACGCGTATCAAACGACGTTTTTCAATACACTTTAAGAAATAAAATAGTAGAACGGAAAGTATTTTTGTCAGGAAAAATTAGGAAACTATGAGTTAATTTGCTTTTTTTCCGCGCTTTGCTTTCGCCAGGTTGAAGAAGAAGCAAAGGTCTGATGCTGCTATACAGCCTAATATGAAAAAAAAACAATAAATTATGAAAGAAAGAATTCAAATATTTTTGAATTTAGAACACAAATAAATATTAATTTGTTCATAAAAGTAAATATTTGTTATAAATAATCATGTTTATCTATGATATTCTATTTATAAACAATTTAAATACGCAAAAAATATTTACGCCGTGAAGACGCATATCTCCTTGGCGAGATTAAAAAAAAAACCATCACCGCCGATTATAGCTATAGTCATTGAACTTATCTGTGGAAATTTTTATTTCCGCACGTGTGCGGAAAAATATTAAAAAATCCACGCGTGTGAAATACATTGCATGTTGAACCTAATCGTAGTGCGATAAGAACCAGTTTTCGAGAAAGTGTATTGAAAAAGGATTTTTAAAACTAGCATGCCAAATCTTTTCTCCATCGTTTATATGTTTCTTGGTGAAGGCTCCTTCTGACTCATTTTTACTAAGCAAATACGGAATTTTGTATATTTTTGTAAAAAATAAATCATTCACCTTTTGCTAATGTTTTATTTTTTGGGTGTGTTTCCTACTGACTAGCAGTATTATCCAATTCTTTGATTTCAAACAATTCATCATCTGCCTAGCCTTTTCCTAACTATGTTGGGGTCAGCTTCCAGTCTAACCGGATGCAGCTGAATACCAGTATTTTACATGGAGCGACTGCCTATCTGACCTCCACAACCCAATTAGTACTGGGTATTTATACGATACCCCTTGGTAAGACTGGTTCTCAGATTTCCAGGCCACTGACTATCTGAAAACAATAGGGAATATGCATGCAATTTTTTTTTCACTTACCTCAATAAAATGCAGTACTATCAACCCAAGAAAATAATTAAGTTTATTTTAAATAATGCTTGTCGCACAAAAAAAAAAATATTAAACTCCTACAATTTTCTACGACAGTTCAAACGTCCATGACTGTCGCGGCCATTCAAGTCATAGTATTTGATGTCACTTCCCTATATCTGCCTTGTTTAAATCTAATTTTTTGCCCTTAATAAATAGTTTTACTATATTGTAAGTGCTTTATTAAAGCAAAAATTGCAATAACAATATTATAGTAAAATCTTAGTGAAAGTTTAAGTACTTTTCAACTAAAACTGTTTCTTTGACACATAGCTTATGACGTCACTACCGGAATCGATGCGTTTTGTGTTTGCGTTCCGTTTCACCAAAAACACGCTAAATAAAATATTAAATTGTAAAATAAGTGTTGTATTAGAGAATTAAATAAGTGTACCACAATGTTTTAATGGGCCAATACAAGGCATTCTTAAGAAATAAAAAAAGTTTTGTGTTTCTTGCATATACCCTATTGTCAAAGATCTACAAATGATAGCCGGGATCAACGGCTCAACGTGCTCTCCGAGGCACGGAGGAAACGCTGTATGCAATTGGTGGTCACCCATCCACGGACCAACCTAGGCAAGATCGACCCGAGCGGCTTGATTTCAAACGATTCTACTCTGAAAATTCCTTGGTATACAGATATCTTCAGTCTACAGCAGTCTGACTGTGATTGGACTGTGGCCTCTTCATTTTGGATGCTCATTTGTTACGAAACCGCCATAAATTATACTCAACATTGTAATAACCAATCATTCTAGAAACTAATTGAGCTATATTATAGCTTAACGATCTTCTCGTAATGTTTACCCATTTAAATAAATTATCATAATGATTGATTTCCTTTTGAAATCACGCACTTAATGATGAATTTATTACGTTTGAAGCAAAATCTATCCAATCACTCATAAAACAGAGTTGTCAAAATGAAGACAGTTTTTTGTTTTGTTATTTTGTTTTATATTTGCCACTGTAACGAAGATATTGAAGATCCTAAAAATTATTGGAAAAATTTGCATGATGGACTTTACCGAGCTAATGTCAAAAAACATGATGGTAAGCAAACTTTGTCATTTTTCCAGCAGAATAATAATGAAGGACACTCTGTCTTCACTTTACTTAATGTAATATTTATTTGCTTATCTTTACTCTATAACGATGAAGGAAAACATTATGAGGGAATTGGCATGTCCTGGAACCAAAAATTTGAAGACATTTAAGAAAAACACATCAGAGATGGAAAATTTACTTGTCTAGGCACACAATGCTTTGTGCTGTGAACAGTATTAACCCATTGGAAATTTTAAATGTAAAACCTACGGGGTTAAGTAAAACCAACCAGTCATCCAAGCAAGGCATCCTATGACAGGATTAAACATGGAGTTAGTCTCAGTTCCTTCTTCCCAACTACCACATTATCCTTATATTCTCCTTACAGACCACCAACCCCACGGGAACAACCACAACTCCATCATCCAACCATGCCATCTCCAAGACCTGACCTGCATCCGTCGTGTCTTCGCCCAGAACTCCAAATGCAAGCCCGTAGAAGGACCAGCACAAGACCCTTACATGATGCAACGTCTGGACCTGCCTATACCGCAGGCTAATCTAACGTTTTCACTGCTGAATGCTCAAGTTAAAGGCCTTAATGAATGGAAGATTAAGAATTTCTTGTAAGTATTTTGATTGGTCTACAGGGTGCAAGGGACACCGACGCTGAAACCGTTACCACGTATTCAGTACATCATTCCGAACTCCCTCACATAGAACATTTTTATCATCAGCTGTTCCGTACATTTGGACCGTGTAGGTAATGCAGTTTAGTAGGAAACAGCTGCTTTTTTATTTTTAATAACAGATGAACAAATTCTTGTATTTGGTATCATTTGGTCTAGCAAACTGTTGGTGGTCTTTGACAAGTAAAATATACTTTCGTGGCGTGGATGCCGTCTTAATGAAGAAAAGCTAGATTTTTGAGATCTGAGAAATAAGAAAGTTTACCGTTGGCTGTATACTGGTCGGGTATATACACGCTAAGGAGAAGAAGATGAAGATTGTAATAATTATAAATGTTCTGTTTCAGTATGAACAAGGCCACAGACAGATTACTGCTGGAAGTCGTGTTTGACAGGATCGTGGTGGCATCTCCTGGAGCCACAACAACTTGCCATCGCAAGGGAAAGGAGTCCGTCGAAGTGACAGACTATTCCATCATTGAATATTGTAAGAAAGTTTGACTGAAGTTTTTTTTTTTAACAAACCCCTTTTGGAACGGCCATCTTAGGCTTCGAATGGGTGTGTTTTGGACCAACGTCGTATTCTTAATTGGAGACTGCGATTAGATAAACGTAGAGTATGACGCTGTTCGAGAGAGGTAGAATTTTTGTAGAGTGGAAACAGTGTATAACACTGGCCCAAGAACTAAAATGGACTAGCATAGAATGACCCGCTAGTGGAGAGGGTTTTGTCCAGCGGCTTAATGAAGTCTGTAGGCTGACTAAAAGTTAGATAATTAGGAACTACAACACATAACATTCCGTCTATAATCCCCGAAGGCTTAGGCAGAGGTGTACCTAATAGTACACCCACATTTCGCCAGTTATGTTTAAGTCCCATGTATAAGGGGGCGAGCCTATTGCCAGACTCCGTGGCTGCTACTGAGAAATTCCTAATCGAAAAACCCAACAACAATTTGCGCGAACCTGGAATCAAATCACAATCAGCAGTCGCGATTGCTACCACTAGACCAGCGAGGCAGTCTATATTAATTAAATATTAATATTAGGAAAGTATTCTCAAATAGGTGACTATAGATAGCAATGAAATATTGAGGAGCTGCTTGGGCTTACGAAAGATATCCAAGCCAAGCCGATCTTGACCTTCGTCTACAAGTATACTACCAGTCCGCGTTGATATCTCAAGCCACAATAGTTACAACATAAGCTATTTCTCCATTGATGAATCTAATGAAGAACCTCGTAAAGAAAAAGATGTTACTTTTACAGATGGGCTGTCATTTACTTTGACGATTCCTAACATCAAGGACCTACAGTTAGCTAAAGGCCACGTGTTCACGTATGTAGCTGATGCAGCTCCTCTTTATACGCTGGGACCCAAAGTTCAAAATGAAAAAGGTAAAGGATTGTATTAAGATTAAAAAAATGGTTTTCCTGGGTATTGGAAACAAAACATCGAAATCATCGGTGACTCAAAAAAAGGCATTTAAAAAAAAATGTGGATCACAAAAAATATGAACGCTTTTGGCGGATAAGAACTTTATGCACTGACGTATCAAATAATAGGGAATATGCATGTAATTTTTTTTTCACTTAAATCATTAATATGCAGTACTATCAACCAAAGAAAATAATTAAAAGTTAATTTCAACTACTGCTTGTCGCACAAAAAAAATATTAAACTCCTGCAATTTTCTACGACAGTTCAAACGTCCATGACTATCGCGGCCATTCATGTCAGGACTTTGATGTCACTTACCTCTATCTGCCTTGTTTAAATCTAATTTTTTGCCCTTAGTAGATTAATTTTACTAAAATGTAAGTGCTTTATTTAAGCAAAAATTGCAATAACAATATCATAGTAAAATCTTAGTGAAACTTTAAGTACTTTTCAATTAAAAGTGTTTCTTTGACACATGGATTTTGACGTCACTACCGGAATCGATGCGTTTTGTGTTTGCGTTCCGTTTCACCAAAAACACGCATCATCTAAAAAAACCAGGCTTTTGAGACGAATGAAAACGGAACTTATACTTATACTGATTAGTTTATCTAAGAATAGGGTATATGCAAGAAATACAAAACATTTTTATTTCTTAAAAATGCCTTGTATTGGACCATAAAAACATTGTGGTACACTTGTTTCATTCTCTAATACAACACTTATTTTACAATTTAATACTTTGTGTAGCGTGTTTTTGGTGAAACGGAACGAAACACAAAACGCATCGATTACGGTAGTGACGTCAAATGCGATATGTCAAAGAAACACTTTTAGTTGAAAAGTACTTAAAGTTTCACTAAGATTTTACTATAATATTGTTATTGCAATTTTTGGTTAAATAAATCACTTACATTAAAGTAAAACTATTCTACTAAGGGCAAAAAATTAGATTTAAACAAAGCAGATAGAGGGAAGTGACATCAAATGCTTGAATGGCCGCGAAAGTCATAGACGTATGAACTCTCGTAGAAAATTGTAGGAGTTAATTTTTTTATTGCGACAAGCAGTAGTTGAAATTAAATTTTAATTATTTTCTTTGATTGATAGTACTGCATATTATTGATTTAAGTGAAAAAAAAAAAATTACATGCATATTCCCTATTGACATACTTACGTGGAAATAACCATAATAACAATTTATAAGAAAAAGCATAATGGGCACGATATGTTTTTTCTTTGCTGAAGTGGAGTTTAATCATCATCTAGTATCTGATATGTTATTATGTTTATCGTTGTGTTTATTTATGTTAATTTCACAGATCCTGATTTCATCAAGGGTGTTGCAGTTTGGCTTGATGTACTTGGCGTAACTATGCAAGAGGTCTGGGAGACCCAGGGTCCTGCTTTCATGTCCATGTTTCTCCACAGCAATATCTGCGATTTTAGAAATAACTAGCCATCCAAAAATATGGTCGATTTTTTACTTTATATGAATACAGACGTACTTCGAGGTACCTTAAAAAATCGACCATAATAAAAACTTGTAAAATAAATTATTGAACTTACTGATGCTTTTTATAATCAGCCTATAATGTTCTCACAGCTGGGACATAAGCCTCCTCTCTGTTACATTTAATGGGTTTGTCCACCACGCGGCTCTAGTGCGGGTTGGTAGATGTCACATGTATGCGAATGTTCTGTTCCAGGATTGGAGGAATATGGTAGAGGCTTTTGGCTAACCATGGGACAATATATCTATGTCAAAAAGAAGACTAATCTATGGTTCAACCAAAAGGTTACTTCAGAAATTTTTTGGCAAGTAAACAACTATGCAAGCAGCCAAGAAATCCGATAAATATTTTATTTTACAGAGCAGATGCTGGGTTTGACTCTCAGGCACTTCAGGCAGCTATTTTTTTTAACTATTGTGTTAATTCACTAGTGGCATCTGGTTTACTAAATGGGGTTCTCTCTACGGTCGTGTCGTATTGCCGTTAGATCGGACTATGAGAGTGAGGTTGGACAATGTACCTGTGTGTGTTCGCGCACACACGTGCAATGTGCGCTTAAGTAGGAAAATCCTCATGTATACCCTCGGTTTGGGGTGATTGGAGTGTTATGCCGGACTCTGACCTACTAAAAACCCACAATTCCTACTACTACCATGGGTCGGGGGCCCGGGAGATACGAGTATCACGCACGCACGCCCGACTGGTATCAGCCCGTTATTTCCGGCAGGCTCCATCACCAAGTGCGGCCTATTCAGCGACCGCACGTTCTCCATGAAGGCGCACAGGTACCACTGCGTGCCACCTCTTTGGACCTGGCTGGTCGGGCGACGACTCAGCTCTAACTTCGCCGTCCGCAGGCCCCTCCTTATGGTGGCCGAAGATCGTTATAATATTATACCTACATATTTCCAGCGTCCATGAGTGTCCGTGACTGGTCTTCGATCAGTTATTCCGCCATGACCGAAACTGCTACGAGGAGTATTAATACAAATAGGACAAAAACATAACGTTAGGATGTGCGTGTGTTATAATTATAAACACTTCTGGCCTACCCTTCCTGTTAGACGTGATGTTATTGAATGCTATTTTTTACTTTGAAACGGAAATGAAGAATTACAATAAATTGCTATCAGAGTATTAACGATTGTGTTCCCGGCTTTTCACCGAGTAATGGTTATGTATAACTTCCCTAATCAATTATTCACCTTAATTATACAAACATCATCATATATAATAATTTGATCATCTAATTGAACATCATTTTCGTAAACAAGGCTTCGAAATGAGGATTATCGTCTGTTTTCTCGTGTTTTTTATAAGTGTGTGCTATAGCTCACAGAGAGATTATACGATTCGTCGCGTTAATTATGGTGGCAAAATTAATAGTGAGTATTATTCTTTTTTACTTTTATCCTTACTGATATTATCAATGCGAAAGTAACTTTGTTTTTTAGTAACCTTTTCATAACTAAATGGCTGATCGGATCGTAATGAAATTTGGCAAGGAGGTAGAGGCGGTATCATGGAGAAGGCCATATGCTGTCTTTTTTGTTTTCTCACTCATACACAACAAAATTTTCACGCGTACGAAGTCACGGGCACAGCCAGTTCCGTTTCGCGATTTGCATTATGGCGTAACAATGATGACACTGATCTGGAACGCGGTTTAGATGTGCTGCTGACCATTAAACCGTCCGAAGTCAGTTTCATTGGTGAAATTGGCCCTAGGTTATTATTGTCATTCCATGCCTGATCTACATAGGGTATCAAAAAAAAACATATCAATGTAGTGGTTTTTTAAATTGCACTTACTAATCAGCAAAATAATACAAAAAATGATTCTTACAATCCATTTGAAACTATATCTAGCAATCTAGAAATAGTAGATTATACACCGAGGGGATAAAGCACTGTTTTATGTCACGGGCGCGATATTGATGTTTGAGACATTAGTCCAGTTGTGGAAAGACAAACTTATATTTTTATTTTGTACGTTTATCGAAGTTGAAGACTGTAAAGGTTGGGGAAGGTGGCCCTTGAGGCAGTGGGCTTGATGTGATGTGTTTTGAGGTGGATGGCTGTGATGGCCAAGGTGCCCAAGGATCATCATTACTAGGCGAAGTTTTTAGATTTACGTTTTCACCAATACGACAGCTTATTCTATTCTTGTTCTGTATTGAATTTTTGATATATTTTTATAAAATCTTTGCAGTTATTACGTATATTATTGCAGCGTCTTACAATACTTGCGGCTTTTGTTTAATTTCAAATGTGTTCCATTCAGCTTGCCGTGGCCAGCTCGATTTTAGAAAAAGTTCGATTTTCAAATAAGTTCGAAGCGGCGCGGCGCCTGCCCAGGCCTTCGAGAATTAGTTGATCTATTATTACGAAATTAGACTTTAAGGCCATTGCAATAAGAACTATGAAAAGTGAAAATATTACAACCCAGCGGGTTATAATGAGATTCAGTCCAACATAACACCCCGGCTAAAGCCAAGGGCTTTATTGACTTGCTTTACATGATATATAATTTGGCATTGTTGAGCAGGTGGTGTGAAAATAATATAATTCACGTAGCTATTCGAATAATGAAGCCAAAAAGAAACAACTGCAAGTTGCATAAACCTCATTATTGTGTTTTGTTCCATTAAAACAAAACACAATACAATCTTTAATACTAGCATGTTTCGCAAAACGCAAACTTCATACCTGTCTTGCATCAAATTCACTTCAAAATAGTCGAGAATAACGCTCATTCGCTATCCATTGCAGGTTTAAAACAGGATAGAATCTACCGTCCCTGTGCATTGCATGACTTGGATTGCATCCGTCGTGTCTTCGCTCACAATTCTGCCTGTAAGCCAGTGAAAGGCCCTATAGACGATCCTTACGTACTAGACTGGCTCCCCATACATTTGGCTCATGCTAATGTGACTTTTATAATGAAAAATGCGCAAGTTAGAGGTTTGAACGACTTCAAGATTCAGGAATTTTAGTAAGTAACTACTTATTTGCACACACGGCGGCACGTGGAGCTGTATACATTTCCAGTATAACTTGGCCTCGATTTGTATAAATTTCCTACACAATGAGAGATCCGCATAAACTGGTTCTGTATAGCTTAATTGGCCTTCGTGCGTACTAAGTAGATGATTCTTATATTTATACTGTGTTTTAAATTTTATTTCTAATCTTTTTCTTCAGTGGATGTTCTGGCTTAATAACAACAGCCGTTAGGATTAATCTTTAGGTTAAGCCGCGCTTGCTTAGCCTGCTCAGTGGATGGGTGACCACCGATTACATACCGAGTTTCCATCGTGCCTCGGAAAGCATTTTACGCCGTGTGTTCTGGGGTATGGCATTACCCAGTACTAACTGGGTTGTGGAGATCAGATAGGCGGTCGTTCTATGTAAAATACTGGTATTCAGCTGCATCCGGTTAGACTGGAAGTCGACCCCAACATAGGCTTCAGTTAAGGTTCTCCGATGATCTTAGTTTCCTGTATCATAGACGCTAGTAGGAACATGGGCTCAATTTTAATTATCAATTGAAACTCTAAGAGTGAGGTCACACGATGCGTTAACGGTGCGGTGCGGCGCCGGAGCGGTGCCGCAACGTCATCCTACATACAAATCACTATGCCATGTCACACGATGCGTTGGGCCGCCTTGCGGCGTAGCACCGTAGGCACGCCGCGCTTATGACCTGCGAGACGAGGCGGGGAAGGGTGATGCGCACCCGTCCCCGCTTCGCGGCAAACAGTGTTCTACTGCAGTGCCGCACCGCCCGTGTGGCAACCTATAGCTCCAATTCATTGCGGTGCGGTGCCGCACCGCACTGTTAATGCATCGTGTGGCTTCGCTCTAATTCGTCGGGATGCCTGTGTATTAAATTAAATTATTTTCAATCACATTTCAGTATCAACACTGCTACAGACAAGTTAGTTCTGGAGGTGGTTTTTGATGCGATCACGGTGTACTGCCCAGCTGCTTTAGTGAGGTACCACCGTAAAGGGAAGGAGCCTGTAGAGCTGTCGGATTACTCCACTGTTATCTATAGTAAGGAAACTTTTATAATACAGAGTGGAAGGTACATACACCAGCACACGAAGCTACTACAATCTGACATATTTCTTTTATAGATTTTCAACTTTATCGCTAAAGCAAGAAGTTAAAGGTTGATTGGGAAAATTTGGCAGTTTCGGGTAGCTTGATGTACTGGCGCCTGTACATCAATACAGTTTTTACGGCACTGTAATTTTTTGTCAGTTATTAAACAAAAAAAGGATAGACGTTTAGTAAACAACATTATACTTTCATGGTGTAAGGGCATCAGCGGCGGCGACCTCTCGCGTCCGGCCTTGGTTCAATCCATGGTCCAGAGCGAGACGGAATGGGACGCCGTCACCACCTTCTGCGAAGCAGTCATGCTAGTGAAGGAGGTGGTAGAGCGTGAGAGGGAGAGAACCTCACGTCCCAGCTGCCGCGGGAGACGCACCGGGCGTCGGGGGCCACCGTAGGCGCGGGCCTGTGGACAGTGAGCTATGGGCTAGCTCGCCGCCCGTCCGTCTTATGACGACAGGCCGTGTCGACGGCGCGTTCGTGTTCCACGCGCGCTTCAAAGAGAGTCCGCAAACAGGAAGGGGTCCGAAAGGACCGATGCCTGCCAAGGTTGCGGGACTGTTCGAAAGAGATACCGCGGCCCTGGAACACAAAGGGCAAAGGAAGGAACATGGATGGGTTTTAGTCAGTAAAAGTCTGACACTATCCTGCTCAGCCCAGAGCGAAAGGGGTTATTTGATGATTTAACAAACGAAAAAAAAAAATATGGTGTAAGGGCATCGAGATACATACTTTTATCGTGGGTGGTCACTACATGATTCTAGAATGGCCCTGACATATTTGAGAGGCTATTGAAAAAATAAATTACAAGTTCGAAATAAACAGCGTGTACCAGAAAGTTGTGGTCATATTCCGGGATTCATCAGAACATCACACAGAACAACTTTCTAAAAAGGGGGGGGGGGCGGGAATCACGAAAAAAAAAATCAGCAGTCCCATATATTTGGGTCGATTAAGTGTTGAAGTTTTGTACAGGACAAATAGTTTTTATTTTGCGATTTCGAAGGGGTCCCTGAAATATGACCACACCTTACTGGTACATGCTGGTACAGCTGTTTTTTTTTTTAAATAACCGACGAAAAATTTCTATGCTAGGGTTCTAGAATCATGTCTCTTAGTAGTATTTTTTTAAATATTCGAACAAACGAGAATAGGACTCCAGAATATTTTAGAATTGTCAAAATCAAGGAGATGGTTCTGTCCGAGTGTGTTACGCAAACTGGGATATTGGTTTCAACCGTAAGTTCAGCCAGAGATATTGGGTTAATTGGAGAGATCTCAATAGCCCCCAGTGGATTTATGCCTGGAGCAAAAGGCTCGTTCCCCTTTTAATAATATTCGTGAAATTCGGGTGCACAATACCTCTACCAATTATCTGGCTACCAGATCATCTAACGATGTCTGTCTTGCATGAATTAATTTTGAAATGCACATTTGAAAAGACAGCCCTGTGCTGCCATGTGAAACCCAACTACCACAATGTCAAAGATTTATTTACTCATGCTGATGATTAATTTAAAATCTTTCTTTATTTTCACAGAAGACATATCACTGACGTTAACGGTGCCAAACATCAAAGAGTTTCAACTGTCTGAAGCCTATGTTTACGCTTATATACCTGATATCAATCCACCTTTCAGCGTTGGATCTGATATGACTGACGATTCAGGTAAACTTGTTTAATTATAGTTAGTCTCAGCAGTCACCTCCTTTCTAGCCAAATCATTCTTCACACAGACCACCCATTGTTTCTTTGGTCTTCCTCTACTCTTATAGCCATCCAGATTCATACTCAAAATTTTCCTCACTACCTACATTTTCGTCATTCCTCCGCATCACATGTCCATACCACGACAACCGATTACCATCATCATTCTCCTGCCCATTTCCCAAATTATTTGGGGTCGGCGCATCATCTCTTCTTCTTCCATACTTCTCTCTACTACTCGTCATCTCAGCAGTCACTTTCTTTCTTGCCATATCATCCTTCACACAATTCATCCATTGTTTCTTTTGTCTTCGATTTTGCAGAAAAGTTCCCTAAAACAAGGTAACATGATGTAAGGTCAAACGAAGGACATACTTTACGAAAGTGAAGTACTTATGAAAATGAATAATTTTATTTGCTTGTAAATCGAACGTAAGCTCTAAGGGAGGATGTTTCTTCCCTCTTCTTTAAATAACGGATGAAATCTCAACGGGTGATTGGATTGCAATCTATGAAACTGTAGCGACACCTATTGATGTCCCCGAAGACTATTAAGATATCAACAATAAATCCTAATAGATGGCGCTACTGACTCGTCATACACTATTAGCTTCTCTGGATGATTTATCAATTCTTATTATATTTTTAAAATTTTCAGATCCTACAATATCAGCAGTATTCAAAAAGATGCTTTCTAATATCGAAGTCGGTTTAAAGGAAGTATTCGTCTATAAAGGACCAGCCATCATGAACGCGTTTTTGGAAGGCACTATCTGTGATTTTTACAATGAGGAGAAACAGCAAAAGTTTAATTAGTAAAAAATAAACAAAAATGAAAAAAATATAAAAATACCAAAAGGTTTCAAACGAGCGCGTGTAGTTTTTTGCTCATGAACTATGAAATGTGCGTTTTTTTTCAATGCTGCCTTTTCCCTAGCCCAACTAGATTAAATAAATTAATCTACCTTTAATATGTGTGTGTCCACAGAAATTAATATCTACATTTAAAAGGTACAGAAAAAAAAACACTAAAAACTATTATGTTTCGAGGTCCTGGATTCGATTCTCGAGCCGATCAAATTTTTAATGGGTTTTTCCTTCAGGAATTTCTCAGTAGCAGCCACGGAGTCTGAAATTGTGCCCAGTTGATGACAATAGGCTCGCCTCTATTACATGGGACTTAAACATAACTGGTGAAATGCGGGTGTACTATTAGGTACACCTCTGCCTAAGCCTTCGGGGTTTTTAGGCGTGATGTTATGCTGAAGTAGTATCCTTAAAACAATAGCAAAAAGAAAAACCTACCTCTAGAAAGTAAATCTCTGACTAGGTCTTAATTAACTCTTTAGAAATCAACCTAACTTTCTAAAAACTAAATCAGTATTCCACTCCAGTCCACCACCATTCCAAAATACGGTATTTTGAGTAAATAACAAAACCGGATACTTGCATTGTTAGTGCACCTCTACGGTAGAGTGGTGCGATGATATTACCTCCCTACCCTGGGGGCAAAACGACGTATTTATTATTTACTGGGCGACCTGAGTTACTCGGATAGCCACCTAGATTGTACCTTTGTTTATTTAACAAATTGTTTTTAGACGTTGCTTCTGAGATTAGAGTGGGATCCTCTTTTCATGTTTTGTTTCTTTGGTTTGAACTTTAAAGACGTTTTTGTTGGTTACGAATGTGATTTAAAATAAATAAATATAAATAAATAAATATCGCTGGACATTACACACAGCGCCATCTAGGTGCCACACTAAGCAACGAGGCTTGTGTCGTGGACACCAGATAGTTGATAATACTACATAGATACTTTTTTGTTTGTAAATACATACTTATTATACATATAAACATCCATGACTCGGAAACAAATGTCCAAGCTCATCACACAAACATTTGCTCCTACCGGGATTCGAACCCGGGACCCTAAGAACGTAAGGCAGCCTCACTACCGCTGCGCCATTCGGGTCGTCAATTCGTACAGGACTAGCTTTGGCTTCGCTAGCGTTAATTTAGAATTTTACAATAAATTCGAGTTGGACTATGCATGTAATAATGTAATTCAATCATGACTCGAAAGACACGTGGCGCCATCTATTACCTCAAGGACGTTATTGTTGTTTTCCTTGGGACCAGTACTTTTTTTTCGGGATGAAAGGTATTACGTCCGTTTCTACTAACATACATGCAAAATTTCAGGATGATCGGTTCTGTGGTTTAGGCTTGAAAAGATAATAAACAAACTTACGGTCGCATTTAGAATATTAGTTAGGATTAGGATGTATCAGAAAGCTGTGGTCATATTTAAGGATATGGCAGAGACCATCAAACTGATCAGCTTTGTCCATTGGACCAAGATCGTAAAAGTCGTAAAAAAATCTCAGCTGACTCATACAAAACTTTAAACACCTCCACGACCCCCGTACTATTCAATCCATCAGCACAATATTTTGAGTATGTTACATTGAGTCCTACCGTAAAAAGTGATTTTTCACCCCAAAAAAAAAGTCGTTTCGCAGCAATCATTTTTGCGTAGACTGACTTAGTTTGATGTACACAATGCTTGGTTGACGCCTTCGTGAAGGGTCCATTAACACCCTGTATCATGTAAGTCGGTGACCCAAAGACGGACGTGTAACGTAAATTAATGAATTGTAAACATGGGGGCCATTTTTGGGGAGTAATTTGGGGAGCATCTCAAGTAAATATATTCTTTTTAATTTTAAGATAAATATTTTTGAAGTTATCTAAGAAAATATGCGAAAATTTACCACTACCCCCCCTCCCTTAACTCCCGAAACTACAGGGCCGAAAACTTGGTTGACGACTTCGTGAAGGGTAGGTCTTTACACGCTGTATTATGTAGAGATTTCTACTTGTAGAAAGCACAGCCTCACCACAATTCTTCCTCCTCCTTGCCAGCACATACACAATCAAAACTTCAGCCCGATCTTCATAATACATGGGCAATCTCAGCTTCTAATCTACTCCTGAACCTTGTATCCATTGAATAATACACACGACGAAGCACGAAGCCCCGTTAATATTGTACGCCTTAATTATATGGGATTAACAGAACACTGGATACTCGGTGCACCTGCGAACGTCTTGTGTGTGAAGCTAAGTGAGGATTATTAGGGATGAGATTTCGCTGTAAGATGTATGGAAAGTGATGTGGGTGTGAGGAGTTATGGGGGAGTCTAGCTCTTTGAGTGGGGAGTGAATAGGTGTCTTGCTGTCTAGGATGATCGAGAACTTTGTAAATGTCGTTAAGGGAATGTACGGTACATCGGTATTTTAAACTTCGAAGTTCAGTAATACAGTCGATGGTTAGCACTCGTGGAGATGGACAGGTTTTGCTACGGGAACAAGTTTGAAACACTGCTAAAAATATTCTTTCCATCACTGTTCAATTTCTATGCAAATAAATAAAATTGTATTGCCATTTTGTCATTTCAAAATAACAGGTTTTTACTGAATGCACAAAAAAGTACTGTATATACGGTACTTATAACAATTTTTTTTTAATGATTGTCTTTTTGTCTATTTGTTCCGGCTAATCTAAGAAACGGCTGTACCGATTTTGACGTGACTGTCACTGGCAAATAGCTTATGTTATAAAGAGTGGCTAAGAGTACTTTTATTTTAGAAAAAGAATTAGGGCTCCGTGCAAAAAATTAAAACCTTTGAACTTTTAATAAAATCTGATTCGAAAAGGGAAGCAATATTTTTATAATAGTTTTACGCGACGGTCACGGGGCACAGCTAGTTAATATTTATTATAAATGTAATTCTGTGTTTTTGTCGGCGGCGAAACCAATGTATTGGCGATGCGCCGCGCGGCATAGCGGTGAACGACCATCGTCCGCGCGGTCGGGCCTCTACGCGTGTTAGGCGTACGAGCCAATACGATGAGAAATCCGCTTCACCACCCGACCGCGCGGATGAGCGGTGTCGTGAGAGAATCGCCTTACTTTTTGACGCCTTATCAACTGAACTGATTCAGATGAAATTTGGCACTCATGTAGATCGTGACCTCGTTATAGGACATAAGATTTTTTCACATTCTTATCATTCCCGTTGGATAACTGGAAATAACACAAAAGCCAGTGTTATATTATATATAAACCTCAAACCCTGTCATACAGGCTGTCCTAATTCAGGAGTTGAGACCTCATTGAAGTAACGTTTATTGAAGTCATAGTTAAAATAAATGTATTATTATATTAATGCCATAGCCACCTATTCAATCAAACGCTCCCATTGCGCTGTCTATCCAGATTGCAGCACTGACAACATGTAATGTGGAAATAAGTTGAATACAGCGGGGCTGCGAAGGTCCAATTAGCGTTGTGTAATTTTTGGCGGGACATTAACTTATGCGGGAGGAATGTTGCCGACACGCAGTTCTTAGGGCACAAGGACTTACTTGGTAGTTCTGGATGGTTGCCTGGGGGCGATGACTGATTTGCCTGGAGTGCGCCGGGTTGAAGTCCATGCACGTGTTCCGGAGATGTTTTTGCACTCTTTACTTTTTTGTGTCGGCCGACACTCACAAATTGTTCTTTACCGGTTTGGTTTAGTCTGCGGCGCGCGCCGCAAAGATAAGCGGTAAAGCGTAACTTGCGGTGTTAAGCGGTTGACTTTTTAATTTGAAGTGGTTTTTTCTGTCATGGCATTGCTGTTTTACCACATCACCACGGAAGCGTACCTTATTGGGCGCCGGCGGCGGTACTCCTTTCTCTTTCTGACGCATGGAGGCGTAATAGGAGGGAGAGAGATGGATAGATAAAAACCGCGTTGGCAACATGTCAAGAAATAGCGCGTTTTTGGAAACATGATAAAGAAGTCTACCACGTTCGGATATATTATAGTGGATAAATCTACACAAAAAAAAACTTGCGTAAGCATAATGGCTACAGAAAATAGCTGTCAAAATATTCTAGTAGGTACTGTTGCCAGCACATCAAGTTACCACAAACTGACAAATTTCTCCAAATGCTTTTAAACCATAAAATGTTGAAGGTTAAGTTCAAAATTGAATTGAAAAAGCAAATTTGGTGCGTAATTTGATGCGCTGGCGACTGTACCTAGTTACATTAAGCAAGATTTCGACGAGATGGAAATAGGATACTTTTCATTGTGAACCGCCATGTTGGATTTTATGTCAAATACCCCGTAACAACACGACGCTTCCAACAATACCTTATTTGTCTAAATACGAAGAATATTTTGGGGGTTTACGTGGCAACAGATGATCTTATACAGCGTGTATCATAAAGGTGTGGTCATATCTTCTAAGGGTGCAGTACACACCATCAGCAAAAAAATATATAGCAGTGATAACCCCCAGTCTTCGTATCAAACCATTTTTTCCAAACATCATTATTTTACATAAAATTCTTACCATTGTTTTTCCACTAATTATAATATATACCACATCACTGACGCTGCATATTTCAAAGACCTTTTGTTACCAAAACAGATAGTCATTATTTAGGACGCTAATTAATACTAATTATGTTATAGAAGTTAATGTGATGGCGTGACTGGCTGTTTTACATTATGTTCATTCATGTCTATAAGCTATGGGAACACGATTTTGTAGTACAATAATTAGCTTTTGTTCACGATTCCGCCTGAATAGAATTCGGACTTCTGACAACCAGTCATACCAAGGGGTATCATATTTCCCAGTACTAACGGCCATTTTCAATAACTTACTAACAGTTAACGGAACGTTGCTATCTCAGATAAACAAATAAAGAAACATCAACTGTCAACCCTCCGAGAGACAGATAAGTGACGTGGATAGGATATTCCTGTCAATTAATTGCTAACCTTTTTTTTTAGAAACACCGATAGCTGGCATATTAACTAACCGTTATACGTAAGTTATAGAAACCGGCCGTGACTGGGTTGTGGAGGTCAGATAGGCAGGCGCTCCATTTAAGATGATGATGATGATGATGATGATGATGATTAATCCATTAGCATAATCAGCCAATAACGATCCCACTCCTGGGACACAAGCGGCCTCTGTCTGAGAGGGAGCGGGCTATCTACCACGTTCATTGTTACGTGAAAGAAGGACAAATAAACACTCTTAAAAATCTGTTATCTTTTTACTAATATAAACGTGCAAAATGAGGATAGATGAATGGATCTGTGTTTGTTACTCTTTCACGCAAACGCTGAACGGAGTTTGATGAAACTCTACAGTAATATACCTTATATATTTTATATCTATTACACAGTAGAAATATATTGTGTCAAACAAAATATTTTCTGCGGGCGAAGATGTGGTAGCTAGTATAGTTATGTACCTGTGTTTCTGTAATTGGGTAATCATTAAGGATATAGAACAGTGTCATTATTATAAAAACGTAGCTAATATTTAACAATTCACTTCCATCCGATTATGACATACGCCTGTGTCGCGTATTTGCCCATGCCCATCCCCGCCACCTCCATAGGGTGCAGACCTTGTAGAACCGATTCCTTCGTAAAATCACCGGAGCTCCCCCGTATGTCCGTAGTGAACGTCTTCATTTAGACCTCAAATTGCCTACCATCCAGCAATTCATCAAACGCCTTTCCAAGCGTTTCTTTGACACAGCTGTCACACATAAGAACCCCTTAATTGCATCGACCGCCCGATACGACCCATCGCGTATCAGTAGCGTTCGCTGTCCACTGCACGCTCTCTTAACTCCCGATGACCCTATCACCCTCCCCCAGGAAAGCAATAGGGAAACCAGTACACTTAAGAAGTACAAAGACCAAATCAGACCGCCGTCATTCCGAGCTCCCTTGCAAGAGCCAGCCCGCGATACTGAGCCATTAGCAGTAAACCAGCTCCTAAATCTGATCCAGCCTGTGTCCCCAGTGTCCTCTTTCTGCCCTTCCCAGCGGCGCCCTAAGCCGAGGCTCGTACCCCACAGGATCCTTGTCCCTGGCTGGAGGCCTTAATTTCAATACATCCACAGGATTAGTCCGGTTAAGCAGAAGCCAGCCTCATAGGCTGAACTGCGAGATGCCATTATCAACAAAAAAAAGAACAAGTCACTAAAAACATTGTTATGTCAATCAAAATTAACGGCCTCCGCCACTGTTTATTCCAAAAAAACTAAGCATTTAAGTATGTGAGTTATTCAATTTTACAATAAAATTAATTTAAAACAAAATATCATGTCGAAATGACATTTAAAAATCAACTACCACTAAACCGCCCTCTATAAAAATCAATTAAAATCCTCACATTTTCATCCGTTATTACAAAAAAAAAACAGAACAACAAAAGAAACATTCAAAAATCCATTCGCGAAATTGCCAGTCGTAAAAAACAAAGACTAAAATATAAAGGCACAAAAGATTTCTACCTACGACCCAAAACATGACATTAGACTTAATTGCATTGCCTGCCGTACCTAATCAGGGATATGAGGTGGTTTCACAAAGGACTTCCGTTGACACCATTCGCACACAATGTGTGTTGTAAAGTACAATGTACACTGTTTTTCAGGGTGTCAATGTGTGTGAGAGGTATTTGCTCTTTGTTTTTTTTTTTGTTTGGGCAAAGGAAACAGAGCGGTCAATTTTGGCTGTGAGTTTTTACTTTTATCGTCGGTATTGGAAAAATGGTAGAGAAATCTAAACCAACTTGTTTTTTATTAAAGGCTGTTGCTAATCGTCCGCTAAGCGAATGAATAAAAATTCACTAGTCATCCGGCAATAGATCGGTTCCTTAATTCTATGAAAAAATACCTATTAGGGGCGGAGTCAAATTATCCTAGAAGTCTTGCTAGCTGGCATGAGGAGCGTAGGCTGAAGGCCGACGGAGCAACGACGATATTTGTGACCGAAAGTGAGTGTGTAATGTCAAATGCGAGCGTTGCGAGCGCGCGTTGTGGAGTCGTCGCAGCTGATAGAATTATTTTTTAGTTAATTGTTTGTTAGTTGTTGTGTTCTTGACAAAAACAATACAACCACTTTCTGTCACAAATGTCGTCGTCACTCCGCCGGCCTTCGGCTTACGCTCCTCATGCCAGCCAGCAAGACTTTAAGGATAATTTAACTCAGCCCCTAACAGGTATTTTTTTCATAGAATTAAGGAACTGATCTATTATCGGTATAACGGCTACGGCTACTAAATAATAGAATTGACGACGAGACTACTTTAGGTCGTTGTTCATTGTTTGCTCCGGACCGACTGCGACGGTCGCGGGCCTGTGCCTCGCGAGGCCTGTTCGCGGCTCCCTCTGTGCGTACACAAACTGCTCGATATGCGCCCACAACCCAGGCGATGAATCTGCTAAACGCCCTGATTGCTCAGGAGCCGGATTTAGATATGTTCAGGACCAGTTATAAAGCTATGCTTAATTATTCCATTTAGTTTAGTAGTTAGTTTAGTCTTATGTTATTAGTAATAGTTATTATGTTGTGATGTTGGCTTGCTGCACGCTTTGGTGTAAACTGTAAGTGCAGCAAGTATCTATTTAAACAAATAAATAAATAAATAAATAATACATGAAAATTTAAAAATCCGATTAGCGGATCACTAGAAACTTCGTTTTTTAAACTGTAATTGTAAATCTTACTTTTTAGGGTTTCGTACCCGAAGGGTAACCAACAGGACAATATTACTAAGTCTCCGCTGACCGGACTCCACACGGGTGAAACCCTGGACGTAAGCTAGTAAATTAATTATGTGAACTTCAGATGGCCTAGTACAGTACGGAAATTTAATAGAATAAGAGCCCAGTCAACACTAGTTTAGACTTTATCACTGACGTGCGGTCTAGTAGGTACTTAACAGAATTTGGATATTGCTGAGCAGATTATTATTGCTCTTGACATTCTTAAGCAGGTTTACTTATTTCAGTTAAAAGTCAATATGTTAAGCAATGTTTTTATTTGACTGTACATACTGTAGAAAACTAGTCATACAAATCTAATTCAAAGTTCAAGCATAGTAGAAGTTACTAAACTGTGAAAGCGCTTATCGTAAAGGCAGATTATAGATCATAACAATACGGCATACGGCTCAACTTTCAATATTACTCCTACAAAACTTCGAACGAATTCAATAATATCCACATACGTAGGTATATTTGTCAGAAAATTTCCACACAAACACTGAAAGTGTCAAAGAATAAGGAAATTTAATCCATAAGCCATAACTTTTGTTAAAAAGAACACTTTTACAAGGGATCCTCTCCTGCCGTGACTGCGTCAAAAAGTTGATCCTATCTGCCGTCGAGGGTGGAATAACAATGGATGAGGTATATTTTGTGATAGGAGTTCATGGCTAAATAATAACAGACACGGACACTGGGTCGGGTTTTTAGGGTAAGCCGAGCTTGCCTAGGTTGGTCCGTGGATAGGTGACCACCCACTACATATCGTGTTTCCTCCGTGCCTTGGAAACGACGTTAAGCCGTTTGTCCCAGCTATCATTTGTAGGTCTTTAAATGTCGTTACAGGTAGTCAGTGACCCGAAAGTCTGACAAGCAGTCTTACCAATCGTATTACTGGGTTGTGGAGGTCAGATAGGCAGTCACTCCATGTCAAGTACTAGTATTCAGCAGCATCCTTAGACTGGAAGCCGACCCCAACATTCTTGGGAAAAGGCTAGGTGGACGATGAGGTATTTTATGTTAGTTATTTAAATAAGGCCGTAAGTCTAACCAAGGAGTCCCGCGTCCGCGGGCCTGTGGACGGTGAGCTATGGGCTAGCTCGCCGTCCGTCCGTCTTATGGCGACAGGCCGTGTCGACGGCGCGTTCGTGTTCCACGCGCGCCTCAAAGAGAGTCAGCAAACAGGAAGGGGTCCGTAAGCGCCGACGCCTGCCAGGGTTGCGGGACTGTTCGAAAGAGATACCGTGGCCCTGGAACACAAAGGGCAAAGGAAGGACCATGGATGGGTTTTAGTCAGTAAAAGTCTGACACTCCCTCCTGCTCAGCCCAGAGCGGGAGGGGTTATTTGATGATTTCCCAAAATGGAGTCCCGCGTTATTTAGTAACTGGTTTGTAGAGGTCTGATAAGCAGTCTATCTATGTAAAATACTAGTATTCAGTTATGTTACCCATGATCACAAATAAACGATTTGATTTGATTTGTTACCAATATAGTTGGGAATGGGAAAATTTAATGTAATTTATTTGTAGGAATGTTTTTTTGGAATTTATTTGTTGTTTGTGAAATTATGGTTATTTTTATTTGATTATTATAAATATTGTTTGATTGTTAGTTAGTCGTGATTGCGTATTATCATAATTACATTTATTTGAATTTTTAATTTTATTATATAAAATTCAACAATTTAAAATGGAAATAATAATGAACGTTTTTTAATCTAATGTAATTTATTTGTTGATTTTATAATTAGGGTTATTATTTAATTTTTATTTGATTACTATTAATATTTATTGTTATTATTTCATCTTTTGATTTGATTATTGTTTGATTGTGTGGAATAAATAAAGCTTTATTATTATAGTTGGGAAACAGCTAGGCAGATGATGTATGAATTCATGTGTAAATTCTTGAAAAAATTGCACAATTATTAATGGTGTTCAACGGTAAATGTAGCGGTAATTTCAAATTATAAGTGAATTTACACAAACATTTTAACTGTTACCATACCACATCCAAACTCTTCAAAGATCATAGCAGAAGGCGTTTATAAGCTTTTTCATGAAATTGAGTGCGGCACCCTGGTTTAATAATAACGGCTCATCTATTCACCTCCCTAACAATATGACAAACTTTCACACGTACAGCGATCGCAGTTTTTTCAGAAATTTGGGGCCAAAAATTAAGTCTTGGTTTTATTTTGATACGATTTCTTTCAAGGACAAAAATTATGTTAGTTTTTTATTATAATTAAGTATATCGGGCTGTAATTTTGCTGCAACGAGGCTTCTTTTAGATCAGATTCAAATATTTACGTAATTATTTTAAGTAACGGTTAGTAGGGCTTATCCTAATCTTTAAGGTTTAAGTTGTTTTTCTTTTCTATCTCTACATTGTGTTCACATATAGAAGCAACAATATTGTAACCCAAGACTAGGTATTGTAATATCTAACTTCTAACTGAAAAGAGTGTCCATGGAGTTTCTTGCACATTCTTCTCCACGAGATCTACTATTTTCGAATGGGCCACTACTGTCCATTCACAGTTATTATGCCTGTGGCTGGACTGTAGGTAGCTTATTTTTGACAATGCAAAAGTGCCTGTCACGGGCCTATTTGAAATAAATGCTTCGAGTTTGAGTTGAGTTTGAGTTAACTATTTACTTAAAAGCAACTATGTAATAGGGAAAGTGGACATACACTGACCAAATTAGTGAGGTCTTCTAGAAAGGTCAGGTACCAAGTACTCGCAACCAGTGTGAGTGTATGATCAAGTCTATGAACGTGGACGAAGCGAAAGAAGTATTTTTTTATCCTAGCAGGTAGCGTTCTGATTTCTACCCACCCCCATGGAAAATTGTCGTGAGGTTATGCACGTAAAAGGTAAAGTTACATTAAAAACTGCCAAGCGGCTCAATTGGTCTAGTGTTCGTAGGCACGTCTGCTGACCACCGGCACTCCCACCACACACTCCCTCCTGCTCAGCCCAGAGCGGGAGGGGTTATTTGATGATTTCCCATCGGCAAAAAAAAAAAAAAAAAAGGCACGTCTGCTGAGCATGAGGTCATGAGGCCTCATGCTCAGGCCTGACCTGGGTTCGATTCCCAGGTCGGGCAAAGTGGTTTTGGATCAGAAATGTAACAGCCTGGGGTCTGGATTTATGCCCTTTTGATGGCTATAGGCTGGCCCCCTATTACATTGGATTTAAATATAACAAGCGAAATGTGGGTGTACTATTAGATACACCTCTGCCTTACCCTTCCAGGATTACAAGCGTGAAGTCATGTTATGTTTAATTACAATCTCAGTAAGACACCATGCCTAATCCTTATAACGTCGTACCAAAACATACCACGTATCTATGTATATAGATAATAGATATGTGTACAAGTCGACCGCGTCTTAGGTGCATTAAGTACATTACCACATCAAAAGGCATTGCTTTGATTGATGCTATTACCTGTCGCGCTAAGACGACAGAACATTATATAGTGTGACTTATTAAACGAGGGACCTGCTCCTGCTCAAGAAAATGATCAATTCATACGTACTTTTGTACGAACTCATCTTAACCATAAAAGTATAAATGTGAAGATGAAGGACGAAAATTGAAAGGAGTATGCTTAGATGGTTTGGTCATGTGTAGAGGGATGAGTAAACTACAACCAGCAAGAGGTATTTATAATGTAGCATTGAACAACTGTTGTTTTTTTTTAAGTTTTTGTAAAAGTTAGTCCTTTGACCTCTAAAATCTCCGAAGAACTAAAAAGATTCTGAGGTATGACGGGGAGAACAAATGCCTTTGTGCTTCGTTGAAGGTCTTTTAACCACCATTATTATTAATGTTATGAAAACTGCTGAAAAAAAACTTATCATTAGTTTGGCTGTCGCAAGAACGACTGCTTACCGGGAATTTTGTGTAATTTTTTTTTCTACTATTTTCTCTTTGATACCCATAGTTTGGATTAATATTTGGTGAAGTGTCAATAATACTCGAACCTATATCTTGTGATTTAAATACTGGGTGGAAACATCTATGCACGAACGGGTAAACCTCGTGTTCAGTACATCATTCCGAACCTCCCCCCCCACATGGAAACTTTTCATCGGTAATGAACCTTTTGAACACCATTGACACATATACGTGGCAAACAAGCGCATGCTCTGAACGCCAAACGACACAAATATGTGACAAAATGGTAGGCGAAATTGTGGCTTGGCGTGGAGGGCACGCGCGTGCGCCGATTTCTGGCGGATTCTATTTCTGGATTTTCCGAGAGTACCTAGGTACTGGCGTGATTATTATTATTAACAGATATTTTCTTGTTTATTAGAGAATACACTGCTGAGAAATTGGTCCTTCAATATTATGATCATGTCCTTAGTTTCTCCAGTCAGCCTTCTTACATATAATATGGAGTTGTGAAAGCGTGATTGAATGGGTTCAATGACACGTTGCATCTTCGTCATTTGTCTAGCCTTTTCCCAATTACGTTAGGGTCGGCTTCTTGTCAAAACCGATGCAGCTGAATACCAGTATTTTACATGGAGCGACTGCCTATGTGACCTCCACAACCATGTTAGTACTGGGTAATACGATACCCCTTGGTAAGACTGGTGGTCACAGTTTCGGGACACTGACAACCTGTATCAACTGTCAAAGATCTACAATTGACAGCCGGGACCAACGGCTTAACGTGCATTCTGAGGCACGGAGGAAACTCGGTTGAACCGTAAGAATGAAAACTATGTAATTTTAATTTAGTTTTTACAGAACGGCCTCGACTTAAACGGATGGTAACCCATAGCATAATCAGCATACAATGTTCCCACTGCTGGGACACACGGCCTCACGTCTATGAGGGGGAATGGGCTATAATCTACCACGCGGGCCCAATGCGGGTTGGTAGATGTCACATGTCTTCGAATTTTTGGTTCTGGGACATCGGTTTCCTCACGATGATTTCCTTAATCGTTTTTGAGAGCAGTGGTGATGATATAAACTACACAAAGTAATGCGCCTGCCTGGGTTCGAGCCCACGAGCTACCTACTGTTCGTAAGTCGGGGCTGCCACCACCGCTGCTCTTATAAACCTCGGTAAATATTTATTAGCTTTAAATCGACACATTTGAAGACGAACTCTATTCATTACCACTGAAAAGACTAATTTAAATTGAGGAAATAGTAACTGAGCTGTCTTTCCACACTCGTTTTTTCGTTTTGTTAGTCAGAACTATTTGAAACAAGAGCTCAAAAGGAAAACCAGTGAAAAATGCTGACTGGAAAGCGGAACTTGGCAAAACTCCAGATTTTACCAAAAAAGAACGTCTGAAATATATCCACAGTTGAATAAAAACTCTTTTCTGTATCTATTTAACAAGCAGAAAGTTAAACTTTCGCTTTCGTAATTGCTGTTTGAATTTTAAAGTAGGTTCAGGAAAAGAAATACAGCTTCAAACGTTTCTCTGCAAAAATCTACGCAAGCCAAGATTTAAGGTCACCTGGTTTGGTATTTCATAGTTTAAGCAATCACACTTAGCTATATTGTGTGTGAAGGTGCCTAGAATTAGGGTATTCGAGATTTTAAACTATAGGTGGGATCCCGAAGGGGTAGTCGTACGTGTACCAGCAGTTCATCCATTTTTTGCCAGTAATATTTTAGCCTTAAGCAAATGGGGCCGAGCCTATTGCTATCATCGTAATTTTCGTAATTTTAATCATTTCGTTAAGTTGTCTTTATGATCAACGTAAACTTTTAAAAACAAAAAAAAAATCAGTTTTAGACAATCTTGACCAGAATTTCTTAGGTTTATCGATCTTCGGCTTTTGCTTCGGCGATAGGTTGGGGCGATAACCAATGACCTTATGACCTTCGGTCAGACGCTATTAAATATTTTTAGAACTAATACCGCCTGGCCACGAGTTGCACGTTTAAGCGATACTCGTGTGTCAATAGTGTCTGCTGAGAAAGCAAATGAAAGCAATTGCTAAGAGCAAGGCTGCTAAACTATTTTTGAAGAGGGCCAGAAATTTGATTCCGTATCGACCGACGGGCCATCTTGTAATTTTTATATAACACTTACCTAAAGTTATGGCAGATACCCATAGTTTCAACCAGTGTTTCCACTTTAATGATTTCCTTTCCCCACGCATCAATTGAGATTTCCCCTTCTCAGGACTTTTTTCCCCTCAAAAATATTCTGCTATAGTTTTGGCACTAGTAGTAAAAATCTGCTCAACGGTCAGTTATCATTTGGTCACATTATATTATGGTAGTACTATCGATAGCAAAAGTGTCAAAGTGTGTGTTTTGTGTAATTTGACTTCGGTATTATTTATATTTGGCAACGCCACGTAAAAAAAAATAGATAGAAGTGTGTTTTCAGTAACTTTGCATCACACTCAAAATAAGATCATGCGCAAACATCTATTATTTATAGTTATTTACTAGAATGTGAATGTTTTAATTGGAAACGCAAACGATGAAAAATATCTGAAACAAATTTTTTTTTTGGTTAGGCTTTACCTATGATTTCCCTCGATTTCCCCTGTTCATCTCTTTCCCCTTTTTCTTCCCCTCTGGACCCTAATTTCCCCTTAAAAGGGGAATTTCCCCTCATTGTGGAAACACTGGTTTCAACCAATCTGAGGCCGATAGTGAATCAATTCTACATTAAATATGTATGATAAGAAGTGTAAAACAAAGCGGAGAGTTAAAAACACTTCTCTCAGGATCATACGCTTAGCCAAATCTGTTTAGAATCTGAAAAGCAAGATCACTCAAAAAAATTCAGAAAGCTTCGCTAGTCGTGGGACATATTATTATTCAGTTTCAGTAAAAAACTGCTTTCAATAAAGTCAAAGATTTGAAAACTTAAAATTTGTTTTGAAAAAACCATCGCCAGCTGACCTGTTGGCGGGCCAAATCAAAGGCGTTCTGGTCGTTCGCGAGCCTGGGGCTGAGCAGCCTTGGCTTAGAGCATGGGACGAGTTACCGCGACCAAACGCACGATACTTGCACGTGGGAAACAAGTGACGCACGAGCCGCAAGTCGCCTGAGGTCGTAACATGTCGTTCAGCTTGTCTGGATAAGGGTTTATGGGTGGGATTTCCAGGAGAGCTGAGATATTTAAGACTCTAGTATGAAAGAGGAAATACGCTAGAGTATTGCTCAATTGGTAGTCACCTGGAACGCTTTGTCTGAACAGGGTTTTGGCCTAAAATATACCGCCGCAACCATGTTTTAAAAAGAATTGGATCCTCATAATTATCTTCTTTAGATAAGTGCCTGTACCCTGTGTTCACAACCTGTTTATCTGTTAAATTAAAGCTAGGACAACGTTGGCAAAAATTATTAAATTAATCTTAAAATAGGAAAGGGCCCATTATCGAACCTTGTGGTACACCCTTAAATAGGTTTACCTACGTGCTCGTTTTCTTAGAATGCAAATCAAACCGCGGAAAACTAGCGAACGATAAAGCCAGTAATATTTTAGCCTTAGTTAAATCTGCTTTTAAGATTATCTAACATTATGACGTCAGGGCGGTTAGCAAAGTATCTCACAGGTTAGGTAATAAATAGAACAACTTTCAAAGGAATAGTTACTACTTTATAAAAATATGAGAGAGGAAAGTTCTTTATGTGAAGGAGGCGCTTTCTAGGTAGTGCAATATCAAAACTGGCGTGTGTATGATCAGATATAATTATGAATAGGTACAGATGAATCTTAAGGAGCATGTCAAGTTCGTAGCAAGTAGCTTTTTAAGTTCCTGCCTACCCCAATGGGAAAAAGGCGTGAGTCTATGTATACGTAAAATCTCCATGTTAACTGTTTTGTATTTTATATATGTTACCGGTCAAAATCGAGGCCTGAAATCGGGTTTGGCCGGTAACATATAAAACATTTTTTTCTTGCGGCTTCTCTCCCGTTATGTACCACGGGAACGTTTTAAACTTTTAAGTGTACTTATAACACTCGGGGATAATGTAGCTTCCCGTTAGTGAATGAATTTCCTGAATCGGATCAGTAGTTCCGAACATTACACCCAACATACAAACATACAAACAAATCTTACCTCTTTATAATATTAGTACAGGTACCCGAAGAGATTGGCAGGTGTACGGATTCGTATACCCACATTATGCCTCTTAAGTATTATCCTAATAATGGCGAGAACTGTCAATCGAAGACAAATCCAGGTTTCGTATTATAACTCGTTAAAAGTCTACTCGGATGTACAAGAAAAATCTAGCAACAATAAAATATGAAATGAAGCAGTGCTTAGAAAAAAGGAATGTAAACCGTAACGGGTCGACAAAGTTATCACTATTTTGACGCCGCCTGATATAACGGGTCAAAAATGTTTTCACAGTTTTGACCCTGCCTGATAGACATCATTATTTAGGTGACTCTTGACCCAGTTAATATTATTATGAACAGCAACCTTTATCATAAACATTTGATACACCTCACTATTTTCTTATCCCAATTAATTTGAAGTTGTCGCAGCATTTCTTTTTCTTCTCTATATTCTCTTTTAATCGTCATCAAAACAATCAACTTTCTTCACATAGACCATCCATTCTTTCTTTGGTCTTCACGTACTTTTATACCCATCCATATTCATACTCGAAATTTTTCTTACGACATTTTTCTCAATAACTCATTGCAGTCACCATCTTTGATTACAGATTACGTTCTAATTATGGAAAAAAATATAATTAATTCGGAGGTCACTATATCTCGGAACGTGAACACATTTGTGGAGAAGGTCTACCAACCTGTTTTCCACCATGATTCCGAGTAATGAGCAGTCATCTGGCAAACCTTTATACATTTTGTCCACGATATACACCAAAGGGGGGTTTGAATCTTCGGAACTACTGATCCGATTCTGAAAATACTTTCACTAATGGAAAGCGATATTATTCCCAAATATCATAGGGTACATTTAAAACGTTCACGTGGGACGATTTCCGAGTATAATGCAACCGAAGCCGAGACCAAAAGCTAGTATAATATTAAAAGAGGAGCTTGACGCTTATAAGGGATTATTTAATCCTTTGTTATATAGGTCAGATAGGTGGTTGCAGACCATTAAATTTAGTGGTACTCAGGTGCATCCGGTTAGACTGGAAGTGGACCCGTACATACTTGGTTAAAGGCTAGGCAGAAGATTATTTATTTGTTTATCTATGGACAACCAACAAAGCTTATACGAAAAATACATGTTAAACTACTTATATTATTTATATTATTATGAGGCTTTTAGGTGTTAAGTACACTCAGCTTTTGCTTTTTCCGTTTTAACATAGGGTGAGGTTATTGCTATAGACTGAAAATTTTCTGCTAGTAAAATCAATTAAAATACCCCAGAACTGGCGAACTCAGGACCTTACGATGAGCAGTTGTGCTTTCAACCTCAATACTAGAGAGAGTCGTTGGGGGAGACCATTGTTTTCAGGCATAGATCTCACTGTCTTGATTTGCGCCGCCCGTTAAGCGACTTGTCGAAGAATCGTTTTTAATTCTCTTGGTTTTATCCTCAAAGATCCACAGGCAGAATGAGAGGTATGTCACATTTCAGACATGTAAGAAACACCATGACATTTGGTAGGCTAAAAGAATTTCGTTTTTTTTTTAATGTGCGCCAGTATTTTGTAGTCAGATAATAATGGAAAAGAGTGACTTTACATTGCTTTTAAGTAAAAACGAATATAAATGATGGTTCTCTGTTTATCTGATTTCCACGAATTCATTTCCCTTGTCCGGTACCTCGGATTCATTTTGTAGATGTGAAATGGTACATAGGTAGGTATAATGGCTGGAAAAATTAATTCATTGTAAAAGTGAAATTAAAAACCGTAGTTGTTTGAAAGAATTGACTGGAATAATCAAATATTGTATAAAATGTCCGAATATTTTTCTCGTGATTCTATTTGATCAAATTCTTCGATGTTGGTTTAATTTGTGCACACCTAATAATATTCGTTGAGAATTATATTTTAGTATTGTGTTATCTGGTTAATAATGTATGTGAAACCAGCTTTTATGAAAGATTAAAATTATTTTTGTCTTTAATGGAGCCATAATTCATCACGCGGGCGTAGGCTGATAGGTGTCATATTATGTCTTTGAACTTTTGGTTCTAGGACATATACTTTCTCATCGAGTTTGGCTGCTTTTTAATTATTATAATCTATTCTATAATGGGAGTAAAAGGACCCTAACGAAGCCGAAAGGCACTTTTTCTCTCCGTCATTGCGATATTTTTCTTGGTCTGGACCATACCTAGAAACCTTCTAGTTACGGAGATGTTGGAGTTCAAAGTTCCAACTTTTTCACTCGTTTTTTTTATCAGTCATGTTTTTAATGTTATAACTTTACTTTAAATACTTCTATGACCTCTGTACAGGCATCCATCAGCACAACCTTTGAGTGTAAACCGTAATTTTTCACTCCAACAAAAAAACAGTTGTTTCCCAGCAATGATTTTTGCGTTACTTAGTTTATGTACAGAATGCTTGGTCGACGGCTTCATGAAGGGTCGGTTTACACCTTGTATTCGATACAACTCCAAGCAGAATTCAAAGCTATTAATCCTCTAGCGTAAATTGCAAGCTTATCTTGTACATTTGCAGCTTAAATGTATAACTTTGGCTTAGTTCCCAAATTGTTTTAGATAACTTGAGATATCCTAGCAAGTTCAGCAGTCACTTTATTAGCTAAATTTAGTGTCTTTTGTCCTTACACGGTATTATTTAAACTAATTTTAACATAATCTAAATGTTTGTGTGATGAGCATGGACATTTGTTTCCGAGTCATGGATGTTTATATGTATAATAAGTATGTGTTTACAAACAAAAAGTATCTATGTAGTAATATCAAGTATCTGGTGTCCACGACACAAGCCTCGTTGCTTAGTGTGGCACCTAGATGGCGCTGTGTGTAATGTCTAGCGATATTTATTTATTTATTTATCTGCTTGCCCTTGTTGCATGTTACTTGGGGTCAGCGCAAAGTTCTCTTCTATCAACCACCACGCTATCATTTACTCTCCTTTATTTATTTTCATATATATTTTATACAAATATTCCTTTGTAACATAATCTAAAGAAAACATTAAAAAATATTAAAAAATAGTAGGCCACCCGGTATTGGCATCAGGGTCCAAGCTAGATCAGGGCTCCAGAGAGAGGAACCTCTTAACAATACGAGCGCGTCCAGGAGTACCGCTTTCTGATTCAAGCCCTTGATCCAGCTGCCTATCCTCTGGTATTGGTCCTCTTGGCAATTAAACCATTGGTGAACATTGGCGGCACAACTGTAGTTCATATACTCTAATTTTTATTTTTTCTTTCATATAAATATATCGACTAATTTTAGTTGAAATGATGTGAACCTTTATATTACTTGTTTAAACTTTCACGGCTATCTTTCGTCACTACTGTGTCGCAATAATTAACAATCACGGAAGATATCCCTTAAGTGCCAGTTTAGGTTTAGTTTTTTTTCTTTATATTACTTTTTGTCTCAAAAACATACATCTTATCCTAATTTCGTTTCTATTGACGGTCGTCGCAGTAGTCTGCCTCGTTCTAGTCACACAATCTGTCTTTCGTGCTCTTTTAGTCTTATCACCGTCCACATTTGTACTAAAAACTTAAACATGTATCATAATTAACTCGGCCCTTAAACGCAAAAAAAAATACTAAGCCTCTGTTTTTAAATAGTTAATTAAATATAAAATGTAAATGTTAGTAGTAGACATAGAAAACGTAGTTCATTAAATGTAAATTAGGCTGGTTATTTTTTATTTTATTTTCCCTTATTTTCCAGCTAAAATATTACTATGTTTTATCTAAAAAAATATATTATATTTAGGTACTAGCATTTAGGTCCTTGTGATGTAATTAATTTACTTCTTTAAGCTGAGTCAAATCTAATAAGAAGTGTGAAAATAAAATTTACCGATTCGTATTCCTACAAGAGTTTTTGTGGATCTGTTACTAGGCTGAAGCGGGATATATGAGGATCAAAGTAATTACAATACTGTTACAATGACTAGAAAACAGAGAAGAATTAACATGATGAGTCATCCGTTCCGTGTTTTCTTAGATTTCAACTTTTTTTTTTTTCTTTATTTGCACGAAATATGGTGGTAACATTATGGTTTTACAAATAAAAAGGTTTCTCATATTTCGCTTACTTCTGTCAGCATGCAAACTTAAAATTAAATTAAATACCTAGTACAATGTACTTTGAATTTAGGTACCTATTATTATTTACAAATATAATTAACATAAAACATTATCTTTTGCAATAATATTTTGAGAATTGTTGGTAGGTAATATATACTGCTTAACTTGAAATAAATTTTAGTACAAAATCAGTGCCTAGGACATCTGCAATTTGTTATGAATCACCGTAAAATAAAACAAGTGCAAAATAAAAAAAAAACTGCATATTTACTTAATTCTTAATTATCAGGGCATAGTTCTTGCTAATAGCAGCGCTAAGTAAGTACCTACCGAACTTCTGAGGGCACCTCATTATTTTAAGTTTATACTAAATAAAAAAAGTAATATTAAGTAATTAATAAGAACTGAAAGGTAGTTGTGTTTTAAAATTAAAGAGCAAATAGATCATTGTAGAATAATCGGATGGTAGAACTAGTAAATGGTGGTTAGTAAGGTATTGATTTTAAAATTATTTTTTAATTTATCTGGAAAAATGCTAAAACAGTTTCAGTAATGTTAAAGTTAGTAGATTGAACTATAGTCATATAGTCATGAACTCGAGATAATTATTAAGATCGCCTGTTTACGTAGAGATAATGTTAGGTAGTTATATGATATCTACTCTTTAAGCATATAAATTATTGATTTTGTAAAACAAATATATTTCAAACTTTAAAAAATATAAAATTCTATAATTCACGGTTACCTACTGATTAAACGTCTTTATTGCACTTTCCATGACGGCAGTTGCATAAAAACAAAAATAAAAAGTATTTAAATACACTTATAATTATTTTTATCACATAAATGACGATCCTTTGACAATATTTTTTTCTTAATATCTTTCCTTGTTTTCAAGGTTAACCTGAGAGCTTCTCATTTCAAAAATGAATGCGCAAAAAGACGCCACAAAAACATCTCAAAGGACGAAAACTGCATTAAACAAGTCAAAACACTTACCTCAAAACAAAATCTTCACCAATCACTCATAATACACTGGAAAAAAATAAAAAAATGGCCACACACACAGACAGTAATCACTAACGTAACGACGAAAAGTTTTCCGCGTTCACCGACGAGCGACAAAACCTCCTCCCCATACGTCCGTACTCGCGAAAGCTCGCGGTCAACTGACTGTATTCCTCGACTGCCAGTCTCCACTTTCATGAAATGAACTGAAACTCTCATTACCGTCACACAATGACGTATACAACCTTATCCCTCACGCTATGTTGAGTTCTATAGGGATTTGTTAAGGTAGAAAATTGTATGGCAAAAAAATTGTTTTCGAAGTCCTCGGCTGTTTGTTTGGGAGGGTCGCAAGGCGGGAATGAGTGTGTCGAAAAAAAAATAAGCCAACCACGTCTCAGTGAGTTAAGGCTTCAGGGGCGGGTTTCCACTGAATATCTTTAATTAAAAGTCCAACTTTCCTTGGTTCGGCGTTGTAATGAATTGAAGTTGGATGGAGAAAAATTCTGGTTGATAGTAGGATGTGACTATGCTGTTTAGTAGGAAAAGCCTGCGGTAATTTTGAGGGTATATGATGAAAGGAAAATTAATTAAGTCTGAGTAGATTTTGCGATGCAACGCTTTGAAATGCAGGCAGTGTTTGTGCGTTAAATTATGTTGAATATTACGGACATTTATAGTGAGCTGGATAAAATGTGGACGTTCAATAGCGAGATATTATACGTGGTCAAATTGTATGTGATTTCAGTGGATCTTTATTTGAATTTACGCTTCGCTGACAGTGATTAGTTAAATAGACACGATATGTTGTATTTTGACTTGAATATGTGGGAAATTCATGTCATGTTATTTGACTATATTTATACCTTCGTTTATGTCGATAATTAGCATTTGCTCGCGGCTTCGCTCCCGTTAAGTACGGAAATTAACCCATGAGGAAGTTTTAAATGTAGCCTATGACACTCGAGGATAATGCAGCTTCCCTTTCGTAAATTTTCTGAATCAGATCAGTAGTTCCGAAGATTACCCTCTACATACAAAATTACAAAAAAAAACCTGTTTATAATATTAGTTTAGATTATTTCATTTGCATTACCAAATTAACATCGTTAGAAAAATTATAATTATAAACTCAGAGTAAATGATAAGTTAAAAATTTCGGGACTAAAATATTATTAGTGTCAAGCAATTTCTACTTCTAGCATTTATCGTATAAAAGAAGGTAGCAGATATAAGAATGTAATCTATTATATAAAGTTTACAAGAAAACTAGGGCTCAGAGAACAATGTACAATAGTTTCAAATTTCGATTATGACAACATCATTAAGAGTTTGAGTTTGAGTTTGAGTTTAAGCTCCCATGTCTGTATGTATCTTATAAACATAACTTATTTACCAATCCTAGTAAAACAATGAAAATATTAACAAGCCGGACAATGCTTCGAAAAGACAAAAAAAAATCGTTTCGAATACAAATTCCTAAAATGGCATCCAGTCCTCAGACAAACTAAAACTTCAGCAAAAAAAAACACCAACAAAAAAGCTTTTATTTTGATTACCATCAACTCTATCTGAAATCAATCTTCTCAAATCAGATTTTGATGCGTTCAAAGGCTGAAACAAGAAAGGACAGCCATCTCTTTCTTATATAGGCGTGGTTTAAATCTCGCGCATGCCCAGATGCCTCAATCTTAAGAATAAGATTCTTGATTTTTTGCCTCTAGTGCGATAATACATTAGATATATACAATGGGTATACATAAAAGTTGTATTTACTTTGTATGTTTCTCGTGTGCTCCAAAGAATGTATAAATTTGTGCCTTTCAAGACGAATCTTCGGTTTTCTTTGGATGTTCTTAATGTTGAGTATGAGATGGATGAGTGTTGCGTAAGTATTACGCAAGTCTGATATAACACTAAAATAATGTATTATTCCCTAGACATTAGTCGTAGGTACCTACTTATTTCCTAACTACATATGTTGGTGTACCGGTTTCCAGTCTAATCCGAGGCAGCTGAATACCAGTATTTCACG
The DNA here is from genome assembly GCA_947578425.1 of Eugnorisma glareosa. Classification (NCBI taxonomy): domain Eukaryota; kingdom Metazoa; phylum Arthropoda; class Insecta; order Lepidoptera; family Noctuidae; genus Eugnorisma; species Eugnorisma glareosa. The sequence continues at coordinate 8,454,624 of OX387960.1, read as the reverse complement.
TGGAAGGACTGCCTATCTGACCTCCACAACCCAGTTAGTACTGGGTAATACGATACCCATTACTAAAACTGGTTGTCAATTTTTCGGGCTACTGACTACCTGTAACGACTGTCAAACATCTACAAATGACAGCCGGGACTCACGGCTTAACGTGCTTTCCGAGGCACGGAGGAAACTTGATATATAATGGGCGGTCACCCATCCACGGACTAACCTAGGCAAGCGCGGCTTAACCTAAAGATCGACCCTAGCGGCTGTGTTTAACCACGAGCTCCACCACATTCTATCCACAGATAAGCTAGTAAAATTCTGAAGGTATGTAGGCCTATAGTAATGTCAGTTAGGTTTAACTTAAGTCTTCAAGTCAGGCTGATAAAGATACTCGAAATCTGAACTCATCATCTAGCTAGCCTTCACCAAATTGTGTCGGGGTCAGCTTCCAGTCTAACTGGATGCAGCTGAATACCAGTATTTTGCAAGGAGCGACTGCTTATCTACTACAGATGGGTGCATGATCTATCATCATCTTCATTTCAGCCGAAAGACGTCCACTGCTGGACATGGGCCTCCCCCAAGTGTCGCCACATTGACCGGTCCCGTGCTACTCGCACCCATCGGTCCACATAGTGGGAGGCTTTCCAACAGTTCCAACGAAACGTCTTCCGGTTCGCGGTCGCCACTCCACAACTTTTCGGCCCCATCGGCCGTTTTGCGAGCAATGTGCCATGCCCACTGCCACATAAGTTTGGCAATTACACGAACATGATCTATAAAAAGGATATTTCTTCAATCTTTCTTTTTCGCCATTGGGCGAAACTTGATTGACTGATTTTGACTGCTTATTTGATCTCCACAGCCCACTTACCGGGTGCTAATTTAACTGTTGAAATCATTTTCTTATCAAGCATACATTTTATTAACGCAGATTCAGTTTTATACTGCCCCGTTGGTCTAGTGATCGTAATCGTGACTGCTGAGCATGAGGTCCTGGGTTCGATTCCTGAGTGGGGCAAATTGTTATTGAATTTTTCCATCAGGAATTTCTCAGTAGCTACCACGGAGTCTGGATTAGGCTCGCCCTCTATTACACGGGACTTAAATATAACTGGCAAAATGTGGGTGTACTATCAGGTACACCTCTGCCAACTCTCCAGAGATTACCGGCGTGATGTTTATGTTATTCGCATTTATATACAGTTAGTTAGTGTAATAACTAGTCTTATCACGTACGAGGTCAAGGGTTGGTCTAAATATACAACTAACCCACAAACATGCGTACCTAATCAAACAAAAACATCTTTGGAGGGAACAGTAGATACGCACAAAGTTGTATTTAAATGTAGAATTGTACAACTAATTAGACGATATTTTTTGTCTGATTTTTTGATACTATGCTCTTACTAATAACTTGGTAATTTCAAAACAAACCGCTGAAGTTTTTAAATTAAATCTGTTTAAAACTAGAAAACGGCCAAAAAGGTTTCCGTAGCACCAAACAGTATAATAAAAATATTTTGAAGGCTCATTCAGTTGTACGGCGCTACTGGCCTGCACTTTCCCAGAGTTCAATTTCTTGGCAGTACCGGTCTTAGGTTCTTCTTCTCTCTTATAAATGAAGAAAAAGAGAGAAATTGTGTATTCTGCACAAATAAAACGCACATTTCATACTAAAGTCAAAAGCCCAGTCTTCAATTGAAATGAAAAAAAGAACACGAATTTTAAAATCATAGATCATGCCGTGAATAAAATATTAGCCAATTTATCAAGATGGTGGAGAGCATTAATAAATAATGAATATGTTTATTTCTAATCACAAACGTTACAGTGACCTATTAATCCCAATGTACAAGGTAAACACTTATGAAAGACTAGTGGCTGACACAGGTATGAACACAGGTATTGTATGCCTATTGCATACAATACCTGTGTTGCGGGTTACTATCAGGCCCCCCAAGACTTACATACAGGTACACAAACTAAATTTAGATTATTATTGGTAGCCTAGTGGAAATACTGGCGAGCTTTACTCGCTTAATCAATAAAATAAATAAATCATTCTTCATCTTCAGGCCTTTCCTCTACGAGAGGTAAAAAATCGTGGACTAAAAAATCTGTAAATCATGACGTAAGCCCAGTGCGCATTGGTAGATATCACCTGTCTTCGAATCTTTGGCTATAGGCCATAACAGTTTCCATACAATGTTTTCCTTGACGGTTTTGAGAGCAGTGGTTTTGAAACAAATAGTTCCTGTTTGGGTTCTAAACCACGACCAGTGACAGTTTTAAGAAGGGCCCATGCTATATTGTTCAAGTGTACATATTTAAAAATACCACGTTTTACTTACTTCTGAAGTCCTAGTTATGAAATGGGGTAACCATGGAGTTTCTTGCCGGTTCTTCTCCATAGGAAACGACCAACCCGAACCTTACACCTTTTTCTCGACGTTTTATAAGTGCCCATGTAAGTGAATTCAAGTATTTTGATTTTAGCACGAACGCGTGGTGTAAACGTAACGTAAAAACAGATCTTTGAATTGAAAATATGTACATCTAATTTATGCCCGCTGCGTCCCTCGCGTGAAGTTCGGTAACTGTCCCACGGGATCACACTGCGGGCATAAAAAGAATACCCTATGTTAATCCCGGTTAGAAGTTATCTATGTGGCAAATTTCATTTAAATCCGTTCTGTAGTTTTCGCATGCAAGAGTAACAAACTTCTATCCATCCATCAAACCTCACAAACTTTCGCAGTTATAATGTTATAGTAAGATTATCCGATAGTATTGTAGTTAAATTGTTTGCTACAAGCACACTCAGTATAATCCAAAGATATAAATAAATTCTTAAAATTATGAAAATATTATATCGTCGTTTAAGTTTGAACACCGCGTAAGTCAAAAATAGCAACTTTACAAGAGATTGAAACAACTGCATTTTTGTACCATGTAAAAGTACAATACCATTTAATAATTTGTGTTCACTTCAAATTAGATAGAGACGTTGCTTGTTTCTGTGATTGGCTGAAACAACGCATCTTTCGATTTTCTAGCAAACGGCATCAAAAATCAAAACCGTTAAAAACGACTTACGTGATGTTAGAACTTCAACGACGATATGTGAAACGAGTATTTTTATTAAAATCGACATATTTACGTCACTTTTATACCGCGCACTCGTGCTTCTGGCTGCAGTCGCTACTCCTAAGCACGAGGTCTTCTGTTTGATAAAGTGTTATTCGTTATTTCTATCATGAATACCAGCCAGAAATATGTAGTCTCGGGGTTCCCCGAACGAGCTCTGCTAAACACGGTGAATTTTTTAAGTGGGCGTGGATGGCCAAATCTGAAACTATGAGGAATAGAGAAAAATACTCAAAGGAGTCTCGAGCCCGATTTTTATGAAAACTAAAACTGCATCATTCGATTTTTGAAAAATCAATATTCCTAGCCAGGAATCGAACCCATTGATTTTGAAAAAAATACACATACTGTATTATTACAGCATTCGATAGTCTCGCTAATTCAAATTCAAAATCATTGATTTCAACCCATTTAAGATCATATTCATACATTTGAAATAAAAATTACATTCGTAAAAAAATAAAATTTCAGTCACAATCAGCATAAACAAAAATCATCAATTATATAATATTAATTAAATTTCCAAAATCATAATGCTAATGACTAAATTAAAAATTAACAATTAAAAAATAAAAATTCCAATCACAATAACTACCATTTACAAAAATAATTAATTAAATAATACAAATTAAAATTCCAAAATTACAATGTCAATGACGAATAAAACGCCTGCCTCTGTAATGTTCTTGATTGATGAATGATGACATAACCAGTTCAAAATAAAAGTCGTAGCAGTCTACGCCGTAGCACTTTCTGAAGTAGCACTTGTGGACGCGTAGCGCTACACGACCACCCGTCGTGAACGGTTTCATCGTAGAGGCATCTACATAACACATCAAAAATGTGAAAGTTTGTGAGGATTTATTAATTTTTGTTACTCTTTACGCAAAAACTACTGCACACAAATAGTTTATAACCTGGATTAACACATAGGATACTTTTTATTCCAATAGTATGATCTCTTTGGACAATTATCGAAATCTACGCGGGCGAAACCGCGGGTATAAGCTAGTTGCATATAAGTATTTTTTTTTTAATATGATATGATGTGTGTGTTTAATTTACTAATAGTGAATCCGCTAGGCATAAATTCAGTCATTAATTTTATCCAATTGAACATTATTAACTACATAATGGGAAATCATGATCAGAATTTTAATACGCGGCAATTAAAACAACTAACAGTATTTGTTGAATTCAGTCAGAGTGGTTTTAGGTTTAAGCACTACCATACCATACCATGCCACACCATACCACAGCATACAGCGTGTACCAGAAAGGTTTGGTCATGTTTGAGGGTCTGATACAGACCATCAAACTGAACAACTTTCTACATGGGACCACCATCTAAATCGCGAAAAATAAACATCTGTCCAGTACAAAATTTTAACACATAGCTCGACCCAAATGTCCCAAATATACCATAATGTTCCATATTGAAAAAACAGATTTTTTCTTTTCGGGAAAAAATCTTTACTTTGCACTGTTCATTTCGAACTAAGATTTCAGATGATAATGCAACGAAACGTCTGAAGTAAATAATTTTAACTAACCTTTGGACAACACTGCATGTATGCTGGAAAAACGTGCTAAAAGTTGGTCTATCAAGTGGTCTTACCATAGTATTATTAGAAATAAATTAATAAAGCTACAAAATTATTTTTAAGCTGTCAAGCCAAGCATAAGAAGCATGTAAGTACCAAAACTCCCTTGTCTCACACCAATAAAACGAGAACGAATCCAGAAGAATTCTCAGTGTATTTCGTTAGACGTAAACGTGACACGTCCGCTCATCGCGGAGTACGGTCACGGACTGGCGCGCTCTTGCACAATTCTGCCGCGACACGCTAGGTGGCGCTGTCAATTTGTGCTGCGGAGACGTTTTGGCGCCCATCGTGGGACACGAAGTTTTATTGTGTATATTATGCAAATGTATCTTGAATACGTTTGTCGGTCACGTCTGATGCAACTGAATGTGTGAGGTAAATTTTATTACGAAATTGAATGGAAATATATGAAAAATCCTTCACAGTAGGTTGTAATCTTAAGATATTGGATGTCTACTATTGCAATAATTTTATTGATGACACCTACTAACATATTTTACATCAAAATATGACACTATTATATTATACGTTATCGTTTTAAGTTATGTTCTAATTTGGATTGTTAATTAATTTGTGCAACGGACGAATTTAAAATTACTTGACGCTTGTACAACATCCTACCTTTTTATACATATTTGTACGCTGCTTAGACAAAACGTGAATTTTACATAATTTGATGTAACATCTTGCATCCCATGTGTATGTGTATACTCATGTTTTGAACAAATACAATTAGTCTTATCTTTATGGAAAATAGATAATTCATTAATAAAGTTATTGGACAATTAGTCTTATCTTTATGGAAAATAGATAATTCATTAATAAAGTTATTGGAGCATAAATATTTAAAATAATAACTAAAAAAATATATTTACACTAATCAAGTATTACATTTATTAATTAAAATAACCTAAAGTAAATAGCCTAGCAACAAACTTAAAAAATGGCGTCAAAAAACTCCTCCTCAACGCTAAAAATTAATTAAAATCATTAATTATAAATTAAATGTTATTCGTTTTAAAAAATATGTAGGAACAGATACAACATTAGAAACAGCAAAATACCAAAAATACAACTGAACTGACACCAATCAACGAACCCCAAAACCGTATCAAAGTCACAAAGATATAAAACTACGAGCGATACAGCGTTTAGCATCAAAGGTCTACCCTGGGGAGCCGCGGTTAGCCGGCGATTAAAGCCGAAAGCCGAAAGCCTGCAACCATTTGATGTATTCATCCCCCTGAAGCTGCGAAGTGAGATAAAAGTACGGGGTTAATACACCCCCGGGATCGACGAGTAAGTGATTCGGCGTTCGATTTTAAAATTTATTTTCGAAAGCGTTTCAATTTTGTAAGTGTGGTTTTTATTTCGATTAGTTTCGTTGTTGGTGTTCTTTGGATGGGTTTTGGCAAAATGTGCTGGGATTATTTTGTGAAGTCTTAATAGCTGATATCCTGTATTTGTCATCATCAATCTCCTTCCCTTATCCCAACTTACTTGGGGTCGGCGCAGCATGTCTTCTTCTTCCATACTTCTCTATTACTCGTCATCTCACCAGACACCTCCTTTCTTGCCATATCATCCTTCACACAGTCCATCCATCGTTTCTGTGGTCTTCCTCTACTCTTAAGAATACTTATTAGCATAAAAGACTAAAATATTATAGTGAAAACTATTCAGACACGGTCTCGATTTCAAAACTGAGCAAATCAGGTTCAGGGCAATTTTGAATAGGGATGATTAAAGGTTTCTTTTTTTTTCGGATGGGTAATCATCAAATAACCCCTCCCGCTCTGGGCTGAGCAGGAGGGAGTGTCAGACTTTTACCGACTAAAACCCATCCATGTTCCTTCCTTTGCCCTTTGTGTTCCAGGGCCGCGGTATCTCTTTCGAACAGTCCCGCAACCCTGGCAGTCATCGGTCCTTACGGACCCCTTCCTGTTTGCTGACTCTCTTTGAGGCGCGCGTGGAACACGAACGCGCCGTCGACACGGCCTGTCGTCATAAGACGGACGGACGGCGAGCTAGCCCATAGCTCACCGTCCACAGGCCATGATTAAAGGATGGCGGCATCTTTTTAAAATACGATTTTAATATGTCATGCAAGCCAGGTCTCAAGTCACGAATCTTAAACTTTATACTTAAATAACTTTGAGTAACATAAACAACATAACATTACGCTTGTAATCTCAGTAGGGTTAGGCAGAGGTGTACATAAGAGAGGAGGTGAAGAGGTGTAGATGTGGAGGAGAGGAGGTGTACACCCACATTTCGCCAGTTATGTTCAGATCCCGTCTATTAGTGGGCCACTCTATTAACAATAACCGGGCACAAATACAGACTCTGTGGCAGCTACTGAGAAAATCCTAATGGAAAAACCCAAGAATTCTTTTCCCGACCCGGGAATCGAACCCAGGACCTCGTACTCAGCAGTCGCGCTTGGGACCACTAGACCAACGAGGCACAAACTAACTCGGCGAACATTGAGTATTATAAAAAACATGTATTTTTAATTAGGTTTACAATATTATTCGCTTATAGAGAGTAAAACCAAAAAACATCCCTAACATAATAAACGCGTGATGCCAAATATTCCCACTAAAACAGCTTATCAAACAAAATACTGTAATTTGCCCCAACTAAAACTTTCAACTAATTGAATTGGAAGTGAACTTCTAGTTAAGGTGAAAGCGACGTCGCCGTACCGCCCGAGGCAGTCGCGTCGCGACGCCATGTCGCCTGGAAACTTTGAAAAATTCCCGACTAGTTTGTTTCACTGTAACTTAATAAAAACTACCGTCGGGCTCACTGAAGTTAAGAATTAAGTTTGAGAAACATTGCCTTGTGGAGGCGGAGGTATTTTGTCATATTTTTATTAAGATGGTACGGTGTAGGATAAACTGTGATGGTCTGCTTTGTAAGTTGATTTTTCTTTGATTTTGTGAATGGTGTTGGTTATGTTATGGGTTCCGTAAAAGGGTAAGTGTGTGTATTGGCTCTGTTTTTATAGGTGAAAAGTGTTTTTGTTGAAGAAAATTACTGACTTTTCCAAACTTGGATGTTCGTTTCATTTTCGTATTCGCTGGTAAAAATGGATTGGTTAATATTTTGGTTCATAGAAGCTAATAAAATGATAACATTAACATTTGTTTTAATGTAAGGAACCTTAACCCTGAAGCAATTACATAAAACTCAAGGATGTATAACTAATTAGCCTCCAAATAACACTAATCAAGATTACAAACGAATCTGGGAAGCCAAACAGTCCCCGAAATTCGTCTCAAATGTAAATTATGCAAACAGTTCCCCGCAATATTCTCGTTTTCGACAATATATTTAGCATTTGAAATAGAGTTGTAACGGAATAAATGGTTGTCGCAGCACGTCCGCTCGCTTCGCACTCAACTCACGAACTGATTTGAATTTGGAATTTCCTTCGCTCGGTTGGCGCCGCCGTCGATGTTTAGCTTTTTTCGTATTAAAAATTGTTTTATTCATTTTTATCGTTTTGGATATTGGCTTTTTTGCTATACCGTGCACTTTTAAGCGAAATTTGTGAAATAAACTATCTAGCTAGTATTTTTGTTTTGTACAGTGCCATTATCAATGAGTTGTAGATATGTGTAGTCTGTAAGTGATGATAAGTGAGTCTCTAGGGTTCCGTACTTCAATCGGCAAAACGAAACCATTATAGAACCACGTTGTTATCCGTCTGTCTGTCTGTCAAGACCCTTTTTCTCAGGAATGCGTGGCGGTATCAAGCTGAAATTAATACCAAATACTCGTCTCTGCTACTCCTTGGAGCAATAAAAAAATCAAACTAGTAAAAAAAAGTCAACTCGATCAAAAGATATGACTGTTTATGTGGCATATTATACAATTTCATAAGGGAATCAAAACCTATATCTGGTACTTCCCTTTGACCTAGAATCATGAAATTTGGCAAAAAGCAAGGCCTTACAGCACAGATAAAAAAAAAAGAAGTTGAAAATTAAAGGGTGTCCCCATACATACAAAGTTGACGCCAATTAAGATATTTTTTGTTTTCGAAATAATGGTACGGAACTCTTCGTGCGCGAGTCCGACTTCGCACTTCACACTCGGCCGGTTTTTTTAAGTATCTAACCACTGAAAGCATGTTATATGTACTAATAAGTTTATCAACACCCTCCAGCACTTATCCCGATTTATTTGGGGTCTTCTTCTTCCATACATCTTTCTGTATTAGTTATCTCTACTTCTTACTCATGAGTCACTCCCTTCCTAGCCACATTACCTCTCACACAGTCCATCCATCGATCCTTTGATATGTTCCTACTCTTAGAGCCATTCACAACTCAAAACGGTTCTCGCGACATTTTTTATATTCATACCATCACGCCTGTAATCCCCAAAGGGCTAGGCAGAGGTGTTACAAGTAATAGTACCTGTACCCCCATTATGCCAGTTACTGTAATAGGGGGCGAGCCTATTACAATCAACCGGGACACAGATCCAGACTCCGTCACTGCTACTCAAACATGCCCGATGGAAAATTCCAATAACACTTTTCCCGACCCGGGAATCGAACCCAGGACCCAGGGTCACTAGACCAACGAGGCAGGCTTTTAAAATTTTTCTCATTCCTAAATTTTAACAGTTATTTAAGTTTATAATACCTATAACACTTTTAAAGATACTCTTAGCCACTAAATCCGAAAAAACCGACTTCAAATACACAAAAACGTGAAAAATTACTAAAGTTATTTTTCACTTTTTTGTGTTTTTGAAGTCGGTTTTATTTTTTGCAAAAAAGTTTCTTTATTTTTCCATGTTTAGTCGTAATATCCTATACAAATATTTGATATGCATTTATTTTTCATGGTAATAGGCTTATCCCTAATAAAATGGAACATAACATACCTAACTGTCAAAATGTGGGTGTACACATCTGCATAACCCCTCAGAGCAAGGCGTGATGTTATTTTATGATGTTGTGTAAACAATAAACATCAAAGCGATTGCAGCAATCACGACAGATTTGCTGTATATTATTGAAGAGTTCCGTTCCATATCTCCGAAGTCCACGATCAGATCATGACAAAACTTATTGGACCTTGAGATTATACTCTTTCAAACAAAAAAATAATTTTCAAAATCGGTTCAGGTGTCATCGAGTAAAAGGTGATCATACATAAAAAAAAAAAAATACTAAAGAAAAAGATTCCGACGAATTGAGAACCACTCCTCCTTTTTTGAAGTCAGTTAAAAAGAAATCGCACTAATCTCAACAGTCTTGTTTACCTACTTAGAAACGCTAAGCAGCTTTCGCGTGGAATGCTAATGTTTACCGCAGTCGTCCAAATTAAAGGAAAAAGCACCTACAGTTTCAAGACAAGTTTTGAACGAATTCCAACCTTGTGCAGGATAATTTAAGGTGTGAATAATGTTGTGCTTTGTAATGTAAACTGTCTGATGAAGTCAAGAGTAATGGAGTGTTTCAACGTTTTGTTCTTCCGTTTGGTGTTTGACTGTAAGAGATTTGCGATCAAGTTTTATCCGATTTTAAAATTTACACATTTCGTCTTATTTTTCTGTTTGTTTTATTTATTTTTGTGGATTCGGGGGGATCCCAATGTTTGGTGCAAATACTGGTGGTCATAACAACATTTGCTGTTGTTCAAGCGTTTATTCTGTGTATCATCTGCCTAGCCTTTTTCCCAACTATCTTGGGGTCGGCTTTCAATCTAACCAGATGCAGCTGAATACCAGTATTTTACATGGAGCGACTGCCTATCTGACCTCCACAGCCCAATTAGTAATAGGTAATACGACATCCCTTGGTAAGACTGGTTGTCAGACTTTCGGACTTCACTGGCTACCTGTTACGACTGTCAAAGATCTATAAATGACAACCGGAACTTGAAAGAAATAAAAAGTATTTATCAGGCTCACACAGGACAATACAAAAAATGGTTGACATAACATTAAAACAATTTTTTTTTAAATGTTTACATTAGTAAAAGAAAAGAAGTGAAATAGGACCTGTGTGAGGCCAAAAGGCCCCTATCTCAGCATGGTGCTGTAACTTTTTTTTAACTAAAAAAAAAGTCACAGCGCTGGTATTCTGATAAGGCCCAAAGTGATGCTAAGGTCAGATACGAATATAAATTTAAATAAAAAATAAAGTGTACAACGAATAAACAAATATAAATATGTAATCTTGTATAAGAAATTTGAACTTTATTACTTTCGTCTATTCTGTGTAAGACGAAATGTAAAAGTGGACGAAGCAAAAGGATTAAGGCGTGAGTATATGGGGTGGACCGTGGAAGGGATGCTGACGCGAAAGTCCATACCATGAATTCAGTACATCATTCTTAGCTCCCCCTTATAGAAATTAAGCATCGGTTATTTAAAAAACCAGCTGTTTCCTATAAATGTGGAACAGCTGATTTTTTTTAAATAACCGATGACGAAGACGAACAGACGGATGGACGAAGTTCAAAACGTAAACACTGTTTTCTCTTGTCCTACGGAATAATAAATAACATAACTTTTTTTTTTTAATTTAGAGCTTTAACCTAAAAAAATCACACAAACTTGTTTAAAATAATTGAAAGCGAACCTTGCCTTTTCGAATCACAAATGAGAACTACCTCTTATTCTCGTGCTCATAATTCAAAACATTTCACTCGCTCGTTAGCCAGCAAATACATGCAAAAATACATAATTTGCTTTCAAGATGGTGTACAACAATTCTTAGCAGAAAAACCATGGCAGCAAGATCTTCCCTGCCCCTAACTTTTGTATACAGAATAGCAGCTTGAAGGGAGGTTTGGAGATGGGTCAGGGGTCTTGATAAAATGGTTACATTATAAATAATGACGGTTCTGTATGGCCCTTGCCATCCGTCATGCGCTATAAACGATTCGCTCATTACGCCCACTTTGTACATCATAAGATTAAGTTTTCTTGCTTTTTTCATATTTTTTTCTTAGAAGCGGGTTCTCTTGTTGTAAAAGGGAAAGCTAAGCCGCGTATGGCAGGGTCAGTCAGAGGATGGGTAAGCTCCATAAGTGTCTTAAATATTCAACATTCAGGGGCTTCATTAAAGTATCTTTTATCTTTTTGGCGTGTTACTTTATTGTCATCCCACAAAGACATTCTAAATGACCATTAGAGATGCCAATTACTCAGTGACACCTATGCAATATAATTGACATAATTGCATAGTTAGACACGTCACACTTTTACTGACAGTGTAGCCAGTTGGCTCTTGCTAGTAAAGATCTAGTTAGCGTTGGCCCATCTATAAGTGTAACATAAAAGCAAAACCTCTCGTGTGGTCTTTCGGACCATGAAAATAAACAACTTTTGTTCTACGAGTTCTTGAAATTCGCAACAAAATATAATGGATCTTCTTTATGAACCGACTTGATCAACTGATCAACATGAATGGTAAAACTAAAAAAAAATATGAATTTTGAAAAGTAATAGAACAAAAGTTGTTCCATTTTATGATCTGAGACACCACACGATAAGTGTTGCGTTTATTATTGTTACACCCTGTATCTGTAAAAATCTCTAAATGTCGTTCAATAACAAAAAATCGGCCAAGCGCGAGTCGGACTCGCGCACGAAGGGTTCCTTACTATCTAAAAAAAATATATATATTTTTATTGGCGTCAACTATGTATGTATGGGGACACCCTTTAATTTTCAACTTTTTTTTTATCTTTTGGAATTTTTCCTTTATTTGTGCTCTAAAGCCTTGCTTTTTGCCAAATTTCATGATTCTAGGTCAAAGGGAAGTACCAGATATAGGTTTTGATTTCCTTATGAAATTGCATAATATGTGACATAAACCGTCATATGTTTTGATCGCGTTGACTTACAAGTTTGATTTGTTTTATTGCTCCATGGGGTAGTAGACTGGAGTATTTGGTATTAATTTCAGCTTGATACCGCCACACATTCCTGAGAAAAAGGGTCTTGACAGACAGGCTGACGGACAACAAAGTGATCATATAAGGGTTCCGTTTTGCCGATTGAGGTAGGCAACCCTAAAAATGACAAGAGAGATGTCTCATATTTCTAAGTAAGAAAATTGTAGCTAGGGCTGCACCAATCACAAAACAGAAAGCAATATAATAGAAATATGTGAGTGCAGCTCTGTGTTACCCAAGTTTAGAACTGAACTCATCGGGGGCTGCTCCGACTGAGACATGTTCCGACCGACTGGATGTTAGATAACTATCTCTAAAATCTAGATGTGGCCCTGGCCAGGGAAAATAATTTTAATATTTTACCTTGCAACACGGTTGAATTGGAGTTGTATTATGTGTAATTTATTTTAGTACATCGACTCTTAAAACGGTGAAGGAATCGTGAGGAAACCGGCATGTCCGAGAACTGAATCCGAATGGAGACCATCCTTCATCCAACATTCCACTATGCATCTCAGTCACAGAGAGCAGTAGACTTGTGTCGCAGCTATTATATACTATATATAGCTATTATATAGGCTGATTATGATGAAGAGGAGCTCGTGGCCAAATAATAACAGCCGCTCAGGTCGATCTTTAGGTTAAGTCGCTCTTGCTTAGGTTGGTCTGTGGATGGGTTACCACCCATTTCATACCAACTTTCCTGCGTGCCTCGGAAAGCACTTTAACCCGTTGGTCCCAGGCTATTATTTGTAGATCTTTGACAGTCGTTATAGGTAGTCAGTGGCTCGAAAGTCTGTACACTGTAAATGTAGACTCACAGACACAAACAGCCAGACCTGGAACGACTACCTAGGTAGGTCCTAGAAATATTTGTTCTGTGTGGGATTGAACCCGCGACACGCACCGCAGCAGTCAATCGCTCAGCCACTGCGCCAACTGTGCCGTCATAGAGAAGAAGAACTCTACTATTTAAGTCAGAATAAATAACTCTCAGAAGTCGAGTCATGGTAAGTATTATTAGGTTACACGTTGTTTATTTTGGTATTGGTTAAAATATTTATTAGTTTATTTTATTTGTATATATGTACCTATTAGTATCAATATAAGTACTTATTTATTTATTTAACAATTTATGTACACACTAAATTCAGAAAAGAAGAAAGGAACAGAAAATAGTAAAAGGGGGGGCGGGTGAAAAGGTGATGCTTATTTCTAAAGAAATCTCTCTCTGTCACTCTCTATCTCTCTTTATCTCTCTCTCTATCTATCTTATATAATTTTTCTAAAGCAAGAAGTATTTGTTATGGCATTAAATCCGCCTATGTACCACTAAACATGGACATGAAGTTTAAATAAATAAATAAAACACCTATGAATTTTTCACAATAATTGTGAGAATTTCTTCTTGATTAAGTTGCACCCGTTCAAAAGCCCTTGTGTGGTAGTACATTTCATTCAATCTAATACATTGTATCAGAGGATCTGCTTGCCATTTCCATTCTTCCTAACTCCTAGAAGATCCACGCTTGAACCCAGTTCAATAGAAATCGCCTAAACTCACGAGACATGTGACTGAAGTTTCTGGACTCTGCCTGAATGCCAGCGAGTTGGACTGCATGCGGATACAAATTGGAAACCCATCTCTAACTTTGTGTACTGGAATATTCGATTGTCGATGGTCGACAGATCTAAGGTTGCTTTTGAGAGGTGGCGTGGTATAGTGGTCTTTCTTTCTTGATCGTGTGGTTAGTGCCTAACCTAATGTCAGAGTTTTTGAGCTCTGACTTGGCTTAACATGCCTTCGAGAAATATCTCTCAGGCATGCTGGTTTCCTCACGATGTTTTCCTTCACCGAAACACGTGATAATTATACATTACGCACATGAATCCAAAAAATTACAGGTACGTGTTTTGGGTTCGAAATCGAGACCTATGACTAAGTAGTCCGACGGTCACACCACTAGACTATCACTGCTCGGTGTAGTGGTTGTGAAGAAGGACTGCTCGGCGAGGGGTACTGGTTCGGTTTGGCCAGACGTAATGTTTTTAGCAGCAGGTTATAGCGCCGTTGGTCGCGCATGCGACCACTAGACCAACGAGTAACACTAACAACAATTAACAAACAAAGATTACAAACAATTTATACTATCAGACACTCAATTATTAAAAACTAGCATTACGCCCGCGACAACGTCCGCAAAAATTGTAATAGCTCGATTATTATGCATGATATAAATATAATTTATAGCCTATATATAGCACTTAATTAGCTTTCAGCCAGCGAAAAAATTTTTAGAATTGGATCATTACTTCCGGAAATTAAATTATATAGATACAGGGTGTGGCGTAAATAGTGGTCCACCGTTAAGGATTCGATGTACCAGATAGTTTACTATAACTTAGTACAATTTAAACCATTTGTAACCAAGGGTTTCTGAATTATTATTTTTTTTTCAATTTTATACGAAATTTCTATCTTTGGTTACAAATTCGGTTGTATTTTAAAAAAATAAACATAATTTTCTTACTTTGATTTCTGTTAATAACTGCTGAATACTAGAGCTATCGTGGAAACATGTTGTTTTTATGTAATATTAGAGCTTTTGAAGAAATAGAAAAAAAAAAAATTCAGGAACCCTTGGTTACAAATGGTTAAAATTGTACTGGGTTATAGTAAACTATCTGATACATCGAATCCTTAAAGGTGGACCACTATTTACGCCACACATATTAATAAAAAGGAAAATTTTATTGTAAGTTTGTATGTAGGGGCATACAAACTTACAATCAAATTTTCCTTTTTATAATATTAGTATAGACTTTATAAATGCGTAGTACCATTTAATACATTTCATTCTAAACAGATATTAAACTACAGAAAGTAGTAGTTGTCACTTGATGTTCAAGCAATGCAATTATATTATTTGCTATCAACAATAACGGGACAGGTATCTCAATGGTAGAGTTTCAGATAGATAATTAAATTAGACAGATGAAACTCCTTTGAGGCAACGAGACATTGCAGTGTTCCTCAGAGGAATTTCATTTTAGTATTATATTATGGAATCTGTAATGTATTGTGGTTTGTAATGTGGATATGAGCAGATTTTGATGTTAATTTGAATTATCAAAGATAGCACGTGTTTAATTAGACAAATGGATTGATTCGGCATTCAAAAATCAAGTTTTGCAATAGTTATAAGAAACATTTTTTAAATAAGCAAAGAACTCTTTAAAAAAAACCACTCCGGCCATTATTTGCTTAATGCCTAATGTAATTTAAAAAAGAAATTAAGTAAGACTATAATATCTATGTACACAAATTATCAATTAAGTGTGATAGTCTTGTCTTTTCAAATTACTCGACGGATTCTGATGCGGTTGAATATAGATTTTTAAATTTTTTTTTTTTGGTTCTTTTAGAGTGTTTCTTTCATCGGGTTTTTAGTTCTGTTAAACTTAGTTTCTTATTTCATTTAAAGAAGTAAGTCAATAAGGTGTTAGGGCCAAGCCTGTAGTTTAAAATAGAGTATTTTTATTTCTAGTTGTTGTTATTCTTATTTGATTTTGTCTATTAAAATGATAATACCTTTGATAAGTAGTGAGATAGATAATTGTGTAGATACATAATATATTTCTTTTTAATTCGGATTTTGTTTTGTTTTAGCAGTAGATTTATTTCATGTCATGATTTCGGTTTGAATAGTTTATATAATAAACATGTGTGTACTTATGAATAATAGTTAATAACCACGCTATCGAATTAGGTTTAAAAAACCTGTAATGATAGGTTGTACATCGAATTAATGAATACATATTAAGTAGATGAAATTAATATAAAACTTATACCCTCACCACAATCACGTCAAATTATGTAACTCCACAGTAGTCCATAAAAAAGCAACGCTTACAATACAAACAAAAGTACAAGACAGTAATTTATAAAGCCTTACAAACAAAAAAATGGACGCCATTTTGATAAACGCGCTCAAAACGAAAAAGTATGAGGTACAGTTAGACCTTTGGTCCCTTGCATAGTAGACATGTTAGTAAACAGTACCTACAGTATTTCAAGTGAGAACAAATTGATACAATTGACTCACGCAGAGATCCAAGGCGTTTGCATTAATTCTAATAATAATATAGATACTTTTTGTTTATAACCCAGTTTAATGACGCTGTAGGAAGGATATTTACCGATGTACTAGCTTAGGCCCGCGGCTTCGCCCGCGTGGAGTTCGAGAATTGTCTCACAGGATTATACTACCGGGATAACTAATATTCTGTGTGTGTGTCCAGGTTATAAACTAACTGTGTGCTAAATTTCATCCAAAACCGGTCAGTAGTTTTTGCATGAAAGAGTAACAGACATGGATCCATCCAGTCTTCCTCACAAAAAAAATCGCATTTATAATATTCGTAGGTCAGTTAATTTTATTTGGTCGCCTTATTCACATAAATTTATTTTTATTTGATTTTGGAATACAGCAACAAATTATTGTAAAAATCTTTTTTTTTAATTGCCAGTACTTTATAGCTGTCATTCTAAAGTTAAGTGTTGATGTGTGTATAATTAAGATAACAGATTACTTGTGATAAAATCGTATATTCACACAAATTCTTGTCGTATATTCATTTTTCATTGTTACTAAAAGTTATTATTAACAAATCATCTACATAGACATGGAGGAAAAATATGTCTATTATAGAAGATACCAAACTACCCAAGCGATGTGAGCACCGCGCGAGATTCCTCTATCAAACGAATCACGTAAATCGAAGCAGTAATCAGGGAGTTATGAGGTAAAAAAATTAAAAAAATCGGCTAAGTGCGAGTCGGAATCGCGCACGAAGGGTTCTGTACCATTTATAGCTAAAAAAATACGTTTGATGTATGAGAGCCCCCCTTAATAATTAATTTTATTCTGTTTTTAGTATTTGTTGTTATAGCGGCAACAGAAATACATCATCTGTGAAAATTTCAACTGTCTATCTATTACGGTTCATGAGATACAGACAGACAGACAGACAGACGGACAGTGGAGTCTTAGTAATAGTGTTGCGTTTTTACCCCTCGGGTACGGAACCTTAAAAAGGCTGAATTGGAACCTCCTCCTTTTCGAAAGACACCTTTTAAAAAAAGGCCTAGTTTTTTATTTTTTATTTTATTTATTTATTTACCAACAATTATAACATCCTTACAGACTTGTCCAATACGATGCTATAAGACATACAACATTAAAAAAATATACATATATAAACAGTTAAGATAGAAAACATAAAATATAGACATGTGAGATTACACAAAGAAAAAAAAAAAATAACTTAATTAATTGAGCATGACAATGTTTACAGTGGCACACCTCTTTCAATAATGATTTGCGCTCTCTGGACAAATCTCGGCAGGTTTCGCCCAAATATATCTTCCGATACCGTTATATTATTAATAATACGTGCAGCTCGCGACATAGGGGCAAACTTGAGTAAGTTAGTCCTAGCCGCTGGCACTTCTAATAATTCTCTAAGTTGCTTTACTGTTTCTCTTTATACCGTGTCCCTTGACTTTCATACGGGGTTTTTACAAATTTCTCTCGCGAAGATGGATGTCGGCTACTTCTCGCCCTGCCGCTACCATTTGTCATTCATAAATTTTTTATAACCCACCACCTTGGATTATTATTTTTTTGTATAGAGTTATTTGGATGTTGTAAATCTAAGTTGTTGGTTTAGATTATGGGTTATTTTTTGCATCTGTGTGTAGTTGTGTTCTAGATTTAGTCTATGTTTTACTTTATTATTTTTAGTAGTGACCAGTCCCTGTATCACACGGATTTTGGGACTAGTTTTTTTTCTTGCTTTGTTAATGGGTAGCTGTTTGCACACTTATATTTAGGTTATCCTTTCGTCCTAATATAAGTGATTGTCGAACAAATTACGCGATTCGTTTACCACCAGAGATATAAAAAACTTATAGAGCGGACATTGGGAATATTTTCATACAAAAATGTTGATACCAAACATATTTGATTTTGACACACAAACGCTACCTGACAAGCGTGCGTATAGCACTAGACACAACGATTTGTTACTAAGAAACAACAAGTATTGGGTTACGATTTTCTTCGTCTTGACCCGTCTATCGCTCGTAAATATTTAAATATCTTTGTTTGTCACTTATTTATTCGGAAAACTAAAAGCAATGCTCTTTCGGTGCGACCACGCGTTCGAGTTTGCTGAACAAAATGAACACGGTGCTTGCTTGATGCACGAAAATTGCTTGAGTTATGACACGGCCGGACAGCTTTAACTCAAATTCAAGCGTTTAATTCAATTCAACTAATTGCACTACGCTGCACGTCCACTTCACTTATTTGAATTGTCAAGAAAAAGAAAGCGAATTACAAAGAACTTAAAGCAAATGCAAATGAAATTCTAAATGGAAGAAGTCTAGTAAATTATGATTTAGTCTCGTACAAAAAATACTAAATAAAAATATAGTAGTAAAAAGCGAAAACAGTGTTTCCTTGTATTAATGACAAGTACACAAGAAAAATATCATTATCTGCCTAGCCTTTTCCCAACTATATTGTGGTCGGCTTCCAGTCTAACTGGATGCAGCTGAATACCAGTATTTTACATGGAGCGACTGCCTATCTGACCTCCACAACCCAATTAGTACTGGGTAGTATAATACTCCTTGGTTAGACTGCTTGTCAGAATTTCGGGCCACTGACTACCTGTAACGACTGTCAGGGATCTACAAACGATAACCGGTTCAACGGCATAACGCGCTTTCTGAGGAATTGAGGAAACTCGGTATGTAATGGGTGGTCACCCATCCGCGGACCATCCTAGGCAAGCGCGGCTTAACCTGAAGATTGACACGAGCGGCTGTTGCACGAATAACTGCTGTGTGATCCTCGAAAATTAAATTATTATTATTAAAAATACGGAGCATCAATTATCGGAGTAAAACATTTAAATTTGGAAAGTCACAATTTAAGCCCTGCGATGTACGGTGCGATGAATAAGCCAGACCAATCGTCGGCAGCTTTGCACTCGACGACAGGACGGATCATATCTGTTAGTGTTGCCAGCGTTTCATGAATACGTCAGATGGGCTCCATGGTTTAATGTATAAAAAATAATTGTTCTTTTTTGAACATTTATAGCCATTTAAATATTTAAATACAGACATAAACATAGACATTTCGACAGTAAACTAAAGTCTGTGGAGTGAAAAAAATACGAATGACTGTTTTACGTTATACGTCTCAGTTACCCAAGTTAAGTTAAGTTAGCCACCTTCCAGCTCCATCATCAGATCCTGGTTACCATTTAGGACTAAAGTACTTATCAAGACGAATCAAACGAGTCCAAACTCGATGGCGTTGCGTCGTTTTATTACAGAGTTCCTACTCGTATGGCCACCTTTCAGCTCCATCATCAGATCAGCTCCATGTCATCATAATATTGTATTGTCTCACGATATATACATGCTCTGATGTACATCACGCGACGTCGCGTGATGTACATCAGAGCACCAGCACGCGACGTCGCGTGATGTGACAATTAACGTGAGGAAAACAACCAAATTCCTAAACCGATTTTGATGAAATTTCTATGGGACCAATCGGGAAGCATATCCTTTCAGATGTAAAAGAATTTTTCAAATCGGTTTACAAATGACGGAGTTCTGAGGTAACAAATATAAAAAAAAAACAACCGAATTGTGAACCTCCTCCTTTTTGAAGAAAGTCGGTTAAAAAGCGTACAGCGCCAGCACGTTAAGCCGTTGGTACCGGGTGTCATTTGTAGACTTTAAGAAAGACCAAAAATCAGTATTAACTACGGTTATCGTATTACCCAGTACTAGCTGGGTTGTGGAGGTCAGATAGGCAGTCGCTCCATGTAAAATACTGGTATTCAGCTGCATCCGGTAAGACTGGAAGGCGACCCCAACATAATTGGGAAAAGGCAAACAAACATAAGTTGTTTGTTTCTGCCTAGCTTTTTCCCAACACAAGATGGATTTTCATTTTGACCTCATTTTCGTAATCAGCGACCCCAAAAACCATGAAAACGACACCCATGATTAAAAATCCAAAACATTTTCTAGACGCCATCTTGGATTTTCTTTTTGACCCCAGTTTCGTAATCAGCGACCCCGAAAACCATGAAAACGACACCTATGATGAAAAAACCAAAATTTTCCTCGGCGCCATCTTCTATTTTCATTTTAACCTTATTTTCGTAATCAGCGACCCCAAAAACCATGAAAACGACACCCATGACGGAAAGAAAAAAAAACTGTCTTCAAGTAATAACAGGCTTGTGCGATGTTAGGTTTACTCCACAGAGTAAACCTCTTTGACCATTAAGTCGCGCAAAAGTCCATTCGCGCATGTGTCCTGGCGCGCAAATGTCTGTTCGCGCAAATGTCTAATCGCGCAAAAGTCCATTCGCGCAAAAGTCCATTCACGCATTTGTCTTTTCGCGCAAATGGGTTCGCGCAACTGTCTTTCGCGCAAATATCTTCCGCGCAAAAGTTCCAGATCCACAACTAGAACTAGATCTAACTAACTAACTAGTAACTAGAAGGTTCCCAAGGTATGGTCTAGAACAAAAAAAAAAACGCAATTACGGGCCGAACAAGTGCCGTTCGGTTTTGTTAAAGGTATTGTGTTTTGGGGACTGTTTTTTTTTGTTGTATGCCTGTTTGTTATTTTTTTTTAATGTTATAATTTATTACCTTATTTTAATTTTTCGTTTACTAATCACACTTTGCCTATTAGTTTAAATAGGCAAAGTGTGATTCCAATGTTTTTCCAATGTTATTAAGTATTAGTTTTCTTTTCGTTTTATTTCTGCGATTACATTTTGCTTATTTTTCTTGCGCTAGCAGAACATTGCAATTGTTTAACTTTGTGTAGTGTCTGGGTCACCAAGATACAGGCTATGCCTAGTTTGGGACCCGCTGTTAAACCTGTTAGTATTCTGTAGTGTAAGCTAATAAATGAATTTTGAATTTTTGAATTTTGTTACACCCTTTATAATTCTTTCAGGATAAATGACTGAAAAGGCAACAACAAAATATTTTTTTAAATGTGAGCCCGTTGTCGCGATACCTAAATGAAAGCTTACAGATTGACAGTGGCGGGAGTAAAAATCCCAACCAAAGAGTTATATTGGCGTAAATGGGCCATCACTATCATAAATTGATATCATGTGCCTTAATAACGGGGGTGTACTCTACTTGCAATAATACTACTAATTTCCCAGCAATATGCATAAAGATACAATCAAGACATCAGCACCAACTGTTCACGGTTATATCGTAAGACTGGTCTTTGGATAGTCACGCAATGGTAACTAACAAGGTGTTACGTCTCGCGATCAATCTCACGCGATCTTCACATCTGTTTCCACTTGATTAGCCTGTCTTGTAATACTAAAGGGTTTTTCAAATAGATAGCCGTATACCCAGGATGCTTGCTTGAAGATACAGGTCTCCACACGTACTGACAGCAGGATTTGTTGTGCGATTTTGTACCGTATTACCTTAAACTTCCGTGCACATGATTTTGTGATCTTGTATGTTTCGCAAGCACCCTGAAACGTAACATTCTAGACAAGGTTACATAAAATTAGCTAGAAAAACTCCGAAAATTGCATATCAATATCTAAATGGCTGAACGGATTTGGATAGTGCAGGACACTGGTAGACCATGATCTGGGTATGGACATTTAGGACATACTATAGGATACTTTTTATCCCGGTACTATCGTGTGGGATAATTTCTGACCTCCAGCCCCGGAAAAATCATAAAAAAATAAAATCTACAGCAATGCGTACGAGTTTCTTGACGCCTTTTATTATTGTGTGCTTTTGGTACATACACAGACGCCAGCGCATCAAGCTACCCGAAACTGTCAAATTTTCCCAATCCACCTTCAACCTAATGCTTTAGCGATAAAGTTGAAAATCAATTAAATAAATTTGACAGATTGTAGTAGCTTGATGTGCTGGCGTCTGTACGTATTTTTGTTGCTATTTTAGGTATGTATGTATTAGTGTAATAATAAATATAAATGATAGAAAAGGGTAAAATGAAAAAAATATATACTTGAAACAAAAAAGTAATGTAACATAATATTGTAGACTAGCGACCCGCCCCGGCTTCGCACGGGTGCAATATATACATATAAACCTTGCTCTTGAATCACTCTATCTATTAAAAGAAACCGCATCAAAATCCGTTGCGTAGTTTCAAAGATTTAAGCATACAAAGGGACATAGGGACAGAGAAAGCGACTTTGTTTTATACTATGTAGTGATGAAGGGAAATCAGTACACGAATACTGTTTAACCATTGAATATTTTATTCGGCTGCAGTTTCACAATTCAGTGTACGTATTTGTTTATTGTTTTTGTTTACTTCGCATAAAAACCCGGATGTTGTCCGGTCGTGTTCGCCGGTGCAAAAGTGACGCCTGTCCCAACCATTGCCCTATTGATTTTTAATGCTAAAACTTTTTGGACCGTGACTGTGTCTGTCTAAGCGTGTCTTTATCTATGTTTTGGTGTCGTTAATTAAAACATGTTAAGTCTCTTTGATGGCGCTATACTTAACTTATTTACCTTACTTAATTTACTGGTATTTCTGTAAAGGAACACTCTAAATTTTTTATTGCAGGTGACCTGCATTCTCAATACACTCGTCGAGATCCTATATGTTTAAGAATACCTTCACATGAAAGCAAATTATGCCAAAAAATAGTATAATCACTGCAATAACATTTTTTAACAACATCCCAAAATAATTAAGAGAACTCCCCTTCAAATATTTTAAATCCAAATTATATAAATGGCTTATTGATAATTGTTTTTATAGTGTCAAAAAAAACTGATAGATAATGGCTACTGAGTTTTACAAAGTGTTTTATAATGATAATTATATTTTTTCTTTAATTAATGTTAAGATTTCGACTATATTTACGTTTCCTAAATAGTTAAGTGGCGTTGTTACCTAGACATAGTATTAAATTAATATTAAAACAAATTGATATTTCGTATTAAAATTCTATGTTTAACATGTCCTAACATTTGTATGCCATTCTGAATATCGAGACATGTAAGTTCACAACCCTATTTATAAGACCTTAATGTACCATGTTTTTACACAAATAAAAATTATTCTTTTCTATTCTACTCTTAATGCACGAGGTCCTGGGTTCGATTCCCAGGTCGGGCAAAGTGTTATTGGGTTTTTCCATCAGTAGCAGCCACGTTGTCTGGATTTGTGACTGACTGAAGCAATAGGCTCGCCCCCTACTACATGGGAATTAAACATAACTGGCGTAATGTGGGTGTACTATTAGGTACACCTCTACCTAACCCGTCGGGGATTACTGGCGTGATGCTAAGTCTTATGTAATACACCTCACAAAGTCCAAAACAATTTTGTAACGATACCGGTATGACGACTGCAACTATGATACTGATACTGTTAGACTGCGTCATCCCACTGCTGGGCATAGGATGGATAGAGACAACTGGAAGTCATGGGGAGAGGTCCCCATGACTTCCAGTTGTTTCTATCCAGGGCTAATGTGGGCCACTGTTCGTTGGTTTTATCCAGCTCGTCCCGCCATCTTCTACGAGGTCTGCCGCGACGCCTTCTGGCTGTGTCAGGGCTCCAGAAAGTGGTTATTTTGGCCTACAGCTCATTGGGCATGCGGCAGACGTGGCCAGTCCAGTCCCACGTCAGTTTAGCGGCTTTTTGAGCAACTTCAGTAATGTTGGTTTTGGAGCGCAGTGTGGTGTTTCGAAACAGTGCCGTCCTAAAGCCGTCCTCGTTCGGTCGACGACATCGTCAAAGTCGCGGGAAACACCCACACACATGGAACCGGGAAGTGTGGCTGAAAAAAGGGGACGCCTATACCCAGCAGTGGGTAATTCTGGGCTGATATGATGATGACGATGATGTGGTGTTGCGTACCTGGTCGGTTAGTTTGACGCCTAGAACTGCAACTATGAGAAATAAAAAACTGAACACCGCTAAAAGCGGTTGTTTTCCCGGAAGTCAAAAGGTAGACATTTTTTTTATTTTTTTCGGATTGGTTATCATCAAATAACTCCTCCCGCTCGTGGCTTAGCAGGAGGGAGCGTCAGACTTTTACTGACTAAAACCCATCCATGTTCCTTCTTTTGCCCTTTGTGTTCCAGGGCCGCGGTATCTCTTTCGAACAGTCCCGCAGCCCCGGCAGGCATCGGCCCTTGCGGACCCCTTCCTGTTGCTGACGTCTCTTTGAGGCGCGCGTGGAACACGAACGCGCCGTCGACACGGCCTGTCGTCATAAGACGGATGGACGGCGAGCTAGCCCGTAGCTCACCGTCCACAGGCCCGCGCCTACAGTGGCCGGGGGCCAGACCTCATTAAACGTACATGTAAGAAATTGAATTCGTAAGTCTAATATCTCAACTGTATCTGTGCACAAAGGTACGTTTACCTCCTAAGTACACGTGACAACCATTAAACTTCCCGGGTTGCCCGACGGGAAGTCGGACAGACGGGCCGGAAGCTACGTCACGATGCACTCCGCCGCCGGAACACCGCTAAAAGCCTTCGCCTGCATTTGTCTAAGTTTCGTATGTGCCAGATCAATATGGCACACTGTTTCAATTAAATTTTGAAGGGGAAACTTTTTTATGTGTAGCCACAAACACAAATACAGGGTGTAACTTCATGTTGAAACAAAGGAATAGTACCTAACTGGAAAAACGTAAAAAAAAATAAAAATTCTGAGAAAAATTCCGGTGAAATATGATTCAAAATAAGGAGCCGAATGCATACTGTTGGTTTGTGGACGGCTATCCTTTATATCCTATAGGTAGCAAATTTTTAAAGCTTTTTTCTCATAATTTGTGGTAATTGCAATTAAAAGATAAGATCTACTCGTATATTATAATAGAATCATCATCTGCCTAGCCTTTTCATTATTTAACAATTTATGTACACACTAAATACAGAAAAGAAGAAAGGAACAGAAAATAGTACTAAGGTGATGCTTATTTCTAAAGAAATCTCTACCAGCATACCTGCGAAAGGAGAATCTAAAAAAAAGAGATGTAGACATAGTGTGTAAAAGAAGAAAAGAAAATGGAATACAATAAATAAAGCAGAACTATTTAAATATAATACTTATATATTTAATGCTGTAATACCTAACAACCATTTTTTTCAATTTAGATAATATTGTGTAAAATTAGCAGTGTTTATCAACTCCTGTTTCTCCAAACCAGAAAAAAAACAGTAAGTACCCACAATCTTGCAGTAAAATAAAATTCATCCAAACCATAAACCTAAAAGTAATCCAGTAAAATAAGTAAGTACTTACACGTACATAATCAATCAACGAGTACGTTTTTTTAAACGTTATTTAAGTACAATAAAAAACCTTCACGGATTGATTGGGTCTGGAGGAGTCGAGTGAAGCGCTCTTTCTAAGCCAGTCCGTAGAGTAAAATAATTTATAGAACGCAGAAAGGACAATACTTGGCTCGAAAATTGTTTTAAGATTATCGGTGTTAAAGTGGCTTTAACGTCACATTTGGAAATTTAATAAAAATAAAATAAAACCTAAAAAAAGTAAATTAAAGCTTTAAAATTAAAGTTGTTTGTTTCTTGAAGGCAGTCGGAACAAAAAATAACTTAAATTTTAAAGCTTTAATTTATGCTTTTTGAGTTTAGCCTAGTCCCATATAACATAGGATAAAAGAGCCTATTATCATGTACCGGGCTCTAATCTAGACTCCGGATGCTATTGAGGTATTTATTCAAAATTAAAAAATCTTACTGCCGGAGGAATCTCCAGAGACACTGAAGTCTACGTACGTACGTATTACGACCTCTAAATTTGTTTTACAAAACAATTTGACGTGTGCAAGTGTTCGTAAAAATTAATTTATAAAATAAGCAAACATCATTTAACATTAAATACGAGTAAAGATAAGAAAGAGAGACAAGAGTATTTTTTTGGCATTCAAACAAAAAACACCTTCAAACTAAACGAAATAATTAGCGAAGTTTTTAATACCAAAAGGGTTTGGTGGTCTCAGACGCCTACTTGATCGTCGATTCTGCCACCACTGGTGGAGGATTCCACTAATTTAAGTGTCATCTGCCACCATTGAGGTCAGAGGGGCAAATTCGACAAAACCACCACCAGTGGTGGTAGATGCGACAAATAGTTGGTAGAACTACCACCAGTGAGGACAGACCGGTGCGGTGGGGGCAGATGGGAATAAACCCATAGCTAACATAATACTGCTACTACTTTCTCTACCTACGCAGCAACAGTCGTATCTCTTTTCCAATTCCTTATTCTACGCCATCTCCGCCCAAGGCGCAGCAATTACACAGCGAAGGAACCCTAAACCGGCGCGCTTAGATGTTTTTCGCTTATTTTCAGCCCCGTTTGTTCTAAGGAACCCGAGACGGCTCACTTACTAATTGGTACGAGCTTTTGAACCGATATTTTGTTCAAATTCTATTCGGAAAGGATTGCTATTAGTAAGTAATTGTTCTGCTTTTGTTAATTGTTGTGTGTTTTTGTTGTAAAGGTTTGTACGGTTGGACATTGTGGTTTTACTAGACGATTGAAATTCAAGGCAAAAAGGGGGACTAACAAAGGAATATTCCCGAAAATACTATTGCGTCTGCATGAGAGACCCAACAAAATTGACGACCCCCTAAATTTGCCCCTAAAGGAGTCAAAAAGCAGAATAAAGCATGGCTATCTAAGGATATTTGCTAAGAAAATGCTATTGATGAATACAAAATTCTCACCTATATACCTGGTCATAAAGTATCCCATATACAAAGAGCGGAAACTCAATTTCCGGAAACTCGTAAAACACTTCGTATATACCATGGGAATTCCTGCTTTTTCCAGCCTCCAGCTAAGGTTTCCACCATCTGATTATAGTGTCCTATTTCGAGGTAAAATGTACCGGGAGATGCGGTTAAATCACTAAGAAAATTGCTCTTAATTCTATGCCGAGAAACGGGGGTAATTGTATTTCGATGCTCGACTTTTTTTGTGCGAAATTCAAGTTGAATGTGAAGAGTGGATCTTTTTAATCTTTCTCGTGTGGTTAGTGCCTAATCTGGTGTCATAGTTTTTACGCCGCCCATGGGCCTCTGACTTGGCTTTACATGTCGTTGAGTATCTCTCAGGCATGCTGGTTTCATCACGATGTTTTCCTTTACTGAAGCAATTGATACTTATACAATACGCACATGAATCCGAAAAATCAGAGGTGCGTGTCTTGCATTCGAACTTGAGACCCATGACCTGACAGCCTGACGGTCCCACCACTAGATTAACACTGCTTACTCTTTAAACCTTTAAACCTCTCAATGAAAGCATTGAGAGGTTTGCATTAGAGGATTGCTTCCAAACAAACAAGGTGTGAGAACGGTTCCAACGCAGCTGGGGGACCCTGGGTCCTTATAGCCCATTACTTAAGAAAAGGGCTGCCTCGTTGGTCTAGTGGTGGCACGTGCGCCTGGGTTCTGGGTTCGACTCCCGGGTTGGGCAAACCGTTATTGGGTTTTTCCATCAGGAATTTCTCAGTAGCAGCCACGGAGTCTGGATTTGTGCCCGGTTGATGACAATAGGCTCACCCCCTATTACATGGGACTTAAACATAACTGGTGAAATTTGGGTGTACTATTAATTAGGTATTGCTCTGCCTAGCCCTTCGGGGATCATAGGCGTGATATTATGTTATATTTATGATAAGAAAGGGATTTAAATTTTTAATAACATAGGCTAATAGGCTGCAGTCTTTTTTGTCTAGTGGTCGTTAACTGGGATCTATTTTCAATCCTGGGCCATTATGATATTTCCAGTGACCCGAGTTTTTGCCCGATTGATGGCAATTGTCTCACCTCCTAAGAGCGGAGCTTAAACGTTTTTAACGGAGTTTTACTGTAAACACCTCCACAACCCCCGTACTATTCAATCAATGGTTTCAGTGCGTTACAACCTCGCAAGCAAAGTCAAGATATTTTATTTGCTTATCTTTCTCGGCTTTCACAGGGTTCTCATTATGCCTTCCTATCCGGGGCGTCTAGTTCTGTTCGACTCCATTTGAGTATGCCGAAAGAGTACATCAAAACCGGCATGACCCAACCGTTGAAGGCACGCACCTTATTTCCGCCTGCTAAAAGACGATTAAATACTTTTTCAGGCGGCCAAAGAAGCGCTCCTTCAACGATTGCTTCATGTCAGCAACATTGATGCCTAGCGCTTCCGACAAATCCAAATACTTACAGGTTTCGGTTGCTGAGAGGGTTCTAAGATTTATGGAATCCGAGAGCTGGGTTCCCACAGATTCCACAATCTCCCCTCGCTTTACATGCATGACGCACATTTGTCCACACCAAATTCCATCCTGATGGAGCTACTGAAAGTTTCAGTTACCTTCAGTAGCTCCATCAGTTGCAAATCGTTGGGCGCAAAGAGTTTCAGGTCATCCATGTAAAGGAGGTGAGATATAACTTGACCACCTCTCCTCAACCGATAGCCTAGACCTGAATCCTCCAGCAGCGTGCTAAGAGGATTCAAGGCTAAGCAGAACCAAAGTGGACTCAAACTATCACCCTGAAATATACCTCGTTCTATCCTTATCGGTTCGCTATTCCTCTGGATTTGCCGACATCCTGGATAGCGAAGGACTGTGTATATTTTTTTAAGTTTGTTGTTTTTTTTTCGATAAGAAGTCCTATGGCTTTTATTCAATTTCGTTGAGACATAAATAAAGATTGTAATGAAGAAAGGGAGGCCTTTGCCCTGTCCTAGACGACACAGGCTGAAAATAAAAAAAAACAACAAATGGTTCCATTTTCAGACACTGTCTTGTCTTAAAAATAGTTGCAACCTAAAACATAAAGCATGTTCCTGATATTACATTTGGCACTATATTATAAGTTACGAATAACATATTGTTACAAAATATGGCGGCTCAAGTTCGCAGGTAAAGTTTAGATTGGGTTCCTACTGCATTGTTTACGGGCACCTTGCTGGGTGGTGGGTGGTCTGGGCTTCTCAATGAGGAAAACACATCGTTTAGAATACGTTTCGTTTTGTGAAACAGTTTAAAATGCAGATTCGTTTGGGTGGGAACTTTAGGCAGTTATTAATTCTTCACATGTTGAAGTGTCTGTTTGTTATATCAAAATAAGAGATTTTAACTGAATGCGTAAATGCAATTTTTGTCTGTCGGTTTGTATGTTTGTTCCGGCTAATCTCCGAAACGGCTGGACCGACTTTGACGGGACTTTTAATAGAAGACAGCTGATTAATAAGGTCTTTTTAAAGGCTACTTTAGAAAATGAATTAGTGTTCCGTGCAAAAAAATTAAAACCCTTGAAATTGATAACAAAATTCGATTCAAAAAGGGAAGCCATATAATTTTTAATAATATCACGCGCACGAATTTTGCAGGCAACAACTTTTTTTTAATACAGTCCCAAAAAATCGTGAGAATAATTCTGTGACATGTATGATATGATTGGCACTGTATGTAAAGTCCCATTTCAGTTCTAGTCACAGTTGACATTAGCTTGTAACTGTCATCACCTGCCCAGCTTTTTCCCAATTATATTGGGGTTGGCTTCCAGTGTAACCAGATGCAGCTGAATACCAGTATTTTACATGGAGCGACTGCCTGTCCGACCTCCACAACCCAGTTAGTACTGGGTAATACTATACCCCTTGGTAAGACTGGTTGTCAGTCTTTCGGGCCACTGTAACGACTGTCAAAAATCTACAAATGATAGCCGGAACCAACGGCTTAACGTGCTTTCCGAGGCATGGAGGAAACTCGAATTGTAATGGATGTCATGTCACCCATCCACAGACCCAGCTTGGCAAGCGCGGCTTAACCTGAAGATCGACCCGTGCGGCTGTTTTTATTTAGCCACGAGCCCCTCATTAGCTTCTGGGCAGTCGCTGCGCCCGCGCAAGAAGGCGCTGTAGGCAGTCATGGGGATTTGTCCCCTAGCCGCGGAGGCCATACCTTGGCCCGTACAAATGGAACCCATCATTTAGGCTAGAGCCTAGTAGATGCACGTCAACGTGCGCCCCCTCATTAGCTTATAACTATAAATATAATCATATAACACTGTTGAAGCTCTCGAAGCAATAAATTCAGCGATCGTCCAAAATCAAACAATGAGCTTTTATCTAAGAACTCGTCTAGCTATCTTCGATAACAAGCATACAAATAACTGTTGAGATGATAAATCGGCCAACTGAAGTTCGTATTAAATCTGTTTCACTAAACATTTCCCCGAATAGGTATACCATACAACCAAATAGTCAATCACGATGTAACTATCACAATGAGGACTAATCAACGGGCGTCACACACGATTCATTGGTAATAAATAATGGCCGTGGAATTTCCTCGATAACTGACAAAGGTAACTGTTCCAGTGCGAATTAGTGGGGGAGCTAGGTGTTTGAAAATGCGTGATTAGTACACCGATCGTGATAAAAATGCCCTCATAATAACAAATGCAGTACTGCCAAAATGTCGATTTCGAGAAAAAAGCAACTGTATGCCACATTATCGAACAATTTACATAGCATTACTGCATTTCTCTTTATTATTTGACTGAGTTCCAAAAAGTTTTTCTTTTTTTTTCTAATCTTTAATCAAAGCAGCTGATGCCATTTTTGATAAAAGCAGAAATTCGTCAAAATTTAGATTAGATACTGCAGTTACTACTAGGAGGGCAGAATCTATGTTCTTTGCCGAGATTCTACTAGAACTCTGCCAAATTTTTATTGAAGCTCTTTTAACTTATAAGGATCAACACGACGAAGAAGACAGACAAAAAAAGCAGAAAATAAAATAAAATTATTATAACGTGTCAGCTAGCACACCATGTCTTTTAAGTTGGAATGTCCAAGCCTCCTACATTTCTGAGGACTTAAAATGCCGCTGATGCAATTGGTTTTTTTTTTTTAGGCCTACACATTGAACATAATATTATATCACATTTACCAACAACTCGAAAAAAAAAAGCCGGCACACACTAAGACCAGCCCGAATGCAATACTGACTTGAATTGACGACTAAACTCCAGTTTTCTTCACCAACTAGCTCTTAGGGTATGTCAATGGTTCTGGGACTGTTCGAAAGAGATACCGCGGCCGTGGAACACAAAGGGCAAAGGAAGGAACATGGATGGCTTTTAGTCAGTAAAAGTCTGACACTCCCTCCTGCTCAGCCCAAAGCGGGAGGTGTTATTTGATGATTTCCAATCCAAAAAAAAAAGGATATGTCAATGCATTCAAAATAGCTCAACTACAAAGAAGTACAGTCACCTACGGCAGCATTACGGAAACGTTTAGAATTTCAGCCTTTATCCAGTTTCATTCGATAGTACAGTCGGCTACTTATAACCTGAAACATCATAATAATAGAACCTTAGAGCCTAGTCAAGGAACTAGTGGCTAAAAATAACAGCCACTCTGGTCGTTCGATAGGTTAAGTCGCGCTTGCCTAGGTTGGTCCGTGGATCCGTCCCGTCCGTGCGACTATAATATATCATCGTTACTTCTGTCTCTAAGGCTAACAGAATATGTGGAAGAATGTTTAATTGGAATCAAGTCCATAAATTAACTTAATTAATTTAATATAACCATAATTACTTTTGTTATCTTTGAATTGCACGTCCAATAAATTGGTATTGTATATCAATATACTTACAATTATATAATAATATAGTATATCAATGTAAAGTCAGACACAAAAGTGAATTATTTGACAGAGAATGACAAATACATACTTAATGTTTTTCACAATTATTTATCAACCAACTGTGCTGAATTTGTTTCTTTTTTTAAAACGCTGCCCCACTTTGGAATTTCTCCTGTGTTGGGTGCGTTTACAAACATTTAAACGCACATACACAAACTGCCAGACCCGGAACAACTACCTGTAGGCTATACAAATATTTGTTCCGAGCGGGAATCGAACCCGCTAGCACAGCAGCCAATTGCTCAGCCACTAGCTGACTGCCGTCTTATGCTATCAAGAATAATCAAGATGGCATTTTGCTAAACTTATAAGTTTCCCACAGCTCGGCAAAGGCTTCACTTTTTTCCTTTCAAACCACTCTGTGTTGTATCATGTATAATGTATGTCTGGTCATGTTTGCCTTGAAAAAAGTAACATCGGGTTATTGAACTTTTGTCATTCTTTTTTAATTGGAGACACTAATGCATTACGGTTTATGAGTGCAAGTTATTTTTGTTTTCTATCAATTAAGCTTTCTTGTTGCTTCGTTCTAAGACTGTTTTCGTTAAAATCTCTGATAATCCAGAAGAATTCACGAGTAAACAAATATTTTTCGATTTTTTTTTTCGCAAATAACTGCTCGCTGGCTAGATCGTCAAATGACGTTCGGTGATGCGATGGTTCAAATCCCAGTCGAAACAATGAACTCTTTTTGAAGTATTTTTTATATTATTTTTTATATTATTTGTAACGACTTCAATGTTGTTGCAGTGTTACCTTTTAAAACTTGAGGGGTCAGCACATACTGACGTTGTGTGTACCTTAGTGGCATTTAATATCTTAATGTAATATATTGTGATGTGGGTACACGAATAATAAATCAGTCTCGCATGAACTGTCTTTGGATTTGCATCGATATCCCACAGTGGCGACGAGTAATTATAAAAAAAATCAGTAAAATATCAAGATGCCGATCGGAAAAATACACGTATTTGATCTGGATGGAGGTGAAAACTGGCCAGCATATGTGCGTTTAGTGGAACAATTTATTTTGTTAAACGACATAAAAGATAACCTACGCGTGGCCACGCTGGTGACGCATGTTGGAGCGCCGACCTACCGATTGATGTGTGATCTGTGTGCTCCAGACCATCCGGAGCATAAAACTTTCACCACGTTAGTTGAGCAAGTGAAAAATCATCTGGAACCCAGAAGATCAGAAATAGCAGAGCGCCACGTGTTTCGTCAGCGGCGGCAAGGTGAAGGCGAAAATATCAAAGTGTTTTTACAAAATCTGAAACACTTGGCTACTTATTGCAATTTTGAGAACCAGTTAGAAGTGAACATTCGAGATCAATTCGTGTCGGGTCTTCGTAGCGAAGAGATACGGTCTCACTTGTTTGCGGAGACCACTCTCGATTACAAGAAGGCAGTGGGGCTGGCGCTGGCGCTGGAGGCGGCCGAGCAGCACGCGGCTAAGGCCGTGGCGCACTCGCCAGCCGCGCCGTGGGCGCGTGGGTGGGGTGGGAGTGGCGTTAAGTGGTACGTTAAGCGCATGAAGAGCATCGCGCGCAGCTACGTGTGGTGGCCGCGTCTGGACGCTGACATCGAGGCGCGCGGCGCCTCCTGCGCCGCCTGCCGGGCGCAGTTGGACGCACCGCCGCGACACACTCCCGTACCGTACGTATGGCCTTCGGAACCTTGGACGAGACTTCATATAGATTTTCTACAGTACCAAGGTAAATATTACTTTTTGATACTAGACTCGCACTCAAAGTGGATCGAAGTTTTTCTGATGGGGACCGGTACATCGGCTAATTTAGTAACAAACAGACTAAGAGAATGCTTCAGCCGATTTGGACTGCCAAAGTGCTTGGTGAGTGACGGGGGCCCGCCATTTCGATCCCAGGAATTTGAATTATTTTTAACCCGCAACGGAATTAAACACATTCTAATAGCCCCTTACCATCCATCGAGCAACGGCGCCGCCGAGAACGCCGTCAAAACTGTCAAGAAAGTAATAAAAAAAGCAGCATCAGAAGGTGAGAATATCGAGCGAGCCATAAACAATTTTCTTATAGTGTATAGAAACAGTACACACACAAGCACACAACGCGAGCCAGCCGTAGCGCTGCTGGGACGGAGGCTGCGCATGCGCTTGGACTTGCTACGCAGAAACACTGCGGATGCGGTCGAGGTGGCGCAGACCAAGCAGGTAGAGAATGCTCAAGGTACAGACAGAGAGGTCCAGCTTGGAGACAGAGTGCTGTTTCGAGATTACTCCAGAAACAATCCCAAGTGGGTGGAAGGAGAGGTCTCTGAGCGCACCGGAGCAGTGACATATAAGGTAAAATCTGATCAGGGGGAACACCGAAAACATATTGATCAAATTATGCCATTTCAAAGACACACACGGTTCTCTAATCCTATTATCACAGACACTGATAATCAAACAGTAAACACTGAAAAGGAAACATGGGAGTCTGCACCTAATTCACCGGTGACGTCATCACTTCAGACTCCAAAAGACACGCCCGTCATACATGAGACTCAAAGCGATAACGCGGCTGAACCCTCCACTTCCGGGGATTGGGTCAATAATAGACTTAGAAACAAAAACATTATAAATATTGACTAATCCATGCATTCTATCCAGTGTGTAGTGGGTATAAAAGCCGTGTTGGTAATGTGTTGTGGAACTTGTTTAATAATTATTTATGAGTAAAAACTCATGTGTTTTTTTTTCTTTTCTTTCATAATTTAACTTTATGATTAAGTCTAAATGATCGTAAACTGCATAAATATAATTATTCTGTAGAAACAAATCAAAAAAAAAAAAAAAAAAAAAAAAAGCCAAGAGGTAGGTAGGTATTATGTTTAGGCATTTTGAAGGTATTAAACTTTTTATTGTAACACTTTTATTTTTTAGTTCGGATAAGTAAAAATAGAAATCAAACTTGTAACTTAATTGAGTTTCTATTTCTTGTGAGGGAGGAAATGTAATATATTGTGATGTGGGTACACGAATAATAAATCAGTCTCGCATGAACTGTCTTTGGATTTGCATCGATATCCCACACTTAACACAAATTACGGGTCATCAATTAACTGCCACTTTAACTGTATTATTCACTTTTGTGCGCACCAGTACTCGAAACGGTAGCTGTACGCATCAATTAGTATTGGAATCAGTTGTCGGTATTAAAACCAATCTGAACGAATCCCGAATTTAATTTACATCCATATTTAGCGATAATTCGTCGATTGTAATTAAACATGCATTTAACTATCAAATAATTTACGTGTAAATACCAATATTAATGTACTATTGCGTGACAATTTAATGGAAATATCGAATTAGTTTATTACCCTTTGTGTGTATAGCAAGACAAGTCATTATAGCCGAATGTCAACCGAAAACAGCAGAGGGACAAAGTAATAATTTATCAGCACTAATTGGATTGACCTAACTTGACTTTTTGCACGGAACACTAACTAATTAACAGAAATAAAAGAAGCCTAAGGGAGCCCTTATAACATCAGCTATCTACCAGTAAAAGGCCATTAAGATCAGTCCAGCCGTTTCGGAGATTAGTCCAAAGAAACAGACAGACAAACATTGAAAAAAAAAAATGTGTTTTTGTTATAAGTACCGTATTTCATTTGCATTCAGGCAAAAGCTGTTATTTCGATATTACAAACAGACACTTCGATTTCATTTATTTGTATGCAGGGTGTAACAAGACCCTTCACGAAGCCGTCAACAAAGCATATGTTCATAAAACTAAGTAACTTTACGCAAAAATATAATTGCTAGGAAACGACTTTTTTTTTGGGGGGTGAAAAATCACTTTTTACGGTAGGACTCAATGTAACAGACTCAAAACATTGTGCTAATGGGTGGATTGAATAGTACGGGGGTCATGGATGTGTTTAAAGTAAAAAATCGTACATTAAAAACATCTATTTAAAAAAATACAAAAGTTGGAACTTTGACCCCCAATATCTCCGTAACTAGAAAATTCTCAGGTATGGTCTATGACAAAAAAAATATCGCAATGAGCGGGGGAACAAGTGCCTTTCGGCTTCGTTAAGGGTCTTGTTACACCCTTTAGATGTAGGTTTAGATACAATGACACTTTGTCTAGGATCACAGATTTTACGTGTTAACTTAACAAACAAAACGCCCTACACACAGCTAACACAGCTTAAGGGGAAGCAACACACAACTACATTAAGGTGCACTTACCCGGGCGTCCCGACGTCCATCGCAGTTAGTAAGATCGTCCCCTTAATGAGGCCGACTAATGATGTTACACACAGGCTTTTAGGAGAAAAGTTTCGATAATTAGAGGATAGAAGAAGGGATTTCAGGATAACATTGTTTTGTTAGGATTAGTTATTTATATAAGGATTAAGGAGCTTGTAATGCCTCTTTTCTGTAACAATTTCTAAGCAGCGGGAGTCGATGAACTTGAATGTAGGAGCTTGCTCTTCTCCGTGAGAATACTTTTTCACATTACGGTGAGGGCCCAATTTTTGCAACAAATTCAGTATAAGCCTCCAAAAATGGCTGTTTTGCACAAAAGTTACCTGAACTTTGGCCGTTCATAATGTACTCATAAACTCTAAAAGTAAAGAAATCATTACGATAGAAACCTTGCAAATGTATTGGAGATTCTTAATGACAAATTTTTATTTCACACACTTGTAAGACGTATTCAAAAACACGTATTTCCTGGAACAAGTTTAAGAAATTTTCGAACACTATTTTTCTTTAAATGTCATCGCGTTAGGCGGTATGAGGTGCGCGGGAGACGAGTTGTGCGGGGTCGGGGCGGGGTAAGACAGGGGAGTTGAAAAAAAATCACCGCTGTGGCTCTGGATGAAACAACAAGCTTTTCGACCATGCTCGCATTGACGATAGACGCGCCGGGAAGGGCCCTCTTAACGAAGCCGAAAGGCACTTGTTCTCCCCATTATTGCGATCATTTTTTTTGTTCAGGACCATACCTCTAATAGTTACCTACGGAGTTATTGGAGGTCAAAGTTCCAACTTTTTCAAAAGTTTTATTTTTATATTAATTACCTGTTTTTATTGATATTGGCTACTTTAAATTCCTCTATGCTCCCTGTACTGTTAAATGCATCCATCAACACCATGTTTTGAGTGCGTTATATTGAGTCCTACAGTGAACCGTGACTCTTCAACCCAAAAAAAAAAACTTTCTGCGAAAACAAAGCCGACTTCCAAAAAAAAACCTAAAAAAGTCTAAAATAACTTGACTTTCGGAAGTCGGTGTACCCTTTTTAGTTGTAGTATACCACACAAATTCTTGCCATGAATTAATTTTTACATTGTAACTTGAAGTAAGTTAAAGTATTCGTCAAGACGAATCATAGAGCCCAAACTCGATGGGATTGTATCATTTTATTACGTACTACCTGTGACCACCTTCCAGCTCCATCACCAGACCCTGGGTACCATCTAGGGACAAAGTACTCGACAAGATGAATTATACGAACCCAAACTCGATGGGGATATGTCATTTTATAACGGAGTTCCTATGGCCACCTTCCAGGACCATCATCAGATCAGCTCCATGTCATCATAATATTGCATTGTCTTGCGATATACACATGCGTGCAAAATTTCAGCTCAATCAGAAATCGGGAAGTGTGTCAAATTTAACTAGCAAGTATCACGCGACGTCGCGTGATGTACATCAAAGCGCTAGCACGCGACGTCGCGTGAAGTGACAATTAACTTGAGGAAAACAACCAAATTCATAAACCGATTTTGATGAAATTTCTATGGGATCAATCGGGAAGCATATACTTTCAGACGAAAAATAATTTTTCAGATCGGTTTACAAATGACGGAGTTATGAGGTAAAAACATTTTAAAAAAATACACCCGAATTGAGAACCTCCTCCTTTTTGAAGAAAGTCGGTTAAAAAAGACGCTTGCCATAATTTTTTTTTATTTAGTGTTACTTAGGTTGATGTATAGCAGAATGCTTGGTGGCTTGGCTTCGTGAAGGGTTAGTTTACACCTTGTACCTTGTACTCGTAGAGTCAAAGTTGAAAAAAATGAGTACAAACTTTTCCACTTCGGCGTACAGTCAGCGACTAACGAATACTCGTAGAAGGGAATAAGCGTGAAAGTTCTGCGTGTATTATTGATTTACCGAAATCAATAGCCCTCGGATTTTGACACCAATGTACAGACGCCAGCACATCAAGCTACTACAATCTGTCAATTTTTTTTATTTTCAATTTTATCGCTAAAGTAATAGGCTCAAGGTTAATTGAGAAAATTTGACAGCTCCTGGTAGTTTGATTTGACCGGCCAAGTACGAGTTGGACTCGCGCCCCGAGGGTTCCGTATAAACTTGTAGGTGTTTTGTTATTAAACTACATATTTACGGTTTTCAGATTTTCCTTTATATGTGCTGTAAGACATTGCTTCTTGCCCAATTTCATGATTCGAGGTCAACGGGAAGTAGCCTAATGCATTTTAATGCATTTTGATTCCCTCGTGAGATCGCAAAATATACATCGCGACATAAACGGTCATATCTTTTGATCGCGTTGACTTACAAGTTTTTTTTTTTCACAGCTTCAAGGGACTCCAGACTTGACTATATGGTTTTCAGTCCGATACCTTTACGCGATTCGAAACGAACAACAGTGATCCGTTAAAAAAAAAAAAAAAAGAAAAAAAAAAATGGATTTAACAAAATGATGAATGAATGATGATGTTTGATGGATTGAATAAATGGATGTTGTTGTTGTTGTTGTTAAGGGCTCCGTTTTTTCCTTTTGAGATACGGAACACTAAAAACACGAGAAATTAATATAGTAGGTACCCAGTAAACAAAAACACGGAAAAAACCCGTAAACTAACACCGCCTTCATCAAAACTTTGCAGTTCCAGACCTTCGCAGTCAATTCCGCTCTTTGAAAAATATTTTCCACCACCCCGCCCTGTCTATTAAAACCTCACTGAACCAGTAGATTAAAAAACACATTTTCATTTCAGCTACCAATTTACTGAACTTACTTTTTCTCTGTACCTGCGTTAAAAGCTTAATACCGCTTTTACATCTACCCTCCAACCAGTTTTACCAGTCGCCATTCAATTTTCTCTTGCATCAAGGCATATTTCATGTTGGAACAAGCTAGAGGGATTGGTTAAAAATTGCCCTTCATGTAGTCTATAAATTTGGACGCTTAGCCACGCCAACGGAATGGATATTGCATATATTTTATGCGGGTAGGTACTTTAAAATACGTTTTTCGGTTTTACGGAGTGAGAAGTGAGGAGTGTGGGAGATAGCGTCAGTATTTTACTTTTATGTTGTCTCCTCAGACGTAAAGAAACCATGGTTATGGCTACGAAAACATTTTAATTCATGGTATTTATTTTGTGTTGCCCGCGGCATCGCTCGTGTTTTTGTCGGAAAGTATCCCACGGGCACGTTGTAAATATAGCCTATAGCACTCGGGGATAATGTAGCTTCCTATTAATGAAAGAATTTTCAAAATCGGTTCAGTAGATCCAGAGATTACCCCCTACATACAAACAAACTTACAAATTTTACTTCTTTATAATATTAGTAGTAGTATAGATTATTAATACTATAATTACTGGAGTGGGTAACTTAATAATCTAGATCTCTTCAAAGTTCGAGTGAATCGGTTTCGTCTGGGCAAGCGTGCTCCACCCTAAGCCGCGTCATCGCTTTATATCAGGCGAGTTGCGGCTAAACGCAAGCCTATATAAACAGATAAATACAATTTAAGTCTGTTTGTAATTAATTTCAAAATAACAGCTTTTTATTAACACCATAATTATGGGCCTTGATGCCTGACCGTAAAATATTTTTATTTTTATTATTTTATTTATTATTATTTTTTACTAAAAGCATTTAAGAAAGTATGATATACGATACTTATGACAAAAAACTTTTTTTTTTTTAATTTGTGGCTAATCTCAGAAACGGCTGGACCGATTTTGATATAACAGATAGTTGATGTTATAAGGAGTAAATGAAATTACTTTTATTTTAGGAAAAGTTTGAGTCCGATTCAAATGGGGAAGTCACAATATTTTTATGATAATTTCACTCGGACGAAGGTCGCGGGCAACAGCCAGTCATTTTCTAATACTTACCATAATTATTACCAAAACCGGAGTGGGTAAAGTGCAATTAGATGACAAAATTCAAACAGCTAACAGTCGATTCGCATATGATAAACATTAACCTGTGTATCGATTGAATGCTAATTCTGCCTGTAATTCTACATTCAATCGATAACGATGTCGATCCCAAAGTCAAAAAAGAATTTGATAGACGAAAGCTACCAGCAAAATTACTTTAAAAATCCTTGGTTAAGTGAGTAAACTTGACATCATTTTCTCATCAATATTTAACAAAATAAATAGACATAAAATTCAGTAAATATCAAGTGTAATAACAATACATAACTATTAATACAAATTACGTATAGTTATATAAGTTGGTAATTGTTTTTTGAAAAAACATCAAAATCACTACTTGTACAGTATCTTGAAAGTTTCAAATAAGAAGCTGTGTTAATTAATAGGGGTCGATTTTCAATTTCGTAAATCAATTTTCGTTTATTTCGACCCCTGGAAAACCGGTTTCGACCACAAAGGGTGTATATCGACCACTTTGCGAATCCCTGCTTTAAAACCTGTTTCGACAGACTCCGACAGAAAGATTATCAATATTATTGAAAATCGTTGCTGAAACCTGAAACGCATTGGAAACGACATCCACTAGTAAAGATCTAGAGAATGAATTAAAAACAAGGCTGACATTTAAACCAAGAAACAAACCTACAACAGTCAGGCACGCAGTACACTGTGCGTGACGTACGAAACGTTTAAGATAAACATTTCTGGCGCACAATGCGCCTCTATAGACGTAACGTGGAAAAAATGTGTGCACGTGACGTGAGGACTTTACAACGAGCTGCTTGTTGTACTGAAATACTCATGTCAAGTGGGTTTTTCACATTAAATGTTGAACGAGCAGACAAAATGAACTATTTATTGTGTAGTTATTTAAGTATGGTGGAAACGCAAGGGTAGGCCGCGACATTCATATTTTCTTACGTTTTTTGCAATTTGCTGGTCTGTTTCAGGTTGTGTTGTGTAGTCAGTGCCCCGAAAGTCTGACAACCAGTTTTACCAAGGGGTATCAAGTAGGCACTCGCTTCATGTAAAATACTAGTATTCAGTTGCACCCGGTTAGACTAGAAGCTAACAAGGCTAGACAAGGCTAGGATGTGTAGTTATTTAAGTAGGTTCCATGTAGATTCACTGTGTTTCTTCAATCATAATGTAAGGGCAAAAGACTGGCCCCGTGTCGACGGCGCGTTCCACGCGCGCCTCAAAGAGATGTCAGCAAACAGGAAGGGGTCCGAAAGGACCGATGCCTGCCAGGGTTGCGGGACTGTTCGAAAGAGATACCGCGGCCCTGGAACACAAAGGGCAAAAGAAGGAACATGGATGGGTTTTAGTCAGTAAAAGTCTGACACTCCCTCCTGCTCAGCCCAGAGCGGGAGGAGTTAGTTATATGATGATTTCCCATCCGAAAAAAAAAGCGCAAAAGACTGGCTTCAGAAAACTTACTCTACTATTATTTGTTAAGATCTAAACTTTAAACAGCCACTTATAATCCTGGAGTTTGCTTAGTTCACCTGGGTTAACCCAGGTGCATTAACCATAATTTTTGTAAATATTTATTTATTTTTATTTATCAACTTACATCTACCATTACAGATAATGCGGTAAATGCGCCTTAACCTAATTTAATTGCTAAACTTAATCCATAACTTAACTTAATTGTTACTTAGAACTAATATTATTCACCCAGGTGCATTAAGTATGCTAAAAGTAAACTTTATTCACTTATTTATGTGTGAGGTATGGGTATGTCCCATTTGGTTACTTTCCCGTTTGGACAACTAAACAAAAGACGTGCAAAACAAGTGAAAAGAAGTTTCCTTTTGTAACTATTTTAATCTTCATACATTGAGTGAGTCCCGTTTCGTAAACGATATATAACTGTTTCCAGTCAGCTCCAAACCTACTGTTTCCACTCCACAGCTGTGACTGAGAAATCCCTGATGGAAAAACCAAATAACATTTTGCCTGACCTGGGAATCGAACCCAGGACCTCATGCTCAGCAGTCGCGCGACGCTTGCGACCACCAGACCAACTAGACAATAATTAAAACATTTGCACGTAAACTACGATTCGTCACACACTATAGTAATTAACATTGCACTAATCTCCACACAATTCGCACACACATACAAAACTCGGTTACAATTGAAACCGATTCCCTATCACCTAAAATGGGCTAATCCGTCGGAATGCTCGCGTAATCATATTAAACTCATCCCATTGGCTGTTCAGATACGGTACTCATTTCCCCTGTACCACATAGCGGATATTATTGAAATGCATACCGGTATACTTGTGGTACTATACCTGTAGTGTTTTTAGGTTGTATGATTCATAAATTGTGATTT
Organism: Eugnorisma glareosa; assembly: GCA_947578425.1. NCBI lineage: Eukaryota > Metazoa > Arthropoda > Insecta > Lepidoptera > Noctuidae > Eugnorisma > Eugnorisma glareosa. The sequence continues at coordinate 8,411,547 of OX387960.1, read as the reverse complement.
GAAAAGGATTTGTTGTTGGTTTACGGCCATTTTCAATAACTTACTAACAGTTAACGGAACGTTGCTATCTCAGATCAACTGTCAACCCTCCGAGAGACAGATAAGTGACGTGGATACACAGCGTGGATAGGGTATTCCTGCCAATTCATTGCTAACTTTGTTTATAAAAACACCGATAGCTACTAGAGTAAGGCATATTAACTAACCGTTATACGTAAGTAAGTTATAGAAAACGGCCGTTAATGGTCGCAAGCTGACCGTGGTGTCCTGCGTTCGATTGCCCGGCCAGGCAAAGTATTATTGGTTTCATTTCTAAGCAGCAGAATTAGTTTCAGGGATCAGATGATCCTTTTTTTATGACAGCCTGCTTTGTCCCTCTTCTGAGCAAAAGCTTCGCCCATGGCTTTCCAATTTTGTTTACAATTTGCCTTCTTCGACCAATCCGTTAAGAACGAGTCCAGCAGGGCTATTGCGTATCTCTTTGACCGTTCTTGTTGGTTTCAACTGACGCTACCCGTGCAGAATGGTCGTTGTAAGTATATCAAAACTCGCCAAGTGATGATTACTATGAACTGTCAACAGAGGTTACGCAATACCCCTGCAGACGTCATCATCATCACGCCAGCGATTCTTGGGCCTGCCTCGGTTACTGTTGCATGATTTGTAATAATCACTATTGTATGTATGCGGGTGTTCGTAAAATAAACCAGTTTGTATCTAGCTATCTGGTAGTTTACTTCATGGTGACAGCGGTGCGCGAAATAAAATTAAATAAACGTATATTTCGTTATTTCGAAGTGACTATTGTGCTTAAATAGTGTAAAAACAATCTAGTGATCACAGGCAGCATGGAACATGCACGGCCACCGGCGGAATTATGTTTGGAAGGTGGGCCAGCTAACCGGGCGGACGCGTGGCGTAAATGGTTGCGTCAATTTCAAGTGTTCTTGAAAGCGTCCGGAGTACATAAGGAACCTGCGGAAGTGCAAGCTAGTTTATTGATAAATTTAATAGGATCAGATGGATATGACATCTTTACCACATTTAAGTTTTCTTCCGACGAAGACAAGGAAAACTTGGATAAAATTATTGAAAAATTCAATACTTATTTTGGGACGAAAACTAATACCGCCATGGTAAGATTTAAATTCTTTACAAGATGTCAAGAAGTTGGAGAAAGTATTGACGAGTATGTTACCGCACTTAGACTTCTAAGCCAGCGCTGTGAATTCGAACAACTGGAGGATAGTTTATTGCGCGATCGGATCGTATGTGGTGTTAAAGACGTCACGGTACGCGATAGATTGCTGCGCACAGACGATTTATCACTGGAAAAGGCAATAAAAATATGTCAGGCCAATGAAATATCTAACGATGGCGAAAAACAGATTGAAGGGGTTAAGAGTGAGTCTGTAAAAAGTGCATCGGTGGATAGTGTGTATAGACGGCGCGAGCGCGACCAGCGACGAGGCTCTGGCATAGCAAACATGAGCAGTGCAGCGCGGCGCGGGCGCGGTGCCGCGGCCGCGGCAGGTGCCAGTTGTCGCGGTGGCGGCGGCGCCGGCGCGAGTAGCAGCTGGCGCGCGGGTGGCAGCGCGGGCGGCGGGGCGGCCGTGCCCGGCGGGCGCGCCTGCGCAGCCTGCGCCTCGGTCTATTGTGATGGAGGTGATCGATGTGCGGCGCGAAAAGTGAAGTGTTTTGTCTGTGGGGGCAAGGGTCATTATAAAGTTATGTGTCCGGCAACGCGTAAGTCCAAAAAGGTGTATGAACTGTACGAGGATTATCGCGACGACGACGACGGCGATAACGAGAAGGACTTGTATTATGTTTCGTCACTTGAGTATATTAATACGATAGTGCAGACAGAGGACTCAAAATGGTATGAAAATCTCTATTTGTCTGATACTGGTACCAAACACTGTTTCAAATTGGATACAGGTTCTGACCTTAATGTGTTATCGAAGAATAGTTATTTAAGGTTAGGATTATCTCTTTGTAATGTTGTGTGTGATAATACACGAGCTAAGTCGTTTTGTGGTAATTTCCTAGCAATAACCGGTTCATGCATGATTAATTGGATGTATAAAGATATGCATTATACTTTAAAATTTGTTATTTCGGAACATGACTGTCAAAGTATATTAGGTAAACAGGCTCTAGAGGACATAGGACTTATTAAAAGAGTGTATTCGTTAAATCTAAGCAATTATGAAAATTTATTTCGAGGACTAGGTAAATTACCAGGTACATACACTATACCTATTGAAAATAATGCAAACCCTTGCATTTGCCCCGTCAGAAAAATACCACTTGGTGTAAGGGACCAGCTTAAAGAGGAGCTGGCACGCATGGAAAGGTTGGGGGTCATAAGAAAAGTTTATCACCCAACATCATGGGTCAATGGCATTGTCATTGCAGCAAAAAAAGATGGTAGCTTTCGGGTTTGTCTGGATCCGCGGCCACTCAATCGTGTTATAAGGCGGCAGCACTACCCGTTACCAACACTTACTGAGATAGCCACAAAGTTAAAAGGTGCGCGGTATTTTAGTAAACTAGATGCGAAATCTGGTTTCTGGATGGTACAGCTGGACGATAGGAGCGCTGACCTATGTACGTTCGGTACACCATTCGGCAGGTACCAGTATTTGCGTCTTCCCTATGGTATCAACTCAGCTTCTGAGGTCTTTCATGCAAAGATTAGGCAGTTGTTGGAAAATTTGGAAGGAGTAGACTCATTTATTGATGACGTCATCGTCTGGGGGTCAAATAAGGATGAACATGATAATCGACTCAAAAGTCTCCTCGAAAGAGCTAATGAGGTAGGTATAAAATTCAATGCCGAAAAGTGTGAGTTTTGTGTGCGCGAGGTTACTTACCTAGGTCACACTTTCAGCTCGGAGGGCATGAAAATAGACGAATCTAAGTTGAAAGCAATAACTTATATGCCGACGCCTACTGACCGTCCGTCACTAGAGCGATTTCTCGGTATGGTGAATTACGTAAGTAAGTTTATTCCAAATTATTCTGAGAAAGTAGCACCTTTGCGTAATTTAATGAAAAAAGATAGCTTATGGTGTTGGGGTCCGTGTGAGGACCGCGTGCTGAGCGAGTTGAAAAGTGCACTGTGCAGCGCCCCCGTGCTGGCGCTATTCGAGGCGCGCGAGCCCGCCGTGCTGTCGGTGGACGCGAGCGCGCGCGCGCTCGGTGCCGTGCTGCTGCAGGCGGGACGCCCAGTGGAATTTGCTTCTATGACGCTGACCGACACGCAGCAAAGGTATGCACAAATAGAGAAGGAAATGCTAGCCATTGTCTTTGCTTTAGAGAGATTTCATCAGTATATATTTGGCAAAAGTGACGTTGTCGTTGAAACCGATCACAAGCCATTAGAGGCTCTATTCAAAAAATCGCTAGACTCTGTGCCGGCCAGACTACAGCGCATGATGCTTCGTGTTCAAAGGTATGATTTTCACGTCACGTATAAGCCAGGCAAATACATGTTCGTGGCAGACACGTTGTCTAGGGCTCCTCTTCCTGATCTATTGCATAACAAAGTCTCGGAGGAGCTAGAGGAACAGACGTGCTTTTTAATACAAAATTTAAGGTTCAGCAATGATCGGTTAAAAACAATTAAAATCCACACGGAACAAGACGAGGAAAGCCATACTTTGGTAAACTACATATTAAATGGGTGGCCGAATAATAAATATGAAGTTAAGGAATGTGCTCGTCAACACTGGAGCTACAGGGAATCATTGGAGTATGTCGATGGCGTAATATTGGTAAATGATTTGGTATTTATTCCAAAAAATCTGCGGCCAGAAATGATTGGGCGTGTGCATGAGGGCCATCTTGGCATCGATAGATGCAAGCGGCGCGCACGTGACGTAATGTTCTGGCCGGGGATGTCGCGCGAGGTGGAGCGCAGCGTGCGTCGCTGCCGCGTGTGCGCGCAGTTCGCGTCGCGCCCGCAGCGCGAGCCCATTATCAATCATCACATACCAGCGCTGCCGTGGGCTAAAGTAGGCTCAGATATTTTTGAGATTGGTAAAAGATATTATTTATTGCTAGTAGACTATTTTTCAAATTTTGTGGAAGTGTGCCCGTTACCTAATATGACATCAAAACAAGTAATACTAGCCATGAAAGACCAGTTCGCTCGACATGGGATACCCCAAGAGATATTTTCAGATAATGGTCCCGCGTATGCTTCCAAGGAATTCAGAAATTTTGCCGAAAAATGGGGATTTAAACATTCGACTTCATCACCCAACTATCCGCAGTCAAACGGGCGCAGTGAGCGTGCAGTTCGAACAATAAAAACTTTGTTAAGCAAGTCAGCCAAATCAAATGAAGACTTTTACCTAGGTTTGCTAAATTATAGGGCAACACCAAGAGATGGCGTAGCAAGTCCAGCGCAAATGTTAATGGGTCGAAGGCTAAATACTCGCCTTCCATGCCATGACAACAAGCTGGAACCGGAGCGAGACAATGCACCGGATTACATCAATATAATGCGTAATCAAAAAAAGACAAAAGGAGCGTTATGATAATAGTGCGCGACCTCTACCGGAACTGGCAGTAGGCGACGAGGTGGTGACACTGGATGGCGCACGCCGACAACAAGCCCATGTCGTGCGCCGCGCGCCGCAGCCCCGCTCCTACTTCGTGATAGACAGCGCCGGCAAAATGCTGCGCAGGAATCGTAGACATCTAATAAAACTTGGCACCACTGAGCCGGCTCCTACAACATCGTCCCAACAGGCGACTTGTGAGGATGACGGAATCCAAGAAGATACAAAATTATATCAATCTTCTGGGGACTCGGAAAGCTATGACTCGTGCCCAGACCTGGACTATGAAGATCCATACACCTCACTACCTACACAAAATGTTAAAAGAGTACGTTCTGAAAGGGCAGCTGCAAAGGTTGCTAGGGAAAAGTTAAAAAATCAATTTTAAATTAATAAAACATTGTGCAAGTACTTGTAAAAAATATTTTTTATTTTTTTTATTTTGTATTCCTATAACAAAGATTTTATGCGTTCAATTAAATAAAATTACTATTATTAATTCATACTTACCAGTTAATGTAGTTTGTTACTTTCTTATATTCAAAGTATAAGATTTATGTTAACAATGTATAATTAAATATGATTTTTATCAATGTATGTATAATTATGAATTATAATAACTTTTGATTACTCGAGATTGTTACCAAATTAAAACAATTCGTCATGTCAATACAGTTGTCGTAGGAAAATAAAATAATATAATATTGTCATGTCATGAGAACTTTTTAATTGTGTAATGAAATGAAGAGTTAAAAAAATATTTTATGTAAGGAGGAAGATGTTGCATGATTTGTAATAATCACTATTGTATGTATGCGGGTGTTCGTAAAATAAACCAGTTTGTATCTAGCTATCTGGTAGTTTACTTCAGTTACGACGGCCGTTTTCAGGCACCCACTTTGTGACTATCTTCACCCATCTGTCCGACTTCATTCTAGATACCTGACCCACCCAGTCCCTTTTCAAACCTAGCAGACTTATCGCTAACATGGATGCGTTTCTTATGTGACAATCGGTGGCACTCAAGTACTGGTAACTAAGTCATACCTGTATCTTGGGGACCTAAACTTATCCTGGCACTTAACTAGCAGCCGTGAGTTTAATGTAGAATTGTACCCGGTGGATGGTACTCGTAATAAGCTCGCCCCTTAATGCATGGGGCTGAAACATAACTAGCCATACGTAGGTATACTATACAGGGTGGAAGGGATACCAACGCTAAAACGGTTATGACGTATTAAGTACATTATTCGGAACCCCCCCAACATAGAAAATTGTCATCGGTAATTTAAAAAAATAGCTTTTCCATACATTTTGAACGTGTAGGTATTGCAGTTTAGTTGGAAACAGATTTTTTTTCGAAAGTCTGACAACCAGTCTTACCAATGGGTATCGTATTACCCAGTACTAACTAGGTTGTGGAGGTCAGATAGGCAATCGCTCTATGTAAAATTCTGGTATTCAGCTGCATTCGGTTAGACTGGAAGCCAGCCCCTACAAAATGCGGAAAAGGCTAGGCAGATGATAATGATGGATTACTCTCATTGGCACATATGTACAGGTAGACATAGGATACGCTTTATCCCAAGCCGAAGGCGAAGCCGCTTCTAAAACCCCGTGACTATATAAATACAAACCAAATTCACCAAAACCTTGACAACCCGAAAAATCCAACCTCCATTATTGTTATTTATATACCTTATAATAATATTTTACAAAAGGCAGTGGCGAGGAGTGAATCCGATTTCATTTCCTGTGGGTTCCGTGACGTCCACGCGAAGCCGATGGCGCTGGGGTGCGACCAACGCATTATCGAATATCGGCACAGATAAATATTTTGCGCCAGCCACTCCATAAATAACACATAATGGATTCTCATTCCGAAACGGCTTAGGGTGGAATACTTGGAGGCGAAAAGTGTGGGTATCGTTGGAGGGAATAGGATAGATACTCGTAGATATGCCTATGAATGCATGTGGCGTAATAGAGAACTGATGAATGAATGGGCAAATACAGTAGTTTCACAGATATTAAGCCCTGTGACTGGGACTATAGCTTCATTTTAATGCTGTCTTTTTTTCGACAATTCTAAAGTGCCTGTAACTGTCCTACTTGAAATAAATGCTTTTATTTTTATTTTGATGTGTAGTAAACTTACTGAATGTACCTCGTTGGTCTAGTGGTCGCAAAAACTACCGCTGAGCTTGATGTTGTAAGTTATATTACAGGGTCGGGAATCATTATTAGGGTTTTCTATCAAAACTTTTTCAGTAGCAACTCAGGAGTCAGGATTCTTTCCCGGTAGATGGTAATAATTATAGACTATCAAGTCTATTGTCATCGTGCTTTAAATGCAACTTAAAGTAACAAAATGAGGGCATAATTATAATAGGGTACACCTTAAACAACACCGCAAAGTTATGTTTAAGTCCCATGTTATGGGGGCGATCCTATTGCCATATTGGTTACAATGATGTCATGTTTTATTCTCGCTGGATCATCATTTTATAGGTACACAACCATCCTTCATATTTTTAATATACAACCGTTCTTTTAGATAATGTTGGCGTGAACCTCATGAATACATTTGGTTAATGCTGCACGCTCGAAGGGAGAAACTGAATTAATTCAGAAAAGCAAATTGAATAGAAAAGTGAAGAACTGTAACTGTTTCAATCAGGACTTTAACTTTTGTCTTCTGTTTTTTACAGTATTTTTCTCATAAAAATTGTCTTTATAAGGTAAAATTTACGAAGATCAGGCTAGTTATTTTAACTGTAGCAATTTGTCGTCGTAAACACAAAACTTCTGATTGTGAAGGATGGCAAAGTGGACCCTTCATATTTCCGTGGCGTAATTTTTTGTTTGTAAGATAGTAAAGGAATATATCGTGAGGAAACCGGCATGTCCTAAAACCAAAAAAATTAAAAGACAAATGATACCCACCAATCCGCTCTGGGCCTGCTCCCTCTCATGAGAGGAGGCTTGTGTCCCAGCAGTGGAGACATTAAAGGCTGATTATAATGGATGTAAAAGTACTTACCCATAACGAAGCCAAAAGGCACTTGTTCTCATCGTCATTGCGATTATTATTTTTCAATACACTTTCTCGGAAACTGGTTCTAATCGCACTACGATTAGGTTCAACATGCAATGTATTTCACACGCGTGTGATTTTTAATATTTTTCCGCACACGTGCGGAAATAAAAATTTGCACAGATAAGTCTAAAGGGTTCAATGACTATACCTGTAGTCGGCGGTGATTGTTTTTTTTAAATCCCGGCAAAGAGATATGCGTCTTTACGGATTAAGTATTTTTCGAGTATTTAAATTGTGTTCATAAATAAAGTATCATAGATAAAAATGATTATTTAAAACAAATATTTATTTTTATGAACACATTAACATCTTAAGGTGCTATAAATAAAAAAAAAATGTATTTTCTTTTTTTCATAGTAGGCTGTATACAGCATCATACATTTGCACCTTCTTCAACCTGGCGAAAGCAAAGCGCGGAAAAAAAGCAAATTAAATCATAGTTTCCTAATAATTCCTGACAAAAATATTTTCCGTTCTAATATTTTATTTCTTCGAAAGTGTATTGAAAAACGTCGTTTGATACGTGTGGGGATTTGTTATTGCAGTTCTCTGCTCCATAACACCCTCGCTTGTAGCTCGGGTGTTAATTCCGCGCTCGAATGCAATAACAAAGTTTCCCCACTTATATCAAAATGTACTATTTTTGTTCTAGACCATACCTTTAGGAGATATTAGGTTCAAAGTTCCAACTTTTCACAAGTTTTTTTTTAAACGCAAGTTTTTAAGTATGAGGCAACAAATTTACCTGATGATGTCTAACTTGTTTTTTTTCTTACTGACTAACAGTTTTTGCTCTTGTCTTTCATATTTGCGTCATAAACAACCACGTACGCCATCACGCCTCAATTACTTTCCGTTCCCGAGAAATTCTAAAACTTGTTACAACATGAATGATTAAATTTGTCGGCCACAACCACAAGTACCGTGGACTCCCCTGGGCTAACACTCCGATGCACTTCCCGGGTAGAGTTCAATTGAAATTTGTGAGCAACTTTAGCCCTTAGAGACAATGTATTACGTTCTGACGTGTGAGTATGTGCTTTGAATTTGACCAGAAATTCTATATTAAGATAATTTTTGATGTATTCTGGCTCTTAATTTAAATATTGTTCGGTAAATATAACTTGTATAATTATGTGTATTGTAGTTTGAAGTACTATACTCACAATATAGTCAAATGGTTTTTTTTTGAGGTGTTAGCTCAATAGCAGAATAGAATAAACCGGAGTAAATTGTCACCATCATCATCATCATCATTTCAGCCGAAAGACGTCCACTGCTGGACATAGGCCTCCCCCAAGTGTCGCCACACTGACCAGTCCCGTGCGACTCACATCCAGCGGATCCCCGCAACCTTCACCAGGTCATCGGTCCACCTAGTGGGAGGCCTTTCAACGCCACGTCTTCCGGTTCGCGGTCGCCACTCCAGAACTTTGCCGTGGTAAATTGTATTGGCACTAAAATATCGAAACTGTCAAGACATTATCAAATCTGAGCTAATAAAACTATCAAATCAAATTAAAACTACACATTAACATAATAATAGGGGGATCTTGTGTGGCTTCCTAGCAACACGGGCTATTTAAAAAAAAAACATTAATATTGTCGGTGAAAAAAGTAGTTCGTGGTGAACTACTTTTTTCTTTTATAATAACACCCGATCAAACTTCACGCCTGTATTCCTTGAAGGATTAATCAGAGAATAGATGTATATGCCCAATTTTTTTTGCTATCGCCATTGCCACCAATCAGACACAAATCCAGACTAGACCGCAGCAAAGAAATTTCAAATAGAAGAACTCAATATCACACCAGTACGTCCAAAACGCAACCATCGCGCCTAAAAACGTAATAGAGCAGAAAACTAATTCACATGTATCACAGTACAGCGAAAAGTCCACAAATCTCGCTCCCAAACGAATGATCCAGCAGCGAAACGTACAGAACCCGCTAGTTAATCAGTCAGTCGAGACGAGCGGATCTCTAAATCATTTATAAGAGCGCCGTAGCCTTCGCGACGAGGAGAATTTTTCTTGTCTTAAGTAAATAAAAATCCAATCAGAGGCAAATCCAATTTTCATTCCGTTTCTCGTCGGATTCACTCGGGATTCTAGCCCGGGCTCATTTTTTACGTTTTTTTTTTTGTACCATTCACACTATTTCGTTTCGTTACGCCTTCGGGTGGGTGCAGATTTCTGGAACATCTTGGTAGTCGATTTTAAGGGATTGTAGTTTTAATTTTTGTGGGGTGCTTTTTTGGGGAATTTACTTTAAGAATAGTTTTTTTGTTATTTGGCTTAATAATAAATTATAAATTAATAAATATCGGGGATATTATATATATATTATATATATTCATAGTAAAATGGCAGCAACAAAAGCTTAACCTAATAGTAACTATCAATACTTTTGTTTTTTTTTACCTGAAGCCCTAGCACGAGCGCGTGCTGTAAACGTAACGTAAATACTATAATCCTATAGGTAGCATTTTATTTAAATTATTTGCAACAAGCACAACCAGTAACATCCATACATAGGAATACATTATTAAAATTATAAATAATTATCTATGAAACGGGTACTTTTAATTTGAAAATCGAAGTATTTACGTTACGTTTACAGTGCGCGCTCTAGCTAGGCCCTCTGTTACCATAGTGTAAGGTCGGGTATCAGAGGCGTGACTATGCATAGGCATAGAGCAGTGTGCAGTATGACCAATTCATGTTTGCAGTGCAAAATGGCACCGCTTGTCAAGAAAAAATGCATCGATATGTCAAACTAGGTATACGGGGTGGATGGGACACCAACGTGAAGACGGGTACCACGTATTCGGTACATCATTCTGAGCCACGTAGTTTTTTCAATGGTTATTCAAAAAAAACAGCCATTTCTTACAAAAATGCAATACCTACTCGGTCAAAAAGCACGGAACAGTTGTTTTTTTATTATTATTTTGCACATGATGAGCTGCGATAAATGATTTTTTTCTTTCTTCTAATACAAAACGAATTCAAAGCAGTTGCCCCTTATCTATTCCATAATAAAAAAACATTAAAGGTACTCAATAAAATATAACATTGAAAAAACCAATTCAGAAACGAACCAAAGGCTTTCCCGAGAAAATCAGTTTCATATGAATCTTGACATGGATAATGTCAGATCGAAATGGACATTTGACATGACCAAGATGTTATTCAATATGAAAGGATACGGGTAGAATTGATTTCAAAATGGCATTCGAACTTTTGAAGTAAATCCATCCAGTCCATTTTGAGTCAGGGGAATTAATTATTGTTTTTCAGATTGAAACATCATGTTAATTTGCAAAATTACAGAATGCTGCTGTCAAAGAATTGCAGTAATTGTGATGTAAAGTTAGTAAAAGATTTAACCAACCAAAGTTGGTTGGTTGACCAACCAACTTTGGTTGGTTGACTGAAATAATAGCAGATTTCATGAATGGTCATCTGAATTTTTACAAAGGAGTTGGTACTTAACTTAACTGGCGTAATGTGGATGTACTATATAAGTACACCTCTGCCTCACCCTCCAAGGATCGCATCCATGCCGTGAAAATAAAAAGAAGTTTGGTTCGCCTGCAGTTACCTGGGTGTAACAAGACCCTTAACGAAGCCGAAAGGCACTTGTTCTCCGCGTCATTGCAATTATTTTTTTGTTCTAGGCCATACCTGGGCACCTTGTAGTTACGGAGATATTGGGGGTTAAAGTTCCATTTTTTTTTAAATACATGTTTTTAATGTAAGTTTCTTACTGTAAACACCTCCACGACCCTTGTACTATTCAATACATCCTTCAATACATCAGCACAACATTTTGAGTGCGTTACATAGAGTCCTACCGTAAAACGTGATTTTTCACCGCATAAAGAAAGTTGTTTCCCAGCAATCATTTTTGCGTAAAGTTACTTAGTTTGATGTACAGAATGCTTGGTTGACGGCTTCGTTAAGGGTCTTGTTACACCATGTATATTATCAATAATCATCGAATATCTATAACTCTCAATATGTATATCTCTTAATCGCATTCAAAATTCAAATAATTATATAGCCATCTTCGCTATTTACATTTCCATTTAAAAATTAACTAAAAATAAACACAACAACCACGATCTGTAATGAGGTTCTTATCAACCGTCTGGCTCCGAAATGAAAATATTATTTTCCCCGCCATTGCATTAATGTGAAAACTGTGTATTGTAGCTCTCCGTGATGGATCGCCGCGGCCTGTCAATTTATAATATGATGAAGAGATTTTGAATGATGCATCGATGATGCGAACCTAGTTTGAATATCGACTGTTTATGGCGGCGAGTAACAATAAAATAACAGTGATTTATATTGGAACTAGTATTTTTTGTTGTTTTTTTTAAAGATTACTGCCTCTTTTTTGTTCATAGCCAAAGAGATTTCAGATAATTGAGAGATGGCCGAGTGCAATTAGCCAAAAAATACTCAAAAGGTGGAACGAAGGTTTTGGTGGTCGGATTCTCATGAGACTTTTTTATTGAGTTCCTAGAGGTGTCGAGAAAATTTGAGATCATAAACAAACAATTGACGATCGGTATTATGTCGAAGATGTTGTTGTCACGGTTTCAAAGTTAGTTATAATTTAGGAAAATTGTGGTTATTTGGTCTGGTTAATATTTCATGAATATTTTATATTTTATTTGGTAATGTCATTGGCATACCTATATACCCAATTATATTCTATAGAAAGATACGGTACGTTCATACTGAGTGTGTTAGTTGTTACGACTGCGATAAATAATACGGAACGTATGATACAGAAAGAGATAGCCATTGCTCTTGAAGTACTTAAATTACGACAATTGTCTGAATTTGTCTGCAACAATTTGCGCGGGCTAGTGCGATATCTACCTCTTTTTATTTACATCATTGTTTATACCCCTTTCCGATCGGACAGGGTTTTTTAACATAGGTATTGTATATAATTATGTGCATAGGTGTGTATATTTTTGTAATTCAATTATTTCAATAAATAATTTCAATAATTATAATAAATGTCTTTGTCCATAGCCGAGGTTAATTAGTTTTATGCACGTTTTGTATTTGCTAGTATATGGATAGGTATTGCCTTCATCTTCCTTTTCAATCAGGAATTTCTCAGTAGCAGCCACGGAGTCTGGAACTGTGCCCGGTTGACAGCAATAGGCTCGCCTCCTATAATAACATGGTACTTAACATAACTGGCGAAATGTAGATGTACTATTAGGTACACCTCTGTCGAGCCTTTTGGAAATTACAGTCGTTATGTTACAGTAATTTTCATTTCACAAAGGAATTTTACAACTGCAAATCATAATTAGACCGATATACCTTAGGAGCTATTGAAAACCGGGACATCCCAAAAAATCTTGCCAGTCTGCGAAAAGACCACAAACAAACATAATTAAATTCACTAGTCATGAAGAAAAAGAAAATAAATTCCAAAGCGATGATTAACATTGCCTTCACAGGGTTTTATTCATTCTTTATTCCCAACAATGTTTACTCAATGTATTCATAGACTACCAAACGACGACGCCATGACATTTCGTGAATTTTGCCGCCAAATTTTCACCAACATTTTTCCCGCCGACTTTTTCCATGTTTTTTCCGCTCTTTTGACGGATTTCGCCGACTAATCTGTTGATATTGATACAGAGTCCTGTGGATATTTAAAGAGGTTTTTTCGTCACCTTTTTTGCCCAATTTTAGTCGTCTGTGAAAGGGGAGGTAATGTATTGGTTGGTTAAATTTCGAAGTACACCGAGGGAAAAGATTTCTGAGTGTGACTTCGAAGAGTATTATGAGACATTTTGTAAAATTAAAATATTATTCAAGCAAAAGTGTTTGTAATTCCATGTTACCTAAATGCTTGGAAATTGAAATCAGAAAAAGATTTCGATTTATAGTACGTAAAAATCCGTAGGTATATTTTACTTAAAATAAATGTTTTTTTTTACTTAAAGGTTAACAGATAAGGACAAATTAGGAGCTCGTGGATATATGTATAATAACAGTCTCGGGTCGATCTTCAGGTTAAGCCGCGCTTGCCTAGAATGGTCCGCCGATGGGTGACCAACAATTACATATCGAGTTTCCTCTGTGCCTCGTGCCGTTGGTCCCGGCTGTCATTTGTATATCTTGACAGTCATTACAGGAAGTCATAGTCTGCAAACCAGTCTTACCAAGGGGTATCGTATTATGTTTGCGAAAAGGCTTGGCCGATAATGACTCAAAGGTCAGCATGGAAAAAAAAAATGAAAATTAAAAAAAAATGTGACAGCTAATGTCAGTCAAGGAAGTCGTCGCAGAAATACGAATCACTTAAAAAGCGTTCAGCACTCTCTCTCTCGCCGCAGACAATGCCGCAAATGGTCTAATATTAAATAAATAAATAATATTTCGCATTTATCGTATTGGGTTATTCTGCAATGGTGGATGTTAGTAAATAAATAATTAAACTATCACCTTTGAAGTCATGTTTGTCATATTTTACCAGGGTTCAAATTATGAAGATAATTAATTTCTATAATGATGAAACTTTTTTTTTTTTAAGTTGACACTTAACGCGATTGGATAATTGGATAAGCGCGGAAGTGGCAAATAACGTTCGGATTTACGAAAAGTGACAATTGATATTGAGTTGTATTATTGTCAAGATAATTATTACCAATGAATAATTTTCACTTGGAACCCTGTTCTTTACACATAAAAACAACATCTTTAGCTATACAACTGCAAGTGTTGTTACAAAACGCGAGATATAAATAATTTGACCAAGCAGACCTTCTTTTATTTCGACGGTAGGTAGATTGCAATTTTACGCGGGCTGCGCACGGATATTAAAAATTAAAGTTAATAAGCAAAGCAGCGCTTTGAAACGCTAGAAAGTGATACAGTTGCGCTTTTGTTTCGTGCTGGCGCTTTATAATAACATTTTTAGATGTTTAGGCAGGAAATTTTTAGTACCTATACAAACACATTGTATTGCATCCCTTAAGACGACCCACTGACCCATATGGCAAACTTGCGTGCTGGCGTCACTACTTACAGAATAGGAAGATATAATGAGACTTGTCCTATGCTTGTAAGTTGCAACCAAACAGTATTCTAACTGGGCCGCGCGCGTCAGCCGGGCTGAGTGCTGATAGCTGAGTGAGTCAATGTCCAAAGGTATCGTTGAACAAGAAAGACTTAAGGGTTAAACCTCATCTGGCAGCACAAAATCACACTTTGTGTGATGTACACCTAGATTCATGTGTAAACCAGATCATGTATTTTTAAACAGTTTACAGTTTTGCATCATAGGTAGGTACTTATTTACAAAAAAAATGAACACTAATCTTGGAAGTAGGTGCCTATTTAATGTTTTTTTTTTTAAATCGACGGTGTTAATTTTACAATAGGTATTTATGTAAAAAATGATATCGCACATGTCCATATAAATTGCCCTATCTGGTCCACTTCTAAGTGCAGAGTTCCAGACTAGTGACAATAATAGTACCTAACAAACTACATACAGAATAATAAAAACGAAACCTAACAAGGCTTGAAATCAAAAACCCAAAGAAAAAAAGAAGTTAATAAAATAATCCGCCAAAAAATAACAGCTTAAAAACATTTCCTTTTTCCAAGACAAGTACAGTTGCGCGCTCAAGTGCTCGAGTGGCTATATATTTTCATTTTCGAGTGGCGACACTCGCGCCGCCTGTAGGTGACTGCCGGAATTATTGCACTTCAACAAGAGTGGACCGATGTGTCTATATATCCTTTTTATTGCTGTTAGAAAAAAGGAATCGCGCTAAGCTTGCGAATGACGTAAAGTGTGACGTTATTAAAGTTTTATGTGCAGTTCCGTTTGGAATTGTTCAATGTCTGGTTTCAGAAATGTAGGATATTGTTAGTGTGCTGAAAAATTAATGGTGCATGAGAGACGTGTGTCGTAATAAATTGCTGATAACACACTAATCATCTACTCAAATTATTATTATGTAACGATACAAATCAGTGGTTTTCGACCTTATGTAAAAACATTTTGAATGAGTTACTAGAACAAGAGGAAACGAATAAAACGAATTTTTTATAAAGTCATTTCCCCACAGAGTTTCTCCTGCATCGTGGGAGCGTTTACAAATATTTCAACTCACATATACAAACAGCCAGACCCGGAAACACTACCTGTAGGCCAAACATAATAATTTGTTCCGTGCAGAGATCGAATCCGCGACATGCAGTGCAGCAGCCAATTGCTCTGCCACTGCGCTAACCGTGCCGTCGAAATCCATTGTTGTCCATTAATTTTGTAGTTAAATTATGTTCTAAAGTTAAGTTTTCCTTGCAATAAGATAACGATAAGCGTTTGATGTATCATAGTGTTGTTGAAAATGGGAATAACTTTCCTCACAACCAAACAAAAATAGACGCTCTCACTTGCCACAGTCACGTACTCAGCCAAAAGAAATATATACGAATATAAAGACTAATATTCCACAGTCACTCCCTCAGAAAACCGAGTGAGCCCTTTAACAGTGAGAAATATAAATAAATGACGACAAAAGTGTCTGGTCACTGTAGCCGAGACGAAGTACAGTCGTCGTCAATATCAATATTACGAAGCAACGCTGTATCGGACTGCCTTATTTTGTCCAATTGAATTAATAGTACAGGCGATGAGAGAAGTGTTTGGTGTTTTTGCTCGGTTTGGTGCCTTTTCTGGAGACTGATAGTATTTTGTTTTGTTGGGATAAAACTTTTCGTTCTTTTAGTTTAAAATACCCATTTACAATGTAATTGTTTAATTTTTGGAACCTGAGCTAATCATTCAAAGTCAAAAAAGGATTTATTTAATTGAAAAATATGTATTGTATTGTATTGTATAGCGGGCTGGTGTCCGCAACTCCACGTCTAAGCGCGTATTTTGCGTGCGGTGAAAAATATGTAATTTTGATAAATGATTTAAAACAAATGAATTAAAACTCAATGTATTTTATTAAATCATTTGCTTCTTATTATTATGGCCGAAAGTATCTTGCACCAAATATAAGATGCTGTAGCATAATTTTATTCCCCACATGTTAAGCAGAAAAATACCTAACTTACTTATTACTTTGTTACTTCTTGTGTTGTGAACATTAGGTACTTTGGGTGACACAAAAATACCTTTTATTTTAAATATTTAGAGGGTTGGGTTGGCGTAATAGTTGTTACAGTTTGTTTAATTAAAACTCATTCAACACAAAACAGTGCATTCTACTAGATATATAACTATCATGGACAATAGTGTCTTTTCTATGTCCCATACCAGTAAGGTACCTTTCACAATAACAAACAGTAATAAATTATTTGAGACACTTTTCTCGATAATTACACCGCTCTCTAGGGCGGTGACTGGTACAATAAAAAAAGTCATCTGTGATTTTTCATTTCGTTCCGTGGCCCGCCTATGTTAGGCGCACTTTTGTACGGTATACTTGGATCGGCATGATTTGATACTTTCAATATTATTTTTGTCTTACTAAGCTTAAACAAGTGGCAATCGTTTTCTAAGCGATTCGTGTTTCTATATCGACTTCGACGTATTATAAGTTTTTCGATAGCTCTTGATAAGAAAATACATTTTTTTTGATGGAATGTCAGTTGTTCTTGGCTTGCTGGACTTAATATACCTGTTAAAATCAACTTTGCTCCTTTAAATAACTTCCTTTTTAGGGATTATTTTTAAAAGGGGTTTTCACTATTAAAAACTTAACTTAAGAATTTTTGTAGTTTATGAAGTGAAAATGACAGAAAATCTGCAGGGAGATTAGCATGCCATACATTTTTTTTTTATAATACTGAATAAAGACGACAAGAAATCACATCAAATTATTAACATGCAGGTATCAAAACTCAACAATCAATGCAAACCTAACGCTATCAGCACAGTCTTCCCGTAAATTATTCTTTCAGCCATTAAACAAATATATCGCTACACGGCCGGCCCACAGCAAGCCGACTGAAAAATGCGCAATCGACAATTTTACAGCGTGTTTTTTCATTTAAATGATAAATATGTTGCATTAAATTGGAAAGAAATTAGTTTCTGATTTGTATCCGGCTCGAAGGTCTAGTGTACCCAGGAAATTTGTAAAAAATTTGGAATCACCGAGATAGGTATAGAATCATCATTATCTTGCCCTTATCCTAATTAATTTGGGGTCAGCGCAGCATGTTTTCTTCCATACATCTTCTCTATTACTTGTCATCTCACCAGTCATCTCCTTTCTTGCCATATTCGAGATAGGTATAGAAAAAAATAATAATTAAGTTCTACACAATATGAACACTGTAAAAAGATATATTATAATACTCCATTGCTGTTTTTACTAATAAGTAATGCCTTAATAAAGGTCTCATCGTTTTACGCTATGTCAAAATATTTCAGATAGGACATAAGAATTTTTGGCACTTACTTATTCTTCTATACATATATACAATTTGCATAGAAACGTTAGTTCCATTTCATCTTCAAGTCTCCTTTTTAAACTTCTAAAAAAGAAAATAAAAGTAGGTAAATAAATAAAATCCTCCAAAGGCAAAGATCTCCTGTCTTTAGAATATCCAGTTGCAAAAGGATGTGCTCAGACGATGGTATCAGTTACTTGTTAGGAAAACTAGACGAATTTATTGCAAGGAGCTGATATATTATGTTCCTTTTGAAACCTGCCATGTGATATTCTTTTGATCACGTGTGTATTTTTTCACTGAAACTTAGTTCCGTCAAATTATAGGTAAACCATTACCAACCAACCTAGATGATGTGTTTACTGTCTTCTTTTACCGCCTTCATTTAAAAACTTACAAAAAGATGGACGTATAAGTAACAATTTATTATGATTGGAATTTCGTGCCCGTTCTTCTCCATAGAGATCTATGCTAGGGAATGGGCAACTACAATACTTTCACAGTTTTTAAGTCTTGTGACTGGGACTGTAGCTACATTTCAGTGTTATCTTTGTTTTGACGGTTCAAAGGTGCCTGTAACTGGCCTACTTAAAATAAATGCTTTGATTTTGATTTTTTTAACTAGTTCATGGGTGTAAGCGCGGGGTTGTAGTACGACAATTTTACAATCAGTAGTACCATCTTAGATCGAATGTATTACCATTATCATAGGTAGACACAATCACAAGACTTGAGTTACTTGTGTATAACCTTTAAAACAAAGAAGAAATGGTTCATGAAAAAAGTTGAGATCTAAAAGATATCAAAGAAAAAACCCTATTCAGCGTCTGAACTCCACCGCATAGTCATGCCTACATAATCCTCCACAAATTGTAGTCTGATCTAAATAAAGGAGCAACATCAACTTTTGTTGTTGTTTATTCACTTAAAAATCCATTACGCACAAAAAGACCAACTAATAAATATGAAGAACGAACGACTTTCATGATAAAAACCTCTTGAAACCTTCCACTGCAATAGAAACTTTACTCTTTTCCTTATAAGGTTGAAAGTTGAATGTGTAGGTTATACCAAGACATTTTAGCGTGTTTTAAAGTGGGAGAGGAGCATGTCAGAATCAATTCTTGCAGCCATTTCTCAATAAAGTTTCGCGAAGGAAGTGAACACATGCATTGAGGCTTTTAAACTTTGACGTATATTACACACGGCTGCGGCTAAGTTCTTACATATAAACAATGTACGATCTATTCGAAGTGACGTTTAGGCTTGCTGGTTACTACAATATAATAAGAGGGAATTTACGAATATTATGACACTTAACACTTTTGGCGTTAGCCACATTTTAGGACACTTTTTCAAAGGAGAAAATAAAATTGACAAAATTCGCGATGATAAGGGATATTAGGCAAGTTCCTTGGCATTATCTCATTTTACTTCTTGCTTTAGAGGAATGGAGATTTAGGTGCATATTAGCTAATACTCATCATCATCATTTTTCTGCCCTGATCCCATTCTACTTTGGGTCGGCTTACATGTTTTCTTCATCCATTCTCCCCTGTCAGACGTCACGGCATCATTTACTCCGTTCTCTTTCATATCATTCCTCACACAATCCTCACATCTTTTCTTTGGCCTTCCTCTCCCTGTCCATCCATTAGTAACATGCGTTTCATCCCGCCTCATTACAGATTTATAGCTAATTCTCCTTGGAGTCAATTTAGGCTCTGCAGTACAATAAATTAGCAACAGATTTTTTAACCCAAGATAACCTGTCTTATTGAAGATCGGTACCTTTAGTTTTTCTGATTGTAATCACAAAATTGAAATAAACACAGACTCCAAAACCGTTTAGTATCGTTCAAATTCAGGTTGTGTCCTGATATGCTCAATGAAGGTTATTCTAACTATCTATAACCACAGTGAACACAGTCATTACGTCACTTCCGGGCAATAAATCAGCTGAGTACGATATCCTGGGAGTCATCACAGATTTACCCAGCGATGGGCGTTACAGCACCGCCCTGTACAAAGAAAATTACGAGTGTATACTTGGATTTACAGTTTTGATACTAGTTATTTATATTTGTGGATATTAGCAATTTTCTATGAATGAAAAAATCTTTAATGAATATGAATGAATGGAAATTTTTATGGGATTTTTTGTTTGTTTTTTCTTTCCATAATTATCATAAAAGTCTAATATGAACTGTTTTAAGAATGTTATGGCTAGAAAGAGAATGATTACTGAGATAACAACTAATAGAGAAATATGGAAGGAAAAGGCAAGCTCAGCCGACTCCAAATGAATTGGGATAAGGGCCGGCAGTAGAATAATGAGTGTAAATCCCTTAATTGCGAATTATTATGCATATTTTGTATGGAAAAATTTCTTTAAAAGCTACTCATGTTGTAAATGTATTTTTGTTGACCATTTAAATTCACCACAATTCAATCTCAATTAATAACAATCTTATCCAAAAAAAATTTCGTTGTTTCAAATTATTACAACACCTAAAATTGCTACAAGCTACCATCACTCGATTCCCAAAAGACTTGCCAACATAAAAAATGTTATGCAATTTTAACTCCCCGTAATGCCCCTAGTACAACGAAATAACCCGAAAAATGGCAGTGTTGCCAGCGAATCGTTGGGGGGAGATAAAAAAATATGCGCCTCGAAATGACAAGTAGGATGCAATGTGTTCGTAGATAAGATAAGGGCGGGATTGGGTGAAAATGGCGCGATAAGTTCCAAAGCCCTTCTCCGCCTTTTATTAAGGTTGTCAAATCTAGTTTTTTTTGTGTTGATAACGGGACATAGTTTGCCTAATTTTGTGATCATTATTTTTTGACTGCCTCAAAGTGCTCTTCAGTCAGAGGTCCGAAAGTCTGGCTACCAGTCTTACCAAGGGGTATCGTATGTTCTATGTTAAGGGTTTGGTTTCCGCACTTAGTCCCTAAATTGGACCATTGTACGTGAGCCATGGTGGCCGTTACTCCAACCAGCCCACCTCCCTCCAGAAGCAGATCAATCTTCCCGGTCTTCTCAGGACATCCTCAAGGGATGGGGTATCGTATTACCTAGTACAAACTGGGTTGTGGAGTTCAGATAGGCAGTCGCTCCATGTAAAATACTGGTATTCAGCTGCATCCGGTTAGGCTGGAAGCTGACCACAACATAGTTGGGAAAAGGCTAGGCAGATGATGATGATGATTTTTTGACTGCCTCGTCTTAAAGGCTACTGCTGATCATCATGCCTTGGGTTCGATTCTCGGGTCGAGGTAAGTGTTGTTGGATTTTTTCACGAGCAACCTGTAGTGTGAATTTGTGCGCGATTTCTAGCAATAGGCTATCTCTGCTTAACATTATAACTGGCGATATGTGGGCGACTAAATAATGAGTGTAACAGTACCCTGGTTGGAGGTGGCGCAGAATAATAAATAATAATAATAATAAATATCGCTCGACATTACACACAGCGCCATCTAGGTGCCACACTAAGCTACGAGGCTTGTGTCGTGGACACCATATAGTTGATAATACTACATAGATACTTTTTTTTTGTTTTTAAATACATATTTATTATACATATAAACAACCATGACTCGGAAACAAATGTCCATGCTCATCACACAAACATTTTCTCCTACCGGGACTCGAACCCGGGACCCTAAGAACGTAAGGCAGCCTCACTACCGCTTCGCCATTCGGGTCGTCAAGCAGAAGGAGAGTACCTGGAAGGATATGGGTGAAGCCTTTGCCCAGCAGTTCTACATACAAGGCTACAAAAAAAAAGTACCCTTAACGAAGCCGAAAAGCGCTTGTTTTCCCCATTATTGCAATTATTTTTTTGTTCAGACCATAACTGGGAACCTTCTAGTTACGGATATATAGGGTCTATCTATTCATACACGAAATCTCTTAAGGGGTCATTGTACTCATCATTATGAACAACTTTTACAATGGGGCCAACCACGAAATCGCGAAAAAAAAATCAGCTGTTCCCTACAATATGATCGCATTAACTAGTCAAAGTGTACGGAACAGCTGATTTTTTTTTCGCGATTTCGGGCTTGGTCCCATAGTGCAAGTTGTACATAGTGATGAGTACAATGACCCCTTAAAAGATTTCGTGTATGAATAGATACACCTTATATTGGGGGTCAAAATTAAATACCTACACGACCGCCGTACTATTTATTCACCCCCGTACTACATTTAATTAAATTTTTGCGTAGAGTTACTTAGTTTGACGTACGGAATGCTTGATTGACAGCTTCGTGAAGAGTGCGTTTACACTTTGTATTACGTTTTGGAGGTGAATCTAGCACACATATTAACAATGACTTGCTTTGGGATTTGCTCATTCCCTCTCATAGAGAGGAGGCCGAGTGTCCCAGCAGTGGGAACATTAATGGCTGATTAGGCTTATGCTTATGTTTTGGGATATATAGAATACTTGTTATCCCGTACGTGTAGTACGTTCATGTAAAATAACTATAATAGAATAACTATAACTATAAAACGTACTGTGTACATAGCAGCATTAAACTTCACACTACACAGTCAATGCAAATCAAAGTTACACTTTCTGAGAAACAGCAATTCATTTCAACATGGTCCCTAACTCATAACGTTACTTTGAAATACAGGAAGTGACGTAAGTTCCAGTTACCGGAACTACACACCTTTTATTTTATGAAGTCAATAAACCGTCTGTGTCCATAACCCGTGTGCAACGTGAAAGAACTTCGGAAAATATGTTACGATATGACCAAAGGGTTTACGATTTTGTTTTCCTATATTTAGGTATGTACCTTTGTGTGAGTTGTAAAGGATACTGAGTAGGCCGACAGCTAATTGTAAGCTAAGTGTTCCTTTTGTATAAATATATTTTTGTTTTAAGTTCTAATTACGTTTTTCCTGTTTTGTCTTTTCTACAGACTGTGTCTACATTTCAAATCCAACTTTCGTCTCGCAGGACTGCTGGAAGATTTTTTTATGAAATAAGCAGTACCTTTCTTCTTTTCTTCTTTCTTTAATTTTGTGCGCAATAAAAAATAATATTAAGGAGAGAGTCTGCGCAATCTAAACCTATGAATGAACACTTGGTTTTTATTAAGTGCACATAACATAAAATTAACATAACTAATCCGGAAGGGTTACGCAGATGTGTGCAGCTGCTTATATAGTCCCATATAATAGGTGCGAGCCAAGTGACATCAACCAGGAACTAATTTTAACTTCTAGAATTTCGGTTTTACCAGACGAACTTTTTTACTTCATATCTTGCAACCTAGAAACCTCAAACGAAATACCTAGATCCCATTACCAAAAGTAAAAAATTAAATCTAAAAATTAGCCCCAGAAACCATTGCCACAGTGCCACGCACTTTGACACGAAATAAACTGGCAATCAGAGGAGTGCGGTGTCGGAGGGAATCCTCATAAATCCGGCGTCGACTTCACTCCGGCCTTATTTAATCTCCGGGGGAATGAGGGACGAGGATGTTGTATCGCTGGATGTGGTAGGCGTTTTCTATGAATGAATTTATGAAAATATTTTGGTGTGTGGAAAATACAAACGATTGTCTTCCTTGCAAGATTAGGTAATTCCGGTAACGAAGTTCCAGTAACTGGAACTGGAACAAGCATTCTGTACATCAAACTAAGTAACTACGCAAAAAAAATATTGCTGGGAAACGATTTTTTTTGGGGTGAAAATTCACTTTTTGCGGTAGAACTAATTTATGTAACAAAACACAATGTGAAAAACACTACGCTGATGGAATCATTAATGAGTACGGGGTCGTGTAGGTATTTTAAGTAAAACTAAAAACTTTTTTAAACTATTTAAAAAAGAAAACGTTGGAACTTTGACCCCCGATATCTCCGTAACTAGAAGGTTCTCAGATATGGTCTAGAGCAAAAAAAAAATCGTAATTACGGGGAGAATAAGTGCGTTTCTGCTTCATTAAGGGTCTATTTACACCCTTTATTTACCAGCAAGCTTCATGTCTCTTTTAGCACTGTTTTCTCCGTGTAGTATACTTTACGGAGAGAGGTCGTGTTTCGCGGGGCTCCGATATAAAAGTCCACTTTATAAAGGCTGACCGCAGACGATCGCTGCTGTACGTTTGTCTTGTACTTGCAACCTCGGGAACTTTTAATGTGTAGCTTTTGAATTAGAATTTTGAAGAGTGAAGGTGTTTGTTCATTTATTTTATTTGGTTTAATTTGTATATGTTTATTATGTTATTTTGTATGCTGAAAATCTCGCGGGGATGTTTTCAATTATACATAATGTATATTCAACTAGACCGATTTCCCATTTGGTATACTTTTCATCATCATCATCATCATTTCAGCCGAAAGACATCCACTGCTGGACATAGGCCTCCCCCAAGTGTCGCCACACTGACCGGTCCCGTGCGACTCGCATCCAGCGGATGCGTCCAGCAACCTTCACCAGGTCATCGGTCCACCTAGTGGGAGGCCTTCCAACGCAACGTCTTCCGGTTCGCGGTCGCCACTCCAGAACTTTTCGGCCCCATCGGCCATCCGTTCTGCGAGCAATGTGCCCTGCCCACTGCCACTTCAGTTTGGCAATTCTTCGGGCTACGTCGGTAACTTTGGTTCTCTTGTATACTTTTCACTTGAATGCAAATAAAAGATTTATTTACAACTAACTGTTTCCCGCGACTTTCGTTCGTGTGAAATTATTATATAAAAAAAATATTACCTCCCTTTTTTAATCGAATTTTGTTAACAATTTCAAGGGTTTTAATTTTTTTTGCACGGAACCCTAATTATTTTTCTGATATAAAAGTAGCTTAGACCTAACATCAGCTATCTGCCAGTAAAGGTCCCGCCAGGTCCGTTCAGCCGTTTCGGAGATTAGCCAGAACAAACAGACAGACAGACAGTTATACAGAAAAAAAATGTGTTTTTGTTTTAAAAGCCGTAGGATATATTTTCATATGCATTCAGTAAAAATATGTTATTTTGATATTACAAATAGACACTTCAAATTTTATTTTTTTGTATAGATTCCTTAACTCTAATGACGCAATATTTTATATTAACAACACCATGCTACTACATTATACCTATGTGTCTCCGTCTCGATTATCTATACATATAATAAAACAGTAAAAAAACTGTGTCTGTACATTGAATATATTAAAAAAATAATTATTGAGGGGGGTTTGGAAACAGTAATAGAGCACGAATCCAAAAAAAAAAATCTGTCTGTTTGTCTGTATGTCTGTTTGTTTGTACACGCTAATCTTCGGAACTACTTGACGGATTTAAATGATTTTTTTTTTGTTGTAAAGGTATTAAATCTGGGCAACATATAGGCTATAATGTATCTTGGAAACTTGAACATCTGATGCAGCACCGCAACAGACCAGCTAAACTATAAGAGATACAAAAATGGTACCATAGCAAAAATTGTTCCACGTGATGAGCATTTTCTGCTAAGAGAATAAATTTGAAGATCTGGAACACCTGAAGTGGAACTCCAAGAGCCCAGCTACACTATAACATATATAGGAATGACGTCTTAGCAAGAGTTGTTCAGCCTGATGAGCACTCTCTGTTGTCGTATAAAATTTGATGATCTGGAACAGCTGATGTGGAACTCCAAGAGCCCAGCCACACTATAACATATATTGGAATGACGTCTTAGCAAGAGTTGTTCAGCCTGATGAGCACTCTCTGTTGTCGTATAAAATTTGAAGATCTGGAACAGCTGATGTGGAACTCCAAGAGCTCAGCTACACTATAACATATATAGGAATGACGTCTTAGCAAGAGTTGTTCAGCCTGATGAGCACTCTCTGTTGACGTATAAAAATTGAAGATCTGGCACACGCGTTGTGGAATTCCAAGCGCCCAGCTACACTATAACATATAATAATAGGAATGAAGTCTTAGCAAGAGTTGTTCAGCCTGATGATCACTCTCTGTTGACGTATAAAAATTGAAGATCTGGCACACGCGTTGTGGAATTCCAAGCTCCCAGCTACACTATAACATATAATAATAGGAATGAAGTCTTAGCAAGAGTTGTTCAGCCTGATGATCACTCTCTGTTGACGTATAAAAATTGAAGATCTGGAACACCTGATATGGAAATCAAAGCTATCACTAATTTCACTGTATAATTATAAAATAACATAAGCTTGAGTACCTCCACGTGGTGACGGCGGTATCAGTTTAGGACTGATTTTCGATGAATCATTGAAAATTTGACTCTACTGGCCAAAACTCCCATTATTTTATTATTTTATTTTATCAAATAAGCCTTCGGGCTTATGTTATTTGAGTATTTAATTTCCTTTTTCATTTATTTTCGTGACACGGTGGCCTACCCGGTAACGCAGGGGAGCAGTCACTTAGATTTTAATTGATCAGGTATCTTCAGAATTAAACTATAACTATGCCTAGAAAGAGGTCAAATCTTTCCCAACGTTCCAAAGGAGCTAAAAGATTGAGGATCATAAGATCCCAAGAATCTACCGAAGAGCGTCAGGAGAGACTTGATGCTGTTCGAGAACATCAGGCAGCAACTCGCTCCGTAGAAACCTCTTCGGATCGCGAAGCACACCTGCGTTCTCAGCGTATTTACGCATATACATCCAGGTCTCTAGAGACCAGTGAAGAAAATGATGCGCGAATGACCGCTGATCGTGAACGTCATGCATTGTCTCGTGAGTCGCAGACGTTCACGGATAGAGAATTGCGCATGAGTTCTCAGCGTATCTACGCATCTGCTTCTAGGTCTCTAGAGACAAGTGCGGAACGTGAGGCGCGACTGTCCGCTGATCGTGAACGTCACGCATTGTCTCGCGAGTCGGAGACGTTCACGGATAGAGAATTGCGCATTTTTTTAAAGTTATTTGCAATATTATTGTTAATTCAGTGTACCCTTGGGATCCGCTGCAGAATAACGGGAAGAAAAGGTATTTGTTGTGTAGGTATTAAGTCTGGGCAACATATAGGCTATAATTTATTTTGGAAATTGGAACACCTGATGCAGAACCGCAACAGAACAGCTAAAGTATAAGAGATATAAAAATGGTGTCATAGCAAAAAATATTCCACGTGAAGAGCATTTTCTGCAGTGAGAATAAATTTGGAGATCTGGAACCCTGTTGTGGAACTCCAAAGCCCAGCGACACTATAACATATTAAGGAATGACGTCTTAGCAAAAGTTGTTTAGTCTGATAGGTATTTCCTGTGGACTTACGAAAATGAAAGATCACGTCTTCAATCGTCTCGCTCATCCCGTTGTTTTCCCGTCCCCGGGCCTCAGAATTCTACATCAGACGTTTCAGATCTTCGATTTTCTTGACGACCCCATTGTCGCTGGCAAAAGCAACAGGATCCGCGTACGAAGTCGCGGGCAGAAGCTAGTATGGAATATGTTTTTATCACTTGTTTCTTCTAAACGATTGTATTAGTTTTAGATTTTAAATCCATCCTTCTGGGTATTGCTGAAGCATTTTATGATCTCTATAAAATGCAAGAACAAAACGATACGGAGTTTGTACCAATTGTTTCTTCAGAATGATCTCACGAAGTATCAAAATATTTTAGTATTAAATATAGTAGTACTTACAGGGGTTAACATCACGCCTGTAATCCATGAAAGGTAAGGCAGAGGTGTACCTAATAGTACATCCACATTTTACAAGTTAAAAGTTTAAGTGCACCGGTGCGTGTTATCTGCACCTCGTCTTGGAGGAGGACTTTTGGCCGCAGGGAGTGATGTTCCGTCGCTTCCATGGGCAATTGCCACATGAACGCACACTAACATAGTGCACAAGTGAATGTTACTAACATATAAAACTATGTTAGTATAGTTAGGTTCTATTTACTAATACAATTTGTATTTTATCATATGTATAAGGTATATGTATGTCTATGGGCCAAAGTAGCCTGAAAATAAATGGTTGTTATTGTTTTTGTAAACTCACATGTAATAGGACGCGAGCCTATTGCCAAAAACCCAACAACACTTTGCCCGACCTGGGAATCAAACCCAGGACCTTAGCTCATGCTTACGGGGTTAAGTCTTACCTATTCTAGTCACAAAATAGTCACGGCAGTCAACCCGGCTACCATTATGTCCAATATTAGTCAATATTTGACCACAGCTCTTGTTTTGCTCGATATTCAAGAAAAATCTCAATTTGAAAAGTGAAGGTGAAAATCTATAAATACATAAAAAAAATTGAAGTGTCTATTTGTACTTTCAAAATAACAGCTTTTGACAGCTTTTATGAGCTAGCTAGCTTTTTTTTAAGACTATTTTTAATTTTTTGTCTGTATTTCTGTCTGTCTGTTTATTCCGGCTTATCCAAAACGACTGGACCGATTTTGCCAAGATTTTCACTGGCAGATAGCTGATGTTATAAGGAGTAACTGAAGCTACTTTTATTTTAGCAAAAAAGAATTAGGGTGCAAAAAAACCATAAAATTGTTTATAACAAAATAAGATTCAAATAGGGGGAAGTAATATTTTGACAATAATTTCACGCGAACAAAGGTCGCGAGCAACAGCTAATATAATTCGAAATGATATTACTTCATTAATATTTGCTAAGACCCTGAAACAATCATAAACTTAGTAGAAACATAATCTTCCACCACATTTTAACACTATCCCGTTTACTAACTTTGCACCCGTAACTTAGAATAACCGTAAAACATTCGACAAACGACTAAGTCGTTTAACTTTAACTCATTTTCAGCTTAGCCACCGTAAAAGATCTGGTTTAACGCCATCTAAGGCGACGGGAGATTTACCGCGGTGTTGCCAATCTCCGCCGTGAGATGGCGCTGTGAGACATGCTCGTAAATGTTTTTATTGTCAGTCGTTCAACGACAGGCAAGCAGTGCGCACGTCTAAAGGATATTGAATCAGTGATTTCACCATGTTGGAGGAAAGTAAATCATATCGTGACACAATGGTTGATTTACCATCTTGCTCGATAGCGATACCTCAAGACAGATGGTATCTTTGATGAAAGTTTTTTTTTCGGAATTTGTTTATATCATGCGCGTCGGCTGAGCATGAGATCCTGGGTTCGATTCCCGGGTCGGGCAAGTGAAGCATGTTTTTAAAAATATATTTTTTTTACTATACGCTTGTTTTAAAACACTTTCAAACAGACTGTTTCACAAATGTTTACCAACAGCTCTTGAGAATGTTATTCAAGAGCCAAAATAACCATGCAGCACTATAAAATTGTGTGATACACAAAGACGTAACAATTACGCCAACAAGAGTACCTAACTAATAAAGTTTGTTGGTGCATCCGCCGTGTGCCACTTTACGAGCGAACCCGGAGGAAATTGAATATGGATAGAATGCATACTGTACCGATAGATTTTAGAATTGTAGTTTGAGTCACTTTGTTTAACGTCGCGCATGTATTGTACCCTAAGGGTTGGGCACAGGTGTATCAGGTGTACACTATAACACTCAGATTTTATTTAACTTGCCTTGATATTTAGTTTGTTTGATAGAATGTATTGGTCAAATCTTGCAACTGAATTTCAAACCAGATCCAAACGATTGAGTTGATACTTTGCACACACCTTTACTTCTGGTGACAATACATTTTCATTACAGATATGACATAATCCTGCAGCTAAGGTCAGGCGATCCTAGCTGCAGGATGATTCTGATTCTCGAGAACTCTTCAACGGTTAAAAGAACGAATACGAAACTTTGTATAAGCATCCATTATCGATACATAAACCAATTTTTTTTCCTTTTCATTTACTTATTAAAAGCTTTTTTTAAAGTTTTTTTTTTATTGCGTCTCTTGTTACCCGGCAAGATTATGACAGGTTATAGAGAAACAGACAATTGACAATGTGTGATAATCGGTTGGCTGGGTATGGGCAATTTGGGCATGTAATGCGGACGAATGTGATAAAACTTTTGAGTATGATGGGTAAAAATAAGTAAAGGAAGAACAAAGAAACAATGTATGGACTGTGTGAAGAATGATAATGAATGATATGAATGAATTTTTTGCTCGATATTAATAATGGTACGGAACTCTTCGTGCGTGAGTCCGACGCGCACTTTGCCAGTTTTTTACTTTCATAACTATAACTCCGAATTTCGTCCAACTCCAATTGTCATATTTGAGTCGTCCATAAAAAATATAAAGGCAAACTGTATACGATTCTCTTTTATGCGACATTATAAGGCAGAGGCTTGGCCGTCCGACTTTACGATGGGTGATACGACGCGTTTTATTTCACTTTTATTGACAGGCTACGGATCACTATGGCCAGAAACGTGGGTCCGTAGAACTTGTCATGACGAAAAGAAGTAGTTCTTTTCACACTAATCTAGCGATCGTAAAACCACTACTGAGTTACTTTTGTACTTAGGTGAAGTGGGGTTTTGAGCCGAAACTTTCAGCCGACGAAACCTACGTAAATTTACTCCCTGACTTCGTAATTTCATTTCGAAAAAAATGTGTAATCGAAAAAAATATTAAAATTCTGAATTGGCTCGTAAAGCCGCTAAGCTGAAGAGACTTCTGGCCAAAATAATCACCATCTGCCGACCTGGAAACTGCCAGAAAGCGACGTGGCAAACTTCGTTGAAGATGGCGGGACGAACTGGACAAAACTCACGACCAGAGACCCACCCCAGGATTGGAAGGCAAGGGGAGAGGCATTTACCTTCCAGTGGAATGATGTAGGCTAACAGTAACTTATACATCAACTTCAGTTGCAGTGATGAAAAGATTTCAAGCTTTAAGACATGCCCATTTCTTCTTGAAGTTATCTCAGTTAAACGCATATCAGGCAAGGTTTTGTTCCACGACCTTAGAACCATCGTTAAATCGTGCAGTCACACATGACTTGCAAATTCAGTTTAGAAAACCCACGGCTGAGTAAGTGGTAGCAGGCTAGACTAAAGAGGACGCGCTAGGTGGTCCGCCACGCGAAGTGCAGCGCAAACATTGGCGGACAACCGGACAAACAATACTGCTGCGCCTACGGGTAGCCATCGCGCCGGCCATGAGAGGGACAATATTGATAAAGAATAGTCACGAAATCTAAGTTACCTGGGATTTTGTTAGAGACTTGTCCTATTTCCTACTTATCTGCCCAGCCTTTCCAAACTATGTTGGGGTCGGCTTCCAGTCTACCCGGATGCAGCTGAATACCAGTATTTTACATGGAGCGACCGCATATTTGACCTCCACAACCCAGTTAGTACTGGCTAGTACGATACCCCTTGGTAAGACTGGTTGTCAGACTTTTTGGGCCACTGACTGCCTGTAATGACTGTCAAAGATCTACAGATGACAGCCGGGAACAACGGCTTCACGTGCTTTCCGAGGCACGGGGGAAACTCGGTATGTAATGGGCGGTCACCCATCCACAGACCAACCTAGGCAAGCGCGGCTTAACCTAAAGATCGACCCGACCGGCTGTTATTATTTTGCCACCACATCCTACTTCCTATTAGCCTACTAATATTATAAATGCGATATTGAGAGGATAGATGGATTTTGGTTACTCTTTTACGCAAAAACTGCTGACCGGATTTGGATGAAATTTAGCACACAGATATTTTATAATCTGGATTAACACAGGCTACTTTTTATCCCGGTAGTATGATCCCGTGGGACGCTTATCGAACGACACGCGGGCGAAGCCGTGGCCATAAGCTAGTATAACATACATAAACTGACACCTATTTTTCGTGGGTTTGTGCAGACACCACAGAGAGCCACTTCCTGAAATTCTTCTTACATATTTATTCCTTTTGCTTTGTCCACGCTCATACATCTGGTCATACACGCACGGCGGATGCCAGTAGGCACTTGGCTTTTTGAATAGTATCACCAATAAGGCCAGTGTATGTCCTTCTAGGGCCTTCTTTAGATAACTTTTATCTGGAGAATGAATATGATGATTGCTGAATTATTGTTATGTATTCAAAATGTGCTCGGAGTTTCCTTGCGTGATCGAATCAGAAAAGAAGACATCCGCAAGAGAACCAAGGTTACCGACGTAGCCCGAAGAATTGCCAAACTTAAGTGCCTGGTGTAACTTAAGTCCGCCTCAGTACTTTGTGCTTGAAGTGATATATACGAGTAAATAATAAATAAGTGGCAGTGGGCTCACACTGCACATTGCTCGCAGAACGGATAGCCGATGGGGTCGAAAAGTTCAGGAGTGGCGACCGCAAACAGGAAGACGTTGCGTTGGAAGGCCTCCCACTAAGTCTAGGTGGACAGATGACCCGGTGAAGGTTGCGGGGATCCGTTGGATGTGAGTCGCACGGGATCGGTCAGTGTGGCGACAATTGGGGGAGGCCTATGTCCAGCAGTAGACGTCTTTCGGCTGAAATGATGATGATCAAAATGTGCAGCTCGTTCAGCTCGTTCGGCTTGTTCGGCTCGTTCGGCTGTGGCAAACATGTCCTGCTCAGTTCGATTTAAGTAAGGCAGCTGCTAACCATGCCTGCGTAAAAAGTATGGCATCTTCGAACTCCTGGGGCTAGGAAGACAAGCCGTGTTATAATAGTTTCGTATTTCTCAAACTGCCTCGGTGGTGTAGTGGTCGCAGGCGCGACTGCTGAGCATGAGGTCCCGGGTTCGATTCCCGGGTCAGGCAATTTTATTGGGTTTTCCAACAGCACTTTCTCAGTAGGAGCCACGGAGTCTGGATTTGTGCCCGATTGATAGCAATAGGCTTGCCCCCTGTTATATGGGACTTAAACATAACTGGCGAAATGTGGGTGAACTATTAGGTACACGTCTGCCTAACCTTTCGGCGATAACAGGCGTAATGTGATGTATTTCTCAAACTTTTAATAGGATTGACTAAAGCTTTGGCGCCAGACCCATACATTTCGCGGGCCGTGGACGGTGAGCTATGGGCTAGCTCGCCGTCCGTCCGTCTTATGACGACAGGCCGTGTCGACGGCGCGTTCGTGTTCCACGCGCGCCTCAAAGAGTGTCAGCAAACAAGAAGGGGTCCGTAAGGACCGATGACTGCCAGGGTTGCGGGACTGTTCGAAAGAGATACCGCGGCCCTGGAACACAAAGGGCAAAGGAAGGAACATGGATGGGTTTTAGTCAGTAAAAGTCTGACACTCCCTCCTGCTCAGCCCAGAGCGGGAGGGGCTATTTGATGAATTCAAATCAAAAAAAAAAAGAAAGACCCATACATTTTTGACATTTTCATCATCGCTAGATCGCTGCTATAGAATGTCACATAATTTTTCCCTGAAGTATCTATACTTAATATTATAAATCTGAAGAGTTTGTTTGGTTGAAATCTTAGGAACTACTGGTTCGAATTGAAAAATTATTTTAGTGTTGGATAGCCCATTTATCGAAGAAGGCTATAAGCTATGTAATGTCACCCTACGACTTAGAGGAGCGGAGCATCAACGAAAAATGTTGCAAAAACGGGAAAGATCTTATATTTTTATGTTAATTTCACGCGGACGAATGTCGCGGGCAACAGCTACTTAATATAAAAATTTTGGCAAGTAAACTTACTAAAATACTGAACATGGTTAGTCTAGCAATATTTACTCGGCACCACAATAACTTTCCCCGTATATTCGAAAGAGAGTCGCAATACCCAAGATTGGATATTTATGGGAGATGGTATACTTCATAAATAAATCCATACGCGTTGCAGGAAGGGGCCACGATTGCACTAAACCCCAATACTATGTATAAACATAAGTGAATGGACGGAGGAACTAACGTGATTTCTTATTTATTATGAAGGTTCTTAGTTGCTTGCTTCTGTAAGCAAACGTCGAGCTTCCAGTTGGAGATATGGAGATGGAGATGTGTTGCAAATTGACTATAAATCTAAATGGTAGAAGGTAGTAGAGCAACGGTGGCCCAGTGGTGGCGGCCCCAACATACGAACAGTAAGTCGTAGGTTCGAACCCAATTACTTTGTGTAATTTATTTCATCACCACTGCTCACAAAACGGGGAAGGAAAAAATCATCGTCGTAATTTATTTATAAGCACTAATTTAACCATTGTATGAAAAATAATACTGCGCCTAAATGCTTTTTAAAAATAAATTATTCTTATCGAAAAAATTTGAAGATTTGTGACATCTACCAACCCGCACTGGGCCTGCGTGGTGGATTATAGCCCACTCTCTCTCATAGGAGAGGAGGCCGTGTGTCCCAGCAGTGGGAACATTATAGGCTGATTATGCTCTGCTTTGATGCTGCTAAAACTTATATTAGTTTGAAATGGCTAAAGGAACCGTCACAGTGCATTGGTTATTAACTAAATTGACACAATAAGTCAATTTGACGCGTAAATAATGAAAGTTGTGATTTGAATTAATAAACAAGTGGGTGGTCAGTTGACACTTTACCCACCTGAGAATCGAACCCACAACCTGGTGCTCAGTAAAGTTGACCATAGAGTTGCTAAACAACTCTTATTTTTTGTGTCAGAATTTTCACTTAGATTTTGTAGATATTTTGAAAATAGTTGAAGCATTACTTACATATACTTCAAGTTTCTCATTAAACTCATAGCCAAAAATGAAGGAGATGGATCAAATAAGTCTGTTATAAGTTCTTATACATCGCACGATCTGTGTGAAGTAATAAAAGGCTCCTCATATTAACATGTCCTCGCCCGAGGCAGCAAATCTATTGGCTCTCTCCCCCAATATTATATGCTAACCTATATAGATAGAGGTACAATATCGATTCACTATTCATAATGTTCCAATATTGCGCTATTTCTTGGATTGAACTTTGAGAAACGTCGGCTGAGATTAACGGCTATCTTCACCAACTATTTGACTGGTGAACCCAGAATTTGTATGATCGCGTTGTCATTCTTAGTTACACTGTATGGTAAGCGGATACGTAGATAGATAAGTGACACAATCTTAAAGTAGTGAACTTACTGTTACCTAAGGGATATCTTCCGTGATTGTTCATTATTTTGAGCTCCCGATATTTCGACGCTGTTGCAAGCGCCCTGATCGCGGGTTAACTGGAGATATCCCGTAAGTGATAGTATAATTATGTTTAGTTCTAAACCGTGAAAGCTGAAAACAGTGCTTAAAGTAGTGGTTTAATTTCATAAATACGAGTATGTACAACGAAATGGTTGCATTTTCTCCTCTAGGAACTAACAAAGTACCTCTACCCGGTCCACACATACATCTTTTACATTGTATAGTGCATATCTGAATGACGCAGTACATTTTCAATACTGAACTCCATACAATCGCCATTCTTTGTCCGTACAAACGATTTACAGTACTCTATACGTACATTGGCACAACATAATCACTAAAGAAATACAGGAGAAAAGTTAAAAAGTTCGCGCGTGTACGTGCGTTGGGTTCAAACACGTTTCCTCAACAGTAAAGTGGACTGAACTATCTCACTTTCAACGGCCTTACCTCTCGAAATAAAGTAGCTAAGTTAGATTCGAAGGCTTGGGAAGTGTGGATGTGACATTTTGAAAAACCCTAAACGTAAGGCCGTGACTTTTTAATCATCTTACAACGGTATCCAAAGTCCACCAAATATTCATTAACAATAATTATAGGAATTTATGAGATTTGAATAATTTTTAAATGAAAATATTATTCACTAGGTGTTGCCCGCGGTTTCGCTCGCGTTTTGGTCGAAAATTATCACACGGGCACGTTGTAAATATAGCTTATGGCACTCGGGGATAATGTAGCTTCCTATTAGTGAAAGAATTTTCAAAATCGGTTCAGTAGATCCAGAGATTACCCCCTACAACCTCACAAACTTTACCTCCAGATTATTAAAATACATGGCATAGTTAGAAACGCGTTGCGAGCACGGTCCGTATTTATATTGCTTTGTGCGGTCAACCTGAGTGATGCAGAGATACACAGTTTGTATTTTTCCGAGTGCCACCTCCACATTATTCTCAACTCCTAACATAAGGATGCATCAGTATGCGCCCCATCGCCTCTAAATGCCGGACCGACTTGCAATACTTATAGCAGTTTAGTGTTGGCCCCGGTATTGTATTACACGGAGTATTATGTGCATAGCAGTGGAGGGTTGCTTACGTGACCGCCCGGGACTTTGAATATTTTTCAATTATATTTCTTTGTTTTGTTTAAATATAAACTTGTTATAAGATTATTGTTTTGCAATGTGAGGTTAATTGAAAGCAATGGAGTACATGGATTGGTAGTTAGGTTTTTGGGAGCTATGTCAGTATTATTAACAGCTGCTTGGGTTGATCTTCAGGTAAAGCAGCGCTTGCCTAGGTTGGTCCATGGATGGGTAACCATCTATTACATACCGAGTTTATTCCGTGCCTCGGAAAACACGTTAAGCCGTTGGTCACAGCTGTCAATTGTAGATCTCTGACAATCGTTACAGGTAGTCAGTGGCCTGAAATTCGGAAAACTGCGCTAGCAGAACATTGTAATTATTTAACTTTGTGTAGTGTCTGGGTCACCAAGATACAGGCTATGCCTAGTTTGGGACCCGCTGTTAAACCTGTCAGTATTCCGTGGTGTAAGCTAATAAATGAATTTTGAATTGAATTTTAAACCAGTCTTAGCAAGGGGTATCGTATTACCCAGCACCTAAGAGGGCTGAGGAGTTTCTTTAAAAAAATGCAATTTTTTAATGTTACAGCTTTAAATACCTCCATGACCACTGCACTGCGCTCGAGCACTCGTTGGTCGAGTGGTCGAGCATCCAGGGTTATTCCCGGGTCGGGCTAAAGCGTCAATGGGTGCTTCTCGATCAGAAATTTCTCAGTAGCAGCCCACGGAGTCTGGATTTGTGTCCAATTAATGGCAATAGGCGCGCCCCCCATTTAATTATTTATTTATGTACACACAAAATACTTAACAGGACATTACATTAAGATAGAGGAGCACAAAGGTACTGCTTATTTCATAAGAAATATACTCAAATTATAAGTTGCGAAATGTGGGTACACCTTTGCCTAATCCTTTGCGGATAGCAGGCGTGATGTAGGACCAACTGCGAATAGAATGATTTTTGAACGTGAGACGAAGTGTGAATAGGACGAAGTGCGCATAACCCAAGGTTATGCTTGTGACATCATAATAACATTGAAACCGACAGGTCAGGCTGCTATGGGAGTCAAGTAAGTTACCGAAGATCCTTATTTCCTGACTCCACTAACTATCTAACCGCGAACACATTAAACAAGAACCGCGGAGTTACTAACCAATGAAGTGCTCACTTTGCGATCAATGTAAAAATGTCGGCGGTAAAGTGTATCGTTTAAAGCCAATCATATGCTTGCACATACACAAGATCAAAATCTGAATATATTAAGTTTCAATCTTGCGGCCGTAATGGACCAACAATGATATGACCCTGCTGAGACAAATGCCTCCACAATATGAGAGGCATTAATCTACAACAAGGGCCCAGAGCAGGTTGGCGAAAGTAAGAAGTTTTCCAATTTCAGAATTAACTCGTGAATAAAATTGGATGTTGCAACCTTATCCTGTGACGTTTTGTCAATCCACGACTTTCATGGCGTTTTGTAGACCTAGCTGAGCTCTCTGTTTGTTCGCTCATCCGTGTCAACTACCAATGTGTTGAGAAGGCACCAAAGTTTTCTAATTAAGTTCCCCCACAGAAGTTTTTTCGTTAGCCGAAGTTTCAACACCTTTGTTATGCGTCTAACGTTATCTTTCGGTAGCCAAATACTTACTGTGTACAAGCTTCCTATATGGAAAAGTTCATGATATTCCAGTTGTCATACAAAGAAATTTCCAATAGGTAATAAATCTTTTTAAATGTTTTTCTCTTAGTTTTTGCGATATTGTTAGTGTCGAAGTCGCATCTGGCCATTTTTAAGTGTCGATAGCAAAAAACATCTTCAAAATTTTTCTTAATTCTTTAAAACCTTGTCTTGACAAATACGGACACGACAAAAAAAAAACGGCCATATTGGCCGAGCCGTCCTCAAGTGATGCTCCGTCATACATGTCGCATAGGTATCAAGATTTTTTATTTTTAGAAAACTTTACATTAGTAATTTCTGAATACGATTTGACAAGCTTCAAGATTATAATCTTTTTGGCAGCGTATGTTTATCCAA
This sequence comes from Eugnorisma glareosa, assembly GCA_947578425.1. NCBI lineage: Eukaryota > Metazoa > Arthropoda > Insecta > Lepidoptera > Noctuidae > Eugnorisma > Eugnorisma glareosa. The sequence goes on along the minus strand of OX387960.1, from coordinate 8,373,262 downwards.
TACCCCACAGTTTCACCTCTTAATTTCCACTATTTTTGTCGTAGATAGGATGACAGTTTGTCTGGCCGTCAGTATAAACCGTCTGACAAAAAATCCCGATTGTAGCCACTGGCGACGACCGGGAAAAAATCCTATTTTTTGCCAGCGCTATAGTGCCATGAAAGACCTTCTTACATGCAACTGTTCTAAGCTAATGAAATTGTCTGGTGTAGTTTATAACCCAGCAAAAGTACTAGGCTAGCATAGGTTCAAGGTGGTATGCATTTACTGTACTTTCCTGTCTGATCACGGAAACCATGAGCACGATACATGGCCTTTTAGATAAAAATCTTCAGAAGTGAGCGGAAGAGTGCCTATCACTAGGTGATGTCATAATGTAGCCCCCCGGGCGTTTGGCGGAACCCCAAGATCTACGAAACGATATTCGGATGCTCTTCGCTTAACACTTTTCCATCTCTATGAAAGAAAGTTTTTTTTTCTGATAAAAAATGGTCAAGACTTCTATGACAGTTAAATCATTTCTCCGGAGCATGTTGAGCTTCATTACTTCGACGCTTTTCTGGTAGTCGTAGTTGCAGTGATTGCGAGTCATAGTACCAAGTTTGTCGATACTAATACTTTGAACCACGTGTCCCTTATATAACATACGTTTAAGTATGCATAAGAAGGTTTTAAAACGACTGGTTTTGAAGGTTTTTTAGATTGATGAACTGTCTTAGCTGTGACATATAATCTAAAAAAAACTAATTTAATATATTTTATAATGTAATGAGCCTAATTAACGAAGCAAGACTATACATTTTATTATGATATGATATTGATATAATTTCATGATATTATTATGCATGTACTGAAATGTTTGCATGTTTCCTTGCGTGATCGAATCAGAAATGAAGACATCCGCAAGAGAACCAAGGTTACCGACGTAGCCCAAAGAATTGCCAAACTTAAGTGGCAGTGGGCAGGGCACATTGGTCGCAGAACGGATGGCCGATGGGAGCGAAAAGCTCTGGAGTGGTAACCGCGAACCGGAAGACGTTGCGTTGGAAGGCCTCCCACTAGGTGGACCGATGACCTGGTGAATGTTGCGGGAATCCGCTGGATGTGATTCGCACGGGACTGGTCAATGTCGACACTTGGGGGAGGTTTATGTCCAGCAGTGGACGTCTTTCGTCTGTTATTTTGATGATGATGATGACAAGTCGAATATAATAAGAGTAAAATATTATTTTACCATGTTATTAAGTATTTACATATATTCTGGCAAATAAATAAGTTTCATTTCACTTAACCTGGGGCGTAACCGTATTGCCGTTTACTTTAATTGAAGTAGGAATTCGCCAAACCACCAGCAATGCTAAAGCGTTGTTATCAATGCTAAAGCGTTGTGATCAATGCTAAAGCGTTGTGATCAATGCTAAAGCGTGGTGATCAATGCAAAAGCGTGGTGATCAATGCTCATGCCTTTTCTGAAACGTTATGTCTATATCTGAATCATGCTTTATCCGTTACGAATCTGACTTTGACCACCCTGGATATCTAGCGAATAGCCATGATCTAGTTAACAGCTACCCCTGACCTAATTCATAGACTTATCCAATGCAAGTCTACTGCGCCAGGTGACAGCTCTGGAAGTTTTCAATGTCAAGATCACAATCGTGTTGTTCATATCTCGGAGTTCAGTGAGCAAAGTAGGTCATTGGTAGTTGTTATCTACCGGGGGGACTAGAGAAATTAATATTATAATTTTTTGACTCGCTCAGACCAAGGACCATTATTTAAACATATCTGGCTAACTTGTTATCTAAATATGACTGAATTGATCAAGGTAAAACCTTTATTGATTGTCATTTTTTATTGTTTTTTTGTTTCTTTATTGATTCAGGTTAATTGGCTTTTTAAACACTAAGACTTTACGCCTATGAATGAGATCGCCAAAATGAATAAAAAATATGTATGTTCACGAGTGACAGTGCTGATTTTTTATCGAATTATAAAAAAGGTGGAGATTATTGTATTCCACCAGTATCCGGGAGTTTTAATAACTTTGCTTTGGTACTTTATGAGTTATTCTCTATACTATAACAAGCATTATTTTATTTTTCGTCTGCGTGGATGATGTTCTTATAGCTTCTAATATTGTAAACTAACAATGTGAAATTGATACGTGACAAGGATTTGTTGGAGATACCACATCCAAAAAGGCTTTAATAAAAACGTTTTCTAAAAAAATAACCGACTTCCAAAAAGAACCACTAAAAAGTGTAAAATAACTTTACATTTTAGTTTTTTTGGAAGTCGGTTATTTTTTTAGCAAGAAGTTTTTCTCTGAAAACTGAATGTGAGTATCTAATCGGCTGTTAATATGGCTTATTGAGTTTGTTTGACCGTACTGAACATCGCATTCTCCAAAAAATTCTATGCAAAATCAGTAACGCGAAATTGCACCTCAAAAAACAACGCCAAAGTCTTCGTAGCTCCTGGTACCCGCCATAGTCAATACAAAGAGGAAGTAAGTAGATTTGCGGAACCCCCACAAACGCGGGCCCGAGGCTCCGGCCGCTCTCATTCAATTACTGCATTTTGTACGCATTCGATAAAATATAAGTAGCCCTTTCAGGAGGAGCTTTTCGGATGAAGTACTGTTACCGTGCCGTACCCGTAACGTACCGTACCGTCTGCCGTTAAGCAGTGTTGAACTGTGCTCTTACAAGGGCATGAGTACTGAGCCACAGATCTCTACTAATATTATAAACTAACTGTGCCCCGCGCCTTCTGACTTATTTTCTTTTTGCTCGGCTCCTTTTGGTCGTAGCGTGATGTTATATAGACTATAGCCTTTCTCGATAAATGGACTATCCATGAGATTGGCGCGTTCAAAGAAACAAACTAACTCTTCAGCTTTGTAATATTACTAGCGGCCCGTCCCGGCTTCGCACGGGTGCCTATGTTACTCAAGGTGAATATAGCTTTCTAATGGTGGAAGAATTTTTGAAATCGGCGCAGTAGTTTTTGAGTTTATTTATTGCAAACATACACACAAAAATACAAATCTTTTCTCTTTATAATATTAGTGTAGATTACAGATGCGAACGTAACTCGACGTAGCGCTACTGCTGAGCGTCCTGGGTTCAATTCCCGGGTCGGACAAAGTATTACTGAGTTTTTCCATCAGGACTTTCTCAGTGGCAGCCTTTCTTTGTGCCCTGTCGATGGCAATAGGCTCGCCCTCTGTGGCATCACTTAAACTTAACTGACGAAGTGTGAGTGTAGTATCTATAAGATAGGTACTCCTCTAACTAACCCTTCGAGGTTGACGTTTTGAGGCATGCTGTTAGTTTATGAGCGTAATTACTCTGTGTGTGTGTAACCTTTTTAAGCCTTGACGGCTGGTCAGATTTGGATGTAGCACAGGGTAGTCGTTCCTGTGGATAATTACCGATAGCCACACGGATGAAGCTACAGTCAAAAGCTAGGGATGACTTGAGACAGTTTGTCGCTTGAAAAGGGTTATTTAAGGACTTCAGAAACCGGTCAAAAATAGTGCACCTTAAAAAGTAATCTCAATCAGTTGAGCCCTACCGAAAATGAATAGAACATAACATAACGCCTGTAATCCCCGAAGGGCTGGGCAGAGGTGTACCTAACAGCACACCTACATTTCACCAGCTATGTTAAAGTCCCATGTCTAATAGGGGGCGAGCCTATTTCCACTAACCGGGCACAAATCCAGACTCGTGGCTCTTACTGAGAAATTCCTCATAGAAAATCCCAATAACAATTTGCCCGACCTGGGAATCGCAGCCAGGTCCTCATGCTCAGCAGTCTCGATTACGACCACTAAACTAATAAAGCAACGACCGACGGCAAAACGAATATTTCTGTTGGAAAACGAAGACGGAAGAAAAATTAGCTCCGCATAGAGATCACAAACAGCCTACCCATACGTCTAAGAAACTACACCAACAAATCTCGTGAAAGCACCAGCAGATTAACCAAGACGCCGGTTTCGCCACATCCAATCAGCCGTGAACATTTTTATGTTGGTGCTAATTGAGCCTCTAGCACAGAAAGCGATAAAAGTTATTAATTGGTTCCAGCCACCCCCGGGCCGGAAGTTGTAAATACAAGGCCACTATTTCCGGTCAATCGACACGCATCGCGCACACGCCTTTTTGCCGGAAACTTCCGAAGATGTATGAGTCCACTTTTGGGATTCGGTTTTCAAAATGGCGTGAAGGGAAACCTTTATATTAGGATGTTGTTAACGTGCTATGGACACGTGATGCGGAAGAATGTGGAAAATATGTTGAGGAAAATGCTGAGTATGAATGTAGATGACTATAAGAGTAGAGGAGGACCAAAGAAACGATGGATGGACTGTGTGACCAAAGAAACGATTGACAGTCGTTGAATAAAGAAGGAGCAAGATCTTCAGGTTAAGCCGTGCTTGTCTGTGTTGGTCCGTGGATGTGAGACCACCCATTATACTGAACTTGTGAGCTGTACCGTGTGACTTTATGTACGCAATTTATTTCATCACCACGGCATGTCGTATAACCAAATGTTTCAAGTCAAAATATGAGCGAGCCTATTGCCATTAACAGGGCACGAATCTAGACTCCGTAGCTGGCACTGAGAAATTCCTGATGGGATAACACTTTGCCCGACCCGGGAATCAAACCCAGGACCTCATGCTCAGTCTCGCTTACGACCACTAGATTAACGAAGCATTTGTGTCCTAACTAAAAATTCGAAGATATGTGACATTAACACCAATCCAGTCTGAGCTCGCGTGGTGGATTACAGCCCACGTCTTCTCACAGACATGAGGTATCTGGCCCAGCAGTGGGAACATTCTAGGCCGAATATTCGTTACTCTTTCAAACAAACCCAGCTCATTGATTTCGCCAAAAACCAAGATAAATTCCATTTATCAGACGATATCCTCCACTAAATCCTTATTGGTATTCGCACGTAATTAGTGTAAATAACACAGGATTACACTTATTTCCTCCAAATTAGATTAAACTAAGAGCTTTCCATTGTTTTCCGATTCGGAATTGTATTTATAATTTATTTTGGACAATGAGCAAAAGTAGTGTACCAATCAGTAGAGATTTTGGTAGTATACTTTTTACCCGACTACGGCGAAGCAAAAAGGAAAGGTTAAGATCTTAGCAGTCTACGTATGTATGTATGTATGTTTGTATTTACGTGTGTTCCTCCGTAGCGGCTAAACGGTTCATCCGATTTTGATGAATTAGTTGTCAGGCGTTTCGTTATTATTGCCGGGGAACATAGGCTAGGGCTCCGTTTTAACCGACTTCAACAATAGGAGGTGTTGATTTTACATTGTAAGCCCCGAATTTAATTAGAGCGTGATTTTTAAGTCGTCTGGTTTTTTACACACACCACACAAATTCTTGTTACACGTATTACACGTAGCGAAGCCGTAATTGTGTTTTGGGATATACTATAAGGTACTTAAAAAAATATTTGAATTCAGTATGTTGTACAGGCGCCAGCACATCAAGCTACCCAAAACCTTGAACCTTATGCTTTAGCGATAAAGTTGAAAGTCTATTAAAGAAATTTGACAGATTATAGTAGCTTGATGTGCAGCTGGCGGCTGTACAATATTATTTACAAACTACAAATAGAACTAAAATATTATTATAAAATATGTACAAGTATCAAAATGGGAAAAGTATTACAGGGCGTCAAAAAATTCCTCCACATCGTTGTCAATAGGAAATGTGCCCAGAACTAGAAGACTAGCAGCATTGCCACGTTGGATGGCAATGATTTGATTCTTTGGCCAAAAAAAGGGCACTCTGATGATTTTTTAATGACTTATTTGTACGCGAAACCGGAAACCTCTGTCAACGCGGCCTCGCGTTTAAGATTGCCGTGATGGTCACGTGTTCGAGTGTCTATCGCTGTAGTTAGGACGGGGCCTGAAAATTAAGGAATTTACAGAACACAATTATTTCAATGATTTCAAAAATTAATTACACAAAACATTTCTTTCCTAGTGTAATAAAACAGTGGTATTTTTGATGTTCTTTTTTTTTGCAATAATTTTAGAGTCTGGTTTTCTAGTACGAACAGCATTTTTTTACAATAATGTTTAAATATTATTGCTTTGTTAGAATGTGAACACTTCCTGCGAAAATTCAACCGAGCGTTTTTATTACGACACTAGGATTTCGCCCGCGTCTTCTTCCGCAAAAATTGTGATAGCTTAGCTAATATGCATGGTACAAATGTAATTTATAGCCTGTAGCCACAAAAAATGTAGCTTTCTACAAGTGAATTGAATCATTAGTTTTAGAGATTACCCCGTTCATACAAACTTACAAACAAATTTTATCACTTTATCAAATCAGTATAGATTGATGTATTTTCACTGATGTTTATGCTATGGTACATAAAATAAAATAAACATTCACTCAAAAGGAAAGACAAGTTGTGGACACCTCTTTACCTAACCTGAATACAGCGTTACTTGCGTTCAAAAAGTACATACATACATAAACTCATTCCTTTTTCCTATTAGGCAGAAACAATGCGGAGGGATGAGGACAATGTAGTGAGGAAAGTAACAATGTGGATGGTTATTGTCGTTGAAGTTCTAACACCACGTAAGTCGAAAATAGCAACTTTACAGCAGAGTGAAAAATATGCATAATTATAGCTAATGGTACAATACTATTGTATAATCCGTGTTCACTTCAAATTAAATAGAGACGTTGCGTTTCCAATGGGGGCTATCGCGTGTGAATTCACCGCTAGAGGCGCTGGTGTAGCGCGAGGGCACCGAAATGTCAGATGTCATAGAAAGTTCAAGTTGCGTGCGTTTTTATGACGTATTTTGAGCTATTCCTGATTAATTATGACTTGAAGATTTTAGGTAGCAACTTAGGATCTTATTTGTTAGTACTTGGAGGTAAAATGATTTTTAAATATTTCATGAGCAAATAAAATTTCTTATTCTTATTCATGCTTGCTAATTTTAGGGAGAATATTGTAAATAAATGATCTGAAATTTACACTATGTTGTTATACGTATTAAAATAAACTTTTTATGAAGTTATTGGTACTTTAAAGTATTAAATAGAATTATTGACATGCCCATAAGCGACAGTGGCGCCATCTGGTGAGCTCATAAACGATAGCCCTCATTGGCTGAAACAACGCGTCTTCCGATTTTTTAGCAAACGACATCAAAATGTCAAAGGCGCCAAAAATTGACTTACGTGGTTCTAGAACTTCAACGAAGGTATAGGAGTAGAGGAATACCAAAGAAACGATGGATGGACTGTGTGAAGGATGATATGGCTAAAAGAAGGCGACTGTTGAGCTGACGTGTAACAGAGAAGTATGGAAGAAGAAGACAAGATGCCTGAAATGAATTGGGATAAGTGATGAATTTAATGTAATGAAGAGACATGATTAAAGAAAAGGAATTTATTAGATAACGACTTAGATACAGAGATCGTTGACAGTTCCTTGAAAAAGTGTCCAGAAACAACAAATAACCAATTGAGTTCCGTTTACATTTCCATCAATAAGGACTGATTTGAATTAATTATTTTTATATTTTGAATTGTCTTTTTTGTTTTTATTAAGGACACTTTTAAAGTGCACATCATGCTACATCGTTCTCACATAGTGTACCATCTCAACATGAATGATGTAACCAAGGAATTGTAACAATATGCTGATTTAAAAGAGTGTCCATGGAGTTTCTTGCCCGTTCTTCTCCATAGAGATCTACGCTAGGGAATGGGCAACTACAGTACTTTCACAGTTTTTATGTCTTGTGACTGGGACTGTAGCTACATTTCAGTGTTACCTTTGTTTCGACAGTTAAAAAGTGCCTGTAACTGGCCTAATTGAAATAAATGCTTTGATTTTGATTTTGACTGAAAAATAATGATGTTAAAGAAACTAAAGAACAAAACTTGCTACGAACTTCACGCTTCGTCCACGTTCATGTTCCTACATCTTGTCAAACACGAACAAGTACTAATTACTGCGCAACTGACCCCTTCAAAAAATATGTATGAACGTGGACGAGGCAAAAGGAGTATATAAGGTTCGTAGCAGGTGGTGTCCTGTGGATTCTGCCTACCCGCATGGTAAAAAGGCGTGAGTTTGTGTATAAAATGAAAATAAAACCACTTTACGTACTTGAAGGCTTCTTTTACAAAAATATCATTACGCACCTGGCTTTTAGAGGCACAGGAGTCAAGAGGAACACTTTCTTTGATCTGGTCGTAAGAGCGCGCTGTGTCAGCCAGTGGAGTCGGAAATCACTGTAATGGATGGGATGGCGTAGGGTTGGCACGTAACGGTACCAAGCAAAGATTGAAAAATGGTTTTTTAGGGGTATAATTTTTTGTAAATTAAAAAAAAAGTAGCTGCTGCCCGCGACTTTATTCGCGTGGAAATTTTAATGTGTACGTGAGAAAAAGCCTTTGTGAAATTCCAGACTATAATCTATATCTGTGCGAAATTTTAACTATATCGTTCAGCCTGTTGGCGTGATTGAGTAATAAACTAACAAGCATCCATCCACCCAAACTTTGCTATTTACAACATTAACAAATAAATATAAATTATCTTTATAGTGCAATGAAGACAAACATCGTGAGGAAACCGGCAGGTCCTAGAACCAAAAATTCGAAAACATGTGACATCTACCAACCCGCACTGGGCCCGCGTGGTGGATTATAGCCCATTCCCTCTCATAGAGAGGAGGCCGTGTGTCCCAGTGTCCCAGCAGTGGGAACATTATAGGCTGATTATTATGTCAATAATAGTAAGATTGAAATTTTTAATTTGGTAAAGTTTTAAAAGGCACCAGTGTAAACAAAGTTACTGAGTGAATTTTAAGATTTATCTTACGGTGAAATAAAAAATAATGAACAGTTAAACAAAGTAGGTAGTCGATGGAATCATGGTTGTAATTTTGCAGAGTTAGCGGGCGTTCACATGGCGCTGTCTGGCACGACATTTAACAGTTTAAAGTTGGTATCACACGTCAATAGCCCAGTATTCATACAGTTAACCTTTTCACCGCCAGCGTACACAGAACGCGATGCCTCGCCTAACGCCAAGCTATAAATGTATAACGAAATATATAGTAAACAGTAGTGATGAGGGTAGCGTCATAACGATGAATGAGAATTATTCACGTTAAGTTATGTTTTATTTATAATTTTACGGATATAAATAAAACTGATTAAATATATACAACCTGTTTTTTTTATATCCCATAACTCTAGGGTTATATTCTGTAGGTAAAAATAATACTAAAACTCCTAGAATAGGTGGTCCAAAAATGCATCGTTTCGGAGATATCATCAATCATAATTAAATTAGGTCAAAAATTGTCACCAGTATGACGAATCTTTACTTTTGCGAGGTTGCCAAACTTCGCAGTAGTGTAGTAAAATAAATAGTAAAATAAAATATGTAGGTATGTTGGTATCGGGGCTTCCCGGCGGCAGCTAGTGAAGGGAAAGCTACCTTGTCGACATCGGTCATATTTCACGTAAGGGTGTTTTACATTAATAATCGTGACTTTGCCGAATTATTTTGTATGAAAAATGAAAAAAAAAAAATAACGAAGGATTGGAACATAACTCATATGCCAGGTGATTCTTTGATATGGCCTCAATCATACCCTAGAGTTATGGGATATCAAAAAAAAACACGTTGTATATATCTATTTATATTTGTTTTTGTTATATTTACATGTCCGTGGCGGTGAAAAGGTTAAAAACAAATGCAGTATGGAACTGCCATGTGAACTTAAAATCATGCTGCAACATATCATACAGATCAACGCAGTGTGAACAGGGCCTTAGTCTACTTCAAAACAGGTTTTTTTATGATAAAAATAGTTCATTATTTTCTCAAGCGTTGAACTCAGACTCCCTTAAGTTAAACTCGGTGTAATAAACAACGAGACGCAAAAACTGTTGTTTAAAAATCTGACGTTCTATAATTTTGACCGCGCTTTTGTATGAAACTGAAACAACAGTTTTTCTTATCACGCTAGCTGCGGCAAAAAAATCATAAACTTTCATCTGGTGCGTTGGCGGTCGGTATGCGCATCCATCGACCTTTTCGACAGTGCGTATCAGTCCTTTTTGACCTGACGCAACTAAGATAGATTAAAGCTCTATAACTTTGCTCTTTATTTATTTTTTGTTTATCATTAAGGGAGTAATTCCGTCATTGCTATATTTTTTTTATGACCGTACCTGGGAACCTTCTAGTTACGGAGATATTGGGGGTCAAAGTTCCAACTTTGTCACAACTTTTTTTTTAAAAACACGTTTTTAATGTAAGATTTTTACTTTAAGTACCTCCACGACTTCCGTACTATTCAATTCATCCATCAACTCACTGTTTTGAGTCCTTTTCATTGAGTCCTACCGTAAAACGTGATCTTTCACCCCAAAAAAAAGTCGTTTCCCAGTAATAATTTTTGCGTAAAGTTACTTAGTTTGATGTACAGAATGCTTGGTTGACGGCTTCGTGAAGGGTCTTGCTTGTTACACCCTGTATTTGTCTCCGTCGAACTCTTACAAATACCGAAGATAATCGTTCCGCACCAGCGAAACAGATATAGTTTTCACCGTGCGCAGCAGCGGTAAGCACCGTGTCGGGCCGATTTTGTGTGATCCGCAGTGAAGGTGTTAAACTGACGACATATTAATTTTTTTGTCAGACTAGAATCATGGACTGAATCCATGGTGTAAGTTTGTGGCATAAAGCACACGTCCCCTACACCGTATATTTTCCATCAAAACGCAAATACCTTAGAGCATTCAGAAATATGTTTCTTTCTTTATTTCTTTTCTTTCATTCAACTCAATTCGATCCAGAAGATGTCTTAAAAAGAAAGAAAAAATCTTTAAGGGAAAAATGGCCAACCCTATGCTTTCCCCGCGCCTGCGGCTAATAGATAACCATTACTGGCCACTTGTCCCGGTAGAGCACGCAACTCCAGATAAACGGCGATATCTTACACATTTTGCCAAACGCGCACTCGAAGAATATGGGCCCTTTGTCGCAAAACGTACGAGTCTACGAATAGGTCGGCATGATACGGGTTAAAGGAGTGTGCCTACTACACCGTACCATACCATAATCGTGCTATGAACGTATCAGGCACGGAAATAACCATGACACGGACCACTATGCCAGTAGAACGTATCAACAGCTTACGAGTATCTAGCTGACTTGGGCTTAGTCCTCATACGCGGTTATAACGGGTTTACAACGGTCATGCGTAGTTAAACCCTATATATTCTTTGTATTAAAAAGTATGAGACTATGTCCAATAGACCGTACCGTCACCATCGCGTGCCATGCACGAAGTGTCAAAAATGGTGCGAGAATATTTTGCCGGTGCCGCATGCCGCCGATACGCTGTGCTTGGCACGTGCCGGTGTTGGTCGGCGACGGAGCGGTCTAGTGGGCATAGTCTCATAATTTTGAATACAAAGAATATTTATTTGCCATATACGTTCATAGCACGGTCATGGGTGTAATGGGTGTGTGTATGTGTGTAGTCCACGCGGTTGGGCGGTGAAGCGGACCTCACGTCGCATTGACTTGTATGAAATCCGTTGATGCTTAAATAAAACACGTATACTTACACCGCCAGACCACGCGAACGAACGGCGCTCACCGCCTCTCCACGCGGCGCATTGACAATAGATTTGCTTCGCCGCCTCCGACCGACCGCGCGGACGAGACGCATTTGTGTGCTTGAAGTTTAAATAAATAAACATTCAACTGCAGACTGTGCAATGGTGTGGTCGAACCGAGCGGGCCGGACAGCGGACTGGCTACGGACACAGGGCTTTAACATACAAGGTGTAAACGGTCCCTTTACAAAGGCCGTCAACCAAGCATTCTGTTCATCAAACTAAGTACCTAACTAAGCAGAAACTATTGCTGGGAAATGACTTTTTTTTTTGGGGTGAAAAATCACGTTTTAAGGTAAGACTTAATCAGCGACATGGAGAGAGCGACTGTCACAACCCCGTGCAGGGCACGCCACAATAGTGAATAGTGGCGATAAGTCCCCTCTTTGAGAAGTGGCTAGAGAGCCGCCACGGCGCCCTCACCTTCCGCCTGACGCAGGTCCTCACCGGACATGGTTGTTTCGGGAGGTTCCTGCACCTAATCGGGCGGGAGGAAACACCCGGGTGTCACCACTGCGAGGATCGACCGGAGGACAAGGTGGATCACACTGTGGAGGTCTGCTCCGCTTGGGCGGAGCACCGCCGTGTCCTCGTCGCGGCGATTGGCGACGGCGACCTCTCGCGTCCGGCCCTGGTTCAATCCATGGTCCGGAGAGAGAGGGAATGGGACGCCGTCACCTCCTTCTGCGAAGCAGTCATGCTAGCGAAGGAGGTAGCGGGACGCGAGAGAGAGAGCCTCACGTCCTAGCCGCCGCGGGAGACGCCCTGGGCGTCGGGGGCCACGTGGTGGCTCCCGGCCACCGTAGGCGCGGGCCTGTGGACGGTGAGTAATGGGCTAGCTCGCCGTCCGTCTTATGACGACAGGCCGTGTCGAAACTTTTCGAAAGAGATACCGTGGCCCCGGAAAACAAAGGGCGATGAAGGAACATGGATGGGTTTTAGTCAGTACAAGTCTGACACTCCCTTCCGCTCCGCCCAGATTGGGAGGGGTGATTTGATGATTTCCAAACCGTAAAAAAAAGGTAGGGCTCAATGTAATGCACTCAAAATAATGTGCTGATGGATACATTGAATAGTACAGGGGTCGAAAAGTTATAACATAAAAAATTAGTACTGAAAAAATAACTAAAATTTGGAACTTTGACCCCCAATATCTCTGAAGGTTTCTCAGGTATAGTCTAGCTAGAACAAAAAATAATATCTCAATGACGGGGAGAACAAGTATCTTTCGGCTTCGTTAGGGGTATTTTTACAACCATTATGATGTACTCAAATATCTGTCAAAGTCCGGTGTGATCGCGGCCAGCCCGCAGTCCGTAAGTATGTTTAGGCAACCATCAATAAACCACCAAGACAATCCTTACGTAATTAACGTTCAGTACTAAAAGGATTAACTTTATCCCAATTCTAAATACCAGTACCATTAACCAGCAAACCAGGCAGGCGCACCGGTTATCAGCGAGCTCGCTCTTACTACGGAAATGAGATTGTTGTCTACCCTCCGTCGCGGAACGAAACCATTTAACATACCCTAACAACCTATTATTACACCGACTGAACATTTTTAATTTGTAGGCATCTTTGCTGTGTAGGTCGGTGGAAGGCGGTTCGAATTGTGTGAAAATAGTACCATAAAAACATGCAAACATCGTAGAAGTAATCGTAGTGCAGCATTTTCAGGAAGAGTTGGTAAAAAAAAAAATGTCTGTGGAAATTACTATTGAAAAAACTGGTTCCAATACGTAAAAAAAACATATTTTACTATTATCTAAATTCAGTCAATTTTATGGTGTTTTTTTCGTGTCAGCCAAATATGCGACATCTGTGACGCAAGTTAAAATTATCCGCGAGATAAACAACAACTGTCAGGCACTAGCTCATCAGACAAAACACCCGAGGGTTAGTCAATTTCAATATTTGGGTCATATGATGAATGCCGACTTTCAAGGATGACGCAGATATCGATATAGCGCAGGGCATTGAGAGTTAATAATTACGTTGTTCAGAAGATTTGTGTCTTGTTCAAAACACGTCAAAGTTTCTATTTAAGGCATATTGTCAAAACTTCTATAGCTGTAGCTTATGGACAACATATTCTCTATAAACCTTCAAAACCGTTCCAGTATAACAATACCTTCAGAATGCTATTGCGGGTCCCACGTTTCTGCAGCGCTTATGCCATGTTCATGGAGACTTGTACGGACGGATTCGCAGCTATTCTACGCAAAAAAGTCGCCTTCTTATCGAGCAGAGTTCGTGCTAGCAGCTAGGGCCATTCATCACATTAGGGTGCTGACTAAAACGAGATGTAATTATTATTTGAAGAACTAATTTTTATTTTATTGAATGTAACTTTCACCAAATGTCTTATCACTAACATATTACGTTCTTATTCACTAACCCGTATAGACCTTGTTGTTTAAAATAAATAATTATTTGATTTGATCTAGTTTCGGGTATGAGATACTTTACACGCTGGTCCTCATAACCTTAACTGTAAAAACACTTGACTAATTTCACATTTTCTTTCTTATATCCATGATTCACATCGTCCGAATAGCTACTGCTCACTAGAGATTCAATAATGAAACCGAATTTGTATGAAATTCCCTGCCGAGTTAGTATCTTCCTAATTAGTTATTTTTCATACAGCTGCACCAGTGTACCTGTGGCATCTTTTTCAGGCACTTCGTCAAAATCGAGTTTCAGCTCATCCATTGCCCTTATGTATATTTTTCAGACAAGACTTTTACGGTACAAACAGCACTCAAAATACGTCTATTTAGGTATGTAGTTATTCTATAAAGGAGAAAACTGAAATACTATGAAGCATGGTATTTATTCAAATTGAACGCAACCACAGATTATACTGTATTAATCAAAAGAGGATAAAATATAGTTTAACTTAATTATATCCTAGTCACGTAAATATCCTGCAGAATAAAGATTTTCATTTTTTAAATTCGCTTGGTAGGATATTGAAGTTCACAATGCAACATAGGTAGATTTTGGCCACACCATGTTTTACGTCTCATTTTAAAAAAAAAGCTAGATGTCATTGTCACACTGCGTGCGTTCTGTTCTGTGTGTTATTCGGTGCATTTGATCTCAAACTTATTTTCTCACGAGTTTTGCTTGCTTCTTTATATTCGATTGATTTTCTGAATGATAAACCTACTGCTCGCTACACTGGACTTCGATTAACTTCACGACTTGGTTTTCGGCGATTGGGAAAATCGTGTTTTTGTTTGCTGAACACGTCCAGTACCTACCCAACATGTTTCATTACTTGAATGGTGTAATGGTGGCTGTTTATTATATTAATATACTCCGGTCAAGACACTCCGAGACAGGCCGACCGCGAGAGTATAGAAATTCGTCTTGTTTCAGCGTAGTTAATTATTTACATTTCAGATTGTTCTCAACTTAAATTCACGTAGGACGTACTTGATGTAGATTCTACTTGTAGATTGATTGCAATTCATGTGGAGTTGTTTTTATTTTCAAACTACTAATTTCACGCTACCAAACATGGTTGGTAAAACCTACCCACCTGGTTGGTGATCTAGGTAATAGATCAATCTATAACTATGGAAAAAGTATGCAAAAGCAACGAAATGAAAATGAATGAAAGTACTGTAGAATAGTATGATTAGTTAGGAACAAGATTTATAGAGGGCGCTTTTCGCGACAGGTTGGCATAAAATGTCGTGACTGCGCACTCTATACCAGTATACATAATTATGATGCTCTGTGATGCTACGTCTATGCATTGAGACGCGCCGCTCCCACGCCACCGCTGCCGCCCTGCAGCTCGCTGAGTTCGTGTCCTTGGCCTTAAGGATGTCTCTTTATACGATATTTTAGCCTTTGAACTGACCATAAAATAGAGCGGATCATCTGTATTTTAAAGATAAGAATATCACAAGTACATTTATTTGTAATAATAATTTATAATTGGGCCATAACACAGCAAAGCGCCATCTATTGACATTATTAAAACTTCTCTACATCTTCACTAACTATTCAATCTTTAAATATTATTTTCTCGAAAATGCAGGCAATTTCCAGCTCGAAACTTGAGATTAGGCAGTCTATTGTGCAGTATTATCTGTGATGATTTTCTTTACAGTGGTTAAATAATCTCAGAATAAAGTACCAAAAAAAATTATGTCCTTTTCATAAAAAAAGAAATGTCAAATCTTACAAGCACTTGTCAACAATATTAATTAAAAACATCTTGCTGTTGATATAACTTTACAATAATATCGGTGGAAGGTGGCGGCGGGGTGGCAGAGGGGGGTCGATGCTCATTTCTCAGGTTCGACTCCAGTATTGATATTGCACCGTATTACGCGCCAAAAGCGTCTGGCATCCATAGTGCTAATAATATGTAGAGGGGGGTCTATTAAATTTTTGTTTTAGAAATTTTATTTTTATTATACCATAGTATAACATAACGGCTGTCATCACCGAAGGGTTAGGCAGAGCTGTACCTAATAATAGACCCACTTTTCGCCAGATAAGTTTAAGTCAAATGTAAGTGGGCTTTAGGTTTCTCACTTACAATGGATAGAACTAAGGTAACAATTGCAATGGCAATTTTTAATACGATTGGTGCCAATATATGAGCAGACGATTCGTATCTGATGCCGGTTTTCACTAATAATAAACGTTACCTAAATTAATGCAGTGGACTGTATAACAAGCTCTGAATCCTGCTTCACCATACATGTTTTTGTTTTACAGGAACATGTTGCAGTGTGGTTGGCAGCATGTTCAAACTTTCGTACCAACCTCGTGTACATGGTTACCAAAAGTTGCACAACTTTGGTTCCAGCTACATTATTTTGACACTTGTTTGATACGGAAAAAAATGTTGACCAACTATTTCCCACCCGTGACAAATACATTCATGACTTTATTGAAAACTTATAAAATACTAGATGTTGCCCGCGAGGTGTTGTTACAGAAAAAATTAAAGAAAATCGTTTGTCTTGGTATGAGTAGGGATGAAACGCATGTGGCTAAAAGAGTGATGGACATGAATGTTGATGGATGGAGAGGGAGAGGAAGGCCAAAGAAGAGATGGATGGATTATGTGAAAACGGATACGAAAGAGAAAGGAGTAAATAATGCTGTGATGTCTGACAGGGGAGAATGGAAGAAAAAACCGTGTTGCGCCGACCCCAAGTAGAATGGGACAACGGCTGAAAGATGATGACTAGTTGTTGCCCGCGACCTTCGTCGTCCGAGTGAAATTATTATAAAAATATGTATTCCTTATTTTGAATCCGATTATGTTAACAATTTGAAAGGTTTTTATATTTTTGCACGTAACTCTTTTTCAAATTATTGCTTAAAACATCAGCTATCTGCCAGTAAAAGACCCGTCAAAATTAGTCCAGCTGTTTCGGTGATTAGCCAAAATAAACAGACGCATAGACAAAAATTAAAAATAATGAATTTTTGTTATATTTTTTTTTTTTACCTTTCATTGGATAAGTACCGTATACACTTTCTTAGGCATTCAGTAAAATGCCGTTATTTTAAAATTACAAACAGACACTTCAATTTATTTCTAAACTGTAGGATCGACACATGTAAGCCACTGTTAACATTCCATTTTTTGGTCTTATCCTAGCTAAACATGTTTAAACACATGTTCATTTTTGTTTGTTGTTGTTGTGTGTTGTGTTTGTTGCATTTAAATTTGTAGTTAACACCTTTGTATACATTGTTTTATGCAAATAAAACAATGTATTAAATACAAAATCATCATTCAATCTACTGATGTCGTTTAATTCCTTTGTGAAAATTCGCCGTATCTTTGGAACGTGTAATATCGTTCTAGGCTAGTGTTGATCGGCGGGTAATATTTGTTTAATCTGCGAGCAGCGGCGACATCCAGCCGCAGACTATTGCCGTATAATCTGAGCGCTATATTTAACATCTAGCCCGACGCCGGTTTATATCACAAGTATTAAACGGAAACAGTTGCCAGATTTGCACTGGAGTGCGCTTGTGTTGATTAATTTTGTGCGGGATTTGAGAAAGTGCATTCTACAAGGTGTAAACAGACCCTTCACGACTCAAACATCTGTAGGTACATCAAACTAAGTACTGTTTTAAACTTTCACGGTTTACATAACTACACATAAACTGTCACTTACGAGATATCTTCCGTCATTGTCTTTAATTTTGAGCTCCCGATATTTCGACGCTGTAAAAAACAATGCAATGCCATTTATTTTCCATCCACCCGCATTCTCCAGTCAACCCGCGATCATAGCGCTTGCAACAGCGTCGAAATATCGGGAGCTCAAAATAACAGACAATCACGGAAGATATCCCGTAAGTGACAGTTATGTGTATCAAACTAAGTAACTCTACGCAAGAAAATAATTCTGGGAAACGACTTTTTTGGGGTGAAAAAAACACATTTTACGGTAAGATTCAATGAAATGCAGTTAAAACATTGTGCTGATAGTACGTGGGTCATGGAGGAATTTAGTGTGAAGTTATAACATTAAAAATTATTGAAAAAAAAAAACACTTGTGAAAAAGTTGGAACTTTGACTCCCATATGTCCGTAACTAGAAGGTTCCCAGGTATGGTCTAGAACAAAAAAAATATCGCAATGACGGGAGAATAACTGCCTTTCGGCCTCGTTGTGGGTCTTGTTACACCCTATATAGAGGTGTACCTATTTAGTTGTTTTTAAGCCCCACGCCTACGCCTATTGTTATTGGCTAGATAAGAGCCTATTGCCATCTACCGGACTTCAGTCTGAGAATCGAACCTAGGACACTATATACAATTATTTATAAAAATATTGAACTTCGATTATTTTCAATTTTTTTTAAGGCCTGTTTTTTGATCTTACCGAGTAATAAAAACAAAACGGTCAACTGGTATGCAAAAAGTAGACACAATATTTTAAAGTCCAAATAAAAAATTTAAGACAAAAAATATTGCACACGTAAAAAGTATTAGATGCGAGGGCAAGCTTCCCTGGGGAAATTAGCGAAACCAGTTAGCTAGGTCACTCGAAGATCTGCTGTAACGAACACAGGTAGACTGAAAAAAGTGGAAAAAAAACTTAAAACTGCACTAATTTAGGAAAATGTTACGAGGGGAAAAAGGCACTACGAATTTTTGAAGAGACTAATGATAAATGATGTTTATTTTGTAAATAGGTTTTTAAAAACACTTTTACACGTCTCTTTTTTTAAACTAGATGGGGCCGGTGTTTCGTACCTGACTACTCTGAGAAGAAACAGCCGAAACAAACTCAGAGGTCATAGTCTCTTTTAAAGTCCAGACATAATATTGGTTAACTCACATGAGGACTATGCAGATTAGTGTCTGAGATGGTCTCTTGAAGAAAGAACCACACAGATTTGAGTGGACCTGTCCAGTCAGTGCAAGCATTTGTCAGTTATCGTGTAGCTCGACTTATAACTCAAAGGTAACAAGGTAACTAATGTACCTACATCAAGCATTGACTTTAGACAGAACTAGTAGAATCTATCAAATTAATAACATAACATCACGACTGGAATCATTGAAGGGTTAGGCAGCGGTGTACCTAATAGTACACTCAAATTTCGCCAGTTATGTTTATTGTATTGTATTGTATTGTATAGCGGGCTGGTGTCCGCAACTCCACGTCTAAGCGCGTATTTTGCGTGCGGTTATGTTTAAGTCCCATGTAATAGGGGGCGAGCCTATTGCCATCAACGGTCAACAAATCCAGACTCCGTGGCTGCTACTGAGAAATTCAAATTCATGGCATTTATTCCAAAAATAATTTATAGGGACTTTTCTATACTATCTGCCTAGTCTTCCCAACTATATTAAAGTCGACTTCCAATCTCACGGTATGCAGCTGAATACCAGTATTTTACATGAAGCGACTGCCTATTGACCTCCACAACCCATTTAGTACTGGATAACACGATACCCCTTGGTAAGACTGGTTGCAAGACTTTTAGGCCACTGACTACCTGTAACGACTGTCAAAGATCTACAAATGACAGCCGAGAACAATGGTTTAAAGTGCTTTCACATTGCTGCGCTTTGTGCTTTCCCGCCTACACTACACCACTACGGTGGAGGACATCATGGAGTACGTGCGTCGGAAGACCAAGTACGTGGCGAGAGTGCAGCTGCTTGAGTCGCGCCGCAACGTCAACTTTAAGCCGTTCGTGGTGCGAGTACCAACGTGTTATCTGCACCTCGTCTTGGAGGAGGACTTTTGGCCGCAAGGTGTGGTGTTCCGTCGCATCCGCGGGCAAGTGCCACCTGAACGCACAAAGACGTAGTGCACAAGTGAAGTGTTACTGACATAGTTTTAAGGTTCTATTTACTAACACAATTTATATTTTATCATATGTATGTTAGTATGTAAGATATATATCTAGGGACCAAAGAGCCTGAAAATAAATGGATGTTTTTGTTGTTGTTGTTGTTGTATTGCTGTCGACAATACACGTTTACGGTAAGACTCAATGAAAGCACTCAAATCATTGTGCTGATGGATGCATTAGTACGGGGTTCGAGGAAGTATTAAAAGTAAAGTTACAGCAAACCCAAGTGGTTTATTTAAAACGTTCTGAAAATTTTGGAACTTTGACCTCTATTATCTCTAACTAGAAGATTTCCAGGAATGGTTCATAAAAAAAGGAATTATGATGAGAACAAGTGCATTTCGGCTTCGTTATGGGTCTTTTTATACCCATTATCAGAAACGTTGCTGTTGGACCATTACCAATCATAACGCGAGTGAAGCCGCGGGCAAAAACGTATAAAAAATAATTTAATACGAATAATTTATTACAAAAGTATACATTTAGGCGCAGTAGTGTTATTTCTCATACAATGGTATAGTTAGTGCTTATAAATACACTATTACTAAAATTATTTAACAGTTGCAAGTAATAATAATTTTAAATTCAAATGGTAACGGCCTGCCCGATCTAGGTTTATTTAAACCAGTGTTTTAGGCCATCACTTTACATAGCACAATTAAATTAGGGCAGTAAAATTATAAAATTAAATTAAATCTATTAAATCTAATAAATTGGTACAGAAACACTAAAACTAACCTAAGTTAATATGTACAATTAATTACATAATCCAACCACAAGTTCTAGAAAGAAAGATTCTTCTATTTCTAGAAGTATATAGAAGCCGGCATCCAAGTGTTCTTCCAAGTACTATGCTGACAGCTAAAACAGTTATAACACCCAATTCAATGTTACTATCGCAATTATATTAATTATTATATAATATTATATATCTATACTAATATTATAAAGCGTAAGAATTTATTAAATATTATGTGGATGTCTCTAACTATTCTCAATCTCATTTTTTCTCATCTTTCTAATCAGATTCTTTACGATAGTTTTCAAATCATTTATACATCTTTTGCCCAGAATAGTTACAGTACTGATGACAATATTTGTGTCACTTGTTTAATTTACTATTTTACAATATTTTCTTACCTTTGTATAGATTCTTTTTTACCGATTGTTTGTGAATGTGTAAACATTATAGGCTCTGTAGATTCCCAGATGCTCGTTAACTTTTGTTAACTTTTTATCTTTTTTTTACATTTTTTGTATAGTAAGCAATGACCTATTGTCGGGCCTATGATGTCCCCCCATACTTAAGTACTAATGCTGTAACATGATAATATTGTAACACCAAATGATTTGAAAAGAGTAACCATGGAGCTTCTTGCCGGTTCTTCTCCACAGGAAACGACCAACCCGAACCGTGCACCTTTTTGTCGACGTTTTATAAGTGCCCATCTAGGCCTATGCGAAATAAAAATATTTTGATTTAGATTTTGATTTTGTTTGTTTGGTTGAACGCGCTAATCTCAGGAACTTCTGGTTCGAATTTAAAAAATCTTTTAGTGTTGGATATCCCATTTATCGAGGAAGGCTATAGGCTATATAACATCACGCTACGACTAATAGGAGCGGAGTATCAACGAAAAATGACTCTCTCTTACGTAACGCACGCGAAGTTGCGCGGGTCAGCTAGTTGTATAATATTTCGATCAATATATTAATTATCGATAAATAATATTATTATTAATCGAAATATTTGACAGTTAGATACGAATTTCCCAGTTTTCAAAATGCATCGTCTTAAATGTACAGACGGCGCACATCAAGCTACAATAATCTATCAAATTTCTTTAATAGATTTTCAACTTAAGGGTAATTCTTCCATTTCGTGCAAATTTGGCGAAAATGACAGAATTTTTTTTACTTCAAAACTAGACCTGTATTTCTAAAATATGCATAATTCTTTATGTATTTGCCAATTAATAGCCAATTGCACACATAAACTTAGAAGTTATAAGGGTTTTAATTTTTTTTTCGAACTGGTAATGACAACAGGGAAGATGGTAGTGATACGATCGTACTGGTAATGATTACAAAAAGTTTTGTGATTACATTAAAAGTCTGGGTAATGTTTTTTAACATTTTATTAATTAGTGAACACAATTATAAATCAGACTTACAAATGATCCTAAAATAAATTTTACTTTTATTGGTGTTTTACATTAATTACTACAAAAACACTTTTATTATCTTTTAAAGACAAGTGAAATTAAAAAATCTAATAAAATAGGAACTTTGGACTTTCAATATTAAGACTTTTTTAGACAGAGATCTTAAAGGCCAAAACGAATTAAAAAGACACATAAAAATTATAAAAAATGTGATAAGTATATAAGTAGGTAATAAACATTCTACTTGTTTATGTTCTTTTTATTTCTTGTGTAATTTTTAGGTATAGCTATCTAAAAAAAACAGAACATTTTTAATCAACTTCGTAAATAAATCTGTAGGTATCTTACTTTTAACATTATTATTATAGTATTTTATAATTCTCGATATCTATTTGTACTCATATTATCATTATTATAGTAAATAACAAATAAAAACTAAAAAAAAGTATAAACGAAACCAAAATATAAAGTTAAAGAGTCATTTCAGTCACTTTCATAGATTAAAAAATATTCAAATCATCATCGTCATCAGATTCAAAAAAATTTTCCTTATTTTGATTTTCACCTTTAGTTTTTTTCTTGTCTTCTAACATAATTGCACTTGAATCGGCCGGTTTTGATATTTTGTTTGAAGTTATAAAATTTTCAAAATTTGATTGAAATCTCTGCTGTTTGTGAGTTGGAGACTTGAAACTAAAACTAGTATTCGACCAGTGTAATCGAACATCAGACAGTATTTTCACTTTTGGTGAAACTGAAACTTTTTGTGTGTCTGGATATGAATGTTGAATATCTTCTACATTATTAAAGCTGGTCAGATATCTCTTGGGTGAGTTAGTTACTTCTTCAATCATTTCGGGAGTAGTATTTGTGTCCAGAAAATCATGCAACACCTGTTCTTGTTCCTGCGGAATAGTATCCTCGGGTACATCCATATATCCCAAATGATAGCCGTGGGTACACGTGATTCCATTTGGACAAAAGAAGCAACTGAGCTTTCTAAATGTCATCCGTAAACTACTTGCTGACCACAAAACTTGGTGCACAGACATTGTACCCTTGAAAGTTTTAATATTGCTCGGCGTTGTCCTCTCTTCAATATCTTTTCTTGTGATGATACGCATCTCGATATTCTTGATTTTCTCCTTCATTACAAGCCAAAAATCTTTCAGAGTTCCCACATCTCTACCAAATCTGACAGTTTTGTCTGCTGTACGTTTAACGACAGCCCCAATCCCGTCTGGAGCTCCCTTCCCGTGACCGGTTTCCAAGTAGTTCCATGATATTGCTTTCAAATCTGGGAACATGTGTTGAAGTTGATTGATGATATAAAATATCTTGCGATTCCGATACTGGCTTGAAGGACTGTCAGTCAAAAAATGTAAAGTATCAATGACACTGCTGCTTTTTACAAATTCTATTATAGGTATTATGTGTGCCCATACAGATTCAGCATCATGTCTGGTGCATTCACTCATAGTGCACATACTGTGAGTTTTATGTACTCCTGTTTCCGTATCCAGCAAATAAACAACAGAAGTATGAAGGCTGATTTGTTCTGGACTACTACCGAAATGGTGGCTTTGCACTTCTTCATGAAATTTTGCGATATAATTTTCAGAAAAGTCCATGTGTATGAGGGCTTCATTGGGCATTAAAGTCTTTTTTAAGTTATCTATGTTTTTATATTGTTGGACAATATTTAAACAGTGTTCGAAATAGTGTGGTAGAGAATCTTCAACTTTTTTAATTATAGTAAGTGGCAAATCTTCCATTTCAGTTTTTTTTGTCTTTTTTGTTTCCTTCTCTTCGTCCTTACTAACATAGGTGACAGTTTTCGTTTCCCACTGGTAATATTTCAAAGGTTTGTCATAATAGAACTCTCCATATTCAATAACTTTAGTTTTACATTTTCCACAGGTTCTATTTAGGCACTTTTCTCTTCGAACATCGCAACAAAGGCTTTCCAGCAACATGGATCCGTTAGCTTCCTTTATTATTTTATTTCTTTGAAGCGACTTTACTAATAAGTCCATATTAACGTGTTTAACACACGAGCAGGTGTTTCTGTCGGACTCTTTTGGATAAACCACCCAAAATGGACGATACTTACAAAATGTTGAATAACTAACTTCTTTATGGGTTTCATTAAATTTTTTGTGAAGATTAATCAAAGTATCCGTGAGATAACGTTTTTGTTTTGTCAAGCCACTTTTTTTGATACATTCTTTTTTGTCTGCAGCAATTCTAGTATTACTATCTTCATCAAAGAACTCTTCTATTTCTCGTTTTATTTCTTTTTCCTGATCTTCATGTATTTGTTTTTTATTTCTTAATGTAAATGGCATTATTGCTGTCGTTATCCTGTGTTTTTTGAAACTTTCTTTGTCTTTTACAATAACATCACTGAATTTACGTTTATCTGTTTTTCTTAGGGTTTTGAACCCTTCTTTAAGCTGTTTAGAAATAACTTCACCAAATATCAACTTCTTTTTCACTTCTTCTTTTTTGCCTTTATCTATTTTATCTATTAAACTTTCAATTTTCTGATCTGTCGATGGATTTTCTTTTTTAGTCTTTATATTTTCTCTCCTAAGCCTGTCTACAATTTTTTTCAGCTCTCTCTTCTCGTTTTGTTCCTTCTGAATTTCTTTTTTCAATATTCCAATTCTTTTAGTATAAATATAACGAATGCGCCGTATTGTCTTTATTCTTTTAACGCAGTTTTCACATTTTTTATTAAATTGATCTCCTTTATTCTTTTTGACTTCGATCTGAGAAGTTGACGGTCCCTCCAGTGGGTCAACTTCACTAACTTGAGGCACTTGACGATCTATTGTTTCATCATCGCTGGTAGGTGGAGAATTATCAACAAGCATTTGCTCTATTGCTTTTTCTTTTTTCTTCTTTTCTATGTATCGTTGACGATTTTCTCTCCATTGTTTTCTTTTCTGTCTTTGTTGTCGTGGCGTTAAGTCTTTAACTGACTTTATTTTATTCTGTTCTTTGCGTTTCAAATATCGTAACCTTTCTTTTTCTTTTTGAGCAGCATATTTTTCTGGATCTTTTTTTATTTCTTCATACTTTTGTCTTTTATGAAGTCTTTGTTGAGCTAACTTTTCCTCAGTAGTTTTCTTTTTTTTCGCCTTGGGTTTCGCCATGATTCTTGTTTCTGTAAATAAAACACTGTAATTAATGATCTATTTAACTAAAGACTACTTAGCTTACTTTATGTTCACTCTGCCGTGACAGTGAACCTTTATAAATATATATATTTTCTATAGAAGTTATAAAGTATGTGTATAACAAAAAAAGTACACGATAATATCCTTAAATTTGATAACACCAGGTGTTCTTAAGAAAAATCCAACCCAAGACAGCATAGAACGTGTTAAAAATAACACTATACTATACCTATATACTACATTAACGTACCGAGTAATTGAAACGATTTAAGTACCTACTCAGAGCTTTAAAATTTAAAAATAAGATTTAAAAAGTTTTTTTTTTTTAATAATTTCCTCACTACCTTCTGTTTAGGATCATTACCTTCAGTTTCTAAGCTGAAGGTAAAAGAAGGTGATGATGCTGAAGGTAATGACATTTTAGGACATTTTAGACTGTAACCCTATATCCGTAAGTATGACAATTATCAAACCAACAAGATCATTAATAATTCTAGTGAGCTTCCTTTTTAAAGAACAAACATAAATAAAATCTTATTACTTACCCCACAATTTAGGCGATGGTAAACACAAATATTTCGTGACAAAGTAAAATTTCGAGTATTCAATGTTCGAAAATTCTCCAACCCAGATGCGCAGCCTTCCTCTCCCGTGCCTGTGGCTCAACTGGCTGGCGAGCGAAATGCGGGGCGAGGGGAGTAAAACCACAGAGTAAAATATACTGATATTTTGTACTTACAAATTTTGCCGCTGGTAATGATCGATTTTGCGTGACAAAAGTTTGTTTTTTTTTTTCAAATTAATTATACAGTTTAAGTTTGTAAAAAACATTCTACAGATTCTTTGTAATGTATGTAATAATATTTATTCACTTAGTGATTGATTGTAGCAACGCAGCATTACAATTGAAATACCTATTCGGCAATACTCACGATGGGACACTGAAGGTAGATGATTTTTAGCATATTTTTGTAAAATATTTATTAAACCCATTGGAAATAGCAATTCACGTTACCGTATGGCTATAGTTTAATATTATACTATTTCGTTCTGATAGAAAGCACACACTCAAAATGATTTTTATTTTTTTTATGACTACAAATAGCGAATTTGCACGAACTCGTAGAAGTACCCTTAAGCGCTAAAGCATTAGGTTCAAAGATGATTGGGAAATTTGACATTATCGGGTAGCTTGATGTGCTGGCGTCTGTACATCATACCGACTTGGACAGACAGCTTCGCTTTCACATTGCTGATTGGCTAATTATGTCCTCCAGGGCATAAGCTATGTTGAAGATTATGTAGCTAGAACAAAACCACAATCTTCAAGGAATCCCATAAAAAAATCAACTCAAAAAGAAAATCAGCAAATTGCGTCGCATTTCACTCAGAAATAACGCAGACATTTCTCTCTCTGCTCGCGTATATGGACCAACAATATAATGTTATTAGAGAAAAATCTGAACCGACTCCGAGCATGAACATGGCTTAGAAAACGACATTATTAAATTGGTAGCGGCATGTAGACACTCGCAGTCGTAGCTCTATTCAGATTCTAAAGAATAATATCTTAGAATTACGTATTCATGATTTTGTTCGCTTTACTGGTGCTTTCATTTTTAATTTTTCAGGTTTTCGTTGAGGAATAAGCCTTCGAGTCAGATGTTAATGAGAGTAATACTATATTCAGACTGTTTTTGACTGAAGTTTAATTTTGCTACGGCAACCTTCTGAAGTGATCACAAATTAATTAGTTTTCAAAACAATCGAGGTCAAGAGTAAACTTTTTAAAATAAATGTAATTTTTTCACGAGTCGACATAGCGGAAATCGATATAGAGTGAATGATTAATCTAGACTTACTTGCATTTTGGCATTATTTCAAACTGAAACACTGTTTCTCACGGCGCCATTTATCGGTTCCAAAATTATCCTATATTTTAAGCTTAAACCAACCGTACACATTCACAATTCAATTTAAAAACAATTATTATCTTTTAGGTACCTGCCTACCTTCTGGCGTGCTACTACCTACCTACTAGCGTCCCTAATCGATTTTAGATTTTAGACATTGGTGTCGCATCCTAATTACGAGTCACGATGCTATGATGACGATGATACCTTTTAGGGTGGTCGTTGAGAGCTTTGCGTTGAGTGTGCTGCTCTGCTCACTTTGCTCGCAATGCTATAGTGAGATACTAAACTGACTGGAAAAGAAAGGAATTGCTGCTCGGGTGGATCTTCAGGTTAAACCGCTCTTGCCTAGGTTAGTCCGTGGATGGTTGAACGCCCATTACATACTGAGTTTTCTCCGTGCCTCGGAAAGCAGGTTAAGCCGTTGGTCCCAGCTGTCATTTGAATATCTTTGACAGTCGTTACAAGTGGTCAGTGGCCCGAAACTCTAACGATTAGTCTTACCAAGGAGTATCGTAATATCCATTACTAACTGGGTTGTGGAGGTCAGATAAGCACTCGCTCCATGTAAAATACTGGTATTCAGCTGCATCCGGTACGAAATTTGATCATTTTGTGTGTATGTTGGGATGGCACGGAAGAAACTCGGTGTGCCATGGGTGGTCAACCATCCATGAAACAACATAAGCAAGAGCGACTTAACCTGAAGATTGGCCCAAACAGCTGTTTTTGTTTTAACTGTTTCTGTTCCTTCCATATCCAGTTCCAGTCATTTCGATATCTTACTATAGCATAGCGAGCAAAGAGAGCAGCACACTCAACGCAATGCTCTTTTCAACCATCCTAGAAACCCACCAGCACGATCATCATCATCATCATGATAGCATCGCGACTCGTAATTAGGATGCCACCAATGTCTAAAATCGTCGTAAATTGTGGTTTTCTCTAAAATTATTTTATCGTGGAGAGCCTCACATACTGCGCATATGTTTTCAGCCGCTTTAGAGCCATGGTATTTGTAGTGGTGTTTCCACCAGAAAAATTTACTGTACTCATTTGGAGTCTGTATCAGTTTGTTCATCATGGCCGCTAGTTTTATTACGTTTTGGTTTCTGGCGTCGATGTATGCTCCTGGAGGAAGAAATCTGCAAAGAAAATTATGACTTTAATTTGGGATTCGATAAAGAAAACTACGTGATTCCAGTAGGTCGGTTTATTGGGGACAGACATGATAGTAGCCTCACCAGTCACAGCCCGCCGAATTGAGGGACTACTACTTAACCGATCTTGATGAAATTTTGCTCAGTTGTTCTACATACGCCAGGGAATTGAAAAAAGGCATTGCAACGCATGCCGCTGGGCACAAGAACGAAGAAGAAAACATATTTATTTGACCCAGTATGCCACAAGTGCACACAACAAAAAAAGAAAAAATAATACGAATGAAATTAAAAACTTAAATCTACACAATAAAAAAAACCTAAAACTAAACAGAAAAATAGGAGATAATATTGTGTGTCTCACGGCTGCGCCAAATAGGCCCAGTTCAGCAAATTGCCGAGAAAATTGTGCCCAACGCTTCTGCACAACTAGTCCTTAATCTGTAATTCCATTCATTTTGAACATAATATCAATATTGCACTTTTTTATGGATCGGCAGGTTTTGTTTTAGATGTTCGTTGATAATAATCAGATGGTGTGTCTCGTCTAGAATCATGTCGTTGGTAAGACGTATTCGCTGACGATAGTACTGCCTTGATTACATGTATTGACAAAGAAACATATGAAAATGACATAAATGATACCCTAATAAATATTATACGCTGGCTTGACCAAAATAATTTAATGATTCATGTACCAAAGACCAATGTAATGCATTTTTATCAACGGATTCCACCAGAACTCTTACATCTACGCTATAATAGACAAAAAGTTGATCAAGTACTAGTTTCAAAATTCCTTGGCATTATGATAGATAGCCAATTAACTTGGAAGCCACAAGCAGAAGAAGTATGCAAAAAACTTAGTTCAGCTGCATATGTACTCTTTATCTTATCCAAAAAAGTAAATATAGCCACAAGGTTAATTGCATACCACGGGTTAGTCGCGTCAATTTTGAGATTCGGCAAAATATTTTGGGGAAATTGTAGTCTGAGGGAACAGGTTTTCAAGGCTCATAAACGTTGTCTAAGGGCTATGTGCAATCTAATAGTAACAGATAGCTGCGTACCCATATTTAAGTCCCTAAAATTACTAACATTCCCATCATCCCAGTAGCATAGTATCAACACCGTGATGTCTTCATTCGTTGATATGGAACCAAAAACATTAATTTTTACAGGTTTATTTATCCAGCTAATTTCATAAGGAAAACTATAACAACTTATGTTTTAGCTAATATGGTTTAGTCGGGATCAAATGCGGGACCCTGGCGGGGTTTAGTGGATAATCAAATATTTGCCGGGACGACCGCCGGAGGCACACATTCCTCGAGATGTTTACCAGTATTATGAGATATTTTATTAGAGAAATAAATGTAATTTTTCATTGAGAATGTTGTCTATAAAGTCTTGTATTTTGTGTTAGTTTTTGTTTTGAGTTTAAGAGTCTATGTATTTACCTCCTTGAGCTCATGCCAGCCTGGTACTTTTTGGGGAACTTAAGTGCCATATTATATATGCCTCACAAAAATATACAAGACCATGATCAGAGCTGTCGTACTGTATGTATCGGAATGTCTATTAATTCCCACTGACATCATTAAGGTTTGTTTAATTCCTTCATTTTTATTATATATTTTTATTTTTTCATTTTTAGTGGGGCCAACGAAACGACGGTTTTGATCTGTCCCGTTGGCCCCACCAGTAGGGCCATGGCAGTAAGGCTATCGGGAATACACCTATAACGCTAGCGCAAGAACTCAGTCAGTTCGAATATTGAGTGGAAAGAATGAACTTATTCGAGGAGTGCTTCTGAAAGATAGGGAGCGTAGAACTCACAACTAGCGTGCCTGTACACACCGCGACACATAAAATTATACATTTCCAGTATAACATTGCCTCGCTTTGTAAAGATTTTCCAGTAACAAAAACGGTAATTTAAAAAATTAAAAAACCAGATTGCGTAAAAAAAAAAAAACATTATTATTATTATTGGGACGATTTAAGCCGGTCTATATATGTTAATGGGTCCCGACTGTTAAGTCGCTATGTTCTATGCTTTTTATTTTATTTTATTTTTTTACGCAGTTTACCCGTTTTTTACCCGTTTTTTTATTTTGATATACCCAGTGTCACTCTCACAATAAATACGATTCTAACGACACCTCTCAAGCTAAAATCCAACGAGCCGTTCAGGCCACAGAGCGTGCCAAACAATTATACATACATACATACTCTCGAAAAACATAACCCTCCTTCTGGCGCAGTCGGGTAATAAGAGATCAACTTAAATTTAGTTTTACATAACTTGATTAAAATTAAAAATAATTAAATAAAATAATTAAATTAATTTTACTTAGTGTACTATGATATTATATACGTCTCTGCCTAAGCCTTCGGTGATGTTTTTTTTGTGTTTTTTTATTTGTACCCTAATTACCTACTGAAAATAATGTTCCGTTTTCCAGTTACGGACACTCTCTTGTATACAAAAAGGTGTCAACGTAACACCATTAAAGAGTTTCCAAAAGGTTCCCGTCCTCATACGTAAGTAAGTAAACGTGCATCGTTTCCCAAATACAGAGTCACAATGGAAAACAGGATTAGGTAATCTATACGATCTCTTTTGAGAGTATTCGTTAAAGACCCTGTTTGGGAATCGAGTCACGTATGGCAGGTACCAGGCAGATCATTTTAGACTTGCGAAGTGAATTAAATAAAGGACATTAGGTATTAATATTGAAAATCGTGTGGCTAAATAATAACAGCTGCTTGGGTCGATCTTGCCTAGGTTGATCCGTGGATGGGTGACCATCCTGTATATATAAGGTCTATCTGTTCATACACGAAATCTCTTAATCCTTCTTGTGCCGAAACGTAGATCCACGCGAGACACAATAGGTTTTTAATTGTGTCTATATATTCGGCATACGAAAGGTTAAGGCATCATAGACTCATAATTATCATCAAAATATATGGAACAGCAGATTTTTTTTCGCGATTCAAGGTTTGGTCCCGTGGTAAAAGTTGTTCATAATGATTAGTACAATGAATCCATAAGAGATTTCGTGCATGAATAGACCTTATACATGGTGTTACAAGACCCTAAACGAAGCCGTCAACCAAGCATTCTGTAAATCAAACTAAGTAACTTTACGCAAAAATTATTACTGGCAAACGATTTTTTTTTTTGGATTAAAAATCACGTTTTACGATAGGACTCTATGTAACGCACTTAAAACATTGTGCTAATGGATGGATTGAATAGTACGGAAGTCGTGTAGTGTTTAAAGTAAAAATCACGAATTAAAAACAAAAAAAAAAAGTCACAAAAAAAAAAAAATTAACAAAAAAAAAAAAAATTGTGAAAAAGTTTGAACTTTGACCCCCAATATCTCCGTAACTCGAAATTTCCCAGGTATGGTCTAGAAAAAGATAAGGATCGCAATGATGGGGAGAACAAGTGCCTCTCAGGTTCGTTAAGGGTCTTGTTACACCCTTTATACCGACAGAATTGCCTCCGTGGCTCCGAAAGCACGCTAAGCCGTTTATCCCAGCTGTCATTTGTTATCTTTGACAGTCGTTACAGGTAGTAAGTGGACCAAACGTCTGACAACCAGTCTTACCAAGGGGTATCGTATTACCTAGTGCTAACTGGATTGTGGAGGTCAGACAGCAGTCCATGTATAATACTGGTATTAAACTGCATCCGGGACCACTCTAAATGTTTAATTTCCCATCTAACAACTTCTGTGGTAGTAACAAAGACCCACTAGGTCCCACTAGGTGGACCGATGACCTGGTGAAGGTTGCGGGGTCCGCTGGATGCGAGACGCACGGGACCGGTCAATGTGGTGCTGGTGACACTTGGGGGAGGGCGAAATCTTCGGAAGCCGAGTCTTTCGGCTGAAATGAAGATGACTGGTAATAGGATTGGTATAGTGACACGGGTAAGTCACGTAATTTTTTTATAGTAATAGAAGGAAAATTCTGAAAAAGATGTGTGTGGGTATGTAAAACGTAAAAAAAACTTTCAACGAAAATTGATTTAATTAAAAAAGTTGTATTTTTTTTTTGAGATTTTTGCCCTATTTCGTGAAACTGCATAAGTAAGTTTGTTTTTTATTAAAATACTATGAAAAACAAATCTAGTTTCGCTGTTAAAATGTAAATTAACATATGAATGAGCATTCAAAATATTGTTTTTATATTGTTTGGTAGGTACTGCGGAATTATTGCATGCGAGTCTAAGTCCCACGTGACCGGTTTTTATTCTTTATATAATCTCTCACAAATAATTCATACAAACATTTTCTTTCTTGTGATGAAACCAAATAGAGGAAACTGACTTAGTAAAAACTATTTTTCTTACCATCTACCATCTAGTACAATTTAATAATTTCTTAGAAAAATACTATCCGTAATATTAAGCCTTCGCCAACGTAACGTTGTTTCGTAGTTTGTCCGTCCGTCCGGTTCGTTTAACAGGGCAAACAGTGGTTAACGAAACGTACTGTATATGTTTGTGTACAGAGTGAGTTCTAAAAAGATAACTAAACAGTTACAACTATCTATACTAATATTATAAAGAGGTAAAATTCATTTGTAAGTTTGTATGTAGGGGGTAATCTCTGGATCTAATAAAAGAAAGAAAGAAAGAAATTGAAAAAAGATTTATAATCATATTTATAAATTTATTTATTTATTTTATTTTTTACTGAACCGGTTTTGAAAATACTTTCACTAATAAGAAGCTACATTATCTCCGAGTGCCATAGGCTATATTTACAACGTGCCCGTGGGATCATTTCCGACAAAAACGCGAGCGAAGCCGCGGGCAACAGCTAGTGTCATATATTTTTATTCATCATAACAGCAATATTGAGATTGGTACCATAAGTTTGTATAAAAAACTGGCCTTTTGTTAATAAGGCCTGTTTTTTTATTAACCTATCTTGTATCCCACAGCTGGGCAAAAGCCTATTTGAGAACTTTTTTTTGTTCGGGGGAAATAATATAATGTCATTAAAAACAAACTGTATTCACAATCATTTATTGTCAATTTGCCATGAGTATGATATACAGGAGGTGTTCAGACATAATCATTATCAGAAAATTATGAATCAGAATCATTATGAAGGATAGTATTACGTGTCCTGTTTTGCGATCGATTTCACATAAACCTACATAACAATACTCATAAAATCAGCTTTTCGACAAACAAATAAGATGACTGCTTCGTTGTT
This sequence comes from Eugnorisma glareosa, assembly GCA_947578425.1. Classification (NCBI taxonomy): domain Eukaryota; kingdom Metazoa; phylum Arthropoda; class Insecta; order Lepidoptera; family Noctuidae; genus Eugnorisma; species Eugnorisma glareosa. The sequence continues at coordinate 8,339,486 of OX387960.1, read as the reverse complement.
CGTTACTGATACCTGAGCATGAGGTCATGTGTTCGATTCACAAAACAAAACAGAGGTGTTATTGGGATTTTCCATCAAGTTTCTTAAAAAGCAACTCTGAGTCTGAATTTTTATCCAATTGATATAAATAATAGCGGCCCTATCACATTGGGTATGACTGGTGAAATGTGGATGTACTTGTACTATAAGCACTGTAGCGGAATAGTACAAAAAGTACTACAGCGCCATCTATGACGCAGAGAAAGAACAAACATCAAAAACATAAATCGCGATGCTAAAGTTATCAACTGTCAGGCAGTAGCCCACCAGACACAACACCCGTATGGTCGGAGGATCCACCCTTTTCTATGGGGGACGAAGAACTGTACACCCTGTTCTTTAAACGTCAATCCCTTGAGTATTTGAGGTTATGTTATTAAATTAAATCGCCGCAATACACAAAAGTTCTAACTCAAAGTTTAAATCGACTGACAACTTAAGGCGCTCCCCATACAGAGACACCGTAAAAACGTGCTCTTTTTTGTTGCAGAGTTAGTCGTATTGCTACATATTACAAGCCCAAAAAAAATACAGGGGATAGTCAAATGTATAAATAAAAGATTTATGCAAAAATATTTTCTAAAAATCAACCAGAATCTTGAAAAAAAAAATCGCAAGAAAGAACACGAAAAAACTTTTTTATCTCGAAATACTCAATATATTGAGCGATAACTACTTAAATTTTTGTTACTATCAAAAAGGAAATTTAATCACCTAAAGATATACGTAAAAATATTTTAACAAAACGGCGTATTTTTTTTTAAATAAATTAAAACTGCGAAATATCTTTCATATTGGCGGACACGGCATTCAACTAAAATCAAACGCATCGCCATTTTCGACCTTATTTGTTTATCATGATGCACTACTGTCGATCGCTTGGTAGTGACACGCCCAGTCTGCGGCTAACTCTTCCAGAGATAGGTCACGTTCGAATGCGGCGCTCCAGAATTACGTAAATTCGTATAAAGTAAATAAGTTATTTCGTGAAAATTGACACTTTTATTTTTGTTTTTATTTTTATAAGGTTTTATGTGATAATTGGACACTTTAGTTTATAAGTTTTGTTTATCTTTTAATTATATTTGGGACTGATTCGTGATTCTGTTTGTGTGTGAATTCCGTGCGTGTGTGATAATAAAATTATAGAACAAAACGATGGGAAATAAAAGAAATAAAGAGCTACGACGGATTTGTATGAGAAAACGGAGAAATAAACCCAAAAAAAATACTGCATCTGAGTAAGTATAAAAAAAATGAAATATAGTTAGTTATGTTCGCGCAACGACACTATCAAGCTATACAATTCCAGTATAAGCTGACCTCTTATTGTACGATAAGCCTTTACAACGCGAGATCAGCTTATACTGGTATTTATCGACGTGTGTAAGTACGTAAGTAGGTAAGTACGTATAAATTCATCACCCTTTACTGTAAAGAATTACAAATTATCATCAATTCATCATAGTGCTATGTGGTAATATTTTCTCAATCTGAAACATACTTATGTCTGTATTGATAAGTATGACATCGGTAAACAAAAGAAATAATATTATGATTGTTATCACAATGTTAGCGTCCCGCCACGGCTGCGCCGCGACGACGCGGCTGCGACCGCGGCGACAGTAGGTACACATGGCGGCATATGAAGCTGTAAATTTCCAGCATAACTTGGACCCGCTTTGTATAGATTTCCTATACAATGAGAGATCCGCATAAACTGGTTTTGTAAATCTTGATTGGCCGTCGTGTGGACAGAGTAATAAAAATATCGCACAGCTACATCAAAACTAAAGCAATTCAAAAACAGTTATATTTCAGTAGTTAGGTAGTAAATTCCAAAATAATTTCCTGGTTTTTATCAGAGATCGGATAATCGGATGCATAATTGCATACCTATTGATCTAAAGTTGAGGTTTTGACTTTTATGTACACTTTTGCAAGTATCGGAAGAAACCCAGGGATTCCGGGATCGACAAATTTAGGGTTCTATTGAATAGAATCATATTAGGTAGCTATTTACCTTAGATTAGGGTAGATGACTAAAAGAAAATCCGTCAGATAGATTTCCAAAAAATACTGGATACGTATCTTTTCTTTTTTCACGTAAACAAAAAATGAAGACAGATACAGTGCGTCGAAAACTCGCGTGACGTCACTTGTATGTACCTACACTGTTTACGTACAAGTGACGTCACAAGGCCCTACTTCGATTATTTGATGTGTTTTATCTTCATTTTTTATTAATTTATTAAACTAAGACAGACAGGTACTTATTCAGGAATCATCCCTATTGTATGCAAATTCATTAATTTACCTACCTAAAGTACCAAAAAAAAGTTGATTCTCATCCAAAAAAGGGTCAGAAAGTGCGTCTATTTGTATGAACCATGATAAAATATTGTATTTTGGAAAACTGACCTGACGTACACACGCCTACACATCAAGCTATACATTTCCAGTTTATGCTGATCTCGCATTGTATAGGATTTCCGTAGAATGCGAGGTCAGCTTATACTGGAAATGTATAGCTTGATGTGTAGCCGTGTGTACGTACGATATGCATTCGATTTATTTTCCAGTCCCGTGATACCGGAATCTTTTTTCAGATTATCCGATCTCTTCAAGTGTGGTACATAGTACACGTACATACATAAACTCACACCTTTTTCCCGTAGGGATATATTTGATATGTGATATAATATAATAGAATGTAAATAAAATAATATACAGGGACAAATCAATTTAGATAGCGAAACTCCGCAGATGTGAGGGGTATCTTAAAAAAAAAAAAATGATGTGATTTTCTTTTTTTGGGGTCAACCAATACTTGTGTTTTTTGTTTATATATCTATCGAAAGTTCGAAACCCATCACGTCAGTAAAGTTAAGAAAAATAAACGATTTTTTTTAAACTGATATTTCAAGACTACACTTTACTCATCGAATCATTTTATTTTTTTGCCCACTACGTCTTTGAGGTATCGTTGGCTAATTTTATTTGACCATGTATAAAATATAATAGAAAGAAAATTAATAAAATAAAAAGATAATTAAATAAATATCTAATAAATAGAAATTCATTTCTTAGAAAGTTTTATCTGTCCCGATGTAGTAACATTATTTTTGTTAAATTTCAGAGAAACCAGGGACTCTCAGAGTAACTCTGCAAAATTATTCACACCTCTTACTGCAGTTAATCCAATCTCAACAGATACCGGAACTACACAAGAACGAAATTATGGGTATGTAATTATCATATAATGACATAGTTTATCTTCGTACTATCAGTTTAGCCATTTCAGCGCGATTAAAATACGAAGTAACAAACATTTACCTTTGCATATTATTAAGATAACCAATTCCTCTGTTTTTTTTTAGAGAAACCACTGAAGATGAGCCATACCTTATTGAAACCGATTCTCCAGAAAAGTCATACCTTCCAATACAAGGTCGAAGAATTGTAAATATGATGTACTTCATTCAGCAATTACAAAACATTTCCAGTCATAGTTCTTTATTTGATTGTAATTTTAAAGACATGTCACTGATAGGAGAAAGCAGAAATGGTTTAATTTCTAAATATAAATTTAGATGTATGATGTGTAAAAAAGATTTTATAATCACAAATGAAGATCCAGCTAACGAACATAATATCAACGCTAATTTGGCTGCGGTTACTGGAATCATTTCTGCGGGTATCGGCTATTCGCAGTTTCAAGAAATCACAGCGTGCATGGATTTACCAATTTTTACAGAATTTACTTATTTAAAAATTCAAGACTTCGTTTATGAAAAATGGGAGGCAACAGCAGTTGAATCTATGGAAATCGCTGCCATACGTGAGCGTGATGAAGCTATAGCTGAAGGGAAATTGAGTAAGGATGGTATTCCTATAGTTGACGTATATGCCGATGGCGTTTGGTCGTCGCGTTCCTACGGCAATAACTATAAAGCATTGTCAGGTGCCGCAGCAATTGTGGGTCGCAGATTTGGTGAAGTCCTATTTATAGGTATTAGAAATAAATACTGTCTCGTATGTGCTCGAGCAGAAAAAAAACACATTTCAACTCCAGAACACAATTGTTTTAAAAATTATACAGGATCTTCTAGTGGCATGGAGGCTGAAATTATTTGTCAAGGATTTGAAACATCTATAGCGATGTATAACATTATTTATGGCAGGTTAATTGCGGACGGGGACTCTGCTACATACGCGAAAATCCTAGCGCGTAATCCTTACCCAAACCATACCGTTCAAAAGATAGAATGCAGAAACCACTTGCTACGCAATATGTGCAACAAATTGAGAGCTGTCACCAAAGAAACTAAATATCCATTAGCATATAGAAAATTATTATCAGAAGTCAAGATTATGACTATACGTAAAGTTGTGATTGCCTCAATACTAAAATACAAATCGGAGAAGGAGAAACCAGAAACAATAACAAGTTTTAGGAGCGAAGTACAAAATTCCATTTACCATGCTTTCGGTAATCACGAAAAATGTAAGGACTATTACTGTTTGAAAGACAAAACTTTACAGAGCAAAGTCGAAATAGAGAACACTATGTTCTGGTTTAGAATAAAGATGATAATTCAATCAGTTTTATCAAAATCAAGAAGTCTGCTTGAGGATGTAGATACGAATGCAGTAGAATGCTTTAATAGTGTAGTGGCAAAGATTGTGGGGGGCAAAAGGATAAATTTCTCACTTCGACGAGGTTATCGTGCACGATGTTCTGCTGCAGTGTTGTCTTTCAATAACCCTCATCCAAGACATACACTTCACAAGAAAATTTTAGGGCAAAGTCCCAGAAGTATGTTAAAAAAGTTTGAAGAAAGACGACTGAAGAAAAGAAGAACAAACCAAGCAAAACCTCATAGGAAGAATAGAACACTAAATAAAGACAATATAGTAGTTCAACATGATTATGGTACTCAAAGTACTACTCCTGATATGGTACCACATGAATTAGTTAAGGCAAAAGAACTATTTCTTGAAAATTTAAAAAAATTAACTTCGGACAAAGATACCATACAACAATCTACTATAAATCAGAGGGATAGCAGTGACTGGTTAGATCTAAGGAAGAATATGTTAACTGCGTCTAATTTTGGAGTGGTGGTGAAAAGAAGAGAAAATAGTAGCAAAGCCAAATTAGTGCAAAATATTTTATATAAATCCAACCTCAGCAATGTAACGGCAATTGCACATGGAGTAGAAAATGAACAACTTGCTTTGCAGCAACTCGCTATTCAAGAGAATGTGACAATTAATCCCTGTGGATTATTCGTGGACCACGAATACCCGTTTATTGGCGCCACGCCCGACGGTTTGATAGGCCAAGATACAATAGTAGAAATCAAATGTCCTATAGTGGCTTTCAAAAACGGTCTGGAAAATGCTATAAAGGAAAACAAGATACAGCTATGGAGATATAACAAAAAAAGTGATTTGATCACACTGAACAAAACCAGTAATTGGTTTTATCAGGTTCAGGGGCAACTACACGTGACACTTAAAAAAAAATGCTTGTTTGCTGTGTGGAGTGGTGAAAACCATAAGATCAAAACAGTAATTATAGATAAGGATGATGTGTTCTGGGAGACGAAGATGAAGTCAAAGCTATTGTCATTTTATATGGACTGGCTCTTGCCTGAAATAGTGGACTCTCGTCAAGCTCGAGGAATGGCCCTTAGAGAAAAAGAATCACCCAATCAAGAAAATAATCCTAGTCGTAAGAGAAGACTGACTTTTGAGGGATCACCAACAGTTCTTTCTTTAAGTGACTATAATAAAGAAGATTATCTGTGTCGTAAGAGACGCCTAACTTTCGAAGGATCGTCAACAACCCTTTCTACTGCAACTGGTGCTGATAAAGAAAACATGCCCTGTTGTAGCAGACAGCTAAGATTTGATGAAATGTAAAATGATAACGACAAAACGTATAAGGCATGCCACGTACTGCCGTAGTACACGGACGTGAAATACTCATACTACCTGACTGTCAGCTTATTTCCTCTTGTTTACCTATGTGAAGTTATAGTAAAATCATTATATATTGTTTTCTTGATTTTATTGCTATTTTATTTTATCATCCTTATCTAGCTAGCGAAACTCCACAGGCGTGAGTGATATCGATATCTAAAAAGGAAAAAATATAATGAAAAGATTTAGTAGTGTTTTTACTTGAAATATGAGTTGAAAAAATCTCTTTTCTTCTATTTTATCATGTTTAGATATCGATACCATCACGTCTGTGAAGTATACATAAAACCCGATTCAATTATGGAAGTATTGACAGTCTCGCGCGCGTAGCCGTGGGTAACAAGTAGTTATTATTATTTATATATTTATTTAAACTTCATGTATAGGAGTGGTACATAGGCGGATTTAATGCCACTAGGCATTCTCTACCAGTCAACCTTTGGGTCAAGTAGGAAGCAATATGATAGAGTACAAAAAAAAATTAGAAAAATACTATTCAAGCCTAAGGGTGATAAAAAAAATGATCACCCTGTATTATAAGAATAATGTTTTACTAATTGTAAGTCATATTCAAAAGTTGGATAATCGGATGCATAGGTATTTACCTACAAATAGTCGCTGCTTACAAAAGTAAGGAAGCAGCTTCTTAAAATACATAAATACCTACACTCACGCCTTTTCCATCATGGGGGTAGGCAGAAACCACACAACGCCACATGCTATGATCCTATTAAAAATGTATCTAAAATATTATTTGAAAATAAAAGCTTACACACAATAGACGCGCTATATTCTGACCGATTTTTGTAAGAGAAACAACATGGTTTGTCGTGCTCGAAAACTTAAGGTAGGTAAATTTTAATAAAATATGAATACAATTCTAGGTACGTAAATAATATGATTTTATTCAACAGAACACTAAATTTATCGATCCCGTCATCGCGAGCTTTTTTAAATCAAAAGCGAAATTTATGTTAAAAATCCCGGGATCGAGAATACGGACGCCGCGGAATAAGACCACGCGCTGCCGATAACGTCAGCTGGGCGGTAGTAGGCGGGGCTACGCGCTGCGCGCCACTTCCCCTGCTTCACCTCCGCAAAAGCATAAAGATTTGCTGCTTAGAGCGTCTTAAAAGGCGACTTTTTTTCTAGTTTCTATAAAAAAAGGAATGTCCACAGAATAGCAAACTGGAAAAGATAAAAATAATCATAGATGAGGTTCGGTTCGACCGTTCGGTTTTATTACAACCCGCGATCGCCGATACCGGGCCGATAAGACCCGAGCAAATGCGAAAAGTTATCAATGGGACACGGTGCCACTGAGGGACCAGATAAGTACCTGCAAACTTGCAGTGAGGAAAGTGTTTTACAAGCTTTTTTTAACTTGCAATATTTGTATGTTTGTTCAGGTCAAATCTTGCAACTGAATTTTAAAACATTTATCCCCAACTGGTTGAGCTGAAATATTGCATACACGTTTAGTTTGGATGACAATGCATGGCTCCAACTGGTGTCATTCTAAATCCAATATGGCGGACTCCCAAAGATGGCAGACTAGTTATTTTATGCATTCCCATGATAATATGGGTATCAATTCAAAGGGTTTGAGAAGAAACCGAAAGCAGCGCAAAATAAATTAATAATAAAAAGTTTTTAAAACCCAGATTTAATTTAAATAAACTATAAATTAAATCAAATTAAATTACAATAGACAATGTATATGATACAGCTGTTGCCAACCTTCGTCCGCGTGAAATTATTATAAAAAAATAATACTTCCCTATTTGAATCGAATTTTGCTAACAATTTCAAGGGTTTTATTTTTTTTTGCACGGAGCCCTAATCATTTTCTATAATGAAAGTAGCATTAAATACTCCTTATAACAATAGCTATGTGCCAGCACAACTCCCGTCAAAATCGGTCCAGCCGTTTCGGCTATCTCTGCCCAACCGTTCGGAATAACAGGCACGATATTATGTGACTGTGTGATTAAAGTAAGACCAGGGGGGTTTTAAAAAGAGGCAGAACAATACAGGTCGGATAGTGCCATCTCTTTCCCACACTGTAATTACTCCTGTTTTAAGACGTCATCCATCTGAGCAAATGCGAATAGTTTTCAATGAAACACGATGTCATTGAGGGACCGGATAAGTGCATGGAATCTTGCAGTGAAGTGTCTCAGATTGTTTTTTGATCAGCATGAGGTCTTGAGGAGCTCATGGCTAAATAATAACGGTCGCACGGATCGAACTTCATAGACCATCCACTCCGAGTTTCCATCGTGCCCCGGAAAGCACGTTAAGCAAGCCGATCAGCAGCTCCGATACGTCAACTTGGCTAAGGCTAGGCGACGTCGCGCCTACGACTCGCCAACGCTGTGCACGACTAGAGGTTGCCCTGTGAATGACTGCACGTGTGTCAACAGTAGTGTGCATAAAGGTGGACGAAGAGACGTAAGCTCGGGTACGGATAGACGTAAGCGCGGCTACGGAGAGACGTAAGCGCGGGGACGACGAGCCGTAAGCGAGTTGACCACGCACCGCACCGTGGTTTGTGAGCTTGTCCCGAGGCGAGGCGATTACGTTACGATTCCGATTAGTGTGCGTTTGCAGTAGGGAGTTTCATACAAAGAATACTGAACGGCTCGAGTTGATACGGTACCGATCACTTAACGGTTTGATAAGTGTGCTGTGTCCTTTAGCCGTTGCGCGTTGGACCAGGCTGTCACTTGAAGATCGACTCAATTATCGAATTTCAAAACCAAACTCGATCATCTACTCATTTTAAATTAAGAACATCAACAACAAAAACGAATGCTCAACCCTTAAAAAGCGGCGGTCTTTTCACGAACGATAAATACTTTTGAGTAGGGTTACCATCCTTACGGATTTGTATTATAGTTATTTCTTTTCTATAAAAAAAAAAAAAAAATGTGGTTTCATGTAGTTTTGATTTTTTTTTGCCTTTAAGTACTCTATGTAATATTATTATAAACTTGAAATAGCTATGTGAGTGCTGTGCACACCTGTAAGTGACAAATTTACTCTAGATTTTAATTGTCACAGTACCCCAAAAAATGTATTAGTGAATAAGTCGTTGGAGTGCCATAATTAAATAAATTTTGAATGGATAAATCAGCTATTTTTCTTTCTTAAAAAAATAACATAAAAATTATTAACAAGGTTGAACCATCTGCCTAGCCTTTCTCAACCATTTTGGGATCGGCTTACAATGTAATTGGAGGCAGTTGTATCACAGAATTTTACATGGAGCGACTGCCTATTTGAACTCCACAACGAGCTAGTTATCTTAGTTACCATACCTTAGATAAGACTGATTGCCAGATCTAAAAAAGAGTAAATGTGTACTACGAATAAAAAAAGAAAAGAAAAATGTTCAGACTTTCAAAATGTCCGGTTTTTTGTCAGGACATTCCTCGAAATGGTAATCCTATTTGCAAGACGTCGTGTTCTTACTCACGAAACGAAATACGTTCACCCATCTAGTTGGGTAACGTGGATCGTAACCCTTTGTCAGTATTTATTGGGGTGCCGAAGTGAGGCAGAACCATAAGGAACCCTACACCGATAGCGAATGGGTTTGGTTGAAAACAACACAATATGGGTGGCGATTTGCTTTCTTCTAGTGTATTTGCTTTTTTTATTTGCGTTTTTCTCTGTATTGAGCTTGGATTTCACTGGCGAAAAATCATTATCAACTAGCTTGTGCACGCGGCTTCGTTCGCGTTTATTTAGAATTTGACAATCAATTCGGGTTGTACTCTGCTTGTGTAATAATATAATTCAATCATAATTTGAAAGACACGTGGCGTCATCTATTATAATAAGAACGTTATTGTTGCTTTCCTCGGGAACAGGTACATTTTGTCGGGATGAAAGGTATTATGTCCATTTCTGTACACCTGACAACATATATGCAAAATTTCGGAATTATCCGTTCTGTGGTTTAAACGTGCAAAGGTAACAAACAAAATTACTTTTGCATTTAAAATATTATTATATTTTATAGTTAGGATAACCATTGGGAGGTGATTGTGTAATCCAGTGACAACAGTACCTATCGAGTCCTTGAAAGTTAGTTATTTATGGCGTTTTTTTCCTCCCAGAAACCTAGCGAGCCTAAATATACTAGTTTTTCGTAGAAACATAGTGTTATAAGAGATTTGCTTTCGATTTTAAATATTTTGAAAACAAAACAGTGAGCAGATATGAACCGCCGAGTTATGCATTATTTTTATATCAGAGAAGAAAATAAAAAGGCTATATCTAATCTAAAATTGCACAAACAATGGCTGCCTTAAGCCCAAAATTAATAAAACAATATCGTGTTGATACTCGTACATTTTTCATTTACAACTTACAGTGACTGCGCGAGCATCGTCCCGATGCTTTTACTGTGTAAGGCTCCGCTCACAATGGAAACCAGGAAAATAACATAACATTACGCCTGTAATCCCGGAAGGGTTAGACAGAGGTACACCTCTGCCACCAAAATGTACACCCACATTTCGCCAGTTATGTTTAAGTCCCATGTAATAGGGGGCGAGACTATTGCCATCAACCGGGCGCAAATCCAGACTCCGTGGCTACTACTGAAAAATTCCTAATGGAAAAACTCAATAGTGTGCCCGACCCAGGAATCGAACCAAAGACCTCATGCTCAGAAGTCGCGCTTGCGACTATTATACCAACGATGGCACATTGTAAGTTATAATTATTAAGTTACAAATTAAATAAGTAAGTAGCACATCTAGAGCGTACTTTTATACTCTATACTAATATTATAAATAGGTAAAATTTGTTTGTATGTAGGGGTAATCTCTGGATCTACTGAACCGGTTTTGAAAATCTTTCACTAATAGGTAGTAATTTACTACGTGCCCATGAGATAATTTCCGACAAAAACGCGAGCGAAGCCGCGGGCAACAGCTAGTAATTTTATAATGTAAAAACAACTCTTTCAAGTTACAGGCAGCAAGTCTGTGACTTTTCACACAATAAGAGCTGAACGAATTTGGATGAAATTTGGCAGAGAAATAGACCATTACTTGAGTTAGTACATAGGCTAACTTTTTAACCTAATGACTGCGTTAACGTTGGTATATTTCCGAAACCCCACACGGGTGAAGTTGCGGATAAAAGCCACTAGTTTATAAAAATGCAGTTTTAAAGCTATATTTGTGGAACCTTTTCAGTCAACTTCAAAACATTGGAAAACAGCAATCGTTTCGTATTCCCCACATTCATCCAAAATTCGCTTCGTACACGTCACCTCCAATATGAGCGCAGCCTAATCCGAGCAATTTCCAGATTGAATTTTTACGACATCAACAAACAGACGGATAAAGTGATAAACAAATGTGTAGCCGGGGAGTTGAATGACTAAACTGCGAAATAAAACGGAACTGAACTTGGTAATACATAAATTTATTAAATGGGCTGAAGATATCGCGTCGCGGGCGGAGGGTTGGATGTGATACCGAAGTGGCTCAATTCATATTTGTGTTTGTAGTGATGAAACCGTTTTTGGAACTTAGTTTAGGTACTCTGTTTTTATAGGAAGGATCGTTGCCTGAATAAAACATAGCTAAATATGACCACGCCTATCTGATAGATACTGTATATGTCCTTAAACAGGCTGTCGTTTTGCATCCTGGTCAAATTCAAGGAGGTATCTATACTAACGATTCTGGACCCGAATCGATACTAAAAAGGGTAGTTTTTTTTTTTTTTACCGGTATCGGTAAGCATAAACCAGCCCCAAGTTTCCATACTGTCTATAATTATACTGTGGAATAAACGTTAGCGTTTGTGTGTGTGACGGCGCGTTTAATATGCCCGATTTACAATTAACTTGACTTCCGTAAAAAAAAAACTACCTTTTTTATCATCGATTCGTGTCGAGAATCATTAGTATACAGGGTGTAACAAGACCCTTCACGAAGCCGTCAACCAAGCATTCTGTACATCAAACTAAGTAACTTTACGTAAAAAATATTGCTGGGAAACGACTTTTTTTTTTGGAGTGAAATATCACGTTTTATGGTAAGACTCAATGTAACGCACTCAACACATTGTGCTGATGGATGGATTGAATAGCACGGGAATCGTAGAGGTGTTTACAGTAAAAATCTTACATTCAAATCATATATTTAAAAAAAAAAAACTTGTGAAAAAGTTGGAACTTTGACCCCCAATATCTCCTTAACTAGAAGGTGCCCAGGTATGGTCTCACAAACCTCCTCCACTGCCAGACACTTTCTCTGTCTGGCAGTGGACGAGGTTTGTGTGCATGTTAAAGTAAGTTAAGTTGTAAGTGAACTTACGTCATTTTTTTACGTCATTTTAAATCTGTTGCCAGTGATTATATACGGGACCGAAACGTGGTCGCTCACAATGGGCCTCATCAGAAGGCTTAAAGTCACCCAAAGGGCAATGGAGAGGGCTATGCCCGGAGTTTCCTTGTGTGATCGAATCAGAAATGAAGACATCCGCAAGAGAACCAAGGTTACCGACGTAGCCCGAAGAATTGCCAAACTGAAGTAGTAGGCAGGTAAGGCAGTGGGCAGGGCACATTGCTCGCAGAACGGATGGCCGATGGGGCCGAAAAGTTCTGGAGTGGCGACCGTGAACCGGAAGACGTTGCGTTGGAAGGCCTCCCACTAGGTGGACCGATGACCTGGTGAAGGTTGCGGGGATCCGCTGGATGCGAGTCGCACGGGACCGGTCAGTGTGGCGACACTTGGGGGAGGCCTATGTCCAGCAGTAGATGTCTTTCGGCTGAAATGATGATGATGATGATGAGTCAGCTCAGTATCTTACTATAGCATCGCGACCAAAGTGGGCAGAGCAGAACACTCAACGCAAAGCTTTCAACAAGCAACCTAGAAAGCCATCATCGTCATCATAGCATAGAGACTCGTAATTGGGATGCCACAATGTCTAAAACCATCGTAAATTGTCGTTTACTCTAACATTTCCTTAACGAGGAGAGCCTCCAATACGGCGCATATGTTTTCAGCCACTGTGGAGTGTACGAGTAATGGTATTTCTACCTAAAATATTTACTGTATCTCCATGTTGTTGGTCTAGAGGCAGTTACCACTTTACATCAATTAGGCCCACGGCTAATTTACCAAGCGCTTTGCTAACAAGTCTGTCATTTTTAATGTCTGGGTTGAGGAGGTCGGAAAAGCAGCATCTCTATGTGAAACACTGGTATTCAGCTGCATTCAGTTAGACTGGAGGGAAAAAGCAAGGCAGATGATGATGATGACATGCGGCAGCAGGTGATTTTCATTGGAAGATCAGTGCATATTAAACAACTACTAAAAACAAATTCCATTCGGTATAAAAGTGATCGCCAAAATTGCGCACTGCCTCCCGTAATATTTAACACCTTAGCTCATACGCACCTTGAATAATCAGCTCCTCCGTAAACAATAGGCACCACATTATTCTGCAGCGCCGTCAACAACTTTTCCGTCACATAGTCTTCGCCGAAAGAGTTCTCCATCGACATGTAAAAGTAGTAATCGTTCTTCAACAGATACTTGCAATTCGACGAACCGTTGTTAGGACATTGTAACGTACCACACGTCCCATACACATCCACAGTAAACCCATACGGTTTTAAAGCATTATTTAATGCTTTGACGTACCCTTCCCTACCACTTCTGGTTTTACAATGAGACACAAACCAAGCTGCAGCTTTAGTTTTATTCTGTATCCTATTTTTATCAGCAAACTGATCATCAATGGTTGCCACATTATCTTCTTTCCATCGCATTTTCCGTTTTGGACCAACGATATCACCATTATTATCCCGAATACGTATGTAAGGGAACGGTATATCTGAATCAAGTCTGTAAGTCGAAGTCCAATTGAAAAATCCATCATATTGCGCCTCACAAACGGGATCGGAGTCAGCTGGTTCTACATCGAAGAATACGTATTTTTGGTTACGAGACCGAGCGCTGGGCAAGTCAGATGTCGTATTTCGTCCGTGAAATATTATAGCATCGAACTTGGTTAGGTCACCGCCGAAGAACTTCCGGTTCGTGGTGACGTAACACTTGATCACCGAACAGTTCTGCTCGAGGAACGCTCTCTGTCCTTCGCCAAAGGAGAACAAGGGAAAATAGGAACCCTGCGTCCAGAGTAAGATGTATTTGAAGTCTTTCGGGAGCGTAGAAATCTTTCTATAAACATCCATGTATCTGGAATCCCGTCCGACATTTTCGAGCACTTCTTGGATGAGGCTTTCAGTGACAGCAGACTGGTCCCGCCAGGTAGTAAGTAGTACCCAGAAGAGAGAGAAGGCAAAACTGCTGCAGCTGACTAGAAAGAAGAACTTGATAGATCGCATTTGTCTTAACAACTGTAGGTGGCCGCCGAGGCAGTTGGCCTGGGCACGTGGAGACATCTCAGTGGCTTCATCATCCGTCACCCGAACCTCACTGTAAGTGCGGCGTCTGGTTGCATTTGTGAGTTTATAACGTGCCAATCTCCAAATCTTGGATACCTGTAGCGAAAAGTTGCGTATTATAACCAAGACGAAATACATTGTTGAAACACTTATTTTTGAAATTTCTTTGGATTATTATCATCCTTGGATACTAGGTAATACTTGGCCGGTTTTTAGGGTTCCATAGCCAAATGATTAAAATGGAACCCTTATAGATTCGCCCTGTCAGTCTGTCCGTCCGTATGTCACAGCCATTTTACTCCGAGACTGTTAGCACCACACAGATGAAATTCGGAGAGTAGGTCTCTTCTATAAACCGCTACATAAAAGTGATAAGAAATTACAAGAAAAAAATAGGATTGGCTCTCCACACAAGTAACTGAGGGCTGAAAAAATAAAATTAGTAGCTCTTAAAAAAATATATCGAGGTTTTGTTTGTTTTGTTTTGAATATTATTATTAATCGAGTTCGTCTCTTGTATGAGAGTACAAAATTGTAGAAGAAGTAAGGAATTTCAGGGTGATGTGACATTATTATTATGAGCCTGATGTATCCCAATGCAAGCAAAGGCCTTTCTTCCCTTTTTCAATTTATCATATATTTGGTTTCAATAAGATTTTTTATTTAGTTTTTGGTAATGTTACTTTTCGTGAAACTGCAGCAATAACTTTCTTCATCATTCCCATACTGAAAAACAAATTCAGTTTTGCTGCAAAGTAAGCAAAGCCATTTTTTTGCGATCTGGTTGATGAGTGAAGCAAAAATATTGAAAACATGCTCTAAGCAACCGCACCACCTTCACATAAACCGAAATAGTAAAAAATTGGTAACGTTTCTTGTGTTACCCGTAACTACTGGGAGCACCAATGATTTCAAAAGTCTAGGTAAATGGGGGGTTCAATAATGTTGTCACTTTGAATGAAAAGACAACATTTTATATTATTATATGATTGGTATCTTCTTTTTCAATAGATAGTAGTTGGTTACTGCAAAGTTTAAAAGAAAAACATAAAAACTAACCTGAGTCCGTGTGACATGACGGATCCTTGCGGGCATTTTGAGGGGAGGGAAACTTGCCTTCACGTACACCGCAATTTTTTTTTTGGTGCGCCATCTATATTTCTTCTTCCTAAATTTTATTCACACAGGACGTACTAGATGAGACATCTAGTACAAAGCTACTTAGACCTAATAGTTGCTGAAAATTGCTATATAATTTTCTAATGTTTTTTCCTTATTTTAGTTTAATTTTTAAGACAAAATTTTGTGCTAAAATTTGATTTTCAGTTAATTTAATTTTAAGTTAACTGTTAATACCATAAAAAAAAAACAAATAAAAAAAAAGTAAATGACAAAATTCAAAAATATCAAAAGAAAACGGGTTCAATACATTTTGCATGTTTTTGTGTTGTTTCTAATGTTTTATTTGCTGCAAATACGTTGAGCTGAGCCTCTGTTTCTCCGTAAAAGTTCGTCAGTCCACCTTTGCGATGAGTCACTGAGTGTATCCGCGGAGCGAAGGCCGACTGAATTCGGTGATCGGAGATCAAGAGTACATGGGTATTTATAGCAAACGTGAAAAACTACTAATTTCACGCTACCAAACATGGTTTTACATAATCTATAACTAGGGAAAAAGTATGCAAAAGCAATGAAATGAAAATAAAGGAGAGTAGTAAAATAGTGTGATTAGTTAGGAAGACGATTTCCAGATGGTGCTAATCGCGACAGATTGGCATAAAAACCTCGTGACTTCGCACTCTATACCCTTAAATTTATGATGCTCTGTGGCATTTTGACATCGTTTTGGTTTAAGTACTTTAATCTTTGATTTTAACCTAAGTAGTCTATGATTTTAACATTATCGGATATATCAAAGAGTAAAATACATAAACCAAAAGAAAAAGAGGGGGGCTCCTATAGAATAGTTTGATGAATGTTCGCAACATTGAATAGTGGTGACATCTATTATCGTGTACATACAATTATGCTTGGTACTTGGACTTATATCTACGAGTATAACTAGCTTTTGTCAGCGGCTTCGCTCTCATTATGTTTGGAAACTATCCCACGGGAACGTTTTAAATATCTCATAGCCTATGAAACTTGGAGATAATGTAGCTTCACGTTAGTGAAAGAATTTTCGGAATCGGATCAGTAGTTGCGAAGGTTACCCTTTATAATATTAGTATTGATTACTAGCTTTTGCCCGCGGCTTCGCTCGCGTTAATTTAGAATTTGACAACCTAGCGGTGTTAAATATGCTTACGACCAATTCTCATACCTACCAAATATAATTTCATAAAAATCCGCCGAGCCGTTTCGGAGGAGTGCGACCACAAACACCGTGACACAAGATTTTTATTTTACGATCTAATAAGAAGTTTCGGTAGGTCGGTATTATAATGTAGCTGTAACATAGTATTATTTCGATTAGACTCGGATACTTGGAACAATAAATAAAGTAACTCAATTTTAAAGTACACTAAAATATATTTTATTTCTGTTGTGTTCATGTTCATCTTAATCGTGTAGTTAGTGCCTAACATGGTGTCAGAAACTCAGAATTTTTATGCCGGTCATGGGCCTCTCACTTGGCTTTACATTTACAAGAAATATCTCTCAGGCATGCTGGTTTCCTCACGATGTTTTCTTCATCTTCTTCTTCTTCTATCGCCTTCATAATTATACAATACGCACATGAATCCGAAAAGTCAGAGGTGCGTGCTTGACCCTTAATTTGGCAGTCTCACAGTCACACCGACTGCTCTCGCTCTGGGCGGAGCGGTAGGGAGTGTCAGTCTTGTACTGATTAAAACCCATCCATGTTCCTTCTTAGCCCGTTGTGTTCCAGAGCCGCGGCATCTCTTTCTAACAGTCCCTCAGCCCCGGCAGGCATAGGCCCTTGCGGACCCCTTCTGGTTTGCTGACATACCATGCTCTTTGAGGCGCGTGTGGAACACGAACGTGCCGTCGAAACGGCCTATCATCATAGCGGCGATTTGCCGCGGCAGCAGAATTTCCCCCCAGCGCAGTGCCTCCATCACCGCCACTCATGCTGGCGCGCGAGGACTATCTCCTCCAGATCCTATGGCGGCAATCCGCCAAAGAGGCTCGTCGCCTCGCCGGAGATCGTGCGGTGCCCCGGGATTAGCCTTACGGCTACTACCTTTTGGTCCGCGTTCAGGTAGTGGGCGACTAGCCGCCTCAAGGAACGCGCCCACACACGAATAATATTAGTCTTACTTCTCTTTTCTAACGAGGGCATCGCATCTCGTATTTAGGATTCCACCAGTGTCTAAATTCATCGTAGATAGTAGTTTTCTGCAGCATTTTCTTGTCGTGGAGAGCCTCACATACGGTACAGACGTTTTCAGCGGCGGCGGGGATATGGTACGTGTAGTGGTGTTTCCACCTGAAGTATTTGTTGTATTTATTTGGAGACTGTATCAATTTGTTCATCATGGACGCCAGCTCTCTTACGTGTTGCTTTCTCCCGTCGATGTACGACCCGGGAGGAAGAAATCTGCAAATAAAATTATGACTTTAATTTGGGATACATTTTTATATTTTAAATCCGGGAAACTCACACGATTGGTCGTGGTCAAATACTAAGGGATAATACTAAGGGAAGTTCTACCAAGAACGTAACGTAACATCAAGTTTGTAATTCCCGAAGGCAAGAGGGGGGTATATCGTTTATAACACACCTACATTTCGCCAGTTTTGTCAAGTCATGTAATATCCCGAGCGAGATTATAGACATCAACTGGATGCGAATCATATATTCTCCTGGGCTTTTTGATCCAGAATTCCACTGTAGCTTCTGCTAAGGTGGAATTCTGGATGAACAAGCCCAAAAATCATGCCCAACCTAAGAATCAAACCCTAACCCTCTAGCCGCCAGGCCAACAAGGCATTATACCATAACACCCTCATATTCTTGACACCCTACCTGCCGCAGTTAAAAAAATACGCGTGGCGTGAAATTGGCCAACAAGCAAGTTTCCATGGCAAAGCCTCGCCAAACTTATGGATGTTGTCGGTCTAGAAGCGATTACCAATTTACATCAAGTAGGCTGACGGACACTCTTATAAGCACACTTGTATTTAAAACTTGTAAAGCAATTATTACGGAATCTTCATAGAAAGTGTGTCACCTATTAGCAATGCTGTGCTTATTAAAGTAAAAAGTGATTAAAGTAAAAGCTTATCATGTCTTGCATGTCCTGTTATTAGTTCACTAGATACCTACAGGAAATGACGGACGCAACTCAAGACCCTAAACTCGTCGCCAAGATGGCCTACCTAAGGCCTACCATGAAGTCTTAATCCAGTATTGCTCTAATCTTACTCCCGTATGGGAAAGAGATGGAGCTAGACGTCCTTTAAAGCTCTGTCCCTTCCCACAGTCAAGTGGCATTATAGTAATTCTGCTACAAGAGGTGGTACGGGCCTTGTTATGGGCCGACTCAATTTAGATTGGCACCATGTTAAGAAGCGAAGTTACAAACTATATAAAACTAACACCTCAACTCATACGCACCTTGCATAATCAGCTCCTCCGTAAACGATAGGCACCACATCATTCTGCAGCGCCGTCAACAACTTTTCCGTCACATAGTCTTCGTCGAAAGAGTTCTCCATCGACATGTAAAAGTAGTAGTCATTCTTCAACAGATGCTTGCAATTCGACGAACCGTTGTTAGGACATTGTAACGTACCACATGTCCCATACACATCCACAGTAAACCCATACGGATTTAACGCATTCGTCAATGCTTTGACGTACCCTTCCCTACCACTTCTGGTTTTACAATTAGACACAAACCAAGCTGCTGCTTTAGTTTTATTCTGTATCCTATTTCTATCAGCAAACTGATCGTCAATTGTTGCCACATAATCTTCTTTCCATCGCATTTTCCGTTTTGGACCAACGATATCACCTTTGTTATCCCGAATCAGTATGTAAGGATACGGCATATCTGAATCAAGCCGGTAAGTCGATGTCCAATTGAAGAATCCATCAAATTGCGCCCCACAAACAGGAAAGTTTTCAGCTGATTCCATATTGAAGAAAATGTATTCTTGATTGCGAGACCGAGCACTGGGCAAGTCAGATGTGTTCATATTTCGTCCGTTAAATGCTATAGCATCGAACTTGGTCAGGTCACCGCTGAAGAACTTACGGTTCGCGGTGACGTAACACTTGATCACCGAACAGTTCTGCTCGAGGAACGCTCTCTGTCCCTCGCCGAGATAGTAGAAGGGAGCATAGTCACTCCGCGTCCAGAGTAAGATGTATTTGAAATCTTTCGGGAGCATAGTAGAATTTCTATAGACATATCTGGAGTCCCGTTTGACATTTTCGAGCGCGTTTTGGATAGGGCTTTCAGTGACGGCAGGCTGGTCTGGCCTGGTAGCAAGTTGTACCCAAAAGAGGGAGAAGGCGAAACTCGTGCAGCTGACTAGAAAGAAGAACTTGATAGATCGCTTTTGTCTTAGGAACTGTAGGTGGCAGCCGAGGCAGGTGGCCTGGGTACGTGGAGACATCTCGGTGGCTTCATCATCGGCCACCCCAACCTCACTGTAAGTGCGGCGTCTGGTTGCATTTGTGAGTTTATTACGTACCAATCTCCAAATCTTGTATATCTGTAACGAAAAGTTGTGTATTTTAATAACTTTATTTACACCATCTCATCATCTCCTATAAAGTATATTCGAAGGTTAACTACGACATCTATTGATTCATCTTTTTTAGGGTTCCGTAGCCAAACGGCAAAAAACGGAATCCTTATATTCGTCATGTCTATCTGTCCGTCCGTATGTCACAGCCACTTTATTCAGTATACTTAATTGCCAAGAGCCTCGACCAATACCTGAGGAGGTTCACGTTAGGCAGCTGGATCAAGGGCTTTATTCAGAAAGCATTACTCCTGACCACGGTTCGTATTTGTTAGTTCTCTGGAGCCTTACAATTTTTTTTTTTTATATACAAGGTATAAACAAACCCTTCACGGAAGCCTTCAACCAAGCATTCTGTGCATTAAACTAAGAAACTACGCAAAAATTATTGTTGGGAAACGACTATTTTTAGGGTTAAAAATCCCATTTTACGGTTGGACTCAACTCAAAACATTGTGCTGATGGATGCATTAAATAGTTCAGAGGTCATGGAGATATTTACAGTAAAGTTAGAAATTTAAAAAAATTATTTAGAAAATTTGGAACTTTGTCTTACAATATCTCCGTACTAGAAGGTTCCCATTCCCAGGTATGGTATGGTCTACAACAAAAAAAAAACAATCGCAATGAAGGGAGAACGGGAAGAACACGTGCTTTTCGGTTTCGTTATAGGTATTTTTTTTTACACCCTTTAGTGGTTTTGTATTTAAAAATGTAAAAAGTAACTTAGAAAAATGAATAAACGAGATAAATAACATAATATACAGCTAGTCTACTAGTAGCCATCCATCCATTTTTTTTTTTTGTAATTATAAATCTTATTTGAGATAATATGGAACAATCCCAAACGTACATGACACGGTCTACATATGCCCACTAGTACGCATCAAGCGTATAATACCCGTGCATATAACGGGTTTAGTGACCGTATCATCAGCGAGTTCCAATTTTTTTAAATAATCATTTATTATAATTGTATTTTATTATAATAAATATTTTATATATCTGAATAATGCTAATCTAGTGGCCCTTTTACCTTATCTTAATTTTGTTAAACACGCCTTCATACTGTATTTATGCATTTTGTTTAGCCTGCACACATACTTGTATATTTTTTGTAGTGTTTATTATACACACATCAAAAGTGTCTAGGGATCAACATATATTTTTGCAATAACTTTTCTCCTGATTGATATTAATTAAAATTTTCTTTAAGGATTCATCAAATAAAGTGTTTTCGTTTGTCACAGTAACGATAAACCAAGTCACCTTTGCATTAATAAAGAAATTTGCCATTTTCCTAATAAAGGGATTTTTGACATTTGAACCACTAACACAAAAGTTCGAAAAAAAGACTGAAATAACAGTTTTCTTTAAAATTTTATTGGGTAACTTAAACAATTAATAATCCGTGTTTCTACCGCGAACACTAACAACACAAGAACATCGGTTTGGCATACTCAAAATGAGTTCATCCAAATCACGCTGTGGAATGGCCGCCCATGTTCGTTGCAACAACAAAAAAAGGTCTTCTTGCGACTGGATACCCTCCATATTCGGCAGAGCTCTTCTCTGTAGCATATCCCATGCATGCTCAATCGGATTCAAGTCTGGCGACTGAGCAGGCCAGGGCAGGACATTGATGTTAGCTGCGGCGAGAGTCTGTCTTACAACTCTTGCGGTGTGCGGTCGTGCATTATCATGCATTAACTGAAATAAGGGACCGATTTGCACTTGTAGAGGAACGATGACGTCTGATACAATCGTCTCAGCATAAATTTGAGCGTTGAGGTTGCCTCTGATCCAAATCAACTCAGTTCTTCCGCCGATCCAAATACCCGCCCATACCATGATGGTTCCACCACTATAAGGATGGACTTCCTGGCAGGATTTTAATCGCTGTTGGCGTCCAGGGGTTCTCCAGTGTCGTATACGTCTTGTATCCGGTCTCATACCAAAACGAGACTCATCAGAAAAGCACACGAAACGCCATTGTTCTTCTGCCCAATTTCTGTGTTCAAGAGCCCATTGATATCGTATCCTACGATTGTGCATTGCTATATGGTGGTACCCGTAGCGGTCTTCGGGAATGAAGGTTCACTTCATGCAAGCGGTTTCTGACTGTTTGGTCGCTAATTAAGTTCCCTGAAGAGTGATGAAGCCTCACGGCTAACATCATGGCGGTTATTGTTGGAGCTCTTCGAGTTAAGATTTGAATGTATCGGTCTTGTCTCCGTGTGGTGCAGCGATACCGTCCTCCATGGCGCTCAGCCACGGTACCAGTGCTTCGGTAACGTGTCCAAAGTCGACTGATAACACTCTGACTTGTATTCAGAGCTAAAGCCACAGTACGTTGCCGGGAACCAGCTTCTATCATTCCCACGGCTCTGAGCATTTCTTCCCTGCTTAAATGACGTCGCCGCTCCATAATAACGTTGGTTTTAATCAGTAGTAGGGAAACAGTAGCACTAATAATGTCTTCAATGCGTTGTATGTTTTTATAGGGAAAATATTGACAGCTGATTTTCATCTTTTACTCGAATTTGATTCACAGTTCCTGATTCAAATTATGAAATGCACCAAAAAGGATCCATATAAATTTATAAAATCATAAATTTATTACAAAGCCACATCTCAATCTCAAGAAATCCACATAAAAATGCTTGATCCCTAGACACTTTTGATGTGTGTATGTCTAGGTAGTTGTTTTTTTTATTATAACCCAAGTACTGTTTAATTTAATGTCTTATTCATGTAAAAATATGTATGCTGTCTTGGCTTCCGTACGTTTTCTTACGGGTGACCACTGAAAACCAGCGCTGTGCTGTGAGCCCCCCATAGCACAGCATCATGCTGAGTGGTAACCTGCTTGTCGCAGTCACGACGTGCAAGCTGTTAATTTTGTATTTATTTTTCTTTGTTTCTGTCCTGTGTATTTATATTAATTGTTATGTATTGTATGATTATTGTTGATTTATTCCTTGTACGCACGTCATGTCCCTGCGACAAATAAACATATTTTCTTTCTTTCTTTCTATTAGAGCTGTCGTACTGTATGGATCGGAATATTCGGAATGTCTATTAATTCCCGCTGACATCATTTAGGTTACTTAATTCCTTATTTTTTCTGATCTCAAGGTAGTGGGGCAGGGTAGCGGGGCCAACGAAAAGACGGTTTTGTATTTTCCCGTTGGCCCCACCAGTGGGGTCATTTGTTAGTGAATACACAGCGGGAATACACCACTCTGACTCAGGGCTGTTTTTTAGACGGTTTGTGACAATTTAGACTCGTTCCAATCACATGGAGTTTAAACATTGGCTAAATATGTGTGGGGATACGCTTCTGTTTAACCCTTTGGCAGGCGTGTTAATTACGTCAATATGTAACGATAAGACAATATCTTCAGCGGGATTACAGCATCGCACGACGTTCAGATATTAATCCCTCGCGCATGAGACACCTCACGAACATGACTTTATCATGTAACACCTTACAGCTTAACGATTAACTCCCAAGTAGTGTTACCATTTAAAATTTTGAATGACTGAACAAATTTTTAGTGTCTTAAATCTCTTTATGTTTGCTCAAAATTAAGCAGTGCGAGCCAGCAACCGCCCTGGCCCATCTCTCGGAAAACTCTAAAGTTTAAAGCGACTGCAAAGCCAGGTGGGATGCTGCAAGTACAACTTAGTCCTGCGCGGGTTTCCGATAAAACTAGGTAGTAAGGTGCCTCACCCAAAACCATGGCTCATGTCCTGTCCTGCTCTTTGTGAACTCAACCTAAATTTTAAGGGACCATACGAAGCCACTACTAACGTTGTCGATGTGTGAGAGTCGAAGTCGAAGCTAATTTCACTAAATCGGATTTTCTCGGAGGAGCAATGGCCAAAAATTACCTCTCAGTGGACACCAAATAGCAGGAAACGACAACGTGAAGGAGGGATTGGAGATGATCCAGATCCAAAAGGCCCTCTCAATGTCATGTCTCGCTGATGGTGGCGCGCGTGTCGAACCATTTAGTTCCCTTCAAAGTGGTTGAGCTGAATGGTGCTATTCCATGCGTCATGTTCGTGAACGGGCCCGGGTCTGTTGTGTCTGGTCATCTCTTAGTTGCCACGGCTTATTTGAATTAATTATTTGTTTTTGTTTTTTAATTGTCTTTTTTGTTTTTTTTAAGGACACTTTTAACGTACACATCTTGCTACATCGTTCTCACATAATGTACCATCTCAATATGAATGATGTAACCAAGGTTTTGTAACAATATGTTGATTTAAAAGAGTGTCCATGGAGTTTCTTGCCCGTTCTTCTCCATAGAGATCTACTCTAGGGAATGGGCAACTACAGTACTTTCACAGTTTTTATGCCTTGTGACTGGGACTGTAGCTACATTTCATCGTTATCTTTGTGTCGACAGTTCAAAAGTGCCTGTAACTGGCCTACTTGAAATAAATGATTTGATTTTGATTTTTTGATTTTGAAGGAGATGACAGGATGAGCTGGAATTTTGCTCAAAGGATTGGCTTACAATCGCACTAGATCGCGAAAAGCGGAAGGGGCAGGGAAATCTTTGTCCTGCAGTGGGACAATATAGGCTTATAATAAATATAATAACCACCGGTAGTTTGGACTCTGCTCCCGACACCGGCGGACAAGTATTTTTTATATACATATAAGGTCCCATTAAAACAGACGGACAAATTTTAACACAGCGTTCAGTACGTTTAACCAATGATATCCAAGCATTTTTTTTATGTTTGTTACCTCATTACTCCGTCATTTGTAAACCGATTTGAAATATAATTTTTTCATCTGAAAGGATATGCTTCCCGATTGGTCTCATAGAAATTTCATCAAAATCGGTTTAGGAATTTGGTTATTTTCCCTCACTTAATCGTCACGTCACGCGACGTCGCGTGATACTTGCTAGTTCACGCATAGCGTATTATTTTATTTATTTATATTTTTAATGTTCCTATTTAAGAAATATTTAATAATGAATGTGTTTTAAACATTCACTTAATCATCGACAAAACGAAGAAAAACAAGCAATGAAACTGCTCGTATAAGTGCACGTTTAGAAACTAGTGTAGTAATCATCGACAAGTCGGTAGTTTTGTTTGAAATGCGAGGTGACTGGTGCCTTTTATGTGCTACCTCGATAAAGTACCCTTATTGGGGACTAGTGACGTCACAATACCTGCTCGCTTTGTTTTATTGAAAAGGTAGAAATGATATTGAGTTTGGAAATGTTATGTGGACTTTAGTATACTCTTTTTATGGTGCGGGGTTCGTCAAGGGCGAGTTACAAGCACATGAAGCATAATATGAGACAGCGGAACTGCAATGTCTCTGGGCACTTAGATCATTCATGCATATTACAGAATTAACACCGGATGAATGAAATGGGGAAAGGTCACGGGAACGATATGCAGCTCCCGAATTCCTCTTAAACTCATGGGGAAGATTTATAAAACCATGATTAGACCTGCTGTCTTGTATGGGCCACAACAGGGACGAATGAAAGGCAATTGCATGTGGCTGAGATGAGAATGCTAAAGGGGATGTGTGGTTTAACGCGAATGGATAAAATAACGAATGAGTATATAAGAAGAAGTCTGTAAGTGGCGCAGTTGACTGGAAAGTTTAACGATTAACTCTTAAGTAGTGTTAACATTTAAAATTTTGTAAAGCCCGGACAAAAAGACAGAAAATTCACAATACATGAAAATAGTCCAAACATAGAACTGTTTTAAATCTAATTATTTGGAAGTGATTTAAAATTTTTATTTCCAAAAATCCCCTTAGACAAAATTAACATGCCCTAAAAGTCGGTGCTGATGGTAACCACCACCAACCCAAACGACGACAACGACGACTATTCCCAAGCGTCTCTTGGGACTTACCAGAACTATAAGATTAAGAATTTGATATAGGCAGCTGGTACAATATTTGAAGAATGCTTGCGCATTTTTTACCATCTTCTTCGCGTGTCAATGACAATTTAAATTGAGTCAGCCCAAAATTTGGCGAAAAGAGAAAAACGTCCACCGTAGTACATGCTTATTGAAAAGTATTCGGGAAACCCTAATGACGAGCGTTACAAATTGTGTTTTAACCTATAAAATAAATAAAACAGGACTAGTATCAACGTCAAGATAAATATCAAAATGTAATTATGCGTAGTCGACGTAGCCCCGCTACGCGGGACTCCTATTTCTGTCTGCAGCGTTTAAGGTAACCTAACACGAACTAAGACCCCGCCATCCCCTTCGTGTTATCCCCTGTGTGTTTCGAACCTAACCTGTATGGAGTCGTGGTGCCCCATATCACGAGCTCGCTTCGCTCGCGTTTGCATCCTATGTTATAGAGCTTAAAAAAACGATTATGTTAGCAGAACATGTTTTTGAAAAATAGTATAGTATTTTTTTGGATTTATTTTAATTTTTTTGTTTGGTACCATACAACACTTTTTGACTTATAATTTTTTAATAGTTTTTTGGTAATTCATTTTACCCGCACGCTTGGTATA
Source organism: Eugnorisma glareosa (assembly GCA_947578425.1). Classification (NCBI taxonomy): domain Eukaryota; kingdom Metazoa; phylum Arthropoda; class Insecta; order Lepidoptera; family Noctuidae; genus Eugnorisma; species Eugnorisma glareosa. The sequence continues at coordinate 8,312,750 of OX387960.1, read as the reverse complement.
TTACAGTCAACCACAAATCGTTGCCAGTTTTTTTTTCGGAACCTGTATTATTTCCCTTTTAATTTTAAGTTACTAACACTCTATGGATCTTTTTTTAACGATAGATAGATGTTTTTTAGTCTTTCAAAAACGACTGAACGGATTTGGATAAAATTTTGCACACAGATAGTTTATAATCTGGATTAACGCATAGAATACGTTTTATGCCGGTATTATGATCTCGTTGAACAATTATCGAATTTCACGCGGGCGAAGCCACGGGCATTAGCAAGATCATTCATAAAAATCGGTTTACAAAAACCTCGACTTGAGACAACAAAGCTAAGGTCAAATCTACACGATGAAAGCGAGCAATATTTCGTGGTGGTCGAATAAGGGTGGACGGAGGCACCGCCGCGCGTTATTTATGCACGCACCCTTACATCCCGCGATCACCTTGCCAGTGAAACTGATTGAATTCACCGGATGTGGCCTGAGTGACGAGCAAAGCGGATTCCTGTTCCAATTCTTGTTCTTGTTGTTATTATACCAATGCTATCAAATTGGGTATTTACATGTTTTGTCCGTTTTTATGTTGCAACAAATAAAATAATTGTCGATCTATCTATTTGTAAACACGTGGGTTTTTCAAGTCCAATTTAAAAGAAGGCAACCAATTATTGCCATCAACCGCGCTCAAATCCAGACTGAGCTGCTACTGAGAAAGTACTGTTAGAAAATCCAATAACCCGTTGCGTAACCTTGAAATCCAGGACCTCATGCTGCTCAGTACTGCTTGCGACTACAAGACCAACGAGGCAAACATTTATTGTTCGCAAAGTGTTAATTTAACATGACAGACATCGGATTATATGCATTTTCATATTTGCATATGCAAAAGCATAAAAACCATTTTTATTGCGTTATTGCATATTTTATAATTTTTTCATTGACAGTTCTTATTTCAGTAGTTAATTAAATGTGTCAGGCGCGTTGCATTAGGGCCAAAATCCACCCAGTGCACTACATGTTATTTTTATCATCTTTTGTACCACATTTACCGCAAATAAATGACTCGAAAAAAAGAAACTGTAAAACAGGCTTGCAGTGACGAAGACAATGGCCCCCAAAACAGCATAACCAGACTCTGATATTCCCACTGCTGGGACATGACAACAATAACATCCATTTATTTTCAGGCTACTTTGGTTTGGGATAGGTCTGCCCTCTACGACAAGAAACGTACATGTGCCATGTAACGGACAAAATGTGTAGTCCGGCCCGCTGCCCGCTCCGCTCGTCACCAAACCCTCAGTACTGGCCTCTGTTCGTATGTTATTCGCCTCGGCCCCTCGCTATTGTACTTTAGTTTGTCTTCACCCTAACAGCGCAATTCGCTCTCAAGAATAAACTTTCTTCTCACTCTCTTTCTCTGCTACAACCAATGCTGAGTGTAGGTCTCTTGCAACTCTCTCCACTTTGGCGGTTTTGTGTCATGGCTAAGAATAAAGTAGCAAGCTACCCGAAACTATAAAATTTTCACAATCAACCTTGAACCTAATGCTTTAGCGATAAAGTTGAAAATCTATTAAAGAAATTTGACAAAATGTAGTAACTTGATGTGCTGGCGTCTGTGCAATCAAATTAAGTTAATGTCGTAAAAAATGCATTTATGTGCTCATCTATGTTTTTAAGCTTTTTTTCCGCACGCAAAAGACGCGCTTTGACGTGAAGTTGCGGACACCAGCCCGCTATACAGTACAATACAATACAAGTAATTTTTCTACCTAGTCTGTACATAATGGAAGTACCTGTGTTTATGAAGCCAAAGACGACTTTGGTTCGACTTCACGCGGCTTTTACGTGGAACTCCACGTAATAGACGCAACAATAACCTAATATGTTCCCATCCTGCCAAAACTGCGCTGCTAATGTCTACTGTCTACTGCATGGCTTCGGTCATTTATAATAAATTACCTAAGCAATGGAAAGAATTGCCGCTATCATTATTAAAAAGCAGGCTCCGGAGCATTTTAACGGATAAAGCATATTACACTGTCAGCGAATTCCTTAGCGAGAAAGAATTTTGAAGAAAAAATGATTTTGTCTATCTTTTTATAAACTCACCTGTGATCTTTAATAGGTAAGGAAGAGGTGTACCTAATAGTGCACAAGCACATCCACTATGTGTAAGTCCCATGTAACAGGGGCGACCCTATTGCCATCAACCGGGTTAAATCTAGACTCCGTGGCTAGTACTGTGAAGTTATAGATGGAGATGGGGAAAAACCAATAAAATTTTCCGATTTGGAAAATAGACCCAGTTAGCGCAAATGTTAATCAAATTAATTCTAGAAACTGGTTAGTTGGTGTGGTTGTTGCGACTAATATTTTCAATCAGAATGGGATTGTCTTGGAAGCTCCAAGTATTTGTTAATAGTAAAGTATGTTTCTTCCTCTACCAACTAACTCTGTACCAAAATCTCCTTCAAGCACTCATCATCCGCCTAGCCTTTTCCCAACTATACTGGGGTCGGCTTCCAGTCTAACCGGATGCAATATCAGTATTTTACATGGAGCGATTGCCTATCTGGTCTCCACAACCCAGTTAGTACAGGGTAATACGATACCCCTTGATAAGACTGGTTGTCAGTTTCCGGGCACTGTCCCCTGAAACGACTGTCAAAAGCTCTTCAAACTACAGACGGGATCTACAGCTTAACGTGCTTTCTAAGGCACGGAGGAAACTCGGTATGTAGATACCCATCTACAGACCAACCTTGGAAAGTGCAGCTTAACCTCGAAGATCGACCCCGTGCAGCTGTAAGTATTAAAAGAATAGAAAATACATGTAGGTACAGCGCAGTATTACGTCAATTTATGAAAAGCTCTATGCGACCGATCTGGACCTCGTCTGTCCGTATTTGTGTGGTTTCGGCTTAAGCGGCCTGTGAAGCCTCGAGAACGTTAGAACGGGTGGAAAAGTGGGAATTTGAAGTCTGTAGTGCAAAAAGATAGGCAGAAACAGAAGGTTAGCTCCGTACAACTAGCCAAACTGCACGCACGAACCGACAAGCTTCATCCATTTCATTTAAATATAGATGGTTAGAAAATCAAAATATCTTAGGCCACCTTCCAATCAAAGATCCAGCAAATCTGATCTCACGAAGTCAACCAGTCAGCGAGAGATTTCCTCAAAAAGGAGGCGTGCCACACACATTATTTCATCACCACTGCTCTCAAAGTAGGGATTGGAAATCATGGACTCTCCCCAGAACCAAGTATTCCAAGATATAATTATGAAATCCGCCAAACCGTACTGGGCGCACTCCCATCATTTTTATTTGATTTAGTTTATTTTCTCGAACAGATCATAAATACTTTTATTCCTTTAAAAAAACTTACATTTATTAACTTATATGACATGTGGGGTATGACCACAATTCCCATTCCTTTGATTTTAGGACCATTTGCTGATAAGACGTTTTGCTAATAAGCCTTTGGTGTTATCCGTGCACATGGTAGAAGGTAGGAACCTCACCTTATACACGGATCACGTCGTGGTCTCCAATTTGCGGGTATGAAGAACCGGCTGTAAATTTCTTCATCCCCCATAGAAACGGGAGGATCCTCCGAGCAGAGGGGTGTTGTGTCTGGTGGGCGACTGCTCAATAGTTGTTGTCGGGTGTTTCTATAAAGTCACGGATAACTTTTAAGTCTTTTAACTGCACGATTTAGGAATTGGATGTTAGTTCTTCAATTGTGTCATAGATGGCGCTATAGTACTTTTCGTAGTGGACATTTTTCTAAAGTGTCGTTTTGATAAGAGATCGTTTTGCGGTGTAAACAAACCCTTCACGAAACCGTCAACTAAGCATTCTGTACATCAAACTACGAAAATCTTCGCAAAAATGATTGCTGGGACATGACTTTTTTTTGGGTGAAATCACGTTTTGCGGTAAAATTCAACGTTACGCACTCAAAACATTGTACTGATGATTGCATTGAATAGTAAAGGAGTCATGGAGGTATTTAAAGTAAAGATAAAATATTAAAAAAGTTGTAACTTTGTCCTCCAATATCTGCGTAAATAGAAGGTACCGTATGTCCAGAAAAAAAAATCATCGCAATGACGGACAGAACAAGTGACTTTCCGGTTTCCTCATGATGTTTTCCTTCACCGTTTTGAGAGCAGTGGTGATGACATAAATTAGTTACACAAAGTAATGCGCCTGCCTAGGTTCGTACCCACGACTCACTGCACGTAAGTCGGGGCCGCTACCACTGGACCACCGCTGCTCTTTTATTTTAGAACAACTAGCTAAGATTTAATTAAATGTATCAAAAAAACCCGACTGCAAATTGTATTATGTACTTAAATATATCCCTATATGGGTGAAGTCCAAAATATTGACGCAAATGACACAATAGTGACACAAACTGTTGTGCGACAGTGACACAAAAGTCGCACAGAAATTTACACTATAGTAGCACAATAGTGGCACAAAATGGTAGCAAAAAACTACAAAGTTGAGGTTACATTAGGAGATTTATAAACCTAAAAATTATAAAAATAGAAAAATAGACATCAACTAACATTTTTGGAAAAATTAAGTACGCTTCGACGAAATTGAAACAAAATTATAATCTTGAGCAAGTTTTATTAAAACTCCAAAATTTTAAGTAGGTAAGTAGGTACTAGGTTTTAACATAAAAAACAACAAAAAATAATCGAAAATGAAATCCTTGTTAAGAACTATTTAACAAAAATAAAATCAGTTTAAATAGACAACAATTAGGAACTTTTATATAAAGCAAATAAGTCACGCCATTAAGACGTTAGCAAATAACGTTAGCAAATTATTATAATATTAATTTATAATTATGTGAGCAAGTTTTACTAAGTCCTTAAAAGGTAACGTAAAAAAAAAAAGAATTTACAGCAACACAAAATTATAGAAAATTCAACATTATGATCTCTTCATTGTATAAGGGGTGGCAGGGACATCGACGCATCGACGCAACCTCAGCATACATCCACCCTCTGCATCTGTAGATCAGCGTCACTTCTACCTTTTTTAAATATAATTATGCTTAATATTTAAAACGTAAATTGTACACCATGTGTGCTGACACAATAGAAAATCGATTGTCTGTTAATTGGCGTGCGACGGGCATATTCATAATATATAATACTATCCCAATACTCAATTATTGATTGCTTTCTCAAAATAATGCTAAACAACTATAGAACTGAGTGTATCCCAACCTTATAATGGTAGCACAATTGTGGTAGCACAGAAATTGTTCAACTGGTGTTACAAAAGTAATACAAAAGTGTCACAATTGTGAGGTAGCACAGTGAGTAAACATTGATTTTTCCGAAACTACACTGTGAATCGTATTGAAATGAACATTAAACAAAAACCCATGGTTTTATTTACCTAGAGCACTATTAAATCGCTATTAAAACACAAGACTTACCGTAAAAATCGTCAAAAATCCTGCCGAAAAATTGCTGACCACCGTAAATTACTTTGAGTTTGACATTGCGAATGATTCTATATGGCCGTTAACCTGTAACTGTCATAGACAATTACGCACAGTGCTGCCAGTCCTCCAAAATGAAATCCTACCTTGTTTCAAGTCTATAGAAACTGCAAATGAAAACGGTTGCACAAAATAAGTAGCATAGTTGTTTAAAATCGCACATAAACAAAAAGAAACAGTAAATAAGCATAACATTGCGGTTATTTCCTTACAGTCTTCGTGAAAAGGGTTGCCGAGTATACGCTATTGCTGTAGAATTCAACATTCAGCCTCTAGGTTACATAGAACTTGTTCAGAAATATCCTCAAAGTTTACCCTCCAAAATTATTATGCCGTTTTGTACATAATTTGTTCGCGTTAGTGGAGAAATTATTTAATTTACTCTGCTATTGAGTATTATTCTATAACTTTGAGTATTTGGCATGCTGGACAAATAACCAATTAATTTAGTATTCACTGTCGTAAAATTCTATCAGACATAGTTTTCAAGAAAAAAGGTTGGAAAAATTTTGATTAGGCAAATGCGTCAAAATTTTGGTCTTTACCCATATATATTTGTTATCTCCTTTCAATTTCCTTCATTTTGATACCCTAATAGCTAGGTTTGGTTAAAAAAAAATATTAACGACTTACAATTTAGCGCCAAAAATCCGCCATTTTTGTTTTAAGCATCTGCCTAAGGGCACTTGGGTTTTTGAGACGAATCTAATGATACCGTAATCGTCGAAATCCATCCAGCCATTTGGAACATAGGAGGTAATAAAGTAATTTACAAACAAAGAAACACACATGATGCGCGCGAATAACATAACCCTTCCTTGGCAGTCGGGTAAAAAGAATAAGGGTTAATCTTTACTATAGGGGTTTTCCTTATCCCGATTAAAACTCCTGTATACACGGCTAACATTGTCACTGTGCCAGTATGACAATCACTGTGCCACTGATTTCGTCCATTCTGTTATACTAGACTTCTGTATCTGATCTATCTATTTGGTCTCTATAATATACTATGGAGCCGAATATAGCCCGTCTAGAGTGGGTAGCTCGCCCCGCAATGTGAATTGAGAGACTTTAGAGCTATAATTGTTTCGTGGACGTATTATTGCTTTTAAGTTTCTGGTAGGCGCTTTAGTTTCGACCTCTCGCGTTAAATTGGATACGTTTACAGGGGTCCGTGTGAAAGAATTTAAAACTATTAGAGGTAGAAAAATTCTAGGAAACTTCTTCATGTTTGAACTTCGAACTGTTGCAAAAATTGTAAATAAAAGAAAAACATACAACAGGGTAACGAGGCCGGACGTGCAAAGTGATATTTATTAGATTTTTGATTAATTATGATTTCAGAGTGAATACTTTTGTAAAACATGATCTTGTCCCCACTTACATGAGGTTTAGACAAGGATGGGTACCGATGACCAAGTGAAGGATAACAATAAGCTACATCTATGTAGATGTAAGAAGCGAGAGGAGGTATCGGCTGAAATGATGATGATGAAATCTAGCTGGTAAAATATTGGCAATGTTAGAACAATATACCAAGGTTGTTAGAGGTTTATTTAGAGCTGTTTATAGACGGGGAGTACAACTGCCTTTCGGCTGCGTTAAGGACACATTTACTATAAATTTATTAATAATTTTGTCCCTACAATATGTATGACAGTAACTACATAAATGACCACGTAGAAACATCTCCACATGTATCCAAATTCATATCCCAACATTTGTTAACACATGTTCGCTCGTAAAAGACGAAAGGGAACATTTTCGATACGTAGGGTGCCCCCACACTCCATGTGTTATGATATAAATTATTGAAAAGTCTCGCAATAACACGGATCGTTGTCCTACTGGCGACATATTGTAGGAATGTACGAAGTTGTGAATATACTGCTTGTAACAGTCTGTTCGGTATAAGGATTCAGCTGACTTCTGAAGTTTGCGCGTGTGTTTGTGTGTACAAGTACTCAATTTTTTTTAACCTGCTCGAACAAAAGTGGAGGTTGTGTGTTTTTGTAGTCAGCCAGATTTTGACAAGACTTGTACTGTACTGATTTAAAGCGCTGGTACATGCGCACATTCACAGACGGGCGTTTGTTAGTAAGTAAACATTCGAGAAAAATATATTCTTAAACTAAAAATTATTAATTAATTAGTTATTATTTAAATAATTATGCTAGCGACTGCCTATCTGATTTCTGCGCCATAGAACCACATCATAAGCTTTAATGAAAAAATGTTACTGAAATGCCGATTTTATTTATTTATTTATACTTCATGTACAATAGTGGTACATAGGCGGACTTAATGCCTTAAGGCATTCTCTACCAGTCAACCTTTGGGTTAAATAAGAAAACACTGAGGTAGAGACCACCATCGAAATCGTAAAAAAATAATCAGCTGTCCTATACAAAATTTCAATACCTACTCGACCCAAACGTATGGGACAGCTGATTATTTTTTTACGATTTCGATGGTGGTCCCATAGAGAAAGTTGTTTAGTTTGATGGTCGTACCACAGTATTCCATATGATTATACCCTTTCTGTTACACGCTGTATATAATTTATATGTCATTTTATTTGAATTGTAAGTGAGAGTGCTGTTGGTGAGCCTATCACTACACAGTCTAAAACAAAGTCGCTTCCCGCTGTCTGTCTGTCCTTAGGTATGCTTAGATTTTGATTTACCCAACGGATATTGATGCGGTTTTTTTTTAATAGATAGAGTGATTCAAGAGGAAGGTTTATATATAACATTGCACCCGTGCCCGTGCGAAGCTGGGGCGGGTCGCTGTTAATAAATAACTAAATAACATTGTTGAGGGTTGGTGCCGGATGTGCGGCAATTTAACCATGGTCATTTGAGAAATATTTTTGGGACTTGCGTCAATTAAGGTTGTTACACACCCATCGATCAATCGTCGATCAAGGGAGGAATGGATTAGTCGAAAGAGAGAATCTATCTATGGCATCGGTCGATTGGTACCACCCTTACCAGGAAAAATGCACCTTTTTATCAAAATTGTCTGATATTGTGAAACTGAATCGCCTTTTTCTCGAAACCAGCATCATTACATACCATTAATATGTCTATATGATTGTACCTACATATAATTTACTTCGTCTAACAACTCGTGTTCTCCATATGATGAGGATAATTGCCTCCCTAGGCTCCTCTCTGTCTTGAGTACGACAATGAGCCCTTTTTATTTACCCCTCATTCCCCCCCCCACCTCTTCTCCTTTTAACTGCACAGATTACCGAATCAGCGTATAGTTGAAGTATTGTGATAACAGGGGACACAATTCCAGTGTGGGAAAAAGACAGAGCAATACAGGTTGTCTAGCGCCATCTCTCTGCCACACTGGAACTACTCCTGCTTTAAGACGTCATGGTAGGCGACCTGTAGTAATTTACTGCAAAAATAACAGCACGCCTGTAATCACTGAAGGGTTCGCCAGAGGTGTATCATAGTACATTTGACGACCCGAATGGCGCAGCGGCAGTGAGGCTGCCTTACGTTCTTAGGGTCCCGGGTTCGAGTCCCGGTAGGAGCAAATGTTTGTGTGATGAGCATGGACATTTGTTTCCGAGTTATGGGTTTTTATATGTATAATAAGTATGTATTTACAAACAAAAAAGTATCTATGTAGTATTATCAACTATCTGGTGTCCACGACACAAGCCTCGTAGCTTAATGTGGCACTAGATAGCGCTGTGTGTAGTGTCCAGCGATATTTATTTATTTATTTATAGTACATCCACATTTCGGGTCCTATGTTACACGGGGCGAGACATCGACTGACCACAAGTCCAAACTCCCGACTGTATCGAAAAAGTTGTCATGGAAAAACGGGATGGAAACCACGGACCACATGCTTAGCAATAGCGACCACTAGACTCAACGAGGCAGTTCCTGCCAAAATGGTGTTAATAAAGCCCTACTATGTTGAGGTTCACTTCCAGTCTAACAGCATGTAGTCGAGGACCAATATTTTACAAGAACCGACTGCCTATCTGACCTCCAAAACCTAGTGGTAAAACTGGCTGCCATTGCTGCCAGACTTTCAGGCCACTGACTCCCTGTAACAACCGTCAAATACCTACTAATGACAGCATGGAAAAACGGTTTTGTACTTTCCGATGCATGTAGGAGAAATAGAATAGAAATCGTTTATTTGCCAATGATAATTAAGATGGTTATTTTGATGAGCTCAGAAAAAAAAACTCATAAAAATACTCATGTTATTCAAAAAAATTCGGAAGTAAGCACAATGTCAATAATTTCATTAAAAAAGAAAAAAAAATGTCAATAACTAAAACTACAAAATATGTCAATCAATTAAATATCAGAAAATTCAATTACATTTGTAATTGAATTTGTCAACAAATTAAGTTTAAAATCACAATAAATTCAATTAATAATGTCAATAAATTCAATTACAAATGGTAAAAAAATAACATTAGATTTGCATTAAGAAAAAATAATTGCCTTAAATTACATTAAATGTCACTAAATTAAATGTATGTAATGAATGGTCACCTATCCACGGTCTGACCTCGGCAGGCGTAGCTTAACCTGTGATACAACCTTGCGGCTGATATTTTTTGCCATGAGCCCCTCAGACTTTACACCTCAATTGAACATTTATTCTACCGTCCGTTAGCGATCGGTGGCTAAGCCGATTACGAGAACGCTCGCATTTTGTCTGGACTTCAAGACTAGCTATTATTTTGTTTTTGTTCAGTTTTGCTTGTCTAGCATGCAGATTGTTGTTGGATTCGTGTTCCCCCACGGAATGAGATACATAATCGTCATCGACTCAGCATGAGGAAACCTGGGCTTGCTCCACCTTGAGCAAACGACTGACTTGACTCTGTATGAGTAGAGGCCTTCGCCTTTAAATGAAACAGTCATCATTTCAGCTGCATCAGGATGCCGACCTCAACATAGGAATAGGCTAGGCAGATGATTTTCTTGTTGCTAGCATATATCGTGTCCCACAGAAGAGCGAAGGTCTCGCCTTTTTCCTTTCAAACAACTGAGTCTTGTGCAGTTACTGGCCATGTTTTGCCGGCAACATAAGTGATTGATTGTCCTTAAATAAATGTATAGAGAGTACTGAAAACGACTAACCATATGCAAAAAAAGAAATAAGGCGTCACTACAAAATCACGAATAACCAATTATTTGTCCCAAAAAATGCAAAAATACCCATTCCGAACCGTTAATATTACAATACGGGTCACCCCAATCGACTCTTAAGGATTACTCCTATTCGTAAAACGATGGGATGACCATAATCTTCACAAAAGTGGTCTGGATCGCTGACGCTGCGCGGGCAACACAATAAATCTCGCCCGGGATAATCCCGATTCGGGCTGACTCGGGAAGGCTTTGTGTGCCAGGCTATGATATGATGTATCCATTGAGGTGCTTTGACTGCTTACTGTAAGCTAGGCTTTGCGAAACCAATTTAAGAACATTTTAGACTTTGACAACTTCTTTGTGGATTGCATCCAAAGACATCTTCAGGCAGTAACAATAGATGGGACTACACCACTGTCCACTAAATTTTTTTGATTAATGTCTGATAGTGTTTGCCACGAACTGTTACACGAACACTATTATTAAACTGAGCACTTATGTTTAGAACTAATTAAACACTGTTTTTTGGATATTTTAGACTTAAAGGTTAGGTTTAGACATTTATATTAGGCGAGGTAAGCGTGCTGCTTAGAGACACGAACGGAAGAGGGAGATAGATGACGTAAAAGTGAGACAACAATTTAGTAGTAAGAATACTTACTAAACAATGTCGTTACGGGATCCACGACAGTTAAATTGTTTCTCTGGGACTTCGTCGAGCTTCATTATGTCGGCGCTTTTCTGGTGGTGGCCACAGTTGATTCTGGCTTTCAGGAGTTGCAGTGGTTTGGGAATAGTGTGGCGAGCTTGTCCCAATTAAAAGACAAGACTACACGAACAAAATAGTTATCTACTTGAAAGAGGTATCTTATCATACATTTGGTTCGCGTAGGTATTGAAATTTTGTATAGGACAGCTGATTATTTTTTTACGATTTCGATGGTGGTCCCATCTATAGAGAAAGTTGTTCAGTTTGATGGTCCGTACCACAGTATTCTATATGATTATACCCTTTCTGTTATCTATGGATACTACCGATACCTATAATTTTATTACGATTCAACTAGTGACAGATTTTTACCATTTTTTATAAGTCCCCTGTAAATTTCATAAAAAATAATTGTGAGTTTTTGACTAATGAGTGTGCTTGCTGAATAACAGTAATTTTTATGAAGGACCTGCATATTATTATCTGAGCTCCAATACCTAGTGGTACTGGAGCTCAGATAATAATATGCAGCTACTGGGTTATACAACAACCATTGGTAAGACTGGTTATCTTACGTACTTACATGCTTATTATGACTGCCCGTAACGACTGTCAAAAATCAACAAATCAAATCATCAAAACAGCATAACGTGCTTCCCGAGGCACAAATTCCTCAAAGTAAATAAATAAAAAGCGCTCATTTTTCACAATTGCCAAAATACCATCGATATATGCATTTCGTGAGTTCCGGTGTAGTGGCAGGGCGTGCCGGAAGTGGACACGCAGCGGCGGCCACATCCGGCGGCCATAACTGTCGCCATTCGTCACATCCTGGCTCCGATATTAACGCAGGCTATTGATTGACGTTAAACCTTTATTCTGGACATTCAATATTACTATTTTTATGAGGGTTTTTATTGGAGCCGAGTATGTTACACTCACACCTTAGCTCGTGAAATTATGGGGAGGTAGATTGGGTTGGAGTAAGCACAATATTATTTTCTGTTCCATAGGTATGTCTGGCCTCTCATATCCGAGGTTGTGGATTCAAAGCTGGGGCACCAGTGAAACTTTTTCAATTCATATGCCTATTTTCTAAGGTTTTTCTTAGAAATAACTGACATCAGTGAAAGAACCCATCGTAGAGACACCTGGACTTGTAATAATTAATACAAGGTCTAAACAAACCCTTCACGAAGCCAAGCATTCTGTACATCTAACTAAGTAACTCTACGCAAAAAAATATTGCTGGGAAATGACTATTTTTTGGGGTGAAAAATCACATTTTACGGTTGCACTCAATGTAACGCACAAAAAACCCTTTTGCTGATGCATGCATTGAATAATACAGGGGTCGTGCAGTATACCATGAAAAACTTGTGTTTGTAACTTGTGAAAAAATTGGAATATCTCCGTAACTAGAAGGTTCACAGGTATGGTCCAGAACAAAAAGTATCGCAATGACGAGGAGAACAAGTGCCTTTCGGCTTCGTTAATGGTCTTTTTACACCCATTATAAAATTGAAATCGCCAACCCGCCTTGAGCAAGCGTGGTGATCAATGCTCGTGCCTTCTCTGTTGAGAAGAGGCCGTTGCCCAGCTTTGGGACTGTAATAGGCTGGTTTGTTGTTCCATGGATATGGGCTGGTAGGTTCTCTTTAGTAAATTCCCGTTTTCTCTAACAAGAGGTGACATTTTAATTAATAGTCACGTTGTGATAACAAAAATGGACCGTAACCCTCTTATTAATAAACACGGAATAAAATTATACCAGGAATAACAAAGGAATAACCATAGATTTTCAAAGGTTTAAACTTGGAATAACTTTATTCTGTGTTTATTAATAGGAGGGTAAATGATTTCAGACAGCATTGCGCTTTGAATATGACCTGTTACCTAATAAGAAATGGGTAACTAGTACGTTGTCATATGGAATACAATATCCTTTGGTTAGACTGGTTGTCAGACGTTGTCGGGCGACTGCCCCGCTACACAATGGCTTAACGTACATTCCGAGGCACGGAGGAAACTCGGTATGTATGTAATAGGCGGTCACCCATCCACAGATCAACCTAGGCAAGCGCGGCCTAACCTGAAGATCGATCAAAGTGGCTTTTGTTATTTAACCATGGGTAACGAGTAGGTATGTAGCTTATGAAATTGGGTTAACAAGAAAAAAAACAAACAAACAAGCTCATCGTGCTGTGGTGCTGCCGCTGCGGCTGCGGAGAGAACCTCAATTTTCAAGCCGTTTGGGGTTGAAACTCTGGGACCGTGGTATGAGTGCTCACAGCCTTATTAAGGAAATTACCTACTAGGTAGGCCTAGTTGACGCTTCCCGTGACCCAAGGGCTGGCTTTTAGCTTGACCAGAGAGAGGCTAAGTTTTGCCATACAACCTGGCAACGGCGCCAGTCTCTTGGGCACATTATCAACTGACAGAGTTGAGGAAGAGTTTTTGATGTATTTTTATAGTTTGTTGTTAGGTTAGTTTAATTATTCTAATTTATTTAATTGATATGATGCATATAGTTAGTTCATTAAAATAACTTAGTGAATCAATCTTATTAGTAACTTCCAAAATCACTTTCAGATAACAGACAATTAAATAAATAATAATTGGGGTATGTCGTTAGGTGACTCCAGTTTATTTAAGCTTAACTCTATATAATTTAATTTAAATGATTAATAGCATTTAATTTAATTTGAATAATAATTTATTATAAAATATATATTTATTTATTTATTATATATGTATATTATAAAATTTGTATGCCTATGTTAAACATAGCGATCCTGACATTCGAATTGGATCTTATTTTATTGTACCTATGTTACACAAATAAATAATTTGAATTTGATATTAACATACTTAAAATATTCCGCGCCTGTAGTCCGCGAAGGGTTATGTAGAGGTGTACTATAAGGTAGACACACCGATAAATAATATTAATAGACGGGCAAACCGTCATTAAAACTTCAATCTATTTACGACCATACCTGAACACAATTTCTCCTTAAAATTCAGCCACCGGAAAAATAATTCAAAGCAAAAAAGAGGTCTGGTCTGGTAAAAGACAATTTTCGTGAGTCCATTGTGAATCGAATTTAAAATTTCTACTTTCCGCCCTCTGTGCGGCCGTTAACAAAGGAGACATTATTTTTTATTATTATTTCTTTTATTTTATTGTCCGTCACAATGGCGTGTTTTCAGACAGCCGTCGGCTAATTCAGCCGAACTTCCTGTGAGTAGGGATGGGACGCTGTTGTTTATTTTTTAACCGACTTCATCATTCATCATCATCATTTCAGCCGAAAGACGTCCACTGCTGGGCATAGACACTGACCGGTCCCGTGCGACTCGCATCCAGCGGATCCCCGCAACCTTCACCAGGTCATCGGTCCACCTAGTGGGAGGCCTTCCAACGCAACGTCTTCCGGTTCGCGGCCACTCCAGAACTTTTCGGCCCCATCGGCCATCCGTTCTGCGAGCAATGTGCCCTGCCCACTGCCACTTCAGTTTGGCAATTCTTCGGGCTACGTCGGTAACCTTGGTTCTCTTGCGGATGTCTTAACCGACTTCGGCAAAGACAAATGGAAGGGTTTTGATTTTAGCAGTATGTTTGTAGCATTCTTATTCTTTGCTAGCTTTTGCCCGCGGTTTCGGTCTCGTTAAATTAGAATTTGACAATCTATTCGGGTTGTACTCGGATTGTAATAATATAATTCAATCATGATTCGAAACACATGGCGCCATCTATGTATTATCATTGAACGTTATTGTTGTTTTCCTCGGGAACAGTACTTTTTTTCGTGATGAAAGGTCCCCTTTGCGGTTTCTGTACACCTGACAACGTATATGCAAAGTTTCAGGATGATTGGTTTAGGGTTTAGGCGTGAAAAAGTAACAAAAAATAAAACTTTTGCATTTTTAATATTAGGTAGAAGTTAGTAGTTACACTAGAATTAGGACGGATTGCATACAAATTAAAAAATATATATACAAATTGAAATAATATAGCTAATAACAACCATAACAACAACATAACAATAACTACAACAACTTATAAAATTTTGAATATTCCACCGTAGCGTTTAAACTACTGAACCGTTTAATTGATGAATCGGTCAATTAATAATGTTACTTAATTCATTTGATATTTGAGAGCAGCAGTGGCCCAGTGGTGGCGGCCCCGACTTACGAACAGTAAGTCGTGGGTTCGAATCCAGGCTGTCGCAATACTTTGTGTAATTTATTTCATCACGGTGAAGGAAAACATCGTGAAGAAGCCGGCATGTCCTATAACCAAAAATTCGAAAAACATATGACATCTACCAACCCGCACTAGGCCCGCGTGGTGGATTATAGCCCACAGAGGTAATCATGACAGAGATAACATGACAAAGTCGGGGTGCCAATTTTTATTAAGGTGGATGCGCAAGGGTAGCCCGCGAAATTTAAATTTTCTTACGTTTATTGCTATTTACAGGTCAGTGTCAGGTTGTATATTGAGGATAACATGAATCGCGCCAGTAACACGTATGGAATTACAGAATTATAATCATTAAAGTTATCAATACAGCCCTCCAAGTTCATATAACCCCATACAATGGCTATTTTATGAAAAAGTCACTCTTTGGGATTTTATGAACTTGGAAGGTAGTACTGATGATTTGAATGATTATAATTCTATAATTCCATACGTTTTATTGGCGCGATTTATATTTTCATCTACATACAACCTGACGATATGACCTGCAAATGGCAATAAACGTAAGAAAATTTAAATTTCGCGGGCTACCCTTGCGCATCCACCTTAAATCGACTGTTGTATGACTGTTGTGGTGTATGCCAAAATTGATGTTGTATTGGATTGTTAATTGCTATAAGTAACAGATGCATTTAAAATTAATTGATGCTTTTACAACATCCTACCTTTTATATTTGTACGCCGTTTAGGCAGAACATTACTGTGACATAATATGATGTAACATCTTGCATGCCATGTATGTGTACACTCATGTTTTGGACAAATAAAAACTATCTTATCTTATCTTGATTCGGGTTCATGGCTTAATAATTACTGTCAGTCGGGTCGGCCCGTGGATGTGTGACCAGAGGAGTCCTCCGAGTCTCAGAAAACACTTTAAGCCAGCGGTCAGCAACAGGAGGAGGTGAACAGGAAGGTCGAACCGGAAAGTCGAACAGGAAGGTCGAACCGGAAGGTCGAACTTTGGACCGCCTAATATATTGCTAAATATATCTTGCTACACAATTTAAATAATATTTTTATACAAGTCTGAGAAGAATCTAGCAAGTAGGTACTTATTTGAGAACCTATTTTACAAGCATATGACCTCCGATTGATGTGATGGAAAAATACCCTGTTTAATTACTTAGATGAGGCAAAATAATAGACTAGTATACAGTAACAAAGCATTATAAGTTTTTTTTTTTTGGGCTCTCGAAAAAAAAATTTCAACGGTATCCTGACCCTACTTATAGCTACTCGACCCGACTGTCATTAGTAGATCGTAGACAAGCCCGCCACATTGTAGCAACTCCTGAAAGCCAGAATCAACAGTGGCGACCACCAGAAAAGCGCCGAGACAATGAAGCTAGACGAAACCCCAGAGAAACAATTTCACTGTCTTGAATCCCGCAACTAAATTAATCAGAAAAGAATAGAGGAGGAACACACAGACACAAAGTACAGGTGTAGGACAGTGTAAAGCATTCAGAAGCCTGTTAGTCTTACAGCCAGTCTTACGAGTACGAAGGGGTTCCCCTGCTGCTCATGTTTCTGGGCTGTAGAGATCAAATGGCTGGCCCATTTGATCTCTACAGCCTCGATCGATCCATATATACTACTCGTATCTGATCTATACTAATATTATAATATTATAAAGAGGTAAAGTTTGTGAGTTTGTGAGGTTGTAGGGGTAATCTCTGGATGGGTTATGCGCACTTCGTCCCGCATTCAAAAATCATCCCATTCGCAGTTGGTCCCATTCGCAGTTAGTCCCATTCGCAGTTGGTTCCATTCACGGTTGGTCCCTTCGCAGTTGGTCCCATTCGCAGGTCGTCCCGTGGATTTCGTTTTTAAGGGAGAGGTAAGTTTATATGTACACAAATGTACAGGGATAATAGATTGGATCTACTGAACCGATTTTGAAAATTGTTTCACTTATAGGAAGCTATTTTATCCCCAAGTGCATAGGTTATATTTACAACGTGCCCGTGGGATAATTTCCGACCAAAATGTAAGTGAAGCCGCGGGCAACAGCTAGTGTAAAATACAGTTAGTAACCTGCATCCAGTTAACATAGTTTGAAGTAGGCTAGGAACGTGATTACTGTTATTTAACTGTGGGCATATGTTAGAGCTGGTGTTGAGGTCCTTAGTTTGATTCTCAGTTGGGGCAAACGTTATTGTTTTTTCTGTAGCAGTTGGGATTCTAAATTGATGCATGGTTATATGCAAGTTGTGACATAATAAACGCAAAACGTTCCGTGAAGTTCCGTGTGATCTCTCGGACCATGAAACTAAACAACCTATGTTCCAAGAGAAACAGAAATACGCAAAAATAAATGACTTTCTATAGGAACAGACGTCATCAGCTGATCAAAATAAATGGTAAAACTAAAAAAAGTTATGAATTTCCAAAAGAATTTCTTTTCTTAAAATTTTCTTCACGGCTTTTACCACAACCGATAAATCTTATTATCCTACTATCGTATCCTACTTCCTACATAACTATACTTCTACACTAATATTGTAAACAGGTAAAGTTTGTGAGGTTGTAGGGAATAATCTCCGGATCTACTGAACCGATTTGCACATGCACGTCATGACCCTGCGACAAATATTTTGTTTTTTCTTTTTTTTTCTAATAGAAATAACCAGATCCTTTAAAAAAAACGATTTGTTACCGTAATTTGACACATTTTTGATCATTCGCACATCCCTAGACGAAATATTTTGAGTTGTACCGCCAGTGGTTTTTACTTATTTAAAATGTTGTTTCAAACAATGTTCGCACCGCGTGTTTGGGAACAACTGTGACCAACGGTGGTTTGTGTATAAATGCAGCCTGTTTGTATCGACACCGTCACTGTTTCAAGTGGTTTTGGTCAATTTTTGTACTTTGAGAAACTTTAGCGTTGCGGCATCATATCGGTTAGGCTGAAGAGTGTAAAGAGACTCGCAAACTTTTACCACGGTATTTCAGCACATGATTGTAGTACATTGACGTAATGAGAAAAATGTTGAGTGTGCATGTAGATTTTCAATTGCATGTGGCTGAGATGAGATTGCTAGGGGTGTGTGGTGTAACGCGAATGGATAAATGAGGAATGAGTGAGAAAGAAAGAAGAAGAAATAAAATACATTTATTTGGCACATGCCATAGTATACAGGGTGTAACAGACACGAAGCCGTCAACCAAGCATTATGTACATCAAACTAAGAAACTTTACGCAAAAATGATTGCTGGGAAACGACTTTTGTTTTTGGGGTGAAAAATCACGTTTAACGGTAGGACTCAATGTAACGCACTCAAAACATTGTGCTGATGGATGGATTGAATAATACGGGGATCGAGAAGGTGTCTAAAGTAAAAAACTTAAAAACATACTTTTAAAAAAAACTTGTGAAAAAGTTGGAACTTTGACCCCCAATATCTCCGTTACTAGAAGGTTCCCAGGCATGGTCTAGAACAAAAAAATGATTGTAATGACGGGGAGAACAAGTGCCTTTCGGCTTCGTTAAGGGTCTTGTTTACACCCTTTAATAGTACAAGAGAATAGAAATGAAGTCTGAAAGTTGCGCCGGTGACTGAAAAGTTTTGTGGTAATTAGTTATCGTGGTACGGACGTGTGATGCGGATTGAGTATGAATGCGGAGGGCTATAAAAGTAGGAGAAGACCAAAGAAACGATGGATGGACTGTGTGAAAGATGATATGGCTGAAAAGGAGGCGCCTGTTGAGCTGACGAGTAACTTACTATTAATTTAAGATATGTATGGAAGAAGAAGACATGCTGCACCGACCCCACATAAATTGGGATAAGGGCAGGAGATCATGATGATTTCAGCACATGATTCTAGACTTTCTGTGTATGTTTTTTTTTTTAATCAATGTGCCGGTGTAAACCATCCGGTGGCGGTCCATTCAACCGGTGTGACCCATCACCCTTCAAGTATTGTATAAATCAAACTAAATAACCCTACGCAAAAATTATTACTAGTAAACGACTTTTTTTTGGGGGTGTTAAATCACGTTTTACGGTAGGAGTCAATGTAACGGACTCGAAACATGTGCTGATGGGTGCATCCCAGGGTTGCGGGACTTTTCGAAAGAGATACCGCGGCCCTGGAACACAAAGGGCAAAAGAAGGAACATGGATGGGTTTTAGTGAGTAAAAGTCTGACACTCCCTCCTGCTCAGCCCAGCGGGAGAAGTTATTTGATGATTAACCATCAGAAAAAAAAAATGGCTTTATGGAATACGAGTAGTACAGGGGTCGTGGAGGTATATAAAGTTATAAAATATTTTTTTTTAAATGTTTAAAAATTTAAAAAAAACTTGTTTAAAATTTGGAATATTGACCTCCAATACCGGTATCTCCGTACTAGAAGGTTCCCAGGCATGGGCCACAAGAAAAAAAAATGATCACACTGACGGGGAGTTCGTAACGAGTCTATTTACACCACTTATATGGAACTGCTGATTATTTTATAGGAGCTTAAACTGACCAGTATAAACTGACGCCTGGTTCTACTGTTGCAATGGCCTGATGACTTTTTGATCACTAGCTATTATTCTAGCTGATCTGTCAAGTTTTTCCATTAGGAATTTCTCAGTAGTAGGTACCACGGTTTTGTGCAAGGTAGTAGGTTTGTGGTAGGCAACAGACTCGCCTCAAGTAAAAGGGGCAAATATATAACTGCGAAATGTGTGTGCTTACTATGAACGTCTCTGTCCAACCTTTCAGGAATTACAGGCAGGCGTGATGATATGTAAATCGGAAATTTCGAGACTCTCCCTTAACCTAAACTAATTAATAGATATTAATGGCGCCATTACTAAATGAAGAAGGCCAGTAATTCGCGTGACCAATAGAACAGGTTTATGTGATCATACTATTCGTAGAATCATTTATAACTAACCTACAGCATGTAGCATACAATTTTGACGTTCAAAAGTGCCTTTTAATGGGATAATTTAAATAAATTCATCGTATGCCTTTCTCCAACTATCAACATCATCATCATTCTCTTGAACATAACCTAATTCATTTGGTATCGGCGCAGCATGTCTTCGTCTTCTTCCATACTTCTCTATTACTCGTCATCTCATCAGACACCTCCTTTCTAGCCATATCATCCTTCACACAGTCCATCCATCGTTTCTTTGGTCTTCCTCTACTCTTATACCCATCCACCAACATTCTTACTCAAACCTTTCCTCACGTCATGCTTGCTCCAACTAATGGGTGCAAAAATCAAAAGACCCGAAGACACGGTGATTTCAGCACATGATTCTAGACTACACCATGAACTTTCTAAATGTTTTTTTTTTTAAATCAAAGTGCCGGTGTAAGCTGACCCTTTTCGAAGCCGTCAACAAAGCATTCTGTACATCAAACTAAGTAACTTTACGCAAAAATTATTGCTGGAAAACGATTTTTTTTTTTTTGTTTTTAATCAATCACGTTTTACGGTAGGACTCAATGTAACACACTCAAAACATTGTGGTGTCGACATTAAAAATCTTACGTTAAAAACATGTATTTAAAAAATAGTTGTAAAAAAGTGGAACTTTGACCCCCAATATCTCCGTAACTAGAAAAAAGATTCCAAATATGGTCTAGGACAAAAAAAAATGATCGCAATGACGAGGAGAAAAAGTACCTTTCGGCTTCGTTATTTACTATATTTATGTAAATTAAAAGTAGTTACTAGTTAGACCTTAGAACATCAGCTATCTGCCAGTAAAAGTTCCGTCAAAATCGGTATAGCCGTTTCGGAAATTAGCCGGACAGACAGACAAAAATTGAAAAAAACGAGTTTTTGTTATAAGTGTCGTATATTTTTCATATGCATTCAGTAAAAGCTGTTATTACAAACACTTCAATTTTATTTATTTGAATTAATTATATGTAGTATTTATAATTATGTATGTGACTGTGTATACATTTTTGCTTTATGTTTTTAATTTTTATGTATTTTTTTTCCCTTTTTCTCTTAAACACTGTGTGTAAATCTCTTTTAAACACTGTTTTAAGCTTTCACGGTTTACAACTACATTTCGACGCTGTTGCAAGCGCCATGATCGCGGGTTGACGCTGTTGCAAGCGCCATGATCGCGGGTTGACTGCCAACCCGCGATCATGGCGTCGAAATATTGGGAGCTCAAAATAATGGACTATCACGGAAGATATCCGGTAAGTGACAATATAAGTCAGTACATCTCTTTTTTATCTTTCGCAGGTATGCACAAAGAAATTCCTTTAGAAATATACATCACCTTTTTTCTAATCTTTGTAATACCGTTAAAATGTGTGTTGAGTTGTTGACTCATAGCGTACCTAATGAAGGCTTGTGCAAACATTCACCCTGTATACAAACAGAACCTTGGATTCCAACTCAAGGTCAGGCCCAAAAGAATAATTTATTATTCGATGATTAGACCGTAGACCTAAATCAAAGCTAGTAGTGTTGTTTGACTGGAAATTATGGGGGCGTAAGTCCTAGGTTTTGCTTTGTTAATGTTACCTACTACGCAGATTTTTTATTTTCGTTATCACAGCTGGGTACAGTGTTAAAAAACCCAATTATTTCGTTATTCAAGGTGTTAACAAACCCTTCACGAAGCCGTCAACCAAGCATTCTATACATCAAATTAAGGAACTCTACACAAAAACGATTGCTGGGAAACGACAAATATTTTGGGGTGTAAAATCACGTTTAACGTTAAAACTCAATGTAACGCACTCTAAATATATATATATAGTGCTGATGGATTAATTAGTAGTACAGGGGTCATAGAGGTATTTAAAGTAAGGTTTTACCATTACACGCTTGTATGTAAAAACGAACTTGTGAAAAAGTTGGAATTTTGACCCCAATAAATCCGTAACTAGAAGAAGTGGTGATGGATGCATTAGTAGTACGGGCGTCATAGAGGTATCTAAAGTAAGGTTTTACCATTAAACGCTTGTATCTATAAACGAACTTGTGGAAAAGTTGGAATTTTGACCCCAATAAATCCGTAACTAGAAGATTCCCGAGTATGGTCCAGAACAAAAAAAAAATCAAAATAATGGACTATCACGGAAGATACCTATCCCTTAAGTGACAATATATTGCACTCAATCACTATGCTGTCTAGTTAACCCAAAGGTTGACTGGTAGAGAATGCCCTGGGGCATTATTTTTTATTTTCATTAATTTTTTTATACTTTCCTGTTAGCGCAATATTGTAATTTAGAATGTAATTGTAATTAATTCTTAGTGTATGTTTTTATTCTTTTATTATTGTTTTGTTTCACATGTATTATGGAGTGGTTCTGAAATAAATAAATTTAATTAATTAAGTAAGTCCACATAATGTAAAAATTTTGAACATGGAGTTTAAATAAATTCAAAAACATAATTTACAACAAATTTAAAAACTGGGTCTGATGACGGCTTGACGGTTCACATGGACGAAGAGTAACGCATCAAGTCAACACAGGGGTAACCCTTTCGAAGATTATCCAGCTCGACCTTGCAGGTCAATCGATGGCTGGTAATTTAGATACGATGAGCCGTAAAATGTTTTTACTGTAAATAAAGCCTGTTCTTTACGAAGCTACAATTGACGGGAAAAGTTGACCAACGTGGCGTGATATTTATGTATACAAGGTGTAACAAGACCCTTCACGAAGCCGTCAACCAAGCATTATGTACATCAAACTAAGTAAATTAACGCAAACATTATTGCTGGGAAACGACTTTTTCTTAGGGTGAAAAATCTCGTTTTACGGTAGGCTTAGGACTCAATGTAACGCACTCAAAACATCGTGCTGATGGATGCATTGAATAGTACAAGGATCGTGGAGGTATTTAAAATAAAGTTATAACATTAAAAATTTGTATTTAAAAAAATACTTGTGAAACAGTTGAAACGTTGACCCCCAATATCTCTGTAACTAGAAGGTTCCCAGGTATGGCCTAGAACAAAAAAAATACCGCAATGACGGGGAGAACAAGTGACTGTCGGCTTCGTTATGGGTACTTTTACACCCTTTATAATACAATCTTCATAGTGATCATCATCATATTAGCCAAAAGACGTCTACTGCTTGGGATAAGCATCCTCCAGACATCATGTCAACGATCAGTCCAAGGTTGCTCACATCGAGAAGGTTCTTGCGACCTTTACCATGGATAACCGATAGAAGACAGGGTGACCATCAGGCCTTCCAACAAATTCACAAAAGTTTTTTGGTCATGGCCCTGTCATGCTTGCCCACTATTACCCCGGAATTGAACATAACTGGCGCACTGGATTACGCCTGTACTTCCGCCGAAGAGTTAGGTGTACCCGCATGTCTCCAGCTATGTTTAAATCCCATGTAATAGTGGGCGAGGCTATTGCCATCATAACAAATCCAGACTCCGTAGCTACTGCTGAGAAATACCTGATGGAAAATCTTAAGAAACACAGTATAGATAGATAGATAGATAGATAGATAAAACATTTATTTAGTGAACACAAAAGACACAACACACGGAAGTACAATTAAATTATACAATTTACATGAATATTTTTGAAATACCTATAAATAGTAGTTAGTAGAGTAATAGTAGTATATGTATATTCATATTTACTTAGTATGTGTATTTTATGTTTATTTAAATATTATAGGTTAAGTTAGGTAAGGGACATAAACACATTATTCTTTTTCTTTTCTCACACACTATAGTCTACGTTTCTTTTTCATTTCTCCTTTTGCAGGTCTGCTGGCAGAAATTTCTTAAGAAATAAGCAGTACCTTTGTACTCATATTTCATAATTTTATTTTCCTGTGTAATCTACTGTGTGTACATAAATAGTAAAAAAATAAATAAACACGTTGCCATCTTTTTGGCAACATATGGGCAACAAAAGTTGCCCAGTCATTATGCAGCCTTAAACAAACTCGGCGTGTATTAGTAGTGAGTGATATACACACGATAACGGAAAAATGTATAAATATTGAATGAGACAGTGTTTTCATGGCTCGAATCGTTGATATCGTGACCGATATTGTTTGATACCATAAAGGTAATATGTCATGCGGTAGTGATTTCTAAACATTGTACTAAGGCACTGGTTTTTAGTAAAAAGGACAGAATTGAGCAGTTTTTTTTTAATTGTGTGTTAGGACTCCCTTATGGTAAGTCAGTTTAGTTTTTGGGTAACTAAACCTAATTGTTATGGTTCTGTAGTCAACAAGGAATCCTTAGTTTTCCCATGTCCGTCTGTATGTACGCGGTTTAGATCAGAGAGTCTTAGTACTAAAAAGCTTTAATTTGGTTAATCACGCTGACAAAGTGCACTTGCGAGCGACCAAATCTACTCAAGCTATTAGCGCGCGCTAATTCATATGCGTACCTAACAAAAAAAAAAAAAACAGTACAGTTTTATGTCAATTCGGTTAATATCATTCGGTTTCAAAGCTTTAAATTAATTCAGTACTTTTCAAATGATTGCAAACTGAATAAAAATGTAGGGAATCTACAAATAAAATCAAATTGGAGTGTCCTTTTGTAATATCAAAATAACAGTTTTTTACTGAAAGCATATAAAATACGGCATTTATAACATTTTTTTTCAATTTTAGTCTGTCTGTTTGTATCAGCTAATCTCTGAAACGGCTGTACAGATTTTAATGGAACTGGCAGATAGTTGATGTTATAAGGTCTAACTTAGGCTACTTTATATTTGTTTTTTTTTTGTTTGTAACAAAATCATATTTCACGCGAACGTAGGTCGCGGGCAACAGCTAGTTTAGTGAGCTGTTGATATTTTTTTTTTTACAATTTTAGTTAGTGTCAGGTTGTATGTTGATAAATATATGATTCGCGGCCGTAACAAATACGGCTTTACAGCGTTGTAATCATTAAAATCATCAATACAACCCTCTTAGTTCATTCAAAAACAACATTCATTAATTTTCAGGTTTTTTGGCCCTTAGATATACACCAAACTACACACCAACAACAACATAACATATAACTGATATACTATAACTACACATACACACTGACATCTGTTGATATTTATCTATTTGATGTCAAAAGTCATTCAATGGTGCTAAGGATACACTAGTCGCTCATACTTCCATTCAAACGTAGTATGGCGATTACTCAACCGTTTCATGGTGTACGTTCAAAATACGTATATAAAATACGTGTATACGTAGAAAAAGTAAAAAAAAAAAAACAACATACATGTATTTGTAAATTGACAAAAAAAAATGTTTTTTTTTTACTTTTTTGTTTCCGTAGAGGGCTAGATAATGATGAGACAAATCGTTATAATGTTTTATTTTGAACGTACACCATCAAACAGTGGAGTAATCGTCAGACTACGTTGGTATGAAAGTACGACCGACTAGTGTACCCTTAAATGAACTTAGAAGGTGATTTTGGCTGGCTATCCTAGAGCCAGGTTTACACAGGGCAAGTAACAAGTCAGTAATCAGCGTCACTGGGGCGAGAATTGGCCACACTTTTACATGAAGTCAGCTAGTAGTCGTGGTAATTTACCTTTCTGGTTCTAATTTTCCTCCGGCACTTCCCTCCGCGCACGCGACCGGTTCGGCTGTGATCTATTTTGCTGCTAATTATAATTACAATTATCGTGTTCCGTGATAGATTCCCGGCTCGTGGGTTGTTTATTGTGTGCTATTGTGTTAGAGTTTTTACTGGTAATAAATTAATTTCTTTGAACTATCGGTGAGTACCTACATTTGAAATTGAAAATTGCAGAAAAAACAAAGTTTTTCCAAATATTTTGGTACTTCGGTACTAGGTAGTAGATAGGCTCTTTTATATGACACTGCAATTTTGTTTTTGGTACCCACCTACTCTCACTTTCTTAGCTGTGACAATCGTGCTGATGAATTTTCAACTCTCGGCGCAGTGCCGAAAGTTGCAAGTCAGTCTGTCTGTCCGCTCTTTTAGTCATGCACTTATTGAATTCATTTAACTCTATCTCGTTGTGGATCGTTAAGAATAATAGGTTTTAGTACAATAACATTTATATCAAACACTGGTCATGCAGTCGTATTATGCACGTTTGATGCATTATAGTTTTCTGATAGCAATTCAAACAATGATCCCTTATCAGCCTTTCATTATAGCCTTTGTTCATCCATGCAAAGTTTCTTCGTCTACGGGGCCGCTGGTTTTGGTATTTCTTATCCGTGTTTAGGGTTCCGTATCCGAAAGGTAACCAACGGGTCCCTAGCTATTACTAAGCCTCGGCTGTCCGTCCGCCCGTCCGTCTGTCTGTATGTCAGCGGGCTTTATCTCATGATCCGTAATAGGCAGTAGACAGGTAGACAGTTGAAATTTTGATTGAATGTGTATTTCTGTTGACGCTATAACAACGAATAATAAAAATAAATTAAATATGAATGAGAGGCCCTCCCTTTTTTATTATTTGTCATACCCCCTACTACGATGGTACGGAAACGATTACGGAACCCATCATGCGCGAGTCAGGCTCGTACTTTGCTGGTTTCAAAAATAAAAGTACCTAGCCTGTTTTTTTTTTCGGATTGGAAATCATCAAATAACTCCTCCCGCGGTTGGCGGAGCAGAAGGGAGTGTCAGACTTTTACTGACTAAAACCCATCCATGTTCCTTCTTTTGCCCTTTGTGTTCCGGGGCCGCGGTATCTATAGTACCTCGCCTAAGTTACTCCTTATTTTGTACCTCTTCGGAAAACGGACAAAAAAATCCAAGGACAACAGTAACTCGCATGTTAATTATCTGTCTATACCATCATTTTGTATCGGAAGGTTACCTAACCACTTGTTTACTACATGTTAGGACTCCTCACAAAGCCGTCAAACTAGCATTCACAACACAAACATCAAGCTGAGTGATCATCATCATCAACATTCTATAATGTTCCCACAGCTGGGACACACGGCCTCCTCTCTATGAGAGGGACTGGGCTATAATCCATCACGCGGGCCCAGTGCGGGTTGGTAGATGTCACGTGTCTTCGATTTTTTTGGTTCTAGAACATGCCAGTTTCCTCACGATGTTTTGAGAGCAGTGGTGGTGAAATAAATTACACAAAGTAATGCGCCTGCCGGGGTTCGAAACCACGACTTACTGTTCGTAAGTCGGGGGCGCCACCACTGGGCCACCGCTGCTCCTCCTACACTTATCCCAATTTATTTGTGGTCGGCAGTAGAGTAGAGTAGGGACTCCATTTTCCGCACTTAGACTCTAATATGGTCCGTTGTGCGTAGGTGTCCGGCTACGTTAGCCAGCCTAGCTCCGCCCAGAAGCACAGAAGTTTCCTGGGAGCTTCACAGGCTTCGCGGAGCGACCTCACCGTTCCGAGGATTTGTTTGCGTTGGGTAGCCACGGCCTCGCATTCCAGGATGACGTGGGCGGCTGATTCCTGATTCTACTCTACTCTACTCTTGTGGTCGGCGCAGCATGTCTTCTTCTACCATACTTCTCTATTACTCGTCATTTCAGCAGTTCTCTCCTTTCTAGCCACCCAACTAAGTAACTCTGTGCAAAAATAATTACTGACAAACGATTTTTTTTTGGTGTGATATAAATAAATAAAATAAATAAATATCGCTGGACATTACACACAGCGCCATCTAGGTGCCACACTAAGCAACGAGGCTTGTGTCGTGGACACCAGATAGTTGATAGATACTTAAATACTTTTGTTTGTAAATACATACATTTATACCTAAAAACATCCATGACTCGGAAACAAATATCCATGCTCATCACACAAACATTTGCTCCTACCAGGATTCGAACCCGGAACCCTGAGAACGTAAGGCAGCCTCACTACCGCTGCGCCATTCGGGTCGTTCGGGATATGTCACGGATTACGATAGCGCTCAATGAAACGCATATATTAGGCTTCTTTTGGCTTAGCTAGTTCCATCGTCGACCTCATTCTGTCCTCAGGACAAGATTGAGGTCAAGATTAGGTCTATTTAATATAGGTAAATACGCACTCAAAACACTGTGGATGCATTGAATATTACCCCCCCCCCCCCTTGTACTATGTTACGCCAAATGTAGTTTTGATCCGTGTATGCTTGGTTGGTGATTAGCTACTAAATACATTTGTTTTTTGTTGTTGTGATCGCTTACCGCTTATATTTGTTATTTTTTACAATGAACGTAGATTCTGTACGCTCAAAAACACCATCACCATTATCTGCCTAGCCTTTTCCCAACTGTGCTGGGGTCAGCTTCCAGTCTAACCGGATGCAGCTGAAGTATTTTACAAGGAGTGACTGACCTGACCTCCACAACGCTCAAAAATATTTTATTTAAATCTAGTTTCTCAGTAGTGAATTATTGTTAATTCTTGATGAGGAATAATATAGTTCTTTAACCATATAGGTACCCTATGACCCCGGGTATTAAAGTAAAGTAATATCATTAAAACTTGTATTACTTATCTGGCTTCAACTTAATGATTAGGTAGCTGACGGACACATCGACAGTTGAAAAATCACTACACATAGTATAAAACAAAGTCGCTTTCTCTGTCCCTATGCCCTTTTGTATGCTTAAATCTTTGAAACTACGCAACGGATTTTGATGCGGTTTTTTTTAATAGATAGAGTGATTCAAGAGGAAGGTTTATATGTATAACATTGACCCGTGCGAAGCCGGGGCGGGTCGCTAGTATTTATATAAAAATTAAATTAAAAATTTTGAGCAAATCAATAATTTTTTAAACTTTTTCGGTTCAAGACTTGTACTTAATATTCTGTGGTTTATTGAATGACTTGTTCATGAAATAGTTACAGAATAGGATTAAAGTGAACTTACAGGGTTGTATTGATGATTTTAATTATTATAATTCTGTAACTACATACGTGTTACTGGCGTGACTCATTTTTCACTAATAAACAATCTTTTTGTTTTTTCGGATTGGTTATCATCAAATAACCCCTCCCGCTCTGGGCTGAGGAAGAGGGAGTTTCAAACTTTTACTGACTAAAACCCATGTTCCTTCCTTTGCCCTTTGTGTTCCAGGGCCGCGGTATCTCTTTCGAACAGTCCCGCAACCCTGGCAGGCATCGGTACTCGCGGACCCCTTTCCCTTTGCTGACATCTCTCTGAGGCGCGCGTGGAACACGAACGCGCCGTCGACACGGCCTGTCGTCATAAGACGGACGGACGGCGAGCTAGCCCATAGCTCACCGTCCACAGGCCCGCGACTAACATACAACCTGACACTGACCTGCTAATTGCAAAACAACTTAAGAAAATTTGAATTTCGCGGGCTACCCTGACACTGCCACCTTAAAACTAACTTATACTGTCACTAAGGAATATCACCACAGGATAGTCCGGTTAAGCAGCATCAACCTCCGAGAGTTGTTGCGCTGCGAGTGGTCCCTTCAAAAAAAAAAAAACACTAAGGAATATCTTCCGTGATTGAAATAATGAACAATCACGGAAGACATCCCGTAAGTCACAGTTTATATTTAAATCAAGCATGTTCTCGTCAAAACGCATCGTTTGAGCCCAAACACAATGTAGATGCCGTACCTACTCCGTTGAGGAGTTCTTCTAGTGGGTTGGGTATCCTGTATGATCCTGGTGATGCCTGCGCATCAGGTCATGGTTATCATACTTTTTTATATCATTGACAAGTGACAGGATTTTAAATTTCGAATCGATCAGACCCGTGGTAGTTGTTTGTATCTCTTCATCAACTAAAAGAGGTGATGATCTTTAAACGGCTGAGCAGTTTTTTTTTAACATATCTAAAAACACTAGATTAAGATGCCTTTCAAAAAAAAAAACGTAATCAAAATCGGTTCATCCGTTCAGGAGCTATGATACCACAGACAGAAACACACCTGAAACTTACAATACCTGTCTTTCTTTTTTTCTTTCTTTAACTTCCTGTAAAATGGCCATGAGTTGGATTCTAATTCACCCAGTTATAGGTGAGTTATACGTAGCCTACCTACCAGGAAACTTTCATTGCAATTATAATAAAAGTAGACTAGCAGAGACGCTGTGCGGTATACATAAATACAGTACATTATATTAATAATGATGAGGAAAACACTGCATCGCATCATGATAAAGTACATACCTATATAATTTATTTCTAATAATTTTATTTCTCATAATTTATCATTTATTTTTAAATAGCTGTTGCCGCGACCTTCGTTCGCGTGAAATTATTATAAAAAATATAACTTTCATTTTTTCATCGAATTTTGTTACCTACCAATTTCAAGGGTTTTAACACAATATAAATATGGAATATTAATACTGTGGTTTTAATTTTTTTGCACGGAATCCTAATATTTTTTCTAAAATAAAAGTAGCCTATGTTAAAATCATATTTATTTCTGTAAATTGGTTTTACAAAACACTTTTACACGTTGATTTTAAAACTAGATGTGGCCGGTGTTTCGTAACTGACTACTCTGAGAAGAAACAACCGAAACAAACTCAGAGGTCATTGTCTCTTTTTAAAGTCCACACATTGGTCAAGTCATATGAGGACCATGCAGATTAGACCTTATACCATCAGCTACCATCAGCATCAGCTACTATTAGACCTTATAACATCAGCTACCTCCCAGTAAAAGTCACAATCAGTCAAAATCGGTTCACCGTTTCGGAGATTAGCTGGAACAAACAGACAGACAGACAGATAGACCGACAGACAGACAAAAATTGAAAAATATGTTTTTTTGCAGTTATAAGTACCGTATACTATCTTATGCATTCAGTAAAAAGCTATTATTTTGCTATTACAGACACTTAAATTTTATTTATTTGTATCAATATCAAATTGTATCAATATATCAATAGATTGTACATAAAGATATACATAGAGTTGCGACTTGCGGTACATCTGATACCAATGTCATTTAATTTTGTGTTGACGTGTAATTATAACTAATTGGATAATTAAAAGTTAAAATTGATGGTGTGTGGTATAACAATAATAATTACGCGGAATCCAAGAATTATAAAAAATGGTAAAATTGGTATTATCGTTTTAATGTAGGTACATAGGTATACCGAAATAAAAGTTAGTCAAATCACAGCACTTTGATTTTTAACGGTCAAGTCAGGCAGTGTTCAGAATATTAAAAAAGTGCAAAGAATATTTAAGTACCTACCTACCTATTCATAAGGTGTCGCTAAGTTTTAGTTAAATCGGGCATTCCGCGTTAGTAACACTTATATAAAGACGTTTGGCAAGTTGGCCTAAATAGTGAGGGATACACGTACAAGGCCAAAGAGGGTGAATCGTCGGCGAATTGATTCAATGCGCGAGAAACAGGTCACCAGTTGTAAACGAATAGTTACGTATAGCTTCGTAAAACTTGTTTTTAAACAAAAACTTGAATAAATCGTACGGTGTAGGTAACACATGTCAGTTGCGCTCAGTACGCTACTCGGGCTCTCGCGTGTCGGACCGTTTTGTAGAAAAATCGAACTTATGTGTCTATCTTGAAGTGTAAAAGCAGTTTTTGTTGTAAAAGGTGAGTCACCCCGTAACGTCCATATTCCGGTGACCTTGTCTGTGTCAGTCGCGGCCCGCGGAGCGTGCGCTAAGCTCGCTGCCCGCCCGGCCCCCGCGCTCCCTTCGTCTTACACCGGACTCACGACACCCCACAACCGAATAACCCCACTAACGAACAACAGTGACTTTTGACAGAAGAAATTATTAATAACATTCACGCGTGCAATACAGAACGATTCGATTAACAACGTACCGTGCCGTGCCTTATGTGATGTTCGGATAATCATAATGGCTTGTCTCCTCATTGCGCATGTGCGCGCAACCCGACCAGTTTAAGATGCCAGTGAAGTTTATAGTGAAAGTGGAATCCCAACGTCGTTTACATTTAGTCGGAGTATAAAGTCGTGTGTGGCGACCCAAAAACAGGTGTGTTCTGTACGTAATAAGAATCATTTTTGCGTAACATTGATTTGATGTAAGATTTTGTGAAGTTGTGAATGGATACGTTGTATTCATACCAAGGAATTGTAACGTTTCATTTCTGTGGAAATGCGAGATTTTTGTTGACTTTTTGTATTAGGAAGTCTATTTCAATGACAGTGTAGAAGTAGAAGTCTATTTCAAGGCATTTTTAATTCTTACTACAGCACAGATTGCCCGCGACCTTCGTTCGCGTGAAATTATTTTAAAAAAACCCGATTGCGTAAAAAATAACTTACTAATAACTTTAAATAGGTACTCCTAAAATTACTCTTTGAATTATTCTAAGGTTACTATACCTACTTCTTTCGTAAATATGTTTTTATTTTTGTACATTGGCTTGGCACCTTGTTTTCGTAAGGTATTCATGTTATTTGTATCATTTAATTGTGCTTCTGTGTATTGTGCTATGTCTTTTGTGTGCACTGAGTACCTATATGGTTTATCTATCCATCTATATAAAAACTGGAAAGAAAAAAACAATTTCAGTCCAGCCAGAAGTATGCATTTTTTTTTTAAATCTTATGCGGAACTTATTGACTGCAATAAGTCAAGTCAAGTTTGGGTATTCGGGACCCAAACTGGATAGAATGATTTTAGTCTAGATTATTTAATGAGTCCCAACTGTTGCAGTCATTTATTTAATGTTATTAGATATTTGTTATTAGGTACGCACCTAGTTTTATTTTACACTTTTTAGTTACGATTATAATAAGATGGAGAATTTCAAAACTCAAAAAAAAACTCAAAGCATTTATTTCAATTAGACCATTACAAGCACTTTTGAATGTCAAACAAAAAAAAAAAAGCTAAGCTACAGTCACAGTCACAAGGCATAATAACTTGAGAAAGTACTGTAGTTGCACATTCCAAAGCGTAGATCTCTATGGAGAAGAATGGGCAAGAAACTCCATGGACATTCTTTTTAATCAAAATATTGTTACAAAATCTTGGTTACATCATTCACGTTGATTATTTCGTATTTTTTTGTTACGATTGTTACAAATTCCGTAAATTTTCATCGTGTGGATGATTTATTTAAATTAAAATAATTTTCAGTCATGATATTCCATTTTAAAATCCTCATGATGAGCCCTTTAATTTGATACCCGTTCAGTAAAAATCTGTTATTTTGATATTACAAACAAACACATCATTTTTACTTATTTTTGATCATTTTCAAAAATAAGTAAAAATTATTTTGGGTGTTGATAAACCTACCTACACTCAGTCATAATTATATTATCAACAGTAGCTAGGTACCTACAGATTTCTTACGTAGTTGCGTAGGTACAATGTGAAACTTATATCATGATGTGTTGTAATAAAAAATTTACATTATTATTTGCCTAAGTAATATTATCTAAATGAACATAAGTTTATAAATGATGTCGTGCTAAGAGCAGAAGATTTCTGAGGGCAATGAAACAATTTAGGTATCTACTTAACAACAATCTATTCATTCATTCAATCACTGTTACTAGGCATAGCCTTTTTTTTTTTTTTTTTTTTTTACCGATGGGAAATCATCAAATAACCCCTCCCGCTCTGGGCTGAGCAGGAGGGAGTGTCAGACTTTTACTGACTAAAACCCATCCATGTTCCTTCTTTTGCCCTTTGTGTTCCAGGGCCGCGGTATCTCTTTCGAACAGTCCCGCAACCCTGGCAGGCGTCGGTCCTTACGGACCCCTCCCTGTTTGCTGACTCTCCTTGAGGCGCGCGTGGAACACTCTCGCGCCGTCGACACGGCCTGTCGTCATAAGACGGACGGACGGCGAGCTAGCCCATAGCTCACCGTCCACAGGCCCGCGCCTACGGTGGCCGGGGGCCACCACGTGGCCCCCGACGCCCGGTGCGTCTCCTGCGGCTACTAGGCATAGCCTAAGGTCCAATTCAGAGCAAAGCCGGGCCGAAGCCGCCGCGTGCGCGTGCATGGACTAAAAGTAACGCATTCTAAACATTGTGCTGGATTGAGCTTGTGAAGGGTCTTTTTACACCCATTATAAAGATGATGATTTTTGTAATTCATCTCCTTAAACTTCTCTAGAAATAGAGGATGAAAGTTTAAATGGTAGTCTTCTTTCTTATTTATCGTGTGGTTAATGCCTAACCTGGTGTCTAGAGTTTTTATGTCACCCATGGGCCTCTGACTTGGCTTTACATGCCGTCAAGAAATATCTTTCAGACATGCTGGTTTCCTCACGGTGTTTTCCTTCACCGAAGCAAGTGATAATTATACAATATATAAAGGGTGTAACAAGACCCTTAACGAAGCCGAAAGGGACTTGTTCTCTTCGTCATTGCAATAATTTTTTTGTTCTAGATCATACCTCGGAACCTTCTAGTTACGGAGATATTGGGGGTCAAAGTTCCAAATTTTTCACAAGACTTTAGTTTAATGTACAGACTGCTTGGTTGACGGCTTCGTGAAGGGTCTTGTATACACATGAATCCGAAAAAAGATAAAAAGAACTACCTATAACCCGGCTACCTAAAAAAGGGGTCAAAAAGGGGTCTAAAAAGGACGAAACAAGAAAATAATTCAAATAGAAATCCATACCTCCTATGATTATGTCGGTGCCAATAATATATGATTATGGTATATTATGTATAGTACCTATACAGTGGGTTCGACCACGGCTCTACCTTGACCATTTTTGTACCTATGCATTTCTGGATTTCTATTTGAATTATTTTCTTGTTTCGTACTTTTTAGACCTTCTTTACGTAATCGGGTTATAAACTTTTTAAATTTATTTTTTAGTTAATACTTTTCCGTTTCCCGATCGGGCATATACACTAGCCGTGCAATATATGTATACATCGTCGCATTCCTTATAAGAAAGGTTATAGACCGCGGCACCTAAACACACAAATAGGAACTGACTTCAGATGGCATCTGCATTTGTCACGAGTAAATAACTGAAACGACTGGACCGCGCGAACTGTACGACCGCATTTTGACAATATAGGTATTTTGACTTAAACAATCTCGTTCAAGAACTTTATTGTTCCTCATCAAGAATTAACAATAATTCACTTACTGAGAAACTAGATTTAAATAATGTCTATGAGCGTAAAATCTACGTTCACTGTAAAAAATAACAAATATGAGGGTAAGCGATCACAACACCAAAAAACAAACGTATTAGTAGTTAATCACCAACCAAGCAAACACGGATCTAAAGTACAAGTGAGTTGTTGAACTAGATGTGGCAGTACGTATAATTATATGGCAACTTATTAAAGTTTTTTTATAGCAATATGATTTAAATATAAGGTCCCAATAAAATAGACGGACAAATTTTAACACAGCGTTCAGTACCTCTAACCAAAGATATCTAAGCAAAAAAAAAAATATTATAGTGATTTTATTTTGACTTAGTATGTTTATTGTCTTTAGGTCAAAATTAAATTCGCTTGGATATCATTGGTTAGACGTACTGAACGCTGTGTTAAAATTTGTCCATCTATTTTGATGGGACCTTATAAACATATTTGTAATATGCTCGCCAAGACCTTTCTTTTGATACCAAACGACGGCACGGTTGGCACAGTGGCTGAACTATTGGCTGCAGCGTACACAAAATAAATCACGCGATGATTATCTCAGTTCTGCATAATGCTATGTACTGACACCAGCGCATCAAACTACCAGACACTGCCATCTTTCCCAATCAACCTTGAACCTAATGACTTGACGATAAAATTGAAAATCTATCAATCAGATTTTAGTATCTTAATGTGCGGCATCTGTACCATAAGACAAACAATTTTGCCTTTGATCCCAGATTCCCAGCTGTCATATTTTGTAGGTCTTTGAAAGACGTTACAAAGTCAGAAGCCCTAAAGTCGGACAACCAGTCTATCCAATGGCTATGATGTTGCGCAAGCGCTGGGTTTCAGAGAGGCAGTCCCTCATGTGAAATACTGGTAAATGAGCTGCATCCGGTTATACTGGAAGCTGCCTATAAAAGGCCCCTGTATGTATATTTCTTTATGGATGACCCAGAGCTTTTTGCTATACACATATTTCTTCAGTCATGAAAACCTAAGGTAGGTTACTCCTGTTTAAGACCATGAAAGTAATTATGTTTAAGTTTAGAAAATAATTAGGGGCCAAACAAAAGCTACGGTCTTGTAATTTTTTCTTCAGAATTTTAAGAACTATTACGATTTGTTTGAGTTATTATTAAATGCTTCGTCTTAATTGCCTTCTTCATAGCTGCAATTAAAATTCAGTCTTTACAATAATAACCACGGTTTATTTTTATACCCAGCGAAAGACTGTTTGATTAATTTAAGAATAAACTTCTTTATTCTACTTAAATCATAAGGTTGTGAATTCCAAATTCTGTAGTAAATAGATAACGTGTTATGTGTTTCATCTGCGAAATTCACACATCAATAATAAAATAATCTATTTAAAAAAGAAACAAAAAAC
Source organism: Eugnorisma glareosa (assembly GCA_947578425.1). Lineage (NCBI taxonomy): Eukaryota > Metazoa > Arthropoda > Insecta > Lepidoptera > Noctuidae > Eugnorisma > Eugnorisma glareosa. Next base: position 8,275,678 of record OX387960.1, on the reverse strand, counting down.
CCGAAATTGTTTTAAGTGTTTGGTGTGCCATACATGTACACACGGCTACACCTCAAGCTATACATTTCCAGTATAAGCTGACCTCGCATTGTACGGAAACCGTATACAATGCGAGATCAGCATAAATTGGAAATGTATAGCTTGATGTGTAGCCGTGTGTACAGTCACGACCACCAATATGAATACACTTTCCTTTTAATAGCAATTTTCGCGAGAAATAACGATTGTAACTTGGAGATAGGTGCGTAGGATCTTTTTATAAAATATGAGTTCCAGAATACTATGTACGTAAGAACATGAAATTTTAATCAGAACAGTACTCGTAGAAGTAAAACACTTTTAAAATTTCTTAGTGTTTACATATTGGTGCTCGTGATCGTAGGAGCGTACATTAAGCCGTTGGTCTCTGCTGACATTTGTAGATCGTTGCCAGTCGTTGCAGGTAGTCAGTGGCCTGAAAGTGATAACCAGTCTTACCATGAGGTACCGTACCGTTACCTAATACTAACTGGTTTGAAGAGGTCAGATAGGCAGTCGCTCCATGTAAAAAACTAGTATTCAGCTACATTCGCTAAAACTGGAAGCCGACCCCGTGGGTGCATTTACAAACATTTAAATTCACATACACCACCAGCCAGACCCGGAACAACTACTTGTAGGCCATACAAATATTTGTTCCGTGCGGGGATCGAACCCGCGACACGCAGCTCAGCAGCCAATCGCTCAGCCAGTGCCGGCCACCGTAGACGCGGGCCTGTGGACGGTGAGCTATGGGCTAGCTCGCCGTCCGTCCGTCTTATGACGACAGGCCGTGTCGACGGCGCGTTCGTGTTCCACGCGCGCCTCAAAGAGAGTCAGCAAACAGGAAGGGGTCCGTAAGGACCGATGCCTGCCAGGGTTGCGGGACTGTTCGAAAGAGATACCGCGGCCCTGGAACATAAAGAGCAAAGGAAGGAACATGGATGGGTTTTAGTCAGTAGAAGTCTGACACTCCCTCCTGCTCAGCCCAGAGCGGGAGGGGTTATTTGATGATTTCCCATCGGTAAAAAAAAAAGGTATTTTTCAAAACACTTCCTCAAAAACTGACTCTTAACGCACTTATATTACGTTCAAAACACAATGTATTTCACACTCGTAGATATTTTTCATTTCTTTTCCGTCATGCCTACTTGTGTTTTTTTTCTACAGATAACCATAAACAATTGTTCAATTCCTATAGTCAACGGTGACTATAAATAATAATACCAGCCTATTACTGTTCCACTGCTGGGCAAAGGCCTCTTCTCAACAGAGAAGGCACGAGCATTGATCACCACGCTTGCTCAAAGACGGGTCGTCAATTTCAGACTTTTATAAGTCCAGCAGGGCTATTGCGTATCTCTGTTGACAGTTCATAGTTATCATTACTTGGCGAGTTTTGATATACAATGACCGTTCTTGTTGGTTTCAACTGAGGCTACCCGTGCAGAACTGTCATTGTATATCAAAACTCATCAAGTGATGATCACTATGAACAGTCAACAGAGATAGGTACGCAATAGCCCTGCAGGAGTCCTCACGATGTTTTCCTTCACCGATGTCTGTGATGTAAAAGATAAACTAAGAATGTAGGTACATATGAATTGAAAAAGTCACATTGGTACTTGCTCGTATTTGAACCCCCAACCTCATGCATGAGAGGCGAGGCCTTAACCTCTGGGCCATCACGACAAGGTGACTGTTTTTTTATAAGCTCAGCAAAGAGGCGCATGTTTCTCAGCCATTCATAAATATGTATTTTATAAATATTTAAATTGTGTTTTTATACAGGATAACATAACTAAACATTGTTATTTATAAAATAATTTGCTTTTATCAATCAATTTACCTTTATTTCTGTCTATTTGTTTGTGTATAAATACAAAAATATTTGAATTGTCTATTTTTAACCCCCGATCAAAAAAGAGCAGTGTTAAAAGTTTGAATTGTGTACCTGTGTGTCCGTCTGTAGCATCATAGCTCCTGAACTGATAAACCGATTTTGATTAAGTTTTTTCGTTTGAAAGATGCCTTAATCAAGAGTATTCCTTACTATGTTTCAAGAAAATCTGCTCAGCCGTTACAAGATCTCCTCTTTTCTAGTTGATGAAGAGATAATATACACAGGTCAAATTGATTCGAAATTTTAAATACTGTCAATGATATTACGAAAGTTTAGCTGAAACTGTGAAACAGTAGGTGCCCAAAATAAACGGAAGAATAAAAAGAAAAAAAAAGAAAAGAAAGAAAAAAAAGAAACAGATAATATCGTATAGGTAGTACACATACATTTAAGAAACAAATAAATTAAAACCCCATCATTCCATATAATGGCATTGTAGAATACAATTTTGGTATTGTAGTCTAAGATTCCAAGTAAGATCGACCTTCACTAATTTGATAACCAGATGAAAATTATATTTTATCAAATAAAATATGTTTGTGAACTTGTACCAATAGAGTTGACGCAAAAAAAAATGTTCATGGCTATGATTAAATATAATTATTAAAAAAAAATCATAGCCATGAATTTTTTTTTTTGCTGAAATTTATTTATATAATATATTTATATATATATATTTATATATTTATTTATATATTTATATATTTATTTATATATTTATATAATAATTTTCATTTGGTTATCTTAGTGAAGGTCGTTCTTGCTCGGGATCCTCTACTATTAGAAACATATATATGTAGGTAATTGTTTTTTGAATATAAGACTCATCATTCTCCTGCTCTTATTCCAATTAATTTGGTCGGCGCAGCATGTCTTCTTCTTCCATACTTCTCTATTACTCTTCATCTCAGCAGTCACCTCCTGTCTAGCCATATCATCCTTCACACAGTCCATCCATCGTTTCTTTGGTCTTCTAGTCTTATAGCCGTCTACATTCATACTCAACATTCTCCTCATTCCTCCGCATCACATGCCCATACCACAATAACCGATTACCACACAACTTTTCAGTCACCGGCGCCACTTTTAGACTTCCTCGTATATACTCATTCCTAATTTTATCCATTCGCGTTACACCACACATCCCCCTTAGCATTCTCATCTCAACCACATGCAATTGCCTTTCATTCATCCCTTTTGTGGCCCAACATTCTGATCCATACAAGACAGCAGGTCTAACCATGGTTTTATAAATCTTCTCTGAGTTTAGTCGGGAGTCGCATATTGTTCCCATGACCTGCCGCCATTTTATCCATCCAGTGTGAATTCCGAATCTATTTCGCCATCGCTTTGCACGAGTGAACTGAGATACCGAATGTTGGAGCAGACTGGGAAGAGCGCGCCATCTAGCGCTATGACTCCGGCAAGATTTTATTAGTACAAGACTATCGTTGGTTTATTAGGGTTCCGTGGTAAACAAGGAACCCTTATAGTTTCGCCATGTCCGTCTGTCTGTCTGCAACTTCGCTCAAAGACTGTTCTTCAGTGCAATTTTTGTTAGACTCAAGTGTGTGTGTCCCTGCGGGGGTCGTGCGGTCCATGGCCCTTTACGGGGCCCCGGTGTGGGCGCGTTCTTTAAGGCGGCGAGCCGCCCATTATCTGAACGCGCCCCAAAGGGTGATAGCCGTAAGTCTGATCCGGGGGTACCGCACGATCTCCAGCGAGGCGGCGAGCCTCCTTGCCGGATTGCCGCCATGGGATCTGGAGGCGATAGTCCTCGCGCGCCTGCATGAATGGCGCGTGGAGGCACTATGCCGGGGGGAAACTCCGCAGCCGCGGCAAATTGTCGCTCAGCGGACAGTCTCATGGCGACTGGCACTGCCAAGTCATAGGTTTCGAGTTCGAACCCAAGGCACGCACTGCTGATTTTTCAGATTCATTTGCGTATTGTAAAATTACCACTTCCTTCGGTGAAGGAAAACATCGTGAGGAAACCAGCCTGCAGCATGCCTGAGAGACATTTCTCGACGACATGTAAAGCCAAGTCAGAGGCAGCCATGGGCGGCATAAAAACTCTGGCACTAATAACACGCTATAGAAGAAAGACGTTGTGCTCTATCTACGCCAGATGACCTATGACCATAAAAGATACTGTAAATAAATGCAGATTAGTCAGAATACTCACAATACATACGTGAATAAAAATAATGCTAGTCTATTACGATAAAATTAAAAACTCCTCCACCCTACCTTACCTTACTACCTTACTTTACCCCCGAATAAACTAGGATAATTAATGCAGGAGAATGATGAGTCACAACTAAAAACTCCGACTACTGAAAAAAACGCTCTAATTAAATTCGGGGTTTACGAGGTAAAATCGACTCCTCCTATTGTTGAAGTCGGTTAAAATGTAGCCTACGTTACCCGGGCCATAATAGCGAATCTATTGACACCTTATTCATCAAAATCGGATGAATAGTTTAGGCGCCACGGAGGAATAACAAACATACATAAATAGACAGCTAAAATAATAATCTTTTTTGCTTCGTCGTAGTCCGGTTAAAACAATGACGTTATGTTTTTAATACCAAAATGCTATTAACAATGCGATTATATGGAATGACGGGATTTTACTTTATTTGTTTCTTACTAATTAATCTATTGTGTACCTATAAGTCTGCCTATTTCTACCTTTTCCAATTCGTAAAATAGTTCTTGTTGAGTTATTATATCAATGTTGGTTTATAGTTAACTAGAAACGAGCGTTGTGTTGCCACCAGGGTTCGAAAGTATCAGATATTTATTATAAATATCAAAATATGGGATATTTGTGATATAGATATAAAAGTTTGATATATATCCATTTTGTATGAAAGCCATATTATTATTTTATTGTATTATTTATGTATACTATTTGCTTAAGTGTGTGTGTGTGTGTTACATAAACATAACAAATAAATACATTCATCATTTAATAAACAGTTATATTCTATAAATACAAAAGTTCTTTAATGCATCTTATAATATACTCAATAATGAAGTAAAATCATTTCTGCACTTTGTTAATTACTTTCTTCATAAAAATAAGAGAAAAAAACACAAAAAAAAACTTTCTCTTTCGTAACGGATTTTGTTTGACACGACTGACGCCATTAATGCCGGCAGTAGTGTTGCCATTTAGGGATTAGAACTTACTATTAGGGGGTATGTTTTAAATTTAACTCTACTCCAACGCCATCTTCATTTGGGAAGTAAAAACGCCAAAAAATACTTAATAATATAAAATCATTTGATTTATCAAATGATTTTTTATGATAATATCAATACACAAATGGTTTAAACGTTTTATATCGGATATATATCATGATATATATCCATTGATATGTATTCTCGAACCCTGGTTGAGGAGGAGTTTTTTTATGCCCTTTTATAGTTTGTTGTTAGTTTATTTAATTAATAATGTATATAGTTACTTTACTCTACTTAATAAAATATAAAATAAATAATGTTTCACCTTTTTGCTGATAAAAAAAAACACCGTTGACAATAGGAATCCAACCTCGTTGGACTTAGTTTATAGTATCTATGGAAATAAAACACTTTAGAAATAAATGAGAAAAACCACTAGTGTGAAATACTCTGTATTGTGAACCTAATAGTAGTGCGATAAGAGCTAGTTTTCGAGAAGGTGTACTGAAAAATATTGCTAATAAAAAATGATCTCTTCCCGACTTAGGGATCGAAGCCAGGAACCCATGCAACACATACGTGTTACCACAATACTGTGGCAGCCCATAATCCAAGCGCACTCGGATGGATTCGTGGGATCGTGTCAACAGCGTCATCGCAGCGTGCAGCGGTATCAGTGTATTTGGTACATCACTAGTCGCAGCACGATACGCTAACCGCGATGTCATGCCATACCAAATAATTAATAAAAAAAAAGAACTTGTGCGTTTATAAGTGTGTGAATTTAAAGATATAAGTTGAACTAAGAATTGGGTGCTGGCCGCTTCTAGGCCGAATATTCAAAATGGTCAGTGAAAAAAAAAGTGATTTTGTTTCTGTTTTATTTGTGGGTATGTTTTTAATTTATAGATTTTTTTTTCTGTGAATTGGAAGGCAAATATTGTAGTTTGTAAAAAAGGTTTCTTACTCTATGTATTATGTACCTAAATATGAACACAAAAGAGGAGTTTTTAATTATATTGTAATATATTAGCATTAGTTTCATCCATGTACGTAGGTATTGTGACTAATCTGCGTTTATTTACAGCATCTAATAAGGTCATATGTCATTTCGCGTAGATAGGTATTGAATATACAAAAATAATTGAATAACTCATTCAAACTAATGTTTCATTTTACTAAAGTTACTAATGTAGGTATTTACCTAGTGTTTGTTTATTTTTACGTCAAAACTTACTATTGAACAACTGTATTAACAAAGTGGGTAAGCAAGACTAATGGTTCAGTCAATCTAAACTGCCTGTCTGCTGTGTCTGGTGCCTTACCAAACAATGATGATGGACAAAAGCATAATGATTTTGCAAAGCTCCGGATACCTATTTAAAATAAATTACTCAGTAGGTACAGTAAGTAATACTAACGATAGTCATAAATTCAAAAAACAATTAAGGCGAGGTGGCAGTAATTTTTAAGATTTTTGAACGTGTGACAATCTAATTAAATATGAGTTTTTTAATAAATAAAAATCGTCATATAAAATTGAACATACCTTCAAATAAATCGTGAAGATAGAAACGCGATTTAGAATAATTGGCTCGATAAAAAAATGTATCACGAAATTCAAATTTTCTTAATTTTTTTGCATTTGCAGGTCAGTGTCACTTTGTATGTTGATAAAAAATGAGTCGCGCAAGTAACACTTCTGTAGTTACGGAATTATAATCATTACAATCATCAATGCAACCCTCTAAGTTCACTTAAACCCATTGAATGACTTTTTCATGAAATAGTTATTAAATGGCGACTAATTTTTCATCAACATACAACCTGACACTGACCTGCAAATTGCAAAAAACGTAGAAAATTTGAATTTCGCGGGCTACCCTGGGGCTTCCATCTTGCTTATAATCAACTACTTACTCCTATATTACGACACAAAATCTGTAATACGGAATTTGACTTCAGTACGTATGTCTCTAACACTAAAATGAATGCATTCAATTGTTAAAACTCAGATTGGCGTGAAAATAATTAAAAACGGTATAAACGCTATTCACTGATATTTCCTTAGTTTCACCCAATTATTTGAATATAGCTAAGGCAAAGACGTTTATTGTTTCTGATAAGTTGGAAGTCAATTTACTTTAAAGTATGTGTGCAGTTCAAGGTGGCGATGGCGTTGCTTGTCAAGTATGTCAAACTTGGTACAGACGCCAGCACATCAAGCTACTACAATCTGTCAAATTTCTTTAATAGATTTTCAACTTTATTGTTAAAGGATAAGGTTCATGGTTCGTTTTGGAAAATTTGACAGTTTCGGGTAGCTTGATGTGCTGACAGTTCAGTGTTTTCCCGCCTACACAGATATGTTGGTTGAAGTGTACGACGAATTTCCTTGACTTCGGGCTGTAGGTCTAGTGGCTCTAACCGCGACTGTTGAGCATAAAGTCACGAATTCCAGGTCGGGCAGTGTTATTGGGTTATTCTATCATGAATTCCTCAGTGGCAACCAAGGAGTCACAAGAATGTCGTGCCCAGTTGATAGCAATAAGCTCGGGCGAGCCTATTACATAGACTTAAACGAAACTGGCAAAATGTTGTTGTACTATTAGGTAAGCACAGTCACGAGAAATAATACATAATAGTACATTTTGATATAAGTGGGGAAACTTTGTTATTGCATTCGACCGCGGAATTAACACCCGAGCTGCAAGTGAGGGTGTTATGGAGCCGAGAACTGCAATAACAAATCCCCACGCGTATCAAACGACGTTTTTCAATACACTTTCGCAGAAATAAAATATTAGAACGGAAAGTATTTTTGTCAGGAATTATTAGGAAACTATGATTTAATTTGCTTTTTTTCCGCGCTTTGCTTTCACCAGGTTGAAGAAGATGCAAAGGTATGATGCTGTATACAGCCTACTATGAAAAAAAAGAAAATTCTTTTTTTTTTAAATTTAGAACACATTAAGATGTTAATTTGTTCATAAAAATAAATATTTGTTTTAAATAATCATTTTTATCTATGATATTCTATTTATAAACACAATTTAAATACTCGAAAAATACTTAATCCGTAAAGACGCATATCTCTTTGCCGGGATTTAAAAAAAACAATCACCGCCGACTATAGGTAAAGTCATTGAACCCTTTAGACTTATCTGTGCAAATTTTTATTTCCGCGTGTGTGCGGAAAAATATTAAAATTCGCACGCGTGTGAAATACATTGCATGTTGAACCTAATCGTAGTGCGATTAAAACCAGTTTTCGAGAAAGTGTATTGAAAATACATTGTCACATTTTCTAAAATATCTTAACTTCTACTATTTAAAAATATGTATACGATTTTTTTTTCGAAATTACCTATCCATCAAACTGTGTCAAAACTGGTTATACATTGGTTTCACAGTAATCTATACAAAAACAAAATCAGCAAAAAGTTCTACACTTCCAATGTAATTTTTAAGTATCATGTGGGATATGGACTCAGCGAACATTGTGTCGTATCAGACCATGGCTTAATTGCCAAGAGCCTCGACCAATACCTGAGGAGCTAACTTGGACCCTGTTCCCGACACCGGTGGGCTACAATTCTTATATTTTCAAATGTTTTTATATATTTTTAAATTAATATTTAAACATGTAATTAATTTGTAAAAGGATAAATAAAGGAATAAGATGCTATATTTATGTACACTGATTTAGTCCATTAGGTAAAAAACCCCTAACCCATTGAGACTTATTTCCGATCTAAAGCTGCTTGAAACTGCTGCTTTGTAATTGTTTAAATAATTTAGAAACTGTACTGTATAAGTACATGTTTTTTAAATTTCCTTGGGTACATAATTATGTAAGTAGCTAAAAGATAATATTACTTTTTGGTAATCTATTGTTATCGAGAATTTGATAAAATGTGTGTGTCTGAAGTTTACACCATATTGATAAACGAACTAAAATAAACTTTTTATGAAGTTATTGGTACTCTAAAGTATAAAATATAATTATTGACATGACCTTACTCGACAGTGGCGCCATCTGGTCAGCTCAAAAACGATAGCCCTCATTAGTAGACACAGTAAGCATACTAATTTTTGCGATTTAATATTGCTACATGAATTTGAATTTTAAGGGCGTTTCTATGTTGTTACTCGTGACTGTACACCTCTGCCTTACCGTTCGGGAATTATATATATACAGGCGTAATGTTTTGTTTATGTTTTATCTGACAACAACAATAATTGCCACGGTTTTCGCTACTTGTGGCCGCCGGATGTTTCTTCTCAATGAGTACAATCAAGCATTTATTTGACGTGCGCCTTGAGACTTACTCATTGTAAACAAAATACAATCATGGATCGATATTGTTGGAGGGGAACATGATATTTGTTGCTGAAAACATATTTTTGGCAATACTCCTTGTAATCATAACATTTCGCCTGTATTTTCCCGAAGGGTTTGCAGTATAGCAAAAAAACCCTTTCTATAAACCCAAAGGCTTAAGGTGGAAGCGCAAGGGTAGCCCGCGAAATTTAAATTTTCTAACGTTTATTTTAATTTGCAGGTCAGTGTCAGGTTGTATGTTGATGAAAATATAAATCGCGCCAGTAACACGTATGGAGTTACTTACAGAATTATAAGCATTCAAATCATCAATACAACTCTCTTAGTTCATTTAACCTCATTGAGTGAATTTATCATGAAATAGTTATTGAATGGGGTTAAATGAACGGGCTAACCTTGCGCTTCCACCTTAATTAAGGTGGAAAGCACCAGGGTAGCAGTAATCGGTCACGAACCATATTAATTCAACATACAACCTGACACTGACCTGCAAATTGCAAAAAACGTAGCAAATTTGAATTTCGCGGGCTAAATCTTAACGATTTAAAATTTTGGTCTAACGCCAGAAAATACTATAAAGGGTGTAACTAGACTCTTAACGATGCCGAAAGGTACTTGTTCTCCTCATCATTGCGATATTTTTTTTTTCTAGACCATACCTGGGAACCTTCTAGTTACGGAGATATTGGGGGTCAATGTTCCAACATATTCACAAGTTTTTTATTTTAAACACATGTTTTTCATGTAATATTTTTACTTTAAACACCTTCACGACCCCAGCACTGTTCAATCCATCCATCAGCAGATTGTTTTGAGTGCGTTACGTTGAGTCCTACCGTAAAACGTGATTTTTCGGCCCACAAAAAAAATCCAAAGTTTCCCAGCAATATTTTTTGTGCAAAGTTACTTAGTTTGATGTACTTACAGAATACTTGGTACACGGCTTAGTTAAGGGTCTTGTTACAACCTGTATAATTTAATTTACATTGGCTCAATCGTGGGTTCCAAAACATCTGGTATAGACAGGCAGTCGAGCTGATATTTTTGAGTATGTTTACTACTAAGTTGAGGGCATTCGAGCCAAACCAAGGGGTCAAAAGTCGCTAATATCCATAAATATGGTCCTATGAAGCTAAAGCTTAGGCCAAGCGCGGTTCATGCGACGGTCTTATATGCGACGTAATAAACCTTATTCTCATTGAATTAATGTTCTTATTCGTATGATACGCTTGACCACAGATACTTGTAGGAATTTGCACATTAACTGTACCTACTGATACGGTTTATTTTCTGTTAAAGCGTCTTTGCTCTATAGACCTCAGCCAGGAAGCTTGGCGTTACGAGCCACTGAGATGCAGACCGCGGCGAATGCTATCAATATTCACAGGAACTAACGTCATATCGACACATCCGGTTTCTAAAGGATACACACAATTTGTTATCTTTTTTTACGCATACATTTTATTTTAAAATAAATTTGCATTATGGTATTTTAAGAGGTCATATATAAACTAAACGAAGATTACAATAAAAAATCATACCTAACATAAGTTCTCAGAAATTTTAAATTAGACAGACCGAAGTAACTTAACGTTGGTGTTGGTTGTTCAGCGGTGAAATGCGCAGATGTGAGACGATATTGCCATATTAATGCTGTGACATTGTTGCCATCACGGATAAAACCTTGATGAGGATGGTACAAGAGCGTGGAGATTGGCACTGGCAAAGGCCTATACCCAGCAGTGGCTGAAGTTCAATTGGAAATCGGGAAGTGTGTCAAATTTAACTTGCAAGATTTCATTACAGACAGACAACGGGACAAGTGAAACTAAATAAAAGCTTGTATAATCATTCAATTTAAAATTAAAAAAAACCCCAACTAGTAAATGGCTGCACCGATTTTGATAAAACATGTCTAATTGTATTATACACATCATGCACTTTCATTTGATATCCCACTTGGGTATATTTGAAAATATTCAATTTTTCATACCTACTTTCATACCCCGTATCTAGTAAATGGCTGCACCGATTTTGATAAAACATATCTAACCACCGAACCATCGCCAAGAGACTAGCTGTCAAATAAAGAAAACGTCATTCAAATCGGTTCACTCTTTTAAGAGCTACGGTGCCAGAGACAGACACACACACACACACATAGCGGTCAAACTTATAACACCCCTCTTTTTGCGTCGGGGGTTAAAAATAGACTTGATTAGACATAAAAAAATTGAAAAATTCAAACATTTACTAATACATCTTACCCCGAAAAGGTCGGTATTAGGCACACAGCACTCCATGAGAGGGCCGATCCCGGTTGGAGAAGAAGGCGTCGGGGAGGCAATCTCGACGCCTCAAATCAAACGCAGAAGCCGGGCGGGTGTTAAGGCTGCGTTTCCACCAGAGACGAGCGAGGATGCGTAGCGAGGGATGTGTGTGGAACTAACCAATCACAGCTAGAATAGCTCAAACTGTAAAAAGAAGCGATATTATTGGTTAGTTTCACAAACATCCCTCGATACGCATCCTCGCTCGTCTCTGGTGGAAACGCAGCCTGAGGGGACCTCAGTGATGACGGCGGTCATGTGCTGCCGTGCACACTTGCACAGCGAGGCGCAACGGAGACCTCACTATAGTGGTGGTCCCCCAGGGATGTGCCTTAACAGGCTTCGCACTGAGGTATCTCCGCATAGGTCTTTAGAGGAAAGGGTACCTCCTCTCATGTGCGAATTGTGACCACCGGTGGTGGGTGGTTTAAGTAAGGTAAAAAATCCCCACCTGGAGAGTGTGTGATATTTTCCAAAAGAACTAACAAAAAATAATTAAAAAACCCGACTGAAAAAACTAAAAAGCATAAAACAAGCACATTTTAAATTAAACAAAAGTTGGAAGCAGGCGGGGCCCATTTGTATATAAAATTATAAAAATGGAATGGGCCGTCTACTTCCAACTTTTTTTTTTTCCTGCTTTTTAGTTTAGTAACGTGAAAGAATTTGCAAACGATTTAACTTTCCGTCCTAATAGTTTCGGAATAAAATGGCTGTGACATACGGACGGACAGACACAGACATGACGAATCTATAAGGGTTCCGTTTTTTGCCATTTTGTTACGGAACCCCACACAACACTCATTTCGCCAGCTACATTTTTGTATTCAACAAAGCAACTCGAGTAAATACTGTGGTAACATTTTATCTCGTACAAAAACGAGATAGTACGCATTATTTTTAACGCACAATCGCGTCGTAACACATTAAAAACCTACTCATTCAAATACCATTATCAGGACCTTCTTTGATCTGTGTCAATCAACATCTCTGCTCCGGATTTGATAAACGAGTGTGCTTCTGAATCTTTCATGTATTCCCACTTCATCCCACATTTCGTTTATTTCACAGGTTTATGCAAAGTACGAATGACATCGAATTATCATATGAGCGAATTAAAAATAACATAAAATACCAAATATATTTAAATTATGTTTGTATGTACCAAAGAGCAACATTTTTTTTATGAGCGTTACTTGTATGGTTTACATAATAACGAATATTCTATTCTATTCAATAGTATGCTGACTGCTGAAGCTGACCCCAATATACTTAGGAAAAGGCCTGGCAGATAATGATTATACTGACATGAACCAAGTAATTCAAATAATAGCTAGTCAATTTATATCTAATAATTTTCAAAAAAGCCGAATCAAAAGATGTCATAGTTAACCTTCAAAAACACTTTCACGAGATTATTTGATCAAGGTGAAAACAAAGTTATTAAAATGCACAACTTTTCGTTACAGGTATCCAAGATTTGGAGATTGGCACGTAATAAACTCACAAATGCTACTAGACGCCGCACTTACAGTGAGGTTGGGGTGGCCGATGATGAAGCCACTGAGATGTCTCCACGTACCCAGGCCACCTGCCTCGGCTGCCACCTACAGTTCCTAAGACAAATGCGATCTATCAAGTTCTTCTTTCTAGTCAGCTGCACGAGTTTCGCCTTCTCCCTCTTTTGGGTACAACTTGCTACCAGGCCAGACCAGCCTGCCGCCACTGAAAGCCTTATCCAAGAAGCACTCGAAAATGTCGGACGGGACTCCAGATACAAGGATGTCTATAGAAAGACTAATACGCTCCCAAAAGACTTCAAATACATTTTACTCTGGACGCGGAGTGACTATGCTCCCTTCTATTATCTCGGCGAGGGACCGAGAGCGTTCCTCGAGCAGAACTGTTCGGTGATCAAGTGTTACGTCACCGCAAACCGAAAGTTCTTCGGCGGTAACCTAACCAAGTTCGATGCTATAGCATTTAACGGACGAAATATGAGGACATCCGACTTGCCCAGCGCTCGGTCTCGCAATCAACAATACATTTTCTTCAATATGGAATCAGCTGATAACTTTCCGGTTTGTGGGGAGCAATTTGATGGATTTTTCAATTGGACATCGACTTACAGACTTGATTCAGATATACCGTACCCTTACATACTGATTCGGGATAACAAAGGTGATATCGTTGGTCCAAATCGGAAAATGCGATGGAAAAAAGATTATGTGGAGACAATTGATGATCAGTTTGCTAACAGAAATAGACTACAGAATAAAACCAAAGCAGCAGCTTGGTTTGTGTCTAACTGTAAAACCAGAAGTGGTAGACGAGGGTACGTCAAAGCATTGACAAATGCGTTAAAACCGTATGGGTTTACTGTGGATGTGTATGGGAGCTGTGGTACGTTACAATGTCCTAAGAACGTTGAGTCGAACTGCAAGGGTCTGTTGAAGAACGACTACTACTTTTACATGTCGATGGAGAACTCTTTCGACGAAGACTATGTAACGGAGAAGTTGTTGACGGCGCTGCAGAATGATGTGGTGCCTATCGTTTACGGAGGAGCTGATTATACAAGGTGCGTATGAGTTGAGGAGTTAGTTTTATGTATTTTGCAACGTCTCCTAACATGTCGGTGCCAGTCTAAATTGAGTCTGCACATAACTAGGCCCGTACCACCTCTTGTAGCAGAATTACTTTAATGTCACTTCACTGTGTGTGGGAAAGGGTCAGAGCTATACAGGACTTCTAGCTCCATCTCTTTCCCATACTGGAGTAATATTAGAGCAATACTGGTTCAAAACTTCATGGTAGGCCAACTTGGCGGCGAGTTTAGCGACTTTAATAGCATCCATCAGTTCCTGTATCTAATAAACTAATAATAAGTGACTTTTTACTTTTGTAACTTATTAGCAGCGTCAAATTGGCGACACCAATGGTTACACAGTTTTTATGAAGAATCCGTAACCGTTGCTTTACATGTTTTAAAATATAGTGTGCTTTTGGTGCTTGATTATAATTTTATTGTCGGGCGCTGTTGGTAAACATATTTTGTGAATTTGTATTGAAAAAACAAGATGGCGTCATTAGTCACGTCTACGGCCACGCGCCATAATAAACATGACACACTATTGCTATTTTAAGTTGTTATCTAATTACTCCACATTATAAGATTTATCATGGAGTTTTGAAAGATAGTTGCGACTTACCTTTGCATGTTTGCTTTTGATAAAAAATCTTAGCTCCGGTGTAAACATCTTGCTTGTCAAGTATTCGTAAACTATTTTAGTATTTCGACAGATTAAAAAACGTTGATTCCAAATGTCATGATATCACAGTCAAAAAAAAATCCTTCTTGGCGTAAAAACTACATATTGATAAATAAAGAGGTACTTACGATTAAACATCGTAAGTACCAAAGAGAGTAAAGAGTAAAGAGAAAGTAAAAAAGAGAAAGTAAAGAGGTACTTACGATGTTTAATCGTAAGTACCTCTTTATTTATCAGTATGTAGTTTTTACGCCAAGAAGGATTTTTTTTCGCTCTGGAATATTTTTGCTGTAATTGGAAAAAAAAAATGTCGAAGGTTAATTACTAGGGATGAATCGATGCGACATCCTGTTATTCTTCCTTTGAAATTGTAGAATTTGCGAATGATTAGGTGGATTTATCACAAATTCTGAGACCAGTCTAGATAAACTGGCATTTTATCACCCATAACGATGCTGGGAAGATAAGAATTTAAGGGACTGGACCATAGATATTTTTTTATTTATATTTATATTTCCATGGACTGATGTAAGCAAAGACATTCAAATATTTACGAGCGAGAGACGGACAAGAAGACAATCGTAATCCAATACTTGTTACTGCTTTACAAAAAAATCGTTCTGTCTAGTGCTATACGCCCGTTTGGCAGGTAGCATTTGTGTGGCAAAATTGGCATCAAAATTTTTGTATGAAAATATCCGCAACTAGCTGTTGCCCGCGGCTTCACTCGCGTTTTGGTCGGAAATTATTCCATGGGCACGTTATAAATGTAGCCTTTAGCACTTGAAGATAATGTAGCTTCCTATTAGTGAAAGAATTTTCAAAATCGGTTCAGTACATCCAGAGATTATCCCCTACATACAAACTTACAAACAAATTTTACCTCTTTTAGTATAGATGTCCGCTCTATAAGTCTTTTAAATCTCTTTGGATGTAAGCTACAGAAAAGTTTATGTGAATCTTGTACAAACTTGTTGAAGAAAAAGGTACTAAACGAGTTGTAAGCGTTTGTCACTTACTGTAGGCTGATAAATACTACGACGCTCGCTCCCGGCCGTCTAGGCAAGGCCGCAGCCGGCCTAATTTCCATTGATAAATTTAAGCACACTGATGCGTATTTTCGTGTATATATACGGCACACATGCTAGAGTAGGGGCGTAAACTCCTGCGAGTGTAGCTGGCCACGATTGGCTGCCCCACAAAGTATTATCCGGCTAAAACGGTATGCAGTGATGCAATTATATTTGGTAGTGTTTTTTTATCGACAAAATAACAATTGTATTTTTCTTAGAAGCCATATTTGTTTCATGTGACTAGCAAAATTTATTTCGCGATCTTCAGTGTTTTGATTTTTATAATATCTGACGTTTGTAATTCGTTTTGAAACGTATAGTAGTGTAAATATTATTTGTTGTATTTGTTTATTAACTTAGAAATGGTGTTCTGTTGTGAAGTTTGCGCTGTTAGTGTGTTTGTTAAAAGTGAAAAACAATAAGTATTCACAATCGTTTAATGATAAGATTCAAGTTGTGTCCAAAGAAATATGTGGTACCCGAATTACGAGAATTAACCTAAAATTCATCGTCATTTCAAATTAATCTTTCTTCTGCTTGCATTGTCAGAAAATCGTGATTTGAACCTTAATTAATGCGGAGTTCTTGTATTTATAACTTTGGTTTTAATAGGCTTATTTTAAAGGTTTTTTTTTCAAATATTCCGGTCAGAAAACTCTACCTTTTTTTTTGTTTACAGCGCACTCTGTTTTATTTTTTAGATTTTTTTGTAGCGGAGCGACATCCTTCGTTCTTGTATTGACAGAATTCCATTGAAAATCCTGATATTTAAGCTAGATGGCGTTGTTTCTCATGGGCCCGGAAGGGCAAGTGAATATATCAATAGATGTGAGTACTTTGAGGGTCATCTTAGTGTGGCCTACCTTCCGCGGAGAACCACTGCACGCCACTGCGAACTGTCATTTGTTGCCCTACAAACCATAGGCTTTTTGTACAATGGGGGCTATCGCGTGTGAATTCACCACTAGAGGCGCTAGTATAGCGCGAGGGCACCAAAATGTCAGATGTCATATAAAGTTCACGCGTTGCTTGCTCTTTTATCACGTATTTTACTAATAATCACAATTGTGGTTTAGATTGAGGATTTTAAATAGCAACTTAGGATCTTATTTGTTAGTACTTGGAGGTAAAATGATTTTTAAATATTTCATGCTTGCTAATTTTAGGGAGAATATTGTAAATAAATGATATGAAGTTTACACTAGGTTGTTATAAGTATTAAAATGAACTTTTTATGAAGTTATTGGTACTTTATAGTATAAAATAGAATTATTGACATGACCATAAGCGACAGTGGCGCCATCTGGTGGGCTCAAAAGCGATAGCCCTCATTAAATTATGTTACTCAGCACGTCAAATGTGAGTCTCTTTCCTGCGATATGTCAGATAAAATTGTGTATAATTAAGACTGTTGCTGTTTGTACTTTGTACAGTGATTGTTTTTAGGGTTCTTTACCCAAAGGGTAACAACGAGAACCTACTACTAAACCCGTCCGTCCGTATGTCCCAGGGTTGTATCTTTGAAACCATTCTACGCAGACATTCGTGTGCTAATCCGACTCGCTCTTGACAGGTTTGTTCTTCACTTGTTGTTTTATCTGAAAATACGCGTACCGGAAGACGTTGCGTTGGAAGGCCTCCCACTAGGTGGACTGATGACCTGGTGAAGGTTGCGGGGATCCGCTGGATGCGAGTCACACGGGACCGGTCAATGTGGCAACACTTAGGGCAGGCCTATGTCCAGCAGTGGACGTCTTTCGGCTGAAATGATGATGATGAAATAAAACGATGTTTTAAGAGTAGCTAAGTAGGTGCCCGACATTGATAAAAATGACTTGAACACTGAAACAGTCTGATTGTGTTCAAACTGTTCGCATATCTTTTTTCAACTAGTACATTGAATCCATCGTCCAATTAAAAGACCGGTTGCAACTAATGAGTGCTTCAATTATACAATTTCAAACGAATAACATAGTCATCGTCCAGTTTGATGATCTGAATCCCACAGATGTATTACGCTTATTCTGCCACACCTTGTCTATGCCGCCTAGCTTCGTCTCTTGCATAGCCTGATGTAAGACTAAAATAATACCCCTCAAATGCCCAATTTACTAATGAAATCTTAATCAAATGGCCGATCATTAACACTGTTATTGTTGCTTTCGATAGTTTTGATAATTTTTTATCGACGCGTCATTATGATGTTCCGATAGCGTGCCACTGACAAATCATAGGTCTGGCTGGTATATACTTCAACCAACTTATCCGTGCAGGTGGGAAAACACAGTCCTAAAATAAATTATCCAAGTTTGACATTTCGATGCATTTTTTCTTGACGAGCAGCGTCACCTTGGACTGCAAACTTAAAGTGGTCATACTGTACTGTCCTTTCGTAGTTTATGTACCGCGAGGCTATTCAAATAAATCTCTTATTATTTGGACATTTTCTTTTGTTCTTTGGCTTGCCATTGTGTTGTACGATTCTAACACAATCATCCAAACACTAACACAACACTATTAACGACCGTTTTCTATAACATACTTACGTATAACGGTTAGTTAACTTACTCTAGTAGCTATCGATGTTTCTATAAACAAAGTTAGCAATGAATTGACAGGAATATCCTATCCACGTCACTTATCTGTCTCTCGGAGGGTTGACAGTTGAAGTTTTTTTAACTGTTTATCGGAGATAGCAACGTTCCGTTAACTGTTAGTATGTTGTTGAAAACGGCCGTAAGTGGCCAATGTGACTTGAGGAGACTACGAACTTTTCTCACAATGGTGTCTAATGGCTTACCCATTAGACACCATTGGTATGGTTGTCGTAATGACCATCATCGTCTGCCTAGCCTTTTCCAAACTATGTTGGGGCTTCCTGTCTAGCTAGATACAGCTGAAACTTTACATGGAGTGACCTCCACAACCCAGATATTCAAAAAAGCACGACTTGTTAGCATTTTTTTTTTTTTTTTTTTTTTATTCTTTGTAAACAGAAAGGGGTTTTTATCCACACGGATACGCCAACCCCATCGTACCTTATTACCTATTTACATAATTATTTACTATTTAATATTTACTTACTAAAGTACCTTTTAGAAAGGGAATCATTGATTAGATATCTTCACCAAGCCACACAGCCTCTTTGCAATCGTTGATGTAGGGTCTGCCAAAATGATTTGGATCAGTCCAACGTCCAGAATGTTTAATTTAAACTCTCTAATCAATGATTCCCTTTCATTCTTGTTCTTAAGTTAGCAATTTAAATATTGCATTACTATGCGCTTCGTAAATAAGCCGTCGGCCTACTTGATATAAAGTGGTAACCGCCTCTAGACCGAAAAACATCCATAAGTTTGGCGAGGCGTTGCCATGGAAACATGCTTGTTTGCCAATTTAATAGCAGGCGTATTTTTCAAAGTACGGCAGGTGGGGTGTCAAGAATATGAGGGTATTATGGTGTAATGCCTTGTTGGCCTGGTTGCAATCGCTACTGCTGAACGTGGGGTCTTGGGTTGGATTCTCGGGTTGGGCATGATTCCCGGTACTTTTTTTCATCCAGAATTTTACCGTAGCAGAACGGAGAATGTCTCAGAGTCGGGATTCGTATCCGGTTGATGTCAATAACTTCGCTCGGGATATTACATGGGACTTGACTTAACACGCTCCCTGCGTTAGTCAAATTTGTTGACTTTCACTTGGTGCGGCATGCGGTCTATTATATCCGAAGCACGATTTGTCCCTTGTGCGTTGCTGGGTCGAAAAGACCCGTTCGACTTCGAACGTGTTAACTGGTGAAATGTGGGTGTGCTATAGCGATATACACCTATCTACTTTTCGGGAATTAATAATAATTACAAACGTGATGTTATGTTATGTTCTTATGGTAGTACTTCCCCTGGCAAGCTATTTCGCCACGAGAAATCGTGCGAGTTTCTCGGATATAAAATATTGTAAAAACTTATCCCAAATTAAAGTCATAATTTTCTTTGCAGATTTCTTCCTCCCGGGTCGTACATCGACGGGAGAAAGCAACACGTAAAAGAGCTGGCGTCCATGATGAACAAACTAATACAGTCTCCACACGAATACAATAAATACTTCAGGTGGAAACACCACTATACATACCATAACCCCGCCGCCGCTGAGAACGTCTGCACCGTATGTGAGGCTCTCCACGACAAGAAAATGCTGCAGAAAACCACAATCTACGACGAATTCAGACACTGGTGGAATCCCAACTACGAGACGCGATGCCCTCGTAAAAAACTTCATTAAAATGTATTTTGAATTCAAGGCTGCCTCGCTAAAAGCGAAGGTTGCTTCCAAAGCACGCCTTGTGCCACGATTTGAGCAAATTTCATAAGGATTCCTCGTCACTATTGTCTAGCCTTTTGCGCAACTATATTGGGGACGGTTTGCAGTCTAGCAGCAGATGAATACCAGGTTTTACACGGAACGACTCATAAATTAGAAATGTGGCAAATCCAGGAAAGAGGGGTTCTAAAGGACACTGTCCATTATGAAAGTTGCTCTCATCGAGGTTTGTAGATATTAGTTTGTAAGTAAAAAAAAATAGACTAGAATGCCGTTGATAAACTTATAATTTTATGTAAACTAGTCTCATTTACTTAATAATAACTTACTTTGGTAGTAAAAAGTGATTTTGTTATAACGTTTTCGGTAGTAAGTTAAGAAAGTTGACGAGTTTTAATTATCAGAAAAAATAAGCCAATTGAAAGAAATCCTGGCGAGAAAACGTTTCGTTTCGCAGAAAATGTTTCATAAAATATTTGGTCCTTGTATTTTTATTTCGAATATTATTGTTTCAACGACTATTTACTTGAATGAAACATATTTCACAGAAATACAATTCATTGAATTTTATAGTCACATTTTTTTAATTAACAAACTTGT
Organism: Eugnorisma glareosa; assembly: GCA_947578425.1. Classification (NCBI taxonomy): domain Eukaryota; kingdom Metazoa; phylum Arthropoda; class Insecta; order Lepidoptera; family Noctuidae; genus Eugnorisma; species Eugnorisma glareosa. The sequence goes on along the minus strand of OX387960.1, from coordinate 8,254,628 downwards.
CAAACAGTTGGATTATTTTTAACGAATATTGTTTGTTCGCTGTATTTTTCCATGGTATTTTATTTCAACGAAAATGTTAAAGTAGACGTTATGCTAACCATAATTTTATGAATCGATAAATATACACACAGTCGAATGCGTCTATCGTACTCCAAATTTTTTGTTGTTTAGTACACACATCACATCAACATAAACAAGGCATTATGGCAAGTAAAACTTAGAATGCAAGAGCGAGCGAAGCAAGCTCAGGACTTGGGGAACCCGACTCAGAACAGGTTAGGGTCGAAGGGGATGGCGGGGTCTAGAGAGCGAGCGAAGTGAGCGAGCTAAGATTTGAGCGAGATTAGATTGGGATTTTAGAACTTTCGAAAATGCATGAATTTTACTATGTACCTCAAATACATGTAAAATTGCATGTTTTTTGCATTTGTCTAGTACAGTGTTGGTCTGTTACCTACTATATTGATTCCAATCTTTGTACAGTCGCCAGCACATCTAGGTACCCGAAACTGTCAAAGTTTCCTAATCAACCTTGCACCTAATGCTTTAGCGACAAAGTTGAAATCTAAAGAATGAAAGACCTAAATGCCAGAAAATTGTTTCGCTTGTTGTATTTTTTTTCTGATAGTTAAAAATTGACATGTGATTAAATAGTTTGTATTAATCGGGATAAGGCATGTTATCTAATATTGTTAATTAAATTAATTCTTCTGGAGGAGGTATATGAGAAAGTAAGGTGATATACTATCGCGCTCACCGACGGTTGACCACTTTTCAACCATAGGACCTAAGTACTAAGGTTGAAAAGTCTTTGACCAGCAGTGAACGCGATAGTCCTTAGATGATTGATTTTCCTGATAGACACTGTAAAACACTTATAATACTTCTGTCAGCTAAAATACATTACGTGATCTGTCAAACTAAGGTACCTCATATTTTAATTCAAATAAAGTTCAAATTGGAACACTCAAACTACAATAGTCTGCAGGTTCCATCCGTTAAATAATACAGATCTTTAGATTTCGTTTTTTTTTTTATTGTCACAGTTATTTTATGTCTCTAGTTTCAACGCTGTCAATGTGGAAGATAAATATAGAAATGAGTACATAAGAGGAAGTCTGAAAGTGGCGCCGCCGCCGGTGGTGACTGAAAACTTGTGTGGTAATCGGTTGTCGTGGTATTTTTTTTTTAACATTCCACACTAGGAATTTCTCCTGTATTGTGGGTGCGTTTACAAACATTTAAACTCACATACACAAACAGCCAGACCCGGAACAACTGCCTAAAGGCCATACAAATATTTGTTCCGTGCGGGGATAGAACCCGCGACACGCAGCGCAGCAGCCAATAGCTCAGTCAGTGATGCGGAGGAATGAGAAAAATGTCGTAAGGAAAGTTCTGAGTATGAATGTGGATGGATTTAGGAGTAGTGGAAGACCAAACAAACGATGGATGGACTGCGTGAAGGACGATATGTCAAGAAAGGAGGTGTCTGATGAGATGACGAGTAATAGAGAAGTATGGATGGAAGAAGAAGACATGCTGCGACGACCCCAAATGAATTGGAGTAAGGGAAGGTAAATGATGATTTCATGGTTGTCAAGTAATAGTGATCTTTATTGTGATATTAATAAGATTGGTGCTGCCACTGACAAGTCTATCAAAACCATAGCGATCTCTATACACGTCACAATAGGGTTGTAATTGGGTCGCTACTGACAGAAGTAAAATAATTGTTAAAGGACTGGTGACACCAATGATTTTGCACCCCCCAACATAAACACAGTGATGTATCTTGCAGCGCATGAACGAAAATGTATAATACTGATAGCTATACTTATGTACAGCACATCAAACTACCTGAACAACATTGAACCTAATGCTTTAGCGATAAAGTGGAAAACTATTAAAGAAATTTTACAGATTACAGTAGCTTGATGTGCTAATCTGTACTTAATTCTTACGAAATGAATGATTATAAATTATGATTACATTACCCGTTTCCACAAACACTACGCAAACACCTAAATATAAGCGCTCTGTTGAACTTCTTTAGGTTCCAGTTAGTGTTGGTTAAAACGGGCACAAATATTCTAGACAAAGCTTCCGTTACTTAAGTAGATAAAGACGTGTGTTATTTTAGATAAATTTTGTTAAAACTGTGTCATATACGAGTATACAACGAATATGGATTCGCTCAAACCGGTACGGAAAAATTGTAGATCACGCGAACCGCAGTCGAACACACAAGGTGTTAACAGACCCTTCAAAAAGCCAAGCATTCTGTACATCAAACTAAGTAGCTCTACGCAAAAATGATTGCTGGGAAACAACTTTTTTGTAATCAAAATTCACGTTTGAAGGTAGGACATTGTGCTGATGAATGCATTTAATAGTACGGGGGTCGTGAGGGTACTCAAAGTAAAATTATAACATTAAAAACGTGTAATTTAAAAAAAAAACTTGTAATAATATATGAAACTTTGACCTCCAATATCTCTGTAACTAGAAGATTCTCACCAGGTATGGTCTAGAACAAAAAAATGATCGCCATGACGGACGGACGAAGTGCCATTCAGCTTCGTTAAGAGTACTTTTACACCCATGATTTTGTGGCATTTAACTGAATTCTCTGTTGCAGTTCGCCCAATTAGCTGCATTGTCATAATCATAGTAAAACAAATAACATAGATAGTAACACTGTAAGGATAAATAGTATTTAGTATACTAAACATGCGTAAAAACTGTAAAATAATGGTGAATGTTTTAATTACCCACTAAAACATCAAGAGTACGATTTGAAAGGTGTATGTCAATTGTAAGGATCGTAGCAGGTGGCGATCTGTGGTTTCTGCCTACCCCATGGGAAAAATGTGTGTTTATGTATGTATATATGTACTACTGAGTTCACTGACTGTCTGTCACTTTTCACCCTTATGCCCTTAGGTTGAAAAGTGTTCGACCGTCACTCGTCAGTGAGCGCGGTAGTATAGGATAAAAAATAACGAAAAATCAAGTTTTATGTGCAGCAAAGTTTCTCTAATATAAACGGTGTCAAGACCCTTAACGAAGGCGAAATGCACTTGTTCTCTCCGTCATTACGATATTTTTTTGTACTAGACCATACCTGGGAACCTTCTAGTTACGGATAAATTGGGGGTCAAAGTTTCAACTTTTTCACAAGTTTTCTTTTTAATACGTGTTTTTAATGTAAGACTTTTACTTTCAACAGCCGCACGACCCCCGAACTATTAAATGCATCCATCAGCACAATTTTTTGAGTGCGATACATTGAGTCCTACCGTAAAATGTGATTCTTCACCTCAAAAAAAGAAGTCGTTTCCCAGCAATAATTTTGCGTAAAGTTACTTAGTTTGATGTATATAATGCTTGGTTGAGCCGTCAACCTTGAAGGGTACTGTTACACCTGTACATATTATAAGGTTTGTTTTGTTTTTGCTAATAAGTAAAATCAAGTCATCACAAAAAATAGTTTAACCGAAATAATTTAGAGTTGGTATTTTTTTTTTGTATTTAACTTTTTGAAACTTTTTTCTATGTAAATATTATATAGGTTCAGTATTAAACAATGATAATAACCATTTTTTCCTTTACTTATAACTTATCATGTCATGTGTATTATTAAAGTTTTTTACGCTTGTAATTACTAATTAATTGTAAACACAAGTTAAAAAACAAAGTAAAATTAGGCTTAGATACGATGGTTCAGCAGGTTATACTAATCGAAGAAAAAGAAATCTTATTCCATATCTGGAAAGACTGTAAAGACAAAAATTATAGAAAAAGACGCATTAGCGTGCTTCAAAAAAATTTGTAAGAAATGTATGCCTACATATCAAAACAAATAATTTAAAATAAAAACGTTTTTTTTACTTGAAGATCTTTTCTAAAAAAAAACTTTTTTAATATCAATATGTAATTTATACATTTTGGTAGGTATAGGTACTTATTTAATATAATAAATATTAGCTAACATAATTATAGGTAGGTACTAAAATAATTTAAAAATTATCGTTACTTCCATTTGGTACCTACAAACTGTTGAACTTAGTTTTAGTAGTTATTTGATTAAAATTAAATAATAACGCTTATCTTTCAGCGAATCTCCAGTAGTAAATAATGATTAGAAATTAGCTTTTTCGTGTGGATGTTGGAAATTCAATCATGAAGAAAACGTCATGAAGCTCATATTTCAATCCCTTAATTTGATTTGAGTGGTAGTGAAGGCGATTTTTAACAGTAACGGTTTGCCAGCATGTTTCCAGCAATTTCTGAACGTACTCTTTGCAATTTAGAAGCGTGCTAGCCACGATTACGCAAACTCAAACTGAAAGCATTTATGACAAACTAGCTGTGCCCCGCGACATTCGTCAGCGTGAAATGATTATAAATATATTACTTCCCAATTTGAATACGATTTTGTTAACAATTTGAAGGGTTTTAATTTTTTTGCACGGATCCCTATTTTTTTTAATACCAGTAGCCTAAGTTACTTCTTATAACATCAGCTATATGCCAGTAGAATCCCTTCAAAATCCGTCCAGCCGTTGCGGATATTAGCGGGGATAGACGGACAAAAAAATTAAAAATTGTGTTTTTGTTTTAAGTAGGTACCGTATGTTGTTGTTGTTTCAAATAATAATATACATTCAGTATTTTTAAATTCAATTTACTTTATTTGTTTAGATAGGAACAGTTACAAGCACTCTTTTTTTGAATTGAAAAAAAAAAACGGTAGAAAAGATGAAGTCACAGTCCAGCGAGAAAAGTCCAAGACATAATAACATGAAAGGACTGTAGTTGCTCGTTCCGAAGCGTAGATATCTTTGGAGAAGAACGGGCAAGAACCGACGAATCCATGGACACTCTTTAACGACGTTCCCTCGCCATTTCATCATTTATTTGCATGTCTCGCTCGTTCTGATACGTCGAATGCTCTAGCGCGTAAATTCGGCGAAATCGTGGCGTGCTCGCTATGCACACGCAACGAACCTCCCTAGAAACACGCTTGCAAATCGCCACTGTGTAAAGGCCCTTACACGAGTATCAGAAAGTCACTAGGGTTTCTCACATCTCGAATTATTTTTTTCTCGAGTCTCGGGTATTCCTGACAAAAATGTCTCGACAATCGTCGAATTATCGAGATCAACTTTATAAATTCCAAAAAAAAACCAGGCTTTTTTAATAATCATCAACATTTATTATTAACCGACTTCCAAAAAGGAGGATTCCAATATCATGATAAATTTTGTGTGTAAGTAGCATTTGACAATCAAGACGCGATTTCTCGACCACTTTTTTCTCGTCTCGAATAAATCCAAATTTATCGTGAATTCTCGTTTTGATAAATCTCGATGAGAAACTAGTGGTCACATTTCAAGGATTTGATCTAGGTACAGTAATTTTGCAAGGGATAGCTAATATTTTTTTCCGATTACGGTGTTGGTCCCATGGAGATTGTTCTTTAGTTTTATGGTATGTTCCACACCCACACACTGGTGTGGTCACATATGACCACATATTCCTGACACACGCTAGAATAGAATAGAATAATCATTTATTTGCTCCGAATGTAGGTAATTACAATAAGGTCGTTACAATAATGTTAGAGAATCCTTGTACATTCTACCATTTTGGCATGCAAACATTGATGCAGTTCATCATCAAACACACAAACATGAAACACAACTAAAATTTATCAGCTAGGAAATCCGATACGGAGTAATAACATTTATTCAACAAAAGTTCAGTTAGTTTTTTTTTTAATATTGTTACGGGTTCCTCTTTTATGTTATTAGGAATGCGCGGTATTTTAAGAGTTAGAAATGTGATCAAAAATAAGAAACATAAATCTAAATATTTTAAGGCGAAGATAATCGAGTTTTTTTTGTGTAACTAATAATGTATAAATAAACTTTTTTCTTTTTTTAAATTGTAATAAAAGGCCCACCGATGCGTTAAGAACTTAAGTACGCTATTATAAGATATGTTTATTTTTAATTTAGATACACAGACAGTCAATCTTACAGCCATCTTATTTGACGTTAGAAAAAAAACCGGTGATTTTTGACATGCACAATTTAACTTTCTTAACAATTCGTTTACCTGATGGAAACGAATTGTTAAGCAAATTAATTAACAACTTAAATTGTTCGTATAATCAAATCTGTTCTCATTCTTTATCAGTGAAAATACACAACTATGCATAGCTATCAAGAAAAAAATACGTGTCGAATTGAGAACCTCCTCCTTTTATTTTTTCATCAGTGTGTTAAGTAAGCAATACATTTCCTTGACTGTATGTTCACCACTCAACGTTTGTATAATACTTTATTGAAAGCCTTTCCGCTTTTAATAAATTATTAAAAACATAGAAATAATGTAAACTAAGTAACTTCGCTAAAGTAAAGCCTTATTTAAATAATTGTTGAATCAATGTAAAAATATGCCATACGAAAGATAATTAAATAAATCATTTTGTTGTATTTTTTTTTGTGTGAATTATCTCCAGTCCCGTAGTCTTCCTATAACTCCCATTTTGGTTTCCTAAAACTATTAAATTGATACGATAATTTAATATTAGATCATCTTTTTGTAATGTGCTCAGTAACTGGCAGAAGCCTTCACCGAGCTTCACCACGACACCTTACCCTCTGCCTTTTCTTATTCACCATAACACAGCCACCTTTTTAAACTCGTCGGTCCATCTGCCCCAGCTAAGGAGAAACCTTAGACACCCTTCGGTCCAGTATAACACCCCTTTTTTAATAACTACTGAAATTAACTGACACTCCAGAGAACGACATTCAAGACAAAGTACAAGGTATGAAAAATATAAGATTAAAGCGAATACGAAACCAAATGCACTCACTAATGAAATAATGAGGTACATGTTGATACAGTATCCTAACGAATTAATAAGTTTGTTTATGCACTGAAACAGATTAGAAACATACCAAACATTGTAACGTCTGTAACAACATATCATGCATATGTTGTATCAGTGCTACGCTATGGCTTAATTATGTGGGGTAACAGCACTGATCAAAATAGAGCATTTGTCGCACAAAAGAGATGCATTAGAGCATTATGTGGCCTTAAACCCGAATCTTGCAGGCCGGAGTTTAAGAAATATGATTTGTTACCGCTGCCGTCCCTTATATTTTTGCGAATTTGTGTGTTTGTGTGGAGGCATAGGGAATTGTTTGCGAAAGCAAGCGATGGAAATCCTCGCAGCAGGCGCGACCCCTACAGACTCGTCTTAGATGTCCTCCCAAGGCTTGCGAAATAGAATAAAAACTGCATGTTTACGAGTATGTGTGTCCAGGTATACAATAGAATACCAAATGAATTGAAAACATTAAATACAAGATCCGCTGCATGCGAGGGGATCCGCTGGATGCGAGTCGCACGGGACCGGTCAGTGTGGCGACACTTGGGGGAGGCCTATGTCCAGCAGTGGACGTCTTTCGGCTGAAATGATGATGAAAGATGAAATACAAGATTGTTCAAAATTAAATTATACAAAATGCTTTCTGCTAATAGTTTTTACAGTGTTAATGAGTTCCTGGAACGTAAAATCCCATTATGACTGATTGTTTCGTTAGGCATGTATTTGCACGCTTATACCTATTAAGCAAAACATGTTTGTTCACATTAATTAACACTACCATCATTTATACCACGTTTTTAGCAAACAAATTATACTCTATTATATTCTAACGAAATGCTCCTTGATACGGTACGTATTGTGAGAAAGTTCCTGACTCTGGAGCCGTAACCACCTGTAGCTTGGACCCTGCTGCCGACACCGGCGGAACCGGTATACGTACTAGTATCTTACGACTTCCTCAAACTGGGTGGAGTTATCATAGCAAGCTACTATCTTCGCAGGGTAGCTGGTAGCAGCAGGAAGAAAGTAATCGAGGATTCAATTAAACGAACCATGTCTTGGATAAAAGTTTATGCCACGGTGCCCCATAGTACTCCCCTACCCGAACAAGAATTACACGAAAGAATCAGAGCTGTATTCTGGGATATTCTTGGAATAGACCTACTAGGCTACATTGAGGATACCTATAGGATGGGAAGATATTATAAAAATCGAAATCGACCGATGGTAATTGAACTTATGAGCAAAAGAATGAGCAAATATATAACAGAAAATAGCTATTACTTCCAAGGAACCGGACTGCATACTTCTGAATTTTTAAGCGAAGAAGCAAGAAACGAGAGGAAAATCATGCGGGATAAAATGCTTGTAGCACGAAATAAAGGCCAGAAAGCCGTAATCAGAAATAATCAACTGTATATTGAAGGGGAACTCATAAGTTACAAAGACGAAACAATATCGTACCCTCCACCATTAACCGAAAACCAAAACAATTTAAATAGAAAGAGCGGTCCGAATAACGACCGTAGGTAACGGTCGTTATTCGGACCGCTCTTTCTATTTCAATTGTTTTGGTTTTCGGTTATATCATCTACGGATATTCATCATTACGAGAATACGAGAAAGACGCTACTTTTTGTCAACCACGACCAACATTTTAATATTTTATTTCAAAACATGCAAAGTATATATAATAAGCAACATATAATGGAAGCATTTGTAAACGAACACCAGGCATATCAAGCTATATACCGAAACATGGCTCTCAAGAGATAAATTAAGCATGATTGACTTTAGCAGCTACAAAGTCGCAGCATCCTTTTGTCGAGAAAATCGTGGAGGCGGCGGAGTTTACACCTTACTAGAAGAACACAAAGATTATATAGAACGAAGCGATGTAACCGAGATGTCACTCGAGTACATTTTAGAAGTTTGCGCTCTTGAAATACCTAACGAAAATTTGCTATTAGTAACAATGTACTGGAACAGAAGAGAAGTAGATATTTTTATAAAACTCAATAAAATACTAGCGTACATAAACAATAAATACACAAAACTAAATACAGTCATCGGCGGTGAGTTCAATATAGATATCCTTAAAAATAATTCAAAAGTTAACGCTTTCTTAGACCTTATGTCCGAATACAAATACACACAACACATAAAACATCCCACACGCGAAACACAAACAGCGTCGACGTGCCTAGACCTAATATTTACAAATTTTATAAACAGCGATTTATGTACGTCTGTGGAAGAACTGGGTTTTTCAGATCATTGCGGTACAACTATAAAATTCAAAATACCTCAACAACCAAAGCAAACTACTTGGTATTGTGAAAAACGACTGTATAACAAAAATAACATTGACAATTTCAAATCTGCATTAAAGTCAGTTAATTGGGAAGAAGTTATTACAGAAAGTAACGATGCAAATCAAAATTATAATGTTTTTAACGGCTTATTAACTAATATACTAAACGAAACTATACCTAAAGTAGAAACTAAATTAAAAACCCACTATAAAAATACTGGTTATCTAGGGGTATAAAGATCTCATGCACCAACAAAAGGTTATTGAAAATTTTGAGTATTAAGTCTGACAATCCAATAATCAAAAAGTATTAAAGACAATACGAAAAAATACTAAAGCAGTCGGTGATAGTATCTAAAAAGCAGCATTACATTAATAAAATAAAAATGTCCCAAAACAAAATAAGAGCTATGTGGAATATAGCTACCGAGCGTACAAATAAAAAAAACATATACTGATAAGCGTAATATCCAATTAGAAATTAATAATACTTTAGTTTCAGATCCAAAACAAATTGTAAATGAATTCAATATTTTTTTGCCTCTATTGGCGAAGAAAGAACCCGCCCTTCCAGCGGTGAGGCCAAAGGTTAGCCTGTAATTAATCCCTCTGAAAATACCATGTTTCTCAGACCTTTAGACTGTCAACAAACGCATAGAATTATAAAAAAAATAAAAAACAAAAAAAGTCACGGTATCGATGAACTACCACCATCCCTGATTAGGCAATGCGCAGATGAACTTGCTGTATCTTTTTGTGTTTTGATAAATCAATCTTTTTGTGAAGGTATCTTTCCTGATCAACTTAAAAAGGCTATTATAAAACCATTGTTTAAGAAAAACTCTAAAACTGACCCCAATAATTACCGGCCCCTAGCTCTTCTAACTACAGCTTCAAAATTTTTCGAAAAGGCAATGTGCGACCGGGTGTACAGTTTTTGCGAAAGATACAAAATCTTTGACGAAGGTCAAAATGGTTTTCGGAAACATCGATCAACAACCCTAGCTGTCTATAAATATATGCAACAAGTTGTAAATATTATTAATGATAAAAAATATCCAGTTGGCATACTTCTGGATATGACCAAGGCATATGACAAGGTACTGTTTAAAATATTACTTGATAAATTATACGGAATAGGAATTCGTGGAACTACACATAAGTGGTTTGCTTCCTACTTAAAAGATAGAGAACAATATGTACAAATAGAATATTTCAACCGGGACCAAAAACAAATAATTCAAGTAAGATCTGATAGAAAGACTATAAATGCATCAATACCTCAGGGCAGTGTCATTGGATGTCTCCTATTCATCATCTACATCAATGACCTTCCCAAAATCATGGAAGAACCTTGTGTGCTATTCGCGGACGACATTTCTCTACTTACCACATGCCAAACAAATGAAAATATAAATTACCAATTAAATACGATATTCAACAAAACAACAAAATGGATGGACGATCACAACCTTGAGATTAATTATAATATATGAAATATTATAACTTTCTACCCCCATCAAAAATGCCCATTACCAGTCAGCTTCTCAAGTAATGGCACAAAAATTGAAGTAGTTAACGACTTTACGTTATTGGGACTCACAATTGACACACACATTTCTTGGAAGCCCCATATAAAAAAGTAAGATCAAAATTATCCAAATTCACCTATGCACTTCGAGAAGTAAAAAAAACTACCGACCTGCAAACTGCACTTACCACATACTACGCCTATGCTCATGCATGGCTCAGCTATGGCATCATAATGTGGGGAAATAGCACGGACGCACATACACTTTTCATTCTCCAAAAGAAATTAATCCGTATTATAGTTGACTTAGTATTATTATATTAACAAACTGACAGTTGTAAACCCTTTTTCATAAAACTTAAAATACTCACCTTACCATCCATCTATATCCTAGAAATATGCAAATTTGTTAGAAAACACACGTACTTTTTTATAACCCGCGGTGATAAACATAGCGACCGATCTGTCAGATACAGAAATAAGTTAATGTTACCTTCTTCGCGCACACAGATATAGATATCTGTGTTCGCGCATGAAACTACACTCAAACAGTCCCCACGTAATGTCTATAAAAATATTTAATAAACTACCAGATGCAATAAGAAATGAGACTAGTGATACAGCTTTTATAAAGAAACTCAAACAATTATTGATTAAAAAAGCATACTACACATTAAATGAATACGTAGCTGACAAACAATTATATTTAACACAAACAGACACTTACTTTGTTAGTCGTCTAGAACTTACTTTCTTATACAAAACATAAATAAATAATATTTTATAGTTGTAAGCTTTAATAATGTATGTTAATTTTATAAATGTATGTTTATTTGATAAATGTATTATAATTTAATAAATGGATAATAATTTAATAATTAGATGATGATTTTATAAATGTATGATAATTTTAATAACGTATAATAATTTTAATAATGTGTAATTTTAATTTTATAAATGTAGGTATGACAATTTTAATTTCTAGTGTATTTTGTTAATTGATTGATTGTTGATAAATTGATATAATTATTTATAATAATATTATTGAATTGTTACCATTACTGAGATGAAGAGGGCTATCCTCTCTCCTAATGTTGCTGTGCCCGACAGGGTCCATATTGATATCTTATTTGATAACACCATCTTTGTAATACATATGGAATGCAATAAATAATTGAGAATTGAGAATTACATCGTGATGTAGGGGGTTACTGCCTAATAACTGCCTTGTTCCAGCAGCCGCTTGAAGCCGGCAGGAACCGGCTTCTTAGGTGCCTTCGGGCCTGCTACATACGGTACAAAATGAACATCAATTTCTACAGATTTATTAGTTCAGCTAATTTTATAAGGAAAACTATAACAACTTATGTATTAGCTAATATTGTTGAGTCGGGATCAAATGCGGTAGCCTCGAGGGGTATAGTAATCAAATATTTGCCGGGACGACCGTCGCACATTCCTCGACATGTTTACTAGTATTATGAGATATATTATTAGAGAAATAAATGTAATTTTCATTGAGAATGTTGTCGGATAGAGTCTGGTATTTTGTTTTGAGTAACAGATCACTAATTAAGAAGTTGTATTAAGGGGAAAACGCCAGGGTAGCTAGGGCTGTCCACCAGTGGTGCCTCAGGGGATTTTATTTTAAAGTTTGTGTCTCTGTGCACCACCCGGATGACAGTGAACATTATTTTTTTAAATTGTGTCACTGTCCACCACTGGTGGACACTGGGAATCATCGACTTGTATACACTTAGCATGAACGAATTTAATTGATACCCTTTATCATAGATAAAGGGTTTTCTCAGCAAGTCTTTGTCGCACGTAATCCGTTTTACGGCACAAGGTGAAGTGAGGGAGACAAGATCTCGTGGCTGCAGGCGGGCACATCGCTCAATGGTATAGAATTACAAAAGCGACAACTTTAGTACCAAACGTCTACAGCCACGGTATCTGCTTGCATAAAGTGTAGATATAAACATTATACAGAGTGAAAGGGAAGTGCAATACCTAACCCAAAATTGATGAAAGAGAAGACTTTTTTTTTTACTGCAAACGAAATTTTTTTATGAACAGACGCCAGCACATCAACCTACCCGATACTGTCAAATTTTCCCAATCAACCTTCAACTTAACGTCATAGCGATAAACTTGAAATCTATTTTAAAATTTTTATAGATTTGTAGTAGCTTGATGTGCTGGCGTCTATACTAAGTACTGAATACGTGGTAACCGTTTGTTCTTCGATGCCCCTTCCACCTTTTATAACGCCTGTAAATCTCGGTAGGTTAGGCAGAAGTGTAGATACCTAAAGTACACCCACATTTCCTCAGTTATTTTGTGTCCTTCACCACACAATCCTCGCCATTGAAAACTTCATGAAAATCAATTTTGAGTACGCAAAAAAATTGTCATAAATAGTCACCAGGGTTAAAAAAAATAGTCGCATCATGATTCCGAAGTTATGTTTGTGAGGATTGTGGGGTGAACATCTCCACACAATCCTCACCTTAGTGCGTGAGTATGTGAGTATCGCCTTGGTTTCAATTCCAAAATATAGTCAACAAACAGTCGTAAGGCTATGCCAAATCTGGAAAATAGTCATTAAGGGATTCCAGAGATATGTATAAAGGTGTCTTGGTGAGGATTACGTGGTGAATATTGCTCGGGTTGGAGTGTAGCCTTATAGGGGCGCTATGGAGCGAGGACTATTAAAAAATTTCGGATTTGTTTTTGTGACGTTTTCGCAATTATTTCGAAAACGGTGCGTCTTAGGCAAAAAATGACCAAAATTCTCCCCCCCGTGTCACCCCCACCAAGCAGCATCCCAACATTAGTTAGTGGAAACGAAACCATTTTTTTCATCATCATGTCATCAACATAGACCAAGAAGAAAAAATACGTCCATTGCCAAGTTAAAATGATGAACTTACCTAGTGGCCAAAATAAAAATTCGTTGAAAATAAAAATTCGTTGAATGTCTCTACGAGTACGAGTAGCGGCATAAACCAAATACAAGAACACAATACGCTGCGGCCGGTATTTTATGGCTCTTATATAATTCAATAATTCAATTTATAATAAAATGATTATTATTATTATTATAATTGAGGAACCATCACGCGACGTCGCGTGATGTGACAATTTAATGCGAGGAAAACAACCAAATCACTAAACCGATTTTGATGAAATCTATGGGACCAAACGGAAAGTATATCCTTTCACATGAAAAAAACATTTTTCAAATCGGTTTACAAATGACGGAGTTATGAGGTAACAAACATAACAAAAAAAAATAACAAAAACCCCCGAATTGAGAACCTCCTCCTTCTTGAAGAAAGTCGGTTAAAAAGATGGCACACTTCAAAACTCCATCCTAAATACCTAACAGTCTATCTTAAAAAAAAATGCTATGAAAATTCGTTCAGGGGCAGTAATATCTACAATACGAAATACTGGGCTATCTTGACTTTACTTCAATATTGAGTTCCATCATCGAACAACGGAGGTTTTTTTTTTACTTGTTTGACCACCGAACATCGAACTAGAGAGAATTATAACTTGATTGTTAAGTAATAGGTTCCTCTCAAAATATCTTTTACTGTCAATAGAGTTTGATCAGAAGTCAGTATATAATAGATGGTTAAAAAAAAAACTAACCTTTTTCATCGCTATATTAATGATTTTATCAATTCCCGTTGACCCCACCAGTGGAGCCACGGGCGGTGGGGTCAACGGGAATACACCTATCAAGGGAAGAAAGAAAAGAAGGCAGCGGGGGTGCATAGGTATCGCAAAAAACACTGCGCATCGTTCTTCTAACCGGATGAGTTATTGTAAAAATAGGTCGTTCTATGCAGTTGGTCGCGTAAACGGAAGTCGTACTAATGATAGGATATGTTTTCAGTATAAAACCTTACTTGTGTTTGCATGTTCGTTGCTATAAACGAAGTCGTAATAGGCGGATACCACTAAATATATAAATTGAGTCGCTAGATTTCATAATCAGCCAAGTCCAAAAAGGTCGTTTAACTGTAAAGCGATTTTTTTGTTTTATTATAATTACTAGCGGTATATGGTGGCTTTGTCCCTCTTTGACTGTTCCTTACTACATATACTCTATCCATGTCTAACACTTCACCTGTGTAAATAAATCAGCTAGCACATAAAAAAGCATTTTTGAGTGGATACTTGGCTTATTCTGAAAAAATAGAAGTACTGGACTTGGTTTAGTTTGATGTAATGATTTAGAGGGGGCCGGACTATGGACTGAGTACCTAAAGAAGGATTAGTAGGTATACCGAATATTACATGAAACAGGAAAAAAAACAACTTTATCGCATTAATCATAAAACTTTAATAGTAATTATCGAAAAGTTTAATTTCTGTTAATAATAATTTTGATGCTTATTTTAGTTTTTAAGTTTGACAATTACACAATGACATAGGTACCTACGTTGAAAGGTAAATTATTATACAAAATCTAATACTTCTTCGATTTCATGTTCACAACACTCATCATTGTCTCGGATTTCAAGGTACCTATGATCCCTAGCAAGAACGTTTTTGTAAAATATCAACTCCTCCATGTTAGCCCAGTCAGAGCCATAATGTTTCAACTCATTGACTGCAATTCCCAACTGAACTTGTTCTGGAATCATTTGCGTGAAACTTGTGGTGGGGCGTAGTATGCTTTTGGGTACCCCCGTGTCGCTTTGGTACGAAAGCTCGCCTCTTGCCAAAATGTTGTGTGTTCTTTTCCCTCTTCTCAAAATTACCCTTTTCACTTTACTTATTTGAAAGTGCCATTTGCTGGCAGGCTTGACCGTTTCTCCCACTGCAGAACGGTAATCATAAACTGGTACTTCTGTTCCTAATTTATGAACAGTTGCGTGTGCCGCTATTATAGCCTCATATTCGTTTGGATCCACTATTGTTTCCAGTTTACGTATTTGGACTTCTGTCAGTGCAAAAATACGGTCAGCTGGCAGAAATGAATGTCCAGTTACTGGAAATATAATTTATATCTACAATTATTGTAGATATAACTGCCCCTGAACGAATTTTCATAGCTTTTTTAATTTATGTTAAACTGTAAGGATGGAGTTTGGAAGTAGCCATCTTTTTAAACATTTTTTTTTTTATATACTTCTCTTTGCTTTAGGACGTGGGTGAATTTTGATCCTTATTCTTTCTTTAATAAATTTTCAATTTAATCGCTAAAGCTTTAGGTTCAAGCTTTAAGTCTCGAATAAATTAGACCAAAATGAGAAAACGTAGCCACCGTAGTAGGAACAGACGCTGAAGCTACCCGAAACTGTAAAATTTTCCGGTCTCATTCATTAAAGTCTTTTCTTTAGAACCACAGATCAAGGTAATTGAAAGAATACCTAACTTCATAGTATTTACTTCGTATCAAGTCTCGATCCTAAATAAGGTTCGTTCCACGGCTGTCCAGTAGTTTCAACAACGTCGTGGAACTTCTATTCTGTTTGACATTTTCCTACGTTTTAAAAAAAGTTCAGCTTAGTAGAGCTGCCTCATCCCGCCGATCACCTCTGTGGAAGTCTGTTTCTAATTCTCTATGGGCCATGTTTATCTGCCACGACTATATAACTGTACAATAATCTTTAGACGCGTGACCAACATCGGAACTAACGCCGCATTATGATTTTTCACGAAACTATTTCACAAAGACTGTAATGGAGGACTCCATGAGAAGACTATCAGCGCGCCTCTGTCAACATTATTCGAACCCCAAACCTTCTTGCAGCTCTGTAATGTACTGACGTGCACTTTCAATTCGTCTGAAAACCGTAAAAGAAATTCACTTAAGGTAAGTAGTCTCCTAACTGTGTCGATGTGTGCTGATTGATAAATATTCGATTTGCTTGCACCTTCGCTAGTGCATTCAGTTGCGAAATAGTAATTGTGTATCCCGCCATTTTGTTATTTCGAGCACGTATCAGTTCACCGGGAGAAATAGGAGGGCGTGGTAGCACTATGGAGAATTTTCTAGGTTTTCGAGCTCGAAAATGGATTAAAAATATTCCAGCTAAGATTTTCTTGGTGAATACCACAGAGTCTGGATAAGAGCCCTGTTAGGTGCAAAAAAGCACTAAGAAATTTTGAAATACTTATTTTTGACATAATATTTTTAATGTTACAGCACCATGTTGAGATGAGGGCCTTTTGGCCCCGTACATGACCAATTTTGGTTTGATTTTATTTTTATTTTATTCTTATGTTTACTTTTTTTATAAATTACAATTATGTTTTAATGTTAATTTAACCATTTTTGTTTTATCCTGTGCGAGCCAAGTAAATACTTTTTCTTTCTTTCTAAAACTGTGACTACACCTTATCCAGTGATATTATTGCATTGTTTTAGTATACAGAATTATTTCATAATTTAATTCAGTAATATTAATTAAATAAATCAAAACAGAGAACCTTTGCCGGAACGCCCGTACCGATTTGTTCCGACTTCCGGTACCTCGGGTCGCTTGTGCAAGGAGATGGCGAAGTAGACCGGGACGTACGCACCGGATCAACTCAGGATGGATGAAATGGCGACAGGTCACTGCAACAACTTGCGACCCATGATTCCCCTTTTTTTTTCGGATGGAATATCATGAAATGACTCCTTCCGCTCTGGGCGGAGCAGGAGGGAGTGTCTGAATTTTACTGACTAAAACCCATCCATGTTCCTTCATCGCCTTTTGTGTTCCAGGGCCGCGGTATCTCTTTGGAACAGTCCCGCAGCCCCGGCAGGCATCGGCCCTTGCGGACCCCTTCCTGTTGCTGACATCTCTTTGAGGCGCGCGTGGAACACGAACGCGCCGTCGACACGGCCTGTCGTCATAAGCCGGATGGACGGCGAGCTAGCCCATAGCTAACCGTCCACAGGCCCAGGTCCGACGCCTGGTGCGTCTCCCGCGGATGCACCTCAAATTAAAGGGAAAATATACAAATCCGGGATTAGACCTGTCGTACTGCATGGATCAGAATGCTGCGCTGTGAAAAAGATGGACGAAAAACGATTGCATGTAGCGGAGATGAGAATGTTGAGATGGATGTGTGGTGTGACAAGAATGGATAAAGTAAGGAAGTAAATGAGAGGGAGTTTGAAAGTGGCGCCTGTTTCAGAAAAATTGAAAGGAAAACGTTTTGTTTGGTGTGAACATGTAATGAGGAGGGATGAAACGCATGTGACTATAAGAGTGATGGACATGAATTTTGATGGATGGAGAGGGAGAGGAAGGCCAAAGAAAAGATGGATGGATTGTGTGAGGAATGATATGAAAGTGAAAGGAGTAATTGATGCCGTGACGTCTGACAGGGGAGAATGGAAGAAGAACACGTGCTGCGCCGACCCCGAGTAGAATGGGACAAGGACAGGGAGATGATGATGAAATCAAAACGTATAAATATTTGACCTCCATTTGCGACATTGTCTTTCAAAAGGCGGGCCTCTTAGGTAATTGTTTCTGCAACTAAATGATGTTCATATTTTTAATTTATACTTGAATATTGTTATTTAATTTACATCAAGGACAATCAAAGTAGACTTTTAATATTGTTTGCTGACTCATTTAAATGATGTCGCGAGTACTAAGTATCAGGTCAGGGTCACTTAAATTCTGATATTGATCGCATGGTAATCTGTTTAGGCGCGCCCGATGACATGGATTTACGTCTATCTAGTAAGTACCCATCTTTAATCATTTTATTGACCCTCACCTACTTATCAACTAAGCTTATCTATTATTTAAATTTTCGGTGGCATGGGTCGCGGGTCTGTCTATCTAAAGGGCGGCTGCAAAGCAAGGGGTCCTTGGTTCGATGCCTGGGTCGGGCAAAGTGGAATAACTCTAAATCAAAATATTTTAATTCACATGGGCCTACATGGGCACTTTAAAACGTCGAAAAACCGGTGTACGCTTCGTGTTATTCGTTTCCAGTGTGAAAAAAAATGTGTATGGGAATAATATTCTAAATGTCTGTAGACTGTTACCTTTTCTCGTTTTAAAGACTGAACGGACTTATAAATGTTTGGCACATGCATAGACCATGACGTGAGTTATGTTACATTGAGATAATTTTTATCCTGTTATTAGGTACGTCAAACTCAAAGTATTTATTTCAAATAGGCGTGACAGGCACTTTTACATTGTCAAAAATAAGCTAGGTACCTACAGTCCAGTCACAGGCATAATAACTGTGAATGGACTGTAGTTGCCCAATTCAAAATCGAAGAGTTCATAGAAGAATGGGTAAGAAACTCCATGGACATTCTTTTCAAATCACATTGGATATTACATAGTCCTGGGTACAGAATTGTTGTTTCTCTATGTGAGCACAATAGAGAAATAGAAAAGAAAAAATAACAATAAAAATCTTAAAATTAAAAATTTGGATAAGCCCTATTATACTTAAATAAGTCTACATGATACTCACATTTACAAAAAATTAACAAATGCTTCTATTAAAAGGTGTAACAAGACCCTTAACGAAGCCGAAAGGCACTTGTTCTCCCCGTAATCGCGATCTTTATTTTGTTCTAGACCACACTTGGGAACCTTCTAGTTACGGAGATATTGGGGGTCAAAGTTCCAACTTGTTCACAAGTTTTTTTTATAAGATTTTCCCGTGGAGGTGTTTACTTTAAACACCTCCACGACCCCCATACTATTCAATCCATCCATCAGCACTATGTTTTGAGTGCGTTACATCGAGTCCTACCGTAAAACATGAATTTTCACCCCAAACAAAAAAGTCGTTTCCCAGCAAATTTTTGGCGGCGTTGCCACTTTGTATGGCAACCCTAAACCTTTAGCCAAGGTAAAAACCAGCGCTTGGGTATTGAAAAGAAAAAAGAGAAAGAACTAGAGGGAAAGCATCTCTTCCAAGCATGAGTTCGTGAGCCCAAGTGTCCTGTGGAGCAGTACCAGCACTGAGCATAAAGTCAAGCATTTTTACCAACGATATAGTCACAATATTATAGTCTTCCAACTTATAAAACTCGCTTATACAGCGTGTAACAGAAAGGGTATAATCATATGGAATACTGTGGTACGGACCATCAAACTGAACAACTTTCTCTATGGGACCACCATCGAAATCGTAAAAAAATAATCAGCTGTCCTATACATTTGGGTCGAGTAGGTATTGAAATTTTGTATAGAACAGCTGATTATTTTTTTACGATTTCGATGGTGGTCCCATAAAGTTGATCAGTTTGATGGTCCGTACCACAGTATTCCATATCATTACACCCTTTCTGTTACACACTGTGTGGTGTGCGTTTTGGGCATGTTTTAAATTTCTTCTCATTAATTTGTAAAATGTTAAGTGGTATTTTATTATAACACTAGCTGACCCGCGCAACTTCGTCTGCGTGCGTGCGTACATAAAAGAAAGAGAGGTTAGAGAGAGTGTGCGTCAACCTTAAAAGTTAGACATATGGCCATTGCGGATATTTTTTTAGAGCTTTTTAAGAGGGACAATTCCGACATACATGATAATTGCGTAACTTTAACCGTTCACGCACAACGGAAGCTCTCAAAAGGAGTAAATCCCTATTATATACTATTACCGATGGATAATCATCAAATGACCCCTCCCACTCTGGACGGAGCGGAAGGGAGTGTTAGACTTGTACTGACTAAAATCCATCCACGTTTCTTCTTTTGCCCTTTGCGTTCCAGGGCCGCCGTATCTCTTTCGAACAGTCCCGCAACCCTAGCTCTCGTCTCTATCTTTTGACCGTCGATGACAGTCATACTTCAGCAAGGCCTAAAGTTCTCATCAAGGTGCATGAAATGAGCCCAAACACGTTATTTTGCTGCAAACTCTTGAGGACTTCTTGCAAGTGCCTTCCGTCTCCATCGTCAGACCTTCGATGACGTCATACTCCAGCTAGATCTAAAGTTCTCATCAAGGTGCAGGAAATGAACCCAAACACGATTTCTCAATTTAAAAATCAAAAGATCATGCTTAACGGACTTCTCTGTAAAAAGTTATGCGTCGTCAGGTCATACATAAAATAAAAAAATATAGACGCGTTGAATTGAGAACCTCCTCTTTTTGTTTCGTTGGTTAAAAAACCAAGCTTCAGACATTTGACACGAGCGAGGGTCATTCTTTCACGGAAAACTTAACACCCCGATTCAGAAAATGGAGTGAAATTAATAGCGCCATCTATCGAGCACGAAATTAAGCCGCTAAAATATGCATGTAAAGCGATCGAACACACACTCTACAAGGTTATAGCGTCATGAAGACTAATCTAGAGTACTTTTTGCCATCGGACTTTTTTGTAAAGCTGGTCAACCGATTTAAAAGTTATCTTGTGAGCACATTTTTATTAATTAGTACCATTTTGGTGCAATGGATGTCGTTGCATGTATCTTACACAATGATGGTAAGTTCTTCTTGAACACTTATTCATAAATCTTTTGATATCCCAGCACTGATTACAATGAAACAAAAACTAAAACGTTCTCTAAGTTCCGCACAATATTTGTGCATTGAATCTAATCACATTGGTTTTCCCAACAACATGAACGCCCGCCTCGCAGCGCGCGCGGGTCATTATTTTGATGCGGAGTTATTTTAAAACTGTGATATCTCCTATGATATTCATCTAAATTGAATGATGTAAAGGGCAATTTCGGTCACAATTGAACGTTAAAGATGACTAACATATTTATTTTGATAAGGATTAATACTATGTTGTTAAAAATACCTTTGCAAATAAAGCAATATTTTTGACCAAATTTTTAAATCATAAAAATGGTTATTGTCAGTCAACCTTAAAAGATAGGCATGTGCTGTCGCGGACTTTTTTTTAGACATTTTTAAGAGGAATAATTCCCTCAAACATTATTTTTGTGCAACTTTAACCGTTTATCCAGCGCACGCAACGGAATCTCTCACAGATAATAAATTGTCCCCGTTTTTGCAACATTTTCCATTGATGCTCAGCTTCTATTGATTGTAGCGTGATGATATATAGCCTTCCTCGATATATAAGCTATCCAACACTAAAAGAATTTTTCAATTCGAACCAGAAGTTCCTCAGATTAGCGCGTTCAAACAAACAAACAAACTCTTCAGCTTTATAATATTAGTATAGATTTCGTTCACATTACAGTAAGATTATTTCCGACCTTCGCTCACGCTGCGGGCTTAAGCTAGTTTACCCATAAAATCATCCGCAAAACACCCGCTGATAAATTAGATTCATCGTTCCCTATTTTCATCCAATATTTCCACCTGGCTATCATGCAAAGCTCTTTATTTCTCCTAAATGGGATAAGCTTAGCCCGATCTCATTTATTTAAGCTCGTCAGTCCGAAATTATTCAATTTAATGTATAAATCCTACGTTTCCTCTCATTATTGCCAGTGTTAAGAATGCTGTATTACATAATTGTGCTTTTATAAAAATAATGGCTTTGAAACCCACGGGATTATTTGAAGGGTTTTTGTTTGTATTTGTTTTGATAACGTTACTGTGGAGTGTGGACGTGGACGTGGTGGTGTTGAATGTTAGTGCTCGAATGACGTTTTATACTTTACATATACATATACAATGTGTAACAGAATAAACGCACAACCTCTTAAGGGTTCATTGTACTCATCATTATGAACAACTTTTACTATGGGACCAATCCCAAAATCGCGAAAAAAAAAACAGCTGTTCAGTACATTTTGTCGAATTATGCGCACAGAAATGTATAGGGCAGTCGACTTTTTTTTCGTGATTTCAGTGTTGGTCCCATAGTGAAAGTTATTCATAATTATGAGTACAATGACCCGTGCGTTTATTCTGTTACACATTGTATATTCGCGCGTATCTTACATATATTCGCGCGTATCTTGTCACGAATTGGGTCCCGCCTGCTACTAAACTTAATGCACTAATTCACTTTTTGTGTTTTTGAAGTCAGTTTTATTTGATGTAAAAAAGTTTATTTTTTATTTTTTCTATTCTCAATCTTGTTTCGGTCTTTTTAGTGCATTACTTGTAAAATGTCTTTTTACAGTCAGGTTTTATAACACGTATTTTTACTAAAATACACGATTGTGGTCAAGGCATTCCTAATTGAAGATTTTAAGTAGCAATTAAGGATCAATTATTTTTGTACTTGGAGGATGAATGATTTTTAAATGTTTTTTGCTAATTTGAGGGACAATATTGTAAATCTAAGTATGTTTCTGAAGTTTACAAAGTTTTTGTGCGTAATAAAATAAACGTTTTATGAAGTTATTAGTACTTTAAAGTGTATATAAGACCTTACTCGCTAGTGGCGCCATCTGGTGAGCTCAAAAACGATAGCCCTCAATTCTAATTAGACTATGCCCAATCAATGTTGGTTACCCAACGCAGTTCCATAGTTTGATTAGTTACCACAACCTTACCTGGCCTGATTGACAGTATTCAGTTAATACATTAACGGCAATTATATTAGAGGTGGACAATTATTGGACATCCTAACGATGGGTTAACTGTTTACTCTTAGAATGTTATTATTCTAAGTGTTTACTATCCAATATTTGACGACCCGAATGGCGCAGCGGTAGTGAGGCTGCCTTACGTTCTTAGGGTCCCGGGTTCGAATCCCGGTAGGAGCAAATGTTTGTGTGATGAGCTTGGACATTTGTTTCCGAGTCATGGATGTTTATATGTATAATAAGTATGTATTTACAAACAAAAAGTATCTATGTAGTATTATTATATAGTCCAGCGATATTTATTTATTTATATTTATTAATAGTTTGTCGATTGTGGTAGATTTGGTTTAGCTTGTAATGGCTTGTTCAAAACGGTAAGGACAAATTTAATAGGGATGCGGCTCCGGACTTGAACAGATAGGTAATGTACTCATCATCGGCTTAGTTTCTTCCTAATTAGGTTAGGGTCAGCTTCCAGTCTAACCGGATGCAGCTGAATACCAGTACTTAACATGGAGCGACTGCCTATCTGACCTCCACAACCCAGTTAATACTAGGTAATACGATACAGTAAGACTGGTTGTCAGAGTGTCGGAACGACGGTCAAAGATCTACTAATGACAGTCGGGATCAACGGTTTAAGGTGCTTTCCGAGGCACGGAGGACACCCGGTATGTCAGGATGGTCACCCATCCACAGACCGACCTAGGAAAGCGTGGCTTAACCTTGAAGATCGAGCAATGCGGCTGCTAACCCGACGGTACACAGACGATGAGGGACGCAAGTTGTTTGACGGTCCCCTGAGGTCGTGAACCGGGTGTTAGTTGGATTGCGGCACAAGAGACTCGTACCTTAAGAGGTAAGAGTTCTGCCTACCCCAAGGAAGTGATACCGAAGGGGTCGGCCATCAAACGCGCGCTGTAGCCGGCACATTAAGCACAGTTCAACATAAACTCGAAAGCATCATTACCCCCGTTTGTGGCACAACCATTGTTTAGAAAACTCGATCTGTTTTCACCCAAGACATTTATCGAAAAGTTAAAATTTAATTAGCTTTCAAAACTCGATATCTACTAGGTGTAAACAAGCCCTTAACGAAGCCGTCAACCAAGCATTCTGTACATACATCAAACTAAGTAACTCTAAGCAAAAAATATTTTTGAAAAATAATAATAAATATAAATATTTTTATATAATATTTTTTTTTCTCAAAAATATTTTATAAACACACACACCTCAGTTACACAAACAGACACACATTATTATACTTACACGGTAAACCATATCTTAGCATAATTCCTAGAATAGATACAACTTTCATGTCTACTTTTGACTTTAACTACGTCATGGGTTGGCGCTGTTTGCCAAGATACAGGATCTGAACTAGTTCGGCGTCAGAGGATTCCATGTTAAAATCTATACTAATATAATTAAGAGGTAAAATTTGCTTGTAAGTTTGTATGTAGGGGTAATCTCTGGATCTACTGAACCGACTTTGAAATTTTTTTCACTAATAGGAAACTACATTATCCCTCAGTGCTATATGCTATATTTACAACGTGCCCGTGGAATAATTAACGACCAAAACGCGAGCGAAGCCGCGAGCAACAGCTAGTCTTGAATACAAAGCCTAATTAATATATTACTCTATGTAATATGTTATTGTATAGATGGATTAAAGTTATATATTATTAAAGTATCTTTTCTGACCACACAATGGATTCTTTGGCTTAATTTTTAACACCATGCAAGGTGCGAATGAGATGAGAAACACCAAAACGCCGTAGTAGCCGCATCCAGAATCAGATAATCATGTCCTAACAGCACTCGACGAGACTTTGTCATGTAAACGAGCGATTTTACGACTATGATGATTTCACGACCGCGGCCCGAGATGTTCCCGACATTTCGGGGTTAACAAGTGCTAGAACACCACAGTGACAGTGGAAAATTAAAGAAATAAACGTGTTGCGCCGATCCCAAGTATTATAGGTCAAGGGCAGGAAGATCCAGGGTTTCGGGACTGTTCGAAAGAGATACCGCAGCCCTGGAACACAAAGGGCAAAGGAAGGAACATGGATGGGTTTTAGTCAGTAAAAGTCTGACACTCCCTCCTGCTCAGCCCAGAGCGGGAGGGGTTATTTGATGATTTCCCATCGGTAAAAAAAAAAGGGCTGGAAGATGGCTGGCCAAAGGTCGCTCCCATAACTTTACTCTTTTTCCTTTTCGAGCACCAGCCAATCTCCCACAAACGCCTGAAGGTCATCCGCAGCGTTTGCTAGGCCTTCTTCAGCGACAACGCCCGTTTTCTGGCACCCACTGCGTCACAAATCTGGGCCATCTGTCTCGAGCCCGATACACTTTGCCCAAATGTCAGTCCCAATTCCACTTCAGCCTAGCAGGCTTATTGCCAACAACCGCATTACATATATTCTGTATACCCAGTTGTATTACTCTACTCGAGCGTTAGTATGATACATCGAGACTTGACTTTCGGATGGATTGATCAGTGATATTGGCTTTTTCAGGAGGTTGCCGGAGGAGCTCGTGGCAAAATAATAACAGTCGCTCGGATCGATCTTTAGGTTAAACCGTGCTTGCCTAGGTTGGTCTGTGGATTGGTGACCGCCCATTACATACAGAGTTTCCTCCGTGCCTAGGAAAGCACGTTAAACCGTTGGTCCCGGCTGTCATTTGTAGATCTTTGACAGTCGTTACAGGTAGTTAGTTACCCAGAAAAGTCTATAGAGGTGTTGTCGTGTGTGTTGGGTAGGCAGAAGAGTTAATAAAAGTCACTGCCTAAGTACTTACAGTTATATTGAAAAAGTCCACACGCACAACACAATATAGAAGAAGGAGAACAGAGATGATAGGTTACAGTCACAATAGTCACAAACACGAATAACAGTTTAGCAGACCAAACACGGAAACGATTCCTTCGAGGTAGCACAGAATATCTCATGCGCGCGCGTCGTTGCGAGGCTCGTACCGACTGAAGGTCACGGGGAGGGCGTCAATGATCGCGCGCTGCTCCCACCTCACTCGCTCGCTACACGTCACGATGACGTAGCTCGGCCGCGGTGCGATTCCACTAAACAATGTCCCGGCATCATCCGACATTATATTGATGTTGGCAATATAAGATGCCGGCGATGTGTAATTAGTGTTATTATAAATACATGTAAATAAATCTGTTTGTTTGTTTATGTGTTGAGTTGTGTAACAATACAATACGAATAAATAAACTGAATATTAGGTGTATACCCTACACCACCCCCCTCCAGAGACCGTCAAGGGCGATAAAAATCTGGAAACTTGACCCGACGCCCAGAACGAGTAGTATACTCAGTTTTGTCGCCGGATGGAGTATCTTCATGGGGGTCTGCTTTGTCGGCCAATATGTAGGCTGGTTTTAGGCGGTCAATTGTGACCGTGACCTCTTTGCCCTTAAATAAAATTTTAAAAACTTTGTCACCCCTTTGCAGAACTTTGTGAGGACCTGTGTAGGCTGCTTGCAGTGAGCCACGTAATGCGTCCTCACGAAGGAACACGTGATCAGTGGTCTGCAGATCCTTAAATATAAAAATGCTCGCTTTGTTGTGACGGGAAGCTGGAGTTGGCTGCAAGCTGTGAGCAAACTTGCGGATGCGCGCAGCAAAGTCCGTGATGTCGGTTGTACCGTCATCACTGGGAGTAAAAAATTCACCTGGGAGCCTTAGCGGTTCGCCGTAAACTAGTTCGGCGGAAGACGCTTGGACATCCTTTTTGAATGCGCTCCTTATACCAAGCAATACCCACGGCAGGGACTCTGTCCACTTTTCATTGGCATGGCACGTGATGGACGCCTTGAGTTGCCTGTGAAATCGCTCCACCATGCCATTACACGCTGGATGGTATGCCGTTGTCCGTTTGTGCTGAAAACCAGCAATCTTGGACAATTGTTCGAACAGAGCCGACTCAAACTGACGGCCTCTGTCCGTAACAATGTCAGTTGGACAGCCAAACCGGGCAATCCATCCAGACAGCAATGCCTTAGCTACTGTCTCGGCAGTAATGTCGACAATAGGTACGACCTCTGGCCACCTAGTAAAACGGTCGACTGCTGTCAGACAGTACCTGAAGCCTTGTGAAATTGGGAGCGGGCCCACAAGGTCAATGTGGATCGTGGTGAACCTGGCGCGTGGGAGGTGATATGCTCCTAAAGGCGCAGATACATGGCGGCTCACTTTTGCCCGCTGGCATGCTAGGCAAGCTCGCGCCCACTCCCTGCAGTCCTTCCTGACGCCTGGCCAAACGAAACGCTCTGCGATTAATTTAGCAGTCGCTGAGACGCCTGGGTGACTGAGGGAGTGCAAGCTGTCAAATGCTTGCTTCCGCAGCATTTTAGGCACAAATGGTCTGGGAGACGCTGTACTGACGTCGCAGTACACGGACGTACGCTCCCCTGGGACCTGCACCTTCTCAAGCACCAGTGAAGACCCTTCCTGAAGAAGCTTCTTCAGTTCTGGATCTGATGCTTGAGAGTCTGCGAGGGTGCTGAGGCTGACCGGCACCTGTAATTCCTCCACGCGAGATAAGGGATCGGCGACGACATTATCCTTGCCAGCAATGTGCCTTATGTCGGTGGTGAATTGAGCTATGAAGTCGAGGTACCGGAATTGCCTAGGCGAGCAGTTTTTCTTCCTCTCGTGGAATGCGAAACTGATCGGCTTGTGGTCCGTGTACACGACGAAGTGCCTAGCCTCCAGCATGTGGCGAAAGTATTTGATGGCCTCGTAAATGGCCAGCAGCTCCCTGTCATAGGGAGAATACTTTACTTGCGAAGGGCCAAGCTTCCGGGAAAAGAAAGCTAATGGCTGCCAGCCGTCTTCGCTAAGCTGCTGTAATACCGCGCCGATTGCAGTATCCGACGCATCGGTAACCAATGCGAGTTTGGCATTGCAATCGGGGTGTGCTAATAAAGCAGCCTTAGCTAGGCTTTCCTTGCAGTCCTCGAATGCTTGTAAAGTACTCTCCGCCAGACATATGGGGTGCGAGCCCTTTACGTTGCCAATCAAAAGGTTATGAAGTGGCGCCTGTATCTGTGCTGCGTGGGGCATGAAACGCCTATAAAAGTTGATCATGCCCAGAAACCGGCGCAACTGACGAACGTCCTTTGGTTGTGGGAACTTCTTAATGGCCTCGACCTTGGCGTCAAGTGGTTTTGTGCCCTTTTCGGAGATATGGTAACCCAAGAAGGTTACCTCCGGGACACCGAAAACACACTTGGACGTGTTAACCAACATGCCGAAGTCTTTCAACCTGCTGAAAATAACTCGAAGATGCTCCTCGTGCTCTGCTTCAGACCTTGAAAAAATCAAAAAATCGTCTAGGTAGCAGTAACAGAAATCTAATCCTCTGGTCATCTCATCGACAAAACGTTGAAATGTCTGGCCTGCGTTACGTAGACCAAACGTCATGTACGGGAATTCGTACAAGCCGAACGGTGTGGTGATGGCGGTCTTCGGAATGTCGTCCGGGCTGACAGGAAACTGATTGTAGGCTTTCACGAGGTCGATAGTGCTGAATATTCGACAGCCTGCAATGCTATGTGAAAAATCGTGTATGTGCCTAATTGGATACCTGTCAGGGACTGTTCGGGCGTTAAGCATGCGGTAATCTCCGCAAGGTCGCCAACCGTTGTCCTTTTTAGGGGCTAGATGGAGTGGAGATGACCAGGGACTCTCCGAGGGTCGGGCAGTTCCATTGGCCAGCATCAGCTGGAACTCCTGCTGAGCAATTTTTAATTTGTCTGGCGCTAATCGCCGAAACGATGAAGATACTGGCGGGCCTGGGGTCGTGCGGATATGGTGTACCGTGTTATGTGGTGTGGTGCGTAGTGTTCCGGCAGGTCGGGTGATGTCGGGAAAGCTGTCGAGGATTCTGTGGTACCTCGAGTCGCCAGAAGACACCTTTACAGAAAATAAAGACGAGTCTGAGTGATTCGAGGCTATACAAAAAATATTGGTACTACTATCTATTAACCGTTGATTCTTACAGTCAACGGCTAATGAGTAAAAACACAAAAAGTCTACACCTATGATAGGCTTTGTAACTTCAGCTACCACAAAACGCCACTTAAAGTCTCTACGAAGTCCTAAATTTAAGTTGAGTTCGAGAAAACCATATGTTGGAATGGGCGTCTCATTCGCGGCCACAAGTTGGTAGTTGGTGGGCGCACGGCGATCGCTGAGCAGACGACGAGGGTACACGCAGAGGTCGCTTCCTGTATCGACCAGGAACTGCGTGTTGGTTCTTCGGTCTGCGACGAATAGGCGACCAGTAGAGGCGGGGCAATCGTCTGTCGCCATCACCGACTGCCCGCGGCGTTTCCCTTTCTGTAGTCGCAGGGCTTGACGCAACGCTTGGCATTCTCCCCGTGCATGGAGTGATACCAGCACTGCGGGTGTTTCCGGTAACTGGAGTCTGAGCGGGTTGAGGAACGTTGGCGTGAGTGGCGTCGCGTGTCTCGATCACGGCTGTGGGAGCGATTACGCGACCGACTGTCACGCAGCTGCATCGTGAGGTCCTTCATCGCACTCTTCAGTTCTGCGATCTCGGCTGCCATCTCACTCACGGTGGGGCCGGCTGCTGAAGTTGAAGTGACGTGACTCGGTGCTACGATGTCCTGGACGCGGTCTGCCAGCTCAGCCAGCGCTTCCAGGGTGCTGTGCGTTTGGGATGCCAGCAAGGGCTGGATGCTGCTGGGGAGTCGGCTGCTCCAAATGGTGCGCACGAAGTCCTCTGGCACGTTTGGTCCGGCTAGACCTTGCAGGTGGCGAAGGAACTGTGACGGCTTCCGGTCTCCCAGATCCTCATGCATCAGCAGCTGCTTCACCTTCTTCTCCTGGGAGGCTGAGAGGCGCTTCACCAATTCGGTCTTCAATTTGCCATAGCGGTTAGTGATGGGAGGAGACATGATTATGTCCTTCACCTCCTTTGAAAATTGGGGGTCGAGATGACCGACCACAAAATTAAATTTCGTGACGTCATCCGTCACCCCGGCGTTATCAAATTGCGCCTCTATTTGAGCGAACCATAATTCGGGCTCTTCTGGCCAAAACGGTGGCAACTTCAACGGCGCACGGCAAATCTCGTGCGACGCCACAATGGAAACGCGCTTTGCCTTGCGCGGTCTCCGAGTGACGTTTTCCGCCGGCTGTGATGACGCGGTGTGCTCGGACTCACTATCACTCATTTTATTAGTGTTCAACTCGGGGTCACCAGTATGGAGGTGTTGTCGTGTGTGTTGGGTAGGCAGAAGAGTTAATAAAAGTCACTGCCTAAGTACTTACAGTTATATTGAAAAAGTCCACACGCACAACACAATATAGAAGAAGGAGAACAGAGATGATAGGTTACAGTCACAATAGTCACAAACACGAATAACAGTTTAGCAGACCAAACACGGAAACGATTCCTTCGAGGTAGCACAGAATATCTCATGCGCGCGCGTCGTTGCGAGGCTCGTACCGACTGAAGGTCACGGGGAGGGCGTCAATGATCGCGCGCTGCTCCCACCTCACTCGCTCGCTACACGTCACGATGACGTAGCTCGGCCGCGGTGCGATTCCACTAAACAATGTCCCGGCATCATCCGACATTATATTGATGTTGGCAATATAAGATGCCGGCGATGTGTAATTAGTGTTATTATAAATACATGTAAATAAATCTGTTTGTTTGTTTATGTGTTGAGTTGTGTAACAATACAATACGAATAAATAAACTGAATATTAGGTGTATACCCTACAAGTCTGACAACTAGTTTTACCAAGGGGTATCGTATTACCCAGTACTAACTGGGTTGTGGAGGTCAGATAGGCAGTCGCTCCATGTAAAATACTGGTATTTAGCTGCATCCGGTTAGAATGGAAGCCGACCCCACATAGTTGGGAAAAGGCTTGGCAGATGATGATGCCGGTTAGAGGCAATAGACCGTCCGGTATACACCTCTGTTTAATTCTTCAAAAAATACTTATAATCAGCATCTGCCCATCGTCGAAGAAAATATCACCCCGAGGCACTTGTTCTTTCTTCTTTATCGTGTGGTTAGTGTCTAACCTGGTGTCAGAGTTTTTATGCCACTCATGGGCCTCTCACTTGGCTTTACATGTCGTCGAGAAATATTTCTCAGGCATGCTGGTTTCTTCACGTTGTTTTCCTTCAAGGCTATAGCTTCCCGTCAGCGAAAGATTTTTTTACATCGGTTGAGCAGTTTCGGAAATTACCTGCTACATATGAACTTACAAACGACCTCTCTATGACACTACGTATAGATTTTATTTATAAAGTAGGGTAGCTCATTCCTTGAAATATGGACAGAACTCTACCAAGAAAAAATCTATCGATAAAAACGTTACACTTCAACTGAATAACAAAAGGTTATTTCAGACAGTATTGTAATTACTCGTGCTCGGCTCATCACCATTACAGTGCGGCTGGGTGGCTAAGGGCCAGCCCGTTAGCCACCCACCACCCTGGCGGTGTGATTATCATCACAAAGCCAGACTAATGGTAATCCCAAGCAGAGCCATCGATACAGTCGTTATATTATTTTAATGACTATCAGGTTTTTGTAACCTTTTCTAACTTTTCCAACGTTTGTAGGCAGAGGGACCTTACTACGACGTCTTAAAGCAAGAGTAATTCCAGTGTGGGAAAGAGACAGAGCTATACAGGTTTCTAGCGCCATCTCTTTCCTACACTGGAATTACTCCTGCTTTAAGACGTCACGGTAGGCCACCAGGTTGTAGGTCCTACTCTTTTGTATTGCAGTACCTACCTTAATTGCGTCACAAACTCGTTGATCCCAAAACTTATTTGCCCCCCTAATTCGGAGCAAATAGGCTGCGACACACGAGTGATCCTATAAGGGTTCTATTATTAAATAAAACAAGTTGCTTCAACGGTGGCTACCAGAGAATTATATTTTTACTACATTCAGTGTTACCAACTTATTTGTGTAAAAGACACAGATTATTAAGAATCATTCATTTGATGTATAGACTATTAATTTTAACAGGTTCCGTTTTTTAATTTGGACGTACGGAACTTTAACATCAAATCATCAGAGCTACGGGATTCTAGGTGTGTCAATTCATTAAAATCAAATGTAATCAATCGTAGCGCAATGTTTGTCGAAACATTCGTAATTTATTAGGTCATGAAGCGGACATGGCTGCAATTTGGTGTCTACTTCTACGTACTAGGTCGAAGTCGACAAGGCGTCCAGCCACACCGTGACACCGATAATCGGCTGAAATTTGCGCAGACATCTAAAGTAAGGCATTTCTAAGATTTCTGTGCAGACTACAGCCGATGCAGGAGAGGTTTCACAACCGTAATATATAGGTAATTAGGTACTGAAGCGAGCAGCGAGTAGGTTTCACATCACTAATTTAAGTGGATTGATACTTAATCATCCATAATTAGTAAGGGACTCTATACATCTAGTTGACTTTCATGATTCGTTCGGTCATTTTACCGAGAGACTGGTCCGAAAATATGACAACCAGTCTTACCAAGGGGTTTCGTATTACCCAGTACTAACTGGGTTGTAGAGTTCAGATAGGCAGTCGCTCCACGTAAAATACTGGTATTCAGCTGCATCCGGTTAGACTGGAAGCCCAACATATGTTCTCAGACTAGACAGATGATGATGTTGATGATGATTATATTCCCAACACGCGTGTTACCTGAGCGAGTAGTTCGTCACCAAGTAGTGAATCGTTGACCTCGTGCGAGTTCCATTTACCCACGATCACCAATCTACCAAATGAAGCAATCGATTACAATTTATTCAGTATTTCAGTTATGCAATTAGACAGGGTAATTACAGCCCGTATCTATTGTCACTCAGTAATAAATATAGACAATTAGACACACATAGATAACACCATAAATAAAATAAAACTTTGTACATCAAAACATTTTAATGGCACTTACGGAATTGTGATTCACAAAAATCTTAGTTTTGGTCCTTACATGGTAATATTTCGTTAGCAATAATTAAATAACATCTGAAGAGAAATAACTTGTGATAGAAATAGTAAGAAAAAGAGATACAAAAATAAAGTAAACACAACAGAAAAGTGCAATTTTCTACGTGAATACAATTTCACAAAACTATCTAGAAGAATATTTGGTATTAAACTGTAGTACATAGTAAAGCCATTTTTAAATACAAAGTCTATAAAAGTTGATCTCATGATTCAAGCTCCATATAGTACACTGCAGTTATTAAAAATTATGTCACTATTCATAGCGTCTGATCATGTCAATAGAAAGCGTAAAAATCCCTTGAATTATATTCTCCATTAACTTGAAGATGATCAGCCTTTATCATATCGGCAGCTTTTTCCCCAACCATAATGACTGGCGCATTAGTATTTCCGCTAGGAATCAAGGGAATGATTGAGGCATCGACTACTCTCAGTCCTGCAACATTATGGACCCTCAACATTTCATCTACTACACCATGATGTCCCATACTGCAAGTCCCCACACCATGAAGTAATGACGCTACAGTATTTTTCGCAAAACATTCCCAGTAGTCATCCGACCCCCACTCTAAGTCCTTGCATCCAGTCACGCTCAATCTAGCAATACTACCCTGAACCTTTCTAAAATATGTGGTGTTTATCAAATTATTCATATACTTCACTCCCTCTACAGTCACCTTTAAATCATAAGGGTCTCTAAAATACCCCAAATGAATGATGGGATCATCAAGAGGATCTGCACTTCTTAAACACACTTGACCTCTTGACAAAGGATGTAAAAGAACGACCATTACATTGTCTACTTCGTTAAACGCATTGGCTGCCCCTTGTGAGAAACAAAGCTCATCTTCCGAGTTAATTATGGTTTTACATGCAATGACTATGGCAGCAGAACCTCCAGCTCCAATGTATGTATTGAAAAATTGAAAGTGAGGTTGTAATTCCGAAAGGTCTGAAAAATTTGAGTGAACCCTAAAATGCCCACTTTGCACCGGAACAGGCAAAGTATCTAGTTGTGGAGCGGCTAATATATTTTGTGCTGCCGAGAGGATTCCACTTTCACCTTTATAAATCAACTGTATGAATTGGTGATCATGAAAATTTTTGCCAACTGGTAGATCTACCAATGTTTCTATACCAAATTTTGATAATTCTTCTACGGGACCTATACCTGACTGCATCAGAATTTTAGGACTGTTTATTGTACCAGCGGAAATTATGACCTCCTTGTCAGCATAAACATGGATTGTTTTCATATCAGACGTAGAAACACGAACGCCATATGCACGCAATGTATGATGATCAATTAAAACTTTAGTAACAGTGCAGTATTTTGCTATTTTAAGATTAGGCCTATCTTTAGCTGGTCTCAAGTACGCCTCCGCTGTGCTAGATCTTCTACCGTCAAATATAGTAAAATGAGGTCGAGCAGCGCCAATAATTTCAGGACCGTTGTTCTCCAGAACCCGCGGGATGCCAATTTCCTCGTAAGAATCTAATCTAATATTATCTATGGCAGCAGTTGACTCCAATGTTACTGGTCTGGATATTTTTACTGGACCATCTGCTGAATGAAGATAGGCATTTTGTGGGTTATCAAACAGCGCTGTATCTGTCATACCTTCCGACTTTTTAAAATAGGGAAGCACCGTATCCCAGTCCCACCCAGGTGCTATTCGGTTCCACTTTTCGTAATCCTCGGGTACTCCTCGGGAGTAAATAAGATAGTTGGTGGAAGAACAGCCCCCGAGCAGTTTCCCTCGAGGGTAGGGAATATATCCGCCAGGGTGTGCCTTGCCGATACCTTTATCGAACAGACCTTTGTAATTCCAATCATATTTCGTGCCTTGTAATGTTGGAAATAGTCCTGGAATCTGAAATATATCACAGTTTAGTCAGTAATTGTTTCCGAAAATAAACAAATAATAAAATCGGGCTAATAAAATCGTTATTTCATCAGCCCAATTTTATTATTTGTTTATTTTGTTTATTGAATATAAACCACACATAAGTAAAGCAATCCGTATGAAGGTTGCGGTTTTAAATACGTTTTATAGTTCGCTCGCAAGCGACTGTACAAGCTGGCCTATATTATTTGATTGTGTGGAAATCTTCATGGACGAATCGCATGTGACTTAAGAGTGGTGAATATTAATGTTGTTGAATGGAGAGGTAGAGGAAGACCAAGGAAACGATGGATGGATTGTTTGAGGAATGATACGAAAGAAAAAGGAGTAAATGATGCCATGACGTCTCACAGGGGAGAATGATAGCGTGACGGTTGACAGACAAGGATGAAAGAACAAAACTTGTAACGACGACCTTGAGTAACTTGGGACAAGGGCAGGAGGACGATAAGGATGTGGAAATCTTCATGGAAACCCAATCTTTCCTCCCACAAGCAAGGCCGAGAATTATGTCACAAATTGCGGGTTGTTGGATGTCGTGAAAATAGGTTCTAGGGCGGCTTTCTTGCTATCTTTTCCGTTATCATTGCATACTATACAGGCGCAATGGTCTGCGTAGTACACCAACGTTCTAAACAAACTTTGTGAAAAATTTACTCATGATCTCTGCTGTCAAAACGGTGAAGGAAAACTTCGTGAGGACTGGCATTTCCTAAAACCAAAAATTCGAAGATATGGGACATCTACCAACCCGCACCGGATCTGCGTGGTGGATATCGGTCCACTCTGTCTTACTGTACAAGTTATACTTACGACGCTGTTGGCTGGCGGGTCTCCTCCAGTCTCAATGAGGAGTACTTTGAAGTGCGGTATCTCCGACAGGCGTGCAGCAACCACAGAGCCGGCAGATCCACTGCCCGCTACTATAAAGTCAAACTTCTCACCATCTGTGACAAATTATCAAAAATCTTAATAATGGCGTTTTCTTTAGCTCAAATGGTCCGTCAGTGTCCTGTGTATGCAGTCTGTTTGGCTGAACCTTACTATTGCAGGTCAATATTAGGCCAAGAACAAAGTTTCATGTGAACTTTCATGGTACACTCACTTTAAACTGCCCAATATAACTATCACCCGCCCTATAAATGATTATGCTAGGAGAAAGGAACACACTTCGCCCTCAGACTGATATTTCACCGTTCAGTCCAGGGTCTAGTCCACCAGATTTGACGGGCACCCTAACTTTGACGGACCAAATAACAGCTCAGTCAACTCTGGGCTCGAGCCCAGGACATGCTCAGCAGTCAAGCTTGCGACCACTAACACCAACCGTACTGGATTACCATTTAGGTAAAATAGTGCATAACTAATAATATACTGGCATAATGAATGCCGAGGTTACATTTTCACGGTTGAATTACTTTTTCTTCCGGTACCTAGTATAGCAGTAGCAGGTACAGCCAGCAAAGTTCGCAATCGACCGCTTTTAAATTATTTATTTAATAATGAAGGTCTACCAACAGTTTCAGTCTACAACATATCCTGAGTACAAGTTCCAAAGTCTTGGCCTTACACAGTTGCCAGTTACTGGTCAATCAGCATTCACAAAAACAAGGATATCATAAACATAATATAAAATTAAAACGACTTGCTCTAGAAATAAAATACAACTAAAGTAAAAACTACACAATTAAACAAAAAATATTAGTACATGATCAATAAAAATGAGATCAAAACTGATATCATTACCAACAATAAAAACAAAGTAAGAAGTAGTAAAATAAAATATAAAAAAAAAACAAAACCGACTTCCAAAAAAACATATAAGTCTAAAATAACTTGTTTTTATTCTACCCTTATTAGTTGTAGTATACCACACAAATTCTTGTCATGAATTAATTTTTACATTGTAACTAGAAGTTAGTTAAAGTACTCGTCAAGACGAATCATACGAGCCCAAACTCGATGAGGTTTTGTCGTTTTATAACGGAGTTTCTATGGCCACCGTTGAGCTCCATCATCAGAAACTGGATACCATTTAGGACCAAAGTAATCGTCAAGACGAATCATACGAGCCCAAACTCGTTGGGATTGTGTTATTTTATTACGGACTACCTGTGACCACCTTCCAGCTTCATCATTTCAATTTTGTGATACATGGGGCTAGGGCGTTCATTAATTTTAATTCACCGGCTCAACTGCTCAATATTATTATGAGTATAATAGATGTTAATTAATATAACATAACAACAGCGCCACATATCAGCCTTTAATATTGTTTATTTTTTTTACATTTTTATGCGAGCGAAGCCGCGGGCAACAGCTAGTACTAACATAAAAACATAAGAAAACATTGTGTCATGATTTTCGGGAATCTTGTAAATAGATGTAATAATAATATATGTTATATATTTCTAAGATCATAGAGGTAAAACGCGGTTGACGATAACTTTGTACGTTCCAGAGTGGGGTGCAGTTCCGACATCCACGCGGGTGGAGCATCGGATAAGGTCTAAAGTTCTAGTTCAAAAAATATGAATGTAAAGTTATCTACCTGTAAGCTGGTAGTTGTCGGGCCATCCTGTCGGAAGAAGTGCCTGTGTCAATGTGAGGGCGCGAAGGAACCATTGAACCACTGATGTATACCGAAAAGACTGTACGACGTCATAGAATTCATTGACAACTTCATTCATGGGCATCATTTTTGAAAGAAGATTTTGTCATTCCTTCCTAACTAACTGATACTAGCTTTAATAAATCTTCAGGACTTCTGAATTACCAATCCGGATATCCGTTAATTTATCACTTAGGCCCGTTTATTGTACGTATTTTTGACAAAGATTTGATGACACTTATAACACAATAACTCTTTGATGAAAAGACTATATAGCTCACTGCCCGCTTAATATAAAATACCAACGCGACTACATTTTATGCTAACTAAATAGGCTTTATAGTACCGTACATTCTGGTGACCAGCTTTTCAAAGGACTATCGGATATCGGAATTACTCAGTTGCTTGCAGCAATGTAAACGCAAAACGACTGCGATACAGTCGCTATGCTGTCGCTGGCATTTTAAACGTAACCGCGATCTTTATCGCTACCATTGCATTTGAATTTGCGATGCTGTTGCGTTTCAGTCGCCCCCGAAATCCCTTGGTAAGACTGTTCGTCAGACTTTGAGGTTTCTTACTACCCGCAACGACTAACGGAGATCTCGAAATTACTGTCAGGACCTTATGGCGGAGGAGTACTAAAAACATAATTTCCACTTCCCTCCATATCAGCAGGAGACAGAACCAAACAAGCCCAATAGGCACAAAGAGAAGTTGACAACTGAGATAAGCTCTTGCCTAGTACCACGGATAAACATTGCCATTAATATTTATGGGTCCTAAATTGTGAGCTGCTAAATTTGATTGCAATAATAGGTGTGACAATAACAATAAACAAATTAGCTAGTCACCAATGCATGACCTCGGTAACGGTTATTTCGATCCGTGTGGCTATTAATTACCGAAAGTCAGACAACCAGTCTTACCAAGGCGTGTCGTATTACCCAGTACTAACTGAGTTATTGAGTCGTTCCCTGTAAAATACTGGTATTCAGCTGTATCGGGTTAGACTGCGAGCCGACTCCAACTTAGTTTCGAAAAGACTAGGCAGATGAGGCAGACGATGGTGGCTATGGCCTTCGTATTGTTCGTATTGTTTTCGTTTGTGGAATCATCAAATGACTCCTCCCGCTCTGAGCGGAGCAGGAGGGAGTGTCAGACTTTTACTGACTAAAACCCATCCATGTTCCTTCATCGCCCCCTGTGTTCCGGGGCCACGGTTTCGAAGATTCCCGCAGCCTCGGCAGGCATCGTCCCTTGCGGACCTTTTGCTGACATCTCTTTGAGGCGCGCGTGGAACACGAACCTGGCGCCTCTCTAGCCACTCCTCAAAGAGGGGACTTATCGCCACTATTGTGGCGTGCCCTGCACGGGGTTACGACAGTCGCTCTCTCCATGTCGCCATGAGATCGCGCCGGAGGTCTGTCTACTGAACGGCTATTTGCCGCGGCAGCGGAGTTTCCCCCCGGCGTAGTGCCTCCACGCGCCACTCGTGCAGGCGCGCGAGGACTATCGCCTCCAGATCCTATGGCGGCAATCCGGCAAGGAGGCTCGCCGCCTCGCCGCCGCCACCGACCTCTCCTACCGTCAATAAGGATCCCGGCGGTGGCGCATTCCGAAGCCCATGAAAACACATGGCCTCGGACTTGCTCATTTTATACAGGGTGTAACAGGACCCTTCACGAAGCTGTCAACCAAGCATTATGTACATCAAACTAAGTAACTTTACGCAAAAATTATTGCTGGGAAACGACTTTTTTTTAGGGGTGAAAAATCACGTTCTACGGTAGGACTCAATGTAAAGCACTCAAAACATTCTGCTGATGAATGGATTGAA
Source organism: Eugnorisma glareosa (assembly GCA_947578425.1). Classification (NCBI taxonomy): domain Eukaryota; kingdom Metazoa; phylum Arthropoda; class Insecta; order Lepidoptera; family Noctuidae; genus Eugnorisma; species Eugnorisma glareosa. The sequence continues at coordinate 8,215,005 of OX387960.1, read as the reverse complement.
TAGTACATTAAAAACATGCTATTAAAAAAACTTGTGAAAAAGTTGGAACTATGACCCCCAATATCTCCGTAACTAGCAGGTTCACAGGTATGGTCTAGAACAAAAAATAATCGCAATAACGGGGAGAACCAGTGCCTTTCGGCTTCGTTAAGGGTCTTGTTACACCCTTTATAGATAGTGCGATACTGTGACTTTGTGAAGTCATTAAGCCGTAACGAGTAGGACGTGCACGGCGGAGAGCGCAGAATGTGTGCATGATATAAATATAATTTATAGCATTTAGTAAAAATTAATGTACTATCTTTCTGCCAGTGAAAGACTTTTTTTTTGAGATTACCCCCTACATCCAAACTTACAAACAATTTTTACCTCTTTATAATATTAGTATAGATTATGATATTTAGGACAAACAATATGAGAATCTGAATTCACATATTTTGTGGTTCACCTACGATCCTCGAATGCAGTTCAAGGTAGCATTGGTGCTAACGATACAATTTATGTAAATATAAATTGTATCGTTCTTTTTATTATCTTAATTAGCCTAAATTTATAACTGTTACCCAACTTTTTCGACGTAGGCCACAATTTTTGACTTTGTAACTTAGTTTGGACTTAAGAGGTGAACATATCAAAAGTTCCCGCCCGTAGCCCTTGAGCCGGGGGGAGGTGGGCGTTTTAAGGTCCTATTTTTCGGTTTTTCGCTTATATTTTGGAAACTATGCATCCTAGCGACATGACTACTATTACTAACTGAAAGCTGATTTAATTTGCTACAAGCTTAACTCGGTCTAGTTTTTCGATATCCGCTTAAAAGTCTGTAATTTTGAAAAAAAAAATATTTTTGCCTCACATTTTTTGCTGTTTTTGACCGGAAAACTCTTCAACGATGCACCCAAAAAATAAATGCTGGCAAAAGGGTTGTAGAACATTACATTTTCTTCAATGATATATCTTACTTTACTATTTTATCTATTTTCCCTCAAATGTTAAAGCAATTTCAGTGTTGAGCGTGACCCCATTCAGGAAGTTCTGATCGTGGATACGGCTGTGGAAATGCTGGTGATTATGTGCTGCCTGAATGTCCTTCAACTTGACTCCGAAGATGAAGAAAAACACAACGAGGATCCTCTGACCGTTTCCCGTAACAAGGGTCCGATGGAGAATATATTGGAGAAAAAAAACTTTCTGCGAAAACAAAACCGACTTCCAAAAAAACACCAAAAAAAGTCCAAAATAACTTGACTTTCGGAAGTCGGTGTCTTTGTTTGTATTTTTTTGCCACAGACTTCCGAAAGTCAAGTTATTTTGGACTTATTTAGTGTTTTTTTGGTTGTCGGTTTTGTTTTCGCGGGAAGGTTTTTATTTTACCATTTTTAGTTGTAGTATATGTATATACCACACAAATTCTCGTCATGAATTAATTTTTACATTGTAACTAGAAGTTAGATAAAGTATTCGTCAAGACGAATCATACGAGCCTAAGCTCGATGAGGTTTTTTCGTTTTATAACGGAGTTCCTATGGCCACCGTCCAGCTCCATCATCAGACACTGGATACCATTTAGGACCAAAGTACTCGTCAAGACGAATCATACGAGCTCAAACTCGATGGGATTGTGTCATTTTATTACGGACTACCTGTGACCACCTTCCAGCTCCGTCATCAGACCCTGGTTACCATTTAGGACTAAATTACTTGTCAAGACGAATCAAACGAGTCCAAATTGGACGGCGTTGCGTCGTTATATTACAGAGTTCCCATGGCCACCTTTCAGCTCCATCATCAGATGAGCTCCATGTCATCATAATATTGCATTGTCTTGCGATACACACATGCGTGCAAAATTTCAGCTCAATCAGAAATCGGGAAGTGTGTCAAATTTAACTAGCAAGTATCACGCGACATCGCGTGATGTGATAATTAACGTGAGGAAAACCACCAAATTCCCAAACCGATTTTGATGAAATTTCTATGGGATCAATTTGAAAGCATATCCTTTCAGATGAAAAAAGAATTTTTCAAATTGGTTTACAAATGACGGAGTTATGAGGTAACAAATATAAAAAAAAAAAATATTAAAAATAAAGAAAAAATATACAGCCGAATTTGAGAACCTCCTCCTTTTTGAAGAAAGTCGGTTAAAAAGAAGATGAAAACGATGACGAGGATAAGGGTCCTTCCCACCCCAAGAGAGCAAGATCCTCGAATTGACTCAATTGTGCCTACTGTTTACAACAGTTTTATGTTAATTCACTTTTCTATGTCAATAACTTCGTTTTTATTTAATGGTTGTGATTCATAAAACTATCCCAATGCCTTACAGACTCTCATGTCACAAACATGGTCATAGCAACATATTTTCCTATTAAAATGGTCTAGATCTTCTTTAATTAAGAGCGGCCAACTCGACATACTTTTCATACAAACGCTCGTACGTGATTATGCAGTTGTTACACATATATCTTTGATTTTTTTGAACTAATTGGTATTTTGTGCACTATATCTAGGTTTCTAAGGGAGCAAAAAATAAAAAATTGTAGAAACAAATTCAGTATAAGCCTCCAAAAATGGTTGTTTTGCACAAATTTTACCTGAACTTTGGCCGTTCATAACGTACTCATAAACTCTAAAAGTAAAGAAAACATCACGATAGAAACCTTGCACATGTAATGGAGATTCTTAATGACAAATATTTATTTCACATACCTGTAAGAATTATTCAAAAACACGTATTTCCTGGAACAAGTTAAGAAATTTTCGAACATTATTTTTCATTCAATGTCATCGCGCTAGGCGATATGAGCTGCGCGGGAGACGAGTTGTGCGGGGTCGGGTCGGGGTAAGACGGGGGAGTTGAAAGAAAATCGCCGCTGTGGCTCTGGATGAAATAAAAAGCTTTTCGACCATGCTCGATTTGACGATAGACGCGCCGGGAAGGGCCCTCTTAAGTGTGAGGAACCAAGTCAGCGGGCCCACAAGTGTATAAAGGGTGTAACAAGACCCTTAACGAAGCCGAAAGGTACTTGTTCTCCCCGTCGTTGCGATCGAATAATTTTTGCGTGTACTCGTAGTTACTTAGTTTGATGTACAGAATGCTTGGTTGACGGCTTCGTTAAGGGTCTTGTTACACCCTGTATTCTATAAAACTTTATTGCAAAAAAAAACCGACTTCAAAAATTGACTTTTGTTAGTAGTCGAGTGCAATTACGTAGACAATAAGGTGGAACGAAGTTTATAGGTAGTGGTCGGATTTTCATAGGACTTTTTTTATTGAGTTCCTAGAAGAGTGGAGAAAAAAGCTAAAAAAAAAAAATCGCCGGTTTCGACTTTTTTAATTAATTTCCTTTGTAATATTTTTTTTTCGTTAATGAATAACTTCGAATTCGACGAATTCATATTGTGGTATATTAATGTGACCTGCGTGCATCTATTAAACGCCAATCTGTTCTGTTTCTTTGTTCATTTTCCAAGTAATACATATTTCAATTATTTTTATCTTATATATATATCGATATATATCTTCCTCAATTATTTTTAATACACCGGATTTTAAGTCTAAGACTGCTTTTACAATTCGTAACTCATACTTGTTCACGCACGGAAACTGGATATAAAAAATTTAAAGAAAAACACATTCATGCGTGTAGTGACTAAAATTTCATTTGCAAATAGCAGAAAATCGTCTATTTTAATGTAGGTTTTTTTTTTTAATGGTTCTATTAGACTCAATGTGCAAATTATTTTCCAACTCTTCATTTTATTACCTATCTAAAGAGGTATAATAACTAGAAAACTATTTAAGGATACTTGTTAAACAATAGTTACTGCTGAAAAAGTAAAACATGACAAAAAGCCTCTATTGCTAAGAATTGGGATCGGTATTGATATTAAATTGCGCGCAGAGATCCAAACTTGCAACTTTAGAATTACGATTTTTTTTGTAAATTTACCAGCGGCCCCTTTCCACCTTCGTCAGCAATAATCAACATTTATCGAGTACCTACAAATATTTACAAATATTTTTACTAGTTTTTGTTATCTGTGGATAGCAGTAAGGATATAGTCAGGATAATATTCACGTTGACTGTCGCAGAAATATTTTGAGAAGCATGACCGTCTTTAACTTTTACATAAACGATTTCCTGATAATTGTGAATAAATTTTTAGTCACTTTCCTCATAAAAGTGTTTTTTTTTAATATTTATACGTCTAGTTATCTGTGTAAAAGCTTCAGTTACCAATTTCAAAAGAAATCTAAATATTAAAAGTGGATATTTTAGAAAATATTCAAGAAAATAGGAAATTTTCAAGAAAATAGGAAATTTTCAAGAAAATAGGAAATTTTCAAAAAAATACTTGAATCTGCTGTTGCCCACGGCTTCGCTCGCATTTTGGTCGGAAATTATCCCACGGGCACCTTGTAAATATAGTCTATGGCACTCGGGGATAATGTAGCTTCCTATTAGGGGAAAAAAAAATCAAAATCGGTTCGATAGATCCAGAGATTACCCCCTACATACAAACATAGAAACTTACAATCAAATTTTACCTCTTCATAATATTATTAGTATAGTGCATTACATCGACAATAATTAACAAAGAAACAGACCAAATTGGCGTTTAATGGATGCACGCAGGTCACACTATTACGCCACAATATGAACTCATCGAATTTAAAGTTTTTAATAAACGAAAAAAAATATTCCAAAGGAAATGCAAAAACAAAAAAGTCGCGACCGGCGAATTTTTTTTTAACTTTCTTCTCCATTCCTTTATTAACTCAATAAAAAAGTCCCATGGAAATCCGACCACTATAAACACCACCACCACCTCTTGAGTATTTTTTGTCTAATTGCGCTTAGCTATAGTTTGATTTTGTTTTTATTTGTCACCGACTTCTGAAGCTAAAGTAATTTTTTACTATTTTTGTGTTTTTGAAGTTGGTTTTATTTTTTGCAAAAAAGTTTTTTTTTTCCATTTTTAGTTGTAATATCCTATACAAATATTTGCTATGAATTTATTTTACATTGTTAACAGTACATGTCATGGTAATAGGCTTATCCCCTATAAATGGAACTTAACATACCCTAAACTGTCGAAATCTGGGTGTATTGTAAACATCTGCGTACCCCTCAGAGCATACAGACGTGATGTTACGTCATGATGTTGTACTCGTATAAACAATAAACATCCAAGCGATTGCAGCAATCACGGCAGATTTGCCGGCTATTTTTGAAGAGTTTCATTGTATATCTCCGAAGAGCAGCATCAGATCTTCACCAAATTTAAACGGGACCAAATGGCAACTACTCCGCATCAAATTAAAGAAGAATCGCGTAAATCGAAAAATAAATCTCAGCGTAATCAGTGTACATACATACATTTAAAACAAAATACAATCGGATTAAGAACCTCCTCCTTTTTGAAGTAAAAAATGAGTATCTGTGCTATTACGAGTACTACGACGTCCAGTACTCACTAGGTGTACTTAATGGTGCATATTTCGGCCAATAAATTTACTGGGAATGGTGAGAAATTGGGTGTCTATAGATACGTCTTTAAAAAAAAATGTGTCCCACCCTCTAATTTCTAAAGTAAGAGGAGGAAAATTCTGAAAAATTTAGGATTGTAGAACGTAAATAAAACTTTCAACCAAAATTGTTTTGAATAAGATTTGATGTTTAGTTTTTGAGATATAGGACTCTTTCATCAAACTGGAGCAGTAACTTTGTTTTTCATTAACATACTATGAAAAACAAATTTAGTTTTGCTGTTGAATGTAAAACAATAAAACATATAAATGAGCCTTCAAAATATTTTTATAGTATTGTTTGGTGCTACGGAACCCTGTGTGCGTGTGAGTATGACTCGGACTTGGCCGGTTTTTTAATAGTGTTGACACACAAGAATATTTATAGCAAATAGTACATTTTGATATAAGTGGGGAAACTTTGTTATTGCATTCGAGCGCGGATTTAACACCCGAGCTGCAAGCGAGGGTGTTATGGAGCCGAGAACTGCAATAACAAATCCCCACGCGTACCAAACGACGTTTTTCAATACACTTTCGAAGAAATAAAATATTAAAACGGAAAGTATTTTTGTCAGGAATTATTAGGAAACTATAATTTAATTTGCTTTTTTTCCGCGCTTTGCTTTCGCCAGGTTGAAGACGATGCAAAGGTATGATGCTATATACAGCCTACTATGAAAAAAAGAAAATTCATTTTTTTTTTAAATTTAGAGCACATTAAGATGTTAATTTGTTCATAAAAATAAATATTTGTTTTAAATAATCATTTTTATCTATGATATTCTATTTATAAACACAATTTAAATAGGTACTCGAAAAATACTTAATCCGTAAAGACGCATATCTCTTTGCCGGGATTAAAAAAAAACAATCACCGCCGACTATACATACATAGATATAGTCATTGAACCCTTTAGACTTATCTGTGCAAATTTTATTTCCGCACGTGTGCGGAAAAATATTAAAAATCGCACGCGTGTGAAATACATTGCATGTTGAACCTAATCGTAGTGCGATTAGAACCAGTTTTCGAGAAAGTGTATTGAAAAATATTTATTCACATAATTAATTAAAACTACTGCTTACCTTTCGAATGATACTAAGGTTCTTTAAAGATACAACCAAAATTCAACTCTGTAAGTCCATGATTTTCAAGGTATAATTAACAGAAATTTCTATGTGTCAGAAATTAACGTTTTTTACGCAATATTTTACATGAGAAGTTATTGAAAAATAATTTAAATATGAAATAATGACTCCTTACCTAAAAAATAAGAACAAGATCATGTCTAATTTGTATCTTTCAAAAAAGTATTTTTAATAAGCTCTTGTTCTACCATATTCCATAGTGCGTCGGCTTCTATGAACGACGTTGGAAAAAGTTATAAAATATCCTAGTTCAAGAATTTTCGACTTGCAACTTTTTAGACCCTGAACCCAACAAACCTCGAACAGCTCAAACCGAAATGACAAAAATATATCCACCTCCAGAACATACACAAAACAGGGTGTCATCTTCTGCCAAGTCTTTTCCCAACTTTGTTGGGGCCGCCTTTTTTACAAGCTTCTCCGGACTTCGTTCGCTGGTACGGACCAACATTGAAAATTGCGACGGGATTCTTTTATAGGGATAAAAGTATCATAGGATACTTGTATACTTTCAACTCTTACCCAGGTCGAGCTCTATCCATGTGCAAAATTTTATCCAAGTTTCACCGGGCAGGTCGGGCTCAGGATTTTTAAAAGTTATAACTTTTCCTGCCTGATTCCGCAGATTTACTAAGTACGTAATAAATTGTAGAATCACTCAAACTAAAATATTTGAAGGCGAAAAATGAGCATCTGAGTACGAGTACGTACTAGCGATAGCGCTACAAACTTACACCTTTTCTTTAAACCATCGCATGAGGTTCGTACTTTGAACTCTAAAAAATATCACAGAGGCTAGTTTTTTCTGCCTCTGGATTGGCATTCCTTTTGGTTTTTAACATGATTAACCGGGATAGTCAGAGGCTGAAGTTAATTAGGAGCACCTTGCTCCGAGGCCTTAATTAATATTTAAATATGGCAAACACAAGATTGCAAAAAATGTAGCATGTGGACGATTGATCTCCAGTTACGTATCTGAATTTATTCGAAACAAAATGTAAAAAAATTCGAGCTCGCTTTGCTCGCTCTTGCTCTTTCTCTTAAATCTTAACTTAGTCTATAAGTCGCTCAAGTAACTGTGGTGAATCGAAACAATTTTAACCTGTCCAGGCTAGGTAGGTATTATAGTATTTTTTTTTTAAGAAAAGTAAACTTGTTTGGAAAGGAGACCTAAAATTTTCTATTAGTTCCGTCTAGGAACTAAAAGAAATACCTCTTCAAAGAAACACCTCTTTTCAAATAACTCTTCAAAACAAATACCTATGGAGAATCGAAACAATCCAAGGTGCTAATATTTTAGAAGTGGCTATTCCATTAAACATTTATATAGATTTAAGGAGAACATCAGCTGCATCTGTAAATAATAAACTTAACCCGCACCCGTTTTTACTCGCAACCTCCTGCCCCCTCTCCGCCCCCCCGGCCCCGGCTCAAATTTCGCGATGCCTTTGTCCAAGTTCATCTAGTAAATTCTACATGAAAGCGTAAAAAAAACAAACCTTAACGTTTTTAATACATAATTAGTAGTATTATGCCTTGCAGTGGGCTTTATGGAGCTGACGAAGAAATAGTTTTGCACCCTTAAAGAATTTTGCCCCAATTTCATTTTTGCCCCGGGGCACATAGTTATATAGCTACGCCACTGCCTAGCCTACCATATAGGGTTTGTGTTGGATCACTTTCTAAGCATTATATTTTAGCAGCTCGATAGATGGCGTTGTTCATTTGATGCCATTTTCTGAAACGCTGTGCTAAGATTTTCCGTGAAAGAATGACCCTCGCCCGTGTAAGCTGTATCGATTTAGGTTGTTAAGTGTCGTATCTCTAAATTGGTATTTCTATAATTATAACTAGCTATGCCCGCCACTTCGTCCGCAAGGACTTAGATCTTTCTCAGCTTGTTATTATAAAAGGCAACATGACTTTGTCTGATCGTTATATGACAATTTACACCATTGTTTTGGTGTTTGCTGATTGGGCAGGTTATAGACTTGATTCCAACTCAAAGCATTTATTATTTCAAATAGACCAGGCTGAGAAAGATCTTAGTCCACGCGGAGGAAGCCGCGGGCACAGCTAGTATTATTATAATTCGCCAGTCGCCACACCTCACACACGCACCCACACCCTACCCATCTGCCCCACCTACAGTCCTTTTGAATTTCTCTCCTCGTTCATTTAGTGGTTGCAATTGCGACTTTTGATCGTGAGGTCCTGGGTTCGATTGCCATTATAAATTATAACAATTCGATTTCTAGACCACTTTTATGGGAGAGCAAAATACTACTGTGATGGCTGTACTCCCATACAAAGTTAAAAAAAACACAGCACTTAAAATTTTTAACAAGTTGATGAAATATATTAGATAATACAAATTATGCTGTATAGTAACTACGCTAATATAAATAAATAATCTAAGATACTTTATGTAAAAAGGAATGACATCGTTTGAAAAAAAAGTTACTGAAAATAGTGTCACTGTCACTTACTGTTAAATGTCGAAACGAAACGTCAGGATCGGCAGACAGGAATCTTCACTGTTGCAAAAATCTGCCAAGTGCCAAACATACAAAAAGTACCACGGAATTGTTTTGTTGTTGTTTTCAATGATAAAACTAGTGATAAGAAGAAATGGACATTACAGAAATGACCGCAAACATGTCGTTACAAGAGTAAGTTTGATGTATTATAATCGTAACAGGTAGCCTTACTTGTGTTGTTAATGCACAACTATTATTAACATCTTACAGTACTGTATGTTAGCATAATGTAAGTATTTTAAACCCACGGATTTATATTTCAATACAAGAAATGTGAACAAAGAAAATTATATAGAGAACTTCTATTTTAATAAATTACTTACTTAGATTTTTACTTATAATGTGCTCAAAGCTGTAATCTATTAAAGTTTAATCAAAACATTTACGTCCAAAGCATAAAATATAACGTTTTCATTGTGATTTCAGTGAGACTAAACTTAAAAAACGCGAAGATTACATAGACTGGCAAGAATATTTTATGGCAACTGCATTTTTGGCGGCAAAACGGAGCAAAGATCCTAGTTACCAAGTAGGGGCATGTATTGTCAATAAGGATAACAAAATAGTTGGAGTTGGGTAAGAATAATATTATATTGATTGAGAAACTAGCTTTTTCTAGCGGCTTCACTCATGTGGAGGTGGGAAAACATCCCGCAGGAACATAAATGAACTGGGATAAAAAGTATCCCATGTTTAGGCAAACAGGTAGACTATGACATGAACTAAGATCAAAGGATCCAGGGCTTGGTACACCAAATTTCATATAAATGTGTGCATTGTTATTTTTTCCCACCTTAATATTATTTTGATTTGGATGAAGTTTGGTATCTCGGTTAGGTGACCTCGTACATATCCTATGTGGATATTTTCTAGTATGTTCGAGTGCTACATCCACTCAGCTATTAATACTGATAAAATGTATGCAACTAGTTGCCTTGATTTTATCTGAAGTGCAGTGTTTTGTTTGTATAGTGCATCATTGTCCTTGATGTCTAATGCCGACACAATGTCACTAACTACTTAGTGTTCAAGCACTGATAACATATTTATTATAATTATTATCAGCTCTTCCGGACATAAAGAAAATAGGACTAAGTTCATATATTGTTTATTTGTTTTGATATATCCATCCTATTTTTTGCAAGTAAATGATTTTTTCTTTCTGTCTTTTGTACGATATTTAAACAATTCAAAGATTTTCTTATATGATGTTGACTTGATGATTATACAGGAATGATGAAGATGATACATGGTGTGGGACATCAACACACAAACGATTACCACATAATCCAGTATATCATTCCGAACCACCCAACATAGAAAAGTTTCGTCAGTAATTAATAAATATATCAGTTGTCTCTTACAAACGTAAGTTGGTTACTATGCAATGAAAATGTATGGTACAGCTAATATTTTTAAGTTAAGTTCAACTATTCACACAAGTCAACATTTCACTACTTATAATAGGTTAAATATGTTTCTATGAAATACTGGGTTTGGACATAGGATACTTTTTATCCCGATAGTATATCCCATCGTATTGTGCGGGTTCATTTCCGACCTCCATATAGATGAAGCTCCAGCCAAGAGCAAGAAGCAATAATTATCCATTTATCCTCGCAAACTACCCCACAGAAACAGAAGTCAACAGACAAAATATATTATGATGAAATTAAAATATTACTTATGTGCTTAAGATTTATTCAGACAGCCTTAGCATAATACTTAGTCCTTGAATAATTGGATGTCAATGTCATAGGACACATACCAAGCCGGACACTTGCACAATATCAAAATCGTTAATATCCTATTGTCTTAACAAAGGACTTTGCCTGTTGTTTCTGTCCCTACTGCTTTTGCGATACAACATATTTGACTTATTTTTTTTTTTATTACAGTTATAATGGAATGCCAATTGGATGTAGCGATGATGAATTTCCGTGGGCAAAGAAAACTGCTTCACCTTTAGATAGCAAATTTCTCTATGGTGAGCAATTTTATACTACCGGCCCACCGTTTAAATGAGATGGTACCTGAGTTAGGTGCGCAGTGCGGGCACATAACACCCTTATTCATTCGCTGAGCCCCCCAGCGAACGAATGACTAAGCTCTCTGGAGATACGACCTCAACCCTCGCTCACCACACACGTTCAAGCACTGTCTCAGTTGAACGGTAAACTGTACCTATTCTATAAGTTTCATAATGCATTCTAACTTGCACCACACAGAATACACTAATATGAATCTCAGAAAGTGGTCAAATTGTCTAGGTATCGCCTCATTTTGAGCAACGCTACAGTCGTGTCACAGTTTTACTCTAAAAGTAGCAAGCTAACAGCAACCTTATTGTAATGTGCATTGAGATCACTTCATCACCCTTAGACTGAACTCACCCACTGCTGGGTATAGGTCAGTTCTTGGACGCGATTCGGTGACAGCCGTACTCCACCTGTCATCACCGCTAACAACAGATCACAACTAATCGAATCTTACTATGCAATTCATAATCAATATTTTAGGGCATCACAGAGAAACATTTAATAAATTCATTCAGTAATATTGATTTGGTATTGTATGGTTTGATTTGGTTTTGATTTTGATATTGACTAGGTGGACCGATGACCTAGTGAAGGTTGCGGAGATCCGCTGGATGCTTGTCGCACGAGACCCGTCAATGTGGCGACACTTGGGGGAGGCCTATGTCCAGCAGTGGACGTCTTTCGGCTGTAATATTTAAAATGAAATATTGTTAATTTCTTACGTTTTTTTTTTCAATAGTAGGTCAGTTTCAGTTGTATGATGATTAAAATATGATTCGCGACCGTAACAAAAAAAAGTATGGCGTAAAGCCATACTTGTACATAGTGTTAATCCCATTGAACGTCTTTTTCATGAAATAGTCATTTAATGTGTCCGAATAAATTGCAAAAACATAAGAAAATTTGAATTTCGCGGGTTATGCAGCCACTTCCACCTTAAACATATCTGACGAAATGTGGGACTTATACCTACTTCTTATTATTTCAGTGTGCCATGCGGAAATGAATGCAATTATGAACAAGAACTCAGCCGATGTGAAGGACTGCACCATCTATGTTGGGTTGTTTCCATGCAATGAGTGTGCTAAAATGATCATACAATCAGGGATTACCAAAATTTATTATTTATCTGACGAGAAAGGAGACCGTCCGATGTATATAGCCTCGAAGAGAATGTTAGATGCGGCTAAAGTCGAATATAAGTAAGTATAGTTACTCAGGCTCGTAGTTAAATAATAAATAACAGCCGCACGCGTCGATCTTCAAAGACATCAACCATAGACCGATCTATGAATTACTGAACGAGTTTGTCCCGGCTGTCATTTATGGATCTTTGACGGTCGTTACAGGTGTTCAGTGGCCCTAAAGTCTGACAACCAGTCATAAGAAGTCAGGAAGTCGCTCCATGTAAAATACTGATGTATCAATCGACTCTGTTAATAATTAAGACTAAAGCTGCTATATAAGGTCCCAATAAGATAGATGGAGTTTTAACACAGTGTTCAGTATGTCTAACCAAAGATATCCAAGCAAAAAAAAACACTGATTAAAAATGATTTTATTTTGACATAATGGATGTGTTTATTCTAGAGTGCAATTTATTATTTTGGTCAAAATAAAATAACTTTAATCAGTGTTTTTTTTGCTTGGATATCATTGGTACGTACTGTGTTAAAATTTGTCCATCTATTTTAATGGGACCCTATAAAGCTGTCATTTTTTTTTTAGTTCTACAGGAGTGTACAACTACACCATATGAATATAAAGGGCTTGGAAGATTTTTTTATGAAGCCTGGCTGGTCTAACTTTTTTTCAAACTTTTTGTCACGCTTATAACCTATATGTATTAATCGATAGCTGGTATAAACAAGTTTTGTGAGACAAAATGTTCTAAAGGTTCACGATTCCGAGATATGAGCTAATAAAATAGGTAATATGCGTAGCCGCAACTTTGAAAAAAGAAATGAAGGATGTTAGGCCGGCCATTAAATTCAAACCCCTATAATTCGTTCTAAAACTGATGTAAAAGGTGTAATTGTATACCATTGTAACGAGCCAAGTATCGAGTGATACTAAAATACAGCATGTATACAACTGGAGAATAAGCAGCTCAAAGTGTCACAAAATACTTAACGCTGTTTAGTAGAGTTTTTAAATTTTCATAGAAAGACAAAATCAGCTTTTTAGTCTTAAACACGTTTAAAAATAAAAACCAGCTTTAATTGTCACAGATTGCTTAACACTTCTAAGTAGTGTTGTTAAATTCTATAAAAGGATAAAGATGTTTTTTTACATTCTTCTACTTATGTATCTTAAAAATATCCAAGTTCTAAATGGTCTGCCATATTAGTGTTTCCAACGCTTGCGTGCTGCTTGGTTGGTATTCAACTGTATTTGGTTAGACTGGAAGCTGACACCAACTTTGGGAACAGGTTAGGCAGTATATTACCAAGTATTCTTTGAATTTCCTCAACTAATTGTTAAAATCAAGCCCGTAAAATAATTTATACCTATCAATTATTTTAGGTTTTTAAGTTAAAGCTTGAATCTTGAGTGAGGTTCTGTAATACGGCCCGCATGCACCACAAATCTATGTTTTAAATACGAATAGCGCTAAAAACATTTAATATGGTTTTGGTTACTAAATTTGGACCTCTTTTTTGTGCATGGCATACGCAACGCCTCTACGCCTCTTTATAATATTAGTGTAGATGTATAGATTAGGCCAGGGATCCCCAAACTATTTTGGACAAGTGACCCCTTTTCCAAAATGAACTGTTACCTCAGACCCCCATGGCCAAATTACCTACTTTTAAGATCAACCCCCTTATTCATAATGGTCCGCTAACTTAAAACAGCTGCTACAGTGTGTTATTTTTCATTCTGACTTAGGTCAATAGAAGAAGACAGAGTGAGAATTAGCAATGCTTTAAGTTAGCAGACTATTATGAATAAGGGGGCCTATCTTTAGTTTTTTCCTATTGACACAAAATACCTAGGTACTAAGGTACCAATTGGAAAACTTTGCACTTGGTTAAGTGAGTAAAATTGACTTCATTTTCGTATCAAAATTTAACAAAATAAAAAGACATACAATTCAGTAAATATCAAGTTTAATTTATAACGATTATTACAAATTAGGTACTTAAAGAATTTTAAGTAGGTAGGAAATTATATTTAAAAAAGTATTAATTCGCAAAGAGAAAATAAAACATTCAGTGTGATGGATGAACCTGGTGACTATCTACCAATCTAGCTACATCCGGTTCAATATTGGTGAGTTGCAGCCTTAAATCTCCACGTTCGTTGATTTTCAAACGGTTTCTTTGTTTCGTCAAAATGTTTGTTACCACACTGAAGCTTTTTTCAACTAGGTATGATGATGGAAAAGCGATAAGGTATTTTTCAGCAATGTTCCACAATGTAGGATACTGTGTTTCAATGTTGCGTTGCAACCAGAACTTCTGATAGCCTTGGTTGAACTTCTGCTTAAGCTCTTCGTCTGTGCTGATGGTAATCAACTCTTCTTGCATTATCACATTGGCTTCTTCTATGGCTGTGGTATTGTACGGATTTATTATCCATTGAGGAATTTGTAAATTTAAAAGATCCTCAAACCTCTCCGTAAAATCCTTGTGTAATGCGTCCAAGTGAGTGACATATAATAAAATGTCATCATCTTGAAGCGTTTCTGGTAATTTTGACAAATGCAGAAACTGCGAATATTCTTTTCTGCCTAAATTTTGTTTATAAAGGATTAGTTTACCCACGAAGGCCGATATTATTGATTTTGTTTTAATCAAGTTAAGATCGTCACCCTGCAGCTGCAAATTAACTTTGTTGAACATTCCAAAGATATCAGTCAAGTAATAAATATCTGTTTTACAATTGTTCAGATTTTCTTTCAAATTCGGATCTTTTTCTTGTAAAAACTCCAACACAGATTCAAAAACGGCTGAAAATCTTTCTAAGCAAGAGCCTCTTGATAGCCAGCGAACTTCAGTGTGAAGAAGTAATCGAGTAAAGACTTCGTCGTTTTCCTCACATAGCTGAGCAAATAACCGAGAGTTCAAAGAATTGCTTCGAATCTTGTTGATAGCATTTTTTACATATTGTAAAGACTTATGCAATCTAGGACTCAGCTTTTTTGCTACTAAATGCTGCCTGTGAATCACGCAGTGAATGACCAGTACATCAGGCAGTTGTCGCTTTAAGTGAGCTATAAAACCACGATGACGACCAACCATAGACGGTGCACCATCAGTCGCAACAGAAACAATGTTCTTCCATGGAATAGCTTTGTCAGTAAAAAAATGTTCCACGGCCTGAAAAATTGATTCTCCTCTGGTATCAGTCTCTAAATATGTAGCAAAAAGCAGTTCTTGGCACATATTTTCATCTTTGATATATCGAACATATCCTAACAACAGAGCTTCATTGGCCGGGTAATGTAGACTTGTCCAACTGGAGAGAGAATCTGTTGGTCTGTAAGAACTTGCATAAAATGTTTTCCACATCGCGTCCCATCTCGTCTATGCGTCTCTGAACGGTGTTATTGCTCAAAGGTATTCTCTTTAAAATATCATGTGCGGGTTTGTGCAATACATTGTTAAGGACCTCCGCAATGGCTGGTAAGATAAGCTGCTCTCCAATTGTGTGGGGTTTCCCCGACTTCGCTATTAGTAAAGATATATTATAGGACGCTCGTAAACCATCATCGTCTTTAATAGATGATGACGCAAACATCGATCTTATGGATGGCCTTTTGTCTAGTTTTTCTTTAAGTGCTTGAAAAAATGTCAAGGGCTTACTTTTTTTGTCAGCATGTACTCTCGATAAGTGGTCATCCATTTTTGAAGGCTTCATGGCATCGTTACTGAATACTTTTTCACATATGAGACACATCGGCAAGTGTTGATTTGATGGAGATGCAATAAATCCGAACTTCAAGTAGTCCAAACTGTATTGTCTGCATTTTTTTTTCGTGTCCGCCATCATAAAACTCTCAGTAATCCTGCAAATAAAAAAATAAGAAACTAAGTACCTAAATTAAAAACAATACCTAATAAACTGTTAAATTTACTGGTAAATTTTTACAATTGAAACAACTGAGGCAACTGCAAACTGTTGCAAACAATCTACAGATAGCTCAACTGATCACTATCACACAGTGTGCAGTGGGGCAATGCTGATGCGCTGTGCCGGATAAAAACTGTTTGGTACTTACCCTGTTAATTTTTCATAAACTGCAGATATTGTGTGGTTACGCTATTAACTCGCGTAGGGAGCTCAGCATTTTGTAAATTCTTTTTCAGTCACTTTACTTGACTTAATTTAGCTATGTAATAACTTTGTAATCTCTTGAAATAAATGAGTACTTATATGAGTTATTATCGTTCAAGCTCCAACGAATTTCAAAACGCAAATGAACTTTCAACCTAAGTGCAACCACGTTAAATAGTAAAATATCAGGAACATGTTTGGACTTGCAACTTGATCATGAATACGTTCGTGTTAAATCGCGCAAGCGTCAAATAGAGAGCAAGTCAAAACGCGCCTGAAAGACGTACGCTCGAACTCATTATCTTGCACAAACTTGTCCACACTGACTTGCCGAGTTTTTCATCTTGTACGAACTTGAGGCTTTATATTACTACAACAATGCTATTTCCTACATGAATATTAATTATTCTTAGTACACGTAACACAACATAAACAATACAGTACCTACCTACCTATCTTGAAAGTTTTAAATAAGAACTTGTGTTAATTTAATAGGGGTCGATTTTTAGACCTCGTCGACCCCCATAATCAGTTTTCGTTTATGTCGACCCCTAGGAAACCGATATCGACCCCAAGGGGTCGATATCGACCACTTTGGGAATCCCTGGATTAGGCAAACCTAATCTATACATCTACACTAATATTATAAAGAGGAAAGATTTGTATTTCTGTGTGTATGTTTGTAATGAATAAACTCAAAAACTACTGCGCCGATTTAAAAAATTCTTTCACCATTAGTAAGCTACATTCACCCTGAGTAACATAGGCACCCGTGCGAAGCCGGTACGGGCCGCTAGTTTTAGATAAAAACGTTATTGAATTACGTTTGCAATTTTTCTGTTATAATAACGTGTCTTTTCTCCTTTTTCAGGCAATACATACCAAAGCGTAGTAAAATAGAGATAAATTTTACAGTTGACTGGGAGGCTATGAGCCCTACAAAATAAAGAAAAAAACTTAGCAAATTTGTGTTTTCTATTGTAAGATAAATTATTTTGAATTGTTTTATTGCATGTGATATTATAACGTAATACGTATATTATTAAGCTTGACGAGTTTACCACGAGCTTGTAAATGAAACATAAATGTAAATAAATTTGTAAAATATTATTTTATTCAGTATCGCTACTTCTGTCTCCTCTTTTGGGTTAGGGGTTACCCACCTTTCCTTTCTGAAGAACCTCACCACATAATAAGATCAGTGTATTACTGTGGTATTATACTCTATTTACTTTAAAATCTACTTAACCAACATAGGACCTACGCCAGTGTAGGGCATAGTTAACTACAATTTTGTAATCTGGTTACTAATTACGATTAAAAGTAGTTATGATTACATGTAGTTAGGATTACATGTAACTTAACTACAGTAACCAGACTACATTAAGTAGTTGTTAATTTGATTGGTGCAATCTAGTAGTTATAATTACTGATTATTTAAGTTTTATGAACTTCTATTTTGCAGTTAAATAAAAATGTAATGTGTAGTAATATATGTTTTGTGATATAGCTGCATAAAAAAAAAACAATTTATTGCACATACCTATGTTTATTTTCGTGAATATCAAATGCAAGGATTAAAGTCGTAGATATTATGTACCTATACTTATCAGATTGATTATTCAATTCAATACACTGCCCAAAATGTGTAAACATTATTTGTACGCCTTGCAAGGCAGCACATAGTAAGACATAACTTCTATAAAACACTTACTTTTACCTATGTGTCACACATTAACATGAACGACTATCGCGCGTGTTTGCTTTTTTAATGAGGCAACATCACAAATCTGTAGTTAAAAAAAGTAATCAAGTAATCGTGATTGCAACTACAATTAGTAGTTAGTAGTCAAAATTTTAACTACATTTTTCGATTTTTTTAGGTAGTTTGTAGTTATGATTACTAACTACTTTATGTAGTCGTAGTTAGTAATCAGTAGTTAGATTATATTTTGCCCAATACTGCTACGCTAAAATAGTAAAATTTATTTCAAGCATCAATCTTTGTTGCTTGATTATAGTCAGGAATGACGCTGGCATCCAGGAGGTTGAAACTGAAAATCTTCAACAGAACAGGCAGTGAATATACTTATAGAATTTTTTAGTTCTAATCTGGACGAGGGGAAAAAATATCTTTATACTACACCTGCTTGGAAAGTACCTTGATACTTTATCAAATTTACGGTAGAAAGTACGCCATTGCATATCGAACAAATATGCGGGGAGAAAACGCATCTGAGCGGGAGAGAAAAGTGTATGAAAATCCATTTCTTACGTGGTTTTTCGTTTTTAATTTTGGGTAAGACTATGCGCCGGTAACCTAAATATCAAAAGCCAAAAAGTTTTTACAGTGAGTTTTTATCTCCAAGTTCGCAAAATGACACTGGCCACTAGCTGTGTGTTGGATGGTGTCGGGCTGGCAGTGCGACCCTGCGGCGGCAGGATAAACAATTTGAAAAAAGAACATGTGAAAATTGCAGACGCCATTGGCTCCATTTTCAATTTGTGTGTTGTTTGAGGATTCAGTTTTCGTTTTTTATTTTCCTCGTAGGTGTAGTATAAAGCACTATGTATCACTCGAGAGAAAGTGCGATTCCCGATCTCGGGTGTTTTAAAGCCCTCGCCAACGGCTCGGGCTTCAAACGACACCCTCGACGGTAATCGGTCACTTTCTACTCTCGGTGAACAATGTACTATTCTATTTTTCTTGATCTGGTAAAGGCATTTGACTTGATTGTTACAAACATTTAAATAAAGTTCAGTAAGCTAAATAAAATAATCAGAAAAAACTTACATTATAGACAACATAGTAGTCACGCTTCTTGCATTAGGCTTTGTATTTGGAATTCACTTCTAATTATGTATGTAGGTGATTCGACACGTTTCGACTTTACCATAAGCGGTCCAGCAGTTATTCTTCAGCTTATTCTTAGCGAGGTCGCGTACTAGAAAGTGTAGTCTTGAGCCTTATGCAGTGAGCTGTTCGAATACGAATATTGATGTGTTGTGTCTTCGCTATTTTGGAAGCCTAGATGTTTAGTGCAGAGCTTTACTTTATGCTTGGTGTTGAAAGACTTACACAGCTTAAGTAGTACATCAGTCTTAGTATTGTAGAGGATAGTTCCACTATATAGGGGTGGTAGTAACGTCATACCCTGCTTCTACCCCATAACTTGTATGTAGTATGTACTGTTAAGTTTGATAACGGGAGCGGAACCGGGCAAGAGATGGCGCCGGAGAGATTTTCGTCGAAGACTGTTAGCGGGTAGCTTACTCCCGAAAATGGGTTGAGCAGGTGACCCAAGATTTAATTGATGCCATAGATTTATACAGCTCTATGTTAGAGCCCCCTCTGCTGCAAGTGCTCGTTCAATTAAATTCGTACTGACCACGCGACTTACCCACGGGGCTAGGATGCGGTTGTCCTCTAGTTATACGACGCACGGTGGACAGTGACAGACACTGTTAGCGGACATGAAAAAGCATTTGTTAACCGTAAAGGTGGACATTGCTGTACAAGCCAAAGTTGCTGCGACATGGAGAGAGCGACTGTCGCAAACCCGTCCAGGGCACGCCATAATAATGGCGATAAGTCCTTCTTTGAGGAGTGGCTAGAGAGGCGCCACGGCTCCCTCGCCTTCCGCTTGACGCAATTCCTCACTGGACATGGTTGTTTTGGGAGATTCCTGCACGTAATCGGGCGGGAGGGAACGCCCGGATGTCACCACTGTGAGGATCGACACGGTGGAGCACACTATGGGGGTCTGCTCCACTTGGGCGGAGCACCGCCGTGTCCTCGCAGCGGCGATCGGCGGCGGCGACCACTCGCGTCCGGCCCAGGTTCAATCCATGATCCGGAACGAGAGGGACTGGGACGCCGTCACCTCCTGCGCAGCAGTCATGCTAACGAAGGAGATGGCGGGACGTGAGAGGGAGAGAGCCTCGCATCTCAGCCGCCGCGGGAGACGCCCTGAGCGTCGTGGGCCACGTGGTGGCTCCCGACGAACCCAGGCGCGGGCCTTTGGACGGTAAATAATGGGCTAGCTCGCCGTCCGTCCATCTTATGACTACAGGCCTTGTCAACGACGCGTTCGTGTTCCACGCGCGCCTCAAAGAGATGTTGAGATTCTCAAGCAGGAGAAAATCCAGAAGCCTATAAACTTTTGCGTCGTTTAAACGAAAAAATGCGATTAAAAAGTGTGTTGACGGACTTCGCTATCAGCGTCTTGGTACGATTGTTACGGCACGGAACAAGACTTGTCTTGAAAGATGCTATCAGGGTGGCAGAAAACGAAAATTGTGCTTCGTCGGAGGAATCATGATGTTTCAGCGCTGGTCCGTGGGAGGTAGTTTTTCTACGGGCAGGGTCGTGGAAATGACTATAGGAGGCACAAAACAGCTGTTGAACGTACGTACAACAATGAGAGCGGATGGCATAGTATTTGTGGACGTAGCAATATTACTCATCGTGGACGGAGGGAGCAAGGTCACCAGCGTGTATCCTATCACGTGCGCGGGACGATGCTGACTCAGGCCTGCGCCTGCGCACGTGTGTTGTTATCAATGTCATGGACTAACGAAGGCGAGCAGTTGAATGAAACTCAGTTTTTTCGAGACTAGGCATATTTTAGCTTGCAATAGTATTAACTGGGTTAATTTTCTAGCAAAAAATGTAGATTCCTAATGGTTAGTCAAAACGGGTGCGTTGATATCAGCTATAAAGAGCGATTTCTTAGACGGCACGGTTGGCGCACTGGCTGGGCGATTGGCTGCTGCGCTGCGTGTCGCGGGTGCGATACCCGCACTGAACAAATATTTGTATGGCCTTTAGGCCGTTGTTCCGGGGCTGGCTGTTTGTGTATGTGAGTTTAAATATTTGTAAAAGCACCCACGATACAGGAGAAATTCCTAGTGTGGGGCAAAATTTTTGCAAAAAAATAATAATAATAAATCTTCGGGAAAAATGCTATGTGCTGCAAAGCAGTTAAGGAAGGGTTAGTAATTAATAGTATAGGGGGTAGTTTACGAGCTATAGGTTATGCATATTTCAGGTTGGAATACAAAACAATGTTCGTTCATTCATAAGTTTTATATATTAGATGATTTGTCATGTAAATCAGTTAGCATATTGGGCCAGGATTTCTTGCAGAAGTACAATGGTATTATAGATTTTCCGGCGGACGGTTTGATGCCACTTAATAGTACATTATGATACAAGTGCGGTAAGTTGAAAATTACAGCCGAGGCAATATCGCAAATGTTTATTGTACCTACACGAAATATTAAAAATTATCATTTAAAAAATCTTCTACAGTATAATAACATTTTTCAATTAATAGCGAGGATAAACTTTTCTTAAACTTAAATAGGGGCAATTTTTTTATGCTATCGGGTATTTTATTATACATACCTATATTTTCGGAGCTATACCAAAAAAAAACTCTTTTTAACTAAAGCGGTTCTGCATTTTCTGTCGCACAATTTATTGATATATTCAGAACGCATTGGAGTCTTTTTTATATCGGATAGTTTTTGAAACAGGTGTAAATTGATTTTAACAAACAAAGCAATCTCGTAAAGGTACATAGCTGGCGTAGTCAATAATTTTAATGTTTTAAAATAAGGTTTACAAGTTCCAGTAGTTTTTAAGCCACACGTGGACCGAATACATCGTTTTTGCGCTTTAAAAACAGTCTCTCGATCAGTAGATTGCCTCCAAAAAAGAATACCAAACCTCAGAACTGATGCACGCTATTGTAAGTGTTTGAGTATTAACTTTTTCGACAGCTGAAACAGAGCATATTTAATTTCAGACAAATTTCTTCAATATGGGGTTTCCATGTTAGTTTACTATCAAGCATTATACTTAAAAACCTTGTTTGTATCTTCTATTTGGCACTTATCATAAGTAACATGAACTGGAGGTTTTTCACACCTTTGATGAAAGTGCATAACTTTTGTTTTGTTTAAATTAATCACTAGGTTATTGCTATTGGGCCAGTTAATTACTTTTTTGAGACACACATTTATATCTTTCTCGTAATTGACAGGATTACTACACTTTACAACAGCTGTACTGTTTTAAACACAACCTCTGAGGAAGTTGTGTGTAGTATGTCTGATGTAGAAGATGATTTTGATAGTCTAATTTTGTGGAAACGGAAGTAAACTTTGAGCATGCTAAGGAAATATTTTCTGTGCTAAAACTTGACTATTTGAATGCCGAGGAGCCGTTGTCAGTTGAGCAAATTATGTGCGTATAACCAGATATTTCTTATATTCCGGGAGATAAATTAACTGTCACGAATGTATATGTATGAGCAGTCAATACGATTAAAAGATAATGTTACTCGAGTTTATAGGTAGGTAACAATATAGAATGCTTAATCTACAGAACAAGAATTTGTGTGATATAGTACAACTAAGTGCTGGAGATTCTGGACAGTAACATAATCGAGGCGGCAGTTAGTGAGTGGTCAAATCCAAAAGTCCAAAGTTAAGGTTGACCCAAAATAGTAGATCAGAAAAAATGGCGTGTAGTAATAGACGACAGGCCGTTAAATGTAAAGATACAGGATGATAAATTCCCTTTGCCAAATATTAGTCAAATGTCACTCATGATTATGATGATGACTCATTGTCGGGTGCTGTATAATTTAGCCACTGTGATCTATCACAATCATATTAACAATGTACTTTAGATGAAAATACTCGTAGTAGGAAATCCACATCTTTTATAACAGATAAAGAGAAGCATCAGATGTTTAGATTACCAATAGGGTTGAAAATAAGTCCGAGTGCTTTTAGCAGGTTAATTAATGACTGTAGCCTTGTCTGGATTGAATTATGACAGATGTCTTATTTAATTAGATGTTTTTTTTTTTTTGCTTAATTTTAGATGATCCGAAATGTGCTGGACGGGCGTGATCGCTGGATGCTATAGGTTGAAGAATATCCAAGCGGCGCTGACGTCCTACACCTGTTGGTTCAGTTGACTGCATGAAAGTACGGCGACGATGCTGAACGGGAGTAACTAGGATGAGGCTTCGATGAAATAAAATCAACAGCTATAAGTCTTCATAACTTTTCAGGAAGCGACCGGCGTAATTCTTCAGGAGTACTTTAGAGTGAAAGAGAGAGAGATATATCTTCCTTGCCGATGACTACGATTAGCCCGAGAGCGCGCGTTACTAAAGTACTGCGAAACTTTACCGTAACGAGGACCGCTAATCGCTTCCTGATTTAATCTTTATTTGTAGAAAATATTGCTTGCGCGTGTGTACATAGTAGTGATTATTTCTAGTGTTCTGTCTGTGACCTAGGTCATGTAAATATTGCCCGTCTCCTGAAATCATGACGTCGATTGCATCTATAACTACTGAAAAACTATTGCAGTGTAAAGGAAAATATTTAACAAAATTCTACTATTATTTAGCTTTACAGGCCAGTATTTCAGGAGGCGTTACAGCGATTGTTTTGTAACAAGTGGCGCTAAGTAGCCAATAGACTTCTTTCATGTAATTTACTATGTACATAGACACACTTCAGGGCTTCAGGCCCGTTTAAATTAGGGGGAAATAAAACAAACTAACGATAATCTTATAATCAAAAAGCTGTGTACGTAACATCTTGCGACCTCGGTTAAGTGGGTTACTTAAAGGGTTTACATTACAAAAATTAGGCCCAGGCCTAGGTCTCAACCTAGGCTACCTGGATATATTAAAAACAAACTATATTTCGGCTATTTGCCGACTCAAACGAAGCTACAAAATGGATTGTACTTACGGTTTTTACACAAACTAGATTCTAGGCACTATTTAAAACACTATGTATGCTATCTTTATATACACTTCACTAAATTGTTTTCTAAGTTATCACTTATGATTTGTTGGTGACGCTTCGTCGCGAACACGAAACGTTAAGTCAGTGTTTGTTTTCTCGCTTGAGGAGAGTCAATCTTAAACTGAATAACTGAAAAACACATACTTTATTTAGGTCAAGTTATTTCAGCGGAAGGTATTTCACCGGATCCGGAAAAGTTAGAAGTAATAAAAATTATTCGCGTCCATCGACGGGTGATGAAGTTAAGCGGATTGTGACGTTGGCTAATTATTATAGGAAATTCATACCAAATTCTAATATGGTAATGTGTACGTGTAGGGTAATGTGTGCGATACCTATGAATTAATATGTAAAAGAAATTTTGTATTTAATTGGACCGATGAATGCGAGGGATCGTTTTGTGTTGGATTATCCGGATTTTTCTGATAACAGCACTTTCATCTTACAAACCGATAGTTCGGGTATGCGGTAGAAAGTGTGTTGTGTAATGGAAGCGGAAAACCCGTTGCATTGGTACGCTAGTAGGTCTTTGGGGAAAAGCAAGTTAAATTATCCTTTAATAGAGAGTTATTGACTATAGTTTGGTCAGTTAAATACTGACCAAACTATAGTCAATAACTCTCTATTAAAGTTAGGGCGGAGGTTCGTTGTAAAAACGGATAACCGGCCACTTTTAATTTATTTGTTGAACATGACAGATCCGTCATGACCGTAGGTTAACTATGTTTCGTTTGTGTTTAGAAGAGTATGACTTTGAGGTCGATTATACAACGTGTAACAGAATAAACGCAATGTCTCATCATTATGAACAACTTTCACGATGGGACCAAGCACGAAATCGCGAAAAAAAATCAGCTGTTCAGTACATTTTTTTCGAGGTAAGCGCACAGAAATGTATGGGGCAATTGTTTTTTTTTACGATTTCAGTGTTGGTCCCATAGTGAAAGTTGTTCATAATGATGAATACAATGACCTCCTAAGCGGTTTTGCGTTTATTCTGTTCACATTGTATTTTGTATTCACATTGTATAGAGGGGAGAGAAAATGTACTAGCTGATGCACTTTCCAGAATAATAATTTCAAGTGAAGATTTAAAAACCATGCGTGAAAAGGTTATATCTGTAATGACGAGGGCGCAGTACAAGCAGTTGAAGGAACCAATTGTTTGTGACACGAACTCCGTGGTGTCTAGGACTGATCACCGTAGGATCGTGAAAGTTGTTAAAAAGCAAGGAAATGACATTGAAATATGATTAAATGAATGATTGAAAATGTTACGCAACACTAATTGTACAAAAATATTTTAAAAATCGCGGATTATGATGTACATTTATGTCAGAACTCTCTAGTATTGTAAACTATGAATCTATAGGAGTATCATCGCGAGACGAGTTGTTGAGAGACATAGTCACTTTTTGTATTGAGAAAGGTTTCTAAGAAGTTATTATTTTGAAAAATTGTTATCACGTTAATTTTATTGCAAAAGTGGCCAAATATTTGAAGGAAAATAGTTGCTCGATACAAGGAGATTTTAAAATGTGTGTACTGTGTAGTGATGTACGAAGAATTGAAACAAAAGATGAGAAGGGAATTATTTTGAATGATTTTCATATTTTACCCACGATTCAGGAATACGCAGGATGGTGAATAATATAAAGAAATATTATTATTGGCTGTCTATTCAAAAAGATGTAGTGGAGTACGTTGGTACAGTACTGTTCAAACTTTTTGGCGGCTCGGAAGTTAGCTGCGAATGACGGTCTGACAAAGACAAAGACATTTATTCGTAGGATACGGTAGACACAAAGTTGTTACATAGAAATAGCATGGTTCAGGACATATCCGCCGCTAGACGCGGCATACAAATATTTACACTTGAGAACACTAAAATATTACCACATAAATGAAATATCTTAATTTTAACATTTTTCGTACATATATCTTTAATAACTTACTTACACTCTATTAAAACAAAACAACAAAAAACAAAACTAAATGTGCAAACTCTATAATCTAATACATAAAATATAAATACAACAGTAACATTAACCTTGGATATAATAAAAAAAAACATAGAAAGTGTATAACAATATCCAGTATCTGCGCATTATACAGTCAAGATGATACGCCCTCTGGACTGCGCCCCGCTGATACCTTAAATGGTGTTCAGCTTTTCATTAGATGTTCCGAGCCCCCATAAAGTTTGAACCGTTATACCTGCGCAGACAGCCACTCGCAGCTAATTTCCGAGCTGTCATTAAGTTTGAACAGAACTATAAGTGTGATAAGTGTAAGAAGCAAGTTTCCAAGAAAAAACATTAGCAAGAAAACATTGTTATGATAAGAAGCTCATTGAAGAAACATTGTTATGAATAGTATCACGTACATAGTATGTATATATACGGTACCTACGTTAACAATTAAAGGGATTCGCTGTTGATTTGAGGAGAAGCACGCATCTCGGTATTTACTTAACGCCTCCTCCCTACATAGCAGCACCATGGCAGAGTCGTCGCAAAGGTGAGTTTGTTATTATGCACTTAAGGCGCCTCCCCGAGCAAAACGCAGCGGTAGCCGATTTTTGTGCAGTTTTTTGGAGCTATCTACTCTATCCAAAAGAAATACCAACTAGGTAATAAAAAAGCATGAAATTTCTGCATATTCTTGACTCCAAAATGGTATTTTTTTTTTTTGTAGTAAGATGTAAAATTAATCTCCTCACAACGAAACCACAGAAATGAGATAGGATTATTGATGACATGCATCTCCTCGTAAAGTAACCATTATTTTGATTTGCTTTTTACACTAGTTGGTAGGCAATTTAATACTATATGAAATGGCACGAATGCTCAAGGTTATTTGGTCAGGGTACCGCCTTAATACTTACCTCCGTCCGTTCGATACAAAGGGAGTACCTATATCCCTATACAGGATGTAACAGGACCCTTCACGAAGCCGTCAACCAAGCATTATGTACATCAAACTAATTAAATTTACGCAAAAATTATTGCTGGGAAACGACTTTTTTTTTGGGGTGAGAAATCATGTTTTACGGTAGTACTCAATGAACGCACTCAAAATATTGTGCTGATGGATTGACTAAATAGTACGGGGATCCTGAAGGTGTTTACAGTAAAAAATCTTACGTTAAAAACACGTATTTAAAAAATAAAACTTGTGAGAAAGTTGAAACTTTGACCCCCAATATCTCCGTAACTAGAAGGTTCCCAGGTATGGTCTAGAACAAAACAATGATTTCAATGACGAGGAGAACAAGTACCTTTCGGCTTCGTTAAGGGTCTTGTTACACCCTTTAGGTTTGTCATCTTCGCAGATAAAATTTAATAATGAAGACTACATGGGTGCCAAGTTATAGTGAAGTTTAAAATTGAATGACATGTAAACCAACGTTTTTTTTTGTTAAACAGAGTAAATTTTTCAAGTGGGTTTGGATCGCCAAAACCGTAGGTATCTATGGGGAAAAGCGAAAAATACTCAAAGGAGTCTTTTTTTTTTTTACCGATGGGAAATCATCAAATAACGGGGTCCCGCTCTGGGCTGAGCAGGAGGGAGTGTCAGACTTCTACTGACTAAAACCCATCCATGTTCCTTCCTTTGCCCTTTGTGTTCCAGGGCCGCGGTATCTCTTTCGAACAGTCCCGCAACCCTGGCAGGCGTCGGCCCTTACGGACCCCTTCCTGTTTGCTGACTCTCTTTGAGGCGCGCGTGGAACACGAACGCGCCGTCGACACGGCCTGTCATCATAAGACGGACGGACGGCGAGCTAGCCCATAGCTCACCGTCCACAGGCCCGCGTCTACGGTGGCCAGGGGCCACCACGTGGCCCCCGACGCCCGGTGCGTCTCCCGCGGCGGCTGGGACGTGAGGTTCTCTCCCTCTCACGTCCCGCCACCTCCTTCGCTAGCATGACTGCTTCGCAGAAGGAGGTGACGGCGTCCCATTCCGTCTCGCTCCGGACCATGGATTGAACCAGGGCCGGACGCGAGAGGTCGCCGCCGCCGATCGCCGCTACGAGGACACGGCGTTGCTCCGCCCAAGCGGAGCAGACCTGCACAGTGTGCTCCACCGTGTCCTCCGGTCGATCCTCGCAGTGGTGACACCCGGGCGTTTCCTCCCGCCCGATTAGGTGCAGGAACCTCCCGAAACAACCATGTCCGGTGAGGACCTGCGTCAGGCGGAAGGTGAGGGCGCCGTGGCGCCTCTCCAGCCACTCACTCAAAGGAGTCTCGAGCCCGATTTTGAAGAAAACTAAAACTGATTCATTCGATTTTTTTTAAATGATATTCTTAGCCAGCAAATGAAACCGTTGATCTTGAAAAAAAAGTACACACATTTATTATTATACCCTGTGGTTACACCATTCGATAGTGTCGCTAATAAGGATCAAATTCTGGAAGTAATTAAATACGGATAACTTAAGAAAATGAGAATTTTAATAACTTTATTCATATTTTAACTAATGCCCTTGATTGCTAACACCCGCAGCGCATCATATTATATTATAAAACAAAGAGCTCCAACACGTCCGTCTGTCTGTGTGTTTGCAATAAACTCAAAAACTACTGAAACGATTTTCATGTGGTTTCATCAATAGATATGTAGAGTGAGGAAGGTTTCAGTACCTATATAATTTATTAAGGTTTTGTGTAAATTCGTTGAAATATGTCGACAATTATTGGAAGTGAAAAAAGGCAAGCCGCCTGGGAGCTTTCATCGAAAACACTGAGATTTAAATCTCAAAACAATGCATGGTGGTATATTTTTCTTTATCAATCTACAAAAAACTCCGCGATGGCATATATCTATCTTTTAAGGACAGCTTACCCATTCTATCTTATAAAAAAATGGTCACGTATAATGCGGTAATTGGAAAGCTATTTAAGACAGATACAGTTTTAATCCTTTAGTTAAATTTCATGCACATTATTATAATCTTTTACACCATATAATTTACATGAATTTGTTTGGAGCAAAAAATAATACGATTTTCAAGGTTCTGGACTGTATATAAGCTAGGCATCAACGTCAATAGCGAGTACATCACTCACCTTCGGTTTGCCGACGATGTAGTGGTCATGGCTGAGACCATGGAGGACCAAAGTACCATGCTCGATGACCTCAGGAGAACTTTCGAAAGAGTGGGTCTTTAAATGAACATGGACAAAAGCAAGATCATGTTGAATGCCCGTGTAACACCCACTCCAATCAAGATCGGTGACTCTACACTCGAAGTTGTAGACGATTATGACTAACTGGACCGTTTCCAGAAAGAGGTCAATCGTCGAATCCGACTCGGCTGGGCAGCGTTCGGGAAGCTGCGCGGTATCTTCTCGTCCAACTTACCGCAGTGTCTCAAGACGAAAGTCTATGACCTATGTGTGTTGCCAGTATATACGGAACCGAAACGTGGTCGCTCACAATGGGCCTCATCAGAAAACCTTAAGTCACCCAAAGGACAATGGAGAGGGCTATGCTCGGAGTTTCCTAGTGTGATCGAATCAGAAATGAATACATCCGCAAGAGAACCAAGGTTACCGACGTAGCCCGAAGAATTGTCAAACTTAAGTGGCAATGGGCAGGGCAGATTGCTCGCAGAACGGATGGCCGATGGGGCCGAAAAGTTCTGGAGTGGTGACCGCGAACCGAAAGACTATATTTCGCTATTCCCCATAGTTTCGGATTTAGCCATCCACGCCCTGTAGAAAAATTCACCCTGTAGCCCATAGTTTCGGATTTAGGTTTCATGAGCTAATGTAAAAATACCCCTGTATAAACTGGTTTTTCTCAGTCCGGACTGAGTTTTGAGCTTAACCATTATAAATTTTTCCTTTATTACTAACGTTATTTACTCTATGTTATGTTATGTTTATGTCTAACTAACATAAACTTCCGTAAGTTGCATCCGAAAAAAGAAAAGAGCACACATTGGGCAATGCATTTTGTATAAGCTTTGCGGATCCCTTTTGAATTGGCTAACAAATACATGTCTTGGCTCTAACTCAGGTAGCTTGGTCAGACTCTATTAGTTAAGACGTTGGTTAGAGACGCAGATGAAGCCTCTAAGGCTAACACAGAATAAACTTCTGAGGTCTTAGCAAAGGATGTGGTCTTTCTATCTTTCATTACTATAGATAAGTACTCATCCAAAAGTGCAAAAATGTCTCGCGAGATAATGCTGCATGGTATGATAATTTAATCAGTATCATTTCAGAGCGAAAATCAATACACAATAATATATTCATTACATTTTTTATTCGTTTACAAAGACATGGTCGTTATCGTCAACATCGAAATTATCATATTTTGTAAGTTCTTCCTCCCAAACCAAAAGAAACTGCACCCAGCTAGTGTAACAAGCTTTTCTATTACAGTCCGAAAAAAATGAAGATAATGGAGACGGAAGAAAATGAGTTCGTACCCAGGTACCCTCTCACTCTCACTCATAATTATTTAAACACCTATTTAATTTAAACATGAAAACGAGAAAATCATTATTTTCCAATTGTTTCAATTATTACACAATTTACATAGGTCTGCACCTACAGAGTTATTGCATTATAACATTCTTTTAACGTAACAATCATACTTTTCAACTGCGTCCTTGGTCGAGTAGTCGCAAGCGGGGCTGCTGTGCATAGGGTCCTGGGTTCGATTCCCAGGTCAGACAAAGTGTTATTGGATTTTTCCATCAAGAATGACCATTAGCAGACACGGAAGCTGGATTTGTGCCAGGTTGATGGCAATAGGCTCGCCCCCTATTACATATTTATTTAAAAGGTTTTTTTTAAAACATGTTTTAATGTAAGAACTTTAAACACTTCCACAACCCCCATACTATTCAATCCATCCATCAGTACAATGTTTTGAGTGCATTACATTGAGTCCTACCTTGGTTTTTCACCCCACAAAAAAAAAGTCGTTTCTCAGTAATAATTTTTGCGTAAAGTTACTTAGTTTGATGTGCATATTACCGGCCAAACCCGATTTTCGGCCAAACAAGTTTTTCCTAGGCCAAACCGGTTTGATGGTTTATCGTGTCTAAACCAAACCAAGCAATTACAATGCGCTCATTTTGGATGTGGCGTGGTCGGTCACCAATTCTAACCTAACCTAACCCATTTAGGGTGCTCCAAGATTATCCTTTTATAATGGTCCCTAGTTTGGCCTAGGACAAATTAGTTTGGCCTGAAATAGGGTTTGCCCGGTAATATACATAAACCCGTCGGATTATGACAGAAAATGTGTTGCGCTCTTGTGTGCTGATTATACATATTCAGGACTTATATTCATTGTGATTCCAGAGAACTTAGAAATGAACAACGTAAAAACCCTATAGGTTTGAAGACTTATTTTATGGGAATTGCGTTTTTGGCGAGGCATCGGAGCAAGGATCCGAAATACCAAGTAGGGGCTTGTATTGTCAACGAAGACAACAAAATAATTGGAGTTGGGTTGGTACATCTTTGTATTTATTAATTTATGAATAATTTATTTGATAGTTATGTTTTTCTTTTTTTTTACCGATTGGAAATCATCAAATAACCCCTCCCGCTCTGGGCTGAGCAGGAAGGAGTGTCAGACTTTTACTGACTAAAACCCATCCATGTTCCTTCCTTTGCCCTTTGTGTTCCAGGGCCGCGGTATCTCTTTCGAACAGTCCCGCAACCCTGGCAGGCATCGGTCCTTTCGGACCCCTTCCTGTTTGCTGACTCTCTTTGAGGCGCGCGTGGAACACGAACGCGCCGTCGACACGGCCTGTCGTCATAAGACGGACGGACGGCGAGCTAGCCCATAGCTCACCGTCCACAGGCCCGCGCCTACGCTGGCCGGGGGCCACCACGTGGCCCCCGACGCCCGGTGCGTCTCCCGCGGCGGCTGAGACGTGAGGCTCTCTCCCTCTCACGTCCCGCCACCTATAGTTATGTGTTTGAGCCGTTTGGTGGTGAAACACTAGGGCCCACTAGTATTTCGGGAATGGCGATTTCCCGAAAGCGGTTGGTCGATTCTTCACGTGACCAGAGGGCGGGCTTATTTTTTGGCCAAAGAATCAGCATTGCCAATTTGCCATACAACACCATCTGTAACTAGGCCATCCACAGATACATTTAGGAAAATAACAGGGTGTCAAGTTCTTCATCCCCCATGCCATGCAGGAGGGATGGTCCCCCGTCTGGACGTGTGTTATGTCTCGGGCTACTGCCGTGTACTGTTTTTGTCGGGATTTTCTATATGATTTTAGGTCGCGGACGGGATACCTATATTATGGCGATTCACGATTTTGATGATAGTTCTTCGTTTATGTCATAAGATGGCGCGCGGAAAATATAAAGTATTACAAACTTTGTATTTTTCAAGAGTCGTGGATGGCCAAATCTTAAAATAGGAATAAGGAATAGCGAAGCATACTCAAATGAAATTTTGCAAAACTTTTATGTCTTATCCATGAATGGAAACCGTTGAATTTGAAAGCGAACACGCCGTGGGTTATATATATTTTTACTAGCCGATAACTATGACGTCGCTGTATTATTATGTTTATTTTATTCGTTTTTGGAAAGTCAACTATGATATAAGTCCGCCTCTGTACTATCGAAAACAAACAAACATCATTTAGGGCATCGCAAACCGGCCATTTTTCGGAACCGAGTCAATGAAACCGAGGGTATATTAAGCTGGCGTTTAGTCTCGAGGTGCAAACTGTACTTTTCACTTTGAGTGCGAGAAAAATAGTCAATTTAGTACA
This sequence comes from Eugnorisma glareosa, assembly GCA_947578425.1. Lineage (NCBI taxonomy): Eukaryota > Metazoa > Arthropoda > Insecta > Lepidoptera > Noctuidae > Eugnorisma > Eugnorisma glareosa. The sequence continues at coordinate 8,181,852 of OX387960.1, read as the reverse complement.
AAAACATTTAATAAATATCTTATTTCTCCAGTCCATAAAACTTTCGTAAGTTTTTAGGTAAATCTTACGCGATTTTGGCGGAAAAAGATTATCTATTATGTCTTTAGCTCTTTGCTCGACGTCAACCTCTTCACTGTCACTGGACATTCTTCATTTTATTTAAAACCGAACAAATGTACACTCCAAAAAATTCTGAAATTTTCGCGGTCAGTTTTTTCTTCTAAACCACAGATTAACAATTTAAAACACATGGCGCCACCTTCCTTGCGGAAAAACCATGGAACTAAAACTCTCAAGATTTTCGCAATGAAGATGGTCCACACTCAATAGTATATTTACTGGCTGTTTGAGTTTGTCTATGTCACATGAAGGAAATTAAAAAACTAATTACTTTTTCATCCCTTTTCTATTCGAAAATTGTCGTTTTGTTCCACTTTAAGGTTGATGCGCAAGGGTAGCCCGCGAAATTTAAAATTTCTCAAGTTTATTGTAATTTGCAGGTCAGTGTCAAGTTGTATGTTGATGAAAATATGAATCGCGCCAGTAACACGTATAGAGTTACAGAATTATAATCATTCAAATGATCAATACAGCTCTCCAAGTTCATATAATCACATTCAATAGCTATTTGATGAAAAAGTCACTTTTTGAGATTGTATGAACTTAGAGGGTTTTATTGATGATTTAAATGATTATAATTCTGTAACTCCATACGTGTTACTGGTGCGATTCATATTTTCATCAACATACAAACTGACACTGACCTGCAAATTGCAATAAACGTAAGAAAATTTAAATTTCGCGGGCTACCCTTGCGCATTCACCTTAAGCGGGAGCAAAGTAGCTCTTTTCTCCATTAGACTTTTTAGCGGGCAGTAATGAGATTTGAATTTGGAACATGAATCGTTCAATGAAATCGAACGCAAATTGTGTAAATGATGTGTTATCTGTACGAAGGGGCAGGCACGGTAACTAAAAAAAAAACCAAAGCGCGCGATTTACTTCCATAGTCTTGTAATCGGTACGGATTTTATTGTATTTTGCAAAAAAAAATAGGTCTACGTCGAGTTCTGAAAGTGCATTAACTCCTGAAACAATAAAAATAGAAGCTAATAACGTCGTTCAAAACTTAATGCCTATGAAATCCCGGAAAAAGTACTTAAAGGCCTATGACAATTTCATACTATGGCAAAATAGAGAAGGAGAGAAGACATTTTCGGATAGTGTATTTTTAGCCTATTTTCAAGAATTAACCAAAACTAAACCCTTTGGGCGCATTATGTCCAATTTGCAAAATTACCAACTGTCCAATTCTCAAATTGGTCCAGTTCGCAATTAGTCCAGTTCGTAATTGGTCCAGTTCGCAATTGGTCCAGTTCGTAATTGGTCCAGTTCGCAATTAGTACAATTCGCAATTGGTCCAGTCAGAAAACATTACAAATCTGGGCTGATAAATCATAATATCCCTAATAGTCCAAGATCCCAGGGCCGCCAGACCTTACTTATTTTCTCATGAACAAAAGGTGTGTCATCAAGTAGTATTAGTATGATCAACCTTCTACTCTTTGGAGTGTATACTCAATACTTAAATGTACAGTTAATATCAATAAACATATTAAAATTGACAGCGACTCAAAATTAGTAGCTTATCGGAAGAGACTGTCTGAAGGACACTAATCAAAGAAATCGAAGTATTTTCCGGACAAAATGTTGAAACTTTCTTGAATGACGTACCTGATAAAGAGTTTCTCGCCATAAAAGTGAGTATTTTTTAGTTATTCAATTATAAACTATAAACAGTGTTTTATAACGTGTATGTATACGTACTGTACTTAGTCGTCTGATTTAAATTTAAATTTTAAAAGTATCTCTTATTTATTTTCTCATAGGAGATGAAAAGTAGAGTATAAGACTCGAGAGCAAAAATATTTTTCCCTCAGGCGATGTACTTTGAATCCAGAGCGAAGCGAAGGATTCTAGAATAAAATCCCGAGCATAGCGAGGGATTCTAAAATAGAATCCTGAGAGTAGCGAGGGATTCAAATATTATTTTGCTCCCTTGTTATACAATCTACTTTTTACACCCTAGAGACTAAAGTGGTCACTTTAGTCCCGCTTCGTAGGGCTATAATGGCGTACTTTTAGAGCATGAGAAGTGAAAAAAGGTTAGTCGCGCAATTGTTTTTTTTTTTTTTTAATTTTCCCTCTTTTTATTTCTTTTTCGTTTTTTAAATATACAACGTGTTACAGAAAGGGTATAATCATATGGAATACTGTGGTACGGACCATCAAAATGAACAACTTTCTCTATGGGACCACCATAGAAATCGTAAAAAAATAATCAGCTGTCCCAAACATTTGGGTCGAGTAGGTATTGAAATTTTCTATGGGACAGCTGATTATTTTTTTACGAATTCGATGGTGGTCCCATAAAGAAAGTTGTTCAGTTTGATGGTCCGTACCACAGTATTCCATATGATTATACCCTTTCTGTTACAAGTTGTATATACAGCGTGTAACAGAAAGGGTATAATCATATGGAATACTGTGGTACGGACCATCAAACTGAACAACTTTCTCTATGGGACCACCATCGAAATCGTAAAAAAATAATCAGCTGTCCTATACAAAATTTCAATACCTACGCGAACGAAATGTATGGGACAGCTGATTATTTTTTTACGATTTCGATGGTGGTCCCATAGAGAAAGTTATTCAGTTTGATGGTCCGTACCACAGTATTCCATATGATTATACCCTTTCTGTTACACACTGTATATGTATTTGGACGAATTTATGTTTTGGCTTAATAGTGTGGCCTGTTTAACACCTGTTTGGTCTCTTTATAAATGAAAATATTTACATTTTTTGTTGAAACTCCTCGTTCTCTTCAATTATTTCAATTTATTTTTCGGAAATCGAATAGAAAGCTGGTATACCTATTATCACGGATAAATAGGCATAAAATGATCTAGAAAACCAAATTGGTGAATTTAATGACCAAAAATTATTTCGCAACTTGAGGAAATCTATTCATCTATACATACAAATAAATAAAATTGAAGTGTCTTGTTTGTAATACCAAAATAACAGCTTTTTACTGAATGCATATGGAAGTACTACTCTGTCAAGAAAGTACCGGGAAACGATTCAACAGTCTTTTTATTGAACAACATTTCCAAGTGTTACTGCGCAACATCCGATAGCAAAAAGTTAATTATTGTTTGTATAATGTGGCCGTGTTAGTACAGGCAATCAAGCTACTACAATCTGTCAAAGTACTTTAATAGATTTTCAACTTTATCGCTGAAGTATTAGGTTCAAGGTTGATTAGGAAAAGCTGGCATCAGCACATGTTAAGTAATGTTGCCTAATTTTGAAAACAGTCAAAATGTGGTAACAATTGATAACATTGTCAGAGAATGTTGCTATAGTCAGTTCATCTTCCATGCCGACATAAATGAGACACGTCTGTTGCAAAAGTGATTGCTGGGAAACGACATTTTTTTTGGAGTGAAAAATCACGTTTTACGGTAGGACTCAATGTAACGCACTCAAAACATTGTGCTGTTGGATGCATTTAATAGTACGGGGGTTGTGGAGGTGTTTACAGTAAAAATCTTACATTAGAAACATGTATTTAAGAAAAAACTTGTGAAAATGTTGGAACTTTGACCCCCAATATCTCCGTAACTAGAAGGTTCCCAGGTATGGTCTGTAAAAAAAAACGAAATGACGGGGAGGACAAGTGGCTTTCGGCTTCGTTAACGGTCTTGTTACCTTTAGATTGAATAAAAGATTAATTATTATATTTGATGAATAAGTCGTGCCAGAGCAATAATAAAATAAATTGACTTAGTCATGTTTACACATTTTAGATGACCTACGACGTGTTGTGTACAACACAACGTGTTGTGTGCTGATTTACGAGGTTCACCGATCAATAATCATCGATTTAAAAAAGAATCGAAAGAACCGAATGAACCGGTCTTTTTACCTAGCTCAAAACCCCGGTTTTTAAATAATCTGGAAGCCATAACCTGTTAAATAAATAAATATAGGTTTGTTTTTTATTATTACAGATATAATGGATTTCCAACTGGATGTAAAGACAAGATATTCCCGTGGAAAAAAGGTTTTGATCCGTTAACTAATAAACATTCATATGGTAAGAAATTAATAAGTGTTTATAGGTACTGTAAACTAACTGCATTTTCAACCATGTTGTTCTATAAGTTATGGTCTCATGTTAGCAACCGTTACTGTTGAGCACAAAATACAACGGTTCGATTCCCAGGACGAGACGTGTTCATAGTGAAATTGGATTTTTCACCAGAAAATCCTCAGCCTCTTGATGGTAATAGACTCGATCCTTTTTAACACGCTATATTAGCTTAGCTTTCAATGTAATCAAATCTTTGAACACAATTTTAACCTACTACTAATTGTCGTATCAAAATGTAACTTTGTATGTATTTGTAGTTAAGATGACAATACTACAATTTTGTATCTTGGAGCATTAGATCAGCTCCAAGATACCCTTATAGCAATATGGCTATTTATTCTTCAAAAAATCCTGCTTTGTGGTCACCTGTCTTAGTATTCCTTCCCAGGAATTCGATTATCATTTTAAACAAAACGGTACATTTTTTGATACTGTTTATTAAAGTAATCGTTAGTAAAAAAAAACTACTAAGGGATAGACTGTAGCATTCGTCTATGTAACTTCCGAGCAATGTAACTTTCAAGCATTTATGTCCCTCATCTGCCTAGCCTTCTTCCAACGTAATAAATTCAGCGATGGAGTTCACCCATCCATGGACCTTCAAACGAACCGTGCGCTGTTATTACTTAGCTCCTTTGTTAATGTATGTCGTTATCATTATTTCAGTGTGCCATGCAGAAACGAATGCAATTCTCTTCAGGAATACAAGCGATGTGAGGGGCTGCACCATGTACGTCACTCTGTTTCCATGCAATGAGTGTGCTAAGATCATCATACAGTCCGGGATCAAGCAAGTTTATTATTTTTCCGATGAAAAAAAACACAAAGACGAGTTTATAGCGTCGAAGCCAATGTTTGACGCAGCTGGAGTCAAGTATGAGTAAGTATTTTAGAATTTTCCTCAACTATCGTTGAAACTAGGAATGTACTTACATTCTTTAATAAACACATTTACTGAGAAATGTATGTACCTATTTCCTAGGAAATTAGGAATTGTATGCAATTCCGAGATGATACTCGTATTAGGAAATATATAAAAAACGAATGCTCTCTGTGAATAAAATAAATAAAACACGAATAAAATCAATATCAGGTTAAATATCAAAATGTTGTAGTCAACGTAGCGTAGTCGACGTAGCGGGGCTACGTGGGGCTTCTATTTCTTATGGGCAGGGTTTATAGTAACCCAAACTGTCCAAGTCAGGGTGCCCTAAGTCCCGAGCTCGCTTTCGCTCACTCTTGCATCCTAAGTTTCCTTGCCACAACGCCTTGTTTATGGTTTGGTGTGTGGGTAGTGTATTAGGGTACCTAACATAAAAAATAGTACGAGTAGGTGTGCTTAACCATGAGGATCGTCCCGTGCGGCTGATATTATTAAGCCACGACTCCTTGAGCCCCTGAGCAGAGGGGTGGAAGTATCCATCCACCTGAAAAAGTATATGAAGGATGGATATCATGGATAGGCTCTACTAAATTATGGGCACGGTGTGTTGGTAAGTACTGGAACATGCCCGAGGACAATCAGGGTTGCGCCTCATCTGTCAGCACGGAGTTGTGTTGTGCTAAACTGCTGAAAGATGAGGTTCAAAATTTCAAACCTTAGGCACGTTACCACTCGGGCCTGTGGACGGTGAGCTATGGGCTAGCTCGCCTTCCGTCCGTCTTATGACGACAGGCCGTGTCGACGGCGCGTTCGTGTTTCACGCGCGCCTCAAAGAGAGTCGGCAAACAGCAAGGGGTCCGAAAGGACCGATGCCTGCCAGGGTTGCGGGACTGTTCGAAAGAGATACCGCGGCCCTGGAACACAAAGGGCAAAGGAAGGAACATGGATGGGTTTTAGTCAGTAAAAGTCTGACACTCCCTAAAAAAAAAAGGCACGTTACCACTATTTAAAAAAAGGCTTGCAGAAAATAGGTCCGTTCTTTAAAAATAAATACTTTTTAATTTTTTAGAGGGAATTGACATCACATAAAAAAAGTATAGGTACATTTTACAAAGCATTATTTTAAATTCTAAATAGTTTGAGTGGCCGAAGGTGGCCTCTGGCCAGTCCTATAAAATAATTTGCCGTCATACTTTAAGGTTGATTGAATTGGAAGTTTGGAAAGTAGAAAACCTTACGGTACCTATTTACTTAAGAACCCTTTTTTTTTATTTTTTCGGATGGGAAATCATCAAATAACCCCTCCCGCTCTGGGCTGAGCAGGAGGGAGTGTCAGACTTTTACTGACTAAAACCCATCCATGTTCCTTCCTTTGCCCTTTGTGTTCCAGGGCCGCGGTATCTCTTTCGAACAGTCCCGCAACCCTGGCAGGACCTATTTAAGAACCCTGGAATCATCATTCACCTGCCCTCATTCCAATTCACTTAGGTTCGCGCAGCATGTCTGCCATACCTCATCTATTATTCGTCATCTCATCAGACACCTCCATCCGTGCCATATCATCCTTCACACAGTCCATTTATCGTTTCTTTGGTCTTCCTCTACTCTTATACCCATCCACATTCATACTCAAAACTTTCCTCACGACATTTTCCTAATTCCTTCGCATCTCATATACCCCCTTACCAAGCCAACCGATTATCACACAAATTAAGAACTCTTGGATATATTTCAGTAATTCAGAACAGACCCCACAAGAAATGTAAAGAGAGGAGGAACCCTTTTTACATTTAAAATACCAACCTACCGTCTCTTCAAATTCATTCATTCTGCGGCAATTTTGTACTGCTTTTCAGTTTTATGAAGTAATAAATTCTTCGTTTTTTTTCAGGCAATTCATACCCAAGCTTCGTCAAGTGCTCATCAACTTTTCGACCGAGAACTTAGCTAATGTTAAACATGTTTTGTTGTAAAAACAACTTTAACACACACACCTAAAGTTTCGCATGAGCTACAATTTCAAACATTTTTTTGACTGTTCCAATCATTCTAGCTATTCTTAAATCAACTTAATTTTTACTTGCATACAGTGATATTCGTTTATGTAAAAATAACATGAACTGAACACCAGTTTGAAGGTGCCTACAAAGAATTGAATGTAATTTGAAAATAATAAAATAATTTAGCTGGGACAGTGTTTTTCTTTACCTTATTTTGTGTGAAGCCTACCTATATATTTTTCCTTTATTTTATTCTTTATGTGGGTTATTATGGGAAAACTATGTGGGGAATTCATAATTAAGTAGTAAGTGATACGGGGAAACTGTTAAGGATCTGGTTCAGGTACCCCCCCCGTTCCAAACAGCGTTTTTCTATTTTTCTTGAATTTTAAACATATACATACACAAATCAGGGGTTACCAAACTTTTTCAGTTCGTGGCGCACTTACAGATTTAAAATTTTGTCTCGGCGCCCTAGTTAGTCGAAAAAGCAGAGTTTTTAGGGTTCCGTAACGGAACCTTTATAGATTCGCCATGTCTGTCGATCTGTCTGTCTGTCCGTGTATGTCACAGCCACTTTATTCCGAAAATGTTAGGACTACACAGTTGAAACTTAGTAGGTAGATGTATTCTGTGAACGGCTTTACGATTTTTAAACAAACATTTAAAAAATTAAAGATTAAGGGGGAGCTCCCCATACATGGAACTGATGCTGAAAAATATTTTCGTCAAACCTATACGTGCGGGGTGTCTATAGATAGGTCTTTAAAAATGACATTGAGGTTCCTAAAAACATTTTTTCTCAAAGTCAATCGTTTGCATGATAGACGCTTCCATAGTGGTAAAATATGTGTCCCTCTAATTTCTAAAGCAAGAGGAGGAACATTCTGAAAAAATGTAGGATTGTAGAACGTAAATAAAACTTAGAGTTCAAAGATTCTCTTTTCTTCTTACCAAGTGAATTCTGGTGGATCTTGTGCATGGAAAGGATTTTGGATTCACGAAAATTTTTCGACATCTTCTTCGTCGAAAGTAGTTTAAAACCATTATGTGAGCTTCGAAAAGTTTTCCGTTAAATGGACATTAACTCTTGTAAGACAACAAGCTAATTAGATTTTTATCGAATACTTAAGATTAGTTTCCGGAGAATAGTAAACAGTAAACAGACACTTTACTCTCTACGGCACACCAGGGCGCCGCACAGTGGTCTGGAAATTGAGCTCCATACTCATAGAAACACAGCCAGGAATTAAAAAAAAAATATTGCTATAGCTCTGGTATACCTCCCTTTACGTCATATTAACGTATGGATTTTTTTTTATGTGAGAAAACACTTAAAGTACATTTTTTTTAAACTGAATGGAAGTAAAGGGCTGGTGCTCACATGAGCTATTGTACCATACACAGCAATCAAGATGACATCTAATTTATGCGCCGTTGATTGCCGCTTTGCACGTAGCAATTTTTTTTAATGTTGAACTTTTTATTTAAGTGATTATTCAAATCTTTGACGTGGTCAAATGAAAATCTCTAGCTGTGTTCCCATCATTTGAAGTTCCCGAACCTGAAACAAAACAAAAATACTAAACTTTGTGCAGAAAAGTGGTATACATAAATAAGGTTAATTGAAAAAAAAGTTATAACTGTTAGATATTATATCTCACCTTGTTTGACGATGTCTACTAGGAGGCCCATTTCATCACGGAACTTCTGCTGTATGATATGTTTTCTACTCTTCAATGACTCTTTACTGCTTGCATCTCTGGCTTGCTATGTTTTAATGTCCAGTTTATATGAAATATGGAGTAGGCACTCCATACATCTGATCCAAGCTTAAAGAGTAGACAAACCATGCTGGTTTGTTTCCATCGAAACCAGTTTTCTGTAAAGAAAATGGTTAAATAAATAAAAAGAATATTCATAAATTACGATCTCTAGACATAAATCACGAGATCTTCTCCAACTTATTCATTTCCGAAGGAGTAGCTTTACATAAATCACAAGTCTGCGATGAGGTATTCGATAGCTGTGAAGTGATTTTGCCATCTATCATGGTCATAAGCATCGAGTGCTTAACAGCATGGCTTTGCATAATAGAAGACTGCAGTGCTGCAATCTCAGCTTCAATCAGAGCCTGTTCTCCTGCAATGTTAAACTGGTTTTCTTGAAATATATGGTCTGCAGAAAATTGTGGAAGATGGCTTTGGATTCTCCCAGTTTTCTTCACCATAAACTAAGCACAGAGGCACAAAAGAACACATAAAAATACTAGAATCGTCGTCTTCACCTACCATAGTATGCTACAAACTTTGCACTGAAGCACCATCAAAGCCCCACTTGCATATCAGTGTCAACTCTTTGCCATCTAGAGAAGGTTTCACACGTAGGAATTTTCCAAGCCTAGCTGCAGTTTTGTCCAAAATTGCTTTGAGCTTTACTTTAACCTCTCTTTCCGTGATGTCTATGGTATGTTTTGGGGAGTAGCAGTCCATCTTCGCCTCAAAGATAGCAGTATAAGCAGGATACAGTGGGATTCCTTCTTCTTTTGCACAAGATCTTAATGTTACATACTGTCACTTCGAAAGCTTCAATGAGGTCAAAATACCTAAAGCTTTATCAGCGGAATACATAGGCACAGTTTTCTTTAGCTTTAACATATCTTTTATCTTTGTAGCCTCTTCGGGATGCTCCGAGACCAGTTTAATTATATCTGCTATATTCTTTTTTGTGTTTTTAAACCAGTTGCATGAGCAAGGCTTTCAGTGCTATGCGTTAGGAGCTCTGAAACTCTCCTTCTCTTCTGTAGCGAGCTTAGCTCAGTGAATGGTTTTCTCAGACTGATATTCCAACACTGCACGTCTCCGCCTCCATCTCCGGTCTGTACGATGTTAATTCACCGGTATTTTCACCAAAGTCAGAACTGAAACATGGTTGCTGCTCTGCTAACACTAAAGAAGGGGTCATGTTTTCCCTCATGACCACAGACCATTTTATGTTCTCTTGCAGCCATGTCTCATGCTTTTTATGAATGTACAATTTGTTAGTACAACCATACACCAATTTGTTATACCTTCTTCTAATTTTCTGACAAATCAATAGCATTCACAAACACCTCAAATAACACACTAGGCCACAGAGCATCTTATATAACTAGGCTGTGAAAAACAACTGTTGTTAGCCACAAATTCAGTTTTTCTTATTTTTATGAATGGCATCTCGCAGTTCAACCAAGGAGGTTGTCGACTGCTTAACCGGACAATCCTGTGGGAGCCTTGAGTGTAAGGCCTCCAGCCAGGGTGATAAAATAAAGCTCAAACGTCCCGTTTTTATACAACTACCCTCATTGACGTTCGCTATTCTCTAATTAGGTACCTATGTTACAGACAATAGAATTTTATTGTGACTGAGCGCCCATTTTGCCCCGCTAGAGCTTAACTGGTTAATGTTCTTGTCATTAGTATCTAATAATAACTCAGCCATAATCGCGGTGATTAACAATTGAGTTACATAGTTCTTGGATTGCAATTATGTAACAAAAACGTAATGAATCAACATCACTTTTAATTGCTCTCATCATAAAAGTCATTGGCAGGCTATAAACTAACGGTAGTATAAGAAAATCGATCGGCAACTTCATTTAACCACGTCAAAGATTTGAAAAATCACTTACGAAAAATTCAAAATTTAAAAAAATTTCTTCGTTCTAAGTGGCAACCAACGGTGCATAAACTAAATGTCATCTTGATCGCCGTCTATGGTACAATAGCTCATGTGAGCACCAGTCCTTCAGTTCCATTCAGTTTCAGAAAAATGTACTTCAAGTATTTTCTCCCATACAAAAAAAATACAAAACTTTTTTCTCAGGCGTGGAGCTACCAAAATACCATCCATAGGTTAATATGACGTAAATTGAGGTATACCAGAGCCAAAGCATTTTTTTTTTTTTTTTTTACTTCCTGACTTTGAATTTCGGAACAACCCGGAAACTTTGCCCGACCTGAGAATCGAACTCAAGACCGCTAGCGCAAAGTAGAAACTACATAAAATCACGCCTGTAATCTCTTATGGGTTAGGTAAAGGTGTAGGTACCTAATAGTACACCCACATTTCACCCAGGCTAGGGGGTGGGGGGGTCAAAGGAGTCATGACCCCCCAAAATTCTACACGCCAATTGACATAACATTTGACAATTCCTGTTTAAGGACACAGCACACTTATCAAATCGTAAAGGGATCGGCACCGTATCAACTCGAGCCGTTCAGTATTCTTTGTATGAAACTCCCGCAACGCACACTAATCGGAATCGTAACGTAATCGCCTCGCCTCGGGACAAGCTGCCGAACCGCGGTGCGGTGCGTCGACTCGCTTACGGCTCGTCGTCCTTGCGCTTACGTCTCTCCGTAGCCGCGCTTAAATCTTACCGCACCTGAGCTTACGCCTCATCATCCACCCCTACGCACACTACTGTTGACACACGTGGTGTCATTCACAGGGCAACTTCCAGTCCTGCGCGGCGGTGTCGGCGAGCAGTAAGCGCAGCGTCCCCTAGCCCTAAGTGGGGCGTCGCCTAGCCGTAGCCGAGTTGACTTATCGAAGCTGCTGACCGCCTGCTTACGTTAGGTTGACGCCTGTTTGACGGCGAGGCGAACGGCGATACGGTGCCGATCCCTTTCCGATTTGATATGTGTGCTGTGTCCTCTAATCGTTCAACAAGAGAAACTAACCTTTCCGAGTAAGAATAATAGAAGTTGTGGATAAAACTAGTTTTTGATTAATTATTAGGTGGTTAATAAGTTGTTTGAACAAATAACGTACCACGTCACATTTTTCTTAACAAATTATGTTCAGAAGAGTATAGAATAATTTTTATTTGTGTAAAGTGTTTCTAAGTGTTTGTAACTCTTTATGACAGTTTCCTCGTATCACTTACTAGTTATGATTTCCTCATAATAACCCACATAAAGAATACAAGAAAGGAAAATATAAAGGTATTTACATTTCGCACTGAATGAACATGACGCACACAAAATAAGGTAAGAAAAAACACTGTCCCAGGTATAGTATTTTCTTTATTTAACTTTTATACAAATTATTTACATTTTTAAATATTATATTAACAATATAAAAACGTTTAAAAATATAAAAAATTGCTGCCCACCGTTATCGGGAACAGGGTCCAAGCTACCGGTGGTCAGGGCTCCAGAGAGAGAAACCTCATAACAATACGAGCCGTGTCCAGGAGTACTGCTTTCTGAATCAAGCCCTTGATCCAGCTGCCTAACGAGAGCCTCCTCAGGTATTCATCGAGGCTCTTAGCAATTAAGGCATGGGCTGATACGACTATCGACACAATGATCGCTGAGTCCACATCCCACATGTCGACAACCTCGCGAGCCAAGTCAAGATATTTTATTTGCTTATCTTTCTCGGCTTTCACGAGGTTCTCATCATGCGGGACCGTTATGTCAACAATCATTGCGCGCCGCTCTGATCGATCTACCACCACTATATCAGGCTTATTGGCTAAAATAGTCCTGTCAGTGATGATGGATCGATCCCAGTACAATGTGATATTGCCATTTTCGAGAACTGAGTCGGGCACATACCTATAGTACGGCACTTCCGATTCCACAAGGCTGTATTTTAGAGCAAGTTGCTGATGGATAATCCTGGCTACAAGGTTGTGTCTATGCAAGTACTCTCCGTTAGCCAAACGAGAACACCCGGAGATAATGTGACGGATTGATTCACCTGGGCGGTGGCATGCCCGACATATGTCAACCGTGCCGTCCTTCACAATAAATCTCTGGTAGTTATTCGTCATCATAACTTCATCCATTATTGCACAGACAAAACCTTCGGTTTCTCCGAAGAGGTCCCCGGAACGTAGCCAGGCTACGGACGCTGACAGGTCTACATCGGGCCCATGCAGGGCCCGGAAAAAGCGTCCGTGAAGCTCCTTACTCTGCCATACCTCCCTGCGATTGTTAATGTCTAGCACTACAGGTTTGCGCCAGTTCTCTTTAGCCAAGGAGAGCGGGGTGAGGCCCTTGTCCACTGCGACCACATCTCGATGCATCCCCACGTCGGCTTCTAGGAAATATTCCCTGAGACTGCATATCTCGCGATTGTGGAGAGTCTTAGCGTTTAAAAGCCTCGACCCCCACACTTCCGCGGGATATACAGTCTCATAACCGAAGAACGTGGGTGATGCATTCGATATGCCGTCAACAATGTACGGACCTTCCTATCCAGGGCGTCTAGTTCTGTTTGAGTCCATTTGAGTATGCCGAAAGAGTACATCCAAACCGGCATGACCCAACCGTTGAAGGCACGCACCTTTTTTCCGCCTGCTAAAAGACTATTAAATACTTTTTTCAGGCGGCCAAAGAAGCGCTCCTTAAACGATTGCTTCATGTCAGCAACATTGATCGACGACCTGAATGGCGCAGCGGTAGTGAGGCTGTCTTACGTTCTTCGGGTCCCGGGTTCGTTACATTTTATTTCGTTCAGTTATTAAAATAATAGTATTCGTTACCAATATGTGATGTATTAAACATCAATTTATAATTTTAATGAAAATATGTTCAAAGAGGCGGAGACAAATTGGCGCGCTTTCCGGCCTCAACGATGGGTCGTAGGTATAATTTTATTTAAATATATGTATGTTACGGGCCAAACCCGATTTCAGGCCAAACTAGTTTGTCCTAGGCCAAACTAGGGATCATCACAAAAGGACGACCATAGAGCACCCCGACTAAATGGGTTAGGTTAGGTTAGATTGGTGACCAACCACGCGCGAGCAGAGCGAGCGCTACATCCAAGTTGGGCGCAGATTAATTGCTTTGTTTGGGTTAGTGTATCCTGATAAGATAGACCAGTAAACCGGTTTGGCCTAGGACAAACTAGTTTGGCCTGAAATCGGGTTTGGACGGTAACATGTATACTATCTGTGGAAATAAAGATCCTTGGGGGAGGCATATGTCCAGTTAAGAAGTAGACTCTTTTGTTTGAAACGATGATGACGACAACCTGATGAAAATTTTAAATTTTCCAGTGACATAATATATGATTTATTGGTGATCTCTTTAAATTAGTTTGTTTAAATACTTATTAGGGCAAACCTATTATAATACATACAAAAACATTTATTTGGTACTAGACCCTATATCTCCATGATTTTAAGTGATTTATTGTGAATTTGATTTTATATTGTTTGGTGACTACATTTTGGTGACAAATCTACTATTTTGCCGGAAAACCCTATTATTTAAGAAACACAATACTAATTAAATTGGCGATAGCTTACATGATACCCTTATTTTATTATTTTCAAATTACATTCAATTCTATGTAGGCACTTACAAACTGGTGTTCAGTTTTTGTTATTTTTACATAAACGAATATCAACTGCATGCAAGTAAAAAATAAAGTAGATTTAAGAACGGCTAGAACTATTGGAACAGTCAAGAAAATGTTTGAAATTGTAGCTGATGCGTAACTTTAGGTGTGTATGTTAAAGATGTTTTTACAACAACACATGTTCAACATTAGCTAAGTTCTCGGTCGAAAAATTGATGAGCACTTGACGAAGCTTGGGTATGAATTGCCTGAAAAAAAAAACGAAGAATTTATTACTTCATAAAACTGAAAGGCTGTCCAAAATTGCCGCGGAAAGGGCGGTACTGAATTTGAAGAGACGGTAGGATGGTAGGTATTTTAAAATATGTAAAAAAGGGTTCCACCCCTCTTTACATTTCTTGTGGGGTTTGTTCTGAATGACTGAAATATATCCAAGGGTTCTTAATCTGTGTGATAATCGGTTGGATAATTGGTTTAGAAAAATTTCGTGAGGAAAGTTTTGAGTATGAATGTAATCCACATTCGTACTCAAAACTTTCCTCACGAAATTTTAGGTATAAGAGTAGAGGAAGACCAAAGGAACGATAGATGGACTGTGTGAAGGATGGTATGGCAAGAAAGTAAGTGTCTAATGAGATGACGAGTAATAGAAAAGGTATGGAAGAAGAAGTCATGCTGGCCGACCCCAAGTGAATTGGGATGAGTGCAGGAGAATGATGATCCACGGGTTCTCAAACAGGTACCGTAAGGTTATCTACTTTATAGCGCCATGTGCTTTCATGGGCTTCGGAATGCGCCACCGTCGGGATCCATGCTGACGGTAGGGGCGTCGAGCCGACGTTGAAGTACCTGGGTCTCGTCCTCGACATTCGGTGGAACTTCGTGGAACATTTCCGACGTTTGGCCCCCAAACTGAAACGGGCCGGGGCTGGCTTCAAGCGGCTCTTGCTCAACCTGGGGGTCCAACCGCCTCCTGCCGAAGGCTCTACGCGGGGGTCGTGCGGTCCATGGGCCTTTACGGGGCCCCGGCCTGGGCGCGTTCCTTGAGGCGGCGAGCCGCCCACTACTTGAACGCGTCCCAAAAGGTGGTAGCCGTAAGGCTGGTCCGGGGATACCGCACGATCTCCGGCGAGGCGGCAAGCCTCCTTGCCGGATTGCCGCCATGTGATCTGGAGGCGATATTCCTCGCGCGCCTGCATGAATGGCGCGTGGAGGCACTACGCCGGGGGGTAACTCCGCTGCCGCGGCAAATCGTCGCTCAGCGGACAGACCTCCGGCGCGATCTCATGGCGACATGGAGAGAGCGACTGTCGCAACCCCGTGCGGGGCACGTCACAATAGTAGCGATAAGTCCCCTCTTTGAGGAGTGGCTAGAGAGGCGTCACGGCGCCCTCACCTTCCGCCTGACGCAGGTCCTCACCGGACACGGTTGTTTCGGGAGGTTCCTGCACCGAATCGGGCGGGAGGAAACGCCCGGTTGCTACCATTGTGAGGATCTACCGGAGGATACGGTGGGGGTCTGCTCCGCGTGGGCAGAGCACCGCCGTGTCGCGGCGACCTCTCGCGTCTGGCCTTGGTTCAATCCACCGTAGGCGCGGGCCTGTGGACGGTGAGCTATGGGCTAGCTCGCCGTCCGTCCGTCTTATGACGACAGGCCGTGTCGACGGCGCGTTCGTGTTCCACGCGCGCCTCAAAGAGATGTCAGCAAACAGGAAGGCGTCCGTAAGGAACGATGCCTGCCAGGTTTGCGTTGCGGGACTGTTCGAAAGAGATACCGCGGCCCTGGAACACAAAGGGCAAAAGAAGGAACATAGATGGGTTTTAGTCAGTAAAAGTCTGACACTCCGTCCTGCTCAGCTCAGAGCGGGAGGAGTTATTTGATGATTTCCCATTTTCAATCAACCTAAATTCTGACTGCTGTTTATTTTATAGGACTGGCCAGCTTCGGCCACTCAAACTGTTTTGAGTTTGAAATAATAGGTACTTTGTAAAATGTACCTATACTTTTTTTATGTGATGTCAATTCCATCTAAAAAATGAAAAAGTATTTATTTTAAAGAACGGACCTAGTTTCTGCAAGCCTTTTTTAAAATAGTGGTAACGTGCCTAGGGTTTGAAACTTAGAACCTCATCTTTCAGCAGTTCAGCACAACACAACTACGTGCTGACAGATGAGGCGCAACCCTAAGAATCCTCGGACACGTTCCAGTACCTACCAACACACCGTGCCCAAATTTAGTAGAGCCTATCCATGATATCCATCCTCCATAGACTTTTTCAGGTGGATGGATACTTCCACCCCTCTGCTCAGGGGCTCGTGGAGTCGTGGCTTAATACACTACGTACGTAATACACTAATACGTACTACGTACCGTAATACACTACACACCACACCATAAACAAGGCATTGTGGCAAGGAAACTTAGGATGCAAGAGTGAGCGAAAGCGAGCTTCGGACTTAGGGCACCCTGACACTGGACATGTTAGGTAACTATAAACCCTGCTGACGGAAATAGAAGCCCCGCGTAGCCCCGCTACGTCGACTACGCTACGTTGACTACAACATTTTGATATTTAACTTGACTTTGATTTTATTCGTGTTTTATTTATTTTATTCACAGAGATCATTCTTTTTTTATATATTTCCTAATATAATCTCGGAATTGCATACAATTCCTAATTTTCTATGAAATAGGTACATACATTTCGTGTGAGTATTAAAGAATGTAAGTAAATTCCTAGTTTCAACGATAGTTGAGGAAAATTTTAAAATACTTACTCATACTTGACTCCAGCTGCGTCAAACATTGGCTTCGACGCTATAAACTCGACTTTGTCTTTTTTTTCATCGGAAAAATAATACACTTTCTTGATCCCTGACTGTATGATGATCTTAGTACACTCATTGCATGGAAACAGAGTGACGTACATGGTGCAACCCCTCACATCGGTTGTATTCCTGAAGAGAATTGCATTCGTTTCCGCATGGCACACTGAAATAATGATAACGACACACATTAACAAAGGAGCTAAGTAATAACAGCGGCACGGTTCGTTTGAAGGTTAACCTACGCTTGCTGAAGACGGTCCATGGATTTATGACCCCTTCGCTGAATTTATTACATATCGAGGCTGCTGCCGGCTCCGTGCCTCGGAAAGCACGTTAGGCCGTGGGTCCCGGCTGTCATTTGTAAATCTTTGACATTCGTTACGGGTAATCAGTGGCCCGAAAGCGACAGTCTTACCAAGGGGTACCATATTTAGTATCATATTAAGTACCTACCCAGTAACTGGGCTGTGGAGAGATCAGACAGACAGTCGCTCCATGTAAAATAATAGTTCAGCTGCATCCGGTTAGACTGGCAGCTGACTCCAACATCGTTGGGAGAAGGCTACACAGATAACGCTAAATTTTGCGCTTCAAAAAACCGAACGTGGGTACACGCGCTAAGGTAAGCGTGTTCGCTCGTAAGGGTGAGTTCAGTCAATAGTATCTAATATGTCAGTGTCTCTCGCCTCTGGCGCTTATACGTTCTTATAAGCGTGTCAACGAGCTTATACGCGCTGAAAATACGCTAATGTTTAACCACCCTTATACTAGGGTATAAGGGTGGTCTAGCTAGATGGTCTAGGTGGTCTACGGTGGTATAAACTATAGGTAGTTTCCCCACATTTCACCGGTTATCTTTAGGTTGTATGGTTTACCAGTATCTAGCCACTGAAGAATTCCACTATCAAGTATTCACCTGCAACTGGCTCCATCATCAGACCCTCGACACTAAGTGCAATCTATTTGACTCCTGAAAATGAAACCTATTTTACCAAGCTCAAAGGGTTTACTAGTCCAGTATCAGCCACTAAAGAGTTCCACTATCCACCTGGCTCCATTGCCATTTTGCTATAAGGGTATCTTGGAGCTGATCTAATGCCCCAAGTTACCAAATTGTAGTATTGTCATCCGAACTACAAATACATAGAAAGTTACTATCAATTAGGTTACTACAAGTAGGAAGCAGGTTTAAATTGACTTCAAAGATTTTATTACATTGAAAGCTAAGCTAATGTAGCGTGTTAAAAAAAGAACCGAGTCTATTACCATAAAGAGGCTGAGGATTTTCTGGGTAAAAATCCAATTTCACTATTAATTAGTATTAATAGTGAAATTGGATTTTTCCCGTCCTGTGGGAATCGAACCGTTGTACTTTGTGCTCAACAGTAACGGTTGCTAACATGAGACCATAACTTATAGAACAGCATGGTTGAAAATGCAATTAAATCAAAGTACCTCAACTACATTTTAATCTTAAAAGACTTATAAATTTCTCACCATAGGAATGTTTATTATCTAACGGATCAGAACCCCTTAACCACGCGAATTCAGGATCAGCACATCCAGTTGGAAGTCCATTATATCTGTAATGATAAAAAAATATAACACTCCCTTAATTATCTAACATTTTAAGCACAAAATGTACAGAGTCCCGACTTTTCCCGATTCCCGGCGGTACCGGCATCGAGACTGGCTTTTCCCGATTCTTAATAAACCGGAATATCCGGAATATATTTTAAATCGATGATTATTGATCTGTGAACCTCGCAGATCACACAACACGTCGTAGCTTGCCTTAAATGTATAAAAATAAGTCAATTTATTTTATTATTGCCCTGCCACGACTTACTCATCTAATAAGTATATAATTTATATAAACAAATAAATAAAGAAGGCTGGCGAAGCTCTATACATTTTGGGACCCACTCTTAGAGGTAGCATTCATTATGGCAACATAAACATAGTGTAAAACGACTAAAGACTAACATAAAAGTCAATGAAAAGTAAGAGGAATAAGTTGGGAGAAAAGAGATATACGCCTATATACAAGATAACCTAAAAATCTTACGATTAAGGTTTTTAATTGTGGAATGTCTGCTTATTTATGATGAATAAAAAAAATATATATTAAAGATGATTCTAAGGGAAGATTCAAAAAAACTACTGTATTTCCCTCACAGTTTTAGTTTTGACGTTACGTGTGTTGCTTGTCGTCCTAGCCCAAAACCCGATTGTTTACGTCATTACCTGTACTTAATTGATGAATTATAAAACTGACAAAACTGCGGCTGGAGACTATACTGATTACAAACCTAGTAATTAGTTCAAGCACTATTAAAACTATGTCGAAGACGTTGATCTATATGCGAATTATGGCCTAGTAAAACGATTCTAACTACGCCGAGAGAAGTTATAGTTTAACATAAATTATAACAGCCAGAGCTCAGGGTTGGTTGAATAAAAATGTGTCAGTAATACGAGTAAATCTCGTTTATTGGTATTTTTACATAGTTTTTATTTTACATTTTTCAATATTGTTATACAAAAAAAATATATCTTACTAAAAGATTATCTACAAAGGAAGCTGGTGCAGCGATATGGCGCTGTGTCTGGCATAAAACATATACCAGAATATGCTCATGACATGAGAGCAACAGCCCATTGTCCGTGACCCAACAGGACAGTTGCAATAATAGCCTAATACACCACTTCGCCCCTGTAGCCGTATATTTACTGCGATACTACTTCTATAGAATATGTATAACAGGACTTGCTTCCTATGTGCCTAGATTTAATTCTGGTGCGTATAATAAATGGGTGATTGCCATGAAATAATCCTTGTAGAGGTGTCATCGTCCGCTCATAAATGTTCCCCTACATAAGATGTTGCTTACCTTATGTGGTAAGTACCAAGAGCAATAAGGTCTAGTTCATTTATTGACAACTTAGGGAACTGTATATCAGCATAATTTATAGTTTGGAACATGCTATGTCGCATAATAAAATTACTAGAGCCAGTTCATTTTTTGCAAAGAAAAAATCCTGAATGATTTCAATTATATTTTGAACATTCGTTCGTTACCTAAATTGAACAGCAAAATGGTTCAATAAGGCAGCGATAATCGAAACATCCTTCATAATATGAGAGCACCTTGTGTCGTGTTGTTTGTGTCGGACGGAATATCTTAAAATCTCTACTGAACCTTCCATTGACAGCTTCAACAACCCATCTATTCATTACACATCTCGAGTTATTGGCCTGGTGGGTGTAATGTTGCCTTTCTCCTGTCGAGATAGTTTCGGGCATATTATTATGCACCATTAAACCTTTGAATATCATGTCATCGGCACAGTCCCTATATCCATAGTCTAAAATAATGTCGATTAAATTATTTAACAAATCCTAGTGAACTGAAAGACCCATTACATTATTCGGAAAAAAAATAGTATGCCTGTAATGTTTCTACACGACCCAGGAATACCTTAGTTATAACTAAGGTATTCCTGGGTCGTGTAGAAACATTCAAATCATTCAAATCATTTTCTATTCTTATAAGAATAGAAAATGATTAACACCTCACTATGTTCTTATTCTAGTGCAATAATAGCTAATTAAGTTTTTTCTTCCTAGCCTGCTCTGTCCCACTCCTGGGCGAAGGTCTCCCTCCACTTATTGCGAACCCACGCATCCACAGAATACTTACGACGAAAAAATTCCGGTTGCTGTAGTATTTTTTGACATGAGTAAGGCATTTGATTTTGTGGATCATAGCATCTTAATAAACAAATGTGAAAAATATGGCATCCGGGGTGTCGCTTTAGATTGGATAAGAAGTTTTTTAACAGGACGTCAGCAATGTGTTGAAGTTACAAACTTAAATTAAAATCTCGAATCCACTGTCTACAGATCCTCTTCTACATACAATAATTATGGCGTACCACAAGGGAGTGTTCTGGGGCCCTTGTTATTCCTGATCTATATCAATGATTTACCCGATTCATTAAACTATGATAGTGTCCTATTCGCCGATGATATATCTGTTATAGTGCCTAACAAAACAAAAAAATCAAGCCATAAACACAAAATAAGGGAAGCTGTACAATCCGTAATAAATTGGCTTGAATCTAATAATCTACCTATGTGTTAATATCATATCAGTTCCGATCGGTGCGTCGTAGTGCGCGAACGTTAGCAATGGCTGACGCGAACGAGTCAACGACCTCTAAAATGTTGAAGTGCGCGAACTGTAATTTAGTAATAAACGAGGTTCTGGCCTTTATTCAGAACAAATGTGATGTGATGGATGAGGATTCAATGATCAGACTGTGCGCTACGGCGTTTAAATCTGAAGAAATTAGTGCAGCAAAAAATCTTTTATTTACCTCAGTCAAGACAACTGGAAGAAAGATCAACCGAAAAAGAGAGGGAAAAACGCAAAGAGAAATTGAAGATATAATCACACTAATAAAACAGAAAGATCCTGAAGAAATGCCGATTTTTGTCGCCCGTGACTTACAAAAACTACCCCCGGTCACTTTTGATCATTTGGACGCGACGCGGATATTGAAGGACCTTATTATACTCAAACATGAGATTGAGACTATTAAAGAAACTTATACACCTGTGGACCAGTTCGCGAAACTACAAAATGAAGTCATTAATCTGCAGCAAACATCGATAGTTAATAATTTCGAACGGGACAACTTTGTCAACAGAAAACGAGGTACGAATCGCTTGTTAGACAGCTCAGAATTTAATTGTGAAAGTGGCCCCTCAGGAATTATTCATATTACACATGAACCGATGAGCGAAAACAAACATTCCCCTATTATTGATAAGGAGGTAGAACACAGCAATCAGGTGCGTCACTCACAGTCCCCGACCCGATCGCGCGCGCCGCCGCCGTCTGGCAACGATCTCTCTGTCGCACACAGCCCAGATGTTTCGCGCGCAGCGGTGCTCACCGAGAAAAAAACACATGATACCTCGGCCAGCGCGGTGACTAATACCTCGGTATGTGTAGGCGCAGCGAACAATCAGCTGACTCGAGCGCTCCAGCCGCAGAGCGCTGTAAACGCAAAGCAGAACGCAAACGACGATTGGCAAGTTGTACAAAGAAAAAGGTACAGGAATCGATTTGTGGGTAAAAAAGGAACGTGCTCCGAAATAGTTGAAGGTTTTAGAGCTGCAAATATCAGTGTTCCTCTATTTATAAATAATGTGCATAAAGAAACTTGCGAGAATCATATAGTGGCTTACATCAGGAACAAAACAAACGTTGAAATCACATTATATAAGATCGAACCCAAGCAACAGAAACAATACAACTCTTATAAAATGTATGTTCCTAGGGATAAGCTGGGTTTGTTTATGGACAGCAGTTTGTGGCCTGATGGTGTAGCGTTCCGCCGTTTCGTGGATTTTGGCAGACGAGATTCAGACAGACGTAAGACGTCTGATACTAGTGCAAAAATATCTCAAAATGGATAGTGCAACAAACAATGAAAGTTTAAAATTCATCAGTTTCAATTGTAAATCTTTTAAGAGATCCTCAGAGTGTGTGAGACGGCTTTGCCTAACCGCTGATATTATTGCACTGCAAGAAACCTGGCTGTTACCCCACGAGATACCCGAACTCGGTAAAACAAGTAACGAGTTTGGATTCTGCGGCAAATCTGCGGTAGACCTAACAAGCGGTATACTGCGCGGGCGGCCGTACGGCGGCGTAGCACTTCTATGGAGAAACAGTAAGTGTGATTATGTGTCTGTGATTCCGTGTGACAGTAACCGAATAAGTGCAATTAAGGTGTGTGTGTCGGAACGGTTAATACTCGTTTTCTCTGTTTATATGCCTACCGACTCTTCTGACAATCTCTTGGAATTTGTTCAATGTTTAAGTGAAATTATGTCAATAGTTGAGAGTAGCAATATTGAAAATGTATTTATCTTGGGGGACTTTAACGCGCATCCGGGGGAATTGTTTGGCAATGAACTTCAGAGTTTTTGTAATGAGCAAAACTGGACTTGTGTCGACCTAAAGATGTTGGGCTTGAATTCAAATACCTATACTTTTGTGAGTGAAGCGCACGGCAGCCGTAGGTGGCTGGATCACTGTGTGGTTACTGATGCTACATTAAATACGGTTTCTTCAGTTAAGGTATGCTATGACATTTTCTGGTCCGATCACTATCCAGTAGAGATTCAGTGTAACCTAAAAGCAGTTTGTCGAACCATTAAGCCACCGCTCACCAAAACAAATAAGGTTCAATGGGGTGACAGGGATTTAAGCCAAACTGAAAAATATACTAAATGTTGTAATGAAAAACTAAGGAAATTTGGCTTCCCTCATGAATTCCAACAGTGTTGTGATAGCATGTGTAGTGATAGTGACAAGGACCACTTGGTAGCGATAGATACGCTTTATGGTGACATTGTAACGGCATTGCAGGAGGCTGCTGTTGATAGCTATGTGGGCCGTGAGGGTAGTGGTGGACGGCACCGTGGGCGTCATGTTGTCGGTTGGAACAAGTATGTTAGTGACGCTCACAGGGAGGCTAGGCAGAAGTTTTTGACTTGGGTGTGTTATGGTCGACCTAACAGTGGTAACATTTATAATGAAATGTATGAATCCAGAAAAAAATTCAAAAGCAAACTACACTATTGTCAGAATAACGAAGAACAAATAAAAATGAATATTCTAGCTACCAAGCATAACAATAAAGATTTTAAAGGATTTTGGCAACAAACTAAAAAGTTAAACACAAAACCTAGTGTCCCTGTGAGTATCAATGGCATCAGCGATCCAAAAGACATTGCGAATGTGTTCAGATGTCACTTTCAAGTGGAGTCCCCGCTTAAAGGTGAGCAGACCAGGGATGCTGGGGCTGTCGTGTCAGCGGTGCCCGAGCGTGTCACAGCAAAACAGGTTGCTCTAATAATAAAGGGCATGACTCGAGGGAAGTCGCCCGGACACGATGGCCTCAGCATCGAGCATTTTCAGCATGCGGGGCCACACCTCCCGAGGCTCCTCGGACTATTGTTTACGCTCTGTATTAGGCATTCGTACCTGCCAAGTGATCTAATGAAGACGGTGGTAGTGCCTATAATTAAAAACAAGACTGGAGATAACTCTGACAAGTGCAACTACCGCCCCATATCACTGGCTACGACAACAGCTAAGGTTCTTGATGGCCTGCTTGAGAGACAGCTTAAAGAACACCTAAATTTAAATGACGCACAGTTCGGTTTTAGACCAGGACTTTCGACAGAATGTGCGATTATGTCTCTCAAGCAGACTGTCAGGTATTACACAGACAGGAGCACGCATGTGTATGCAGCCTTTCTTGATCTCTCCAGGGCATTTGACCTGGTTAGGTATGATATTCTCTGGCGCAAATTAAAGGATACCGGTGTGCCGGGTGAAGTAATAAATATTTTTAAATATTGGTATGACCACCAAACTAACCAGGTCAAATGGCTTGGCGAGCTTTCTGACGAGTACGGGTTGGAGTGTGGAGTGAGGCAGGGGGGGTTAACGTCCCCTTCACTCTTCAACTTGTACGTGAACGGGCTTATTGATGAGCTGAGGGACACTGGAGTGGGATGCTCGATTGATGGTCACTGTATCAACAGCATTAGTTACGCAGATGATATGGTGTTGCTCAGCCCATCAATGGCCGCGCTCAGAAGGCTGATTGGCGTGTGTGAGGAGTATGCGAGGATACATGGTCTCCTGTACAATGTCAGTAAAAGTGAGCTCCTGGTATTTCAAGCCAGGGGTCGTAAACTGGAGGATGTGGCACCCGTGCTGCTTAATGCTGTCGCTCTTCGAAGAGTGAGGGAGTTTAAATACCTCGGCCATGTGGTCACCGAGCATTTGAAAGATGACGGGGACATAGAAAGGGAGAGGAGGGCGCTGGCGGTCCGCTGTAACATGTTGGCACGCAGATTTGCAAGGTGTAGTTTAGAGGTGAAGATAACTCTGTTTAAGGCATTCTGCCAAACTCTCTACACCTGCAATCTGTGGGTCAACTACACGCAGCGGGCCATCAACGCTCTTCGAATACAATATAATAACGCATTCAGGGTGCTGGTGGGGCTCCCCCGCTACTGTAGTGCATCAGCAATGTTTGCGCACGCGCACACAGATGGTTTTCACACTGTGCTGCGGCGCCGCATCGCTTCGTTGATGCTCCGTACGCGGGGGAGCGCCAACACCATCCTGAATGTGCTCAGCCACAAGCTGGACAGCCCCCTTCTGGGGCACTGGGTTCAAACACAAGTGCGTGTGCCGGGGGCCCCAGAGGGTGGCAAATACTTAAATTAATTAATTTTTAATAATTTAATGTAATTTTTAATTTTCTTTTATTGTAATTTTTAATTTATAAATGTAATTTTTTAAAGTTTTCATTTTAAATGTGTTTATTTTATAATGTAATTGTGTTAATTCTTTTTAATGATAATTTTATGTTTTTTTTTTTTTTATGAAAGTAACACAGTTTTTTAAAGTTGTTTTTTACTAACACCACATTATGGACCTATGTCTGAAATAAAAAGATTTTATTATTTTTTTATTTTTTTTATTTAATATTTCAAAAACAAAATTCATTAAATTTAGTACATACAAATGCAAACCCTCTGATAGTATTAACATTAAAATAAAAGATAAAAATATAGAAGAAACGGAAAGTATTAAGTTTTTAGGTATAACTCTCGACAAATTTTGTAATTGGAAGCCACACATTTATAACGTTTGCAGTAAACTTAACAGATTTGTGTATGCGTTAGGGAAACTTCGAATTGAATCAGACGAAAAAACTATAATTATAGAAATATAAGAGAACTCCCATTTAAATATTTTAGACATAAATTACGTAAATTGTTGACAGATTTTTTTTTACAGTTTACAAGAATTTCTGAAACACAAGATTTAATTTTAAAATATATGTATAGTTTTATGTGCAATATGTGTCAAGGTTTTTTTTTAATAATAATTCAGATACGCATTATCTAATAATGTGAAATTATATTTGCATGCCTTAAAAAGGCAAAATATGGTTTGTGCCTAAACCACCAATTTTAACAACTGGTAACACCTGTATTTTATGCAAATAAATTATTCTTATTCTTATTCTCCTTCAAGTTCGGACGGAACTGGTGAGGCGCCTAGTGAGGCTTGACACAGTGATGTCGGGGCACCAATTTCCTGCTATTTTGGCTCACAGTTTGTCGCATGCGGCAGACATGACCTGCCCAGTCCCATTTGAGTTAGGCAGCCTTTTGAGCCAATTATATTTGTTTGGAGAGCAGTATTGTGTTTCGAACACGATCCGTTAATTTAACATCTAGTATACTGCGCTACATTGCTCGTTGGCAAACCTTGAGTTTGGACTTCTGGACGTTAGTTAAAGACCAAGTCTGTGCACAAGTGCCTACCTACATAATAATATGTTTATTTATGTATCTATTTCGTTAACTTGTTATTATAAGCTTTTATTTTATGTCTCATAAAACAGAAATGGTTAATATGAGCATCTTTATTGTTATAATTATGAAATGTAACATTTATGTACAAACTCAAACTCAAACTCAAAGCGTTTATTTCAATTAGACCTTCGCAGGCACTTTTTAAAGTCAGAAAAACAGAGGCGAAGCTACAGTCACAGACACAAGGCATAATAACTTGTGAAAGTACTGTAGTTGCCCATTCCAAAGCGTAGATCTCTATGGAGAAGAATGGGCAAGAAACTCCATGGACACTCTTTTCAATCAAAATATTGTTACAAGATCTTGGTTACATCATTCATGTTGAGATTATACATATATGTCAGAACGATGTAGAAAGACGTGCACATTAAGAGCGTCCAGAGTAAAAGAATATAACTATCAACAATTTAAAAACAAAGTAGTTAAAATAAACCGTGGCAGCTAAGAGGTGACCAGTCCCAACTGACAGCGCCCGTTCACGAACATGACGCATGCATCAACTCCATTCAGCTCAACCATATTGAAGGGAACTAAACGACCCAACACACCCGCCACTATCAGCGAGACGTTTGAGTGAGCCTGACATTCTCTCAGCCACCAGGGCACATTCGAGTCAATGAAGGATAACTAAATGTAAATGGTAGCTTTACAGTACATAGTACTCACACATGTGCTATGCAGTTATATCAGTACCATCTATTCACCCGTAAGTATATATTATTATGTGATGCTCTGTGACAATGTTGTTATATACAACCTCATTGCTCTGTGACCCGTAATAAATAAAAAGGAATTTGAAAAAAAAAACGAAAATATTTTTTTGGAATAGATGATAGGGATCATCAAAGACCTGACAGTGACACTTGACAGTGGTGACGGGACTCAATCGAATCGATTGAGTCCCGTCACCGTCAAGTTATCAGTGGTGATCAATTGAATCGATCACCATTGATAACGTTCCTTTCTAGGATAAAACTGCGAAATCACATTAGCTTAATTTTTATATTAGATGCTGTTGCCTTGTAATTTGGTGTTTTAATATCAAGTTAACATGTTGTATAAAAGAAAGAGCCATTTATAGTAAGAAAAACCGTGAGCAAAAACACATGTCATTGGATTGGAACGTAATCTGAAAAACGTTGCGTTTTGTGATTGCACGATTACCTAATTTTTAATAAATTGAAAATATTTATAACTTTTAATTCCCGTGTCCTAAAAGATCAATATTTTTTAAATAAAAATATCTCATTAAATTGTATTTTTAATTAATATTTACACTTGAATGGAGCATCGTTAATATTTAGATTCTTTGGGGCCAGTTTAGACGGACTCTTTTGAGTGTCTGTTTTTAATATCAAAATAACAGCTTTTTACTGAATGCATATGAAAATATATACGGCACTTATAACATAAACACATTTTTTTCAATATTTTTGTCTGTCTGTTTGTTCCGACTAATCTCCGAAACAACTGGACCGATATTGACGGGACTTTTATTGGCACCCTTTGTTAGACCTTATTCCAACAAAGGCTACTTTTATTTTAGAATAATAATTAACTGCAAACAAATTAAAACCCTCGATTTATATTATATAAAAAAATAAAATAAAAATTGTGTTTATTGTTCTAATTTTAATAATAATATATTAATTGTATTGTTTTGTATTCTATTGTTGTTGTTTGTATTAATGTTCTTCTCCACACATCTAGGAAGTCAACATAAAAAGTCCCATGATCACTATAAACTTTGTTCCACGTTTTTTTGTCATATTAAATTCCATTATTTTTATCCTATCTTATCTGCATATTAATTTCCTTTTACCGCAAAAGTATATTGTAAATTAAATTAAATAAAAGAAAACCGGGTACCCAGTTCTGGTCAGGACCGAAACCAAAAAACCGGTTTTCGATGCCCTATTAAGTATTACCTACATACAGACAGAGGCGGACTTATAATATCATTGTTGTCTTTCCAAAAACTAATAAAATAAACATAATAAAAATTAAATACAGCGACGTCGTCGTTATCAGCTACTAAAAATATTAAATAATACATTTTCGAGCAAAATGTAGCCGACAAGTTACCAGCGATGTCCCTAGTAATAATCCTTCTTGACCTTGGTAAAATTAAGCCACAAATCTGGAAAGAGACAGGCTGCGACCTGTAACTATGTTATTGAAGTTGCGGCCAACATACGAAAACTGCGGGCCTGTGGACGGTGAGCTATGGGCTAGCTTGCCGTCCATCTTTCTTATGACGACAGGCCGTGTCGACGGCGCGTTCGTGTTCCACGCGCGCCTCAAAGAGAGTCAGCAAACAGGAAGGGGTCCGTAAGGACCGATGCCTGCCAGGGTTGCGGGACTGTTCGAAAGAGATACCGCGGCCCTGGAACACAAAGGGCAAAGGAAGGAACATGGATGGGTTTTAGTCAGTAAAAGTCTGACACTCCCTCCTGCTCAGCCCAGAGCGGTAGGGGTTATTTGATGATTTCCCATCGGTAAAAAAAAAAAAGACATACGAAAACTACTAATACCTCAATCAAGGATTTTTATAAATTGGACATCATGTCCTGTCAGGGACTTCACTTTAGTTAGGAGGTGTTATAAATGCCAGCAGTATGGCCATGCAGCCAAATCTTGCAGGGAGGTTAATTCTACATGTGGTCACTGCGGTGAAGAAGGTCATATGATATGCGAATGCGCGAAGAAAGCTGACACTCCCAGATGCGCAACTTGCTTCCGCTTTAAAAAGCCCAGTGACCACAAAACGGGAGACGTCGAATGCCCTGCTAGAAAAATAGCGGAATTCAGATACATTAATTCCGTCGATTATGAGAGCACCTAGTGCGTCATAAGCCAGAATTCCGCTGATCTTTCGCTGTCTAAGCAAATTGCCGTCCGCAACAAAAATGTGTTTGTGTTTAATTTATTGTCATGTGTTTTTTTGCAATTATTAGTATTAGCAAATAAGTGCTACAAATTGTTTTTCAATACACTTTCTCGAAAACTGGTTCTTATCGCACTACGATTAGGTTCAACATGCAATGTATTTCACACGCGTGGATATTTAATATTGTTCCGCACACGTGCGAAAATAAAAATTTCCACAGATAGGTCCAAATGGGTTCAATGACTATAGCTTTAACGGTGGTGATTGTTTTTTTTTAATCTCGGCAAATAGATATGCGTCTATACGGCGTAAATATTTTTTTAGTATTTAAATTGTGTTTATAAATAGAATATCATAGATATACATGATTATTTAAAACAAATATTTACTTTTTTGAACAAATTAACATATAATTGTGTTCTAAATGCAAAAATATTTGATTTTTCTTCTTTTCACATTAGGCTGCATAGCGGCATCATACATTTGCTTCTTCTTCTGCCTGGCGAGAGCAAAGCGCGGAAAAAAAGCAAATTAAATCATAGTTTCTTAGTAATTCCTGACAAAAATACTTTCTGTTTTAATATTTTATTTCTTCGAAAGTGTATTGAAAAACGTCGTTTGAGACGCGTGGGGATTTGTTATTGCACTTCTCGGCTCCATAACACCCTCGCCTGCAGCTCGGGTATTAATTCCGCGCTCGAATGCAATAACAAAGTTTCCCCACTTATATCAAAATGTACTATTCCTTCGATTTTATATACATGTGTGACCTTAATTATTTTTGTTCGTATCTTATAACAGCGTTTAAGTACATTAGGTATATCATAATATATATTAACCCATACTAACTTATTTCACTATTATGCTTTTTCACTATAATGTTAAATATTGTTAAGAAATCCATTGCCCAAATAGTATTTATTAGAAACATGCCGCCTATGATACAGGTTTAACCTAGTACAGGCATCGAACTTTGTTATATACCAACATTATCTCTAAGATTTAAATTGTATTTATTGTGCAATTCTAATTTTTGAATAAATATATTATATCCTTTATTTATAATTTTTCTTATTATAATTATCTATTTTTAAATATTTCTTTAAAAAAAAAACCTATAAAAAATATTTAAAAATACAAAAAATAGATGGCCCATCGGCATCAGGAACAAGGTCCAGGCTGCCGGTGGTCAGGGCTCCAGAGATAGGAACCGCCTCACTATGCTTGCCGTGTCCAGGAGTACTGCTTTCTGAATCAAGCCCTTGACCCAGCCGAGCAATGAGAGCCTGCTAAGGTGTTGGTCGAGGCTCTTTGCTATTAGTCCATTAACCGTAACGACTATCGGTACAATGATTGCAGAGTCCACGTCCCACATGTCGACAACCTCGTGAGCTAAATCAAGATACTTGATTGTTTTATCATTCTCAGCTTTCACGAGATTCTCGTCATGAGGGACAGTGATGTCCACAATCATTGCACGGCGTTCTCGGCGATCTATCACCACAATATCAGGTTTATTTACTAAAATAATCCTGTCCGTGATGATAAATCGATCCCAATACAATGTGGCATGACCGTTCTCGAGAACTGGGTCGGGCACATACTTGTAACATGGTACTTCAGAACCCACAAGGTTGTATTGCAAAGCAAGTTTCTGGTGGATAATCCTAGCTACTAGATTGTGTCTGTGCAAGTACTCACCGTTCGCAAGACGAGAACAACCGGAAACAATATGTCGGATTGATTCACCGGGACTGTGGCATGCCCGACAGATGTCAACCGTACCGTCCTTGATAATGTATTTCCGATAATTGTTCGTCATGATAACTTCATCCATAATCGCACAGACGAAACCTTCGGTTTCCCCAAAGAGGTCACCGAATCGTAGCCAGGATACGGACGCCAAGAGGTCTACATCAGGCCCATGTAGAGCCCGGAAAAAGCGTCCGTGTAGCTCCTTGCTCTGCCATACCTCCCTGCGGTCATTAGTATCATATTATTATTATTATTATTTAATGTGGCGACACTTGGGGGAGGCTTATGTCCAGCAGTGGACGTCCTTCGGCTGAAATGATGATGATGATGCTTCGCCATTTCTCATACCTATTTTAAGATTTAGCCATCCATGCCTCTTGAAAAATATAAAGTACTACAGCGCCATGCATGTGTAACACAAACAATACAATGAAGATATCTGCCGTTGCAAAGTGCCGCTCGTCTGTATGAGCCCTAAGGCTACCGGCTACGGACACGAAGTCAGAGGGCGCGCGGCGGCGCGAGCCTCTCCTCTCTCTCGAAAAACCCGAGAACTGTCGGGCAGTAATCTACCAGACACAACAACTCGTGTGGATGGGGGACCATCCCTCCTGTATTGGGGATGAAGAACTTGACACTCTGTTGTTTTCCTAAATATATCTATGGATGGCCTAGTTACAGATGGTGCATTCTGTCTACAGAGTTCACTCTATATGTAACTCACCTGACCTACCATTATTATGGTACATTTCTTAATAAATACAAAGATGTACCAACCCAACTCCAATTATTTTGTTGTCTTCGTTGACAATACAAGCCCCTACTTGGTATTTCGGATCCTTGCTCCGATGCCTCGCCAAAAACGCAATTCCCATAAAATAAGTCTTCAAACCTATAGGGTTTTTACGTTGTTCATTTCTAAGTTCTCTGGAATCACAATGAAAAATTATATCGAACTTGGCCACTATCACACATTTTTTGTGGAGGGTTGGGTACGTACTCAGCGAGAGCAGCGGTGGCCCAGTGGTGGGGGCCCCGACATAAGAACAGTAAATCGTGGGTTCGAACCCAGGCTGGCACATTACTTTGTGTAATTTATTTCATCACTACAGCTCTCAAAACGGTAAAGGAAAACATCGTGAGGAAACCGGCATGTCCTAGAACCAAAAATTCGGAAGACATGTGACATCAACCAACCCGTACTGGGCTCGCGTGGGGGGATTATAGTCATTCCCTCTCATAGAGAGTACACCTGTGTCCCAGCAGTGGGAACATTATAGGCTGATTATGCTATGGGTATTAAACTGGTATCCACTGGTATAGACTGGAGACCGACTCACCACAGTTGGGAAAATGCTATGACGTAAGTATTAAGTGCATAAAAAACAAACTTACCTTTGGGACGAGGACGTCTCTGCCATGGTGCTGGTTGATTCCGAAAACCCATTTCTATCTGCTATCACTGTATTTATAGCATATTTGTTATCAGGCGATCTCTAATTGATAGAACAATTAGAGACTAGCAGTGCTCGCGGCGTCGCTAATGCCTATCGGCAATTAGTTGCTGGGCGTATGCCGCGGATCCTGTGTATGTCGCCACATTGACCGGTCCCGTGCGTCTCGCATCCAGCGAATCCCCGCAACCAGGTCATTGGACCACCTAGTTGAAGGCCTTCCAATGCAATGTCTTCTTGTTCACGACCGCCACTCCAGAACTTTTCGGCCCCATCGGCCATCCGTTCTGCGAGCAAACATTGCTCGCAAAACATTATTGTTGTTTTCATTTACTACTAAATGAAATACCTCCACGTTCCCGTACAATTTAATGCATGCACCAGCGCCATGTTTTGTTTGGAGTCCTACCGTAAAACGTAATTTTTCACCTCAAAACCAAATGTCGTTTCCCAGCAATCATTTATACGTAGACTTTTTAAGTTTGATGTACAGAATGCTTGGTTGATGGCTTTATAAAGGGTCTCTTTAGACCCTGTACCATCCTTTAGGGACGATTGTCACCAAACGGCTCGCATAGCATCGGATCTTTACGTTTTACTGAAAGAAGACTTCATTTTGATTTTAAAAATAATTTGATGTGTTCAAAGATTTTTAAATAATCGCCTGCCTGAACCGGGAATCGAACCCGCCAAATGTGAAAAAGAACACATGTGATAACAATATAAAAAATCAGCAGTTACCTACAAAAGTGCAAAACCTACACGGGCAAAATGTACATGGGCTAGCTGTTTTTCAGGTTCCGTAGCTGAACAGCAAAAAACGGAACCCATAAATTCGTCATATCTGTCTGTCCGTCCTTATGTCACAGCCACTTTATTCCGAAACTATTGGGACTTGGTAGGTAGATTTATTCTGTGAAACGCTTTAGATTTTTATACAAAAATATAAAAGACATGGAATTGAAACTATATTTTTTTTCATCAAATCTATAAAAATAACATTGAGGTTCCAAAAACCATTTTTTCTCAAAGTTAATCTTTTGAAAGATAGATACCTACTACTTCCAAACTGGTAACTGTGTCCCGTCCCCCTCCTATTTCTAAATTAAGAGGAAAATTCTGAAAAAATATAGGATTGTAGAACATTTATGAATGAGCCTTCAAAATATTTTTATTTATATTGTTTGGTGCTACGGAACCCTGTGTGCGTGTGAGTACGACTCGAACTTGGCCGGTATTTTTTCATTACCGATGTAAAATTTCTATGTGCCCCCATATTCAGTACCTATGTGGGGCACATAGGTACTGAATATGTGGTAGCTGGTGTTGCGTCGGTATCCATTTCACCGCAAATGTACACCTCGTACCTACACACTGACATTTTTAATGTATCGGAAAAAAATTATTATGACGAAATTTTTTATCGTCCGAGGTAGATATCTCACTGCAATAATGCATTTTTTAATTTAAATCACTAGCTAATCTTTGTTTTTGCACAATTTTTCTGCCCTTCGCATACCCTTGCCAAGTCGCGGCTAACGCCGTGACGTGACGTCACAAATATCAATTTATAGTTGGCCTGTTCTGTGGAATTTGTATTACGGGCCTAAAGACCGTTATTTGAGCATGGCTTTGAGAAATTCTTTGGGGTAGTTGAACCAAAAAGCAAAATGGTTGCGTCAGTTCCAAGTACGGTCACGCGCCAAATGGAGCATGCAGCCCTATAAAGACTTTGACGCGGGTCCCGCCCCTTTTGGCACTACTTGCGTACCAGTTGCGTATGATAAACATACATAAATCATAATTATTATTCCGGTATGTGCTTTTAGTCGCAGTACTTCAGAAAGTGATGCAATGAACTAACTATACCTATCTCCTATCCAATAAATTTAAAGGGGCAAACGAAGGGCAAACTGCATAATACTCATTGTTTTATCAAATGATAAAACTGCGTTAAGCATTGCATTAATATCGACAATCTCTAATATAATCGCCAAGTTCTGATAATGAAAAGCTTATCACGTAGTAGGTATGTAGAATTCTATTATGCCACTTGTGGTAGGTTAGGTTCACATTGTGGAACGAACACAACAAATATTAACATTTTGAACGCGCCCTCCACGCCAAGCCCCAACTTCACCTACCATTTTTCACTTATTTGCGTAGTTTTAAGTACAGGGCAAGCGCTTGCTTGTCACGTATTTGTGACAGTGGAGTTTCAAAAATTAAAGTTCTTATTTTTAAAACACTAGTGCGAGTTAACAATCCCGTACTCGTACGATGTAATGGCCATTATGTAACCTACCCATTTTCAAATTCCACGTTTAGGCTGAATATAATGTTGAGAACACGAACAAGGCCCATTTCAGATAGCCAAAAGATAGTTCAAAAGCCGTAAAGTACTAGGCAAAGTATTAGGTTTACCATTACAACGTGCTTGATGTAAATGAAACAGAAATGTAAATAAATTTGTAAAATAAAATTTTATTACTTTATGTACAAGATGACACGGGTACAGATACTCCGATCACACAACTTGAATACAATAAAATCAACATGGTGATTTATTAGTAACTTAATTGAACATATTTTGTGTGAAATAAACATAATTCGACGCCATCCACTAAATTAAATATAATTATATTTATGTAGAATTAATATACATTGAATAGTCAAATTGTTAATAAATCAGATCCTGCCTACATCCCGTGTAGGAGGCGAAACAGAACATTCCTTCAAACAATGTATTTATTTAATTCAGTGGATGTAGTCTTAGAAATTAACTGTTCTAGCGTGTTTTACAACGCAACAAAAGTGCATGTTATTTTTACAATTTGGAGTATTCAATTATATAATTATTGTCCAAATTTTACACATATCTACAAAAAGAAAAACAAAAGTAACGAAATCCAATAAAAGTGTTTACATTTGAGTCCATGTTTACCATTCGTACATATTAAACCTTAACGCCGCATGCAGTCAATAAATTTCGTCGACAGAGACCTCAGAACTAACAATATTGTACAGTACAAACTTAAAAGTAAGGATTATTTACAAGTGTCCCCTCCGTTCCGAGGGCGATCCGCGCGGCCTTTGCTCAATTCGCCACACAACATTATATTTTACACGTTAAAAACCAGTCGTTATTTGAAATGATAAATCCTAATAATTATTCTGTTACGTGAATATTGTTGAACACTTGAGGCCACAGGATGTTATTTTACAAACAAGAGAGTTCATTTTAAAATGTAAAAAAAATTCAATAAGCCGTTTAATAATAATATTGAAAAATTAACACTAATTTAAGATATTAATGTACAAATTGCTATGGATTGCCATTACAAACTTGACAGTAAGAGGATCACAGGACTAAACACAGCTGTTAACATTAACTCGTAAGAACATGTAACAACATTTTGATAAGTATATCAACGTCATCCATAACGACTAACAGTATTACGAAAAATAAAAAAGTTTAAAAATTTTGACAAAAAATATTTCACTATGTTAGGTAGCTGTGATAAATTAGGTAAAGAAACGTAAACATAATATTTCTCTCAAATGCGAACACTTCCTCAAAGGTAAGTGTGATATAGAGCGAAGCAGTTCTTTTACGGGGCAACAAGGACATAAGAAACAACGTCTTACTTTCTAAACAATATAAGGAACATGTCACACTTTACATTGCAAATCGAGACTCTGAGTCATAACCAAAGAAACTACTCTACGTCTTTAAGATACAGCTGTCGTTGGAAATGAATATTCCATCAGTTACCAGTTTTTTTTTTTTTTAATAATCTAGAAGTCAAACATTAATTAAGTATGCTCCATCGCCGCTAATCTATTTTTCTATGAAATTCTATTTCAGCCGAATGGTAACAAGTATGTAGTAGAAAAATAACTTAATTGTTTGTGGGAAAGTGAGATTGATCAGTATCCCTACTGCCAATGAAATAATTACGTGGTTTTTCACCTGCATGTTGATTACCAATAAATAACCATAAACTATTGAACAAAATCTGCGAAGGGAAAAACAGAAATACATTAACATCCGTTCAAAAGATTACGTGATATGACATTTTTTTGAAGAACATCAAAATTCAAAGAAAATCGTTTGTATGTAATATGTAGATATTGAATGGAACAACTTGGTAACTTTCATATTTACGAAGCGAGCGATTTTATGAAATACTTACACAAGGATATTTAACACACAAAATTTGTAAAAAAAAAAAAAAATTTTTTTAGTTGCTATACACTTAAAATATAAAGGGTGTAACAAGACCCTTCACGAAGCCGAAAGGCACTTGTTCTCCTTGTCATTGCGAACATTTTTTTCGTTCTTGACCATTCCTGGGAACCTTCTAGCTAAGGAGATATTGGGGTTCAAAGTTCCAACTTTCACAAGTTTTTTTTAAATACATGTTTTTAATGTAAGACGACCCCCGTACTATTCAATCCATCCATCAGCACAATTTTTTGAGTGCGTTACTTTAGAGTCCTACCGTAAAACGTGATTTTTCACCCCAAAAAAAATGTCGTTTCCCAGCAATCACTTTTGCGTAAAGTTACTTAGTTTGGTGTACAGAATGCTTGGTTGTCGGCTTCGCGAAAGGGTCTTGTTACACCCTGTATAATAGCGGTTTAACTTTAAAATGTTGTCAGGGTACGTGCATACTAGTTATTGTTATTAATAGTATTTTTAATATAAAAAATAACCTGATAAATCCATGTGTTCCTGAGAAAGAGGGTCTTGACACACAAACAGATGGTTAACGAAGAGACCTAAAAGGGACCGCTTTTTCCTTCTGAGGTAACCGAAACCCTAAAAATAAATAAATTATCTTTGCATTAAACTTTAGTTTTTAAAGTTAAGATGACAAACCCTGGCTCAGTTGATTTATTTATAATTTAGTTTGATTATTGTAATCTAGTAAAATAATTTATGATTACGCTGCATGGCAACGGAAACCAATCGCTCGCCAAATAACGCTTTAACTCATAAGATATAAGAAGTGGTTGCAGATAACATGCTTTCCAGCAATTTTTGGCTTATTGACCAGATATTTTTTAAATGTCATAAATACCAAAATGCAACACAAGACTAACGAAAAGCGAAAAACAACAAATCAAACGTAATTCGGGCGAATTGTTTGCGACATTAATTAGTTGATATGAGAACACTACGGATCGAAACCAACTTCGATGCACCTCACGTTAGTACAATGTACCTATATATTCTGTCATAAATAATTTCCAGTAAAACTGAAAGCGAATTTCCAGTGAAACTGATCGCGATCAGCAGATCTAAACGTTGGACACTGAACTTTTGAACGCAATTTAAGGTGGATGCGCCAGGGTAGACCAAGAAATTCAAATTGTCTTATGTTTTTTTGCAATTTTCCGGTCAGTGTATGGCTTTAAATTGAACAAAATATGATTCGCGACCGCATATACAGAACTTTAATCATTAAAATCATCAATACAACCCTCTAAATTTATTTTACAACTATTTCATGAAAAATCACAGTTACCAAGTACTAAAGCCATATTTGTTACTGCCGCGAATTATATTATAAATATACACTGACCTGCAAATTGCAAAAAACGTAAGAAAATTTGAATGGCGCGTTCACCTTGTGTTACGTGATCAGATTCATTTATGAATTTTAGTCTGAATTGTTACATAGGTATTTTTATAGTTCCGAAAACAACCATCCAAGGAATTTGAATAAAATCAATTTTGTTATCGTAACAAACATTTAATTATACAAAAAAAAACAAGTGTCTTAACCTATAAACTAAACCAAAATTTAATGCTATGAATACATCTGGAAGGTTAATATTAATCAAGAACAAAATTGATTTTATTAAAATTTTCTAAAGAACGTCTTTATTGTTTGTAAAAGAGCGCATCTTCGGCATACCTATTCATTAATATTATTATAAATTTGGTTACCAGAAGTACTTACAAAACGAGTTTAAAGGTATATCGAGATTAAACTTCTAACATCAACGACATTGTCAGTCAAAATAGTCTCAATACAATTCGTAAAGAGTAAAACGAATATTTTGCTAAAAATTTCAGTGTGTCTTCAATATTCCGCTGAGAATGAACAGATTTCGAGTGAATCCGTACTAATTATTCAGTTATACTAACTATTATTGCTTACAATCTCCGCACCTTTAATATATAGATTTTAATAAGCGTTTGAAGTGTGTGGACTTAAATCCTAATTTGTAGAAAATACCTAACGAGGCTTAACCCTTAAAGACAAAATATTCGCAGTTTCTCGGGTTGTTAATGAGTATAATCAAGACGTTTGATTGCATAAAATAGAGTTTATTTTTAATTAAAAGCCTATCATTAATTCACTCCACGCGCATTTTTGTGTATTCATTTTCAGCGGAACAGCGGAGCCGTCAGCTAAGACTTTGGTCTATAAAGAGTGGTTCAAATCGCCATCTTTTTTGTTTCAAGTTGAAACTATCGAATGCGTGGTCAGTTGATGTATAATTTTAGACCGTTTTCGAGTAAGAAGTGTTGTGTTGAGTTCAGTTGTTGACGGCGATCTCCTTCGGTAGTAGCGGATTTTCGTCGGAAGACACGGCCACGTCGACCATTTCGGCGAGCTCCGACGCCGGTTTGAACGCGATGGCGTACGGGAACTTGATGCGACACGCCTCGATATATTGCTCTATCTCCTTCTCGCACGGACCGAAGTCGCCGTCTCGCAGACTGTCTAAAACTTCCACGCAACCCTGAAAAGAAAGAAAAACATTAAAACCATATCTGACAAGGCACTTTCGTAAATTTTAGTGGTGTGTTCCGGTTATGGCTGGTACAAGTTGTGACGGCGATAGTGTTGTCGGGTAAAAGTAATTGTATATCTTTCTGTTCTGAGTAAATCTTGGACGTCATGAGCATACCTGTATGGAGGTGCCGGGGTGGTGCAGCGCGGTGGCCTGCGCGAGCGCTCGCGGCGTGGTGTCGGGCAGCAGGCGGCGCAGCTGATGAGCTCGTGCGACATGAGCATACCTGTATGGAGGTGCCGGGGTGGTGCAGCGCGGTGGCCTGCGCGAGCGCTCGCGGCGTGGTGTCGGGCAGCAGGCGGCGCAGCTGATGAGCTCGTGCGACATGAGCATACCTGTATGGAGGTGCCGGGGTGGTGCAGCGCGGTGGCCTGCGCGAGCGCTCGCGGCGTGGTGTCGGGCAGCAGGCGGCGCAGCTGATGAGCTCGTGCGACATGAGCATACCTGTATGGAGGTGCCGGGGTGGTGCAGCGCGGTGGCCTGCGCGAGCGCTCGCGGCGTGGTGTCGGGCAGCAGGCGGCGCAGCTGATGAGCTCGTGCGACATGAGCATACCTGTATGGAGGTGCCGGGGTGGTGCAGCGCGGTGGCCTGCGCGAGCGCTCGCGGCGTGGTGTCGGGCAGCAGGCGGCGCAGCTGATGAGCTCGTGCGACATGAGCATACCTGTATGGAGGTGCCGGGGTGGTGCAGCGCGGTGGCCTGCGCGAGCGCTCGCGGCGTGGTGTCGGGCAGCAGGCGGCGCAGCTGATGAGCTCGTGCGACATGAGCATACCTGTATGGAGGTGCCGGGGTGGTGCAGCGCGGTGGCCTGCGCGAGCGCTCGCGGCGTGGTGTCGGGCAGCAGGCGGCGCAGCTGATGAGCTCGTGCGACATGAGCATACCTGTATGGAGGTGCCGGGGTGGTGCAGCGCGGTGGCCTGCGCGAGCGCTCGCGGCGTGGTGTCGGGCAGCAGGCGGCGCAGCTGATGAGCTCGTGCGACATGAGCATACCTGTATGGAGGTGCCGGGGTGGTGCAGCGCGGTGGCCTGCGCGAGCGCTCGCGGCGTGGTGTCGGGCAGCAGGCGGCGCAGCTGATGAGCTCGTGCGACATGAGCATACCTGTATGGAGGTGCCGGGGTGGTGCAGCGCGGTGGCCTGCGCGAGCGCTCGCGGCGTGGTGTCGGGCAGCAGGCGGCGCAGCTGATGAGCTCGTGCGACATGAGCATACCTGTATGGAGGTGCCGGGGTGGTGCAGCGCGGTGGCCTGCGCGAGCGCTCGCGGCGTGGTGTCGGGCAGCAGGCGGCGCAGCTGATGAGCTCGTGCGACATGAGCATACCTGTATGGAGGTGCCGGGGTGGTGCAGCGCGGTGGCCTGCGCGAGCGCTCGCGGCGTGGTGTCGGGCAGCAGGCGGCGCAGCTGATGAGCTCGTGCGACATGAGCATACCTGTATGGAGGTGCCGGGGTGGTGCAGCGCGGTGGCCTGCGCGAGCGCTCGCGGCGTGGTGTCGGGCAGCAGGCGGCGCAGCTGATGAGCTCGTGCGACATGAGCATACCTGTATGGAGGTGCCGGGGTGGTGCAGCGCGGTGGCCTGCGCGAGCGCTCGCGGCGTGGTGTCGGGCAGCAGGCGGCGCAGCTGATGAGCTCGTGCGACATGAGCATACCTGTATGGAGGTGCCGGGGTGGTGCAGCGCGGTGGCCTGCGCGAGCGCTCGCGGCGTGGTGTCGGGCAGCAGGCGGCGCAGCGCTCGCGCTCCCCACAGCGCGTCTGCTTGCGTCGTGTCGCTGCGGGAGCTGATGAACTCCTCCGCCATCTGCACCGCGGTCCGGCCGCGTACCATCTGAAATCATAACCATTTATTTATCTTTACAAACTAAGCTAAATAAATAAATAACTAATCTAAGTAAAAGATAGCGGACGTGACAGGGGAGAATTATAGGGAAACAAAACATATAGCGCCGACCCTAAGTAACAGCTGGTCCCAACCAGGGCAGGGTGATGACGATT
Source organism: Eugnorisma glareosa (assembly GCA_947578425.1). NCBI lineage: Eukaryota > Metazoa > Arthropoda > Insecta > Lepidoptera > Noctuidae > Eugnorisma > Eugnorisma glareosa. Next base: position 8,140,166 of record OX387960.1, on the reverse strand, counting down.
TGTAGAAACTTAGCTAAGAAATAACACCCGCCATATAGTTTAGAAACCGCCTTACAATACAATAGCCATATTGTCCCAAATCCAAACTTCAGACTCGTACTGAAAATCTGCTTTCATTTGCTTGTTTGCGGAAAATAAAATGGAGCAATTACGCCAAATTTTTATTACAATACTAAATTACAACAATACCGATTTGCTTCAAGTAATTAGACAATTATAACACACAACAAATTACAACAAGCCATTGTTTTATTAGACTAGTAAACAATGATATAGTGTGCCATAAACTATCGAGATTTTGACATAGTGTGAGATCTCTATTCATATAATATTCTGTAATACGCGGAAACACGGAGAACAGCGACAGTGATCGCATCTTTTTTATTGGAGAATAAAAAACTTGTTTTACAAACAAAAGGTATTATTTTTCTGTGAAGGAAAGACTTACTACCTTTGTCCACTTACTTTTGATAAAAATAGTAAATTAAAACTTCGCTACGGTGGCAACTGCCACATCATTATTAACCCTATAATGACATAGTGATTCATCTGTACTGTTAAAAAGCAGATAAAAACACTGAAAAAGTATGTACTTTTGTTCATCACAAATATACAAATGTGATTTTAGGACTTGAAAAACTGACTTGAAAAATCAGTATTTGTGATTTTTTAATACAGGGTGGACACCGACTCGAAAACGGTTAGCAGGTATTCGGTTATGTAAAAAAAAACAGCTGTTTTCTACACAAAAGTGCTTTACCTACACCGTCAAAATGTATGAAACAGCATTTTTTTATTAAAAAAAGTATGAATGTATGTAGCGGGGTTCAGAATGATGTACTCAAAACGTGTGTCAAACCGTTTCACATGTTTTTAGTTAGAGTTGGTAAGAATTTTTGATATTTAGTACCGATGATCTAACTAGATGGCGTTGTCGAGTTAGATCGCGGTATGGTTTCGTTACATGCGAAAGTATAAGTAGACCAGAGAAATATTGTTATTGAGATTTTGTAATGGGTGAAAATTAATACATGAGTGTGTAAGCTATATACATACGTAGTTTTATTGAAGATCGTCGTGTGAGATATTTACAACGTGGTAACCGTTTTCACGTCAGTGTTCCTTCCAATCTGTATGCAGGTGAATTTTTGAAGTGGTCTTGGATAGCTAATCTGAAACTATGAGGAATAGCGAAAAATACTCAAAGGAGTCTCGAGCTCGATTTTGATGAAAATTAAACTGCATCATTCGATTTTTGAAAAATCAATATTCTTAGCCAGGAATCGAACCCATTGATTTCGGAAAAAAAAAACACTCTGTATTATTACACCATTCGATAGTCTCGCTAATAAGGAGCAAATTCTGGGAAGTAATTACGTACGGCAAAGTTATGACAAAGGTGTAATTTTATATTTTAAATTAATATCTTTGATTGAATAATACCGTGTTTTTTTTTCAAAATCAATGGTTTCGATTCCTGTCTAGGAATACTGATTTTTCAAAAACTTATTATTGCAGTTTTAGTTTTCATCAAAATCGGGCTCGAGACTCCTTTGAGCATTTTTCGCTATTCCTCATAGTTTCGGATTTAGCCATTCACACCCACTTGGAAAATTCACCCCGTATATAATAATGCTATCGGTTTGATATCGCGGATTTTTAACAAGCAATTGAGAAAAAAAAAGAGAAAGTGGCCTTAAACGATAGGGCGAATATCACCAATGAAACTAAATAGGTACCTTAGGTTAAATAAACTACGAAACCGGAAGTGAGCAACATGTGACATAAGACACATGTGTTGCTTTGGAATTTGTTCCACCACGTCTTCTCCCCAGCTACAACACTAGGAAGAGGCGAAGGGGAGGCGTTTTGGGGGACTGTCTTTGACGTACAGTCTTTCAAGTGCTGATACTTAGCCTAGTTGGATTAAATGACTTACCGGCTCGATCTCTTTGGTGATGACAGCGGCAACAGCCGGGTTCATGCTGGCTAGGTTCTCGTCTAACCACCTCTGGAACCGGATGAGACAGTCGTGGAGGTGATGGTGCGAGCTATCCAGTCTGAACGCGCGCTTTATGCTCTGAAGCATCAGCAGAGGTCTGTCTGGAAATGGAATAAAGTATATTAGGGACTTGTTGTCGAGGTATGGGCATCTTATACGGAGGAATGAGGAAAACATCGGAAGGAAACTAGACCTAACAAACGATGGGTGGACTAGAAGAGATGTTGAACAGAGAATGATGGCAGTACAAGACAATGTTGCGCCGACCCCTAATAAATTAAGATAAGAGCAAGAGGCTATTGGAGGAGGATCTTCCCTTTTCTATCGAGGACGAACACTTTAACCTTGTCCCTCATACCTCTAAGTTTAGAGGTGTAGTGTAAACGGAGGAGTCCAGTGGACTACAGGGAGACGGTTGCAGTCGGGTTTCTGTGTTACACAGTTTACTAAACAAATCAATACAATTCTCTTAGGAAAAGAGGGGACATTTCCTAGTTTTCACCCACCGAACCCAAGTCTTTTCACAGATATAGAGATATTATTTTCTTTTTTTTTTCACGATATGTGGCTGAAATAGAACGTAATAATTATATCAATGAGGGCTATCATTTTTGTGCTCACCAGATGGCCAGTGCCGAGTAAGGTACTGTTATTAATTCTATTTTATACTTTTAAGTACCAATAACTTCATAAAAAGGTTTATTTTATTACGTTTAACAACATAGTATAAACTTCAGATACATATTTACAATATTCTCCCTAAAATTAGCAAGCATGAAACATTTAAAAATCGTTCTTCCTCCAAGTATTTAGATCCTAATTTGCTACATAAAGTCTTCAAGTCAAAATTAATCAGGAATGGCTCAATCTTGACTACAATCGTGAATATTAGTAAAAATAAGGCAACACGCGAACACTCTATGACATCTGACATTTCTAAAGACCTTACTTTACACGAACGCCTCTAGCGGCGAATTCATGCGCGATATTAAAATAATTTGCGTAATGGGGGCTCCCATTACGCAAATTATTTTAATATCGCTATAAAATAATTTGTCACTTTAGTTCGTATGCGACAGCATAGATGTCGCTGCAGTACTAGGTAATAGCCGCGCGGTTGACCGTTCATTTGTTGAAGCAAAAATAAAAAACTTTTTAATGAACTTACCTTTTCTAAAATATATTTCGAAGGCCATTAAATATGTGTCTATCCTATCCGCGGCGAGCGTTCTTAGTGGTTGGAGGAACTTGATAGCTTGTTCTAGTGGATCGTCAGCCTGGAAATTACAATATAAATACTTATCAGTTATCTTTACTATAATATAATATTATAATGAATATAATATTAATTAATTTTATATAGCTGAAGAGTTTGTTTGGTTGAACGCGCTAATCTCAGGAACTACTAGTTCGAATTGAAAAAATCTTTTAGTCCTCGATAAATGGGCTAACCCATTTATCCATATATGAAGGCTATAGGATATATAACATCACGCTACGACCAATAGGAGCGGAGCATCAATGAAAAATGTTGCAAAAACGGTAGTATTTTTATAATCATTTCACGCGGACGAAGATCGCGGGCAACAGCCAGTGGTGTTACATGGATGTGTCCAGTTCATAGTTATATGCTTGTTCCTTATTAAACTAATACCTAACTAACAAAACTGGAACTGCTTCAAACATGAAATCATCTATAGGCAGCAATTAGCGACATATGGGTGATTGGGTGTAGGTACGTATGGGTATCTATCTATAACACAATTTAGCCTACCCCTTTGAGAAATATAGGAGCTTAGTTTTTATTTACCCTTTAGGGTTTACCTCTTAAAGGGTCATGTGCTCATCATTTTAAACAACTAGCTTATGCCCGCGGCTTCGCCTTCGTGGAGTTCGCACTACTGGGATGAAAATTATCATTATGTGTTAATCCAGGTTATAATCAGTGTGCCACACACAAATCCGTTCAGTAGTTTTTGCATAAAAGAGAACTAAGGGGGCGAGCCTATTGCCATCAACCGGACGCAAATCTAGACTACGTGGCTGCTACTGACAAATTCATGATGGAAAAACCCAAAAACACTTAGGCCGACCCGGGAATCGAACCCAGGACCTCATGCAGTCGTGCTTGTAACCACTAGACCAACAGGCAGTCAATACGTAACACTTAAGTATTTATAGAATTATATTAATTAAACTGATCAATACAACCCTCTTAGTTACTTTAATCCCATTCAATGACTATTTCATGAAAATGGCATTCAATCACAAAAAAATCAAAAATCACGTTTTACGGTAGGACTCAATGTAACGCACTCAAAACATTGTGCTGATAAGCTTGAGTAGGGCTGGTCGTGGAGGTGTTTAAAGTAAAAATCTTACATTCAAAACATGTACTAAAAAAAACATAGTTACGGAGATATTGGGGGTCAAAATTCCATGTGAAAAAGTTAAGAAAGTTGAAACTTTGACCCCAATATCTCCGTAAAGGGAAGGTTCCCAGGTATGGTCTACGGGGAGAACAAGTGCCTTTCTTGTTACACCCGTTATGAAGTGACATGCCCATTCTTGAACAATAGCATACTTCATTGCCGCCAACTGTCATGCCATTGTAAAACAGGTAGTACCCGAATTATTTTTAGCTTCAATACTGTTATAAACAAATTAATTGTGACATTCTAATCAATCAGTCACTTATTTAATATTTACTTCCCTAGGAAGTGAGTTTAGGATGTGGAGACACTAACAATAGGTAGAGAATTGATTTGACGAGAAACTATATCGGATATAATCAAATGCAAACAGCCTAATCAAGGGCGTTGAGGCAATTTATATTGACACTAGCTGTTGCTCGCGGCTTTGCTCGCATTTTGATCGGAAATCATCCAACGGACACGTTGTATTATAGCCTATGGCACTCGGGGATAATGTAGCTTTCTATTAATTAAAGAATTTTCAAAATCGGTTCAGTAGATCCAGAGACTACCCCCTATAACCTCACAAACTTTACCTCTTTAAAATATTCGTATAGATAGCATGTATTTAATAAGCCAAGACAATACAATAAGTATCAAGGAAATCAATTAGTTAAGAATCGGCTACTTCATAAAAAAAACCAAGATACCTATTTGGTTAGGCATGTGGTCATTATAAAAGGACAACATCCGTCAAAAAGCTGAATTGCGAGATGCCATCTACTAAAAAAAAAAACTAAAAAAAATGGTCCAAATGTGAAAATACGCGAATGGCCACTTTTATGGCCACTATTTTATTCGGTAGGACCGTATACAACACACAGACTGTATGGCTATTGATCTTGATATTATTTACCTGTTACCCCCGACGGGTTAGGCAAGGGCGTACCTAACAGTACACCCACATTTCGCCAGTGATGTTTTAAGTCCCATGTAATAGGGTGCGAGTCTATTGCCATCAACCAGACCCAGATCCAGACTACGTGGCTGATCAATTCCTGATGGAAAAACACAATAACACTTTGCCCGACCCGGGAATCGAACCCAGGACTTCATTCTCAGCAGTCGCACTTTCGACCACTCGACTAACGACGAAATCGAGGCAGTCTTAAGAGGGCCCCTTCCCGGTCCGTACAGCGGCAATTATAAGTGGTGGAAATACGTGTTTTTTGAATAAGTCTTACAAGTTAGTGAAATAAATATTTGATATTAAGAATCTCCATTATATGTGTAAGGTTTCTATCAGGATGTTTTCTTGTCTTTTACAATTTATGAGTACATTATGAACGACCAAAGTTCAGGGAAAATTTGTGCAAAAAAGCTATTTTTGAAGGCTTATCCTGAATTTTTTTCTACAATTTTTTATTTTTTGCTTCCATAGAAACCTAGTTATAGTGCACAAGATACCTATTACTTCAAAAAATTCAAAGATAGATGTGTAACAACGGCATAATCACGTACGAGCGTTTGTATGAAAAGAATGACGGGTTGGCCGCTCTTAACGAGGTTATTTTAGCACCATCGGTGCTTATCGTCTCTTTAGTGCACCTTATTGTTTGGCAGTTGTGCGTATGTGACAGGGATACTGCTAAACCAGAGCACGGGCCAAGTTAGCTGAACACGTGTCACTGAGGCGCTAAGCTCGTATGCTTCGTATGAAAGTGTAAGCGGGATTGTCCACCACAGCCGCGCTACTTACGAATGCTTGGCTTGTTAACGAATGTATCGCGCACCTAATTTTGTTAATCTCATCTGAGCATTCTAAAATGGGTGTAAAAGATCCTTAACGAAGACGAAAGGCACTTGTTCTCTCCGTCATTGTGATCATTTTTTTTTTGTTAACGAGCATACCTGGGGACCTTCTAGTTACGGAGTGGCCCAAATACCTGCATGAACCCTGCAATATTCAATGCATCCTTCAGCACAATGTTTTGATTGCGTTACATTGAGTAACCGTACAGAAAACCGTCATTACTCAACCCAAAAAAATGTCGTTTTCCAGGAAAAAAAATTGCGTAGAGTTATATAATTTGATGTACAGAATGCTTGATTAACAGCTTCGTGAAGAGTGCGTTTCCGTTTTGTTTCTTGTATTTAACAATAGTAGACGAATGCACCTAGTCGAGATAAAAGGTACCACCCGAACCAGGTTACCAGTTGGTCCCTCAGTCCAATGCTCCTTGGCGAATCTTAGGGCTCTTGCAAAGATAGCCCCACAGACTGCAGCATCAGCGTATTGTACTGCAATATTTACCCTGGCTAGTTTGTCGGGTACGAGCTCGTCTAACTGCGGCGCTTCGGGGTCGCCCTGCTCCTGCTGCTGCCGCGCTTTGTGGTGCTGCTCGCGCTTCACCTGTAGAACAACAACTCTTACATACACACACCTTATATCATAACAGAACTAATATAATTATATTTCTTATGGTATTAAACACTTACAACAGCAAGTAATCACAGTTATACGTAAATTTATATCGATTCCAACGATGCGCCCATAAAAAATATGATTTTATTATATATAAACATAGATCAACTACGTACACCACCACCATATTACATGAATCTTCCTTAGTCAGTCTCCCAGTCAAAAAGGTGTTTTTTATGTTGTTGAAGGGTAATTAAAAACTGACTAAGTCTGGAATAGACATTCTCCATCTAGTATCCATTCTTCTTTAAAAAGTATGAGCAGCCATTTCCTACTCTCCGTTTACAATCATACTGCGATCCCCAACCTCAGCCCTGTTAAAACAGGCACAATTAGTTAAATTAACTTACCTGTACCTGGGCCTGTAACGCGCTTTCCTGTTCAGCTTTGCGCTTCGCTTTCCTCTGTTTATTTCTAAGCTTCTTCAACTCCGATGGCGCCAAGTTTTCTGTTGACAATGCAAAGAAACGTGTTAAGAATTACTTCATTATGTCTGAGAGCGTTTTGGTACAAAACCCTTTTGTGTTAGGTTTATTAAAATTTTGTATTATTACATAGAATATTTGGCTTCCCCAGTAGCAGACATCCCGAAACCACTCCACAGTGGGGGCTATCGCGTATGAATTCGCCGCTAGACGGGCTAGTGCTAGGCTAGCGCGAGGGCACCGAAATCTCAGATGTCATAGAATATCCGCGCGTTGCGTGCTTTTTTATCACGTATTTTTAATACGAGTAATATTCACGATTGTGGTCTAGATTGAGCCATTCCTGATTAATAATGACTTGAAGATTTTAAGTAGCAACAGGATCTTACTTGCTAGGAAGTAAAATTATGTTTAAATGTTTCATAATTGCTAATTCTAAAGAGAATATTGTAAATATGTATCTGAAGTTTACACTATGTTGATAAACGTAATAAAATAACCTTTTCATGAAGTTATTGGTACTTTAAAGTAAAAAATAGAATCATTGACAGGACCTTAATCGACAGTCGCAACATCTGGTGAGCTGAAAACCGATAGCCCTCATTGTCGAGGATGGCAAACAGGTTTTCATTTTTAATCAGTGGATATAAAGCTGTTTTTGATTCGTTCATGACGATGCCGCATCGATAACTGTGATAACTTCTTTAAGGAGTAATGCGTGAGTCACAAAAACTAGGTTGCATTCGTTAACATACGAAACTGTAGTGTGTGCCTAACTTTACGCAACATGAGTCAAAAGAAAATTTCTCTTTATTTTCGCTCCACCCTAAGCATCCAATATGGAGGAGTTATTCATAAAATTATCTCAAAATTTTCTCAGTATGGCCAGTAACAAAAGATCGGCCGTCACACATAAGTATCTATTACCGACATAATAACTAGTACGCATAATCAAATCGCGAATCTAATACGAGTAATCGATAGTGAGTGTAATGTAATGACCAACGTATTTAAATTCATAATGGCGAAGCATGCAACCCAAACATGGTCTATAAGTGTGAAGTCTGCGAAGGTTTCCTTACAGAATGGAATATGTTTAGTATTGTCATTGGCTTTATGGCGATTAAAAATTTTAATATAGAAATAATTGGTGTAAAAGTACCCTTATAGAAACCGAAAGGCATTTGTTCTCCCTGTTTGCGATCTTTTTTTTTTGTTCTAGACATACCTGGGAACCTTCTAGTTACGGAGATATTGGGGGTCAAAGTTCCTACTTTAAACACAAGTTTTTAATGTTATGACTTTACTTTAAATGCCTCCATGACCCCCGCACTATTCAATGCATCCATCATCACAATGTTTTGAGTGCGTTACATTGAGTCCTACCGGAAAACATGATTTTTCACCCCAAAAATAAAAGTTGTTACTAGTTTGATGTAAATAATGCTTGGTTGACGGCTTCGTGAAAGGTATGTTTACTGGATGTATCAGAACGGTATATATTTAAGGGTGTGGTACACCCCATCTACCTGAACAACTTTGCCAATGGGACCAACATCGCAATTGCGAAGAAAAATTTGCTGACCACAAATGTGGAGCTCGTGATTTTTTTGGATGACGATATAAACATTAATAAATAAATATTTCTAATACAGTATTGAGCCCAACAGACAGAGCCAATCAATGAGCAGATCATTGGGATTTAACATTTTTGTTTGATACTACGTCGTCTTTACCTAACTCGGTCAGAATGCTGTCATTTGTAGATCTTTGACAGTCGTTACAGGTAGTCAGTGGCCCGAAAGTCTGACAACCAGTCTTATCAAGGAGTATCGTTATTACCCAGTACTGAGTTGTGGAAATCAGATAAATAATACTGGTATTCAGCTGCACCCGGTTAGACGGGAAGCCGTCCCCAACATAGTTGAGAAAAAGCTAGGCAGATGAAGATGCATTTGAGCAGGAGGACTATTCCTTGGGCTGATGAACATTAATGACAATTTTAATCGGCTTCAATCAAATGTAAGTGTCCAATGCCAAACCACGGCCAAGTGTATGGAGATAATTGCACGCACAATACCGTATTAAGAAACATAAGAGATGTTATCCATCTAAATGTTCACAGTTTCACATACTGTAATTACCCCATTCTAAATACAAAGGGCTGAATCAGTATCCATTCTTAACCAGCGAGCTGTCGAACAAGATCGTCTGATAACAGATATAGGGTCGGCGTGTCAGCTACGCGTGAGTGAATGCAAGGGTCGCGGTCGTGCGCCCGCGCACATTACAGTGCACACACTTTACATGTCACACTTTGCGATTATAGCTACATATATAGAATACATGCATTAAAAAATAAAGCTTGTATATCTTAACAATACAACATTAGGATTTCTAAAACCAAACTAAATTAAATTAATAATATCGAAACGACACAATATAACGTCTGTCGATTTTCACTAGTTAATTAAGACTAACTTAACTAAAATAACCGGATAAGTGTGAGTTTGACTCGCGTGGTGAGGGTTCGTACGTTTATAGATTTCTTATAGTTTTCTTGTAATCTATAGGCAAAGAACTGTATTTTTTTTTTCAAAATTATCTGGCCTGTAGTTTTGGAGTTATGGGTAAATTTTCGCCAATTTTCTTAAATAACTTTAAAACTATTTATCTTAAAATTATTTTAAAAAAATATTTGAGATGCTCACATGAATTAGCCCTATCATGTAACATGTATTTTCATCTTCTAATTCGGCCCCTAAAAGTGGCCCCCACGTTTAAAATTCATTAATTTACTTTACACGACCGTCTTTGGGTCACCGACTTACAAATGTGTACCAAATTTCAACTCTATCGGTCTAGTAATTTCGGAGTAAATTGGCTGTGACAGACGGACAGGCAGACAAACCCGCGAGTGATCCTAAAAGGAGTTCTATTTTCTCTTTTGAGGCGCTGAATCCTAAAAATTACCTTGACCTGGCTTATACACGTAGTCTGAAAAATCTAATAAAATGAGACAAAACAAACAAAGGACAAAAAATATTACATCGTTGCAAAGTAAGTAATTCATTTCACATTCGACAAAGTTTGCAAACGTATTAATTTGTAACTCAGAACATAATTACATGACCTACTGAAATTTAGCAAATGTCACAGGATACACAATGCAAATGTCATATTAGCCATAGTTTTCGGTGGTAGGGCGGGATATTGTGCAGTAAACACAATGGTGGTACAGCCGCTGACCATAGAGACTTTATTGAGACAGTTTCGCAAGCATTGCCACACGCGCCGGCGCACGCCGTATGAACGCGCCCACAATTACAGGGTTGTCATAATAGCATTAAGTACAGCTATAACGTTATCAAGTTGGGACACGGATCAGGCCTCTTCTATGTGTGAGAGGGACTGGGCCATAACCCACCACGCAGGCCGGGGATGTCGTTATCACAATGGCTGCAGAACCTTTTGTGGGTAATTAGGTACTGATGCATGACTTTTTAATGAAAATTGAAAGTCAGGATTCTTCAAAATTATTTTTAACAGGTTGGTTGTTTGTCATCATGTCATGTCTCTAATTGGTGGATGCTTTTTATCATAGTTTTGAAAAATAATTTATTATGCCACGAAGTCTCTTATAACGCCATACTAACATTTCGTTGAGCTTAAGTCTAAAATATTTACTTAAGGAGTAATGTCACTAATGTCCCTTTACGAGTATGTCGCCGCAGCGAGCCGCGTAATTTCAAAGTCAACTTTTACTCGCATTTGACTGCGGCTTGGTTTGCTTGATGTCGATAAATTATCCTACGTAAAACTGTCCGGCCTGAGTAAAAATATTAAGTTCGAAATCCTTTCAGCCGTTTTTACTTTCGTTTTTATAATATGAGTATGGAAGTATAGATAGATTGGGTCATAAAACATAACGAACGATACGTCCCAATTTGGTTTAAGATACTGACTTCCCGGGTTATCTATTTCAAACGTTGTTCTAAGTTTCACAGAAAACAATGCAGTCAGCCCTGCAATGGATTGTCAGCTAAGCAATGGTGATTACGTATCGTTTGGTCGGCTCAACGGTGCTGGATCGTGGCTAGTTGTAACCAACCAATATTGCCACACAAAACTGACGCCCATGTTATGTGAAAATAATCCACGATAATACGATCATTGTTTTCGAAGCTATTATTACTTATTTATCTATACTAATATTATAAAGAGGTAAAATTTGTTTCTAAGTTTGTATGTAGGGGGTAATTTCTGGATCTACAGAACAGATTTTGAAAATTCTTTCAGTAATAGGAAGCTGCATTATCCCCGAGTGCTATAGGCTTTATTATATTTATTTACAACGTGCCCGTGGAATAATTTCCGACCAAAACGCGAGTGAAGCCACGGGCAACAGCTAGTACTTAATATTATAAAGAGGTAAGATTTTTTTTGTTTGTCTGTACCGAATAACCCATGAAACAACTGGACCGATTTTATCAATTTTTTCATCAATAGGAAGCAATAGGACATTTTTTGCGGACGAAGTGCTACTAATCTTATAATCGTCCCAATACACTTAGGCTTTACGTGTTATTTACTTTCATTAATCCATTAAAGCATTGCATTACATTACTCCTTTCTAGCCATACTTCATTTTATTGTTCTTACGATTCTTTCAAGACAGACAGCAGCGCTTACCAAATTAAAATCAAATGGGTCAAAATAGCAGGTCGATTTTAAAGCTTACGTGAAATGAATAACAAATGACAGTCATGAGGAGTGTGGACAGTTCTTTTTCAGACACTTTACTAAGTGTACTCTAGTCATTCTTTCAAGGACAGACAGAAAAGAATAATGTTTTACTTAAATCAGGTGTTGTTTTGACACAATCCAGTTTTTACAACGAATAAAAACAAGCGTGCTAGCAAATATGCGCATAATAGGGTGTATATTACAAGGTATGTCACTACATCGTCTGCATACAGATTGATCAACATCCCTTCATCAGTTTTTGCAAGTGTTTTTTTGCGTCCTCTCCGTTCTTATAGTCACGAACACCACTATGTATACATTTAGCCGCTTTTAAAAAGTGATTTTATAAAAAAATATCGTGAGGAAACCAGCATGCCTGAGAGATATTTCTTGATTACTTCTGTTTTTTCCAATTCATGTACGTATTGTATAATTATCACTTCCTTCGGTGAAGGAAAACATCGTGAGGAAACCAAACCAGCATGCCTGAGAGATATTTCTCGGCAGCATGTAGAGCCAAGTCAGAGGCCCATGAGCGGCATAAAAAACTCTGACACTAGGTTAGGCACTAACCACTCGATAAAGAATTGCAATTTTATGTTGTTGCAAACATAGTATTTCGGAACCTATACTGTTTTTCCTTCTATCTAAAAAGTTGCAATAGTAATTCAACGAACTCGATTGCTATTGACTATAGGCAAGTGTATTCCTACACATTGGTGCTTCTGGTTGTACGTAAATAGAAAACAGTCGCCGTCAGTAACAGTTGTGTTGAGTTCATGATATCCGGCGCACCTTGCCGCATTCCCAGCATTGCGGTTCTGTCCGGACAGGCAAAACGAGTCACAGCGCAGTTTAACGGGACACGCTCAAAACGACTATGAAATAGATCAAATTATAGAGTTATAACGAGGGCATGGGATAGGAATATGGCTATAATACGGCAATTGAGAATAGAGTTCTCTTTACTAAGAAAATAACATAACATCACGCCTGTTCCCCGAAGAGTTAGGCAGGGGTGTACCTAATCTACCAGGGTTGCGGGACTGTTCGAAAGAGATACCGCGGCCCTGGAACACAAAGGGCAAAGGAAGGAACATGAATGGGTTTTAGTCAGTAAAAGAGCGGGAGGAGTTATTTGATGATTGCCGACCAGGAAAAAAAAGAAAAAAAAGGGGTGTAGTTAATAGTTCACCCACATTTTACCAGCTATGTTTAAGACCCATGTAATAGGGAGCGAGCCTATTGCCATCAACGGAGCACAAATCTTACTCGGCTGCTACTGAGCAATTCCCTATAGAAAAACCCAATAACACTTTGCCCGTCCCGGGAATCAAACCCAGAAAAGCTGCGCAGCAGTCGCGCTTGCGACGACTAGACTAAAAAATATTGCTCATAATTCTCTTACGTAGCATGTTAGTATGTTAAAATATGTTTTTTAACCGACTTCAAAAAGTCGGTTCTTTTTAAATATACATATTTTTTATGTATGTTCCCCGATTATTCGAAGATGGCTGGACCGCATTGGATTTTTTTTTTTTAGTTTGAAAGGGTGTACTTCCCGGGTGGTCCCATGATCATCAATTCAGGATCTGATGATGGGATCTTGGAGAAATAGAGAGGACTCTTCAACTTTTATAGGCACACTTGAAGCGATTTGGGTAGTTTATGGAGAGCACTTTCTCGAAGTGGTCCCATTTCAATTTGGGGAAGATCTGATGTAGAACTTCGGAGATAGGCAACGGAACCCCTCAATAAATGAGCACAGAATTCGGTGACAAAAAACAAAATCAGACTAGCAAAAGTCACCGACTTCTAAAGCTAAAGTTATTTTTTACTTTTTTGTGTTTTTGAAGTCGGTTTAATTTTTTGCAAAAAAGTTTATTTCTTTGAAACATTTCTATCAGTTGTCATTTCAGTATTCACTTCTTTGGCAAACCTATCATCGTCTACACAGCTGATACATCGGTTTCCCTCTTTCCTTAATATTAACTACATTCAGAAACGAGTTCATCATCATCAGCTTACAAAAGCAGTCCGGACAAATGCCAACTGCTTGGCAAATGCCTTTTTAATCGGAAACCATTCAGCTCGATTCACGGCAGCTCTCATCCAGCTGCTACCAGCCACCCTGCATTAGCAGTCTCCACTGACGAACACGTCTACCCTAACGGTCGTCAGAAACGAGTACATGACAATAACAAAAAAAAAATTGTACAAAGATTCAACAAATTTGAGGTTCTTCGTTGGGTTATATTTTAACTTATAAGTTAACGAGGTCTCAAACGTGACGGGTTAGCCAACGGTACTTTAGCAGGCTTTCATCCTTAAAGGTTGCTACGTGGAAAAACGCTACGTTACCTGACTTCCAAAAATATTTCAAATTAAATTCAATTGGTTTAGATAACGTTAGTTGGATATAGGTAAAACGATCACCGAGAGGACAGTAGAAGTAATGGCGCTTGGATAATGTATTCTTATTAGGCATTACGGTAAAATTAAATATCAGGTAAACATAGTGTAAATACGACTGCTAGGGTTTCAAGCTCTACCTTACAGAAATTCTTAAAATAGTTTTTTTTACTTACTCCAAAAACCCATCGTTCATGGGTGGTATACTACAATTAAAATCGTAGACAGATCTTTCTGTCAAAATTTGAATGCTTTACAAAACTAAATAGATAAGCCGATCAGCCCACGTAAAGATCGCGACACACCGACGACAGACACTCAGGTGCCTATTTACGTAAGTATATTGTGCCTTAATACGTCTAGGACACGTCGCCACACAAATTACTGCTCTAATTCACTGCAGGTTTCGTAAAAGTAATGAAACTGCGGCCGTGGGCCGACCGACGAGGTCGGGGAGGTCATTTCTATAATTAAAATCTAACATTTTGTAGACACAGGTATTTGTGAATTGTAGCCTACAAAGTATTTGGGGTTAGGTTACATTCAAAAGCTTTGGTTAAATAAAAACAATTTATGGGTGTCACCATACTTTTATAGTAATGTTTGATTACTGGTAGTATAAAATTGTAGTAAGTTTTAAAGAAGTAGAGCACGATATTTTAATTTACACCATGGAAACAACAAAAAAAATTCGTGTATTTGCTACTTAAAATTGGACCAGAAAGCGTCAAGCTTAAGCTCTAGTTTTCAGCATTCATGAATTTTATCGAGATAAAAGGGGGAAAAAACATCAATCACTGTTTCATTTAAAAACAGCTTCAAATAATACTCGATTTTGAACAATGCTGCTGCTAGGGGTAGTTTGAAAATAGTTATCTGTGTTAAGCATGGCGTGAGGAGGGATAAAATGCGTATAATTAAAAGTGCAATGAATATAAAATATGGATGGATGGGAAATGGAAGGCCAAAAAAATAGGGATTATAAAAATTGAGTGAAGTGTAACCGGTTGACAAGCTAGAACCACAAACTAGTAACATATGATATGTGTAACAACCATTGAACAGGTAAGTAGGTACCTAATTTCTGTCACAGTTAATGATATCGCAATAGCTACAAACTATCAAAGCAGCCCTGACGCAGGGCTCGTGTCGCAACGACCGGACTTGTTCTTGCGACGGTCGTACCGCGCAGCCGGTCGGCTTCACAAACTGGAGCACCATTTATAATGCCGAACTCGGTGTTTTAAATTATTTTAATGTTTTAATTCTCACGAATTTCGTATTTTTATCTGATGCTCTTAGACTAGTGTTACTGGCCAGCACAGGCCAGTTACTCACGTTTTGGATGTGTGCGTCGATTCGAAGATAATAAATAGTGGTTTAGGCGTGACAAACAAACTTACTTTCGCATTTATAATATTAGTTATGAAGGATTGATGCGATAATAACTTATGTAAACAACCTTTTCATGCCGTAATGACTGAACTGATTTCAACTTTAGGCACATTAGTAGACCTGGGTTAGGATATAGGATACTTCTAATCCCGGTAAGTCGTACGTTCCCATGTGATGATTTTATACGTCTACGGGTAAACCTGCTGTCAAATGCTAGTTTTAACCATCATGTTTATTTATTTGATTGGTTGTTGTTTCTTGTTGTTTTTAAATAGAAACATAAAATAAAACGCAATATCAGAACAGCATACGGTCTACTGTTGCGTAGCGGTTAGTAGCAATAAGAAAATAAAAACGTTCTTCATTGTTAACACGTCCTAAATCTCTTTAACACAATGTGGAAGGCACATCGACATCGACGCACAATGGATTACCACGGATTCATCGGTCTTTCATCGGATTTTTCATCGGAACTTATTTATTTTTTTAATCCGCTGTTTCATACATTTTGACCGTGTAATGTGTGAGATTGCAATTTTGTAGAAAACAGCTGTTTGTTTATTTAAATACCGATGAATTATTTCTAATTAAATCTATTTATCTATAAAACCCAGCTAAGTGCAAGTCGGACTCGCGCACGGAGGGTTCCGTAACATTATCTTTAAACTAAAAAAAAATTATTTGTGTAAACTGTATGGGGGTCACCCTTAAATTTTCAACTTTTTTTTTAGTTTTCCCTTTATTTGTGCTGCAAGGCCTGGCTTTTTGCCAAATTTCATGATTCTAGGTCAAAGGGAAGTACCCTATAGGTTTTGATTCCCTTGTGAAATCGCATAATATGCGACATAAACAGTCATATCTTTTGATCGCGTTGACTTACAAGTTTGATTTATTCATTGCTCCAAGGGGTAGCAGACTATTATTATTATATTTGGTATTATTGGGGGATTTGGTATTAATTTTAGCTTGATACCGCCACGCATTCCTGAGAAAAAAGGTCTTGACAGACCGACAGACGGACAACAAAGTGATCCTATAAGGATTCCGTTTTGCCGATTGAGGTACGGGACCCTGTTATTAGGGTCCCGTACCTCAATCGGCAAAACGATACACTAAGACGTGTTAGTTTATTACAGGTCTTAGTCACAAGCCATTAAATAAATGACTTTTGTTTCAACAGAAGAATTAAAAAGTGTACCTGAAACGAGTTCAACGAATGATCATCAGTCATAAGTTTAACACCTCTCGAAACTCACCTGCTCGATTTTTTACATGATCATCATTACTCACTCTCCTTCAATTATGTAACAGAAGAACCTCAATATTTGAAATCATTGTCGGAACTGTATTTAAAGCAGGAGGATGTCTTAAAGCAGGAGTAATTCCAGTGTGGGAAAGAGATGGCGCTAGAAACCTGTATAGCTCTGTCTCTTTCCCACACTGGAATTACTCCTGCTTTAAGACATCATAGTAACTCCTTTGGTTGAGACATGACGTTATGCTTCCCTAAGCATGGCGCAAAGAGGAGGAGGCTTATAATATCTTTCTATGTAACATATTTTATAGGTAATCCTGTAAAGATAGTGGTAAGATAAAAAAAAAAAGTATATACGGTTGCCAGACGCATTAAATAAGTTGTCCGGAGAAAATTCCGGACTTTTCTGTCCTTGCATGTGTTGTGCAGTATAATTTTATTCTGCGGTTTTTAAAAACGATTTTTTTCTTTTTGCAGAACATTGCCTTTGATTCATAAGTTGATTTGATAAAAAATATTTATATTTTTTCATCATTTTAATTTTCTCATTTTTGGAAATTCCGGATCCGGACGTTTGAGAATAGGGTTTAAGCAAGAAATACAAAACTTTTTTTATTTCTTAAAAATGTCATGTATTGGCCCATAAAAAATTGTGGTACACTTGTTTAATTCTCTAATACAATACTTATTTTACAATTTCATATTTTATGTAGCGTGTTTTTGGTGAAACGGAACGCAAACACAAAACGCATCGATTCCGGTAGTGACGTCAAATGCTATGTGTCAAAGTAACACTTTTAGTTGAAAGGTACTTAAATTTCACTAAGATTTTACTATAATATTATTATTTATTATTATTATTTTTTATTTTATTATTATTTTATTTTATTATATTGCAATTTTTGCTTTATTGTTTCACTTACAATATAGTAAAACTATTCTAATAAGGGCAAAAAAAAAGATTTAAACAAGGCAGATAGAGGGAAGTGACATCAAATACTATGACTTGAATGGCCGCGACAGTCATGGACGTTTGAACTGTCGTAGAAAATTGTAGGAGTTTAATTTTTTTTTTTTGCGACAAACAGTAGTTGAAATTAACTTTTAATAATTATCTTGTGTTGATAGTACTACTGCATTTTATTGAATTAAGTGAAAAAAAATTACATGCATATTCTCTATTTCCCCCGCATTCCGGACATTAGGCTAAAATTCCGAACATGGCAACCCTATCTATACAGCAGTAGGGGTAACGATGATGATGAATGGGAATAATGCATTCGAGCAATAAATCATGGTGGACATCACGACTTCGCGAGACAAACTTTTACAATGTCCAATGTTTTTTTTGGTCTGGTTAGATGTCATATGGGCAGCTGTAAAATATCCGATTCACTAAAATATCGACGGTTTTTCTTTATTGCTCTAGATCACAGCGACATACAGTCAAAACTGGGGAAGCTTTACTCAAATCTGGATTTTTTTTCAAGACTCAAAAATGATAAATAGTTTTTTATCAAATAGCAACAACATAAATAGCCAAAAAGCTTTCTGAATATAAAAAGGCGTTGCTAATTATTTTTCAGTAGACATATCAATCAAGCTTACGTCACATTAAGAGATGCTCTAGTTGAAATAATTAAAAATGTTAAGATTAATGGCACTTAGTCGCACGCGCACGTTCTTATTGCGAAAGCGACCACCTGCCTTCGAACAATGCCGGTGGTCGAGCTAGTTGAACTTTTGTTCTCTGTTAGTTTTGTAAACTTGATTAAAAGTCTATTTAGGTGATAGCAATCTTATAAATTATGTTTATGTTAACACAATCTGTAGCTGTGCGGTTGATAATTCGTGAATTTAACTAGGGACGGCTATCAATGATATGTAGGGAGAAGAATCAATAAACCTTATGTGAGTGCAGCACTAGATAAAACAAACAAACATAAACTAAGCTAAGCTAAAGCTAACTAAGCTAGCTTATCTAGCTAAGCTTATAAACTATACTAAGTATCATATTCGGCCCCAGATTGGTCGCCTTTGCACTACAATGGGACACGACCAGCTAATAATATCACTGGAGATGTACTTACCTAATTACGAGATAAGACCCTTAACGAACCCGAAAGGCACTTGTTCTCCCCGACATTGCGATCATTTTTTTCTTCCAGATCAAGACTATACCTGAGAACCTTCGAGTTACGGAGATATTGGTGGTCAAAGTTCCAACTTTTTCACAAGTTTTTTTTATTAAATACGTGTTTTTACTGCAATTTTTTTTACTTTAAACACCTCCACGACCCCGTACTACTCAATCCATCCATCAGCACAATGTTTTTAGTGCGTTACATTGAGTCCGACCGTAAAACGTAAATCACCCCAAAAAAAAGTCCTTTCCCAGCAATAATTTTTGCGTTAAGTTAGTTAATTTGATGTACATAGTGATTGGTTGACGGCTTCGTGAAGGGTCCTGTTACACCCTGTATAGGAAATTGATTATAAGTCAGCTCATCATATATCTACCAGCAAGACACATCAGCAACGTAAACTACAACTAGCAACAGCCAAAGGCCCAAAAATAGACGCGTCTCACTATTTAAGGACACATATTAAAGAAGATACATTCTCTTGACAGTTGTACCTGATTTTATTAGTGCATGTCTACATGAACAGTCATTTCATTTCATGGTTCAAAAAGATGTAAACAATCTAATTAGGGAACATACTGATAGTCATCGTTAACACAAAGTTAATTTAAAAGCCTCACTTAAGCCGTGCAAACAAAGCTTTGCAACACCAAAATAAGCTGCGACCAATCGTTAAATAAACTGAAAACCAATAAAATAACATAGGGAGCCTAATTTAACCCAATACATGCAATAAATCTGTTATTTATGAACAAGACTTCCACGTTGGCGCCAAGCCGCCATATTTGGCTGACCACAAACGACCACCAGCTTTTTGATGGCAATTCAAACCATTGTTAATTCGAAATTAATGTTAAAACTTCCTTAGAAATTGGTATGAAGACAAGTTGGTCTTTATATTGGAGTCGTAAATTCAAATTAAGGCAATTGGTTAGTTTTATTGTTTTCTAACAACCTATTTTATTGCGGACGAGCAAATCTCAGTCGATGTTATGTATGATATGCTAATAAACTTAACTTTGGTTTTGGCGACATATCGTTTTATTGCTTCAATCTGTGGTTTTAGATATTTGATTAGATCACAATACTATGCTCAAACAAAGCGTGGGAAACATAAAAATTACGCCGCTGAATTGTTTCAAGCATTAATCAAAATGTTATGGAAAACTGCTAATTGGATTTGAAACGAAAACAAAATCATTACGTAGCCAGTAGGGTGCCAAACCAGAATATTTGTTCTTACAACACTGTAGTGATAACTAGAATTCTTGATCACATATCTCGCTAATTCACGTCTGGCGGCAAAAATACATAGTCTAGTTACGCGCAGCATGTAATAGCCAAGTAATTTTCTCACCAGAAAGACCTTTAAACGTACAAATTATCATTACAAACACACTTGGCAAGTTAGTAATAAATGCACCTGTCACGATCGTAGGATTTTTGGTAAAAAGTAAATGGTAGTTAACAAAATAGCTGCTAAATAAAACCTGGTCTTTTTTATGTCAACTAACGACTTTTGGGATCTCAAGACCAAAGGGGTGTGGTGATAGTTACGTGCCACCAGCGGCAGTGAGCGTCTGCAGCCAGTGAATGATTATACTGAGAAGCAAGGAGGCCGAATGTCTCCTGTGCGCAGTACTAGAACCACGCGGATGTTTAGCAATAGTGTTTGCGACCACTTGACCACGAGGCACTCCAAACACTTAAGCAAGGAAGACCATCACAAACATGTAAAACTAAGTTATAAATAAAGCTCTAGCTTGAATCCAGAAACCCCTTGAAATTGAACTATGAGTTATACAAAACAAATGCGATCTATGCCACGTATACAATTACAACCGACACATAGGACTGGCATTGACAAGCACACGGAAACCTCGTGACAAATTCACCTATAATTGCAACCTGCAGTACGCTGCCGAGTGCCGAGGTGAGCCGGTCGCGCATCCGTATCCGATATCATACATAATATTTATGTAAACGTTTAATTGAAGGATTTCCATGTCCTCCAGGTTCATTAAATGCTTATGTAATATTTATATTGCTTGATTTAGTTGACAATATTATTGTCGATTGAGGCAAATATTGGTTTCATTTTTTTGAAATGCGAATGATGCTTCAAGAAATAATATTAAATTAATAAGTGTCCCTTACATGTATGCATGTCATCACTACATAGTATAAAACAAAGTTGCTTCCCGCTGTCTGTCCCTATGTATGCTTAGATCTTTAAAACTACGCAACGGATTGTGATGCGGTGTTTTTTAATAGATAGAGTGATTCAAGAGGAAAGTTTACATGTATAACATTGCACCCGTGCGAAGCCGGGGTCACTAGTCTTCTTAAAAGATAGAATACACCTTTTAATAAACTTAGTTATGAGGCCCATACGCCACACCGATCTTCACGGTTTCTATGCATCACCAAAAATGATTCTCAACTCCGGCTTTCAGTTGAAGACTCGATGGTTTCTACAATTTTACATAGATCAATTAGTCAAGAACATAATTATGTAGCTATCATAGCTCGAAATATAATAACTCTTTAGTCCCGGATGATGACATAGACAGCAGATAACTACAGATTACTTTCATTTGGAAAGCAGTCCAACTCCCATTGAAACATAACCGGATCAATATTTTTATCTCATAAACTTGAATTCCATAGAGAGGAAACAACACATATGGCTTGTCTAGGTTACTCTCAATAGTTATTGATATATCGCATCAGGTGTACATACAAGGTGTAAAAGGACCATTTACGGAGTCGTCAACAAAGCATTCTGTACATAAACCTAAGTAACTCTTCGTAAAAAATAATGCTGGGATACGACCTTTTTTCATGGGTTGTAATATCACGTTTTACGGTAGGACTCAAGGTAACGAACTCAAAACATTGTGTTGATGGGTGCATTAATAGGTCATGGAGGTATTTAAAGATTTAAGTTATAAACTTCAAAACTTGTGAAGAAGTGGAACTTTAACTTCTAATATCTCCGTAACTAGAAGGAGGTATGGTTCTGAACAAAAACATGATCGCAATGACAGGGAGAACAAATGACTTTCGGCGGTAAACCCATTATGCGATACAAAAACAAAAATGCGTCACCAGTTTTAAAAATGTCAAATTGCCTAGTTAAAAAATGCGAGTTTATAAATGCGATTTTATTTGTTGATATATCATTTGGGTCGGGTGGACATTTTGTGATACCAATTGTGGGCTTCCTTTTCTTATTCGAGAGGCTAAAACAGCATTTGGTGTGATAGATCAAGTTTCACAGGAATCGATTCAGACAAACAGCAGAATAAGCCTTCCACAGGACTAAATTCTAGTTGAATCAACCTTTACGAGAAGTATATCTTGGATGATGGTTAGTCGCATGATATGCGATAACACACATTGGTAACACATGATGACGCACAACTAAAAAAACCAACATTTTTAAGATTCCTCAGATTTAATGAAGTAAATACTTATTTAATTAAGTAAATAATAGTTATCAGCGTCCCAGTGGCACCGCAGTAAGATGCGTGATGTAATTATTCACTGTTACTCATCGTAAACAACACATTTAGCGGGCATTGTATTCAAATACATAGTTATTCGTGTCATACGACGCCCTAGATAGTGGTGGCGCTTATAAATAATTGAGAATCAAGTCATAATAAGCTTTTCATGTTCGCACTGCTAGGACACAAGAATCCTCTCAGTGCGTGGGGGCCATAATCCGCGTATTTGTAATGTCAGATGCCTTGAAGGATCGTTCTCATCTCAAAGACCAAGAGAAAAGCATTATCCTATCAACAATAAGTCCCAATTACTATTTTCGGCCACGGCGGTAAATCTCAGCGGAGATTAACCATCGGCGCGGGAGATATTATGTGTGTGCGCAAGCACAGGTGCACTCTCTGTTCCTTTAGTCTGATAGCCCGATGGGACGGAAATCCGACACGACCGGAGAAAGATCTGGAGCAGGACCAACTCGAGGCACGGGGGTATCAACTTCCAAACTCCGGGCTACTATCTGAGAAATTTCTAATGGAAAAACCCAATAGCACTTATTGCCCGATCCCCGCGGGAATCGAGCCCAGAACCCCACGCTCAACAGTCGCGCTTGCGACCACGAGACCAAAGGGGCAGTCTATCATCAATAGCCGTGTAGTGGGGAGGAGGCAATCCCAGCAGAGGGAACATTATACAGGGTGTAACAGGACCCTTCACGAAGCCGTCAACCAAGCATTATATACATCAAGCTAAGTAACTTTACGCAAAAATGATTGCTGGGAAACAACTTTTTTTTTTTTGGGGTGAAAAATCACGTTTTACGGTAGGACTCAATGTAACGCACTCAGAACATTGTGCTGATTAATGGGTTGAATAGTACGGGGGTCGTGGAGGTGTTTAATGTAAAAATCTTTCAAAAAAACATGCGAAAAAGTTGGAACTTTGATCCCCAATATCTCCGTAACTAGAAGGTTCCCAGGTATGGTCTAAAAAAAATAAAAATAACGCAATGGAGGGGACAACAACGGGGAGGTTTCGTTAAGGGTCTTGTTACACCCTTTATACTGATTGTGAGAAAAAAAATATATTAAAAACACAGGGCAACCGAACTCCACGTGGCCGAAGCCGCGGGCATAAGCTAGTGAAACATAAAAGCTACTAAAGTAGTCATTATAAGTTCTAAACGTTTTCCCGTTGGCTTAGCTCCAATTTAAACGACGATACTAAATTGAAAGACAAGGTTCTAAGAACGGCTATTGAATTGCCTCTATCAATCGCTTTCAATTGAAACTAGTGGTTATCCACTCAAAGGAGTTAAGAATAATCTTCTTTTTAAAGACATTATAGCTTTTACGGAGAAACGAAGCAAGATTAAAGTAAGAGTTTATTTTAAATTCTGGTCTATGGTAACGACCCCTACGTCGAAGGTCGTTGGTTCGAACTCAAGCAGGCACATTACTGTGTGTAATTAATTTCATCACTTCTGCTCTCAAAACGGTGGAGGAAAACATCGTGAGGAAATCCGAAGAAGGAAATTCGAAGACAATGACATCTACCAACCCGGTCTGGGCCCGCGTGGTGCATCACAGCCCATTCCCTCTCATTTAGACTTCCAGTAGTGATAGTAACGACGAGTAATAGAGAAGTGTGGAAGAAGACATGCTGCGCCGACCCCAAGTAAATTGGCATGAAGGCAACAAAATGATGATGATAGTAATCTCCCAGTAGTGGTTGTTACGCATGCTATGGGAGTAGGATTCGTATACCTGATGATATGCCAGTTTGTTTACTGTAAAATATTTATATCGAAGAATGACCAGCATTTTTGTGATTTGTTAGCTTTAAAGACGAGATTCATAAATGTCACTTTGAGCACGTACGGTCGAACAAGCTATTTGATATACAAGCGGAAATTTTCACAATCTAATGCCGAAGCGTATACTTTTTCAAATTTTATTTAAGAGGGCCCTTCCCGGCCCGTCTATCGTCAACGCGAAAAAAGCTTGTTGTTTCATCCAGAGCCACAGCGGCGCCTAACGCGATGACATTGAACGAAAAATAGTGTTCGAAAATTTCTTAAACTTGTTGTTCCAGGAGATACGTGTTTTTTATTAAGTCTTACAAGTGTGTGAAATAAATATTTTTTATTAAGAATCTCCATTACATTTGCAAGGTTTCTATCGAGATGTTTTCTTTATTTTTACAGTGTATGAGTACATTATGAACGGCCAAAGTTCATGTAAAATTTGTGCAAAACCGCAATTTTTGGAGGCTTATACTGAATTTGTTTCTACTTTTTTAATTTTTTACAACCATAGAAACCTAGTTGTAGTGCACAACATACATATTAGTTAAAAAAAAAATATATATATATATATATGTGTAACATCGGAATAATCACGTACGAGCGTTTGTATGAAAAGTATGACGGGTTGGCCGCTCTTAATAAAGCTTTTTTCAATAGGTGACTGACACTTGATGACTTAAGCTTCATAAAATAAAATTGCAAACAATATAGTCAGTGTACTAGGATGGTGGATATTTCTTTTCTGCGTGTATACCAAACAGCTAGTTCGACCGTACATTGGGTAAGCGTTATGTCTGTCGTTGTCGCCCCACTGACTACCAAGAGACGGAAAAATGACTCTAAATCTAAACAAGTTCCTAAACAAGTAACGTTTACAGATCTTAGCCTTAGTTCTATTTTAAACCTCCGTTATGATACCTCCATCAAATGTGAAGTGGGATCCGCTTTTTTTAAACCGTAACCATAAAACTTGTTCAAATTCAGGACAAGCGACTCTATTTGGAATTTCCAAATGTAAAGCAAGGTATGTAGGTAAACTTGAGATTGCCCAAAAACCCAATGGTTATAAGAACAGGTATAACACCATGAAGAGGTTAAATCCTAAGAGAGATATAATGTGTAACTGTAGAATGAGAAAAATAACATGAGGAATGTTTTATTTAAAGTGAATGAATGTGGAATTGTGGATGGAAGAGTAAGGCGGGACTAAAGAAACTCGTTCAATCTCAGAAGATCCATTGGCCAGATCCATGATGGATCTAGTGACGATTGTTTTTCTCTTTAGGTCTAAATGTATCCTAATGAGAATTTTTGGATTTATTCTTCGTCCGTCTAACTGGAAAGGGGGGAGCGGGGTGAGTACTATGATAACGACCAAACTAAAAGCGCGGAAGAATAAAGGGTGTAACAAGGCCCTTAACGAAGCCGAAAGGTACTTGTTCTTTCCAACATTGCGATCATTTTTTTGTTCTAGACCATATCTGGGAACCTTCTAGTTATGAGATATTGGGGGTAAAAGTTTCGACATTTCACAAGTTTTTTTTTAAACACATGTTTTGAATGTAAGATTTTTACTGTAAACACCTCCGCGACCCCCGTACTATTCAATCCTTCCATTAGCACAATGTTTTGAGTTCGTTAAATTGAGTTCTACCGTAAAACGTCAATTTTCACCCCAAAAAAAACGTTGTTTCCCAGCAATCATTTTTGCGTAAAGTTACTTAGTTTGATGTACATAATGCTTGGTTGACGGCTTCGTGAAGGGTCTTGTTACACCCTATATATGTTGCTGTGCGAATTAAGATGATTAATATTTTTCTGAAGTAACAAAAAGTTAACCAAATATAGTTAACCAGATCCATTATAATACTGAGTTATGACGATGATGAAATCACAGCAGGCAGCAAACGTAACCGCGCGTGGTTTAGTTATTTCTGCGCGTACGCACGGTAACCATTACTTACGGATTACTGTGAGAAAATATGTAATAGCTTGCAAGACGACCAAGGGAATCCTGATCCATAGAACTTATGTAATAATTGTGGAAACTTTGTTTATTGACCTGAGCTGGTGCTGAAAGATCTAAAGCTCTTAAAATGATACAGGGTGGGAGGTACACCGATGCTAAAATGGTTACCACGTATTCAATACATCATTCTGAACCACATAGATATATTTCATCGGTAATTTATAAAAATCACTCTAGCCTCCACCTTCCACACACATGCAGTCTGTCCCAGACATCTTTTAAGGTCGTCGGTTCACCTAGGTGTTGGGCGTCCTACGTTACGTTTACCGATACACGATCTCCACTCATAGGTCTCGTTTCCTTAATCTGAAATCGATCCTTTGCCAAATATAGCAAGCCCACTGCCACTACAGCTTGCTTATTCTGCAAGCTATGTTTCTGAGTCCAGTTCTTCTTCAAGCTTCAAGTTCCTCAGTAATTAATCCTGTATTCATTACTTCACAATAAATAACGATATCACATTTTCATAAAATAAAATAGTGTCAAATTAAACCACCTGAGTGTAGATAATATTTAAACTGATTAGACAGAATTTCTGTGAGTAAGTCGACAGTTATTGTATCACGCGTGTGACTTTCCAGCATCAAAATTTTCTCAAATGTCTACTTATATTATAATGTGGGAATTTAGTGAATTTACACCTGCAAATGTAAACCCATAACGGGTATGATTGAAACTGGAGTTGCAAGTGGACCAGTTTTCAGTCTATACGACTATTTGAGCGATAAACCGGCATTGTTGGTGTTCCGCGTCGGCGGTACACTTTACAACGGCCTACTAAACGAAATATAAATCAGATAAAGCTTGAATTGCACTTGCGCAGACGCAAACGACTTTGGTTGGTTGCAGAATTAGGGAAACTTTGTTTGGTAGCGATATCAAAATCGAGTAGTTCCAGTGTAATTGGAACTACTCGAGAGTGAGTCTATACTTTTTATTTTTTCGTACTACCAGCGAATGAGTATTTAGCTTAGATATACCTATGACAAACAACTAATATGTGGTGCAAATGCTTTTAGGTATACCAAGAATTTGAGAATGTTTTTGTAAAAGTAAATACACTGTTTAAACTAGGTACAACTCCACATGCTAAATGGATCTTGCCGCGACAATCAAATAGTGCCTTAAACGTGGTTGTTTCGCCAAATACTCGCAGTGAATACTATCAACTAGCTATGTCCAGCTATTTCTTGCCTGTACCTATTTCTCGAATAAAATTATAACATTCCAACTCTAAAAACAGATTTCGTAAGTCCAAGGTTGCAAAATGTTAATGTAATGTCAACTTCCTTATGCACCCAAACACTTGGCATGACCCCACCTAGACGTGATGCTGATGACTCACACATTTGTAGACCAATCCAAATATTTGTCAAACACTTCTCTGCAATGATCACAATAATGACAGAGGATCCTACCATAGTCAAAGGCCTACCATATCATAAGGCGACTGCTGAGCTGATTAGTAAAAGACAAGTATGGAAGAAAAGGGCAAGCTGCTCCGTACTCAAATAAATTGGGATAAGGGCAAGGGAATGATGATGATGACTCATCTCATGCTCCCTAAGGATTCTTCCATAATAGTTATCTCACTTGACAACAAAGTAATCGCAGTGTGCATACCTATATTCTGGAAACTATAAAAAACTGAAGTTACTGATTTTGCTTGCAGAGTTAACGTGCCTGTCAAAGAACTTTAAGGGTCCAAGAATCTTCAAGCAGAGGCCGCGCATCGGCAAGCGTAGCATATGATGCCCCTAGTACACCCGGAACTAGAAGGACCGACAACTACTTGAAAATGGTAGCTGGATCTATAAGGAAAATTGAGGAGCAGGTGTTGTGCCACATTAAGAAAGATATATCTACTAGTGGACTGCTAGGCTACGTAAATAGATCCTGCCCATAATCCTACATTTACGATACCCACAACCCAAGTTCTCCAGAAATTCTACAGCATAGCAACAGCTTTCGTGACTGGTGTCGAAAAAAGTTTTGAACTGTGTCGTGACACCTTGAAGGCCGACCGGCTGTTACTAAAATTTACGTCAATTACGCACCTGGCGGGCAGTCGGACACCGCCCTGTGAACTTATTGGTAACAACATAAATTCTACTGCAGACTTATCTGCTACAGTAAATCTAATAATACGTGGTCGGCTGTGCAATCAAAGGTCATTATTTGATATTATTCAGAATCAAAAGCTTATTTCGATTCAATCTCATTGAAGCGGAAATGTAATCTATATTAGCTTGAGGTTTTAGTGTTTAAATATTCAGAATTCTTGGTTATTTTCGTACGTGAACCTGAATTCATTCTCACTTAAATACACATGGCATATTTCGAGCACGTCCCAAAAAAACCCACGGTGAACCACGATCAGACGTCACGTATTCGTCAAACATCACGATTAGCAGCTACCTAATCCGTACACATCCGTTACGCATCAAATTCACAATTGAAGATCGTAATCCTACTACGTAAACATTACTGAGAAAAACCCACCCGATTCCTGGGCGTGACGGTCAAACCACGGCGCTCTTGAAATGACCAAACATGTAGCAAGTGCCTAATGTAGGCACGTACGGCTTGCATGCGTAGGAGCACGCACGTGCTGTGCATCAGGACGAGTCACAGCGAATCGTCAATAGTTGAGCGTAGGCGTGACGTACACACAGGGAAACGTTAACCTTTGTGCCCAAACTGTGCATCACCGTAAACGTCTGTGAATATGCCAAACGACTGGTATGATGTCAAGGCAAAGCCCATCAAACTGTGCAGTCAAGTCGTCGACTGCTACGTAATTAAAAGCCACCTCCCACAACACTTGCTAAACAAACAACACAATGCTGCATGGTGTTAGACACCCAAATACTTAACCCTGACGTAATTTGGATTAATGACGAAACAAAAGTAATTATAACTCTACGACTCATTGCTGAGCACACGGACCGCAATGACATCATTCCCAGCTCTAAAGCTGTCACAGAAACGTCACAGCATACCTAAATGATGAGCGACTGTCAAATCAAACATACAGTAGCAAGCAATCACTGACTCACGGCGCTTAATACAATTTTGTAAACGAAGGAATATTCTTAGGCGCTGACCGTAGATGACTATACGTATCTGAGTCCAAGTATTATGATGACTACAGATAATCGGGCGGAATATGTCGTGACGAAGGGACGGCGACCCCGGACGCTAATTTGTGAATGAAAGAGTTATTTTCATCCGGTTGTAGATAATTCGCAGAATAATACTAACACTACAAAAACATTGCGCTATGATGGTCTTTATTCTAGGAAACAGAGCGGTTTATTATGATTAACCTGATCAATCAATACCATACATGTATCGTTTGCATCTGCATTTAGATTGAAACGAAACAAATTAGCATCGATTGTCATACTTGATCACCTTATATGGTCCAGGACACAAATTTTTACATCATCTAATTACTTCTAGTGAATGATGATGAGGCTGTAGCTCTGCCAGCACATGGATGACAAATAGAATTGACCTTAAAAGCTAAGCAAGTGTAAGTTGGAAAGAATCACTTATTCAAGATATTGGACAATATTGTGTTTTTGTAAGTGAAACTATAAGGACAAACAGTAAAGAGCAAAATAATACTGCTGATAAAGTTATACGTGGATCAAATTAATGTAACTGGACGTCAATGTATCGACAACCCGGAATCTCCGATGCATCTCATCAATATTAAAATTGTTGGACGACTTAATATCGATTCGAAGAATCTGATAATTGTATGTGTAAAGAATAACACATTAGTGGTGACGACTGTCGGCTGTCATTACATGGAGTTTTAACTACAGAGATCTGTGGGAACAAATAAATCTCCGGTGACAAGGCCGATGCTAAGTTTATTGTTAAAAACATTGAAATGATAATGGTTTTTCCGATGTAATCACTCATTTGCATGAAGTGCGACTTCATTATCCGAAGAAAATGTAAAAAGTTGGAAAAACCCGGCTTTAAATTGATGTATTATTGTGCCGCCTGGCCCATTGTAGTGATGAAGTGCGTCACGCCTACACTACGTTTATTATAAGTCTCTTACTTTTGCGATGTACAAAATGATGCTGTTTTTTTTTTGGGTGAATACATTCTAATACTACATAGT
Source organism: Eugnorisma glareosa (assembly GCA_947578425.1). Taxonomy (NCBI): domain Eukaryota; kingdom Metazoa; phylum Arthropoda; class Insecta; order Lepidoptera; family Noctuidae; genus Eugnorisma; species Eugnorisma glareosa. Next base: position 8,109,401 of record OX387960.1, on the reverse strand, counting down.
ATAGTATAGTAGTACTACATAGTATAAAACACAGTCGCTTCCCGCTGTCTGTCCCCATGTATGCTTAGATCTTTAAAACTACCCAACGGATTTTGATGCGGTTTTTTTAATAGATAGAGTGATTCAAGAGGAAGGTTTATATTTAAAACATTGCACCCGTGCGAAGTCGAGGCGAGTCGCTAGTTTACTATAAACGTATGAATGGTGGAGGTCATAACATTGTTATAGACAGATGTTTTTATCAATCTTATGGTTGTCCATTTTCTCATATTAGCCACATACACAAACTAGTAACACTGTAATGTCTCTTTTCTACGCGATCCTTATTGAAAACTCAACGACATGAATCATGCTCTATTGTCCAGTCCACGTTGAGTGCTGATCGCATCTTAGTTGCGCCTGCGACTGCCACAGGCAGCAATTTGTCAATTCGCCATGCGTTAGCTTTACCTTCGAGTCATGCTCGGAGGCTGAACTTCGGAACGTAAACAAGGTGACTGTGTCTACTCTTTGTTTTGCTCTGCCCTTAGTTCCTTTTGAGGTAAAGCAGCCAAGTGGTGTCGTCAATCACCTGACTATTGCGTAGGCATCATGACCCGCCTCCCATTTTTAGGACTGAGCTTTATGACGATGCATGTCTGTGGTGACAAAGTTGTTAAGCGTCACAGGAAAACGACACTGTTAAATGGATTAATCCATAATTCCACGCTGACGTTTTAGTTCATAGTAATTTCTCGTCATCTTTCAAATTAAAATGAAAAACTGACGAATGAAAATTAAGCGTAAGGAACTGACTGCATTTTTTTTTCGTGAACATTACGTAGACAAGTAAGTTACTGCTATTGTAGTAATCCAATGAAAGTTTCGACGGTACCTATTACCCATACTCATCCATAGTCTTCTGATTATTCTCTTGAGCCTTGGAAATGCTTTCTTAAATAAAGTAGGGTAAGCCAATTTGAATGAAATAAACTTTCCAGTGTTTTACTTTCATATTAATTTCTATTATTATTGCGGATAAATGCATAGTGCAAGACTTTCTTTTCTTATACCTTTAAAGCTGTTATTATGTTTAACACATACGCTTAATGATAGTGGTAGTTCCAGATTCCTTAATTGCTCCATGAGGGGTGTAAGAGTCGACTCAACAGTCAATCGGAGGATGTACTTTGACAGAAACTTGTATAAATATATTTATACTAAATAGGCGTTTGGCCGCCACTCGCCTGATGTGAAGCGATGATGTGGCCTAAGGTGGAGCACGCTTGCCTAGAAGAAACCGATTCACTCGAACTTTGAATAGATCCAGATTATAATGATCAGGGAACAGAGAAGCCGGCAGTGAATACCACAGACTGCTGTATTCTAATAACGTGATCATTGCGAGGATCCAAGAGTATGAATGTAGTTGGTTATAAGAGTAGTGGAAGACCAGAGAACCGATGGACGGACTGTGTGAAAGATGATTTGGCTAGAAAGGGGCACCAGGGATGCTATGGGATGATAACTAATAGAAAAGTATGGAAGAAGACACGCTGTGCCGACCCCAATTAAATTGGGATAAGTGAATGACGATGTGAGGGTTCACCAACGCATGATTCATTCATGCATTGGTTAATCCTCGCTTCGTCATGGTCGGTCACGGTCGGTTCCAATTTTAGTTAACTAAAACAGGTCTATACTTATTTTAACTTGCGTCACTGCTTGTCTTTTGCTTTATTCTTATTTAAGTTAAAGCCCTTGAATATGTCAGACATGAATACATTCGCAAAACAAACAAGCTCATTGTTAATAACACTCAAAGCATTCTAGTTACATTGTTTAGATTTCTTGGTTTTCCAAAGGGCAAGATCAATACCGCTATAAATATTCAATGTACGCGTTTGCCGGGTGACAATAAGTCGTTGACCAGCATTAAGGTACAATTCCAAAGGCAGCCGTCCGCATTCGCAACGTGTCGCCCAAACGTAGCGACAAACCGCAACGATACGACGTGTAGGAGTAAACTATACAGTTATCCTTGGAATAGAACTCGGTTTTGCATGCAAAAAAGCTGTCATGCGTAACCTAGCGTGTATGGCTTCCTAAAGGCATGCAGCAGATCAGTGCCGTAAAACACTGGTTTCTACATATTTCTGTGAAAAAGCTTTCGTAGAGTGCGACTGTGCCGCCTGTTGCTGCGGTCGAGCAACGATCAAAGGGCATAGCAGTGGTATTGACAGAGACTGTCATGAACAGAGTGACAAGTTTCATTTTATTGTTTGACGAATGAGTTGCGTCAAATTGAAGAAGAAAAGTGCAGCGGCGGCACCATTCCTCCTCGTCATAGTTTTAATTCCGAACGCGACGTCACGCGTTCGGATTTAAAACTACAGTGCCCGTCACCGATTTATTGTCAACCCTAATACCATTGCCGTCTGCTGTCACTTTTCAAATAGTACCTTTAGCTATACGTAAATAAAAATGGTGGCTTCGATAAATGATAGACAGCATTGACGCATTAGAATGTCGGTAACGGAAGATGCATTTAAATGCGAGAAAGCTATTAAGATATTCATCATTGAAATCTCATTTACGAAGTCAATAAATACATTTTCAGATATTATTTTTGCTCTTCGCGCATTCAGTATCTGCAGTTATCACTAATTGAAAGTTAAAGAACTAACTAAAGTCAATGAACCTCGGACACGTTTAGATTTTAAGTGGGCATAATCGAAGTACAAAACTATCATAGTAGGTGTTAAGCACAATTGTAAAGACAACAATAAATCACGTTTCAAGGGCAGAAAACTACATTGCGGAGACGAAGTGTATTTAAAACCTACAGGTAATACCACAGCTGCCAGTCTCTATACGTAATTAATACCAAAGCCACATAATTATCACGTATGGCTAAATGATTGATGGCGATGCTTGGACACAATTAGTACTTTATTTAAGTACGTCAAGACAATTCGCTATCTACATGTATTTACTACACGGATGTCCATATGGACACGGATATAATAAGGTATACTAAGGCTGTGTTTCCACCATAGATGAGAGAGGATGCGTAGCGAGGGATGGGTGTGAAACTAACCAATAAAATCGCTTCTTTTTCACAGCTTGACGTATTCTAGCTCTGATTGGTTAGTTCCACACATGTCCCTCGCTACGCATCCTCGCTCATCTCTGGTGTAAATGCAGCCTAAAGGCGCGCTTATACGTACGGGTAACTGACGTTACTTAATTCTGGGTGGGTATATATTTTTCCATCTATGTCGATTCCCGCTATGTCAACTCGCGAAAGAAATGACAAATAGTTAACGCTTGACCTCGAGGTTCGTCAAGTATCTACACTTAATACAAAAAGTGAAACGCTTTTAGTTACAAAATATATTTTATTTTCACACAAATTATAACTTATTCTAACAGAGGAACAACAACTGGGGTGCAATATTGGTATTGGTATAACTACAACAGCAACCAATTTATTGCGATGCCATTGCATTAATAATTGCTATGGTATATTGTCAGTGACGGCTATTGACCCTCGCAAGTGTGAAATACGTGAATAACAAACTACACGATATTTTTTTTCATAGCAATCCATTTTAATATCATAAATGATAAAGTAACTCTGTTTGTTACCTTTTTACGTCTTTACGGATGACAAGGTAAAAACAAAAGCTAGTATAGAATATATGGAGAAATTAGAGGAACACAAGACTGCTGTACTATCAATAACTCAACGACAAATAACTAGTGCATGATGTGCTTACCTTTAAGAGGTTGGTACACTTGTCTGTGGCCCTATTGGATGTATCTCATATCTTTGAAGCAGTGTATTCAATTGTTGGTAAGCCAAATAAATAAAAAAATAACTGTTAGCTAAAAATCTGTGTAACCTCAGCTTAAAATTCTCTCCAGGTAACAATATTTTGTCATTTTCTGTAAATTTTACCAAATCTTTCTCATACAGTAAAACTTTTTTTATGACGAAATATATAATTTAATAGGGCACTTTTTAAACAAAAATATGTGAACGGCCTCTCGTACATTCCTTGGGATTATTTGGCACTTTTCATAAGACCTTATTTGGGGTCGCGTGATGGGTGGTGCTGGCGCTACCCATCGAAGAATCAGACAATATTGACTTCTTTTCTTACGGAATACCAAGAAATTCGAAGAGGAAAAGAAATTGTATAATGCTAAAAGTAAGTTATTTTTCCCTGTAAATAAGTTTATTTTGTTTATTACTTTCGGCTTTATAACTGGTTGGATGTGAAAAAAAAATATTAGGGTGGCCATGCATGATAAGCTCTAACAGCCCACGAAAAAATGGCAATTTGAACTTTGAGATAGATGATTTTAAAGAATTATTGATCTGTAAGTGCGTACTCGTTATTGGTGCATACATTTTTTGTTATATAAATTTTTATACTAAGCTGCAATTTGTACAGAAATTTCGCGGGCTATATTAGCGCATAGTCCTTACTTAAAAAATCTACGGTCTAAAGCTTACATTCTACTTGGGAAAGTCGTAGTATACAACAATTAAACAGTAATGCGTAGTCAAACACACACGCATCTACGTTCCGTTCAAACAAAGCTTTTTAAACGGTAGACGGTTACGTGTCAAAAACAAAATGGTTACTTGGTAAAGTGTATTTAAAGAGTTGTTATGTGCTGACCTTGTGTTATAGCGTGAGCCGTATTGTAATAGCACCCACACGCTTTATTACCTATACTAATATTATAAAGAGGTAAAGTTTGTGAGGTTGTAGGGGGTCATCTGTGGATCTACTGAACCGATTTTGAAAATTCTTTCACTAATAGGAAGTTACATTATCCCCGAGTGCCATAGGCTATATTTACAACGTCTCCGTGGGATAATTTCCGACCGAAACGTGAGCGAAGCCACGGGCAACAGGTAGTTGCCAGTCACACAAATATCTATATTTGTGTGACTGGCAATTATCTGTTTTTAGTATTAATGGCACTTTTCACTTCAGACAAAGTGAATAAATACAGCTTTCTACAAACACAAATTTCTCATTAATGAAACCGAAATTAGATGTTAATTTACCGTTCAATTGTGTTTTTTATTCGGCATCTTGTACTTGGAATGAAACGTATAAAGGCCAAATAAATCTAATACGAAAAATTAATTCAAACAATTTTGTTTGAATAAATTTTTCATTTTCATGTACAGTCCCAGGAATGTATAAGTGAGTGAAGCGTCTAATATCGGCATTACATGTCCGTCGATATTTTACTACGAAACGCGGAATAGCCTTTATTTTTTAATTGGTTTTGTTAGAAAATTTCCACAAAAACATGACCATTCCAAAAATAGCAACTTATAACAGCACTATTCACAAAACAGGTTGCTCTAAAAATATTAATCGTAAACTTGAATTTTATTCGTACCGATACATAATAAGGTCTAAATAATTAATTGACGTTGTTTAACAGTTCGTTAATTAAATTACTAATGCTCATAATTCGTGCAGTGTTACGTTCATTTGATTGCATATTGGTGGTAAATTAAATTGATAAATACTGATTTATGACCCATTCGCATTTATACGATTTGTTGGTTCAAGCAACAAGCGCCATTAGTACCTACTGTATAAAATATGAAAACGCTAAATCTTGGTATAAATAGTTTATTGATTTCTTTGAGCTGAAATTTTTATTTTTTAACTGTATTTCAAGTATTCGGAAACACCCTGCATGATCTTAAACCGACTTCATGTTTTCAGTTAAATATAATTCGAGTAAAATTTTAAGATTTTGATACTTTCTTGGGTTTCTGAATCGGAATAGATTTTTTACCTAATTTATTGAAGACTAGCGACCCGCCCCGGCTTCGCACGGGTGCAATGTTATGCATATAAACCTTTCTGTTGAAAGACCCTATCTATTAAAAAAAACCGCATCAAAAGCCGTTGCGAAATTTTAAAGATCTAAGCATACATTATAGGGACAGACAGCGGGAAGCGACTTTGTTTTATACTATGTAGTGGAGAACCTAATACCTAATATGTAATTTGTAGTACACGTATGCATAAAACCAATCATTTCCTCAATTGGAAAAATCATGAATTGTGCGTCCTTCGGATTATTTTACGTAGGTTTAGGTAAAGGAGTAATTACTACAGAATTAAATAATTTACTATTTTTTTTAATGTTTCAATATTTATCGCCTACTTCCTGTTTGGCAGTTCAAATATGGTAATTTAATAGAGTAGGGTTTTTGAATTTATTCTCATCGTTTTAGATTTATTTATTTTTATAACATAATGTCACATCACATCACACCACACCACCCCACACCACACCACACTACACCACACCACACGACACCACACCACCACACATTTTACCTCCGAAGGGTTAGCCATAGTGCCGAACCGACTACTAAGACTACTGTACTAAGACGATTTGTATGTTTAAGATTTACCAGGTGTAACATAATAAACGCAAGACCTCTCGGCTGGTGTCTCGGACCATGATACTGGATAACTTTTGTTCTACGAGTTCTTGAAATTGGCGAGGTTTTGAACTTTCTGGAATTGACGCGATCAGCTAAACAACATGTATGGTAAAACTACACCGCAGTTCGCCAAATGTTTAGTTCTACGTTATAAGATTTGTAATAAGTTGGCCTATTGCCATCAATCGGGCACAAATCCAGACTCCGTGACTGCTACTGAGAAATTCCTGATGGACAAGCCCAATAACACTTTGAACGACCTGAGAATTAAACCCGGGATCTCAGGCTCGGCACTCGCGCTTGCGACCACATTTATTTTCATATTGGAAAAAACCGCATACCTCAGTAAATAGTTTCATAGTCATCATCAATATGCTAAAAATATCATATAAATAATAATCAACGTAAGAACCCTGTACCATTACCAGCGGATAAACATATATAATACATAACATCTAGTTATTTATGGAACAGGATATGGTGTGGTGAATATAATCATAATTACACATAGTATCGGTATATAAAATTAGCCGTAACAATAATACACAATCGTGCAAGTACTATGAACCAGTGAATGTAGTTATCTACAAAAGGAGAGCGACTTTAATTCATTTGTAAGCTGGATTCGCATCTAAAAGGTTTTAAAACGTTATCTAAGGTGGAAGCGCAAGGGGAGCCCGCGAAATTTAAATTTTCTTACGTTATTGCAATTTGCAGGTCAGTGTCAGGTTGTATGTCTATGAAATATAAATATATCGACGAAGACATTACACACAGCGCCATCTAGGTGCCACACTAAGCAACGAGGCTTGTGTCGTGGACACCAGATAGTTGATAGATACATAGATACTTTTTGTTTGTAAATACATACTTATTATACATATAAACATCCATGACTCGGAAACAAATGTCCATGCTCATCACACAAACATTTGCTCCTACCGGGATTCAAACCCGGGACCCTAAGAACGTAAGGCAGCCTCACTACCGCTGCGCCATTCGGGTCGCCAACCCATTCAATAGCTATTTCATGAAAAAGTCACTCAATGGGGTTAAATGAACTTGGAGGGTTGTATTGATGATTGAAATGATTATAATTCTGTAACTCCATACGTGCTACTGGGGCGATTCATATTTTCATCAACATACAACTTGACACTGACCTGCAAATTGCAATAAACGTAAGAAAATTTAAATTTCGCGGGCTACCCTTGCTCATCCACCTTAAGATACAGACACGGCTAAACGAATGATGTTTATATAAGGGCTGTATGTCAGGTAAGAATATTGCCCATTTAGAATATGCTAGCATAGCATAATCAGCCTGTTTAGAGACAAACCTCTTTCTGTAAGAATAAAAGAGTAGTCTCCCAATGAGAATTAGTGGATATTATCATCATATGCCTAGCCTTTTTTCAACTGTTGGAGTCGGTTTCCAGTCTAACTGGATGCAGCAGTATTTTGCAAGGAAAGACTGCCTATCTGACCGCCACCCAGCTAGTACTGGGTAATACGATACCCCTTGGTAAGACTTTTGGGCCACTGACTACGTATTTGGTGGATGCTTGTTTCCTCACGATGTTTTCGTTCACCGTTTTGAAAGGAGTACTGATAAAATAATTTCCACGATGTAAAGAACCTCATAGACTCCCACGACGTCGGTAGCTACCTACCACTAGAGCACTACTGCTCTCGGTGATGATTTAAACTGATAAGTAAAATACCGGCCAAATGCGAGTCGGACGAAGTCGACGAAGGTTTCCGTACCAATATCAAAAAAAAAAAAACCCGTTTGTTGTATGGGAGCCCCCCTTAAATATTTATTTTATTCTGTTTTTAGTATTTGTTGTTATAGCGGCAACAGACAAATCATATGTGAAATTTTCAACTGTCTAGCTATCACGGTTCATGAGGAACAGCCTTTTTTTTTCTGATGGGAAATCATCAAATAACCCCTCCCGCTCTGGGCTGAGCATGAGGGAGTGTCAGACTTTTAGTGACTAAAACCCATCCACGTTCCTTCCTTTGCCCTTTGTGTTCCAGAGCCGCGGTATCTCTTTCGAACAGTCCCGCAACCCTGGCAGGCATCGGTCCTTTCGAACCCCTTCCTGTTTGCTGATTCTCTCTGAGGCGCGCGTGGAACACGAACGCGCCGCCGACACGGCCTGGCGTCATAAGACGGACGGACGGCGAGCTAGCCCATAGCTCACTGTCCACAGGCCCGCGCCTAGGGTGGCCGCGGGCCACTACGTGGCCCCCGACGCCCGGTGCGTCTCCCGCGGCGGCTGAGACGTGAGGCTCTCTCCCTCTCACGTCCCGCCACCTCCTTCGCTAGCATGACTGCTTCGCAGAAGGAGGTGACGGCGTCCCAATCCCTCTCGCTCCGAACCATGGATTGAACCAGGGCCGGAATGAGGTACAGCCTGGTGACAGGCAGCCAGACAGACAGACAGTGGAGTCTTTAGTAATAGGGTTCCGATTTTACCCCATGGTTACGGAATTCTAAAAAGCCAATATGTTTCAAGGACTCCCCCTACAAGTTAAGAGCCATAGTGGCCATGACATGCCGGACACAAGAAAGCAGTATTATTTTCCTCATTTAGCTAACATATTCAATCGCGGAATCAGTTGGCACATCCAACACCTCAGTACATCCGGCTAACACTCTGATGCTATTATTTATATCTACCTGCATTGCTGTAGGACATATCAATGCGCAGTTAACAACCATTTTATTGTTATTTTACACTTTATTGTACTATTAGTATTATTCTGACATTTATTTGCATGTAGGAGCTTGTGGCTAAATAATAATAGCCGCTTGGGTCTATATTCAGGTTAAGCCGCACTTGCCTAGGTTGGTTCTTAGATGGGTGACCACCCATTACATAAACAATTTCTTCATTGCCTCGGAAAGCACTGTAAGCTGTTGGTCCCGGCTGTCAATTGTAGATCTTTTCCAGTCGTTACGTAGTCGGCCCGAGAGTCTGACAACCAGTCTTACCAAGGGGGGGTATTACCCAGTACTAAGTGGATGGTGGACGTCAGATAGGCAGTCGCTCCATGTTAATACTGGTATTCAGCTGCAACCGGTTAGACTGGAAGCCGACCCTAACATAGTTGGGAAAAGGCTAGGCAGGTGATGATAGATATGCATGCAGGAACTAATCTAGTTAGCAAAAGTCTAAACGTGATTATCTAGAATGGGATTTCTTCAAGTCCTACGACTCTGCCTCTTGCTATCTCGTTTCCACGTCCAATGATTGATTGGTTGCCATGGACTTTGGTGTTTGCTGTAGAGCAGTGGTACTCGTGCGAGTTTTTATCACAGATAAACCTAGGTACTCGACTATTCAAGTTGTTTTTTTTTTTACACATAACAAAGAGGGTTGCGTTTAGCCGTGTCTCGTCTGAGGTGAGGTAAACTTTGATTTAAATAGAATAATGATGTTTCCCAGCTGTATCACCAAACGGCACTAATTCAGTTTTAGTACATGAGGTTTACTTTAACGCGATCGAATGGCCTACTATCATATCTTTATCGGATTCAATACTTATTGTTGCATAATTGGTTACGCGTAGGTCGGTTATTTAATTAATAGCAAATTGTATAACGGTTAAATTAAACAATTCAATTAATCTAATTATTAGATTTAAGAGCGGCCAACCCGTCATACTTTTCATACAAACGCTCGTACGTGAATATGCAGTTGTTACACATCTATCTTTGATTTTTTTGAACTAATAGGTATTTTGTGCACTATATCTAGGTTTCTATGGGAGCAAAAAATAACAAATTGTAGAAACAAATTTAGTATAAGCCTCCAAAAACGGCTGTTTTGCACAAATTTTATCTGAACTTTGGCCGTTCGTAATGTACTCATAAACTCTAAAAGTAAAGAAAACATCATGATAGAAACCTTGCACATGTAATGGAAATTCTTAATGACAAATATTTTTTTCTTTCACTTATAAGACTTATTCAAAAACACTTATTTCCTGGAAAAGGTTTAAGAAATTTTAGAACACTATTTTTCGTTCAATGTCATCGCGTTAAGCGGTATGAGGTGCGCGGGAGACGAGTTGTGCGGGGTCGGGGCGGGGTAAGACGGGGGAGTTGAAAGAAAAACACCCCTGTGGCTCTGGATGAAACAACAAGGTTTTCGACCATGCTCGCGTTGACGATAGACGCGTCGGGAAGGGCCCTCTTAATAAAGCTTATCAGTTTATTTTTCGGTTTTCTGTCCATCTGAAGTACTCAATGAAAACCAGAATATTATAAGTCCCATACAAGTGATTACCACGACCCCGACATTACTACATCCTTGACCGTCGTAATGGGGAGTCAGTATCCCGAAAGTCTGACAACCAGTCTTACCATGGTGTACCTTGTTACCTGGGTTGTGAAGGTCAGATAGGCAGTCGCTCCATGTAAAAGTGTGTATTCAGCTGCATTCGGTAAAAGTGGACCACACCCAACACATTTAGAAAAACGCAAGACGTAGGTTAAGACGTATATCACTGGACATTACACACAGCGCCATATTGAACAAAGACTGTCGTCGCTTGTGCAATTACGAATCTTCAGATTCTTTGGACACGTTACCCGCAACAATGATTCCATGGAGCGTTTGGTGATCATCATCAACCCAGACTCCATCAAATCTGTCACCAAGATCCCTATGTCAGAACGTGCTCGCCATGAAGCCAATAGAGGCCGGTGGAAAAGGATCCCGAAGGCAGCGACCGCAATTGTGGGCCCCATCACCACGACCACTCTGTCAACAGTGAACGACGAAGAAGAAGCAGACGTAGACATATGATGATGAATCGACAATTGATTTGTAGCCTAATTGAAGTCCTTTGATTGCCTTTTGCTAAAAATACTCGGGCCTCATAAAAATATTTCGTTATTCGGTTGTATTTATAGTAAGTACTTACGCCCGCGTCTTCGTCCGCGTCGAACAAACACGCCTATGGCAGTCTTTAAATCAGTGAGAGATTTTTCGATTTTCGGCGATTGCCTCCTAAGTTACAAACTTTACTAAGTAGTGGTTGGTACAATTCTATCCAAAAATGCGATTTACTTCTACATTCATTTGCTAGTATTGTGTACTTACGTTGAGAGTTTGTCGTGGCACACGCTTTGCATTCTAAAGCTTCAAGGTTTTCTAATGTAAGGACTAATGCAGTTTGTCTTGACTCTTTTGTTACATGATTCTGATTTAAATGTATTGCTACTCGATCTTCGAAATGTATGTTTACCTAAGATACTTCTTTTAAACCGAATACGGAACTACATGCACGATTATCAATCTTCTGGCTTTGTCATAATGAGTTTTGTTTGAGATTTGAATCGGAACTTTAACGCACTTATCCTTACCACAGTTCCTATCTTTAAATGGTGCCGAATGCAAGTTATTTTATAAAGTTGTATCATGAAAATCAGTAGGAAAGTAATTATCATGATTCTTCCTTTCCACATTTTTTTGATTTCCTAATAGAATAACTTACCTGTCTTATATTAGGTATCATCAAGTACCCTCATCACCGTCTTACCTGTAACAAATAACAAACTGATTAATATTTTTGTAACAAGGTTCATGAAACCATAGGTTTTACAGAAAAAAAATATTATTATGCAATCAAAAAATATATTGCAACACGAATAAAATTAAAGTGACTAGTATTAACAGTCTATTTATTGCAAGGAATTACTCAAAGTACTCTGAAGTTGTATTATTTATGCCAATTTGTGGTTTTTCAGCCTTTTTTTTTCGTATCTTGATTTGGAATAGTGATAAAAGTTACCAATTGGCATCAGTTACTTCCATAAAAAAATATAAATATTATCAGATAACGTTAAGAGACCCCGCCAAGACATCCAAAATTTACAAAAATGACAATTTAGGGGCTATTTTCAAGGCCTACAGAGGAGTAGAGATAAATAAAACAAGGTTTTTTATTCAAAAACATATTGAAACGGTTGTTTCTTAACTGTTACAATCAAATATTTCATTGTGATACTATTTATGGTCTATCTATTCATACTCGAAATCTCTTAAGGGGTTCTTGTACTCATCATTACGAACAACTTTCACTATGGGAGCAACCCCGAAATCTCGAAAACAAAAATCAGCTGTTCAGTACATTTTGTCGAGTTATGCGCAGAGAAATGTATGGGGCAGTCGATTTTTTTTCGCGATTTCAGTTTTGGTCCCATAGTAAAAGTTGTTCATAATGATGAGTACAATGTCCCCTTAAGATATTTCGTGTATGAACAGATAGACCTTATATTTTGGCGCTGTAACGGAGAGGCAAAGTGCGGGACGAAGCGGGTAGGGTCGCACGCACTGAAGTAGCGTTTCTTTCAGCTATTTGCGATAATAGTCTCATGGTGAAAGGTTAATTATTTTCGAAAGTTCTTGTTGTTTTACGGGTATAAGTGTTTCGACATGAGGTCTACGAGTCAAAAGATAAAATGTTTTGTGATAGTCCACATTTGAAAGAAAATATCTTACCTATGCACGAAAATGTGATGAAATTCTATGAATGGGTTCGTCAGACACAAAAATTTGAAGAGATAGATACTGCACATTCCATTCAATTTGGCAGTATTTGCTTAACAACGACCCGAAGCAAATAATAGTCATAGGTTTTTGGCTTTTATTCGGCTTGCCGACCGGTAATTTGCGTTACTGGTATTTACTTTCGCTATATCAAGCTCGATTCGAGCAAGTCGACCGACTTTTTCCCGATATCTTCACACATATTCAATTTTGCGGCCCAACTGTCATATCGACCCAAACATGCGTTTACCTCTTAGGTATAATGACCGCGTTTATCGAGCACATCAAATCTGGAGTCGTAAACAAAAAATATTTTTATTACGGCTAACAACAGTTGAGGTTATCAAAAATCCAATTATGTGCCATCAAAAAGGAAAAGCAATAAGAATTCCGAAGAGCACTTTTGCAAAGACAATTATTTTAAAAATAAACAAAACCTTCTCGTAAATTGTGATGTAAAGAAAGGAAAAAATACAACATTGCATCTCGCAAATGTCAGTGTAAGTGCATCGTCTTTCCTCATCACTTTTTTTGTCCCTTTAATAGCACTCCAAGTCATCTCTAAGATTACAAGGAATATTAAAAGGAACATTCTTTTGTAAATGAAGTAATAAATACATGGCTGTGTCAAGCAACATCGGTCTCCTGACAAAATCCAAAATTTGGGGTCAGTGCAGCATGTCTTCTTCTACGATACTCCTTCAATAGTCGCCATCTCATCAGTCACCCCCTTTCTAGCCAAATCAGTTATAGAACTGACCGATGAAAAGTGCGAAAATTACATCAAACGTGTTCTTATTACAAAATCAAGGACTACGTCGAAGACAAAGAAGTTTGGCTTTAGTTCCTTCTGCATGCGGCTTCCCTGGTAGCTCATAAATGGCACAAATATGTGGATGTCTCTAACTATTCTCAATCTAATTTTTTCTCATCTTTCTAACCAGATTTTTTACGATAGTTTTCAAATCATTTATACATCTTTTGCTCAGAATAGTTACAGCACTGATGACAATATTTGTGTCACTTGTTTAATTTACTATTTTACAATATTTTCTTACCTTTGTATAGATTCTTTTTTACCGATTGTTTGTGAATGTGTGAACATTGTAGGCTTTTTAGATTCCCAGATGCTTGATAACTTTTTATCTTGTTTTACATTTTTTGTGTAGTAAGCACAAATGATTTGAAAAGAGTAACCATGGAGTTTCTTGCCGGTTCTTCTCCACAGGAAACGACCAACGCAAACCGTGCACCTTTTTGGTCGACGTTTTATAAGTGCCCATCTAGGCCTATGTGAAATAAAAATATTTTGATTTTTTGATTTTATCATCTTTCACACAGTTAGGTAGTTCTTAACAATCAAGCCAAAAGTTTGGGTATATAGGTATGTTTTCTTAATTATTTTTGTGGAAAACAAACTCAAACAACAATGTTTCGAAACTTTCCAGCGATCGTGTCAGCCGCTAATAAATAATAGGTTGTGTTACCAACGTGCAACAACACACATATTTGAAGACCAAGTTATAAATCAAAAGCAAAAAGCCGATTTCAAAGCACTCGCTTACGAACTCTTTTTCGTAAATCCTAATATCATACGCGTAAAACCACTAGATCAACGAGGCAGTAAATCAACATCTGCATCAGTTCTAGCAAGCACCAAAATGGAAATAGAAGACAAACATACATACATAAGCTAAAGCTTTTTTTCCACTGGTTGGGTAGGCAGAAACTACTCAACGCCACCTAAAAGACAAACACTCCACAAATTCCAGCGAATTTTCTTGTCCATGTTATCGCAATGACCACCGACAGTTTTGAAGACTTCTCAGTCCACTCAACACGATTTCCCAGTATTGGCTTACATAATCAGCAGACTCAATCGACCGCATAGGAGCATAGTGAAGTGCTAACACTTATCTAGAGCCGATAGCCTGTTAATGAGCCATTACGTCGCCGTCAGACAGCTATCGATGAATTCTGTATAAATTGTCTGCTAAGGTGGCTTGCGCCCCGATCACGATCCTGTCTGCCATGATAATGCCACAATGTGGATACATACTATGTTCAATATTATTTGTACAGTACTGAGGGAAAAATAATCATATTTTATACCTCGCATGCCTTGCAGTACCCTTTTGGATCTGTCAAAGGTTTTCGACTGGGATAATCATGATGTGATTGTTAGGAAAGACAAGACAGTGTTTTGGAACAGTTAATTTCTTGTTACAATGATAGTGCCATGAGCCAGGGTTGACTTAATGCCAACTTAATTAAATAAACTGTCTGCAACATGTGGTTACTTCACAGCAAATCATAACCGAATCAAAATACTTAAGGATTCAAAAGGTCATTCTCAAGATGCGCCTGAATTGGAACACTACCATATAGAAGTACAATTATTCGTGTCAATGCATTGAGCTGATGACGGTACATTTGCAAGTAATTAATCAGCCATTCTCGTCGCACCACGCTCCGGTATGCATGATGTTAAAGCAAATTAAAAATACGTTAAGTGCCTACGTGCATATAGACAGACAGACGGATAAAACGTATGTGATCACATCTGCATTCATATAAATAAAAACTGTCGGATCGCAACTTATCAAGTGCCTGATTAATGCCGAAACGTGAACATGGAATATTCAATAGGGTATCGTATAATTATGGTACATTACAGATGCTATTTACCTGTATAGGTTTCTGATAAACATTTGTATGCGTCCTTAGCTGAAAGGCACCTTTGTTATTTATTGTTGTTTCAGTTTGACCACTAGCTGACCTGATGTCGGCGTTGATGCGGTCGAATAAGGTGCAAACTCGTCTATTTTTAAGGATCATAACCTGAGTAAGTGTCAGGTGATTTATATTCGCCAAATCTCATAAGAGATCATCATAAGATTTTACTAGTCTATCCTCGAATCAATAATAACCTATGCCATAACTCATGAGCAATCAAGCCAAGGCATAAGCTTTTGAGCCTCAGGTGACAGTAAATAATAAGGTGATCACTGTCACTGTTAGTCCTACATAATTATTATAAGTTGTGGAAAATCTTTTTAAATAATACACAAATCAATTTTTTTTTTCTTAATAAGTTTCTTTCATCAAAACACCGAAAACCAACCGAACTGTTTCAACAAGCAATAGGAAACATTTATGTAAAAACAGTGTTCATAAAAACTACATAACAAAACGTTTTGTATTGCGATGCGTTGCATTGCATCAAACCATTGTTTTATTTAATTAATAGCAGCTAATAACATCACGCTATTAGGTATATAATTCAAATCACAAACGGTTTTGAATACAAAGTGCTATGGCGGCTACTTATCTTTTAATTATAATTCCATGTTACAATTTAATGTACTAGCGTGATCGGACTTAGGTTTAACTAGCTGTTGACCGCGGTTCGCTCGCGTTTTTGTTGGAAATTATACCACGGGCACGTTGTAAATAGCCTATGGCACTCGGGGATAATGTAGCTTCCTATTAATGAAAGAATTTTCAAGATCGGTTCCGTAGATCCAGAGATTACCCCCTACAGCCTCACAAATGAATAAACTTTACCTCTTTATAATATAAGTATAGTTAAGCAACAATTAACGGGAGCTCCTCTTTTAAAATAAATTTGTATATTGGTAACATTGTTTGCATATTAAGCAATTAATTTGCAGAGTAATTACATAGTTGCAGCACTGTAAGCACTGTTTTCAAGATAAATTTGATGGTGTAAGGGATGGTATGAATGTAAAAGGAGGTACTGACAATGTGAAGGCTGACAACTTGACAAAAGACAGTGGAAAACTGCGCCGTCTCCAAGTAACACGAGACAAGGGCATAATCGACCAATAATATTCCCACTACTGAAGAGAGAGAGGAGTTGGGGCAGAGTCCACCACGCCGGTCTGGTCAGTATTGTTACATGTGTCCAAATTTTCGGTTCTACGACCGACATGCTGGTTTCCTCACGCAGTTGCGCTACTCTAAACATGAGAGCCAGGGGAGGGACACCGGCGCTAAAATGATTAACAACGTATTCAGTACATCATTACAGCCACCTGCACCTTCCAGGATTTAAACGAAGTCAACGACAGAGCTGTGCAGGTGGCAATATACTGGTCGGGTATTTTTTGAGTCTATCGACACGCAAAGAAGAAGTCTGAACCCCCTCCCCACAAAGATAACACGTCGGTTATTAAAAAAAAAAAAGTTGTTTCCTAAAAAAAACTGCAATACCTACACGGTCATAATGTATGGGAACAGCTGATTTTCGTGTCGTGGACATCGGTGTTCCTTCCACCTTGTACAGTTCCCGGCCATCTTTTTCTACCATTGTTAAAGAATGGTTTTATGAGACTGCAGAACAACATGTTTTTACCATTACGCCTACAAAGCGTAGCTATCATAGCAATCTACAGCCTACGACATCCTACGCGCGTTTATGTCGTTTATTCTCAAAAACAGCTGTCACAAAACAAAGTAGTTTTAAGGATCTGTCTGTAGCATTATTATAACGGCTTGTATTGTGTGACATTAAGTCGGCTTTTGCAGTGTTAATAAATACCTAATTAATTTTCAAAGTGTCACTGGGCTGAAGCCTGAAAGTGAAAGGTAAACAGGGTGATAACGTGATAATAAACAGAAAGTTTGTCTACACTCTGTATAACTGCAGTCGGCATGAACGGGTTCGTGTGACATTTCCATGCGATAAGGTATATCTGATTGCAGGTTCTGCGATGTTACTGGTGATAAATATGTCTACAAAAACACCAGGGTAAGGTTAAAACCCAGCAGAAAAAGTCAAAATACTGTCAGTTTTAACAAAATTTCATGGAGGTGCCTCTAAGATGTACTACTACGAACAGAGTTTGCCGATCGATACGAGCCGAATGCAAACTGAGCTTGTGTATAATTCTACCGAATCGAAGACATTTCATATGACAACACATTAAAAAGAAACTTGAAACACTGTAATTCAGCTAATGGATGTGAGAAGGAAAATAAAGGTGAAATCAATTTGAATTCTCACGGTACTCTGAAGTACCGTAACAATACCTAAGTAGCTACGTTAGTAGGTAGTATTTCACTACTAACAACTGTTTGATAAATAAAATTAGCTGAACTTAATAACAGTACACTTAAATATGACAGTGACAATACATGAGGACAAAGAAAGACATAAATAATAGAGCTTATAAGTGGGATGTTGTTCCCGCGGTTTCGCTAGTATTTTACTGGCTTGTTGCTTTATGTTTGTTTTGATATATAAAAGAGGCGACTGAATCTTTCTGCTCTAGATTTTCTCGAATTATGGAGATTTATAACCAGGATGAACTGTAGTAATTTGAACTGATTTCCATACAGAATAACGATTTAACTAAGAGCCGTACATTTGCAAAAAAGTCGGGACATTAATTTAACTTTATATACTTCTATAAAGATACTCTTAACTCGAAACGTCTGGACATTGACAAGACTGGGCAATGTCCGGATAAAGGGGGGGCTACGGACAAATCCGGACAGATGGTAAACCTATTTCTACATTTTCTACAGAGTCTTAAAAGTGTGTGTGATAAACATTTGCATATCAACCTCAAATGAAGTACCTAACTAAAACGATACGCTATTACATTGTTATTGCGCAATGTTCAATTAAAACTATACATCGTAACAGCACGCAATGTTACCGTTACATCAAAAACATGTCGACTAGATCAGAAGACAAGACATGAATAACAGCTGTATAAGAATATGTATAATGGTGTATTCACACGGGTCGATTTTCGACAATTTAAATAGCAAATATACTGGACATCAGTTAGGTAACTAAAATCACAAACGCCAATTTTGGGATGGTTACGACAGGCTGCAGAGGATCGCTTATGATTGAAAGATGCTGTCCTGCATAGCATTTTAGAAAAAAATGGCTTAGTCGCTTGCGATTTCAGTCAACTCCTGTAAATGAGCTATGCGACTCTGTGAAGCGATTTACTAAGCGACTAACCGTACGTCTAAAATCGACCCGTGTAATCCCTCCACAGCGAAACAAGTTGCGTCTGCCTGTGAAGTGTGTCTCACCTCTATTGTTGTGAAGATTCGGCAATTAATTTCGTATTAAATACTCTGTGTATGCGGATGAAGTGCTAATACGCAATTAGTCGTGGTTTGTTGAGGTAATATCGCTAATGGACTCTTTGTGGTCCGTAAATATGAAATAACAACGGGTTACACCGCATTTTAAACAAAAAAAATGTTCAGCGTAAAATGGCACGAGTAATTATCGTCAGTTCTCGTTATACGCTAATTAAAAAGGTGTCAAGTAGAATAGAAAACGCTTTCTTAAGACGACAATACCCGTGAAAGCTGCAGTAAGATCGCTTTCAACTTATTTTAAACAAACATATTATTTCGCAGCGACTCCGCGAGGAAAATGCACAATATCGCAAGTAAACAGTTAACAACGGTTGCATTACTTTCTTTGGCAAGGAGTCTCTTTGCATTCACAACCACACCACAAAGGCGGATCACAAAGGCGAATAAGAAAGTTGTAAATGCAGACTTGGAAGAAGATTTCACCTAAAGTCACAAATGACAATAAACCAATCACAATGGACGTATAATTTACATTACATAGAACGCAATGAAGAAAATACTCCCACTATTGAATACAAAGTGAACAATTATTAGCCTTAGTAATTAGTAACACTGAAGCCATTAAAGGTTAGAATCGAATGAATTTGATCTGACAAAAGGCATATTAGTATGTTATAGTCAAACATTGGAACAGCAATTACCTGATAAAAAGCGCACTCGCAAAAAAATATAGTCAACTTGTAATTATGACTATATAAAAACAGACCGACACCGTAGATTTACTTCTAAACTGAATTGGCTATAAACGATGCAGATGAAATTCACCTTCATGTCCAATTTAGGCCCTTTAACGATTCTTACTCATGCTTACCTATGCTTCTACTTTGCCTGCTCTTACCTCTGTCATGCAAAATGTGTTATTTAATTCACTACTTTAAGTTTTTTTTGTGTGCTTCCTTTTCTCATAATTCATCCATCTTCTGTCAAGATTTTTCCTCCATTCGTCAAATTTTTTTTTCATTACTCCCTTCGCCATTTATGTTTCTTCCTCCTCATACATTACATTTCTTTAAGAACGGAAACTTTTAAAATACCAAACTGACATATAAAATCCGCCATTTCATCTGAGGTTTAATCTGCTAAGAAACACCTTTTTTCTTAAGAAAAGAGCTCTCTCGACAATGACTTCACTTAGCGAAAGTATTACCAAGAACCATGGTTAAAATAATTCCAAAAATGGACAACAAAGTCTTTTTAACCGACTTCCAAAAGGAGGAGGTTATCAAGTCTTCTTTTTTTTTTTTTGTTTATGTTCAGCGATATCTTCGCCAATTGTGAACCGATTTCGATGATTCTTTTTTTGTTTGGTAGAATATTGTTTCGTTGGTCCCATTTCAATTTAATGAAGATCTGATGCTGATCATCGGAGATATACTATGGAACTCTTCAAAAATAGACGGAAAATCTGTCGTGATTGCTGCAATCCCTTGGATGTTTATTGTTTATACAACACCATAACATAATATCACGCTTGTATGCTCTAAGGGGTACGCATATATGTACGGGGATGTGTACTGTACAACTTTTCGACATTTAGGTATGTTAAGTTCTATTTTATTGGGGATAAGCCTATTACCATGAAAGGAGTTGTTAACAAAGTAAAATAAATGTATAACAAATATTTGTGTAGAATTATTACCATGAAAGGAGTTGTTAACCATGTAAAATAAATGTATAGCAAATATTTGTGTAGAATATTGAAACCAAAAATGGAAAAATAAAAAAACTTTTTTGCAAAAAATAAAACGGACTTCAAAAACAAAAAAACGTGGAAAAATAACTTTAGCTTCAGAAGTCGGTGGCAAAAATATTCAATCGAACAAACAAAAGTCACCGATTTCTGAAGCTAAAGTCATTTTTCCACGTTTTTTTTTGTTTTTGAAGTCGGTTTTATTTTTTGCTAAAATGTTTTTTTTTTTGTACATAACCTTCAAGACACTGCATAACTAAATACAATGTAAACACTTGAACCAACTTGTTACAACAGATTGCAGATAAACAATCCTTTAATTAAGTTAATAGTCTTAACTATTGTTTTTCTTACAATTTGCTGTAACAAACATCGAAAGCTAAGTGATCAATTACTAGTAAAAACATATCGTGAGACAATCTCTTGTACCTACGTAGGTTTTGTAAAATTGCGTCAATCAAATACCTGGAACGTGGCACGTTGAGAACCGAGACCTATCCCAACACACGTAACTTATGTACTACAATACAAGTGAATAAAGAAAATAAAAGTTTTTCTTATCGATCGTTTACTGATGTAAATAAGGGCTATCGTGCGAATATTTTCTGCCATCTAGATGTTTCTACGCCGACTACGCCATTGTACGCAGCATTTAGACCCAATCATGTTGAATTGCTGATTGTCGACTGCAATGCGCATGTTACGTACATAAACGCCATCTGCGATTACCATTTGCCTGACGAACAAAAAGTCAATTTGCATTTTTTATAAAGACGACTAGAGGTTTCAAATGATGACAACTGTAGATATAGGAATACCTGTAATGGAATTCTCAACTAAGAATTTACAATGCAATCGTGATTGATTATAAATTCATGAATTTGTAATTATTAAAATGCATGGTCCCATTAAAATAGGAGGACAAATTTTAACACGGCGTTCAGTACGTAATCGTGTATCCAATGATATCCAAGCAAAAAATACACTGATTCAAGGGATTTTATTTTGACCTAAAACAATAAATTGCCGGCGGCACTCTAGAATAAACACAGCCATTAGGTCAAGCTAAAATCACTTTAATTCGTTTTTTTTTTTGCTTGGATACTTATGTCAAATGTTTTTTTTTTTTTTTTACAACAAACTAGATGTTTAAGTTTTTGGAATTAAATGACGAGGACTTTATATCTATTTATCTACGTTGACTTTCCCTACATACATGATACAAAAATGTATAAAATCGTTTTTACCATTGCCACTCTAAAAGGAGCATTTTATTCATCGATAACAGTGAATAAAACGCTATTTTACTCACTGAGTGAATAAAAACATTTTGAATTTGGAACAAGCACGAATTATGAACAAAAAATAAATAAAACGTGCCGGACAAGAACTGAATTTCGAAAACTGTTCTAATTTTTTTTACTATACCTACATTTTTAATATCTATATTTATTCCTTTGTTAACTTATTATATTACCGATTAGGTATATAATAAAATGTGATAAATACTCATCTGCTTAGACTTATCCCAACTTTATTGGGGCCGACTTCCAGTGTAATCGGATGCAATTTAATATCAGTATTTTAAGTGGAGCGACTGCCTTTCTGACCCAGAACACAACCCAGTTAGTACTAGGTGGGTAATACGGTAACCCTTGGTTACACCTGTAACGATTGTCAAAGAAATACAAATGACAGCCGGCTCAACGGCTTTATGTACTTTCAGAGGCACGGAGGAAAGTCGGTATGTAATGAATTAGCGGTCACCCATCCACAGACCGACCTTGGTAAGCCCGGCTTAACCTTGAAGATCGACCCGAGTGGTTGTTATTATTAACCTACGAGAAATATAAATAATATACTGCTGTTTATTTTCTTATCGTGAAAAAAATAATTTATCTCGGTTCTTGTATCCCTCGCTCCGCTCAGGATTCTACTCTAGAATCCCTTGCTACGCTCGGGATTCTCCTCTAGAATCCTTCGCTGCTCTCGGGATCCAACTTTGTCCCTCGAATTAAATTCCCTTTTTTTCACTTGTTGTATAATCTACTATTTTCGAAGGAGGTAGTAGAATTAGCAGGTTTATCGCAACCGCAATCTTAAAATGAATTAGGTTTTTTCTGGACACCATCGAAATATCATTCTCCTACTCCTATCCAAAATTCATTTGGGGTTGGCGCAGCATATCTTCTACTTCCATATTTTTCGAAGAATTCGTGATCTCAGTAGTCACCCCCTTTCTAGACAGATCATCGTCTATTCATCATATGCTACGTTAATTACCTTACGCAACTGTCAAAAATAATACCAGCTTACGATTACAGACTGGTTTTCTTAAAGCTCATTACAAAATATGACTCGGTATTTACGATCTACTTCATTCGATGATTATAGGTAGTGATGATAGCAATTACTACGGATTGTATTGAAAAACTTTTTAATTGTAACCTATAATTATGATTAATTTCCTCTTTCCGTGTTCCATCATTCTTGTGTTCGTCTTGTTGGTTATCATCGCTTTCGGATCGTACTTTCCTAGATGTGTGTAAAATGAACTAAACAAAGCAATGTTTTTCGCACTTCTCATGCCATTTTTGGTTGTATGAACACCGAAGATTTGGGGCTTATAGCAATTTTTTACTCCTCACCAATAATATTATAAATGCGATACTTTAAACCGTTTTTTATTCAGTTTTGATAACATGTATTTTTGATATTTAGATAATGCAAGATTTTATCAATTTAGATATAAATACACACCACGGGGTTAATTATGAAGATCAAATTAATTTTTCAACGTAGTTTTCTGATATTCAAGCCTTTTGTTACTAGTCGTAGATAAATACGTTTCCCTGATATTGGAATGCCGTCTCATAATTCATACTACAATGTCCAAAATTACTTATTACCAAATAGGGAAAGATGTAGCAATTAATTCGACTAAAATTCATTCGGTTTCAAAATAAATGACTTACATGGCAAGCTTCATTATTCTGGCTAGATTAATTTGCGTTTTCTACGACGCAGATTCGTAACAAATTAGGATTGTCAGAAGTTCTTTGTATTTGAAAGCTGTGTTCTATTCTCTGTTACAAAAATCATTGTAAACTAGCTTTTGCTGGCTTCGCCCGTTCGGCGCGGGGGTCAGAAATGATCTATTATACCGGTAAGTATACAAAACTATCCTATGGTCTACCTATATGTCCCGTTCAGCGGCTAAGATGTGAAGGCGTAATAAACAAATATTTTTTTTAAACATCATGACAAATTTGTTACCTCTTTTACAATCATTTTACCAAGAGAGCATCTTGTTTGGATCAAAACCGCAAAAGATTCCCCGATACCCTACCATAAAAGTTGTTATTTTTCCGTGCAGATTACGGAAATAAGAAAACATAAATGCTAGTAATTTGCCTAGCTTAGAATCAGGATGTAACAATGTGCAATGGTAAGACGCGGATATGCAGATGCTGCGTAGAACAGGAAGACCGGCAGATTATTTGTTGGAATCGTAATGGATACGTGGATAACTGTTATACACACGTAACTGTACGGTAATACTTAGTATGGTATACCAACACACGTATGTTGTACGTGGTACCAACAGCATCTATAAACTTGGTACACTTAGAAGAACTATGGCAAAGAGTAAATTTATCAGTACAAAATATTGGACAAACTTATTGTACTCTGAGAGGAAGAACAACAGGAGTCACAACATAAATATATCAGAAATTCATATCATTAATCTATATAAATACATATTATTCCGAGTCAAATTAAGTTAGCTAGCGAAACTCTTCAAACGTGATGTGTATCAATCAATATCTGAGTGACCGTGTTGTTTTTCTATATTAAAAAAATGCAATGTATGTAGTTTGATGCAGTCTCCATAACTATTTAGAAAATTTACTCCGGAAGCTTTAATTAAATATGTGATACTTATAAATCATATTGAAATCTCGATGTTTTCTCAAGTACAAAAACCGTGCGAAGCATGGGCTGGTAGCTATTAAATAAAGTATACTTTCTGCTATCTGTTTACTTTCTTTTGTTGGCCGCAAGTACTTATGTTTTTGACAGGTGAAAATAAATAAATACCTATTTCAAAATAAGTGTAATACGATAAAAAACAATAGGTACCATAATATAGTGTCAAAAGTAGAGTGTTGTTAATATTCACAACCACAAACACACGTGTTAATGTGGTCGTGGTTTTCCTCAATATTGATTGAACATGAAAGAATTCTGTGTCCTATATTTTTGTGAAAACATCATTATGTCAGTGGTTTTATTCGTATCACGCAGTATTCGAATGAAAGAATTGGCAAAATACTCTTTGATTTACACTCTTTTTTTGGCAAAAGTTACGATTTTGTAAAACCGTGACTTGTGGACTGTAAAGATGAATTGTACTACAGTTTGAAACAATTGAAAGGGAAGTTTTGTCCTGCCCGCGTAGCATGGCAATACTATCTCTATTCTACAAAGAATCGACAAAGCTCTTTCTATACGACTTGACAAATGTCTGTCATACATTTTTAACATCGCCATTGTTGCGACGATAGAAATCAGTCCACAATCTTTATTTTTTTTCGATTCTTCGTCGACAAAACCCGTTTCTACGGTGGTTATGATACGCAGGCTAGTATTGTCATGTGATGAGAAGGGATGAAACGCATGTGATCAATAAAGTAATGAATTAATATGTTGGTTGATGGAGACAAAAACCAAAGTGGAGATGGGTTGATTGTGTGAGAAATTGTAAGATAGAAGAAAAAGTAAATGATAGCGTGACGGTTGAAAGGGGAGAATGAAAGCAAAATCAAAGTATTTCGCGAAACCCAAATAATACTGGACAAGCCAGGCAGGAAGGCAGGCATATGATGAAGAGTTTAGGACGAGAGGAGCTATGATATGATGAGAGATTTGTTGCGTCTGTTAATGAGATTAGTGACCGTCAACTTTTCGCTAATTTTCCAGGTGTGTGAATATTTATAGATGGGTAACGCGATGCATCACACGCGACCTTGCAAGGTCGCCAGCGCGTGCGCAGCGGACCGATGCATTCGTTACAAATTGGACTACTTCAACTAAGCTAAGATGGTACGCTTCGGTGCGTTTGAAGACGCTGTTTAATGTACAGTATAATAAGACTAACAAAAATAATTCTGCATTGTCTAAATTGGCAATCTCAAGTTTACTTATACCCACAGTACCAATTTATGTATGTGGCTTGATTACCGGAATGTAATTCTCACTCAATGTCGGTAAATCCTTAATGGTTATTCGATTTTTTAATAATTATAAAATTATTAATTGAGACAAGATTTTTATGGTTTAAAAAGTAATTCAGGGTGTAAACAGACCCCTCTCGAAGCCGTCAACCAAGCAGTCTGTACATCAAACTAAGTAACTCTACGCGAATTTATTTGCTGCGAAATGACTTTTTTTTCTAGGTGAAACATCATGTTTTACAGTAGGACTCAATGTAACGCACTCAAAACATAGTGCTGATGGATGGATTGAATAGTACGGGAGTCGTGAAGGTGTTTAAAGTAAAAATCTTACATTAAAAACATGTATTTAAAAAAAAAAAATGTGAAAAAGTTGGAACTTTGATCCCCAATATCTGTAACTAGAAGGGTCTCAGGTATGGTCTAGAACTAAAAACTGATCGCAATGACGGGGAGAACAAGCGCCTTGGCTTCGTTAAGGGTCTTGGTACACCCTCTACTAAGCCATTGGCAATAAACTCAATGACAGTAGAATCAAGAACCGCCATAGCCTTGCTATTATTATTTTAAAGAGGTAAAATTTGTACATTTGAACGATTGCAAGTTTTGATGTAGGTATGGGTAATCTTTGGAGCTACTGATCCGATTCCGAAAATTATTTCTCTAATGGGAAGTTCCATTATGTCCGAGTGTCAAAGGCTACCTTTCAAACGTTCCCGTGGGATAGTATCCGATCGTAACGCAGGCGAAGCTGCGGGCAAAATATAGCAAACTTGATACTTTTTCATTCTACTGGCATTAAGTTTCTTGTCACAGACATTATTATTTAGTACCTATTACTACTATAATATCGATAGTATGACTATTCCAACTATGTGAAGACCTTCATATTTGCAAACACGGGCCCGCACACGACAAAGTCGTGAACATACATTCGCCAGAGAAACATATTTATCATAGAGAACAAAGCCGAAATCGTGTGTCGGTGTGCGAGGCGGTGTGCCCCGCCTTATATCAATCCATGTGCAAAATAATCGAAATTTCCTAACAACAAGAAAGGGCAAGTAAATTATAAATAAACTTAGGTTCACGGATTTTCAATATATTTCACGAATCTGAACGAGACAAACATATTTTATCATAAGCGTGAATGCCCAGCATGTGCTTAGTTTTCACCATAACCTGTGCGCAAGCGCATGGAATATGTATATTGCTGAATGCAGTAATAACAGACAAGCAGTTGCACGAATCTATTTACTAAGGCAACCAGGAGCGACGATTTTGCAATATAGTTTATTGCAGCTGAACGTGTGTAGCCGAGAATATAGCTATTTGGAAAGCCTGGAAGCGTGTGTTTGGAGAATACAGTCTCTATCTAAGTCCACAGCTACACACCTGGACTGATCAGGGGTTCACAGAAAAAGACTGATGAGTTTAGAAGCTTATGTATCACCAATACTCATCTGCCTGTCTAAACACCCGATTGGGAAGTGAACATATTCCTGGACTCATCCACCCTTGAAGTTAGGACTCACTACGAAAATAATCAGCAAACAGAAAGTATCATTTCAATAGGTAACATGCAGTCGAACAACACACCATAAAAGAATCGCAAGTATGCACGCCGCCGCCGCCGCCGCCGGTGGCGCAGGCGCACACTAGACAAAGGCCACGCTTTCATAACCTTGTACACTGCTACCTACCCACCTACCACGACCCGGCTATGATTCATGATTGTCTCGGGCAACTTGCTAATGAGACACTGATTATATGCTAGCATTTTCCAAGTTTGAAAAAAAGGGGAATTCAAAAAAATAAAACAAATTATAATAATTTTATAAGATTTGATATTTTTTTCTCCAAAACTGACCTCAATATAAAAAATAAAAGAGATTTCTTATGAAATAAGCAGTACCTTTTGTAATGTCCTGTTAAGTATTTTGTGTGTACATAAATAAATAAATGCTCATACTTACAAAAAAAGTAGAGATGGAAAATGTAACAGTAAAAGCGGTTGTATTCAGCATTAAAAATATACACGTTAGTCATAAATTCAGTCGCAAATAATATTGTTTAAAACAATTTCCATGAAAGTAAACAGGTGTTTCGCAACACATAATCCGAACAATATAAATGTAACGATACCTAGAAATAAGTACAGTAAGTAGGTACAGCTGTGTCAATTTAATTACAAATTCATAATATAAAATACATGTTTCTGGGACAATTACAATTAAAAATGTATTTAAATTATACAATGAAGATCTTGGAAGTATAATGTGCCATTATAAGTTAAGTAATAGTTTATTGATAAATTTAAACTGGAATATGTGTGAGTAACACTAGCTGCGAACACCAACACTGATATTGATTATATTAAACAATTTTCAAAAGAAATTGGGATATGAATTATTAGGTCGTAGGCGATAGTAACCAAAATGTTGTGGGATAGCTCATTTACATTGAAAATAAAATAATATTAAATTAAATCATGTCCTTCAATAAATGTTTGATTTACGATTAATGCTCGTCGATAGTGAAATGTTGTACCTACAACATAACAATTAATAAATCAACCTTAAAGGAAATTAATAACGCTATCGATGTAACATGTGACGTTGATACCAAATTACTGAATTAATGGACTCATGCAAGTAATCCATCAAATTCACAGCGAATAACAACTAAAAATGAATAGCCTTTCGAACCTTGAGCTTAGTTAAATTGAGTAATCCAATACGAATGGCTTCGATCAGATTATCTTAAAAGGCCCATTTATAGTCAACGCACATGCTGTACGAAATAATTACGCGAATGAACGAAATACCGTAACATTGCGTCCCGCGCATGTCACGATTTTAAAAATCGCCTTTGTTTTGTGGGTCAACGACAAGCGAGGCTTCAAAGCGGAGAAATATTGCATCGTCACGTATGCATTTGTGGCCTATTTCACATGGCTTTTTTAAATCATTCCGTTCCATCCTTATAAGGTTCGTAGTGACCTTAGCTGGAAGTGGCAAGTTGAGATATAGCTCGCTACCTGTACTGTCATAGCTATTCACAATCTCCATTTGGTAATAACATTCTTTGCATTCATATGTCAACGCACACATCGGGTTTTACCGATACGTTCATCCTTGATTTGACTTCTCTAATTCAAGATTCTCGGTGCGATTTTCGCATCACGTCATTTATTACTTTTATCTTTGTGGAGACGTCATAGGTGCATATTGTGCATTTTTACAATGTTCAAAATATTCTTCGGAGCATTATTAAGCGCGTCCATACAGACGACAAAGGCATTCATAACCGCGAGACTACGTAAGTCAGTCATATCAATGGCATTAATCAAAAGCACATAACGCCTACGATGTTACTTCGTCAGAGTATCGTTTAACTTCTTTAACTTGCGTAGGGTTTCCACCTCTTACCTCTCATTGTTGAACGTTGTTATCTCCATCGTCTTGTTAAGATGTAATGGATTACGCAGTCGCTCCTCTCGCAAAGATATCTATCATCCACAAGTTACGGGTAAAACATTGGAAAATCAAGACAGGCGCGATGCAATATTTGTCATGCTTAAGCTTCTTAATGTTCTAACCATATACCAGAGTTCTAGACCATCTTGAACCTCGTCAATTGTTTATCCGACACTTTGATGTTCACGATACAAATCATCCATTTCATTGTTACATCTATCATTTTAGTTTATGATATTGTATCATCTTAACGAGTATGCATCCCTATCTTCACCTCCATGATTCAATTAGTCCAGCACGTGTGGTCGAGCCATTTGTCCGCTTGTCACTGCGGACAGGTGCCACTTTTCATGTCTTACAGTAAATTGCGCCAGCGGTAAATACTTACAAGAATATTTACTTTTCCCGGCAACTATGTCGGGTCTCAGAATAATGTTGGAGCTTATAAAGTACATAAATAACGAGAGGCTTTTTCATCAATTAACATACTCCTTCAAGTAAAAAATAATGATAACAAAGAGAATTATGGAATCTTTACATGAAATCATTATCAAGATAAACCTGTAAATAGCATCAACGGCATCGCGGCGCAGTAATAGAAATGTGCCAACTTTAAATGGGCATAGACAGCAAGTAGCCAGAAACTAGAACACTCGGAAACGAACACGTTTGGCAAATACAAGAAAACTGTATAAACAAGTCAACAGATAAGTATATGTCCAATTTGTTTACAGTCGAGCATGCGACCTAGTTGCAACGCAATATATGACAAGAAAGACATTCTGGAAATAAGAACTTAACAACAGTATTAAAAGAACCTCAAGTATACATAATAAGACAAACCCTAAGAAAATCTGCTATTGTTTGAAGTCAAATTTGTCTAATGACACCAGAAGAATGTGAACACAGATTAATAATAAGTATTATTTTGGCAAACATAGACTTGGTTGCACGACATCCTGTTTACGAGCACGCTGATTCGCTCTCCAAATAAAATAAGAAGTCAAATGTTACATAAGTGTAATAACACATAACATAATAAAAAAAAAACAGAGATCAAGAACATTAGCCGGTCACTGAGCGGTCAGATGATGCTATCTATTTCAAAATCATAGTGCACGAGCCATGTTTCGAGAAGGCTGACCGGCGCGGGCGCATCCGTCGAAACGGTCAAGTTCACGGAGAACGTGCACGACCAACTGGAACTCTTGCGCATCGCACTCGACCGCCTCATCATTTCAAACGTATTTGAAGAAATTATTTCTTTGAAACTGTTGTTACTAAGATCGAAGTTATGTCGTTGGAGATGAAAGTTGATGCTACTAAGCAAGCGGAAATGTCGCAGGAAATATGACAGGAAAATATCGCATTTCAAAAGATTGCTAAGCTACATGCGTCAGATTTTACCGTTTTATTTTGACTAACAACAGTTAACATTACAAAAACATAACAGCTGCACTTGCTAATTTATAACTTATCATGTGACTTCCTGAATTGCGTCTGCTTCGCTTTCGTTTGATGATTCTCGTTCATCAATTACACACACGTCGAAAGTTTAGAGAGAATCATTAGTTTCGATTTATGCTTCCGTTTAAGAAACTCGAGGTCACAAAAGAATAAACCCAAGCTCTAACACGTCGCACTTTTTGCTAGCAGCAATTAATTAAAAAATAGTTGATACTAGCAATTATAAAATAAAATCAATCGATATAGAAATCAAAGCGACCCCGACAGGTCATATTCATGAAGGCGTTCCGAAGCATCAAAAGAAACAATATTTACGGCCACTTTGTGAAGGCTATAATTTCGTCTTCATGCTCGAGTATTAGAAACTTTTGAAGGTCGGCTGATTGCAGGGTCAAGTTCAAGAGGCCGGGGCATCCGTACAACATTCGCGGCACGCTTCGTTGGCCCCAGCATCCATTGACCCGGTGGCGTGGCCGACATATCTAGGCCTGAAGGCGATTTGAAGATTCAGATGTTTTTGAAGTGACATTCTAAGTTGGTTTTTAGAAGGTTACAGAGTATTGACTATGACATTTTCTAGGACATATTATGTTTTGTATTGTCGATTCTTATAATGAGTTGTTGACTGCATCAGAATCTAAGACAGATTCTTGGCATTGATGAATATTTGGTTCATTGTAAATTCAATGAAATACTGGATCTGGGTGAAACTATTTTATTAAACTACAATATAGATCTAAAAACCTTTCGTAATAAATCAGAAAGTTTGTTTGCTTGCAATCCGACATTGAAACCCTTACCCTCCTATTAATAAACACAGAATAAAGTTATTCCAAGTTTAAACCTTTGAAAATGTATGGTTATTCCTTTGTTATTCCTGGTGTAATTTTATTCCGTGTTTATTAATAAGAGGGTTAGAAACCAACCATACAGACTGCTTATACGAAAACATGTTCTAAATAAAAAAATAACCTATTCTTCTTTAATACAATTACTATCTTGAGCAATACAAATGATGATCCATCAGTACGTTTCAATCATCAATAACCTAGTTAATTTCTTTAAATTTTCTTTTGTATGAGATCTTATCAGATGAATGTAATTTTATCCTACATACCTCTGTTTAATCGAAGGTTTTGTTCTGTCTATTAATGGATAGACCAAGGTTTACTTATATAATAAAAGTATTTTCGTAAGTTTGGATATAGGAAGTAAGTAATCTTCGGAACTCCTGATCCGACTCCTAAAATTCTTTCACTGACGGAAAGCTACATTATCCCAAAGTGTCATAGGATATATTTCAAACATTACCATGGGCTAAATTCCGACCAAAACGCGTGCGAAGTCGCGGTCAAACGGTAGTATCTAATGAATTATATTTCTATTACTTGAGGAATCCATTTTCCTCAAAGGCATTAACTATTTATAAGTAACAAGTACTTACAATACATTGGTTTTTAAATAGGGTTTATCCTTATGCATTATATAACAGTGATGTAAAGCTTCTCTGGTCAGTTATGGCCACCGTGATAAATAGAATTGAGATAAGCAAACGTGCAAATGTTAGAATCAAGCTGACCGCTTTTATGGTGTCCTATAAACGTGTGTATGGTCACGGTCTGATTCTTATTTCCTTGCTAATGTACTGGGCAGTTACACATAGCATAGTGGACATAATAGGTTGGAATGGGTCATGCGTGTATGAAAATTGCTTTTGGATGTGACATATTTACTCCAGTCGCACAATACTGTAGGAAAATAACGTAAAACCTTTTTCAAAAATAAGTTAAAACTTTTGAAATTTTTCCCCTTTGCAGTGAGCTTTTTTGTTTTCAGTAATAACATACTTATGTTACTAACATAGTTTATAAGTGTTACTATAACAACAACATGAATCATGTGTTCGAATTAAATCTTTACATACTATAAAACAAAGTCGATCCCGCTGTTTGTACGCTTAGATCTTAAATTAAATTATGCAACGGATTTTAATGCAGTTTTCAGCAATAGATAGAGTGATTCAAGAGGAACGTTTTATGTATAACACTGCACACGTGCGAAGCCGGGGCGGGTCGCTAGTACATAATAAGCTCTAAACTATAGATCATAATGACACGCTAAAAGAAATCTTGATCTGACTATTAAATTCCTCAATGACTAGTTTGTCTAGTCATTGAGGAATTTATTAGTCAGATCAGGTAAGGTGACAACTAGTGCAAAATTTGTTTTTTTTTTTCTTGAACAAGCTTCTTTCCTTTGATTCATGTTTGTTTATTCCATATAATATTTTTGTGTAATATTTTATTAGGTACTCAAAAATACGGTGGGGCGAAGGGGGTTTTTTTTAAAATTGTTTTTATCAATTTCCGTTGGCTTTACTGCCCTACCCTACTGGTGGGGCCAACGGGAACTATTTTTAATTATTTTATCAATTCCCGTTGACCTCACCAGCCGTGGCCCCACTGGTGGGGTTTTTAATTATTAATTATTTTAAACAACAACAATTTTTAATTATTTTAATCAATTCCCGCTGACCCCACCAGTGGGGTCAACGGGCGGTGGGGTCAGCGGGAAAACACCAGCTATACCTGTTAGAGGCAAATTATATC
The DNA here is from genome assembly GCA_947578425.1 of Eugnorisma glareosa. Lineage (NCBI taxonomy): Eukaryota > Metazoa > Arthropoda > Insecta > Lepidoptera > Noctuidae > Eugnorisma > Eugnorisma glareosa. Next base: position 8,075,716 of record OX387960.1, on the reverse strand, counting down.
CAAAATAAAATTGTTAGATGAGAACGTCTACACTATTGAAAATAATGCCACTCATATCAATATTGCTATTATGTATGCCTATAGAAAACATATACCAAACAATACATTGACGGACAACATAACAGCAAATGTCTTACCGTGACCGTGACATATTTACTCATGTTTTACAATACCGTAACAAAAGGATCGAGGACCTATGCGATCTAGCGCGTGCTATTGTTCGAAACTAATCAATGTTCAGTGACAATGGCCTCGTATGTCAAACTTGATATTAGATCATACGCACAAGAATAGATCTCGATAGATCACTATCGAGATGGTGAATGAATTCGTTAATGTATTTTTAATTTAATCAGAATTATGTTTGATTGGATTTGTTGTTAGAATATACAACGTGTTTTTTTTGATATCCCATAACTCTAGGGTATGATTGAGGCCATATCAAAGAATCAACTGGCATATATACGAGTTATGTTCCAATCCTTCGTTATTTTTTTTTTTCACTTTTCATACAGAATAATTCGGCAAAGTCACGATGATTAATGTAAAACACCCTTACGTGAAATATGACCGATGTCGACAAGGTAGCTTTCCCTTCACTAGCTGCCGCCGGGAAGCCCCGATACCAACATACCTACATATTTTATTTTACTATTTATTTTATTTTACTACACTACTAGTTTGGCAACCTCGCAAAAGTAAAGATTCGTCATACTGGTGACAATTTTTGACCTAATTTAATTATGATTGATGATATCTCCGAAACGATGCATTTTTGGACCACCTATTCTAGGAGTTTTAGTATTATTTTTACCTACAGAATATAACCCTAGAGTTATGGGATATAAAAAAAAAACAGGTTGTATATAGTTGTGGTATAGTTTAAGGTTTAAGTGGAGTGGAGTGGTAGTTCTTCTTCTCGTGGCACTATTCTTTATTTTTGTTTCTAGCCATTATAAGTTTACCAACTGGTATGAAATTATACGTATTAAAAAGATGCATAAAAGCCGCATCCACCTGCTACCGCGAAGATAGTAGCTCCACTCAACCTTGCCAATTTGCCGTCTCCAAATAAGAACACGACTACCCCAATGGGTATCAGTTGGGGTAGTAGTGTTAGTGGTAGTCGTCGAAGGCTAATATGGCCGGCTCATTGCCACTTTAGCTTGCTTACACATTAGAAGACCCTTAACGAAGCCGAAAGGCTTTTTGTTCTCCCCGTCATTCCGAACATTTTTTTGTTCTAGACCATACCTGGGAACCTTCTAGTTACGGAGATATTGGGGGTCCAAGTTCCAACTTATTCGCAAGTTTTTTTAAAATATAAATCTCTACTTTGAAAACCTCCATGATCCCCGTACTATTCAATCTATCTTGTCCATCCACCAGCACAATGTTTGAGTGCGTTAAATAGAGTACTACTGTAAAACTGATTTTTCACCCAAAAAAAAAAGTCGGTTCCGTAGCAATATTTTTTAGCAATATTTATGCCAAGCAACTATGTAAGTTGCTTGGCTGACGGCTTCGTCAAGGATCCGTATACACCTTGTATATTTACGTATCTACAAAGTTAACCCTACATTCATGGCATGCTACATTTCCGTGCAAATAATTAAATTCTACTGTCTTTTACACAGTAGCGATTGACCTTTACGGATTATTGTCTAGCAAGTAACACTGCATGTTAGTATGAGCTATTTTTGTACCGAACACAACTAAGTGTAGAATCGTGCTGACACCACCTTTATTCCGCATAGATTAAATACTATTATTTTTTTTCGTAATCGAGAGATTACAAGTACTTATGTTAAGAAGGAAGCAATGATCGATAAGTTAATAACGATTTGTCTATTGTATGTGCATTTAAATCGTAATGAAAAACGTTTTAAGCATACAATTTACACTACACAAGACGACATGGTTGGTCAGTGGCTCAGCGATTGGCTACTGCACTGAGTGTCGGGGGTTTCGATTCCCAAAAAAGTATGGCATGCAAGTAGTTGTTCCGGGTCTGGCTGTTTATGTATGTGAATTTAAATATTTGTATACGCACCCACGATACAGGAGAAATTTCTAGTGAGGGGCAACGTTTAAAAAAACTAAACTGCAAGGAGATACAACAAATGCACATCATAAAATGTCTCGACATAGATTACATACATACATTGATTACATTCTTTTACATACTAGTTGAAAAAAGTTGAATGATTTCGTTTAATACCATACCAGCATCAACGCTTTGCGTCTACAAGGATTTTCACCTCATAAACTATTTATAACAATAACTTGATTTAAAAGAGTATGTATGCTTATATACATGGAGTTTCTTGTCCGTTCTTCTTTATAGAGATAGGTACGTTTTGCAATGAGCAATTGGCTTCGTTATTTTTTATTACAGGCACATTTGAGTTGCCAGGGTTGCGGGACTGTTCGAAAGAGATACCGCGGCCCTGGAACACAAAGGGCAAAGGAAGGAACATGGATGGGTTTTAGTCAGTAAAAGTCTGACACTCCCTCCTGCTCAGCCCAGAGCGGGAGGGGTTATCAGACTTCCCATCCGAAAAAAAAAAGGCTCATTTTAGTTATCAAAAAGTCCGTCAGTCAAATTAATACTTTAAAGTAAGTGTAGTTTGATTCTTAAACATTCAAAATAATAAACGACATCACTTCTCGGGAAGATGACATATAAATCACTCCGTATCCATGTGTCTGTGTACAAATTGACAAGTCACGTTTTCAAACCATATAATTTGTAGTAAACAAAAAATATAACTACATACATATATCTTAGATACAAATGTTAATGAGCGCTAAGGTGTGAGAAAAACAAAACCAGTTAATAAATCAATATATATAGAAAAGCACTGTCACGATGTATGTCAAAACATATAATTTGTTATATTAACTTTTTTCTAAATATCTTACCACTGCAACTAATACGAGAAATAAACCAAAACTTGTGAAACATCGTTATAATATTTATGACAATTCTCATTGTAAATACAGATAAATTACCGTAATTTATCTTATCGCTACAAATAATCAATATTTGTCATTGTTAGTAGTTAGTTTGCATGAAGTCCTGGGTTCGATTCCCGGGTCGGGCAAAGTGCTATTGGGTTTTTCCGTCGTCAGGAATTTCTTAGTAGCTGCCAAGGAGTCAGAATTCATGCCCCGTTAATGCCAATAGGCTCGTCCCCTATTACATGGGACTTAAACGTAACGGGCGAAATGTGGGGGGTGTAATAGGTACACATCTGCCTAACTTGACGGTAATTACAGGGGTGGTGTTATGTTATGTAAAGACTTTGTTTCGATGTTTCTTCCCAGTGTAGTTACAAAGGAAACACAAACTTCATCTAGTTTAAACAAGAATTTGTATGGTATAACTACCACTAAAAACCCAACTACTTACTGAAAAATCACGCTCTAATTAAAATCGAGGGTTTTTTTCGGCTTATAGCCTATATTACCCGGGCCATAATAACGAATCGATTGACACCTTATTCATCAAAATCGGATGAATAGTTTAGGCGCTACGGAGGAACTACAAACATATTTATATAGACTGCTACAATCATAACCCTTCCTTTTGGCTTAGTCATAGTCGGGTAAAAATACGCGTCAAATAACGAATCTGCTAACAGAAATAAAGATCATTTATCAGTATATAAATACATAAATACTCTATTTCTCAATTCTGCTCTCCACGGTCAATGCCAAGGTCTTCACTGTTTAAATAAAAACAGAGGCACGCTCATTAGCAAGTAAATATTTATACCTCAGTACGCATATATGTATATAGCAATATGCATAACTAATACCTAAAATACTTCGTCTTATTAACGAGTACCTAATATTTAATTTAATTGGGATATAAAATACTTGTAGTTTAGAGGCGGCACGTGATATAAGAAAAACTGTGGGTTTTCAAACGGATGTCAGTCTTTATTATGATGTTTAAACATACCCTTTTTATTTAATCAAGAATAATATACCGGTTATGTATCTCTGTGATGATATAACTTAACGCGAAGAATCTAAATAACTGATAGCCTGGACAAAGATAAACATAAAATACCGAAAAGTTCATGTGAAAAGTCAGTAGAAATACGAAATACTTCGCAAGGGGTTACTAATTGTTTAGAGCCCAGCTTAAAATGACTTTCTAACCTTCAGTTTTAAACTTATACTGTGACTTACGGGATATCTTCCGTTATAGTCCATTATTTACAATACCTACTTACCAAGGCTGACAAGAGAAGCAATTGAAATAAGAAAATATAAAATTTTCAATCGAGAGGATGGCTTCAAATTGTCCAGTACGCGGAATCCAGTTTTGTGTATGCTCAAAAGTAGCAGCCGGCATCGTAATAAGGACTCCAAAAAACCTTGTGATACTGTGAGTGTGTTTTGCCGTGACTTAGTAACGAGTTCCAGTAGTGCGCGCAGCAAAAGACAAAGAAAGAGGGTAGACAGACTTGTCTGCTCTTAACAATTTATTTTTCATCCACCCGCCTTCTCCAGTCAACCCGCGATCATGGCGCTTGCAACAGCATCGAAATATCGGAAGCCTTAAGTGACAACATAAGTTTAGTAAGTTGTAAATCGTGAAAGCTTAAGACAGTGCCTCCAGTTTTAATTCGATACTCTTCCATTTCGAAATGGCGAAAATGCTGAGGATGAGGTCCTGAGTTCGATTCCCGTGTCAGGCAAATTTTTATTGGGTTTTTTCTTCAGGAATTTGTGAGTATTATATATATCGCTGGACATTACACACAGCGCCATCTAGGTGCCACACTAAGCAAAGAGGCTTGTGTCGTGGACACCAGATAGTTGATAGATACATAGATACTTTTTGTTTGTAAATACATACTTATTATACATATAAACATCCATGACTCGGAAACAAATGTCCATGCTCATCACACAAACATTTGCTCCTACCGGGATTCGAACCCGGGACCCTAAGAACGTAAGGCAGCCTCACTACCGCTGCGCCATTCGGGTCGTCAAACTTATTAGCCACAGAGTCTGGATTTGTGCCCGGTTAATGGCAATAGGCCTAACACAAAACATAACTGGCGAAATGTGGATGTACTATTAGGTACATCTCTGCCTATCCCCTCGGGGATTACAGGCGTCACGATATGTCATGTTATCTGCAGCTACTACTATAAACGAACACAAAGGAGTAACATTCCCTCCACACATCTACAAGACCTTTAATCGTTCACGAACGTGATCAGCCGCATTCAACGTTTCAATAACGGAACGATTGTCTAACAAAGCCATGAACACAGACGGTTTACCAACTAAAATATCAAGTTAGTTGCACAAAAGCAACCAGTACAAGAAAACCCGTGTAGATTACACAGCATTAGCACACACCGTAGCATTACCGGTAACTGGTAACAACGAACAGGGGAAATGCACGCTTACTGTACCTATTAGATGATGAAATGTTTGTAATAACACTAGCACCTGCTTCAATAACTGGTTTGTAAGGGAAATAACCCGTTAATCCTGCCTTTATGGAATGGAAAAACGAAGTGGAAAGCGGTGTGTGCGACCCTCGAACGACCAACACGTAACACATTGGCATCGGTAAGAACTGTAATGTGATGGACATAACATAAGTACTATCTATCTGTTACGTCGTGACCAGGCAGATAGCTGTTCGAAGAAAACTATCAGCGTGCAATTATTAGCCGGTTCATTTCCATGTTTCTGGGAATCGCTTGAATGCATAGAATGCCAGCTGCGGTTAATTATCAGGAATTTAAACGTCCCTTCCTTATTTATATCAGTTGCTGTGGACCTTCTTACATTGCATATCTATTGTTACCATGAAGTTGAGTTTTGCTAAGCATTCCTTCCATTCAAAAGTTCTAAGTATCTCATATAGGAAAAATGTTATTTACCACGAATTCGTAAAATAAAAATAAATATTAACAAATGTGGTAAATCGGCTTCTTGATAATATAGAAAATGCTGTCGATCTATTTTTATCTGGAAAATAACTTAAGTTATTATGTTAAGATTATACACAAATGCGAGACGGCGCCATTTTTTTTTTCAAATACAAAGGTCTGAGTGTCAATTTAATTCAGACTAATAATATGTCACTATTATCAGCTATTAATAACAGACGAGACAATAAATTATTAACGAAAACTATCAACATTTGCAAATTTGGTACTAATGACTGAACAACAACAAAGTGTACAGCGCAGAATGCACTACCGGGTCAAACAAATTAACCCAAAAATATTAGTTTTATATTAAATATGTAGGCGACTAATTTAAAATGTATAACAAGAAATCGTTTAAAACTGGTAGTCGGCGCCAGTCGGAAAATAAATTTCAAATCTATTTTTCCTTTTAGGAAACAATGTTTACAATTCTGAGTATGGGACTCATTTGTCTTGTTCTGTATCGGAATATACTTAATTCTGGTGTTATTTGTCAAGTTTCAAATAAGGCAAAGATAGGTAACCTATTCTTCGAAACAAAACTAATTCTTATTAGATATGAATTCATGAATATTACTAGCAAGAACCTCCTCGCATTTGTCGGATATGAATTTGATACTTTAATAGAAGTTTCGGTGGATCACCAACATCATTCAGAATCCGAATTCACCTACAGCTGGGCAATCTGGGCATAGACCTCTCTTCATTTGTGGCAATCTCCACGCTCCTGTGCTGGCCTCAGTAGGTAGACTTGAAGAATTCAGAAACCAATTATGTACCTACTAGCTGACCCGCGCAACTTCGTCTGCGTGCGTGCGTACATAAAAGAAAGAGAGGTTAGAGAGAGTGTGCGTCAACCTTAAAAGTTAGACATATGGCCATTGTAGATATTTTTTTAGAGCTTTTTAAGAGGGACAATTCCGACATACATGATAATTGCGTAACTTTAACCGTTCACGCACAACGGAAGCTCTCAAAAGGAGTAAATCCCTATTATATACTATTACCGATGGATAATCATCAAATGACCCCTCCCACTCTGGACGGAGCGGAAGGGATTGTCAGACTTGTACTGACTAAAATCCACCCACGTTTCTTCTGTTGCCCTTTGCGTTCCAGGGCCGCGGTATCTCTTTCGAACAGTCCCGCAACCCTGGCAGGCCTCGCTCCTCTCGGATCCCTTCCCGTTTGCTGACATCTCTTTGAGGCGCGTGTGGAACACGAACACGCCGTCACCACGGCCTGTCGTCATAAGACGGACGGATGGCGAGCTAGCCCATTACTCACTGTCCACAGGCCCGCGACCCTCGACAGCCTTACGTCTTCATCTTTAGACACTCGATGACAATCATACACCAGCTAGAACGGAAGTTCTCATCAAAGTTCTTGAAATGGGCCGAGACACGATAAAACTGCTGTAAACTGTTGCGGACCTCTTGCAACTGCCTTCCGTCTCCATCGTCAGACCTTTGATGATAGACATACTCCAGGCAGGTCTAAAGTTCTCATCAAGGTGCATGAAATCAGCCGAAACACGATATAGATGCTGTAAACTCTTGAGGACCTCTTGCAACTACCTTCCGTCTCCATCGTCAGACCTTCGATGACAGTCATACTCCAGCTAGGTCTAAAGTTCTCATCAAGGTGCATGAAATGAGCCCAGACACGATATAGATGCTGTAAACTCTTGAGGACCACTTGCAACTGCTTTCCTTCTCCATCGTCAGACATTCGATGAAAGTCATACTGACAACTCAGTATGGTTTAAAGTTTTCATCAAAGTGAATGAAATGAGCCCAATAACATTATACCTGCTGCAAACTGTTTAGGACCGCTTGCAACTGCCATTTGTCTCTATCGTTTGACCGTCGATGACAGTCATACTTCAGCAAGGCCTAAAGTTCTCATCAAGGTGCATGAATTGAGCCCAAACACGTTATTGTTGCTGCAAACTCTTGAGGACCTCTTGCAAGTGCCTTCCGTCTCCATCGTCAGACCTTCGATGACGTCATACTCCAGCTAGATCTAAAGTTCTCATCAAGGTGCAGGAAATGAGCCCAAACATGATTTCTCAATTTAAAAAACAAAAGATCATGTATATCGGACTTCTCTGTAAAAAGTTATGCGTGGTCAGGTCATACATAAAATAAAAAAATATAGACGCGTCGAATTGAGAACCTCCTCTTTTTGTTTCGTTGGTTAATAAACCAAGCTTCAGACATTTGACACGGGCGAGGGTCATTCAACACCGCGACTCAGAAAATGGAGTAAAATTAATAGCGCCATCTATCGAGCACGAAATTTAACCGTTAAAATATAATGCATGTAAAGCGATCGAACACACACTCTACAGGGTTATAGCGTCATGTAGACTAATCTAGAGTACTTTTTGCTCTCAGACCCGATTTAAAAGTTATCTTGTGAGCACATTTTTATTAATTAGTACCATTTTGGTGCAATGCAATAGATGTCGTTGCATGTATCTTACACAATGATGGTAAGTTCTTCTTGAACACTTTAAATTTATAAATCTTTTGATAGAGGGCACTGATTACAGCATGAAACAAAAACTAAAACCTTCTCTAAGTTCCCCACAATATTTGTGCATTGAATCTAATCACATTGGTTTTCCCAACAACATGAACACCCGCCTCGCAGCGCGCGCGGGTCATTATTTTGATGCGGAGTTATTTTAAAACTGTGATATCTCATAAGACATTCATCTAAATTGAATAGTGTAAAGGGCAATTTTGGTCACAATTGAATGCTAAAGATGACTAACATATTTATTTTGATAAGGATTAATACTATGTCGGTAAAAACACCTTCGCAAATAAAACATTAATTTTGACCAAATTTTAAAATCATAAAAATGGTTATTGTGAGTCAACCTTAAAAGATAGGCATGTGCCGTCGCGGACTTTTTTTGAGACCTTTTTAAGAGGAATAATTCCCTGCTACATTATATTTGTGCAACTTTAACCGTTTACGCAGCGCACGCAACGGAAGCTATCAAAGAGAATATTTTTTCCCCGTTTTTGCAACATTTGTCATTGATGCTCCGCTCCTATTGGTTGTAGCGTGATGATATATAGCCTATAGCCTTCCTCGATAAATAGGCTAACCAACACAAAAAGAATTTTACAATTCGAACCAGTAGTTCCTGAGATTACCGCGTTCAAACAAACAAACAAACAAACAAACAAACTCTTCAGCTTTATAATATTAGTATAGATTACTACAACTATGACGACGCAATCGACGACAGCAGAGATGGTTCATAATTCTCCTGCCTTAATCCCAATCATTTGGGGCTGGCGCAGCATGTCTACTCTTTCCATATTTTTCTATTAGTTCTCATGTTATGAGTCAGCTTTCTTGCCATATCATCTTTCAAACAGACCATCCATCGATTCATTACTCATATAGCCATCCACATTCCGATAGCAAAGATGGTTGCGTAGCCTTTGTTAGCTTGTTTTTAAAGGAAATGAGCTCGATGAAAGCATGAAAGTTTAAAAGTCGTGCTCAACTAAGCCACTTAACGACAATGCACCGGATAAGCACAGTTTACATTTAATTGGCCATAAACTCTGAAACCTATCTCCGCCGAACATTTCAATAAGGAAACCATGTTCTAGATTGTACTATAACGATAATGAAAATAAAACGAAAATAAAAACCTCAGATTATTGTAAACATTATACTCTGTCATGGCATGTCTTCTTTTTTTCTTCTTTTTGTAAGCCAAACAAGTTGAAACTTTTTGTATGCCAAATAGAATATTCAATTCTATTTTAAGACAAGCTGATGATACGATAGATACTATAATTTTTTGAACAGATTTGTAATTTTATCCAATCAAAACGTACATTAGACAGTTAAATCGATTACGATTCGATACATATGATTACTCCTAATCGATTTTGAGCATCTCTACTAAACCTACGAATCGACGTGTGTAGTAAGAATGAAAGAACTGTGTTTTATTTGCTAGTATGTTTAGAATACTATTTTTTTACATAGATTTCCGCGGGATTTAGCGTTGGCGAGCATGCATTGCGTTGTTCGCGCGCTTTTCATACTGCGGCCATGTTGTTGGAAGGCGCGGGAAAGTGGAAAGTGCTCGGGTTATCATCTTATTGTCAGTGTCGAGGCCGCGTCATTGTCTCTGGGCGCGATATTCTCTTCCCGTGTGAAAGCTAAGATGTAAGTGCAATGGAAGTCGTCTTTTATTCAATTATACACTTGCGTCACAAAATTCAAGTTTATTACATAAGATCGTAGCTGTTTTTATAATACAGAGCTAGTTAGGTCACTCATTAAAGTATTTTTAGTAACAACCACAATTTTTGGTAAGCTACCAATTAGAATAGAAGCAAAACAAACAGCTCAAGAATTATCACAAGGTGAAATTAGCTATTAACTGATGACAGCATACCTCCTGGGCAAAACCATACCGCCATCAGAAAGGTATGTTCGCTAGACTACATAATATATACATATCTGTTTACCTAGTTCTTCTAGCCGCCATGTATCCGCAAAAACCCGGGCATTTCACTAGCAAGTTCTCATTAATTCAAATTGATTCGCGATTAGAGAGAAAAACTCCATAATTTTCTTTTAGCACACAATGGCTATCGAAAGTGAACTCCCGCGCACCTTATGATCTAGATATTCTAGATCTCAATTACGTGTTTCACACAAGGTGACGGAGGGAAACGCCCTTGACACCTTGATTATATGCCATTATGTTAATTAGAAACTATGTACAAGAAACAGCCGGAGCTGACAATGACTATCATATTTACATCTTCACAGAATTACTCATCATTATTTTCATATTACAGAACTTGAGAATACTGAAGGTGATCTTAGTTTATTCATAATATTTACGAAATTATTTTGATAGGATGACGGAGTGGCAGCTGTTTAATTGCTGGGAAATCATTTTACGTTTATTTAGAATTTCACGTTGGTCATAATTTATCGGCGAAACGTAGAAGACTCGTGTGCCAAAAGCTGCCCAACGTGATTAATGCTGAAATCTGACCAAAGTACCTAAATTATATTTATCTTACTCTTACTAAAATCTATACCACTGTTATAAAGAGGTAAAGTTTTTGAGATTATAGGGGGTAATCTCTGGATCTACTGAACCGATTAATAGGAAGCTACATTATCCCCGAGTGCCAAAGGCTATATTTACAACGTCCCGTGGGGTAATTTCCGTCCAAAACAAGAGCGAAGCCGCGGGCATCAGCTAGTGTATTATAAATGCGAAAGCTTGTGAGGATGGATGGATGGATGGATGGATGTTTGTTACATGGCCAATGGTTTAACTCCAAGCGGGCGAAGCCGCGAGCATACGCTAGTTCTTCATAATACAATATTATTCTTTCGACAAATCTCTCGAACATTCAAAGGCCATGATCCGTTTTTTTTGACTGCTATTTTTTGTCGGACCCCACACGGCATACCGCGTAGGAGTTTGTTTATTCCTATCTCCGAAGTCTTCGGACCCGTATTTTATAGTCATTGGAATTTTTACGACTAGAAGACATGATATTAGACGGATGTTGAACGTATTTTTTTCTAACATCTCGTTAATTATGTTTTCAATAACAATGAAGCGCCGAAGTAAACAGCTATTAAAATATTGGACTTTTGACGCCGCCATTACCGTTCCTAATGGCGATTCTGCTCGGATATGCTAATACAGAAGTTAGGTCGGTAGAGCCATAACTAGAAGTTTAACGACATGTTTATAATCTTTGGACATTAATCTCGTTCACGGTCACGGATATTCGTAACAATCGAGAATCCGTTTGTTGGCGCCAGCTAGCAAATTCTTTATGAAAATACCTCCTGGTTCTGGTGAGTTAAGAATGTCAAATATGGTAATCTTCGCTTAGCGACCGCGCTTATGTGTCATATTCCATAGTAAGAGAGATGTCGCCGGTTATGGTAACAGCGACAAACTAAGATGGGATTCAATTCGAATCCAAGATTCATATACTTATTTGGAGTGGATAGCCCGAAATATGTATTCGATCGTAATATAATCATTGTACTTTTCTATATTATTATTGTGAACCTATATTGTCCCACTGCAGGTCAAAGGCTTCCCTTCCCTCTTTCTACTTTTCGCGATCTAGTGCGATGTTAGAAAAAAGTAATGGTACTTTCAGAATGAGACTCTTTCTGCGCCTGACACGATAATTTAATATATGAAGCTTTTGACACCTATTAAATTGCTCTACATACGCTGCCTGCACTAAAACAATCTTTCCCGTAAAACCGCAATCTTATGGACCCAAAAGATCCGCGAAATGCTATCTCTCTGTCTATAAAGTGTAAGTATATTCTCTTATAAGTCGAGTTTGATGGGAATTCCGTTGTGGGTCGTATGCGCAAGTCCTCGGTCGGAATGCGGAGATGACCACTTGCGCGCGCGCCGTCTTTTCGTCGATCCACCTTTCTCATTAGCATAAAAGAATCGTGTTTAAGATTGACGCTCGACCTTTTGATTTACACTCACGATCAATGTCAATGTCGTAGGGTATTAGCATAATGAAAACAATAACAAGACGCTTAATTATTGAGATGTTCTTTAACGAGCCCCCGACTGAGATGATGTTGTGTCAAACTTGGTACGTGTGTTCAATATTAAACTTTTTAAATGATTAATTAATCAATTTCGTGGCTAAAAATGATTAACAGAACACAGTTAATGTGTATCAGTCAGTATGACAATGTTATTGCTGAATGATCTGTACGGACATGAATGTAACTTTAGTCATGGGCTCATGGCCAGTGTTTTCCACGTATCTATAAATATGTAATCAATTAGTAAGTTTCCTCACGTGACCATAAACTTGAGGTGAGGTCGGCGGGTCGGCAGATCACTAGCACGTTTCCATACATTACGCTTTAACGTGACTCGGGCTTACGTAAACCGATACGGTTATAGTTAAGCAGTGACTTGTATGTTAGGCCTGTGTTCACCGACGTTTAATTTTAATCAATCGTTTAAAGAAGTGATTGGTTGATTAGATTGTGGTGTATTCGGGCCATTCACAGTTACAAAAACCCGAGATGTATTGCAAATAAATAAGATTAAACAATAAGTGAAAGATAAATAACATTTTCACTTAGACGTTTAAAGCATTTACCTGGGATGATTTTATAAGGAAATAACGGTTTTTAATGATGTTATTATGAAGTAATTTCGCAGTTAATATTTGATTAGTGATTATCAGATGGACAGGGTTTATTATGGCCATTAAATTTTATGTATGATCCGTCAAGTGTTTACCGCCCACAGCGCAATCATGGCGTTTTTGCTTCAAGTTAAAAGCACATACATATTGCTAATAGATTGTATTCCGTTATACGACGATTAGATTGCTTTTCCTTGATTCCTTTGTGATCATTGCCATTGGGAAAATATTTCAATCATATTTAGCTCGTTTTACCTCAAACTACTACAAATATAGGCATTTCAAATACCTTCTCACCTTGTATTTACATTTAAAGAATAATTACACACATCAGGTAGAACATTCCTTGGTCAGAACGCAAAATCTTAATTAATCTAAACGAAGAAAACGGGTCAGTGCAAAATGCTCCATATTTAGACGCCGTTACGTATCACCAATTAAAATAGCTGAATGATTCAACAATTTAGACGGAGCGGATGCTTTGAACTACTTCAGAGCAATGAGAGCTAAAATTGATCCCTTTCCCTTTAAAACGACATGTATTTTCCACGGCTATACCACTTTCTACATACAAGTTACGTCCGCGGGAACCCGGCTCGTCTCGCATCCGTTGCGTAATAAGCTCTCTATTCACTGGCACCTATAAAAACTCTTTTGTTATTGTCCTCTTGTGTTATATTTCCGTAATATTTGTTTAACGTCAGTTGTGTAATGCCGAGTTAGTTTTGTATGTAAATAAACTGCAAAACTGTCTCACAGTGCGTCTCGGTCTCATTTAGTATTATATCTCCTTACTTCCTAAAAGCTGTTATGTATAAAAATGCATACTCTTATAAGTCCTTAGTAACAGCAAAAATTCTCTCAGGAATGCATGCTTTATCTCCAAAACCATAATAAGGAAAAAAGTAGTAAAATTTTTATAATACTTCCAAATACGCGTAATACTGGCAGCTTATGGCGACTGCCGACGCCATAAATTAATGTTCGATGAAAAAAAGCAAAAAAAAAAAGGCGCCAGTATGCTGTCGCGTCGCGTCTCTTGGTCGGGATCCGCGTGAAACCCAGTCGTTTGCATTTTATACGTTAAGTATATGGACCGCGGGCCGACCGTCCAAATCCGCAATCTCGGCAGTGCGACGACCTTGGTCTTTTATGAGCCGTTATGAATAATTCGCAAGGGCAAACTTAGTATTAGGTGAGAAGTACAGGATCCACATGCTTTATTACTCAGCTTTGTTACATTTTGGGGATTTGTGATGACTCTTTAAAAGACGGTAAAACATCATCTTTAGTAACACCACGCCGAGAGGTTAGGCAGACGTATACATGTGGTAGGTACACCCACATTTCGCCATTATTTTAAAGCCTCGTGTATGAGGTGGCGAGCTTATTGCCTTCAGACGGACACAAGTCCTGAAAACATCTTTAGTCACAAAATTTTCCATTAACTATATTCGTAAAATACATTGCCAATTTTAATTCTACAGTTTTCGCAATATGGGTTAATGACTTCCGATTTTGTCAGCCCAAAAATCCACAATGCAATAGGTAAATAGTTTAAGCATATAAGTGGAACGGTAAAAAAACTAGTTAAAATTGTTACAGTATTTCTTCATTATAGGGTGCTTCAAGTGTATTACCCAGTACTAACTGGGTTGTAGAGTTCAGATAGGCTGTCGCTCCATGTGAAATACTGGTAGAAAACTGCATCCTATTAAGACTAAAAGCCGACCACAATAACATATTTGGGTAAAGGCTAGGCATATGATGATAGGGTGCTGGCGCAGACCAGGGAAAGATGGCACAATGATGATGAAGAAGGTGCTCGAAATGTCGAATAATAGTTTGGAACCCATCGCCGTATCTAAATGGAATGATCTTTAAGATTTTAATGTGCTATCCATCATCAGCGATTTAAATGTCGCATCCAAACGAGATTCCTTCGCATATGATCAAAATTCTCTAAGTGGTTCACATGTTCAAAATAGACATGGATAATAAAATATTTTTCTAGAATATAAAAGGCGACTGTATTAAAACTTCTGATAAATTGACGTCCAGTTTTTTATCAAACGTACTTACTTATGTTTTAAGATCTTGTCTCTTGAAAGTTTTTATTAGAAAATATGTCATTTAAAAGCAATTGAATTGATATTAATGACAAAAAGATAAGTTCACATTGCACACAAATGGCAAATGATAAGAAACAAGGCTTTAATTGGACTATCGAATGGTTGTAAAGCCTAAGCTAGCTGATTAGATCAGTAAAAATCTATAATTTCAACTTAAGTAGCCTTATACGAATTGAGACCAATATTTTAGGTGCTCAAACTATAAATGCAAGAACAGTAAGTATCCTATACGTTTTTATGATAATGTTCCAGAAGAGAAAAGCTAGGTATACGTATAACAGGTGCTCATATATAAGACTAGCTGTTGCTCGCGACTTTCATTCGCGTGAAATGATTATTAAAAAAAAATGATATTCCTATTTTAATCGAATTTTATTTACCAATTTCAAGGATTTTAATTATTTTTGCACGGAACCCTAATTATTTTTCTAAAATAAAAGAAGCCTACGTTAGACCTTCAGCCGTTTCGGAGATTAACCGGAACAAACAAACAGACAGACAGACGTAATTGAAAAAAATGTGTTTTTGTTATAAGTAGCGTTTAAACTTTCATATGCATTCAGTAAAAAGCTGTTATTTTGGTATTACAAACAAGACACTTCCATTATATTTATTTGTATAGATGGTCAAATGTCAACTTCTCAACTGTTATGCAACAAGAACATCTGTCGCAATGTGAATATCAATACATTGCGATGTTTTAAATAATTTAAATACCGAGTAGGTCGATGTGACATAATCAACGCATCCAAAAATATCGTGGATTAATTAAAAAAAGAAACAAAGTTGATATTTAATTGGACGGTCAAGCATCAATTTTAGGTAGTGCAGAGGTGGTGTTTTCGCAGGTATATTATTATTTATAAATGTTCCAAGACAATAATATTTTGATGACTTCATAATAATTATAATTTATAACAAATAGAAGAAGCAAAATACAGTTACAGAAAAAATTGAAAAGGAATCGACTGTCTTGATATGGGCATGTGATGAGGAGAGACGAATCGCGTGTGACTAAAATAATAATGAATATAGATTTAATCGTGATCGATGGAGGTGAGGGAGAGGATGGTCAACAAAACGATGGATATGTATTGTGTGAGGAATGATATGAATGAAAAAGGAGTAAATGATAGCGTGACGGTTGACTGATGAGAATGGAAGAAAAAAACGTGTTGCGCCGACCCCAAGTAAGCAAAAGATACAACTAATCGATAAATAGATACAAAAATATGAAAGTCAGTAAAGATAGAATATTAGTATTTTGTCAAGATAAAAGAAATCAATCAAAACGGTATCTCGACAGGTGTTTTCAATTCAAGCAATCGCCTAGAAACATCTATGTGGCACAATGACCCATGACCATACAAATATAGGTGGCGTATAACCAATTTATATTATTACTAGCTGTTGCCGGGACCTTCGTTCGAGTGAAATTTAAAAAAAGAACATTACTTCCTCTTGTTACCAATTTCAAGGGTTTTATTTTTTTTACACGGAACTCTAAATCTTTTTTTATAAAATAAAAGAAGCCTTAGTTACTCCTTATAAGATCAGCTACCTGCTAGTAAACGTCCCGTCAAAATCGGCCCAGCCGTTTCGGAGATTAGCCGGAACAAACAAACAGACAGACAGACAAAAATAAAAAATAAATGTTTTTGTTTTAAGCGCCGTATATATTTTCATATGCATTCTGTAAATAGCTGTTATTTTGATATTACCAACAGACACTTAAATTTGATTTATTTGTATAGATATTTTATTCCGAGTGAAGCAATCATACCAACCAAGCATTTCTAGACTTGCAACACTGCCGTTGTGTTGACTAGAAAAAATGCGTTTCAAAATCTAGCTGTAGTAGGTAAATATTTTAATGAGAATTTTATTTTGTATGTCCTAGTACGAGTATCTAATGAGGTAATCAACGCCACCAAAGAGAACCTAATATTAAACTTCATCAGCATCTTCCTGATCTCGTCCCATAATTAATTGGGGTCGGCGCAATCCCCCGTCAATCGTCATGCAATCATTTACACCTTTATCACAATCCATCCATCGTTTCCTTGGTCTTCCTCTCCCTACCCATCCATCAACATTTATATTCATCACTATATTAGTCGCATGCGATTCGAATTTTCAACATAGCTGTTAAAATTAAGTACAAAATGTTGAACAAAATTCTTGAATTGATGACAAACCTTTAATAACGGAAACCACACCTAGCCTATTAAGCAATTATCACATCGTTATCATTTTCATCACGTTTTTAATAACACGGCGCCCCATACAATTATCATACTAATCAGGAAATCATAAGCGCTATTTTATAATACCAATTATACCAATTTTTTGCTCATACCCATCTGTTGAAAAATTATATTTTAGGGTCAATGCCTGCCAGGGTTGCGGGACTGTTCGAAAGAGATACCGCGGCCCTGGAACACAAAGGGCAAAGGAAGGAACATGGATGGGTTTTAGTCAGTAAAAATCTGACACTCCCTCCTGCTCAGCCCAGAGTGGGAGGGGTTATTTGATGATTTCCCATCGGGAAAAAAAAAAAAAATGGTCAATATGCTCCATGTTTTATCATATGCCACCACCAAGAAGACCATTAACACGTCTGCAAAGCATAAAAATCTCTTTCAAATTATAAAAATGCTTTTTCCAATTTGGATGAGAAAAATATTACGTACTAAAGGGCCCATTTAAAACTTCCAAGGTGTAAATTGGAATTGCATAATAAAACCGCAAGTTGCATCGGGTGCTAACAGATCGAAACGTGCTAAAATATCAGAGGAAACTAATTGGAACAAGGCTCTTTATTGCGAAACTCCATGAGAATATGTATGAAAACTGAACAATTGAATTAAATGATTCCACATCAAGCATCGAAAGGGTTCAATGTAAAGTTTATATTATAATTGGTTGATTGATATTAATTAACACTCCGCATTCCGGCAGAAGATGAGAAACGGAAGATAATTGAAGCTTTTAATGGATCGTAAATGTTCGCCAATTAAGTTTATCTAGAGATAAACTCATTGAAAATAATTAACAGAAAATTCCTCATGAACAAAAACTTATTTTTCTCGTTATTAAAATACCATAATGTGTGCTATTTTATGGCTGTATAATTTAACGAAAATAATTTACTGTCTTGTTCTCAATTAATTATCACAAGCCACAGTTACATGGGTATTTCTCAAAAAGAAGAATCCGCATACTCCGTAAACAAATGACTTGCGTCAAAATACAAGAATTCCAACTATTTGATATAGCATCCCATTTAAGTCTAAAAAAATATCTACATATTTATGTTCGCTAAAAAATAACAAGTTCAAATAAAATTAATGGATCAGCCGTGTGACAGACGTCACGGAATAATTTTATAGATCTGCCGAATATTTTGTGCCATACAGAAGTTTTAGTATGATAAACAATAACACGATCGAACATTATTAAATAAGGAGATAGTGAAAAATGTGAATACTTTAAAATTTGTTTTCTATGAAGTATTATCTGTTTGTCCTGTATACCAAACCAAGCAAAAACAAAAAAGCACCGGCGTAAAAAATTATATCAGCAGAATTATTAAATAACACCAAAAATAAAATCACTAATTAATCAGTCATTCCTTAGTAAAAGAACAAAAAACTTGATCAAAGTACCTACTATTAATTGGAACGTCGATCACAACCAAAAATAGAAGTATGAACCAAATAAATTACGAGATGTTTATCTATAACCGTTATCAATAAACAACTAACTTTTAATAGAGTTTCGAACGAAGCAACGGATGCTAAATTATGTAACTAAAGAGCCTACGACCAATAATAACTAGGCGTTACGACTACAAGCGCGAAATCTATTCTAATATCGATTAAACTGCCAATTGATCGATTACAATCGAACTATATATTGAGAGTATTGATGTGTCTGTCAATCGCAAACACCATGCATGATAAATTATAACACTCTAAGTAGCGTTACTTCTATTAATTGAAGCTCTTCCGCTTAAATCTAATCACAATTTATCATCTCTTGCATTACATAAAGACAACAGCTTATGCAGACATCCTTCGCCTATAAAAGCCTCCTCCTTAGCCTGAAAATAAATGGATGTTGTTGTTGTTATAACGTTCCCACTGACGGGGTGTCCCATCAGTGGGAACGTTATAACAACACCTCCTCCCCTCTGATCTCCTCCCCTCTGTAAGCGGGAATCGGCCGAAATCTTGGATATTGCTTGCTTTCCCCTCACGAAGTTTTCCTTCAACATGTTGAATGCAGTGATAAAAGAGTGTGAAAAAAAAAACCTAAAGCCAAAATTTGAGCGACGATTCCTAGAATATTGGGTCTCCAAAATTAGCCCAAAGCTCATCAGATTTTAAGTACGTCATAAATCATCTGTAAACAATACGAAAAACCACAAACGGGACCGTGAAACATGTCTAGTTGTGGTATAAAAAGTAATGCAGCCACAAAAAGGCATCATGAATATTCGATTACATAATTTAAGCGGAGGTTTGGAGCCGAATTTTGGCGGGTGCGAGATCGCCGGCGCCTCTGCGGATGTTTCTCATCTTACTATGGTATCGCGAATTTGAGAAGAGGTCCTTCGACTATATGAAGAACTAGTACCACGTAGCTTTCATTGTGCTTTATTTAACATAGATCATTATGGTTCACCAACCCGTAATGGAGCCATACTGCTCTTACTGAGACCTGTGCCTCAGCAGTGAGAATGTTAAAGGCTGATTATGCTATGCAGTATAGTTTAGCGGCTATAACTTACTTCATATTATCATAGACTAACCGAAGCACCATCACATCACTCATAAAGTATAAAATTGATTTCAGGTTTATCTTTGCGCTGTTACTCTACCGTTGACAGAGCTCAATTTTGTTGTAATTTGAGCTAAATGCATAATATTATCATTTAACATTTTTGAGATAAGATCCGGGTCAAGAAATGCATTTGCATCCCGGTTCCAAAGTCTAGTTTGATTTACGGTCATTTATTTATGAAATCTAATTTTGCAGTCTCACGACAGAACACATAGCATTTCCCATTATTTGTTTTGGTGGTTATTTCCGTCTTTGCATGTTTATCGGACCATTTCGGTGAAATGATTTAGCTAATTTGCTTCATAAGTTTCAAGTCTTGTTCTAAATGAGGCGGAGTATATCTTGACTTATGACAGCATAATCATTTTAGTCTACGAAACAGAAGACGGTGACTAATTTCTGAGTAAACGCAACTGGCGCCCGTTCAGGAATAATACTGTCAAATATCATATGAATGTCTTCTTTAAAGACATAAAACCACAGCTGTTTTCGTTCAAAATACAGTAACGTGAAGCAAAGTGAATCACGAAAGCTATACATCGAACGTGACTAACGTACAAAATGGAGTGTGCGGTAAAGAATAAGGGCGAATTTCACCAATGAATGAGCGATCAGCACATCTAAACCGCGTTCAAGAGCATAATTGCTGGAATATTGACACTGAGCTTTTGAGCTGTTTTAGTTTTGATGAAATCTACTCTAAATGTTACTTATTCTCGTGACCGATTATTCCAAATCGAGAATAAGTAGTAGGGTGCCCAAAGTTATGAAGTGGTCAAACGGTCAGAGCCAGCAAGCGCCGCGGTGTCGCGGAATGTGGTACGGACGCGCCGCGGCGACACCACCTAAACACGATTCCGAGAAAAAAAACATAATGAAAATAACAAACGACCATCGCGAATCGCTCCCAAGTCTGCGCTCGTGAATTGTTCGAGTTGATAGAATTCCACGAGATTACTTACTTATACTGACCACCGTGTAACAAACAACGAACAAATATTTTCCTAATATTTAAAATTTAAATATCTATTTTGAAAAAGGACGAAGTGCTATTAACAAAGGACAGAAAACAAAATTATTTGTGTGATTGTTCCGTACCTTGCGCAAGAGCAAAGATATTAGTGACATTAAAACTGCAGTTTAAATAATGGCACACGATTTGGCAATGGTTTACTCTATTCATTGACAGCACACGTAAGTAGTTAACAATATTTACTTACGGCCAAGAAAAATATTAATTTTCCTTCGATGTTAGAGGTTATCCACTATTAAATGGGTAGAATAAATCATGTAATTAATCATAAATTATTTTTCTGTTGATTGATGATATATTTGTATTGGTAGGCGCCATATTTTAATAAAAACTGATATTAATTACAGTCAATAAAGTGTGTTAACGGCACGGCGACCTCATCAATTAAAAATGTATTTTGAGACCTTTTTGAAGAAGTGAACTCAATAAAACACTCTGCATCCAACAGAAATAACTAAACCTGTACCCGCAACAAAAAAAAACAGACCACAAAACTGTATTTCCTACCCCTAACACTGGGAAAAACCGAACCAAGTCAGGTAACACAAAAAACAAACCAACGACCTTTTTAAAAGCTAGATCCGGCACACACACCAACATATAAACATGTTGATACACAACGTTGATAAGATTTTGTGAATATAATATTATTATGGTAATGTGGCCAGTCCCGTACGGGGTCCGTCCATGTCTCCGCGACCTTCCGAGGACGCGCCGGTGTCGATGACTCGTGCGCTTGCGCAACCGAGCGCCGCCGGCGAGTAGATGATCGCGGACTAAAATGCGGATCTCTACGTTGAATTCGGACTTGACTTCGAGCTGCATTGACCGTGGCTATGTTGAACTGTAAACTGATGAAGGGTCAAGGTCAGGAGTCTTTGGTAAATAAACAAGAAACAAACATGCATTTTGTTTAATGGAGTTTGGTGGACGGAGTCAGTCTTTAACTTCAACAAAATAGGCGAAAGGTGGGTGTTCCATAGGTTCATCTCTGCCAAACCTTTCGGGAGCCAAAGGCATTCTGTTACGTTGCTGGCAAAATAGGAGTAGATTGTCAATTCGACTGCATATTTTTGCTTAAAAGAACCACACCCTTATTTCGCCGAAAATTTTGGCAGTCAGGAAGTGCAGTAACTTTCTGGTCAAAGGTTAAGACTAAGGAAGTAGACTAAGTAATGTGACATCACATCCTTTAAGCCAGGAAAGGGCATAGCCTCTTTTCATTAATAACTGCCAAGAATACGATTCATGCTGCATCGGATTCCAAGAATATTAGTTTATCATGAGTCTACGTCCCTGATGATGACATACATAACTATGACACTGGACCCTTTGATACTCAGGAGTCAAGCCTATGTGAAGTCGCATGAAAATAGAACTTAGTCATAGTAACATCGTCATTGTGTGTTGACCACAGTTAAAATGCTGCGCTCAAAAAGTATAAATAGATACTGCAAATATAGACAACAATTTATAAGTTCTTGTCTTTTTTGAAGTAAGAGGTATTTTTCCAAGAAAAGGGGATCCCTTGGACTGAACTTTAGTTCTGGGTTTACCCCAATGTTACAACATTCCAAGGTAATGACAGATACGAGAAATGCCATATTTTTCTCACATCATTCAAAAACAGAGTATCTTATTCTTTTAGTTTCATAATATTATGTATTCCAGCAGTAGAAGCACATGGAAATACCGCATATTATTTGGACACTGTTTTTTTTTTATTGTAAACATAATACCTAGCATCAAAGCATTGGTAGTAGTAGTGTTCGATTTTTTCTTTAATAGCTTGTTGCATAATGGCAGCGATTATGCTAGGAATTTAAACTTGACCTCATCTTAGTATGCTAATCTGTGTATTTATGTAAATACAAAGAGATAATACATGTTTTAATTTGAGATTATGCATTATTGATAAATGAAAGAAGAAGGTGTAAATGATAGTGTGACGTGACGGTTGTCAGGAGAGATACTTGGAAATGGAATGAGAACTTGGTGCGCCGATTCATGTAACATGGTACGAGGGGAAGATGTCCGAAAGGACCGATGCCTGCCAGGGTTGCGGGACTGTTCGAAAGAGATACCGGGGCCCTGGAAAACAAAGGGCAAAAGAAGGAACATGGATGGGTACAAGTCTGACACTCCCTTTCACTCCGCCCAGAGTGGGAGGGGTCATTTGATGACATCCCAACCGAAAAAAAAGGGTAAGCAGATTATGATGTTGCATAATCAATGAATTCGCAATTTGTACTTACGACAGATTAATGCAAATCAAAATTACATTTGAAGTCTTCATAATGCAGTAAGAACAGGCAATTCAATAAAGATTAAATTACTTATTGTCCGTACTTATCTCCACATCATCATAAATTATCGGAATTATGCATATCATAAATCTGTCACGTCAATCAGTCAGCCCTTCGTGTCCAAGTTTTTACGTATACTTGATGAGTTGTCGAATCACGATAATCGGGATCATTAAGATAATAGTGGATAACATCCTATAATGTTCTCTCTGCTGGGACACTGGCCTCCTCACCATCATGCGGGCCCGGTGCTGATTGATAGATGTCACATGTCTCCGAGTTTTCGGTTCTAGGACACGCATGCATGGCTCCTTCACGAATCCGTGACGATGTTCTCCTAAACCATTTTAGAGCTGTATAAACAAAACAATGTTACATCACGAATGATTAAAGCCAGGTGTTTTGCCTACATCCGTATGGACACGAGGGTATTAGGGTTCTCCCATAAATTCCATCTGAATAGGCGTCATTAGAGGTCTGATCGGCGGCGCATCACGTCACGGTGTCGTCGCTACAGTACGACGCGGCGCAGTGTGCGTCGCGGCGCGGCGGTGTGCGTAGGCGGCGGCACGCGCTACGGCGGCGTATTTACACCGGCGCCCCCTACCACCGCGGCCACTCATGCGCCGCACGACCTGCCGAACACACGTGCTCCCCACCACTGACCGGCGCGGTGACCCTCGGGACATAACACTACCGACATTCCACCGCTAAGCGACAACCGTGACACTACACCCCCAGTATGTGCAGTGACTGATCACCAGTGAATTAGAACAAGAGTGAAGTGACTTTACAGCGGCGTCGTGTGATGTGCGACTGAAGACAAGCAACAGTGTATACAGCCGCAGCCTCAACCGTTAACAGAAAACGTAAGATTGTGTTTGTTTACAATCTTTATAGTAATAAAGATTAAGTTAGGCGCGTTTGATAGTAAGCTAGTGAGCGTATATGACAATCGCATGCATCCAGTCAGGTCCCCGACCCAGATCTCACGGGCTAGACGGTGCGCCGGCGCACCAACAATAAGCGCGACTCCAGAAACAATGCAGCCGGTATCACGACACAAATATTAAAGTCAAAGTTTCACAGCGACCAGCCTTCGCCATAAAACCCAATGACGCCACTACAAACACCTGTGAGAACATTTAAACAAAAGTGTTTCAATGTTTTGTTTGAGTAGTGTTGCTTAACGATCTCAAAATGTGGTCCTGACGTGACCAAATTCAATACTCGCTTCTAGTTCGCCTACTTGCGCTGTAATTACAAAGCCGGTTATTATTGTGTAGCTTGAACAGGCGTCCTAATACCCACGATACAAAACATCACCCACATCGTCAATCGTAAACAGTTTCAGAAAATTATCAATTAAACAGTGTTAATCCAATCTCGTGTAACGTTGAAAGTTCTCAAAATAGATAGTACGTGAAAAGTAAGCCGCAATAATGGTTTGTTCCGAGCTTGATGGCGCTGATGCACAAGAAATACAATCATCCTTGCTTAATTGAATTGCATCAACGCGAGCTTAAGAACGCATTAGTCATAGTCTAAGCAAAGGCGGTATAATAACCGAAGAATATTGGGTATTCGGGTAATTCCGAGGATACAAAGTACAACATAATAAAATGGTTAGCCGTGTTTACGTGATCCATCAATGGTGATTCTGATGTCAACAGTGTGAACCCGTAGTTAACGGAACTCTTAACCGGACCTACATTCGTACGCGTGCAAAATTTATAATCAATGATTCGACAACGTCCTTACGTGACTATTTTATATACCTACCATTAAATAAAACTCTAAAACGGTCGATGTTGTCGTATTACGTTATATCACGTACCGATTCGGTCCTAATTGGTTTTCAAAGAAAAACTTCGCCGCGATAAAAACAGGATTTATATCGTGTGAGAAAATTTATTCAAATGCAACGTAACAACATCTTTGATTCAGATTATAGCATTCCTTATCAAAATCATCCGTTTATTTTTGTTGTTTTCTTCCGTATTATAGCTAAAAAACCACACTTTGATTTTGCTAACAACAGAAATAGAATATTTATAATCAAGCGTTCGTGTTGATGATCCGTTATATCACAACTGACAGACAAATAGCCTGTCTTCCGATCGTAAGTAGACGAACTGTAAAAGCGAACGAAAGCGGCGCGAAACTACGAAAGTCGAACATGGACTTAATATGACATAACAAGGCAAACTGTAATGTTAGGGAAGCTCTGCTTACGAATAAGAGCAATTTGTCGCTTGTTCTATTCGACGGACTACATATTCTAATAAGCATGTTAAATATCTCGAAACTGCGGAAATTATATACAACAGTCATCTTAAATACGAGGAATATGTAATAGTCGATGCGATCAACTTAAATCAAAACAGATGACCGCATAATCACCGATCCGGATAAACCGTGTGAACGCGAAACAAATGCCAATTAAAACACGGACGTAAACACTAATATCCATGAATTTGAACAACAATCACATATAGATAAACATCTTATTGGGTCAAAAATAATAATATTTCCGGCGTATTACAACTTACTATTCGGCAAACTTTTCTAGGTGAGAAAAAGTGTGCTAAAAAACTTGCTAGATCTAACACTTCCACTATTAGAAAGTAAATGTTACCGATACGTTGATATTGTACTTGTCTGACATATACGTCAACATATGCTAAACCAACTGGTTCATTTAAATCAGCATCATTTGTATAACGTGTTCGATCAACATTGTTACTTAGATTACGCGATTTATCAATTAAAATATGGTATTTCTGTGGAATGCAGACGCAGATATGATCATAACTTTAGAAATATTCAGCCGAGTAATATACAGGTTTATCGGCTAGGCAGATAATATATTAAAGCCGTGTTGCGTGCAAACGGAAATAATAAAGAATATTGAGAGGTGAAGTCAAGGGTCCAATCTCAGTGAAGGTGTTAGTGCATTTTATAGTACCCAGAGGTCCTATTGCATTACGATGACACATCGGCACGAAGCCAGTTTACCTTCCTCCATCCCGGAATGCCATACCCAGCTATCTGCCTTGAGTTTATTTCTGTCTATCAGTTTCTCGAAGCTTTGCACAATAATACAAGAATATAATAATACAATCCAAACCGAAGTGCAGAGCGTGCAATCACGCTCCTTAGTGTAAAGTTACATTCTAAACATCAAAAGGCGTATTTTAATGACTTTTCATATTGATTTGAAATCATACCGTAAGTCATTGAGACTAATTAAGCTAAAGTTTTATTGCAAATGATTCGAAAGCGAAAAATAATGCACCGCGTCATACACCATTACACATTATTCTCTATTCTTCATAAAATTTCTATTAAAAAGCATATGATGTTGTTTGGTAATGGCCTCGCTCCAATTCAGCTATTTTGTCAACATTGCACATTTCACTACGGCAAAAGAAATCTTTCTATTGCGGAATTGAATGCAGTGTCAACGCACCGTCAGGTATTGTCAGAATTTGTAATAACATTCAAGCCAAAATTTCCCTGCGATTGAAATTGATTTCAATGACGATAATATAAACATTAGATTACGTCATGCATGAGCTCTTGATCGTCAACAAAAAATTCGCATCCGGCTCCAAACGATGAAAAGTCCACGATAATACTGCTGCAAAAAAGGGGCAACACTTGTAAGAAACCGGTCGACAAGTATCTCGATGCGAGCAAGGTCTACGAAAACTTAAGAGAGTCGAGAACAATGACAAATTGTTTTGTATGTGGCAACTCTGAATGTGTCTGGTGTGACATGTTAAACAATAGAAGCGCTCCCAGCAATTAGTTGCGGCCGCGCATCGTCAGCATCATCAGCACCAGCAGAGCTAATAGCCGTGACGAATATAAGTCGGCATTACAGGCCCTTTGTCACGTAACGCGTAAACTAAGCAGAGAATCACCACCGAGGTAATCACCAACTCCGATAATCTGATAGATACGGACGGCTTAAGCGATCGCCACCGTTGCAAAAAGTATTACGAAATTCGCTATTAAAATATGCAGCTTTTCCTCGCACGACTCCAAGCGAAGGACTCGGTCGCAATCTAAGGTTGCCTATTATCCGCCACGCTCCGAAAACCACCAAAAGGTAACACAAGAACAGCGGAAAAATTTTGAAACTTATTGCACAAGAGACGCCTCCTATTAAACAATAAAGGAGTAACTAATAACGTCGATTATCTATCTGAAATCAGTTAATTGATGTTTACTACACCGGTAGTAGGAGCGCAATAGGTGAACCGCCCACAACAGCCGATCCGATCTATCTTACTATACAATGTTACTTACCGAAACAGCGCAAGCGTTGGAAAGATATGAATTCTTACCTGTAACAAGAAATAAAGGCATCGTTAGAGAAATAAAAACACAGATAACCCAGTTCAAAATGTTAACAAGGCCCACGTATTTGCTTAGTCATTACTTTTAAAAAACTACAAACGTGGAAAGTGCACAAAAGAGTGGAGATGCGGTAATAGCAATTACTGATGACATGTACCTAAACGAATAACGAGCATTACGTTAAAGATTACATACGAACAGTAATCGAGTAAGACCAGTCCACAATTACGAAACAATGAACAAGAAAGTTTTTAGACAAAGAAAGGAAAGCGCGCGGAAATTCTAAATCGTATCACGTACAGACTTTGAAAACCACAATGGAAACTTGAATTTAAAAAAAACTTAAGATAACAATTTCAAATGTTACAATAATATTTTAATAAGCAGTAATAATATAGATCACGTTTTAGCTAGATCGACTTCCTTCATCTCAAGGACTATTTGAGATACCCACGTTTCGTTAATACATAGACTTAATAAAGAGACATCTTTGGCCATATGGACCGAGAAATAACTTACTTGGCCAGGCTATGCGGAAGCTTCGGACATATAATCGGTGTGAAGGTTATTTTTTTTCTCAAGGGTGGGATTAACATTGTATGCATAAACTGTATTTTATCTGGAAAACGTGTAGAGGGCGTGGAATGGTTAATAAAAGATTTACCATTGAACGAAGTATGTTGTTAATCCAGTGCTTACAAGTATCTGATAGGATATCAAGTTCAATCAAGCGAAACGATTCTCGATTATTGAAAGTTTCTATCTGAGATCACCAATATACTGGTCATATTATCAATTTACAATAACGTGATTTTCGCAGATTAGATCGGACCTTATTGGTTTCTAAGTAACGAATGTCATGTCAGCCGTAACTTACACAATATAGAGCAAAGCTATGAACCTTGAAACCGAGCTATGGGCATAAATCATAAATCCGCTAACAATAGTCTACATGGCAGTACACTTAGTAGAAATAGTTTCGAATATTTCACTGTATGGCCCCGAGTCGGCGCGTGCGCTCTCCACGACCGCAACCGGTCACGATCTAGAAGAATCGATTTTTCATAAAACTGTGACCTTAAGATTTTAATGGCCGAGACAAATATTTGTGACCAAATCTAGATTCAAATCATATACACATTGGCTTTTGAAATGTAGTTTAACACTTGATAAAATTCTACAGAGTACGTTAAGAATAAACAATCGATGATCGCACAATAGTTTCCTGCAAGACTGAGTACACAGGTAACATCGACTTAGAAAACCAGCGCAACTAGGATCAAAGACATTGTGCAATGCACTAGCAAAGATATTTCGCAAAAAAAAAAAAATATATGACAGCAATCCGTTAATCTAAATTGGAACTAACAAATAGAGGAATACATAAAAGAATTCCCACATTAAAATGCAAGGTCTTTTAATTGGGAGTCTTTGATCATAATAAGGCACGTCTAAAGAATAGTAATACACAAAACTCGTGAGACATTAGTCCGGTACCTAATAATTAATACGAAAATAAGCTAGATAATTGACACAAATAAAACAGGAAACCTTACGATGACGTAAACCCAGTCGGTCGTTATGCTCTGATATTTGTCTATGTTTTTACAAATCTGAGACAAGGTTATGTTGAATTTTAACGTTACTACTCATTAGTTTCTTATCATTGAAAGCTTCCGTCAATTCTATGAGTAAATCTTTTTAATTTTCAAATTGATAAATTCAAATGGACCAAAAGCAACAATTTATACATCTTGCATCATTGCAACGGTTACTTTTAAAAAGGTCGTAGTGTCAAAAGCCTCTAAACTTCTAGAAACAACATCAAAACAAATAAAACATAAAAGGCATTTAGATGACATAACACAAACCAAGATGGGTGCATTTGCTAAAACAGGTTGTATGATGGCACCGCCTTGACCGAGCGACTTGTCCACTATATACTTTAATTGCTATACGCCACCGTGACACTATTAACATTTCTCGTAGTTCATACTTGCATACCTGAACGTAACTTGACATTAAAGGCATAGAACTTAATAGTCTTAATACCAACGGATGCTGAATTCCTTTGTGTTTGCGATAATGTTTTATAGTTCGTATGAAATTGGAATTGGTTTGTTACAGTTGTGGTTATGTTAGCTACATCTGAATTACAGTTCTTTTCAATGATTTTTCAAGTAGCTACATGCAAATCGAGAGAATTAACTTTAATTGCAACTTTAATTATGCCACATAAAACTCACTGTGCATTCGCTTTAAAATCATTAATATCATCATATTAACTGCATATCATTTATATCGTTTGCGCAAGAGTATAATGTTTTGTATCCGAACAATGGTCGGGATAATCATTAATTTTAATTTGAACAAAAGGCAGACAATTTAAGAGCTAAGTAGCTGGGGTCTAAAATAAAAGGAATCGTAATGAACCGGTTGATCAATCAAACGGCACGCGCCTGGTTGCGCATCAAATTAAGGTTGCCACGAACCAGAAGACACGGTTCAAATAAAATGTTTTATGTGCAATGTCAATTTCGCAAAAGATGTACGACTGGAGTAGTTAAATTACACATTATACTAATACATTATTGTCCAAATGAAAGGTTCTATTAAAAAAAACTTAACAACATTCAGTTCAGTACTCAAAACCACAAACCTTATGTATCAACTTAAACTAATGAACCATGAGCGCACCCTTATATTGTCTTGATCAGTAACCTTTGCGGTTTTAAACCTCTTATGATTAATCGCAAATATATATCATTAAGCGCACGCGACGGCCCGATGATACGCCAATTACTTTCGTCTTGATAAACATGTCTTAAAGAGAGACAAGTAACGTTATAGTTTGCGACGGTCGACGCTCGAGGGCTTCAGTGATCCGATAAAGTTTCATAACCTCGCGACAAACCAGAGCAGCCAATACTACCACATGTAAGAACGTTTTATTGATAGCCGATCGCAATCATTATTATTATCCATTGCGCAATGTTCTGGACACACGCGTGCCGGACACTAAGGAATGGTCAACAATCGGTTATGTCGCAAATAGGCGGTTATAGTTTGTAATAAATAAACGCCGACTTTCCGTCGTTCCGCAAGCTCAAGGAGATCAATGCATGCAATTACCTGCCACTACAAACGTATACACTTTAATTTGTAGGGGACTTATCTCGGTAATTACGTAAATAAGCAGCCTTCGTACGCACTTTGAGAATTAGTTGAGAATAATCTGACGATCGCGTAACACACCATAACCATAAAATAAAAAGATCTCAAATTACACAGTCATTAAAGTTATTTGCTTAAGTTGTTGGAAAGTGTGGAGGAATACAGTGAAACATGGCAATCGGCGTGTCCTGGCGGTTAAACTCGAGTCAACACAAACAAAGGCCGATGGAAAGTTAGCACCGAGCGCACGGGCCAGGCACTGAATACAAATCGTCAACAATACATCAGCCGAGAGAATTTCCCAACGCTCTGTCACCGTGAAACTAGAACGTGAAGAAAGCTTTTTATTCACATACTAAAATCCCTATGAAACAATTGTCGTGCCTCGTTCATTCCGCGGGCACGCCAGCAAGGTTGGAGGTATTGTTGAAAGCACCGGCCACCGTGACACTCCCAGCGAGTCGTTGGTTAATCACTTCACGTTTTGTACTGACCGCAAAAAAAAATCGGGCACCTTGCAGAGCAAGGCCATGCGCTTGTCTTAGTTTCCATCGCTCAATTTAAATAATTACGCCAACAATGCACACGGTCTCGTTAGAACGCAGGGCTTAAACAATCGCGACACAATTTTTATGAAGGCAAACTGGGTATCGCAAACGAAAGGATGCAACGGCGATGAGCCTTAGCATCGCGGCCAAATGTCAAGTCGGTGTATTCGCTGTGAACTTTGCGTCTCACCTGTCTGTTGCTACGTGCAGTCAATTCAATCGGAGGTTTGTTATGTTACAACTTATAGATTTCTGAAAGGAAAGAACCGGTGACTGTTACGGCAAGTGTTGCTCAACCAGACTCCGCGCGACGCTGTTAAACGTACCCAATGATCATAAACCGAATCAAGGTTATTCATTATGAATCACGTGGCTAATGAGTGTTATCGTTTCCCTCTTTCACGAGGATAATCTGGTCAGATATCTTATTTACAGGTAGCTAAAATTGATGTTGAACTTTGTTGAATATTAGGGAAAGAAAATGTCTGCAGTGACCTATTGTAGTAATATCATTAGTTCGAGTGCGGCACAATCGAAACCGATTAAACCGTCGTAGAACGCAGCATTGCAAGCGGCCAGGCGTTAGCACACGGCGCGGTGCCGCCCTCGCCGCTCTATGATCTAGTACAGGTTCGGTGCATAGCTTAGCACAATTACAAAGCGGGTTAGGCTCGTGTTTTATCGAAGGCGAAATCGAGTTGGGTGACCGTGCCTTTCACGGAGCCCGGCCACGCCTACCGGACACCACAGGCGACTTTGCCTTCACTGTCCTAATAGTTCCATGTCTAGTTCGGCCATTATTCTGTTCGGTATAGTTCAGACGCTTTCGTTCCAATTAAGCTAGCACCATTTTGTAACAATAGCTATTTTGTCACCCACAGCGACCGCACTAGCTGACATCTTCGTTGTTTCCAATAAACAGCATTACAAATAATAAAGATAGTATGAATATAATTTCGTGACTGCGGCAAGAAGATTACGTTGCTGAGCTCGTGCCAATTGAAATTGAAAAAATTATCCGATCATTGTTTCAAAACTCTCGAAGATTTCTATGTCGTTAGCGGTTGCAAACTAGGCTAATGAACATTTCTCCGGGGAGGTTACACAGCCGCTGTAGAACAATGAAGCTCCGGTCTGATATTTACTGAACAATACGTAAATAGAGTCAAATTAAGCACGATACTTGTATTTTTTCGGATTTAGGCGTCGCGGCCTTCCTGTCTCGCGGCGGGCGTAAATTCACCATTCAATTTCCAATTAAACGCTTGATTCTCAATGCCAGCTGGGTCGGAGGTGGTCGCTCTACAAACTTAATAAAAGGCGGGTGGTGGCGCGCGGCTCGCCAGTGCCCGAAACAGCCACTGGCCGCGCTTTTGTCTCCTTCGGTCCTTTCACTTTGCGCGCTCATGTACCACTACGTAGCGTTCTACACGATTAACAAAGAAAGCCCGACTTAGATAAGTTTATGGATTAACGTGTTGTGTTCAAGTGATGTTTATGTTGTATGTGCAATTTGACTAAGAAGTGATGTTTTCCAAACTTTCAGATGGTGAGAGGGGCGGCCCTAGCGCTGGTGCTGGCGCTGACATGGGCGTGCTCGCGTGCCAGCGTGCTCGTGCCGACATACGTGCTGCCGCCTGACTCGTTCGTGCGCGACCAGCGCAGCCTCGGCGCGGCGCCACAAGACAGCGCTCACGCCGAGTCGCAGAGAACAATCAAACGACTCGTCGGCGGACACCTCAAGATAAAACCCGACAAAGAATATGGCACCGCTAAGAATTCCTTACACTACAACGAGAAAAGCGCGAGTGGTAAATTCGTAGGCGTGATCGCACCGGACCAGTCAGGCGGCAACGTAGGCTGGAATCAAGGGATATGGGATGACGGCATGCTCATGTCCAGCGCCGGCGAAGGAAAAGACGGTCCGAAGACAAAGGAGGTCGATGAAGATAAAAAGACACTAGCAGATCAGGTGGCCGAAGGAAAATATGGTCTCATTCAAAATGAAATGTTCGCCAAAGCTCCTAAACGACCTGGAATAGTAAGCTACGAGCCAAACGCGGAGACTCGATCAAAAGATAACCTTCAAAGTCTCGGTGGACTCAAGAAAGATGAGATTTGGCTCGCAGAGGATCACCTACTAGTTATAAAAGGGGGATCTTTCCCTGAGCGTTCTCAAGAGACTGAAGGTAGACCATGGCCACCAATCGACAACTATGAAGCGCCTAACAGGCAAGTAAAGCTACCACAGAAACCCAAAGTGCCACCGCCCTTTCCGGTACGACTCTCCGACAACGGACCGCTCGTTTTCCTCACGCCAAACGGCAGTGTCCCTGCGTCCCTTTTCCCTTCCTTCTTTACAGGAGAGGGCGAAGGCCCTCTTCCTCCTCCGCCATTCCTCTTTCCGTCGGGAGCGCCCTACCCCTCGAGTGATAATCAGGGAAACGCTACTTCCGGGGGACCGCCGCAGCCAGGTCCTCCGTTCCCATTCCTACCCGGGAATGCGAACGAGGGCGCATTCCCTTTCCTCCCATCCATGAACGGCTCTTTTCCAGAAGGCTTTCCACCGGGCGCAGTGTTTCTACCACCACCGAGCAACCAGTCAGACCTATACGACGAAGACGACCCTTCGATCTACTATCCGCCGCCCTACAATTTTTCCTACCGCGCTGACTACAACAATAAAGTACCTGCGGGCCCACTAGTACCTGGAATTGTACTACCGCCTCCACCAGATTTTTTTGCTCCATTGGAGGAGAGCACGACGGAGGCTGCGAAGACTACTACCGCTAGGCCGTCCCCGGCATACACAAGGACAAAGACGACCCAGAGGCCGACGACCAAGCACACAGTACAGCGTACGAAGTACAAGACGCGACCTACCACGACTGAAGTGCCAACAACCACTGAAATACCAACAACGATAACGACACCGCGACCAGTCGAGATCGTGACTACCATTAAACCAAGGAAGCCGCAACGCATACCATCGAGACATCCTGTAAGGGTTCATAACTTGCCAGACGAAAATACAACAAGGCCGAAAACAGAGAAACCTGTTTATAAGACACGAACGAAGCTTACATCCAAGCCTCTCTCCGTGTCTGTAATTTACGATTATCCAGAACCACAAGTATACGACAACAAAGTACCGACGACATCAGAGAAGCCGTACATAATATACGACGTACCACAGAGACCTACAGTCACCACGAATGATATATCTTCCACGCAAGTACCGCTGAGAGCACACTACTCAAACGTACAGAACGACGTGCCTACTACGAAACTGCAACCTGTCTACAACAACAGGAAACCAAACGATAATGCGTTTGCGTCGTATTACTTCTATGATGAGCAGCCAAAGACCTCGCCTTCCCCAGCCACGTACTTCGATGGCAGGAATTACTACAAAACGGTAACAGTCAACCAAACGCCTTACCCACAACAGCAGAATGTCAATACCCAGACCGGTTTTAACCCAGCAGTGGATATTACGTACGGAGCTATCGACCAAGCCGATGCACTATTCCTATGGCCACAA
Organism: Eugnorisma glareosa; assembly: GCA_947578425.1. NCBI lineage: Eukaryota > Metazoa > Arthropoda > Insecta > Lepidoptera > Noctuidae > Eugnorisma > Eugnorisma glareosa. The sequence continues at coordinate 8,040,565 of OX387960.1, read as the reverse complement.
AAACAGGGACCACGTACTCTGACACAGGAATACTTCAGTGTACAGAAACCTAGAACACAGCCTGTCTATGTACAACAGCAGAAACAGAGGCCAGAAGCTTTCTATCAACAAATCGCTGATATACAACAGACTATTGATTTCTTCACGACGAAGAGGCCCAAAGTACACTCCCACAGGCCGCACACACACAAACCTAAAGCTATTACTGGCAGACCAGTCTATCAGTTCAGCTACCAAACCCAACCGAGGCCGGAACAGCTGCCCTTCCGTGCACCCAAATTGGACCCGGAACCTTTCAGGCCTATGGTGAGCTACAGCAAGCCTTTCAATGTGGCAAACGACTTCAACGCTATAACTCCGTCAGTATCACCTGGTTACAATCAGCAATACCTGGTCGAAAACGTGCAAGTAACGACAGAGTCGCCGACGTCCAGCAGATATTATCCTACGACAAAAACTTACGATGAAGACTATGACGATTCTCAGTTTTCCAAGGATGTTCGCAATAAGAAAAACCGACACCAGTTTCAGATACAGAGCGACCAGCCCGCGCCTGTTCAGCATGTGTCAAGGTATCCGAACACTACGCCGAACCCAATCAGCCAGGGATACTACACAAAACAAGACGAGACATACTTCGATGACATAACAAAGAACTCGTTTGACGTGTTTGGTAAGAAGCTGGAGGACAACACTCACGACGTCAACGGATTAGCAGTGACAGCTCCGCTCGACACGGTCAGAACCCCGATAAACAACAACATAAACCTGCAATACGCCTACGAGATCGTCGAGAACCAGAGCCCTAACCCACCGTCTCTAGACAGAGATACTCTTGTTAACTACCGTCTCCCGAGGCCTACAATCAACCCAGACAGTGAGCAAATACCACCACAAGTTAACGAGGAGCTAGTACAGCAGAAGCCACCTTCACTAGAAGGCGATACGTTAGTCAATGATCGTTTTCCTCGACCGACAATAAATCCTGACAGCGAGTTCATCCCCATCGCGAACCCCGGCTACAGGACACCACAGCAGTACAGAGCGCCGACGCAGGTGCAGAGGCCTCAGTTCACGGGCGAGCAGTACGACCTGAACAGGCCGTCACTGGCGGGAGACACGGCCGTCAACTACAAGAGGCCACTGCCACCGGTTAATCCTAATTCGGAGTGGATAGGACCGGTGAACACGGCGGGCGAGGGCCGGCCAGGCTCGTTCGTCTCCTACAGGCTGCCCGGAGAGGGAGCTCACGTGTACTTCCTCACGCCGCAAGCCGCGGCGCAGGCGGCGCGCGACAGGTACCGGTCGCCGGGCTACGGCCGGTGAAACCAAAGCTCTAGTCTGAACTGATAACGTCGCCCGCACGCGACGTGCCGTGTAAATAAAAGCGCAAATGTGATGTTAATGTGTCCTAAGTAGTGTAAGAGACTAGCGGGATGGACCGCGTTGCCATAATATTTAAACAGCGAGTCTAGCTTTATGTGAGACACGTTCTCAATCAGCGATGTTGTGAAAGACGGACGCTCTACCTTTGATACGTTATTTATTAAATTATTTCTAAGAGACTGTGGTGCATGCATAGTGATAGTTAATTTATTTATGTCAGTATTCAACGAACTATATGGAATGATGTGATATGTGTGCGATGATTGTGGCATTGTTATTGATTGTAATGATGGCAGCAATTGTTAATTGTATAAAATTGTTATTTAAAAAGTTGATGATGAATCAATGTGATTTTGTATTGTATTTTTAAAACAAAGAATTTGAAATAAAATAATACAAAATGTTACGAATAAATGGTGTTTCGTTGTTTCCTCTTTCCCATACGAAGTAAGGCACAAACTAAAATGTTGAAAACGCTATGAACTAAGACAAGTAATAGATTCAAGAACAGTATAACCTATTACTCAACAAAGACAACAAAATCAACTGATTGATGATGTAAAAATGTTTCAGGTCAATTTTTTACCAAACAAAGTTGTTCAAACATTGAATGATCGATAGTAAACTAAGCCAGGGGCAAAAATTGCTACCTTAGAACAATTACTCAGTAATGTGTAACATAAAAACATTTACAACTTGACCTAGCAGGTATACAAGGTCATTTGGTCACTTTCCCCTATATATTGCGCTAATAGATACTCATTACCTGCTATGAAAGTAAAATGTAAGTAAATGACTGTAATATTATTAGTCATAGAGATAAAATACAGTATTTATAGGTGGTTCTTAGTTCAATGACCGCGTATTGAGGGAGATAGCTGGACTATGAATAAATGAACCATTTCAAACACAATCTTTAACGATTGTTTACTCATTTTATGAATAACTCTTGAAAGCAAAACAAAGAATGTAACTTGCAAACACTCATGATATTTTATTTTTGGAATTTTCTCAAAATCGCAACAAAGCGAGAAAAATTGCAAAATCTTTGCTATGTAAGGTTCATCACTGATATAACTTCAGTATTCCTTATTTTTCCGTTTTTGCTTGATGGATTCGATTTCGCTTGCAGAGGTCAAATAAAGGTCGCTTCGAGTTAAATACAGATTTTTAGCAATAAGTCATACTGAAGGATGACATTGTGAATAACGCTAGAATGACGAATTCATAACATATTCAACTACTTTGTCATTGTCCTAGAAACTAACCTTGTTTTGACCAACTTATTAAGCCATTTGTTCCAAATATATCTACACAAATAAATACAATTGTAGAGTCTGTTTGTAATATCAAAATAACAGCTTATTACTGAATGCATATCACTACATAGTATAAAACAAAGTCGCTTCCCGCTGTCTGTCCCTATGTATGCTTAGATCTTTAAAATTACGCAACGGATTTTGATGCGTTTTTTTTTTAATAGATAGAGTGATTCAGGAGGAAGGTTTATATGTAAAACCTTGCACCCGTACGAAGCCGGGGCGGGTCGCTAGGGGAAATATATACGGTACTTATAACAAAAACGCATTTCTTTTTTTAATTTTTGTCTGTCTGTTTGTTCCGGCTAATCTCCAAAACGACTGGACCGATTTTGGCGGGACTTTTACAAACAGATAGCTGATGCTTTAAGGTCTATCAAAAAAATACTTAGGGTTCCGTGTAAAAAAATTCAAATTCTTGAAATTGTTAACAAAATCGGATTCTAGAAGGGTAGTAATATTTTTGTATAATAATTTCACGCGAACGAAGGTCGCGGGCAACAGCTAGCTAAAACAGAAACATTGTGGGATCTAACAATACAGGTTGTATACAAAATTAATTCTGTCCAGTCGCGCCTATTAGCCGCATCGTAGAACTTATGAATATGAAAATGATATTCATGAAATGAGTAACATGCTGAACTTGACTTGCAAAGGGGTTTAGCGTTGAATCAACAATACATAATGGTTGTGTTGTAACTATATGATGTGAGGAATAGGAAGCGGTGTAAAACTTCTATGAATTAAAATAGTTTTACGTGTATTTCTGTCTGTCAGTCTCACCACGTTCTTCTATAAAACTACGCAACACATTTGGATGCGGTTTTCTCCATTATTTGACTGTGTTGGGCCGCCAGTTTAACCGGATGCAGCTGAATACTCGTATTTTACATGGAGCGACTACCTATCTGGCCTCCACAACCCAGTTAGTACTGGGTAATACGATACCCCTTGGTTGGTTGTCAGACTTATAACGACTTTATAACGACTGGCAAAGATCTAAGAATGACAGCCGGGACCAACGTCTTAACGTGCTTAACGGAAACTCTGGGTGATCACCCATCCACGGACCAACCTAGGCAAGCACGGCTTAACCGAAAGATCGACACGAGCGGCTGTTATTAGCCACGATTTCCTCTTTTAGATTAGATTTCTTTCTGAAGGTTTACGTGTTTAATACCATAAAATTAAAATTCGTAAATTGGACTCAAGCAAAGCAAGGGAGAATCACTAGTTATAAACTAAACTGGGCACATCACACCCCTTTAAGTTTTGTGTAAATGAGTTATTTTGAACTTATAGCATAAGAAAAGCTTTACCAGTCAGTATGAGTATGCGTAAGACCGAAAGAGCGTAATTACGTGAGTGAGATAGTCGTCTACCAAGAATCGACAAAGCTCTTTCTATGCAACTTGACATGACATGTCTTGTCATTCATTTCTAACATCCCCATGCTTGCGACGATAGAAATATTTCCACCAATCTGTCATTTTTTCGATTCTTCGTCGACAAAACCCGTTTCTACGGCGGTCATGGTACGCGGGCTGGACTCATTTTACGTCGACGTGTGACGACACAAATCTAAATTTTGTATGAAACCGAATGTAGCGTACATAACACGACTCAGAACTGACATGATTACGCTCGTTTGGCTTCAGTCTGTACCGACTCGTACCAGAGTCAGTACGCCAATAAACTGAAGGGAATAGAAATTTAAAGCTTTCAGGACGGGAATCTTTCGTGTTTCACTAAATAACAATTTTAGTTAATTCAACCCCTATTGACTTAAAATAGAAGATGTTGTTTTTGTTTGTTTAGCCGTAACAGCAGAAACCAAAGTAAAGCAAACTGACCTGTGTCGGGCTCCTGCGTCTGCGGCGCGTCCTGCAGCGGCTCGGTGTAGAGGCGCAGGTACACGTCGATGGCGACGCGCGCGCAGCGGAAGTAGAAGGGGTGCGCGCGCAGCACGTCCTCCAGGCGCAGCAGCCCCACGTACGAGCGCAGCGTCATCTTGCGCATGCAGTACGAGTGGAAGTCGAACTGGTCCTCCATTATTTCCGAGAAGTGCTGTGGATGAGTTATGCGTTGTTAGCTAGCGAAACTCCGTAGAAGTGAGAGCTATCGATAAAAACTATGAGACGGTTTTTGTGGGTCAATGACCCCTGGCAGTGTAGCTACTTAATTATTAGGTAGTACACCTCCGGCTAACCCTTAGATTAGAGCCTATGCACACGGGCGGTGCGGCGTCAAGGCTTTGCTCATACAGAGGTTTTGCCACATAAACAACTAAGCGGTGCTGAACCAGCGTCGCGTAGCATTCTCCCCGCTCCCCGCCTCGTCTCGCAAGTAGCTTGTCCGGTTTGCATGCGGCATCGTGTAACACACCACGGATTTTTATATGCAGGCTGCGACACGGCGCCGCGCCGTGTGCATAGGCTCTTAGTTTACAGGTGTTAAGCCCGTAATACACATTTCAGATGTTGTTACGGCTCAATTGCATGCAAGTGACGCACGTTTCTTGCATACTTTTTTGCAAGTTTATACTGGCTTGTGTGCTTAGGGCTTGATATTACGTATTATACAATGCGCATCCACTAACGAGCACTAGGCCCGCATGGAGACTTACAGCCCAATCCCACTGACAGAGAGGAGGTCTGTGTGCCAGAAGTGAGGATGTTATGAACGTTATGCGATATAATATGCGGCATACCCTGTCAACCTCGTGCGCCTTCTTGAGGGCTTCGCCCCATTGGTGTTGCCGCTTATACGACGCCGCGGCCTCAGTCTGGAACCACATGCACTGCATCTCGTTCAGGTTCTCTGTCGCCGGTACACCTGCAATAAAGAACATTCAACTATCAACTTATGTTCAGTTAAATAATTATCAACTTTCATCTAACAAAGTTAGTGATCAACCACTTTTCCGTTCCGTTAAAAAGTGGTTAACCCCGAACTTTGCCGGCTGTACATAAGTTTTTTTTTGTTTTTTGCCCTAGACGCTATCTTTTGAAGCGCATAGCGAAAAAAGCTTGTAAAAACGTTTTGTTTTCGTGGCGATAATTCGTCGCTTTTGCGCAGCGTCTAAACTGCATATACGATCAACGCACATCTTCGATGCACCAAAGCTACATGCGGACGCTCTATTCTTCTCCCCATTCTCTCTTCCAGGCTTATGTACCATTAATATGTACCATTGTCTGATCTATCATTGTTTCATACCTTCTCAGGTGAAGTCTTATCAAAGGGATATCGTATTACCCAGTACTACCTGGGTTGTGGGGGTCAGATAGGCAGTCGCTCCTTATAAAATACTGGTATTTAGTCTGGAAGCCGAACCCAGCATAGTTGGGAAAAGGCTAGGCAGATGGGGTACCTTCTCTGGTGAACTTGGCGCACATCTCCTCCGCCCGCTTGACGTGGCCGGCCCGCAGCATGTAGCGCGCGCACTTGCTGTTCACGTAGCGGTCGGCCGTGTCCATCGCCTGCGCTTCCTCTAGCCACTGGTACGCAGACACCGGGTCGCCGGCATGCTGCAATGTAATGTTTGTTGTTTTAGTTCGTGCGGCCTATTTTTGGCCTGAGAAAAGTTTGGTCATGTTAAGAACCTTGTCATACTAAATTGTCAAGTAATAAACTAATACGACAAAGTCCAAAAGTGAGCAAGGTTTTCGTAAGTTTGTTATGCGTTCCATACATGCCCAGTTTGCTTCTTTCATGGTAGTGGGGAGAGTAGGGCGTGTGTGCAAGTACCTTTTTGAAGAACAAATAAGGTCAGTTTTTGTAAAAAAAAAATGGTAATTTCTAGTTCTAGTGTTGACCTTGTAATATGGTTTATAATGCCCTGGCACTAAGCCTAAATCCAGCGCAAGTACAGCCGTTATTTTATCATCACTACATAGTAAAAAACAAAGTCGCTTCCCGCTGTCTGTCCGTATGTATGCTTAGTTCTTTAAAACTACGCAACGGATTTTGATGCGGTTTTTTTTAATAGATAGAGTGATTCAAGACTATGGTTTATATGTATAACATTGCACCCGTGCGAAGCCGGGGCGGGTCGCTAGTTGAATATAAGTCGCGTGGACGCCGCATTTACGTTGTATTCATGCAGCGTTTACGCTGAACCCTCACTCACCCCCAAATCAGCAACTCTAGCTAATAGAAACAAACCTGTACCAACCTTGAAAATTCTTCCTTTAACAATAAACAATTCTATAAGCGTAGGCGTATGTTCGATGGCGGCATCAATATAATGCAGGGCCTTATCAGTCTGCTCTTTATGATCAAAGTGTTGCGCGGCGTAATAGTACGCCCAGAGCAAGGCGCTGGCCGGCTGCTTCGTTTCACTGGGGTCGGCGCCGAATGTGCCATTTATTGAAAGGTTCTCCAAATATTGGAGTATTAGTTTCTCTATTGTGTCCGCTTTGCTCTTGTCCTGGTATAACGATCTGGAATTGTTGAAAGACTGATTAAGGATGTGAGCAATAGTAGTATAATAGAGATAAGTCTACAATGAAAATGTAGTAACAGTACAATGGAAGAAATATCAAGCCTTTCTTTGAGGGAAAGGATCTTTTCGTTCTAATAATCTTGAAGCAAGCAAACAATAAAAGGAAGGTAAAAATTCAATTTTTTCCTCTAACTTAGCTTATATCAAGCTGCAGAATGCAAGAAATGGCATATTTCTGTCATCAATTATAGCCCTGTAAGCCGTACAATTTCCACAGAAAATTTCACAAATGTTTGCCAATACCACCCTCCTCTTCAAAAGTCAAAATAACCATGCTGCACTTTAATAAGATTAAATCAATCGCAAATTGCTCATCTAGAGTTTAAAGTAGATTACTAAATGAAACATAAACGGCAAGTTCACTAGCCATACCTGAATGACAAATGACAGCCGCCATGGCTCACGTACTCTTTAAGCACTAAGTACGGAAACTGATCCTTATTCCATAGAACATAGAGTCTTACCTGAGATCAACAAATAGCGGAGGTATTCCTTTATGCAGTCCGTGTCTGAGGTACTCATCGACTAGTTTCTCGAAGACGGGCTGCGCCAGCGCCTCCGTCAACTGCAAACGACGCGGTGCTATCGCTCGCGGGAATTCTTTCCTGGAAACGAAGTAAGGTTGGTTGTAATTAATCTTTCTTTTATTTATTTGAGACCTATTCCCAACTATTTCAACTCCTGAAAACTAGAATCAACAGTGGCGAAACGACGATGTTCGACTAAACCGTGAGAAATTGGCTTGGACCCCGTGACGAAATTAATGGAGACGTATAAGAATATAATAAGTGTCGTTCTATTAATTACCTATGTATCGTAAATATTGATCTATCTATAATTATATGAAAGAGAAAGGAGTAATTGATGCCGTGACGTCTGACAGAGGAGAATGGAATATGAAAACATGTTGCGCCGACCTCAAGTAGAATGGGACAAGGGCAGGAAGGTGGTGATGATGATGATGTCTTACTAAAAGACACACACTTTCTCTTCTCTTAACCGCACACTTCAATAAATCTACAAGAGTCAAAACTACAGTAGTTGGGAAAATGCTAGGCAGGGTTTGGCTTGCAGTCTAACCAGATACAGCTGAATACCATTATTTTACATGGAGCACAAAGTTTGACCATTACCAGTCTTAAGGCATAGGATACTGAGTACATTCCCATTGGATAACTTGCGACTATAACAGTTGGGATCCACGGGCAAAAGCTACATTGGACATGTTTCCTAAATTGACGCGAACCAAATCGCCGGTAAAATCTAGTTCTTATTATAAAATAGCAAACACAAGGCCTTGTACCACATTTAAGCACACAAACAAAACACTCCTATTTAGATCTATTACCACTATCATTATCGATCCGCCGCACATTATGTAACTAGGCCGCTAAATATATTATAACGTTATGTATTACAGATATTACGCTCCACGCATCTATATATAGCGGGCATAGGCCTGTGAATAAATAGATAGATAATATCGATATTTGATGAACATATTTATGCACTAGTACTTTGCCCGCGATTTCGGAAAAATAGTGATAGCTCCGCTAATATGCATGATATAAATATAATTGATAGCCTATAGCACCCACAAAAAATGTAGCTTTCTACCAGTGAAAACATTTTTAGAATTAGATCATTAGTTAAGGAGACTACCCCCTACAAACAAATTTTACCTCTTTATAATATCAATATAGACGGATATAATCGTGATAGACAGCAAGATGCGAGGGAGTTTGTTGCGCCATTTTTTCTCCATAGCTCAAACACTAAGAGGTGGTAAAGGACGGGAATTTTGAGGGATTGTCTTACATAATTTCGATGCTCAAAGACCTGTTTTGAGGCCTAATTTCAATAAATAACTAGATTCTATAGAAGTATTACGTGGTTTTTATTTTGGTGTGTAGCACCGAATCGCAATTTTTCCATGTTCCTATCCTTTTCCGTAACATTTTCTATAGCGAGAAATAGATCGGGAGTGCTATCGCACGCGGCAGCATGGACAATACACTCGGCAGCATGGACAATGGCGTTCGGCAGCATGGACAATGCGCTCGGCAGCACGCCGATTACAATTCCGTGCTGCTAGATGAGGCGAAACCCTAGGTTAGCGTTCACACTACAGTGACGACAGAAAATAATACGTGATATCGGAATGTTTAACTATAGTGGACGAGAATAGAATTAGTCATGCCTAAGAAAAAAGTGCGAAGCGTGCCTAGTCCATTCACAGTAAAAACTCAACTATTGCCCACTTGGTATTCCAAGCGTATTTTAACTTCATTGAACTGGCAGATCGACAGATAGAAGTACGAGTACAACATTTTAAGAAAGCTTATTCACAGAGCAATAAATATCGTGAACAACGGCGCTCTTAGATTTTTGAATGAAGCGTGCTTCTACCATTTTATTTTATTATCCAAATAGCGGGCACGCAAAACCCCTGTATCAATCAATAGGCATCAATACAAACAAGTATTGTACGAGACAAAATCTTTTAAAGCTTCGCATTTCCAAAATATATACTATCAAAGTTGTGCTGATGCGGACACAGACAGACCGCGAATGTGCAACACCTATTTCTCGAAAATTGAGATTATGAAATGATCTACATTTCTAAGGATTAACGTAATATTGAAGGAACTACTATCAGTTATCGATTATTATTAGTTCCCGCTAATATCGTCAATTGCGATTATCTTCAAATATTGGCCTATTATCTAAATATCACCAATAAACTTTTGGTCCAATTGGGAATTATAATTAGCTTGAATGATGGGTTCATGCTTTCGCCTTTCTGGGACGATGTAAGTTTGGATGGATGTTTGTTATTCAATCACGCCAGAAGGGCTGAACGGTTCTGGTTGAAATTTGGCACAGAGATAGTCTGGAATCGCACACAGTATACTTTTTATCCCGGTAGTACTATCCCGTGGGACAATAACCCAACTCGATGCGGGCTAAGCCGCAGTCATCAGCTAGTCTTTTATAAAAACAATGACCCTAAAGCATTCCCATAGCTGGGGTACAGACCTCCACCCTTTTAGAGGGCCCACCAAGCTGGCCCAGTGCAGGTTGTTGCCAAAATAATACAAATAATCCTATTTGGTACTTACTTATATACATCAAAGAAGGCCACTTTTTCATCAGGATTCGTAAGTTGTTTAGCTTCTATAAGTTTTTCATAATACATCACATTCTCAGGATTTCTCTTCAACAAGTCTTCGTAAACGGCTTCTGCTTCCTTAAACCTGAAAAATAAAGTATTTTTTTACAATAACGACGAACAAAGTAGAACCTTTACTTATTCTATTATGCTTGCTATTTGAAGTTAAAGCAACCACAAGTAGCCCATTATTTCATAACTAGAAACCCGCCCCGGCTTCGCACGGGTGCAATGTTATACAAAATCACCTTCCTCTTGAATCACTCTATCTATTGCTGAAAGCTGCATTAAAATCCGTTGCGTAGTTTAAAAGATCAAAGCTTACAAACAGCGGGAGCGACTTTGTTATAGACTATGTAAAGATACTGCAGGATCCCAGGTTTGATTGTCTGTACTTTGAGGTAAGTTTTGGTGCATACTGCAAGAAAATCTAGTGGGAAACAGCAGGATACAGGCAGCTATCAGTTGTCTCAACTACCTGCCTGTTAATTAATAAATTAAAATAAAAACTGGCTAAAAAGGCGGGAGTTGTTCTAGCAGAACACACGCTACAAATGCAACAAGTAAATTGTTGGTACCAACAATGGGCGTAACCAGAATCTTATTGGTTTTTGGAGTATTTGGACATAGAAATACGAGATTGATGATTATGACAACATTGTCAAGCGCAACAGCTGTTTTTCAACTGTTTTATTTTTAATAGTATGACAAATTCCAACTAACCTTTTCAATTTTAAATAATATTCTCCAGAGGTTTCCTTAATGGATAACTTATCAAGTATTTGAGCTGAGAACTTGTGCAGATGCTGCAATGCCCTCTCATACTGTCCAGACTCTGCCAGCACCATATTCTGGTAGAGGAGCAGTTCTGAATGCTCATAGTCATAAGGCCCCTTCATCTGGTTGGTGCGGAAAGCATCCAGGATGCTGTTGGCCATCTCATAGTCACCAAGGAGATGATAACTCATGGCAAAACCAATCCAAGATGCTCTCTGTGTCGGTCTGAGCATGAACAGCTGGTAACGAGTATCCTGGAAATAAGTTGAGTATGAGTCAGTTTATCTCATTCGTTTCCTAATCGTTCTGGCTAAGGACATAAGGACTTTTCAATATTAGACACATTTCATACAAGCAAGCTTAGATTTTCTTTAGGTGTCGATTTTGCGTGCTTAGAAATATCAAAGATAACATAGAAGAGCACAAGGCGTCAACCGCTTTTAATTTAGTGTCTTACACAGAATGCTGAATATGAATGAATATACACCCACCCCACAGCACCCATCATAATCTGTTTAAAAGATATCATCATATCAGTCTCCTGTTAAGATCCTGTGCTGAACATAAGCCTCCATCTGATCTGCTATTCCGCATTGGTAATCAAGAGGGCAGTTATTTTTTTACTTTCTTTTGAAACATATACAGACAAAGACATACAATATTGATAAATATGGGGCAAGTTGCGGCCAAACACAACCCAATTGAGTATAAAAAAATGCAAAAGTGCCCTCATATTCATATTCATTTTATTTTGCGTTCCATATGTATAAAAGGCCTATAATTAAAGCCTAATTGAATAAAAAAAATGAATAAAAGCCTTTTGTAACTAAGAACAATTTATGGACCCTGTTAGGGCACAACAAATGTACAATATTAAAATAAAATATTAAGTAGTTAATTACCACCTCTCGATTACCACGGCAGTATTATCAATAGTTGTGGTATAGTGAGAAAATTATCCAATTATTTCAAAATTTTAAGACTATTTTTAAATTACCCACAACTGAGTTTTTTTTTTTTCGTAATGGCAAATTTGTTAAAATTAGCTGTAGGTCAAATTCCCCTGACAATAACAATGAAGCCAAAGTAATGTCTTATAATAGAGCCACCACATATAAAGGCCATGTTTAGTAAACAACTTCTGATGTCAACTAAAGAGTTTGCATCTAGAACAACAATAACTAAATGACATAATGATATCTGCAACTGTGACATCAGAATTCAAAGCATTTTGATATATTGAGTGCCCGACATGTTTTAAGAATCATCAATTTTAATTTTATGCTAGTTACATTTCATTTGTAAGGGTGTTTTTTATTTACCCCTTCCATTGAAGGAAGAACTTTGTTTAATAAACTAACTATAAACATTAAATGAATTATTTTATTAATATATAAATTATAAACTAATTTATTACTAATTTATTTTTTTAAGAAAAAAAAAATAGCCTCTATTATGCAATTTTTTTTTCTCATTGCAGATTTTCCTTGCATACCTGTCTGTTAATTATCACTTTGCCGATCTGCACATGTAACACGTACCTGAGCCAATTAGTACCTAGGGATCGAAACTGTGTCTCCTTAACACAGGCTATTTTGTAGCCTAGCTAGGAGAACAGATCTTCACCAACCGTATTGTAGACTACAATTTATTCTGTGCTACCTGTTATTATTTTAAGTAAAACATTGTGAATCTACAATCTGTTATTTTTTTAAATAAATTTTCATTATTAAAAAATAATAATTATTATTAAATTAGCAGCAAGCTACAAGGATACAATATTATTCGTTTTTTTAAACCCCAAAATAAAAAAAACTTAAAGGAAACAATGGTAACTCTGAACTAGTTCCAATGCATTAACATATTCATTGTGGCCATAAATCAATATACCAATTTATAAGAAATCAAATTAAAACACTTTGACTCACTTTGTACCCTTCCAAATCACGCATCTGAATTTGTAACAGTGACAAATCCCGTAGAATCTGAATGTTTTCCTTCTCCCACTTGAGGGCATTACGGTAACATTTGATGGCCTCATCATACTTCTTGTCTGAACGCTGCAGCAGACCGTAAACATGCCAACAGACAGGAGACTTGAGGTCATTGCGAAGTCCTCTGCGCACATACTCATAAGCTTCATCTTTGCGACCCAGGCAATTGAGAGTCAATCCTTTCATAGCCAATGTTTCTGAAAAATAAACATTTCATCAATACATTCATTTATTATGGTCAACATGAGGAATTTCCATTTTACTTTTATCCTTTTATTTCAGTTTCAAGCAATCCCTTTTTATGATTATAGTTCTGAATGAATGCAATCTTTCAAGGAATATTTCTAACAATTCCAAAAAGGGTAAACATTGACACAGGCCTATATTTTGAAAACAATTTTACAACTTCATAACTTCAGTAGAGAGAATATAGGTGATATTTACCAAAGATAGTGCTTTACTTCTGTGAGAATTTTAAATACATAACCCATATATTTTTTACATAGATTTTATATGAACAAAGTTTGTATTTATCATTCAATGTTTTGTGACATTTTTTGCCTTGATTTTATGGTATTAAAACTTACCTCCATGCTCCTGAAATTTAGGATTAGACAGTATCTGCTTGGCAAATTTCAACCCATTTTTATATTGTTTATGTTCGTAACAGCGCTGAAAGATAACAATACATGTATCATTAAGTGTTTAACCTCTATTATTAGATGCACCTAAAAGGGTGCTAGCCTAGTACATTTAGTACTAGAGTATATTAGTGCTAATATGATTCACAGCCTCATATTACCACTGTAAATATTTTCATACAAGTTTCGGCATCACGAAAGAGCTTAAAAATACTCCAGATGTGATTTGCATTATTTTATAAATTGGAGATAATCGCCAAGAATGACAAGCAGCACCAAACCGAATTGTATGTTTACAATCGTACTTACCAAAATTCTTTTGAAAAGCGCATTTTCTTTAGGTGGCAAAGGATTACTGGGTGGCATTTTGTTCTAATAAAATGAAGTATCTTTTTATTATTTCACTAATAAATTGAAATATTTCTAAAAACCTCGTGGCTATAAACCAAAGAAGTCGATGAAGGATTGCTGTCTATGGGCAACAAGAGCTGGTCACGTGACCAAATTGCCAGTACAACAGATAACAATATTAAACTTTTTTTTTTGTCTAGTATAATTTTTATTTCAATGTCTAACCTTTGGTTGTGTAACAATATGCTGAAACCTGAATTGTACAAAAAAACCCAACAGTTTCACTACAGAGCATCATATCTCGGTGTTTCTACCGATTCAGTTTGAGGTGATTTAAAAGTGCATTTATGAAATGACCTATAGATTATTCAAGAAATGATATAGATCATTGAAGAAATGTGTTCAATTTTTCGAGTATGACTATGATTACAACAGCTATTCAGATTAAAAACAGTCATTGTGATTTATCTCTTAACATGGTTTTCGTAAAAGTCAAGGCAGCTCATTTCATGTTAAAAAATTGCACTCCCACAAAACTAGATTTTATGCAAAACGTCTTTCACAAAAGAATTCAAAAACAAAACTTGCCATGGTGCATGGCAAAAGCAAGTCAACAAATCAAGTCAACTGTGATTGTCTAAAGTCAACTTACGTAGAAGGCTGTCAATGTCAAACTATTTTTAATTTGTTGAAGAAAAGATCAACGAATTGTAAATTAAATTAACCGTAAATCAAATTTAATATAATTCCGTTCATTTAAACTCTATACTGTAGTAACATGGGCATAGAAAACATGCGTCGCTGGCCAATGTACATCGTATTTGCCGTCTGCATTTTATTGTTTCTTTCACTAATCAATAGTTGGAGTGCGGAAATTGAGTTACGAAACAAAGTTTCGGAGATAAGTACACAACTGCAGGAGTGCTCCAAGCAACAGACATCATGCATGGAGGAATCTTTAAATTTACTTGAACAGCGCGACGGATACGTTATGAAGGTGAATGAATTAGATAAACAAAAATCTAGATTAGTCGACGATGTTGATGACTACAAAAGTAAACTTTTAAAATCGGAAGGTCTCGTGAACCACACGAAAGTAGACGTGGACCTTTGCAAGACAGAGTTACAGTCACTGAAGAACCTGCAAGTAAGTAAGACTGCAATAGTTGAAACATTGAGATTAGAGAAAGATACTCTGACAACTCAGTTGGCGGAGAGGAAGCAGAAGATTGAAGACTTGGAGAAAGAGATTGAGAAGCTTAAGTTGGCACTGACAACAAAACCATCAAATCCGTCAGCAGTCCCTAAAGTGACGCCTGCTGCTCAACCGCCGAAGATGAGCCCAGCCTTAAGTGCCCATAACCCTATAAACGAACCAGTATTAGAGAATAATGATGCTAAGGAAGAGATAGAGGACACAAATGCCTTGAACGACGGTAATGATTTTGATCCTCAATTACAATAAGTATAAGATGATAGCTCATAATTTGGTGACCTGCTGGTGTGATATTATTACCAAGTAGAGGACAAAGTATGAGGCTGAGAGTAGAAAGGCGGTAAGCTAAATAGTGTACATAACAACTTGAGTAACTAAAGTAAAATTGAACTTTCTATGAAACTCGGCTAAGTTTTTTCATTAAAACTTGTAATTATCTAACAACTATAAAAATGAATTGTAAATTGCACAATTTGATGAAAAAAAAGAAGTTTTTGCAATTGGAGCCTTTGCTAGCGTAACTCACTACCATCCATTTATGTCCCAAATACACAGGATGGATGAAAAGCTACAGATCAAAGTATTGCTCCTTATCTGTAATCAATGTATGTCATTCCAGTGAGAGGATCAATAAATAACATGTATTTAAGGTGGATGCGCAAGGGTAACCCGCGAAATTTAAATTTTCTTACGTTTATTGCAATTTGCAGGTCAGTGTCAGGTTGTATGTTGATGAAAATATGAATCGCGCCAGTAACACGTATGGAGTTACAGAATTATAATCATACAAATCATCAATACAGCTCTCCAAGTTCGTATAATCACATTCAATAGATAGCTATTCATTATTTCATGCAAAAGTCACTTTTTGAGATTATATGAACTTGGAGGGTTGTATTGATGATTTGAATGATTATAATTCTGAAACTCCATATGGGTTATTAGCGTGATCCATATTTTTTTCAACATACAATCTGACACTGACCTGCAAATTGCAATAAACGTAAGAAAATTTAAATTTCGCGGGCTACCCTTGAGCATCCACCTTAAGCAATTAAGCCTATGCTTACAATTAAATTATGATAAATTCTTGTTTGATAAACAGGGAAAAAATATTCTGCACTAAATTGGCCTGATATGATAATGCTATCATTTTATTTGAATCCTCTCCAACCTATTAGTTTTTATCTAAATAAACATGTCCACAAATCATACTCACTATTCCACAAAATGTTTAATTTGTAAGTTTCAATTTTTTGTATAACTTTAGAACAATTAAAATAGATGCCATGCCATTCTAATAGAATGAAAATGAGGGGTTACTAACTAGAATCATTGGTTTTATATTCTAAAGTAAGGTATAGTTCAATATTCATGTTTGTAATTTAGTCTTTGGGATGCTGGGACTGAATAGAGTCTGTTGTAACTTGCAATATGTGGTATTATGCCTTTTGGTGTTCTAGAAATACATAATCTCCCGTAAGTGCATTTACTAAAACTACTGGTGTTAGGTACTATATACCTTTCTACTGTCAAAGTTCCAAGCATGCATTTGTTTTTATTTTATTTTTTATGAAATACTATTAATCTTTATGAAATAAGGAAGAGCTTGATTAAAATGCAATGCAAATTTAATGTGCAATTTCAGGTAATGCCATTAGCCATAATTCATACTCTGTTAGCAATAATTTTAGATAATATTTCATGAATCACAAGTATTGTTAGTACGGATATTGGTATTAAGTAGTTAGTAAAAGCCATGATGGTGCCAGAAATGAGTATTTAGATCTGAGAAGTGTAATTTTTTTAATTATTTTGCTCAATTTTCGAATTTGAATCCCATTTTCTTGACTTTTTAAAATTACTATTCATAAATTTGATCCTGTTATCCATTCTTAAAAGACAAAATATGTAATATTAGAATAGGTAAGAAATATCGAAATGTTAATGAAAAATGTTTGAATTACGTCGTCATCCTGTTATTTTCGTATGATAATTATTATTATGAGTAATGTTAGAACTGTATTGTTTCGTATTTGTCTTTTATATAGTTGAGGAATAAATTGTATAGATTTTTCCTTTTTTATTCGTTTTCTTGCATCTACTTACATCAATTGAGTATGCATAACTGGACAACCCAATCGAATAGTTAATGAAGTTAGCGCATATAAAGATAAGAAAAAATTGTATTAGTTTCGCCTCAACATTTCTACTTACTGCCTGAGATTTATGGTTCATTTTTCAGTGCTCCATTTTAAGGCAACACAGTTACCATACATAAACTCAAGCCTTTTTCCAATGGTGGTTAGCAGAAACTACAGACAGCACCGGTTGCTACGATCCTGCAATGAGTCTCAACAGTCAAGGAGAAGTGTCCGACACTGTAACCGCAGCCGTACGCCATCGTAATCAAATTGAACTATACATCGCACCGCTAGCGCACACCGGGGACGGCAGGGCAGAGAATTTTTATCTGTAGTAACGTTAATTCGTACGTAGCTAGTGGTAACAAGATACAGATTTCAATGTTTAGAGTTCGACCCTGAGGCATCAAAAGGTATTTCCTTTTGCGGCATTGAAAAGTGCGCTAGAGGATGCCGCGGCGGCATGTTGCAACGGCAAGCTGAGGGACGTCAAGGCATGCGACGGTATGCGCTGGAGTCCGCTAACATAACTTCGCGGGGTGTGGAAGTGCAAGCGAGGGGCACGTAGGGAAACCCCCTGCCTGCCGTCACAGGTGTGCGCTAGCTAGAGAAAAAATACATAACCGACTTAAACAAAAACACTAAATCAATCAAACAAAGATCAAGCTTCGAAGTCGGTTTGTCAACGTTTGTTGGATTGATTTTATTTTTTTGTCACCGACTTCTGAAGCTTGACCTTTGTTTGATTGATTTGGTGTTTTTGTCACCGGCTTCTAAAGCTAAACTTATTTTTCACTTTTTTTGTTTTGGTTTGTTATTTTTTTATTGTTTTTTTTTTATAAATACGTCGATTATGTATTTTTTGCAAAAAAGTTTTTATTTATTTTTCCATTTTTAGTTGTTCCCATGTCGCCATGAATTTATTTTACATTATTAACGATATATGTCATGGTAATAGGTTTAACCCCAATTAATGGAACCTAAATATATATTATTATATAGGGTGTAACAAGACCCTTAACGAAGCTGAAGGGCACTTGTTCTCCCCGTCATTGCGATAATTTTTTTGTTCTAGACCATACCATTCTAGTTACGCAGATATTGGGGGGTCAAAGCTCAACCTTTTTCACAAGTTTTTTTTAAAAGCTTGTTTTTAATGTAAAATTGTTACTTTAAACATCTCCACGACCCCCGTACTATTCAATCCATCCATCAGCACATTTTTTTGAGTCCGTTACATTGAGTCCTACCTACCGTAAAACGTGATTTTTCACCCCAAAAAAAAAAGTCGTTTCCCAGCAATATTTTTTGCGTGAAGTTGCTTAGTTTGATGTACATGTATAATTGTTAGTTGACGGCGTCGTTAGGGGTCTTGTTACACCCTGTATAATTATACATTAATTAATGATACCTAAAGTTTTCATTACCAGTATTTATCTTTAAATTACGCCGTAAGGTTCCGAATAATTGACTAATATTTACAAAGCGCATGCAACATGCTGTTCTTCGAGACGCCGCTCTTCAGCTTAAAAGCAACTTTATTACACTAGGTTTCCACGCCGCGGCTACGCCCGCGTTTAATTACGCGTCTAAATAACAACAACAGTTCTTTTCGGTTAAAATGATTATTAAAATGATTAATACCTACTTCTAGTTTCTAGCACTCACTCAGAGTAATCAACTGTCGATATCGACGAGTCGCATTATCTATACATTATTCTAGAACAAGAAATCCTAACCTAACTCCTAACCGTTAAAGAGTTTACCTTCCTTCATCAGCTCAGCGTCATTAGATGGTGATAACCATATATATTTTTTTATTTTTTTGAAGGGACCACTCGCAGCGCAACAACTCTCTGAGGTTGATGCTGCTTAACCGGACTATGGTGATAACCATACGCAAACGTCGTAATAGCTTTAGAAATTATTTTTTACTAATTTTTATGTCGTGGCTATTGTGTTGTGTATAAATTCAGCTGCATCCGGTAAGACTGGAAGCCGACCACAAAATAATTGGGAAAATGATGCAGATGATGAACAATAAATACATGTCATAGTAAAGGGCTTATCCCCAATAAATGGAAATCTGGGTATTGTACACATCTGCGTACCCCCTCAGAGCATACAGGCGTGATGTTACGTCATAATGTTGTTTAAACAATAAACATCCAAGCGATTGCAGCAATCACGACAAATTTGCCGTCTATTTTTGAAGAGTTCCATAGTATATCTCCGAAGATCAGCATCAGATCTTCACCAAATCTAAATGGGACCACCTCAGAAGTATAATCTTTTAAATAAAAAAGAATTTTGAGAATCGGTCCACAAATAAGTGAGAAATCGGGTAACATAAAAGAAAAAACATACACACGACCATAATAACCTCCTCCTATTTTGAAGTCGGTTAATAAAATGCACTGAACTGCCGTTCCCCAATGTGCGCTGGCCTTTACATTGCCTAAGTTTATGGTTGTCATTTACAAAGTTTACGGTCGTCGATCATATTGACTAAGAAACCGCACGTTTTTTGTAAAAAAAATAATGCTTTTCCATAAACAACGTCTCTAAGCCATAGCATAATAATTGTTTTACATACAGTCGCTATCAGATATATCGTAGCGGGCGAGGTACTCAAATATTTCGGAGCAGCATTACTTTTCAAAAAATTCGGAACACATAGAGGTAAAAATATCAGAAAGCACAGAACTTCGACAGACGATCGAGAGATCAGATGATCTTAAAGATCGGAACATTTATGGAAAATATACCATAAAAGTCTGTATCACACAGTTTAAATTCGTTAAAATATTGACTTTTTAGTTGTCAAAAATGATTTTGACAAAATACTGTGGATTACATTATTAGCTAAGTTCCGAATTTATTGAAAAGTCGCTGCTCTTATATTTATGTCAAATTGCATGTTCTGATGTTATTTATTGCCCACATCTAGTTACGAATTTATTGAAAAATAATGCTGCTTCGAAATATTTGAGTACCTCGCCCGCTACGTTATATCTGATGGCGACTGACTTGCGACATAAGTGGAGGACGCGTGCCTGTCGTGCCTACCCTATGGGGAAAGCAAGCGTGATAGCGCAATTAAACTCGGTCATTTGCCCGTATTCGGATGGCTTGACTGGAATTCAGGCACCCGATGCATTTATTTTTTACACTAGTCATCGATCGCAATGGAATAAAAGCTTACAATTGGGAAAAAACAAACGGTGAAGCCATTCGAATTTGTCCGACGACGGACGGAGGTACTCGTCCACGTTCATTTACGAGTGTAAACAACAAAGTGGTCGTTTGCCCGAATTCCTTGCAATCGAATACAGGCTAACGACCATGCATGTGTAATTATTGCGACTTGATTTTGCATTATTCCTTTTTTTTTTAATTTTACGTTTTTCATTCAGCAACTCAACTGCACAATTAAAATAATTTGAATTGTGGTTGCATGCGTGAAGATATTTTTCCCATCAATTATTAACCAAAGAACAAAGACAACTTGCTTCATTATTTTATAAGAATGTTAACATTAATTAGCTAGGTAGGTATAAGTACTACCAACTCCAATGTTATCTTAGCATGAGAATGTTTTTTAAATAATCATTTAAGTTTTGAAAGTGAATGTTGTTGTATTTGAGAAACTTCAGGTTAGTGGATAAAAGCCGTCGAGCCCCGCCGCAAAAACGATTTCTACATTGTGTATCCCGTAGGGTATATTATAAATGTTCTGTGATTGTGTATGAACCATCGCAGCAAAGTAGGTACACCCCGTACCTACTTTCAGGCTATTCTCTTTAACTATTGGCGGTCCGCTAATAGCGGAATATGGGTGTACTAAAAACCTATGCCTAGCGTTTTGGGGAATACCGGCTTGATAATTAGAGATGGGGTTAAGTATGGTGTCGGACGTAAAGAATAGCACCATCCCATATCTTCCCGTGGGTGTCGTAAGAGGCGACTAAGGGACTTACCAGAGAATGGACAGCAGCGTTTTCTGTGTTTTTGTAACAACCGTACTGCGATCGCCAACACGCCTGCCAAGCGTGGCGATTATGGCAAAATCCCCCTTATGATGAGCGCAACACAAAGATGCCCCCTAGTACCCGGCAGCCCGTCTACCCTCGACTATGGCAGCGGTCGAGGTGATGGCGTGGCAAGGGGTGCGAAGAATCTCCGGAAGGGATCCGGCTGCCTATACCGACGACTTGACCTGGCAACATACAACACGCGTACACTCCGGACCGACGAGAAGATAACGGAGCTCGAAGAGGAATTGAGTAGGGTGTGATGGAGTGTTGTGGGATTATCTGAAGTCCGAAGAGAGGGGGAGGACACGATAATCCTGAAATCCGGCAACCTGCTCTATTTCTGAGAGGGTGACCGGCAATCCCAGGGTAGTGTTGAGTTTATCGTCCACAAGTCCCTTGTGAATTACGTGGTGAAGATCGAGAGTGAGTCGAACAGGGTGGCGTACCTTATACTCAGAATTCCTCAAGGTATTTGCTGAAGGTCATACAGGTCTACGCCCCGACCTCGGCACACCCCGACGACGAAGTGGAGACCATGTATGAGGATATCTCTAAAGCCATGCATGGTTTCAAAACTCACTTCACCGTTGTCATGGGGGACTTCAATGCGAAACTGGGCAAACGAGACGGGGATGAGCTGCAGGTGGGGCAATTTGGGGTTGGACTTCGGAATCACCGGGGTCACCAACTGGCTAGTTTACTGAGAAGGAGGGCCTCTATATGATGATCTTCTTCTTCAGAAAGCGTGAGCACAGGAACTGGACCTGGCAGAGCCCCGATGGTGCAACTAAAAATTAAATTGACTTCATCATGTCAACCAAGAAGCAAATGTTCAATGATGTCTCTGTGATCAATTCGGTGAAAACCGGGAGCGATCATCGCATGGTAAGAGGCATATTGAACATCAATATCAAGCTTGAACGGTCCGACTGATGAAGTCTACGCTCCGTCCAGCACAGATCAAGAAGGGCGACAATGCCCGGCTGAAGAACTATAGGCCCATCTCACTTCTAAGCCATGTCTACAAGTTGTTTTCAAGAGTCATCACGAATCGTCTCGCGCGCAGTTTTGATGATTTTCAGCCTCCCGAACAAGCCGGATTCCGAAAAGGCTTCAGCACCGTAGATCACATACATACGCTGCGGCAGGTTATACAGAAAGCCGAAGAGTATAACCTGCCACTCTGTTTAGCGTTTGTGGACTACGAGAAAACCTTCGATTCGATCGAGACTTCGGCTGTACTGCAGTCTCTCCAACGGTGCCAAATCGACTATCGGTACATCGAGGTGTTGTAGTGTTTGTACAAAAACGCCACCATGTCAGTCCGACTTCAGGACCGGACCTCGGAACCTATCCTTCTGCAGCGAGGTGTGAGACAGGGAGACGCGTCATATCTCCGAAACTGTTCACCGCTGCACTGGAGGATGTCTTCAAGGTTCTGGACTGGAGAGGGCTAGGCATCAACGTTAATGGAGAGTACATCACTCACCTTCGGTTTGCCGACGATATAGTGGTCATGGCTGAGACCATGGAGGACCTCAGTACAATGCACGATGACCTCACTAGAGCCTCCGAAAGAGTGGGTCTTAAAATGAACATGGACAAAACCAAGGTTATGTTGAATGCCCATGTAACACCCACTCCTATCAAGATCGGAGACTCTATACTCGAAGTTGTAGACGATTATGTCTACCTGGGACAAACGGTCCAGCTTGGTAGGTCTAACTTCGAGAAAGAGGTCAACCGTCGAATCCGACTCAGCTGGGCAGCGTTCGGGAAGCTGCGCGGTATTTTCTCGTCCAACTTACCGCAGTGTCTCAAGACGAAAGACTATGACCAGTGTGTGTTGCCAGTGATTACATACGGGACCGAAACGTGGTCGCTCACAATGGGCCTCATTCGAAGGCTTTAAGTCACCCGAAGGGCAATGGAGAGGGCTATGCTCGGAGTTTCCTTGCGTGATCGAATCAGAAATGAAGACATCCGCAAGAGAACAAAGGTTACCGACGTAGCCCGAAGAATTGCCAAACTGAAGTGGCAGTGGGGAGGGCACATTGCTCGCAGAACGGATGGCCGATGGGGCCGAAAAGTTCTGGAGTGGCGACCGCGAACCGGAAGACGTTGCGTTGGAAGGCCTCCCACTAGGTGGACCGATGACCTGGTGAAGGTTGCGGGGGTCCGCTGGATGCGCAGTGGACGTCTTTCGGTTGAAATGATGATGATGAATTTATAAAAAACGTATCGCCGATACCGATACGATTCACAGAAAGCTTTGTAAAGCTATGGCTTTAGAAACAAAACTACCTACTCATACGTATAATAATATATATTTATTTAGACAGATTGATAATAGATCAGAAGACAACACTTAAAATTCACAGTTACGAGATTTTTAATTCACGAAACACAACATTCTAAATTATTCGGTAACACACATGAGTTGTCTATAGCGCGAAATTCAAAAAGTATCGGTATATCGCCGATATATCGGTATCGGATGCATTCCTACTTGATGTTATGGACAGACGCCTAAGGTGGAAGCGCAAGGGTAACACGCAAAATTTAAATTTTCTTACGTTATTGCAATTTGCAGGTCAGTGTCAGGTTGGATGTTGATGAAAACATGAATCGCGCCAGTAACATGTATGGAGTTACAGAATTATAATCATTAAAAACATCAATACAAACCTCTAAGTTTATTTGACCTCATTGAATAACTATTTCATGAAAAAGTCACTAAATGGGGTTATATGAACTTGGAGGGTTGTATTAATGATTTGAATGATTAATCATTTGAATGAAATCAAACTGGAGGGTAGCCCGCGAAATTCAAATTTTCTTACGATTATTACAATAATTTGCAGTTGTAGTATACCACACAAATTCTTGTCATGAATTAGTTTTTACATTGTAACTAGAAGTCAGTTAAAGTACTCGTCAAGACGAATCATACGAGTCCAAACTCGATGAAGTTTTGTCGTTTTATAACGGTGTTCCTATGGCCACCGTCCAGCTACATCATCAGACACTGGATACCATTTAGGACCAAAGTACTCGTCAAGACGAATCATACGAGCCCAAACTCGATGGGATTGTGTCATTTTATTACGGACTACCTGTGACCACCTTCCAGCTCCATCACCAGACCCAGGGTACCATCTAGAGACAAAGTACTCGACAAGATGAATTATACGAGCCCAAACTCGATGGGATTGTGTCATTTTATTACGGACTACCTGTGACCACCTTCCAGGTCCATCATCAGACCTTGGTTACCATCTAGGACTACAGTACTTGTCAAGACAAATCAAACGAGTCCAAACTCGACGGCGTTGCGTAGTTTTATTACAGAGTTCGTATGGCCACCATCCAACTCCATCATCAGATCAGCTCCATGTCATCATAATATTGCATTGTTTCGCGATATACACATGCGTGCAAAATTTCAGCTCAATCAGAAATCGGGAAGTGTGTCTTTAACTAGCAAGTATCACGCGACGTCGCGTGATGTACATCAGAGCGCCAGCACGCGACGTCGCGTGATGTGACAATTAACGTGAGGAAAACAACCAAATTCCTGAACCGATTTCGATGAAATTTCTATGGGACCAATCGGGATTTTTCAAATCGGTTTACAAATGACTGAGTTCTGAGGTAACAAACATAAAAAAAAAAAATTACAACCGAATTGAGAACCTCCTCCTTTTTGAAGAAAGTCGGTTAATGAGTCGCGCCAGTAACACGTATGGAGTTACAGAATTATAATCATTAAGGTGGATGCTCAAGGGTAGCCCGCGATATTTAAAATTTCTTACATTTATTGCAATTTGCAGGTCAGTGTCAGGTTGTATGTTGATGAAAATATGAATCGCGCCAGTTACACGTATGGAGTTACAGAATTGTTAACATTTAAATCATCAATACAACCCTCCAAGTTCATATAATCCCATTTAATAGCAATTTCATGAAAAAGTCACTCTTTGGGATTATACGAATTTGGAGGGTTGTATTAATGATTTAAATGATTATAATTCTGTAACTCCATACGTGTTACTGGCGCGATTCATATTTTCATCCACATACAACCTGACACTGACCTGCAAATTGCAATAAACGTAAGAAATTTTAAATATCGCGGGCTACCCTTGAGCATCCACCTTAATACAACCCACCCTCCAAGTTCATATAATCCCAAAGAGTGACTTTTTGATGATTATGATTCTGTAACTCTATACGTGTTACTGGCGCGATTCATATTTTCATCAAAACATACAACCTGACTCCTGCCATAGTAGACCGCGAAATTCAAATATTCTCACGTTTTTTGAAATTTGCTGGTTAGTGTCAGCCTGTATGCTGAACAAAATATGATTTGCGGCCGTAATTAGCATGTATTTACAGAATTATAATCATCAAAAGCGTCAATACAACTCAGTTCATTTAATCCCATTGAACGACTTTTTCATGAAAAATAGTCATTCTATTCTATGGGGTTAAAATGAACTTAGAGTTGTATTGATGATTTTAATGATTATAACTCTGTAAAGTCATATTTTTAAGGCCATTTTAATCAACATACAACGTGACACAAAAAATGTAAGAAAAAAATAAATTTCGCGGGCTACTCTGGCGTTTGATAAAAGAAAGCAGTTATTATTTCTAAACAAGTTTTATTTACCTTATACATCTCTAGCATAATCAAAACAAAAATATTCCCATCGCCATTACTTCACAAGTAATGAGTTAACAACATAAAACTTAAAGTACCTAGGTAGTTAAAACTAACATCGCACAATTGGCAATCTCATTTACCATTCATTTGCCGAATTCCTTATGTCAAAATCATAATAAAATAAAGTAAATAGTCGGACTGTTTACAGTTACAGCTCATTATAGGCCCTAGTTACACCGAAACAAATCGACACTAACTCAAATCAAATTACAGCATTGAAATGTGCGCTTTATTCCGTTGAAATACAGTGATATTTCTATTTTTTTATTTCTATTGGTCTCAAGTGTTAGACTTTGGTAGTCGTTACTCGTTACAGGTAGTCAGTGGCCTGCAAGTCTGACAACCAGTCTTACCCAAGATGTATCGTACTGCCCAGTAATTGGTAGAGGTCAAACAGGCAGTCGCTCCGTGTAAAATATAATATACGGGTATACAGTTGCATCCGGTTAGACTGGAAAAAGGACAGATGATGACAGTATGTGCCATTGGATAAAACTCGTAATTCAATGCTGTGCTTGGAGTCGAGTTCTTGTTGAGTAGCTAAGGTGTGCGACTACTAAAATGGGCACATAAAACTAGTAATTACATTAGCATGATTGGTTTAACTAATTTCATCATTTAATGAGATTACTTGACGATACTATTGTTCTTAGGAACACTTGGCGTATTTGTACAAATATTAGCGGTATTCCGTTCTTACAAAATGAACTTGAACTTTACAACAATAGAACATATTTTATATTGCCCAAATAGCACTTGAAGAAACACGCCAAATGCAGCCAGCATTACATAAATCGAGCCAGTGTAAAATCAAATTAACAAAATGATTTCGAAACTATAAAAATCGCATTCATTTCATTTACATTTACACCTTTCCAAAACGACGAGGCCCAGATAAAATATTTCATGACTCATAACAAGAACAAGATTGAGTCACAATTTTATTTTAAGTTCTAGTACTAAGCTAACATTCGTAATATTATAGTTAAACTATTCCTAATGAATACAAGCTACAAGTCGGTGGTAAAGCGAATAGTGGAATTGACAGAGATCGAATTAAAGGCAAAAGAAACGTCAATTAAGATAGCTAAACTGATAAAGTTGTCAATCAAGACCATTTCTATATTATACACTACGCGCTCAAAATTTTGGCAGTCACGGTCATTACAAAGTGCCAGCAGGATGGACAATATAGAACAAAGTCTCATGTTGTCTCGCTCCCGCGTTCGGTGACCGCAGCTGCCATAAATAACTATAGTAACTGTTTAGTTATTTGTGACATGTTACTTTTAGGAAGAAAATGGTGTCAATGAAATCTACCATCTCTAAATAAAGCACAGAAATATTAAAAATCAAAACCGACGGTTTCCTATTTTACATTAGAGATAAAAAGAAAAACAGAAATTCATTACTATGTAACTTCGCATGTCTGAATTCATTGAGAATGCTAAGAAATAGTAGCATATAAGTAGTAATGAATTTTCAAAACACTAAGCAGACTTTTGTTGCTTTCGAAGTTAAAAACAACGTATCATTTATAAAAACCTTGAGGCTTTATTTTATAGGCCGAAAATTACAGGATTCTTAAGATCATAATAATTATGAACTATGAAAGAAAAAGTCAGCATAATAGTATCAAGTTTTTGCCCCCTGGGGTACTTTTTTTAAACAAGTAAAAACTGTCACCATTTATGCATTGACTTACTTTACATTGAAACTAAAATTGGGTTAAAAACTTTGGTCAAGACTAAAGTAAAGAGTACAGCAATAAAAATATTTGTTAAAATTATTACTAGTACATAATTCATAATGTCAAGAGGTACAGTTGGTCACATTGTAAACAGTCAGTATTTTAACATACCTAAAAATAAATGCTATAACATAGAAAAATACAATATCTGCATATCACATGGTTATCAAGTAGTATAAAATTGCTTCCATTCAATGGGATTTTACATTTTACTGTCGAATTCATTTATAACTGTAGTAGTGTTAAAAGGGGAGTATATCACAACTCAAACTAGGAACATAAATATTCATTTACATAACTAACATTTGTTGTTTAAATAAAGGTTACCTATGAAATAAGAAACATCATGTAATTTCTTAAATAATGAAAAAAGTATTTACAAAATCTGTTACATGCCCATGGCATTAAAAACAATATCCCTAGTTGGCATAAAATAGAAAATTTATTTTATGCCAATTGGCAACATTGCGGGTCAACTTAATAAATTTGACAGTAAAATGAATAAATTCTAGTTCTATACTTTTTTTAGTTCCTCTTCCTTAGCAACCTCCTCAAAAGCAGCCAAAAGATTCCTTCTGCACTTACTCTCATCTGTGTACCGCAATGCCCAAATGATATACTCCCCAACATTCAAAGGGTCTTCTGAATAACTAATTTGTACTTTGCACTTTCTTTCCCACTTCATTGCATCAGTGCTTCGACTGTTCCGAGTTCTGGTAAATTCTATGTAACCATTACATTCTACTGCTAATTTTGGCAACTGAGCATTTAGTGCATCATGCGATCTGTCAGAGTCTGTACCACTAGTGGAGGGGAGACAATCACCTTGTCCCAATTCAGGGTTTGGAGGTGTGACTGACACACACTTCCTCTTCACTAAGCGTAACCCATCACCTTTGCTACTTATCTCTGAATCCTCATCTGGGAATGATCTTTTCAATGGATTGTGATCTTTATCAATATTTTTTTCTTCATCAGCGCTAGTGTTGTCAGTCTTTTGTTTCTTGTCTATGCTAATTTCGTCTTGAGGCTGGCAACCCTCAGCCCACTCTGGACTGTTGCAGTTGGACCTAAGCTGTCTCCTTTTGTGACATCTGCCTTTTGTTCTGATAATTTCTGGGGAATGGAGTGGACTAACCAGGATAGAATCATCTTTTCTGAAAATTATAAATCATTGATGAGAATATATTCTCACTACAATATGAATTTTTGCTGGAAGCGAGCAATAGAATGAGAAAATTATTTGCTTGAGTAAAAAATACACTTGACTTTTGGCAATATTTTGGTATTAAAATTAGTATGATGTCATATTTTCTACCTGGCAACCCAGGTAGAAAATATAAAAAGAAAGATTAAAGGAGATAGTTATGTATTGTGTTTTTTGGAAGTTGTGAAAATTAAGTAAACCACTGGTTTTTCACGGTTAAATTTTGTGAGCAGGATGTGGGTAGGTAGAAGGCAGGGTAGAGAAAAGAAAACCAAAGTATAGAAGCACCTATTTTAATGAACATTAGATTAATACAAACCTTTGCAGACTTTCATGCCTAGTCTGAATCTTATCTATACTTTCAACCGTAGTAAAGTCATGCCGAGAACATTGCATGTCAAATTTTAAGAAGGCTGTAACTTTTTTTCTGGTTTTGATTGTTCGGCCGAACCACTCCAGCATTGCATCATCAGATAGGTACAGTGCTAGGTTGGAACGTTCATTGTCAATCATGCGCTTGTACCATGCAGTGAAGGTCCGTGCTTGTTGGCGTTCTGAGAACTTGTTACTGGTATTATTATTGTTTTCTCGTGCATTCTTGAATCTTGATTGGGTGTTATGTTTACGAGGAGTGGTTGGTGAAGACATTTTCTGTAATAGAAAAGAGTTATGTTATCTAATGCATGCTAACTGGTCTAGCCTTTATTGGAAAATGTAACAGATGCCTGAATTAGATAATACAAGGTCAATTTATAGGTTTATTAAGTCATAAATCAAAACAATAGGTGGGGAACCAAGTTGTAGATTCGTATATGCATAACTTGCATAAAACTTTTCCACTGCTCTCCAGAATTAGTCATAATGTAGGTAAATAATAAAAAATACTCACATTTTTCAGATAGTATTTCAACAACTTGCTGTGAACTTTTTGCGTAGTTTGCTGCTTCCAGACGAAGCCCTGCAAGGCGCTTCTTGCTCTCTTCAACGTAGGCAGTTATTGACAAGTTTATTTCTAATAATTCCTTATGCAATGACGATATGTTTTGGCTGTTCAATGATATATAATCTGCAAAACACAAAATTGCAAATAAATTGTCATTCAAAAAACAATTGAAACATGACAATTTCGATATTTAAAACATAACCTACCTAAACACTTTGCTGCTTCAAATGCTAAATGTTCACGAGTTAAATCATCAGATATCGTCGAATTATTCATCTTACGTGTTACGACACCGTCAGTTACGATATATTCCGTAGGTTTATTCACAAAACTCACTCGGTCACTGTTATTAATCACAAATTCTCATTCAGGAACAAAAGCAAGCATCGTTTTCGCCAAACAAAATGGCAACCATAAACTATTTCGTTTTGACATACTCATCAACACACACTCTTGCATTTAGGAATAGCTTTATCTCATATTTCAAATTGAGCCATGTAAAGCAAAATAAAGACGACAAATATCATAATGCTATACATCATTATTTTTCGGTCTAACTCTGGAACTCTTTTCAATTCAAAACAGAATTGGTATCTATAGATAACCAGTTTTCTTTTTTAACGTACTTTGTTATTTTTTTCTTCTTTCTTCCAACTTATGGTACTTTGGTCCAAATAAGTAGTAAAAGTGACCCGTAGAGAACGCATAGATTCCGTGCCTGATAGTTTTAAAGATTTGCCAGGTACACATAAGTTACAGCCTGCTTAAGGTGGATGCGCAAGGGTAGCCCGCGAAATTTAAATTTTCTTACGTTTATTGCAATTTGCAGGTCAGTGTGAGATTGTATGTTGATGAAAATATGAATCGCGCCAGTAACGCGTATGGAGTTATAGAATTATAATCATTCCAATCATCAATACAACCCTCCAAGTTCATATAATCTCAAAAAGTGACTTTTTCATGAAATAGCTATTGAATGTGATTATATGAACTTGTAGAGCTGTATTGATGATTTGAATGATTATAATTCTGTAAAGCCATACGTGTTATTGGCGCGATTCATATTTTCATCAACATACAACTTGACACTGACCTGCAAATTGCAATAAACTTGAGAAAATTTAAATTTCGCGGGCTACCCTTGCGCTTCCACCTTAAGTTTACAAATCATTGTCACATAAATATTGTTTCTAATAGTAACAAACTACTTCACGATAATATTATATTTTTATTTGCGGTTTATCTTTACCGAGATAGGCTAATTTCTACCATAGACAAGGTATTAATTACGTGAACGATTGGATAGCTGAGGGAGCGCGCTTCTTTGGGAGTGGTAATGCGCCGAACCAATCTACTGCGTTCTTGCGATCATTGACTTCGGCCATTGGTCTATCTTTTGTCAACCAATCATCGAAAAACCAGTGAGGACCCAATGTAAGTTTACAATTTATTTTCGCTGAATATTCTCTTGTGATGGCTGTACCGGTAAATATTTGGGAATACACGAAAAATAAGACATTTCAAGTAAATGTTACAACAAAGTCTGATGAAATTACGTGAAAAGCAGCAGCCATTTTGATTACGTTGCATTCCTTGGCCTCGTAGCAGTGACGTGTTGTTTTCCCTGTGACTTCGACTTCGAAACTTTTTCCATTTGGATTTCCTTTTTACCTGTACACCAAAGGAAGACAGGTATGTAAGACAAAGGAACTTTAAGAAACACTGGATTGTTAGATAGCTGCAGACAGTAGAGTAGCTGACTGGCTGATTCGGCAATATCTAAACCTCCTGGAGCACTATCGCACAACCTTCACGTTTATCTTCAACTCAAGTCCAAGTGCGACACAATCACAAATTACTTAATAAAAAACGATGCTATTCCTCACTTTGTTGAAGTTATAAGAGCTTCAATTTTGTTCTTGTACCTTGGATTTTTAGGGTCAAAAATTTTTGATCAATGCTGATTAAAAATATCAGCTGATTTTCCTAGGTCAAATATTGACCAAAGAGTCACAGATATCAAATCCATTTATCAACAACTTTTTATTTCAAGTGTTTCGATCTTATCCCCTGAACAATGTAGGTAAACACATCAATGCTTTCCTTTTTTACAGTGACTCACAATGGAGCACGCACAGATTCAGAGCTCTGATGGGACCCAGGTGATGACCATAAACGGGCAGCAGCTGCAAGTGCTACAGATGAACAACGCTCCACATATGATACAAGGTCCTAATGGGCAACAGATTGTGGTGCATGCCGTACCTTCCAATGGCCCATCTATACAGGTATTAAGACCTATAACAAAATGACCACAGCATGTTCTAAACTCATTCTTCACACATCAATCATTTTGTTGTTTGCATGCATTTTGGTGTAAGACAATTGATTTCTGAAATAATATTTCAGTACCTACTTGGTGTTATTTTTTTGTCGTGAACAAATTATACCAACACTTATTGGTTGGTAACAAAATGAATATTGTAGTAAATTTTCCTGTGATGATTACCAATATTCTTTTTACAAGCAAATAAACCTACCTATCTTTATTTTGTAACTTATAAAAATGCTATGCAAACCTTTATGTTATTCAAACTTTAACTCCTTTTTAATTGTACATGCATCCAGATTGGGACACAACAGATCCAGGTAGTAGTATCATTCATAATTTCTCTTATTTTGAAAGCATGAATCACCCAACCCATATCATAATCTATCATAAAAATATAATCATAAAAATGTGACCATGGGAATATCTGCCGTAATGTCGAATACTTTACTTATTTATTTGTTTATCGTTTCACTGGGACACCATGTAGTGATTATACCAATCCTGCTAATAAATTAGTTTTTGCTGCTTTTCATCCATCCTATATGTGATGGGTCATGCTAGCTAATGCAGCATCCAGTGACCACTACACTTTAGTTCCATACTATACTCCATTATTCCATATTGAACCACTGTGACCCTTATCTGGCTCATTGGACAGTGGTTATAAATAAAATTGAGACTCCATAAATTATAATAACAACTAGAAAAGTTTATCAGTGAGTAGGTTTTTAACAAGTTTTTTTATTGTATTTTCAGGTAGCTACACCTGGTGGTCAGCAAATTCAACAGTTGCAGGTTGTGCCTATAAATAGCATTCAAGGTTGGTCTAACTATTAACCTAAAGTAGGCTGAAAATAGCTGTTTCTTACTATCTAGTTAGCCTTTAGTATTGTTTCAAACTGCTATCATATTTTGCTATGTACTTTTGCTTAGGAAGAATGTGAGGCTTTTACCTAGCCAGCAGTGAGTGGGTGTGGGTTGAAATGGTGATTGTGAGCACTTGCTCATGGCTGCTGTAAAAATATTAAAATTTGTGAGAGGCTGATAATGACAAAATATTAACAATAAATGAGTGTTACTCATAGCAGCTATGTTTGGACTTTGATCAATCAATAATATTTTTTATCAGTCTTGAGTATCTGCATAGAGAGTGGCACAAAATGTATTCATGATAGATTATTACCCACAAGATAATATCATGCCGGCCTGTGTATCACTGTGTAGGGCTTAAGCAGAGGTGAACCAGCCAGGGGTCTAGACCCGTTCCCAGTTGATGTAAATAGGCTTTCCCCCTGATACATGAGACTTCAACCCACTGGCGAAATGTGACTGTACTTACATTATTATAGCATAATTATACATTATTATAATTGCTATAAACCTAATACTTACTAATAATACTTCTTCTTTCACAGCTGGTGGAACCATACAGGCAATGCAGCTAGTCCAGACCGCAGATGGGCAGACATTCATATATCAGCCAGTAGCCACAAGTACCCAGCCTTCTATTGATCAACATCAGATCATACACCAACCTACCAGTAAGTTATTTGTATGTTAACAAATAAAGCTACAAGCTAAATTCTTTCATGTTCACATTTAGGACAAATTGTCATCAACAGCAGATAATTGATAAGTAAATAGTTTTTGATTAATGACAAACAGTCTTCACAAGCATAAGTCTGGTAAAACTGAGCTCTAAGACAGACAGATTGATTTATTTAGATTTATACACTTTTTTCTACACCACATAATAAGTAGGTAGCAACAGAAGTAGTAACTCTTATACTTAAAATGGCTGATCTGATTTGTACTTAATGTCTGCATTCCATAAATCAAATTGCATTGAGCTATTAACTATAACAACAATTTTTTTGTCGTATTATTTCAGTGATCAATCTGAACGGCAATTTGGTGCAAGTGGCGGGTGTTAGCAACGCAGTTCAGGCGCAGCAGATCGTCAACCAACCTAACATTGTTATGGTAAGTCACATTATGGTCAGATAACTTGGATGCTGGAAGTACAGGACTAGTCACTGTGGCTGGTTTTTATCGCCTAGGACGACTCTCTCTGCGATAAAAACCGCCACAACGACCGGTCCACTGTGGACTGGGCATCTTTCTACTATGACTTAGTTGGTTGTTAAAGAACATAGAGAAAGGACTGAGCGTTCGGTATTATGTTGTGCAGTGGATACATACCGAAAAGTACGAGAGAGAAAGCGAATTTGCGGCCAGTAGTTGTCTCTTACTACGCCTTGCAAAAGAAAAGAGACATGTGACGCGTATTCGCTTTGTCTCTTTCTAGAGAGTGGTCAGTTTTGTGAGGCTTCTGCTCAGTCCATTCTCTATGTCTATGGTAAAGAACACTTACAACCGTTTTTTTACGAACGCGAGGTCGTACGTAAATAAAAACGGGCTGTTGGATTGAAGCTCGGCTCACTACAGAGACTGGAAATTCCGTCAGTGCAATAATATTCAGACATTAATTTATCTCACGCTTAATTTTAGTGAAAACTGGCAAACATTCTTGATTTGTAGCTAACTAGGTTATAAGAACAGGATATTCTCTTCTAATATGATCATGCAATTTACAGACGTTAATTGCTTACCACTCTTAACCATCTAACCTCTCACTTCAGATGGTGAACAGTAGCAACAACAATGCAAGCACCAGCACATCAATGTCGGAGGGCGCCAGTTCTTCAGCAGCAGGGTCTGATGAGGAACCTCTTCTCTACGTCAACGCGCGGCAATACAAGCGCATCCTCAAGCGACGCGCTGCCAGAGCCAAGCTACACGAACAGGGGAAAATTCCTAAAGAGAGACCTGTAAGTGGACCTACCTTATTTTCAGGCGGTAGAACCAAAACCTAATTTAGCTCCATTTAAAATGGTTGAGTTGAATGGTGCTGATCCGTGCGTAATGTTCGTGAACGGGCGCTGTCAGTTGGGACTGGTAATCGTTTAGCTGCCCCGGTTTTTTTTCAACTACTTTGTTTTTAAATTGTTGATTAAATCTTTTACTCTGGACGCTCTTAATGTGCAGCACGGCTTTCTACATTGTTCTTACACATATTTATAATCTCAACATGAATGATGTAACCAATATCTTGTAAGAATGTTTTGATTGAAAAGAGTGTCCATGGAGTTTCTTGCCCATTCTTCTCCATAGAGATCTACGCTTTGGAATGGGCAACTACAGTACTTTCACAAGTTATTCGCGTTTATTCGCCTGTTTTTTTTTTGCAGCATTCAAAAGTGCCTGTTATGGTCAAATAAATGCTTTGAGTTTGAACGTCATATCTGATAAGTTCGAAATGCCGAGAGAAAGTTAAATCGTCGATTTATCTCAGCTGCTTTGACACGCGTTCTAGTCTTTAAAGTGGAATGTGCGTTGATTGCATGTATTTTGCAGCCCATCATCTCGTCCTACTTTGCTGCTATACATATATATATATGCTGGATGTCTGACGGTGCTCAAAGCATACTAATGTCTAATTTATTTGTTTCCTTCTTTCAGAAATATCTACACGAGTCGCGACACAGGCACGCGATGAACAGAATACGTGGTGAAGGCGGCAGATTCCATTCAGGCAGCAGAAAGTAAGTTAATAATGCCAAATATTTGCTGTTTGTTGAAATGCAATACCATGTTTGGAAACAAAGGTCATAAGAACTTTATATTTATTTGGTTGGAATGTGTTGACATTACAGGAACATGGAGAATATGGAACAAATGAGCGAGGGCCAGAAACTTTTAGAAGACATCAAACCTGACACAGTTTCAATAACAATTATTCAGGTAACTAATTGTGATTTTTAGTAAATCAAAAGAACAATTAAGTCATTTTAGTATTCCTTCCTTTATAATGCAAACCAATATTATTTTAATCATATCTAACGCCTAGCTGTATTGCTATTTTTCTGTTAGTTCAGTATGGTTGCCAATGTATTTATGGGCACATGAGATATTTCAATTTGATCAGCTTTGGGACTAGAGCCATCGTAGATGCCTATCTACGATGGCTCTGGTATTGTAGATGACTATAGGCCGCGACGATTATTTAATATTTTGACGACTGCCTACCTGTGTACCACCTAAAAAATATACTCTACTAGCTTTTGCCAGCGGTTTCGCCCACCTGTCGGTCTGAATTGATCCCACGGGAAAAATATTGCTGGTAAAAAAATATCTTCTGTCTTAAACATGACCATGACCTGATGATCATGTATGCTGATTCAGCCGTAAAATAGTAACAGGCAGACTTCGCATTTATATTCTCCTCTGGATTTTATTCCCGCATATACTTACAAGCCACTTTTTGCAGGATGACGAAGGACAAGACCAGCAGCCGACACAGTGGAGGAGACTAGCACCACAGACTATGCAGTCCACGTAGCATTCGTCTGATGAAGGCAACTAAGGAGACTATCAAATCAGTGATCTAGTGACCAACTGAAGTTCAAGTGATTGTGTCAAGAGTAATGTGAATTGGCAAAGTGGGATTATATCATGAAACTTTGGACTGCAATGTATTGTAGATGTCCTGTACCATACACTTGTATTGCAGGTTTACAAGTCAGTTTATCCATCAGTGAATGTTCAATGGGTTTCTCATTGTCAGGGTATGAGATGGAAGCCGAAGGAGTACATAACAGGTGGCGCTCTGTTGTTTCTGCCTACGCCCATGAGAAAAAGGCGTGATTTTAGATGGAATTTGTTTAATATTAGACGAAATGTGAAGCGCAATTTTATAACTACACTGCCACTTTGACCTGCCCTGCTATTGATTGTAATATCATCAAGTAATCAATTATTCTAAAAGGACTTCATAAAGGCTGATATGAATAAACTTTGTATATTAGAGGCTAGATCTTATATATAACAAGTTATTGGATTAGTATAGTGTCGTGATTATGTGGAATTTGTTATTCGTTTTGATATCAAAATTATAGTGTGTTCTGTTTTTTTTTTTATAACGTTTATAAATGTTAAATTATGTAAAATCAGCTCTTCACTTCAATTGATTCTGTCACCACTAATATTTCATTTTTATGCACTCATTTTAACACAGATTCATTATTAATTGTTCATTAATAGAAAGCCAAAGACGTTCTAAATATTTCAAAGTTTGTTGATGAAAAAAGGGTGTTCAAATGACTTCTTGTATGTATGTAAATATGTTAGTGATACTTTAGAGTTAACCGACATTTTTATAACGCAATTTAAGTACACAATAAACATGCACTTATAAAAACTGCCTTTTATTAAGGACTATTAGTAATTGATTTACAAAATACAATAGGAGTTCAAAATTTTTATTACAAAGAGATTCAAAAACAGGTCAGGTAGATTAGTTGAGTAAACTACAGTAATAAATTGGCATCAAACATTATTTTGTACCTATGTATAATCTTATGTTATCTTATCTATGTGAATTACTTATGATTGTATATTTAGCTAATTTTGATTTTCTAAACCAAATATAAACAAAAATCTGTACATAATAATAATTCTGAAGAAAACAGCAGCTTGATTGTAAATAACTTTCAATAACACCAATTAAAATAACGACAGAAAATACAACAGCGGTAAAATCATGAAAATACCATAAACAATTTTGTAAAAACGTTTCAACAATTTAAAAAATGAAAACACACATTCATGATATTAATATCGTCAGTAATTGCACTTGACTTTATAAAACTATTCAAGGGACGCAAGATCATCTTGCGTGTCATTTCTTGTATGAGATATTTTTTAGCAGAAACTTTTCCAATTTGATTTAAAAATAACATTATGTATATTTAAAATTCTATCTTATCAACGTAGTTCCTTAAGTAATAACAAACTCACCCTTATTTACCTATACTATTTTTCTGACTCTTCAAGACACACGTCCCACCACCAACGATAAGCGAAAAGCGAGTTACTAGCAAATAAGATCAGGTTGTTGGTTAGTACTTATATGTTTTTCTAACGAGTTGAGGGAGTTCACGCCAGTAGTGAAAAATTTGCTACAAGGGTAAATTGACCCTTCACGAAGCCGACTACCAAGCATTCTGTACATCAAAATTATTGCTGGGAAACGACTATTCTTTTGGGGTGAAAAATCACGGTTTAGCTAGGACTTAATGAAACGTAATCGTAACATTGTGCTGATGGATGCTATGAATAGAACCAGGAGCCATGGAGGTATTTGAAGTAAAATAACATTAAAAACTTGTATAAAAAAACTTGGAACTGTTGGAATTTCGACCTCTAATAACTCCGTAACTAGAAGGTTCCCAGGAAGAAGTCGCGGATCGTATTTTGTTCAACGCACAGCCTGACCTTGACCAGTAAATTGCAAAAAACTAAACAAAATTTGAATTTCGCGGGCTACGCACCCATTACCATGTATCTGTACATCTATTCTACGTTTCGTAGCTAGTCGCTTCCTCGTCGACGGTGGGCAGGTGCCTCAAACATGGTTTATCTCATAACCTAAAAAAATTATCCATTTGGCTAGGTGTTAGGTTTGCTGGCAGTCTCCTTGATGCGTTGTATCTCCGTCTTGATGGCCGATATGAGGGGTATAGCAGGGTCTTCACCCGGCAACCTGCCCTCAGTGGTGATCAGCGCTGGGTTGACGCTCGGCCGAGCACCTAGGGACTACCATCGTTAAATTATCATGGAGTTGGCGTCCCATCGCTGTGTGGAAGTAAGGTCTGGTGATTCAGGAGGGCTTTTTTGGAGTATGTTAAAGATTAATACTTAGAGGCTTGGTTAACCCCGACACCAGCTGTAGTACATTTTTTGGATTAGTAATAAAACAAAATTAGTACACACGGCTACTTATCAAGCTATGCAGTTCCTGCATAAGCTGAACTCGCATTGTACGGAAATCCTATACAATGCGAGATCAGCATAAACTGGAAATTCTATCTTGATGTGTAGCCGTGTGTACTATTAATATTTATACGGTACTGCTTATGCATCTCTTCCGGTTTATTCAATAGTAAGGCATAGTTTAGACACTGAAGTATTTCTAATCGAATGCTGTAACTTGTAGATACATAAATCAAAAAATATTTTAGAATTTTACACTATTATTTTAGTCGCTTCATGTCGAAGGGATCAACGTTGAGTTCGATCAAACCGCTATGGACAAATGGCGGTATAGACTCCGGGCATCAGGAATATGTAATTTTTTTTTAATACGTAATTTAAATGGGCCTTTTCGTGACCTCAATCTGGCCCTGAGGACAGAGATGAGGTCGACGATGGAACGAGCTAACCCAAAAGAAGCCTTATGGTGGAAGCGTCAGGGTAGACCGTAAAATTCAAATTTTCTCACGTTTTTTGCAATTTTCAGTCAATGTCAGGTTGTATGTTGATGAAAAATGAGTCGCGCCAGTGACACGTATGTAGTTACAGAATTATAATAATTGAGGCCATGAGAACCATAGTGGCCTAATTCAATGAATAAGCCTTTTGAGTACCATAGAAAACAAAAACAGAAATGTACAATTTTAGCTGGAAAAAATCATAAGACTCAATATTGTAAAAAAAATTAGTTAGGCCACTATGGTTCTCATGGCCTCAATTAAAATCATCAATACAACCCCCTAAGTTCATTTAATCCTATTCTGTAACTATTTCAAGAAGTTATCCAACAGTCATTCATTTAGCCCCATTGAGTGACTTTTTCATGAAATAGTTATTGAATGGGGGAAATCAACTTGGAGGGTTGTATTGATGATTTGAATGATTATAATTCTCTCCATACGTGTTACTGGCGCGATTCATATTTTCATCAACATACAACCTGACACTGACCTGCAAATTACAATAAACGTAAGAAAATTTCAATTTCGCGCGCTACCCTTGCGCTTCCACCTTATTAGGCTTCTATCCCGAGTTAAAAGGGGACAGGGGCTGCGACTCTCATACAAATGACGGAATCGACGTTTCGGATTCCCCTCGTAATGCCTCTAGCTGCTACAGTAATAATTTTCATAAAATCGAGGGCTACCCTTTTTTTTAGCAACTATCCCAGCGTTGGCATAGCAGCAGGTCCGAGCGGGTCCACAAGCTCTACGGGGTGTACCGACGAAATTGCAAATTCTTGCAAGCGGCAAAAAAAAGATGGATTGCAATGTAAATAAAAAAAAATAGCAATTAACAAAAAGCTAATAAATATGGATTTGCTTGACTTGTGTACGGATAGTTTTCATCCATTTTCGATGAAGTAAAAAATAGGACCCTCCAAAATTGACAAAAATGCCCCATTTTTAGAAACCTACCAGACAAATTCGAAAAAAGTTTTTAACATAAAAGAAATTGATAGGAACCTAGAACTTGAACTTTCATAAAATTTTAATATCAACAATAATTTAATCGGGTCAGCACTGAGCATCATATAGATTATATACTAGCTTCTGCCCGCGACTTCGTACGCGGATCCTGTTGCTTTTGCTAGCGACAACGGGGTCGTCAAGAAAATCGAAGATCTGAAACGTTTGATGTAGAATTCTGAGGCCCGGGGACGGGAAAACAACTGGATGAGCGAGACGATTGAAGACGTTCCAGATCTTTCATTTTCGTAAGTCCACAGGAAATGCCCATCAGACTAAACAACTTTTGCTAAGACGTCATTCCTTAATATGTTATAGTGTCGCTGGGCTTTGGAGATCCACAACAGGGTTCCAGATCTCCAAATTTATTCTCACAGCAGAAAATGCTCTTCACGTGGAATAATTTTTGCTATGACACCATTTTTATATCTCTTATACTTTAGCTGTTCTGTTGCGGTTCTGCATCAGGTGTTCCAATTTCCAAAATAAATTATAACCTATATGTTGCCCAGACTTAATACCTACACAACAAATACCTTTTCTGCCCGTTATTCTGTCAAATAAATATGCCTTCGGGCTTATGTTATTTGAGTGTTTAATTTCCTTTTCCATTTATCTTCGTGACACGGTAGCCTACCCGGTAACGCAGGGGAGCAGTCACTTAGATTTTAATTGATCAGGTATCTTCAAATTTAAACTATAACTATGCCTAGAAAGAGGTCAAATCTTTCCCAACGTTCCAAAGGAGCTAAAAGATTGAGGATCATAAGATCCCAAGAATCTACCGAAGAGCGTCAGGAGAGACTTGATGCTGTTCGAGAACATCAGGCTGCAACTCGCTCCGTAGAAACCTCTTCGGATCGCGAAGCACACCTGCGTTCTCAGCGTATTTACGCATTTACATCCAGGTCTCTAGATACCAGTGAAGAAACCATGCATTGTCTCGTGAGTCGCAGACGTTCACGGATAGATAATTGCGCATTAGTTCTCAGCGTATCTACGCATCTGCTTCTAGGTCTCTAGAGATAAGTGCGGAACATGATGCGCAACTGTCCGCTATGTTAAGCGTTTAACCCGTGGATGGGTTACCTCCTATTACATACCGAGTTTCCTCACTTCCTCGCTGAACATCTGATGCAGCACCGAAACAGACCAGCTAAACTATAAGAGATACAAAAATGGTACCATAGCAAAAATTGTTCCACGTGATGAGCATTTTCTGCTAAGAGAATAAATTTGAAGATCTGGAACACCAGAAGTGGAACTCCAAGAGCCCAGCTACACTATAACATATATAGGAATGACGTCTTAGCAAGAGTTGTTCAGCCTGATGAGCACTCTCTGCGTAAAGACTTAGTTTGATGTACAGAATGCTTGGTTGACCGCTTCGTGAAGGGTCTTTTTGTTGTAAAGGTATTAAAGCTGGGCAACATATAGGCTATAATTTATCTTGGAAACTTGAACATCTGATGCAGTGATAGCTTTGATTTCCATATCAGGTGTTCCAGTGTTCTTCGCGATCCGAAGAGCGGTTTCTACGGAGCGAGTTGCAGCCTGATGTTCTCGGACATCATCAAGTCTCTCCTGACGCTCTTCGGTAGATTCTTGGGATCTTGTGATCCTCAATCTTTTAGCTCCTTTGGAACGTTGGGAAAAATTGACCTCTTTCTAGACATAGTTATAGTTTAATTCTGAAGATACCTGATCAATTAAAATCTAAGTGACTGCTCCCCTGCGTTACCGGGTAGGCTACCGTGTCACGAAAATAAATGGAAAAGGAAATTAAACACTCAAATAACATAAGCCCGAAGGCTTATTTATTTGATAAAATAAAATAATAAATGGGAGTTTTGGCCAGTAGAGTCAAATTTTCAATGATTCATCGAATTTTCATCGAAAATCAGTCCTAAACTGTTACCGCCTTTACCGCGTGGAGGTACTCCCAGCTTATGTTATTTTATAATTATACAGTGAAATTAGTGATAGCTTTGATTTCCATATCAGGTGTTCCAGATCTTCAATTTTTTTTATTTTTTTTTAATTTTCAATTCCACAACGCGTGTGCCAGATCTTCAATTTTTATACGTTAACAGAGAGTGCTCATCAGGCTGAACAACTCTTGCTAAGACGTCATTCCTATATATGTTATAGTGTAGCTGGGCTCTTGGAGTTCCACATCAGCTGTTCCAGGTCTTCAAATATTATACGACAACAGAGAGTGCTTATCAGGCTGAACCACTCTTGCTAAGACGTCATTCCTATATATGTTATAGTGTAGCTGGGCTCTTGGAGTTCCACATCAGCTTTTCCAGGTCTTCAAATTTTATACGACAACAGAGAGTGCTCATCAGGCTGAACAACTCTTGCTAAGACGTCATTCCTATATATGTTATAGTGTAGCTGGGCTCTTGGAGTTCCACTTCAGGTGTTCCAGATCTTCAAATTTATTCTCTTAGCAGAAAAGTCTCATCACGTGGAACAATTTTTGCTATGGTACCATTTTTGTATCTCTTATAATTTAGCTGGTCTGTTGAGGTGCTGCATCAGATGTTCAAGTTTCCAAGATAAATTATAGCCTATATGTTGCCCAGATTTAATACCTTTACAACAAAAAAAAATCATCTAAATCCGTCGAGTAGTTCCGAAGATTAGCGTGTACAAACATACAGACAAACAGACTGAATTTTTTTTTTGGATTCGTGCTCTATTACTGTTTTCAAACCCCCCTCAATAATTATTTTTTTAATATATTCAATGTACAGACACAGTTTTTTTACTGTTTTATTTTAAGTAATATAATTATATGTAATATATAGATATAGATATTCAATGTACAGACACAGTTTTTTTACTGTTTTATTATATGTATATAGATATATCGGCT
This sequence comes from Eugnorisma glareosa, assembly GCA_947578425.1. Taxonomy (NCBI): domain Eukaryota; kingdom Metazoa; phylum Arthropoda; class Insecta; order Lepidoptera; family Noctuidae; genus Eugnorisma; species Eugnorisma glareosa. Next base: position 7,996,831 of record OX387960.1, on the reverse strand, counting down.
CAGTTTTCGAGGAGAAAAAAAGGGGAATGCGAAATCGGTCTCGTCAAAATGTTTGTGATATAATCGTTCTGAGGTGCAGCTGTCTCTATCGCACTCTACAGGGGCAGGCTTGACACAGCGCGACAGCTATAGTTTCTTCAAACACCTATTTTTCAAATTCTTCGCAAGCCTTGTCCCCTCCGACTTGTTAATTGCCACATCACGCGATGTCGCGTGTTGCGGCCTGTTGTGCTGTGGCCGTGCACGCGATGTCGCGTGATTGTACAAAGTTACAATTATGTACGAGCCATAAAATAGCGGCCGCAGCGTATTGGGTTCAGTTTGAATTGATCGCGCTCGCTAGTTCGCTCCATGCAGCCGCGCGGTGTGGTTGTGTTTTTGTTTATATTATTTGTTGGTTCTCGGCTATTTTCGTTTTGTTTGGACAAAAGTTTTGTGATTTTATCATGAGTAAGAATTCAAGACCAACAAAAAGGTCAGCAAAGCCCAGTACATCGCGAGTTTCAGAAAGAAAGCGACCAAAAAGTTCGGAAGAGGAAGAATTATTACACGAGTCAGACGAAGATGTTGTACGTGAAGTGGAGCCACAAATGTCGCAGGCGTCGCAGCCAAAGTCGCAGAAAAATAAAAACCACAAGCAAAATAAAAACCACAAACTAACTAAAATAGAAAAATCTGTAGAGCGTTGTTTTAGCTCTGGTAGAATAGCTACTGTAACGGCCAGAAAGGATTGTAGAAATTGTTACTCAAATAAAAAAAGGGTGAATACTACTATGGAATGCAAGGAATGCCCTAACTCCCCCCCGTTTTGTATTGATTGTTTTTTTGACCTGCACAAATTTGTCGGTTTTTCTAAGAATAAGTGAAAATACCAAAAGTGTAATTCCAGATTTTTATTCTTAGTTAGTCTAAAAGTTGATTGTAAGAAGTAAATTACTATGTTGTTTTTGATCTATAATAAAATTTTGTAACAAAATACATTTTGTATGTTTTTTTTTTAATATTAAAGACTCGGCGTTATCGGCTATGTAGGCACTAACTATGTATCTAATAAATGCGTCCCATGACCGATCACGCGCCATCGCGTGATAAAAATATACATTCATACATATACAGGGTGAATTTTTCAAGTGGGCGTGGATGGCCAAATCCGAACTTATGATTAATTATTCTAAAATCTAATGATGCAGTATGAGTTTTTACCAAAATCGGACTCGAGACTCCTTTGGATTTGGCCATCCACGCCCACTTGAAAATATCATCCTGTAAATATGAACTTATCTACTCGAATATTATACTTATAGAGGAAAGATTTGTATGTTTGTAACGAATAAACTCAAAAACTACTGGACCGATTTCAAAAATTCTTTCACCATTAGAATGCTACATTAGCCCTGAGTAACATAGGCTATATATTTTTTAATGTTTAAAAAAAAATGTTCACCCGTGCGAAGCCGGGACGGACCGCTAGTAATGCTAGTATAAAGGGTGTAACAAGACCCTTAACGAAGCCGAAAGACACTTGTTCTCCCCATCATTACGATCATTTTTTTGTTCTAGACCATACCTGGGAACCTTCTAGTTACGGAGATATTGGGGGTCAGAGTTCCAACTTTTTCACAAGTTTTTTTTTTAAACATGTTTTTAATGTAATATTTTTACTTAAAACACCTCCACGACCCCCCTACTATTCAATCCATCCTTTAGAACAATGTTTTGAGTGCGTTACATTGAGTCCTACCGTAAAACGTGATTTTTCACCCCCAAAAAAAAAGTCGTTTCCCAGCAGTAATTTTTGCGTAAAGTTACTTAGTTTGATGTACAGAATGCTTGGTTGACGGCTTCGTGAAGGGTCTTGTTACAACCTGTATTATTTAAATGCAGATAAAAACTATTACAGACACAATAAATACCACATTCAATGATTTTTTTATGTTGGTCATTTATGTAAATTCAGCATTTTGGCTTGGCAATGAACGTGTTAAACAGATTCGGGTTCACAGAGCATCTTATATATACTGTTCGGGTTATATGTACTGAAAACTGAAGTAACTGTCGAGTCTGATGTCAGAAACCTGTCCGTACTATTTTGATTGATCATTTATTAAGGTGACTGCGGTCACCGTATGTAATACCTGTGGCGGCGTAGGTCCCCAGGCTCTCGCCGGCGGAGGCACTCTCCTCTCGGCCGCAGTCCTGGTGAACGACGTGCGAGGTCGACCGCTCTCACCCTGCTGGATTGGTGTTGATGTGCTGGGGCCAGCTCTGCTAGAAGTATAGTGCTGTAATTTAGAAACTACACCTCGTTCGAAATAGTATGTCTGTATTTTGGGAAGGTGAGCCATTAGGCCCACCACCCTTACCACGAAAATATGCCGACAATGAGACTTTGCAGTTATGCAGTACCTATTGGTTTGGTTATTTTATAGATGTTCACAAAAAAAAAAACAACATTTCAGTATTTGCTAAACTACAAAACAGTTTTTTGGCAACAGTTTTCAGTTATTTTAAGACCCCTGCAAAACATTTTAACGCCATTTTAAAAAGTATAAAAAATATGTTTAGTGATGTTACCCAGGCCCCGCGGATCTTCCTCTCAGTGTATCCATGGCGGTGTATGGTGAGCCGGGGAGACGCACGTTGTCATTACGAGCTTGAGCCAAGCCAGGCTGCTCGTCTGAACCTGAAATAACCCACACCAGCACAATAAAAAAGGCAATGCAAAGCTTGGTTTGAAGTATCCTGAATGAAAAACATATTTGATGTTGGGTTGCAAAAATTGTTCGTCACATAAATATCGTGTGAAGTTTCTAAACTATCCCCCAATCGAAAATCCAACAGTCCTAACTCAGTACTGGGCAATCTGGGCATAAACCTCTCCTAGACTGCCAGCCTCCATGACATCCTACCTAACCGTTTCGCCACCGCCACAAGCTCAAACGACAAGTCTTACAACAACAACTACGACAGTGGAGGACATAAATTAGAGAAATAGCAATCGACACGTCTTGCTATAATCACTGTGGAGGAAACTTAGAGAAATAGCAAAGAGAAAGAGCATGCCTTTAGTAACGACGTGACAGTACTTGTGGAAGGAAACCAGAGACGCGCCTGCGTGATATTTGACGCAAGTCGAATCGCACGATGTCGTGTACGGAGCGTAATTGAAGTGCACCAAAACACTTATAACACGCAAGAAGGTTTATATCACTTACCTGCACCTCGTTCCTGACTTTGTTTCTTATTTTTATCCCTAGAATCCCGTTCATCCACAGTGTAGGTGTCATGGGAGTTGGGGCTGGAGTTGACGCTGCCGAACAGCGTGAAGGCGTCGTCCATAAGCTCGTTGAAACGCTGTCTCATGCGGGACGGGCCCGGGTCTTTGCGGGCTGAGGCCGTTGAGCGGGCCGGGCTGGAGGGTTTTGACGCTGGAAGATGTGATAGGCGTTAGGCTAGGTGGTTCAATTTTCAATCATCGTCAGAATAGAGCAGTCCACGGCTGGATATAGGTCTGTCCTATTGCACGCCAACGCCATCATCATCATCCTTGCCGCTATCCCAATTTATTTGGGGCCTGTGCAGCATTTCTTTTTCCGCACTTCCCTATTAGTCATCGTCATTCATTCGTCACGACCTTTCTAGCCATATCGTCAGTATCGTCACACAGTATATCCGTCGTTTCTTTGATCCTTCCCAACTATTATAGCTATCCACATTGTTCGCAAAACTACCTCACATACTCCCTATTTCTCCTCCTCAACTCCTCACATACCCAAACCATGGTAACCGATTTTCACAAACTTTTCATTAAATCGATCACTAGCCATCCGGCGAAAATCTCAAATCAAAATCAGGTGGATCTTTGTTTATCAAAACTTACCATCTTTAATCCTCTGACAATGTAGATCCCAGACCAGCGGCCCTATGACCCCAGGGTCCTTGTCTATACTCCCGAGCCTGACCAGCTGCGATGCCATCTGTCTCCGGGGCACCACATCCTTGGCCTTTGTGTCTGGCTTGCTTGCCTTTGGCGTGGATGGTGGGGAGTCGATGTCTAGGTGGCGAACTGACACCGGTTCTAGGATACGGGAGAGAGGTTCTACTACGTTGCCTCTGGAAAATATAAAGGTCGTGAATAAAATCATAATTGAAACTTATATGGACACACTGTCATTGCAATTACTGCATTTGAAACGAAACAGGGTTGCTAGAAACTGTTGATAAAAAGTAGTAAGGTAGTACCAACGTAATACAACCACGCAAAAAGTATGAGGTTAGTAAGCCAGCTTTTATCAATCAAGTCAATCGTGGAATCCGAGTCTGTCAATGTTGGCAGCATTAACCAAAGGTCATCAGGAGAGGAGCAGTGACTTGACAAAGATCCAAGAAAGCCCACTAATTCTCCGTAACAATTTCTTAGGCATACCTTGGGAAAGCGTTAACTGAAGGCATGGAGAGATACGACGTGGGTGTAGGTGGTGCCGAAGGTTGTCCGCTATCCGAGCTGTCCAACCCAGCAGCTTCTAGCAAGCTGTCAGTAGTGCCCACTGAGAAAGACGTAATATGGAGGATCAGGCATTGTTGCATCAGCTAAACCAGTGCCAAAATACCCAAGAATCGTCAATGAACAATGGAAAATTGGTTTCATTTGCATCATTTCTACTTGCATGTTCATTAGCCACATTCTTTAATTTATTTTATTATGAAGGATATGCGCTTACAAACAAAGGGCCTATGAAGACCTGCCACGGAATAAAGGATATTGTTAAAGAATTACTTACCTCTCTTCTTCTGCGGCATCCTAAGAGCATGTGGTTTCTTCTGTCTGCGCCGAAAAGCTGTTGCCACCTCGGATACTCCAGAAGATGTCGTGGAAGAACTAAAACAGCGTTGATTGATGAATTTAAAGCATTCAATTAAATAGTTGTTAATACGCGCTCCACTCATGACGTATTTTACCGTTTCCTGATAGGTTACGTTATAACTTCATTTGGGATCGGCGCGGTATATATTTTCTTGTAGCAGTTAATTTCCAACAAATTCACGAGCTAGCATTTATTTCGTACAAAGTGTCCTGGAAATTGTAAAACAGATTCTTGTTTAACAAGAAAAAAAGTGAGCAAATAACATTTCTGCTTCAGGAATATTTTAGAACTTTGTTCCAGACAAATTCATCCTTGTTTCTATATTATTAAGTAATATCCAAATGGACCGTTGCTAGACTCTTAAATATTTAATTTCTAATTCTTTGCGGGTAACGTAGAGGATAGCTATTTGAACGTCTTTGCAATACAGTTTGTTGAATTTAGGAGTCTCGAATAAATGAATATTTTCCATCTCAGAATCAGAATCTATTTAAAAGCTTAAATACTTTTTACCGTTTTTTTAACATTCATTACATTTTGTGAACACCTACCTACGGCTAAAATGACTAAACCATTTGGATACAACGTATAGCATCCCATATTTATCATTTTGGGTTTATGTCTATTTGCGAAGTTGATGCAGGTCTTCTTTTTCAGCCATCATATCACTATATTCTTCCTTGTAAAAGATGGTATGGTTACCCATACCATCTTTCACACAACCCAACATCTTTTTCGTAACTGGTGTTAAGTGTTATGAAAAGAATATCATTTAGAGGTCTTTCGTACCTGCTGGCAGCACTAGCTGCTCTGTAAATCGGCAGGAGAGTGCTGCTCGGTCTCGTTCTACTTGGCGATACTACACTGATCAGCTGGGAAGAAGACGATAACATAAAAAAAAATATGTGACATTAATTGAAACTTAAAAGCATATACGTCCCCACTGCTGGGACACACACAGGCTTTCTCTCGGTTGGAAGGACTTTTCAGAGCTGAGCTTTAAACAAATGTCTGATTGCCCAATTTCACTTAGGAGTGTTGACAAATCCAGATCGGTTTTCTTCATCTGCGAATTTAAATATGCATACTCAGAAAGTCGAGAATATCACAGTATCGTTGGCCAGAGCCCAGATTTTTCTTTCTTCCTTTGTTTAGTTTCATAGTTTTTGCTTACCCTTCCGTCTTTTTCTTCATGAACTTGTTTCAGCTGGTTCCTCTCCGCCTCTCTCATCAGCTCGTTTCTGTACGCGCGGATGGAAGCTGCAGATTTCATTGCCTTTTTTCTAAAACATCAAAACCGTTCTATTTTTCATTGTCTCTATGGATAATTCATTTAATCCAAATTTCGAGTGTTCAAAATCGCAATAATTTTACAAACGTGAAAGTTTGTGAAGATAATTTTGTTAAACCACACATGGTGGATGGATTTCGTTTAGGTCCAGCTAGATCTGTATGAATCCTTGTTTTTCAGGTGCATCAAGAAGTAACCGACTTACCGAACAAAATAGTCGACACCATCAATCTAAATTCTCACCTGTGGGCAAAACACAGCAATGCTAATAAGACGAGGAGCAGTAGGATCGCCACAGTAGCTCCTACTGCCAGTGCCCACAGCTCTGTACCATGGACCCCACCTCCTGCTTCTCCCTCCAAACCCTCCGCTGTTTTCAGGTACGCTGCTAAAGAGAACGGATTTATATTTGATGACTTCAAATTGCTAACATCGACCCATCCCAAATACAGCGCATAACCTCCATAAAGTTCCAGAATTTGAGTGGTACCTAGCTAATCGACACGAAGAGAAGAATAATTGCCATTTTTCTAACGTACAGTACCTTATTCAATTTTGTTACTTGAGGAGCCTTTGAAATAATGTATCAACACAAAAACGAGATCTCTTTCTTAACGAATCACGAAAAACTTTTCTGCAACATTCAAGGCCAGTAATACTCACGCTCAGCTTTCGTAGTAACAACAGCTCCCAGTTCTCTTGCAACCTCAGCATCTCTTACGAGCCTCATATCTCTGGCAGCCACTGCTGCAGGAACTGCTCTTCCACCAACCAGCACCACGTACACAATCTGAATGCTACCAGTTTCTGGGGACTGATGGAAGTTGCCGTTTAAAAAACTGGATTCGGGGTTCTATCACTTCTATCAGGTGAATGTAAGAAGAGACTTAGTAGCTCAAAACAGCACTAAATCAGTAGTTACATTTTGAGACGACACATTTAGTTTTATGATGTTTTTTTCAACAAAAGATACTATTTGTTTATTCTGATAGTTTTCGTAGATTTTTATCATTAATTTATTCCTGAAATTGGTGCTGCGCATAGATTATATTATAGTGATTGGAGGACTTTGGAAGTTTTTATTGTCAGTCTAAATAGCCATGCTCTGCTTGCTTACTTGTTCAACAATAATAATTAATCATTTACCTCTGTTATATTTTGGATATGAACTTGTACGGGTGGTTGCTGCTCTGGTTTCAATATTTCACGTTTAAACAGCATTGTTTCATTGCCTTCTGATTCTAAAGGTATATCAATCGAATCTTCTTTAATTTCTTCTGATTGTTCTCTATCAGTCACTTCTCTTTTACGAATTACAACAGTTGGTGTGGCCAGTATCCAAGATTCTACTTCATTCAACTTAGTAGCTTTTATCTCCGCGTTTAACGAAATAGTATTTGAGTCTACAGAGAACATTTCTATATTTACGGGATAGACGAAATCACTAGAGTTATCTAGAACATGTTTACTAGAATTTTCAACCTTTTTATCTATCGTATTAGCAACTGATTCGCCATGAGATACCATAGAACTGGTAATATCAAGATATTTGAAAGGCGTGTTGGTACTTTGGGGACCAACTGGACTATTATTATTGTCTTTGTTAACTACGAAAGAATGAACGTCATGTTTCTTGCGGGCTGGCGGCGCGTCCAGAGACTTAATGATGCCCAAGTGACGCTCCTGTTGCCTGTAATGAATACGAATAAAAAACATGAAACCGATAAAAAAATAATGCTGTAACCAGCGATGAGCCAAATAAGCTTGTTTCCAATCAATATTTTCGAAAATGAACTAATGATGAGGTGGTTTCGAATAAATGAAATGAAAAGATTAATATCGAAAATGAATTTAATGGAAAACTCCCATGGCATGGCAGAGCGAAAGAAGCTTGAAAAAAGAACTACTAAGAAACATAATTTGAAGGGGAACGTTGGTTACCTCAAGAAAGCTTTCTGGTACAACCTAGCGAGTCTCAATTGCAGGCTATCTGGAGTGGATCCTTGAATGACAGTAAGGAGCCAGTACCTTCGATCATCGGGGATCTCTGGTTCCAAGCTACCTGGCACGCCAGGCTCGCCACAATTGAGCATGCATTCGCCAGTCGATTTGTCTGTCACCGCCTGCAAAGAAAGCAAATAACGAAGAGAATTTTTTTAAATTCATGCAAAAAATTGCATGTCTTTAACACATTAGTATAGCAAGACAAAAATTCAACTACACAAAGGGTGAACTAAACGAGAATGAATGACTCAATTATGCCTGTTATCCCCCAAATGTTTGGGGAAGTTATAAACTAGAGGAGGTATATGCTCAAGTAGTTAAACATTCATACTTCCCTAAATGTACTTTAAAGTTGATAATTGTTAGAATACGGTTAACTACAAGAGAAGGAAGGACACAGACACACGATATAACTCAAGATTTAGAGAGTTGTAAAACATAAGGATCCAGTTAATCAAGACTTACTTGTGGTGGATAAGAATCCAAATACACAGTAGCAAGGACCGTGGTGGTCCGTACCACTGGCGTGGATGGCTGAACAGGAGCTGGTAGAGGCGCATCTGGTGGAGGAGGTGGCCCGTCTCCTGAGCCCGTCCAGAAGAAGTCTTCCAGGCGAGGAGTGCGCTGATGTTGGTCTTGAGATACCAGCATGTATACTGGAGACAGAGTAAAGAGATTTCTAGTATGATCAGTTGATCATCTGTTCTGAAATTCCTAATGGAATGATGTTCTTGGATTTTTCTCCATAAATTGACTAATAAGATATTTTATTCTATAGATAGTTGTGATATCAATGAGAGTATCATTTCTTTGTTCACTTTCGATTTACGTCAAAGCTAAAGGTAAGGTATAATTAATTAAGCTATCGTTTTCTAGACTAGGTACAAAATATAAATTATGTCAAGAACTTCAGTGAGACAGCAAAATATTCTGGCAGTTAGGTACTTAATTAGCTAACTCATGATAACTTATGGCGCAATCGCAGTAAAAACAGAGAATGTAAAAATTATATCAGTTACCGAATAAAATGCTTTGTCATGCTTTATTGTTAACTTTGTAATATTTTGACTGTCGACCGGTAGTTATTAAAGTTAATTGTAGGTTCATTTCGATTGAAAACATTTGTGGTTAGAAAAGCTGCAACGCCGCAATTGGTAAAACTTACTGCTTTGTGAGGATGGATGTTTGTTAGTCTTTCAAGTAAAAACTACAGAACGGATATCGATGAAATTTGGCACAGAGGTACCTGGATTAATACATAGAGTACTTTTTATCAGGGAGCAGCGGTGGCCCAGTGGTGCCGGCTCCGACTTACGAACAGTAAGTCGTGGGTTCGAACCCAGGCAGGCGCATTACTTTGTGTATCTTATTTCATCATCTCTGCTCTCAAAACGGTGAAGGAAAACATTGTGAGGAAACCGGCATGTCCTAGATCCAAAAATTCGAAGACATGTGACATCTATCAAACCGCACTGCATGGGCCCACGTGGTGGATTATAGCCCATTCCCTCTCATAGAGAGGAGGCCGTGTGACCCAGCAGTAGGAACATTAAACATTAAATTATGATGATGTACATTTTATCCCAGTAATGCGGTCCCGTAGGATAATTGTAAAACTCCACGCGGGCATCAGCTAGTAACGAATTAACGTTATACAGCATGTAACGCCTGCTAGGATTGCGGGACTGTTCGAAAGAGATACCGCGGCCCTGGAACACAAAGGGCAAAAGAAGGAACATGGATGGGTTTTAGTCAGTAAAAGTCTGACACTCCCTGCTGCTCAGCCCAGAGCGAGAGAAGTTAATTGATGATTTCCCATCCGAAAAAAAAATACAGCATGTAACAGAAATATACTATGGTTATTAGTTTTTACAGACCATCAGCTGCAGAAATTTTTTGCGTGGTGCAGCGAGTTTTTCTTCATGATTACGATTTTGGTTCCATGGAGGAAGTTCAGTTTGATGGTCTGTTCCACAACCTTTACATATGACGACGAAATTACTGAAAAACGCTGTCTGTATATTTTTACAAATATCAGGAACCACTACTCGTAACAGCATTCATAGCGACATGAAAACCAAATTTTAGCAGCCAAGCCAAGAATTCATCACAGACTAAATAGTATTTCATGTAGCAAAGGAATTTTGATGGTAGACAATATTTGCATATGAATGACGAGACAGCATGAAATACTTAACGATGCAAGCTGCATTAAAGTGCAGTCACACCGAATTTGCATTTTAAAGAGCAATATTTTTAATTGGAATGGGCAACAACGGATCATCATCGTCTTCCTGACCTTTTCCCATTTATTAGGGGTTGGTTCAACATGTTTTTTTCTTCCATTCTCCCCTGTCAACCTTCAGTATTATTCACTCCTTTAGTTTTTATATCATTCCTGACACAATCCATCATCAAATGAGCCATGCGTCAGTTTCGCGAACAAGCGCTGTCAGTTGGGACTGGTCATCTCTTAGCTGCCACGGTTTATTTTAAATACTTTATTTTTAAATTGTTGACTATTTTAATCTTTTACTCTGAACGCTCTCAATGTGCACGTCTTTCTACATCGTTCTCACTTCTAACCTGCCGTCTGTGTAAGAAAGCCCTATGTATAATCTCAACGTAAATAATGTAACCAAGATTTTGTAACAATGTTTTGATTTAAAAGAGTGTCCATGGAATTTCTTGCCCGTTCTTCTCCATAGAGATCTACGCTTTGGAATGTGCAACTACAGTACTTTCTCAAGTTATTATGCCTTGTGACTGTGGCTGTACCTTCGCTATTTTTTGACATTCAAAAGTGCCTGCTGTAATGATCTAATTGAAATAAATGCTTTGAGTTTGAGTTTTAATCCATCCATCTTTTGTTTGGCCTTCCTGTCCCTTTACATCCATCAACATTCACATTCGTGGGCAAGAGCTGATAAAAACCGTAAAAAATATAGAATGTTGCACACCTTTATATTCCATAAATCAAGCATTTGCGCTCAAATTGGAATAACCCAAAAGGGCGAAGTCAGTGATTGTAGTAAATAAGTCGGTGTAAACATGTCAGGTTCTGTAACATCGCCATCGCGTGATCTCCCGAATAAATGAGGTTTACAGTGTATTGGCCCTCCCTGTAACTTTCAGTTGCTGGGAGTTTTTTCATCAGGTACAAGTGATAGGAGCTAGCGATTCACAGCGTAATCGATCTTATGTTTCAAATTACACGCGGCCACAAAAACATACTAGTTTATGGTATTTTAAATAAATTCTTATGATGGACAACTGTTTTGGTTTTATGCACAGCTAATGGCAGCAAATCCACTAAACTTTTTGGTGATGTTCTCTCAGTATATAGGCTGGAAGAGACTCCTTTTCACGTATGAACGTAAACGAAACAAAAGGAGTAATGTAAGGATCGTAGTAGGTGTCGTTCTAAGGTGTTGCCTATCCCAAAGGAAAAAGACGATAGTTTATGTTGATGATGACGCCCAGAAATTTCAAAATATACTCGTGACACTAGACCACACGACATCAGTATCAGTCGAAAACAAGACGATCCTTCTAATCGCTATACGCTCATGACTTGAAGAACCTCACGAAACCAGGATTAGCGCCAGCCCGTACCATGCTCCAGAGTTTGAACGATACGGAACGCATTTCCTCAATATTATATCTAAGTGGTATAAGTTCATAGTGTACGGATGTTTATCTTTCGTTCATGTCGCAGTTTGTATGCATGCTAATTAGTTGCTGCGTTCGACTGCGCATCGATTTCGTAATTACACTTAAATTGTAATTTGGTGAAGGTACAGTTTATGTTCATTATGTTGTATCAACTATAAACTGTTGGTAACTTAGAACATAATTTTCAGGTTTAGGAAAAAATTAGTAGTGCATTTTCGTTCCGGTTAGAGCCAACATTATTTTAATCTAGATTGAATTGAAAACCAAAAAGAACAGTATACCAAAAATACCTGAATATTTTACAATATTTGTATAGGAAGTACTTCCATAGCCATTTCAGCATAATGTAGAACGTTAGGAAAAATTGCACAACCAACCAGAAATGAGTGAAATATTAGGGCGATGGCGGAAAACGCGAAAAAGGTTCAGTGCACCGAATGGCACCGGAATTATCGAAGCGGTCACGACACGGATACTGAACAGAGCCAAACAAGTTTTATAAACCGAGTTATATTCTAATTTCTGTTGGAGCAATAAACTGACATGGCGAATAGACCAGTTTTTCTTCCTGTGGGTATCATCTTCCACAGACACATAGCCTTTCTGAAAGCAAGCTCTAAATTAAAGCCTGGTCGTCGTTAGTCGACACAAAAGTTAAGCCTAACTTGTTGAAAATAAGGCTCTATTTAGTAGAACATTCCCTGAATGAATCGTCATTCATACGGCATTACAGTGCCGAACTGTACCAAACTCTATGAGCAGATGCTCCAACAAAAGCCAACTTGGCTAACATTTGACCATCTACACCCATTCAGTTTCATTAAAGGCCGACGCTCAGAAGTACTTCATTCACCACCCACATTGAGTCATGTAGGTCTGTGGAATTCGAGAGCACGCATCCTGTCAGTAACCAGAATTCTTTTCCAACAAAAAACTAACAAAAAGGCATATAATAGCATCGTAATGGCGGCGGTTACGCGGGCACTGCGCGCACGCACCTTTTGTGTTCCATGTGACAGCGGAAACGCGGGACGCGGTCGGCTGACTGTGATGTTGCCTGTGCCTTGATTGATTATTATTATAATTGTCTATGTCATTGTACGAGTACGTACGTGCGCTATGGGAACTGTACATGTACCGGCCTGAATCGCAATTATGAGCGAATACGTAGACTTATTATTATTACATGATGCGCAGCCTCGCACGGTTAATAATGACGTTAACCAGACAGGTTAATTCTAGATGAGATTGAATGAGCTCTAATCATACACAATCGCATTCAAAACCCTAATAATAGATCAGCTATGACTAGGGGACAGGTCCGATAGATAATTATGGTGGAACGGCTTGGTTGGGGTACTAGTCTCCGTAGTCTGGTTAAGTCAGATGCAAACAGACAAATTTTGGACGTCTTGAAGGTCGGAAAGCAACCTCACGTGGTCAGGAACTTTGTGAATACGAAGGTTTCAAGTTTCCAAGAGGATGTACGAAGAGTTTTTTTTTTTTTAGAAAATGTAAATGTGAGTTGGGGAAACACGGATCTTCTTGTAATGTCGCTATTTTCTGACACTGTTATTTAAAGTACTAAGCTGTTGTTTTTGATACAAGCTGGCAATAGTTGAGCTGTTGAGTAGTAGCCCCCTAGTTCGCTAAGCATAAGGTGCCTATCTGCCTATATACGTGCCGTTAGTCATACTGTTTGTATTATGACGATGACGTCAGACGTGTTCTTGGGTGGAAACCATGAATCTTCCAGGGTAAACGCTACGTGGAGCAACGATCTTCGCAGGGTGGCTGGGTGAGAGCTATCAAGACTTCAGTTGAATGGCGTGTGATTCGACGGTCAAAATGTCCAACAGTGGCATGCCAAATTCGAATATATTAAAATGACAAACGGAATATGGTACGGATGTAATTAGTAGGCATACATCCGTACATATACTTTTTAATAGTGCTTTTAGTTCCACCTAGACTAGTGGCGATGAAACCTGACCCTTAGGTTTGCGACCTGTCTATCCCCAGAGAGTCCAGAAGTGCAAATTTTCTCAGTCAATCACAAAACTAAAACGATACTACGCCAAATTCTATACTAAATTGCAGCTGCAATTAAGCAAATCCTTTTTTAATGTTTAAAGTTACATAAATACAATGATAAATAATTAAATTAAGTTTAAATGAAGTAAAAAAGTACCTAAGTACGAAATAAAAGTAAATGATAAATAATTAAATAGGTAGTAGGTAAGTACCTTAGTAATTTTAGTGAGGTCAAAAATTACCAAAAGTTGCGCGTTTATTTTCTTTTATTGTCATGTATGTTAGCTTGATTTTAACCACGTTTTAGGCAAAGATTTTTCTATGAAAGATTTAAAAATTAAAGTGCCTTGCTATCATCCTCAAAGTAGAAAAAAACATAAAAAAATTGGTTGTTAAACTATAACTTAAATAATTTAGATACACATGCATAACTTACGTTTTTCATCACTTTCATAATCTTCAGCGAACGCAAAAACGATATAATTAAAGAACAAAAACTGAATATTAATTTTAACCATGCTGAGATAGATAACGTTTTTTGAAACTACATTAATTTTATCAACAAATGCATTATTTTAACACTACAACTGCAATATACGCGTCCGAAAGTTATTAGAAATTATATCTGACATTTTTTGTAATCAATTTTTAATTAGGAATGGATAGGTTCGTGTACCTCGACACCTATGCCCGGAAATTATTTATAATTCATCAGGACATGAACCCACTACGAAAATCGGCCAAATACAACTGTGCTTTTAGGATTATTATCGCGTTGCTTAGCAACAAAATTGAATAACGCGCGCACGACCAAAGACAATAACACAAGGTAACAAATACAAGGTTTTTTATAATGTCAACTGTATAGTTTTTCCTAATATCACAAAACGAATTTGGCTGATATCGAGTAATCACGGATTTTTTTATAACTAAATCAATCAGCTGTTCATTGTGATAAATGTGAAACATCTAAGCACTTATAATAAAGGATTTTCATCATCATTTTCAATAGTCGACTTAAACAAACTTACTGATTGTCTATGATTAAAATGATACCTCGAAATAAAATTTCTAACTTTCAAGTAGGAATTCTCTCTCGAGTTGGAGGTTATTTTCTACCAATTTAAATTGTGATTTGATTTTTTACTACATGAATAGATAATCCAAACGTATCATTCATAAATGACACACTATATCTACTGACATTTGTCCGTAGATGTAATGATTAGATTTAGAAAACCGCAATTTTTATAAATTGTGGTTCTTGCACAAGGTGCAACTTTGCAGTCGATCAACCATCCGCATCAATACAGTGTGGTCATAAATTACGTACCGTGAAAAATTCCATGTTGTGCACAGAACTTTCACCACGGATAAAGTAAATGGAAAATCAGGCAATATCATTTTAATGTGTAAGTAGAATTTTTATTATTTAGTCTGGCAACTACAACATTTGCCGTGGCACGCAATCCGCAGCTCCATTCGTGTGAGTTTGTCGCTTTCGTCCGTCAGGGACTTTGTGCGACGTAAACGGGTGTGTGCGAAAGTATGAAGTGAAATCGTACATAAAAGTGTGTGAGATGTTAAGTGTTAGTTTTAATTGTGCGTAAAAAACAAAAATGAGTGCGAACGGATAAGCCTGTTTTCTTTTTTGAACCCCAAAACATTGTACGCGTACACGTAACATTTCCTATGAACGGTTTCAAAATGGCTGTGTTTTGAAGGACCCTTTGTCCGCTTTCGTGTGCTTCTTTCAGCATGATAGTGGGATCGTACTGTCAGAAAATTATCTTAGAGAGGTGAGGAAGGCTCTTGCTAAGTTTTAGTGGTTCTTGTGTAGAAACGCGGAGTGGAAAATTACTGGTTCCCGCCGCTGAGCGGTGTCGGTTGATTGCTTTCTATGCGAGCGATACCCACGAAACGATCGCTAGCAACGTGTGAGTTTCTAATAACCTTTTTATTTTCTCGTTTGTGTGCTGATAAAACTGGTGGAGGTATGCGGGCTGGCTTCAACGCAAGTTTATTATTAGTTTGGTGTTGATTTTCGTGCCGTGAAACTCGAGGTTTGTCGGTACGAGGTAAACATATGACACGACTAAAAATAAACTGTTTCCATTTATACACGTCTTATTGGAATACTTTTTGCGGCAGTCACATGTTGATGAATGAGGAACTTATCATGGTGTTATCATGTTGGAAGTATTTCATAACATATTGTGTGCATGATTACAGGTTGAAAAAGACTAGATATAGTGAGCATCTTAGTTTGTGTACAAACTAACTGGCCTATTAAAGTAGTTTGGATGCAGTATGTTATTAAAAACTGGTTTATTTCTATGCAGAATTGTGTTTTTGCCTGCATTTACGCTTTTTTCGTCTCAAAATAATACCAAGCATCTAAATAACATTTTTTATAGTACACAATTTATTTCTCAAATAAAAGAACATTCGCTTTGTATAATCTATATTCAATAATAATTGGTTGTCCACAAGATTCATTTTTATGTTTTTTATGGGTTTTTATTTTATGATAAAAAATTAACATTAAATATCACAAATCAATTTAGTATGCATAACAAGACATGGCATTCAGATATTATATAACTTGAACATACATTTAATTAGCTATGTAAGTACCTCATTAGTTTATCACTACATTTAAAATTCAAAACGAATCAATAATTTTAAATCAAATAAACTTTAAACCCTTAGGTTATTCCAAGTTTAAACCTTTGAAAATGTATGGTTATTCCTTTGTTATTCCTGGTGTAATTTTATTCCGTGTTTATTAATAAGAGGGAATGACACCAGAATATAATTTAATTTAAAACATCATTCTGCCGATGCTGTTATATTATACTGTAGATAGAAACTGACCAATATTTTAAATTGGTGTAAAGCTAAACATATTGATCTGTGGTGCAAGCAGGGCTTAAGCAGCTGTTTTTGAATGCTGTAGTATGATTAAATTAATATTTTCAACTAGCTGTGCAACCTTCGTCCACATGAAATTGTTATAAAAGTATTACTTTCCATTCTTTAAATAGGATTTTGTGTTTATTTTTTTGCATGGAAGCCTAATTCATTTTTGAAAATTAAATTAGCCTAAGTTACTCCTTATAACATCAGCTATCTGCCAGTAAGAGTCCAGTCAAAATTGGTCCAGCAGTTTCAGAGATTAGCCGGAACAAACGACCAACAGTCAAACAATTTTTATTTTTTTGTTATATTGTTCTGTATACTTTCTTAAAATGCATTCGGTAAAAAGATTTATTTTGAAATTACAGACAGACACTTCAATTTTATTTAATAACAGTATCTATATAAAGGTACAGTTAGTAATCAAAACTTAGTTGTCTTAAGTAAAAATTCAAGCAGCAGGATATGCAATTAATAGCACTAAGTTTTAAACTTAAATTTCCTGTTTCCTTTTACTAAAGTACTTACTTAGGTATGTATTTATTACCAGCTATTTTTAGTATTTCTTATTTAGTCTGAGCAAACTAGTAAACTACAAATACTGTTGAAGATACTTGTATTTTGAGTATTTCGCCTCATATATTAATAACAAGAAAGTAGAGTTTTGGGCAGTAGATTTAATTTTACTATGTGATACTAAGACATCTACAAAATTCCATCTCAAGTAGGCATTTTGGACTTTCATCCAAGACCTTTGGTACTAATCCCAGAAAAGATATGGTAGCATATCCATTTCCGTCTCCCAAAAAGCGCCGCGCTTTCGGTTTTTTACCTGCTGGGATTTCCCTTGAATAGGAAATGAAGAGAATTCCGAATTCCCTATCAAGCTAGGACAAAAAAAAATACTATTGTTTGCTTGCCCATTATCTTTCAATAGTATTGTTTGAAGATGTGGGTTTTTAGACCAAACGCTCATGGCTCATTCTTTCCCTACCTTATAAAATTCTTAAGAGACAGGCATTGTTCAATGTTGTATGAATACAATACTGAAATATCCAGAAAAATCCGGGCAAGTGCGAGTAAGAATCGCGCACGAAGAGGTCCGTACCATTACCTAAAAAAACAACGCGTGTGCTGTATGGGAGCCCCCCTTAAATATTTATTTTATTCTGTTTTTAGTATTTGTTGTTATAGCGGCAACAGAAATACATCATCTGTGAAAATTTCAACTGTCTAGCTATCACGGTTAATGAGATACAGCCTGGTGACAGACAGACAGACAGTGGAGTCTTAGTCATAAAGTTCCGTTTTTACTCCTTGGGTATGGAATGCTAAGAAATATACAAATAATAAATTCTTTTGGCCCATGTTTACACGGGCGCTTTATTAACACGATTCTTTTACCGCGCCCTGAATTTTCAGCTCTAGATCCTCAGTGCGCTGAAACACAGGTTTCCGTATGTATAAACTTGTGTGTATTTTGTTAATTAACTACATATTTACTGTTTTCAGCGAAGTACCCTATATAGGTTTTGATTCCCTTGCAACATCGCAAAATATGTGGCATAAACGGCCATATATTTTTTTAAGGAACCCATAAGGGTTCCTTAAAACACCTATAAAGGTTTTCCTTTTGATGTACAGAATCCTAAAAACGTCGCGTTGTAAAAGCGCCCGTGCGTACGTTGGTTTTATTTTGTTCTGGATTATGTTCGTTCGATCTAAACCTTCCTTCAATGTATTGTAACTTGTAACCAAAGGTCACACCGCTCAAATCCTCGTCGTGTAGCGTGTTATGTCGCAGAACCGTTACGTACTCGGCTATTGTCGGCAGAAAACCGAAACGCATAACGGCAACCAGTCATTGTTTGTGCGCACACGCACGCACCGAGGCTGAGGATGAATACTAGAATTATTTCATTCTAGATAGATTGTAATTTTTGTTCGGTCTTTGAAAGTTACCAAAATGATTCTCTCCTGTTAGGGAGATGCGTAAGGAATGAGTAAATTACTGGAAAAAAAAATGCGGTCTTGCCTGACGCTTTTGCCTTGAAAGACTGAACATTTATGCTTATTTTAATATCTTTCAAGCGAGACACTGATTTCTATGTTAATAAACAATAGTGTAGAGAAGATAATATGACGATATTTCCAAAGTCATCTCCACATCGTTATCAATCGTTTTATTTTTCCGATGTACAGCTCTGACCTTTGAAACTCGTAGCGTATTTCAACAACGTCAGCAGCTTAAATAAAATCAAGTTCGTTTGACTAGACGGGAAACTAGAAAGACACGAAAATAAGTTTATAATCAAGATAATGGTCTTTGCCCAGCAGTGGGACAGAATAGGCCAACATAAAAAAAAACTAAATTATCATTCAGGAATTTCAGAGGACGACTTTCAACAATATCGAAAGGTTTATAAAGTTTTAAAACCAATTTTTAATAGAAACGAATTGCATAATACCTTCAAGTTTGATTCTATGATAGTTGACCTTTGTGGTTCCGGTTTTATAATGATAATCCGCCAAATCAGCAATAGTAAGATAGTACGATTTTTATCAGCTAGAAAACTCATCTTTAATCTGAGTTGTCGTGCAGAAAAAGCGTTATTATTTTATTCTAATTAGAATCATTTTTAGCATACCTGCAAGGCTATGACGTATCTCTGTTAACAGTTCATAGTGATCATCACTTGGAGAGTTTTGATATACAATGACCGTTCTTGTTGGTTTCAACTTACGCTACCCGTGCAGAACTGTCATTGTATATCAAATTATATTGTTTCTATGTATTGTTTCCGATTATTCATAACCCATTGCGAACTCTGACCTTCAATATTTCATAACCAAAAAAATGTATTAGCAATGACAGATGGCACATGTGACCTTCGACTTCAGTGACTTTTTTACCCGTTATAATTTTTTGATTGATGTCATTGTAATTTGTAAAACACCACACTGAAAAATATTGGCGACAAGAGCCAGACAATACGTTAATCAGTTTTACTTTTCAATATCCAGTTTTTTTCTTGGCCACGTTTCAAACCGCAGCACAATTTTGAAAACACTGATTGCTCCTCCCATTACTAATAAGGTCCGTTTCTGAGGTCCTCAGATTTTCAAGATTACATTGTCGAATCAATAGCTATTCATTCGACAAAGTAATCTTGAGTAGTTCAAATAGTCGAAAATCGTACCTGGACGTACAGTCGGCAGCACATCAAATTACCACAAACTGAAATTTTTCCAAATGATTTTAAACCACAAAATAGTTCAAAATCGAATAAGAAAATTCGTGGTAACTTGATGCGCTGGCGAGTGTACATAAATAAGACTTTAGAAAATATGAATTCAGAAAGCACTCTTTTCTGAAATGTTCTATCATTAATGCCTGCTTTCAAAGCAGGTATTAATGTCACACCATATCTCACTGTCCAATTTGCCCAAACTCCAGCACGGCTGAGAACCTCAAAAACGCTACTGCCGCGGTTATCGTGGCTCAACTCATTTGAATGAAATTACGTTTTACCGTCGATTCGAAAAGAAGAATTTGACAAAAGTACCTTCTCGGTTATTAAAACTTCATCCACAAATTGAAACCCGATCTTTAATTCCCGAGTCCATGACGTAAAGACACAACAATCTTTTCTCGCGAGTATGTTGAACTGGTGTCAGATATAGAGGTGAATGCCTGG
Source organism: Eugnorisma glareosa (assembly GCA_947578425.1). Taxonomy (NCBI): domain Eukaryota; kingdom Metazoa; phylum Arthropoda; class Insecta; order Lepidoptera; family Noctuidae; genus Eugnorisma; species Eugnorisma glareosa. Next base: position 7,976,345 of record OX387960.1, on the reverse strand, counting down.
CAAAGTGGCAACTTGCATATCGAGTTGCGCCAATAGTTCATGTTCCAAGCGACACGCTGCTTTTCTTAGGACTTGTGCATATGGCAACAGTGGCAGGAATTATGTCTCTGGTTTTGTAATAGCCTGTTCAGTGTATAAAGTTTCTTGCATTTGGGCTGAGGATTTGCAGATTCGTTTGATTGGACCTTTTCTTAGTCTTGATGATTGTGTTCGCGAAGCAGCCAAGTTTCTTCTTCTGCGCGTATTTCTCTTGTAGATGGATACAGCTCAAATTGTTTAGCTCTAAATACGACTAGACTGGCCTTACTTCTGCAGTCAAAAGGTCATCAAGTGCGCAAGATGTAAGGTGGGCTGCTGCTGATAAAGTAAATTCCAATTGTACGGTATCTAAATCGGTCTCCAATCATGTGTTTGGAATCCATACTTATTTTAGTGTTACCTTGACACCGAAACAGTTACACATATCTTTATGAACACCGCAAGAGTATCTGTAGTTCTGCACACACCTTTTTAAGTCTTGTTAATATCACATACACCATCTTTCAAGAACTTCGTTGCTTCTGTTAGCAATTTCGTTTCGTGTTACAGAAATTCAGTTGTTTTTGCCAACATTAAAAACATCTAGTCTAGTCCGTAACTCGCTGTTGTAAACGTAGATATTATTTGGCAATTCTTTGCAAATATATTCAGGTGTTCTTCCTCCATTTTGCAATTGACGTAATGTTTGCCACTGAGCTAGTATGTAAACGCGAACAAAATTTAATTCCATTATTTAAAAAAAAAAGTATTTTTTTTAAATAATGGAATTAAATTTTGAACAACCCGAATTTACAAATCGATTTCAATGCCTTGACATTTTCCAAATGATTTATGTAACTTTTTTTAAAATAGTTAACATTGCCTTTATACAAAATGACTAACTTGGTGTACCTAGATTATAATACATACAGTAGGTGCTACGAAAACTTAAAGCCCCAGCCATTTCATCAAATATTTATTATACCCATGAATAGCATTTGAAAGGACTTGGTATTCTAGTCTCATTCACTTGTTCCATATCTTAGTTAAAAAAAATATTGGTACAAAATTACAAGCAAAACAATTACCGGCTCTCAAAGGCTAGACGAAAAAACCCCTTAAGTTTCAACTTTACATTATTTTTTATATAACGGCTGCGCAAATTGTGATGGCTATTACGCACGTTTAGAGATAAACCGCGAATATACTATGTAATACAAACATAGTATGAGCTAATGTTGTATATGGCTTTTTGTTTATTATGATACTGTTTCGTATCTTCCCTGCTGAGAACAGATAATGATAGGAAAACAGAGCATAGCAACTAACACAACTTAGTACAGAGTAATCGGCCTATAATTATCCAAATGCTGAGACACAGCCCTCCTTCGTATGAAGGGGAGTGAGCTATATCCACCAGCAGAATCATTGCCCCTTTTCCTCGAAATTTTATCTTTCACCGCTTTGAGAGCAGTGATGACAATAATTCATTCATTATGTTCCTTGGTTCGGCTTCGACTCAAGATACACGACGTGTAAATCGGGAACGATAACACCACTTAGCGATAAATATTCCCAATGAATATGTTAATAAACATTATAATTTTCACATAATGAAAGAATTATTATTCTTTCTTCTTCTTCTTTATCGTGTGGTAAGTGCCTAACCTGGTGTCAGAGTTTTTGGCTTTACATGCCGTCAAGAAATATCTCTCACGCATGCTGGTTTGCTCACGATGTTGTCCTTGACCTTACCTTTTCTTTCATCTTAGAAATATGAAATCCCTTCTTTAGATAAATCACACAAAGATCGTGAAAGCTTGAGCACTTACGAGCATATTTTCAACTCAATAATGATCCCTTATTATTCTTAATGTCGTACACTGTATGTCATTTGAAGATCACGTTTTCGTCATAAAACTGATAGTGCTTTATTATACGTATAGTAATAATTGCTGAAATCACTTAGCAATTTGGGTGAGCTCATTTTTTACAGCCTTGTTTTAGATGTCTGTAAATTACTGGTTTTAGTTGTATAATTGTGTATTGTCTTGTAATCTTAACATCACCAAGAAAAATACGTTCCTTAATACCTAGGTCCTCAGTACATGTTCTCTGCATATCCTCACATAACAATAGGCCATTAAGGTGTAATAATGACGGATTATATCAATATTTTATCGTGTATATATGCAAAAGTAACTTACTGGTAATATGGTCCTGTTTCACGCCTTACGGCTAGATTGATTTGGATGAAATTTGACATAAAGATGGTCCATGAATCAGAAGGGCTATTGCGTATCTCTGTTGAAAGTTCATAGTGATCATCACTTTACGAGTTTTGATATACAATGATCGTTCTGCACGGGAAGCGTCAGTTGAAACCAACAAGCACGGTCACTGTATATCAAAACTCGCAAAGTGATGATCACTATGAACTGTCAACAGAGATACGCAATATCCCTGCAGGTTAGAACATAGGATAGTTTTCGTCCCGGTAGTCGACCCCTTGGGGTGATTTCCGACCACGAACAAAATCGCAGTTACAAACCCTGAATGCACCAGCGTTGGATTTGATCAAAAGCGCGGTGAGGTCTATAATTCAGGAGTAGGACACGTCAGAATAAACATGTTTAAAAGCCAGTTCTATTCGAGTCTGACTTTCTGTTTACTGCAGCTAATCGCGAACTTATAGGATCATTATCTAAAAGCGGACTACGTGGACATACGTACAAACGTAGTAACGACTGGTTCATTCCTATTTAAGAGCCCAATTTACCATTTGTAACATGTCCGGCGGTTTCACCCACGCAGCAACGCTTGCCTTTAGAAAGTCGATGGGAGCCACGATAAATACTTAGGTTTCGGCGCCGGCGGTACTCTCATTGTTCTCCGACCACAATAGGATTATAGGATACGGCCATAATGCTATTTTCACTTCCGCACGACGAGGATTTGGTGTGGCGATTATAGATATGCGGCTAAACCGGTTATAACTCGCCAAGAACCGGTTTAATACCCCCAAAACGTATTGTCCATTGTGATGTTGCATTTTGCCGGCAAATTTTATAGAAAAACGGCAAAAACGTTACGAGTGTTCCAATGCGATGCTGAGAAAATTAGACTAAATTGAGTCGGCGCTGGGAAATTGGAAAAAATTACACAATAGATTACGCTACCGAATTTTGTACTCTATTTCTTTTGAATAAAGTTATGTTCTCGTTTGAGCGTGAATTGAGAAAGGATGCCCTTAGAAACGAAGACGACAGAAACCCTCGACTATGGAAGTAGCGAGTAATAATTATGGAAATTTCGACCTGCCTAGTAATAGGTTAACACGATTGTAGATTTGGAAGTTTTTAGTTTTGTCTGTCACGCTATTTACCCCTTTGGCCACTAATGCGCTCATTTAGGAACCATGTTATTATCAGAAATAGTTAATTTTATTATTTTGGCTTGACTTGATAATAAAAAAACATTTGTCTAAAAATAATTTGAATTTTCCTTTGTCAATAATTCTCGGTGTGATTTAAATAGTAACATCACATGTATGATGCCGTAAATGGAAAGGATGACGAAAATCAAAAGATGGCGCGATTAGACAAACTAGTTTCGTCGTAAGTTCTACTCAAAATAATTTCTGAATACCTAGATTTTTCCGTTAATACCAGTAGCCTTTGCACTCGATTAGAATTACGTTTATTTACCTATGTAACTAAATCGAAATTCAAATTTTATTTGCAGCTCGCAAACATAGTCAAAGAGATACATTTTATCCCTGAGCAATTTTCTCCTCAATATCAAACTTTAAACGCTCTCGTAACGAGTTTCCAACTAACAAGTTTAATTAACAGACGCTAAATCTGTTTTGCTTCGTGTCCGCTTATAGCTCGACCAGCTAGCTAGCCAATACGCGTGTGAACTTAGACTGTACCACCATCTTGCATCTCCACAATGATCATTAGAATAAAATATAAAAAATTCCGAAGTTAATTTAATGTTAGAAACTAAGTTCGACGCCCCTAACTCTTCGCATGCCATAAGTCATTGTCTTTAATAGTGGTCAGCAATAATATAACACCTCATTCTAATAGATAATACCAGACATTGCTGAATACTTAGGGAAACCTTGTAGCCTCAGATTTTATTATAATAAGCGGATTTCACGTTCAGTCTCGGTGGCTCAACTCTGTCGCGACTGTTCAAGGAGAATCGGGTTTCAATGTAAATCTAGATTGTTTAGCTCCACTCATGTTTCTTTCGCCTTTCCGTTAGCGCAAATTAATATCATAATTGAAGTTATAGTCAACTAGGTTAATGGCCATCCAAGGAGAGATTGTTATAATCGTTACATATAATGTCGCCATCTTAAGTAGGTGTATCATGTTTAGGAAAGTCTCCTCAATTTGTTAATGAATGTGCCTTCCTCGTGTTAGCGTCGTCGGTATCCAAGCTGAGGCCTTTACGGGTCGGCTTCACGGAACGGAGACATGCTTCACGGTAATGGTGGCTCTTAGCAAATGAAAACTCGATTTTTACGACGCTTTCTGCGAAATTACTTGGCTGTAAAAGCCGAAAAATATTAAAATTGCGCCGGTGCCGGTGTCTCGCGCGGCGTCTTTAATTTCTGGTCGCTTGACTTTTAATATTGAGGTTTCATTATCAGAATTTAATAAATGCTTTTGCGGCGAGCCGGCGACATTTCGCCCTACTTGTATTCTTGTAATTTAAGTCGTGCCAATAAGTCTTTTATTCTTCTTTCTTTTGTAGTTCTTGTGTATAACGTATGTTATCATTGTTGGTAGGGAATGCATGTCATGTACCCGGAGCCGGCGTCGCAATACCACAGCAGTCAGCCCCAGTGCCCGCAGCCAGAGTACCGCCCGGCAGTATCGCCGGCTTTCCAACAGCCAGCCAAGAAGCGCCGCGTACTGAGCCCCACACAAACGCAACATAACGGAATACCGCACGCACAGCTTGACAACAGCGGCTACAAGGTGAGAACTGATACAAACGAAACAATAAATTAACTGTATGTGGTGACTGAACAGAAGACTGGTTATAAGACTAGTTTGTAATTAATCGCGGTGGTATTACACCTAGGCTGGTATTGTCATCGTACAAATGCCAGCGAATACTTGATTCATAAACCTTTACATGTAAAGTATGAATAAGACCCACCTGTAAGGTATGAGAAATTATCAAATTACGTCAATTGTTCAAGTGACTAACCAATGTTTCAATTTACATTTCATAATTAACTTTCCATTTTCCTTAGCACCAGTATTCTGTTTTCGTCACCTTCATAACTATTAGAATCAGAATCGTTAAAATTGTTCGTCCTTAATTGAACGAACAACAGAAAATGACAAATTGATTCCAACTTTCCAACCCGTCTGGAATGCTTGTCTTTTAAGATACCATCTTTTAATTAGAGAAAAACATTATTCATAGTTGTTTTTCAAGTTTGTCATGTTCAGAGTAAAATATTGTTGTATTTGCATTCTTTAACTCGGCCATAATTTTACTTTGCATTTTTCGTCGCACACAGTGTATGTCTTTTGCAGTCTCTTTGTCTCGGGGAAAATGTGAGAACATAACGTGAGGGGAAAGCAAATAATCAACACTTTCCACACTTGTTCGATTTCGATTCACGGAAAATTCCACTATATTGTAATAATACACGACTCTTAGGTTGCTTAGAAAAGGTTACTTGGAGTATTTCAACATTTAATATCCATGTGACAATATCGAACCAGTGCTCAGTTACCTATGCCAGTCGATAAGCAACTGGTTTTATCGATGGAGGATAACATTGCTTTACTAAATGTTTTGAATTTTATTCGATATAAAATGTGGTGATTTAAAGGCTGGTTTGTTTGAACAATCGGTCCTAGATTCTCTGTAATTGATCACTTTGAACGGGATCACCGTGAATCGGGAGATAGAAAAGATGATATAAGAGTCGAGTCGGAGAAATTTTCTGATTAGTTTACTTTCATCTAAATCCAAAGCAACCAGGAGTTGAGGAGTTGAACTGCGTTCCTCAAAACCACCTGCATTCTTTATAGGAAAAATCCTTTTGCCCTAATATTCAGATTACATTATTGTTCCACTTAACGAATCGACAATTCGTTCATCGATTGAGTTCATAGCACGAATACATGAATATTATAGATAGCATATCTTATAATATACTTGCCTTTGTCGAATATGATATCAAAATTGATACAAGGCGGTACAACGCAAATGTCACATCAAGGAGTCATGTGTAGTTAATTCTGCGTGACGCTGAGACCGACCATCTGATGAATATGTAATCGCGTCAACATTCGCTTCACAAGGGAGGGTGTGGAGCCGAACCATACGCATTTTCATGTAAATTGATGGCTATAGCGTGTACTGGAATCACTGCGTTTTTACTTTATCATAGCTCATATGAAAGCTAAAATTCCCCCTTTTTAATATGAGAATAATATTAGCTACGTACGATCACACCAACTGATGTTTTTTGGCTAGACGAAATCCATTCCCAAAACTGCTGGTATTTTTGTACTTATTCCCGAGCAGTTCCAGAATTCTGCTGTTCTCCAGTTTGTGAAGAAATACTGCATTTCATGACTCAAAATGATTTCCCAAGAGAAACGCGCCCCTTATTTGCTCCAACAACCAGCTGAACTTTATTAAATGTAAGAAAGAAGCCTTATTCTTCTTGCACACGCACAGACTTCGGTCGACAAGTGACCTTCACTAATAAAGGCTTTACTATTTATTTATTTAAAGCGAATTCTATTGTGATATGCCTAAAGATAAAGGCTATGTTTTCAGTTTCGTCATATTCCTTTCACATGGGACTTTAATGACCCATTCTTCGAGAAAACCATTCAAAGGCATAACGATTTTCCAAAACAGCCGGCGGTTATTCTAAAACATCCCCCCTTTGCGAACTCCACAATATGCAGTGGCGCATCTGTCGCGAGATGGACTTTTTACCGTTAATCAACATCTGGGGCACTTTTGAAAGTATCGCCCGGCATGCGGCTCGCTACACGACGCAACCGAAATTGGTTTGCAGTCCTTTATTGTGTATTTAAACTAAATATTAGCTTACGTCCTACGTTCCGAATTTTTCATTTCAATTTGTAACTTCTTTTGTTGTTCCAAATTGCAAAAAACTCCTAAAGGTACGTGAAAGTTTAAAGAATATGCATTACGAAAACTTCAGTGCCGTTGTTAAGTAGATAGGTAGGTACATAAAATTACGAAACTCTGTGCAAATTGCCGTTCTCAATTTTCTGCAAAAACCAAATAGCTTTTGTTTAGCCAATGCATCTTTGTTTGCGACCCGAATCTCATTTCATTCTGTCATGTGATCAAGCCAGTGAACAATGAGTTCCCAACCGCGCTAATTACGAACCAAAGTTCACTACAGATGCTCGAATGACATTATTGCCGAATGATCTTTCTCGCCAAATGCAGTTAATGATATAACATGCGATTATTTTAAAGTAGCTATAAATTAATCAACCAATTAATACATACATCAAGTTGCGTGAGTATTGCTGTAGATTTTTATGACGATTCAATTGTATTTATACTGAAATAACTGTGCGGTATTCCGTTGTGAAAAATAAAATAATAGAAGCGTTTGCGTAAGCGGCCGGCACGTGGACGGGACGTCAGCCTCGTGATGGCTCAACGTGAGCCCCGTCGCGAGAATACAAAACTGAACTAGGACTTCTGGACAGGAGAGGAAATGTCTCATTGGAACCCGTGCTTTCCAAGAATTCATTTGTCGACTTACGAATTGGCCGAGACAACTGATAACGATTAAGGAAAACAGTTCGAAAAAATATGAACTGTTTTTGGAAAAACTTGATTGGAAATCACTTGTTTCCACCATTGTAGGCTTTACGTCTTGCTTTGTAATGTATGATTGATATAAACTTGCATTTACCATATAAAATTTTTTGGTTTTTGGTTGTACTGCGCAATTGAATTGGAGTAGTAACTCCAATTCAATTGCGCAGTATTCTTAATTGTACTAAAGGAACCAGCCATGTTTCGTCAAAGACACTTAGCTTGAAGGAAAATCCAGTTCCAAATGATTTTACATATCAAAAATTTCGTGAACAACAATTTAATCAGAACTAAAGCTATCGACCCATTTGAAATATGACTTTCCGCAGCCGGTCTTTAGGTGTAATTTCGTGTGTATCAACGAGTGACGCAATAGCGTTTGTTTACGTGGAGCAAAGTGGGTACGTGCATTTAGCGAGCGGTTTGTACGACGATGCCAAGTCGTGCTTGTGCCAAATTTGGCATCGCGATGATGGTTGTCTACTGAGCCCCGCAACGGCATGACCACTTTTTGTCAAGTATTGAACAGACACCAACAAATCTTGTTTTTGATGTGTCGACTCAACTGAACAGCCGCATGGAGAGATAGCCAAGATTAACAGTTGTTGCTAGATCTCTGATACTTTGCCCAGTTGCTTTAATGTCCGTATGATCTTATGCCTATAACTCCTCGATGCCATTTTAGGTTTTTATCAATGCCTCTATTTGCTTTTGCATTGCTCCCTGCGGTCGTCAACATGAATAAATAAATGGGTCCAACAATTTATTGAATGTCACGATTATCTTATTGTTAGAGCGACGTTGCCACTTCGCAAACCTCTAGCGGCGATTTTGCGGATGGCTGCGTTTAAAAAAAAGTGCTTTGCGTCTCTTGCTCTTGCGCATTGATTTTCGCAAAGGTAGGAAAACGACAGAGAATGGCAAGTCCCGGATGTTGCGACAGACTCCGACCGGCTGGTAATATTCTGCTCGCATTTCCTGTTTTATACTGTTTTAATTTAAAAAACCAAGGTCCTGTTAGCAGAGAAGTAGATTTATTGTATTTTATTCACCACACGGATTTTTTTCTTCATGTTGGCCCATGCCAGAGCGATAAAGCTTTTTCTACGAATTCTGATAACAGCTATTTTCTCAATTAACTTATTTGATAGTTGAAGAAATCTGATGACGTCCTCCTCCGAATATTTTTTTTTTTTTTTAAAAAACGTCCCACACTAGGAATTTCTTCTGTATCGCGGGTGCGTTTACAAACATTTAAACTCACATACACAAACAGCCAGACTCGGAACAACTACCTGTAGATCATACAAATATTTGTTCCGTGCGGGGATCGAACCCGCGGCACGCAGCGCAGCAGCCAATCGCCCAGCCACTGCGCCAACCGTGTCGTCAACTCTTTATCGGTTGGTGTATGAACAGTCGCTTACATTTACATTGTCCACAAGCCTAGGGAACATTATCCGCCTTGACATCATTTGCAAATCCAGCGCGAAGGATCGCTTGTTTTTGTTCACAAGTCGTTGTTGCACCGTGTTTGTGCAATGAAGATTTCGTGATGTGATGTGATGGGCGAATTGGCACCGACGGACCATACAGGTCAGTAACCCGGCGGTGCCGCTCCCCCCGCTCCCCTCACGTTACGTAACACCCGCGCTGTTGCCACACCGACGACGACATTGCCAAAGTCGATAGCTCCATGCCGATCGTTCGCGCCTGGTAGTCTTGTCTTATCAAAGTCACTCTGCCCGTTTCGGTCGTCCGGACCGGTTTATCTAAAATTGCTTTGCATAAAAGAAACTGGTCTGATATAATTTAAAGCAGAACTGGAAGTTTGCAAAGTTTTCTTGTTTCGCCATGCGATAAATCCGCAAAAAACGGCCGAGCTCTATGTCACATCGATTAGTCAGTGTCACAAACTTTCACCTCCGTGCACCGTAGGATATTGTAACTCCGGGTCACAATGTTAACTTTCACGGTCGTTAATGGTATAGCTTTTGTGCTTGTTCGTGCGACCCCGTCAAATGAGAACCATCAATTTGCCTGGTGCACTATAACAGCACGGTTAGAGCTAATATTCGCATGTTAGGGGCCTATTCCCAAGGTAGTTGCGTCGACACCGACCCGGCTCAGTTTCCATCGATGTCAATAGATACATTCACGACTGGCTTCGAAGTGTGTCGTTAGCTTGCGAATGGCCCAGCTATCAACTAATATGACTGAGTTGTGGTACACCGTGTGTCGATCGGTACTTGTGCGGCATTGATTTAAGTCCCACTCATCGCCTCAATATAAATGACCCAAGCTACAATACATTATCATATCGCACAGGCGTGATATGAAATGAAGCCCGGAGAAACATCTGCCTATTTGTATCACAGACACCGAGCCGTGTAATATGGAAGCTATGAACAAAATTTGATGTCATTCATCATCAGGAACAATCAAAGAAACTAGAACAGCAATTTAAATTAATACAATAATAAACAAGACGAGTATTCCTCGAACTTGAGTGACCTTCAGTACCGATTGTAGCTTATTAAAAAAACTCGAAACGTCCGTTTTCACAAATTAAACGTCTTCATTATAATGAAAATTCAAGTACCCAACATTCCACAAGAATACGCCTAATTAAATATGGCGTATAAAATTATCTTTCATTATGATCTTATATTGCGTTTGTTCTCATGAAAACGTATCATTCTACTGCGCAGTGTTCACCGTCGTGTGCGCAGAGTTGCGGTTGGAAATCCAGAGTAAATCTCATAAAGTACAGAGAGATTAAGTTAAGACAATGAAAATACACATAAACTGATGTCACCAACAATACAAATGAGCGTGGGGCTAGAGACAGCCACTAATGCAATGCTAAAGATCAAATCTTGTCGTCGACAGTGAGTATATTAAAATTTTGTACTGCTTGTTGTTAATATTTAACGTTTCTGTTTTACATTGTAAATGACAATGACAAACAAGATAAAGTAATGACTTGAGCACATCCGTCAGCATTAACGTAGGTACTCTCACAATCTCAAGGTTTTAGAAAATGTTGCAGTTTTCTAAATAGGTACTCTTTTACGAGCCATTATGGCGGTTAAGTGCAGTATTGAGTCGTAAAGTATTTGCATTTGAATACACCGCTAAGATGAACACGTCCAATTCAAATGTGATCAGCTAAGACGGAGTGATAAAATTGAAATAGTTAAAGCACTTGGAAATTATCTTATTCTAGTTGCTTCATCAGAGAGACAGCTTGGCACGGACATGAATATTTTATATGGTTAAGTGACGCTTCTCATTAATTCCACTACATCGGGTAGTCTCATTTTATCTGGCATATTGTTTACTCCTTCATCTTGCATATCATCATTTGAACCAAGTATTCCTCTTGCTTCTTTGCCTTTCTCAAATTTTAGCTGTGCTATTTCATGATTTTCTTGTAGAATCGACCACCATTTTGGTATGTCCCCCGACCAAGTCTGTTTGTACATGGCTTTATTAAGAAACGGAGTACTTGCAACACTTTTATGTGCACAGCATCCGATGTTTGTTTAGAGTTTAGGCGAGAACCGCTGTTTCGAGCTGCTCCTATTCTAAGCACATTCCATGTGTTCATATTTAGAAGTCACCAGTAGTATTACGATCGCGCAAAGTGGTACTTGGTTGTGTTTGCAATTAAATCTGTTTGGATGTGTCAAAGGTCCTCGGAATATTGTGATCTTCCTTTGTACATATCTCATAAATATTAATGCTAGGAAACGTCCTAAAAATTGCCACCGAAAGCCAAAGTACTTCCAGTCAAGAACGGTGCATTCGGTCACATGGCCGATGCAAGATATAACACAAGTGCAAGTTCTGTTGTACGGGATGTTTTGATGTCCATGTACTCAAGCATCGTGAGATAATGTATAAACATCCAGCTACGCTGTTATCCTGTTATGTTATTAATTAATTGTTGTATTAAATGTTTATTAAAGCATCTGTCGAGTATTCATTAAATCTGTATCAGAAATGTCTTCTGAACCGAGTGAATGAGTGATCTTGAAATTGTGTGGCGATGTGTCTTGTTTATATCTACGGATCGAGATAATTGTTTTATTGTGACCCGTAAACGTCATTTTAGAAGAAATTACGAATATTCTAAGGATCTTTCAAATTGAAACCAGGACAGAGTAATGAGGCGACGAAATGAAACCAACATATTGCTTCAAAAATCAATCAAATAAAATTATGTACAGCGTCGAAGGTAGCAAACGTAGAAGGATAATTGATAATTCGAAAATATAGCGCAATTACTGTAAAATCCGCAAGCAGATTTTAATCGTAGTGTTTTCCAGTATATTTCCATTCATTTTAGCACCTGATATCAGGATAATAAACCCCGTCAATCATGCCTATCTCTGTCTATCTGATAAATAATACTTCAAATCCGACGGATACAAAATTTTCGACTAGAAATAAAGCGTTTGCAACGAATACAACTGCGGTTGTGGTTTCAGAAACTTCATTTTTGTTACGTTATGAACTGTTTTCACGTAGAATAATCAACTAAGCGGTCATTGCTTTGCTTTTACTTATTAACTATCTCTTGGATTAAATGTAACAAGCATTTGAGTTGACCGAATCTGTTGCATTACAGAAAACATTCATGCGAATATGCTTTTCATGTAGACTCAAAATTCCAAAATGGCGCGGTGAGGCTTCTGAGTGTCCACTATAATGGCGGTAAGTCCCCTCTTTGAGGAGTGGCTGGAGAGGCGCCACGGCGCCCTCACCTTCCGCCTGACGCAGGTCCTCACCGGACATGGTTGTTTCGGGAGGTTCCTGCACCTAATCGGGCGGGAGGAAACGCCCGGGTGTCACCACTGCGAGGATCGACCGGAGGACACGGTGGAGCACACTGTGCAGGTCTGCTCCGCTTAGGCGGAGCAACGCCGTGTCCTCGTAGCGGCGATCGGCGGCGGCGACCTCTCGCGTCCGGCCCTGGTTCAATCCATGGTCCGGAGCGAGACGGAATGGGACGCCGTCACCTCCTTCTGCGAAGCAGTCATGCTAGCGAAGGAGGTGGCGGGACGTGAGAGGGAGAGAACCTCACGTCCCAGCCGCCGCGGGAGACGCACCGGGCGTCGGGGGCCACGTGGTGGCTCCCGGCCACCGTAGACGCGGGCCTGTGGACGGTGAGCTATGGGCTAGCTCGCCGTCCGTCCGTCTTATGACGACAGGCCGTGTCGACGGCGCGTTCGTGTTCCACGCGCGCCTCAAAGAGAGTCAGCAAACAGGAAGGGGTCCGTAAGGGCCGGCGCCTGCCAGGGTTGCGGGACTGTTCGAAAGAGATACCGCGGCCCTGGAACACAAAGGGCAAAGGAAGGAACATGGATGGGTTTTAGTCAGTACAAGTCTGACACTCCCTCCTGCTCAGCCCAGAGCGGGAGGGGTCATTTGATGATTTCCCATGTGGTAATGTCACTGTCATTTACAAAATAAACTAACAAGACACAGAATAGGACATAAATTACGTTATTTATGTTATCATCTTTATGCGTTTCCTTAGGGTGTTGATAGGAGAAATTGCAGCCAGTTATACACAGTCGTTGGTTATAAATTGACGGTGTGCGCTCTTTCCGATGATGGCTTCGTATGTCACATGGCTACGATGACGCTATTGGCTGTATACATTGTAACTAGGGCTGTCTATAACCTAAGCAAAGAAGTTGGAAATTTATTTGGTGATCCTGCTATGTCGCTTACCGAAAATTATTCAATTGTTAAATCAGCCTTATAGAGATGTTCAAAGAAGAAATGTTAAGATGCAAGACGAAGAACCAAGCGTTTTGTCGCTTAAATATTTGATAAAGAATTCATCATCATCATTATTTTAGTTCGGAAACACACACTGCTGGGTATAGGCCTCTCCTTTCTTCTGCCACACCTGCGCGTCCCTCATCCAGGTGTTTCCCGCGACTTTGACGATATCATCAACCCAACAAGCTTTAGGGGGACCCTGGTTTCTTTGGCGTAACCTTAGATAATGAGCACTGGTTCTCGTTGGATTTTTCTATCACAGTGGCTGCGTTATGAAGCATGAGTATGAGTCTTGGGCATTACCCCCGCAAAGTTGCCGCATTTAGCATGGCAACCCTGCCGCAACATAGCATTGTGCCAATGTATGTCGGCCGTCACATCTGTATGGGACCGTTTGTCGTACATTTGTATGCTGTTGGTAGACAACGCTGTGTTATCTATTGTGTAAATGTGGACCGTAATGTCAATAACAATATACGAGAAGGTTCTATGCGTTTGTGGACCAAAGTCGCTGTGTGGAGAAAGTTTTTTTAAACTAATTTAGACACAGTTGTAGACAGTTTTCTAGACTGGATCAATTAAACAGTATTTTGAAAATAAAAGTTAATTAGAACCTTAAATAAACTAAACCTATACAACAGGAGAATGATTATACGTCTTCCTTGTAATTCCGCCGCTACCCAGAAGGAATGTGATATTATGATATTGAGACGATGGATTCTCCTGCGCAACATTATTATGGCAACATTCGCTAACTGTTAGCTAAGACGGTCCTTAGAGTCGAGATTCCATGAAACCACGACTGTGGGCTAGAAATGTTTTAGTATTTTTCATCATCAATCACCGTTGTTTCTACTGATACTGGCAGCTCATACAAGCTGGCCCTTATAAGGGTTTCTGAACAGTCTGCTCGCCTTATGAGCTTGCCGTATTATTGGCTCCTATAGCCACGCCACTGCATCACTTGTCAATGCTTCTACATATACTAGATCATGTCAGTTGTTGGGTCTCCTATAAAACAGGTGGAGTGAAGTAATTATAGCCAGTTGCCTTAGCATGCACTACTCATCATTCCTATAATCCTGTTCCATTTTATTTGAGATCGGTGCAACACGTCAATGTTCCATTGTCCAACAGGAGGGAATGTAAGGAATAGTGTTCGTGTTTGATAACAGCATCCTAGCAGGCATTGCCACGAAAAGATTGTTAGTCGAATTTCATACAATATTTGTCAATCCCCATAACGTAAATGTCATTTCTAGTTACCTCCCTGCAGCTTTGGCCTCCCAATGCCTCATTACGACGCTTTATTTGGCATTTATTGTTAGCCCACATAAAACCTTAATTAATTCGACGGCTCTTTAGTTTTACTGCTCGTAAAATGCGATTTCTCTAGGTGGCTCTTGCTATAGTCATTTTCGTTCAATGTTACGGTGCTGCTTATTTTCTTTCTCCAAAGTCGTTGATTTCTATTATTTTCTGAAGCTTCTGAATTAATTAATTTATACTTTTCTCAAACTTGAATCAGTTTCTCAAATTCAATTTTAATAGAGATGACAAACTATTCCTGAAATGTCAAACACTGATCAACATAGCGACAATAATATACTCGTGTATTATTAGTCTGCGTGCTGCTACTGTACCGAAAGCCGTACTTAATATTAAGTCTCATCATTTATTTAAATTGCCGTATTAATATTCATGACAATATTTTACAAACAGAACGAAATCGAAGTGAGATTTACATCTCCGTAGTAGATCCCGGCCTTAGCATCAATAACGTCGCAGAACGGTTCGAATTCAAACAAGGTGCTTATTAAAGACAATTTCTATCTGTAATGTGGCGGTAGTTAGTACTTAGTACTTTAGTAGTTACATGACGCATGTCGACGTCGGCCTGCATTGACAGAGTGCATTGCACTCTAGTCCGCGACCATTTGCCTATTTGCACACTCCCTAAGATAACAATTGACGTCGGCGTCAACCATTGTTCCTCCAACGTTCGCCTGTTTAACTCGACCGCCACGAAATTTAAACGAAAAATTACACAACACCTTTGTTCCCTACTACAACTTAACTTTCACCAAACACATTTGCTCTAAAAACGTTTTGCCAATGCGTCGATTAAATCGCGTAGAACATCGTTTAATTTTAAACGCTACAATTTAACAATAGCCGTTGATAAAAGTTTCTATTCATCCTGACAACAAAGTTGAATTTCGTTTGTTGATGACTATGTTGGAGTAAAAGTCAGTGATCGATGTCTCCTACACTGTCACATCGTGGGAGCGATAACATCTATACGGACCAGTCAGTTTAGATCTCGCTCGCAACTAGTCCATTGTAACCAGCTGCGCGGGCGCAGAATTAACATATCTTAAATTACAAGGAGGCTTGAGGAAGAATAGAAAAAGACTTGTTTTCCTTACAGGCCACAATAAAACTAAGCCATGAAGCATTCAAATTACTTTTTTATTGGTATTGAGTGGCTTGAATACATTTGATGACGCTTCCCTAAGTGGATTGATTAATAATTCAAGACCCATTCGAAGCCTCAGCTGTTATTGCGACTTTAGCATTTTCCTTTAGGCTTGAAATGTTATTGTCAAAATAGAAAGCGATCAGGAACAACTCTTTCTTGATAAAAATATATCGCGGATACTCAAATAGGAAAAAGTCGAGTTTGAAGCCGTTGAACTGGAGGTCACTTAATTACAAGTAAGTAATCTGAGGTCATACGTGTGATCGGATTTTTGACGGCCTTAGTTTTTTTCATGTGTTGGTTGAAGTACCATTGAAAGAACAATTTACCGAATTATAAACTTGGTATTGGTACTAACTTTAACTTAGTGTTATTGAGTTTTACCATTAGGGATTTCTCAGTAGCAGTCACGGAGCCTGAATTCGTGCCCGGTTGATGGCAATTTTTTTTACCGATGGGAAATCATTAAATAACCCCTCCCGCTCTGGGCTGAGCAGGAGGGAGTGTCAGACTTTTACTGACTAAAACCCATCCATGTTCCTTCCTTTGCCCTTTGTGTTCCAGGGCCGCGGTATCTCTTTCGAACAGTCCCGCAACCCTGGCAGGCGTCGGTCCTTACGGACCCCTCCCTGTTTGCTGACTCTCCTTGAGGCGCGCGTGGAACACGAACGTGCCGTCGACACGGCCTGTCGTCATAAGACGGACGGACGGCGAGCTAGCCCATAGCTCACCGTCCACAGGCCCGCGCCTACGGTGGCCGGGGGCCACCACGTGGCCCCCGACGCCCGGTGCGTCTCCCGCGGCGGCTGGGACGTGAGGTTCTCTCCCTCTCACGTTCCGCCACCTCCTTCGCTAGCATGACTGTTTCGCAGAAGGAGGTGACGGCGTCCCATTCCGTAGGCTCGCCCCCTTTTTTTTTTTTTTTTTTTTTTTATCGATGGGAAATCATCAAATGACCCCTCCCGCTCTGGGCTGAGCAGGAGGGAGTGTCAGACTTGTACTGACTAAAACCCATCCATGTTCCTTCCTTTGCCCTTTATGTTCCAGGGCCGCGGTATCTCTTTCGAACAGTCCCGCAACCCTGGCAGGCATCGGTCCTTTCGGACCCCTTCCTGTTTGCTGACTCTCTTTGAGGCGCGCGTGGAACACAAACGCGCCGTCGACACGGCCTGTCGTCATAAGACGGACGGACGGCGAGCTAGCCCATAGCTCACCGTCCACAGGCCCGCGCCTACGGTGGCCGGAGGCCACCACGTGGCCCCCGACGCCCGGTGCGTCTCCCGCGGCGGCTGGGACGTGAGGTTCTCTCCCTCTCACGTTCCGCCACCTCCTTCGCTAGCATGACTGCTTCGCAGAAGGAGGTGACGGCGTCCCATTCCGTCTCGCTCCGGACCATGGATTGAACCAGGGCCGGAAGCGAGAGGTCGCCGCCGCCGATCGCCGCTACGAGGACACGGCGGTGCTCCGCCCACGCGGGGCAGATCTCCACCGTGTGCTCCACCGTGTCCTCCGGTCGATCCTCACAATGGTAGCACCCGGGCGTTTCCTCCCGCCCGATTCGGTGCAGGAACCTCCCGAAACAACCGTGTCCGGTGAGGACCTGCGTCAGGCGGAAGGTGAGGGCGCCGTGGCGCCTCTCTAGCCACTCCTCAAAGAGGGGACTTATCGCCACTATTGTGGCGTGCCCTGCACGGGGTTGCGACAGTCGCTCTCTCCATGTCGCCATGAGATCACGCCGGAGGTCTGTCCGCTGAGCGACAATTTGCCGCGGCAGCGGAGTTACCCCCCGGCGTAGTGCCTCCACGCGCCATTCGTGTAGGCGCGCGAGGACTATCGCCTCCAGATCCCATGGCGGCAATCCGGCAAGGATAGGCTCGCCCCCTGGGATTTAAACATTGCGAATTGTGGGTGTACCTACTATTAGGTACACCACTGCCTAACCCTTCGGGGATTACAGGCGTGATGTTATGTGTATGTTAACCAACTTTATTACTAAAATTGTTTCCCTAAAAAAAACAAAAAAATGACACTTGTTTCAGGCAAGCTTACCCAATATACACAAAAATAAAACATTAAATACATGCAAAATTTTCATTAAATCATATTTCCTAGATATGGTCATCATTTTCCAATTTTCAATATAGCGAGTTCAATTTCAATACCCAGCATCAATTTTGTAAGTATAAAATCTCAATTTTCCGTCATACGTCCTGGCTTCTATGCAAAACGTGGATACTTTCGCATCCTCGTCCAAGCTACATTATTATGCATTACACGAATTTCGTACACACGGCTGCACATCAAGCTACACATTTCCAGTATGAAATGGCCTCGCTTTGTATAGATTTCCCGTACAATGAGAGATCCGCATAAATTTGTATAGCTTGATTGATCGTCGTGTGTACACTACCAATGTTGCTAAATACTAATACGCAAGTTTTTACTGTATTAGCATATCAAGTACATTGAGTTAGGCAGGCTAGCCTATAAATTCTATGCTAAGTATATATATTTTACTTTAAATAGTGATAATAAAACTAACAATTGTCACCTTCTGTTCACAAGGTCGAATATTAGAATTGTCGTGAAGTTTGACGGCCGACCTTAAAGGGAAACTTTTATTGAAAATTCACCTTATTACTTAGTAAAAACATACTACTACAATACCCCGATAAAATGGTAACTTGAAGATAAAAAGTCCTCCTGCCAGGATTGCGAGACTGTTCGAAAGAGATACCGCGGCCCTGAAACACAAAGCGCAAAAGAAGGAACATGGATGGGTTTTATTCAGTACAAGTGTGACACTCTCTTTCACTCCGCCTAGAGTGGGAGGGGTCATTTGATGACATCCCATCCGTAAAAAAAAAAAAGATAAAAGGCAGACGTTTGCCCCTATACCAAGTATTGTTGCATAAACACTTTTAACCCGTGTCTTTCATTTGTAGATTTAAGAGGGCCCTTCCCGGCCCGTCGATCGTCAAAGCGAGCATGGTCGAAAAGCTTGTTTCATCCAGAGCCACAGCGGCAATTTTCTTTCAATTCCCCCGTCTTACCCCGACCCGACCCCGCACATCTCGTCTCCCGCGCACCTCATACCGCCTAACGCGATTTCATTGAACGAAAAATACTTAGTGTTCGAAAATTTCATAAACTTGTTCCAGGAAATACGTGTTTTTGAATAAGTCTTACAAGTGTGTGAAATAAATATTTGTCATTAAGAATCTCCATTACATGTGCAAGATTTCTATCGAGATGTTTTCTTTACTTTTACTGTTTATGAGTACATTATGAACGGCCAAAGTTCAGTAAAAATTTGTGCAAAAAAACAATTTTTAGAGGCTTATCCTGAATTTGTTACTACATCTTTTTATTTTTTGCTACCATAGAAACCGAGATAATAGTGCACAAAATACCAATTATTTAAAAAAAAAACAAAGATAGATGTGTAACAACTGCATAATCACGTACGAGCGTTTGTATGAAAAATATGACGTTGGCCGCTCTTAAGCCGACTTCAACTTAGTTAGGAAAAAGGCTAGGCAGATGATGTTGAGTTAATAATAAACAGTTTAATCAAAATACTTCTCTTTTAGGGTTCCGTAACCAAGGGGTAAAAATGGAACCCTGTCAAACAACAAACGTGTTTTTTTTTAGTATAGTTACCGAACCCTTCGTGCGTGAATCCGACTAGCACTTGACCGGTTTTTTTTCACTTTTCGTCTAGTTCTGGTTAATCGTGTTAACAGTTAACAACAAACACTGTCAATTGCTCGTACAAACACATCTTCATCTTCATTCTAATGCCACTTTGTAGTCGAGTTGCGTTCGAGTTCCAGTAGTGACGGACGGTGACCGTTCCTATTCTCCGAGTTCGTCGGCCGACTCAAGGCTCACAAATGTATTATTTCATAGCAAGACTTCACATGCTATGTTTTGAACGCACCATTGGGAAAACGTTGGCATTTATCCATACACAACAAGTTTAAACGATGTTGTAATCATTAAAATTATAATTGGAACGATTTTTCGAAATAATAATTTATATGGATCTACAAGTACGTATTATCTAATTAAGCCTTTCCTACTCTCTTCCCAAGAAATTAGGTCGTGGGGGGTTCCGTCATATCATTCATCCATCATTGTGTGATTAACATTTAAATTCATCACGTTTTTTTTTTGACTGGTCTTCGTATTAAACCTGCTTGCATTAAATGGGCTCGCTCCTTTCACATGGGACAAACATTTTTGGCGAAATGTGAGTCTATAACAAACATATATACATCACTCCTGTAATCCATGAAGGGTTAGGTAGTGATGTAACTGTTACCTTGTACACACGGCGACATATCAAGTTATACAAAACCAGTATAACCTGACCTCGCTTTGTGGACAATGTGAGATCAGCTTGTACTGGTTTTGCATAGCAGGATTGGTCGTTGTGTTAATACTAATAGGTACACCTCTGACTTACCCTTTGTTTCAAACCGTGTGTTGTGTATGATTAATTGATTCCTAATTATATTTTTCTATGACTTCAATGTATTAATGTGTTTATAAATTGTTTTTATCAAACACACTATAATCAAATTAGTTTCGGTGTTATTTGAGCTTCCTTCAACATGCCTTTAGACCACGTAACACGCGACTGGCGGCAATGTTCAAATGTATTCCAAGTATTTAATGTTATATATATATCAAACTAGCACTTCGCCCGCGAATTCGTCCGCAAAAATTGTGATGGTTCGGCTAATATGCATGATATAATTTATAGCACCCACGAATAATGTAGCTTTCTTTCAATGAATGGATATTTAGAATTTATTTATTTTATTTATTTATTCATCTTACAACTATCATTACAGGTAATCTGAAACCTAATTCGATAGTGTGGCTATCACTCAATAAAATAGAAATACTAAACTAGAAATACAAAAAGAAAAAATCATTACTCTTTTTAACTGTAGGCATGGCCACCTTATTGACCTACTTTTAAAGTGATACAGCTATATATAAGAAGAGAATTGGATCATTAGTTCCCTCTACATACAAATAGAAACAAATTTTACCTCTTTATAATATTGGTTTATTGAGATAATATTGTTTCATTGGTTAACTGGCAAAAAAACTAAAATCTAGCCGTTCAAAACAGCCCTTGAGAGACAATCTGATCGGTCCAGGCAAGGGAAATTACCAAGAAGGTTTTATTTATGCTAAAACAAGAAATGGGATGTCTCTAATCGTAAACGGGACATCTCGGAGTAGCCGGCATTGGTCTCTGTCCTATCAAAGAGGGTTTTTTTCCATCGGTGGTGTGTCGGGTGTCCCAAAAGCAGTATGAAACTCTTATATTCCCAGTTTGATAGCAGAGAGCTGATGCAAAAATCTCATGTAACAACCAGAATTATTAGTGTGAAAAACCGAAAACTCCACCGTATCGTCACTCCGTTTATAACTTTCAAACGACTTGAACTTGGTAGATATGTTTTAGTGTAGAAAACGTTTGCAATACTGATACTGATTGTCCTAACCCGTCTAGTACTTAACCCGACCTAAATTGTACATGAACAATGTCTGGAAAACCGTAATTCGGGTTAATTTTCATTGCCTTTCAATGTTCTTAAAAATTCAAGACTGACATAAAAATAACATGTCTTTTATACGAGTACCAATCAAAAGAAGAAAGGATTGCTCGAATTTAATCCGCTTGGAAACGAAAAACAGTTGGACGTTGTAAATAAGTAATAGGTACGGGTTTTGGATACGACTTCTGCCAAATAAGCGAACATGTTTCGTGTAATCTCATTGGCTCTAGATGGTAAACATCGTAAGTTAGCACTTAATAGCTAACGACTAAGGACCGGCTAGGCCTTGTATGTTCTTCAGAGTGAATCATTGAATTAGTTGGGGCTTAGTGGCTTTGTCGCACCTCAAGCGGCATGTCTGTTGCTTTGGCCTTCAACTGGCCAAGCGTCGTAATTCGGAGTTTCAATGGAGTGAGAGGCCAGCTTATACTAATTTTGTGCGTCTACTGCTTGCCCTGCATCCTACTGGACGTAGGATTAAGGTATGATACCGAACCACGCTGCACGCAGCTGTGCTGCCGCAGCAGTGCTATCGCGACACTACTGCTAGAGAGGCAGCAATTGCTGCCGCGACATTGCTGCCTAGCTCGGAATGTAATCTCATTTAAGCTTATAGAGATTGTATGGGGAGCAGTAGTGCCGCGACAGCACTGCTGCGGCAGCACTGCTGCGTGCAGCGTGGTTCGGAATCATACCTTTAGGATCAGGGGTGCACAGGTAAAATGGCAGATGTTCAACCGGATCATAATTGATACAGGCATGATTACGTACAGGCTTACTATTCTTGTTTTCATTCCAATTCTCATGAAACAAATATTTAGGGTATATTTCGAAAATTATGTTATTCAAACAAACATTTTGGGGATATTTCGTCATGATGATATCAATAATAATCAAAAATGTTTAATGTTCTTGAACGAAGTCTTAAGTGTTGCAACTTGCAATACTATTCAGTGCAAGGACGTGACAAACAGAAATTAGCATTAGTAGCAAACGTTAGCTTACGAATTTACGATGCAAATTGCTAACCCATCAAGTGTCATTAGCAGATAGAATCTCACGTTGGAAAGTTAAACAGTTCTGCTTGCTGTGTAGTTTCTGTTCTTACTTCGTTCACTATTTTAGAAATGTTCATTTTGTGGCACAATTGCATTTGGTCGTTCGCCCGAATTCGATTGCCTATGAAATTCGGGCAAACGACCAAGTGTAAATTAATGGGGTCGAGAACCCCCGTCTTCGGACAATCTCGTCCGGCTTTATCATTTGTTTTTTCGTAATCGTATTTCATTGCGTTCCCCAGTGTAACAAATGCATCGGGTACCCGAATTCCAGTAAAAAATTTCGAACACTCAAATACGGGCAAACGACCAAGTGTAATTGCGTTTTCATTCAAGTTTGATAAAACATAAACACGATTCTTTAATTAAGGTTCTGTCATACTTACATGTTTACTGTTGAAGTTAATTCTTAATGTGACCCTCTTCATATTGTTCCCAAAAGAGTATTGTATACTTATAAAGCGTCCACCATTTATTTATTCACATCTAAAGCTACATGTTTATTTTGTTACAGGTAAATAAAGCAGCATTTACGAATACTTTTAGCTTTGAATAAGGTTAGTAAACAATACCGAAATATTGTGTTTTCAAAGTAATTAAACTTTGTATGAAGATCGTTATTTTAAGGCCTCGCCACTTCTGCCTATGTAACACGAGGTCACCACTCTGCTTAGTTCCTTTTGGAAACTTGCGCATGTATATTTGGTTTCGCTGTTACGGTCTACCTAGAAACGAATCTAATCAGTACTAAATCTAGAACTCGCTGACCAAATATATTTAACATCCCACTGATAGAATTTAAGGTAGTTTTTTATTGGTACAATAATTTATAGCTAATAAATTATTAGCATCTTTATGGCTGCATGATTCAATCTTCAAATAACACGATTTTAATCTCGGCTTTGTTTTCGTCTTTATAATGAAATATGTCGATGTTATGGTTGTACCATAGAATACTGTTCGAAACAGAGACATCATTAATTGTGAATCCACTCAGGTCTATAACAATAATAAAAGTTTTATGTGGACAACTTGAATTGGCCTTTAACACTAAATTATAGTCAGTGAGTTTCATTAGTTCATTACCTATTCAAAGATTTATAATTTTTGTTTCGTTTTTTTACCAGTGCCTTTTCGTTGGAATCATAGTCATCGTTTCCTTCATCGTGTTCTATTTCTCCAATCCCTTTTGCTTCCATTACTTAGCCTTCTAAATTAGTAATGTTATCCACGTCATATCTAGGCGTAATGTCTACGTTAATTCTTTGGTTTTCAAACCATGCCGTCGGTTTCTCAACGAAGTCTTTGTGAACCGTGGGAGTATACGCCATGTGCTCCAAATGCTTTTTCGTTTTTCTTAAGCTAACTTGAAGCAGCAGTGCCGAGATATAACACGAACGCTGATGCAGTGAGATGAGAATTAATGTATGTATCTCGGAATTGCTTCAGATTTAGGAAAGGTAAGCCTGGTGTTTAATTCTACATCTTGGCTCGATTCTTTTACTAAAGATCTAAACGGAAATGTTTTTGGCTGATTCTAGACTTGGCTTAAGAGTAGTAGGTAAGATCTAGATCTAAGAAAGTTTTGATCTTCAAAGATTTTTATTATCACACATTCCAATTTTAATATAAAAATCACAAATCTCAAGTGCAGTGAGAATTTCGGTTGGACTAAAGTCAGCACACTTTGTATACTTTATTATACGGTCTTGGCGTTCAGTCTACATTGACGTCAAACTTTAAACGTCGAGCTGAAATCTCTATCTAGTATCTACCATCAAATATAGTATCGCAGAATAGTGCACTTTGTCTTTATTATTGAAATTAAAAATTCTTTGTTCTCATCAGCCGCGGAATGACGTGGACCACCTCAGTTTTGTTGCCAATATTCCGCATTCTATCGTTTTGGTCTATTCATACATTTTTAGAATAATAAAATCCACTATATTTAGTCAGTTCTCACTTTATTGATGTTTTGCTCGGGCGTTGACACCCAAATGACTGGGAGACGAAGCAAGATACTTTGTATTTTGTACCAGCACTATACAGTCATTACCCTTTCTCTCTTTTAGTATTATAACTGGCTTCTCCAACCCAGACTATGATTCTATTTCCCAACTCAACAGTCTGCCGCCCACGCCTTGTTTTTTACTAGCGATCAATGTTTTTGGTAAAGTATTTTAAAAACATCTCTGGTTTTTACGATGTGGGTACTCATTTTATGTTTCTTATTTAGTTTATCTAATTATAGTCCAATCGGGCTCTTTGAATGTCTGTAAATAATGATTACATACATTATTGCTGTCCCAAATTGCTTCTCGTTAGTCCGCGTTCCAATATACCCGCTATTACAATTATCTATTAATAACGTATCTGCTGGCCATTACAAGCAAGATAAACAAATAAACGACACACCAATAACGAAGTTAGATAGAATTATCCATACCAGAGAAATATACTCCTCGACAACATGTTTTACCGTCATCATTTCACTGAAAATTGCGTTCATTCCCAAGTCTTGGTTGTGTGGTGGGTAGGGGTGGGCCGTGACGTCAGCCCTCCCGTCGGGGCCACCCCTGGCCCCTAAAAATAGATGCCTGAGCCCGGGAGTCGTTCAATGGAGGCTCGTGGGAGAGGCCTCGCGCCCTCGACTACCGTAGAATGAGCACCACACATAGATACCGCCCTATAACTTTAACACATAATATACGCCTCTTTAATATGGAACTCCGAATTTCTGTTAACAAAACCATTTTAGTTTTATTATTTCTGAAAACTTTCTCCATTCAATATGGCAGCGAAAACACGGAGTACGTTTTCTCAGACACGTTCGAACAAAGCATTTCGGGGCGCTTTCCTATTTTATTCATAGTTCTGAGATGTGCTCTGAGTTTTGTATGCGAACTTGTGGGGAAAGATAGATGAGGCTTACACGAAGAAAAATTTATGAAACGATTTCCTCTCGGAAAAATACCTCTCTAATTTATCTTAGGCATCGTCGATCTGAAACTACAAAAACTCACCAATCCGGGAGACTAAAGTAGATCCTACAAGCATTATTGTGATTCATCAATTCGCCTATTTCTGTTCCTGAAAATAGATTCCATGTAAGTCGAACAATTTTATTCATATCACGCAATGGACGTGACGACCCCCGTCACGGAGCTAAATAAAAATAGACTTTCAGGAGTACGGCTCAATGGGCAGGATACGAATAGGATCGTTAGTTATGTTACTGTTAACGATAGAAAATATCTCGATGACTTAATGGTTTTTATATTGTTTGTTGCCAGGATAATATGTATTTAAAATTTTCATTAACTTAAAGTATGTGATTAGGTTTTCCCCCATGAATCAAGGCTAATTCTCGGCATCTGTTACCTACTCGGAAAATTATATTTCAATAAATTTTGATTGAGTATAACTTGTTGACGTTTTCTCGAGGTCCTTATTTAAATTGAATTTCAACCTAAACATATTTGGTTGAAACAAAGAAATAAAACCACATTTTCATCAGGCGAAGTCTCAGAATAACTGAGAGGGGGATTATCGTATTACGGGGGACAGTACGGGTTTACATCTGCATATTTCGGAGCACCAAGCCCCGGGGAGCCGCAACCCCAGTGACTCATTATAGCCGCTATTTTCTAGGAACAATGAAAAAGTCCGGACGACTTGCATGTAGTCGCCCCTGGAATATTACAGTTGCTTTGCATTTGAAAATGTTTCGAGAAATTAAGCTGCAGAACAAAAATATGGACTTCTTTTGTTTTCCTATAGCACAGCTTTCTAGCGCATGGGGAGATATTTCGTTATTCCGTTTATGCATAAAAGCTTTGCCAAAAATTTAACGAGTGCGAATGTAAGTCCTTAATAAATGCAGTACTTTCTTGTATCTTCTTTCTTGTATCTACATTGGAAGTGTGTGATTTAATGATCATTGAACAGCTTCATAATTCTTTCAAAGCGGAAAATATTGACATACTACATTCTTCCCTAGAGAGTATCGACGACGGTACATAGTAATAAATCAAAGAATTTCCATATGTCATGCCTGGTACCGGTCCGAACACCTGTCCTCATCTTGTTTTATGTCCTTTTTCAAACGCTCTTGCATTGTGTAAGAGAATACGACGTATCAAGAATGTATCGGAGAGCTTCGCCTCGATTTTGCAATTCGGAGATATTGAAACCAATGTACATTTTGTAAAGTTAAGGCATTGAGGCAAAGGTGAAACCTGATTGTGCGGCCTCGTCTAGATGTTTATTGGGCAACATTTCGTGCTTCCGTTTCCAATGAAACGTCGCCTACTTCTGCGATGGAGGACGCCGGTGGCTTGACTTGCGGTCTTGCCACAGTCCAATAAATTGTACTAAACTTGGAATTGTTCACCTTCCTTTACCTTTAATTATGTTTTTCGTTTCTACAAAACTTTGTATTCCAACATTATCTCATGCAAATCCAGGAGCATATTGTTTATGTAAATCATTAAGTTTTCGTTTTTTGTCCTGGCTCGCGTCCAAACACATTTTGATTTAAGTCGCAAAAAAGAGGAGTAATTTCAATGTCA
Source organism: Eugnorisma glareosa (assembly GCA_947578425.1). Lineage (NCBI taxonomy): Eukaryota > Metazoa > Arthropoda > Insecta > Lepidoptera > Noctuidae > Eugnorisma > Eugnorisma glareosa. Next base: position 7,948,975 of record OX387960.1, on the reverse strand, counting down.
TATTCATTGTGTTATGTTGTGACTTTTCTTTTTTCTGATTCACATCGTTTGGACACTTATAGGTTCTTTGTACATATGTGTGGTGATTCTGTTTTTAGCACTTTGCAAGTGAAACATTAACATATTCAAATTCATTAGGTACCACGTTATTGAACGCCTCTATTCAAATATTCTCTCATTATTATGTATGCTTGCAAATGCATTCGTACACCGCACATAATAAACAAACAGCCTTATCATTTAGGTATCTGTGGTCCGATACGCCTGACTGATAATATACTTGATAACATTATCTTACCGCAAGTGCTGTGTGTACCCACACAGCTTATTTAAACACCACCCTCACTATATGTTGTATAAACTATGGTATATTTTCCAGTTCAATGGAGGCTTGAAGACCGAACTAAATATAGAGTTGCTCAATCGATCACCGAGGCGAGATTACAGCGCTGTTTGTTTCTCAAACCATAAAGGTTTGGCGAATCGAGTCGATACTGCCACCTAAACATTAGCGAGGCACGTGTAAATTTCTTTATGTACGACATGTTTGTGTGAGTGCGTGCTCAATGAGCGGCGTGGTATCGACGCAGCCGCTCGTTACCGGGAGGGGAGCAGGCTCGGGCCCGAGGTTCGGGAGGGGGCGAGTTCGGCGCGACCGACCTTGGCCGTGACTCTCCCGGTTCACCCCGGGAACAGCCCGTACCAGCCCAAATTGGTTTTCAAATTTTGGTATTCTCTTTTGAAGTGTTCTGAAATATGTACAAGTGGCTTAGAAGCAGCTCGTACGCTATTGTCGATACGTTTGCGGTTCACATGACGACCGAAACGTTGGTAACCGCCTTCATTCGTCATGCGTGGGTGTGAAACTTGGTAGGGTAGATAATCTATCAAACTGTGACTAAGCTTGTTCGTTTTGGTCTGCTGTTCAACAATTCTATGACTTTTTGAGACTTATTTTTCTCGCGTGGGTCGTATGTTCAAGTTGAATCTTTCAACGAATAGTCGTTGTAACTCGTGAAATATTTAGAATTACTAACAGAGTTACTTCTTGAACTGAGTTTAATGGCTGGTTCTTGACAATTTATTTTATGTAGTTTTTGTATCTTTTGTGTTTAGCAATAAAACATTGAACCCTTTTTCATGTGAGCGGCAATTACTATTTTGTATTTTCATATTTACTATTTTGGTAAAAGTCAACACCTGAAACTTATACTGTATACAGAGTGACTAATTCTTTCTAAGAACAACAAAAAAAAATTGTTCGTTCATGAAGTAACACGTAAACAGATACTTATGACAAAATGGCTGTCAGGTACTAAGACTTGACGAAATTATTTTTATTCAAAACAGAATAGAAAATATTGTTTCAATGTTTATGAAGTAATTGCTCGTAAGTAATATTTCAGCGGTATTTAAGGTCTACTGAGAAGACGCAATTAAATTAAAGATGGCTGAACATTAAACTAAGACGGATTGTTATTTTTCCGCAGTTATTGTTACTTTACGTTCTTGCTTTCCCATCTATAAAATTAAGTTTATGCCTTTGCGTTTAACTAGGCTCATGATTCGCAAAGAATAAGGCGGTATTTTATTGTAATAGGAAATAGAATTTAAAGTTCTTTAAACTGTTTTTAGCTTTCACGGATTCACGGGTTTCACAGAATAATTGAAAATCACGGAAGATGAATCCCGTAAGTGACAGTAAATTTATCATCATGATCATGAATTCATGACCGAGATACCTTATTTAACAACAAAATGTACCCGACTTCTTGAGACCATAAATAAAACTAGCAAGCAACTCTGGCCAAGACATCGTATGTATAGTATTAGTATCTAATGCATATGTGATGTTTAAATGTCTGCTGACCCAGATTTTTGTAATTGAATTGTTAATGTCGTAATTATATTACACGTGAAGCCGATTTTAAATGAATACGTTGAAGTATCGGCTCATTTATAAATCTATCACGTATGTATCGTTACATATATTCAATCTATGTCCTAATGCTCTCGTCGGATAGTCTAGCGGTGTGACCGTCGGACTGTAAAGTCATAGGTCTCGAGTTCGAACCCAAGACACACACCTCGAATTTTTCGGATTCATGTGCGTATTGTATAACTAGCTGTTGCCTGCGGCTTCGCTCGCTTTCTGGTCGGAAATTATCCCACGGGCACGTTGTAAATATAGCCCACACCACATTTGCACTAACAGTCACGCACTCGGGGATAATGTAGCTTCCTGTTAGTGAAAGAATTTTCAAAATCCGTTCAGTAGGACCAGAGATTACCCCTACAACCTCACAAACTTTACCTCTTTAAAATATTAGTTATCACTGGCTTCGATGAAGGAATACATCGTGAGCAAACCAGCATGCCTGAGAGATATTTCTCGACGGCATGAAGAAGCCAAATCAGAGGCCCATGGGCGGCATAAAAATTCTGACACCAGGTTAGGCAACTACCACACGAAAGAAGAAGAAGAATGCTCGATACGTTAATATACCTAGGTCGTCTGGGAATTTTAGATCTTCAGCTAGTTTTTCACAATTCACCCGCGGTAGTGGTTTCATGAGACAAAATAAATTCGTGACACAAAAACATAGTGGGATTCCGAAAACATGGTAACTGCAGGCATATTGCCTGATGTACTCCAGAACACTTCGTAATAGAATAAATTGCATAGATAGAAATAGTTACCAACGCTTCACAACTCAGTTTCTGGGTATAAACGCGGTACCGGTTTCGGTCCCATAGTAAAACCCGGTTTTACTTGGGGACCGAGACCCGGTTCCGCATGCTACACGGACACGCCTTTTTTTTTTGGTTGGGAAATCATCAAATAACCAGGAGGGAGTGCCAGACTTTACTGACTAAAACCCATCCATGTGCCTTCATCGCCCTTTGTGTTCCGGGGCCACGGTATCTCTTTCGAACAGTCCCGCAGCCCCGGTACACGGTAACAACTCGTACCGACTGTCAAAGATCTACAAATCACAGCCGAGACCAACAAAGAGTACACTAACACTGTAACTATGCAACATACTAAATCTACACCATACCCCCATTCCCCTTTAGCGGGTAAGGACCAAGATGATTGACATTCGTTTAAATATCTCAATTTGGTGTCAGTCACAATGATGGATGCTTGACACTTTATTTGTATAACGTGCAATTATTTTTAGAACCAATTAAAATTCTTTGGCTCAACTTTGTGTAGGATCTCTTAATAAGTACATCAATTACTGTTTGTAATTTTTTGTCTAAACAATATTATCTAGACGTTGGTCGACTTGTAATATAATTGTAATGGGGTCAGTGTAGCACTTCTTCTTCTTCCGTACTTAGTCATCTCATAAAGTCATTAGCAACCTTCCCAACGCTAACACCTTTCGCCACAGTCCATTCATCGTTTCTTTGGTCTTCCCCGACTACAGCCATCCACATTTATACCCAAAACATTCTTCACAACTTTTCCTGATTCCTCCGCATCACATCAAACAATTTTTCAGTCACCGATGTCTCTTTCAGACTTATAATAAAGCTTTCAAAATTGTCTAACCCAATGCGCAGTAACAGCAACATATTATCTCTTTATAGACATACAGTCATCCTTTCATCTCTCTCCCCTTCAATCACCCTTTGCGACGACGATTGTCTGAGGACGATGGAATCATGCCATAATCGTAAGTTCTCGACCCCAGTAATACATGACACGGGCTAGTACGGCAGCCAAGTCATTTGTCAACGTTTCTGCATGGTGGCTTGGCTTAGGCAATTTGTTTATGTTGCTGCTAAAGTTCACTTGCTTCGTGATGTAAGGAAGGAACGGTAGAGTAATTTACTAATTGCATGGGTTTGACAGGGTAAAATGTCAGGATATTACGATATTTTGCCTTTTAGAGTCCAATTAGGTTTATCTACGATTGAAAGTCGCATAACACCGTGTTATTCCCTTCATTGATCAATTTTTTGTCCTGGGCCATACCTGCCCCCGTAGCACGACCACCGTAGAAACGGGTTTTGTCGACAGAAGAATCGACAAAATGACAAATCAACAAAAGAAATTGTCATTTTGTCGATTCTTCCGTCGATAAAACTGGTTTCTACGGTGGTCATGCTACGGGGTTCAGAAGATTGCTATATTAATAGTTTCCCCGCTTGCGTCATTGTGCAAACTCATTTATTTTAATGAACTGTAATGTCACCATATCTAAAAGACGATGTTTTCTCATACGTTTCGTCATAAACTTTTCACTGAACCCCTTTACATTATCTAAATTGCTTGTGTTTCGAACGTATCATGCGACGTGGCCAAAACTAAAATAGATAGAGCCGTATCTTAGTTGGAGGCCGACAAGAATAAATTCTGGTACTATTATTAGGCGAATGGCGTCTTCTGGCTAGTGGCTCTTCACTGCTACTTGGTGCTGGAGTACACTTATCATGTGCCACCATCCCCTTGCCGTCTGGAAAGTTTAAATTTAGGACTCTTTTCGTTACGTCCTCTGGTTTGAACTTACGAAGTTTGGCACGTTTGTAGCAGTCCCGGTGAATTCGATTTGGGTTTTTTTGTAGTTTTTATAAAACTAACTTTCAACATGAACGAAATGTACGTAAACGTTCCGGATGGATTCTCAAAATGTTTGTGAAAATCGGATCAAAACACACGTTGCGAGGCTTAGAATAACAACGCTATTTCGTACAGACAAAACTTTTTAATTTATAATTAATGTAAATATAGATTTACAAACTACAAATCTATAATAGTAATAAAAATATGTACAAGTATCAAAAGGGTTACAGGGCGTCAAAAAATTCCACATCCACTCCACTGTCCACATCGCTGTCAACAGGAAAAGTGCCCAGAAGCCTGGCAGCATTCCCACGTTGTATGGCAATGCTGATTTTTTGGCCAAAAAATAGGCTCACCCTCTATGTAAATATATAGATTTATTTCCAAACTGATTTTCTGCTGTCATTTTATGATGTTCACTTGGATTGGACCAACATTACCATTCAGTAATGTTGTGGGAGTATGTTCATGTTTATGTTATGATATGATACCGAAAAATATCTCCAAATTATACGATGCTGTTCTTGTTACATAAATACGATTTCGTCCAAATAAATAACTTTTTTATTACTCATGGCTTCGTATGCAGCCAACTGATATTGTTTCGCCATATCTTGTATGTCATTGATGCGATGTTGGAGATAATTCACAGTAAATAACTCGACACGAATACTTGGCTTCGAGTTATTGACTGCATTCTCGAGGATAAAAATGTTGGAGCAAATTGTGATGTGAATTTTGCAACGTCTGGGCCGTGCGAATTTTGACAAGGGTATGGATGGATAGAAGCCTCGCCTTGGAGATACCTAACTCTGCAAAGGTGATACGATAAATAAAAAGTTTAAAGGCTTAGGTAGTCAAATTTGTTATTTAGGAGAAAAAAATATTTGACATGAATGATCAAGAAATACACTATTCATGATGTGACCTTCCATAAAGAAAAATAACAAACGACTTGTTTTTACAACTTGTCCTCATTAACTTAATAACAGCTCCTTTTAATTTCCTTATGAATATGGAGTACGATAAACTAGAAAATTAATAGATAGTGATAATATTCATAGAGGTATAATCACGCACGTCCACAACACGTCCACATGTACTTCCACGAATTCAATTTACTGAAGGCGATGCGTGACCTCAACTGTTTTCATACGAATTACCTACGATACGACATCTCTATTACAATCACGTTTCCCACTTAATTTATCTCTTGTAACACGAAAATTTCTAACAGAAGAATACGAAAAACAAGCCACTTGTAACCTAACCAAACATTTAGTTCGAATGACATCAAACTAATGGTTCCACCTCATTTGCACCGGCCGTAAATTAAATATTGACTTTCTAAGTGGCAAAAAATGGTTGGTGAGCTTCCGTTGGTCTTTAGTGTTTGGCCTCCCCCCTTAAAGACAAAATGTTATTATCACGCATTTATCGCATTCATGTTCGGCCGGACCGACTCGGAACCGGTTGCAGCGAGGTTGATCGACACAACACTAGCATAAGCTGGTCTGCCACGCCTCTTTCATCGATATATTTGAACAGGGGAACAGAAGAAAGGTGGTATAGACTGACGGGTCTACTAAAAGTGGTAATTTCTTCACATGACGGCCTGCCAGCCAACACGCACTTGCGTGCAAGCGGGCGACTCAGACCGCTTGAGGAACAAAACTACAGTTTTTAAATTTTTTAACGAACGATTTTTTGAAATTGTGTGGGAAGGTTCCGAAGGTTGTCTGGATTTCAGGACATTTTAAGGCGGTTAAAAACGTTGAACAATGATGGCTTTTGTCCTTGTTAGACGCTTTCTCAGTTTTTATTGGCATTTCAGTATCTCGATTGAAGTTATTTACGCCAGAATGCTACAAAAAAGATTTGATGTATCTTCACAACCTCGCTAAACTTTCAATAACGTTCGATACATTTAACAGGTCGGTAAGGACAAGTGCATTCGACAATTCAACCGAATAGCGTCTGCGTGAGGATAATATTTATTGTTGACCTTAACGCTTTATTCGACTCAAAGATCAAGTTTTAATTTTAGCCCTGAACCAAAAATATCAATAGAATTCAGTCAGGCAAATCGCTCATTAGGAACTTTCAAATTAAACAAAAAGGTAGGTTACGTAATAGAGTTGTAATTGTACGCTATCGTATTTATCACGATGAATTGATGACCAATGTCCTGGGGGTCTAAAATGGCCAAGCAATTACTCTAAAAGCGATTCATTTCCCGAATTCCCAGCAGATCATTAGCAATTCTTCTAATAATCATAAAATGGTGACACATATTAGCTAGTTAGTGCAAATATTGCAACCTCTAAAAATAAAGAACGTTTTTACCAGTAATGTTCATGTATTAGATATGTTTTTTCGTTAACATTTCAGTGATTTAAACATTATTTCATTAAAAGACAATTAGAATTAACAGAATTCGTGAAGCTTTTCTACTTCAGCTTTATTCAAGCATTTTGGATCACAAACAGTTCTTGATCGCTTAATTGATACTCAGATCACTTGACCTTTACAATGTGTACCAAATCGTAAGTCATACAGACATTCACTTCTATAGCCCTCCTGCTTAAGAGCCTTATAATCGTGTTAAGTTTCTCTATGGTCTATTTCATTTGTCCTTCCATTTTGAACGCCCGAAGAATGAGTTATCATGTTGGTGTTTATTTGTCGAAAACGCAGGTTGGTAATATCTAAACTTAGATAAACGGAAAGTTGTCAGACAAAACAAACTATGACGTCGAGGATTCTATTCTCCGGTTACGATGAGCTGGCAAAACATTTCCAAAGGTATTTCGAACAGTAAAGATAATTCCAAGAAAACTACGCCACATTTCTTTTTACAATAAAATGTAATTAGGTAAGTACTTTCTGCTTACCGGCTACTTATACATTTTTAAGTAACCTTTACGGCCTTTATTGGACTGCGCCTAAAAATTCTTCGAAGACCTTTATAGTCGACATTGAGAGGTCAGTCCAAAGACCAAATATAAACCGCCACAAATTGAGTCGTAAACTACGTTTCAAACTGTTTACAGGAGGTTTAAATTATTTTCGACTTGCGTTAAGAAGTTAAGCTTACGTTCGTGAATATAGCATCAATAAAGCTGGTACCTATTTCAGTATTTTCAGGCGAATATTGTCAAGAAAGGCGTACAAGAAATTGACAAACGATGTAGTAATGCAATATTTTAGTTACTCGGCAGCAGCTTTAGGTTTAGTAGTACTGGATCGATGTTTTCAAGCCGTATAAAAGTATTTGAATTTACATAATCACCAGCACGCAGTTTGGGGTAGGTCTTAGCCACAAGGACACCTACCGGGGTGGTCAACTGAGTCACCAGTATGACCACGTTTTCCGTAATTCACTGTACTCGTATCCGTACTGGCCACTTACGGCACTTGTCCTCGCAAGATGGCCGCGCTATTTTAGTGAAGATACACCGTGTTAACTGCGAACCAAGGGCCGAGGCGAGGTTAGGTTGATGACATGTTGTTGAAGCAATTAGCGTCTCCTATTTGAACGGATTTCAGTAATTCTCATATGAAACATTAAACAGGTGGCGCCACTGTTACACGTTACGTTTATGCTACGCTTTTTCTATGTTAACAAAAGAGAGGTCATAAAAGGTATTAAGAGAATTGTCTCACTCATGTCCTAGGTATATTCCTCGACCTGAATCATGTTGTATTGCGCAATACATCATAGATACATACATAATAATGTGGAATCATAACAATCTAAGTGAAACCAGTTGGTTCCACTGAGAATATGAGCATGTATGCACGCGCATTGCATGCAGTCATATCATGTTTCTAGCTCACATGCATATTGGTCAGTGTTGCCTGTCTTCGAATTAATTTCGCGTAACAAAATCATAATATTTTGAATAGATGCATTAAGTAATTGAACGAGTATTTTAAACAGATCTATGCAGATATTTACATACATTCAAATTCGTCTCTACCTCATGCATTCACGCAACGGACGTTCTCTCATTATATGAACACTATCTTTTATTGTTCAATCAGCAGCGTAATATTTCTCATATCCAGCAGTTACATTAATTCCATCAGCAATTCGGTGGATACTTACGTGCACGGCGTCAGGGAGCCGACCTATCGAAAATAGACCGGGAAGCCAAATAAGCGAGTATAACTGAGCACTAGAATGCAGACGCGAATACCTATACGCGCACGTGTCATATTGCATGATCTCATATTAGACCTGATGGTAGTCTGCATACCGATGGAGACTATTTACAACTGCCGTTTATTAACAAAGTACCTGACGATTCTTTGGATGAAATACTGTTGCTTGTATTTGCATTAAGGGGATCTGTTTTTAACACAATCATAATATCAGGCATGTAATCCCTGAAAGGTTAGACAGTGGTGTACCTATACTACAGCCACAATTCGAAGTCCCATTTACATGGGAGATGTTTTTTTTTGTCTTGCTAAATGAAGAATTGGATAGACAAAACATATCCCCTCCATTGTTACTCGATACTTGTTCTTGTTCTATGTTGTTGTTTCTTGTTCTTCCAAAGAGGAAAATAACCAGATTTTTAACAAGTTACATAACGCCAATGAAGATTGAAAGACGACTGCAACAATAAATTCAAGTATCAGTGCCACCAATTGACACAGATAATGATGATTGGGTGCAATTCTCTACAATTGCACAGATGGCTCAATCTGTGAGTACTGGCTAGCTAGACGATTCTTGTCAAAATGTTAACGAGGCAACTCGTCATTCTTTGGTGAAATCTTGGCATAACGCCTGTCTGCGTCATTAGCGGTCACGCCATGATAGGCAACGAAGGTTGCTGTTAAGGTATCAGTTACAGTTCAGTGCATAACTCATTCTTAGGGCGTTGTGCGTGGAAAGTAGACCATAGAGAAACTTAACACGATTATAAGACCCTTAAGCAGGAGGGCAATGGAAGTGAATGTCTGCATGACTTACGGTTTGGTACACATTGTAAAGGTCTGCTGTTAAGGTATCAGTTAAAACTCAGTGCTTAGAAGAAAATTAATATAATTTAAAACCTCTGTTAAAAAGTAATGCGATAAGGCTGAATTTTAAAATTAGAACACGGTATTTGAAAGTTTTAATGATGATGATCGAAATTAAAGGGAATGAAAGTGAGTATTAAAAGAACAGTTCCATTAAAAAATCTAGCTTTAAATAAATAAGTTTCGTGTCTCGTCGACCTTTTGCGACATGCCACCACTAGAAAGTGGTACACCATGTGACGTTTGATTTGATCGATAGACCCTGTTGTGGCGTAGTAGCCTTGGGCGACTCCACTAATGTATATGACATGATAAGTTCAAGGTTCACCAGTGACGGACATATTTTAGTAAGGCCCTTGTTTGTAAGGGCAAGTCACGTTTTCTGGTAAATTGTTAACGATAGTTTAAGGCACGAGCTGGCACCGTTACTGAGAATTGGTTCTATAAAGTGTCGACGGGCCTTGATAGAATTCATTCCCTCAGCGTTTTGTACGCAGACATTATTTATTCCCGACAATTTGAACCTAAAGATTTGACGTCTATAGGCGACTGCATTTATTCTTCGATCCTCAACCTCGCACCCCAGACACATAAATTCTAATCGCAATAGTTGTAACTTAAACCGAACCCTTTTCTAAATAAAAAAGGCAAATTACCATAGTGTAGTACAAGTAATGTCGCAATGCTTGCGTGCCGCCCTGATACTAAACTCAGCCATCATTTGGCACTCCTTCCGTAGGCATAATGCCAACAATATCACAAATGGAGTCGGGTGTTTTCCAATGCATTGCCTTAAATTTTACATATCACGACAAGCTATGGGTTGCGTCTCATCTATCAGCACGGAATCGCAGTTTTCCAAGATCCTATCCTTTTCCGTCACTCAGAACCGTCATTTGCTGGAGCGAGAAACAACAGTAATGCTATAGCATGCGGTAGTTTCTACGACGCGGTCGGCAGCACGCTCTTTTTTGCTATAGAAGAAAATGACTTCAGAATGAATTATTTGAGGTGACGTCTTCAAAACTGCTAATTTTAGCAGGAATACAATAAGCTTGTTTTAAGGACGTGATGGTACGAAAACGCAAAGTAAGGTTAAAATAGGACTGTAGGGCCCCAGAGCGACAGAAAAAGAAAGGAGGAACATGGAGAAATCCGATTCCGTGCTGCTGGATGAGACGCAACTCTAATACGGTTGTGGACTGTATTGACTGCCCTTGCCGTATGTTGAGGTAAACTAATGTACACTACTGACCAATATGTACTGTGTGAGTATGTTCTGGGGGCTTACTATGACGTCGTAATTCCAGTTAGGGAAAGACAGAGCTATACGGCTCGTCGAGTGCCATCTCTTTCCAACACTGGAATTACTCTTGCTTTAAGACATCATGGTAGGCCACCTGTTTGGCAAAGTTATTGTAGATCAGATGTTTTTCGTGATATGGACAGGGAAAGGTCTGATGAGTTTCGTCACTAACTGTAAAAATGAAAATATGTGTTCTCAGTAAACCCAATTATTTTTATTAACGCATTAAAAGGCACTTTTGTAAGTCATTTCTAAGGAAATAGTATTGATTTTAGTTGCCCAGAAACTCATGGAGATTATTGTTTGATTGAGTAACAACTTGGACTATGGGACCAGTATGGTTTAGTATAGTTAGTTACTTTACATTGTATTCACATTATAAACGTTTATACATCAAAACATAATATTAAATCCTAATTGACAGTCCATTAGCTGTCAATTGGCTACCAATTAAAGTTATTACCTAGTAATTACTCCAGGTCGCAAATGAACGGCAATACCAATCACTGTGCTTCTTTCAAGTAAGAAGTAAATAAAGATAGAATCACGAACTGTTACATTAAAATGTAATGGCTGTTTAACCAGGACAACTGGCATATATTAGCATTGCAATGCCCAATTAGTTGGCGAAGCTGTGGACTTTGTGATAATAAATGCAATTACTGCTATAGTAATTGCATTTGACAATTAAAGGCTATCTTGGATAGACGCCTTTTTTAATCGTAGGTAGTGGATATCTTAGTAAACAAGATAGATATTCTTTATTATGTACACCATATTTTTTCTAGGAATTTCTCCTGTATCGTGGGTTGTTTGTTTACAAACATTTAAACTCATTATACTCAAACAGCCAGACCCGGAACAACTACCTGTAGGCTATACAAATATTTGTTTTGTGCGGGATAAACCCGCGACATGGTGCGCAGCAGCCAGTCGCTCAGCCACTGCGCCAACCGTGCCGTCAATTTCAACAAGCTTAGTGATGTCGGACTGGTTGGAGGTGTTGATCGGTTAACTTTAAAAATAAACATGACTACATTAAATGCCTAGTTGTAAAACAGTTGAAAAGAGGAAAAATCTTATAAAACTGGTCGGGGAGGTAATAAAATAATATGCAAAGACTGCAAATACGGTATACATGTATATCCCTGGTGCTGACTTTTAAGGGTACACTAGCCGGTCATACTTCCATACAAACGTAGTATGGCGATTACTCCACTGTTTGATGGTGTACGTTCAAAATAAAAATTAATGTCAGTTATCTCATCATAATCTAGCCCTGCATGGAAACAAAAAATTTAAAATAAAACATAATTATGAAAGTTGTAAAAAAAACAACTTTAAATGTAAGAAAAAAAAAACATTATTTTCACATTTTTTTTTAATAACGCTAGGTATTGTGAGACAAATTGATATAATTTTTTATTATATTTACAAACCATCAAACAGTGGAGTAATCGCCACAGTATGTTTTATGAAAGTATGACCGGCTCTTACTTTATAAAGATTAATTCATCGAATAAGATTAATTATTTTCAGCTTACAGATTTTTATCATTTTTAATAACGAAGCTACTACTACTAAAATTTTCTAAAGTTCACGAATTAACTTAGCAGCAGCTTTCATGTCTTAACTAATAGTTTATTAACACTAGAGTCTAATAATATTTAGACACACTGAAAATCAATTACGAAACCAAATGTATGTTGTAGGTAACTAGGTACTTATTTATTTGACATACGGTACATAAACAGCGTTCTTTATTTCTTGATGGGGGTTATGTAATGTTGACTTGACGTTATGTTATTATTGTGTCATTTGTTTATGTTACATGATTAATAAATGATGTCAATGAACCAAAAATTATAGATAACAAGTTTGGAGATTTGTACGTAATAAAAGTATCAGTAACATTAAATAAACTTAAACACGCCTATTAATTATCTTTTCATTAAAATTAAGCGACACCTAAATAAATGTTGGAATGTCGACTTTCGATGGTGAGCATAGCGTTGGAAATCCCCCAGAGCGCTTTTATTTAACCTATTAGTTAGATGTCGCTGGAAAACGAGTACAGGGTGTAACAAGACCCTTCACGAAGCCGTCAACCAAGCATTATGTACATCAAACTAAGTAAATTTACGCAAAAATTATTGCTGGGAACTGACTTTTTTTTTTGGGGTGAAAAATCACGTTTTATGGTAGGTCTCAATGTAATGGACTCAAAACATTGTACTGATCGATGAATTGAATAGTACGAGGGTCGTGGAGGTTTACAATAAAAATCTTACATTAAAAACATGTATTTAAAATAAAACTTGTGAGAAAGTTGGGACTTTGACCCCCCCATATCTCCGTCACTAGGTTCCCAGGTATCGTCTAGATTAGAACAAAAAAAACGATCGCAATGACGTGACGGGGAGAACTCGTGCCTTTCGGCTTCGTTAAGGGTCTTGTTACACCCTTTATAAAAATCTTGAATTTTACACAAACAACACATCGCATGTGAATGTTCAATACAAAACACATAAAAAAACACAAAACCCTGCACTTTGCATCGACTAAGGTCATACGAAAATGTCAAATCTCAAAATGGCGGCCTAAACAAAAAATATAAAGGCCGTTTTAATCTGTTTATTAAAATCAGAGAGGTATGACGTAAGTCTATTATCAGCCTATAACATTCCCTCTGCTGAACCAGGCTTCTTCTCCATGAGAGGGAGTAAGCCATCATACACCACGCAAATCTGTCGATGTCACATGTCTTCGAGGTTTTGCGATATTTACCTTCACCGTTTTGAGGGCAGTGGTGACGATATAATTGCACAAATGAACTCGACTTTCTGGTTTCGAACCCACGCAGTGCTTTTACCACTGGACTATCATTGCTCTTGAATAATCATAGTGGCCAGCACTTCATAGCCACGGAGTCCGGATTTATACCCGGTTGATGGCAATAGGCTCGACTCCATGACATTTACATGGGCCTTGAAAATGACTGGTGAAATGTAGGTTCCATATTAGGTACACCTCTGCCTAACCTTTCCGAGACTACAAGCGTAATGTTATGTTGACCAGCAATAAGGCAAAGTGGTCTTGTTATAAAACAGTCGCATAGGGTGCAGTAATGCTAAACAATTTCCATTAGCTTAATGAGAATTATAACCCGCATAGAGTTTAATATTGCTTAATATCAATCTTCGGTTAAAGTTATTATCGTTTGATAGTCTTTTATCGTAATGTTCTGGACATTAATTTAATAGATGTGTATGGAACTAGTAAATCATGGAGGTCAATTGATTTATTGAATCAGATGGAACTTAAAGTTAATTTATAGCAGAAATAGTTGAAACACGATTGTGTTCTTCTTTGTAAAAAATAATCAGCTGTCCTAAACAAAATTTCAATACCTACTCGACCCAAATGTATGGGATAGCCGATTATTTTTTTACCATTTCGATGGTGGTCCCATAGAGAAAGTTGTTCAATTTGCTGGTCCGCACCACAGTATTCCATATGATTATACCCTTTCTGTTACACGCTGTATATAAATAAAGGAATAATAATAAATTTATTTATTTTGATCCATACAGTCGCCGTTCAGATATAAAATAAAATAAATTAACACAGTAAAAATAAATAGTATCCTAATAATATTATGAATGCGAAAGTTTGTAAGGATGGATGGATGGATGTTTTTTTACTCTTTCACGCAAAAACTACTGAACGGATTTGGATGAAATTTTGCACACAGATCGTTTATAGACTGGATTAACACATAGGATACTTTTTTAACGCCGACGCAAAAAGAGGGCAGCCATTTACTAGATATGGGGGATGAAAGTGAAAAATCGATTATTTTCAAATATACCCAAGTGGGATATCAAATGAAAGCGCATGATGTGTAAATTACAATTAGACATGTTTTTATCAAAATCGGTGCAGCCATTTACTAGTTGGGGGTTTTTAAATTTAATGATTATATCCCGGTAGTATGATCCCGAGGGACAATTATCGAACTTCACGCGGGCGAAACCGCGGGCATAAGCTAGTACATATAATATATATACTTCTTGAAGACCTTAAATATATGATGTTTTGTATGTAAGTTCGTAATTTTTGCCAGTATGTCATCGGGCAAACGGCAAAGCTATAATTTCCATCTTTTCAAGCATTTTTTTATTTTTTTTTGGCAAATAATTCGTCAGACATTTTATGGTTGTGAAGACAAGTATTATTTATACAATACCCACTGAACAAAGAACACACATAGAAAGAATTAACATTATTATGACAACTATTCACAGCAAATAACAGTTAGACAACTGTTTTAATGAATGGAGATAATTGTGTTATTTCTACACAATTTGAATTTTCTCGCTGGTCTAGTGGTCGCAATCCCGACTGCTGAACATGGGGTTTGATTCGTGTGTCGGGCAAATTGTTATTGGTTTTTCCATCAGAGGAATTTCTCAGTAGCAGCCACGGATGGCGATAGGCTCGCCCCCTATTAAATAGGACTTAAACATTACTGGCGAAATGTAGGTGTACTATTAGGTAGTAGGTACACCTCTGCCTAGTCCTTCGGGGATTACAGGCGTCATATTGTGTATGTTAAAACCTACACTATTTGCCCCGACCGAATCACGCTTCCTTATATTTCGTCCTTTTTGCTTGCCTAGATAATTCTCCGTCCGATTGCGATCATTATCTACTAGCTGTTGCCCGCGGCTTTGCTCGCGTTTTGGTCGGAAATTATCCCACGGGCACGTTGTAAATATAGCCTATGGCACTCGGGGATAATGTAGGTTCCTATTAGTGAAAGAATTTTCAAAATCGGTTCTGTAGATCCAGAGATTACCCCCTACAACTTGAACTCACAAACTGTACCTCTTTATTATATTAGTATACAAAAAACGCATCCCAAAGGAGGTTTTACTGAGAGTGTTGACCGCTTTAGCTTCGTTTTGAACCTATACAGTAAAACTTTTACTGCTGGTCGAGTCTCCACCAGTCCTAATTGTTGCCAACGAAAACTTTAAGGTTAGAAAATCTAGTCTGAATTCTATACCTAGTTGCCTTTCACTGAAAGTCACGTCGAAAACCAGCCAAAGAATAATACAAAAACAAGTTCCAAAATTCTCCTTAATTCGGCAACGTTCTTGTCTGACCCCAAATAAACAAAGTAAACAGTTTGAAAGACGGAAAATATGTTAGAACTAATATCGACTAGACAATTTATTCAAAAGATATTTCGTTTTTTCCAGGTAATGAAGACTCAACGTGTATTTTGAAAAGAAACTGGGAATTTTATGAGAGGTAAATTACTGAAAAATAAATATACTAGTACAATGCTAACAATTTTTTAAACCTAACTTCATACTAGTATTTAACGGTATCATACACCACACAAATAACATAAATCATGTGTACGATAATTGTAATTCATCCAGTCGGCCAACTATCTTAGTTTTTAAGTTCGCACTTTGCACTAATGGGATTATTAATTGTTATGTTTTCATTGCTAACGAGACTTGTATTATAATGAACCTCTGTTTATCTTCAATTCCTTAAATACAGCAAATTAAAAACTTTTCCTTTTTAGAAATCGTTCTTCTACTTAGTAAACCAGATGTAGTTGTTTGCTATCACTTCCGCAACTACAAAATTACGACTTCGTGCAAAACTCTATTCAATGGATACAAATTTACTGCATCTATCATGTTAACTTTATTATTTCCTGGCGCCTAACTTCATTGTTAATAGACGTTAGTGTTGCCAAACTAACGTCTATTAACAATGAAGTTAGGCGTAGGGTTAGGGTTTCACTGACGAAATTCTACTTAGAAATTGTATCTCGCCGGTGTTGAGTCACTTAATTTATTGTTATTTCAATTAAACTCGCGTTTCCTTTTTTAGTCATCACCGTTCTACTCTTAGTTACATTGAATTTGCTTCCATTGCCTTTGTCTGGGTATTGTTTTAGTTTGATTACTACGATCTATCTTGGCGTCTCCTCATTTGTCTACATCTTTATTCCCTAGATGTTGTTGCTAAGTCCTGTAGTCAATGAAACGCTTCTTCGACTTTATTACATTGATCTGCCTTCTGATCAAGGAACGTTTTTGTGCATTGTACATTGATTTTTGCGTCTCAATCAAGATGTTGTGCTGAAACTGCATATCACAGAGTATTGATTGGTGCAATAAATTCTCATAAACAGTTCCATTTGATTTCCCAGCACAAGTTTGTTGTTGTCGTGTTCACTTGGCTCTTGTTCTTGTTTTGTTTCACAAACACCGCCTTTGTTGCTTTTCTTTTTCACATCCTTAAGGCCATTGTATTCTTTTTTTTTAATTAACTACCCGTTGGTACGTTAACAATAGTATGTTTTCTAGCATCCTTGCCACGTTCTTAATTACTTCGCTTTGTGAATTCTTACTGTTAATCATTTTAATTAGGTTTGGAATATTGACGTAAATTGTCAACGAATTTCATTGACATAGTTAATTATTTATTTTTACTGTTATGTTAATTTGACAAAGTTTTGTAAGATTGGGTCGAGCGAAAGGTTTGTGGTTCAACTTGATTTTTCCAGAGTTGCGTAAAAAAACGAAGAAATTTGCATGTATTGAGTGTTTGATATCAATGCAGTATAAATTGTAATCGTTAAACATTTGACTTGAAGCAGTACGCAAATTCGGATTATATTTGACGTTTTATATTATACATATTTGACGTTCCTAATAGATACGTATACTGATGGCCAGCATATTTTAGGGTTTTTTTTTTTTGTAAATAATACCTATACTGTTGTACATACAACCACTAAAAGGCTATCAAACTTTGAAACTCGTGATTATTATTTTGTATTTCTGTTCCTTCATTATATTATGATGGCCAATATGTGATATCGTGTATTCGCGTGTTGTCTCATGTTATTATACATTGTTATTTTCCACATCGGTACATATTGATAACGTCCTATACAATGTACCACACAATTAGTGCCTAGTACTGACTGTTATGTTCCTTATTTACGTACAATAAGATTTAAATTCGTATGAACATTACCTGCGAATGGTGTAACTGGCTATTGGCAGTCGTTCAAAGAGTTGTGAAAACAATGCTTGCCGCTATTCAGGTGGTCATTATAAGTTTATCGGTCTCATTTTGCCCGGGACGATAGTATATTTCTTTATATACTATTGTTATCCTTTAAAATCCAATTATTGCAGTCCAGTTGTTGATTAAAATTGAAAACCTGATAGATTTATCAGTATGAATGGAAATTGTATATCATTTTGCCATGAGCTATATTTTTCAAATCGTTTTGGTAGCCAGAAAGTTATAATCAATCAAGCTGTAACATATAGATGCTAAAATCCTTTTAGTTTTAACAAAACATGAAATGCTCGAAACAGAAATACATAAAAATTGAGATTAATTACAGATATTTCTTGGCAAGTAAAAACAGCACGACTATTCGCGCAAAGGGCTTATCCGTCCGTAAAACTAACGTTGATAAATCGATAGACGCCTCCGCAGTAATGAATGGTAGCCGATTAAATTCACAAGCGAACTCTCAACACGGACCAGAGATGCTGATTAATTACACAGCACCAATAACAAATTGCTGGCCACTTTATAATTACTCCTTTGTGGTCTTACCCAAGTTAATCCCAGAACTGCCCACAAACCCACGATGATTGATTCGTATCAGAATCTAATTTAACTTCTACTCAGTCTTATTTTTGAAGCCCAGCACTGGGTAACCAACAACTTTCTATACTATATCTGTTTATCTCCTGCAGAGATCAACTTCTTTTTATCTGACGAAACCGCTGCTGATTAGTTTTTCTAGAAATAGTTGGAAATAAACGTTTTCCAGTTAGATTCATTCATTTCATTTTTTTTTTTTCTTTTTTTTTTTTTTTTTTCATTTTCTGTCTGTGCTTTATCGAGTCAAGCCTTGGTCTTTTCCCATTTATAGAGCGCGTAAGAAATACGGTTCGCTTCGTTTATAGACGTATTAGATTATATTAGCTGCTTCCTTATATGAAGTACAAGAATATAAGTATCATATTCCTGCATCCGTTTAAGTAATGTTAATGGCATTTAACAAAATTGTTCTATGATTGAACGAGGTTCTTGTGACCTGTTTTATAATTCTAGTTATTTAGACTTCGGGTATGTGGTATGGGACTTTCGACCTTGGAGTCCACTGGCTTATTCTTTATGAGATCGATATTTTATACAAGGTTTTCAGCTTGAAAGAACTAATTAAATAAAAGTTTCAAGGCATAGATTTGTTTGTCCGAACAATTCTCATATTGTCAAGGTAGCATTTTTTATGTTAAGCTCAGCGTGCTCTCAATAAGACTATGTACTTAGAAGGCCTTATTCTAGTTTTCACTAACATTTTTCAGAAATTCAGTAACGGATAGTACTTGCCTCATAAATTAATGAGTTCTCCCTTGTGATAATTTCACACATGCTTCTATAAGTCATTCAACACATGTTTGAAGCAAGTACTCGCAAAGTGAATGCTGCTGCCTTTGCTCAACAGCTCACCAAAATATTATATTAGTTGAAGGCCGATAATTAATCAAAATAGAAGAGACTCTTGACACCTGCCCGTGGCTGTATAGCACACGTGTCAGAATTACTTGTAAGTTGTGACGTACGTTTAATGACACAAAAACGTTCGTTGGCACTACCAGTATAGAACCTAGATTTGGAATAATTTATTCGAAAGTTCAAGGGAGTCATAACTACGAATGTGCGTGATTGTGAGCTTAAAACCAGCAATAGACAAATTCGTTATTAAAGCTTTTTAACCGAAAAGTGATACTCCTGCATCAACACACGTATTATTTCCAAGAATTCCGCCCATTGCCTTCAGCAATAACGTTTCTTTAACCTTTTCTAATGATGTTGCTTTACTAGTAACATTTTAATATTAAACAACTCCTACGCGTCTTTGACGAAACTGTAATCATCAAATCAGTATGCAAAGTCGAAGTTCATCTGTAAATTTCAACTCGACACTTACCTTTGCAAACCAACTCAACAAATAATTATAGTTCGGTTTCCTGTTTTATTCCTGGATATTTTTTTAACCTTGAAACTAGTCAGTTTAGAGTAAATTCCATTATAACATTTTTCCCTGTTCGTTTTGTTATATTATCAGTGCTTCTATACATATAATTAGGTCTTAATTTTTTGTGTTACTGTATTTTACGATCGAGACTAGATGCTTGTGGTTTAGTTCTAAATTATCATCAACAATAGGGTATATGCAAGAAATACAAAACATTTTTTATTTCTTTAAAATGCCTTGTATTGGACCATACAAAATTGTGGTACACTTGTTTAGTTCTCTAATACAACACTTATTTTACAATTGAATATTAAAATATTAAATTTAGCGTGTTTTTGGTGAAACGGAACGCAAACACAAAACGCATCGATTCCGGTAGTGATGTCAAAATCCATGTGTCAAAGAAACACTTTTAATTGAGAAGTACTTAAAGTTTCACTAACATTTTGCTATAATATTGTTATTGCAATTTTTGCTTAAATAAAGCACTTACATTTTAGTAAAACTAATCTACTAAGGGCAAAAAATTAGATTTAAACAAGGCAGATAGAGGTAAGTGACATGAAAGTCCTGACATTAATGGCCGCGATAGTCATGGACGTTTGAACTGTCGTAGAAAATTGTATGAGTTTAATATTTTTTTTTGTGCGACAAGCAGTAGTTGAAATTAACTTTTTCTTGGGTTGATAGTACTGCATATTATTGATTTAAGAAAATCAAGTCGAACATTACGCGCTCATCATAACACCATTTTAGAAGCCCCGCCGGCCATGTTTCCTTTACTGGCCATATCTCCTAAACTAGCAGCTGCCCTGAGCCCCTGAGCGATAGCAGTGCCCTCTATTACCCTCTCACAGATAACATGGAGCACTCACAATGTATTATGTGGGTAATGTATGTGACCCGAGCACTATGCCCTCAAGTATTTTGGGAGACCCTCCAAACCAACACAAATTGGTTTCGGAAACTGAGGCCGGTTGTAATAAACGCAAGTTGGCTTCTTAGTTTCGTGTCAAGAATTGGATTCAGTAGAATGGACGGTTATATTAATTTGAAATCCTACGTAACCGTAATGTAGAACAAGTTCTTACTTTAGTCTAAGAGTTATTGCAATTCGATCTTTAACTTTGCCGTATTAAAGTTTTAAGTTTAAAAGTATCTTGATTGGGATCTTTGTTTCGATCTTGTGTTGGACGAAATCGTTTCTTAGGATGTTTCTTTTTCCACTGAAAGCACAAATTTTCCTTGTTACTTTTGATCAATTCTACCAAGAAGTATTTAGTGCTTCTAATAAATATCATCATTATTCTCTTACCGTAAACATATTGTGTGAATATTTACCAAAAATCAGTTCTTATTCTTAGTAACGCTGCGCTGAGTACAGTGGGCGCTGGAAAAACACCTTTGTACAATAACAATGCATTCTGTCTCAGTGAGAGGTAACAAACATTACTAGCGAAAACAGTTTCAGATATTCAGATAGCTACTCGAGTTGGAATCGAGATAGATCGATGGAATCGAGTAAGTACCTAAGTATTGCTCGTAAGTCATTTAATAACTGACTGTTCTTTCACGTAGTTTGTTTAGTGTCTGATACAGAAATGATTTATCTTGTACGATTTCTTCTTTTTGGCTACATCGCCTTTCTTTTTTTCTTTGTTTATAAAAGGTACTTACTATTTTGTTTTGTTTGGTTAGATTTGAGACCTGTTTGCGTAATACCATTCATTTCTTTATTATTTCCTAAGCGACATTTGAAAACTTTTCTTTCATGAGTTTGGAAATTTTACCCTATTAATATTTCACGGCAGTTCATAATCAGCCTATAATGTTCCCACTGCTGGGTCAGGCCGCCTCTCTCATGAGAGGGAATGGGCTGTAATCCACCACGCGGGCCTAGTGCGGGTTGGTAGATGTCACATGTCTTGAAATTTTTGGTTCTAGGACTTGCCGGTTTCCTCACATGTTTTGTTTCACGACAGTTACGACAACGTAATTTTATTTATGTTTAGGCTTTATTAATATTAAATTTGATTTAAATAAATTTACCAGATTAGAAGTACCAGTATGATTAAAATTTAAAGCAGTCGCAGCATGTTTTCCGTATTGGAGTAACATTAAAATTTTACTGCTGGCATGCATATAAAATTGATTAATTATTATATTTAGTATTATAATTTTATTGGTTTTCGTTAGTAACATAATATGCATATTAAATGCGGGTGTGATTAATTTATATTCGCCCCAAAGCATTGTTTAGGGATCCGAATGAATATTTGAAATAGTATCTATTGTTTTCGCCCAGGTGATGAATTTTCCTTGTTTAGTTTACGGGTACGGGCAGGTAATTTGATGTTCCGGGTCGGTTTTGTCATCTTGTAAATAAAATATGAATAAAAATTTTCCAAACAATGCATTAATTATATATGTATTTATTATTATTGCAACGATGATTATTATAAAGAAACACAGAAATATATTTTAAACAAATATTTCCAGTTTTAATAACGTTTTAAAGCGACAATAAACGAAAACGGGAAAGTAAAGAGAAAAATGTCATTAAAAATATTCCTTGTTTTATTTCGTCATTTCAATGCTCACTTTTTAGCTTTCATTTCGTAAAAATGTAAAGTTTATTTTGGTACGAAATTCTACGTTTTACGGCTCCGAAACGATTTTATTTTGTTAGCGTCTGGCTTACCTCGAAATGCTTGGAAACCACCACTACAGTTTAATAGTTATAGTTTATATAACTCACGACTATTTGTTATTCAAGTGTATTTTGTGTAAACTTTACCTAACTATGTGGTGGAGGAATCTTAGATTCTTGTAAGTGCCCATTAATTGTTTACGTTCAGAGAAAATTAAGTTTGTTGTAAATTTTCATTAGTAGCAATTATCTTCGAAATATGATTTACTTACCTATCACTAACTATATGTTAAAACACAATATAAAATCATGCATAACATGTAATCCCGAAGGGTCCTAATAGTACTCCCATCCTCATGTAATAGGTGGCAAGCATTTGATTTACCCACAGTTTGTTTTGTACTGTTAATTAATTACTATAAATGAATAGGAAACGTACAACGACAATACAATTGACGTAAAACCCTAGTCACTGCGCATGACTCAGTTAGGTAAAACCAAGCACAACACTACATGATGCGCATAACCAATGCTCTAAAAACAATTTCTAGTATGAAACAGCATGAAACCTTTCATCTAATTGCTCAGCTGCTCCACCGCCTAGGGTCGCTTAGCATGCCTGTAATCCCCGAGGTGTACCTAATAGTACGCTGCCTCAATTCTAGTGGTCCGTAAGGTCCTGGGTTTCGACTCCAGGTCGGGCGAAGTGTTATTTGATTTTTCCGTCAAGAATTTAGCTCGATTGACAAAACAACTGGCCACAATGTGGGTGTACTTAAAGATATCATCATACCATCTTGTATAGTTTGAAGCGGAGAAAAGCGCTGCTGTTCTCCACCTCTATGGCCCTTCAAACAGAGGTGGGTTATTAAATAAATGGAACTTTTACAAGTTACAAGTTTTCCCTGCTTATTGCGGTGTAACCGACGAGTTATGTTCAAAACTTGTTTATTTATGGAATAAATAACTGGTCGACGCCCTTCATGTCTCCCTCGGCAAATATAAGGTCCCATTAAAATAGATGACAAATTTTAGCACAGCGTTCAGTACGTCTAACAAATGATTCCAAGCAAAAAAAACACTGGTTAAAATGATTTTATTCTGACCTAAAATAATTAATTGCCGGATACAAAATAAATCACTTAAATTAGTGTTTTTTTTGCTTGGATATCTTTGGTTAACGTACTGAACCCTGTGTTAAAATTTGTCCATATATTTTGATGGGACCTTAGGCTTATATACAGACAGAAATAAGATAGTTGTTTTAGTAACTCACTATACCACGACCCATACGCTACGTAGAGTGGTTGTTCCGAAGCCGGAAGGAATCGGGTTACTAGGTGCCTTCGGGACAGTAACTGAAAGATTTGATTCTAGCTGTAATATGGGTGTACTATTAGGTACACCTTTGTCTTACCCTTTGAATATAACAGGCGTGATGTTATGTTATATTCTTTAATATCCTCTTGTTATCGTAGGTCAGTTATATTATTCTTGAACTAACGTCATTGGTTGACGTCAGCTTCAAGGAAATTGCAATCAATACTGATTATTAGAATTCCTATAGTATTTTAGACTCACTAAGACCGTTCCGCAGTCAGTTTTTTGGCCGTCTTTAATTATTTGAGGCACTTTAGCAGTACTTATTTTTTATTATTAAAGACTATTGCAGATCAATATGTGTTTTAGTTATATCCAAACATAAACAATTCAGCAAATCCGTACCGTACAATTTCCCATCCTAATGATCACTGAACTCCTAACTCCTACTACCATTAGTTACTTCCTGACTTAAATAAAGAAAGAAAGACACAAAATTAATGATTCAAATACCATTAGCCCTAACATCAAAGAAGTTCCTAGTAGAACTATTTGCAAATCCTCAGTAGGAGAGCGCGTCTAATTTTGTTTGTACCACTTTCATCTTAAACTTAGTTTATAAGAATAACTGAGACATTAATCATCATCAATTTCGCTCGGTAGTCAGATCTTGCGTTAATTTTACAGCTGTATGCTCGAAATTACATTTAAATGTTGAAGTTACATTTAATTTTATTGTGTGTTGGTTTTGAGGTCGTTTATCATTATCATCATCATTAAACTAATACACACATCAAAAGTGTCTAGGGATCAAGCATTTTTATGTGGATTTCTTGAGATTGAGATGTGGCTTTGTAATAAATTTATGATTTTATAAATTTATATGGATCCTTTTTGGTGCATTTCATAATTTGAATCAGGAACTGTGAATCAAATTCGAGTAAAAGATGAAAATCAGCTGTCAATATTTTCCCTATAAAAACATACAACGCATTGAAGACATATTAGTGCTACTGTTTCCCTACTACTGATTAAAACCAACGTTATTATGGAGCGGCGACGTCATTTAAGCAGGGAAGAAATGCTCAGAGCCGTGGGAATGATAGAAGCTGGTTCCCGGCAACGTACTGTGGCTTTAGCTCTGAATACAAGTCAGAGTGTTATCAGTCGACTTTGGACACGTTACCGAAGCACTGGTACCGTGGCTGAGCGCCATGGAGGACGGTATCGCTGCACCACACGGAGACAAGACCGATACATTCAAATCTTAACTCGAAGAGCTCCAACAATAACATCATGGCGATGTTAGCCGTGAGGCTTCATCACTCTTCAGGGAACTTAATTAGCGACCAAACAGTCAGAAACCGCTTGCATGAAGTGAACCTTCATTCCCGAAGACCGCTACGGGTACCACCTATAGCAATGCACAATCGTAGGATACGATATCAATGGGCTCTTGAACACAGAAATTGGGCAGAAGAACAATGGCGTTTCGTGTGCTTTTCTGATGAGTCTCGTTTTGGTATGAGACCGGATACAAGACGTATACGACACTGGAGAACCCCTGGACGCCAACAGCGATTAAAATCCTGCCAGGAAGTCCATCCTTATAGTGGTGGAACCATCATGGTATGGGCGGGTATTTGGATCGGCGGAAGAACTGAGTTGATTTGGATCAGAGGCAACCTCAACGCTCAAATTTATGCTGAGACGATTGTATCAGACGTCATCGTTCCTCTACAAGTGCAAATCGGTCCCTTATTTCAGTAAATGCATGATAATGCACGACCGCACACCGCAAGAGTTGTAAGACAGACTCTCGCCGCAGCTAACATCAATGTCCTGCCCTGGCCTGCTCAGTCGCCAGACTTGAATCCGATTGAGCATGCATGGGATATGCTACAGAGAAGAGCTCTGCCGAATATGGAGGGTATCCAGTCGCAAGAAGACCTTTTTTTGTTGTTGCAACGAACATGGGCGGCCATTCCACAGCGTGATTTGGATGAACTCATTTTGAGTATGCCAAACCGATGTTCTTGTGTTGTTAGTGTTCGCGGTAGAAACACGGATTATTAATTGTTTAAGTTACCCAATAAAATTTTAAAGAAAACTGTTATTTCAGTCTTTTTTTCGAACTTTTGTGTTAGTGGTTCAAATGTCAAAAATCCCTTTATTAGGAAAATGGCAAATTTCTTTATTAATGCAAAGGTGACTTGGTTTATCGTTACTGTGACAAACGAAAACACTATATTTGATGAATCCTTAAAGAAAATTTTAATTAATATCAATCAGGAGAAAACGTATTGCAAAAATATATGTTGATCCCTAGACACTTTTGATGTGTGTATTATAAAAAGTTTTGTGATCTCTCATGCACGAGATTGCGCGATCAAATCCGGGCAAGTACTAATGTGACTTCAATTCTATATACTTTAAGTTTACTAGTCTTACCAAGAGGTACGGTATTATCCTAAGCTAACTGGGTTGTGAAGGTCAGATAGGCAATCACTCCATGTAAAATACTGGTGTGCAGATCCATCCGGTTAGACTGAAAAAGGCTAGGCCAAGGCTCGGAACCGGTTTGAAAAATACCGGTTAACACCGGTTTATTTCGGTTTTCCTCCGAACTTTTCTTAAGAACGTGAACGTTTTAAGAACTTTATTTCAACCTAAATTAACCGGTTTATTCGGCGAACGGCATGTAGGTAAACGCGTTGTAACTTGTATGGATGCCGCGCATAGCGGCGCGGTATGAAGACGTACTAGTTACGATATTTCTTTTAATTCGATTCGTGACTTCGTAGGTAGACGTCTGCTGTGTAGAGAGATTTAATCACCAGTTTATATTATTGGTCTATTATTTGTGTTTAAAATGGGTAGAAAGCGGACGAATTTAATCTATACATACTTTGACTACAATGAAAACAACAAAACTTCAAAGTGTCTAATAGAACACTGTGAACAAGTTTTACGGGTAAGTAAAAAA
This sequence comes from Eugnorisma glareosa, assembly GCA_947578425.1. NCBI lineage: Eukaryota > Metazoa > Arthropoda > Insecta > Lepidoptera > Noctuidae > Eugnorisma > Eugnorisma glareosa. Next base: position 7,921,997 of record OX387960.1, on the reverse strand, counting down.
TTGATTGGCATATAGTTATTTGTTTAAAATACGCTGGTAGACTGGTAGTGAACAGTAGGAATGTTACAGCACAGAATATAATAAAGTACCTACCTACTTTAGTAATTACTTTACTAAATTCTGTGGATAAACATAGTTAACATGATGGATAATTAGGACAGATTTTTTATCTGCCGAAATACTATAATCTAAAATGTAGGTAGGTAGTTAATTTTGTTGATGTAATTATATTCAGGTTCTTTTTGTATTTGAAAATTTTATTTATTTGTAAGTATAGCTAATGACAATACAATAACATTTAGCACCCACATTTAGCACCTACCAGATAGTACCTACGACACAAATATATTATTCGGCAAAACAAATTGTGACCTTTTTTGTCCATTATGTGCTTATTATGTAGTATATACTAAAGGTACATTTAATACGCTAGCTATATGTAGATATATTTTTTTCCACGTCATTATTAGGGTGAAAGATTTTTTTAAGTACCTACAATTTTTGTTTTAGGGTAATCATGGTGCTAATTTATTGAGACATTTCTACACACAACACAGATGGCTGCACAACCAAATCCTTCAAGACAATAATAAAAATAAAGAAAATGTACCACCGAAAAAACATGATAACCACATAAAAGTAATGAAGCATTGTTCTGAATTAGTTACGATTCATGGTCGGCCGTTTTCGATTTTAGAGGATAACGCTTTTAAAAAGTTAATATCATTAATACCAAATTCAAGTCCACTGTCTGTGAATATTAAAAACATTAAAACAATGATTCAAGAACATGCTTATAATATACGCAAGAACGTCCATGATGAGTTAAAGGATCAACTTATATCATTAAAAATTGATGTAGCTTCGGTAAAATCTAGAAGATTTCTCGGTTTAAACATTCAGTATATTGCAAATGGTAAAATTGTACTTAGAAACCTTACTGTCCATGAATTACACGAGAGAAACACTGCCAATTTTCTAAAAGAAACAGTGATGATAGTCCTAAGTCGCTTCGGTATTGAGCTTAAACAATTATATTCCGTAACCTCTGATAATGGAGCTAATATGATTCGAATGTCAAAGCAGTTGGAGGAAGAGATGCAAGAGAATACATCTGAGGAACATGACTACGTTGAAGACGAGGATTCTGAGCATGAGACCGGATACGAGATGTGGTTCGCTGAAGCAGGTAACTTAAATCTCAATATTGAGAATCAAGGCCAAAACAAATTGACTACAGTGCGTTGTGCAGCGCATACGTTGCAGCTCGCTATAAGAGATGCTTGTAGCGAACTCCGTGATCTGTTAGAACAATGTCGCCAGATAGCTCGTGTACTCCGCTCACCGAATAATGCTCTTCAGTTAAGAGTTCAGGGCTTACCACAAGCGATCATCGATTGTACTACGAGATGGGATTCTACAGCAGACATGGTAGAGCGCATGTTATTATTTAAGGATTTCTTGAGTGGACGCATAGAACCGGTGTTTCAGACATTTGCAGTAGAAGATACATGGCAGAAACTTAATGAAACTCTTGATGTTTTAAAACCATGTCGTGTTCTGTCGAAAACTATACAGCATGAACAATTGACTTTTGGAGATTTCTATCTTGCCTGGCTTAAATGTATTCTAGAAATAGAAAATATGAACACGGTTTTTGCCATATTTTTAGTCATTTGTATGAGGGAAAGAGAGAAAGCTCTTCTTGAAAATGAATGTTTTCTGGGTGCAATTTATCTAGATCCGAGAGTAAATTCAATGTTGTCAAATCAACAGCTGGAATTAGCTCGTGCCCATTTAGTCCAAACTTACCAAAGATATGTAAGTTTGAATTCAAGCGTTAACTTAAGAGAAACAGAAAATGAAACTCCAGATGATCCCATGCCATCAACTTCATCCTCCAAGCTTGACAATTTTTTGCAAACGCAGTTCAGGCAACGATATCAAGATTTACCTCATTTAAATCATAGTGATAATTTACAAATTAGTTTGGTTGCTTTTCTTAATGAACCGTTGCTTCCTTCTAATACCGATATTTTAAATTATTGGGAATCAAAGAAGGTTACTGATCCACAACTATATTTGATTTCTAAAATTGCTTTGGCTACACCAGCGACACAGGTTAGTGTGGAGAGGCTGTTCTCATCTTTAAAATATATAATGAATAACTTAAGAATATCGTTAAAGGATACAACCATTGACGACATTTTGATTGTTAGAAATAATCATTTGTATCAGTTTTGACAAAATTATTATTTTAATTTGACAAAACTGATTGACAGATTGGTCTTTTGTTCAGTTAATTTTTAGAGAACTTTGTACTTATAGGACTTCGAATAAGTCAACAAAATAATATTTTCATGTTGTCCCAAACAATGTTCTTTTTTTACTACTTACATAAGAATGACTGAAATAAGAATCATTAATGAATGCTCTCATTTTGTGAAATACCAAAAATATGTTTAAGACTGATTTAAAATAATGTAAACGAGAAGACTGATTATATAACTGATATATTGAAAAGCATTTAATTTATCTTTTTCAAAATATTTGTAAAAATCTCAAATTATCCGAAAAAAAAAAAAAATTGTGCAGATGAATAGATTCCAGAATTTAAAATAAAACTTCGCTCATATTTTCCTTTATTCATTTTTATTGGTAACATTTAAGTACGAATGATCCACATTATATTTCGCATGTTCGTTCAGGCACATTAAACAAATTAAATATTTATTTGTTTGATTTCTCACTGTGTTGATGTTTTAAAGCATCTATATACTTTAAAATATTGATATATGCTTCAGAGCGCATACATTGCGGCAAAAATTGTATTTCACCTATTAGCAAATTTTCAAAATAATAGTTTAGTTTATCGGTCCTTATCAAATATACATAAAACACATTGTTTGACATTAGAAGTAGTTTCTTCTTCTGGTTTAGCACTGATATCTTCGCCTGATTTGTTTTCGTCACTAGCATTTTCAATGAGTGTTTATTTTATACGTGTTAGATGCGTTCATGATACGCTTTTTAGGTGTTAGCAATGATTGGGATTAATCTTCATCATCAGAATATTCCTGTCTTCTTTTTCGTGATTCACCTGTTACAAAGTAATAATACACATTAATTTAAATAAACACTGAAATAGTTTTTCTTTACCACATAGACACACAAACAGACGACCAGTTTCACTGGTCTTAAATACCACCAGTGAAAAATGGACCTTAGATCATCTATATATCTGTTATGGATAGATCTTAGAATTTATCATTCCATGCAGTGTTCGACCATGTTATGTAGGTAATGGTTGTATTCCATGACGGGCAGGCGATTTGATGCAATGCGACGGGGTGGACCGGGGGGACAAGAAATTTCACGCAGATGAAGTAGCGGGCAGAAGCTAGTTATCTATAATTACGATTGATGTACACGTTTTGTGGCCTATTCATACTTTAATTTTGAGTTTTAATGACGGATACAGAATTGAAGTGATTACTTACTATAATGAGAGTTTTCTTCTTTAATAAAAAATGGTTGACTATCTAACTGGTCCATAGGATCTGTGAAAAGTAATATTATGTTTACCGATCATTTATCGTCATTATCAACTTAATTTCACCAAAAAAATATTAGATACTTACTCATTTTTTATGTTTTTGCAGCGGAGCTTATTGTTGCAATGACATAAATAAACGTCCGACCCGAAACAAAAAATTCTTACTATTGAATAAAAACTGAACAGCGCGCGGTGTTTCTTTATAGTGCGTCCGTATTAACCGGTTTTTATTGCTCTAAACCGGTTAATCCGAAAGAACCTTTATATAAATGCTCTTCCAAATATCGGTTAAAAAAAAACGGTTTATGCGAACGAAACCAAATGTAAAGGTTTTGCGTCAAGTACATAATAACGGTTTGAAAATTTTAACCGGTATCCGAGCCTTGGGCTAGGCAGATGATGTGACCTTTGCAGTTTATTCGTTGGGTTGGACCCATTTAAGATCTGAATGATCGGCTTATATACCTTCCATTTATTAAATCACATGTGACTCGGAAGTCATATAAAATTTCCGACACACATAGAAAATACATTACAAATGATTACTATTTACTGCCGTTGTACATGATGGAGTTTTTGATTGATATGTGATAATTGCAGCTGTAATTAGTCCGCTTATTACTTCACTATCACTAGCGGCCAGCCCCGGCTTCGCGCGGGTGCAATGTTATACATATAAACCTTCCTCTTGAATCACTCTACTAAAAAAATTCTTCAGTCTACTAATTAAATTAAAAAAAAACCGCATCATAATCCGTAGCGTAGTTTTAAAGATCTAAGCATACATACGGACAGACAGCGGGAAGCGACTTTGTTTTATACTATGTAGTGATACACGCTGCAATCAAAGAAACTATTATGGTTTAAATATCATTGAAACTACTGACTGGTAGGACGACAGGATTGATAAATTGTGCCAGAGGAGAGGTATAGTTTGTTGTATAAGAAACAGATTAAATACAAGAAAATTGTATCTCTAATATTATAGAGAGGTAATGTTTGTGAGGTTGTAGGTAGTTCTACTGAACCGATTTTGAAAATTCTTTCATTAGTAGGAAGCTACACTATCCCCGAGTGCCATAGGCTATATTTACAACGTGCCCGTGGGATAATTTACGACGAAAATTTGAGCGAAGCCTCGGACAACAGCTAGTTGTAAATAAAGAACTAGGTATAGTCACGGGCATTAATATGTGTACACTTACTTCTTTTACTTCTTTTTTTTGCTTGCCTGTCACGTGTACCACTGTTGGGCAAAGGTTACTTTTCCTACTTTATTTATTGTTATTGTATGTTGTTTCGAACAGTATTTTGGAACCCATACTTTCAATGAAATCTAGGTCTTATTTTAAAGCTATTTAATTTTGCTACCTTGTATACATATAAGTATTCGCAACTGTACACTAGTTTCTGACACGCAACAAATTGGCAATTGTGATAACAATTAACAAGTCGTGTACTATCTGGTTACGCGAAGTTAATCAAGCTTTTTGTGGTAATTACGGTCGGGTTGGTTATGTGGCGAACTGGCGTCGTTTGGGCTGACACAAATAAACATGTTTGCTCGTCCCCATTGCGTCCGCAACGCAAACTCTATACCACGTCTACAGGGCTGCCTCTACGCTAGCTACGGCTTTGATGGGACTTGCAGTCTTCCACATTTACTTTATGTTCTTGAAAAGAAGTGCAGTCTGACTAGGTTTTTTATTTCTAGAGCGCAGGATACACAGAAAAGACGTAAGACGCAGACGGGGCGCCGTCGTGACTTTTTAAAACATATAGAAAAGACAAGGCACGGACGCCGGACGCCACGAGAACGACGAGCGACGCGTGCGCCGCTGCCGATGCCTGGAACCCGCGCCCCACCCCGCCCACACCCCCGTTCTGGCCCGTCCCTTGTCCGCTCGCGCCCGTGCACCGTCCTTTCTATCTGGATTTACACAAGGCGCAGACTGGCAAGCGTCGTCTACCGCGCCCTGCCTTTTCTGTGTTTTGCGTCGCGACGCTTTTATACATTTGTATGAAAAAGACGCGGAAGAGAAGTATGTCTGCGCCCCGTCTGCGTCTTACGTCTTTTGTGTGTGTCGTGCGCCTAGCGTTCTAAGTTCCTCAGTACTTGGGGAGAATTTCCCCAATCACTGAACGCGATCAGGATATCTACACGTCATCAAGGGCGGTCAGTATCATGATCGCTATGGAATATTGAAACTGACAAGCTCTTGGAGACGGTGTAGATGTGTTGAACGCAAATAGTTCTATCGGTGAAATTCGCTCTTAATCAAATATGGCCGCAAATTAATAGTTAATTTTACGGATAAACGTTTCATTAATCGTCTCATAACTAAAATGCAGTTATGACCCCTTGCCTATTAAATCATTCCCAAAATTCTTGCTTTCGAGAAGGATACACAACATAAAGGATAAGGATAGACAACAATGCTGTGGACACCCCTAATCTAAGCAACGTAAATACATCAGTACATATGTATCAGTATTACAATGGATAAACACTCCCACTGACAACTGATTACCGCTGCATTATGTTATCACACTGGGAGGTTAACGCATGTGGGTTACGAGTTTCTTGTCCTATAAAACAGTTACTGGTTTTGTTTAAGAATTAAAACTTAAATATATAAGCTCACATCTTTTTCCTATGAGGAGTTGGTAGAAACTACAGAATGCCTGCTATACGAAAACGATCCTTACATACTTTTTTCCCCTCCACGTTCATTCATCTGGACATACAAGTACGCCATAGCACCTTGCTTTCAAGGCACATGGCAGCTTAGCAAATCGTGCTTATTCGTACTATTTATGCCTAGAACAGAACAAATTAGTGATTGCTTATATTTGCCAATGCGGCGGAAAGATTAAAATCTGCTTGTTTCTTTTGGAACTCTGCCTAAAGTTCAAAATCCGAAAGCACACTCAACGGCCCTTTCGTTACTTCACATTCCCACAATCGAATGAACAGACATAAGCATGAAGCATTATTTGTATACAAGTAGCGTACTACATACATGTTTATATGGCATTGTAATTTCCGGCAATACATCTCGACGCGTCTATCTGTGTGTACATACATCCATACATCTCCACACATTTCTGTACGTACCTACTACCGAGTTCACTGACGGTCGGCTTTTCAACCGTATTACTAAGGGCATAAGGGCGAAAAGTCGTCGATCGTTATGAGCTATTCATTCCAAGATACAGACTTTGGATGCCATTAATTAGTCTTTATGGATCCATACAATTTGTGATCTCTTTGATCGGAGCGCCCTCTTAAAATGCTCAGGCATATTTAAACGTGGTTCTGCCAAAGTTTTGTTTATACGTGATCACAGCAATATTAAGAGCAAACAGATTTAATTCAGAAATTCAGATTCAACTCTAGTTTAGTATTGTCGCTAGGCAAGTGTGTAGACAAAATTCACTGAAAATTGTGAGTGAAGTAATAAAATAAAAAGTAATTGGCAATTTAGAAGAACTAAGAAGAAATTGGCAGCAGGGTCCTGTGCCATAATAATAGTTTCATAAGCGTTCTATGTTAAGGGTTTGGTTTCCGCACTTAGTCCTTAAAGTGGACCATTGTACGTGATGTTTCATAAGCGTAGTGATTGTTAAAACATTCCCCAAGATCTTTCTTATTAGTCGGACGTGATGCGAAAAAAAAAATATTTTACAGCCTCTTGGATCGATCTTAAGGATAATCCATGCTTGCCTAGGTTGTTTTGTGGATGGGTGACCACCCACACATACCGAGTTTCCTCCGTGCCTCGAAAAGTACGTTGGTCCGGCGGCTGTCGTTTGTATCTTTAGACAATCCTTACAGGTAGTCAGTGGTCCGAAAATCTGACAACCAGTCCTACCCAGGGATATCGTATTAACCAGTAAAATGTTGGTATTCACTGCATCCGGTTAGACTGGAAGCCGGTTAGGCAAGGCAGATGTTGTTGACAGATTGATCGACAATTCGACCAATTCCGTGATGCGAATTGCTTGCATAATAATACGTATAAGCTCTAGGACCGCGATCCCGGTCCTAAAAGCCCTACGACCCCAACCATGGTCCAACCCGATTAAAAGAGAGGTCGAATGAACAATAACCCTGTATAGTATTTGCTAGCCATAATTTACTGTTGGTTATTAGCAACGTAAACCATTCTCACGTGATTCTTGTTTGCTTCAATTCGGAACTTCGAACTCCGTATCTTTATTTTTTCCAGACGCTCGCTATTTAGATAAGATTTATGTAGTGAATAATGAATGAGAGTCGAAAGTTTAATGTATCCATTTTTAGGTATTGAATGTAGTTTGCTAGCTACTATTTTTATTCAAGAAGATTTGAGAATGGCTGCTTCAGCAACTGCAACAGAAAAATATTTTTAAAAACATATCTTGGTGTTAATGATAATGCAATGTGACCCAATCTATCAATCACCAAAATTGTAATCTTTGATCTTTATGCAAATTAGGCTGAGAATCTGATCTTTATGAACGTCAAAATTACTTAAGGTAGCCCCCAAAATCTCGCCCTTCGCCACTGTATTTTACCACCATAACACCGATTTATGCTACGCCAGAACGAAACTTTCCTAAAATTCACCGATTAGTCAACACGACATAATCAAATATTATTCAGGTTCATAAACACCAGGCTCCAGTATCCTTTCCCCAGCACAAATTAATCCACACCTCGCAACCGAACACGTATTGATGCAAACTCATCAGTACTTTGATATCGATTGGCGTCCATGCGTCGAAGCCCGGCCGGCACATAACTCAATTGGCTGGCAATCTGGTGGAGGCGCCGTTCCCCTCGCTTTAATTACATCGCCACTGGTGGAGGTAGATAAAAATGTGTTTTAAACAGCTGCGGATGAGGGAGTGGTATTTATGAAACGGAGAAACAGTTTGTTTACAGATATCGTGGCAGGACTAGATCACCTTTTTGAGATCTCTTAGAACATATTCTTAGCCAAAGGTTTACCAACATGTTCAAGTTTTTGACAAATGATAATGTGAAAGACTAGCCACTGCTGGAACATAATTCAATTGGCAAGCAATCTGGAGGAGGCGCCGCCGCCGCCGTTCCTCTCGCGGTCTAATTACACCGCGCATCGACGGAGGCAGATAAAAAAGCTTTTTTAGCAGCTGCGGATGAGGGAGTTGTTCTTATGAAACTACTGGGAGTTAGCTTGTTTACAGATGTTATGTTATCAATAAGGTCAGGAGCCAGGTCCGCTATTTAGTCAACGTATTTTGACTCTAAATGTAATGAGTGGACAGCTTTGGCGAAGGTTCCAAATAACTCGATTCCTACCGGCTTCCCTTTGAAAAATAGCACAGTTAGTATTTTATAGGCAAATAAAAAAAAGATATCTACTCCGGCTTACCTCTTACAAAAATTGACCCTTCGCTACTGGTGGACAGAATTGCTTTGGCAGATGTTCTATACAGAGTGGAAGGGACATCGAATCGACGCTAAATCGTTTAGTACGTGTTCGGTAATTTATAGGAAAAACTGCTGTTCGATACATTTTGATCGTGTGGGTCTTGCACTTCTGTAGGAAACAGTAGTTCTTTTTATCGATGAAAAATTTCTATGTGGGCGGGACCAGAATGATGTACGGAATTCGTGGTAACCGTATTTGCGTCGATGTCCCCCTACCAACCTGTATTGTCGTCACCATCTCTACGATACAGCTCATCAATTTTATCGACAAACTTGCTTCGGAAAACTTAACTTTTCCGTGCAACATTTTGGCGAAGTTCTCGTAGGTTTAGACTTATAAGAATAAATCAAATCTGTTGTGTGCCTGTCCACATAAATTCACATAATTGAATTGTATTGTATAAATGCAGATCACAAGCAACAATCTACGGACATTAATGTATCTATATTGTCACGAACTGCTCAATCAGCATGAAATCAGACAAATCCATATTAAATAATAAACCTGTAAACTTGTGGTTTTGTTAGATAAATTATATTATGGAAGTGATTCATAAAACTGCAAGAGCTATAAACCTATTTTTCTGATTTGACTCTCAACTCAATGATTCGATATTCACAGACAAGTAAAGTTTCTCCTAATCTCTGAACACATTATAAGATTCATCTTACAATGTACAAAGTTCTATGCTATTCACAAACCACAATACCAACAAAAACAAGCATCACGCGATGATAATGTAATTGCTCATTGTGTTACAAAGTAAATTTAGTTTTCTCTAACGGTCATAACTATTGTTTCATCACCAATCTGTGTTTTATCTACATTAGAGAGATAATCAAACACGCCAACTAAACACTACGACTCCAAGAAAAAGCAGAATTTAAAAACGCATGGAATAAGCCACAGCTAATGTAAATCCAATCTTTCGAGCTACAATTTACTTTACTTCAGGATTTACATAATTGCATGGACACAGATATATACATACAGATTGAACATGTACCAAATCAAATTGAAATTATACGGTTCACACATCCATCTGCTAGCTAGCAAATGTTGTTAGCTCGCAATCCCGGAGTCCCGCATCTCGCTGTAATGTAAAATGTTCCCGTAATTCTATTGCTGGAGTTGCGATTCATTAAGCTTTAATATTTATCGCCCCGGGGTTCGAATAGCACGCTAGGTTTCATTAAAGGGTCTGATAAAAAATTGCTGATGCATGCACCAATCTGATTTCGTTTGTCGGTCTAGCTAGGGTGTGTCTCGTTGCTATGGTGCTGTCATGCAGTCATCCTCGGCGTACAATAGTAATACGAATAGATTAAGTATAACTCTCGGATAAGTGATGAATTTGGGAGATTTTTCTTCAATTCCTCGAATAAATTACATTTCTATCTCATCTTCTGCTTCTCTCATATCCAAAGACAAGTTTTCCTCACATAGCTAAATTGAATCAACAGATAATTTGGCCCAATAGATATCGCGTTCCAAAAATATACTTGTAATAATTCCAACACGAATGTAGTGTACTGCTACTCTGCATGAGTCAACCATGCGCTAGACGGGTTTAACTCTGTACCAGCAATGTGGGACGTTTCGAAAGTCGCTGGCGCCTGCCAAACTTTGATATGCGTTGCCAACATCGTAATGCAGACGCACGGCCCGACCGTCCGACCACTTTCACAACATGTTCTGTTTTAGTTCATCATTGCTAGTTCTAGAACTAGTACAATCACGAACTAATTACTACGTTACAGAGGAGTCGCTGCTTCGCTAGAAAATGCCTCTGGGGCTTTTAATGCCAAGCAAATAGCGCTGGTAACTTCGCTGTGAGGACTTTGACTGCTGAACGTGTATGCTATGCGAGTGCGACACAGCTAACAAAGTTTTGATGACAAAATGCGACCATTGCCGACGTTTGACGTGGTTCCTCTGATCTAACGAACGGTCAAGTTTCTCTAGGTTCTTTTGTCATTGAGAAATTCTCATACCGTTGAATCCCAAAAGGAATATTTTGATTGGATCGTCGTGACATTTATAGTGTGCCGCTCCATTCCAGCAGTTGCCTTCAAAAAATATTCCATAAAAACTATCTGTCGTTCAATAAAGTAATATTTAACACCGCACCGTTCGATAGCTAAAGGCTGCGGTCACAGCCATGACGATGCGGTCACGTTTCGCTTTACACCGATCACGATTGAAGACCGAACCAGTGATGACCGCCGCTCTCAGGCTATTCAACGACTTTATAGCATTCCTTAATTTCAATAAATCCCCAAACACCCACTCTTTTAAGATTAAAGACATTTGCAAACTGAAAATTCCATTAAAGTTTTGAAACACGTATCGGTAACGTTAAAAATTGTTTTAATAACCAGCCAATGTTTACCTAAGTTAACTTGCCGAATCAAGGACGAAACCCTGATAATATTGTACAAACATTTTCAAGTTCTTAAAACTACGGCCATGACTAACACCGACGATATTGCTCGAATAATAAAAAGTATGTAAAACTGGGTAGGCCGTGTGACGCATTTAGGGGAGGTAAACAAGACACTTTACGATGCTGCTGAGACGTTCATTTTGACTGTGTGACCACCGACTTGGCTTGCAAGACAAGATCAAATGTTTTGTCTGACCTCTAACTTTAAGGACGCAACACAACCGTATTTGTAACCTTCAAGATATGTACAAAGAAATTACTACAATTCATGCACGGCTAGGTTTTATGAACGGAAAATTCCGTTTACGAAGTTTCTATATTTGGTAAATAAAGACTACTTTTGCATTTTTAGCTAGGATTCTCATTTGTCGGCATAACTTGTAAGTCTTTCAAACCTTGATAAGACTTGAAACATTACATAAATGAGTATGTTTTATCAGAAGCACAGTCGAATGAATGACTGATATGCCACGATAAATATTGTTTTGATTATAGTCCAAACCACAATACCAGTTGGACGGACGAATTTATCAATAAATGTGACACTAGGACATGTCAGTGGTTTGGAATGGCGTTTTCAGTCGAACCGTTGATTGTCATGTCGCCTGCAGAAATAATAATGGACTGTTTATTTGGTTCGAAAACCTAGAATGAACCTAAAGGTTCGAAAGTGCGTCATTCGATTCTACCACAACAAACCAACTCTGCTATCGTTATTTTTTTATGCTATGTACCTACTTAAGTTATCAATATAGATAACAGTGATATAATTATTTTGAGCGCCATATTAAATATACCTGTCAAAGTACAAATACCTACTGCTGTTGAGTAAGAACGCAATTAAATCTCACAAAAAATAATAAACACTGTGCTATCAGAATTGTGCAATAAAACGAAACAAACAAAACAAAATGACCGTCTCAATGAAATTATCACAACCTCCTATAAAGAACAATATAAAAAAAATAGCGCAGCTGATATCTAGATGGTGATTAAACTTGTTATAACAAAAGATTTGAGTGCACAGACAACTGGAACGGTAGAAACTCGGCATCAGCCGAGTATTGCCGAGGTCGGCGCAAACGACGATAATGGATGCCTTTCTCACACAGAAAAAACTTGTTAGTGGTTGCAGTGAATGTCGCAAGGGAACAGCCGCTATTGGAATTGGAAAACAAACTGACAATAACGGCAATCAGAGAATTGTGACTCTTGCTTTACAAGGAATTTTAACGGTCTTGAAATACTCAATTGGGTTGCTGGAGTTTTTAAGCCTTAAAAAAGTAATTCGTGCATTGAATTGATGCTTACTTAACAGCGTGGACAGTTTCAATTTGTTACCTCTTTTCCAGTCATTGCTTTTCACCACCAGCTGTCGTATCGAGCGCATTCTTTTTTTTGGCTCCCTGCACTACAAGCGAAACTTGGATTGAACAAAATTACGCTCAATTATGGATACTACCCGCAGTACCCGCATCACACTGTTATTGAACACACTCATCCACCCTGAGCGTCGTCGTATCAAAGCAATTTGTTTAAACGACCGCAAGGTCACACAGTCGCCTTCGTAAGCACAACTCTTGAGCTACTGGATAGCTTCAACAATACTTCAATTGTTGCTACTACGCACGCCTTGACTTCTACTCTTCAATAAAGTAAGTTACTGAGCTCGTTTAAATCATCGTCGTTCATACAATCTAATAAAGCCACGTCTTCAAAGACATAATCAGATTTAGGATTCATAGAATCAGTATTTTTGTTCACCCAGTCACCATCTGCTGGGAACGACACTTTGCATATATAAAAGAGAATATGCGTGACTCAAAGAGGCTCTCTAATTTGAACTCCAGCCAGCTTTCTGTACCAAAAGATTGAATTTCTAAATTCGCTAACTTTGTAAAGAGATTTTCCTTCTCACAAAGATATGATACTTTGGCGTCTAGAAAATAGTCTCAAGAGATAATCTCGATAAAATATAAGGCATTGCATAAGAGGGGTATATAGAGGTGAATAAATTGGATGTTCAAATAATTGCTTATTGTCTTCACTTAGTTTGAGTGCGTCACACGCTCCGATAGACGATCCGGCGACGACGCTCAGCTCACATTCTCGTAACGGTGTTAGCAACAAGGACGGGGGCAAATAAAGCAATATAGACAAGCTGTATTTGGAGATTCAAGTATCTCGCCTGCGAATTATACGAGCGACTTGAGCGACCCATAAACCTACCGCCATAACGAGCAAGACCGCTTCGAAGATGTATGTTTGCACAGGCCTTTGATTTATAGTTGTCACTGGCCCATTTCCAGAAATAGTCAAACTTATGTTTATTATTTGCTATTACGCACAAAGTGTGTCTCTGTTTATGACTTCTTTCTTCAGTTGCTTAGCCAAAACATTATTTGGTTAGGGCTAACATAAATAAATCATGCCAAAACGACATAACCCGAACAATGAGTACATGATCAGTGTTTTCTGCAAACGTCATTCCGAATTTCCATAAAGCGCCTGTGTATCTGCCACAAACACTCCATTTGGGTCCCGTCAGGCATGAAGTCTAAACAACGGCTTTGTCACGTTGTCGTCTACCCACAAATGCTGTCTAAAATTCAATTAGCGTCATGGTAATTAAACCCGGTATCGCTAATCTCGCGGCGAGCATACATTCGATAGGTATTCGGCGTGAAGCGAATGCTTTGCGGAAATTCGCGACGCTTCGCAAGCGACCCGTCCGTCTGATGTATTTACGATGTTTTGCTTCGTGCAACAGTAGAAACGCAAATATTAATTTAATTGCGAATCAACAACAGAAAACAAAGACAGCTTCAAAAAACGTTACCGAGACTCATTTGACGTGGGACTGAAAGAAAGAAAGAAATATAAGGAAAAGATTATTAAATTAGGTCTTCCTACGCAAGACTGAGAACTACTCGGTAATAAGCCTAGGAGTTAGGTAGGTGGTAGCTAAGCCTAGTAGACTTATTAAATCTTACTTAGGTTTCTGTAATTCAAATACTGTCTGATTTACTAGACGTGAATTCCTGCATGAATCCTGAATATCAGTATCTCGTAACTATTCATGAGAGTTATGAGATACTGATATTCATAGATAAGCAACATGAATACTATATAGCACAATGGTTATGAAATCTGTTTGAAATTCTGACACAACTACAGTGATCCATCTTGAAGATAGCTTGATGGATTTACGATTAGAATCTGGTTATCTACTATGACTCTTCCTTTTTAAAAACTTATCGTTTAGTACGGAGTCTCGTTGATAACGTAAAGATAGATGTCCCTTCGAGAGTATACATCAAGATATTTAACTACGGGGTTGTCTTAGAAATTTTAGCAAATCTGCGTTGCGCCATAATAACTAATAGTTAGCTCTTCTGATGACATTGACTTGCAATAAGTGTTGCGCAACGATTACGTCAAGCATCCAAAAAAGTTCGCAAAAATCTCTGAAGCTCGTTTGATCATCTTTTTCTACAGGCGTAGATTGTCTAAGGCAACTTCAGTTCCGCACAGGAAGCAATCATCATACTGATAAACTAGATTTCCTACAAAAACCAACACTTCGAACCGAAAAAAACAACTTGAGACAAGGAAATTGGCTGCGATGAACAGTCCTTGAGGAATTCCTTCGTCCAGACGGATATGAGAATCAGACGGAGGGGGAAAACCAATCAAAGGTTGACGTGAAAATCGACGTCAATAAAAAATAACACGTTGCTTTTAAGCACGTGATTGTATCTTAGATGCCTAATTTCATGTCATAGCATATACATATCTTACATAAGGAATGAGCTGCAAAGCTTATTACAGCGCTAAAATGGCTGTAAGGTGCGATGACGTCAGTTTTGTGGGCTTTCCTCGCGTAGTGATTCATAGAGGGGCGTCAGTCGCGTGCCACGGCATCTATGACGTCACATGTCTTGATACTAAGATATAATTTTCTATTTTAAAATACAGGATGTAAGGGACATCGACCCACAAATTGTTACCATTATTTTCGCATATGATTTTAGAACACCAGCTTAGATTTTTTTGCACTTTTGTTGAAAACAGTCGAATTTTTTTTACGAATGGCGAAAAGTTTTATGCGTCATTTGTGTTGAATTCTGACAGCCAGACTTAACAACGGGTATCGTATTACCCAGTACTAACTGGGTTGGGGAGGTGAAATAGGCAGACTCTCCATGTAAAATACTGGAATTCAGCTGCATCCGATTAGACTGGGAGCCGGCTCCGACATACTCGTAGTTGGGAAAAGGCTAGGCAGATGATGATGTGCTGAATTCGTAGTGCCGGTGCGCGTCGCTGCCTTACACCGTGTATAAAACATGGTATTTGTAACAATAGTAGGTGTTAGGCGTTTCCTAGTCATAATAGAATTAAAACTGACAACCAATAACTATAAAATGATACTAATTTTATCTACTACGCTATCAGACCGAACAAACGAGCTAATAATCTTGATGCTGTACAATCATGTATATTTTTAACGGCAGTCAAACATATTGGCTTCCGATAGTTTTCATGAAGTGATCACCTTTGTGATGGTGGAGTAAATGGTTTATAATTACTGAGCTGAAATGAAAATTGAAGTTATTATTTTATCTTGAACATTCGTTAGTAATAAATTGATTCCAAGGTTCGAAGATTTTTCCATAACGCCTCTGTCTTGTGTTTCTCAAATGATTTCAATTTGCTAACAACGCGCAGTTAACTTATTGATATTGAAAATTATTGTATCAAGGTTTTATTGTATTGATATTATGAGTAACAAATCAATTCGGCCTTGCACAACAAAGGCGTCTGGCAATAAGTCCTATCTACCCACAGGTCTTGCCAAAGTGCATCAGCCTAAGCTACCTACACACAATCATTTGTATCAAGTTTCAGTCAGTACTGACGTCAACTGACAGGAACATTTTAGTATCCGAAGTGAGTCAGAGCTACCGCTAATGGTACAAAATGATTCCTGGTTTAAATATAAACTGTTCGTTTTGGATCGACGCAGGCGCCCCAATACGCGTGACTAAGACACGGTATACGATATTCTGGAAGTAGCCTTTTAGGAACACGATAAATTTAGTATGTTGGGTAATTGAGAACGTAATGTATTCTTAAGTTCTCGAGCAGGGAAAGGTGAGAGGCGTCGGGAAATGCTAAAGGAATGAGGTATAAATAGAGTTTATGTGGAAGCGTAAACTGGATTTGTTTTGACAGATTTATTACCTTTAGGTCTCGTTTTAACCTAATCTTTCTCATACTTAATTTAATCTTCGCATTTAAAACGACTAACAGATTTATTAGTCTACAGTCTACACACGTATGTGTTACAAACATGACTATTGAGTAATAGTCGACCAAAGTCTAGAAAATAAATAATTGAAAATGCAACATCAAATAAAAACTCAATTGAAACCACAAATGAAACCAAACGCTGTTCTTTGTGCTATTCAATTTTAGAAACAGACTAATGAATTGAACGCAAGGATTTCAACGTTTCTCACAGCATAGTATTGTATCGCCACAAACAGTCCACAATTCGTACGAAACTATCATATAAAACTATAATAGCATATGTGCTGCAATATGCCCTTGACATGTAATTTTAATGCTGTTGATAAAATTATTCATCAAAACCTAATCTAATAACATATTTTTCGATTTAACACCTTGACTTCTTTGTATATAGTTCTGTTTTGATTGGAATTGACACTGTTATAAGATCTTTGCTTTATTTCTTTTTACTCTGAAATCAACTTAGTTTACTTCTTCTCAAAGTTCATACTAGCTTATGCTGTATTTCTTTTATCATAGTGGCGTTAGCTTTGACTTCTATATCAAGGTTTTCGTGGGTTATGTCACTGTTAAGTTATAGTTTGTGTTTATTGAATAATATGCACTTACATATTTTATTTTATTATCATTTTGACTAACAAATGTTTATTCTTGTTTCTAGGTAAGCACAGACCATCGATTTCAAACCATATCTGAGTAAGTTATTAAATATCAATTAACTTGTTTGTGTGGGAGGCATTGGAAGGTCACATCCACAAACCGTTACTACACATTACCAATGGTACCAAAGCAATCATCTCGTCATCACCTAAGCACCCTGTATTTTAAAACAACTACTAACCTTAATTTTAAAGGTTCTGTAGCAAAATGGCAAAAACTGACTTATAATTTTGTCATGTTTGTCTTTGCGGTTGATAATACTGTGCATGCCTAAATGTTCATCCCTACTACGGAACCCTTCACTGTGCATGATCCGACACGCACTTAGCCAGTATTTGAATCTCATTAAAATTAAATGCTCTCAGTGATAAAATTGACATAAATAAAGTCAACACCAAGTCCAACAATATTAGCAACTACGTGTACTGAACCTCGATCACTGTCACAGAAATGGGTCATATCCAAGTCCGGACAATAGCAAACAGGAGCCGTGCTGCGGACAGTCCCGTGCCTGCCCGTGTCTGTGGCACCGTGACAACGTGTCACAGGACCTGCCTTATACCGTTATTGTTCTCGTTGAATAACAAATTGTGTTTTTGCAAATGTTTCTAAAGTATTTTCTTCTAGTTTGTTTTTGTTGACTGGTCTTCTATAGTCTGCGTTCTAAATTATTTGGAGTCAGCGCACTATCTCTTTTTCTGCCTTTTTCTATGTATTCATTGTTTCTCTTTGTTTTTTTTATCCGTGGTTAGTGATGAAGGCCTGTGGATGGGTGACCGCCCATTACATACCGAGTTTCCTCCGTGTCTCGGAGCCGTTGGTCCCGGCTGTCATCTGTAGATCTTTGACAGTCGTTACAGGTAGTCAGTGGCCCAAAAAGTCTGACAACCAGTCTTACCAAGGGGTACCGTATTACCCAGTATTAACTGGGTTGTGGAAGTCAGATAGGCAGTGGCTCCATGTAAAATACTGGTATTCAGCTGCATCCGTTAGACTGGAAGCTGACCCCAACAAAGTTGGGAAAAGGCTAGACAGATGATGATGATGGTTAGTGATGAAGGCAATGGAATCCTTTTTTTTTTTTTACTTTTCGGAATTCATCAAATGACCCTCCCACTCTGGGCGGAGTGGCAGGGAGTGTCAGACTTTTACTGACTAAAACCCATCCATGTTCCTTCTTGTGCCCTTTGTGTTACAGGGCCGCGGTATTTCTTTCGAACAGTCCCGTAACCCTGGCAGGCATCGGTCCTTTCGGACCCCTTCCTGTTTGCTGACTCTCTTTGAGGCGCGCGCCACAACCCAGGCAGGCATCGGTCCTTTCGGACCCCTTCCTGTTTGCTGACTCTCTGTGAGGCGCGCGTGGAACACGAACGCGCCGTCGACACGGCCTGTCGTCATAAGACGAACGGACGGCGAGCTAGCCCATAGCTCACCGTCCACAGGCCCGCGCGAGACTAACATCCCTTGAAGCAGATTAAACATTTGGCAAGCAACGATAGATATCTTACATGTCTGCAGTCAATATGAGTTTTGGTGGATTCTGTCGCTAGTACGAAGTTGATTGATAGACTAGACTTCCCACGGATCCACGAGATGAAAGAGAGTATAAATGATGCAATTAAAATGTAGTCATAATTGCATTTTCATCAGACACACTCGTGGGCGCTTGGCTCCGGCCGGCTTAACTTTGATCAATTCAATAACAAACAAACTCATTGGATGAATTCAAACGAATAATATCTGTCAATACACTCATATTTACTCACCGCTATTTCGAGTATCTGACTTTGTCCGTTTCGTCACTTTGAGTAGGTTGGCCAGCCTTACTGAATGAGTTTGAATTCAAATTACTTTGCTCATACATATTTGTACATAGTAGGGGCGAATGGCCTGCCTTTTGCGGTGGCCGCCGCCCATCCCTTTTAGGGTTAAAATAATCTTCTACTATTCATATCACCCTAGTTATTCTCCTGAACTTCCATTCATTCATACACGGTGAAAATGTATAGAACAGCAGATTTTTTTTTAAATTACCGATGAAAAATTCTGTGTGAAGGCTTCTGAATTATTACCGTTTTATCGTCGGTATTCCTTGCACCTTGTATTCAGCCGTTATCTCAGTAGTCTCTCCTTTCCCGGCCATATCATCAAGTGCATTGGCAAATGCTCCAATTAAAGTCAGTTTATTGACATTCTTTCCGAAATCTACGGCTGCCAAGATAAAATTAGATGCCTTGTACTTACTACTGATACTGATATTCATAAAACGAGTTACATTTACAAACATGGATAACTCATGTATAAGTGGCATTTGATTGATGTATGTACTCGCATATTACCTATGGCAAACAATGAGCTGTATTTCAATATCAAGATATCAAAACATAGCCCATTATTTATTTTGGTATTAACATTTCAGTCGAACGCCGTCTCCACTCCACATACATATCCGTTCCAACATAGACGGTAAACTAATATAATGCTGGAATTACCTCACTATTTCAGTATTTTCTCCATGGGAAATTGCTACAAAAACTAGCACCGTTTTACTGGAAATCGAGTCTATTTCCATTCAACAAGGTTTAAACTCGCGTGGCGTGTATCATATATGCGAAGGCAGTTGTTCAATACTGCGAGGGTTCTTATTTCCGTCAGGCAGTTGGCATTGCGTTATCTGCAAGGATTTGTCGGCGCCGGTACCTTCGCATCCGGCCCTCGGTACGTAGAAAATGAGCGAAATAAACAAAACGCTGTGTACATAGACTACCTCTTGATCTCGACTCCTATAAAGTAAATAGATAATGTTATGGAGAAATATTTGCTGAAATGTTCAAGTATTTGAATGGATGACTATACACGATAGCTGTAACAATAGTGTTTGTAACGTAAGAGTTTGATGAATGATAATGTACCCAGCAGTGGGTGATACCGGGCTAAAGTGATGCTGATGAATACAAGAAAGCACAATTTGTATTGAAATAGTAGTGATCAAAGTCGACATTTTTATTTATTTATTTCATCAAAAGTTACACAAGAGTATTTTCCAAATCTTCTGCCAAACTGCAGGACAGTTTGTCGGCAGTGTTCTCGTGGACACAGCTCTTAAGTTTTCTTAACACTAATGCATCATTATAAAAGGTGAAAGTTAAGGGGACACATAGTTTTTTTTTTTTACAATGATTGGGTTACCTAAAGGGTCAGTATTAACTGTGCGTCATATTTTTTTTTCATTTACGTCACTTACCTTTTCTAGCAAAACCTTAAAGTTCTTCCAGAATGTCGTATGAAACCAATTTGTCATACCTGCTTTGTAGTTCTGCCGTGTAGTTAGTTCTTAGTATTTTGTACACAATTTATTTCTGATAAACAACCAAATATTTTTCCCGCATCTTATCATACAGTACAGTTATTTTCTTATCGTAAGTACTGCATTACTCAGAGTTACGTTACTGATAGGCGTAACCTTAGCAACGTTATACTAAACATGCAATTTTTATCAGTTACCTTCCACAATACTGATAGTTACAAGCAAGTTAAGCACAAGACATAACCCCTTACAGAGACACTCATAAAGGTTTTACTGATATTGCAAAAATAACCATCTCCATTTAAGCAGCTAAATATGCCAGTTTCCAGTTGCCAGGAGAGAACGTGGATCGCGTCGCATCTAAAGCAGTTATGAGGTCAGGTGCCGAAGAGAGAAGTCAAGTCTTTCTAAACACGGATTGTTGAGGTGGATGCACTGCAGCGTGCAGGGATCCTTGACACCGTTCGCCAAAGCCTTCATAGTTAGACACACTCACTAGGTATATTGAAATACCCGGTGTTACTTTTTACACGATTACGGCAAAGCCAAAGGAGGTATATGATTTTTTGAAGTAGGACTTACGATTGCAGGGTATACTGTCGTTACAATAGTGATAAAAAAATGATTTAGGCTTCGTTCGGCCCACTGAGTTTTGTAGATCATGTGTCTTATGAATTCTCAAACAAGCAAAAATCAGGGATTAAAAAGTTTTAAACAAAGTTTTTTTTGTGCTACGAGCGATTTTACTTTGTCTGCGTAGTATTTCAGTGAATCTAAAACCTTGACTAGTTTTTGCTCATTCTACACATTTTGTTATTTACTTATAGGTCAGAATTCTCTGATTGTAAAAAGTTAAATGCCGAGCAAGACAGCAAAATGCACAAAATAGTTTCAATTTGATCTTTGAAGAAAAATAAATCTTTTCTAGCGCAAGAAATTCGAAAAACTCTCAATGAGAAAAAGTTTGAGATCTCAATTAATTACTCAGAAGCTCCAGCGTGAAATTGGGATGTCTGTAGAACGTTAGATTTACAAATGTTCAGACATTTTCAATCCAAAGCCGTATTTACAGCGGTCTTACTAGATTTCTACTACTATTTTGTTAAAAGCATGATGCTGCGGCATGATGATTGATTTCATTAGATTCAGTATCGATTCATTATGGAATAACTGTCGGTTAGTCACTCTTTATTGGATCACTTCAAACCTCATTATTATTGGCAAATGATATAACTGCATCGCAATTTACGTCATTATTACTATCGAAGTTTAATCCTCTTTTTTTTTTTTTTTTTTTTTTTACCGATCGGAAATCATCAAATAACCCCTCCCGCTCTGGGCTGAGCAGGAGGGAGTGTCAGACTTGTACTGACTAAAACCCATCCATGTTCCTTCCTTTGCCCTTTGTGTTCCAGGGCCGCGGTATCTCTTTCGAACAGTCCCGCAACCCTGGCAGGCGTCGGCCCTTACGGACCCCTTCCTGTTTGCTGACTCTCTTTGAGGCGCGCGTGGAACACGAACGCGCCGTCGACACGGCCTGTCGTCATAAGACGGACGGACGGCGAGCTAGCCCATAGCTCACCGTCCACAGGCCCGCGTCTACGGTGGCCGGGGGCCACCACGTGGCCCCCGACGCCCGGTGCGTCTCCCGCGGCGGCTGGGACGTGAGGTTCTCTCCTTCTCACGTCCCGCCACCTCCTTCGCTAGCATGACTGCTTCGCAGAAGGAGGTGACGGCGTCCCATTCCGTCTCGCTCCGGACCATGGATTGAACCAGGGCCGGACGCGAGAGGTCGCCGCCGCCGATCGCCGCTACGAGGACACGGCGTTGCTCCGCCCAAGCGGAGCAGACCTGCACAGTGTGCTCCACCGTGTCCTCCGGTCGATCCTCGCAGTGGTGACACCCGGGCGTTTCCTCCCGCCCGATTAGGTGCAGGAACCTCCCGAAACAACCATGTCCGGTGAGGACCTGCGTCAGGCGGAAGGTGAGGGCGCCGTGGCGCCTCTCCAGCCACTCCTCAAAGAGGGGACTTACCGCCATTATAGTGGCGTGCCCTGCACGGGGTTGCGACAGTCGCTCTCTCCATGTCGCCATGAGATCACGCCGGAAGTCTGTCCGCTGAGCGACAATTTGCCGCGGCAGCGGAGTTTCCCCCCGGCGTAGTGCCTCCACGCGCCACTCGTGCAGGCGCGCGAGGACTATCGCCTCCAGATCCCATGGCGGCAATCCGGCAAGGAGGCTCGCCGCCTCGCCGGAGATCGTGCGGTAAAGTTTAATCCTCTTCGTTTGGATTTATTAATTGCGAATGAGTAGGGTTTTTTTATTGGTTTTACGAGTATTACGTGTTCAAATTTAACAATCTATCTAGATTTTAGAAATTTTATAATCTAACTGAACCAATTTCACTTGACTCTTTTTATTTGATTATTTCGTATGCGTTTTGCAAAAATACATTGTGTCGATGTTGCCACCAAAATCCTACCTGTAAAAACACAGTTCTATCCTCAAATAAGGGAGGAGGCGTGATCAATACAATACTTGTTATACACTTGTATCGACTACGTAAAGGTACGCCTACACCGCAGCCTCTATTCTCAAATCCTCTTTTATGACTAAGTAAATGAATTTTCGTATCTTTCGAACCGGTTTCCACGTAGAGGTACCCAATTATCATCCCGCTCTATTCATAAGTATGTGCCGGAGCTGTGGGCGACACTCGACGACCATCCGACGGATCTGGCCCACGTACTTAGACTTAGTGCACCCATCCGTCCGGATTCCCAACGGATGTGTCCCAGATTTCGAACGAGATGAAGGACGTGCAAAATTTCTAAGCTCCTAGACACCGCTCCGTTGATGAAACTTTGAATGGTGAACGTTCTTTTGGAAAGGTTGGAGGAGTGATGAAACGTTCTGCATCAATTCTTTATGTTTTTCCATTTTTCGGATGGGATGTAATTTAATATGACTTGAAGCTTTTTAGTTTCAGTCTAATCTTTATCTAATATAGACTCCAACTTGAATTGACACTAATCGACGAAAATTGTTGATAGTCAGCATTAATGTCACCTACAATGTCTTTAGTCTTTAGCTATTGACCAAAGAATTTCATGAGTCCATCATATTTTAAGACCACGTCAACTGCATCGTCTGAATTAACGATTTCATTACACAGTTTTATATGTTGCATTCCAGTTTATGAGATTCCAGTATATTAGAAAGTTTTAAACTCAAATCTTGCAATTTTCTTTTGTAACGTCTCGTTTGCAAAATCACGTATTGTCCTAACTGCCATGTTCTTCTCTTATCTTTCGTTACATGTCTAGAAGACGTTCTCAGTTACATCAGCGCAGCGCTATCGCAATTCATTGTACGGCTCGATAGAACGGGTTCGTCTTGTAACATGTAGCTCTAGTTAGATTTCTTTGATAGTATCGCCATGATATGGACTAATAATCTCTAATTAGGTGTTACAAGGAGCATTGATGGGATATCAGCAGCAGTGGGTTTATCAGATTGCTACTTTTGTAAGACACGTTTTTGATTTGAGCATATGCAGCATGATAACCTGGCAAGTAGTTAACCAGAAATGCAAGTAGTTTGAGTACAGTATGCAGCTGTTAATATGGCCCATCAAGTTTTAGAAAAATTTCCACTTTGTTGAGCGTCATTTTTGTCACTCAAACCTGTCTGACATTTTCTTACTGAAATTCGATCTACCATATTAATGCCTGAACTAAGTAGTGCTTTGTGTGTTTTTCTTTGGAATGCCTTTGACCCCTGTATATTTTTAGCTTGGCTTTGTATACAGTTTGCGTCAATACTAGCTGTTATAGTGTCAATCACTGTGTTCAGATTCCAAAGGCGCTACAGTAAAACCGAAAGTCATTGTTGTGCATCAGTGCGTACTGTATGCATTTATGATTTTCAGGACAAACGTAGTTGCATGCTCATTATTACAGTACTTTTTTTACTTTGAGCACGTATCGAAGAAAGTGCGATGTATGTGTACTTAATTACTATTGATTTTTATCGGTAGTGTGTAGTGTGTACATGCTTTGGTACTAATTAGCATAGCTAAAGATTTTTTGCACTCATCGTTTTTTTACCAGCTAATTTCCGTTTTCACTTACTAAAGCGACACCTTAATATATTGCTAAATACACTCTCGGTGCTCAGTGCAGTTTGCTTTTATTTAGGTGTCGCCTAGTACGTAGACTATCCACGTATAGTTATCGCATCTTAGCAATTTAGAAACATTCTAGCTACCCATAATAACCATATTGCACTACATATTTGATAAGAGAATTCATAAATCTACTGGTATTTCAACAACGTGTGCTGTCAAAGCATAACACGACTAAATAATGACTGGTCCTACAAGAAATAATCATATATTCCGTAGCATGTGACTTATTGAAACACCTTACATAGTAATTGTTAGTTATCCATCAATGAAACTTTAATGAAGCCATGTCGACTGAGGAGCTTTACGGCCATCGATTGACTGCCAGGTGGTCGCAAGTTGCGACCGAGATACCGTAACATGAACGTTGAATTTCTAGGAAATCCATTACGTTTCTAGAACTACCGGCCAAAGGCCTATAGTTCAGGTAAACAGCAATGGACGGTATACAAACGGCTGTTCTAGATTCTAGTACGAGGTCTAGTTCGCGTGCTTCGACGCTCGATTTATAATTCAAATTCAATCCTTTCGATCGTCGAGAACTGTTAGGCAGAACGGCTGAACACGAAATTCTTTGAATTTTCTTCACAGTTTGCTGGAAAATGTTTTCTCATGCTAGTCAATGTGAAATGTACCAGTAATAAATTATGGTGTGTCACTTTTTTCTTCCGATGCGACGATGTTACATAAGACATAAACAAAACTGCCAAAATATGGGAAATCTATAGATGCTCCTCTACCTAATCAATCTTTCGAGGAAAACAGATCTTTTTTTTTTGGTTGGGAATTCCTCAAATGACTCCTCCCGCTCTGGGCGGAGCAGAGGGGAGTGTCAGACTTTTACTGATTAAAACCTATCCAGGTCCCTTCATCGCCCTTTGTGTTCTGGGGCCACGGAATCTCTTTCGAACAGTCCCGGCAGGCATCGGCCCTTGCGGACCTCTTCCTTTTGCTGACATCTCTTTGAGGCTCGCGTGGAACACGAACGCTCCGTCGACACGGCCTGTCGTCATAAGACGGACGGACGGCGAACTAGCCCATAGCTCACCGTCTACATGCCCGCGCCTGCGGTGGCCGGGGGCCACCACGTGGCTCCTGACGCCCGGTGCGTCTCCCGCGGCGGCTGGGACGTGAGGTTCTCTCCCTTTCACGTTCCGCCACCTCCTTCGCTAGCATGACTGCTTCGCAGAAGGAGGTGACGGCGTCCCATTCCGTCACACTCCGGACCGTGGATTGAACCAAGGCCGGAAGCGAGAGGTCGCCGCCGCCGATCGCCGCTACGAGGACACGGCCGACCTCCACGGCCTCCACCGTGTCCTCCGGTCGATCCTCACAATGGTAACACTCGGGCGTTTCCTCCCGCCAGATCCGATGCAGGTACCTCCCGAAACAACCGTGTCCAGTGAGAACCTGCGTCAGGCGGAAGGTGAGGACGCTGTGGCGCCTCTCAAACCACTCCTCAAAGAGGGGACTTATCGCCACTGTTGTGGCGTGCCCTGCACGGGTTTGCGACAGTCGCTCTCTCCATGTCGCCATGAGATCACGCCCGAAGTCTGTCCGCTGAAAGACAATTTGCGGCGGCAGCGGAGTTTCCCCCCGGCGTAGAGCCTCCGTGCGCCATTCGTGCAGGCGCACGAGGACTATCGCCTCCAGATCCCAGGGCGGCAATCCGGCAAGGAGGCTCGGCGCCTCGCGGGAGATCGTGCGGTAACCACGGACTAGCCTTACGGCTACAACCTTATGGGGCGCTTTCAGATAATGGGCGGCTTGTCGTCTCAAGGAACGCGCCCACACCGGGGCTCCGTAAAGGGCCATGGACCGCACGATCCCCGCGTAGAGCCTCCGGTAGGAGGCGTTTGTTTGGACCCCTAGGTTGGGCAGGAGCCGCCTGAAGGCAGCCCCGGCCCGTTCCAGTTTGGGGGCCAAACGTCGGAAGCGCTCCACGAAGTTCCACCGGCCGTCGAGGACGAGTCCTAGGTACTTCAACGTCGACTCGCCGCCGATGGAAACCCCTCCTACCGTCAATAAGGAAGGAAAACAGGCCTGATGTGATAATTATCTTTTAATAAGTTCAACTCCATATACATATTAGATGTCATTGTTTTTCTGCGCGAACAGAAACAAATAAGGCCTAAAATATACCCTACCAGCTAGCTTCCAACTTCCAATTTCCAATACACCATCCCATTTCGGGCTAAGCCTGTGCCCCACAGATAGCGAAGCGATGCGACGTCAAGGGCAATGGTTTGAAAATATGATTGATTCCCTTCCAGATGCTAGGCAACCCTCATACATCATACTGGTTCGCTTCGAAGGCGAAACTGTTTTGAGATATTGGGTAGCTAGATTGCTTTATACTCGACTAGGTTTATGTGCCTTGCTCTGGAGAGATATTGTGTAGTTTATCGTGGAAGAAAATTAATGGAGAAATAGAGAAGAACAGTACAGCTTCTCTGTGATTTTTACAAGATTTTTATTGAATTATTTTCCCTTCTAAATTAGACAACACAATTTTTAAGACACATCTCAAATCTTCTGTTAAATGTTGCTAAGTAAACATAGTTTGCGATAGAAAATAGTTTATTATCAGTAAAAAATATAGTATACGGGGACAGGGGTAATACAATAAAGTGGACAGGGTGAGATGTCATGACCCATATTGACACCCCCTCATTACCCATGATTTCAAGCTACTTGAAGCTACTCAGCAACCTCAAACTAGACAGTAAGTCTATATCTTGGGGCTCGAAAATGATATAAATATAAATGAGCGGTGTGCTTTGTACTTGAAATTCTGTTCAACCCAATAGCAAAATCGATCAGACAGACAACCAACCAACCGATACATATGTAAATACCTCAACACAACTAAAGCTGTCAATACTATTCAGTCCGCTACGAAAACATATTTCGTAACTATGTTTAATACGATTTCCATAATCTTATGGTAATTCGTGGCTTGTCTCGCTATTCGCCATGAACTCGGTTCCCACGTGTAACACTGTTTGTTTCGCCTATGACGTCAATGGTTCCTGTCTGGGTTTACAATAGTCTGTCTGGCTTGGAATTTCAAATGTTGAAAGGACATTTAGGACTCTGGTATTTGCAACCTACGGCTGAGAGCGGGAAGTTGAAAATCCATTAACACACCAATGTTCTGTACGATATTTCAAGTTGTCACCGTCGAGTATGCAATATGGACATAAGTGAGCCTCTTCGTGGCTGAAAATTGGGTTATTAGGTGCCATATCGGTTTAATGTTGTTGCTGATTTGACTACGATTGGATCTGGCGAATAGGGCTTGTTGAAAATTTTAATTGATCGAGTGGAACACTGGCATTACTGAAGTCTCCAACCATTGATCAATTCGGTTCATACGATTTGAAATACTTTGCTAGACTAAAAACCTTGATTTGTATTGATATCGAAAGCAGATAGATACTTTATTTTTATCTAATGGTAATAAAGATAGTATAAATGCTGATGACTTGGACATAAAACTAATATAGTCAACAGGAATGTAACATCAATTTAAGGCCTACAAAACTACTCGTTTCTAAGATTACAATATTGCGTAAACCGCGGTGACAGGTTGCACGTCTGCAATCATCATAGCATTCAGTTGACACTTACATAACAAGGAAAATACGTACAAAGTTACAACTTCCTAGCCCAAAGGAATTTAACCAAAGAAACAACTAACACCTCTCATTTTTCACTGATAAACAAAGAGATATTGAAAGTGCGTAATAAGTTAATTGGTTTGTCTACGCAACCCTGATTAGCATAGGTCGGTCGTTTACATCGAGTGGTCATTTTATTTCGTCATGGTTTTACATTATACGTCCATTCACTATAACGTGGGTTGGAGCTACGCATCAGAAGTTGTGTGAAAGAATGTTTATTGGCCCTTTTTTTTTTCGGATGGGAAATCATCAATCCCACTCTGGGCTGAGCAGGAGGGAGTGTCAGACTTTTACTGACTAAAACCCATCCATGTTCCTTCATCGCCCTTTGTGTTCCGGGGCCACGGTATCTCTTTCGACCAGTCCCGCAGCCCCGGCAGGCATCGGCCCTTGCGGCCCCCTTCCTATTGCTGACATCTCATTGAGGCGCGCGTGGAACACGAACGCGCCGTCGACACGGCCTGTCGTCATAAGACGGACGGACGGCGAGCTAGCCCATAGCTCACCGTCCACAGGCCCGCGCCTACGGTGATGTTTATCGCCCCCAACTTCAATATTTATATTTTCTTTTGAAGAGATATCCATTGACAGAAGCCCGAGATTCTTAGAACCAGTCTTATCAAGGGGTATCGCGTTAGGTTAGATAGTGAATAGCTTGATTTCAAATACGGATATTCTGCTGCATCCGGTTACTCTGGGAGCAGACTCCAACATAGCCTGCATTCAAAGCAAGAGTGAACGTCGACACGGCCTGTCGTCATAAGACGGACGGACGGCGAGCTAGCCCATAGCTCACCGTCCACAGGCCCGCGCCTACGGTGATGTTTATCGCCCCCGACTTCAATATTTATATTTTCTTTTGAAGAGATATCCATTGACGGAAGCCCGAGATTCTTAGAACCAGTCTTATCAAGGGGTATCGCGTTAGGTCAGATAGTGAATAGCTTGATTTCAAATACGGATATTCTGCTGCATCCGGTTACACTGGGAGCAGACTCCAACATAGCCTGCATTCAAAGCAAGAGTGAACGTCGACACGGCCTGTCGTCATAAGACGGACGGACGGCGAGCTAGCCCATAGCTCACCGTCCACAGGCCCGCGCCCACGGTGATGTTTATCGCCCCCGACTTCAATATTTATATTTTCTTTTGAAGAGATATCCATTGACAGAAGCCCGAGATTCTTAGAACCAGTCTTATCAAGGGGTATCGCGTTAAGTCAGATAGTGAATACCTCGATTTCAAATACGGATATTCTGCTGCATCCGGTTACACTGGGAGCAGACTCCAACATAGCCTGCCTTCAAAGCAAGAGTGAACAGGCATCTTCTGGGCACGCTCGTTTCATCATAGACCACATCCATCAGGCGTAATCGAGGTAAAGAGCAGGCAATAAAAAAAATAGTTTGGAAATGGATACGCACATGAGATGAAGACATTTTTTTTGTTAACCTTTTGATTTACTCACTGCTGGGCAATTTCCCCCCTTTCTCCTTCTTAATCTCAGTACTTATCCTGTGCGATTTCTGGCCATTTTCGTCCCGCTAACAAGATCGTCACACAACCAAAGACAAAAAATAATTGGACGTTATAGACACTTGATTAGTAGAAAAAGCCACAAACTGGTATATTGTTTTACTAAATTATACCCAAAAGAGTACTGGTGAAGTCTCTAGGCAGCTTGTTAGGCAGGCCTTTATTTTTATATACTGGCTGTACGAAATTGTGTTCGTGTTTTCCAGTATACGCTATGTAGGTGAAAGTTGTAATTAATTTCAATCCCAAAGGGATCCCTGTCATTTGCCTATCTGACGCTTGTTGTGGTTATGTTTGCGACTTTAAATTGGTACGGAGCTCATAATTTGTTTGGGTTTTATTAATTAATTATCTTCCACTCTCCTTCAGCATAATGTACTCTTGATTTATATGAAAAACTGTCTGCATAGAAATACCAAAGAAGTTTAGGACACCGCATTCAATCTTTATTCTCTTCTACTAGTCTCTTCAAACTGATATCCTCCCGCCATACTTCTGTCTTCAAAATCAAGGTGTTCAGATCAATTTTCTAAACTTCCACATTCTGCTACCCTGCCAACAAAAGTACAACTCTTGCTAATTATTCTTTTTCTCAAACATAATTTCCTCTCAGACTTGCAACCTGAATAAACAAGATTTTATCTAATTCCTGATCAAGTGATCATAGAAATATAGAACAAACACACAACAATTGATAATACTGTGAAGTGAACTGTTCTTCACGGGTCGTTTACACCCAATGTATGTTCTGTTTGTATGAGTGTGTATGACCATTATATTGACGTATTTGATAACAACTACACACACACAATACAAACCAAATGCGGTTATTTACTTTGACTGTTGTTAAAAGATGTGGGTACGACTTCAACGTGAAAGTATATCGGCCATATTATTAGTGTTTTTTTTTTAATGAATCCTGAGCGGAGCGAGGGATACAATAACCGAGATGAATAATATTTGAGGACATTTCTGTGGCTAGACAAGCCATTGTTTTTGTAACAGGCGATTGTATCTTGCTGGATCTTCTTTATAGGAAACGATACATCGATGGTTCCATGATTATCTCGCTATGCATTCCCATTGTCACCATCATCATTGAGAGTCTTGTGTCTATTTCCTTTTTTTGTATTATTCCATTTCTAGTGTAACCGTTAATAAATGAGCCATTTAAACCATCATAATATGTTATGATAATTATATAATATATATAACTTAAATTCCATCTTCCCTTTTGGAAAGATTTCTCTACCACATTGTACAAATCAAGCTAGATGCAAACCGCGCGTGGTAATCGTAATTGTATCCGCCTCTCGTTTATGAACAACGTGACTAGTTTGCGTGCGCAAGAGTCACCCAACTGCTATCGATTGATTGATGGTGAGTGCGTCTCAACAATTACTGAAGAATTTATAGCTGGCAACAATTTACGTATTCAGGAGTGTGACAGTTGTTCGAATTACTTGAATGGGGTTATTAGCAAACTTTGTCTCATTACTTTTAAGTGGTTGTCTGAGTAACCAAACGTCTTTGGAAAATGATAACTTCCCCATCGTGATACGAAGTGCCTGGGTGAACAGTTTCAATAATATAATGATTGTAAGTTTATTGCAATTGAGACGCTTAGTATTGCATTTATTAACGCCAATGTGCTATAAATAAGGCCATAAATATTTTATAACTGACTATAACGTTTAGATTCAAATTATAATAGTTTCTGGTAATAATTCACTCTTAACTCTTACACAACAGCGACGAATTTCCTGTAAATTTCTAAAAGACTGAAACGTCGCGTGCGCATTCTTCATTAGACTCGGTAGACTTCGGCTCCAGCTCCAGTGGTTTATCTTTGGCAGAAATCATCCGATGATGGATACTGCAGCACGAAATCAATGCAATAATTGACCATTTAGTGGACAACTGGGGGCCTAAAATGGCTGCTTTATCAGAATCATAATATGAATCACGTCAAAAATTAAAAATTCTTGAAATGGACTTTGTGGTCATAACCATAAAGACCATTTTAAGAATTTTAAATTTTTGTTTCAGAATTTTAAAATTTAAAATTCTTAAAATGGACTTTGTGGTCATAACCATAAAGACCATTTTAAGAATTTTGAATTTTTGACGTGATTCATATTATGATTCTGATAAAGCAGCCATTTTAGGCCCCCTGGTAATAGCATCTACGTAAAAGTAGTATACCAAAGCAGAGGGGGGATATGGGGGGGCAGAAATGATATCATGATACTTATCTTTCCAAGCAGTCACAAGAACAATAGTAAACTGTGTCTCGAAGGTTATCAACCTGTCACTATTACTGCATTGTTTTATTCTGAACAATCCTATGCCTTCGAAAAGTAGGTAAGTACTCGAAACACCTACTGTTTGTCGTTGTCATTTTTACCTGCAAAGGCTAATGGGTAATTCTGACCATTACAAGTCTGACTAAGTGCTGTATAATACACTAATTATGTTCCCCTTACCATAATAATCAGTGATTTGCATGTGCAAAGATGATTTGTATGTAGACTGTGTAACTGCTGAACGGCTTGATTAGCAGGTTGATAGGAGAAAGTATGGATTGAATCAGTGACGTATTAGGTATGCTAGATATAGATTCTACGCTTCGAGCTCATACACTAGTTCTGATTAACACCTTAAAAAAAAAAAAAAACTTGACATAAAAATATAAAATATTGCACAATTCAATTCAATTTTTATTTATTTGATTCTCTGACTCCTGCGATAGTTGAAACTGTATTGCAGAAGCCAGTGTCCTCCCCTCATGAAATGATACATTTTTTATGACAAATACTAGCAAACAAACGAAACCTACTTCGAATAAAAAAATAAAAAATCAGAGTACTATTGTAAATCTGTATGGTATCGTGATATTTCAAGTACTCTCAACAAAGTAGTCGAGTTATAGGTTTTCCGAAAAGTTACTACAACAATTTATGTTGAAGTAACTTTTCTAGTTCTCGAGGAAGATTAAATTTCAGAACAGTAATTTTCGAGTACTCTCGTATCTTCACTTGACATAAATCTAATCTAAACTCGACCTTAACCGAATAAACTAAAAATCCTGTATTCATATTATTACCCCTATTATTTCTTGTATCAAACTTTTGCCAGGAAATTCTAGGTAAAGGATCATTACATGACTTCATAGACTCTATTTTTCTAGATAGGCCTGTTTCACACTAGATTTCCATCAGTATAAGAAGTAATAACTATTCAGGTGCTAGTTTAGCACAAATTCTAGCAGAATATGTTGGTCGGCAGTCGGATAAGGCCAGTTATCTAGCTCGATGTCGCCCGGACTGGTTCAGAACCGGACCACACTTGCTTGCAAGGTTCACTAGATGTTTGAGATGAATAATACACGTATATTGTGTCTGATTTAAAGAGGGAAGGGTTACCAAACTGACGAAAGGTTTGTAGTGTACAGATTCGAAACGGGTGTATTATTTACCCAATGACGGCAAGGCCTTATTATTTCCTTTATTTATTTCTAAACAAATTTATACATTTTAAAATTTCCTAAAAATGAATAATAAAACAAAAATAAGGTTAAAGATATTAAAAATATAAAAAAAAAATGTTGCCCACCGGTATCGGGAACAGGGTCCAAGCTATCGGCTGGGCTCCAGAGAGAGGAACCTCCTAACAATACGAGCTGTGTCTAGGACTACTTACTGCTTTCTGAATCCAGCCCTTGATCCAGCTGTCTCACGAGGGCCTATTAAATTATTATTCTCGTTTATTCATTTTTATACACATTCTTTACTTATTTTTTTTCTTTTTTTTTAACTTTAAAAAATACATTAATAAATATAAAAAAATGTGGTCCGCCGGTGTCGGGAGCAGGATCCAAGCTACCGGTGATTAGGGCTCCAGAGACAGGAACCTCCTCACAATGCGGGCCGTATCGAGGAGTACTGCTTTCTGAATCAGGCCCTGGATACAACCGCCTATTATCAGCCATTTGTGTCCCACTGCAGCCTTTCCCTGCTTCCACTTATGCCTATCCTGTTTTGGAAGAGCTATTTGTCGATGAAGCAAAGTGAAGCGAACTCTCCCTCTCTCACTAAAGAGAAAACTCATGGACATGTGCATTCTTCCTACCCTCACATATGGAGCGCAGACATGGTCACTAACGAACCGTCAAAAGTATGCAATCGGGGTCTGGAATGGAGCGCCATATCCTTGGAGTTAAACTTACTGTTATTAAAAGGAACTCGATACTGCGTCCTAAAACTCGCATGCCGATGCCGATGTAGGTCTCACAGCTGTCAAGTTAAAATGGAACTGGGCTGCTCACATCTGTCGCATGCCGGAGGAGCTGTGGGCTAAACTAACCATACAATGGGTCCCAATAAGTAGCAACGGCAACGCGGCTGGCCCAGAAGGAGATGGCGGGATGAACTCGACTCTCTCCACAAGGATTGGCGTATCACAACTAAAAGCCAAAAGGGCTATGTTTTAAGCGGTTTATTTAATTTTACTTTATCTGTTTTTGATTTCACTTCACTTTGGACTGAAACTATAAGCATGATAACATGCACAGGATTTCCAGATAAAAACGAAATTGAGCACTAAGGAAGAATTTAAAAAAAATCCCCAGGAGTTAAACGGAAATTCGTATTCTTTTGTCAATGGGATATAACATGAGATAGAATATAAAAAAAGGTTAACTAGCCCTGTTTAATTAGTAATCAGATCCTTTAAAACCACCCTTTGAGGAACCTATCGGATTGGAATGTACCTGCCTTCGTATAATCATAATATTCGTGCTTTACCAACAGTAGAAAGTAATTAATGATACCCCACAAATTTGGATAATTAACACCGTAACACGAATTAACGCTTTATAGAGATATTACATAACGTTTTCCATATATTCCCAGATTAGTTGCGAATAAACATATGCCGTAAGAGGAATTATAATAAACACATAAGTACGGTAAAGTTTCCACGGTTTACGTAAGCTTGGCTACAAAGGGATTCAATGGAATAACTATAACGGGTGTAACTTAACGAAGCCGAAAGGCACTTGTTTTCTCCGTCATTGCGTTCATTTTTTTTTTGTTCTAGACCATACCTGGAAACCTTCTAGTTACGGAGATATTGGGGGTCAAAGTACCAACTTTTACACAAGTTTTTTTTTTAAATACATGTTTTAATGTAAGATTTTTACTTTAAACACCTCCACGACCCCCGTACTATTCAATCCATACATCAGCACAATGTGTTGAGTCCGTTACATTGAGTCATACCGTAAAACGCGATTTTACACCACAAAAAAAAAGTCGTTTTCCAGCAATATTTTCTGCGTAAAGTTACTTAGTTTGATGTACATAATGCTTGGTTGACGGCTTGGTGAAGGGTCTTGTTACACCCTCTATACCTAGACATAGTAATTAAGATGAGTTTCATTGAAATTAGTTTAAATGATGATGATACTCATCTGCTCAAGAACGGCAGGCCGCATTTCTGTGGTAAGAAAACCAGCGTAAGCTAGCTTCAAATTCTATTGAAGCTTCATGCTACGCGACAGCCCAAGGTCAAAGTGTTCGCCATCGCCTATTGTACCTACTTATATTAATGCTGGATATACATATTCATTCCTAGAATTGATACCGGAATACAAAAACAGGTATTTAGATAACAATATCATAAAAGCGAACAACATTTCATACAAGGTGATTTACGCGGCTGGAGTGAAACAAAACTAATAGCTGGCTGGGAGCCATTTTCTGATAACTTTTACTTGAAAAATAAAGCTCTATTTACGATGTAACAAATAACCGAAAATTAAGCATTAATAAATGGAAACCTAATACATTTTACACTATAAATCCTTTGGTTTTCATAATCCTAAACTGAAAAGCGAGTTATTTCAGTTTAATTTATTCAGCATTGGAAGTCACGTTTTCAACACTTTGCTGAACATAGATTTATATTGAAGCATTAATTTGACGTTCATGTTTGAATATTAACACCGACTAACATAATTATAGGTATCGTATAATACGTAAGCTTAAGCGATTCGCTAATTTGCACTTTAAGTAATTAAGAAGTGAAGCCATTAGTGAAATTCTGAGAGCTTAATGACAATAATTTAGTCTCGCAAATTAAGACTTTTTATTCAAAAGCTTTTCCTTGGTAGTATTTAACAATGTTTTTCCGATGTTTACTCGAAATATATAAGTTATTCCGTGCATTTAACTGCACGCAATTATTAGGAGTAGGCAGACCTATAGTAGTTAGGTACTTAAGTAATTATTGAATTACGGTTTAGGTCGAACTGCTAATTACCACTATATGCGTTAGTTTAATGATTCGTATGAGCAAATTACCCATTGCTATTGTTATTCGTGTTTAAGTGTACTAAACATATGTATACTGCGTTTGCGGTTTAGTTTCGAAACCGTTGTGGTTTTGGATAAAAACACTTTGGCCCACATATAAAATTTAGTTTCCGCTACAACTTTATATGTTTTATTACATTTTTAATAGTGCAATAGCCATTCTGAAATAAACTTAGACTTGGTAGTGTAAAGTTGATATTCGTTGAACAGAACTAAGAGCAGTAGGAAATAAAGATTACAATAGACTTAGATCACCAGACTCGTTTTTGCACTAGTTGTATAGAAATGTCCTGTTTCACCACCTTATACATGTCTTAAAAAAAATATACCTGTTTAAATACTGCCCAATGCCCATCATCCATCCATCGTCCATCCCGTCAAAGTAAATGAGACTTATAGTTCGAAACTGTAGCGAACTTAGAGAGCTTCATCAAATTATGAGGTTGTATGGCAACAGGAAACAGCCAGAACGGTGAAGCAAGGGGAGGGGAGGCCTTTGTTCAGCAAAGGGACAGTATGGGCTGATATAACACAAAATTGAAACGAACCTTTCTGCGTCATCCACAATTCCAAAATAGCCTGTGCTAGTCAAAAACGTTTGTATAAAGTAGCTTGTTGTACTTGCAGAACAAGTGGTGGTCAGGCGTCGGGCCGGGCTGCTGCACCGCGCCCGCCGTGCCGAGTCGCGCGTGCGATGCGGAGCGGTCCCCGCCGCCCGCGCCTCCTCCCGCTCCGCCTGTGCTTTGCGCCAGACCCTGCTGTCGCGACGCCACGTTAGTATAAGGAGTTTTATTTTATAGAGTAGCATCAGCAGTAAGTTACTTACCGCTATACCACCTTCCGTTCCGCCTGTACTTTGCACCAAACCCTTCAGTAAAATTTTGCGGTGGCGAGCATACTGCCTGCGCCACGTCAGTGTCTTATACAAGCCTTTTTTTCTGTCACGTAGGAGTCATTTCGCGCTCTCCGCTTATACCTTGGACCAAACCCTGTTGTCGCCTCGCCACATCAATATACATAGGAACTTTATTTTCTATACCACTCCGACCTGATGCCACGCCATTTTAAATTTGGGTAAATAACGGTTAATGTCCAACAATAGATGATGCTTAAATTATAGGGATGGTCAGAATGTTAATGACGTACTTACATACAAAGCTAAAGGGCACTAATTACAATTTGCTTTGAAATACAAATAATGACCACCCTAATGTAATGCTATTCTCCGAATGACCAAAGGGTTAAAGCTTGTGAAATTATTGTAATCGCAAAAAATAATGGAAAGGATGTACACACGGCTACACATCAAGCTATACATGTCCAGTATAATCTGACCTCGCATTGTACAAAAATCCTATGCGAAAAATCCAATGCGAGATCAGCATAAACTGGAAATGTATAGCTTGATGTGTAGCCATGTATACAGCTCAAAAAACTATTATTCAGACTTGGTATGGCCAGTTTTACAATGCGAATGTCGAGGGAACTTTCCTACACTCTGTAATTTTGAGTGCGCCCCTATGAGCGGTATTTTTAGGGTTCCGTATGCAAGGGGTAAAAACGGCACCCTATTACTAAGACTCCACTGTCCATCTGGCTGTCGGTCACCAGGCTGCATCTCATGAACCGTAAAAGCTAGACAGTTGAAAATTTTCACAGATGATGTATTTCTGTTGCCGCTATACCAACAAATACTAAAAACAGAATAAAATAAATATTTAAGGGGGGCTCCCATACAACAAACGTGTTTTTTTTTTTTTAGAAAATGGTACGGAACCTTAAGTGCGCGCTTTTAACTTTGGCTAGGCACAGCCAAATGGGTACGCTAGCAAATCATTTGTCACGAACCAAACCAGGGGAACTTTTCTAGGATGTATTTTTTGCGAAATAAAACTAGCAAGCAATTGCCGGCGCTCTAACATAACTTTGAGAGAAGTTGCAGATGAATTTTGCTACTCTCTCATTTTGGAATGCTCATAGAGAGCTGTTTTGGCTAACACAACGCTAGTTTACTTTCAATAGACTGGAACTACGGCACTCTCTATGTCGCTGTTAGAAAACAACTGAACTATTCATAGCATCAACATCTAATTTAAAAACAAGCAAACATTTTCATACAATCGTTGCGTTCCCACCGCGCGCGTACGCTGCGCCGGCGCAGGTTACTGGTACCCTTATTATTGAATGGGGCACTCAATACGGGGAATTTGGGTGTCGAGTCCCCTCGCTACCTGGACCCCCCGCTACCCTCAGCTACCCTCGTCCCTTCGCGTCATTCCGGCCCCCAACCCCTACGATGCGCGCACGCATTCTACCACGACTCACAAGTTTAAAACAAATTTTAAAACTAGCGTTTTTACTGGACTGGTTATGATATTAGTGAAGTTTTGTATAGTGTAATATAGTGAATGTGAAGATATTTTAGTTATAATGGATCTATCGATACCTAGACTAAAATTTGAGTGTGAAGACAATGGTTACGAGGATTTTGGTCTTGCAGAGACGTAAGTTTTATAATCTGATTGTGAATTATAAAATGGAATTTCTTATAATTATGCTTAGCTTATCATAATTTTAGTGATTTATGTAACAAGAGATACCGATTCCTTGCAGTGTGTGCACTGATTGCATCTTTTTATCGTTAAATCGCAGTTTTTAAACGTTAATTAAAATATCGAGTATGATAATAACGTCCCCGTTTCACCTAACATAATTGCATACTAAATAACATGTTAATTACGATATTTTCTGTATGCAAAAACAACAAATATTGCACACGCAGGTTGCTTTGAAATTTAAATCCCGTTATGTGTTAATTGTTTTAAACAGTTCTCAGAGTCTTTTGTCTTCTTTCCTTGTAGTGGTGCCGACTTAGTTGTAAATAATTCTACTAATGTTAAAAATGCGAAAGTTTGTGAGGATGAAAGCATGGATGTTTGTTACTCTTTTACGCAAAAAACTACTGAACGGATATGGATGAAATTTAGCACACACATAGTTTATAACCTGGATTAACACATAGGATACTTTTTTATCCCTGTAGTATGATCTCGCGAGACAATTATCTATTGAACTCCTGGCGAAGCCGCGGGCATAAGCCGGTATTTTAAATACACAGATAATATTTTAAAGCAGAATGTTGTTTTACAAAAGCTGAAAGGTTTTCGGAATTTAAAACATTTCTCTTTATCTGTAAACCGTACTTTCTCTCTCGCAAAAAGTGTTTCACTTGCATCGGTTCTCGTAAATAATAATAAAACTCGCCCTATACTTTCAACGATATTTCCAATGTTAATAAAATCCTTTAAGTTATTTTACACTCTACTGTTTACAGAATAGAGTCGAAAATTCCATAAACATCATTTCCGATTTATCAGAATTGGCCCCAAGTTAGGCCCGATGCAGACATGCGCGTACGCCGATGGGTTTTTTTCTAACGGGGCTTCTGCGTGGGCTCGCTTTATTTTTTGTGGCTAATTTTTTTTTGGGGTTAGCAAAAAGCTGTGAGCCTCGAGTAAAGTGAAATGTAGGTGCATTTAAGTAAAAAATGTTCAGGAATGTTTGAGTTGTGGCGGAAGTTTCCACCTGGAAATTAGGTATTAGTGACTTCCAAACTATGTTTGCTAAAATGGGTCGTTGTCTGATTACTCGTTGTAAATATTAGTTGAAGATCTACCTTCATAAAGAGCTCGTTGAGCCTTAGGTACCGGATGATACACTTGCTGTGAATAGGATTGGTTTAATGATTGAAAGAAAGTATAGTTTTTTATTGCCGACTGAACTGTGTGATTTCTGAAACTGCACTATGTTAGGATTTGTAACCGAGGACTTAGCCTATGACCTGATGACCAACGTACTAGTAATGGCTATTTCATCAACGACACTATTGGGTGGTTATCAAAATACCAACTCATCATCATCATCACCATTTCAGCCGAAAGATGTCCAATTAAGATAAAAATAAAACAAAAATACCAACTCATTTTTAGAGAAATGCATCATCAATCATCAACAGAAATCTTTGTAAGATCATAATCACAACAATTATTTTGTCGTAGACGCATTAGGAAACGGCAAAGTGGATGCAGACCATTCAATACAACGTTCTTGCTTTTGTTGGTCCTCCATCGACGGGCAATGCCTCTGTAACTTCTCTGAGTTTGAAAATACAAATTCCTAACCATTTCCTTTCCACCAACAGTGTCGCAGATAGCATCGAACAACGTCGCGTCGTTGAACAAGTCGGCAGCGGGGGAGGCGCGGGCGCGGGCGGCGCGCGGCACAAGACGGCTCTACAGGCCGCAACGACGACGGCTCACAGCAAGCAGCTGGCGGCGGGCGGGGCCAACCACCCGCCCCAGCCGCAAGGTAACCACAAACGTAATGTCTTTGTTGTTATACCCCTTTTACGGTGCTCCCTTACCGCGAGCATTCGCCTGTAAGGTAACAATCCAAGATTTGATTTTGTATAGAAACAAGTGAATCTGGACTGTCACATTACAGGCGAACGCTCCCGGTAAGGGAGCGCCTTTACATGCACACACTCACACATGTACACTAACTTAGGTACAAAGAATTTTGGACATCTTTTAAGAACTATTATAGAGATTGACTGAAAGTAGAACTGAGTTTGAATCAAAGTAGTACCAGAAAACCAATACAGTAACCCCAAACGTAACGTATTTTTGTTATCCTACATTATCTTTTACATGCAGACACACTAACAGATTAATAATTATGGACGGTTTTGGAAAGGGCTATTTTAGAAAGTGACCGGTATGAGATATCGCAAAAAACACAAACAATACAGTCGCACAGTAGACATTACTTATAGAATCGAAATTATCACAATTTACAGAACTTTACTCTCTCAATACTACGTTGAATTCGGATTTTAGTCAACTCAAATTCACTGAATCGAAAAACACATTAGGGATCTTACAGTTATCAGTGGGCGAATCTTTTACTGAGGCCATTAAGACAATTCAGTGGGATTCATTTAAAACCTATTCGGCTATTTGATAGCCATTTCACGGTCCACAGATTTCTATTTTAGGATACCAATATCAAACGATACGCGAAGACAGATATTATTACGAGTAGATTGAATCTAAATTTTGAATTGATTAGAAATTATTTACTTTAGCCAGGCGGTGTTAGCTCTGGTTTTTTGGATGATGCAGCAACCAAAATAATAAACAAATAAAATTCACATATGTTTTTAATAAAAAATAACAAAAAAATATTGTTTACTTGAAACTGCATGTTATCACCCGATAAGAATGCACTTGACATTTTAAATGTCCCAATCAGATTATCAACTTTCAAGATTTTATTATTTGCACTTTACCCCAACCTTGGCATTATAACTTGTGGTATTCCACACCGTCTGGCTTATGTTGTCCTACAAAGATGACAATAGCTCTCAATATAATAATTTAGCGGAAAAGAGCGAAATTTATTTCAAAAAAAAAACAGCGCCACCTACCGGGTCCAATTACAGTTAAGAACCATCCAGGTGACACCGACACGAACAATAATTTGTGCGGAACACAAAAAATCACAACTACTGAAATTCACGCTCTATTTAAATTCGGGACTTACAAGGTAAAACCGACTCCTCCTATTGTTGAAGTCGGTTAAAATGTAACCTATGTTACCCGGGCTATAATAACGAATCGATTGACACCTTGGTCATCAAAATCGGATGAATGGTTTAGGCGTTACGGAGGAACATACGTAAATACAAACAAACAAACATACATACATATATATCTTACTTCGCCGTAGTCGCGTAAAAAGAAACAAAATCGGTCAATACGTAGAATTACGAACCCACTCACGCACTCTTTATACAGCGTGTAACAGAAAGGGTATAATCATAAGGAATACTGTGGTACGGACCATCAGACTGAACAACTTTCTCTATGGGACCACCATCGAAATCGTAAAAAAATAATCAGCTGTCCCATACATTTGGGTCGAGTAGGTATTGAAATTTTGTATAGGACAGCTGATATTTTTTTTACGATTTCGATGGTGGTCCCATAGAGAAAGTTGTTCAGTTTGATGGTCCCTACCACAGTATTCCATATGACTATACCCTTTCTGTTACACTCTGTATACAAGGTGGAGGAGACCAACAATAAAACGGTTACCACATAAGCAGTACATTATTTATTTTGATCATTCTTACTACCGTGTTCGAAATTACCGATGTAAAATTATGAAATTTTAATTTTTCATCGGCTCAGAATGAAGTACTGAATACTTGGTAAAGGCTTTAGCGTTGGTGTTCTCTCCATCCTGTATGTAAAGATTAGGTACATACCTATTTATGTATAGTTTACAAATTCAACTAACTAAACAGGAGGTATACCAAGGGTCCCGTGGGAACCAATCTGTTGTTTGTTTGAACTTTCATGCACTATCCTTTGACAACTGCACGTCGTCTAGGTTGACACAGCAAACAGTTCCTTTTTACACATTGAGTAGGCTCAAGCTGAAAATATTCCATATTCTCTAACTTATCGTAACATAGATCGATTAACACTTTTGTTAACATGTATTAACGATTGCTTGAGCGCATTCTAATGTGTACCATTTTTTTGTACTATGTGTCTTTTTTTGTGTCTCTTTCTTATTTTTAGTAGATTCCATGTCATGTCTTTTATAATCCTCCACAATTCTTTGGACTTCTAAAAGGTTTTTAATTTTAATTAACATTGTATAACAGTCGGTATACTAAAACCTCACAACAGCAGAATTTTATGGTCACTGGAATTAATGTTTTAAACTGTTAATAGATCCGCAATATGTTAGACAGTAGACTTCGTAATCAGTCATTATGTTTCTAATACCAAGTCTGCTTCATTAAACCACAGCTGTCTGCAAGTGTCCGAACCCTATACATTTTAATGAGTCTATTTCTATCGCCATTTCGTCATCGAAGGCCATTTTGAATAAATCATTATTATAAAGCCTTTCAAAGATGGCTATTAAAGCTGTTGCTTTGGATTTGAATGGAAAATTTCACAATTTTGCAATGCTTTTAAAGTGACTCGTTTATAGTAAGTAGTGTCGAGTCACAGGCTTGTTGCTTTAAAAAAATAACTTCATAAATAACCTCATTTTTCTCAGTTGACGCGCACAACTGGGGGAAATGACATTCAATTGACAAAACCCTGTCTTTCTTTCTTCCCCAGATCAACAAGGCAACAAAAAATATGATAATTCTAGAAGACCTACAGCTCGAACAAAACGTGAGATATAGACACACATATTTTATACTATAACCTTTTAGGAGTCCAAACAAACCTATCATAAGTGTCATTTATCGTTATGCCACGCCACTGTGGCGCCATTTACCGAAACCGTTCCGTTTTTTTTTTTTCATAATTTAAAAAGACTCCAATAACGAATCGAACAGTTTCGGTAAATATGTTTACAGTGCTGGTTTCAAAGTGTATTTATTAAAATAGACACATGATGCTAATATGTCGTTATTCAATATCTGTGCATGCGGCTGCGGCTGTGCCTGCGACACGACGCTACACGACACGACTGCGACTACAGGCTCCGGCTGCGGTGGCGATGGCGACTACCAGCTGGTGCAGCATGAGGTTCTCTACTCCTCGTCCAATAGGTGAGTTATAACAACTTGTAAGTTTATGAAGGTAGTAATGAGTTCGAGAGATTGACAAACCCCTTAGCTTTGCTGTGGTTAAAGATATGAGATCTATGAGGGGTTTAAGGTAAATAAAATGTAATTTTATGCCCTTAACATGTACTAGATAATCTTTTGAGTCCTCGGAAAGGTAGTAGACAAAGCAAAAGCACATTGCCCTTTCCTTGCTCCCCTGGGTTTGAATTCATGAAAGTATTCCCAAATATTTGATCAAGCCTACGTACAGAATAAATTATATTGTTCACCTGAATTACCTGATTATACGCAAAAGATTCGAGATTTATTAATGCATTATAAAAGTCCCAAGCAATTTGAACTCAAACTAAAAGCATTTATTTCAATTAGACCGTATCAGACACTTTTGAATGTCAGAAAAACAAATAAGGTGAAGCTACAACAGACACAAGGCATAATAACTTGTGAAAGTACTGTAGTTGCCCATTCCAAAGCGTAGGTCTCTATGGAGAAGAATGTGCAAGAAACTTCATGGACACT
Source organism: Eugnorisma glareosa (assembly GCA_947578425.1). Classification (NCBI taxonomy): domain Eukaryota; kingdom Metazoa; phylum Arthropoda; class Insecta; order Lepidoptera; family Noctuidae; genus Eugnorisma; species Eugnorisma glareosa. The sequence goes on along the minus strand of OX387960.1, from coordinate 7,877,283 downwards.
CTTTTCAATCCAAATATTGTTACAAGATCTTGGTTACATCATTCATGTTGAGATTATACATTTATGTGACAACGATGTAGAAAGACGTGGACATTAACAGATAGCCGCCTTTCGTCTAAAAGCGGCCTTCTCTACGATTCACATTTACATCCTGGTATGATTCTCAATTCTCACAGTGAAGATGTATCCCTACTTAGTACAGCATTTAATATATGGACCTAACATAAGTACATGAATGACATCGTGAGATCGTCGCTGTAATTGGCCGTAGGTACCCCGTCCTCCGATAAGATCGCACGACGAACAAGGCGGGACTGTTGATTATACAGATTGATCTTGATTAACCAGAAGTACTCCAACCTTCCTCGCAATGGAATATTATGAATACGTTACAATATGGCAATCATTCGCTATGCGAATGTTATTGTAAAGGATTGCTGCTAACCTTATTTTATTTCAACATGAGTTTTGCAATGGATTCTTTGCTAAACATTAGTAAACGTTCTATGGTATGTTTACCGAGTAGTCCCTTTCACTTTGACTATAATGGTTAGGTTATCGTTTCATCTCTTCTTTGTTCATCCCGTATTCACCCAATGTTGAGCGTACATCTTCTAAAAGCAGTGATCGCCTAGTGGTGTGACGCGAACCCAAGACACGCGCCTCTGATTTTCCAGATTCATTTGCGTATTGTGTAATTATCACTTGCTTCGATGAAGGAAAACGTGAGGAATCCAGCATGCCTGAGAGATATTCCTCAACGGCATCTAAAGCCACGTCAGAAGCCCATGGGCGGCATAAAAACTCTGACACCAGGTTAGGCACTAACTACGCTAGAAAGAAAGATCTTCTAAATTGTACGCCACTTTACGCGATCCTCTCACATGGTCTCTCAACTCTTGCCTCTGGCCAGGTCGTCCACCCTACACTAATATGGACTTGTGACTGCTACTGGGCCTAATGGCAACTTCCTGGTGGATAAACCCAATAACCCAACGTGGGAATTGACCGAATCGAACCCCAGAATTCATAAACAGCAGTAGAGCTTGCGACCGCAAGACCGAGGCAGTTTCACGAAATGTTCATTTTATGAAATGATTTTTTTTTTACGCGTCAGTTATCATTGCATTAACGCGCACAGTTCTGAGTAGAAATCCTTGCGCTCGTTTCATTTATCATGAGTCCTTGCATTATTTCTAGTCTTCCAAATACATTATTCATATTTCCCTACTACACGGTTTTACATTTTGTTTTAAATACACTTTTTTATTTACGACTCATTGGCGATTCAGACCGGTAATTGAGTTTGACTGTACTGAAATGTTGGGAATTTTGCACCTATAAATTATGAAGCTCCATTTCCTTATCACGCTGGGATTTACCGGCAGAATTAATCTAGTTTGCAATTATATTTCATTGTGAGTCATTGTAAGTGATGGCCTGAAACACAGGTTTAAATAAACCTAGATCAGGCAGGTCGCTACCTACCACTTGAGTTCGACTTCTTCATTACTTGCACCTATTAATGTATTTTAGCCATAGTTTACTAAGCGCTAATTATAAAATTGTTTAAGAAATTACACTACAGCACCTAAATGTACTTTTGTAATATCTACTTTTTAAAATAAATTATTCTTATTCTTATATCAGCCAGTACCTATGGCGTAAAACTGTAGCGTATCCAAACTAATCCCCGTTTTCACTAATACCATGCGACACCTTATTGAATGCCTTGTTAAAGCACGCCATTGGATTTTCTGCTCAACTTCAAAACTAATAATTTAACAGCAAGTTTACATTTACGTATGTTGGTATCGCCTTCATAGTGAAACGGGCATAATGGTGATCCTCATCTGACAGCAAGGAATCGCACTTTCCTATACTCCTATTATAATTTTCTGTCGCTCCGAACAGTCCTTTGCAAGAGCGAGAAACAGCGGGAGTGGTATCGCATACGGCAGCATCAACGATGCGGTCGGCAGTACGCCTTAAAGTACAACTGTGCCTGTTGTTAGACACCCGTAATTCGGTAGAAATGTTCTTAGCGGCGACTAATAAGTACTAACAGTTCTTAGGAAGGCGACTGAAAACCCAAAAATGGACTGCTTAAACTAATGATGAAAGGTTCCACAGAGCATGCACAACATAGCCTCATGCATTGAGATGAGATCCCGAGGTAAGTTAAGAGGATTCAACGTACGCAAATTCAGGGTACTTAACTGTCACTGTCAGTCAAAACAACTGTCATTCTTTCACAGTTGTACAAAATATCAAGTCCGCCGCTGTAAGTACATTGCAGTATTAAATAATGTTTTTTTTTTTTTTGTTTCACAGGTACGAGGTGCTGGAGTTCCTCGGGCGAGGTACGTTCGGGCAGGTGGTGAAGTGCTGGAAGAAGGGCACCAACGAGATAGTCGCCATCAAGATCCTCAAGAACCACCCCAGCTATGCTCGCCAAGGACAGATTGAGGTAAAGCATACATATTTAGCTCCTGCAGCCGTTTTACTGATTTTCCTGCATCATCCATGCCCCATGACTTTAATTCAGAGATGATGTGGACCACTGGTTGTTAGTTATGTCCAGCTCGTCCCGCCATCTTCTAAGAGGTCTACCGCGTCACCTTCTTGCCTTGGCTGATCGTTAGTTCGTTACATAGCAGTTATTGGCTAACAGGTCGTCAATAGTAATGTTCTAAAGAGGTTCAGTTTGTAAGGTTATAGGGCTTTAATCTCTGGATCTACCGAAACGATTTTGAAAATTCTTGCACTAATAGGAATTATTATATTACGACATTATCCCCGAGTGAAATAGGCTATATTTACAACGTGCCCGTGGGATAATTTCCGATCAAAACGCGAGCGAACCCGCGGGTAACAGTTGGATATGGTAAACGTGACCAGCCCAGTCTGAAGACCTTATTATAAAGAGTTAAGCATTTTTCAGCTGCGGAAAAGGGATGGCGCCATTTTTGTATAGCTATCTCCTTCTCACACTCAAATTAGGAATGCTGTAACAGTATCAGTTCAACTATGATTGGATGCAGTTATTTTGGTCTACCAATCACATCAGCTTACATTTTGGCAGCCAGTTTGCCTGTCAGAGATTTGATTAGGCTTTCAGAATCCGGAGTATGATTTGTAAGGGGTACTACACGTTCCCAGTTTATCTCAAATTGTACCGAACAACTTCGTAAATGATTTAGCGATGATAGATGCCGAAACGCACGCACGGTTCAGCATTAACTCTATAAAATCCCAAAGTGTGTAACAAGCACCCGAATAAACACATTTTCATAGTATTGTCCTTAGCCACAGACATAGTTCTCGTATTATAATGACAGTATATTTGCGGCCATAAAAACGTATTGCATGAATCAGACAATGGATATGTTTCCGTTGTGTGACCGTGACTGCTCAGCTTTACCAACCAAAGATAAATAAAATGTTTGCCACCACGTTACATAGTTAAGGAAGGTTAAAAATATATTATCTTGAATCGTTTCCAATTTCTACCGGTCGCCGGCTAGTCTGTAATAAACATACTCGTAACTCATTTTACACTAAACTAGCGACCCGCCCCGGCTTCACACGGGTGCAATGTAATATATATATACCCTGAATCAATCTATTTATTTAAAAAAAAACCGTATCAAAATCCGTTGCGTAGTTTTAAAGATCTAAGCATACATAGGGACAGACAGCGGGAAGCGACTTTGTTTTATACTATGTAGTGATCTCCATTATTACAACAATGAGTAGTAAATATACATACATAAATAAAATCACGATTTTCCCATGGGGGTAGGCAGAAACTACTAACATCCATACTCTTTTTGCCTTGTCCACTTTCTTTCAATTCTTTTTTACACCATGGAGGCCCCATGATGCCAAATGGGCCCAAAATGGCCGCTTTAGCCGAATCATGTAAGGATATTATAATGAATCATGGTAAAATTCTTAAAATGGTCACAGACGCAGAATTGTCACTTTGTGTCTATTTTAGGAATTGTAACGTAATTCATATTATTATTCTATTGTGATTCTACATAAACGGCCATTTTAGGCCCTCAGTATCAGGTAGTTGGATACTAGTATGGAGTCAACCGGACGGCAATGGTAACAATTGTCCTTAAAGCAGCACTTTTAAGAACCTAATGAATTCTACTGGTGCTGCTATCAACGTGACTTGCAGGGCTATTGCGCATCTCTGTTGACAGTTCATAGTGACCATCACTTGGCGAGATTTGATTTACAATGACCGTTCTTGTTGGTTTCAACTGACGCAACCCGTGAAGAACTGTCATTGTATATCAAAACTCACCAAGTCATGATCACTATGAATTGTCAATAGAGATACGCAATAGCCCTGCTGATCTAAAAAGTACCAATAACTCGAAAAGAAGAATGGAAACAGTTTAAAAGCGTCTTTATTACGTAGGCTATAAGCCCCAGTTCTTACGTAGGCTCATGGCTAAATAATAACAGCCGGTCAGGTCGATCTTTAGGTTAAGCCGTGCTTGCCTAGGTTGGTCTGTGGATTGGTGTGACCACCCATTACATAACGAGTTTCCTCCGTGTTTCGGAAAGCACGTTAAGCCGTTGGTCCCGGCTGTCATTTGTAGATCTTTGACAGTCATTACAGGTAGTCAGTGACGCGAAAGTCTGACAACCAGTCTTACCAAGGGGTATCGTATTACCCAGTACTAACTGGGTGGCGGAGGTCAGATAGGCAGTCGCTCCATGTAAAATACTGGTAATCAGCTGCATCCGGTTAGACTGGAAGCCGACCCCAACATAGGTGGGAGAAGGCTAGGCAGATGATAACCCCCGGTTCTGGTTAGTTAGGAGTTATTACTAACGTTTGCTTAACACAACATGACATAGTACAAAATGCAGTTTTTGAATAGTTGCCAAGTTCTCTAGAAATATTGTTTGAAAACCCTTTAAGTAGGTCAGACTTTTATATAGAATACTTTGTTTGTTTCAAACTATAGTAGGATAAACAGAACACAAAGAAACGTAATTACTTTGGTTGTCGTCCAAGCTTACTTTAACAAAACGTTTTATCAAAAAGTTTTTGAAAACAGAGCTTTTCATTATAATTCTTATTATTATATTATTATTATTTCAAGTAAAAGGTATTTCCCAGACCCGTGAGGTGAAAACACCTATTGTAAGGACAACGTAGGGTAAAAGCACCTATTGTAGGGTAGGGACAGGCAAAAAAATTGATATACTTGTCAAAAAAATAAAAAATGGCTGCCGCTGACTTTGACTTTATTATTTTCATCTTTGATAGAAAGCTAGCAAGTCTCGATCCATTATAGTGAGTTTGGCCGAGCTCCAGCAGTTGTTTGTGTTTGCCCACCTGAGTGGTTTCCACCTTCTCTTTACAGAGGTTTTGACGAAATTTGAAACCTTTAGAAGTAGATCGAAGTGGTCTAGTTACTTGAAGAAAACTAAAACGACATTTTGAATTATGAGTAAAGCCTTGCTTTTTGTTAAAAGAAACACCCTGTATTACAGCATTTTTTTCATTGATCGATAACAGAAAAGCTGGTAACAATCAAATATGAACTGTAAAGAATTTTTAGTGGAAAATGATAGAAATAGGCGGGTTTTACAAAGTCTCGTCTAAAAAGGTCCTTCTGTATAAAATGCTTGATATACTCGTAGTAGCCGCAAGCCGGCTTCAGTCAGTGTTCGACGACCTCCATTTTCATGTTATGACAGGTGAGAAGTTGAGAATTTGGCTCGGTTCGACATTTTCTTGGAAGAAGTGCATATAATTATGTCGTTTAGATTTGTAGAATATTCACGGACTAAATATTTAACTAGTATTCATGTGAACATTTAAATCTAAATATGTAGATAAAAAATGATACGCCAAATGTATGTTGAGCATCACTTGAGGGCGGCTCGACAGATATGGCTGTTTTTTTTTTTTTGTTGGATTGTACGCAAGAAAGATTTTGGAATATCCATCGGAAAAGTCGGAAATCGGGATGGTAGTTTTGTATGAAAATCTCAATTAAAAAAAATTACACCCGTGCTAAACCGGGCCGGGTCGCTAGCAGTTTATAAATAGTGTACAACTATAGTGTTTCTGCACTTCGTGTTCTGAACTACAGACGTCAGAGTTAATTTCTTGAGGAAGGTTTTCGGAATACATTAATAATTAATATTTCACCTGTACTAGCGAATAACTAATTCCATAACAAATAAGTCGAATATTGTATAATTTAATGCCCCGTTCCCATGTGGTGCTGGCAATTTATTTTATAAACGTGGCGATGCTACCTGATACTGTGTAATAAAACTATACTGGGACTGACGAGTTACGAAACTGAGAGTTGTGGCGCAATTAAGAGTGGATTATATCCAGTAGTGGACTGCACAAGGCTTATTGTTTTGAGTCATCACGAAATCTTTTAAGTGGTCATTGTACTCATCATTATGAACAAGTTTCACTATGGGACCAACCCGCGATTCGCGAAAAAAAAAACAGCTGTTCAGTGCATTTTGACGAGTTAATGCGATCATAATGTAGGGAACAGCTGATTTTTTTTTCGCGATTTCGAGGTTGGTCCATAGTAAAAGTTGTTCATAATGATGAGTACAATGACCCCTTAAGAGATTTCGTGTATGAATAGATAGACCCTATATGTATATGTCGCCACGTTCCATTCACTGCTGCTTACCATGCTTCTCTGGTCTGTGTTAATTTCTTACCTTCCAGAAGAAAGATTTACAGTACAATACTTTTTTAACTCAACAACCATCTTTCCATTCCAGGTATCAATCCTCTCCCGCCTCTCGCAGGAGTCGGCGGACGAGTTCAACTTCGTCCGAGCGTACGAATGCTTCCAGCACCGCTCGCACACCTGTCTGGTGTTCGAGATGTTGGAGCAGAACCTGTACGACTTTCTCAAGCAGAACAAGTTCTCGCCGCTCCCGTTGAAGTATATTAGACCTATACTGCAGCAGGTTCTGACGGCGCTGCTGAAACTGAAAGTGAGTAGATTTTGTTGGAAGACAAATATTTTCAGCCAAGCAGTCTTATCAAGGGGGATTTGAGTAACTAGGTTCTGGAAGTCAGATGGGAAGTCGCTCTAAGTAGAATGCTGGTAATCAGCTGCATCCTGTAAGCCATGAAGCCGACCTCAAAATAATTGGTAATAAGGCTAGGCAGATGATGACGATTAAACTAGGTTTGGTCTAAGTTACAGTACGCACTCATTCTTATTGGTGTTATCAAGGTTTTCGTCTTGTAGACCTAGGCGAGAATGGATATGGAAAGTTCGGAGATTTGCCCCTTTTGAGAGTCTCAATGGATGGACCTGATTATCAGTATTCTACATAGAGTGAATGCCTATTTGACCTTCGTATCCTCTTTGCTGGGTTTGGCTGGTTGCTCGGCAGAGAACCAAACAGTACCAAGTTTATTTATTTTATCTCAATGTTTCATGTTCTTTTCCAGCAACTGGGTCTAATCCACGCGGATCTGAAGCCGGAGAACATAATGCTGGTGGAGCCGGCGCGGCAGCCGTATCGCGTCAAGGTGATCGACTTCGGCAGCGCGTCGCACGTCAGCAAGGCCGTCTGCAACACGTACCTGCAGAGCAGATACTACAGGTAATTATATAATAATGCTGGTGGACACTGGGAATAGAACTCAGGACCCCACTCTCAGCAGTCGCGCTTATGATCAGTAAACCAACAGGGCAGTCAAAACGTACAATACAAGAAACTACACTACATGATGCGTCATCTTCAGTCAAGGGAAACTTAGATTCACCAGAGAGTATGTCAGATTTTGTGCCGCACTCATATTTTAGCAACAAATTTGTGTTTCGAGTGGCTCGTTGTGAAATGATCGCAAACAGGACTACTGAACTTACACTGTCCACTTACAGGATATCTTTCGTAATTTTCAATTATTCTTAGATATAAACCGTGAAAGCTTAAAACAGCGTAGGACTACTGAATCTGGAATTCTGAGTTCTTTTCGTAGGTTGACCTTCCATCATTTAATTTCTTAGTAGCATATTCTAGATTTTTGGTCCTTTGTAGCAATAGGCCCGTTTCCCATTACATTGGTCTAAAAATAAAATTGATTTATTTGTACTATACGACGCTGCCTACACCTTCGCAGAATATAAGCGTGATGTTATGAATTTTAAATTGTATAATCATGTGACCTCTTTATTCACAGAGCACCAGAAATAATCCTGGGCCTGGCGTTCTGCGAGGCCATCGACATGTGGTCGCTGGGCTGCGTGGTCGCCGAGCTGTTCCTGGGCTGGCCGCTGTACCCCGGCTCGTCCGAGTACGACCAGATCCGGTACATCTCGCAGACGCAAGGCCTGCCTACTGAACACATGCTCAACAGGTTAGTACTGGCTAGAAACTAGTACACATGAAATAATAGAGATGAAATTGGCGAACACTTCGGTTACCGGATCAAAAGGAGTTTTGCAAAAACATTCGAAATGTAACTTTATTTCTATTGTAATAAATTCCTCTATATTTACAAAAATAGGAAGAAGTTTCTTTCATTTTTGAAAGATGAGTAGCCAAGATAAGTGAAAGTCTGATATTAGTTTCAGACTTCAGTTTTAAACTTACATGTTGTGTGCGACTTGATGGTGTCGAAAAACGCTTTCTATTTGAACGGATGGCATTCTACTGCCGTTATTATTACGGTATCGCTATCTTAGGAAACCAAACCTTGACTAGTATTAAGTATCTTGCGTCTGTAGTATCTCAAAATTGGGGAAGTTACTGATCGTGGTCCTCTTTTAGTATATTTCCTCTTTTCAAACAAACTTACCTGCCTGCTACATGATTTTTAATTTCCTTTCAACAGCGCAAGTAAAACAGCGAAGTTTTTCTACCGTGATGTGGACAGCACGTACCCGTTCTGGCGACTCAAGACTCCTGAGGAGCACGAGTTGGAGACCGGCATCAAGAGCAAGGAGGCGAGGAAGTATATCTTCAACTGCCTCGACGACATTGGACAGGTAACCTGTTGTATGAACTTTGTGATTGAAGTATTTTGTACAGTACCCTGGTGTAAACTTGACATATTAAGCTTTGGAAAGAGAATTCGTTTCCCTCGTACCGATGATGAAGTTAAATAAGCTTCAACCACAACTTGGTCACATCAACTGCTTTAGGAGTCTGCTCACTAAACCGTAACTTAACATGACCGTGCTTTGAACGTATCAAGCACTGTCTCATATTTTCAATATAAAGATTTTTTTTTGTCATGGTCATAGTATGATACGGTGTGGGTTTATTCCTAACAGGTTCGGTCAAACTGGCATTGGACTGACAAATATTAAACTGAAGTATTTGTCAGCAATTTTTCCGTACTGGTTTAACTGAACCTTTATTAGCAGTGCCTTTGGACGGTTCCAGATACAAACAACAGATATAGTCGAAGCTCTACAAAAATAAGCTTTTTCTCAAGCTCGATATGACATATTTACAGTTGGATACTGTAAGTTTCTCCCGTATACTGAAAGCCGACTTCTCTCATTTTTTAAATCCTGGAGGTTTAACCACGGGGGAACCTTATAGGCTGATTATTGGTAACTAAAGTCCTGTTGAAAGCGCTCCATCACTGGGAGCATTCGCCTGTGTTGCCAGTTCAGATTCGAGCATTACACCTGTAACAATACAATTTATTATAATCACTTGTTTCTTTACAAACCGAGGAGCTCATGGCTCATTAACAACAGCCGCTCCGGTCGATCTTCTGGTTAAGTCGCGTATGCCTAGTTTGGTCTGTTGATGGGTGACCACCCAATACATACCGAGTTTCCTTCGTGCATCGGAAAGCACGTTAAGCCGTTGGTCCCGGCTGTCATTTGTAGATCTTTGACAGTCTGATAACCAGTCTTACCAAGGAGTATTGTATTACCCAGTACTAACTGGTTTTGGAAGGCATATATGTAGGCAGTCATTCCATGGCTTCATGTAAAATATATAGGGTGACTGGTAATTAGTGACCGATACTTAAACACGTGATTCTACTCATGATAACAAACAACTTTCCCAAAGAAACTTTTTTTTTAAACTCATTTAATTTTATCACAATAACACAACAGCTGTATGAAATTCCCACGCGCGCGCTTTTGACCTATCAACTGGTAGCCGCGTGACGCCGTTATGTCTCATTACAATGTGTGAGCAGAGTAAGCGGTGCCCGCGCCCGACCACACTGGCCGGCCGCCACGTGACGTTATCGGTGTACATAAGCAGTGTAGGTAGGTACCTACATGTTTAGGTAGCCGCTAAATAAAAAAATAATATCCAATGACATCAAAAACTGAGCCACAGAGCGTAGGCCTTCGCTGCAGACGCGACGACACTCCGGCCGCCGCGTGGCCATCTAGGTACACAGTGATGTACCTACATAAAGCTTCTCTGTTTACGACACGGTGAGAGTAAAATAAATAATAAATTATCTAGTATTTTGGCACTTTATAAATACCTAAATGCATTATCTTTCTATCTAAACAAACTAACTTCAGAAATTGCGTTTGTTTTGTTACCTACACGATGTTTAGAAACGGCACAGATACAGCTACATTACCACCTGACTTCTCGACACCGGGAATTGTTCAAGTTATTCCAAGTTTCCCATCACACTTTTCTAGGCTTTGGACTAGCAGTCTGTTAACGATATTTGAGTCTGAATCAGAAGCATGGCAATCAAAATGTATGTATTTTAATGCTTCGCCATTACCGCCTTCCGAGTAGTAACACATCACCATATCACTGTACTCACTCGCTGTGTAATTGTACGGCATAGCGTGCATGGGCATCAAAGAAAATCAAAACATGCGCCTGCGACGCGCTCTCCGGGGTGACTGTTTTTAGTGTTTTACGTCATTACTGCACTGAGGCAAAGGGTGCGGGCGGGTGGGGAGCGCGAGACGCTACTAGTACAAGTACATTTTTGCCCCTTCCCGAGGTCAGACTATCAGCTGATAGATTGTGCCTACTTTTTATGTTGGGCGCGCCGTTCCTAGATATTTTGTAGTTATGCGGAGGACATACGTTGCATCTTAAAAGTAGTAATACTTAAGACTACTGTGGAACACGCACTTTTTGGATATTATTTTTTAATTTAATGAGACATAACGGCGGCGTCACGCGGCTACCAGTTGATAGGAATTTCATACAGCTGTTGTGTTATTGTGATAAAATTAAATGAGTTTAAAAAAAAAGTTTCTTTGGGAAAGTTGTTTGTTATCATGAGTAGAATCACGTGTTTAAGTATCGGTCACTAATTACCAGTCACCCTATATAATACTGGAAGCAGACTCCAACATAGTGGGGAAAAGGCTAAGCAGATGATGGTTTGTTTCTGTATAAAATCGAACCTGGGAACAACATTACAGGCGAATGCTCAGGTGAGGCCTTAAACCAATTGTGAATTATTAATGGAGATTTTTTATCTCCTAGCTGTAAATAGATGGCTTATTCAGTGTGGGTTCTGTATATTTCAATTATTTTGAAATATCTATTTATTGTTGCACAGGTGAATGTACCAACGGATCTTGAAGGCGGCCAACTGTTGGCCGAGAAAGCAGACAGAAGGGAGTTCATCGATCTACTGAAGAGGATGCTCACTATGGACCAGGTTAGTAATTCTTAATTCAGAAACAATATCACCATGCAACATCAAAATACATCACGTGTTGACAACCATGAGTGTATGGCATTGCAGTATTTGCAGTACACTGCTGAATTTAGACCCCTCTAATAGTAGGCTTCAAAGGAAAATTCAAGCGATTAGGTTCTTTCATTACGTATCCACCCCACGAAGGGTGATTCTTCGCATCCAAGTTAATTTAACCCGAATCTATTTAAATTGTGAGTTAATAAGCTTCTTTTGGGTTAGCTGGTTCCATCGTCCAGCTCATTTCTATTCTTAGCACAAGACTGAGGTCAAGAGTAAGCCCATTTCATATTTAAAAAAAAAAAACAATACCACGGCCTAAATCGCTTATATTAAAATAATACATTTAATTCTGAAAAAAAATCCTTCGGTCTGTCTTAGCATATTTGTGGTTTCAAAATGATCCGCTTAATTGGTCTAGCAGGTAACTCCTAACAAATTCTTGACTTTCCACCCAGACATTGAATCACATTTTTGTATCATACTAAATGACTTGATATTTGTTACAGGAAAGACGAATAACACCAGGCGAAGCTCTGAACCACGCGTTCGTAACACTGGCCCACCTGGTGGACTACGCGCATTGTAACAACGTCAAGGCCTCCGTTCAGATGATGGAGGTAAATATTACAATCTTTTGTACGTCCTCCAGATATTATAGTGCACACAGGATCATATTTTAGTACTACTGAGTCGAAGATATTGAGGGAGTTTTAGTGCTAGGAGTGCTAAATAAAATACAATGTCTCTATACATACAAATCGTATATTTCACAATCCTGTGTGTCCAATGAATACAGGTGAATTTTTCAAGTGGGTTTTTCGAGCCCGATTTTGATGAAAACTAAAACTGCATCATTACATTTTTGAAAAATCGAGATTCATGGCTAGGAATTTAACTCATTGATTTCGGAATAAAAAACATCCCAGTGTTATTACACCAAGCAATAGTGTCACTAATAAGAATCGAATCAAATTCTGGGAAAAAGTACAGCAAAAAGTGCTGATTACCAGCCTAGTTGAATAAATGAGTTATGATTTGATTACTTATTCATGTTACCTATTCCCAGGTTTGCCGTCGTTCAGGCAGTGGCGTCGGCGGAGTGGGCGGCGTAGGAGGCGTGGGCGGCGTGGCGGGCGGCGCGGCGGAGTACGGCGTGGGCGGCGTGGTGGCCGGCGCGGCGCCCGCGCACCACCTCGCGCTCACCATCAACCAGCAGAGGCTGCGGGCCGCGCCCTATGATAACCTGGTATGTACACGGACTTTACTCACCTATCTTACTTGTCGATTGATAATGTCTCATCAGTCTTTGACAGCACAATACACTGGCTCTCTCGGAAGATTCTATTTGGTTTTAAACTTGACTCGTCAAACTGTATTTGGTTTGCGTAGTGGACTCAGAAAATTCTCTCAAACCAGCGTCTTAACAATTTGTCAATTCTAGAATTTAATCGAAAAATCCTGAATTATCCACTGCCGTGAATTAACGTAATCCTCATTGAACAAGTGGTTGGATTTTTAACTTGGCTACAGCGCGCTCAATATCCGTTATTTTGTATTGTTTTTTTTTCCTATATACGCTAACGTTTTTCTTTTTTCACAGTACCAACTGTACCAAGGTGGTCGCGTGGCAGTGGGCGGTGCGCGGCAGTACGCGACTCGCGCGGCGGAACCGTTCCCGCACCAGTTCGTGTCGTCGATACTCTGCCAGCCCGCTTATCAGGTAAATATCTCGATGATAATCGTTATTTTTATGTTGTTCTACTGGGTGGAAGGGAAACAAACCTTCAATTTCTTTAATTTTTTGGAGTTTGAAACTCTCTTTTCTTGATACAAACAACACTTGATCATATGTAATTTTCAAGTCTTTTATTGTCGCTAATTCATATTTAGTAAGTGTAAAAAATGTTTGTGAATTCGGCCATATGTTTCTAGAGAGAAATCTTTGTTAAAGTCTTTGTTAGAATTTATATTTCGAACAAAAATACCTATTTTTGTATACATATGCAATAACTGTACTTTTTCTCAAACATGCTTGGAAATTTGAGCATTATTTTGACAACCTTCTTCGTAATAAATCGAAATTGCTGTACTGGCCAGATACATGCGATCAGCGGCCGGCAAAAGTTGTATGAAAATCCATATCAGAATCTGTCCTGTTTAGCGGCTAAATAAATTACCTAAACTCTTAACAGTCGTGTTATTTAAAAATGGAACGATTTTTTACTCCGAAACATGGCAACCAAGGAACAACACACAACTTATCAAAGGTTTTATTTAAATTTCGAATTGGCTTTAGAATTGGGTTGCAAATAGAAAGCGGCAAATTGAAAAAAAAAAAATGATCTCTTCAAAGCGAGAAAAATTATTATTGTTTGCGTGCATTATTGATTTTGAAAAGTAATTGTATTTTCCTCGCATTGTTTGAGAAAAGTACTATACAAGCCTTGGCTTGGCCAGAACTAGGCATTGATGGACTTACGTAACACGTTCGTCCATCAATGCCTCTGTTGCTGGCCGCTGCAGTACTATTCTTAAATAAAACATTTTTAATTTCCACCCAGTATAAAGTGATAACCAACTACTTATAACTACCATCTTCCCTCAAAATCAACTCTAATAACATTACTTAAAGTATGACATCCACCAGGTGCAACAGCTGGCGGCCGCCGCCGCCGCCGCTGCCGCCGCGCACCACCAGCATGGCGTGGGCGGCGTGGGTGGCGTGGCGGGCGTGGGCGGCGTGGCTGACGTGGCGGGCGTGGCCGAGTGGCGCGCGCCGCTCATCGTGGAGCCAGCGCCCATGCCCGAGCCCGACGTGTGGGATGCCTTCCATCCGCACCATCCGCAGCACCATCACCCGCATAAGAGGTCAGTTTTCTAACTCCTAATAAGGCGATTAGGAATAGATAAAAGAAAATGTATGCTATCGTGCTCGTCATCGTGCGGAGAATAATATAATCAATTAATTATTTTAAGTAAAATCACTAATAGTAGATTAAACAAGTGAAAAAAAAGGGAATTTAATTCGAGGGACAAAGTTAGATCCCAAGAGCAGCGAACGATTCTAGAGTAGAATCCCGAGCGTAGCAAGGAATTCTAGAGTAGAATCCTGAGCGGAGCGAGGGATACAAGAACCGAGGAAAAAATAAGGGTGACCATCAATTCAATACATACCGAGTTTCCTCCGTGCCTCGGAAAGTACGTAAAGCCGTTGGGCCGGCTGTCATTTGTAGTTCTTTGACAGTCGTAACAGGAAGTCAGTGGCCCGAAAGTTTGACCACCAGTCTTACCAAGGGGTACTGTATTACCCACCCAGTACTAACTGGGTTGTGTACTGGGTCAGATAGGCAGTCGCTCCATGAAAAATACTGATATTCAGCTGCATCCAATTAGACTGGAAGCCGACCCCAATAAAGTTGGGATAAGTCTAGGCACATGTGTATTTATCACATAATCGGTAATATAATAAGAAAACAAAGGATTAAATATAAACATAACTAATTTATACTGAAATTAGAATTATTTTCGAAATTCAATTCGATATTCATATCAACACGTTTTTTTTATATTTTTTGTTCATAATTCGTGCTTATTCCAAATGCAAAATGTTTTTATTCACTCAGTGAGTAAAAGAGAGTTCACTGTTATCGATGAATAAAGTGCCCTTTTTCGAGTGGCAATGGTAAAAAATAATAATTGAATAAAATCTATGTGGGATAGGTCTTTGAATAATTATGAAATAATGTAAAGTCTCAAATTCCAAAAGAAATTTTTAATAATGGGTATGAGTAAATAATAATTAAGAACGCCTAATAGAACTCTCGACTTGAAAATAATTCAATAAATATCCCAATTAAATTCGAAACCTTACCTTTTTTTAGAGTCACAGAATACGGTAATGGAGATCTTTTAGTTTTAGTAGATTTAGATAAAATAGACGGGTGTAGTACTAAATGCCGGGGTTGTCGACAGATCAACCAAGCAGCAGACGACGGTGCCGCACTACCAACCGCACCACCAAACGCATCAATACAGGTGCCTATAATTGTAGTATACATGTAGTTGTGTCTATGTTACCGCGGATCCACTGCTACTTTGACGTCCTTTCCAGTCTCAAAAAGACCAAACTCCTACACACCTTCAAAATATAACTGTAATTAGATCAATAACGTTAATTTGATATAACTATGCCCAGTTTTTTTTTTACCCCACTGCCTCAGAAGGAGGGTAATGTTTTTCGAGCGTGCTTTTGCTAATTAGGTCTTGCTAATAAACAGTGGCCTAGCAGCCAGAACTTTTATTAAACACAACAATCTGAACAAAAGTTACACAAAAGTCCAGAGTTACAAAACTTGCCGACTGTAATTATTTTTCGTTTGGCAATAGTAACAGCGAAATACTTCATGTTCGTGGCAATGAAGAAAGTGTTTGCTTATACATAGTAAGGGCTTAAAATTTTAACTAACTTTATCGTTATACTGGGCGATCAATATGACTTCAATTCGACCACATAGTACTTACAATTTTTAGGTCATGATTTCGCAAACATAGTGATAGTCATGTTTTTTGGTTTGGAACTGTACATGCTGTTGATTTTTGCGTCAGTATGCTGGTTTTTTCTTATTGATTCTATAACCGAGACTACTTACGAATGGTTCTTTTGCTCGTAAAGAAAAGCACTAGTTTCATAATGGATACGGATGTCTAAATCAACAGCTTGTATACCGACCAATAACAGTTGAAATAGTCCATATAATTAACCTATTTATTTAATATATAGTATGGCAAGCAGCGGCGGCAAGAAGGAGCCGACTCAGCTGTCGCCGGTGAAGAAGCGGGTCAAGGAAGGCACTCCGCCTTCGAGGCATAGGCATCATCATCATGATCATACGTAAGTATACCCAGTTATTATGTTTCTAAATATAATACCAAAAGTAAAGTGTTTCTGTACAAGATTACTTTTTAATTCTGAGATAACATCTACCTAAAAAATAAATGGTGGTTTTATATAACGTTTTACACACAAGGCGTCCAACTGCCTTATTCTTTCGTTAGTCAAAGTTTATCAGACCATGCGTTACAATTTCCACATGTTCCGCGTATCTAAAAATCAAGGGTTTAAGACGTTCCCCCGACACACTAACACCCCCACAACCTATTAACCAACAGCGTCATCGATTTCGGCTCACACAGCATTCCCTCCCGCAGCGCGCGAGCGGCGGCCGGCGGCGCGGGGGGCGCGGGCGGCGCGTGGGAGGGGCCGGGCGCGCACACGATCACGATCCGCGACACGCCGTCGCCCGCGGTGTCGGTGATCACGATCTCGGACTCGGACGACGACGCCGACCAGCCGCGCCGCGCGCGCGCACCCGCCGCCATGCCCACGCACGCCACTCAGCCGCATAACAATCAAGGTAAAATATTATATAATACGACTCGCTTTTTCTAATTAGACCATTTTTAATAGACTTGTGTCCACTACAAATAAATCGGATATGAAGATAACGAAAAACCTAAAGATTGATAATATTATCAGATAATAAATTAGGCATTCACGTGAATGTGAACATCAACCATATAGCCAAATAAAAGCCATTCCAGGTTCCCAACTTAGTAGTTTTCCCCCAACTTAGGGGCAAGTTTAGTGATAAGTGAGTAGGGATTTGTTTAGGGGTTCGAAATTTTAAATTAAAATCTATACTAATATTATAATGAGGTAAAATTTATTTGTAAGTTTGTATGTAGGGGTGTAATCTCTGGATCTACTGAACCGATTTTGAAAATTCTTTCACTAATAGGAAGCTACATTATACCCCCGTGCCATAGGCTATATTTACAACGTGCCCTTGGGATAGTTTCCGACCAAAACGCGAGGGAAGCCGCGGGTAACAGCTAGTAATAAATCATATCATAGAATTTTGCAAAACTATTATTGATTATCAAGTTCCTACGGCGATTTGAGGGTATTTCACTTTAGGGTAAATGTTTTAGGAAGTTTGTAACCCTAACGCCATTTAACATGTTTGTTGACATTTGCATAAAAATATAAAAAACAGGAGAAGTGGCAAGGGGCGTGTCGGTGACGCCGCGACGAGCGCACGATAAGCATGTCATAGGGCAAATGGCCGTCTCCGCGAACTAGTGTGCTTTCGACCGCGATCGTGACAACTTATAAGAATGCCGTGTTGTTCAGTGGTTTCTTGTAAAAATCGGAGCATAAACCATAACTTTATAAATCATAGAATCACTTACTATATCTATGTACAAGTATTTTACTGTATTTGTCTTTAACATCACAAATCGTAAAATAGTTCTTGCTCTTACTATGTTATTTCTGTTTTCAAATATCACAGCGACTGTACAAGTTTTGCAATAAATACGAGTACATTGCTCCTTAACCATTACCAAAGTTTGTCGCTAAATGACTGGACAAGCAATGTAAAAATCACAAAACGATACATTTTTAAGTATATGCATCGCGTAGTACGCTGCGTCTTGCGACGAGTGATGTGCTTGTGCAGATTCAACTAACGTAGGCTATCGACAATGTCGATTGACGAAAGAAATATTGCTATTATAGTATTTTACAGCGTAGTAGTAGAAATGCGTAACTAATTTTCGTAAAGTAGGTAAGTTAATTCAATTTCAGTTTAATAATCGGTGGAGTGTTTTTGGCTTTGAATGATCATATAATTATCGTAATATACGACAATTCTTGCCCAATTCCTGTTTTCACCAACACAAAGTGGCACCTAACTGAACGCTTAGATCCTGTTATCACCAACACTAAGTGTCACCTAACTCGATGCCTTAAGCCCGGTTTCACCTCCACTAAGTGTCACCTAACTCGATGTCTTAAGCCCGTTCTCACCAACACAAAGTTACACCTAACTCGATGCCTTAAGCCCGATTTCACCACCGCTAAGTGTCACCTAACTGAACGCCTAGTTTCTGTTATCACCAACACTAAGTGTCACCTAACTCAATGCCTAAAGCGCGTTTTCACCAACAGTAAGTGTCGCTTAACTGAGTGCCCAATTCCTGTTTTCACCAACACAAAGTGGCACCTAACTCGATGCCTTAAGCCCGTTTTCACAAACACTAAGTGTCATCTAACGGAATGCCTAAAGTCCGTTTTCACCAAAAGTAAGCGCCTAACTGAATGCCTATTTCCTGTTTTCACCAACACTAAGCGACACCTAAGTCAATGCCTAGTGCGCGTTTTCACCAAAAGTAAGTGACGCCTAACTAAATGCCTATTTCCTTACAACAAAAAGTGTTACCACCAACACAAAGTGGCACCTAACTCGATGCCTTAAGCCCGTTTTCACAAACACTAAGTGTCATCTAACGGAATGCCTAAAGCGCGTTTTCACCAAAAGTAAGTGACGCTTAACTGAATGCGCAATTCCTGTTTTCACCAACACTAAGCGACACCTAAGTCAATGCCTAGTTTCTGTTATCACCAACACTAAGTGTCACCTAACTCGATGCCTTAAGCCCGTTCTCACCAACACTAAGTGTCACCTAACTCAATGCCTAAAGCGCGTTTTCACCAACAGTAAGTGTCGCTTAACTGAGTGCCCAATTCCTGTTTTCACCAACACAAAGTGGCACCTAACTCGATGCCTTAAGCCCGTTTTCACAAACACTAAGTGTCATCTAACGGAATGCCTAAAGTCCGTTTTCACCAAAAGTAAGCGCCTAACTGAATGCCTATTTCATGTTTTCACCAACACAAAGCGACACCTAAGTCAATGCCTAATGCGCGTCTTCACCAAAAGTAAGTGACGCCTATTTCCTGTTTTCACCAACACAAAGTGGCACCTAACTGAACGCCTAGTTCCTGTTATCACCAACACTAAGTGTCACCTAACTCGATGCCTTAAGCCCGTTTTCACCACCGCTAAGTGTCACCTAACTTAATGCATAAAGCCCGTTTTCACCACCGCTAAGTGTCACCTAACTCGATGCCTTAAGCCCATTTTCACCACCACTAAGAGTCACCTAACTCGATGCCTTAAGCCCGTTCTCACCAACATTAAGTGTCACCTAACTCATTGCCTAAAGCGCGTTTTCACCAACACTAAGTGACACCTAAGTCAATGCCTAATGCGCGTTTTCACCAAAAGTAAGTGATGCGTAACTAAATGCCTATTTCCTGTTTTCACCAACACAAAGCGACACCTAGGTCAATGCCTAATGCGCGTTTTCACCAAAAGTAAGTGACGCCTAACTGAATGCCTATTTCCTGTTTTCACCAACACAAAGTGGCACTTAACTGAACGCCTAGTTCCTGTTATCACCAACACAAAGTGGCACCTAACTGAACGCCTAGTTTCTGTTATCACCAACACTAAGTGTCACCTAACTCGATGCCATAAGCCCATTTTCACCACCACTAAGTGTCACCTAACTCGATGCCTTAAGCCCGTTCTCACCAACACTAAGTGTACCTATCTCAATGCCTAAAGCGCGTTTTCACCAACAGTAAGTGTCGCTTATCTGAGTGCCCAATTCCCGTTTTCACAAACACTAAGTGTCATCTAACGTAATGCCGAAAGCCCGTTTTCACCAAAAGTAAGCGCCTAACTGAATGCCTATTTCCTGTTTTCACCAACACAAAGCGACACCTAAGTCAATGCCTAATGCGCGTTTTCACCAAAAGTAAGTGACGCCTAACTGAATGCCTATTTCCTGTTTTCACCAACACAAAGTGGCACCTAACTGAACGCCTAGTTCCTGTTGTCACCAACACTAAGTGTCACCTAACTTGATGCCTTATTCCCGTTTTCACCACCGCTAACTGTCACCTAACTTAATGCCTAAAGCCCGTTTTCACCACCGCTAAGTGTCACCTAACTCGATGCCTTAAGCCCGTTCTCACCAACACTAAGTGTCACCTAACTTAATGCCTAAAGCGCGTTTTCACCAACAGTAAGTGACGCTTAACTGAATGCGCAATTCCTGTTTTCACCAACACTAAGCGACACCTAAGTCAATGCCTAGTTTCTGTTATCACCAACACTAAGTGTCACCTAACTCGATGCCTTAAGCCCATTTCACCACCACTAAGAGTCACCTAACTCGATGCCTTAAGCCCGTTCTCACCAACTCTAAGTGTCACCTAACTCAATGCCTACAGCGCGTTTTCACCAACAGTAAATGTCGTTTTCACCTACGCAAAGTTTCACCTAAACTGTCACCTAACTGAATGCCAAAACCTCTTGCTATTTCCTTACTTTTTATGTTTTTTTTTTTTTGTATTTTAGCTTAGAGTAATCGGCATGGTTCAGATAATATAATAGTGATTTTTGCTTATAAGCATAAGTCAACATAATTATTCATGCTATTTATTTGATAGGTTTGTTTGTTTTCATTTATTTACATTTTTTTCCTAATTAGGGTTTTTTTTTATAACAAAAACCTGCGAAGTAATTGCGTATCACATTTTCAGTAAGAATCGATTTCATTATGTCAGTACAACAAGTTTCATTCATTTACATGTTACACATGAATATTCGATAACTTTTCGATTTAGTCAATCACTAGCGTGGGTATTCAATTAAATTGCTTTTGCACAGCACAACGATACCGACTGATGTTTTGTATGGGTAAGTTGTACGGTGCATGGTAAATACACGCTGTGTTTGATAGGATAAGGTTTATATTTGATTGACTTAAATCGTTCTGTTTTAAGAATTGCAGGTGTGTGCGCGACTGCGTATCTATTGATTTTACTGAATTGCATGTGTAGTAGTTGCCGGGTGGTGGGAGAAAACGGAGACAGTAGGTTGCGATACCTTTTCGTATTACGGGCACATCTCCTTATTTATTATATCTATGTTTAATTCCCTTTATAGCAATTTTTGTTGAGATAAATGGCTATGGAATTAGGATTTAGCGAAGCCGACAGCCATAAAAGTAATAAATGTGATACAGACGATTGTGTGGTGTTTATTTGCCACTGCGCGACGTTATTGAAGACGCCATGACAGTTTCAAGCGTTTTTCGCCGTCAATTTAAATTGGGTTTCTAAAACGTAAAATACTTAATGAAAATGTTCGATTTTTTGAAAATTAAAATTCATTCTTTCAGCGTTTTATTATTATCTTCTTTGTGTATTATTAATGATGGTAATAATTTTGTTCTCCAGGCGGCAGTGGCGAGTGCGTGCCAGCTCAAGGCGCAGGCGGGTCTAACGGCGCGACCAGTGGAGGCGTGATATGCAGCGCGCGCTCGCCCAAGGATGACAAGCACGTCAAGCACGAGCCGCACCAGAACTGTCACCACCACCATCAGGTAACAAACACTTCACTACGTCCCAGTTTGCCAAAAATACGACTTTCTGTGGGACAGACCACAATTTACCGACGCGAAAATCATCTCCTCCAGTCAAGAACTTGAACCTATTATTTAATTCTATCTTCTTCGATTTTCACCAGCAGCAACAGCAGCAACAACAACAGCAGCAGCAGCAGCAGCCAGCCCCGCAACAAGCCGTACCCCAGCAACCGAGCAACCAAGCGCGCAACTCCGGTGTGAGCGCGGCCGTGGCGACGCCGCAGAGCCAGAAGAAGCGCCTGCTGGCGCTGGCGCAGCAGGAGGCGCAGGCCAAGCGGGAACACGAACATGCGCACGCGCACCTGCCGCCTGTTAGTATTGTGTTACTAATAAAACAGATTTATAAGAGAGCTTTCTCGTAAGTGTTGAGATTTGGAAACTAATCTTCATCAACATCATGCCGCATCATGCTGTACATCTCTGTCAAATCTACCGAAGAATACATATTTGATAGAAGTGTTGTAGCTACCACCACCACACATTTCACTACTATTTTAAAGGCTGTGCATTCTGAAAGTTGACAATGTTGCAATAGCTGACACACTACATAGTATAAAACAAAGTAGCTTCCCGATGTCTGTCCCTATGTATGCTTAGATCTTTAAAACTACGCAACGGATTTTGATGCGGTTTTTTTAAAATAGATAGTGATTCAAGAGGAAGGTTTATATGTTTAACATTGCACCCGTGTGAAGCTGGGGTGGGTCGCTAGTTATTAATAAATAACTACGAGATATCGCTCTGAATGCAGTAAAATATTCAGTATGAATAGTGGATTTTTTTTTATACCTATTTACGACATTGTCAACTTTCAGAAATCACACTTTTAAAACGTATTACATAAAAAGTACTAGCTGTTGCCCGTGAATTCTTTCGCGTGGATATTTTGACGTGTATGTGAAAAAAAAAAGAAAAAGGTAGCCTCTATGCTATTCTAGACTATAGGTTATATCTCTATGCCAAATATTATCCAGATCCGTTTGGCGGTTCTGGGGTGATTGAGTAACAAACATTCATCCAATCTTTCTCATTTCATTTCAGTTTCATTAATAAGACTGACCATTAAAGCATTTAGTAAATACTACAGTCTACCTCGTCCTTTTATAAAGTTAGTATAATGTTGTATTGCAGAGTGGGTCGACGGTACGTCAGACGAACGACTATCAATGCAATCAATACGTGCCGGCGCAACATAATAAGAGAGATAGCGTGAGTATTTATGTTATTCTGTACCGATAATTGGGTCCATTAGCATCTGTCTCATCGCTGGTGATTAGCACGAAAGGAATAGAGTTAGTATGTAAACAGTATGGACAGTCAGCGATTCACAATTAACAATCTCTGGCCGCCTGCGGGGGACAGATGTGGGGAGTCAGCCATCTAAACAGACACTGACCCGAGACAGCGGGAGCGTGACGAACTGTTCAAGTACTCCAGCAGCCCGGCCCAATTAGTTAAAGATCACCGTGTGGGCTCGGTCAGGTCAAGGCTGACAGACAATTTCGGCTACCCCGGGGTGGAGAACATCCATGAGAATTTCACATAATTATGACATTTTTTCATTGATATTTTTCGAAACAAAATGTCTACAGTGGCAGAGAATCTCCAATATTTGCCGAATCATGTCAATAGACCTGTTGCTAAAAACATACAAAAAATTTGAACTGAATATATAATTCTAGCTCAATTTGGTAAAAAACGAAAAAATAACATTTCACAAATGTTTACAGAGCGGCGGTTGTCGCGAGTACCTAACAAACGCTGGAGGAGTGGGCGGCGTGGCGGGCGTGGGCGGCGTGAGCGGCGTGAGTGTGAGCGTGAGCGGCCCGCCCGCCGCGCACAAGCACGCCGCGCCGCACGCCTGGCACCACCACCCGCACGCACACTACAAGTCAGTACACATCCCACTACATACTAATTAGCTTGACAATCAGCATCCTTTGAACGAACGTTACAACAGCCAGTCCCCGAAACCTCAAGTCTTTCACCACTTTCCAATGTTTTAGCTGGGGAAACGTGGCAGATCAAACTCCCTGAATACATACATTTTAATTGTAATATACGTTGGTCAATTTATTTTTTATACACTAAGCGTGTTTATTGAGTAAGAATACTTTCATTCTTGAAATACGCGAATATCAACTGTCATTTATATTCTACTAATGTTTTGACTTCATTTTATTAATCTTAGTAAAATCTGATTTTTAATTATCTTAAAACCTATGAATAAAATTGCAATTAAGAATTTTTTCGTTATAAATTTAAAATCACTCCTCGTTTTGGACAAAATTAAAAAAGTGGCCACGTTTTCAATTTTGTTGTTCTTCTTAGCGTGTCGATGGCAATCTAAATTGCGTCGATCCAGAACTGAGCCTCTAGTTTGGCACCTTTAGTGCCGTTCATCAATTCCTGTTATAAACGAACAATGGACACGCAGGCGGCCCTTATCTCCTTAGTATAAACTGACAAATAACATACATTTTCTAGCCATCAAATCCACAGCTCAATTCTATCTCCCGCTTATCGTATTTATAGCAGTTATAAATCGTAGCCGTAGCTTTCTAAGGTTGAAAATGCAACAACTATTATATCCTTCCACGTTCTATACAGACCACCCGAAGTTGCACACAATGCGTCCCTGGACGGGATACAAACTATAATGATGGAACAGTTGATTGCCAATAGACCAATGAACGCTGAAAGGACCATCGCGGATTACAGGACCCATGCATTGTAAGATTATACTGCCGAAATCATCTTGAGTCAGTTTTTTGTTTATTTATATTTAGTATGCTCGCGATTTGCAAATCTAAATTTCTTGATTTAGTGCCTGTACTGAGAAAAGTTCATGATTTTTAGGATAATGTCATTTAGATTAGAGATGAAACGGATATCCGGTAACTATCCGTTATCGGCCAATTTTTACTATCTGGCCATACCAGATAGTTAACCCCACTACCGACCCCACTATCCGAATATGAATAAAATATAATTTCTAATTTATAAATCCCATGTATTTATAATTAATAATGCTAATGGTACCCAAAATTGACAAGTGGAAAATTATAGTGAATCAATATTAAATGTTCAGTATTTGATGGTAAAGAGCGATTCCACTTGGCTTCGTTAACACCGCACTTGTGTGGCAGCGTTAACTCAAATGAAACTCGTCACAACATGTAACGCGATAAAGGGCCGAATATCCGGCCATCAGCCCCCGTATTCACAAACGCTCCGAGTCAACTTCGATTGGACAAATCGTATGTCTATCGTTTTATGGCATTACGCAAACGAGCGAGATAGACATACGACTTGTCGAATCCAAGTTGAATCGGAGCGTTTGTGAATACGGGGGCTGGTCTCGAAGCTTTCCGATTATCCGGTATCCCGCCAAATAACTATCCGTTTTATCTCTAATTTAGATAGTTCTATATTTTTCTAAAGCATGTTGGAGAAAAAAAAATGTTTTAAATAGGTTACACATCAAAAGTATGACACGGGTCTACTTCCATAGCTCTAAGAGGCGTTTCGACAACCAATGATATTCAACATTTTGTATTGATAAAGATCGAGTGTTCCCCAACTAGGTCGTGGCGACAGCATCTTGTGCTCTTTTAAAGCATGTATAATTAAATAAATGTTACATTAACCACGTTAAACTTAACTGTGAAACAAACACAGTGCGTTTAGCATCTTCTATCGTTTTCTGTTGTCATGACCTGTTTACAAACAGAATGTCACCGACGCATGAAAACGTCAACATATTACTCAGAATGAGCATTGAATGAGATTTTATGAAACAAAAAGGACAGACAGCCTCGTTAGTCTAGTGGTCGCAAGCGCGATTGCTGAGCATAAGGTCCTGGGTTCGATTCCCGGGTTGGGCAAAGTGTTATTGCGTTCTTCCATCAGGAATTTCTCAGTAGCAGCCACGGACTCTGGATTTTTGCCCGGATGATGGCAATAGGCTTGCCCCATATTTCATGGGACAACATAACTGGCAAAATGTGGGTGTACTATTAGGTACATCTGTGCCTAACCCTTTGGATTACAGGCGTGATGTTATGTAACAGGAAAAAAAAAACCATGCGTGAAGCCCACGTCTATGGTAAATAGAAATACAATTCAGCAGTACATTGTAAGCGATGGATAGCGTATGTATCATAATAAGGTATTACGACTCTAAGGTTCTATGTGTTTGTTACAGGACCGGTAGTGGTGGTGTATTGTCTCCGGCGGGCGGAGTGTCACCCGGCTACCTACCGCCTCCGCTCTATGTGCCCACCTATCATTATCATACGTGAGTTGATTATCTTATTTACGTTTTTTTATAGCGAACAAGCCGCTGCCTGATGGTTGATAATCTCTGTCATGAAGCCAAAAGATGTGTTGTCATCTCATAGGTTGAGTTTGAGTCGTATTGACTGGCAGCCAATGCTGAAAGATGGGGTAACATTCATCAACTCACTCTAATCCAAGAAAGTGCAGTCTCATCACAAGATATGTCGCATCTTCGGTCCCACTGTCTACATAACAACCTATACTTTCCAGAACTTAAGTGAGGCTAATGGTAGAGCTATCGTTACGTCCCAGTGGCGAAGGGTCAAAGTTTTCGTCGGCGCCGTCTTGGATTTTCATTTTGACCTTATTTTCGTTATCAGTGGCCCCAAGAATAACGAAAATGATATCCGTGACGAAAAAACCGAAAGAAATAATAATAATAAAATGCAGAGCAATTGTCACACAGTGATTTTATTTTCTATACTAATACATACAGGGTGTAACAAGACCCTTCACGAAGTCGTCAACCAAGCATTCTATACATCAATATAAGTAACTTTACGCAAAAAATATTCCTGGGAAATGACTTTTTGTTTTGGGGTGAAAAATCACGTTTTACGGTATGACTCAATGTAACGCACTCAAAACATAGTGTTGATGGATGGATTGTACTAATTGAATAGTACGGGGTCGTTGAGGTGTTTAAATTAAAAACATGTATTTCAAAAAAAACTTGTGAAAAAGTTGGAACTTTACCCCCAATATCTCCGTAACTAGAAGGTTCCCAGGTATGGCCTAGAACAAAAAAATGATCTCAATGACGGGAAGAACAAGTGCCTTTCGGCTTCGTTAAGTGTCTTGTTACACCCTTTATTATCTATACATTCTATACTAATATTATAGAGGGGTAAAATTTGTTTGTAAGTTTGTATGTAGGGGATAATCTCTGGATCTACTGAACCGATTTTGGAAATTATTTCACAATAGGAAGCTACATTATCCCCGAGTGCCATAGGCTTTATTTACAATGGGCCTGTGGGATAATTTCCGATAAAAACGCGAGCGAAGTCGCAGGCAACAGCTAGTCTTATATAAATAAGTCAACAACAGTAGATTATACAACAAGTGAAAAAAAGAGAATTTAATTCGAGGGACTAAGTTGGATCCCGAGAGCAGCGAAGTATTCTAGAGTAGAATCCCAAGCGTAGCAAGGGATCCTAGAGTAGAATCCTGAGCGGAGCGAAGGATACAAGAATCGAGATGAATTAAATAAATAAAAAAATAGAAGTATAGTATTTTTACCATTGCCTTTCCCTTTTTTTCACTTGTTGTATAATCTACTATTTTTTTTCTCGTGGGATAATAATAACAGCCCCTCAGGTCGATCTTCAAGGTTAAGCCGGGCTTACCAAGGTCTGACTGTTGATGGGTGACCACTGATTCATTACATACCGAGTGTCCTCCGAGCCTCGGAAAGTACGTAAAGCCGTTGAAAGTTTAGCCGGCTGTCATTTGTAGTTCTTTGACAGTTGTAATAGGAAGTCAGTGGCCCGAAATTCTGACATCCAGTCTTACCAAGGGGTACCCTATTACCCACCCAGTACTAACTGGGTTGTGGTCCTGGTGAGATAGTCAGTCGCTTCATGTAAAATTCTGATATTCAGCTGCATCCGATTAGACTGGACGCCGACCCCAATAAAGTTGGGCTAAGGCTTAGCAGAGGAGTATTTAACACAGTTTATTATATAATCGGTAAGATAATAACAAGAAAAATTAGAACAATTTTCGAAATTCTGTGTTATATTCTATTTGGCACGTTTTATTTATTTTTTGTTCATAATTCGTGCTTGTTCCAAATTGAAAGAGTAGATTGTACATTAAGTGCATAAAACGCACCATTCTACGCGAGACGTTTATGGATATAGAGTGTAAAATGGGTTTTATGGACGAGTTGTACACTCTACTTTTCACTTCGATTGCGAGGAAATGAAACAGCAACATGTAAATTTTTTAAATTGAATTCAAATTGTTAGTTACATTAGAGCATTGAGAAATATCCTTATCTTGTTCTTAGAATACTAGCAAAACGATTTAAAATAAAGAGGTTATTCTATGAATTTAAACTTGTTCGTGTGGCTGTTGGAACGATTGCCTTGGTTTTCGCCGAAGATTTTTACTATGCTCTAGAGCATAAAAAGCGACTTTATGTCGCCTATGCACGACATAAAGACGAACTTTTAGAGCATGAGAATTGAAAATGTTTTTATTCACTCAGTAAAAGGGAGTTTTATTCACTGTTATCGATGAATAAAATACCGTTTTTTAAGTGGCAATGGTAAAATATAAAAAATCTAGTTGGTACCAACGTACTTGTCGGGCAAAATTCAGGTCATCGGAGAGCTAAAATGTCAGAATTTACCTGTATTTATCTCAGCACATCCACACAGTACTGATAATTTGTTTTTAATTTTGATCCAGAATATTATTAGTATTCGCTTTTCTGTTCACGTCCACAGGCACGACATGTATTTATAAGTCTGTAAAAAAGTAGTAAACTAGTTTATATAGTCCTGTTTCGTATTCCAGCGGCGGCGTCAGCGGCGTGACGGGTGTGGGCGGGCCCCCGCCGGCGCACCACGCGAGCGGCGCGCGCCTGCCGGGCTACCTGCAGCCCTACTCGCCCACCTACCTCGTGCCGCAGCACCACCAGCAGCACCTGTGGTACACCGACTGAGCCGCGGCCAGCTGGCGACCTGTCGCGTGCCTGCTGACGTCGCACTACCCGTGACTGCAGCAGGCCAGTTCGAGCGTCACCGCGGTACTGCTAGCCGCCTATAAAAGACATTAAGCTAACCTATTACTTGACCGACGTAACTTGAGACGCGGTGAAATTGGGAACCACGATTGAAATGACAATAGGATGGCGTTTTTTCAAAGCATACGGCGCGACCCTGATGTGTCAAGTTGTATTAGTCAAGTGATAGCTGTGTATGCGCACTCCGCGTGCCTACGGACGAGCAGGCCTGCGCGGTTGGCCAGGCCTCCCCGCCCGTAAGCACGCACGAGTGACGAAGGAACACAACTCGACTATCACACTGCAATTTTTAAATAAATCCATGACTAGTGTGAACTAAACGCGTTCCTTTAACAAACTCAAGTTCAACGCTATACGAAGTTGAAACGATAACTTTCTTGTACAAATTGTGATTTTTATTTCTTATTATAATTATAGAGATGTGTTTTATATTTTTCAGCGACCTACAGCAGTAGTCGCTCTATTCGAGTTATACTTAATCGAGTATAAAATGTTTAATCATTATTTGTTTAGATATGTGTAATTTATTACATGGTAGCGTTATAAAAGCGCTTATAAATGTATGTATAATAGGTTAGTGTCGCATTACTTTGTATCGTTTGATGTCTGTACGGTCACGTATGTAGACACAATTTATTCACATGTATTATATGGATTGTAAATTTCGCGTTATATTTTGCTGATAAAGCGAGTAGGTTGCATTTACTAATATTTTATCATAGTTTAGTGTTTGTACCAAATCATTTTAATGGGGAATTTATTGATATAGCGAATATAATATGTAACGAGTATGTGTTTGTTTGTGCGGAGGCTTCCGTCGCGTCCCTGACGCGCGACGCATGCGCCAACGACTTTTAGTTTTACGGCACACTTTTTGTCAATTATAAACGTTTGATTTTACTTGTACGTAGTAGTGAGTACGCTTTAGATATATCGAGATTCTTTGATACGTTTGTTACGTTCCATATCAAGTAACACAAATATAACACCACAAACATTTATTGCTGTGTTTACTATCGTATATTCAAAATTAAGGGTTTTATATTACGTAGAGATAATTAAATGTGTAGGGCGCGGTGATGGACTACTTGTATAGATGTAGATTCGAGTATATTAAACGAAATAAAAAAAAAACTATCTAAGATATTTTATAAACATTTAGTACACACTAATGATTAACTAAGATTGTAATAATGCATGTATAATCACTTTAGATAGATCGAAATTGTTTAAAAAAATATAATAATGTCCTTTATAGAAGATGAAAAAAAAAAATGTTATGCAATTATTTTTACGACTGCAATTGATTTTTAGTTTAATTTGATAAGTGTTTAGTGACACTAGAGCTTATATTATTTGCTGACTTGATACGCCTCGATAAGCGACTGGGTATTTCATTTTTGCAGTGTTTTGAACATAATTGTAACATGTATAGTCCGGAGAGACAGGCCCGAGGATATCCCCCTCGTCGCTCCACTACCATGCCGCGTTATATACGCCCTCCACGTTGTACATAAGTATTAAATAAATAAGTCATATCGTACAACTTTCGTAGTCATATAAAGAATAGATCGATAGATGCCGCCGGTTCTGTTTCGCGGGCGGCGTATGGCGCGCGGTTTATCTACTTAGCATACGCTACGGAATACGGCAGAATATGCATCAGTTGCAAAATATATTCCTGAAATCGTATTATATAAGATGCATCACTTTAATATATTATAGCAGTAAATTTATTACAGCGATCTTTATTAGAAGTTTAATGTTACGCTTCTTTGGACAAACGACGAACTCTCTTTAGAAATGCCTAATATTATATGATCTTATTAATATAAATTTCGTATAGCGTGTTTTTATAGAGCTTTTGGTGTCATGCAACGGTAAATATCGACGGATGTGCTTATGTGTCTATATCTTATTAATTATAACGAAATTGTCCAATTCAGGACCTTAACCTCTTTAACATTTCTAGAAATCATTATGAATATCGCTGTCTCGTATGCTTCCCGTAGCGTATACTAAGTAAGTTTTTTTTTGATTGAATATATTTTGTTTATTATCATTTAGTATTAAGTGTTTAATTTATAAATATCCACCATTTAATCGCAAGATTCTATAAACCACTGCATTATTTTAAATTCATATTAAAAATGTTTTATATGACAAGACTATTAAGTAATATTATTAGTTTCTATCATAAACTTAGTACTTTAGTTTTGCTGCCCGACAATAATTATTATGTTTAGTTTCGTATTTCTAACGGTTGTAGTAATAACTATATGTATGTTACTTTATTTTGTTTTATCCTCAACTGCTTGTTGATTTCGGGCGTCGTAATGAATACGTCAATTTAAGATTCACAATTTTCTAAATAATTGTCAGAATCTCTTTTTTGTATCAAATATCTTTTTCAAAACTGAAATCTTTCCTTATTAAATACTTGTTACATCCTTAGCTTTCCCAGCTTACAGAATGTTTTCACAATAGACGAGGAAATTGTGTCTTTTTCATGTCCTTTGTATGGGACATTCTGTACCTGAAAACTAAGTCTATTACGACGCCTGACGTAACGTGGACATGTGACTGACCGGGCCTTTGTCTATAAACATTACATATAACACGTTTGTGTGCTCTTATATTATATAGTGATCAATTTATTATTTTGAAATCAATTCTAATTGTATCAATTAATCAATTTATTCTTTGGTTGAAATAGCAATTGATTTTTATATAATTGAATACGAATGTGAATATTTATTTCAATTTTTGTATGAGAATCGTATTTTTTATTTCTAAGTGCATCTTGGTACATATTATGATTATAAATTATGAAATAGTACCCGGCCGTAAATTGGCGTATCGAGGTTTCGAAAAACTTCGGGTATGTAGAATGTCATCTCTGTCCCACAATGTGGCAATCTCTTTCCTAAACTCGATATGGCTTATGAACGGTCGTGTACTGTAGGATATGTCGTCCAAAGGCCCGCCCACTCGCTGCGCCCGCGCAGTAGAAAGCGAGATTGCCCTCTCACGTGAGGCTTTAGTCAATGATCTCTGTCGAAACGTGCACATATTATAACTATTACCCCGTCGTAACGATGTAGCACGGCGTTAGTTCGTCTCAATCTTTTGTTTTAGTGATTTTATTATTTCTAAGCTTTTATTGGAGTTTTGGGGTTTATTTTTAAGAGTATTAACATAATGGAATGTTAACACATTTACTTTAATAATTTTGTCCTAGTTCATCATACGTCTGCTTGCGGTATCGTTTGAAATTGCCTTATTATGTTTTAGTGTGTATATGGGGCATGCTGTCGCAGCGCATTCGACCCATTATATCGCATACAATTTATTTGTATCGAGTCGTGGTTCGCTCCACACTCGCTGAATCGATTCCTAATCACTACTTGAGCTGTGGACTGAACCAATGAGTCGATGCATCTAATACACAAAATAACTGACTGTTTGTCGACGTGATTCTGTGATTATTACTCATTATAATATTAGTTCGAAAAACTGTAAATGTTGGGTTGTTGCAATAAGTAAATTCTTTTGTGTGTATAAAATTGCATTTTGCGAAGCAGCTGTATGAAATGCCCCGTGTATATGTATATTTAGTCTAGTTGTTTATGGTTTCACCAAAACACGATACCGATTATATTTAAAGAGGAATTAAAAGAATAAAAGTCACGATTATCTAATTCGAGTGTCGACAATAATTTATTGTTCTATACGGTAACAATTAAATGTACAAAATACTCCTTGTAAGATGGTAATACTGCACTGGCTACCAATACCGATATGTTATGTTGTTTCGTTATAAGTTCGGACATATTATATTCCACTGTGATTATGTTACGTTCAATGAATATGTATCGGTGAAACTATTATGATAAGCTTACGTTTGGTTTAATTCATGTAACTTTTAACTACGTACCTGTCGGTACCAGCTGAGAACTAACTCTACAATAATGGGTATTTTTATGTTTTAATTTAGCTTATAGGGGCTTGTGTAAACAAGTTGATACTATTAACATGTTTTAAAATTCGATATGTGGGTGATCAGGGGATATAGCACTGATGTTGCTTAAGTTTCTCTTCAATAATAATCAAATAGTTTATTATTAGATGAAAAATTGTAAATAAACATCCAAATATCCCTTTTTATTTTATTTTTATTTTTTTCCGTACCTTTTTTTCCTTTATTTTTGTTTTTTCGCGTATTAGTGGGCCTGTCTTCGTGCATCGCAACTAGAATACTCGTGCGCCGCCGTTGTGTGCCTCATGCCTCATCGCTTTGTAAAGTTAATAACATAATTGTAATCATATTTTATTAGTGGCAGCAAGCATTGCTAAACATAATGTCGGTGTAGTAGTAGAGTGCTGAGGGCGTGAGGGGACGGTGGCGCGCTCTATAGTCAATAGCGTGGCGAAAGACGCCTGAGCTGCTGTCTCGACAATAACCCAGTGTCAGACAATAATCATTCTTATTATTTGCCAATTAGTAGACATTTTTTGTTTGGCCCCTTATTAGTGACCATAGTATCTACGTGTGTACGATTAAATAAATTAAATAGGCCTTTAGAATGTAGCGTGTGACATGTTATAGCACAATTCGCGTCAACAGATCGTGGATATATTTCACAGTACGAAGTCTTTTCCATGGCATATCTTATAAATAATTACGTATATTTGTGATGTGCATTAGAAATCCATTTGAAGATTTATTGCATTTGAGGAGTGAGTGTTGCAAGTTGATACTCTAGTAGCATTTTGTCGCAGGTTTTATAAAGTAACGAGTACTTGAAAAATATTAAAATCATAGAATACTCTTTTTTATAATGAAGTGATGTTATCATCCATTTTCTACAGCTAGCATTTATCTAAATATTTTTAAATATTATTATAAAAAGATTCAACGTCGTTTTTCAAGAATGTATTTATTCCATAATAATATTACATTTTAATATATATATTCCATAAAAGGCCCAAAAGAGGCCAGTATAAAATTTTGAATGAATGTTTTGCGTTCAAATTAACAAGCTTAAAATTTTAAAGAATTAACACGATTCTAGAGTGTATTATTACAAACTATCTTGTTCTTAGACTACATAAAATTAGTTTTTCAAATTATTCGTTATAATTTTTTACACATAAATCTAAATGTATAAATAATAGATTTTCCAAATCGACTGACTGTTAACCATTTAGATTATAATAAATCGTTATTCGTGCTTAGTCCGCATCTTGTAATCCGATGGTAGTGCACAATGCTACAAACGTAAGTAACTTCAATGGAGTCATACTGTTATTACGATTTTAATGTTTCGATGTTGAGCACAGCGTTATTTAAGATATTGATATACCTACTAGCTAGCAAGTTTGGCGACGATCGGCCGCGCGCGGCGCCTGCCTCGGCGCCGCGGCAATCCTCGTAACGGTGGAAAGGGATCAAAGTCGCTATTTGTATTTGGCATAACATAAGATTATAAACTCTAATTTTACAAGTCTGATGTCACAAGTTTGTTGTTACTAGACATAGTTAATGCTGCTGGTTAGGCTCTACTCTATAGAATTAACTTTTGTATATTCATTCTATATCTACCTACTAGGTAAACTATATGTGTGATAATAACAATAAGCTTTTCAACTAGATGGAGTACAATGAATTCTAATGACTAACTCATAGGCCAATGTTTATAAACATTATTTTTACACTGTCTACTAAAAATGAATGTGATTTTGTCTGTAGTGAGTAAAGTTATATTGCAGTCCAGTGTCGTATCGCTTAGTTACATAACTCCTTCAGAAGACCCGCCACGTGTGGAGATTTAACTTTATCTTATGCTTAGGTGTGTCGTGTATATCGTGTTAGGACAATTGTACAAGATATTATTCATGATCAGCTTCAGAAACAGTAGCTAGTTGGTCAGGTAGTGCACCGTTCACCAAAATGTTTTGCCGTCCAAAGATAACAGTACCTTCGCGAGTACATTATGGCAGCTGGACTGCTCTTCGATGTATTTCGTTAACTATAATCGCATATTTCGACACCAAACCGACTATATTATAGATGTCTAAATTTATATTTATCTAGAGCTTATAGAGTGTGTAGGGCTGTAGTAGTATTAAGTGGCTGCGGGCTGCGCGGCGCGTGAGCCTGTTTTCATTAGAGGATAAAATGCGACGCGCAGGCCGCTGCTCACAAAAGAATATCAGGGATGTATAGCGGTAGAGACAGCTTTTTAACTTAGAAAAACTTTATCAAAGATTTATACAAGCTATGGGTGTAGTATCTGCGTAGGATTAGGTATATGTCTGCATTTTATCTGTGATTGACTCGATGACAACGAAGGCTGACAAAGAAGATTTTAAGTGTTTTACGAGCAACAAATAATTATAGGAATTACCTCTGCTGAATGTACCTGAATGTAACGCAATTCTATTATAACTAGTAAACGTTCATGTTGTTCTACAGTCGTCGAAACCCTCAAGTTCTGACGCACGATGCATTCATGTTAATTGATGACTGATTAACAATTATGCAAATACCACATCATTTCTTTGGACTAGCCCGATATCATTAGGTAATGTACGTATCTTTTATCCAGGGCACCATGTCGCTACGAGTCTTTGTAACATTAAATAGGAGCTAGGATTCACTTCCTTTACGTATTGTATTAGATTAGTTCCGCGACGGTGAGACAATCCCACGTCGGAATCCGTTGTCGTCGAGCAGACACAAGTTGATAACTTAGATGAGCGCCATTTTCTAGATTTAACATTATTGTTTCGATGTCCAAATTTATTCCAGATTTACTGTCTTCTTATACTACATTTCATTACGATTAAATGTTTAATGAATGTCCAGCAAATACAAATTTGAGTGTGTCGATGTTACGCGTTAGAGCGTGTTATTGTTACGACCTAACACCTATTTTATGCTAGAATAGTTTCAGTAACGTAGGATTACGACCAAATTAGAAACGTAACTTTAATATATCCTAAAACAAATATAGGTACCTTATATAATATAATAAATAATGCTACTGATTTATCCCGTGGCGGGGGGACAAATAAAGTACAAATTTATCACTAAGCCCCCGGCCGTCGGATGCTTTAAACTCTTTCCTTGTATAGTTAGCATTCTACGAGAGAAAGATGTTGCATTTATTGTTTAAAAATTAATATTTCAAAAATTAAATGAATGTTGTCGTAGTTTACTCGTATTCTCAATTATTTACATTTTTAATTATTCTAAAATCCTTGTACGTACATTTTTTTCTTATGATAATCTAAATCCGACGTAATTTTATAATCACATTACGTGTACTAGTTTGTGGTAGTTTAGCTAAATATCGACGACAGGATCACATTTTCGAATTAACAAAAAGTTGTATTTTATAACAATTGATGTGCCTAAGTGTAATACTCTATTATTGTAATTGTATATAATATTAATGGATAGTTATCGTACTAAAAGTCTCAGGACCGCGTCGCACGGTGAACGGCACGCGGCGCCCGCGCACGCACCGTGCAGGTATTGTTCAAAATTAACCAACCATTGTATTTCGTGTTTATGGAAACGCTGCATAACTCCAAAAAATCTTATATTGAGACAATAATTCTTTTGCATTAATGTAATTTTGAAAGCACTTTTTAACTAACTAAATTGATGTGAAACTTAAACTTTACCATATTTGATTATCGCTTGTAAATTGTAATTCCACTTATGTGCGAACCTCTCGTAATATTTGTCACAAATCAAAATAGTGTTGTTGTACTGACTAGCGAGTAATTTTCTATCCGTAGATTTTCTTTACTTGTCACCAACAAAATACTGTGAACACTTTAGTATCAACTGTCGTGGTACACTAGAACATAGTCGTTAAAGATTTTATAGCACGCCAAAGCGACCTTTTTGCATTTTATCCAGATTTAATCACTGTTTCATTGGGTATTACAAAATTGTATAATAGATTTATAACATTTTATGGTAGCAACGTCGGCCATTGTAACGGCGTTTGAATGTACTAAATTGGTAAAGTGTATCTTTGTGTAAATCATCCATACTCGCCGTGTACACGAATATGATGGGTAATTAATTGGGTAGTGTTGTAGACTTGATTGTGATATCAATAAACATTTTCATACGAGCATCAAGCTAGTTGTTTTATTTCTGAGACTTCATACTTGCCTCTGTTTACTCTTTTCAGTGAGAACATTCCTTTAACCATAAAAAAAAGCAATTACGAACCACCTCAACTTATCTGTTGACAGTAATTTTATTTGATTGAGAAAACATCAAAACATTTGTTGTTTTTTTTTTTACCGTGTGGAGTGATTTTAAAGAATAATTAGTAGTTTAGTACACATATCTTTATTAAAATTATTTTGCACCACTAGGCACACATTTACAGTATTGGTGACGATAATTTAAATGAGCAAATCATAAGCAATAGCAGCAGCCATAATCATCAATTACTGTGGGATCCGCTAGATTAAATTGCTCACATTATATTTATGAGCGAGTATACCTAATGCACAATAATACTGTAATTGGAAGACCATAGGTAGCTGTTGGAACTTTGTGTGCGTTACGATTGCACCGCCAAGTTATCCAAACAGAAAAAGACTTAGTCAAAACAATTGACGAAATTTGTCAAAATCGAATGCTACAAACCAAAAAATTGTCAAAGAAATAAAGAAGTTATTAAGGTTTTAAGTTGGCCGCGCGAACGTAACGTGGAGAATTGCGCGGCCACACACTGGTCCCAAATTGAAAAAAAGTGGACATTGATAGTAGACCGCTGATATTTTTTTTTATTGTTGATACAATGATAACAGATAAGGCAAAAAAATATTATTGTCCTACTTCAAATACTTTTCTGTAAAAAAAATATTTCTTTTTTTTTTGTATGGGAGCGATTACATTTTACTCAATTTCTCAAAAACTTTAAGCGATGTCGAGATGGCAATCACATATGTTAGAAAACTAATAATTCTGAGTATTTGGCTCGAAGAAACTTATTGCTTATCTCTGCGTACTTTCGAGATAATAGTGACAGAAAATAACATTTTTTTTTAATGTTAATTTTTTGCTTTTTTTTAATCATAGCCTTACTTTAGCACATAATTATAATGTATACGTAATGTCAAATAAGTAAAAAGAGACTTCTCTGTAAAAGAGGTTATGGGGGCTCACTAATGACTGAAAAGCTATGACCTTTCTGAAGGAGTACTTTCATCAGTTCTAAAAAACAATCAAAATGAAGACAAATAAAGCTGCAAACATAAAGTTGAATATGTTCACAAACGATTCTGAAAAAATATTATGGTGAAAGATTAATATTTGGGTCTATATTCTCTTGAGAAATCTCTATTTCCTCGTTTTCCAACGAAAGCAATTCATTGTTCAAGATCAAAGCACTAGCCTCTGGAAACAACTGTTTATGTAAACGAGCAAACTTTGGTTTGATATGGCTGATGTAAGGATCTGAGCTAATTAGAAAGCTGTGGATAATGTCTAAATGAGTCTGAACTCTACCGATTTTTCTTGTATGTGCCATTCTAACATTCCGGAAATCTTTATTCCTCGCTTCGGAAGCTTCTTCGGAAAGCATGCCTATCGGAATAAAGGAGAAATTTTCACAAATATCAGCACCGTGTATCAACAATTTATGGACACTTGAAGGCATGTAATACCATGGATATAAGTTTACATATAGCATTGCTGTTTCTTTACAATATTCCCTAAACAAGTTGGTATTAATAGGTAAGTTGACCAGATGAAATTGTTTGTAAAATGACTGCAAATCTCTTGATTAAATCAGGGTGGATACCCGTTATTTCAGCAGATACTTCATAATTTTCAAAAAACCTTCTTGCCGTGTTACCGTCATTGGTTGTACCAAATCCCTGTTTTACTATGTCAATTAACAAACCAGTTCTTTCCCGGAATTCTTCTTGTGTCTAATTCTTTTTAATTTCTTTTAACAATTTATCTTCTTTTCGTGCAGCCCACTTTTTGAAGTCTAAGTTGTACGAAATGTGTAAAATACATTCCATACATCTTATCCACATATGAAGCGAAGACAGACCATATTTATACATATCTTCTCTGATGAGTCTTTTGGATACAAAGTCCAAGTCATTCATTTTGCTAGGTGGGGTATTGCAAATATTACAAACAGCTGCAGAAGAAGTATTGGAAATCACAGTAGAAATTTTACCATCAATCATAGTCATGTACAAATCATGTTTAATATCAAAATTATCTACAATTGTGGGAACAAGATTACGAATTTCTTCCTCTAAGGATGCACTTTCCTTCTTTATCAATTCATTTGTTTCTTTTGCAAATATAAAGCCAATTGGACGACAATAGTTTGTTGAAGAGGGAGCAGGATTTTGCCACAAGATAGTACCACTCTCTTCTTCCAAACGAAGCGGAACCAAACTAATCATGAAAACTGAAGAATCGTCAATTTTAGTGTCGGAGTGTGACTTTTGTTTATAATTACTTTGAGAAGATGACCCGTCAAAACCCCATTTGCTTATTAGTTTTAGCGATTTTTTGTCGGCAGAGTTGTGCTGAATTGTTTTTAATATCCTATTAGTTGTCAAATCTAGAAGCGATTGAAGTCTTATCTTAGCATCAGATTCAGTTACAGTTATGTCTGACTCTGGAGGATAACAAGTTTTTTTAGCTTCCAGGAGCTTTTGATAGGATGGAAGACCATACATTTTCTCTGAAGCAAGAATAGTTCTTAAATTTCGATATTGCCATTTTGACAAATTTGTTGAGGTGTAAAGCGCTAACGTTTTATCATCTGGTAAACACGGTTTGTCAGTCTTTTTAGCGAATAGTACATCATGTACCATCTCACATTTTTCCTTGTTTTGGCTGAGTTCGTTTAATATAGCTGCTAATTTTGTTTTTTTAGACTCTTTTAATTTGGCACATAAAGCATAAACTAATTCCTCCTCTGTGTGATCTAGAAGTGTTAGAGAACGCCTTTTCTTCTGTTTATCAGATATATCAACAAATGGTTTTTTACTTGTACCATAACTTAATTGATGAGTATCCACTTGCGTTTCGAAATTTGGAATTACTTCCTCGGCAACTTTAAAAATGCTGCTTAAATCGATATTTTAACATTTTGGCCAAACTATTTGGGATTGTAACCAGTCTGAATTTTTGTTAAGAAAGGTCTTTTGAGCTCTACTGGAAGCAGATCATCTTTTTGAGATATTACTTGAAAAATTACGACAAAATAATTTAATATTACTCAAATCTTCGGAAGACAATTCAACACCAATACGTTCAATAAGGGCATTCAATAAAAATTCGACATTTTTAAAACCACCTCCTGATTTAAGAACAACGTATAAGTCTAAGTTGGTGACAAATGCGGACATAATATTATAATTTTAAGGAAAATTGAAAACAAATTAGAATCAAAGATATCAAAGACAAAGTGACTTTGATTTTAACAAAAAAAATTACGAAAACAAATTCGACGAAAGAAAGACAAACAAAAATTATTTGATTTTAAAATCCAAAGATTCAAAATACAACAATAACAAAACAAACAAACAACAAGCATTTCTTCAAGCGCACAGAAAAAATAAGGACACGTCTTATCGCAACCACATTTAGTTGTACACTGAGTGAGGTGTACGCGCGCGATTCGTGACCGTATTACGTTACGTCATGAGAGGCGGCCATCTTGTTATCCCGGCAAACTCGCGTCGAAGCTCCATTTTGCTGGCCAGCGGACCTATTGCGATATGAGTAAGGCTATGATTAAAAAAAAGCGAACAATTAACATTAAAAAAAATTGTTATTTTCTGTCACTATTATCTCGAAAGTACGCAGAGATAAGCAATAAGTTTCTTGGAGCCAAATACTCAGAATTATTAGTTTTCTAACATATGTGAATGCCATCTCGACATCGCTTAAGGTTTTTGAGAAATTGAGTAAAATGTAATCACTCCCATACAAAAAAAAAAGAAATATTTTTTATAGAGAAAAGTATTTGAAGTAGGACAATAATATTTTTTTGCCTTATCTGTTATCATTATATCAACAATAAAAAAAAATATCAGCGGTCTACTATCAATGTCCACTTTTTTTTAATTTGGGACCAGTGTGGGCCATGGAGATCTCAGCAACTACTTGGGTTAGAGTTCTAATTCTTTTTGTCGATTGAAGACTGAATTTGTCAACAATTGTCGAAAAAAGAATTATAAGCTCTGGATCAATATTACGAAATATTCACCTTGGGAGTTATGGCCGCGCAATCCTTCACTT
Source organism: Eugnorisma glareosa (assembly GCA_947578425.1). NCBI lineage: Eukaryota > Metazoa > Arthropoda > Insecta > Lepidoptera > Noctuidae > Eugnorisma > Eugnorisma glareosa. The sequence goes on along the minus strand of OX387960.1, from coordinate 7,835,829 downwards.
GTTGTTTCTTTATTGTTGATTATTTCTTTAGACTTAAGACGTCATACAGTAAAACTATTACAAGAAGAAAGGTCTTAATTTGTCGAAACTAACGAAAGCAATAAATACTACAAAGCTTTAATTAAACAGACGAAATCAGTCCAAAACAAAAAGTACGTGGCCGCGCAGTCGTAACGTTACTTTGTACGCTGATATCTCATTATCTATAATTGTTAGGATGTCGGTGTGAACATCCATTTATTTGGCATATTAACCTCATTAGAATGATATATCGTTTAACCCTCAGAACTGCTATCAAAGCGTGTATTCTTAAAAATAATGTTGGCTCATACAATGTTCGAGAAGGGTAACCAAAATTTCGATTTGATTTGGGAATATATCTAACTGGAGACTACCTAGCAATTATATTGGACAACATCTAGCTCAATCTGCAAAATGTATTTTATTAAATAAAAATCTTGTTTGGAACCGAAAAAGCCACATTTCTTCAAAAATATAAATGAATAGGGTGTATTTTTTTCACTTTAACGAGAAATAAATAGAGACCTTATTCCTCGAAACGGTTTGTAATTAGCACAATTTTTGAAAAAAGGACATTACCCATTAGATATGTACCTACATTCATCACAGCTTTTTCTCACATAATTATGGTTTTGTGGAGCACCAGCATTATTATTTGTATTATTTGATTTTTGTTAAATTACTTTGACTTACATTTATTATTTTGACTGCCTTGTTAGTCTAGTGGTCGCAAGTGGGCTGAGCAGGAGGGAGTGTCAGACTTTTACTGACTAAAATCCATCCATGTTCCTTCCTTTGCCCTTTGTGTTCCAGGGCCACGGTATCTCTTTCGAACAGTCCCGCAACCCTGGCAGGCATCGGTCCTTTCAAACCCCTTCCTGTTTGCTGACTCTCTTTGAGGCGCGCGTGGAACATGAACGCGCCGTCGACACGGCCTGTCGTCATAAGACGGATGGACGGCGAGCTAGCCCATAGCTCACCTACCACAGGCCTGACGCCCGGTGCGTCTCCCGCGGCGGCTGGGACGTGAGGTTCTAACCCTCTCATGTTCCACTACCTCCTTCGCTAGCATGACTGCTTCGTAGAAGGATGTGACGGCGTCCCATACCGTCTCGCTCCGGACCATGGATTGAACCAAACCGATATGTCGTTCTAATGAGGTTAATATTGTATTTTAATAAATGGATGCTCACACCGAAATCCTAGCAATTATAGATAGTGAGATATCAGCGTACCTACAAAGTAACGTTACGAGTGCGCGGCCACGTACTTTTTGTTTTGAACTGATTTCGTCTGTTTAATTAAAGTTTTGTAGTATTTATTGCTTTCGTTAGTTTCGACAAATTAAGACCTTTCTTCTTGTAATAGTTTTACTGTATGACGTCTTAAGTTTAAAGAAATAATCAGCAATAAAGAAACAACTAGTGGAGGATTGCGCGGCCATAACTTCCAAGGTGAATATTTCGTAAAATATTGATCCAGAGCTTATAATTCTTTTTTCGACAATTGTTGACAAATCCAGTCTTCAATCGACAAAAAGAATTAGATCTCTAACCCAAGTAGTTGCTGAGATCTCCATGGCCGCGCAATCCTCCACGTTACGTTCGCGCGGCCAACTTATAACTTTAATAACTTCTTTATTTCTACTTTGACAAATGTTTGGTTTGTACCATTCGATTTTGACAAATTTCGTCAATTGTTTTGACTGTCTTTTTCTGTTTGGTTAACTTGGCGGAGCAATCATAACGCACACGGAACTTTTGGCAGCCATTGTTGAGATCACTTGTACAAATTGTGGTCAACATAACAAGTCTGGTTAATTCACAGTTCAGAGATTGCCCTTGAACTTGTTGATAATCTAACTAATAAATATGAATTCGTCGATTTTTAGTTTAAGCCGTGCTTGCCTAGATTGGTCTGTGGATGGGTGATCACCAATGTGTCTCGGAAAGCACGTTAAGCCGTTGGTCTCGGCTGTCATTTATAGATCTTTGACAGTCGTTATAGGTTGTCAGTGCCGTGAAAGTCTGACAACCAGTCTTACCAAGGGATATCGTATTACCAGGTACTAACTGGGTTGTGGCGTTTTGCATAGGCCTTTTAGATGTCATCCTTACGACATGTACTAGCATAAGACCTTACTATACCCGTTTAGGTCTTTTCATTTGTTGTCATCTTATACCAGGAATGGGTGTTATGAATAAAAAACACAGGATATCGAGCGAAAGAAGCTTTTTTTCAACTAAATTTACAATACACATGTCTAAGAGTTCACAATTTCACATAGTATAAAAATCATCAATTGTTTTCGGTTTGATATTTACATTTTGTTTCAAGAAATGCTTGCATTGTGTTGTGATCAACGTGTCACTGAGAACGATAAATACATTTATATTTGCATAAACAATTCGCGAGTTGTGGAATATTGCTTTATGTTCACACTGGTTAAGTTTGTCAACTTTGAATAGTACCAAGGGAACAAATAGTTCGATTGGGGCTACTCAAAGTTTCATCAACTTTAGTGTGAAATAATGGCAAATTGCTTGTAAACATAAATGTATTTATCGACCACAACGTAACATGTAAGCTCACAAACCAAACACTATAATACACAGTGGAATATTTGGCACATATTTAATAATTTGCCTCTCAACTTTCCAATAAAATAATTAATCGTAGTAATATATTACGTTAAATATTTGTAGTATCCCTATAATTTCCTTTTATACCTACGAATACGTTCCGCCGTTAATAAATACATACTAAAGTGCACTTTATTTACAGTGCAGCAAGAACGTAGCACATTTTTACACGAACCATCTCCTTATCCTTCGCCCCATACATAATATTATGTCACTCTAACCGTTATTCAGCTGATGTATTAAATTATCTCTCAATTCAAACACCGAGGGATACAAGGCAGTTTCTTTCCACCACAGACACCGGAACTAACTCTATTAAAATAATTAAATATGAAGGTAGTAAAATTATGTTTCGAGATCATATTTAATACATCACAGGTGTTAAAGAGAAAAAAAATATTAAAATTATTATGCAAGTGTCCTCCAAATGTTTTATTTACCAAGTTAGTAGCGCGTACGTCGTTATTATTATGTAAAGTGTAAGGAGCAGTGTTATTTTATTGTTTGTATTGCATTAATGGAATATTAATAGAATTGCTGTGTCAACAAAAGCTGACAATGGCAATAAATATGTTGTAATTGCTAATTTATGCAAAAGCGTCATGATTATGAGTTGGAAACACATTTTATCGAAAGTAAAACTGGTAAATAAAAGCCATAGAATCGGCTATTTTCTTTAGACTTTTCAGCCGTTAGTATAGTCGCAGAAACATTGAGAGGAGACTTAACTTCTATATATTGCAGACAGTCGCGGCCCAGCATGGCCAACGATCTCGTCCGAACGAACAACATAGTTATACCATATCTGATGTGGTCTCACAAACAGAGGGAGTCTTTGACGAAACAGCTATTGGAGATATTGGGTGAATGCAAGTTTTTTTGGGGAGGAACTCATGATTAAAGAAAGGGATGAGAAAATTATGGATTGAAATTATTGTAGCTTTAAGCTATAATATAAAAATTGCAGTAAATTATGTTACTTAGTTAAAAATCAAAACTATTGGGAACAGGAATATGGTATCTTTGTTAACAAAATATCTTCAAAGACTCATCGGTTCTAGAGAACACAAACAAACACAAAAATTCATAAATTACGAACGTCAATTTGAAACAGGCAATATACTACATCTGTAGTCAGCTTTACAACAATATAAAAATTATTCATTATTTCTCTGTCAAGTCATAAAAAGTTCATTTACTTAATTTCATTTGTGTGAATCGTCGATAAATGTACATCGGCTTTGGTTAGCTTTCAAAAATGCTCTACAACTGTCGTTGTATAGAAAAAATAAACATACACGATGTATGGTATATCCGAAACTTATCATAAATGTTAGAAAATTAAACATAGGATGAGTAATGATAATGATACAATAGTATGTCTTTTTGCTGCGACCGTGAGCCCTCGACCTAAACCTGATGAGAAAATTTGTACTTTCACAAAGGGCCACGATAAGATAAATCCAAATGACTGCTTTTAATTGTGAACAAAATTTAGAATACCAATATTTCGAAAAAAAAAACAATCTTCAATATAATTATATTATAAAACATTAAAATACAACAACAAAACAAATATCCTAAACTTGCAATACGAGTAGTTATTACTGGAACACAAATACTCAAAGTGAAATGTATTGAACTACTTAAACTTTAAAATTGCAAAAACTGTTACTTTGGAGGTAACAATGTCTTTTATTATTGAGTATTTGTGTTGTTTTATACTATAACGTCTATTTGTTTGTGATGACTTTCGCAAATTCCGCGCGAAGAGCGACGGAAGATTAGAAAGTGATCTTGAAGAAGAATGCGTCAAAAATGCTCCGACGCCTGTGATGAAAATTTGATTTCCATCACTGCATCCTAGCATTCGCGAGGCATTGTGTTGTGACTGCGTAACCTTAGCTTTTCGACGTAAAGTGTAAATATTCTTATAATTAAACCGAAGCTATATCTAAAAATAACTTAATTCAAAGAGATCATAATTCATATAATATAATCATAACTTATTTCAAATTGTCACGAGTGTTCAAGTTTTGTGAATGTGTTGTAGTGGGGTATTAGGACGCATTGTTACATCAAGACAAGATTTCACTTTCTTGAAGACCGTTGACATTACTGGGTGTAACAAGACCCTTCACGAAGCTGTCAACCAAGCATTATGTACATCAAACTTAGTAACTTTACGCAAAAATTATTGCCGGGAAACGACTTTTTTTCTTGAGGTGAAAAATCACGTTTTATGGTAGACCTCAATGTAACGCACTCAAAACATTGCGCTGATGGATGGATTGAATAGTACGGGGGTCGTGAAGGTGTTTCCAGTAAAACTGTTACGTTAAAAAGGCGCATTTAAAAAAAAAAAAAACTTGTGAAAATGTTGGAACTTTGATCCCTATATCTCTATAACTAGAAGGTTCCCAGGTATAGTCTAGAACAAAAAAAATATCGCGATGACGGGGAAAACACGTACCTTTAGGCTTCGTTAAGGGTCTTGTTACAACCCTTTATAGAACTTGTAATAAAAAGGACTTTCCTTGATTACAGTTTGGAAAGAAAGAAGTAACATTAATTGATACTTCTCCTAACTCCAGGGTATTGAATTTGAAAGGTTCTCTCGTCGATTTAATGTTTTTCGTTATTTTGAGGGCTGTACTAAGCAAGTGCCGTGGAGGAAAACTCGAGGGTCTAGATGAGGTAAAATATAGACACATATGTGATGCAGACGGACCCTTATATGATGAAAAAGAAGCGAGTAACATGGGTACTCATTCTTTTAATTCCTGGATACTGAACCCGAAAGACGCTCTCGAGGATTCAATGCTTTCCTCTTTTATCGGGGGCTGTACCGAAAAGGACCTCTAGGGTCTACATGAAGTAAAATACTGACACATATGTGATGTAAATGGAACCTTTCAAAGATCTGTACATTGCGGAAGCATTGAGCAAAACTTGGATGTGATGTTCAGTGACATATTGTATGATATATTAATTGTTGAACTAAAGATATTCCTTATGCTAACTTACGCATTACTTAACATTATTAGTAATTTGGAAACGGTATTACAATAAATTAATAAAACAAAAATATGCACAATATGACAACGAGTGTGGCAAAATTGAACAGTTTAGAAGACGGTTCGGTAGAAGTGGAGCTCAGTCAAGTCCTTGATACCAAATAAACACTTAGGGGATCTCGTGTCTAAGAGGCCCATGTTGGTTACTCTCGAATCATAAGATCCTGGGGATCCTGTCCCGTTGAATCTGTTTCTAGCTGCCGAAGCTGTGTGTTCAATTCTGTGTTGTCACGTGTGGGCGTGGCCTAGCTGGTGCGTTTGAGATGCGCGGGCGCAAGTCGCGCCACTTTCGGCGGGCGGATGTGCGCGCCGTGCCCGCACTCGTGCTTGTGCGCGTGCGCGGGGGACTTCTTGCCGCTCGTCGATAACCGCTTGCGCGGCTTCAGGAAATCTGGAAAGATAGAGAAATGGAAATTAGGCTTTCGTATGATACGGTCTTTTTTGTGTCGTGTGAGAATGAATTTTCGCTCAAACGGCAGCTTATAACAATGGCATTTCGATGCCGAGAACAAAAAACGCCCCAGACGGTCTCGAATTCAGCAATAAAAGTCAATTCAAATTAATTTCGATTCTGTTGTGTTCATATACGGTTGTTGACTTACAGTGACGACGACGTCGTGATAAAACGCAAGGTGAAAGCGGTTTACGACTCTTGTTAACATTTCTCCGAGAAGGGTGACGTACGCAGCCGCTACGATGCATAAAATCAGTCGTAAAACATTATTACAGAGGGCGTGGCCGGCACCATTGTGAATTGGGAAAAATTTTACGACTCTCAAACTGAAATGTTCGTTAAGACGCCCGGAGCCCCGAGCCTCTAGCCCCGGATGCAGCGCCTGCGTCCTACGGGACCTCACCATATTTTACGACTTCATCCATGAGGATTGGATTGTAAAAAAGGAGTTTTAGAGTACTTAAAGCGACGGAATCCTTTTTTCTAAACAAATCCTTGGGCGGCGACGTCCTTTGTGACCATTTCTAATTTTGAAAAAATATGGCCTTAATAACTATAAAATTTTACGATCTTTTTACTACTGTTTAATCTGCGTTATAATAGTTCGTTGGTGAGTTACTGGTGCGAAGGTTGCCATGGAGCCTGTAGACTTTTTTATAAACACATATAACTCTCGATGAATACAAAATTATTACTCGTGAACAAAATGTTAGGGATTTGGAGCGTAAAGATGATAAAGAAGATATGCTCTATGATGCAAATACTGTTGAATCTGAAGATATTATTAAAAGATAAGGTAAGTATGCGTTGCATTTTAATAACAAAATGCTAGTTCGGGAAGCGAACATGAAAATAGTTTGACTCTTGGCGTGGAAAAACACAAGAGATAAAACAATGGGTACTACGTAGGAATTATAATGATTCAACAACAAAATCCTGCGGATATGATTCCAAGAATCAAACAGATAATATTACTAATACTGATGGTTAAGAAAAAACTTATAATAATGATTAGATTCAAAGAGCAAACGGGAGCAAACAGTAGTCTGGAACAATCGTACGCTATGATCATCTAAATTATCGGAACGGACAAAAAATGGCGTCGCGGCCGTTGGTTCCAAGGTCGAATGAAACTTGCTCCAATGAGTCGTGTTTTATCCTCCTGGTGCTCAAATTCTCTTGTTCAACCAAATAAATACAATTTGTTGCAAGTCTTGACATGTTTTTTGATGATAGCGTATTATCATGGTGTTGGTTGGATTTGGCTAATATAAAATGCTAAGCTTCAGCGTGATACACTGTTTAAAGAATTTCAAGAATGTATTTTCTTTTCCTGTTTTATAGGACTTTTCAGAGACTTTGTTTTTAAATCTTCTGTATGTCGTGCCGGTCTAGATTTATTTATAAGTGTGTATTTGGTTGTAAAAGATTATTTTCGTCGCAAATGACCTTAGCACCATCTGTATCATCTCTTTTAATTTAAATAAGTTCAAAATTATCATTTGGGGGACTGAGACTAGCACTCGAAGGCCGTAACAATTGCTAATTAGCAAAACTGCCATAGGTTATCATTGTAAAGTTCGAAGCAACATGATACAGACAAAAACATTGGCATCATCGCTGACTTTAAACGATATTGAAAAGTCAACTGCGTAAATATTTTTCATCGTAAGAAAGAGAAAGCAAAGAAATTAGGTTTGTAATGTAACGTGTTCGATAATTTTATATAAATTCGATTCTTATGCAGCATTTCAATAAAAATCAAAGGGGAAAGGTCAAGGTGAGGTTAGCTTAGCAACAAGTGAAGACGCTATTAAAACATTCGACGTAAAAGTCTCGTTGGTAATAATAAAATTGTCTGAATCATGGTAAAAAACGAGGTTCGGTGTGCAGGCGGGAACTATGTCAGTGACGTCACGGAGCCAAGGTCGACTGGTGCTCGCCCGGAGGTTCCCGCCAAATTCGTCAACACGTGGATTTATAGGTTATGTTAACAATATTTATTACCTCAAAATGTTGTTTATATAACTGCGTCTCAACGTTAGAAGTAGTTCGTTACGTGAAAATACTCTACTCATCTTTATTACGATATAAAAGGTGATAAGACGCGGTCATAAATAAATTCTAATAATAACACTTCCTACATTCATTTTAGGCGACTACATTACAATATTTTAAAAATAGCAAAATATAAATAGGTACATGAAAACGCGCAACATACGATGCAAGCGCAAGAAAATACTTTCACGTGGTTACGCAACAGTTTCCCGCCAAACGTTCAATGGAGCGTTTCGCGCCATTTTCATCTTGATATAACCTGGCTAATTCGCGAAGTGATTTGTGTAGTATTAGTGTGTTTACTAGAGGGGGTTATGTGTGTTACTCGTGTGTTATTGGGCACTCGTAAATATGCGGGTGTATGCGTAAACAAAATGGCCTTGGGAGGCGTGCGCGCGCACAGCTCGGCACAAACAACTCACACACACGGTTATCGTGGCCACTATCAATCTTTTATCGTATACTATACTAGCTAACTGTGGTAGACTAAGTTAATTTTGATAATTCATTAAAAAAATGCGAGTAGTCAACGTAATCCATGAAGTTATGTTTAACCTTGATAGATAAATAAGGTGGCCATTCTGATTGATAATGCGTTGCGCGTGATTCTATGATTGCTTTGAACGAAAAGAAACATTTCTTCTTTATTGCCTAACCTGGTGTCAGAGTTTGTATGCCACTCATGGGCTTCTGACTTGGCTTTACATGCCGTCGAGAAATATCTCTCACAGGCATGCTGGTTTCCTCACGATTTTTCCTTTACCGAAACATGTGATAATTATACAATACGCAAATGAATCCTAAAAATCAGTGGTGTGTGTCTGGGGTTCGAATTTGAGACCTACGCCTTGGCAGTCCGACGACGGTCACCCCACTAAGCTATCACTGCTTAAGAAGAACTGCTTATCAAAAGAAACATGTTTGATGACGATTGGTCCAATGATCAAATACAACGCGGTTAAACAGCATTTTGAGCTGTATTATGAACTGGCGTCCGAGTGCTGAGGTTATTTTGGGCGACCTCAATATCGAAGCGGGCGCACGAACTCTACCTCTTTTAATGCGGCTATAATTTACGTGTTTACCGCGCAAATACGAATCATAACATGAAACCAGTATACAAGAATAATTTGACGCCATTCCAAGCAACTAGAAATCGTATTCAAGCAAGCCTGGTAATAGAACTAGTCATTTGCATATCTTCAAATCCGTTAAATGTTCGCGATTTGAATATCTTAAATCTTGTGTATGTTACTGTAATCTATACTGTGTCGTTACTAAGGAGTTATACTAAGTGTGCCAAGTTTGCTCGCTAGCAACAGCGCTGCAATGCAATCCACGTGCATCGAAGGCCGCGGCCGGGCTTGCATCCGTCTGACAACGTAACTAGAATCTCAGATCGCATGGGAATAAAAAACAAAAGGACATGTAATGGGAAAGCGAGAAAAAATGTGAGATCCTGAGATGCGTCAAATTAGCTTTTTACCGGAGTGACGTTGGGGGTTGTCACCGCCCTTTGATCCTGCCGCCTGCGCAAGAGTGCAGGAAACACGTAGCGCAACGGGAATAAGTAATTTAGGAGCGTGGCTTTGTGATGCATACAATTATAATAAAAATGTATTCACTCATTGTGTTAAACAAAAATATTTGTATATTCTCCTCACCGCCATTACAGAAATCTCCAAAAATTACATCTGGCAAAAATGTAAATTGCGTTATTATGTTTATTGTTGTCGAGCATGCCACAAAGGATTCCCCTGCTTCACAAATGCTGTCCAAATGTTCCTCGTGGGAATGACGCAAGGGGCCCGGGTCCTGGTCACGATTCTTGCATCGAGAAAACGTTTCAGTCATTACAGTCAGAGAAAGGGACTCGAACCTCCTTTTGTCCGCGAACTCGTAATTATAGGGATGTGGCTGTCTTGTTCAGAGTTTTTCTCTTCGTCTTTTTGCGAAAGATTGGAGTAAACATTATAGTGAGCGTAGTATTACGTGATCCAGAGATCCAGACGCAACGATAGACGGTGCCTACGCATCTCTACGACACATAAAACATGCTGAAATAGCTTTTGAGTAATTCAGCAAAATTTTGATTGCAGTTTTTGTAACAGGTGGGCGTTCTATGAAAATGAAATAATGCAAGGCAAAAGTTGGATGTTTCTTTCCATGTCGAAAGCGATACCAAAGTCAACGCATGATACAGTTCTTATTAAGGTAAATCGTAATTTTGGGAATTGCCCAGCCGATGAAGTGAAACTGACGAATCAATTTCCCTGTTACAGTATTAGGAGTCGGGACAATAGGGAATATGCACGTAATTTTTTTTTCACTTAATTAAATAAAATGCAGTACTATCAACCCAAGCAAATAATTAAAAGTTAATTTTAACTACTGCTTGTTGCACAAAAAAATATTTAACTCCTACAATTTTCTACGACAGTTCAAACGTCCATGACTGTCCATTGAAGTCATAGCATTTGATGTCACTTCCCTCTATCTGCCTTGTTTCCATCTAATGTTGTAGAATAGTTTTACTATATGGTAAGTGCTTTATTAAAGCATAAATTGCAATAACAATATTATAGTAAAATCTTAGTAAAACTTTAAGAACTTTTCAACTAAAAGTGTTTCTTTGACACGTAGCATTTGACGTCACTACCGGAATCGATGCGTTTTGTGTTTGCGTTCCGATTCAACAAAAACACGCTACATAAAATATTAAATTGTAAAAAAAGTGTTGTATTAGAGAATTAAGAACAAGGCATTTTTAAGAAATAAAAAACATATTGTTTTTCTAGCATATACCCTGTTCTGGACATACTTATTTGTGGATGAGAAGTAACTGTCGCATGAATTTCCCAGAAAACGGTACAAACGTTCATGATTTTCCTCTTGCATACTATAGTATATCCTATAGGATAGGGGGGGCTCGGACGACAAGTCCGGACTTGATCGGACACGTTCGTGCTGTAATCGTGTGTGCTGCGCGCGCGCCGATTTGTCAGGCGTGGGCGGCGCGTCCCGCTCAGAACAGGTTACGCAGCACGGTCCCTCCATCTTATTTTATTCATTTACACCTTAGGGTTGGTGATTAGTTTTCTTGTTATAATGTTGGTATGTATCTAAATATTTTTATATGTGTGGTGATGAATTGATTTGGTTATAAAAAGGTAGAGTTTTAATTCTCAAGGGTGTAATTTATACTTTGTCCTTTTATATTGTATTAATCAATATTAAAACCTGTTTCAAGTTAGATGAACACCAACACACACGAGTTCATAGAATTTTCTAACAAAAACTAATAGGGCTGGTGAACTCAAAAACTAGAATCCTTTGGTTTGATTTTTCACAGCTGCACGGTGCACAGGAAATATATTGTTACAGCAATGGCGAGTCGTTTGTCGGGAGCCGGCAAGTTTGCATTGTGATTACGAACCAGTTCCGAAATATCTAGGCCAAGTGAAAGGCGATTCGATGTCAAAATGGCGTACCTCGGTGCGCATACGACGAGTTTTTGTAATTATACAAATGAGAGATGTAAAATAAAAGTAGTATTCTTGACTTGCTAGTGGTTTTTTACTTTTCAAATTCGAATTTTGTAAATTAAATTTACAGTAGTACCTATGTAACAAAACCTGTATTTGACATTCAAGTAATTACTACAAGAAAGATTTATGAGTTTCAAAAAACAAACAAGATAACTTTGAAACTAAAACAAATCATTTTTTTGTTCGCATCCATATCGATGATTGGAAATCAAAACATCGATATGAGCGTCGCACAGCCCTAGGCAAAGTTCTATTACAACTGGACGTAGCATAAAAAAGGCAACAAAAAGTAACCCTCAGAGCTTATATCTGTATATTTGTATACGTTTGGTGGCTACTGGTTTTGAGCCGACTCCTAAACAAACAAGTGACACTACCTGGTAGCATTGTATCTTCCTCTTAACACTTGTTCTATATTATCTGATATATACTTTATTATTGTTTTGTTAGTTTTTTTGAGCTCACCTTATAGGCTTAAGTCGAGTTGAGAAATTGGCCGCAGTGTCTACTGGAAAGTTAATACCTACATAGAACAAGACATTTTTTTAAAAAGGAACGTGGAATTTTAACCTTTCGTATGTAGTTTAAAGACAATTAAACACATATTTGTGTCTAGTGTAGCTCTACGTTCCGGCACACGAAAGGTTTAATCGAAATATTACACTATAGCGTCAATAGGGAACTTTCTAACTTTGATTTAGGGCCTTATCATATTAGCGGATTGCGAACGTCCTCAAAGCGAAGCGGGCGCGCAACGAATTGGTTACGGACACACAACGAACACGCCGCGCATGCGCAGCGAATTCGTTGCGGACGCGCAACGGGATCGCCGCGAACAGCAAAGTGGACGCCATTTTGTACTGGTACAAATTTGCTACAAACACGCGCCGAAAACGTAACGGATTTGCCACGCGTCCGCGACGTCCTCGCTGCGCAGCCGCGGCGTGTTCGCGACGCATGCGCTGCGCGTCCGCTCCGCTCCGCAGCCGCTTCCAAACCGCTAGTAAGCTATACATTTCCAGTTTATGCTGATCGCGCATTGTATAGGATTTCCGTACAATGCAAGGTCAGCTTATACTGGAAATGTATAGCCGTGTGTACACTTAAAAGTTTTTGTTGTAAACTGATAAGATTTCAGTATCAGATTTATATGGAAACGAGCTTTATACAGCCTGTAACAGAATATAATCATATGGAATACTGTGGTACGGACCATCAAACTGAACAACTTTCTCTATGGGACCACCATCGAAATCGTAAAAAAATAATCAGCTGTCCCATACATTTGGGTCGAGTAGGTATTGAAATTTTGTATAGGACAGCTGATTATTTTTTTACGATTTCGATGGTGGTCCTATAGAGAAAGTGGTTCAGTTTGATGGTCCGTACCACAGTATTCCATATGATTATACCCTTTCTGTTACACGTTGTATAGTATAAATAAGAAAACATAAAATAATACAGCACGGCCAAGGCACCAAGGATTAAGCGCCGTATTTAATGATTAAAAGCTATTTAAAGCGCTAATGAAGTACCTACTGAATTAAATACTAAAACCTAAGTACATTAAAATGTGCGAATTAATACAACATTCATGATATCCGATAGTGTTTAAGTCTGCTTATATTAATGGTTTAATTATTCAAGTCTTTAGCGGGAGATTTATTTAATTTTATTTACATTAATCTGACTTAATGTTGGTTGGCCATTTAGCAACTGGAATAACTAGTGATATTTTGCATCGAAATTAAGGCTTAAGATATTAAGGTTGCAAAACGGGATATTAGGCAATCCAAAATGGTCATCAGAAATGTCACGCACGTATATTTGCAATGCGATGTTGCCATGTCTAAACTAAACAGGAAGCCACTTTGTCGGTTACTCACGAGCTTATTAGTCATAGTCGTATACAGGTTAATTGGATACCCTACTTTTTATATCATGACTGAAAAGCCGTTAGTCCTAAGTCTTTTGATGGGTTAAGTACTTTAATGTTTGTTGGTGGGAAATTAGATGAATATAAGACTCTTTTTGCACAATTTATATACCTAAGTGCAAGGTATCCTGTAAGGTTTTTACTTTTTGGAACCCTCTTGAACGTCTGTGGTTACCAAGGTGTCCAAAAAATGACACCAAAATGTACGATTTTATACAATTAGTGTTTTATTTGTTTTTCGGTGCAAATAAAATACAAGATTTATGCCTTTTATAATTTCGCAACATAAAAAACGAATTGCAAGTAAAACTAACTCGTAAAATGGTATAATTCCAACAACATTTTATTACACCTAACATGATTGCAGCTAGAATTGTCTGGTAATTCTAAGGTAGACTAGTCTGGTTCTGTCTTCAGGTTGCAATTATTCAGATTCGATCTACAAAACAGGATGTCGTAAATATATGGTCAGATTGCAAACAGAATTGGGCTGACGTTTTTGTAGATATGCATGAGAAAATGAACAATTTGTAAAACAATCGGGCGTTTTCCAGTTATTCGGACATTAGCTTGCAGACTGACGACCAAAAGTCATTCAGAGCAATTTGTAAGTAATCTACCAATTAAGAGCACGGTACATACAGATGTATCTTTTGTAACTGTTTACCAAACAATTTAGTTTCTTGCATATTGTTTTGAAAATATGTGGGCATTGCTAACAACAACATGCAAGCTTAAATATTATGTTAACAGAAGTGTTTTAGCACTCTCTAGCGAAGATATTTCTTCACCTTTATAGCTAGAGACATAAAGATAAAATTGCCGTGATGTTTTATAGCCATTTTCCTTAATTGGTTGTCGTGTGAAACTAAGCAATGAAATGAAAACATGGCAACGCGTTTACATAGAAAATAGCGGTGTTAGCGTATGTATGATGTAAAATGTATGAGCTAGAGATGATTGATGGTGGCAATGATAACGTTAGATTGATATAATCTGATGTCAAGTGCTCTCTTCTATCTCTTTGGAGTGTTATTAGAATATTAGTTTTGTTTGACAACAAAATCGAATTTGTTTCAGTTAGCGGCAAACATTTCAGGGGATTTCCCAGTTCTCAGTTTCAAACTAAGGCGAAAAAATCTTTATAAAATTATACTGCTGCATATGAAAGTATTTCAAGTCTAAAACACGATTGGGACATGTCCGACTAACATTAGAAAACGCCAGTGAGCGAGCTACGCGTGCTTGTGAAAGTAAAGAGAACTAGCGAAATGCCATTGTTGCGTTGCGTGTCCAATCGCTCCCCAGTACCCGGAGATAATAGCAGAGGCAGATCTATTCGCAGGGAAAATTGTAGGTGTTGCGTCAGTTCTACCATAAACATAGGTTGTAGATGTAATGTATTATTTATATAGTAAATTGCAAAAAAGATTGTGTTAAAGAGTGGGTTGACCCGACTGAGATTGTTCTTTTCTTCGATAGAGGTTTTAAGTAAGAAAATTGCTCTTGAAAACAAGCAAAATTACTATGTTTTCACGTTTTCCCGTCTATTGTTAATATAAATGTATATTTTTAAATGTCTTTGCAATGAAGTATCCATAAATTATGAAGTTTTTAAACTGACATGGTCACTAACTTTATTATTAACACTAGAAACGGGATATTAACCATGTTTTCCGTTTGTTTTGAGTTCCCGATATTTCGGCGCTATTGCAAGCGCCGCGCCGTGATCACGGATAAACTGAAGTTATTGCAGGTGGGTGTTTATGTGCAGACAAATCGGTCTACCCTCTTTCTTGTTCGTTTTTTGCACTCGGTACCGCTACCACTGTCACTCACAAAATGACTCTAGTGATACCCCACATCATAAATTCAAGACCACACTTTCACACCTTTTCTGGTTTTTTATACAAAAAACAACAAAGAATCCTTGATTAAAATTAACAGACAATAAAAAATTCTTTGTACGTCCGTTTATTTATTTGTCAAACAATCGTGTATGAATACGGAATGACGGACCGCCCTCAAACACGAATGTTGACGCAGTTTTGACGGGTTGTTTGTCAAACTTGTTTGATAATGTGCCGCGTTCCCAGTTCCCAGTGAAATTGACAAAATTATTTGATTATTTATTTAGGGGTTGTGTCGGATTATGATTGTTTATTTATTAAACCTTTAAGATGACGTAGGACGGCATACATTTAGGTGTTAGTTGATAGATTTGTCGTGAGAATTGCATCTGTCATTAGGGTCAAGCGCATTTATTACCTATCAAGAGTTGCAACAAAAAATATGATCATTAAAAATCCTAACGACCACACTGGATATACAATTATTCTAGACGAGAATCCGCAGTGGTCTCAAACCGTAAAATGATGAGATAAATCATGACAAAAATTGCAAACACTTGTGGCATTACGGTGCACGGGCGAAGGTCATCGCTCCGCCATTTTGAATTTATTCATACGAACCCCAGTTTGATGCATTGTGCAAAAGTGGCAATGGCCTGTAGTTTCAGGCTTTGTTTAAGATTTATGATTTATCAAAATTTTAACGATTTACCTATACTTTGCATTTAGAAACCGTATTCCGATCCAAAACATAAATGCGGAACAAAGCAACAGATAGTTTAGTTCCTCAAGTACCAGCTAGTTGCCAGTTGCTACCGATGAGGCATTCCGGTAGCTAAGCCATAATTATTTATGATGCATTCTATAATTAACAACCACTTCAAATTACGGGCTGTCAACGTTCTACGTGTGTTGCTTGTACCGGCGAACAAAGCCATAAAAAGTTGCCTTTTCGTATGGGTTTCACATAAATCAAATAACAAGATTTTCTATAGGTACTACATATAAGATATTTTTTCTAAAAAAACATTTTCAATTAAAAATACACACAATATGATCGCTAATATGTTTATAAACATCGCACTGGCACTTTCTAAACCATTTTATTGCACTGGCAATCCAGAGATTTAAAAACAGAACAAAATAAAAACCAATTCATTGACGTTTCTCTCGGCGGCCATTACGTTTTTTGCAACATATTCTATCGGGAGCGGGTGGATAACCCGGGTACGTTGACTTATGCCCAGACGTGCCCAGCCTGTGCCCAGTGCCCAGGTGTCGTTAGGTAAGCCCACGGACGGACGAGTAAATTGCAGGGAGCCGCGAGTTACTGAAGATATTGCCTCACTATGTGTCATTATGTCGAGATTCTTTTTTTCTTTCGATGGTATTGATTATTGAGAAATGTGTAGGATTATAGCGCATTTTATGATTGATGGGATGGGAAGAGATGCTAATGCTACTTGAGAGCATCTGGGAACTTAGATAGTTAGAAGGATGTACCTACTTGAGATTACGTTGAGGTGTGGAGTAAATCTGGGAAGTAATCACCTTCGAATAACTCTTATTTTAAAAACCTACCTAACCATTATCAGTCTGTTGATACCGTTTTGTTTTATTCGGATGACAGATAAAAAAGAGTGTAATGGAAATGCTAACGTTGCATCACTTTCAAATGAAACTTTTATCTTTCGTGCACTGTGCAACCGATTTATTAATAATGCGTAGATAGAGTAGCACAAAAGATTGGAAAATAATCTTCAAGTCAATGACCGACCCTCCCTTTTTAAAAGGCTGCAGGTTCTATTCAACATTCTTAAGGTGCAATACGAATCGTCCCTCAAAACTACATAAAGGGAGCGTAATCAAAAAATCTTTACAGCAACGTCACTGGGAACTGGGAAATTAAAAAAAATATTTTATTTATTTGTCGATTCCAAAGATGTAACTTCATCCCGACTACTACTGTGCAGGTATGAGCTAAACGATGGGTCCTAATGAATGTTTAATAAAGCGCGCCCCGCGGGGGCGGCGAGTTCAAAGGATGCGCGGGCGCGCGTCGACGATCAAAGCCACCGTTATCGAGTACTCGAGCTATCGACAGATACCGCTCATTTACAGAACATTGCTACTGGGATACGCTTCTTGATTATCGCAGGATTATCTTTGTAGAGCACCGTTTTGAGAGTTTGAAATGCATTTAAGTACAGTTTTGTGAAAATGACGCGACTTGGTCCTTAAAGCACCTTAAGCTTTTAATTTTCCAGATGTGAAGAGTTTCTCTCTAAGAGATCGTAAACAAAACAGAGATATATTCCAACAATGTAAATCTTGCAATGTCTTAAAAGTAACACAAATATAAATTTCGTCTTTTCTGAGACTATTTTTGCTGCAGCCACTGGAATGGATGCACAAACCGCATTCTCAGATTTTATGAGAACATAAACGTAAATCATACTGGGTCGCAGTCGCAGCTCCCGAAACACGCAGCGTAAGACAAAAGCTCTGGATAAAGTACGGAATTTATTATTCTGAAATGTAGTTTGGCTTCCTGAATTGCAACTGAGAAATGCGTCAGCTTTTAACCTGTAATATTAGTTGTTCGACCGATGATTCGGAGTTACAGTATCTGACAAGTATTATCTCCAAAATGGTTCCCATGAACGTTAATATTCAAATGTTCACAGGAGCCGCTCTATAAATCGGCAGCACAATGAGATCGATAATACCTCCAATAAAGACACGTAACGGCCTAAAACGGTAGCTAAGTATCGTAAAAGAACAATGATGCTATTGTCCGTTCTCATTGTCCCGAGATGATTCCTATTGTGGACAACAATCCGAGACAAGTACACGATTCCACGAGCAGCCTAAACATCGGTCGCACAAAGGTAAACACGATACCTTGCATTGTCAGCTATGACCTAAGGTCTACGGAGATGTGTGACCTCTGGACCAACCTCGGTATCTCACATTGTGTGGGACAATGCAATAGAAAGGATGAGATTACGAGGGGTGATGCTGCTAAGTATTACTACAACAATGGCCACAAAGACTGGTGTGTGTTTACCCATGAATATGTGGAGTATAATGCACAATAGCCGGTGCTATAATAAGATGCACACAACAGGTTAACAGCGTATTTTCTCAAGATAAGCATACATGTATAACGAATTCGCGTTTCATGTTAAATCGTGCATATTTGGGGACCGGCCGGTGTAATCCCGTTTTTTAAACGCACTATTTAGATGTTTCTGCTAACTGTAATAGCTGTTTTGTTAAGCAAATTAATGTAATTAACATTTTCGTCGTGATTCAGAAAGTTTATCGTGTACCACGTTACGGTCGTTCGGCCAGACACAATAAACAAAAGGTAATTTGTCGGCTAATTAATAAAACAAAGCTTGTGCTCGTTTTCGTGAGTTCAGCTGTGTAGGAATGAATATTTTTGGTTTCCGAAAATGTTTTTGGGATCTGGGAACTGGGAACAAAGAGTTTTCGAAAGTGCATGTTCGGCTGTTTGGCCATTCGGAGCGTCATTTGGTCGATGAGAGACTATTTGGGCAATCATAATCGGTGTAGTGGCTTAGAAGTCCGGGGCAGGCTGGCGAGCGGCGGGCGCCACATCTGGCCTGGATTAGCTGTGCTGTGGCTCTCACTCGACCTATTGGGTTGCGGTCTCGCGTTACGCACTCGAATTACTAGTTTCCTTGAACTGCAAGTTTCTAACTAGAATGGAAAGTCGTACCTTTCCGTGGAAAGGCCGCTTGACATTGCTTTTAACGTACATATAGTTGATTAGCTATAGTTCGATTGTGATGTGAAGGTGGGAGCGAAGGTTGAGGTTAATGTTTCTATTAGTATTTGGTCACGTTGCAGGAGGGACGTAACAAAAAAATAATAATGTGAGTTGATACAATCGTGTGTCGGGGCGCGCGGACCACCCAAGCCGACCCAATGATCTATTACACTAAAGTGATTCTAAAAAACTGAGTAATCTAATCAAATACGACTTTTTTAAACGTCACGTCACGAAGTTCTAATTACCGTGAGTCATTAATGCAAGCGATTTGTTACGCTTTTAACGATACTATTATATGAGCGCGTAAGTGGAGAATGGGGCTCATAAATTATTTTTAAGTCGTCGATAAAAATTAAAAATGGAAGAAAATAAAAGCATTGCCACGAAGTTTATTTTTTACATTAAATATTATTTTTACGACATTATTATACGAAGCTTGGGTGCGTAAATATATTTTTTTCTTAACGAGCTTTTACGAGCTGACCGGTCGTTCAAAATCGACAAATTCCAAGTTTTAAAACGTGTGAAAGTAAAACATTGAGGGGTGGCTTGACACTGGCTATAAAGGTGTTTAATAATGACCGGCCGGGTCATGTCGTAAAAACGATTGGTCAAGCATTGACGGATCAAACGTAATAATTATGTTCTAAGAAAACTTTGAATATGGGTCACTGGCGTCCTTGGGAAAGGAAATGAAAACTGGACAACGACGGTTGAATTTTATAGCTTTTACTGTATGCAATTTGATGCCTTAAAAATACATAAAACTATGACAAAGTATTTGTGATTTCGAGTAATAAAATAGATGTAAAAGCATACAATGATTTGGTTTTTTTTGTGTACAAATTGAGCAAAACGTGGCTACTTAGTTATGAACGGTAAGCAGTAGGCCAATAAGCAATCAGAACGTGGGTTGCACAGTAATCCATAACGGTGCAGACAGTTGACACAATATGCTATGCATCACAATGAAGTTTCATACCAAAATATTATGTTTTGTTGGCTTGGGTATTAAAGTATTGAAAGATATAACATTATTTACAATCCTCACAGTAACATAAGGGCCTATAGGGCATGCCTATCAAGTAACTATAATAATAAAATAAAAACAGAATTTGCTTGTAATATTTTTCCACTACAATTAACCTGAGTTTAAATTCCGGAGGTGGTGAAACCAGTCCAAAAATATTGACAGCAAAAATAACAACAAACAATATTAACGGAGAGATTGCCATATTCAACCTTTTATAATATGGCCGGTTCAAAATGATTGTTTTCCCTTATTAAATGCAAGTACCCGATATAATTGAGGTGCTGATATTAAAAATATAATGCATATTCTCCGTGGGAATGGGCAATGCATGTGAACTGAACTGACCAGTTTATCGAAACATCTATGCAAATTTTTGTGGATTCGTATCGCACTGTGCCGATAAAACTGGATTTTTAATAAATTATACATAAACTGTGGTGCGGTGATTTTTATTATCTGTGGTTCAAGGGATGTTGGAGGGCTTTTCTTTGATTCAGTCACTTTTTTTTCCAATGAGTAGTTTTTTTTAAATACACAGAATATACGGGCGAGGTCTTTGCCTAGCAGTGACAATACAGGTTGATTAAAAAAAAACAATCTATTGTGTGGTGTGTTTTCAATTTTCTTTTCGTCAACGATGATGATAAATGTTTGGTTTATTGCGATAAATACATATGTAAATTATTTCTAAAGCCTTTATCTAATAGATATGTAATACCTAGCTATTTCTGTTCTGACCGATAAAATCGTGCATTTCCTTTGTCTTTTATCTCAATTATTTAAGCCTCGATATTTATTATTCCCGTTGATTCCTTTTAGCAACCAAATAGCGTTCCCACAAGTAACCACATGCAGTTTCAACGTAACGGGTGTTTCGTTTAGATTTGCATACATTAACGTGCATTCATATATAAACAACGAGGTGCACTTGTAACAATCAAAACAATGTAAACCGAATAAAGACGAGAATAATCATTAACGCCTCGATAGATGTCAACAATTTAAGATAATTAAAGGGTTTCTAAACGCTATATTGTTTTTGAAAATTTGCATAAGATATGTACGTTTTGTAACGTTTTTTGGACCCTTTAGTTGAGACAAAAGGGTCAATTTAACCGGAGGGTGACTTTAAACGAGAGATTAGAATAACCGTCGTCAACCTTTAAAAAAGTTTAAGAAAAAAAAAAAGGAAAATTGCTTTCGTGGAAAATAATACAATTTGTGCAAAAATACGGTCAGTAATTTCTAGTTTATCATGTAAAATAGCTAGCTCACTTAGTAACAATAACAATGCAATAAGTATTACAATGCGTGGAATCCAAGGCTGGGCTTATCGCTACTGCGTGTAGAACCATATTAATCATGTTATCGCTTTTAGATAGCTTTATGAACATTTAAAGTGACTACATAGTACATAGTTGTTGAATAATTTATGGGATATTACACAATTTGTAACATAATAATGCAAGACCGTAATTAGCTCATTTTCTAGCTGGTAATTATTTTTTGAAGTTCAGTTATTCGTTGCATATAAATTCGTAATTTTCTCGAGTGTTTTTTAATCGGTGGCTATTAAGAATCTAATATATTATGTTTCAGGTTGTATATCGGAACAATATGGCAGTTCCATTTTGATACGCTCCAGCAAAATAAAACAATACAAACGTAATCAAACAAAGACAAAATCGAGAGTCACCGGAGCGTAACTTGTAGTGGTTCACACGAAACAAAATCACCGAAAAATCTCTCAACCCCGAATTGGGGGGAGGAACGTTTAATTAGAATAGGCAAATGAATACTAAATGTGTATGGGAAACGATTTGGCTCTCAATGACAGTGTTTTGTTTATTCAAATTGCCGGTTGCTTTCCGAAAACCGTTCGTTAAATTTTTGGGGGAGCCGGGCGGTCGAGCCGTTTCATATTTTGTCAATTGTTTGAAAATTTAACTTTTTTCGTCACGTATTTGTCCATCTTCAACTTATTAGGGGTCTTAATAAACTAAAAACTAATGAAATAACATTCTATGAACTCTAACATATGCGAAGCACAAAAACATGCGAAACTTCTAAATTGCTTCACGAAACTGACAGACCGGCCATTTGTTTTCTATTCTAACATGGGGAAACGTCTGTACAAGCTCACTGAAACTGTCACTACAATAATTTTCCTTTAGGGAAACGCAGTGCTCTACTAGACAAAGACGCAAACAAAACACTATTAGCATATGTTCGCATGCGCGTACGCACAGACATGATCCGTGTAAATCAGGGCTGCCATTGAAAATTATGTTTTTGTTTCGTGATGATTCTCACGGTTTTTTTGATGAAAATATGTTTAGAAATTGATACTATGAAACTCGTGTGTACTTGAAAAGGAGTTTTACTTGGATGATTCTTGAATATCTTGCCATTTTCAATGATTTCTACGACTTTTAAGCAATTTTCTTTTGATATATTTTTTAATGCACATCAAAAAACTTATCACCCGTCAATTTATTTACATCATATAAATATTTTGTACATCAAAATTACTGATTGCACATCAAATTTGCCAGAGCGTACAAACAAAATAACAAAATATTTTTGCAACATGTTTTCATTGTAAAAAAGGCATTGAGGCATGGACAACATAGGATGCAAGGTTTTTGTGGCACCCCGACTCGGACAGGTTAGGTTCGAAGGGGATGGCGGGGTCTAGTGAGCGAACTAAGAGCCCGTCATCCACTTCGTATTAGATTAATTTAAACCCTGCAGACCGAAATAAGAGCCCCGCGCAGCGAGGTTACGTCGACTCTGTTTCACTTAGGTATATAAATTGCCTTTAGCGTTAATAAATAGAAGCTTTGTTAAAAAAAAATGAATAACAATATTATATTGTATTTTTGATTAGCACGGGACTTTTATTTTTCTTTGTAAGTTTAAGTAAATTTTCTTTCTTTCTTTCAAATTACACTAGGAAATGCTTCTTAAAATGTAAATGTACAACGTTTTTCTTTATCTACGCCAATCATAAGTGCTGGCCCAGTTTAAAAAAAAATGCATATTAATCAGTTGATAAGCTAACATTCAGCCCTGCTCCTTAAACTAAGTTTACACAAGCATAACAACGCCACTTTGTGCAACTCAAACGTTCCGTTAACAGATAACCGATGCATATTTACATTTTCAGATTAACAAAAGTGAACGTAAGTTTATTAGATTCGGTGCATCTGTATCAATATTGATGTTGTCAAAATGTTTATCCTTATTTACTTAAAAAACGAATAAATTGTTGCATTCTCTAAAACCGTTACATGTTCTAGATTTTTTGTTAAGTTTAAAACTAGGTTTCGCATGAATTTGCTAAGAGATGTTAGATAGTGCCTACAGAGTTTCTGAACGTGTTTTTTATCACATCTGTGTAACTCTTAGGCCCATTAAAAACAAACAAGGGAAAATTAAAAAAAAAACCTCATAATTCAAATCGGCATTCGAACAAAGCGGTTGCTAATTCTATACCCAAAGATTAGGACCAAGTTTCTTTTGTATACTTCCAAGTCGTATTACAATATAAGACATGGTCTTTGTGCATTGTTCGCTATTGTGCGAGGGGTCTTCACAAAGGGCTGGTCTTTGACCCCTTGCCCCAATTACGTGCTCGACTCTTGCGCAAGTTGATAGTATATCAGTTGATAGCGTTGTAAATAATGCGTAAGGACCAGACAGTATGTCTGCGTGAGTGTTGATTTCGCAAATTATCTACAAATGTTGATTACTCGGTTTATTATGAGGATGTTCCGAGTTGTTTGTATGGGGTATTAATGTTTTCTATTTGGTTTTTGGTCTGATTACCAGTCTCCCAACCAAGGGGTGTCGTGATACTACTACCTAACTGAGTTGTGGTGGTCAGATACGCAGCCGCTTCATGTAAAATACTCTGACCTCAACATAATTGGGAGAAGCGACTGATGATGATTTTGGGTGTCTGGTCCTGTATTCTTCACTATGGTCATCGATCTAGACAATCAAATGATCCCTGGCATAAACGTGTTAAGTTCTTTGTTTACCTTTTTGATATCATTTGAATGTATGTACGCGTCACTAATCGCGGATTCATTATTACGGACATTCGATACTTGACCAGCAATGTAACCGATAACCCGCATTATTCATTCTAATTTTAGTTATAATTTTCAATGCAAATATACTTTGGTACGAAAAACAAAGCAGTTACATAAGATACAGTGCGTTCAAATTCTAATAAGAACCAAGTCCTGCCAGGGTTGCGGGACTGTTCGAAAGAGATACCGCGGCCGTGGAACACAAAGGGCAGAAGAAGGAACATGACAAAAGGGCGTATACTTCTAGCATTTATTTACAGTACGTTCAAATTCTAATAAGAACCAAGGGCATATATTTCTACCAAAGGTCGTTTTCCACATGGCCGTGACGAAGCCGAACTTAGACAAAAGACGTAGAGTACACCGTACAACGTTATAAAACACATCTTTGTCGGTGTATCGTAAAAGACGCGTGTTGTTTACAAAATTCCTGTATACAATCTTAATTTTGATTTTGACCTACCGCAAGGCAAGGAATATGTAGAAAAACGTTGTTTCGGTTCATTTGCTTTCTGATATGCGGGATAGTGTATCATTGTTCTCTGTTTGTCAACATATTAGCGCGGCTGTATAATTTGACGTGTCTGCTGTGATAGTGTTTTATTTGTATCTGTTCTGTTTAACAAAACAATCAAGTCCGTATCGTACGTTTGTGCATCATTTGCGTCAGATAAAGCCAGTAGGGTGTCCAAATTGTTCATCGAAACAACTATATAATCATTTCCAAAGACTAGGCGCCAATTATTTTCAGATTAACCATTTCTGTATACTAAAAAAACATGTAACAGAAAAGCTTAGTCATTGTAATTTTCGCGCCTTATTCTCGACCCTAATCTAGCCCAAAGCAATCCATCATTCTGCCTATTATAAACTCAATTAAATCTCATTTGCATAACCTTTGCCGGACTAGAGTCTCCCCATGCTCTCGTCTTAGAGATGTCACCACCTTTGTTCAGCGGTAACCTACTCCTATTCAAAAGGGACAACTTAGCGACAAAGCAACGTTTGACCCTCAATGGATGAGAAAAGCATTATTTGTGTATTTTTAAGCAATAAACAGTGCATTTTATGCGATTGTGAGCTGTTTTTTTATTTAAATCAGAATGGCTGAATGCACATTGTCCGTTGCGTGAGCTCGTGGACTGCAGTGCGCAGGTACCGTTGATGCATAATCATTAAAAATTATCGAGTCGAGAGAGAGTAAGTCAGCTTTGGTCTCAACTATTGCATGGGAATTACGCGCCGATCGCGCTTGGCGGGAAAAGTGACATTCGCGAGTGACAGGTGACGGATAACAATGACAGTTGCAACTTTTTAATTTATGATATCAATGAATTAATTTATTCTGCTTCTTGTTATTTTTGTGCGAATAAAA
Organism: Eugnorisma glareosa; assembly: GCA_947578425.1. Lineage (NCBI taxonomy): Eukaryota > Metazoa > Arthropoda > Insecta > Lepidoptera > Noctuidae > Eugnorisma > Eugnorisma glareosa. The sequence goes on along the minus strand of OX387960.1, from coordinate 7,809,933 downwards.
ATAGCGTTGCATTTTTTGAACTCATTAATTTTCTTTTATGGGGTTTGACAAATAAAAGGTTGGTCCATTTTTTAAGACTCACAATGACGAACGTGTCGCGACGTCGGGAATCTGAATAAAAGAGCGAGGTTAATCCTCGAGTGATGCCTAATCCTTTTAAGGAACGCCTGAATGCATTGTGTGTCGTTTGTAAAGACGCGAGGCAAAAACGAGGACATAAAAATTCATTTAGAAGTTTGGTTGAATGACGACCTATAGACGCACAGGTATGTGTACTATACTTGTTATGGATACAGCATGTCAAAGAAAAATAAACTTCTTTTGATATTCCATATGCATCACTTCAAACTATGTAGCGTATACTAAACTAAACAATAACAAAACGCATCAAGATTCAGGATTAGACGCACACACCCACACACACAAAAAAAAAGGATAACAAACAGTAATACAATAATTTTCATTCCTTTTCTGTGCGTACGCGCATCCTATCTGTTGCACTCGCGCATGTGGTGCTATCCCGCTCGCTCACCCCGGTCGTTGACCTCACATCTCCGACGAGATTGCATCTAGTGGCCATACCATACAGCTTCCCCCAGATAGACGCAGCACAATTTCTGGCCAATTAAAAGATACATTTTTAATACGGCTGCTGTATTGGGCCAGATTTTTATTGTTTAACAATGTTTTACTTCTAAAGCTACTTGCGAAACATTAGATTAAGTTTGACCCAGTTACCGGTACTGTATTTCAGATAAGAAAAAAAATTCTACGCAATTTTTCCGGCGTCGCGTGCGCGCTCCGATACTGATAATCCTGGACGCGGTAAAGCGTGGCACGCTGACCGTTGGCTCGTTCCAAACTAAATTTGAATCCAGCACCAACAAAAACTACAAGCCGTGTAGTAGTTTATTTATGACATAGTACAAAATCTCCAACAAGACGAGCGCAGTTTTTTGTATCCCACTAAACCCGTGATGAAAAAACCAAAACAATTTTTTGTCGAATCCAAAATCGTTTTACGAGCGCCCTCGAATAGTAAGCAAGCGAGACGGGGGATATGGTTCATCTCTTTCCTTCTCTGGAGTGGAAAGAAACTGACACTTTGGTTAATAAGTCTTTTGTAAGGTTTCTTAGAACACGTTGCGTTGGCGTGATCGCCCCCCATCTAATAAGACACCTCGATAAAGACGCTCGTAATTGCGCTTCGTAGAACTAAGACAAAGTAAGCGCATTTGACTTTTGATCGTTAATTGACTCTGGACGTAATAACGAAATGGAAAAGACAATAGAATCAGTTCCATTACCTAATTGCATCATCAATGGATGCTCTCCGCTCAACAGAGAGAGCAATGGAAACGGAAACATCGATGTATTCGTGTGCGTCGCGTTTCATGAATTACGATTACGTAATGGATTTTTAATCATGGCAAATTAAATAATGAAATGTCCATTTGATTGCGTACCATGACTTCAAACGACGTGCCACGTAATAGACAATGATATTGCAAGACCCCGCACCATAAAGTCCGTCTGCAAGTAATGACTCCTATTCGATATAATTCCTGAATCATTCAATTTAAAATACATTACTGCTGCAGGCTATAAAAACAAAGCAAATGAACAATCACTACCACTTAATAAAAACATTCGCCGCACAGAAAATGGCCTATTTGCTTTCACTTGCTCATAGTTAAATGTTGCACAAGTTTTTTTTAAAAGCTGATTTATAGATGGCAATGTTGGGAAAGGTCAGATTCTGGACCAAACATTTTTTCAACTCGATTTTTCTTGTTCTTTTATTTCAAACAACAGAAAACAAATGCCTCAAGGCAAAGTCATTAGAACATTTTTTCGTGCTCCTGGGCATAATGTCTAAAAGATTACATAATGGCAGTTACCACAAGGAGAAATTCTTATCATGTCATGGGATTTTTAAATGAGGTTAGTGGAACAAAAAATAATCATAAATGCCCTTCATAGTAATGGTAACCCACTTGTCTGGGAATGCGATAGCCCTTGAACTTATTTATCAGGCTACTTTGAACAGAAATAGAATGTATGTGGGACAAAAATCCTTTTAAGTGACACTTTATCGGTTTAAAGATTCGCACTTATGGTTTTTAGGGTAAAAAAAGTTCGTACAAACTTTTCTGGTGCGTGTGTGTGTGTGTTGCCATCTAAGAGGTTCAAAACTAATCGAGTCGAAACACATAAAGAACACACTTGACCCAAAAATTATGCTTTTCAAACAAGCCCTCACGACTTTTTCTTTTACACACTGCTGTGTTTAGACAGCCGAAAGAAACAAAAACCCACTAAGTAGACCCGTAGAAAAACGTGGTAGTCATAATGGTTACACCTTAAATTGGTAGTGCAAACTGAGAAATACTTAGTAGCTGTTCAGTTAAAGATAGATGTTGATCGACAAATAACAAAATGCTCTAAATGATCCATTTTTGACGTCTATTGGGATAGGCCGCCGCCGTCGATGGTAGGAAAAATTCTCAGGATACGTCATGTCAGAAGAATTTTAGTTTGTTTTTTTCCCAATCACCTTCAATATAGCCCACAGTGTCGGTCAAAATCGTACGAAAGAAAACTCTTAAGCCTCTGGATAAAATTGAATGTTTGGGTCGACATTAACTTTTCATACAAATTACAAGATTTCTACGTCCCGAATTGAAATTATAGTGATAGCGATGATTATTTTATTGCCCGTCATTTATTCAAATTGATCAAATTACGTTGGAATTTACGTTCAATGGAGATTGTAGTGGTTTTAGACCGATTTGAAGAAATTATAGAGGGGTTGGGAATAGAATTAGAATATTGTGGTCTATGCGGCTTTGCCATACGATTTTCCAACAAATGCGGCGAGGCATTTTTTGTCCTAATAGTTCCAAATGATCTAATTTGAGGTTTGTTTCCCTCGGCCTCTCATTTTTTCCTTTATTAGGACAAGCTCAGATTTTCGGCCCTCCCGCAATGTCTCCCACCGTAACTATTTTAATAGCATCTCTCATAAGATACATACCAATCTGGAATAGTATCATTACCATAAATTCGGGTCGCTTACCTGAAAACAAAACGTTCCATTTATTAAAAACTTATAAATTGTGACCATATCATAAATTGTAACGATCGTAAAGGCAATTATTGTCTATGCTTTTATTTGAAACGTTGGCTTTTGAGCAATTATCCTTAGGACAGAATGACCGCTTATTAAAATAATAGTTCAGTGGTTGTGGGACGGACTGGACGCAATCAAGACTAGCTTGATTTCTAATCCAGTTTTGTGGGCGCGTGGTGGGGTGGGGACAGAATAGTTAGATCGTGTGATGTTTCTCAGAGTTGGGCCATTAATTTCTACTGTTTTATAGGCAAAATAGAATTTGTTTCTGACTAAATAATTAGTTTTGTTTCCGACAAGGATTTATGAGGGCGAGGTGGAGTTTGCAGAATGCAGATTCGAGCCGGTGAATAAATTCCTGAGGCCTTTAATCGAAAAACAAATGAATTGAGAATTCCACTCAGTAAAGAATAAAAACAATCAGTTTTTATCGCTTTAAATAAACAGAAAAAAAACGTTCTATGCGATGCAATTATCAGTCAATACAATTTTATTACATTGCACTTGGTTAGTCATACAACCAAAGCACTCTCGACATCAATTTGTAGAGCAAAACAAAAGAGATTTTATGATGCATCGCTAGCCGACTAGTGAAAGACGCCGTAATAATTTACATTGACGTTTTTACAGTTTCGGCACGGGTTGTTTATTACGACAAAAAGGCTGTTAAGACAATGTCAGGACGGGGCTCAAGATGAAGAAAAACATAATCTTGTCTTTGGTTTTTATTGCGTGTCCTCATCTATCAAACGTCGAGTGTTTAATGACTAGTTTTTTTAATGAGGTTTAAGGATATTTTTGCGTTTTTCTTTTGTTTGGCTAATTATAGCTGGATAAAATCTGGATTGAAGACTAAGAATGCTTCGAAATCAGACTTTATTTTGTTGTGAAATGTAAATGTTGCATGTGTATTACGAAATGACATGATATTAAAACATAGTAAAACCATCTATCGTAGCGATGAAATCTAATTGACGCAAAATTATGTAATTATCCTACCACCGAGATTAGTAACACGCTAGACATACAGACGCTACATGTTTATGAGACATTACACAATTATTTTCAGGAAGGCAGCATGAAATCGTTAGTAATATTAAAGTCTAATTATTTCAGTGCAGGAAATGAAATTCGTTGATTATTTTATTAGTGGACATTTTCTCGGATAGTTAATTGTGCCACTGTGCGGTAATTAGCCTGAATTCCGCATAGTCACGTAATTGGATATGGCAACACAAGAGTTGTGCCATCTGTCATTATTTCTCTCCTAACTCTTCCGTATTTTATAAACTTCTCTCTAATCTAGAAAAGGCAAGCGCATGGTAACAATAATACTAAAATAATTTATAAATGTGCATTACCTGTACATTTTATTGGGAATTCCTTGTAATAATATATTCAATAAAATACAAATTATTCGTTTTATATTACTATTTTGTTCACTTAACGCGCCGACAGTTAATTAATTAAAAACAGAAAACTTAATATAGCGATAAATTAACGTGGTAGGTGGACGCATAAGTGATAATAAATTGCTAGTTGAATTCTAGGCACAACATTTATCAAGCAACTGTACGGTATTCATTTAGTCATACTATCATTAACCTCTACGGCGTAAACAATTACTTATTCACGATAGTTTAGCGTATAAACAAAAGACTAGCAGACTAGGAAATCGTAAATACGATGTCCTCGTGTAAATTATTAGTTTTTTGGATAATTATTACGTTGGCAACACCGTGTAACGGGTTCAATAGTTACTCATTGATGCGACCCAGAATGAAGCTTGAAAAATCTGGGTGTACCAAAAAATACAAAACATTTTTCGTGGATTACAACACCAATAAATTCTTTTAACACCTCATTCCGTTAACTTTTTAAATAGACGTTTTATTATAGTAACAGAAAAAAAACGAGCACATAAATTTTGCCCCCACTATCTTGGCGCAATGACCACTGGGTATATTTTGGTATACAGCAATTTTGCGCGAAATTATCTAAGAAAATTGCAGTGCCGTATTTTTTCACGGCGAATTTGAAGAGGTTGAATAACCTTTTCGGGCCGCGTCCTCAAAAGCTTTGGTATTATTTCTATCTCCTTCACACTTACTACGCCTGAGTGCGACGAACTTTGATTGTTTGTAAACTCATCTATTGTATACACATTTCCATAAAGTTTAGAATGGTAGATCAGTTCAGGAAATTAACAAGTTTCTATAATGATAAGATCGAAAAATAAATTCATTTGTTTTATGAAAATTAATATTTTTTTTAGAAACGGTAATAAAGCTTAATATTAATAATTTTACAAACAATTATCAAATATATTATTCAAAATCATGAAGCAAAATTGAAACACTGAATAATTTAATTACTTGCATTACTTGCCGGAACCGTTTTTCAGCCACAAAAAACGTGGGACTTGGTTCATAAAAACGATCGTTACTATATTAATATCAACAACATTATTACACACTTTATTGCAACAATATTGAAAAGTAGCACTTTTCGATATCGTTATCGGAACCCGACAAACACACGTGCGTATGAGTGGTATTTTCACAGCAGAATAAATTAAAAATACCACACATTATTTGATACTAGAGTAATTACATAGCAGCAAAATTAAATGATAATTATTGTGAACTGTTGTAATACGCGTATACTGTGAAAAACTTAGTTCATTCAACTCACGCCTACAGTTTTAGGGTGTAACTAGCGTTCCAAATTGTTTTCTGAGGTTACGGACTTGTAGAGCTGCGCTTTAAAGTGGCGCATATTTTCATCTTAACAAACTTCTACATTTTTGTCTATGATTTATAATTTTGAGCGTTGCTTTTTTGCGTTTTATTTGAGTAAAGTAATGACTGACATTACGCTACGAATAAAAGACAATTTAGTATATAAATAAATCGTTTGTTTACGAAATTCAGCCGTAAAAAATACATTCAAAAGAATAATGTCCATCTGTTTTTTTTGTGCAGCACAAGTGCTGTAATTTATTTAAAACGACACAACAAGACAATTGAACGAGCGTCAAAATAAAATCGTAACAAATTGTTGATCAAAACAATCATTTTGTTTGTTGACAGTGTGCGTACAGACCACTATTTGAATTTAGAATGAGGCTTCGCGAAAGGAGTTACTGCTGTCATAGTACCGTTAATTTGAGCTACCGCGGTCGTGAAGTTTAGGCAGTGGACACACAAAGCGTTTGTACGCAATCCGTAGAAATGTCGTCATGAGTTTCGTAACAAAATATTTACACACGGAATTTATTTTGAACGTATAGTTGTTGATATCTATTGTCCCTATCAATGAGCTTTGTTTGTTAACTTTCTCTCTGTTGTTTATTAATCAAACGGAAATGAATGTACGAATTATGAATGCCATGGTTGCTCAGTGGAGTTGGAATCTGGCCAGTTATTTTTATCTGAAGTTTTGAAGTGAGAAAGTTGTGTTTTAATTTTACGGCTGCTTTCATACCTATACAGTTTTTTATTTGTGCGGTGTTTTATATTAAATAAAATTGAGGGACGCTTGATACTTTTTTTTTAGATTATAATTCGGAATCACCCAGTGAAACCGAGGCTTTGTCTTAGCAACTTCAGTAGTCAATATCTATTCACCACGCCGAAATGTATCCGTACGAACTAGGATGTGTATGTGTGAGTGTTGTTATGGTACGTTCAATAACACCGTGGCGTCGGGTCAACGACCTCAATGCGCCGGCGCCGCCTCAGACACAGGGATGCGGAAAGTTGGTGTTTCGCGAATCTAACGCAGCCTTTATTGTTTGCATGAAAATGTATGTTTAATTACAATTGATGTCAATGCCCCCAATTTAGACCGCGATATGTACCACTAGCTAGCTCTATTTTGATGAATTTTTATGTCTTTTTTTCGCTAGTTATATGACATTGTATGCAAATTAATTAACCTATCGTGTCTGATGGGATATTATCGATTTACCTTTGGTGCGTTTTGTGATGTATGTGTCTTTTTTATTTGACTTGGGGCTCGGATATAAGATTATGGAAACGAGTTTGCCAAATCTTACAGTTATTGATTTAAGCAGCTAACTTAAAATTATTTGTGATTGGCTGATAATCGATGGTTTTATCTGCAACGTAATAAATGAACCACACCCTTGACCCTTGTTAAGATCTTAACAGAATTAATCAACGATGAAAACAAATTTACTTTATGATTTCTGCAGAGTTCCTACTACCAACTCTCTAAGTGCAACAAGTCTTAAAAAGTAATCAATAAGGAGTGGTTAGAAATCTATAGATTGTCGCACTCGTGCTACAATCACTGCTTCGTTTGTCATGGTCAATGGTAGATTGGTAGCACCGTTATTAATGATGTAAGGTCGAAGCGAGAACCCTTTATGGCCTCTCTAACGGCACCTTGCCTCGGCTCGCGTAGTCTAGTTTGTAGGTACCTATGTACTTTGTGTTCCTTTTTTGCCGTGCTTGTGATTTTAGCCAGTTTTACGGTGTCTTTTCAATAGGGTCAAAGACACTTTTTTGGGTGGATTTGTGAGTAAACAAACGATTTTGTTAGTTATTTTGAGGTAGGATACCTTTTCGTTTCTTTTGAGCCTTACGTGGCGTGGGAAAAGTCTAGGCTACTTCAAGCAAAACGGAACCCTTAAAGGAACACTTTGTTGTCCGTCTGTCTGTCTGTCAACAAGACCCTTTTTCTCAGGAATGCGTGGCGGTATCAAGCTGAAGTTAATACCAAATACTCAGGTCTGCTACCCCTTGAAGCAAGGAAAAAATCAAACTTGTAAGTCAACGCGATCAAAAGATATGACTGTTTATGTCGCATATTATGCCATTTCACAAGGGAATCAAAACCACGAATCATGAAATTTGGCAAAAAGCAAGGCCTTACAGCACAAATAAAGGAAAAAATACAAAAACGTTGAAAATTAAAGGGTGTCCCCATACATACATAGTTGACGCCAATTAAGATATTTTTTTTTAGGTAATGCTACGGAACCCTTCGTGCGCGACCGCGACTCGCACTTTGCTGTTTTTTTTTTGTTTCATAGAAATATTCATAGGCTGTAGCAAATGTAGGTAGGTACATGACATTTTTCTTTACGTATATTTAGTTAGTAACATAACATAACGCCTGTAATCTCTGAAGGTTTAGGCAGAGGTGTACCTCATAGTAGGTACACCCACATTTCAAACTCACGTTTTAGTCCCATATAATAAGGGGCGAGCTTATTGCCATCAATCGGACACAAGTCCTGTCTTCGTGGCTCCTACTGAGAAATTCATGATGGGAAAACCCAATAACACTATGCCCGACCTGGGAATCAAACCCACCTCATGCTCAGCAGTCACGCTTGCGACCACTAGACCAACGAGCCAGTGAGGATATTTGTTAGTATTTTAGTTATATCTCTGAATAACCTTTTTAACACTTTCTGAAAACTTGGCACCAGTAATCGTGACAGTAGTTGAAACAATGAATGTCGTGACGAATCTAAACGAGGCTTAATCTTACTTGCGATTATGCTAAGTCGATATTAGAAATGTAAATTAATTATTTTTAGCTCTTGTAATCAGCCAATGTGATTATGATTACATAGCAAACTTCGTAGTATTTTTTTTATAATTTAGATTTGATTTATTTTTCCTATTGTTGGTTCATTTTAAAAACAGTATTACTCAGAAAATTGTGATAAAATCCAAATTGCAAGGCGTAATTTAATATCGAATATAACAATAGAATTTCTAAGTTTAGTTTCAAGCTGTCATCAAGATTTCAACGGTCAACGACAACATTGTATGTCAATCAAACTCCTTTATGCAGTCCAATCATATCGCCTAATTATCATAAATATTCATTTTTATTACAAAGTACGGTTCACACACAATTAGCTGCATTATTCCATTCAATACACGCTCGCCATGAAAATACAAACAAATCTAAAATTCAAATTGTAACTCTATATCAGTAATAAAGTATTCTTAACTTTGACAATGGCGTGAAATATGAAATTTTTCATTTCAACAATACAATGTTATCATTGTAGTGGCTTCTGGGATGAAGATTTTTTGAAAGGATTCTTTCGGATTTGGAGATACGTCTTAAGAAATGGTCGTTATCAATCAAGTGTCAGTATTATTTAAAAATTGTGTCACGGACAGACGGACAGTTGAAAGAGTTAGTTATGCGACCTATTGTAAGCCACTCCAAGGTCATGTTTACTTAACGTTTTAAGTATGTTTGAGTTCGTATACGTAACAATACATAGAACGGAAATTATGATCGTTTAGTTTCGTAATTTTCCGTGTTTTTATCTGTTTTCCGCTTTATAATTAAAGTGTTTTGTTGGTGTTGTTTGTGTGACCCAGTCTTTATTACGCAGTAAGCGCTATGTTTTGTCAACAAACACATTTTTTAAATGCGTCCTCTTTTTTTTTTTTAAGAAAAAACGGTACAGCCAACGGCCTCCAAAACTTATCAAATAAAAGGTGTGAACACTCGAAAACCATTACTATTTATTCAGATGTACTCTCGAAGAAATAATTATGACGAATTAACATTTCAATTTAAAATTAACATAGATTCTTTTCATGGGCCATCCATCACACCAAGGGAATCTGATGGATGTCCTCTTTAAAGGACATTTGTGACACTTGAACTATTGAGAAGAATAAAGTCTTGATCTGTGAAAAGAATTAATGGAATCGAATTGTGTATGGAGTTGAAAGTTCACACGTGTACCTTTACCTACGGTGTCAACAGAGGGGTGACCCTTGGTTCGTTTTTGACCCGAACTTTGGGACTTATTGAAAAAACACCCTCCTACGCTTTGTGAAATCGTTTCCTATTCATAGACACGTCTCCTTAAGTTCTTATACAAATAGGTTAGAGCAAACACTTTGAAAATTCAAGAGCTTGTCGATATTGAAGAGCAGTTTGTTTGGTTTGTTCGGAATTAGTCGTGTGGACCTGGCTTAGGGATGCCAGTGCATCTCATTTGCTTGAGTTTGTGATAGACAAATACGTTGGGAGAAATTGTCAACGTTCTCGTATGGTGAGGTCGATAACCTGGATGAGTAATCGTTGTTTATATACTATGCAATCGCAGAAGCTAGAATATTAAACGTATAAACATTACTTGACGCTTTTTTTCTCATGGCGCATGGAGCCTGAATATTGAACTTAAATTTTTAATTAAAACATCGGAGAAGTTCAGTTTCAATTTATTACGTGTCAGTGTTAACCCCAATACTTTCAAATCTTCATTATTAAAGAGATCACGCCTCCCAACAATACTTCCCCTTTAAAAACATTAAAATGTAAGACGAATGGATCTGTCTAATCCAACCACGTTTCGAGTGCCCTTTAGAAATCAGTGAAAATAAATGTGTTTCAGTCCGTTGATTCATTTCCCTTGGGTCATTGTCGTCAAGGCGTGATTATTCCCTTGTGTCCTTCGACAATCGACCATATTTGATTTGCATAATGATTTGTACCACCTGGACATCAAAGATCGATGTTCTGATTTTGAATTTGTTTTGATTGTGATTTGTAACTGAACAAGGTTCATCATAGGTGAGGTGACGATTCTATTTTTAAACTTATTCTGTTATATTATGTGTTCCAGTTGTTGTTGTACTTTTTGTGACCATAGAGTTTATCCAACATGCATTCTCTTTAGAAACGATTTGCTGAGTCTATAGTGAAATATGGTCTCTTTCTGCCATGAAACTAACTGAATATGGGTCTAGAAGTCATTGTTCTAATATAAAATAGGATCTTACAAAGTAATTTACGCTCACATTCCATGATTTCAAGGTACAGTTCCCATACATTTTCCCACATAAACAAAGTTATGATGCCAGCTCGTCTAGCCGTGAGTATGAATGTTATCGAATTGGTCCAAGGCCACATCGCTTATCTGCCCACTTGTGCCGTATAATGTTTCCTGATTTGATACCTTGATAACATACTTACTAATTTCATAATTCAGTACAGAAATTTGTATGAATGTGGTGCTTGTGCGTGGAAAGAGATTAAAATCGTTACAGATTTTAGTTTGATTTAGATTGAATTCGGGTATTGCAATAGTAAACTGTAGCGTAGTACAGTAACCTAACTGTTCTGAGAAGTATGAGCATCTTCCATATTTATTTTTAACACTAAGTAACTCTCAAATACTACTCTCCCTTTCAACCACGATCTGTCCTCATCAGTCATCTGTTACTACAACACCATTCATAATGAATGGAAAAAAGAAACCAAAAACAAAAGAAATTGACACTTGTTTATGGGAGAATAGTTCAAGCGATGTCATTATGACATCCCTTAATGTGTTTCACTCATGTTTTCGTCCTTGGATAGTTGCTTTCCCACGGCTGGTCGTTTACTATACTTCCGTAAGTTGCATGTTGCCACAAGTGTCCTTAAGTTTACACAACGTGTTACTTACCCGACTACGAGTATTTGTATAGTCAATAGTAGGACGTTCAGTTGTGGCTACGCTATGCTAACGACAAACCGTTTTACAATTTTAATTTTATGTGTATTTAAACTTTTTCTTAATTACTTTACTATTGAACCGTAACATATGGGCCTGGGAGGTAACAAAAGCCGTTACATTTAATCAAAATATGCATTGGAAACCCTGCAGCTGTTATCTGCGCGGGCGCGCACTGCGGAACATTACTGTTTTTATTTAAATTCGGACTGCACAACGACCTTTTAGTGTCCAAAACAAAAGAAGACTTGAAACAAAATAAAACATAAAAGAGTTCACATTCAAAAAGTACGAACATGTTCGTGTTCGCGACTTTAAAAAAAAAGTCACCGAGTATTTTTAATCGCGTTGCATTATTCTTCCGAGACAGCTGTCAGACGGAAAAAAAATCGAACATTCCTAAATTGAAATTGACGCGTTCCATTTAAAACAATAATGGAGCGTTGTACTAAATTGAAAATAATGAAATCAATTGAGAAACTTTGTTCGCGAATTGCAATTTGTTACTCTTCTTTTTCATGGAATTGTGATCAATTAAATTATGTTTAATTAATATGTATTCATAAAATGCGGAAACATAATTTGGTTTATACAGGATAAAACTCGATTGATTATAAATTATTATCATTATTCTAAGTATTTATAAGGGACTCAAAGAAAAAAAATAGATCGCAATACACGCTAAGGTCATATTCACACGGGGTTAAAAAGCAGTAATTATTTATTGATCCGGCGCAAAATAGAAACTCGTGTGATCAAAAAAATCCCCCTTCATTCATTTGTTTTAACGGATACGTATTCCTGTGCATCTGTAGAGGGTAGTTCGTTCACATGCATAGCTTGAAATTAATTTATTACTAAATACTATACTGATGAACAAAATAATAATCTATGAAAGGAATAATGGCGTTATTAATTAATACAATATTTCCTCTTGTCTATCCGAAAATAAAAGAAATATATCACAAAAAAAAAGAAAAAAAAATCTGCACGCGAAAGTATTGAATGCGATTCACACAATCATAATTTAATTAATGTTGTATTTTAATGTCTATAAATTCACAATGCGATGTTTAATTGAAAATAGGACGGTTTTTCTGATCTTATTCAATGTTTTTACCATTAGAAGCAACAAAGAGAACATAATTTACGGAATTAATTATGGTCAATCCTAACTGTCAGTATACCGTAACGGTAGCCCATCGATTTGTTTTCCCATAACCGTATGGGAAAACGTTTAACAAGGGTGATTTATCGATAGTATCAATTATATCTACCCTGCAGTATTGGAGCCCTTCCCGATAGTGACTAAAACGTCCATGGGAACCAAGGTTGACTGACCGCTTAGAGCTTCAAGGGCTTTATATCTGGTCTGTTCTCACTTCAGTTTAATTGATTATATCTTAGTAATAGAATTGACGGACTGTGTGAAGGATGGCCATGGCTAGAAAGGAGGTGACTGCAGAGATGACGAGGGAATTACCTATGGATGAAGACATGCTGCGCCGACCGCAAATAAATTAGGATAAGGGCTCCTGCACGATGATGATCATAGTAACAGTCATTAGGAATTCGTCATTATCGAAAAACATATTCAAGTTTCTTCAACAAAAATAACAGTCGAAAACCGATTACAGCTACACAAAAGCCTATCAAAAAAGTGAATCTTTGCATCACAACAGGAAATCACAGTCGCATTACATAACCCATTCCATACTTGCAAGTTCTTGCTAGATAATACTAAGAATACTAACTTAAACGCAGTGGTTTCACACGTTCAACAAAACCTAGGTTTTATGCATTCTGTTGCATGCATTCGCGTAAAACAAAGCGTCTTGCTTTCATCAACCCACCGATATACATGTAGTAGCAAGATATTATGATTGTGAAAGTTTGGATATTTGTTGTTTAATCATGCGTAAAGCGGCTTACGGGATTTTGAAGAATTTTAGCACAGAGATAGAATCTTTACTTTATTGTCATCACGGTACATGAAGTACCGCAGGATGCTAGTGAAAACACAGACACACGGAAAAACCAGATATACAAAATGTTCTCGTCATCCTTATAATTTCAGTAGAAAGGAAAAGTCGAATGCTACTTTCGCTTTTAGGGACCAGGAATGATTCTTACATTTTACGGTCAAGCGAGATTCCCATGGAGAAATCCTCAAAGTCCGTCGAGCGGAACAGGGCAGATTTATCAGCTGTTTTTATAAGGCGACCATTTTTTAATTCACGTAATTGCTAAGGGGTGGTAATGACCAACGTGAGAAGGTGATTTTTCGTCAAAGGTATGACATCGTTTTGTTGCAGTAAAACTTTTTTTTTGGGTTTTTGTAAAGTGACTAGAATCAGAAGTTTGCTGCATGCGAATAAAACTGTTTGCAAAACGCTATTTATAAACCATGAGGTAAATAGGAAATATATAGGGGACATACCAGTTTAAACGAAACCTCTGATTTACGGAAAATAATCGCTTCAATTATATGCGGTTTGAAAAGGACATCGCTGGTTTGTAATGCAGGAATACCTAACAACATGTAATAAATCATGATTTTCCTTCATAAGTGTCAGTTAGATTACTGGTAACAAAGCAGGGTTTTATAAATTATATTTTATCAAATTTTGTAATGCTTTACAGTCCATTAAAATGTATTATTTTACTAATATCAAATATTTTACAGATTATAATAAGCAGTGTCTTTAAAAAAATCCTAACACGCGCGTATTTTTTGCACTGCAATAAATCTTTTCATAATGAGATGAGTCGACATCACAAGTGTTGCCATGTGTAAAAATTTTACGTTTTCGACTGTAACAAAAAAATAATGGCGGTTAGCTGGCGGATTGTGATGCTATCGTGGCTCACTGCAATTAGAAAGTATGCCGAGAAGTTATTTCGTTTAACTGTACTTTTTTCGCATGAAGACCTTTCACAGTCACTTTACTAGACGTTGAAGACTTTTGTGTCGCGGTATTCATTTCTAGACAATAAATAAACGTAAGTGCAGTTCAGTGTCTAATAAAAAAAATACGAACAATTAATTTCCATTTTTGTTAAGAAGCAACGGTACTAACTTTAGTACTAAAACGCTATTAGACTATGTATTTAATAGCCAGTAGGTGTAAACCTGCCATTATAACGGAGCCAAGCCAAATGAAGCTGACTCAAACAACAATTCATACCACCAAAAATAGCTACAAAACTAATTAAGATTGTAACAATAAATAGAAAAACCACACAACTAGATGTCGCAATCATAGTGTTTTCTGTCCTTGATCCAAATTCTATTTGCTTGATTAGCCATATGCGTAGAGTACAGGAGCTCCATAATGAAATAGAGGGTCAGTCATGTTGCCCGAATGAGGCCGAACGAACGAGCTGAATAGATTTAATTGATTTGATGGAAATAGGTGCCTATTATAATTTAATATTGCAAGATTGTAAACCCGGTGTGGTCAGAGCAAAAAAATCAGAGGTCATGAGGAGTTTCTGGATGGCTGACACCATCAGAAAAATTCATTTTTTAAAAAGTCATTTTTTTATCTCCAGTGCAGAATAGTCGTTACGCGCATTGAACCATATCTTACATGGCGTTTCCTTAGGGTCGGTGGGCACTGGCAACGTGAGAACTATAACGTACTCCTGCGCATTAGTCTCGTGTCGCTGACTTGACCAATTACATTTCTGCATTAACAAGTGCAAGGAATGGGCGCGACCCAGTCGTATGGTCAAGTGTACAAGTTATTTAATTGCAGGCCAGAGGTGATTAACTGTGTTGCCACGTTATTACATGAAGTGGTCAGCCTTCGTTGTTCAATTTTCTTAAATAGGATTTATGAAATACTGTGTGGTATTTAAAATTTAATCTGCTCTTATCATGCTACACATGAGAGCAGTATTTTATCGCGTGATCGAATACTGCATGTCCTCAATTCAAACGACTACTCCCAATAAATGTAATAACGATCTCCCTAACATATGTTAATTGGATACAAAGCTACTCAATTTACAAAAACAAAATTGCATGCTGTAACGCTATCCTGTAACGATCTGTTTCACCAGATGATGCCGCCGGTCATTTGCCAGGGGATATGCGTTTGCGCAGGGGGTGCGAACGCGGGGGTTGCGCGCAGATGCCGTGAACTATCCGCGACCGTTATTCCCCCTATCTGTTGAAATTTTGAAATTCGAACACGTGTGTTGACAACTTTTTTTTATCACCCGCATGGTAAGGTTTTCGCAATCGTTTTTAGTTCCGAAATGTTGTTTTTTTTTTTTGGGTTACGATGTAGGACAATTTAGATAGTGTAGGTAATTTGATAGTTTAAAAGCGCGTTTATTCGTTTAATCAATTATAAGCAGTTAATAGTTACACTGACCGAAAAACGCTTGTAATTAAACTAATCGTTACTATGAGCAGCGAAATAGACGATCCAAACACTAAAATCGCCATATTTCTCCATCAAATTATTATTTGTCCGCAAGTTACACCAAGGGAAAGTGTCAGTTAAAAAATCAATATAACCGTTACGGAGTCAGTGTCCGCGAGGGTGCGACACAAAGGGCGGTGTGCAGCGCACGCGCCGACGTTATTGCACCGCCATTATGACAATCACAACACAATGCAGATTTATTCTGTGCTGTTTGCAGGGGTGACACTGCGATTAATTAAAACTCATTAATTGAATTTTCAGTGCAGTTTATCAAAGGTTGTTGGTAAGGAGAAATGGAGTGTAGATTATAGTTTTTTTATTGTAATTCTGATTTCATTATGAATGCATTGTCTGCTCAAGCATTCAGAGTTATATTTCATCAGAGTAAATACATAGTACCTACTACCTAGAAAAAATAATAACACGCATGTTGCAGTAAAACTAAAAATATTTACCAATTTAATTTAAATAATACAATTTGGTGATTTATAATAGCACTATTGTAAAGGGTTAAGAAATAACGGAAATAAATAATCCTTCTATGAAAAGAACGTCTTGACCGGATGCAACATTTGAAGAAACCCTATACAGTTGCAACTATTTCTAACGTTGCATGGTGAAGCATACAATTATTATGGGATCCCCGCAGCTACGTCCACTTACTTTCCCATAAACCAAAACATATCAGAGTTCAACGACACAACCAGGTTGTAATTATGAAAGGGAAGTAAGAAATTGGGTGACCCGGTCCCCTAGGACCCCTACTAAGTATGTACGGTTGGTCAGTTTCAGACAATAAAAATTCATAACGTTTGAACGTTAGAGAACTCTTAGAAACCTCTTACATGCACATCTGGTGAAATCTAATAATGTACTACAAATCGGGTCACGAATGTTTGAGAAAGTTGTCAAATATACGATGCGGGAAACCGGGACGCGATGAGATTTTGAACATCCTAGGTAATAGTAAAAATATTATTATGATTCACATTTAATTTTTAATGCAGGTATAGAGAAAAAATGTCTAAGGACACAATTTTTTAATTTTAAGACCGAAATATAATTATTTTTTGCCGCTTTTATGCTAAGGGATAACAATAATAGTTTTTATGTTACACCGTTTGAGTGAGCTACCGATTACAGAGTTAACAGGTACATTGTTAAGCTGTACGGCTACTAGACGAACAAAAACTACAAGCGATTGCCTATTCAGGTTCTTTTGTGTTGAGGTTTTAAGTTTGTATTGTTGTCTAAGAAAAAACAGCACAAGCCTCAAATCAAACAATGAATGGGTAACAGGCACGAATTACGCATAAATGGAGAGTTTAGTTTAGCAATATGATGAGCCAAAATACAATACACTTTGCCTTAAGATTGAACTAAGCGAAAGGATTTATTTTTGTTTCGGCCAACTCGACGTGTTATTTTATATTTCCCGCCGAAAATGAAAAACAAAAATAAAGTTTACGTTGAACATAGTGAGACAGTAAAAATAAAATTGACACTTGATAATATAACAAGCTGAGTATTTAAATTAAGTCACCACAAAATCAGTTAATAACTTCGATCGAATATAAAGGCCGCCATTTTGCAATCAGTGAGTGAGTGAGTGAGCGTGTGTGCGCATGCGTGGATGGATAGTGAGTTGACGCGCCACGCGAGCGCGTCACCACGTGTGGGTGCGACAAGGATACCGTTTACTATACTTACAAACGTAAGCTATAGATTATGTGTATTGCATGTCGTCGCTACGCTCGCTCGGTGTGAACGAGAAAATCTTGAACGTCAGTTCAGGAGACTTTCCCTTCACAGATGGTTAAAGAAAATAGGCAAGATTGTAATTGAACGAATTCCTACTTTCATCGTAACATTTTAGGGTTTGTAGTATGTACCTATCTGACATAATTTAAATTGGTGGCATGATTTTAAGTGTGTTGTGTTATTATGATAATAAAAGTGGCAGCGCTGTTTAAAAGTACTTAACATTATCTATGTAAGTGTAACATCATGCATTATGTATTTGTGTGACCTAATTGATAATTAGATATAAATTATGTAAGTACATAGAAGAGAGGTAACGATTCAAAACAGCGGTAATGCTTAGCGTATTTTGGTTAACACTACGTATACATTCACTAAACTAAAATTAATAAACTTCTTTATTTATAAAACATACACACAAGAATTCGGTGACACTGTTGTGATGTCAACAAACTAAATTAGTTAGGTATTCAGATGACCTATTTTGAGGACTTTCGCTGAAGGTTAGAAGCTATTATTGTACCCGAACGACGTAACGGTAATGTAATGTGTTACCTACTGTAAATATTGACATGACATCAAAACCGATTTGCTTGAGTCATAATATATAATAATAATGTTTTGTACAATGGCCACATAATAAAATGAGATTACGGCGATACGGTCAATAGAACAATTACATCAAAATACCTTTAACTTATACAGGATTTGTGTTTTCAAATTGTTTATCGGTAAATAAATAGCCATGATGATACGCATTTTTTCTTAGATAAAATAGACTAGATAAAATTGTATTTTCGATCGTGGCATCAAACTATTGTTTACAATTTGTATCCACACATGTGTAATCTAAAATGGGACAAGTGTGGGAGGCTCGCCAGGCTACGTATTAACACTGAGCACTGTATCAAAACAAACGAATCTAGGTCAGTATTCGTGCTTGCCTGCTAATTTAGACTGCCGTTACTTTGGCTTTGTTTTTTCTCCTTTTCATCACACGAGTCCAAACCGTGGTCTCGTATAACAAGAGAAGAAAAACGATTTAATAAGTACTCAAACATATTTTTTATCAAACGACCCCTTCAATTAGTAAAAAAGTCCATTAGAAATCTACTAAGGCGTCTTAATTTTTAATTATGAGGCTGCAAATTATTTAATGGCAGCTTAGCCAGACCCCTTATGAAGCTTTTCGCACCTTGGACGGATAAGTTTTTGCACGTGTCTCTTTAGAATTCTTTTGATGTCCAATTATAAGGGTGCCACCACAAAAGGGTTTCTAAGATATCGTATTAAGATTGAGGCAAAGGCGTAAATGTTAATTTTAGTTTTATTGTATCGTTAATGGGTTACACGTTTTTTTCATCTCCCGCTTGGAAGTCGTAAAATTTCGGCGTAGTAACTGACATCACCACACAACTCGCAATTGAAGGATCTAAAACATCATTTTTTAATATCTCGAGTCAAAGGTCGATTCTGGCATCATTAGAGGCTTATCAATAAAATAATAATGCTGTAGCAAAGCACTAAGTAGGTGGTATTAAAGTGGACGTTTTTAATAAGAGTAAAACGATACAGTGTATTTTGTTCCAGGTGTTATGAGCGCTCAATTAGTGTCCTGTAGCAAATTGTGATCCATATTCAGTTACAAAACGAACTCGATGCCATACGGAGTGACATTATTATTCAGCAGTTCTTATTATGGTATTATATAAACTAGACATTATTAAAACTTCAGTAGTAAGGACATGGTAACTTTACAAGTGTACTTTTGCTGATAGAATTTGTGAAGGCGTTTTTTTCTTTCTTTTTGTAATAGCAATGTTGTTTTATATGTTACGTGTTTTTGCAAATAAAATGTTACATATCTTTTTACAACTTCTGGAATTCCATGAACAACAGTTGATTAAAAAAAAACGATGCAGCTTATTATTCAATTTTTCTAATTTTCTATTGGTCTTAGTGGAAACGTTAATGGCAATGATTTTTTTTTAATACGTCTTGGATAACATTGTTTGTCCTACACATTATTTAAACATTAATAATTGTACAAGACACTAAATGATCATGTTAAGTCTGTAGTTATATTATGCATGCCACACCATTTATAATAGTCTATTGATCCTATAACTTTGAAGCTCTTTGTATCTTAATGATGCGTTTAATTGTTTGTACATGAGATTTACATTACGTAAACACAGACAAGGTTAAAAATGCAATTTGCTAATGAAGTTTGAGTTTAACAAACATAATTAATTTTAATTAGCGCCAAGAACATACAGTTAATTTATTTATTGAAAGTAGGTAGGTATTTCATTTTAATTCGTCGTATTTATTTACGGTTTTATTATGTTGGGTAAGCCTAAATAAGCTAGACAGATACTTATGTATTTTAAAAATTTGGAATTAGTTATTTTCAAAGTGGGTAATAATCACTACCTAGGATGTATAAACAAAACGAAATATAAATCTATTATCTAGATATTTCTGAAAACGCCGCAATCAAAACAAATGTCCGCAACACAACAAACATTTTGAACTGCACATGGAAACAAGCGAGCACTGCCTATAAATAAAATAACAGTGTCGAATCAAAGTGACCTAGGTTCGTTATCTTTGCGTCATGAGATAAACAACTTTAGGCACTCGAATTCTCTCAGAAAACCTCATCAATTGCAATTGCACTGATAATAGCGTGTTTACTGTGTAATTACTTTACTTACAAACGATTAATTGCACAATTGCTTGAGACATTTTGATAACGAAAAATGGAGCTTCAATTTTGAATAAAATAGGTAAGTACTTTATTTAGCACTAGCGACCCGCCCCGGCTTCGCACGGGTGCAATGTAATACATATTAACCTTCCTCTTGAATCACTCTATATAATAAAGTTTAGTTTTAAAGATCTACGCGGGATGCGACTTTGTTTTATACTATGTTAGTGAAGTCAATTCAGCGTCTAATAGGCATTTGCAATACGAGTAGATCTATGAATGCACTCGTGACTAGTCTTCAATGAGTAGGCCCGTACAACTCGCGTTTCACTACATGAATGCACTTTATGTTGACATTTTTAGCGTAAATATTTTGTTTATGCTCGTTTACGCAACGTGAAATAGAACGCAAGTTTATAACCTTGTCTGTCAAATGTCAACAATACGAAAGATACCTGTTACATCTAATAATTATTGAATAAAACTTACCTGTTATTCTTTTCTGTGTCTTGCTGTTCTCAGGACTGGAAACTTGGACTTTAGCCTCCTGCGTTGGTGTGCTCGTTGCAGGAGTTGTGATCGTGATCGGTGACCTTCTCAAAGCAGCGGGAATCGTAGACGCGGGAACAAGTTGCCAAGCGAATCTCTGCGATGTAGGCAGCGGTTTCTCATTGGCAAAGTCAAAACCCCATCTCTGGCTGTCCAATTCCAATTGGCGAGCCAACTCTCTCTCAACAAATCTTCTGTTTTCCTCTCGGTCTGTGCAGCCGAACAAGTTTCTTCTGACGCCTTCTAGCGCGGTGACGCCTCGCACGCGCATGGACCTCGTGTCCAACACCGTGGTGGCCTGCAGACCCGGCGCCCTCACACTCAACGTCGACATCTCTTCAACAGAGTCCGAACAGCGAAACACAGCGCACTTCACAGATAGCATCCGCGCCGTATCCACCTAGCGCAAACAAGGTCAGTATTCAGTAATAGCACGCGATACAATTGTATTGATTTAACAAGCGTATAAGTGTTTGGTTCATCACGCACCAATAAGAATTCGTATTGTGAGTTTACTGTGTGTAAACAAGTCGTGAGTGACGCGACGAGGAACGTGACGTAATACGTCCGCACGGTAAAAGTACGTACGCCGACTGGCGGCGCGCGCGGCGGCAGGAGGCGAAGGCGACGGCGTGGCGCAACACGACGGCGAACACGAGAAACCACAGCGCAAGCGACTCATTTTAGTTAATCTTTTCACCGCCGCGTGGCGCTAGCACTGCGTTCGGTCAAGTGATGTGATTGTGGTGCGCGTCTCCCTATTTCATTTACCCATATTGAAAAAATAAAAGTACCTATGCGACAAATTCTTTGTTTTAACTACTGATATTTTCTGTTAGTTTTTTAACATGAAATAACTATGATCATTTATTTGACTTGCTAGGCGCGTAAAATTTTTGGAGGTATTTATTTTCATCAACATTCCATTTTATTAAAACTATGGGCCATCAATATGAATTTTCTTGCTTTTTGATTTGTTGTTTTTTTTTTTTTTAACTTCGATAAAATAATAAGTATTTAATATCATTAATATCCTATAAATTAATTCTATTTGTATATAAATAGAAATATAAATAATAGAGTAGTGTAAAAAAATACTTATCTCAATTTGATTTCATATTTTTAAGATAATAATGAAACTTTCCGTCTAAGTAATTTAAGACTGCATATTTGTTGATGTATTGCCTAGGTAGTAGAAATAATAACATTTTTGCTTTTATCATATTTATTTAATTATAAGGTATGTGTACAACTTTTAATTTACGTCTTTGAAATATTATGTGATTTATAATACTTATTTTGTACAAAATTCCCTGAATTATGGGTACAAAAATATTATTGTGGCAACACTGCGGACCGACTTGTTTACGAAGAACGAAGACGTGTCTAGTTACCTACGTGTGCAGCATAAATTCATACTGCTTATCAAAAGTATAGCCGTCTCTGTCGCACGCGCATTAGTGCGCCTCACCATAAAAAGGACAGAAAATGTATTAATAGCACAGAGCATCGCCGCCATTTTGCCGAAACACGACTGACTAGATTTTTGTGTTGGACTGTTGGTACGATTTACCTAGACACACAAACTAAAACAAGGTTACTAATATGTTAGTAATAAAAAACAAATAAATAAAATAAAGATTAAAAGTATTATGTAATAACATGAATCGGAATGTTAACGATAAGTAAAATTCGCTTTCACAACTAAATAATGGCAATAAATTGCGAAATATTTTGACGTATCGTTAAAAACTAAGTGACATAACGAATAATTTTGAAAAATTCACATTGTGTGAACCAAAATTATGATTAAGTACTCACCTATGAGTATTTATTTATTGTTTCACGGAAAATTCTTCGATTTGCGGACGGGATTCATTCACTGCACTGCCGCCGTACTAATTTTCGAGATATGACAATGACGCGATGGCGAGAGCGCGGGCTCGACGCCGATTGGTTGAAAATGGCGGCCATTTGTCTCATTGGCTTAGAGGATTTTAGGCGCCAAATTTCGGTTGGTCGAGACGCCGGATGGCGGGAAATAAATGAAGCACTTTCCGGTGCGCGTGAGTTTTGTTACGGAAAATTGTGTTTGCCGCGTTTAGCTTCCGTCTGTTTCACGCGAACAATTAAAAGAGCGACGGCTTTTCTTCGATTCGGAGGGTTGTTTACATAAATACGACTTTGTTTTGAAAGGATAGTACTGTACCAAAGGTTTTCGTGCCTTTTCAAGATATTACCTTTCGATATTTAACGTTTTCATTCAGTTGTTATATAGATTATTTCGCGAGTTATACTTGAAAAGTATGTGATTAGCGATATTATTTTGTTTACTAAGATTTAATTATAATAAATAAAGCTCGCTATGTAATAAAAATAAATAAAATAGTTTTATGGAAAAAAGTTGTTAATGTTTATCCACAAGAAAATAAATGAAGGTGTTTTTAATTTTGATGAAGAATATTAATAAAATTCAAGTTTCGATGTAGATTTCTATGTTTATACAGTAGTTATTTATTTTACAAAAGCTTACTCTCCCGAGAAGCGTTAGTGACTTATTGACCTATTTATAACGGAAATCAGTGGCGTTCGTTTGCGGTGAACACAAAAACTGTTTCCGTTCGAAACAGATGTTCTGTTAATGTTTTTCTAATAAACACAAAATGTCTACTTTCCCTGCAGGTGCATTTAAAAATAGAATACAAGGGAGCAGTTAAAATCTTTTAGGACCGTTATGATGGGCTTGCCTCATTTAATTGTCATGTAACTTACTGTAATCTTATTGGAAAATAATAATTGAGGTTGATATTTTAAGACCTTTGACATGATAGGTGTTAGTATATATCACTGTTTTATGGGTTAACTGGTATTTGTTTATTATCATTTTGAATAGTCGTTTCAGGATTTACAGCTCTATGGTTTAAAAAATATAAGTTGTGTTTTCAAGCTTAAATGAAAACGAATTAAGTAGGTAGAATTGATTTGAACCATTTGTTGAACAATATGTTTTTGTTTATACTTTGACGTTGAAGATTTCGCATCGCAGCTGCTCCATGTAAAATTACTGGTATGCAGGTGCTGCTTCAGTGCATTCTTTTATAATGTAGGTCGTCTGGGACTTAAATGGAGAAAGGCTAGGCAGATGATAGGTTGACGGATTTGTAGGTACTTTTATTTTAGTAATGGACGACATTATAAACTGTTCTTTTGATTTTATCTTATTTCTTATATTCGCATTTATTCCGATAGGTGTCTATCGGAATAAAAGCGAATAAAAGAACATTTTCTATGAATCGTGCCGCCATTAAAACATGCATACGAGGGTAAATAAAAGGCGCAAATGCTTACATTTACATAACCGTATAACCTTCAGACTAATATCGCCATCTGCGCTTGCGCTGTTCTAATTGGCGGCCATTTTCACGAAGTGGGTAGGTATTTTGTTTGTTTGGTTGGTTGTTGTAGAGAAATCCAGTAGTTATTGCATGTTTTTGTTTTTAGGAGGACTTAATAATAATTTTTATTTGCATTTTTTGCGCTTTTACTGGATAAAATATTTGTATTAGATAGGTATTGGATTTGAGAGTGGATTTTGGGAAAATGTTTATGAAATATTGCAATAAGTAAAAATGGAAGCTCCAGGGCAGCCCGCGACATTCAAATTTTCTTACGATTTTTGTAATTTGCAGGCATAGCTATTTCAGTATTTCATGAAAAAGTCATTCAATGGGGTTATACAGGGTGTAACAAGACCCTTCACGAAGCCGTCAACCAAGCATTCTGTACATCAAACTAAGTAACTTTACACAAAAATTATTGCTGGAAAACTGGAAACGACTTTTTTTTTTGAGGTGAAAATTCACGTTTTTCGGAAGGACTCAATATAACGCACACAAAACATTGTGCTGATGGATGGATTGAATAGTACGGGGGTCGTGGAGGTGTTTACAATAAAAATCTTACGTTAAAAACATGTACTTAAAGAAAAAACTTGTGAAAAAGATGGAACTTTGACCCCCAATATCTCCGTAACTAGAAGGTTCCCAGGTATGCTCTAAAACAAAAAAAAAATCGCAATGACGGGGAGAACAAGTACCTTTCGGCTTCGTTAAGGGTCTCGTTACACCGTTTATGAATTTAGAGGGTTGTATTGATGATTTTAATGATTATAATTCTGTACGTGTTACTTGCGCGAATCATATTTTTATCAACATACAACCTGACACTGACTTGCAAATTGCTACAGAACGCAAGAAAATTTGAATTTCGCGGGGTATCCTACCTACTAACCCGCACTGGACCTGTTACAGGCCCATCTAGCAAACAGACCGCCTTTTTTGCTAGATTATGGCCAAGTCCTTCTCAGAAAAAGTTCTCTGTCCCAGCAGTGGGAACGTTAAGTACAAGGATAATTATTGTTTGGTAGTTACTGGAATGTTGCAATGTTTTTATAACACATTTGCTCGTAAAGGGTCTCTTATTTCACCAATTTCAATATCGTATTGTATCTCATTACGGACTTGTGCGGTAATGTAATGTAAAACGCACGGTTTATCAAGATGTTCCGTCTAAAACGAATGGTATTTTTTTTAATCTTAGCAAAGAGTTTTTATGTCAGAAAAGTGGTCAACATTTTATGAATAAAATTAACTTTGGGAGATAAAATAAAATAAATAAACATTTAATTCTATAATTTAATGAATGTAAAACAATACAACATATGAACGAATGCCTTCAAAATTACATAAGCATGTCAAATAACAAAATTCACAAAAAAATCACAAAAAAAAAAGAGAAAACCTTACGTCACTAAACGCTCATAGTTGTTCCTGGCGCAAAGGAGCCCATGACACTTGCAGCGTTTCCGCGCTGAATTGCCAGGGCTAGACTTTGCACCAGGAACGAACTAGAGCGTTTAATTTAATTAATTTTGACAATAAATTACAACCGTTTATCTGTTACAAAAACACAAAAATATTAATTTACTTTATTAGTAATACTGGCTGTTTTTTGTGACTTTGCCTTAAAAAGAAGCGCTGTTGTGCGCGCATCGCAAATTTGTGAACAAGTAAAAATTATTCCACTCGCTTTTTCTTTTCGCTGTATTGTTTTTATTTGAAAATATCGTCAAGTAATGATGAATGTATTCATTCGACACTGCCAGAAGTCTCAGCGACAGTTTTATTTATTTCCTCGCAAATATGTTATAAAACGTCGTATGACATACGTGCGCTTTGATATTCGCAGCCTCTGCTTTCTTGTAGCCCTAGCCTACGGCTCGGGCTAGCAATATCGCCTCTGCTGTATTTTTCAACTTACTTTTTTAACTTTCTATTTCAAGGAGTAAATCTTATTGATTTTACCAAATAAATAACCTCCATTTTTTGAACGCTTTATTGTTTGTACTTAATTGGTTTTATAAAGGCACAAAGCGAATCTAATTGTCAAAACGCGGGAAACAAAGCTGACGTAGGTGTACCTTTACATTTTTGTAAACCAGTAGGTAGGTATTCGGCAAGCGATTGAAGATTGTAGGTATCTAGAATCTAGACGATTATAGCACAATATAAATATCTGTGTTTATAGGTACTCAGGACTTGTAGACGATCACTGTTAACAAAAATACAAAAAGCTTCTTCAGATTCAATTCCGCTGCAGGTATGGTTACCAGCTTCCTATCTGCGCAAAGTCGGGCCGGTCCGGAGTTATCGACTTCGGGAATTTCTTTTAGAAAATAATCTAATGAACACCCAAAAATAATTAGAAGTAAAGTGCCCATTCTCTTCCTGCTGAAACCCGCCCGACGTTATAAATAAAAGTAGAATTTGATATCTATAAAGATCTTAATTTTAGGAATATTATCATCTGCCTAGCCTTTTCCCAGTTATTATGGTCGGCTTCCAGTCTTTCAGGATTTAGCTGAATACCAGTATTTTACATGGAGCGACTGCCTATCTGTAATCTTAGGAATATAATGGGTAACTACTTACATACAAGGATTTATTATCCCGGTTGCCCTTCTGAAGGGTAATTTTCCGACTTCCATGCGGGCAAAGCCGCAATAATAGTTTTTAGGATTAAACAAATCGTAAGGGGAAAACCGTGGACAACAATTTACATTTATTCAAATCAGAAGATAAAATAGAATAAAAAAATTGATCGGATCGAATGCGACAAAGCGAAGACCTCAGTCCCAGCAGTGGTATCATAATTAGCTGTGGAATACCCCATGGATTAGTTACCTATAGGTGCTCGTAGTTTCATGTAGGTAATCGAGGTGAGACGAGCGTATTGCGTACAGGTATCCAACTGCGGGTAACTGAAGATAAAGTAATAGGAAGGCATTATTGCGTTGTGCTCTGATTTGTTCGATTGCTTTGAGGTCGCAGTACGGTTGCGTACTCGCAGTCTCGCTCAGTTCTGTCTCATTTATCGTCAATGGCATTTTATTGACGTTGAGAGGTTTATTTAATAAGATCGTAGACTGAAGAAATGAAAATGACTGAGCTGACTAAGCCACAACGATGGTTGGACAAAATTTAAGCCACCGCTACGAGAACAAGATGGATAATATTGCAAAAAAAATTGTGTGAGTCTATCTGGCAGGTCCCAACAAGATTTGTCAACAGATGATACATAAAGACATTATTTTGGACCTACAGATTTGTTTTTTTTTTTGCTATGGAAACCATCGCGAGGATTATGAATAAGTAGGTACAGTACAATCATGGCCAGTTCCTTTTTTAATTAGAAAAGGCCTTGCCGTTAAAACTTTTCTTTTTCTTTTTTGGCAACTGAGCCGATGTCGGTTGTTCTGCCAGTGACAGTGTGTACCTACAACTTTTATTAGCATGAATACTGAGAGACATGGCTTTAGAAATGACATTGACAGTTGACTGTTCGTAATAATCAGTGGTGAAGATTTGTGAAAATATTTTAGATAAGACGAGATAACGCCCTTATGTCCGATTTGGCCAGTGTGTCAATTTTACTTTAAACGTTTTTTCTCGAATGGAATTTCAAAGTTAATGCATGGTCAGTACCTATTTACATCAGTGGTCTATTAATAGACAATCCATTGTAAACCTGCACCCATTACTTTTAAGCACCAAAAAACACTTATATTCGTTTAAATGTACATTTCTTGCACGTGGCTGTTACACTTTGGGATCCTTGTAAGGCATCGATAAGAAACCGTAAGGTAGGGAAGCTCCTTGCTGTCAGGATTCCTCTGTCACACCCCCATTGAAAAAAGTGACGTTTGCCATATGGCCGGGACACTCAGTGGAGGAAGCTGATGGCTTAAACAAGTAAGAGTATATCCGTTGTTTTACGTTTGTTTGTTATGTCTGTTTTCATATAAAACATATTTTACATAGTTAATAATCAATACGTATTTTCGTACGTTCTGGCCACTTTGGCCTTGAAAACACTATTCGGAGGCAAAGACTAGGCATTTTTAAATTTCGAACACCGTCTTCTTTCACGCAAAATATTGAAGGAATATTTGAATTTTGAAAAAAGGAGGTGGTTGCTGAGATGACGAGTAGTAGAGAAGTATGGAAAAACAAGACATGCTGCGCCGACCCCACATAAATTGGGATAAAGACAGGAGAATGATGATGATAAGGATTCTAATTTATGCTATGGGTATGGCTATGGAGTTTTCTTTTTTCAAAACTTCTAAGACAGGTATAATTTTCCAAAATTACATTTTCAACGTGACAAATTATTATTGTTTTGTTTCAGTGGTAAGAGAATACAAAAATACTGGCAATACATTTGACTTTGGGCGCATGAAGCGAGGGGTAATTACTAACAGCAAAAGTTATTTGAATGGTAATAATAAATATTGTAGGTAGGTAGGTAATTCAGTTTCGCTTTTTAGTCTCAAGGTCATCTTCATGCTACGATGATCAAGCAATTAAATCATACAATAGGTATTGGATACATATAAATAGGATTTGCCATAGTTTTATTAACCTAAATAGATTTACGCTCGAGTCTAGCGCTAGCAAAAAATACTAGGTATAATGGCGAGAATAGCGAGCCTGAAAGTCTGTCATTTATTAGTTAGCAAACGTTATTTTTTCAAGATTTCCCGCGCTCGCTTGCCAGCCATGAAAAATGATTCCTGAATAAAAAGCAAATGTTTCACTTTGAAGTACAATTATTTTGACAGTTCTTTGTTTGAATAAATTCTTCTCTTCTGTCACAGTGATATTGTTTTTCTTTCTTTAATTACCTAATTAATTATTTACCTATCTGATGGACCCCTCTTGTGAACTTGCAATTATTAATCAATATTAAAACATTCTCTTTTGAAATATGTATGTAACAGAAACACGGATCGTCCAGATGTTCCAAATGTAATTTTATGAAACGCCTTGACGAGCTTATGAGATTTTTAATCGATGTTTTGTAATCGAGAATGCGTATCAATACTCTCAATCGATACGGTAATCTGTGTGTAAGGTACGAGTGTTGATTCGAAAATGTTTATTGATACTTATTTTAATGTGTGAAGGCAGTGTTTAATTGAATGATAATGATCAAAATTGGTTGTGTTTTGTCAATGATCTTTGTTTTTTTGTTGATTTTTAACTTATTGTAGCTCTTCAATGCAGAACCAATAGCGTCTTTATAGTAAAAAAAACGATTTTTGAGATAATACCAAAGTAATGTACCTAAATAATTTCGAAAAATTATAGGCAGGTAATATCGATTACAAAAAAGTGGTACATACTTACTAACATACCTATTGTCTTCTGTTTTCTCCGGGATCCAAATTCTTTATTCTTGAATAATTTTAACTATCCTTGCCAGACTTACTCAAATTGAAGCCATATTGCACAAATTCAAACATCCTTCCTTTCTGTCGGTAACCTCATATGCTTGGGGTGTCACATGATTACTCAAAGTCCATGAACCTCACGGTTGATTGATGTCAACCACATGAACTACATTTGAGGCGGCACCACAAAAAATACAACGCCACCTGGCGTTTTAAAACCACAGATTTTACGCATTTCCGATTTGTGGATTTTGAAACTTTTTTTCTGTAAGAAGAAACTTTTAGTTATTTTTGGATTGTAGGGAAAAACTTTGCAGTTCATTATTTTTCTGATTTTAATTCGCATTTACTTACCTATAGACGCACTCTTTTGGCGCGGCTAAAATTTAAACCAAACCCGCCATCTTTTGTTTTCTAGGTAACATTTCAAATAATGTATGTACCCAACAGCCCTCTTGTGGACGTCATTTGAGCCCAAATATCGTTGTAGCACTGTATTCAATGAATCATCTTGGAGGACGCCGAAATTTATCTAAAAGGCTTCCTTCGGCCTATTCTGTAAAACTAGTTTACCAGACCGAAAAGCTATTCAGTATTCTGAAGAAAGCATTGAGATTTGTCTTATTTTTAAATCAATTATCGTGGATTCACACCCCGGCACCGTTTGAATTTCGAATTAAATGATGTTTAGAGCGCAGTGTTGTCAGTGTGAAAAACAACTTTTTGTACATATTTTCAAAATAAGTTCAAAATTTTAAGACTTTATTGACTTTACAATAATAAGTAATTCTAAATGTATACTATGCATGCCCTTTTGTAACCTATGATTCAATTGTTTCAAGTCGCATCATTATTATTACTGGTCAATCATGACATTCTTATTGGAACGTGATTTGTTTACTAATGAATGCCTGATGGAATGATGATCTCAATACCGTAGGTGTTTATGCATAATATTATACATGTAAAAGTACATACAGCTGGATATTTTGAAGAGATATAAGAGCTTGTTTATAATATCTATGTAAAAGAGTCATGGATGAGCAATATGGTGGAAGGTCATTTACGAGGTTAACTTTTTTTCTTTCTTAAAAATATCTGAGCACCAGCAGTCATCAGATTTTGTAAAAACAAAAATAGCCTGACAGAATTCAAAATATTATTTTCATTTTTTAACTTACAACCACCATGTTCAGTGAACCGACAAAAATCCAGGATTTGGAAGGGCAGTCAAGGCAAAAAGTGGTCCACTTACCCTACGTTGATTACTTCGTACAACCACAGACAAAAAAAAAGCGATTGGTTATTGTTTAGTGGTAGAAGTAGTGAGGGGGGTAGCGAGGTCTCTGGACAATCGATTCGTCCTGTCGGATCCTTTGGGAGGTGTGTTAGTGACGTGCGGCCACGCTAAATCACCGTGTAATTACCTCGTGCCTTGGTCGCAGGGTAGACGCGGACAAAAGTGGTTTGGAAAAAAAAATCGTTTATTGTGGGCACATGCATTAGGTAATATTTTGAGGCCTAGTAACAGATGATTTATAAGAAAAGAAACTACCTAATAATTAAGTTTCTACAACGCACGATGATTACAAAATCTTCTTACATTGACTTATATCATTTGCTCTAATTTACGATCATAAATTGAGCAACCACTCATTATGTAAAGCACAGACAATAAAAGAGTAATTTGACGCATACCAAACGTTCATGTCATATCAGCATTTGCCTTTATCACGTAATTTCGAAATCTTACGAAAGTTATATCACTAGAAACAAAAATAAACATGATTGTTTATTATCAACACAATGTTGTTGAACTCAAATACATATTAGTATCTATATACAGTATTTCAACTACGGCCAAATGATCAGATTCTGCTAAAACACACATGAAGCCGTTCACACGAATTTTGGTAACAGGTTACTTGTGAAAAATCTTTTTTTTTTGTAAAATTGTAGAATGTTTATGAACATAAGATTTAAAAAGGCTTGGTTTACTGTGAATCTATACAGGGTGTAACAAGACCCTTCACGAAGCCGTCAACCAAGCATTATGTACAGTGTACATCAAACTAAGTAAGTTTACGCAAAAATTATTGCTTGGATACGACTTTTTTTATTGGGTTGAAAAATCACGTTTTACGGTAGGTCTCAATGTAACGCACGTAAAACATTGTGCTGATGGATGGATTGGATAGTACGGTGGTCATGGAGGTGTTTAAAGTAAAAATCTTACATTAAAATCATGTATTAAAAATAAAATAACTTGTAAAGAAGTTGGAACTTTGACACCCAATATCTCCGTAACTAGAAGGTTCACAGGTATGGTCCAGAACAAAAATATTTTCGCAATGACGAGGAGAACAAGTGCCTTTCGGCTTCGTTAAGGGTCTTGTTACACCATTTATACTTTATACTGTGAACCCGAACGACCCAATTACGAAGGAAATGTGTTTCAATTCAATCTTTGTTTCCGGTTATGATGATAGTGTAACGTTCTATCTCTGTTAATGACTTTAATTAATTTTTATTGCTACCATGTTTGTGTACTGCTATGTTACGCATTTTGATTGTACATATTTATTTATATCAAACGGTTTATTTAGTCAAGGACACTTTTAAGCAGTTTTGGGCACAAGAATAATAAAATAAAGCGTTAACCGTACGGCCTTGGCCAATTTCTTCGGTCGCTATGTAAATTCTACGCACAAAATATGCTTAAAAATGGGACAACAAAGATGTTATGACAACGAATACTTGACCAATCCAATGGTCAAAGCTTTAGAGAATATAAGATCTGTATAAATGTCAATTATTAATTTAGTTTAAATAAAAAGTAAATATTAATCAAAAAGTGCCAGTATTTTTTTTTCATTGTGAATGGAGTACAAAGAACTTAATTAATTTCGTAACAAAACACAATTATTCAGCTAAAATAAAATCTCAAAAATATGCAAGACATAAAAGAGAATCCCTGTTCAGTGCTGTTCCCGACTGTACTCAAGGACTAGAGATGTGTTCACGCTACATCAATTTGACCGGAAAGGGTTCAGAATCACTCTGAATACTAAAAAATGCTTTAGTCCCGCACAAGTGTAGCAGCCCTAGTATAATGTGGCCGCATTAGTATAGATTTCGTGGTTTCGAAACTATATGGTCATTTCCTTACGGATAAATGAGACATTTCGTTCCGATAAGAAATAGTTGCGTGTGGTATTTTGTGGTAAATTATGAGAAGGTACTAAGATCCAATACTAACAATATTACATAACACCATGCCTTGTGCATGCATTATGGATTAGGCAAAGGTGTACCTAACAAGTAGGTACACCCACATTTCGCCAGTTAAGCGAACCATTGCAAAACCAGACTCCGTGGCTGCTACTGAGAAATTTCTGATGGAAAAACCAAATAACATTGCCTGACTCGGGAATCACACCCAGGACAGTCCAGTCGCGCTTACAAAGCTATTTTAACCGTTAGAATTTCAAAGTGATAAACCATAGTGCAGGAGCAGTGGTGGCCTTGTGGTTTTGGCCCTGACTGACGAATAGGTCGTGGGTTTGTATACAAGCGGGCACTTTACTGTATATAATTTATTTCTCCACCACTGCACTCAGAACAGTGAAGAATAACGTCGTGAAGAAACATGTACTAGAACAAAAATAAAACGAGTTGCAGTGGGAACATTATGGGCTAATTATGCAATGTTATGCCCGCTAATTCGCAAAGGTCTCTACGCCAAGCATATAGACTACTGATTTGTGTGATTACATAGGTGGGTTATATACTTATGTACAGCGAGACAATAATGTGGATCGTGGCCGGCGAGCGTGGCGAGGTTGACAGGTGCCAATCTTGGATGTGCCGAGGAGCATACGCAGTGCAGTTGCGCACGGGGTGAAGTTTTGCGAGTTGCAATGTATGTACGTATGTGTATTTGAATTCGGTATCTATGGTCGAACAAGCTATTTGGTATACACGCGGAAATTTTCACAATCCAATGCCGAAGCGTATACTTTTCTAAAATTTATTTAATCAAGCTTTTTTCAATAAGATACTGACTCATAATGACATTATGCTTTATAAAATAAAAATGCAATAGTAGATTATGCACCGAGGGGCTAAAGTTGTGTCTTATGTCACGGGCGTCATATTGAATCTCGAGCGCAATGAAGGATTCGGGATTTAACTCCCGAGCGTAGCGAGGGAGTTAAGAGTTTAACTCACGAGCGAAGCGAGGGAGTTAATACAAGAATCCTGAATGCAGCGAGGGATTCAAGCTAGCCCAAGGCAAAGACACAACTTTAGCCCAGAGGAGGATACTCTACTTTTTACACCTACTGTGAGAAAATAATAGCCATAGTACGAAAAACAAAGTATTTATTAAATAAACAAACAGTAAGAATAACATATTTGCGCCTTTGTTACGTCTACCAATAAGTAGCCAAGACTCGATCAATTCGATTTTCAAAAAAAAAGTCTCTTCTATTTAGTGGTTTTGTCGTGTGTGTCTATTGATATCACTCTCATGGAAGTGGCGTTTGTGTAAACTAAGCTTTATACAGGGCTGGTAGAATGGTTTTGGATGATTGGCTGTATGCATTTTGAATATAGAACGTCATTGGAGACGATCGTGAAAATAGAGTATTTTTGATAAAATGTGATAAATCGACTGTAGTATACATAGGTTTTATTTATTTATTCACAAAATCCACAGAAATCTTAGCGCAGTTTACTTAAAATAAATTAACTAATGTTACAGCTAATTACTATTACGGTATTACGGCGCGGTACGATATTTGCTATTATTAATGCCAGTTTTAATGTTATTCCATTCCTTTTAAAAAATGGTTCGTAGTTATCTAATTATTCTTACAATATTATGTCTTCGAAAACATGGCAACGATATGAAGAAGCAGTCGTTATGATTTTGTAGGAAATCGAGAATATCATCCACGCGTAGTAAGGGTATCGAGAATAGCTTTCCTCTTTCTGGCACCAAAGGGTGTTTGTTAGTACTATACTGCCAATTTAGCTGAGCATGTGAGATTCCAAATTCAAATCACATTATTGACCAGCGGGTCATAATGAAATCCAGTACAACATTATTGACCGGCTGTGCCCCCGGCCACTAATGACTCACTTTAGGTTAAGGTTGCTTGACATATAATTTGACATTTTCGAGCAGGTGGTCTGAAAACAATATTGTCAGTGTACTAGGATTGTGAATATTTCTGCGTGTATACCAAATAGCTTCTTCGACCGCATTATTTACAAACTACAAATAGATCTAAAATAATGCTAAAATATGTACAAGTATCAAAAGGGTAATTCTAGTCATTTACATAATTAACAATTAATAATAACATGTACATGGCTAATAAAAAATAAACGCTAATTCATTTTACAAGCATCGATTGTTTAACTGAGTTTGAGGATAAATTACAAAATTAAAGGTAATAACTATAAAGCCATTCTGACATTTTTCGCCACCCATTTATGGCTATCCATGTAATGGATCCTTGGATCGGGTAGCACTAAGAGAAGCCTATTCAAGACAATACAGTTACTGGAAGTATACAGGGTTACACTGAAAACGGCGACCCTTCGCGAAACCATCAACCAAGCATTTAAACATTATGGCTCAAGTAAAATTGTAACAATAAAAACTTGTATTAAATAAAAAAACTTGTGAAAAAGTTGGACGTTTGACCCTCAATAACTCCGCAGCTAGAAAGTTCCCAGGTATGGTCACAAAAAATGATCGCAATGACGGGGAGAACAAGTGTCTTTCGGCTTCGTTAAGGGTCTTGTTACACCCAATATGTTATTCCTCTGATAGCCTTTTGGATCTATCAATAAATGATGAATATCTAGTATCTATGACCTTAAACCCAATCATTACCTATTCATAATATTCGTATTGAATGGCATCATCAACTAACCCTAAATAGAACAATGTATTTCGACCAAGTTGATCATCATAATTTATAGTAATGTCATTGCCATCAGGGTCATCGGTTCTGCGGCAGTGTGTGGCGGGCCCAACAAATCAGTTCACTCGTCACAGTCGCCTGCGCAGTGATTGCGGGAGGATGGGGCCTATTACAGGACCCCTCACCACACACCCTGCATTTGACAGCTACTGGGTTATTGTCAGAAGAGTGAGTTTGAGGAGTCATTGGGAATAACGTAAGTTTTGTTCACAACTGGGGTGCTCGTGGTTGAATAATCACGGCAGGCCAATCTTCGAGGATAAGCAACTCTTGCCGTGGTCGATTTGGGGAAAGGTAACCAAAACTGGAAGATATTGGCCTGAACGATGATGATTTGTAGTTGACTGGTGGACCGAAGTTCAGATCAAGGGAACCGAAAAGTATTGATCTCGAATAATAAATAGCGTGCAATGAAGGAGCGGAGAAGAGAGAGAAAGAGAAAAATAACCGGAAAGTATGGCCGGTTAGTGTACCCTTAAGGGAAAGAATCTCCCAGTTGAGTCGTTGATGGGGAATTTGAATATGACTATAATTCGGAAGTATTTAACACTTAACAGAATCGAGGCCAACTTTTCTGGAAATTGTACCTTTTGAATCAAACAGACCTTCAATGGACCTTCTGTTTTCTCCTATATTTTGGCATAAACGTATTTCATTGCCATAATGTTACTGCCATGCCATATTGCTGTTCAACGAACGCTTCCTTTCATCGTATTAAAACGACGTTTAATAAAAGTAACGATGTATGATGAAGTTCTATAGTAGACAGTTGAAAACCTGGCGGTTTTGTGTTTTAGCGTCGTTTTTGAAGAAATCGAGTTATTGTGTGAAAGGATGCGTTTAATGTGCTGGTTGGAGTTTGATTTATTTTTAATATGGGGAGGTTTTAATGTTTATTACATAACTAAGTTGAGGTCCTTCCTTGATAGGTGGACGATGTGTCGGTGTTCTCTTTTTTTAAATTTTAGCGGTTGGGTGGCTTATTGCCCATAACTTGCACAACTGTACTAACACTACTAGATCCCATACAATGTTTTTGAGTAATATTTTATTACTCAAAAATACGGTGGGGTCCACGGGAGCAATTTTTATTTTTTTAATTATTTTTATCAATTCCCGCTGACCCCACCAGTGGGGCCAAGGGCGGTGGGGTCAACGGGAATACACCTACCCGACTCGTCACTGTTTCAAGTCGTCGTCGGAAAACAAAAGATCACGATTCACAACTGTTTCAAAAAATGTTTTTTTCATAGTACCGATTCGTCATCGATGCTAAAGTATCGTCAAGTGAACAAACTATACAATTCATTTTTATTATAAGGTTGTTATGTAAGGAACATTATCTATCAAGCTACTCCCTAGGTAGAAAATACTTGGTGCTCCTCTAGTAACGACTCGAAGAAAGACGTTATGGTGGGTTGGCAGGTTCTGCCAAGGATTTGCCAATTTCTGATGTTCTTCTAACGATCTAACTCTAGTATTTGGTTTAACTTATTTGCTTTTGACAGGAACTCGTAGCTAAATAATAACGCCGCTAATACATAATAATAGCCGCTCTGGTCGATCTTCAGGTTAAGCCACGCTTGCCTAGGTTGGTCCATGGATGGGTGACCACCGCACATACCGACTTTCCTCCGTGCCTCGGAAAGCACATTTAGCCGTTGGTCCCGGCCGTCAATTGTAGAACTTTGACAGTCGTTAATTAGTAGTCATTGACTCGAAATTAACCAGTCTTACTAAGGGATATCGTGTTACCCAGTTCTAACTGGGTTGTGGAGGTCAGATAGGCAGTCGCTCCCTGTATAAAACTGGTATTCAGCTGCATTCGATTAGACTGGAAGCCGAGCCTAATATAGTTGGGAAAAGGCTAGGCGATGATGATTAGGGACGGCTTCCAGTCTAATCGAATGCAACTGAATACTAATATTTACATGGAGTGAAGCTGACCCTAATGTAGTTAGGAAAAGGCTAGGCAGATGATGCCTGCTTTTGAGAATTCCTTTTTCTTTTGCCTGATGAGTACCTACTGCGAGGAGTGAGTATTCAGCTAGGACTAGATAAAGTATCTACTAGGTTGACATGGAGAATTGGAACACTGATTGATGTCAAACTTCCTGGATGCTACTCAAGGTCTAATGTAATCGGATGCCCTACTTATTTAGTGAATATTGTGGTCTAGTTTTTGCTGGCGGCTTCGCTCCCGTTCGCTCCCTCCCTGTGGGTGAATTCCCGTACTTATGTACGGGAATTCACTGACAGGAACGTTTCAAATGTAGCCTGTGACACTCGGGGATAATGTAGCTTCTCGGTAGTGAAAGAATTGACGGAATTGGATCAGTAATTTCACCTCTTTAAGTATGGATAATTAATTATAACAACAGATTGCCTCGTCGGTTTGTTGGTCGAAAACGTTACAGGTAAGCATGAGGACCTAGGTGCGAAATGCAGGTCGGGCAGAACTGTTAGGTTTTTCAACCCGGAGTTGTGCCCAGTCGATTGTTATACAGCGTGTAACAGAAAGGG
The DNA here is from genome assembly GCA_947578425.1 of Eugnorisma glareosa. Lineage (NCBI taxonomy): Eukaryota > Metazoa > Arthropoda > Insecta > Lepidoptera > Noctuidae > Eugnorisma > Eugnorisma glareosa. The sequence goes on along the minus strand of OX387960.1, from coordinate 7,771,510 downwards.
TATAATAATATAGAATACTGTGGTACGGACCATCATACTGAACAACTTTCTCTATGGGACCACCATCGAAATCGTAAAAAAATAATCAGCTGTCCTATACAAAATTTAAATACCTACTCGACCCAAATGTATGGGACAGCTGATTATTTTTTTACGATTTCGATGGTGGTCCTATAGAGAAAGTTGTTCAGTTTGATGGTCCGTACCACAGTATTCTATATGATTATACCCTTTCTGTTACACGCTGTATAGGCTCGCTTCCGCTTACAGATAACTGGAGAAATATGGGTGTACCATAGCATAAGTATACCTCTGCCGCAACCTTCAGAATTGCCAAGCGTGATGTTAAGTTATGTAGATCCCAGGTTCCTATTTACTTCTTTTCTTTTTCGTGTGGTTAGTGCGTAACCTGGTGTCAGTTTGTATGCCGCTCATGGGTCTCTGGCTTTACATGCCGCCGAGAAATATCTCTCAGGCATGCTGGTTTGGTTTCCTCACGATGTTTTCCTTCACCGAAGCAAGTAATAATTATACAGAATACACATGAATCCGCAACATCAGAGGTGTGTGAGACGTGTCTTGGGTTCGAACTCGAGACCTATATGACTTGGCAGTCAGACGGTCACACCACTAGGCTATCCTGCTCCTATTTACTAACGCTGCTGGACTGGAAAACTGTACTTTCTATACACTGTTACTTAGGAAATATTGACAGCAGGTAGGTATCTATAATATCTTCATAGGCATGTTATAAACTGACATAAAACACGATAATCTATAGAAAGGGTAAATATTTTATACAATTTGATAAGATAGGTGATGCAACAAGGTAAAAAGAAAGCAGCTGATATCAATCTTATCAACATATCTCGAAGAATAAAAGTAATCGCGACAGATTGATGGACAGCCCAGTGGCCAAATGCAGCATAAACCACTAAAGATAGAAATAAATTTAGAAGATTAAATGTATTTAGGTACCTAGATGTATTTTACAGATTTAAGCAGTTGCTCCATGTAAAATACTGGTTCACTGCACTGTATTCGGTTAGACCGGAAGCCGACCCTAACAAAGTTAGGAAAAGGATAGATTATGCTGATGAAGATGGTGATTTAGGTAAGTCTACCAATCTAACTGTCGACCAATTTTCAGCCTTATTACTCAGGGCATGAGGGTGAAAAGTGTTAGACCGTCAGTGAGTGCGGTAGTGACAATATTTTATAGCAATAACAGTTCACCTTTCACGTGAGGACAGACTATAAGGGTTACTTTTGCGAAGAAATACTCACTACGTCTAATACCTATTATATTATATTATTATAGGTAGCCCGTATTGTCCCACTGCTGGGCAAAGGCCACCCTCCATTCGTTCCAACGGTCACGATTCTGTGGTGCTACTTTCCAATTCTCAAGGAAGAGATCCAGTTCGTCCCGCCATCTCCTTCGTGGTCTGCCACGACCCCGTGTCACTGTTTCAGGGCACCAATCCTGAGTTTTACGGGTCCACAGTTCGTTCGGCATGAGTGAGACATGTCCTGCCCTTTCCCATTTAAGTTGGGCAGCCTTTTGAGCCACGTCTACGATTTGCTTAAAACCTATCCCTATCGTTTTTTTGGTTTGCCTCCCAGGTCTAACGAATCAGTCATTTTTCCCAATCTTCATATCAACTTCACGTATCGAGATGGCCTGAAATCCTTCATCATCATTACCATATTCCTGTCCTTGTCTCATGTTACTTGGGGTCGTCGCAACACGTTTTTTTCTTCCATTCTTCTCTGTCAATCGTTTCCTTGATCTTCCTTGGTTATCCTTGGCGCGAAATCTTGCCACACTTAAAACAAAAACAAAACTTATTTCTTGCTTTTTAAATGAACGTCATGTGCAACGGAAACTTAACAAAGACAATCATAATAATATGCATTATGATATAATATGATAAGTTGATGATTCGTCATCAGACTGTCATCATTTATACGAAATTATCGTATCACAGTCATATAAATGGCCGCACACTGATGGGCCTGTGACAGTCAAATTGGGCTTTATTTAGTTATTTTAGTATAAAATACGTACTGTACGTAATTGTTGGAACTGTGATTTCCGTCTTTTTTTTATAAAATGGTAGACTTATCAGAGAATATTTTTGGTTATATAATTGTTACAGGATCTATTTCACCTTCATCATCTGTTTAGCCTTTTCCCAACTATGCTGGGGTAGGCTCTACTCAAACTGCAGCTAAATACCAGTATTTTATAAGCATTTTTATATGTAGAGATTTTGCGTTGTTAACAATGCTTGTTCTTTGCCCTCAGACAGATGTACCCTTATATGTGTTTGGCATGCCATGATTAAAATGCAATAGTCATGATCTCATTTAACGTAACAAAACATCACGTCTGTAATTCCCGAAGCATTAGGCAGAGGTGTAATAGTACACCCAATAGTACACCAACATTTCGCCAGTTTAAGTCCCATGTAATACGGGGCGAGCCTATTGTCATCAACCGGGCACAAATCTAGACTCCGTGGCTGCTACTGTGAAATTCCTGATGGAAAAATCCAATAAAAATTTGCCCGACCTGGGAATCGAACCTCATGCTCAGCAGTCGCGATTACGACCACTACACAACGAGGCAGTGTTACTTATTTCAGTCTTCCTTAATCTCAGAGGGCACAAAACCTGCCAGAGACTTCTCGTCCCCCTTAACATAACGAAATAAATCTTAACACCGACAAAGAAAAGTGTTGCTACACTTCTTTTCAAACTCCACAATACTGCCGTACGTTACTTAAAACACGGTTAAGCCTCAAACTGCCATTTTTTAGTTTTGAATCACACATTACGTTTTGAAAAATTCTCTATCTTTTGTGCTGGGTCCCATTACTGTACGACTTTTACTTTCCGAGATATAGAGCGGGTGTGAACCGTTAAGTAACATATTTTTTACAGTTTACTTTATTATTTAACAGCTATTCCTCAAATTTATGTTATAACACGGCAAAAGGATGGTAACGTTATTATCACGGATCGTTCCAAGCGATATTAATTTATTATAATACAGTTATCACACAATGCTGCACTTAAATTAAGCTATACGACCATAACCGTGTTATAATCAAGTACTTACAGGTGTGTCTGAGAACAAAAACTATGTTATAATAAAGTTACTATAGAATAATACATTACATTATAGTTATAGGCATTTAGCCTTTTTTCAATAAAGTTTATCGATGGATTAAAGTGTAAAATTCTTTACTAAAATACGACTATACAGATATGCTAGATTAAAATCTAGTTAAACCCAGAAACATTTTTGAACCGCGGTCCCCCGCGTTCCCGGTTTCCTCGGCCATTTCGCTACCAGCGACGACGGGGAGCGCTCGTGTGTGTGTGGAGCGGAGCGGCGGCGCGCCATAAATGTTTTACCATGTCGCGTCATACGTACTCAAGGTAAGGTTTTTATAATTTCACTAAATAGAATAGATGCATCAGTGAATTTAATAACCTATGTAATTAGTATGTAGATAATCGATATTTATAATATTTTCTTAAAATAAGTATTACATTCATTCAATTACGTAGTGGTAGGTGACAGGTATATAACCTTTAGCTTATAAATATTTGATTGGAACGAAATAATCCTTTTTCTTATCGTTCTGAAGCCGCTATGAAATCACACGCATCTCGAGTCAGGGTCAACGATGAGTAGGTGCAGCGCGTTGGGGCGGTATGTTTGAAACGAATACCTATCGGACATGGGCTTTCGCGCGCTTTTTTGCTTTTTACCTTCTTTCCTATTCTTACGCATTATTGCGTTGACGACGAGGATATAGAATAATAAAGTACCTACCTATAAGTTTTTTTTAAATTTTTTTTTTTTTTAAAATAGGTATTTAACTAATTGTGTCTGTCATTATTGTAGACGCTCCGGGGTTCCACAAAGAATTCAGAACATGATGAGCATTGTGAATAGAGAGGTCGTACCTGTCGAACCACCCAAATTACGTATTCAAGAACAAATCATTGGCTTAACAAGCATGCCAAATTCATTAAATGAAAGTGATCCTTCTAGTCCTTCAGCTAATAATGGCATCGATTTATATGCAAATCCTCAACCTGGTACATCAAAAGTTTCGGATTCCAGTTTCCTGTACTGCGATGAAACTATACCGCCGTCTTTACATTCTCTGTCTCCAATCTTCTGTGACTTTGATTCGGATGATTCGGTTAAGGACAAGGACTACGAGGTTACATCTAATTACGTCGATTCAAGTGAAGAGAGTGATACGGACAGGAATATTAAAAAAACACTTGCTCATAAGTCCCAAATAAAATGCATATCTCAAAGAAAAGGTAAGAGAAGCTCTAAAGCAGAGAAAGAAAAATGTGTGCCTTCCTTTCCCAATAAAGTTATATCTCGACGTCACTCATTTAACAATGGCGAAAGAGCTGCTGTTCACTATCCTGTTTTCAAAAAGAGACGAGCGTCGACTGATGCTGCTGTTATTATATCAATGCCACCATTTGACAACCCAGCCACCAGTGATAATGAAGGTGAAGAAGGTTCAACAGCGCGGAAACGAAAAAAGTACAATAGCAGTGTGAAACAGCGAGAAATCCAAAGAAAAAAACAAAAACTTTTGAAATATACTGTAAAACCTGGATGTGACGAGAAATGTATAAAAAAATGTAGTTCTGTATTTGATGAATCTGAACGTGAGAATATAAATAAAACATATTGGAGTCTGCAACGCGGGGAAATGAGAATGTTTATAAGGTCAAACTATATTGTAGCCATTCCCAAGCGTAAGTACACATCTGACCCTAAAAGAAACCCCAAAAGAACTTTTACGCTGCAGAAAAATGACGGAACCGTAAGACAAGTATGTAAATTTTTTTTTTTAACAACTTTAGGTTTCAATAGAAACAATGATCTTATACTTACCACCTGTCTCGATACTGAAAAAGATACAGATAAACGTGGTAAACATACCAAGAAACTGGCGTTTAATCGTGATTTACTCAACCAACATGTTGAATCATTCAATCCCAGCGCTCCTCATTACCGTAGAGAGCACGCACCAAATCGGCGTTATTTGCCCAATGACATTAATATAAATTTTATGTATAAAGACTTTTGTTCAAAAAATCCCGAGTCAAAACTCAGTTATGACTTATATCGATCTCACTTAAAATCAATGAATATATCTTTCACTCGGCTCGGGAATGAGGAGTGCGAACAGTGCGAATCATACAAACATCACACTAAAGAAACAAGCCATGATGTTCGTAAGCAATGTTTTCCTGATTGTGACACTTGCTTGGCTTGGGCTAAGCATCATGATCGATACAAAAAAGCTAGAGCCCTTTATGATGCTCACAAAGCTATAAAGCAAAACGAAAATAGTATTTATTTTAGCGGCGATCTAGAAAAAGTTATCATGCTGCCTAGAATGGAGATGTTCAAAGCGGTTATATTTTGTCCCCGTTTGACGCTCTTTAACCAATCCTTTGCACCGGTTGGAAAAATATCAAAGGAATCGAAACCTCTTGCTGCAATTTGGCACGACGGAATAGCCGGTAGAAAACAAGAGGATATTATGAGCGCGTACTACAGTTTTTTCCTTCGTCATCGAGACGTTCAGAATGTTAATATCTGGTTAGATAATTGTACATCACAGAACAAGAATTGGCTGTTTTATTCCATGTTAGTCGACCTAGTAAACAGTGACGTTATAAGTACAGAAACAATAACTTTACACTACTTCGAACCCGGCCACACCTTCATGAGCTGCGACCAGTTCCACCATCAAGTGGAACTTGCAATGAAAAAGAAGGGTAAAATATATGACTTTTCAGATTTTGAGGAAGCTGTAGCCTCTGCAAACAATGGCAGAGTAACTGTCAAAGCGCTACAAGCAAATGAATTTCTCAATTTACCCAATAATGTCTCTGAGCGGCGAATTCAGCAAGCATGCCCTAGAGTCTATCTGAAAAATATAACACAAGTCTCGTTTAAGAGTTCAAGTTATGACATGTTGTATAAAAATGATTTTAGTGATGAATACTCAAGTTTTAAATTTTTAAATGACAAGTACTTAAGAAATCCACGTACCAACATAAGCTTCCGGACACAGCCGAAAGGCATTGATGAGGAACGTAAATCTAACTTAATAACTAAATTGTCGCCTATCATTCCAAAACATAAAATGGTATTTTGGAATGGATTGCCTACAAACAATAACACAGAAACGACCAAAAATTCAAGGAGGACTACCTAAACCTAAGAAAGCCATTTTAAATACCCAAGTACCTACAATTCTTTTTTTATTTTAATATAACTACTTAAATGTATATATTACTTAGTGCCATAAGACTAAATAATTATATTATATATTAAATTATTTAGTCTTTATTATTAATAATTATATATTTATTACTAATTATTAATTATATTACATATTAAACCTAATAGGGACCCCTATTAGATTTAATTCTATATAGAGGACTCAGTTGATTACATGATTGTGATAATTTTTTAGTTAAAGACTGATTATATTGTAAAATTTAGAAAGCTATATAATAGTCTTAAGACTGAAGAAAATTGTTATAGCAGGTTGTTTTATGACAACTGCAGCTAGTGAGATAGATGGTTATATTTTTTTATTATCTTAAGACACTTTTCACTCCAGGGTTTTAAGTTAGAGAATGTTTTGATATTAAGATAATATTGTGATTTAATTATGAATATTACTAAGCCCAAATGTCAAAAATAATTATTTATGTTATTGATAACCATTTAAAATTGTTTGAAATAAATGATTAATAAATAATTTGTTTAATTTGCTTGCTTGTTTTCTTTTTTTTTCTCGAATAATTGTAAGTCATTGCTTATCTATAAAACGGCTAACCGCGAGCGAAGTATGAGTAGCCTTGTTTTAAGTAAGCAATACCGTTTAACTTGACGCCGCTTAATATATTATTACACAATTACTTGATTATAATGATCACTAAGTGCCTTAACTTGTTTATAAACCAAGGGGCTAAACCTTAATTTTACAGTCATTACTTGATTATATCATAGTTATGCAGCTTAGCCGTATTGTAATGACGTATTTTTTGATAACAGTAAATAAAATTTTTAGTAGTACAATTCTAAAGCAATTACTACGTTATAATACCGTTAGAGTAGGGTTAGCCCTATTATTATGCAGTATTTAATTACTAAACTGGGAAGAAATGCTAAGCTTAATTACAAATATCTGTTTTATTGTAAGACTGAAAGATGTTTTCAGTTTTCATACCCCAAAAAAAAAATCGTTGATAAACCAGTGACATTTGTCTCTTAGAAAGATTTTTATATCTTTATTCGTTTGGAAGAGACATCATTTCGCAGGTTTTTGTCCGATATCTCTGAAACTACTTTATGGGTTTAACCGTATTTTAAACAATGTACGGCAGAATAGCTAACCCTTTGTCTAATCCAGTCGTCCGAAGCTCAAACGCGTACAATGTTCAGACACATCATCAATGAGACCGAATGAATGTTTCTGTCGTACGGAACGAATGGCGGGGTCGCATTGTATTGAACGTAAACAAGTGCACTGTTCTTTCACGGAGGGTCACGAAAGAACAAGGAAGGTGTGGAGACGCTTTTTTTTGAGTAAACAGTTTTCTTTTTCTTTTACTTTCAGTAAATACGCCATTTTTCCATGGTAGGCAGAATTTGCTAGGTAAAGAACGTGGATGAGGCAAGTGCGACCAAACGTCCTACCATGACCTCTTAAAGCAGGAGTAATAGTAATTCCAGTGTGGAAAAGAGATGACGCTAGACGAGGAGTATGTGAGGAGGAGGGTAACAGGTGGAGTTCCTTCAATATATTTTGAGACCAGTATAATATTGAATATAATTATTCTTTGTTATGTATCGTTGACGAAGCTCATGGCCAAATAATAAGTCAGGTCAATCTTTATGTAAGCCTAGTTTTAGTGCTTGCCGGAGTTATCAATGGATAGGCGAACACCCGTTGCATTCGGAGTTTCCTCCGTGCCTCGCTGTTAGTCTCGGCTGTCAGTTGTAGATCTTTGACAGTCGTTACAGGTAGTCATTGGCCCGAAAGTTTCACAACCAGTCCTACCAAGGAAGGGGTTTCGTATTACCCAGTACTAACTGGGTTGTGGTGGACAGATAGACAGTCGCTCCATGTAAAATACTAGTTCAGCTTTATCCGGATTCAGCAGCTGCATCCGGTTAGACTGGAAGCCGACCCCAACATAGTTAGGCTGGGAGATGATGATGTATTGTTAACCCACAGAAGACCTTTTATATGTGCTTATCTATATAATATTATAAAGAGGTATTTGTTTGTAAGTTTGTATGTAGGGGTAATCTCTGGATCTACTGAACCGATTTTGAAAATTCTTTCACTAATAGGAAGCTACATTATCCCCGAGTGCCTTAAGCTATATTTACAACGTGCCCGTGGGATAATTTCCGACAAAAACACGAGTTAAGCCGCGGGCAACAGCTAGTACTATACAAATAGAGACTTTGCCTGACTCCTGATTTAAGAATATTGTATTCCACATAAAACATACCATCGCGCCTACATAATAACCGGAGGGTTAGGTAGAGGTAGGCTCTTTTTTTCTTATTTATGACAGCCATATTTCGCCTGGTATATCGCTCGTTTGCGACAAGGACGACAAAACTCAAAAAAATTGTATTTTTCGACGTTGCGTTGTTTCTACATAAAATGAGGAAAGTAGTTATAAAATTAAATAATGAAATACGTAAAATAAAACTTTAATCTTTTGATAAAAAGTTTATATGCAAAAAAATATTGGCAATAAATTGTTTTTTTTAGTCTAACTTTAAAAAACACTGTCCTGTATTTCTTATTTTTTGAGTTATGTCATTATTGTCGCAAACAAACGATATGTAACTTCCATGATTGATTACGAAAACTGTATTGTTTATAAAATTAATATCATCAAGCAAGTTGCTAGGCTCAGTGAAGGATATTTGTATTATCTTTATCTTATCTGTCTGAGTTCAATGGATTGCGGACGATGATCTAATAGCAATTCATATAAGATTCTATTTGATGTAGTTGTAATAATATAATAATAAGCTTTATAAAGCGTGTAACAGAAAGGGTATAATCATATGGAATACTTTGGTACTGACCATCAAACTGAACAATGAAATCGTAAAAAAATAATCAGCTGTCCTATACAAAATTTCAATACCTACTCGACCCAAATGTATGGGACAGCTGATTATTTTTTTACGATTTCGATGGTGGTCCCATAGAGAAAGTTGTTCAGTTTGATGGCCCGTACCACAGTATTCCATATGATTATACCCTTTCTGTTACACGCTGTACAGTATAATATTTTTTTCAAATGTGGCGGGACGAAAACGACGTTTATGATAGGAAAAACAATGCCACAATGAGTTTTGCATCCAAATTTTTTCAAGTCGTAGGGGTGCTTTTATCCAGTTGTGAATATCTTTCAGTTTAAATGAAAATAATGAAGTCACAAAGATTTTTTTTCATGCGACTCCACACCATTCTCTAGTCCACCGATTTAGAAGCCCTCCTCACAAAATTTAAAGCATAGAAACTCAAGAAAGGAGTAGATCGGACAAAGATTCGGACAAAGAAATTAACACGTGTGTCCACACGTGGTCTTAGGGGTCAGTGATCCCGATATAATCAATATGGACTCTTAACTAACGAGGGAGATTCAATGAAGTCTTAAATTGCGTTTGTTTTGTTTCACGCAGCTGTGCGGAAGTTGTGATGGTCAGGTTTAGATTTTTTCCTTCACCGAACTTGCCTAATGGTCTTATTATTTAGTTTATCAATGAGTCCTGTGATGGACAGGAAGGTGAAGCATAAGTATTTAATAAGTAGGTATAATCAGCCTTCAATGTTCCCACTGCTGGAACACACAGCCTCCTCTCTATTAGAGGGAATGGGCTGTATTCCACCACGCGGGCCCAGTGCGGGTTGGTAGATGTCACATGTCCTCGAATTTTCTGATTCTAGGACACGCCGGTTTCCTCACGATGTTTTCCTTCACCGTTTTGAGAGCAGTGGTGATTGATTGATGATTACACAAAGTAACGCGCCTGCCTGGGTTCAAACCCGCGGCTTACTATTCGTAAGTCGGGGCCGCCACCACTGGGCCACTCCCTGTGACAACGCGGGACCGAAATTATATTAAAGTTTTCTAAGTTTAACTTGGATATCAAACCTAGCACTAAACCTCCTTTTTGAATGACGGTAAAAAGCTGCAGCTTAAAGAATATTTACTGCTTGTTGAACATGTCACTAGACAATGATGAATATTCATCCCACCCAAGTGAACCTGTGCACACAGCTAGTATGTTAATCAGTCCGTAGACTACATCCTTTTCTTCTTAATAAGTTCCCTCTCAAGTATGTTAAGGGGCCACCAGACAGTATTTAGACCTTGTTAGACGGTCAAGGACGCTACACGGATGCGGGCATGAATATTACATTAAACTATTAAGCGTCCTGTTGTCTCACACAGATTTAAACAGTGCTTTTGAAAATAAATTCTGTGCTTGCAAGAGAATGGTGGTATTTGAAAACATGCGTGTTTTGTCTCAGTTGTGCCGGCTATGCTATGGAATACTGACAATGCGAGGAAGAAATGATATTGTTGCCTTTGTGAGATATTCCGGATGAGGTGGGCACAGGAATGTGGAGATTGGCGCAAGTACAGAGAGGCCTATAACCAGCATTGGGTAAAGAATGATGATGATTAAGCAGAAAACGCTGGACCGGATCTGACACAGGTTTTCGTTCTATCTTTCTTTTTCGTGTGGTTATTGCCTAACCTGGTGTCAGAGTCTTATGACGCCCATAGGCCTTTGATTTGGCTTTACATGCCGTTGAGAAATATCTCGCAAGCATGCTGGTTTCCTCACGATGTTTTCCTTCACTGAAGCAAGTGATAATTTTACAAAACGCACATGAATCCGAAAAATCAGAGGTGGACGTGTCTTGGATTCGATCTGGAGACCTGTGTAGATGACTTGGCACTCCGATGGCACACTACACTAGGCTTCGCTGTATTACAATTTTACTTTCGGCGAAGTTTCAGACATCTGCGCAGATCCAAGGGTTACCTATTATTGTGTATTTGCTAATCAAGACTTAATTTAAGTTATAAATACAAGGAGTAACAAGACCCTTAACGAAGCCGTCAACCAAGCATGCTGTACGTCAAACTAAGTTATACTTTAGGCAAAAATTATTGCTGGGAAACGACTTTTTTTTTGGGGTGAAAAATCACGTTTTACCCTAGGACTCAATGTAAAGCACTCAAAACATTGTGCTGATGGATGCATTGAATAAATAGTACGGGGGTCGTGGAGGTGAAAATCTTACATTAAAAATTTAAAAAAAACTTGTGCAAAAGTTCGAACTTTGACCCCCAATATCTCCGTAACTAGAAGGTTCCCAGGTATGGTCTAGAACAAAAAAATGATCGCAAGGACGAGGAGAACAAGTGCCTTTCGGCTTCCTTAAGGGTCTTGTTACACCCATTAGACTTAAGGCTAGTTTCACCAACGGTACTGAACCCGAACCACAAATATAAACCGCGTTCAAAAGCGGTCAGTGTCAATATTCAGTAACAATTATCGGCATTTAATCTACATATAATATTAAACGTCCTACTTAATACTATAAATGCGAAGGTTTGTGATGAGGAACGGAATTATGGATGTCTGAATATGGATGTTTGTTACACCTTCACGCAAAAACTACTGAACGGATTTTAATGAAATTTAGCACACAAATAGTTTATAACCTGGATAAACACATAGGATACTTTTTATCCCGGTATTATGATCCCGTGGGACAATTATCGAACTCCACGCGGGCGAAGCCGCAGGCGTAAGCCAGTAATTAACAATTTTCTACCTTGTGATATTGTCGTGTGTTTAAAACGTGCTGGAGGTTCACAAAGGGTTTGCGACATGCCCTTTGTACCCATTTACAAGGTCGTGTACACTTCTGAGGTCTGTACATATTAATTGTTTTACGAAACAATAGAAGATGTGTTAACTACATTGAACGGCTTTGTTCCAGTACTAACTTTATATGTATATATATAACATTACGTCTGTAATAACTGACGGGTTAGGAGAGGTGTATCGTCTGTACAGTACCTGCACACATATTTCGCTAGTTATGTTTTAAGTTCCATGTAATAGTGGGCGAGCCTATTGCCATCAACCGGGCACAGATCCAGACTCTGTGGCTGCTACTGAGAAATTCCTTATGAATCCAGGACGTCATCCTCAGCAGTAGCGCTTGCGACAAAACCAACAAAGCAGTCAACTAAGTACTTTTATGCATTATTCCTATCATCATCCGTATAATCCCATATAAGTACATTACATAATTGCTCACCTATAAAATTGGATATCTTAATAGCCACTAACCATCACATTTGGTGGCCCCTTCACGAGTCTTCACCTTTACTAGTTTAAGGCAACCTAGCACAAAATGTAATCTACATCTAAATATACAAACACATTTTTTTTAAATTTTTGTCTATCTGTCTGTCGGTCTGTCTGTTTGTTTGTTCCGGCTAATTTCAGAAACGGCTGGACAGCTTTTGATGGGACCTTTACTGGCAGAATGCTGATGTTATAAGGAGTAACTAAGGCTACTTTTATTTTAGAATAAGAATTAGGGTTCCGTGTAAAAAAAATTAAAACCCTTTAAATTGGTAACAAAATTCGTTTCAAAAAGGGGAGTAAAATTTTTTTAAATAATAATTTCACGCGAGCGAAGGCCGCTGGCAACAGCTAGTTACAGATAAGATCCAAACTTGCGCCTTTTTTTTTTTCCGCTCTGTGCTGAGCAGGAGGGAGTGTCAGACTTTTACTGACTAAAACCCATCTATGTTCCTTCCTTTGCCCTTTGTGTTCCAGGGCCGCGGTATCTCTTTCAAACAGTCCCGCAACCCTGGCAGGAACCTGTGCTCTTTAGATTGGTTGTGTGCACCTGTGCTATTGGGATAATATTGAGTAACGGACTACCTTTTACATGCATCGCATCGGATCATTTGTACTTGACCAAATGCTGCGCATAAGGAACTTTTTTTTGGGGTGAAAGATAACGTGGCGCAGATGGATGCATTGAATATTAAGCGGATACTGGAGAAATTTATAGTGAGGCTGTACCTTAGAAACTAGTATCTAAAAAAAACTTTGTGGAAAAGTCAATCTCTCCTTAACTTGAAGGTATAGTCCTGAACAAAGAAATAATCGCAATGACGAGGAGAACGCAACTGTTCTCCCCGTTTCACGAAGCCGAAAGGCATCTCAATGACGCGTCATTGAGATGCCTTTTGGCTTCGTGAAGGGTCTTTTTACACCCATAATGTAGTGTTTTAGAAGTGAGATTGCACGCCGCCATCTTGTTTTTGTTCTGTATGGTATTAGCTAACTGGAGGGAGTAAGTAACAACGCGGTGACTGGCGCTTAACTGATTTATTGAATGAGTAGTTTCTCCTTATATCTAGATTCTACACACACACATGTATACACGTATACCACAGTTTTTTCAATACATTTTCCCTAGACATAATAATTGTTTCAAAACATTTTATGTTTTTGTGTTGGAGGAGCTCGTGGCAAAATAATAACAACCGCTCGGGTCGATCTTTAGGTTAAGCCGCGCTTGCCTAGGTTGGTCTATGGATGGGTGACCGCCGATTACATACCGAGTTTCCTCCGTGCCTCTGAAAGCACGTTAAGCCGTTGGTCGCGGCTGTCATCTGTAGATCTTTGACAGGCGTTACAGGTAGTCAGTGGCCCAAAAAGTCTGACAACCAGTCTTACCAAGGCGTATCGTATTAGAAAGTATTAACTGGGTTGTGGAGGTCAGATAGGCAGTTGCTCCATGTAAAATACTGGTATTCAGCTGCATCCGGTTAGGGCCTTCTCCTGAAAACGTGATGTAGCAATATTTCCTTCCCATTTCTCATCATTCTCACATTTTCCTGCAACTAAACAACTTTAAAGCCCCTCATACACCACGCCACACCATCAAAAAACATTTTGATAATATATTACATCTCAAAATTCTCTCACGAGCTCTCTCCTATGATTCAAAACACGTTTGTAGCTGGGTCAGATGTTTCAAAAAGTGGGCCGGCCCTCAGGGCAATGCCCCTAAGATCCTCTTTTTATTATTTTTAGAGTTTGGAGTACAGCCCTTAGAGTCCTTTTGAAATTAGAGTAAAAAGGGACGATGTGAGGTCTAATGTATCTATGTAGGGATTGTTGATGATCTCTGTAAGCGGAGCGAGACCGAAGAGGTTTGGTTCGTTGGCAGTTGGTTGTTTTTTTTTTTTTGGGTGGAGTTAAGTGATGGTGGTTTTGTCTATGGCCAATATTCGGATATTTTCCTTTATTTTGTTTAATTATAGGCCAAGGTATTTAACCTTATTTATTTAAAAACTTCGTGTAAGTATGTATGTTATCGGATTCGGGAATTTCATGAAAAAAAAACAGAAAATTATGGAATTAATACAGCAATCGCGACTCGACGAGTATTTTCGGAATCGGATCAGTCGTTCCGAAGATTAACCGCTACATACAAACTTACAAACAAATACCTCTTTATAATATTAGTATAGAATAAAGATTATTACGTGAACTAAACCACATTGTTGCATGTGCAAGGTCGAATAGATAATAATATTATGACACGTGTTAAATTTTATATATTGTTTATATTAATTATATTACATAATGCGCTCGTTGCTCACTTCCTATAATTATAATTGTTTGCCAACCTTGTCATTTCTATTATCTGCTTACATTTACTTTATTCATTCATTTCTAAGCGTACCTACATAACATTACGCCTGTAATTCCGTAAGGGTTAGGCAAAGGTGTACCTAATAGTGCTACACCCACATTTCGTCAGATTTGTTTAAGTCCCATTTAATAGGTGGCGAGGCTATTGCCATTAACCGGGCACAGATCCAGGCTCCGTGGCTGCTACTGAGAAATTCCTGATGGAAAACCCAAACAGTTTGCCCGACCCAGGAATCGAACCCAGGACAGGCAGTCGCGATTGCGATCACTAGACCAACGAGGCATTCATGAAATACGTAAATAAGAGAATTGATGATCTGTTATTTAGAGAAGAATTCTCAATTAAATCAAGTGTGAAATTAAGAAGACAATTTTTTTTTACACGACTGCAGCGAAGCCAAAAGGAAGGGTTATGATTTTAGCTGGTCTCTGTGTATGTATGTATGTATGTTTTTATTTACGTATGTTCCTCCGTAACTATTCATCCAATTTTGATGAATAAGGTGTTAATCGATTTGCTATTTTGGCCCGGTAACAAAGGCTACAACAAACCGGAAAAAATAAACGTTATGATTAGAGCGTGATTTTTCAAGTAGGTAGTCTGGTTTTTGGTGGTAGTATACTACACAAATTTTTGTTCTTACTAGAAAATGGACCCTTGTCAATTGACTAAATTAATGTCGTCTTAAAATATACAAGAAATAATAATGGTCTATCGTTTGCATAAGTTAAATATTCCCATAATCATAAAGTTTTGACGTCCCGTCATGGTGGTCTCATTAGGCGCTGGAGTGGATCCAATAAAAATGATTTAAGTGTTCAAGTAATTTCGTTTGTCTTAATTGACTGAAGTGATTAGCGTTTTTTGTAACGCCCTTATATTTTATGAAGGATAATTAATAATAATTAAGGAATTAGGCAGCTCGTGGATATATAATAATACCCGCTCGGATCGATCTTCAGGTTAAGCCGCACTCGCCTGGGTTGGTCCATGGATGGGTGACCACCTATTACATACTGAGTTTCCTCCATGCCTCGGCTAGCACGTTAAGCCGTTGGTCCCGGCTGTCAATTGCAGATCTTTGACAGTCGTTACAGGTAGTCAGTGGCCCGAAAGTTTGACAACCAGTCTTACCAAGGGGTTATTGTATTACCAAATTCTAACTTGGAGGTTAGATAGGCAGTCGCTTTACGTAAAATACTGGTATTCAGCTGCACCGGTAAGCCTGGAAGCAGACCCCAACATAGTAAAAGACAGACGATGATGAAGAACGTTAATTTCTGTATGATTTAAATTTCAGGGGTATTGCTGTGTGTTCAGTATATAATCACCTAGCTGTTGCCCGCGGCTTCGCTCGCGTTTTGATCGGAAATTATCCCACGGGCACGTTGAAGATATAGCATATGACACTCGGGGATAATGTAGCTTCCTATTAGTGAAAGAATTTTCAAAATCGGTTTAGTAGATCCAGAGATTACCCCCTACAACCTCACACACTTTACCTCTTTATAACATTAGTATAGATAAACAGTGAATGAGGGTATATTATACCTAAGTGTTCTTAAGGTACTAGAAGTGATATTAGGTTAGTTTATTTTTTGCGTTCAGTTAAGTACCTAAGGATTGAAAGCCTATATGACGTTCTCTATTTCTCTTTAGGTTAGCGGCTCAACTGGTGTCAGAGTTTTTATGCCACCCATGGGCCTTTGACTTGGCATATTTCTCCACGGCATCTAGCCTTCGAGAAATATGGCTCAGGCATGGTTTCCTCACGATGCTTTCCTTCACCGAAGCAAGTGATAATTATACAATACGCAAATGAATCCCAAACATCAGAGGTGCGTGTCTTGCGTTCGAACTCGAGACCTGACTTGGTAGTCCGACGGTTACACCACTTACACCACTAGTATGTATCAATCATTGCCACATTGTGATATGTGCAGTACCTATATCTACAGCTTCAGACAGCTTGTACCAGAAAATTCTGGTCTTTCGGGGATACAGACAGACAAAAAACAAATGTTCCATGCAAAACGTCAACACCTACCTTCTCGACCCAAATGTATAGATGAAACGCAGATATTATCTTCCATCAAGGAAGTTACAGAAATGTAAAAAAAACAGTCAAGTGCGAGTTATATGTATACAGCATGTAACAGAAAGGGTATAATCATATGGAATACTGTGGTACGGACCATCAAACTGAACAACTTTCTCTATGGGACCACCATCGAAATCGTAAAAAAATAATCAGCTGTCCCATACATTTGGGTCGAGTAGGTATTGAAATTTTGTATGGGACAGTTGATTATTTTTTTGTGATTACGATGGTGGTCCCATAGAGAAAGTTGTTCAGTTTGATGGTCCGTACCACAGTAATCCATATGATTATACCCTTTCTGTTACACGCTGTATAATTTACGGTTTTCAGTTTTTTTCTCTACACGTGCTGTAGGCTTCTTCAGGTTGTTTCTTGCCAAATTTCATGATTCTAAGTCAACGGGAAGGACCCTGTAGGTTTTGATTCCCTTGTAAAATCGCAAAATATGCGACACAAGCGGTCATATCTTTTTTGATCGCGTTAACAAGACCTGAGTATTTTTTATATTAATTTCACCTCCTTCATACCTCCAAGCGTTCCTGAGAAAGAGGGTCTTGACTGACGAACAGACAGACGTTAAAGGGTTCCGTTTTTGCCGACTGATGTACGGAACACTAAAAAATGCAAATTACCTCGCACTTTCAAACCAGTTTCTTCCTCATTGTGAGCATAATAAAAAAAGACTTTTATAAATGGCTTGCATTATGTCAATAAATTGTATTGAACTCGACCCTTGGACAAGCAAAGAGGCGATAGTGGAGACCAATGAACCGCCCTCAAGGGGTCAATGTGCTCTTATCTCTTGCATTTCTCTCACGAAGTACTTTGCAACAATTTGTGAATCACTGCTGTACCATTGTTGTTTTACAAGTTTGTATTTTTTTAAGGCAATAATCAACCATCACGCCTTTAATCCTC
Organism: Eugnorisma glareosa; assembly: GCA_947578425.1. Lineage (NCBI taxonomy): Eukaryota > Metazoa > Arthropoda > Insecta > Lepidoptera > Noctuidae > Eugnorisma > Eugnorisma glareosa. Next base: position 7,753,609 of record OX387960.1, on the reverse strand, counting down.
GAGGGGTTAGGCAGACGTGTATCTTTTAATAATACTTACAGCAAAATTACGCCAATATGTTTAAGTCCCATGTAATAGGCTCGCCTATTGCCAGCAAGGACGTCAACATACATACATAAACTCACATCTTTTGGCCTATGGGGTAGGCAGAGACAACAGAACGCCACTTGCTACGATCTTTACATACTCCTTTTGTCTCGTCCACGTTCATACATCTGGGCATACACGAACGCACGGTCACAAATTCAGACTCCGTGGCTGCTACTGAAATGCCTGATAGAAAAAATCAATAACACTGTGGTCGATCTAGGAATCGAAGCTAGGACCTCAAATTCAGCAGTAGCGCTTTAAAATACTAGGTTCAATAAATAAGCTAGCGAAATTTTGCAGACACGGTATCTGAGTATCCGAAAGATTTGCGTTCTTTGTTTGTTTTTACCCGACTGCGCCAGAAGGAGGGCTATGTTTTTCGAGAGCATGTATGTATGTATAATTGTTTGGCACGCTCTATTAACATATATAGACCGGCTTAAATCGTCCCAATAATGGGTCCCGACTGTTTAAGTCGCAATGCTTTTTATTTTATTTTTTTACGCAGTCGGGTTTTTAATTTTTTAAATTACCGTTTTTTATTGATCAAAAGGTTTTTAAATTGATTTTTCATAAACTACCAGCGGTCGTAGGTGCCATTTTGTGTTGTTTTAGCATATTTATTGATGACCATCATGACTGAAGAGTTTTGCTAACTTATTTAAATTTAGAAAGTAATTAAATGTTTCACAATTATAAAATTTGGTGAGCCACAAAAAAACAGCATTTAAATAATTTGGTCGAAATACAAAGATTTTGTTTGCAATTAAAAAAAATGAGGCAGCAATCCTTGTTCCACAAATAATTTTGATAATGTTCAAAAATTAAATCATAAATAGGCAGCTTACAATAACATGACTTTGCATAATAAACATGCAGTCCGCAAAATAACTACTTGAGCAGCAAGATTTCATGATTGATCAGCAGAGAAAACATGTCTCTTAGGCAGTGTATTTAATTGGTATGCATATTTAAAACATGGTGACGGGAGATAGGGCGGCAGCATTTTTTTATTTACGCCCGATCCAGTAGGTAAATTATTTTTGCTACTTTTATATGCAGCTCAAAATGATTTTTTTGAGTGCATAGCAAAATTGTATTACACAGGAGCAGCTCATTGCAGCTTATATTATTAATATGCTGTACAAAAATAATTACAGCCATCCAGAATGACATAAATTGCTGATTGATTTTGGAATGTTTGCTGGCCATGAGTTGCTGATCAATTATATTTTTCTGCTCACAAAAATACAAATACTATGCCATTTAAATAACACTCTTTAAATGTGACCTGGTGGCCTACCATGACGTCTTAAAGCAGAAGTAATTCCAGTGTGGGAAAGAGATGGCGCTACACGACCTGTAAAGCTCTGTCTCTTTCCCACACTGGAATTACTCCTGCTTTAAGAGGTCATAGTAATCCCTCTGGACATAATTAAGTAGAGGAATTTCATTATTGCCTGTTTTTTTTTTCTCAACCCTCCACCGCGTATTTATAAGTACGGTAGGTACAACCAGTATTTTTGACTACACTCAATATTGAATCGTCTTTCGGTACAAAACGGCGGCTGCTTTTTTCTTCAAATTTTTTCAGAGCTTTAGGTAGTGAGTAGATTTATGAAACTTACTGAAAGCGAACAGGTAAGCCTGCTACGACTTAGCAATCTGTTTTGCTATCTAGAGCTTTCACTAAAGCACACAAAGCAACACGAAATAATATTCGCAAAAGCTCGAGTGGCCGACACAACAGTAGCAGACTCATTAAGCCTTATCAAGATCGTCTGATAGCATTCGTGTTACGCAGTGAAAAGTACACACCGCACTGCCTACTATGTATTATTTAGGAGTGTTTATAAAAGCTCCACAAAGAGATTTACTTTCATAAGTTTCATTACACTTCGAATGTGGATTATTTTAGTTCTCTTTCCTTTGCAGCCACGGAGTCTGGATTTGCGCCCGGTTGATAGCAATAGGCTTGCCTCTATTACACTGGCGAAATGTGGGTGACCTATTAAATACACCTCTGCCTAACTCTTCGGGAATTACAGGCGTGAAATAATGTTCCTTTTCGTGTGGTTAGTGCCTAACCTGGTGTCAGTTTTTGTGCCGCCCATGGGCCTCTGACTTGGCTTTACATGCCGTCAAGAAATATCTTTCTTACTTGAGTTGAAGATAGAGAATGTAAAAATTAAGTAAAGATGCCTCGATGGTTTAGTGGTCGCGACCGATACAGCTGAGTATGAGGTCCTTGTTCGATTCCCAGGTCAGGCAAAGCGATATTCGTTTTTGTTCCATGAGGAATTTATCATTAGCAGCCACGGAGTCTGATGGCTTTGTGTCCAGTTGATGGCAACAGGCCCGTCTTCTATTACATGGGATTTAAACGTGACTGGCGCAATGTATGTGTGGTGAAAAATATTTCCAGAAGCTTAAAAAAAAAACTCCCAAAACAAGAATATATAGGGTGACTGGTAATTAGTGAACGATACTTAAACACGTGATTGTGCTCATGATAACCAACTACTTTTACTATGGGAACAAACCTGAAATCGCGGAAAAAAAATCAGCTGTTCAGTACATTTATGTTTGCCTAATGTACTGAACAGCAGATATTTTTTTCGCGATTTCAGCTTTGCTCCCATAATAAAAATTGTTTGTTATCATGAGCACAATCACGTGTTTAAGTATCGTACACTAATTGCCAGTCACCGTATATACTTTAAACTATAATACTCGTACAATTATAAAGAGGTAAAGTTTGTGAGTTCGTGAGGTTGTAGGGGGTAATCTCTGCATCTACTGAACCGATTTTGAAAATTCTTTCACTAATAGGAAGCTACATTATCCCCCAGTAACAGGCTATATTTCCGACAAAAACGCGAGGGAAGCCGCGGGCAACAGCTAGTCGTAATATAAATCAGGTTAGCAACAAAACAATGCATTAACAAATAGAAAAACACAAAATTAGCATTTAAAACGTTTTTTATGTGTATAAAGGGAGGCGATCAAGTTCCTCGGACGTCACGGCGCGCGCGCAACAACAATGATCAGGGAACGCGTAGTCCTGCTTGGAGCCACTCCTGCGCATGTTACATGAAGGTATCACTCATGAGAAGAATTTATGTTGACTATATTCGTCTAAGCAGAATTTAATTTTCTTTGCTAATTTATGAATAAAAAAATCTGATTCAAACGTCTATTAGTCCACAATATGGCGATAACAGGAAGCACGTTCTAATCGATTCTTACTTCTTCTTCCTCTTCTTCTTACTCAAAGATAGAAATAAAAAAAAGAGAATTCCCCTGGTAAGTTTTTAGTACGTCTGTTTGTTAAATTATACATAACGTAACATGACGCCTGTTACCCCCGACGGGTTAGGCAGAGGTGTACCTAATAGTACACCCACATTTCGCCAGTTGTGTTTAAGTCTGATGTAATAGGGGGCGAGCCTATTGCCATCAATCGGGCACAAATCCAGACTCCGTGGCTGCTACTGAGAAATTCCTGATGGAAAAATCCAATAACAATTTGCCCGACCCGGGCACCGAACCGCAAGCATACGCCTGTAACTGTGCTCGAGGTCATCGGTAAGTTAAACCCTTAAAATGTTTGAGATTTAAAAGTCTAGCCGGACAAAACAATCTTCAAACCAGTATATACGGGAAACGATTAAACCCGCCATTTCCTAAACACAACACCCCTTTGTCCAGAAGCTCATCTAGGTCTAAGTTCATATGCTGCAACAGGCCCTCATTGATGCAGACGCAGCCGCAGGCCAGTACTATAGCATAGACACCCGTTGTAACATGAAGCTGACACCCGATCTGAGAGGTCATTGCATTGATGCCGCTGGTGTTAGTTGTAACTGTGTGCAGCTTCAGTGTTCTATGAGTTTTGGCTTGTAAGTGTAGGGAAGATCAAGATTCTTGACACCCCAAAGGGGTCGTTTATATCACGTGAAGTTCAAATAGAACACGATTAATCACGAAGGAGGAGGGGTGGGGTAAGAGTGACAATTTAGTGTATATTTTTTCATTTGACCAAAAAAAAATTGTTACTTATATTTTTTTTTAATATCAGATTTAAATTGTATCATTTAAAACCTCGAGCAAGCGAATTTGTGTCCAAAAACTTACTTTTTTAAGATTCTAAAACTCTGATCTTTTATCTATTTATTTGCTCTCATTTCACATCACACATTTTACAATATATATGTCGGTTTTTGTAAATGAACCCTGTCAGGGCACTGCAAAGCACAATGCTGGTTTGCTGTTGAGTTAGTGAACATTAAAATAACATAATAACTTAAGTCAAAGCTTATCAAAACACAATAATTACAATACAATTCAGAAAAACAAAATATGTCTAGAAGTCGTTATGGCGTTATTCACTAATAACAAAAAAAAACACGTGATGCTGAGACTGCTGAGAGGGCTAGGAGGGGTGGCATAAAACCTCACGGCGTATCACCAATAGGGAGGTACATAAGTGGCCTTAAAGCCTCACATTAAAAAATGGATCCAAAGGCCGTGATTTCCCAAAAGACAACATGTGTAGGTCATGTGTGCCCATGTGTACCCATTGAATTTAAATTAAATAGGTATATCGCTAAACGTATTTAAAACATCGTTCATTTTCTGTCAACTTTAAAAGTTGTGCAGGCGGGTCTCAGGCAGCGTTATGGTATATGAAATTCAACATGTATGGGCATGTGATGCGGAGGAATGCGGAAAATGTCGTGAGGAAAGTTTTGAGTATGAATGTGGATGGGTATAAGAGTAGAGGAAGACCAAAGGAATGACGGATGGACTGTGTGAAGGATGATATGGCATGAAAAGAGGTGACTGCTGATAAGTAATAGAGAAGTGTGGAAGAAGAAGACATGCTGCGCCGACCACAAATAAAGATACGGGCAGGAAAATGATGATGATGTATGAAATTCTTATTAATTTTACAGAAAAATAAAACACATTGCTTATGAAAGGATTTATGGCCATAAACTGACTGCCGGATGTAGTTAAAATTTGGTGTCATTTATAAGCAGGATCAGTGATAAAATCAAACTTGTAATTCAACGCGATCAAAAGATGTATGTTATGTCGCATATTTTGCTATTTCACAAGGGAATCAAAACCATATTTACATATAGTGTATTTCCCATTGACCTAGAATCATAAAATTTGGCAAGAAGAAATGTCTTACAGCACATTTAAACCTCACATTTAAAAATCTGAAAACCGTAAATACATGTAGTTTTAAAACAAAATACCTACAAGTTTATACGGAACCCTCGGTGCACGAGTACAACTCGCACTTGGTCGATTTTTTTCTTCCATTCTTCTCTATAACCGTCACGCTATAGTTACTCCTTTGTCTTTGATATCATTTATATCGTTTTCTTGGACTTCCTCTCCCTCTCCATCCGTCAACCATTAATTCTTCAAAACATAGACCAGTTACTTCTAAAAGTGTAACACTTACAAATAAAGTAAATAAAATTGCCATTGTGTTGGTCACTTCATCTGCTTTGAAATGAAACCGAAAGGATCTGATGATGACAAGCGTATTTTTTATCCCGGGATCGACTCTTGGCGGGATTGTATACTTGCGCTCTGGGTTAATCATAGTTTTTTATGTGACTGGCATCGTCAGCTGTTTCTCCTCTCGAAATGTGGGTGTACTATGGTACATTTTTGCCTATCCCTTCGGAGACTCACAGACCTGATGTTATTTTATTCAACAATGTAATCTCTATTGTACAGCTAAAGCTTTGGTCGAGTGGTGGCCAAGTTTGGCCAAAGAAACTAGGGCCGTTCAAAAGTTTGTTAGTTGACTTAATCGCCAAAATCGTAAATGCGGAGGCTTATACCCAGCATGGGGTGATTCCACGCTGATATGATAATGATGGCATTGGACACTTTAAAACTATTAAAAAAAAACATAGGATTGTTTCCTTTCTTGAAAGCATTACAGAACGAAACCTTAAAATCTGACCATCAATCAGCAATCTGTTGGCAACAACATAAAAATATTTTTTGTGTAAAATTTAAGTATCATTACTTGGCAATAATATTGTAATATTTTGACGTGGCAACACTGTCACGCCTTTTCTTCCCTTGCCAACTCACAGCTAACTTGCACGGTCACGTATTTTTTTCCTCTCGTTCATTATTAAATTATTTATAGTAAGATACTAAGTAATGTGTCTACGGTTGTGTACCCAAGCGTCTACAATAAATAGTGTGCATCTCAAAGCGTTTTTGCATTGAAGATTCCTGGTAAGCAGCCCCAAAATTATTCCTGGCGTGGCATAGCAGGACGCGTGCCCGCCACAATCACAAAAAAAGCATTTGAAAAAAGAAAGTAAATAACGCAGGGGTTACCTACTAAAATGATTTTTTTAATAGGAAAATAGGTACTTTTTAAATAAGGTATTGAAAAAAAAAAATTTGTTTATGACCCGCCCACAAAGTTGACTGTACATTACTGTAGACAACAAACATACCAAAAGTACTGACGGTAATAAAAGTAGGCATACTGCGATTACAATAATGTTATGGAATATATAATCGTCAATATGAGGTTGTAGGCATTGTGCGAACTAGTGTATGGTGGTTTCAAAATGTTGAAATTGTGCTACCGATTACTTACTTGGAAATACAAAAAAAGTAGACATAATGCGAAAGTAGGCATCGTGCTACGAAATCACCCCCCATTCACTTCAACAAATAGAAAGACTATCTTTTGCCCGTGGATTCGCCCGCCTGAAAGCCGGGGATTATCCTATTGTAAACTACTACCGGGAGAAAAATAATCCTATGTTATAATCTAGGTCATACGTGGGCCTTTAATCCAAACCACTCCAGTCGTAAGACGCGAAGAAGTAATAGACAGACTAGGTACGTTGGTTGAGATCATTATATCAGATTCCAATTAGAAATCAATACTACAGTGTATAAAGATCAAGAATGCAACCAATCCCAGCCTTCACATTGGAAAGTAACGATAAAACAAAAGTGCTAACCCGACCATCTAATAGGCTACCAGTTACCGTAATACGTAATGCATTAAATAATTCCATTGCATCGGTGCAAGCATGTCCAAAGACTAATGCTATTTGAAATTTCAATTTTAATGCATCGAAAACGAAGTGAAAATTCCAACAACATAAACATCAAGCACCATCATTCAAGCTAAATTGGGCTGTAGAATAATGCAGATAAGGTGCATTATGATTGTGACAGTGTGCGTTTGTAATCAGCTGCTCGACGACGCAGGAGCATCTGACTCAGTATTGGCGCGAACGCAGCGCGCACTTGATGGCTGGCGCACTGATTTTCTACCCTTTTCGTAGAACGCACGTAATCCAATACGAAAATTAAACAATATTATTTCCAACCAAGTTAAGTTTTGTTTCCGGCTCGAGGAGATCCTTGTGGAAGTGCGCAGGAGAGGATTTATTGATCCGGTAAGTGAAATATGCATTTTAAATGCATTTTTAGTGTTGATGAATTTATGGCGCGAAACCGGCGTGTTTTTGGCGCGAAATTGACGTGGTTTTGGTTTTCGTTTCTGTTTCCTTAATGTTTTAATTGATGAGTGTTTCAAATATCGTACTAATTAAGATGTTTTTAAAGGACTTTTATTGAAAAATACTGAATTTTTTCAGGATACTTTAAATATTTCGCGACAATTTGGTGACGTCAGTATCTTAAACTGGTTCTAATCAAGTCTGATTGATCTATAAACATCAAAACTTAAACTTGTCTTTATAGGCTTTCAAAATAAAAACGGAAAATTACTGAAAATTTACCAAATTTTTCTTAAAAAATATCACCAAACTCTATTCGAGGTAGAAATTTCATATCAGAGATTTTTTATGCCAACTCCGCCATCTTGAATGCATTTCGTGTCAATATATTGGCATGAAATCGAACTTACTAGAACAATGCAATAATTATGTCACGCGATATTGCTTTGCGCATTTTATATGCACTTCGTATCATGACGATAACAACGTCATGTAAAAAGTGAAAATGTTTGAAAAGAAAATGAACAAAGAGAATTTCGATTCTTACTTTCGATGAGTTATTGCACAATAAATAATTTTGTTGTTTGTGGGATATATTTATTACTCGTAATTTTCAGCCGTATTAAAGGTGCCCCCGACTGAGATTTTGAAAAGAGAATTAGAAAACTTATGGAGCTGACATTAGGAATTTTCAGACAAAAATTTTGATCCCGAACATTTTTCACACACGAATACTACTTGACAATCGTGACACTAGGTAAGTAGTAAAACCATAGCAAGGATTGATTACAATTTTCTTTGTTTTGTCCCGTCTGTAGCTCGTAAATATTTGAATGTCTTTGGTACCAACTGTCATTTGTAAACTGTTAACACTCAAAATGGCTAGTGTGTGTATTAGGTACCCAGCAACTGGGTTGTGGAGGTCGTATAGGCAGACGCTCCATGTAGAATATTGGTATTCTCCATGTGGTATTCAGCTGCATCCAGTCAGACTGGAAGCCGACCCTAACATAGTTGGGAAAAGATGAGGCAGAAAATATGTGCGTGATGGGTTTAAAGTGCTCGTCTTTTTCAAAGGGTTATTAAAGTTTGTATTATAAGTCCCGTGTCCTAAAGCCTGACTTTCACTTAGGCCAAAGGTGGCTTGGGCTTAAGTTTAGCTCTGAAACATTAAACACTAGGCCATGGGGTCCAAGTGCTACCAAGTATTTCGGGATATCAACAAGCGGTTTGTCGACTCTACACATGACTAGAGAGCTGGCCTTTTTCTTGGCCAAAGAATCAGTATTGCCATCCAACCAACATGGCAATGTTGCCATTCTTTTCCTATTAACAGCGATGTGGACGAACTTTTTGACGCTTTGTAATTTTTTTCCCATTTGGATACTTGGATCCAATTCGGATACATTTTGGTTCTATTTGTAGCTTGTAATTAAATGTGTGTTTTCATTATTTAGCCATTAAAAGACTTATTTAATAAAAAGTTGGATTCAGAACATGAACGATTAGTTCGGCTGCACTCACGTTATAAGAAATATGAAGTGGACAATTTATGACACAATCATGCCTTATCAAGATAATACGTGCTGATCGACTCGTCGCCTGAATAATTAATTAATCTAAGTATTTTTGACCATTAATCTACTGCGCAATTGAAATGAGTTAGATTTATATCTGGCTCCCTTTACAAAAGTTTCATGTGTTCCATGGGTTTGGCAATGACATGGGGTGCTCAACATGGACGGAAAGCGTTTAATGAATACAATTGTTGTGTCTTCAGAAAAGGTAGATCTCTGAGAAAGTAATTTAGTCAAGGGTTTAGGTAAAAATTGATCTTTTTGTAGCTTGCTGACATATTTAGCTTTATCTGTTAAATCTGGGGCCACTCTCCTGTAAATGACGCACACGGTACAGGATCACTGCATTGATCTCAACGCAAATCTGTCAGATATCAAATATGTTATCAGTTATCACAAAATCCCTTTGTTTCTACCCAGCAGATATTACATTACCACACGGGACTTCCCACGAAATATTAACAATTTCCGGGTGTGGTTTTGAAAAGAGGGAACTAAAATATGTCGATTCTCATCCGTCAGACTGTACACCGTTGTAGAAAATGGACTTTCGAAGGTTTATTATTGGTCATCATTTGCCTAGGCTTTTCCCAACTATGTTAGGGTCGGCTTCCAGTCTAACAGGATGCAGCTGAGTACCAGTATTTTACATGAAGCAACCTATCTGACCTCCACAATCTATTTAGTACTGCGTAATACAATACCCCTTGGTAATACTGGTTGTCAGACTTTTGGGCCACTGACTACCTGTAACGACTGTCAAAGATTGACAAATCACAGCCAGGACCAACGGCTTAGTGTGCTTTCCGAGGCACGGAGAAAACTCGGTATGTAATGGGCGGTCACCCATTCACGGACCAACCTAGGCAAAAGATCGACCCGAGCTACTCGGGTTTATTATTGGTATTGTATTTTATTAGCTGAATCACTATTTAAGATAGCATCACTTGGTGTAAATAAATTTGGCTATTTTTGCATATTGCATTGAAATAATTGTTTTTTCTAGGCCACCGGTGTTATCAATCAGTAATAAATACCTAGGTACCGAATGTTATCTGTGCTAGATAATAAGCTTAGTATCCTTTATTATAAAGTATTATCATATCCTTACTTATCAGCTCAGGTTGTAATGTCTAAATTATTTTTAAACTTTTTTTATTGTGCATGAATAAAATATTCAATAAGTATGTAATATGTTGGACTATAAGTCTGTTCCACTAAGCGGAAAAATGCTCACGCTTATTGATATTATAGAATGGACTGTATCAACATTGCCTTGAAGTACAAAATTGGGATCTCGCGCATCGCGACACACTTTGCCTGCGTCGGCATTAAAAAAGTGAGCGGGGATTTTTTTGCTAGGTGGAAACGAACCCTAAGCTAAATGTTCACATTTACAGCCTTTTTGGACCAGCAACGCGTGTTGTGTGCGATATTTCATTCAAAATGGACGAAAGCTGTGTGGGAGGATTTTTGCGTTCAATCTCAGAAAATCCATTGGCCAGATCCATGATGGATCTAGTGATGATTGTTTTTCTCATTAGGTCTATTTACATAAAAAAGAGTAAAATGTATCTAATGAGAATTTTTGGATTTATTCTTCGTTCGTCTTAAAGTTTTGTCCCACATTCCGAAAAATTCTTAGTTCGTCTCATAACACTATTGTAGTTGTGCTTCGTCCCAAATTACAAGAACTTAGGGAAAGTAAAAATAAAAAAACACGGGAGCTAGCGTGAAGCTAGCACTTCACGCTAGCTCCCGTGTTTCTTTTTTTTTTTACTTCCATTCATTTACTATTTATTCTGTTCTTGACACATTCTCTTAAGTTATAGGCAGTAACCTCACGAAAAGTACTAGGCTACCATGAGTCCAAGACGGTATTGTATTCTATAGCGGGCTGGTGTCCGCAACTCCACGTCTAAGCGCGTATTTTGTGTGCGGATTTAAATAATTAATTACTAGTAAACCTATTCTTAAAATACATACCATCTTGAACTCATGCCAGCCTAGTACTTTTTTGGGGTACGTAATTTGTGTAATAATTACGGTCCGGCCGGCCAGGCAGCGTCTGCCTTTACTTGACTTACAACTCAATACCAAAAACCAGGGATGCATGAATGCCAATTGTAGTTCAGTTAAGCACTATCGCCACTAACTAAAAATTTCACTTCTGTCTACAGTACAACTTTGAGTGCAGTTAAGCACTATCGCCACTGACTATCTCCACCACAATAAATCCAAAATCAAAATCAACGTATCTACTGAGTCAATATACGTCCGGTGCACCCTGGGCAATCAGCGAGCCCCAACGCTGACTGGCTAATCCTCTCACCAAGACGGCAATCCAAAGGCTTTGTGCGTAGTCTCGGTCAACATCGAAGGGTTATCACAAGGCATATCAGAAATTCTTTCCGAAGTCTACCGCAAAAGTCACTGCAACATTCTTTGCGTCCAAGAGACCCACCGAGCTGAACCCCAAAGTTGGTCACACATTGATGGACTTACGCTATCGCCAAGATCTGTCACCCGAAGCACTGATGTAACGCAGTGTTTGCTGCTCCCGGCGTAAGCATACTATCCACCAATGGGCCGACACAATTTAGATTGCCATCGACACGCTAAAAAGAAGAAGACCAAAAACCACTAAAAAATATGTTTTTTTTCTCTTCCATGCGCCCCCGGTACCATTTACGCCATTTTCTGTGAATATAACGCCCTGAAAACATTTTATTTGTCTAATAAATATTGTTGCTTCGCCACTTTATGCTTCGTTCCATCGAGCTTTCATTCTCGAATTCACGTCGTCAATGTCTGTCATCTAGCTTTTTCTTTATACATATATTCAATAGGTACTAGCTGTTGCCCGCGGCTTCACCCGCGTTTTGTTCGGAAATTATCCCACGGACACGTTGTAAATATAGCTTATGAAACTCGGGGTTAATGTAGCTTCCTATTAGTGAAATAATTTTCAAAATTGGTTCAGTAGACCTAGATTACCCCCTACAACCTCATAAATTTTACCTTTTTATAATATAACTAGCTACCCGCCCCGGCTTAGCACGGGTGCAATGTTATCCATATAAACCTTCCTCTTGAATCACTCTATATACTATAAAACCGCATCAAAATCGCAGTAATGCGTAGTTTTAAAGATCTAAGCATACATAGGGACAGACTGAGGGAAGCAACTTTGTTTTATACTATGTAGTGATAACAGATATTAGTATAGATGGATATTATGATAGTTTTAGACCTATTTCATTTCCCATTTACACTAGTTACTCTCTTCCTACCAGTGCTTCCAGGTCCCAAACGTAAAATTACAGTGTTGTCAGTTCAAAAATACAGAAGTTTCTAAAAACAATACAGCAGTTTTCAAAATCGATTACAGTAAAATCACAGTTAGACTGTGTTTAAAATATTGAAAAACAAATAAGCTGCTCTAGTAGTTTATTTGTAAATACAAATTACTGTAACATACTCTAGAATAATTTCCTCATCATTCTCATGGATTTTTATGTTTTTATGAGAGTCAAAAGCGAATCAAAGAAGTTATAAAATAAGCCATTGACATTAAATTGAGTAAACGATGATTGACATTCTGTGTAATTCGAAAACTTCAAAATCTGAAATAGAAATATAAAATAAAAAGTCGGAATTTAGAACTACCAGTGATAATGTTATCTAATAATTTCACCAAAGAATTAATAAGCGATAAACATAGAGCTTTTATACCTGGAGCACGCTAGCAACAGATCACAAGGAATTTTTTCTGCCACTTTTTGCGGGAGGCGAGGTAAACACATACAGCACAGTGCTGAAATTTGACGTTCACACACAGAAACATGCATCGTATTGCTCCTTGTAGTACTTGTTATTGAGCTCATTTTTTTACAGTAACCACTTAAAAAGTTTCAAGTCCTGCCTACTCTACATTGTCTATGGATAGAGGTTGTGGTTCTAGGCCTAGGTTTTGTAAGCTGCGTGTCGTTTATGTATTGTAAGTGATAAAATATGATTGGAAATTAAATACAGTATATTTATACACTATTTTATCAATACAGTATACAGTAGAGAAGTCTAAAATACTGTAAATCTACTGTAATTACAGTGAATCTGGAAGCACTGCTTCCTACCAACAAGACACTCATCAAGATTCTTACATAAAAAAAAACATTATCTCATCACTGCTGTTTTCCCTTTTCCTGTGATCCTTTGCCTGGTTTCATTATATCACATCCACACTGACCCACAGCTGGGCTAAGGTCTACCTCTTCTCTTTTCCTTTTTAAGGTTGTGTCCTTTTGTGGTCGTATGCCTCATTGAGCCGTCTAATTCCTCTTGACATCTTCACTTAAGTATACCACAGCTTCATCTTTACTCCTTTGAACCTTGAACATTCAGATATTAATTTACACCGAGTTCTTATACGTACTTGAACACCTTACTTCCATAGTTTTTGGAGTCTCACAAATCTATTTAATTTATTAATAAATATTTTTATTTACATAATTATATTTTGTTTAGACTAAAAGTCGGAGTGATGGTTGCAGTTTTATCCACTTTTCTTATATTGCAAGCGTAATGCAATTCAAATATCACCGTCACTGGTTTTGTATTAAAACACTCATAATCCTTTGACATTGCGGTAGGTCAAGTACTGATTAGATTAGATTTGTTTATTCATATTTATTGCATTGTTTTTCAGAAATTGCATCTAACTCAAATGCATGTTGCATGTAGCTGACATTATCTTTATTGATTTAGTTTTTATCGCGGACTGTATCTTGGATATCCGAGTGCTATCATAATTATTATGTATTTTACCTCCGGTTGGGGGAGGACCTCCTCCTCTTTGAGGAAGTACCCCCTGGTATTGATTGATAACATCGTTTTGAATGTTTTGTGGCTTACATTATGCTCGTAATCCCCGAATCGGTGACATAGGTGTGTGAGACAATCATTCACTAGTTATGGCTGCGTCCCATGTGAAAACAGCTGGGCCTATTGTCATAAGCTGGCTACAAATCCAGACTCCGGGCTTCCACTAAGACATTCCTGATGTAAAAACAACAAATAACACTGCCTATCCTAGCTCGTCGCTAAGTAGCAACAGTCGCTCGGAGTCAATCTTTAGGTTCAGCCGCGCTTGCCTGCATGGGTTGTTCTGTTGATGGGTGACCACTGACCACAGATTACAATACCGAGCTTCCTCCGTGCCCCGGAAAACCAGTCTTAACAAAGAGTATAGTATTACCAAGTACTAACTGTGTTGTATAGGCGCTCCATGTAAAATACTGGTATTCAGCTGCATCCAGTTAGACTGGAAGCCGACCTCAAGTCCTTAACATAGTTAAGAAAAGGCTAGACAGATGATGATGACTATCCTGGGAATCAAACTGAAGACCTCACGCCCAGCAGACGACCTTTGTGCCCAGTTGACTCCTGTTCCATGGGGCTTAAATATAACAGACAAAATGTTGGTGTAGTATAGGGTGCACCTCTGCCCAACTTTTTCGAAATTACAGGCGTGATGTTATCTGTGTCTACTACTAAGATACATCAAGCTGGCTTCGAACGGTAACCCGACGAGTCAGTACCGCTTCATTGCCAACGGGACCTATGGTTCCTAGAATTGGCTTGCGGACCAGCTGGTATACTTAGCTAATCTAGCATTTAGTACATTTGCAGTTGTGTTTAGTTTCCAATCTTGTGGTATACTTTGCCTAAAGCGACGGCAAAGACTGGTTAATCTTTTAAAAGACGTTTAAAAGTCAAAGTTTTTAAGGGCCTGAATAACCCCGATTTGTGAGAATTTAATGGCTCTCCTTTTGATATTACTGCAGTATTTACTTTTTGATTAATATATAGCAAAGTTGAGGTCGTAAGTTGTATCTGTTTCGGAAAAACGATGCCATAACATTTTTTCGATAGAGAAATACCTCAAAGTTACCTATAGCCTGATCCCGTTGGACAGTTACCGAACATCACGCGCGAAGCCGCGGGCAACAGCTTGTACACTATAAAATCTTCTACGAACATCCCACTTCCACAGTTCCAATCCAATGCTCCCTCAATCCACAGAACACACATCCTTTCTCCATAAAAACAATTAAAAATCCCATATGAAGATCATTCCCGGAAATCCAAATGCCAGTTCAACGTACTCCTAGAGCGAGATGCGTACGCGCACAAAACAAACAAGTTTCCCTGAGACAGATGCGAGCTGATGATGGCACTTGATGCGAGTTCAATGGACCTGTTTAAACGCTACTTGTCTAAACTTTTTATTAGTAGGATAGTTTGTTGTTGAGATTTTTATTGTTCGTATCCTTTGTGGGGTGATGTTGTGATGGGTGGCATTGTTGGGGAATTGCTCTCGATATTTGTGGAGTATTTGATGGTCAAGTTGTAAGGGATATCGATCCGCACTTTCATGGAACAGGAAAATCAGAATTGTTCTTTTTTTTTGAATAAATTGCTATACTTACTTGGTCAAAATGTTACTTAGTTTGCGTGTCGATGTCCCTTGCACCAGCATTAAGAAATAAATCTATTTTAAAAATGGCAAATGAGTAGGCAAAAAATTGAAAATTCATAGTTTTAAAGGCTGTATTCATAAGCTAAAAGACATTCGTTCATATTTATATGTTGTTCATGTCTTCGATTTTGTGGTTCTCGAACATGTTGGTTTCGCCGTGATGTTTTCCTTCAATGTATTCAGAGAACTGATGACGAAATCATGCATTTTGAACATAAAAGCTAATAAAAGTAATGTTGTAATAAAGAAAGAAAGCCAGCTTTACTCTAGATTTCCAAAAATAAAACTGGGTCACAATTTATTTAAAGTATTAAGTGCATAACAAGTGCATTTAAATAATTATGATAACAAATCCGAAATAGCCTCGAATTTCATGAACACTTGAATGCCAAAGAAAACAGACTGCTAAGCAATCGATGCATTACTAAGCTTATGTGAAAGTTAAATTTTTCATAAAAATTTTTCATAAAGTGCACGTGTTTTTTTTATGACAAACGGTTTTCGGACGCTATAATCTTACGATCAGTTTTCTTTTGAAGATATTAATTATAACAATTAAAAACGATTAAGTAAACTATAATAACTAAACTATACTAACAACTAACTATAAAAGGGCATCAAAAACCTCCTCCTCCACGCTGTCAGCTGGTAATGTGCCCAAGAGACTGGCGGCGTTGTCACGTTGTATGGCACACGTAGCCTCTGGCCAAGGTAAACGCCAGCCCTTGAAATACAATTAGGTTTCTCTTAAATAGTTTTCATTTTTAAGTGGTTGACAAAGACTTCCCTTCTGTTTTTCTTCTTCATCATCATCATATCAGCTTGTGCTGTTATATTGCCGTCCTTAAAGAACTATCGGAATGGGATTATATAGAGTTCACTTTAGTTTACGCACCCTTGTCAACATGTTAGTTAGTTTAGTTTACACACCTTTGTCAACATAAGCCTAAATGATACTGGTTTGAGCCTATAAGTTGATATGGGAAGGGTTCTAAGACTTCTAAGTATTTCTTCATTTGGGAGATGTATCAGGGGGGCTTTCTCCCCACCGTGTCTTGATTCGCTTGAATAGCTAATTCTGAGTGCGGTGCAGTCCTGAAAATAAAATAATTTCGAGATGAGAAGTTTCGAGAGAGAGTCAGTTCTATTACTATTCTGTGCAACTTCATCATCTGCCTAGCCTTTACCCAACTATGTTGGGGTCGCCTTCCAGTCTTACTGGATGCAGCTGAATACCAGTATTTTACATGGAGCGACTGCCTATCCGACCTCCACAACCCAGTTAGTACTGGGTAATACGATACTCCTTGGTAACACTAGTTACTTGACTATAATACATATTTCTCTCAGTCTTTGTCTCAGTTGAGATTGGCCGCTATGACAAAAATCAGCCCGAAGAATTATTATTTCATGTCAGCCGAACACTGCTAGACCTAGGCCGCCAAGCGTTACCACGTCGACCAGTTTGTGGTTCCCGCATTACAACACAAACAGTATGGTAGAAGGCCACAATGACCACGACGAAGGTGAGGACTACGGGAATCCTTTATCAGGTCATCGTACATTTATTTTCATTCAAATGACTAATGCTACGTAACTTAATGACATGTTCCAACTTGTTTATACTTGAACTATCCTATTAGCCATTGTCTCTGACTCTCTGTCTTCTCGATGATGTCATAATAGGCAACGATATAATCTATTACTATTCTGTACAATTACGTGTTTGAAGAAAATCATAGCAGATTCACAATCATGCATGACACTTGAATGAAAAAATTGATGTTTAATTAAAAAACCAGCCAAGTCCGACTTGGACTCGCGCACGAAGGGTTCCGTACCATTATCTAAAAAACGTATATCTTAATTGGCGTCAACTATGTATGTATGTGGAGACCCTTTAATTTTCAACTTTTTTATTCTCTAAGGCTTTTCTGTAAGGCCTTGCTTTTTGCCAAATTTCATGATTCTAGGTCAAAGGGAAGTACCCTATAGGTTTTGATTCCCTTGTGAAATCGCATAATATGCGACATAAACAGTCATATCTTTTGATCGCGTTGACTTACAAGTTTTATTTTTTCATTGCTCCAAAGGGTAGCAGACCTGAGTATTTGGTATTAATTTCAGCTTAATACCGCCGCGTATATTCCTGTGAAAAAGGGTCTTGACAGACAGACGGACAACAAAGTGATCCTATATAGGATCACTTTGTTGTCCGTACGGAACGGAACCCATATGGGTTCCGTTTTGCCGATTGAATTACGGAACTCTAAAAATAACAGTCCAGAAGAAGGTCTACTATAAGATAAGTCTACTAAAGACTTCAATTCACTTACAATGACAGACATCGCACAAATTTTGCACGAGAAAAGGAAAGTTCGTTTGAAACTTTGCCATATTTGCCAATGGTAACTCAAATGGTATGCGGCACATGACCTGTTGATAATTCAATCCTCCCAGTTAATCGCCTGCTCCAGTCTGCTCAACTTCTTGTCACCAAATCTTAATGCCATGCCCCATTTGCTGCTACTCCAAAACCAATTTGTAGCTTAACCTCAAAAATCCAGTGCATTACTGATAAAACCGTTGTCAAACACGACTCTAATCGCACTAAGTGAGTTTAAAGTGGATTTGAATTCCGTTGAGAAGTTTTTAGAGCACCTCTTGCAATAACACTTTCATTTTCGTCAGGTAAGGTAAAAAAGGTTAGTTTTTGTCCGTCTGTGGTTTGTCTGTGGTCGTAGATAGGGAAAGGAATGGTGTCATTAAGTTGTCTATAGCTTCTTTTGGGTAATTTGATAGTTTTGTTTTGTGTCGTCCGTTTATTAACTGCATAAAGGGCAGGTAATGATGCATAAACCTTTCTCAGTTTTGCTTCGAAGTGGAGAACTTCAAAGCAGAAACTGGCTTCAATGATCAATGCAAATGCCTCTATTTATATCATCCGGGAGTTTCCTAGATAATCCTTTGACGGCGGCATATCTCTGATAGCTCGGGTGTGTGTGTGTGGAATTTTCTTTATAGTCATATCGTCCAGTATACCACACATTGGTGAACTCGGTCTTAAAGTGCCCTGCCCGACTGTAGTACTGAGAATTCATAGAATGGGAGGCCAGCATATAGGTATTAGTTTTGTTAGGATTGACGTGCGGCCTAATTTATTCTTCCTTCTATATTCCTTTTAGGAGGGTCTGCTGGTAGTCGCTCTATTTGGCTACGGATACTCTTCGTAATTCGTACGCAGTTTCCCTCAGTTCTACACGAAAATTTACATTAGAAATCCTTCAACCTAACACAAATATTGCACACGCCAAGGAAATCTGAGAATAACTGCTACAGCGAAGGCCGAACGTGCCTTATCTACGCCGGCGCAACAAGGTCGATGCAAGTGCATGGTCGACTCGTGCGCATACTGGCGTGATTTAGACTGACTGAGTGACGTCACGGCTAGTGTTTAGCGTTATAATAGTAATTAGTGGGATCGGTCTATGATTATATTGTTGAGTAGGTAATTGGGTATTATTTTCCTGTTTAAAGGATGTCATTGTGGTTTCTTGTCTGTCTCTTTGTGCGTTGTTATTGGACGGTCACATAAAGCTCAAATTATAGTAATTAAAATCTTAAATTCACTGACAGACAATGGACAGCTTGAACTGCTGGAGCTTGAAGCCTAAGAGTACGAAAGCTTTCGCTTAGGAAGGATTTTTGTGGGGATGAAAGATTAAATGTAAGTTCATTCATCATCATCAATCTCCTGCCCTTATCTTAATTTATTTGTGGTCGGTGCAGCATGTCTTCTTGTTCCATACTTCTCTATTACTCGTCATCTCATCAGTCACCTCCTTACTTGCCATATCATCCTTCACACAGTCCATCTATCGTTTCTTTGGTCTTCCTCTACTCTTATACCCATCCACATTCATACTGAAAACTTTCTCACAATATTTTCCTCATTCATAAGTTCTTTATTTTAGTTAATTACATTAGTCACAGGGTTTGTCGAATAATAAACACACAAAAACAGAAGTTGTTCAAAGTCAAAAATTAAAATATTTGTTCATACTGCATTGTTGTGTTCCTTTGTTCCAAGCTGACTGCCGATGAGGCCGAAAAGTTCTAGAGTGGCGCCCGCGAACTGGAAGACGTTGAGTTGGAAGGCCTCCCACTAGGTGGACCGAGCGATGGCCTGGTGAAGGTTGCGGGGATCCGCTGGATGCGAGTCGCACGGGACCGGTCAGTGTGACGACACTTGGGGGCCTATGTCCAGCACTGGACGTCTTTCGGCTGAAATAATAAATGATGAAGCTAACTGCAACTGACAGTTAAAAAATAAAACAAAGACATTTTCAGTACATTTTTATTTTTGTTAAAGTTATAACAAATTGTAATTAACTACAACCATTCAGAAATAGAAACCTAGTTGTCTAAAAATACATTCAATCAATTATGATGACTGCGGTACATCCAGAGAACAATGATCTTGTTGAACTAAAACAATTAATGTTTAGCTTGTCTGTAAGTACATCAATTGCTTATCTTAGTATCCTATGATAGAACCTACAGCATTCATGTATACAAGTTGGAGGGATACCGACGACGTTAAAACAGTTGCTACGTATTCAGTACATCATTCAAACCAGTGCCACATAGAAATTTAACCATCGGTATTTTTTTTAATCAGCTGTTATATTTTGATCAGCGGTTATCGTGGTATGAGCATGTGATGCGGAGGAATGAGGAGAATGTATTGAGGAAAATGTTGAGTATGAATGTAGATGGCTATAAGAGTAGAGGAAGACCAAAGAAACGATGGATGGACTGTGTGAAGGATGATATGGCTAGAAAGGAGGTGACTGCTGTGATGACGAGTAATAGAGAAGTATGGAAGAAGAAGACATGCTGCGCCGACCACAAATAAGTTGGGATAAGGGCAGGACAATGATGGTTATATTTTGACCCAGTTGTGTAGGACACAACTGTTTTTTTAGTAACTGACGAACAATTTAGTGTTTAGAATGATATACAGGATAGTTACCTCAATACGTAACCATCCTGTATAGTTACATTTTCACGGTAACTTTTAGACGGTGAGGTAGTTTCCAAATTTAATATTATAAATGCGAAAGTAACTCGTGTCTGTCTGTTATCTTTTTACGCTTCAAGGGATAAACGGCTTTTGATAAAATTTGGCACACAGGTGAAACATTACCTAGGTTAAGTCTAGATAGCTAGGTACATTTTATCCCGCTTGTACCTACGTTTCCGTGGTATAATATCCGAGCGCCATGCGGGCTACGTCTCGGGTAGAAACTAGTTTTGCACAAAAGACATAATATAGGTAATTACCTAATTACAACAACACACAAATCGTTGTTACTTAAATGCATCCTTATGTTATCAGTGTTAGTAAACAGAAATATTGGACGAAGACCAAATGGTTGTCATACATAATGCTGATAAAATGTCATTAACTCTGCCTTTGATAACTATCATTGGGCTTATTGTAAATAAATAGGATTTTTTTAAGTTGACATCTGGTCCAAAAGCTTCTGGCACCATGTAAGAATATAGCCAGCCCACCTATGGAGTCATATCAGAAACATAATGGGCCTTCTTGTGGTAGAACAACAGAATCTCCAGTCCGGATCGGAAGCAATCCAATTTTTGGGGTTCCGTACTCAAGGGGTAAAAACGAAACCCTATTACTAAGACTCCACTGTCCGTCTGTCTGTCTGGCTGTCTATCACCAGGCTGTACCTCAAAAACCATGATAGCTATACAGTTAAAATTTTCACAGATGATGTATTTCTGTTGCCGCTATAAAAACAAATACCGTTCTTCCGCAAGTCCGACTCGCACTTGTTTTAAAAAGTTAGTGTAACATAATGGGGAAGGCAAGTCAAAGCTGATTGTAGATGGCGTGTCCATAGCTTAGTCCCAATCTGACCAATGAGGTGAAGCTATTTTGAACTATAAAATGACATTGACAGATCTTCAACCAATGACGTTGCTTGGTTCAAGCTCTGCTAGCGCCATTAGTTCCACAGTTGCCATCCCCATTCGTGAGTACTGGTGATATTGTATTGATAATTAAAGATGGCGCGATTAATTCCGACTTCACAAAAGATCCTTGTGTTAAACTATGGATCGTTCATTTCGTCTAGCTCTTAGAAATTACAATATTTAGTCTAAAGATATGAGAAATAATATTGATTTGAGCTATTTGTTGATATGGGAAGGGTTCTAAGTATTTCTTCACTTGGGAGATGTATCAGGGGGGCTTTCTCCCCACCGTGTCTTGATTCGCTTGAATAGCTTGTTTTGAGTGCGGTGCAGTCCTGAAAATAAAATAATTTCGAGATGAGAAATGATGTCATCATCTGCCCAGCCTTTACCCAACTGTGTTGGGGTCGCCTTCCAGTCTAACCGGATGCAGCTGAATACCAGTATTTTACATGGAGCGACTGCCTATCCGACCTCCACAACCCAGTTAGTACTGGGTAATAGGATACGCCTTGGTAAGACTGGTTGTCAGACTTTCGGGCCATTGACTATCTATAACGACTGTCCAAGATGTACAATTGACAGTCGGGACCAACGGCTGCACAGAGGAAACTCGATATGTAATGGGGTGTCACCCATCCACGGACCAACCTAGGCAAGCGCGGCTTGACTTAATGATTGACCCGATCTGCTATTATTATCTAGTCGACGAGCTCCACTGTTAAAATAAATAACGTAAAAATATGATATAAATATTTAATAATTTAAAATTAAATTAAGTAAAAACAATGTTTAGAAAAACTCACGGTTGCACACATTGTGTAGATAAAAGAAAATCGCGAACTGCATTCTCTCCATTTTCTTACTTAATCTTTTCACTAGATGATAATATTATCTACCATAAAATCAAAATTTTAATACTTTTCAATCACAGTAGTCCAAATCTTGCTACAATAGAGCGGTGTCGTGCTTAAACATGGACACATATCGACCGCGCATGCGTTGTTTAGGCGCATGCGTTAAAATATTACCCGTCAAAATGAAATTTCACCCTGTCAGAAGTCAAAATTATTCTGCTCCCTGTCTAACACGTGCCAATTTGTTTGGCTAGAGGGAGATAACGTTATTAAGGGTGACTGGTGTATTTAGGATTTTAAATCTCTTTCGACTCGTATTTGTTCGTAAATGTCAAGTTGTTCAGCGTCCGCTGTTGCCAGCTGTGTGTTTTCGTTTTGTGATTGTTTACAAGTGTTTAATAAGTGATTTTTATTGTTCTAGGGATTCAACACTTGGCTAAGTTTATTCTGGTGAGTTTCAGTTTTTTTGTCTACTATTTAAACCATACAAATTGTGATGAAATTCGTAGCTACAATCTTGGTGGCTGGTAATGTCATAATATTTACGTACATTTTTCCGATATTTTCATGTTTACTTTCTGCGGCACATAGTTGAACAATAACATACTATCCTACTTAGGTACCTACTACTTACTATGTAATTCGCCCATACTAAAATACCGTAAATACTCTAACGGTAGACCGGAAATATCTGAATACTAGTCAGCATATGTGGTCTTGGGGATTCCCATAGTCTAGCATGATAAGTTCTGTTTATGTTTATTCATTTTCATATTCATTTTTTGCTTGCGACAGTATAATAAACTAACTGTAGACATTATTTCAATTTAGCACTATTAAATAAACTAACAACTGTTAGAAGTTCCCTGTTACTTGAGGTTTCTCTAATAACTGTAGATCGTAATTATCAAAACATAATGAAACGGTTAAAATAAAATACATTGAAAAAATCATTGACAACCGAAAAACCATTTTATTCAGAAGTGACATATCTCAGACAACAATATTAAAAACTTAAGATTATAACCTGCCTGAGATTATTTCAGCAAAACTTCTTTGCTTCAACACTCCTCCTTAATCTCATGCATACATACAAACAACTCATGTTCATACATATACACACTCACACAACACACACTACTCTCAATACACCGCATTCTCATACACACAAACCCATACTCTTAACACACCACTCAAACTTGCCTCTGGGGAGAGGCTTGGTAAGAATATCCGCAACCATCCTCTCAGTTTCGCGATACTCTAACCTTATATCCTCTGCTTCAACTGCATTTCGCACAAAGTGATATCTCACATCAACATGCTTCGTGCGTTGGTGGTGAACTGGATTATATGCAATGGCAATTGCAGACTGACTATCTGAAAATACCGTTAAAGCTCGTTGGTATTCTTTTCCAGTCAGTTCCAAAACAAATTGCCTTAAGAACACGGCTTCCTTAGCTGCCTCTGACATTGAGACATACTCTGCCTCTGCAGTGCTAAGTGCCACAGTGCGCTGTTTAGTACTTGACCACGAAACTGCTCCTCCTTGAATTAAGAATACTATGCCTGAATATGAACGTCGATCGCTATCACCAGCATAATCGGCATCAGCATAGCCTTCTACCATTTCTTGGCGTTTCTCTCTTGAGTACATCACTCCTAGCTTCTTTGTACCCTTCAGGTATCGAAGCACTCTTTTAGCCGCAATCCAATGTTGCTCGCTGTAGCATTCATTGAACTGGCTCAAATAATTGACCACGTGAGCTATATCAGGTCTCGTACAGACAGCTAAATACATAAGTGAGCCTATTAAAGATCTATAAGGGATTTTCTCATCCAACTTCTTATCACTTGGAACCTTTTCTAGCCTCTGTCCTGGTACAGCTGGTGTCATCACTGGTTTGCAGTTTTCCATATTAAATGCTTTTAAAAGCTTATCTACATATTTCTCTTGATGTAGCTTAATGCCATTAAGACTCTGATCTATATGAATTCCTAGCATCAGTTCAGCTCTGCCTAGATCTTTCATCTCAAAGATCAATTTTAACTCTTTCTTGAGTGAGAGCATCTCCTGCTCATTATTCCAAAATATTAACAGGTCATCTACATAAATTGCAACGATGATCAATTTACCATCCTGTGCTCTCATGTAGACACACGGTTCATTCTCTGATCTCTTGAACTTCAACCTCAGAAGCTCAGAATGAAGTCTTGTGTTCCACGCCCGTGGAGCCTGTTTAAGACCATATAAAGCCTTTTGTAAAAGACACACATGATCTTCTTTGCCTCTTACTTGAAAACCCTCCGGTTGTTTCATGTAAACGACTTCACTCAAGTTCCCATTTAGGAATGCTGTTTTCACATCCATTTGGTCTATTTTTAAATCCATTTTAGCTGCTAAACCTATCAGAACTCTCAACGAACTGTGCCTTACCACAGGCGCAAACGTTTCGAAATAATCAACGCCTCTGCGTTGACTGAAGCCTCTCGCAACGAGTCGTGCCTTGTAACGGATCTTTCCCCCCACCTCTTCTTTGATTCGAAAAATCCATTTCGAATCAACGATGTTACACGACCTCGGTGACTTCACTAGCGTCCACGTTTTATTTTTCTTGAGAGCCTCTAACTCCTCCTCAATTGCAACTTTCCACTTTGCTTTATCCTCTCTCGATAATGCATCCTGGACAGTTAAAGGATCTTGAAGTACATTAGCCGCTTGATAGGCTACAAAATCTGGAAATTGTTTTGGTTTCCTTACTCGTAGTGGGTATCTCCTGCCTGATATCTCATCATTATGGGAGGTTTCTTCAACATCTGATTGTCCTCTTTCATCGGATGTAGCCCATTCTTCGTCCTCAGACTGGGGAGAGCCTCTCTCTCCATCATCACCTTGTCTTTGAAGCGGCGGTTCTACTCCAGTAGCAGCAACAGGTTCTACACTAATACTTGGCTGTATAGATGGTGCCTCATCACTGAGCACGTCCGTTATTGGTACCACTGATGAAAGCAAAGGCTTCTTACCTTGGCTGCCAGCTGGAGTATTTTCAAAAAATACAACGTCGCGCGCTCTGTGCACGTTGTGTGTAACGGGGTCAACTAACCTATACGCCTTCGTCGTCTCTTCATATCCTACATGAATAAGCTCTTTACTCTTAGGATCCCATTTCTTGCGTTTCTGGTCAGGAATATGCATGTACGCCTTACATCCAAACACTTTAATGTGGCTTACGTCAGTTTTCTTGCCAGTCCAGGCTTCTTCTGGCGTCATGTTGTGGACAGCGACCGTTGGTGAGCGGTTCTTCAGATAAACTGCATGTCTGACGGCCTCCGCCCAGAAGCGCTCATCCAAGCCTGCTTCCTGCAACATACTCCTGCTTTTCTCGCAAATTGTCCTGTTCGCTCTCTCCGCGCATGGGTTCATCTGAGGAGTATACTCGACGGTTAGCTGGTGAACAATACCATTCTCTTTGGTAAATTGTTCCATCTCCTTGTTGACGTACTCTTTCCCGTTATCTGTCCGGATTGCTTTCAGTTTCTTGCCTGTCTGTGTCTCTACAAGAACCTTAAACTCTTTAAGTTTCTCTACGGCCTCACTCTTTCTCCTGAGTGCATACATGAAAGTTTTTCGCGTTTTATCATCTATGAATGTCATGAAATATTTAAAACCTGTAAACGATTCAACACTCATAGGCCCACAGATGTCAGAATTTACAAGCTCCAGTACATCCTTGGCTCTAGAAGCCTTCTGCTTTGAAAAGGGCTGCCTTGTCTGTTTTCCTAACAGACAAGCAATGCATTCTAACCTATTATTAGAATCTTGAAAACTTACCCCGTTTGCTAACTTATCTCTCATTAGCTTTAGATTGCGTACTCCAAGGTGGCCCATCCTCCGATGCCATAACTCCAGTGACTCACCGTTGTGTATGTCAGTCGCTAGCGCCGCCTTCGGTGCCGTGCACTGTGGATAATGTTTAAGTTTGTAAACACCTCTCTCTTCCATACACCTTACAGTCACTTTTCCTTTCACTACGCAATCATTCGAGTCATAAATCTCGCATCCAGCCTTAGAAAATACTACTACCCTTCCTCTCTTTACCAATGTACTCACGCTCAGTAAGTTCACTGCTAGGTCAGGTACATACATAGCTCCTGTTACACACACATTCCTTCCATCTTTACTTACCACATCTCCTTTTCCTATACCATATACTTTACCGCCATCCGCACATGAAATCTCTATCTTATTATGCTTAACATAATTTCTCAACCACTCCCTATTATACGTCATGTGTTCTGATGCTCCCGTATCCACGATGAACTCGTATCTGCTTGAAGAGGTAGACGTCGCCATGGCACTGTGGAGCGCTCCGTCGTCCACAGTGTCCGCCGCTGCATGCACCGCTGTGTGCATCGTAGCGTGCGCCGTCGCCTTCTTCCGGGGATTATCAGGGCAGTCTCGTGCTTTATGCTGCGCAGAATCACAAATGAAGCATTTTGTGGTCTTCTGTGACTGTGGTATACACTTTTTCTGTGTTGTATTTGGTCTTCTCTTGGATCTGGAGGTAAGGGCTGCTTCACTCTGATTTGACTCACTCCGGTATGAAGTCAATTGAAGCAGCTTCGTCTTGACATAGTCTGTGGTAAGTGTAGTTGTTGTGTTCTCCAGGGCTAGTCTCATGGGCATAAACTCTTCCGTTAGTCCCTGTAGCATTAAGGTGGCTAACAACTCGTCATCAATCTCCTTGCCAAGGTCGTTAAGCTGTTGGGATACCTTCATGACCTCCGTCACATACTCCGGTACTGAGGTAAACTTTTCCAGTTTTATGCTCACAAGGCGAGATAATAACCTGCATTTGTTATTTATTCCCTTGTCTTCATACGCTGACCTCAGGGCATCCCATGCTTGCTTTGCCGTTTTCGCACTTTTCACGTGCACCTTGCAACTTTTGTAACTTTTGCAACTTTACAGCGTTCGCGTCTGCTACGTCTGGTTCGGCAATGATGTAGTTCCATAGCTCGTCATGAACCAACACACACTCCATGTCAAACTTCCAGTTTGAATAGTTTGAACTACCATCGAGTCGCTCAATCGACGGTAATCCACCCGAACTAGTGGATTGCTGCGCGCTATCTCCTGCTGCAGACATTTTTTAGAGATTTTTCTAGAACTTTCTTCTCAAAGTTCCATCGACTTTTTCAAAAAATATTTTTGTTATTTGGTGTTTCAGTTCTGGGCATGTTCTGGGCCCTTAACCTGTTAGTAGTTCCCTGTTACTTGAGGTTTCTCTAATAACTGTAGATCGTAATTATCAAAACATAATGAAACGGTTAAAATAAAATACATTGAAAAAATCATTGACAACCGAAAAACCATTTTATTCAGAAGTGACATATCTCAGACAACAATATTAAAAACTTAAGATTATAACCTGCCTGAGATTATTTCAGCAAAACCTCTTTGCTTCAACAACAACAAACTATAAAAGGGCATCAAACAACACTATCAGCTGGTGCCCAAGAGACTGGCGGCGTTGCGGCGTTGCCATGTTGTCTGGCAACACTTAGTCTCTGGCCCAGGTAAAAGCTAGCCCTTGGGTCACGGAAAGCGTTATCTAGGCGTTTCGAAAATTCCTTGAAAAGGCTTTGAGCACTCGGCCCCAGAGTTTCAACCCCAAATGGCTCAAAAATAAAGTTTTCTCAAAGGTAAAATATTTGCCATACCTATTTGAATAGAAACTAGTCACGTACAAATACGTTCATGAGACCTCGGATAGAACACTTTTTTTTCTTTTAACATTTTAAAATGATATCAGAATGCTGATGAAACGCTGGACCACCAATGCCTTCATTTAATGTGGAAGCTCTTTCTTTAAATATTCACCAACTAGCTGTGCCCGCGGCTTCGCTCACGTGACGGCGGCGGCGTATTCTATCCGCATTACCAGGGAACATTACATGGCAACGTGAAGTCGTGGTATGTTCCTAACATCCTCCACAAAATAATTTAAATATTAAATGAACTTGTAGTCAATTTCTGAGGGGAATCAATTTAGATTGTAACAGTAAAGTGACTAATATATTCTTTAATACATTATTCTAATCACAGTATGCCTACTTTTATTAACGTCACGCGTCAGTAGGTACGTTTGTGGTTTACAATATACTCGTACATGATTGTACATTCAACACAAAATTTATTTTACTTTAGATGTTTTGTCAAAGTAAGTAAGTATAATTTTATGGGTACAAATTGAAAATATAATCAATCAGGTATTTAGCAAGTATGTTTCCCATTTAAACAAATAATTTTGGCAATTCCTTTCTACGTTATTTATTTTCTTTTTAAATGCTTTTTTGGGATTTGTGATTGAAATAATGTGTTCTGACTCAGAACACATATAATCAATGAACATGGCAGTACTTCTGACATTGTCCGCTTTGTGCTCGGAGTTCTTCGGCCAAAGTCGGATTGTCTAGCCACCTGAGAGCACATGAAAGATCAGCACACGGCCTGTCGTCATAAGACGGACGGACGGCGAGCTAGCCCATAGCTCACCGTCTACAGGCCCGCGAAGATCAGCACACCTAAGCCCTTGAAATACTCCATAGAAAGCCGTCGAATACAGTCACTGTAGCCGAAATCGGCTAGATGTTTCTGATTCACATTATATCACTCAAACATTTTCATTCATTTAATTTTCTCACGCATCTTGTCAAGAATAAGTATTTCAATGGAGCAAAGGTACCATTCCTATTCAGCCTTCGAACGCGTGCCTGCATATTAATTTAACTTTGATTCCCATGCTCTAGATATTATAAATTCCAAGTTTTGGTATACAATGGCCTACTTTTATAGCGGATTTTTCACCATTGTATTACGTGAGTCAAAACGTTAATTTATACATTATGTGTAGTTGTTTTTCCTTTGGGAAAACCTTTTAATTTAAAGTTTTACGTGAGTCTTAAATTGGCTGTCTGGGGTCTAGTAGAGTCGCAAGTGCTGCAGAGTATGAGGTCTCAAGTTCGATTGCCGTGTCGGCCTAAGTGTAATTGGATTTTTCCGCAAAGAAATTGTCGGTAGCAGCCCGTAAACTGGATTTTTGTCCAGTTGATGTCAATGGGCTCGCTCCTATTAAATGCGACTTAATAACCACAAGTTTATACTTACCTACATCGATACCTACATCCTACATCGATGTGTTCATGAATCCAGCTAGACATGATACTATTATAAAGGGCTTGACGTCATTCAAATCATGCGCACACGCCGCTTTCACTATGAAACGAAAAAAAGAAAGAAAACCAAATGGAATGTATGTAACAACCGTTAGATCAGACAAGTTCTCATGGCGGTCGAGTTTATCGCCTTTAGGGCTATAAAAGTATGGGATTTGATACACGGTATGATAATCTTGTTGAAGCTTAAATTGTGGAATACTAGCTTATGTCCGCGGCTTCGCACGCGTGGTGTTCGGTAACTGTCCCACGGGATCGTACTACTGGGATAAAATGGATCCTGTGTTAATCCAGGTTACAAACTAACTGTGTGCCAACTTTCAACCTGATCCGTTCAGTTGTTTTTGCGTGAAAGAGTAACAAACATCCATCCATCCATCCATCCATCCATCTGTCCATCCATCCTCACAAAATTTCCCATTTATAATATAATATTAGTAAGACTAGCGATCGGCATTGCTTTGCACAGTTTTACGGGTTGATAAAACATCGGAAATTCTTTACTATATATTAATATGTTAATTTTCACTTGTAACAATATATTTCCGTGGTAATAACATAAATTGGAAACAAAGATTTGAAAATATTAATGATAATTAGCTAACAGGGCAGACAATTCGATGTGTCTAGAGTATTAGATAATCTTGATTTATTCTCCACCAGTGTTCCAAAACTAAAAAAGAAAAATATGTAAAAAAACTTATTTATTTATTAAACTTACATTGTATACATTATCTTTACAGGATGACCTCAATACAATAGTGGATTGCAAACACACCAGATAAATTGAAAATCAACTTACGGCTAAATGTTAAAAAAAAACCTCAACTTTAAAATATTATATAGAAACCAACATACTTCTTTGAAAATCATTGAATTATGTTCAGTATTTTCTTAATTCTCTCTGCTTACTTCTTCCTTTCTATTACCTGTCTACTGTTTCTTGTGCTAACCTTATATTGTCAGTGAAAACTTTTAATTGGTTTTTTGCACTAGCTGTCAACTATCTGTAAGTTTAAAAAAAAAACAAGAATTTGTGTGGTATAGGTACTAGGTACCACTAAAAGCCCTACTGCTGAAAAATCATGCTCTAATTAAAATCAGTTTTTTTTTCGGCTTGTAGCCTATGTTACCCAAGCCATAATAACAAACCGATTGACACCTTATTCATCAAAATCGGATGAACGATTTAGGCGCTACGGAGGAACATACGTAAATACAAACATACATAGACTGCTAAAATCATAACCCTTCCTTTTGGCTTCGAAGTAGTCGGGTAATAAAATAAGACTTTAGAGGCAATCTCTTATATGTAGTAACAAAAAATACTTTCTAAGGTTATCTAAATAAGCTCGCTTTATGATGATAAGTCCCCTAGCAAGACAATACAAATGAACGATAGTGCACCTTCCCCCATGTCTTGTGACCCCATACGGGTCTGTTAGCACTTACGTAATATAAACAGACCGATAACAATGCCGTCCAAGATGAGTCGCGTGCGCATCTCTTATCTACGCACCTTAAACTGGGGGGAACGCCCGATTACCGACACGGGCTCTCATAGAGTAAGGAAGACGCTGCTGGAGGATGTATAGACAACAAATCATCACGTCGGGAAGCCCCGAAAGCTGATGTGCTATTGTAGTACACCCACTTTTCGCCAGTTATGTATTTTAAATCCTATATACAGGGTGGGTAAAAAATTGTGGAACAAACGAAACGGCGATAGTTGGGATTATCAGGGTAAATTTTTGATAGTACATTTTTTTTTTTAAATGATTTTCTAAAGTTTCAAATATTTTTTTGTGAGAATTAAAAGATATTGAAAAAAGTGCCAATACCTGCTCGTAAATAAAAGCACTTTTGTAGGGATGATACATTTCCTGTAATCAATTAAACACAATTTATTGTTGTAAAATACAAATTTCGGGTTTTTCTTTAAAAAAGAAAACTCAAATAATCATAACTTTTAAGGAGATCAAGTTCAGCTCAGCCATAGAGATATTTTGGAGTATTTTGGGTATTAAGAGTTTCTGACTTAATAAGAACACGTATAAACCTTGTATAAAACCATCGCTCTTAGAGCTTTTATAAGGGTATTTTGCTAGCTGGGCGTGCCCTGAACATTTCTTTATACACCCCGAAATTGTAGGCATTGATACTCAGCCATAGATTTAGGAGCTCGTGGTTATATAATAACAGCCGCCCGAGTTGACCTTTAGGTTAAGCCGTGCTTGCCTAGGTTGGTCTGTGGATGGGTGACCGCCCATTACATACCGAGTTTCCTCCGTGCCTCGGAAAGCACGTTAACCTGTTGGTCCCGGCTGTAATTTGTAGATCTTTGACAGTCGTTACAGGTAGTCAGTGACCCAAAAAGTCTGACAACCAGTCTTACCAAGGGGTATCGTATTACTCAGTACTAACTGGGTTGTGGGGGTCAGATAGGCAGTCGCTCCATGTAAAATACTGGTATTCAGCTGCATACGGTTAGACTGGAAGCCGACCACAACATAGTTGGGAAAAAGGCTAGGCAGATGATGATATTCAGACAGGCAGCCAATTTCGTATCTACACATTCTCATGTTATGTTATGGAAGAAGATTTACTGCGCCGACCACAAATAAATTGCGAGAACAGCAGAAAAATAATGGCTCCCTATTAGTGCCGTGTCTAGAGCGAAGCGGCGATTCCGTGCTCTGTGAGGGACTGATGGCCCCGATAGTACAGCACCATCTAAGGTTAGTTTACATTAGTGGCAAGAATACATCCTCTTCCGGACTCAAGTACAATACGTGTTCGGTATGTGTATCGTAGGTAGGTGACGTTATGAAAGAGCTTTTGAGCTTTTGATTTATTATGAGCTATATATAGTGGAACGTGTGAAAGCTTAGAGATAAGAATGACTGCTGATAGTGCGTTGTAAGCGCTCCTCAAGTGTCGGCCATAGCTCACAGAATTAATAAGCTGAAGTGGCAATGGGCCAGCCATATCAGCAGTGGTACCAACCGTACTTTTAACCGACTTCTGAAAAAGAAGGAGGTTATGTATTTAACCAGCATCTTTTTATTTTTCCATGTATGTGTACCGATTTCTCCGTGATTACTGGTCCGATTTAAGGGATTATTTTTTCATTAGGTAGAAGAAGCTCGCGCTGTGGTCTCATATAGATTTTATTAACTTTGCTGCGGTACATAGTATAAAACAAAGTCGCTTCCCGCTGTTTGTCCCTATGTATACTTAGATCTTTAAAACAACGCAACGGATTTTGATGCGGTTTTTTTAAATAGATACAGTGATTCAAGAGGAAAGTTTATATGTGTAACATTGCACCAGTGCGAAGCTGGGGCGGTTCGCTAGTCCTCTATAATATGGATTTTTTCTTCTTCGTCTCTGTGGTTGATGTGCTAATAACTTCTATTTACGATGAAAAATTGATACTTGACAAGAATTTATGTGAGGATACCACAACTAAAGAGACTTTTTTTTATTTGCAAAAAAAATAACGGACTTTTTTCTTGAAAAAAAAAAAATGTTTCTCTATCACCTTCACGAATGCAAACTTTTGATCTGCCTCCAGTAGTTAGACAAAACCTGAAGCCTAAATAAATGGCTGACACCAGTTATTCGAAGATAATAATATAAATAGATTATTTTATGAGAATAATAGAATGAACAAACACTTCCACACCCTAGGTATCACTGATAGCCCCCTGTGCAGAGCGTGCATGGAGGCGGAAGAAACTGTAGCGCATGTACTCCTCGAGTGCACCGGCGTCACCCAGATCCGTGAGGAGACTCTTGGAACACCGAGATCCCTTGAGGATGTCCTGAGAAGACCGGGAAGTTTGATCTGCTTCTGGAGGGAGGTGGGCTGGTTGGAGTAACGGCCACCATGGCTCACGTACAATGGTCCAATTTAGGGACTAAGTGCGGAAACCAAACCCTTAACATAGAAGACATAGAAGAGAATAATAGAATAATAGGACATAATACCCCGTTGATAAGTATCCCGGAAAGCTACTTACATTTCTGCAACAAAACACCTCGCTTTCACAATATTACGACGGCTTGCTTCCATATATTACAGAATTAACATGTGTATAGGTAGGTATCCGTGACAATAAGTAGGCAGTTTCGTGTCACTTACATAAGTTAGGCGATAGTAAATTCTTGCAAATCGCGCAGCTTAATTTCGCAAGCAATAATGAATGCTTAATTTTACAATTGTGCAGCTTGAGTTGCTATGTGCACTATGTCGAAACAAACCTGAAGATCTTCTTCTTTACGTGTCGACGGACTCAAATAATCGACCAGTATCAGCCATCACCTGTACAGCTCTGTCGTTGGCTTCGTTTTAATCCTGGAAGGGGCATGTGGCTGTTCAGGATGGGCAAGAAAGGAGGTGGGGCATATCCTGCAGAGGGGCTCCACACGGGTCGATAATACCCCATTTGGCTAGATTATTTCTACAGCGGCCAACCTGGGCCCGCAATCGGTAAAGAGATTTCCAATTTTGATCCTGAAGATGTAATAAAAACTTATTTCTGGTGCTTTAGAACCCTAGACTGAAGTATCTTTATTATTTTAAGAGAGCGCGCCCTGGTCTGTTCTACTACCAACTTTGCTGACTGGCAAATCAAATCTTCAGAAAACGTGATATTTACCATCTTTACTAATTGTTTTGAGGTTGCGATATTTCGGCGCTGTTGCAGTCAAAATGATCACGGATAATCTAAAGTTATTGTGGGTGGGTGTTTATGAGCAGACAAATCGGTCTAACCTCTTTCTTGTTCGTTTTATGCACTCGGTACCGCTGTCACTCAGAATTCGATTCTGTTCCCGAGTAAATCCGACACACGAAACACACTGTGTCCGCTCGCTTGCGTATCTTTTTTCGGCACTTTTTAGGTATTTCAGTCCGTCCGAGTTCTTTTACAGTTTTCTTTTTACCACGACTGGACTGGACTGGAGTCCAATTTGATGCCCTTGTCCTCAATCTTCATGAATTCTTCCTAGATACTGGTGGGTGGTGCTAGTTCACAGAAAAACATATATGAAGAAAGGTTAATAATAGCAATGGTCACCTTGTTTAGTTTGTCAAATCGTTCATGACACAATTTTGTCATTCATCATCATCATAACAGCCTGGAATTACCTACTACTGGGTATAGGTATCCCGTATCTTCTGCTACACTTGACACGCACACGCACGGGAGACACCTGAGTGAGGTACGCGCTGAGCCGGAGCTCAGCGCGTACCTCACTCAGGTGTCTCCCGCAATTTTTACAATATCGTCAACCCAACGAGCTTTTGGACGGCCCTGATTTCTTTGGCCTAACCTTGGCGACCACTTAGTCAAAGCTGCCACTTTGTCATTAGCACTCAAAAAGATCCTATATTCTTAATGTAATCAATAACAGCTTATATTTTAAGTCGCAATCAAGTCAATCAATATCTACTAGAATGTCCAACGTTTACATATTCCCGAAGTGGTTATGTTTAACGGTATGAGATGCAAATGCAGTAGACAGCATTCCATTAACCGCCCACAAAGAATGCATAATATTGACTATCAATCTACAGATTGTATGTTTGTCTGCCACTATCTATTATGCTTATAAAGTTAGGCAATGGTTGAAGAATATTTTAACTTCGACTAAAGCTTTCCTTGTGTCTTCGATGATGTGCATTTCAGTTTTTGCTCAAACAAGCTTTCAACACCATTTTTCGTTTTTGGGGTAGACTTATTTTACTGCTTTTGTCGGGGTACCTATTTCGTAAACACTTTTGAGCCTTGTTATTTGTTGTCGACGCAACACGTTTTCTTCTTCCAATCTCCCATGTCAATAGTCACGCTCACGCTATCATTTACTCCATTTTCTTTTCCTTATAATATTCCTCACACAATCCAATTAATCCACTATTTCGTTCGCCGTTCACATCCTCTTCGTCCATCCCATTTCTTTTCCATAACCCGGATAGTGATGAAGAGATTATGGTGCCTGGACTGGTGGCCCTGTGAGTGCCACATAGGCTCGCCCCTATTACATGGTACTTGAATATAGCTAGGGAAGTCTTAGAGTTACACACATACTCTTCTGAGAACACAAGAATAATTATTTTGAAACAAAAGAGTAAACAAATACTGAAGTAGACCAAGTCTGACGTAATTTCCAAGCCAACTTTACAATCTGTCAGCATATGAGTGGTCTGGAGCTGTCAACACGGTAAAGTTTCAATACACATATTAGTCGACACTGTCGCTCTTGAGTGTTCGTAGAAAAGGGTGGAGACTCAAGAGGTTGATAAACTAATGACAAATCATTGGCAGTGAAACAATCGTAAATGAATAGCAGTTTAAGTGTTGACAAATTTCTACATTCCAGTATTGATGGCATCATCGATGCCTTTGTGCCTTGTTACTTGGCTTTTGTTCTTCCATTCTCCCGTGTCAATCGTCACTCTTCAATAAGTCTTCTTTAGCCTGAAAAATTGGCATTGCTGCGAATACTGGTAGTATGTATTTGTGGTTACTTTTCTCGTAGCCATCATATTTCATCTACTCTTTAACTAATTGGTTGGTTTTGAGAGCCTTATTTGTTTTCTTCTTCCTCAGTTCTCTATTCGGTGTTGTCGCAGTATTCATTTTTATCTAGTCATGCCATCTTTCATAATTTATTTCTTTTTCTTTTATACGTCATTTTAATCGATATATCTAGAACTTCTTGGTTACCAATGCCATTCGACAATTATCATCCATCAACTGCCTAGCCTTTTCATAATTATCCGGGTTCGCTTCTAGTCTAAACGGATGCAATTATTGCATGGAGCGTATATCTGTATCTGACCTCTTCTAGCCAGTAACTGAGTAACACGATCAATACTCCTTGGTAAGACTGACTATTGGTACTGGTCTATTGTCAGAATTTTGCTTCCAACTCCCCGTAACGACTGTCAAAGATCTACAAACTTAAATCTTAAACTAACACACCTTCCATCTAATTATAAGCTGGCATTTTAAGAAGTACGTAAGTAGGTATATAAATATTTACGCACTAAGTAGTCACATTAATATCTAAGCAGGCTGATTTGCTACACAAATGAAGGCTGCCTACAGATCAGTACATAGACCTAGATAGATCGAATTACCTTGGTTAGTTACGAAACTGATATCCCATTCATTTTAATGTGAACAATCTGTTTCTATCGTATTCATTACTTTGTAGGTACTTAGTTACTGTGTTATTGAAGTAGTTATCTAGTGATTCCGAGGTCTTGCGTCAAGGGTCTTGTGAGAATTGGTTTTTTCTTGCAAATTTGCAAAATGGCATGGGAAGACCAAATAGCTGCAACAGAAATACATCATCTGTAAAAATTTTAACTGTCTAGCTATCACGGTTCATGAGATACAGCCTGGTGACAGACAGCCAGCCAGACAGAGAGACAGACGGACAGCGGAGTCTTTGTAATGGGGTCCCGTTTTTATCCCTTGGGTTTTTTAGGGTTCCGTACCCTAAAAAACTATGGATTGACTGTGTGCAAGATGCCAAGATGATATGGCTAGAAGACCCTTGGTGTCTCAATTTGTTTGGGGTAAGGGCAGCATGTCTACCGCTCCCATACTTCATATTATTCATCATCTCATCAGACACCTCCGTTCTTGCAATACCATATCATTAAGGTGAAAAAACAAAGTATCTACAGAACTCAAAAACCAAAACGTGCAAAATACCAAGGGGTCCTAATCAGGTTACAAAATCACAATCACCTCCATAATAAAAGGTTGCAGAAGACAGGTTATTAAGACAATAATCTCAGAGAGAAAGCCACAATCAGATAGATGATATCAAGTCAAAATGACGCCGTGTTTGTACATGAAATGAAGTAAAAGTGTAAGTGAGTGAGAGGGAAGGCTCCCTATTATTGAGGCGTTCCGCTCCAGATACTGTTTTTGCTCCGTTTTTATTGAATCTTTATAACGTCTGCCTGCGGTTATACCGTTTTTTTTTTTTCGATCACGGGAACGAGGGAAAATGCAGGGTTAAATCAAAGCTGCATGTTAGTCCTTTTTGGCAGTTTCATTTATTTATTTAACAATTTATGTACCTACACACAGACATAGTGTGTAAAAGAAGAAAAGAAAATGCAATACAAAACATAAAGCAGAACTATTTAAATCTAATCCATTTATGAATATACTAACATACTTATAAATACATAGACAATACATAATGTAATAGTAGCATTTTAATGTAGCTTCTGGTCAAGAATAAATCCAATAAACACGTCCAGATAATATCTTGGTCAGATCCTGTGAGGACTAGGGAGATAAGCGACTGAGATGGTCCTTTGAGGAACGAGGCACACAGATTTCAGAGTACCTATCCAGTCAGATGATTTATAATTCCTCTTAAAATAATGGGTGTAAAATACCCTTGACGAAGCCGAAAGGCACTTGTTCTCCCCGTCATTGCGATATTTTTTATCTAGACCATACCTGAGAACCTTCTATTTACGGAGATATTGGGGATTAAAGTTCAACTTTTACACAACTTTTTTTAATACAAATTTTTAATGTTCTAACTTTACTTTATAAACGTCCATGACAACTACCTACTACTCAACTACAATACTACTACTATTCAATTCATCCATCAACACAAAGTTTTGAGTGCGTTACATTGAGTCCTATCGTAAAATGTGATTTTTCATCCCAAAAGAATGTCGTTTGCCAGAAATAATTGTTACATGGCGTTACTTAGTTTGATATACAAATAAAGATATGCACATTTATGTATGTTTGAATGCTTGGTTGCCGACTTCGTTGAAAGTCCGTTTCCTCGTTATATAATAATATGTATTCGTCCCAACGAATTACGATTCAAATAGGAGTATCAAAGCTGTCAGCCGCGTAGTCCTTATAAACAAATATAAATATTCAAAGAACCAAACATAAATAGACATAGAAATTCGTATGTTTGTCACGTTCTATCATTATGAGATAAACATGATGTTTTTCTTAAAGGGCAGGAAGTCGTGACAAAATTGAAAGTTAAACATTGTACTTGAAGAGAGGATTTCAAAGAAAAAGTCCCTTTGTTTGCTCATAGCTGCTTTGATATTGTTTTATACGGGAATTATGGTAATAGATACATCTTTACGACGTAATGGTATACGAATGGGAGGACATACACTGCTCTTAAGTAGACACGTTCTTCTTCGTCGAGTCGATGATTTATGTAATTATAGCTGTTGCCCGCGGTTTCGCTCGCGTTTCGGTCGGAAACTGTCCCACGGGCACGTCGCAAATGTATCCTATGATACTCGGGGATAATATAGCTTCCTTTTAGTGCAAGAATTTTCAAAATCGGTTCAGTAGATCCAGAGATTACCCCCTACATAAATTAGTAAAAATTTAAGTTAAATGGGCTTTGACCAGAACTTCCCACATCGGCAACGTCAGCATTGGCCTCAGATAGATGGCCTCTTAAAATGCAGGTAGAGTTGGCCTTTTTCTGATCCTCGTTTTGCACAAGAAAAAGTTCGTAAATAAACCAATCAACTTCGTTTCAATACCAGTTGCTGACTTACAGCTGGGAAAGGCTTCCCTATAGTCTTTCCAAGAATTCTTTTCTCGCGCTATCTCGAACCGGCCCTCATGGCAAGCGTATAAGCGTAAGCCTATAAGTACTTGGTATTAAATAATTTGTGTGGTA
This sequence comes from Eugnorisma glareosa, assembly GCA_947578425.1. Classification (NCBI taxonomy): domain Eukaryota; kingdom Metazoa; phylum Arthropoda; class Insecta; order Lepidoptera; family Noctuidae; genus Eugnorisma; species Eugnorisma glareosa. The sequence continues at coordinate 7,714,056 of OX387960.1, read as the reverse complement.
TACTAATTACTACCACTAAACCCCCGACTACTGAAAAATCACGCTCTAATTAAAATCGGTTTTATTTCGGTTTGTATGCCTATTGTTACCCGGGCCATAATTACGAATCGATTGATACCTTATTCATCAAAATCTGATAAATCTGTAATGTCCTATTAAGTATTTTGTGTGTGTAGACTACATATAAATAGCATACATAGACTGCTAAAATCATAACCCTTCCTTTTGGCTTCTCCGTAGTCGGGTAAAAACAAGTCCTAAAAGACATTATCCACAATTTTGATACCTCCATCTGCCTAGCCTGTTCCCAACTATGTTGGCGTCGGCCTCCAGACTAACTGGATGCAGCTGAATACCAATATTTTACATGGAGAGACTGCCTATCTGACCTCGATAACCCAGTCCTGGGCAATATGATACCCCTTAGTAAGACAGATTTTCGGGCCACTAACTACCTGTAAAGATTATCAAAGATCAACAGCTTAACGTGCTTTCCGAGGCACGGAGGAAACTTGGTATGTAATGGTTGGTTACCCATCCATGGAACAACCTTGGCAAGCACGGCTTAACCTAAAGATCGACCCCGAGCGCCTGTTAATATTTAGCCACAAACTCCTAATGTCCATCAATGTTCATACCTCCAATCCAATCTTAATTCCATATATTTAATTCATATTCCCAAACACATCACATCGAATCAAAGTATTCAAACATTCCCCCCTCACCGGTAACCCCACACCAAACTCACACTAAAATCAATAAGCGCACGCGCACTGTTGAAAGATCGATATTGTCTTTCTTTCGCCCCTTGGTCCCTTGCACATCTGTTAGGTCGATAATCCTGGTCCCCTCACTAATGTCCCCTAATACATCTACCGAATTCCATCCATTGCTGGCTTTGTTCGTCTACCTTAACATTATGATGAGTAAAAGAGTGATTGGATTCGAAAATAGGTGGAAATTTCGCCAGGGAATTCTAGTTTCCTGCCGTCTATTTTTATTATTAAAGTAAAGGGCGAGGGTGGTGAGCAGAAGGGAGAGTGTTTTGTCTTTCCACCCCTACTAGCTCACAGCTTGGATTGTAGTAGATTTTACTTTGTTGGTAGCGATTACTAGTGCGTAATGTTGATAACTTGTCGGTAGCACTTTTGGGTCGATATCGATTTGGTCAATAGAAATGGTATCAAATTCGTATTTATTTAAGCTTCAAAGTAATCAAACTGTTTATTTTGAACCCTATGGTTTGTATAGTACCTATTTATACATGAAAATGCCCAGGTTTTTTTTTCTTGTTTATTTTTTAAGAATCCGTACAAAAAATTAAAAAAAAAAACGGAATCCAGGATCACTCGTGCGTCTGTCTGTCCGTCCGTCTGTCACAGACAATTTGCTCCGAATCTACTGGACCAAATCAGGTGTTTGGTAGCATGGTGTAATCGTATGACCCAAACACAGTGCGAAGTAATTTTTTTTTTTTTTATAAGTAAGGGTCATTTTCGGGGCCGGGGCTGCGGGACTGTTCGAAAGAGATACCGTGGCCCCGGAACACAAAGGGCGATGAAGGAACATGGATGGGTTTTAGTCAGTAAAAGTCTGACACTCCCTCCTGCTCCGCCCAGAGCGGGAGGAGTAATTTGATGATTTCCCATCCGAAAAAAAGGGTCATTTTCGGGGGACAAATTAGGACATTTAAAAAAAAGTTTTGGAAACTTTACTGTGTCATATATCAAATAAAAGGGCTCATTATGAGGATCTTAAATATATTTTTGTTATTCTTGTAAAATAAATAATTTTGATTTAATTCATGAAAGAAGACGAAAATTGAACATTCCACCTGACCTCCGAAACTACTGAGCCTAAAATTTTGAAAAAAAATACAAAATATAGTTAATTGCTTGTAGATTACAGGAAAACCTATAAGTACTCTCAATTGAAAATAAAGTAGTAAACTCAATATAATACGTTCAGTTACGGAAAATAGTTCACTAAAACACCACTAAATAGCGCTAGTAATGAACTCGCGTCTTACTGTGAGGATTTCCAATTGAATAAAAACATTTGACTTTGGCATTGTACGGAACCCTCTCCACGCGAGTTCAACTCGCTTTTCATTGATCATCGAATACTTTACCGGCGTTTTTTTTGATTCGACGAACGAGTGAAACAAAATGTGAACGCCGAGTCACTTGACAAACGATGGTCTACCATCTCCTGTCCTACATATTGTGCAACTCTTTAAAAATAATGTGCTATTTCAAAGACGCAGGATTCACCGGGAACATTCACTTGTAATGTCACAAACCAGGATTCGATTTTGAGCATTTTATTACAAGTCACTGTAACAAATAGTATCACGTTGCGCACTTTACAACAATTCAATTTGTAACAATGACTTGTTTCTGTACAAAATCCAATCTAGGATTTTTGTTATATTTCAGGCGAATGGTCCCGGTGAGGGGGGTAACATAATAATAAATCATTCTCCAACTACTGAACTGACCGGGCTATGCTCGGAGTTTCCTTGCGTGATCGAATCAGAAATGAAGACATCCGCAAGAGAACCAAGGTTACCGACGTAGCCCGAAGAATTGCCAAACTGAAGTGGCAGTGGGCGGGGCACATTGCTCGCAGAATGGATGGCCGATGGGGCCGAAAAGTTCTAGAGTGGCGACCACGAACCGGAAGGCGGTTCCGGTTGCGTTGGAAGGCCTCCCACTAGGTGGACCGATGACCTGGTGAAGGTTGCGGGGATCCGCTGAGTGCAAGTCGCACGGCACCGGTCACTGTGGCGACACTTGGGGGATTATGTCCAACAGTGGAAGTCTTTCGGCTGAAATGATGGTGATGATGATGACTGAACTGACAAATGTATATAATATGAAAACTTTTTTTGTTATTAAAAGACAGAGATAGGTAGTAGCCTTGTTTTTTTTTTTACTCATTGGAAATCATCAAATGAGGGGTCCCTCTGGGCGGAGCGGAAGGGAGTGTCAGACTTGTACTGACTAAAATCCATCCATGTTCCTTCTTTTGCCCTTTGTGTTCCAGGGCCGCGGTATCTCTTTCGAACAGTCCTGCAACCCTGGCAGGATAGGAAGTAGCCTCAGTTCTCATTACAAGACAGAGATAGGTAGTACATATTGGTGGTAGATGGTAGCTAGGAACTCTTCACATTTTTGCAGAAATTCTTAAACCAACGTTTCAGTTCCTACTAGTATTCTAAAAACCCTGTTAGGTTACTTCTGAATGGTTTGTCAACTCAGCTCGGAAATAGGTCAAGGCGACACAAACATAGCAGCACTGGCACCCAACGCGCACGCTGCTGCGCATCTAATGCGCAGGCGCATAAAACAGCCATAAAATTTTATTGACATACAGACACACATACACTAAGAGGGACACGATGCACTGGTATTATGTAGACTAGTATTCCGGTTAATACGGACATTTAAAATAACAAAAAATCCCGGAGAGCCAAATATTGGTGGAGAACTGGGGTTTACCATTACAAATAAAGTTTTAAAAATCCCCATCCTATGTGTGCTACAAAAGTTATTCGGGGTTAAAGGTCAAAATTTGAGGGTTTCTGGATTTTTCTCGAAAACGGTAAGTTTTATCAAAAAAATTTCAGACCAAAGTTGTAGATCTTAAAATTTTCTACAAAAATAGTCTTTATGATTTTTTTCCTAAGACTTACCATTCCTGAGATATCGCGATTCTAAGAGTCACATTATACATGATATGCACACATCTCCACGCCACCTGTTTTACCGTGGATTCATTCCCCTGTAGGCCTACTCCACTAACTGTCATGACAATTTTAAGATAATTTAAGCTAACATTACCCGTCAAGTTCTAGATATTACCTTAATATTGATATTGATTATTGGGTTAACTATTGTTTTGATTTCTTTAGATATTTTAATCAGATTCAGTTCATAAATTGTTCAAATGTGCTGAGTCATTGGTCTCTTCATTAAAATCACAGGAATCTTCCTCTGTTGTACTCAACTAGATATTTGAGCAAGACTGACCTTGGCAATTGGTACACGCTGGAGAACACAGCGACCCGACATTTTTACAGCCACATTTGGCACTACAACCTTTTTTGCAATTGCAAAAAATAGTGTTGAGGAGTTTTTCTGGTGGGAGAAAAGTTTGAATCAATTCCAGAGTATTATCTATCAATTTCCAACCCCAGTCTTCTGGGTTCAGTTGATCGCCTAGCCATGTTTGAACTTGATAGTATACTCGATACAAGTGTTGAATAGCAGATGCCTGATGTTGGAGGAAGACATGATAGTTGAATGCCATCGCCCAAATGCCAAAACTATATTTTATTTTTACATGCTTTTTGTTATTTGACCACTATTTTTATGTCTAAATTGACTGGACTATATTGTTGCAGGATACTATACTTTAGTATCGTATTGACACAACAGGATGCGAGATTCCGATATTTTGGATCGATACACAAGTATCGGTATGAATGGCTCGTATCGTGTCACAAAATAATAAAAATGGAGGACACAAAACGATTACGAAGGAATTCTTGGATTTTTGCCTAAATTATTAGTGGGATTGATTTAGTATTGATAGCAGTGATAGCCTAGTGGTGTAACCATCAAACTGCCAAGACATAGGTCTCGAGTTCGAACCCAAGGCACGCACCTCGGATTTTTCAGATTTTTGTGCGTATTGTGATAATTATTACTTGCTTTGAAAGAAAACGTCGTGAGGAAACCAGCATGTAAAGCCAAGTCAGAGGCCCGTGGGCGGTATACAAACACTGACACCAGGTTAGGCACTACCCACACGATAAAGAAAGAAATAAGTATTCTACAATGATATTTTAAACTAACTTTGACCACTTTTACTCAAAAAATCATCGTAAAATATTACCATAGAAGTTCAGTAATATCCACAAGATATACAGTTTCCGTTCTTTAAACATACAATTAGTACACTTACAGAATGAAAGGTACTCTTACGGCTGCTTTTACAGCTGGAGCTATTCTAGCTCTGATTGGTTAGTTCCACACAATGCATGTCCCTCGATACGCATCCTCGCTCAGCTCTGGTGGAAACGCGGCCACACCGCCTAAAGCGAGTTTTTACACTTCGTGTCGGCTCTTTCGGTAGTTCGCGGTGTGAACTAAAGTAGGTATGAAAAGAGGTGAAACGATGCCTCGCCCGGTTCGCTCGCTCGCTCGCTAGCTGCCAGTGTGGCCTGCGCTAGCTCATTTTAATAACCCATAATCTTTCAAAGGCACAGGATATTAGCTAAGTACCTAATCATAGGTCCCGTTGTGGAAACCTGCTGTTTATAGTACCTATCGTCTACGGTTAAGAGGGCAAAATAAAAGTTCTCTTGAGAATCTTATAAGGCTGGCTTTTCCGTTGTTAAATTGCTGATGCTGATACTAACTTACTGTGATAGTCTACAGTGGTATGCAAGCCATGTGTCTCGAATTTTGTCGGATAATGACCAACGCCCGTGTGGTGTTCAGTGATTTGCGAAAAGATCTTACTAACTACCTGTGTGCCAAATTTCATGCATATCCATTCAGTAGTTTTTGCGTGAAAGATTAACAAACATCCACCCTGACAAACTCTTGGATTTATAATATTAGTTATAAGATCTATATTATCTTATCACAGTTACGAATCATCATCACCGTCAGCCGGTAGAAGCAGGCTGAAAGAAATAGCCCCATTCGATTTGATGCATAATATCTTTTGCCTACGGTTTTGACCTCGTGGAAGTATCAAATTAATCCTTGAAAAGTATATCATATCCCAATACAGGGCTTGGTCTACCTGGGTGACAAATTTCAACATAATCCGTTCTGATAATAAGGTGTATTGTGTATTGTATTGTTGAGGGCTCCCTTTTCCGCATTTCGATCGATAATAAGGTGTAAAAACTGATAGACGGACAGAGATTCTTCCGCATTTATAGTTTAGATTTGAACTCTAAACCACTGAATCTTCAATGAGCTGCGACTAAAAAAAGTAAAAACTAAAGACACTAGGTCTAAAGACAGCATCTGACCCAAGATACATAACATAACGCCTGTAATCACCGAAGGGTTAGACAGAAGTGTATCTAATAGTACCTACACCCACATTCCGCCAATTATGTTTAAATCCCATGTAATAGGGGGCGAGCCTATTGCCATCAACCGGGCGCAAACCCAGACTCAGTGGCTGCTACTGAGAAATTCCTGTTGGAAAAATCCAATAACACTTTGCCCGTACTGGCAATCGAACCCAGGACCTCATGCTGACCAATAGACCAACGAGGCAGTAACCCAAGATACTGTCTTTTAAATGACACTACCAGGAAACCAATCATAAGAGACATTGACTTTAGTATAAAAAGATTCCGTCATTCTAACTCCACAATCTCACCCCCGCACATTCCTTGCATCGATCCCAACACAAATCATTCCCACTGCACATAAAAATGCGCTTCCTAAAGAAATTATCACATTCCATCATGAACAATGCACATTTCTACGACAAGTGAAAACCTTGAACTCCGCAGTCGTACACAATTATTGCAACTAACTACTCGTTTATCAGGCAGCACTCACTGATTACTTACATGTAAAGCTGCATTCACGCAAGCATGACAGGAACATTGTCGTGGAAAACGGTAAGGGCGTCTATTTGTGAAGGTCTACTGCCATTTACAATTCGCTCGATTTTGTGAACTGTGTGATTGCAATTAATATTGCAATCAATCAAAAGATATTGTACTGGAAGCCATAGAAAGTACAGTCAAGCTTCTACAATATGTCAAATTTCTTTAATAGATTTTCAACTTTATCGCGTGTCGTTTTGCTAGCGGTCGTAATTTGTCAACCTGCCAGCGGTTTAAGGTTCAATTCCCGATGTGCCCCGCATTGAATGTGACCTTTATGAATTGGTGTCGTTTCTGGAATCTTGTATTAGATAATACTAATATGATATTATTTTAACACCAACAGAATCTGACACGATCAACAATATAGTTTCACAAAGGGACGCTGTACAATTATAGCATTACGTTCAAGGTTGATTGGGATAACTTGACAGTTTCGGGAAGCTTGATGTGCTGGCATCTGTACATATGGCAGAAAAAGTAAGTCTTACACGGATTGTAGTTTGATTTGTCGACAACTTTTGGGTAGTGCGTTGTGACTCGTAAATACTCCAGTTTTCACATTTTGTACCTAGAACCTGGACAGACCAGTGTAGGTACGGATGAGAAAAATGATTATCCTCATTAACCAAAAAAACCAAATTAAGCTGCCAAATGTAATAAAAAAGTATTTGAACGTTGAAAAAAAAAAGTGTTAAAATATTTGTGTTCTGATATAAAACTAGGTGTGTTCCAATGAGAGATTAAAAAAAATGAAAGATCGGGCGCCAGGAGCACACAAAACAATCGCCAAGGATATGCTCACCCGCGGAGGCAAATACTTCTAATCTGCCGGTGGGAGGATACCATTAAAGTTTTGGTCTAATTTTATTTCCCAAAGGTCTTAAAGGGTGTAATTAAGTACAAGAAGTCTGAAACGAAGTCAGTGAAGTCTCATTGTACGGGAAGCTCATACAATGCGAGGCCAGGTTATACTGGAAATGTATAGCTTGACGTGTCGCCGTGTGGTAAACTTTCTATAGTTAAGTAAAGCCTACTCCTCTCTCAGAATCACACATGTAAAGTTAGCCTAACAAATGTCGCCCGTCACACCGCCTAGCTCGGTAATGACAAGAAAGATAAAACGAGTGTAAAAGCCTATATGTGTGTGGTCGGAAACTGCTTCATCATCATTAGCTATGCCATCAGTTTCGTCACCTTACCACTCTAGCAGTATGTTAAACAAGCTGTAACTGTGAAGACCCTTTGTGTTGGAAATTCATCGTATTCTTAGATGAAATCAGCCTATAATTGTTCGTACGGTTGCAGACCCAGTTCAGAGTAAAATTCTGCCTGTAAAGGAGATCACCTAGATTGGGCTATTTTCAAAAATAAACTTATTATTTAGATAGAACATGACATAATATACAGTTTTTATTATTACACCAAAGTCGTAAGTCAATTCACCTAGAAGTTATTCAACCACAAAATATCTGAGATCACCCAGAGTGGGGTATTTTTTTTGCCCGCTAACTAAAATAAACGCAATAGTTAAATAGAGCCCTAAAATGTATGGAGGCTTGGTGATCTCCTTTTCCCTCCATCCCATACTCTCCTGCTATTAAATGGGACTTAACATAACTGGGAAGATGAAATGTGTGTGTAGGTACTATTAGATACCTCTGCTTAAACCTTCGGGGGTTACATGCGTGACGTTATGATTTTGTATAAATTATATTTAAACGTCAATCCTACTTTTTCTCTTCTTTAAGAAAAGTGCAGAACATCACTATTCAATTAAATAAAATAGTATAAAACAAAGTCGCTTCCCGCTGTCTGTCTGTCCTTGCATGCTTAGATCTTTAAAACTACGCAACGGATTTTGATGCGGTTTTTTTAATAGATAGAGTGATTCAAGAGGAAGGTTTATATTTAGGTATGACATTACACCCGTGCGAAGCCGGGGCGGGTCGCTAGTTTAACTAATAAATAAATTAAAATATCACAATATAAGCAAGTAATTTCACCAGCATCCTTTCAAATCGGAATTCCTACAGTATGACTTTGGTCTGACTGCATGGTAATTAACTAAATACCTACTCCCTTTTGCATTGTTAATAATGGCTCCACAATGAATCAAAACAACACTTTTTATCAGCAATCCAGTCATTTGTAAAGTCAATAGTGATAACACTTTTAACCAGGCTCGTTAGTTTAGTGGTCGCAAGCTCAATTGCTGAGCCTGAGCTTCGGGCACTGCAGTCTCGACATATATAGCGATCGCAAAACAACCGAATTCGGTCGCAAAGTCACAATGATGCGGATTTAAGGTGGCAGCCTGCACCGGCGCGGTGGGTCGCGTCCAGCATCGTTATGACTTCGCTACCGAATTCGGTTGCTTTGCGATCGCTATGTTGAGACTGCAGGGCCTGGATTCCATTCTCTGGTCGGGCAAACTGTTATTTTATTGGGCTTTTCCATAAGTAATGAGTCAGTAGTTCCCCGGAGTCTCTCCGGATAATGCCAATATCGTAGTATTTAATATATTATCTGTAGTAATATGCTCGCCACTTATTTATTACATACATACATTGGTGAAATGTGAGTGAAATAAGCTACACCTCTGCCTAACTATTAAGAAAAATACAGGCGTGAAGTCATGTTATTGTATTTAACCAGACGTCGTAACAATATAAAACTACCTTCTTTTTAATATGGCAGTTGCATTCTTCGGCTCACGTGCCCTTTATTACCCGATGATCTCCGATGATGCCCGATCATGACCGAATGTAATCGTCACCTCAAATTGGCTATAAGACGCGTGCGCATGGGCAATATTGCGCGTTATGCGTTACTAGAAACGATTTCTTTGTCGCTGCCTGCTACAGGAATGCGTGTGAGATGCATTATATCTGGTGGATTGGGACTTGTGAGGTAATATCCGTTAGCGATAGGGTTGGTGATTTGCGTTACATAAATAATATTGTATGTGAGGTTACCTTACCCTACTTATTAGGCCTACCTACTAGGCCATTCAAGATTTTACTGCTTGCTTGACCTTATAAAAATCTAATACACATAGACCATTCCAGCTTGTTTAGCTTGAAAGTGAGTACCTAAGTAAATAGTTGAAACTTGAAAATCTCGTTAATCATTTTCAGGCTGAAAAGGACCATTGTTGATTCGTTCCAGATCTAGAAAAAAAAATAGCATGACACGAATCAAGTTACAAATGTTTATCTTAAGTTGATGCGGTGTTAAGTTTCTTATTTTGATCTTAAATCTTGCAGGCTTTAAGTAATTTCTTATTTCAGTAAAGAGGCATATATTATATTTCGAACATTCCACTATGGCATGTGTAACTGTTAATCAAATCCAACACACATAAGCTGAGCCGTCAGCCGTCAAGGGGGTCTTGGGGAGTTGGTGGCGCCAACCGCGTTGGTGGTTCTTCTACCAAGCTGAAATGGAAGTGGTGTATGATGGCCATTTTGGGGGACTGACTTTCATTTTGAATTTCAACAAGTGCTGATTTTCAGCGTAATTGGAATAGATGACTTATTTCAATGTCGTTTAAGTCCTTCTTTCGATACGTTTACCCTAAACTGGATATTTATTTATTTATTTAACACTTCAAGCACATAGTACAGAGGCGGACTTAATGCCATAGGCATTTTCTACCAGTCAACCTTATTACCTTGATATTTTCTCTGTTAATGAAATGACTTTCGATTGAAGCTTCTTAAACGCTTGTTGGTACAGCCCTAGCCAGTAGATTGCACTTGCGCTAGCGCATCCACTCGCACGTTGTCTAACGTAATGTGGTGGATCGCAATCTGGCTCGGATGTACTCCCAGTAAAAATGAAAGGATTTGCACGCACCCGCCTTTTTACATCTGAGTACCAATGTATCGTTAGATATTGCCATAATTTGTTGGGAATTGAGGTTATTGGATTTCTCTGGAGGATTTCAAAAGGTTTTTTTGTTGTGTGTAATTTTTTTTGTGTTATGGTTTGGTATGAAAAAAAAACGTCGTCTAGTTAGTAGTTTATCGTTCTAGAAAGAAGTTTTTCATAGTTCAATTTACATATTAAGAATTGAGCAATTTTTCTTGAGACCCCAGATGAAAAAATATAATTTGCCTATAACATTCCCACTGCTGGGATTCAGTGGGTGTAAAAAACCCACCTAATGGACTTACTGCGGGTTAGTAGATGTCATATGTCTTTGTTTTTTTCTTTCTCAGATATATTATACAAAGTATTTTGCGTGACAGGTTTCGAACCCACTACTTACCACTAGTTAGTCGGAGCCGATTGATAATGAGTTGCAATTAATAGTACTAAGTATAGGTGTCCAATGAGCATCTACCTAATATTTTGCTCTATCATTAATGATTCTCTGAACTTGTCCTCAATGTGTCTTTTGTGCACAATAAGAATTTCTCATGGGTTTTACAAACATTTAAACTCACAACCACAAACAGCCAGATCCGGAACAACCACCGGTAGGTCCTACAAATATTTGTTCCGTGCGGGGATCGAACCCGCGACACGCCACGGAGCAGCCAATCGCTTAACCACTGCGCCAAACGTGCTGTCGTGTTTTCATTTTCGCCATTTCAGTGGCCCATAAAATCAAAATCATTTACAATCAAAATCAAACCCCGTAAGACAAGACAATGCATGGAATCACGCCATTAGCTCTCATTGACGGCCATTGACAGCCGTTGCCTCATCATCCATGATCCATTGTGTAGAATGTCATTGTAGCCATCCTCTATTGTCTGTGGCTATTCGAGCGTCGCACAGGAATCGAATTCGCTACCGATACACTGACACCCATTGAGGATGTATCGGGTCACGGTGACTTGATTTCCTGTTAATGGATAATGTTAGAGGGTGATTGAAGTTTATTTAGGTTCATTGCGGAAATGAGTCTATGTATAGGCTTTTGATGATTCGTAGATCTTTGACAACCGTTGCGAATAGCCAAAATCACGAAGGTCTGACAACAAGTCTTACTGGGAGCTAGGTTGTCGTGGTCATTACGCCTGTAATTCCCGAAGGGCTAGGCAGAGGCGTACCCAATAGTACTACACCCACATTTGTCCAGTTATATTTAAGACCCATGTAATAGGGGGTGAGCCTATTGCCATCAACCGGGCACAAATCCAGACTCCGTACTGAGAGTACTCCGTAATAACACTTCGCCCGACCTGGGAATCGAACCCAGGACCTCATGCTCAGCACCTTGCGACCACTAGACCAACGCTTCACTTTCTTCTGAACTTAACTCCATCAAAAACTCACACTAACATAGGTAAGGTCTGTCTTTTTCTATAATAATTATTGTCATCTCTGTGTTGCTAGGGATATAAATGCACATGACATCATAATAATCATCTAATTACTTACCTATAAATAGCCTTACGACCATCTGAAGACCCAATTATCTCACTCAAGTACTAGTTAAAACAAGTTAAGTTACTTATAGTATCTAATTTGGTGCGGATGTTATTAAATCGCGTCATGTTAGATGAGAAACGTCGGTCATTAGTGCTTGGACTAACTTAATTGACTTGAATACTGGTCGGTTTTTTCTTTAAATAAAAGCGAAGGCATCTTTGTGAGTACTCATGAAGAAATGATGCAAGAACACTAGCTGTGTATATTTTCAGAGTAGAACAGTTTGTATTTTGTTATTTTCATTATTAAAAAATATAATTGTAATTATATTCTTTGTAAGCTAGCTTTATAAATTTAACTTTATCTACACCATTGTATTAGGTAAGCTTGTAATGATCGTGGTATGTGTTTTAAATAATAATATCAGCCTATTACTGTCCCACTGCTGGGAAAAGGCCTCTTCTCAACAGAGAAGGCACGAGCATTGATCACCACGCTTGCTCAAGACGGGTTGGCGATTTCAGACCATTATAAGTCCAGGTTTCCTCACGATGTTTTCCTTCATCGAAAACCGTGTGTTTTAAATAAATAAATAAAATAAAAATAAAAAATTGTATATTTTGTGCTATTTTATTTGGTCGTATACGATACAGTTTCAATAATTATTGATTCTGGCTGCAAAAACGTTAAAATGCCTGTTACACTTCATGAAAAAAACTTACTTTAATTCCAATCATTTGATTGCTTGTAGATTCATAAAATAACATAATCAGCCCATAATGTTCCCACTGCTGGCACACAGGCCTCCTCTCTATGAGAGGGAATGGGCTATAATCCACCACGCTGTCCAGTGCGGGTTGGTAGATGTCACATGTCTTCGAATTTTTGGTTCTAGGACATGCCGGTTTCCTCACGATGTTTTCCTTCACCGTTTTGAGAGCAGTGCTGATGAAACAAATTACACAAAGTAATGCGCCTGCCTGGGTTTGAAGCGAAGCCACGACTTCCTGGGGCCTTAGTCTGCTATTGCAATAGTGTCAGAATGGTCTGTCATTGATTTAATAAGGCCCCTAGCCCACGGCGTATTGAAGCGCGTTCGAAACTCGTTTGACGTGCGTACAAAGGGTAATTCGTCTGCGCGGGGCCTTATTAAATCAATGATAGACCATTCTGACACTATTGCAATAGCTGACTAAGGCCCCTGGTTGTTAGTCGTGGTTTTGACATGTTGTAGATACAACATCTAAAAAAAAATTTGGTCTATGAATTTTTTCATTTTGTTTTACTTCGATCGTCCGTCTCGGTGTCTCTTGTAAAAAAGCTTATAAAAAAGTAAAACAATGCATAATTGTAATTAATCCGTTAGACGGGGAGACAATGTCTGATGACAAACCAGTATTGTCTCCTGACACATCCTGTCGCATTGTTTTACTCAAGCCAGCCGTGAACACTCGCCTGCTATAATGCATGGTAGCTAGGGGGAATTCTAATTTTGCTGTCAAGAGTATTCAATGTGAAGACAGGTCGCGTGATTTTTGAAGAGTCAGCTTTTGAGGTAATTTGAGGACAGTAATTTGATAATTGGATGTGTCAAATAAAAGATTTGATTAAAAACTTTATTCTTTACTAGTTTGTTGCCGGCGCGTGGATTTCGGATATTATTTTAAAGGATCGTATGATTGGGATGAAATGTATCCTAACCATAAACTTGGTACATTTATTTTAGATATGTGTTTTCCCACCTGTACAGATTAAAGTTAGTTTAATCACAGGAGTGGCTCCAGTTCAGAATGTTCAGTTCGATCAGCCGTGACGGGCACATCCGATTGCGGAAGGGAGCGTCCTGTCAGCTCATGTTACGTACCATTTGAGTAGTTAACCACCGAAAATGACAGGCCCCATGTTTGGATTGATAGAATTTTGAGGGTTACTTTCTTCTTTGGCAGAAAATTTTATTTTGACTGACACGATACTGCTTCGCTGATCTAGTGGTCGCAAGTGCGCTGAGCATAAGGTGTTGGGTTCGATTCCCGGGACGGGCAAATTGTTATTATATTTTTCAATCGGGAATTTCTCAGTAGCAGCCACGGACTCAGTATTTGTGTCCGGTTGATGGCAATAGGCTCGCTCCCTATTAAGATGGATGCGCAAGGGTAGCCCGCGAAATTTAAATTTTCTTACGTTTATTGCAATGTGCAGGTCAGTTTCAGGTTGTATGTTGATGAAAATATGAATCGCGCCAGTAACACGTATGGAGTTACAGAATTATAATCATTCAAATCATCAATACAACTCTTCAAGTTCATATAATCCCAAAGAGTGACTTTTTTATGAAATAGCTATTGAATGTGATTATATAAACTTGGAGGGCTGTATTGATGATTTGAATGATTTTAATTTTGTAACTACATACGTGTTACTGGCGCGATTCATATTTTCATCAAGATACAACCTGACACTGACCTGCAAATTGCAAAAAACTTTAAAAAAATTGAATTTCGCGGGCTACCTTGGCGCTTCAACCTTAAATTGTACTTAAATTGCGAAATGTGGGTGTACTATAAGGTCCACCACTAACTAACCCTTTTGGGATTACAGGCGTGGTGTTAAGCTACGTGTACCTATGTGAGTGATAATTAATTTACTTAAACCGAACTACATATTTTGAGATGGATTTATAGATGGGTCTAGGAGACCTATGTTTGCCCGGGTATACTGATAAATTCTAGTTACTAAAAGACCACACACCAGGACCACACAAGTAGAATATATGAACGTAATGAAATACTAATATTGCATGACTGCTCTTTATTGCCAAGGAGTCACATGTTAATAAACTAGGCATTGACACAGATTGCTTCTTATGCGACTCTACGTTGTAAAAGAAAACTTAGTAGTATTTATTACTATGTTGTGAGTTGTAGTAACTATGGTAACGATAAAGATTTAAAGATTTTATCCTGGACGCTCTTGCACATCTTTCCACATCGTTCTCACATATATAAATAAGGTCCCATTAAAATAGGTGGACAAATTTTAACACAGCTTTCAGTACGTCTAACCAATGATATCCACGCAAAAAAAAACACTGATTAAAGTGATTTTATTTTGACCTATAATAATAAATTGCCGGCGGCACTCTAGACTAAACATAAAACACATCCGCATTAGGTCAAAATAAAATCACTTTAATCAGTGTTTTTTTTGCTTGGATATCGTTGGTAGATGTACTGAACGCTGTGTTAAAAGGAGGTGTGTTTTTTCCCCCATACAATTGTGGCCAAACAATGTACCTTAACTATAAAGGTACGAAGTTATACGAAAAAAATCGCAGATTCTGAAAAAATAAAAATTGGATTTATTAATGCATTTGTACCACCTGAAATTGTCGATCAAACATGCTAAAACTTGCAACCCAAGAATTTTCATCTGACAATCTCGTGATTAATTTCTCCGATGATGCGTTTCGTTACTTCATTTTATACACGTATGAAAACCTAAAAATATACTATTTAGAATTAAGTTTTGAATTAAAGATATATGTCTATATATATATATATAAGATCGTGAAACATTATGGGAACAAGAATTTAAAAACACATTAATTTCACATTTTAGATTATTTTTTGCGTTTAGTTAGCTACTGGCCAAAAGACGGTGCTCCAGGGCCGATAATTTACTATTTTATTCTTTTTGTTGTTGTTGGTGACAATATTGTCATTCACTAGCCCTTATCAGACGACCGATCTCGAAAGAGTGACCGATGGAATAGTTTGACAGCCGCCAGCGCTCTTATGAACGTTTCTTTAAACGCAGTTACGATTCGAGGCTTTCGAGGTAGTGTTTTTTCATATTCTTTTATTTCTTAATCTATCGAATATTGAAGGATTTAAAATACTGCTAATAACACTATGTATTGAAAAGAATTTAAATAGTAATTTGTACCTCGGTACATGTTTGGGCCGAAAAAAAAACACCTCCTTTGTCCATCTATTTTAATGGGACCTTATATTTATAATCTCAACATGAATGATGTAACTAAGATCTTGTATGTTACGTTTTGATTGACAAGAGTGTCCATGGAGTTTCTAGCCCTTTCTTCTCCATAGAGATCTACGCCTTGTAATGACCAACTACCGTACTTTCGCAAGTTATTATTATGCCTAGTGTCTGTGACTGTAGCTTCTCCTTTTTTGTTTTTCTGACATTCAAAATTACCTGATATGGTCTAATTGAAATAAAGGTTTTGAGTTTGAGTTTGATCATATCACTTAATAGGGGGCGAGGTTATTGCGATCCATTATGTCTCTGGGTAATTCCTGAAGGAAAAACCCACTAACACTTTGCACGACTTAGGAATCGAACCCAAGACCTGAAACGCAGCAGTCCTCGTACAAACACTAGATCGGTGAGGCATTTGCAGCATTCAGTGGTTGGCAAACACCTAAACTAACTTCCGAGTCTTAAATGACCTCACACTGAAACAAATGCAATCCAATCAAGTGACTTTTTAGCTTGATTGACGATATCTTGTTTAGATTAATCAAAATCTTAGTTAAGTTGATCATCACGACATGATAGCAGCAATACTATTCAAATGATTGAACGCTCAAACAAGTTTCTCGATTACCCTTAACGTGACATCATTGTAGAAGAGTTAAAAAAGAGACAAGTTAAAAAAATGTTAACTGTAATATAATAAGTTAGTTGTGTCAATCCAGCATTTTGATTAATTCAATAAATATCATTGAAACTTTATTAAGTTGGTTTGACTTGATAGCATCATCATTGCAATTACTTGTATTTATTAATCATACAACTTGATCAAATCTTGCGTCTAAACAAAATCTTGACTGTGGCAAGTACTTTTTTTTCAGTGCAAGTCAAAGACTACTATTATCTAAACAAAACGTTCTGAATCTATCCATAGACAATGACAACTATTATGGTAAACTGCTTCCTATGTATAAGAGCTGCTAAAGTGGCTTATTAGGGAAGCTCGACAAATGTAGTGCGTGGCGGAGATTCCATTAGACTTTATGTGGACGCGCGTCGGTGGTCCTACGATTATAGTAAGGCGGAGTGTACACACGCATTGTAAGGAAATCCTACACAATGCGAGATCAGCATAAACTGGAAATGTATAGCTTGATGTGTAGCTGTGTGTACAATGGTGATGGTGCGGTTCTGATACTGATACTGTTAGCCTGCTTCATCCCACAGCTGGGCAAAAGCTTCCTAGGCTCCTCCTTTCTCCCCATGACTTCCAGTTGTTTCGATCCAGGGCTAATGTGGGCCACTGGTCGTTGGTTTCGTCGCGGTTCTAGATTTTTCAAATGTTTTAAGCTATTTTATTTCTCTTCGGTTTCTAGTTGGGGTAAGGCTGAATTGGTAACAAAAGCGCATATGAATCGGGAAATTGATTAGATTTTCTCTTTTTTTTTTAGATCTGTGCTCAAAATGTACCTCTCAAATTCGGTCAGCTTTATACCAACTTGTTTTGCCTCCTTGTTGTTATAGTTTTTGGCCATACTTCTCTCTGGTCTTAGCTACTCTCTCTAAGAATAATTGAATAATAATCCTTTCTGAACCTAATATCTAACTATCTATCTCCGTTATCAAGTCCGTCTTTCATAATCTCCCAGATTCTTCGATAGTTATTATAAACGTATACAGGAGTGCCTTCTCTTCTCTTGATCTGGGTCAATGGCACTTTTATATCAACTTGGAACTTGCCAAATCTCAGAATAGCCCTGAACTGCGGAATTTCAAATAACCAATAGTTTTTATATATTGAAAAAACAATTTGACGGCATTAGTTTGTTTCTGGTCTATGCGTGACTTAAGAAAATACTCGTTCAAAAACCCAACAGTATAGACTCGCCCTAACCCCATAACGCCGTGATATATAACCGACAGTCATGGCTGTGACATTGACCCGTGTGACGTCGGGTTATTTGACCCAAGTGACGTAGGTTATGGTCACAGATCTGTGTTAATGTCCCACCATGGGATATAGTTTAATCACAGACGCATTTTTATGGGTTTTTAACCGTTGACAGCTTAGATTGTGACAATGGAAAGATGATGGGGTCGGTTGATAGGGGTTCCGTAGCCATGTGTTGACTATTAATCCTCGTGGATGAGATTGTCTCTAGGAGTGCTATAAGCCTATCAGGATAGTACATTCGTTGTCAAGCAGAATTTTTGCATCCATTTAAAGGGTTACGGAGTTACCATTACGTATACCGAGCAAACTTATCACTGTACCGTATGAAAAAAAATCCTTCATAAAGTTTTCAAACTTCTTAGTGTGTCGATGGCAATCTGTATTGAATAACGATCAGTGACCGGAATAAGTAGAGCTAATGTGCCTAAAGTTCAAGGAACAGAAACGAAAGTGGAGACTTCGTTACGACAATTTTTTTTTTTGGGGTATTTTTCCGGATGTCGGAACATTACTTAAGTACAACTTAAATTAATAAAGTAATACAACTATCGAATTCACTTATCGTTTCTGTTTAAAAAAAAAGTGCACGATTTTTATTGTTTAAAAAATTTACGTATTCTTCTAAAAGCTTAATAATACCATCATCAACATCCAAAGCATGAATTCCTAGCTCCCAAACTTGGTCATACAACGAAAATAAAGTCTCACAAACGTCAATATTATCATAGACAAGTGATTAACCAATAACCATTCGGTTCACACGCTAATGCCAATGCCCCTGATGCGCTGGCGCAGCGTATCTGCAGTTGTCGCGAACCATGCGACCAACGACTATGTGGTCGCAAGTCGCAACCGGCGGCCAGACCGCACTTCCTCGGTGACATTCTCGTATGGTTACTGGTTGGTTACTGATGTTATGTGATGGGATTATGTTTCTATAATAGTGTGGGATTCATAAATATAACTAGCTTCTGTCTGCGGCTTCATTCGCGACATTCGCGTCGATGAAACATCCTATGGCACTGGGTAATAGTGTAGCTTCCTATCAGTAAAATATTTGTAGTTTTGGAGATTACCTCGTAAATCCAAACTACAAAAAGTTGTCGATGAAATAATATTGTTACCGATATTTTCTTTTAGAGTAGCTTTAATATATGCTTTTATTTAGCTTGCCTTTTTAGTTATTATGTATTGATCAATTCTAGCAACTGAATTTCAAACTAGTTCCCTCCAACCGATTGAGCTGAAATTTTGCATACATCTTTGGTTCAAAGTTCAAAATAATGAACAATCACGGAAGATATCCCTTATGTGACGGTATACATTTAGTTATAAACCTTCAGTTCTTTTGACAATTCATTTTTAGGACAGACATGACTTGATCCTGCAGCCAGGATCGCCTCCTCACGATAGGACTCCTCAACGGTTAATAGTCCAACTTTTAATAAAAGAATTAACTGACAAAGTTAAAAACGATGAACTCATTTTTGTTAAGATAGGTGGATCTTGAAATCGATGTTAAACAATTTGTTGGTTTTGTTTGGTTGCAATACAAAGTTTGGCTATTAATGATTATAAGTTAAACTTTTCAAATGTCATTTAGGTGATACCTAATCAAGCATTGTCTTATTGAACAACTAGCTGTGCCCCACGATCTTCGTCTGCGTGAAATCATTTCAAAAATTAATGTACAAGACTTTCCTTTCGGATTTTGTTAACAATTACAAGGTATTTAATTGTTTTGCAGGGAACCTTTTTCTAAAATAAAAGTCCCATCAAAATTGTGCCAGCGCAAGATTACCTGAAACAGATTGACAGACAGTAAGACAACAATTTTTTTTTTTTTTTTTTTATAAAAAATTATAATAGTACCGTACCTATATACTTTCCTATGCATTCAGTAAATCACTGTTATTTTGAAATTACAAACACAAATCAATCTTATTTATTTGTATAAGTACATAGACTTTATTTTGACAGAATATCTTGCAAAAGAAATAATTGTAAAAAAACCCGCTTAGGGCACATCCCTGTTCCTCATATAAAGTATCAACTGGATGCGACAACAACCTAGTCTTTATAAAAAGCTATTCACTGCTCTGTGAAGGACTGAACCCACTAGAGCGTAACAATTTGATCAACGTATGTGAGACTTGAATGCTCGGTGGCTTTTCAATCACGAGGAATGTACGGGCATTAGATTGTTTGCTGATTTCGATTCAAGTGAATAAGATTGGTTTGTCAATGGATTTGAGTTTTGAACTAACTTCGATGAATGTATACAGGGTTAGTTTCCAAAGACCAGCCAAATTCTCAGATATAATGCAGTACATCATTCTGAGCCACATAGATATTTTTCTTCGGTTATTAAAAAAAAAAATCAGCTGTTTCCTACAAAAGTGAAATACCTACATGGTCAAAATGTATGAAACAGCTGTTTTTTTTTGTAATAACCGATGAAAAATTTCTATGTGGGGGGCTCAGAATGTCGTACTGCATCATATCTGAGAATTTGGCTGGTCTTTGGAAACTAACCCTGTATATTTGTGATAGTAGCTATTTTCTTCTTTAGTATCATCATCTGCCTAGCCTTTTCCCAACTATGTTAGGGTCGGCTTCCAGTTTCCAGATGCGGTTAAATATCAGAATTTTACATGGAGCGACTGCCTATCTAACCTCCACAACCCAGTTAGTACTGGGTAATACGATACCCCTTGGTAAAACTGGATGTTAGACTTTCGAGCCACTGACTACCTGTAACGACTGTCAAAGATCTACAAATGACAGCCGGGACCAACGGCTTGACATCTGTTGTGCTAACATAATAAATAATAAAATAATATAATTTTAATTCGAGTATCACTGACTCATAACAGAAATAATACACTCATACAGTCACATTACATATTTACACATTACATTATTAATTCAATTCAATTCATAACAATTTAATTAACTTAATTCAATTCTCAAATAATTAATGCTCAAATAATTTAATCAGTCAAATCTCAATCTTCAATCTGCAAACATTACGATTGAAAACCATTCACACATAAATCACAATCACAAACAGTGGCCACCCAGGTCCAGTGTACCTAAGGTTCTTATTTTCCCATTAGCCATGTAATAACTTAGCCATTGGTACTAGATGGCACTCAGTGGTACTCAGTCCACGTTCCAGGAATGATGCGTTGCTACATTCTGCACTTTTTGTATGAGTGAATTTAAATTGTACGCATAGGGTTTGTAGACCTTGGATGTAAGTGTAGTGGGTTGGTTTGCTTATGTAGACTAGAGATTAATCAGTTTTTTTAGAAATTTGAGAGATGTTGTTTGTATACTTATCCTCATTTTTAGGGTTCGGTACCCGAAGGGTAGCCAACGGGGCTCTATTACGAAGCCTTCTCTGTCCACCTGTCTGTCAGCGGGCTGTATGTCATGAGCTGTAATAGGTAGACAGTTGAAAATTTCACAGTATGTTTATTTCTGTTCAAACTCAAACTCAAAGCATTTATTTCAATTAGACCATTACAGGCATTTTTGAATGTCAAACAAAAAAAAAGCTAAGCTACAGTCACAGTCACAAGGCATAATAACTTGAGAAAGTACTGTAGTTGCACATTCCAAAGCGTAGATCTCTATGGGCAAGAAACTCCATGGACACTCTTTTCAATCAAAATATTGTTACAAAATCTTGGTTACATCATTCACGTTGAGATTATACATATATGTGAGATGTAGAAATACGTGCACATTAAGAGCGTCCAGAGTAAAATATTAAAATAATGAACACTTTCAAAATAAAGTAATTAATTGTTGGCGCCATAACAACAAATAAATTAAAAATTATAGGGGGCTCCCCCCCTACTACGATGGTATAGAACCCTTCATGCCCGAGTCCGACTCGCACTTGACCAGGTTTTTTAAAGATCTGTGTGTTTTCGATAATATTTAAGCATGTGGAAAAACCTAGCCAGAAACTTAAATAAATAATATTCAATTTCCGATTGTGAAAAATAAGATTCACTTTCCGATTGTGAAAAATAAGATTCACTTTTCGATTGTGAAAAATAAGATTCACTTTCCGATTGTGAAAAAATCTCTAATACCATGGATGAAATAATTTAGTATTGCAGTTACATTTTTACCCAAAAGTAGTATAATAGTTTAGAAATAGATACGATTTCCTATCGGTAGTAGTAGTTTTCTTAGTATGCACTTAATAAAAGAGCACATATTTTAATATCGTTTTACTATGTGACTGCCTAATTAGTCTAGTGGTCACAATCGCGACTGCTGAGCATGAGGTCCTGGGTTCTCAGTGGTACTCAGTGGCAGCCACGGAGTCTGGATTTAGTCTGGAGGCTCGCGCCCTATTAAATGGGATTTAAACATAACTCGTGAAATGTGGGTGTACTATTAGGGCGTACTATTATTAGGTACACCTCTGCCAAACCCTTCGGGGAGTACAGCCGTGATGTTATGTATGTATTTACAAATACCTACTGTGTGACCGCTAAACAACGCGTGCACTCATCGCTCATCATAATATATCATGTTTATTTCCTATCAATTCGGATATAAATAAACATTGCATTCGTCTCAACATAGAATTATATGTTTCCTGTTGATGTTATGTTTATGAGAACTGTGACTCGATCCCATGGTTGATTATAGGGTTTGATAAACAGGATATATTCCATGCTATGCTTACCTTCCTCACAGGTGGAAATTGACGGTTTTAAAGCCGTTCTCAGAACCGGAATAGCGTAACAGTTTCTATTACAAACCGAAGCATTTTGAAGGAAATTCCTGCATTGCTTTATAAAAGGTGTTCTCCCCGTCATCGTCATTGCGATAATTTTTTGTTCTGGACCATACATGAGAACCTTCTAGTTGCGTGGACTATTTTTTCGTCGTGTCGTATTTTTCGCGTATACCAACGTGTTATCTGCACCTCGTCTTGGAGGAGGACTTTAGGCCGCAAGGAGTGGTGTTCCGTCGCTTCCACGGGCAAGTGCCACCTGAACGCACAAAGACATAGTGCACAAGTGTAGTGTTATTAACATAGTTTTAAGGTTCAATTTACTAACACAATTTGTATTTTATAATATGTATGTTAGTATGTAAGGTATATATCTATGGGCTAAAGAAAACTGAAAATAAATGGAGGTTGTTGTTGTTTAATGTTATACCTTACTTTAAATAGGTCCATGACCCTAGACCCTAGCTACTATTCAATGTATACACCAGCACAATGTTTAGAGTGCGTTACCAATGTAACGCACTCTCAATACTCAATAGTTTTACCGTAAAACGTAATTTATCACCCCAAAAAAAAAGTCGTTTCCCAGCGATAATTTTCGCGCAGTTTCTTAGTTTGATGTACAGAATGCTTGGTTGATGACAGCTTCGTGAAGGGTTCGTTTACACCCTGTATGTTTAAACAGTTCGCCTGCTTGACTTCGTAAATAACGCAATGGAAGTTGTTGAACAGCCAAAATGAAAATCATTGCCATTTTAGACGTTTTCCGATGTCCTCATTGCAATATTCCCTTGATGAGGCCAACGAGATGACGGTTTTTATAGTTCCCATTGTCCCCATTATCCTGCACCATTGATGATCGGTATCCGAATCGGTATTTTTATTCCGGATGTCCCCATTGTCTTACGCCTAGACTGTGTTACGCAGATACCCTGCAGGTTCACCTGTAAATAACAAATCAATGTAATATATCACTGAATTATACTTAAGCATGTATTTATTTACTGCTGAACATGAGGTCCCCGGTTCGATTTCCGTGTCGGGCAGCGTGTTTTTGGAGTATTCATCAGGAACTTCACAATTGCTTCCCAAAGTCTGAATTTGTGCCCGGCTGATGGCAATATTAGGCTCGCTCTTATTACGTTGGAATTAAACAACGAAAGATGGATGAACTTAGATCACCTCTGCCTAATTCTTCAGGCTAAACGTACTTGATGTTATGTTATTTATTATGTAGTAAATGTTAAAACTCCATAACAATAAACATAACCTGTCACTTACGGGATATCTTCCGTGATTGTCTGTAATTTTGAGCTCCCGATCGATAATGGTCAACCTGCGATCATAGCGCTTGCAACAGCGCGAAATATCGGGAGCTCAAAAGTACAGACAATCACGGAAGATATCCCGTAAGTGACAGTTTATGTGTAAGTGTTAACCGTGAAAGTCCATAACAATAGATTTATCTAAACAGATGAACAGTACATCACACACATTAAAATGATTTACAGTCCAGATGATGTGTAAGTAATAATGGTGCATCATATAATTATTATAGTTTTTATGTGTTTTCTCACGAAGATCCCTGGCTTCTTGTTGCGTATCCTGCCAGGCTGCCACCCCTCAGGGATGCGGTGGGAACTGTTCTTGTCTATTTTTAGTCCTGACCTCGGATAATAGAACTGTTTTGTATGATGCTTTAAGATTCAGAAAGGGTTTTAGTTAGATGAATAATTTTAATAATGTTTTCAAAACGGTGAAGGAACACATCGTGAGGAAACCCGGCATAGTACCAAAAATTCGCAGACATGTGACATCTACCAACCCGCACTGCGCCCGCGTGGTGGATTACAGTCCAGTCCCTCTCATAGGAGGCCGTGTGTCCCAGCAGTGGGCACAATAAAGGCTGATTATGTTATGGTTTTGATTGAATTCCACCAAAGTGAAAAATGTTGAAGTTGAAGTCTATGCATCTAAATACTTAACAATTTGATTTTTGTTGATGACATCGTCAATCATGGTGGCCATTATTGTCTTTTCTGTTATTCGATCTGAGGTATTGAGTTTTATTTCTGTTACTGAAAGAGTACACTGTGACCTATGTTTTTGGTACATATGTGTATAATTAATGGCAGTAATACCTAAGTTTCTTAAGCAAAAGTACTTCAGTTGTGTCATAATCGGTGATCCACAAACTACGCGTCGTATATACAGTTGAAGTTATGCATTATTGTCTTGTCTCAATTTACTTTCCTCTTAAAAAAATGATTAGATCCTAACGCTAGAAAGTATCTCACAATTTTTAATTATGGTCTGTGTAACGTGCTTTAGTCGTCAGAACCATAATTTTGGGACCGTTAAAATTACCAAAAAAATTACCTACACCCAAAAAGATGCGGGCAAAAATACTTTTCCACGATTCTTCCAAGTGGCATGACGAACCGCCAGTAGCATTCGTATGTAAATTAATAACATATTAGAGACAATTTGTTCTAGAGGGATGTTGAGACAGACGGTCAGATATGCGGGCTTCGCTCACTAATTCACGGCTCCTCGATACAGTAATGGCAGTGAATTGAACATCAATTTATCAGTTAAAGCCGCTATTAGGAGCTTTCTGTTCGAACCGTTTTTCAGAGTTTTCGATTAATTCGCTGATGTATTGAGTTGGGTGTTAATCAATATAGATTAAGACCAGTTAAGATGGTTTGTGGTGAAATGTTTTGTTTTCGTTTTTTGTGGTAAAGGCGAGGAAAGTCAAAGAAAAGATGGATGGATTGTGTGAAAGAAGCTGGAGGGAAGGTGGAATGATTGAAGATGATGACGGTTGACAGGAAAATTCATGGAAGAAGCTAACGTAGGTATTGCTCAGACCACAAGTAAGGACAAGAAGTCTGCGCTGATACGATGAGACTAATAATAATGTCGGAGACGGTCATTATGCGATTAGACGGCTTAAAATGAATCACAAGTACGCGGTGGTGACATCATGCAATCTACTTACAAATCTACCCACACCACAGCTTGCTTGTTACAGAGTCAAGATGGTAAACTCTGAGCCAGGACGACAGTCAGTCAGTGTCTGATCGCGGCCGAGTTAAGACCTCTTGGAACTGTACCCGATTCATTGTGCCCCGTGTTATTTTGCTAAGTTGTAATCTCAAGTAATTCGTTAGTTTTGCTAGAAACAATGTATCGCTCAATGTCTTTTCATAGCACGAAACCCATCGTCCTTCCACATGACGTAGAAGCTTAGCGGAATAAATCCTGCCGCTCCGAAAATTATATCGTATTCACTACATACCAATGAAAGTTAAACTTAGTTATGACAAAATACCATTGAGTACCTGAGAAGGTCGCTGGCATCTACTGGAAGCGGGCAACATAGGGCCGGTCGTTCGGTTAGTCCTTGGGGGATAACAGCATCGGCAGAGGGCTGTGTGTTCTATCGGCTGAAATTATTAAGTTATGCATTATTTTTGCATTTTCATGCTTTCAAGAAGTTTTTTCTAGCTTTCGATTGGGAACGTTACATTTCGTTTTCCGCTGGGTTGTGTGTGATATAACATATCCTTAATAATAAATTATCCCAAACATGAAACACTTGATATCGAGTCCTTCCCGTCCTAAGCAAACAGCACATCGCAGGACTTGATTGACGCTACTGAAAGTGTCAAACTGTAAACAAATGTTAGGCTGACTCAATTTAGATTATCATCGACTCGTTAGGAAGAAGAATTATACCTAAGTTCTTTAAATTGTCATCCCTTGTCCCATGACATTTAGGGTGGTCGCAACTCGTTTTGTTCTTCCATTCTTCCCTGTCAATTGGCACGCAATCATTTACTTCTTTTTCCTCCATATCATGCCAATCTAAATTCCATCATCATCAATCCAACCATCTTTCCTTTGGTCTAAGTTCTATAAATTGTACTGTCATGTTCCTCCGCTAAATCACTGTGTCAACAAATCTTCACCGCAATTAAGAGCATATCTTGTCTTCCGAATTAAGTCTGTCTCCACAATTAGCAGTACCGCCTTATGCAAAACTTAGATGATGATAAATGACGGTTTGAACTGCACTCGACCTGTTACTGAAATGCAGTTTAATTGGCGTAATCATTCCGCCCTAGAAAGACCTGAATAACTTTGTTACATTTGTGCTGGCTATATCTTCAGTCTTTGCTTTAAACTTATATGTAAAGTACCAATGAGTTGTGGGCCAAAATACACTTTCTGGAGCTCGGACACAGCCAGAAGGCGAGCTGGACAAAACCAACGACCAGTGGGCCACATTGGCCCTTGATCGAAACAACTAGAAGTCATGCTATAACATTGTTTTGTGTAAAATGTCTGAACCTTCTAGAAAATCCCCAAATTAATTTAGGTTTTTACTTTTATTACTAAATTATGTAGCACTAGCTGTTGCCCGCGGCTTCGCTCGCGTTTTGGTCGGAAATTATCCCACGGGCACGTTGTAAAAATAGCCTATAGCACTCGGGGATAATGTAGCTTCTTAATAGTGAAAGAATTTTCAAAATCGGTTCAGTAGATCCAGATATTACTCCCTACATACAAACTTACAAACAAATTTTACTTCTTTATAATATTAGTATAGAAGTATAGAAAACTTAGAAACCAACAGCATCCTAGAATTTTCGTCGTGTATTTCAGAAATAGTCTGGACTATTTCAAACAGACGCATCGCAGTAAAAACAAGTAAAATCTGTAAGTAAAGTGCATTTTACGAGTATGCACCGGGTGTGCGCACGCGCCGATGCCGCTGAAAACAGGCTATTTACAATATTCCCCCGCCGTGCTCTGCTTTTGATCTTTGTTTGCCTGTTTATACTAATTTTAAACGTTTGTTTCTTTGATTTTTTGTAAAAAAAAATGAGCTTTACAGTAGTTTTAGAACTCTGCGATGGTCACCGTATTGCATTTATTTTTGAACTTTTCCCTAAGTACTACAGAAATGCATTCTGATATTTTTTGCCGTCTCAATAGGAGTCCGGATATGTGCCCAGTTACTGGTGGCTTTTGAACATATCTGGCCTGCCTTAGGGGATGTAATGTTATGTTACATTTACAAGTAATACATAAATGCATTCTGAATTTGTGATAAGTGTGATAGATTTTAGTATGATCACAGCTTTAACATGATTTTTTTTCGAATGAATTGCTATTTTATTAATCATTTCTTGTTATCAAATTGAATGCTACTTACATTTGATATTTTGCCGAGATCCTGGTGTCTGTATTGGCACTACTACTTAACTATGTTTAACGGTAAGAACCCTGCTGGTTTATTTGGTTACTAGTGTTTCTACAAAATATGGCATGGTACTACCACGCTCACTAACGGTCACCCACTTTTCAACTTTCTCACTCAGGGCTTAGGAGTGAAATTTTGTCGACTGTCAATGACTTCTGTTGTATATGCTTGAATTATATTTTGGGACACCTAGGACTCCGCCACTTGTCAGAAAATGTTTGCAAATACTGGATTTTTCTTCGCAAAACTGCGCCGTATCAAATTGCCACAGCTTCGATTAGACTCAATGTTTACTCTCAATGATATGATACACACCGACACAGTTATCCACGATAAAATGTTACAAGACGCTCCACGGATAGGTCATCGACCTAAAAGTTGAAGTATCGGATTGATAAATAATTCTTATCTTTATCTCAATCGTGAAGCAAGATCTCGATAAATTTTGTACCAGGCCCTATAAATATTTCATTGGATGTGCCCAGTTTTTCTTGACACTCGGAATTTTTTAATAGATTTTGGTGCAGGCTCGAATTTGTGAATATATCGCTTGTTCTTCTGTATGTTCTAGCTTAGACTTTCAACATGATTGACAGCTTATCCGTAGCTTCATCGCTATCGTTGAATAGATGTCACTATTTCCAAGTCCTCTCGTCACGTGTTACTTTGTTGGCGTTAAAAGTGTTCCTCTTCCTTTCTCCATCATTAACTGTCACGTTATCATTCACTCTCTTTTCATTCATATTATCACATAAAAGTCAACTGTCTCTTCTTTGGTTTACTACTTCTACTCGGTCTATTAACCATATTCATCAGCATCACTCTTTTAGTCTCATGCGTGGGTAGATCAAATTGAAGTAGTATCATTTCGTCGTTCATATTTCTGTGAAGGATGACATGGCATGAAACGAGATGACAAGTAATAGAGAAGTATGGATGAGGAAGACATGCTGCGACGACCCCAAATAAATTGGGATAAGAGCAGAAGAATGATGATATTGCCACCAATGGTATAATTACAGGCAGATGAATCTTTTCAGCATTATCTTTGACATGCCAAATTGACAACACATTTTCGATGCCTCTGCTCTCTCTCTCCTCTATTGCAAGTCCTGTTGTTAAAATCAGGTGTGCTGTTTCATAACGGTTTAATATTTATCTACCTTATGAAAGCATCGGCTCAAGATATTCTGGTCTTACTTAAATTATTTATTTATTCCGTTGCTATGGCTTCAAACAATGCTATAATTAGGAAAACAATTGTGTCAGATTATCTGTAATTTGTATCAGGGCGATTTCTCTTTTCCGTTCCAATGATTTTGTTGTATGTATTTAGCGTAGGTGTTGTAATAAATCAAAGTTGATTCTTATAAGAAAATTGTGTTACGATGCAGCTTTCAGACAAGTTTAAGTAAGCGTTCGACGTTGGCTTTGCTGGATGTAGTTGCTTATGAAATGGTAGTGGCAAGTTTACTCATTCATATATAACATCACGACTGGTCTCCGCAAAGGCTTTGGCAGACGTGCACCAAATAGTAAACTAAAACGACTGGCTCGTTGGTCTAGTGGCCGCTAGCGCTACTGCTGAGCATGGGGTCCTGGGTTCGATTCCCAGGTCGGCCAAAGTGTTATAGGGTTTTTCCACTAGGAATTTCCCAGTAGTAGTCACGGAGTCCGGATTTGTGCCCGGTTGATGGCAATAGGCTCGCCCCCTGTTACATGGGACTTAAATATGCTGGCGAAATGTGAGTTTACCAGACACTTGCATAACAATGGGTTAGATACTAATGCATTCTTAGTTATATACAAATAACACCTTAGGACTTCCCAAGGCAGTCATCAACACCGTAGTGATACATGATATAGAAAAAAACCAGTCATTTCTTGTCAAGTATCAATTTCGGATGCACTTGTCAGCATTCCTAAACGGAAGCGGTTCGTTGAGCCGCCATTTTGCATCCGTGCGGCGCGTGCGCGGTACAATTATGTTAGTCGACTCTTGTGCACCCCACCGTTTTAAATTTAGAACGCTTCCGCGCGATCCCTTATCGTGTGACAGTTTGTTAACTATGGGTTTCAGGAGCATTGGTCCTGTGGATTGCGAATGCTGTTGTTATGTTGAGTCTGTTTATATTTGTGTCTCGTTTGTTGGTCAAGTTTCATGTTTACGTTCTATTTAGTTATAGATTCGAACGGTTTCTAACTTTCTATGTAGACTCAGGTACTATTACATCCCTCGCGACGTTGACTGGCTAGTCTCCGCTGAGGTTTTCTGCTATGACCGAAATTCGGTCTAGAGAAGACTCATCATCGACATCATTCATCATTCTTCTGCCCTCATTCCAATTAATTTGGGGTCGGCGCAGCATGTCTTCTTCTTCCATACTTTTCTATTACTCGGCGCAGTCCCCTAGAGCACTATTGTTATTGTAAGGTTGACCAAGACTTAATTGCTTTCTCATCTACCAATTCAATGGAAAAAAAGTAGGGTTGAGTTCCTTTACAAAATATATGTTATCAGCTGAAACATTGCAAAGCAAAAATTGACTCTTCGTTACTGTAACCTACTCAGCCTTATCTCGCATTAATTCTTCTTCATCCGATTCCAACCAATCTACGAACTCAGTTACGTCAATCCTCTTCTTAATAAAAATCATTCTTTCAATTTCACTTTCCCGATTAAGATTTCTCCACTAAGTCCCACATCCATCTCAAGATAAGAAAGAATGAGCTGAATACTGTGATGTTACTGACGGCAATTTAACTGCACCATAACTTTCGACTGCGGGTTTCAATAGTAAAAGTACTACGTTAAACAGAACGTATAATACGTTACATTTTTATGTCCTCACACAGTCTGGTTGATTAGGGTTGGCAGGGATAAGAAAAATGAGTTTTTAGTTGCCAATGTTGAGAAAAACAGAGTAGATGTGTGTTTGTAAGGAATGAAGGTTGTAGTTGCTGTTATGGGATGATAAAGATACTAATAGAGTTTTATTAGTTATATGAACTAGCGCTAAAAAAAGATTAAATGAAAATGTTGCACTTACAGAAAGCTACGCTTCTAGCGCCAAAATTGACGAAGAAAGAATATAGATTTCAATATTTGACAAGACAAGGCTTTGTCTTGTTTAAACAATTACCATCTGATCCAAAAATAAAATATTGTAGACATAACCATCGTAATAGCATCATCTGTAGTTTACACTGAAGGGACCTCCAATATTTATGCCACAATCCAAATTCAAAACTATTTTATGACCCTACCCATCCCTGAAGTTATATGCCACCACATCTTTGAATGTAAAATTCCGCCGTCTGTTCGCAATTCTTCTCGTCCCAAACAGCTTGACCGATATAGATGTTTTTTTATTTGAGCCTATGAGGTTAACCTCACCAGGATAGTTCTTAGCTGTAAGTGGATCCTGTAGGTTGCTCTATTGTCAGTTTTGTCTGTCGGATCTGCTAGTAAATTCTAAATCAAATACTTGATCATGTTAGCCCTATCCACTCTCCCTTCGGGCTCCTTAGACCGTGACGTAACTATGCATACTAACGTCTTGTCCTTTCACAGAAAACCTTCGAATAACCTCAACATACACGATCATCCACGATTTATTAACATATACATGTTATAATTATGATGTCTAGACGATCGTGTGAAGATCAGATTAGATCTACGAGTATCTTCTGATGTAGGTTAGAAGTTGTGGGTGAAGGGTCTTGAGCACTCTTCCTTTCTACTAATTTGCAAGAAATCAGATTATCTGTTTGTTTGTTTGAATGTGGGGAAGTTGAGTAGATTTTCGTCTGTTTTGTTTAGATCTTCGTTGTAGGTGGTTGTCAATGAATGATTATAGTCTCTGAATTCATTAGTTTTCTCGGGCTTATAATTTTATCTTAAGGAACTGACTTTTTGATAACTCTCTCTCTCTCTCTCTTTCTGTAGATGTTCCAGAACGTCTTCTTATTTTACGTTTATTTGTAACTTTTAATTGTTGTTTTTAGGCAAGTGACTCTTCATCAACTGCATCATCAGTATTAGTGTTCTTATGCGTTGTCTGTTGTTTTTGTTTGTCATTATGTATGCACGTCATGTCCCCGCGACAAATAAAGTCTTAGCCTCGATCTTGTCTTTTGAGTCATACTTTCGTGGTGTGAGAGAGACTGATTTACTATTTTTTTTTCTAGTCTGCTGTATCCCACCCACTCCTCACTCCTGGGCAAAGGCTCCACTCATTCCTGTTCTCGTTTGGACTTATTTTATTCATAAATATACAGCGAGTAACAGAAAGGGTATAGTCATATGGAATACTGTGGTACGGACCATTAAACTGAACAACTTTCTCTATGGGACCACCATCGAAATCGTAAAAAAAATAATCAGCTGTCCTATACATTTGGGTCGAGTAGGTATTGAAATTTTGTATAGGACAGCTGATTATTTTTTTACGATTTCGATGGTGGTCCCATAGAGAAAGTTGTTCAGTTTGATTGTCCGTACCACAGTATTCCATATGATTACTTTCCACGCTGTATAATATATTTTTCTCCATTTCTCTTCACTGCTGTCTTGCTTCAAACTGACTGATAGAACTTGACAATAACGTAACATCACGCCTGTGGCGATGGGTTAGGCAGGCAGAGATGTACCTGTAACTATTAGTACACCCACAAAACTTACACTATCAGATCGACACGATCAATTTCTCACCTACCTCCAAACAATGTGTTTAAAATTAACTATTTGTAGTAACAAACATAAAAAATCAGTAAGTGGTCATTAAATCCTTTCGGGTGCGGGGAAGTAGAACGCGTGAAGATCTTCGATAGGGACCTTCGTGGCCCTTCATGAATATGGATGGGACGCACTTTATTCTGGAGATGGATGGCGAGCTGGTTTCCGTTTGGGGTGCGTAGGGAAAGAACAGGAAAGGCTGGATTGTAAAATTAATCAGTTGATTTTATTAGCGAATGTTGATGGTTAATTGCGTGTTGTATTTCAGGGATATTTGCATGTCGGTCTAGTAGGTCCTCGTTGGTCTAGTAGTCGAAAGCGCAACTGCTGAGCTTGAGGTCTTGGGTTCGATTCTCGGGTCGGGCAAATTGTTATAGGGTTTTCCATTAGGAATTTATTTATTTATTTATTTATTTATTATTCACAAAATCCACAGCTCTTTTCAATTTCTCAGTAACAGCCACGGATTCGGGATTTGTGCTCGGTTGATGGCAATAGGCTCGCCCCCTATTACATGGGACTTGAACATAACTGGCGAAATGTAGGTGTACTATTAAGAACAACTCTGCCTAACCCCTCGGGGATTACTGTCGTGATGTTATGTTAATTATGTTACTCTCAATGAAGATTCTTTCAGCTTATTTGAATACATTTTTTTTTCTTTTTTTCAAATTCAAATTTTTTATTACACCACAAATTTTTAACAAAAACATATTACAATACTTAAAAGACTTAGTGTACAAGTTTTTAATATGGAAGCCTCTGTTGCCGAACTAGGACGGATCCTGTATCTCGCCAAACAGTGCCATCCCCTAACAAATTACTGATACTAATAATGGAAACATACTATGTATTTTATTCCTTATTTAGCTCGCGTTTTGTACGGAAATTATCCCACAGGTATGTTGTAAATATTGCATATGGCACTCGGGGATAATGTAGCTTCCTATTAGTGAAAGAATTTTCAAAATCGGTTCAGTAGATCCAGAGATTACCCCCTACAATCTCACAATCTCACAAATTTTACCTGTTTATAATAGACTAGCTGTTGCCCGCGGTTTCGATTGCGGTTTTGTCGGAAATTATCCCACGGGCACGTTGTTAATATAGCCTATGGCACTCGGGGATAATGTAGCTTCCTATTAGTGAAAGAATTTTCAAAATGGGTTCAGTCCAGAGATTACCCCCTACAATCTCACAAACTCACAAATTTTACGTCTTTATAATAGACTGGCGGCCCGTCCCGGCTTCGCACGTACCTATGTTACTCAGGGTGAATGTAGCTTTCTAATGGTAAAAGAATTTTTGAAATCGGCGCAGTAGTTTTTGAGTTTATTCATTACAAACATACACACAAAAATACAAATCTTTCCTCTTCACAAAATTTGTAAATAAATAAAACATTAACTAACTACTATCAATAATCACATAATAGGGCATAATTATCGCTTAACTACAATATGTGAATATCACGGTTATATCTAAAAGTGGTATCATTTCATAATCTTTACCTGACATGTTACTAGTATTGCCATATAAAGGTGTAAAAAGTGACACAATAGGGGATTATACGATGATAATAAAAACACTGATATGGCCTTATAATAGTTATGTTTGTTTTTTAATCTGATATGTAATAATAGACGGGTGTGATTAGGGTTGCCATTTTTTTTAGAAGAACTAGAGTATTTTTGAAATGAAATGAAATTTAAGTAAGTAATTGAAATTTCAGTAATTTGATTTCAGTAAGGGTAAAAAATTCTGAAAAAGTACCTATTTTCTGTACTTTTTGTGGAACATAGCACATTTTGTCTTTTTCTTTGAAATATATGTCTATGTCTGAGACATTCTACTCATTTCTGCTGATTAAGTGAGGAGCTTAGTTTTCACCAATTTCAATGAAGCTCTTTTTTTTTTCGGGCCGTCACTTTGCAATTCTGATGGAAAATACTCTCAATGTGTGCTGAAGTAGCAGAAACTCATTCAATTCAAGACAAATTCATAATAATAATAATTTTTATTTATTTAATAACACTTTAAAAACTATGTTAGTAAGTAACACGACATAGCACTTCTCATTAAAATAAAACTAAAATAAAACTAATTAATAGAATATTTTAGCGTACTCCTTTGGCTTCGTCCAATTAAAAAGTACGTGAACTTGAAATAGACTTCTCTCTTTCGCGTTCGCGTACTTACAATACTTAGTCAGTAATAGAGTATGCTTGGCAACCCTATGTGGGCGTGGTAGCACATTTTCTGTGTTCCTACATTAAAACTAAACATTTTAACCCCTAGCGCGAAAAATAAACAAAATTAATAATCATCGTGGCGCCATAGTTTTTGATAAAGAAATTATCAGAAACCGTTGGGCGATTTTTTAATGTATTTTAGCAAACATTAGGGGTATTAATAGATAAAAGTTAAAACCTCTGTGATAAGCCAGAATAAATCACACGGTTTTTTAAATATTTCGACAAATATCAAAGGGGTGTTAAAAGATAAAAGCTTTTTGGCAAATCAAACGGTCACCAAAAAACTTTAGAGCTTACTATTATTATTGATAAGGATAACATAGTAACAAACACTGTTTATTATAAACTAGCGACCCGCCCCGGCTTCGCACGGGGCGATTTTATACATACAAACTTTCCTCTTGAATCACACTATCTATTAAAAAAAACCGCATTAAATTCCGTTGCGTAGTTTTAAAGATCTAAGCATACATAGGAACAGATAGACAGCGGGAAGCGACTTTGTTTTAAACTCAAACTCAAAGCATTTATTTCAAACAGGCCCGTGACAGGCACTTTTGCACAGTCAAAAATAAGCTACCTACAGTCCAGCCACAGGCATAATAACTGTGAATGGACTGTAGTTGCCCATTCGAAAATAGTAGATCTCATGGAGAAGAATTGGCAAGAAACTTCATGGACACTCTTAAATGTATACTATGTAGTGATTATGAAAACTACTGCCTCGATGGTTAGTGATCGCAAGCGCGACTGATGAGCCCCGGGTTCGATTCCCGGGTCGAGCAAATTTTTATTGGGCTTTTCCATCAGGAATTTCTCAGAAGCAGCCACGGAGTCTGGATTTGTGCTTGGTCGAAGGCAATAGGCTCGCCACCTATTACATGGGACTTCAATTTATCTGGCGAAATGTGGGTGTACTATACCCGAAGCGTTTACCTACGCTTCGGGGATTACAGGCGTCATGATATGTTATGAAAATATTATATAAGTCTCCATCCAGCAGATCCCCCCAACCTTCAACAGGTCATCGGTTCACCTAGTGGGAGTCCTTCCAATGCAACGTTTTCCTGTTCGCGGTTGTCACTCCAGAACTTTTCGGCACCATCGGCCAACCGTTCTGCAAGCAAAACCTTAAGTGAATTTTAAATTGTTATTGATAATGTCAAAAGTATTTGTAGATCTTAGTAGATTTTTTTTTTTTATTTGAAAATGTTATTTGCAGGTTTTACACCCAAGTGAAATTACTACATTTTTATTACTTAATTTTCGATTGCATCTTAAATGCAGCCACTTGCAATAAATCTTATCAAATCACTGTAGTTGAAAATTGGACCATTTTGAAAATTACCCTTTTTTGCAGTCGGGTAAAAATGGTGTAGCTGTAATCGAGCAAATCTTTATGCCCATACTCCGTACTTTGGAGTTGGTATTTTGAAAAAAGGGAACTTTTACTTGCTAAGTAGGTACTCGTATTATTGTGTGTCGAAACGGAACTGATGATCACTTACCTATCTCTTTAGTGTTTAAAAAAATGTATATTAACGGGTTTATAGGTTTTTTTTCTTTCCTTTCATGGTTTACTTGAATGATTGTATGTATGGACTTTCGAAACGTTTATTCCGTTTTTTGCCCGTGGTACTACCAGTAGTACCACGGGTAAAAAAAAACCCGTAGAACTACCAAGCGATCCAGTTGTACCACGGGAAGTTTTTTTTTACCCGTGTTACACTCGTAGTCGACATTTCATAGTTTGACACCTGTCCCTTTGACACTTCTCACTTCAAAAAACGAACGAATCATAGCAAAAATATGCGATCTTTGCAATGCTTCGGTGCTTCCCTCGGTTTTTTAACACAGACACACACAGTATGAATGCCCAATAACAAGTAAACGCTGTATACAGAAAATTAATGTTAAAGGCAATTTCACAAGAAATTAACCGTTTATTTCAAACAGAATCGTAAATTAAACTAGAAAAGATTAATCTATGATAGAGATACTAAAATCGCAATGACCTAAACTTTATCCCAACAACTTTCCTGTTCTATAGACATAGATAACAAATAAAAAAAGCATAAACAACAAAAGCGAAAAGCGTAAGTGCAATGAATCACGGAGCTGTACAAATACACGCAATGTAATATCGTCTAACAATAGGACTATACAGACAGACAGAGTGACGGCATATTTTGTAGACTGACGATATCTGGGACGCTGACCTTATCTGTAAGTTTAAGAAGAGCGAGATCTAATAATAGTAAGATCTATTATTGTTGTTGATATTGCAATCTATATTTTAATATTATAAATGCGAAAGTGAGTTTGTTACACCTTCCCGCTTAAACGGCTGAACGGAATTGGCATGCGGAATTACGATACATTAGGTTTATTCTACAGATAGAACTCCACGCGGGTGAAACTGAAGGCAACACAAAAGCTATTATTATTGTGGTACACAATCTTTTTCCCGGGGCTTCGCTCGCGTTGCGGGCGAAAGTCTACCCAGGAGAACGGCTTTACCGGGGAAAAAATAATTCTATATCTTAATCCAGATCTTGGTCTACCATCATCATTCATCATCATCATTCTCTTGGCGATATCCCAATTTATTTGTGGTTGACGCAGCATTGTCTTCTTCTTAACGTATACTGTCACTTAAGGGATATCTTCCGTGGACCGTGATTATGCATTATTTTTAGCTCCCGATATCCGGTTTTGAACCATGAAAGCAACGTTGTATATTCTTCTTCTTCCATATTTCTTTCTCTTTTGGAACTTCAACCTGTGTCCTGTCGAAATCCTTGTAGGTGTTAAGGTAACAGACAGCTAGAGTTTATTTCGCATTTATAACTAGCTGTTGCCCGCGACCTTCGTTCGCGTGAAATTATTATAAAAAATATTACTTTTCTTTTTTGAATCGAAATTTGTTACCAACTTCAAGGGTTTTAATTTTTTTGCACGGAACCCTCATTCTTATTTTTAAATAAAAGTAGCTTTAGTAACTCCTTAAGAAATCAACTATCTGCCAGTAAAAGTCCCGTCAAAATCGGTGCAGCCATTTTGGATAAACCAGAACAAACAGACAGACAAAAAAAAAGTATAAAAAATGTGTATTTGTTATAAGTACCGTATATACTTTCTTTAGCATTCAGTAAAAAGCTGTTATTTTGGTATTACAAACAGATAATTCAATTATATTTATTTGTATACATTAGTATGGACACTCATTACAAAAGCGTAGTACAGACAGACACGCTGATTGTGACAGGCGAGTTGTTGAGAAGCCCATTGTGTTTACGTACACTGAAAGATTATCTTTAACCTACTTTGCGGGCTAAAGGTGCGTTCTGATTAGCGGGATTGAGGACGAACTTGTGGAGATCAATTAAAGTGTCTGAGTACCTATGAATAACTGTTAAAGCCAATTATAGGTAACTAGCACCCGCCCCGGCTTCGCACGTGTGCAATGTTATACATATAAACCAACCTCTTGAGTCACTTTATCTATTAAAAAAACGCATCAAAATCCGTGGCGTGGTTTTAAAGATCTAAGCATATATAGGGACAGACAGACAGCGGGATGCGACTTTGTTTTATACTATGTAGTGATATTTGATCTACTATCCGTCGAAGATCGGTGTCAGCAGCGAGTGCGGAATCAAGTCCGGTCAGTTTGGCTGAACTTTTTACCAGTCATTACTTTTGGTGACCTTAAAAAAAGTTATAACCAAATCCTCCGAGTATTTTGACAAAGACATTCAAATATTTACGAGCGATAGACGGGTCAAGACGAAGAAAATTGTAATCCTATACTTGTTACTACTTAGTAACGAGTCGGTCTGTCTAGTTTCTAGTATCATACGCCCGCTTGTCAGGTAGCATTTGTGTGTCAAAATCTAAAAATGTTCGGGATCAAAATTTTTGTACGAAAATTCCCAACATGAAAGTTCTCAATGTTCGCTCTTTGTCTATTAAATCCCTTTGTATTTTGAAAGGGTTTATCTAAGGGAGAGCTAATAACTACCAAGAACACAATTTGAGAAGATTAATTTATTTATTGTAAAGTACATAAATCTTTGGATTCGTGAAAACTTGATAATTACTTGGTACCAGTTTTTTTTGTCATTAAGGGGGAAGCTCATTATAACCCTCATCTATGAATAAGACAGGGATTGCTGTTCATAAAAAAATAAAATCCGGCCTAGTGCGAGTTGGAATTGGAATCCCGTACCGAGGGTTCCGTATAAACTTGTAGGTATTTTTATTTGTTTGGTATTTTTATATTTTGTTATTATACCTACATATTTACGGTTCGCCAGCTTGATACCTCCACGCATTTCTGAGAAAAAGGGTCTTGACGGACAACAAATTGATCCTACAGGGTTCCGATTTTGCCGACTGACGGATACGGAACCCCAAAAACGCAGTTAATCTTTAGTAAAATGTTCAATCAAAACTTAGTTACAAACATCACAACACAATTCACCTCCTAACAATATGCAAATGCAATAAATCAGTCCTGACCGCTCGATCTCTTGAGATGCGCGTACGCATTCAATTGTGTCTCACGCGCATCTGTCATTCAATACCGCAGCTAAATATAGACTGAAAAGTAGGCCAAACTGTATTGTTGCTAACTAGCTATGAAACTAGACGAATTGGTCAGTTTATTTTAGGAAAAATAATGCAGTTTTATTGGGTGTTCTGTCTTTGTTGATAGCCGGCTTGTGTGGCGTTGATTGGTGTCATTGACATTTGATGATTTTATGATCCATGTTGGACTAATAGCTTAATGGATAGCTGAGGAACTCGTAGCTATCTACCTAATAGAAACCTTTATTCCATTAATCATTCACTATTAATTCACTCACGGAATACCGCACAGCATATACCTAGTACTAGCTCTTCCAACCCAACTCCGCTAACATGTTTTTTTTTTCAACACAATTTCCATAGACAATTTCTTAGATGTATACCAATAGCGCCCTCTTCATAATGTCATGTGCCAAAAGAATCATGCAGTACAGTAAATGTATGGGTCATAAACTAGTTTACTAAACACAAAGTAATATTATCCAAGAAAATGTGTGACCGGTTAGCCTTGATCCCGGCAGAGTACAAACAATAACAGTCACTCGGATCAATCTTCAGGTTAAGCCCCGCTTGCCTAGGTTGGTCTATGGATGGGTGACCACCCATTACATACCGAGTTTCCTTCGTGCCTCGGAAAGCACGTTAAGCCGTTGGTCCCGGCTGTCAATTATAGATCTTTGACAGTCGTTACTGGTAGTCCGTGGCCTGAAAGTCTGACAACCAGTCTTACCAAGGGGTATCGTATTACCCAGTACCAACTGGATTGTGGAGGTGAGATAGTCAGTCGCTCCGTGTAAAATACTGGTATTTAGCTGCACCCGGTTAGACTGGAAGCTGACCCCAACATAGTCGGGAAAAGGCTAAGCAGATGATGATGATGATGTCAGACTGATAGACTATGAATGGAAATTGCAACGAAAAACTGCCGTATTTTACGTTAGTCTGGATTATTTGTCGAAGGACATAAAATTATCTGTTGCCAGGATTTTTTTGCGGACCAATATCAAACTTTACTAATTCGAGGATAAAATTAAGAATATACTATTTCATTAAAAAGTCATTCAATGGAATTAAATGAACTTAGAGGATTGTATTCAGTTTAGCCATATTTGTTAAGGTCGCGAATTTTATTTTAATCAATATAAAACCTGACCTGACTGGGAGCAGCGGTGGCCCAATGGTGACGGCCCCGACTTATGAACAGTAAGTCGTGGGTTCGAACCCAGGCAGGCGTAATACATTGTGTAATTTATTTTATTGCCATTGCTCTCAAAAGCAGTAAAAGAAAACATCGTCAGGAAACCGGCATGTCCTAGAACCAAAAATTCGAAGACATGTGACATCTACCAACCCGCACTGGGCTCGTGTGGTGGATTATAGCCCATTGCTCATTCTCAGACACTGACCTGAAAGTTGCAAAAAAACGTAAGAAAATTTTAGTTTGGCGGGAGCTACCCTGGCGCGTTTTACTACCTAATAATGGTGATGTGCCACTATTTCTATTCAAATGAGCTGAAAGAATCCTCAATGCAAGTAACATGCAGCTGCAGTTAGTGTTAGTTCTTTTTTTTGCACGGAAGATATTGCTTGTATGAGGGCTTCATCGCTGTACGATCCGTATGGCTTATGATATTTTCCATGTCGGATACTTTGATTAGTTCTTTTGTAATTGCAAACCATTATGCGAGTTAATTGAATGCATCTGCAACAACCAAAAATATAAAATGTTGTGGGTACTTTCAGTTTTTTAAACTAAATAATTAAGGGGTTATTTGGCTATTTGGTAATAACCAAATAACCCCATTTTGCATTCCAATAAGCCCCATCTTCAATAATCCGTCATAACACAAAAACTATTGTTGCTAATTCAAATGTTATTCCTGATTAATAAAGGTGAAAACACGAATAAAATTTTATAAACTTACCAAAACAATCGACCGTACGAAAAATTTTACACTTCTAAAAGTTTGCAGCTCTCGATTTCGCACCAAAATACTTCTTCTTGCAAAAAATCGTTTACTACTTGTCATAATATCGAAAGAACTTTTCTGATTGGTTGATTTAAATCAACAGTAGTGCTGTGACAAAATCCCGAAAGCTCGCTATGGTTGCGTTCAGTTTTAGTAAAAAAAATAAGGATGCAATCTTGTTTTTATTTTTTTTCAAATAGCCCCTCGTTTCTTAAATAACCCCATTTTACGGTACGCCTGTAACCCCCGAAGGGTTATTGTGAAAAAACTGCATTTAACCCTTTTTTCAAGATGGGGGAACATGCACATAGGAAATCTTGGACGATTCGACAATTTGAAGTTAAGCTTTTCTAGACCATGTAATTTCCAAAATTTAGCCTGCTCGGTTCACATGCTTTTCTAACCCGTTTTTTCCGACGTAATGACTGGACTAAACTGCTTATTAACAAAAAAGGACTTTTTTAAATAAAACTAACTGTTGCCCGCGGCTTCGCTCACGTTTTGGTCGGAAATTATTCCACGGGCATGTTGTAAATATAGCCTATGGCACTATTAGTGAAAGTATTTTCAAAATCGAATCAGTAGATCCAGAGATTTGTAGTAGTGTTGTTAATACAGCAATGAATTA
The DNA here is from genome assembly GCA_947578425.1 of Eugnorisma glareosa. Classification (NCBI taxonomy): domain Eukaryota; kingdom Metazoa; phylum Arthropoda; class Insecta; order Lepidoptera; family Noctuidae; genus Eugnorisma; species Eugnorisma glareosa. Next base: position 7,671,845 of record OX387960.1, on the reverse strand, counting down.
AACAGCTTTAATTCATTGCTGTATTAGTTTCTTATCTCTATCAGTAAATAATTGCATATTTATATTTTCTGTAGTTTGTAGTCTAGCGGCAAATGAAACTACTGCATATTTCTACCTTCTATGCTTGATCTATCAATCATCCACGGACGGAACTGTAACACAGATTTGATTTGATGATCGTTTCCTTTTTTAACCGCTTATCCTGCACCACTTGCATTGACCCCAGGATTTCGGTGTTTCCTCTGTCGCATTCCCCCAGGATCCGCCGGAAAATGGCCATTCCGGGGTCTCTAACACACAGGGGGGATCTTCTGATGACCTCCGGTATGTGGGTTAGTCATCTGAGAATGACATTCCGGATTCATTGGTGCATGATAGAACATGTATCTTTCGGCAATTGACTTCGACGACGGCGATGTCTGTTGGTAATAATTTCATTTGCCTGCTTTTTACCAACTATTTTGGGATCGGCTTCCAGTCTAAATGGATGTAGCTGAATACCAGTACTTTACATAGCCTGCATGTCTGACCTCCACCACCGCTGAGTAAAGGCCTCCTTCGTTTTGGCCATGCTTCCCTGGTCTGTGAGAATCTTATCCAATGACTTCTATTGTCGTTAATTTAAGGTTGCTGTTGTGTGAGGCTAAATAAATGTGAAATCACTGTGTGCATGTAGTGGATTCTAACGCCATCTCGTGGCCAGCAGCGGATTGAATATTGAGTGAATTTCCTGAAAGTATTAACCTGACTTTGGGTATAACTTTATGCCATTTCTTACAACATCAAGTTGGAAATTCATTACTTTTACTATAATTTTTTTCTGTAACAACCTGTAGGCTTATAATGGAAGCTTTATCAGAATCATAATATTAATCACGTTAAAAATTTAAAATTCTTAAAATGGTCTTTGTTTTTATGACCACAAAGTACACTTTAAGAGTTTTAAATTTTTAACGTGATTCGTATTATGATTCTGATAAAGCGGCGATTTTAGACCCCCTGATTCCGGTGAAGTTTTAGGCAACGCAGTATTTTCATCTCGCTTTTAAAGTAAAATGTGTTTACAATCTCACTGTTTTTGCAGAGTTCGTGATATCTACATTACATACTCCCATTTTGTATTTACCTACTCATCCATACAATACCCTCCTTCAAGGGGGGCAGTGCTCTGAAAGTAACTGCCCACTTTAACTCGCCTTTCAACAATCGCCACCAAAGAAGCTGTTCAAAATCATTCGCAGGGGAAACCACGAAGTATTCGCTGAGAACATAATATCCGTTCGCGGCTCCGGTTGTAACCGTCGGCTATGTTTATATTCCCGGGTATTGTCCGTCATCGGCCGTCGGGTTTTGTAAACTAACCGATGTGTTAAGCGAGATATTTTGTTTTGTAAACATTGACCGGCGACCGTGGGCCATTGTCGTTGTGAATCAATATTTGTGTGAATGTGAAAGTGGATTAAAAGAGTTGTGGAGAAATGTGTGATGTGATGGATGAAGAACATATTATAGGGATGTATGGAAGAAGCTTCGACCCAAAGACAATTGAGATAAGGGCAGGCGAATGAAGGTAATGTGTAGCATAATCAGCCTTTAATGTTCTCACTGCTGGGACTCACGGCCTCTATGAGAGAGAATGGACTATAATCCACCACGCGGCCCAGTGCGGGTTGGTAGATGTCACATGTCTTCGAATTTTTGGTTCAATGACATGCCGGTTTCCTTACGATGTTTTCCTTCACCGTTTTTGAGAGCAGTTGTGATGAAATAATTTACACAAAGTGATGCGCCTGCCTGGGTGTGAACGACTTACTGTTTGTAAGTCGGGGCCGCCACCACTGGGCCACCGCTGCAGTCATGATGTGTGATTAGATTTAAATATTTTTAAATGAGGTAACAAGGAGTGGTTGGTAGGAAGCCCTATGGGCCATCTTTAAAATTTATTCTCGTAAAGTGGAAAAATAAGAAACATGACATAACATCACGACTGTAATCCCGGAAGGGTCAGGCAGAGGTGTACCTAATAATACACCCACATTTCACGAATTATGTTTAAGTCCCATGTAATACGGGGCGAGCCTATTGCCATCAACCGGGCACAAATCCAGACTCCGTGGCTGCTACTGAGAAATTCCGTTATGGAAAAACCCAAGGAGCTTTACCCGACCCGGGAATCGAACCTAGGACCTCATTCTCAACAGTCGTGCTTGCGCCCTCTCCACAGTACTGGTTACACAAATTACAAAGTGACGGAACCCTAAAAATACATTATATGCTGTCTTTACTTGGCGCGGTGCTAGTAAGATAATATAAGTGTATCTATTCACTAATTAAGCGTTCGTTAACACGACGCCTTGGCGAGTCGCTTGCGCAGCCAAAACAACTAGCTACAGTCAGTTAGGGCTGCCTCTGAAAAAAAGCTTATTACGATGTAGAAGAACGTTCAGTAGTGTAAAACACACAAAAAATATTATAGCTATATTAAGCTGGTGTCCGCAGCTCCCACGCACGGGCCACGGCGTCTATTTTACGTATGGATGGGAAAATTGATCATTCAATCCATCACAGCTTCCGAAGAAAGACCAGCCACGGCTTGGTGTTGACTGACGATCTCACAAAGAGTATCTGGGTTGCCCATTCAATCCACCCTAGCTACCCACGAAGATCAGCAATGCGTTGGTGTTGCTGACGATTTCACAAAGAGCAACTCAGGGAGTAATTACTCCTCTCGACCTCTCGCTTCCGGCCTTGGTTCAATCCATGGTCTGGAGCGAGACGGAATGGGACGCCGTCACCTCCTTCTGCGAAGCAGTCATGCTAGCGAAGGAGGTGGTGGAACGTGAGAGGGAGAGAACCTCACGTCCCAGCCGCCGCGGGAGACGCACCGGGCGTCGGGGGCCACGTGGTGGCCCCCGGCCACCGTAGGCGCGGGCCTGTGGACGGTGAGCTATGGGCTAGCACGCCGTCCGTCCGTCTTATGACGACAGGCCGTGTCGACGGCGCGTTCGTGTTCCACGCGCGCCTCAAGGAGAGTCAGCAAACAGGGAGGGGTCCGTAAGGACCGACGCCTGCCAGGGTTGCGGGACTGTTCGAAAGAGATACCGCGGCCCTGGAACATAAAGGGCAAAGGAAGGAACATGGATGGGATTTTAGTCAGTACAAGTCTGACTGTCCTGTCCTGTCCTGCTCAGCCCAGAGCGGGAGGGGTCATTTGATGATTTCCCATCGAAAAAAAAAAAAAAAGGGAGTAATTACTTTGCTCTGTCTGTGCCGACCTCCAGGCAGTGTAGCTGCTGTCTCATCTTCCTTTATGCACGCTCTGCACATTGGATTGTCTGCGAATCCTATGACATAAGAAGCAACACACATAACATAAAAATAATTGAATTGGTAACTGCCTCGTGCCTCGGTCTAGTGATCGTAAGCGCGACTGCTGAGCATGAGGTTCGATTCCCGGGTCGGGTAAAGTGTTATTGGGTTTTGCCAACAGGAATTTCTCAGTAGCAGCCACGGGGTCTGGATTTCTGCCCGATTGATGCCAATAGGCTACATGCAGTCTTTTTTTCATCCGTCTTCTTCACAGCCTAGCATTACGATCCATACAGTACAACACGCCAACCGAATCAAGGACTTGTCTAAGTATGGCAAGACTTGTATAATTATTTCCTCTTTAACTTGAGGGGCATCCGTGGTCACAAGTTGTTCCAGTGACCTGTCGCCATTGCATCCATCCTGAGTTGATCCGGTGCGTCACTTTTTAATGCTAGGGCCTCCGTGTAGGTACCATAGGTACCAATACCTATACCCACGTTTTCAGGCCAGCCCTTGCGCCCGTGCACAGAAACTCGCGCGCACTTGCTAATTAGGTGGCACCGTTAACTGTACTCGCGAATTGCTGTAGGAAGCACAACACACACCTTTACTGTCCGCCAGACGTTTAGCACCTTATGCAATGTTTTGTCTGTCTGCCCGTCTGTTTGCTTGTTTGCCACTCTCTGCTTTCGTAGAATGAGTAATGTAACTGGTTTCTTGAGCCTTTTTAGAAGATTCCTCGGAGTGTTTATTTACATATGACATCACGTCTCTAATCGCCGAAGGGTTAGGTAGAGGTGTACCTGACAGTACATCCACATATCGCCAGTTTTGTTTTTCAAGTTCCATGGAGTATGTAACGGAGGAGGCTATTGTCTTTAACGAAAGTTAATAGTATTTATTTGTTGTAATTATACCAAGCCTCAACTAATGAAACAATTTTCCATTGACTTGAAATACTTGAAGGCTAACGCGTTTCTGCGGTAGCTTTTTCAAGTATTTGGTGTACAGGATTCCACATAAACTGGCATTTCATTTCATCCAAATATACGTCTAATGACAATGATCCAATTATATAATTTGACGTACATAAATATTTTTATCTTTACATAGACCATCCACCAAAACATACTCATGAAAAATTCAAATCTCATATTACGTTTTCAATTAATGTAACTATTAAAAAAATGGAAAACTAGAAAGAAAGCTCCTTATAAATCAAAGATAATAAGATAGAACTTTTGAAGCCGCTCCGTCTTATATAAAAATGGGCCATCTTACATAATGCATAATGATTGCATTCATGTTTTCACAATACACAAGTAGATTGATGATCTCGCTATGACGAAACTTGTGTAATGATTGAAGATACAAATATTCATTCTTTCTTTAATCGTGTGGTAAATGCCTAACCTGGTGTCAGAGTTTTCAAGCCGCCCATGGGCCTCTGACTTGGCTTTACATGCCGTCAAGAACGCTCAGGCATGCTGGTTTCCTCACGATGTTTCCCTTCACCGGAGCAAGTGAAAAAGAAAAAGAAGACTGCACAAAACTACTAAAACGATATTTTGTATCTTTACTGCCTGATCTTTTCCTTTTTTAATTTTGTTGGAGTCAGCTTCCAGTATCACTTGATGCAGCCGAATTTTACATAAGCCTCCGCAAACCAGTACTGGGTAACAAACACTGACTACCTGTAACGACTGTTAAAGATCACCGGCCGGCATCGTCAGCTCAAGGTGCTTTGCGAGCCACGGATGGGACTTGGAATGTTAGGGATGGTCTCCAAGTCTCTATCCACGGACCTTAATTGGCGAGTGTTAATAAACCTTGTGGATCAATCCCTGTGGCTGGTTTTAATTTGTCTTTGTCTTGTCTTACAAATGTGTGAATTAAATATTTGTCACTAAGAACCTCCATTACATGTGCAAGGTTTCTATCGAGATGTTTTCTGTATTTTTACAGTTTATGAGTACATTATGAACGGCCAAAGTTCAGGTAAATTATGTGCAAAACAGCATTTTTTGGAGGCTTATACTGAATTTGTTTTTACTTTATTTTTTGCATCCATAGAAACCTAGAGATAGGGCACAAAATACCTATTAGTTCAAAAAATTCAAAGATAGATGTGTAACAACGGCATAATCACGTACGATCGTTTGTATGAAAAGTATGACGGGTTGGCCGCTCTTAAGAGGGCCCTTCCCGGTCCGTCTAAAGGCGAGCATGGTCAAAAAGCTTGTTGTTTCATCCAGAGCCACAGCGGCGATTTTCTTTCAACTCCCCCGTCTTACCCCGCCCCGACGCCGCACAACTCGTCTCCCACGCACTTCATACAGCCTAACGCGATGACATTGAACGAAAAATAGTGTTCGAAAATTTCTTAAACTTGTTCCAGGAAATATTTGTTTTTGAATAATTCTTACAAATGTGTGAAATAAATATTTGTCATTAAGAATCTCCATTACATGTGCCAGGTTTCTATCGCGAAGTTTTCTGTATTTTTACAGTTTATGAGTACATTATGAATGGCCAAAGTTCAGGTAAATTTTGTGCAAAACAGCATTTTTTGGAGGCTTATATTGAATTTGTTTCTACTTTATTTTTAATTTTTGCATCCATAGAAATATAGAGATAGTGCACAAAATACCGATTAGTTCAAAAAATTCAAAGATAGATGTTTAACAACGGCATAATCGCGTACGAGCGTTTGTATGACAGGTTGGCCGCTCTTAAATACGACTACTCATAACGATATTATAGAAATTTATTATGATTCTAAAATCTGTGTTTATTTCTACGCCAATATTTATCATCAAATATTTATAAAGACATGGACGGTAAATCGTTTCTTCAAAGTAAAGACGAATCTTACAAAATTCCGGTGGTCTATTTAAAGTATTTGCTGTTAGCACCAGACAATTTCGAGACTGTATGCTAAACAAATTAGAATGCACCGCGCAATGCGAGTGCGGTCGATTTCAAAATACTTTACTGCATTGCAAACGAACGATTCCGACATTTCTTGTAGTAGGTACATTTACCTATTTTAAACTTTACTGTAATAGTCATCATCTGCCTAGCCTTTTCCCAGTTATGTTGGGGATGGCTTCCAGTCTAACCGGTTGCAGCTGAATACCAGTATTTTACATGGAGCGACTGCCTATCTGACCTCCACAACCCAGTTAGTACTGGGTAATACGATACCCATTGGTAAGACTGGTTGTCAGACCTTTTGGGCCACTGACTACCTGTAACGACTGTGAAAGATCTACAATTGACAGCCGGGTTCAACGGCTTAACGTGCTTTCCGAGGCATGGAGGGAACTCGGTATGTAATGGGCGGTCACCCATCCACCGACCAACCTAGGCAAGCGCGGCTTAACCTAAAGATCGACCTGAGCGGGTGTTTTATTTTGCCTTACTGCAGCACTTTACTGTAATAAAATTAATTACTGTTAAATTCCAGCAGCCATCAAATATGTAAGCAGTAGCTGACTCGACATTGTACCAATTGAGGATCACAACAATACTTGCTTACCGGGTTCAACTATAGCTAAGAATCATGCAAATTATCCTTTAAGTTCACAAAAAAAATATCATCTAAATCGGTCAATCCGTTATGAGAAGAATTACGCTTACACACACACACTGCAATTGTATAATTATGTTTATGAATAGTGATCATGGGTGACCATTTATTATATACCTAGTTTCCTTCGTGCCTCGGAAAGCGCGTTAAGCCTTTGGTCCCGGCTGTCAGGGTAGATCTTTGACAGTCGTTACAGGTAATCAGTGGCCCGAAAGTCTGACAATCAGTCTTATCGAGGGGTTCTGTATTACCCACCGATACTAACTGGGTTGTGGAGATCGGATAGGCAGTACGTTCCATGTTCAGCTGCGTCCGGTTAGACTGGAAGCCGTCCCCAACATAGTTGGTAAAATGTTAGGCAGCTGACGAAATGTATGTATAGTCGTCATTACTTGTGGACGTCGCTTAGAGTTAGACCAGTTTCACCACCAATAGGCGACATGGCCTATTTCCCCAAAAACTGCTGTCCAGTTAACTTTTGACTAACTATTTTTTTTCTCCTTTCACAGACTACCTCAATGAACCAAAGAAGAATGTTCCGAGTGCCACCAAATCACAAAGTGGTGAGGCGCCTCGACTTTGGAGGCGACAAAGATGATCAGGCAAAGACAGACAACTTTGCCAACAAAATGAAAGAACTGATAGAGACGGACAGGCAAGTAATGACAGCAAAATATAACTTCGACATGAAAAACGATGTTCCACTCGAAGGAGATTGGACATGGACGAAGAAAAGTGAAGATGTATGGGTGGGCGTGAAGGGTGTTAAGGACAAAGAAAATGTAGTCGTGAAAGAAAATGAGAACGAAAAGACGCCGGTCCCTTTAAGAGATGGAGAGCGGGTTCCACCTACAAGAAAGAGGAAGATGGAGAGGGATGATAGAGAGACTTGTAGAAACCACGTGAAGAAGAGGTTAACATTGGAGTAGCTCCTGATCTCACCCCGTACGGATAATGACTTAGCATCATCTAAAAATTGGTTACTTCAAAAATCTTCCATGGAATCTGGGCGTAAGACAAAAATAATTGAAATTTATCTCAAACAGTAGTATTTTTAGTACTTCAGTTAATACTATTACAACAAGTACCCAAGGGAGAATAGAAATACAACCTGACAGTTTTTGTCAAATCTTTTGACAAAATTCAGCAAAATCTAATATTTTCAATACGCTATATGGTCTCCGGCGACTTTTGTCCTTGTTGCAATAGTATGAATTAAGTGCATAATATAAGCTAAAATCTGGGCGTAAGACAAAAATAATTGAAATTTATCTCAAACAGTAGTATAATTAGTACTTCAGTTAATATTATTACAACAAGTACCCAAGGGAGAATAGAAATACAACCTGATAGTTTTTGTCAAATATTTTGGCAAAATTCAGCAAACTCCAATATTTTCAATACACTATATCTCTGGTCTCCGGCGACTTTTGCCTTTGTTGCAATAGTATGAATTGAGTGCTTATTATAAGCTAAATTTGATTTTTTTTTTTTTTGACAAACGCTTAGCTATTTTGTCCATCATTCTTTAAACATGGATTATTTAAGCCTGCCACTGCACTATCCCAAACCACTGCAACTCTTGTGAACCTAACTATAACGAGGTCATCAGAAAGCGTTGAGACGTCGATTCTGATTTTAGGTAGTTGCAGTGGTCTGAAAAACTGATGCAGACTTGTTGAAGAAAAAACTAAGTATCGTTGTATCATTAGTGTTTCAATTTTCATTATTATTATCCGTAGATGAAATGATATGATGCCATCTATTCCACTGAATTTAAGCAATAGAACCAATCAGCGGACTACAAATTGCAGGAGAAGACAACACCTAGAGATCTACCATCACCTCTTATAGCAGTATTGTTTTAATCTTACTTCAGTGTGTGAAAGAGATGGCGGTAGACGTCATGTATAGCTCCATCTCTTTCTGACAATAAAGTGCCATTAAAGTATTACTGCTCTAAGAGGTGGTGAATCAAAGTTTACTGCGAGATCTGTGTGCATGGTATTAAATAAGCTAGCGATACTCCGCAGGCGTGATGGGTATCGATATCGCATCACCCTATCTTTGTCCGAGATAACTTGGGGTAAACGCAACGGGATTTTTCTTCCATTCCATTTACTCCTTTTTCTTTCATATTAATCCTCACACAATCTATCCATATTTTGTTGAGTCTTCCTCTCCTCCATCCATCAATATCGATACACAAAAGATTAAACAAAATAAAAATGTTAAAAAACTTACCTGCGGTCGATGACCCTTAAACACCTACAAACCTTCTTACCATCACATTGGAGTTTGGCTAGCTAAATTATATTGACCCTGTAAATGAAGACTAGCAATCTTTGGGTAGTAGCCCACCAAACAAAAGACCAGTTTCATTGAGTGATGCTGCCTTTGAGAAGGAGGAACTACAAACCTTGTTCCTTCGCTTACAAAATAGAATTAGATTAAGTAAAGACCACCATAAACCATAATCATTACCCATAACATAGTTGTAATTTTGCAATGAAAACCTGTTTAAAAATTAAAACACTTTTTCCCTAGTAAATCCCGTTCTTACAAACCGCTGAAAGTCTTTCAACCCAAACATTGGATAATCTATTGTTTTTCAAAGGTTAAGACAGCAGGTAATTTGGGCTGTAAATTGTAGCACCTACTATCAGTAACTAAGTGGACTTAAGTTGGAAGATGTAACTCCTCCAACCAACCTCGTTGAGTGGGGCTATCGCAATGAAACAGCATCGGGGTGTGGTTGTGGAGCTGTGTCGCAAACTATGCTCCGCCTCCTATCCTGGCCCTTTAGCCCAAAAACATGCAGCCAAAGTGACCTCTGCGCGGACACCGACGACGCGGTGGATGCGGCGAAGTTGCAGTCATCTAGAAAGGATTTAAATAGGAAAACGCGTTTTGACTCAAAATGGGTTCTCAGTCCGACATTTACGTCATCTGAACTTACAATTCTGGATCAGTAAAACTGAGACTAACCCCTGTTCTTAATGGCAAAGTCCCGTTTTTAGCGGAACTAAATATTTTGAAATTGAATTCCATTTTGCTGTCATTGATTTTCCCAAAGTTAGGCCAGGGACTGTATACCACCTTTTAAAGCAGTATTGGTTGAATATTACTTCAGTGTGAGAAAGGGATGGAGCTAGACGTTCTGTATAGCTGCATCTCTTTCCCACACTCAAGTAAAACTGAAATAATAATGTAAGAGGCGATGGTACAGCAGTCCCAGATTCCATAAATAAGCAGATTTACTGATCTCAGATATGACAAAGTCTTCAGAAATTGGAAATAAATGTCCATTTCTAATTTGGAATTATTTTTTGTCTCTGCTTTCGATAGTGTTATGTCACTTTTGAATTTTTGATTGCTTTTTACAAAAACTAGTCTGATTTGATAAACTGTTCTAATCGAGGTGAACAGAGTATCTTGCCACGGCGATGTGCAACTAGATTAAAAGGTACAAAATTATGAAAGGTGAATATTTTGGGTTTTGTGTATTATACTTTTTTATTTTCAATTCCAATTCGACGATAGTGCAGTCATAGACGAAGTTGTAGTGCTCTTTATCATCGAAAGCACTCAATGTACAATCGCCAGGGCAAAAAGTTACTATAAACTTTCAAATTTTCTCATCCGATTTTGAACCTAACCATTAATATTTTATGGTTTAAAATAAATTTGAGAAATTTGACAGTTTGCGGTGACTTGATGTGCTGGCGACTGTCCCTGAAACATTTTTGGCAGTATGATGGCTGATTACATAAAAATCATCATGTAGCATACATAATGATTTTTAGTTTTTATATAGGTACCACTTATTATGCCCGTCTTCCCAAATGCATTCGATTGCATTACAGTTTTACCTAAGTAACTTCGGTTTCCTCCATCTTCTAATTACCAACATTCTTACATAGAAGCCCAAAATTACGCTTGTTTGTACCAGAATACGCTTATAACGTGCCACAATTAGGCTATTCAGTAAGTTTTAGATTATATTTTTGAGTACCTATGTTAAATACTTTAATTTTGTATTATATCGGCTCACCTTATCTGTTAAATACTATTTAAGACTTATTTATACTTATTTTGTTAATTTTATTTGTAAATATTGCAATTTTCTAATTTCTGCTACTAACATCACAAAATGTACCGATCATGTCCACGTCTTTAATTCTTGGAGATAAAATTTTAACGTATTTTTTAAGATTTTCTTCACATTGATGTGTAGTTGACGGCGTTATCCGTTGTCCTAATAGAACGCTATCGCGCGATTTTGAACAAACTTTTCGACACCTACCCCCAAGGGGCTGTTACCTACGAACGCGTGACCTAAACGTAACGTAAATTCGAACGATCTTTTAAGCGAAAATTCAACAATCCTACAGAATGTTTGTTTTTTTTTTGTGTCAAGCATAAAACGGATCATAATTAATAGACATGAATAAAGTCTTAAAACTAAGTAAGTTTTATGTGCAAAATGAGTATTTCTAATTTTAAAACCGTTCGAATTAATGTTACGCTTACTCCGAGCGTTCGTGCTAAACCCACTGCACGTCATATCACAAGTTCGCACCTAAAAACGCGTCGCGTAATCGCTTCCTATTAGGACAACGCCCAATACCGTTGAAGCCACTCATCTTTTCTTTTTAGTGTTTAAAAAGTTTTTTTTTTGTAATGGACGAATGTGATCACCGATGATTTTAAAATGATATAAGCGTACCTACTTTTATCCAAAAAGTGATACTTATTTAGTTGTTGTGCGAATGTATTTCGACAAAAACTTTCTTTTGACTGAATTTGGGCAGAAGATGTGCCTATAAAAAACTATTTAATGTGATAGATAAAAATCTCGACTTTTGATATCTAAATCTCTATTTTGTATGATATCTTTTTGAAATATATTCGCTCAGCCGTAGCGTAAACTAACTGTAGTGTACTAGTAGACTAAAAAGCGTAGTAAAAATTTAAACTAAAATTCTGAAATTAATACTCTCTGTAATTTCAACCTTGATCTCGGAAACTAATGGACATAATGCATAGAAAAAGATAGATGTAAAATACTTTGTATCGATTCCAAAATGGGGCATTTCTTACGACATTAACCCTACGTCCTAATCAAAGCGATGCGTCGCGCGTTTTGTTAAATTTTTAGCACAATTTTGAACGCCTTCTTGTTTGAAAATTCGTATCGATACAAAGTATTATGTTTTTAATCTGCGAAGTAACTTTAATCAAATCATCTCATTCATACTAACATTATTGTGGCCTATGTGTTTATTTTAGTTTATAGAGGAAAGACGAAACATTACAAATAAATTACAAAAAATCATGAAAAGAAATACCTGAAGTTAAAGATATATTAAGTTATAACCGACGACCTCATGGGCAATATTTTTTTACCTTTCTACACTAATCAAGTTTAGCTATATTTCCACTATACTAAAAATAACCTAGGGTAATGAAAAAAAAAACAAATTTACCATGAAATTAAATATTCCCATAAAACTAAACTACCTTCAACCTCAAATAAGGAAATTTTATTCTTTCATGCAAGTGATTAAGATTTACCTAAATATGCAGTAATTTCTGTAATATTATATTTTAACTGTGAGTAGTTGGATTTTCCACTTTCTTTGATAACTGAGTTAAAATAACTAAAATACTAAATAATAACGAAAAAAATATTTTAGGGTCTGTTTTCACTGGAGAATTGATACCGATACCAAGTGGAAACTGAATGCCCGGTATCGGTATTAAAGAGAAAATTTACATTTAATTAAATATTTGAAAGAGAAAGAAAACATTTAAATAGTAAGCTGACATTATTATTTAATTCTAATTGTTTTATGATGGGTACTTATTTGTGTAACATGTCATGTAATTTTTCTTGTAAGTCATTATACTGGTCATCGTGAATCAAAATATTAGAAAAAATAATCAACTGTACTCAAAATACCTATTTATAAGTAAATAGAAAACCAGAGCAATAACCAAAAGAGATTTCAATAGGCTTTCTGATGAACATGGGTAAAACACAAAGACATTCAAATATTTACGAGCGATAGACGGGGCAAGACGAAGAAAATCATAATCTAATACTTTTTACTACTTGAGTAACAAATCGTTCTGTCTAGTGTCATACGCCAGCTTGTCAGCAGTGCTATTGCGTATCTCTGTTGACAGTTCATAGTTGGCGAGTTTTGATATACAATGACCGTTCCTGATGGTTTCAACTGACGCTACTCGTGCAGAACTGTCATTGTATATCAAAACTCGCCAAGTGATAATCACTGTGAACTGTCAACAGAGATACGCAATAGCCCTGCAGGTAGCATTCGTGTGTCAAAATCAACTTCTACTCAGGATCATTCATAATTCAACTCAGGATCAATATTTTTGTTTGAAAATTTTCCAAGTGTCCGCTCTATAAGTCTCTTAAATCTCTTTGGTAAAGAATTGTAAGATGCAGTTACATTACGCGGAATGTTACCTTGCATGTTGCACTCATCTGTACACCCTAACATGTAAACTTATCAAACAGCTATATTCCAAAGTCCACGTAGGAATGCCTAGCTTCACATAGTGACTACTAGAAATACCTAGAAACTTCTAGAAAATTATGTACTTATTTTAGAATAATCTATAAAATATTACTTTTCGAAATTTTGTACATAGCCATTGTGATAAGCATTATTTATAATTTCTACGTATTTATTATTAAATTATTGTAATCGACGATTGTTTTATGTAATTAAATCAATGTCTGGTATATTTCCATTTGTTTTGTTTTATTTGTAACTTTACTTGTAGTATTTTCTAACCGAATCATTATTGCACAGTTTTCATTTCAAACCTGCAGGGTAATAAAATTGCATAACACACTTACCATCGAAATGTCTTTCGTTTAGACAGTAAAATTGAACAACATTGCATTATTTAAACTGTCGAGTAGCCGACGCCGACGTCTTCAAAGGAATGAAGCAATGAATGACTATTTTCTTCAAATTCCTTTTTATACTGATTGAAAGAATTTTACTCAATTGTGGTGCTACTTACTGGTTGTATCACAGTACCTAATCACAGTATTAAAGGTCTTAACACATTACACTGATTAAAACGAGACAAAATTGCCAGCTATACGTCAAATACCGATAGCGTGGTATCGGTATCGGTGAGACCGTCGCACATAAATTACGATCAAATTGTATCGCCCGCATTGGTAGTACTAGCAAGTACTCACAAGAAGTCGAAAATACTGGATTAGAATTGTTAGTAAGAATTTATTTGACAAATTGTTTGGTATTTTAGAATGGCGAAGTGGCTAATGAGCCCGATTCCTTTGGGCAAATCTAGTTTGGGTTAGAATGTAGATATGAATAAAATATTTGATTGCTAGTTTATTATTATTTACTACCAATATTATTTTAATCAGAGTTGGACGTTTATAAAATCTGGTGGTTTTATGAGCAGTACCGTAGAGGACATAGACAAGCATTCTATCAGCGACTTATTGCAATAGTTATAATAACATGATGGGACGAGTCAAAAGTGTTTTGGATTGCAACCTCAAAAGTCTAATAAGCGTAAAGTCTAATAAAATAGAAAAGTGAAGTCTTTTAAAAGTCGTTATAGACAAACGAAACCTGTTGAAAGAGTTTGCTACATGGCAAGGCCCACAGATCTATGGCCATATTGGACACATTTTTCAACAGATGGACAAAGTTTGATCAAGAGTATCACACTCTCAATGTGTGTCTGAGGGGTCTATAATTCTGCCAGGGTTGCGGGACTGTTCGAAAGAGATACAGCGGCCCTGGAACACAAAGGGCAAAAGAAGGAATATGGATGGGTTTTAGTCAGTAAAAGTCTGACACTCCCTCCTGCTCAGCCCAGAGCGGGAGGAGTTATTTGATGACTTCCCATCCGAAAAAAAGGGGTCTATAATTTATCTATTTGCTAGATTGTGATTGTAGTTGCCCTAACAAGAGAGCGGTTTGGTAAATATTTTTTAAATGTCGGAGGGACTTGCAGGTACTGAAAAAACAGGTTGGCGGTGTTATATACATCCGACATAAGCTACGCGCCGAAACATCCATATACAGACGCCAGCACATCATGCTATTACAATTTGTCAATTTTCTTTAATATATTATAAACTATATCGCTATTTTTCAGGCATTCGCATTAGTTTCAGGGTTGACTGGGAAAATTTGGCAGTTTCGGATAGCTTGATGTGCTGGCGTCTATACAGGTACTAAACTTGCAGGTGACAACTTTCAAATTACCACAAGATTCAAATTTTACAATATCTAATATTTAATTTAACAATAAACTGTCTAAGTTAATAACCTTTAAAAGATTTACGACATAAAGGTACGATTTCAATTAATTTGTCGAGAATTTATTTGTTCTGCAATGTATTCGCGTCTTGGCCTATAAAATCTATGGAATTTATTATGGAGGTCGGAACACCTACGCGATATTAATGAGCCTACAAATACTTCATACCTAGCCTGCACTTTAATGTTGTATTTTGATGACAATACAAATAATAATTCTATGGATAAAACTGGAAAAATAGTGCATACGGTTTTTTATATTTAAATTTCGATTTATTCGTTTTTTTTTTTTTTTCAAGTATTTTTACAGTATTAGTATCAATTGTTGTATTATATGTTAAATGATCTATTTGCCGTTGATATAGTAATGTCAATAAAATTTAAATAAACATTAATGTTCCCCTTACCTATGCCCTAGAGCGCTGAGTAGGCTCCTGAGCGAAGCGACGGAGTTAAGTCTAGAATCCTGAGAGCACTGAGGGATTTAAGCTCGCCCAAGACGAAGACACCTTTATCCTCGACATTATAATTTGACATTTACGAGCAGGATTGTATAAAAATAATATAATATGTAGGTATGTCCACAGCTGAATATTCCAAGACATGACCGTTGCGACCGCGACCCAAGGCGTATCACTGACAAGGAACTGATTTTGTTACACCTGTTGCTAACGGTACTAGGTACGGTCAACAGCGGAGTCAGGTATGTGGGCAAGAAATAGGTATACATTTGTATTCTATGCAGGAATTCAACCTAGCGAAAGGATGGCTTGGTATAATACGCACTTTAAAGAGTTATATAACAAGACCCTTAACGAAGCCGAAAGCCACTTGTTTTCCCTCTCATTGCGATCATTTTTTTTGTTCTAGACCATACCTGGGAACCTTCTAGTTACGGAAATATTGTCAGATCCAAGTTTTTTTTATACATGTTTTTAATGTAAGATTTTTACTTTAAACACGTTTTGAGTGCGTTACATTGAGTTTTACCGCAAAACGTGATTTTTCATCCCAAAAAAGTCGTTTCGCAGCAATCATTTTTGCGTAGAGTTACTTATTTTGTTATCCGCACCACACTGGTGGTGCTCTATTCAAATCCAGCACGGAACACTGAACTGGGTATGTAATCTGGCTTTATTTCTAGAACTCAGAAAAAGATATGAATGATTGCTAGATAGGAAATACCTGCAAAAATATGAATGAAAGAAATTAATCTTTCACAAAGCTCAAACACCGCAAACACACTCGTTTTATCGACTTTATGTATTACTGCAATGGGGGCTATCGCGTGTGAATTCGGTAGAGGCGCGAGTGTAGCGCGGTGGCACCGAAATGTCAGATGTCATAGATTTTTCGCAAGTATTTTTAAAAATAATCACGATTGTGGTCTAGATTGAGCAATGATTCCGTCACTATATTAACCTCATTAATTGAGATTGAGCCATTCCTGATTAATTATGACTTGAAGATTTTAAGTAGCAACTTAAATAATGCTTGGTTCACGACTTCGTGGAGGGTTACACCTTGCCAGTTACATCTTGTATGGGTTAAAAAGTCACAAACAATCAAACAAATCTAAAAGGCTGTAAGAAATAAGTATTTAATTGAAAATGCGGTATCATAGACTATCTAATTTACTCTTACGCGTCAGACAAAGAATCAGGGCAGAATTTGTACAAAAAAATAAAGATTTTTAGAATGTTGGAATTCTAATTCTTATACTCTTGGGTGCTTAAAGAGTATCTTCAGGCATTTACTATATTTTTATATCCCCGCAATAAAAATATAATGTTAAAAGTAAAATAGTTTAAAAAGGAGCTCATTATTTCAAAACGAAACGGCGAGAATTATACGTCAGTGCGCCAGACCCAGGGACTGCATACCGATACAATTTTGATATCGATATCAAATTATCGATATAAATACTGATATTTCGGTATCTTTTTATCGATATTGATACCGATATTTTTATTCAGTATACTAATATATATACTTTAATGTGCCTATACCAATATCGATACCGATACTAAAATACCAATATTTTACCAATAAATGACCTTTACCCGGCGGTCATATTTGCGATTCACGCCATCCGTCTCCTGGCCCGTCTAGGTACGGTCGTGCGTGTGATACCTACGCGAATTTAGGTTTCTAGTGATTGGTGCGTCAACATGGCCGGATTGGCTGGTTTGTATTTTCTATCTTTAAGGTGGAAGCGCAAGGGTAGCCCGCGAAATTTAGATTCTACGGTTACGGTTTACGGTTAGGTAACCCTAAGCCTAGTGATGACGGATTTCAAATTGTAGGCGTTAAAAGAAAAACCGTGAAATCTGGCGTTGTTTTACGTGGCTCTAATGACAAACAAAAAAATAAAAAATAATCGGTCGATGCTATTAGGCAAACAACTTAAAAATCCGAAAGCCCGAAGGTCTCGTTTATTAATTAAGGACGTCCTATTCTTAATCGAAAGAAAATGTTTTTCTGCACGCGTTATACCGTCAAAACATAAGATGAGCTGCCAATAAATGAGGATGATTTTATTAACGGCCGTTTTCAGTACTTACTAGCGGTTGACTGAGGGTTATTGTCTCGGATGGACGGTTGAAGTGACATTGGCTGTGGCTGCCGTTACTGTAACTTTGTTGTCGGGCATCTATCTGGCGTAAGCGGACTATGCCACCTCTGGTCGTTGGTGGGCCCATCCCTCCAAAGCGTTTCGTTTGCAATTTACAATTTTCATCATGTTTCCTAAACTAATTAATTTGTCGACCTAAATCATTTTGTGTTATTGTTTTTGAAGGTAGACCTATTTCTGACGCTATTTTCATTGAAGTATCTGCAATAGTTGAAGTTCACATTTTTAAGTTACGTAGTAGTGGATTCGTAATTCACTGAGGAGAATTTTTGGTTTTTACGTCATAATAAGTCAACTAAAATTAATCGTAGGCATTCCTCAGATAACGGTCGCAAGTGGATAGGCGATGAAACGGAGTCTGTTGCGCGCTCGTGGCGCAACATCGCTGACTTGTTGCTTGTTGTGAGTGCAGTGGAAGGAATCCAGTTTATTTTGACAGTAAGCGTTGAAGGGTTTCGCATCTACATGGCTGTGGCCTAGAGATGGGTCGTCGACGTATTTATCGTAAACGAAACTATACCGTTCATTTTCGTTCATCGACTGGTCGATTAACTGGGTTACGTCGTCGACGACTGGACTGGGCTGACCTGTTGGTCTCGCGACGACGTCGGCGGCTCGACGTAACTGGACTAATTTAATTGCTGCGTTACTTTTAAGTTAAAAATTACACTCGCAAACATTTAAATGATTTACCACGTGCTTGAACTCTGACCTTGCGCGGCAATCAATAAGAATGAAATAAAATAAAGTTTAGCACAACAAACATCAAAACCACGTGAAACGTTTTTCTCGCACCGTTCGACGGTTCGTTCGACCGTCGACAACACGACTATTTGGCCCATACAATTAATATCAACTTAATGTGACTATATTTATAGTTCAAATTTGTTTGTCCGACTTTGCTATTTCAACAAATCCGCGTTGCCAAACGCTATGAACACCGTTGTGCAGTCTAAATTCACCCGTCTTTTCGTTTACGAATTCGATTAGTTGATTGATCGACGTTGAACCATCGACTCGTTTATTGTACTTTAACCGTCGAATTAACTGGTTCGTGCATTCAACGCCCATCCCTACTGTGGGCTATCCAGGTGTGACATGGGACCGGTTTAGGGAATTGTTCAATGCTAGATTCAAGTGCGTTGAAACTTCTAAGGCTGCCCTCATTAAACTGAGTGGTGATAGGCCAAAGGAGAGCCGCTACAGATGTGCGCGCTGGCGCCGGGAGCCAGAGGTGTAGGAGGTTTTCATCGCTACCCCAATTAAGTATCACGTGTGCGACGGGCCGAGACGCGGCCAAGCAGATTGTCGTACAAGGGAGATCGGCGTCGGGAAGCCATTGCCTGTGCCGGCTGCTGCAGGCGTTGGGCGGCGACAGCAAGCCAGCGGTGGCTCACTGGTGTACTTCAAGTGCTGTGCGCCGCGCCGGGCCATATTTCCAGTCGCTGCATAGCAGGTAGGTCCAGCGCTGCTGTACCGGTGGAGCCGCGAGTCGTCCTTTGCATCGTTGAGCCCATCCGGAATATTAAAGCACTTTGGTCAGTTATTTAAATTTGACAAAATCAAATTTAAATAACTGACCAAAGTGCTTTTGTTGATTCTGGGACTGAATGTTCCTTAATAAAAGAGAGTATTGGTTGTAAATTTATAGTGATTGAGATTTTGGACGGTGATAGTGTTATAAACTGAAAGCTTTGAATTAAAAGTGCTATGCACATGATAGGTTAAGGAGAATGCCTGAGGGCCAATTACCGTTTGAAGTAGAGTATTTAGAGTTTAGAAATAGTGTGGAACCTTGGTACGGATGGTCGACCGTACCAGTAGATAATACGTAGTCATAGCCCGGAGATTTGTCTAGCTTGAGGAAACTCGAGTAAGTCCATGGCCACGCGGTGTGCGTTTAACTCTGGCGGAGGTCGGGTCTGGTAAAGACCATAGAGTCATATGGGACTCGGTGTTCTTGAGGAACATAGTAAAATAAACGGAGGTTTGTTGGAGGGCAAGTGTTGCCCATAGGCCACGAATGAGATTCCTGCTTTGTGTAATGATTAAATGGACGAAGAGGTACTTGGTTGCTCTAGCATTTTAATTGACCTAATTGTTTGTTAGATCTGAAGTGAGCCTACTTGTATGCACTACCGTAGGCTAGGAAGATGCCAGCAGGTCACGTACTAGTCGATGTTGATAAGGATTTTGATAATTATGAGCGAGCTTAAGTTGTGGTAGAAGGTCGAGGAAAGCATTCTATCGGCCGTAGTGCGTAATCAGTGGTTGATGCACACGGGCGATCCATTTGATGAATGCGCGAGTTTTGATCCTTGCGATGGATGTGTGAGAGCAATGCGATTGCTGGTCGGCTGGAGAGCCGTGGTGTTAGAGGTTTTACTCGAAGGTTTCTGTAAGCTTGGCAGTTTTTAGTTGCAGTAGAGTTTTAAAGATTGATTCGAACAAGTATGGTACATGGCCCAGGGTAGACATTATTGTATTTTCAATTATTCCCAATTTAACCATGTTTGATTTAATCAAAGAGTAGGATTTGGTTCAAATTAAACAGTAGAGTTCTTTATCTTAACCGACCTGATGTATGTAGAGTTTGGTCAGGAGTGACCGAGTGGAACAAATTTCTGTCGTGGACTGTTTGTTTGCAGGGTAACCATCACACGAGGAAGTGTGCAAGTAGGATGCCGTGTTGAAGACGGTCATTGGTACGGGTTTAAAATGAATCCCAAGTATGCGGTGGTGACATCACGCGATCTACTTACAAGTCTACCCACACCACAGCGTCACTTGTCACAGAGCCCAGATGGTAAACTCTGAGCCAGGACGACGGTCAGTCAGTGTCTGATCGCGGCCGAGTTTAGACATCTTGGAACTGTACCCGATTCATTTGTGCCCCGCGTTATTTTGCTAAGTTGTAATCTCAAGTAATTCGTTAGTTTTGCTAGAAACAATGTATTGCTCAGTGTCTTTCCATAGCACGAAACCTATCGTCTGCCCACATGATGTAGAAGCGGAGTAAATCCTGACACCCCGACATACAAATATAATAAAATAAATAAAAATAAAATCTTTTTATTTCAGACATAGGTCCATAATGTGGTGTTAGTAAAAAACAACTTTAAAAAACTGTGTTACTTTCATAAAAAAAAAAACATAAAATTATTATATAATCATTATCAATACGATACTATTATTAGGTTTATGTAGTTATTTTAATCAATATCATGAGGTTATAAGATTATTTTATTTATGGCTATTCTATATTCAAAAAAAGCGAAAGCAAACTGATACGCCGCGCAGCCACGCGCCGCCGCGCTATTCATAAAAAATACACATTTTGAAAATTTCAATGTGTGTTGTGTTTGTAATTTCAGTTATATATGATATACAGTTTAGCCTTATTAAAAAACTAATTACCTTCTATGAAGTATTTTCGCCGTTAGAACTGAGGGTTTATTTTTATAGAGAAATTGAAAATGACAGCTATTAAACCAATATATAAAAAAGGTAATAAAAAACTGGTTGATAATTACAGACCGATAGCCCTATTGCCTATTTTAGCTAAAATTTACGAAAAGGTTATGCATACGCGATTAATAAATTTTATCGATAAATTCCAAATTTTGAAAAATGAACAGCATGGATTCCAAAAAAAGAAATCGAAAACCACCGCGGCATTTAACTTAATTAGCCTAGTTACTAAAAATATGGACCAGAAAATCCCGACAACTGTTATATTTTTTGACATGTCAAAAGCCTTTGACTTTGTATCGCACGCGCTATTACTAAAAAAATGTGATAAATATGGAATACGCGGTAAGGCAAACGCATGGCTAAAAAGTTACCTTACAAACAGATCGCAATTTGTAGAAATTACTGTGGATAAACCTAATCAAAACGTGAACTGAAATTCAAATCCAAATTAGGTTACAATTGCGCAGGCGTTCCACAGGGCAGTATTTTAGGCCCCCCTTTTTTTTCTAATATATATCAACGACCTGGCAGAAAAAACTGATCATCCCTGCATACTCTTTGCAGATGATGTTTCCGTAATTATCCCTAAAACTAAAGAAAACTATAATGAGGAAATAAATAGTACCGTAAGCAAAGTAATAACTTGGATGGAAAAGAATAACCTTATACCTAACCTAGATAAAACCAAATATGTACAATTTCGTAACAAAAACTGGAATAACATGGATTTAAATATCACTTATAAAGATAAACATATACAACAATCGGATAGTATGACTTTTCTTGGGATAGTTCTAGATGAGGGTGTTCCTGGATTGGTCATATTGATATGATATGTGGAATACTTGGTAAGTTTGCTTATGTTCTATGGTGTATATCTAACCTAACAAGTAGACAAGCCACATTGCAGGCTTATCATGCATATGTTGGATCAATACTGCGTTATGGTATACTGGTATGGGGCAACTCGGTGCATCTCGGAAGAGCTTTCGTCGCACAAAAGAGGTGTATACGTGCGATTTGTAACGTAGACCCACTTACATCCTGTAAACCACTGTTTAAAAAACTTAGAATACTTACATTAACAGGTATTGATATTGATGAAATATTTAAATTTACCAAATCTCACCCTGATATGTTTGAAAAACTGGGAGATAAATGTAAGTTCAAAACTAGATATCCCAATAGGTTAATTATTCCTGGTACGAAAACTGAACTATATAGGCGGAGTTGCTATCCTATGTGTAGTCAGATATACAACAAGATTCCTAACCAAATTAAAGAACTTCCAATGGTCCGCTTCAGAAGGGCTTTACGAAAATGGCTAATTGAGAATCCCTTCTATAATATAAAAGAATTCTTTCAATTTAAGTGGAAATGACCTAATTTTAATTGTAACAAAATTTGCATGTCATTATATTATGATTGAATATGTTAAGCTACTAATAAAGACCCTATTACCTATGTAAGAACTTTTGTAACCATATTTATCTGCAAATAAATCTTTGACTTTGAAATTGACTTAGATTATTTTGGTTTTTTTTTCTATCGATGGTAACTTCCAGAAATCTGGTTTTGCAATCTAATTAAATCAAATGGTTTATTTGTGATACATGGGTTACATGCAGGTGTTCATTACATAATTATATGCTAAAAAATTCATTCCATGATCAGCCACTTGGGCATACAAATGATTAAATAACATAATGAAAATATGAGTAAAGTGTACAATGATAGAGGGAATCTTTAAATATCTTAAATATTAATTAAATAACTAAAGGTTAAGTAATAAAAACGCAGCACGGGATCAACCGAACGCAAATTTCCGCGGTTTTTTTTAGAATGGGATACGATCAAATTACTCCTCCCGCTATGTTCGTTACGGAACGCCCATGCGAACAAAGTGTTCGATGTTCGTGTTCACCATGTCCTTGTTCGTGTCTAAAGTCTAGTCTGCGAATATTATAAGTACCTATTTAACTTATTTCGGTATAAAGGTAGATAAGGAAGTAGCAATGTAATGTAAAGTAATAACCTCATCTAAATCGAGTAAAATCGCTTCGTTTTAGTTTAGTTAGTTTTTTGTTTCGCACCAAACGTGCGCGTCGACGATGAGTACAGTCTATAAAAAGTCGCGTGACTGAAACCGCGCGTATGTTCAGCACTATAAAAAATCTGACATGGCATTAATAAAGTAAATAACTTCATTTCGATTTCAAACATTAGAGTGCCTATAAACATTATTTTGCTTTTTACGCCCCATCGCGTCAACTATAGTAACGTATACCCTACGTCAATACAGCTAAAATACTGAAAAAAATATTTTCAAAGCTCAGCACCACGGCGTCCACGGCGTCGGGCGTACCTACACGTTGCGTTTGATACATTGCACTGTTGCCGTTCTGTTTCGCGCCGAGATCGCGCGCCGCCGCCCGCCCTCGTGACGGTTGATCTCGCAACTTCGCGTTGCAGCCTGATATCAGTACTGAGTATCGATATAATTATCGATATTTTTATATCGGTACTCAAATAACTGATACAAAATATCGATATTTACCCCAGTTATCGATTCTGGTATTGGTATTTTCCTGAAAATATCGATATATTTCGGGTATCGATATCAGTCCCTGGCCAGACCAGCATAGCTATTCACAAACGCTTCGATTCTATTTCGATTCGAAAAGTCGTATGTCTATCTCGCTCGCTTTCGTAGTGCCAAAAAAAGATAAACATACGACTTGTCGAATCGAAATCGAATCGAAGCGTACGTGAATACGGGGGCTGAGCTTGCTACTGTATCAATATCTGTGGACCAGACTATCTTTGATCGTCGACCTCTGCTAGTATTCTGTGTTGCGTGTATTCCTTCTTCGGTGTTATATTGGCTTTCTTTGGCGGTTTTTGGCTACTCTCTTGGGCATTTATTATAACACAATTATAACAATCTGTCTCAAATGTATATCAAAGAAAATGAGGGCGTTACACTATTAAAGGGAAAATATGTTCACGGTATGTGCGAAGAAAAACGTATTATGTTTATATTTTGACTACAACGAATTTATCTGGGCGAAGTGGCATCCTAGAGTATTTCTGCAATTGCATAGTTGGTCCCCGAACGCTCGGTTGTTGTGCCCATGATGTAATGCAGTTGTTTGGTATTTGGGATGGGCAAGGTACCAGGATAACATTTTACTACCAGCTCAGCATTTAAATGATGTTTTTGTGGAAGAGGAATAAAGACATTAATCAAAATGTTGTTTTTTTATTAGACCTAACCTGATGTTATTTATATCATTTAATAATTAACAAAATAGATTACTATTTCAGATTAATATTTGGTTCGCCCATCAATATTTACACAAGCTTGATAATACCGCACGCAAAATACGCGCTTGGACGTGGAGTTGCGGACACCAGCCCGCTATACAAGCTTGATACGTCTTCTACACAGATTACTATATTAGTGACAAGCTAGTCTTCTACCAGTAGAAATTTTCTGTACAATATCATTAAATGCTCCCTCAATGTAGATGGTTGGTGTCGTACTGATGCTACGGCCGGAGCTGTGCGGATGTGACGTGGGTGTCATGCTCCCGCCCCTAACCCAGTTTATAATATGTAGTCTTTCTTGACTCTTGGATGCCCTATCCGTAGCTTTCGTTACAGTTGTCACACCTCTTTCACGCAATCCATCCATCGTTTTATGGAAAAGGTCACAAATAAAGATTAATCAATGCGCTTTTCAACTCATATCGCAAGAACAACGATTCAATCACATCTCGTGTCTGTAAGTTTGATAGATCCATTAATGTCACTTGTCACTTCGTTTTTTTTTTTTATAAATGTAAAATGTGCTACGAGGTTTAACGAAAAACTGATATTTTCATTTTGAAATATTTTAATTATACGGGACTTTAAAAATATGATAAGTATATCAATGTACTCCTGGTAATGAATTCTAAACATTAAAAAATATTTTGAACCCTCAAAATGAACTCTATTTTCCGTACAAATGCATCTAGGGACCTCGCCATGACTCTTTATTAATTGTCATCACAACGATCATATCTTAAGGTAGTCACTCACTGGATGGGATGGGATTACTATGTTCCAGTTTCAGAGTCGCCGCGAGCGAGCGAGCGTTACATCAGTGAACGTTAGTAAGTTAAAT
This sequence comes from Eugnorisma glareosa, assembly GCA_947578425.1. Classification (NCBI taxonomy): domain Eukaryota; kingdom Metazoa; phylum Arthropoda; class Insecta; order Lepidoptera; family Noctuidae; genus Eugnorisma; species Eugnorisma glareosa. The sequence continues at coordinate 7,646,313 of OX387960.1, read as the reverse complement.
TATGCTCTTACACACGATCGTACACGTTCGTTTCTAGGCCAAACGAAGGGCATACACACTTGATTACCATAAAATTCATGCGTAACTCAATTCCCGCCCTAATTAACATAAAAAAATCTGCTAACCATACAAAGGAAAACAACCATAAAGATGGTATCATCCGCGGCGTAATATTTTGTGATACATTTCGTACGCCCATAAAAAGTGCATACAAAATCGGGACATCTTCCTGCGCACGTCATGCGTGATGTCTCGCGTGGTACGCATTACGTATGCACCCTAGCATCCTGTTAACATGGTAGCGTAAATTTTCCTTTTTATCTTTACGCTGATTCCAAAAAAGTAGTCGGCAGAGAACTTCAGAGAAGGTGTCTGATATAATGTACCTACATCTATTCTGTACTACCAATTTGGTAGCGTAAAAGGGCTCCGGTGGTATCTGTAGGTAACAAAAAGACGAATTAAAGAGTAGGGCATAATCACCCTTTAATGTTCCCACAGCTGGTTCACAAGCTTCCTCTCTATGGGAGGGAGTGCGGGTTGATAGATGTCACATGTCTTCGATTTTTGGTTCTAGGACATGCGATGTTTTCCGTCACTATTTTGAGAGCTGTCTGGATTCCCACCCACGATCCACAAGTCAGAAGTTGCGGCTGGTACTATTGGGTCACCCAAGAGTAGGGTGTTTCTGTAATGGGATGGCAAACAAGCTGGCTGCTTGATTTGATGGTAAGAGCTCACTGCTGCCCATGGACATCTGAAATACTGAAGATGGCACAGTGGCAGCTCGATCGACTGCTTTGATGGTCTGTAGATTCATTTCGCGTCCTTATCATTTGTGTATGTATGTGAGCGCACATGTGTGTCTGTGTTTTATAGCATGCAGTGTTGAAGGAAAACTATAACATTGACTACTTATTCTCTGGTTCGATTCGTGCTTGCTGCCCGAAGGCAATACTTAAAGGTGTTACAAAATTCATAGTAAGTAAAGTACACCCAAATTTCGCCATATTATTTCCAGGCAATGGCCAGCCCCATCATGCGGTGAGATTTTGAACCTAAACGTAAACGAATTCCCAGGTTATAGAAGAAGTTACAGTATGAAAATAATAGATTTTTAAAGGCACAAGTACATGACATGACGATTATCAAAGATTTAATACCCACCACATAGCAAACTGCAGACATGTACACACGGCTACACATCAAGCTATACATTTTCAGTATAAGCTGACCTCGCATTGTACGGAAATCATATACAATGCGAGATCAGCATAAACTGGAAATGTATAGCTTGATGTGTAGCCGTGTGTACCTCTTACCTCGCTATCAAGTAAAACAATACATCAAGCAAAAACGAAAGCTCATAACAACAATCATTTAAGAGACATAAAAACTAGACGTACTCGTATGTCTAGAATCTAGATTCTATGGGAAAGTTACCTTACGAAGGACAAGGGTTGTAAAAAAGGATCGTTAAGGCGCTGCTCCACAGCAGCTGAAGATTAAGTTGCGCTTCTCTTTATGTGAAAGTGTTGGCCACGCTACAGAGGAGTGGCTAAATAATAACTGCGGCTCGGGTCGATCTTCATGTTAAACTACGCTTGCCTCAGTTGGTCCGTGGATGGGTGATCACCCACATACTAAGTTACCTCCGTGCCTCGGAAAGCACGTCAAGCCGTTGGTCCCGGCTGTCATTGGTAGATGTTTGACAGTCGTTACGGGTAGTCAGTGGCCCGAAAAGTCTGAAAACCAGTCTTACCAAGGGATATCGTATCACCAAGTACTAACTGGGATGTGGAGGTTAGATAGGCAGACGCTGCAAGTAAAATATTTGTATTTAGCTGCAACCGGTTGGACTGGAACATCGACTCCCACATAGCCGGGAAAAGGCTAGGCAGGTGACGTAGGCCCCGCACGGCTAACATGGCAGACTCTCCGCACACAATATTAGTAGCAGACAGTAACAGTGGACGGTTGTCTTTAAGTCCTGGGCAAAGGGCCCGTGGGAATACTGAGGAGTGAGCTTCACGCGATAGTCAATCATTGAGTTGTAGACTGTGAACAGGAATTTGCAATAAGTTGGAAAATGTTCGGTGTAATTTTCTGGGTGGTCAATTAAACGCAAGAATATATACAAGAACAGAACATCACGCCTGTTACCGCCTCGTTGGGTTAGGTAGAATTATAGGTACCTTAGAAAAACACATATTTTGCTTTATACGGGACTTACCATCTTGCCAAGTATTATTATAGCATAATGTCATCAACTAAGCTTAAACTAGGACTCTGTGTTGCAGTGAAAAACCCAATGACACAGCCCGACCTGGGAGTCGAACCTATGACCTTATACACAGTAGCGCTTGCGACCACTAGACCAACAAGCAAGCGCGATTGCTAAGCATGAGATTCTGGGATCGATTCCCGGGCTATGCTATTGGTTTTCTATCAGGAATTCCTCAGTAGCAGCCACGGAGTCTGGATTTGTGCCCGGTTGATGGCAATAGGTTCGCCCCCTAGAACATGGGACTTAAACATAACTGGCGCAATGTGGGTGTATTATAGGGACACCTCTGCTTGACCCTTCGGGGAGTACAGACGTAATTATGTATGCAAATCCTCTGATAACGAAGAATCTTTATCCAAAAGAAAGTGAGAATGACTTGACAACATTAATCACCTACAAATAAAGAGGGTTATAGACACATAACACTTAAGAGGGCCCTTCCCGGCCCGTCTATCGTCAATGCGAGCATGGTCAAAAAGCTTGTATTTTCATCCAGAGCCACAACGGTGATTTTCTTTCGATTCCCCCGTCTTACCCCGCCCCGACCCCGCACATCTCGTCTCCCGCGCACCTCATACCGCCTAACGCGATGACATTGAACGAAAAATAGTGTTCGACAATTTCTTAAACTTGTCCCAGGAAATACGTGTTTTTGAATAAGTCTTACAAGTGTGTGAAATAAATATTTGTTATTAAGAATTTCCATTACATGTCCAAGGTTTCTATCGAGTTGTTTTCTTTACTTTTAGAGTTTATGAGTACATTATGAACGGCCAAAGTTTAGGTAAAATTTGTGCAAAACAGCAATTTTTGGAGGCTTATGCTGAATTTTTTTCTACAATTTTTTATTTTTTGCTCCCATAGAAACCTAGATATAGTGCACAAAATATCTATTTGTTAAAAAAAAAACAAATATAGATCTGTAACAACTGCATAATCACGTACGAGCGTTTGTATGAAAAGTATGGCGGGTTGGCCCCTCTTAACTACAAACTTCCTAGGTCGGAAATGAAAGTAAGTAAAAAGTTTAAAACTATTCACACATATTAGCATCAAAATGGAATCTCATGCATTTGAATGAGAAGGAAATCCGACTGTCCCGGTCTAGTGAACAGGGTAATGTAACTCGGTAAGATAGACCCTTTGTGTGACCTTTGTTAGGATGAAAGTAAAACCATGAAGGTTTTGTGTGGTTGGTGGAATCATTATGACATCATTTTAGAAATAGACATCCATTACATCGAACCTTTTATACCCGAAGAGTTAGACAGAGGCATAGGGCAGAGGTGTACCTAATAGTACACCGACATTTTGCCAGTTATGTTAAGTCCCATGTTATAGGGGGTGAGCCTATTGCCATCAACCGGGCACAAATCCAGACTCCGTGGCTGCTACTGAGAAATTCCTGATGGAAAAACGCAAAAATAATATGTCCGACCCAGGAATCGAACCCAGGACCTTGTGTTCAGCAGTCGCGATTGCGCCGACTAGACCAACGAGGCAGAATGATTACGATACGATTATCGATTGACGATTGTTGAGGGAGAAAGGGAGATTTCAGAAATAGAAGAGGTGTCAATACAGCTCTGGACAATGAGGGCTATCGTTTTTGAGCTCACCAGATGGCGCCACTGTCACTTATGGTCATATCAATAATTCTATTTTATACTTTAAAGTACCAATAACTTCATAAAACGTTTATTTTATTACGTATAACAACATAGTGTAAACTTCAGATCATTTATTTACAATATTCTCCCTAAAATTAGCAAGCATGAAACATTTATAAATCATTTTACGTCCAAGTACTAACAAGTAAGATCCTAAGTTGCTAATTAATATCTCATCTAGACCACAATTGTGAATATTAGTAAAAATACGTGTTAAAAAAGCACGCAACGCGTGAACTTTCTATGAAATCTGACATTTCGGAGCCCGCGCGCTACACTAGGGCCTCTAGCGGCGAATTCATACGCGATAGCCATTGCAGTAATACATAAAGTAGATAAAACGAGTGTGTGTGCGGTGTTTGAGCTTTGTGAAAGATTAATTTCTTTGATTCATATCAGGTATTTCCTATCTTTCAATCATTCATTAGGCTTTTCTGAGTTCTAGAAATAAAGCCAGATTACATATCCAGTGCAGTGTTCTGTGCTTGATTTGAATAGAGCACCAATTAGATCCGTGTGGTGCGGATTACAATGGCAGGGCCACAAAGAGGAAGCCTGTCCCTGTGTAGTGGGAACGTTCTGGGCTAAGTCATCATCTGCCTAGTCTTTTAAATTCCCAACTCTGTTGGGGTCGGCTCGGCTTCCAGTCCAACCGGATGCAGCTGAATACCAGTATTAACATGGAGCGACTGCCTATCTGACCTCCACAACCCAGCTAGTACTGGGTAATACGATACCCCTTGGTAAGACTTTCGGTACACTGACTACATGGTAACGACTGTCAAAGATCTACAAATGACAGCCGGGACCAACGGCTTAACGTGCTTTCCGAGGCACGGAGGAAACTCGGTATGTAATGAGTGGTCACCCATCTACGGACCAACCTAGGCAAGCGCAGCTTAACCTAAAGATCGACCCGAGAGGCTGTTATTATTTAGGCACGAGCTCCTCCCATTCTGGGCTAAGTATACTCAAAAAAGGCTAATTTACATTCATCAACCTTAAAGTAAGAACCAAGCTTAGTATTTCAACACAAAATCCAACCGTATCATCAATGTTGGAACTGGACCACTGCCTACCCCGGATGCAAATACCATAAAGCACAACAAACAGGCCGCCCTTTATTAAAATTCGCTGTTCCCTATCAAAAAACAATTCCACAATTGTTTCAACGAGCCGCGGCCATTTTGAAAAGTAGGATGCGCAATAAAAATGAAATTTTATGCCTTTTACATTGGTTATGTGTATTGTGCACCCCATAAGTATGCAATTGTTTGTAGAACAATTGATAAACTCTGGATAAATAGATAAAGGACCCCTATATTGGGGACTTATTTTAATTGAATAAAAAGATGAGGTTTTGAAATAACGGTCGAAATAGATAGAATAAATAGAATGGGGTTTGAAATCGTGTTTATTGGGTTGAAAATTTGAAAGCGCTAAAATTTAAAACTTATTGACGTCATTGTGATTTATTAAACTTAACCGGTCAAGTACGAGTTGGACTCGCGCACCGAGGGTTCCTTATAAACTTGTAGGTATTTTGTTATTAAACTACTTACATATTTACGGTTTTAATTTTTTACATGTGTATAATGTAAAAAATTAAAACCGTAAATATGTAAGTAGTTTTTTTTTGACATTGCCTCTTGCCAAATTTCATGATTTTAGCTCAACGGGAAATACCTACCCTAAAGGTTTTGATTCCCTTGTGAAATCGCAAAATATGCGATCGTATCTTTTGATCGCGTTGACTTTTTCAATGCCCCAAGAGGTAGCAGACCTAAGTATTTGATATTAATTTCAGCTATCAACCTCCACGCGTTCCTGAGAAAAAGGGTCTTGATAGATGGATAGACAGAAAGACGGACACCAAAGTGGTCTTAGAAGGCAAAGATTCCGTTTTTGCCGGCTAAGACACGGAACCCTAAAAACGGTACTTTCCTTCTGAGACAGGATATGGGTATTTGTCGCTTTGGACATTTTCATTTTTGAACTCAATATTTATAAAAAGAAAGAAAGAAAAATGTTTAGGTAATTGACGTCAGTACATAACATAGTTTTGTAGTTTTCCATAGCATTTTTTTGCTCGTTCATTGATAGATGTTTAATTACTTTGATAAAAAGTAGCACGCCCATCGCCTTTTAAAAATAATAGTTAAAATTACTGAATTTTAACTTACCTTGCTAGGTAAGTTAAAATTCAGTAATTTTAACTAAACTAAAGATAATTTCGTAAACATAGATTTATGTGCATACTTGCTGTTGCCCGCGACCTTGGTTCTCGTGAAATTAACATACATAATCAGCCTTTAATGTTCCCACTGCTGGGACACTCGGCCTCCTCTCTATGAGAGGGAAAGTTCAACAAATCAAAAAAAAACAATATATAAAAATTTACTTCCATATTTGAATCAGATTTTATTACTTACTAATTTTATCGGTTTCAATTTTTTTACAAGGAACCCTAATCAATTTCTAAAATAAAAGTAGCGTAATATTGGTGAAAACGGGCATTAGGTATTCAGTTAGGTGACAAGTAAAAGTCCCGTCAATTGGTCCAGCCGTTTCGGAGATTAGCCGGAAATAAACAGACAACGTTTAAACGCATTCAGTAAAAAGCTTTTGCTTTGAAACTACACACAGACACTTCAGTTTTATTTATTTGTATGTATAGATAAACTAAACATGGCAGGTGACTTATGAATCCTTACAAGAGCATCCTTCTTCGCACCATTTGCGAGGTATCCGGTTCGATTCCTGGCGGAAGTATAAAGTGTCGGTCGTTACTTCATAAAAACGTATCTTCACGCATGCATTCGTTTATAGGGGAAACAGTGTTGGCGTCTCCGGTGATTGTCCGTTACGACGAGGTGGGCTTAGGTTTAAATAAACGGTCATATAGATGGCTCCAAAAATCTGTGATTGTCAAGTATCAAAGACCGAATATTAAAAATAAAATTTTTGAGCACATTACACAGTACGTACAATCAGCCTACGTTCATTCATACTAGAACTCAGGCCTCATGTTTTTGAGATAGGAACACACGTAGGTACAATACAATATGAAGATTGTGTAAAAAGCTTATCTTTTTCAATATTTGATGATTTATGTAGGTACCTAGGGGTTCCTTATGCTAACCGACTTCAAAAAAGGAGAGGTTCTCAATTCGGTTGTTTTTATATGTTTGTTACCTCATAGCTCCCGTCATTTACGAACCGATTTGAAAAATCTTTTTTATGTGAAATACACATCCACATATACATAGGTTAGGTATACATTCTACGTATCGATTGGTCCCATAGAAATTTAATCAAAATCGGTTTTGTAGTTTGTTTGTTTTTTACTTTAATACGTATTTGTCTTCTTGAGCTATGTTGATGTCATGATGATCCCATAATAACTTCTAGTTACAATTCAATGTAAAAATTCATTCATGATAACAATTTGTGGGGTATTATAGTATACCTACTACATACTTTTTATACTTCTTAAACTACTTTAAACTACTTTTATAAAAAGTATAGTAATATAGTGGTAAGTGGTATATAATATATACCCGACATGCATAAAATAAGGGTACCTAATATTTTAACATTCTACAAACTTGAACGTTTCTTAATTACCCAAAAAAATCCTTTAAATTACCCATACCAAAATACAGTCACGGTAACAACACTATAACAACATTATTCCCACAAAGACCGTACAATCCCAAAATTAACATCAACATCCCTAAATCCCGGCAGACACATCGGCGACACGCATCCACGTCTATTCGGTCCGACATAATCTAAAACCGTAACCAATTGATTTGCGCACGTGAACTTGTAGTTTTGAATAAGGAAAGGATATCCATACTTGAGTAAGAAGTATCGATATTTTAGTGTTAGTGTGTTTTTGTGTGTGTGTTGGTGTGTGTGTGTTTGTGTGTTTTAGTGTCAAAATCAAAATATTTTTATTTCACATAGGCCTAGATGGGCACTTATAAAACGTCGACAAAAAGGTGCACGTCATAATCCATGTGTCAAAGAAACACTTTTAATTGAAAAGTACTTAAAGTTTCACTAAGATTTTACTATAAAATTGTTATTGCAATTTTTGCTTAATTAAAGCACTTACATTTTAGTAAAACTATTCTACTAAAGGCAAAAAAATAGATTTAAACAAGGCAGATAGAGGTAAGTGACATCAAAGTCCTGACATGAATGGCCGCGATAGTCATGGACGTTTGAACTGTCGTAGAAAATTGCAGGAGTTTAATATTTTTTTTGTGCGACAAGAAGTAGTTGAGATTAACTTTTAATTATTTTCTTGGGTTGATAGTACTGCATATTAATGATTTATGTGAAAAAAAAATTACAAGCATATTCCATAATAGGGATGTATCCGATACCGGTACGATATATCGGCGATATCGCAAGTTTGTCGATATATCGGAATCGGCGATTTTAAATTTGCCGATAGACCGTTAGGTACTTCTTTTAAATTTCGTGCTTTATGCAACCCCTGTGAACCAATCATCGCGGCCTAATTTCTCTACGTTCGGGGAAATCAGCTTTTACCAAATAATTTAAGAATGTCGTGTTACCTGAATAAAAATCTCTTTTCTTTGAATTTGAATTATTAAGTTTTGTTTTCTGATCTGTTATTAATTACCATTTCTAAAAAAAAATAGTATAAGTTGTCTGTTTCTAAAACAATAGCTCTTTGTAGATTTCTTTGAATCTTAACTGTCCATATCGGTATCGGTATCGGCGATACCTTTTTAAAAATATCTGTATCGGTATCGTATCGGCTGAAGTATCGATGCTTCTCTAATATCAATAGGCTCGCCCCTCGCCTTGAGCTTTTGTTGTAGGTACACCACTGCCTAACCCATCCGGAAAAGTGGAAAACAGGCGTGATATACGACGAGAAATATTTTATTTTTATTTTGAAAGCAGAGGAAATATTTTTCGTTAATATTCACAATTGTATACATACATACAGCGTGTAACAGAAAGGGTATAATCATATGGAATACTGTGGTACAGACCATCAAACTGAACAACTTTCTCTATGGGACCACCATCGAAATCGTAAAAAAATAATCAGCTGTCCTATACAAAATTTCAATACCTACTCGACCCAAATGTATGGGACAGCTGATTATTTTTTTACGATTTCGATGGTGGTCCCATAGAGAAAGTTGTTCAGTGTGATGGTCCATACCACAGTATTCCATATGATTATACCCTTTCTGTTACACGCTGTATATACAGATATATACAATTGTGAATATTAACGAAAAATATTTAAATCCACAATCAACAATCGTGAATTCGTGACAATCCACAGGGACCACACCTCGATATCATTTAGTGAGGATAACACTATTTCGATAAGTTTAATTGAAAACGAAATCCCTTTTTCCTCCCGCCACACCCTATTAGGGGCTACCTTAATGAAGTGTTAGGGTAGAGGGCACAATAGTCGGCCGTGCCTCGTGATGAAGGATTGTGGTTGTTGATTGATGAAGATCGATGGCACAGGGTTATTAAACTAATGTGGTTCGTGAGATAAATGCGTAAGCTGTGAAGATTGAGCGTGTAAGCTTTGAATGATCGGGAAAGCAGAATTCCTGACCTTTGATCAAGAATATAAAACTTTTAATGATGCGATTATGAAAGTCAGTAGGTAAGTTTGGTAGGTGTTTGAGATTGAGTGTAAATATTGCATTATTAGTAACAAATTTCCGACATTTCGATTGTCCAAATGGAAGAACCCAATGACACTGCTCACAGGGAATCGAAGCTAGCGACGTCTTTATCAGCAGCAGCATCTATCAGCATCATTCTGAACCGGCCGCCGGAAATTTGTAATCGGTATTTTTTTATATATTTTTTTTGGGTTGTGTATTTCAGATGGGCAGTTTGTCCATGTAAAATATTGGTATTCAGCTGCATCCGGTTAGACTGGAAGCCGACCCTAACATAGTTGGGAAAAGGCTAGGCCGATGACGATGATTTTTAAATAAATCTGCAGTCCTACAAAAGTGCAATACCTACACGGTTTTTTGATTAAGAAGAGTGTCCATGGAGTTTCTTGCCCATTCTTCTCCATAGAGATCTACGCTTTGGAATGTGCAACTACAGTACTTTCTCAAAGTTATTATGCCTTGTGACTGTGACTGTAGCTTAGCTTTTTTTTTTGTTTGACATTCAAAAGTGCCTGTAATGGTCTAGTTGAAATAAATGGTTTGACTTTGGTCAAAATATATGAAACAGCTGAATTTTTATGAAAAAAATCTGATTAGGTTCAGAATGTTGTACTGAATATACCTACATGCTAACCGTTTCTACATCAATGTCCCCCTTCCACCCACTATAACAAAAAAAAATATAATTAATCCAATGTTTGTAATAAAAACAAAACAACAGGCCACGTTGCAGAAAAACACATCATATTCGCGCTATATGATTTTGTGCACCCGTCATCCAGCCATCAATTTGTTTACGCATGCAAAACAGTTCTGATGCATGACTGATTGACGCAAACCGCTGTGCAGTCACACAACGTAATCAATTGCAGATAGAAACATGTCATTTGAAAAGAAAAGCTCGTTTCATAAAATATCACACATACTCATACAACACACACACGCATACAGGGTGTAACAGGACCCTTCACGAATACGTCAACCAAGCATTTTGTACATCAGAAGAAACTTTACGCGAAATTATTACTGGGAAACGTCTTTTTTTTTGGGTGTAAAATTACGTTTTACGGTAGGACTTAATGTAAAGCAGTCCAAACATTGTGCATACACATTGTACATTGTTTTGTGGATGGATTGAATAGCAATAGTGAGGTGTTTAAAATAAAAATCATACGAAACCACGTATTTACAAAAAAACTTGTGTAAATGTTGGAACTTTGACCCCCAGTATCTCGGTAACTAGAAGGTTCCCAGGTATGGTATAGAACAAAAAAAATGATCGCAATGACGAGGCGAACAAGTGCCTTTCGGCTTCGTTATTACGGGTCTTGTTACACCCTTTATACAACTCATCTAATACAGCCTCGTCAATTGATTTCTAGAGAGACTGCTGGTCCTGGGTTCTATTCTCAGCTCAGGCTAATTGATACTGGATTTTGTCACCAGGAATTCTGAGTAGCAGATGAAGTCTAGAATTGTGCCCGGTTTAGGATAACATGATGCTGGAATTCAGGCCACCTCTCTTTTAAAGGGAGCAGGTCATAATCCACCGCATTGCCCCAGTGCGATGATGTCAGATTATGTTTTGAACTTATAGATCTAGTACATAACGGTGTGTTCACGATGTTTTCCTTCAGCGTTTTATGAGAACTGGTTGTCATTCTCCCGCCCTTATCACTTATTTGTGGTCGGCGCAGCATGTCTTCTTCTTCCAAACTTCTCTATTACTCGTCATCTCGTTAGGCATTTTCTTTCTTGCCATTATCATCCTTTTGTACATCCCTCGTTTCTTTGGTCTTCCTCTACTCTTATACTCATCCACATTCACACTCAAAATATTCTTCACAACATTTTCTTCATTCAAAATCAATATCAAAGCATTTATTTCAAGTAGGCCAGTTACAGGCACTTTTGAATTGTCGAAACAAAGATAACAATGAAATGTAGCTACAGTTCCAGTCACAAGGCATAAAAACTGTGAAAGTGCTGTAGTTGCTCATTCCCTAGCGTAGATCTCTATGGAGAAGAACATTCCTCCGCACATGCCCGACAACCTATTACCAAACAACTTTTCAGTTACCGGCGCCACTTTCAGACTTCCTCTTATGTGAGCACTTGAGCAGTATGCAGTGGTGATGAAATAAATCACAGAATATTCACTGCCAGTCCGCGTTCGAATCCAAGACCCTAAGTAAGCTGGAGCAGTTCCAATGCACCACCAATACTCCGTTTTTATACTTAGGTGCCCCACATCGATTAAAACCATGAAATTGCCACGAAACAAAAAAAAAAAACAGCACCATAGAACATAACCCAGATGTTTGAAACACGAGACTATGGCATGTGACCATAGTTTTTTACAATACACACAAAAAAAAAAAATGGTGATAAGTAAACGTATGGCATTCTCTATGATTTATGTTAGTGCCGATGGAAACGGGACCAGTTGAAAAAAAAAAGATTTTGTGGTTTTTCTGGTCATTTCTTTTGTCATGGTCGTAGATCATCTGAAAACGTGGACTGCAAACAGACCTTTTATTTGTGCAGGTAGTATTTTGCAGCCGAATTTAAAAAAAAAACTGCTTAATTTTCTCCAAAGATAGGGGAAAGAGAGATCCTCTAAAAAAATGTTTATTTTCTATGATATGATATCAACATATTAACATGACGCCTGTTATCACCAAAGGGTTAGGCAGAGGGTGCTTATTAACCCTTCGTGTGCCGGAACGTGGATCCACGCGAGATACAATAGGTTTTTAATTGTGTCTGTATACTCGGCATACGAAAGGTTAATACACCCACATTAATAAGGAGGTTAGGGGGTGACCCCATCGCCATTAACCGGGCACAAATCTAGACTCTGTGGCTGCTACTAAGAATATCTCAATAATACTTTGCCCGACCTGGTACTCGAACCCAAGACCCCATGTACAGAAGTCGCGCTTGCGACCACTAGTTCTACGAAGCAATCTTACTTGGCGCGACTACTTCTAGCAACTTTCTACTTTTGAGCAACTAAACTTAACCTTACTAGGTCCAACGGTTGTTGAGATTGATCAACATAAACAATTAAAACAAAGTAAGCCACCTTTTAATCTTCGCCACAACTGGGTACCTAAAACTACAGCAATCTTTAAAATAAAGTGTAAAAATAACTTACAAACATCCAAATATTATCAGTTACTGACCTACAGCAAGGACATGATAATATTTATTATAAACGTGGTCATCATCGCTTACAGAATTTGCCTGAAAAAAACGTAAACAAACCATTTAGTTACGTTACAATACTGCTCAGTAACGCCATCTATTGCCGAGTAGTTGAATCTGTCGTAAAGTTTGGCACATTTGCTTCGCTTCTGTATTTTTCAGGAATAATGGGATGAACGATTTTACATTATTATAAAAGAACATGATAAAGTAGATCTAAGATACCCCACAGTAGTTACTTACAAAGCAGGTTTGTACCTTCACAACAACATAACTTTAGCAGAAAAACCACTAGAACTGAAAAAAAAACAGTGAATCTGAATGAACTATGAGTAAGAAAATATTACATTGCTTCCTGAGTGAAAAAAAAAAAAAAGTCGATTGGAGTCGGAGGTATTTTGCTTGTTGCTTTATGAGTTTCATTTCATCGATAAAAACTACACATTATTTATTTATTACATTACGTATATTTAGACATATGTGTCACATTGTCATAGGTCCAAAACAAACCAAGTTGTCCGTACTAAATTCATTTATTTGACAGACAGCCCTTCGCACAGTGGCCTGGTAACCCATTTAGTTCAATTGGATCAATTTAGTTGATCCATTTATTGGAGCAGTCACTTACATAGGTAATTTATTCGTGCTGTTTTTGGCCTTTGTGTGGCTTAGTCAGCGTATGGTTCTGGCCTTTTTTGGTTAAATTTAAAATCCAGTCATAGGATGCGTCTCACGGAAATTGTTAGGATTTTAGCTGATGACTCATTAGAGCCATCGCAGTTATTGCAACTTTGAAATCATCAATTTGTCATGCCTTAGGGTTCGAGTTCTTTCTCATAGAGAAGAGGCCGTGTGTCCCAGCAGTGGGAACATTATAGGCTGATTATGCTAGGGTTCAAGTTCAAGTTTCTTGGTATATTTATTAGGTAATAAGGTAACCTCTAAGTTTGAGTTAGGAATACAAAGTAGTCTTTATGGTAGCCGATTCTCCACCAAACACACTGATTTGAACAGTGTTTTAAACGTTAATAACCTTACTCTGTGCTCAAGTGATTGCTGGAATTTGGACGAATCGCAGCAAAAAAAAAAACAATTCTCTCATCTAATATTTCCAGCCAAGATCAACTAACAAAAATCATAATCGACGTTAGATAATCGTGCGACTTCCCCAGATAAAAATCTTTAATAAAACATTGATAAATCATGTCAATCATGTCTGTAACATAAAGACACAACCCTACCACCCCGTATGCGCCCGCTTTTTATCACAATTAAAAGTAAATGAATAAAAATCTCTTCTATACTGTGGCGCCATCTATACGGGCACATTATCATCAAGTATGTGGGCATTGTTGTAGCACTTGTTGTCTTTAACACCAAATTAGAGGGGTGATCAAGTGATCATTAGGGACATTCTGATTTGGTATAAAATTCTTTTTTTTTTGTTAAGTGGCTGAGAATTATGTCAACCGATGACCGTTTAAGTACTCGTATTCTTGAGTGGAAACCACAAATACACAAACGTTGGAAAGTTCGTCCTCAGGTTAGGTTAAGCAATGATCTTTGCAGGGCGGTTGTAGCAGCTGGATATGAAATTCGCAGATCGTGATGTATTGTTTATTGTTTATTATTGGAAGCTGGCTCATAATCATAATGTGTCTGAAAAATATTTTTTTAAATTGATAAGTTGAATACTTTTAATTTATCATAAGCATAATCAGCCTATAATAATATTCCCACTGCTGGGACACTCGGCCTCCTCTCTATGAGAGGGAATGGGCTATAATACACCACGCGGGCCCAGTGCGGGTTGGTAGATGTCACGTGTCTTCGAATTTTTTGGTTCTAGAACATGCTGGTTTCCTCACGATGTTTTCCTTCAACGTTATGGATATTAATTTATCATAACTCAGCATATATACGGGCAGATTACAGTCTCGAAAGAACGATTTTTGTTCTACTCAAAAAAATATTAAAATAAACTAAAAAGATAAAAAGTGACTGATTACTTTTTAACCTGACAAATTAATCGTCATCAAGTGACGCATTGTACTTTAACCGACTTTGTTAAAAAAGTGTGTGCTGTGTTACGTTAAGTGGATGTCACGGTGCGTTTGCGTTATTGTTATTGATTGCGTTCATTTGGATGTGAAAGAAAACTGTAGTGATGGGAAATTAGTTTTTTTTAAGCAGAGTTTTGTAAACAACTGAAAATAATGTTTGTTTGTTCCGGCTAATCTCCGAAACGGCTGGACCAATTTTGAAGGGACTTTTATTGTCAGATAGCTGATATTATAAGATCTAACATATGCTACTTTTATTTTGGAAAAAATATTAATTTCAGAGATTAAAAACAGCTGTTCCATACATTCTAATCCGTTAGGTATTGCACTTTTGTAGGAAACAGCTGATTTTGTTAATGACCGATGAAAAATTTATATATAGGGTGACTGGTAATTAGTGACCGATACTTAAACACGTGATTGTACTCATGATAACAAACAACTTTCCCAAAAAAACATTTTTTTTTATACTCATTCACTATCACAATAACACAACAGCCGTATGAAATTCGCGCGCGCCTTTGACCTATCAGCTGTTATAGCCGCGTGACGCCGTTCTGTCTCATTACTATCGTACACACACAAAGGGCAAAAGAAGGAACGTGGATGGGTTTTAGTCAGTACAAGTCTGACACTCCTTGCCGCTCCGCCCAAAGTGGGAGGGGTCATTTGACGATTTCCCATCCGTAAAAAAAAAGCCCTCCAGGTTGTAGGTTGATCAAAATAAGAACAAAAATGAATTCACCGACTTTTTATTGGCATTTGCTTAATTACTGTATTTTAAAAAGTCGATGCAGGTAACAAGGGTTGTTTCAAAGACAGTACCTACCTATGTCTTTTTGACCAACAAGCTAACACACCAAAAACGTGTCAAAGCGACTTCACGTGAAAAATGTATAAATAGTAAGAAGTAGGTAGGTACTTGAACTTTACCAAATCGTCGTTGATAGTCCAATTCCGCGTAACTAACATTGTCAAATACCGCGTATGTACGAAAAAAGCAAAAATGAGATTTCGCGGCTATAGGAAGGTGATTGTGATTGGCGTCGACCCGTATGACATTTTTTTGAATAGACCAATAGGAAGAGTAGTATATCAAAAATAACAATACCGCGGATCATTCGACGAACAAGTTACGACACGAAAACCGCGTATCCGCGCCCATTTGTATTAGTGAATCTGCTTCAAAATGATTTTTAATTTGTTAACTCCAAAGGTATTAATAATAGAAGACTGTTTCTAGATTTTTTAGTTAAAAGCGATAATTTTGAGACTGCTTGATTTGTTTCTAAATGATAATGTCATCAGCTCATTCTTAGTTGCTAAATAAGTTTTATTTTATTCAATCATTATATTTTTATTTGATTTTCCAAAATGGTCCTGCATTATTTGATAATTGCAGGTTAGGTTGGTAGCTGAGTTAGTTTATAGAAGAATTACTCTTTATTACTTTTGATAATTTTTCATACTTGTTATTTTTTTTTTAAATTTCACGTCTTGGATAATTTAGTCTATTATAACCATATAATATTTATGATTAAACTTAATCATTTAAATAATTAATACTATTAAATAAATGTTGATTTAGATTGTGTTTCTTTTATTATTTTTTTCACAATTTCGCGTAAGTACTGTCTATGATCCAGAATCGTTTGAAACTATACCGCGTAAGTAACTTTGTAAATAAAGTAATGGGAATATTAACTTTAAAAATAGTACATTAGATTAAAGAGAACGAAACGGTCCTATAATCAAGTTCGTTCAAAGTTCCGCCGTTTAGTTTTTTAGAAAATTAGTTTTTTGGCCCTCCTGTAAAATCAGCGAAAGTGCACATCCGCGGTATTTAACAATGTTAGTTACGCGGAATTGGACTATCAACGACGAAATGTGATTAATTCTTCTGCCTACCCTTTTAGGAGTATCTGTACAGGTATATTTTTCTATACCTAAATAACTTTTATAGTTTCTGTAGAACTCTAAAGAAGAAAACTCAAAAAAAAAAACTCTTAAAATGGACTTTGTCGTCATTACCATAAAGACCATTTTAAGAATTTTAAATTTTAAACGTGATTCATATTATGATTCTGATAAAGCAGCCATTTGAGGCCCCCTGTACATACAGATAAAGCAATGCACATCACTAACAAAGTCGTTTACCAAATCGTGACTTACAGTAATATTACAAATCACTCTAATGTACTGCATCCACTAAATGTTGCCACTACCATTTGCTGGTGTTGCCACTAATATGAAGAAATAGTAACAGTTATAGTAAAACGAATGCAGCAATTTCAAGTAAAGTCCGTGACGAAGGAATTTGTTCCATTTTAGTGTTTTGTGGCTTTCTTTTGCCTTCGTTTACTGTTTGCTGGCCCTTTGTTGGAGGTTAATGTTTAGGGCAGAATTGATGAAATTTTGATGGAAATTAAAATGGTATGGTGTGAGGAGCTCGTTGCTAAATAAAAACAGCCGCTCGGATCAATCTTCAGGTTAAGCCGCGCCTGCCTAGGTTGGTCTGCAGATGGGTAACCACCCTTGCATACCGAGTTTCCTCCGTGCCTTAGAAAGCACGTTAAGTCGTTGGTCCCAGCTGTCATTTGTAGGTCTTTGACAGACTTTGCAAGTAGTCAGTGGCCCGAAAGTGTGAACACCAGTCTTACCAAGGGACATCGTATTATCCAGTACTAACTGGGTTGTGGGGGTCAGATAGGCAGTCGGTCCATGTAAAATACTGGTATTCAGCTGCATCCGTTTAGTCTGGAAGCCGACCCTAACACAGTTGGGAAAAGGCTAGGCAGATGATGATTAAAATGTTGAGATGCTTTGTGTTTGAAATTAATACGAACAGTTACCTGAGAAAAGTCATCATCATCAAAGTAGCTGAAGGGCTCTAAAATGCTGGACATAGGCCCCAAACGTCACCATTTCGACCGGTTTTGTGCTTCTCACATCCAGCGGATTCCCGCGGCATACACCACTTAAGAGGGCCTTCCCGGCGCGTCTATCGTCAATGCGAGCATGGTCGAAAAGCTTCTTATTTCATCCAGAGCCACAGCGGCGATTTTCTTTCAACTCCCCTGTCTTACCCCGCCCCGACCCCGCACAACTCGTCTCCCACGCACCTCATACCGCCTAACGCGATGACATTGAACGAAAAATAGTGTTCGATAATTTCTTAAACTTGTTCCAGGAAATAAGTGTTTTTGAATAAATCTTACAAATGTGTGAAATAAAAATTTGTCATTAAGAATCTCCATTACATGTGCAAGGTTTCTATCGTGATGATTTCTTTACTTTTAGAGTTTATGAGTACATTATGAACGGCCAAAGTTCAGGTAAAATTTGTGCAAAACAGCCATTTTTGGAGGCTTATACTGAATTTGTTTCAACATTTTTTTATTTTATTGCTCCCATAGAAACCTAGATAAAATACCTATTAGTTCAAAAAAATCAAACATAGATGTACAACAACTGCATAATCACGTACGAGAGTTTGTATGAAAAGTATGACGGGTTGGCCGCTCTTAAAAAGGGAAAGATAAAGTATGGAAAAAGATGATTTAAAATATGCAGATTAAATCAACGATCAAACAAATAAAGCCAACAGCCATACGATTCCATTCATTTTAAATCTTCTCAAAGACAGAAAAAAATCTAGTCTTCATTTTTATACATTTAGTGCCTACCTACGCAGATTGACCTTAGACCTTAGACCTTATCTAGTCTGTTTCCCATGTGGGCTTATGAAATAAAAGTCAGGTTAGCACCCAGACATAATACTATATACATTTGTAATTGTGTTCCAAAATAGTATTTATTACATTCAAATTCAAACCACATTACAAACTACCGTAATTTCTTTAAAGATAATGTCATCTACATAAAACAATAGGAGGGTAGCGCTAGCGACAGATGCGCCCTCATGTCGATACGATCTCGTTGCGTATGCGCACGCGTTCTGTCTATTTGTTAAGTGGAGGTGCGTTGGACTTGGTAACGTGTTTGCCGAAGCTGTTTGTTAATGCTGGTGTCTTACGTAATGTAAGTTTGTTTGTTTTGGCAAGTGTCATAAAGCTTTGCTAGATATTCGAAAAATCCAACTCACAGAGATGCATGGTCCTTTATACAATTGAATGAAATTGATAGGAAGGCGCTGCTCTATTGGTCGTTATAAGCTTTCCGAAGAGTTATGAACCGACAAGGCGACAAAGGCTTTATGTTGAAGACAAACCTCTCCGGGCCCTAATTTTTAAAAGGACGATAATGAGAACGATTCTGCAACATATTTGTGTATCAAATTGGCATTACTAAGTACCTACCTAGGTTTGACGTAAAATGCTATAGACTATTCTTAAAAGAAGGGACCGGTCAATTTGGCGACACTTGGGGGAGGCCTATGTCCAGCAGTAGACGTCTTTCGGCTGAAATGATAATGATGATGTTACCTGAGAATTGTCACGAAAGTTGAAGAATACTCGGAATTATTATCTGTTTTTAAGGAGTACACCACAGTCAGGCAATCCCAGTCAATTCATTAACTTATTACTTTAGCGGGCAACCACCAACCAGCCCCTTAACAGAACGCACGGCGCGTGCCACTCTTGCGCATAGCCCTGGCGCCCCGCAGAGGTGTCATAATATAATGACATCTTAATTTATGCGGAAACACACGCGATTATATGACACGATCGTATTGATAGGACACGGAGCCTTTTCATTGTTTTTCTAGATGCATACAAAAGTCCAGTAGACGTCTGCGATGTTTGTGCAAAACCGTTACTAACGGAACTATTTGGTGCGGGTATATTTATTGCTATCTCAGACTTCTAATATTGTTTCTGACATGTGTCGTTGGTGTATATTGCAGCTGTAGGTACATTCAGAAGAGATTTTCCTAAAATCATCCAGAATTTGTCCAGTTGGAACCAGTTGGTATTCCTTCGAGGCTTTTGACATGCTTTTGGGCCTTGTGAATAGGGATGATTCCTGAGTAAAAAAAATATGATTCTATTTAGTTCGTCAATTAGATTATCGAAATATATTGGAAACGTATTTTTTGTTTTATCATATCAATAAAAAATTACGAAGATAAACCGCATCAAATAATCGAAGTGGGTGGTTGTGACGTCACTTGTACGTAAAAAATGTACATACAAGTGACGTCACGCGAGTTTTCGACGCACTGTATAGTTATCATTTTTTGTTTACATGAAGAAAGAACAAATACGTACTTAACCAATATTTTTGGAAAGCTATCTAACGGACTAATTAGATTTTTTTAGTCATCGATCCCATGATATATCACCATGATATGAGGAAGAACCGAAGAAGACCACCATTCCTCTTCTTCTCCGTGTCGCTGCCACGACAGTATTTTATGTATTGTTGGCTCAAAATTTACCACCTCCACAACATCGTCGGTAGCAGCGGAGAGGTCACTTCGGCTTCTTTTTTTGCAGGATATCGGGTGGAGCATAGTTTCAGCTGTTAGTGCTGCAGATTTAAAGAAGCTGTGCCTCACCTTCTTTCCTTTTGACCAAGGAGAATGCTTCTTGCATTCACCACTGAGAATGGTCACTGCGAGTTGGTGATTTCCAACCATAAGGTTTCCTTGCAATTACGGTGAATTACCCAGTACTAACTGGGTTTTAGAGGTCAGGTACAGGCAGTCGCTCCATGTAAATACTGGTATTCAGCTGCATCCGGTTAGACTGGAAGCCGACCCTAACATAGTTGGGAAAAGGCTAGGCAGATTTCACCATCTGCGGGTTTCCTTGCAATGTTTTCCTGTAGCTTTACTCAGTGATGTCCAATTTCTAGCGTTAGATTTAAAACCCTGGTATGTTAAATTTATTTACTATATTTAAATAAAGTAGTAAACAAACGTGAACGTACCAGCTACAATATCGCACGGCCGATCTAATAAATAGCCACCATTGTATGCAAATGCGCAGGCGCAGTAATTTACTCGTCGCCTTTACTTGCATAGTGCATAGCAAATGCTAATTCTACAATTTCAATTTATTTTGTTGATAGATCATTGAATGTTTGATCGGTTTGAATATTTCATAACTCATTAAGTTACACCTAAATTAAATAACTTAGAATAATATTCTAAGTTAAATAAGTTACTTTAGTCTGCGTAATTTGAAAAACATATTATATTATTATGAGACTCACAAAATATGTGAGGCAACCCCTGTAGTCCTTTTTTTGAAGTACAGAATGATAAAGTAGATTTTTTTGAATTATATGATGTCAAAGTAGATGTAAATTTCTTCCGAAATTCACTAGCAATCACGTCGTTTATTCCTTGAAACTTTTTATGAATCGTGGAGGTTATTTTCAGACTAGTTTAAGCGCAAAAACATTTCTAATATTTCATGAAAAAGTCATTGAATGGGGTTAAATGAACTTAGAGGGTTATATTGATGATTTTAATTCTGTAACTACATACGTGTTACTTAGCATAATCAGCCTATAATGTTTTCCACTGCTGGGGCACTCGACCTCCTCTCTATGAGAGGGAATGGGCTATAATCCACCACGCGGGCCCAGAGCGGGTTGGTAGATGTCACATGTCTTCGAATTTTTGGTTCTAGGACATGCCGGTTTCCTCACGATGTTTCCTTCACCGTTTTTGAGAGCAGTGGTGATGAAATAAATTACACAAAGTAATGCGCCTGCCTGGGTTCGAACCCAAGATTTACTGTTCGTAAGTCGGGGCCGCCACCACTGGGCCATCGCTGCTCACGTGTTACTTGCTCGAATCATATTTTCATCAACATACAACTTGGCACTGACCTGCAAATTGAAAAAATGTTAGAAAATTTGAATTTCCGTGGCGTTTTCACCTTATAATCCCACTCCGCAAATCAAATCATCATAGCACCAACTATTTCTACCCGATTTAAAACTCCATATAGTTGAAACAATTACTATAGACCTCTAAATTACTATAATAATAATTACACACTTCTTACAACAGGGGGTTAGATACAAACGAACCATTTAGGGTCGTCATGTAAAACCTTCTGGCTTAAGACCATACCGTCAGCCCGTCACCATCGGGTGACCATCGCGTATGGTGCATTGTCATGCTAATTAAGAACTCCGTTATTTATACGATTGTCATTAAGAGCTTTTAAGGGAGGCAAAGGCGTGGCAGCTAAAGGCAGTTAGAGTACAAAAAAAAGAAAAGAAATCGCAAGTTTACATCGGTTATTAATAAAATCTGCTGTTCCATATGAAAGTGGAATAAACGTATGAAACAGTTGATTTCTGAGTCTGGAATCGTGCACTGAATTCATGGTAAAAGATAGTCACGATATTCTTTACAGAGTGTAATAGGTACAGACGGCAGCACATCAAACTACTTGAAAATCTATTAAAGAAATTTGACACATTGTAGGAGCTTGATGTGCTGGCGTCTGTACATTTCTTCCATGTAAACTTATAGGCTCTTGCAATTTATACGCACTGAAAATATTTAAAAAAAAACAGCACTAAAACGGACTTATTAAATACCAGCGACCCGCCCCGACTTCGCACGGGTCAATGTTTTACATATAAACCTTCCTCCTGAATCACTCTATCTATTAAAAAAAAACGCATCAATATCCGTTGCATAGTTTTAAAGATCTAAGCATACATACGGACAGACAGCGGGAAGCGACTTTGTTTTATACTGTGTGTATTTGTATTATACTATGTGATTTCTTGTCTGCAAATTATTTCTGTCACTTTGAATCGCATGTTTCCTTCTTGATTTATTAAAGCATTCTTGAAATGTACCGAAAAGCCTTTTTAATGTTCACACCGACTTTTCTACCTATCTCATCCTTTCTATCTCGAAAACTCTCGATATTTTGTGTGAGATCCACGACCATACAGAAAGGAGGAAGGTACGTTATTCAGATTTCATCACGGCACTCACAGTGGTGGTGATATAGGGTCTATCTATTCATACACGAAATCTCTTAAGGGGTCATTGTACTCATCATTATGAACAACTTTTACTATAGGACCAACCTCGAATTCGCGAAAAAAAAATCAGCAAAAAGATTTCCCTTAAAAGATTTCGTGTACGAATAGATATACACCATAAATACTTTTTAAAATAAAATACTACTTTTTAAGTATTCAGCTGCATTCATTTAGACTGGAAACATTATAAGAGGAAGGCGTTATTGATGAAGAAAGTACTACTCCTTAGTAAATCGGTGGTCTGCTGATTTTAAATACATAGGTCCTAGATCCTTTGATTCTGTGATGTAAATGATCCCAAATATTTAAAGGAGACGAAAAGGCTGCTCGGACTTTGGATTATTTCTCGGTTAGGGATTGGAAGAACATGGTGTAAAGACCTTTATCCCGCATAGAAAAGGAAGGGTCCTCCGATCTGCCTGGGGTGTTGTATCTGGTGGGCTACTACAACAGATGTTGTCGGGTTAGTCTATCCTAATTTAATTTATTCAGGAAGTATATCTAATAAGTACATTATATACATACTGGAAATAGAACTAAAACAATGCTTAAAGGAAGACTAAACGTAAGTACCTACAAATAAACAACGACGACAATAGGAGTACTCCTCCGGTCACCATCGCTGTCATCCAGGAAACGTGCCCAGAAGACTGGTAGTATTGCCAAGTTGAATAGCAATACTAATTCTTGGACCAAAGAAGGAGCCTGCCCTCTGGTCACGCGAAGTGTCGACCAGTCGGCGAGATATTTCCTTAAAAACGAGACGCGCACTCGAGCCCAAGACCCGTTTCGACCCCAAACGGCTCAAAACTGTAGTTACCGATAAGGTTACGGTTTTTGGCGCCGTTTGAGGGTCTCATAGTCTTAAGTCGCGGATAACATTAACTGCGTGATTTAGAATTTTGATTTTAGTTCTTCATTTGTGGCATAGATTTTGTACCATGTTGATGTAGTGCTTTTTGTAGTGCCGTTACACTCAAATAGCCCAAGAAAAGAAGATCCGAAACCTAATTCTAACACCGTTTGTCTTCCACAAAGTCATCTAAACTAGGTCAACCATCAACCATGAACAGATCAAAATGATTCCTGCTTGTCATTCGATCTCGATTCACTTTTAACTTAACGATTTCTAAAGTACAAAAATTATGAACACTTACACTTTCAAAATCACTCTCACTGTCTGAGCCCTTTCAAGGATGACGGGGTTTGGAAAAAATGGAGGAAACGCCGAGGAACTGTGGTCACGAGTTGTCAAGTGAAACGGGATCAAAATGGAACGGATCGACATCTGCGCTTATTTATATATCACTATACTGAGAAAAACGATGAATCCGTTGGACGCCACTTTTTTTTCAGAAGGTATCTGAAGAATGGACTTTGCCGCTACAGGAACACAGTCCTCTACTTCTTTGAGAGGCAGTGGAGTATAATCCACCACGTGCGCCCAGTGTGTGTTACTTCTTACGGTGTGTGGAACTTGTGGTGAGCCCTGAAAAAAAAAAGGTCTATAATAGAAGAAGCAAAGATTGAGTGGTGGGTACGTGAAATGCCGATGTTTCCGATTAGATTCATAACGAAGTAGCATGTAACCATTAACATTCTTTAAATGGAATTCTTTTGAATCCAATAAATTGCGAAACTAAAAAACAACCATGAGGTGAATAATATACTGTGTAAAATTCATCGCTTGTTCAGAACTTTCGTCCCTAATATGTTACAGGTTTTTAGATAAACCGTTGCAGTTTTATTTTAGACTTATGAAGTTATGACTTACTAGTCTTTGCCCGCGGCTTGCGGTTGTAATACTCGTAGTATTCCATAATGATTCAAAAGACACGTGGCGCCATCTATTATCATAAGAACGTCATTGTTGTTTACTTTTTTTCGGGATTAAAGGCCGAAACACACCGGATCCGTACACGTAGACGTGCACGTGCACGTGCACGTACCATGACGTTGTAATATATGGAACTTTATAGAGACATGGCACACCGCTTGCGTGACGTACACGTGCGCGTAGACTACATGCGTAACGCTACGCATTGCAGCTGCCATGTGTCAAACTTGCTGCGTACCTACGCAGAGCGGAACAGCAACGTCACATTGATGCGTGCAGTGATGACGTTGTAGTCAATGGCATTCCGTATTGGACGTCACACCGAACAAGTTTGAACACGCACGTATCTTTGCTGCGCGTGACTACGCGCGTGACTTACGCATTCAGTTGTATTTGTTTTCAAGTTTTACCGATAGTAAGTGATGTTTTGTTTCGGTTTTAATGATGAATAATGAAATTAAAGAAAAACTAATTGTTTGTACAACACAAAAAACAAAGAGTAAAAAATATGTCATATAAAACTTGAACCCATTGTTTTTTGGCACACCCAGGAATATTCTGTCACAATAACAGTAATATTGCTTCTTCTTCATCAGAAGAACTACTTGGTCCATTTACCCAATCTTCTTCAGATATCGTGCACAAGAATTGCTGGGTACGCAAAGGACCGGTGCGTTGCGTGCGTACCACGTATGCGTAAGCGTAAGCGTACGCATATGTGTAACCCGGTCTGTCAGGGGTTCACGCGCGTCACCACGCGCGTGTACACGTGTACGTCACGCCACGCATCTGGTCTGACCAGGCCTTAAAGGTAACCTATGTCCGTTTCCGTACACCTGACAACGTATAGGTATGCAAAATTTCAGGATGATCGGTGCAGTGGTATAAGCGTGAAGAGGTAAAAATCAAAAAACAAACTTACTTCCGCATTTATAATATTATTTAGGATTAGGATACGAAGTTAGGATTAGGATTTAAACGACATTCTAGAATAGCTATCTACGTCCTTCCCGAGATCAAGTATAAAGGCGTGTCAGTGCGTTTCGAACCATAATGCTAAAAACCTTAATGTAATCAACCATCTAATCGAACTTGACACAAATAACAGACCACTCCATCATTTTAATAAAACCACCTCCGTTTAATGTCACCAATAAATGGTTAATTTAAACATAGGATGCGTTCGCGGCGCGTGCGCTCAATAATTAATTCAGTGGATCACCACCAGGTGGCGTGGCAGATGGTAACAGTAGATCATTTACATTTCTAATGCAGATGCTTCCTGATCGATGATAAGAGGGCAGAGGGCAGTTTGTGGTCATGTTTTTGGGCATGATGCATTAAAATTTCTGATAGAATCGGAGGCCCAGGGTCTAGCTCTATATGTTTTTTAACACGTGCTTTAACTAGGACATATTCCTGTTGTTTTGTACTTGAAGTTTTACAGTCGAGCGATAATCCTTCAGTCGCCTAGTTACCCTTCAGTTGGGCTTCAGCATTTCGCATTCGCCTGACAGCTCCTCGCTCTCCCCAGGGCACATCCACGGGGATTTCCACCTCTCGAACAAAAAATGAGCATCGGTTTAAATGGTCTGAACGCGTTCAGCTTCATAAGCAAAATTCATTGAGTCTTGGACTCACGAATTCAACGTCTCAAATATTATAGTTGTCGTACGTCTCAAATATTTAGTTTAACCTGTTAGTATCATTGCTACGTTATAATACTCTGTTAGTCAAAAAAACCGTTTTAACAGGGTATTTATCCAATTTTCGTTGAACTAACTACATCTGGTTCTCCCTGAGGGTAATATTTTCTCAAGGGTACTTTAAGAATAGGTCTACTTCACCCCCAGGAGAACCAACCCGATTTATTTTTAGCACCGACTGATTTAGCCAGTTTATAGAATTAAAAATAACCTTTCAGAAAACAACCCCTAATAATCTAATAGAGTTCTCTCTATTTTAAGATCTAAAGAAGACCAAGTACTGCTAATTAACGGCTCTAAAATAATTATTTAATTGAGATAAGCACAATTATAATGACAAGGTCTGGTGGTGAGGGTCAGGGGTTACAAATTGGGGTGTAATATGATTGTCTTGCTGATAAAACTCTCTTCGTAATGTCAGTTTTATTGAGGAATTTTAGTGGTTGACGGTTGGGATTTGAATTTTTGAAGCTTGAAACTCAAGCCAGCATCACCAACATGATATTATGTCTGTAAGATTTCAAAAGAAATGTCGATAAAAACTACTACTGGTAGTTTGTCGAATTAAGGATGATTTACGCCAAACGGCTCGTATCTCATCGGATCGAAAGTGATACGAACGGATGCGGCGGCAGCCGATCGCGTCCGGCAGGATGTCGACGCATATGATCGGCTCCGTACCGTCGCTTGCGAACGTATCCGTTTCTGCGCCTAGTCAAATAATTTCATTCCTACCGTGTTGGCGTATTCTCATTTTTGAAAAGGGTTCGATCGGGTACGACGACAGGCGAACGGAGCCGATCGCGCGTCTCAGCATACTTTCAGCTACGATCGCGTGTCGCGAACGACGCCCGCGGTCAAGCTGCTGTGTGTGGTTAATATAGACTTTAAATACTGTATACGATTTAATAACGTATAAAGATTGTAAAATCTGGTCCGATCCGATGCGATGCGAGCCGTTTGGTGGAAATTATCCTTTATAGTATAATAATATAACCACTTGCAGATCAAAGTGGCGTTGCTTGTCAAGAAAATTTGCAACGAAATGTTAAACTTGGTACATTTATTTTAGGGACGTGTCTTTCCGCCTGCGTAGATAAGTTTGTTGAAGTGTACCTACCATGTCTGGAAGACTACTCTTTACTCTACTCTTTATTAAACATCACCATCAACTTCATCCATGTGTCAAAAGCAGCTGGCGAAAAGATTTATCTGTCAACTGAGTTCCACAAACCTGACAAGGGGCACAGGAGGTAGGGAATGCAATCTCGAGTCGAGATTGACAACTCGAGATCTTGCGTGGTGGCATTTGAGATTTCGAGATCTGCTGAGACCAGGATTGCACTCCTTAAGCGGAGCTAGAATGAAGAATGGCAGACGAAAGGGAAGGCCTATACCTAACAGTGAGTGATTCTGGTTTGATGATGATGAAGCGGAGATAAGTGAATATTGAGTAATGTTACTGTTGCTATAATGGGCCAATTTCATTAGTAAAATCCATATCAACCCCACAATTTACCGTTTTACCGGTTTTTTTTAAACTAAACCGTTTTATAAGGAAAACCCCTTTTAAAAAGGACGTTATTACGCCTATAAATAACTATTAACGATGCAACATTGTGCCTGACATCTTGCAGGGTAAGCCACACTCCAGGTGTTGAGTAAATTGGAAAAAAGTTAATTTTTAACCCTCCGCCGCCGCCGCCTTGAGGGCGCGGTTGTAATGAAGACGCGACCTTTGAGTAGAGTTAAGAATCTATGGAAAAAGGAATTATGAATTAAGCAGTTTGTTTACTTGAAGGTACTTACGCGTATATAAAATATTCCAAACCAAAATAGACTTGTTAGAAAACTTGGGAGTATTTTTTTGTAATTCTTTTCTGCCAAAGCAGAAATCTTGAAAACTGTTAGTTTTTTCTGTATGATGTACAGTATAGGGTTATACTTTCACTGAGTTTCACTGAGCTGCTAATTTATTTTCAGAAACCAAGAAATAACGCAAAAAAAACCTAGAACCAAACGGAGGAATTCTCATGACATCCCTTTTGCAAACCGATAAATCCATCAAAAGATGTTCAAACTAAAATCGATTTATCTTAACAGTACTACAACTAGCAACTCTTTGTGAATACCCTATCTAACCCTTCAAAGCGCTATGACCATATGTAAGCGACGGAGTAAGGGCCACGCCAGGTGCAGCGCAGGGTCCGATAGACCATTGTCTTAGATTCACCTACTGATACAGACAATTACAAGGTTCGTTATAGACCTTGGAAATAATTATTGAGGACTTTTTTTGAGCACCTTTTTTGTGTGAATAGATTGTTGTGACTGGTGATTTATTGAATGTTTGGTTACGGAATAAGAATTTTTGTACGTTCTTTCACTACAGCATTTAGTTGTGATTCGTCAGATAATAAAAGATTTTTTTTAACATTACAACTTTCCAACTTTATTTTAACAAAAAATGCCACTAACCAGTGCCAATTCTTATACTATGGACATCGATACTAATAATTATTATAAAGAGGTAACATTTGTTTGTAAGTTTGTATGTAGAGGGTAATCTCCGGAACTAATAATCCAATTCTAAAAATTCATTCACTGGCAGAAAGCTTCTTATTCGTGGGTGTTATAGGCTATAAATTATATTTATATCATGCATATTAGCTGAGTTATCACAATTTTTGCGGAAAAAGTCGCGGGCGAAATGCTAAAAGTAGACCTATTCCGGTCCATATCTTTTAAATTGCTTTATTTTAATGATTCGTATTACTTTTTGTCAGAATTAATAATTCCACTTTTTTATGCTTTTCACTACCAGGTGTATTCTTACCAGTAAAGGTTCCACCAGGTGTGAACCAAAGTACGAGGGTCGAATCGACCGCCCATCGACTGGATTGTCTTAAATACAGATAGCGGCAATTACAGGGTTGGTTATAATCATATGGTAATTATTATTTAAGGCTTTTTTGAAGGGTTTATTGCGAGTGTAGTGGGGATGTTATTTAAAGGATTTATTGTAAATACGGGGTTGTTTCCCGGGGCTGCGGGACTGTTCGAAAGAGATACCGTGGCCCCGGAACACAAAGGGCGATGAAGTAGTCAGTAAAAGTCTGACACTCCCTCCTGCTCAGCCCAGAGCGGGAGGAGTCATTTGATGATTTCCCATCCGAAAAAAAAAAAAAAAAAAAAATACGGGGTTGTTTATGATTTAAATTAAATATGAAAGGTAATACTACTGTATCTACTTTTATACAGGGTTTCTGGTGCATCGTGTACCAAATTAAACAGGCCGAAAGTCATTTGCTGTGAGTTTTTTATTCGATTTTTTTTTAAATTTATTTTGAAAAATCAGAAAACTCGACATTACGCGGAAATGGAGCGACATAGGGTTTTTATCTATACTTAGTTGTTTGGATTTGGGCCCGGTTGATGGCAACAGGGTCGCCCCTATTACGTAGAGAAGTTAATCATAACTAACTTTCAAAATGTGGGTGTGTACTGTAGTAGGTAAGTACTTGGTACACCTCTGCCTTACTCTTCGGTGAAAATGGGCGTGATTTTGTATTACCTATGTATTACAATACTTTACTTTTGTAGGTAGGAAAATAACAATGTAGGTAATAATTACATTGTTACTTTCTATATAGGGTCTATCTGTTCATACACGAAATCTCTTAAGGGGTCATTGTACTCATCATTATGAACAACTTACTTTTACTGTGGGACCAACCTCGAAATCGCGAAAAAAAAATCTGCTGTTTACAATATGATCGCATTAACTTGTCAAAATGTGCTGAACAGCTGATTTTTTTTTCGCGATTTCTTGGTTGGTCCCATAGTGAAAGTTGTTCATAATGATGAGTACAATGACCCCTTAAAAGATTTCGTGTATGAATAGATAAACCTTATATAACCTTAACTATAAGTCTGGATTCAAAGGTAAAACTAATACAGCCATTACCTTTTCCCTTCCAAAATTGACGAAAAGGATAACCATATATTCACCCTCAAAGTAGTTAGGCTTATAAAACTGCCACACCGCAAGCCACAACCACCGGTTCTGCTTACCCCCTTAGTCTTGATGCGTTAAATTTATGCAACGATTGTATTTTAACAAGGGGATGATATTGGTTTTCTTGTCTATACTTAGTACTACCGGTTAGTAACCCACTTAAAATAATATCAGCCGTTTAAAAAAATGTTATGGTAAGATTCAATTTTCACATCAAGCCTGTATTCCCCAAAGGGGTAGGCAGAGGTGTACGTAATAGTACACACAAATTTCGCTAGTTTTGTTGAAGTCCCATGTAATAGGGGGCAAGCCTTTTGCCATCAACCGGGCCCAAATCCAGACTACATGGTTGCTATTGAGAAATTTCTGATGAAAATCCTAAATATCAGTAAGCCCAACCCGGGAATAGAATCCAGGACCTCATGCTCATCAGTCGCGATTGAGACCACTAGACTATCGAGACAGATACTTATTTTACTCAATCTATATATCAATACTAATATTATGAAGAGGTAAAATTTGTAACTTAGTATGTAGGGGGTAATCTTTGGATCTACTGAACCGATTTTGAAAATTCTTTCACTCTTAGGAAGCTACATTATCACCGAGTGCCATAGGCTATATTTACAACGTGCCCGTGGGATAATTTCAGACCAAAGCGAGCGAAGCCGCGGGCAACAGTTAGTATTCAATATGACCATTTACTAATAGATAGATGGATAGAATAATTTTTATTATATGCACCATTCCAATTTACATAAAATAATACAGCATTTCTTTGCTTGAACTGTTCATTCGTTTGATTATGGCTTCATCTACACTCCATACGAGGCTCAGCCTAAGCCTTGCGGGACTGTTCGAAAGAGATACCGCGGCCCTGGAACACAAAGGGCAAAAGAAGGAACACGGATGGGTTTTAGTCAGTAAAAGTCTGACACTCCCTTCCGCTCCGCCCAGTGATTTCAATCCGAAAAACAAAAAAGCCTAGAAGCAGTTTTGCAACTAAGAAAGAATATCCGAAACTAGGGTATATGCAAGAAATACAAAGCTTTTTTTCGTTTCATAAAAATGCCTTGTATCAATCAATCACAATGACAATCTTGCTAAGGGCCACCACCTTAACGAAATTGTGGTACACTTGTTTTATTCTGTAGTAAAGTGTTGTATTAGAGAATAAAACAAGTGTACCACTTTACAATTTAATATTTTATGTAGCGTGTTTTTAAACACAAAACGCATTTCGGTAGTGACGTCAAATGCTGTGTCAAAGAAACACTTTTATTTGAAAAGTACTTAGTTTCACTAAGGTTTTACTATAATATTGTTATTGCAATTTTGCTTAAATAAAGCACTCACAATTATATAGTAAAACTATTCTATTAAGGGCAAAAAATTAGATTTAAACAAGGCAAATTGAGGTAAGTGACATCAAATACTATGACATGAATGGCCGCGACAGTCATGGACGTTTGAACTGTCGTAGAAAATTGTAGGAGTTATAATTTTCTTGGGTTGACTGTATTGCATTTTATTGATTTAAGTGAAAAAAATTACATGCATATTCTCTATTGTTCCTCTAATGTATTAAATGAACGTCTTTAAGTTGAAAAATCTTCATTTTTAGCGATGGGGAACACCATTGGGCCATGGCTTATACGTATTATTGTAAGTGGTTAGGTGTACCTTCTAATGATACGACTCCTCTTGAAACTACCCTCACGCTTTTATTGTTTACTGTACCATACCAATAATCAGCATAAAACTTCAAGCACTTATTAAAATCCCCGAAAAAATGCATGATCATTGTCATACAAAATCTACCTCTCCAAAACACAATACCACTTATACAGCACACCTCCTTGAAAACTAAAGCGTGATAATACAAAATATGTCAGCGCTAATCTCGCCAGGGGTTTTGCTCTATATTTTTGCTTACCCGTGTTTCTAAATGCGTATTGGAGTGCCCTCCCGTGGTGACAAGTCGAAACAAAGGTCGTTGATCCGACAAGTGGCGACATCTGTTGGCGAATAGGGGCACTTAGCATATGTCATTTTTGAATTTGGTTTGAGATGGCGTCAAATAAAAAGTTAACGTGTGTTCGGATTAAATAGTAATTTAATTTGACGATTTTTTTTGTAAAAATGTGATTCTCAGTTAAAACGGTGTTATTAATTCGACGACGTCGGAAAGTCTTTTTGGTGACAAGTAACGGAATGAAGTGAGCAGGTATAGGTACCTAGTGAATTTGAATTTAAGTTGTTTTTTTTAATTATTTATTGTGGTACTTCTATAAGCAATCACAACGAAATTAAGAAGAGAGGAACTAAACTATAGCTCCTCCTTATTTGTGATAAGGTGGGCCATATAAATAAATAAAAGATGTCATAGAACTTTGCATTGCAATATTTTACTGAAAAAATCGACCCGTCCTCAACATGTAAACAATATGGTGTGAAGATAAATACCCTCTGAACACAACAACAAACAGCGAATCCATTAAAAACATATCAAAATAAATGGAACATAAATCTTTATTACACCAACAAATACAAATACGTTTTGGAATTTCAATATAGCGAAATGCAGATGGAGTCAAGCTGCACAGACAATAGCCAATCAGGGCCCGTGCCCCGCGCATGCGCCATCACTCATCCACGCATTCCTAATTCAAAATTTTCATATTGTATTAGGAACGCCAGATGTTGTTATTTCGCGGGATTGTCTCGATTTGAATTTAGGGTTACATTTTTTTTTCTCAGAATTAAAGGATGGGGCAATGAGCTGGATGAATGAAACAAGCACCTAATGGTTAATAACAATTCTTTATGAGATGTCTACAGATTATCTCCAGGTTTCTTAGATTTTCATTGTATGGTCTGATAGTTACAATTATTGTCAATTAGGAGTACCTAATTGAACCTAAGCCATATTTGGTATGTTTATATTCGTACTAAATAAAATATTGCCAGATTCCCTCTTAACCTACGTAAGGAGTTTTATGGAATCTTGAAGATGTAAGTTTTAATTTTATCAAGCTTCTTAATATTTAATAAGCCAGTTTAACTACTGTTTCAAGTTAATAATGTTCGTAAAAACGCTAAAAAAGGAATCACCACTCCTTCATTATTGATGAGAAGCTACTTTGATAGACGATAAAAGAAAGGGAACATTAAAATTTAATGAGCTTTCAAAAACATAAATACTTCGTTAGTTTGATAACAATTTAAATATACTAGCTATTGCCTGCGACCTTAGTCTGCGTGAAATGAGTATAAAAATATTACAGATTTGAATCGGATTTTGTTATCAATTCATGAGTTTTTTTTTTTGCACGGTACCTAAAATAAGTTACTGCTTATAACATCAGCAATCTGCCAGTAAATGTCCCTTCAAAATCGGTCCAGCCGTTTCGGACATTAGCCGAAACAAACAGACCGACAGCCCGGCAAAAAATAAAAAATAAATGCTTTATTGTTTTAAGTCTGTATATGTATATGTATATTTATTTCCAAATGCGTTCTGTAATTTTGATATTACAAACAGACACTTTATTTTTATTTATTTGTGTAGATAACGACGATGGAAAACTCGGAAAAATATTGGATTGCTGATGTGGCTGCCTCCCTAACGCAGTGCGTCGATAATATTTGCAGAAACTCGAACGGATGGCTATCCAGCTATAATCCGAAAAAAGGTTGCTTCTTTATTAAGAGTGAGAGACAGTAGCAATAGCATCCTCAGGGTGATTGCTTCCCGCACTGACTGTCCGATACAACATAAATGGATGTGTATATCTACTGGACAACACAGACATATTATTTTGTTTAATTGCAATGTATTATGTATGTAAAATTTCTAATTTAATTGATTGATTGACATAATTATAATATCTAATATTTAATTTTATCTATATAATTGTTATGTATCTTCATTTCTATTGTATATTATGCTATTAATTGTTTTTTTTTTAATGTTTATACGCTGACTATTTTATTTCTATTATGCTTGGATTTTATCTGAAATAAACGTTTATTATTATTTTAAACTACCGAAAGGCATATCTCAATCCCGTTGAAATTAATTGTAGAAAATTACAAAACTCTTAGAAAGCAAATGCTTCTTGTTCTACACTGTCACTATTCAAGTATACCTAGGTACTTGAATGCCAAAGACACATTCCCTGATTCCTGACATTTCCAAATTACTCATGGTCGTCCTACTACCTGTCAGAAATTACAACTCCTTTTAGAAGCGCCTTTAAAGAAAGCACTTCGCCATTTTGCATTGAAATGTTAATAAAAACGCTTGTTAATTTGCCTATTGAAGATGTTTGTTTGCAAATAAAAGAAACAATAATATAGCACGAGGGGTATAGTATAGCACGAGCCAAGTGTTACAAAAAGAAAGCATACAATGTGTTAAAATGAACTTGTTTATGACAATACACACTAATGACGGCCACTTCGTGTGACGCATCATTGTCTCTTGTTTACCATAATATCTTGGGGTCACCTTGCAGTAATGGTAGTGGTTACCTTTATGAAATACTAGCTTATGCCGGCGGCGGCCACGTCGAGTTCGCTAGGTAATTGGTTCACAGAATCGTACTTATCTGCATAACCATTTTCCAACGATGTTGGGTCGGCTTCCAGTCTTAACGCATTCACCTGAATACTAGTATTTTACATGGAACGACCGCCTAAATGGCCTCCACAACCCAGTTAGTATTAGGAAATGTGATAAGTAACCCTTGCTTAGACTGGTTGACAGACTTTCGGGCCACTAACTACTTGTAACGTTAAATACAAATAGCATATTTCTACAAATAGCAGCCGGGACCAACAGCTTGACGTGCTTTCCGAGACACGGAAGAAACTTGGTAATGGGTGGTCACTCATCCACGGACCAACCTAGTTAAAATTTTGTTCTATGGTAACCTAAAACTGCACAACCAAAGCAGCAACAACCACAGTTTCGAAGCAACTGCGTCATTCGATAAAAATCAGCAGCCACACTGCAATTTTACAACCAGTTAATAACCCAAATGCAGATTTGCACTTTAGAGACCTATTCTATTCACCTTCTTATTTACACGTCAAAAATGAAGGTTTAAAAAGACTTTAATTACATACCTGTTGCCTTACTAGAAGTCTGGCGTGGTGCCCATGATTCGGTGCCTTGTGAATGTGAATACAATACCTTTTGTTGATAGTCATTATAGTTAATAAAGAAACATTGTTGCTCGTATAAAGAAGTCCTGATTGACCTATTTTTAGACGCCTTGTCCAATCAACCCTTTGAGTTTCTAAGGGTGACATCAATTTGAAACTGGTTTTAGTTTGGCGTGCGCTACAATTTTGTTAAGAATGCAATTAGTTTTGTTAAACTTACAAGCTTGGTTGTTGTTTACCTTTAACCTCTCGAAGGGTTACTCTTTATTTAGATCAACAATTTTTACTTCAGACAGCAGGACCACCCATATATAGGGTATAAAATCTGTAATCATTCGTGTTTTCATAAAGCGTCAGCGTTGTTATCGCAATAGTTGTTCATAATTATGAGTCAAATTATCGAGTTAATCAACACTACCCCAGATTGAAGTTTGTATTTTTTGGCTCTCAAAACCAAAGAAATCTGGTGTTGCCGTGTCCTACAATGTCGATATTGTAGATGCTTAGGACGCCTTACAATTCCCTGTGAACTTTAAGACACACGTTATTATTGCTAAGTCACTATTATGAGGCGCGACTTGAGTCTAAATTCAACCTACACAAGTACACATAACGTCTTCTAAGTTGTTAGTACATTATTTTTCAATTTTCAAGATTGCTATGAAACCATAATAATAGTAAGTATGAAATCTGTCTTGATTTACCGGGTTTATTGACTGACTATAAAAATAATCACAATCTTTAAGGAGTGAAGACGCCTTTAGCTTTCTTAGCAGCCAAAGACGGTTGTCTTGGTTGCTACAACATCTTTGGGAGGCGCTCAGGCTTGCCAATGTGAATAGCGCTTTGTGTGCCAAATAAATTGTATTTGTTTTTGTTTCATATATAATGTTAACACAGCTAAGTACTATTAATAGATACCTTTCATTTAATTTAACGCAACGTACGTAACATACGACTAATAAGTCGTATGTTAGTAAAAAGATCGATCAAAGTAATTTTCATTAGGTTAAATATTAAGACTAATTATTTTAATTACCTACAGAAAATAACTAGTACAAGTTGGCTGTTTAATACCCCACAAGATCCCGATCTAAAATAAAACTTTTAAAATGACTTGCCAGAATTAACAAAAAAGTACTTCTCTGAAAACCCGTACAGTCCAAAATTGTGTAATTCCTGAAATCGCGCACGAGTTCCAAAAAAGCTGACGCATCATTACGACTTTATATAAAGAATCCAAAAATATAAAGTACGTCGTGTGTATGATGTTTCCTAATAATATTATCAACGAACGAAGTCACCGCCACACCTGCACATGCGCACAATACCTGGAATAAAGTTAGTCAATATTAAATCATTGGAATTAGTCCATAATTTACTTTGACATCTTTAGTTTGATATTTTTAGTCCAATAAAAGGAAATAGATAGATTTTTACAAGGGGCTCTTCGTCTTCGTGTCTATGGTACAACAGACGGTACTGTCTCATTGGTCCAATAGGCGCTAGCTCCTGGAATGATACCCAGGTTGGCAAAAATATTATCATGCTTTTAATTAGAAATTATCAAGAAGTATGGTATCGGGAGCTTCCTCCGGGCCCCGGGAAGCACGTTAAACCGTTGGTCGGAGCTGTCATTTGCAGATCTTAGACAGTCGTTACAGGTATTCAGTGGCCCGAAAGTCTAACAACCAGTCTAACCAAGGGATATCGTATTACCCAGTACTAACTGGGTTGCGGAGGTCGTATAGGCAGACGCTCCATGTAGAATACGCGTATTCAGCTGAGTCTGTTCAGACTGGAAGCCGAGCCCAATATAGTTGGGAAAAGGCTAGGCAGATGATGAAGCACGGTATCAGGATTAGTGCACCGTTGATGGCAATAAGCTCGCCTAAGATCTTTTACTTTTTTCTGGCCTGTTGAAAGTTGTTACACCTCTGCCTAGCCACCACAGGCGTGATGATACGTTATGTTATATTCATATCCTGAATTCATTCATTTGTAACGCAATAGTCTCATTCAAACATTTATTTTGTACTAGATTCAGAAACGACGTATTTCTGACTCGATTAAAATACTTTTCTCAAACATGCTTGGAGTTTTGAGCATTATTTTGACAACCTTCTTCAAGATAAATCGAAATTGCTGTACTGGCCAGATACATGCGACCAGCGGCCGGCAAAAGTTTTATGAAAATCCATATCTGTCGTGTTTAGCGGCCAAATAAATTACATAGTAAACTCATATCTGTCGTGTTATTTAAAAATGGAACGATCTTTTACTCTGAAACATGGCAACCAAATAGAAAGCGGTTTATTGAAAAAAAAAAAACAAATGAACTCTTCAACGCGAGAGTTTTAATTTTCTCGGATTACTTGAGAAAAGTACTATACATATACAGTGTGTAACAGAAAGGGTATAATCATATGGAATACTGTGGTACGGACCATCAAACTGAACAACTTTCTCTATGGGACCACCATCGAAATCGTAAAAAAATAATCAGCTGTCCCATACATTTGGGTCGAGTAGGTATTGAAATTTTGTATAGGACAGCTGATTATTTTTTTACGATTTCGATGGTGGTCCCATAGACAAAGTTGTCCACAGTCTTCCATATGACTATACCCTTTCTGTTACACACTGTATATAACTCAAAAATCACACGACTCAAGTTCACCCAGGGCTCAAACCTATTACAACATACACAACCAATATTATGAAATGCCGGTTACCTAGCAACAGAGAGTATCCAACTTATGACTCATTCGCAGAGCATTCCCGTCAATCTGTGAGACTGACTCACGCGCACCCTCACTGCAACGTTTTTTAATTTACTCTTTTTAGGGTTCTTTGGAACACATCAGTCATTTTTGACATGGTTCTTCAATGAGTAATACGCGTATTGTGGAGAGGAGATAGGTAGGAATGTGGATATGAGGTGATATGATGAGTGAGTGATTATACTTTGATTGTTATTCTTTTCAAGAATGTGTGCCGTTATGTTGATTGATGTTATAATTGAGAACGATCGAAACATTGGTCTGCTATAACTATGTATAAGCAAGCTCTAACAGTGTTTTTTTTATCTGGATGCAGCATAATAGAGCCATTGGTATTATTTTTATTGTCAACTGGCTTAAGCCCGCGGTTTCACCCCCGTGGAGTTCTGTACTTAATTGTCCCACGGGATTGTACTACCGATACCGGGATAAAAAGTACTCTATGTGTTAATCCAAGTTATAGACTATCTGTGCGCCAAATTTCATTCAAATCCGGTCAGTAGTTTTTGCGTGACAGAGTAACAAACACCCAGACATCCGTACTCCGCCATCCTCATTAACTTTCGCATTTATGTATTAGTTAGGAAGTAGGATTTCTTTCAGTGGTAATTATAAAGCTTGCAAATGGTTGAGCATGGACTTGAAAATGGCAGATCTGATGTACGATGTGATGAAAGAATTGACATAATCAAAGCTGCCTCTAGTACTGCTTCATGATTTTTAGAAATGTATAATTTAAATAAACTAGTCACTAGAATGCACTATGAAATGGGTAAGAAACTATAAAGGGCTATTCATAATGTAGTTCTGTCGGAAATAAAATATTCTTAAGGGTACACTAGTCGGTCTTGGTCGTACTTTCATACAAAACAAACAAACGTAGTATGGCGATTACTCCATGGAAACAAAAAAAAAAAAACAACATAATTATGAAAATTGAATTTAAAAAAAATGTTGTTTTTTTAACTTTTTAGTTTCCATACGGGGCTAGATAATGATAATGAATTTGTCTCAAATTGATATCATTTTTTATTTTGAACGTACACCATTAAACAGTTGAGTAATCGCCATACTACGTTTGTATGAAAGTATGACCGACTAGTGTATCCTTAAGTATTATATTCCATCTGGTACCGTTAAATTTCTCAGAAAATTCTCTCGTCGTGTGCGGGAAAAGTAATCATAATACACTATGAATAAAGATAAGTTTCCATATTTGCAATAAAGATGCGGAACCCTTTTGTGAATGCATCGCATATTCCGCTGTCGTTGCGTGGGAGAGCTCCCAAATATTGGAACCCATGCAGGAAGTCCAAAGATTGAAATATTTTCGGACAGGGTTTAGATACTTATTTTAAATTCAGGTTTAACTCGGTGTAAGCTTAGATTGTAGATAGTGAAATCTGGTACAAAATGAATGTGAGAATGGTATTTCTGCACGCTACGAATAAATTAATGTGAATGAATGCCGAATGTTAGGGTTGGTGCATTTTTGTGCAGCAACGGCAACAACAAGATCTCGTTGATTTAGTGAAAATATTAATGATATATAATGTTTTAGGTACTGGTTACAAAATTTATTTATTTATGTAAACTTCATGAACAAGAGTGGTACATAGGCGGACTTAATGCCACAAGGCATTCTATACCAGTCAAACAAAATCAAAATAATTCCTAAACCTGGAATACTAATAAGTACTTATTGTTTTCGGAAAAAACGTTTAATCGAAAGACAATGTATATATACGTAGAAAGGACGGTCGTCAGTATACTCATGATTCTTCTATAAAATCTATGCACTCCTGGCTATCCAGGGGAAATTGGAAACTGTTTTACAGAGCTGTAAAGGGAAGACTTTCAGAAATCAAATTTCCTTAGTTAGGTAGGTAGCTACATTTTCAGAAAAAAATACGAATAGATATGACATGCGTGGCTTGTGAAATTACAACTCTTTCAAACTTATTCCGAAAATGCTTTTAACTCTGTGAATTTTTAAGTAGCAGTGATAGCCTAGTGCGGAGACCGTATCGGACTGCCAAGTCATAGGTCTCCAGTTCGAACCCAAGGCAACCACTTCTGATTTTTCGGACTCATGTGCGCATTCACATAATTATCACTTGCTTCGGTGAAGGAAAACATCGTGAGGAAACCAGCATGCCTGAGAGATATTTCTCGACGGCATGTAAAGCCACGTCAGAGGCCCATGGGCGGTATAAAAACTCTGACACCAGGTTAGGCACTAATCACACGATATAGGAAAGTGAAACTTATAAATATTTTCTTCAGTCTGACCTAAAAACAGAACAAAATGCATCATTTTCCAACAGGAAGTATATCCATACAATATTACTCCTAGATTCTCAGTATTTATTCCGAGAGAAAAGCGATTCTGTGACTACAGACCATATACTTGTCTAGACTGAATTAGCTACCTGTTTTTGAGACTATTCATTGGTTTCTGGTATCTGCTATCGATCGAGACATGTTATTACTGTCTAGTGTCTACGTGCCTGTCCGTATCTTTGGGAGGATATGTATTTTTTTGTACGCAGTAAGAAATTATTGGAACAAGAAATCAAGATTGATTGGTATGGCTCTTGGCATGGTGCTAGAAGTTTATTATCAATGTATTTGTCTAACTGCAGGGCACTTTATACACTACAATCAACAATTCTAAATAAAGTACTATCAGCCACAGCGCCTATGATCTACATACCTTAGACCAGTCACGTAATTCATAAATAATAGGATAATAATACGAATCACGTTAAAATGGTCACACTCAAAGTTAATATTAAGAATTGTCACTTTGTGATCATTTTACGAATTACTATTATGATTCTGCTTAAGTGGCCATTTTAGGCCCCCATTACATTACTTAGCAATTCCTCTACTTACGTATTAATATGCTCAGCTCATTGCTATCTGCTGGCACTTTGCCAGCCTGCAGCTACTGGGTCACCCGGTTCTCTCAGTAAATCGTCACGTTTGACAGATTCCTGCATGTATTCATTACAGCACCATATTATACAAATGTGTACCTAATTATTGTAAGTTGCCTCTGCGAGAGTCACACGAGCGCATGCATACATACATAATCGGCCCCTGTGCCTCGGAAAGCACGTTAAGCTGTTGGTCCTGCGCCTGATCTCTCCCCGTTCGTGTTGGATTGTCGTCCCATCGGACTATGAGAGTAAAAGAATAGAGATCCAATGCACTCAGGGGGCCTAAAATGGAAGCTTTATCAGAATCTTAATAAGAATCTCGTTAAAAATTTAAAATTCTTAAAATGGTCTTTATGTTTATGACCACAAAGTCCATTAGAGTTTTAAATTTTTAACGTGATTCGTATTATGATTCTGATAAAGCAGCCATTTTAGGCCCCCTGCATTGTTAACATGATTATACCTGCATCGTTGGTCTAGTGGTCGCAAGTGCGACTGTTGAGCATGAGGTTCTGGGTTCGATTCCCAGGTCGGGCAAAGTGTTATACGGTTTTTCCATCTGGAATTTCTCAGTATTAGCTACGGTGTCTGGATTTGTGACCGGTTGATAGGCCACCATCGGACTTAACCATAACTGGTGAAATGTGGGTGTACTATTAGGTACACCTTGGGCTAGCCCCTCGAGGATTTCAGGCACTGTTGTTTTGTATCTCCCGCATGGCAAAAGGTCCCTGAGATTGGCGACCATAACTGAAAATTGGTCAAGAGGACTATTCATCTTCCTATGATGTTCCCACTGCTGACATGGCTTCCTGTCTATGAGAGGGAATGGATAATTATCATTAACCTATTAAACATAACATCACGTCTGTTATGTCACAGGTGTACTTCTAATTCGTTTCCCATTAAATGTGCACGAAAAAACACTGTTCCATAAATTTTTTCTGTGTTTTTTTAATAACGGAGGGTTCGGTCCATCCATGAATTTTAATCATTTTACACTCGGTGCTAAACAATTTAGCATGATTCTCGCGGAACTAGTTCCTTATTGAGTAGCACATAGCTGATGTTCTGAAAGGATTTGCATTAAAAAAAAAAACATTTTCTGAAATTCCATTTAGTTTATTTATTTGGACAAACAAAATACTAACTTTTGTCACTATAGTCACTAAATAAAAAACTTTACTAAACTAACTATGTTACACACTAAACCTAAAGGACAGATTAATAGGAAGCGAGGACCACTGAGCGGCCATAGACAATATTATTGCAGAGATCATAGACTAGATTCTACATGAAAATACAATTAGCTTAATAATAAAGTTTATTTTACAAAAATGTATGGAAGAAGACATGCTACGCCGACCCCAAATGAATTGGGTAACGGCAGGAGATTATAGATTTTACAGACATAAATATTGACTTGGCTACATTTATTTTGGTTAGTTAGTTATAGTAAAACTTTATTGAAAATTAAAGTTAGGTACATGTTGTTGACTGTCCCTAAAAAGGGGCATGGTTAACTGGTTTCGTTTCTACATTGATTTACTAAAGAATGTGTTTCAGCACTTTCTGATAAAGCTACAGACAGCTCCAGCAGTTTGTTTCCTATAATTATGATGTATCAACTCTGCATAAATCATAGTCAACTGCTGGGGCCTTAGTCTGCTATTGCAATAGTGTCAGAATGGTCTATCATTGATTTAATAAGGCCCCGCGCAGACGAATTACCGTTTGTACGCACGTCAAACGAGTTTCGAACGCGCTTCAATACGCCGTGGGCTAGGGGCCTTAATAAATAAATTATAGACCATTCTGACACTATTGCAATAGTGTCAGAAAGTGTAGTTATTAAATCAATGATAGACCATTCTGACACTATTGCAATAGCAGACTAAGGCCCCTGGACGTAAGTAATTTAAAGGACTGTCGGTAACAGCATCGGGAGGTGTTGAAATTGACTCTTCAAGTTTGACAAAACAGATGAAAATTAATTAGAAAATTGTCAGTCAGGAAATTATTAACTGAGATCTTGAGTCAGTCAAAACGTTGACTGATTTACATTATAATTATAACCTTAACTTTTTATTAAGAATAAGGGTCAATACATACTTGCCGACGTTGATCAGATCTTAAATTTTTAAAGTGGGTTCTTACACTATTCAAGCCACAATATTCTCTTTTCAGAAATCGTATGTCATGAACATGACAAGAGTATGTCTTTGAGACAAGGTCAGTTTATTATTCAAAGTTTCAAGAACACTTGTGACTGAAACTTGAGCCAAAGTTCTAGAAAAAAATCTAATCGTCTCAACGTTGACTTTTATCAGTATGATTTGAGCCTTATTAAAATTTTGTACAATCTGACACTCAAATGAAATGGATTAAAAAAAATGCTTTGAATCATTTATTACTGAGAAGAAAGATTCTCGGTGATAAATGAGTTCATTATTATTTTACAAGATAACAAATATTTTTCAAAAAAAAAAAACAATTAAATTGGCAATCTTTTGCTCAACAAAAGTTACAATTTGTCAAAGTTATAAATAAGTTTATTATGCAATTTTTAATCTTTAAACGATTTACAGTAATTTAGAAATTACAAAATTTTGATTTACACTAATTTAGGATTTATTGGAAAAGCACATAAACAAGTTTACATGACACTCATAAAAAACATATGTAGGTATACAACGTGTTACGAAAATGAATATTTACATATACTACGTTTCTTGGTTATTTCACTTACATTTTCCCTGGGAACCCATACAAATACACTTAGGTACACTTAAAATAATAATTACTTAAATTATT
Source organism: Eugnorisma glareosa (assembly GCA_947578425.1). Classification (NCBI taxonomy): domain Eukaryota; kingdom Metazoa; phylum Arthropoda; class Insecta; order Lepidoptera; family Noctuidae; genus Eugnorisma; species Eugnorisma glareosa. Next base: position 7,602,120 of record OX387960.1, on the reverse strand, counting down.
TTAATTTGTTAAATAATAATTTTCCAAATAATTTTAGCCTCTACTTAATTATCCAAAAGTAATTTACACTTCCAAACCATTACAATTATTTTTTAAATTCATTAGTTACTTATTTAATTTTGAAAAAGTCGCTGGGTGCTAAAAACCGTAGATAGCTAATTCAAGAACACTGGGTACCTTAAATTATTGCTAATTAAATTATTTATTTATAAATACAAATAAAATTGATATTTATTTAAATAATTTATAAAACGCATGCTTTTTACAAAGGGTTGAACTTTAAGTCGACTCAACAAAGTTTAAAATTAGTTTAAAACTTATTGTAAGTACCTAAATTAGTTTTCTTTGTCGCTAGATGCACCATCCGCGTGTTTTCTTAACGTCCAGTAATCTGTAAAAGAAGAAAAACATCAATTAGTATAAGAAACATCAACAAATCTCAGAAATTGGTTACATTTTTGTGTTAGCTTTTGCTTAGGAATTGTAAAGTTATTAAAAGCATGGTACCTAATTTTTTCATTCATCATCGTGAGGTCTAAATTAGATCTATTATAATGTGGAGTGGTAAAACTAATTATATATTTCGCTACACCATAGTTTAGCGGTGTACAGAATACACGTTATTTAGAATTTACAAATTTTCATCGATATAGTACAAACAGTTTTTTTTTATACTGAATAGGCTTGCGTTTGGCCGCAGCTCACCTGGGGCCTAAGTCTGCTATTGCAATAGTGTCAGAATGGTCTATCATTGATTTAATAAGGCCACTAGCCCACGGCGTATCGAAGCGCGTTCGAAACTCGTTTGACGTGCGTACAAAGGGTAATTCGTCTGCGCGGGGCCTTATTAAATCAATGATAGACCATTCTGACACTATTGCAATAGCAGACTAAGGCCCCTGATGTGAACCGATGATGCGGCCTAAGGTGTGCACGTTTACCTAGAAGAAACCGATTCACTCGAACTTTGAATAGATCCAGATTATAATGATCAGGGAACAGAGAAGCCAGCTGTAAATTTCACAGTCAGTGAATCTCAGAGAAAATGTCCGTGTGACATCCAGACAGATGGTCAAACGTACATGCAAAATTACTTATAAGTATTCCATCTGCGCCATCTTGAAATCCAAATAATGGCGTGATAATTCGCAGGTATTCATAAAAAATGTGCAGCAACAGGTTACAATACCACAAGGTACCGAATGGTGTCGATTTGAGGCGATATTTAAAACTCTTTTGTCTCAGAACAATAAGAACGCTTATTTGCGATATTCACGATTCTTGTGTTACGCGTATTGTTGCGTTGTTTCTGTCGGCGTTTTGTAGGTTTGTGTTGTGTCAGAATTTTGTTGGGTAAGATGAGCTTACTATTGTACGCAGTGGTAAATAAAATTAGAGATGGAGGATTGATGGAATTTTATTTATTTTATTTTTGTGTCAACTTGTATTTTTTACGAAGCTAAAATCAGGTCGCTATGGAATTCATACTTTTTTCTGATGGGTAATCATCAAGTGACCCCTCTGGGCGGAGCAGAAGGTAGTGTCAGACTTGTACTGATTAAAACCCATAGATGTTCCTTCTTTTGCCCTTTGTGTTCCGGGGCCGCGGTATCTCTTTCGAACAGGCCCGCAGCCCTCGTACAGTCCCGCAGCCCATGGAATGTATCCTTAAGTTTAGAATAATATGGCGTTGCACACAATATTTCTTCCTTTCTAAGCATCAAGTTTAAGGCTTTAGGTTGCACATTATATAAACAGCAAAGCAACCTCTTTAGAAGGCCTACTGAATAATGAAAGCTGGATCTAGTTCCAATTTTTCATTATTACTCCCTAAATGTGCAGAAAACGGTAATGTACACCGTAGTGAGGATCCTAGTAAGCATCATCAATAAAAATAAATATTAGAAATTGCTGCTACGAACTAAATTACTCAGATAACAAAGCTTCCTCGACACCAAATTGCTCCTGAATATAATTATAATAATCGTTCCACTCTTGACTCTTTAATTGAAGAAGTGTGAACTGGCCACTCAAAAAACGAAAAAGTATCTAAGAAGCAAGAAAGAGACAGCACGATTCGCAAATAAAAACCTGTTTGGTCCCACTCTGCTGTGGCTGACACCGAGATGTAGAAAAAAAAAAGTAAAATAAAAAAAAAAAATGATGGACGTATTTATTGAGCCCAGGCGGACAGCTACCTGGGTTACGCGAACCCAACTTTGTGTGTAGGGTGGCTACACCAATTATCGTCCGTTCGATTATTTTCGGTGTTTGATTTTTTTTTTGTTGACGACAATGATTTGGTAAGGTTCGTGTTATGGGTAACTATGTTTTTATGGTATTATATAAATAGTTTTTTCAATTGGTTTTATTAGCAATTTCGATTATTTTCTTATTATTATTACACGACATTTTGTTTTTGTAGTATTTCGATTATTTTTTCTCGAACAGAGTTTTATTTTTAGACAACTGTTTTCCTCAACTCTGATAACAGGTTATTTTACCGTTCTTTTCATTTTTTATGCATACATTCTTTTCACAATGGCCGCCGTGGTTTACCAGTGTTATTGTTTATGTGTTATTTTTATGGTGCCGTCGCACGATTTACATAAAAGGAAGAATTTCTATACATTCTTATGTGTGTTGTGTCTCAGGAAAAAGCGATTCATCCCATAACAGAGAGTATTTTAAAGATGGTACTTTATTTCAAACAGTGGGTTTTTGTATGGCATTTTAATGGTTTTTCATAGAAACCTGAATAAAGTATGTCTCAATTCATGGTTTACTTTTAAATTGAATCATTATTCCGCGTAGTAAGTGTCTTCGTGTAGGTTTTTGGTGATTTATGCTTGCCTTCAATTTTTAAAGTAGATAGTGATCTATGTTACTTTACTTTTAGGAATGACCATTTCTTAGTAACATCAAGTGCCTCCTACATTTTTCATTAAAATTTAAACACAGCTTGATTTGTCATACTCCTGGGTAAACGCCTTCCCTATTCCCCAATTCCTTCCAGTTCTCTTGATGGTTTGCTTCTTCTCAATTCACAAGTAATGTAAACAACGATAGTTACTTCTAGAGGTGTTATTTATTTATCCTGTCTGCACCATTAAAGTCATGTTTCTGAAGGAAACGTAATCCCAGAACCAGCAAAAACTCAGTAAAAATTATGTTGTAATAAAAAAAAAACCGCACTAATTAAAAGCCATGCAGGTAATTGGTGCAGTTTCCTGTTTCCTGCGCTCGCTGTAACAGTTAGCTTCAAGATTTTGTGTAATTGTTTATTTCTTGTATTATCACGGGAGTGCTTGTGGGGTAGACAGAGCGTCTGCGATAACCATTACAGTCAATATTTTTCATCACATAGCTGAAGGTGTAAGTGTGTAAAGTAAATAATAGATTTACATATATATCATCTACCATTAGGTGTAAAGTGAAGAACGATAAAATAGAAATAGATTTTAGATAAAGAATGATGTCCAACTGTGGGGCAGAATAGGCTAGCAAAACTAGACATTTTAGGAGAAATTATTATTTAAAAAAAAACGATTCTTATAGGAAAGTATCCCTTTAAGAATCGAATTTTGTTACCAATTCCAAAGATTTTTCTTTTTTGCATGGAACCCTAATTCTTATTCTAAAATAAAAGTAGCCTATGTTACCCCTTAGAACATCAGCTATCTGCCTGTACAATCGACCCAGCCGTTTCGGAAATTAGCCCGAACAAACAGACAGACACACAAAAATTGAAAAAAAAATGTGTTTTTGTTACAAGTACCGTATATACTTTCATATGCATTCAGTAAAAAGCTGTCATTTTGATATGTCAAACATACACAATTCAATTTTATTTATTTGTATGTAAATGTATAGATAATAAATTCTTGGAGTAAAACAAGTCCGAGCACAAAATATATTTAAGTATATAACTGCAGCCACACTAGACAAGTAAATATATTCCTATTTATTTTACCGCTCAAACATCAAGTTAAAGTCAGTGCTCAAGATCACAGACGTGTCACTATTTGTGCAAACACACTTTTGAGCAAATACTCGTCTAGGGGCTAAAGTTCTAGGCTAACAGTGCTTAAGTAAACCTAGATTGTGAGGCTGTGTCTAGCCAAAGAAGCTTTTTGTAGGTAGTAAGTTAAAACGTTTAAGTAAAATTAAATAAAGCCATGTTACTGGAAAATGAGAGTTGATAAAAATATCCACGACATTCTTGAGAGTAATTTTTGAATTTAGTTTTGTGTAAAAATCGAGTCAAATAATCGTAAGAAGAAACATGTTTATGAAAGATAGTTTAAGTCAGGCTAATCTGGTTTAAGATTAATTATAATATATAATTTAGCTTTAAATGTACTGTAAGAAGCACTATATTATTTTCAAAACAATGAAATTCAAACCCCGCTTCCTATTACATGAATCCAATACTATATAGCATATCCTACTAATTGATTAAATTAATGTAGGTATTTCTTATTATACAAGCTCAGTTTCCTATTTAAATTTCGTTTTGATTTATGATTATTTAAAGTTTAAGTTTTTATCATGGATGACTAACTAAAACCATAAGGAACCCTAAGTTAAATTAACAAACCATAAAACAAGATGCGTTCTATTAAAATAAGGATCATAAGTATCGAAGATATCAGTAAGGATCAGATAAGATAGCCTTTAAGTTAGTCATAAACTTGCGCAGGCGCATGCATGTGTTGCCAAAAGTTTCCTGGAAGTTTCCACTGTGTTTTAAAATTTGAAGTATGGCTGGTAAAGGGTCAGACATAATGTTACCTAACCAGTTATTTTCTCTAATTGTTTTCTTAATATTTATCTAATTTTAAAGATGATAGAACAGTCCAGGAAGCTTTTAAGTAGATTCTACCAAGTAATTTCTTGTTCTTCCAATATTAGAAGTTTTTAAAGGATTTCTGATGCCAAAGACGATGGTTGATAGCAATAGGCTCGCCCAAGTAGCACAAAAGTGCTTTATAACAGCATTTTCATAGAGCACCGTGGAAACATTAGCTGCATAAACTTGCTGTATAACAGCGTAGACAGCGCATCCTCTGCTGATATAACTCTAATTTGGGCACAAATTATTCAGCACATAGCTGTATAAGGATTCCAATTAACAAATAATTGAATTATATCAACATCAAATTAGCATTTATTTGTGTAACAGTCGCCCCAATAGCTGAAAATTGCCTGAATAACAAGACACGTGTTACCTATAATACAGCAAAAAAGACAAATGTGTACATTTTATATGCTTTTACACAGTAGAAAGTACACTGAGTGAAATTGTGGAATGCAATAACTTTATTATTTATTTTTCTTTAATATGAACTGTCAATTTGTTAAACATGAAGTATACGTGTTGTGTTTTGTGCAAGATCTCAAGCGCCATTTGTGAGAAAATAAATATAATTTACGGTAAGTAAAAATTTCGATTTCTTCCTATTATGTCAGAAATCTTATTGGGGAGGTAACTTTACTGTGAAATACTATACATATTTAGTTCAAAATTTTCACGCGCTCTTAAAATACCACTAAATACTAAAAATAAAAACAAAAATAAATGGTCAGTAAACAAAATAAATGTTATTGTTTTTTAGAAAGAAATTGATAATAAGCTAGTAACGTGTAAATTATTTGTGGACCAAATTAATTCCAATCGATATCTTCTAAAATGACCCAAAATAAAAAGATAAAATTTTAAAATAATTCACCGTCACGCAGCGAAAATGGCGGATAGCAAGTGAACTGTTTTAATATTAATTTAATGTTACGGTCTGTACGGGTGTTCTCATGTGGCCTGTAATTCAGAAAATAGTAAATTAGTTAAGCACTTCTGAGAAACAAATCAGCCATGGATCGATGTGAAGAGTAGTAGTGGTTCACATTTTGCGCTAGTTAACCAAAAAAAAAAAACACTTTTATGGATCCAAGCTTTTAGGGTACAGCTGTGGTTCTGCTAAAACCATTTTGTTCTCTTTTTAGTAGTAGTAGACGACAAGTACTTAATTTAAATTGTAGTTTAAATAGGTAGCTGCTATTCTAATTTAATTAAAAAGATAATATATTAACTATTTATTTATTAGATACTATTAGTTATGTCTAGTTTTTGTGGCATCAATTTCGACAAAAACTAGATAGGTAGTTTGATTAAGTGGTGATTATATTTCGTTTCTTGAATAATACTTAATTACTAATGATTTTCTTGTTTTTTTTTTTACAGAACATGCCTTCGTTCAGACTGTATAGAGGGAGGTGTTGCCACTCTGTCAGTCATTCCTGCACCTTGGGAAACTAAGCGACTTCTACAGTGGCTACCGAGAAGTACTAAATACCCCATGAAACTATGAAAATTCAACGCCTGGATCAGGGTGAGATACCCTAAAAAGTACTTTCAAAAGGAACAACATTCCGACTTATGAAGATGCTAACAGCGAACTAACTTTTGTGGAACACAGATACAGATAATCAGGAAAACGGATGTATGAACTTTCCGGTTACATACTCACATATAAAACATCTAATCTTTATTGTAAATTTCCTTCCACAACTGTGAACATAAATAAACACAGTCTTTTCAAGTAATGGTTTCATTTCATTAATAAAATCTTCCAATTACTCAGTTACACTTTTCGGTTTTCTTTGTCCAAAATAAATACCAATCACAAAAGGCCTGAAGCATGGATTTTCGAAAATGTTGACAGTTGTATGGGCCAAAACTCATTCTTGGAACTTTTAAAAATTGGCAAACTGTCGAAGTTTATATTCAATGTAATATTTTCTGGAGCCTCATCCCAATGAAGCAATTTTTTTTAAAGGAATCTATATTCTGTTGTGCGAGTATTCAGCTCATTTCGCTTTTTTTCAGAATGATGATTCAGGTTGACCCTAAAATAGTTCTGGCGTCATTAGGTAATGTATTTCACCAAAACAACAAAAATAAAATAACAGGAACAAAATCATTTATTATTTTTGCTAGGTCGTTCGAGTGTTTGTTCAATATGTTTCATATGGCCCATTTTTTGTCGACTTTCCTGTCTTTAATCATGTATATCACAATCACTCGTGTCTGAACTATCTGAATCGTTGGAACAATCTCGTTCGCATATCATAAATATTACATACGGAACCCGTCTATAACTAATGTCAAATTCGGTTGAAAAACGCGTTGTTACATCTAAATCTTTTACATTAGCTGTGTTTCGATTTATATTTTTTAAGTGGTGGAATACGCTGCAGAATTGCATTAATTTTACCGCGTATTCTACCGGTTCTTTTTGGCTTTCCATATTTCTTAAAAAATATAAAGACGTCAACAAGTTGTCAAAATAGTCTGGTGTAGAAATATTCGTTGCATGGTTACATATAATTAAATCAGCAGATTAAATGCCTACGCAAGTTCAATTATTCAGCCCACGACAAAATGGATGCCAGGTTTGCTGCTATGTACCTGCATAAAAGTTTAAAAGTACACTTTAAGTTCTGACTCGGCCTAGATAAATGCTGTTATTCGAGTGTATAGTAACCCCTGACTAATAGGGTAGAAGTTTATCTGTATGCAGCATAAAGCATTAATTCTTTATTAAATAATTTCACAAAGCAACTGTTGACGTTATAGTAGTTCTTATGTTCTCAATTTAAATGCAACTGTTTTATTGTACACGCTTGGGTTTTTATTCAGGTAACTGCATTATTTGTGTTCACAAACATGCGCTCTTGCAGCTGATAGGGTACTGCACTACTGAACGCTGAATAACAGTGATATCTGTGACGTGTTTGTGGAGTGTAATAGATTTACAGTACAGAAGACAGCGTTAAAGTGAGCTTCGATTTTTTCTAAACAGCTGTTGCAGCCCGGGTGAACTCTAATAAGGGGGTATAAATGCTTAGATTAACGCTGTGGGCGTTATGTGAACATTTATAAAGCAGTTCTGTGTTACTTGGGGCTCCTATTCATGGGACTTACACTTAACTGGCGAAGTATGGGTGTTCTATTAGGTACACCTCTACCTAACCCTTCGGGCATTGCAGTCGTGATGTTATGTGATGCCAACGATGATTCTTCAAAAAACTTTTATTTAAAAATAGTTTGCCTAACTCTTTCTGCTTAGACACTACAGGCCATCGTTGACTTAAAATCATAGACTACTTATCTTAAGTCACCCAAATGGGTGACTTTCTCAGGATTGTCGTCAGTGTTAGGAACAGAAATCAGTCACATGAATCACAGTAGCCAGTAACTCGATATCTCAATAAATTAAAAATTAAAGCATGCAAAAATAAACTACAATACAGTAATATTATCTCTGTTAGTTTCTCAAATCTAACATCATCGTTCTCATGCCCATATCCCAATTCATTTGGGGTCAGCGCAGCATGACTTCTTCTTCCACACTTCCCTTTAGTCGTCATCTCATCAGTCACCTCCTTTCTGGCCATATCATCCTGCACACAGTCCATCCATCGTTTTTATGGTCTTCCTCTACTCTTATATGTATCCACATTCATACTCAAAACTTTTCTCAAACCTGTCGTTGCACAAAGGAGAATGGGCCTCGAAGTATGGGCATCTGCCCCATCGTCCAATAGCCCTTAGATAAACATAATTCAAAAATGTAATACGAAATGTTCTTCTTAAAGAGATCTATATCCATTGCTCGTATATATATCTTAACGCTATTGGACGCTAGGGCAATTTTGCCCAATATCCTGTCCATAAAGATACGGCTGCTAAACTTAGTAACTTTTTCTCTCCTTAAGTAAGGATGATGCCAGGATTTGTATGAACTCTGGTCCCACCTTCCAATAGCTATGAGTAATATATTGTTGGATAGGTCTTTTCAAGCTGCACAAAAGTTACTATGGCGCCAAGTTTCAAATCTTAGTCCGTTCAGAGTTATGCACTATTAAACAAGTCAGTTTAACAATAGTCAAACGTAATGTTTTTCCCTAATATAATGCACTTCTTGAATTAACACTAGTTCATCATACAAGAAGTGCATTATATTAGGGAAAAACATTACGTTTGACTATTGTTAAACTGACTTGTTTAATACTGCATAACTCTGAACGGACTAAGATTTGAAACTTGGCGCCATAGTAACTTTTGTGCAGCTTGAAAATACCTATCCAACAATGTATCACACATAGCTATTGGAGGGTGGGACCAAAATTTGCATCATCCTTTACTACTACAGATCGTGCTATATTTATGGACAGTATGGATGGACACAGCTTAAGTTTCCGCGAAACGTGCCGAACACTGATCCGAACTGTTATTTGATTTTTAATTTGGGACAATTCGCTGTGTGAGCATCGAGCATGAGATTATACGAGTGTTTCTTTATGATAAGCCTTTTATAAGATCTTCAGATACGAATTTACTTTTATTAGGAAGCTGTGTGTTACTTAGTTTTATTCAAAAATCTAAGAAGTTTGATTGATAGATTTGCTAGTTATTAAAATCTCCAATATTGTATTCATTGATTGTTTTTTTTTTCACCAATTTCGTCATCTTCTTGCCCTCGCTCTATTGTACTTGGGGTTGGCGCAACATGGTTTCTTCTTCCATTCTCCGTCAGACATAACGGCATCATTTATTCCTTTCTTTTTCATATCATTCCTCACACAATCCATCTATCTTTTTCTTTTCTTTACTTTTGCTTTCCTCTTCATGTATCAACATTCATGCCCATCACTCTTATAAGGAAAATTCCGGGAGTAATTTTTAGGTGAAGCTGAGATGTAAAAATTCAAATGCAAGATGCATTATCGACGATTATTGCTTTTCTATTTGATCATTAACATGAAAAATCACAAGGAAACGTAGAATCTATAAAGCTTTTATAAATTTTCTTCAACAACTTGCCATTTTCTCGAGCTAAGCTTTTCTCTTAAGAAAACACAATAACTAGGTACATAGCCCAGTGTTATTGCGAACAGTTCCGCACAACTTGCACAAAAGTAGGTCATTTAGCTACTCATGCGCAGTAGTAACTTGACGTAAGTACCTTCTCGCGTAAGTTTTATTAACTTAGGCCCGGCCTATTACTGCTTAACGCGGGCTCGACTTGAGCTTTCGACGACTACAGCCGAAGCTTACTTTAAGTTAAGTTTAAGTTTGGAAAAAGTAATAAAACCTTCTTCAAAAATTTAAAAGTGCTCTAGTCTTTTAAAGTTCTACGAAAAAGATTTCAATCTTTTTTTTCTCTACAAATAAAACTAGTTTTGGCAAGTTTTTTAGGTTCGCAAAATTTACCACTCGAACATCTACATACGTCGGTTGTTCACCCTAGTTACCGTTAGGAGTAAGATACTCGGTTGCGAATGTTAGTAAACAAAATACAGAATACGTCGATTTGTTCGTAAAATGATTCATTTTATAACAATGTTGAAACTTTCCTGAAAAGCAAGTAGGTTGGTTAAAAAAACGAGTTTTAAATGAGGTTATGTATTTAAAAGTTGAACTTGTTTTCGGGTTTTCTGGGCGTCGTAATCGGTGGCAGTGTTTGGCAACTGTGCAATACCGATTATACGCAAGTTTTTTCCCTATAAATAATTGGAAATATTTATATATTTACGTACTTTAAGGTCAGCTATATGCAAGCTGTTCTTATTGCAAAATAAAATACCTGTTCAAATATATTATGACATTGGTATGGTAATTTGGGCAGTGTCAACATGTTTTTTTTTTTACCTTTTATTATTCAATAAAAGGTCAAAAAATAGAAATACAATACAATACCGGATAAAATATTTTTTAAGCCCCGACCAAAAAAGAGTGGTGTTAAACTGTATGTCTGTCTGTGGCTTCATAGCTCCTGAACGGATAAACCGATTTTAATTTTTTAAGTTTTTTTTTCGTCTGAAAAGTGTCATAATTGAGTGTTTCTAGCTATGTTTTAAGAAAATTTGCTAAGCCGTTTGAATCTCATCTACGGGATTATTCGGCATCCTAAACTAGAGTCACAACAAAAGGAATTACATGTTAGAGATAGGTATTTTTTTGCGTACAGTCATCTACATAATTTAAAACATGTCACACAAAATAGTCATGACTAAAATATACCAGACTAAAACGTGACTAACAGTATATAAAAGCAGGAAACACGGCATTTGGTATTAATGTCATTAAACTTAATCAGGTTTGACGACGCTTAGCCAAGTTATCATTAAAGGCAAGCTTAAATAATTGAGTATGAAATCGAACTAATTTATTTTCTCACTAGGTAATGCCCGTGGCTTTGCCCGCGTGGAGCTCGCAATTGTCCCACGGGATCGTAAGCAACATTACAACCATTCTCCTGCTCTAATCCCAAATTATTAATCCACAGATCGTACTAACCGGGTAAAAAGTATTCTATGTGGTAATCTAGGTTATTAATAACTATCTGTTTGCTAAATTTCATCCAAATTCGTTAAGTAGTTTTTGCTTGAAAGCGTAACTGACATCCTCACAAAATTTCACATTAGCAAGCGGTAAGAGTAAGATTAGAGATTAATAATTTAAGTAAGGAACCTTAGTCTACAGGAAGTCTTAAAGTTAACCTTAATTCTAACTTATCTAATCTAATTAAACTTAATTTACAAATAAACTGTCACTTACGGGATATCTTCCGTGATTGTCTATTATTTTGAGCTCCCGATAACACAACAACAACAACTTGGACACACACACTCTCACACACACACACACACTATCTCACACGCACACACACACAGACACACACACACACTTGGACTTGGATTTGCATTGGTTTGACAATCACGGAAAATATCAAGTAAGTGACAGTTTATGTGTAAGTGTTAACCGTGAAAGTTTAAAACAGTGCTTAATTTACAATTTGAAATTAGATTATAAGCTTTGTTTTATAATATGAGTCAAAATGAATAGCTTACTATTATTTTTTTATTCGAATTCTTCATACCAAAAAAGGAGCTTCCAATAAAACTTCATTAATAAAAAAGAACGGGTGAAATCCACTTCAATTAAAAGCCTTTAGAAACGCAATCAGAGATCATTGCAGACTCACTCACACCACATACTGTCTAAAATTGAGTCAAAAACAAAAAAAAGCGTGCTGCAAATAAAACAATTGATGACTACCGATGTTCTACTGTTTAGAGAGTCATAACAATTGGTTTTTATTAAACCTTCCATGGTTTAGTGTGTTTCAATAAATGGTGAAATAGGAATCAAACCATCTTGAGGTGCGTATCGTGAGGAATGAGCGAGTGAGTCACTGTCTCTAATATAAGGTCGGTGAAAATTTTGCGTCGTAAGAGAACTGAGCGTGTTATGAAATTTTCAACTTTCCGCGCAAAGTCGAACGTTGCTTATCCAACAGCCACTCAAAATCTTTAAAAATGTCGATATTTCTCCTTATATGGAAGGTCATCATCACTACTTATTATAAAACTAAGTCGCTTCCCGCTGTCTGTCCCTATGTATGCTTGTCTTTAAAATTACGCAACGGATTTTGATGCGGTTTTTAATAGATAGAGTGATTCAAGAGGAAGGTTTATATGTATCACATTGCACCCGTGCGGAGCCAGCGCGGGTCGCTAGTCTACCATATAAAATGAAATATGGATTTAGAATAATGTGTAGTGTGCAGATCAGACCCACCAAATTAACTGAGAAATTGGCGGCCAGCCATTGTCACTAAAAGACTTACGAATTCGGGCTCTTTTACGGTAAATCATTATTTTATGAGTTTGCAATAAAATGGAAGAAAAACAAACAGCAGTTTGTCATCCGTGTGTTCCTTTCCTTTTGTCTAGCAAAATATGGATCTTAGTATAGATCTTAGTTAGCTGCACCTGTCTCCTTTTATGAGGTTTCGTAATTAACTTCAGAGAAGAGTCTGGGACGACATTATGCTTCAAAATGCAATAAAGAAGAAAAAATTACGTCTTTAAGTGTCCGTCTGACTGTCACAGATGATATTTCCCGAAACAGTTTTTCACTCAGTCTTTCGTTTCTCAAAACATAGATTTTTGGAGAACAGCATTTAATTTAAACGCACCAATAAAGCGTTTAAATTAAATGCTGTTCTCCAAAAACCTATGTTTTTATTAAAGAAGACATGATTATTTTTACCTCACAGCGCTGTAGTCTGACAAGATACTGGCCACACCATAATCTCAAACATGATCCGAAGTAACCGAGGAGAATCAGTTTAACTAGATGAGATGGTGTGACCGTGAGCAAGACTAATGTGGAATGTCAGGATCCGTGCCTTCCTTCGGGAGAGAAATGGATTCCGCTGGGATGTCTAAAACACGAACGTATGGGGAGCTGAATGTTACTTTGTATACCTAGGGCTATGAGGAAGTAAGAATTAAGGAGAACTAGCCTTTGCTCCTGGCTACGCCCGTGTTGCAATAATAGTCCGCTTTTTTCAGGAAATTTTCAGTGTTTTTATTGGACGCCTATGTATATTAAACTTAGTATCGAAGCTTGTTTGAAATACATAGAAGAAAGAATATTTGGCTTTAGTGCCTATTCTTTACAAAGTCCAAACAGTGTATTTTAAATCAACAAACGCCATACAGACGTGCGCCCACGCATTTATAAACAGCCCAATAAAAGAACATTCAATATTAATTCTACTATTCTGTATCCCGAATTGAATCTACAATCATTTATTCAAATAAACCATGAAATGCCATCCATATGATTTTGTACACACGGCTACACATCAAGCATTTCCAGTTTATGCTGATCTCACATTGAATAGGATTTCCGTACAGTGCGAGGTCAGCTTTTACTACTAGCTTTTGATCGTTGCGGTGGGGAAATGTCTCTTGGAAACGTACTTCCCGGATAAAGGTTATCCTATATCCTACCTTAGCTAGGCTCTGGTCTGCCTGTGTCCCAATTCATCATCATCATCGGAATCCGTTCAGCCGTCAATGTATGAAGAAGAGGTAAGACAGACAAACTGTCAGAGTTACTTACGCATTTATGATATTACTAGATGCCCCAACAGACGTCCTATTCTAATATTTCTGGTCACTGGGTGTCGAGAAAAGAAAAGAAAAAGTATTTATTAGACTAAAACAGGACAATACAAAAAATGGTTGACATAACATTAAAACAAAATTATAGAAGACCTATCGAAGCCAACTTTAGCTAAGAAACATCCAGGTGACCCCATAAGTTCGGCGGCGGCGACCTCTCGCGTCCGGCCCTGGTTCAATCCATGGTCCGGAGTGAGAGGGAATGGGACGCCGTCACCTCCTTCTGCGAAGCAGTCATGCTAGCGAAGGAGATGGCGGGACGTGAGAGGGAGAGAGCCTCACGTCTCAGCCGCCGCGGGAGACGCACCGGGCGTCAGGGGCCACGTGGCCCCCGGCCACCGTAGGCGCGGTCCTGTGGACGGTGAGCTATGGGCTAGCTCGCCGTCCGTCCGTCTTATGACGACAGGTCGTGTCGACGGCGCGTTCGTGTTCCACGCCCGCCTCAAAGAGAGTCAGCAAACAGGAAGGGGTCCGTAAGGACCGACGCCTGCCAGGGTTGCGGGAATGTTCGAAAGAGATACCGCGGCCCTGGAACACAAAGGGCAAAGGAAGGAACATGGATGGGTTTTAGTCAGTAAAAGTCTGACACTCCCTCCTGCTCAGCCCAGAGCGGGAGGGGTTATTTGATGATTTCCCATCGGTAAAAAAAAAAAAAGGTGACCCTATAAGTAAAATAAAAACCCGGCCAAGTGCGATTTGGACTCGAGAACGAAGGGTCCATCCTCTGTGAACAGTGGTCACAGATCTGTCAGTGGAACAGAGAGTCTCAGAAATAGGATTCCGTTTTTACCCCGGTACGGAACTCTAAAAATAATCAAAATTGGTCAGGCCATTTAGGATGAGGAGGAGAATGACGAACTCAAACACCCGAATTAAAATTATGGATGCATAATTTATGTAAGTAGGTGTAGAGGGTGTTTTCTCAACGAATGCGGAGTTATTGTATGTTATCGGATAAACGTGAACAAGGAAACCGACAGTTATCAGGGCACGAGCGGGTATTGAACCCCGATACCTTTCACCGGCCCGCGTTACATGCACAAGAGGTCACAACGATACGCCCTTTAGATATTTTATCAGTTCAGTAATTTTGTTTTTTTTTTTTCCTTTAATACGTATTTTTTTCTTCTAGGGCTCAAAATTGTTTCGTGACAAGAATTTGTGTGGTATACTACAACTAAAAATGGTAAAATAAAAAACAAGTCGGTGGCAAAAACAAAGTCTTCGACTTCTGAAATTAAAGTTATTTTAGACTTTTTTAGTATCTTTTTGGAAGTCGGTTTTTTTTTGCAGAAAGTTTTTGTCAATGTATTTACTTATTTGGTTGGGATGGAGATAACTTAAAAGAGCTTTTAAAACCTTTGTTAAATTAACTATTTTCCTGAAGGGTTGAACAAAGGTGTTCTTTTAGTACTCACACACCAATTTCGCCAGTTATCTGTGAGTCCCATGTGATAGCAGGGCGAACGTATTGACATTGAACATCAAAATGCAACTGGTGGAAAAGCCAGTATCATTTTGCACAACATGTTGCATTGGAAGAAAATCTTACTATCTATAATAGATAGTAAGAAGTATAGATTCTATATAGACAACTGTTACACACTAGCATATGCCCGCGGCTTCGGCCACGCTGAGTTCGGTAATTAGACCCACGGGATCGCACTACCGGGATAAAATTTATCCTATGTTAGCACATAGGATAAATTTCCAGGTTATAAACTATCTGCGTGACAGAGTACCAAACATTCAGACATCCATACATCCTCACAAAGGTCCAGGAGTGTAATCTCATGTGTGATAATTATTTATTGTCAACTATGTACATTATATACAGACTAAAAATAGAACTAAAATAGTGCTAAAAAGAAGACTAAAAGCAACATATTATATACAACGACGACAATAGGACACTTAGGCGTCAAAGTACACCTCCCTATCGCTGCCATCCGGAAACGTGCCCAGAAGACTGGCAGCATTGCCACGTTGAATGGCAATGCTAATTCTTTGACCAAAGAAAGAGCCAGCCCTCTGGTCACTGAAGTGTTATGTTAAAAAATTGTACCAACAATAAAAAAACCCTGTAGGCATATAAAAGTGTATTATATCGCTGTCCAAATAAAGATCATAATTCAATACAAGTTTTTACACGACTGCCCAAAAAAAAGTTTTATTCTCTTCACATAGTGATATTGTATTTATATCATGTATGTATATCATCATCCTTATTAATTTATACAGTATTGTAAATGGAGTTCACGTCTCAGCCAGTTACTAGACCATAATCGATACTATAATAATAACCATTTTGCCTACATTATCGATATGCAAAAAATTAAAAACTGATACGCTCATTTTAGTTGCAATAACTTTTTTCATGTTATAACTTTTTTGTTGAAGTCTTTAAACAAAATTAGCTTTGAATTATTCGCTTTGAATTTTGTCTTTATCTTTAAATCAATCTTGGAGCTGGGGAAGGAGCTTTTGGGTAACTTTTAAGTTTGTAAATTAACTCTATTATGGCTCTAACTTTAGAGTCTTACTTTGTAATTAGTGATATAATGAGTAAAATAAATAAGCAGTAGTAGTAGTGTGAGGTATAAGTTAAATTTCATATAACAGCCACTAGCTATGACTCTTACAGGAACTTGGGGCCCCCTTGGATTTTTGGGCCCTAGGAACTTGCCCAGAAAGCCTAATGGGAAAGATGGCCCGGATAATATGTCACAAATGTCTTTTACGCAAAGTAAAGCCTTCCTGTGTTAAAAGTTAAGAACCCACGTGTTACGATCTTAAATCAGGGCTGTACCTAATCACTAGGCCACCTCTGCAGATGCGACTGGATCCACAAAGTTCTGTCGTGTCACCTCGAGTCGCATGTCTAAACTTATTTAAATATTAAGCAGTAAAAGGTAGGTAGTATCACGCTATGTCCCGTGTGGGGTAATCACATGCAAAAGTGTCAGTCAACGTGATGTGTTCAGCTTTTTTGTGGTCAGGAAATCGGGAGTCATGAGTCTGATTATAAAGTCTGAATGAGGTAACGGGATTTAATTTGGTGGACATTTAAATGATTTATGTACATAATTTGATGATATTTGGTTGTGAAATATATTCAATTTTAGCTATTTTAAGTTTTGGCAACCAAAATAACAAAAGCACAATGTATTAAATCGTTTGGGAACCTAGGTTAGAAAAGCAGGTTTTTCCAGAAAAACAAACAGCAGGACTGTTTGTTTTTTTTTTTTTTGTTGGAAAACCTGTTTGCAATCATCAATCATCGTCATCATATGGCTAACTTTTTTCTACCTTTTTTGGGGATGGTTTAGTACCAGTACATACCTAACTGAATTTTACATACAACGACTACTTTCCAGGCTTCTAATTCCCAGTTACTCTGAAACAAGATATCCCTTAGAAAGACTGGTTGGCAAACTTTCTGATTTCCACCCCGAGACCGAGACTCAACAGCTTGTGATTTTCCAAGGCATAAATATAGAATGCTTCTCCCGTGTGGAGTTCGGTTATTGACCCACGGAATCGTATTGGCGGGATAAAAAGTATCCTAAGTGTTGATCGAAGTTATAAACCATTGTGTGCCAAATTTCATCGAAATCCGTTTAATAGTTTTTGCGTAAAAGATTAACAAACATCTACCATTCCTCACAAACTTTCGTATTTATAATATTAGTGGGATAAGATTTAACCGATTATAGTAAAGTGTAAAATGTGTGCCTAACCTAACCTGCCGACTCCACATCAGCATTAAGCTTACGATGACATAATACACGACAAACCGGTTCATTGCACTTCTAAATCGATCACGTGACCTGTCTGTCTATTATAACAGTGCAATGTATAAGTAGTAGCTATACAGCTAGACTTCAAACTTCAATATTTTGCATCTAGCCTGCACTAGATTGTAGTCAGTTTTGAACTTTGACTCTTTTGAATAAGATGCCAATTCGTTAGGCGAGGATGTCTAGATGATCTAGACAGCTAGATTTTTATGGACTGCTATGAGAATTTTAGATCGTTTTAATCGGTGATGCAATATACAAAACTGCTTTTATACTGCAGTAGAATACTTTATTCAAAGCTGGAACTAGGTTCAGGAAAGCCTGTAAAATTAACATAATCTTCTAAGAACACAACTTCAGATTTAGCTCCACTAAAATTAAAACAGAAGCTATGAAAGAGGTGCTTAATCTCACACTTTTAGCTATGGTTGATCTTCTAGCTAGACCAAATTCAATTGGATTTACTTGGTGATATACATAGAAAGCTTCTATGTTAGGGACATCTTCGACTGTCTTTTTCGTTGTTGCAGATCAGCAATCTATGGACTTGATAAGAGGACCATCAAACTGAACCACTTCATTAATTCCCACTTTCTCGTCCGAATTTTTTCAAGTCTACGATATAGCTCCCTGTACCACAGCCTTAAATGTGACCACATATTTCTGATACAAGCTGTATATTGAAGATAATTCAATCGACAGTTCAGTCCATTGACATCGAACGTTCAAAAAATGCGGGTGTATCCAATTCCAGACACTTCGGTTAATAATGGTTCCCCAAAGAATAATAGTACAGTCAAGTGCTCCCATAGGGCACGGTTGGTTGCGTAGGGAAACCGTCACGGTGTGCCTGTTCTGGTTGAAGAAACCACAGAATTTTAATGCTTCATTCCTATTATTGAGTATGAGAAGCTTTTTGAAATTTAACGGTCAGGGAAGGCAGGAATGGACGCCATTGGCTGGTTTTGGAGGCAGTAATGAATGCAGCAAGCTGATTGGCTCAACGGTCGTAGGAGTATTTCATTAGATTTGAAAGTAGTTAGATACTCATGTGAAGGTCAGCCATGGTTAAGTTGAAATTAGTTGAGAAATTAAAATGATATGGGGAAGTGACTGAGATTAGAGCTTCGAAGTATTAAGAAAGCTACACAATAAGTTGATTGTTTGTAACGACTTTTTTGATGTAGCATTTTGAAGGCAAAACATTTTTAGTGATCATGCAACGATGGCAGGTCCTATGTTCTTGTCAGCTATTGCCTGCTATTCTCATCCCTTCGAATGAAACTATGTTAATTATGTCAACAATATCTGCGTTGAGAACAGCACCTGCTGCCTTTGAAAAATCACAAACCTTAGAAATTCGGGACAGACAAAAGAATTACAAAAATTCGATTGATTCGATCGAAATTTCCGACATGGTACCTTGTTCAAGTCTCCAAAATGTCCATAGTCTATCATTTGTATCAAACGCCGACATCCACTTCCTGATATTGTTCTATTGTTCCCAGATCAAATATTTCTCGAATAGTTTTTGTATTTTGTGAACTGATAGGAGCCGCTTCCTTTTGATTCTATAAGGAAAATACTGTCGTGTTTTTTTAGACAAAGTTTGATTTCAACCTAAATGAAATAAGGATAAAGATGTTCCTTTCTAAGGTCGTTTTAACTGGCCGTATCTGAGATTCTCACGGCAACGGCTTAAGACTAAGCAAGCTGAAGTGGCAATAGACCGACTTTATTAGCCGTAGAACCGATGCCCGTTGAAGTAGACATAAGTGGCGACCACGAATCGGCAAACGTAAGGTGGGACGCCCTCAGGCTAGGTGGAGAAACGAACTTCGTAGGTTAGCAGGCTGGTAGCAGCTGGATGAATGCGATTGGAAAAGAGTTGAAAAATGAACTGCCGTTGTGCTATGGCCGGATCATTATGAGGACAATCAATATCGGTCTTTAGAAATAAATAACCATTTACTTGATCGAATGCCTTTCTACAAAACTGTTATTAAACTAACTATTTTTTTTATTTTGTTAACTCTAAGAAATCGTTCTTAATCCAACATATTAATCTCCTCGATTATCGTTAAACTCATATTCAATCGTTAAAGCAAAGAAATTCCTCAAACATTAATATTATCGATGACAAAATCGATGATCTAATGAAAGTTACCTTTTTTGCCCATGAGTCAGAGATGAGGTTTGAACTTGTTCCAACAAGCGTCCGACCAAATGATTCCGTTGTCGAAGAGCTATTGACGGCGAAATGAGATAGCGAAGAGACTAATGAATTTTTTAACGATTTCAAACCATAGGATATCACTGATGAAAGCGCAAAAGATAATAAAGGCAGCCTTAATATCTTTGAAACACTTTAAAGCGATAGGGACAATAAAAGCAACGTATGTGGATTATTTGTAGAAACTTTACTCATTACAACTTCTATTTACTCTATCTATAATTTTGGATCACAGGTATTCCAGAGCTTCATAATAGGTTGGTTTGAAATAATTCCACCCATGGGAAACCGCTGACTTATACCGTTATATAACAAGGCAACAGAACATTTAGATTCAATATATTTTTGGAGCACTTGAGTTTATTCAGTTAAGGGTTGGTTAAAGTAACTTGAGCTTTTTGATTTGGTAATTGTTGACATAAACCTGGCTAGAAAAAATAGTTTAATCATGATACCAATAACAGTGATCCTAAAATACTCCGAGTCACTTATTTCACTACATCAACAAGAACGGTAATATCAAACAAGATGGTGTGACATTAAGCCGTACCTCTTGCAATTGGCAAGTAACAACCGATTGAGGTCAAGAAGCAGACACACCCAGTGCACGTCACATGTTTATTTGCTTTGGCCATAACTGTACAGGACATGTACTGATAAGTGTTGCAGAAGTTACACTAGTTACTGAGTATAAGTTTACACAAGTAAATGGTATGGGTGAGAAGAAAATGTGGTAAGCTAAGGCAAACAAACAAGATGAAAATAGGCTGTGAGATAAAAACTTGGTTATGACAGTGTTTGAGAATCTCATACTCATCGATGGTCCTTGAATTAACAATGTCTTTGTTGTCCCAGGAGAACATACAATTTGTGGAATTGTTCCTTAAAGCTTTATGTTCACTATGACTTTGCCTTTCTTCGCCATTGCTTGAGCTTTCCTAGGCTTCCTGCCGTGTATGAGTCGTATCCAATGGTACTTTTACACCTTCCTCTTTAGTGGTTTAACCTACTATGGAATTTATCAATGGTAAATATTTACTTTTTTTCTATAAAAATTGACTTATTCCGTTTTATCTGTTCAGTATTTAGGTTAGCTGATCAGTCATTTTCGTATCTATCTGATGTTTGTTGTGTGTGCAGCTTTGCTTTTTAGTTTTTATTTGTTGTTTGAGTTTTTTAAGCGACAGGGCATAACTTTTATAAACTGAGTTAGGAATTTCTCTTGCGTCTCTGAAACTCTAGTATGTCTTCTTAATTTTATTAGCATTTACACATAAACTGTCACTTACGGGATATCTTCAGTGATTGTCTATTATTTTGAGCTCCCGATATTTCGACGCTGTTGCAAGCGCCATGATCGCAGGTTGATATCGGGAGCTCTAAATAATAGACAATCACGGAAGATGTCCCGTAAGTGACAGTTTATGTGTGAGTGTAAACCGTGAAAGTTTAAAACAGTGTTTATTAGCATTTACTTGGCTTACTGATAATTCGTCTTTGTCAAAAGTAGAAGGTTCATGGATTAATCCTTGTCTTCATCTAACTGTACTAACTTTTACTTTTTTTTGCTAATAGCATCTCGCAGTTCAGCCTTTGAGGCTGGCTACTGCTTAACCGGTCTAATCATGTGGATGCCTTGAATTTAAGGCCTCCAGCCAGGGTACTAACTTTTGGTTTAGATTCTCTTTTGTTTTATAAGCCCCATTACAATACGTTCGACAATCTCAGTCACTTTATGATCATTTTATTACCCCCCAGCTTCATTGATATGGTAAATAAAAACTTCAATGTCGAATGGTTTAGATGTAAGCGAGTGATAAACAAGCCGTTCTAGGAACCTAGACATTTGCATGACTTGAGTCTACACGAAGCGTCTATTGTCGCCTGAAATAGCTAGATAAAGATAGGTAGTAAAGTTTTAAACAGGCAGTGACTGTACAGGTTTTGCATCCTCTGCAGTCAACATAAACGAAATAATTAGAGGGCAGACTGTCTCGACAAAGTAGACAAAAATTTTGTATTAAAAAAAGCCAATGATGATGCTGTCGACCAACTGAAAATGGAAGCAGGTATTATAGAAGCATGAAACAATAACGTGCTACGGAAATATTGTAATTGATAGGTTCTAATAGGTCAATATGGTCCAACAAATGAAACATTATCCAGAGATGAATGTAAAACACTCAGTGACTAGAGCAATGCAGATGACACTGAATTAAAAAAAAAAACTTAAAAGACAAGGCCATTAATTTAACTAAAGTTTTTAAGAAAGATAATTCTAAAATGATCGATGGACCATAAAGAAACAACACACGTGTTTATTTAAGCAGCTGCCACTTGAAACTTAAGATCCTTCTTACGAACAAAAAAGTTCAATTATCTTTGGTAACTCATAGGATAGTCCATGGGTCATTGACATGATGTTGTAAGAAAGTCTGTTCAAATTGTTGGGCACTCCTCCTACATTTTTTTTAATAGGCTCTGCCTTGTCTCAGTCTTTTTTTTTGCTTGAAAGTAATTGATGTTACTTGTAATTATGTTTTTCAACGAAAAACACGTTTTTCATTTTCGTCCATGGGTTCTCTATAACTTATCTTTGTCTTATTTCAGAACTACTGCGCTAGAGTTGGTTGCGTGGTAATTTATCGTTTATCACCGACCACAATAGTTATTCTAAAGTCAATAAGTTATGATTTGATGTTCCATAATATTAAACACTTTGTTGTTGCAGTGACCAGCATATAAACCAAATAAAAAGACTCTGGGCAGGATTCAAAATCATAATAAGCTTCAAATGATCCCTAATTTTCAATATTTCAAGTACTTACTAAATTATCATCAACAACAAAATTAAGTACAGCTCAAAAGCTCCCATAAGCCTCTTATTATAGCTTACTATAAAGCCCAAATTAGTCCAACAAAACTTTTATTGTAACAAAAAATAATTTTGTCTGATGGTACCACGAGTGAAACAAAAAATATTGTGCCTTAGATGACGTAACGGGTTAATGACCTCGGACACCATGGGCTGCTCGAATACCATGACTCGAATTTCTGATCATTGTATGGAGAGAGATATGTTTTGATCAGCAAAGCAGTTCATAGACCCATGAATGAAAAAAGTGGTTACGCAACTTTTCGATCTATCATAAAAAAATGGCGAAAGAATGATCTAATGTGAAAGAGGCGTGGAACATTAGGAGAGACTTTGCCCAGGCGTGGGATAATGTAAGAAAAGTGGGATAATAAAGTAAGTTTAAAATAAACATTCTTGAAAGGGATTGTAGTACTCGTATAAAAGCTATAAAGTGCACTCTTTGCATAGAACACAAAATATGGTACCAATACTACCAATATATTTTGTGATTACTGTAGTATGTTTGGTGTTGATATTATGGATCCAGGAAGATGTTTTTGTATGTGACTTGTGTGTATAATATTACTAGCGACCGGCCCCGACTTCGCACGGGTGCTATATAATACATATAAACCTTCCTCTTGAATCACTCGATTTATTAAAAAAAACCGCATCAAAATCCGTTGCGTAGTTTTAAAGATCTAAGCATACATAAGAACAGACAGCGGGAAGTGACTTTGTTTTATACTATGTAGTGATAGTGAAGTCACCATACATTTTTGAAAGCCTTGGGGTTCCCAATTTCTCCGGTCCCTTTCTTAGCCATAAGAATTCGAAAGCATAATTTAGTATAAATGGTACTAATCGGACACTCGGCTCGGTGGAACGACGATCTTCGCAGGGTGGCTGGTAGCAACTGGATGGAATTGCTGAGAATCGAGTTGAGGGGCGTGCAATTGAGCAGGTCCATGTCCAGCAGTGGACTGCTGTAGGCTGAAGATGATGATGAGACACTTATTAAACATTTCTTAACATTAGTTAATTTTGTGTCGTCATCAATATCATCATCAGGCTTTAACAGACACAGTTTAAGAAGTATGGCAGTCCCTAGAAAGTTAAAACCAAAGCCAGAAAAAAAATCTCTTAGACTTTCTAATTTGAAACTTTGAACCGGAAGGCGGGTCGTGATTCGTTCTAATAGTCCCTTGGAATACCCCGGAAGAGGCGAAGCGTGACGATTTTTTCAAGTAACTTTAATGTCTTCAACTTTCATTTAAAGTCCAAGTATGTACTTGTATACGGGTATTTTTAGCTTCGAAGCATTTTGGACTAAAAGCCAACCCTACGAATGCTGATGGATCAATTTAATCTGAAGTAATCTGAATCAGAATTAAAAATGCATAGTAGTACGTTTTTAGATGACCATCTTCATGAATGATGTCCATTTTGCAAAGTTAGTGGGCAAATGAGGAAATACATACTTGTTTATCTTTCAGGATTTTATTGCTGACAAGAAATGGATATGAACGCAAATAGAAACTCAATTTGGATCAAAGTGGATCACTAATAAATAAAGACGCAGAAGCTGAGCAAATGAAACATTAAATCGACTGTCATGCAATTTACAGCAGTCGATTGGATTTTCGGAAAGATAACGATTGTCCCCAAAGAAGGATCGTTGAAAAAGGTTTTTGAGACAATTGAAGACATTTTAAACCGTATTCATGTTTATTTAATGTTGTTTCTTACATCAATACTATAAATGGCAACATTATAACCTAATAATAACGTAATAATCTGCTATACGACTTATGAAATTGTAGAATACACACCCACCATCGTTGTTTAAAGCCGGTTATAACTCTGAGTCATATCATAATCATGTACTAAAATCCTTTTTTGTTTGTACTTTTGTCTAACTAGTTTTCTGTTAATATGGTATGCCATTTTGACGTAATGTTAATTTCTTTTGTTATTACCTTATGCTTCATCACTTCATCAGTATACGCCGGGCAAATGTGATAGCTTCTGAAATTCTTCATTTATGTCGTTGCTCATTCATTTTAAGACAACTTGTGTTTTTTCTTCATCTTGCTTTTAAGGTCCAATTTAGTCTAGTTGCGCCTTAATTGGATTTTATGCCTTTTCAATAGTAATTATTGTGTTGGGGTTATCGCCTATAGAAATACATAGCTTCACTGCATCTATAAAATTTACTGAAAAGTTCTAACTCATTTGAAGATCATAAAATAAGCTGGTGCTGTTTTGTCTATAACAGCACTAGCTAGTGTTTTAACATTCCTAACTTGTAAGTTTCCTTATTCGTGGTTTTCTTTTCTGTGTAATTTAACCCTATCTTAATTTGACTAGTTTGATGGTTGAGTAGTGGAGGAATATGTTAATAAAAACCTCACGTGTTACCAAAGATAAGTGTGGTATATTTGTTAGTCACGTGGGTCGTGACGTGTTTTGATTAAGGTGATCTGTTTAAACCCACACGGTACATTTTTTTTAGTTTTTTTTTTTATCATTCTCATTTTCTCATTTATTTATTCCCTTTTCTATTTTTTCACTTTGTCATGTTTAGATTTAATATTATCTGATGTACAGATTTAATTAATATTATTAAAGATGTTTGGTTGAGTAGATGTAGCAGTAGCATCAACAGAACAACAGAGGGTATTGACCCCGTTGGGTCTCTTAAAGAGTATCCGTATTGGGTTTAAAGATCAAATTCTGTTTTCATGCAGTTATGTAATGTGGAGATAGATTATTTTCGTTTAAGAAGTAATTTCTGGTACAGTTATTTCCTACGGAATGTATAAGGACATGTTTGTCATACATAATACTACTAGGCTACTGAATAATTATACCAGTACAGAATGCAGTTTAAAGGTCAAAGTGACACAACGTTAAATGTGACATTCAAGTTTGGGCAAGTTACTTTGTGAAAGTGGACACGCTGCATTTTATGGTGATAAATTACTTTCACTGTACAATAACTTGGTAAAAAACAAAGATACTGAAAATGATAAAGCAGAAGTTTTTAATATTGAGGCAATATTAATAGAAAACACAGTATTCACGAATGAAAAATACACTTAGACTGTAGTTGGAAAATGTATTCTGGCGCAAAGCCAAGATTACATTAAAGTGTAAAGCAGACCAACAGAATAACTGCGGAATTTATTAATATTACCACAGGCGTAATGCTGAAGCCGGTAAAATAATCAACAGCTATCATTATTGATTCAAGTTATTTGAACAATTCCTAAGATAACACAAAGCTGGCCCATATTTCACAATTATGATTCTCAGTGCAAACATGGCCCCATAAAATAAAAATGCAGTGATCAGTCCCCGGCTGGTGCATTATGCAAGACGATGCCTGAATACGAAATGAGCTGCGCAAGATTGACAAGGGATTATAAATAACGAAGTGAAAAATTGCCTCAATTGTTGCCTCTGTACAATTTAAGTTTACAGTAGTTTTTAAAACAATAGTGTGTACTGACCTGTCATTTGCAGCTGTCTTCTGGACGCGGGGGTGCGGGGTGTACGCGGGGTGCGTGCGGCCCGGGGTGTTCTAGGGGTGCGCGGGGTCCGGGGCGAGCTCGTAGAACTACCAGCACTCCTTCTTGATGGAGACCCCAAGACCCTCAGGTCAGTGGTATTCCCAACACACGCCAGCGCTTCCGTAGCCATCCTCACAGGACTTTCAGCATTCTCTTTATCCTCCTCGCAAAATTTGACTGGAGAGTCCATTTTCGCAGATTTGTACGTACATTCTGTCTCAATGTCGAAATTGAAGCGTCTGATGAAGCGTTTCCTCTCTCTGGCGTACTGCTCGGCCATTAGCCGCCTCGTCTCGTCCCTGTCCGGCGCGCCAAACAAGCACTTGCAGCTTCCGCGCCTTCTTCTCGGAGTATTCGACGTCCTGAGCGCCATTCCCGCTGACATCTCGAACCTCCTCTGCTTAGGTGTACGTCCTCCGGCTGCCATAACCGTATCGCGCGTCAGGTGAGCACTGACTGGTTACCGAGAAACATCTGACTAATCTCCCGAGAGAAAACAGCTGTCCGCAGGTAGCGTGCGAGAGGGAGTATATGCGCGCCGGCGAGTTAGAGCGGGCGAGGATCGCACCTGGCGGATGGGGACGCGCCAATTCTAACCTAAAGGCGCGGCGTGGCCGGCGTGTGCGCGCGCGCTCTTCCCGAGTACGACTGACGCTCGGTGTTTTCCCGCGCATCGCCGCGTGCGCCGATTTTGGCAGTCACTTGGCGCGCAAACCTTAACAATGGAAGCAAGGACGCTTTTTGTATAGGGATACAGGTGGGCTCTTCAAGGGGAAGAAAAGAATAACCTATACAACCAAATATTTTAATTCGCCATTGAATTATGGTCATTTTAGGAGAAGGTGCGAAGTTTCCCGCGCGATTTATTTATAGAAATGTGTGACGTGCTTATCTCTGTCTTGGTGAGATAAAGTGGACATTAGCACAAATAATATTTTTTGATAATTACGGTCTGGTGTAATGGGTTAAGTATTTAACAGGTCTTAGTTCAAATTCAAGGTCGATTTTTTATAAAATGGTGGCGGCTATTTGCGGTTGGTTTAGCCTCGTCGACCGGCAGGTTGTACTAAAATGCACAGGTAAAATCGATTCTTGTTATGTGCATTTTAACGTTCACATTTCGTGTCAAATATTATGGACGTTAATTGGGTATTTTATTGCACTGGAGTTTGATCAAATGTCAATAAAATTAATGTGTTTCGGCGCATGTTACAATGTCGGCGTCGACACAAAATGTCAATAACACAACTGTTTTAATTAGGTGTTTACATAATTTCAAATAATTGTTATTTAATACTGACTCGTCGGTCTAGTGGTCGTAAGCGCTATTGTTGAGTGGTTTCGATTCCCAGGTTGTGCAAAGTGTTATTGGACTTCTCTTACGGGAATCTCTTTATTTGTACCAGGTTGATGGGAATATCTATCTATCAACATATCAGTAGGAAAACTGACATACAGACAATCAAGAGATTAAATTATGGCATGACAATACTGCCTTGGCCTTGACTTCAAGTAGGTAGGTATGTAGTTCAGGAGCCATAACCGCCGCAAGGCCAAATCGTCACAAGAATTTCGAAAATACCTGCCAAAAATAACCCATTATTTATTTTATGTTAGTACATAACTGGTGTCTGCTGTAAGACTTGCTGCGCCGACCCCAAAGTTTGTGAGTTTGTGAGGTTGTAGGGGGTAATCTCTGGATCCACTGAACTGATTTTGAAAATTCTTTCATTATTAGGAAGCTACATTATCCCCGAGTGCCATATGCTATATAACAACGTGCCCGTGGGATAATTTCCGACCAAAACGTGAGCGAAGCCGCGGGCAACAGCTAGTTTGGAATAAGCGCGGGAGAATGATAATGATGAGTAAGGAACTGGCGAAATATGTGTGTAACTATTAGTTACACCTCTGCCTACCTCTTGATCCCTCAAGATAATTTCTTTAAAAAAAAAACCATAGGTACATTTTTTTTTCTTTCGGATGGGAAACCATCAAATAACTCCTCCCGCTCTGGGCTGAGCAGACGGGAGTGTCAGACTTTTACTGACTAAAACCCATCCATGTTCCTTCTTTTGCCCTTTGTGTTCCAGGGCCGCGGTATCTCTTTCGAACAGTCCCGCAACCCTGGCAGGCATCGGTCCTTTCGGACCCCTTCCCGTTTGCTGACATCTCTTTGAGGCGCGCGTGGAACACGAACGCGCCGTCGACACGGCCTGTCGTCATAAGACGGACGGACGGCGAGCTAGCCCATAGCTCACCGTCCACAGGCCCGCGAACAGCCATACATAAGATATCATTTACATGAAAAAAACCTTAAGAATCATCCGTAAAGCTACTGGTACTACTGAAATCTTCATCAAGGCCGGAACAACTTCTGAAGAAACCGAACTTACCGAAGCTAGCAATTTTATTTATCACCCATTGTATGCAGCAGAATATACTGTGGGACATAAAAACACAAAATCACAGGCTTGCGTTAATACAAGTAGTGATTTTCGACAGTCATGGGTGTCTGAAAAGGTAGCTTTAATGTTCAGAGTAAAGCCTTCAATAAGCTAGTGCAGCGAATGGTGTCGGGTGGTAAGATAATTCTGAGGACTTTGTGTGGTAACAATATTATGTTATTCTTAACTATCTATATATTGAAAAAAAGTTATCAAATGATGATACCAGAAATCTCATCTCATCTACTTAGCCTTTTTTCAATTATGTTCGGATCGGCTTCCAGTCTAACCGGTGCAGCTGAATACCAGTACTTAACATGGAATGCCTGCCTATCTGACCTCCACAACCCAGTTAGTACCTGTTGGGTAACCATACCCCTTAGTAAGACTGGTTGTGAGAAAGATCTATAAATGACATCGGATATAGACTCAGTTTCTTGGATGTTATAGTTCAACATATAAACCAATGAACACACGCGGAAGCGCAGACAGCCAATAGGCGGGAAAATGATAAAAAGCATGATGAGAATAGACAAATGTGTAGGCTTGCTAATATAAGGTCCCTAAACCTCTAAATGTCAACATCTCTAGTCCAATTTCTAAATAAAGAAGCTCGCACCCAGTTAGTACTTACCTAATTAAAGCAAACTTTAGTATGACCTCGCAATTCTCCCTCCAAATGAAGACGGTATGTTTTCCCGACTACCTTAAATTCTAACGAACTTTATTTATGAGTCAGCTCCTAAACAAGGCCTTTTAACGAACATTTTTGTACAAATACAGACTTGAATCCACTTACATAAAGACGTAACATGTTTATGTATATTGGTAGCATTTGTCATATGTGTCATCAATGAGATATGGATGTATAATGGATAGTAATATTTTAACTAAAGTTATCAACAATTTATCAACAAAATATCAATTTATTATAGTTATCAACATGTTATGTTATGTAATTAATGTAATGTACCATGTATGACCCTCTCAGCCGCAACGAGAGGCCCTGTGTCACAGCAATAGCAAAATCTAATAAGAAAAAAAAATCCTAAAAATTCCTAAATTTTCCTTTTTTTATTTTCCTTCAGTATTTACTTTTATGAACAAATTAACATTTAATTGTGTTCTAAATTCAAATATTAGGCTGTTTATCGGCATCATACATTTGCTTCTTCTTCAACCTGGCGAAAGCAAAGCGCGGGAAAAAAGCAAATTAAATCATAGTTTCCTAATAATTCCTGACAAAAATACTTTCCCTTCTAATATTTTGATGCTTCGAAAGTGTATTGAAAATCGACGTTTGATACGCACGGGGATTTGTTACTGCAGTTCTCGGCTCCATAACACCGTTATCTGCAGCTCGGGCGTTAATTCCGCGCTTCAATGTATTATTATTGTTGGCGTGAGCGCAGAGCGTTGACTGTCCGCTGCAATATGTTGGCTCGCAGATTAGCAAAATGATCGACTGACGTAAAGGCTACACTGTTCACGGCGTACTGTCAGTCGTTCTATACATGCGGTCTGTGGGTCAACTACACGCAAAGGGCATACAGCGCTCTGCGCGTCCAAAACAACAATGTAATCATGGTGTTGATGGGGTTGGTACTGCAGTGCTTCCGGCATGTTCACAGAAGCGGGCCTAGATGGCTTTCACGCCATCATGCGCCAGCGATGCGCCTCCATCATGCGCAGGATACGGGTCAGCCCCAACAGCATCCTGAGCACTGTAGCGGACAGGTGGGACAGTCACGTATCTGGGGCATTGGGTAGGCTCACATGCCACTGCGGCGTAAATAATTGTTTTGGTTTTCGTGTAGATATAAGTACTAAAACTAGTTTCTAGGACTTATGGTCTGAAATAAAAGAATTTTATTTATTTATAAGCAGTTTCCCCACTTATATCAAAATGTAATACTTTGCATAGATCATACATGTAATGATGACCATTACCAATAGAGCCTTTCAACTATAGAAATCGACAAAATTAAACCTTGCCGCAGTTATGATCGGTCCCTAGATTAAGCATCGATCTATGACTGCGATCATAAAGTGTCTTTGACATTGTCTTTATAAAACTAAATTTCTGGAATTCTTTTCATCTCTCCATTAAACCACTTAAATCTTTGAATTTTTTTTAATAAAAACTAATAAGGTTTTCTCATATCAGTTTTTTTCGTATAAAACAACTCGTAAAGCGTATTAACAGCTTCTAGTCTTACGCTCACGAACAGGTTCTTCTAACAACACTGGCCGAGTACCTATCTGCAGGTTCGTATTTTTTGTACCTATTTATCTTGTCACTGACACTTCTACAAACCGAGGTTTAGATAAAGAGTTTAGATAAAGTTTATGATGAACGGGAACTTCGGATATATCTTTGGACTTTCTCAGGGTAGTATATTGAGTCCGCTAAGGATTTCTGTATAGTTTTCCCATTTCAGTCAATACACAATCAGAAGAGGTGTTTTTTTTTTCTACAATTGCTAGAATTTTATCAGATTTTCATTAGAAATTCAATTTTGTTTAGATCAATTTTTCGATTTTTTGTAACTTGCTTCGTTTGTGCTTCTGAATACAAATTATTAATAGTTTCTAAGTAATATTACTGTAGAAAATCGGTAAAGTGCGTGTCGGGGTACGCACCATGAAGGGTTCCGTAGTTGCCCATCAAAATATGCGAACACTTCCTACGGTCCGATTTGCCTCTGAACGATGATTTTTATTGTAATAATAAAAAACAAACTGACATTTGCAGTTGAAAAACCTGTGCTCCTATACATTATGTTTAGGAAAATATGTTATCCAAGTACATTTTATAAGTTGGTCGACTATTACTCGTAAACTTGTAAAGCCTAGCTGTGATAGTGTAAGCTTAGCTGTGATAGTTTTCCTTTTAACTTCGATATACAGAGTGTAACAGAAAGGGTATAATCATATGGAATACTGTGGTACGGACCATCAAACTGAACAACTTTCTCTATGGGACCACCATCGAAATCGTAAAAAAAATTATCAGCTGTCCTATACAAAATTTCAATACCTACTCGTCCCAAATGTATGGGACAGCTGATAATTTTTTTACGATTTCGATGGTGGTCCCATAGAGAAAGTTGTTCAGTTTGATGGTCCGTACCACAGTATTCTTTATGATTATACCCTTTCTGTTACACGCTGTATATACTACCACCATTAATTTTTTCACACACCCAAACGCAACTGTTAAGCTGATAGAGGACACTTGAGTTTAACAAAAATTTGCACTTTAAAGCTTAATATTTCTCAAACAAACCCCCAAAAACGAAAAAAAATATTTGAAGAAACTCGCAATATTTTCTAAAAACCTATCTAACGACATTATGGGGTACGCGAGGGGAAAAAACCCACTTTACGCGTACAGGAGATACCCTAAAAAAAATACTATACGAGATTTTATTTTGCCACTTTTTCGGCGTAACTAATCTGTATAATCATGCCAAATTACAGCTTTCTAATACTAAGAGTCTTTTTGGGGTTCCTTGTTGACCACGGAACCCTAAAAATCGTCCTTTAGTCTACGCCCTTGACATCAATCATAAACTACCGTAGAACATTGAACTAAACGGTCAAACAGAAACACAAGCCAATATTACCAAGGCGGTAGTTAGACCGTGTTATAATAACAGGGTACCAATCAAACGACCTCTAATTATTACAGACAATGGTGACGTCATCAATGGCGGGTGTTAAAGTCAATTGCTTATCTAAGGTCAATTGTTTGATTTTTATGAGCCGACCAATTGTCTACTGGAATTTTATTACCGTTACGTACTGTGTTTGTCAGTGTAGGCAGAGGTGATATTGACGAAATCAATATTCATGATCATTGTGGTAGGGGTAAATATTGTTTTTGTGGTCATCCGGGGTATTAGCAAGCGGGCTATCAGACCAGGGGCCTTAGTCTGCTATTGCAATAGTGTCAGAATGGTCTATCATTGATTTAATAAGGCCCCGCGCAGACGAATTACCCTTTGTACGCACGTCAAACGAGTTTCGATCGCGCTTCAATACGCCGTGGGCTAGGGGCCTTATTAAATCAATGATAGACCATTCTGACACTATTGCAATACAAGACTAAGGCCCCTGTTTCAATCCCAAACGGCTCAAACACATAACTACCAATTCAGTTATTCTTTTTGCGCCGTTTGAGGTTTTCAGCACTTGCAGTAGCCATCTCAGCGCTGTCTACCGTGTTAGGGAGATGGGGTGGCGCAAGGGTGTAGCCGCAAGTTGCATTCCACATCAAAGGCCTTTATAAGACAGCTAGCACCTCTGCGATGGCAAGAGTGCGACTGCTGAGATCATTAATGAATGAGGATTGTAATAAAAGGTGCATTGCCTGACAAAGGTATTTGGGCTGGGCATTCATTACGAAAATATTAAACCGAGTCAAGTAATATTTAAGGGCCAAAAAATCTCAACACTTGATTAAATCGGGAGATGATATCACAAGACGACCTTAGCGTAATTTGGGTACAAATTGCCTGATTATCTTGATCTGAGCAAAAAACATAAAGCCTGTCTGTACCTACGTCTACATGGATATCTTTAATAGCATCAATTTATTAAGTAAATGAGGAGTGGTTTGACCTAAGATCAACTAGGGGTGATTATGAAAACCAAATGTATATCATGTACTTTTGACGATTGGCTTCTGTAATACGGGGCCCGGAGGCCTATATCACGCCTCCGTAGTTGTATTGTTTTAGTCTTACTTCAATGTGTGCAAGATATGGAGTTGTGCACGACGTATGCCACCTCTAAGCTGCATGACGATGTTCGGCACCCTGGGTTCTTATAGCAGCACAAAATCTCCATATGCATGCTAATAAGTAGTTGTTCCGAGTCCGGTCTGGGTATTTTTCTAAGTGGGATTTGTTTTCAAAAGCTTTCATAATAGCAACAGGAGAAAATTAAGTGTGTTGCAAATCGTTAACGCTTCCCGACGAGGTACAGTTAATTTTGAAGATGAAAAAGAGAATGAGAGTGGAAGCATTATCATTATTAACTATTACAAATCGTTTTTTTTACAATTCTGTGTTGAAAAATTCAGTACTCAGTGCCTCCCGACGGGAAATCAACCACAGGACTTCTAATTACAAGCCGAGGCGTGCAGTGCATACGTGCATACCTGTGGCCATATTTTATCTAAAACTAAGTAACATTGGCCGTGCTATACCACAGCATTTTATAACCAATGTAGGCAGTAAACACACCAGCGGGGGCCAGTTTAGTGTAATGTTGAACCGGGCTAATTTATCACGAATTTTATGTGTCGCGATACATTATTACTAACTAGCTGTTACTCGCGGCTTCGGTCGCGTTTTGGTCGGAAATTATCCCACGGGCACGTTGTAAATGTAGCCAATGACACTCGGGGATAATGTAGCTTCCTATTAGTGAAAGAATTTTCAAAATCGGTTCAGTAGATCCAGAGATTACCGCCTACAACTTCACAAACTTTACCTTTAATATTAGTATAGAAGTATAGATTGGTTCTTCGCTAGAACATTATGAAGGTACCTAAGTTTGTAGTTTAAGATCTAACGTACAAAGTCCCGGGCAGGAGGTTGATAATAATGATTATTTAGTTGGTACTGACTGTTGTAAGATGGTTCAGAAAGTATACAAATCGATCAGGATTTCATTTTGGTATCATCATCTGCCTAGCCGTTCACTAACTATGTTGGGTCGGCTTCCAGTCTAACCGAATGCAGCTGAATACCAATATTTCCTACATGGACCGACTGCCTTTCTGACCTCCACAACCCAGTTAGTACTGGGTAATACGATACCCTTTGGTAAGACTAGTATATAGTAGTACTTAATGCTACTTATGCCATGGGATCTATCGATTCAAGGGATTATTTAGAACAGTAAGTTAGATTCAAAAGTAGATGGACAGCTGATTACATACTTCAAAACGTATCTATACTTATCACTACATAGTATAAAACAAAGTCGCTTTCTCTGTCCCTATGTCCCTTTGTAAGCTTAAATCTTTGAAACTACGCAACGGATTTTGATGCGGTTTTTTTTAATAGATAGAGTGATTCAAGAGGAAGGTTTATATGTATTACATTGCACCCGTGCGAAGCCGGGGCGGGTCGCTAGTTATATTATATTATAAAGAGGTAAAATTCGTAAGTTTGTATGTAGGAGGTAATCTCTGGATTTAATGAACCAAATTTGAAAATTCTTTCACTAATAGGAAGCTACATTATCCCCGAGTGCCAAAGGCTATATATATATATATATATTTTTTTTTTCTCCCACAAATATTAATATGTACACAGTATAAGATACAAACAGTTTGAGGATGGGAGACAGGAGCCCATACTAAGTAAAAACCTGTGCTACGGGTCTCCTGGTCTCCATATCTCGAATACATTATTGAGAGCTAATCTAAGGACATAAGTAACAGTAGCAGGGAACGTTTACGGCTAATTCACAACGCACCTGTGGGATAATTTCCGACCAAAACGCGAGCGAAGCCGCGGGCGACGGCTATAGTTCCTTCCTATATGACATTGCAACTTTACTTACGGAAAAGTTACTAGCAACAAAACAATCAATCGCGTGCCATAACATAACCCACGAAAACAATAAATAAATAACCGGATACACCGTCATTACTCTCTATCATTAATAATGTCATACTGAACCATTACTGAACAGATTGGCTGCCCCATTGGCCCCTAATTTCACGGTAGTCGAGTTAAATCATCGGTTAGCAGTATTACCTATTAATAATTTAGCTGTGTAATGATTTCCGATACAAATTAGTTGTTAGAAAATTATTGTTTATTAATTTTAGAGTTGTGACACGTGCGTGTGAGTGGCATATGTGGCATGGGGTAGGCGGAATTGTATGTGGTAGTTGTAGTGGTCAAATTGCGGGGTCGATTCTTATTAGGTTTATTATTTTAACAAATCAATTACATTTTACTATATATTATCTATACTAATATTATAAAGCTGAAGAGTTTGTTTGTTTGTTTGGTTGAACGCGCTAATCTCAGGAACTGCTGGTTCGAATTGAAAAATTATTTTAGTCTTGGATAGTTCATTTATCGAGGAAGGCTATAAGCTATATATAATTACGCTACAACCAATAGGAGCAGAGCAGCAATGAAAAATGTTGCAAAAACGGGGAAAATTTATTATTTTTGAGAGCTTCCATTGCGTGCGCTGCTTAAAAGGTTAAAGTTGCACAAAAATAATGTACGAGAGAATTATTCCTCTTATATAGGTCTAAAAAAAGTCCGCGACAGCACATGCCTATCTTTTAAGGTTAACTAACAATAACCAAAAAATAGTGCTTTATTTACGAAGGTGTCTTTACCGACATAGTATCAATCCTTATCAAAATAAATATTTTAGTCATCTTTAACGTTCAATTGTGACCAAAATTGCCCTCTACACCATTCAATTTCGTTGAATATATTAGGAGATATCACAGTTTTAAATTAACTCCGCATCAAAATAAAGACTCGCGCCGCGCGCGCTGCGAGGCGGGCGGTGATGTTGTTGGGAAAAACAATGTGATTAGATTCAATGCACAAATATTGTGCGTAACTTAGACAAGGTTTTAGTTTTTGTTCCATTATAATCGGTGCTCTCTATCAAAAAAATTATGAATTTAAAATATTCAAGAAGAACTTATTATTATTACCTAAGATACATGCAACGACCATCGGTACTAATGCATAAATGTGCTCACAAGACAACTTTTAAATCGACTGACAGGGTTTTTCAAAAAGTTATAATAGCTAAAGGTACTCTAGATTAGTCTACATGACGCTGCTTTGAAAATCTACATAGCCTAGCCTACTCTATAGGATTTGTGTTCGATCGCTTTCTAAGCATTATATTTTAGCAGCTCGATAGATGGCGTTGTTCATTTGATGCCATTTTCTGAATCGCGATGTTAAGATTTTCCGTGAAAGAATGATGCTCGCCCGTGTAAGTTGATTTGATGTATAACACTTGACACTTGTTTTGGTGTTTGTTGATTGGGCTTGGGCAGGTTATAGACGATTCAAACTTATAGCAATTTATTTTAAATAGACCCGTAACAAAGTGCCTGTGGAAGTAATAAAGTAAAAGGCTGAGAAAAATGTAAGTCCACGCGGACGAAGTCGCGGCCACTGCTAGTTTATAATATAATTAAATTATAATTACATTTTTATATATTCCATAAAAACAATAAAAAATATATAAAAATTGCAGCCCACCGGTATCGGGAACAGGGTCCAAGCTACCGGCGCGGTCAGGGCTCCAGAGAGAGGAACCTCCTAACAATACGAGCCGTGTCCAGGAGTACCGCTTTCTGAATCAAGCCCTTGATCCAGCTGCCTAACGAGAGCCACCTCAGGTATTGATTGAGGCTCTTAGCAATTAAGCCATGGGCTGATACGACTATCATATTATTAGTTGCATTATTATTTGTTTTAAAATTATGTAGTTTTATAGTTACAGACAGGTTTTATTTTAGTTAGGGTGAGATTCTAGCTAAACTATAATTATCTGCCTAGCCTTTTCCCAACGATGTTGGGGTCGGCTTCCAGTCTTACTGGATGCAGCTGAATACCAGTATTTTACATGGAGCGACTGCTTATCTGACCTTCACAACCCAGTTAGTACTGGGTAATAAGATACCCCTTGGCAAGGTTGGTTTTCAGAATTTCAGGCCACTGATTGCTTCTAACGACAGTGAAAGATTCTAGCAAAATAAAAACGTGTTATAAAAGTGAAAAAAATAAAAATGATTTCTGCCATAATTATATGAGAAGACTTAATTAACCTTTGGAACCTTTTACAGATTTCCATGACCAAAAATAGAACAGTTTCATTAAAAAAAAACCAAGTGTGAGTCGGACTTGCGCACGAAGGGTTCAGTACGATTATCTAAAACAAAAAGAACACATTTGTTGTATGCCCCTTTAAGTATTTATTTTATTCTGTTTTTAGTTGTATTTTTTGATTATACCTGTCTAGCTATCACGGTTCTTGAGATACAGCCTGGTGACAGACAGACAACCGGACAGTGGAGTCTTAGTTATTACTAAGACTCCACTGTCCGGGTCCCGTTTTTAACCGTTGGGTACGGAACTGTAAAAAAGTAGCGGAAAGTAAAACCCAGAGCAGTCCACTTGATGCCAATTGGATTGCCCTTGGGCTTTAGTATCTATCATTGTCTGAACCCAGCATGGTCTTTATGTAACAACGATCAATGAACTCCAATCCAGACAAACGCTTGGTAAATTGTAAAAAAAATCGCCACAGCACCTGTCCATTCGTTCATAAATCTTCAAAGAAAATCTAAACTAATAAAGCAATTAAACTTAAGTGTTATTGCCTCTGCTTTGCCTACCACCACATTTTAGTAACTTAACAACCTTGAGAACTTACAATAATATAATTTAAAATTACTACATCTATTCAATAGCAATTTTCGGAAATAGATGACCATTTCTTCTGTCAAAAAAAAATCGTATTCGTAATTTCGTATTGCGTTTATCTGTAACATTGGAGGGTATTCGCATTTTTTTTCTAGTTCATTCATCTCGCGGAGAGGGGGCGTTACGGATGGCGGAAACGGACACAATGAGTACTTTACACCGCTCCGACTTCCGATACAGTCGCGCAGACAAGCGCTTGGATTTACACACCTGCTACGGAACGTTTTATCCGTTGGAAGTTTAGACACAAGATCAGCTAAATTATTAATTAATAGAAAATTATTGACATTCTTATTATTGACATTTTTATTATTATAACATACCAATTATATTAGATTCAATTATTGTATTAATGTAATGTACCTATTCTTTAATTTTGCATGCTAGTTTTAGCGAATTGTGTGAGCAACTGTAATAAAACTCGACCATCTATAATGTACTACAATTCTAGCAAATAAATTTCATTTCATTTCATTTCGGCGATAGTTTCAGGATTTAAGATCAGTCGAGATGATTTGAGCTGTTGCCCGCGACTTACGCGTGTAATTATTATAAAATGTTACTTCCCTATTCGGATTTTGCTAACAAATTAAAGGGTTTTAATTTATTTGCACGGAACCGTGTTTTTTTTTCTAAAATAAAAGTAGTGTAAGTTATTCCTTATAACATCAGCTATCTAGATCTACCAATAGAAGTCTCGTCAAAAATCGGTACAGCCTTTCGGAGATTAACCCAAACAAACAGACAGACAGACAAAAATGTAATAAAAAACATTTTTTTTTGCAAACAGGCACTTCCATTTTATTACTTATTACTTCCGTTTAGTACTTAGAAACTTGTATAGATAACCCATATTCACCAACACTTCTGCGCCCCACAGTACATAAAGTTCTACCTGCAAACTTTGTCAGAATCGGAAGTGGTGGCGCATTGTCTCACGCCCCACGCATGCGCTGTGCTGTGCACTTTAATGCTGAATTTAATGGGGTTTTTTTGTACCCCATTGTCTCTCTTTTCGCAATTTAAAGAGAACTTTATTGGTACGAATGGACGGAATCACGAGGATCCGGGATGTTGCAATAAGATCTTTTTGGCTTTATTTCATTGTTTGAGCTGTTAATTATACCTAAATTGAGTCGGTCTAACAAATACAGGGTGTAACAAGACCCTTAATGAAGCCGTCAACCAAGCCTTATGTACATCAAACTAAGTATCTTTACGGACAAATTATTGCTGAGAAACGACTTTTTTTTGGGGTGGTAATGATAAATCACGTTTTACGGTAGGACTCAATGTAACGCACTCAAAACATTGTTTCGACGTATGGATTGAATAGTTCGGGGGTCGTGGAGGTTTTTAAATTAAAAAATAATAATTTAAAAAGAAGTATTTAAAAAAAAACATGTGAAAAAGTTGGAACTTTGATCCCCAATATCTCCATAACTAGAAGGTTCCTAGGCATGGTCTAGAACAAAAAAAATATCGCAATGACGGGGAGAACAAGTGCCTTTGGGCTTCGTTAAGGGTCTTGTTACACCCTGAATAATGCAACACGCAAGCATCCCTCTTTCAAGCAGAAATATTGAAGAAACTGCGGCTGCCTCGTTGGTCCACTGACTCTAGTGGTCGCAATCGCGATTACTGAGCATAAGGTCCTGATTTCGATTCCCTGGTCGGGCAAATTGTAATTAGGTTGTCCCATCAGGAATTTCTCAGTACCGGCCACGGAGTCTAAATTTTTGCCTGGTTTAATGGAAATAGGCTCGCCCCTTATTACATTAGACTTAAACATAACTGGCAAAATATGGGTGTAGTATTAGGATCTCTGCCAAACCCTTCAGGAATTACAGGCGTGATGTTATAATGGCTACACGTAACAAAACCCACCAAATACGTGTTAACTGCCGTTTTCGCGTCGGTGTGGACCCCATATAGTAAGAGGGAAATAATCTAGAAGTGTGGTTTGAGTACAATACACACTTATGACTAGCTGTTGCCCCTTCGTTCGCGTGAAATTATTATTAAAAAAAAATACTTCCTTTTTTTAATCAATTTTGTTACCAATTTAAAGGGTTTTAATTTTTTTGCACGGAACCCTAATTCATTTTCTAAAATAAAAGTAGCTATGTTAGACCTTATAACATCAGCT
Organism: Eugnorisma glareosa; assembly: GCA_947578425.1. Lineage (NCBI taxonomy): Eukaryota > Metazoa > Arthropoda > Insecta > Lepidoptera > Noctuidae > Eugnorisma > Eugnorisma glareosa. Next base: position 7,561,516 of record OX387960.1, on the reverse strand, counting down.
ATCTGCCAGTATAAGTCCATTCAAAATCGGTCCAGCCGTTTCGGAGATTAGCTGGAACAAAACAGACAAACAGAGAAAAAAAAAGTGTTTTTGTTTTATGTACCGTAACATTTGCATTCAGTAAAAAGCTGTTATGTTGGTATTACAAACAGACACATCAATTTTATTTATTTGTATGGATGTATAAATTGCGACGCGTGTGCTACTGCAGTCCCGGATCTACGATTTTTTCGAACCGGGGCAGAAACTTGATACTGGCGCCAAGCTCTCTCCAACTTGCCTTTTTTGGGTTCCGTAGCCGAATCTATAAAGATTCGTCATGTCTGTCTGTCTGTTTATCCGTACGTATGTCGCAGCCACTTTATTCCGAAACTAATAAGACTACACAGTTGAAACTTAGTAGGTAGATGTGTTCTGTGAACCGCTTCACGATTTCAAAAAAAAAAAAAAAAAAGATTAAGGGACTCCCCAAAGACTATGGAGCCGAAACAAAAAAAAAAACATCCAAATCTATCCGTGAAAATTACATTGAGGGTCCTAAAACCATTTTTTCTCAGTACATCGTTTGAAAGATATGACACTTCCAAAGTGGTAAAATGTGTGCGCCCTCCGTCTAATTTCTGAAGTATGGGAGGAATATTCAGAAAAAATGTAGAATGTAGAAAGTAAAAAAAAAGGAAAAATTGGTTTGAATAATATTTGATGTTTAGTTTTTGAGATATGGGACTTTTTAATCAAACCGCAGCAGTAACTTTGTTTTTCATGAACATACTATGAAAAACAAATTTAGTTTTGCTGTAGAATGTAATACAATATTTGAATGAGCCTTCAAAATATTTTTATTATTTTGTTTGGTGCTACGGAACCTGTGCTGTGTGCGAGTGAGTACGACTCGCACTTGGCCGTTTTTTTTCTTTTACGTAGATCCAACCAGGGTTTTTTTTTCGGATGGGATATCATCAAATGAGGTCCCACTCTGGGCGAAGCGGAATGGAGTGTTAGACTTGTACTGACTAAAACCCATGTTCCTTCTTTTGCCCTTTGTGTTCCAGGGCCGCGGTATCTCTTTCGAACAGTTCCGCAACCCTGGCAGGCATCGGTCCTTTCGGACCCCTTCCCGTTTGCTGACACCTCTTTGAGGCGCGCACGCGGCGACACGCGCCCTCGACCTAAGACATAAGACCGTCCGTCCGGACGGCGAGCTAGCCCATAGCTCACCGTCCACAGGCCCGCGCCTACGGTGGCCGGGAACCACCATGTGGTCCCCGACGCCCAGGGCGTCTCTCGCGGTGGCTGGGACGGGAGGCTCTCTCCCTCTCACGTCCCGCCACCTCTTTCGCTACCATGACTGCTTCGTAGAAGGAGGATCCAACTAGGCTTCCGTATACTAGGCGCTTTTTGGAGCAAGTTTTGTATTTTCAATCATACTATATTATGATTTTGGCGCCCCCTGAAACTGCCGCCCGGGGCGGGTACCCCGGTTTGCCCCCCCCTAGATCCGGGGCTGTGCTACTGTAAAACCGGTAGGCAAGCAATCAGTTAACTCGTCGGCCAATTGTTGCTTAGTAAACGAAGTTTAATACTAACATAAGAACTTGAATTTAAATTGCAAATGGTTGCATTTACAACGATTACATTACGACCTCTTTTTCGAAAGCACATTTCGTACAGAAGTTTAGTTTACGAATTTCAAGTGCATCAAGGATCGAACCTAAGTCCTAATGTGTACAAACTGGATCCATGTCCGGCCAGTCGCACAATTAGTTATTTTTAGTTCATTATAATCGTCGGAACTCATTGCTCCCATATACTTACCTGTATCCTGTACCATCCTGTTCTATAAAAGGATGGTCGACAGATGTCCAGCTTCGGTTTCCTTTACAACCGGTTTGGATAATTAAGTTGTTAAATTGTCAATAAGCTTGTTATATAGAGATTGAGTGTCAATTTAATGTGAATATGTTGATGTGAGGAAATCTAAATTTGTCATCGAATTGTGAACAAGCGTGAACAATGATTACGCATTTACGCTTTCCTATTCTCATTAGCAGTAGTCTTTAGAACCAACCAAGCGTATACCTAATTCTAATATGGCGGAAGTCAAAATTTGGCCAACCAATGATTTTATGCAATATTAATAAAAAATATTGTTTGTTTCAGCCGCATGGCATTTTTTTTCTTTTTTTTTATACTTTCATTCTTTATATTTATATTACAATATAGGTTGAATTATCTAAGTGTTTTGTAAATTCGTTCAGTCATTCGTTTGGACCGTCGGAAAAAAACGAAATTTTTGGTCGTTTATTAGATAATCTGTACTAAAATATTAACCGAAATCTGGAAGCGGATATCTATGTGTTCTTAACTTCTTACGAAAACCATTCGTATTTTTTAGGTTAGACGTCGATTATCGTCGTTCTATTTATTTAGTATTTCTAATTCCCAAGGGTATGGTAGTAATTTTTCAAAACGTACCTGTAACGCTGAATCCAACAAGAATTCAATGTAATGTTTACATAAAAAACCTTGAGTGACCAACGCTCATCATTTTGTTGTTTGTTTTTCAGAAATACCATGTAGTTTTTTGTAAAAACTGGTGACCTGTAACACAGGCTTCTTCGAAGACCTACTTCAGGCACCAGTCTCTTCCAATGGTGGAATATACTAGTAGTAATAGTCAAAAACATTGTTTATTTTTAAGAAAACCAACATTGTGAAGAGAGAATAAATTAAATTAAATGAAAATAATGAAACAGATATAATATTGTTTTAAGCTATTATTATCGTACAAAACAATAAAAATAACATTTTTATCATGAGGAATGAGTGACCGCGCTGTGCACAAATAAATGTATATCTAATAATAATTAATATTTAGAGCATTGTAAGCCATTATTTAAAGCACTACAAATTCTTCCACTTCCTAGCCTATATATTTTTGAAATTTGTATGTTTATAAAAAGGTATTCGCACATGTTCCCATTATATGAACACATTTCTAAAAGAGTGAAAAGCAGAAGCCCAAATAAATTACTTGCACCTAGCCAGAGACTACATTTGTATAGCAGAAATTCCAATTGCAATGCAATTAAAATCTTTAACCATTTACCCCCACGCATCAGAGTGTTGCCCACTAATAAATTTAGAAAAACTTTATTTGCCTGGCTTTTAGACAACTGTTTCTATTCAGTCAATTAATTTTTAAATTATAAATTTTGACATTTAATTTTCATTTTATCAATACTTTGTTTGTGTATGTATACCTATTGGCTTATTATTGTTTTAATTTTTTTTTCGTTTGTTTTTTTTTACTTTTGACATATATAATTAGTACGTTTTGACATTTAATTCAAAAATAAAAAAAAGGTTCTTATAAAGTTGACATTGTATAAAAATTACTTAATTTCATCTCAAATAATTTATAATTATATTGTTGCGGCCTAGAACTCGGCCACTTTGAATATTTGTAAGTCAATTTTAATATTTCTACACCGGCAACGGTAGTGTATGTGAAACTGTTTAATATTAAGACCTCAATGTATGTACCATATACTCAGAAATTAATTAATAAAATCTAATAAAACGGTTTTTTTTTAGTTAGCCCGTAATGTCATACTCTTGGGTAAAGGCCTCCCCCCATTCCTTCTACTTCTCATGATGGTGTACTGTGCTGTGCTTCTTCTCTCCAATTCGCGAATAAAGATAATAATGAAAAAAAAAACACGCTAACTCTTCTCTAACGAAAAATAATAATGTAATTTATTTGTCTTGTACAACGAGCTGGTGTCTTGCCGACACCATTTGTCCACGTATTTTGCGAATTATGACTTACACCTAGAATTATGTCAGAGCAAGGTAGGTTTGTGAGAAACGTCTTCTTCTAGGTAGATTACTACAGATACTTCAGGTACTACAGATTTTTCCCCACTGTAGAAAAACTATGACCATTTTCACCAACACTAGCTGATAGTGAAAACGGATATAGGTAAGAGCCCAGTTTTCTTCCTTAAGTATTTGTTCGAAATTCACTGACATTTAACGTTGAGATACATAACAGATGACCTCCGGATCCCAGGGCTACACTGCATTTTTTGTTTTCGATAAAAAATATAACAGCTGTTTCGGACTCGATATTACCAGCGAAAAAAACATCATGCTGTATTATTGCCTAGGGAGTTTTGTGTCACGATAGCCGGGATTGATTTGCCGAATAGTAGGTAATGTGCAATCTATATTAATAATATAAAGAAGTAAAGTTTGTGAGTTCGTGAGGTTGTAGGGGGTAATCTCTGGATCTACTGAACCGATTTTAAAAATGTTTTCACTAATAGGAAGCTACATTAACCCCGAGTGCCATAGGCTATATTTACAACGACCATAACGACCAAACGCTAACGAATTTTCTGCTTTTTATTTCCGACCAAAACGCGAGCGAAGTCGCGGGCAACAACAAGTGAAAAATAATAATGTAGTTTATTTGTATTGTATACCGAGTTGGTGTCGGCAAGTCCACGTACAAATCACGTATTTTGCGTACGGGTAAAATAATAATATAATAGATTATTATCTTATTGGCTAATGGTAATAATAGTAGAAAGTCGTACCAGCTGATCTAATCGTATATGATGTAACTTCCGAAAACGTGCTTCCCAAACATATCCCACACAATTTCGGCAAATCAATCATTGATAGTCCAAAGATTCATTCAACTTTACACATTACACATCTGGCCAAAAAAAAACACCCATTAAATAATACGAGGTACTTTTGCCAACATATCCTTCCTTCCCAATTCCTAAGTATTTAAATAAAAGATTCCATGATTTATGGGACTAGGCTACAGTATGCGGGCTCTTCAAAGTTTAACGGATTATTCACAGATGTTCGGGAACACCTTTGGCGAAGGTGTTGAATTTGAGTGGCTGCGGGATATTTGTCTGTTTTGAATTTAACCGACTTTTTGGGAAAATTGGGTTTTTCAAGTGCTTAATGGTCTTTTGTGTGATGGAATACATTGCTATATTTAACTTAGCAAATATAATGTGGATCGAAATCTGCTTAGCTGTTAAGGCGCGATTTATTATAAAAATATGGATTCATTTTAATATAGATCCTATTTGTTACAATACACCAAGGTATTGTAACAAATAGGATCTATAAAATGAATGATGAAAGGTGATGGACATATCCACCATATTTTACCTGGGATAGGACATGCAATAGGTACTTTTTAACCCTGTAATACGTTCCCATCAGATATCTCCACACAGACAGGGCAGTCAGGGCAAGATCGTCATTAAGTCAAACAAAACGCTATAGCTTTCCTATTGCCACATTTTTCTGCCCGACAGTGTACGAGTGTGCTATCACTACATTAACAGGCGCAAGTGAAGCGGAACCGCCTAATTACGATGCACGACCTGAAGCTTCCTGCCCGGGCAATGTTGCCAAATATGGCACAAAATTGTTCAAACAATACACACAGGGACATTGGCGGTACTAAAAATAGTATTTAATTTATGTGTGACTTGATATCGTTGTTTGGACTTTGTGTTCCTTTGTCATACTTTCTTTTTGTAGTCTTTGTGTTATTTAACAGTGCGTTGTGTTGGATAGTTTTTTGAGTGAAAGTTTGAATTTTAAACCCTTCATTCTGACAGTAAGGTCTCTTCTTCATCGTAGCGATGATTCTTTTCAAGTATGAGCTACGACTAGAACTCCACTTCGATAGCGTTAGTACTCGTAGCTTCTTCGGGCAGGTCTCTGAAGGTGCAGGTGGAACTCCGCAAGAACAGGACAGGAGGTCGGATCGGGTCAAGCTGTACGCCTGTATCTGCTGTAGCCCACCTGGCTTAGAGATTAACAGACACATACAGATTGGTTTTGTCAGTAGGTATCCTACGGTACCAGGTCATTACCTGCTTGTTTGATAATTAATAACTTATGCCGCATTTGATTATTTACGTAACAGTTGTCACTAATATAAAGTAGGTAATTTAAATAAACAAAGGGTAGACCTAATATCAATCTTCAAAATACATTAAAACACGTGTCACTGCTGATCATTACGAAATTATTGAACCATGAAATTACAAGCTTACAAATGGATACCATGAGAGAGTGTACCATAGGAGTAGACCAGTAAATTTGAAAATGCATTGGCAAGCTATTTTTAACCAAATAATTAAGTAGAAAATATAACCAATCATCGTGATTACGTTTTATTTTGATTATTAATGACAAAATGGATCACGGCACGAGACCATAATATCCTGAGTGTTACTGTTATGTAGTCACATGATTACCTACCTATTGTAGAATAATTTTATGGCAGAATACCATATTTATTGTGTACAATTTCTACCACAGAACTTCCAGCTTCGGTTCGTAAAAACGTAAGAAAAGAAGAAAATTAAACAGGGACTGATTAATCACGTTATAAGGTTAACCAATTAGACCTTTAGCCCATAATTATGTTTGATTAACCATTTAAATATTGCCATGAAACAGAGAAAGCACAGAGCGCGGTCTAAGTCCCTTTGCATATTTTTATGTAGTTAGCGACTCACACAAATATACTTTGTGCGTGAGCCGCTTATTACAGGCTGATTAATCCTATAATACCGGTTAACCTTTACTTCAAAATGGTTAACCTTTAACCGTTAACCGGTTAACGTGTAACCTAAAATGTAACCCGATTAAAATTAATCCTTACACGTAACCCTTTCGGTCCCTGTGACAAAGTGATTCTATCATCGATAATGATCTTTAATATTTACTTACCTTATTTTTACTGTACTTTGGACAGCCTTACTATCCTTGTGTTCATATCTATATAAATATATATATGTGTCTATCTAATAAATCGCAGCAACTCCAACAAAAGACAACAACATTTCTCTTTGCCATCAATCATGCACATGTCAGGGTCCTAATATTTGGCGAAACGGCGTAAAGAGAGCAACTTTAAACCCTTGCATCCTTTGTGATGTCCGTGATGGGACAGATGTGCACCGGAGTGCGATCCACCGGTTACGTGGCGAGCTTTTGTTCGATAGAAAGTCGTGGACATGACTTGGACAAGGGTTATACTGTCAAAGAAGAATTACGATTAGATACACAACATTATGCATGTACCTACCATACCTATCCATTTCTCAATGAGAAGACAGAGGCATAGGTGCACTACCAAACACCAACTTTTCGTCAATTACATTTAGGTATGTTCCATGTGCCTACATGGCGAGCGTGTTGTCATTATTCAGGTAAAAATCCAGGCTTCTAGTTTAATATATTCCGGTTAAGCAGAAGCCTGCCTCATAGGTTGTCCTGCGAGATGCCATTACCAAAAAATAAAAATAAAAACAGGCTACTAGTGAGAAACATGCAGAAATCTTAAAAAAGTTTTCACCGAACTGTTTTTTTAATATTTCTATGATCGCGGCCGAAACGGCTAGAGAGTAACGCTAATGACCCTTGCATCCTTTGTGAAGTCCGTGATGGGGCATTTTAGGTACCTATGTCTATACGGCCAATTTGATTGCCTGTTTCATAGTAATGTAGTCAGGTTCCGTGAGAGCACCTAGGAAAAACTATAAAAAAAACTTAAATCTCTCAAAAAAACCCAGTTTACCTGTATGCATGTAATTAAATTCAACCAGTTTGCTGCAATCGTTCACGAATGAACAACTTCTTTTCTTTCTCAACAAACAATGGCACATCCACACTAATCCGCCGTCCGTTAGACGCGCAGGCGCAACAGGTGTCGGCACAATGGCCGATATTCGCGCCAATCGCCATGATCCGCCATTACTGTGATGTTATTATTATTGGGTGCATTCTTTTCAATTGTTTGATTTTGAGATTGAGTTACAATGGCGTTGATTTTGGTTTGACGGGACTTTAACTGCCAGATAGGTGGGAGTAACTTGGCTAATTTTATTTCAGAAAAAGGATTAGGGGTTCCGTGCAAAAAAATTAAAACTCATGAAATTATTAACAAAATCTGGGGCCTTAGTCTGCTATTGCAATAGTGTCAGAATGGTCTATCATTGATTTAATAAGGCCCCTAGCCCACGGCGTATTGAAGCGCGTTCGAAACTCGTTTGACGTGCGTACAAGGGGTAATTCGTCTGCGCGGGGCCTTATTAAATCAATGATAGACCATTCTGACACTATTGCAATAGCAGACTAAGGCCCCTGATTCAAAAGTAATATTTTTATAATAATTTCATTTCACGTGGACGAAGGTCGCGGGCAACAGCTAGTCCTGAATAATTTGATACGGAACTAAGTGGCAAAACGAGTCAATGAATCAAACGAATTCCGAAAGTAAAGTAATTTTGGACGTTTTGTACTGTTTCATTTAGAAGCCGTTTATTTTTCGCAAATGTATTTTTCCCCTAAAGGTATGCAAAAACTACACTGGCGGACAAGGTTGGCGGACCTTCTATTAGACTCCGGGCTGACAGACATGTGCGTGCACATGTTCATGAAGCCAATTAGTATTAAGTTGTTGTTATTTATTATTTACTTACAAAGGACAAGTTCATACTAACACTTTAAGGATCCATTGGTCTGAAATATATTTTTTTAATTTGATATTTGTTAATCACGATCTGGTGTTGTATTATGTAGGTTTGCCATTGTACTGCAAATAGTCCTGCGTCTGGTAGTCTCCTCACAGGAACTAATGGACGCTACTGACGGTGCTTAACTCATAGCCAGACACGTTAAGAAGAAAATTGTGACGCTATAGTATAGACGTCCAAAGTATTGCCGCCAAAGTTTTGCTTTGTCAGCACTGATCAAGGGTTAAAAAAAAACAACAGCATTTTTCAATAAAAAACATTTGACTATGAAATGCATAATATATTAGACGTATTCACAGATATATAAACTGTTCCAGAACTTACAGATTAGACCTTCGAGATAAGCGCCCACATTTCTTCGAGATATATTAAAATTTATTTTAGTTATATAATATCAATTCATGATTTTCTTTTTAGACTCAAGTATTGAATAATTACAATAATGTAATTTAAAACAAGTTATATAACCAATTGTTAGTTCTTTGTGCAATTAGGCATGCCCTTTGATCAACATCAGGAACTTCGTATAGCAAATGCGTTTCCTTACAGATGAAGAAGGAAGAAAATGGGCACCAGAAGATGGGTGCTGTATTTCTACGACATTCAACAAAATTGACAAAGCTCTTCAGTCAGTAGTTTAAGTTGCTGATAGAATTATTTTGTCTGAGAGGGGATCTTTCCAGATTGGTGTTCTGTCTGGCGGGCTACTTAACTGCTACTGCCCGGCAGTTATTGTCTGATAGTTGTACATGTAATCATTTCGGGAACAACTCTGAGCCCCTAGCACGAGTTTTGGGTGTAAACGTAACGTAAATACGTCGATTTTTGAACCGAAAATACAATTATCCTACAGCATTTTAGTTAAATTATTTGCAACAAGACACCTTTCTTATATAATATGAATTCTTAAAATTGTGAAAATCTCATCTGTGAAGCGGGTATTTTTAATTTTAAAATGGACGTTTTTACGTTACGTTTACACCGCGCGCTCGTGCCGTCGGATATGATATCATCTGATATCAGTGATATCACGATGTACGAAACGTCAGTTGTAGTTCGTATGCGGTGGTGTAGATGTCGCCTCTGATGCGTGTTCACGAAATCATGCGCATGAGATTGTTGAGCTCTCATTAGCTGACTGTAAGGTTGGCAAGAGAGAGTGCACCTGTGCCTGCGTATATACTTGTGCACTATAATTTCGTATCAGTGAGAGACTAGTGTGTGACCGTCGGACGTTCGAACCTAAAGCACGCCCTCTGAGTTTTCGGATTCATGTGCGTGTTTTACAATTATCACTTGCTTCTTGGTGAAGGAAACCAGCATGCCTTAGAGATATTTCTTGACGGCATGTAAAGCCAAGTCAGACACCAGGTTAGGCAATAAGCACACGATAAAGGAAGAGTATAATATCTCCCGCGTCGATGTGTAGTCTTCTATGATATTAAACTGTCGGGAGGACAATTAAATGTAAGTTGAGGATGAAATAATCTTCTAATACAACTAACAATTGGTTAATAAACTCCCTTTCTAAACTTTCAAACATCGACGATTAAAATTTGAACCGTACAGATTATTAACAACATTTTAACATACGATATCACAATAATATGTAAAGTTTTTAATATTATTATTTAAACAGCGCCTATCTGTAGTATAGGTAGTGCCAATTGGAACGCGTTCTGGATGTAGGTGGAACTGTTGCCAGCCTGAAAAAAAGTAATGGAATAATATTAAAATATTGCCAATCAAACACTGTTTTTAACCCCCGACGCAAAAAGAGGGTCGTTATAAGTTGACCGCTATGTGTGTGTGTGTCTGTCTCATGCACCGTAGCTCTTAAACGAGTGAGCCGATTTAGATTCAGTTTTTTTTTCATTTGAAAGCTAGTTTTTTGGCGATGGTTCTTAGATATGTTTTATCAAAACCAGTGCAGCCATTTACTAGACACGGGGGATGAAAGTGGGTATGAAAAATCGAGTATTTTCAAATATACCCAAGTGGGATATCAAATGAAAGCGCATGATGTGTATATTACAATTAGACACGTTTTATCAAAATCGGTGAAGCCATTTACTAGCTGGGGGTTTTATAAATTTTAAATTTAATGATTATAAGCTCTCACGGTTTCTAACTAAACTTATACTGTCACTTACGTACATTTGAACTAATACTTTTTTCAAGTACTTTGTATCGAGTTCCAATAGTGCGCGTAGCAAAAGACTAAGAAAGAGGGTAAACCGATTTGTTTGCGCCTAATAATTTATTTACCATCCCCCGCATTCCCCATTCATCCTGCGATCATGGCGCTTACAATAGCGTCGAAATATCAAGAGCCCAGGATAATTGATAATCACTGAAGATACCCCGTAAGTGACAGTATAAGTTTATGCGTCTTCGCTCGCGTTTTGGTCGGAAATTATTCCACGGGCACGTTGTAAATATAGCCTATAGCACTCGGGGATAATGTAGCTTCCTATTAGTGAAAGAATTTTCAAAATTAGTTCAGTAGATCCATATATATCATATCCATCCTACATAAAAACTTACAAACAAATTTTACCTCTTTATAATATTAGTATAATTTAACATACGCGATTTTACAACGAGCTAAACCTTTTGTATTTGTTTTTCTTTTTTAATAAAACGTTGCCCCACACTAGGAGGTGCTCCTGTATCGTGGGTGCGTTTACAAACATTTAAACTCACATACACAAACAACCAGACCCGGAACAACTACCTGTAGGTCATACAAATATTTGTTCCGTGCGCCAATCGCTCAGCCACTGCGCCAGCCGTGTCGTCAAATTTGCTTATTATTTATTTACTTATACACGGTCGACATAACAAAACTAAATACATATCTGACCTCTAAGAATATATTGGTGATATAGGTGTTGACTTGTTCCGGATTGTCTGAAGGAAGCGCGTTCAGCTTCTCTGTAAACAGCGTTGCCAGCTCGCTGATGTGTTTTGTGAGCACCACTGTCATTCTGGAACAGAGATATGAAATTCAGATCGAAGTTTAAAAATTGATGAAACCACCATAGGGAATGAATTTACCAAAATTACTTACGTTATCAGGGTGAGGAGCTCGTGACTAAGTAATACCAGCCACTCGGGTTAAGCTGCGCTTGTCTAGGTTGTTCTGTGGATGGGTGACACCCATTACATACCGAGTTTCCTTCGTGCCTCGGAAAGCATGTTAAGCCGTTGGTCCCGGCTGTCATTTGTAGATCTTTGACAGTCGTTACATGTAGTGGCCCGAAAGGCTGACAACTAGTCCAAGGGGTATCGTATTACCCAGTACTAACTGGGTTGTGGAGATCAGATAGGCAGTCGCTCCATGTAAAATACTGGTATTCAGCTGCATCCGACTGCATTAGACTGGGAGCCGACCCCAACATGGCTGGGAAAAGGCCAGGCCGATGATGACTTACGTTATCAGGGTGGAATCATCACCGACGCACTAAAGGTTCTCAAAAACGGTGAAGGAAAACATCGTGAGGAAACCGGCATGTCCTAGAACCAAAATTTCGAAGACATGTGACATCTACCGACCCGCATTGGGCCCGCGTGGTGGATTATAGCCCATTTACCTCTCATGGAGAGGAGGCCGAGTGCCCAGCAGTGGAAACATTAAAGGCTGATTATGCACTAACGGTTGCCATGTATTCAGTACTTACATATAATGGTTCAATTTTGACCGTGCAGATATTGCAAGTTTTAGGAAACAGCATGTCTATCTGGGGGGGTTAAGAGAAAATGCGGGTGGTCTTTCCCCATACAAACGCTTTCGGCTCTTTTCTTTCTGGTTGATTAGCATAAACATAATCAGCCTTTAATGTTCCCACTGCTGGGACACTCGGCCTCCTCTCTATGAGAGGGAATGCGGGTTGGTAGATGTCACATGTCTTCGAATTTTTGGTTCTCGGACATGCCGGTTTCCTAACAATGTTTTCCTTCACCGTTTTTGAGAGCAGTGGTGATGAAATAAATTACACAAAGTAATGCGCCTGCCTGGGTTCGAACCCACGACTTACTGTTCGTAAGTCGGGGCCGCCACCACTGGGCCACCGCTGCTCGCATACTCTGGTTGATTACTTTAGAGCAATGACTTTTTATAATAAAATAAATATCAACCTCTTCTATGTTTCTGTTTTCCTTTTCGATGGGACGAAATCATTAGAAGCACTAAAACCCTTACAAAATGCACAAAATTGCCTATTTAGAGCGCTGTCAACAGAGGCCTAGTGTACAAATTTGAGAATAATTAATGAAAAAAGACAAACAGAGACACATTAAATATCCTTCTTATTCAGTTTATGAAATATCTTTTAAATTGGTCGAATATTGGAGGAGTAAGTAGTCGAGAGCCGAACCTCGAACTATGACTTTTTACTTAGGTTATTCAGTCGGATCTGTAGTTGTCCTTATCGCACCAATGTCGAAATCGCGCTCGTAGAGGGACAGCGATAGTTTCTTCAAATACCAAATTTTCAAGAGTCTCTCCACCCGCATTTCCTCTTAAGAATGATGATAATAATACGTAATAATGGTAAACGTTTTTGGGTCGCGGTCTTTCACCCTGCATACCTTTACCTTATCTTTTTTACCAGGTGTAAGTAACTGGTTACTTACTGTGTGAGCGCGTCGGCCTCGTCGGCGGTAGATCTACGCGCCTTCACGAGTAACATCTCCGCTGCCTTGTGGTACTGCTCCACCGACAGCGCAGTACCCTGCGCCAGGGTGGCCACGCCGCGCTTGTACACCGCCTTCACTGGCGTGTCTGAGTCTAACGTTGATATGTAGTCGAGGATTTCTTTGTATTGTCTGTAAAGAGAGGTACGTAAAGTTACAAATGTATGAGTTTGAAGAAAAATAGGGAAATGAAGATGTAGCGGCCGTGACCCGAACCCATCGTGCCACTCCCTTTCGGGTACCTACGCACACTGGTAAGGAAACGAACTAGTGAACAATACCACAACCTATGGCTGGACCGTGGCGAGTGCAGGCAGGCCAAGGAAGCACTTCCTGCTATCGACGGCCGCTTCACCAAACGGGCGCTTCGGCTGTCCAAATTACAGCTGCGCACAGTTACAGCCGCCATCACTGGACACGGCTCTTTTATTAAACACCTCTTTGTCATAGGAGTCACAGACAGCCCCCGTGCCGAGCCTGCATGGAGGTAGACGAGACAGCAGCCCACGTGCTTCTGCACTGCCCAGTGGTTGCAATATACAGGGCAAAGTACTTCGGTAACCCAGGTACTCTCCGCGAGATTGCCAGCAACATCAAGGCGCTGCTGGTCGTTCTCGGGGAGTTAGGGTGGATCGAATAGATTTCCCACCCGCACGCAAAATACGCGCTTGGAAGTGGATTTGCGCAAACCAGCCCGCTATATAATACAATACAATTCTATCTTGTAAGATACGATCTAAAAACCTACATCACACAGGCAGAGTTATCAGTTATTGTACAATATGTTATGAAAAGCTTGCCCGATACGAAAGGGGCACATATGTATCTCTATCACATTACTAAATAAAGTAAGAAACATAAAATATTGATAAAAGTAAACCTTTCCTCATAGTTCTATTATGAAAGCCGGAAGATAACCAGCTGATCCACAGCTTTAGTATAAGTAAAAAATGGTAATATAGTCAAGTTTACTACAGTACGGAGCAATAAAAACTCTTTCGTGCCTCAGTGAAAAGTCAGTTGATATCAGAACGATATTTCCAGGGAATTAAAGTATCTTCGAATATTAGCACCTTTTTAGGTGATCATCAAATTATTGATGATCATCTTTGCAAAGTTTTTATAAAGTCCTTAATCTGTACATCTTTTAGAGTTCAAGAACTATTAGTGACCATATCAGTTTAAAAACTTATAAAATACTAGCTACCCGCCCCGGCTTCGCACGAGTGCAATGTTTTACATATGAACCTTCCTCTTGAATCACCATATCTATTAAAAAAAACCGCATCAAAGTCCGTTGCGTAGTTTTAAAGATCTAAGCATAAGTACATAGGGACAGACAGCGGGAAGCGACTTTGTTTTATACTATGTAGTGATTATATGGTAATGGTAGATAAACTTACTTGACAAGCGGTTGGAACTGTAACTTAAGACCTAGGTCTTGTGTAGCGGTCTGCAGCCGTTCCAGGAAAGCTTCAGACTTGGAAAGGTCTTCGCTTGGAGATTCTTCGTCTTCCTCATCTTCTTCGGGCATTTCACACAATTCTGTCGACATAATATTATTGAAGTTAGGTATATATTGGGATTGGTTGAGTTAGGTATATCGTATTTTATTTATCGTGTGGTTAACTTGTGTCTTGGCTGCCGCTTGCCGTCGAGAATTATCTCTCAGGCATTTGGTTTCCATGTGATGTGTTCCTTCACCAAAGCAAGAAATAAATATACAAAATGCACATGAACTCAAAGATCAGAGATCTTGGGGTCGAACTTTAGACCTACAACTTGGTAGTCCGACGGTCACACCACTAGACTATCACTGCTTACTAGTCCCATGTTATTCGGGGTGAACCTATTGCCATGAACTGGGTAGGAATCTGAACTCCAGGCTGCTACTGAGACTGCTATCTTACCGGCAACTTGCTGCAGTGTCTCCTTGATATCTTGTCTCTTGTCGGCATCCACGCTGCGTATGCGCTCCTCTATGCGCATGCTCACTTGCCTCGATAACATCTCAAGTGCTTCTAAATGTACTAGGCCTGGAAATATAAACCATATTGTCAGATTCGATGCTTTGGACGTGAAATGAAGTTGAAGGGACACAACCATTTACTCAGTACATGAATTTTACACAGTGTTGAAATTAGGTAGGTTACTCAAGAAAAAAAACAGGTGTTCTATACTGATAGACTGGTCAATTAGTTGCAGCATCTTCCACAACTTTGGGGGGGCTGAGGAGGGTCTAGCAAGTCAAATCACCATAATTTGTCAAAGATTATGATAGTGGTTACATGACACATATCAAATAAATAAAATCAATAAGTAAATCATTAGCTAAGTATGCTTTTTAGGACATATACCGAGATGGAAGGGACCGACGAGAAAACGGTTAGCACATATTCAGTACTAGCGACCCACCCCGGCTTAGCACTTCGCACGTAATGTGTTTATCAGCCTATAAAGGGTGTAACAAGACCCTTAACGAAGCCGAAAGGCACGTGTTCTCCCAGTCATTGCGATCATTTTTTTGTTCTAGACCATATCTGGGAACCTTCTAGTTACGGAGATATTGGGGGTCGAAGTTCCAACATTTCATTCCAACACAAGTTTTTTTTAAATAAATTTTTTTAATGAAGATTTTTACTTTAAACACCTCCACGATCCCCGTATTATTCAATCCATCCATTAACACAATGTTTTGAGTGCGTTACATTGAGTCCTACCGTAGAACGTGATTTTTAATCCCAAATAAAATTCGTTTCCCAGGATTTTTTTTTGCGTAAAGTTACTAAGTTAAGTTTGATGTACATAATGCTTGGTTGACGGCTTCGTGAAGGGTCTTGTTACACCCTGAATAGGTATGTGTGTTTGTTCCTTTAGGATGCAAAGAAGGTGTGTAAGATCCATGTGTAATTTAAAGTCAACAGATAGTTGCGTTTCCTACTTCAAGAAATTAAAAATATTAACGTTACCAGCTATATATATATATTAGAAACTGCATTATTTATAAAATCAAATCCACATTTATTTACAAAATTTTCAACAGTTAAGAAGACCCCCATTCGGAGTCAATATGAAAATCAACTATGTACGTTGAAATGTAATACTGCGTTAATGAAAAAGAGCTTCTTTGGTGTTGCACCAAAGATTTTTAATAAAATACCTGATGCTATAAAATGTATGCCATTAAAGAAATTCAAAAAGTGTCTTCACAAGTTATTAGTTGAGAAATGTTATTATACCTTGGATGACTATTTTAATGATAACACTATTTGATTAAATTATGATATGATGTATTATGAGATTATGTAATTTTATAAATCTATATTATTAATGTTTACTTGGATGACTATTTTAATTTTGGATGACTATTTGATTAAATTCTGTAATTTTATTAATTCATATTATTAATGTAACGGACGAATAATTTCTCGAATGTTCTTTTGTTATGATCTTCTTGTGTGTGTTTTTTGTCTTTCTTTCTTGTAGTGGACATTATTAAATTGATTATTTTAATGTATTTGTATAAAATTGATAGAAAATTTTGTTAACTTTGATGAACCTGACTTTAATATTTGTATGTCAACAATGACAAAGCATAGTGCAACACTTATCTATTTAAGACCTTGACATGTATGATTAATGTATATATGTTCTTCACCTATGTTTTACAAATAAATAATTCTGATTCTGATTCTGATTCCTCTGTGGCACTATAGAGACCTAACGCGTGGGCGATTTGGATGATCCTTACGTCAATCGATTTGTGTTAATCTTGCGAGTGTTACTAAAGACATGTCAGTTGTCAAAATTCAATAAAGCGACAGCCAGAAGCCTATTGCGAAAAACAAAAAAAAAATCAACTAAGTATGTTATGTGGGGTATCATTGAATAGGTATTGTCTCTTAAGATACAGGTCTCCTAGAGAGACAGGGTTCATTATTATTTTTGTATGCATAGACTTCTTTTTGTAGACTTAAATCCTCTGTGCACAAAAGACTATATTATTATGCGTAATGTACTTTTGCCACCTTGTTTTTGAACTGTGTCTGTGTTTTATTTCGGATAAATAAATCATTTTATTATTATTGTTTAAAAATCGTCATTTAGGTTACTCATATCAGTTTTCATTTCGAATGCCCATTTAGGATTTATAAAGATTTTAAAGTTTGTTATTCAAAATGACAAATCATATAAAAGTGAAAAAATCAAGAAGAAAAAATTAAATCGTCTGTGAAATCTGGCACATTTAAACTGAAAATGAACTGGAAATTAAAGTATTTATTAAAACTAAAAATAAACCCGACTGAAAAGCATAATACAAACCTATTATGAAGCAAGGACCCATTGATATAAAAAAATATTAAAACATGAAATGTTTAGTTTTTATAAATACTTTTTATTGCGTTGCTATCAGAGGTAAAGTTAGTGTGAATAAGACTGTTTAGTTGTGTGTTGTGTTGTTTTGTTGATGTTGTTATTTTTGTTTGCCGTGTTGTTGTGTTGTGTTGGTGTGTGTTGCGGCTGTTCTTATTGTTTAGCTGTGTGTTGTGTTTGTTGTTGTTTGTTGTTGTTGTGTGTGTTATTGTTGTTGTGGTTGTGTGTGTTGTTGCTGTATTGTTGTTGCTGTGTTGTTGTTACCTATCTTAAGTCACATTAAAAAAAACTCACCTTCAAAATCATCAAACAGATTCTCATAGTGCACCTCCTTGGCTTCCCTCTTCTCTTCCCTCACCCTATCATCTTCCTCAGCCTTTGCCTTAGCTTCCCTAAGAACTTGAGACAGAACTGGCTTGTCACCAGACCCTAGGCCAAGTAAGGCGCGTTTCTTGGCCAAGCCTGGGTCGTCAGTTTGAAGAACTTCCATGGTTTTTTTGCCTATGGTTTCCAGGGTGTCTAAGCCGCCATGGATAACTTTAGTACCTGAAATGTTTTTGAAATTGGTTTAGAAGGTGGACCATATTAAAAATACTGGGTATAAGGGACAGCCCTCCACAGATTAATGGGGTGAATTCAGTATATTATCATACTAAGATGACCGGTACAAGAAATTATTTCAGGAATGTTATGGGAATCCAATAAATTTGATTTGTTTAATTTCCTCATACGAAATGTATCGTTACCGTGGCAAAACGCACGTAGCGAACGGCAACCGCGACGACGAGTTCGATGAACTCAGTAGCTAGGCAGGAAGTGAACAGCTGATTTTACGCGTCGTTAGTAAGAGTATTTCAACAACCATTGTTGGATTTTTTTATTTTAGCCGTATTATTTACATAAATGGAGTGCTGCGTACAGGGAAAGTAACTTTACATTGAAATAAAGGAACAGTAACTGAAGAAACCATTAAAAAAATCCGGAGCAAAATTCCGGTGGAAAATGATACAAAATAAGGAGCTGAATGCACCCTGTCAGTTTGTGAATGGCTGTCCCTTACACCCTGTATAGTAATACTAGCTGAGCCCCACAATCTTCATCCACGTGAAATTATTACATCAATAATACTTCCCTATTTAAATGGAAACTTATGGGAAGAATCTGGTATAATGAAAATCTCGTGGAGATGAACTATTTAAAAATGATTCAATAATTTAAACAAACCTGTGGATTCAACAAACTTGGTAACACCAGAGAACAGACTGCCGAACTGGAAGGCATCACCAGTGTTGGCCTCAACATTGGCTCCAACATAGGCCTCATCCGCCTCACTGCTAACCACTGTTATTTTATCACCAGTCGATACATTCTCAGGCTTAGTGACTCTGGGTTCTTGGTCTTTGGAAGTTCTTCTAGCTAGTTCTTCAGGATCTGGAGCACCTATACCATTTTCTAGGACTGTTGAAATGCCCTGGAAGAATTTATAAAAGCTTGCTGAGATTTTTTGGGCAAACAATATGTTTAGAAATCAGTATTCAGCAGTATTTTACATGATACGGGTGTTCAGCTGTATTGTGTTAGACAGACACTAATATAATTTGGAGAAGGAAAGATTTCATTATCAGCCATAATCAAATAAATATAATGTTACATCAGATTCATTGAAGTCATCAATACAAAACTAGTGATTTCTTTTCTGTAGTGGTTTTCAAAACCATTATAAATCATTGTAAAGTCTTTCGAAGCTCTATTTTGATTATGGTTAATGTTAGCATTTAGTCAATAATAGGGAATTACACCCATTTTTGAAAAGTGTGTCAGATTCTATAGTGTTAATGAACCACTAAAAAACTCTCAAAATTTTTATCCAATCGATAAGTGCCTTAGAAATGCATTTGAATTTTGCATTTTCAAATTTCGCGCGTAATTTGACGAAAACGCTGGACGCAATGGACGCCATATTGCTCTGTGGTCATGACGTCAGTTGACTATGTAAGCAAATGCAGTGATGTGAGATGGTGCGGTACGCTGATGGTTGATAGTTGACACTTATATTACATAGCCGTATGACGTAATAACATGGCGACTACTGTTTAATGGTGTTATGAAACAGATTAAAAAAGCTGAAACCTTTGAATTGAATTTTAAAATTTAGTTTGGTATTTTATGAACTAAAACTAACGTTTTCCTACTGCTTTTTGCCTAAGCTATCTCGATAGTATATTTTTAGATTTTTTCTCTTAAAGAGTAAAATACCGTTTGAACATTTTTCATATTGCCCACCATCATGTAGCGCAAGTACACTGTTAAGATATATAAGTATACCATTTACCTGTGACACTTGACTGGTAATATTACTAATCCCAGCAGTAGCAGAGCTAAATCCAGCTGTGGCAGAACTCAGCAAAGAGTCCACACTCCATCCCCAGCCCCATCCAGTGCTACCGCCTGCAGATGCCGCTGCCAATCTATCTGTCACTTCTTGGATGTTGGGTTCAGGTTGTGTGGTTATTGGTTTGGCTAGAATAGGTTGCGGTTTTGGTGGTTCAGCCTGTAATTTTAGGATTACAATAGTATAAGGTTCAGTACGTCTAACCAATGATATCCAAGCAATAAAAACACTGATTCAAGTGCTTTTATTTTGACCTAATAATAATACCAGCCTATTTCTATCCCTCTGCTGGGCAAAGGCCTCTTCTCAACAGAGAAGGCACGAGCATTGATCACCACGCTTGCTCAAGACGGGTTGGCGATTTTGACCTAAAATAATAAATTGCTAGCGGCACTCTAGAATAAACACATCCATAAGGTCAAAATAAAACCACTAATCAGTGGTTTATTTGCTTGGATATCTTTGGTTAGACGTACTCAACGCTGTGTTAAAATTTGTCCATCTATTTTAATGGGACCATATTAAATAATGGGTATAATTTTACTTGTGAAAAGGCCGTTTTCACAGCCAATATATTGTCAATCCCCGACTGTGAGCGAGTGTTACGGTGCATACTACTTTTCAATACATAGTATATGCTACTCATTCTCACGGTCCAGACAATTCACTGGTACGAGCTGAAATGCCATTAGTGAGCCTGCTTGCAATCAATGTCTGATCATTTGTTTAGTGTGAATGCAGCCTTATACTTGTAATGTATTGAATGTGTTCATTGCAATGTTATAATGACTATGTTTATATTTCAACGATCAGAAAATGGGTCAGTTAAGCTAGATAGGAATAGTTCCGGTTAACACTACATACTTGCTATGATTTGGAAAAAACATTATATGCAGTGATGTTCTGTAAAGAAGAAGGTTTTGAATATAGAAATTTATGCTTGGTTAGTGATCATGTCCATGGAGAGAGTAGGAAGAATGCAATAAATTTCCATGAGTTTTCTTCTTAGTGAGAGAGAATCATTAAGAATAATCATAAAGGTACTTAACTAGAATTTTTTATTTCTTTTCAAAACAGCTTTAAAAGTACCTTCGGAACATCAGCAGAAGCATCTTCGGTTCCCCAGTCATCAAACTCATCCCAGCCTGTATCTTGAGATTTTTGACTCTCCTTCGCAACACTAGGCTTATCCTCCGGTTTCGTTTTAGTCTTCTCTGGAATGTTACTTTTGGTGTCAGCAGATGGTTGTGGTTCAACAGGCTCAGCATCATCTATTTCAAAGTCATCCCAGCCGTCAGTTTCTTTCTGGAATAATTTTATTTTAAGATTGGATTTAAAAGCATAACATTTCAACTGTATTTATTTATGTACTCAAATTAAATCGTGGCAACGCCGCCAGTCTGTTAGGCACATTATCAGCTGACAGCGTTGAGGAGTTTTTTGATGACCCTTTTATAGTTTGTTGTTAGTTTAGTTATTTTAGTTTATTTAATCGTTTTTAATTGTTATAATGTTTATAGTTAGTTTATTAAATGAAAATAGAGCTTCTTTAATAGGGCCATGTTAATAGGAAAGATGGTACATAAGTGTGAACCTTTACTATGTTATTTTGTTTATTTTAATTGTATGTATAACTCTTTTAGTTCTTTTTTAGTTACTATAATTGGTTTAACAGCCGTTGTAATTAAATAAATAAATGATACTTTTAATTTGTATATTTTAATGTCACAGTAATAACAGTGTTGTACAGGCGCCATCAGATACATCGTAGCGGGCGAGGTACTCAAATATTTCGGAGCAACATTACTTTATAATAGATTCGGAACACTTATCGAGGTAAGAATATCAGAAAGCACAGAACTTCAAGGGTATCTAAGCAGTCAGGATGATCATAAAGATCGAACATTTATGGAAAATTTACATTAAGTCTGTATCACACAGTTTAAATTCGTTACTATATTGTGTTATTGTTTTTTTTTATTAAAGACGTTGCCCTACACTAGGAATTTCTCCTGTATCGTGGGTGCGTTTACAAACCTTTAAACTCACATACACAAACAGCCAGACCCAACTACCTGTAGATCATACAAATATTTGCTCCGTGCGGGGATCGAACCCGCGACACGCAGCGCAGCAGCCAATCGCCAACCACTGAAAATCCACTGCGCCAACCGTGCCGTCAGTTGTCAAAAATTATTTTGACAAATACTGTGGATTATGTTGTAAAGTTATGTTTCGAATTTATTGAAAAGTCGCTGCTCTTATTATTATGACAAATTGCATGTTCTGATGTTATTGACCACATCTAGTTTAACGAATTTATTGAAAAGTAATGCTGCTCCGAAATATTTGAGTACCTCGCCCGCTACGATATATCTGATGGCGACTGTACTAACTTGTCTAATGAGGTATGAACCAACAAGGGTGCAATGGTCAAATGACAAATAAATTTATCTGTTGAAATCATCGAACGCCTACAAGAATAGGGTGGATTACATGCAATCCTTTGAAAGGAAAAGAGAGAAGGCAATATAAAACAAAGCATCTCAGTTAGATGTTTTATGATGGTACCTACCATATTAAAACTATTTAGTGGTTTGTTAAATAAAAATTATTCAACAATGATAGGAATGTCGTAATCAGCTTATAATAGCTTGTTAAATCATCACTAAATAGTAATATATTTCGTGATAATATATAATATAATATATATTCATGTTAATTATGCTACCTAACACAGACTTACGTGGATGTTCTAAATAAAGTTTTTTTTTTAACACATTTGATTTGCTAATTAGCAAATCAAATGTGTCACATTATGATCACTGCTGCCTAAATTCCTACTCATTTTATATCTATTGTTCTATCAGGGAGATTTTTGTTTTAATTTGATGTTAATGTATTTTAATATGTTTGGTTGAAATCGAAAACGTATGCTAATGCATCGGACTATGTACTTAAGTTTTTCTACTCATCGTAAACATTTTAAATCTGAATGTGACAATTGCTATGAAAAATACATGAGATCAGTCAGCGTAAGACAGTATTCTGATTGGCATTAAACATTTCTGGACGTACGTTTCACACAAGAATAAGAAATATGTTTCTTGAAAACCTTAACTCAAATAATCCAACTGAAATATGTACATAACGCAATAAAGCAATTAGACTTAAATAAAGGTTCTGGTCCCGAAGGCTTACCACCCGTCTTTATAAAGAAAACCAGAGAGAATATAGTTCTTAATAAATCTTAAAGAGAAGGCACTTTTCCCGATATTTCGAAACGGCCTCATATCACACCAGTGTTTAAGAGTGGTGACATAAACGACATACAAAATTATCACCCTATCTCTATACTGTCCACCTTGTCGAAGCTTCTCGAGAGTCTTGTACACAGTAAAGTGTACTCTCACATTTTCAACCTCAGTGTTGGTGAGCAGCACGGATTTGTCAAACGACGTTCGGCGAATTATAATCTCATGCTTTTCACGGGCTTCCTATTCAAAAACATGGATGAAAATGTTCAAGTTGACGCCATGTAAACAGATTTTCGGAAGGCTTTTGATAAGGTAGACCACAAACAGCTTCTAGATAAAATTGCATACAATGGCATCTGTGCCAATTTGTTATGTTGGTTCATGGCACATATTTAACAGGTCGCAAAAAATAGTTATTTATGGTTTCCAATCAAGCTCAATTATTGTCACCTCTGGGGTACCCCAGAGCTCAATTATGGGTACTCTTTACACTGTTTATTAATGACATTAAGAGGGGAGATGGGCTGCGATTTCTCCATACAAATTCTGGTGAAATCAACGTTTCGTATTCCCTTTTTTTTCTTCCTGAATAATGACTCGTGTAGACACATCCCTCTTTACTTTGACGGCCGTGATTAGAGGCCTACCAGACAAATTCTAAAAGTTTTTAACATAAAAGAAGACGCAGACTTGATGCTGCGTGACGGCAATAGTTTCTTCAAATACATATTTTTCAAATTCCTTGCAGGCCATGTCTCCTCTTAAGGATAGCTTCATTCATTCCCAATTTCTAATGTATACTGGCAACATCAAGATTTATAAATCATGCAAAAGTACACAAGATTGCCTGCTTCTACAGGAGGATCTTGATAGACTTTCTCAATATTGTTCATCCAACAAACTTCACCTTAGCTTGTTTAAGTGCAATGGAATCACTTTCATTAAACATAAAAACATTATAACATTTGATTAAAGTCTACATGGTATCCGTTTGCAAACAGTTGACCACATTCGAGATCTTGGGGTTGTAATGGACTCGAAATTGCACTTTAATCTGCTTATTGATAACATTGTTAACAAAGTATATTGTATGTTTGGTTTTGTCATGAAATGTGATCTTCCAACGACTTTAAAAGACCATCTACTTTTCTACTTCTATACAAAGCTTTGGTTAACACTCAATTGGAATTCGCAGTACCAATTTGTAGTCCACATTATTTTGCTGATTTTGTTGTGGGTTACATTTATTTAGTTTAAAACTTATTCTGTCATACTTTTTGTAATGTGTAATTTTTAAATGTCCTAATAAAGTATAAAAAATAAAAATATTGTGTTAATAAAACAGCATCAATTTTTGTTAAGCTATCAATTGAATTCAGTAAGCGAGTTTGATACAGTTGATATGTATTATAAATTATGTGGTTATTATTTCACAATATTGGTGTATGTTATGCGTTATTGGATCATCTAGGAAGATGAGGCAATAGACCCAGCAGTTTTAATGCGATTGACAAAGTTAAATATATTACAAAATAATTCATAGCACCAGCATTTTTTTTATCATACTTACCACATTTTCCACGACCTTTTGAACATTACTGGAACTTGTTTTAGTATTCGAGGCTTTTTGTTCAGTTTCTAAAGCATTGTCGCTGTAATTTGAAGAAGATAAACGTTTTTTCCTTTCTTTCTTGTCTGGGCTGCCGTGGCCCTCATCAGCACTTTCGAAGTCCTCACTGTCACTTGTAGGCATTGTTAGATTATCTTTTTTATTTAGACCAGCTGTTTGGTTATAAAAAACGAGTATATTACAAGGAAAATAGAAATCTTACGAGCTCATTACGTGTTGACAAAACTGCCAACAACACATGACATTGACAGTTCGCGCATGATCGCGTTCCGTATCAAAAGAATCATTAAAAATTGTATAGGATCTCTGTCCTACTCTATCTCAGTATATCAAAACAGTAAAGACAAATGATGTGTTATTTTAAGCATCCTGAACAAATAAAGACTTCTTTGTTTTCTTACAAAAAATATCATAAAATAGTGTTCAATTAATCAGTAATGTCGTTTAGATACAATAATCTTGATTTTAAGAGATTTTTAATGTCTATTTATTTGAGAAAATCGTTTTTGCCTTTTGAGAATGTTAAGGGTAGGCTGAATACACAAAACAATTGCGTGTTTATAAAAAGAAAAAGATTAGAAAAAAATAATTCAAATCGAAATACGCTGTTACATTGCTATTGAGACATTTTTTTTTCATTTTTACGTAAATTAGCATGTTGCATTAGTATTTTGTGGTATTTAGTTCGCATGTTAGCTTTATAAAAGTCGATTTATTAGCTTGGATGTTCGTTATTTTGCTTAAACTTAGCTACCTAATATTATTTCTATGCTTCTAACTTGTGTTAGTTGAGTGAACTAGTGAACCTAGATAGCGTTGATTTTCATTTGTTACTCTGTAATAATTTTATTTGCATGTTTAATTTAATATTTATTGTGTTCGAATAAGGTTAATCAGCAATTTGTCGGGATTTCAAAACCACAGTGATCAATCAGTAGCAGCAGTAATTTCTACGGGTGAGTACCTACCTATCTAAATAGGTGCTTATTTACCTAAAATCTCATTTTGCTTGGTGTCATCTCTTCGTTTCAATTATGTCGATACTATCCTACCTTAAAGGGATGAGGATATCATTTTCGTCCATAAATCATATTTCTCGGCCCTAGATCATTTGGGAGTAGGTACGAGGACCATCCCTTATGTCCGTTTACATTACATAATGTCGTTTAATTTTAGAACTTGTTAAGTACAATGTTTTTTTGTGCCTACAAAATCTGTAAAATGAAATTTTAGATAATAACTACGAGAACTCGACGGCGACGACAAGTAGAGCAGTGCAGCTGCAGTTCAACTACTGCAACTAGCGACCCCTAAGACGACCCACGGACCCACTGACCCGAAGGCGAAATGTTTAGCAAAGAATATGCGAGAGACGAAACTCGACCGCCCGATTTACAAAGTGAAGGCGGGAAATAAAATTTGCTAGCTGCTGTATCAAGAGAACAAAAGCAGTTGATTCCAGTAAGTTAACTCATCTTCCTACTTTTCTGTATTATGGCATCTCCGGTATTTACGTGAACCGACGCTGTTCCCCGAGGGTGTAGCAAAAGGACATTACCCTTTTGCAGTGATGAATTTTCTGTCTTTAGCTCTGCTCTTTAAGTGAAAACGACCCTGTTTTCCCAAGGGGGGGAGTAAAAGGGCATTACCTTTTGCTGGAAATAGGTAAGTAAACATCGCGCGTCGTGGTCGGGCATTCCGTTGTAGATGCGGCAGTAGGTACACTTCTACGTCACGTCATTTGTATCGTGGGGCGAGTAAACGGCTGACAAACTCGCAAAGGCCGCCGAAGCGTCTTGTCTCCTTGCTCTGTAATCAACTTCCTCCTTTTTCCTGTGGTTAGTGCCTAACCTGGTGTCAGGGTTTTTATGCCGCTTATGGGCCTCTGACTGGTCTTGATATGCCTTCGAGAAATATATATCTCACGAGGTTTTCTTTTACCGAAGCAAGTGATAATCCGAAAAATTAGGTGTGCAGTCCTGGGTTCGACCTATAACTTGGCAGTTCGCCGGTCACACAACTAGGCTATTACTACTGGTTGTGATCAACTGATCAAGGAATACATCGATCATAAATCCCTTAATGTGTTACAGAGGATCGAAGTAAAACAAGGTCCCCCCGACTTGTGTCCCTTCGACATGTTTTTCAAAAATATGCCTTCGTCACGATGTATTCCTTCGCCGGTTGAGAGTAATTGTGGTATAATAATTTACACACATAAGTCGCAGTTAAGGTTCGAACCTACAACTTCTCTTTCAACTCAAAAATCTTGGCTGTTTCCAGTGAGCCACTTCTGCTCAATTTTTAAAGGCTCATGATTTTTATTGACAGTTAGTAATTAACGTTTGACGTAGACTGCAGTAAGTAAAGGAAAATATGAAGATAAGTTATAATAGGTATTGACGGTACTTGTGGGTAATTTATGGACGTCATTAAGACAAATCGATACTTACCCTATTTGTTGGTCTAGAAACTAGATAGGTACCTAAAGATGTGTAGGTCATGTTTTAGGTTGATACCGTTACCCGCAACCCGTTATTAGGTATTCTACAGGAATCCTCGCGACTTCCAAAATTAAATTATAGTTTTTTTTTGTAATTGTGGTTCTTCTTTCTTTATCGTGTGGTTGGTGCCTATCCTGGTGTCAGAGTTTTTATTCCGCCCAAGGGCTTCTGACTTGGCTTTACATGCCGTCGATAATATCTGATGCCTGAGAGGCATGCTGGTTTCTTCTCGATGTTTTCCTTCATCGAAGCAAGTAATTGTGGTAACATCTCCTCGACGTCATTGCTGTTTTTTACTTGCAAGCTGTTTTCAAAATACACCACACCATGTTTTTCGTAAATTCCAACTTGCACCCCAATTGATTTCTATCACAGTCCGAAGGATATTCTAAAAGAAACTGCTGATCTACTGCTTCTTGAGTTTGGAATTGAAACTTGACGCAGTGGATGTTGTTGACTTGTTAAAATAAATAGTATTGGATTTGTGTGTTTCGCAGATATTGTATTATCACGAGTCACGATGCCTAGGTATGTACAGAGCTTGGACGATGCTTCTACCCATGTTACGGCATGTTTTAGCATGAACTTGGACAGAAGAGTAAGAGAGATGAGAGATGGATGGATTGTGTGAAAGATGGTAAGGCTAGAAAGGGTCTCAAAAGAGATCGTCTTCTTCTTCTTTCGTATCGATGGTACGACTCATTACCATTCTTGGACCCGTTAGTAGGTGGCCACGATGGCCTAGTGGTGCTGAGCATAAGATCCTGCTTTCGAATCTCAGGCCGGGAAATGTGTTGTTGGCTTTTCCATCAGGAATTTCTCAGTTCCTTGCCCCTATTACATGGGGCTTAAACACAACTGGCGAAATGTGGGTGTACTATTAGGTACACCTCTCGTCTAAACCTTCCGGAATTACAAGACGTGATGCTTTATAGATGTTGGATGATGATGGGTGTTGAGCTGTTCATAGTCGTTCCACTCATGCTTAACCCTTCGTGTGCCGGGAACGTGGATCTACGCGAGACACAATAGCTTTTTAATTGTGTCTATATACTCGGCATACGAAAGGTTAAGAGAGTAAGATCATAGCAGAATACCAGTATGGGTATTATGAAAACCTATTCGCTTTATAGGTGACTCATGCATGGTAGGAATCGAAACACAGGCTACGGAACGGAAGGACAACATCGTTGATATTCCTTAATGGATTCACCGTATATTAGTAAGCGGATATGTATTTTTTATTCTTATAGAACCTGCAAAATTGAAGGAAAACTCGTATTAAGCCGAAATTTTAATACTTAATAATCACTTTGAACTTCCTAGTGGTTCTGAGGGTCTCTCTTTTAGTAAGTTTTATCATAATCAGCTTGCGTAATGCTCCCAAATTCCCAATACTGTGACACAGACCTCTTCGCTAACAGAAAGTGGGCTGTAATCCACTAAGCAGACTCATAGCGGGTACTTGGCACATCCAGCGCAGAGAAAACTAGAACCAAAAAGAGAATCCGAAGACCTGTTCTCACGTCTTTTGATTCTTGGGATATTCCGGGACGTGACAGTTTTCTCAGTGTTTTTTTTTTCACAGTAGCAGTTTTTAAGAGTAGCAGTGACTATATATAAATTGCATAAAGTTCGTGTCAGGGTTCGAACCCACGACCTCGGTTACTAACTACTGGTCCACGACTGATTATTGCTTGTAAGTCTTGCTTGTGGTCAAGTCACACCATAAAGATAATAATATTGCATAACCAGAGAAAATATCGGGCGAATCATTAAATAATAATGAGTGCCACTATAAAGGGTGAAACAAGACCCTTAACGAACCCGAAAGTCACTTGTTCTCCCCGTCATTGCCATTATATTTTTGTTCTAGACCATACCTGGGAACCTTCCAGTTACGGAGATATTGGGGGTCAAAGTTCCAACTTTTTCACAAGTTTTTTTTAAATTTGTTGAAATTGAAATTTTGTTTTTAATGTTTTTTACTTTTAAAAAGATTTTACTTAAAACACCTCCACTACCCTCGTACTATTCAATCAATCCATCAGCACAATGTTTTGAGTCCGTTTCATTGAGTCATACATAACGTAGAAAGTGATTTTTCACCCCCAAAAAAATAGTCGTTTCCCATCAATAATTTTTGCGTAGTTACTTAGTTTTATGTACATACTTAATGCTTGGTTGACGGCTTCGTTAAGGGTCTTGGTACACCCTGTATTTGTACCAATAATTAAAAACTTGTTCATTTGATAACGACCACACCATTGTTATACTTTGGTAATGATGAGTATGGTTAATTAGGTAAAAAACGAAATTAAATTTAGAAGCATGGGAAAATAAACCACAAAATACTTGTGGTGGTGTTTTCCCATAATTTTGATCAGTTTTACATATTTTTATTTACCCGATTACGGCAAAGCCAAAAGGATGGGTATGATTTTAGCAGTCTATTTCCATGTAGACAATACTATAGTTACCAGACCTACTCCAATAATTTGATTAATTCAGGTAAACCAATGTTGACAAACGAAATGGTTCTTATCTGTCCGGAATTATGAATAAGCTTAAAATATTTGGGTGAATCTAGGTGAATAGTTTTTCTTGTATCAAGTAACATTGGCATATTTCTGAACTTGAAAATTGTCAAAATCATAATAAAGATGAAGAGGTCGTTACATTGCCTTTGTGAAAGCTTTAATAATTGAAACTATTGACGTTGACGTTAACAGCACACCATTAATCAGTTTTATGTATATTTATACAATCCTTCACGTTATAAAATACAAACAAATAAGTCTTAGAAGGAAGAAAAACGCAATTGATTAATTTGTGAAACATAAACAATACCAAGTTTTTTTTTTAAGCGCTGATAAGATCAAAATGCCTTTGTCAGACAGAATACCTAGTTGTTTTTGTTTGGACGATTAACTCATTAGGGCTTTATTTTCATAAACAAAAGAAGACTTAAAATACTTAAGCTTAATGTTTTGCTTAAAACTCTTCAGAGAATGTTACAAAGTTTTAGACAATATGAAAATAAAATAGCCTTTTCGATTAGATGCTTAAATATTCGAGTACTTCCTTCGAAAGAATGTCAGTAGTAGGTACCTTGTTTCTAAGTTTTTATGTTAGATAAAAATTTGTAGGTCACATAAAACTACTAGATAACCATAACACAACACAGTAAGTTGTATATATAATATGGCAACAATATTATTATAGCGACAGATAAACATACTTACTTATGTAGGTACATATCAGTAATTTGTATGTATGCCCGTATATACGTACATACGCTGTGGAATGCGATCTATACGTATACACGCCCGTCTATACATATTTATACAGCGGAATCGTAAATAGATTGAATGGGTATGTATACCTACCTACTTTTTGCTTACATTGCCAGTTCGTTTCACAGTCTCCGCTCCGTACATAGCATCAGTCAGCCGGCACTAGTAGACCATGTAATGTAAACATTAGATGGTCGAGGAATGCATTTAGACAGTAGATGCTGGTAGTGAATATTATCATGTGCGGTGATAACGTGGCTGCGAGTCGGCGGGGTTTAGTCGGCGACGCGGGGTCGCGTGGTGCGGTCGCGTGTATCGTTCCTATCGCTCGAGTGACGTACGGAACCGCTTCGTGTGTTCGCGCTCGCGTACGCGCCGCATTCCATCGTGGGGGCCCTTCGCCGCTATTGGCCGATCCCGCGTGACGTCACACCTCGTAATGAGGTATTCAACATGGCCGTGTAGCTAGTTCGCGAGTGTGCTTCGTTACTCGTTTGAATGGATTTAATCAGTGAAATATGCCAAGGAGACGAAACGGTGAGATACCCTTGCCCGACGGATGGGATTACGCGAGGGACTTTGACGGAAAATTGTATTTCATCGATCACAACAGTAGAAAAACGACGTGGATCGACCCGCGAGACAGGTAAGTTTTCCAAAGAGAAGTGTTAACCCGTAAGAGCCCCATGTCAAAACTTTACATTCCAATGCGATTTCTGACGATTTCTGATTTAATTTGAGTGTTGTGTTCGTAAATATCGGGAGTGCACGTTATATAGTTGGTTCTGTTGAAGTTACAAGTGTTAAATGCAACTTTAAAATAGAATAAATCGTGAAAAACAAACTGTTCTGTCGCCGCGACGCAGCTGCTCTCTGGTGGAAAGAATGTGCGTTAACCTCGATTTCACACGACATTCCACTATTTAGTGACAACAAATGAGCTAAACACAAATTATGGTTATCATTTGTTATCCTTTGGAATGTGTAGTATGGTCTTGTTTTCGTATGGGTTCGTATTTGGTGAGCGGAGCAATCGGTAGGCGACTAATGAGGCCACGGAACTGGTTCATACTTCATAGCAATGTTAGTGGCTGAACTGGCGCAGAAATAATTCGATGAAGCGTTTATGTGTTAAGAATGAATGTAGCATGTTGTCTAGATGGTGGTGCGGTTGGTGGTTTCGTAAGGTGCGCGTGTGTGTATGGTGCCGATGCGTGGAGAACGCGGTGGGAGATGGAATGCAATGCATAGGCAAGTTGCGCGGTGTGAATGACAGGCCGTAGAATGCGGCCCGGGCCTGCGGCGATGGTCGCGCCTTTCTAAAGCGGCGCACTCCCCCTCCTCTCCGCCCCGCCGTCTCCCCACACCCCCTTCACCACCTCAGCAAGCTGCAGGTGCTGCACAACACATCCCTATTAAATACCGATCATGTCTCTAGCCGTATCTATTTACCATAGTTAAACCGACACCTGCACCATTGTTTTAAAAGTTAACCTTAAAAACTGTACACCTGCACTTGAAAATGCATGGTTACTGTTAAAACCGGTCAATTATCACTTTGGTGATGATGCTAAACGGCGTAACAATTAGCGGTAGTGAAGTCTGTTCCATTAGGGAAATGAGACATCCTAAACTACTAACTGTCAGTGTCTAATGGTGTTGTATAACGGGCTAATAAGATTTACCATAAAGTTGTGTATTATACAAAACAAAATACCGTTAAATGTTTTGCAGATTTATAACATAAAATGCAGTTTTAATTGCAAATGAACTTAAACGCAAAGTTGCAAATGGCCATTCAACGTAAACTTCTCAAGTTAATGATTGAAAGAGAACGAATTCAAACAAATGTCATTTTGTATTTCATTTCAGACATATAGTCGCACAGGGGAATCTCAGTAATATTCAATTTAATAACTGGCTTTAAGTATTGAACAAATATTGCATAAAAATGCGAATGCAAGTTAAGAAGGCACATGCGAATCTGGTCCCGGTACATCGACACCACAATAAAATTCGCCGCTGACACAGGAAACATAAAGTGGTATTTTTATTGAACCTTTTGGCAAACTGCATTCCGTACACTCGACTTTACAGTATGATATTTGAGACATGGTGGTTACCAGCTTGGCACTCCAAAACATACGACGATGTGGCATTTCTGTTTGTGGTTCTACGTTATCAGGTTTGAAAGATAACCCAAGCAAAAAAACTATAGCAAACGACATGATCAAAAGAAGAAATATTGTAACTGGAAAATTTGGAGTTAATTGGGGTCAAAGAGCAGCTACTATCGCAAAATTGTCCACTTAGAACATTGTTTTGAGACAACCACGTGGATAGTAAAGCAACGGCAGTCAAAATTGACCTAGAATTTGGTGTGTGGAGCGGAGGTACTGCGGATGTCACTCCAGCGTCGACATCTACTTGTGCGAAACGCGCACACAATAAACCGAGCCACTAAGCCAATTTATTAATGCTAAAAATAACCAGGCCACGTCTCGGGCGCATACGACGCTATTAACCTTATACGGAACCTAAACGCTGTACTATGAAAAATGTGCCCTCCGTCACTGCCTTTGGCAGAATGCAATTATGTACCGACCATAAGAATGTTGTCAGTTTAGTACACCTGCTTTTTTACATGCAGATGTAATGGTCTCATTTTGACGACAAGAGATCGCCGTTTATAACGAAATATTTGCCCTTGAATCTCGATATATATGGCTGTTTTAACAAGATAAAGATCTTTATGGTGTCGTTGGGCGCTGAGACTATACATTTACGGTAATAAGTGGCTTCTCAAATGCTTCTGTAACGAGACGTTGCGTGCGAATGAGCATTTTGCGGTTTTCGCAGATCTCAAAGGCAAGTGTGATACGTAACTAGATGAGCGGTGTAAATAGTTATGGAAAAAACTAAACTACATAGAAGTGTTCGACAGCTACGCATTGTGAACAGAGGAAAAACTGTTCATTGTGTCTTTAAGCAAGGAAGCGGTGAAGACAATGATAGCGTCGATTAACAAGCGAATGGGAACTTATATCTTGTGTTCGCCGGTGTTTATTACTTTAATTGTATCGATTGAATGCAGTTTCACTAAGCCAGTACATTGTTCTGCTGCATACCTGAGTATTGCGTTCAGTTGATCGTTAATGCATAATTCTATGTTGCGAGTGAAATCTGCCGTAAGTGTATGTGCGTACTCGTCTAGGTGCAGGCAAATTGTATGTGGGAAATACAAGGATGCTTGCGTTGGAATGTTTCAATGCGATCTGCATGTCTGCGGTCGAGTAGCTGGTGGCGTGATGGCTAATGTTATAATGTAATTGTTCCTTATACGCTCAACTTTGCTTAAGAAACAATAGTATTACAAGGTACTACTCTACTATTCCTTCAATGACAATAGCTTCTACAGTATCTTTTGCAATAGGTATATCGTTAGCCGATACAAATTTCTACCTTTTCTGAGCAAGCAAGATTTTATGTATACAATCAATCGTGTTTAACGAAGGTATCTTCACAAGATTGTGTAACCCAAGTATGTGCTTCCCACGCACTGCACAAGTTCTGAGCTCCCCCATGCGTAACGTTGAAGGGGCTGGGCATTTTACAACGTTTCTTGACTTTAATCGACTGCGTTTTAAGTAGGTTTATTTGTTCACTTTTGAACCTATTCAATTTGATTAGGTGCTAGAATTGTATGCATGTTTTGCAGAGAAGATTTACAAAACATTTGTGGCAGTGTGTACAGTGTATCGCAGGGTGCGGCGCGTGGCGGCGAACGGACGCGAAACAGCGTACAACATTGTTTATTCTACGCATTCCTCTCAGATAAATATGTCCTTGGCGATTTTATACACCCAGACGCGCGTCGACACAACCGCCGCCGACACCGGCTACATTGCAGATTTATTTTGATTCCAACAACGAATAAGACGAATGGCCGTTT
Source organism: Eugnorisma glareosa (assembly GCA_947578425.1). Taxonomy (NCBI): domain Eukaryota; kingdom Metazoa; phylum Arthropoda; class Insecta; order Lepidoptera; family Noctuidae; genus Eugnorisma; species Eugnorisma glareosa. The sequence goes on along the minus strand of OX387960.1, from coordinate 7,526,822 downwards.
AAAAAGTATAGTATCTTGACGTGCTTAACCAATTGTGAGACTTCTTTATCCAATTAATACATCATTTGGATATAAACACCTGACATACAAAGAAATTGTTATAATTATGTTTAAGTACGGAAATATGCAATCGTTGACTGATCCGTCTTGTAATGTAGCGCAACATGTTCCGGGAGCGAATCTAAATCGGTTTAGGTAGTTAACGTTATTATAATGAAAATGTGTTTAAAATCACGCATGTTTAAAAGTTATCTATGTGAGTATGCGATAAAAGCTGTTCTGCTCTCGTTTCTAATCAAAATTGGCATTCCTCGCTTATCTATATGCCGTCATAAAGCAGTTGTTTACCCACTTGTAACGACTTTTTCATTGTTGTGCAAATCTATTTTAGTTTTCGTATAATTACGACGTTACTATTATTTAGTTCTATCATTCGGAACTCTATAAATGGTCTAACTTGTATTTGTATAGTAGGCCCGCCCCATAACTTCATGAAGTTAGCATAAGCAATGATAAACTTGCAAAATATGGTGTGTCGACATAGCGGGCCTCGGAATGGTCGGATGGAATTTCTGCGTGTTTGTCCCCCCATATAGGGAGTGATAAATTGACGATAGTCGTCGCTCATAAAATTGTATAACTATTTGCTTGATTTGCATAAGAGTGTTTGATTAGCCATCGGAGGACGCCCAGACGTCGTTGGCTTAAGAATGTTGCCTATTTAATATTTCCTCTATAAACGTTTTGGGACGATTGAATGTCCACGGTAAAACGTACTATTCCAATCTGTCGGATGATGGAACGAAACCGATACTTTACCGCTATTCGACTTAAAAACGTCTAATAAAAAATAATATCGTTATTTACGGGCGTATTCATTAAAGAAAGTTATTTTTTTATGGGAAAGTAATTAACGACGTACTTAATAAGGTGAACATCAGAAATATTTTGTTGATGATGGTATTAATTCCTATAGTAATCCTGACAACGTGAATATACAAGTCTGCGGCGATTGTAAAATTCTCCGCCATTCGCTACAATAATTTGGGGAGATATAAATCAAGGTTTTATTTGATATATGATCTAAAACTTATGCAGATTCAAGCAGGTGTTCTTTCGTTTTATTGATTCCAATTTATTTGATCACAAATTGTATGACTTATATCTGTACATTTCGTATATCCTATTGCCAATGTTAATACCGTAAATGGTTTAATTTTTAGGTGTCCATAAATAGAGGCACAGTGAGGCGAACTGGCACAAATCCTTGATTTTGAATAAATTGTTGACGACCCGCCATTTGGGCGTGGGCGAAATATGCGACAACAGACTATAATAAACAATTTTCTCATTCCAATATGTACCTTGTTCCCTAGCAATACTAATCTATTTGGGTTAGTGAATTTGCAAATGATCGTAAGCAGTGTGGTATGCGAAAACACCTGTATTTAATAGCGATTAGGTGATAGTGTTCTGTTTGCGTCGATGGATTGTGTTTACAGTTCATTCCTTTGGTTACTTTTACATTCGATATTGGGAATCTTGCACCTTTCATCAATATTTGAGTGAGTTGGTTGATCAAGCATAAACTGACCTGCCACCGACCGACGCGACGACGCGGTGGAAGTGGCGAAGTTCTGGGCTAACAAAATATAAAAATTGTCGTGCCAGCGACACGAAGAAGAAGAAGAACTGACCTCTATGTTTTTTTCCCTTACTGCTGTAAATAGGGATAATATCTCCCCTAATTGTGAATTATTTGAACGTTTGTCAACGTTCGTTTCTGCTGTATTTCCATAAGCAATCGATGCGTCGATTCGTCTTCATGCATTAACAGTGCTGAATACATTTTCCTGCTGCATTGTAGTATTACCAAAGAAATTGGCAACAGTGTGTAGCAGTAAAAATGGCAAATATTTCCTCGACCCCATTCCACGCGGTCGATCATTCACGAAACAATGGAGTGAGGAATTTTGTTCCTCAACAAACATTCGCAGAAGCCCGGCGCCTCCCATTCATTGGCGATGCGTTCGCGCACATTGATATCTGCTTGTTTGGCCTCTGTTTAATCCATACTTTCCGGTCTTGACACCGCTCTAATAACAACGATATGTGAATGGAGCCGCTTTGGTGCCATTCCTACCTAATGTTTGACTTTCTACCGCTGGGAAAGTATCATTTGTGCAGTCGTGAAGTTGCCGGCAAACATCGTTACAAGCCATTAGCAACATTTCTGCCATACTTCGAGGGCGGTATTCGAAGTTGCAACGACCAACTGCTTGTGATTGCTTTTCTACATTCTGTAACTATTGCATATTTGCATAATGAGAAGATTTGAATGCCACAAATATCGTTGAAATTGGTGTATGTGTGTGTTTTCTCAATATTAGACGTACCCTTCTGTTTTATGTAGGTATGTAAATCTCAGAACCGGTCAGTCAAGCCAATGAATGGGCAGTTTTTATAACATTCGCTTAATTAATTAGCATTCATCGTTAAAAATACAATAATAAATTATGACGATCATAAAGTTTTGTTCCTGCGAATTAGAGTACTAGCTGATTTACTACGACAATTTTTACAACGTCGTGTCTGAATATTGCTGAGATTTATAGCGGTTAATCTCCTTCATCAGACTGTAGGTACTTATTACTCAAACAAGCAGCAGAATGGGAGTGACCACAATGCAATATCAATTAGAAATTCCTGAGTCTCGGCGATATTATAAGCGGCCGGCCGACAATTCGTCATTCTGTATAGACATTATTTAGACTAGGTATCGTATTATCGAATGTTTGTGAGCGGAGTCGTGATACTCATGATATTGTGTCGCACGCGCCGCCTGCTGGCGTGACGAAGGCGGCTGGTATGCGGCGTGATTCAAACGGAAACCCTATATATTCAGTGTTTATGCAACCCGCTGTCCGTCCATCCGTCACTTCTACAGACACCATGCAACATTGAATTGTATAAATTACGGTCGATGTGCGAGTTTATTTTGACTGTATTTCAAGTTTATTCGAATAGTTGATAAAAAAGAATGGAATACAACCTCATCAATACCAACTTCACTTGAGATATTGCTAATGAAGCTCGTAATTCATTAAAATAAGAAGACGGATTTCGAGATTTTGAAGGCAGTTAGTGTCAAGAGATCTTTATTATTCAGATCGGAGCACTTAATGTGTGTATATTCTCAATTCTCTCAAGACGAGCATGAGACCTTGGTGGGAATGACGTGACGTGCGTTTCAACAACACAGTTCACACTAGGCGTTGGAATGTCGTTTGTCAATGATCGAATAACGTGTGACGTCATAGCGTCACATTAGCTGCTGCGTTTACCATCAATACATAATTACCACTTTCGAACGATTGCCGAGGCAATTTGGTGGATAAATTTGGTGATTGGTCGTGACGCAAGAGGCAAACAATGTTTGTGTGGTTTGGTTACTTTAATGCATGGTTCGGTTGAGATACAAATTTTATATTCACGCATTGGATCATCCGGTCGGCATGCTTCGACGAATCCATTGCAAGTTGTGTTTAATTCGATTATAACGCTGTACGAATGTGTCAGCCGAACGGAATGCGAGAGGAAATCACGTTGACCCCTAACACGATTCCTTTTTTGGCCATCGGAAGGTTTGTAATCTTCCTGTCCGTGAGTGTATGTTATCAACACATGAGGACTTATTTAAATAAGCACATAGGATATGTGACATCACGCCGTCGGAATTTACTTATAACTTTGTAAGGAACAGGTTATTCACCTAACATTATTATCCTTAGCCGTGTCTTTTGACACAGTTTCATATGACAGATTATCTTACGGACTAAAATCTAAGTGGGGCAATGCCCTCTTGGAGTAAAGGAGTAAAAAAATCGAGATTGTTCCGAAGCCCAAGGAATGTGCATTAAACGGGCCATCCGGATTAAAATATTTCCCTGGCGGTATTTATAGAGCATTAGTAGGTGTGCGTGTTCGTCTGTCGGTCGGTCGATATGTGTGAGACAGCATGGCACCGCCTCCCACCAGACGTGCCCCAAGTTTGTCGTAATCCAGGATTTGGTCATTGGACTTTCGAAAAGATACTTGGATAACACATGACTAATAGTCTAATCATTTAGATTTACGGTGAGCCTCTTGATTCTTTGGCGTGCTGGGAGGACATTAACGAGACTTGGCTGATATATTGTTTTGAAACAACGTTTGGATTTTAAGAATATGGGATTATTTGAGAGGTTTAACACATCTGCAGGGGCATGTAACTAAATAGTCCAAAGCGGGCAGCAACCTTCGTGTTTCTATTTGCGGCTGCTGAACGGCGGTACATTGGCCTTCTCCCGCGCTATTTTCCAATGAGACTATGATGCACTGGTATATCGCACGGCATAGCTCGCGGATTTATTCGCATCGATTACGCGATACGTGTGTGAACTCAATTCTGTTGCGAACTGTATTATATGTGAAAACTTGTACGGAGAGGAGTTAAAGTAGAACAAATTATATAATTGTGAGTCGGACGTGATAGTAAAAAAGAGGACAATGTTTTTTCTTATTTATATTATTATTTCCAGTTGTTTATGTTTTATGCATTCATTTTTAGGGTTCCGTACCTCAAAAAGAAAAAAACGGAACCCTTACAAGATCACTTTGTTGTCCGTCTGTCCGCTCGTCTGTTAAGACCCTTTATCTCGGGAACGCGAACTCGATACCTCTACAGGTATCGAGTTGAAATTAAAACCATATACTCAAGTCTACTCTCCTGCTGCTGTGCTGTGAAAAAACTTTAAGTTAATGTAAAGAAAAGATACGGTCGTTTATGCCGTAAAAAAAAACGTAAGTATATTTCGACACTCAAGGGAATCAAAATTTATAGGGTACTTTCCTTTGATCTTGAACTATGAAATTTGATAAATAATATCATCTTGTACTACAAGTACAGGGAAAAATCTGAAAACCGTAAATATGCAGTTTAATAACAAAATATGCACCTACAAGTTTATACGGAACCCTCGGTGCGCGAGTCCAACTCGCACTTGGCCGTTTTTTTTATATGGAGGTGCTTACAATATTGTATCTACTAACTTGTAAAAATTGTAATTTAATGACCCCTAATTGTTACACCAATTAAAAATCAAAACAAGACATTCATAATTTTAATTACTAGCACATTTGTCAGAAGGTATGTGCACTAATTTTTATGAAGTTCACTGTAGCGATGAATGCACACTGACACTGTCTAAAACCGACTTCATTACTAAATTACTTACAATGAATGTTAATATCTTTACCAAAATGGTTGAAATTAACAATAAAATATGGTAGAGAATAAGAGCCTTTAGTTCTTACAAGTCTCAATAAACTAGTGCTAATGACTTCTGTTTGAATTTAGCGCGCAAGACAGGTAGCCAAATTCTAACACGGTTCGATAGATGGCGTTGTCTTAAAAAATCTCTTAAAAGTAAACCGGTGTTTTTTCGTTAGAACTACATTTTAGGAATAGCTTTTGTTTTCTAGACAAGTGCTTCCAACATTTTTAGAATTCCATTTCAAGATAATGCAGTGTTAAAATCTTATCTACAAAGATTGCGTTAACACTTCCATTTCTACCGACTGACTGAACGCAACAATACGTTTATTATCATTGATAAGTTTCTTTTCCAATGCTATCTTAGGAATGCGACCTTATGCTGTAAAAATTAGTTATTTGCTAACCAATTACAACAATCTACGTAAAGATCTTGGCGGATTTTCTGCTACAGAACCAGAAACAATTAAATGTTTATCTAGTATTATAGCACCAATAATTCTGTCGCAGTGGTATTCGATTGGAGTCAGTGTTTCGTTTACGTGGGCGCGTTCTAGTGTGTGTGAAAGTGTGCCTGTGTGTGCGGCTAGGGATTCCGTGACACGGGTCACCGTTTCCGAGAACTCGACTCGTCTTGACGTCCCGCTGACAGGACTGGTTTTGCCGTTCTCCCATAATGCAGCAACATTGTTTCTCTATTTGTCTCGCTCACTTTTACTACTCTTGTATCTCCTTCTTGCTCCCACACCGATGCATTGGATGCTCACACGCACGCGCCCTCTATCCCCTCACCTCGATAAGAGTGATCGTGTTTTGAAATGGACGCCGCATTCGGTAGCTGTGCGGAAGGAGTAACGAATTCCCATTGAAGATTTGCCCCTCTCGACTTTGTTTCAATAAATTATTTTAACAAAAAAGAAAGGATTACATTTGACGTTTTTGTACCGCTTGATTTCTAATAAATATTTTTTGAATGGTTAATGCTTGTTTAAGGAGTTCATGAATCTATGTATTTAAATAGTTCTTAAATTGAGCTGTAAGGTGTTTATTATAATTGCATGTGAGTATAACCTTACACGAAGTTATAAGCACTCATTAAACAGCCTTTACTTGATTGCTTACTGTAAAACAACCAGCAAACGGTAAAACAGAATCACGCGAACATCGAAGACGTCGATTTCAAAAGTTGCACGTACACCGAACTGGACATAAACGTGGCCAATTAACCGAAGAATCTTATTTAATAACCGACTACCGTATAAACGCCATATTAAAAGTCACGAAAACCGTTAAGTGGGATGCGTATGAGACGCGGCGTTCGGTTGATTTCGTCACCATCGGAAATGCGAGTGTGTCCGCTTTTTGTTGGTGAACTGGTTGTACGTGAATCATGATCGAAATTGTAGCAGCAGTGGAGCAGGTCGGCGGCGCCAGCGCACCACGCCCTGCGCGCGCCAGCTCCCGGGCACCCGCATCGCCCATCATTAATTATTCTCATGCCACAACCTGCCTGCATTATCTGCACGCCTAGGCACAACTTGAATCTAGAAACTTGCACCTGTTTTTTGTTCGATACTATGTTTTATCTATAATTCCATCGCGCTCGTAACATTGCATTTTGAATCAGAAAATCTTTAATGTAAAATATGTTCTCGCTAGTAATACTCAGAGCGATTTCTTCGTCCTATAAAATACATCAATTCGTAACCTAATTGCCTCTATTTTGAAAGATGTGATTGACTAACGAGGTTATTTCGACTGGTATAAATCCAATGATATTGACCGCGTCCTCTTGATCCCGTAACTTCTAAATTGATTGAAGGCTAAACGATTTGTACGGTCTGGTGATTAATCTATTTTCGAACTGGTAGCTCTTAAAGACTTATATCGGTGTCGAATTTGTGTGAGACGTCTAAAACAAAATTGGTTGGTTTAAAGGAGGCCAGTTGCATGTTTACACACAGAGTAAATACGGAATCATTTCAACCAGTCCACGTTACAGAATAGCCTGTGAAATTATCCAGTCGAAAGATTCCAAATAATAACTGGAGCTTATTATTATTTTGCCTTAATGATAGTTATAGAAGCGCAGTAATAGGCTCGCCCCTGTTCGTGGGAAGAACGCTGGGTTGATGGAAGACGTTCTATGGGAAACTTTTTTTTTCGTTTTGTATTTGCTCGAGTTTTCTGATGCGTGTTTTAAAATTAAGTTCTGTTCTTAATAAAAAAACAGGTATTTGTTGTTTAGGCTATGCTTCCAGCTATTTTAGTTTGCTTTGGAAACTATTACTTCGAAAACTTGATAGGTACGGTAGAAGTCAGCAGAACCAACTAATATTACATCCGATCAAAATTAATTTCCTGCTACACAAAAACCCACTCATCAACATCTCGATTCCAATTTTCACAAGAACACATTCCCACCTAGCCTCAATTCCAGGATCACAGTACACAAGCGTTTCCTAGACTCAACAAAAAAACGTTTATTGTTCCAGATATACTAAGCCACAGACATTCGCGGACTGCATTGGCAATGAGCTGCCTCTTGGATGGGAGGAGGCCTACGATCCACAGATCGGACGTTATTACATCAATCATGTCAATCGTGAGTAACACCTGTTGTTTATTTGACAGTTTTTTTCAACAGAGCAGATCCATAATCTGTTCTTCGTATTTTGTGAAGTAGCGTGTCCTGAATATTGAGATTAATTGCCTTTAAAAATGTGACGTTACATTTAAGCACACAATATTTTATCCAACAAAAAACCACCTACTATATTGTTATATAGTTTCGTCATTTGGGAGAGTTCAATGCATATTAATAAGAAAGTATTTTTAGATACTGACAAGACAATATCTTGGTAAACCAGTTGTATTGGTTGCAAGTCTATCCAATTTTCGTCCGAGAAATTTACCTATATCGAGATTAGCATACCGAGTAGCGAAATAGTGGGCCTGTATTAACAATAATTCATTTTAGCACAATGAATTGTTTGTACCGGTTACAACAGGCTAACTCTTATTTATTATCCCCTGGATTATTCAGTATGTCGGGTGAAAAATGTACTACGCGGGGGGCTTATGAAGTACCACGGTGCTTTAGTTATTCCCTATGAATTATTGAACAGGTTGATTCATGTCTAGCCTATAGAATGTTGCGACTGTAACGGCCACCATCTTGAATTCGATATTTGAAATCGAAATGCGCAAGAGTTTTAACGTCACACTACGAAAAATAGATGGCGTTGCGCGTATGTTCGGATGCACGTCCGTGCAGTCGTGACTCGTGGATATAGTATGTTTTTATGTGAATCCTTAGATTATTCTATGGCGGAGCACTAAATAAGTCGTGTTATGAATGGAATGCCTACGTATCGTTTATTTACGCAAATGCATCTTCGTGAGTCGTATTGAATTGATTAGTCGTTGCATAGATATTGCTTTTGCTACCGTGTAATCTCACATGCAGATAAAATAAACGTTGTTTTGAATTTTTAATACATTTCTATAATACCTTGTAATGCTCACTATGAATATTATGAATAAAGAGTTCTTAGTACATTTTTTTTTTTCTATAGTTCTTAGTACATTTTTTTTTTTTTTTCTTAGTGAGTTTTTAATACATTTCTATAATACCTTGTAATGCTCACTATGAATATTATGAATAAAGAGTTCCTAAGCAGAAAATCAGTTAGATAAGTAAACATTACACTGTATACTGTGCAGCTTTTATTAACAAACAATTCAAAAGTCATGGCCTGAAAACTAGTTGCCAAGGTTCTCTAAAATTATGGCAAAAGTAATATTTCTGCAGACATAACTCACTATGAAACCGCATATATTTCGTTCCGCCTTTTAAAGCAACGCTGAGAACGTACTATGACTAGGCTCGGCAATGTCAAACAAATAAGATAACGACATTTACAACAGTAAATTATTCCTAAAGAAGCAACTTAAATCCAGTTTATAAATGACTTCTAACAAGCTTTATGGTGAGTGTCGAAAACTTTCAACACGACAATATAGTTACCTATCTACACGACGCTTTATAAGGTAAAAAGGCAATAATGACCGCGCTATAAGATGGAAAACGCGCGATATCTGAACACCCGATAACGGTGTGCGCAAACGCACAGCGTACATTTTCGCACGGCGCTCACGCATTTCTATGCATTATTTATGAAGACCGTAGAACTTTTCCGCCATTTTCTTACTTTTTTTTTTTCGAGACCACCCATCAACTCTTGTTGATCGGATCAGCTATTGGTCGTAGCTTGTTAGTTTTTATGTTTTTTCGGTGTTAATTTCTGAGGAGTCGCTTGCCTCGATGCAATTTTCTACAGTAATTGTGCTAGCGTTGAGAATTTACGAGTCGACGGAGAGAGACCGTTTTATTCGCATGAAAACCTCTGAAATGTTATGTCATCCAATTTTCCACGGACGTCAATACTATTTCTTACTACGTTAGTACTTGAAAGTACGTCATGTGATATTAGCCAATATTGTTATGAATTAATAGGTATGAATGCAGCAATTATTATTTAAGTTCAGTTTGCGATGTAACTTATCATCAATGTTTATTCTGATAAGATTAAAATATTTTTGATAACATTCTCCGAATTTTCGTGACTACCATACCGTTTTTGCAGTAAATAATGTCTAGTTACATTTTTTTTAACAGACACATTGCCGCGACTGGATCTTGAAAGAAGAATTTCTTGAGAGATCTTGGTATAGTGATTGGCTAACGTTCCTAATTAAACTCAACGTACTTAAAGGCAAATTATCTGATAGGGGGATCCCTTATACTTATTTAAAAGCTGCAAACGTTTTTGTAATTGATTTTCATGTTGCAGATTGAAATAAAACAAAGTAGTTAACTTTGCCTTCGAAGAAACAATGTTGATTTAAGAACAAAAACATAGATCTCACTGAAACCTGCAACAGTAAATATTTGCTTTACAATCTGGGTTTTCCCTGATTTCCATTATAAATGTAGGTACTAAAACATCTGCTAAATTAATTTGAAACATTTGTAGGTACAGTAGCTTCTAAATGCGTGCTGCCATCTATGTCGTGGACTGCAAAACATATGTATATTCAAGTAAATAAATTCTTGGGGCTCATTAAAAGTATTTGCTAGGCAATGTAACACGAAGTGGAATATTTGTCTTAAACTAATTTATACATAAGCATCCATAACAAATTATGCAAAAGGATTCAAATAGGTTCCATTACTGTTCATTTTATTAGATTCTATCACAAAAGATAAACTGGCTTGAGCGCTTTTTAAATTAACTCCGATTTAAATAACTTAAGTTACTTTTGTCATTAGTTTAACTGATTACAGTTAAGTTATTTTAATTTAATTTAAACGTGTTAGAAGGAAATTGGATGTTTATTTAGTGTGTTGTGGAATGAAGTGCTATTCTCATAAGTTAGCTACATGCGTTGGCGCAGCTATGCGTCACATTTACTATTCTGTCGTGTTGTTTAGGGTTGCTATAGCAACGAATTTGGTCACTGTTGTTGTACTCATGTTATTGGTCGAACAATTTATACTTATATGCAGTATGAAAAATTGCGATGTGTAATAACAGTTCAGGCGAAATACCACCATACCAGATAATTTAAGGCAATTATACAGTATTCATAATTTTAATTTCAATTTTCCTATGACACATACAACATTATTTTTAAATGAATGAAAAGCGTATTAAAATTCACAGAATCATTAGGTAAGGACGTAGTAGTAAGGTCATAATTTTGACTTGACCAAGCGCAAATATAACCACAAGAACTGACTCCAGTACAAAAATAACTCAAAAAGCTTTGTATACTCATAAATTCCTGCACAGTAGCCCTACAGTGTCCATTTGCAATATTCAATACAATATGCAAATGACTCCCAACTCGTTTATGGTACCTCTATGGTGTTTTACGCATGTAGATCCGTCGATAGCTTACCCTTAGCCTCGACGCCATCGCATAGATTCTCTACCATGCTAATTGATAATTAAAACTATTTATTTCATTGTATTTTATTAGGTACTGTGTTACCCATTTTAAGATTCTCTTCTATTGCTGTTTAATGTTTGATTTTAGTTATGGTGGTAGTTTTGTCTGCGGTTAGTGTAATTTCAACGATATCGTTAGATGTAGTCTCGATAAAGGATTTAATGTCATGTTTTTGTGGGGTATATTTTGGTGGACACACGGTAAATCAATAATGTGGATTAATGTATTGAACAATTGCATTTCATAATCATATGAAAACCAGTTGATTGATTTAAAATTCATTTACAATGTGACTTGATCACTTTACTTTCATTACCTACCTCGTTTTAAGCATATCCAAAGGAATTTACCGTACAACAACTTTCCTTAAAATATATGTCGATCATAAAGAAATTCCAGATAAAACTGTAACACGTACAAAATTATATCTCCTTGGTAGTTAAGCACTAAGCACGTCTCTATAATAGCAAATTACATTCGAAGTGGCGTAGTAAAACGGCTAAATAATGCGGTGAAATTAGATATGAAAATGCAGGACGTTACAAATGTTTCGCCCATCATTTAAAAGCTCATTTCTTGAAGAATGCCTTGAGGATAACATTATTCATCACTAACGTGGCTCGTCGTTAGCGTAATAATGAAAATAAAAACCAATCTACATCGTAGCTCCTCTAGCTATGCAGTTTTCGCATTAAATGTTGCTATAGCGTTTAATATATAAATAAGTTCAGGCTGGCCGGTTCAGTATTCAGATGGGATCTTGATAGCTTTCATTCAAATAATACGTCTCCTTTAGTTACAATAACCTTAGGAGCTACAAGTTTGGACAAGCCTTGTTTTAAACATTTCTCCTTTCAATTCCTGCACAAAGCTCTAAGGATCCTACTTTATATTTCTAGAACCATACATATTTTGCGCTGGTGCTGTTAGATACTGCATGCTAGTCAATATAAATTCACCGGAATGTTAGAACTTGCAAGAGAAAATTTAAATTCTGCATCGAATTTATTTCCTACACGCATACCGTACAACTAAATAATCCTGCTAAACGCATAATGTGAATACAGACTACAGAGGAATTCAAATTCTCTTACAGATAAAAACAAAATAATAAAGAAATTTTTATTTACAGCAAGTAAAGCATTGATTGCAAATGAAAGAGCACAGCGAATGAGAAATAATTGACATTTAAGCAACATCCATAACTGAGACCTAGCAAGATTATCACATGGAGCTTAAAGCATAAATAAAATAAATGTTAATTCGATTCGTAGACAAATTGGCAATGAAATAATCTTACAAGATCAACAAAACATTGACATACTCATTAACGATCGTATCACAGTTCTCGATAGAAAAGGACAATTAATAATGAAGGTAGAACTCGTTTAAACTGAGCGATGTAATTAATTTTAATATTTTTCTAGTGTTTAAGTCTTTGAACCTGGTAGTTTGCATAACTGCGTATAATATGCATATATTATTATGTTAGTTTGTTAATGGTGCCGATTCCCTTGGTTACAAACTAAACCAAATTTAAGTTCAGTGCATCTTTTTCTTTCTATTTCATTAAGAAAAGGACAGAAGATACATTTTAGTTTAGTCCTGTCAATTTAATCAGCGCTTATTACAAGTTTAGACGCGATTAAAAAGTTTACCACTAAAATTACATCAAATTACGTCAGGTGCCGACTAATTTGACAGGACTAAACTAATATTTATCTTCGGTCCTTTTCATAATGAAATAGAAAGAAAAAGATGCACTCAACTTAAATTTAGTTTAGTTTGTGACCAAGGGAATCGGCCTTCTCTACTTAACAATTTAGTTTACAGCATCCATGTTCTTTATCAAGGTATGCGATCTCCCCCATACCTATTTTCTGCATAAGCCCGCAATATTTATACGCTTCATACTAGCTTTTATTTTACACTGCGTTCTGTTGAGAATTTCATTTGATACTTTGAGTTCGCTTTCTTAGTTTATTGGAACTGAGTAGGTAGTAGGTATTTCATTTTGTTGCAAGTAATTTGATTGATATGTTTCCATTTTCAACGAGACCATTTTAAATCTATGATTTCGTTTATTGTGTACTAATTATTCAACAATGGTGGTATTAATTTGCATGTTTTTTTAGAGGTGGCAGTCTTCAGTCACATAGATTTATAGATTTCTCTACTTCGTGTCATTGAATAACAATATTTTTGGCTGTGTGTGGTCAGTTTCTACCGTCAAAGGAATGAAAGTCACGTGCATCGCTTGTTTATAGTCCTTCGGGTTTGATTTAACTTTGATATTGTTTATTATTGGTTTTCGAAAGGAGCTCTATGAATAATTGTGTGCGACGTGACTTTTGCTTCTTTGTTCACACCTTTAAATGTGTGTTAATTTAATGTTTTCAGGACACGTTTCGTCTGTGTTTTTTTCTCGCCAGACATAGGGTCGGAATCCATTAGTGACTTATTTATATGTTACTAGTAATCTTAAAGTTGATTTCATGTATTTAATTTTGAAAACTTTATGGACACTTTTCTAGAATTTCTCTCTAGTCACGTAACAAACAACAAATATCTCGCCAACAGTTCTAAATACTAACTTTAATCCTTCCTGATGTAATCACTAACCATGAGTTGCTTATTTGTTACCTATTTGATTAACCACTATCACTTTACCTTCATCGCGAACAGTAGCCAAATTACATAGCAATTTCGACGGCATTGTTTCTCTAATCTGATATAAAGTGAGTAACAATCTGTCTGTAGAATCGTTCCGGCCTTGTCGGGTTCAGAATTGAGAATAATAATTGAAAGATCGTCGCATGCGTACTTTGGATGTCACGCGGGCTGCGAATGATGGCGGAATGCAGCTGCCCGATGATGGCTGCCTCTATGATTGGTTCCTGTCGCTATGTGCTTTATTACTAAATGTGGATCATTTGCTTAGTGTAGGTCATTTTATTTGATACATCTTGTAGCAGTAGTTATATTTATGAAGATAATTAGTCACTTACAACAGCAGATGTCTAGAAGTGTAAGTTTGGAAGTAATAGGTGTGTTTGATCTCTGGCTTTTGATCCTAAGGCGACAGCTGTGACCAAAACAAAATAGCAACAATGCGAAAAAATTAAGTTATCATCAAACACAGCATTAACTCCCAAAAACAGTACGTCACAATAAATTTTTCAGATAAACGACCGTGAATTACAATCACGCCAAGCTTCGTCCTAAATGTCACTATCGACTGTAAAAGCGATTGCTATCAGTGTATATTGAATGCCACCATTATCAAACACTACCTCGGTCTCGTCATTAATCGGTCGGCAATCAGCAACCGTATCGCATAGTTTGACGATGAGTAAGAGGGCCTTAATCTGGTTCATATATTGGCTTGCGGTTGTTGCTTATTTGTCTCCAGCAATTAAGACGGGGAAAACGGATTTATTAAAATTCCATTATGTTTGAGTAATTTCTGGTCAATGGGTCACTTGAAGTAGGATCTTGCATAATAAGTACTAAGAAAAAAAATATTGGTTAAGCCTAACGTGAGATTTGTGAGTAGTGAATGACGCGGTACAGAAAGCGTAATTCTATCATCAAATGTGCGCTCCGTAGAGAAAACAACTTATACACTTCATAGGCAGAAACTAAGAGCCACCTGCTACGGTCCTTCTTACATACACCTTTTGCTTCGTCCACGAAGAAAAATGTTTATAGGATGCTACTATAATACTAAATTATTTTTACAGAGGTGACGCAGTTAGAAGACCCAAGGTTAGAATGGCTCAGCATTCAGGAAGCGATGCTGAGGGAGTATCTCCACACTGCACAGGAGGCTCTCGAGGTTAGTACTAATCCCATGATAAGGATGGAAATTATCAGAGGATTATCAATAACGATAGATTTATATAATCTTGAAGAATGCACGACATCAATTGAAATTAAAAATGTTCGAATGGAGAGCACGGTACCTAGGCTAGTAAAGATTGCAATTAACTTCGAGTAAACCACCTACAGTAACTATTGCGGAATATGATGCGTTTCCTATCCAAGAAATCATTTCAGTACAACGAACTCGTGTTTAATCAACATGAAATCCTACGAATGTAATATTCTTTGGTCTGTCTTTACATATTTCAACATCAATCATACCTTGAAACACTAAAAATGAATTTAACCTTACCATCAAGCGCATTTCCCGCGACAATTTGCCATCCATGTCTCAAAGCACTTACTTCGCATCGATTAATGATTTATCTTAGTTCATCAATCGATCAGCTTCATTTTAATGTGCTGATACGAAGGCAATGTTGTCGATAATTTCAACTTGACTCCATCGTCTATCGAGTGCAGCTGGCTTACTTATCGGACAACCATCGATAAACGCTTTAACTTGTATCAGTGGAGCAATGTCATTGGATTTAATTTTAACTTCATTAACTTGTGACGTTTTTGGTTAAACTAGATGACTAGATGGCGCGCCATTTTTACTGATGTGCTTACGATTTATGTGTAGACACTTGTTAGTCTACATAACTGGTAAACACAAAGACATATCAGTGGATTGGTCGCTCCAGTTCTTAGTATCCTGCTATCGTTTTGACCTAAATCTTTAAGAGTAAGTATTTAGTATGAGAGACCCAGTAGACCAGTACCATAAAGATCTACCCACACGCGGGGGAGGAGCGTCTGTACATGAATACAATATAGGTATTGACAGCGGTGGGAATAGAAAACAGAATTAACCTCGTTTTGCGTGTCATTTGGACTCTCTGTAGCGGTACACGACCATCAAGTTCATGGATTTAAATGTCATTTGGCATTGCCGTGACCCTTTTCGTTTATTACCGTAACATTTACGTACTTTTGTTGCCAAATGCACCTTGATTTCCATCCCGTATAATTTTTCGACACTTGATTCAAAACGTGGTCTTTTTCAATAAACCAGTCAAGTGTACTTTAGTTGAAGTGCTTCCTGTAACGAGAGGTTGATGAATATAAAATTATTCAAGTACCGTATTCATTTGAAATTGTTATCTAGAGTGGAAACGTGATAATATCGCTCCACTGTCTATTATGCAAGTTTATAGTTAATAATACATACAATGTATATTGCCATTGTCAAAGGTTGAAGTCTTATCTCGGTGGAGAGACGTATACGAATGCATACATTTACATAGTTGTTATACGTAGGAGTAACATTAATAAAGATGTGAAGGAAAAGCAAATCGATCAAGAAGGTTTTACACCAGAAATTGATGATTACGATGATGATGAAACACTAACGGAAAATAAAAAACAAGTAACAAAAATCACAATCAAAGGTTAACCTACTAACTAAAATGTGATGAAATTAAATGAAACTCGGCTATCTATAATTAATGTGCTCAAAGGCACATTAAACACTCGTTTAGTGGCTTCTCCGACAGATAACGATGGAATGCGATCGTGCCCTGATACAGAGATAAGAGATAAGTGGTTGCGGTATTGTTTCGAATTGAGCACGCAATGAGACGGGACTGATGGATCAAAGTTCACCCAGGAAGTGAAGTTGGACGCAGTCTAGTTTTAATTTCTCAACGTTTGGATTAAAGAAGAACTTGGGGTAAAAAATGTTTAAGTGTCACTTAAGTTGTGGGGAGATAGAAATTCTTCTGGAGGCTACTGTGTAGCTTATTTTTAAGACACGACATAATCTACCCACGTCTGATGTTAATTCACATCACAGAAAAGGCATATTACACCCCCAAGTATCTACCATGGGAAAAGGAAGAGGATGGGGTTAGTTGAGACCTACATAAATTGTAGCTCGAGTGCAAAGATCTACATTAGACCTAATGTGAGTCCTTTGTAAACCTACGCGAAGTGTTAATGAATGCCTATCCATCAACCAAAGAAAAACACAAATAAAACAATTTGAAGGTAATCAAGTTGACGTTTATGAAGGTCAAAGTCATTTGTTGATCTAAGATCATAATACTTACTTAAATGAATAGCAATAATAAAAGGGCTTTACATACAATTGTTGGCCTGCACAATATTTATCACGATTGTAATGACAAGCAAAGGTTAAAATATACTTCCTTACTGGTTAATTTTAATTTTGATTATAACAACCAAAAATATCTTTCATGCCAAAATCAGGGTTAATTTATATATCGTGGTGTAATTTCTGTGTCATTGCAACTGCATTTAAAATTCTTTGGTATGTGCTTGAATTAATTTCCAAATTATTGTGTGGGTTTACATAAAGTTATCTCGATCCGTATCTGGCATTTAAGGTTAAGAATTTTCGTTTAAACTTTCTCAGGTTTGCTGTGAAATCAGAGAAAATGATAAAAGCATATAGGAGGCCATTTGGAATAGTTTCCTGTTACCTACGAATACTAGGTTATGGACTTCAAACATCTCACGTCCACATTCGCACTCCGAATACCGTTATCACGACGGATCTGCATTCGTTTAGCGAGAATATACGTGATTTTACCTTCGCATTAGGTTTTTTTGAGATTTTTATTTAGAACCAGAATCTTTAAAGTCTAAACAAGACTTTTTAACAGTTCTTGGATCAGTTTTGCTTAAATGTTTGGAACTAAATTGACTAGATTCAGAAGGCGATATAAATTATGATCTATTTAGGCGAACTACTTCAAGTTCAGGAATTTGTAAGCCTCGATCTTAATACGGACTTGCTTGTAACTATGTAATTAACTCAATTCAAACTACTGACCAAGTACTGCAACATGAAGGAAATGATATTTAAGTTAACACAATTTCAACGAATGAGCCTTGAAATTTAGCTCCAATTAGTTTGCTCTTAACTGTCAAAATTCTGAGGCTGTTATGTTATGTCTGAGACATTTCAGAATTTGCAACAACGCAGATATAACTTTATAAGGTGCCGAATGCTTTGTTTTGCCTTAAAAGTGGATTAGTGTAATTGATCTAAATTTTTCTGGGTGTGGTACACAGTGAAACTAAAAAACAAAGCTATTTAAAACAATGCATAATGTGTTGTGTATGCATAATGTATTTTTCAATGCATTTATTTCACATAGATCAGTTACAGGCACTTTTGAATAGTTAAAACCGACCAAATGCAAGTCGGACTCGCGCACGAAGGGATCCGTAACATTATCCAATCTAAAAAAAAGCACGTTTGTTGTATAAGAGGCCCCCCTTAATTATTTATTTTATTCTGTTTTTAGTATTTGCTGTTATAGCCGCAACAGAAATACATCATCTGTGAAAATTTCAAACGTCTAGCTATCACGGTTCATGAGATACAGCCTGGTGACAGACAGTCAGACGGAGAGTGGAGTCTTAGTAATAGGGTTGTGTTTCTACCCCTTGGGTGCGGAACCCTAAAAACCATAAGATGAAGCCACCAGCCACAGGCATAATAACTGTGTAAAAACTGTAGTTGTCCATTCCAAAGCGTAGATCTTTTTATAAACGTACCTACGTGCATGTCAAATACCTACCAATCAGCACAGTAATTTCTAACAGGAATGCGATGGACGTCACAGACGATAGATAGACTACTAACAGTCATCAGAGATAACCTTCACTTCTGCCAATTGACGTCAATTGATTGATAACTGCGGTGCAAGTAAACAAAAAGATACATTAGAGTGATCAATTACCGTAACCCAAGACCTTAGACCTGTGCGCAAACGCAAGCGCAAATTGATGTGGATCTGTTCGAAGCAGGGAGATTATAATGTACTCGATCATTATTTTCATATCTGTTATTATCTGTCAAAATGTCGTACGGATCGTCTAATATCACACTAGTACAGTAACTATTAATTATCTGGTAGCTTGATATTATATATTATGACTGATGGAATTTTTGGGCTACTTTCTTTAGACTTATTTCTCCTATTCTTTTGGATGGCACTACATATGAGGACTTAGAAGATTTGCCATCTATCAGCGGAAACGATAGTAGCAAAAGTAAAAAATGTCTTGTCTCAAAGATTTTCTGCTTTAGAAGCTATTGCTACTTGACTAGACCCTCCGTTTTTTGGAACCACATCTATTTAGATCCGTACCCCTCTCTGTTTCGATTCTGCAAAGTCCTCATATTACCTAGAAACGATGACATTTGAGCTTATAACGTGACTCAATGTTTTCTAACAATAAAACTGTGTTGTAAAATAGTTTGTAGATATTCTATCTCGTTATAAAGCTCGCATAACACGTTTGCTTAGTCATAATACCAAGAAAATGGCATTCTAGCATCATTTACGTAATCCCCACGTGTTTTGGTGCTCAAAAATATGTAAACAGAGGTGTCGTAAGTTGGGCTGGGGCCGGAAGAGGTATGCATACCGGTGTTAACTCAATTTCCTTCAGAGGTTGGGCAAATAGGTTTTATTGCAATGGGGGCTATCGCGTATGAATTCGCCGCTAGAGGCGCTAGTGTAGCGCGGGGGCACCGAGATATCAGACGTCATAGAAATCGTTCACGCTTTGCGTGCTTTTTTAACACGTATTTTTACAAATATTCACGATTGTGGACTAGATTGAGCCATTCCTGATTAATTAAGACTTGAAGATTTTATGTAGCCACTTAGAATCTTAATTTTCAGTACTTGGAGATAAAATGATTTTTAAATGTTTCATGCTTGGTAATTTTATGGAGAATATTGTATATATGTATATGAACCTGAATAATAAATAAATAAATAAACACTATGTTTTTATACGTAATAAAATAAACTTTTCATGAAGTTATTGGTACTTTATAGTATAAAATAGAATTTTTGACAGGACCTTAATCGACAGTGGTGCCATCTGGTGAGCTCAAAAACGATAGTCCTCATTTAGAAACGAAGTGAAAGCTAATAATACGAACCATTCCTAATCTGGGGATTTACTATCTGTAACTTTCAAACAAAATAGACCAGGTTAACTTATTCAATTCAACAAAACCATTAACTTTAACTGGCCATGTTTGTACTTCACTGCTACATCATCCTCATCTTTGTCCTGCCCTTACCCCAACTTATTTAAATAAAATTAAATAAATAAATATCGCTGGACATTACACACACCGCCATCTAGGTGCCACACTAAGCAACGAGGCTTGTGTCGTGGACACCAGATAGTAGATACCACCACCACCACACCAGATGGTAGATTTGAGATTGGCGCAGCATGTCCTCTTCCATACTCCTGTATTTGTCGTCATCTCAAAAGTCACCCTCTTTCTAGGCCTATCCATCTTTACATCCACACATTCCATCCATCGTTCCTTCACTTCGCTACTATCTATCGTACCTATCTCTACTTGTAAGTACAGAAAGTCTCTGCCCAGGAAATTGTAACACACAACGGTATCTTTTCTCATAACTCTTTAAGCTATTAGGTTAAACAACCTGCATGAATCAGATGCTCAAACAAGCTGTAAAAGCGAAACACAGCAGGACATAGTGGTCAAGGATTTGTGATATGGCCGGCTTTGCTTTTAGATTAAGATATTCGCTGCAGTGCATCGAAAACGCCTCAAACGAAAAATTTGAAGCTATAAATTTTTCGATTGAGGCGTTTTCGATGGACTGGAAAAAAGTATCTTAAACTTACTAGTTTTAGAGAACGAATGATTATATTATGACAGGAAACCCTTTCGTATGTAGAAATGTATTTTTATCTGGGTACGCTCATTATCATACACCTCATCCTTCGCTTTCCAATAAGTAAGATTGAGAACAAGAGAAGACTCATGTCAAATTTAAAAAAAATACATAAGATTTCTTGCCATTCAGGGAAGAAACAGTATAGAAGATTCAGTAGATTTAGGCCATAAATGTGAATGGTAGTTGGGACCTTCCAAATATCTTCTGCAATGGTCAAATACCTTAGTAATACGTTAACCACGAAATTGTAAAACACATTGCGTGCAAACACATTTAACTGATCGGATATTGCGTTCCGATGCGTGAGTCAATCTTTCGATAGGCGCTCCAATTCTGCGTAGCGAGTTGTTCCGCGAATAGACGCGTGCGCAGCTTTTTGCGTCTGCTTTAATTTTGGTATAAAACACGAGTTTTCTTTTTGGGAATTGTTGGAAAGGATCAAGGTAACTGAGTCTCTGTTAGTGGTTGTTATAAGCAAGACTAACGTATTGAAGAAAACTAAAGATATTCATAAAATAAAATACAATGAAAATACAAAATGCTGTAGGAGGTGCTGTAAACTAAAAATAGAAGAAAAAAATAGAAACAAGTTAAGTAGACATTAAATTACAAGTTTATTTAAATTACTCAAAGAAAGTGAATAAAAATATGTATCTACACCAATAACCGAGAGCCTCTTTTTATGACCTCATAAACGATCGACACATCGTAAATCGGTATCGACACTTGATGCCCCATTTCATACTTTTAAGATAACAAAGACATAAGCAGTAAAGTTGTGCATATTGTACGTTTTACGAGAGTTTTATCATAGCAGATAGCTGAACAGGCCATCAAAGTCACTTAGCTGGAGATAGCAAACGTCTAGTCAAGTTGCAAATCGTCCTGGAGCTTTGAATCGATAATGCTAGTCGACTATAGCTTTTAGAGGTATTTGTTGTATCTATGGGTCTCTTCGTATAGATTTAGTCATTTTATTCAAGTCTTTCTTGAAACTCTTGCATTTTTTCACAAACAAAGGGTGACTTCTACATTTTATCAAGAAATCATCTGTCAAGTCCCCTTTTCACAATAAAACATGCATTTCAAATACAACATCCAACTTTATTATCAACAAAGTAATTCAATTCTAACATCGCAGACAACATGCGAGTGGCATATAAAAATTCACCGACTTATCTTGGGTATAATAGTACAGAAGCCTCGCAGTCGCCACTATAGGGACGTGCAAGCATGTGCACACAATTAAAACAAAACATTTTACCACCAGACGACACACACACCAAACAAAAACAACCTCTACCGCTTCAAGAATAAAGTGAAACTAAAATTTTCCAAACAGAAAAAAATACTTTGCCCAATCGTATACATGCCTAGCCTGGTATGGACGCGTTTGCGCAAGGAAGATGTGACTAGCACTACCCAAAGAGTTTAGCAATATGAATAAAATCGTGCTTACTAATTAGCAAATAAGCTTTCGTATAGAATTTTAATTGGGACGTCGCCTACGTAACCTAGAAACTGGCTGTGATAATTGTTCTCGTTATAGGTGATAAATAAAGTAACGGATTAATCTTGGTTATAAGCTTGATCGACGATTGTATTTTGTGCTTGGTAAAAGGCCTTAATGAGAGCTAAGTGATGAAATCTATTTAATCGTGTACTGAGAAGGAGAACAGTGCTTAAGGCGAAGTAGGTATGTCGTAAGAAATATAATATGATATAACATGTTCGAAATCTGATAGATTTATTGAATGTAAAATTATGGACACATTTCCAAATCATCTAACCAATTTAGCTACAAAACCAAAGCAGTACGATATTGTGGAAACTTTCTCTCCACCTAGTTCTGCACTCACATTATTTCTGCATACACTCCAGGTATTTCCGTCGTATCGTGCGATTACAGAATTAGATTTGGTCTATAAGACATCAGTCCTTCGTAGAAACATAAAATTTCTCGTGCCGGTTCCTAGAACCCTACTCACGCCACTAATTTTGTAACATGGAATGCGGTTGCGTGTGCCTAAGGAAAAATGTATCACTCTTTTGGGAATTAATGTTCTAGGTGAATTACGTACAGGTGGAATTATGTATATTTTTGCATGTTATGAATCAATTATTTCTGCTCTGAGGTTTTGGCTTACTACGAATATCTACCGGATTTGCGAACAATATCTATCGGCCCACATACAAGGCGGCTTTCTGATTCTTTTGTTGCTATAATTTTAAAATCACCACCACCATCATTTGATTCAGCCTTTTCAACTGCCTTCTAATACTCGGCACATACTCCAGCCTCCTCTTTGACATGCCCACACCCATCTTTTTGCTTCCTTCCTCAAAAATTATAATCTTGTTTTACCTAATCCTTTCAGAGGTAATATGAGGTGGTCAAAAATATTTCCGGGAAGGCTCCAGCCAGATTTGGCGTGTTCCTCGAATCATACGCGTGCGCCACTGATCGTGTGCCACTACGCTATCCGATTACAAAGTACCTTAATACTTCAAGTTATTTGCAAGCAGGTGTTTATAACAATTCAAAAGAAGACCAGGTTTATTCATTGTGTCTAGTTTTAATGTTGTTGTAAGCCGTTTGTTTCTATAATCACACCTTTGTATTAGGTATTAGATTTAAGTAGTTTAACAATTATTACTTAATGCAAAGGATATTTCAATGTCTATTGCAAAGGAGATTTCAATTCTTATAGTAAAAGCCATATTTACGACTGCTTAAAAGTTTTATTGCAAGAAACTGCATTTCTAAAAGCCAGTTCTGATAAAGCCTCATCAAGATTTCTCAAAGTGAATACTAAAACACGTTTCCATATTAGGAAAGCATTCCTGTCTATTACAGCATTCCAACTTGAACCGTAACAGGCCTATTGTTTTCATATCTCCACTTCAGTAATTCGATCATCCAGCGTCACTTTCGGTACCACCATGATGTCACCTTTGTTTAGTATTACACTAACAATAGAGCCCATATTTATTTTTTATCTTTGTCATTGTGGTCATTGTAATGTATTTTTCTTTTAACCTATAACAGTATCATTAACTGTTGCCCGTTATCTTTTTTTTAGATGGAATGCCTTGGGTATGTTAATACAACATTGTTTAATTTAATCTTGGTGTAGAATGATGTGTAGATAAATTATACGAATTCCATTCTTTCATGTTTGATTGTCATCAGAAACTTAACTGTTTCTAGCAGTTTAGTGGTGGAACTTCATTTATATTTGAAATCTCGAATTTATTATCCAAATATTCATGGTTATAGTATTGGTTATTAAAAACTTCCTTTTCTATAGAATATTAATCAGACAAATCAACAGTAGGAGTGCGTAGCAAAGTAACTTACTATTCAAAGCCCTTCTAATTGCCTTATAGAATAAAGATTTAGAGCTGAGCACAGCGTGAAGATTTGTCTAATTAATACAAATACATTCTCAAATGCAACTCCACGGATCTTTGTTCCCTATATTTACAAACTTTGCCATTCAACGAAGACTTCTCCTGGCTTCATTGTCAGCAGGCAACTGCAAATTCTGTTTAGCATTGCATTTATTCAAATGCTGAGCAGTAACATACGCTAATACATATTTAATTGAGCACGCCCTGTACATTTTATATGCGCCGTAACAACTGGTTATGGGGCTCACAATTTTGAAATCTAATTTTCGAAAAAGGCCTTATCCCATTTTGGTCCTGCCTTGAAGCACCCGTGTAGCTTTGGGGGCAAAGATGCTAAAATTTGTTTGTGTTGGTAGTATTTTGAAAAGAATCTGCATTCAATGTGATTTTATTCTTGTTACGATAGGTATATAATGAAATTGAAATTTCCATGAAATTTAAATCTTCTTTAAACTAATACGCCTCACTCCATTTTTATACTGAACCCCAAAAAGGGTTACATATAATTTGTATTTTTTGATTGTGATGGTAGAAAATTGATGGTTGCTGCGAACGGTTATTATTTTTGACCCGGGTCGTTCCTGGAACCAAGGTCGACGTAAACCACAGCCCCAGGCACCACAGATGAGGGGGAGGGGCACAGCTTCCAGATCTTTTTTTGACTATAGACAAGGTTGTTTCGAAGTTTCGGATGTTGGAAATACGGGTTTAGTTGGTAGCTTTGTTTAATGAACGATAATGATATGGTTTGGGTTAGAAGGCATGTTTGGGTACAGTCTAATGTTCATAGCAGCGTACTAAAACCTGTTTTCTATGAAATTGTTGTGAGTGAAGCTTACTTTAAAAAGTGTGAAAAAAAACGACCCGGCCACGTGATGCCTATGTCTTTCAAGGCGTTCCATTTAAACCCAAAACTTGCAAAGTTCTTGAACCTGCCTCAAGGTTTTGGCAAAAAACATACATTACATAAAAGATGGTCGCTTTGCATTCTGTTTAAGGCTCTTTCCTGTTTGAGGAACCTCCGTCCACATTCTCGGAAACGCCCGATTACGGTCATTATCATTACAAACTGACAAATGTCAACATACGTGGTTAATCTTGAAAGCAAGGCCCTAAAACAATGTCGGTGTCCTATTTTTTGGGCCTTTAAATACCTATGGCAGATTTTGTGGAGACACTGTACCAGGTTGTATTAACTAGTGGTCTTATTGTCATTATTATTAAAGATTTTATCATTACTCAGCTCAAACATTTCTATGAAATTGGCGAAGCTTCGTCACATTAGCCAGATGGTACCTCCTACACATTAGATTCCCAAAAGGAACACTTCTAGACCGTATTGTCTCCAATATAAAGGATGAGCAACAACATGAAAAGATAAATATTATGCAAACACAATTCCATTTAAGTGCGTAGCCTCAGAAATATAAAATAACAGGAAACACTGACATTCCATAGGTACTCATCTTTGTCCAATGAGACAGAGTGGCTGTACATGAACTTTGATAAATTCTCTATTTATAACTTTCCTATTACAAGTGGACATGTGTAATTATGTATGTCTGTAGTCGATGATAGCATTAGCAATTGAATTATACTTGAAAGCTTTACTTCATTAATTGTACAAGAAATCGTCACATCTGTAATACTCAAGCAGTTTCTTCAGAAGCGAATTGCCTCGTAGTTATATTTCTATTTATCTTTGATTGGATATCTTTTGGGCCATCAATACGGCTAAGAAACGACTCTAACCAACGAAACTAAACGAACGACTCTAAGAAATAAAAACTAAAGCACTGATGTTGTCGATATTTTTCGATGTTTTTTACATTGGGCTTGTGTGGCTGATTTCAACGAATATTGAAGATGTATCAAAACTACACAATATTATAAAACAGAATCAAACTACTTTCTAGATATATTTCTCCAACAAACCCATCACACAACTCCATACCCAAGACAGGCAGCGATTAAACTGAACTGTGAGGCAGCAGCCAAGACTCATCATTACACTAAATTTAAAACGAAACAAACCGACCATAAATAATAGTTATGATACAGCCACCAGGTTACGCTGCAAGCAAAAAGTATGAGAGGTACGATGGAGGGCCGTGTGCGAGGAACACTGGGCGGTGTGGCATGCACTTTATTTTATCAGGCAAACGCAGGAATGGACAATATTTTGATTTGTGGAAAGGATTTCACTGTAGGCAGAGTGTTGCTATATTCGAATGCTCTGTTACAATATTGATGATGAAAATAAAAGAAATGGTTGTGCTAAGGGCAAAGATGGGATAATAAGAATGGAACAAAAGATTTGAAAATGTTGAATATGAAGAAACTGACTATTTTAGAAATGAGGGTTGAATTTAACAGTAGGCTGAATTAAGGAATGATGCCATGGTAAAAATTAATGACCAAAAACTACCACCACCATGACCATGCCCAAGGTAAAAATGCAATGACCTTAAGCAAAACAATTATAAAGCCTCCGCTGAACTTTCGTTACCTTTCACCAAGTTTATATCACAATCACTAACATAAAACATTTAGTCGTCGCGTGCAAGTAAATCACAAAAAAATCCTTTGTTTTAAAACCAGAACTTTCGCGTTACCTCAGATTTCGAACGCAACAGCAACAGATACACATCTTTGCCCGACAGTTTTTTATTACCTTCTACAATGTTGCCGGTGATAAACGACGCAGTCGATAATTTATCAGAAGTATTGCTTTCAACCGAGGAATCCCAATCCGCGTTCGATTTTGGGTCTCGAAATATTTTAATTGAAAAAAACAGTAATGTACGAGGTGAGGGGTAATCATGTATGGAACTTTTGCTTTTTCACGTAATTAAAATTTTGTTCAGGGCATTTTTGTGGACAAGTTCGTCTACATTGCAGTAATACTTCATGACTGAGGTGAAGATTGGTTATGGCCCTGCTGAGATGAAATTCCCCGCATCCTTTTCATACTTCCTGGTCGTAACTTTGCCATGTCTCATAAGAAAACCTTGCCTCGTAATTCAGACTCGTCGAACATTCACCTAACTTGACATTTGATAAAGTTCACCCATCCTGTAAAGAAAACAAGCAGCAAGGCAACATATATCATTATACATTAATATGACACATAGGATACTTAATTTACTGAGGGGTAATCAGAGTCCCATGTCGTAACGGTTTGAACATGCGATCAACCGGTTATAGGAGTCATTTCATTGGTCCTAATTGCAGAGGTCTATTCCTGGCACAGGCAATTTTAGAGGTTTAAAAAGAAAATTAGCATCGCTACAAGCAATTATGTGGCCTTTTTATAAAACAAGGTATTATTAGATGCTAACAAATGAGGCTGTATTTTGAAGACACGTAATGTCGGTGGTTGAAGACAAGATTCAAGATAATTATGAGGCTTTTGCATATCTATTTAATAAGAAATCGTAAACTCATTCATGCACTGGCAGACAAAGAACGATCGAAGCCGCTAGTTCTACAAGCATGATTCTTTGCAGAAAAGTTCCATGTTTTATTATAAAATGTTTTGAGCACTTCTTGATCAACAGGTCTAATATAGTGGGAAATCCGTAAAAAATCCCCGTCTGTCGTAAGATATTTACTGGAATTCCAATGATTGGAAATACAGCAAATTCTAGTTAATCGAGTTTTAATTTTATTCACGAGTAGCCAAATGGGTATTCTTTGTCAACATTGAAATATTATTACTACAATTTCTTCGTCTGTTTAATTTTGGATTTTCTACCACAAGTAGGTACTGGTTATTACAAATATTGTCTTAAGATGAAATGATTGGTCGCTAGATAATGTCACCTTTCTTGTGGGATGGTACCTACACACAACGCGGTAAATGCCAACTACTTGCCTATACATTTGATTAAGCACTCACTTCCTTGTATGAAGGACATACTCGTAGCGTAGCTGTAATAATCACCTTGTTTGACATAACTTGATATAGATCCTTTAGCACTATGAGAAATTGCATCCTTCTGTGAATATATCGTCATCTTCTTCTTGCCCGGGTCCCTTGTTGCTTGGGATCGGCGCAACACATTTTTTCGTCCCATTCTTCTCTGTCAGCCGTCACGGTATCATTTACTCCTTTTTCTTTCACATTGTTCCTCACAAAATCCATCCATCTTTTCTTTGCTTTACTTCCCCTTTTCATCCCATAAACTTACAAATTCATCCTTAGATGAATTATTAGGAATATATTGATTTTCAAGTACTTTTGTGTGGACAGTATCAGCCAAGCAACAGCTGTTGATACAACCTTAATTGTAGTAAATGTTAAGACGTTAATTGTAGCATTAGAAACGTGTTTGTCATATAAATGATCTGCAATGACGTGCTTCATTTTAATTCTACGTCAAGTTTTTGTCAAACACAAACAAGAGCATGATGCGATCATGACTAAATGTTGGTGCATCATTGTTTTTACTTATTACTCATGTCGTAATCCTATTCATTAATCTCATTCAATGGCATTATTTCTGCAGCGACAGTAATTAGCTTTATTGACTGAAAATTGTTGGCAACTGGCATAGATAGCGGTGAAATTATTAGCATAAACCGTGGTATATGATACTGTACCTACCTTGTTGAACTGATTCCAGTAATGCTAGATCACAAGACAAAGTAATGTATTCATGAACAAAGTAAAACGAAGAGAAGAGAAATACGTACAAAATCAAGACTTTAGTTAAAAAGAAAAATGTTATTTTTTATTGTTCTTGCTAGAGTAACCATTGTTAATGTAAGCATTTGGAACAGTATCTACAGTTTAATAATGATGTATTATGGCTTCTGTATACAAAATGCTACTTCGTCTATTGTTCCATTCATATCCATCTTAGGTCGCAAGTCCAACATCTTTGTGCATCATGAAACAATTTCTCTCAGTGACTCATACAGTCATACAATGCAAGTTAAAAACGTAAATCTAAACATTCTAAACCCACATCAATTGAAATTTCTTGAACAAAGAAATTTTCACTTCAACGTTACTATTATCGTAGCGCATTACGAGTAGCGATAAGCCGTTTTTAGACCACGTCAATCCTCATAAAATATGTTTACGCAATCAGTATTAGGTAATAAAGTAACACATGCGTGGAAAGCTCGTACGGTTCGCGTAAAATGTATGACGCCATGACCTGTAGTGGTTGAGACTGAATTTTGGAAATCTAGCGACGTTGTCTTGGCTTTATTTGTACCAACAAGTGATTTTCAATGGCATGTCATAATTATTCTCGTGCTCTAATTCTAATTTATTTATACGATTTTATTGGTGGATGCAGTATGTCTTCTTCCATACTCGCCATCTCATCAATCATCTCCCTTTCAATGGCAGACTATCTAAAAAACTGTTTCACCTCAGTTTTGTCAGCTACACTACTAGAATTCACCACTTTCAATAAAACCATCGCAACAGATTTATTGTCAAAAACCATATCTGTAGGCTACAAAAATCCTGTTTCTTTTATTATATAACACATCCGGCAACCAATGGCCATTCTATCTATCCAATAAAATTTCATACCATTTAAATTCACTCATTTAAAACAGACATTACAGTAATTAGTAATAAATTGAATAATTTTCTCCTTGTGCCTCTTAAATCGATTCTTTCTAACGAGATGTTAGATAAGTTAGTTGGTTGTATTGGTGATCGTAACACTAAAATGAAAATTCATAAAGTTGGTAGGGATGG
The DNA here is from genome assembly GCA_947578425.1 of Eugnorisma glareosa. Taxonomy (NCBI): domain Eukaryota; kingdom Metazoa; phylum Arthropoda; class Insecta; order Lepidoptera; family Noctuidae; genus Eugnorisma; species Eugnorisma glareosa. The sequence goes on along the minus strand of OX387960.1, from coordinate 7,496,713 downwards.
ACAATTAAATAAGACTTCATTGTGAATGTACTCGGTATATCTCATCAAAATAGTACTGTGTACTACAGTAAAGATGTAAAATATCGTGCTGCGTCTCAATATATTGAAAAAATTATGTTAATAATGCTGTATCAATAAAATATATGAGAAACAGCATGTGTGTGTTAATACAATTTGTTTTTCGTATCCATTGATAATGATATCGAACTCAAGCGCAAACGAACTAGTCTAAAGCCGATCTATATCCCGACTTGCTCTAAAAAGTCGATCTGTATGCGGTCCCGCAGCGTAGGTATCGCCCATCCCTAATTGGCAGTAATAACCATGACACAGAAATTGATGTACCTGCTAATTGGATACAGCCGATCTTGGTCTTGTCCATCGGAAATCGTAAAGAAGAGCGTTGTCGTAAAGTTGTTAGGTTGACAGGCTGGTCGGTGGTACACATATGTCTGTTCCAGCATCATGCATAAACTTTCCTGGGCTCTATTCCTTACCATGGACCAATGTTTCTTTATATGTATAACTCAGGTACGGATTAGCATTGGAGGTTGAAGAAGCATGTGGACATGTAAACCAGTTTGTTGTTATAAACATAGCGATAAAATAAGCCAACATTGAAATTAATACACTAGAAATAAACCGGCAAAATGATGACCAGACACTAGCTGACCATAAAACAGGTCAACACGTTATTACAGTGGATGTACAATATCGCATAATATTATAATAAAAGGCCGCTGAGTTAGAAACGGGTCGTTTGTTAATGTAATGCAACGTTGGGCTACCGTTCGACTGGCTACCGCCCAGATAATATATTGATTCTAGATGCTGGCTTGATTATGATATATCTGCCGCTCGTATTACACGCCGCCTCGCCCTATACAGCCTTCGGGCTGTAAATTTACGAGGATGCGTGGGTTATTACGCCAATTTCATGGTCCATGGCCGGAGAAAATTTTAGTTAACAAATTGCACAGGTCATCTGATAGCTACGGAATTGTACAGTATATCATTCACAAATATCACGTAGAAAGTTTAAAAGCATTATTTCAATACGTCCCATAATAAATGGACGTTCTCTGTTTCAGTTGGAAACGATACATCTAGATAATATGCAAAGCGATTCTTCCATTTTTCATCGTAAATGCACCAGTGCACTAGGGGAATTGATTAAATCCATTAAAATACCGTCGATATAAATCGTCTGGGTCTACGCATTTGTCATAAGAATCCAATGACATGTATTTTAATCTCCACGCAAGCGTAACTTCGCTTCAATGTAGGCAGATTTGAATATTTGATTATAATCTGTGCATTGAAAAAATGTAACCTAAATTTTTGAAAAAATAAGAGTGGTAGACTTATTTATATTGTTGGCTGTAGGTTTCATAATTCTTTTACATTTAATTAGGATTATATAGGTCTTATAACTTCTGCTCTGATATACTTTCGTAAGTACACAAGCTGTTGCCCGCGGCTTCGCTCGCGTTTTGTTCGGAAATTATTCCAAGGGCATGTTGTTGTTGTTGTATGGCACTCGGAGATAACCTAGCTTCTAGTGAAAGAATTTTCAAAATCGGTTCAGTTGATCCGGAGATTACCCCCTACAATCTCACAAACTCACAAACTTTACCTCTTTATAATATTTCATAATCTATCATTAGTGTGTTACGAGATTTCCCGGCTTCATTAATATAATTATGATTGTGCCTCAATCTACACCGCTCCAACTCAGTTACTTCATCCATATCATCTTTCTGAGCTGCCATCCTCACAAAAGACCAACGAACAAATCCCACTTCATATTCAAATACCATTTCGAATCCTTTGCAGCCATTAAGACACGTGCATCATACAGTCATACCCTTGGAATGTTCAGAATGGGGATCAGTGGTTGGACAATAAAAATCTTGAAAGTACTATACGATGACAGAGCATACAGCGGTAACATTTTTCTTTGGTATTTTTATTGTAACATTTTAGTCTTCAAATGTTTATTACGTCAAATTAAGATTTCATGTTTGTTGTCTCTCTGAAGTTTCAGTACGATTGCTACCTTTTTGTTTATCTGTCATCTGTTACTGTTTTACATCCTAAAAGGATTGTTATATATTCTTATTTGGTACAATAACCAGGTCATAAGTTTCAAAATTGCGTTGCGTTTTACAGTAAATAACATAGCGTAACTTTATCCACGTTGGCAAGCATTTAAAACTGTTTTTTAAGGGTTCTTCCTTCCCAATTATGCCAATTTTCAATACTATAACTTGTTAAACTCATTTTAACTTTCGTCCCATATTTTTTTTTTCCTGCAAACTTAAGTGTCTTGTGAAATCAAATATAAAAGGCTTTTGTTTAAAATCTACAGTTTTATCGTTGCCTCGTATAAAACATGTAACGGCTATAACATTAACGAGTAAAGCCTTCGTTATCATGAGAATGTTGGAATTTTAAGAAGTACCTTTCGATACAGTCGCTTGGGTCAAGATGTTTCACCCGGTAGCGTTTTAAAATTCACCTTATAATCTTGAATGAATATTTTCCGGCCCAAAGTTGTGGTAATGGCGTACAAGAGAAATGTGATCGATGCATTCGAGATAAATGAATTATGGGAATCGTATGTTTTATTTTACGAGCTGATTGCTTTGCTTGCGATCGATGTTAACCAGAATTTTGGCATTTAATTAAGCTGTTCTGGTTAGTCCTTGTTTGAAAATGAGGACAATGAAATAAAATGTGATTTTGATCAGTAAACCAGAATGTTAACTCGTCGTTTTTAAAATTCCATTGGCGGTTAAGCTTGGTATTAAAATCCGATTGTCATAAAACGTCTTGTATAAATCTATAAAAATGTTGACAGCACCCGGGTCGTTGGGTCACAAGTATATCGCATTCCTCTCGACAATACTTGTAACACACTGTATAATATAAATTATCTTGGAAGAGATCTACTTCGGAGTTTTATGGGAAAATTCCAACATGTTGATATGTTACGTTTATTGACTGCTGACGTAATTTGGATTGAGGTTTAAAATTATCTCTAAGATATAATTATAGTGACTACTGCTTAAGAAGAAATATTTGAATCACCTCTTATGGCTTTGGTTTTTTAACTGGTTTTCGTGTTAGTAACGTTTTCCTAATAAATCTCCCTTGTTTCTTTGGTGCTTCTAGACAGTTCATTATTAAATCAATAACTAAGTTTCCATGGAAAATCAATATCAGTGCAAGGGGACCCCTCCCTTGGAATCTTTCGTATGGTCTCTGCTTTGAAATTTGAATACAAGCTTATAACTACGAAAATGTTTTAGGACCGCGTTCTACATTACGATACGACCACACGTGTTAAATACTGCGCGTTTTATACTTATTCAAGGACTATAAATCATGAATAAAACAAGATAGCATGTAAGAACAAAGTCAAATAACATTAATTACTTTGAATTCTCCACCACCAATACTAAGGATGCAAGAGGTCTCTTAGTTCTTACTGTCCAATAATTTACATTGGCCGGTATTTTTTAAATATTTTAAAAATAATTATTAGGTACATACGTGCAGGCTACTGTAGATAAATTACGGGTTGTTCTTTTCCCAATAATTATAGGTTGGGGTATGAACAGAAATGTTGCGCTAATATTATACCTGTTTGGCGCATCTGGTTCGTCTCGTCGCAAGATTTAAGAGTTGATCGGAATTGTCTGAGAGTGTTTTTATACATTTTATCTTAGTAAAGTCGCGGCTGATTTCAATATTTACGGTAGTAATTTTTACTACAACTAAGTAACTTATTGTCAACTAAAATATTCTCGTTTCTATGAGCTGATTTTTTATTTGTCACACAGATCAGACTCCTAATGATGTAAGAAATACTTAAGCAACCCCAAACTCAGCATTCAAGTCCAACCTCAGTCGTAAACCAAAGAATTCTCTTGATAAACATTCCATACGTTTTATTTTAAACCAGTGACATTACCACACTCTTTTGACCCGATGCGTTCATGCTTCATTATAATTATAGACGCGTTCCTAACTTTTTAAAATGTTTTTTTTTTACACCGTGCGCATAGGCCGCTGCAGTTAATGACACCATCTGTCAAAGCTGTACGCCGTTAAAGGTCACGCTGGTCCATTCGATTATTTTGATATTTCTTTGGTTAGCATAAATAAAAACGAACATTTTCTTCATTGAAAATATAAACAGTGTCGTAGAAATTGCTTTCTGTGGTGTCTTTTATGCTCCAGTCATGCTAAGCTACATATTTGTTTAGCCTGAGGCCTTTGATGATCTGCTATTATTGTATAAAGTGAAAGTCAGACTTTTTATCTGTTCCTTTTTGAACAAAATGAGAAATGGTAATTAATTATGTAATGTTACAATCTCTTAAATTGGGTAATTACATTGCTTATTAAATATAGATTACTTGAGATGGACTGGCGCCTTGCATGCTTCGAATAATGGATGGGTACTAAACCTCATTTATAATATTGCATTAGTTTTGATGAGTTCGTTCGTAGTTATCACTCAAGATATTTTTTTTATGATTACAAAGAAAATAGAAAATACTCATCAAAATGTTCATCTCATATTTACAAACAGACCTCTAAAAATTATAATCCCAAAATTCCAAATAAGATTACACAGTCAACATCGTAACTTATTGATAGCAACTTACATGGTATGGTCATAAAGAATGAAATTTAGAAGCTAGTAGTTTACACAAAGGATCATTTAATATTATCTAATCTCGGCGTAACTCAGTAGTCGAAACACATTGTCCTTTTAAATCTCTGTCATAAAAATAAAACAAGTTTGACGCGGTATGTAGCTGGGCCCTTTGGTGATGTAAATGATCTATTAGTAGAAATTTTGAAACTTGGTAGTAACAATATTGGGATTTAAGGGCCCTTTAGTTAAAACGAAACATTTGTGTGTTGCTGCATAGGCAAACTATTCGAAATATCTCATCTAGCAGAGTATTTTACAGTTATCGGGATCATTCATGAAAATAATGGAGAGAGATTTTCTGACGATATCTCTAAGTCCCCAAAAAAAAAACATTTCGATAAGCTATTCAAACCCAACGTGACATAAATAACAGTTTTCAAGAAATTACACATTCAATTCATTCCACTTCTACACAAGATTATGCCCAACATAAAATTTAACAAAAAGAAAAAGAAATACACGTCCTATCTTATTTGTATTCAACCATAAGACATGTCGGTCGTGCATCAACGATGGAATGCGTCCTCCCAATCATAAGCAGATGACAGAGTCCCCGGGCGTCGCATTTTTAACTAACACTCTAAAATGTTTCAACACGAATTGAATTATAGACATTATTCGGTTACGTGACTGTGAATTTGAATTACAGTGCTTCTTATGGATTTATAATTTCCATAGGCATTTGAATTACAATTTGTCTTTAAGGTAACTTGAAGGCTTGAAAGAGTGAAAAGGAATCTCCCAGATTTGATTCTACATTTCACGATTGTTTTCACGATAGACTTCTTTGAGATCACGCAAATTACCTTTGAAATCAAGAGATATCAAATCTGTGTGAGCTGTATCCATCAGCTTCATAGTCTTGCAACATAAATCCAGCTCAAGCTTAAATATTGAGCTTTTGGCTATAGGTCCGTAGCAACACGTACAATAAAGCGGGCAGGGCTGAAGGACGGGGAAGGCTGTCCCGGCCCGTCCTCGACCCGGCGAGCGACCTCAGCGCGTGCGCCCATTGTTTCACCGCCCGGCTAATGTTACACCCGTCGTAAACTTGCGTGCGCGCACCGTGACCAACGCTTCCAGCCAACGTGGACACATTTTCGCATTTTACGAATTTGCATGCCTGTTTTTCCAGTAATCTGGGATTATTACACATTGGTTGTCGATCCCGTTTGCTGGGTTAAAGTCTCACGTCGGCAACATGAGGCCGTCGTCCATACCAGAATCTTTAAAAAACATTTGGTTCGTCGACTCAGTTCCCAACTTCCCACCAGCTAGACATAACTATTAAAACAATTTCAACGTTGTTTACAGAATACTAATGCATTATCAGCAATCAAACACTTGATGGGTCAGATTTGCTGTACGTGTCGAGTTGTCGACCGTCATGAATACAGCACACGTTTCAGAAAATATTTTCACGAACGAAATTTCTCCTTCGCATTTTCGGACATACTTTTTTTTTGCACGGGCGTATCAATCTGGATGTTAATCGGGCGAGTTCGTGTCGTCCCGGCGTACTTCGTGCCCACACGAGCTGGCTGCTCGTAACCCGAGATTGTTTTCGAAGCGGGAGACGCGTGCGCGCAGGACGACCTCCGCGCTGGACCTTGGAGTAGGGTTACCGGAGAAAATCTTTCCAAAAATTGTAATTTTGGAGACTTTGTTTCGAATTTTACGCGTGAATCATATCATCTATGTAGCATATTGGCAACAAGTATTTGGTCATAGGACTTCCGTTAATCCAAAACAAAGAACTTGTTTTTTGGAAATATTTCGGTGTTTTTGAAGTACCCGAACGATGAAACAACATTTGCAACGACTTAAAACATCAATGCATTTCAGAAATTGGTTTTACGTTCAGTCAAGTCCTTTGTCTGGTAACCCTACATTGGAAACTCACGCACTCGCAATTATGTGTATTCATGCCTTTAACCGCGTTTGCGTTACGACAGCTATGCGCATGTGGGCAGTATTTAATACAGCAGTATGAATAAGTATAAACATGAAACGTAACACAAATAATGCCATGAAGAATGTCCTTAATTCTGGCTTGTATTTGCTGCCTTTTGTAGGTCTTTGTCTCCTACGCTCGCATGTTGTATTAAGGTTGCCTTGCTTTAAAATGTTTTTGGAAGTCTTAGAAAATATCAGTTTAATTTTGCTTGTCAGTGAGGGAGGCGTTAATTTTAGCATTTCTCATTTACGTTTTTTTTCAGTCTCAATTACATGCGCGTGTGTAGGTTCGTTTAGATCCACTCTACATTCGAAACATTTCCTCCTTTCTGGTATTGATTCACAGTCTATGTAAGACTGACCCGGATCGATTTTAGATCTATCAACATCGCAAGTGGGCAGTAACAACGGCCTCATAAAGGGATGCTTAACGCATTGCCTGGGGTAAAGTATTTGTTCGTCTTCGTGCTTGCCAACTAAAGGCAGACGCGTGATTTACGAGCTTGTTACCCATAGTGTAATTTGCCTGTTCCAAGTAAATTGTAATTTGTTGATTTTCTATTTTAGTTGAGCAAAATTGATGATCGTGGAAACAGCCTAGTGTTCCAGGAGATCAATCTTTCGAGTACACATACAATTATGAACGTTCGCAAAAGATTGAAGATAATGTAGTGCCCGATTCTTAGAAAGCCACATTCCAGCTTTTTTAAACAATGATAAGGAAACCCGACAAAGCGAAACAAAAACAAACCTAGGAATGTTCATCATCTAATTGAAACTCCAGCGGTTTTTTCCTAACATCTACGTCTGCAGCAGTCATTGGTGCGTTCTTCCACACAACAGCGGTGCCTGTGCTATGAACAAACGTATTTATTGTATGGATGGCACGCGAATTCCTGGAACTCACGATTCCCATCCACGACAAAGGATCTCTGTTTTTTTTTCAACCATTTCTCACGAGGGTGTTCGCTCGTTTGTTGTTTTTTCAACAAATTCCAGAAATGTTTACGTTATGAAGGTCGTAGGTAGATCTCCATCCTGGCCGTGTATTTTTGTTTGGCGTGTTTCCCTTTTTTACTTTTTTTCTTTGTTCAATAAGTGCTAGCTGATTTGTGTTATTATTGTACCGTTTGCTACCCAGTATCTTTACAACTTACAATTCTTTAAAACTGTTACTGGGGAAATACCCATTACCTCTTTTTTTACTTGAACAACCAATCATGATTTATTGAACTGGAATTATTCCGAATAAACGTTGATCAAATATGTAACAGGTGTGTAAAATCGAAAACATACTTCAAAATATTATCATAAATGTAGTTTGTTGTTAAAATGTCTCCCAACCTTTGAAAGGGCAATGATGAATGTCATTTCATAAGTTTAGTGCGTGCAATTATCTAGTAATAGCCACTTTGCCGGCGGAGTGGCGTTCCAACCTGATAGGTTGATTACTATAAAAATATTTATGGAATTGATAATAGGCGTATACTATGAAATGAATTTTGTAATAGGGTGCACTGAACTACGGGTGTTAAGGGCTAAGATGCTTTGATTGGTTCCATGGAAATTAATTCGAATTCATATGCACTCTGTTTCAATAGCAGTTTTCAACTCCTTACCAAGAACATGGTATTTGAATATAAACACCGTATACGAATCTAGAAATTATTCCAGTGCTATCACATATAAATATGTTTTCAAGTTCCTACGCTCCTTATAATTTTAATTTAATGTCTCATTCGCATATCGTGTTACTCTCCTTTGGTAATTTCCAAGGATTCGTTCGCAAATGATCGTATCTTCAGAATGAAAATCAAAACATACACACTGAACTTTATACCATCATCATCATTCTCTTGCCTTTATCCAATTTATTTGGGGTCGGTGCAGCATGTCTTCTTCCATACTTTATCTTAACTTTATATAAACATGGTAAATAAAACGATGCCGCATCTGCGCGAGAGCTGAATCTATGGCGCATTCCACGCTCGTAACACCGGGAGCGGTTGGACCCAATAATAAGAATATGAGCGTAAAAAACGAATACGTCAAACCGCGTGTTTCGTGCGCCCGCGCACCTCACCTCCCCCCTCCACCGCCTTCTGTCATATTTTTTTATTTACCATCGTTTTTTCTTTTCCCCATGGAAGGATAATCGTGTATAACGCTAGACCGCATTCGACTCGAGTTTATTAATACGAATATTCGGTACATTCTTCTCTTTGTAAGTACGTCTGTATGTATGATGGATGAGATTAAACTCGTGTGAATGCGTGTCCTTGATTTTTTGTTGGTATTGATAGTAACATGACTTTTTTGTACCACGCTCTTACGTTCGCTTTGTATCTTTATTTCCTTCGTGAATTTAATGGTCTCCATTTTGTATTTCGCCTTTTGATTATTAACTTTTACAGGGAATTGCTAATTAAAACACCGTAATAATAAGTGCTTGACACTTGATCGATCCATCACTTTAAGTTTGTATTGATTGAAATAATAATATGCTGATGTAGGTTTTTAGTACAGTTATTTGGTGAATATCTTATTAAAAAGTAATATATTCAAATCGCTTATGTTCATTGCATACATGGAATAACAATAATATGTAAAATGTTTAGGCTATTTTCAACAAGTTGTTGATAGCGTAGACGGCTAAGTCGTAAAAGCCTCGACTGCGCTTCAGTTGGTCGCGAGTTCGATCCTGGCATGGTTCCACAGACGGTGCGCTATGTAGTCACAGTCTTCTAAGAACATGCAATAGAAATATTTGTGTCTCCTATTAAGATTTCTTCTTCCATAGAAGATATCTTAGCGGGGCACAAATGACATTTTTATTTTTGAATATTTTGGCAATATTTTGGCTTTGAATATCACTTTTTGCGATTTTTATAATTTGTTTAAAATTTTATTTTCAGTTCCTGTGAACTATTAATAATGTTATTTTCACGGTCAAATATTTTCCAGTAGGCAAGCAAACATAATAAGGAAAATTATTATGTAAATTAAACATTTGCGTAACTTATTATATCAATATAATTAATTATTCACGTTATTGTCATTTCAATTGACACCATTTTTCTATTTACTGCACAAACCATTGCTAAAATAGATTTTTCAATTCTGTATTAATTTTATAATCATCTTTTAAATATTTTACATGAACAATCAGTTTTCGTAGTCGTGTCAGACGCGTCGCTCCACAGCGTCGTATTATGTTGTAATGGTAATAATTTCTGTAATATGGTAATGCCAGTGCCTGCCCGTGGGCTTGCTTCTTGTAGGAGATTGCTCTCAGAGGCGCCCGTGGCGTGTCTCGCCTTTATGATGTTAAGACAAGACAACGCCATATTTTATTATATTTATTTTTCCTTTTTTTCCCATCTGCTGCATCTATAACAATAGTCTTTTCATCGAGAGCAACCTGCTGCAATTGTAATCTTACATATGTTTTATAAATATTTATAAAAACATCGCAGATCTATCTTATTCTTACCATAGGACTCTCTACTTTATAAACTTAAATAACTACACTGAAGCGTGGCTACAGACACCTGGTTTCCTACCTTGTTTTATAAAAAGGTACATTTTTATCAGAAAATCAGCAATTTGTTAGTACGAGCAACAATAGCGTAGGAAAGTTATACGGCTTGTCCAGTCTATGGTCATCGCAACGCCCAAGGGACGGCAGGCGTGAGGTATCTCAGGAATTTTAATCGCATCCAGGCCCCCGGCCGCTGGCCGCCATCCGAAAGTAATAAAAACAAAACTTGGAACCACGGACCAAGCTTGAATTTTGGATATGAACAGGCATTATCTAGCAAGACCTTCGGCTTTGTTTTAAACCTTACAATAATGTGCTTCGTGAACAATGAATTTGATTTAGTGGTGGGTTAGAAAAAAGTGTTCCGTGTGGTAATTTTTAAATGTTTCAAATTGAGTCGAATAAAGAAGTAACTGATGTTGCATTAAAAGATAAGGAAAACATATTTCTACCTTTGTTCTTTGCTTTTGGGATTAAAAGCTATAAAAAAAAAAAATTGATTAACTTTTGAGAGGGAAAGAAAATTCGAATGTGTCGGTCGTTTACAGCAGATAGCCAACGAGAAGAAAAAGACGTAAAATTAGTTCCGTAGGCTGCAGGTGTGATAAGGACAGCTCTATAAGTAAACTCGTACAAGAAAGAGAGAGATGCAAGCATGGCAGAGTGCTTCGAAAAGCAACCGGTCCAGGGGAGGCAGATGCTCTCACTAGAAACCCCCACGGCAAACTTACAGATTCCAACAATAAGAAAATAATTATTAAAAACAATTCCAGTAAAGCCTTTATCCAGATTCTGAGTTTCGCATGGGAAATAAAATTACCTCGCACGAGGCTTTCGTGCAGAGTTTTATCTCATTTGTAGGTACATGCTCGTCGATACAGAAACATACCATTACACCTGCAATCACTGAAGGGATAGACAGGGGTGTACCTATAGCAAAACCACATTTCGCCACTAAGTGATGGTTAAGTCCCATGTAATGATTGATTGAAATGAAGTTGATGGATTGGTAAATTTTACAAAAAAATTCAAGGAGTTAAAGCTTTCTCCTAAACATTCACTTAAAGTGCTACTTTTCAGAATGATTAAATTGAGTTTCATATTCCTTTCTACCATAATTCCATAATTGCATCTAATTTGTTGACTCATACAAATTCTGTGCAACGATCTTAAATCTTCGTGTTCAACCACGAAATTCTTATGAATTTCGTCTTCAGCATCAAATCTAATCGTAGATACATTATCCGTGTTATTTTCGTCATTACCTGAAATTTTACCGGTATTTGTTAGCAAAAAACACATGGTGCTATTAGTCGTACATACCGCACGATGGAATGTAGGCACCGTGCCAAATTACCTGCCTGTAGACCATCATCTCGTTAACGTTGAGTTTTATGAATTAAATTGCCTATTTTGTAGCACTTGCTGACAGAGCGTTATACTTAACTGCGGTTTATACTGCACAACATTGAATTTTAATAGCGTCGAAACAAAAGAGCATAACAAGAATGCCCTGTAAGTTATGGAAGACCATTTTTAAAATATTTGCATTGTATTCAATTCATGGTATGATATTCATTGTATTTTACATAAAATTACATTGCAGAACAACGTGTTTGCGTGTCTATTGAAAAATCAAACATGCGCGCACATGTGTGGCTTTAGAATTATGCGGTTAGTTAGCTAGAAAAAATGCGAGCTATTCCATCGAACCAGCGTGAGAATAGCAACAGGCTGCATTGACCGATCGAAAAACACTTTACGTGAATTCACTTGCTTTTAATTTTTTTCTTACTTCGGAACTTCGGGTCAATACGAAGGCTCGGAGCCGGGACGGGATTGCAAATGCGTGTAAAGGAATTCCGGAACAAAAATGTGCGCTTCTACCTGCAGCCGGCAGATGCGCCCAGCGCCCCGCCGCGCACCCCCTCGCATACCGCCATTAAACCATGTAAATTGATTACGTGGAAAATCTGAGAAAATCGCGCTCTAAGTACAGCGAACGCGTGACCGCTACATGGCTAGTGTCACATGTGGAATTGCTCGGCTTTTTTGCATTCCGCAGCGCTGTTGTCGCCGTAGTCATCCGACGATTGCTGCGATTACGATTGTTTATCGCCGCCTAGTTAACGAGCCTAAGCTGATTCTGAATAATTAAACAACTGTTACGTTTAGGGTTGCCACTTTATTGCTATTACTAAGAACATTAAGTGTTGAGGTTTTATGGTGCAGAAATAGGGGATTAAGAAGGTGTTAGCGGATGTTTTATTATTTCTGAGACTTTTGTTGCAGTCGTGAAATCAAGCCTCAAGCAATTGAGATAGGTCCTGATTTGGAGAGATGCACTCTAAAATGTGTTACTGTACCATTGCCTTTGTACAATGACAAATCTTGATTTGATTAGAATACAAAATCGAAAAAAAAACTAAATTGTGTAAATGATTTGGCGTGAGGGGGATGAGGTCAGTGATGGTCCGTTAGTGCGTCGCCGTGCGCCGACACCTCGGCGGGCCGTGCGTTTCGATTCGACGAACTTATTACGACAGATGGCCGCGGCCCGGGAGGCGGGAGCGCCCGCGGACCCCGGCCCTTCGGAGAGATCGACCTCCGAAATGCGCCCGAGATTGCATTCTTTCGGCGGCACGGGCGCATTCCACTGCGCGCCATCCGAGCTCCGCGCGCCCGCGCCAGTCGACGCGCGCCCTTTTGGGGGTTAAGATGTGTCCGTTGCGGCGAGCGCTCACTATGTGGTCCCAGCCGCCTCCCCCTGAGCCCGAAACGCAGACAGTCCGCGGGCGCGCGCACACCTGGTGCCGTGGCTGTTTCGGCAGCCGCCAACTTGCGCGCATGGTACGCCAGCCGCCCGAGTACGGCGTCCGCGTCGACCCCTCGTCCGTCCGCCCCGCCGGCTTGCGCGTGCGCGACGAACCCCAGTACCAGAACATAGACGAGATGCGCAAGCGTCCCGAGTACGCTAACCTCGACGAGATCAGTCGCGAGTTCGGTTACCGGCTCTGTCCCGAAGGTCAGAACCTAGAGGACGAAGCTATTTACGAAAACATACTGTCAGTGCGTCAGATACGTTCCGCGGAAGTGCGTTTAGTGCCTGTTTCCGAAGTGGCGTACTTCGAAGGTCAAGGTTACGTGGCCACGCAGGTGCTCAGCAGGAATGGAACCTTCCCGCAGTGTCCGCCGCACACCTGGAGTCGACTGCAGCAAGCATGCAGGCCCAATGGATCGCTGCGACTTTTTACCGTAAATGTCACTTGTTTTTGCACTCAAAATATGCTCACACTACACCTAGCTACATTTGACGTCATTGCTTCGAATACAATGCTCAAAGTTATTTAATTGTGATTTTTTACAGAACAGGATACCACCGTACGATGATTCTAAGGTGTTTTTACACGGATTCCAAACTAAAAAAGTCATTGCCCAACTTATAATACCGTAGTTAACGCTGTGAGCAAAAAATGCGTGTTTCGGTTTTTTGATCTAATGACTCGTTAATTTTGTATGTGATCTGATGAATTTCGTATGGACTTGCGATATTAACCTTATCTTTGAGAATTCTCAGTTAATTATTACGTTCCATTATTATTTTTATGATTCGCGTATTCTAGCACATGTCTAAAACAAATATTTTATAGCAAATGTTAAGTTGAATAGCAAGATTTTGCGCTATGCGAAAAGATGAGCTGGTTACACTATATTCTTTACGATTGTGTTAAATTAAATATTGATCGAGCTGTCGAAAGATGTCTGGCGGGTAACACTTTTATGAAATAGGTAGGTTTTACCGTAAAGAACACTATACTTGCGTCAAGAAGTAAAACAATTTTTCACAGTCGATCAAACGTTTTATAGTAATAAACTCTGACGTAAAACATAGTTGAGCACCAGTAGCAAAATAATTAAGTTCAGTACAGCTTTGTATCGTAATTCAATCAATTTTTATGTTACCAACAAAAACATCACTGATCAACATCTCAACATTCTCAGTATTTTCCTCCTAAAGAAATTATTGATGAAATTAAATTGTTAAGGAACTTGATTACAGCTGACGAAATTGATTTTTATTAGTGGAACGCACCTATAACATCCTGTTTTGCATTTTACGGTAGTATTTCAAGATGGTTGAAGCCAAAGACTAGATCCACCTTTTGTATCCTTGATGGAAATGAATTGATTTGCAATATTAATCTGTAAGGCACTTAACATCCGCGTACATAACTTTTCTTAATTTATGTTTCAAATCTCATGGATTGAGTTATGGATTGGCCAATATTGCGTTGGTATTCGGTCAGTAGGATTATCTATTAGTGGGTTAGATTTAAACCAGGATTTTGATATAGGAATTCAGATAAACGTTTCTTTTGAGATACAACCTTTTCGTATGTATTGGTATGCTAAGGGCACAAAAATACTTCGGATAAAAATTATGCATTCGCTCTCAGATCGTAGACGTGTAAAAAACGAAAGCAGAGATAGTTATGTAAAAAACTGTTAAAGGCCACATGCATTTCAAGTTGAAAATAATCATTCTCATTATTTATATTATCATACGACAATGTCTCGCAGTTATTATATGATAATACGAGACAACTGGATTCTCGCACTTACACTATAAGGTCGAAAATAACTATGTAACTATTATCAAGTGAAAGATTTTGACCAATTTTGACTGAATTCAACATTAACAACGTGTCTCAGAAATGTTTGGGACTTTGGGTAATATTCAAGGATGTTATACAAATCATCAATCACGCAATTCTCTAAATTGTGTTGATTGCACATCCCCTTTGGTTTCATCTTAGAATGTTATATTTATTTCTGTCTCTTTTTGTCCTCAGGCAAAGAAGGAGATGTACGATGTGAAGAAGCAGAGGTTGTGTTTAGCCCAGGATGAGTACAAGCATTTGAACAATGCGCTCTCCACGCTCGCAGCCTCTAGGACTAGTTGTAAGTGTACCTAATAATAATTATACTACCCACTTAACACTTCTCCAACTTTATAATTACGCCTGTTGTTAATGACCAATAACGGAGCGATAAAACTATAATTCGTGTCTTTTGGTAACTGCTCTTGATCTCTTATTCAAAGCTCAAAAAAATAAGGAGTGTTATTAGATCACAAATATTTAGAAAGTCGGTAATTTTTGATGTTCTACTATTCAATCTAACTAGAACCATGATATAATTAAGGGTAGTATTTTTTAAATTCCAAGGTATTGCAATTTAACATTATGGAAAACACTTGCCGAGAACCTAAGCTACTTAACCGTCGGGCAAATCGACTGAAGCTTTTATAAAATAATTATGTGTAGAATTTAAAAAGCTTAGCGTCGTCGTCACCTGATCCAGATAGTAAATTGTAATCAATACAAAAGTACTTAATACGTTTGCATGTACTCAAGACTGGTATGTAGATAAATTGAAAATAATAATTTTTGCCTCGTTCTGCCGATTGAGGTTCTCTTATTTTGTTAGGGATCCTTCGGTATGTCATGAAAACACAACGACTAGATTTGAGATGGTGTTCTGGTTGTTCCAACTATTCACTAAATGAGAATAGTCAAGGAATATGGTTGTACCTTTTGTTTATTACTGGGGAAAAAATATTGTACGGAACATCTCGCAATAAAATAAACTAGTCAAGTATTTAAATTTTTTCATTCAGTGGACATAGCGATACTAATATTTCTGTCAAATACTGTCCCTCGATGCATGTGTACAAGCGATTCAATTTAAAATATTTTTTTCGCAATAAAACCTACGTGAGGCATTATTTATATCAGATTCCATAGATGGTGTCCACATTTTATCGCAAAAACTTGCCTCTTAATGTTTTTGCTCCGTGTCCGTTTATTTAATGTAATTTTGTATTTTATAATAGTCCAGTTCGGCGACTTTAATTCATTTTACTAGGTTTTATTTGTTCTGCTTTGATGGTAACAATTTGTTTTTTCCGTTCTTGATACGCAATACTCCGAGA
Source organism: Eugnorisma glareosa (assembly GCA_947578425.1). Classification (NCBI taxonomy): domain Eukaryota; kingdom Metazoa; phylum Arthropoda; class Insecta; order Lepidoptera; family Noctuidae; genus Eugnorisma; species Eugnorisma glareosa. The sequence goes on along the minus strand of OX387960.1, from coordinate 7,480,489 downwards.
AGATGTGGTTTTTTTTTATAATCCAATTTATTGGACAAGAACTGCCTTCCCCAAGCATCATTATAATTTTGAAATAAGGAGCTTATTTTGCTTAGAGCTCGTCTTGAATTCGATCCTGCTAGCTCGAAGAGATCAAATTGTACTACTGATATTCCTAACGTTTACCTATCTTCCATCGCAGTGTGTTCATCAACGACGTCGATGACAACGACGTCAACTACTTCGCGGCACGACCCAGATCTCCTGAGGTCGGAAGTGACGCAAGCGCGCGGCCGGGTGGCCCAGCTACGCAAGGAGCTAAGGCAAGCCCGAGCTGAGGTCGCCAGCGCACGTCGCGGAGTTGATACGCTTGCAGAGTTAGTATGCTTGTGTGGGACTGCTTAGGTGCACACATATTTGAATTGCTCTGATTCGGCAAGGGCGGCAAAATTGAAAGGACCTATATGTACCGAATCAGGATGGTCTGAACCTGTGTAGCACACCTTAGGTGGTGAAGTCAGGTGAATCAGGTGAAGGTAGCTGATGGAGTCCTTGCAAGGCACAAGAAACTATGGTAAGGACAAAATGATAAGTAAGATTAGGAGAACTGGAAAGTAGTCGACATGATGGTAAGTGCACGATGAAAGACAGCTTCTGCGTTCGGAGAGGGCAAACGTACCTTCATGCCAAGGTATGTAAAAAAAAAAACAATGTTTTGGTTTGAATTTGGATCTTTACTGATAGTTCGTTATAAACGGGACGTTAATTAATTTTATTTATTTATTTCAGAGTGGAACAAAAGATCAGTGCCCAACAAGGCTGCTACAACATCACTGAAGCCCAAGCAATCATGACTGAATTAAAAAACATTCAGAAATCTCTCACCTCTGGGGAGAAAGAAAGGGCAGACCTTATGCAATCGTTAGCCAAACTCAAAGACGATTTGACGAGACTGCAACTTGGGGACGCATCACCAGATCTGTCAACCTTATCCCTCCCTCAAGAGAAACTAAGCACTGCCTCCCAAACTGACCTCTGTGCCGACTTAGTTCCCATCGGCACGAGACTAGCAGAAATGGCGCGAGTTCGCCTTCAATATGACGAAGCTAGGAAGAGAATACAACAAATCCAGCAGCAACTTGCCGACCTCGAAGACAAGGTTCAACCTGGACAGGCAGAATCCGACAAGGATAGACTGCTACTCTTCCAAGAGAAGGAACAATTGCTTAGAGAGCTCAGGAGTATAACTCCAAGAACAAGATCTAAACAAGAAATGACGGAAATCCAAACAGAGTGCAAGAGATTAGAGCAAGACCTGAAAAATGCATTTGAAATGTCGAATAAGTGCATTGCTGACCGATTGAGGTTACACGAAGAAAAACAACTATTACTTCAACAGTTGAAAGATGCGTTAACATCAATGACGACCTTAGAAGGACAGCTGAAGACATTGTCAGCGAGTACGCTCTCAGTATCAAGCAGTTCAAGCTTAGGGTCACTTTCTACTGCAAGTAGTAAAGGCTCGCTAAGTTCCGGCATCAGTTTTACCGATATTTACGGAGGACCGCAAATCGCGACGTCATTCTCAACTGACAAGCCTATTGACATGGTCGATTTGCATCGAAGAGTTGAAAGGTTAGTGCAAAATACTTTTCCCCATTCAAACGTCAACGTAAATTATTATGAATACGTTTGGCGATACATCAAGTGAATTTATGCGTCAGATGTATTGCTAATTTCTCGGCTTAGGACCTTTATGAAGTAGGATTATGATTTAAATTTGAACTCGGACTATGGTTTGAACTTTCTTGGATAGATTCTACTTTCTCAGTCCAAATATTTGCAAGCGTAACCTTAAAAGGATTGTGTAGTGCAATCTTACTTTCTCCTAGGATTAACAAATTATTACATTGCATATCTTCGCTTGTCCTATGTAAGGTTATCTGATACAAGTATTGACATACTCACTGGCTTTTGTTTTTATGAATTCTCATACATCTCATCCTTTCAAAGGTTACTGATAGCTATTATAAGGACTTGTTTGATCACATCGATAGAGATTTTGAAGCTAGGATTTTATTTTGAAAACTATTAATATCTTCAAGCTTACAGAATTTAAGATGCAACAGTGTACAGTCGTCGTTTGTGTCATTTCAGGTCCTTATTTTCGCTTGTATCTCTTTCTTGTACTCGTAAAGTTGACAGAGAACATTTTCGAAAAATTGTGTTACAGCTAAATTAGACCGATTTTAGATTTTCATTGAAACAGAAATTTCCAATTATCTTTTTTTTTAAAGACATTTCGAAAATGTTCTCCGTCAACTTTTTAGACATACGTATCCTGCTTATGCGTATGAAGTTTCATTAAAATCTGTTCAGTCATTTCGAAAACAAATGAGTTCAAAGTTTGTATTAAATGCCGTAAGACGAGACGCTTATAACGTCCAAGTGGCATAAGCCCGACTGGAAATATCTATTCCAACCACTAATTTTCATAGTTTTTTTCTCGAATTTCGGTTTAAACTCATTAATTGTCATCAGGTTACTACGCGGCACTAGCTACAACGCGGAGAGCGCCACCCCTGGGGCGAGCAGTTCTCCATCTCAACCATCCTTGTCTCCGAGAAGTAGCCTCTCTTCAGCCAGTCCACCGCCGCCGCCACCTTCTTATAATCAGGTAAATGATTGTATTAGAATAAGGAAGTCTGCCCCGTTGGTCGAATGGTCGCAAGTGTGACTGCTCGGCAAGAGGCCCTGGGTTCGATTCCCGGGTCGGGCAAAGTGTTATTGGGTTTTTCCATCAGGATTTTTTCAGTAGCAGCCACGGAGTCTGGATTTGTGCCCGATTGATAGCAATAGGCTCGCCCCCTACTACATGGGACTTGAAACATAACTGGCGAGATGTGGGTGTACTCTTATATACATCTCTGCCATTTTTTTTTGTGTTTTGAAAATGTAATCGGTTTAGGGAGGATATACTGATACTGTTAGTCTGCGTCATCCCACTGCTTGCCAAAGGCCTCTCCCCATAACTTCCAGTTGTTTCTATCCAGGGCTAATGTGGGCCACTGGTCGTTGGTTTTATCCAGCTCGTCCCGCCATCTTCTACGAGGTCTGCCGCGACGCCTTCTGGCTGTGTCAGGGCTCCAGAAAGTGGCTATTTTGGTCCACAGCTCATTGGACATGCGGCAGACGTGGCCAGTCCAGTCCCACTTCAGTTTAGCGGCTTTTTGAGCAACGTCAGTAATTTGTGTTTTGGAGCGCGGTGTGGTGTTGTGTACATGGTTAGTTGGACGCCTGGAATGCTGCGCTCCATTGCACGTTGGCAGACCTTGAGCTTGGACTTTTGAATGTTTGTCAAAGACCAAGTCTGGGATCCATAGGTCGAAATGGGAAGAATGCACATGTCTATGATTTTTCGCTTTAGCGACAAAGGAAGGTTTCCCTTCATAAGCTCCTTCATGGAGGCATAGGAAAATGAAAATGTATTCCGCTTATTGTAAGAGATAAGACGTGCAATGTTAAGAAGTTATTGATGACGACGATGTACTTTGAAGAAGATTTAATATCAAGTACCAGGTTTACCTTTTCAAGCTGTTTATTATTATTATTAGCCTTCTCGTTAAATTCCACATCTGAGCAAAAAATACCCAACTACACCCAAAACAAACATCAAATTTTACATAAACAACCTTCTCCTAACCTTAAAGATGAAAGCGTGTGTGATTGCAATTGACACACGATTGTACACACTTATCGGTGTTTGTCACATTCGCCCAATCGTTGTGACAGTGCCGCAGTGTGACGAATGTTCCTTGAGGTGTACACACGGCGTGTGCGCATGTGATGTGACGTTGATGCTGTGACGTGGGGTGACTGCAGTACAGTGGTTGTTTGTGAGGACGTACAGTAGTGTATAGTCCTTTCATATATTTTTTTCATAAATATGATCTTTATTCTTGTTACTATAAGGCCGTTGTTTGGTTTCTCCTATCAGAGGTTAACTGAGGACTGTCCCTGGGTGTAGGTAGGTATGTGACTAGGTTTACTAAAAGTAGAATAACACTAAATAATTTCCCGTAGAATAAAAGTGTATTATATTCAAAGCTTATTATTTTTGCCTTTAATATTTTTATTCTGACCATCGGAAATTATGATTTCTTTTTCTGAACATCAAAATCAAAAGCATTTATTTCAAGTAGGCCAGTTACAGGCACTTTTGAATTGTCGAAACAAAGATAACACTGAAATGTAGCTACAGTTCCAGTCACAAGGCATAAAAACTGTGAAAGTGCTGTAGTTGCCCATTCCCTCATCATTTTAGATCTCAATGTAGACTTTCAAAAAATGTCACATGTCAAGCTTGCTTTGTCTACCAATAAAGTACATGTTTAAATATAAATAAGTAATGATGACAATCCTTATAAACATGTATTTGTAGTGTAGTACTTGTTTTTGTCAAACATAAAAGATACAACATGTCATATTATAACATTATCAGATGTTTTTCTGCCAAATCATACAAAACGCCCCGGGCTCGCCTGTCACTAGCTTTCACTTTATGAACGGTAAATAGACGAGATTAGTGTTTATTTGTTGTCATTCTAATGTGGTGTGTTTATATGAGAAAGTGTACTTGTATGACATAACCATCATAATCAAAATGTTTATAAAGAGAAAAACAGGTTCGATAGAATTCGTCATCGTGATTTTGCGTGATGTTACCGTCATTTAAGGTGTAATGTAGAGAGAGACTTAAAAAAATATTAAAAGTGATATCATCCCCGAAGGGGTAGGCAGAGGTGTACCCAATTATAGTACACCCACATTTCAGGGGACCAGCCTAATGCCAGCAACCTGGCACAGTCCCAGGTTCCGTGGCTGCTACTGAGAAAATTCCTGATAGAAAAACCTTATAACACTTTGCCAGTCCTGGGAATCGAACCCCGGAACCTCATGCTCTGCAGTTGCGCTTGCGACAAGACGCTTGCAGTACAGTAATTCCTCCTAGATTTACCTACAGTAATCGGCATGTAATTACCCCACTGTGATACAGGCGAGGCGTCTTCTGTGTGACAGGGAATGGGCACGTTATCTACAACGTGGGCTTAGTATGGGGATTTATTTGCATACAATGCTAAAAAAATATAAATACGTTGGTCGCTACCAGCAATAAGATTTTAGACGATTTTTTAATGTCATTTTGTGTGTGTGAGCTAAAGTTACCAAGCTTACCTAGAAATTACACAAAATTCTTCTAAATGAAGGGTCTCAATTTGTTTTGTCTCTTCTAGGTGGAAAGGCAAAGGCGGCAGCAGAGAGAGCTTGAAGAGAAGTTAGCAGAAATGAGGATAGGTGTCGCCACTGGACTGAATGAAGTCACAGGACTTGCTACAAGTAAGTTTTTTTAAAACTAATTTCTGTATTGCATACTTAATTCAATTTGGGTTAAACACAGGTAAAAGAACATAAGTAAATAATAATATCAATGATTCATTAATTTTAATCAATGAAATTATCATTATCAACAAAAAATTGCAATTATATTGATTACTTCCCTGTTAACTCATATGTTCGGTTACACGTAAAATCTTGATGAACACTCCCTTGTATCACGAATAATTTGACTTACCTACCAATATAGGAGTTTCTACACTTATCGACGCGGAAGTTTGAGCCATTTAGACAGAGCTTTTATGACAATGCAATTAAAGCGAGAAAGACGTCATTAGCCTCGTTATGTTTTTGACAACGTGACTCGACACCACGTCGGCCTATCCGCTTTTTTCGCGTTTCCTAGTACTCAATGTGATCAGTAGATTTACCTACTAAGTAATGTCATACAAACTTAGAAACATCTGGTGTTCGCATTTATATTAATGGGACCTTTTGCATGCTTAGTTCCAGTACAGTTGCAAGGCCCCGGGCGGCCGTGTGAGCCGTTATCGCCCATATCAGAGACGCCTCCACCACCCTCGCCCAGAACTCCCTCCTCTAGTGGTAAGTGTTAAAAAAACTTGTAACTAATTTAATTAACATCAGTGGCCACTAACGATCTCTGTCATCAGTATCATCATTCGTCTAACCTTTTGCACACTATGTTGGGGTTTACCCAGTCTAACCGCATAATCAGCCTTTAATGTTCCCACTGCTGGGACACTCGGCCTCCTCTCTATGAGAGGGAACGGGCTATAATCCACCACACGGGTCCATTCCGGGATGTTAGATGTCACGTGTCTTAGAATTTTTGGTTCTAGGATGTGCCGGTTTCCATACGATGTTTTCCTTCACCGTTTTGAGAGCAGTGGTGATGAAATAAATTACACAAAGTAATGCGCCTGCCTGGGTTCGAACCCACGACTTACTGTTCGTAAGTCGGGGCCGCCACCGCTGGGCCACCGCTGCTCTCAGTCTAACCGGATGCAGCTGAATACCAGTATTTTACATGGAGCGACTGCCTATCTGACCTCTACAACTCAGTTACTGGGTAATACGTAACGACTATCAAAGTCCAAGGTCTAAAAATTTCAGCCGGGACCAACGGCTTAATGTGCTTTCCGAGACACGTGCCTCTCCGTTACCAACTAGCTGTTGCCCGCGGCTTCGCTCGCGATCTGGTCGGAAATAATCCCACGAGCACGTTGTAAATATAGCTTATGGCCCTCGGAGATAATGTAGCTTCCTATTAGTAATTTTTTTTTCAAAATCGGTTCTGTAGATCCCGAGATTTCCCCCTAAACGTCACAAAGTCACAATCTTTACCTTTTTAGGGTACCGTATAAAAAATAAAAAAAACGGCACCCTTATAGTATCACTCGTGCGTCTTTCTGTCTGTAACAGGCAATTTGCTCCAAATCAAGTGAAATTTGGTAGGATGGTGTAATTCTATGACCCAAACACAGATATGCAAAGTAAATATATATTTTTTTAATTAAGGGTCATTTTCGGAGGACAAATTAGGAAATTAAAAAAAAAAGTTTAGCAAACGTTACTGTGTCATATATCAAATGAAAGGGCTCGTTTTGGGGACCTCGAATATGTTTTTGTTTTGCATTGTACGGAACCCCAGGCGAGTTCAACTCGCACTTGGCGTGTTTTTATAAAATTAGTATGATCTTTGAAAAACCTCTTCTCGGCCTATTCTCTTACAGACATATTTCTTACTATAGACATAAACACATTATTTTTACATTACTTACAGGTACAAACACTAGATCAGTATCAGCGGCTGTGAGCGACGAATCAGTGGCGGGCGACTCTGGTGTGTTCGAAGCAGCACAGGCGGCCAACGATCCTTCTAACGCAGGTAATAATATACCTTAAGTCAATGTCAATAGGGATGATTTTATGTCGTATGGTAGGGACGTGTAAGGTTTATCTTAGCTTAAATATATTGGGAGGGTTTGTGGCAGGTAAATTGTATGGTCTCTTGATAGTTATGTCTTTGGGCAATGAGGGCTATCGTTTTTGAGCTCACCAGATGGCGCCACTGTCGCGTAAGGTTGTATTGTATTGTATAGCGGGCTGGTGTCCGCAACTCCACGTCTAAGCGCGTATTTTGCGTGCGTCGCGAAGGTTATGTCAATAATTTTATTTTATACTTTACAGTACCAATAACATAAAAAGTTCAGATACCTACATTTATTTACAATATTCTCCCTAAAATTAGCAAGCATGAAACATTTAAAAATCATTTTACGTCCATGTACTCACAAATCAGATCCTAAGTTGCTACTTAAAATCTTCAAGTCTTAATTAATCAGGAATAGCTCAATCTAGACCACAATCGTGAATATTAGTAAAAATAAATTATAAAATAGAACGCAACGCGTGAACTTTCTATGAAATCTGACATTTCGGTGCCCTCGCGCTACACTAGCGCCTCTAGCGGCAAAATCACACGCAACAGCCTGCATTCTGCTTTAGGTTGATGATTTTGCCAACATTGACAAAGACTAAGACGAATCCGTAAAATTGTTCTTTTTATAGACAGCTCAGATTACTATAAAATGTTAATTTTTTATAAAAATACTTTGTAACTGTTAAGTTTGCCTTTTGAAGATAATCTAATAAATTATTTTGTTTTACAGTGAACAGTGCCCAAATTGAGATCAAATTGCGCTACTGTGTAGAAGAAAGCGCGTTGGAGATAGGAATCCTGCGCGCGCGCAACCTTCACGCGCTCTTCATCGATATCGGCACGCAAGTGTGAGTATAAAATCCTACATTCATGTTTTAGTTTTCAAACATGTTTATTGGAAAAACCACTTTGAAACCTACTCATAAAGTTCAAGTTTCTGCTGAAACTTCAAATATTTCCAAGACGTATTCAATAGTACTTCATCACCATTCTCTTGCTCTTATCTCAATTTATTTGGGGTCGATGGGGTATGTCTTCTTCTTCCATACTTCTCTTACGTCGTCATCGCATGAGTCCTCCTTTTCAGTCATGTCTTCATTCAGAGAGGCCATCCATCATTTCAGTATTTTCCTTTATAGCCAACCACATTCATAATCATTTCATTCCCCACGTCATTTTCCTTACTAGTCACTCTAAAATTAACTTACAATAAACATATAGTTGATATTCGTTTAAATGGAAGCGACAGCAACTGAAAACAATGACACTGCAATAGAATGTCTACTATCTTCATTATCAACATCATTAATAAGAAAAACACACCATTCAAGTGAACAACTGAATGGTGTGGTACAGATAAGTGTAAGCCGTTTATAAAGGTGCGGTCGTTCGATGTCTACTGGTCGATTCTGATCGCTTTAATTATAATCAGCGGTCATTGAGCTGATCGGAATGATCGATGTTATTAATTGATAGTAATCTAGGCGCCTTAAAATGACATTAAGCTTATTGCACATGTTTTTAAACTCACCGGATTGGCATTGCCTCACCTTATTTTTGTAAGTTTATATTGATTCGATGCGATACTGTTTTGGTATGATAAGTGTGAGATAAGTATGGAGTTTTACAGAAAGAATGCTGAACGGTTTTTTGGTATTATTACCTTTTGTAGGTATTTGTATCGGTACGGACTATAAAGGGTGTAACAAGACCCTGAACGAAGCCACTTGTTTTCCACGTCATTGATCGATCGATTATTTATTTATTCTAGACCATACCTGGGAACATTCTAGTTACGGAGATATTGGGGGTCAAAGTTCCAACATTTTCACAAGTTTCTTCTTAAATCTATGTTTTTAATGTAAGATTTCTATTTTAAACACCTCCACGGCCCTCGTACTATTCAATCCATACATCAGTACAATGTTTTGAGTGCGTTACATTGAGTCCCACCGTAAAACGTGATTTTTCACTCCAAAAAAAGTCGTTTCTCAGCAATAATTTTTGCGTAAAGTTACTTAGTTTGATGTACATAATGCTTGGCTGACGGTTTCGTGAAGGGTCTTGTTACACCCTGTATTCATTGAATTAAATAAATGTAAAAAAATACTTATTTTTCTTTCAATTTTAAATGGTTTACATGGTGATATTATTTATCTATTTACTACACTATTTTCTACTAAAGGTTTTTGTTTTTTATTATGCTAATCTGCAAGAACTCCTCCGCAGGTGAAGGCCTCCTCCAAAGAATTCCATTTGGTTATGTAGCCAGGACATAAATTGACTTTTGCCATTGAATTAAATGTACAGTCTTATATTATTTTGTCCGCATTGTTAGTCTCTTCAGTGACTTTTTAAACCCCAGGGTCTGGTTTTTACAAGTGCCTATAGAGGTCTAGACCCTGGTGTCTTTTTGCAAAAAATCGTAGATCCTTTTGTATGAGAGCTTCTTTTTTTGTAATGAATCCATCACCAAAGCATGTTAATAACGTCGGTTCCCCCCACAGCGGCGTGCGCTGCGCGCTGGTGGTGGGCGGCGGGCTGGGCGTGGCGTGGGGCGCGGCGGGCGCGGCGTGGCGCGGCGCGGCGCTGGCGTGGCGCCACTCGCACTGCGCGCCGCTGCCCGGCACCAGGGCCCTGCGCGCCGCCACGCTGCAGGTCAACCTCACCGCCGGGACCGAGTGCCTGGTGAGTCTACTACTAACTTTTTAACTTTATCTCGGTTAACATCTTGACGAAACCTGAATGTATAGAATTTACCATTTATTTCAAAAATATACCCATTTTCAGCCAGCGTTTAGCTTATAGTAGCCTGCGCACACAATATAACAACACGCTCCGGGTGTTGATGGGGCTGCCGCGTTTCTACAGCGCGTCCGGCATTTTTGGCGACGCGGATGTTGATAGTATTTCGGCCATCATGCGCAAGAGATGCGCATCTCTGCTTCGCCGTGTTGGCGCCAGCCCCAACACCATTCTTAGAACGTTGGCTGATAGGTGGGACTCTCCGATCTTGGGGCGGTGGATACGACTGCACGCAGTCAAATAGACTTTCCCTTGGATAGGCGTGCCTCACGCAGCTTAGTATAAATGACATTAACACTAGTATATAAGTTTTGATTGTTACTTACAAATATGGAAGTGATTCTGAATTAACCGTGTATTATTATTTGAAATATAGGTCTGAAACATGATCATTCATGTTTGTATTTGCTCTCTATGTAACGAGGCCTTTGTCCTGCTCTGAAACAGTAAAGTAGAAAAAAGTTCATGAGAATTGTTATCACTACATAGTATATAACAAAGTCGCTTCCCGCTGTCTGTCCCTATGTATGCTTAAATCTTTAAAACTGCACAACGGATTTTGATGCGGTTTTTTTTAAAAGAGTGATTCAAGAGGAGGTTTAAATGTATAATATTGCACTCATGCGAAGCCGGGGCGGGTCATATTACAATAGCGCTAATATGCACTTTATGAACACTTAATGATGTATGTCCTCGCTATTCATAGTCGTCTAAAATTATTCTCTTTTTAATTTTGATACTGATTGTAATGTTTTTACTATGTTAATCTATTTTATTTTATTTTAAATCTGAACGGCGACTGTATGGTTGAAGTTATCCAAGATAAATGAATTTATTATTATTATTATAAAATATAGATATGAAAGTAAAGTCTCATCATTATATTTTTGACATCTCCCAAATGATGAAAACTAGCCAAATTCGAGTATTCGGCTTAAAGTCTTGAGTGCCATGTGAATAACCCACTAGGCGAGAGCGATTACCTTCTGACCAACCTCACCATTTAATCTTCTTACCCCTACCCTAAACCCTCACTAACCCTTACCCTTTACCCCACAGGGCTGCGCTCAAGTGAGCTTAGCAGACTTCGAGCCGGACTCTGTGTCACAGAAATGGTACAACGTGCTCAGCTTCAGGTGCATGAGGAGAGATGAGAGCTCTGATGAGTCTACCGTTATATCGTCGCAGACTTCTACGTTGACTAGGAATAGAGGTAAGAGCGTTTTATGGATTATCTGTGTCTTTATTTTGGGTTCTTTTTGTAATCAAACGTACACAATATAAGATTAGAATTAACAAGGCAATTTTGTTTTCTCTAATACCTATTATTTGGTATGATAATTTAATACTTTCTAAGTATAACAAGATGGTGTAACAAGACCCTTCACGAAGCCGTCCACCAAGCATTATGTACATCAAACTAAGTAACTTTACGCAAAAAGTATTGCTGGGAAACGACTTTTTTTTGGGGGTGAGAAATCACGTTTTGCGGTAGGACTCAATTTAACGCACTCAAAACATTGTGCTGATGGGTGGATTGAATAGTACGGGGGTTATGGAGATGTTTAAAGAAAAAAACTTACATTAAAAACATGTATTTAAAAAAAAAAGTTGTGAAAAAGTTGAAACTTTGACCCCCAATATCTCCGTAACTAGAAGGTTCCCTGGTATAGTCTAGAACAAAAAATTATCTCAATGACGGGGAGAACAAGTACCTTTCGGCTTGGTTAAGGGTCTTGTTACGCTCTTTCTATTAGAATCAAATTAAAATCTAGCTGTATTCAAATTTGAAAGTGATTTAGATCGATAAATAAAGGTAGAGCATTCTAAAAATTTGTATATTTTTGCAGGACCAGAAAGTATGACGAGCGCGGAATGCAACGTTGATTGTGGTGACAACTCAGCATCAGAGGACGAAGAGTCTAGAGAGCCACTGAATCAGGTATGTGATTATCAGTGTAATGCTTATTAAGATATAGAATGACTGTGGTCTTCGGAATTCTTATAAAATGGTGTTAGCAACATATCACAATGAATGTCTTCAAAAACGTTCGTTATTAAGCCAGCCACAACTTAAGACATTTTTTAGCGATAGCAGGTACTCGCTAGCCTTTAAATAGACTTTCCTTGTAATTTCCGTTTTTCAAAAGAGATTGATAAAATTCTTCTAAAAATTGTCTTAATTTAAGCAGTTAAGGTGGAAGCGCAAGGGTAGCCCGCGAAATTTAAATTTTCTCAAGTTTATTGCAATTTGCAGGTCAGTGTCAGGTTGTATGTTGATGAAAATATGAATCGCGCCAGTAACACGTATGGAGTTACAGAATTATAATCATTCAAATCATCAATACAACCGTCCAAGTTCATTTAACCCCATTGAGTGACTTTTTCATGAAATAGTTATTGAATGGGGTTAGTTGAAATGGGAGGTTTGTATGGGTGATTTTAATGATTATAATTCTGTAACTCCATACGTGTTACTGGCGCGATGCATATTTTCATCAACATACAACCTGACACTGATCTGCAAATTGCAATAAACGTAAGAAAATTTAAATTTCGCGGGCTACCCTTGCGCTTCCACCTTATGTAATTGAAGGAAATAATCACGTCAAAAAATACACACGAAAACATTTCTCATAGTTATTTTCTCTCTAACAGATAGTGGAGGAGGATTCATTCGAGGACTACATTCCTGAAGAAGACATTGTTTTAGAGGAGGAGTACCTTCACCCCACCACAGCCGAGAAGGAGACCAACACTGAGTGTAACTTCTGTCCCGAAGGAGCGAGGCAGTTGCATAGACGGTACGTTATTTGCCTCGGTGAAAGTTTTTTAAAGAATGTTGTGCCTTTTTTAGAGTAATTTTTAGGGTAAACTTGTTTTTTTTTTTTGGGTTAAGGGTTTTGTAGTAATTTTAGAGTGAAGTAGGATTTAATGTCATTGGGCTTAGGTGTTGGCTATGTTTATGGTGGTAGAATATTTTGATTAAAAGGTAGTTGTAGCTGTTAATTGCCTTATTTGTATTGGAAAAGATTCATTTCAATGCATTTTGGTTATTTTTAGGTTTTTTGTATCGGCAATTTTAATTATGAATTCAAAAGAAAATAGTATCTATCGTCCTTGTTTGTTAAAACTTGAATACATTTTAGACAGTTCCTTAATTCGAGGCGTTTTCAACACCTCGTTTACATTCACTAAAATTAAATGAAAATCAGTGTAAGTTCTATTCAAAGTTTATGGCGGCTCGGAAGTTAGCTGCGAGTGACGGTCTGCGCATTAAAGACTCAAGACGATGCGTCCTCTGCGCCCCTTTGATACTTAAAATAGTATTCTGCGCAGCTTAATGTTAGATGTTCTGAGCCCCTATAAAGTTCGAACCGCTACACCTGCGCAGACCGTCACTCGCAGCCAACTTTGGAGCCGCCTTAAACTTTGAACAGAACAATTTTTTGGAAAATCTTAAGGAGATTTTATGCTACCTTCTTTTTTTTTTGGATGGGAAATCATCAAATAACTCCCGCTCCCGCTCTGGGCTGAGCAGGAGGGAGTGTCGGACTTTTACTGACTAAAACCCAACCATGTTCCTTCAAAATCAAAAATCAAAATCAAAGCATTTTATTTCAAGTAGGCCAGTTACAGGCACTTTTGAACTGTCGAAACAAAGATAACAATGAAATGTAGCTACAGTCCAAGTCACAAGGCATAAAAACTGTGAAAGTACTGTAGTTGCCCATTCCCTAGCGTAGATCTCTATGGAGAAGAACGGGCAAGAAACTCCATGGACACTCTTTTATCGCCCTTTGTGTTCCGGGCTCACGGCATCTCTTTCGAACAGTCCCGCAGCCTACCTTAAACGTAGTCTAGGACTCTAGTTACGGCTTACTAACCTTGGTGTCGGGCTACAGTGTTCCCTTTTCCTCTCAGATATATGAAGTTGAGACGCGCGGCAGGCGACGGCCGGCCGCACCACGCGCCGCTAGAGAAATAATATATAGCCCCTTGTGTACATAGTTGTATATAGGTATGTTTACATTGTGTCGGGTGCTTTATATAGCCATAACAAAACTGGGTGTTTTTTTTTTTCTCATTAATAAGGGTGATGTGCTCAATAGTTTTGAGTGAAATAACGAATATAAAACGGCGGTACCTATTTAAATCTGCTATCTATAGTTTTGTAGTAGTGTCTGGCTAACCAAAGCGACTGTCGCGCAAATTATTCGGCAATCTTGTACGCGTGTTCACGACTTATCAATGCGATCGCTTGTAATATGACGTAGTGTAAGAAATGCGATTCATGTTTACATATTAATGTATTTAAACCAGTTTAATTTTTACATTTAAAGGATTTCAGAAACATTGAATTGTCTCTCTTGGACAAAATGTATATAGCAGGTTTTTTAAAAATAGGGCCCGTCGAATTATTTGATTTTGTTTAAGTTACTTTTTGTAATTATAACAATATAATAATGTAGAATGGGTACCTACATTGTTTGTGATCTTGCAGTTACAATACTTATAAACAGGTTGTCTTGTTTTTGTGTGAAAACTATATTAATATATTGGGTATGTCACCCCGCATGTAATATTCAATCAATACTATTACACACAAGTGTTATGTGCATGAACAAGCATGAAACGTGGCACAATGTGAATGTATCTGTGTTTTTTTTAGCATTATTTTATTCAATTTCAAACACTCGCATAATTAAATCTTAATTTTACCCAAAATATTTTGTGAATCTTTTTTAAGATTATTTTCAGGAAGACCCTGTTATTGTAGTAACTTCAATATAAATAATTAATCAGCGCATAATGTTCCCACTGCTGGCACAGGCATTCTCTGTATGAAAGGATGTGGGCTGTAATTCACCATGTAGTTTTGAAATTGACTAAAACAATGCTCTGCACTTACTAATTATCACACCAACATTTTATCTCTTTACAATATAATATGTTTCGTTATAGAAAAAGCCAGCAAGTGAACGCCAGCCTCTCCGAGCCTCTCGCCACCATCAAGAGGTCACAGACGTTCTCGCCACAACCACAGAGCATCGCCAAAGCCCAGTACATTTGCAGGTTGGTAGAATGTTCTAGAAATCTAACTATTATCTCGATTGGTGTGTGATTCAGTTAATGTCAACAAGTCTTATTTTATTGCTCAGCAACTGATTAATTACTGAATTATCTTACTTCGGTGAAGGACAACATTCTGAGGAAACCAACATGCCTGAGAGCTATTTCTCGACGCCATGTGAAGCCAAGTCAGAGGCCCATGGGCGGCATACCAGGTTAGGCAATAATAACACGAAAACGAAGAAGTAACTGATTGTGGAAGTACTTTGTGAAAATACTGGTATTCAGCTGCATCCGGTTAGACTGAAAATAGACCCCAACACAGTTGGTAAAGCCAGCTACTGTCAATCAATCAAAGCAATCATAATCAAAATATTGTTATTTCACATAGGCCTAGATGGGCACAAAAACGTCGACAAAAAAGTGCACGGTTCGGGTTGGTCGTTTCCTATCGAGAAGAACCGGCAAGAAACTCCATGATAACTCTTTTTGTGTGTTCGGAATGTCGCCGAAAATAGTCATAAAAGATCCAAGTTCTTATTAGCACTGTATATTATTTTATCTTTGTTTATATTTGACGATTTTTATTGAGCTAAGAACACGCCCTCTATTTGATAGTACCCAGACAAAACTTCCATGTTTCTTGAAGTCTTGTTTCTCGTCTTGAAGATTAGGAAACTTCATCCTTAAGTTTACTACTTCCATCTGCCCAAACTTTTCCCAACTATGTTGGGGTCAGCTTCCAGTCCAACAGGGATGCAGCTGAATACCAGTATTTTACATGGAGCGACTGCCTATCTGATCTATCTCCACAACCCAGTTAGTACTGGATAATACGATACCCCTTGATAAGACTGGTTGTCAGACTTTTTGGGTCACTGACTACCTGTAACGACTGTCAAAGATGACAGCCGGGACCAACGACAAGTAGAAGTAAGGGTAGTAATATTAGTAAGTTTACTCCTTGTCTTCAAAATAATAAGTATTTCGTTTGTCCTTAGACTGAACCGTTCGGAGTCGGACTCGTCGATGGCTGCGTACGCGCGTCGTGTGACGTCACATCCGCCGCCTCCCTCCGGCATTCCCTTCGACCGCAGCGTGCGCGAGCGACGCTCTCTTAGGTATGTACATTTTACAAATACTGGTGTGATAGAAAACTGTTAAAGTTACGAGATATTAATATGATGCTATACTATATTTTTTGTGTTTGTGAAAATGGATGGATGGGTATTTGTTACTCTTTCACGCAACAACTACTGACGGGATTTGAATGAAATTTGGCATACAGATGGTTTCTAACCTGGGGCCTTAGTCTGCTATTGCAATAAAAAAAAAAAAAAAAAAATTGTTTATTACCTTCAATCATTGTACAAGAAACACTTATCTAAGCACTAATGCAGCATTACAACTAGGGGAAAGAGTGTTTTCGATGAGCTCTGGCACCCAATTTAAGATTTAACTTGTGTTTAGGGTGCCAGCGTCTTCGCCTATACTTTGAACATGTTACAGTAGTTGTAAGACGAGCACAGTATCACTTAATTACTACACTATATTATAATTTAATATCTAATGCAACCAAAATGTTGCCTATTAATGTACCTATGTGTGGGTGTGTAGAGTGTTAGGGATATATAAATATGGTGAAAACCTGTGTTTATGTAAGTCTGTATAAAAATAATTATAAATATACATTTTACTAAATTAGGTTAAGCGATCGATATCCGTAGCAAGTCTTCAGTTTCATTATAAGTTAATGTCAAGAGCCACTTCGTGACCTTGGTTTTGCAGCCATTTAGACACATGGGAGCAATAGTGTCAGAATGGTCTATAATTGATTTAATAAGGCCGCTAGCCCACGGCGTATTGAAGCGCGTTCGAAACTCGTTTGACGTGCGTACAAAGGGTAATTCGTCTGCGCGGGGCCTTATTAATTCAATGATAGACCATTCTGACACTATTGCAATAGCAGACTAAGGCCCCTGGATTAACACTTAGGATACTACGAGTATTAACTCGGTTGTACGAACCCGTGGGATAATTACCGAACTCGGCGCGGGCGAACCGCGGGCTAAGCTACTGAGTCGTATAGTGGTCGCAATAATACCAATGTTAGAAATATCATGAGAAGCTATAGTAATTGTATAAGGAACTTTCCTAATAGGAACTAACGTAGCTTTCTTATCTTTCTAATGCAATTTTATGATACACTTTTACAAATGTGTACCAACAACTCGCCTCTGTCAACATTGGAGTGCCATAAGATCCTTATATTACTGTCGTAGCGTTTGAAGCATTAGTTCTCATTGACGTAACAATAAAATCGTGCCCTTGGTCTCAGATGGGGCCGGTCGGGGTCGTGCGGGCGCGGCGGGCGCGGGCGCTCGGGCGTGGCGGCCGCGCGCACGTCGCTGGACCTGACGCTGGACCTGCGCGCGCAGCACTCGCGCCTGCACCACCTGCGCACCGACATCGCCAACCTTACCGCGCTCAAGAAGAGGTAAGATCATCACAAACTCACGATTCCTTTCTGTCTCCAACAATAGGTTTATCCACTGTAGCCCCGAACTTGCTCACGTATAAATTGGAGGATGTAATTAGTAAAGACATCCCTGACACCCAAAACATAAGTTTAGTCTTGGCTTGAGTGCTAAGGATCGATAAATGAGTGATTTATGTAAATTCAGAAACAAAAATGTTATGCTGTACCTATTTCTACACTTTACCAATCGCTGCAAATCGTTTTTTTTTACTGTTTAATCTAAAACTCATAAATTGAGTAGATATGTATGATCATGATGAATGAGGAAAACATCTCTTGTTGTCAACAAACAACTTTTCTTGGGTTTATAGAACTTCTGTATTTTATTGGTATAAGTGAAGAAAAATTTACAATGCATATTCCCTTGAATCTGTCTTTCCTAGTTCTCAAAAACTAACGATGCCTTTCCCCCCACAGATTAGAAGAAGCCTGGACCCGCGGCGACCCTGCCGTAGCCGCGTGGGTGGCGGAGGACGAGACCCTCCGGCGCCTCGTAGCGCCGGGCGAGCCTCCCGCCGACCGCGCATCGCGCCTGCTCAGTAGGACCTGTCGCGAGATCTACCGCCTGCGGAAGTCACGTCAGGGCGGAAGGAAACCTGACCTTGTCACCTTCAAGTGAGTATGGCTGTTTGTGTATGTGAGTTTAAATGTTTGTAACGCACCCACAGATACAGGACAAATTTCCAGAGTAGGGCAACGTTTAAAAAAAAAAAAGTATTTATTATCATCATATCAGTCGAGACTGCTGGACAAAGACCTCCTCAAAGCACAAGAACCAGTCATGAGCTTTGGGTTATGATCTCATATCATAAACACTGCCCGAATTTCGTCTTAAATTGATCGTGACAAATTTAAAAAAAAAAACATTTTCCTCACCTATCCAAGGTAGGCACCCATTAAGGCAGCTTTCGCAGAATAGCTAGAAAGAAACCATCAGCCGTTCAAGAATCGTCACTTCGTTAGATTGTTTGTGTACCACCATTCAGACGTTAAACATCTGGGTTGTTACAAAAGTAGAAGTATGTTTATATTAATCAGTTAGTTAGACACAGACCCAATACAACAATCCACAACAATACAACAACAGCAACAATGCAACAACAATTACAAATAACAACTACAAACAACAACAATTACCAACAACGCAACACTACACAACGCAATTACTACAACAACAATGCGACAATTACTTGGTCTGAAATAAATGTATTTTTTAATGCGACAAGTTACCAAGCAACATGCAGTTTTTACAATTTTATAACAAAAAAATTCACTCTCCACAGAGAAAAGATGGCCTTCTTCACACGCACCAAAACCACAATCCCACTCCTACCCGGAGAAGATGGCGACGAAATACTATCAGAGGACGACTGGGAAGAAGATCTAGAGGAACGACGAACACCCGATGGACGGTCTTCTAAGACCTCTTACGAGCTACGTAGAGACCTCCCGGCGACTACGCAAGAAGTACCCGAGGTTGTGGAGTGCAAGAACCCCTGCTTGAACCTGGAGGGGCCGACAGAGGCGAAGGATGATACTAAGACTGATGAGGTGAGGTATGACTTTGTGGTTGACAGAGTGCTGGGTGTACAGGTTTGAAAGGTGCGCCGTTTTCAGCGGTTGGTTGAGGTGGGTTGGGAGTGGGTGCGCAGGAGTTGTGGGGCAGTTTGTTTTTGGCAGGTAGTTAAAAATGTTCTGTTGATTTGAGCAGATATTTTTAAGTTCATGATGTGTTGAAAAACTATCTAAAACATTGCCAATTTCTTGAAGGAAATAAATCAAGCGTCACAACTCCTGCGCAATTACTCCCAATTATACCACAGACCTTACAGTTTCACTATCAAAATAAATTAAAAGAAACACTTCCAACCGATGCAAAACAGCTCTAGTATGGCCTACGGCAAAATATGGCACCATTAAAAATTTGCAAATAAACAATATTTAAATGTAACTGTGATCATTATTGCCTATTGAGATTTTCTGGATCGAAGACTGAGCGAGAACTTATATATGTGTTATATTGGTTATATTATATATATCCGGACTCTAATACGTGTACGTATGTGTGCAAATAGAGTGCCATAAAACTAAGATTCCAATATTGAATCTTATTCATTTTTATACCACTATTATGTATCGTATTTTATGTACAAAGTAAAGAACAAAATTTTTGAATGTTAGAAACTCCTGAAAACAAGTATGATTTGATAAAATCCCGTCCATATTTAGATATAATTATATATTTATAGTTGTATGTATAAAAAACTGGTAATACAAAAATTAAACACATTTTCATATTGATATTACAAATGTAGCCAAGTCAAAAAAATATGTTACTTGTAGTTCAGGGGTAAAATTGTGCCTTTTAATTATTGGTGCCTGATATTAAAGCCTGCGAATGTGCCATATATGGCATGCCAGACGGGGGTAAAAAGGTACAAAGTAGTTGTATGATGAGTCACAAAATGTATGCCAAACATATTTTTTTATTGTAATTAGAACATAATGTGGGGTTACGGTCACTTTGTAAATAAAAATACGTAAAATTGCGGACCCACCGACTAAGTTCATCTGTAGATAAAATAAAAACAAAATAAACACAAATAATTTTTGCAAAAACTTTAAAATTATTCCCAAATTTAATCTTTCTAAATCCAACAACAAATAAATTGCAAATGGACTAACTTTGCAATTATGTTTTTAATTTTTGCAAAAGTTATATCTGATTAGGGTTCTCTCCACCGAATAAATAGGACTTGACAGGCCAAAAAGAAAGCTTTGTACATAAGGCTTTAGATATGTGGAGTACTTGCCCTACACAATGTTTCAAACTCTACTGACCTAGAAATTATTTGAAATTACAAACAATAATTTGAAATAAATTCAGTAAAAAATATTGTGTTCACAAATATTCATCATATTTAAGTAAGAAGTTGTATTATCCGTACGTGCCTACTAAATTTATGAATAGTTATAATTTTCTAGGTCTCTGACTAACGTTCCCAGGCACATTGTCGTTTTAAACGTGCAATATACAACGTAATATCAATAGCTTATAATTCCATGTGTGGTAACAGATCTGAGTTTGTACTGAACATTTTTTGTCTCACTCATTATCATTCTTATTTTTAAACTACGCCATCTTTTATTATAAACGTTGATACTTTATGGAAACACCCTAAAATACTCCTTTCTATTTATTTGTCAATCAAATTCATCAGCAAAGGACCCCATCAACGCTTATAATAAAAGACCTTATTTTTAGTACATTGTGAACAAAAATATATCAACTATTTAACAAATTACATTTTTTGCTCACACATTCAAAATTACAAAAATTGTCTGGTTTGTTTAAATAGTTGTTAAATTCTTGTACTCAATATTGATGTAAGCATTACTTGTACATTTTGTACATATCATATTTAATATTATTATTCTAGTTTAAGAAATCTGTGTAAATAATCTGAATAATAAAAAAATACGTTTTATAAAAGAATTTGCATATCTGAATTTTGACTTTATGACTATTATTATTTCTAATTAATTATTTAGCAATATTAGTCGATGTTAAGTATTTTTACAACAAGAATACAATAGTCTCGTAGCTGTAATCTTTACGTAATGTTACATTTTTGTAAAAAATGTATATTTTTTATTATAATTATTTACTTGGAGTTTTTATACATAGTGTAATTGTTACTGAGGTGAATTTGGATTTGCCAAATTAATATAAGCCTTGTTTTAATTCTTCCATTAAAATAAAGGGGTCATTATATTTTGTAAAAATGCCAATACAATTCATACAAATGAAAATAAAAATTATAAATTAATATTTCTTTGTTTGATTTTAAAATAACTTGCCTAACAAAATGGGTGATGGAATTATCTCTAAGATTTTTAAACCACATGAGGATTCCCAAAATAAAAATGGTTAATCGATCTGAGAGGATTCTAGCTACCCAAAAACGAAAAAGAAAATCCTCTACGTAAGTAGGTAGGTTACCCAATACACAAATTCAATCAACACGATAAAAATCCCTAATTCCACACGCAGACCTGTTTTATAACAACAAACATTACAAACAGACCTATCCAACTGAAAACACAATCTACCATTACATAACCTCACTTGGAGATCAATCAGAGATAAAGCGACATAATGTACTGCGCAGACATTAGCAGCGTTTGCATACAACAATGTTCGTGGCAGTAGATTGCAGTAGATTACCAAACAATTTTGCAGAGATGGTGATAGAAAGATTGCATTTGCAAACAATTCAGGTAGGTGTTTGGTCACTAGTATTATTTCCGAGAGATTGCAGGCCAAGTGTAAGTGAAATTGGGACAATTCCAGCAGCAGTCTCATCATTACCTGCCTAGCTTTTTTCCGACTACTTACTACAGCTGAATATCAATATTTTACATGGAGCGACTGCCTATCTAACTCCTCAACCAAGTTACTGGGTAACGATACCCCGTGGTGGTCATGCAGACTTTCGGGTCACTTATTGCCCGTAAGGACTGTCAAAGATCTACAAATGGCAGCCGCGACCAACGGCTTGACGTGCTTTCTAAGACACGGAGGATGACAAATGTAATGAATGTTCACGCATCCACGGACCGACCTCAGCAAGCGAGCAAGTCCACTTTCGATCGAACGGTGAAGCAGCTATTTAGTCGAGAGACACTCAATTTCAGTAGCAGCATAAATTCTGAATATTGTGCCCAGTTGATGGCTATAGGCTTATCGCGCCAGCTTTGAAGCTTGAAGTAAAATGGTGGGCTAGCCTAAATCACAGGGTTGATCTCGATAAAGCCATTTTCAATCTCATAAGCCAGGCATTAACTTAAAATAGAATTCCATCAGTCATTTCATCCACGCCAGCCATTAACGATAAAGCCGAAATTTCAGAATCACGACTTACAATAAAAAAAGAAATTAATTATGTAGCCGAAATAGCAGAAACACTAATACTTAGCTTAGTAGGGTCAACTGCACGGGGACCATAGCAGTATGAGGTTATTTCGCCTTTATTTCGTAACCAAAAAGGGTCATTTTCTTAGTTCAAGTGTGTGTTCAAGTGCGGTTGATCGTACGGGTCAGCGCTGCACGCAAAGGGCCAATCGTACAATCTTTGCTTACGATCTCTTAGATTACACTTAAAAGTAACGACGTGTTGGCTGTGCGACCGAATATGGTGCACTGATTCAATCAAGATTCACTTTTTGCATTTATTTTGATAGATTATGGATTTAGTTCGCCATCACCACGGATAGTTGGCACTGCATGTATGATCACGGAAATACGGTAGAGAGTACCGTCTATCTCCATATATATACAATGTGTAATAGAATAAACGCACAACCTCTTACGGGGTCATTGTACTCATCATTATGAATAACTTTCACTGAAATCGCGAAAAAAAAGTCAACTGCCCTATACATTTCTGTGCGCATAATTCGACAAAATGTACTGAACAGCTGTTTCTTTTTTCGCGATTTCGGGATTGGTCCCATAGTAAAAGTTGTTCATAATGATGAGTACAATGACCCCTTAAGAGGTTGTGCGTTTATTCTGTTACACATTGTATAGTAGTCTTTGCACTGCTTTAGACTGGCTTGATTGAGGAAATGACTGCCTCGTTTGTCTAGTGGTCGCAAGCACGACTGTTGAGCATGAGGTCCTGGGTTCGATTCCCGGGTTGATCAAAGTGTCATTGGGTTTTTCTATCAGGAATTTCTCAGTAGATGCCACGGAGTCTGGATTTGAGCCCGGTTGGCAATAGGCTCACCTCCTATTACATAAACATAACTGGCAAAATGTGGGTGTACTATTAGGTACACTTCTACCTAACCCTTCGGGGGTTTCAGGCAGGTTTCGTGATTAGGAAGTGTTTTGAATATCATCACGATCACGTCAGACAAAAGCCCGAAAGATGTCTACAGCTGGCCAGCCCTGTACTTCTCGTATCCAAAGCATTTCTGTGGCTTTTACCATGCCATTGGTTCACCTCTTGGGCGTTCCAACGCTGCGCTGCGTCTTTCTGTACGTAGGCTGGCCACCCCAGACCCTTTCAGCCCAGAGTGGCCATCTATTCTGCGAGCAATAGGCCCTGCAGATCAGACAAGGCAAGAATTTTTGTAACAAAGAGACCATGCTGGGTCTACGTTCTTCATTTAGTTGGAGATAATAATTCAAATAGTCTCCCTTACTGATGGTTCAGCAGACGGTCTGCTGAACATCAGGAAGGTCTGCTGCAGACCATAGTTAATGTGTTTGTGTATAATATGTTGATATCAGAGTTTCACAAAGGCAGGCCTTTATGAGTGAAGTTTTTGGCTAAGGCATTCGATCGGTAATAAAGTCAGTCAGACGCCAGTAAGAGGATCACCGTGCAAGGTAGAGTATGTCTTCTAACCTGGCTAGGGGTTCACTTAAGATTAATGTTTTTTGCAACCTGGTTGAGATGCTAAGATATAATACAATTTTTATTAACTTTCTGATAAAATATTTATATTATTAATAACAACTTGTATCAAAAGCAGAAAAGAATTAAAGGGCGTCATCGCTGTAAACGTACCGTAATATTCGTCGATTTCTGAATTGAAATTAAGAGCCCGTTACACATTATATTTTCATAAATTTAAAGAATAAATGAATCATATCCATGAATAATACTGATTGTGCTTGCAGGATAATTGTATTTTCAATTAAAAATTTAACGTTTTACGGTATGTTTATACTGCGCGCTCGTACTAGGGCCTCTGAAAACTGACAGTTGCACCACGTTGGATACGCTGATAACTAATAGTTATAATACACGTACCTATATCAGCTTTCCAACCATTTTCCCCACAAACTGAAAAGGGCATAAACCAACAGAGGAATAATAATCCACAAACTTATTAAAACAATTCCTTTTCGCGTCTGCGGTGAAAACTAACATTCCGAGCACGTACAACAATAATTCGTTAGAATCACAATATAATGAACTGTCTACTATAAATACAGAAACAGAATTTGCGGTGACATTTACAGTAAGAAAATTAGCCATTTATGTTAGCTGTTACGTAATAAAACATAACCACATCATATTACAGTGATTTAAAATAATATGACAGTTGGAATTATGACTTACTGGCGTCTACTAGTAGCAAAATAGTACTCGTAGTAATGGATGGTAATTTCAAATGGATGGCTATTATTTCGAGTTTTTTATGGCACCTACACACCAAAACCGCCGAGGTGCCTACACGGCCCTAAACGAGTCGGACTCACGCACAAGCGTTCTGTTCCAGTATCTAAAAAAAACACGTTTGTTGTATAGGAGCCCCCCTTAAATATTTATTTTATTCTGTTTTTAGTATTTGTTGATAGAGCGGCAACAGACAACAAATACATCATCTGTGAAAATGTCAACTGTCGAGCTATCGTGGTTCATGAGATACAACTTGGTGACAGACAGACGGATAGTGGAGTCTTAGTTAGGTTCCGTTTTACCCCTTGGACACGGAACTCTAAAAAGAATCATGTCGGAGTCTTTCGTACGCGTTCTGAAGCCAAAGTGCCGGAGGTGGCTTTGTTGTGTAAATGTAAAGTCCATTACCCAGCGACATGTCGGTGTCATGTCATGCACTCAGTTGCACGATGACACTTTTATTGTGTTAAACAAAGTTGCACACGTGTCGCCGACAAAGTTATTCGACTTGCAATGATTTGAAGCCGCGCACAAAGTGGTCGACACACATGTTGGCGCGTTGGTGTGTAGAGTCCTTTAGAAGTCGTGGTTGTGTCGTAAATCTAATAAGTGAGTATCTCCGGTGTTTAACAAGGTTAGGTACAGTTCCTGCCAGTCTGCAGAAAACACAGATTTTTAATCTATTCATGTTCCCTAACATGTTAATTAATAAAACATGTTTAACAATGGTTTTATTACCTACTGGTGATAAATTCTGGTTTCAAATTTTCATAACTGTGCCGATAGAAATCTATTGCTATTTTTGTGCCTTACTACTTGAAGTGATCTTGGATATTATTATCCTGCTAAAGCGGCCATTTTAGGCACCCTGTTCATGGTCGCAGACTGAGCTTTCGGGGGCAGTCAGTCTCGCTACTCCCTTGCTGACTTACACTGTTGCTATGGCAACGAAAATAACACAACGGACTGCACCTACACTTAAAGTGAAGCAGACAACATAACCACTGAAAGAAAACAATATACTTTCTACCAATTCGTAGCAAATACAGAATTGATCACTACGCTTTGATTTCAGTTTAGCAAGGAAATTCCAAGCCGGTTAATATAATATAAGGTTAATTTACAAAAAAGGGACTAATTTATATAAAATAAACTAACTAACTAAGTAAACAACAGGGCGCTTAGGCATCTGGCATAAAAGTACTCCTCCACATCGCTGTCATCCGGAAAGAAAAAGACTTCAATTCTGTTGCTTATTTCTCGTTGTGTACCTAAATCATCAAGGAAATTAGTTTTGGTACACACTGGGTACACAACGAAACATAAGCAAAAGAATTGAAGTCATTTTCTTTGAGGTAGCAACAACAAAATTTATAGGTAATTTTTAACATTAATGACTTTTCCGTCAAAGGAAAACTATAGGTCGGTAGGTGATAATAAATGATGTACCTTTTGTAAAATACGTACAATTAACTGTCGAAACTAAATTATTAAAAGGATTGCTTCCCGACGCCATTACAAGGATTTCCTTTGTCAAACTTTGATTAATTATACATTCGGTTTGGTCAATAATAGCCATTGTGGAGCCGTTCTATGGGGCCAACTGGCACCTTGATTTCATGGTGTTTTCTGTACCTTTGTTGGGTTTCTAATGGATTATGTTTATGTAGGATAGCACTACTAAAATTACTAGCAATTACTAAAATATGTACCTATAGAGGTACATATTTTAGTAATTTCATAGAGTGCCTACCAAAAACAATACAGACTAAAGAACTGAAACATGATATACACGAGTATACATATTATCTACTATGAAATAAAAAATGTATAATCTGATTGCCAAAATGACGCATATTATCTCTTTCTCGGGATTAAAAAAAACCAATCACCGCTAACTATAGATATAGTTATTGAACCTTTTGGACTTATCTGTGGAAATTTTTATTTCCGCACGTGTGCGGAAAAATATTAAAAATCGCACGCGTGTGAAATACATTGCATGTTGAACCTAATCGTAGTGCGATTAGAACCAGTTTTCGAGAAAGTGTATTGAAAATAAAATAATTTGTGCTATTAGATAGTCCTTGACCTTTGTCTGAAATTGAGCCCAAAAATAGAAATCTGGTGCACATCTATAAGCTGCCTGATGTGATAATTACGTAAAAACTCTTTCAAAAATCGCACTCTTATCCTCCGGACAAGCTGTATCGAGCGGTCGAACGCACGCACGCCAAGCACAGGATACGGTTCATATAACCCAGATTGTACCAAGTACCAACATAACTTCAAGCTAAAAGAATTTATATTTTTTACCACCACCTTCTTGGCGTTTGGGGTGAAACTAATTAGGAATTTTCGTCCACTTACAGCCACGTTTTATGCGTAAAAGAACACCATTAATCATAACTAAGGGTTCTACTGTATTTTGGTTTTCGTAATGGTCTTAGAAGAAAATAATAAAGCTTCCCTTTTTGGGGTAATAACTGAGTTTCATTCACGCAATTCTTGCATAATGGCAGTAAACTGGGGTAAATTACTGGGATTCCTGTTCGGTCCAAAGCGGTAGTACTTGGTATCTTAAGTGATTTTTGCGAAGGGTATTTCTGAGAAAAAAACAGTGTAAACATCGACGCCCAAACTGTAACCATGGCTTCAGCACATGATTCTCGCGGAACGTGAGAGGGAGAGAACCTCACGTCCCAGCCGCCGCGGGAGACGCACTGGGCGACGGGGGCCACGTGGTGGCCCCCGGCCACCGTAGGCGCGGGCCTGTGGACGGTGAGCTATGGGCTAGCTTGCCGTCCGTCCGTCTTATGACGGCAGGCCGTGTTGACGGCGCGTTCGTGTTGATGAGATGTCAGCAAACGGGAAGGGGTCCGAAAGGACCGATGCCTGCCGGGGTTGCGGGACTGTTCGAAAGAGATACCGCGGCCCTGAAACACAAAAGGCAAAAGAAGGAACATGGATGGGTTCTAGTCAGTAAAAGTCTGACACTCCCTCCTTCTCCGCCCAGAGCGGGAGGGGTCATTAGATGGTTTAAAAAAAAAAACTGAAATTTTTCCAGGAAAAGCAGTTAAATATTATTATTTTTTATTATCTGAACTTTAACTTCCTTGTATCATGTACCAACTGAATTTAGCGTAATAGTTTTCCCGTCGACGTCCCTCACTAATTGCTAAAGACCTCTTTTAACGTTTTAAACATTTGGCCATTTGATGAGTTTGCCTTTTTTGTTTTACAAGGGTGAGTTCGGAGCGTTTGTACTTACGCATGTGACCTTTCACAAGGACATTTCAGAAGGTCAGAGTTTGTCCTTTTTGGGTGTCCCTTCGTCGACGTACAGGCAAATATTACTTATTGAATATCATCCTGCAAAAAGAACAGTACCCTACATATATTTTCTTATTATTGACGATCAACGACAAACGAAAATAAATACCGGGCCTACACACGCGGCGATCGCTTTCAAAATGATTTGTGTTCCAACAACGTCTTTGTACAGGACTGACGTCTCTCAGCTTTTCTAAAGTATTTATGTCAGCCCAGGCAGAAAGGAAGCCTTCCACTTACATTGAAAAGGAAAAGCGTCGACATGTGCACAAAGCCTGCCCGACATAACCTACGCATAAAGGCATACGTGCATAAAGTTGTTTACTTACTGAACAACCGAAGTCCACTCAAGATTTTCCAGCGAGCAATGGAGTGCAGCATAATAGGTGTTAAGCGAAAAGATCGCGTTAGAAACACCACCTTTTGCTCCATAACTCAATTAGCTGAGAAAGAAGTTAGAGTTAGCTTAGTTAGTTAGCTGAGAGAGAAGGTTAGTAGAAGTTGGAGAAAAAACAGTTAGGCTGAAGTGGGAGTGGGCAGGGCACGTGATATGGATGCACTCGGAGAGATGGGCAAAGATCGTCACACACTGGACGCCTGAGGAAGGATGGTGCCATCGAGGTCGACCGCGGCGAACGTGGCGTGATGATCTCATCATGTCTGCCACAGACCATCATATATTATATATTTGTCTGCGGGGCGGCGACGCTTCAATGACATTGACATCCTAGATTTTGCTGGTATAGTATGACCACTGTAAGTGTCCAGTTCAAGGTGGCGCTGTTTGTCAAGCAAAAATGCATCAATATGTCAAACTTGGTACATTTATTTAAGTTCTTTGATTTCCCGCCTTCACAGATAAGTTGGTTGAAGTATGATCATTTGCGCAAATTGTTTCGTCAATTTGTATTAAAAAAACAAGCCAGTTAAAGAGCTTTTTTCAGTCTCCATGATTTATTATTCCATGGTAACAACAGTAACAAGTGAGAATCCTGCGCATTTCTCAAGACCATAGCGTGAAGTAAAGAAATAAAGGATGTGGAAAAGGGCGTATAACAAAGGACGAGTTACGTATTATTGCTGTGCCTAAGTTATAGGAGGCAGCTGATGAAATTAGAGGAACATCAATCAACTTAAGTCAACCTAGGTTTAGTTTTAAAACTCTATTCGTCATCTGCATCTGCCTAGCTTTTTGGGTTGGCTTCCAGTCTAACCGGATGCAGCTGAATACCAGTATTTTACATGGACCAACTGCCTATTTGACCTCCACAACCCAGTTAGTACTGGATACTACGATACCCCTTGGTAAGACTGGTTGTCAGACTTTTTGGGCAACTGACTATCTGTACCGACTGTCAAAGATCTACAGATGACAGCCGGGACCAACGGCTTAACGTGCTTTCCGAGGCACGGGGGAAACTATCGTATCGGGCGGTCACCCATCCAGAGACCAACTTAGGTTACTTAGGCAAGCACGGCTTAACCTAAAGGTCGACCCAAGCGGCTGTTACTATTTTGCCAAGAGCTCCTCTCAATTTTAAAACTCTATTTTGTTTAGTTTTATTTATGGATTGGTAGGGTGCTGCCCTCTAAAACAAACAGTTGAAGTGACCTTTACACCGAATTTTTTGGCCAGCAAAAGATTGATTTATAGCCACTACGATTACCAATTGGTAAACCTAAAAGAAAGAGAAAATACCGTCAACGATCTTGGTCGCTTGTTAGGCTAATTCATCTAACTAATTTTATTCGCTTCTGGTGCTAAGAAATCTCACTCACGACACACCACATAGACGAATGTTTGAGAATTCGTTTCTTTTAAGTCAAAGATTGGGGGACAGGTGGATGCTCGTACCCCTTCCGCCTAAAGCCACCTGCAATGACAACGTGAATTCATCGATGCATGACAGACTTAAAAACATAGTCGCCATGTCTGATACCCGCTACGGCTACGAAACCCTAAAAAGCGACAGCCGTTCGTTTTCTTTAATAGCTCTCCTTTTTACTATATTATTCCTTATAAGTCCATTCCATTGGATTTCCAAATCTCAGCTAATTTTCAGCGAAAACTTGTTATTATGTCCTCTCTCAAATACACTGACATTAATTGAATTAACACTAGATTCAGGTCGCACTATCGTGATATCGACTTTCATTTTGTCGCATTAGCTTGATGTCGATCTTCAGTTTGTCGCACAAGCGTGCATTGGAACTACAGTGAGTCGCAGTACAGTGACGTCGCACAAGCGTTAATCGCGCTTCCGTTTGTCGATGTCACGATAGACAGTCCGCTATTTTAACCTTTCTAACCCCTGTAAGCACTAATGCTGCACTAATGCACGCAACAGTACTAATACTGTTGCGTCAAAAATAGGTAAGCTACTTTATACTTGAAAAAGACGTTACAGGAAGAGCCACAGTCCCTATTACAGTCTTCAATGTGTTTATCATCAGAAATTAAAGTTTCTAGTGCATATCCCTCGGACGAACCAAGCCTGAATCTTCATCATAGGCTTGTCTTTTTGGACTTCGAATTTAACTCGGCCTATCACAGTCCACTGCTACTGCTAGGCATAGGGCACTCCCAAACTGCATCACAACACTGTCCTCCGTCTTTCACATCCAGTCAGCTTTCTTTTTTGATAATTTTGAAGTACCTATACTCAATCTCCCAGCGATTCCGCCATCTCTTCTAACCTTGTACCTCACAAGTGCGTGACCTCAGCGTCACGCGCCGCTTCGCCCGGAAGTGGCAGGGGGTAGGCAACGTCGGGAGGCGGGGGAAGGGGCACAACTTATACCGAATTATGGAAATTTCGTAACATTACTGCCCTGACCGGCGGCTTATGGCTCCCAGTAATGGCTACTGATTAATGTAGCTAGATATTATTTTGATTCGTTTCAGTATGTTTTTGGAATTACTGTGTACCACCTGTGTACTATTAGAGCCCAGACAAAGTGACAGTCTATCAGCGATATTAATCATATAAAAGTCAAAAATTTACACTTCAACCAACATAACTGTGCAGGCGAAAAAACACTTAATAAAAATAAATGTACCAAGTCTGGCATATCGATGAAAATTTTCATGACAAGCAACGCCACATTGAACTGCACACTTTAAGTGGTCATGCTTTATCAGACTGATATTAACAACCAAAACTTTTTGTCAATTGCAATGAAAGTGTTACAGTTTAGGTCTTCATTGTTTATTTCACGAAAATCAGCATGCTAGTGTCTCGTTAGACTTTCATCTAGTCCTGCCTTTGACCTTATCCACAAAATTTTAGTTCGGTCCAAAATTCTGTAATTTGTATGAATTCGAAATGTAATCATCAACAAAGTTTACATCCAATATATGTATTGAGATCGCCCCGACCATAAGGTAAGTATTTGGTCACGAAGGCACCAATGACCGAACCAACTTGGTAGACCTCTTCTTCTATTTGTAAGAAAGAAAATGCCGCTCTCGGAAAATGAGAAAACGATAGAAAAACTAAACAAAACTTTATTTTTCCTAAAAATAAAAAATAAATGTAAAAGACAAATAAAAAAATGAAAAATGAGAAAAACATAACAACTCTTTGAATAAAGGCCTCCTCCAATATGCCACTTTTTTTTCTTCTCCTTCTATTGTAAGACAGTTTTGGCCCGCCGCCATTTCATTACAAGATTATTCACATGTTAATCCAACAACTTATTTTGATGCCCTATTCCTGATTCCAGAAACCACAAGACAGGAACATGTAATAACTCCCGATGGTCTAACGGTCGTAAAGCACGGTGTATACTGGCCAACAATGGCCTAGTCACACAATGGCTTGTGTCATGTGGCCGCTGTGTGTAGAATGACAATGTTGACGGCGCGGATTGTCGGCGCCTAAGGATGGGGGCACATTTATGGCGATTAAATTTTCCTCTACTTACCTCAAACTTCTAAATTATAAAAGCTCATTGTAGTTATCAGCTTTGTCTTAGAGTTGTTGGTTTATCATCGGCCTAGCCGTATTCCAACAGTCAGGTCAACTTCCAGTCTAACCAGATGCAGCTAAATACCAATACTTTACATGGAGCGACTCAACTAAGTTACTGGGAAATGCGATAACCGATTCCCTGGTTGTCAGACTATCGGGCCACTGACCTGTAAGGACTGTCAAAGATTTACAAATGACATCCGGGACCATCGGCTTAACGTGCTTTCCGATGCTTGGAATCTGGACCGATGGACTTCAGTAAGCGTAGCTTAGTCTAGGATA
Organism: Eugnorisma glareosa; assembly: GCA_947578425.1. Classification (NCBI taxonomy): domain Eukaryota; kingdom Metazoa; phylum Arthropoda; class Insecta; order Lepidoptera; family Noctuidae; genus Eugnorisma; species Eugnorisma glareosa. Next base: position 7,447,945 of record OX387960.1, on the reverse strand, counting down.
CTGCCCAGTTACTGCTTATATCCTAGTTTATTCGGGTTGCCACGATGTGACTTCTTCTATACTTCTCTGTTAGTCGTCATTTCAAAAACCACCCCCTTTCTAGCCATAACAGAAGCCATCCAACGTTTCTTTGGTCTTCTCCTACTACTACAGCCATCCACCGTTCGTTCATTGTCCTCACGATAGATTTTTTCATTTTCCTAATTTATCGGCAAACCACTGCTGTACCTCAAACTCCCAAATTACAAGAGCTACTAGTCGTTTAAATTCGCCCTTTACTTCCAATCTCCTGTTCTTTCATTTTTTTGCCACTGCTGGTCGTTGAATGCCTGAAGCCTCTCATTTTCTTTAAAATCCTTTCCGTCGTTGAGGAGTGTACAGGTAACAGACAGACAGCGTTTCGTATTTATGATAGGTAGTATGGTTAGGTTTTGGATTCTCACCCATCCTTGAAAACGAACATTCATCTTGGCCAATGAGTAAATTTGCAACAGTTCTCAAACTGCCCACACCTCCTCTAGCAGGAAATCTCACGCCATCTCATTTTCATTCGGTTCACCGTCTGCCGGCGGCTGTTATCAATAATGCCAGCTATTGTATGGTTATTGAGCATTACGTGTAATATCGAATTAGCTGGAAACTGAATTAAAAGGATAATAAATATTTTAAAGTTTTTGATTGAGACTCCAGACTAATAATTATGGCATTTGAATGTGTTTGATAGTTTGGTGAAACTTCTTTCCCTGATATATGGATTAGCGTTCGGTCCTTGCAAAATCGATTTCGTTGCACTACTACTTCTAATACTTTCGCACTATGACTACTAAAGTAGTCATAGTCTACCGTACTTTCAAGTAATCGGTAGCACGATGCCAACATTTTGAAACCACCATACATTAGATCGCACGATGCCTACTTTTTAATTTTTGTCCCAGTTACATCGCAGTTTGCCAACTTAATGTAAAATTTTATCGCACAATATAGCCTGTGTTCGGTTGCTTTAATTGTAGGGCTGATATTTTGACGAAGATGAGCAGTAATGTAATTTGAAACTAATATACCTAATTGTTGTGGAAAGAGTGGTGAATATGATGTTAGTGGATGGAGACCGAGAGGAAGACTAAAGAAACGGTGGATGGATTGTGTGAGGAATGATATGAAAGATAAAGGAATAAATGATACCGTGACGGTTGACAGAGGAGAAAGGGAGAAAAAAATGACCCGGGTGATATCACCCAGGTGAACAAAGTGGAATAAACCGTATCAAGGGACAAGGGCTTTTTTTTTTTTCTAATGTGGAATTATCAAATGACTCCTCCCGCTCTGGGCTGAGCAGAAGGGAGTGTCAGACTTTTATTAACTAAAACCCATCCATGTTCCTTCCTTTGCCCTTTGTGTTCCAGGGCCGCGGTATCTCTTTCGGACAGTCCCGCAACCCTGGCAGGAAGGAACAAGGGTAGGAAGATGATTTTGATTGTAATTGTTGTTGAAAATTTTAAATCCAAAGGGATGACACAAAAAATGTCTAAAATGAAATAGGTACTAACGTTCGCTCTCTTAGAAGGAATGAATGATTTAAATGGACTTTAAAATTAGCTGATTCTATCTGAAGGTTGTTAAATGAGGTCATCACTCTACTGCTGGACAATAACCAATTCCAAGCCTCCTCGTGTAACAAAGCTGAAACTAGTTAGGTCTAAGATTTAGACCAAGATTAGGCCTAAAATAGCGTCCACTGCTAAATAAAAAGTAAGGACTTTATCACACTGCATGGCGACTTCGAAGCGTGTTTCCAGCGGTACGATGCTGTTTTAACACACTCACTGCGTGTACGTAGCGAGCATGCCACGTGTGCGCAACGGTTTCGCCGCGTTTGCGTAAGGTGAGTGTACAAGATAGAGCGAGAGAAGCGATCATATAAAAGCGTGGAGAAATCGTTCCACAGAATGCTCGTTCACTAACCCCTGGAGACACGCTGACAAATCGTAAGATAACATGACGCCTGTTTTTTCCGAAGGATTAGGATGAGGTGGCGGGTGTACCATAGTACAGTCCCCAGCACATGAAGTTACCACAAACTGACAAATTTCTCCAAATGATCTTAAACCTTAAAATGTTGGGTGTCCCGTTTGGTAACTTTTTCGTTTCGCCAACTAAACAAAAGACGTGCATTTCATTAATCTTCATACATAGATTCCCGTTTCGTCAACCATAAATTTCAGCTGTTTTTTCTACGGTACAGTCAGCTCCCAAAGTTACAAGGAAACCTCTTGTTGATGTTGCTATTTTTTGACTCTCTCTGGCACACTAAAGTTTGTTACGAAAGAAATCAATTTATGATTTGGACAGAAAGTACTAGGAGAACAGAATCAAGAAGGAGATGTTGGTGGAATACCCAATAAAAAGTACTAGGAGATCGGAGTGGTTAATTTCAAAATCGAATGAGATGACAGTTTGTAGTAACTTGATGCGCTGGCGACTGTAGTTACATCTACTGTCAGTTTTTTGTTCTTGTTTTTTTGCTGTCTAGAATCTTCAGTGTGACAACGCTCTAAAATCAAATTTACCGTGAAGAAATGGAAAACAAATCCTCTATTTTTAATTCAACATCGCCATTATTAGAGAAACATTTCACTCAACTCTTTTGTTAAAGTTTTTATAGGTAAATCGTGGAACTGTTTCAGTTTTTCTTGTAGTTTGCAGTTAATACGGTTTGTAGTTACAAGTCGGCCAGTAAGAACGTTGTTCGTGATAGAATTGCAAAGAAAATAAAGTAAATTGTTGCTGTATACTGTTATGTAGAAGCTGAAATGTAGGAGCAGGTTACTTGTAGTTATTTTAAGAGTTTATTTGTTGTGTTTTGTACTAAAATAGTGATGAATATAAGTGTTGATGGATGGAGAGGGAGAGAATGACCAAAGAAAAGATGCATGCATTGAGTGAGGACTGTTTAGCAGAAAAAAGAAGTAAATGCTATCATTTAAAGAGAATGGAAGAAAAAATACTGGCCAAGTGCGAGTCGTCCTCACACGCACATAGGGTCCCGTAGCACCAAACAATATAATAAAAATATTTTGAAGGCTTTCGTTCATATGTTGTATTGTTTTACATTCATCAACAAAACTCATTTTGTTTTTCATAGTATGTTAATGAAAAACAAAGTTGTTGCTGCAGTTTGATGAAAAAGTCCCATATCTCAAAAAATAAACATCAATTCTTATTCAAACCAATTTTGGTTCAAAGTTTTTTTTTACGTTCTATATTTTTTTCACAATTTTTCTACTCTTACTTGAGAAATTAGAGGGGGGGGGGACACACATTTTACTAATTTGGAAGTGTTTATCTTTCAAACGATTGACTTTGAGAGAAAATGGTTTTAGGAACTTCAATGTCATTTTTAAAGACCTATCTATAAACACCCCGCACGTATAGGTTTGATCAAAAAAATATTTTTTAGTTTCAGTTCCATGTATGGGGAGACCCCATCTTAATTTTATATATATATATTTTTTGTATAAAAACCTTATAGCGGTTCACAGAATACATCTACCTAGTCCTAATAGTTTCGGAGTAACGTGGCTGTGAGATACACGGACAGACAGACTTGGCGAATCTTTAAGGGTTCTGTTTTTTGCCATTCGGCTACGGAACCCTAAAAACGAGCAGCGCCGACCCCAAGTAACATGCGACAAGGGCAGGAAGATGCGGATTTGTCGTTTGTTTTCAAGTTAGCCTTCTTCACCATCATAATTTCAGCCGAAGGACGTCCACTGCTGGACATAGGCCTCCCCCAGGTGCCGCCACATTGACCGGTCCCGTTAGCCTTCATTTATATTTAATAGACTGATCTGGGGGGTTACTATAACGTCTTAAAGCAAGAGTAATTCCAGTGTGGGAAAGAGACAGAGCTATACCTGTCGTCTAGCGCCAGCTCTTTCTCAAACTGGAATTGCCCTGCTTTAAGACGTCATGGTAGGCCACCTGACAAGATCTGCAGATTAATTTGAACCTTACTTTTGGTAGCACATTTCCACGATAATTATGCATCTAGGCAAATGATTAGAACGCGTCACACTTTGGTAGATAAACTAATTCATAAAAAAAAAATGCATCAGCTGAGTCTAAATGAACAATTTTTCTTCAATTCCTATTTTAATTCGTTTACTAACAAACGAGCTTCACAGGAAGACTCCATAAAAGCATTCCTCAGAACTACAGGTCACTGTACTTTACCAGATTAACTTGATCTAGAACTTTACAAAAAAGTACTATAGTAGGCAAGTTCCGATCCAATCTTACCAAGGGGAATCGTAATACCCAGCAACTGGGTTTTGAAGGTTAGGTAAGCAGTCGGGACTGTAAAATACTGGTATTCAGCTGCATCCAGTTAGACTGAATGCCGACCACAACATAGTTGGGAAAACGCAAGATTATGATGATGTGCGAGTTCCGTGTTAACAGCATCTTCTTCAACCTTTGACCATGCAATGCTGAGCGTAGTGCGTCAGCGCAATATTTCCTTTGTTCTTCTTGTCTTTGGGTGGTTCACTAATCTGAGGTCGCAGGCCAATCCGGTTCGTAGGGACCAAAATGTAGACGCTGAGACGTACTGAGCTTCACGTGGACAATGACGGGGTGGAAGAATGATGCGCAGCTTGATTTTCAAAATTGGTGTATTACCAAAAATAATTACAAAAATAAATATGTAGGTGTGCGTATGGCGGTTTCAACGTTCTGTGGGCGAGTGCCGCGACACCGTCGCTCGCGGCTGATGATCGGTGTCGTACGCGTGTGTGCGTACACATGCTAGGCGTCAACAGGTCTCTTCCAAATCTTTCCACTTTATTGAAAAACAGCATAATTATCAGCAAATTATTTTCTAAAGAAAGATCTAGAAGGAATGAAGATTAATGCACTCTTGATTCCTTCTAGGTTCAAACACTGTTTTAAACTTTCACGATTTACACTTACACATAAACTGTCACTCAATCGAGAGGATGGCTTCAAATTGTCCAGTACGTGGAATCCAGTTTTGAGTATGCTCAAAAGTAGCAGCCGGCATCGTAATAAGGACTCCAAAAAGCCTTGTGATACTGAGAGTGTGTTTTGCCGTGACTTAGTGATGAGTTCCAGTAGTGCGCGTAGCAAAAGACAAAGAGAGAGGGTAGACAGATTTGTCTGCTCTTAACAATTTATTTTCCATCCACCCGCATTCTCCAGTCAACCCGCGATCATGGCGCTTGCAACAGCGTCGAAATATCGGGAGCTCAAAATAACAGACAGTCACGGAAGATATCCCTTAAGTGACAGTTTATGTCCTTCTAGGTTGTTCTGTATTTATAGAAAACGGCCACATGACTGACATGACGTCTATTTTAGTTATAGAATAATAACAAAAGCGGTCTATCCGGTTACACTTGCAGCGTGAGGATAATAAAGTACCAATTTTTTCTAGTCTTTATGTACGTTACCTGCCATTATTTTGTTTAGAATTTAAATTCTTAGAGCGTCTATTTCTGTACATGGTAACTACAATTTTCGGTCATAATTATGGCTGTTGAAAAACCTGGTGGCTTACCATGACGTCTTAAAGAAGGCGTAATTCCAGTGTGGGAACGAGATGGCGCTAGAAAACCTGAAGCTCTGTCTCTCTCCTACATTGGAATTACTCCTGCTTTAAGACGTCATAGTAACCCCCTAGGTCTAGGAATTTATGAATAACTGATAAGCCGTTATTTACGTGATTCGAGACATTTGAATTTTGTCGATATTCTGGTGGTCGCCACTGTTGATTCTGGCTTTCAGAAGATGCCTGCATTTCCTACTACTGAGTTAAGAACAGTGTTACGGGTTAAGGTGGATGCGCAAGGGTAGCCCGCGAAATTTAAATTTTCTGACGTTTATTGCAATTTGCAGGTCAGTGACGGGTTGTATGTCGATGAAAATATGAATCGCGCCAGTAACACGTATGGAGTTACAGAATTATAATCATTCAAATCATCAATACAACCCTCCAAGTTCTTATAATCCCAAAGAGTGAATTTTTCCTGAAATAGCTATTGAATGGGGTTATATAAACTTGGAAGACTGATTTATGATTTTAATGATTATAATTCTGTAACTCCATACGTGTTACTGGCGCGATTCATATTTTCATCAACTTACAACCTTACACTGACCTGCAAATTGCAATAAAAGTAAGAAAATTTAAATTTCGCGGGCTACCCTTGCGCATCCACCTTAAACGGAAAAATAAACTTTTCTCTCAGGTGCATGTTGCATTACTTTAGCACTCCCTCCTCTCTTTGCCTGTCATTTAAAAATGAGAAATACTGATATACTTCGTCGCTTTCTGTCCATATTTCGAAATTCAATGTTAGTTTTACATTCTTCTCTTTGAAAGAATAAGATAGGCAGCTCGTCTTCATAACTTCTTCAAATATTTATAAAACCTTCCTATTTTTACACATTTTGGCAATCAGATTATACATTTTTTATTTCATAGTAGATAATATGTATACTCGTGTATATCATGTTTCAGTTCTTTAGTCTGTATTGTTTTTGGTAGGCACTCTATGAAATTACTAAAATATGTACCTCTATAGGTACATATTTTAGTAATTGCTAGTAATTTTAGTAGTGCTATCCTACATAAACATAATCCATTAGAAACCCAACAAAGGTACAGAAAACACCATGAAATCAAGGTGCCAGTTGGCCCCATAGAACGGCTCCACAATGGCTATTATTGACCAAACCGAATGTATAATTAATCAAAGTTTGACAAAGGAAATCCTTGTAATGGCGTCGGGAAGCAATCCTTTTAATAATTTAGTTTCGACAGTTAATTGTACGTATTTTACAAAAGGTACATCATTTATTATCACCTACCGACCTATAGTTTTCCTTTGACGGAAAAGTCATTAATGTTAAAAATTACCTATAAATTTTGTTGTTGCTACCTCAAAGAAAATGACTTCAATTCTTTTGCTTATGTTTCGTTGTGTACCCAGTGTGTACCAAAACTAATTTCCTTGATGATTTAGGTACACAACGAGAAATAAGCAACAGAATTGAAGTCTTTTTCTTTCCGGATGACAGCGATGTGGAGGAGTACTTTTATGCCAGATGCCTAAGCGCCCTGTTGTTTACTTAGTTAGTTAGTTTATTTTATATAAATTAGTCCCTTTTTTGTAAATTAACCTTATATTATATTAACCGGCTTGGAATTTCCTTGCTAAACTGAAATCAAAGCGTAGTGATCAATTCTGTATTTGCTACGAATTGGTAGAAAGTATATTGTTTTCTTTCAGTGGTTATGTTGTCTGCTTCACTTTAAGTGTAGGTGCAGTCCGTTGTGTTATTTTCGTTGCCATAGCAACAGTGTAAGTCAGCAAGGGAGTAGCGAGACTGACTGCCCCCGAAAGCTCAGTCTGCGACCATGAACAGGGTGCCTAAAATGGCCGCTTTAGCAGGATAATAATATGAATTACGTTACAATCCGTAAAATGGTAACTTTAACTGCGTCTGTGACCATTTTAGGAATTTTAACGTGATATATATTATTACTAGATTTTGCCCGCGGCTTCGCTTGCTTTTTTTGGAATTTGACAACCTAGCGTTGTGAAATATACTTTAGGACCTATTCTCATACGTCCCAAATATACATTAAAAAAATCATAAAAATCGGTCGCGCCGTTTTGAAGGAGTGCGACCACAAACACCGTGACACGAGATTTTATCGAATAAGATGATTCTGACCGCCTCGTTGGTCGAGTGGTTGCAAGTCCGACTGCTGAGAATGCGGTCCTGGGTTCGATTTTCGGGTCAGGCATAGTGCTATTGGATTTTTCTATCAGGCGCCTGTAACCCCCAAAGGGTTAGGCAGAGCTGTACCTAATAGTACACCCAAATTTCTCTAGTATTTTTTTAAGTCCCATGTAAGGCGAGCCTTATTACCATCAACCGGGCACAAATCCAGACACCGTGGCAGCAACTAAGAAATTCCTAATGGAAAAACTCAATAACACTTAGCCCGGTCTGGGAATCGAATCCAGGACCTCATGCTGAGCAGTCGCGCTTGAGACCACAGGACATATAATTAAGACTGTAAAATAAAATCCTTCTGCAATCTTCATTTAATTTTGTTTTTTTAAATATCTAAAGTCTAAACAATCTTATCAATCAGAGGAGTAAAGCACCATATCGTGCGTTAGGTCACGGTCCGGTGCCGGACATACAGGCGGACAGTCGGACAGACGAACCGTGTAATGATCGTGTGTGATTAGTGATGTGCTACACTGGACACGGTGTTGTTACCATTGCGTTGTTAGTTTTATTACTTAAATGTGTTATAGCAAGTCATCGTGATGTAGGTATGGTAACGAAAAGTTCAGTATTTTAGCAAATTATTCCAGCGGGGTGATTGCGTCACACACAATCGCAATGCCTTACATTTTGACCATCATCTGCCTAGCCTTTGACCAACTATGTTTGGGTTGGCTTCCAGTCATACCTAATTCAGCTGTATACCAGTATTATACGTGGAGCGACTGCCTATTTGACCTCCAGAACCCAGTTAGTACTGGGTAATACGATACCCCTTGGTAAGACTGGTTGTAAGACATTCGGGCCACTGACTACCTGTAATGCCTTTCATTTTGATCATTTAACTAATTCTTGCGTTATTTTCGTTGTCCAGCAGATTTAAACATATTATGAATTAGTGCATGAATGTTGAATGTAACGTATTTTAATCCAATCTGTGTTGTACTGACTGAGTTACAAGACAAGACAAGACAAGGCTAGTTGGCAGTTTACCATCTATCATTTTAATCAATTTAGGCAATCAATAATTCAAAAAATGAACACTATTTTCCGTTGTGATTCTTTATTGCGATGATCAGTTCAGGATATTTTATACAAGGTGTAAATGGACCCTTCATTAACACATCAACCAGGTATTCTGTACATCAAACTAAGTAACTCTACACAAAATTTATTGCTGGATAACGACGATTTTGGTTTTGGGGTGAAAAATCACGTTTTACGATAGGACTCAATGTCAATGTCACTCAAAACATTGCGCTGATGAATGCTTTGAATAGTACGGGGATGAAGATATTTAAAATAAAGTTATAATATTAATAACTTGTATCGAAAGAAAATTTGTGAAAAAGTGGGAACTTTGACAGCCAATATCTCAGTTACTGGAAGTTCCCAGATATGGTATAAAACAAATAAAAGGATAGTAATGATGGCTAGAACAAGTGCCTTTCGGCTTAGTTAAGAGTAATTTTACCCCATTATATTTACACTTCGTCAGATATAATAAAGGGATTATGTTGAACTCCTACCGACTAAAAGCCCAAGGTGTTCCTGCTGCAACCATGAGTCAGGAGGGGTATTCCTACACATAATATACACTATACCATCCAGCACCCGAAGATAAGCTTGAAACGGAACTAACGACCAGAATCGAGGCCCAATGGCCACTATAATTATGTAAGCAAAACAAAATTCCGATTCAAGTCGAAAATAATATAGAAATTAAAATATAATTCTCAAGATTTTCTAACAAAATTAAGCAGTTCTTAAAATTAATTACCGTGATAAACTCGTTTGTTTCCGTTAATTAATTAGAAGAACGGAAGCACATAATAAACGTTATCGAATGTATATTTCTCACCAATGTGGCTATGAAGTGAATGTAAAAAGTCTATTGATGAATTCCTTAAAAAAGTGGATTACTATGAGGTGGAAAATATTTTGAGATGATATTGTATACACACACACGCACTCACATATACACACACATTTACATATATATACACTCACACACATACATAAAGGTGGTAAAGTAAGGAGAAAAAGTTTCATTTTTTTATTTTTTATTGTTTTAATTTTTGTTTAAATTATTATTGTTTTTTTGGTGTTAGAGTCAGTCTTTTTATTATTTTTGGCTTTTATATAAAGTAGCAAGAAGACAGTTCAAATAATTGTAAACAAACTTAGCATCTAAAAATTTTGCATATACTATGCGAATTTATGCGAATTTACGCTACTACCTACAACTTAAAAAACTCAATGAACAACAATTGGAATGTTTGATACATTTACCCACAGTTTTGATTTGTAATATTTAAAAAGTAGATTATCTAATTACTTTCTCTCAAAGCGGCATTTATAATATTGTTAACTGAGAACGAGGAAACCTGTCCCACCGTAATACAGTTTATAACTAGTACGGGGGTCAGAGTGAATCGGTTTCGTAACAACCAGAACTTATTATTGTGTACTTAGTAACTAATTGGGTATCTGATCTTTTAGCATCCTAGAAAATAAGTACTAGTGTTATTGTTTTTTTTTTTTTTTTTTTAAGGTTGTTATTCTTTTGGCTAATAAAGATTATGATTATTATGATTATTATGAAGTGTATGTACTATCAATGATGGACGACAACCACAACCAAGACGGTTGGTGGAGTGAAAGCTTTCATTTTCATTAGAAAAACGTTTTCGTTATGCTTGTAGTATAATTGAAAACGCTAAAACGCGCACTATAATAGCTCCCGCGCCGATGGCTAATCTGCGTTCAGATTGGCCGCCGTGACCGAAAACGGTCAGGAGGACTATTATTAGTTTAATTGAGGAGTAAATTATTATTGACTGCCTCATTGGTCGCAAGTGGACTGTTGAGCATGAGTTCCTGGGTTCGATTCCCGGGTCGGGCAAAGTGTTTATTTATATGTTTCCTTTAACATTTATGTACCTAATAAATATGGAAAAGAAGAAAGGAACAGAAAATAGAACAAAGGTGACATTAATTAAAAAAAAACGTCTTTTCCGGGAAAACCAGGTAAAGAAGATACTCAAAAAGGAGATGTAGACATAGGGTAAGTGTAAAAAAAAGAGAAAATGAAACACATATAGGTATGTGTTATTGGATATTTCCGTCGGGAATTTCTCAGTACCGGCCACGGAGTCCGGATTTGTGACCGGTTGACGGCAATAGGCTCGCCCCCTATTACATGGGTCTTAAAAATAATTGGCGAAAGGTGGATGTACACCTGGGTACACCTCTAGCTAACCCTTCGGTTATTAAAAGCGTCATGTTATGTTATGTTTACTGCGAGCGTGCTAGCCCACGTGTCAGGTATACATATACAGCGTGTAACAGAAAGGGTATAATCATATGGAATACTATGGTACTGACCATCAAACTGAACAACTTTCTGTATGGGACCTCGATCGAAATCATAAAAAAATAATCAGCTGTCCCATACATTTGGGTCGAGTAGGTATTGAAATTTTGTATAGGACAGGTGATTATTTTTTACGATTTCGATGGTGGTCCCATAGAGAAAGTTGTTCAGTTTGATGGTCCGTATCACGGTATTCCATATGATTATACCCTTTCTGTTTCACGCTGTATAAACGTTCTGTAGAAAATACAGGCACACACGAGCTCATCCTACGGAGGCTCAAACAATAGCAAATAAGTTGGGGTGACGATCTTCAGGCATCATTGAAAATGACGATGATGAATTCCAATAGAAGGCTGCCAATTTTTTAAACAAAACAAATATTATTTTATCGTTTTATAAAAATACTTTTATTTGTATAACTCCGAAATTTTTTGGTTGACCGTACTTTCCCAAGACATAACTTTGATTATTTTATTTGTGGTCCTAAAAAACTCAAAAATAATTATTGTATTTTTAGGTGGGATCTGGGACTGCGGTCCTGGTCCCAAAAGCCCCCCCGACCCATATCGCAGATTGAAGAGTATAATAATGTTGATAATTCAATATAAGCAAGGTCTCGAAAGGGCTCTACCACCGACCGTCGAAATGACATGGACTTAAATCAATAGCACCGTGGTTGGCATATTTAAATAAATTGGAACAGTTAACAAAAACTGAAACATAATTTTAAAGAGCAAACTACATTTCTAGCATTCTTTAAAAATATCGTTCCATTTTTAAAGTATCAAGGATTCAAGCCTGAAGATCCTATCTTGATGACCGACATAATTTTACAAAATAATTGCTTTAATGATGATATTGTAACCCAGTTTATTATAGGTAACCTTTGCTAACGCAAGAATGTAGGACTTTCGGATAAGCGCTGGAGCCTGCAAACTGAGGATATGTCCAAGTGATAATACTCAGACTGTTAAAGAACTTTATCAATAATATTAGAACTACTTTGATTCTACGGCTAATATGGCAGGCCCATACAGGGTGTAACAGGACCCTTCACGAAGCCGTCAACCAAGCATTATGTAAAGTACATCAAACTAAGTAACTTTACGCAAAAAATATTGCTGGGAAACGGACTTTTTTTTTGGGGTGAGAAATCACGTTTTACGGTAGTACTCAATGTAACGCACTCAAAACATTGTGCTGATGGATTGATTGAATAGTACGGGGGTCGTGGAGGTGTTTACAGTACAAATCTTACGTTAAAAATATGTATTTTAAAAAAACTTGTGAAAAAGTTGAAACTTTGACCCGATATCTCTGTTAGTCACCAAATCAAAGAAGATTAGAATGTGATATTGGGTATAATATGTAATTACAATATTTAGGAAAATTGAAAATAATGATAATGTAAGCCGCCCCGTCGTTAACCAAACACCAACAAGAAGCCCCTAGCAACGCGGTTTCCAGATCTGTCGCCAACAATCTCCGTAACCAGAAGGTTCCCAGGTATGGTCTAGAACAAAAAATGATCGCAATGACGGGGAGAACAAGTAAAATTCGGCTACGTTAAGGGTCTTGTTACACCCTTTATAAGCCGTAGAACTGATGACCGTTGGGGTAGACATGTTCTTGTGAGTCTGAGTGTAAACCGCGAACAGGCAAGTGTAAGGTGGGACGCCCTCAGGCTCGGTGGAGCGATGGCCTTCGCAGGGTGGCTGGTAGCAACTGGATGAGAGTTGCTGAGAATCGAGTTGACTGGCGTGCGATTGAGGAGGCCTATGTCCAGCAGTGGACTGCTGTAGGCTGGTGATGCTGAGGATGATGAAACATTGCTTTGTGAAGATATGGCTAGAAAGGTGGTGAATGCTGAGAGGACGTGCAATAGAGAAGTATGGAAGCAGAAGACTTGCATCACCCACCTCACATAGATCAGGATAAGGGCGGGAGGGTTTATTGGGGTTTTAAACAGCCGATGAAATGTGTTATTGGATTTTTGCTGGAGTCTGCATTTGTGCCTTTTTGATGGCAATAGGCTCGTCCCCTATTACATGGGACTTAATATTTTACAAAATGTGGGTGAACTGCAAAAACACGTGTGTCTTATCTTTTGATGAAAACAGGCTAGCGGTTTTGATAAACAGTCTAGGAATCAGGCAAGCAGAACTAAACATTCCAAGGTACAAGCCATCCACGAACCCGCATTGGGCCCGCTTGATGCCCTTTGGGCACTCAGCTTGTAACAGGCTATTCCTGGACATAGACTTGTCCCAAGTTGCATACCACACCAGGTTTTCTGTCTTTCTCATCTAGTATATACATCTTTAAAAGTCAATCTTTTTATCAAGTGAAACAGCTGGATGCGATTTGAATAAAATCGCTGGATCCTTTTCAAAATTGAGGATTTTTTTTGTGCATATTCAATCAATCAAATGAAATCATTTTTAATAAACGTTGCCCCACACTAGGAATTTCTCCTGTATCGTGGTTGCGTTTACAAACATTTAAACTGACATACACAAACAGCCAGACCCGGAACAACTACCTGTAGATCATATAAATATTTGTTCCGTTTGTTTTGTTAATCAATTATAATTTAATTAAGATATTTTAGTCTCCTATGACCTATAATATATTTATCACGTACATGGCACACACCAATGCGCACCGCATTTCTTTTGTATCATATGAGTTATGTTCCAATCCTTCGTTATTTTTTTTTTTCATTTTTCATACAAAATAATTCGGCAAAGTCACGATTATTAATGTAAAACACCCTTACGTGAAATAAGACAACGTCGCATTTTCTTAGCTTTAAATATGAATGATTGGTTTGAATAACAATGAATTACTTACCTACATATTTTATTTTACTACACTACTGCGAAGTTTGGCAACCTCGCAAAAGTAAAGATTCGTCATACTGATAACAATTTTTGACCTAATTTAATTATGATTGATGATATCTCCGAAACGATGCATTTTTGGACCACCTATTCTAGGAGTTTTAGTATTATTTTTAACTACAGAATATAACCCTACAGTTATGGGATATAAAAAAAAAACAGGTTGTATATCTACTCGATTTCAAGATTTACTTTTATCATTCAATATTCTAATGACCAACTACGACAAGACTTAAGTCACCTGTCTCATTATGAGAATCATATTACAACTAGTCCAGTCCCCCTTCCTAATATAATTAACCTCTAAACTTCACAACTGTTAAAAAAAAAGTTTCTATTTACACAAAAAAGGTTTGATAATTAGTTTCCGCTACATCCCCTGTTTGTGGCAACCCCTGGATGGAGGATCTACGCTAGAGCACGCGCCATGACAGCTGCGCGCGAGCACCTGTTGTCTCTATCAACGGAGAACGCATTGACGATACTCTTTTGTTTGTTGCGTAGTGAATTATGCTGGTGTTTTATATTTTAAGTCAGGTAGTGAATATACAAGGTGGAATGAAAGAGTTTAAATAGTAATTTGTACCTAAATTACTATTTAAACTCTTTCCAATATATTGTGTTATTAGCAGTATTTTAAATCCTTCAATATTCGATAGGTTAAGAAATAAAATAATATGAAAAAACACTACCTCGAATCGTAACAGCGTTCAAAGAAACGTTCTTAACAGCGCTGGCGGCTGTCAAACTATTCCATCTGTCAAAATATTAAACTTTTTCAAGATCGGTCGTCTGACAAGGGCTAGAATAATCTGAATGACAATATTGACAACGACAACAACAAAAGGAATAAAATAGTAAATTATCGACCCTGGAGCACTGTCTTTTGGCTAGTAGCTAACCAAACGCAAAAAATAATCTGAAATGTGAAATAAATGTATTTTTTAAATTCTTGATCCCATAATGTTTCACAAAAAAGTGTGCCGGGGAAAAATAACCTATTTTTAATACAAAACTAAATTCTAAATAGCATATTTTTAGGTTTTCATACGTGTATAAAATGAAGTAACGAAACGCATCATCGGAGAAATGAATCACGAGATTGCCAGATAAAAATTCTTGGGTTGCAAGTTTTAGCATCTTTGATCGACAATTTCAGGTGGTACAAATGCATGAATAAATCCATATTTTTTTTTTTCAGAATCTGCGATTTTTTTCCTATAACTTCGTACCTTTATTGTTAAGGTACATTGTTTGGCCACAATTGTATGGGGGAAAAAACACCTCCTTAAACAAATTTGTTTTTGTTATAAGTACAGTATATTTTCATATGCATTCAGTAAAAAGCTGTTATTTAGGTATTACAAACAGACACTTCAGTTTTATTTATGTGTATAGATTGCCTATGAAATATTTGTGGGGCTCCCCCCCACAAATATTTCATAGGCAATCTATAGTTGATTGGTTCAGAATGATGTAAATACTAAATACGTGGGTCACCACATATTTAGTTTTGCCGTCGGTGGCCCTTCCTCCTCGTATATTTCCTATGGCATGAGCGTAGCAGTCCTTCAGATAGAATTTCAGCCATGGCAGCCGATCTCACCAAAGGCTAACCATCAACGCTAGATGAAATAATTGAGAAATGTAATAGTTTATTAATAGTGGTAGTTTAAATTAATGAAAAACTTAAAATAAGCATTATATTAGTAATAAAACAGAATCATTTAGTAAAAAAGTAATGTGTATTAAAACATAGTCAATAATAAAAATAAATTATAGTGTTTCTATATTGTAATAACATCACAGATTAAATCTACAGCATAGAGCATGGTCTCTTCGGCCTCCTATCAAATCGGTCGCAAAGCAAGGGAAAAATCACATAAAAAGTCTTTGATCATGTCAGAGGGGCACTGGCGGGGCAGGAGTGGTTTTTAGCCGGTTCGAGTCCGGCACTACCTCGACTATCTCACAGCCTGTGTGGTAGTCGAGGTGTCCGTGGGGATTTCCCATTCCTGCCAAAACAATAAAACAAAAACCATGAACGCTGGAGATATAATGTTGCGAATGCTTTTACCGAGTAAGTGTATCGATCACATTGTCATGTGTCACATTGTCATATACCTATGTTTTGCGCTACAGAAATACGGAAATACTATTTGTACAGGTAAGATTTCGTTAAATAGTTTTGATAGTGAGCCTGCCTCTATGAGTGAGTTTCTGAGTCATTTATTCCTAACTGACTGTCAATATTATTTTTAAAAATTTTTGAAGGTCTATAATAGTACATGTGATTTACAAAATAGTTTTCAAACGATCTTATTCTATTTGTACAACATTGCTGTCAATATTACTTGTTATCGGAATTTTGAAGGAGTGCAATCAACTTTTATAATAACAGCATCACTAGTCCAATGTTAGCAAGGATATATGCGATGAGCCCTGACACCAGAGTCTGTATGTACATATTATAATGCAGTTACGTTTCCCTCACGATGCAATAGGTGTGTTGAATTTTGTGCCTGAGTATCCAGACATTTTGAGAAACTGACGATTTGCTAAATAGACGTTCTGCTATACAGACCATCTGATAGTTGGACGTTTTGCTACATGGACATTTTGCTAATTAGACTTAATGCTCATTAGACGTTTCGCGCAATTGGACATTTTGCTACTTAGACCTTCTGATCAGGAGGGTAGCATTCCACTTTTAAAATTCTGGCATCTGTTTAAATCTATGAGTGCCTATCAAGCACATAGAAAAATAAGTGTACGATCAATCAACAACACGTATAAAGTTATCATTATGTTAGCCTTTCCCCCAACTATTTTGGAATCAGCTTCCAGTCAACCGGATGCAACTGCATACTAGTATTTTACACGTAGCGACTGCCTATCTGACCTCAACAACCCAATTCGTACCGTCTAATACGATACCCCTTGGTAAGACTGGTTGTCAGACTTTCGGGGCACTGACCTGTAACGACTGTCAAAGAACTACAAATGACAGCCGGGACCAACTGCTTAACTTGCTTTCCGAGGCGCGGGGACCACCATCACTTAATCACAAATAAATCACTAATTTCACTTCTCCCATCTAACATTCACACCGCACTCAATTAGTCACAACAACCGGTCATTATCAATTCTCTCCGTCACCGATGTCAGTTTAAACGTACATTACCCTGGTTTGTTTGCACAATATGTTACAAAGCGGTTAAAGTTGTTACACGGGCAATCCACGTAATTTGTATCTAACTAGCTTTTGCCAGCGGGTTTGCTCACGTGGAGATCGGATATTATCCCTCGAGAACGTTCTATACTACGCAAATAAAATACCAGCCATTAGGTACAGTCCCAGGGCAAATGTCTGTTCTCATTAAATTTATTTATTTGTCGGAGTGTCAGGATTTATTCCGCTAGGCTTCTACATCATGTGGGCAGACGATGGGTTTCGTGCTATGAAAAGACACAGAGCGATACACTGTTTCTAGCAACACTAACGAATTACTTGAGATTGCAACTTAACAAAATAACACGGGGCACAATGAACCGGGTACAGTTCCAAGAGGTTTTAACTCGGCCGCGATCAAACACTGACTGTCCATCTGGCTCAGAGTTTGTGACCAACAGGGCTCTGTGACAAGCACGGTGTGGTGTGGGTAGGCTTGTAAGTAGGTCGTATGATGTCACCACCGCGTACTTGTGATTCATTTTAAGCCCGTACCAATGACCGTCTCCGACATATTTATTATATTAGGTCTACCAACAATTGCTCACACTTGATACGGCGAGATAATTCATTTAACAATTACTTATAGGTAAGCACCGCATGCACAAAATAGGCCGCAGTTGGTGATGGGGCCCGCCGGGAATTGCGGGCTGATACCAGTTGGGTGTGCGCGCGAATGTACTTGTGTCTCCCGTGCCTCCGACACATGGTAGTGGTAGGAACAGTGGGTTTTTAGTCGGTCAGAGTCCGACAAAACCCTCCGCGCGCCCCAGACGGAGGGCATCCATGAGGATTTTCGCATTAAAAAAAAGGTAACGGTTTAGGTACCTACCTGTTATTTTTCATAGACATCTGTACTGCTGTTAAGGAGTTAAGAGGTAACACACGGATAGATAAACATTTGGTTTGGACGATCTAAATCGCCATTTTGCCACTGTTCCTACTCTTGATAGTCCAACCAAATGTCAAACTGTTGACTACCTTGCTGGTCTGACGCGACCCAATATTACCCCCTTTGCCTTCACCCCAGTCGATCCGGGAGAGATCAAGAAGATTATCCTCTCCATCAAATCCAAAGCCGTGGGCTACGATAACATCAGTCGCCACATGATCGTCACGGCTCTTGACCAGCTCCTTCCTGCAATCTCCCATGTCATTAACTTCTCCCTTTACTCCGGTGAATTCCCTTCGCTATGGCGGAAAGCCCATGTTCGACCACTACCTAAAATTCCTAATCCCACTCTTCCCAGTCACTTTCGACCAATTTCCATCCTTCCCTTTTTATCTAAAGTGCTTGAGGCCTGTGTCCACAAACAATTCTCCCACTTCATTCACCAAAACTCCCTCATTAGTCCATTCCAATCCGGGTTTAGGCCCGGCCACAGTACCGTTTCAGCTCTCCTTAAGGTGACTGACGATATAAGGCGGGGAATGGAAGACACTAAAGTTTCCGTTTTAGTGTTGATAGATTTTTCCAATGCTTTCAATACCGTCAGTCACGAAGTCCTTCTATCCATCCTCTCCTATCGAATGGTCTCTCCCGGGGTTCTGGATTGGTTTTCTTCTTATCTTCAGGGGCGTCAGCAGTCAGTTCTTGCGGGAGACTCTTCTTCCAGCTGGTATGATCTTGATGCTGGCGTCCCTCAAGGCGGTATATTATCTCCACTATTGTTCTCTATTTTTATAGATCTTATAACTACCCAGCTTCAGTGTTCGTATCATCTTTACGCTGATGACTTACAGCTCTACAGTCGGGCAGGTGTTGACAACTTATCCGATGCGATTGAGGAGCTAAACCGGAATTTAGCAATGGTGAAAAATTGGTCTAAACGCTTCGGGGTTGCGGTTAACCCAGCCAAGTGTCAGGCGATTATTATAGGGAGCACCCATAGCTTACGAAGGCTGAATGGTTTAGCGGTACCGCCGGTTACCTTTGATGGCACAGTCATTCCGTTTAGCTCCGAGGTCAAGGATCTGGGTTTGTACGTTGATACTTGCCTGGACTGGCGTAAGCAGGTTGCGAGTGTGAGTAAAAAAGTCACTGGGACATTGCGGTCGCTTTATAGATTGAAGAATATTCTTCCATCACACATAAAGGCAATGCTGGTTCAGTCCCTTATCTTCCCTATAATTGACTATGGTGATGTGTGTTACTATGACCTGAATGCAGATCTCCTCAATAAACTTGACCGACTTCTGAATAACTGCATTCGATTTGTATTCAATCTTCGTAAGTATGATCACGTGTCCGAACATCGGTCGCTCTTAAAATGGTTACCCATCAGACAGCGCAGAGCGCTAAGGGCTCTGACAACCTTGTTTTCTCTTCTCGACAAACCCTGTTCTCCTTCCTATCTAACTTCTCACTTTCAATATTTATGCTCTGCTCACAGCAAGAATCTTCGTTCCTCCAATAATCGCCTTCTACGATGTCCTTCTCACCGCTCTGGTTTTCTCAAATCCTCCTTTCTTGTCCAGGCGGTTTTCCTATGGAATGCGCTCCCTCAGAAAGTCAGGATGGCCACCAGTCGGTTTACATTCAAGGTTAAAGCTCGCGAACACTTACGTAAGACGTTGGCAGACTCTTCCCACAGTTAATTTGTTGTATTTCTCCATCCATGTATTTTTATCTCTCTTTACTTTGTATATTTGTTTGTATGTATGTATATATGTATTTATTATTATATTGTAAGCTAGAAAATTTTCTGCATCATTGCACCTACTATGTTATGTCTCTGCATCACCCTAAGGTAGACTGGTAGAAAATGCCCAAGGCATTAAGTCCGCCTTTGTACAGTGTTTATTACATTATGTGCATAAAGTTTAATAAAAAATAAATAAAAATAAACGAACTTACGGATTTGTAATATTAGAATGGATGGAGTGGTTAGTATTTTTTTATTGGAACAGTATAGTTTAAAGTGGGGTATTGTGTTTTATGGTTTTTAGCAGTGATGGGTTATTGGCCAGACTGATTGTAAGTTGTACTGCACAGTGGTGTTACGGTTCTTTTTCTAATTGGAAGGTCAAAGAATGGTTTTTAACAGTTTTGTTCCAACGATTTAGGAAACTGTTTCGTTTTTAGAACAAACTCGTCACTAAAACAAAATTGTGTGAATAAAGATAGATTAAAAATAATATTTAGTTTATCCAAGGCTACCAGAATAGCTTCCCAAATACAAAAAGCTATTTTAGATATAACTGTTATTTCGTAACAAACAATTAAAACAAGCAAACTTAATAAATCTTAATTAATTTAATCGATTAATTTGGCCAATCTTAAATTAACGTAAATAAAAATTCCGAAACGGCAGCTAATTATGTTTAATTTAATGTTATTTGATCAAAATATGGTAATTTATTTCGATTATTTTGCATATAATTCATTTATTTATAGCCAGTTTAAACCTGAACGCATTATATTTAGTCTGTATGTCTATATTCAATACTTGGAGTTTTGCTTGTGGTCATTATATTTAATTGCTAGTTTGTCTAGCCGTTGATGATGACCAAAAAAATCTAATCAAGTATTGATATAGCCAAAATCTAAAATTGAGATCTATCGGAAATGTTAAAAGATACAATAAGTCAATGTATGGGTGAATTTCGGGGATACCAACTAAATAAATATAAATATATTTATATGAATTAAAAAATGGCAGCTAGGAATCGAATCTGTATTAAATCGTGTGACTAAAGCCACACAGTAAAAATTCACATATCAATTTCAAAAATTAACTGATGAAATGTGGTGTTAATAGGTATAGGTGCACCTCTGCCTAACTCCTCGGGAATAAGCAGGCGAGAAATTTTATTAGACAAAGATTCCTTTATAAGAAGAAGTGTTTCGAAGTATGATTGTTGATCGTAAGTATAAGCCAAGTGTAACACGGGTAAAAACTAAAACTACCCGTGGTACTACAGGATCGCTAGGCAGTTCTACGGGTTATTTTTTTTACCCGTAGTACCACGGGCAACAAACGGAAAGTTCTGGAGTGGCAATCGCGAACCGGAACCCTCGAAGGCCTCCCACTAGGTGGACCGATGACCTGGTGAACGTTGCGGGGATCCGCTGGATGCGAGTCGCACGGGACTGGTCAATGTAGCGACACTTGGGGGAGCCTAAGTCCAGCAGTGGACGTCTTTCGGCTGAAATGATGATGATGGTAATGATGAAGCAATATCCATAGAAAGTATAAAGACACTATATCCTCACAAAAGAAAAACTGAACCTTTCATTAGAAATCCAGCTTGCTTCCCACAAAAACCACAGCATAATCATATATTAATACAATTATAATTTAATTAAGTTTCTGCAGTCGATTACGAATATAAAATGTTGCTTATCATGCTACTTTATCTCGAGATACCGGTAATCATTGCTTAAGATTACTTAACTCACTTGCAGTTGAGACCACACGTGAGTTTCTTAGAAATTACCTACGTAGTTCAACAGCTTCGTTGCAGCATTTGTACTTGAATGTTTTAATAGTATTTGGTTGTTTAATAGATTATTAGCTCTGCATAGCAGTGATAGAATAGTGGTACGAGTATGACTGTCGGATTCCCAAGTCTTAGGTCTCGAGTTCGAACCCAAGGCACGTATCTCTGATTTTTCGGATTCATGTGCGTATTGTAATTATCACTGGCGTCGGAATAAGAAAACATTGTGGGGTAACCAGCATGCTTGAGAGGTATTTCTTGACTGCATGTAAAGCCAAGTTAGAAGCCCATGGGCAAAATAAAAACTCTGACACCAGGCACTAACCACACGATAAAGAATAAGAAAGCCCTGCTTTCTTTGGTCATGGTTAGGCCAAAGAAACCAGGGCCGTTCTAAAGCTCGTTGGATCGACGACATGTCAAAGTCGCGGGAAACACCTGGATGAGGGACGCACAGAACCGGGAAGTGTGGCAGAAAAATGGGGAGGCTTATACCCAGCAGTGGGTGATTCTGGGCTGATATGATAATGATATTTAATAGATTTGTGATTAATAATTTGCTCTTGCTCTCAAAAAGGTGAAGAGAAAACATCGTGAGGAAACCGGCATGTACCAAAACCAAACATTTTACATTTACCGCTGGGCCCGCGTAATTGATTATAGCCTATTCCCTCTCATAGAGAGGAGGCCTGTGTACCAGTTGACTGGGAATAAAATAGGCTGATTCAAATGTGATCTTTTTTTACTCTATCATAATACTATTAAAAATAAATAATTTAATATCATATAATTATATACTTAATATAAATGTACGATGTCATTTCGCAGAAGAAACTCATCAATTAGCAATATTTTACAACATAAAAAAGATCATAATATTTTAGTGTAATGCCCTATTTCAAATAATAATTATTAGAAAACAGACAAAAACATTTAAGAATATAATAGATTTAATGTTTCACACTATAAAATTTGACAATAATTCAAATAAAACAGATGTTTTATTCACAAATATTTGAATAACGATACTTAATTATTATATGAAATTCCTCAATAACGTTAATAATTTTGCTATAACGAATGGAAATTTAAATATAAATATTTAAAGACATGCATCAAATATTCTGATTACATTTTTTATACATACCTACCAGTATTTATTTTTCAAATGATATAGATTATTTATTTCTAATAGTTTCTTGTTAAATTAGTTTCTGGTAAAAAAAAGAGTTAGTTTACGATGTGTTGGCCTGTTTTTGACAAGCTTTTCGAACTAATATGTGTTGGAAATAATTACTTAGTCGTTAGTTGTCTGACGAATATAACTGTGTTTTCGAAATATGAGACCTATTATTTATATGCTTATATGCTTTACTAATTTTAATATGTCATCGTCCGAGGTCAGAAATTCATTCACTATTTCGTCCACGTGTTTATGCCGGGCGATTTGCATTTTAGTTTCTTACTGGTTATTCATTGATCCTCGATGGCGTAGGATCTCAATTCTTTGCTATGTTTTTATTACAGCTTTGATCATCACGATCACAAGATTGTGATGATCATAGCTATAATAAAAACAACCTGATACCAATTTCGGTACATTCTCAGCAGTCACCTCCCTTCAAGCAACATTATCTATCAAACAGTCCAACCATCGTTTATTTGCTTTTTGTCTGGTTTTATTACCTCCATCCACCTTTGAACTTTAGTCATACTCGTTGCCTACCTATATTTCAGAATCTTCTTCTTTATGGCGTGGTTAGTACTTAACCTGGTGGCAGAGTTGTTTTGCCCCTCATGGGCCTCTGACTTGGCTTTTCAAGCCGTCACACACTGGTCCCAAATTAAAAAAAAGTGGACATTGATAGTAGACCGCTGATATTTTTTTTTATTGTTGATACAATGATAACAGATAAGGCAAAAAAATATTATTGTCCTACTTCAAATACTTTTCTGTAAAAAAAATATTTCTTTTTTTTTTGTATGGGAGCGATTACATTTTACTCAATTTCTCAAAAACTTTAAGAGATGTCGAGATGGCAATCACATATGTTAGAAAACTAATAATTCTGAGTATTTGGCTCGAAGAAACTTATTGCTTATCTCTGCGTACTTTCGAGATAATAGTGACAGAAAATAACATTTTTTTTTAATGTTAATTTTTTGCTTTTTTTTAAACATAGCCTTACTTTAGCACATAATTATAATGTATGCGTAATGTCAAATAAGTAAAAAGAGACTTCTCTGTAAAAGAGGTTATGGGGGTTCACTAATGACTGAAAAGCTATGACCTTTCTGAAGGAGTACTTTCATCAGTTCTAAAAAACAATCAAAATGAAGACAAATAAAGCTGCAAACATAAAGTTGAATATGTTCACAAACGATTCTGAAAAAATATTATGGTGAAAGATTAATATTTGGGTCTATATTCTCTTGAGAAATCTCTATTTCCTCGTTTTCCAACGAAAGCAATTCATTGTTCAAGATCAAAGCACTAGCCTCTGGAAACAACTGTTTATGTAAACGAGCAAACTTTGGTTTGATATGGCTGATGTAAGGATCTGAGCTAATTAGAAAGCTGTGGATAATGTCTAAATTAGTCTGAACTCTACCGATTTTTCTTGTATGTGCCTTTCTAACATTCCGGAAATCTTTATTCCTCGCTTCGGAAGCTTCTTCGGAAAGCATGCCTATCGGAATAAAGGAGAAATTTTCACAAATATCAGCACCGTGTATCAACAATTTATGGACACTTGAAGGCATGTAATACCATGGATATAAGTTTACATATAGCATTGCTGTTTCTTTACAATATTCCCTAAACAAGTTGGTATTAATAAGTTGACCAGATGAAATTGTTTGTAAAATGACTGCAAATCTCTTGATTAAATCAGGGTGGATACCCGTTATTTCAGCAGATACTTCATAATTTTCAAAAAACCTTCTTGCCGTGTTACCGTCATTGGTTGTACCAAATCCCTGTTTTACTATGTCAATTAACAAACCAGTTCTTTCCCGGAATTCTTCTTGTGTCAAATTCTTTTTAATTTCTTTTAACAATTTATCTTCTTTTCGTGCAGCCCACTTTTTGAAGTCTAAGTTGTACGAAATGTGTAAAATACATTCCATACATCTTATCCACATATGAAGCGAAGACAGACCATATTTATACATATCTTCTCTGATGAGTCTTTTGGATACAAAGTCCAAGTCATTCATTTTGCTAGGTGGGGTATTGCAAATATTACAAACAGCTGCAGAAGAAGTATTGGAAATCACAGTAGAAATTTTCCCATCAATCATAGTCATGTACAAATCATGTTTAATATCAAAATTATCTACAATTGTGGGAACAAGATTACGAATTTCTTCCTCTAAGGATGCACTTTCCTTCTTTATCAATTCATTTGTTTCTTTTGCAAATATAAAGCCAATTGGACGACAATAGTTTGTTGAAGAGGGAGCAGGATTTTGCCACAAGATAGTACCACTCTCTTCTTCCAAACGAAGCAGAACCAAACTAATCATGAAAACTGAAGAATCGTCAATTTTAGTGTCGGAGTGTGACTTTTGTTTATAATTACTTTGAGAAGATGACCCGTCAAAACCCCATTTGCTTATTAGTTTTAGCGATTTTTTGTCGGCAGAGTTGTGCTGAATTGTTTTTAATATCCTATTAGTTGTCAAATCTAGAAGCGATTGAAGTCTTATCTTAGCATCAGATTCAGTTACAGTTATGTCTGACTCTGGAGGATAACAAGTTTTTTTAGCTTCCAGGAGCTTTTGATAGGATGGAAGACCATACATTTTCTCTGAAGCAAGAATAGTTCTTAAATTTCGATATTGCCATTTTGACAAATTTGTTGAGGTGTAAAGCGCTAACGTTTTATCATCTGGTAAACACGGTTTGTCAGTCTTTTTAGCGAATAGTACATCATGTACCATCTCACATTTTTCCTTGTTTTGGCTGAGTTCGTTTAATATAGCTGCTAATTTTGTTTTTTTAGACTCTTTTAATTTGGCACATAAAGCATAAACTAATTCCTCCTCTGTGTGATCTAGAAGTGTTAGAGAACGCCTTTTCTTCTGTTTATCAGATATATCAACAAATGGTTTTTTACTTGTACCATAACTTAATTGATGAGTATCCACTTGCGTTTCGAAATTTGGAATTACTTCCTCGGCAACTTTAAAAATGCTGTTTAAATCGATATTTTGACATTTTGGCCAAACTATTTGGGATTGTAACCAGTCTGAATTTTTGTTAAGAAAGGTCTTTTGAGCTCTACTGGAAGCAGACCATCTTTTTGAGATATTACTTGAAAAATTACGACAAAATAATTTAATATTACTCAAATCTTCGGAAGACAATTCAACACCAATACGTTCAATAAGGGCATTAAATAAAAATTCGACATTTTTAAAACCACCTCCTGATTTAAGAACAACGTATAAGTCTAAGTTGGTGACAAATGCGGACATATTATAATTTTAAGGAAAATTGAAAACAAATTAGAATCAAAGATATCAAAGACAAAGTGACTTTGATTTTAACAAAAAAAATTACGAAAACAAATTCGACGAAAGAAAGACAAACAAAAATTATTTGATTTTAAAATCCAAAGATTCAAAATACAACAATAACAAAACAAACAAACAACAAGCATTTCTTCAAGCGCACAGAAAAAATAAGGACACGTCTTATCGCAACCACATTTAGTTGTACACTGAGTGAGGTGTACGCGCGCGATTCGTGACCGTATTACGTTACGTCATGAGAGGCGGCCATCTTGTTATCCCGGCAAACTCGCGTCGAAGCTCCATTTTGCTGGCCAGCGGACCTATTGCGATATGAGTAAGGCTATGATTAAAAAAAAGCGAACAATTAACATTAAAAAAAAATTGTTATTTTCTGTCACTATTATCTCGAAAGTACGCAGAGATAAGCAATAAGTTTCTTCGAGCCAAATACTCAGAATTATTAGTTTTCTAACATATGTGAATGCCATCTCGACATCGCTTAAGGTTTTTGAGAAATTGAGTAAAATGTAATCACTCCCATACAAAAAAAAAAGAAATATTTTTTATAGAGAAAAGTATTTGAAGTAGGACAATAATATTTTTTTGCCTTATCTGTTATCATTATATCAACAATAAAAAAAAATATCAGCGGTCTACTATCAATGTCCACTTTTTTTTAATTTGGGACCAGTGTGCGTCAATAAGTATCTCTCAGGCATGCTGGTTTCCTCACGATGTTGTCCTTCACCGAAGCAAGTGATAATTATACAATACGCATATTAATACGAAAATCAGGGTGCGTTGGGTATTTTAGAATAAGTACATTATTCTATCGTTCCATCAGTGGTCAAATTGATGCTTTTTGGTGTTACGCCCCACAAATGAGGTCAAAAACAAAAATCCAAAGTATTTCATCCATTTTTCGTAACCTCAAAGGTCAAAGGACATACACGTAGCTTAAACTTCAAGTCAACCCACATTTTAACGAACATTTTTCAACTAAGTAACAAATGGTCTATGTTTGAGTGAATTATAGAGTCATTAACCATTTGAGTGGTAGAGCGAGACCTCTATTGTGTTGTCAGTCAAACAACACGTAGAGTCACAAGGATTTATGTTTCAAACTTAAGTAATTACTTAACTAGTTTGACTACGAAGTCTTATGTAGGAAGAGTTATTTTTGGGAGCTTTTACCAACTTCTAAGATAGGGAAATTACTTACATGTTTCATTTATGAATCCCTTGTTATTCAGGTTTTATATCTTGTTCATGAAACCTCTTTTAACACTATTTTAAATGTATCAGCTATAACCAGAAAGTTTGGTTACACGTGTAGTGATTGTGGTGTAAATTCCAGCGATTATTTAGCACCTCCATGGTGTAAGACATTTGCAATCACGATCCCATGGTTTTGGTTACGAAGGAATATTCTAACCCATTGATAAAATCATCTGCTCGAAATCGTAATAAATATTTTTCAACCATCAAAACGAATAGCACTGAGATTGTGACTTCGACACGAAATTACCTTTTTTCCCCCGAATTTCTGTTTTTAACCGACTTCTAACAATGAGAAGGTTCTCATTTCAGCTGTATTTTTGTTTAAATATTTGTTACCTCATTACTCCGTGATTACTGTTCCGATTTACGTCCGACTTGCAGTTGGTATAGGAAGCTCACAAAGTGGCCGCATATAAGTTTTATTGCTTGGGTAGCGTTTGAGTTATCTTTTCTACTATGCCTATGTGGATGATCCGTTAATAATTTTATTAACAAAGGAAAATTTATACTCGACAAAAGTTTGTGTGAGATAGAAAGAAAGAAAAAGTATTTATTAGACTCACACAGGACAATACAAAAAATGGTTGACATAACATTAAAACAAAATTATATAAAAAGTAAACATTGGTAAAAGAAAAAAAACAAGTGAAATAGGTCCTGTGCGAGGCCAAAAGGCATGGTATAGCTCAGCATGGTGCTGTAACTAAAAAAAAAAGGCATATTCTGATAGGGCCCAAAGTGATCGGATACGAATATAAATTTAAATAAAAAATAAAGTGCACAACGAATAAACAAATATAAATATGTAATAAGATATAATAAATTTGGACTTAAAAAGATTAAAGGCCGAAACACACCGGATGCGTACACGTAGACGTGCACGTGCACGTGCACGTACCATGACGTTGTAATATATGGAACTTTATAGAGACATGGCAAACCGCTTGCGTGACTTACACGTGCGCGTTTTGTTTCGGTTTTAATGATGAATAATGAAATTAAAGAAAAACTAATTGTTTGTACAACACAAAAAACAAAGAGTAAAAAATATGTCATATAAAACTTTAACCCATTGTTTTTTGGCACACCCAGGAATATTCTGTCACAATAACAGTAATATTGCTTCTCCTTCATCAGATGAACTACTTGGTCCATTTACCCAATCTTCTTCAGACATCGTGCACAAGAATTGCTGGGTACGCAAAGGACCGGTGCGTTGCGTGCGTACCACGTATGCGTAAGCGTAAGCGTACACGTATGCGTAACCCGGTGTGTCAGGGGTTCACGCGCGTCACCACGCGCGTGTACACGTCTACGTCACGCCACGCATCTGGTCTGACCAGGCCTTAAAACTATAATAATTAAATCTTCACCCAACGTAACCTAAATGTTTGTCTATGCCGTGAGCGTCAATGGCAACACTGAACTACCAGGGTTCCCAACTTATGGGTTTAGATAGCATCATACCACAACTAAATGGGCTGAAAAAAAAAAAACGATTTTTTGCAAAAAAAAATAACCGACTGCTGGTAATAGTCTTCATTTTCTTCTTTAACATCACTCCAGTAGAGGAAAACCAAAGAAAACGTTTTAACGTCAAGAGTTGTTTACACAGACCTTACAAATACTTAAAACATATATATTCAGCCTTTTGTTTATTTGTTCTAAAGCTCCTGACTGGAAGAAAGACTGTGGCCCATCATTACTTTAACACCATTTAAATATATCATGCAAAAAGCGCCTCCATTGACAATTACAGGCTATTGAGGAAGCCTAGGGGAACCTAGTCTGGATAATTTATGTTTGAAGCGACAGGTGCTAGGTAGGTAATGGAGTCTAAGATCATCATTACAGATGTTTAGAAGCTACAGAAAAATACATAGATGATAGCGAAACTTGACGCTTTAGTATGAAGTAATTACATAACGTTACATTACACGTATAATTATTTAAGGATTACGTAGAAATGTAGGAACCTGGGTAAGCCGTACGCTCTTATTTTGGCAGTTATGTTAAAATGCTCCTATTACACGGGAGCCTATGTGCTCGAGAACGGCGGTGGCCCAGTGGCGGTGGCCCCGACTTACGAACCGTAAGTTGTTGCTGATTATGCTAAGTGCTCGAATCCAGACTCCGTTCTGCAACTGAGAAAATGCTGGTAGGAAAACCCATTAACTCTTTGACCTATCCGGGAATCTTCTGCCGATCAGCGCAGTACAGTCCACGTCTTTTTGTACCACACATATTTATCAGTAATCATCTCAGGGCTCACTTCCTCGACTCAATATTGACAGATTTCATACTTATAATATCTTCATAATGAAAACTAGTTTTAAATCAAGTTTCATTCATGTTTTACAAGATTTCTAGAATACAGGGCAAAGACTTTTGAGATGAAATTTCCTGAGACTTCAGTTTATGGTCTTCATCATAATCTTGGCTAAAAGAAAACAAGATAAGTATGATAAACATATATCATAATAATTTTGATGGTACAGTTCCTATTTATGGTCAGAAAGATAACGCAAGTAATCATTAGAACTAAGGCGTACCTCATGATGAATATGAAAGGATCGACATGAGTAAAGTCTTGGTTAGAGATGATGGCTTGATTTTCAGTAGATAAAGCATTAAACAAGACTATGACGTAAAAAACACTATTAATAAGTGTAACTAAAGAACCTATAGATGAAATATGATGTATTTTCCAAACAAGTTTTCTTACAACCTCCAACAAATGACCTACTCAATATTATTATTGAACTATGCACTCTATAAGGCTTTAGCCTTAACTCTATCCATGCTACTATGTTTGTTGTTTGCCATTGTTTTTTAGTGCGACAGGTGCGGACCGCGCAAGCGCGCCAGTCTCTAACTAACGTGCGCGGGAGTCGGTCGCGCGCCGACAGAACCGACCAATCACGTGAACGTATTTTTGAAAATATATTTTTTCAAAGTGTCTGTGCTTGTGTTCTGTCATATCGAATAATACAAAGTGTCTGTGAGCCAGTGTTGTGTATCGTTAATTTTTTTTGGATATTTCGACAAATTCGACGAAAACATTTCGGATCATTTTCGGTGAGTTATTATTCTAAGCTAGTTTTAATTGGGTGTGCTTTATTGTTATGGCATCGTCACGACGACGTGAAAACTATTCGATGCTTGAATTATAGATAATTCGATTTTGTATATTGTGTGCGTTTCTTTAATAATAGTAAGAACTTGTTTTTTCTTGGCTCTAGGTATGTCAGTCGTGTCTATTAAAAGGAAAATTATTTTTTTCCTTCAAGATAATTACTGGTATAATTGTCGCAGGCTAGAATAGGTTAAGTCTATTATTTTTATGATGTCAGTATTGTCCTCGTGGTATTAATAGCGGGGCTAATCTCAATAATAGTGTTTTATAATAGTATTGCGAAACGTAAACAATTAAGGCCCACTTTCACAATCAAGTTTTGAATATAAACCAAAGTTAAACGTAAACTTGGCGATGTGTTTTTGATAATTACGACAGGTTTTGAACTATTGTGAATAATGGTTGGATTATTAGCTAGTTTATAGGTATACCGGGTGTTAGGTTTGTGATTGAGTTAGTGGATTTGTCATGTCTTTTTAAGCGTAGGGGTAAAAATGACATCATTACGTTTCATACCATAACATAACATAACGCCTGTAGTCCCCACAGGGTTAGGCAGACGTGTACACACGGCTACTCATCAAACTATACATTTCCAGTTTATGCTGATCTCGCATTGTATAGAATTTCCATTAAATGCGAGGTCAACTTATATTGGAAATGTATAGCTTGATGTGTAGCCGTGTGTACCTAATAGTACACCCAACGCCGGTGGTCGCCGGTTATGTTTAAGTCCCATGTAATAGGGGGCGAGCCTATTGCCATCAACTGAGCACAAATCCAGACTCCGTGGCTGCTTCTGAGAAATTCGTGATGGAAACACCCAATAACACTTTGCCCGACCCGGGAATCGAACCCAGGACCTCATGCTCAGCAGCCGCGCGTGCAACCACTAGACTAACGAGGCATTCGAGGCAGCATTGTGTTTCACCTGCATCTAAAAACCTAAACAACTCTTCGAACTATTACATTAATTAATTAATTGAAAAGAGTCGTTTTTGTGGGAAAGATAAATTGACTTTTCAAACCAAGTGGTATAATGAAACTAAAATTTTCAAGATGCTCCTGAATTGAAGACTTTTCAAAATATTAATAACCTCTAACTACGTTTTAGTAACTAAGTTGTTTACGATGACTTTAAAGGAAGTAAATTTAACAAATAATTGCTTGAGAAAATAATAACAATAGTTAAGTATGTGGGTTAGATTCAAGGGTACATATAGTTACTGGGCTTATCGATCAAAGTTCAACAATACCATGTCAGTACCTACCTTACAGTAATTATAAATGCGAATTAATAATCATCTTCACGCTTGCTGGTTCTGAAAGCATAAGCACCTTGGTATACTACTGAAAAGTTTGAATTTGTATATCATACTTTACTTTTACGAAATATATAAAGTATACTTTACATCAAGCCTGTAAACCGCGAAGGGTTAAGCAGGGGTGTACCTAATAGTACACGCACATTTCGACGGTTATGTTTTAAGTCCCATGTAATAGCGTGTGAGCCTATTGTCATCAACCGGGCTCAAATCCAGGCTCCGTGGCTGGTACTGAAAAATTCCCGATGGGAAAACCTAATAACACTTTGCCCGACCCAAGAATCGAACCCAGGACCTCATACTCGGCAGTCACCTTTCCAAAAGTTAGTCTTATATGCTTCTCTTCGTGATATTTAAGTCTGAATATAGATAAACATGGTTTTCTCTACATTGGCCAAATCACAGAAAACCAGACAAAAAATAAATTCCTCTACAAAAAAAAAGCGAGAGCTAAAAAAAAAAAAAAAAAATCAGGACTCGGACCTGTGCTCACGAATCGAACCATTGCTCTTGTGACCCCAAAGCCCCACAGTTCATCAACACAACCTCGACATTAAATCAACAAACTGGTAATTTATATTTTTCCTACAATTCTTGAAACAAGAGCAGAAACATGATTGTAGTTCAGAGGGCCTAGCACGAACCCGCAACTTATGCATAACATAATAAGGCCTCGTTGGGACAGAAAGTCCGCCACAATCGTAAGCTTGGTGGATTTCATTTCATTTATTTCAA
Organism: Eugnorisma glareosa; assembly: GCA_947578425.1. Taxonomy (NCBI): domain Eukaryota; kingdom Metazoa; phylum Arthropoda; class Insecta; order Lepidoptera; family Noctuidae; genus Eugnorisma; species Eugnorisma glareosa. The sequence goes on along the minus strand of OX387960.1, from coordinate 7,415,163 downwards.
TACATTTTTACATAAGCAAAAAACAAAAAAAAATCAACACGGTTTTTAAATATTTATTACAATATACTTTATAGTAACTGACAACGTTTCAAAATAAAAATAAATATTCCAAAAAGTTAACAATTCGATTTTAAGCAGGTGTACATCTAAAATAAAAATTCAATTCAATTTGAGTACATTAACACCCATCATCAATAAAAAAATAAATCATATCAATAAAATATAAATTAATGATATCGCATTCCTTCGGATTTTTGGTTCTAGGATTCCTCGCGATGGTTTTGCTGCACAGTTTTGAGACGAAACGTAACGTAAATGCAAACGAATCTTGAGTCGAAAATACTACTACAGCATGTTGATTTTAGATTTTTTACGCCAATCACATTAAGCATCACCGATAGATATATAATAAATGACCCCCTACAACCTCACAAACTGACAAAATTTACCTCTTTATAATATTAGTATTATTATAAAGAATAAGTATTAGAGAGCAGCAGTTGCAGTTGCAGTTGTTGTTTTAGTATTGGAGAGCAGCAGTGGCCCAGTGGTGGCGGCCCCGACGTACGAGCAGTAAGTCGTTGGTTCGAACCCAGGAAGGCGCATTACTATGTGTAATTTATTTCATCACCACTGCTCTCAAAACTGTGATGCTTGTGCTAGATATTGAATAAAGTCAAACTAAGAAATATTATGTGTTTTGGTGGCTGGCAGGGACAGACTGGAGGACCAAGGCAGAGTGCAGTGTGCCCAGGAGTGGATTGAGGCACAGGCTGAATTTAAAAAACATTTTCAGTTTTAAAATGGTTCTATTTTTTTTCGTAGAGCGTTCATGCAAGGCCCACAGAACTCCATTTTTATTTTTACACGGATCTGGAGGGTCGTTTAATTTTCCCTGTGTCTAAATGGGGGTAATTTGAGACAATTATGATGAATGCCCGCTGACTCACTGCAGTGTGCTGCGACCTTGTGCTGGCACATAAATAAATAGTTTTAGTATTAAGTTAATTGATGTTATTTTCAGTTTGTCCTTCACTTGCTTGTAACTTGTAGTTGCCATGTGGATTAAAATTGTATGCCAGTATGACATGTTTTGTTAATTTGGTGAAAAATGATGTACCAGTATCTACTTCCTCGTTGGTCTAAAGACTGCGGAGTATGAGGTCTTGAGTTCGGTTACCAGGTTAGCAAAGTGGTACTGGGCCTTTCCATATGAACCGAGCCGGGTTTTTCCTTCATTAGCAACCTGGACTCATTTGCGCTAGATTGATGGCAATAGGCGTACCCCCTATTATATGGGACTTATTGAGGACGTACTAAAAGTATACCCCTGCTTAATTCTTCAGGGATAACTAGCGTAAATGGCGTTGTCCTTTTTTTATTTACTTTGAAAAGCGCTGTTAAGGGACGATTTTTTTGGTAAGCAATCTTCCAAGACCCCTAATGATTGTCGATATCATCATAGCTGTTTCGTAGTACTGCTTAAAATCTATACTAATATTATAGAGAGGTAAAGTTTGTGAGTTTGTGAGGTTCTAGGGGGTAATCTCTGGATCTACAGAACCGATTTTGAAAATTCTTCCACTAATAAGAAGCTACATTATCTCCAAATGCCATAAGCTTTTACAACGTGTCCGTGGAATAATTTCCGACCAAAACGCAAGCGCAGCCGCGGGCAATATCCAGTGTTATATAACTTCATTATCAAGTATCCACTCAGAAAATATGATCATTATACAGTTTGTAAATCATAGGCTAGACTATTATATCATTTTAATAATGTCAAAACACTAGTAAATATTATATGCAAAACCAACATTATCACTAGAATCTAGCAAGTTATTACAACTTTAATTGACTTGAGCTATTGCTATTTATAAGCATAAATATTAATACAAATGAAAATCTAAAGTTGAATCATTAGGTGACAGACCACTCGCTCGCAGCCTTAACCATGATCCATGGTCTAGAAGTATGACATTTAACGCAAGTTTCTTTTAAACGTATAACGAAAGTAAGCTTTATGGGTTGAACCTCATCCATCAGCACGGAATCACATTCTTCCATACCTAATTCTTTTTTTTTTTGTATGTGTAATCATCATATGACTCCTCCTGCTCCGCCCAGAGCGGGAGGAGTCAAGTCATATGAGGAGTGTCAGACTTTTACTGACTAAAACTCATCCCTGTTCCTTCATCGCCCTTTGTGTTCCGGGACCACGCTATCTCTTTCGAACAGTCCCGCAATCCCGGGTTCGTCCATACTCCTAAGATCCTTTTTCGTCGCTTAGAACCTGTCACTTTCTAGGGCAAGAAACAGAGCGGGAGCGTTATCTCATGGGGCAGCATCGACGATGCGCTTTTCAGCGTCGCTCGGCGCAACTCGGCAGATTTACGAAGATTTATCCCCGAAACGATAAATGGAATTTCGACATTTTTGGCAATTGAAAATCCACTAAGGATTTCCCATTTGTTGTGGGATTAAAAAGTAAAAAAAAAGCAAACTACTGTAACTTTTTTTTTCTTGTTAATGGCGTCTCGTAGTTCAGCCTATGAGGCTGGCTACTGCTTAACCGGATTAATCCTGTGGATGTCTTGAAATTAAGGCCTCCAGCCAGGGGCAATTAAAACTTAAATACTAAGCGACCACTCGCTAAGGGCTGGGTCCTGTGGGGTGCGAGCCTCGGCTTAGAGCGTCGCTGGGCAGGGCAGCAAGGGGACAGGCTGGATCTGATTTAGGGGCTGGTTTACTGCTAATGGCTCAGCATCGCGAGCTGGCTTTCATACTCAAACTCAAAGCATATATTTCAATTAGACCTTAGCAGGCACTTATGAAAGTCAGAAAAACAAAGGCGAAGCTACAGTCACAGACACAAGCATAATAACTTGTGAAAGTACTGTAGTTGCCCATTCCAAAGCGTAGATCTTTATGGAGAAGAATGGGCAAGAAACTCCATGGACTCCTTTGGGTTTGAACGGGGACGTCGCGATGAACCACGGCGTCGAGGTCGGAATGACGGCGGTCTGATTCTGTGTTTGTACTTCTTAAGTGTGCTGGTTTCCCTATTGCTTTCCTAGGGGAGGGTGATAGGGTCATCGGGAGTTAAGAGACAGTCTGTTTGACAGCTGTGTCAAAGAAACGCTAGGAAAGGCGTTTGATGAATTGCTGGATGGTAGGCAATGCGAGGTCTAAATGAAGACTGTCATTACAGACATACAGGGGAGCTCCGGTGATTTTACGGAAGAATCGGTTCTGCAACGTCTGCACCCTATGGAGGTGGCGGGGATGGCCATGAGCAAATACGACACAGGCGTATGTCATAATCGGACGGATCACCGCGGTGTAGAGACGCAACTTGCACTTAAGTGACAACTTACTCTTATCATTTAGTGGACTACTGTAACCAAATGACGGGTTTTTTTTAAGGAAATAATTAGCTTTGTCGTAGTAAACTACTGGATCTGTGGTTTTTTCAAATGCACTTGCACATAAACTTATATTGCACACATACTACTCGTAACTATGGACAACTCAATCGATCACTCACAAACTTCAAGGTGACAGAAAATACATCAAGAAAACCCGCGCATTTGAAATTATAATTCTAGACCTAGACCATAATGCTTACAGGGCATTGAGAGTGCCACCTGTCAGGCTAGATTGAACTATAGGCCGAACGTTTACGAGTTCGATTAAGAATAATCTATGGTTTTCTGTCGCTTTCTTTATCATTCGTTAATTGATTTCCGGCATCTAATGGTTCATGTGGTGCAAATTTCTAGACAACGCATTTGATTTATTTCTGTCAATCACAAATCTAATGTATGTTATTTAAACAGATTGAATGTCAAAAGAGATAAAAAAGAAAGGAGATCGTGGTTAAATAAAAACAGCCGCTCGGTTAAGCGGCGCTTGCCTAGGTTGGTCCGTGGATGGGTTACCACTCATTACATACCGAGTTTCCACCGTGCCTCGAAAAGCACGTTAAGCCGTTGGTCTCGGCTCTCATTTGTAGATCTTTGACAGTCGTTACAGGTAGTCACTAGCCCAAAAGTCTAAGAATCAGTCTTACCAAGGGGTAAGAACTGTCTTACTAGCTGGGTTGTGAAGGTCAGATAGGCAGTCGCTCCATGTAAATAAAATACTGGTATTCAGCTGCTTCCGTTAAGACTGGAAGCCGACCCCATTTAAGTTGAGAAAAGGCTAGGCATATGATGATGAATTTCAAAATAGATATTATATTAAAAGATTTGCGAAAACTCTCATAAGACCCTATAAGGCCTGAGGGAGTTTATGAACAAGCAAGCAATATTTCTTGGGGGAAACGGTTCTACGAAACTAAAAGTGTAAAACACACACAAACGGTCGGTCGGTCGGTCGGTGTGTGTGTGTGTGTGGTGTGTGTGTATGTGTGTGTGTGTGTGTGTGTAGTATGTGCAATGTTTGGTATTAGTTTTTTGTAACATTATAGGTATTAAAACATAAGGCTTTTCGTGATTCCAATAGAATAGGTACTATTAACAAAAAATAAATAATAATTTATTCAACAGAGATTTCAATCTTTAGGTATGAAGAAATCAATACGATGGAGCCATTAAACGGATTTGTAAAAATCATTGATTTAAAGCACTTCGTTTGGAGGTTACAAACTGCTACGTCAATGGGTTGTACTTGATTATTTAATTGTTTTGTTTTTGTAACACTAGCTGTTGCCCGCGTTCGCGTGAAATTATTATAAAAATACTACTATTACTTCCATTGTTGAATTGAATTTTGTTAACAATTTCAAAGGTTTCATTTTTTTTGCAAGGAACCCTATTTTCCTAAAATAAAAGTAGCCTATGTATGTGTGTGTGTGTATGTGTATGTATGTATGTGTATGTTATAACATCAGCTATCTGCTTTCAAAATCGATCCAGCCGTTTCGGAGATTAGCCGGAACAATCAGACAGACAGACAGACCGACAGACAGACAAAAACTGCAAAAAATGTGTTTTTGTTGTAAGTGCCGTATATATTTTCATATGCATTCAGTTTGATAATACAAACAGACACTCCAATTTAATTTATTTGTATGGATCGGCGTTTATTTGCTCCAGGCAGCGTCGTGTAAACCTTTTGATAAAAATGATGACAGAGTTCGTGTAGCCATTTGGTCTCGGCTGTTATTTGTAGATATTTGACAGTCGTTACAAGTGGCCCAAAAGTCTGAGAACCAGTCTTACAAATGGGTATCGCATTACAATATGCTATGCACGAAATACAAAACTTTTTTTATTTCTTAAAATGCCTTGTATTGGACCATAAAAACATTGTGGTTCACTTGATTAATTCTCTAATACAACATTTATTTTACAATTTAATATTTTATTTAGCGTGTTTTTGGTGAAAAGGAACGCAAACACAAAACGCATCGATTCTGGTAGTGACGTCAAAATCCATGTGTCAAAGAAACACTTATAATTGAAAAGTACTTAAAGTTTCACTAAGATTTTACTTTAATATTGTTATATAATTTAAACAATTTTTGCTTAAATAAAGCACTTACATTTTAGTAAAACTAATCTACTAAGGGCAAAAAATTAGATTTAAACAAGGCAGATAGAGGTAAGTGACATCAAAGTCCTGACATGAATGGCCGCGATAGTCATGGACGTTTGAACTGTCGTAGAAAATTGTAGGAGTTTAATATTTTTTTTGTGCGACAAGCAGTAGTTGAAATTAACTTTTAATTATTTTCTTGGGTTGATAGTACTTACTGCATATTATTGATATAAGTGAAAAAAAAATTACGTGCATATTCCCCATTGTATTACATTGCAATGTGTGACTGGCAACTGGCGCCAAATCACCATGTATATTTTCGAAGTATATTTGCAATAGTTAATGAATACACTGATATACCCAAGGAAGATAATAGCTTATCCATTACAATTCTACAAGAAAGGAAACCAAAATGTCTAGTTCTAGATCTACAATCAAATTAGGCATTGCCTTTAGTCACCGTGTTAGATATGCAGCTATTAGGCAATGCCACCATTTTTGGGACAAGCCTATGTGCTGCAGAGTTATAGCTTATGATAAGCGCTCATAGGCGTCAATTAACAGTAATGCACTATAATTTTACGATGGAATTGCATGTTTCTCTCAAGCGTTCGAATTTGGATGAGGCAACCAAATTGAATCCTGCAAACGTAGAATCATTCAGTTTCGCCAAACCCTTCATTTCTGCGCCTTTCAAATAAATGGAATCAATTTATTATCAAATTATTTTTTTTCTTTGCTGGTCGGGTAGTGTCATTGGGTTTTCCATCAGGAATTTCTCAATAGCAGCCACGGAGTCTGTATTTGTGTTCGGTTGATGGCAATAGGCTCGCCCCTTATTACACGGGACTTAAACAGAACTGGCGAAATGTGGGTACACCTTTGCCTTACCCGTCGGGCATTACAGGCGTGATGATATGTTATGGAATCAATTTGGTTCAACTGTCTATTATTGATTAGAACCATTACAATTTTCTCGGTCATGTTGGGTAGATTGTGAATGAACTAAATAAATGAACATCAATCAAATGTCTTCTAAATTCGAACGGTTTCTCATAGTCAAATTCCTGATGATGACTTTAAAAACAAATGAGTTCGCCTTTTAATTGTGTGTGGTCGACTTGATTGAGGTTCGAAGTGAACTTTAGGGATGTTCGGGTCGGCACATTCGATGCCGCAGTATTTTACTGCACAACAAATGCGACCTGTAGCTATTACTACGGATGTTCAGCTTTCATTTGGCTCTTACGGGTCTTCTAACTCTGTTTGGTGTCCTATATCCACTCTCACTTAATCATCATTTGGTTAGGCGCGACACAATCCAAGCCAGGCGGACTGGCTTTTACCAAAACTTTTTTAACTAATTTAATTTTACAGCGTCCTTTCCTCAGAAACATGGACCGCATACCATCTTATAATCCATTTACAACAACTCCACTAACATTTAAAACAAGTTTACACCAAGTTATAGTTTTTACGACAGTTTCTTAACAGTGACTCATTACTTTATGTTTTACTATTACAATACTAGTCAGACCTAGTGATGCATCCGATCCGATACTTTATAGTATCGATACAACGAGATGGGATACTCCGATATTTAAGATCGATCGTTCGATACAACCTACCTAATACTAACTGAGTTATGGGGTTCAGATAGGCATTTGCTCCAAGTAAAATATTTGTCGGAGACGGTTATTGGTACGGGCTTAAAATGAATCGTAAGTACGCGGTGGTGACATCACGCAACCTACTTACAAGTCTACCCACACCACAGCGTGCTTGTTCTAGAGCCCTGATGGTCACAAATCTGAGCTAGGACGACAGTCATTGTCTGATCGCGGGATGGAGTTAAGACCTCTTGGAACTGTACCCGATTTATGACAACTTAACAAAAGAACCAGGGGCACACCCGTGTTATTTTGTTAAGTTGTCAAGTAATTCATTAGTTTCGCTAGAAACAGTGTATCACTCTGTGTCTCTTCGTAGCACGAAACCCATCGTCTGCCCACATGATGTAGAAGAATAGCGGAGTAAATTCTGACATCTCCGACATACTATTCAGCTACATCCAGTTTGACTGGAAGCCGACCCCAACTTACTTGGGAAAAGGCGAAGCAGATGATGATGAATTGATTACAATCAAATACGATACTTGCTTGTTGATACAAAAGTAGCTTTGGTCGAAACAAAAGTAGGAGGGTGGAGGGTGTCAGAGTGAATGGATCGTATTGTATCTGATTGTCATAAGCACGATAAGTCAAATAAAAAAACAGGACACAGAAAGAGTACAAAAGAATTCCTGGAATTTAGCCTTGACTCTTTGAGGAATCGATAGGCACTCAAATGGGCTCTTAGAGAGTACGGTGGAGGCCGCAGAGGTAACGATTGGATATTTGTTATTATACCGTTTGTTTCTTAAATTACGTCTCGCAGGTCAACCTATGAGGCTGGCTTCAGCTTCTGCTTAACTGGACTATCCTGTGGGTGCCTAGAGTGTAAGGCCTCCAGCCAGGGGCAAATCACTTATAAACTAAGCGACTGCACCCCCAGTGGGGTACGAGCCTCGGCTTAGGGCGTCGCTGGAGGAGGGCAGCAAAGGGATAGGCTGGATCTGAGCATTTGTATCGATACTATTGTATCAAAAAAGACGATTCAAACACAAACTATCAATAAAAATGCAAGTAAGTACCGTGCATCCCTAGAGAGACCTGTCATATGCACCTGTTACTACGAACTAAACGTAAGAGCGCATTGTCATTAGTCGTGACTGTAATGACATACTTTGAAGATGAAAGGGTGATTGGTATTGTTGTGTAGAGCATTGATTGGCTTGTCATGGTGTAGTGACTTTCATAGCGCATCTTGACTGTTGACTGAGGTTCTGATTTGAATGGAAATTTTCCCTTAAAAGCAAAAGTTTAATGCGTACCATCCATCTTCATTATCTGCCTAGCCTTCTCTCAACTATGTTAGGGTCGGCTTCCAGTCTAACAGGATGCAGCTGAATACCAGAATTTTACATGGATCGATAGCCTATCCATATTTCTAATATTTTAAGTGCCAAAGTAAATCTGACTGTCTATTTATCTATCTATCTTTTATATTTTCGCGTCAGGCTCATAAGCAGACCAGACCTGGCATAGGATTTTTTTTCCCGTCAGTATGTTACCATGGGATAATTTCCGACAATCACGCTGCAAAAGCTAGTCTATGTGTTATGATATGATAAAGAGGTAAAGTTTGTTAGGTTAAATTCTTTAATATATATATAATAATACTATAGTACATCCTCGAGTGTCATAGACTATAGTTAACATTGTTTTATGCTTTTACGGTTTATAAATAAACTTACACTGTCGCGGGATATCTTCCGTGATTTTCAATTATTCTCATGCGAAAGTCAATATCCCGTAAGTGACAATGTAAGCTTATAATTAACATGTCCCCGTGGGATAATAAAGCCACGCGCAAAGGATAGTATTTAAGCACTGGAAACATCTGCACAAGCAACTGGAAAATAAAAAATCAATCACAAGAATAGATTTCATTTATCTTAGACTCGAATCTGCATGACCGAAATAATAATAGCTAAAGCCGTTGCAAATATTTTAGCCATTCAGCAACTTAGTTGGTGCCAGTCATCAACAAGAATTAAAATTCATTGATAAAAACAGCTGATATATTCCATATCCTAAATACAATATAGAATCTTCTCTCGCCTACATAATAATATATATAAATTATAATCTGCATATTGCAAATCCAATATTTCTATACATTTTATTACATTGCAAAATCGTTTTTAAATAAATGTATAATTTCGTTATTAACAGATGTTGGGTTCTTTATGATTATACCTGAGGCTAAACTGTTAAGTATATTATACGAATAGATTGTAGGCTCCAGGTCAAAAATCTTAGACAGTATTTATTCCGTGGGCGATCATTTTTGCTGTCGATTTGATAAAATATGTATTTCTATTCTTTTATATTGAGGTGTGAATGGGGTAATAAATCATTGTGATTACCATTAGGCTGTGCCAATCTCCGGGACAATAGCTTTGTTATAATTTCTTGTTATATCGCTGCTGGCTATAGGATTGACCAAAAAAGGTGTAGTACTGGTTTTGTAGGAATAGCACCCGAATTTCAATTTATACAGAAGTCATTATTATGAACCATGTCTAGCCAATGCCTTTGACTAGAAAGCTAAATAACTTGTTTTAATAAATAATTACTTATAATTACTGTTACTTAGATAAAATAATAAAATAAAAAGACTTTTGCCCTCACGTGAAAATAAATTCAATTCTTCCTTCTCTGTACTTGTATGAGTGTTTTATGCTGGGTAAATAATATTACTAATATTTTGCTTGTGCTAGTAATTAGAAGTTAGATTATGACATATAAGAACACCATTTTTCTCGAACGGAATAGTGTGCACAAAAATTTTCTCCACCCAAAACAAAAGAGTAAGCTCACATCAAAGGGGTACGAATCGCACTCACGATCATTCGCTCAACAATACATGCCTTTACCATTGAGCTATTACGTTCAAATTGTTCATTATAAAAGACAGTACAAATCACTAATAACGACACAAATCAAAGTATAATGACACAATCACAATCAGAATTGTATGAACTTTTCGTAATACACCACTGTTTCATTTTACCTATTACGACGATTGTTTCAACATTTATCGATATCAGAAAGACATTATGTTGTTGTGTTAGAACGAGATTGGTTATGAGATGAAACATTGTGATAGAAGGACATGTAAAAGTTGTTTTCTTGTAAGATTGTTAAGTTTGAAATGTAATGACTTCGAAATAACTTTCCCGGCATTTTCAGTGGAGACAGTGAACACAAAGAAAATATCGTTGCTTTCTTCTTAAAGGTACTTCTTCGCCGGCAGCATTGTCTGGGGGTCTAAAATGGCCGCTATAGCAGAATCATAATAGGAAAATAATATGAATTATGTTACAATTCGTAAAATGGTCACAAAGTGACAATTCATAATATTAACTGCGTCTGTGACTATTTTAAGATTTTTAACGTTATTCATATTGTGATCCTGTTATGATTCTGCAAAAGTGACCGTTTTAGCCCCCCCCCAGATACACGTGATTCTGTACAAAATCAAATCTTTGACTATTATATTAAAGGCGAATTCTAACAGTAAGGGACCGTAATAATGATTAACATCTGAAAGATGGCCATAATTAGGGTATCGAGAACTACAGAATGTGTTGGATATTCCTGTCCATTTTTCCCCGATCAAGGGTTTTCAAGATGTTTACCAATTTCTCACAACGGTCAACTCTATATTGGTAAAGAGTTATCTGGCATATGGAACAGCTGGTAAATATAATCTCATTTGTAGAAACTATGAAGAAGGATGCACAGATCTAATGTAAGGCAGTTGTCAGATTTAAATATTTAATTAAATACTTATAACCAACTCTAATTGCTTGCTAATTGGTATTCAAAAACATGTTACATTTATCAATGATACGTCATTTATGACCACGACTTTAGATATGAGATCTCCTAGGACATTATCTTGACACAAGCCAAAAAAACTAAATACATATTTTTCCTATTAAATAAATTAAGATTACATGTATTTAAATGGACATTATATTTGACTAGGTGTCCAATAAATAAAGATAAACATAATAATTTGACAGATATAATAAGCTCGTTATAAAGTTTGATTGACAACCGACTTTGTGAATTAACAATAGGTTTGATTAAATTGTGGTTAGTCAAGTTAAATGCAAAAGAATATTCATTTTGATTAGTAAGGATTTCTTGTATCAAAACGTCAACAAATAATTTTAAATTTGTGTGATAAACTACCACTAACAACCCGACAGCTGAAAAATCACGCACCAAGTAAAATCGGGGGTCTTTTTCGGTTTGTAGCCTATGTTTCCCGGGCTATAATAACGAATTGATTGACACCTTATTCATCAAAATCGGATAAATAGTTTAGGCGCTACGGAGGAACATACGTAAATACAAACATACATAGATTGCTAAAATCATAACCCTTCCTTTTGGCTTTACCGTGGTCGGGTAAAAAAGAAAATAGTAAGCAATTTGGTATTGGCTCGTTGATGTCTTTTATTCGTAAGACAGATGAATTTTCATCTCCTTTTGGGTACAGTGCTGCAAAGATGTTTTGGCACTGGAAAAGAATGCATCGACATTTTTTATTTTTTTCCGTGCAATTTAATGGAAAAAACTAGTTTAAATGAAAACAAGTTGAAGAAACGTTAGCCCTGATCTGTGTGTACTGTTGTAAAAATTAACGAAAATAAATGTCTCAAAATTACCAAGTATTTGCTAATCTAGTCGTCAAAGTTGGTCATAATTTACACTTTGCCACGATCTTTTTCAAGTCCAAGAAAAAACTTAAGCCCGTCAAAATCCGCTTACTACGACTGGTAATCAAAAAATCCAAAACGGTTTCCAAGAAAATGTTTATTTTAGTAGGCCCACTGCTGGACAAACTATGTACAACTGGTACATGTTTGTCTCATTACACGGTACAAAACGTGCTACAATTTGAGAATTCCATCGTCGGTTGCTACCACACCAGTTTTGTTTGAGTTATCTATTTTAGGAACTGACTACACTGGCTGAAGTGAGCGATGGATAATAATTATGGCAAGTAACTGTTTTGACTGACTGGCTTTTGATGACTGTCATACTAGGTGCATGAAAACCGAAAATAGTATCTTAGCATGGTCTTCGGGACAGGTTTGAAGATTTTGAACAAATAGTGGTCTGCCGGTGGATCGGTCGGTCGGGAGCACAGTCCAAGCTCAGCCAGTAGATATTATTCTTATCGCTTGTAAAATAATACTTTGTCCTTGATTAGGCGTCCAGAATCGTCTTTGTAAGAGTAAACACAATTTTCACATAACATACAAAATTAATAATGTTTTTCTTGGATTTCTGAAATGAGCTGAACTACTTTAATGGCTTTGATAACACGACACAATAGTTTTAGAAATAGTCAGGCGTTTCCAAATTAAACTGGTTGATAAGGTTTATAGCATCGCATATCTTTCTATGTGCACCTATCATTATGTGGCAGCTAGCGCGGGGGTGCTGCGCGTGAGTGTCGTGCGGAGGAGGGGCGGTAGAGTGGGGGAGGGAGGGTGATGGCGTCCCGCGCGTGCGCAGAATGTTAATGCTCGCACACCGTGCTCTATGACTTGATATGACTGCTTGTAACTTTATTGTACCTCTCTGTACAGTCAAGAGCACTGACATGTATACAGATACCAACTTTTAAAAGTGATTTTCTTCTCCTGCATTGATTATTGCCATCGCGGGTACTTCCTGGATGAGGTTGGCACCGGAGCGTGGAGATGTCACAAGCAAAGAGAGGCCTAGGTGAGTGAATTTGGGCTGTGGATGAGAATGGTGATGTTATCATTTCAGCCGAAAGACGTCCACTGCTGGACATAGGATTCCTCCAAGTGTCGTCACATCGACCGCTCCCGTGCTACTCGCATCCAGCCGCCACCCGCAACCTTCACCAGGTCATCGGTCCACCTAGTAGGAATCCTTTCAACGCAACGTCTTCCGGTTCCCGGTCGCCACTCCAGAACTTTTCGACCCCATCGGCCATCCGTTCTGCGAGTAATGCCCACTGCCACTTAAGTTTGGCAATTCTTCGGACTACGTTGGTAACCTTGGTTCTCTTGCGGATGTCCTCTTTTGTGATTGATCATTGATGATGATTCTTATTTCATGTTGTATTTTGGAACCCATAATAAAACCATTAAGAAATAGGTCTTATCTCAAAATTGCAATCGATATTCCACTAGATCAATTTTGAATTTTGGTTACTGTATACTCGTAACATATTGAAGCTTGTGACTGCACCTGTCTGTACTTGAAAGATAAGATGGACTAACATAAGCAAGTATATGTGTATGTATGTGTGTTTGTAACAGGTACCTTTATAGCTATGGTGTAATGTGTATGGTGTTTGTTAAGTGACTAATAGATATGTGATTTATTTCGGTAGGTGGCTGTGATAATCTGCTATCGGTACTGTAAAATGAATGGGACAAGGTTCTTTTTTCATCGTAGTGATGCTAACCTGATGATTTCGTAGCACGATGCCTACTTTTTAATTTTTGTCACAGTTACATCGCAGATTGCCAACTTTATGAAAGATTTAAAGTTTTTTTTTTATTGCATTATGTCTATAATAGTACAGTCTAACGAAAAATATTTCTTACCAATTTTTCCTTCTAAAGTGACGTAAGTAGCTAATTAAGGCTAGTATAGAGGCTTGTCGATAAAAGAAAACAAAAGTAGTACATTAGTTTTCTTTTATATATAGAAATATATACTCTTCTTCTTCTTTCGTTAAATTCGATCTCTCAGTGCTGAGGATCGTGACCCATCTTGTCGATGTAATAGCCTGGCTTGGCACTAGATGTCGGTTTGAGGCCATTCTTGACGTTTCCTGAAAATATTTTTTTAACGATGGGAAATCATCAAATAACCCCTCCCGCTCTGGGCTGAGCAGGAGGGAGTGTCAGACTTTTACTGACTAAAACCCATCCCATGTTCCTTTCTTTGCCCTTTGTGTTCCAGGGCCGCGGTATCTCTTTCGAACAGTCCCGCAACCCTGGCAGGCATCGGTCCTTTCGGACCCCTTCCTGTTTGCTGACACCTAAAGCCTTATTTTTCTTAGCGTGTGTGTGTTTCGACAGCAGAACTTGCTACGAGTTTTGCGGTCATCAGTTCCTGTAATGAGCAATACACTAAAGCAGAACGTGATATTAAGTGCCCTACCGTTTGTGGAACAGCACATTATTTACCCAGCCCCAAAAAATGGAGGATCCTACTTTCAGAACACGTCGATCAGGATAGCATACTTAAAGCTATTAGTCATATCTTTAGCAGCAGGAACATAAAGACCGACCTACGTCCATAAATCATTCCTTTACGGTACACATCTGCCCATCTCTACCTACCCACCTCACGACACGGCCTGATGTCTCCGTTATCCGACACGACACGACAAGACGCTACAATCGACGCACAAATACGATAACTGTTCGGCAAATATGCTGAGATTATTGAATTTACTAGTTTGGACACTTGGCACTTTGGTGACATACGGTTGATGAGGATGGTGAGCTTGATCGAGGATGGTGCTGTGAACTGATGCGGCGAAGCCATGGTGAAGGCATTCTATGGTTTTGTCGAAACCACTTACAAGATGGAAAACTATTAATTTGGTATAATTTCCCACGTGAACCAAGCGAACAGTAGTATGAATTTTGAATTTACGAGTTGTCATGTCAATAAATTGATAACATAATATCACGACTGTAATCCCCGAAGGGATAGGCAGAGGAGTACCAAATACTACACCTATTTTTCGCCAGTTATGTTTTAAGTCTTTTATAATAGGGGGTGACCCTATTGCCATCAACCTGGCACACACAGACTCCGTGGCTGCTTCAGAGAAATTCCTGATGAAAAACCCCAATACACAACACTTTGCTCGACCCGGGAATCGAACCCATGACCTCATGCTCAGCAGTCGCGCTTGTGACTAACGAGGCAGTCATAAATTGAATAAATGTACATCAATTCACACACATTTCCCCGTTGTACTGGTCTTTAACAATCAATTGAATGCCTCTACAGCAATCTGACCATTTCAAAGGTCCCTATGTCACACCAAAGAGGTCATGCATGTGAAACTCTAATGTAACCATAGTGACTCCATGTTGCAAGTCATAGCCACAAAAAAAAAGTGTAAAATGTATGAAAATGTAGTCAACTTATCATTTTACATACCTTTCCTTTTTAAAACGAAACCGTGAAGTTTTACTATGTAAATGGTAATAAGTTATTTTTAGAATTTTAAGTAGTGTTATAAATAATAGGTTGCATGTAGTACTAAGTTTTATGGGACGCAATTTTATGAGAGTGTGTCGTTTTTTAAAGTTTTATTTTATTTTACATAGAGAATTTATAACACAATTGAAAGTGTTAAGGTTCGATCATACCGGTATAGACAGATTGCGGACTGGGTGTGTACAATGGACAATCTCAGATACTTCAGTACATTAGCTGTGAGAGTCCAGTCCACAGGCAGTCTGCCAGTCCAGTTTGACGAACCTTAATTTCATTTACCAGAAGCTATACTGATTCACATGGAATACATGCTGCTATCTATATCTTAGCAATTAATATAATGTAATCTAAGAAAAGATATGAATCAAAACATCTCCGCGATAAGAATGTTGAGGCGGATGTGGAATGAATAAAGAAAGGAATAATGAAATATTAGAAGAAGTTCGAAAATGCGCCAGTTACATAAATATTGAAAGGGAATCAACTGTCTTGGTATGGGCAATATGGGCATGTGATGAGGAGGGATGATTCGCATGTGACTAAAAGAGTAATGAATATAAATGTTGATGGATGGAGAGGGAGAGGAAGACCAAGGAGACGATGGATGGATTGTGTGAGGAATGAAAGAAGAAGTGCGAGTCGTACTCACACGCACACAGGGTTCCGTAGCACCGAACAATATAATAAAAATATTTTGAAGGCATTCGTTCATATGTTGTATGGTTTTACATTCATCAACAAAACTAAATTTGTTTTTCATAGTATGTTAATGATAAACAAAGTTGTTTCTGCAATTTGATGAATAAGTCCCGTAACTCAAAAAATAAACATCAAATTTTATTCAAACCAATTTTGCTTGAAAGTTTTTTTTACGTTCTATAATCCTATATGTTTTCAGCATTTTTCTCCACTTACTTTAGAAATTAGAGGGCGGGAAACACATTTTACCACTTTGGAAGTGTTTATCTTTCAAACGATTGACTTTGAGAGGAAATGGTTTCAGGAACCTCATTGTTATTTTTAATGACCTATCCATAGACAAGAATAGGTTTGATGAAAAAATATTTTTAGTGTCAGTTCCATGTATGGGGAAAAATAAAAAACTTATAGCGGTTCACAGAATACATCTACTTACTAAGTTTCAACTGTGTAGTCCTAATAACAGACAGACTTGGCGAATCTATAAGGGTTCCGTTTTTTGCCATTCGGCTACGGAACCCTAAAAAGAAGTAAATGATAGCGACCCTAAATAACATGGTACAAGGACAGGAAAATGATGATGATGAATCTAAGAAAAGATTTGACAATTTATCTTTGATTTGATTATAAGGTAGTGTTCAGAGTTCATACTATTATGTCTCAGTTCTCATCATAGTCTTCGACCAATTTTAACGTTTTAGTTGACGATCAAAGTACCACATGTCTAACACGTCTTCAAAATCCAAATCCAAATTACAATTATGAACACCGAACTACGCAAAGTTTCCAACAATTACGAATCTTCAAAAGGGCATATCTACATAAGCATAAAGCTCGCGACAAAAGAGGCTGGGCAGTGGGCGTGGTGAATCATACACTCGAAGAGAAAGTAACTTTCCTTTTTCTAATTGTTTTGTATTGTGTGCTAAACGAATTTAATTAGTTGTTAATTCTTTAGTGCTGTGGTAATTGTAATTTGTAATTACGTGGTTTTCTACATGGTTGGATTTTTTTAAAGGCGGCTTACCTTGTTGTGCAAAAGTTTTGTTTATTTTTGCATTAAAAGCTGTCGGTTGCAAGAAAACTTGGTGTGAAGTTTTATAAATAATGTTAATAAGTTTCCGTATTAATACCTGTTGATGATTATTTACGAATATAAATATATTTTGTCCTATTGAGCGCGTAGTGTCTGTATTATTGAAGTGTCTGTATGTAATTTTAAAATAACAGCTTTGGCAAAATAATAACAGCCGCTCGGGTCGACCTTTAGGTTAAGCCGCGCTTGCCTAGGTTGGTCTGTGGATGGGTGACCGCCCATTACATACCGAGTTTCCTCCGTGCCTCGGAAAGCACGCTAAGCCGTTGGTCCCGGCTGTAGATCTTTGACAGTCGTTACAGGTAATCAGTGACCCAAAAAGTCTGACAACCAGTCTTACCAAGGGGTATCGTATTACCCAGTACTAACTGGGTTGTGGAGGTCAGGCAGTCGCTCGCGCTATAAAATACTGGTATTCAGCTGCATTCGGTTAGACTGGAAGCCGACCCCAACATATTTGGGAAAAGGCTAGGCAGATCATGAGCTTTTTACTGATTGCATTTCAAAATGTTTAAATACATGAAATCATTTAGCTGATGTTAAAAGGAGTAACCTAAGCTACTACTACTAGCTATTACTTACTTGCTACTAGCTATTTTAGAAAAAAGATTAGGGTTCCGTGTAAAAAAAAACCCTTTCGATTCAAAAAGGGAAGTAATATTTTTTATAATAATTTCACGCGAACGAATGTCGCGGGCAACAGCTAGAAAGAATATAACTTAGTTATTGAGTTGTTGATAATTTTCAAGTTGAATTTACAGTCTTCTTCTTCTTTATCGTGTGGTTAGTGCCTAACCTGGTGTCAGAGTTTTCAGGCCGCCCATGGGCCTCTGACTTGGCTTTACATGCCGTCAAGAAATATCTCTCAGGCATGCTGGTTTCCTCACGATGTTTCCCTTCACCGGAGCAAGTGATAATTATACAATACGCACATGAATCCGAAGAGTCAGAGTTGAATTTACAGTATAAGGATGGCATTAGTATTTAATATTGTACCTAGCATGTTGGACTGGCTGCAGAAACCCTGACACTGGCAGTTACTTCGTTACATTCAATGTATTACTGGCAGAACATAACATACCATCACGCCTGTAATAACCCAGGGTTAGGTAGAGGTTTACCTAATAG
This sequence comes from Eugnorisma glareosa, assembly GCA_947578425.1. NCBI lineage: Eukaryota > Metazoa > Arthropoda > Insecta > Lepidoptera > Noctuidae > Eugnorisma > Eugnorisma glareosa. The sequence goes on along the minus strand of OX387960.1, from coordinate 7,396,785 downwards.
TACACCGGTACACTCACATTTCACCAGTCATTTAAGTCCCATGTAATATGGAGCGAGCCTATTGCCTTCAACTGGGCACAGATCCAAACTCCGTGGCTGCTACTGAGAAATTCCTGACAGAAAAACTCAATTATACTTAGCCCGACCCGGGAATCAAACCCAGGACCTCTTGCTCAGCAGTCGCGCTTGCGACCACTACTCCAACGATGCATTCCTCTTTTATTTAGTTTAATATTCTTATTCTTTCATTCATCTTTATTCTTTATATTTAGTTTAATAATTTTAAGCACTAGTGTAGACAAGCTTTAACTCAGAACCTCAGTAGCGCAGACAGTTATGTATTTATGCAACAATATTCTCTTGAACATTACTTCACGCAGTTATCAACATGCTTGGCATAACTGTCAGAGAGTACTTCGCGCCTCGTCATGTTTCGCTCAAGATTGGATACTAACGTCTTACTGACCGTTATTGGTTAAAATTGGCATTCTAGTGTCTTTGTCGTCAATTTATATACTTCATTCTCATAACTTGGGTAGTTAAGAAGTCCTTTTAATCGTCTAGAAGTAATTAACTTGTAGGGAATACAAATTCATGCAAGAAGCTGGGGAATATTAAATGTTTACTGCTGCGCTTTTAGTAATACTAGCTGTTATTATTGTTCTTTCCTTTATTAATATTTTTACAAATCAACTACATTTTTAAATATTCCGTAAAAAAACAATATAAAAACATTTAAAAATATAAAAAATAGTAGACGCCGGTGTCGGGAGCAGGGTCCAAGCTAACGGTGGCTAGGGCTCCAGAGACAGGAACCTCTTCACAAGGCGAGCCGTATCGAGGAGTACTGCCTTCTGAATCAGGCCCTTGATCCAACCGCTTAAGGAGAGCCTCGAAAGGTGGTCGTCGAGGCTCTTGGCCATAAGGCCGTTGGCTGTCAAATTTTATGATCGTGTGCCGATCGAAATAAATTATTCTATTCTATTCTACAGTTAGCGAAAAGCTGAAATATGTATTTCAATCCTGTTGGAAGCCGATGTAAAAATACAAAACGCTTTAAATGCGGTTACCGCTTGGTGGTCTGCCATCTGTCAGTTATTGCGTCCTTTTCACAACGTAACAATTCCGCCTTCCAAATCTTTGGAAAACATGCAGAGCCCGAAGGATCAATTTCGACAATTTGATTATATTATTAACAAATTCTTTACCAATTTACATTCTGGGTCAAGTAACTTAATAGTTCCCTCAAGGAATATTTTCGACGACAGCAAATACCAAAAATACTAAAGAAAAAGACATTTGCTCACGTTCTTCGTATATTCTTCCTTCGCCTCTAGCGAATTTCTCCACCATTCGCAGTTATACGTATAGTTGAGTCCAATCAATTCTTGTTCAGTAATTGTCGAGAAAAAATTTACATACGCCGCAAGCATTCGGCGTCTTTCATCGCGAGTTAAAATGTACGTGTGTTAATATGTGTTGGAGATAAATCGTGGTTTCCTAAAGATTCGGATGCCTAAGGCGAGTCGTGGGCGTCTCCCACTTCCCGCTGATAATAATGGATCATTGAGGCAAGGGGTTCGCAGATGGGAATGCTTTTTGATGGCTAAGGAAAGAGTATTCTGCCTACAGCGTGTTTCCGAAATATCAAAAAAGCCGAAATAGTTAAAGCATAATCAGCCTATAATGTTCCCACTTCTGGGACACACGGCCTCCTCTCTATGAGAGGGAATGGGTTATAATCCACCACGCCGGCCTAATGCGGGTTGATAGATGTCACATGACTTCGAATTTTTGGTTCTAGGACATGCCGGTTTCCTCACGATGTTTGCCTTCAGCGTTTTTTGAGAGCAGTGGTGATGAAATAAATTACACAAAGTAATGCCGGCCTGAGTGGAGAGAGAGCCGAACCCACGACTTGCCACCGCTGCTCTCTAAATAGCTAAAGAGCAGTGGCGTGCAGTGCTTCCCGAAGGCAGGCAGGCCAAGCAAAAAAAAAAAAACTCGCAACATCACAGCGTCGCTCTACTTAGGATGACCCTCAAAGTAGTCACATCTATTGATATATTCACTAACCCTCCCAGGCCCCCGCATCTGTCTTCTAGTCTTCTTCATCGTCTTTTTAGTAAGCAACAACAACGCCAATGAGAAACAACGCCATCTAGCTTAAATATAAGGAATTTCAATGGTATTCTGTCAATACAAGAACGAAGGATGTCGCTTCGTTACAAAAAAACCTAAAAAATAAAACAGAGGGCGCTGTAAACAAAAAAAAATAGTTTAGTTTTCGTTCCGTACCCAATTTTGAGCGTCTGACCGGAATATTTGAAAAACAAACATTGAAAATAAGCCTGTAAAAACCAAAGTTATAAATACAAGAACTCACCACATTAATCAAGGTTCAAATCACGATTTTCTGACAATGCAAACAGAAGAAAGATTCATTTGAAATACCGAGTACGAGATGAATTTTGGGTTAATTCTCGTAATTCGGGTATCTACACATTTTCCTTTAGACACAACTTGAATCTTAACATCAAACAATCGTGAATACTTATTGTTTTTAACTTCTGACAAACACATTATCAGCGCAAACTTCACAACAGAACACCATTTTTAAGTAAATAAACAAATACAACAAATAATATTTACACTACTGTACGTTTCAAAACGAATTACAACCGTCAGATATTATAATAATCAAAACATTCAAGATCACGTAATAAATTTTGCTTGTCACATGAAACAAATATGGCTTCTAAGAAAAATACAATTGTTATTTTGTCAATGAAAAAAACACTACCAAATATAATTGCATCACCGCATACCGTTTTAGCCGGATAATACTTTGTGGGGCAGCCAATCAGTGGCCAGCTAGCCAGCTACACTCGCAGGAGTTTACGCCCCTATTTACTATGTGTGCCGTTCGTATTTCCGTGTATATACACGAAAATACTTATCAGTGTGCTTAAATTTATCAATGGAAATTAGGCCGGCTGGGGCCTTGCCTAGACTCGTAATATTATTACCAGTTACGTCACACGGCCGCGACAAGTTGCTTTAAGTATTATAACAGGCGTTTTATTTTTTTATTTTTGATTAATATAGTTATAATAAATGCATTTGTTGCGTTGTTGGTAGGAATGGTAGGGTAGGCTAGGCCTAATTGCCTCTATGGACGGCACGCCCCTGCTAAAGAGTTTTTGTTAAACGGGTTGCCGTGGATTTTTTGTTTGTTTTACACAAATAATAAAAAACAGTGACAACTGAAGATATTTTTCTCTTTTTGGGCCTTTTATAGCAAAACAATTAAATAAAAAGAAATATTATAACTCTTCGGAAATTACACATTTTTATGTAGAAAAATCTTGTTGCTTAGTTGTTTTTACCAACTATGATGACTTTAAGAGACGTAATAATATAAATTATGATTACTTTGTGATCATTGTAATTTTGCCGTAAATGTATTGCAATTTGTTTGCATTGTAATTTTACGGCGATAGTTAACAAGTAATAAATAGTTAGGTACATCAAGATATTATTTGATGTAAACTTTAGAGTATTTGCTTCAAAAGTGTATCAAAGAATAAAAATCAATAAACTTAGCCCGTCGCAGTTCACTGGTGGACGTAGACCAAGCTGCACTACAACACCTTGTCCTTCGTCTTCCACGTAAAGTCTGACCCAGCCACCTTGTAAGCCGGAGGACTGGTGGGGCTGGCGAGTCCTGGAGTGAAGGCCGAGTATCGGCAATCATGGTAATCATGGTGGCTTAAAACGAGGAAGATTTATCATCTTCTTTCCCTTGTCACATTCTATTTGGAGTCGGCGCATCACGTTTTCTTCTTCTATTTTCACCTGTCAGACGTCACGGCATTAGAGGAAGACTGTCTGATATCAATTTGAGTAAACGAAACAGTGAACTATTTCATTCCACATAACACGAAAAATCGCTTAACAAAAGAAATCAATAAAACTCACAGCTACCTGTCAATTAGAATTCATACAATAAGTCATAAACTACTTTAACTTGGCAATGAGTATCGCCCACAGTAGCGTTCGGGTGTGATGGCCAAGTACAATGGGTGGTCAGTAGGACCAGTTTCTAGTTATCATTGGTCCTAGGGTACAGATTGAAAGAAATCTTTGCTTTAATTTTGTCCTTTGGTGCACATTGAATTAGAGATAACTTCTAGACTATTATGGGTATTTTATAAATGACAAGCCCACATTAACGCAATGTTATGCCCACGGCTTCGCCCAGAGTTAGATAATTGTCCCACGGGATCATACTACCGGGGTAAATAGTATCCCATGTGTTAATCCAGGTTATAAACTATCTGTGTGCTAAATTTCATCCAAATCCGTTCAGAACATCCATCAACATCCATCCTGACAAACTTTCGCATTTAAATATATATAATATTAGTAACAAGAAGTAAGATTAATCATGGCTATTTATTTATTTATATACAACAAAATACTTAATAGAACATTACATTAAGATAGTAAAATGGCTATACATAATTATGGAGCTCCAATTTGCAGTTTTGGCACTGACAAAATTGACGGTCAGTTTTGGCAGTATTGCTTGGTCTTTTAGTCTTCTAGTAAACTAGTATCAGGTATAGTTGTATTATTAATATACAGCAACAACTAATCAAAACTAACTGCTATATGGTATGCCATATTCATTGGATTTTTTTGTTAGTTAAACACACACTTCATCTATTTCTTGTCATACATTTTCATATTTTCTTGTTCGACTAGTTTCTATGTCCCCAACTACTTATCGTACCATAAAAGGTGGGATCTAAGTAGCACAATTTTCTTACCGTAAATCACACCTGCAGTAAATATACACTTGCGTAATGTGCAACAGTGTACTTCACAAATTAGCGAGTCTATATAAAGCAGCATGCGTGTAGGCAGAAATTAAATAAGTTGTTCATTTACTACTCTGTGGCTGAGGTCAGTAGGCCAGAATATGACGCAGTAAGGCCTATTTCAGACCCGACAGTGGTTAAAGGGATGGGTGAACTCCGTGAGTGCAAAAGTGTACCTTGTTTGATGAAATTATGGGTCGGAATTTAAATGCTCGTGGTTTACTGAATATTTTTACATTTTTAGCAAATTATGTTAATTTACTTATATTCTTCTTTCTACTTTATTTGACCGTCATTTTGCAGTATAATTTTAGGATCACATGGCAGGTCCATGCTGCATTTGTTTTTAACCGTATGAACATAGGGATATTGACGTGCGATCCTAACTTTTTACAATAAAATGTCGTGCAGGACAGCGCCGTGTGAACGGCCGCTTAGGGTTTTGATGCAATGATATTACATAGGTTAAGATATCTGTATTCATCAATTGGATAGTTTGAGATGTCGGCAACTATGCTACGTTTTATCGTATTATCTTTGCTATTGTCTCACTTCACACCTGTATCCCTGAAGGATTATGCAGAGGTGTACCTATGATGTAGTATTTTCCTTACTGATCGCACCATCGACACAGTGTATTATAAACCGATTAAAAATGCACTTCTGTATCATATGAATCACCCCTTATGTGCTGTCCAAACATTGTTGTATAACGTGTGTGGTATCGCTTCGACGAGATCTCGATACCACGCTGCAATCGATCGATACTTTTCTACAGGGGTGGCGGACCTTTTGTTCGTAGCGTTTTTTGATTATAATATATCTAATCACGTTTTAGCCCGCGGGTTCACCCTAATGGTTGCTGGAAACTATCTCACGGGAACGTTTTACAGGGGTCAAAAGTATGCTTTCTCTCGACTTTATCTAAAAAGTAGCTTTTAGTAAACGTGAAATTATTATTTAAATATTACTTCCATAATTGAATCGAATTTCGTTAACAATTTCCAGTATTTTAAATTTTTTGCAGAGAACCCTAATTCTTTTTCTAGCGTAAGTTACTTCTTATAACACCAGCTATCTGTCAGTAAAAGTCCCGTCGAATCGGTCCAGCCGTTTCAGAGATTATCCGGACAGAAGAAAATTAAAAAAAGTTTTTTTGTTAAAACATTTTGTTGTTGTTGTAATTTTACCTTTTTGTACCGTATTATACTTTCATATGCATCCAGTAAAAAGCTGTTATTTTCAAATTACAAATAGACACTTCAATTTTATTAATTGTATAGATTTAAGAAATTGTAACAAAATAAAATCCAAATTCAATTGTATTTGTTGCTACTTGATACATAGCTCTGCTAAGTTCAATATTCAAATACGTTTTAATAGACAGAATGACCTGGCCAGCCAGCATGTTGACAAAGAATAAGCTGATAACTAAATTAATAAATGTCAAATAAAACTGGACATTACAAATTCTGACTTTTTCTCTGTAGCCCTGTTTTTCATTATCCCCGCACTGCAACTGCGACATAACCGACATTCGGTTATGTCCCACTCGCGAACAAATAATTGTAAGTCGATTACAGCAAAGTTTTCAATTTAATTTATAGTCCATTTGCATATAAAAGTTTGGTTTTTTAAAGAACTCTAAAGCCGAAGTCTATATACGTTATGTATTATGTAAATTGAATTAGGTTTATGTATGTATAATGTAGCTTTTCGTATATCTGTCTATCTGTATGGCCGGGTTGTTCTGCTCAACTACGCAACGGGTTTGGATATGGGCTCACCATCACTTAGATATATAATTAATCCAGGAAGATATAAATGTATCACTACATAGTATAAAACAAAGTACAGTCACTTCCCGCTGTCTGTCCCTATGTAGCTGCTTAGATCTTTAAAACTGCTCAATGGATTTTGATGCGGTTTTTTTAAATAGATACAGTGATTCAAGAGGAAGGTTTATATGTTAACATTGCACCCGTGCAAAGCCGGGGCGGGTCGCGAGTAATACATAAAAGTTAAATACTCTTAAAACTGCATTAATAAAAGATACCTCAATATTTTGTAATTTAGTAAAAGCGTGCAAAGGCGGACTAGTTCGTTCATAAAACCCTCAAGCTCCCAGTTTTTTAAAGGATAGACAAACACAGTGCCGTTAATAAAAACAGCTCAATGGATACTCCCTAGAAAGATCTCGAAGCATAATGAAATAACAATTCGAATCAACCTAATGAATAACTTTTTAATCCAACCTAACAACAATGAGCTACCGTGTACCAAACCCGTTATCCACTGAGGCGTAACTTATAATAATACACTAGCAGCTAATAAAAAGGTGAAGAATTATGAATAGCACGCGTGTACGCTCTCGACGATACAATAATAATAATGGTGGTACGTCTCAGTGGGCAGAGGCATTAATTTGTCTTTGTCGGTTTTGAATTATGTAGGTACTTAGATAAATAGAATTAGTCGTGTGATAGGAGAATGGGTTCCTACGATATTTTTAATGATGTGTGTATTTCGAACTCCCAACTGCCTCTTGGTATCTTTGATCGCAAGCTTTCCTGCTGACTATGAAGTCATCACAGGGATCGTAATTATCAAGATGATTATTTTCTTTGATAACTAACATGATAATTGTCAGATTTTTAACTTACTAATGATAATTTCAGTTCTAAATAAGATGTAAAGAAGACATTTTTAATTACTATTCATTTTATTCTTTAGTTTCAACACTTTTAACACAAATATAACAAACATTCTGTATTTATTAATTAAATACAATGAATGAGACCCTTTTTTTCAAGTTGGCTATTTTTACGCGTGAAAGCGGAAAATCGCATTCAGGCACGTTATCAATTATTAGTTTTATGATTTTTGTTATTATCAAGATAATATCATGATAATTATCACTTCGAATCTTGGTCCTAGTTTCCAAGGTTAGATAAAGTGTTACTGGATTTTACCATCAGGAATCTTTCAGTAGCAATATGGAGTCGGGAATTGCGCCCGATTGATAGTAATAGGCTTCCTAGGAGAATTGCGGGTGTACTGCGTGTACACCTCCAAGTAACCCTTAAGGAATTACAAGCGTAGTAATGAGTTATTTTATGTTTATTTCAAAATCCCATAGTGTTAACAAGGGAAAATGTGTTACCTTCTGTTAGTTTCTGGCTTGCGGAGGACAGAGGTCGGTCCATGTAGTAAACTGGTGGTCAACTGCATTCGGTTATGCAGGTAGTGGATCCCAAATATAGTTGGGAGAATGCGAGGCGGATGAGGACAGGTAAGAGTTAAGAAGAGTCAGGCCATGTTTGAATTCTTCTTAGCTTATCGATGGCAAAAATGGACAATCGGCTGTAGTCGATTGGCTAATCCTTTCGCCACGATGGTAAATGTTTGTTTAGGAAACCAGTCTTATGTATGTATGATGATGACGTCACACATGGTAGCAAGCACAAAATTCGAACCACTGACAAGTACCGATCAAATAATGAATCATTTGTCTTTGTACAAGTGGCGAAACAATGTGTTGAGAATTTGTGAGTGGGTGAGGATTTAGCTTTCTTTTAAGGCGTAGTAATCGAGGTATATTATCTATCTAGATTGTGATCCATTAAACAGTACCAATTAAATGTTTACATTAATTTTGTACCACTTTAAGTTAGTTTGGTAGAGAATGCCCAAGGTATTATTCTGAGAGGTCGTAAGGCATCCTAAATAATTATATTGATGATAACAACGAATATCAAATGACAAATGACGTATCCAAAATTAACATAGTTAGCTTGAAAAAATTTAAAATGACACATGAAATGTACATAATGAACAGTAAATCTACAGTATGACCGCTTTAAGCTTGCAGTTCAAGATGGCGCTGCTAGTCAAAAAAATGCATCAATATGTCAAACTCGGTACTTTTATTTTAGTTTTGTATTTTTCGCCTGCACACATAAGTTGGTTAAAGTGTAGACAAATAAATGTATGAAGATTTCCCTTAACAAAAAAAAAAGGTGAATGAACGTAAGCAAACCTTTACGGACAAAGGATCTCTAAAAACGGTTATTTTCATAGAGGAGGAGATTAATCTCAATTAATGAGAATTTGTTTAAGCGCAGACAATGGATAATTTGACGCTAAGAAATATTACAACGACAATAGCTTTTATGTTTACGTTGATTAAAATACATGGAATTTTATGACTGGTTGAGTTGAAATACAAGTACTTTGAAAGATAATACTAGTTATAGTTTATAATACTAATTATAGTTTTTTCCAAAATACACATCTAGTTCTGATTTGACTACCTATGTACTAACTGGATTTTTTTTTTAAGAAAGTCTACATATTAAGGATCTTGCTGATGTCTGATAATCAGATCATCAACCTACGGATAATATGACCAGCTAGTTGCTGATGAACATCGATCAGTAGCCAGAATTGGCTATATCAAATTAAAGGATTCCTTCAGAACAATTTGAGTAACATGGATAATTATCATTAAAATAAATATATTGAGTAATGTTTCATACCGTCGAAATTCTGAAATGCTGAATCGATGATATATTTCCTCAAGTTATAAAGAGTACTTTTAAAAAAAATGAAGTCTATTCATCATCATGACAATTTCCCCCAATTGACCCTTCATTTGTTGATCAAGCGGCTTAAAACAAGTAGCTACCGATTTCAAACAGTTTCATATTTTTCTAGAACGTCTTTCAACGAAATTTCAGTTCCCATACAATTGGACCATTCCACCACTTTTCCATTGTATCCTGATGCTATGTCGTTTTCGGCCCTAAGGTCATAAGAGGGTCATCTTTAATAGCCTGTAAAATATACTTCCCGTTATGTGACAGACGTACTGACGAACGAACAGACAGACAAACGGCGTTTGCCTTAATAATTATCATTGTCACGTTTTTATCCTAAGAGTACGGGTCCCTAAACAACAAAACAATACGAGAATCTAACACCTCCAACGATCAATCTAATCCATATAGATAAGCGAACGGAAAACCTGCGCGTACGCATTAATAAATAGTTGTTAGCACGCGCGAGGTCAGGTCCGTTGACCTGTGAGTCATCGCTACCGACTTATATGGTCTGAGGTTTTTGATGTGACTAGGAAATGTATATTTTTGCTTCTTTTGTTTGAAGAAGGCTAGGATCCTAATCATGCCAGTTTTTGGTGATCGTTTTTGCTGGGACCAAGTGTTGATTATGTCTGGATATCATTGTTCATAGATTACTAGCATATGCCCGCGGCTTCGCCCGCGTGGAGTTCGGAAATTGTCCCACGGGATCGTAATACCGTGATAAAAAGTATCCTATATAATCCAGGTTAAAAACTATATGTGTGCTAAGTTTTATCCAAATCTGCTGAGTACAACATTCGTCCATCCCTCGATCCTCACAAACTCTCGATTTTATAATATTAGTAAGATTGTAAATCGCTGATTAGCAGTGAAGGACTTTATTGTAATTTAGACAGTCAACAACTGCCAAAATGCAGTGAAAAAAGAGTACCAAATGATCAATGGTTATCTCTATCTCCCATATATGTCTATCTCCCATAAATACGGACAGACTTTAAGAAATCAACTTACTATCTTCTTATAGCAACATTAATTTACCGATTAAGAAATTCACATCGCTGAACACTCTTTCAGGGGTCAAAAATTACAAAAAATTCACCACACCTAGTATCACGACGGAAATAGAATAGCTACATATTCGCTACTTACTCAATATCTAAGTTTATTCAAGTAAAAAATAGGAGAATTCTAGTTTAAATAAAAAATCAACAGCTTATTACCATATTCACTTGACAGAAGGCATGTTTCTGAGGTGTTAAAATGGAAAAGAATCCCATTAAAGACAATCTGTTACAAATATCTACGTTAGTTAACACCTTGGTTAAAGGCCTGGTCAGACCAGATGCGTGGCGTGACGTACACGTGTACACGCGCGTGGTGACGCGCGTGAACCCCTGACAGACCGGGTTACGCATATGCGTACGCTTACGCTTACGCATACGTGGTACGGTACGCACGCAACGCACCGGTCCTTTGCGTACCCAGCAATTTTTGTGCACGATGTCTGAAGAAGATTGGGTAAATGGACCAAGTAGTTCATCTGATGAAAAAGAAGCAATATTACTGTTATTGTGACAGAATATTCCTGGGTGTGCCAAAAAACAATGGGTTCAAGTTTTATATGACATATTTTTGACTCTTTGTTTTTTGTGTTGTACAAACAATTAGTTTTTCTTTAATTTCATTATTCATCATTAAAACCGAAACAAAACATCACTTACTATCGGTAAAACTTGAAAACAAATACATCTGAATGCGTAAGTCACGCGCGTAGTCACGCGCAGCAAAGATACGCGTGTTCAAACTTGTTCGGTGTGACGTCTAATACGGAATGCCATTGACTACAACGTCATCACTGCACGCATCAATGTGACGTTGCTGTTCCGCTCTGCGTAGGTACGCAGCAAGTTTGACACATGGCAGCTGCAATGCGTAGCGTTACGCATGTAGTCTACGCGCACGTGTACGTCACGCAAGCGGTGTGCCATGTCTCTATAAAGTTCCATATATTACAACGTCATGGTACGTGCACGTGCACGTGCACGTCTACGTGTACGGATCCGGTGTGTTTCGGCCTTAAGTCATAAGGCATACTGGAACCATGCTGGAAGTATTTCTATGGAAGGCTGTAGGGTTCCCAAGTTAGTCCAGAAACTTAGGACAAACTATATGCATACTTTTTTAGAGAAAAATGTGTTTTGTCACGGTGGGCACTATTTCTGCATTTTGAAGTCTTTTTAGGAAGAAAAATCCTTTTAGTACTGTTTTTTATTCCTATTGCATCACATGAGAGGTTATGTTATTAGTTTCAACTGTCTTTTGTTTTTGTAGTTTTTTCATATTTATTATACGTGCAAATTACTACTACTACTTCAAGTTTAAATTTGGCCTCCACAGTTGTACAATGCGGCACTTTAGAAGATAAATTAGTGAAGTATAAAATAGAGCGAGCCATAATAATTTAGGTTTTTTTTTATAAGGAAGTTGGTATTTCAACTATGCCACGACAAATGGCGATAAATTTCTCTTTTTAGATAAAACTTTATTCCGCTTTTGGCAACACGTGGGTGTACAAGAATAAAAGTTTTAGTTCAGAAATGTATGTATTTTAAAGAATATAAAATGTTTTGTTTGTCATCAAAATGTATGCCAAAAGAAGCTTTAAATGTTGATCTTAACATTTTTATGATTTAATTAATATATTTTAATTTATATTCTTTGGTTTTAAATTCAATCTAAATATAAAATACGTTGTGTTTTATTACGTTATACATATATTTGCTTGTTGTAAAATTTAATTACTGCTATAAAATTACAATAAAAACAAATATTATAGAGGTCATTCATTATTGCTTAAATTATTTTGACTGAGGTATTAAAAGCTTTTAGGTATATCATATTTTGTAATTTTTGACGGATTGTGTGAAGTAAAATTTGGCTAGTTGAATTTTCGTCGATAGATCAGACAAGTTAGGTGAAATGTCACAAAAAAAAACATAAAATAGGACTTATCCCGACCAATCCCTAAACTAAGCTTACCCTACAGATGTATGATTTTATTATTATCTCATAGCGTCCGTGTGAAGCTGTGTGTTTATTCGTTTGTCTGCTAGCCTGCGAGCAGAGGCATACCTGAGGTAATTAGCTCATTAACCCCTTGAAGTGAAGTTTATTTTATATAGGTACTAGCTGTTGCTCGCGGCTTCGCTCGCGCGTTGTATATATAATCTATGGCACTCGGGGATAATGTAACTTCCAATTAGTGAAATAATTTTAAAATCGGTTCAATAGATCCACAGATTACCCCCTACAACCTCACAAACTCACAAACTTTACCTCTTTATAATATTAGTATAGATGTGTTTTGTTCAGGAGGGATCGAATCGTACATGCCTAAAAGAGTGATGAATATAAATGTTTATGGATGGAGAGGGAGACGAATGATGTGAGGGTTGACAGAGGAGAACGCTAGAAAAAAACGTGTTGCGCTTACCAAAGTAACATGGAACAAGCAGCAAGATTATGATGTGTTTGGTTGTGAGGCGACAACCTCAGGGTTACTTATAGTCTTGATTGATGCAGCCTTTGACATTTGCTTACTTTAAAGTTCGGTGAAACCGTTACAGATCAATATCAGTTGAGACACTGACGGGTAATCTAGGTACTGACGTTTCTGTTTCGTTTACTTTATTACTAGCAAGTTGTATTTCTGTGTCGTGTACCTCTATGACTAGTAAAAATGTATGCATCGCGTGATGTGAGCACATAAATTAATCACTTTGCATAACTACGAATATTTTTACAGATTTGGTTAAATGTCAAAACGAAAGCTTCTAAAAATACCTTCTAAAATTACAAAAAGCATGTTTGACACAATAAATTAAATATAGATTGCGTTTGCGTTGTTGTTAAAAAAGTCTCTGACACAAAACAAAAGACAAACAAAAAATTCGGAATTTATTTAAAATCGTCAACTTTTATTCTTGCCAAACAACAAGGAAATCGTTAAAAACGTGTCGAATAAATTAATTCACGATTCCATTCATATTAAAACAAAAGAATGTAGTTGGAATCATTGTCAAAATATTCTTTAATTTTTTAGTAGCGTTAGCATTTTTTGTCATCATCGGCTTAGCCTTTTCACAAATATTTTGGGGTCGGCTTCCAGTCTTATCGGATGCAGCTGAATACCAGTATTCCTATCTGACCTCTGCAACCCATTTAGTTTCATCATCAAATTGACAGGGATGCGATGCGTAGGAAGGAAAAAGCCACAAATTGTTCACACATCTGTGTGGTCCATCCATACATCCTCACAAACTTTCGCGTCTAAAATACTAGTAGGATGATTATAATGATTTTTGTTCGTTTGAAATTGAATAAAGCAGTGATAGCCTAGTGGTGTGACCATTAGACTGCCAAGTCAATCTCAAGTTCGAACCCAAGACACGCACCTCTAAATTTCCGGATCGATGTGCGTATTGTATAATTATGACTTGCTTCGGTGAAGGAAAACAACGCGAGAAAACCAGCGTGCCTGAGAGATATTTCTCGACGGCATGTAAAGCAAATCAGAAGCCCATGGGTGGCATAAAACCCCTGACACCAGGTTAGACACTAATCACAAATACGATAAAGAGGAAGATCTAATAAAACTCAGGCTTGCTTTATTTCTCAAACATACTACTTCAGTTAATTTTTGACTAGCTTATGCCCGCGGCTCCACCCGTGTGGAGTTCGGTAATTGTCCCACGGGATCGTACTACCGGGATAAAAAGCATCCTATGTGTTAATCCAGGTTATAAACTATCTGTGTGCCAAATTTCATCCAAATCCGGTCAGAAGTTTTTGCGTGAAAGAGTAAAAAAACATTCAGACATCCATACATCGCACAAATTTTCGCATTTATAATATTAGGATATAACAAAATGTCAACAAACTTACGAAATAAATAACGTGCTTTTGAAGCACCTTATTATATCTGCTACCTACTTACAAAGTGTGATAAGCACCACGATGAAAATATTCACTATAATATTTTTAATTAAAAAAAAAACATGTCAAATCCAATTTCGTAAACTTTGTTTTAACCACGGGGGTTCTTGACTACTCAGATGACGCATACATTTTCTTATATTAAAGTAGGTAAATATTATCAATAAAAATGTTAATGTTAAAATTAATTATTATTGTTTTTATATTATTTTTAGATGGAAGCCATTGGTGAGTTCACTAATCGCATCTTAACATGCAGGGACGTACTCGGCGAAAAGTGGTAATAGGGCAGTAAACAAAATAAAAACAATGGTCAAATTAAGGTTGATAATAATCAGCACATTCAGTACTTTAAGATCGTCCCACAAAACGCCAGTCTTTAAAAAATTGAGAAAATAGATTATTAATTTAAACTATTGGTTACAAGTCAGCTAGTAGTACTAAAAATCCCGACTACTCGAAAAATCCGGGGTTTACAAGGTAAAATCGACTCCTCCTACTGTTGAAGTCGGTTAAAATGTAGCATATGGTACCCGAGCCATAATAACGAACCGATTGACACCTTATTCATCAAAATCAGATGAATAGTTAGGCGCTACGGAGGAACATACCTAAATACAAACATACTTATACTGCTAAAATCAGAACCCTTCATTTTGGGTTCGCCGTAGTCGTGTAAAAAGACCTTGCTCCTAAGAATTTAATGAACTGATGTGATATTTTCTCGGATCTTGTTAGAGATTCATGAGTTTATTTAGCTTAATTGACATAACCATTCGCTCAATTAAGCCTTATCGAAATTACCTATTAGCACAAAGAACATATTTCCGAGACGTGTAATTTACGCATAAATCAATATATTATTTATTAATGTACGCGTCCCATTATAACTTAGGTAGGTACGTATTGTTCACGTGGAAAAATCATCGATATAAAATTTCTTAAAAAAAGCTTTTTGACTAAACAAATAAGTAGTAACGGTCTTGATGGAATATATAAGCTTGGTTAAATATACTTGAATTAGGAGTAAATATTTTATTATATTTGTTTAACGCCTACATGTTTCCAAGGTAAATAGAGCCGTATTAGTTGATTAATGGTAGATTATTTGATAAAGAACTATTTATAGATATAGAAATTATTGGAAAAAAACCTGTGATTAAGTTTTCGTTTCGTTATAACTAAGATTTTAGAGTACATTAAACTGCTATAGCAATGGGTATCAAGTTGATACCCACTGCTATAGAAGTTATGCTATAGTACAGCAGCTAATGTCGATACTGTCAACATTATCAACCAAAAATGGGAAGAACTGACTGGTATAAATGCATTCTAAGATTCAAAGCAGCCACCAGGGGCCTTAGTCTGCTATTGTAATAGTGTCAGAATGGTCTATCATTGATTTAATAAGGCCCCTAGCCCACGGCGTATTGAAGCGCGTTTGAAACTCGTTTGACGTGCGTACAAAGGGTAATTCGTCTGTGCGGGGCCTTATTAAATCAATGATAGACCATTCTGACACTATTGCAATAGCAGACTAAGGCCCCTGATTGTTTGGCAGACTTTGTTGTTTTTTTCTATCAGCGATTAGAACGCCATTATAACCATATAATTAGCAATATTGTAAAAGAGCTGTGTTACACAATTTTGGTGTACAATAAAAAATATTCTATCAATCTATCTTCACTATTTAATTAAAAATTATTTTTTTTGTCTCAATTCGCACCTGCTCTCCGTGCTATCTCACGACGGATTAAATATAATCTCTGAAAGCATTAGACCGGTAGTAAATCCTAGTATAATAAATAATTAAATGCCTATAGGTGCTTAGGTATTTATATATGTATAAAACGTGTCTAATCTTGGGTTTCATTACCAAATAGAACCAAGTGTTATATTTTTTCATTGGCAGAATGGAGTCCGGATTTGCGGCCGTTTGGTTGATGGTATTAAGCTCGTCTCTTTATATGGGACAAAAATTTAACTGGTGATATATCGGTGTAGCATCATCAGCCTATAGGTATTGTTCCCAATGCCGGGACACAGTCTCTATGAGCGGGAATAGGCTATAACCTACCACGCGGGCCCAGTGCGGGTTGGTAAATGTCACATGTCTTCGAATTTTTGGTTCTAGGACATGAAGGTTTCCTCACGATGTTATGTAACCAAAGAGTTAGGTGTGTCTACAATTTTAATAAAAAAAGAATGGTGTCATTAATTTCTTGATTAACATAAGTGATTGGATTGATAAACGATGTGTGTTTTATTGTATAATTAAACTCTATTCCAACATTAATGAGCATGAGAAGATTTATTGTCTTTTTCTTAATTCATTGACTAAATAAGGCACGCTTTTAGTGACATCCTGATGTCATTTGGTCTAGTTTTTATCCTAAAAGATTGAAACTTGTTTTGCAAGTCTAGAATTTCTTCTTTGTAATGGGTGTGTTTGTATACTTCAATCTAATGTATTTTAGAGATCGATAATTTTACAAATTACTTGTTTACATAATATAACGCCTGTAACCCCTGAAACTCAGGCAGAGGTGTACCTAATACTACAGGCACATTTCGCCAGTTGTGTTTCAAGTGCCGTCTACGTAATAGGAGGCGAGCCTATTACTATCAACCGGTCTCCAATACAGAGGCTGCTACTGAGAAATTCCTGGTGGTAAAACCCCAAAAACACTTTGCCCGAGCTGGGAATCGTCCAGGACTACATGATCAGGAGTTGTGCTCGCGACCACTAGACCAACGAGGAAATTCATCCATATTTTTATACCTTTTAACTTCAATACTGGCGTTCCATTTCAATCTCTTCATCACCACTCTCCTGCTCATATTCCAAATTTATTTGGGGTCGACGCAGCATTCCTCATCTTCCATCATCATCATTTCAGCCGAAAGACGTCCACTGTTGGACATAGGCCTCTCCCAAGAAGTGTCGCCACACTGACCGGTCCCATGCGACTCGCATCCAGCGGATCCCCGCAACCTTCACCAGGTCATCGGTCCACCTAGTGGAAGGCCTTCCAACGCAACGTCTTCCGGTTCCATACTTCTCTATTACTCGTTATCTCATCAGACACCTCGTTTCTTGTCATATCATTCTTCACACCGTCCATCCGTCGTTTCTTTCGTCTTCCTCTACTCTTATTCCCATCCAGATTCATACTCAAAACTTTCCTCGCAACATTTTCCTCATTCTTACGTATCACGTGCCTATACCACGACAGCCGATTACATAACTCCATCAGTACCATTTCAAACTTTTGTTACAACACAAAATTTAAGCGAAAACAAAAAAAAAACACTAAAAAAGTCTATAATAACTTGACTTTCAGAAGTCGGTATCTTTGTTTCAGAAAGTCAAGTTATTTTAGACTTTTTTAATGTTTTTTTTAGAACCAATAAAGAATTTTTCAAATCGGTTTACAAATGACGGAGATACGAGGTAACAAACATAAAAAAAGAAAATAAAAAAATACAACCGAATTGAGAACCTCCTCCTTTTTGAAGAAAGTCGGTTAAAAATAAAGATGACTTCTATTTAAATCACTTTAGAATAAACCGAAACAGTTATGACACCTCTAGTACGTCAAGCACGACCCAACTAACTTACCTAACTCGCACTTGACCGTAAAGATTTATGCCAGTAATAGTAATATTGGTGGCTAAGTGACACATAAGTGGCTAAGCAACTATGTACTTAATCAAAATGAATGTTTTTACTTAAAGTGGGTGTAAATGACCGAAAACATTAGCTTGAAGTGTTAGGTAAGTTGGTGTTAAGTTTGTTTTAAAGGAGATCTTTTGATGTGTTGAAGAAAAGATATAAGCAAAGATTTTTTTCCGTTCGTTATTTCATTCTTTGCTCCGTAAATTATAAATATTGAATAATAATAATAAATTGTTTTATCTGAAACCATTTTTGCATTTCAATAAAAAAATGCAACTTTTTTTTTCATTTTTGTTGAGAATGATGTTAAAAAATTCAAAAGAATGCTAACAGACTTCATGGTTAAAAAAGCTTATTGTTCCATTGCTGAATTAATATCAGACAATTTAAATAAATAATATCTAGGTATGTCGTTGTGTGAGTCAAATGTCCGATTTAATTAAACTAAATTCTACATAAAGATAATTATACATAATTATAACTTAATTTGAATGATCAATAAGTATTTAATTTAATTTAACTAATAACTATAATAACACAATGCATGCAAATTTTTTAATTAGCATTTGTACAAAATTTGTATGCCTATTAGGTTAAATATAGCGATCCTGATATTCGAATTAGATCTTATTATATTTTGTACATATATTTCACAAGTAAATCATTTGAATTTGAATTTGACTTTTAAATTTACTTACGGTAGGAGGGGACATTGTTATTTACTTACAAGGGCTATCGACTCTAGTGTGACGTGTAGAACTTTGCATTTATGTAATTTTGCTGAGGTGACGCATTGACTGCCTCGTTGGTATAGTGGTCGCAAGCCCGACTGCTGAGCATGATGTCCTGGGTTCGATTCCCAGATCGGTCAAAGTGTTATTAAGTTTTTCTATCAGAAATTTGTCAGTAGCAGCTACGAAGTCTGGATTTGTGCCCGGTTAATGGCAATAGGCTCACCAACTATTAAATGGGACTTCAAAAAACATAACTGGAGAAATGTTATCAAGGCAAATTGATATTTTTTTTTTATTTTGAACATACAACATCAAACAGTGGAGTAATCGCCATACTACGTTTGTATGGAAGTGTGACCGACTAGTGTTCCCCTAAGAGACTTTTTGCTTACAAAGGAAAGTTCAATGTTCTTTTTTGATACGTAACGTACTCTAAGAGCTATAGACCCTTGTCATGTTAACAGTAAATTATCGGTACGACGTGAAAACATCTTACCCAAAACTAATAAATAACAGCTATGTCTTCCAGTGCGTCACGTAACATCACGCCTCTAAGCCCCGAAGGGTTAGCATGAGGTGTACCTAACCTACCAAATATTCGACCCACATTTTGCCAGTTAGTAATAGAGGGCGAGTCTATTGTCGTCCACCGGGCACAAATCCAGCATCGGGGTAAAAACGGGCGGGCCTGTGGACGGTGAGCTATGGGCTAACTCGCTGTCCGTCGGTCTTATGACGACAGGCCGTGTCGACGGCGCGTTCGTGTTCCACGCGCGCCTCAAAGAGAGTCAGCAAACAGGAAGGGGTCCTAGAGGACCGATGCCTGCCAGGGTTGCGGGACTGTTCGAAAGAGATACCGCGGCCCTGAAACGCAAAGGGCAAAGGAAGGAACATGGATGGGTTTTAGTCAGTAAAAGTCTAACCTTCTGGCCACAGCCAACCGCGGCGCGGATTGCGGCGCGGCGTGCGGCGCGGCAAGCGGTGAGCGGCGAAAACAAATAGTAGACAATGTATGAAGTAAGCCACAGCTACCGGCGGCGCGAATTGCGGCACGACCTGCGGCGCGGTGAGCGCCGCGCGGCACGCGGCGGCGACGGGCTGCGCGGTGTGCGATTGAAACAAATGTACTAGCGAGTATCGAGGAAGCCACAACTCAGAGCGGCGCGCGCGGCGGCATCGGTGGACGTATTCAACATCGCACGATCGAAACAAATAATTTTGTTTTTATCGGGCGTTGAGCTTGTATAAATAATGGATACTGAACAATTTATTAGTGAAATACTGAGTAGATCGGGGGGCCTAAAATGGAAGCTTTATCAGGAATCATAATATGAATCACGTTAAAAATTTTAAATTCTTAAAATGGTCTTTGTGGTTATGACCACAAAGAGTTTAAAATTTTTAACGTGATGCGTATTATGATTCTGATAAAGTGGCCATTTTAGGCCCCCAGTAATATGGATATCAAAACATGTTATAAAAAAATGTGGGAC
Organism: Eugnorisma glareosa; assembly: GCA_947578425.1. Lineage (NCBI taxonomy): Eukaryota > Metazoa > Arthropoda > Insecta > Lepidoptera > Noctuidae > Eugnorisma > Eugnorisma glareosa. Next base: position 7,376,394 of record OX387960.1, on the reverse strand, counting down.
GAAATAAAACAACAATTTAAATACCGTGCCACTTTTGATAGGGCCATTTTAATAGTTCGTTCTCTAAATACGTCCACCGCTGACGCCGCCGCGGTCGCAGCTAGCCGAGCTGTGGCTTACCACCGCAAGTCGCGCCGCCCGCCGCGCCGCCCGCCGCACCGCGCACCGCGCCGCCAGTAGCTGTGGCCAGGACGTAACACTGCCTCCTGCTCAGCCCAGAGCGGGAGGGGTTATTTGACGATATCCCATCCGAAAAAAAATAAAGGTTTAGCATGAGGTGTACCTAACCTACCTAATATTCGACCCACATTTTGCCGGTTAGTAATAGGGGGCGAGTCTATTGCCGTCAAACGGGCACAAATCCAGCATCCGCGACGGAGGGGTAAAAACAAAGAGAGATCTATTCCAAACAGCACTTCAAAACTATCAATTTAAAACAGAAATCACTTTAAGCGATTTGCTTCACATACCACACCAATATACCTACCGATACTAAAAACCTCCATTACCAAACCTTTACAACAAAAACTCATTAAACTTGCTATCGTCACTAAAAATCTTCGTACTTAAGTCCGTTGGCCATTAAAATGTATTTTTACCATAAATTGTAGAATGATGGCTGGCCGCTCGATAGGTACAGTAAAGGAAAATAACATGAATATTTCATGAGCTTTCCACTAAATTTGGTCTAATATAAACTGGTCAAGTAATATTGTGAAGTGTTGTGGGATACCGTTGTTAGGGGTCGAAATTCAGGTGAAAATTGGGTCAAGTTTTAATGATGATAATCGATATATCGGTTACGAAATACCAAACCTCAGATTAAGTAAGGTAATTAAGGTCTTGTCTCCAATCAGAGGTGTTCAACGCAGGTTTACTTTGTATTGTTATGTCTGAAAATAAGACTTGATAAGTTCCTTGGCCTTCTGAATATAAAAATAAATAATAGCTTTATCTTGTTCCAATTTTCTAAAGAAATCGATAAATGGAGGGATTATATTCAACTAAAAGAATAATAAGGCCTTTGCATAGCTACGGAACGTAAAACGATAAATTCTCACAAAAAATAATGCTTTCAAAGAAGTCAAAAAGAGGTTTTTTAAGCGGCCGTAAGTGTAACATTAAAAACAAACTTTAATTAATTAAAAATGTATTACATGGTAACTCGAAACAGATCAAAGGTCAGAATGGACTATCTCATCAACTAACAAGATACTAACATCACATCATCACGTTTTTAGTTCGCGAGGGGTTAGGGGTTAACCTAACACCTACATTAATGTCCGCCGGTTATGTTTAAGTCCTATGTAACCGAGCGGGGCCGAGAGACTAAAACTTTAATTATATCACACCATACTTTTAAGATACAAGTCTTTAAAATGGATCCCACGTTATCCCACGTAACCTAATCGTAAAGGCTAACTGCTTAATATATAATATGGCAAAATAATCAGTCGCATGGCAGTCGTTACAGGTAGTCAGTGGCTCAAAAAGTCTGACAACCAGTCTTACCAAGCGGTATCGTATTACCCAGTACTAACTGGGTTGTGGAGGTCAGATAGGCAGTCGCTCCATGTACAATACATGGAAAATTAAACAAAAGGTAGGTTTTTATAATATTTTTCGTTCCTTATTCATTACTGTATGGGACTTCTGGGCATAACTGGCAAAAACGTGTGCTCTATATTATGGGTATACCTTTTTTTTCTGATTGGGTATCATCAAATAACTCCTCCCGCTCTGGGCTGAGCAGGAGGGAGTGTCAGCTTTTACTTACTAAAACCCATCCATGTTCCTTCATCGCCCTTTGTGTTCCGGGGCCACGGTATCTCTTTCGAACAGTCCCGCAGCCCCGGCAGGCATTAGGCATACCTCTGCTTAACTTTTCAGAAATGAAAGGCATGTTGTAATGTTTACGTTTCTCTATTAACCCAATTTTTTCCCTTAAGAGCGGCCAACCCGTCATACTTTTCATACAAACGCTCGTACGTGATTATGCCGATTTTACACATCTATCTTTGTTTTTTTTTAACTAATATGTATGTTATGCACTATATCTAGGTTTCTATGGTTGCAAAAAATTTTAAAAAGTAGAAACAAATTCAGTATAAGCCTCCAAAAATGGCTGTTTTGCACAAATTTTACCTGAACTTTGGCCGTTCATAATGTACTCATAAACTCTAAAAGTAAATGAAACATCACGATAAAAACCTTGCACATGTAATGGAGATTCTTAATGACAAATATTTATTTCACACACTTGTTAAACTTATTCAAAAACACGTATTTCCTGGAACAAGATTAAGAAATTTTTGAACACTATTTTTCGTTCAATGTCGTCGCGTTAGGCGGTATGAGGTGCGCGGGAGACGAGTTGTGCGGGGTCGGGGCGGGGTAAGACGGGGGAGTTGAAAGAAAATCGCCGCTGTGGCTCTGGATGAAACAACAAGCTTTTCGACCATGATCGCGTTGACGATAGACGGGCCGGGAGGGGCCCTCTTAATGTCTTCATTTGTTTATAAATCGAACAAATTGTTTGCGTCTTTAAAGTCCATCCTAATAACAATCCCGCATTTCCCGGGATTGCAGACTTCAATGACCTCAATAACTCAAAGGCATTTGTATCATGAATTCATGACTGTCCCACATAACCACGCCCTTTCCATTGGCCATGACAAACACATTTGATACAAATGCACGAGGCGGCTTAGTTCTTATGTAATCTAGGTAATAGAATATGTTGTTGTATGTTGAGGTAAGTTTTTATTGAATTTATTGGGTTAAGGCCTGTAACTTAGTTGTTATTGATGCATTAAAGCAATTGGTAATTCGCTTTTTTATATATGAAGAAGTGAAATATGTATGTAATTCAGAATCAACATACTACGCAACTAGGACAATTTGAATGAAGATGTAATGGTGCGATGCCGCCGGTGTGCAGCACAAATTTTTCTTTCGGTGGACTCGCTCAACTGCTAACATTTGCACACGTAGAAGCGGCGGAGTCACATCAGCGACGCGTTCACTCACTGTTCACACGCTCAGTTTAGCAGTCTAGCAGACAGTAGTCACATTTTGTGGTGCAAAGAATGTTGGCGAACAAAATATGTGCGGCACAAATGTTCACGCACTATTATTTATATTTATTATTATTTTATTATATACATTTGAAAATTCATGTGAACATTTTGGAAATTTTGGATATTACGTGCGGCTAGAAAAGTTCAACTTCAAATTGTCGACAAAGATTTCCTACGTAAGTAATATCCAAAATTTAGCCTTCCGGGTAAACATGCATTTCTACGTTTTTTCCGACGTAATGACTGGACTATTTGGTTAGGACGAAATCTAACGCGCATTGACCACGTGCCATGATCGATACTAGTTCCTTTTAAGAATGCGTAAAGGCCTTGTTGTTGTTTGTTTTTTTTTTTAACACCTTTCTTATAAACTTCACCAGCCCTAAATTAAACAGAATTCTGCAATACCACGTCAGAAAAGCTTCTGGTAATGTGACAAATACACAGTTTAAAAATAACCGTATACTATGAGAATTCCCCGTTCTCTTGAATTCAAAATGTTGCAAGATAAAGGCAGAACACACGAGCATAGCGGTAAGTTGCGTACAGTGTAATGTGTCGTTATGAGGCAGGTGCACACTCACGGCTGACGAGGCATTAAAATATGAGTTGTTACAAGGCACAGGTTTTGAGGTTTGTGTGTTTATGGTATTAAGTTATGGGAACGTTTAGTAAGAAAATTGTTTACTGTTCGAGGTTATTAACGCGATTCTAGTGTTTTGTTTACATAGTAGTAAGAAGGCTTCTGACCTCCTAGCTGGGTTGGTCCGTAGACCATCTATTACATACCGAGTTGCCTCTATGCCTCGAAAAGCACGCTAAGTCGTTGGTCCCGGCTGTCATTTGTAGATCTTTGACAGTCGTTACAGTAACGCAGTGAATGACAGACAACTAGACTTACCAAGGAGTATCGTATTACCCAGTGCTAACTGGGTTGTGGAGGTCAGATAGGCAGTCGAGAAAACTATTTTCGTATGATAATCTTAAGGGTGTAACGAGACCCATAACGAAGCCGAAAAGTACATGTTCTCCCCGTCATTGCGATTATTTTTTTGTTCTAGACCATGCCTGGGAACTTCTAGTTACGGAGATATTCGGAGTCAAAGTTCCAAATTTACCACAAGTTTTTTTTTATAAGACAAGTTTTGAACGTAAGATTTTTACTGTAAAAAGCTCCACGACCCCAGTACTATTCAAACCATCCATCGCCACAATGATTTGAGTGTATTACAAAGAGAGAAATCAATTCTACCGTAAAACGTGATTTTTCACCCCAAAAAAAAAGTCGTTTCCCAGCAATATTTTTTGCGTTTAATTAATTAATTTGATGTACATAATGCTTGGTTGGCGGCTTCGTTAACGGTCTTGTTACACCCTGTATATGCCATTATCCAGATGCCAACAACTGTGTGTTCCTTACTTAAGACAGACCGAGCAACTCGCTAAATGCTAGATTCATATTCGATATGCATGTTAACATACAAATAATTGTTATTGGTAAGATCCTTTACACGTCAAAGTAAGGACAGAAGGTCTATTTTATTTTGCCTTTCGTGTGGTTCTTGGTGAAAAATATAGCAATGTTACCTAACTATTTGAGAACTAAGATTATAGACCTAAGGGCCTAGATAAAATAAACATCGCCAAGCGGTCGGTCGATTCTTTCCGTGACCAAAACGCTGAAGTATTTTTTGGTCAGCATTGCCATGCAATGTGGCAATGCTGCCAATTTTCTGGGCACTATTCCTATTGACAATGTGGACGATTTTTTTAATGCTTTTCTTCTTTTCTATCTGTACATAATATTTTTTATTATTATTTTAAGTTTGGTTATAGATTAATTGATTATTGTTCCGGGTAATCTCCGAAATGGCTGAACTGATTTTGACGGGACTTTTGCTGGTAGATAGCTGATATTATAAGGAGTAACTTAGTCTACTATTATTTAAAAAAAAGCAGTGTAAAAAAATTTTAACCATTGAAATTGTTAACAAAATCCAATTCAAATAGGGAAGTACATTTTTTAAATAATTTGACGCCGACGAAGCTCGCGGATAACAGCTTGTTTATTACCAACAGCTAGGAAACAATTAGTCTTGGGCATATGGGACGTTGTTCCATCAGTTACCTTGGGCGGAGTTTCGCTGAATAGAGTCAATCGATTTAAATACCTGGGGCATTGGGTGGATGGGCTGTCGGATGACGCTGATTTAGACAGGGAACGTAGAGCGCTGGCAGTCAGGTGTAACATGCTGGCCCGCAGTGTACGCGAGAGGTTAAAATAACACTGTTCAGGGCCTATTGCCAGTCGCTGTACACGTGCGCCCTGTGGGTCAGTTATACACAGGGCTCGTACGGTGCTCTACGAGTCCAATATAATAACGCGTTCCGGGTGTTGTTGGGGCTGCCGCGCTTCTGTAGCGCGTCGGGGATGTTCGCGGACGCACGCGTTCCGGATTTTGGCTCGCTGCTACGTCTGCGAATCGCATCGCTGATGCGTCGGTTGCGCGGCAGCCCAAACAGCCTTGTGGCTACTGTAGCCGACCGAGTGGATGGCAAAATAATGTGCCACTGGGTGGCGGCACACAGACCGTCATTCAGACATGTGTTTTAAGTTTTATTTTATTTTATTTAGTTAGTGCCAAGCTGTTTTGTATTTGTATTTTTATGCTATGGATCTCTGATCTGAAAATAAAGATTTATTATTATTTATTATAAACAGTTGCCAAATTATGTTAAAGGGACACTGTTTTAACTTCTTTACAATAAATGTTGTAAGCCTACACATTGATTAACTGCAGTGACCTTTTTGTAACCTTCTTTTTTGGCTTGTTTCAGGTATGTCCCTACCAGAGTATCGTCCATCTCCTGCTCCTAGTTTATCTAGGGTCACTGGGACTCATACAAGGAGGTCTGTGTAGAGAGGAGTCTTTGAGATGGAATGGGTTGTATTGCACCACGCTGGCCTAGTGGTGTAGATCTCAGAGGTCTTCGAATTTTGATGATCATGCTGGTTCCCTAACTTCGTGATGAAACCAGCATGTTTATCATCACTGCTGAAAACGGTTTCAGCATTGGTGATGAAATAAATTACAAAAAGTAATGCGCCTGCTTGGGTTCGAACTCACGACTTAACATTCGTAAATCGGGGCCTTTACCATTTTGCTATCACAGCTGGCATCATCAGCTACCGATGATGCTGAAAATGGGTCCTTAATGGATTCTTTCCGAGCGCTGTTCACATTAGTATTTCTGTCTCTTTCTACTTGGTGGTAAGGCACTCTACACTTTAAGCTAGGAGGTCTCTCCTTTCAACCGTTATGCAAATTTTAAGAAGGCTCAATGGTTGCGTCGTTATTAAATTATGCATTAATGTGTATTAGTGGCATTATCTTAAATTAGGAACCTGTTTAGGGCGTTATGTTATTTGAAATTTATATGAAATTTATAGATTTGTTGCTAAAGGAATCTGAAGAAATCAAATGATATTTGATAGTTTGCTGTTTAGATTTTTCCCGTAACTTAATCTCTTTTATCGATTGTGTTAAGTATGTACGTATTGTCATTGCAAATATTCCTCCCTTTAAAGCACAATAAAACAGGTCTCCTTTTTATAATATGGAGTGTGCCCTAATCCAGCAGACGGCCCTTGTGTTGCCAAAATCCGGGATTCTGATAAACTTTTGAGACACTAAGGCGCTGGGCATTGTTCTTGTCCTCCATATTGTATTGTACAAAATTCGGTCGAAATTTGAAGCCAATACGGAGCTTATAACAGTACAAATGACGAACCATATTCGATTGAGGGACCTCGGTATACATTGACAGGAAAATCTCTGAATAAAGTTGATACCCTAACATATCCGACGACAAGATATCTTCACCAATATGCTCACTAGTAGAAACAGACCTTTTTGGGCTAAGATGTGAACTAAAGCAGTCAATTCTGTCATCAAAGTAAATTCATCAAGTGACATAAACTCTAGAGACGCGCCAGATTGATCAGTAACATTAAAAACTGGAAATATGTTATCATTACTAGCCCATCAGCTTATAAACGTCTCCGAAGATCCTCCCGTTAGAATGTCCCTATCATATGTTATGTCACCCATAAACTATCATAGCATTGCTATTCAAGAGGTCAGGACAACTATCCATGTAGGTACAGCATCATCAGTCTTACTGACCCTAGCTTAAAACAGGTTCAGAACCAAACTAGACGAATATAAGTAACTGTTACTACTCAGATACCAGTTACATTACAGCCAGCAATTTGGTAAACTGTCAACTTTAATTCGCAATAACTTCTTACATTTTATTTACTTCAAAACTAACTCTGACACGGAGTTTATGTAGGAGTCTTTGCAACATGTAAATGTTTACACTATCTGTGTTTAGGATCGTATATTTTAAGTTCCATGGTGCATAAAAAGAGCAACAGTATTGCTTAGTGCTGTATTATTGGGCGAATCTGCCCACGAGTCGCCGATGGCGTTTGTTTTGAATTTTATTCAAGGACTTGGGTGTACAGTTGCAGATAACACATGTCGTATGCTAAGCTTTGGCTATCTGTTATGTCCACAGAGCACGGACTATTTACGGAAAGAAAAATCAGTGTCGGGAAGGAAATGCAGTGTATATAAAGTACTAATTAAATTCGTAGCGCCTTTTGGGTGCGCAAATTTTGTAATGGACCACCTGCATTCAAAGCTGTCAAATTTCTGTATGTCATATGTATTGGTCAATATACCGTTTTGTGTGTATGTTCAGTCATATCTTCGCCAATTGTGAACCGATGTTGATGATTCTGTTTTTGTTTAGAAGCATATTATTTCGCGGTGGTCCCGTTTAAATTTGGTAAAGATCTGGTGCTGATCTTCGGGATAAACAATGGAACTCTTCAATAATAGACTGCAAATCTGCTGTGTTTGCTACAATCGCTTGGATGTTTATTGTTTAAATAACACCGTAACATAACATCACGCCTGTATACGGGGGTACACAGATGTGTACAGTACACCCAGATTTCGACGGTTAGATAAGTTAAGTTACATTTTATTGGGGATAAGCCAAAAAAAACTGTCAACAATGCCGCTTCTATTACCGGCCGAGACATCTCTAAGCTCTGTGGTTATACCAAACTATGAGATCCATAGAGGTCTACGCTATGGAATGGGCAACTACAGTACTTTCACTAGTTATTATGCCTTGAGACTGGGACGGTAGCTTCATCCTTTTGTTTTCGATCATCAAAAGTGCCTGTAACGGTCTAATCTAATTGAAATAAATGGAGTTTGAATATATGCCGTATTGAAATATTTTTTTATATACGTATTATCTGACCAATGTTATTTCAATGCTAATAATTTTAATATCTAACCAATGTCATACCAATTAAAAAAAAATTGTTTGTTTTGTAAGTTTGTATGTCGGGAATAGTCTCCGCAACTGAATATCCAATTCTAAAAATTCTTTCACTAACAGAAAGTTACATTATTCGTGGGTGCTTTATGCTATAAATTATATTTATATCATACATATTAGCTGAGCTATCACAATTTTTGCGGACGAAGTCGCGGGTGAAGTGCTAGTTATTAAAGAAAATGGTTGAATTCGGCGAAAATACTTCAAGGTTTCGCCTGAAGAGATGCTGTGGCTATAATAATGCCTTTGCTGCGAAGCTCATAGTACAGATTTCATTTCAATGAGTTGTTTTTGTGCAAACCGCGGCTTTTCTCTACAAGGCGCTTTCTAAGCGATAGTTGGTCAATGGATGTCTTTAAAATTACATTAAGATATAATTTGTTGAATGAAACCTGTTGAAGCTGTGATTTGTAAGCAATTATTTCCTGTTGTGTTGTTGAAGAAAGGGGTGTGTCAGATTTGGAACCCATTTAGCAGTCGTTCTCTAATTAACGAATCTGAAAGGCATTAATTTGTTCTCTCCGTCATTGCGATCATTTTTTTTGTTCTAGACCATGCCTGGGCACCTTCTAGTTACAGAGATATTGGGGGTCAAAGTACCAACTTTTTCACAAGTTTTTTTTTAAATACATGTTTTTAATGTAAGATTTTTACTGTAAGCACCTCCACGACCCCCGTACTATTAAATCCATCCATCAGCAATGTTTTGAGTGAGTTACATTGAGTCCTACCATAAAACGTGATTTATCACCCCAAAAAAAAACTCGTTTCCCAGCAATATTTTTTGCGTTACTTACTTATTTAGTTTGATGTACTTACTACTAGTACTTACTTAGTTAGTTAGTTTGATGTACTTACTACTAGTACTTACTTAGTGTTATGTACATGATTTGCTTGGTTGACGGCTTCGTGAAGGGTCTTGTTACACCCTGTATGTGAGCAATAAGACGACCCATAGAAAGTTCTAAAGTCCTCATTGTGCAATGATTTAGGTTCTTTCCTTAGATAATTATAAAAATACATAAGTTAAAATCATTACAAATCGTGATCTTTTGTTTTTCGATAACGAGTCAGTTTTGTTTTTCGACGGTGTGTTGTTGTGACTGTTTCAGAAATAAATTGTTTTCATAGTACCGATTACCGATTCGACATCGATGCTAAAGTACCGTCAAGTGCACAAACTATGCCAGGGTTGCGGGACTGATCGAAAGAGATACCGCGGCCCTGGAACAAAAAGGGCAAAAGAAGGAACATGGACGGGTTTTAGTCAGTACAAGTCTGATACTCCTTTCGGCTCAGCCCAGAGTGATTTTTCCTGATGTAATTTTTCCTTTTTTTTGATGATTTATCCGTAAAAAAAAAAGGTGGACAAACTATAGGTAACTATAGGTAGGTATGTAAGGAACATTTACACAAGTTTTGTAAACGGGACAACATATTATTATCTTCATCCCCAACGACGACACTGCCAAGATAGATGCATGCATTTACATATACATTTCACTCCTATTTTTTTAAATCGTCTTTTCGATAAATAGTTACAAAAAGTACTAGGCTGGCATGAATTCAAGGTGGTATTTTAACAGTTCTGGATCTTTTTAACTGTACTTAGTTAAGCCTTCTGGTATACGAAACATACAAATCGTGATCTTTTGTTTTTCGATAACGAGTCAGTTTTGTTTTTCGACGGTGTGTTGTTGTGACTGTTTCAGAAATAAATTGTTTTCATAGTACCGATTACCGATTCGACATCGATGCTAAAGTACCGTCAAGTGCACAAACTATGCCAGGGTTGCGAGACTGTTCGAAAGAGATACCGCGGCCCTGGAACACAAAGGGCAAAGGAAGGAACATGGATGGGTTTTAGTCAGTAAAAGCCTGACACTCCCCCCTGCTCAGCTCAGAGCGGGAGGGGTTATTTGATGAATTCCCATCCGAAAAAAAAAAGGGAAATGATCAACATATCTGTTTATGTATGCTTGTTCTACATGAGTAGATTAAGTAAAGGTAATAAGACTGAGCACTGGTGGCCTTGTGGTGCCTACCTCGTTTATGAGTTGAGGGTCGTAGCTTAGAAACTAGGCAAGTATTTTGTGTCAATCATTTCATCACCAATGCTCTCAAAACTGTGAGAAAATCATCTTAATGAGTCGATCATGTCCTAGTACCAAAAATCCGAAAACAAGGTGTGCGACGCCATATTTCGAAAATCGAATTGGTTTTTATTTCCTCGCAGTAGTTGCGAAAAGAAGAGTACGTTCCTCGGGGATAAAGGTCTTCATCTTCGGCTAGCTGAAATTCCTCACTTCTCTCAGGATTCTAGTTTTAACTCCCTCGCTTCGATCAGGAGTTAACGACCGAAGGTTTGACTTCGGCCACATTCGGCAAAAAAAACCCTTCGGCCAAAACCGGCCGAAGTTTTGGTCGAAGCAGAAGGTTTTTATCAAGCACCGAAATTCACTTTTAATCAATCTTAAACTATATTTCTTAGGGTTATCAAACCTTCGGCCTCAGCCAGGAATCAACCTACGGTCGGAAACTAAAAACATGATGTGACATCCACCACCACACACTGTACCCACGTGGAGTATCAGGACCCACTCCCTCCTAGCTGTGCAACTACCATAGGCTGATCATGCATACCTCCAGTTAATAGCTTCGATCAATAGATCAGATATACATAATTAAGCTCAACAATATGCAACACAACGTTGAAGCCCATAATAAGTTCATGAGAATATAAAGGTGTGAATATGAACAACAGTAATAAGTAATAACGATACGTCACATTAATAATTTGTGACCATAACATTTTTCCCACGAAGGAACAGCACGGTATGACGTTTCAATTAAATTCAATTAACAGGCACCTTGACTACATCCTTCTTTAGAAGAGGCCAATGGAATATTGTATTTGAATTTGGCCTATGTCCAGCATTACGAATGGCCTTCGAACCTCCTCTTTTCAAAGATATAGTCATTTGTTTATTAACTTATCCACTCGCTGGAACGCCAATTAGCAAATATACCAATGGAGCAGAACAATAAGTTTTTCTTTTGCTTTTCATTCATCCTGTGCGCGGTGGACAACGCCGGGAGGAGAGAAGGATTATACACTGATATAATTGGTAATGTTCTTGACAACCGTACGTGTATGACCAGATAATGTATGAATTGAAGGAGTATGGAAGTATCAGACTTTCTGTAGACTCTGTCTAGAGGAAAACGGCTCGAATGTATGGTTGTACAATCATAGAATGCGCCAGAAATTTTTCTGCATTGCAGGATTTGAGACAACCATAATTTACACTTGCACAACTGCACAAAACCGGGAACAAATGCGTAGCAAAATTATCGTTTGTGAAAACATAGCATAAGCATAGCATAATCAAGGGCACGCCACAATAGTGGCGATAAGTTCTCTCTTTGAGGAGTGGCTTGAGAGGCGCCACGGCGTCCTCACCTTCCGCCTGACGCAGGTCCTCACCGGACACGGTTGTTTCGGGAGGTACCTGCACCGGATTGGGCGGGAGGAAACGCCCGGGTGTTACCATTGTGAGGATCGACCGGAGGACACGGTGGAGTACACGGTGGAGTTCTGCCCCGCGTGGGCGGAGCACCACCGTGTCCTCGTAGCGGCGATCGGCGGCGGCGACCTCTCGCGTCCGGCCTTGGTTCAATCCACGGTCGGGAGTGAGACGGAATGGGACGCCGTCGCCTCCTTCTGCGAAGCAGTCATGCTAGCGAAGGAGGCGGCGGAACGTAAGAGGGAGAGAATCCCACGTCGCAGCCGCCTCGGGAGACGCACCGGGCGTCCGCACCGTAGGCGCGGGCCTGTGGACGGTGAGCTATGGGCTAGCTCGCCGTCCGTCCGTCTTATGACGACAGGCTGTGTCGACGGCGCGTTCGTGTTCCACGCGCGCCTCAAAGAGATGTCAACAATAGGAAGGGGTCCGCAAGGGCCGATGCCTGCCAGGGTTGCGGGACTGTTCGAAAGAGATACCGTGGCCCCGGAACACAAAGGGCAATGAAGGAACATGGATGGGTTTTAGTCAGTAAAAGTCTGACACTCCCTCCTGCTCAGCCCAGAGCAGGAGGAGTTATTTGATGATTTCCCATTCGACAAAAAAAAAGTATAGCATAATCAGCCTATATGTTCCCACAGCTGCGACACACGGCCTTTTCTCTATGAGAGGGAATGGGCTATAATCCACCACACGGGCCCAGTGCGGGTTGGAAGTCTTCGAAATTTTTGGTTCTAAGACATGTCGGTTTCCTCACGATGTTTTTCTTCACCGTTTTTGAGAGCAGTGGTGATGAAATAAATTACACAAAGTAATGCGCCTGCCGGGGTTCGAACCCACGAGTCCACGACCTACTGTTCGTAAGTCAGGGCTGCCACCACTGGGCCACCGCTGCTCTGAAGACATAATATTTTATAATATAATACCGGCTTCCAAAGTCCAGGCTGAGACAAATACCTGATTTAAAAACCTAATAACACTTCGACCTGAGAACCGTCAAAGATAAACCAGTTAGGCGAAGCTCCAGCCTGTATATAAGCTTCGGCCTAACTGTTAATAACGCCAATCACACATCGGCTCTGTCAAGTAACACATATCATAAAATGAAGCTACGCAGCGACGATAGTGTGCCATATGTGATAACTGCAACATAGTATTTTACTAGGTACCTGATTTACGCAAGAAGGTTAGAAACAGTATTCAGAATTGAATTGTATGTGAATGGTTTTAAATGGATTCCCGAAGAATGTGGAATGACTTGCGACTACTTGTATTAATACAGGTAATAATAAACTACGTCTGCTTATCTCATAGGTGTGTTTAAGAGGGCAATCAAAACGTCAATTTCATTAAAACATTTATGGAGACATCGCAGCTCGGACCTCTTAATACCATTGGTAGAACGGTAGTCTTCTAGTGTAAACATCGTTTATTGTTCAGTACTTAACTAAGAGTAGAGAAAGACCAAAGAAACGATGGGTGGACTGTGTGAAGGATGATATGGCTAGAAAGAAGGTGACTGCTGAGATGACGAGTAATAGAGAAGTATGGAAGAAGAAGATATGCTGCGCCGACCCCAAATAAATTGAGATAACTGTGGGATAGTGACGATGATGAACTAATTGTACCTATACCACTGACAGTACGTAATTAAAGTTTAGGATATGGCTAACTATTATAAAAAAAAAAAAATCGGCCAAGTGCGAGTCGCAAAAAGTCCGTAGCATTTTCTAAAAAAAAAAACACATTTGTTGATTGGGAGCCCCTTAAATATTTATTTTATTCTGTTTTTAGTATTTGTTGTTATAGCAGTAACAGAAATACATCATTCTGTGAAAAGTTCAACTGTCTAGCTACCACGTTTCATGAGATACAACCTGGTGACAGACAGCCAGACAGACGGACAGTGGAGTCTTAGTAATAGTGTTCTGTTTTGACCCCTTGGATACGGAACCCTAAAAAAGCCCTAGTTATCTGTAAACTGATAGAGACTAGATCTTTTACGATTTCTCATAACTTCATTAGCGTACCAAAAAACAAGAGAAGAGCTCGTGTTTAAACAATAACAGACGCTCAGGTTGATCTTCAGGTTAAGCCACGCTTGCCTAGGTTGGTTCGTGGATGGGCGACCACCTATTACATACGGAGTTACCTCCGTGCCTCGGAAAGCACTTTAAGCCGTTGGTCCCTGCTGTCATTTGTATATGTTTGACAGTCGTTACAGGTAGTCGGTGACAACCAGTCTTAGCAAGGGGTATCGTATTACCCAGTACTAACTGGGTTGTGAAGGTCAGATAAACAAGAAACATCAACTGTCAACCCTCCGAGAGACAGATAAGTGACTTGGATAGGATATTCCTGTCAATTCATTGCTAACTTTGTTTATAGAAACACCGATAGCTACTAGAGTAAGGCCATATTAACTAACCGTTATAAGTGAGTAAGTTATAGAAAACGGCCGTAAATTGTCATTGATCTTAGATACTTTTTTGTTTTTCATCCTCAGCCAAAAATTCACGCATAGTAGACCGATTTTTTAAACTTAGCACATCAAATTAGCCCAGCGGTATCGGTCTATACCTTTTTCTAGCTCCAATTAGTATCTGTGTTAGTTTCAGTACATAAAAACTATTGTTTTGATTACCCATGAGAGCTTGGAGCATTTGATTTTTTGCGGTTCACGCACGCACGTTTTACGTCAAGGTCTTTATCTCTGATTCACTCTGTGCTGTAATACTTGGTTTACGAGAATGGTCGATAACATTCTGTGACGTTTGAGCATTGTATACTAGCTTTATTTTTCAAATCCGAGCAACTTGAAAACCTATTTTTGGTTCCTTTAAATGTGTGCACTTTTTTAGTTAGTCCCTACCACCTTGTTGATCCAGTGGTCGCAAGCGCGACTGCTGAGCATGAGGACCTTGGTTCGATTCCTTAGTCGGGAAAATGTGATCGGGTTTTTCGATCAGGAATTTCTCAGTGGCAGCACCGGAGTTTAGATTTGTGCACGGTTGATGGCAATAGGCTCGCTCCCTATTACATGGGACTTAAACGTAACTAGCGAAATGTATATACATTATACCACAGCAGAGCTGCGGTGGCCCAGTGGTAGCGGCCCCGACTTACGAACAGTAAGTCGTGGGTGCGAACCATTACTTTGTATAATTTATTTCATCACCACTGCTCGCAAAAACGGTGAAGGAAAACATCGTGAAGCCTGATGTCCTAGATGAAACCGGCATGTCCTAGAACCAAAAATTGGAAGACATGTGACATCTACCAACCCGCACTGGGCCCGCGTGGTGGATTATAGCCCATTCCCTCTCATAGAGAGACGGCCGTGTGTCCCAGCCGTGGGAACATTATAGGCTGATTAGGCTATACCACAGCAGCTAACTAGGTATGTAGGTATAGGTACCTAGGTGACCTAGGTACTCACGACTCACTGTTAAATTACGATCTAGACACGAAGTCTATATTTTGCTACTCCGAGCAGTTAAACTGATAAGTGGTTGTAGAGCCTTAATATGTACGGTCAACAAATGAAGTAAGCTTGTAGCCGTTTTAGGTTCTATTTGCCAAAGAGCTCGTCTCTCGCGAGGCAGCGTTTGCAGGCTATAGTGTAGATGCCTGTGTATCAGCATGATCTCAGAAATAGCAATCCGCTTGCTAGTCTTTGTACTCAGTAACTGCAACTGAATTCAACGACTTTGTAATTAATACATTAATATTATCAACTACGGTTCTTCTACATCGAGTAGTGGCTGTCCAGCCCGCGTAGCGTGGCCGCCGTAGAAACGGGTTTTGTCGACGAAGAATCGAACAATATGACAGATTGTGGAAAGATTTCTATCGTCGCAAGCATGGCGATGTTAAAAACGTATGACAGACATGTCAAGTTGTGTAGAAAGAGCTTTGTCGATTCTTGGTAGAATAGAGATAGTATTGCCATGCTATTTTTTGCCATGGGAAGAGTGATACAAACAGCATACCTGATGGTAAATGGTGACCATCTTTAGATACCTGTAATGTCACGGGAATCGTAGTCGTGTTGCCTACACTCTTTAGACTTTTCAATTTATATTATTTACGAATCGCAGCCGTAACAAATATGGCTTTAGAGAGTTATAATATAATCATCAATACACAGGTCTAAGTTCATCTAATCCCATAGAATGAATATTTCATAAAATAGTCTACCTGAGTAGCTACCTTAGCATTGAAGAGCGTGCATGGAGGCGGAGAAAACGGTAGCGCTTGTACTCGTCAAGTTCAGGGGCGTCACTCAGCTCCGCGAGGAGACTCTTGGAGCACCGAGATCCCTTGCGGATATCCTAAGAAGACCCGGAAGTTTGATCTGCTTCTGGAGGGAGGTGGGCTGGTTGGAGTAACGGCCACCATGGCTCACGCGTAATGGTCCACTTTAGGGACTAAGTGCAGAAACCAAACCCTTAACATAGGACATGGTCTACCTTAGCGCATCCTCCTTAACCTTTTGAACGCCCTCCACGCAAAGCCAAAATTTCCCCTTCAATTTTGTCACATATTTGTGTCGTTTCGCGTACAGGGCACTCGCTTGCTTGTCACGTATAAGTGACAATGGTGTCGGTAAGCTTCTATGAGGCTTTTCAGGGCAGACAAAGATGTGTATTTCTTGCTGTGTTCAATTTATTTTGTTGACTGTACTACTATCTCTTATGACGTAATGTGGGAAGTTAGGAATTGCAAGAAATAAGGTTTATAGACGGAATTAATGACGAGAAAATCGGTTCTGGGATTTCTAGACACGCGTTACTGAATCTTTGAAAGGTTTCGATCAACGTCACTAAAATAACTTCTAAGTTAGAAATATTATGCTTTGTCTTAATATAAGTTTATACAAAGAGGAGGAGGAGGCGGAGGGGGAGGGGGAGGTTTTTTTGTTTTGTTTTTCAGAATATGCTTCTTCTTGGTTTGAACACCTGTAAATACGAGGGTCTTATTGCCTGCTACTAACAAATGCGTTGGACTTATCTATACTTTTTGTGGTAGTGTACGTATTACGTATATAGGCTACGTTTTTTTCAATAGTCTACTTTATTCTCTTGGGAGAAGAACAACAAAAACTGAATCTAATAGACTACCCATCAGATTTAGTTTTTGTTTTGTTTTATTTCCTTTTTTTTATTTTTCTTATTTTATTTTTTGTGTTGTTTGTCAAGTGTGAATTCAATAAATACCTTTTCTTTCATCTAGCTACCTGAGGTTTGTGTAAAAAAATATATTAATTCAAACCTCAGGTTGGCCAACATAATATCAAACCTTATACTAGTATATACAGTGAAAGAACTTTAGTAAGGAATATTAAGATTACCTTGAAATCCCTTTTCGAAATACATATTGTTACAAATACCTTTTATTATGGTAAAAATACCAGTTACCACTAATTGCAGTGCATTCTAGATCCAGCTGTGGATGCCGTGGCAACGGTTTGTAACGTCATAATGTTGTGATCTCCCATACCCCACAAGAGTAACCAATCCTCCATGCCCCATTGGCGCCATTACGAAACCGAATCATTTCGCTAATCAAATGCTACACCATGCAAGGCACCATCTTATCTAATATTATTACTATAAAAATGAGTTAGTTTGTCTGTTAGTTTGTCATGGTCGAGCTTTTACGCCTTAACGTCTTGTCGGATTTGGATGAAATTTAGCATACGGATTGACAATGACTTAAGTTAGGACATAGTATAACATATCTGCCTCGTCGGTCGAGTGGTTGCAAGCACGACTGCCGAGCATGAGGTCCTGGGTTCGATTCCCGGGTTTAAACTGTTATTGGTTCATCATCAGGAACTTCTCAGTAGTAGTCACGGAGTGTGTGTTTGTGCCCGGTTGATGGCAATAGGCTCGCCCTCTATTACATGGGACTTAAAAATAAACATAACTGGCAGAATGTGGGTGTACTAGATACACCTCTGATTAAATCTTTGCGGACTACAAGCGGATTGTTATGTAACATAACATAATAGGCCTATAATGTTCCCACTGTTGGGACACATACCTTTTCTCTATGAGAGGGAAAGGACTATAATGCGGGCGGGTCAAGTGCGGGTTGGTAGATGTTACATGCCTTCGAATTTTTAGTTCGAGGACATGCCGGTTTCCTCACGATGTTTTCCTTCAGCGTTTTGAGAGCTGTGGTGATGAAATAAATTACACAAAGTAATGCGACTGCTTGGGTTCGAACCCACAACTTACGGTTCGTAAGTCGGGGCTGCCAGCACTGGGCCACCGCCGCTCTCGAGCACATAAGCTTCCGTGTTATAGGAGCACTTTAACATAACTGACAAAATAAGAGCGTACGGCTTACCCAGGTTTTTACATTTCTACCTAATCCTTAAAGGGTTACACGTGTTATGTAATGTTATGTATTTACTTCATACTAAAGCGTCAAGTTTCGCCATCATCTATGTATTTCTCTGTAGCGTTTAACATCAGTAATGATGATCTTAGACTCCATTACCTACCTAGCACCTGTCGCTATTTGTAATTTTTAGTAATATACCTGCCTGGGTCCGAACCCAGGCATTCAAGTCGTAAGTCATCACTACTGTTCTATGATTTCCTAAATAAGATACTTTTTTTGTCCCGGAACACCTCACGGATGAAGCTGTGGGCAAAAACAAGTCTTATATTATAAAATCGATATGTCACGCCGACGTATCCAAAATAATAGTGAAATATTTAACAATTCGTTATTCATTTTAGAAACGCCGGGCAGTTTCAACGGAACTGTATGCCATTAGGCTGACACGCAATGGGTTCAATAGTAAGAAATATTTTGGTATTTTAAAATGTATGGTTCCTGGTTTTTGTGGGATCGTTTCTCATGGGAGATTTGTGAAGTTGATTGGGTGAACCAACCGTGGAAATCATCCCGTGAAATCTATGTAGGATTGTTGGCAGGAACTCTGATGTATATAAGTTAATTTAACAATATTTTCTTCATAAATGCAAGATAGCGCACGGGTCGGTCTTCTAAATTAAGCCGTGCTTGCCGAGGTTGGTCCGTCTTACTCAGTTACTGGGTCGTGGAGATCAGATAAGCAGTCGCTCCATGTAAAATACTGGTACTCAGCTGCATCCGGTTAGACTGGAAGCCGACCACAACATAGTTTGGGAAAAGGCTAGGCGGATGATGAACTGTATTGGGGTACGAAACGACCTGTCGGGTGTTGTAGAGGAGGAACCAATGTTTATGTTAACGACTGTTTATTGTCTCACTCTGTCTGTCTTCAATGACTGCATGGTGGATCAATGATCTGGTGATCGATGCGAGCAGCAAAGGACAAGTCGATATGGCGCTGCTTGGTTGATGCCTATATCCAGGAGCCGACGTATTTAAGTTGATATAATGATAAGAATCTTCTTCGTAAGAAAAACTTTTCTTTATTTTGTAAAATGTTACTTTTTTTCCTTTTTAGGGTTCCGTAACCAAGGAGTAAAATCGCGACCCTATTACTAATACTCCACTGTCGCTATAACAACAAATACTAAAAACAGAATAAAATAAATATTTAAAGTGTTTTTTTTTAGGTTTTGGTACGGAACCTACTAGGCCGCATGAGTCCGACTCCCACTGCTGGGCAAAAGCCTCCCCACTTTCCACTCTTCCCTCTGTGCGGGTTTCTTCGGCTAATCTGTCACAAACGCTTCTAAGTCGTCAGCGTTTTCTAGGCGACGACTGTAACTTATAAGTTACTAGCGACCCGCCCCAGCTTCGTACGGGTGCAATGTTTTACATATAATATAAACCTTCCTCTTGAATCACTCTATCTATTAAAAAAACCGCATAAAAATCCGTTGCGTAGTTTTAAAGATCTAAGCATACATAGGGACAGACAGCGGGAAGCGTATGTAGTGATAATGAGATTAGAACAAGACCAATCAATCTACAGACTTCATAGAACGCTCACAAAGATCTATTACTTACCAGAATAAATTCCTAAGAATTTCTTCTCCCTAACTTATTAGCGAACATAGCCTGTAATCGCCAAGGGGTTTTGGATGTTATCGAGTTGGCGTCAAGATTAGTTTTACATTGCGTTGTGTGACATTATGTTAGAATTTATGTCGATAGAATTCATTGTCATGCAAATTCAGTTCTGCGTAGGGTTGGCAGGTTCGATTCTGGTGAAGTCTAGATTTAATGAAAAACTATGGTTACCATTATAAGATACTCATGATATATTTGTTGTGTATATTTTTTAGAGGGTGTTTTGACTGGTAGAAAATGCCCAAAGCATTAAGTTCGCCTTTGTACAGTGTTTTAGTATGTGCATACATTTTTAATAAATAAATGAGTAATTTTTTATTTAAATGTGGGCTAATTTTATGTTTATTTTAGTATAATATTTTAGTGTAAATATTCGTAAGTATGCCGCGTTTAGTTGCGGGTATGTCCTGAGCCATATTGTTGTGACAACTTTGTGCCCACTGCCCACCATATCCTACGAATAAATATCTTTGTCTTGATGGCTTTAAATTAATCAATGATGGCAAGGGCATGTTTCACTCATCTCTCTCTTCCATGCTTGATTCTCTTCTGCTTGAAATACTACAGCAGATGAACCTATTAGAAGATTGTGGCACCAAATTATTTTAAACAATCAACACCATCACTTTCCTGTGCCTAAGTTTCTACCCTGAAGACACTCAGGATAAGTAAACATGATGATGCTGGGAAGATTGCGCTACTTATCCATATTTATTACTAGCTTATTACCAATTAGCAATTACAATTGCTAATTGGTTGCAACAATTGGTAGCAATTGCCGAACTCCCGCGGTATCGCCCGCGTGGAGTTCGGTAATTGTCCCACAGGATCATATTACCACTGGGATAAAAATTATCCTACGTGTTAATCTGGGTTATAAACTATCTGTGTACCAAATTTCATCCAAATCCCTTCAGTAGTTTTTGCGTGAAAGAGTAAAAAACATCCATGCATCCATCCTCACAAACTTTCGCATTCATACAATTACTAGGATATTAGTAGGATTAGTGGGATAGTCAAGATCTTTTGAACCTTCAAATAGAATAGTTGTTGTACCGTTTCCTGTGAAAACTTCTGTCTGGCGAAAAGCAGTAAATATACTATATGTTTGCTTGTTATTCGTGCTACATTTATATACTGGACATTCTGTTCCTATCGTCCATTACTACTTGTACTAGGAACTTGTCGTGCAGTTGGTAATGACTTCCTCTAACCAAGGCAAACCCTGGAACTGTGCCAGGAATCAGGTTAATAAAGTATTATAAACTAAAACACGACTGGTAGCTTGCGCTAGGTTATAATAAGGCTGTATTTACTGTTGTACAGACGGCAGCACATGAAGCTACCCGAAACTGTAAACTTTTCCTAATCAAACTTGAACCTAATGCTTTTGCGATAAAATTGAAAATCTATTACAGAAATTTGACAGATTGTAGTAGCTTGATGTGGTAGCGTCTGTACATACTTACAATCGCGGCTTTTTCCTATGGGGGTACAGTAACAACAGAAACTACAGTATGCCATCTGCGGAGATGCTTATAGGTACACATTTTGCTTCGTCCACGTCCGTATATCTGGTCAAACGCGCAACTTTAGCAACTTTAGCAACCCGGTTGCTAACGTACTACGCACCAGACCTTTCTGAATTACATCACAAATAAGGTCAGTATATGTCCTACTAGGGCATCCTCCCGGCGTTTGTATCATTTAGAAAAGAAGATTCCAAGGCCAATGGCCAAAATACAATATACCATTGGCCTCTTCTAAATGTAGTCAAGGTTCCTGTTAATTGAACTTTATTGAAACATCATACCGTGCTGTTCCTTCGTGAGAAAAATTTATGTACACATATTATATACTAATGTGACGTATCGTTATTTCCTTTATTTATTTCTTACCAAATTAAAAAACAATAAAAATGGCCCACCGGTATCGGAACCAGGATCCAAGCTACCCGGTCAGGGCTCCAGAGAGAGGAACTTCCTAACAATAAGAGCCGTGTCCAGGAGTACCGCTTTCTGAATCAAGCCTTAAATGTCGTATTTTTTAATGGTTCCGAGGATGCAGTATCTTAGTGGTAAGGCATGCAAGGTATATAATGTTTTTTGATCTTTGTCAAAGCTAAAAGTTAGTTTTCAACGCCCTTTCATGTTTCTAGAAGTGATTGCTGATATGCTTATGTCAATATATTAATTATACCAGCGTTTTATTGCCCTATTGCAGAGCAAAGACCTCTTCTTATACAAAGAAGGCATCAGCATCGATCACCACGTTTGTCAAGGTGAATTGGCGATTCCATTACAGATACTTCGAATAATTCCAAAATTCCTTACCGTAACTCGAACTCAACACCTTGTGCATGAGAAGCGGAAGCCTTAACAACTGAGCTATCACCAATAAACTTACATAACAAATTAAATAGTTTTGGTACTGAACCAAGCGCTACCTTAGGTCAGTAATCGCATAAAAACTTTAGCCAGTATGCAATATGGCGACCCTACCTCTCGATGACGGCTCATTATGGCGGCCGGAAGCCGGGAGGGGGGAACCGGAAGTGACGTAGCGTGCGCGTGCGCTCAACCGCGCAGCCCCGCGCGCGCGCAGCCTGCCGCCATGATTATTTTTATCAATTTATCACTTTGTAACGGTTTTTAGGACTTTTTAGAAAAAAAACTGGTTCTGTTTATTTAGATTTTTGTTATATAAGCGATGTGTGTTCAAGCCGTTTTTTTTTTCTGTTTGAACGCTTTGCATTTTATAAGTACATAACTAGAATAATTGTACATGTTGCTTTTAGGAGTAGGTGATTACTATGGGTACAGGTTTTCAAAAAGAGAATTATATGATCCTGCTAAAATCATTAAGTTCAAGGTATCGGTTGGCCAGTGTGGTTTGGTAGAATTCTTCGATTTTTTGGTTCTAGTACATGATGTTTTCCTTCACCGTTTTGAGAGCAGTGGTCATGAAATACCATAACATAACATCAACCCTGTAAACCCCGAAGGGTTTGGCAGAGATGTTCCTATATAAGGTCTATCTTACAAAACACGGGGAGACATACAAACTAATTATTCGTTGCGCCATAAAAACAGATTAAATGTGCCCCCCTCCCGCCTCAAATCACATTCATCCAGTCCATATTCTATGTCAATAAAAATATACAACAAGTTACCAGAAGACATAAGAAATCAAAATAAAACCAGTATATTTTTGAATAAATTAAAGCAATACTTAATTAAAAAAAGCTATTACACAGTCCACGAATACCTAACGGATAAATTTAATAATAATACACAATTATGAATAACAGATATTTAAAAATAAATAAAAAACAAAAATAAATAAACTAAACACTATTAACTACTTACAAATAAACTTATACACACAATAAATTATATAAGAACACTTGTAATTAAAGTATATTACACTAATAATAATGAATTTTTAAAGTAAAATTTTTTAAAGCAAACAAATAAGCAATTTTTAATATAATTAAATAAATTAGAATTTAATAGATATACTTGCATACAAAGTATTATTAGAATAAGTAAATAAATGGGAATCTAAAATACATAATAGAATATAAAATAACTCAAACTTGACAACAAAGGAAAGCAATAAAGCGTTCTTCCTCTCTATTTATTTAAAAACTTGCTGTGCCCGACAGGGTCCATAATTGTTTCCACCTTCAATTTTTTATTTACCACCTGTAAGTGTACATTATGGATTTAGCAATAAACGATTTTGATTTGATTTGATTTGATTTATCTATTCATACACGAAATCTCTTAAGGAGTCATTGTACTCTACATTATGAATAACTTTCACTGTGGGACCAACCCCGAAATCGCGATAAAAAATCAGCTGTTCAGTACATTTTGTCGAGTTATGCGCAGAGAAATGTATTGGTCCCACAGTAAAAGTTGTTCATAATGATGAGTACAATGACCCCTTAAGAGATTTCGTGTATGAACAGATAGATCCTATGTAGTACACAAATTTTGCCAGTTATTTTATTGTGTTTATGGCTTACAGCAAACAATACAAACATGTTTTTGTTAGAGTCCCATGTAATTAGGGGCCGAAAAATAAGTTTTACTAAGCACCTGCTTGGGTCCGAATTTACGAATTGAGGGTTTTGACCCAGGGCACGCCACAATAGTGGCGGTAAGTCCCCTCTTTGAGGACTGGCAGGCGCAGACGCCTGCCAGGGTTGCGGGACTGTCCGAAAGAGATACCGCGGCCCTGGAACACAAAGGGCAAAGGAAGGAACATAGATGGGTTTTAGTTAGTAAAATTCTGACACTCCCTCCTGCTCAGCCCAGAGCGGGAGGGGTTATTTGATGATTTCCCATCGATAAAGAAAAAAAAGGGTCTTGACCCAGAACATCTCTTTGAACGTGAAAAATTTAGTCACTTGCGCAAAACGTCATTTTCGAACAACGTCATTTTGCAAAACGTCATTTTCGCAGAATGACATTCAAGCTATTTTTTTCTCAGGAGAGACCTAATACCTACTAACACTTTAGAAACGGATAAGTAATTAATTAAAATATTTATGCCGTAGGCTACAGTACTGCGAACAATAGCTAGAAAAGTAAAATACGCAGTCCACCATTTCACCTTACTACCTGACCAATTAAAACAATGCTATTATAAATCGTGTTATCGTTTACATCAGAATATAGCTCAGAAAGCTTTCTCTCGACCTAAAGCCTTGGGGGGTGTAATTGTGGCCGGTTGAAGTCCCGTAAATATGCCTCAGGGACCTTACATTCTGGAGCTTGTGAAGGGGTACTATGAGAATCTATGGTATTTGAAATTCAGGTCAAATAACCAAGTTTTTTGAGCTGACGGATTGAGCCCCTGGTATTCCTAAAGTACTTTATTATGCATTTACATCCGTAGCATAGCTAAGTAACATTTTAATAAATTATTCCTGAAAACTAACAACCATACCTACCTGTTGTATGTAATTTAATACCATTTATGTCATAAACATGTCACTATGTAATATAATAACATTATAATAATGCACTGTTCATGTCATGTCATAATTATGCACTTAGATGTATGGATGTAGTAGCATACATAAATGTATATTATATTAATATTATAAAAGCGAAAGTAACTATGTTTGTTTGTTTGTTACCGTTTTACGACAAAACGCCTGATCGGATCGTAATATTAGGCAAAGACATAGATTATATCATGGGGAAGGCTATCTTTTTTTCTCACACATGCACATCATGCACACCAACGAAGTCGCGGGCAACAGCTTGTCCTACTGTCTTACTATACAGGGTGTAACAGGGCCCTTCACGAAGCCGTCAACCAAACATTATGTACATCAAACTAAGTTACTTACGCAAAAATGATTGCGGGGAAACTGCTTTTTTTTTTTTGGGGTGCAAAATCACGTTTTACGGTAGGACTCACGTAACGCGCTCAGAACATTATGCTGATGGGTGGATTGAATAGTAAGGGGGTCGTGAAGATATTTTAAGTAAAAATCTTACATTAAAAACATGTGTAAAAAAAAAATTGTGAAAATGTTGGAACTTTGACCCCTAATATCTCCTAACTAGAAGGTTCCCAGGTACGGTCTAGAACAAAAAAATGATCGCAATGACGGGGAAAACAAGTGCCTTTCGGACTCGTGAAGGGTCTTGTTACACCCTTTATAATACACTATCACTACATAGTATATAAAACAAAGTCGCTTCCCGCTGTCTGTCCCTATGTATGCTTATATCTTTAAAACTACGCAACGGATTTTGATGCAGTTTTTTTAATAGATAGAGTGATTCAAGAGGAAGGTTTATATGAATAACATTGCACCCGTGCCTCAGATATTATAATACTCTTCGTGCGAAGCCGGGGCGGGTCGCTAGTTTACCATATAATATAATAAATGCGGAAGTTTGTGAGGATGAATGGATATTATGTTTGTTACTCTTTCACGTTAAATCTACTGAACGGATTTGTATGGGCACACAGATAGTGTATCATCTGGATTAACACATAGGATACTCTTTATCCCGGTTTTACGAGTGGCACAATTACCGAACACCACGCAAGCGAAGCCGCGGGCATAAGCTAGTACAATAAACTCGCACAATACTAGCAAACACAATGAAATTACGTATGACGTAATGTACTCATGATGGCAATATTTTGTAATAATTCACATTGGTGTGAAAATCTTATGATTGTTGGATTTTTCCTTTGTGTGGTGTTCTTGAATAAAACTTGACTTATGGTTTATGGAAATGGTTAGGCAAACATGTATTTTTGTAGGCTGATATGACTTTGGACAGCTGTAGGTTGGGCTTCCTTGGGTTATTGATTTTAGCGAAATGAGCCTCGTGGCTGATATTCACATGACGTTGCTGTTGAACAAGTGAGCATGAGGTCCTGGTCGATTCGATTCCCTGGTCGGGCTAAGTTTTATTGGTTTTTTCCATTATGAATATCTCGGTAGCAACTTGTAGCCGGTTGTAGCCGGAACTTCGTGGCCAGTTGATGGTAATAACCTCGAATATGGCAAAATGTGAGTGAACTAAACGTACGCCTCTGCCTTACCCTTCGGAAAAAACACAGGAGTGATGTTATGTGAGTTTTAAATTACAAAAGTAGTTGGTTTTTAACTTAGGTTCGGCTTACTACCATGGCACTCACTTACAGCACTTAAAAAATAGAAAATTACACGAACCATTACCTCTTTATTTCACAGTTGGATAAAACAATCCCAAAATTAGAAAATCACATGTAGCAACTTTAACAGACTACGACCACCGACAATAGAAGATGAAGCAAACTATTGCATTCAAATGGTTTTCACTTGAGCGAGCCAGCGATGGTGGTTACGGTAAGTGAATCCATGGTCTTGTGGGGAAATCGTTTAGTTAGACCATACAGTAATAAAACCTTTTTGGTTTCGTTTTATCAGTTTAAGAAAAATTTTGAATGTGAATCAAGGCACCTCGTCTGATTGTCGCCTCTAACTTTTGCTACCTACGGTTTTCTTTTTTGACATTCTTATTCTTGGCCTATCCGTATGAGAGAATCGAGTTGAGGGGCGTGCGATTGGGGAGGCCTATGTCCAGCAGTGGACGGCTGATAATAATGATTCTTAGCCTATCGATGTAAGGTTCAAATATGTTTGACCCAAAATTCAGCTATGTGATCTTCGCTCACTGTTGCAGTCATCAAGTGCACAGGTGACCGCTATTGACAGTACATACTAATATTATAAAGAGGTAAAATTTGTTTGTTAGTTTTAATCTCCGGATCTACTGAACCGATTTTGAAAATTCTTTCAATAATAGGACTCTATATTATCCCCGAGTGCCACAGGCTATATTTTATAATATTGACAACGTGCCCGTGGGATTATTTCCGACCAAAACGCGAGCGAAGCCGCGGGCTGTTGCCCGCTGCCGTGCACTTTTTGAAATATGGCATTATATATACTATCTATCTATATTTCACAGTAAAAAGTATCATCAGGTTCTATGAAACATAGTTGTATTACTTAGACTAAATCAAATCTGGTTTCTTCTTTATTTATGAGAAGTTGCCCTACACTGATGCCATAAAATATTAAAAGACGTGAGAAGGTTTCTGTAGACCTGCAATGGGAGATTGACATGTTGCATTTGTTTCTAGTTATTGCCTGGTCATCGCAGAATTAAAATATTCATGATCAGAAAGACTTCAGGCCGACAGTAACGCTAATCAGCATGACGTCTTGACAGCAGCTGTCACCTGCCGATTCTCAGGGTATATCCCTTGTTAACACACGATCGATAACTTGGCGCGACGTGGAAGTTAGTTCCTTACGTTTTTATTTCTCCTTGTTATTCTCACATCAGTAACTACCTCTACTTTGTTAAATATAGGCTGTCGTTTTGCATCCTGGTCAAATTCAAAGAGGTATCTATACTAACGATTCTCGACCTGAATCTATAATAAAAAAGGATTTTTTTCTTTATTTTTAACGGTATTCGGTAAGCGTAAACCACCCCCTAGTTTCCATACTGTCCATAATTATATTGTGAAATAAACGTTTGCGTTTGTGTATGTGACAGCGCGTTTATTGGGCTAGGAACAGACGGGCTGCGTTTTAATACGGGTGATTTCCAATTACCGATTTCCGTAAAAAAAAAAACTGCCCTTTTTATTATAGAATAGGGTCGAGAATCGTTACTATAGATACCTCCTTGAATTTGACCAGGCTGCAAAACGACAGCCTGTCTGTAGACAAGTTTAATATTCTTCCAAGCTCATCGTGCAGTGCTGGCGCTGCCGCTGAGGTTGCAGAGAACCTTAAGCAGCGTAAATATAGAAACCTTTATGGAAACTATATTTTCGAGCCGTTTGGGGTTGAAAGTCTGGGGCCGTGGGGTCCGAATGCTCACAGCCTGTTTAAGGAAATATCGAAACACCTAGTTGACGCTTCCCGTGACCCAAGGGCTGGCTTTTACCTTGGCCAGAGGCAAAGTATTGCCATACAACGTGGCAACGCCGCCAGTCTCTTGGACACATTACCAGCTGATAGTTTACTCTACTTAATAAAAATGATGCATATTTCAGTTGTAGATTAAAATGACTTGAGCCTGTAACTTATCCAAGTACTGGTCAATCAATCTGTGGTGTAAAGTTTCGCTTGCTACGGTCAGGCTTTCGATGGGTCACCACGAAAATGCATACACATTGAAAGTTTTAAGTCTGCAGCTGGTTGACAGTTGCAGTAATCTAACCCCAATTATAGAACTAGTTCGAAATTAGAGTTGCCTAAAAACAAAAATCATAGGTACTAAGTAAAAGAGTCTTACAAGGTAAAGCTAAAGATATATTTAATTTGTAAAACATGAGTACCTATGTATTTCTACACTTTAACGGTCTTATAAATAAATGAAAGTATGGCTACATGTTTTGCCATATATAGGAAAAGCTTAAAAAAATGTTTGGCTTAGTTAGACAAAAGGATAAACTTAATTAATATGTGTAGGCTTAGACAATATGGTAAACTTACCCTTGACATCTTCAATGATTGCCTTTCTTTGAATAATAAAACATATCACGTGACCTATTGTAAATTAACCTCCTAATAATGACAGCGTTTATCAAACTTAGATTGTTATGCAAAATGTCATATTCACGATCAATAGCCGTCACCCTTACCGATAACATTCTCATAATATATGATCACTTTCCATACTGACATAGTGCTATAATCATAGCATCAAGCCTGTAATTCCCGCAGAATTAGGCAGGGGTGTTGCCTCATCTACATTTTTGCCAGTTATTTTTAAGTCCTATGTAATATGGGGCGGGCCTGTTGCCATCCACCACAACTCCAGACTCCGTGGCTGCCATGATATACATGAAATTATGAAGTACCTACTATTGAACTCGTTGTGCTAGACACGGTGTCAGAGACTCCAACTGCCAACGTTACAATGACATGATTTTGAACTCCCCAGAGTAGAAATTCATTGTCGTTTATAAAATGAAATCGGCTGCTTCATACGAAAGAGCAATACCTACGAGTACATGGTCAAAATGAATGCAGAAACAGTATTTTTTAAACACGAGGACCGATATAGGTAAGTATCTATATTTAAAAAAATAAGTAGTTTGCGTGGCGTCGTCCTCCCCACGACCTGTATATTCTGAAAATACTGCAAATGTCACTCAAAGTGACCGCACGCAATTCAAAAGCGAACTCATTTGTTTTTAATCGAATCACCACAGATTCACAACGAGTCAACGTTTGATTTTTAAAGCGATTGAGAACAACACTTTTTAAGGAGTAAACAATTGAGGATCGCTTTTAAAAGGTTCTTCATAACCAAAGAAAAGGGAGGATCCTCCGACCTGACAGGTGTAGTGTCTGGTAGGCTGCTGCCTGACAGTTATTGTCGGGTATTGCTACATGTTCTATGTCGAGCGCAATTCAGTATTATAAGTTCTTTATTTGTATCATAGATGGCACAGTAGTACATTTTATGCAATGTTGCTGTCGTACGTTTTGTAATGCCGCTACCCATTTTTCGGTAGCTTACGTCAATACAAACCATAATGAATTATTTATTTTGTATCGTCATTATCGCTGATAAAATGTAATTTGGTCTATGCCTTCTAGAGCATAGATATCCTGATGTGCCCCTTGCATCTATGTACCCAAAAATAGGCTTACCCTAAACACACAAAGGTCGGTGCATATATGACGTAATATTATTGCGACACGGGGCTTTAGGGCTCGCCCTAAATTGGGTCATCGACTATATAATATGTAGGTAGGTTGTTTGCGCCTCATTTCGCTTGTAGTCGAATAGATGGCTGGGGACTGTGAATATCCTGACAGTTTTGAAGTCGGGGAAAAAATACTGAAAGTCCGTTTGAATCAATGCATCATGTTTGGGTAAATTGAAGCTCGAGGAGCTAGTAGCCAAATAATAACAGCTGCTCGGGTCGATCATCAGGATTAAGCCGCTTACCTAGGTTGGTCCGTGGATGGGTGACCACCCATTACATACCGAGTTTCCTCCGTGCCTCGGAAAGCACATTAAGTCGGTGACAATGGTCGTCATTAATAGATCTTTGACAATCATTACCTACAGGTAGTCAGTGGCCCGAAAGTCTGACAACCAGTCCTACCAGGGGGTATCGTATTACCAGCTGGCTGCGGAGGCTGACAACCAGTCCTACCAGAGGCTATCGTATTACCAGCTGGGCTGCGGAGGTCAGATAGACAGTCAATGAATGTAAAATGCCGACCCCAACATATTGGGAAAAAGGCTAGGCAGATGATTTGGGTAAATTGAAAATAGCGTTTTCAATTTCAGCTGAATAAAATCCTGAAGAAAATCCTACTAATATTATAAATGCGAAAGTTTATGAGGATGGATGGATGTTTGTGTCTCATTCACGCAAAAACTACTGACCGGATTAGGATCAAATTTGGCACACAGACAGTTTATACCCTGCATTAACATAAAAGATACTTTTCATCCCGGTAATACAATCTTGGGACAATTCAACCGATCTCCACGCGGGCGAAGCCGCGGGCATAAGCTAGTACTAGTATAAAGAGTTGTTGACAAAAATGAAATCGCTGTAAGTCTAGACAAAATGAAAAAAAATCTAGGTAGAAGGACGAAAAAGAGAAAGACGCTTGTTTATTCTTGGGTTGTCTATGTTGAGCCCCTGAGTAAGGATTCTGTTTGATTTCAAAAGTATTCCAATCTGTGTCACAAAAGTTATCAACTTAAGATGATCTTCTAATGTAATGTCCTAAACCAAAACCCATACACATTAAAAACATGACGACACAATATAAAGGGTGTAACAAGACCCTTAACGAAGTTGAAAGGCACTTGTTCTCTCATTGCGATCATTTTTTTGTTCTAGACCATACCTGGGAACCTTCTAGTTACGGAGATATTGAGGGTCAACGCTTTTTTTTTTCATGTTTTTAATGTAAGATTTTTGCTTTAAACACCTCCACGACCCCCGTACTATTTAATCCATCCATCAGCACAACGATTTGAGTGCGTTACATTGAGTTCTACCGTAAAACGTAATTTTTCACCCCCAAAAAAAAGAGTCGTTTCCCAGCAGTAATTTTTGCGTAAAGTTACTTAGTCTGTTGTACAGAATGCTTGGTTGACGGCTTCGTTAAGGGTTCTGTTACACCCTGTATTCTCAAATTACAACCAAAGACGTTAAAACTCAACACCAAAATTGACAAAAACATCCATAAGTACAGGATGGGGCTACGAAACGTGTCGGAAGCACGTAATTGTCGCGTTTCTCGTGGCCACGTTGCGGTGAGGCCATAATGCTCGTCTGACAATCATTTCGAGCATCGAGCGTGGCGATGAGAGCGGATCTGATACTATGCAGAAAAGTGCTTTTTGATATGACGTAAATTATTACGGTTTTGGTTTGTTTTTATTCAGTGAGTATATTTGGTGGTAAAACATGAGCCTATAAAACAATTCTGTTTAGTCAGTCTCACGACATTAATGCTTCAGATCTGCATTCGTATGATATGGTTTTAGACGTTGATTTCTTTTTGTTCACTATATTAAAATTAGAAACTAAGTTTATTTTAAAACCTGAACAAAATTGGCAGAGTCTAGCTCCTCATTCTACCTAAAATGTGCCATTTATGTTTTTTTTTACAATCTTCATTTTGTGAATATACTTTCTTTCTTTCTTACCTACCAAACTTCATAAAAACCATTTCGGCGGTACATTACTAATAAAACATTAGGTAAATCATAAAAAGAAAGAAAGTTTACGTTATCTTTACATTACTAATTGAGTAGGAATATAATTTTAATCCTTGTCAGATTTCCCACCATCCACCTAACGGTAAATATTCGTCAGATCCGTTCAAAGCAAAAAGTGTGGGCTTAAAACAAAAATTATGCATCCTTTTAACACCGATCGACTTCCAACTTCCTGCTTTAAAAACAGCTGTTTAACATGACCATTGTTAAAAGTAAAATAAAAAATATGCTGTGCCTACACAGAAACCTAAAATTGGCGCCTCGAATCCTTATGAATGAAATCACGGATGTAGCAGATGGTAAGCACACATTAGTTTAGTTTACATACTAGCTTCCATTCGCAGCTTCGCCCTGATTGCTGTTTAAGCTATATTACTGTAAAGTTTAATCAAAATCCTTTCAGTACTTTTTGCGTGAAAGACTAACAAGCATGCATGCATCAATCCCTTTTCAAACTGTCGCATTCATAATAGCAGGATTAAGTTTTTTTGTTGTATTGAACTTTATGTGCACTTATTAATATTATACCTAAAATCTTTTGTAAATTTCACAATAGCAATCTCTTAACTCTTGGTTAAGCTCGCCTTAGGAAATACAACATAAGCTGTAACCGCTGTTCCTATGACCACACCGTGGTAGGGCCATAATGTACTACAATTTTCCTGTGCAGTGAGCGTAATAGATCCACTGCATCCATGATTATTCCAACTATTTATATTTTACTTGTGAATAAAAAGATTTTTTGATAGTACTTTGATTGTGCCTGCTACATTTTTTCTATGAATTCGTGTATAGGATGCATAATGATGAGTACTTTTCTGCTTCAACTTAGATTAATATGATTGAGATTAGAGGCGATACTTTCATACGAGCCGAAAAGCTTGGCATGCCCTTACCTTCATGATCTAAGAGTTGCTGAACAATCTGCCGACCTAGGGGCTTCAAATATTATTGGCCCTTAGGCGCGCCACTGAATGAGTTAAGAGTGCGTTCAGGTGGAGTACCATGACGTCTTAAAGCAGAAGTAGGTAATTCCAGTGAGGGAATGAGATGGCACTAGACGACCTGTATAGCTGTGTCTCTTTCCAACACACTGGAATTACTCCTGTTTTAAGACGTCATAGTAACCCAAAGCAGTAGGCGGTGTCCCAGTATAAACAATATTAAAACAAAAAATGTTATTTGAACGCCACAGATCGGACCAGACTATGTGTAACTCGCGTATTCTTATGGTGATCTTAATAGGTATTCATAAGTCCATAACATGGTTAATCTAGATAAAAGTACAATCAAACCTGTCACCTACTGTATTGTACTTGTTTCAATAACTTTTAGGCAAGGGAATTTTATTTTTTCTTAACTAGTACATTTAAAAAATGTACAACGGAAGTGACAGATGGCAACCGCCGTTTTAATGGCCATACTGCGGTGAGGCCATAGTGTACCAATCATCTGGTGCAGTGGCCGTGATGATGAAGATCATGGATAATTACATAAAATACCAGAGAATACTTTTTTTTTTAATGTATTTTTGGGAGATGAATGTAATTATTCAAACATGCTAAGATCAAAAGAAAGAAAATTACGAAAGAAAGAAAAATAATATATGACTTAAAACATCTTTAACAAAAATACATAAAATTGGAGTGTCTGTTT
The DNA here is from genome assembly GCA_947578425.1 of Eugnorisma glareosa. Lineage (NCBI taxonomy): Eukaryota > Metazoa > Arthropoda > Insecta > Lepidoptera > Noctuidae > Eugnorisma > Eugnorisma glareosa. The sequence continues at coordinate 7,342,359 of OX387960.1, read as the reverse complement.
CTAATTACAAAATAATAGCTTTTTATTGAATGATATGAAAGCTTTTTGTTAGAAAAAGGGTTATAGTGGGTTCCATGCAAAAAAATAATAACCCTTGAAATTTTTAACAAAATCAGATTCAAATAAGGAAGTAATATTTTTATTATAATAATTTCACGCGGACGAAGGTTGAGGAAAACAGCCCGTTTATGAGGTTACCTTTATCATGATGTAACTCCTTGAAACTGCTAGACTTTAAATAAATTTCCCTCCAAAAATTGGAGACATTTTCTTTTAATACTGACCCATAACTTGGCAACTGCCTCCCCAAATTCGTCCAGCACCTTGAAAATACGGTATAATAATCACAATTTCACAAACACTGCTAAAGTTCTCAAGTTCAACCCAACGAGCCTTAAACACAACAATACAAACTCATAGCTGCGCGTGAGTCGATCACAATTCACCAGGTTACTGACCCCTACTAATATGGCTAACGACTTATGAATGGGGTACTATGTATTTTAGATGCGTCTTTTTTTTTTTTTATTTGGCCTTTTTTTATGGTCTGTTTTGTGTGACCAATTTTAGTTTTATGACCATAGTTTGACAGGGTTAGGGGGGCCGGTGTTATGTCAAATCGGTAGCTGGTAGCTATAATAATGGTGACAAGAAGCAACTATAACTACTGGGTATTTTGTTAATTATGGATGTAAAAATACCCATAACGAAGCCGAAAGGTATCTAGTACCCCCCGTCATAGCGATTTTATTTTTGTGGATCTTACCTGGCAACCTTCTAGTTACGGAGATATTGGGGGTCAAAGTTCCAACTTTTTCGCATTTTCTTTTTTTTGCGTAGATTTGCTTATTTTGATGTAAATAATGCTTTGTTGATGGCTTCCTGAAGGGTCCATTTACACCTTGTAGATACCCACCGCGTCTGTTGGGTTTGCCTAGTTAACTTAATTGACCCTGTAAACGCGAGCGAAGGCTCTGAACACAATTACTAGTATATACGTACTCCAAAGACCTTTGCTACTTCTTTGTTAAAAATACATCCAACATATATGATGTGTCCATTGATTCTACATACATTTATATATGTAGTAAGATAATATTGTCATTGTACACAGTGGGAAGTCGAATGCTCAGACAGTGAATAATGCGATGAGTAATAGTCAAGAGGTACAGTCGACCTCGCAATTGCTATATCACTTTTGACAACAGCATCTGCCTAGCCTTTTCTTGGGAAAAGGCTATGTTGGGGTCGGCTTCCAGTCTAACCGGATGTACCAGTATTTTACATGGAGCGACTGCCTATCTGACCTCCACAACCCAGTAAGTACTCGGTAATACGATACCCCTTGGTAAGACTGGTTGTTGACTTGGATGACTATTCCTGTAACGACTATCAAAGATCTACAATTGACAGCCGGGATCAACTGCTTAACGTTCTTTGCGAGGCACGCAGGAAACTCGGTATGTGATGAGTCACCCATCCACGGACCAGCCCAGGTCAGCGGTGCTTAACCTGAAGATCGACCCAAGGGGCTGTTATTATTTAGCCACGTGCTACCAGATAATTCAAAGTTTACTAAGTTTGAAACTAACAACCAGTCTTACCAGAGGTATCGTGTTCCCAGTAACTGGGTTCTGGAGGTCAGATAGGCAGTGGGTCCATGTAAAAATACTAGTATTTAGTTGCATCAGGTAAGAATGGAAATCGCCCCTAACTTTGGTCAAAGGATAGGTAGACCAAGGTTGAAAGCAAAAAAGTAAGGCAGGTACTCGTATTTCATGTTTGTGTGTTTTTTATTTATTAACCTGACTGTACCCTATTTACACAAAAAAAAAAATGCGTGTTTCCAGTTGGCGAAAACATAAAAGTGATTTAATTTAAGTTTCAATATGTGCACACGCGTAAAAAACTTGGCGTGTCCAGATGACGAAATAATAAATGATACTAATTTTGAGTTTCACCAACTGGATACATGTGTGTCCAGTATCTCGAGTCGAGTTGGTGACTAACCCAAACTAAGAGGCCAACAGTGTTTAACTGTCAAATGTCTTGTAAGCAAATAAATATCTTAAGACCTAGATAGACCTTGGTTCAATCCATGGTCCGGAGCGAGATGGAATGGGACGGCGCGCCGTCACCACCTTCTGCGAAGCAGTCATGCTAGCGAAGGAGGTGGCGGAACGTGAGAGGGAGAGAACCTCACGTCCCAGCCGCCGCGGGAGACGCACCGGGCGTCGGGGGCCACACGGTGGCCCCCGGCCACCGTAGGCGCGGGCCTGTGGACGGTGAGCTATGGGCTAGCTCGCCGTCCGTCCGTCTTATGACGACAGGCCGTGTCGACGGCACGTTCGTGTTCCACGCGCGCCTCAAAGAGAGTCAGCAAACAGGAAGGGGTCCGAAAGGACCGATGACTGCCAGGGCCGCGGTATTCCTTAACATAGATGGGATTTAGTCAGTAAAAGTCTGACACTCCCTCCTGCTCAGCCCAGAGCGGGAAGAGTTATTTGATGATTTCCCATCCGAAAAAAAAAGGGCCTAGATAGAATTACCTTCTTCTAGTGGTATCGATGATGGAAAAGATTGATTCAGTATTAATTTTATTTCACACATTAATTTTATACTTTTTGCTGTGCTCGACAGGGTCCGTAATTGCACCTTAGCTTTAAGTGCATTGTAAGATCGTCATACATTATGGAATGCAAATAAAGATATGAATATGTTAAGCCAAAACATACCGTATTATGATAAGCTATCATGAAACGTAGTTGTAATAATACGAAATGATTTTCTCTGCTTCTCTAAATAATGGTGGTAAAGCAATTCTGTGGTCGACTATACATAATGTGTACTTGCGTCTGCTTTAATAATCTGTTTTTGTTGTTTTCAAAACTGTAAAGTTGTAGTAGATAAATATCTGTTGTGGATTATGTCTAATGAGTGGATAATTGATTTTCTTTTGTTTGTAAATTGCTTCCTTTTTTGTGGCTTTTGCTGTGTCAAACTCGGTATTGACTAAATAGTCACGGTAAAAGATTTTTAGTTGTTTTAGCCGTCAGCACAACTTTATTGACTGGATTCCATCATGATTTGAAATCATTCATACTAAAACTAGAAAAAAAAACGGCACTCTTTCAGATCCTTTTTTTATGGTGTTTCTTGTACCTTGCACCGCCAGAGTCTTGACTTAAACCACAGTTTTGAGTGCTTAAATGCAGCGTCAAATATTAACCTACATTTTTAACCCGCTCTGCACTTGTTTCCATGTTTAAAATCTCACTTTTACCAACTTTTTCGTTGTAAACAAAGTCATTTCATGGTACTTTATGTGTCCGCGCCTCAATGAACAATTTTACTTCTTAAAATTATTTTTAGGGTCCCGTACCTAATTGTTGCTAACGGGGGTCCCGTTTACTAAGACGCCATACTGTGTGCTTCAGTCACAGGGCCGTATCTTTCGGACGGTAATAAGTTTATGGGTACTTGACATGTTCAATTGTTCACTGAGTGCGTATTACTACTAATGGCCGTTATAATTACAAAAAAAAAAAACAAAATAAATAAAAATAAAGGAGGTTCCTATACAAAACGCGATTTTTGGCGTTATTGTTGTACGGAGCTACGGAAGCCTTCGAATCTGACTCGCACTTGGCTTGTTTTTTGAGTGTGACTGAGCAGCATCAAATCGATTAATTGCGACTAAAACGTTAATGAGGCAATTTAATTAAAAGGTTTTCGTGACATTGTTTAATTTTAATGACTTGGCTATTGTTTAAATGATTTGGTTGGGTAATTTTCTACAGTGATTTTCTATTTAATTCGGATAGTAAAATTGTTGATCGATTTAGGTCAACTTGGACATGATTTGACTTGAGTGCGGACGCATCGAATGTCGAAATTTCATTAATATTTCAGGATGACAACTATGCTACTTAGTCATGTGGTAATTAGGTAGGTATATCTGATACATATTATAATCCTCTATACTAGTTTATGTAACTGTGGAGCCAAATCGCAGACGATGCCAAACTTCCAGGTCCTGTCCTACTCAACACACTACTACACGGAGGGTTCAGTACCATCGTCCAATATTTAATACTTACCTAATATTTATTATGTGGTCGTTTCAGGTAGTCAGTGGCCCAAAAGTCTGACAACCAATTTTACCAAGAGATATAGTACGAGTATTACCCACTACTAACTGGGTTGTGGAGGTCAGATAGGCAGTCGCTCCATGTAAAATACTGGTACTCAGCTGCATCCGGTTAGACTGGAAGCCGAACCCAACTTAGTTGGGAAAAGGATAGGCAGATGATGAATTTAAATTATTAATATAATTTATTACTTATATTTATATAATTTATTAAATTTATGTAATTTATTATATTTATATTATTTATTATATTTATATAATTTATTACATTTATATAATTTATTATATTTATATTATTAATATATTAATATTTGTTGTTTGGATTGTCATTATTATGGTCTAGCAGAAAAGTTGAACATATTTCTTCCATTATTTTTCAATGTATTGTATTTCTATTATTTCAGTATAGTGCCTGTAGTAATACATGATACATGCTCTCAAAATTACAAATGTCTAGCTATATCGATTTATAAGATACAGCTCTGTGACAGACGGGCAGAAGCGGAGCTTTTCCCGTTCTATAAAAACTCTGTTTATTTTATTTCGGACTGCCTGTGCCCTGCGACCTACTTCTGAATGAAATTGATAACAATTTTAATTTCAAGAGCTTTATCACGGAACTCTAATCCTTTTTCTAAAAGAATAGGACTTAGTCGAATAATGCCCAATTCGTAAAATAATAATAACAGCTTAAAAAAGGAATAATTCACTAAATACCTAGTTCTTAAAATACCTAATTCTTAAAAAGCCCAATTCTTAGAAAGCCCAATTCTTAAAAAGACATTTTTTTTTCCAATTAGATAATTCAAATATTAAAATGCAAGTACCAAAATAAAAAGAGGAGAAGGTACCTAACTCCTTAAAACATCAGCTATCTGCCAAAATCGGTCCAGCCGTTTCGGAGATTAACCGGAACAAACAGACAGACAAAAATAAAAAATAAATGATTTATTGATATAATATACTGTAAAAAGCTGTTATTTTAAAATTAAAAACATACACTTCAATATTATTTATTTTTATAGATGAAAGCGAAAGATATATCCGCAGCTTATAATTTTGCGGCAATGAAATGATTGAGATTTCCGTCTTTATCTTTATTACTATATATTGTTATGTCTTCATTTTGCAGGATTTCCGGAATAAAAGAGTGTTTATTGATTCCAATTGAGCTGTTTGAAAGTGCTAGCAGCTAACTGCAATTCATTAATAATTATTTTATCTGGTTTATCTAGTGGTTGCAAAGCAATACAATGGTTTTACTGTACGTACCAACCTTACATATTATTTATTAATATTGATTGTTTTTTTTTTTCCTTTTGTAACGTCACTTTTTACTATAAATATTATAATAGGTACTTTATTATTATGTTTTAGTTGAATTTGTAACTATTTCTTTACTAAACATTAATTGTTAACTTAGTTTTTGTTTAATAATATTTGCATGCTGAATTTTAGTAAGCGGAATATGAAGAACCTCTTTAACACCTAAATGTACAAAAAAAAAGAAAATTTTCGGTAGAAAATTCCGGTGAAATATAATTCAAAATAAGGAGCTGAATGCACCCTGTCAGTTTGTGGAGGGCTATCCTTTACACCCTGTATAGTTGGACAAGGGAAGGGAGATGATGGATCTGATGATGAGATGACACAATAAAATAACAAAACATCACTTTTATAAACAAATAAATAAACTTTGTTTATTTCAAGTAACATGACTCATACACTTTTTTTTTTTTTTTACCTATGGGAAATCATCAAATAACCCCTCCCGCTCTGGGCTGAGCAGGAGGGAGTGTCGGACTTCTACTGACTAAAACCCATCCATGTTCCTTCCTTTGCCCTTTGCGTTCCAGGGCTGCGGTATCTCTTTCGAACAGTCCCGCAACCCTGGCAGGAGTCGGCCCTTACGGACCCCTTCCTGTTTGCTGACTCTCTTTGAGGCGCGCGTGGAATACGAACGCGCCGTCGACACGGCCTGTCGTCATAAGACGGACGGACGGCGAGCTAGTCCATAGCTCACCGTCCACAGGCCCGCATGACTCATACACTTTAGGTTAACACTATAATTACAGATGTAACTGAATACCAGTATTTTACAGGAGTGACTGCATGTCTGAGGTCCGCAACTCTGTACTAGGTAAAACTATATATTTTAGTAAGACTGGTTGTCAGATTTCTACATAACGACTATCAAAGCTCTGCAAATGACAGCCGGGACCAACGGCTAAACGTGCTTTCCGAAGCACGCAGGAAACTTGGTATGTAATGGGTAGTCACCCATCCACAGACCAACGTAGGCAAGCCCAGCTTAACCTGAAGATTGATCTGACCGGCTGTTATTATGTAGCCACTGTTCTTAGTACATTGCTCTTTTTTTTTCTGATGGGAAATCATCAAATGACTCCTCCCGCTCTGGGCGGAGCAGGAGGGAATTGTCAGACTTTTACTGACTAAAACTCATCCATGTTCCTTCATCGCCATTTGTGTTCCGGGGCCACGGTATCTCTTTCGAACAGTCCCGCAGCCCCGTAGCACAGATAATATAATACTTCGTCCAGTAGTATACTGCTCTTATATCTCTATGAAGATCTTTAGCAAATATCAGCACGTAGCTGTCAACCTCATCTTTTTGTACAAATTAGACCACACAATATGGGCCACTCGAGTTCTTGTGTGGTCTACAGTCGAACAGGACCATAATATTTCTAGAGCAGTTTCAAGATTATTTGTGCTTGGAAAGCAAATTTATTTAATGAAATGAAGAGCAAACTCAGTATGGACCAGTTGATGTAAAATGGAATAAGATTGGCCAAGGTTTGGAATCGAGTAAGAGTCTTGTTTTGTTTAATTATGTACCTACCTACTGCGTCACTATTCAGAATTAAGTATAATAATTTCTTCTTCGTTCGATTCCTTGTTTTTAACCCTGCATCTCGTTTTAAATTGGCGCTAATTTTGAAACTATAATCTTCTGAAGATTTTCTGCTACCAAAGGGTCTAGAAAACGTTCCATATTGTCTGATTATATCTGCGATACCAAAGGTCGAATAGTCAAAAATGTATTAGATTGAGATAGACTACCGGAAAGCTCCATTAATTAATTAGGTGAGGCCTTTAAGGGAGGGAGGGGGTCGAACCGATTGTCATTTGTCTAAGCCTTCAGTAACCTTAAAACGCCCAAAAAAAACAATGGCGTACGATGCTTTCAATGATGAAGGAAATATATAGGCCTCACAATACGGCAATGTACAAGACTCGTCTTGGTAACGGTGTAGGAGGTTTTTCTGGTTAGGACAAGTCAAGTTATTCCAGTTAGAGAAGTTCTGGATCAAAATAAACATGGCTGTTTTATGGACTCTTTTTAATTCATTGTGGTTTTAATGACTTGGCTTTCAAATTAGAAATGTGCATTGATTGGCTTGTAAAGCAGAAAATTATTATAGGTACAAGACTTGTACCTATAATAATTAATTCAAGTAGGTTTTATACATTCAGATGAGGTGATTTTCATCAGCTTTTTCAGGATTGGATCAAGTTAAAACATAGTACAAAATGTGGTGGAAATGATTCATGAAAATTAGTGGATTTATAGCTCAGTCGCCCTTGAGAGAGAGAGACAACTTTTGGATGTACAAAAGACCCTACCTTGGCAAGTAGTCAACTAGAATCAATTCTTTTCCTTGTAAAGTTTGATTTTCAAAACAGCCTCTTAATGGCCTTACTAATTGAAATGTCCATGTTATGCTCGGCGTTTCTCTACGTGATAGAATCAGAAATTAGGAAATCCGTAGACGAACCAAGGTCGTCGACATAGCCCAGCGGATAAGCAAGCTGAAGTGGCAATGGGCAGGCTACATAGCGCGAAGATCGGACGGCCGATGGAGCAAACAGATACTGGAGTGGAGACCACGTATTGGAAAGCACAGCATGGGACGGCCATCTGCCAGATGGACCGCTTAAAGCTGAAGGGAGTCGCTGGATGCAGGTGGCATTGGACCGGACACGTTTGAAATCGAATGGGGAGGTCTATGTCCAGCAGTGGACAACAACGTGCTGATGATTGACTTTGTCTTGACCTCCTCGGCTACACACTCGGATACAGGGTGGAGGGACACCGAAGCTAAAACGGTTTTTTTTTTTTGATTATAGCATCTCGTAGTTCAGCCTATGAGGCTGGCTACTGCTTAACCGGTCTAATCCTGTGCCTTGAAGAAGCTAAAACGGTAACCACGTATTCATTACATAATTTTGAATCATGGATATTCTTCATTGGTATTTTTTTTTAAATCTGCTCAGCCAAAATGTATGGAACACTTTACATTTTGACCGAGAATTTTGGCTGGAGTTACAATTTCGGCGATTTTACTCCAGAATAACACTAGCAGACGTAATTTTTGTTTATACTGATTAAAATTAAATAAAGTAAACACATATCCCTCTTAAAGACCTCGTCAAACCACACCTAAACATAGAAACAAGAACCTAAAAATAGCTACTTTTTACTAATGCCAATTTTGTACAACCCGTTCAGTTCAAACAAAAACACACAACGGAATCGACTCCTGCGCAGTTCCCATCAAACGGGTGTCTGCGGATAATGATCGATACTTGTCTACGATCTAAATAAAAAAATAACTTAACGGGTCTTGTCTATATGCGTTGCGTATGATAGATGACTTGTTTATATAGGGTTTTTATGATGGGTTTATAAGTTGATTTTTCGAGTAAATTAAAATTGTGGACCAACGACAACTTGCTCTGAGGAATCGCTTCATCTAAAAGATAACTTTACATAGTATGTTGCCCGCGGCTTCGCTCGCCTTTGCTCGGTAATAATTCAACGGGCAAGTTGTAAATATAGCCTATAGCACTCGGAGATAATGTAGCTTCCTATTAGTGAAAGAATTTTCAAAATCGGTTCAGTAGATACAGAGATACATACAAACTTCCAAACAAATTTTACCTCTTTATAATATTAGTATAGATAAAACAAAGTCGCTCCCGCTGTTTGTACGTTTAGATCTTTTAATAAATATACAGTTTTCAGCAATAGATAGAGTGATTCAAGAGGAGGGTTTATATGTATTACATTGCACCCGTGCGAAGCCGGAGCGGGTCGCTAGTAAGATTTTAAAAAGGAATTAGGAAACAGAATTCTACTAGTAGTTATAGTCATCACGCCTGTAATCAGAGGTATCAGGGGTCAGGCAGAGGTGTACTAATGTATACCCACATTTCGACCAGGTCGTGTATCCTGCTCAGCAGTTGCACTTGCGTCCAATAGACCAACAGGGTAGTTATTAGGGTATGCCTTTAACGGCAGCCTCACACAATAACACAGTCCTCCATGAGATGGAGTGGGGGCATAATCTACTACACAGGATTTCGTTTGTCTGCAAGTGATTCGTTTGTTGGAATAATTGAAGTTCATTTGTTTTTATCTTATTTGGCAATGAAGGTATGGAACTTTGTGTTCGTTGCCCGTTGTACTACCAGTAGTACACACGGCTTCACATCAAGCTATACATTTCCAGTTTATGCTGATCTCGCATTTTATAGGATTTCCGTACAATGCGAGGTCAGCTTATACTGGAAATGTATAGCTTGATGTGTAGCCGTGCGTACCACGGGTAGAAAAAATACCCGTAGAACTACCAAGCGATCCAGTAGTATCACGGACTTTTGTTTTTTACCCGTGTTACACTCGTAGTCGACATTTCATAGTTTGACATCTGTCACTTTGACACTTCTCACTGCAACTTTTGCTATTTTTGGGTATGCTTTTCTCGTTCCGTTCTGTTTATGAGAAGCGACCTTTGGTCTGTAGTGTCATCCTGATATTGGTCTAGATGTAGAATTTGAGAAGGAAAAATGTAGCGTTTTTATCTAAATTTTATTTCAAAAGAACTTGTATTGTAACATAACATAACTTCACGCTTAGTAATTCTCGAAGGGTTAGGCAGAGCTGTACCTAATAGAACACCCACATTTCGCCAGTTGTGTTTAAGTCCCTTGTAATAGGGGGCGAACCTATTGCCATCAACTGGGCACAAATCCAGACTCCGTGGCTACTACTGTGAAATTCCTGATAGAAAACCCCAATAACACTTTGCCCGACCCAGGAACCGAAGCTAAGACCTCATGCTCAGTAGTATCAACACGATATTGGTCTAGATGTAGAACACGAAAAGCAGAAATATGGCGTCTCATCGAAATGTTGTTTCCAAACAACTTGTCTATTTTTTTAAGTGACTGAAACGACCTCCATGCTTTAAAATTGATTTCAGATGCGAAACAAGACCTATATACAATGTAGTTTATTGAATTAAGTTATAAATCAATCTCATCGAGCACATGCGACCTTAATAGGTATTTATGTAATGTATTTAGGGCACACAGTAAAGCCTAATGCTGCCTATATATAGAGATATGTTCGTGCGTAATGGGACTACTTTCATTTGGAGTATACCGAGAATGCTTTGATCGAATTTAGGTTAGGTTGAATTAGGTATGATTGATTTAAGTGAACATCGAACTTAGCATTACTGAGTATAATAAAATGGATCAAAAGTCGAAAATATGATATACTGAATGAGTTGATATTGATTCGATCTAAAATTGTAAGTTATCTAAAATCTACAAATAGATGTCAAATAATAACAAAAACATGCACATCAAGCTACTACAATCTGTCAAATTTCTTTCAAACATTTTGAACTTTGACTCTAAAGCTAAAGGTTTAAGATTAAATGGGAAAATTTGACAGTTTCGGGTAGCTTGATGTGCTGGCATCTGTACAAGTATCAAAATGGGAAAAGAATAATAGGGCGTCAAAAAAGAATTACGTTATTATAATAATACTATGTTGTAAAATCATTGTAAACAACTTTTTCGATTAAAAAAATTGCATTGTTCAGAAAACTGTCTAAATTTCATTCGAATGAATCAATCAGATCATTTATTTGCAATGAATGTAGGTTACATTGAAATACAGGTGGAGTAGAAAGGAGTGAGCCATGTACATTCTGCCTGAAAATAGGCGCGCAAATTTAAAAATATAAAATAAAATTGTTATAACCTAAAAATAAAGTTACAAATTAAGATGTCACAGTTAGAATAATTGCAATTATACATACATTAATTAATATTGAAAAATGTCAAGTAAAAATTAAATAATAATATAGTTAATTAGAATAAAATTAAAGTATATTAGGTACATAATTATGTTCAAAATAATATGAATTATATTTATAATACACATTGCTGATTAAAAAGTTTTGTCCATTAAAAAAACCATTATCGAATAATAACATTTGTCTATTAAGAAGGCCACTAATTTCTTTTTAAAGTTTTTAACTGTATCATTTTTCATTACATCGGGCAATTTATCGTAGGTATGTATAATATTCCAAATTATTAATGTTCCGTGTAATATATGTAAATAAGGATTAGTGCGATAAAAAGTGGTCCAGGAAAATGGTCAGAAAACAGGAAGTATTAATTACTTAATTACAAGTGTTCTAATAATGGCAACAAGTTCTCATCTATTTGATCTATTCATTTATGGCTGTTGTGTTCCTGACATATGTTTTATGTCAAAGGTTCAGACATAAAATATTAATATAAGTATTATACGTGTTCAGTTTTGAGAAAGATAGTATAAAGATGCAAATAATTTTTCAAAAATAACTCTTGTTTTGAAGAAATAGGGTCCAAAACCTCAAACCTAGGAATCCAAAATCAACACAGATACAGAAGATGTTGCAAGAAATACATAGTTGAACAAATACCTACAAGTCAATACAATGTACCAATAACTTTAGTCCTTCCTGTCATATTAATCCACAGACCTATCTACATACCGAGTAACAAGTGCCCGATGTACGCCGGTTCATTCACTACTGTATTAGTAATCGACGCACGCGCAGCTTGCCGTCGGCTTGAGTCGTCTATCTGTCACCCATCATCCATTGTGTGAAGCTGACTGTCTGGCCTGGATTATTGTAGGAATATTTACAAAGAAAACGTAAGTTAGACTGGGGGAAATGAATCAGATTGTAGCCTAGTTTAGTGATAGTAGAACTGCTTGTCATGGAGCTTGGTCAAGAAAATAAGTACTTCACTACCATTATTCTGGACCGAAGCAGTTATGATGTGTGCTGGTTTGAAAGGTGTGGGTTTTAGAAGAACAAAAAGAACAAGTTTTTAGCTCTCACCCTAGTTGACGGATGCATACACGGTGTAACAAGACCCTTCACCAAGCATTATGTACATCAAACTAAGTAACTTCACGCAAAAATTATTGCTGGGAAACGACTTTTTTTTGGGGGAAAAAATCACGTTTTACGGTAGGACTCAATGTAACGTAGTCAAAACATTTTGCTGATGGATGGATTGAATAGTACGGGGGTCGTGGATGTGTTTAAAGTAAAAATCTTACATTAAAAACATGTATTTCAAAAATACTTGTGAAAAAGTTGGAACTTTGACCCCCAATATCTCCGTTATAACTAAAAGGTTCCCAAATACGGTCTAGAACAAAACAAATATTGCAATGACGGGGAAATCAAGACAGTGCCTTTCGGCTTCGTTAAGGGTCTTGTTATATACCCTTTATAGGTACGTTGGCATCATCTTCCTCTTCATAATTTCGGAACTTATTTACGGATCCTACAGTGGGCACTGTGGGCAGTCATTTAATTGAAGCACGTTGAAATCTCATGAAATCAGCATGCTAGGATGATTAATTACAGTAGGTATTGTCATTAGGAGAAGACGCGTGCCTTTGCAATAGCTGTCATATTTGTACAGCGACTTTGACATGAGCTTATAAGTAGCTTAATATATCAAATCAGTATATTGTTGACTTTACTTAATTTCACTTTGTCTACGCCTAAGTGACATTCGAATAAAAAGTAATTCGAATAAGTAATCTCTATTGCTCTAAAATGCTGGTTGAAAGGATTAAACAGATAAAAGACTTGCTCTATTTTTTGTAGATAAAAAGTTATAAATACTAAAAAGTTTTAAAGCTAACTTTCAGTGTTTTCATTTTTCAGGTAAGGCGACCTGCAAGCGGTACCAAGTAACGGCAGGTATTTGTCATTACTTTATTTGAGCTCTTAAAACTAAATATTTAACTGAACTGAATTTATCTAATAAATTATATTGTGCACAATGTTTTGTACAGTTTTTCGTTACTGTGCGTTTACGGTTCTATTATTTTGTGTTTTAGAGCTTCGGCCAAAAGGCGAAGCTACAACAATGGTTAGAGAAAGCTAAATAATGTGACAATTGCTTTCAAAAAGATTCGTATTTCTATAATGACTTTCAACATAATTGACATAAACTTTACCGTAGCTTAAGTCAATTCAATTAAACCTACATCACTCATCAGTTTTTTTAGGACCAAAAGTTTTTAAAGTCGTTTGTTTGTCAAGTGGAAATTGGAAATCTTTTATATATTTCTTCTTTGAATTTAAGGTGGAAGCGCAAGGGTAGCTCGCGAAATCCAAATTTTCTTATGTTTTTTGCAAATTGCAGGTCTGTTTCAGGTTTAATGTTGATGAAAAATGAGTTGCGCTAGTAAGATGTATGTAGCTACAGAATCATAATCATTAAATTCATCAATACAACCCTCAAATTTCGTTTAACCCTATTCTGTAACAATTTCGTGAAAAAGTCAAACTTCAATGGGATTAAATGAACTTAGAGGGTTGTAATAATGATTTTAATGATTATAATTCTGTAGCTACATACGTGTTACTGGCGCGATTAATATTTTCATCAACAGACAACCTGAAACTAATCTGCAAATTGCAATAAACGTAAGAAAATTAAAATTTTGCGAGCTACCCTTGCGCTTCCACATTAAGTGTATCGGATCTTTCTAGGACAAAAACGCGCCATATTCGTACCTACTGTCTGACTTTCGGACTGTCCCTAATTAGCAAAAATAACACGAATACTAAGTACTTATAGCAAAGAAACATAAGTACATTATCCAAGTCATAATCCAAACTAGCGAAATCTAAATCTACATAGATGACGAGTCCAGTATCAACTCTACGTTCTAATACCTAAGGTGACACTAGCTGTTTGTCATTGGGAGGTGACATCGATATTATCGTTTCCCAACACTAGTTGCCTAGCAACGTGCCGCTATGTACATGCAAGGACGTGATTGTAGGCGAGACGTAGTGGAGGTAGTTCAGTAAGTCAATTGTGGAATTAAAGTGCGCTTGGAACAATAAAAAAGAAAAAGAATTATAATATTTTTATTGTTCACAAAAATTGTAATTGTAACATAAAAAAACTAACATAAAATATGTTGGATTTGACAGATACAAGCAAGCCTTTACATTAATTTAGATCCCCAACACACCATACGCACAAGTTGTTTTAAAGTGCTGCAAATCCCTTAAGATTCTAATAAGAATTTTTTCAGTCATTTGGTTGCTACTATGTGGGCATTTAGTTACTAAGATAAAGGAGCAAGTATTGTTTCTCGTTGTTGCCGAAAATTCATTAAAATCGTGTTATTTACATAGGTATTTTGTCGAGTTAGCCTTTTTTTTCTTTTTTTTTCCATGTTCCTTCATCGCCCTTTGTGTTCCGGGGCCACGGTATCTCATTCGAACAGTCCCGTAGCCCCGGCAGGCATCGGTCCTTGCGGACCCCTTCCTATTACTGACATCTCTTTGAGGCGCGCGTGGAACACGAACGCGCCGTCGACACGGCCTGTCGTCATAAGACGGACGGACGGCGAGCTAACCCATAGCTCACCGTCCACAGGCTCGCGCCTACGGTGGCCGGGGGCCACCACGTGTCCCTCGACGTCCGGTGCGTCTCCCGCGGCGGCTGGGACGTGAGGTTCTCTCCCTCTCAAGTTCCGCCGCCTCCTTCGCTAGCATGACTGCTTCGCATAAGGAGGCGACGGCGTCTCATTTCGTCTCGCTCCGGACCATGGATTGAACCAAGGCTGGACGCGAGATGTCACCGCCGCTGACCGCTGCTACGAAGACATGGCGGTGCTCCGCCCACGCGGGGCAGACCTCCACCGTGTGCTCCACTACGTCCTCCGGTCGATCCTCACAATGGTAACACTCGGGCGTTTCCTCCTGCCCGATCCGGTGCAGGTACCTCCCGAAACAACTGTGTCCGGTGAGGACCTGCATCAGGCGGAAGGTGAGGACGCCGTGGCGCCTCTCAAGCCACTCCTCAAAAAAGGGACTTATCGCCAGTATTGTGGCGTGCCCTGTGTCGAGTTAGCCTTGATTATAAACCAAGAATAGACAGATTCCTTCTGTTTAGTTTGTTTTAGATTTCAGTGAACTATTCGCCATTCCTAGTTGTATACACATGAAAATAAAACTGATATCATCATCTTTCTATCTTTTCCCACAATATGTTCGGATTGGCTTCCAGTCTAATAAAAATACCTAGAATTAAATTGAAGAAAGGACAATCGAGCTACTTTTAAGAGCTGTACAAACTTAGCCTACTTTCTCCAATGCACTATGTCTTGGCAACTTGGCGTGTGAATCAGTTTTGGTGAAAAAAAAAACTGTTGAAGTCGTCGCCAAATAGAATTGATGAGTTTCTTCAAATACGTTTTTGTACGGAGTCAATGGTTGTCAAAAGAAACAGCGCCCGCATTTAGAATGCAAATGACTTTATGTGAATAGCTAAGCGGAATATTTAGACGATTTTTAATTCTTTATACTTGCTTATATGGAGGTTAAGAAAACTGGGTTTGTTAAACTTGTTGTAGTTAAATGTATTGAAGTCTGAAACGTATTTTTTTGTGTCGTTTCTGTTTGTTGTAGTTACACGTATGTGTTGAAGATTGAAATGGATTTTATGTTTTGTATCGTGTGAATGGATGGTCGATAAAAATAAGCAAAATTTGGTAAACTTACATAGGTACAGACATAAACTCACGCGTTTTTCCCATGGGGGTAGGCAGAATTTTCAGAAAGCCACCTGCTATCAAACACCATGCATAAGCCATAATCAGCCTATAATGTTCCAACTGCTGGGACGCAGTCCTCCTCTCTAAGAGAGGTTTTTCGGTTCCAGGACGTGCCGGTGTCCTCACGATGTTTTCCTTCACCGTTTTGAGAGCAGTGGTGATGAAATAAATTACACAAAGTAAAGCGCCTGCCTGGGCTCAAACCCACCTGCCAGTCGTAAGTCTGGGCCGCCACCACTGGACTGCCACTGCTCTCTCCATAAAACACCTTGACTGATAATAAAAAGGGAGCTTTAGGGTTATTTATTTAGACACAACTAGACTCTTACAAATATTTAATTAATAATAATCACAATAAAACCGATAAATGTGTTTTTTTAAAATTAATCTTTGAACAAAGAAACACTTTTAATATGAGAGTTTTTATTATTGCAGACATATTTATTACATTATGCTGTACGAATGTTACGTGATATGGCCACAAACAATTTCAATTACGCAAGTAATAAATGGAATTCTAATATTCCTAGCCTAGTGAAAGTTGGAATGTTCCAAATATTTCGTTCCACTGAAGAAAATCGTAAAACGTAACATAGAATTCCTTTTTGTTTGAATTTATTGAAGTAATTATGTATCAAGAAATAACTAGCGACCTGCCTCTGCTTTGCCCGTTTTACGACTCGACAAAACATTTACATTATTCTATTAATTCCTCAAACACAAATACCTCCAGGCATAAATTCTCTAAATTATTGTGCACCCGCATCAAAATCAAAAAACAAAAAACTTTTTTGCAAAAAAATAAGAGACAAAACAAAAAAAAAAAAACATTTTCTTTTGTAAATCGTTTTTTTGGCAAAAACAAAATATATTTTACCTTTTTTAGTTGTGGTTCCTCACACAAATTCTTGTTAAGTATCATTTTTACAATTTAACTAGAAATTATTAGCATATCATCCACATAATAATATACGAAGGAGAAAACATGCATTGTAGAGAATAAATGCTGGTCTAATACATAACCACCTCCTTTTTTAGAAGTCGGTAAAAAACAGTGACACGGTAGCGCAGAGAGACAAAAAAACTGACTTTAATCGTTTTATATTATGTATTTAGAATTCCTATAAATGGCGGAAACAAGGCTTTATCTACGCAGTTCTAAACACCAATGGAAAATATGCTATGAAAAGAGATCTAGTCACACGTTTTAGGTAATCAGTCGGTAACTGGTACGGCTACGGATAGTAGTTCGTCGGCATAGCTTGTATAGTAAAACCCTATTTAGTAGGTGAGCCTGCCAAAAGAATCTAGTCCATAGTAAATCTTTGCCTTAAAAGAAAATATTTTTGTAAGAAAAGTTGGAGTTATTTATTGGAATGACCTGAGAATGGTTTATCTTTATACATAGTTGAAAGGGTGAGGAAAATCTTTTTGCAGAGTAGTGAATGTCATTCACATTTTAAAGCATTGTGCGTTCTGGTGATCTTGGGACCAGATCGTGGCCGGTATTCGCAAACTCATAACACGTAACAGGGTATTTAGTATTGCCTCTACTATACCTACCTCATTTTCTTACTGCTTACGCCCCAATTCGTCCACCGACCGAAAAAAGTAGAAAAATCGTGCATTAACGGTTAGCCATGTGTACTATTATCATGAGCTTAGCCAGAAATTCCTTCGCTGTTGGAGATAGGTCTACCTCAGAGGGTTACCCCTAAGCATCACGCGTCAGGATTTGTTCTGAACTGCCAGTACCTATCTGGATTTCTGCGACCTTTACACTTGACATTGTCCATCTCGTGAACTACGTTCTTCGACAAATATTGTAATCACTTTTCACTATATTGTAATATATTCCATGGTATTATAAAATGCAAGCATATGAGAAACCTTATGTACCTAATGTAACTCGAGGGGGTTGGCGTTGTAAGCCGAAATACAGGTTCCTTCTAGTTCGGCTCCAGATGCTAACCTACTTTATAAGTAAGAAATAAAAAATAAAATATGTGGAGCCGTGACTCAGCCAGAAGGCGTCGCGGCAGACCTCGTAGAAGATGGCGGGACGAGCTAGACAAAACCAATGGTCCAAGTTGTCTCTGCATCAGAAGAACTGAAAGTTTCAGGAAGAAACCTTTGCCCAGTAGTGGGATGACGTAGACTGTCAGTAACAGTACTTTCATTCACCACTCCTTTTTCCTATATAACCGTAAAATCCATCAACACCAAAAACCCTGTAAATTCCGCCTACCATACACAGTCATACAAAATCACTTAAAACCTAATTAAGCCCATACAACAGCGACCTTGTCAGTTCCATTCATACACACAATTGACCGGACAGACTATGGGAATATGGCCCCGTCAAACACAATACACCATCGGACGTAAGCCAGTTGCAACATGAATATTCAGAGGGACATACCGGCGTAACTTCGCGCTCTTTTGTGGTTGGTGGTGCGCAGAATTCCAAATGGATTAGACGTGGATAAGTTAGGGATCTCTCCATTTCTAAATATAGTAGTCGTAAAAGCTCTTTGTGTAGAAAGTCCTCCAGAAAAATACGATTATCATACACATTACGATTCTTTAACTTATTGGTTTGAATGCCAGAGTAATACACGATACACTAATCTACATGGTCTTCATGTGACTTGACCAATGAATATCTAGACTTTAAAAGGGACAGTGACCTCTGAGTTTGTTTCGGCTGTTTCTTCTCAGATAGCAGATGCAGATACCCTAATATTCGGCGGCAACTTACTATTAGCATCAGCAGATACATAGTCACCACCTGTGGGACCCGCCAGTCTCGACAGACTATACAAATTAAATAATTTATAATTAGAACAGCATTAAGAAATACCCAATTAACCTAGTTAAGTAGGAGCAATTTAACCGATCATACCTTTATCACTTATTTTATAGCACAACGAACTATATAACCGATCATAACTATGTATATACTTCTATACTAATATTATAAAGAGGTAAAATTGTAAGTTTGTATGTAGGGGGTAATCTCTGGATCTACTGAACCGATTTTGAAAATTATTTCTCTAATAGGAAGCTACATTATTCCCGAGTGCCATAGGGTATATCTACAACGTGCCCGTGGGATAATTTCCGACAAAAACGCGAGAGAAGCCGCGGGCAACAGCTATCAGTTATAACTTACTAGTTATGTCATTTATTTCGACATTAACACTATACTATCGATTTGATTAGACAGATTTTATGAACCAACTATATTAACTCAAGATTTGAATTCACGGATCATAAAGTAGATATCACTATTGGCCCATTGTTTTAGTGTGAAACATCACGTTTGTGTTTTAAATAGATAGGTAGAGTTGTAGATAATATCGCAGATGAAGTCAATGATACGATTGGTTTGATGAATAGCAAAAGTAAATGGAATTAAAATATTCCATTGCCACTTTTTTGTTTTTTGTTCGTTGTTTTAATGCTGTTCTAATTTCGTTGCGTTTTTAATTATAGTTTTATTAATACTATAATTTGCTTTTGCTTTTATTTACTATAATTTTGTTGTACCTACTGTAAATGTAACCATATTTTTGTTTAATATTTTGTCCTGTGCGGGTAATAAATACATTTTCTTTTTTCTTTCTTTCTTTGTTCATTGAAAAAAAATGTTAAGTAGTAAAATCTAACATGCGTATCTGTAAAATGAAGCTGAAAGAACCTCACAGTCAGTACCTACTTACATTTCCACCACCATGGTCGCTATAGATGAGCATTTGAAGTCCAAAAATCGTCGGTCAACGGAAAATAATCATCTCAATACACTTAGTAAACTCAAACACAAAGCATTTATTTCAATTACAGCCACTTTTGAATTGTCTAGGAGTCGATCAGCCAGATAACTGAAACGAGTTGCCAATTCCAAAGAAATAACAAGTTTGTATTGGATGATTTCGTTTTCATAATTCTTTAATCATTTCGTTGTTTGAAACTCCATAA
This sequence comes from Eugnorisma glareosa, assembly GCA_947578425.1. Classification (NCBI taxonomy): domain Eukaryota; kingdom Metazoa; phylum Arthropoda; class Insecta; order Lepidoptera; family Noctuidae; genus Eugnorisma; species Eugnorisma glareosa. The sequence goes on along the minus strand of OX387960.1, from coordinate 7,322,251 downwards.
AGATATTATGTTGTGATGTGTGTTCCGCTTTAGCAGAATCATAATCATCATCATTTCAGCCGAAAGACGTCCACTGCTGGACATAGGCCTCCCCCGATTGTCGCGACATTGATCAGTCTCGTGCGTGTCGCAGTGGATCCCCGCAACCTTCACCTGGACATCGGCCCACAAAGTGGGAGGCCTTCCAACGCAACGTCTTCCGGTTCGCGGTCGCCACTCCAGAACTTTTCAGCCCCATCGGCCATCCATAACCATAATGGAATCATAATGGGATAATGATATATCACACACAGCCATATTTTATCCTGTTATGATTCAGAGGTGTCTGTGAGTAATAGAGAAATATGGAAGAAGAAGACATACTGCACCGACCCCAAATAAATTGGGATAAGGGCGATAATGATGATGATCTTTTTATGATTTTGCAGCGCCTATTTTAGGCCCCCTGATCATCCATCAACCAATCCTAATATTTCAATAACCTCAAAATCTTTAACACCCGGAATTCAATTTGTGTGTCCTAAAAGCACAACAACCTATGGCTATTGTCTGTTAAATGGGAGCTTATAACTCACACGTAGTTTCACTTTTGATTTCTTAGTACCATTAATTAGCGAGCGTTAAGTTGGTAGACACTTCAATAGTGGCTATGAGACAGGAGAAACTGGGAATGCTGTGTTCTTTAGCGTTTGTTTTGTTATAAAGATGGTGTTTAATTTGTGTGTCGTGTTTTTGGTTGGGCTGAATAATTGCTTTCTTGAAGAGGCTTTTACTGTGGGGTCAATTATACCCAATAATAATTAGGGCAGGACGAGCTCGCGGCTAAATAATAAAATCCGCTTGGGTCCATTTTCAGGTTAAGCTGTGTTTTCCTAGGTTGGTCTGTGTGACCACCCATTACATACCGAGTATTAGAGACGAGAGGCGGTCATAGATACATATGTAACTCCGAGTTTCCTCCGTGCCTCGGAAAGCACATTTAGCCGTTGGTCCTGGCTGTGGATTGTAGATCTTTGACAGTCGTTAAGTAGTTAGTGGCTCAAAAGTCTGACAACCAGTCTTACGAAGGAGTATCGTATTGCTCAGTACTAACTGGGTTCTGGAGGTCAGATAGGCAGTGTCCATGTAAAATACACATTCAGCTGCATCCGGTTATACTGGAAGCCGACCCCAAAATAATTGGGAAAAGGCTAGGCAGATGATGATTACAAGAATTAGGACAGGTAAACGACCGTACCACGAACTGCTCTGAGTAGGTTAGGAACCTTAATTGTGTGAGTCCTAGTCGCTCTTGGCCCTTTTATTTCTTTTGTGGTACAAAAGTCTAAAATTGAAATCATTGAACGTGATATTTGCTTTTGCGTTGTAAGGAAAAAGCCGTTTTTCTTAAAGAATCAGCTCCGCTAAACGCTTTCAAATTGTTTCGTATATTTCTCCAACAAAATTAACATAACATAATTTTATCGTAGTTCATGTCAATCCAAGAGATTTCTAACTTTTTCAACATCGTTTTCGCTGTTAAGATCTCAATTTGTCTAGACCCCTCAGGTCTATAAATTGCAGAACCCTGCTGGGTTTAGAATATATAATTTTATCCTAGTTATGATGTAATCCTCGATTCATCTTGCTTTTGCCTTCCGCATATTATATTCTAACTCAGAAATACCTTCTAATGTCGTCACTTGTACCTCGCTAGACCATGCTATTTTTACTAGTAACTCAAGGAGTAGTTTCGACTCAATTACTGCCATTATAATTCATTTCATTTTTGTTGACCGTTACCAAGTTAAATACTAGTTGAGGTTTATGAGTAGCAGGAATACTGCGGCAAACTTGTGACTATGCCAACAAATCCAATTTACCTGATGTAATTTTATTATTTTAATGAAGTCTTCCTTTCGCAGTTATTGCTGGGAATATGATACATAATCACTGGGAAGATTGTGAGCATGTGATTAAAACGGCATTGAATATTTATATAAATAATATATATAACAGTTAGAGCCGGTAAAAGAAATTATTGCAGGAAAGTTATGGAAATCCAATAAATTGGATTTGTTTTATTTCCTCACACGCAATGTATACAAGAACGAAGGATGTAGGTTCGTTAAAAAAATCTAAAAAATAAAACAGATGGCGCTGTCAACAAAAAAATAAAATTACCATGGTATAGTTTAGAGTTTTCGTTCCAGGCCTAATTTTGGAATATTTGAAAAAAAAACATTGAAAATAAGCCTGTAAAAACCAAAGTTATAAATACAAGAACTCATCACATTATTCAAGGTTCAAATTACGAATATTATGCATTATTTTCTTACATAGTTATAATAAATGCATTTGTTGCGTTGTTGTTAGGAATGGTAGGGTAGGCTAGGCCTAATTGCCTCTATGGATGGCACACCCCTGCCTATCTGACCATCACAGCCTAGTTAGTAATACCAAAAGTCCACAATAATTACAGCAAACTCAAATATTTACTTTCAAGTTCCGAGAAATATTAATCATGTCCACTCTATTTTTATCCATTTACTCATTCATCTTCTAGCCCCAATTACACATTTCCCACTACAAACATAATTAAATCAACTAGACAAGTAAGACCCGTATTCATTGTTAAAAACGTTGTTGTTTCAAATAATTCTTCGTATGGTGTTACTAATTATTCCGATACCATCTACATATATGTGTTCGCACCTTTACGTGAAAGCTTCGTGAGAACAATCTATTGTTTTACATACGTATTATGTGCTATAGGTATTAATATATTCGTGTACGAAAATTTGTAGTTTGAGTTTGTGTGACTCAGGAGATGTGAGTCAGAAATTATTCAATTTGCATCTCAATAAGCAACTGATTGTTTTATTGTACTTTTTCCAAGTTGAATTTCACTAAGAGGGAAACCAAGGAATGATTACAATCTGATGATTGTAATCATTCCTTGGTTTCCCTCTAAGCATAAGTTGAATCAGCCTATAACGTTCCCTCTGCTGGGACAAAGGCTCCTTCTTCCTGGTCTTTGAATATTTGGCTCCAGGACGTGCCGGTTTCCTCACGATTCTCCTTCATCGTTTTGAGAGAAGTGGTGGCCCAAAATAGCTCCCTGTGGTACACCATACATGCTGAAGCCTTGTTCTAGAATTTTCCAACCAATTGAACATAAAATACACTTACTCACACATTTCAATACCGTATCTTCCCTTTCATCGTCATGAAAACACAATTATAACGCGAACATTCACTAAATCACTCATAATTATAACAAGAGCACGATCAAACGCAATAGTTAGACTTCGTCCAGAGGGTACATGCTTGGTGACTAGAGCGGTATTCGGCGCGATAGCGGACGCGGTGGTGGACACAATATTTGACTGACTACAGTACATCGTGAGCTGCTGTATAGAGCAGTATAGGGTACCAGCGTACTAACAACAAAGCGTTGTCGTGGGAATACACGATCGTTGCGTCACCTGTTCCGAAAAGCAAGAGACAAAGTCAAATAACCAAAGTCGCCAAGACTACGCGTTCTTGTTCGCTGAACAAAATGAACGTGACGGTTAGGATGCGATGTGATAGATGTTCTTCCACAGGGTAATACATAGACGATAGCTCGCTAACATTCTCTTAACAAATCAAACAGTCTTTTAACAAATGTTTTGCCCCTGATTGTCATCACGGGATCTTTATTCTTATTGAAATATGGTTGCAGTTGGGTTGATGTTATCAGTGCTGTGGTAACATAACTGTGAAAGGACTGTAAATAGCTCACTCAGTCATGCGGTACGCGTCCACCGTCACTATGAAGTAAAGAAAAACGGGGCGGTTTCATGACTGATATCATGTGCCCGCTTCAGCACCCGCGCAAACTCTTCACTCTCAATGCCGCCTTAGTACGTTTCCCGATGAACGAACACAATTTTACTCTATCACGAATCTGGTTACTTCATTTAGTATCATGGCGTGGCGTGCTGACATGGCTCGCAATTAACTGGATTTTCTTACACCGGAGTGTAAATTTTGTTGAAATGATATTTGAAGACATGTTTAAAGAGTAACCTCCTTCAGTCTATGACTTTACTTCTCTTTTTATATATTTTGGGCACTGTGCGATCAGGGATTGAGTGGTAAAAAAATTGGGCATTGGCTTGGTGAAAAGGGACCCTGCTCGTGTTTCTCAGTAGTTACTGGCTGATTATAATACTTATGCTAAGTAAAATGGAGCCAGGAAAACTTTTGCACTTATTTGATTGAAAATTCCTCAAGAAGATCAGAAACCGAAACACATTTACAAATTAAGGTTAAATAACCAGGTCTTCACAAGATCAGATATCTAAAAATAAATAGTTTCCTTTTAAACACACTTATGTACAACGTGACACAATGTTTCGGATATGCTTGCAACGTACGCCGAAAAATTTGTCGTTTTCTTGTAATTAATATTCAAAAGGTGCACTCTTTCGCTCATAGCTGAATACTTATTCAGTGATTTATTTGTGATTTTATTCGTGTTCAATATTTATTAGCAATTTAGAGTACGTTATACAGACATATATACAAGTCGTAAAACAATGCGACTTGTCGTTTTAAGCATGAGATTTTGCATTTTTTTTTTGCTTGTGGTATAATATAGCTCAATAATTTTATATATCCTTGTAGTTTATATATAGGTACACCTACCACTGTTTGTCTCTGCATCACCCAAAGGTTGACTGGTAGAAAATGCCTATGGCCATTAAATCCGCCTCTGTACTTTGTGCTTGAAGTGTTCGAAGTGTTAAATAAATAAATAAATAATGTAGTGGACTGCCTCGTTGGTCGAGTGGTCGCTAGCGCGACTGCTAAGCATGAGGACCTGGGTTCGATTACCGGGTCGGGCAAAGTATTTTTGGGTTTTTCCATCAGAAATTTTTCATTCGCAGCCACGGAGTCCGAATTTATGCCCGGTTGATGGCAATAGTCTCACCCTCTATTACAATAACTGGCGAAATGTGGGTGTACTATTAGGTACACCATTATTTTATTTTTATTTTTTTCGGATGGTAAATAATCAAATAACGCCTCCCGCTCTGGGTGAAGCAGGAGGGAGTGTCAGACTTTTACTGACTAAAACCTATCCATGTTCTTTCCTTTGCCCGTTGTGTTCCAGAGCCGCGGTATCTCTTTCGAACAGTCCCGCAACCCTGGCAGGCATCGGTCCTTTCGGACCCCTTCCTGTTTGCTGACTCTCTTTGAGGCGCGCTTGGAACACGAACGCGCCGTCGACACAGCCTGTCGTCATAAGACGGACGGACGGCGAGCTAGCCCACAGCTCCACAGGCCCGCGCCTACGGTAGCCGGGGGCCGTCACGTGGCCCCCGACGCCCGGTGCGTCTCCCGCGGCGGCTGGGACGTGAGGTTCTCTCCCTCTCACGTTCCGCCACCTCCTTCGCTAGCATGACTGCTTCGCAGAAGGAGGTGACATTCCGTCTCGCTCCGGATCATGGATTGAACCAAGGCCGGACGCGAGAGGTCGCCGCCGCCGATCGCCGATTAGGTACACCCTTGCCTAACCTTTCATGGATTACAGGCGTGATGTTATGTTTAAAATAGTAAAGTACGGCCGTAATAAAATAGCAGTAATGGCCACCGGGCCATTGTTTGTACCGAAAAAAAAAACGCGATTTACGGATTTAGTTATTTATTTATTTAGGTTAGCCAACAATTGTTTACACGTTACATACAATTTATAAGTACACAATATACATTTATAAGTGCAACAATTACTTATAGGCTAACACCACATGCACTATTATATTACATTGTACATTTTCATCTAGTATTGCAATTAATTGTTATACTTAGGTATGTTCGAACTCAGCCGGGCAGATTAACTTTTTTTTTTGTTGCCTTTACTGTCTCACTGATGGGGCCTGGGCAAGGGCCTCCCCCAATTCCTTCCATGTGTTCTTTTCGCGTGCCTCCTCGAACCAGCCCTCGCGGTACGCGTCCAGATCGTCTCGCCACCTCTTTCTGGGCCGGTTTCGACGGTGCCGTTCGTCTTCCGGCAACCATCGTGTGGAGACTTGTCCTGCGGTCATCGTGCATGCGGCTGATGTGACCCACTTAATTCCATAATTAGCCGGGCAGTTTACATTCTGATAATATTTAATCCTATAGATATGCGAGCAATGTTGCTCGCATAGCCGGTGAACAAAATCGTCATGAGGGGAAAAAAAGACATGTCTTTAAATCGAAAATTTCGAAGGCATGTCGCATTCATCAATGGGATACGTGTGGTAGATGACGGCCCACTTTCTTTCATAGAGCCTGTGTGTCAGATATGAGAACGTTGTAAGCTGATTATGCTTTTGGTCTCGGCCCTCTGGTTTCATTTATTTCCATTTTTTCCCACGGCTTCGCTTGTGTTTATTTAGAATTTGACAATCAATTCGGGTTGTACTCTGCTTATGATAATATAATTCAATCATGATTGGAAAGACACGTGGCGCCATCTATATCATAAGAACGTCATTGTTGTATCCCTCGGGAACAGTACTTTTTTCGGGATTAAAGGTACCCTATGTCCGTTTCTGCACATCTGGCACCATGTATGCAAAATTTCAGGATGATCGGTTCAGTGGTTTAGGCGTGAAAAGGTAGCAAACAAACTATCGCAGTTATAATATTTAGTTAGGATTTGGTGTGTACCATTCGTTTCTGTAGGATTTTGAGCAAAGAAAGAATAATATTTAAGAATATTAGTTTTATTAAAATAAATCTCAGAGACACGTTGTGAAAGTTATATTTGACAAGAAGAAAAGAAGCGCCACCAAGTGGCAAAGGGACTTAACTAACTTGCGTTCTATTTTCAATAGTTCGGTGTGAGCGACAGCCTAACATTTCATAGTTCACATTACAGTAAGGCTCACACAATTACAATATTCAGTGTGAAGTCCGCTGCGTCTGCGCAACACGAAGCTAATATTCAAATGATTTGTGGCTTAGAAAGTCGGCCATTATATATTAACGCAATTTTCTATTAATTGGTAAATACCGGGTAATATATGTTGACGTTGTAAGTACTGAGTGACCGTAAAATTTTAATTGTCTATTTGCCTTTCACAATCTGTGAGTATCAAAATAATAATACCAGCTAGTTACTGTCCCATTGCTGGGCAAAGGCAGAGGCCTTTGCCGTCGGCCTTTGTCGTTTTGCATCTTGAGCAAACGTTGTGATCAATGCTCGTGCCTTCTCTGTTTAAGAAGAGTCTTATTAGAAAGAGTCTTATCATTGATCATCACGCTTGCTCAAGATGGGTTGGTGATTTCAGGCTTATATTAATTAAAAGTCCAGGTTTCCTCACGATGTTTTCCTTCACCGATGTCTGTGTTGTCTAAAATAAACAAAGTGTCATTGGTACTTGCCCGGATTTGAACCCATAACCTTATGCATCAGAGGCGAGGCCTTAACTTCTGGGCCATCACGACATCGTAGCTAATTTGCTAATAGTTACTTACTTTTCTTTATCTGTATTTAAAAAGGTTTTGTCTTATACATAGTAGGTATTCAAATATGATCACCATTTTTCCAGCATCGATGTTTTTGAAACTTGAAACGAAATTGAAGCATGATCTACTGTTGCCTAAATACACACTCATTCTCTCCCACATTCGATCATTGTTAGCACTACACTACACACATCAGGTTGGCCTGATTCAGCGCAAAATGCTTAAAATAATGTTTACTTTTTCCGCCCGGCTGTGTGAATATTTTTTACACAATAAACAAATAATTTGACAAACCAACTACTCAATCCATTTTACCAACCACGCATTCGTGAACGTAATTCTAAATATCCAGACCATCACAATCAAAACGCGCACATTACACAGTTCGCACATAGTTCACAGTGATAGATGGACGATGTGCACGCGCATGCTTGTGCGACGAAGCGTTAGGGTTACGTCATCGGTGACGGCTGCGCGGGAGTCGCGCTTTGAGCGTGAAAGCGATCATGAAGGCGGAATTTATAATATTACAATAATGACCATTGGAATAATGAATTACTCTGATAACGTTTTATAAAGTTTGAGTCGATTTTAATAACAGATAATTATTAATTATAATGTTGTAGCAGTTATAGTCAAGTGATGTGACCGCCAGACTGCTAAGTCATATACTATAGGTCTCAAGTTCGAACCCAAGAAACACCTCCGATTTTTCGGAATCATGTGCGTATTGTATAATTATCACTTTCTTCGGTGAAGGAAAACATAGTGAGGAAACCAGCGTGCATGAGAGATATTTCTCGACGGCATGTAAAGCCAAGTAAGAGGCCCAGGGGCGGCATGAAACCTCTGACACCGTGTGAGGCACTAACTACGCGATAAAGAAGAAGAACTTTTAATGCATTAAAAAATTTAGGAAAAACGGAAGAACATTTTAAAGAGGTATAATATTAACTGGATCTGGGGACCGAGCACGAAAACGTAAAGTAAATTAGAATCGTTCTATATGGAGTTCGGGAAAAAACATTTAAAACCTAGACGTACTTCAATGAAAAGTAGTTGACTGCAACAACGCAGTCACCACGCTAGTAACAGGTTGTCAAGCAATCCACGGTAATTATTTCCGACAGGCGAGTTTTATTGAGATAAACTGATCTGGTTTGATACTTGATGAAGATAGTTAACTGTGGTTTGTCACCGTAATAGTAGTGTAAGTACAGACCCAATCAACCATGAACCTAATGCTTTAGCGATAAAGTTGATTATCTATTTAAGAAATTTAACAGATTGTAGTAGCTTGATGTGCTGGCCTCTGTATAATGATGAATCATCATCATCATCGTTTCAGCCGAAAGACGTCCATCACTGCTGGACATAGGCTTCTCCCAAGTGTCCCCACATTGACCGATCTCATGCGACTCGCATCCAGCGGATCACCGCAACCTTCACCAGGTCATCGGTACATCTAGTGGGAGGCCTTCCAACGCAATGTCTTCCCATCCGCCACTCCAGAACTTTTTGGTGAATGGTGAATGGCGAATGCTTGAATCAAATTTTTGTCGGCTAATTTATACTTCATCTCCACCTTTTTTTTTTTTTTTTTTTTTGTTTTCGGGTGGAAACCTTCAAAAGGCGGCCGGTCTTTGGGGATAAGACCGGGGAGTGTGGGATTTTTACCGCACTAAAACCACCCCGGTGGTCACCATCTGCACATGAGAGGAGGCACCGTTTCCTCTTAAAAGACCTGTCCGGAGCCCCCTTTGTACAACGCCTGAAAAGGCACATCCCTGGGGCGACTATACAGAAGTCTCCCCTGAGCCTCGCTGTGCAAGTGTGCACGACAGCACGTGACCACTGTGCTGCCGGTCATCTCTAAGGTCACTCGGTGAGCGCACTTTTTATTTTACATGAAACGACTGCCTATCTGACCTCCACTAACCAGTTAGTACTGGGTAATACGATACCTTGGTAAGACTGGTTATCCTCTGGCCACGACTACCTGCTAATTTGTACAGTGACAAAAAATTTACCTATGAATATGATTGACTAGGTGGTTGAATAAAGATAGGTTTGAGAGACCAGGAAAAAATGGTGTGCTGTTCTGTGGACACAGAAGAAGGCTGTAGCCTTCTTCTGTGTCCACAGAACAGCACACCATTTTTTTCCATTACCACCACCATTAATACCATTTTTTCTGAGTGTACTCAGCATTGGGTGTAAGGAAAGAAGATATAGAGAAGGCAGCTAGTACCTAGAAGCTTTACTCCAGCGATTGATCAGGTATTGTTCTGTAATTTACCAAATTAACCAAAAAAACGTTCTAGCACATCATCATCATCATATGGCGAGCATAGAGCAGACATTGGGAATATTGCCTTAAAAAAAATTGATCCCGAACATTTTTGATTTTGACTCACGAATGCTACCTGGTGGCCTTGACGTCTTAAAGCAGGAGTAATTCCAGTGTGGGAAAGAGATGTCGCTAGATGACCTGTACAGCTCTGTTTCTTTCCCACACTGAAATAACTCTTGCTTTAAGACGTCATAGCCCCTGACAAGCGGGCGTATGTCAATAGACATAACGATTTGTTAATAAATAGTCACAAGTATTCCGTCTATCGCTCGTAAATATCTGAATGTCTTCGGTTTTCAGCCTAACCTGATGCAGCTCAAGATCTGAATTACTAACACGAAAAAGCATTGCTAAATAAATTACATTCCAAAAATTTGCATTACACATAATATACTCCAAAAACACTCAAATTACAAAGCGATAAACTAAACACAATAAGTACCGATTTATATTCGGAGACCGATCTTCAAAAATCTCAAGGCCACCTTTTCCGAGAAGGTCGGCTGAGAAGGAATACCATTGATCAGAGGCATGGGAACGTGGACTCATTTAAATATTCATACTGTTACAAGAATTGGTGTAGGCAGGAGCGGGGGAGGACAGGATGTCGAAAATATTGAATAAGGATTAGTTATTGGGACTTAGAATTTACTTATAGTATTTATTATGAATTATACCAGCGCTGTGACTTTTTTTTTTAATTTACAGCACCATGCTGAGATAGGGCCTTTTGGCCTCGCTCAGGTCCTATTTCACTTGTTTTTTTTTTCTAAAATGTTTACTTTTTATATAATTTTGTTTTAATGTTATGTCAACCATTTTTGTATTGTCCTGTGTGAGTCTAATAAACACTTTTTCTTTCTTTCTTCTTTCTCTATTATATTACTAAAATAGTAGGTACGCCTTATGTCCGCCGAATATTAGTAAAAAGCTCACACACACACACACGCCGGAGCCTCAATGAATGCCTAATGTTATTTACGCATTAGTTTATAAATCCCACAACATCACGCCTTGTAATCCCCGATGGGTTAGACAGAGGTGTACCTCACAAGTACACCCAAATTTCTCGACTTATGTTTAAGTCCCATGTAATAGGGGGCGTGCCTATTGCCATCAACCGGGCACAAATCCAGACTCCGTGGCGGCTACTGAGAAATTTCCTGATGAAAAAACCCAATAGCACTTTGCCCGGCTTGGGAATCGAACCCAGGTCCTCATGCTCAGCAGTTGCGCTTGTGACCACTAGACCAAAGAGGCAGTCAATTTATAAGTCCCGATGATATTAATATATATTAATATTATAAATAGATAAAGTTTGTGAGGTTGTAGGGGGTAATCTCTGGATTTACTGAACCGATTTTGAAAATTCTATCACTAATAGGAAGCTACATTATCACCGAGTATCATAAGCTATGTGCTCGTGGGATAATTTCCGATCAAAACGCGAGCGAAGCCGCGGGCAACAGAGAGTTTAATATACCTATTGACAAAGAGTAACAATCACGGAAAATGTATCCAAAGTTATACAAATATGGAAATCAACTTTTATTAAAATTGTTTTTTTTTTATCTCTACAAAGTAATGGAGAATGTATAGAGGAAAATGTTGAGTATGAATGTAGACGGCTATAAGAGTAGAGGAAGATCAAAGAAACGGTGGATGGACTGTGTGAAGGATGATATGGCTAGAAAGGAAGTGACTACTGAGATGACGAGTAATAGAGAAGTATGGAAGAAGAAGACATGCTGCGCCGACCACAAATAAGTTAGCATAAGGGCAGGAGAATGATCTCTGCAAAGTAAGACACATACAGAAGATTAGAAAAACAACTTCACACTAGAACATAGAAACTACAATGGACTAATGTATAATGAGAAAACAATTAAAGATATTGATCGGCAGAAAATTCCCCACCAACAAATTAACTAAGTTGGTCAATGAATTCCAAAGGTTCTATTTCGAAAAAAGTCAACCATGAAATCGATAAGACAATGCCCGATGACTTACGTAATTATTTCTTCGAATCGAAGCGTTTAAAGGGCGGAACTCCGGTAGGCATTTTTACTATCATTGAATCATGGAGGTCAACCCGACCATGTGCCCAGCACCCGTCAGGGGTCCTACAGTCGTGTGCTGGCCATGCCAAATCCAATATAACACGTACATACATGAACCTACGCCTTTTTCCATGGGGGTAGGCAGAAACCATGGAACGCCACCTGCTACGCTCCTTACATATTCCTTTTGCCTCGTCCACGTTCATACATCTGGTCATACATGACTGCGTCTGGGCATGCGACTGTTGCGAGCACTATGCACCTAACCTTTCTGAAGAACCTCACCAATCCAACCAATAAAGTCTGTGTATATCCTTCCAGGCTCCCGGCGTTGCCACTCAAATCTGCCTATTATTGCTCTTGAAAATACCTTTGTAAAGAACGATTTATCTGCTCATAAACACCCACCCGCAATAACTTCAATTTATCCGTGATCACGGTGCCTGCAACAGCGCCGAAATATCGGGAACTCAAAACAAATACTTAGTGAATAAATGGTAAAAATACCGTTTTCAGTGTCAATGATAATGTAAGACCATGTGAGTTTAAAAAGGTATACATACATAATGTTACGGTACAGGAGAATGCTCCCGGTGAGGTAACGCCGTAAAAATTGCTTTACTTCGGTTTTGTAGTTCAACAAATACCGCCGCATCGAATGTGACATCCGATCATGTTTAGAGCACCCCTGATGAATAACACCCCAATTACAGCATTTAGGTCAAAATATCAAAGAGTTCCCAAAACAAAAAAAAACCATCAAGATATGTATCAAATACCCATAACGCCAGTACCTACTGAACAGAAATAACTATAATCGCTAAATAATGTACAGAACCAATCTAGTAGTATTATTGTCCTTGTAATATTAACTAGTGTTTACCCGACGGGTTTCATCCGATCAATACTGTTAATGGGACTGTAATAATGGACGACAAGGCTTAGTGGTTGAGCTTTATTTTTAATTATTTGCTTCTGACAACAGTCCTGATGATGGTAACGTAAAACAATATTATAAAGAGTGTAACAAGACCCTTAACGAAGCTAAACGAACTTGTTCTCCCCGTCATTGCGATTTTTTTAGTTCTAGACCATACCTGGGAATCTTCTAGTTACGGAGATATTGGGGGTCAAAGTTCCAACTTTTTCACAAGTTTTTTACTAAATACCTGTTTTTAACGTAAGATTTTTACTGTAAACACCTCCACAACCCCCGTACTATTCAATCCATCTATCACCACAATGTTTTGAGTGCGTTACATTGAGTTCTAGCGTAAAACGTGTTTTTCCACCCAAAAACAAAGGTCGTTTCCCAGCAATAATTTTTGCGTAAAGTTACCTAGTTTGATGTACAGAATGCTTGGTGGACGGCTTCGTCAAGGGTCTTGTTACACCCTGTATAATAGAGCACTGCTCAAATGGGATTGAGCAGATCACGTGAGCCGCATGCATAACGACCGCCTGGGTAAAGTTCTCAACACGATGGGTTCCTGAGGATGGATGGCACCGTCGGCCTAGAAAGAATCTTGGTCGAGGTAGCGCAGGAGAAGAGTACCTGGAAGGATGGGGAGACCTTTGCCTAACACAGGGACATACCAGGCTTATAAACAAAATGCGCACACACTGAAATCGGGAGTGACTACTATAGCTAGGAAATGAAGCAGCTCATGGCTAAAATAGCCTCTTGGGTTTACTATAGGTTCTAGCTAGCTAGTAAAATATATTATCTATCTAACATCACAACTGCTAACTTCCGTAATTCACACACGATTAGTGATAGACAGGTAAAAGATAAATTTTGTAGTATAAATCTTTAAATTAACTGGTGGGAACAATGTCCCGCTTATGTCAAGCTACTAGTCGATACCCGTACCCAATGCAAGTATAATGAGTTCATTGCAAACATACATTATACGCTTTATTACAAGATTCAACTGAATCGAGAGATTCAATCAAATACTCGTAGTAGTAGATTCTGCCAGGAATTATTATAAGATTCAGATTATATTCATTTGAAATCCTGTTTGGAGGCGATACCCTTTTCTCTCTTAAACTATTCTTTGAGCACATCTTCGTCAGGTTTGACAATGCATTTTCAAACCACAAAAATATACAAAATGCAGTTCAGAATATTTTCACAATAGAATAATTTCAGTGATATTTTCACGTTTCGACTTAGACTAGAGCCTCGTTTCGGAGCAACGTAGGAACTGCAATAAATAGTCCGTATTTATCGATTTTGGCAGTATTCTCAAAATTATCATATTTGTGTAATTCCCGAAGGGTTCGACAGAGGTGTACCCATTAGTACACCTGCATTTCGCTAGATATTTTTAAGTCCTATGTAATAAGGAGCGGCCCTATTGCCATCAACCGGACTCAAATCCAGACCACGTGTTTACTGAGAAATTCCTGATGAAAAACCCAATAACGCTTTGCCCGACCTAGGAATCGAACCCAGAAACTCATGCGCAGCAGCTGCGCTTGCGACCACTAGACCAACGAGGCTTAAAGAAAATATAAAACATAGCTTTAAAATAAATGAGGACTAATCGAGAGTCCTATCAAATTTTCCCACAAAATCACCCATTTAGATTTAACAGCTTATTACTATGAATCCAGAAACCAATCATTACATTACATAACTGAGAATTACTACTCAACTAAACAATATTTTCATAATTTCCGTTTTACGATGCGTTGTGTTCGCTGTCATCGAAGTAAGTGCAATTTTCACAAAGTCGTAAAATCAGGTATTGGAAGTGAAAACGCTTTTGTTGTTTCGTGTTATGTTATATTGTTAGCGGCACTCAATGATAGGTTCTTTAGGTTGTGAAAGTACAAGGAAAACTTCATTCTTTTGCTGTGTTTATTTTTATGTATTGTTCGGAAAATTAACAAATGTATTTCTTGGGAAACAGGTATTTTAGTGTTATGATTGTGTCTGTACGATAACGTATAACTTGAAGACTACTTTTGTCAAAATAAATTCACTTGATTGACAAGAACAACGCCACGAACGTCGCCAGACTAGTGTAGCGATGTTAAGGGAAGGCTTTCATCCAGGGGCCAAAAATAGCTGCTTTATCAGAATCATAATATGAATCACGTAAAAAAAATTAAAACTCTTAAAATGGACTTTGTGTTCATAACCATTAAAGAACATTTTAAGAATTTTAATTTTTCAACGTGATTCTAATTATGATTCTGATAAGGCAGCCATTTCAGGCCACCAGAAATGGACATTTTTCGTCTGAAATGATTACAATGATGACGAAATTCATGTTTAGGACCAGTCTTAAACCGACGACAACATTCCTGGGGATAAAAGTATCCTGTATTGTAACCCAGTTGTTGGTCCATCCATTTGCAAATTTCCATCCAGATCTGTTGATGCGTTTAGGTGTTAAAAGGTAACGGACAGTCGAACAGACTTACTTTTGCATTTATAATATTAGTGTTTTTCTCATAGTATGAATTCACGCTAGAGAAGCCACACAGTTATCTAAATATCTATACACATAAATAAAATCCAAGTGTCTGTTTGTAACGTCAAAATAACAGCTTTTTTCTGAATACTTATGACAGTATAAACGGTACTTATAAGTTTTTTTTTTAATTTTTCCTCTGTTTGTTGGTCTGTCTGTCTGATTGTTTCGGCGTTCCGGCTAATCTCCGAAATGGCTGAACCGATTTTGACGGGACTTTTACTGGCAGATTGCTGATGTTATAAGGAGTAACTTACGCTACCTTTATTAAGAAAAAGGATTAGGGTTCCGTGTAAAAATACCCATGAAATTTTTAACAAAATCCGACGCAATTAGGGAAGTAATATTTTTATAATCAATTTACGATAACGAAGGTCGCGGGAATCAGTTCTATAAATATACACAGGCAAATTCGTGGGTAAATATTATCAACTAAAACTGAGAAATCACTAAAAGCTACTGGCTATAAATTTTATGGTCGTTTAAAAGCCTCCAACATTATCTGACAGATTTAACTAACGATATTCGTCGAGATAAGTGCACGAGTCTTTAAAATATAGCTGTCATCCGGTATATCGGTCACCCATCTAATGACTAACCTAGTTACGGAGTTGCTTAACTTTACTGAGTAAAGGACGTGTACCTACTATGTGTGTAATGAGGTTTGTGTTTGAATTTCCTCTAACGAAAGGGTGCTTGCAGAGATATACATACACGTTCCGAATAAGGACAGGAAGGGACGGATCGTGACTGATCGGTGCGAGTGAGATGATTCCATTCATTCTCAAAGTCAAACTCAAAGCATTTATTTCAATCAGACCATTACAGGCTCTTTTGAATGTCAGAAAAACAAAGAAAGCGAAGCTACAGTCACATTCACAAGGCATAATAACTTGTGAAAGTACTGTAGTTGCCGATTCCAAAGCGTAGATCTCTATAGAGAAGAATGGGCAAGAAACTCCATGGACACTCTTTTCAATCAAAATATTGTTACAAAATCTTGGTTACATTATTTATGTTTAGACTTTATATGTGAGAACGATGAGCGTTCTGTATGCACTCGCACGTAAAGAAAATCATTATGAAAACACTCAAAGTGTTTCTTAGCTATTACAAAATAACTGGACCTCCGTTTTGAAAATAGTCTTATACCTAGAAAGAAAGAAAGAATAAAGTTTATTTGACGTCAGTTCCATAAGCACACATAATACAAAAAAGATACAAAATAAAAAAATTAAACAAATTAAAAACTAAGAAAAAAAAAGCAAAGAGGTATACTGGTATTCAGCTGTATAAAGGATGTAACAAGACCCTTAAGTAAGCTATTCAATCTGAAAGCATTTGATCCCCCCGTCATTGCGATATTTTTTTTTGTTCTAGACCATACCTGGGAACCTTCTAGTTACGGAGATATTGGAGGTCAAAGTTCCAAGTTTTTCACAAGTTTTTAAAAAAATATTTTTTTTTAATTCAATCCATCCATCAGCACAATGTTTTGAGTGCGTTACATTGAGTCCCACCGTAAATCGTGATTTTTAACCCTAAAAAAAAGTCATTTCCCAACAATATTTTTTGCGTAAAGTTACTTAACTTGATGTACATAATACTTGGTTGACGGCTTCGTGAAGGGTCCTGTTAACACCCTGTATATTCAGTTACACTGGAAGCCGACCCCAAATAGTTGGGAAAAGGCTAGGAGGAGATGATGACATCAAGAAAACTCTTACTATATTATGTTTCCATTAAAAAAAATCCTCTCAACATACTTAAATTCGTCAAACAATACAAGCTTAGAAAATAGCTGTCTATCAACTGTCGATCAAATCATCATCATTACGTCCTGCCATTGCAAATTCACTCCTATTTCTGCAAAAATAGGGTCTTATTTCGTAAACCACAGCAATCTGCGCACGCGCCGATGCGTACGCTCATCTCGGGACCGCATCTCCGTTTTTCGCAACTATATTCATACAATCGTTACGGTCGGGTTCTCGGGTAGTGTACATACAAAATGTTGCATAGAAATTGTATTTCAATTTCGCTGTTTGGTAACTGTTTTCATTATTTGTACAGAGTTTGAATTTGTATGTATATTGCGTATGTGGTGATTTCATGATACATGCAGATGGGTGGCGGTTTTTGAATGGCCGATTCTCTTTGTAATACACTAAATTGAAATGTCAGCTGCTGCATACAATTTGAAATAGCATGTTATTCAAACACTGCCTCGGCGGTCTAATTGTCGCCAGCACGACTGCTGAGCATAAGGTCCTGGGTTCGATTCCCAGGTCGGGCAAAGTGTTATTGGCTTTTTCTATCAGGAATTTCTCAGTAGCAGCCACGGAGTCTGGATTTGTGCTTATAGGCCTTAAAACATAATTCGAGAAATGTGTGTGCCTCTGCCTATCCCTTCGGGGAGTACAGGAGTGATGTTATGTGTGATTCCATACCTAGACACACAATGTGCAACATCTTTGCTACCTCCATCCGTTCCGCCAGTGTGTCAGTGGACATTTCACCAGTCCGCACTGCCTCATTGATGTATCTTGCTAGGTAATTGTAAGATTACCAGGCCAATGTTTTTGGGATTTATCATCAATTATATCTCGGAGTAGCACGCCTAGATTCTTGCTAGCTGTGGTTAATAAACTGGGCTTTTCCACAGGGCTGAATAACGCCTGGTAAAATGTAGGTATATTGTGTACATCTCCGCTAGTGATTAACAGGCATGAAGTTATACCTACCATGATTTCGCACACAATACCCATACGCAACACGTAACATCCTCCCAGCGATATCCATTCGTTCCACCAGTGTGTCAGCGCACATTTCCCAAGTTTGGCTACCCCGTCGGTAGAGGTCTCGAAAAGTTGTAGCGTCCTAGGTTGATTCCCAGGTCGAGAAAATAATTATTTTGTTTGTGTGTAATCAGTCATTTCGTTAGCCCTAAATTTGGTTTTCTGCCTGGTTATTGGCTCTATGGATGGCTCACTACCTACATACATATATGAACCCACGCCTTTTTTCCATTGTTGTAGGCAGAAACCACAGAACGCCACCTGCTACGATCCTTACATACTCCTTTTGCCTCGTCTATGTTAATACATCTGGCTATACACATACTCCGGCTGCGAGTACTATGCACCAGACCTTTCTGATCTAAATCACTACTGGGTACATAAACATATTCGAAGGGTGTACTGTATTGAGGGAGAGAACCTCACGTCCCAGCCGCCGCGGGAGACGCACCGGGCGTCGGGGGCCACGTGGTGGCCCCCGGCCACCGTAGACGCGGGCCTGTGGACGGTGAGCTATGGGCTAGCTCGCCGTCCGTCCGTCTTATGACGACAGGCCGTGTCGACGGCGCGTTCGTGTTCCACGCGCGCCTCAAAGAGAGTCAGCAAACAGGAAGGGGTCCGTAAGGGCCGACGCCTGCCAGGGTTGCGGGACTGTTCGAAAGAGATACCGCGGCCCTGGAACACAAAGGGCAAAGGAAGGAACATGGATGGGTTTTAGTCAGTACAAGTCTGACACTCCCTCCTGCTCAGCCCAGAGCGGGAGGGGTCATTTGATGATTTCCCATCGATAAAAAAAAAAAAAAAAAAAAAAAAAAGGGTGTACTGTATCGTTCTGTTACCATAGGCCCTTGACAAGTTCTAATAAAATTTCTCGAAAAACTTTCAACATTTTCGACTTTTCCAGCATCATTATTACTTTGTTTGTGATGGTATGTATGTACACAATGGGCCACACGCAACATCCTCCCAGCGCTATCCATTCGTTCCGCCAGTGTGTCAGCGCGCATTTCACAAGTTTGTCGCGCACCGTCACGCGGGTTGCCATGTGGAGCGACAACGCAACGTTTCCGCCTATTGTCATTGTGGACCTGCTGAATTACTGACTGTAAATTACTTTTACTATCAACGGGGGAGTCATATGGTGTTAGGTTTAAAGATGGTTCTTTTTGTCGATTTTTGTCTTTAGTTCTTGGTCTTATGTAAGGAAATTGATATGGCCTTTTAAAGTCCGATATAACTGGTACGGACAAATTAGCGGACAAGCAAAACCCGTACATTTTCTTACTTAAGTCTTGTATTTGACAGTGTCAGCAGCTCGTCCGCAAATTATTGTTCGTGCCAGTTTGTCTGATCTTTTTTAAGATACATGAGAAATGGCAATCATTCTCAAATTATTCCGTATTTCCACAACAACTTTCAACAGGATTAATACAATTAAGCTTTTCGGCAACATTGGCAAAAGTATCAAAGTCAAAGTCAAATGCATTTTAGACTTTTCTGTAATCTTTTATTCTAAGATGGATAGTGTAAGGAATGATATGAAAGAGATAAGAGTAAATGATGCAGCCCCAAGTAAAATGGGACAACGACAGGAAGATAAAGATCTGTCACTGCTATAGTGTCACTCTGTCTAGGCCCTAACAACTTGACGAAGCCAGACAGAAACCTTTTGCCACTGTCGTCACCGGAGAAAGTTAAATAACTGCGAAGTTACTGTACATGGGAATTTCTTTCACTAACATAAAGCGTGCATAATTGGAAAAGTCTGTTCATGAGGTGAGCACTTACCACTTACAAATTACTTCGGTACACTTTTTTTGTTAGTAAAGGATATGTTTAGATAATAGTGGAAGAGAGCTTTTTGATTTTAGATATAATTCCAGGGGCAGTCCTTGGTCTATTTTAAAGTTTTTGTTATAAGGAAACCTAATGGCATTTTCCAATAGGAAGCCATCAGTAACAGCAGATTTTTTTCAATTTGTATGAGGTACTTGCTCTTGATTTCTACCTCGTCTGATATGAAACGAAAAATGGCTCATCCATTTTTCGTGCTATATCAAATGGTGGAGCTTTTCTGAAAATCCCTGTTCACGAGAAATCGGGCATTGATATTGTAACTTTCGTTTGGCAAAAGCATGACATGAATGACCTCCTCATAAAGAGTAATATAGCACCTAAATGATTTCGATGGGCGCAGGCAGTTGTAAAGTCATGAATTATTTGTAAGATGGGAATCCCACTAATCTCAGGGTGATCTATTCGCGGGCCTGTGGACGGTGAGCTATGGGCTGGCTCGCCGTCCGTCCGTCTTTTGACGACAGGCCGTGTCGACGGCGCGTTCGTGTTCCACGCGCGCCTCAAAGAGAGTCAGCAAACAGGAAGGGGTCCATAAGGACCGATTCCTGCCAGGGTTGCGGGACTGTTCGAAAGACATACCGCGGCCCTGGAACACAAAGGCAAAGGAAGGAACATGGATGGGTTTTAGTCAGTAAAAGTCTGACACTCCCTCCTGCTCAGCCCAGAGCGGGAGGGGGGGTTATTTGATGATATACCATCGGTAAAAAAAAAAAAAAAAGTGTGGTC
Source organism: Eugnorisma glareosa (assembly GCA_947578425.1). Classification (NCBI taxonomy): domain Eukaryota; kingdom Metazoa; phylum Arthropoda; class Insecta; order Lepidoptera; family Noctuidae; genus Eugnorisma; species Eugnorisma glareosa. The sequence goes on along the minus strand of OX387960.1, from coordinate 7,301,484 downwards.
CATTCCCTCGCAAACTAAAAACCGTTGACCCAAAAACGATGGTAATACTAAAGTAACAGTCTCTAGCGGAAACGCGTCATGTTCCGCGAATTCGTTACTATAGCCACCGAGCCTACTTTAAATTCATTTGGTTTCAAACAATGCTAGCTGTGTTTCCTGCCTTTTCTTAGGTGCACCGTATTGTTGTTGGAAAGTGCTTGTACTTACATTCTTTCTAAATCGTTCGAAAGTTTTGGGGTCAATGTCTCTTTTTTGATACTTGACAGCTGTCAGTCGGCCATTTTTTTTTAAAGCATAAATTAGATTTAAGTTTTTGTTCTTAAATGAGATATGAAGGATGTCTGCATGCAGGGTGAGGCCTTGATGTTCATGTGCCCTTATTTTTGACACAAATAAACAGTAATGACTACCTTGACAGGTTACAAAGTTTAAGGCTTTCAATTTTCGTCTCTAAAACTGGCTTATTTTTGGGCAATACAGTTATGCAAAAACAACCTGTTTTGACGAAACATAGATATGGTATTTATGCATGTAAAAACTGTGATAGCACTTAATAGACGTCTAGTGCTATCACACCCTAAAAATGAAAAGGTTGTTCTCAAGTACTCAACAACAGTAATGTTTTGCATGTAATTACTATCAACGAGATTAACATATAAATGACAGATGTGCAATTGTGCCATGTTCCTTTTCATTCATAAATAAAATGTAAGTATGCATCATCACGCTTTTGGGTTGGTTGTGGTTAGTTCAAAAAGAGCCTTTTTCCAACAATTTTGGGTTCGGCTTCCAGTCAAACCGCAGCTCAATACCAGTATTTTACATGGAGCGACTGCCTATCTGACCTCCAGAACCACAACCCAGTTAGTACCGCGGATGAATAACCTGCCTCCCTGGTTTATCGGCCCTAGGCTGGGTTCCTAGGACAGGCAAAATGATATCTGGTTTTACTTCAAGAATTTCTCAGACGTAGCCCGGATTCAGAATCTGGCAGGTTGATGGCAACAGGCTCGCCTCGCGTTAATTAAATCTAGTAACATTTTTAGGCGTCCTGAAAAACAACAGTTTCATCGCCTTCCTGCCCTGGTCCCATTCTACTTGGGGTCGGCGCAACACGTCTTCTCCTTCCATTCTCCCCTGTCAGACGTCACGGCATCATTTACTCCTTTCTCTTTCATATCATTCCTCACACAATCCATTCATCTTTTCTTTGTCCTTCCTCTCCCTCTCCATCATCAACATTCATGTCCGTCACTCTTTAGGTCACATGCGTTTCATCCCTCCTCAATACCTATTACATGTCCATACCAAGCCATACGACATCGTTTCCATTTTTCTGAAACAGGCGGCACTTTCAAACTTCCTCTATTATACTTGATAACTAAGAGCTTATGTACGTCATTGTATAAGCTCACAATAAATAATCCACGGCCGCCATTGTATTGGACTCGGGTAGGGCTGCCATTTCGAAGGTTGAATTACTCGTATAAAAAAAGTTTATTTTATCAAAATAACCAAAAAGTTTCTTAATAGCACAGTCATAAAGAATTGTTAGGGTCAAATAATAACAATGTTAATGTGTTTACAACATTTTCTTTACCACTTGAAAGGTTTAACTAACTTTTATTGGCTAAAGGTTTTCTATTACCATTCTATTCACAGCGAACGGCCCAAAAATATAATAATAGAGTATATAAACCTTCTTGTATGTATCTGGCACACTGACCAGAATGTACATACATGGAAGTCGGTTGAACATGCTACATTTATTGATATAGAATTGATAAATCTATATTGTTTACGAATTTTGTAGATTTTTTGTAGAAGGGCCTCAATAAGGAAAGAGGATGCGACTTCTAATTGTTATTAAGAGGGCCCTTCCCAACCCGTCAACGCGAGCATGGTCAAAAAGCTTGTTGTTTCATCTAGAGCCACAGCGGCGATTTTCTTTCAACTCCCCCGCCTTATACCCCGCCCCGACCCCGCACAACTCGTCTCCCACGCACCTCATACCGCCTAACGCGATGACATTGAACGAAAAAATAGTGTTCTGTGACTGGTAGAGAATGCCTAATGGCATTAAGTCCGCCTATGTACCACTATTGTACATGAAGTTTAAATAAATAAATAAAATAAAAAATAGTGTTCGAAAATTTCTTGAACTTGTTCCAGGAAATACGTGTTTTTGAATAATTCTTACAAGTGTATGAAATAAATATTTGTCATTAAGAATCTGCATTACATGTGCAAGGTTTCTATCGACATGTTTTCTTTATTTTTACAGTGTATGAGTACATTATGACGGCCAAACTTCAGGTAAAATTTGTGCAAAACAGCATTTTTGCAACCATAAAAACCTAGATATAGTGCACAAAATACCTATTAGTTCAAAAAATTCAAAGATAGATGTGTAACAACGGCATAATCACGTACGAGCGTTTGTATGAAAAGTATGACGGGTTGGCCGCTCTTAATCTAGCGGGTTCATTTTGAGTTTTGAATGTGTTTCTTTTTAATTTTCCATTGGCAAGACTGATGGTGATGAAGTTTACCACTTTACAAGGTTTTCAAAAATCCTTAGTATTTACCACATTCGTGGATGATTGGTAATTCGGTAGGTACATTCCTTAAAACTATGTGAATAGTTGTTTTGGAGAAATCGAACTTTTTAAGTGTTTTTGGAAATTTTATACCTCTCTATCCATGAACTGCAAGACATCAACGAATTTAGGGAAGTCTTATGCAGAACTTCAAGTTTCTAGAGTCAGTGTCTAAGGCTGCAAGAATAAGATAATTATTTATTATTATATTTCAGTATCAACCTGATACAAAGTTTCGGTTCAACCACATAGGTACATACCGTCACTACATTAAAGTTTTTGCTAAAGCAATTTATTCTCGATATTTATCTCAATAAATCTCAGTAAATTAACATTTTGTAACCAACTTGGTTTAATTTACCCGCTAGCCAGTTTTGATCGAAATGTATGTGTCGCGGTATTGTTGGAAAAATGGACTTTTTATGAAAAACCTAGGAGCTTTGGAGAAATCCCATTCTGTTTAGAACGATTGGAAACTTTAATGCTGATTAGCTAATCTGAGATGCAATTCATAACATCTTTATTTTAGTTTGTCAGAAGTCAGAACATAGCTCGGGTGAAACTGTAAACCAATGATCCCATCGAGTATACATAAAAAATATAGAGTATACAGCGTGTAACAGAAAGGGTATAATCATATGGAATAATGTGTATCTATACAAAATTTCAATACCTACTCGTCCCAAATGTATGGGACAGCTGATAATTTTTTTACGATTGCGATGGTGGTCCCATAGAGAAAGTTGTTCAGTTTGATGGTCCGTACCATAGTATTCCATATGATTAAACCCTTTCTGTTACACGCTGTATATAAAAAAAGCAAGCATTATTAGTCTCAAATGTTGTCACTCTTGGGACACAGGCCTCTGTAATAGGGCAAATAGGCTATATCATAACCTATATATGTATTATATCATTTATTATTAAATGAGCAATATCTGTAATCACATCTCGAAAACGGATCTTACTATTTCGATGATAGTTGCAATATAAGGGGGCGAATAATCGATCTAGCTAGATCTCATATCTGGGAAAATTCGTTTTCTCTATTTTCACCCCCCAGAGCTCATCATCACCCAGGTACTTGCTATAATTTACTACGCGGGCCCAGGGTAGGTTGGTAGATGTCACTTGTTCTTCAAATTTTTGTTTCTAGAACATGCTTCCTCGCAATGTGGCAAACATTAACTGTTAAAAAATCTAGGATTTTACACAAACAACCGATTTTTTCAGTTATGCTGCAACATGAGTTTGTAATTCGTATGCCGATTGAAGGGCCAAAATCGGAGCAATAAGACCAAAATTACTAGATTTAGGTTGTTTATCTGCTCAATACTTGTATGAGTGGGTATTTCACTGAATATTGAGATTGTAAGATGAAATAACGCTTTATTACGATCTTTATCATTTGGAGATTTATCGTTGATTGAAATGCCAAAGGTGATATATTATTGTTTTCATATAAATTGGAATACGTTAGAAGGCTCTGTGGGTATCAGATCTATTAACAATGTAAAGCATTCGCTATTGTTAACTAGTTTTGGGTGGGATTATCATTTTTCATACATCTGAAGTTAAAGAGCACGCCAAAATCTCGTCCTAATTTATATTAGGTACAGATTATTAGTTACTCCTGCTGCACTACTTGCGGTACTTATCTATAATTAGTATCATCATATTAATAGATATCTATGATAGTTATTTTAAGATGTTTAAAACTCCGAAATAAAACAATAAAATAATCTACCTACTTATTCAACATCTATCAATCACTTTTTATTCCCAATAAAACAGCGTAATAATGGTAGTATTTATTCAGCCTGTCGCGGTTCACTGCTGGGCTAGGCTTCTCCTAGGCTACGCCACGATACACAGCCTTACTTAGTGGTGTGACCGTAGGACTGTCAAGTTATAGGTCTCAAGTACGAACCCAAGACGCGCACCTCTGATTTTTCGGACTCATGTGCGTATTGAATAATTATCATCACTTGCTTCGGTGAAGGAAAGCATCGTAAGGAAACCAGCATGCCTGAGATATATTTCTCGACAGCATGTAAAGCCAAGTTAGAGGCCCATGGGTGGCATACAAATTCTGACACCAAGTTAGGCACTAACCGAAACTAAACAAACATAGAACGATCTAGAATAAACGTATTTTCAATAATGACCAGTAATGACCACCAATTAAGAATCGGAAATCAATACTCTAATTCATTTATCTACAATCAATATCAAATTAATTAACCAGCAACAAAAAACAGAGCTAAAATCTAAACAGCTTCTAAATGCAAATACTAATTGAATCTCGCTTCAACTCAATGACGTCCAGTTGTACAGGATAAATATTGAGCATGTCATGACATGAAATACACATTTATTTGTCACATTTATATGTCTTGTGTATAAGTGTTTTATGACATTTATTTGTCTATACTAATATTAAAGAGGCATTTTAGTTTGAATTTAGGGGGTGATCTTCGGAACTACTGATCCCATTTCTGAAATTCTATATCTAACTAATGCGAAGTTATATTATCTCTGAGTGTGTAGCCTACACAGGGTGCAATGGACACCGATGTTAAAACTGTTACCGCGTACAGTTCATGTGGTTCAGTACATCATTCTGAACACCCCTCCGCAGATAAATTTTTCATCGGAAACTTTTAAAAAATCAGCTGTGCCATACATTTTTGTACGAACCAGCCGTTTCCACCGCTTCCACCCTGTATTTAAAACAATCTCGTGGGATAATTCCAACCAAAAGTTACTCGTAGTTGGTGTTAAAGTCAAAATTGCGAGTGTTTTTTTTGACCAAATGTCACTTTTGTCAATCGTTTTTATAATGTAGAATATGATTGCTTCCGATGTTTGTCGATGCACAATATTCATTCTGCAGCACTGTATCTATAATATGAATCCGAATGAATTCCCACAGTGGTCTCATAATTCATGAGAGAGCGTTAAGCTGTAAATGTATTCATTGCTATGTATCCGGTTCTTAATGAATTTGTCGCGTATGAATTAATATCTAGTGTAACAGTATTGTGATTGTTAGTGTGTTTATTACAGTCATTGGTAGTTTTGGCCAAGCGTGTTTTAAGGTACACATTGCGGCGCTCGTATACTAAACACTAAAACTATTGATTTTACGACAAAAAAGGTTATGCCATAAATTGTAGTAAATTTTGTCTAGTTCCATTTCATATAAATTATTATGAAATATGAAATGAAAATGATATCGTAAAATGAGCCGGAAAGGAGATTTTTGTCAAAAAACTGCTTTTAGGCGCCTTTTTTCCAATATGGCGGCGCGAGCGGGAAAGATACGAGGTGGCAAAATTGAAATTCGGAAAGAGCACATCGACACCACATAATATATTCCCGCCTCATCAAATTGAGGAATACATTCAACCACTTTCAACAATTTGGAAAGCACCAATGCTTCTTCGTAACAGAGAGCTCATACATCAATCAGGTTCCAAGGCTTTGTTTCTGATTCGTTGTCACTCCTGTTTCATTAATAATCTTTTACACTCTCATCAATCTCCGAATCTATGGTATGTCATCTTTAAAAATATACGATCAACGTCTTTTTTGAGCATAAGATCGAACTCGGATTAGTAGGTACAAAGAATTAAGTTAATCGCTGCGAAAACCGTAAAACCTAGATAATCTAGATTGAATCCAAGACATAACCGAATAATATTAAACTCCTTCCATATCAATCATTCCTATATTTGACTGGCTCGTTGGTCTAGTGGTCGCAAGCGCGGCTGCTGAGCATGCAGTCCCTGGGTTCTATTCCCGGGTCGGGCGAAGTGTTATTGGGTTTTCCATCAGGAATTTCTCAGTAGCTGCCACGGGAGTCTGGATTTGTGTCCGGTGGATGGCAATAGGCTCACCCCCTATTACATAAACATAACTGGCTAAATATGGTTGTACTATTAGGTACACTACTGACAAACCCCTTTGGCATTATAGGCGTGATGTTATGCCATTTCTATGTTTATATATTCAAGGATACATTAATACTCCAGGCTAATGTTTTAAACGAAATGTAACAAATGAAACACAAGTCCTCACTTGTTATTCATCAGGTTACACTTATAACTATTAAATCTAGTTAGCAATAATTATGCAAAATAAACGAATAATTATATTCCAACTTGAGTTTTATATGATCATAAAGTAGTGATGTGAAGCACCGACTTTCGGTTTCGGCAGATACCAAATTAGTGACCGATACCAGTTTCATATAAAAATATGACAGTGAAAAGATATCACTTCGGAGTGCATTGACCTGCAGTCATAGTATAAGCCTTTTATATTTTTCAAACACAGTCGTAATTATTATGACTGCACCTCTGATAATATTTATGAACATACTAAACCATTTCCTTTAAAAATGTTTTATGGGAAAAGATTAAAAATACAGTGCGTGCGTTAGTAAGCCACTTATCACTACTTTTAAAACATTAAAAGTTATGAACACAACTTGCTTTTGTTACTTTCAACATAACTAAAGTTAGAAAGACAAAGGAATGTTTGAATAAGTCAGTTAAAACATGGATTCTCGTTCGATAAATCACACCGATTTTCAATTGATTTATAGGATTGATATTTTGTTTATTCCAACAATCGAATGGACTAGTTTTGTTTCTAATTAAATCTTTGCCGGGCTAGTATCATATATTAAGCCGATACTAAAAAGTATGCCGAGGCCGAGTGTGTCCGGTCTCTGCCGAGTTTGTTACTTGGATCTTAATTAATTCAGACAGGCGTCCATTCGTATGAATGTGTTCGGTAGCAATCTTGTGTCTATGCGCTTTTAATAGAGCTGGCGACGTGGTGTGGAAAGTACTTTTACGTAAGATTTTCATTTTGTTTTACATATAAATTGAATTTGCTGTTTTATCATACAACAAAGTGAAGCCTAATATGAGAGGATTTCACACTATGATATTTAGAAAGTGTCTATTTTGCACTTTTAGCACTCAATAAAAAATGGGGAAAAACGCCGACATGACCCCATCTATTTCTTCAATTAGGTAATAGGTACTTATGTTTCTTTGTTTAGTTAGGGTTAAGGTAAAACTGATTGCATATTTTATCAACATTTACAATCACAACATTTCACTTCACCTTGAGTTCTGTTATCCTACAATCATTTAACATTAAACCAATATATATTATGAATCAAAACAAAATACATTACAACTCAAACGACACTCAAGATATCACTTAGCCTCTCAATAAAACTAAATAATTCATAACTACACAAAACTCAACATTTTCCATACACCTAATAAATAATTAAAATTTATTCTCGATACCGGTATTTAAGAATGCAAAGTCTGTCTCCGCACTAGGGAGCTATCGACAAAATGACAGGCCAAGCAATATTTGATAGGAAATTCATTTAAATTGAATCATTTTGATTAACATTATGTCATTAGTGGAGTCGTAACGCCGATAGAGTTTATTGCAATCAGCTACTGGTCCTGCTAACCAGTTTTGATATCAATTTCGTGTATCAATAATGTTTTGTTAATGAATACATGTGTTATTTGTGGTTTGCACTCAATAAACGAGGGTAATTTGCTCCTAAGCTTGTTCTTGATATGGGTGTGAATAGTCAAGTTACGTGGCGTTAGGTAATCTGTAATACCTATTCACGCATATTATGAATATACGAACACCAATATATGGCACCTACTGAGAACTGAATATTCTGGTTGGGTGGAATGCCTTTTAGTTTCAATATGTAAAAGCTTCAAAAACATGAAACTAAACATAGATTTTGGGCAGGGCACATTGCTCACAGAACGGATGACCGATAGCGCTGAAAAGTTCTGGAGTGGCGACTGCGAACCGGAAGACGTTGCGTTGGAAGGCCCGCTAGGTGGACCGATGGCCTGGTGAAGATTGCGGGGATCCGCTGGATACGAGACGCACGGGACCGGTCAATGTGGCGACACTTGGGGGGGGGGGGTATGTCCAGAAGTGGACGTCTTTCGGCTAAAATAATGATGATGATGGAACATAGAATCTGCATAAAGTTTTAAACTTTTTTTAGGTAAGATGATTTTCACTTTTTTGGGAGGCGTAGGAAACGCTGGCTGATGACCTGGGAGCGTTTGTGGAAGATTGGTTGGAGATAATCACACATAAAGAAGAATATAGCGGCTATACGACCTTTGCCCAGCAGTCATCATCATCAGCCTACTGCAGTCCACTGCTGGACATAGGCCTCCCCAATCGCACGCCACTCAACTCGATTCTCAGCAGCTCTCATCCAGTTGCTACCAGTCACCCTGCGAAGATCGTCGCTCCACCGAGCCTGAGGGCGTCCCACCTTACGTTTACCGATTCGCGGTCTCCCAGCAGGTCGCGCGGTCTCAATTTGTATTGCCCAGCAGTGGGCAATTCAAATTGATTAGGGATTGGATATCAGTTGACACATAATAAAATACTATGTATCTATAGGTAGTATACCTAAATTTTGCCAGTTTACAGTTAAAAAGGTAACAGAACTTTAAACCTTTTATTTGTAACTTAGAATCAAAGTTTGGCATTTAAAGGTATTACGTTTTTATTGTAGCTGTTACAAAGTTTATTCGGTATCATTTTACAAAAGTTACAACTACACTAAAATAGATAAAACGTCAGATAAACTAACTAGCGGTTTTATTAATTAGCTATAAAAGTTAGTCAGATACTTCGTTTATTTGCATTTTTATTTATAAAATAAATATTGGAAAGATTTTGTTCAAAAGCGCATTGTAGAAATGTGAGTTGCATTGACTAGCGGATCCTTAAGGTCCAGGTATGTAGATACTCACAGCTTTCCAAGCGTTTCATGAGTGGGGTCGTTCTTTAATCGCATGAGGGTCAAACAGGTGGAGTGGGGTCGAAATAAAATCACGATTTATCACGATGGGGTGAAGTGTGACAGTCACGTGTACTTTTTCGTGCGACGAGATAAGAATTGAATGTGTGACGTATATTATATGTTTTACCTTTATCGGATTGAATTGATTTGTGTGACCACGTAAAATCTCGGACAAGCGTATTTGTGTCTCAATAAGTCATATTTTTTATTTTTTATTTAAATAGTTTCTAAAACTCTCGGATATTTTTAATAATTAAAAATACACGTGATGGTGGGAGGCGAGGGAGGGGTAGCCTAAAACCTCACAACCGACGTATCATAAAAGTGGTCTAAAAACCTCACGTTAGTAAAGGGTGGCCCCTTACTACAAATATTGACATACTTAATCTTTTCTGTAGTTTATGTCGATCCAATACATCTTTCTACTTATATGTCATTCTTTTAGCTAAGACGTGAAACGATGACATCATTGTACTAGATTTTATTAAATAACTATACCCACCATATTTTGTATATTTTTGCTACTGGTTTTTAAATGTAGTGACTCAGTGTGGCGTAACATCAGAGTATTTAATGACATTTAAACTTGATAGAGTTAATTTACCGAGTTTGAATTTAGTTAATTTATTTTATATTAGCTGTTGCCCGCGGTTTCGCTCGCGTTTTGGTCGGAAATTATCACGGAGACGTTATAAATATAGGCTATGGCACTCGGGGATAATGTAAGCTACATTATCCCCGAGTGCCATATAGATCTAGAGATTACCCCCTTCAACCTCACCAACTCACAAACTTTACCTCTTTATAATATTAGTACGAGTATAGATAATAAGTCCTTTTTTTGCGAACGTTTAGTTTTAATTATTCTTTAAGCAGCTTTAATTCATTGATGTGTTTATGTATTTATTAATATTACAATTAATATATGAGAATTTACTTTTGACATATTTTACTGCGACCGATGTTTTGGTCGTCAAAAGTTACAGTTCCTAAAGGAGATTCAATTCAATGATCATCCAACTGTTAAACCATTATGATAAAAATCTGAGCAGTTCAAGTCAACACTCATAAACAGCATTAGATATTCCTAAAACATTTGTAATTTCTATCCCATGTTTTATTTATTTATCCAAAATAGGTACACCAACAGTACATACATTTTACAGCTTATTCATATTATAAAGAGGTAAAATTTGTTTGTAAGTTTGTATGTAGGGGGTAATCTCTGGATGTACTCAACCGATTTTGAATTCTTTCACTAATAGGGAGCTACATTATCCCCGAGTTCCATAGGCTATATTTACAACGTGCCCGTGAGATAATTTCCGACCAGAGGCTAGGGAAGGCGCGGGCACCAGCTATTTTTACAATAAAAGTACCTATACAGGTTAGGGTTCTGATGTAGGTACTAATGGTGTACAGGTGTACACTAATTCTCAAGTACAATAAAGCTAAAATGCACTAATTAAATTAATATACAGCGTGTAACAGAAAGGGTATAATCATATGGAATGCTGTGGTACGGACCATCAAACTGAACAACTTTCTCTATGGGACCACCATCGAAATCGTAAAAAAATAATCAGCTGTCCTATACATAATTTCAATACCTACTCGACCCAAATGTATGGGACAACTGATTATTTTTTTACGATTTCGATGGTGGTCCCATAGAGAAAGTTGTTCAGTTTGATGGTCCGTACCACAGTATTCCATATGATTATACCCTTTCTGTTACACGCTGTATAGACAAAATATCCAAATAAAAACTAATAAAACGAATTATAACCGTTTAAATGCCGTTTAAATCTTATAAAACAATGCATTTTAATTTACTTAAAAGTGCGTTCGATACCACAAAAACTATATCTTCGATGTGATACATACTAACCCGTTTACAGAAACATACACACCTCATTCTTTAATTTCTATAAAAGGAATGAATTGTTAATCGACCTAGTGACAGCTTTTTAATTAGTTTGTCATGGATTCAAACAATTCTGTCAATGCACTAAATGTTCTTGGAATATCGGTTTCGTTTAATGAAGATCGAAAGATCATTAAGGACATTTGAATTCGTCAACACTTTAAGCGAGACAAGTGCTGTTCTAGAACTTGTTCTTCACTGCATGAGAAGAAGCATTTGCCAATGGGATAATTTTATTGAAGAATATTTTGTCATTATTTATAATTATGTCTTCTGCCTCTTGAGGTAAACAAGCAATAGTCATATTAAAAAAATCATTTTTGCAAATAAAAACCGACTGCCAAAAACAAAAAAAAAACTAAATAACTTTCAGAAGTCGGCGACTTTGTTTGTTTCATTGTCTTTTTGCCACCGACTTCCGAAAGTATTATTATTATATTATTTTAGACTTTTTTAGTCCTAGTGTACTACACAAATTCTTGTCACGAAACAATTTTTTACATTGTAACCAAAAGTTATAAAGGAACCATCTTGTCATGGCCACGAAAAAAAAAAACCCAATTTCTGATGAAATTCTATGGAGCCAATCGGAAAGAAAAAAAATCGGAAAAAAGAAATTGGAATCCTTTCTCACAAAAAAAATTTTTTTTTAAATCGGTTCTTAAATGGTAAGTATGAGGTAAATAATACAACCGATTTGTGAACCTTCTCCTTTTTTGAAGTCGGTAAAAAATTAAGTCTTACAAACGGGACAATGTTTGTCTATCTATCTATGTTAAGGGTTTGGTTTCCGCACTTAGTCCCTAAATTGGACCATTGTGCGTGAGCCATGGTGGCCGTTACTCCAACCAGCCCACCTCCCTCCAGAAGCAGATCAAACTTCCCGGTCTTCTCAGGACATCCTCAAGGGATCTCGGTGTTCCAAGAGTATCCTCACGGATCTGGGTGACGCCGGTGCACTCGAGGAGTACATGCGCTACAGTTTCTTCCGCCTCCATGCACGCTCTGCACAGGGGGCTATCAGTGATACCTAGGGTGTGGAAGTGTTTGTTCAGTGAGCAATGTCCAGTGATGGTCCCCGCCACCAGTCGCAGGCTATCTCTGTCCAGGCGCAGAAGGCGCTTGGTTAGCTTCGTGTCCAGGGATGGCATAGCTTCCTTGGATTGCCTGCACCCTGGTGTCAAGGTCCACCATTTTCCCGCTTGCGTTTGAGTGTGTTCCTTTAACCAACTCCTTAGCTGCTTGAAGGGAATGGGCACAATGGGTTCGGGTCCGAAGGCTTTTGTGCTGGATCCCCTTCTGGCAAGTTCATCAGCCGCATCGTTTCCAAGTGATCCGCTGTGTCCTTTGATCCATTGTAGTGTCACAGTGTTGTGGTTTAGTACCGTAACACGTTCTAGGGCATTATGGCATTCTAGTATTAGTCTCGACGTTATCTGGTTTCTCTTTAAGGATTGAAGGACTGAGGCACTGTCGGAGAGTATACGAATATGGGTATTCGTAACTTCCCTGACCTCAATAGCGTGTGCCGCTTGGATAATGCCAACACACTCAGCTTGATAGACAGAGTTGAGCATTCCCAGGGGTTTGGATATTTTAATATTTAGGTCGTTGGAGAAGACTCCGACACCTGTCCCGTCTTCGGTCTTTGATCCATCAGTGTAGATCCTTAGCTCTTTTGGACCTGAGTAGTCACGCGTCTCCGCTGTGAGCTCTATGCTGTAGTGTTTATGAAAGCAGTGGGTCTTCAGGGTTCTGTCGCAGGGTGATGCCATCATGGGCTGCCGCTTGATAGCATCATCTTTTAAGCGTGTATGTTTGATTCTGGAATCTTTACTGAGGGTGCCGGATACTTCGAGCCTGAAAATCGCTAGGGTCGCCTCCTCTCTTACAACGAGGTGTAGAGGTGACAGCCCCAGCATCACCTGTAAAGCGGCAGTGGGTGATGTCCTCATGCTACTGGTGATTGCTACGCAGGCAAATCTCTGTAGCTTCTCGAGATCTTTTTGGGCTGTGCTCAGGTTGGTCCTGGGCCACCAAACTAACGAGCCGTATGTGATGATTGGTCGGATGACTGTGGTGTATAGCCAGTAGGTGATTTTAGGGCTTAGGCCCCAATTTCTGCCGAGCAGTCTTTTGCACTGCCATAGGGCTATGCTGGCTTTTGTGGTAATGTAGTCGGTGTGTTTTGCCCAATTCAGTTGTTTATCCAAATAGATGCCCAGGTATTTGGTTTCAGTCGACAGGCTTAGGGTGGTCCCAAAGAAGCGTGGTAACTGTAAGGTTGCCAACTTTCTTTTCTTTGTGAAAAGGACGAGTTCAGTTTTGGTAGGGTTCACCGCCAGTTTATATTCTTTGCACCAGTCCTCTACCATTTTCAAGGCTTGACGCATAAGGTTGCATAGTGTATTTTCGTGTGTGCCGTTAATTATTATGGTTATATCATCAGCGTAGCCCACCGTGAAGTAGCCTCTGTCATTTAGACGCTTGATGAGGCTGTCTACCACGAGGTTCCATAGAAGTGGCGAAAGGACGCCCCCTTGAGGGCAGCCTTTCGCCACGATGGCTCTAGTAGTGTCATTCACCGTAACCTGTACGGCTCTCAGTCTGAGCATGTTTGTGATCCATCCTCGCAGGGTCGAGTCTACGCCGTGTTCCTCGAGGGCTGCGTTGATGCTATGAAAAATGGTTTTATCAAAAGCACCTTCTATGTCAATAAAAACAGCTAGTGAGGAGCATTTGTAGTCTACTGCACATTCGATCTTGGAGATCACACTGTGGAGTGCAGATTCTGTGGATTTTCCTGTGGAGTAGGCATGTTGTTGTTTGTGGAGTGGCAGCTCCTGAAGAGGTCCGTCCCGAATGTGTCGGTCACAGAGTCTCTCAAGGGTTTTCAGTAGGAAAGATGTCAGGCTTATTGGTCTGTACGCTTTAGGTTGTGTATAATCGGGTTTGCCTGGTTTGGGGATGAAAATGACTTTCACCTCTCGCCATTGAAGTGGCACATATCTGTGTGCTAGGCAGGCTTGGAAAATGACAGCCAGCCATGGCGTAAGGACGTCTACTCCCCATTGCAATAGGGCTGGGAGAATTTCGTCTAAACCTGCGGATTTGTATGGTTTGAAAGTCTTGATTGCCCATTTTATTCTGTCTTCGGTTACTACTGTGCGGGCTCTGGACCAGTCCTGGTCGTTTGGTGAGTGCATTGGTTCACTTGCCCATACTCTGTCCTCGGAGAGGCTGCAGTCTGGGAAATGGGTTTCCAGAAGAACTTTACTTGTTTCATGGTCCGACTTTGTGTACGTGTTGTCTGGGTTTTTCAGCGATCCGAGGGTGCGATCCTGATCGGTGGATAGGATCTTCCTTACTCGCGCAGCTTCGCTGTTCGATTCAATGTCTTCGCAGAATTTCCGCCAGGCTGCCCTGCTGGCAAACCTGACTTGTTTTTTTGAAGGTGTACTGTGTTTTCTTGTATAGGTCCCAGTCTTCTGGGAGCCTGGAATTCTTGGCTCTGTTGAATTGTTTGCGCATCGTTTGCCTGAGCTTGCCGAGCTCTGCAGTCCACCAAGAGTTTCCCTTGCTCTTGGTGTTTGGATCTGGTAGTTTGCAGCAGGCGTGGTAGGCTTCGATGATATATTCTGAGAGTTTAATTACAGTGTCTTCAAGCTGTTTGGGATCCGTTAGATTTAGGGGTTTTTGGTGCCTTGTTAGCAGTGAGGCCAGAAGCCGTTTGTAGCCGGGTACGTTGGTACGTCGTGGGTTGCGCCTAGGATCGGGTTTTTTTGTGTTAGCTACTAGTGAGAAACGAATCCTCCTATGATCAGAGCAAGAAGGCTCGTTGGATACGTGCCAGTTAGAGATAAGTTTTGTCGCGCTTTCTGAAGCCAGCGTTAGGTCAATAATTGTTTGTCCGCGAGCTGTGACCCAAGTGGGTTCCGAACCACGGTTAACGATGTTAAGGTTAGTGGAGAATAGATATGTGCATAATACCTCACCTCTAGTGTTGGCTTTATTGCAACCCCAAAGCGGGTGATGGGCGTTCGAATCCGTGCAGATGACCAGGTCCAGGTTGGCGTCTTCACAGTACCTTACCAGGTCGGCCATCTCTTTTGGTGGGCAGTCTTCATCCTCGCCTGGCATGTAAACCGAGGCTAAGACGATGTCAGGTGCATCGCCGTCAGTTTTGAGCCTGACGACTGTCAAATCTCTGGAACATAATTGTGTGAGTGTTGTGGTGGGCACATCTTTGGGTATGTAGGCGCAGGTCCTTGGTTTTTCTGTGCCCTGTGTGTCGAGAATTAGCTTACCTCCAATGTTTCCGAGGCCGCATATTCTGTTATTTCGAATCCACGGCTCTTGGATTAGGGCAATAGTTCGGGGTTTCATCTCCAGCGCCCTGCGCAGGCAAGCCGTGGCAGTCTGGCTATGCTGGAGGTTGGTCTGGATGATGTTTAGGGGACTAGACGTGGGCGCCGGTGGCGGTGGAGTGGAGTTATGAGGAGACGGATCCATCGGATAAATCCCCCCCATCCTCCAGTCCATGCCGGTCGTCGCTCATTGACGGTGACGAGGTGAGCAGCTGTTCTGTCCACCCTGGTGGTGAGGTTGGCATGCTCCCAGCAGCGGCATCAGCCATTGCCGTTCTGGCCATCTCCTCCTCCAGTTGCGTCATGGTCATGTCGAGTTCTGTCGGTGTCGGTTGCGTCAGTGCAGTGCTAGTGGTCGTAGTCTGGGTGTCAGAGGGTTGGGTGTTGGGGAAAAAGCGCACGTATATCGACCCAAGTAGGTACGATACCCGCCGCTCCCTCCCCAAGACCTTTTCGACTTCCTCCGGTGGGATGCCCAGGGTCAAATAAGTCCCATGGTTATCACCACCGACTGATGTCGCCCTGTACAGCGACCACCTCCCTATGTCGTACCAAGTGTTCTGACGAGTCAGAACGCTCTGGAGCCGCGCTATGTCCCCATTGTACCTGGGTACAAAGAGCGCTGCTCGGACACGGGTCGGCACGTCGGACTGTCTCATGACTATCAGTGTCGCGTCTGTGTTGGGCAGTCTAATCTTCGGTACGTTATCTGTTAGCCAGGTCAGGGCGCCATCGTCCTCACACCACATCTGAACCGTGCCGTCCGCTACCCGAGGGTAACCGCGGAAGGCCGGGAGTGGTTTGGAGGGGTCGGCGTCCATGACGAGGTCTTCAAGGCTGAGCTTGATGTGCTCGGCCTCGTCAGTGGTCATGTCACGTGATGGAGGCGAGAGGCAGATCGCTACGGCGAGCCGCGCAGGAATATCCTTTGTAGCTCGTGCGTAGGTCCTCTGCTCCCCTTGAGCGGTCTGAATTTTGACTCGCTTGGCGTCCCCCTGGAGCGTGCTCGGCGAAGCCGTGTCGTCCGGGCGCACCCTCTTCGCCGTTCCCTGGCCACTTGGTCCAGGTTGCGGTTCCGAGGGGCATGGCACGGTGTTCCGTGCCAGGGACACCCTGCGCGAAAATCCAGATCGCTTGCCTCGCTTCTGTTTCGGTCTGTGTCGGTTTTGGGTCGTCTCGGTGCGGTTCCGGTTGTTTCCTCCGGATGGTCCTGGTGCGGGCAGTGACGTTCCGCGCTGGGTTTCCCCTTCGCGTAATGGTCCTTGCCCGCATGTTTCCGCGTCCGGCTGCTTTTCGCGCTGGGTTTCCCCTTCGCGTACTTGCGGCTGGTCGCGTACTCCCTTACAAGCAACCGTTTGCGCATCGCGCTGGCTATTGCCTTCGCGGATCTTGCTCAAACGGTTGTTGAGATCTCTTACTCTGTTCCGGATTTTTCCGCGCTTACGCTTCAGCAAGCGTACTTCATCCACAGAGATGAATCCAGGGCCACCGGATTCAGCTTCCTTTCCCGTCCCGTGGTGTCCAGAGTCTATGTCTCTCAGCCTTGCTTCGATCTTCTCGCGCTGGAGTGCCAGCGCGCGGAGTTCTCCGTCAAGGCTGGAGAGTCGTGCATTGTCGGTGTCATTGTCGGGGTTGTTCGTTATACTATTCCGAACGATGCTCTGTTGCCAGGCCCTCGTGGAAAGTATAACGGGTGTCAGGGTCGTAGGCGCGGAAATCGCAGCCGTCGTGTCAATTGGCGCAGAGGTCGCAGCCATGGTCGTGTCGGGTGGCGCGTGAGCCGCAGCCAGTGCTGTTGGCGCTAAAGCAGCCGGCCGCGCAGAAGGCGCGGCCCTAAGTGGCAGATTGGTGCCCCCCCCCAGATTACGGTGGGAGCTGGCCGACGGGTCGGCGTGGGATTCCCCGGCATTGCCGGGACCCACCTGGGGATTATTAAGACCTTTCTGCGACATTTGTTGAGGGTTTGTGGGCTTTTTTGGAGATGAGGTTACCCCTCCTCATGGACCGAAAGGAGAAAGGAAAAAGGAAGGAGGGATTGGGCGTAGGATCATGGGAAAGGGGTTTCGGGTTACCCTAGGCCTGGGATTTTGGCTTCGGGGAAAAAAGCGCCCGGGGGTTTTCGTTGCGTCTATTTCTTATGGAATTAGACCAAAAACAGGGCGGCAACCTCGTGAAGGTGAATCCCCCAGACTTGCCTTGAGGATCTACACAACTGTAGCGCTCACCCTCAAGACCCCGCCACCTCACTGCCCCTGAAGGAGGCAGTGAGGTAGGCCTGCAACTATACTACCAAGCAAAGCATTAGCAAAGCATGTCGTTGTGCAACCGCAAAAGCATAAGTACAGGCCCTCCCTAAATGTTTGTCTATTAGATAGTATTTTATTATTTTCCTGATAACTGAACAATTCTTTAAAAAATATTAGTTGTATGAACATCGTTTGTTGCTAGGATGACACTGACACGGGCAAGTTGTTAAAATTTAATACGTTTATTTTTTATTATAATTTCTTATTGTTTATAAAGCATTTCTTGTAAAGCATTCACAAATGTGTACCAAAAGATGTGGGGACATGTTTGGCCCACATTTGTGAAATTTTAAAACCAAGATTTTGGCGTCAGTTCTGATTATGGCTACGATTCTCTGTTCCATTCCTCAATTACTATAAGAAACATACATCAAAAATCCAATAGGATCGCGAAAACATTTCACATTCTTTTAACCATTCATTCCCCTTTACAACCGACTCCATTCTCCAGATATTCCATTAAAAAACTTCGCAACGAACAAAAACGAAATTAGCGATTCATTAAATGGTGATACTTAATCGTGGATTATTTAAATGTATTTAATTAAGGCGTGAGTCCATCGCTGACAGGTGGTAGGTACTTGTAAGGTAGCTTGTTATGGTGAGATAGGTGGTAGTATGAATGCAATGTTTATTTTGATGCGATTTTGTTTTTTTTTTTACATTTACGTGAAGAAATGTAGACATTACTTCAAGCTGGATTTGAAACTAGTTGAGACTGTCGCAGATCAGAGAGATCAAAAGAGAAAAGGTCTATAGCAATGGATGGAACAAAGCTGACAATGATGATGGATTTTTATAACACATTTGCTCGTAAAAGATCTCTTATTTCACCAATTTCAATATTGTATTGAATCTCATTACGTACTTGTGCGATAATTTAGTGTAAAACGCACGGTTTATCAAAATGCTCCGTCTAAAATGAACGGTACTTTTTTAAATCTTAGTAAAGAGTTTTTATGTCAGAAAACTGGTCAACATTTTATGAATTAAATTAACTTTGGGGGATAAAATATAATAAATAAACATTTAATTCTTTAATTTAATTAATTTTGACAAAAATTACAACCATTTATCTGTAACAAAAACACAAAAATATTAATTTACTTTATTAGTAATACTGGCTGTTTTTTGTGCCTTTTTCTTAAAAAAAAGCTCTGATGCGCGCGCATCGCTAATTTGTGAACAAGTAAAAATTATTCCGCGCACTTTTTCTTTTCTCTGTATTGTTTTTATTTGAAAATGTCGTCAAGTAATGATGAATGTATTAATTCGACACCGCCAGAAGTCTCAGAGGCAGTTTTATGTATTTCCTCGCAAATATGTTATAAAACGTCGTATGACATATGTGCGCTTTGATAATTACAGCCTCTGCTATCTTGTAGCCCTCGCCTACGGCTCGGGCTATCAATATCGCCTCGGCTGTAATTTTAAACTTACCGCACTTATATCTTAGTAAGTATACTATTATATATCAATCTATAATTTTTTAAGTTATTTCTGGATTCATTTGTTACCTATAAATCAGATTGTGATTAAGCAATTTTTTTTTTAAATTATGAATTCTAAGAGGGTTAGGTAGTGATGTACGTGATAGTACACCCACATGTCACCCATTATGTTTCGCGTGTAATAGAGGGCGCTGTGGGTATTGTATTAAGGTGATGGCTATAACTAACCCTTTTGGGAAACAGAAACCCTTGTGTTGTTACGTTGTTTTGATGTAGAGGAGCCAGATTATCACTAAACTTATCAAATTTTATCGATAATTTCTAGCGATTCGATGTATTTACAAATACATTAGTAATGCTGTGGAATTGCATACCTTTATGTCAAATAACAGATTTTTCACATACCTATGTGATTGCACTATTATAAGATATTTCAGTTGGTTATAGTATAGCGTTCCTGTCGTAGTAGACCTTTTGAAGAACTTACAACATAGGATATGTTTCTTTCTTTATTTATCGTGTGGTTAGTGCCTAACCCGGTGTCAGAGTTTATATGCCGCCTATTGGCCTCTGAGTTGGCTTTACATTCCGTCGAGAAATATCTCTCAGGCATGCTAATTTCCTCATGAAAGCTTATTTGAGACGCCATAGAAAAATTCAAACAAATTGCCTATTTTTTTTTTCACAGATTGCCATGTCACATAAAATGAAAAGAAAAAATAAATAGGTTATTGTTACTTAAATGTTGCACATCAACCAACATCCTAACCTGTTTATTTAATCCTCTGTATACATTTGACTGAACATCAAAAGGCGCCGACTGGTTAAGATTCAATAGTTAACTTACAATGTCTTGGCAATGAGTATGCTCGTAGCAAAAAATAACGCTCAATATTATAATGAGCATACAGTAAAGCACGTACGTTTTAATGTTATATAATTGTGGAATTATGCTTGAGAATGCTCATGTTTAAGTGAAATAATTGAAATAAAAAATTCTATGGTGATGAGGACTTCTTATAAATGATCAAGGGATTCGATTGTGTGGAGAAGTGTATTTAAAAATATACTTAATTAATTGAGTAATGAGGAATGCTGCTCCAAAGTTGCGAAAGCTTATTTAAACTTCTATTACTAAGATTATAAAGAGGTAAAATTTGTATGTTAATTCTTTCACTGGCAGAACGAGATATTATTTTTGGGTGCTATAAACAATCAATAAAATTTATATCATGAATACCTATTAGACGAGTTATCACAATTTTTGCGGACGAAGTCGCGGGCGGAGTCCTAGTTTATAATAAATCAGTAGTCAAATACCATGACAATAGTGTAACTGGCAGTTGTTTAACTAATGCTTAAACGCGCAACGTAAACGTAACGTAAATCAAAACGATTTTCAAATCTTAATTAAAACCATCCTCCATTTTTTTCTTTGACAAGTACTTGGTGTTATCTATAGAGGAAAATTAACAAATAAATTACTTAAAAACTTCCCACTATACTAAAAGACTTTCTATCACTAAATATTCTAAATACAATCAACATAAACCTCAAACAAAAGTTCTACATTACCTAACCGTTATCCCTAACCGCAATCAACCTTGGCCAAAAGTACCTATTACATTAACACCACAAATTATACAACAAACATCACACAATTGCCAATATAACTAGAAAAAACAAGCGACCCATAATAACCCTGTTTCAGTCTATGATTACCCTGTTTTCTAGGAACGGAATAAAATCCTTTGACTGGCCAATGCCGCAATGCGCTTTTCAAAGCCCGCACCACGAATACAAACTGTGTTTTTAAACTAAATATTTTTTACTCTATTTAAGTTATAATTGACACGTAATGGTTTACGAGGAAAAATGCTTTTAGTAGTGTTAATTTTGTGCCGTCAGCTGATATTTTTGCAGCAAAAGATTCTAATTTAAACCTGCTACGGAAAAACGAAATGCTTGGAAGTTATAATATTATAGTTATAGTTATAACGTTTAAAATTCGCAATTTTTAGTGTCCTGTGACGGCAGTCATTGTAAATCTCATAAAATCAGTAGTTTTGACAGAACTTGCGACGTATATTAGTAGACCCAATCATCAGCTTCCGGCCCTTGTTCCATGATACTTGTGGTCGGCGCAACACGTTTTTTCTTCCATTCTCCCCTGTCAGACGTCACGGCATCATTTACTCCTTTTTCCTTCACATCATTCCTCACACAATCCATCCATCTTTTCTGCGGTCTTCCTCTCCCTCTCGATCCATCAACATTTATATTCATAACTCTTTTAGTCGCATGTACGTTAGTACAACTAATAAGGTACAGCTTTATCATTGGATTCATTGGTCGGTCAATACTTCCGATGCCCAAAAATGTATAATATGTAACTGTATTTTTTGCTCAATATCTCAAGATATTGAGCAAAACATACAATTGTTAAAAACCTAGTTCCTATCATATCCTAGTTCCTTTCTGATTTCTGATTTAAATATGCCTTTATTCCAATTTATTTGTGAGCAAATTTTGCTTTTTCATACAATTCTTTATAATAATAATATCGCTGGAAATTACACACAGCGCCATCTAGGTGCCACACTAAGCAACGAGGCTTGTGTCGTGGACACCAGATAGTTGATGGATGGATGATGGCTTATGGTCGGCTTGGGGTCGGCTTCCAGTCTAACCGGATGCAGCTGAATACCAGTATTTTACATGGAGCGACTGTCTATCTGAACTCCACAACCCAGTTAGCACTGGGTAATACGATACCCCTTGGTAAGACTGGTTGTCAGACTTTTTGGGTCACTGACTACCTGTAACGACTGCCAAAGAGATGACAGCCGGGAACAACTGCTTAAAATGCTTTCCAAGGCACGGAGGAAACTCGGTATGTAATGGGCGGTCACCCATCCACAGACCATCCTAGGCAAGCACGGCTTAACCTAAAGATCAACCCGAGCAGCTGTTATTATTTTGCCACGAGCTCCTCCTCTTACCTCCCTTATAATATTTAAACCAAAAAGTCGGTTTCTAATTCCTGATCTGCTTTTGTTTCCTACATATAATTACCTACTACATGGAATCAGCAAGTACCTATAGTGCAGTCTAGATTCTAGATAGACCCGGGTATTTCCTGTGCTCGAGCGAAACCGACTTTGATAGATAGATGCTAAATTCGTTGCTACTGTAGGTCTAGTAACTTAAATTATTCTGCAATACCTAGAGAAATACACTTCATACAATTATATGTATTATTAGTCATTAGTACTTTAGAGTCTGTATTGTTGAGTTTAAGATACGTATTGATGAAGAGGTCTTTTGTAAGTTGGCCATTTCTGATGTTTTTAATAACCTAAGGTGAAACTAAATGAGTGAGTGATACTGCCTCGTTGGTTGGTCGCAAGCGTGAATGCTGAGCATGAGTACGATTCTCGGGTCGGTCGGTCGGTCCTGGGTACGATTCTCGGGTCCTGCAAAATGTTACAGGGTTTTTCAACCAGGATGTTTTCAGTATCAGCCGCGAAGTGTAGATCTGTGCCCGGTTGATGGCAATAGGCTCGCCTCCTATTACATGGGAATTAAACTTAACAGGCGAAATGTGTGTACTATTAGGTAAACCTCAGCCTAACCGTACGGCTATTATAGGCGTGACGTGATTATGTTATAAATGAGTGCTTAAATATTGCTGCACTGTTTGAATTTTTACTCTCTGTGCCTGTTAAAAATCGATGTCCATTATTGTTGGTGAAAAAAAAAAATGTATTCATAAGGCATACGCTATATAGGGTGACTGGTAATTAGTGAACGATACTTAAACACGTGATTGTGCTCATGATAACCAACAACTTTTACTATGGGAACAAACCTGAAATCGCGGAAAAAAAATCAGCTGTTCAGTATATTTATGTTTGCCTAATGTACTGAACAGCTGATATTTTTTTCGCGATTTCGGCTTTGCTCCCATAATAAAAATTGTTTGTTATCATGAGCACAATCACGTGTTTAAGTATCGTACACTAATTGCCAGTCACCCTATATAGTATCTCCCTACTAATGTGAAGGTTTGTGAAGATGAAAATATAATGATGATTATGATTGTGCTCGCCGTTGTACATAAGCTATATATTGTAATTTTGTGTGTGCTACGTTTTAAAAATGTTGTGTAGATTAAAGAATAAGAATAATAAATAAATAAATAATAAATAAATATCGCTGGACATTACACACAGCGCCATCTAGGTGCCAGACTAAGCAACGAGGCTTGTGTTGTGGACACCAGATAGTTGATAATACTACATAAATACTTTTTGTTTGTAAGTACATACTTATCATACATATAAACATCCATGACTCGGAAAGAAATGTACATGCTCATCACACAAACATTTGCTCCTACCGGGATTCCAACCCGGGACCCGAAGAACGTAAGGCAGCCTCACTACCGCTGCGCCATTCGGGTCGTCAATGAAGAGAATGAGAGATGGATGGATGGATAATGGGTTGTTACTCTTTCTTTCTTTCTTTTGGAATTGGATGTTTGGCATACAGGTAGTTTATAACCTGGATTAACACCTGGATTACATAAGATACTTTTTCTCCCAGTGGTAGTTCGATCCCATGGGACAATTACCCAACTCCACACGGGTTAAGCCGGGGCAGGTTAGGTAGTTATTTTATATTTCTAGAAACTAAAAAAGAAACTGACTTCAAAACAGAAGAAATTTTCAATTGTACTGTATTTTTCACAGTATTCAAAATTATAAAACTTTCCAAGACAACAGTTGTTAGGGAAATGCTGTCCGATTTGATGAGGAACTAAATGAAAAGCAAAGATTTCGATTTTATTTTAATTTTAAGCCTATATCCAGTCATTGAACCCACAACCAACTGTGCCAACCCTCGCCAATATTACATAAAGTTAAGTAAAGCAGTTGCATGCAGTGATATACAGGTACTGCCGTAGTATATAAGTGCTGTCGATACAGGTCGCCAGACTGTCGCCTTTATATATACTAGGAAAACTGCGATACTCACGTGCGGTATAATCGATGAAAACTTGACGCATTTTGTATGTGAAAATACTCGCATTTTATGAGTTTTAGAACAGACATAATGAATGAAAATTGATTTACGCCCGGTTGATGGAAGTAGGCTCGCCCCCCTATATTACATGGGACTTAAACTGTAACTGGCGAAATGTGTGTGTACTATTTGGTACATCTCTGCCTTAGCCTTCTGGTGTTATAGGCGTGATTTTATGTGCTAATGAATGAAAACTTCGCTTTTGGTGGTATCCGGTTGTGCCTCCTTAATCTTCAGTTCTTTAGAGGTTTTAAAAATGTAATATCAGCTTCAGCAAAAATATTTTTAAAGTTTCATAGTCGAAAACAGCCGACCAAATTATTGATACTGTTTGATTTTTTTTTAGATCTCTCAAAAGCAATTAAATACGTCTGAAAGCTTTCCTACCCATTAAAAAGCTCAGCCTATTGTAACCCATTTACCATCAAACTTTCTATAAAAGCGTTAGCATATTAAAAAGCCTATAACACCCAAACATTTTCCATAGATGCCTGAACCTACTAAAGAAAAATACAATTCAAAGCACACAATATCGATTCATGCCAGTCATTCGATTCAAAGACTCGATACTCGGAAACTTTCAACAATTCCTTCGTAAAAGTTCGATCAGAACAATCCCTATCAATCATTCTGCATACTACATAATTAATAGCGGAGCTCAGAAATCACCACCCACTAGCAATTTGTCTACCATGCCGTGAATACAGCTTTTATCAGTTCATCATGGAAATAGGGGTAGAAAATAATCAATAGGCCAGCCCCACCCCTTAAGGCGCATGCGTGATGGTATTCACCTGGTGGTGGTGGTATCACCCCATGGGATCGTTCATGCCGTGGTATTAACCCACAGCTCATTCTTGTAAAAGATGGCTGGGGAACAAGACTTGTTCGTGCGCCACGACCATTTCTGGGACTGGTCTTCTATACCACCATGTAAGTTTTTATTTTTAATCTTAAGTCAACCTCTTTTTAAATTACGTCATACGTTTGATTTTTATTTATGTTCTATTTCTTCCTATAGTATTCTTTTAAACCAGCCAATAACGAAATTAAATGACAAATTCCATTTTTAAAATAATTGCGTTTCGTAATAAAAGGTGTGTGCGCAGTTTTCCAGTAAAACCAACTTCTCTGTCGTATTGGTTCCGCCATTTTGAATTTTCGTTCGTGTTCCCAGCGGCCCAATTTGAATAAATGTATGCTGAATATTAATTTCGTGATTAAAATAAGCATTTTTATAAAAGTTTCTAATTATTTGACGGTTCTGGGACGCGTTCCTAATAACATTGTCTAGGTATTAGATTTAAACATTTTTACATAATCTCATGAAAATTAAATGTGCAAGTAAAACTATTTTAAATTGATTGTGCAACATTGAATTTATCATTGAAGTTATTAAATAAACAGTTTTAGACAATTCCTGTATTCAAAAGTTTATAATAAAATACCTTACGAAAATTCTAGGGTAATTGCTCCACTTCTTATCCTAACGATTTTTATTTCTACTACTATACGGTTAAATAAACACAAAAACTAACAGTTATCAATTGTTTTTACAGAAAACCACCAAAGCCTGACCATGGAAAGCGGTAAGATGTGTTTAGAGATAGTTTCCATTGAAACGAATTTGCGATCCGACACGACTTTTCGTTCAATACTCGTGCGTGTCGTGCGCAACGCCGTAAAGTGGATTTAGAATGAAATGCTTTATTTTCAATTTATTTTATTTTATGCACTTTATTAATTAAGTGTACTTTTGACTTACACTTTATGTATATAAAAATGCAATAAACATGCTTCACAAACACACGCTATTTGTTTTGCCTCACCTATCCGTATTACGTTTTAAGGGGTGATTCCATTAAAGCGATTGCAGTCTTTTTATAGTTCTGCAATACAACCCCAGGTAGTGGATTTACCCTTTTAGGGGGATCACTCTTTTATAGGGGTGATAATTAAAAGTGCAGTGTTCTTATCAAACATTGTTACTCGGGGTAGCTGACTTACCTTGAGTCTATTTTTAATGAAATTGAGTCAGTGGGACTGAAATAGATTAAAGTACCTGTGTTTTAAAAACCTTTCGTAGGTAATTGACTGTAGACACTGAAGAAAGAAATATCATATTGAGCAAGTACATTCCTAAAAATCTGAAATCACGAATCCACCTTGGAACAACCGTGGTGATTAATGCCAGTTCCTTCTCTTTGGGAGAAGATAGAGACTTGCCCAACAGTGGGATAGTAACAGGCTGGTTTTTTACGTTAGTCCTAAATGGGGTTAGCGGAGAATTGATGTCTAAAATCGGTTGCAGTCGCGGGCAACAGATAGTCTTTACGCAGTAATAAAGTCGAGTTATGATTTCACCAAACAAACATATCTATTGAAATTAATAGACTAAACTGTACTGAAATTATTTATTAACTGCATAACCCGTAGACAAGTCAGTTTATAACTGAATTGCTAATTATAATGTTATGAATGTTCTACAAATACTAACAAATCGTTTCATTACTTAAAACAACTTGTGGTTTTATATAACTACTAGACGACAATCGCGGCGTCGCCCGCGTAAATTGTTGTTTTATTATTATTCTGATTAACAAGCTAGAATACTGTAAAGTTTCATGAAATTCCGTCCAGTAGTTTCTACGTGAGAGAGCAACATAAATACAGACTTACAAAGTTTCGCAATTATGATATTAGTGTGACACTAAGTCTAAATTAAAGGTAAGTGGGGCAAAGTTTTAGTACTCGAATCAATTTAGCTGTTTACGATCAAAATCAGCCTTGATTTGGAAATAATTACATGTAGAAGCCAACTTAGTAGTGCCTTGCCTGGTTTTGCGCAATAGTTTAGTTTGTAATACGTTAAAAAGTCAAATAATGAAAATCAACAAAAAATAATCGTAATCAAAAACTTGGTCATCTATTTCTATAACGTCCAATAAAATATTATAAAACTTTCAACGATTTAAGACTCACGGACAAAGGCACGTGAAATCTATAGGAAAGTTATGTATCAACATTTCACTATATATAGCTAATTTATATAATAGGTGGGTGGCGCGTGCCATACGTGTGTGGCATTTTATGTTTCATTTGATTTACGCCACAACGAAATTTCGTGTAGTGTGCCACGGCCCGAATAGAATAGCGTGATTTAACCTTTTATAGAAAATATGCTTATTAATTAGGCGGACGATAATTGGTGCTTTCACCTTACGTTTTTTGCTTTCTCGGTTGCGTCATGGTTTTAGTTTTACGTAATGGCGTCTAATAAACTGGAACTCATTGTAAGTAATTAATTAATTGAAATAATTTCAATAAAAATGACGAAAACGATCTTATTTCACCAGTTAGAGGTATTTGCGACTACTAAATGATGATACTGGTATTGTACTGTTACTAGCCTGCGTCATATCACTGCTGGACGAAGGCCTCCCCCATGAATCCCAATTATTTTGATCCAGGCCTAATATGGACCACTAGTCGTTGGTTTTGTCCAGCTCGTCCCGTCTTCTCGTTCTACGATGCTTAAGTTTCTTGATGATTCTTGCTCGAACTCTGAAATCATTGGCAATTACGGCCTACACGTAGTAAGCAGATTAGTAGTTCAGCAATCAGCAACTCCAAGATCTAATAGTTGCTACAAATATTAATATCTTACAATCTAAACCTTACTTACTGACCACCGCACTTCAAAACCGGGTTCTCATTAAAACCAAAACAGTCAACCTGTCATAGATTACAAACCATACCGTGAGAAACAATAAACGACTCTGATATAATAATAAACAAGTCGACTAGAAACGACACTCGCTAATCTATGTCAAGGGTGGTCTATGTCCATAATTTATGGTACTATCTCACGCAATCTTTGTGCCTTTTAGCGAGTAACTATTTAACACTTCCAGTAGTCCATAGACACATGTCATATTATAATCTTATTGGAAAAAATAACCAACGTTTTTTGAGCTCTCGGTAGAGAAGTATAACATTTTTTCAAGCGTCAAATTAAAGTGGGTACTTTTGACATATGTTTGACATTTGTAGGACAAAGATTAAAAGATTGGAGAGCAGACAATTAAGTGACAAAGTTGGTGACTTTGATTTATTACCATCGTAAAATTACATTATAACACCTAAGCCATTAGATTTCTATTATAGGTTCTAAATACGGAGTTTTATAGCTTACTAGACGGTTTTATTAAATTACTTGTCTATTTAAGTGCTGGTTATTTTTATTCGATGTTGGATTATAGGATTTTATATCATAATAACTTGATTTAACAATGGAATTTTTAATAAAAATATTTGATTGACAGAAGTTATGGTTAAGAATTTGATTGTAAAGCTAGGATTTGGTAGGAGAAGAATTGATGGAATGTGTTATTTTTTAGATAAAATTATATAAGATTCGATTTTTCGACATGGGCTCGACTGTACTACGAAGTATTATATTATCTGTGCTTATACTAAGTATTCAAGTCACCAAGGATATCCGCCAATAAATTTTTATTAAGCTAAATTAACTTTTATGTCCAAATTTTACAGCTTTTTTTTTCAAATTGACTCGTAAACAAAGCCAGTAAGCTGGTTTTCTTTACCCAATCATTAATAACCATCAGTGTTATGCAAGAAAAGCTCGCAGCACCATGCATAACTTTAATTCAAATAAAATACAATATTAATTTCAAATCCCGGGTAATTTAATACTAACATAACCGTTTACACGGTCCGATTATAATCGGGAACTCGCCACCTTGGTTACGCAATCGAATGCAACTCGATACCAAATATTAGGGTCTGGGCACACTCGTCAGATCATCTATATCTATACAAATAAATAAAATTGAGATGTCTGTTTGTAATTTCAAAATCACAGCTTTTTAGTAAATCCATATGAAAGTATATGCGGTACCTATAATTTTTTTTAAAATGTTTGTTTGTCTGTTTATTCCGGATAATCTCCAAAACGGCTGAACCGATTTTGACGGGACTTTTACTGGCAGATAGATGATGTTATAAGGAGTCACTTTATTTAAAAAAATGATTAGTTAGATTCTGTACAAAAAAAAACCCTAGAAATTTTCAATAAATTCCGATTCAAAATGGAAGTAAAATTTTATATTAATAATTTCACGTGGTTCTCCACGTGAAATTATTAATATAAAATTTTATTAAAGTCGCGGGTAACAGCTAGTCGGTACTAAAAAGTGGTCATCACTTCAATATTTTCATTTTTCGGCAGCCATAACAATTATCTAATTGACAATTGACTTATGAATCAAATGAATGTGCTTGACCCTCTGGTGTACGCACGGCGACCAATCAAGCTATATACAACCAGTTTATGCGGATCCCTTGTTGTACGGGAAATCTATACAAAGCGAGGCCATGTTATACTGGAAATGTATAGCTGGATGTGTCGCCGTGTGGACGTGGTATTATACAGTCTTTTGCGATGCTTTTAAAAATCTGGTACAAAAGTTCTATTTCGTAGAAGACTTTTAATTCGATTTTTCTTTAAGAAAAGAACGCATTACGAAATCTTGAAGCTACACCCAAATTTCGCCAGTTATGTTTGAGTCCCATGTAATAGGGGGCGAGCCTATTTCCACCAACCGGGCACAAATCCAGACTCCGTGGCTGATACTGAGAAATTCCTGATCGAAAAACCCAATAACACTTTGCCCGACCCGGGAATTGAACCCAGGAGAGACCACCGAGGCAGTTTTTGTAGCTACTTCATCAATACGTTGAATAATAAAAGGAGCTCCGTGGTATACCCCGACATTTCCAACCCTCGATGGTTGTGTGGTACGAGCGAAAAATCGATGAACTTTATTGACGAAACATTCACGTTAAACGTTTCTTAGTACAACATAGCCTGTTTAGTCAATAACGCCCCCACGAAGTTAGGACGATTCAGAGCGGATTTCATATCTAAACGGGGTTCAAGGACTACGGTATTCCTTAGCAATTTTGAGACTGACAGGTCTTGGGTGCGGGTCAGTTTCTTTGGCGAAATTGGCATTCAATTTGTGAGGAACCTTTCAAAGTATTGGATATAATGTTGCTTAAGCACTTTTATATTCATTGTGAAATTAAACAAAAATTAATTACAGAGAAAAAGATGGTTAAGCCGGAGGAAATTCAAACTGATCTCAACTTATTTTAGGTGATTCCAAATAAAATTCCAGCACGAAATTGATCCAAAGGGGAAATTGCCTGTGAAAGGGGTTATAATAATTAGTTCCAAGCATCGTCATTGGTTGAAAATCTGTTCATGTCATTTTATACATAGGTATATCAATATAGCCTATACCTCATTGGACAGATTGGGAATTAGCTAATTATGGACACGCCATCTACAAAAAGCTTCTCCATTCTTCTTATTTGGAACAATCGACTGAAGGCAGTGTGACCAAACCTTTACTCAGTCTAAATTCGAGTAGAATCGAGTAATGAACGTGTCGTCGACGATTCCAAGACCTATTTACCGGCAAGCTGTCGTAATCTTTATTAATTAGTTTAATTCTGACGGAAAAAACTAAGTTATTTCTACATTGCACGAGACTTTGGCGTCGTCGCTCGGTGTAGCGGTAGCATACAAATTGTTGTAGAGGTTTTTATGTCTAAACATACTATACAAACATACATAAAATACAAGAAACACACAATTTAGGGACTTAGGTCCCTAAATTGTGTGTTTCTTGTATTTCAAAGAAAAAGTATTCAGTATTTATTGATATTTAGATAGAATGAATATGCGGTGCGTTGATCGCTCGATCAAACAAACATTCGATATTTTGAACACTCAATGTACCTTTTGAGTGTACGATGTATTGAATGTTCGATTTATTAACCATTCGATATTATGAACATTCGAGTATTTAGACGTTCGATTTATAGTGGTCTTAGTTCCTTGTCGGCTTAATAATAAACGATATTATAATTGCTACATACTTGTTCCAAAAACTGATGACATTATTTAAAGTGCAAAGGAAAAAATAGTAGAATTCGTTTATTTTGATAGCTGGGCTATTATGCATGATATCAATATAATTTATAGCATGTAGCACCCCAGAACAATGTAGCTTACTGCCAGTGCAACAATTTTTAGAATAGGATCATTATTTCCGGAGATTACCCCGTACATACAAACTTACAAACAAATTTTACCTTTTCATAATATTAGTATAGATAGATAACAGACAAAAGCACACAATTTTGATACTATCTTTCACTCAGTTCAGTTGCATTTAATGTCTAAAAGACTAAACTCTTTCCCAACAAAAATGCCACGCATGTTTTGCTAAAACAATAGACACCCATACATACTACTTACAAGTTACACACGCAAATAGATAGACAACGTACCGCGACGCCAAAAAATGTATTCCTTAAAGGGGTTCTAAGTTTATTTGGAACGTTGTCATTGTTGTTGTGTCAAAATCAGCACACGGTTCATGAATATAAGTTGCCTGTAGTAGACACGGTTATGGTGCTGTCGGTACCTCTACGATTAGATCTGCAGTATGTAGGCTATGCCCTTACTTACATCGCTGGAGAGGTTGGCGGATATTGCTAAAGGATTCAAATTAGATGTCGTAATTGCACTTATATGACAGTTATAGATTACACCAGTTTTGTTTCAGTAGTATGTTACGCACTATGAAACGTTATTATCTACTTAATAAGTCTTAATTTTTTTCATTCACTGACAGACACCGCACTGTCTACCGCAGGGTCCACAAAAAGCAAATTTGGCAAAAGATTTCCTTGTATTGTTGTGCGTATTGCGTTTTGCTCGGAAATTATCCCACAGGCACGTTGTTAATATTAGCCTATGGCACTCGGGGATAATGTAGCTTCACCTTCAACTTTATAATATTAGTATAGATGATTTTTTTGTGAAAATGCATTCCTTAAAACGGTTAAATAAGTTTGTATCGAAGGCGGCATTTCAGACACACAGCTTATTTAATAACAAGATCTTTGTAAATTAGGTCACGTAGCTGATTTTCACGTTGCTAAGTGATTCACCCCATCGGGCTCAGGAAGCACAGGATAGGTCGATGAGACTATTGATCTAACCTGACCTGATCATGTGCGACCGACGATTGGGAGGCCTTAGTCCTGCGTCGGTCGACTACAACAATGATGATGATGTACCTATACTAAACATTTTCGAACTTGACAAGGATTATCTCTTGTCACTTTGCCATTATCATCAGAAAAAAAAACCAACCGAATTGTCTTTCCTTCAGAATACGTATCAATACTTTTATGCCCATTTTAATTAACACAAGGCAACATTTAAAAGAAAGCCCAAATAAAAAAAGCGCGAAGTTGGATTTTCGACATTTGGCTAAGCCGTTTTAGGGCATTAATTTAGGTGACGCTTTGAAGCTTAGTGTTTAAACTTTTGTCACGGCTGGATTACGCATGGCGCCTATTTTATGACCCAAGCTTTAACGATATCTAGCAATCACAAAAACATTAATCTAATAAATCTTTCAATTCAATTAAACCCATTGATTTTATCAATTTAATTGGAAAATCTTTTATTTATCACAATTTCCGTTAGTCGCGGCAAGTGAACGGAAAAATTGATATTTACTTTGCAAATGGAGGCCGCGAAATTAAAGGCATTGATAAAATATCATTTAGCACTTAATAACTTTATTTAGTTTATTACTTTTTGAGATGAATGGTGATTAAAGCCATTGGCGGTGATTGCTGGCGATTTGACATTGATTAGAAACTGTAATGCAATGTTGACGATTGCTACGTCTCGACCTACCTGTATATCAATCAATTGTCAAATTATCTGTCTACACCAGTATGTGGTGTTTGACAATTTTTCGCAAATGTACGTTAGTTGCTACTGCAGACTAAAAAGTCTAGTCACTACCAGACTTGACATGACATGACACCTTCAATTTAGAAGGGTTAGGCATATATCAAAAATAGTACTTCCACATTTTGCCGTGATATGTTTGAAGTCCATGTAATAGGGGTGAGCCTAATGCATAAGAAAAAACCTTAAAACACTTTTGGGCAGGAATTGTAAAGGTACACCTAACGGTAGGTTTTAAGTACGTTAACTAATATTTTTTTTCTCTTGTCCACAGATTACTCTTGACAGAGCCACTGAAAATGTTCCCGTGACTGAACCCAGTGTGTCGAGGTAAGTCATCATTTGGACAAAAATGTTTATTTTTTCAATGTTACTAAAATCCCAAATAAATTAGGAATAGGGTAGGAAGAAGAAGAAAAAGATTTTTGCCTAAATCGTGTTTGGTGTAGCTATTGATATTATGATAGTTGTATCGAACTTCTCGTCAAAGGTTAGATTCTTATGTCACAAAAATATTTTTGGCAAGATTTTTTTGGATTGCAATACATTGTTTACCTAAAGTAATCTTACTTATTTTATCTTATATTGAGACCACTTTTAAAAGTAATTACAAATTAATAAGGTACCTTTGCATATCTTCTTTGTTATCTTTGCATAAAAAGTAAGGCCTTGAATAACCACTGATTTGGGCCACAGATAGTGTCTCCGAGTTTATTTTTAACACAAAGATAGACACGCTGATTATGGTTATTATGTAATCATATAATCATGTACTCCTACCCAATAATTTGAGAATATTTATTTGGTCATACATATGTAAAAAAAAAAAACAATTCTTTTTATGTTGTTTGCGGAAATTTAACATTATAATAGGGTTTATACAGTCTCTCTTACTTTCAAAAATTAAAAACCGTAGGTACTCAAACTAATTTATGATTGTTTTTCAAGTAAATTATTGCAAAAACCTTGAATAAAACCATAGGTAAACAAAGTACAGGTTTTTTAATAAAAGTTTATTTAAAATAACAAGTTGTTCTTGTTATATTTTCCTAAAAGCCTTGATTCAGGTAAACAGGGGACAAAAATATCACATTTATTGACAACGACCGATAAAGATTTAGTGTCGAATAAGTTTGTTTTGTATTATTTTTGTCTGGGGCACCCAAAATTCAATGTTTTACCTTATCTTGAGAAGGGTATTTATAATAAGAATTTGAAATACAATAGCATTATTGTTTACGAAATATTATTCTATATTTTTTTCTTGACAAAACAAAAAGTTATTTTGTAAAAAACTTTGTGTTTGAAATCTCCAACCATGGCTGCATTGCACAAGCACTGATTAATACTGTGCAGAGCAAAGGGTCCTCCTTTGTGAGAAAAAGCTTTACTGCCTTTCAGTAGGTAACAACATAAGCCCAGGTAGAAACTACATTTAAAAAAAAACTGATAAAAACGTAAACCATTTTTTTCTATTAAAAAATAAACCTGTAAACAATAAAAATCCCGTTACCAATAACCACTACAAAAATAAAAACAGAACAAAGGGTTACGTATCTAGATCAAGTCGCACACAGCGCAAACCCGGCGTGGCGTGGACAAAAAAACGTTTATTTATATAAACACTGGTCAAGTACAGAGCAACGTGCTTCGAGTTAGGGCAGGGCAGCATTGTGACCACAAAAACTGGCCTGACAGCGCACTGGGATGTCTACAGCATGTAGCAGTTATTATTTTTGCGTAAACATCTGTGTTTTGTATAATTTATGTCGCGTAAATCATCAACTTTGTCTTGTTGTAGAATTGTTTTTTTAATCTTGACTTTTTAAAAGGTCTTTTGACTGAACTTATTAAAATATCTTGACTTGGATATAATTATTGTTAAATTTATACTGTCACTTACGGGATATCTTTCGTGCTTATTCATTATTTTGAGTTTTTATTTTGAGACCTCAAAAATGAATACTCACGGAAGATATTCCATATGTGACCGTATTAAGTTTAGTTTTAAACCATGAAAGCTTGAAACAGTGTTAAGTATAATTATTGTTGGTTGCCAAGAAACATTGGGAGTATGTAAATTCAATAACCATCAACCAAAGAACCATCAATCGGCGACCTTGTAGTTATTTGGTGGTTTTTCATTATAGATGATTTTAACAACTGACAAACAATCGGTGCACTCTCGCGGTTAATGCGCTTGGGTAGCCTGCGAAATTCAAATCTTACATTTTTTACAATTTGCAGGTCAATATCAGGTTGTATGTTGATTAAAATATGATTCGCGACCGGAAAAAATATGGTTCTAAAGAGTTATAATCATTAAAATTCACAACACAACCCTCTAAGTTCATTAAATTCCAATGAATGGCTTTTTCATGAAATAGTCATATTTTGTTCAACTTAAAGCGTGATAAAAATGTAACATAATTCAAATTTTTCGGTGTACCCTGGCGCTACCCCCTTAAGTCAAACTTTACTCCCAAAGCGACTGAGGAATGCTACTTTATTTTTATTTAGACTGAAGACTACGTTTTTGCCTAGCATTGGCCATAATAAGGCTATATTTAAATCTTTAAATCAGCCTGTACTACCTGTAGCTGATAGAGAGGTCGTCACGTGAGGTGAACTACTGCGCGGCGCAAATTATCCGAAGCAGTATAACTAGGTCTGTGGCCGCTCAAATTGTATGCATCTTTCATCTTTTGCGGTGTACCGTCCGATGGGTAGATTGATTACCTACTTAATTGGCTTTAAAAAATCCTCTTGTTTCGTGTGGACGCGCTGATAAGTGATTCGGTATCTTTGATGTCGGAACGATGGTTTCTTTAAAATTGTAGGATTAAATAAATAATAATAATAAATAAATATCGCTGGACATTACACACAGCGCCATCTAGGTGCCACACTAAGCAACGAGGCTTGTGTCGTGGACACCAGATAGTTGATACTACTACATAGATACTTTTTTGTTTGTAAATACATACTTATTATACATATAAACATCCATGAGTCGGAAACAAATGTCCATGCTCATCACACAAACATTTGCCCCTACCGGGATTCGAACCCGGGACCCTAAGAACGTAAGGCAGCCTCATAACCGCTGCGCCATTCGGGTCGTCAATAAAATAATTGTGTATTGTGGTATTGTAACAAATCTACTAGATCCTGTTAAGAATTAAAGGATAAGAGTAGACTTGTACATTTAAAAATTTAATAGAGATATGGATGGTTTTACAAATGAGATAAAAAATACAAGTGTTTATAAAAAAGACGTATCAAACCCGCACTCTGGAAGCAGTTTTTGAGTATATTTACACGATTAAGTAGCACTGTTGAAGCACGATGAAATGTAGTGGAGATGTAGGACGATGAATCAGGTCTGCTCCACAGGAAGGCGGCGTTTGTAAGAACAGGAGCTGAGGTCCTGGTAGATCTTTAGAGTTGGATCACCAGCTTTTAGACCCAGGGCAGCTCCGCGAGATGAATAGCAGGGATGGCACAACGACAGTTTTTAATACTAAGATTGGGAGTAGTAGTCCCAGGTGTATCTTTAGATGGATCACCTTCAAGAATCTGTCTTGTCTCCAATTTTAAGAATTCTTCAGTCTCACATTTAAGAAAACGCTCTCTCGTCTAGTCTAGTCCAGTCTCGACTGCCTCGTCAGCTCGTTTTCCACAGTAGTCCCCTTCCATTTTGAATCTCAGATTTTCTTCTTGCGGCCATATAATCATCTCATCTGACTAGTGTAGTCGGCCAGGACATAGCAGACTTACTTCATAAAACCATGAGTGCGCAAAGAATTTATAAATATAATTTAAAATTAAGTTATTAGTAAACAATCATTATTATCTATAATATACAATATTTCAGCTAAACATTGAAAAATATAATTTAGATTAGATAAACCAAAAAGTATTCATCATAGACTAAGCTAGTAAGAAACTCTATGACAGAAAGAATGTACGTCAGTTTGGCAAATCTGACGTACATGTCACAACATTGAAAATTATGAAAATTGATATTTTATTTCAGCAAATATAATGAAAACGAATCGTATTTAGATCGATTCGCTGAGTATAAATAAACAAATCAATAAAAAAGGATGATAAATGGTATATGGTATGACAATTGTAAGTATAGTATAAAGTGTAAGTATAGCATATACTATAGTATTAATTACGAAAATTTAGTCCCAGGGAAAATTGCAATCGTTGGGATATAAGGTTTGTTGAGGAATATCGATCTGGCCTACCTTTAAAAGACGATGTATGTTACATGACTTAATTAGATTCAAATATGTCGTCATGATTCTGTTAATTTTATGTCCCAATTATGAGAAAGATAATTATCTTGAGTTTTTCAAAATAAGCTTTAGTTTTTTAGTTTACCTATAGGTATTAGAATTCCATGGCCCATATTTATATTAGTAGGTAGTTCATGGAACAGCTATGAACGGCTAAGTCAAAATTATAACCCAGTTGGAACTTAATTATGTTCTGTTTGTGCTTGGGTTATTTTAAGGTGTAACCTGGTATGAATTCTGCTCCAGTGGCAAAAATTTCACAATTTAACCTTAGTCGTACTAACATACTATAGGTGACTACCTCGTTGATCGGCAAGAGTGCTGAGCATGAGGTTCTGGCTTCGATTCCCGGGTTGGGCAAAATGTTATTGGGGTTTTCCGTCATGAATTTCTCAGTAGCCGTCGGAGTCTAGATTTCTTCCCGGTTAAGCAATAGGCTCACCCCTTAATACATGGGACTTAAACATAACTAGCAAAATGTGGGTGCACTATTAGGTGCACTTCTGCTTAACTCCTCGGGGGTTACAGGCGTAAAGTAATGGTATGTAGTGATAAGATAATTTCGAACCAATGCCACACCGACCTAATTAAAACAAGCTAAAACCAAGGAGAATCCGCATTACCAACATTACGGTATGAATCAATGAGAGGTCGCAATTAAGAAAATAACCGACTAATCACCACTAATTAGTGATTTATTGCAGTGTTGCCGGTAATTACCGAGACTAGCTATTCAATGAGTTAGTATTGTCCTGTCTTGACCAGAAGGTTCTATTCACTGCGAACTCTTTGGGATTTTTAGACATTAGAATAGGATGTTGAGCCAAAATTTGTCTTTTATTATTGAGATGGCTATTCGAACAAATTGATCCTTAAGAGGAGTCTACGACCAGGGCTGCGGGACTGTTCGAAAGAGATACCGTGGCCCCGGAACACAAAGGGCAAAAGAAGGAACATGGATGGGTTTTAGTCAGTACAAGTCGGACACTCTCTTCCGGTCCGCCCAGAGTGGGAGGGGGGGCCATTTGATGATTTCCCATCCAAAAAAAAACCAAATGGACAGGCCACTTTAAAACTCGGATATAGATCGGAGAGAAGACGGTAGACCCATGTATTTTCATACTGAGCTGCAACTGCAATACACTGGAGTGATGTTTCTACATGCGGGCTGTCTGTCAACGGCGACCACAGTTTTCATCAAAATTAGGAGTTTCTTTTCAGTAACACTGCTTTATATTAGCAGCTCCATTTTATTCGCACTTGAGTACCAAAACAAGAATTTCGATACCTACCTATAGATTAAACGAGAAACCAACATAACGACTCCTGCAATCCCCAAGGGTTATGCAGAGCTGTACCTAAAAGTA
Source organism: Eugnorisma glareosa (assembly GCA_947578425.1). NCBI lineage: Eukaryota > Metazoa > Arthropoda > Insecta > Lepidoptera > Noctuidae > Eugnorisma > Eugnorisma glareosa. The sequence goes on along the minus strand of OX387960.1, from coordinate 7,262,310 downwards.
GGAACAACCGTGATGTTTAAGTCCCATGTAAAAAGGTGCGAGCCTATCGCCGACAACCAAACTCCGTGGCTAAGAAAAACTAAGTACTTATAAATTAAGCCTATTTGGTGACCCAGGGTTGGTCCACCAGTCACCATCATCTGTGGCCAGCCTCAAGGTTGGACCAAAAAACCCGACAAATAATACAGGAGCAAAGACAAATTCATCTCGCTCCCACAAATCCCACTGACAGCAAAATCAACAGTACGAAACGTACAACTGTTTATGCCACTTATATTAATGGCTTGAACATAATTGAGCTAGTTATCGACACCTGCGTGTATTGAGCTATAGGCTGGAAGGTGGTGGTAATCTGTCTCTGCCTGCCTCAGGCCCTTTTGGTTGTTCGGCTACTAGTCTTAATGTGGTTGAAAATACCCTTTCGTATTTTATAGTACCTAAGGGACTGGCCTGATTTGTCTGTAAATATATCTGTCGGATCCGGTCATTGGTATGGACCTAAAATGAATCGCAAGTACGCCTGTGGTGACATCACGAGACCTACTTACAAATGTACCTCCACCACAGCGTGCTTTTACTGAGCCCTGATGTTGACAACTCGAGGCGAGGGCGACATTCAATGTCTGATCGCGGCGGAGTTGCGACGTCTTGGAACTGTATCGAATTAATTGTGTTCCGTGTTATTATATTAAGTTGTCATTTCAAGTAATATGTTAGTTTGCCAAAAACAGTGTAGGTATCGCATCTAGTGTGTTTTCATTGCACGAAACCCATCGTCTGCCCACATGATGTACGAGCCTAACGGAATAAATCCTGACAAATCCGACATATCTATACAGCCGATGTATACTCGTATCTATACTAATATTATAAATTTGTCAAAGTCGTTTGTATGTAGGGGGTAATCTTCGGAACTTCTGATCCCATTCCGAAAATAATGGGAAGCGAAATGATTCCCGAGTGTCATAGGCCATTTTTAAAGCGAAATGTAGGTTTTAGTATAGGCCGGAGTCTAACCCTTTAGGGATTTCTAACGTGTTGTGTTATTTTGTTTCATTCCTTGCTATCAATTACTTGGTTCATAATCTTTTTCCCGCAGCGTGAGGTATTTTTGTTTGTATAAGATTAGAGAAAGAAAGAAAAATGTTTATTCGACGTCAGTACATTAGGCACACATACAATAATATTAAAAAAGTTACAAAAAAGAGAAAATACATAGTATGACTGTACTGTGTGCCTCACGGCTGCGCCAAAAAGGTCCATTTCAGCATTAATGCCAGACAGGTGAGGCTGCACTGAAAAAAAAGTTTTGTTACCTGTAGCACAAATTTTAGCTGCTAGTAGCATGAAAAGGGGGACTAACAAACTGAGTGCTACTAATAGCTAAAACGAGTTTAGTAAAATAAGTTAAGGTATTGTTTACTTAACCGTTTCAGTTAACTGAAATTAAACAAGTTTTTTTACAAATAGCTAAACTTTCATATTATTGTCACACAAACAGTTTATCTAGTTGTAAGAAAACAGTTTATCTAGTTGAAAGAAAACAGTTTATCTAGTTGTAAGAAAACAGTTTATCTAGATGTAAGAAAACAGTTTATCTAGATTTAAGAAAACAGTTTATCTAGTTGTAAGAAAACAGTTTATCTAGTTGTAAGGAAACAGTTTAATTACTCGTAAGCAACTGATTTAGTTAATAGTTACAAAACTGTTTATCTATTTATTGTTGTTCTGTTTTGCTACCTAATCACCGCGTTCGCTGGCTGGTTTATGGCTCCCGCAGATTGTCCATCGGTATTCAGCTCAGCATATTTGCTAACACAACTATGAAACTTGAATTGGTGTTGCTCATTTTTTTTTACCAAAGACGAATAGCACTGAATAGCTGAAATGGATACCGATCGACCCCTGCAGAAGAGCCCTGATGGGGTAAACAAAAAATAAAAGAATCTAGTAGGTATACATTTAGGTATATTCAGTTTAAAATAATATAAAACTTTAACATAATCAACTTAGTATTTTTATTATTCACAATAAACCAATTCTAGCTAGTGACTCGTTTTTCTGGGTTATCTTTTAACTCATTTGATAATATTATAGTGCAAAGTTTCCTTCTCGCAGCATTATTCAATAACCACTTTCTTGAAAGCGTAGAAGAAGGCCCTTCCCTTCGTTACATGTACTCAGAATTCCGTAAAGTTCCTGAAAACATAATTGATTCACAGTCAAGAAAAATGTATACCTAGGTCATCCTAAGCCTAGAAACCCAAATCTGGAACCTTGTTTTAAATAATGTGGTAGATATACTACTACAAATATATTAGGCATAGGTAATTAATCTGGTTTAACTGAATTGCTCCTCAAAACTGTCCCGCTACCTCTCCAAATAAGCTCCTTTATATCTTCCTCCGATAGCATTAGAAGTGTTTCGGCATCAATTGCATGTTCTGGTGTAAGAAAGGTGAGAAATTATTAACAAGTCTTGTCGCATGCACACATGGAACATGACAAAAATTTACGAATATTTTTCCTATCACTCTTATTATGAGTAGTAGTAGATAGTAAGTGCCTTGGTAATAAGTATTTAATTAGCTTCGACCATCTTTTAGATATCTCAAGACTGACAGTTAACACCTCAAAATCTGATAAAATGTAGTAACTAGATAAATAAACTATCTTGATCTATGTAACGGTAGGTACAGAAAATATAATACCGATGATAATTTTTTTATTCCATCATTTTAGTTTTTATTGACAATTGGCATGAATATAATTAAGTATTTACATCAAAAATCTACATGTAAATAAGGACACTCAAAACTGACTGATTGACAGACAGCGTTGGTCGATTTTGCGCCTTTCAATTCAAGAGTGAATTGAAAGGCGCAAAATCAAAGTTAGCCAGAACAGGATATAACTGTCAGGCTTGAAATATTTAGGTAGACACTTACGAAATCATTGTTAATTATACATAAATTGGATAAAAATATTGCACATACCTGCAAACTTCTGGACATACATTTCGAGACCCCATGACTTTAGGTAATCGGCCATGGGATCCACCGCCTTCTCCATGCCAGGTAGTTCTCGCCCTCGTCTTCTTAAATCACTTAATAGTTTTACGTATAGTACCATGCACTACGACGAATATAATTTTTATTAAGCTAAAGAACAATTACAACAAAGTCAACTACAACAGCGCGCGCGACGGCAGCTTAAAACGAACAAGACCAAACAAGACCGAACATAATATACAATTTATTAAACAATTTCTAAACAGTTTTGTTATTTTTTGTAATGAGATGTCGAATTTTATTTAGACTCATCATGTATTTGATGCTGTTACATGTAGCTTTAAATATTAATAATTAGTAGCCAAAAAAAAATGCTACCGATAAATATAACTTATAGTAAAGATTTCACAAACGCATTGAACCATTTTTAGACATTCGATTGGTAAAAAAATAATAAAAATACGACTTAATAATAGTTATATAGTTTGCTTAACAGTAATCAAACATTTTATCCGTGTAGCTAAACGAGTTTAGCTGACATAATTTAGTAAGCATTAGTTCACATTTTAACTAACAGTAATTGAACTCTGAATAGCATAACTAGTTTGGGATGTGCAGCAAAAGCAGTTCAGCTATTTTAGCAAAACTTTGGTTTCTATTAATTAATATTTATCAATTTTTTAAATAGCTGAACTAGTTCAGCTATTTATTTCTTTCAGTGTGTCTGACGCTGGTCTTCCAATGAGAAGAATGATAGAGGAACGATGGATGGACTGTGTGAAGGATAATATGGCAAGAAAAGAGGCGTCTGATGAGATAGTGAGTAATCTTCTTCATAACGTGTCGATGGCAATCTAAATTGTGTCGGCCCAGAATTGAGCTATCGGTAGCGTCCATCAGTTCCTGTAGTGAACAAACAACGGGACGCGCAGGACACGATATTAAGTGCCCCATCGTTTGTGGAACAGCACTACTTTTACACTCCAGAGCATCAGAGTCATTAATGAATCTAGAATGAGTAATAGAGAAGTATGAATTAGGATAAGGGCAGGGGAATGATGATGATGATCAGCTATTCTTCCTAAGCCTAATCAGCCTATAAAGTTCCCACTGTTGGGAAACAGGTCTCCACTCTGTGGGACCTATTATGTACGACAGTTAAGTAACATATTTATAAATTCTTGTGTAGCTCTGTTATTACATAGAAAAACCAGCCAAGTGCGAGTCGTACTCACACGCACAGGGTACCGTAGCACCAAACAATAAAATAAAAATATTTTTCATATGTTGTATTGTTTTTCATTCAATAGCAAATCTAAATTTGTTTTTATAGTGTGTTAATGAAAAACAAAATTACTGAACATCAAATCTTATTAAAAACAAATTTTGGTTGAAATTTTTATTTATGTTCTACAATCCTACATTTTTTCAGAATTTTCCTCCTCTTACTTTAGGAATTAGAGGGGGACACACACATTTTACCACTTTGGAAGCGTTTAGTTTCAACTGTGTAGTCCTAATAGTTTCGGAATAAAGTGGCTTTGACATGCACGGACAGACCGACAGACATGGCGAATCTATAAGGATTCCGTTTTTTTTCCATTCGGCTACGGAACCCTAAAAAAGGCTATATAAGTCAGCATGCAAGTCTAGTAAACGTCTACTGGTTACATGTAATAGAATATGCTGACACAATTCATTCAAAACATTTATTTGGACAAAATGTCCATAGGTAACCACTTAGCGTCAAATAAGTCTTGTTATGTCCAAACAAGACTATTAGTATTTAGACCAACGTGATATCGAGTTTTCAGCTACTTTGTTTCTTGATTTAAGGGGGAGATAACTCGAAGCTCGGCAATTTTGCGTATAGACGCCAGCACGTCAAGCTACACCCGATACTGTCAATTTTTCCCAATCAACCTTGAACATAATACTTTAGCGATGAAAATCTATTAGAAGAAATTTGACGCCAGCACATCAAGCTACTACAGTAGCTATGTGCTGGCGTCTGTACGTTTGTGAAGATTGGCTAGCTGATTTAACTCGTACACTGTATTTTTGATTTTGTTAAGTTTTAAAATGCTAAACCAATAGCAATAAATAAGGTTTGATTACGAATGATAAAATATACATGGTGTGAGACACTTATATTGATCTAGTGACGCGCCCCTGCTTCGCGCCGCTTTTACGACTTGGCAAAACTTCTATTTTTTTATTATAAATTGCTAGTTCGATATTCAAATATTCACATAATTTCTTCTTCTTTCGGAATATTTTTTCTAAAGATGTTGCAAACTGCATCAAAACCCGTTGCTGTTTTTAATATTCTTCTATTGGCTTCACCTGTAACTATGTAAAAAAGTCTTAGCAGTTAAATTTGACCCACTTCCCGATTTCCAAATGAGCTGAAATTTTGCATACATGTTTGGATGACAATACATGGTTAGTTAGGTGACGTCATTCTAAATACATTATAGTGGTCTCCCAAAGATGGTGGACTAGTTATTTTTATGCATTCCCATGATGGGATGGATGATGGGTATCAAATGAAAGGGTAAACGAGAAGAATACGAGAAATAAAATGACGTCACTACAAGCGTTTATTTTGTTTACTATTATTTTATTAAGGTACCCTTACCAAATAACCTAGAGCCTTTGATTCTAAGCCTAGAGCATTCGTTCCCTCTTCCAAAAAATAAAAAATCTTTATAAAATCAAATTAAGATCTTTTGTTAAAAAAAAATCTAGTAGTGTTTATTATTAAATTACGTACCCATTTGTGTAAGTAACAAATCAAAATAATGGTTACTTTACGAGGAGATGCATGTTATCAATAATTATTTCTCTTTTCTGTGGTTTCGTTGTAGGGAAATTAATCAAACATTATAATACTTAAAAAAAAACTATCATTTTAGAGTGAAGATTAGGAAGAAATTTAATGTATTTTTTATTAGTTGGTATTTCTTTTGGATGGAGTTGATTGCTCCAAAAAACTGCACAAAAACGGCTACCGCTGCATTTTGCACGGGGACGCGCCTTAAGTTTCCGATGTGTTTCACTTGTCTTCTAACGGCCGTTTTTAATAACTTACTAACAGTTAACGAAACGTTGCTATCTCAGATAAAAAGTCAACTGTCAACCCTCCGAGAGACAAATAAGTGACTTGGATAGGATATTCCTGTCAATTCATTGCTAACTTTGTTTATAGAAACACCGATAGCTACTAGAGTAATATTAACAAACCGTTATACCTAAGTAAGTTATAGAAAACGGCCGTAAGTATACATAACTATAAGTATTACTAACTGACGGCTTCTTGAACATAATAGTATGATTGTGATGGAAGAATAAAATACAAGGCATCGAAGTTACATTTTAAGCGGTCAAGTAATAAAACGTTTAATGTCCTGCCAATATTTTACGAGGCAACGAAACACAATGTTTAAAGTGTGATTTTTATTCGCCATCGTAAATATTTGCCAAACAACATGTTAAATTGAGATGTTCGATGTTAATGGCCTTGGTCTTATACATCTTATAGTCTCGTGATCGTACTATATTAGGTTTTAATTCATTTTTAAACCTTTGAGAAGCATTAAGGGAAAAACTGGTTATTCTACGCAACTAAGTACAGACGCCAGCCAGCACATCAAGTTACTACAATCTGTCAAATTTCTTTAAATAGATTTTCAACTTTTTGCTAAAGCATTGCTGAATGGGAAAATTTGTCAATTTCGGGTCTCCTTCTTCTTCTTTCACCTGTGCGTGTTCACCTAAATAATACTCGACCAGTATATTGCCATCTGCACAGTCAGACAATTTCGGGTAGCTTGAACATATAATAATACTTAGTAGGTATCTCAATTTCTAGATGGACATACAAAAAAATTGATTCAAACCCAGGCAAGCACGTTACTTGCTGCATTTTGCTACGAACGTGGAAACCGACATGTTCTAGAACCAAAATTCGAAGAACTGTGACATCTACCAACACGCACTGAGCCCGCGTGGTTGGAGTACAGCCGATTCCCTCTTATAGAGGGGAGGCATGTGTCTCATGAGTGGGGATTTGAAAGGCTGATTATGCTAAATGACCCATCATCATGTGCTTAGCCTTTTCCCAACTATGTTTGGGTCGGCTTCCAGTGTAACCGGATGCAGCTGAATACCAGAATTTTACATGGAGCGACTGACTCTCTGACCTCCACAACCCAGTTAGTACTGGGTAATACCCCCCTTGGTAAGACTACACGACCCGATCCATACAAAAATATAGTATGTAGGTATTTCTACCATTCATTTTTATCTCTGTCTGCATCAACAAACAACAAATAAATCATTTTTATTAGTAACTAGCGACCCGCCCCGGCTTCGCACGGGTGCAATGTTATACATTTATAAACCTTCCTCTTGAATCACTCTATCTATTAAAAAACCGTATTAAAATCCGTTGCGTAGTTTTAAACATCTAAGCATACATACACATAGAGACAGACAGCGGGAAGCGATTTTGTTTCATACTACGTATGTACTGACATGCATATCACTCATATTTCCGACTTTCCTTCAGTTTTTAATGGTTTATGGCATCATTCCGTGTCGTAATGGCGTGATGACATGTGAGTTTGTTCCTTAATCGCCATTTTGATATGTGTCGGCCATTTTGTTTTATGTGTTTTACATTGTGTTGCAGTTTTCCTTAAATGTGGATTGCGGGTTTAGATAGTGTCATGAAGTTATGGCTTTTATGTTTTTTTTTCCTAATCCTTCTCTCTGGCTTACCTAACACAATGGCGTGCTTACATAGTTTTTTCTTCTCAAAAGCGAAAGGCCTCGGCATATTTAATAGGAAATTTCTTTTAGAAGTAGAATAGGACATAAACTCAAGCTTTGGGCTGCCTAGCAGCACATATTGTGATAATGTTGTGCAACGATCGTATGTGGTATAATTTTAATCAGAAGTAACTCCGCCATTTTGTTTTTTTTTTCAATATGTTAATCACAAAAATGTTTACTACCATCGCCTCCTGCTAAAGTTATTCATGTGGCAAAAGATCCTTGTTGCTCTGTACGCAAAGCAAATAAACATCATACAAAGATCATGGCTACTGACAGCGGAAACGAATTAAACCGTTTTTCTATACATTCCCCTTAAACGCTCCACTATTACGTAGACACGTAAGATAATTAAGCGTGGTTTATTATTATTGACAGGCTACTAAATTATCGATAGGAAACACATGTCAGCTGAGTGCTGCGCCTTAAATTATATGGTGCCCAGGCGCACGGTTTGACGACAAAGTGCAGAATATGTGCAGTAGGCTCATTTAATTTATCAAGTAACAAACTGCTGGAAGAGCTACGAGGCCTTGGCCCAGCTTTGAGACAAAACAGGGTATTCAAAATAAAACGACTGTCTCATTAGTCTAGTGGTCACAAGGGTGATGACGACTGCTGAGCCCGGGCCTGGTTTCGATTGCCAGGTTGGGCAAGTGATTAGGGCCTGGTTGACGGCAAAGGCTTACCCCCCAAATATAGGGACATTAACCTACATCTCTGATTAATTCTCAGGAAAAACAGATGTGAAGTTCAAATGCCAAGATTAAACATATAACTTTGCCCTTTTAAAAACTAAGCTGGCAATATCGTACAGAGAAAACGAGGTAGAATAAATACTTTATGATAATACGAATAAAGCTGAACTACTGCTCATTCCCTGCCCAGTAATCCTACAGCCTCTTATTAAGTAGGTACTATGAGTTTGTTGAAATAAATACTATCAATATATTTCACTGCACCGATGGCGGTCGCACAAAGTAGATCTTTGCAAGTATTAGCTATTAGATCAAGGATGTAACTGCTATAGACGATTAGATACGAGTATACGACTTCTAGTTGTCATTGAATTCTATGGTCCGTTTAATCCAAGATGGTGCTTGATAAAGCTCGACTGCAATAGCTATGACAGCTATATAAACGTCACCTGGAGTATTGATTAGTGGTATGAAACCCAAATAAAAGACCACAGAAAAACGTAAGAGGTGTCCTAGATTCATGGGCTTGAAATGGAGTCACACAGGCTAGCTTTATTTTTAGGTACAGTGAATCGAGTTGGCATAGCGTGCTTAAGAGCGAGAGGTATACTTTATGGTCAAATGTTTTAAATTGATTAAATCATGCTTTGAATTATTTAATCGAGTTTTGCCAAGAACTTGACGTACATATATTTACTATTTGGTTGATCAAAATAGTTTGATTGGTTTAGAATCAAACGGCCATTCTGACGTCAGGGTGGCGGCTCACGTGCGTTTTACAATATCAGAGCTTGTATAACATTTAATAAGTTTTTAAATAGTGTTCGTTTAAATTATGTACCATTGATCTAAATTTCAATCCTAATGTCAAATTTAAAAAAAAGTTAAGTAATTGAATTAAAATTCACCCGCCAACCTGACATCAGGATGGCGGCTCTCTTTAAAATGATGTTTGCTACGCATACAAACACGTACATTTATACTTATTTTAGTATAAAAACTAACATTTGACGAACATTTATTTGGAAGTCATACATACACGCAATTCTGACGGATACGACTATTAATAGGGTAAAATAATGATAACTTCCTACTTACTACCACCATCAAACACTATATAATCCCTACATAACTTAAAGTGGCTCCTTACATAGCGGTAAACCGTATATTTAATTTAGATACGAACATCCTGGCCATAAGTTCCAATCAGATTATTAAAGTATTTAATGAAGTCTAAGACCGTTATGTGCAATTAGTTGCAGGTTGCAAGTACGGGAAATATATTATATACCTACCTACTATCTGTTATATGTATAAAACTTCCTGTGGACGAAGTGTTAAGTGGGTTACAGAAATGTTCTAATGATTGATATGAGACATTGTCGGTGCAATACTGATTTATTTTGTTGCTTGGTTGGGGCTGGCAATGCTTTTTACTATACCTAGTATTTTCATGAACTATATACATACTTGTTTACGCGATTTCCATGGTGGTCCCATGGAGATAGTTGTTAAGTTTGATGATCTGAATCACACCCTAAAATATGACGATACCTTTCTGGTACTCCCTGTATACGGTTCATTCCCGGTTGCCCCCACCGATCTGGCCCCACTGGTGATGGTTGCTCTCTGGCGGTGGTTGGTTAAAAGATTCCTCTCTATTTTATAGGTACTAGATATTATAGGTACCTACTCTCTCTCTCTCGCACTTTGGTTTTATGATTAACAGGTACAGTGGCATTTATAATTTTTGCGTTTATTTTATTACACCTAAATATTAAAGGTCTTATCTTTATGTTCCGATTTTATGGTGTAGTAACAATTCAGTATTATCACATGCAATATTATTTGCAGCTGACAAACTTTATTTATTTTTAATAACTTTATCATTTTAAATGTCTTGTGGCTTAGACTGAACTACTGAAGAAGTGTACCTAGTATATCAATTTATTTATTTACTTATTTATAAAATGTTGTACAATATTACAGATAAATCAAAGCTATTGTACAGACAAAACACATATTAAAGAAACATATTTAAACATAGTTCTATAGTTAAGACACATGTAATAGGGGTGAGCCTATAGCCTTCATTTTGACTGACTTTTTTCTGATGAACCTGGGAATTAAACTCAGGACTACATGAGTATGGGAATACATGCACCAGCACTTGCACTTACGACTAACAAGGCAATGTAAGTATATTATGTACCTAAACCAAATAAATAAAAAATAAAAATTATAGCGATACTTTCCCAAAATGCATACATAGGTAAGTATGCCTTTGTCAGAGAACGGGTACTATGTTTCAAAGGACAAATACCTAGTCTACATAGCATAAACACTAAAATGGACAGCTGCAGTACCAAATTAAAACAACGGTACAAAATATTCTGAACTAAATGTTACTCGTCCGCAGATGATCTGTGGGCTCAGTGGCACATCCCAGGAATTTCAAATAACCAGTTTTATTCTACTACAATTTCTCCAGAATTATTTTGGGAAACATCTGTTTTCTTGAGAAATACGTAAGCATAATGTAAATTGCTTATTATGGCTTATAAAGAGACAGCTGGCGTGTTTTTACTGTATTATTACAAACAATAGTAAGTACCTACCTACTTATTTACTGATTAATTAAAATGAAAATATTGGGGCATTAGCTTATATGCCCGCGGCTTCACTCGCTTGGAGTTTGATAATTGTCCCACGGGATCATACAACCGGGATAAAATTAGCCTTTGTGTTAATCCTAGGTTATAAGCGATCTGTATGCTAAATTTCATCCAAATCCGTTCTGTAGTTTTTGCGTGAAACAGTATATAACAAAAATTCACCCATCCAACCATCCTCACAAACATTCGCATGTATAATATTGGTAGGACTTACATATGTAATATAAACTCACGCTTATTTCTCTCGGGGGTAGACAGAAACCACAGAACGCCACCTGCTACGATCCTTACATACTCCTTTTGCCTCGTCCACTTCATACATCTGGTCATACACGCACGCCAGTCGCGAGTACTACGCACCTGACCTTTCTGTATCTGTTATATATATAAATATACCTATAATAATGTTTAAATCACGGTTCTGATACCTTATCAATTTAAATGCCTATGGCTAGGTACAAAAAGTAACAGATTTTTCACTCCAATCTTATTAATAGATATGTTATCAATGTAATTGATCGATAATTTCGTCATCATTGACATCGCCGAAATAGCTCAGTTGGGAGAGCGTTAGACTGAAGATCTAAAGGTCCCTGGTTCAATCCCTGGTTTCGGCAGAATACTCTTTTTGTTACTTGAAAATTGTAAAACTAACTTTTGCTCGCGGCTTCGCTCCCGTTATGTATGGAAATTAATCTACCAGGTGGCCTGCCATGACGTCTTAAAGCATTAATAATTCCAGTGTGGGAAAGAGATGGCGGTAGACGACCTGTATAGCTCTGTCTCTTTCCCACACTGGAATAACTCCTGCTTTAAGACGTCATAGTAATCCCCCTGAACGTTTTAAATGTAGCTTATGACTTTATGACACTCGGGGATAATGTAGCTTTCTATTAGTGAGACTTTTCTGAATCCGATGATTAGTTTCGAAGATTACCACCTACATACAAACCCACTAACAAATTTGACCTCTTTTTAATAGGTATATATGTATTAGTAAATAGATTTAAGAGTTATATTTTTCCATCGAATCACCATGTTTTGCAGTTATAATTATTGTATACTAGCTTTTGCCAGCGGGTTCACTCGCGTTAATTTATAATTTGACAATCAGTTCGGGTTGAACTCTACTTGTACTAATATAATTCAATCATGATTTCAAAGACACGTGGCGCCATCTATTTTCATAGGAAGTTTATTGTTGTTTTCCTCGGAAACAGTACTTTTTTTCGGGATGTATGTTACCCTATGTCCGTTTGTGAACACCTGACAACGTTTAAGCAAAATTTCAGGATGATCGGTTCAGTGGTTTAGGCGTGAAAAGGTAACAAACAAACAAACTTACTTTCGCATTTATAATCTTATTGAGGATTAGGAAGCTACTAATTCTTTTGACACAATTATTCTTCAAATACCCGTTATAATTACTAATCAGCGTAATTATTAACACCTTATTTAAATGAATTACCCTTCTGATCAGATAATGTATAAAAAATAACATTTCCCATACTCAATATGAACCGTTGAAAGTTCCCACAGTATTAAAACCCACCCTCCGAGCAATTAAAATAAAAGTCCCTTTAGACACACGCGAGTAACAGTCTGGTATACATATTATACTAGTTACACCTTTGTACCTTGTTACCTTGCGCATCTTTTACTTCGGAGTCCACAAGTCATTATAATTAACAAGCATTTACCCTCGTAGGAGGACTGGACTGGAGGAGCTCGTAGCTAAAATAATATCAGCCGCTCCGGTCAATATTCAGGTTAAGCCGCGCTTTCCTGGGTTGGTCCGTGGATAGGTTACCACCCATTACATGCCGTGTTTCCTCCGTATCTTGGAAAGCACGTTAAGGCGTTGGTCCCGGCTGTCATTTGTACATCTTTGAGAGTCGTTTCAGGTAGTCCCGTGGGCCGTTTTAATGCACTATGTATTCGTAGGTAGATACTATAATCTAAATAGACATTTATGGCCATTAAAATCAGGCATCGTGTAAAATACACATTAAAACCATTTTTTATTTCAATTATATTTTCAAACACATTACCACTAATGTCAAGCAAAGGTTAACGGTGTTGCTATAAAAATAAATTAACCTAAATCACGACAAATGTATTTTTAATAAGGCAACAATGTTTGGGGTGATGGGGTGACCTATAAAGTCACCCGATGGTGTTAAGGGGGTGGTCACTACTTCCTGTGATTTTGAACACGCAAGGTTTTTTTGTTGTATACTTAGTAATAATTATAAAGCTTGAAGAATGATTAATGGAAAAATCAAAGGAAAATAACGCCTACATTAAGTACTTAAAGGAGCACGTAGAAGTGTAGGCAATATAGTTATTAAATCGTTAAATGATGCAGAACTGAAAAAAATAACATTGATCATAAACAACTTGAGAAATAAAAACTACTGCCTATTTCAGAACTGAAAAAGCAAATTTACGAAGCTTAGCTAGTAATTGAAATCTATGTTTCGTCGCTGATGTTTTAACACCAAAAATAGCAACTTTACAGGAGAACGAAAAGCTGCATAATTTTACCACTAGGTACAAAACCATTATTTGTGTTCACTTCAAATTAGATGTAGACGTGTTAGAGAGAGAATCGGAAAACGCCTTGTTGCACAAGGCGTTTTCCGATTCTCTCTCTAACAAACGGCATCAAAATGTCAAAACCGCCATAATTGACTTACGCAGTGTTAGAACTTAAACGGCGGTGTGTTTTTGTTTTTTTAAGACATACGAACATTGCATGATGCACTTACAAAAGAAAATTTTTGAGGATAATTCTCATTTAAAAAGGGTGAGACATGATTGCCATTATACCTATAGAATTATCAATAAAAAACCCAAAACCAGCCCCGCTCGCTTTTCTAATGCCAAAAAAAGATAGACATACAACTTATCGAATCGAAATCAAAGCGTTAGTGACCATACCAAACTAACTTTTAACCTAAACTGAAAAATCAAGCGACAGATTTCATATCTACTAAACAACGGCCAACGCTAAGGGAAGTTCCATACAAACTAAATATATAGCCGTTCAAGCTAAACCCATTAAAATGAGTTTATCAACCATCAGGCCTGTCAACTAGTTGGAAAACCTTATAAAACCACTGAAACTCAAAGCAAGGCCGCCAGAATAAACATAGGCGACTACCTGATTCATACTTTGTTTTTTTCGTCGGTTGCCATAGTAACAGGCTGACAACAAACCCGCGAACCACCACATAGGACTGTGACTAGAAAAAATGGACTCTATGCCCAATAGCTGTGGTTGAATTTCGTTTGGGCAAAGGAATTTTAATAAGTAATTCTTTCCTGGACAATGCTCGAACATGACTATTTTATAACCGATAATAGTAATGGATGAAATGTATGGAAACGTGAAAGGTTTCCTTGTTATTGAGTAATAAATAATTTTCTATCATTGACTTCAAGCGTATAGTCTAACTTTACGATGCTTTATTGTACATAGATTTTGCCAGCGGCTTCGCTCGCGTTTTGGTCGGAAATCATTCCACGGGCACGTTGTAAATATAGCCTATGGCACTCGGGGATAATGTAGCTTCCTATTAGTGAAATAATTTTAAAAATCGGTTCAGTAGATCCAGAGATTACCCCTACAATCGCACAAACTCACAATCTTTACCTCTATATGTATAATATTAGTATAGATACTATAGATAAGCTCAGCAGTAGCGCTTACAACCACTCGACCAACGAGGCAGTAATATTAGTACACCTCTGCCTATCTCTTCGTGAATATACAGGCGTGATGTTATGTTACTTTGCTAATGTAAAGGTAAAACAAAGGTGCTATCAGCTAAGTAGGTAGCATCGATTGCTGCACTGCGAATGGGACCGACTGCGAATAGGACAAACTGCGAATAGGACGATTTTTGAACGCGGGACGAAGTGTGAATAGGACAAAGTGCGCATAACCCTTGCAAGCCCCGTGCATGAATTTGCAAAAAGACGTGTTATCTCAAAAAGAGAAATCTGCCGAAACCAGGGATTGAACCAGGGACCTTTAGATCTTCAGTCTAACGCTCTCCCAACTGAGCTATTTCGGCTGTGAAGAATGAACTTAATTATCGACCTGCAACTTATTTATTAACTAGCTGTTGCCCGCGGTTTCGCTCGCGTTTTTGTCGGAAATTATTCCACGGGTACGTTGTAATATATAGTAAGTACGTTGTGTATAGTACGTTGTAATATATAGTCTATGATACTCGGGGATAATGTAGCTTCCTATTAGTGAAAGAATTTTCAAAATCGATTCAGTAGATCCATAGATTACCCCCTACATACATACATACAAACTAATTTTACCTCTTTATAATATTAGTACAGATGTTTTCTCTTTATGTTAAATGAAATGTGGAATTTACTACTGAGTTGATCAATCATGAATAAAGAATTATTTATTTTCAAAAATATAGGTTATAGATGTATTAAATTGGTGTATAGACATATGCAATGATGTATAGACCATATTCTGCCTTTTTAAGGCGTGCCAATTATACATTATTAAATAATGCTTAACTATACATAGACATTTACAAATTAGGTTCTAATACTACTTAAAAGATAAATAATCATTACATAAAAAAAACCCTGAATAACACGTATTACACACAACTAATCCTTATTTAGTTGTGTGTAATACGTGTTATTTAGGGTTTTTTATGTAATGATTATTTATCTTTACATAAAAAACCCTTAAAATTACATTTTATCATTTAAGCTGCATAAATTCTTCTATTATTTACAATTCAAAAGACTCAATTATTTTACATTGCATTTTACATTGCGGGGTGATTTCGTTGCCAGTACCTAATAGGTTTAGTAACAACCTCAATGGGGAAGGCAAGTCAAAGCTGATTGAAGATTGCGTGTCCATAGCTTAGTCCCAATCTGACCAATGAGGTCAAGCTATTTTGAACTATAAAATGACATTGACAGATCTTCAACCAATGACGTTGCTTGGTGCAAGCTATCCTAGGGCCATTAGATTTACGGTTGCAACGTAAATCTAATGGCGCGAGGAATAAAATAATAACATAAAGTTTCAACTGCCTAGCTATCACGGTTCATGAGTTACAGCCTGGCGACAGACAGCCAAACAGACAGACCGACGGACAGTGGGGTCTTAGTAACTAACACGAGGCGACACTCTTATTTTATTTAAAATTCATTATCGGTACTACTGGGTTCATTGAAGATCTGCCACTTTTACTAAAGCCCTTTTGAAACATGATCGAGAAATCGAATATCTACAAATCTAATGTAACTTACACTAAGTAAGTGATATAATTATAAAATCCTCTTATGTTACAATCATACTTTTTGCATGGCTACTAATAATTGGTGGGCCGCACCGGCTTTGTTTGAACTGAAATGCGACTTCAGCCCGATGCGGCTTACCTAATACGTAGTACGGTTTTTCAATAGAAAAAGAAGCCACCATAATGGGGGCTATCGCGTATGAATTCGTCGCTAGAGGCGCTAGTGTAGCGCGAGGTCACCGAAATGTCAGATTCGATTGTCAGAATATTCATGATTGTGGTCTAGATTGAGCCATTCCTTGTTAATTATGACTTGAAGATTTTAAATAGCAACATATGATCTTATTTTTTAGCACTTGGAGGCAAAATGATTTTTAAATGTTTCATGCTTCCTAATTTTAGGTAGATTATTGTAAAAATGTATCTAAAGTTTACACTATGTTGTTATACGTAATAAAATATATTTTTATGAAGTTATTGGTACTTTAAAGCATTGACTTAGAGTATAAAATAGAGTTATTGACATGAACTTACTCGAAAGTGGCGCCATCTAGTGAGCTCTAAAACGATAGCCCTCATTAATGAAGGCTGATTTCGTTGCCAATGACGGTTGGTCGACGGTGTTTTGACTACCTAGTAAATTTCCAATACTGAAAGTTTACCTTATAATCATGTATGTCCCTATCACCTTAATTTTCCAACAAGACGAACCTAAAAATAACAAACTTCGAGAAAGAAACGAAAACCACAATATTTTAACCTACGTCATCAGTCATTCTATACAATAGCGCCCTTACACAATGAACTACTACCCCCACTCCCCCTTACACCCCCTCGCTTACGTTAATTTGATGGCATAGTGACGCATGAATTTTATAAGAGGGTGCCTTTAGGTAACTATGTTTATTTTATAGGTACCTGCTAGTTTGAAAATGAAATGTATGTATCATCACTACATAGTATAAAACAAAGTCGCTTCCCGCTGTCTGTCCCTATGTATGCTTAGATCTTTAAAACTACGCAACGGATTTTGAAGCGGTTTTTTTTAATAGATAGAGTAGATTCAAGAGGAAGGTTTATATGTAAAACATTGCACGAAGCGGGGCGGGTCGCTAGTAAAAAAATAAAGAAGCTAAAACATTGTGTAGGATTTTAACGCCTGAAGTTTTAGTGATCATCATTTCATCATCTTTCGGCGCTGCGTGGTTTCGTTTTCCATTATCATCTCATGTCTAGCCGTTTCAGTCGGCTTCCAGTCTTACCGGATGCAGCTGAATACCAGTATTTTACATGGAGCGACTGCATATCTGATCACCACAACCCAGTTAATACTGGGTAATACGATACCACTTTGTAAGACTGGTTGTCAGACTTTCGGGCCACGGGACTAAGTAAACAGGAGAAAGATGTACAAATTACATTCGAGACCAACGGCTAAACGTGCGTTTTCTTCTTCCATACTTCTCTATTACTCGTCATCTCATCAGACAACTCCTTTCTTGCCATATCATCCTTCACACAGTCCATCCATCGTTTCTTTGGTCTTCCTCTACTCTTATGGACATGCGCTTTATACTTGCGAAAGGTTTGAGCTATTAAAAATTTATAGTACAGTCTGCATGAGTCATAATGGTCTCTTTTGGGTCGTGACCCTTGAAACCCAATTCAAACCCGTTAAAAAATGATTTAGTTCAACGGCGGATTTGGCACCAGAATCTCAATAGTCAATCAGGGTTTCAAGAACAGGGAATAAGTGTTCTTCAATATAGAAGCTGCTACTTAGTACACACACGAAAATCTGAAAAGTTAGTTGATTAATGTCATCATTCTTTTGCCATTGTCCCAATTCACTTGGGGTCGGCGCAGCATGTCTTCTCCATACTTCTCTATTACTCGTCATCTCATCAGACACCTCCTTTCGTGCCATATCATTCTTTACACAGTCCATCCAACGTTTCTTTGGTCTTCCTCTACTCTTATAGCCATCCACAGTCATACTCAAAACTTTCCTCACGACATTTTCCTCATTCCTCCGCATCACATGTCCATATTATACCACGACAACCGATTACCACACAACTTTTCAGTCACCACTTTCAGACTTCCTCTTATGTACTACAGGTAATGCCCATCCCTTTTGTTTACAGTACTAACTTCGCCTGCTTTAAAACTACGGTAACGTATAAGAAATACAAATCACCAAAGAGTAGCCGAAATAGACTGCCAATGAACATACTAGCTTATTTTTGGTTTGTAATGCGATACTTTTGAGTACCTAGCTTCATGTAACCTAACACGATGTTTGATCAGCATCGCTCTATGTACAACAAGGCTTTATTCACGAATCATCTTCAAACCATATTTTGTACCATAAAACCTTCCTCTAGAATCACTCTATTTATTAAAAAAAACCGCATCAAAATCCGTTGCGTAGTTTAAAGATCTAAGCATACATAGGGACAGACAGCGGAAAGCGACTTTGTTTCATATTATGTAACAAGCAATCGGAGCTATGTATTGTACATAGCTCCAATTCCTTGTCCTATACAAGAAATTATACAGCAAATCCAAGCCACTATTATACAAATATGAATAGTTCAAGATATACAAACGAGCAGACTTAATTTGACACTAATGACTTTGTAAACATGTCTCATACATATTTATGTGAGAAACTAATAAATAACATTGATAACACGGTACTTTGTGCAGGAAATACGGTTATTTGAAAATAATTGCTGCTGAGTTGAGGAAATATTGGTTGATTTTAGAGGAGTTTAGGCTTTAAAATTATGGCAATAGGTTCTTCTATTACATGAGACTTAAAACCGTGTATTCAACCGTCGAAATCTGGGTGTACTATTAGGTACACCTCTACCTAACCCTTTGGAGAATACAGAAGTCATGGCATGTATGTGTGTAGACTTTAATTCAAGTTTCATTGGGTTATTACCTCGTTGGTCTGGTAGTTGCAAGCGCGACTGCTGAACATGTGGTCTTGGGTTCGATTCCCGGGTCGGGCAAACTGTTAATGGGGTTTTCCATAAGGAATTTCTCAGTAGCAGCCACGGAGTCTGGTTGATGGTTGGAGGCTCGCAGCCTTTTATATGGGCTTTAACTTATCTGGCGAAATGTGGGTGTACTATTAGGTACACCTCTCTCATTACGGGCGTGATGTTATGATTCATGACTTACTGTTAGCCTAAATCCTCCAAAGGCTCATTGACTCCATGACATCTTTTGGGTTGGGTTTATATCAAGCCTTTTAATTTAGTAGATTGACCTAATTATTGATCGAATTATTTCTTTTGTTGCAGATCATAACAACATAACGCAGTTACGTATGAGGTAAGCATCATTAAAAGACAGATAAATATGAAAAAAAAAATACATCAAAGTAATTCACTTTGATGTATTTTTTTTTTCATATTTATGCCAGCCCCCAATCATAGGTACTGATGAGGGAAAACATCTCTTATAAGTTCAACTTATAGCCTAATTTAATTAGTTAGTAGGTAGCCAATTTGGGGACATCATTCTGTGTTGGTCAGCAAAATATGATCTTGTTAGAACTTCCTACACATGCTCAGTAATTCGTTATAATAGATTCCACTATAATTTAACGGACCACCACTTCAGTTGATACGATGTCAACCAAACCGCGGCCATGACAGTTTTGTAGGCGACATCAAAAATGGCGGAAAATATCGGTGTTCTAATAGTGCTGTCAACGGATGATACGGAAATTTGCGGTTACCCACTGAATAACCGTAACTGATTACCGAAAGTGTCACACGGAGATATTTCAGTAGCCTCTGAAAATAAAACAAAGTTCAGTAGAAACTACGAATAATTCCCCGCTATGTGGACTCGGGAAACAAATGACATCTGTGTTAAGAAGTTTACTGTTCACCATAAATATCTTTTTTTTTTTCTATCCGGAGTATTAGGAAAGTAGCAGTTGTTAGATATTTGGGAGAAGGATTGAAAAATAACAGCCTGTAAAAAAATAGAGACAAAGTTCAAAATCGTGTTTTTTTTTTACATTTTACGAAATGCGTAAGTTCTTGTATAATTCTGAACGTAGCGGAACCGGCCACCTACAGTGCGCCTTACAAAAATACGAGTATAGACGACAATAGTGTAATAAAGGTAAAGTTCTGTAACATTCAACTCGCTAGGTACATCGACATCACATCAAGCTACCCGAAACTACCAAATTTTCCCAATTAACCTTAAACCTAATACTTTACTTAAAAATTTTAAGACCCATTAAAGAAATTTTACAGATTGTAGTCGCCTGATGTACTGGCGTCTGTACAAGATACGACGTTCACGTTCGCGTTTCACGTTATTGACGTCTCTGTTTATATTAAAAGGTTTTCGTAAAGTGGATCCGGCCATTTTCCTATTTCTTACGGCTCGTAGTTCATGGCGCCGGTTGAGTCCGAAATCCAACCTAGAAACTACTTCGGAGTGAAGAAGAAAGCCCTGCAAGAAGACAGAAGTTAAGAAGACATGACCACTTTGGGCCTTGGCACTGGGAGAATTCACAGGAGTTTTGAATATGCCCGTGAATTTCCTGATGCCTCAGCTCAATGCGGTTTCATTCCACAAAGGAGAGAAGGGGAAGAAGACTGAAGAATTTTGCGGAATAATGTGATTAAAATATACCTTGTTTAAGACCGCGGTGTCAACGTACAGTAAAAACCTGGATTAAAAATTAAAAATACTTGTTTTAATCTTATTTTCATAATTTTAAGAATTTTTTAATCTAAATGGATGATACTGAATGTGCTGGTTGCAAAAAATGTAACTAAAATGCTATAGGATAAATGTATTTTCTATTCTAAAATCGACGCTTTTACGTACTTCGCGCGCTAGGGCGTCCGTTCTACCATTTCCTAAACTATGGTTAACTAAACTTCGTTCAATTTTTTATTTCTTGCATAGTGTCTATCTAGAGAGGATGAATAAATCCATGATGTGCCGTTAGCAACAAAAGACGACTACCATTTTTTTTTAAATCTCAGTTAATGACCAAAATAATAATAATTTTACCTTGGCCAAAGGCTTAGCGTTACCTTAAAACGTAGCAACGCTGCCAGTCTCTTGGGTACATTACGTTGTAGTACATTAGTTGATTGCGTTGAGGAGTTTTTTGACGCCATTTTTTAAGTTTGTTGTTATGTTAGTTAGTTTAGGTTATTTAAATTTATAAATGTATATAATATTTAGCTAATAAAAAAATCTTTTAAATAATAAATGAAAGCCACACATGTGCACCTACTGTCTTTAATGTGTGAAACTAAAAGCAATTCATTGTAATAATCTGTGCCATTGTTAGCGGACTATTGTTGCTAACCGTACTCATAAAATATAGTTTCAAACATTTAATTTCAGTCTCAATTTACTTAATTGAATTAGTAAGTTAATGTTAATTAATTTTCTCGTAATACTAATAGGTGAGAGATAACGCGACGTAATTAAAATGAAAAAGTTATTATGAATGTGAAACATTGTGTGTGTGTGTGTGTGTGTTAGTTATTATTGAGTGTGGCGCATTATTATGTTGGTGGTAAACATATTGTTCAACATTTTGTTGGCTATAAAAATATTATTTTGAGACCTTTATTCAGCAATAAAAGTACTGAGCAAGTCTCTTAAATAAGTTTGTATTCTTACCAATGCTTGTTTTCTTCGGCCAATCTTCCATAAACGTCTTCCTTTAAGTCAGCACGCCAGCGTTACCTAGGCCTCCCGCAGCGAAAACGCCTGAAAATTTACAGTAAATATAGCCTCATCGAATTTTAGACTGCACTCATAAAGGGTGAAATAAGACCCTCCACGAGGTCGAAAGGCACTTGTTCTCCTCGTCATTGCGATATTTTTTTGGTTATAGACTATACCTGGGAAGCTTCTAGTTACGGAGATATTGGGGTTCAAAGTTCCAACTTTTTCAAGTGTCTTTTTTAATACATGTGTTTAATGTTAGATTTTTACTAAAAACACCTCCATGGCCCCTTTAATATTCAATGCATCCATCAGCACAATTTTTTGAGTGCGTTACGTTGAGTCCTACCGTAAAACATGATATTTCACGCCAAAAAAGAAGTCCTTTCCCAGCAATATTTTTTGCGTAAAGTTACATAGTTTGATGTACATAATGCTTGGTTGACGGCTTCGTGAAGGGACTTGTTCTTATTACCCCTGTATTATAATAATCAGTACATAGTTTAAAGCAAAGTTGTTTCCCGCTGTCTGTCCTTATGTATGCTTAGATCTTTAAAACTACACAACAGATTTTGATGCGGTTTAATAGATAGAGTGATTCAAGAGGAAGGTTTATGTGTATATACATTGCACCCGTGCGAAGCTGGGGCGGCTCGCTAGTTATATATAGTTTTGGACTGCCTCGTTGGTCTAGTGGTCGTAATCGCGACTGCTGAGCATGAGGTCCTGGGTTCGATTCCCGGGTCGGGCGTTGATAGTGGGTTTTTCCATCAGGAAACTCTCAGTAGCAGCCACGGAGTCTGGATTGGTGCCCGTATATGGGAATAGGCTCGCCCCCTATTACATGGGGCTTAAACACAACTGGCGAAATGTGAGTGTACTATTAGGTACACCTCTGCCTAACCGTTCGAGGATTACAGGCGTAATGTTATGTTATATTATAACTACCGTCACTTTTATTCATAACTATTAAATAAGATTTAGCAAAATATTTGTTTATGAAAATATGCAATACCAACCCAAGGACAAAAATTACTCATTGAAATTAAGAAAGAGACACATAAATAGGAATAAGAGAGAAGCGAAGGCACTCTACAGTACGAAACTTTTTCTAAGAACACTTACGACATGCAGGGTTATTGCGAACTCTGACCGTTCTTGTTGGTTTCAACTGATGCTACCCGTGCAGAACTGTCATTGTATATCAAAACTCACCAAGTGATGATCACTATGAACTGTCAACAGAGATACGCAATAGCCCTGCAGATACTGTGCTTATAAGAGACCCCGCATACTTTCGACTTTCTATCGGCCGATGTTTTAGTCGGGCTCTTAATCAGTATGAACATGTATGCCAGTCCGCATATTACTCCGCTTATTACGCTTATTATTATTATTATTATTATTTCCTTTATTCATATTTTTACAAACTAATTACATTTTTAAATATTCCTTAGAAAAAACAATATAAAAAACATTTAAAAATATAGAAAATAGTAGCCCACCGGTATCGGGAACAGGGTCCAAGCTACCGGTGGTCAGGGCTCCAGAGAGAGAAACCTCCTAACAATACGAGCCGTGTCCAGGAGTACTGCTTTCTGAATCAAGCCCTTGATCCAGCTGCCTAACGAGAGCCTCCTCAGGTATTCATCGAGGCTCTTAGCAATTAAGCCATGGGCTGATACGACTATCGGCACAATGATCGCTGAGTCCACATCCCACATGTCGACAACCTCGCGAGCCAAGTCAAGATATTTTATTTGCTTATCTTTCTCGGCTTTCACGAGGTTCTCATCATGCGGGACCGTTATGTCAACAATCATTGCGTGCCGCTCTGATCGATCCACCACCACTATATCAGGCTTATTGGCTAAAATAGTCCTGTCAGTGATGATGGATTGATCCCAGTACAATGTGATATTGCCATTTTCGAGAACTGGGTCGGGCACATACCTATAGTACGGCACTTCCGATTCCACAAGTCTGTATTTTAGAGCAAGTTGCTGATGGATAATCCTGGCTACAAGGTTGTGTCTATGCAAGTACTCTCCGTTAGCCAAACGAGAACACCCAGAGATAATGTGACGGATTGATTCACCTGGACGGTGGCATGCCCGACATATGTCAACCGTGCCGTCCTTCACAATAAATCTCCGGTAGTTATTCGTCATCATAACTTCATCCATAATTGCACAGACAAAACCTTCGGTTTCTCCGAAGAGGTCCCCGGAACGTAGCCAGGCTACGGACGCTGACAGGTCTACATCGGGCCCGTGCAGGGCCCGGTAAAAGCGTCCGTGAAGCTCCTTACTCTGCCATACCTCCCTGCGGTCGTTAGTGTCAAGCACTACAGGTTTGCGCCAGTTCTCTTTAGCCAAGGAGAGCGGGGTGAGGCCCTTGTCCACCACGACCACATCTCGATGCATCCCCACGTCGGCTTCTAGGAAATATTCCCTGAGACTGCATATCTCGCGATTGTGGAGAGTCTTAGCGTTTAAAAAGCCTCGACCCCCACACCTCCGCGGGATATACAGTCTCATAACCGAAGAACGTGGGTGATGCATTCGATATGTCGTCAACAATGTGCGGACCTTCCTATCCAGAGCGTCTAGTTCTGTTTGAGACCATTTCAGTATGCCAAAAGAGTACATCAAAACCGGCATGACCCAACCGTTGAAGGCACGCACCTTATTTCCGCCTGATAAAAGACTATTAAATACTTTTTTCAGGCGGCCAAAGAAGCGCTCCTTCAGCGATTGCTTCATGTCAGCAACATTGATGCCCAGCGCTTCCGACATACCCAAATACTTATAGGTTTCGGTTGCTGAGAGGGATCTAAGATTTATGGAATCCGAGAGCTGGGTTCCCACAGATTCCACAATCTCCCCTCGCTTTACACGCATGACCGCACATTTGTCCACACCAAATTCCATCTTGATGGCACTACTGAAAGTTTGAGTTACCTTCAGTAGCTCCATCAGATGCAAATCGTTGGGGGCAAAGAGTTTCAGATCATCCATGTAAAGGAGGTGAGATATAACTTGACCACCTCTCTTCAACCGATAGCCTAGACCTGAATCCTCCAGCAGCGTGCTAAGAGGATTCAAGGCTAAGCAGAACCAAAGTGGACTCAAACTATCACCCTGAAATATACCTCGCTCTATCCTTATCGGTTCGCTATTCCTCTGGATTTGCTGACATCCTGGATAGCGAAGGACTGTCCTCCATTGCCCCATACATGACATCAGGAAGGTGCGCAGAGTTGCATCAACTTTATACAATTCTAGCACCCTCATGAGCCATGTATGTGGCACAGAGTCATAGGCCTTCTTATAATCTATCCAACATGTCGACAGATCCCTTCGGGAACGGCGAACCTGTTGGCTAATGGCCATATCAATGAGGAGTAGCTCCTTAGTACCACGAGACCCGTTCCTACATCCATTTTGAGAAGCGGACATAACAGAATTTTCGTCAATATGTTTAGTGATTTTAGCTCTCAAAATGGATGTAAGAACTTTATAAACCGTCGGAAGACACGTAATAGGTCTATAATTTTTGGGTTCCGCAGTACTACCCGATTTATGGAGCAGGTGGGTTATTCCAGTTGTCAGGAACTCGGGGAGCGACCCTGACTCTAAGGCTGATTGGAAAAGGGCCGCCAAGCGAACGTGTGATCTTTGGATCCACTTAATCCAAAAGTTATGCAGTCCGTCCGGTCCTGGAGATTTCCAATTAGGTAAAGGACGGACTGCACGAGCTACATCTTGGGGGCTGATTGTGATCGCCCCCATTTCTGGTATTGGATCGCACGCTCGCTCGACCTCCCCAGTCCATTCGCCCTCGGTATGACTGACAGGCACCGACCAGATGCTGCGCCAGAAAGAACACATGGCGTCATCATCCGGTAAGCACGTGTCAGACACACCTTGGTCCGGTCGCTCCCAAGCCCTATAAACCCACCTTTCATCGCTTTGGAATGTGCGATTCTGAGTGTATCGTTCCACCCGCCGTTTATACCTACGAATACGGTTTGCCCATGCATACACTTTCTGCTTCAGGAAGTCGATGCGCTCTGTGACACGGGACATGTAATCTCGAGGACTGATATCAGTCCCCGCAAATGCCCGCCTCACAAAGCGCATCACTCGAGGGCGAGTGTTGCCCTCCCTGAAGCAGATTAGTCTGCCGATGAGCGCTCTGGCCCCACCAATACGTCGTTCAATCCTGTACTGCCAAGCTGGTACGGCTGGTTTCGGTCGTGCAGCTCTGTGATACGGAAATTTGACATGAGCTAAACGACATGCCGCAACAGCCGCACAATACAGGATTGAATGAGCATCGGTGAGGTCTTCGCAGTTGTCAAAATAGTTTGACAACTGCGAATCCAGAACAGCCACCAGCACTCTATTTTTGTTATGCATGGGCAAACGAGGTATGCGTGGCCTAAGGTCGGATTGCATGAACCGATATTCTCGAATCGCACCCTCCAAAGCACTCCTCATTTCCTCACTGCACTGGGTACTTACATTAGTAACCATGTCATTACTCACGTCGTTATCGCGATCTGGTAGTGTGGTAAACTGTGGTGGAACCACAGCCTGCGACGGCGTGGCAATGACATAGCTACTCTGCATTTCAGTCCGCAAGCGATCAAGTACGGTGTCATCCAACATACGATTACGCTGGATGACTCGCACCTGATCCGACAGTCGTTGCGCCGACACGTTGACAGCTGGCTCAAGCACCTGAAACAGAGAGAGCATCCGAACACGGTACGCGGTCAGGTTGTTTCCTCCCTCTGTAGCCCCATAGTATGAGCGCATGACGTTTTCATTGATGGATTGTGTCCATCGCATGCGCTGCACACTCCCGCCGGGAGCTGGGACCCTATCAGAGGCCGGTGGGCCTCGAGGTCCTAAACCGTCCGGCGGCCGGCGTCCTCCCCGTCGACGAACTGGTGGTGGCGTCGTGGGCGGAGAGAAATACTCGTCGCTCGAACTCGACGCAACTGCCACGGCCGGTGTCACAGCGCTCACGATGGGGCTGGGTTCCGGCGGCGGCGAAGCGGAGCTGAGCGACGGGTCCGGAGGCGATAGGCGTGCACGTAGAGCAGCTGATCTCGTCAACATTGTCTTGATTTTTTAATTTTCATTGTCCGATTTTGTGACATACGTCATTCATGATCATAGTTTTTTTCTTTTGAATTTATTTGTATGAAATGGCTTCATTTTACTTATTACGAAACTTGTTAATGGAAAAAATATGATATTTAAAACGGGAGATTAGGTGCCAGACTGTTTAAAAAAAAATATTTATTGATGAAAACTGTAGAATGAAATTCCAAGACGTCTGTTGACATTTAGTGTTGCCAGCTTTATTATTATTATTATTATTACTCTTCAGTATTGGCCGATAAATCGGTTTGATGGGCTACACGATTGCCTTTAAACTATACTATCAGCCAACTGCTAGATCAGGATGGATGGCGCTCTTACCCCTCGCGCACATTTGCCGATTGTGCAGTTGACCGACTAGACTATCGGCCGATAGGTCTACAGTCTGCGGGGACTCTTACACCCGTATTTATACTCTATAGTCAAGTTAAACAAATTGAGTTCAAGTAATTACTTATACAAACATTATAATGCAATAAACAAGAATTTAAACCAAGTAAGAACCGTCAAAGAAAGCAAAGCTAAAAATTTTAACTTTTGACAGTTCTATCTTCAAGCAATTACTAAACCACAGAATAAAAATCGTATCTTAATGACTTACTCAAGAAATCACTTTGACTTGTTTAAAGATACTGTTGTAAGAGTTTTACACATAGATGCTATATGTAATAAGTTTATTAGTAACTTAGTTAATCCCACAAGAGCATTGTTACCATGATTACTTATAAAACATGCAAATGGCTTACAAATTGGTTTGCATTGACAATCCGTGTGACTTCGTGTAGCATATTGTCTTTATATGGAAGACTTCCTCACACATTGTCTTCCGATGGAGAAATATCTTAGTCTAAGCGTCCAAGTTATAAAGGAAAGATGGTTTTAATTCTAGGTGGTTTATTCATAAACGTTGCATAAAGTTAACTAAATGATTATCGCGACTGTTAAATCGTACAAATTTTCCGTTAAAACGTATCTTAACTTTAACCTTTTGAACGCCAGAGCATAAACGTACGCGCATGCCCTTCACGCCAAGCCACCTACCATTTTGTCACGAATATGTGTCGTTAGGCCTACAGGGCACGCGCTTGCTTGTCACGTATATGTGACAATGGCGATCAAAAGGTTAATGATGATGCGCACTAGGATAATATACAGTTTGTTCCTGTTTCTAATCTTCTGGAAAAGAAGCCAGCCTGTACGCACGGAGACCAATCAAGCTATACAAAACCAGTTTATGCGGATCTTTCATTGTACGGGCAATCTATAAAAAGTGAGGCCATGTTATACTGGAAATGTATAGATTGATGTGTCGCCAAGTGTACCTACTGACGATGACTTGATTCGTGTATTTCCGTAGTTTCTTAACAAACCGAAGTTATTTATTCGGTGATTTGAAAAGCTTGTCCTCTTTGTTTATAAATTACTAGCTGTTTGCCCGCGGCTTCGCTGACTTCACTAGCGTTTTGGTCGGAAATCCCACGGGCACGTTGTAAATATACCTTCCTATTAGTGAAATAATTTTCAAAATCATTTCAGTAGATCCAGATATTACCCCCTACAACCTCACAAACTCACAAACTTTACCTCTTTATAATATTAATATATCTACATTTTAAAAAGATTACAAATAGAGCTAAAATAATGCAAAAAAGAAGACTAAAAGTAAGTTGCTACATATATACAACGACAACAATAGGACACTTAGGCGTCAAAGTACTATTATTATAGATTATTTTTCCTACATATGATACGGATACCATAACATAAGATTTGTAGGTAATTTATCTTTATCTTTATATTAAAAAAACTTAGTTACTAGGTATAAAATTAAGCTAAGCACCAGCAGTTTTTAAATGACATCTCGCTTATTCCCAGCTGTTTGCACCACACAAAACCACAGATGGTTACAGTTACTCACGAGCCAATTGTTCCCCTATTCAACGCTAATCGTCGGTTAGGCTCCTGTAATCCATATGTAACAGATGATCTAACGTTACTGCTAACGGATGGTTATTGTCTCCGGTTTTTGCATGGTGTCGACCGCCCGGAAATGTATGTACAAGTTTACACTGTCGTGGGATTTGTACTTAGGTTTGATAGTTCAATGAATGATTATTAATCGTAGACGATAATGTTAGAATGTTTGTGTTTTTTTTAGAAGACCGAGTAAAAGGATTACTTTACTTAAGGTGGAAGCGCAAGGGTAGCCCGCGAAATTTAAATTTTCTTAAGTTTATTGCAATTTGCAGGTCAGTGTCAGGTTGTATGTTGATGAAAATATGAATCGGGCCAGAAACACGTATGGAGTTATAGAATTATAATCATTAAAATCATCAAGACCCTCCAGGGGCCTTAGTCTGCTATTGCAATAGTGCCAGAATGGTCTATCATTGATTTAATAATACGCCGTGGGCTAGGGGCCTTATTAAATCAATTGTAGACCATTCTGACACTATTGCAATAGCAGACTTAGGCCCCTGGTTCATATAATTCCATTCAATAGCTATTTCATGAAAAAGTCACTCAATGGCATTATATGAACTTGGAGGGTTGTATTGATGATTTATTTTTTCTAATAGTTGATCGATTTATTTCTAATGGTTTGTCTTGCCCAGCGCTCAAAGGAATGCCCCTCCGATTATTTTTAAATTTTTACGTAGGTACCATTTTGGATAGAAATGGAAACTAGATACGATTATAACATTACGCCTGTAATACCCGAAGTGTTAAGCAGAGGTGTAACTAACAAGTAAGTACACCCACATTTCGCCAGTTAGGTATATTTAAGACCCATGTAATTGGGGATGAGCACAAATCCAGGCTCCGTGGCTGCTACTGAGAAATTCCTGATGGAAAACCCCAATAGCACTTTGCCCGACCCGGGAATCGAACCCAGGACCTTCTGCTTAGCAGTTGCACTTGCGACTAGATATTCATGCCAAAATATTTAAGTAAGTACAAATAGAAACTAGATAATATATACACGGGTGGTCTATGTTTAGTTTTTCGCTTATTTGATACGATCAAATCAAGAAATATATAGCAAAACCAAATTTTCCCATAAAATCGACCAAATGTTTTAATTACGCTCAAAAACCAATACAACGTCCAAAATTACACATTTTGCAGTTTTACGAAGATTTATGGAGGAAGCAATCATTCATAATTACTTAATTTCTAGACTTTTGGTAATTTTCTGTTTTTTTAAAGATTGAATTTGATTTAATTGTGTACGCAAGTAGCCAACTGCAATTATATTAGGACATAAAAAATACTTAATTGGCCAAAGTTTAAACTAGGAGGCATATTTTTTAGCTTCGCCTATCTTCCGGTAGACCTACCGTCAGCATACTGATGAAAGTACTCTCGTAACCGATTTCCAAAAGAAGGAGTTTATCAATCCTCTGTTTTTTTGTGGCATGTACATAGGTTGGTATTACGTTCGTGCATTTTTAAATATTATTAAATACGTAAAAGTTATCGGTGTCAGAACCAGGGTCTACGCTACCGATCTTTAGGTCTCCAGAGACAGGAACCTCCTCGAAATGCCATCCGTTTCGAGGAGTAGTGCCTTCTGAATCAAGCCCTTGATCCTACCTCAAAGCAAGAGCCTCGAAAAACGTTAAGTATAACTTCACGAAAATATTACATTACGTCGTTGGTAACTATCTATAAAGCTACTTAGCCATTTGGTGTACTCTACCAACCACCCAATCGTCTATTCTGGGTGCAGGTTCTCAATTATAAGTAGGTATTTAGATTTGAAATGGCTCCATGAATAATTTCTTAGAAAAGGAGTTTCTCTCATAACACCCACAAAAGGTCGATGATTCCTCACCGACGCTCACTATGGAGCCATTTCTGGGTACTAAACTTCACAATAAAGATAGGGAAGTGAAACATAGTATCGATGAACGCTATGTCTACGAAAAACGGATTCATCAGTTGATTGATGGGAGTGTGGGGCTGTGAAACGAGTGGCAAGTTGTCAAGCAGCATTTTGTAGTAAGCGGTTTACTTGAAGACAGATTTTGAGTTCATAAATACGGCACAGAATTCGTTTGCAGTAATTATATTGTTAATTAGAATAATATTTTAATAATATTTATAACTGCAAACACATTCTTTGCTTGTTTTAGTGCCGCACAAAATCGACAAAATCTACTATGTACGCCGCGCCGTAGTAGGTACTTAGGTAGTAGTCCGTAGCCACTACGAAACTCTTAGAAAAGAAACAGTTTTAGTTGGATTTTCAACACTCAGCACAATCGCCACTATGGATCACTCCCGCTCAATTCAAGGCCCAACCCGCCACCTTTTTGTAAGTGATCGCTAGACGGATGGGAGGCAGTTTAGTACACAATGCTGCGACTTCCTGATATCTTTGTATCAGAGCGGTTAAGTACAGTTGGGAGGTGAGATAAGGCCCTAATGACGATGTAATGAGAATTCGTGGGAAAAGGTCGATATCGGTAAAAAAGTGTCGTATTACGAGTACATCACTATATGACGGGTTGATTTTGGGGAAAACATTTGCCTTATTACTTAGACAATGAGGTTGCTTGAAAAAAAGACGACAAAAAACATGGCTAAGCAAGCAGTAATGATTTCCCTTCTGTGCTTCAAGATCTGTTTGGTACCAGTTAATTTAAGCCGCTGGATTATTATTTCTTAGTTTTTTTTTTATTGCTTGTCTAATATTTTTTAGCATTACCTTATTGGAAAATCTTTGTTTGTGAGATCAATAAATATTTAGACACGACTATAGTTTGGTTTCTAATCATTAAAAAAATAAAATTACACGGAATAAAATGCAGATTACAAGCGAAAACGAAACCTAGACCGATAAGGAAATTCCTAATCTTGTAACACTGCTGGCGGTCCGTTTAGTCGTTTGACCTCAAATTAAATTTACATAATATTTCTAATAGCATATTGCTTAATAACTCAATCTTGTAATTAAAGAAAGCATAGCTAAAATAAAAATAAAATTTTTAGTACAAAACCTTGTTTGAGCAAGCAATAAAATAATATTAAAATGGTTTTGAATCGATCGTAAAACCGCAATGCAGCTGTTAATTATTTCGCAAACAAGATGAATTATAAAATAATAGCATTTAGCTAGGTTTATAGTTATGTCTATAAATAAGACAAAAAAAAACTTTCATTGAAATGAAAATAAAAAAAAAGTAGATTTAGCCATCAAAATTGAACGAGCCTAAAAAGTTTCGTATCCGTGTTTCATAATAATGTATTGTATTCACCAGAAAGCTTGCGGGGCAAAGTTTGAAATTCAGTTGCAAGACTTAACCAAACTTATAAGAAGTAATAATACTCGTAATAAGTGAAAATAAAATAGGCAATAGGTTCGACTCTAGGTAGAACCGGGAAGGACCATCAGCTCTTGTTTTTCTACCGTGAATAAACCATCATCTCTTTGCTGTCGTTTAGTTGGTATAAGATCATTCACTTGGGTAATTTTTATGTTTTTGGTAGATACATTCCACCTTCATTACAAAATTGAAAAGAGTTCTAATCAAATCAAATCAAATTCTTTATTGACATAATAGGTTACAGAAACTTATTTGAAGCCCTCTCTTTGACTCCTGAACTAGGCATCCTGTATGTCAGGAGTCAGCGACCACTCCCATATAATTTGGCTTAGAAACTAATGTCAACATAGGAATAGACAAAACATATGTGCTACAAAAAAAATTAAGAAGAAGTAACAACAAAGTAAAATAAAAACCAATGAAAGAAATGAAAAGTGCGAAAAAATATTAAAAAAAAAAACATCAAAATTAAAATTTATTTTTAAGTTAATTTTATTTATTTTATCGCGCTGTGTGTGTGTTCGGGAGGTGTGTACGTGTGTGTGTATGGGAGGTGTGTACGTGTGTGTGTGGGTGGGTACCCGTTCGTGTTTCTGTATGAGTAGGTGTATGAAAGAAAAGTATGATCTTTGTGTGTTTGGGATTGAGATTAATTATTTATTATTTTCTCTACATCCTCATAATCAAGAGTAAAGAGCCAGTTCTTTACTATATCTTTACATTCTTGTAGTGATAGTGGATAAAAATTTAATTAGTTGGATTAAGAATCATTTGGATGTATCAATAGCATAGCCAATAATAGAAAACCGAAACCCTCAATAATATCATAATTTAGACGGACTGAAGCAAAAGGATAAGACAGACCCACCAAGTTACCTACCTATACCTACCATAAAAGAAGAAAAAACTGACTACCTACACAATCAGTAAGGTAGTTATCTCAAATCGTTCCAGTTCTAAGAAGTTTATTTGCTGCTGATAATTTTGGCTCGTGCCACTTATTAGGCAATTTACTCAAATTGTTACCGGTTATCGAAAATTCTGGGAATAACAACCAGAAGGTCAGGCAGGAAAAGAGGTTTTTTTTTACAAGAAAAAGAAGTTTATTAAGACAAATACTAAATGGCCAATATCGCGTATGAATTTGCCGCTAGAGGCGCTAGTGTAGCGCGACGGCACCGAAATGTCAGATTCATAGAGTTTTCGCGCGTTGCGTGCTTTTTTATCACGTATATTTACTAATATTCACGATTGTGGTCTAGATTGAGCCATTCCTGATTAATTATGACTTGAAGATTTTAAGTTGCAACTTAAGAACTTTATTTTTTTTGTACTTGGGGGTAAAATGATTTTAAAATGTTTCATGCTTGCTAATTTTAGGGAGAATATTGTGAAAATATATCTGAATTTTTCACTATGTTGCTAAACGTAATAAAATAAACTTAATAAAAAGTTATTCGTACTTTAAAGTATAAAGTAGAATTATTGATATAAATGAATAGAGATATTGATATGTCGTTACTCAACAGTGGCTCCATCTGGTGAGCTCAAAACCAATAGCCCCCATTAAAAGAGGTAGGTATTTCTGGACTGTATCGTTGGTCTAGTGGCAAGGGCGACTGCTGAGCAAGGTGTTACGAGGTTTTTACTTCTCAGTAGCAGCCGAGAAGTCTGCATTCGTGCCCAGTTGATGGCAATAGGACTGAAATAAAACTGGCAAAATATGAGGTTTCTGCCTAACCATTTGAGGATTACAGGCGTGACGTTATGATGTGTAGGTATTTCTTTCATGATTTTTCATTTTGAGTGTATCATTATATCGATTTTGTTTTTGTTTATGGGTCACATCCACAGAGAATTTGCTAAACGCAGTAGATACAATGAAATTGCGCCAAATTAAAGAGCACTTTTCATCCATGATTGACTGATTACCTGGTATCGTGGGTCAGTAAAAAAAAAACCTAGAATCTTTAGGCCCTGAGCAGACGATAGACGAGAGTTTTTCCATACCAAAACCATCCTGGGGACACCTAGTGTTTCCCTAAAAGAACTCGTCGAAAAATATTATTTTTTCTAGATAATAGACTTAATTCCAATTTAAATGCGCGGGAAAACGCCAATAATAATTTGCAAAGCAGTTAGGTACTAAATGAAAACTGATATGCACAATACTACTTGGGTAACATCAAGTTTTTACCTCATTTCAAAGAAATTAAAGGTTATGCTTAACACAGGATGCATCTGCTACCGATTGCACAAATTGTGCGTTTACCATGAAGATTACAAACTCATATTCCTTTGTTTACCTACAATACTTAATTTGTCGTGAACAATACGGGTGAAAAGATCGTCAAGCAAAAATTTTAAAATAATCATCGAAATCGATTCACAATTGGTGAAGATATCGCTGAAAATACACACAAAAAAAACACATTCAGATGAATTGATAACATCCTTCTTTTGGAAGATTGATTCGTATCAATCCAACTCCAACATAATAGGGACAGGAATCGTATCGAAATATATATTTTAGTTGTAAATGTTATACAAAATTAAGGAGTTTGGGGCAGGGAAGCTAAGTAATTTGGTTTAGCGAATGAGGTCGCAAGTTCGATAGCCAGGTTCTCATTACAATTAATTGTTTGGCCACTAATACTACCTACAAATAGTAATTTCTGGTTCTGGGAAACTAATAAAATCGGTGGCTATAGGTAGGTACTTTGATATGAATAGACCTACGAGGATTTTATAACTCATTCTCTCAGTCATTATAGACTACAGGAATTTATCTAAAACGCGTGCAAGCCAGTGCAAATATCCACCATCAAAGATGACACTGACAGATTTGTACAGCGATTTACATGTGCAAAATTCGTCTAAAAGGCATAATTAATTTTTTACTTTCTTACATGCAACCGAGTCAAAGCTTGCGTAAATGAATTGATGACTTATGAACTATTAAATGGGTTGTATAGGCACATTAACAAACAAGGCACCCCTAACGCAACTATATATAGCCATTACGGTTGTCAATTTAGGTAATTGGTAACCACATGGGAACCCTCAATTACGTATCAAGTTCCTTGTCGTGAAACTGTCATGGCGCTTGACGATTTTTTCCATTTGGTTCAATTTTGTCATGGAAATTAACGAAAATTATTATATTATGAAGTGTCCTCTATAAGTTGCCATGGTGAGTTA
Source organism: Eugnorisma glareosa (assembly GCA_947578425.1). Taxonomy (NCBI): domain Eukaryota; kingdom Metazoa; phylum Arthropoda; class Insecta; order Lepidoptera; family Noctuidae; genus Eugnorisma; species Eugnorisma glareosa. The sequence continues at coordinate 7,226,346 of OX387960.1, read as the reverse complement.
CCTACTGAAAGAAAATGAAATTAAGTCTTTTCAGAATTTAGTTGCATCCTTTTGTCTGGAAGCCGAGCCCAACATAGTTAAGAATTAAAATAAATAAATAAATAAATATCGCTGGACATTACACACAGCGCCATCTAGGTGCCACACTAAGCAACGAGGCTTGTGTCGTGGACACCAGATAGTTGATAATACTACATAGATACTTTTTGTTTGTAAATACATACTTATTATACATATACTACACTTACACACTTATATACTTATTATACTTATTATGCATATTTGTTGTTGTTATAATTTATCTTTACCTGGGCATAAGCATAATATAAATAATCTATACTAATATTACAAAGCTGAAGTTGTTTGGTTGAAAGCGCTAATCTCAGGAACGACTAGTTCGAATTGTCAAATTCTTTTAGTGTTGGATAGCCCATTTATCGAGGAAGGCTATAGGTTATAAGACATGACGCTACGATCAAAAAGAACGTAGCGTCAACGAAAAATGTTGCAAAAACGAAAAAAATAGTATATAATTTCACGCGAGTGAAGGTCGCGGGCGACAGCTAGTAGTTTATAACTTTGATTGACACATCACATATGATACTTTAATCTCGATACAATTCTGTGGGATAATTATCCAACTCCACGTGGGCGGCATTATTAGGTATAGTTAGGAATAGGCTTGACAGATGATGATGGTTGTCCGAACTACTAGTCGGTGTGTAGAACATAATTCAGTTCGTCCTTGCGTGCAGGAGCGGCGTTTGCTCTGTTATTACGGCGAGCAAGGACTGCCGATAATTTGCGTACTAGTGATGGAAAATGTATGTCGATGGCTAATATAAAATGTTTAATTATTGGCAATTGGTGTAACATGAGGAAAATGGCGGAAGAAAATTGAATGTAGAAGATCGATGTAAGAGTAGGGAAAGACCATAGAAACGATGGATGGTCTATGTGTAATATGATATAACTAGAAGGGGAGGGTTATATGACGTCTAAAAGATTTAAGTATGGAAAAAGAAAGCAAGCTGCGCCGTACCCAAATGAATTGGGATTAGAGCAGGAGACTGATGACGATGCCAGTGAATTCTCTTTAGCATTATGAGATTTGAAGTAGAGAATAGAGCTAGAGCTAAAGTAGGTAAAGTTGAAGCTTGAGGGTCGATATATAAATCATTTGTCAAAACCTAAAGCCTTTTAGGACATTTGATGGTTTATTAGATCTGTGGAATAAGAGCTGATTAAAGGTCCTAGCAATTAATTTTATTGAATTTTCGACATTATTAATTATTGACGTTATTGGAACTTTATTCATTAGATGAAGCCTTTCCACTTTTAATCCAAAATCATGCATCATGTTATCGATAAATTCATACTCTTTTATCGGTATAGGGCAACACATACCTGCCTACCTGACAGGTAATAGCAGTGGGCGTTCTGAGCTCACCGCAGCTCGATTGGTTCGCTACTTCTAAATTTGTGTTATTACATCTATTACAAGGTAGTAATGCTGTAGTTATGTAGTTTTAACAAACTAAGAAACTAAATGCGATCAAGACATTTAGGCCTATTTCAGAGCGAGACCGACGCCGGTTGCGTGCGCCGGTCAGGCGTTTCAGAATCCATAGACTTGTTTGATAGCGTCCACTGTTCAACGTGCGCCAGTCGTTAAAATCGCACGTAACGAAACGCCCGACCGGCGCACGCAACCGGCGCCGGTCTCGCTGTGGAGTAGACCTCATACTGCGTTTTAGAGCTGTCAGTATCAATAATGCTATGACATTTTTGGAATATTGAGACAGACAGCCTTTGACCACGGTTAAGATGATGTTGGTCGCGTTCAGTTTCGTGGACGATATCTACCTGCAGCCTGTAAGTTTCTGAGCAGCTGATCCCAAAGTATCAGGTTAAAACTGAGTTATTCTAATACATAATCAGCCAATAAAGTACCTGCTGGGACATAATTCACACAAGCCTTCTATAAGTGAGACTCACACCGGTATTCTTAGTCGTGGATTGAACTTAAGTCGGACTTGACACGCCTACATTCCGCCCATTAGACATATTGACAGCTACAGTTTGTTTATAATTTGACATAAACGGCTTTGAAAAGTGGGCGTCGACTTAAGTTCAATCCACGACTAAGAATACCGGTGTTAGTGTGTAATCTACCATGAGAGCTCAGTATGACTTGGCAAATATTACAAATGTATTCGAATTTTCGATTCTAGACACCTAAGGCATGTCGGTATCCTCACGAAATTCTAATGTTTCACCAGTAGAAAATATTGCTTTTAGGTGTTATTCAGGTGAAAAATAAGAGCATACAAAAATTTGCTGTGATAATCCTCATTGGTTCTGCATTTAAAGAGGTCTTTTACTGCAGTTCCTAACACTTATGGCTACAGTCCATTTATGGCTATTTTACCTCCAATTTGACATTACTATCGATTCACAGGGATCTTTATTTTTGTTTTAATAAGCTGCTGGTTGCCAGTGGCGAGTTTCTCAAAATCAAAATGATATTTATTTCCGTTATTTTAAGGTTGCTTTTAGTCCGCTACTGTCACAGGTATAATTAAAACTCCAAGTAATGGCTCCTACAAACCTGTCAACACGCCTCTAACAAACCAGCAAAATATCTATTTTGTGAACTTTTCCACCGACATTTCAAAACCGTGGTCGACACGGCGCCAAAAATGCAGACACCCTATACGAAAATATTTAACATAAAAACATCGGGCATCGCCCTAAATGGGGAAATAGGGGCGGCGTGGGGTGGCGGAAACCCCTAATGGTAGTTTGTCACGAACCTCCTCCACCCCAAATTACCACCACGTCGAGGTTCCTAGAAATATATGGAAGTATATGGGGTTTTTTTCGTCTACTGCCATAATGTTTTAGTGTGGGTTTAAGCTGTTTGGACACGCTATTCGTGATTTAAGTTACAATATCTGAAATGCCTGTAAAAGGTGTGTATCTAGGTAATATTTTTAGGTACATTATAATAATTATGTACGTAAACACACTTCTCAGCATGTATAATTATTTATTTGGCAGCTAAGATTTTAAGGGTATCTTCGGTTCTATGGATGACACCGTTTTACCCGACTGCGGCGAAGGCCAAAAGGATGGTTATTCCGTAAGCCAGAACAGGCTGTTACGATAATTCCTGCGGTGAAAAATCAAGTGAATTACTGCAGCATGTCAATTTTAATTCGATTTAACTGACAGTTTTGGTTAGACGTTCCGATTACATCGCCCAAAGCTGTTTTCAAATTAAAAAAATTTGGTACCTTCTTACGTTTCTTTAGCTGCACGCAAGTTGCAAAAAATACCCACCTAGGTACTACAGAACACAGTTCATTTTACAATAAAAACCAAAAGCGTCTAGCTCTAGCCCCGAAAATATGTATCAAATTCTACCCTCTTATTATGTAAAATAATTTCCGAATTCTAATCGTCATCCATTTCGCGAGTGCATTACATGCAAAACCGTCCAATAGAGGCGGTAATGGCCAGTTTCCTGGCAACCCACCCTTGCCAGACTTGCCAGTTGCCACCGGCTGGCACCAAAATTGTGCAAACTTATGCAATGTTACGTGTTTTGTGTGAAAAGTTTGCCAAGCCATTATACTGTTCGTTCGTTCGAGAATTTTCCCTGGAGACCGTACCTGTAGGTGCCGTGCCCTGGGTTCGGTATAGACGCTCGTGTTTTGTTTTATAGGTAGTATAAAATGGGTTTATTGGCAGATTGGTGGGGCTTTCTAGGGTTCATTTTTTAGAGCTTTAGGGTTGTATTTAGTCTAGGGGAGATTGGAAATACATTATGAAGAAGTTTATAGTATTGCCAAGAGGTGTCTTACGGCAACAGCAAGGCAATATAACTTTTGTTTCATGTTTAATTTTATGTAGCTATCATAGTCGATCAACAGTTTTTCGGTTTCATACTGGACACATGTTTTTATTTAGTTATTGGTTACCAACTTTTTGGGGAAGGAGTACGCGTTGGGTGGGGTACCTAGTACCTACTCAATGTATGGTTGGTGCCCAAACATTAATTGAATACACAAATAAATATTATCTGATAGATACAACGCTACAATATTGTTGTTGTGGACAACAACAAGAATTCCTCATAATTTAAAAATTTGGTACTATTGCGTACCTTACCTTTATATTACACTAGCTCTTGCCAGCGGCTTCGCTCGCGTTATGGTCAGAAATTATCCCACGGACACGTTTTAAATAATTATAGTCTATGGCACTCGGGATAATGTGCTTTCTATTAGTGAAGAATTTTCAAAATCGGTTCAGTAGATCCAGAGATTACCCCCTACAACCTCACAAACTTTACCTCTTTAGAATATTAGATAGAGATGAAACTTAGTTTTCTCATGACTAACCGTACTGAGTCTTGACATTCGTAGATCTTTTGCAGTCGTTAAGTGTCAGAAACCCGAAAATCTGATAACCAGTTTTCAGTCAACGGGATATCGTATCAAACAGCAAGAGGTTTCGGAGTTTGAGAGGCAGTCGCTCCATCGCATCTAGTTAAACTGGAAGCGGACCCCAACATACTCTTGACAAATAATCTCTTATCCATTTCAGGTCTTAACCATGGAAGGGTCATCGTCAGACTACAGCGACGAGGAGGTCGGGGTCCTGGCTCGCGGTCAGAAGCTGTGGGTCCGAGGAGTCAGGTCCAACACCACTTGTGCTGACATCGTGAGGGCTTTGCAGGACGCTCCTGAAGGTAAGGACGGGGGGAAATTCTTGCAACGTATTTCAAAAGGGCTATTTATTTTTTAACCCGAAATCAATCAATTTTCAAGTTACATATAGGTATGTTTGGGTACAGAATTCGACTAAGTGGTTTTGATCATGTCAATACAATAGCTCACGTGGTAGAAATAAAGGGTGTAACAAGACCCTTCACGAAGCCGAAAGGCACTTGTCCTCCCCGTCATTGCGATCATTTGTTTTGTTCTAGACCATACCTTCTAGTTATACGGAGATATTTTTCACAAGTTTTTTTTGTAAATACGTGTTTTTAATGTAATATTATTACTTTAAACACCTCCACGACCCCCGTACTATTCAATCCATCCATCAGCACAATGTTTTGAGTGCGTTACATTGAGTCCTACCGTAAAACGTGATTTTTCACCCTCACTTACGTTTCATGTACATAATGCTTGGTCCACGGCTTCGTGAAGGGTCAGGACCCTACACCCTGTACCCACAAGATTCTGAGAACAATTTCAATCAATGTGAGGACTATAAAACGATATGTCTTTTTATGTACCTGGTTTATTTAATAAAACAAACCTATCGAGTAGGGTATCAAAATGAAGGAAATGAAAACGATATTACAAATATATAAATATATACAACATAATACAATTTTTAGTCTGGTTTTTGGATAATTATAATTAAATGAACTGCTCACCGCACTGCTCTACGCATAAATACTAAATAATTACCAAAATTACCTTTTAGCTGTGGCGAAAGTGCAGGGTTACGCACACACCTACCGACTTAACACACATACATGATATCACCGCCATCATCGGCAATAATCCCCGAAGGGTTAGGTAGAGGTGTACCTAATAGTACACCCACAATTCGCCAGTTATGTTCAAGTCCCATGTAGTATGATTTGGTATTGCATATTTTGATACGCAAATATTTGGCAATATATTAAGTAATAGTTATGAGTGAATGTGACGGTAGTTATAATATAACATAACATCACGACTGTAATCCCCGAACGGTTAGGCAGAGGTGTAGCTAGTAGTACACCCACATTTTGCCAGTTATGTTTTAGTCCAATGTAACAGGGGGCGAGCCTATTGCCATAAACTGGGCACAAACCCAGACTCCGGAGCTGCTACTGAGAAATTCTTGATGGAAAAATCTAATAACAATTTGCCCGACCCGGGAATCGAACCCAAGACCACACGCTCAGTAGTCGCGATTGCGAGCACTGGACCAATGCGGCAGTCCGACTACCGATTAAAGGTTCTATTAAACCGTTACGGACAAGTCGCCGAACTATAGATACTTGAGCACCTTATTTGTTAGACCGAACCTTTTACCTTCACCAGTCCATAACGTTCAATTGTTTGACAGCAGGGGGCGGAGTGAGCGAGCAAGGCGAGTGGGTACTGGCCGAGAGATGGCGAGGAGTTGAGAGACCACTGCCTCCTGATGTACCGGTTCTGCACGTCCTAGCAGCTTGGGGAGACGCTAGGCATGAGGTCTGTAACACTTCCTATTGAAATTAGGAATAAGGTTACATGGAAAACATCAAAAATTAATAAAAGCCAAAAAAAAATCATTAAAAAGAAAAAAAAATGATTATTTGTACTGCTTTTATTGTTTTTTTTTTTGTATGTTTTGTTTATACTGTACAGATGTAAAGGGGAAACCTCATAATCTTACTTTACTGGAAATCTTGTTATTTTCAAGTCTAATGAAATATTTGTGATTTTTATGATACCATAATTATTATCTACAAGTTGCCTTGTACAACACCCACGAAAAGAGAAGTGTTGGTCTTTTCTGAGTGTAAAATCTAGCATACTTGGATCTACTACATTTTAGGATAAGAGCTAGTTTATAGATAGGTACTCAATAGGAAAATATCTGTGTCTCACCATATTTCTCTTTCTTTCAGGTTCGCTTAGCCCTTCGTCGTGTATCAAGTGGTGGCGAGGACGACTCAGGTCGAGACAGCGATGGTGGAAGTCGGGGAGGGGCAAGACGGCGGAGGAGAAGAGGTCTGAGGGCAGCCACCCCCCCTCCCAGAGCAAGGAGTGAAGACCCAGCAGCAAGGCTCGTCTCAGTAATACATCACCAGACCAGGACTATACATCAGCAGCTTGATAAATTAAGGTACATAAGACACAATTTTAGTGGTGCCTTTTTTCTGCTATTCCCTGGAGACATACTTAATTGTATCTTGATAACCAAAGTAATTTAATACGTTTGCAAAAGTTTCTTGAAGATTACTAGACTTCAATGAAGTGAAAACGTCTAAAAATATTAAAATCCAAATTAAATCTTATGCGTTTTTAAAGCATTTTAAAGACAATTATTTACATAAACTCTTGTTAGGGCAGAAATACTTTAAATTAAAATTATTGTTGTACATTCACAGAGAACAAGAAAAACTAATCGACCACCTAGAAGACCAGACTCACAAGAATCGTATGGAGAAACATGGCACCAACTACCTTCTCGAATCTTACCTCCGAGACCTCGGCAGGTGTAGCGAAGTGAACGACAGCCAAGCAGGGAACAGTGACAGCGGAGTAGGCGTAGGAAGCGGCACCCCACCCCGAAGACACACCAAACACAAATCAAGGAGAGAAAGACACCTCATGAGGGAACATTACTTCACAAAAGAACTCACAGACATATGCCAAGTTAACTCTGAAAGACTCATGCAAACACAAAACGACACAGACTCCGAAGCATCCGCCGATGAGCTGTCCAGGATACGAGAAGAAATCGAAATGCTGGAAAAATTAGCAATAGTTAACAAAAGACTTCACAGAGAAGAAGAGCTAGTAGTAAGACTAACAGCTAAGGTCAAACGGTACATGGATGAAAACAAGGCAAATAGCTGCGAAAACGCATCTCAAGTGACCATGTTGCTGGACAAAATTGACCAGGAGCTGGTGAATACGGCCAAAGAGATGCAAGACAACGCTGAAGAGCTAGCAAAAGCTGACAGTGTGATAGAAAGTAGAATGAAACTGCTTGATGCATTGACATTACAATTAGAGGAAGAAGAACTCCAGAATACTGTTTTAGAAAAACAACTCAATGAAGCGGCGAGTCGTCAACCTATTCTTCTCAAAGACAGCTACGTACCTGTTTTAGACCAAACTAACATAAACCAGACGTTTAATTATGGAAACCCAGGTTATGTTCTCGATACGCTGGTATGACATAGGTTTAAAATCGGAATTATTGTCCCAAAGATGTTATTTTCAAATTACCATATTGTAAGTAGTGATAAGTTAAATCATGGAGAGCAACCTTAACGAAGAATTGGAGTAACTTAAATGATAGAGAAGAATGAGAAAAGAAAGAAGAAACATATTTATTGAAACTTTCTAATATTTTGTAAAAAAAAAACAAAACACAATCAAATGCAATCGTAATGAATTGAGATGTAATGAAGTCCACCCATTGCTGCAATTGAAAGTGTATAAAAGGCCGTAGAAAAATAACTAAAATACCTAATAGGAAGAACTCCCTCCAATTTTACCTGTATCAAAAGATTAAGGTTATTTAGGAATTTCTAGATTATTTTAAACATTATTTACACGCATGTATCTGATATTGTATATTAATAGTATTTAAGCATAAATGACAATACATCAGCGGTGCTAACACTTACCTAATGTAACCAAAATTAGGACTCTTTATATTATTATAAGTAGGGATCGGATATTAGGATGCAAATTTACCCAAAGGGCATGAAAGTGGCTTCTTTAAATGCCATTTTTTATCCCAGGATCGTGGAATTTCATAATTCTTCTGTTTGTATAAAATGCAGTACAAATTATAAAGGGTGTAACAAGACCCTTCACAAAGCCGTCAACTAAGCATTATGTACATCAAACTAAGTAACTTTACGCAAACATTTTTGCCGGGAAACGACTTTTTATTTGGGTGAAAAATTACGTTTTACAGTAGGACTCAATGTAACGCACTCAAAACATTGTGCTGATGGATGGATTGAATAGTACGGGGGTTGTGGAGCTGTTTAAAGTAAAAATCGAACATTAAAAAAACGTAAGTATTTAAAAAAAATACCTGTGAAAAAGTTGGAACTTTGAACCCCAATATCTCTGTAACTAGAAGGTTCCCAGGTATGGTCTAGAACAAAAAAAAAATATCATAATGACGGGGAGAACAAGTACCTTTCGGCTTCGTGAAGGGTCTTGTTACAACCTTTATTTATAAACTAAATATTTAAAACTTTTCATGAAATTTGTTAAAATTAACAAGTAAAAAAAAACTAGCTACCACTATTTGAATTCAAATTTTGCATTTGAAATATCGAACAGGACAAAATGGGCAATATGACTGGTCATAATTCAATACAATAAAATGAAAAAAAAAAATACTATTTATTGAAATAAACTGGGACTTTTCAAGAACGGACGCGCGCTCCATACTAGTCAACACTCAAAGTTTAGGTAGATATGCCTGCGAATATTCGATCTCTAATTATAAGACATCAAAACAATATACAACTTTTGTTTCTATCTCCGCCCGTTTGTTCCACAAAGCATGGAATCACCGCATCGGCAGCGTATACAGCGTGTGTTAGAAAGATGTGATCATTTATAGGCTGTGGTATAGACGATTAGACTGAATAACTTTCTAGATGGGACGTCGTAATTGATGCATACTTTAAAATAATCAGCTGTTTCGTACAAAATATTAATACCAACTAGACCCAGATGTTGGTTCCATACTATTATGGTATGTACCACACCATTAAATATGATCTTACCTTTCCGATACATGCTGTAGAGAATTTTATTTATGTTGCCCAATTCTAATAAAATTCTTTAGGCCGAATGTGCTTTGTGCTATGTTGAAAATGCGCTTCTAGGCCCAGACGTCTCCGTGCTCTGAGGTTTATCGTTAAGGTTCAATTTACACTGGCGCGGAAAAGAATGTAATTTTGTGTAACAATATAATATACAGCATTATGAACTTTATGTCAAGTAAGTAACGGACAAATCCAATATGCGTCAATGCCCGAAAATTCCGGACGAAAAGTCGGGACTTTGGCAGCTTCTTTTGTTCGTTACAAAAATTCGCTTCCATTCAGTTCCGCGGAAATGTAAACAGAGTCTTATTGCAAGCATTCTGTTGTAGTAAATAATTATACCTATATTTAATTCGAAAACCAAATATGTATAAAAACCACCAATCACAGTACATTTTAATATTAAGCCTAGTCAAATCATCTTCCGACAACGATAAATCTATAAAATATTCATCAATATTCGACCCATTATTTAGACCGTAACATCAGAGCCTAAAGGACATTTCAAATTAACTCAGACGTTTAAAAAGATCTTGTATGTTTTTCTACATTCAATGTTAATGATCAAAGCGATATTTTTTCTGTAAACCATCCCAAATTATTTGTTAAAAGTATATAATTATTAATTATGTTTATATAAGTGTACATAATGCAAAATTACAACGATTATAAAGAAAACATGACTTTTTTTTTAAAGCTATGACCCAGAGAATCAATTATATTCATCCTTCGTATTCGGTATTAGTAACGTGAGATTAATATAAGAACACTATGTAGTAGGCATAATAATGTCTTCACTCGTTGCACTATAGTATAAAGTAAGAGAAAATAATGGCCACACGACTAGGGTGTGGCAACATTATTCTTTATTCCCGCCGCTCTGTAGCGTGCTCGCCTGCGCTGCGCTCTTCATTTTCGCGTTTTAGTGCTCAACCACTCGTATCGCACCAAAACCAAAAAACTCCTTCGCAATCATGCCGAAGAGAAATAACGAAGATAAGTTAGATTTCATTTACAATAAAATGCGTAAATTAGAAAAAGAAGTTAAGAAATCACGTACAGCGAAACGACGACGACTTTTAAGTGTGTCATCATCTTCTAGCCAGACGTCATCATCAAGCTCGACAACATGCTCATCAAGATGTGGAAGCCTACCAGGCGATAACAGAAACAGTAAGTACTGCAAGATAATCTTAAATACTTACATCGGTTAATTTACAAGAATTATAACACAAATTTTTCAATAAGTGCCTACCCTCACATAAAAAAAAAAAAAAAATTAAACAGTATGCATCTGTATAGTTTTTGGGACTATATCAACGCATTATACTTTTTTATGCACCTGAGTAGCCTTTGGGGCTATCTCGCCGCATTTAAATAATATCGGCTCTCTTGCCTAGTCAGTCATTATGCATCTGAGTAGTTTCTGGGACTACATCGCCGCATTTCACAATGACTAAACGTTGCATTCCTCGTTGCAGCGCAGGAAGCAACCACAGAAGACGTCGTGCATATAGTCGACGAATCACAGCCACCACCGGCACCGGATCCCGAACCGGCACCAGCACCGGAACCGGCACTGGAAAACCAGGACGCACAAGAAATCGACAATACTTCGGAATTGTTAGACATTCTAGGGGTCGACCCAACGATCGCAATTGAATATGGTCCCGAAATCAACAAGGAAGTGGCGAATAGATTCGAACACATGGCAACCACAGGTTTGAATAAAGAGACACGAAGAGACCTTCTAAATAAGTACCTAGTACCCGCAAACTGCAAATACACTGATGCTCCCCAGCTTAATCTCGAAATTAAAGCTGCGATTAACGAACAAGCTAATAAGCGAGACAAAGCTATTGAACTGAAACAAAAACAAATATCAGCGGGTATCTCTTGCTTGGGAAAGATCATTTCCAGCCAACTCTTCCTCCCGGAAAAGAACCACGAGCTCGTAAAAGATCTCATGGACGTGGGTAGAATCCTATGCGACGTCCAACATACTGAATCGATTACACGGCGTAACTTCGCCCTGTACTCAGTTAAAAAGGAACTGAAAGATCAGCTGACAACAACAAAAATTGACAAATTTCTTTTTGGTCAAGATCTCCCGGAGACTCTTAAGGCAGCAAAGGCTGTATCTAAGTCTAGCACAGACTTGAAATTTGATACTCCGAAAAAACCGACAAACCGGCAACCTGCGACAAACACCGCTCCTTTTCCATCAACATCGAATAAGAATTTAAACTGGAAGGCGGGGACATCGAACCGCAGGCAAGCATCGGGTCCACCGCCACGCCATCAACCGCCTGCAGCGCCGCATCGGGGGACCTCATCGCGCAACTACTCTCATCGGGCCAGACAGTCGCGACGTCGCTAGATCCGGTACGCTATGCGGGTAGACTTGCCCATTTTTACAAACAGTGGTCTTTAATAACACAGGACCGTACTATTTTGTCTTGGGTCAGTGGGTACAAAATAAGATTTAATAATCCTATATGTCAATCGTACCCGCCCAGCTCAAATAACTTTTCTGAATCAGACCGCATGGTTTTAGAAGAATCAATAGCTAATCTTCTGAATATAGGAGCTATTTCGGAATGCAAACCCTCCTCAGATCAATACGTGTCTCGTGTATTTTTTGTACCAAAACCTAATGGTAAAATGCGGTTTATACTAAACCTAAAAAGCTTAAATAAACATATAAATACGCAACATTTTAAATTAGAGGATATAAGAACATGCCTGAAACTAATCTCTCATGATTGTTATGTTGCTACGCTAGACCTCAAGGATGCGTATTTTTTGATCAACATTCATCCAGATTCACGTAAATTCTTACGGTTCATAGTGGATGATAAAATATTTCAGTTTAACGTTCTTCCATTTGGAATTTGCACCGCGCCATTTATCTTTACCAAATTAATGAAACCGATAATGAAATTATTACGGTCACGCGGTGTTATTTCGTCTATATATCTAGATGACATATTTCTAACAGGTAGTTCATACGATGACTGCAAACATAATGTTGAAATTACGGAATCGTTATTAAAGTCACTAGGGTTCATCATAAACGAAGAAAAGAGTTTCAAGATACCCTCAAAATCTTGCAAATATCTAGGATATATAATTGACACCCACAAGTGGGAATTGAGTTTACCTCAAGAAAAGAGAACTCGAATAAAATCGGAATTGATAAACATCAAAAACATAAAACGATGTAAAATTAGAAAATTCGCGCAGCTCATAGGGTTATTGATATCGGCTTGTCCCGCCATAGAGTATGGATGGTTACATACAAAAGAGCTTGAACGCTGTAAGTTTCTCAACCTTGGAAATGACGGTGACTACGAAAAATATATGACCTTGCCACATCATGTACTACCGGACTTAAATTGGTGGTTAGGTACTATCGATCATTCCGTGCATAGGATTAGGAACGACAATTATGAACTTGAGATTTTTTCTGACGCCTCAACAACGGGGTGGGGACCTACCTGCAATGATGAAACGGCTAACGGTCGTTGGTCTGATAGTGAAACACTATTGCATATTAACCAACTGGAACTATTAGCAGCCTTTTTTGCCAAAGAATTTTACAATTGTCAAATATTATTACGAATTGACAATACAACCGCGATATGTTATATTAATCGTATGGGTGGTATCCGATACCCTCACTTAACAAAAGTAACCAAAGATATTTGGCAGTGGTGTATGACTCGCAAAATATTCATAGTAGCTTCCTACATAAAATCATCAGACAATGTGGTCGCTGACAAGGAATCCCGACGAACCCATCCAGACGTCGAATGGGAGTTGTCTGACACAGGGTTTCAAAAATTAATAGACAAATTCACTGCCCCTCAAATTGACTTATTTGCCTCTCGCCTTAATAAAAAATGCAAGGTATATGCCTCATGGCATAGAGATCCTGATGCCTCTGCATCAGATGCCTTTACCTTGGATTGGTCAAATCTATTCTTTTATGCTTTTCCCCCTGTGGCCATTATACTCAAGGTCATAAGAAAAATAATATCTGATAAAGCAGAGGGTATCATGGTTGTACCTGATTGGCCCACACAACCATGGTACCCACTATTTACTCGCCAACTTACCTCAGACATTGTCAAACTAAATTCTGATGACGTGTTCATTCCTCATTCCAGCAACCAACCTCACACTCACATGAACATTCGACCACACCTTACCCTGGTTGCCGGAGTGTTGTCCGGACGGCACTCTTACGACGCTGTGTCCCAGAATCCGCCCTAGACATCATGCTGGCGTCACTTTCGGACAACACTTGGAAACAATACGATGTTTGCATCAAACGCTGGTATTTATTTTGCAACATAAACTCCATAGATATGTACCAACCATCAGTTCCCATGATTATAGATTTTTTAACGCAAATATATAATGAGGGTGGCCAGTTCGGGACAATTAACAGTCACAGATCGGCAATTTCCCTCATCATCGGATCAATATCGGAGGATGATCGACTGTCACGTTTCTGTAAGGGTGTATATAAGTTAAGGCCGCCACAGCCAAAGTATAACACCACGTGGGATGCAAGCATAGTCTTGAACCACCTATCATTGATGTTCCCAAACGAAAACCTAACCTTAGAGGAATTGTCAAGAAAATGTATAACTCTCTTAGCACTTGTAACAGCACATAGAGTGCAAACTCTGTCCAAAATTCACGTAGATCAAATCGTTACAGTTGATAATGGTATTGTTATTAAAATACCGGAACATATCAAAACCTCAAAAGTGGGTGTTAAACAACCGTCCTTACATTTGCCGTTATTTAATGAACATCCTGAAATATGCCCCGCAAGAACATTAACAACTTACATAGATAGAACTAAAAATCTTCGGAAATCGAATAATCTTTTCATAAGTTTTCGTAAACCTTATAACTGCGTTTGTTCACAAACCCTTAGTCGCTGGATTAAGTCAACATTAAAAGATAGTGGAATTGATGTCTCCATTTTTTCATCCCATAGTACGCGCCATGCCTCAACTTCTATGGCACACAAACTGGGAGTCAGCCTTGATGTCATTCGACAAACTGCTGGATGGAGTGGCAATTCCACTACCTTTGCTAAATTCTACAATAGACCAATATTGAATAATGAAAATAATATGGTCTTAGCCAGATCAATATTAAGTTCTCAAAGTAAAAGTATTTCTATTTAATCTGTAGACAATAAATATTGATGAACATTGTTCCTAAGTGTATAATAATTATATTATATTATCCTTGATTAGCTCAGTTATTCTACTTATGTACTTAATAAGTATTTCGTACTCAGGTACACCTTTTAAAATTGTGTTAAATAAAACAACTTGATTTAAATCACGTTTTTTATTTGACGATATTTCCTAAAAATACTCTCAACATCTACATAGTGTTCTTATATTAATCTCACGTTACTAATACCGAATACGAAGGATGAATATAATTAATGATTAAACGAACTTACCTGTACGTGAAGTTCTATCATAATTATATGAAGACTTCGTATGAAGGTATTAGTAACCCCACCCTCCCCAAGTATCCCAAGCGACGGAAATATCTAGCTATATCATTATCTCTAAACTAAATGAAGAGCGCAGCGCAGGCGAGCACGCTACAGAGCGGCGGGAATAAAGAATAATGTTGCCACACCCTAGTCGTGTGGCCATTATTTTCTCTTACTTTATACTATAGTGCAACGAGTGAAGACATTATTATGCCTACTACATAGTGTTCTTATATTAATCTCACGTTACTAATACCTTCATACGAAGTCTTCATATAATTATGATAGAACTTCACGTACAGGTAAGTTCGTTTAATCATTAATTGCTTTGCAACAGTTGCAAAGTTCGTATAGGAAAGCATTGAAAGCGTGCTACAGATAGAATCGCGCCGGACTTAAATGAGGTGAATGATAGAGCTGCTCAGGTCGCTACGTAGTTAGGTACTGGTTAGACAAAATCTGTCTAGGATCCCGCAAAGAAATAAATCAGAAAAGAATAGCGGAGGAGTAAAATAAATAAATAAATAAAATAAAAATAGCTTTATTTTCCTTCTACAATTTGTTGACTTAACTAGTGATTAGTGTTACATAATAGGGAATATGCATGTAATTTTTTTTTCACTTAAATCATTAATATGCAGTACTATCAACCCAAGAAAATAATTAAAAGTTAATTTCAACTATTGCTTGTCGCACAAAAAAAATATTAAACTCCTGCAATTTTCTACGACAGTTCAAACGTCCATGACTATCGCGGCCATTCATGTCAGGACTTTGATGTCACTTACCTCTATCTGCCTTGTTTAAATCTAATTTTTTGCCCTTAGTAGATTAGTTTTACTAAAATGTAAGTGCTTTATTTAAGCAAAAATTACAATAACAATATTATAGTAAAATCTTAGTGAAACTTTAAGTACTTTTCAATTAAAAGTGTTTCTTTGACACATGGATTTTGACGTCACTACCGGAATCGATGCGTTTTATGTTTGCGTTCCGTTTCACTAAAAACACGCTAAATAAAATATTAAATTGTAAAATAAGTGTTGTATTAGAGAATTAAACAAGTGTACCACAATATTTTTATGGTCCAATACAAGCCATTTTAAAGAAATAAAAAAAGTTTTGTATTTCTTGCATATACCCTATTGACTCTTAATGTAAATATTAGTAATAATATGTTTCTTGATTTATATATGTGCCGTTATTTACTATACTATGTACAAGGACCGCTAGCAATAGCGGTGAAAGCCTCTTCCATTCGTTTCCATGCTATTCTGTCTCTAGATAATCTACTCCAAATTTTACCTACTATTTTTTTATAATATCGTCGCTCCATCTCATTTGTGATCGACCGTCGACCTTGTCTTCGTTTTTTGTTCAATGGGTACCAGTTGGTGGTGATTTTCGTCCACCTTTCATCTGGTACTCTTTTATTTATTTATTTAAGGATCTCCAACAAAAGATGTACACAAAGCATTATTAGTTAATGGAAAACACAAGGTATTTGGTAGGTGTACTCCTTCACTTATAGGAGACCACAACATTCACAATAAAGTTATAAATTAAGCCCCTAATAATTAAAATAAAGATATAGAAACATAGAAGAATAAATGAAATAATTGAACAAATTCTATTAATTGACATAATTAAATTCTTATAGTTGACATTAATACCTATGATAAAAAAAATAATTTGAAATAATAATCCTAAAAAAAAAAACAATTTATAACATAAATACACATTAACATAAATACAGATTAAAAATATGCAATTCTTAACATTAACATAAATAATTCTTGAGATGTTATACAAGTACTATACATTTCTAAAAATTTTAAAAGCGGTCAGGATAAAAAATGAGAAATGGAATATTTAAACAATAAGTGTGATGGAAAGCTGACTACAAATGAATTTCCAGCAATTTTTGCCTGAGACTGTGTATACTGTCGCGGAAAATGTCGATATCAGTATTAACGGAGATGACCTTGTTGGTGGTGTCCATCATTCGGTTTAATGGTGCTGATCGACCGAGATTTGTGCGAGATGATTTGACAACGAACATTTGGGGCTTTCGTACTGTTCTGACTGGACATTGACGAGGCACGC
Source organism: Eugnorisma glareosa (assembly GCA_947578425.1). Taxonomy (NCBI): domain Eukaryota; kingdom Metazoa; phylum Arthropoda; class Insecta; order Lepidoptera; family Noctuidae; genus Eugnorisma; species Eugnorisma glareosa. Next base: position 7,209,118 of record OX387960.1, on the reverse strand, counting down.
TCAGGTGCATATTAGCGAGAAGGTCGGGTGAGGATATTTGACCATTAAGAATTTTAAAGAGAGTCGTGACGTCAGCTAACATGCGTCGCTCTTCAAGGGAATGCCAACCAAAGTGAGACAATCGCTGTGAGTAGTTAGCTCTGTAAGGACAGTTACGATCTTTATACCGAAGGAATCTGGTGAAGTTTTTTTGGATGCGTTCGATACGATTAATGTGTACTTTGTACATTGGATTCCAGACTGGAGAAGCGTATTCTAGGGTACTTCGCACAAAGGAGTTGAAAAGTACTTTCAATGCATGTGTTCCTTTGAAGTCATGCCCGATCCTTTTTATGAACCCAACCATCTTTCCGGCTTTGGTCAACATTTTATCTATGTGAGGAATGAACGACAGGTTACTACTGAGTAAAACTCCCAGATCCCTTATGATGTCGACTTTTTGCAGTACTGTTCCATTGAGTGAGTAAGAGGATGTCACTATTTGCTTTTTGCGGGTAAATGTGATGTGCTGGCATTTACTGACGTTGAGCACCATCTTGTTTGCAATACACCATTCCTGAAGGGAGTCCAAGTCAGACTGTAGCAGAGCGACGTCTGCTGGGGATTCGATTGGCCGATACATTTTAAGATCGTCTGCAAAGAGTGAACAATGGCAGTGCTTGATATGGTCTATTATATCATTGATGAATACAATGAAAAGTATCGGGCCGGCGTGAGAGCCCTGCGGCACACCGGAAGTAGCGCAATAATGTGTCGAGTGGAAGCCGTTTACCACTACTTTTAGTTTCCGATCGCATAAGTATGATCTAAACCATTCCACAAGGTTCTTATGAACACCGTGTCTCTCTAATTTGGTAAGTAGTATCTGGTGATCGACTTTATCGAACGCGCTGCTAAAGTCAGTATACAATGCATCGACTTGCTGTCCTGCGTCAACGTGTTCGGAGATGTCATTGAGATATGATGATAAGTTAGTGACAGTTGATTTGTTGCAACAGAAACCGTGTTGCTGTGGAGCTATATGTAATCTGAGATGTGAAGTTAAGATCGGAACGACTAAGGATTCGAATATCTTTGAAAATAACGATAGCAGTGAGATAGGGCGATAGTTCTTCGCATCAGTTTTGTCTCCCTTTTTAAAAACAGGCACGACGTTAGCCTTTTTCCATTCTAGCGGAAACTGGGAAGTTTCAATTGACATGTTATATATCAGTGTTAATGGCAGAGACAGACAGCGAGCGCATTTTTTAATGAAAATAGGTGGTATCCCGTCGGGCCCAGCTCCCTTAGAAACATCTATTCCTGACAGTGCTTTTAGGACTTCTCTTTCGGTGAATTTCATCGTCGTTAGTGTAGTCTGAGGAAACTCTTGCGTCTGCGACACAGGAGGTAGTACCTGGCTATTAGTGGAGGAAACACTAAGCGTTGAAGAGAAATGTTGAGCAAAGATGTTGCATATGTCGTCACCCGTAGTAGCTGTTGAGTCATCAAGCTTAATTTCTGAAGGAATTACTGAGGAGTTGGAGTTTTTTGACTTCACAAATGACCAGAAGGATTTTGGATTGTAACGAATATTATTTTCCATTGTATGCACATATTTTCTGAAGCATTCTTTAATGAGTAGTCGCGCTCGGTCGTCAAGAAGTCTATACTCAACTTTATCGCGGGGGTTGTGGTACTTTTTGAAGCGTTTTCTGGTTTTTTCCTTTTCATTGAGGACTCTGACCAGAGCTTTAGTGTACCAAGGAGGGAAGTTATGATTAGTGTAAGTTGTTTTGGGAACAGTTTCCTCAACTATATTATGTAGACATTCATAAAACGAAGAAACCATTGAGTCAACATTAGAATAAGACTGAAACCTTTCGCTCCAATTAATTTGACTAAGTTTGTCGTTGATTAATCCATAGTCAGCCTTTCTAAAGTTATACTTATATGACTTTTTAGGTTTTAAGCTACTGCATACACCAATATCAAAGTTTATATCTAAGGGAGGATGATGATCGTCTACTTTTGATAAACAAGTTACAGATGTTTCGACTTTTATATTTTGTATGTTACTTAGAATCAAGTCTAGGATTCTGTTTTTTGAGTTCTTAACATTATTAAATTGACAAAGAGAGTTCGAAGACATAAAGTCCACTAAACAATAGCCTAAACTACTGCTGTAATTGACAGGTTTAGTAGCGGTCGCGTGAGAGGTCTGGTGGTCTGCGATCCATTCTATAAATCCCAGGTTAAAGTCTCCGATGATTATCATGTCATCGCCAGTAGTCTCGCTGACCCTCGATGCGTTGTCTAACAACGATTCCAGGTGGTTCAGAGTTACGGGCGGGGGTAGGTAAGCAGCACAAATGTTTATCTTCTTACCTTCTCTTATTTTGATGCTCACCCAAAGATCCTCAGCGGAGGTTTCCCATTGGCAAGCTCGCATGGAATTGAAAGCTTTTGATACGGCTATTAATACTCCTCACCCCTCTTTGCCGCTCCGCGCACTGGAGCTCCTATCCCTCCGATATATATGGTACAGGTTATTGAAGATCTCGCCGTCATTGATGTTTGAATTAAGCCAGGTTTCTGTGGCTACAATAAGGTCATACTGGGTTATACTAGCTGCCATGTTTATATCAGAAAGTTTAGTTCTCATGCCTCTAAAGTTCTGGTAATAGATGTTGAACTTGAAAAATTACCCCAGGGTTTTGTATTAGATATACCTAGTATTGAACTTATAGAAGTGCAACGGCTTGTAAGCTTTTTACCTATTTAGGGCGGGCACCGTCTTCTTTGCGGACAAGTATGCGACCATCGCGAACCCATACGTATTTGTAACCCTTTTCCCGAGCTATTTTCCTAGTCTCAGCATGGATTGCCTTATTCATGGGAGATAAGTGCTCTGACACAAACACAGGGGTCTTGGTGCCTCCGTAGCCTAATAGGCTTGAGTTTAATTTCTTATCCTTTGCGAGGGATTTGTTAAATTTCATAACTGAGGCCAAAACCTCGTCACGAATTCGCGTGTTACGCAATTTAACAATAATTGAACGTGGACGTTTACTATCCAAGTCTAGCTTCTTAATACGAGTAATTGAAAGGATATCTTGTTCTTGAATGTTGCATGACACCACCTTGCCCAGCTGTACTACGGTGCTGATGAGGTTCTCCTTACTGTTTTCCGGTAGCCCATTAATTTCAACATTTTCTTGGCGTGTGTATTGTTCTAGTAGATTTAATCTTGTGGACAGGTCAAATACAGAAGTTTTCAGCCCCTCGTTTTCAGATTTCAGTTGTTTTAATGCTACCTTGCTTGTTTCACATTCCTGTCTCATTTCATCAAATTTAGCACTCATAAATTTCACAGACTTTTCAAGTTCTTGCAGCGAATGAAGACTTTCTTTTATAACTTGAAACTCCTGACTAAAGTAATCTTTCAGAGATAATTGCATCTGGGCCGATATTGTTGATTCAATTTCTTTGCAAATGATGGCGACTAGTTGTTTGTTTACACTGGGATCAGTGTGGGCAAGATAATTTTCACTGTCTGTTGGCGCGCACACACGCCCCGACCATGCATGAGCGGGACGCGGGAGGAGAGGGATAGCTGTAGCGTCTCAACCAGCGCGCCCGCGCCGCGCGCCCCTCTGCGCGCGCGGCGGTCGCCGCCTGCCGGCGCCGCAGGCCTGCGGCGCCGCCGCCAGTACGACCGCAGCACCCATCACGTGCGGGCGCCGACATTAATTGCCCACGAACGACGAGCGAACCTCATAATTATCATTATTGTCGCGTAGCGGTTTTGTACTCATTTTTTATATCAAATATATTACAAGTTATCAAGAAATCGGAGCATCATTTATCTCCACACATCAACCTTCACCAGGACGAGATCACAGCCCCAACATTGGTCCTTCAGAGCCCTATATAAGTAATTGAAAGAACTGGAAAATTGAAGAGAATTGGAGAAATTCAACGAGGAACCTCAAGGCAGCAGCCGGCATCCCGTGGTTCGAGGCATCACGTCATATTTCAACGAGTCAAGATCGTCGAGCGTGCCGACCGTGCATCGTGGCATTGCATTGCCGCGTGCCCGTCCGCCAAGCCCGCGTGGAGACCCGACAAAATGGCGTCGGAGTAAACGTGGATCAACGAGCAATAGCCTGGAGGGCAATAATCTTGTGAGTTCGTTCCAATTAGCTTCTCAAAGTAAAAGGTCTAATGTAGCTATCGCATTATTTAGCCCATTACCACAGTTTTTTAACCATTGCGTTTCTTTCTCAAGGTTTAATAATTATAGGTGGATATCTCATTAATTATCCCCCATTGCGTTTCTTGAACACAGTACCTACGTGACTGTCGTTCTCATTATATCACTTTATACGATATAAATTCATTAAAAACCTGTGATTATCCCGTCCTTACCTAGGATTAACTCTTTTACATTAACCGTTTTTATTAATTAACATTAATTTTATCGCATTCCAACAGGATTTGCGCCAGCCAGGCCGATCAGAGCAGCGACGCCACGTGTCGCGCGTTGCTTGCTGTTTTCGCCTGCACCGGGGCTACGCCCTTGCTTTCAAGTCGGACAGTGGTTGCTTGCTGCTGGCCTGTCCGAGCGTGCCCACCCGCTTCTTGCCTGTATCTGCACGCTTGCATTTAAGTATAACCTGCTGTCATTGCACCTATAAAGTTTGAGAGTTTCACGTTTTATTGTGTGAATTTACCGGCTTGGTTTATCAAATTCATTTTAAGTTATAACTGTTCACAATGCCTAACCTCAAAGAACTAAGGAAAAAACGTGCTTCCTATAAAGCGAAACTTACACAGTTTGAAAAATATCTGCTAATCATGTGCACGTGTGACAAACCGAGTAATGTTCAACTCAGTGAGCTTGGGGCCAGGTTGCAAAAGATTGAAGAGTGCTATGGCGAATATGATTCCATACAGATTCAGATCGAAAGTTTGCCGGACATTACAGATGCCGAGTGTCAAGATGAATATAGCGAGCGCGAGCGCTTTGAGACGCAGTACTTCGCGGCAGTCGGCAAGGCTCGAGAGGTGCTTGGCAGGCCGGGCTCTGTGGAAGCGGAGCACAACTTGGATGGTTCAGTAACAGGTTCTGTCCTCACTGCAGGTGGGCCAAGCTTAAACTTAAAATTACCTACAATACATCTACCTACCTTCTCTGGGCAATATGAAAATTGGTTAGAATTTCATGACACTTATGTATCTCTAATTCATGCTAATGGCAAAATACCTAAAATTAGTAAATTTCATTATTTACGGTCAGCATTAAAAGACAAGGCTGCGAACGTTATTACTTCTTTGGATTTTTCTGAAAATAACTATGATACAGCATGGTCGCTATTATGTGAACGTTATCAAAATAACAATTTGCTTATCAACAATCATATTGATGCATTACTTGATTTTGAAAACATTACAAAGGAATCTTCCTCATCATTGAGGAGCCTCATAGATACTGTAAATAAAAACCTTAGGTCTTTAAAAATGCTTGAGGTCAATGTTCAAAATTGGGATCTTATGATTATTCATGTTATGTGTAAAAAATTAGATAGTACAACTAATAGGACATGGAAAGAACATCAGAACCTTCAAAAACATAGAATCGCCACTTTAGAACAATTTATCGATTTTGTTAAAGGGCGTGCTGAACTTTTGGAATCAATAGATCATACCAATAGGATCTCCCGTAGGCACAGTGAACCTTCAAATGCTAAACCGAAAACATTCGTTGCTAATCAAAAACATAAGAAACGATCAACGGATTCATACACATGTCCGCGGTGCAAGCAAAACCATCCTATCTATATGTGTCCTCAGTTCATGTCATTGTCTGTGACAGCTCGAATTGCAGAAGCTAAAAGACTCAACCTGTGCAACAATTGCTTAAGACAAGGACATGGACCTCAGGATTGCAAATTTGGGCCATGCAGAGTTTGTAGCAAAAAACATAACACCACACTGCATACAGACGAACCTGCACTTCCACAGCAGTCCGATACTACTGTGTCTCAAGACAAATGTGTTGTCTTAGCCTCACAGGAAGATTGCCACTCAAATGTAGATTCAACAATCCAAACTGACGTCGCCTTGTCATCTACACATAATGGTTGCGTATTGCTGTCTACAGCACTCATAGACATTATTGATTGTAATGGTAGAAAACATACTGTCCGTGCCTTACTGGATAACGGTAGCACATCTAACTTTATAACAGAGAAGCTAAGTAACCGACTTAACTTGCCAGTTAAGTCTACTTCAATTTCAGTGGAAGGTTTAAGTCAATCATTACATGTGACTAAACGTTCTAGTTTGACTATGTCCTCACGCACCGAGTCATACATCAACACCATTGATTGCTTTATTGTACCAGGAATAACTCAATTATTACCTACCACACGTTTTGACATCTCACAGCTGAACATTCCAAAGAACTTAAAATTAGCTGATCCTAGTTTCAACATTCCTTCAGAAATTGACATATTATTGAATGCTGAAATCTTTTGGAACATATTAGGTACAAAACGCATATCTTTAGGTAGGAATAAACCAGTTCTCATTAATACAAGAGTGGGTTGGTTGGTATCAGGAGTAATGCATAAACAAGAAACTAAAGGTAATAAGTCTACCGCATATTCAAACACAGCTCACTGTAATTTTTTGAATGATGGCCACCTTCAACAACAATTAGATAGATTTATCGAACTAGAATCCGTTTCATCACCCCGTACAACAACAAAGGAGGAAAATGAGTGTGAACAAAACTTTATAAAAACAACCACTCGTGAGAAAGATGGCCACTTTGTTGTACAAATTCCTTTAAAACAGTCACCAGAAACATTAGGCGACTCATACGAACAAGCGTTATCTAGATTTCAGTCTTTGGAAAGAAAGTTCAAACGTGACTCATTGTACAAAGAAAAATACTCGAGTTTCATTAAAGAGTACATTGACCTCGGTCATATGTCGTTAGCTAATCACAGTACCGACAAATGTTCATATTTCATGCCACATCACGGTGTAGTTAGAGACTCTAGTTTAACTACTAAATTAAGAGTTGTATTCGATGCGTCAGCAAAGAGTACATCACAATTGTCATTTAATGATATACAGTATGTGGGACCTACAGTCCAAGATAGTTTAATAGACATATTAATTCGATTTCGACAACACAAATATGTTGTTACATCTGATTGTGAAAAAATGTACCGTTGTGTACTGGTAGCACCAGAGCAACGATGCCTTCAACAAATCTTGTGGCGGTTTGATGCCACCCACCAAGTAGATACTTATAAGCTTAATACTGTAACCTATGGCACTGCAGCCGCTCCATATATGGCCACACGGTGTCTAGTGCAACTAGGCCAGGAGTGTTCTTCTCCACTAATACGTGAAACAATATTACACGACTTCTATGTGGATGACTTTATATCAGGCCACAACTCAGAAGCAGAGTTGCTACAAATATGTCAAGGAGTCATTAAGGAATTAAAAAAAGGTCAATTTAATTTAAGAAAATGGCGTTCAAATAACATGTCTATATTAAACAGCATAAATGAAGGTGACATTGATGATCATTTGCTAAAATAAGTCAATGATGATCATGCAAAAACATTGGGTCTGCGATGGTCTTGTACGACTGACACTGAGTTTTGCAACAATTAGTGACCCTTTAAATAGTAAAATAAGCAAACGATCTGTATTGTCAACAATAGGACAGGTTTTTGATCCATTAGGTCTTGTAAATCCTTGCATCTTGCAGGCCAAGGTACTGTTGCAAGAATTGTGGGCTTCAAAAATTGCGTGGGATGATACATTACCACCTGGATTTGTAGAAAGATGGTTGAAATTTTTGAAATCGCTGTCACAATTAAATAACATTATTATACCCAGACTTATTCTATGCGATCAAGCTGTACGCTATGAGCTACACACCTTTAGTGATGCTTCCTTGCAAGCATATAGTGCTTGTGTTTATGTTCGGTCAGTCTCAAAGGATGGCAACATTATGGTCCATCTCGTCATGGCTAAAAGCAAGGTAGCGCCTCTAAAGGGCATGACAGTACCAAGGTTGGAGCTTAGCGGAGCGTTAATAGCTGTTCGGTTAGCAACAAAGGTTAAAAACGCTCTAAGACAATTTATACATTCATGGACATTCTGGTGTGACTCCACAATTGTCTTGGGTTGGATCCACACACCAAAATCATCTCTAAAGGCATTTGTTTTCAATAGAATCAACGAAATAACTGATGCTACCAATTCAAAAGATTGGAATTACATTCCTACTAAAATTAATCCAGCAGATATAGGATCTAGAGGTTGTAATGCCACTCAGCTGGAAGGCTCTAAACTGTGGTGGTCAGGACCACAGTTCCTAGCACAACCAAAACCACAATGGCCAACTCAAACCCATACCATACCCATAAACCTACCAGAAACTAAAGTACTGTGCAACCTTGTTCGTGAAGAAAATAAATTTATTCATAAGTTTTCAGGCTTTAGTAAATTGCAACGTGTCACCGCTTACATATTACGCTTCATAAACAACTGTAGGCATCCTCATAATAAATCAACAACATTCCTAACTATTTCTGAATTAAATTCATCTACATTACTTTTATGTAAACTTATTCAACTAGATCTGTTTTCAGATGAATACTCTACATTAAAAAAAGGCCAGTCATTAAAAAGGTCACAGTTACTAAATCTTAATCCATTCATGTCACATGAAAATGTAATAAGAGTTGGAGGTAGATTATCAAATTCAAATTACACTTATGATGTTAAACATCCTATTTTAATCCATGCTTCTCATTATGTCACCCTCATTTTATTCAGACATTATCATACAATATGCATGCAATAATGCATGCAGGACCTCAATCATACATTAATGCATGCAGGACCTTTATCATACATTAATGCATGCAGGACCTCAATTACTGCTTGCTACATTAAGACAGAGATTCTGGGTAATAGGTGGTCGCAATCTTGCCAGAAAAATCACACATGAGTGTCATAAGTGTTGTAGATTCGCCGGCAAAACTATTCAGCCAATCATGGCGGATCTGCCTAAGGAACGCGTTCATAGTGAGCATCCATTCAGTAACACAGCTGTCGATTATGCTGGACCTATTCTAATTGCCAACAGAAAGGGTAGGGGTAGCCAACTTATAAAATCGTACATTTGTATATTTGTGTGCTTGGCAGTGAGGGCAGTTCATGTCGAACTGGTCACTGATCTAAGTACTGAAGCTTTTATAGCTGCATTAAGCAGATTTATCGCTCGCAGAGGTCGGCCTGTTAACATATACTCGGATAACGGTACAAACTTTGTAGGAGCTTACAATGAACTCTCAACTTTTCTAAAATCAAGGTGTAATGACATCAGTTTAGGTGCAGCAGAGCAGACAATCAATTTCAAATTCACTCCTGCCTATAGCCCACATTTCAACGGCTTAGCTGAAGGCGCAGTTAAGTCAGTTAAACTCCTTCTTAAAAGGATTCTATCCCTAGCCCATTTAACTTATGAAGAGTTAAACACAGCTTTAATCCAAATTGAAGGGATTTTAAATTCACGCCCTCTTATTCCATTATCTTCTGATCCCAACGATATGAGTCCACTGACTCCCTCTCATTTTTTAATTGGACGAACGATCATGATGTTGCCCACTCAGGTGGACTCAGAAAGAGAGACTCAGATTAGTACTTTGCCTCGATATAAAAGGGCACAAGCCTTGGCGGCTCATTTTTGGAAACGATATCAGACAGAATATCTTTCAGAATTACAGAAACGTGCAAAATGGCAGCGCCATGACCAGGAGCTGCTGCAACTGGGAGACCTGGTCGTGATCAAAGATGACCGCCTCCCACCAAACCATTGGCGACTCGGCCGCATCATAAAGCTGCACCCTGGATCCGACGGCATCACACGCGTCGCTGACGTCAGGACGGCTTCGGGAGTGCTTCGACGAGCCTACAATAGGCTCTGCTTGCTGCCCACTTCAGACTTTGGAACAAGTTCCAACGGGGGGAGCCTGTTGGCGCGCACACACGCCCCGACCATGCATGAGCGGGACGCGGGAGGAGAGGGATAGCTGTAGCGTCTCAACCAGCGCGCCCGCGCCGCGCGCCCCTCTGCGCGCGCGGCGGTCGCCGCCTGCCGGCGCCGCCGCCAGTACGACCGCAGCACCCATCACGTGCGGGCGTCGACATTAATTGCGCACGAACGATGAGCGAACCTCATAAGTATCATTATTGTCGCGTAGCGGTTTTGTACTCATTTTTTATATCAAATATATTACAAGTTATCAAGAAATCGGAGCATCATTTATCTCCACACATCAACCTTCACCAGGACGAGATCACAGCCCCAACACTGTCACTCCCATCAGTATCGGTGGGAGAATTTCCAAGGCGAGGACGTTTTCGGATAGATACGTTCACTGAGTTAGAATGGAAAGTTTCAGTTAAAGTACCTTGTAACTCCGTTTCTGGTGGTAACTGAGGTGTAAGTGGATCATCAGAACGTGATGGGGTTCCTTGTGATTTATGCATTGCTGACATAATACGGGTTTACCACTCTGCCTTATGAATTGCCTTAATAGCGTAATGCACACAACACTTTTTAGTTTTATTGGTTCACAATGTTTGTTTACATGGAGTTAGATGTCACAGCTGAGCGCGTTCCAAACTATTGTTTGACGAGTCGTGTGACATGCGTCGCCTGCGCAGGCGCCAGCGCGGGGACGGACGCTTGCGGGCGAGGGGAGGTACAGAGCACTATGGCGACGGTTGGATTTAGTTTTTTGTAGAAATATTTTCCGTATTACTTTTGAATCCGTTTTAATAACACTGTAATATTCCGCAGATCAGTAGTTCACTTTGCTTATCTTGTAATAACACCATAAACTTTAATGCGTAATCAGTCTTTGTGTTGATACGAATTTATAATTACGGAGCAAAAAAATAACGTCTAGTCATTCGTCGCGTCGCGTTCCAGTACTCTTTGTAAATGTCCTGCCCATTTCCATTTTAATCCAAGTACCTTTATGGCGACGTCCTTTGCCTTAGTTTTACTTCTAATTGTTGTGTTCTTTACTTTGTCTTTAAGTCTGTGGTTCATGTAGCTTCTTTCTATCCCTCTTTGACACACTTTAATTTTTTCTAAATTTTGTTTCGTTAGGGGGCATGTTTGACAGGCCTAAGTGAGTGTGGGAAGTAGGCATGCTTCCAAGGTTTTTGTTTTTATTTTGGTTGGCATCTTACTCTTGAATATTTCTTTTAAAGTCCAATATTTGTTCCAGGTTGATTTGATTCTTCTTTCTATTTCCTTTTCTGTGCAGTTTTTAAAAGTAATTAGGTGTCCTAGGTAGATGTACTCTTCAACGTATTCTAGGTTGGTAGATGAAATTATTATTGGTGTTTTGTATCTGTTTGTCATAAGTTTTGTTTTTGTTTGATTTACTTCAAAGCCCACTTTTGTGCTCTCTTTAAATAGCGACTCTAGCATAGACTGCATTTCATTTGGGTCTTCTGACATCAGCACGATATCGTGAGCGAAACGTAAGTGTGACAAGTATTTTCCGTGCAGGTTTAGGCCCTTGTTTTCCCAGTTCATCGCTCTGAATATTTGCTCTAACACCGCTATGGATATTTTAGGGGAGAGTGGGTCACCTTGCTTAACTCCTCTTTCGATTTTAAAACTATTTCCTAGTTTCTCGAGCATAATCCTAGAGTTACTATTATTGTAAATTACCTTTATCAGATCGATGTACTCTTTGTTAATTTCTTGCATTGATAGAGCTTGCCATATAGACCTGTGAGAAATTGAGTCGAACGCTTTGCTGTAGTCGATGAAGCACAGGTATAGAGCTTTGTCATGCTCGTTGTATTTTTCCAAAACCATTTTCAGGGAGTGTATGTGGTCTATGGTAGAGAAGCCACTCACAAATCCTGCTTGCTCTACTGGTTGATTTTCGTCTATTGTTTTTGTCAATCTTCTTAGTAGAGTTGCCGAAAATAGTTTATAGAGATTTGACATGAGACTAATGGGTCTGTAGTTTGATATTTGTTTCGGGTCTCCTTTTTTAAACAAAAGTACAATATTTGAACATGTCCATATTGTCTGGGTATTTCCTTTTGATCTAGTATTAAATTGAATAGGGACGTTAGTGGTTTAGTTAGGGTGTGTCTTCCAAATATTATCATTTCATTTGTTATGCCATCTGGGCCGGGAGTTTTTTCGCACTTGAGTTTTTCGATTGAGTGTTCAATTTCCCACGTGCAGAATTCTGGTACTTTGTCTGTATTTACAGGATTATTTTGGACTTCTTCTGTGGAGTCACTGCCTTTTTTATAAAGATTTTTGTAAAAAATTGTAGCTATTTTATTAAGTCTAGATTTGAATTATTTTTATTTAATAGTCCGCAAAGCTGGGCAACGTAAAGAATAAAATCACAGGGTACAGTACTAGAATCGGGGATAAAATGTATAAGTATTGTGCCAATCAGCAGAGTAGATCCTGACGATAACCGAGTTTGGAAGAACCGGTGGAGGATCGTAGCATGAAGGAGGAAGTTCCAGATTTTCTCTTCTCTTGTCACCCAAAACCAACCTTTTTCCCGCTCTCTCTCACTCGACCGTTCTGATAGTCCGGTTGCGTTCGGAAACGCCACTAGTCACAAGTTATAAGGTGTCCAGATTTGCTCTGTAGCTGATTCATAAGTGTTTTGGTTTTCGTTAGATATTTACATGCTTTTTTGACAGCGCCAGCTTTTTCCAGATAGTCCTGTACTCCTGTACGACTGTTATTTTTTATCTTTCTATGTATCACTTTATAGAGTTTGCTCAGATATTTTTTTTCTTGTTTGGTTTTATTTTCCTTATTTCTCAGGATATGTTTTTCATCTTTAAGTTTAATGATTTCGTCGTTTATACGTCCAGGATATTTCTCTCAATATTGTCGTAATACTCTTGTACAGTTTTCGTCTCGTGTTCTTCGTGCTTGGCTAGTTCTTCTGTGTATTTCTTGAAATTAAAATTTTTATGGGATTTAGTTCGGAAGTTAGAGCATTTTTTCTTTTTGCTGGCTGTGTTTATTTTTATTCTGATGATACGGTGATCGCTTGAGTATTTAAAGGTAATTAGAACGCTGAAATCTTCGATAATTTGCGGCTTATTCGTTGCGATGTAATCTATTTCGATCTTCGCCGTACCGTTAGGTGACATCCACGTCCATCTGAACTTAGGTGATTTATTAAACATTGTATTAACTATTTTAAGGTTGTGTTGAAGACAAAAGTGTAGGAACCTTTCACCTCTCTTATTTCTTTTTCCGTAACCATATTTTCCCATCGCACGACTTTCACCATTTTTGGAAACCGGATTTTGGCATTTAAGTCGCCAAGGAGAATTATATTGGCTGTGCTTTTGTCGATTGCTTTTCCTAATGATTCGTAAAAAATATCTATTTCTTTTTCTTCAGAACTAGATGTGGATTATGGTTAAAGTTTTTTCGTGAATCTTTACATGAATCAATGCTACTCCATCTGATATGCCTATAAAATCCTGTACTTCTATAGCTTTTTGATTTTTGACCACGAATCCTACTCCATTTCTTCCCTTGCTTTCACCCATTAGGTAGAGTCGGTACTCGTTCCTGTCCTCCACGATGTACCCTTGTTTGCGGCTTTCACAGATGCCTAAAATGTCCCATTTTATCGTTGATAGCCCATATTCTAGCTCAGTTATTCTGGTTTCATTCGCCAGGGATCTGACGTTGAAAGAAGCAATGTAGGTTTTATTTTCGTTTTTTGGAGGGTTTTGGTCTACTGACCCCGCGGTGACCCACCGTATTGGGGTAGGTAAGTGTTTTTTTTTTATTATATAACTTTTATGATTGTTGGGGCGTTGTGAAGGGAGGCTTTTTTTGTTGCTATTCGGAGTCACTCTCGTCAACCGAAGTAGTAGAAATGGATCTTACTTTCTGCTGATCACTTTGTTTCTGAACGAATTTCAAAATCGATCGTTGATTTTTCATTTTGCGTTTTATATTTCTTGGCAGCCTGATATTTGGGTGAATGATTTTTCCCCGGTTGATGTGATTTTTCTGGAACTTGGGTAGGAGGTGAGATATCTAGCTCTCGTTTCTTTGAACTTACAATGTTTTGAGGTATTCTAGGTGGTAATTTATTTCCTTTGATAATTATTTTGTCGTACTTGAGAAAGGCTATTTTTCCCTCGCTTCTTTCTTTATTGACTTGTTCTTGTAGTTTCTTTCGAGTTTCTAAAATCTCAGGTGGAAAATCCTCTTTAATGTACATGCCAGAGTCTTTAAGTAGTTTTTTGTTTTTAAGAATACAAAGTTTTTTGCCGATCATCGTAAACGTAACGATTATTGGCCGTATTTTTCCTTCACCTTTCTTTCCCATCCGTCTATTAAATGCCATTTCGTTTTTGTTACATTCTATTTCCAAAGTTCTTCCAAGTAGTGTGATCATTTTGGTTTCTAACTCTTCGTATGATTTTTCTTCTTCTGTTATTCCAAAAATTATGAGGTTCCTTACCCTTTTTTTCGGATGGGAAATCATCAAATAACTCCTCCCACTCTGGGCTGAGCAAGAGGGAGTGTCAGACTTTTACTGACTAAAACCCATCCATGTTCCTTCCTTTGCCCTTTGTGTTCCAGGGCCGCGGTATCTCTTTCGAACAGTCCCGCAACCCTGGCAGGCATCGGTCCTTTCTGACCCCTTCCTGTTTGCTGACTCTCTTTGAGACACGGCCTGTCGTCATAAGACGGATGGACGGCGAGCTAGCCCATAGCTCACCGTCCAAAGACCCGCGCCTACGGTGGCCGGGGGCCACCTCGTGGCCCTGACGCCCGGTGCGTCTCCCATGGCGGCTCGGACGTGAGGTTCTCTCCCTCTCACGTCCCGCTACCTCCTTCGCTAGCATGCTGCTTCGCAGAAGGAGGTGACGGCGTCCCATTCCGTCTCGCTAGGTTCCTTACGCTTGCTTGTTTTTCGAGCAGACACAGTCTGCTATTCTATAATGAAGTGGTTTCTTTAAGCTCGTCTATGTTGATTTTTATAGAGGAAAACTTTCGTCGATTTTATCGTTCACTAGTTGAATATTCAACGTTATTTTTGCCTCTAGCGAGTTGATAGTGTTCTGTACGTCGTTTTTAATATCCATTCTTAAACTTTTGATTAGGTTTTCAAGCACTGTAGTGTCAATACTCAGGACGAATAACGTAAAATATAAAACTATCCGTTGCCCGCGACTTCGCTCGCGTTTTGGTCGGAAATTGTCCCACGGGCACATTGTAAAAATAGCCTATGGCACTCGGGGATATTGCAGCTTCCTATTAGTGAAAGAATTTTCAAAATCTGTTCAGAAGATCCAGAGATTACCCCCTACTACTTCACAAACTTTACCTCTCTATAAAATTAGTATAAAGTATAGATTTCTAATGGAATAACCCAACAATACTACTTTGCAAGAGCCGGAAATTGAACCCAGAACCCCGAGACCAACAGAGCAGTTTTATACCTAGGTGCAAAGGCTAGGTAAGGCTAGATAATATATTATCAGAATAGCGAAAGTAAACAACTTGGATAGTAAAGCAAAAATTTTAATTGAATATAAATTGAAATAATAATGATAAAATGCGAACGTCTCATTTTTAGTGCCTTGGCCAGTGCTTAGGTAAAACAAAATGGTTTATGTAACTAAGCATTACTTGATGAAGTTGAAAAAATAATTTGCAGAGACTTGGACAACCAACTTAGCTGAATTTTGAAATGCGGTTTTTAAGACTCTGGGGATGTTTTTAATCAGCTAATAACATAAAATAACATCACACAATTCGGCAGTTATATTTAATTCCAATGTAACAGGGCCAACCTATTGCCATCAACCGGGCGCAAATCCAGACTCCTTGGCTGCTACTGATACATTTTCCTGATGGAAAATCCCAATAACACTATGCCCGACCTGGGAATCGAACCCAGGACCTTACGCTCAGCAGTCGCGCTTGCGACTAATACACCAACGAGGCAATAAGGTACAAGCTTATGACCAATCGCGGAGTGCATATAAACGCCCTAATTTTCTAAGGGCTCAACATTGCCAACTCTTTCAACTAAATGAAATATGGTAATGTAATTATATTGGATGGATTTATAAAAGTATGGGTGTATATGTATAAATTATGTTTAGCAACACGTACCTAAACTCTGATTAAACTCAAACACTGGCCAAGGCAGGCCTTTAAACAAGCAACGGAAAGGGAGACGCTGGTTAACAGCGTCTATGAACACAACCACACTGCTGTTGCCATGGCAACGCGGAGAACAGTTGACAGTCCTGTCGTCCATGGATACATCAGTGTTGTCGTCACCCTGAAGACGCTCTTCGTTTACTCCGTGTCCATTGCCACCTGGAAAAATAGAGAAATTAAAACACGTTTTTTCGACTAGGATTAGGTGTTTTAAAACAGGGACCAGTGGACCTATTTTAGTATTTCAGCAAAGATTTTCAACACAATTGACATGAGCTTCGCGGTAACTTTTGTCAATCCCATACACTTCAACCAACTTATCTGTGCAGGTGGGAAAACACAGAACTAAAATGTACCAAGTTTGACATAACGATGCAAATTTTCTTGACACACAAACAGCGCCATCTTGAACTGCACACTTATGGTGGTCATATTAAACATTATTAACTTTCTGTTATCGGCTCATCGCTATTGCTGATTTATTGTCACTGTTTAGGCTCTCAGCATTATACTTGTATAGCATGCTCAGAATGGCTTTTCATTTATTTTGACAACAAAAAAAGTTTCTTAGGCAGCAAAAACTAACGAAAGTAAATGAACATTTCATAAATACATTGTAATGTGTACAACTATATTTTTTGCTTTTTATAGTAACATGAGTATGATCATGATAATGAATCGCCATTATTTGCACCTTTTGAGCGCCAGAGCATAAACGCACGCGCATGCCCTCCACGCCAAGTCATAATTTCACCTACCATTTTGTCACATATTTGTTTCGTTTGGCGTACAGGGCACGCCCTTGCTTGTCACATATATGTGACAATGGTGTTCAAAAGGATAAAACAGGTATTTCTGTTTGTACAGACGCCAGCACACATCAGACTACCCGAAACTGACAAATTTTCCCAATCAACGTTGAACCTAATGCTTTAGCGATTAACTTGAAAATCTATTAAAGAAATTTGACAGATTTTAATAGCTTGATATGATACCGTCTGTACATTTCGGCTGCACATCTCATTATAACGCCGTGTAACGATCGATTAGTTTAAAGAAATATAACCAAAACACTCACTCCCGAAATCCTGCAGCAGTATCGACTAAATCACTGGCGTAGTAGGAACAATCATGACACTAGGAGGTTCTGGAGTTTCATCGCTCCCAGGATCAATGTCCGCCAAAGTCGTCCTCCTCAAATCACCCGACTTTACAATAATCACAGGCAAGTCTTCTACATCTGGGGCATACGCCCATTTTCTGTACATCTCCTTGGCCACGTCCAAAGGAGCTTTTAACCGTGTAAAACCGCTGTTTGTAGTTCGATCGGTAACAAATGGTACTTCAACGGTAGCTGTCACAACACGTCGGGTAGCCTTCTCATTAAAAACTTTACCAGCTTGCTTTGCCTTTAAGGTAGCATTTAGAAACGTCGACCATCTCGGATAGTAATAACTTTTGAATAATTCGGCCCATTGTTTACAAGCGTAATCGGAAATCTCCCCATGCGGACCCCAAAGAGTGATCTGGTTCCGTGCGTTAAACTCGTATAAATCAGCTTCGTCAGGATCAGCCCCCAACCCCCTTGCTTTTTTGAACCAGTTAGATGCGGTGAAATAATCACTCTCAGACAAAATACTATAGGTATCGAACAGTGCCTCGAGGAAACGTTTTATAGACGCGTCATAAACGAAAGCATTTGTAGATCTGTTGTTGACAACGTTCACATACAGCTGTTCTGCTCTGTACTGGAGAGCTTGCCGCGTCACATCCACTACGTCATATTGATACCCTTCCGTGTCCGTACACCCGTCAACGTTGAGGAACAAAAGATTTCTAAACGCCTGGAACAAATCGTAGCTTTTATACCAAGCCCAAGGTTTTATTTCCAAACTAGGTGTTTGAGTTGTGACATATTGGCCCATCACTCTATTTGAGCCGTTGAAACTATAAACACTTTTGAGCAAATACTTCCAAGCTTCTGCAGTGGCGTTGCATCCGTATCTTCTTTCGGCGTAGTCAGCGACCCATGCATCCATATCCTGCACTGGAGATTTACGCCAGGCAGACTCCAACATCAAGTCGTACACCACATAGTTTTGGTTGATGCCTTCAGGAGTAAGGCCTATGCCGATCATGGTGCTGTTGGTTCGAGACCTCACTTCGTAAACATCTTTGTTAATGGTCACCATGTTACCAAACATGCCCAATGTGCCACCGAAGTTATGAAGCATGCACCAGATAAAGGGTTGGTCAAAATACATTTGATAAAGGTCGTACTGGGGCCACTGCTCTGACTGCAGGTCAAGTATCAGCATCCTACCATTTGGTACGGAATTTATAAAAGTTTTCACCCTACTGACTGGCCAAGACTGTGGAGAATTCACAAACATCCAATTTTGAATAAGCCATACTGCATCCTTATCTAAATCCGCAAGTGTGTAAAATATTTTTTGAGCCGTCTCCTGAACAAATGATGTGGAAAATAACGATACTTGGACTTCATTGAAGGGATCGGCAGAGTAAATATGACTCATAGGCACTTGTTGAGTGATTTCATCCAGAAACATTTTCCCAATGACAGAAAACAAAGGATCAAATGGGTCTACGAAAAGATCGCAGCAGTACTCGTTCCCGAAGTTATTCCATTGATCCACTTTATGAAAAGTAGTATTAGGAAACAGCTTTGAAAATGTCACTGGTACGTGGCCATTGAAAGCAGGTAATACATGAACCATACCGAGATTACGCATTCTACTGATGATATCATTTTGGATAGCAGTTTGTAAATTGTGCCAAGACTTCGGCAGCGGTCCTCCCCAACCGTGAACGTTACCCATTCGAAGCCAAGACAAGAACGCAGGACCGGTGAAGTGTTTGTCTATTTCTTCTTGCGTCATGCCCACCTGGCGGTAAACTTGGGCCCAAGCAGCTTCCTGAGCTACAGGTGCCAGTGCCAAGTTGATTCCATTGAGCGCCATCCATTGCACATGCTGTCTCCAGTCATCAATGTTCCACCAGACGAAACTATACGACACGGTACAAACATTCTGGTAGTATCGGAATCTGTCGTTAGCGACTACTATTTCGTCCACTTCTGGCAGCGGATCAGGTATCCTCACGTTCTTTGTCTGCCATTCAATTTGACTCTTGCAATATTTCTTGAGATAATAGTTGAAACCCCACACTGCCGCCACTCCTGTGCTGGCTTTGATATTAAGCACCCCTTGAAATGTTTTTAAGCGGAAAGAGTCTTTATTATTATTGAACAAGAGAGTATCAATTTCGACCGTTACTTTTTGGGAATATTGCGCAATGATTTCTAATGCTGAGCGTTTTTGAATTTCGGGTGATACCACGGTTTGTAGTTTAGTGGGATCTAGTTGTTCTAAGTTCATAGCCGTCACGATAGCCCCTAAAAGGAGCGTCGATACGTAGGACCGCCACATAACGATGGCGAAGTCTCACTGGCACTCTGGCAATCGTCAACGTAAGTGTAATTCACTCTTATTGTGAACGACACAGTTTGAATATGAAATTGGTATTATCAGAATGTACCCGGAGCGATTCGGTGGGGCGGATTTTAACTAACATGTTTTAAATTCCGCACGATTAAATACTTTCTGATATTTTTTATTGTTAAAATATTTCAAAAGGCTGTTAGGAAATTTCCAATTTATATTATAACCTTTATGTGAAATACCTCGAAAAGAAGTCTGGGATTCCATAAATAAAATGGTGGATCATCCACCGTGGATGCCACATGAGTAAGTTATTCGGTTGCGATTGTTTATGGTTTTGAGTTGTAAAAAGTTTTTATTGAACCTGCTTTTCTCTATGTCCGAATTGTTGTTCCGGTAATGTTTATAAATTATAATTTATTAATTTTTAGGCAACTTTAATTTACTAGACTAAATCCGAATACCTTGTTTCAATAAATCAAACAGCAAATTCAAGTCTGGATAGTTTTTTTATGACAACGTTTTCCAGTTTGACTGCAACATGTATTTGTGTATAAATTGACCCTCGTCTCAAGTCACTCGATAACAGACGGTCAAGTAAGTCGTTCCAAGTATCTCTTATCGCTTTCTTATTTACAAGCTTATGCCCCGGATACGACTGCCTATGTACACATTTTGTTTGATAGTATAATGATAGAGAGACACACGCAGGGAACAACCATCAAATTACAAGATGGGTCGATGACATTTATAACTTGTTGAGATTTTTTTCATTTGTGCAGTCCGTCCTACTAATATTATACGAAAGTATGAATGTTCGGATGTTTGTTACACGATCACGCAAAAATGGCTTAACTGATATGCCAAACGGCACACAAATACCTAGTTTATAACCTGGATACGATATTTTTTACATACGATATTTTTTATCCCGGTACCACGTCCAAGTGGGTTAATTGCAAACACAAAGCATTTATTTCAATTAGACCTTAGCAGGCACTTTTGAAAGTCAGAAAAACAAAGGCGAAGCTACAGTCACAGACACAAGGCATAATACCTTGTGAAAGTACTGTAGTTGCCCATTCCAAAGCGTAGATCTCTATGAAGAAGAATGGGCAAGAAACTCCATGGACACTCTTTTCAATCAAAATATTGTGAGAAGAATGGGCAAGAAACTCCATGGACACTCTTTTCAGTCAAAATATTGTTACAAGATCTTGGTTACATCATTCATGTTGAGATTATACATAGGTCATTTCGCCTGTTCGCGTCCATCGCCCAATTCGCGTCCATTTTACGGATCTCCCTTTAAAATCCTCGAAAATAAGTAAACTATCACACCAATCAAACGAAAAGTCACTACCGCTAATACCTCAATGTATAAGTGGCACGCACGCATGGACAAAAGGTCCGTGCGCCAAACCAATCCCGTTTAGAAAAATAGTTAGTCTCGGCTGTTCATCAAGGGAGTGCGTACGCGCGGTATGTTTAGATAAAAAATAGTGTGCAGCGGCGCGTTCGATGGTAAGTTTTTTATTGTTTTATGTGATTTTTAGGATGCATAGCTGTTTCTAGACTTCTGTAATGAAAAAAGGAATAATATTAATTATGAATTTGCTTATGTTTTTTATATTTAACGAATGGACGCGAATTACTATATCGAATTTACAAAACTTCCACTTTGCGTCCGCAATGGACGCAAGCTATACCTACAGGGGATAATAATAAACCAAATTGCGTCCACTATTTTCATTACATACAATACATACATACATTATTATTATTATACACATTATAATTCAGTATAAAATTATATTTTTAAATGAAATCTTTAATTTCTTTCATTCTTATTTTTTTTCTATTTAGGATGAGAGACAAGTAAGAAGAAGGAAAAGAGAACATACACAGAAGACGACTTAAAGAAAGCGTAAAATGAAATTCGGGAGAAGCATAAATCGTTAAAAAAAATGCAAAGAATATGCTATTCCCAAGACCACAATATTGGACACAATCAATGGGCGCAGACCAGATGGAGTAAAGAAACCGGGACCAGAACCAGCGCTGAGAGTAGATGATGAAAAAAAAGTAGTTGAATGGCTTCTTATCATTTCCAAATGTGGATTTCCAGTGAAAAACATAGGCTATGACAAGTGTATTGTATGGTATCATCTGAAATGCACGCGATTTGTAGGATAAAGTTATTTAGAGGCCAAAGATAAGTCTTTTGAATGTCCTAATTGAAACTCTAAGGCTAAAATAATCATACCTTGCCTTATAATTTATTGATTCAACAATTCTTCTAGTTGTATGATTAGACAAAATTGTTGTAATGTTCTGTTGCTTTAATATAGCCAAAAACTTATTATTAATCAAGGCTGATCTCTAGCAATAATAATATACCTTGTGATTTTAGGGTAAAATTAACAGAACTGATTACTGTTTATTCTTAAAGGTGCAATCATTATTTACCTACTACTTACCTAATTTTAAGTTCCATCAATGTTGAGAAGAATTATTGTTATTTTTTTTAAAGTGATGTTTTTAATGAAAATAAAGTTGATTTTATTGATATTTAAATTCTTAATTAAAGAAATTGTTAAAATACAATCATTCTTTACAAATTCTTAAACATATCACCTCTATATTCCTTTTCTAAGCAGGTGGACGCTAAATGGTCCACAGATGGACGCAATTTGGATTTTGTGGACGCAAAGTGGGTAAAACGCCTAATTCTGAAGTTTATCTATTAAAAAAAAACACAAGATGTTTCGAACTTAACTGAAAGTTAATCTCAAAATAGACTATATAATGAACACATTACATACATTTTTCATAGAAATTAGTGCTGGGATATTTTTACTGTCGCCGTCAAACTTGCCAACTGCACTAAATGGACGCGAACAGGCGAAATGACCCTACAATATGTGAGAACGATGTTGAAAGACGTGCACATTAAGAGCGTCCAGAGACAACAACTTTGATAATTATGATACTATGCATTAAAACAACACATGTTTTAACCTACTTACTATCTATTTCTATTATACCTACTTGTTGTTATAACACGGCGAGAATAGTTATTATCACTTTGTTACTGTATTTGTACTAATTTGAAGTAATTAAAGCATAGATTACCAAACCAGTACTAATTACTATTACTTTTAATCTCTTTTTCGCGTGTCATCTTAATGATTCGACTACTCATCACCGTATTTCTCATCATGTGTTTGATCCCAGGCAGGCGCATTACTTTGTGTAATTTATTTCATCACCATTGCTCTCAAATACGGTGAAGGAAAACATCGTGAGGAAACCGGCATGTCTTAGATAACCATAAATTTGAAGACATTGACATCTACCAAGTACCAATCCGCACTGGGCCCGCGTGGTATATAGAGAGAAAGCCGTGTGTCCCAACAGTGACATTATAGGATCATTACAAAATATTTTACATGGAGCGACAGCCTATCTGACCTCCACAACCCAGTTTGTACTGGGTAACACAATACCCCTTGGTAAGACTGGTTATCAGACGTTCGGGCCACTGACTACCTATTAACGACTGTCAAAGATCTACAATTGATAGCCGAAACTTAACGTATTTTCACACAAGTAACTATACTTAGGTTCATATTTTATGCAATGAGGGTTCAGAGGGTACATAGATCACACCACATAACGAAGTGCATTCGCCTTTTGATCTGATTAAAATCATTGATAGCACTGAGAATTTTAGGGGAAGTACCGCTTATAGACAGAAACCGGGACGAGACTCGCAGTTACAACTAGGGTTGCCAACAGTAATATAGAGTATTGTACTCTGTTAATGCTAAAATAATAAAAACTACATTGTATAAAACAAAGTCGCTTCCCGCTGTCCGTCCCTATGTATGCTTAGATCTTTAAAACTACGCGACGGATTTTAATGCGGTTTTCTTTAATAGAATGAGTGATTCAAGAGGAAGGTTTATATGTATAACATCCCAAGTATCAAAAGGTTCTATAACCATGGCTTTTTATCACCAAAGAGTGATGTAGTAGGCCTATAACGGTAATCATTATGACTGCTTGTACTATAAACGTTTTTAACAGAGCGTTTTGGTGCTATATGATTAAAGAGCATTTAAGTTCTATAATTTAGCTCTTAGAACGCTTACAGGACCGTACAAAAGAATCTTTAAAGTGTAACACTATATTAGATATGAAAAAAGCGATTATGATACTATTTAGTACTATAGACGATCTTACTGACACTTTTATGTATCTATTTTGCGTCAAAATAACTTTTACAGTACTAGTGTTTTAGCAGTATCGAAAACACTATTACACGATCAATCTGCGCTATAAAAGTACCTTTCACAACCATTACGTAACCTTTTAGCTTCTTAAAAGATCCCTCAACATCGCGATGTGGCTAGTTCTTTAAAAGTCTTGAAAACTCTTCTCTAATACTAAATAGTACCATATCGACTCCTGGTGCAGTTGCTAAATATCTTAAATTCTAAATAGCTCTACAAGTGAGTTTGTGTTACTGCTACGAGACTAAAGCGTGACATGAAAGCACTAAAATTGTTAATTAATGAACTAATTAGATCTATACTAGCTTAACAGTATCAATAATATCACTAGTATTTCATAAATGGTGGCACACTGTCGACTGTCACTGAAAATATAGCACATGGTTCTGTACAAAACATTTGTACCACAACTGTGCTGTAATAATAATGTTCCTTTTTCTCAAGCCAGTAATAAGGATGAAGAATATGAGAGTGAGAGCATCTCTGTTCAAAGTTCCCTAACATCGGAATGTCCAGAAGAGGAGAGCAATAAAGATGAACAATTACGCAGTGACATAAGAAGATGGTGCGTCACTTATAATATACCTCAACAAGCAATTAATTTTTTTATAGAAATAATAAACAAGCGCATTCCTTACGTGTAATCAAAAGACCCAAGGACACTATTGAAAATTTTTAGCTACACATTCGTGGTAAGTGTTAAAGGCCTGGTCAGACCAGATGCGTGGCGTGACGTACACGTGTACACGCGCGTGGTGACGCGCGTGAACCCCTGACACACCGGGTTACGCATACGTGTACGCTTACGCTTACGCATACGTGGTACGCACGCAACGCACCGGTCCTTTGCGTACCCAGCAATTCTTGTGCACGATGTCTGAAGAAGATTGGGTAAATGGACCAAGTAATTCATCTGATGAAGAAGAAGCAATATTACTGTTATTGTGACAGAATATTCCTGCGTGTGCCAAAAAACAATGGGTTCAAGTTTTATATGACATATTTTTTATTCTTTGTTTTTTGTGTTGTACAAACAATTAGTTTTTCTTTAATTTCATTATTCATCATTAAAACCGAAACAAAACATCACTTACTATCGGTAAAACTTGAAAACAAATACAACTGAATGCGTAAGTCACGCGCGTAGTCACGCGCAGCAAAGATACGTGCGTGCTCAAACTTGTTCGGTGTGACGTCCAATACGGAATGCCATTGACTACAACGTCATTACTGCACGCATCAATGTGACGTTGCTGTTCCGCTCTGCGTAGGTACGCAGCAAGTTTGACACATGGCAGCTGCAATGCGTAGCGTTACGCATGTAGTCTACGCGCACGTGTACGTCACGCAAGCGGTGTGCCATGTCTCTATAAAGTTCCATATATTACAACGTCATGGTACGTGCACGCGCACGTGCACGTCTACGTGTACGGATCCGGTGTGTTTCGGCCTTAAGTGGTAAATCCGAGAAAGACTGCTAAGTTTTTCAATTGTTTCACTCCCTCTCGTGGTGATATCGTGACTGAATTGGACAAGAAACTGGAATTTACCTGAAGTTGAATATTTTCTATACTAATCCTAAAAAAAAACAAACTGAATGTTAAAACTGAGAATTATACTTAAATACACCTTTTAACTATAGTAATAAATAATCTTTTAGTTTTCGTGTGGAATTTCCAAAATATTTTTTTTTAGCTTAAGATTAAAAAACGTTTTCTAGGTAGGGACATATTTACCGTATCCCAAATCATACCCCAGTGTGCATTTAATGCAACTACATACAAATAAATTTATTTTGACTACACTATTTTATATTTGGACAACGAAACCCTAATTCGTTTTCGGTGAAAATATGGCTGATGTTTACTGCCATGATAGCACATTAGCAGCACGGCTGGAGCCAATGTGTACTGTAGCAGCCATAGTGGGGACAAATCCTTTTTTCATTAATTTTAATTTCATTAAAACACGAAAATTATAAGGGCGCATTGTCAAATTTTAAATCAGCATAATGATTTTATCGATAAATTTTTTTTCGCAAGTGTAAACTATGGCAGAGTTACGGTCCATTAATGTTTTGTAGTATGTACTTTTTATTACAATGGCAAATAGCATAAAGCATAACTTACCGACATAGTTATTTTGTTTTCTTGGGGAACGCTCACAAAGTATGTTAAAAAAGATCACTGGAATCGTTTACGGTGCAAAATAGCACTATAAACATGTTTTGAATATTTGTATAGTGCAAATTTGTGACATAAACTTTGCAGGCAACACTATTTTAAGTACTAAAAAGCGTTTCTCGACATTTCAACTATAGAGCTGATTTGTCACCGTGGGAGCCTTTATGTAATGTTTATAGAATAAATCAGTGGGGCCTAGGGCCTTTTTGGGGTTCTGTAAAAGTTTACAACACCATTATAGTACTAATCATGAACACTAATTAGCACGTTCTAAAACGTTCTCAGGACTTTTATAGTATCAAATTTTGTTACTTGGGATTGCAACCGTGCGAAGCCGGGGCGGGTCGCTAGTAATCTATAATTGATTTAAACTTTGAATTCAATCCTGGCTCGGGTTGAAGGATGCTTCAATTTAAGATATCGTTTCGCCCGCATTGGCATCCTGCATTGTTACAACCTTCTAGTTTGCATAACCCAATAGTCACTTAAATTTCTAAATGAACGGTCAAAAGAATCGAGCTTTGCGAGTTTCGCTCACTCCTGCATCCTCCTTGGAACCATTAAAGTGTCAGGTCCTCCAATAAGTTAAAGACGACCCTGTTTTCGGTCATGAATGTGAAATGGCGCGAAAAGAGAAGCATACAAAATAGCCGCTCATTCTCTATTCAGTCCTGGACTTGTCAATAGGCCGTGGCCTCGGCCTAGGGGCGGCAGATTTCAGAGGACGCTAACTCGATTTCAGAGGATAAAAAGTCAAACAAGTTAACTGGTTTTCTCGTGGTTTTTATAGTAATAAGTTAAATCCCTATAGAAAATAAATACTGGTATTGTACCTATTTTATCTATAATAATGCGTGAGTGATGGATGAGAGCGGCGGGCGGCAGTGGCTCAATGTCAAGCGCGGATCCACCGTTGTCGGCATGATGGGCTTGCCCAACCCTAATTGGGGCCGATAGTCTGATGTTCTACACAAGGCCTTAAAAATATATAACCCTAGTTTACCCTAGCGTTAAAATTTTCTTACGTGACTCGTCCGGTCAGCGTGACCACCGCGGCCGCGGACAGATCATTTTATTGAATGTTTTTTTTTTAATGATTCATCAAAATCGGTTGAATAGTTTACGACTTTGAATGTGTGATATACATTCAAACAAACACACTTTTGTTATTTTCGTGATGAAACAGGCTAAAGGCTTTAAAGCTTTAAAGGCTTATTATTAATAATATCTTCCACGGTTTTACTTGCGTGGACACTGTGGATACAAGCAATGGCGTATTTATTTACCCTTAGGCCAAGAAGGCTTTGGCCTGGGGCGACGAGAACTGCCTCAACTTGTTGATAAAAGCACTATTTATTTTCTAGTTTGCCGCCTCATATTCAAGTAGCTTCTCTCATTTGTATTGCGTAATGGTCAAAAGAAAACCTACATAATCTATCCGAAGCGGGCTGCTTAGTTGTCTACTCTCGCAGTTTAATCTCTTAATTGTTCAAAAACTTTTATGACTTTTATGCGTAATTATGTCGACTACATACAGTATATAGTAGGTAAGTTAGTAAAAATAAAATCTGTACAAATCCGAGAAAGACTGCTAAGTTTTTCAATTGTTTCACTCCCTCTAGATTACATTATAGTAGTACTAGCACCATTATAGTACTAATCATGAACACTAATTAGCACGTTCTAAAACGTTCTCAGGACTTTTATAGTACCAAATTTTGTTACAAACTTCTAGTTTGCATAACCCAATAGTCACTTAAATTTCTAAATGAACGGTCAAAAGAATCGAGCTTTGCGAGTTTCGCTCGCTCTTGCATCCTCCTTGGAACCATTAGTGTCCAGGTCCTCCAATAAGTTAAAGACGACCCTGTTTCAGTCATGAATGTGAAGTGGCGCGAAAAGAGAAGCATATAAAATTATGCGCTTATTCTCTATTTCAAATTAGTGCTAAGCCGTATACAGACTTTGCGAGGCATGCGCTGCGAACGGCGCACAGCGAGTGCCTCGCAAGGTGTAGGTATATATTCTTGGCTAGGAGACGGACAAACGAGGCATTTGCTTCGCACGCGGTGACTCGACCCGAGCATATGTTGGTATATTTTTTCAACACGCACGCCTCAAGCAGAGGCAGTCGTTGTGCGCCGCTCGTGGCGTTCATGCCTCGCAGTCTTTATCCACCTTTAGAATGTTTAGTCGTACAAATATTTTAAAAGCAATTAAACATTTTTATATTGAGAAAAAAGTAACTAGAAAGAACACATTGTTTTAAAAATAACAATATTAAATACGCACTTTTTTTGAAGTCTGCATTTATCCGCTTTGAAATCAGATAAACTCGATATTGTTCTGAAAAACTTTGGCAAGCAACCCTAATCACATCAGACTGACAGTATCGACTAACGCTGCATGTCGCAGAAATTTGAAATGGGCATTGAAGGTGATGTTGCGTTTTCTACTTTCAGCAGGGAGCGGAACGTCGATAATTCAATATCTCTCGCATTTATCACTCAGTATCTCTTACGACGTTTCAATATACAAGCGAGGATTTGAAAACCATACGTGAAAAGACTATATCAGTGATGACGAGGGCGCAGTACAAGCGGTTGGGAGAGCCGAATGTTTGTGATACAGACTCCATGGAATCTGGGACTGATCACCCTAGGATCGTGGAAGTTCTTAAAAATCAAGGGAATGACGTTGAGATATATTTGAATGAATGGAAGGAAATGTTACGTAACACTAATTATAGCAAGATATTTTCGAAGTCGCGCAATTTAATGTACATGCCAGGAAACTCGAGTATTTATGTAAACTATGAATCTTTATCGGCATCATCGCGAGACGAGTTGTCGAAAGACATTAGCTTTTTGTATTGAGAAAGGCATAAAAGAATTTATAATTGTGAAAAATCGTTATAACGTAGAGTTTATTACAAGAATGGCAGAATATTTGAAGGGAAATAGTGGAGAGAGTCTCTGGTGGTGGTGGGGAGTAGTGGTGGTCCATATGTGGAGATTTTAAAATGTGTGTATTGAAGGATTTACGGAGAGTAGAGGGAGAAGATGAGAAGATTATTTTGAATGTTTTCCATATTTTACCCACGAGTGGTCATGCAGGTATACGCAGGATGGTGAATAATATAAAGAAGTATTATTATTGGCCGTCTATTGAAAGAGATGTAATGGAATACGTTGGTAAATGTGATAAGTGTAAGAAGCAAAAGTATTCTAGAGATACTAAGGAACCAATGACAATTACTACCACTGCATCCACATCGTTTGAGAAGATTTATTTAGATATAGGTAGTGGGGCCGCTTGATAGGGACGAAAAAGGCAATGTTTACGTATTGACTCAGTGTGAGCTTACGAAGTTTGTGGAGGTGTATCCATTAAAGAATAAGTCCGCAAATGAGGTAGCGAAAGCATTGACAGAAAATTTTGTTTTGAGATATGGTATACCGCGGAAAATTGCTACGGATAGGGGTTCAGAGTACATATCAAAAGTAATGGTAGAGCTATGTAATATCTTGCGCATCAATAAAATCTTGTCGACATCATATCATCATAAGAGTATAGGATCTTTGGAAAACGTTCACAAAACTTTAGGCGCGTATTTAAGAATACAGACGGATAATAATCCATCATCATGGAGTTCTTGGATTCCGTATTGGTGTTTTTCTTATAACACAACAGTTAATACTGTGCCAAATATACACTTTAAGAATAAGTTTTCGGTAAAATTTGCAGGTTACCAAGTAGTCTTCAAGGTGAAAGTGTTGAACCTTTGTACAATTTTGATGATTATCCTTTAGAATTTAAGTACAGATTGCAAAGGGCTCAAAAGGATGCTAAAGGAAATTTGATAGCAAGTAAGTTAGCAAGGAAATATTGTTATGATAAGAAACTTAATTCAATAACTTATAAAGAAGGAGACTTGCTATTGATAAAAAACGAAACAGGCAATAAGTTGGAATGCATTTATAATGGACCATTTGAAGTTGTGAGTTACCAAATGTCATTGTAAAAAAATAAATAATAGGATAATAATAATAATAATAATGAATGTGGCTCGGATGTCAAATTGACGTGACATAAAGTTTTCTGAAACCAATTTTATTTAATATTTTTACCACATTTCCATAACAAAACGAATTATAAATAACGAAATAATGAAAAAAAAAAAGCATTATCCAAATCAAACGAAACACGACAGGAATGTACGAATAACGAAAATATAAGAAAATCAATGCCATAAAACTAAAACGTCATAAAATGCTGACCAGAAGCCGAGCCAAAAAACAGGCACACCCACCATCTCCGGGCTCGTCGCTCAGCTCCGCCTCGCAGCCGCCGGGACGCGCCACATCCGTGAGCATCGTGTCGCCGGTCGCTGCAGTTACGTCGAGCTCGAGCGACGAGTTTTTCTCCCCGCCGTCGACACCACCACCACCATCGCCTCGACGACGAGGAAGAGGACGGCCACCAGCGAGCTTGGGACCTCGAGGCCAACCGGCCCCGAACAGGGTCCCCGCTGCCGGTGGAAATGTGTCGCGCATGCGATGGACTCATTCCATAAACGAGAATGTCATGCGCGCATATTATGGGGCTACAGAGGGAGGAAACAACCTGACCGCGTACCGTGTTCGGATGCTCTCTCTGTTTCAGGTGCTTGAGCCAGCTGTCAACGTGTCGGCGCAACGACTGTCGGATCAGGTGCGAGTCATCCAGCGTAATCGTATGTTGGATGACACCGTACTTGATCGCTTGCGGACTGAAATGCAGAGTAGCCATGTCATTGCCACGCCGTCGCAGGCTGTGGTTCCACCACAGTCTACCATATTACCAAATCGCAATAACGACGTAAGTGATGACATGGTTACTAATGTAAGTACCCAGTGCAATGAGGAAATGAGGAGTGCTTTGGAAGGTGCGATTCGGGAATATCGATTCATGCCAGCCGACCTTAGGCCACGCATACCTCGTTTGCCCATGCATAACAAAAATAGGGCGCTGGTGGCTGTTCTGGATTCGCAGTTGTCAAACTATTTTGATAACTGCGAAGACCTCATCGATGCTCATTCAATCCTGTATTGTGCTGCTGTAGCGGCATGTCGTGTAGCTCACGTCAAATTTTCTGATGACAGAGCTACACGACCTAAGCCAGCCGTACCAGCATGGCAGTACAGGATTGAACGACGTATTGGTGGGGCCAGAGCACTCATCGGCAAACTGATCTGCTTCAGGGAGGGCAATACACGCCCTAGAGTGATGCGTTTTGTGAGGCGGGCGTTCTCGGGGACTGATATCAGTCCTCGAGACTACATGTCCCGTGTCACAGAGCGCATCGACTTCCTGAAGCAGAAAGTGTATGCATGGGCAAACCGTATTCGTAGGTATAAACGGCGGGTGGACCGATACACTCAGAATCGCACATTCCAAAGAGATGAAAGGTGGGTTTATAGGGCTTGGGAGCGACCGGACCAAGGTGTGGCTGACACGCCCCTGCCGGATGATGATGCCATGTGTTCATTCTGGCGCAGCATCTGGTCGGTGCCTGTTAGCCATACCGAGGATGAATGGATCCGGGAGGTCGAGCGGGCGTGCGATCCAGTACAAGAAATGGGGGCAATCACCATCTGCCCCCAAGACGTAGTTCGTGCAGTCCGTCCGTTGCCTAACTGGAAATCTCCAGGGCCGGATGGGCTGCACAACTTTTGGATCAAATGGTTCACAAGGTCGCACGCTCGCCTGGCAACCCTGTTCCAGTCAGCCTTAGAGTCAGGGTCGCTGCCCGAGTTCCTGACAACAGGTATAACCCACCTGCTCCATAAATCGGGTAGTACTGCGGAGCCTAAAAATTATAGACCGATTACCTGTCTTCCGACAGTCTATAAAGTTCTTACATCCATTTTGAGAGCTAAAATTAACAAACACATTGATGATAATTCTATCATGTCCGCTTCTCAAAATGGATGTAGGAACGGGTCCCGCGGTACTAAGGAGCTACTCCTCATTGATATGGCCATTAGCCAACAGGTTCGCCATTCCCGAAGGGATCTGTCGACATGTTGGATAGATTATAAGAAGGCCTATGACTCCGTGCCACATACATGGCTCATGAGGGTGCTAGAGTTGTATAAAGTAGATGCAACTCTGCGCACCTTCCTGATGTCATGTATGGGACAATGGAGGACAGTCCTTCGCTATCCAGGATGTCGGCAAATCCAGAGGAATAGCGAGCCGATAAGGATAGAGCGAGGTATATTTCAGGGCGACAGTTTGAGTCCACTTTGGTTCTGCTTAGCCTTGAATCCTCTTAGCACGCTGCTGGAGGATTCAGGTCTAGGCTATCGGTTGAGGAGAGGTGGTCAAGTTGTATCTCACCTCCTTTACATGGATGACCTGAAACTCTTTGCCCCCAACGATTTGCAACTGATGGAGCTACTGAAGGTAACTGAAACTTTCAGTAGCGCCATCAGGATGGAATTTGGTGTGGACAAATGTGCGGTCATGCATGTTAAAAGAGGGGAGATTGTGGAATCTGTGGGAACCCAGCTCTCGGATTCCATAAATCTTAGATCCCTCTCAGCAACCGAAACCTATAAGTATTTGGGTATGTCGGAAGCGCTGGGCATCAATGTTGCTGACATGAAGCAATCGTTGAAGGAACGCTTCTTTGGCCGCCTGAAAAAAGTATTTAATAGTCTTTTAGCAGGCGGAAATAAGGTGCGTGCCTTCAACGGTTGGGTCATGCCGGTTTTGATGTACTCTTTCGGCATACTGAAATGGACTCAAACAGAACTAGACGCCC
The DNA here is from genome assembly GCA_947578425.1 of Eugnorisma glareosa. Taxonomy (NCBI): domain Eukaryota; kingdom Metazoa; phylum Arthropoda; class Insecta; order Lepidoptera; family Noctuidae; genus Eugnorisma; species Eugnorisma glareosa. Next base: position 7,176,068 of record OX387960.1, on the reverse strand, counting down.
TGGATAGGAAGGTCCGTACATTGTTGACGGCATATCGAATGCATCACCCACGTTCTTCGGTTATGAGACTGTATATCCCGCGGAAGTGTGGGGGTCGAGGCTTTTTAAACGCTAAGACTCTCCACAACCGCGAGATATGCAGTCTCAGGGAATATTTCCTAGAAGCCGACGTGGGGATGCATCGAGATGTGGTCGCGGTGGACAAGGGCCTCACCCCGCTCTCCTTGGCTAAAGAGAACTGGCGCAAACCTGTAGTGCTTGACACTAACGACCGCAGGGAGGTATGGCAGAGTAAGGAGCTTCACGGACGCTTTTTCCGGGCCCTGCACGGGCCCGATGTAGACCTGTCAGCGTCCGTAGCCTGGCTACGTTCCGGGGACCTCTTCGGAGAAACCGAAGGTTTTGTCTGTGCAATTATGGATGAAGTTATGATGACGAATAACTACCGGAGATTTATTGTGAAGGACGGCACGGTTGACATATGTCGGGCATGCCACCGTCCAGGTGAATCAATCCGTCACATTATCTCTGGGTGTTCTCGTTTGGCTAACGGAGAGTACTTGCATAGACACAACCTTGTAGCCCGGATGATCCATCAGCAACTTGCTCTAAAATACAGACTTGTGGAATCGGAAGTGCCGTACTATAGGTATGTGCCCGACCCAGTTCTCGAAAATGGCAATATCACATTGTACTGGGATCAATCCATCATCACTGACAGGACTATTTTAGCCAATAAGCCTGATATAGTGGTGGTGGATCGATCAGAGCGGCGCGCAATGATTGTTGACATAACGGTCCCGCATGATGAGAACCTCGTGAAAGCCGAGAAAGATAAGCAAATAAAATATCTTGACTTGGCTCGCGAGGTTGTCGACATGTGGGATGTGGACTCAGCGATCATTGTGCCGATAGTCGTATCAGCCCATGGCTTAATTGCTAAGAGCCTCGATGAATACCTGAGGAGGCTCTCGTTAGGCAGCTGGATCAAGGGCTTGATACAGAAAGCAGTACTCCTGGACACGGCTCGTATTGTTAGGAGGTTTCTCTCTCTGGAGCCCTGACCACCGGTAGCTTGGACCCTGTTCCCGATACCGGCGGGCAACAATTTTTATATTTTTAAATGTTTTTATATTGTTTTTTTATAAGAAATATTTAAAAATGTAAATAATTTGTATGTATATGAATAAAGGATAATAATAATAATAATAACGTATATTGTGTTCAAAAGTTATACACAAACAATTTGGGTTTGGAGTCTTCAATTCGTCGTTCGTCTAGGATAGATGTAATACATAAGAATAGAACAAAATTATATTGTAAGAGTTAGAATGAAAGTTTAAAATATATAGGGTACACGTTCACACGTTCATCAGCATGTCACGTACAGTACATAAGTCAAGTATAGTACATAGTTTAAGTTAAGCTGTGTTTGCAACCTTAGTATTAGCATAGTGTCACGTACGATCTATGTATACACCGTGTTCTTCACGTTATCCATAAACTTTGGCAAACGCTTCTGTAGCTTATACAAATCAATTAGAACAACGAGAGTAGTACTTAAAAAGGCTTCGTTACAAAGATATTTGTAACGAAGCAGTATGAAAGGGTCTTAATTTGGCCTATGTTGCCGCTTAGTGCAAATCTATCAATACTATTTGCATCTCATTTCCACGTACGAGAGGAACCCGAAAAATAGCGAAGAAGTACGATCACTTTTCATAACGGATCTATCAAAGATATTAAACTGGTATCAATGGATACATAAGTTGTTATTTGTCATGCATGATTTTAACTGTCAGATTTCTGTTTATTGTAATTTGTTATTGGGTTTCCGATTAATTTAATAAATTATTATTTTGATTACAACATTCACTATGCCGTACAATGATGTTATATTTACTAGATCAGCAGTTATCGCCGCCAAAGCGTTGCCACGTCGTAAATGGCCATAGCCATATCTGCCTTCAGTTGTCAAGTTAACGTCATGTGAGACATTGCTGAGTGATTCTGCTGACAGTGTTCTTGGATAGCACGTGTGTTCAGAATTTTTTGTTGTTTTTAAGGGTTTTTGATATTTTAGTGACTTGTCAGTACAAAATTGTGTTGTCCTTGTGTTCGTAACCAGGTTTGTGTTGTGATTGCTTATATTTAAGTCTCTTTTTCCCACCAATATGGACAAAAATAAACCCCCTGACCCAGATCCACCCGATATTCCTACTCCTTTTGAACAGAGCATCCAGAGCCCACTCAACCCACTATCGCAATTCGCGGATGTTGTTTGCAATGCTGCAGCGATGGATGTATCTCAAATTTTACAACCTCGACAGAACCCTCGTAAGCGTCCTGTTGACGAGGAAGTCGCGTCTCCTTCCCTCCCAAGCAAGCAACAAAGAAGCCAAATTGGGCGAACCAAGTACTCGGTAATGGATAAGGCTCGTTACATTGTCCACGTTTCACGCATTGAGTCCCAACCAAATGCTGGCACCACCCTTCACCCTGTCAACTTCGGAAAATTCCTCATGAACAACAACATTGCGAACATTGTTCGTGGTGGTGTCAACAGAGTCGGCAGAAACCGCGTTTCGGTGGAGTTTGCTTCCCCTCAGGACGCTAACTCCTTCTTAATCAACAGCCTACTGTCCAAATTTAGTTATACTGCATCAATCCCTTCATTCAATATCGGGTGTTGTTACCGGTGTTCCCTCAGAACTTACCGAAGAAGAAGCCATGACGTATTTGTCTGTGCCCTTAGGTTGTGGTCAAATATTGAAAGTCCGACGTATCAACCGAAAAACACAACGAGACGGGGTTAATGAATGGAAACCCACCGAAACATGTGTTCTGACCTTCGATGGACAGGTACTGCCTACTAGGATATTTTGCTGCTACACATCCCTCCCTGTTAAACAGTACATATACCCAACAATTCAATGTCGCAAGTGTTGCAGATTTGGACATGTAGCAAACCTATGCAGGTCTAAACCACGCTGTAATAACTGTGGCCATGACCACCCAGGTGATGGTTGCAACATTTCTGTCGCCGAAGCCTTCTGTGTGCTTTGTTCGGGGAATCACTTCGCTGATAGCCAGTCATGCCCTGAGTATGGCAGGCAGAAGGCTATTAAGACCGTCATGGCAGAAAAAACCATTCCTTATGCTGAGGCATGTAAAATTATCCCAACAGTTTCCCGTAATTATGCCAACATTGTCAAAACCCCAATTTCCCAATCATATCGTAAAACTGTGACACTTAAACCCAGGACCCATGCCCCCCTTTCTCCATCATATGATAAAGATGCACATCAGCAGATAGTCAGTTCTCCCCAACCCTCACAGCCCAATGGCTGTGCTCTTAACAACAATCATGTCTCAGACAATACCGGTTCTATTATTGAACTCCTTATTAAACTTCTACCTACTATTATTTCTCCTTCTTCTTCCAATTCCCAAACACCGTCCAACGTTGCCGATCAACTTATATCTCTACTTTTATTAATTAAAAATGGCGTCCCGCCTAGTATTCCTTCAGTGGAATGTGAGGAGCGTGTGGCATAAAAAGCACGACCTCATATTCCTTTTAAATAAACACAAGCCTTTGGCTTGTTCCATAGCTGAGACTTGGCTCACGCCAAGTCTTAGCTTCCGCATGCCACACTTCAACATTCTTAGATGTGACAGATCTGATGGCTATGGAGGTTCGGCTCTCCTTGTCAATGATCGGGTCCCTCTTCTGCCCCTCCCTTTGCCCCCACTCACAGGAGATATGAGTGTTGTGGCGGGAAGGGTGGAAGGCATTACAGTGTTCTCAATATACATTGCCCACCGTCGGCCTGAATTTTTGGATATTTTAAAAAACACTCTTTCAAGTGTTCAAGGACCAATTTTGGTCATGGGTGATTTTAACTGCCACCATTATAGATGGGGGTCCGAACGCTGTGATGCCTTTGGTGTGACTTTGGTTGAGATAATGGATGATCTGGATCTCTGTATCCTCAATAATGGTTGCCCGACCCGCAGATCCCCTCCTGGACAACAAAAGAGTTGTGTGGATCTAACATTTTGTTCAGTTGAGGTGGCAGCTTCGACCCAATGGGAATGTACATCCTTGTCGCATGGTAGTGACCACTACCCTATTGTTATATCTTTAGTTAATAAGACTTATTTAGAGAAAACTTCTCCTCCACTTCTGAAGTATAACTTGTCCAAACCAGATTGGACAAAATTTGTTTCATTATTGGAGGAAAAAATTGATGTTCTGCCAAATTTAAATTCAATTTTATTTGATCCTCCTGGTCACCACCATGCCAAGAGCTGCTATGACGGTTTTGTTATTGCCATCATTTCCAGTGCTGATTCCTGCTTTCCGTTGAAAAACAGTGCCCGCAATAAAATCCCTTCACCCCCGTGGTGGGATCCAGAGTGCACTTCGGCAATCAGGGACAGGAACGAGGCCGAGGAGTCTTACAATGCAGACATGAGCACCGAAAATCTGTTGGCATACTGTCAGATTAATGCCAGAACCAAACGTCACCTTCGCAAGAAGAAACGTGCAGGTTGGGTTAAGTTCTGCACCTCTTTGTCCCCCTATACACCTGTGTCAGCAGTTTGGAAAAGTATCAATAGGTACAGATGTGGGTGCTCCCCATCAGTTTCTTCTCCAATCACTAGGGAAACAGCTGAACTTTTTTTTTGATAAAATTGCTCCACCATACGTCCCACTTTTTTCTGAATGTGTCAACATATTCCAACAAAATGTATCAGAGGATCCTCTTGATGCGCCATTTACGTTGCAGGAACTGAATGTGGTGCTCAATCATGTCCGGGACTCAGCCCCTGGTATTGATGGTGTGCCATATTCTTTTATAGCCCATTCTGGTGACAAGGCTATTTTTTAAATATTTTAAATTTTGCTTATATTCATGGTTGGGTCCCAGATCAATGGAAATTACAAATAATTATCCCACTATTGAAACCAGGCAAACATGCAGATGATCCGAATGGCCTTAGGCCAATTGCTTTGTCTTCAGTCTTAGCTAAATTACTGGAGCACCTTATTAAAAACCGTCTTGAGTGGATTGTTGAGTCAAGAGACTTACTGCCGAATTACCAATTTGGTTTTAGGAAAGGACTTGGTACTATGGACAGTGTTGGTATTTTGGTTGCGGATATCCGCTTAGCTTTTTCCAAAAACGAATCTGTTGTAGCTACCTTCCTGGACATTTCGTCTGCGTATGACAATGTACTTCTTCCAGTACTCAGGCAAAAACTGCAACAGCTGAGTCTACCGGCTAAGATGGTACGATGTATATGTGAGCTACTGATGTCCCGCTCATTGGTCCTGAGAGTCCAGGGAGAGGAGTTCGATGAGAGGCAGATATGGAAGGGACTCCCACAAGGGTCCCCCCTCAGTCCCATACTGTACAATCTGTATACGGCTGATATTGGGTCCTGCTTAAACAACAACTGTCGGATCTTACAGTATGCCGACGACATTGCACTGTATGTAACAGATTCCTCTATAGTCGATGCCGCGTCATCTTTGTGCCTCTCTCTGGATTCTTTGAATCAGTGGCTTTTAAGCCATGGCCTGTCGCTATCTGCGCCAAAAAGTTCGGCAGTAATCTTCTCTCGTAAAAGACGCACTCCCCATGTTGCAATTGACATTTTAGGACAAAATATTCCAATAGTTAATAAAGTAAAATTTCTAGGCGTAATTTTGGACTCAAAATTAACTGGCAAACATCACATAAATTTTCTTATTCAAAGATGTGAAAGAACCCTCTCACTTTTAAAAGTTCTTGCGGGTGTTTGGTGGGGTGCTCACCCCTACACCATGAAATTGGTCTACAATGCCTTAGTCCGTAGTGTTTTGGACTATGGCACGTATCTTTTGACCCCGTGCAACAAAGGTGCCTTGGTTGGGCTGGACAAAGTTCAGTCCAAATGCCTTCGAATCATCTCAGGTTGTATGAAATCCTCCCCCATCAACGCATTGCAGGTTGAGTGTGCTGAACCCCCTCTGGCCCTAAGGCGTCAATATCTGGCCTCCCGTTTCCTGTCTAGGCTTATATGTAGAACCTCGCATCCCCTTATAGAAAGATTGTACGAGTTAGATGCCATATGCGGAAATTCCAACTACTGGAAAAATAAAGAAATACCCCTAATCCTGAAATCTTTTCGACAAATTCTAAATTTAGTACCACCTATTGTTCAGTTCCCCAGATTACCCCTTTTTAATTTTGCATATGAAGTTCTAAGTTATGTTCCAAAAATTGTATTTAATGTTGGTATATCCAAAAAATCCCCGTCAGCGAACTCGACATTCAATGCAGTGGTGGGCGAGCGATGGAATGGTTTCCAATTATTTTTTACGGATGCTTCAAAATTAACAGACCATAACCACACTGGAGCTGCGGTCTATTACCAGACCTCTAAAATAATGTTACAGTTTAAGTGTCCTAAGGAGTCCTCTGTATTCACAGGTGAGTGTGTGGCTATATTGGAAGCTTGTCTTTTTATAGAGTCACACCATAACATACACAAAGCCGTAATCTTCACAGACTCTCTTAGTTGTCTACAAGCCTTAATACAAAATCCTTTTAATAGTAAATTGCACAGCTCTCTGGTTTTAAAAATTAAAAGGTCCCTATTATCTTGTGCTACCAACCAAAAAGAGGTTCAGCTAGTTTGGATACCTAGTCACTGTGGCATTAAGGGCAATGAGTGCGTTGATACTTTGGCCAAAGATGCTTGCTCATCGACAGTAGCTGATCTTTCCCACAATTGTCTTCAGGGGTATGACTTATTGAACCTCCCACGAACTAAACTCCAATCGTCGTGGCAGGAACAATGGGACAACACTGGTAGGAAAAAAGGCAGGTTTTATTACGCTGTACAACCTACTATAAAGCCAAAACCTTGGTTCTATAGCTACAAAAAAGTCTCCAAACCTGTCATATCCGTCCTATGCCGTATTCGTCTAGGTTTTTGTTGTACTCCTGTTTTCTTGCAAAAAATCCGGATTCGGGACTCCTCTCTTTGCAAGTGTGGGTTACCAGAGGGCACTCTGGATCACATCTTCTTCGAATGCTCAAACAACATCCCTCCCCTAGATCTGTATAGCCGTCTCTCTAAATTTAAAATCCCTCTTCCGACTAATTTCTCCTCCTTGCTAACATATTCCTCTCCTGAACTGCTTGTGGCGTTGATGACCTTCATCCGCCACAATAGCATAAAATTATAAATCTGCCTGTGTGGGTGTGGTATGCGTATATTCTATGTTTTAAACAATTATATTATTATATTTATTTATTTCTATTTTTTGTTGTATCAAAACATTTAATCTATGATCTCAGATCATTCGTTGTAGTTTTTTTTTCTTTTTTTTTTTTGCCATGCACACTTGTTTTTCCAATTCACTCGACATTGGCAGAATAGTCGACATCGGCTCTACTTGCCATTAATAAAAATAGAATAGACATTGCTGAGAACTAAAAAAATATCAAAATGGGGAAATGTCCCGTTAAAATTTGTAAGTCATGGTCTCAAATTATGAATAAAGAACGTGGTGTTACATTTCACAAGTAAGTTAGCAAAATTATTTTCAGAATAACACAAAAAACATTACGAAACGAAGCCAAATTTTCAAACTTTTTTAATGTCATCAGTGTTACCAGTAAAAACGATTTTGATTATACCAGACTGTTGGGAGTTTAGGGAATGACGAAAGTATGTTAAGTAAGTCTGAATTATTATTAGTCTGTTTGGTTTAATTCACGTGTATGTCGAAGGTGCTTTGATTGAAATATACTTTAAAAAGTGAAAAACCCACTACAAAAAAAATTAAGAAAAAAAATTAATGCAGTTTAAATTTATTTTAGGTAAGTACTTAGAATTTGAAATTTATTTTGTGTACTAATTGTCGTAACCAGAAATAATATCATTCCATTTTGAACAACAGTTATTTGACACAATCGTCTTAAAGTAAAATATTTACGTTTACGCATTCTTCTTTTCTACCTAATCCATCCATTCATCTATTTCTTTAATTTTAAACTGAAAGTTGCATGATACAACCTTTCATAGTAATTGATTCAATAAATACCTTCATTCATTCTGGGGAAATTATGTTGATCATTGGCAACTCTGGCCGTTCTTCCGATAACAATGTCTTGTCACTTTCCAAAGTCTATAATTTGAAGGTAGAAGAAATGAGACAAACAGACAGATGACATAATTTATGTATCTGTTTCAAAGCTACGACTTTAAATTCATAACTGGCTACATTTTTCTGAGAGATTTTAGCAATGAGGTTAAAATTTACTAGAGGAGCAGTTTCATACTAACAACTCTACCGGCGACCTCCGTAGCGTAACGAAAGTTGAGTGGGTGAAGCGTAACGTTTTTTTACGGATTCGTATAGAGGAATTTGTTTTAAACTCCCCACTCTCCCCCTCTTCACCCCTCTCCCCCTCTTCACCCCTCTCCCCATCGTATCTCGGAAACTAGGACACGTAACAGCTTTTAGATTTTTCGCTATTCTTTATTATTGAGGGCGTTGAAATTTGTATACCCTCCCCTTCCCTCCCCAAAAACTGAATAGGCTGTAACTTCATAACGGTTAGAGATAGCCTTAGCGAACTTGCGAGACCGAGTGGAGCGAATGGGGGAGGTGGCGAGCGTAGCGAGCCCGCGACCTCCGTAGCGAACGAAGGTTGAGTGGGTGAAGCGTCCCCCGGGTTATGTTTGACATTTTTACGAAATTTAGGCGTTTAAAAGTGAATGATCTACCTACGCGAGGTGCTTGCACCTCGCGCAACGCCCAAAAACTAGTGCTTGTCTAATATAGGATAGGAGGATAGGATAGGAGCGACAATCCAAGATAAAAAATATTAAATAAAGAAAATAACGAAAGAACTAAGTTACGAAAGAACGCCAGGCGGCGTCCCTTCAAAGATGACAAAATATTTCCATTATTGGGTCGGATCCCGTGTATCTGGACGTCAAAACTCCATCAAAATCGAAGAATAACTAAACGAGTTCCCCAAACAGGAATAAAGACCACTATTTTTGGTCAGGATGCCATTAGAAAGGGCGTATAAAATTCTGATTTTAACCAACCATGCCAAAAGTCTTCATGACTTTCAGAGGTAGGTCGTTAATATTAAGCCTAGTCAAATCATCTTCCGACAACGATAAATCTATAAAATATTCATCAATATTATTCGACCCATTATTTAGACCGTAACATCAGAGCCTAAAGGACATTTCAAATTAACTCAGACTTAGACTCAGTTTCAGACTCAGACTCAGTTTTAGTTTAAAAAGATCTTGTATGTTTTTCTACATTCAATGTTAATGATCAAAGCGATATTTTTTCTGTAAACCATCCCAAATTATTTGTTAAAAAGTATATAATTATTAATTATGTTTATATAAGTGTACATAATGCAAAATTACAACGATTATAAAGAAAACATGCCTTTTTTTTTAAGTATATCCTAGGGGTTGTCGGACCTACATGGTAAATGACTTTCGTATTGTTTTGGCCAAACAGTAGAGAGATTTTGCTTACGCTTCTTAGGATTGTACCTACCTTGTCCGTGTTTATAGACGCCAACATTCAGGCGGTATCAAATCCTAATGATATTTTGCAAAGTTATCTGAAAAAACTACTTGAATCAATAACTTAGATTATTTCCCACCACATTCCCAAACCACTGCAACTCCTGAAAGCCAGGATCAACAGTGGTGACCACCTGAAAAGCGCCGAGACAATAAAACCTCAACGAGGTCCCAGAGCAGCAATTGCATTGCAACAGTTGCAAAGTTCGTATAGGAAAGCATTGAAAGCATGCTCCAGATAGAATCGCGCCGGACTTAAATGAGGTGAATGATAGAGCTGCTCAGGTCGCTACGTAGTTAGGTACTGGTTAGACAAAATCTGTCTAGGATAGCAAAGAAATTAATCAGAACAGAATAGTGGAGGAGTAGGAAACAAGTTCCACTGCCCTAGTTGTGCACGACTCTGACGGGCAAGAGAGGTCTGGTGATAATGTTAACACAGCTTCATGTAACGTAAAATATAAAACTATCCGTTGCCCGCGGCTTCGCTCGCGTTTTGGTCGGAAATTGTCCCACGTGCACGTTGTAAATATAGCCTATGGCACTCGAGGATAATGCAGCTTCCTATTAGTGAAAGAATTTTTAAAATCGGTTCAGAAGATCCAGAGATTACAACCTACTACTTCACAAACTTTACCTCTCTATAAAATTAGTATAAAGTATAGATTTCTAATGGAATAACCCAACAATACTACTTTGCAAGAGCTTTAAATTGAACCCAGAACCCCGAGACCAACAGAGCTGTTTTATACCTAGGTGCAAAGGCAGGGTAATATATTATCAGAATAGCGAAAGTAGACAACTTGGATAGTAGGTACAGCAAAAACTTTAATTGAATATAAATTGAAAAAATAATGATAAAATGCGAACATCTCATTTTTAGTGCCTTGGCCAGTGCTTAGGTAAAACAAAATGGTTTATGTAACTAAGCATTACTTGATGAAGTTGTAAAAATAATTTGCAGAGACTTGGAAAAAAACCCAATAACACTATGCCCGGCCTGGGAATCGAGCCCAGCACCTTATGCTCGGCAGTCGCGCTTGCGACTAATAGACCAACGAGGCAATAAGGTACAAGCTTATGACCAATCGTGGAGTGTATGTAAACGGCCTAATTTTCTAAGGGCTCGACATTGCCAACTCTTTCAAATAAATGAAATATGGTAATGTAATTATATTGGATGGATTTATAAAAGTATGAGTGTATATATGTATAAATTATGTTTAGCAACACGTACCTAAACTCTGATTAAACTCAAACACTGGCCAAGGCAGGCCTTTAAACAAGCAACGGAAAGGGAGACGCTGGTTAACAGCGTCTATGAACACTGCTACACTGCTGTTGCCATGGCAACGCGGAGAACAGTTGACAGTCCTGTCGTCCATGGATACACCAGTGTTGTCGTCACCCTGAAGACGCTCTTCGTTTACTCCGTGTCCATTGCCACCTGGAAAAATAGAGAAATTCAGATTAAAAAACATTTTTTCGACTAGGATATTAGGTCAGTTTTAAAACAGGGACCAGTGTACCTATTTTTGTATTTCAGCAACGATTTTCAACGCAATTGACATGAGCTTCGCGGTAACTTTTTACTCGACTGCGAGACGCAAAGGAGGGTAATGTGTTTATCAGTCTATGTATGTATGTTTGTTTCTATGTGGCGTTCTAGAGACCAAAAGCGTAGGCCGTTTCGTAGTACGTTCGATAATTCTTTCGTCAATCGATTCGTCTTAACATTGCGAGTGTCACTAAAGACATGACAGTAATCAAAATTCACAACAGCGACAACCAGACGGCATATTGTCAAAATGAAAAAAAAAAGTCGATTAACTATGTCAAGTGGGATGTCGTTGAATAGGTGTTTTAAAATCACATTTAGGTTCCTTTTATCATTTTTAATAATAGTTTAGGATATATAACGATTTAAAGTTGTTTAACAAAACAATCAGTCTCGCTAATTTTCTTACTTATTGATTTAAGTTTTTATTTCAAGTATAAACGATATACAAACAAAAAAAACAGTGAATTTGACGACAAAGCAATTAAAAACAATGTTCCTGGAGTAGGAGTCAGAATCGAACCATCGACGTTACACGACATACCCTGTTTTTTTTCTATTTTTAGAGCGAAAAATGTTGTCATTGATATTGTGCTGGGGTGTAACTGTACACAAGCTCCAAGGAACTACTTTGGACCGAGCTGTGGTTGACTTAAGTTCAAGCATTTTTGCTAAAGGTCAAGCATATGTAGCTCTGTGCCGAGTTAGTTCTCTAGAGGGACTAATCATCAGTAGTTTAGACCACCGATAAGTTACTTAATAATCCCCACGATATTAACTCCCTCAATGAAATGACTAGATTGCGAAATTTACCGTCATAAAACGAAGTCAATGAATCGTAACTAAAAAGTATTAAAAAATTAAAAACAAAAAAAACCCGACTGCGTAAAAACTTATCTAAAAAAAATACGTGAAAAATTAACTTAAATAAAAATAAAAACTAAAAAGAAAGAAACAAGCCCAGTAGTTTAGAATTCTGTTAAGTAATACTAAATAACTACACAATTGAAATAGTTTTATAATCGATACACACATAAAACAAAACATAAATTCTAATGCAGAACAGAACGACTCACAGTCGGGGCCCATTCAAATTTTACCAATCAAATCTTCCCAAGGGGAATAAGGAAGTAATATTTTGATAATAATTTCACGCAGACGAAGGTCGCGGGGAATAGCTAGTAAGTCTTACATAAAAGATGCTTCAAAAGTCAAATTACAAAAAAATAAAAAAAACTTAATTGTCCTCCTCGGAAAATACGCTCGCAACATTGATCGATTATAAAACTATTTGAATTGTGTAATTATTTAAAATTACTTCACAAAATTCTAAACTACTGGGCTTGTTTCTTTCTTTTTAGTTTTTATTTTTATTAAAGTTAATTTTTCACATATTTTTTTTAGATAAGTTTTTACGCAGTCTGGTTTTTTGTTTTACTTTATTTTTTTATACTTTTTAGTTACGATTCATTGACTTCGTTTTATGATGGTAAATTTCGCAATCTAGTCATTTCATTGAGGGAGTTAATATCGTGGGGATTATTAAGTAACTTATCGGTGGTCTAAACTACTGATGATTAGTCCCTTTCTTGTCACGTATAGGTGACAATGGTGTTCAAAAGGTTAAAACAGGTATTTTTGTTTGTACAGACGCCAACACATATCAAACTACCCGAAACTGACAAATTTTCCCAATCAACCTTGAACCTAATACTTTAGCGATTAACTTGAAAATCTATTAAAGAAATTTGACAGATTGTAGTAGCTTGATATGATACCGTCTGTACATTTCGGCTGCACATCTCATTATAACGCCGTGTAACGATCGATTAGTTTAAAGAAATATAACCAAAACACTCACTCCCGAAATCCTGCAGCAGTATCGACTAAATCTCTGGCGTAGTAGGAACAATCATGACACTAGGAGGTTCTGGAGTTTCATCGCTCCCAGGATCAATGTCCGCCAAAGTCGTCCTCCTCAAATCACCCGACTTTACAATAATCACAGGCAAGTCTTCTACATCTGGGGCATACGCCCATTTTCTGTACATCTCCTTGGCCACGTCCAAAGGAGCTTTTAACCGTGTAAAACCGCTGTTTGTAGTTCGATCGGTAACAAATGGTACTTCAACGGTAGCTGTCACAACACGTCTGGTAGCCTTCTCATTAAAATCTTCACCAGCTTGCTTCGCCTTTAATGTAGCAGTTAGAAACGTCGACCATCTCGGATAGTAATAACTTTTGAATAACTCGGCCCATTGTTTACAAGCGTAATCGGAAATTTCTCCATTCGGACCCCAAAGAGTGATCTGGTTCCGTGCGTTTAACTCGTATAAATCAGCTTCGTCAGGATCAGCCCCCAATCCCCTTGCTTTTTTGAACCAGTTAGATGCAGTGAAATAATCACTCTCAGACAAAATCTTATAGATATCGAACAGTGCCTCGAGAAAACGATTTATAGACGCGTCATAAACGAAAGTATTTGTAGATCTGTCGTTGACAACGTTCACATACAGCTGTTCTGCTCTGTACTGGAGAGCTTGCCGCGTCACATCCACTACGTCATATTGATACCCTTCCGTGTCCGTACACCCGTCAACGTTGAGGAACACAAGTTTTCTAAAAGCCTGGAACAAATCGTAGCTTTTATACCAAGCCCAAGGTTTTATTTTCAAACTAGGTCTTCGAGTTGTGACATATTTGCCCCTCACTCTATTTAAGCCGTTGAAACTATAAACACTTTTGAGCAAATACTTCCAAGCTTCTGCAGTGGCATTGCATCCGTATCTTCTTTCAGCGTAGTCAGTGACCCATGCATCCATATCCTGCACTGGAGATTTACGCCAGGCAGACTCCAACATCAAGTCGTACACCACATAGTTTTGGTTGATGCCTTCAGGAGTAAGGCCTATGCCGATCATGGTGCTGTTGGTTCGAGCCCTCACTTCGTAAACATCTTTGTTAATGGTCACCATGTTACCATACATGCCCAACGTGCCACCGAAGTTGTGAAGCATGCACCAGATAAAGGGTTGGCCAAAATACATTTGATAAAGGTCGTACTGGGGCCACTGCTCTGATTGCAGGTCGAGTATCAGCATCCTACCATTTGGTATAGAATTTATAAAAGTTTTCACCCTACTGACTGGCCAAGACAGTGGAGAATCCACAAACATCCAATTTTGAATAAGCCATACTGCATCCTTATCAAAATCCACAAGTGTGTAAAATATTTTTTGAGCCGTCTCCTGAACAAATGATGTGGAAAATAAAGTTATATGGACTTCATTGAAGGGATCGGCGGAGTAAATGTGACTGATAGGCACTTGTTGAGTGATTTCATCCAGAAACATTTTCCCAATGACAGAAAACAAAGGATCAAATGGGTCTACGAAAAGACCGCAGCAGTACTCGTTCTCGAATTTATTCCATTGATCCACTTTATGAAACGTAGTATTAGGAAACAGCTTCGAAAATGTCACTGGTACGTGGCCATTGAAAGCAGGTAATACATGAACCATGCCGAGATTACGCATTCTACTGATAATATCATTTTGGATAGCGGTTTGTAAATTGTGCCAAGACTTCGGCAGCGGTCCTCCCCAACCGTGAACGTTACCCATTCGTAGCCAAGACAAGAACGCAGGACCGGTGAAGTGTTTGTCTATTTCTTCTTGCGTCATGCCCAACTGGCGGTAAACTTGGGCCCAAGCAGCTTCCTGAGCTACAGGTGCCAGTGCCAGGTTGATTCCATTGAGTGCCATCCATTGCACATGCTGTCTCCAGTCATCAATGTTCCACCAGACGAAACTATACGACGCGGTACAAACATTCTGGTAGTATCGGAATCTGTCGTTAGCGACTACTATTTCGTCCACTTCTGGCAGCGGATCAGGTATCCTCACGTTCTTTGTCTGCCATTCAATTTGACTCTTGCAATATTTCTTGAGATAATAGTTGAAACCCCACACTGCCGCCACTCCTGTGCTGGCTTTGATATTAAGCACCCCTTGAAATGTTTTTAAGCGGAAAGAGTCTTTATTATTTTTGAACAAGAGAGTATCAATTTCGACCGTTACTTTTTGGGAATATTGCGCAATGATTTCTAATGCTGAGCGTTTTTGTATTTCGGGTGATACCACGGTTTGTAGTTTAGTGGGATCTAGGTGTTCTAAGTTCATAGCCGTCGCGAAAGCCCCTAAAAGGAGCGTCGATACGAAGGACCGCCACATAACGATGGCGAAGTCTCACTGGCATTCTGACAATCGTCAACGTAAATGTAATTCACTCTGATTGTGAACTTCACAGTTTGAATATGAAATTGGTAATATCAGAATCTACCCGGAGCGATTCGTTCGGGCGGATTTTAACTGACATATTGTAAATTCCGCATGATTAAATACTTTCTTTAGTTTTTATTTCTTATGTTAAAATATTTCAAAGGGCTGTTGGAAAATTTCCAATTTATATAATAATCTTTATGTGAAATATTATTATTTTTAAAAGTATTCTGGGATTTCATAAATAAAATGGCGGATGCCACATGAGTACTATTAACGACCGAAATTAAAATGCGCTGGTTCTGGTCGTAAAACAAAACGTGTCTTTTTATTAATCAAAAATCATAACGAATATATCTCAAAAACATAGACAAAAGGTATAAAAAAGGTAAATATCAATAAAAAGGTTTAGTGCAGACTTGCACATTCTCCCCTTTTTTATGAAATAGGCAGCTTAATCAGCTTTTTGAGGGGCCTCCTAAATGTGCCGGCCACTGTGACAACATCAGCCACCCGCACTACTCCATCTCTGCCGGGGAACAACTTCGTGATCCGGCCTTTGGGCCATGATCCACGCGGTAAATTTGAATCTAATATTACGACCACATCTCCTTCCGAAATTGCAGGCGCGGTGCCTCCACCCCTTCTGGGTGACAACGAAGGCAGGTATTCTCGAACCCATCGCTGCCAGAAATGATCGGCTAGTCGGAGTGCCCTCCGCCAATGACTCCTGCTCGAGAGGTCCGACTCCTGAAGTGTGGTTGGGATGAGACGCCCTGGTGATCCGTTTAGAAGAAAGTGAGCTGGCGTTAATGCTTCTTCAGCATTAGCATCGAGTGAGATCATCGTCAGAGGCCGCGAATTTACCAAGGCTTCAGCTTCAGCCAACAGGGTTCTGAGTACCTCATCAGAGGGAGTCCGCTCATGGAGTGACACTTTCAGCGCTCCCTTGACACTTCGGATAAGGCGCTCCCAAGCTCCACCCATAAAAGGTGCCGAGGGAGGAATAAAACGCCAGTTTATAAACTCGCTGGCAGCGTAGTCTTCAAGTGCATGACCGTACAACTCTCGCAGTTCTCGGCTGGCCCCAACAAAAGCAGTGCCGTTGTCCGACCAAATCTCCAAAGGGGTTCCTCGGTGCGATACGAAGCGACGTAGGCACATGATCGCCGAGTCAGTCGATAAGCTGTGCACCAAATCCAGGTGTACGGCGCGGACAACCAAGCATGTGAATAGGGCCACGTAGCGCTTCTCCTTTCTTCTGCCAACCGTGACGTGAATGGGCCCATAATAATCGAGACCGGTAAATGAGAAGGCCCTTTGATGATGAGCTAGGCGAGCTTCTGGCAGATTTCCCATAGGTGGTTGGAACGGTCTAGCACGGCGTAATTTGCACAGCTGACAGGTATAGGCCACGAATCGAACAGCGTTTCTGAGTCCAATAATCCAGTAACGTTGGTGAAGCTCGTTCATCACCAAATCTAGGTGTGAATGCGCTGCCTTCTGATGATAACTGTGAATCAAAAGACGAACTGCAGGATGTTTTCCATACAAAATGAGCGGACGCTTAACATTGTCTGAAATGGCTGAGGCAGCAACAATGCGGCTTGACATTCGCAACTGATTATCATCATCTATGAATGGCGACAGCTTGAACAGGCGGCTATTACGAGGCAACGGCTGTTGGTTCTTAATCCGCAAGAAATCTTCTTTAAAGGAATCGAGTTGAGACTGCCGTAAGATGTGGTTTTCGGCCAGGCGTAAATCGTTTGCTGATATTCTCGCTGATACATTGAAGTTATTGGGGACATTAGGAGAGGATGTGCAAGAGGGAATAAATGTACATAAACTTCCTTCAAGACGGCTTAAATTGGCGTCAACGCCTCGTCTTTGCAGACTACGCATACGCAGTAAAAAAATGAATTGATGCGCTTTTGCTGTTGCTCGCACCATTCTCAACCAAGAGCTGAAACGCAGCGGATCCGCGGAGATTGGTGCAGGCAAATCAGTGTAAGTGATGAGATGAACATTATGTTTGAATTCTTCGCGGCCTAGTCCACTGACATCGATCAGAGGTTCAGTGGGCCAGTCCGAGGAGAGTAAGAAGGCAGGACCTGAGATCCAGCGAGATTCTGGAGTTAACTCAGATCGTTTGACCCGAGTTGCGTCATCTGCCACATTTAAATCACTCGGAATCCAACGCCACTCATCGATGTCCGTGAGCTCCAGTATCTCACCTACTCTATGAGACACGAATGGCTTAAGAGTGCGAGCGTCGCTGCGAAGCCAACCTAAGGTCGTCATTGAGTCACACCAGAAAACGCGTCTCGTTGGTTTAAACCGGTGTGCTTCGCATATAGACGTAGCAAGACGTGCAGCCATCAGAGCACCTTGAAGCTCTAAACGGGGAATTGAGACAGGCTTAAGGGGTGACACGCGAGCTTTGCTGCAGATAAGGGAGAGCCTAATGTCACCGTTAGCATACAGAAACCGCCAATAAGCGACAGCTGCAAAGGCAGACTCACTAGCGTCTGAAAACACATGAAGTTCGCAGCCTGCTAGCTCAAGATTATTCATGTTATAGCAACGTGGAATCCGTAAACTAGAAACCGAGGATAAATCCTGAGACCACAACTTCCACGCAGCGCTGTCACCTTGAGAGAGCTCCTCATCCCATTGCAAACCCTTACGCCAAGCATCTTGAAACATGATACGGCCTCGAACAACTATTGGCGCAATGATTCCAAGAGGATCATAGACTCGCATCACATGGGCTAATACCTCTCGCTTGGTGAGCTTCTGTGGCAAGACCCCTTTATGGACTCCCGTGTTAAAACCAATCAAGTCACAGGCGGGTTGCCAGATAAGGCCAAGCGTGCGTACATGCGCAGCTAGGTGACCTAAATCTACGTCTTTCACAACGGGTGCCTCAAGCAAGGATTCTTTGGGTAGCAACGAGAGCGCCAAGAGATCGTTTGACGTCCAGTCTCGCATCTCAAAGCCAGCATAAGAATGCACGTTATAAATGTCCGCAGCCATTTTGGCCGCCTCATGAACGTTGTCTAAACTGGTGATGCAGTCATCCATGTAGTGATCTTTTATAATCACTCGAGCTGCATCGGGGTATGTATCCTGCCACTCCAATGCATTTTTATTTTTTATTTGGATTGCAGTAAAGGGGCTAGACGCAGCGCCGAAAATCATAGATGCCATGCGGTATGTACGTATAGGCTCATTCGGATTTTCGCGCCACAGAAATCTTTGAGCATCCCTATCTTTTTTAATGATTTTTATTTGAGGAAACATTTCACGAATGTCAGCCGTTAGAGCGACTTTACCCTCACGGAAGCGCATCAGAATACCTAGCAGGGGTTGCAAAAGGTCTGGACCAGTTAATAACATCGAATTTAATGACACTCCGTGAGACTTGGCAGCTGCGTCGTGTACCGTTCTCAACTTGTTAGGCTTATTTACGTTAATTACGCCAAAGTGAGGGAGGTACCACAATGGAGACCCCAAATTAGGAGGAGCTGAACATGGTTCAGCATATCCCTTTGATAGCATATTATGGATATTCCGACGGTAGCGTTCAGCATAGACATGATCTTTCACCATTTTTTTTTCTAAACTAAGAAACCTAGACACAGCTAACTTGTAACTGTCGGGAATATCAAGTTTATCAGCTTTCCACAACAAGCCTACTTCAAAGCGGCCATCGGGCAGACGGCGCGCGGTGCGCTCGAGAACTTGTAAAGCGCGTTCGTCGTCGGCGCAACGAGCTTTCTGATTGGAGATGCCGATTGAATCAATTTTATACTGCTCTCTAATAAGGCCTTCCAGAATCAACCGATCGTTCGGTATGTCATTTTCTTTAACCGTGGCGTGGTTGACAACGTCGACCAGTTTAGTTTTGCTGCAACCGAAACCATACAGAACCCATCCTAAAGCAGTTAAAATAGCTACGGGTTGTGTCTTGGTTCCTTTGCGCGTAGCTTTAGCGAGAGATAAGTGCCAGTTGTCGATACCTATAATAAGCATAGGCTTAACGTCTTCATAGCAAAACTCATTAGCAATGTCTGCCAGATATGGATATTTACGCACGCTCTCAAGATGTGCAGTCTGTCGCGCAGCACCCAAACCGCTCATCGACCTAGCTCGCTTAACGCAGTGAATTTCGTTTGAATGACGGCCTTTTATATTGAAATCGACGTACTGTATATTTACGTCCATTCCTAGACCACCTACACAGTCCAAATGAATAAGTTTCTCTTGGCCCTTGCAACCAATTCGAGCCGCCAGCTTAGAATCTATAAAGGTGCCTGTGGAACCGTCGTCCAGCAAAGCGTACGTATCAACACTACTAGAAGGTCCCGATACGACCACGCCAACTATTTTCAACAAAGGCCGAACAAAAGGTTCCGCGGCTGACAAGGAGGATGCATGAGCCAAGATTTCGTGATCTGAGTCGTCAGTCGATGTCACACCGTCGCCGGACACTCCGCAGGCCGCGGGCGCGCCACACTGCAGCGGTGCGCTGCACGACATGGTGGCGGCTGCGTTGGAAGTCGATGGTTTGGGTTCAGCGTCGTCTTCCACGTCCACGTGCGCGGTGACTGCACGCTCAAATTTCGACCCGTGCAACAAGGCATGGTGACGCATGTCACAACCTTCCACTGTACACACGCTTTTAATACAAGAAGTTTTATTTTTGTGCCAACCTCTCTTTAAACATCTATGACATATTTTATTTTTCTTAATAAATTGCCAACGATCATTTATTGTCATTGTGACAAACCTATCACAAAACTTCAAATCATGTTTTTGTTGACACAACGGACAAATAATATTTGTAGTTTTTGTTGAAATGCTACTACTTTTCTGATGATCAATTTCAGCTACGACGTTCACCCTATCCCTGAAGCCTCTGTGATCAGTATCAGGGCGCGAGCAGTCAATAGCGCCGCCGAACCTACACTGCAAGTTAGCTTCACGCGAAACGAAATCAGCAAACATTTCTATTTTAGATAAGCTACTATCGCACAAATTAGCGTAATCCAACCACCGTGGTCGCAATAGCGGTGGTAGCTTGCTCCACAGTGCCTGAAACAGCTCAGGCGAGCGTAAGTGGTCCGGCTGATTTAACAGGCGGATTACTTCCACGCAATTTCGTACTCGGCTAGCAAAAATTACGAGGTCTTTGCTATCGTAGCTTACCTTAGGTAGCGCACGTAACACAGATACTTCATGCATCACGACGAGCTCGGGGCGGCCGTAGCGCGCGTCGAGCGCAGCTAGCACCACTCCGGGGGCGCGGGCCGCCGCCAGCAGGCCCACCACTGCGTCGCGCGCCGCTCCGCGCAGGGCGCACGACAGCCTCGATAAATTATCGGTTGGCGATAAACCATTGGCAGTATTTTCATACGCACGTTTTAAAGCTAGCCAATCTACAAGGGACTTGCCGTCGAAGATAGGCAAATCAGTCTTCGTAGCAGATTGCTTGTTAGCTTTGTTTAATAAAATTCCGAGCGAGTTTATTAAGCGCGTCACTCCTCCATCTTCATGACGATCTTCGTTAAGACTTTGCATAGCCGCCACGGCACCTTGGCCGAGCGGCGCTCTCATGCCCGGTGTCTCACACTGGGCTGTATCGCCGTACCTGAAAGGTGGGTTGACATCTGTTAGAAAATCTCGCTGATCGGTATTAGGCACTACATTTTCTACCCAATTTTGAACACTAGCACGGCTACGCGTGCCATGGCTGCCATGGTGGCTGGCCTCCGCCTCTATGGCGGCGAGCTGAGCTTGTAATTGGAGCTCAGCGACCTGTCGCTCTCGCTCTAGAGCTTGGCGCTCCAAATCAGCCATGTGACGAGCGTGCTGCGCCTGTGCCGCCCGCTGACGCGCCACGATGGTGGCGGAAGAGCGCGAGGTGGCGGCGCTGTGCGTGCGGGAAGGCGTCGGAGCCACAGCGTGAGGGGGCAGGTCCGCGCTCTGCTGCGCGGGCCGGGCAGTCTCCCTAGCCGCAACTTGGGCGCCGTCTCCTGCACATAGCGAGCGCAAGGTGGCGGCACTGGACGTGCGGGAAGGCGCCGGAGCCGCGGCGTGAGGGGGCAGGTCCGCGCTCTGCTGCGCGGGCCGGGCAGTCTCCCTGGCCGCAACTTCTTGGGTGCCGTCTCCTGCACACAGCGCGCCCACTTTTGCACGTTTCGAACGTGTTTCCATTTTTCCGTAGAAGGACCAAATATTAACGACCGAAATTAAAATGCGCTGGTTCTGGTCGTAAAACAAAACGTGTCTTTTTATTAATCAAAAATCATAACGAATATATCTCAAAAACATAGACAAAAGGTATAAAAAAGGTAAATATCAATAAAAAGGTTTAGTGCAGACTTGCACAAGTACGTTATTCGGTTGCGATTGTTTATGGTTTGGTCGTTAAAAGTTTTTATTGAACTTGCTTTTCACTTCTTCTTCAACTTTGGCACAGAGAGCGTAAATATGTAATTTACAAGACTAAATACGAACACCTTGTTTCAATAAATCAAACAGTAAATTCAAGTCTGGATAGTTTCTTTATGACAACGTTTTCCAGTTTGACTGCAACATGTATTTGTGTTTAAATTGACCCTCGTCTCAAGTCACTCGATAACAGACGGTCAAGTAATTCGTTCCAAGTATCTCTTATCGCTTTCTTATTTACAAGCTTATGCCCCGGATACGACTGCCTATGTACACATTTTGTTTGATAGTATAATGATAGAGAGACACACGCAGGGAACAACCATCAAATTACAAGATGGGTCGATGACATTTATAACTTGTTAAGATTTTTTTCATTTGTGTAGTCCATGCTACTAATATTATACATGTGAAAGTATGAATGTTCGGATGTTTGTTACACAATCACGCAAAAATGGCTTAACTGATATGCCAAACGGCACACAAACACCTAGTTTATAACCTGGATTAACACATGCGATATTTTTTATCCCGGTACCACGTCCAAGTGGGCTAATTGCAAAAACTTTGATAATTTTAATAATTTAAGCATAGATTACCAAACCAGTACTAATTACTATTACTTTTAATCTCTTTTTCGCGTATCATCATAATTATTCGACTACTCATCAACGTGATTCTCAGCATCTGCCGAACTTTTTCTATTTGTTTTGTTCTTTTTCCAAATGATCAGATTTGAATTCAATCGGATGTAGGTACTTAGGTTAATACCAGTATTTTAGATCAGCGGTGCATGGCCCAGTGGTGGCGGCCCCGACTTACGAACAGTAAGCCGTGGGTTCGAGCCTAAGCAGGCGCATTACTTTATGTAATTTATTTCATCACCACTGCTCTCAAAAACGTTAAAGGAAAACATTGTGAGGAAACCGGCATGTTTTAGAACCAAAAATTCGAAGACATTGACATCTACCAATCCGCACTAGGCCCGCGTGGTGGATTATAGCCTATTTTCTCTTATAGAGAGAAAGCCGTAGTGTCCCAACAGTGGGAACATTATAGGCTGATTATGCGGTATTTTACATGGAGCGACTGCCTCCATGACCTTCACAGCCCAGTTAGTACTGGGTAATACGATACCCCTTGGTAAGACTGGTTGTCAAGACTTTCGGGCCACTACCTGTAACGACTGTCAAAGATCTACAATTTATCGATAGCAGAGACTAAACGTATTTCACACAAGTAGGTATAATACTTTTAGAGTTCAGAAGCCACATAGATCACACCACTTAACGAAGTGCATTCGCCTGTTGGTCTCATTAATACGTCCTTGATAGCACTGAGAATTTTAGAGGAAGTACCGTTTATAGACAGAAACCGGGACGAGACTCGCAGTTACAACTAGGGTTGCCAACAGTAATATAGAGTATTGTACTCTATTCAATGCTATAATCACTACATTGTATAAAACAAAGTCACGTCCCGCTGTCTGTCCCTATGTATGCTTAGATCTTTAAAACTGCGCAACGGATTTAGATGCGGTTTTTTTTAATAGGAAGAGTGATTCAAGAGGAAGGTTTATGTGTATAACATTGCACCCGTGCGAAGTTAAGCGGGTCGCTAGTAGTCTATAATTGATTTAAACTTTGAATTAAAACCTGACTGGGGTCGAGAGTTGCTCAAATTTTAGATATCGTTTCGCCCGCATGGCATCCTGCATTGTTACAACCTTCTAGTTTGCATAACCCAATAGTCACTTAAATTTCTAAATGATCGGTCAAAAGAATCGAGCTTTGCGAGTTTCGCTCGCTATTGCATCCTCCTTGGAACCATTAAAGTGTCCAGGTCCTCCGATGAGTTAAAGACGACCCTATTTTCGGTCATGAATGTGAAATGGCGCGAAAAGAGAAGCATACAAAATTATGCGCTCATTCTCTATTCCAAGTTAGCGTAAGAATGTGTAGTCGTATCGTACCAATATTTTAAAAGCAACTAAACATGTTTATGTTGAGAAAAAAGTAACTATAAAGAATACATTGTTTTAAAAATGACAATATTAAATACCTACTCTTTTCGAAGTCTGTATTTATCTGCTTTGAAATCAGATAAACTCGATATGTTTTGAAAAACTTTGGCAAGCAACCCTAGTCACAACAGACTGACGCCGCATGTCGCAGAAATTTGAGATGCCGTAATGGGCATTATAGGTGCTGTTGCGTTTTCTACTTTCAGCAGGGAGCGGAACGTCGATAATTCAATATCTCTCGCATCTATCGCTAAATATCTCTTACGACGTTTGAATATTTCCACCGTCGATATGTTTATTATGATTGCGTCCACAGTTACTCGACGTCTGTCGTTTATTTTAATGTATTACCAACGAGTGATACATTACTAATAATAATAATTATGTCAATGGTTTAATTGCAAAGAGCCAAACGACCAAAACCTGAGGAGCTTCAAGCTGAGGAGCTCAGGATCAAGGGCTTGATTCAGAATGGGGTACTTCTTGACATGGTGCACATTGTTAGGAGGTTCTTCTCTCTGGAGCCCTTACCAGCCGGTAGCTTGGACCTCGTTCCTGATACTGGTGGGCTACAATTTTTTTGACTAAGTATATTCATTCAAAAATTAAAAAAAAAAAAGTTGTACAGTTTTTCATTTTCCTGTAATGCATACTCAATTACAGGTACAACTTTTTTTTTTTCTTTACGTGTGGTATGGCGTAACTTGCGGCTCATCTTTCACGATAACATCAAAGTAAATTGAAACTACTAAATTGTGTGGCTTGCAAACAGTGCAGTTATATCCTCAACCGATTTTTGTTGAACATGATCCGAAAGACACGTGGCGCCATCTATTATCATAAGAAGGTTATTGTTGTTTTCCTCAAGAACAGTACTTTTTTTCGGGATGAAAGGTACCCTATGTCCGTTTCCGTACACCTGACAACGAATATGCAAAATTTCAGGATGATCGGTTCAGTGGTTTAGGCGTGAAAAGGTAACAAACAAACAAACTTATTTTCGCATTTAAAATAAAATTAAAGTAAGAAAGATAAGATTAAATCATAACTAAAATGGGATTCAAAGTAGCGTGAGATGATTTATTTATTTAAACTCGTGTACAATAGTGCTACATAGGCGGACTTAATGCCATAAGGCATTCTCAAGAGTCAACCTTTGGGTTAAATAAGAAAACTTTGTGGTGGGGTACAAAATAATAATATCTAAAAAAATACTTCTTGCTTTAGAAATATTATATAAGTAGGTACCGATGGTTCCCGTCGTTCTGTTATTTCTGTTGGTCTGTTGGTGTAAAGGGTGTAACAAGACCCTTAACGAAGCCGAAAGCCACTTGTTCTCCCCGTCATTGCGATAATTTTTTTCGTTCTAGACCATACCTTGGAACCTTCTAGTTACGGAGATATTGGGGGTCAAAGTTCCAACTTTTTCACAAGTTTTTTTTTCTAAATACGTTTTTAATGTAAGATTTATACTTTAAACACCTCCACGACCCCCACACTATTCAATGCATCCATCAGCACAATGTTTTGAGTGCGTTACATTGAGTCATAAAGTAAAACGTGATTTTTCACCCAAAAAAAAAGTCGTTTCCCAGCAATAATTTTTGCGTAAAGTTACTTAGTTTTTTAGTAGTTACTTAGTTGTTCGTGAAGGGTCTTGTTACACCCTGTATAGCGCATTAAGGGTTCCGTACCATCAAAGTAGGGAAGCCACCTTACATTTTTTAAATTAGTTTTTGTTACAGTGATTGATAACTGAAATATGAGTTTGTGACAATTTCAACTAGCTGACAGACAGACGAACTGACGGACTGCGGAGGCTTAGTTATAGGGTCCCGTGGGTTACCCTTCCAGTTAGGAACCCTAAAAATGGACTCTTACTAATTGCGTCAGCCGATGCGTTGCGATCGATCACATACAAAATGTATGGGAAGTCCAGAATTATTCTGTTAAACCCTATAAACTTTGCTTCCGCAATGTAGGATTTTAGTTCGCATGTTGCGTCACAGATGTCGCTAGAAATTAAAATCTTTCATGACTTACCGCCACCTGTGGCTCGTCCCCCGGTCCAGCAGGCCTGTCGCGGTCTGACGGAGCACCCGCGTCACCAGTAGCACTGGCACTGCCGCCCCTCCTCTCTTCGCCCTCCACTAGCGCTAGGTACCGAACCAGCTCCTCCTCATCAGCTATGCGGAGAGGAGTCTTTGGACCCACAATCGCAATGGAGACGTTCTGTAATAAAAAAGATGGTTGAAGGGGTTTTTTTCATGTGTGTCATAGAAATGAAACAGAGAAATAGAAAAGAGTAACCATGGAGTTTCTAGCCGGTTCTTCTCCATAGGAAACGACCAACCCGAACCGTAAACTTTTTTGTCGACGTTTTATAAGTGCCTTCTAGGACTATGTGAAATAAAAATACCTTGATTTGATTTGATTTGAATTGAATGGAAAGGGTCTCTAAAGATGAATTTTACAACAGTCTAACAAAAGCAATGTCTTTCATTTTGTACAGTCATCAGCGCATCAAATTACCACAAACTGTAAAATTTTCTCATTCGATTTTGAACTTAACCGTCAACATTTTATGGTTTAAAATAATTTGGCGAAATATGACAGTTTATGTTAAGAGTAACTTGGTGCGCTGGCGACTGTACAATTCAGATAAAGACAGACAAACAAACAATATGATGTTATAGATTAGGAACTTCCTTCAGATTGTCCCCTATACGCTTACGTAATTCTCACTCGACCGCGCGGTCGAGCAGACGCGGCATGGGAGGTATTTTCATCTTTTAACTAGATAACTTTTGCTTATATTCATTTCGTATCTTGTATTTAAATACCTTTTGTTTGGTATCTTATTATTTTGTAGATACTGTTTGCTAAGATAGTTTTAGTAATAGTTAACTGATTCTATTGTGACATCTTAGGTGACATTAATTTTAAATAGCAATGTTGTTGTAGATAAAACTGAACGCGCCATTGAATCTTTAGTCTTTTAGGGCCAAATTGATAGATGGTGTGGCGTGGATACCAACATAAAGAGCTTTAATGCTTATCCTAAAATATAAAAAAATATTTTTCAAATACTACACCTGATAGTTTCCCAAGCGACTCATCTCATTTGGGGGCATGATCATGAGGCCTCATCGAAGAAGAATGAGTGATAAACTGTTTGACTTAAGTCTCAATTAAAACCTTAAAAATATAATATTACGTTGTGTCACGTTTGCGCGATCAATGCAATCTACATGTATAAAAATAAACTTTCATTAAAAAAATGTTTTTTTACAAAAGTATTTTATTTATAAAAAGTATTCAAAAGATACGTATTTTATATCTAGTATTTCAGATACCATTCCAGACACTTATTTGCATCTGGTATCTGAAATACTTAATTTAAAAGTATTTTGCATTTTGTATTCCAGATACTATATTTAAGGTATTTGTACTTACATCACTGGCTATACAATACGACCGCCTTAAGCAATGCAGGTGTAGAGATATGTAGATGATAGCTATTGAAAGATTTGACTCGCATTCTCTAAGTCTTTGTTAACACAGGCAGTTTTTTTAACAAGACTAAATTTTTCGCGCCCTGTATTAAACTCTCTGTATTAAGCCTACCATGGAGAATATAACAGAGCGCGTCAATACATGGCGTTGTCGGATTTTATACTCTCAGCACTAAGCAGTGAGTTAAAAAACGGCCTTTGCGGTGAAAACTAATGACATCAAACTGTACCTTAGTATTAAGATCCACTTCATTGGGCAGGGTATCCCTTAAGGCACGAAGACCATGAGCCACCAAATCTTGAAGATCGCTATCCATGAATGTAGTCAGGTGCTTCTCGAGATAAGTACGGGCTGACTGGGATCGGGCTCCGATAGCCATGGCACGGCAGTCGAAGAAGTTGGCTGAGGGGCATGTCTGGTAGATGTGGGGGCCTTGGTCCTGTAAAGAAATTGAAAGCAAATGTTAATATCAATAGCGAAGGGTAAATTATTGTAAGAGGTAAGCCAGAGTACATAGATCTTTAATGTGATTATATTATTTGTCTATAAAATACTGACTGTGTCATTTTTCAAGGGGAAGCCGGTAGTAATCGAGTGGTATGGCACCTGCGCCACTGATCTGTATAGTGGTCAGTGGCGTGCAGTGCTTCCCGAAGGCAGGCAGGCCAAGCAAAAAAAAAAAAACTCGCAACTTCACAGCGTCGCTCTACTTAGGATGACCCTCAAAGTAGTCACATCTATTGATATATTCACTAACCCTCCCAGGAGAAGACACCTCCGATGAAGAAGACTAGAAGACAGATGCGGGGGCGCATCTGTCTTCTAGTCTTCTTCATCGTCTTTTTAGTAAGCAACAACAACGCCAATGAGAAACAACGCCATCTAGCTTAAATATAAGGAATTTCAATGGTATTCTGTCAATACAAGAACGAAGGATGTCGCTTCGTTACAAAAAAACCTAAAAAATAAAACAGAGGGCGCTGTAAACAAAAAAAAATAGTTTAGTTTTCGTTCCGTACCCAATTTTGAGCGTCTGACCGGAATATTTGAAAAACAAACATTGAAAATAAGCCTGTAAAAACCAAAGTTATAAATACAAGAACTCACCACATTAATCAAGGTTCAAATCACGATTTTCTGACAATGCAAACAGAAGAAAGATTCATTTGAAATACCGAGTACGAGATGAATTTTGGGTTAATTCTCGTAATTCGGGTATCTACACATTTTCCTTTAGACACAACTTGAATCTTAACATCAAACAATCGTGAATACTTATTGTTTTTAACTTCTGACAAACACATTATCAGCGCAAACTTCACAACAGAACACCATTTTTAAGTAAATAAACAAATACAACAAATAATATTTACACTACTGTACATTTCAAAACGAATTACAACCGTCAGATATTATAATAATCAAAACATTCAAGATCACGTAATAAATTTTGCTTGTCACATGAAACAAATATGGCTTCTAAGAAAAATACAATTGTTATTTTGTCAATGAAAAAAACACTACCAAATATAATTGCATCACCGCATACCGTTTTAGCCGGATAATACTTTGTGGGGCAGCCAATCAGTGGCCAGCTAGCCAGCTACACTCGCAGGAGTTTACGCCCCTATTTACTATGTGTGCCGTTCGTATTTCCGTGTATATACACGAAAATACTTATCAGTGTGCTTAAATTTATCAATGGAAATTAGGCCGGCTGGGGCCTTGCCTAGACTCGTAATATTATTACCAGTTACGTCACACGGCCGCGACAAGTTGCTTTAAGTATTATAACAGGCGTTTTATTTTTTTTATTTTTGATTAATATAGTTATAATAAATGCATTTGTTGCGTTGTTGGTAGGAATGGTAGGGTAGGCTAGGCCTAATTGCCTCTATGGACGGCACGCCCCTGATAGTGGTCAATATGATGTTTGTAAATAGCAGTAAAATATTGTACTATGTGTAGATACTCGTATGATGCAATTGATAAATGATTATATTTGTACAGAGTAAATATATATTTATTAGTATTGTTGAATTTGTAAATAGATATTATGTGTGTAATAAATAATATGTAATTAAATAAATGTGTAGATATATTTCTGTAAATATTCGTTGGTTTTTGTTCAAAGACAATGATCGTGTTTCGTGTTTGTTGTCTATGGTTATTTGACATTTGTTTAAACTTGACAGTTCTGTATAACGGGGAAATAACTTGAGAATTGTGTAGTGTTTACATTAATCGATTTTAAGTTTTAAATTAACAGCTAAATGCCGGTGTAGCGATGACCGCTACAGTCTATAAAATACTGTAGTGCAATTTTTCAAAAGGAAGTCGGTAGTAATCGAGTTGTATGCAACCTTCGCCACTGATCTGTATGATGATCAATATCATGTTTGTATTTATTACATATGATGCAATTTCTCAATTAACATAACATCACGGCTGTAATCCCTGAAGGGTTAGGCAGAGCTGTACCTAATAGTACACCCACATTTTGCCAGTAATGTTTAAGTCCCATGTAATAGGGAGTGAGCTAATTACCATCAATCGGGCACAAATAACTGAAGCTGCTACTGTGAAATTCCCAATGGAAAATTCCAATACCTTTGACCGACCCGGGAATCAAACCCAGGACCTCATGCTGAGCTAGTGATCTCGCAACCACTAGACCAATGACATGCAAGTCCAATATAGGCAGTAACTACAAACACCACCTTCATCCCCAATTTTATATCTAGTATCACACACACCGGTTGGTATTGTGTGAGTTTCTGTATGTATGGAGTTAAGACAGACAAAGGGATACTTTCTGATACTAACATCATAACCAGCTACCAGCAGACCAACACCAAGCGGTCTCTTGTCGTATCTCTGGGTACAGATCTGCATCTTGTTGCCAACCAGGCCGATAAGTCTGCCGACAGGCATGGGTGCGTCGTGAGCGTACTGGTGGTTCAGGCATTCTGTGCGCATGAAGCGGCTGGAAGTATCAAAACAAGAAACATTAACATATTGAATGGTTAACACAGAGAACTTCTCAATAAAAAATTACTGCTTTGTTTATTTCATAAAAGGAACATAAGAAATGAATGGCACACAATCCGCAGTCACCACTAGGGCCACCAACGTTTTATGTTTTTAAAATCATTTAGAGAAATTTTCCAGTTTGTGGTAACATGATGGTGGTAAAATGAATCCTATGTCACCAAGTCATGGTACACCATGACGTAGGCAATCTTTTTAAAACAGGGTTTTTACCAATATATATGTAGATACAAAAGGCCTCATAATTACCTCAACATCCTAGCATCAGCAGTCAACCCAGAGATAGAAATGCCAATATGCTCATCAATTGGTATAATCTTCTTCTGGTAAGCCGACAATTCACTAACGGCCCTCTTCAGGGCAATAAGAACGGCAAACTGCTTGCTCTTTAAGCCGACAGTAGCTGATCCAAGCTTTACGGCCTCCATGGCATATTCTACCTGGTGGAGACGACCCTGAGGACTCCATACTGTGACGTCACTGTCATACTGGTTGCGGAACTGTAAAAAGGTTTTTCGGTTCAGTATTTTAGCTGGCTGTTTGATGATTCCTGTGCTAGAATACAGTAGCATAGATTGTAATTAATAAAAAGTTATAATGATTCAGCCATAATATTTTTGCTTACACTACAAAGGACTTCCTAATTTTCTTAAAAATGCTGTTTACTTCAAATGCTTTCTTGGTCGAAATGCGTTTGATGGGGATATGCTAATACAGTACCAGAACCAACTTAGAAATTACATTATGAAGTATTTAGGTTATAATAATTATACAAACAAAAGTTATTTATTGGTAAAACAGTTATAATTTAGCATGTTCATAATAAGATACACCTAGAAACGGCTTAAAACCAGCATAAACTTAGAGAATTAGAGAGAAACATCGTAATAATGCCATTTTAAGGCATTTAGTAGCGGCAATGACGGAGCATAATCGATAACTTTTGAGCGTAAATCCAACAATAATAACTTATTTCTTATAGCTGAAGCCACTAGTAATGTATTATCAACTGCTTACCATGTTGCAATTAACTGTTCAATGTAGTTTTCACAAAATAATTGAGTTTTCTTTTGCAGCAAACGAAGCCGACGATGACTATGAAATTAGAAATGTCAATGTCAAACTTTGCTGTCAACTTGTAGGTTTTTTTAGTGTGACTTTGAGGCTTTTGCCATTAATATTTGCGAAAGAAGAAAATAGTTTGAATAGTACGAATTTGCAATTGGGTAAGGAAATAAATTAAATGGCTAAACAAAATGTATAACACACTTGAATGTAATATAATAAAGTGTGACTGCATGTTGTCAACAAGCGAACCGTCTAGCGTTGTACTTCCTGACGAGATAGATGTCGCTACGTAGTTCCATACCTAGTTTTCGTACACTCCTATAAAAAAGATGGCACTGCACACAGTCTCTGACCCTCTCCGACCCTTGCTCGAGCCAGCCCGGCAGCATGGCTGAGCCTGTAGTCTAAAATCAGCGGACAGACTAGATCTGAATTAATGGTGTCATTAATGACACCATTCAGATCCAGCCTGTCCCTTTGCTGTTCTTCCCCAGCGTCGCCATAAGCTGAGGCTCGTACCCTTCAGGGAGTGCCCTTAGCGTGTAGTCGCTTAGTTTCCAAGTTTTTTTTTGCCCTCTCTGGAGGCGTTACACTCAAGGATTGTCCAGTTAAGCAGACGACAACCTCTTATGTTGAACTGCGAGATGCCATTAACAAAAAAAAAACATCGTCTCTGAATAATTTTAAATGAATCCGTACATAATCACGTTACTGGTGACAAGAGACGAGAGAAGTTTCGCTTTAGATAGATACCTAGGAACTTTTTATATTGACCCAGCATGCCAGGTTTTTTTTTTCTCATACACTTTGCCCGAACATTAGTAATTTTTCACAAACATTTAAACTCACATTACACAACAGCCACGGAACAACTACATAGCTGCAAGTCATACAAATATTTTGCTCGCGGGAATCGAATCCACGACACGTAGCGCAGCAGTAAATCGCTCAGCCACTGCGCTAACCGTGCCATGCCCAAAATTGGCACATGCAAGCACTCTTCGTACCTAATGAGATAGATAGATAGATAAACCATTTATTTAGTGCACACAAAGACACACAGAAGCACAATTAGATGATACAATTTACAAAAATATTGTTTAAATACCTATATAAATAAAAAAACAAGGTGCCAGTACACAAAAAGGAAAACATGTTTCCCCTGTGTGTGTGTTTTCCCTTTACCTTTTTTTTTTGGGGTTACCCCCATGACAAACTTCAAATAAAAAACGAGTATTTTTAACAAGGTGCGGTGTGCGCCTCATGGTTGCACCAAATGGGAGTCCAGCTCAGCATCGAATAATGCTATATTAAGATCTTTTTCTAACGAGTAGATGATGAGGTGCACCATTCAACGGAAAAAAGTGGGTAGGTACTTACCTATTTGAGTCTTTGAAAGAAAAAAGAGGCTTTTCAGCGTCTCCAAGTACATACATCAGTTAGGATGATCATGACAAGTCTTACTTTTCATTTGACGCGTCGTACGTGAGAAGACGCTGGTTGTCACAGCATTGTGTGGATGATGGATGATAAGCTGGCAAGATGACTGTGATACATGAAACGAATACACAATAAGAAATCTTTCATATACTCGTATTTTAAAGATGATACATTATAAATGTAGGTAACATTATCTCTTAAGTTAGTGGGTACAAGATAAAAATAAAGGCCACCAATATCTCCGGGGCTGCGGGACTGTATAAAAGAGATACCTCGGCCCTGGAACACTAAGGGCAAAGTCACCCCTTATCTGCTCCGCTCAGAAGCCCGTTCATTTGATGATTTCCTATCCGAAAAAATAAATGCCACATCTAGAAGAGGAACAAACAGAAATCGAAACAAATATCGTGGGGAATCCGGCATGTCCTAGGACTTAACATTCAAAAACATGTTTGACATCCACCAACCAGCACTTGACCCGCGTGGTGGATAGCAACATTAACAGCACGATGCCTCTCACTGACAGGAGCTAGGTGTCCCAGTAGTGTGACCATTACAAGCTGATTAGAAACACAAGGTAAGGTAAGGTAGGGTAGGTAGGTAAGGTATGAGTATAACATAACATCACGACTGTAATCCCCGAAGGGTCTGGCAGAGGTGTATCTAACAAGTACACTTACATTTCGCCAGATATGTTTAAGCCCCATGTAATAGGACTAATACGAGGCGAGCCTACTGCCATCAACCGGGCACAAATCCAACTTCCGTGGCTGCTACTGAAACATTCATGATAGAAAAACTACACTTTGCTCGGCCCGGGAATCAAACCCAGGACCTAATGCTCAGCAGTCGCGGTTGCGACCACTAGACCAGCGAGGCAGTCATACTAATAATGACCCAACCCTGGCAGAGCTCCAGGGTAGCCTGCGACGATAACTATTTCATGAAAAAGTCATTCAATGGGGTTAAATGAACAGGGTTGTATAAGTGATATTTTAATATGTACTTAGAAGGTGGTTCTGTTATGAAGGTAGGTAACCCCTGCCTGTTTGTGTCTATTTCAAGCCGACCTTTGTGATACGGACTACATTATTCAAAAAGTGTAATATGATTTATAAACATAAAAACGAGTACGTCGTTGAGACACTCACAGGTAGTTTATTTAAAACGTTTTACGCTAAATAGCAGGTTATTATTAAAACTAATGAGTATCTGGGGATTTAAATAACCAGGACAGTGTTGAATTAAATATTATTTTATTATACCCTGCTGTATTTAGCCAATTATTTATGATCAACACCCGTTATCACTAACACTAGACGATGCCTAAGGGGATGCCTGAATAAAAACACAAAACTTATCAGATTTTAACGCTCAGCTCGGCAACGACAGTACTAATTTCAGCAGCCGTTTCAAAGATTACAATGCCGCCCTCCGCCGATAGTGGATGGTTTTCTGATGGTTGAAGTTGTCAGGGGGTTTAAACTGCTCCTGCCAGAGATTGCATCTTGCTGTCGAGGCGTTGAAGTTGGCCGGGCTAGCTGGGCCCACGCACCCATGAATACTTTTACAACTTTTTAGCCTCTGGGGCACTGAGACGTAGCTTTCCATTCGCTGGCGTGAGTCTTGCACCGCATGCCCTATTACCTGCGCACTTGATGATCTATTTACTGCATCAGTGAGCGGGGTTCGCGTGGCTGAGTTTTTGGCTAAACACCTTTGAACTTTTTGCCATCGATACGCTAAGAAGAACGGAAAATGGGCAGAATATCTGTCAAAGACCACCACTATTTCATATTGTTACGATGCTAACAGAAAATCTATAGCATTATCCATGAAAAAAAATCCATGATCCTGAATTCCCTTGGTAGGGGCTCTAAATCGTGTTTACCCGCATTGCGCTCCGTTTTACGGTATCACGGAGTCCTCCCACTGATCTGTTTTTTGTGAGACACCACTTAGCTTTGAAAGTTGATTGATTGTTATCTTAGTTTATGCGTTAAGTGGAACGTTTGTTGTTTCATTTGTTTACGTGAGAGCAATAGCAGTAGGTACTGAACATTTTTTTCTCTAAGGGTGTTACCACATCGATCAATCGGCGAAATATGGGTGCTCAGCAGTCTTGCTTGCGACTACTCGACCAACGAGGCAGTCAACAGACTGAAGAGCAAAGAAAGAAAAATGCGTTGAGTTTGTGAATCGTATCTACCTATTACCATGTCTTTCACAACACTTTAACCTTTCGTATGCCGAGTATTTAGACACAATTAAAAACCTATTGTGTCTCGCGTATATTAACGTTCGCCGGAACGTTAATATACACCCTTTAACGGGTGTAACAAGACCTTTAACGAAGCCGAAAGGTACTTGTTCTCCCCGTCAATGCGATCATTTTTTTGTTCTAGACCATACCTGGGAACCTTCTAGTTACGGAGATATTGGGGTTCAAAGTTCCAACGTTATCACTTTTTTTTTTATATTTGTTTTTAATGTAAGATTTTTACTTTAAACACCTCTACGACCCCGTACTATTCAATCCATCCATCAGCACAATATTTTTAGTGCGTTACATTGAGTCCTACCATAAAACGTGACTTAACACTCAAAAATATGTTTTGCGTAAAGTTACTTAGTTTGATGTACAGAATGCTTGGTTGATGGCTTCGGTTAGGAGCACAAGCAGTAGTTTACCTTCGATACAAGCGGAGCCGGGGTCAACATCTAGTTTCAAATTATTTCAGTACTATCAATTGTCTCTAAACTAAATGTAGGTGTCAACTAACACATTAAAGCGCCTCTAACCACAGTTTTCAGTTAGTTACGTCTTGTAAGTCGATACAGTGTCGTATTCCGCCGGAGAGGCGCCGTGAAGTCGACACCAACAGTTACTTATGACGGTTACGTCCTTTCGATTGTAATTTGGAACACTATTGTAATTGGTCTGATTTCGTTGGCCTAGTGGTCGCAAGCGCGACTGCTGAACATGAGGTCCTGGGTTCGATTCTTGAGTCGGGCAAAGTGTTATTGGGTTTTCCATTAGGAATTTTTCAGTAGCAGCCGCAGAGTCTGGATTTTTGTCTGTTTGATAGCAATAGGCAGGCCCCTATTACAAGGGGCTTAAACATAACTGGCGAAATGTCGATGTACTATTAGGTACACCTCTGCCTAGCCCTTCGGGGATTAAATGTTGTGTTATTTTAATTGGACAATTGTCCGCTAAAACTGTATAACTTCACGTTCTGTTGATTTTTGAACAGTTCACAACACAATGTGCAACATTCCTTAGTATAAAGTAGTAGTATAAAACCATGGGCATTTTTCTAAGGGCTCATTTACGGACAAGCGGCGCGTTGAGCGGCGCGGCCCGCTTTAAATTCAAACATATGGAAATGTATGAGAGCGTTTACGGAGAAGCGATTTTATGCGTGTTTGTTTGTACTGCATGCGGCGCCCGCTGCGTCGCCCGCGGCGGGGAACGCGGCGGTGCCCGCGGCGGCACACGCGCTTATAGTCCGGGAGGTACCGTTGCAAATGAAAAAGTCATAGTAAGCCGGCTGAAGTTGACATAGATAGTAAGTTGATCTTATATGACTAATAAGAGAACCGACCGTCAGCTGCTCAAGTAGCGTGGGTTTGGTTACGGAAATTATAAAATATCTATCTATGAAAAAGGTTTCAGCCGGCGTACTATGACTTATTTTTTTTGCAGCTTCCGTAATCTCCCAGACCCAAACCCACGGCTGCCACCGCTGCTGTACATTGCCATATGTTTGTTTTTGAGCGTGCAGTAACGCGGGCCGCTGCACGCGCCGCCTCTCCGTAAACAGAAAAAACGCTCAACGCGCCGCACGATGCGCCGCGCAACGCGCCTCCCGACGCGCCGCGTCTCCGAAAATGAGCACTTATTAGGTATCTAGGCGTAAGATCAAATATAAAATATATCTCAAATAGCAGCTTATATTTAGAACTTCACTTCATACTAAAACAACAAGTACCTAAGTCGCCAGTGAAAAGAAATAGCGCCAATTGAAATATGTTGGCCTTTTTTGTATTTTGCCAAAGATTTGAAAAGAAAGAAAGAAAGAAAGAAAAAATGTTTATTTGTCGCAGGGACATGACGTGCGTACAAGAGATAAATTAAAAATAATCATTCAATACATAACAAATATTATAAATACACAGGACATATAGGTACAAAGAAAAATAAATACAAAATTAACAGCTTGCACGTCATGACCGCGACAAGCAGGTTACCACTCAGCATTATGCTGTGCTATGGGGGGCCCACAGCACAGCGCTGGTTTTCAGTGGTCACCCGTGAAAAAAACGTACGGAAGCCAAGACAGCATAAATATTGAACTACATTAAATAAGATAAAACAAACATTACCTACTTGGATTATAATATAAAGAAATATAGGAAATTGACCTATTTGACCCCTGTTGATGATTTGACCTATTATTCAAATTAATAATAAACCTAGTTTAACAAGGAGGTTCCATGTCACAGCCTAAACAGTTCTTAGTGTATTCTTTATTAGTATATCCTGTTAACTACGGTTAATTGCCAAACTTACGTGGCAATGGGCAGGGCACATTGCTCGCAGACCGGATGGCGATGGGGCCGAGAGTTCTGGAGAGGCGACCGCGATCCCGGAAGACGTTGCATTGGAAGGCCTCCCACTAGGAGAACAGATGACCTGGTGAAGGTTGCGGGGATCCGCTGGATGCGAGACGCACGGGATCGGTCAAGGTGGCAACATTTGGAGGAGGCCTATGTCCAGCGCAGTGGACGTCTTTCGGCTGAAATGATGATGATGATGAAATTCTTTTTTTGGCTTTTGCCAGTCTAGGTTAGGTTAATTACTGTGTGCTATAGCACATTGTTTTCATCATAATCTACTTAAAATACAAATGGCTGTTGTAGTCAAATCGTCGACAAAATCTCTGGTCTATGGCGACTTTGATATTTGTGGCAATAGAATAAATTGGAGTACTTATTACATGTTTTAATTTGGGATATTACATTTTAATTCTGTTGGACTTACGCTTATTTTGGCCATGTCTCTTTGGGGTCAGGTTTTTCCAGCTATTTATTTTATTTCTAAGAATCAGCGTTTCAGCCCAACGTGATAATGCTGCCAGCCTTCTGGGGGCTTTCCCCGTTGACAGCAATGCGGACGAACTTTTTGACGCCCTTCTGCTTTTATGATTATTTTGGTTTGTATAGTAAATAATGTTTGTTAGTGTATATCGTTTTCGGTTTCATTTTAAGTTCAATTTTCACCACTTTGCTCGACCTGGGAATCGGAAGACAATAGTGTTAAGCAGTAGTTTGATTTACAGATCCCTAAAATTATAATCGTATCGAGAACAATCTCCTTCTTTGTTACCACTTAAATTCATGGAAATTCAACTGACATTTAGTTACAATATTACTAACAACTCAACAATACTCATACTAAGGCATTTGTCTCACAGCCCACGACTAGCGAGAGACGAGTAGAGCTAGCCAGTGGAAGTTAATTGTGAGAAACTTCGGCGGCAGGATGAACAGCCAGCGAGTAATACAATGCGTAAGACTGAGCGTTTTAGAGATCATTTTACATACGTTCACACCTAAACATTCTTATATCATTTACTTATTTTGTGAAGGGATATAAAATACGAACAGTTAATCACCAATATTTGTATTTTTTTTTAATTTAGGCATATATAAATAATGGGAAAATAAAACCGGCGTTATTAATTTAAACCAATGTCAGAACTCAAAACAGACAGCGAAACTTTTTTTCTCTCAAATATCGTCAGTTGTTTAATTGGGCTTTGCCTTCCTTTCATTGCAGGCACGCCACTGTACATTAATTAAGTCACGACTTTTGCTATGGGGTAGGCAGAAACCACAGAATGCCACCTGCTACGATCCTTACATACTCCTTTCGCCTCGTCCACGTTCATACATCTGGTCGCACCTGACCTTTCTGAAGAATCACACCAATAAGGTCAGTGTATGTCCTTGATATAAGGTCTTAACGCATTGAATGCCCGAGGATGGACGACGCCGCTGAGATGGCGAGATGGCGTGGACACGCATCACGAATGCTGGTTCGACGAGGCGCAAAAGAGTTCTTGGGAGGATAAGGAGGAGGCATTTGCCAAGCAGTGAAGCATTCAAACCTGACAAAAAAAAGAGACGATTCTAGCGTTTTTTTTTCAGACCAAGGACCAACTATCCATTGTACGATTCTTGAACACAATAACAGTCGTTGGCTACTCGTTTATAATCTGTCTTGAGCAAGCGTGGTAATTAAGAGGAAGGGCTAGCGGCACTTTTGTATGAGGTCATATAAACGTTTTCCCCCTTTTTCTCTATGGAAAATTAAAAAGAGCTATTTTTTTACTGATCTGGGCGTCTCACGCTGTTGCCACACGGAAGGAAAGTACCTTAAATATTGTGTATATGAAGTTTTACTGAAAGAAAACTCAAACTCAACTCTAAGCTCGCGCGGCAATGTCAGAGAATAGTGTACATTTTCATGAACTTAATCCTAATTCCTAACTAATATTATAAATGCAAAAGTAGTTTGTTTGCTACCTTTTCACGCCTAAACCACTGAACCGATCATCCTGAAATTTTGCATATACGTTGTCAGGTGTACGGAAACGGACATAGGGTACCTTTAATCCCGAAAAAAAAAATGCTGTTCTCGAGGAAAGCAACAATAACGTTCTTATGATAATAGATGGCGCCACGTATCTTATCGAAAAATGATTGAATTATAATTAGAAACCTTAGTAGTGCGAATTGATTGTCCAATTCAAAATTAACGCGAGCTAGTTTTAAATAAAATGCTAAATTTCATGGCCTCCCTT
Source organism: Eugnorisma glareosa (assembly GCA_947578425.1). Taxonomy (NCBI): domain Eukaryota; kingdom Metazoa; phylum Arthropoda; class Insecta; order Lepidoptera; family Noctuidae; genus Eugnorisma; species Eugnorisma glareosa. The sequence goes on along the minus strand of OX387960.1, from coordinate 7,136,174 downwards.
TTAATTAAGGTGCTATATCAAATAGGAAAACATAATCTGTGTGATTCTTTCTTCAAGAGACCATCTAATCTGCATCATAGTCCACATATGAGTTGAACAAGATTATGTCTGGACTTTAAAAGAGACTCTCTGAGTTTGTTTCGGCTGTTTCTTCTCAGAGTACCTAAACTAGGTACTCTGAGAAGGTAACCTAATCAGGTACGAAACACCGGCCCCATCTTTTTTAGTAAAAGTGTTTGTGAAAACCTATTTGCTAAATAAACATCATTTATAATCCTAAAGATTCCCTTTCGAGCGTTATCATAAAATCCTTTTTTTATAAAAATGAAGTCATCTTCAGGAAAACTTCTATTTAAAATATATACCTTCCCTTTCGAATAGCTGTGAGACGCCATGAGGTGAGAGGCCCTGTAGGAACAGTAAAAAAATGATCCCGCCTTCTTTGCATCACAAGAGCCCTTTAAATGGCCCTTTGCCCAGAAGGTCCCCTTCTGGGCAAAGGGCCATTTATTGCTAGGTTGGTATAAAGCAGTGGCGTGCCCGCCCTTTCATTGAAAGGGAGGCAAAGCCCAATTACCACAATAAATTCAGTACAATATCTCCAAATAAACTGTTTTGTACCTACAGATGTATTAAACATTTGCTAGGAGAAAGTGAGAGGTCAGAAGCCAGATGCAAGCCCGCGGGTGTGAAAGAGAAAGCGTTAGCACCGGCCGAAACTAAAGAAACCTAAAGAATGTTTTATTTTTGTTTGTTGAGTTTGATTGTAACGCAAACCGGGCTTTTCGGCTTGTATGATACTAGGTCCGCCACTGGTATAAAGTCGCTCTTATCTGCAGTGGGACAGATGCCTAAGACTCAGATAGTCTTGGCACGACTCCAGGTCTAGCCATGAATGGACTGCCCACACGATCCGATCTGTCGAGTTCGTCTACGCCACGTCTGCTTACGCAAAAAAGGAGATTTTGTGACAAATACATTTGATTTATCATCACTTTAACCTATATTGTAGCATTGTTACTCAAACTTTTGATAATGGAAATTACTTTATAGTGAAATACATGATTTTGAAGCTTTTCAAATCAAACTATGAAATCAGAGACAGGGTTGATGTATAAAACAAGTCTTTATTTGAGTTGTAGGATTATTTCTAACTGGCTGTTGCCCGCGGCTTCTCTCGTGTTTTGGTCGGAAATTATCCCACAGGCACGTTGTATAATATAGCCTATGGCACTTGGAAATAATGAAGCTTCCTATTAGTGAAAGAATTTTCAAAATCGGTTCAGTAGATCCAGAGATTACCCCCCTACATACAAACATACAAACAAATTTTATTTCTTTATAATATTAGTATAGAAGTATAGATTTGCCTCAGAACCTTAAAAGAAGAAGAAAAACATTGAAGTTCAGATCCACAATCCGTAGAGGATAAGCCAGTTAAAATTCCAAATAAGCTAATACTTTGGCAAAACAAAGAATCACGAAAACTGGCCCATTACTGACAGTTTACGTGATTCTTTGTTTCAGATTTCTTTGTTTCACGAAGTAAAAGGTGTAAATAGGAGAAGAAAAAAAGATGCTGATACATAACCTCCTCCTTTCGTACAAGTCGGTTAACTGAATTAATGTAACCCAGAGCATCTTTAATAGAAAAAATAACTCTACTGTTTATGGTCAATCGTATTAATGTAGTTAAGACTTATTTGAGAGTCGTAAGTTTTCCCAGCAGTGGGCGTTGCAGATAGACTATTAGTTACCTAAAAGCTGACTCACGGGACACCATAATATCATGTTGTATTAGAAAAATATAATACGTAGTCAGTATAAGGTCGCCCCATGGTACGTATTGTACCTCTGTTGTTGTGTTTGACTGTACATATTGTAGGCCTCTTACATATAAAAAGTACTGACGATATCCGAAGTAGGCATGCTGCGATTAGAAAAATGTATTAAGATATTTTTTGTCATAATGCGATGATTGGCATCACGCGATCAAATGTATGGTGGTTTCAAAATGTTAGCATCGTGCTACCCATTACTTGAAAGTCCAAAAAAGTAGTCATAGTACGAAAGTAGGCATCGTGCTACGAAATCGTATGTTGGGTGGCAAATATTGGCAAGGTTAATTTAAAACCTAAGCTTCCTCAGCAATCGCCTAGCATAGCCTATTTCAATTCTATCTATTTTTAAAGCTCGTTGGTCTAGTGGTCGCGACTGCTGAGCATGAGTTCCTGGGTTCGATTCCCGGGTCGGCCAAATTATTATTGGGTTTTTCCATCAAGATTTTTTAGTAGCAGCCACGGAGTCAGGATTTGTGCCCGGTTGATGGCAATAGGGTCGCCCCTATTACATGGGACTTAAACATAACTGGCGAAATGTGGGTGTACTATTAGGTACACCTCTGCCTGACCCTTCGGGGATTACAGGCGTGATGTTTTTTATGTATTTTTTTTATTAAACTGGTAAATACCCATCATAAGTTTAGTTGTAAAATGTATTACCACTATCTACAGTCGAGCCATTGCAAGATTTAAGCTTAACCATGGATGGTAAACAAATATAATTAAATACGTTTTTTTTATCTGGTATCCAGTTCTAACAATCTTTTAAATAAATAATTTCTAATCCCAAAAAGTCTTATTTTGAACTTACTTTTCGTTGAAGTCTTTTGCAAGGCGGTTAATAGTAAATGGTAATTTATAAAGAAAAACAAAGAATATAGTTAATAACATCATTTTAATGTTAACAAGACCTTATCATTTTTACATGATTTAATTTTTTTTCTAAGAAATATGTGGGCGGACAAAGGTTCGCTACATGTTCTCTAAATGACTTTCCCTCGATTGTACCAAGACAGCATAAACAATGAGTTATGTGTGCAACTGTACTCTCATCCCACGTCCCATGATCTCGTAGCAAAAGTGACGTCACGGGTGATCGCAGCTACCACATAAAATGCTACGCGCGCCCGCTACGATCACCAAACTCGTACAACCATCGCTACGGCGTAGACGCGCTACGCATCAACCGCGTAAACTTCGTTCGAAACTCAAGTGATTTTTTCGGGTATGTGATTATTGTATATTTGTGTTTATTTGTATATAGTGTTTTAACAGTGATTTAATGTAAAGTTTTTTGCAACTTGGAAATTAACATCGTCAAGTAGTTAGGGTTTAAATGCAGTTTAAATCGCTACTTGTAGGTCTTCATGGATTCAGTATGGTTTTTAATAAATTACAAATCTTAAATGAATTCAAAATAAATAATTTTAGGGAGTATTGCATTTAAATGATGAATGGACCATTGACCACGGATTTCTATAAACTATTAAATTCCGTAGTATTAATTATTAATTAGTGTTAAGTATTCAAAATAACAGTGTTATAAATTATATCCTTAGCTGTTTGTAGATTGTCTAAAACTAGACATAAAATATAAATCAAATCAGCAAATAAGGTACTTACATAAGTAGATCCTAATTAAACTCATTGTATCATGTCAATATTTTCTAATTTCAATTTCACAAAAACATGTTTGTATCAAATATGGTTTAATACCTAAGCTTATGCTAATTACGATTCACGAGGCAATATCTTGACAAGATGTTATAATCTTGAGCTAAAGTATATTACAAACAAGGATTAAAATAACTCTTTCGTGTAGGATAAAATTAGTCTTTGGCTTTCGTGGTATATTTCCACCGTCATAATGGCTAGAATCGAATAATAATTTATTGTTGTTGTAGGTGGGTAACAAATAAAGATGGGTAAACTTTAAAAATTATTTCTACAACACACCTCTAGTGTGTACAGACAGCCAGCACATCAAGCTACTACAATCTGTCAAATTTCTTTAATAGATTTTCAACTTTATCGCTAAACCATTAGGTTCAAGTTTGATTAGGAAAATTTGACAGTTTCGGGTAATTTGGTGAGCTGGCGTCTGTACAATAAAAGTTAGAAACACAATAAATGAAAGAATTACTCATAGTTATTAACTATAAACTAGCATTGAAATAGTAAAAACTAAACAAGAACTATTTTACGTATTCAAGGAATAGATAGAAATAGGTACACGTATGTTTAGTAAGATATAAATAAAGTAAAAGCCTATTATTCTATATTAGCACTTAGCCCGCGACTTCATATGGAAAAATTGTGATACCTCAGCTAATATTCATCATAGAAATATAATTAATTCATCATCAATCATCCACGAATAATGCATCTTTCAAAGAGTATTTTTTTTTAGAATTGGCTTATTAGTTCCGAAGATTACCCCCTACATACAATCTAATACATAAAACAAATTATACCTATTTAGAATATTAGTATAGATGTTTATTGAATAGAAAATAATATTTTTTAAATTTCTTGTCTTAAACCTTTTGAAGACCTTTATTTAAAGGAGGAAATTAATGATACGCATTACGCATATATATTTAAAAATCCAATCACGAATGAATATCAATTACATAGAGCTGTAAAATCACTATTCTTCGTCTGCCTAGCAGGTGCCTTCCAGCTTAACCGGATGCAACGAAATACCAGTATTTTACATGGAGCGACTGTCTATCTGATCTCCACATCCCAGTTAGTACTGGATAATACGATACCCTTAGTAGGACTGGTTGTCAGACTTTCGGGCCACTGACTACCTGTAACGACTGTCAAAGATCTACAAATTACAGCCGGGACCAACAGCTTAACATGCTATCTAAGGCACGTAGGAAACTCGGTATGTAATGGGTGGTCAATCATCCACGGACCAACCTAGGCAAGCGCGGCCGAGCGACTGTAATTATTTAGCTACGAGTTCTTGGGTATCTACTTGTTAAATCACTATTAATAGTTTCAATTTAACTTTTTGTGCTATCATCATCAATGGCAGACTTGTTTAATACCCTGCTGAATGTAGGCCTCCTCGCTTTTGTGTCATTCTTCTATAGCTGCATAATCATAATCGATTTTTTTTTGTAAAACATGTTAAGGTGGAAATGCATTCAACCGTAACAATCAAACTCAAACTCAAAGCATTTATTTAAAATAGGCCCGTGACAGGCACTTTTGCATTGTCAAAAATAAGCTACCTACAGTCCAGCCACGGGCATAATAACTGTGAATGGACTGTAGTTGCCCATTCAAAAATAGTAGATCTCATAGAGAAGAATGGGCAAGAAACTCCATGGACACTCTTTTCAAATCAAGTTAGATATTACAATAGTCACAATATTGTAATCTTTTGAACGACTCTTCTAGTTTTAGAATACCGGGTGAAAACACCGACGGGAATACGGCTACCGGGGATTATTCAGTACATCATTCTGAGCCATCCCACATATACATTTTTCTACGGTTAATAAAAAAAAAACAGCTGTTCCAACCTACTGACTATTACTATTTACTGGTGTAAATTACCTTAAAACTGTTTTTTTGTGGATATCAAAATGACAAAATGCCACTGATTTTAACCATCTCCCATTTTCGTCTGATGAACGTTTGCCTCCATTTGGCAATAGTCATAAAATTCAAATAAAATAACAAGTTATCCGCATTACCATTACACTGTAACAAGGACACTATGATTGGCACACAGCCAATGCCAAAATTCAGGGTTTTAATAGATAGATCTCTCCTAGATTTTATCAAGGAGAAACATGTCTTTACCTACTAAGAAAAGAGATTCTTGAACAGCTCTTTAGGATTTAATCAATCATTGAATTCTATGTTGGTAATGTCTATCTATACTTAATATTTTAAAGAGGTACAATTTGTTTGTAAGTTTGTTTATAAGGGGTAATCTCCGGAATTAATGATCTAATTCTTAAAATTCTTTCACAGACAGAGAGTTACAATATTCATGGGTGCTGTAGGCTATAAATTATACTTACATCATTCATATTAGCCGAGCTAACGCAATTTTTGCGGACAAAGTCTCGGGCTAAGTGCTAGTAACAAATATAAGACTGCTCCTGCTGTATACTCTTTTGCAAAGACCTCGTCATATAGGAAGATGGAACAAATATCACCACTCCTGTTTACTCTGACATACATTTTTGACTTTTGCATCTCAGTATCGCTGGCTCGATGGTCACTATAACACAACCCTCAGCTTTTTTCACGCTATTGTCGTTATCTATAAAGTAATTCTGAATTAACCCGTTAAAAATATTTCGCAAAGGTTTTTTTTGATACCTAATGTAGGAATTTGTCAAGTTTAAATCTTACAACTTGACAAGATCAATCACGTTTTTTCCGCTCATAAAAAGTCATAAGTAACACAAGAAAATAAACACCTAAAATCACACAAATTCTTTTTTAAGTTCATGGTATTTGGTGAAGCAAACCTCCATCAACTAAACATTCCCAGCTTAACATTCGGCAGCTCTGACTTGCACTAAACCCTCTTATGCCCCTTTGCACTCGCATTCATTTAGAATTAATGCCTTGATAAAAACGCATGCATTCAGGTTTTTAAACGCTAGACTCAGCGCCGAGTTAATAATTTACGATCGCTTAATGTTTTACTAGCGAAAACAGGCAGTAGTTTCTAAAGTAAGTGTAAGGAAATCTGGCGAAAAAAAAGCGTGAGTTTTGCTTTCAGATGATGCCAATGAAACTACGGAGAAACATTATTCTTAGTGCCTGCCTCGTTGGTCTAGTGGTCGCAATCGCGACTGCTGAGCACGAGGTCCTGAGTGTGATTCCCAGGTCGGGCAAATTGTTATTGCTTAACTATATGATCTGGCAAACCACAAATACAAGGTTTACTTAGAACAAAATTTTCTTGTCTATAGGACTGTAAAGCTCCGGGCCATAAATAAAATGTATAAATTCAAATTTCTCAAATCACTCTATTCCTGGACCACAATTTTTCAACTCAATATAAATGTCAGCTCCTTGCCTTCTAAATTCCAATTAAGTAGAATCTTAATTTATTCAACAAAATAAATTAAAATTATTAATTATTTCTTTTAACTTTAATTAGAAACCAATTATTCATTTATGCCTTTACGACCCTTCTTAGTTCTTAGGCATATTTTTAGAGAAGGGGGCCTTAGGTCGAGTGCGCGGTGTACACGTAACGATAACAGGTCGATTTAATTTTTTTTTTTTTAAATATTATTATCAAATCGACGCGTAGGTGCGAACGCGTGCGTGCGTCGGTCGTCGTGTGCGTATTCTTGGGTTAGTCACCAACTCGACACTAGAGACTGGACACACGTGTGTGTGTCAAAATTAGTATCTCTTATTATTTCGTCACCTGGACACGCCAAGATTTTTACGCGTTTCCACTTATTGAATAAATAAAATCACTTTTATGTTTTCGCCAACCGGTTTTTTCTGCAATAAAAGGTTACAGTCAGGATAATAAATCAAAAACACATAAAGCTGCCTCACATACTACCTTTTAAATACTCGTTTCACGTTTATAATAGTTTCATAATTTATTCATATCTGTGGACACTGATTATGCTTGTGGCAAACAATTTAACTAAAATGCTATACGATAAATGTATTTTCGATTTAAAAATCGACGCATTTACGTTACGTTTACAAAGCGCTAGGGCCTCGGGGGTCTAAAATTGACTGTGCTTTTGTTTATAGCTACATATTTTCAGACGTTTTCGTCATTTACGGTTTACAATTATCTAAATTTTCAGTCAAGATTAACCAAGTGCTCCCAGAATAGTTCTGAAGCAATAAAACGTACCCCTATAAGTTGGTTTATCCAACGTCATATATTTTACTAGGTACACATTGTTGTAGACTTCTCTAAAGGAAACTAAATTTCAAATAAAATAAATTGGGTTCTCTTCGTCATCATAGCGTGCCAAACATGAAAACTGGGGGCCTAAAATGGCTGCTTTATCAGAATCATAATACGAATCACGTTAAAAATTTAAAACTCTTAAAATGGACTTTGTCGTCATAACCACAGAGACCATTTTAAGAATTTAAAATTTTTAACGTGATTCATATTATGATTCTGATAAAGCTTACATTTTAGGCCCCCTGAATTATACTTCACACATTGTTGATTCGGCATGAGGCGGCACAGCCACTCAGCAAATCAGTCGATAAAACCGAATAAAAACTGAATATTTGTGTAGTAAATTCGCTGTCGCGGTTTATATTCCTTTGCCGTACCGCTGCCACATAAAATACATACATAATGACGTCACAAAGCTCCCAAAGATTCTAATACCCTAAACCAATATTTACTAACAAAAGGTTAACTCATTGAATACATTGTCGATATTATTACAGCCCATACAGGAATAATAAACATGGGGAAAATACGACGGTTTACATAAAATAGTTTGTCTTATTAGAACTCTGAAACCTGTGGGACTTGTATGTATTATACGATAAAGCGACTTAATTAGAAGAAAGTAGGTGAAAGAGTGCTAATTTGCTTGTGTAGTGACAACAACCTAAATCTTAATATTGCTGTCTTCTATTTTCTAGGTAAATAAGAAAGAGAAAAATGCTACGAAGAAATGTCGAATAATATAATCTTTTTAGGTGACTTTTGTCGTGATTTTGCAGCTTTATTTTTGTCGTTTCCCTAGCGAGTGACAGTAGCTATCAAAGCAATTATATTGCAACAGCATTGACATATAATTTTCGACACGTTATTTAATTTTGGTTCCAGTAGGTTATGTATACATTACATACATTTAAAATAAAATAAAAACAATGTTATTTTTTTTTTTTTGTCTCTCTTTGTTTGTTCCGGTCAAACTTCGAAAAGGCTGGACCGATATTGACGGCAGCTGATGTTTTAAGGAGTAACTGCTACTTTTATTCTAGAAAAGGTATTAGGGTTCTGTGCTAAATTAAAACATGAAAATGTTAACAAAATCCTATTCAAATAGGGAAGTAATATTATTTTTATAATTTAACGCGGACCAAGGTCGCGTGCAACAGCTTGTCTTAAAATCAACGTTTGGCCTGCACAGGACTTATTATCATTATCACACAGATAAAGATAGATAGATCACTAAAAAAATGGGTGAAAGGTCATTCCTATTTCCACCTATGACAACAACAAAATTAATAGGTACTTTACGTTGTCCCGATTTAAGTAATTACTAGCAAATGACAGATCTAACCCCATATTTTCAGAAACGCCTACTACTTAATTATATCTATGATTGAAAATAATTTACCAAGTCGCCATTTTTAACATCTAGGTCTTACTGATCGACCTTTACTTAACTAATTTTAAAGGCAAGTGGCACAACATAAAACATATCATCAAACCTGTTATTCCCGAAGGCTTAAGCAGAGGTGTACCAAAGAGATTTAAAAGACTCACTTCGCTCGTTAATATTTAAATGTCGCCAGCAAATTAAGTTACCATGAACTGTAAAATTTCTCCTAATGATTTTAAACCATAAAAGGTTAGTGGTTAAATTCAAAATCGAATGAGAACATTTACCTACAGTACATCCACATTTCGCCAAGTAGGTATAGTTTAAGTTTCACGTAGGTAAAGTTCCAACTTTTACACACCTTTTTTTATAAATGTTTTTAATGTAAGATTTTTACTTTAGCACCTCCACAACCGACCCTATTGCCATCAACCATCCACCAATCCAGACTCCGAGCTATTACTAAGAAATTCTTGATGGAAAAACTAAATAACACTTCTAGAAGACTTCAATCCTTCGCAAATCTTGTCACAAGTCAATATTTCACGTTACATAGGGACCTTGTGTACATAACAGCTTCCACTTTGCGATGTAAGTAAGATAATCTAAACAAACCGACGGATCGAAAGAAAAAGTATCAAGTTACTTGGAGAAAATATAATAGGTACCGTGTGTTATCTGTATTCAAATATCAAGACTGATTGATCGTCGTTGTATTGTGTTTCAATGGTCTTGTTAGTTTGTGGATAAGAATCGTTTTTTTTTTAGATAATGGTCCGGAACGCTTTGTGACTCCGACTCGCACTTGCCCGGTTTTTGTTACCCGCCTGCCAATTAAGAAAGGGTTATGTATTTCGCGCATATGTTTTATGTTTCTTTGTTTGTAAATTTCTTAATTATTACCTCGTATGTTCCAAATGGCTGGATGGATTTCCACGATTAAGGTATATTATATTTCTCATAGCGACATGGAGAGAGTGACTGTCGCAACCCCGTGCAGGCCACGCCACAATAGTGGCGATAATTCCCACCTTTGAGGAGTGGCTAGAGAGGCGCCACGGCGCCCTCACCTTCCGCCTGACGCAGGTCCTCACCGGACACGGTTGTTTCGGGAGGTTCCTGCACCGAATCGGGTGGGAGGAAACGCCCGGGTGCTACCATTGTGAGGATCGACTGAAGGACACGGTGGAGCACACGGAGGAGATCTGCCCCGCGTGGGCGGAGCACCGCCGTGTCCTCGTAGCGGGGATCGGCGGCGGCGACCTCTCACGTTCGGCCTTGGTTCAATCCATGGTCCGGAGCGAGACGGAATGGGACACCGTCACCTCCTTCTGCGAAGCAGTCATGCTAGCGAAGGAGGTGGCGGAACGTGAGAGGGAGAGAACCTGACGTCTCAGCCGCCGCGGGAGACGCACCGGGCGTCGGGCGCCACCTGGTGGCCCCCGGCCACCGTAGGCGCGGGCCTGTGGACGGTGAGCTATGGCTGGCTCGCGTCCGTCCGTCTTATGACGACAGGCCGTGTCGACGGCGCGTTCGTGTTCCACGCGCGCCTCAAAGAAAGTCAGCAAACAGGAAGGGGTCCGAAAGGACCGATGCCTGTTAGGTTTGCGGGACTTTCGTAAGAGATACCGCGGCCCTGGAACACAAAGGGCAAAGGAAGGAACATGGATGGGTTTTAGTCAGTCAACGTCTGACACTCCATCCTGCTCGCCCAGAGCGGGAGGGGTTATTTGATGACTTCCCATCCGAAAAAAAAAATGAAAGCTAAGTTTATTATATTTTATATATTTTATATTCAGTACATAATTCCGAACCACCTCACATTCTGCCTACCCTTATCCGAAATAGGAGTCGACGGAATATGTAATTTTCTTTTATTTTTCCCTGTCAGCCATCATTCACTTCCATTTAATTCATAAAAACCCTTACTAAAGTTGATTTTAGGAAGAAATTCAAAGGCTCTCAGTAAAACAGTGGAATATTTCAGGGTAAAAATAACGGCGAAGGTATTTATAATAATTCCATTTACTCAATTCTTCCGTAATAGGTCGGGAAAAAGTAATTTGCTTCACCCAAAATTCTAGGAATAATGAACAACGAACTTAATAAAAACCGTGTTTTTAAATAATAGCTATTTACGGTTTTATCTTGTAACACCATTTAATTAAGAGGAGAAAATTGTTTTTTTATTTTGTTTATGAAAGTTTAATCTTTAATCTTTCGAACATAATACCTACAAAGAACATGGTTTTATTGTTTGTAAATTTTGCTTAAAACCTTAACGTACTAAAAATAATGACTAATTCAATAACTTTGCCTCCAGAAACTTCTGAAACATTTTCATAGAAAAATACCTAATTATAATTTGTTGTAAAATGTGTGTCTAGCCTTAAACATTACAAATACACTTTACGTCATATAAAGGTGTTTTTTAAGCACCATTGTACATGAAAATTTGGCATAATGGAATGCACAAATCATCTCTGCTTACCCCAACGTTAAAAACAGGCGTGGTTATTTGTCTCGTATCATGTAAGCACATCACTTAAGCGTCAACACCAAAATGTATTTTTATTTATATAGAATAATCACATTCGTTGGGGAGCTGCCGAAAACTTTTGATAGATGGCGCCGTAAGCATATTCCTAAAGGTCGGAAGTTTCCAAGTCACTACATTATGTTCGTACTTGTAAACTATGTTTAGATCTTACTATGTAACTATGTACTGGAAAGGTATATATTTATAATGTAACTAGCTTTTTCTTGCGACTTACTTCACATACGATTTTAGTAAACCCTTTATTGAGGAGTGAAAGAGACACAATTTTTATGGGACATGATTTTCTTTAAATGACCGATGAACAATTTAAATGTGGGGGGGTTCAGAATGATGTACTAAATACGTAGTAACCGTTAGTGCGCCGTTGCCCCCCCTGTATAGTACATTGTACAATTCATTTTTCAATGGTTACAAGTTCGGGTGTGCCTACCATTTAGTATCGCAATAATTTTACATGTTTGGAAAAATATTGATTTGTGGGTTTTCGGTTTGTCAAAAGGTTGACAAATATTAAGTAAGTCTTTTTAAAAAGGTATACAGAGGCTAGCCAAGAAAGTTGCGATTTGTGAGCGATCAACGTTGCAAATTTTGGTGCTATCAACATAAGAGAAAAAAAATTGCTACGAATATATTAACAGTTAGTTTAGTAGTTCTTATTAAACTCAAAATTAACTTTTCTATTGAAATAATAAAATAAAACATTTGACTGGGTCTACCCACAAAAATAAAACATATCGACTAAAAGAAATCTCCATCATAATATTCACAAAACAGTCTACGACAGCTAATCCAAGGGATCCTGTACATAAAAACCTCTTTTGAGATAAATGCACGGACCATAAGCTTCCCAAATACATTTTAATCGTTTTAATCCGAATGTCCTCATATAGGGACCGTCTACCAGTCTCCCTTACGTAGACATTTTCATTGAAAACATTTTTGTGATTAATCATAAAAAGACTTATGTTTTAAGAATACTTGTAGTCTTCAATACTATATTTCTGTGACGAAAATAGCATTTTTTATATTTTGATAAAATTAGTAAGTTTTGACTTTACAGAGGTGTACTAGTAAACCCACATTTTGTGCGTTATGTTAACGTAAAGCCAGGGTAGCACGCGAGATTCTAATTTTCTTACGTTTTTTGCAATTTGCAGGTCAGTGTCAGGTTGTATGTTGATGAAAAATGAGTCACGCAACTAACACGTATACATACGTGTTACTTGCGCGACTCATTTTTCATCTTTTCAGAATTATTATCAAATAAATCATCAATACAACCCTCTACGTTCATTGAATGACTTTTCCATGAAATCGTTATTGAATGGGGTTAAATGAACTTGGAGTGCCATCGAAATTCAAATTTTCTTACGCTTTTCAGTGTCAGCTCGTACGTTGATTGAAATATGATTCGCGATCGTAAAAAATATGGCATAATAGAATTATTATCAATAAAATCATCAATACAGCCCTCTCAGTTCCGGCGGCGACCTCTCGCGTCCTGCCTTGGTACAATCCATGATCCGGAGCGAGACGGAATGGGACGCTGTCATCTCCTTCTGCGAAGCAGCATGCTAGCGAAGGAGGTGGCGGAACGTGAGAGGGAGAGAACCTCACGTCCCAGCCGCCGCGGGCGACGCACCGGGCGTCACCGCGGCCACCGTAGGCGCGGGTCTGTGGACGGTGAACTATGAGCTAGCTCGCCGTCCGTCCGTCTTATGACGACAGGCCGTGTCGACGGCGCATTCGTGTTCCACGCGCGCCTCAGAGAGATGTCAGCAAACGGGAAGGGTCCGAAAGGACCGATGCCTGCCAGGGTTGCGGGACTGTTCGAAAGAGATACCGCGGCCCTGGAACACAAAGGGCAAAGGAAGGAACATGGATGGGTTTTAGTCAGTAAAAGTCTGACACTCCCTCCTGCTCAGCCCAGAGCGGGAGGAGTTATTTGATGATTTACCATCCGAAAAAAAAAAGAAAATAGCCCTCTCAGTTCATTTAATCCCATTGAATAAATAAATAAATATCGCTGGACATTACACACAGCGCCATCTAGGTGCCACACTAAGCTACGAGGCTTGTGTCGTGGACACCAGATAGTTGATAATACTACATAGATACTTTTTTGTTTGTAAATACATACTTATTATACATATAAACATCGATGACTCGGAAACAAATGTCCATGCTCATCACACAAACATTTGCTCCTACCGGGACTCGAACCCGGGACCCAAAGAACGTAAGGCAGCCTCAATACCGCTGCGCCATTCGGGTCGGCAATCGGAATATAGAATGAGCGATAGGAAGCTAGTGTATTGCTACAGCCAACAGGACTACCTGATACAGAAGTATGTAATGAAACATACCGGTCTAAATCATAACCCTCCTTTTTGCTTCGCCGTAGTCGAGTAAAAACTCAACTAATGCTTACATCTAATTTCAGAAAAAATGTGTCCTTTAGAAACGGTCATTTTAGGCAATTCGGTCGTATTGGTACCTATTGGTAAAACGGTTATATTATTCTGTAACAGTTATCGATGTATTCAAATAAGGTTATACTGTTGTCTCCGACGATGACTATTATACGTGAGCACATTTTGATCGTTACTAATAAGGTACCGGAGGCAAATAACGCCTGGAGTATAATAACGCCTATCTGAAAAATAATGGACTTACAACAGTGTAAACGTCTTGGTTATTAAAGGGAACGTACAAAATAATAATTAAAAGATAACACCAATTCAGTATATAAATTATATCTCAACAATTTCTTAATAATTAGACTTATTAAAATTGCGGCTAATAAGGCCCATGTGCATCGCGCAATTAAGCCTACTCAGTTAAATGGAACCGATTTTGCTTAAAATTGTGTTCTCACAGAAATAATAATACCTAATACAACTAAACAACGATGAGTACTTACAGTTTAAATATGATTAGTGAATCATTTCTGATGGTTTTACATTTTTCCGACAACGTGAAAACGGGTAGGGCGTTAATAAACAACCCGGGCCTTATTAGGCTACCTTGTACGTGATTTTTGTTTTAATTGTAATATAAAATATGACGCTTATACACATGTATTTCATTTCTACGTTTGTTTAGATTTATAAGAAGCAATACTGGCCGACCTTAAAAAAATGCTATTTTAAAGCAATCAATAAATAAAGCGAATCGAAATTAGGTAGGCCTTATTACCCTCAGGTACCTTATTTATAAGTGGATTGGAAGATTTTTTGGCTTTATAATAGCTGTAAAAATTGCCCGCCATTGCGGTATTTTTTTTTTTGTTCTTGACCCTATACCGGGATCAAAGCCCAACTTTTTCACATTTTTTAAATTAAAACATTTATATTTATTTTTATTTTATAACTTTATTCTAGATACCTCCATGATCACTGTTCTATGCAATCCATCCATCAGTACAATGTTTGAGTGCGTGACATTGAGTCCTACAATAAACCGTGTTACTTCAACCAAAAATAAAACGTTTTTCAAGTAATAATTTTTGCGTGTAGTTACTTAGTTTTATGTACAGCATGCTTGGTTGTAAGCTTCGTGAAGGAGCCGTTTACACCTTGTACCTATATAATGCTTTTAATCTTTGCACCAGTCTCTTGATTTCCTGTGCACTGTTGATTTATGACATTCATCACAGAAGTCGCATGTATCTTTCCGCTCTAATTATTTTATTTTTCAGAAACACATGAACACGTTTCACTGGATTTCACTCAATATTTTATCGTGGTACGTCTCCATTATTTCATGACTCATGAATCTCATGATATCTAGGTGAATACCTTCTTATATTTGACACGTCTTCTTTTTAATGTACATATCTGTTTGAGAACAGACTAGGTGATTTTCTCGTTAGCAATAGTGCTAAGTACTTTAACAAATCATAGATATATTTAGGTTTTATGTGATATAAACGCAGATACAGTTAGACCTTTTCAATTCAGCTAGAAATTCAAGTAAAATTGGCTATTGTTAGATCGCAGCGTTTATTTGAAAATTTGAGGACTTCAGCAAGATTTATAAGGCAATTTTAGACTAGTTTAGTGGGTTTAAGAGCTTTATAGTTTTTTTCAAAGAAGGTAGAATTATCGGCGATAAAATATAAAGACCGTAGGAAATTAAACATCTTTTGCCATCTGTATTTAACTGTTGAAAAGAGTAATTTCCGGACCTCGTAAGATGTGGGCGATAGTTAGTCTATGGTCACATTGTTGTCTTCTCTCCCGGAAACAATCTGTCAAGAAATAGTACTTCGCAACCCATATTATATTCGTAACATCTTACATTTCAGTACCTACCTATTCAGCACTAACTCACTTTTATGTGACTTCTCACAAATATTTATGCGTTTCTCTATAAGTTTTATGGTTGCCATGAAATATTATCAAGTTATTCTTTATCGTTTCCTCAAGATTTGTCTTAGATCGATGTTTTGCTGTGTGAACAATATTTTGTAGATAAGATTATGAATAAGACAATGATGAATGTTTATGTATAAGTAGTGTAGCGTGGTGTTTAGTGTAGTAGTAGTGTGTGTGTGTGTGTGTGGAATATTTTTACTTTTTTTCTTATAATATTTTTGCCTTCGGAATAAAGGGCGTTGGTCTAACATTTGCCAGGGTTAGGTATAATTAGTTACCTACTAACAGAGGATCTTACATCATCCATACTTATGTAGTGTACTAAAATGTGGAAGTAACTCTGCCTGTTAACTTTTCTATCATTGCGATTGTACAGATTTCAATATAATTAGACTCACAAAGGACCATGGCCCAATTTAGGACATAATCGCGATGATGAATTTTCTCAATGAAGTAATTCGTCATAGCGTACCTTCTGACCCTCGTAAGTTGTACTTCCAAACTATATTTATACGGTATATCGGTATTTTAAACTTCGAAGTTCAGTAATACAGTCATAGGAGAGAATTAATCGTACTAATACATGAGGTAGCGTAATAGCGTTGTTTCCAACTACCACGCAGCTAAAAGCTATAGTCTTTAAAATTAGAATTTTACTAGGTATACCTAGTGATAGAAAGATTTGTGGGTAGGTAGGTATACTAGACGAGTATATATAGGAACACCCTTTTCTCGTAATGAATATGCACGTAATTTACCTCTACATTAAGAGGAAAACAAGCCGACCCTCAATTGCGAAACACACTCTAAATCATCATCCAAAGGATTTTGAAGTAAATTCCCAATCCATCGTATATTTTTGTTCGCTACAAATTCGTTTTCGCGTCTAGTTAAGTAAAACAATTAATGTTAATAGATTGTCAAAATGACTAGCATTCCAATTTTAGTTGTCTCAACATGAATGATGTTACATTATTTTGATTTACAAGAGTGTCCATGGAGTTTCCTGCCCGTTTTTCTCCATAGAGGTCTACGCTTTGGAATGGGCGACTACAATACTTTCACAATTATTATACCTTGTGGCTGGGATTGTCGCTTCATCACTTTGTTTTTGAGACAATTACAAGTGTCTGTAACTGGGTCTTTCTGGAAGAACCACGTTGAGTTTGAGTGGGTGAACCAATTACTCCGCAGATCTTCCAGTAACGTTTGACGAAAATAATAATTATAAAGCGAGCCAAAAGGCACTAACACAAACATGGTAATGGCCTTATTAAAAATACACGGATCTTTAAGATTCATTTTCAACACCAAAATATCACGAAATTAAATTATGCCTGTGGTCTGTTTGATATTCGCGCGAAAAATAATGTTAAATGTTAGAAAATAAAAGAATTATTTGTCTTGAGTTGTACCTAGTACTTACTAGTACTTAACTGGGAACATTTATTTATTTATTTTGTTTAGGGCTTTGACAAGTAGAAGTATTTCGTATTTCTAGAACGACTTACAACAGTATTAACTTACTCATTTCGGTAGCTTATGTCAGTCAACCTGTTTGACTTTTCCATTCATGTATCGCTGATTTAGTATGTATACGAGAGTCATTATACAGAACCTCTGTGTTATGAACTTATGATACGCGTACGATATGATATTTAACGACAATTAGTACGGGTAGCTATAAATATCGTTTACAATTGCGAGTTTTTGGTACAAGTTTACATTCACTTGTTTCGATTCTTCTGACTATCACTTTGATAAGGCCTTCTTGTCAGTCAAAGCCAAAAGTGTAGCAGTTTCAAGATAGCCAAAGACCAAATAAGGTTCATGATGGTACTTATTGAAAAACGACTGAGATCGTAAAATTGTATGACCTTAATTCGTGCAACGCTTTATTTACAAGATTCTCACACAAACTTGAACACCCAATTTCACTTGTTCAAAGTTTGGTTTAAAATTAGTGCTTATGTCCGTCCTTAAAGTTCAAGCTATAATTTGGACTAAATTGGTCCAGCAGTTTACCCATGAACACTTTACAAACAGAGAATAATTGACATTTCTAATAACAAACGCTTGCCGAGGTCAGTTACTGAAAAGATTTTGACCACTAGTCTTACCAAGATTAATTCATTCCAAAAATTGTTAAAGAGGTCAGGTAGGCAGCTCCGTAATAAATGTATAGTAAGATACTGGTACCGAGAGCAGCGGTGGCCCAGTGGTGGCGGTCCCAACTTACGAACAGTAAGTCATGGGTTCGAACCCAGGCAGACCCATTACTTTGTGTAATTTATTTCATCACCACTGCTCTCAAAACGGTGAAGGAAAACATCGTGAGGAAACCGGCAAGTCCTAGAACCAAAAATTCAAAGATATGCGACATCTACCAACCCTCACTGGGCCCGCGTGTTGGATTGTAGCCCATTCCCTCTCATAGAGAGGAGGCCGAGTGTCCCAGCAGCGGGAACATCAAAGGCTAATTATGAAGATACTGGTACTCTGCTGCATCCGGTTAGACTAGAAATCTATAGGTATATAGGTACGTAAGAGTATATGTATGTATGTATTCTGTATTATATACTCAACTAACCTGTACCTATTATTATTCACCTTTTATACTCTTACACAATCTAGGGGCTAGTTCCGCCATCTCGACGTCATCCGGCAAGCGAAGATGCTGCATTTATATTGTGTATACGATGCGGCCCGTCTCCGGTTCATCGCTTTACAATAACCGTATCCGAACCGCTTTGTTACCAGCTGTTCTTGTATTTAGAATAGTGATTTTGTTTTGTTTTTTGTTTTGTGAGCTACACGATTCAAGCACAAGTAAATGATTTAACGTAATACGTTTAGTTTAAGATTGATATAAAAGTATGATTTAATTTGTATGTTTGTTTCACTGAATTAAAAAAAAAAACAGATATTTTGAAGGTTTCTAAGGATATTTTATATTCAGCGTGTAACAGAAAGGGTGAAATATGGAAGAGTGTGGATTGATACGGACCATCAAACTGAACAACTTTATCTATGGGAGCACTATCGAAATCGTAAAAAAATAATCAGCTGTCCCATACATTTGGGTCGAGAGGTATTGAAATTTTGTATGGGGAAGTTGATTATTTTTTCGTGATTTCGATGGTGGTCCCATAGAGAAAGTTGTTCAGTTTGATGGTCCTTACCACACTCTTCCATAATGACTATACCCTTTCTGTTACACGCTGTAAAGGATGTTACTTATAAAGGTACAAATGAACTCGCAAGCTACAGCTTAGTAGTTGGCAGCAACAGAAATTGCTGAAACAATATAAACAAGCAAGCATAAGATTCTGGGTTCGATTACTAGGTCGGGCATAATATTGGGTTTCCCTCCAACGATATCATTAGCAAACTGGAATCAAGATTCGTAATCGTTTGATATCAATAGACTGCCTCGTTGGTCTAGGGGTCGCAAGCAAGACTGCTGAGCCCTGAGGTTCTGGAATCCATTGGGCTCGGACAAAGTGTTAATGGGTTTTTCTATCTGGAATTGCTCAGTAGCAGTCACGGAGTGGATTTGTGCCCGGTTGATGGCAAAAGGCTGGCCTCTTATTACATGAAACTTAAACAGACTAAATGATTTCGTAGCGCGATGCCTAGTTTCGCACTATGACTATTTTATTGTACTTTCAAGTAATCGGTAGCACGATGCCAACATTTTGAAACCACCATACATTAGATCGCACGATACCTACTTTTAATTTTTCTCCCAGTTACATCGCAGTTTGGCAACTTTATGAAAAATTTAACCGGACTATACAGCGTGTAACAGAAAGGGTATAATCATATGGAATACTGTGGTACGGACCATCAAACTGAACAACTCTATGGGACCACCATCGAAATCGTAAAAAAATAATCAGCTGTTCCCATACATTTGGGTCGAGTAGGTATTGAAATTTTGTATAGGACAGCTGATTATTTTTTTACGATTTCGATGGTGGTCCCATAGAGAAAGTTGTTCAGTTTGATGGTCTATACCACAGTATTCCATATGATTATACCCTTTCTGTTACACGCTGTATATCGGCATTATGTCTATTTTAGTACAGTCAAACAAAAAATATTTGTTACCGATTAGTTTTTCTAAATTTAACGTTACTGGCATGGACGATGATTTTTAAATAAAATAATAAAGACCTCAATCCTCCTGATATTCAATCACATATAGTCAAAAAAAAACTTTTTGGTATAGGGATGTAAGAAGGAGATTTTATTTTACAATTGGTGGTGCGGGTGCTGGAGGTGCTAATTGTACGACTATATTCCTAACCCTTCAACATTATAGTCTTGATGATAAAATCGCATTTCGATCTTAAATCATGGTAATCGTCTGTGTAATCGTGTTTATTTCTAACTACACAAACACACAATTAAGTCCTTTAGGATTTGCAAGCAGCAGTAATGAATCCAGCCGACGAACGCACATTCAATTAAATTATCTTACTTGAGCGACTGTATGTAGGTGTTGGTTTCTGAAATGAGAATTTGAAATTAGAAACTTGTTAAGTTATTACCTCGCTAGTCTAGTGGTTGTAATCGCGAAAGCTGAGCATGAGGTCCTGGGTTCGATTCCTAGGTCGGACAAATTATTATTGGGGTTTTCCATCAGTGGAATATTTCATTAGCAGCCACGGAGTCTAAATTTGTGTTCGGTTGATGGCAATAGGCTTGCCCCTTATTACAAGGGACTTAAACATAACTGGCTCAATTTTATCTCTTTGACAGTCGCCACAGGTGGTCAATGCCCAAAAGCCTGACAACCAGTCTTACCAAGGGGTATCGTATTACCCACTACTAACTGGGTTTGAGGTTAGATAAGCAGTCGCTCCATGTAAAATACTGGTATTCAGCTGCATCCGGTTAGACTGGAAGCCGACCCCAACATAGTTGGGAAAAGGCTAGGCAGATGATGATAAAGGAATCCAACATTACATGCACTGAGAAAACTAAATTGAACTTCCAGACAACGTTAAGTTTGTGCCCAAAAGCGTAAGCAACGCCAGAAGGATCTAAAGCCTTCCTTTGATACTAAAATAGTAAATAAACAGAAATATGACCTAAACAATCTCTCGCTATCTTGCCCAGTTATTTTTTCTATTCAGTGACATTTACAAAACCTTTATTTATTTCGAAAACTGTTACTACAAACGCTCTTTTTATACACCTTTTGAAGATTCACTGTCTATGTTACAAACTTAAATACAAAAAATAAATATCAAACCTCATGGTGTATGAATATTAAAACTTTGTAACTGTGAACATGTTTCGCCTCTAGGCCTGTTAAACATTTCAAAGGAAAATGTGGTATATTTTCGTCTGACAACACACGAAAACCGCCATATTGGAAACGAGCACAAGGAAATATCAAACGTCTCTTTTTGGATAATTTCATTCCGAGTGAGCAGCTCATTTGCTCGAATCATTTTCACATATTAGCAATGTTCTACATATGAGAACATACAAGGTAATAGTTACTTTAATAAGATAATAAAGGTATGTGTTACACGTCATTTAAGAAGATAATTTTATTGGAGATAAAGATACGTAAGCAACAAGCGCAAGCAAGCAAGCATCAAGCAAGCAAGCGCAAGCGCAAGTTTGCAATCCTGTTGGTCGGCGGGGAAGCAGTCCGTAAAATATACTTTGTACTTATTGTCGAATATGGTTTAATCTAAGTAATTATCTTCCATCTCCTCTAAATTAATTTTTGCAAGGCAATAGGTAAGTCCTTCATTGCTTAACGAACTCAAGGTCAATGTCCCAAAATCCAAGGCCAACAAACTATTTGCAAAGGTAATTTTCTCTTCATTCCGTGTAAAGCCTACCATTACACTGATCATGTCCTCGCGTGTCAACTAAATAGCATTTCAAGTACTGCTCAAACAATCACATTAGGGAAATAGAACCTCATTCTTTAGTTTGAGGTACGCCATGGAATTCGTTTCGGGGTATTCGGTAAGAACCCATTTCTGAGAGCTTTAATATTGAAGGTCTGCTTTGTATCAACATCTTATATGATGTAGTTTGTTCCATTGTAATCAACTGTCAGAACAATCAATATTTTAACTGATCTGTCGATATATCTTTACCATTGGTATTCGAACCCATAAACATTTTGTTTCACCAAACGCCTCCAATTGTATCAATTTTTTTTTTTTTGGAGCTGGCCCCCTTGGTTCCGCTTGCCATCCTTGAGTTCAAATAATATATATCCTCACAACGTGTCCAGACCACCGCAGCTGAAGACGCACTAGATAGGCCTCAATGCCGCATACAGAACACCCGTTTTTCTAACACGGTAGTCGGAGTTTCCCAATATTCATAACGGGTTTCCCAATATTCATAATAACGACTGTAGAAAACGCACTTTTTACAAACGGAATATGTGGTTACAATAACATGTTTTCCGAGACGGGGACCTTTACACAGGATCACTCCTTACACTCTATTCTAAAACCATCAAAAGACCATAAACATCCCATTAGATTTATTTCAGGAAGTAACTATAAAAGTCGCATCAAATTAGCCAAAAGGTTGACCCTTAAGACAAGGTACCGTAAGTCTTTATTTGAATGACTTTTATGCCATTTAGGAATTAAGTGTCACCCTATGTGTTGTAAAGAAAGTGACCATTACGCCTCTGATCTGTTGAGAGCTTAGAAGGAATTAATTTTTAATTTAGGTGACTTATATTTTGCCGAGCGATATTGACTCAGAATTCCAGATTATTTTTATGACTGTGGGCGTCTACTAGTGAACGTAGACTCAGGACCCCATTGCCTAATATAACATTATCACTTATACTGAGTTTAGGAATTAAATAGTGCTCACATTCTGGGGAGAACCTGGTACTTGTGTCAAATCATTAGCTTACTTATGTAAAAGTCGGACTCGTGCATGAAATGTTCCGTACCATCGTATTATGTGAGCCCCACTTAATTTATTTTCAATTCATATTTATTATTTGTAGTTAAAGCAGCAACAGAAATACACATTCTGTGAAAAATTCAACTGTCTACCTATTATAGATCATGGTATACAGCCCGCTGACAGACAGACCGACGGACGGACGGACAGCGGAGGCTTAGTAATTGGGTCTCGATGGTTACCCTTTTTTTTTGTTTTTTTTTTGGATGGGATATCATCAAATAACCCCTCCCGCTTTGGTCTGAGCAGGAGGGAGTGTCAGACTTTTACTGACTAAAACCCATCCATGTTCCTTCATCGCCCTTTGTGTTCCGGGGCCACGGTATCTCTTTAGAACAGTCCCGCAGCCCCGGCAGGCATCGGCCCTTGCGGACCCCTTCCTGTTGCTAACATCTCTTTGAGGCGCGCGTGGAACACGAACGCGCCGTCGACACGGCCTGTCGTCATAACGGACGGACGGCGAGCTAGCCCTTCGGGTACGGAACTCTAAAAAGCTGGCAATAACTAGTATAGTGGAAAATACTTGCATAACACAAGGGTATATAATAATACCGTCTACCGGTTTCTCTTTCACAATTTGGCGCAGTATTTTAGACATGGATCCGGTTATATACAATAAAATTCCTGATAGCATTTGGAATGAAAATTTGCACAACTATAAAAGAAAATTAAAGATTTTTTTATTGAAAAATGCTATTCAATGACCGAATATTTGAATGACATGCTGTTATAAAATTTCTGACATTTCATAATTATGTAATAATTATTGATCTTCCATAATGACATTAAATTTCAGTCGATACTTATGTACCTAAGTGCTGACAATTTTAATTTTTATTACATTTTATGCGGACATTTTTAATTTTCATTTTATTTTTTCTACACATAATATGAAATTGAATTTACAATCACACTGAACAATGAATGTTCAGTGTGATTGTAAATTCTTAATACGATAGATGATCTAATTAATTTATATAAGGTTCATAAAGCTATATTAATTTCATGTTTTAATTATACGTACGCCGTGGAGGCAAAACATAGTGCCCTCAATGTATTACCAAATAAGAACTTATAATGTACCAATTTTTTACAATAAATAAATGAATCTGAATCACACAGAAGAGAATAACAGATTCAAACCCGCATAACTGAATTGATACCACCAGTCCCAATAATAATAAAAAAACTTCAGCTACTAACCAATGCAACGCATAGTAGACTTCAACCCAGATTAAGAGACCAATTGATATTGACTTGGCTACTTACCAGAACACATGTCACGTATGCATGGGTTAATTAATCTTGACTTAATGAAGTAAAACATGTTCTTCATAAGAAACTCTCGTCGGCTTTATTACACCTTAATCCAAAACATCTTAATGCCGGATTCCTTTGTCAAAACAACTGTAGGTCAATGTAACGAACATGCCGCAGAGACTATGCGAATAAAACAGTTCCACTTAGTAAATATGTAAGCCACTGTATCGGTAGATCTACAGTAGTTCAATCATGGTGTCCCAATGCTGGACAAATGAATTCCTCCATTCTTTCCACGACTTGCAGCACCCTCTCTCATGTTCCATGCTTTCTCAAAACTGTCTAATTCATCTCGCCATCTTCGTTTATGCCTTCTACGACGTCAAATATCATCTTACATTGAAAAATATTTCGAGTATTTTATTCTGAATGATTCGTATTAAGTCGACCGTCCACTGATTTGTATTGATAGGTTTGCCAAGTTAGATGCGATGTTCATTTGTTTGCCAGCCACGTATCCGCGTTTAGCTTTTTCGAACGTTTGTGCTTTCAGTGAATGCTTACAAAACCAAGATTGAAGTTGGCGGACCTAGCCAAATGTTTCTAGTATAGTTTGATTATATCTGCAACCTTGTTTTCAAACTGAACACCGGTATATCAAGCTTCGTTCAGTATGACTCATAGTACTAGTTTGATCCTCACACTCACCGCTCCCAAAACAAACTAAACATTCCTATCATCAATCATAGGGATTATTGTTCAGTGATATAGGTACTTAGTTGTGTAGGTAAGACGTATGAGACATCATTTTTCGTGTGTCTGGAAGACACAAGTTTCAATCCTATTAAATAACGCTTTATAAATCACCCCAAACTATATCTAATCCACCCATGACGTAGCAGATAGCTTTCATTCCCACACAACTCCACCTAACCCTTAATACGACCAATCCTTGTATATTTACAACTATTTTCCCGACTTAACTTGCTGTAATGTCCTTGTATATTGAGTCAGACGTCCACCTTCACTGGCGCCTGGATGTCTGCTGGCCCGACCTTGTGACTGTATCATAGCTTAATAGTGATTAGGTCATGCTGTTCTTTTTGCTAACCACGGGAACTGATACGTCAGCTGGATTGGTTGGGTATATTTGGTGATTAGGGTATATCAGGGAAATGCCTAGGTATATTTTTTCTTGTTTGTATTGTCGAGAGCAAATAAATATTAGTTTATCTTTCTTTCATCTTTCAATTGTGATTTCGGTTGTCTGAGACTATTTTGATGGGAAAATATAATTTAGATTTTCTTTTGGTGGTTATGAGTTTTGATGAGGAAACTGTAGTCATAATTTCAAGTTAACTAGTTGTTTGATGAAAAAGCTAATCAAAAATTTATTACGTAAAGTTTTTTGTTTTATTATACAACTAAACAGTAGTTTCTTTGTCGATGACGCTCGTCGCTAAATAATAACAGCCGGTCGATCTTCAGGTTAAGCCGCGCTTGCCTAAGTTGGTCTGTGGATGGGTGAGCACCCATTATATACCGAGTTTCCTACGTGCCTCGGATTGCACGTGAAGCCGTTGGTCCCAGTTGTCATTTATAGATCTTTGACAGTCGTTACAGGTAGTCAGTGGCCCGAAAGTCTGATCAACCAGTCTTAGCAAGGGGTATCGTATTACTCGGTATTAACTGGGTTGTGGAGATCAGATAGGCAGTCGCTCCATGTAAAATACTGGTATTCAGCTGGATCCGGTCAGACTGGAAGCCAACCCCAACATAGTTGGGGAAAGGCTAGGCAGATGATGATAAACCGTAATTTCTTTAGACATACTTTGTATAGAATCTGTGGTCACCGCAGACATTGCAATAATATCGCTACTATATAAATATTCCCTTACATAATAACTACTTATCATTACTAATAAGAACGTATCATTAATTACGTAATTACGTGTCAGACAAAAGTACGAGGATTAACAGAAACTACTAATCTTCTTACTATACTCGCTTCAATGAATTTGACACAAGGTTTTGTTGTCTGTTGAAAAAACTTGATAAATACAGTAAAAATGTGTCTATCGTGTTTTTATGTCTGCCGCTGCCTATCACAAAGCTCTGTAGATAAGACTGGGTGTACATACGATTAAAAATAAAACCTGTCTATCGTCTTCTTCGACTGCTGTCGTTTCATTGTTAAAATAATACTATAGTTGAGCCGGCCTTTCTTGGCACGGTAGCACCTATCGTGTCCAAAACTATATCCAATGTATAGCCTACATTTTAAGCTAAGCATCTAGCATTAGATCGGTGAAAACTGCGTTCAAATCCATGCAGTAGTTTTTGCGTGATGCGCGTACAAACATACAAACAGAAAGACAAGCAGACAGACAGAAGACAATTGTAAAAACTGTTGTTTTGGCTTCTGTTGCTCTAATAAAGATCCCCATATATATATGGGGATCTTTATATTTGATATTTTTTTTAATATTCAAAGAACAGACATCGGCCTCTTACAATTTTATTATATGTATATAGTTTTACCCTTTACTGTATAAAGACCTGTATTATTGTCGCGAAAAGGTTTATTTCTGATGTGAAAAAGCTGTGAACGGTGACAATCTTGACTCAGGCCAGCTACTAACCAGTTAACCCAATGAGGTATAATATAATATATAACACCATTGAGTTAACCAGAGAAATTATTGACATTTTCACATAATTGTGTATGGGAAATTATGTCGTATAAGGTTCGTATTACACCAAAGTTAATTATTTAATGATCTTCCACGAATTCGTATCTTTATTCCCTTGCGTGTTTACCGTGTAAATGCTTCAGCATTTTTCAAATGTAAACCACAATTTTTCTTAAGCTTTGGAATCCTTAGAATGGGAAAGTATTTTATCGTAGGTTTCATTGTTCTTACGTTTTGTGTAAAGTTGAGATAAATGACACGAAACAGTTGTTTTGGAGTTAGAAATAGGATACCACCATTTTCTTTACATATCATAGTTTTTGAATAAGTTTTGATTACATTTATCTTATGCAATTTGATAAATATCTTAATAAGAATAAGTAAGCTGGAGTGGCACTGGGCCGGCCATATTAGCCGTAGAACCGATGAACGTTGGGTAAACCTGTTCTTGAATTCTCAAGCGTAAGGTGAGACGCCCTCAGGCTCTTTGAAGCGACGATCTACGCAGGATCTACCAGCCGGTAGCAACTGGAGGAAAGTTGCCGAGAATCGAGTTGAGTGGAGTACGATTGAAGAGGTCTACGTCCAGCAGTGGACTGTTGTACACTGATGATAATGGTGATGATGAATAAATATTTTAAAAAAAAGTCTTAGATGTTAGAGTTTCAGACAAACGCATATTTGGATTGCGGTCAAGGGTACCTACATTTTGTTTTCAAATCAAAATAATAAATACAGTAACATTTATTCACGCTGAAGTTACTCTGTGGGTTGGGTACAAAATACCTATTTAAAGAATTTCTCCATCGTTTATCTCGAAAGCCGCCGCTTAGAAGATATTTTTCCAAGTCCCTGTTAACAGAAATTGACATTATTTTTCTTCCTACGTATTTAAGTTCGTTGACCGGAATTTTATTTTTTTAAATTTTTTAATTTGTCCTTTATGTCTCGTTTGCAGCCAGTTCTGTGCAAAGAAGTCGTTACCTACTTAATATTGCTAATTGTTTGGCCGTCTGTTCGCTAGAATTACATAGAAAACCTAAAACTTTTATGTTGGACTGAAAGGATGAAGATGGAACTAAGAGAATGATAGAACAGTGTCCCAAAGACTCCCACTGAGTTTGATTTTTAAGAAAAATTTAATAGACAGTCGAATTTTGAACTGACAGAGCCACATTTTGGAGGTTAAAAGTGGCTGGTATTCAGCTGCATCTTTAGACTGGAAGCCGACTGAAACATGGTTGGCAAAAGACTAGGCAGATGATGGTGATGTTGTACCACCCAATCACATGTTTCAAGAAATAACCTCATTTTTAGTGTTCCGTAGTTCCGTACCCAAGGAATAAAAACGGCCTATTACTAAGGCTTCACTGTCCGTCTATCTGTCTGTCTGTCACCAGGCTGTACCTCATGAACCGTGATAGCTAGGCAGTTGAGATTATCACAGATGATGTATTTCTGTTGCCGCTTTAACAAAAAATACTAAAAACAGAATTAAAAAAAAATTAACGGGGGCTTCCATACAACAAATGAGTTTCTTACATAATGGTACAGATCACTTCGTGCGCGAGTCCGACTTTAGGCCGGTTTTTTTCATTACTTCGTTCGAAAAGATAAACACATGCAAATGATGTTTCACGATAAATAGAGGAAAATAACGATTTTCCAAATTCCCGTGTTGTACCACGGCTTTTACAGCCTTACTATGTACCTCATCAGCCTAATAAAGTTACATCATAACTGTATATTGTATAATGGTAGCAGAGGATGTATAGTGAAACCATATAATGGTCCGCGTTAACCTAACTATCTACACGATAGGCGTGTCAATTAATTAGAAAACTTAGAAATTGTAGTGTTTATTTATTTATTAGACACAGAACAAAAAGATCAGGTACTTACGTATAAATGGGTATCAACTGGCAGCTAGCTTGCGTGTATGATCCAAGATGCATAAAGGTAAATTAAGCAAAAGGAGAATCTACAGGATGTAACAGAACAGGAACCTTCACGAAGCCGTCAACCAAGCATTATGCGTTATTAATTAACTTTACGCAAAAATTATTGCTGGGAAACGACTTTTTTTTTGGGATGAAAAATCACGTTTTATTTTAGGAATCAATGTAACGCACTCAAAAGATTATACTGATAGATGGATTGTACGGGGGACGTGGAGGTCTTTAAATTAAAAATCTTACGTTAAAAACATGCATTTAAAAAAAAACTTGTGAAAAAGTTGGGACTTTGACCCCCAATATCTCCGTAACTAGAAGGTTCCCAGGTATGGTCTAGAACAAAAAAAAAATGATCGCAATGATGGGGAGAACAAGTGCCTTTCGGCTTCGTTAAGGGTCTTGTTATACCCTTCTATGGAGTGTTTTCTAGTTTCTGCCTTCTAACTACGCTCACGAGACAAGCTCTGACGTTTAGGTTTGTAGATCCAATGTTTTTTTCAGGCTATAAAAGACATTATTTATCTTTATCGTGTGGTTAGTGCCTAACCTGGTGTCAGAGTTTTTATGCCACCCTTGGGCCTCTGACTTAGCTTTACATGCCGTCAAGAAATATCTCACAGGCATGCTGGTTTCCTTATGATGTTTTCCTTCACCGAAGCAAGTGATAATTAAATTAATATCAGAGGTGCGTATCTTGGGTTCGAACTCGAGACCTATGACTTGGCAGTCCGACGGTCACACCACTAGACTATCACTGCTGGCTGGCTGCACTGCTATAAAAAAAACATAACTCGATGGAGTAACACTCCTCTAACTGTGCAATACAACTATGCTTTTATAAAGTACTGATAGACTCTCCAACTAAGATAAACAACTGTAAACAAGCATATTTTCGACGAAAACACAAAGGCTTACTCCACGTTTCGAATTCACAACCCCTCTATAAAGCAATTGGATAGTAACAAGACTTAAAATTCCTAATTAAAACTCGAATTTTAACAGGAAACGGGAAATCACTCGAAAACTGTCAACCTTACCTCGCTCGAGAATCCGGATATCTACTTAAGTTACACAGGTTGTGATCAAAGCTGAATTCCTCTCATCCTGTGTTGCGATACTTTTAGGTGTAAACGTTAATATAAGTGTAGGAATCTTTGACCTTTTGTAATTTCCACCACCGGAATTTACTGGCAATCGCCGTGAATACTTACAGTGTGAAATCAACACACAACCAACATGTGTGTTATTGAAATTGTTTCCTCTCTGTACTAGAATTTTAAATTTATATTACATCATCACGCCTGTAATTGCCGAAAGGTAAGGTAGAGGTGTACCTAGTATTTTACCCACATTTCACCAGTTATGTTCCAAGTCCGATGTAATAGGCGGCGAGCCTATTGCCATCAACCGGGCAGAAATCCAGACTCCGAGTCTGCTACAGGCTGCTACAATTTGCCCAGCCCGGGCCTCACGCTCAGCAATCGTGCTAGCGACCATTAGACCAATGAGGCAGTTAGACACACAAAAAAATGTTACTGCACACTAGGTACTATTGGGAAAAGACTCCTACATTTCTCATTCTGTTTTGGTGTTTGACCATCTATAATAAATAAATCCACCCCATGTACTTTCTACTTTCGATACCAGTTACTTTCTCAATTAGGTATAGTATTTTCTAATTAAAAACTTGAAAGATCTACTTACCTACATAAACTTTTTTGCTTTGTAAAATTTCTAACCCGAAACTACAGATGTTACAAACTCAACCACAAAGATAAACGTAACGAGATTGTGTGACATAGAAAATTTCGAATCAGTTGCTTCAGAACCTACTGAAAACAAACAAAACAAACAAGCGATCTAAGTAAAAGAAACACTGGCAAAGACACATAAAAAGCAATTTTGAGCGCAAACATTGAAGTACAAGATCATCAAACGTCGACCGAAGAAAGATGTCTTAACACATTCAAAATTTCAAACCATCTAAACACAACCACAATCAAAATATTTTACAAAGATACGATTATTGCTTGGGTGAATGAATTTTAAGAGGAACGACAAAAAAGTTCCATCTTCACAGAAGCTAATAAAACACCACAGCATGACTAGTATAGTCTTAACATTAGCAGCAAAACATGGACAATACCTTGTCTAAGCTTGCCAAGGTGACTGTCTAGGCAGCATCGGACAAATCACCACTTGTGAAGGTATTTTTTAATGCATCCTTATTAAAACACCAGCGTCCAGGAAGTGAGGCCCGTCACGAACCTTTTTGACTTATATTTTTTTCTACCACGTCATTACAAATTCTCGCATTCCATCTCATGCCGAGAAGAACGTAGCTCAATAAAAACCTTGAATAAATTCTTTTCCTTCTTTTCAGTTTTCCACAATCCATCATGAGTTGTTCCCGGACTGTCGCGTTGCTGACTGCGTTGTGGCTGGTCGTTGGAGCCAACTCCTCCCCTGTGAGACGGTCTCCAGACCTTGAAGCTAGGCGCAGAAGTGCTATCGACAGGGGTATGATCAGGTTAGTAGGCAATAGCCATGATGTACGAATTAATAAGAGGTTATGGGAGACAATAGCCCAGTATTTAGAAATTGGAGTGGAGGAAACACTGTCGTATGTTTGTCCAAATTCTACACTAATTATACACTATTGATGTGAATCCACTCGTATAATTTAGAAGGATGCATGTCTGAGCAGTGGGAATATTTTTGGCTCATTAATGCATTATGTAAGATACTCCATGTCTCTCTGGACTGCCTGGGTCGGTCTAGTGGTCGCAAGTGCGACTCCTGAGCATGAGGTCCGCAGTTCGATTCCCAGGTCGGGCCAATTGGTATTGGGATGTCCCATCAAATTCCCATACCCATCAAATTTCTCAGCAGCAGTCACGGAGTCTGGATTGGTGCCCTGTTGATGGCAATAGGCTCGCTCCCTTACTTGGGACTGAAACACAACTGCCCAAAATGTGGGTGTACTATCTGCCTAACCCTTCTGGGATTACAGCTGAGATGTTATGTGTATGTGTAAGATACTCATCAGGAATTAGAGATTAATGAACCTACATTGGCATAGTTGTCTCTTTGGGAACAAGTCACCAACTTGCGCTTTTGGAATTTGTCTGGGGCTTAAATAGCACGTACTTTACCCCTAGCTCTTCTAAAATTCTATCTTCAGGTCTTTTTTAACAGCTCTTTTCCTCACTCCAACAGATTCGGCCGCTCATATCCTCCAGAACCTTCAGCAGCTGACATCAGAGAAGCATTCGAGCGCCCCACACGCCGCGGAAACAGTTTCCTCCGCTTCGGTCGCTCCCAGCCACTCACCCTTTCAACCGACGACCTGGTCTCCCTCCTCAGAGCCTACGAAGAAGACTACGACACCCCAATGACTAAGAAATCAGCCAGCTTCGTCCGTTTCGGACGGGACCCCAACTTCATCCGCCTTGGACGTTCTGCCGAAGACGAAAAGAGCGCTTATGAACAGAATTCTGAGCTCGTCGTCAGTGGGTACCCTCAGAGGAAGAGCCGAGCGAGGAATCACTTCATCAGGCTTGGCAGGGACAGCGAAGAAGTCAATGAGAATGAGTTTGAAGAAACCGAAGCGAGTAGAAAGAAGAGGTCTGCTGCAGCGTGTCACGACTGCCAGTCGTAATCTCTTTGTTACGTTTACATTGCTGTGCTGACCGCTGTATGAGATTTTTAGTGGGATCATAACGGGCATTGGATAGCAGTTTCATTTTTAATATCATGTTTGTTTTAAAGGATTTGCATATATGATTGTTTGAGTAGCTTTCAGAGTTCTTTTAAAAAAAAACTGCTGTCGGAAGTGCCTGTGTTTTAATCTGTCAATTTTAATACTGTATAATATGTTAGAATGTGAGCAGTGCGTATCTCATGCTGCGGGTTCCCATTGTATGTATTAAATTTCTTCTTCCCAAATATTATCGACGGGCTAAAGTTTTCTAATGAGGCTAAACTATGTGGTGCATTGATGATTAAAATATACATATATATAAAAAATGGAATAAGTATTTATAGGTTTTAAAATTTTAGAAAAATACAGTTAAACATTTAAAAAATATTTTAATTATAAAAATATTTATCTAAAGCAGAATACGCTTAAAATACTTTAATCTCAGATTATAAATGTTTAATTATTTATTTCTTGATATAGTAGAACCATTAGGAGTGTAAAGTGGGTCTCAAATGGAAAAACAATATTTAATTAAACAAAAAAATAAGTGTGATTATAAATAATTGCATTTACTTCCTCAAATTTATTTAATTTTTCTGAAGATATTCACAATGAAAAAAAATGTTCCATTTAAAGTGTAAGCATCTGAAACATAGGCTGGGTGTCACTTCAATTTCAGATGCCAACACTTACTTATAGTTACATTTAATTACTCAAAATAATATGTATTAAAAATGTTAAATTGATGTTAATAAAATAGTCATGTATTGGATTGTTGCAATACTAAATAAAGCATTCTTGTGTAATGATTGAACATTCATTTCATATTTTTATTTAAATAAGTATTAATAAAATGGAGTTTATCGAAAAAGTTTTGATCACTTCATAATAACCTATTTTCCTAAACGTAACACAACTTGACGCCGGTAATCCCTAAAGGGTTAGACAGAAAAGTACCTATTACAACCACATTTCATCCATCCCATATAATAGGGGGAAAACCTATTGACATCAACCAGGCGCAAATGGAAAAACTCAATAGCATTTTTCCCGACATGGGAATCGAACCCGGGACCTCATTCTCAGCAGCAGCGCTAGCGACCACTAGATTGAAAAGGCCCTCTTTATCCTTTTAACTTATTGCAAATACCATTCCCTATATAAAGGGTAGGTACTACCTAATTCACTCTCTCACAGTCTGCGACTTTTCACCCTTATATGCTCTATGTAATAAGGTTGAATGTGGTCGAGCTTTAATGAACTCAGTAGTACAGTCAGCATCAGAAGTAGATTAACACTACTCAAAGTTTCAAATCAGGTTTTTTAATAAAAACTTGTTAGATATTACTCGTTACTAACAAGGTATTGAAGAGTAAGGAATATTTTAAAGAACAATCTACTGAAACATTAAAAATAATAGCTGAAGTCCTGTACATCAAATAATTAAAATTACGAAATGTTAAGCTACTTCTGATGCTGACCGTACATAACTTATTGATTTATTAATGAGGAAATGACGTTAAAAATAATGGAATATCAACATCGCTCGAGTTTTTTTGATGTTTAATAAGCTTTCATAAGTGAAAATAATGTTGAGTAAAAACAATGCCCTGAAGGGAGTTATGGAGATTTTTTCATAAAAGGAAACTAATAAGAGAGCTTATTTTACATAAAATCTGTTTTGTTATGTAAAGTAAGGCAGTGGCAATTCCTGTGTTTTTTAAGACAAAAATAAGTGTCATATCATCAGCCTAGCCTTTTCCTAACTATGTAGTGGTCCGCTTCCAGTCTAACCGGATGCAGCTGAATACCTGTCTTTTTCATGGAGCGATTGCCTATCTGACCTCCACAACCCATTTAGTACTGGGTATGACGATACCTCTTGGTAAGACTGGTTGTCAGACTTTCGGGCCACTGACTACATACGTACGTACATACGCAGGTACGATATTTATGGCAGCCGGGACCAACGGCTTAATGGGGATCACCCATCCATGGACCAACCTAGGCAAGCATGGCTTAACATAAAGATCGGCCCGAGCGGCTGTTACTATTAAGCCGCGGGTTCCACTATGTCTATGTCAAAAATACGTTTAATTTTCATAAATTATTGACATTTGCTGTCGCTGAGATGAGAGCAGTGACCGTAGCACAAATTTTGCGTAAAAGCGGGTAGGTATAAGCTATCTATGGTTTAATAAGATCACTATTTTCAGGGTTCTGTACCCGAAGGGTAACCACGAGACCCTCTAACTAAGCCTCCGCTGTCCGTCCGTCTGTTTGTCAGCGAGCTATATCACATGATCCGTAGTAGAATGTGAATACCTGTTGCCGCTTTAACAACCAATATTAAGAAAAAATTAAAGGGGCCTCCCCCTACTACGACTCGCACTTGACCGGTTTCTTTTTGTGTAACCTAAGTACGGTGATACACATCTAATGCTGAAAATCTATGGGAGGACATGCTGTTGGTATTGAAAACAACGTCTACAAAATTCACGATGAACACGAATAAACGGATCAGCATGTAATCCCCGGAGGATTAGGGCGAAACGTGCCTAATAGAACGGGTGTACTTAAAAAAAAAAAAATTTTTTTTTTTATATTTCAAATTAAATTTATTTAATGTTTGTCACAGGTGAAATATCTGTTCTTAAGGTTATTTTAAAGGATCGCTGTCACATACCTATAAGGTGTACATGTATGTATGTTTAAGTCTCATGTAATTGGAGGCGAGTCTATTGCCATCAACCGAACCGACAAAAATCCAGACTCGGTGTCTGCTACTGAGAAATTCCTGATAAAAAAAAACCCCGACTGCGTAAAAAAATAAAATAAAATAAAAAGCACAGAACGTAGCGACTTAAACAGTCGGAACCCATTATTAGGACGATTTAAGCCGGTCTATATATGTTAATGGGTCCCGACTTTACGCAGTCGGGCGTTTTAATTTTTTAAATAACCGTTTTTTTATTTTTATTATTGAATATTTGATAGATTTGATATACCCAGTGTCACTCTCACAGTAAATACGAATCTAACGATACCTCTCAAGCTAAAATCCATCGAGCCGTTCAGGCCACAGAGCGTGCCAAACAATTATACATACATACATACATACATACTCTCGAAAAACATAACCCTCCTTCTAGCGCAGTCGGGTAAAAACTCAATAACACTTTGCCCGACCTGGGAATCGAACCCAGGACCTCATGCTCAGCAGTCGCGACCACTAGACCAACGAAGCAGTCATACGGATCAGGTTTCTGTATTATTTCTTCACGTGTTTAAGGTTAACCTGTAAAAGAGAGTGTAATAATTATCCGAACAGAATCACTCGAAGGAAAGATTTCAGTTTTAATTAAAATTTTGGACTGGCCTTAATGGACGCGATGTTTAATGGGTGATTTTATATTTCAAGTATAAAAGCCCTTACAGTAATGAAGATAAAAATATCTTTCTCTTATATTTGGGAGTATTAAAGCCGGTCATATTATCCGTAGAATCGACGCCGGTGGGGTAGACGTGTTCTCGAGTGGAGGCAGCGAATCGGCAAGCGGTAAGGTGGGGTGCCCTTAGGCTCGGTGGGGCGACGATCTTCGCTGAGTGGCTGGTAGAAAGTGGATGAGAGTTGCTGAGAATTGAGTTGAGTGGCGTGCGATTGAGAAGGCCTAAGTCCAGCAATGGACTGCTATAGGCTGGTGATAATGATGTTAGGGAGTTGTAGTCAGAACGTGCTACCGACCCACGTCTTGCCACAGTGACTACGTAGAAAACAAAGTGAAACAAAGACATTAAAATATATATAATATACACCGTGTTCCGGACGATATACATAAACTTCGACCAGATGTTCAAACCATGGAAATAAGCATTTTTCATTATTGACACTCTAATGAATTCTTCTTTTTTATTTTTAGAACACGGTGTATATAGGTATGTATACTAGCTGTACCCGCAAGGTTTCACTCGCGTGTTTCATACATTGGTGTTTATGAGATTAAGTGTGAAAGTTAATGTTCCAAGAACACAGACCAAGTGCACTTCGGCACTCGCGCATTTAGAACCCTAAACCGTAGCAGTGTCAGTTTTTCCTTTACCGGCCTTACAATAATCGATTCGTGTGGGCTTAGTTCAGGAGTATGTTGGGTTGGCGACCTTAAATCAGCCAAATTAAGGTCATTATACTTTACATCACTTGCACTGACTGGAAATAAGTTTTATTTTAGTGTCAATAATTTACTTTATTTTTAATTTACTTTTATTTTTTTATTTTTTTAGTTAATTATTTAAATTACAACCTTGCTATATATTTCTTAAGATTAGTATGTTTAAGCTAAATATGTACTTAGGTACTTACATTGCATATTTACCCAAAAGGTCACAGTACACTATTAATAACACCAACTCGTGTTAATATAAGTGTACGACAATGATGTTGAAAGAGCGGGGCCTTCTAATACAGGCATTGTTTGCTTAAATGAGGGCTCCAAACACATTAACATGTAGTGTAATGTCTAATTGATCGAATAAACTAATTTGTATTTGTATTATTCTCTGGCTCAGTAAAGGTTGCCGATTGTTCGGAACCAAAAGAAGGGATTTGGTTATGGGACACGTCAGAAAATGGTGCACACTGAGTGTAAGTCGGTGATTCGTCAACAAAGACACTAATTTGGTGCTGGCGTTGTATAGCAGAAAAAAATGACTCGCATTCCGTTTGCTCAGTTTGTAAGATATTTGCTTAAAACCCCTCCACGACCCCCGTACTATTCAATGTTAAATCAGCACAGTGGTTTAAGTGCGTTACATAGAGATTTACGGAAAAACGAGATTTTTGACCCCAAAAAAAAAGTCGTTTGCCAGCAACAATTTTTGCGTAAAGTTACTTAGTTTGATGTACATAATGCTTGGTTGACGGCTTCGTGAAGGGTCCTGTTACACCCTGTAGGCAAGCGACTTGTCGACAAAATCAATAGCAATGAATTGGAACTGGGATTCTGAATTCAACTGCACATTTACCGCTGATTCGGTGAAAATCGGTGATTCTTCAATTTTGACGGCGTGAGGGGTCAAAAGATCTTTTTTATTATTTAAATTAACCAACGAAATTAAAACATAAAATGCCCTTCATTAAAGTTTCCTGAGAATCGGATTATTTTGACTCCCTGCCGGGCTTCCCCAAAACCAGCAATAAAAGTACCATCTTGAAACACCTGGAACTCAAATGAGAATAATTCTCCCGCTGCCATGAGTTCACAGGTGGTTCCGTAGGTGCCATTACAAGACATTTCAGCGACGTATTTACGCTTTGAACCATAAACAGCTCCTGACCGATCCTGAGTTAAAGGTTGGAATCTTTCCCAGTTGTTAAACACGTGGCGCACAATGCTGCCTCGAATTTGAGAAAACATGTCCACGTTACCGTTCACCAAATAGGATAGAGATGAAAATAAGCATGCGCCATTGCCAGGGATATTCACTATTTGGCAAAGAATTTGCACTCCATTAGAAGAGATAATAATTTGATTATCCATTTTAATTAAACAATGCTCACGACCAGTAAGTAACGTAAAAAATATTACTTAGAACGTAATTATCCTTATAGCTACTCTTTTACAGCACCAGCCTAAACCAAATATAATAACCACTAAAAATAAAATACTAACGTAGGTATTCAAGGACACTTTTTCTAGTAGGAACGACTAATACTAAAAAAACTATTATAGTAATACTACAGTGTGAAATACACAATATGTAATTCGCGAAGAAATAGACATAACTAAATTCCAACCAGGCAATAGGTAAGAACACAATTATTATCCTCCAATTTAAAATTAGGAAGTGAAACAAACTAAAACAACGATGATGACAGATATTTCAAAGGAAATTAGTATTAATAGTATTAATTAGTAGTAATAGCAAAATATCGCAGAACAGAAATGAGCTTGAACGCACTATTCTGTATTCTGTGATTGATGTATCAGTGCGTTTTTTTAAACGTTTTTTTTCTTACCTTTCACTAGACGCCTGCATACTGAAAAATACTGGCCACCTAGAAATTGGCATACAAACTTTAGAACGTTATAGAACCTCATTTAATTACCTTTCAGCAGACGCCAGCGTATTATTGA
Source organism: Eugnorisma glareosa (assembly GCA_947578425.1). Lineage (NCBI taxonomy): Eukaryota > Metazoa > Arthropoda > Insecta > Lepidoptera > Noctuidae > Eugnorisma > Eugnorisma glareosa. The sequence goes on along the minus strand of OX387960.1, from coordinate 7,097,361 downwards.
AACATACAGGCCACCTAGAAATTCACATAAAAACTGAAGATAAATGTCAAGGAACTTCCAAATTCTTATTTCAATGTTAAATATGCATTAACGCGTTGACATAAAATTCAATTTGGATCTTTATCGGCTTCCGAATTCTAATTTCAATGTAGAGTATGCAATAAAGCGTTGCTGTAAGATTCAATTTGATCTTTAACTTTTTTTCATACAAACATTAAACACCCTTATATAAACCCTTAAGGGCCGAATTTCGTAAAAACCTTTTCTTAATGATCACCTAGAAGCCGAAAGGAACATTCAGGCCCACATTCATGTCTCTAACTTTAAAAACATAGGACTTTCATTCAAACTTTGACACCCCTTTTCAACCCCTTGGGGTGCGAATTTTGAAAAATCCTTTCTTAGTGCGCGCCTGCACTCCATAGAGAGTGCTTGTGCCAATTTTAGACCTCACGGCAAAGTAGTTTCCGAGATTTCGTGCTGAGTGGTCAGTCAGTCAGTCAGTGAGTGGACTTCTCTTTTAAATATATAGATATAATATATATTTACGAGCAATAGACAGGACAAGACGAAGAAAATGATAATACAAACTACAATACACAATTTACAATACTTATTACTACTTTGTACTTATTTTACAATATTTATATTACTACTTTGGTACAAGTCGCTATGTCTAGTATTCGCTCACTTGCCTGGTCGCATTCGAGTGTCAAAATCAAATATTGCTACTGACATTGGAGATGAAAATATTTGCATTCCTAATCTCTTTGAAATTCAAGAAGTTGTTTAGAACGAAAAGAGACGTAAGCCTCGATTAAACGAAAAGAGACTTGCGAAGCGACATTCGAAAGGAAGTGATATGAGACGAACTCGTGGCTTGACGTAAGGTGAATTGTAAGTCGCATAATCCAAGGCCATGGACGTGGTTTAATCAATCCACACGAATAGAAGTGTGTGTTTTTAATTCCAAAATAATAGATTTTACTGAATGCATTGGCCCTGAATCGAATGATTTGGAGGTTATGGGTGAGGCTTTTGCCCAGCAGTGGGATGACACTGGCTAACAGTAACTGAATGCATATGAAAGTATATTCGGTACGTCCAAAACATACATTTTTAAGATTTTTGTCTGTATGTCTGTCAGTTTCTTCAAGCTAATCTCTGAAATGGCTGAACCGACTTTGACGCTTTACTGGCAGATAGCTGATGTTATAAAGAGTAACTTAGACTACTGTAATTTTAGAAAAAAAAAGGATTAGGGTTCCGTGCAAAAAAATTAAAAACCCTTGGAATTGTTGACAAAATTCGATTCAAATATCGAAGTATTATTTTTATAATAATGTCACGCGGAGGAAGGTCTAGGGGCAGCTTGAAAAAACCGCTAATTTAAAAGTAATAATCGAGTTCCCTTTTGATTTGTGTGCGGTCACTTGAGTTAGATTCAAAGAGCAATTTCAAAAGAATCATCATCGTCATCATCATTTCAGCCAAAAGACGTCCAGGTGTCCACTGCTGGACATAGGCCTCCCCCAAGTGTCGCCACATTGACCGGTCCCGTGCGACTCGCATCCAGCGGATCACCGCAACATTCACCAGGTCATCGGTCCACCTAGTGGGAGGCCTTCCATCGCAACGTCTTCCGATTCGCGGTCGCCACTCCAGAACTTTTCGGCCCCATCGGCCATCCTAAAGAATTATTACATTTCTAATTACCTTACATTTCTAAAGAATAATTTACCTATTTACATACTGCAATGTTTGAATACGAAGTACTCGAATGAATTCTCATCACGTACATCTATCTTCTTTACATATAAGACGCGTCAAATATGACCACAAAGGACCTAATGAAGGGTCTGCCAAACTGCAAAAATCTTCAAACAAATTTATAAATTGATTCTCTCCCTGCTATTAGAATAAGAAATTCTCATATGAGCGAGACCCATGTATGTATTTACTTAACTTTAGACTGTGGTCTTTTGAATTACTAGCAGTGTTAGTTCTACCTTCAGATCAACCAAAATAAGACCTTGCATGACTGATACTTTGACTTAAAATCTACGCACAATGCCCGATTACCAAAGTGACATTTTACCAGCTAGAATTATGACGGAAAAGTCAAAATTGTATTGAACTGACTAAATCTATCGAAAAGGCTATGTCTTATGTCAATCCTGTTACCAGTTCAATGCGATTGTCGCTTATGTCATTAGGCCCTTTGGAGCGATAACTGTATGAAAAAAATTGTTAAAACTAAACATCCTTTTTGTTTCATCTGATATTTATTTATTACAGTTTGACATTGACAGTTTATGTTTTAATATGTACATGAACTGTCACTTGCGGGATATATTCCGTGATTGACTTTTTTTTTGAGTTCCCGATATTTCGACGCGTTGGAAGCGCCATGATCGCAGGTTGACTAGAGAATGCGGGTGGATGGAAAATAAATTGTTAAGAGCAGACAAATCTGTCTACCCTCTTTCTTTGTCTTTTGCTACGCGCACTACTGGAACTCATCACTAAGTCACGGCAAAACACACTCACAGTATCACAAGCTTTTTTGGAGTCCTTATTACGATGCCGGCTGATACTTTTGAGCATACTCAAAACTGGATTCCACGTACTGGACAATTCGAAGCCATCCTCTCGATTGAAATTTTTATATTTCCTTATTTCAATTGCTTCTCTTGTCAGCCTTGGTAAGTTTGTCCGTTGACAAAATACGTGGCTTGTGAAATTCGATCCAGTGATTGGGCCCTGAGTGCGGTAGGTAGCTATGGCAGATTTTTGCTCATCATTATTTTTACAGCTTTTTTTTTGCTTTTTTTAGTAAAGTTACAGTGAACTAGTAGTAGTGCTAGTTTATGTGTAGTTGTAAACCCTGAAAGTTTGAACCAGTATTTACATAATTATATTTCATTTATTTATTTAAATAACATGGGATACTTACAGCTAAGTAACTGTGTAATTTCAGATATTAATATCTTTACTAGCTTTTAGCAAAATTACAAGCTTAACTTACAATGTTTGTTTGTTCAGGTCAATTCTTTCAACTTAATTTTAAAAACATTTATTCCCAACCGATTGCGCTGATATTTTGCATACACGTTTAGTTTCGCATAGTCAGCTAAGCGACATAATTAAATCCAATATGGCGGACTACCACAGATGGTGGACTAGTTATTTTTGATGCACCTCCATGATATGGGTATCAATGCCCTTGAGGGCTTAGAATAAAAAAATATAATAAAAAAAATATAAATACGAAAAAATTACCGCCACACCTATATTTAATACCTTGTATTTTTTTTAAGTTTTTTTCCTATTAGCTTGTTTCTATACAAGTAGCCACTGTGACACTTACCCTGTTCGAAGGGCGTCAGCAGGTATGTAAGTATGTAGGGTAATTTAAAATAGTACCTATTTTATATGAATATGAATTGGTTACGAAAGAAAACAGATTTTTCATAGTTTATGGTTAGATTAGCCATAGTTAATTTCTTGTGGAATTTTAGAAGAGAAAATGATTGTCGTAATTAGAGCTTATTATAACAATGACATCGATGTAGACGAGACAGAGGTTTCAAACTCAGGGCCATAGAATATTGTATTGCGTTTGTAGTCGGGTTTGTCCCTCATATTTAAGCATATTTCATGCTCAGCAACCCTATTACTCCCTATACATAAGTATGTGCGAACATATCTAATGCTTCAACATTTTCCACTGAATGCTACCCTAATGATCTACCATTAAAGGTTCTTGTGGATTATGTTCTAGTTTTTGTGTCTGTGCGAAATGAATGAACGGGAGCCCTTGCTAGATCATTGAATAGGATGGTTGATATGAATGGACGGACGTATTTAGGTTTAACTGGGCTTACGAAAGGCTTATGCAAATTTTAACTGATAGAACTTATAAGTACTTATTATTAACCTAAGTTTTGACTGGTACCTAAAGAAAGTCAAATGATTTGGTACTAAAAAGGAGCGTATCACGCTCTTTAAATATAATATATTAAATATATAAATATATATAATATAATAAATTATGCTTCTTTTTATTCCTTATTGACACAAACCAAGATCAGGCTGCAGAGCGCAGAGGGCCTAGACAAGAGTCAATCGCTTTGGCTACGAACACACGGACGCACGGCCTGCTTAGCGCCAACAGCACGCTACTTCAATACATGCAAGTCACCAAGCGAGGCATCAAGCTCGCATTGCAGCGGGTTGCGGAGATTTTAAAACGTTCGCTTCACTTTGCTACCCGAAAGGCGACTTGCCATCCTCTAGGCGCTAAGCAAGCCATGCACTTGCCAGTGCGTACATAACTTTTCAAAAGCAACAACACAGGATGGACATGGCTTTATCAACAGCTTAAACCATATTTTGTTACTTTTCTATAATATGTAGTTATCGCGGATTATCTAGACCAGTTTTCCGCAAAGTGTGTGCCGCGGCACACTGGTGTACCGTGGTCATTAGTTGGTGTGCCTCGGAAAAATAAGATTATCTCGTAGTAGAATAGACAGGTGGAAGAAAAATATCTACTGAAACAACCACTAAACTTTTTGTTGTATGGTGTACCTCCAATTTGCCAATTTCGTAGATTTACCTTGAACACAATAATTGCGCGTTTTCGGCATGTTTGGCGACGTGGATGTTGATAGTTTTTCGGCCATCATGCGCAAGAGATGCGCATCTCTGCTTCGCCGTGTTCGCGCCAGCCCCAACACCATTCTTAGAACGTTGGCTGATAGGTGGGACTCTCCGATCTTGGGGCGGAGGATACGACTGCACGCAGTCAAGTAGACTTTCCCTAGGATCGGCGTGCCTCACGCAGCTTAGAATAAATGTTACTAACACTTGTATATAAGTGTTTATTGTTACAAAAAAATATGGAAGTGATTCTGAAATAAATGTGTATTTTTATTATTAATAATATGTTTGCGGAACTCTGACCTAGACCCTACATATATACATAATTATGTACATAAACTACAGAACGTCATCTGCTACGAAACCAGGATGGTTCCCGGTTCTGGAGCGTCTGATTACCCAATGAATGTAAACTTCTCAAAGATACAGTGATGGTGATGTTTTCTGGTCCTTGTTGAGTTGATAGCAACTACAAAAAGTTTAGTTTTCATCTTACAAAGCATAACAACGGCAACAAGTCGTAAAAGCAATAAATAAGCGTTGGATGACAGCAGTAACATAAAGTGCGCCGTATTATGTCTCACTTAAAGGTTTAATTGGACTATTTGTTGTGTAAATATCGTATAACATGCAGTTAGGAGTTTATACCTCTTGTAGATCGTTACGGTAAATTGTTGCTATTTTTTAGAAGACACTTCGGGACTTCTTAATTTTTAGAGGGCATTGCTTTCTCACAAAACATATTATCCGATAGCCACGAAATTCTTTTCTTATGTTTCATAAATTATGACTTTATTAGCATTTGCCTACGGCTTCAAATTTCATCGAAATCACTGTCTGTTATATGGATGAACTTTAAAGAAATACATAAAACTGAAGTGTCTGTTTATTATTTCAAAATAACAGCTTTTTACTGAATGCGTATGAAATTGTATACTCTACTTATAAAAATAAAAATAAACAATTTTTGTCAGTCTGTCTGTCTGTTTGCTCCGGCTAATCTCCGAAACGGCTTGACCTATTTAGGCAAGACTTTTATTGGCAAAAAACTTAAAACCCTTGAAATAAGTCATATTTTATGATAATTTCACGTGGATGAAGGTCGCGAGCAATAGCTAGTAGAAAATAAAGTGGTGCTGTAGTAAGTCCGCAGCGTGCTCGTAGCAGTCTCGTAGCACGTAGCGTTTTATTTCGTAGTTGTGTTGCGTTAGGTATTATTTTGTTTGCATACAGCCTCAATGAATGTTTTCACCTAAGGACATATCGTAGCAAAGTCGTAGCACGCTCGTAGGTCGTTCGTAGCACGTAGTGGTTATTTCGAACGTGATGTGTATTAGGCCTTATTTAGCGTCCACTGACTTCAGTGACGATGTCATTCACTGACCCAGGTTACGTAGGGACCTATCTAAATTGCCGATAACAAACTAAACCTACTATGGTCAACTTTTAACTCGCTCTTTGCTTCCGAGTCCCGTCGCTTACACTGGTTACGATCGGGTACCGAGCACCAGGCATAGGACATTTTCTACTCGATTGAAGTTTATTTTAATAAAATTAAATAACGGTTTCTCTCTCGGGTCCTTGAATCTTGTTATTAATTTTACCTGTAGCCAGATAAATGTGAGTAAAAAGAACATCAGCAATTACAATCAATTCTAGTAAAACTATCCCAATGATAATATCTTCGTTTGTATAATATTTTCGTTTGTTGGGAAAATATGTGAAATATTTTTTGTACTGGACCATACCATGGTGTTTCTAAGATTATGTGCAATAATTATTATTTAAAACTCACCGGTGCTTAGTGGTAAATTACTCTAGTAGTATATGTTCTCGTGGAGTAATTATTCCACGGGGATGTACTACCGACTTAGGCGTGGTTGGAAAAAGACAGATGTCAGAGTCTTACTGAATATAGTAACCAGCAACACGCTGTACTTATTACCTGTGATGTGTGAACAAGCTTTTGTTTTAGAATTTTTATTTTTAACTTCCTCGCAAATAAATAAAATACAAAAGAATTATAAAATTCTAACAATTCGTATCAAAAAAAATGTCCAGCACAGGTGGGTCAGGTAATTGTTATCACTCACCGTACTCGTACGTAAGAAAGAAGAACTCTGAAAGTGGCACCGGTGTCTGAAAAGTTGTGTGGTAATCGGTTGGCTTGGTATGTGCATGTGATGCGGAGGAATAAGGAAATTGTAGTGAGGAAAGTTTTGAGTATGAATGTGGATGGGTATAAGAGTAGAGGAAGACCAAAGAAACGATGTATGGACTGTGTGAAGGATGATATGGCATGAAAGGAGGTGTCTGATGAGATGACAAGTAATAGAGAAGTATGGAAGAAGAAGACATGCTGCGCCGACCGCAAATATATTGGGATAAGGGCAAGAGAATTATGAATTAGAGATTAAAAAAAAAAAAAACCAACACTTTTTATCTTTTAAAACTGTTTGGGAATTACAAAATCAATTAAGTCCCTTTTCAAGTCCTGTTTGTTTTGAACAGAACTCGATTGTTTTGAAGATTATTTTTAATTAACAGTTGATTCAAAAGGCAATGTTTTTTATGTGTTGATTGTTTGTTTTGTCCCGTTGCTGGAAAAGATGTCCTCCGTTCTTGACATACATAAGAAATAGTAAGAATTACAAAGGCATTTTTCTTGTTTTTGTTCTATTGCAAAACAAAGAACCGGGTGTCCTAGAATCAAAAAATCGAAGACGTGTGACATCTACCAATTTAACCCGCACTGAGCCCGCGTGGTGGATTATAGCCCATTCCCTCTCATAGAGAGGAGGCCTTGTGTCCCAGCAGTGGGAATATTATAGGCTGATTATGCTTATGGAAAACCACGGACGTGGCTGGAACCTGTGTCTTCTGACATGAAAAGTAGTAAAAACCTCCTAGCATAGTGGTATTTGAGGTTTTTCAAAGAAATAATGGCCGAAATAATTGATACTGGGTTTTTGCATCAGGAATTCCTCAGAGGCAGCCACGGAGCCATAATTTCCGCCCAGTTGATGTCAATAGGCTCGCCCCTATTACATGGGTGTTAAACATAACTGGCGAAATGTGGGTGCACCTCACTCTTCGGGGATTGCAGGCATGAGGTTATGTTATGTTATAATAGTCGGATAATATTCAATGTTTTGAGGTATTAAAATTTATACAAACTAGCTGTTGCCCGCGGATTCGCTCGCGTTTTGGTCGGAAATTATCCCATGGGTACGTTGTAAATATAGCGTATGGCACTCGGGAATAATGTAGCTTCCTTTTACTGAAACAATTTTCAAAATCAGTTCAGTCGATCCAGAGATTACCCCCTACATACCCCCTACAACTTACAAACAAATACCTCTTTATAATATTAGTATAGGAGTATAGTTGAATAAAATTGAAGTGTCAGCTTGTAATATCAAAATAACAATTTTTTACTGAATGCATGAAAGTATATACAGTACTTATAACAAAAACAGGTTTTTTTTTTCAATATTTGTTTTCTGTCTTTTGTACCTTCTAATCTCCGAAACAGCTGGACCGATTTTGACGGGACTTTTACTGGCAGATAGCTGATGTTATAATGTCACTACCACCAATCACTGGTCTTGGTCGCTGATGGTCTAGGTTGTGGTAGGTTGTTATATTTTTTTGTTCTTGACCATACTTGGGAACCTTTTAGTTACGTACATATACAAAGTTCCAACTTTTCACAAGTTTTTTAAATACATGTTTTAATGTAAGATTTTTCCTTTATACACCTCCACGATCCCCGTACTATTCAATCCATTCACCAGCACAATGTTTTGAGGGCGTTACATTGAGTCTTACCATAAAACTCGTAGGCTACTTTTATTTTAGAAAAAATATTAGGGATCCGCGCAAAAAAATTTAAAACTATGAAATTGTAACAAAATCCGGTTCAAACAGCTAATCTCCGAAACGGCTGGACCGATTTTGAAAGACTTTGACTGGCAGATAACTGATGTCATAAGGAGTAACTTAAGTTACTTTTAGTTCAGAATAAGAATTAGGGTTCCGTGCAAAAAAAAAATGAAACCCTTTAAATTAACAAAATTCGATTAAAAAAGGAAAGTAATATTTTTTTAATAATAATTTCACGCGAATGAAGGTCGCGGGCAACAGCTAGTATTAAATAAACCTAAGCGAATAAAACTGATGTTCATTCACATTATATGTTTTTGAAAATATGAAGTGTTGTGTTTTTAGTCCGGTTGTTATTTCTAATTTCATGCACACTCGAGTCTGGTTCACCGACTATAAGTACCGAAATAAAATATTAAGTACTAGTTGTTGCCCGCGACCTTCATCCGCGTGAAATTATTACAAAAATGTGAAAATCAACATGTGTAAACCACCAAGTGAGCATCTTCCTGCAGGGTCTATCCTTCCGTGGTCCGCCTGGAAGTCCTTGAACCGTCTTCGGACTCAAGGAGGAAGATGTAACTCCAACCTCGTTAAGTGGGGCTACCGCAATGAAACAGCAGCGGGGTGTGGTTGTGGAGCTGTGTCGCAAACTAGGCTCCACCTCCAATCCTGTTCTCTTAGCCCAAAAACATGTAGCCCAAGTGTCCTCTGCGCTGTCACCGACGACGCGGTGGAAGTGGCGAAGTTCTGGGCTATATATTGTCTAACAAAATATAAAAAAGAAGAAGAAGATTATAAGAATATTACTTCCCTATTTGCATCGGATTTTGTTATCAATTTCAAGGGATTTTTAACCCCTAAGCTACTCCGTATAACATCAGCTATCTTCCAGTAAAGTCCCGTTAAAATCAGTCCTGCCGTTTCGGAGATTAGCCGGAACAAACAGACAGACCAACGGACGGACAGACAAAAATAAAAATAAAGATTTTTTGTTATAAGTACCGTATATACTTTGATATGCATGAATACAGCAAAAAGTAGTTATTTAGAAATTATAAACAAGCACTTCAATTTTGTTTAGTTTTATATAGAAAAGAGAGGAATATTTAAATCACGTCTTACTCGAGGTACTTTAGAGGGACGAAACAACACTTAGAACTTGAATAAATTCAATTCATACAGAGAAATCCATTATTATGTAAATTAGGAAAACATTACGGCATGATTATAATCTCGTTGTGAAAGTTTCAATTTGTTTGGAGAGGTTATTTTTAATAGCATTTATTAATCAAATGGTTTTTTCGAAGTGATTAAATGATTTGTATGTTCTTTCGAATTTCATAACAATTAATTATGTACTTCATCCTCTGTATTGCATTTACGATGCTGGGGTCGGCTTCCAGTCTAAATGGATGCAGCTTCTTTCTTCTTTATCGTGTAGTTAGTGCCTAACCTGGTGTCGGAGTTTTTAGGCCGCCCATGGGCCTCTGATTAGGCTGTACATGCGCTGAAGAAATATCTCTCAGGTTCCTCACGATGTTTCCCTTCACCGGAACAAGTGATAATTATATACGCACATGAATCCGAAAAATCAGAGTTGCGTGCCTTGGGTTCGAACTCGAGAGGTATGACTTGGCAATCCGTCGGTTACATTACCACCACTACAACTCTACACCACTGCTATAATGGATGCAGCTGAATACTAGTATTTTACATGGAGCGAATGCCTTGCTACGCCTTAGCACCATGGAAGTATTTCAGTAAAATCACTCGTGTACTTTACAAAGCGGTGTTGAAAGAAATCTTTAGTCAATTTAACTTACGCTGTGACAAAACATTGCATGCTTACTATTCAAGTTAATGACCTCCACAACCCAGATAATTAATCATGTTAAAATACCTGAGACCAAGTGCCCCGTGGTCTTTTGTCGTATTTTGAAACTAAGAAACGAGAAATAGTCAGCATTTTTACCGCTGGAAGCGGTTTCCTTCTTTTTGATCATGTACACTTCTATAATGATCTTTTTACTTATTGAATACATTCTTAAATATTTAAGTACAAAATATGTACATATTCATTCAACTTCAACCCTACACTTTCCTTCATCCTCACACAATACTAACCATACTAACACTATACAGCGTGTAACAGAAAGGGTATAATCATATGGAATACTGTGGTACGGACCATCATACTGAACAACTTTCTCTATGGGACCACCATCGAAATCGTAAAAAAATATTCAGCTGTCCTATACAAAATTTTAATACCTACTCGACCCAAATGTATGGGACAGCTGATTATTTTTTTACGATTTCGATGGTGGTCCCATAGAGAAAGTTGTTCAGTATGATGGTCCGTACCACAGTATTCCATATGATTATACCCTTTCTGTTACACGCTGTATAGATTTAAGAATTACATTTTAAATTGCTAAATATTTCGCGACCACTGTTTGGTAAGGCATTAGAATGTTGTGAATATAACCCAAGGGGTGGAGACCTGTTTGTCCTGAAATATAGGCCCCAAGCCTTGTTTAGGTACCAGTCTCCCACAATATACTCACTGTATCCACTTTTTACCTGTAAACCATGTTTTCAATGTGTATCGTGGCGAGAAAAATAAAGCTTATTATATTATTATTAATATTTAAAAACGATAAATATGCGTTCTCTACATCTTTGCCTAACCCTTGAGATATACTATATAACTTATGATTTCGGGTATACTTTATTTTATTATATTTCATTTTTAAACGGTTCAGCATCCAGTCTAGTATAACCGTATGTAAGTGAATATCATAGTATTAGTCATCAGTATTGAAGCATTCAATTCAATATTATTATGCTAGTCAATCTATTGTATGGACGAAAGCAGGAAGCTTGCCGGGAAATAGAAAAGGATGCTGTTGTCAGCCATACATAAGTCGCTTGTTTATTTTGATTATGTAAGGAAATGGTTTAATTAAAATAAGTGCTTATACTCAGGTTCTCTTATTGAGAAGACTTATATTACAGGTGCACATATAAGTATAATTATTTCTAAGGAATTATAAGTATTATATAATTATAAATAATAACAGCCGCTCGGGTCAATCTTTAGGTTAAGCCGTGCTTGCCTAGGTTGGCCTTGGATGGGTGACCGCCTTTTACATACCGAGTTTCCTCCATGCCTCAGAAAACATGTTAAGCCGTTGGTCCTGGGTGTCATTTGTAGATCTTTGACAGTCGTCAGTGGCCTGAAAGTCTGACAACCAATCTTACCAAGGGGTATCGTATTACCCAGTACTAACTGGGTTGTGGAGGTCAGATAGGCAGTCGCTCCATGTAAAATACTGGTATTCAGCTGCATCCGGTTAGACTGGAAGCCGACCCCAAAAGGGGAAAAGGCTACGTAGATGATACTTATCAAAATTTAATCATGAAGTAAATAATTAACAGAAAGAACAGCACAGCACAGCTGTAAAAGTATCTGAAATTCACTTATTCACGTTTTCTTTTAAATCATTAATTAATTGTGACTACCTCGTTGGTCTAGTGGTCACAAGCACGACTGCTGAGCATGAGGCCCTGGGTTCGATTCCCGAGTCGGGCAAAATGTTATTGGTTGTTTCGTCAGGAATTTCTCAGTAGCAGCCACGGAATTTGGATTTGTGCCCGGTTGATGGTAATATAAGCTCACCCATTGCTTGGGACTTGAACATACCTGGTGAAATCTGGGTGTATTATTTGGTACTCCTCTGCTTATCTCTTCGGGGATTAATCGCGATGTAAAGTCATTTTTCAAGATCGTCAATATTTATGCAATTTAAATACCTACCGAAGTTTAAGTTATGAAGAGTGATTAAGATTTGAAACTTCCTCTTGTATACTATTTTGCTATGCCTGACCGAGTCCTTTATGATATCATTATATTTTCTTGTTATTCGTGTCGCCGGCACGACTGTATTTATAAAGGGAAGACTACAAGACTTAATGAAGCCAAAAGGCACTTGTTCTCCCCGTCATTGCGATATTTTGGTTTGTTATAGACCATACCTGGGAACCTTCTAGTTACGGAGATATTTGGGGTCAAAGAATCAACTTTTTCACAAGTTATTTTTTAGATACATGATTTGAATAGTTTATTTGAGAAACCCCATAAGTCAACAGACCCTAACTTTACAGGAAACGAAAAAAACCTCTACGTGAAAAAAAATAATATGGAAGTGGATGTGTTTTGTATTTAGTTTAAATGGTTGAAGTGATATCTATATAAATTGATGCTTTTTTCTTAAAATTTTGTCCTTATCATGGAATAAATAGCGCCGGAATGTCGTTGACTTAAGGGCTTTCTCCAATAAACAAAATGAAACACGTTTCATAGGTTTAAATATCATGAAATTTTAATCAGACACCATTATAAAGCAATAATTATCTTCTGAATAATTGAATTATTAATTGCTTAGGCCAAAGTCTCATCTGTATCGCGATCTGTGACCGGCCATGCATATATTTTTTTCGTAAAAGTCCTGTACTTCTTTATCTTGAGGCAAGTAACTTTTAAGTTTATTTAAATCTTCCATTTACTTTTTGTTAATTGGTATTTGACCCTCTGGATACGCTTTGTTGGTTGGCAAAACAAGTCTCTCTTTATTTGCATTCCTAAGATTGAAAGAATGTTCAATCAGACCATCAATAAAGTCCCTTACGACCACTACTCCATCTCTTTCGTGAAAATAGCGAAAGTAGCAATATTGGCAGATCTTGAATGACACTTTCTGTTCTTTGGGTATGTGTCTACCAGCTGATTCAACCGCGAGCATAATCTTTTTGTAAAATTTTGGCCACCACTTTTTGTAGTCTATTATATCATAGGACGAAGGCAATGAGACCAAGAAAATGTTTTTCGCCGTTGAACTTAGAATCAATGCTGCAACTTCCTTCACTGTGTAGATCCGATCAGTTCGTCTTATTTTTCTTTTCAAGACGGCGAAGTCTCGATCGCAAGGTAAAAACGAGTGACCTCGAATCGAAAAATACTGCTCGATGGTCTTAAACATTCCGAGCGACACCAACGCCGATAAAGCTCTTACGATCGTGTGGTTTCTATTTTGTCCACCACAGCCATCAGTAAACACATGCAAGTGCTCAACATCACCCATATTTTCTTTCAAATATTGATGAAGAAATGTGCTTACTTCGTTAGGCCCTTTACCTCCAACTCCTTCGTGATACACTATGAAGTGGGCACTGTTATCTTTTAGGTTGTGAATGCAGCAAACACTTACAGTTAGTTGCCTTAGGTAAAAGGTTTCTTGCACTGGTATAAAGGGAAGGCTAATATTTTGCAGACATACATACATATTTTACGACAGTTGATTCGGTCTTGCCACTCATTTGTTTGAGAAACACCATTAGTCACTGACTTAAGGGGTTACTCAAATAAACCAAATATTCAGCATGTTATAATTTCCATACTTATGCATTGACTTGTGGGATTTCTCTCTGTAATGTGTATTTACTGCCAAAGAATGCATATTACAAAAAAAGTAATTTTGCCAAAAAAGCTGACTTATAATGGGGTTTCTCAAATAATGATTCATTTAATGTAAGATTTTTACTTTAAACACCTCCACGTCCCCCATACAATTCAATCCATCCATCAGCACAATGTTTTGAGTGCCTTACATTGAGTCCTACCGTAAAACGTGATTTTTCACCCCAAAAAAAAATGTCGTTTCCCAGCAATAATTTTTGTGTAAAATTACTTAGTTTGATGCACATAACGCTTGGTTGATGGCTCCGTTTAGGGTCCTGTTACACGCTGTATTTTGTCAGCCCAGAACTTCGCCACTTCAAGGCGTCGCAGAGGTCATTTCCGCATGTTTTAGACTTAGAGTTTAGGTTATGAGCCACCTCATATCCAAAACATCACTACATTTTAAATTACTTATTGAATATTCAACTAAACCGGTACTAGTTTGTTTGACAGTTGAAATTACACTTGTTGATCAACTCGATTATTAATTACAACGAGATGAAAGCATTTCGCATCATTGAAAGTTAACAATTTTGTGAGGACTCGAAGTCACTTTAGCAAACTATTTGATACTATACAAGTATTCAACATCAATAAGGTCACTGACACGAACTTAATCTGTGGAGCGCATTGGAATCTTAAAAGGTCTATAATTAGAGCGTTTTGAATAACTTATTACAAAAGACGACCCGACTCTTAACATAATATCACGCCTCTTATCCCTGAAGGGATAGGCAGACGTGAACCTAATCGTACACACACATTTTTCCAGTTATATTTAAGCCCCATGTAATAGGGGCGAGCCTATTGCCATCAACCGGGCACAAATCCAGACTCCGTGGCTGCTACTGAGAAATTCCTGATGGAAAAGCCCAATAACACTTTGCCCAACCCGTTAATCGAACCCACGACCACGAGCAGTCGTGCTTGCGACCACTAGACCAATGAGGCAGACGATAGAGTACTGCTTCCATCGTCTGTCTGTTTTAATAGGTTCTGATTATTGGTGACCTTTTAAGGGATTACGTACATGTTTAGTTAATGTTTGTTATGTAGTTTGGTAAATGTTTGTGTGATGAGCATGGACATTTGTTTCCGAGTCATGGATGTTTATACGTCTAATAAGTATGTATTTACAAACAAAAAGTATCTATTTATTTATTTATTATCAACTATCTGGTGTCTACGACACAAGCCTCGTTGCTCAGTGTGGCACCTAGATGGTGCTGTGTGTAATGTCCGGCGATATTTATTTATTTATCATCATTTCAGCCCGTTGTTGTCCACTGCTGAACATAGGCCTCCCCAATCGATTTCCACCGTGTCCGGTCCAATGCCACCTGCATCTAGCGACTCCCTACAGCTTTAGCAAGGTCGTCGGTCCATCTGGCAAGTGGCCGACCCATTTTTTTTTTTTTTTTTTCGTTTGGGAAATCATCAAATAACCCGCTCTGGGCTGAGCAGGAGGGAGTGTCAGACTTATACTGATTAAAACCCATCCATGTTCCTTCCTTTGCCCTTTGTGTTCCAGGGCCGCGGTATCTCTTTCGAACAGTCCCGCAACCCTGGCAGGCATCGGTCCTTTCGGACCCCTTCCTGTTTGCTGACTCTCTTTGAGGCGCGCGTGGAACACGAACGCGCCGTCGACACGGCCTGTCGTCATAAGACGGACGGACGGCGAGCTAGCCCATAGCTCACCGTCCACAGGCCCGCGCCTACGGTGGCCGGGGGCCACCACGTGGCCCCCGACGCCCGGTTCGTCTCCCGCGGCGGCTGGGACGTGAGGTTCTCTCCCTCTCACGTTCCGCCACCTCCTTCGCTAGCATGACTGCTTCGCAGAAGGAGGTGACGGCGTCCCATTCCGTCTCGCTCCGGACCATGGATTGAACCAAGGCCGGAAGCGAGAGGTCGCCGCCGCCGATCGCCGCTACGAGGACACGGCGGTGCTCCGCCCAGGCGGGGCCACGCTGCGCTTTCCAATGCACTCCATGTAAAATACTGGTATTCAGCTTTATGCATTTAGAGTGGAAGCAGAGTCTAATAGAGTTGAGAAGAGGCTAGGCAGATTATTGAGAGTATTGTGAAAGCTGTCTATCGAGAAAATATTTTCGAAACGTTACACAGGTCCACAATTATGTTCATTCTATGCTAGATGTATCTGTGACGTAATACCCACCACTCCTCTACAAACTTTCCCTATGAGTCCTATGACTATGCGTGTCCATTGTGGAACATCGAGACCGGCTGATTAATGAGAGTTGATTTCTGAAGCCTTTGATCATCTAATGATGCGTTGTGAAGGTGAACTAATCATTGTGAATGAGCAGGGATGGTTGAATCATAGAATGGTATGGGTAAGTAGATAATGTACTCGTAGGTCAGTAAATTTAGGATTTTAGGATGATTTGATGTGGATTTGGTAAGAAAAAAATATTCTTACTTGGAAAATATTAGTATTTTTTTTGGTGCTTAAATTGTTCAACATTTATGAAACCAACAGCAAGCTTACTCAAAAATATTGATGCATTTAATTATGCTTTTTTAAATTAATTAAAGATACGGTACTGAAATTAATTTTCATATACGGTAGTTAATGATCTATCTATCTTAACGGTACTGGTTATTTTTTAACATGCGAAGCATTTAGTATAATTATATAGTATTATAGTATACATATTGTATTTTTTTATTTCTTATTTGTCATATAATGCAGGATTTTTATCCAAAATGTACTACATCAAGTTACTCAAACATCAGGCAGTGAACTTTGCCACGACTGGTCTATAAAAACAATGTAATATTGCATAAGCTAACGCCTGTTAACTGGACGCGCCGAGCCGAGATATATAACAGATAATACTGCAAGGGTGCGTCCAGATTAAGTAACATTTAACAAAACTTGTGTTATATAACACGCAAAATACGCGCTTAGACGTGGAGTTGCGGACACCAGCCCGCTATACAATACAATACAATATAACACGTCTACATTAAATAACATTGCTAATTTTTCTTTTGATTATTGTTAAATAACAACGTTTTTATCATGTTATGTACGTGGAGTGTGTTACGTGGAGGGATGGGAAAATATTCGATGAATCGTTTATTCTAGAAGATACAATGATATCGATAATCGCGGCTGTGTTCTTGTTTTATACCATCACTCCTATAATTGGCAATTTAATTTCGCAGAGTTTTACAGTTTTTTTTTTAGAAATTACGTTATTAAAATAAATAAAATAAATATCGCTATACATTACACACAGCGCCATCTAGTTGCCACACTAAGCAACGAGGCTTGTGTCGTGGACACCAGATAGTTGATATTACTACATAGATACTTTTTGTTTATAAATACATACTTATTATACATATAAACATCCATGACTCGGAAACAAATGTCCATGCTCATCACACAAACATTTGTTCCTACCGGGATTCGAACCCGGGACCCTAAGAACGTAAGGCAGCCTCACTACCGCTGCGCCATTCGCTCATTAAAGAATTGTATGTCGGCAGTTGGAAGAATAGGTGAGAATAAACATAACATATTTTGGCAGAAAAGTAAAACGTCTACATCAGAATGGACTTTCCATTCCAAATTCAGTATAATATTCCAACAAGCAAAAAATTAAAATATTTTTACATAATTAAAACCATAATCATAATGATGTGATATACTAATAAACGTAGCGTGAGCCACGTTGAGGATCCGTGTAACTAGTCCCCACACACTCGCGCAGCGAGTGCACGCACCCTTAAGGTAGTTCATCTACTTACTGATAATTTGGTGTTTTATTCTAAACCCTAACTAGTGTTACTTTTGAACACCACATTGGTGCATTTTCTTTCTTCAGTATCGATACAGGTATTCTTATTACTATGTCCAACACTATCTTTGTCCTAAGCACACAAGTATCTACAAAGTAAATGCATACAATCTCTTCGGAACAACGTGGCAACAAGTCATACACTAGGTATTTATATTTTGAAATCTTTAACATCATTATCTTCCCGCGTTTGCGCTATGTTACTTGGGGTCGGTGGAACACGTTTTTTTGTTATACTTCCCTGTTGAATGCTATTAAAGAAAACCGGTCAAGTGCGAATTCCGAGGTTTCGCACCGTCGTAGTAGGGTAGCCCCCTTTAATATTGAATATATATATATAATTTTTATTATTTGTTTTTATAGCAACAGAAATACACATTCTGTGAAAATTTCAATTGTCTACCTATTACAGATGATGAGATACAGCCCGCTAACAGACAGTTGTACGGACGGACGAACAGCGAAGGCTTAGTAATGGGGTCCCGTTGGTTACCCTTCGGGTAATGAACCCTAAAAAAGGAGTAACTGATAACGATATCATTTACTCCTTTTTCTCACATATAATTCTCACACAATCTATTCATATTTTCTTTGGACTTTCCATCTCCATCCATCAACATTTATTTTTATAACACTTTTAGTTTATTTAAAAAAATAACGTCATTACAAAGTAAAACTCCTTTGACTACTTCCTGAAAACAAAGCAAAGAGGAAAATCCAACACTAAGTCAAATACATTTTTAATTTTATTTGTAGGTACCAAAAGTCCAATTTCACAGCTACTCTTCAGAGAAAAAAGGTTTTATCTGAACGAAAATCTATGTATTTAAGAAGCAATTTCGAGCCATCAATCAGAGCCATGATAAGCAACTATTTGTCAAAGGTTTTCACGGACAAACGACACTAGATATTAACTATACTATCGTGAAGGTACATTGACAAAACGAAAGGACATTTGGAGTTTTGGCCAACAAGAACTTTGAACGAAGGTTATAAAAAGAACAACCCCAAAGGATAACGCCACCAACTGGGTTCAAAAATAAAAAGTAATTACCCAGACGTAAAACATACGCCAAGTTATGGATCTCATTCATACATAATTTTTGAACTATGACATAAGGAGCTTATACATATTTCTTTTCAATCTTGCACCTAAGACATTTTAGTCTTATTTTCATAATGATGAAGGCAATAATTTACTTGGACTTATCTATTGTATTGTCGTAATCATAATATAATTTTTGCAAACTGTATAGTCTCAGTAGTAGTGTGAGTGTGTGTGTGTGGGTGTGTGTGTGTGTGTGTGGGGTGTAGTGTGTGGTGTAACGCGAATGGATAAAATAAGGAATGAGTTCATAAGAGGAAGTCTGAAAGAGGCGCCGGTGACTGAAAAATTGTGTGGAAATCGGTTATCGTGGTATGGACATGTGATGCGGAGGAATGAGGAGAATGTATTGAGGAAAATGTTGAGTATGAATGTAGATGGCTATAAGAGTAGAGGAAGACCAAAGAAACGATGGATGGACTGTGTGTGGCTAGAAAGGAAGTGACTGCTGAGATGACGAGTAATAGAGAAGTATGGAAGAAGAAGACATGCTGCGCCGACCCCAAGTAATTTGGGATAAGGGCAGGAGAATGATGATGATGATTATGTATAGTCTCAGTAGATGTTTTAGAATATTGTCTACTGTCCACCGAAAATTCTTTTATTCCCTAGCTTCAATTTATATGGCACTAGATTAAAAGTTACTACGCTATGACTTGATGACGATATTTTTTTGTCATAGATTTCAAATGCAGGACATAAAAAATACCCAGAACATAAGGAAAAAGCTGCAGTGTCCTTTAACATGCTTATAGGTATAATTTAAAGATATTTGTATAGTGCAGAGCTCGTTCAGTCGCAGATATGAGCACGGGAGACGGTGCAAACCCAATGCTTTCTACATATTTCTGTAAAGTGTAAGGTTGACTACGCACCTAACTCTGACCGTACAAGATTCGAAACCAACTAAAAAAAATGGTTTTCGTTTTCACACCTTCACAATGTTCGAATTTTGATGTCTTATAAAAAAAAATCCCCCAAGGGTCTAGCCAAAATCATTAGCCAATTATTTCTGTTACCGTTGGTTGACAAAATGTCACCTTGTGTAAGGCTCTCGATATAATACGTGAATATGTAGGGTAGGTCAAGGCGGCAGTTAACAAAAGTTAAAAAATAATACCTGTATTGACAATTTTGCTCACAACTATCGGAAAGAATGCCAAGCTGAAGTTGTAGATCTAGTCCTTTCAGATCATACATCCCAGATACTTAAAGTACCCATAAATAAAACTTGCAAACTTAAATACTGGAAAACAAAAAAACAGGACATATGCATTGAAAACTTAATTAAATTTAAAAGACATCTCAAATCTTTATCTTTTAGACTAGTACATGATGCTAAGGATGCGAACGAAGCTTTTGACGAATTTATGGATGATTTCTCTCTTATATATAGATTATGTTTTCCGAAGAAAATAATAATCATTAAAACTAGCAAGAATACAAAATGGATATCTCACGGAATAAAACTATGCAGTTACAAGCAAAGGCGGTTACTTTGAGAATATAGATTAAACTCGGATTCAAAACATAAATTAGCGTTTAAAAATTACACCAAACTTTATAGGAAAATTATTAAACTCACGCAAAAAGCACAAAACAATAATTTTATAAATACGGCCCATAATAAATCGAAAGCAAACTGGCAAATAATAAATAAATCCAAATTTTGTCTGCCACTGGAGCCGATAATGTGCGTGGAGAGAGATAATTTGACATTTACAGACCCCGTGGACATTGCAAATGAATTTAACGATTATTTTATTGACACAATTGATAATAATGAAAAAGCGGACATTTCATTGAAAAATACAGGTATAAACAAACAAGCATTAAATTCACTATTTATGCAGACTGTAACAACTGATGATATAGTAAAAATAATATGTAGTCTTAGAAACACTTATACGATACGATGGAGTTTCCACAAAAGTTCTAAAATTTACCAAAGAAGTTGTAGCTCCTCCATTAGCTCATATAATCAACTTGTGCATAACCGACGGCATATTCCCAAACAAGCTCAAAAAAGTTATAACTAAACCCCTTTATAAAAAAGATGACAAAACAAATTTAAAAAATTATAGACCTATCGCAAAAATTCCAATTATATCAAAGATTTTTGCGAAAGTAATATATAACTCTCTTTATTCATATTTCGAAAAGTATAAATTATTTTGCAAAGAACAAAAAAGTTTCCGAAGGAACACAACGATTAACATGGCACTATTTGACTTATTAACTAACACTATGTCATCTGTAGGTAAAAGGAATCCAGTCTGCGCAATTTATACTGACATGACTAAGGCTTTTGATCATGTAGACCATAAGATCTTGTTACATAAATTGCATAGTTATGGTGTAAGAGGGAATATATTAAAGTTAATAGAATCATACCTAAGTAATAGACTTCAATGCATAGAAATCTCGAGGATATGTCCAAAGAGTAAATTAGAAAACAAATATGTATCAAAATCAAGACACGTAAAATATGGCGTTCCACAAGGCAGCGTACTGGGTCCGCCACTTTTTTTGATATATATAAATGATCTCCCGGAAGTAACACCAAACAAAATGGTTCTTTTTGCAGATGACTGTACTGCTATTATAAAATGTACAGATCCAAATAATTACAAAAATGACATCAATACTTGCTTACATGACATAATAAATTGGCTCAATAATAATAATTTGGTTATAAACATGAATAAAACAAAAGCCATGCATTTTTATCAACGGTGTGAAAGCCCACAGGTGAATATTTCCTTCAAGGGCTGCGATATAGAAGAAGTAGATAAAGCTAAGTTTCTAGGCATCACAATTGACAATCAACTTACTTGGAAACCTCACATAGAAGAACTATGTAAAAAACTTAGCAAATCTGCTTATGCTCTTTATCAACTATCCAAGAAAGTCAATAGTCAGGCTCTTCTAACAGCCTACCATGGAATAGTTGCCTCTGTTTTCCGGTATGGCATTATATTCTGGGGGCATTCTACTGATAGAGAAATAGTGTTTAGGTTGCAAAAGCGATGCATCAGGTCAATGTGCAGCCTGAAGACGACTGATAGCTGTGTTCCCTATTTTAAGTCATTAAAAATTTTAACATTGCCTTCTCTATACATATTGGAAACGGCCTTGTTTGTGAAATGTCATGTCATGCCACATCTATTCCAAAAATTATCAGAGGTCAGAAAAAATCCAATACGGACACAATACGTTAACAAATTATGTCATGTGAAATGTAAAACTGCACTAATGCAAAAAAGTTTTTTTGGTATTGCCCCTCGCATTTATAATAAATTACCAAATAATATAAAAAATTTGACTGTAGTACAATTTAAAAGGATGCTATTACACTGTTGACAGCTTTCTTAATGATGAATCCCTTGCTGATTGACATATGTATCATTATTCTGATTGACATATTATTATTGTGGTTTGACATACTTTTACTCCGTTTGACATTTTTTTTTTATTTGTTTGACATTTTTTAACTATTCTTTTTATTGTATTATGTTTTAATTAAGTATGTTAAACCTTTAAACACTATTTGCATGCCTATTGGACGGTAAAATGTGGAGAACTATTTAATAAATACGAAACATCTATGTATCTTTTACCCATGTTTGCAAAGAAATAAATGATTTTATTTGATTTGATTGAACCCAGAATAGTCACGTTGAGCGACTACTCGACGAACGAGGCAGTCTTTTCTGTAATATTGACATAATTATTCGGATATGTCCGAAAAATGCTGTATATATTCAATACATACGTAGTAGGTAAATAACTAGTAAACTGCATAAATTCTCCAAAACAACGTCAACCTCAAAGCGTACATTAAAGTACAATTTCAGCAGAGTGTCCACATTGGTATAGTAACAATAATCTAATAATAAGTCCGGCGAGCAATATGCGGACATTGTGAGGAAGCATCGTCGGCGTGCTTTGCTCCCTTGGACACCCACGTTGTGGTGCTCAAAGTTTATAATAAAGGTGGATATTATTTGGAAAAAATAAGTTTTAATGCAGTGATTTTCTCAGTAGCAGCCACGGAGTCTGGATTGTGCCCGGTTGATGGCAATAGGCTCGCCCCTTATTACATGGGACTTGAACATAACTGGCGAAATGTGGGTGTAATTGTCGCCTAATCCTTCGGGGATTACTCGTGCAAGGCGTGATGCCCACATTCTCTTTGTTTTTTTCTTTCTCTATTTTATGCGTTTTGCTCATAAGCTCGTTTCACTTTGAATGTATGCTGTGAATAACTGTGTGGCTTACACATTATATATTTGTTGGTCCCAAGTAAGAATTTAATAATATTATCCAGGGTTGCGGAACTGTTCGAAAGAGATACCGCGGCCCTGGAACACAAAGGGCAAAGGAAGGAACTTGCATGGGTTTTAGTCAGTAAAAGTCTGACACTGCCTCCTGCTCAGCCCAGAGCGGGAGGGGTTATTTGATGATTTCCAATCGGTAAAAAAAAGGGTGAAACGTATTGTGCCAGTTGCAAAAAAAACATACAAAAATGCTACTGAATATTGTATTTTCGATTTATAAGACGTTCATACTTACGTAAAGTTTACACCGCGCGCTCTGACTAACGCCTCAGATCTTCCCACCAACCAACAATCGAAATACCCACACCTTCGTTTGCCATCTAACATTGACTTAATAGAGGCGAACATTCGCTACACACACACGCTGCACCCCCACAATCTCCATTGTCAAGTTTGAGCACCAGTGTCTGTTATAATTAGCTTAAGGCTCACCGGGAGGAACCTGGCCTTATATAAACGTTGTGTAGACTGTTCACAATCTGGTTAGTCTGTTCCTTTTATTTATTTACCTATACCCTGTATTGTTGTTTGTAATTTTTTGTGGGGGAGTTGAGATGAAGAAGAGAACTTGTTCTGGTTCTTGCAATGCTGTGGGAAAACTTTCAATGCCATTTTCTTGATTCGTCTTTAATTCACTCTTCTTCTCAGCGTGCCGATGACAAATTTTCATTGAAATTATATTTATTTCATTAAATTTGGCCCAAAATTCAGTTACGCGAACTTCTCTCGCTGATGCAGTGATAAGATCGTCAAGTGCGCAGATGTCAGGGCATGCAGCGCAAGATGGAAGGTGGGCCATTGTCTGTGGAGACACACCGCGTACACATTTAAGATGTCAGCCGTCCATGAATTCCCTTCTGTAGAGTACTAATCAATGCTGCTGATGCAGTGCTGGTTTCCACTATGTGGACTCAGTGTCATTTTTAGTGGTTTTAACTTTTATGCCAGTCACCAGTAACCATCAGGCCAGCAGTAAGTCACTGCTTTAGGAAACAAACAGGTTTTTTTTTAAAGAACATGGTTCTCTACAGAAATGAAGAGAACTGCTGGCTGTGGTTAACGTAACATAAAATCACGCCTGTAATTCCGAAGGGTTAAGAATAGGTGTACCTAATAGTACTTACAACCATTTTTCGCCACTAACGTTTAAGCCCCACGTAATTGGGGCCGAGCCTACTGCCATTAACCGGGCACTAATCTAAATTCCTGATGGAAAAAACCTAATAACTCTTTGGCCGACCCGGGAATCAAACCCAGGACCTCATGCTCAACAGTCAGCGGTTGCGACTACTACACCAACGAGTTTAAAAAAATTCTACCGCTGACTACAATAGAATGCTGGCCAAGCTTTTATCATACCTAAAACATGGACACGCGACTAGAAAATAATCCGGGTCCATATTGGCTCATCTAAAGTTCTTTACCTGAAATTGTTCTTCCTAATGATTTGTAATCCGAATGATCACTCTTCCTAAAATTTTTCATCCTAAAGTTTTCATTCATACTATTTATAGTGCTACCGGCGATGTTCATAACACTCATGTTTCCGAAAACTGTAATTAATAATATCATTAATGTAAATTTATTTAAACGCCTACTGTTTTTTATCATAACGCTTTTATCCCTAAACATAATTACCATATTTTCACCCATACTCAGAAACAAACATTTACCAAGTGTAATAAAAAATATATGTGGGTAGAAGATGATATTTATAGTTTTAATTTGAGGGTATGATTATTGTTTGCGATAGTCGTTGAGCGGATCCAGCAACTGGGTCTCGAGGTGGCGCTGCACAAGTCTGAGGCCAAGTGTTTTCATGGGCCTCGGAATGCGCCACCGCCGGGATCCTTACTGACGGCAAGAGGGGTTTCCATCGGCGTCGAGTCGACGTTGAAGTACCTAGGACTCGTCCTTGACAGCCAATGGAACTTCGTGGAGCACTTCCGACGTTTGGCCCCAAAACTGAAACGGGCCGGGGCTTCCTTCAAGCGGCTCCTGCCCAACCTGGGGGGTCCAAACGCCTCCTGCCAGAGGCTCTACGCGGGTATCGTGCGGTCTATGGCCCTTTACGGGGCCCCGGTGTGGGTGCGTTCCTTGAGGCTGTGAGCCGCCCACTATCTGAACGTGCCCCAAAAGGTGATAGCCGTAAGACTAGTCCGTGGTTACCGCACGGCCTCCCGCGAGGCGGCGAGCCTCCTTGCTGGATTGCCGCCATGGGATCTAGAGGCAATAATCCTCGCGCACGCGTGCGGAGGCTCTACGCCGGGGGGAAACTCCGCCATTTTATTTTTGGTTATTGTTGTTAGATACTTATTACTATAACTATACCTGAGATAATTATGCCTAAAAAAACAACTGTTTAGAATTATTAAAGGTCGTTACACTGATTTTTGTCTTAAATGAATGAAATTCAGGTCAGAGTGACGTCTTGGGGGCACTATGAAAAAAATACTTGGAAAAATTTCGCGACCAATTTCGAGGTAGCGCTCGCCAGCCGCTGCCGCGGCACCACTCGCTTCGCTCGCTCGGCTCGCGCGTATTTGGTCACAGTTCTAACCTAACCTAACCTGTGGATATCTTTGCAGGTACTCTCCGCTATAAATAAAATAAAAGAAGACGCTTTAATTAATAAAAACATATTATAATACTGATCATTATGAATAAAAAGAAATCTAAACAAAAAAGATATGACTTTGAATAATAGTGTAAAAGATGGTTATGTTGAGAAAATATAGGAAACAAATAAAAGTATAATAGATGTTTATTGCAACTGACATTATGAAGTTGAATGCTTCGGAATTATGAACATTAGAGACAGAGTAGTTAGGAATTGTGATTGATATGATGAAAAATGTTAGGAAAAATATTTTCGGATTTCCAATTATCGGAGTTGAAAATTTAGGTGAAGCTTCGCGCACCCAAATAATCCACCTCGCTTGTTACTGGCCAGGGGGCCTAAAATGGAAGCTTTATCAGAATCATAATATGAATCACGTTAAAAATTTAAAATTCTTAAAATGGTCTTTATGTTTATGAACACAAAGTCCATTTTAAGAGTTTTAAATTTTTAACGTGATTCGTATTATGATTCTGATAAAGCGGCGATTTTAGACCCCCAGTAATTGCAACAAAGATTACAGTATTTTTTTAATACAAAGGTCCTAGTACTTTTTATAAAACTAATATGAGCTCAATTCCTATTTTAAAAACACAAAAGTTCAGCCATTATATCGATGCCTTAGTTCACAATTGCACTAACTACAAAATTATCAATTTTCACTTTTTTGTGCCAAACACACTAAATTTCATGCTCTTTCACTTGCGCGTATCGTAATACCGTTATTCCGTCTCTTTCTACAAAAAACAGCTCACAGTTGTATTAAATAAGTTCCATTAATATTCCATGAATGTTGTACTAAACTAATGACCTTTATTTTTTTAATTCCAATCCCGATACACTTTAACTGATTTTAAGTTCCTCAACTGCAGAACATTTCAAAACACAAGCGTATTATATACATTTACAATATCTGCTCACGCATCGCGGTTTTCAATCGATCGGTATTGGATTTCCTGTAACAAGTATATTAAGTACGTTTATTTGAACTTGAACGGGTTTGGCAATTTTTGAAGTGCACAAATGTATTATGGGGGGTTGTATGTTTATTTAGACATTTTGAAAAGGTTACGTATATACTAATATTACAACATTGAGATATGATGGAGTTAAAGGACTAGTCTTATGAATAGATGCATATTTGTTTTGTTATTTTGCTTTGTTTTTCTACTGTTTTTGTCTAAACTTTAAAAAACTTTAAAGCTCTCTCCTGAAAATTGTCAATTTTAAAGTTAGTGCAATTGTGAACTCAGGCATCGATAATTAATTACTAAACAATTACGAGAAACGAAATTAAATACAGTACCTTCATATATGAATACTGACCCATCCTCTGGTCTTTCCCTAACTTTGGCACGTCCATAAAAGTTAACCAATTTGCATTTAATGCTGGGAGAGATCTTAGATAAAATCGATAATAGGCTTATTAATTAAGAGGACACAGGACCAGTAATTATATTTCTTAACCTGGAAGGATATGGGGGAGGCCTTTGCCCAGCAGTGGGACATTCAAGGCTATTGAAAAAAAATACCTTACCTACTCCCCGCGTAGCATGACCACCGTAGAAACGCGTTTTATCGACGAAGAATCAAAAAAATGACAGATTGTGGAAAGATGTCTATCGTCGCAAGCAAAACATCGCCATGTTAGAAATGTATGAAATTAATGACAATTCAAGTCAAGTTGTCTAGAAAGAGCTTTGTCGATTCTTGGTAGAATAGAGATAGTATTGCCATGCTAGGGGTAACCACATGTTGCGGGACTGTTCGAAAGAGATACCGCGGCCCTGGAACACAAAGGGCAAAGGAAGGGACATGGATGGGTTTTAGTCAGTAAAAGTCTGACACTCCCTCCTGCTCAGCCCAGAGCGGGAGGGGTTATTTGATGATTTCCCATCGGTAAAAAAAAAAAAAAAAAAAGGGGTAACCACATACGAAAAAAGTAGGTTAGACTACCACTATATACTCGTACAGTATAATCAAATGCGTACATTCAAATTGTCTATCTTATTGTTGTTGGTATGTTATTGTTATCTCGCCATCCCAGCACGGCGAGCTGTGCTGTGGTGGCTGCTGCCGGTGCTGGAAGCCTCAAACGCAAATACCATAACCTCATTGGTATTGGAGGTATATGTTTGAGCCGTTTGGGGTTGAAACACTTCAGCCTTAGGGTCCGAGTGCCCACCTTGTTTTTTGCCGAGCGGTTGGTCAACTCATCCGGTAGGCTGGCCTATTTTTTGGTCAAATAATCAGCATTGCCATACAACGTTGCAACGCTGCCAGCCTTCTGGGCACTATTACTGTTGTAAGCGATGTGGACGATTTTTTTAACGCCCTTTAATGCTTTTCTTCTTTTCTTTAAGTACCTACATATTTTTATTATTATTTTAAGTTTGGTTACATATATAGCACAAAATAATCGTTACTTCATCAAACTTGCTAACGATCATTAAAAATTACAGCGTTTTGTTGAAATCTCTTCAAACATAATCATTAAGTAAATTAACGCTCTAATTAAAAATAGATCATCTTTTCCAATAAACTTAAGACTTTTAACGAATACTCACACCAACTTTGAACAAGATTTAACTTTTAAACATTTAACTAACCGTAGGTATTAGTAATTCAATATGGCTGATTTTGAGCCTCGTGTCTGGGTCCTTCGTACCAAAAACTTTGTGAAAGTTCTAGCTTTATCAAGAATGGGGCAAATTGCATCAAAAAGTTTTGCTGACTCTAGCAAATTGGATCAAAAGGAGTTAGAAAAACTAAAATTCTGATCTGAGATCACTATTTTTATAGTACGTAGGATTTTCTTTATTTTTGCTTTGATTGAACGAAAAACTCAATATGTACAAGTACTAAGATCGCCAGAACTATGTCATTTTATAAAGGGTGAAACTTTTTCTGTGGAAGTACCTTACTATAGGTATGAACAATTGTATATTATGAAAAGTCGGTCGTGGTGGCTTTGGAAGGTATCAGATAACAAATTGTGCTAAATAGCTGCTAAGTTACGTCATAATATAAAGCGTGATTTTCTGATATTACACTAAGGGTAGTATGATGATTCACCTCCTCACCTGCCAGACACTTTGTGTGGTGCAAAATCCCCGCCAGACACCTATAAAGGATTTTAAATTAAAGGGTGTAACAAAACCTTTAACGAAGCCGAAAGACACTTGTTCTCTCCTTCATAACGATCATTTTTTTGTTCTAGACCATACCTTCTAGTTACGGAGATATTGGGAGTCAAAGTTCCAACATTTTGACAAGTTTTTTTTTAATACCAATTTTTAATGAAACATTTTTACTTTAAATACCTCCACGACCTCCGTACTATTCAATCCATCCATCAACACAATATTTTGAGTGCGTTACATTGAGTCCTACATTAAAACATGATTTTTCACACAAAAAAAAAGTCGTTTCCCAACAATAATATTTGCGTAAAGTTACTTAGTTAGTATGTACAGAATGCTTGGTTGACGGCTTCGTGAAGGGTCCTGTTACACCCTGTATTAGTGAAGTTACGTTTTTTTAATACATCTGAATTTTATATTTTATGTTACTGTGTGTTACTTGAGGAACTATTTACAAGTGGTTTCCCAAGCCGCCAGACTGTATTAATGGCTCCTACCCACTGCCAGCCATAGTTGAAGGTCACCTGTAGGTGGGAGAGAAAGGTAAGGGAAATTATATACGTCATCAAAATTTGCTGGCGGTTGGGAAACTAGTTGGGCTTCAAATAGTTGCCCAAGTCAAGACACTTTGCCCGACCTGGGAATCAAACCCGGGACTTCATGCTCAGCAGTCACACTTGCGACCACAAGACCAAAAGTATACCTACATTGTCTTGTTTGTTTATTTTCTTTTTTTAAACGTACCCCATGAAGTCATGATTTTATACAAATTAGCCGTTTTACAGAAAAACAAATCGTCTTAAAGCCTTCAATTAGAAGGAAGTAGGTACTTAGATGAAATATATTCGTCTATTTATTTTTAAAGCACAGTTAGCGACCCGGAAAATTTAGGAATTCCTTTTCATAAGCGAGTTCGAGCGATGGAGACATTGTACTTTGCATAAAGATCTTGTTGGTTGTTCTCAAATTAATATTTTAAAAAGCTTTGAAATTAAACTTGGATATATTGGTTAGCTTATTTTTTATAACTGCTAGAATAATGTTTATTCAGGAAAGCGTTAGTGATTGTCAAACTATTTTAATATAAAAAATAATAATACCAGCCTATTACTGTCCCACTGCTGGGCAAAGGCCTCTTATCAATAGAGAAGGCCCGAGCATTGATCACCACGCTTGCTCAAGACTGGTTGGCGATTTCAGACTTTTATAAATCCAGGTTTCCTCACTATGTTTTCCTTCACCGATGTCTGTGATGTCCAAGATAAACTTAGAAACTATTTTAGTGAATTTAATTTAGTTTGAACATTTAAATGAACGGCGTGCCAGCAGCCAGATAAACCTGAAAGTTTTTCATTGTGTGACTAACACCTAAACCCAACTACAAAACAGGCCAAGTTTTTTAAAATAAATAAACTACTAAGATAGATTTAAGCTAAACTGCCAGTGTACTGACTAAGAACACCAAGGTCTTATTCGTGTTTTGAAGCTGTTAGTAAACAATAATATTATAGTTAAAAATTAACTAAAAAACTGTCCTTTTTTGCACCAACTAGTCATAAGTCATAAGTAATTTATTCGGAACAATATACATTGTGTAGAATTAAAAAAAAAATATATATATATATATGTATATATATAACAGTACCATTCAAACAAACAACATGTCAAAGATCATAAAAATAACAATTTCAAAACGATAATAATGTGCAATAAAATATATAAAAAAAAAAACGAATTGTGGTAAAAAGATTAATAATATGTCATCTAATTTTCTGCGAATAATAAATAATTAAAATAGAACGTCAAATATACATAAAAAGAAGATAAAAACAAATTGTTATAAAAAGGCCGTAATAATGTGTCATCTAATTGTAAAATAAAATGTCAAAGATAAAATTTATAATTATACTAGAGATAATAAGTCATTCAAAAATCTATAAGTAATACAATAATAAAACAAAAAACATAGTAAAAAGATAAGTATAAAAAATTAAAAATAATAACAGTCAACATATCATTTAAAATTATTTTTAATCTAGAACAATAATATTACAGTTGTCTCTTATCATCTAGGTACTCGTCGACGCTGTAATAGCCCTTCCTCAATAAATATGTCTTCAATTTATTTTTAAATATGTTTTTTAAATTCTGAGGGAAGCTTGTTGTACAAAAACACTGATTGGTACCTAGGACTGTGATGAACCACGTTTATTTTCGGTTGGATTGTATTCGGCAAGTCTTTCCTACGTGAATTAACTCTAACTTGTCGCTGGTCATCAGTTTCAATTTTGTGCAAGTTCTTAACAAAACTGGTTAGCAGCACCAGGATATAAAGGCATGGCACTGTCAAAATATCTAATAACTGCAGTACATACTAAGCATAATCAGCCTATAATGTTCCCACTGCTGGAACACTCGGCCTCCGCTCTTTGAGAGGGAATGGGCTACAATCCACCATGTGGGCCCAGTGCGGGTTGGTAGATGTCACATGTCTTCGAATTTTTTGGTTCTAGGACATGCCGGTTTCCCCACGATTTTTTACTTCACCGTTTTGAGAGCAGTGGTAATGACATAAATTACACAAAGTAAAGCGGCTGCCTGCGGGTTCGAATCCACGATTTACTGTTCGTAAGTCGGGGCCGCCACCACTGGGCCACCGCTGCTCTACCTAAAATTATTAAAAAAAATTATTAAATTATATAAAAGTGCTCATAAGTATGTCTACTACTGCAGGTCCTGTGTACGCAGCATTCTCCAACAACATAATAAAATATAAATTTTACTTACAAGTAACTGAAATGATACGAATTATGGTGATATATGCATATGCATTATGAATGTGTAAAAAAAATATTGAAACATTTTCATGTACATTTTCGTTCTAGTTGCGCAGCTGCAAATGTATTGAATTGACAGAAATGATTAGCATTGCCCTTTACAGTAATATAATTTGAAATATTTCTCGCGTCTTTCTTAGCAAACCCTTTTAATTGATACTGGTCCGCCATCTTTGGGAATCCGCCATATTAACCGTGCATTGTCATCCAAATTAAACGTGCATGCAAAATTTCAGCTCAGTTGGTTGGGGATAACTGAAAATTCAGTTGCAAGCTTTGACGGAAACAAACATACATACTATACAGGGTGTAACAAGACCCTTCACGAAGCCGTCAACCAGGCATTATGTAACTTTACGCAAAAATTATTGCTGGGAAACGACTTTTATTTGGGGTGAAAAATCACGTTTTACGGTAGGACTCAATGTAATGGACGCAAAAACTTGATGATATAGTGCTGATGGATGGATTGAATAGTACGGGGGCCATGGAGCTGTTGAAAGTACAACAGCTTCATGGCACACATTAAAAATATGTATTAAAAAAAAAAAAAACTTGTGAAAAACTTGGAACTTTGACCCCTAATATCCCGTGAATATGTATTATAAATACCCGTGTAGGTGTATTAGAACAACATCTGCAAGAGATAGAACAAGAGAAGCTTGCCAAATACGTAGAGATCGCAAATGTGCCTAATCAAAACAATGAAGATGTTAGACTGTAGTGGATAACATTGCACTTAAGCTAAATCAGCCTAAAGAACAGATCAAAAGTGCACGTAGACTCCATGGATGGAAAGAACAGCCAGAAATTCATATTCAGCGTGGTAGGTGTACGTGTCCTTTTGAAATTGATCATTTCCTATGGAGAAGAACCGGTAAGAAAATCCATGGCAAAAATATCCACCGTGCTAAGAATCTTTTTAAAAATATAAAAATACGTTTCTGTATACCAGTAATTAAATAAATTGGCAGTTGACCGAATTTGGCAAACTGATTGAATATTTTTTTACAGAGTTTTCCTTGTATGGAAAAAGTTAATTTTCTTTGAAATATATTAGGTTGAAAAACTAACGGTCGCTTGCCAGAAGCGTTCGCTGCTCCCGATCTATCTTTCAAGTTATTACCTTGAGTCTAGAACTCTAGACTGATATTGACGAATCCACGACTAGCCATTGTGTACAGTCACCAGCATGAATATGTATTAGACGAAACTACTTTTAGTAGTAATTTTCTCCAGTATCTCGAGGAAATCGTGACTATAAATAATACCCATGCCCATTCGGGCAGATCTTCACGTAATGCTGCGCTTGCCTTGGTTGGTCCGTGAAAGGGTGACCACCGAGTTTCCTCGGTGCTTCGGAAAGACATTAAACCGTTTGTCCCGGCTGTCATTTGTAGAGTCTTTGATTGTCGTTACAAGTAGTCAGTGGCCCGAAAGTCTGACAACTGGTCTTACCAAGGGATATCGTATTACCCAGTATTATCTTGGTTGTGGAAGACAGATAGATATAGGTGAAATCGCGGGGCATAGCCAGTTATGAAAACAGTTGAATCTGTCAAAGTTGCCGCTAAGCTGAAGTGGGATTGGACTGGCCACGTCTGCTGCATGCCGAATGAGCTGTGTGCCAAAATAACCACTTTCTGGAGCCCTGACACAGCCAGAAGGCGTCGCAGCAGGCCTCGTAGAAGATGGCGGTACGAGCTGAACAAGACCAGCAACCAGTGGTCCACATTAGCCTTGGATCAAAACAACTGGAAGTCATTGGGAGAGGCCTTTGCCCAGCTATGGGATGAAGCAGGCTAACAGTATCAAAGGAAAGAAATTGCTTGAAGGAAATTGCTTTTGATTTTATGTGGTTACACACTAATGCTCGTACACATAAGCTGTCACTTACGGGATATCTTTCGTGATTCTTTTATTTTGAGCTCCCGATATTTCGACGCTGTTGCAAGCGCCATCATCGCAGGTTGACCAGAGAATGCGGGTGGATGGAAAATAAATTATTAAGAGCAGACAAATCTGTCTACCCTCTTTCTTTGTCTTTTGCTACGCGCACTACTGGAACTCATCACTAAGTCACAGCAAAACATACTTACAGGTTATCACAAGGTTTTTTGGAGTCCTTATTACGATGCCGGCTGCTACTTTTGACCATACTCAAAACTGGATTCCACGTACTGGACAATTTGAAGCCATCCTCTCGATTGAAATTTTTATGTTAATGCTCGTAACTGTACTAAGCTAGTAGTTATTTCTTACGTGAGAGCTGGCAATGACTTTGACCTGTGAAAATCACGTTCTTGAAAGCGAAGCCACATACTGCATTTATTTGCTGTATTGAGATATCAGCGGAAATTCTCTGAGAGAAAGGTTTTAGGAGATATCTATTGCATTTTGAGAAAAACCCTACACTATATTAGTACATGACTGTGTATTAATGACCAACTTCTCAATTTCGACTAAAACTTAAAACATTATTACTCTACTTCCAATTGTGTTTAACAAAAGTACGACTTTTAACATACAAAATATTTTATTTCACATATATGTTAAAAAGAGGTAAATTTTGTGAGTTTGTGAGGTTGTAGGGAATAATCTCTGGATCCACAGAACCGATTTTGAAAATTCTTTCACTAATAGGAAGCTACATTATCCCCGAGTGCCATAGGCTATATTTACGACGTGCCTGTGGGATAATTTCCGACCAAAACGCGAGCGAAGCCGCGGGCAATAGCTTGTAAACAAATAAAGACAAAAGTGTCCTTTGAAATGACCACTTGACTTTACTAAACCCTTTTGGAAAGACATTTTTTGTGTTACAAATGGTCGTATCCTATTCAAACAGACTTCGTGTTATTACAAATTTAAACGTCTTTCCTTTAGATAGAGTGTCAATGTTTTCATTGAAGAAACCTTGAGAATATTCTTATGATTATAAGGCTGTCCAGGAAATGTGCTATCTGTGTTACGACCTACGCAGGGCTTTGATATGCTGGAAAAATGGTTAACTTACCGTTGGCTTGGTATTTGAAAGGTAAGTAAATGAGGGTCTTAGTCTAAGCATAAAGCATAATCAGCCTGTAATGTTCCCATTGCTGGGACAGTGGGCGGTAACACACCACGCGGGCCCAGTGCAGCTTGGTAGATGTCACATGTGTTTGAATTAAGGGGACTTATAATACAAATACAAAAGCCAAATATAACTTAAAGCTATATATATAGCTTAGTCACAATACAAATGGAGATAAAAGATACATAATTCCCTAGCATTGCAAAATAATAGATCTCCAAGTTTTTCTTTATTAGGAGTTAGTGAGACTACCTCGTTGGTTTGAGCATGAGGTCCTTGGTTCGATTCCTGGGTCGAGCTAAGTATTATTCTTATATTAACTTCACAAAACTTCGTGAAGAAACCAGCATGCCTGAGAGATATATTTCTCGACGGCATGTAAAGCCAAGTCAGAGGCCTATGGGTGGCATAACAACTCTGACACCAGGTTAGGCACTACCCACACGATAAAGAAGAATACCCAATACCATTGAAACAGTCCCATTGTCGAAAAGGAAAACAAACAAGTTAATCTTAGTTAATATATCAATTAATAAGCGCTGGTGTGGATGTTCGCGATTCGTACAACTTCAACAAGCGATGTGGCGGCATACGGACTTACATTAATGACATTAACTTTCTCTAGGGGTGGGATGAGGTGGTTGATTTTACGATAGATATGTTTTCGCACGATGTAATTCTACTTCTATAAACTTACTACGTTGTGTGAAACACTTGGACTGTTATACTTAATTATCAAACGTACGTAGTTATAAATTGCTCACATATTACTATCTTCCGGATTATAACTATATATCACGGCTTTCTATCTTACCGCGACGTATACAAATCTTACAAAAAAATATGGCGTCGACATTTTTTTAATCGATAAAGTAAATAGTTTTATTTCTAAGGGCGCCTTCAAATTAGAGCCGTGAGGAAGCGCTGCATCCTCATGCCTCTAATTTGAAGGCGCCCTTACTTTCTTCGAGATGTTCACGGTGTTTTGTATCTGGTTGTGATTAAAATTTGACTGATTATTCTAAATAGTGATGAACTACTCCTAAATAAACTTGATAAATAAAATAAATACTAATAATAATAACTAAATATACTTGGGTGTAACAATAGGCCAAAGGGACTTCAAATCACCTATTATATGACCCTATGTCATTTACTAAATATGGTAGGAGACAATGAAACATATCGTAAACCTCTATTGGAAACAAAGGCATATTAAAAAAAAATGTTAAATATGCAATCAATCGTATGCAATCATGTTTGAAACATTTTTTTCTAAGTAAATAGTAATAGCTGTAGGAACAATGTTTGTTTAATTTACCAAATGCAAAACTAAAAATAAATGCTTTAGACATCCGCCGATGATTTGGATGATTTTAAAATGTTTACGATTCAATATAAAAGTGTTATTTTAAACATATGCAATGTTTCATTTATTGAAAGATTTCGACTTTTCATTTGTTTGGATAGTAGACGGTAAAATAAAGATTTTCAGTAAACATTTTTTTTTGTTGCAAATGATCGATTCGAGGATTGAGATTCAAGCGAATCGTGTTATTGCCAAAAGTATTATTGAAATTTCTGGTCTCGGTGGTAACAATTATGTTAGAAACATATTTTTTGTAAATAAATCACTAAGTTTAAACTAAATGGATTTACAACCCTTTACTTTGTTAAATAGGTATGCATTGAAATATAACAAAAGAAAAATAAATCAGCTCTTCAGTACATTTTCACGAGTTAATGCGATCATATTGTAGGGAACAGATGATTTTTTATTCGCGATTTCGAGGTTGGTCCCTTATTGAAAGTTGTTCATAATGATGAGTACAATGACCCCTTAAAAGATTTCGTGTATGAATAGATACACCTTATATATATCTTTATTTATATTCTTCTTAAGAGATTTCGTGTATGAATAGATAGACCCTATATAATTAATGCATCGACATTTCATCGACAATTTGTCCCGTCACTACCGGCGAGCCCTCTTTGAAAATTCGATTAACGTGGTGTACACTTACATTATTGTCGGCCCAGTGTCCCGTTGGACTAAGCCACACGTGGACAGCCGTTAAAATTTACCCTGTGAGTGAATAAATTCATCATGAATTTGTAAGCCGAATTTCGAAAATAAATGGTGAGTTTTTTTTATAGACACTTTTTTTAGTTCTGATCTTAGATACAGCTTTATTTTCCGAATTGTTATTAAAATTTAAATTATTTTTTGCTTAAATTTGGTGTGCAGAATTATAGTTATTCTAATTACTCAATATTTGTGAACAATGAAGGACTAACATCTGGTTCTAACAGTCTAAACACAGGATATAAATGAGTGAATGAACACCACGGATTTGTGCATGACCTTGACATGTACCATCAAATTGGCAGGCTTCATTACCGTAACAACTGGAATTAGATAATAGAAATAAATGGGATTAGCTACCAACTTATCGGCTATTCTGTCTATGTCAAGTATTTAATACATTGACCACAATTATACTTACATGGGACAAGAACTATATATCTATACTAAACTATACTAATATTTTATGGAGGTAAAAGTAAGTTTGTATGTAGGGGGTAATCGCTGGATCTACTGAACCGATTTAAAAAATTCTTTCACTAATAGGAAGCTACATTATCTCCGAGTGACATATTTACAACGTGCCCGTGGGATAATTTTCAACCAAAACGCGAGCGAGGCCGTGGGCAATAGCTAGTACTAAGTATTATAATGCGATGAAGTTTGTAAGTTTAGATGTAGCGGCCAATCTTCGGAATTACTGATCCGATTCCGAAAATTCTGTCATCAATAAGAAGCTACATTGCTGCATTGTTCCCGAGTGTCATCTATACAAATAAATTAAATTGAAGTGTCTCCTAGTCATTTCTAAATAACAGCTTTTTACTAATTACATAATATGAGAGTATGTACGGTACATAAAACAAAAAAAATACACATGTTTTGTGTGTCTGTTTGTTTGCTTATTGCTAATGTCCGAAAACGGGCAGATAGCTGATGTTATAAGGAGTAACTTAAGCTAGTTTTAATTAAGAAAAGGATTAGGATTGCGTGCAAAAACTAATTCTTGAAAATGTTAATAAAATCCGATTCAAATCGGGACGTATTTATTATATTTTTATTTTATAAAATGCGGATGGAGGTCGCGGGGCACAACTAGTACGATATCATATTTAAAACGTTTCCGTGGGATAATAACTTCCGATCATAACGCGAGCGAAGCTAGTAACAAATAATTTAACAAGTGACGTGAAGTTATAGTTATATTTGTCATAAACTTTATGTAAATGTAAATAAGAATAGAGGTTACTGTGCTGCAAAATAAGAGGTGTATTTTCAATGAAAGGACAAGTAAGTAGTAAGTACGGATTATCTTTGACTGTAAGCCTTACCGACGGTCAAAGACATTGAAAGATTCTTACGGTGATTGGAGGTAATCTACTTGCTATAACCGACTGGTTACTGTTGGTTCCAGTTAAACGTGTCGAAGTGCTTTGACGCGTCACTGAGATATGGACCTCAGTTTTTCTTTAGCATTTCTTTTTTCTCTCATCTTCTGGCTAGCCTTTTCCCAACTATGTTAGGGTCGGCTTCCAGTCTAACCGGATGCATCTGAAAACCAGTATTTTACTTGCAGCGACTGTGTATCTGAGCATTTCTTTCTTCTCTATAGTATCAATTTCCTGGCCAAATAATAACCACCACACGGGTCGAACTTCAAGGTTAAGCTTTGCTTGCCAAGGTCGATCCGTGAATAGCTGACCATCCATTACATACCGAGTTCCCTACGAGCTTCGGAAAGCAGATTCGTAGATCTTTGACAGACGTTACGAGTAGGCATCCAGTCAAACCCAGGGGATCCCTCTGCAGATAGTTCAACCTTACACTTCAAGCTAGCATCAACATCCTTCTCCATACCCTTATCCCAATTTATTTGGGATCAGCCCAACATATCTTCTTCTTCCGTACCAGTACTCGTCATCTCATCAGACACCTCCTTTCTTGCCATATCATTCTTTAAGCTATCGTCATTCATAACCACACCACTACCACACCACCACCCACTACCACTACTATCACTGTATTACAAACAATCTTGAGATGTATTTGGTGCTTTAATTTTAATTTTGTGTGTGTGACTTGGCTATTGCATTAGGTTATAGACCTATAATGATAGTTTAAGGCATTTAAGTAACTAAATAAATTAATAATAATAAATAATCTAGAAAAAGACTTCGGTTTCTCTGTATCGGCGTGAACTGTAAGCCGTAGCAATGCCACGGCGTAAGGTTGTTCTCTAGAAAGGTCAGGTGCGTTGTACTTGAAACTGGCGCGCATGTATGATCCGGTGTATGAACCTGGATGATGGAAAAAAGTGTACTGTGATGTGATACCCACAGATGTGTTTGTAATTTGCTATTTGACTACAGTAGACACTACGTACAGTGCCTTGTTCCCGATGGGAAGCCAGCAGGAATCGGCTTCTTAGGTGCTTTTGGATCCTTAAATACTATTTTTACCCGACAACGGCGAAGCCAAAAGAAAAAGTTATGATTTTAGCAGTCTATGTATGTATGTTTGTATTTACGTATGTTCCTCCGTAGCGCCTAAGCTATTCATCCGATTTTGATGAATAAGGTGTCAATCGATTCGTTATTATAGCCCGGGTAACATGGGCTACAAATCGAAAACACACTCCGATTTTAATTAGAGCGTGATTTTTCACTAGTTGGGTTTTTCGTGGTGGTATAACACACAAATTCTTGTTAAAAGAGTATGTAAGGATCGTAGCAGGTGGCGTTGTATAATTCCTGCCTATCCGTGCAGTAAAAAGAAGTGAGTTTAATGTATGCTTATGGTCTGGCAAAAAATAGCCATGGCCATTCAGGTCAAGACAGAGTAATAGGTAGAAGAAATACATCCATTCACATGTTTTATTTTATCCCGCGGTTTCATCCATTTCCTCGCTCCTAAGAGTCGTAATAGAGTGATGTTAAATAAAAAAAAACTGTTTATTTCCACATGCATTCACAAAATTACTACATAAACAAAAATAACGCTCAATATTTTTGAGGCAAGATTATGTGCGCTATCGATTAAGACTTAGGTTACGCACTCATTGAACTTTGTCTGGTACTGGACCCACACGTATGTCCCAGAGTTTTCAACAGTGAAATAGGTTTTTTAAATGTTTTTTTTATTTATCGAGGTTTTTCGTTTTTTTTTTTAATGTTAAATAGCCTTTAGCCTTCCTCCAGAATTGGACTATTGTATGCAAAAAGTTCTTTCAAATCCAACTGTTAGTTCCGTAGTTAATGCGCGTTCAGGCAAACAACTCAACTATTCGATTTATTAGCCTAGTTAAATTGGCTGTCATTCGTAGATCTTTGACAGTCGTTACAGGTAGTCAGTAGCCCGAAAGTCTGACAACCAGTCTTACCAAGGGGTATCCTATTACCCAGTACTAACTGGGATGTGGAGATCAGATAGGCAGTCGCTCCATGTAAAATACTGGTATTCAGCTGCATCCGGTTAGACTGGAAGCTGACCCCAACATAGTTGGAAAAAAGGCTAGGCAGATGATGCCTGACTAGTCATGAAATCTTTGAACAATTTCTTCATCTTTCTCTCACAACGGTAAAGCACAACATCGTGAGGAAACGGGCATGTCCTAGAACCAAACATTCGAAGACATGACTGTGACATTGACCAACCTGCACTGCGCTGGCTTCCTGGTGGATCATATCCCACTCCCTGTCTAGAGAGGAAGCTTGTGTCTCAGCAGTGGGACCATTACAGGCATGCATTATGGCATGGTATTCAGCTGCATGTGGTTACATGGGAAGCCGACCCCACCACAGTTAAAAAGGGCAAGGGAGATGATGAGATTCATTTTAGCGTTACTGTCAAAATAACAATGATGTTTCATTTCGTAACAATAAGGTTGCTTTTAGGTTGGCTCTATCGGAAGTCAAAGGCTTTTATCATGACATATTATAGTAACAAGCAGAGTGCAAATACGAACTACGCAACGCATATTCCTAATGCAATGAATCCCTTAACCGCTTCGATGGAAAGAGAATCTAATAGAATTTGTTGCGCAGTTACTCGACTTAAAAGCGTAGCCTTGAAATTATTCATTCAAGTTATTAAGTAACTTTGACTCGCAGTCATGTACTTTAATTACCAGATAACTCATGTGCCTAGCCTTTTCCCAACTAAGTTGGGGTCGGCTGCTAGTCTAACCGGATGCAGCAGAATACTAATATTTTTCATGGAACGGCTGCCCATCTGATCTCTATTGGTGGCTGGCATTATACGGTGTTCCATACATTTATGCACACGCGTAACTCAATAAAATGCATGGAACAATTGTTTTTTTCGCGATTTCTGGGTTCGTCCTATTATAAAACCTTATATTCAGGATGAAAATAATTGCAGTTATCCATCCATCACCTTCGGCGGCTTTCCTCTTTTAGTTTTTGTTTTTATTTGTGTTCGTAGCTCAAAAACTCGCCCGACAAAACTGACATCTATCAATTGACTCCACGACGTCCATTTACTTGTGGTACAAGACACATAGTTTCTTAAAAACTACCACAGTTTATTTCATTAGCGTATCTACCTACGTTCGAACTAAGCGCACACATTTTCATAGAATTTATTTTTTCAGTGAGTGCATACTGTCCAAATACGTTTGAATCTGTACCGTTATTTCTTTATATTTCTTACGAATATATGCTAATTTCATAATACTCGAAAGCGGTGAAATATTCAAGCGAGCTTTGAATTGTTGAATACCGTGAGGCGACGGTGTGGGACAATGCTGGCTCTTATTAGATTACTTTATTTTATACCTGTTTACCTACATTTTTTCGTTGACATTTTACCAACGCTTACCTTTATTTGGCGATATTCTAAATGGGTAAAT
Source organism: Eugnorisma glareosa (assembly GCA_947578425.1). Classification (NCBI taxonomy): domain Eukaryota; kingdom Metazoa; phylum Arthropoda; class Insecta; order Lepidoptera; family Noctuidae; genus Eugnorisma; species Eugnorisma glareosa. The sequence continues at coordinate 7,055,383 of OX387960.1, read as the reverse complement.
ATTTAATAGGTACCTAAATAACGATTAGATTAGAAACTAACACATGTAAAATATTCGACACTGCAACAAACACCGGAAAGTGGTACCTATTTGAATTATTAACTGAGTCGGTGGTCTAGTGGTCGCAAGCGTTACGGCTGAGTGTTCCTGGGATGGATTCCCAGGGCAGGTAAAGTCAAAAGGAAAACGAAGCCATCCGGAACGGAACACTTCGTTGTCCGTCTGTCAAGACCCTGTTCTCAAGAACGCGTGGTGGTATCAAGTTGAAATTAATATCTATCAAACAATTAAGTCTACGGGCCTCTGGAGTTTAGTCAGCGCAATAAAAATAATTTGGCAATATATTTCGCTTAATATTGCTCATTCGCAAGCAAAATAAAACCTACTAACTTGACAACCCGAATGGCGCAGCGGTAGTGAGGCTGCCTTTCGTTCTTAGGGTCCCGGGTTCGATGATGTACGAGATGATGATCGCCAAGATGTTTTAATGTATAATAAGTATGTATTTACAAACAAAAAGTATCTATGTAGTATTATCAACTATCTGGTGTCCACGACACAAGCCTCGTTGCTTAGTGTGGCACCTAGATGGCGCTGTGTGTAATGTCCAGCGATATATTTATTTATTTATTAACTACTTTCATGATTCTAAGGGATTTGATTGACCTAGAATCATGAAATTTGTTTAGACACTCGCACTTGTTCAGTTTGTATAAGATTTAACGTAATTTTCACTGCCGCTTAATTGTTCGTTGGTCTAGTGGTCGCAAGCGCGATTGCTGAGCATGAGGTCCAGGATTTCATTCCCAGGTTGGGCAAAGTGAAGAAGAGAATTGCTCAGTAACAACAGTCTAGATTTGTGATTTGTGGAAAATTTCAACTGTCTACCTATAACGGATCATAACGAATATAGACGGACGGACGGACGGACATCAGAGGCTTAGTAATACAAACGGAACCCCAAAAAGATGCTGGTGGAATATACTTATAACCGCCTGCTTTTTTAGAAGTGGATTAAAAAAAATGTTGTTCTGTTACAGAAGTGACATCTTCATCGAGGGTTCTATTTTTTCATTCGGACGTACGAAACCCTGAAAACCCTCAGATTGATCAACCAGATCGTTTATTTAGCCCTGTGCCCCTTACCGTTAGCCTTATCGTGCAGATATACTTTACCTCAATTTAAGTAATTGTACCTATTCACGACTATTCCCTATAGACAATTTATGTAACCCTTGTGGTATTATGCATTCATACTTTCACTAGCTTTAGCGCAACGCGGGTTTGCCCGCAAGAAGTACGAAAATGATCCGTAAGGTATACCGGAATAAAAACTATTTCGTGTCATAAAACATACGATGGTTTACTTTTGTGCATAATTTTATAGAATTTTGTTCAGCCGTTCAGACACGCATGGAGACAGAACAGAATAATTATTTATTTAGTCAGCCTGTAATGGTCCCACTGCTGAGTGAGACACAGGCCTCCTCTCTAGACAGGGAGTGGGATATGATCCACCAGGAAGCCAGCGCAGTGCAGGTTGGTCAATGTCACAGTCATGTCTTCGAATGTTTGGTTCTAGGACATGCCCGTTTCCTCACGATGTTGTGCTTTACCGTTGTGAGAGAAAGATGAAGAAATTGTTCAAAGATTTCATGACTAGTCAGGCATCATCTGCCTAGCCTTTTCCCAACTATGTTAGGGTCGGCTTCCAGTCTAACCGGATGCGCGTGCTTTCAGAGGCACGCAGGAAATTTGTATGTAATGGGTCGTCACCCATCTACGGACCAACCTAGGCAAGAGCTGCTTAACCTGAAGTTCGACCTGAGCGGCTGGTATTATTTAGACACGTATTCCATTTCTTCATTTAGTCTCTAAAATTTCTTTCGATGTTTCTATGATAAGTATTTTAGCTGAAAATTATGTTGCGTCGTGTTTTCGAGGGTACTTATGAACAGACAGGCAGAGAGAGAGAGACATTTCGTGATATTAGTAAGAAAGATAAATTAATCAAAACTCATATAAACAGCATGTTTACGTCACATCATCGTCTTTTTTACCACCAAGAGCTTATTTATTTTGTTATAAATATGGATAACATTCCAGGGTTTTCGATTTGCGTCATTATAATGAACATAATAACCATAGGTAGGTATAATATGATAAAACCTAATAATTTTTGTTAAATACTAACTAGCCTTCAAATGTTATATTAATTAATGTCCATGGTGACTGAGGTTAACCCAATTGCTAACGTCCCTTTGCGCCAGTCGCCAAGGCAACCCTTATTATTAACTAGGTGAAAAGTAGACCAATGCAAAATTTCAATTAAAAATGTCAACGACAATACTCGTGTAAAGAAAACGATAAAACACCGAAATCAGTAGGTCATACAGAGGTTCTTGACAAAGTGACATTCGGGTACGTACTCATCCTTGGTACATGTGTGAAAACAATTATGTAAAAAGAAAGCAGCTTAATAATGCTGTGACGCATTTTTTTTTCGTATTCTTCTCAGCAAACCTTTTTAATTGATACCCAAATCATGAGCGTACAAAAAAAAAATAGTCCGCCATCTTCGTCATCATCTTTGGGAGTTCGCCATATTGGATTTTGAACGTCATTGAGCTAACCATGCATTGGCATCATTGTCAAACTAAACGTGAGTGCAAAATTTCAGCTCAATCGGTGGGCTAACTGTTTCAAAATTCAGTTGCAAGATTTGACCTAAACAAACAATCATTGAACTAATATAAAAAACGCTTGTAATAAAAATGTATTGGCATAAGCTAACGTCAATTCTGTAAACGTCCTTGTTGAACTACGAAATGCTCGGTTGTCATTTGTCAAAACATTTTCGTCCTCTTGAGCATCACCGCTGTCGGGTTTGCGTTATGTTATGACGCAAAACCGGACATTGTCTAAACGGACAAAACACGTAATTTGTAATACAAAACCCACTTGAGTACTCTCCCTTCAAACAAATAACCTCCATTTGGATTCACGCCCAGCATTGATTTATATATTTGAATGATAAATCATTGAATATTTATTACTATGGTTGCCCGCACGAGATGTTACTATAACGAATCGCGTAAACTACGAAATAGAGGTTAAATATAGACATTATTTAGATTTTGATACGTCATGTAGTTGGCTCATCGTTTAGTTGGTTGGAGTTGTGATTGTGCGTTAGTTGTACGATTGCTAGGAGTAGGACAACTTATAAGAATCAGCATTGCCATCCAGCCACAGTATTCTCCTTGATAGTGATGCGTACGAATTTTTGACGTCCTTTAATTCTATTCTGCTTTCATACATGTACATATTTTTATTATTATTTTAGGTCTGTTCACAGTTTGTAAACTATATAAAATAAAATAAAATATATAATATAAAATTACTCATAGGGTTCGTCAAAAAGTTTTATGAGTGTTTGGTGTTCTACAAATGACTAAACTTTAAAAGGTGGCCATTGCCAGTAGAAAAATAGTACCAAAGTACTTACTATTACGTGCTTTGGAACTATTTATAAAAACTGATAATTTATTAGGCAAATAAAATAAACAAGTCTCAGAATCGAAGCTGAATGAAAATTATTTTAAAAATGGAGTTTTCGAGGAGAACGTGTAATGAAAATAACTTCAGATATGCTTAGTTAGTAAAAAATTGAAATAAAACACTGTCAAAAACAATTCCGCAAATTACAAAGTAACGCTGTTACGTCTCAACACATTTCGCCTCATTAAAGACTATTCTCTGAATTTTATACGAAAAGATACATACAATTTAGGTTTATAACGTAATCCTAACGTTGTTGCTAGAACAAAAGAACTACAAAGACTATGCCAACGTCCAGCTGTTTTGCCTAAAATTGTTGCCAAGGATGTAAAGAAATTGTACTGGAAATTCTAAACATAAACGGGTGTAAAATAGCAACCGGAGGGAATTGACACGTGACAATCGAATTCAAAGTGTTTCTTGTTTCCACGACGACTTTTAACAGGATTGATATAAATAAACTCTTCAATCAATCCAATACTTTTGACTTTACCTTCATCAGAATCGCTAATAAAAAAATTGTTTTGTCTAAGGCTCTTCGTCAGCATTTGAAACTATTTGGTATCAGAAAAGTTATGATGTTATGCTTTTCGTCTCTATGGCAGCTGCAATTAAAAAATACAGGCAACATAAATCTCTAATGCGAAACAAAATAGAACTATTTTTATATGCTATTGTAAATCACTGGTTACCTTTCTTAAATATGTACATAGATGCTAATCACCATCACTAAACGAGCAGAGAGCTATTTGTTTCTACTGATTACATGATTAGCCGCCACAAGCATAAAGCGTAGCCCACAGTTCTAACAATGCATGTTGCACGACTAATCACCAGGAATTCTGGCAACAGTTCAGACTCAAGGATGACCAATTTACTAGTAAAGATAATTCACCTAAACTCAGAACCAATTCAGGTACGGTAAACAGCTAAGTCTTGTTTATGTCAGTGGCAAATGAGTAAGCGAGTCACTTCTTGGTAACGACTTAGGTATGAGCTAACACACCTAAGAGCTCATTTACAGAGACGCTGGGCGTCGCGCCGCGCTGCGCTTTGAGCGTTTTTTCCGTTTACGGAGAGGAGGCGCGTGCAGCTCCCGCATTATCGCACGCGCAAACACAAACATGAAAATGTTACAATATTGTTTACGGAGACGCGGGTATCGCTACTCTTTCACACACTGCTTCTTCGTGAACAAATTATTAAAGGAACTGGCTGGCCGCAACGCTGTGGCTGTGTCATCACCGTGCTCCGCCGCAAGCAACGCTTCAATTCAAGCAAATGCGCGTATAATCGCTTCTCCGTAAACACTCTCATACATCGCCATATAAATTGTTTATATGTATGCACTGTGTTTCCGTAAATGAGCCCTAAAACGCGCTTCTTGTGGCAGCGACTGCGGCGAAAAAAACTATAAAAATACTTAGAACGTGCTACTTGACAATACTATCTAATATTGTATGGGTAACTATAGAATTATTTATTTATTTCCTTAAAAAGTTCGACCTTCAAAAGTACCTTTTAATGGCCTCCCTTCCTTTAACTTCTACACTTCTGGGACGAGGTCCTTCTCAAAGAGCACAAGAAACTACAACTTTGATGCCACTTCTAGCTGTTTCCTATCTTGGTCTTTCGATCGCGTCCAACGATTTAAGTCGCCTTTGATCCAGACATTTGGCGATGCTCATTTGTTTATACTTTCAAAAGCGGATGGCCCCCGACTTGGCTCACGATAGATGTAATTTGTAGATTTAGATATCCACTTTACATGGTGATATAAAGCATATATATATATGTTACGGGTGGTAGTTAAATTAATGGTTATAGCTAGGTTGATAAATTAATATGTGATGGTGATTTTAGACGAAATGTTTAGAATTTGATAGGTTTTGTGATTGGTTAATTATTGTGATTAATTATGGCGCAGCATGAAAAACATGATATTCTAACGAGTAATGAGTTGAGGTATTTATCTTAGCTTTCATAAAATGTAGATAACTCGATTACCTAAGCACACTTTTACATAAGAAAAATATAGGAAAACCAAGAGATTTTTAAAAATTTCCAACAAATTTCCGACTTTAAATCTTTCGTAACTTTTCTAAAATACCAAACATACGAAACAGATCAAGATCCATTGCATTACGGCAGTTATATCAAAACCAACAAACATTCATTCACAAATCCAGTTTTATCTAAAAATAGCATTCTGATCACATCGAAACTTTACCCGCCATTTAGTTTGGTAGCATCCGTGAAGCGCTTTGCAGCGCTCGAAAGCGCACTGCACAACACTGTTTCAGTATAAACAAACTGTCAATAATTACTGTTGTGATTGAGTGAACGATTCATTGGTGATTTAATCGATTTATGCGAATTTCGAAATCGTTTTGGCAATCCGTGTTCTTGCGTTAAAAAGAAAAAGATTTAAAAAAGTTTAATTCGGTTTTTGAATATTGTTTTTTTTTGAGGATATTAGTATTGTTGCCAGAGTTAGTTAGTTAAATTATCTGTTATAAGACAATTTAAGATTTGAAATGTTTTACCTACCTAATAAAATAGCATAAGTTTTGCTTGCAACAAAGGAAATTTTGATACCTTTTTTTTTACACACAAATAATGAAACATTTGCATAAGTTAAAATAAACAAAAAGCATTTTTTGCTTTTTTTTAAAATCATAACCAACTTTTTATATTAGAAAAATGAAAAAATGCCTCAAAATATTTTCGCAATGAGTTTAAAAACTGAAAATTTATGAAAACACGAATGAGAGACAAAAATAATGGGTTAAAGTGAATGTGATCAAAGTGTGAACAATGAGCAAAATAAAAAGACGAAAAAAAGACAGCAAGGTTCGTGTTAGGTTCAACATTACAAATGTGGTAAGTAAAACTAATACCCTTTAGATAACGTTGCAACACTTAAATAACTGTTAAAATTCATTTACTATAATTTTAGGGTTCAAAATGTAAGGAACGGCAAATTTTTATATAGGTTTGGGTTCAGAATGACCTACTGAATAGGTACGTGGTACGTTTGTTCGTTGGTGACCCTTCCACCCAGCTGTCCATATGAATACCTTTGCCTACAAATTCAGGGAGTGTTACAAACGGCATTTATGAAGAAAATCACATGCACTTTTCGGGGATTATCGGACTAGTTTTGAACACAACAGAAGCCCTGAAGACTTTAGGGCACGCACACAATGTTGTAGTGCCAAGCCCCCTCTATACACTTTTTTACTTACACTAAAACCAATGAACTAAACATTATTACACAATTGGAATTTGGACTCTAGATGCTGGGCTGAGCGTGGAAAATCTAATAAGGCACTTTTATTTTAGGCAATAATGTAGATGTCGTTTGGGTAAAAACGGGAATATGCAGATGATAGATAGTAACATAAATATTTGCTCAGTTACTGAGTAAAATCTGTTGCTTTCTTTTTTATTATCTGCCTAGCTTTTTCCCAACTATATTGGGGTCGGCTTCCAGTCTAACCGGATGCAGCTGAATACCAGTATTTTGCATGGAGTCTGTCTGACCACTGAATCCAGTTAAGTACTGGGTATACGATAGTTATGATAACTTATACATAAAATAATATTTTCGCCGTAATCAGATCAGCAGTGCAAGTACGTAAGGCTCGATTCGATAAATCTGACATTTATTATCGATAAAATGAGTTTTTATCGACTCGAATCGATGTCGCAAGTACGTAACTACTATTTAAACGATCGATAACTAAACTCTACAATTTTAACGATTTTATCGAAAATTCAAGTACGAAACGACATTTTGACAGTTGAGATCGCCTATTTACGCTGTCGAGCTGGGTAATTTATCGACACCTTGTAAAAGTGCGATAATAATTAACATGGAATCAGGACAGCACCATCACAATGTGATGCGTATTCGGAGGCGACGTCTCAGAGACACGAACAATCCTCTGGAACTTCCAGAAGAAGATTATGTTCGTCTTTTTCGGGTGACTCGAGAAGTGGCAGTCATTTTAGTAGAAGGGATAGAGATGTACAGAGGACACGATCCACTGGACGCTCTGTCCATAATGTGGTATCGTGGTTTTACTATAGGTGCCTACTTCATTCGAGATCTAGACAAAACATACCTAACCTAAAATTGTTTTTTTTTTTATCATGCACTACAATTTTTACTCTATTATACTACTATTAAAGTTCTTAGGAACCTTTTAAAAATTACTCGCCCTTTCTAATACCTAGATTTTCTAGTCCAAATACACATTTATTATATACTAAAACTTCATGAATTAGGTTTTGACAGCCGTACGGTTTTAAGCAGTTGGGAGCTACCAAAGTTGCATTGGGCAGGAGTACAATCTTGCCCTTGGCCAAAAAATTGTGAGCAAGGTTGTGCGAGAAGTGTCGAGGGCAATAGTTCGCCACCTCTTCCACACCTACGTGAAGTTCCCAGGTGCAGCTGAAAAAAGACCCATCGTAGAAGAATTCCAGCACACTAGATTGCCTTGTTTGTGTCGATTGCACCCATGTTTCAATAATTGAATTATTGTTATATTGTAAACACGACCCACTGACCGTATTTTATTATTTTATGTATTTTTACCAAAATAAATGGATATTTTGGTAAATGCTGATAGTTTCTCTAAAATAAACCCTTATACATTGTTTACAATGCCAAACATCTATGAAAAGCAAGGATTTTCTAAATATCACGGACATTAGTCGATTTAGTCGTGCCACAGAACTATGTTTTGTCTTTGGACGTCCTCAGTGTTGCCATTTGACAAGCGACTCGATTCGGCCCACGATAAATCTTATCGTCGCGTGTTACGTACTTCCAAATTCGTTAACAAGATCGATAAAAATGCAAACCTTAGCGATCTCGATGTCTTATCGATGCAAAGTACGTACTTGCACTGCAGTAAGCTTTACCTCAAATTCTCTTAAATGGATTGTACTTACCTACTAACTTTATACAGATGTTATTGAGATGGTTTCCCTAACTAAGTAAACAAAATAGCAAGGTTAGATGTTTACCAAGATTATAGACTTGCTTTTGCCCGCGACTTTACCCGCGTGGAGATCGAAAATTATCACAGGAGAGCGTAACACCGGAATAAGAAGAATCTAATCTACGCTATGTCCTAACTGAAGTCGTGATCTACCAATGTGCTGATTTTCACCTAAATTCAATCGGCCTTGGTTTATAAAGATAGGTTTTACGAGATTGTAGGGAAAGTTACTATCATAACATAACGTCACGCCAGTAATCCCTGAATGGGTAAGCAGAGATGGACCTAATACTACACCCACAATTCCCCAATATGTACAAGACCCATGTAAAAGGAGGCGAGCCTTTTGCCACTAACCAGGCACAAATACAGACTCCGTGTCTGCTACTGAGATATTCGTAATGGAAAACCCTAATAACACTTTGCCAGACCCGGGAGTCGAACCTAGCACCTCATGCTCAACAATCGCGCTTGCGACTATTAGACCAAGAGGCAGTCGGAAAATTAATAAAAATACTAGATATTCCAGAATTCTTTTAATGAATTCTTCTCACTCCCATTCAGTCATTCACTCAATCTCCTTCAACATTTCGAGTTATTTCTTACTCTTCTTCCGAATACCGTTGGTTACGTTAAATTAAATAAATCGTATAAAAACAAACACTTGTGTTGCTAGTGCAATAAATTGTTCAGTGGAACACTGTTGATGACTATTAACTTTATTATTGTAGCGTTAAAATGTGTTTTACAGTGCAGTCGTGGTTTTGTAACGGTTGTGGGTACTTGCTGTATCATTTTAGTGTGTAATTTTGAAAGAAAAAGAAAATTGTAAATTCTGAAGTGTTCATATCTATGTGAGCGTAGGAACAGTGACATAAGGCCCTGACATACCGTCCTCCAGGAAAGCAGTAGGAAAACCAGTACTTTACAGACTGCCGAATTTCCGACCTCGTCGTCCAGGTCTTTCGCGACGCCTCCGTTCAATCCCCCCGACCCTTGCCAGAGCCAGCCCACGATGCTGAGCCGGTAGGTTTAAATCAGCCCCTAAATAATCTTGATCAGATCCAGCCTGTCCCTCTGCTGTCCTCCCCAGCGACGCCCTAAGCCGAGGCGCGTACCCCACAGGGGGTGCCCTTAGCGAGTGGTCGCTTTGTGTTTAAGTATTTTAACCCCCTTGCTGGAGGCCTTAGATTCTAAGGCATCCACAGGATTTGCCCGGTAAAGCAGTAGCCAGCCTCAGAGGCTGAACAGCGAGATGCCATATCCAAAAAAACAAAAAAAGTGTCTTAAGGTGAAAGCGCCAGGGTGGCCCTTGAATTTAAAATTTAGTACTGTTTTTTTTTGCAATTTGCGGGTCAGTGCCAGGCTGTATGTTGAGGAAAATATGATTCGCGACCATAAAACGTTTGTATTTACAGAATTAAGAACTATTTATTGAATGTCAATTTCATGATGTAGTCATTCATCATGTAGACATCGCACTAGCGCGAGCAAATTGTTGCAAACAATGTCAGACAATTGTCGTAATTTAAGTACTTCAAGCGTAATAGCTATCTCTTTCTGTATCAATACGTTCTGTATTATCTATCGCAGTAGTAACAACGCAACGATATTTGAACGCCGCTCAGTATGAACGTAGCGTATCTTTCTTTATAATATCACTGATTCAATGGGGTTAAATGAACTTAGAAGGTTGTATTGATGGTTTTAATCAATAAAACTCAGGAAAGTTATTAGGGTTGCGAATTATATCTTAATCAACATAAAGCCTGACCTGGAAATTGAAAAAAAGTAAGAAAATTTGACGAACGCGAGCTACCCTGACAACTCCTCTATAAAATGGAAGAAATTGTTCAAAGATTTCATGACTAGCAAGATACCTGCAGTAAAGTTGTGAAGTGAGTACAGGTTTGGTTTAAAGAATAAAACTAGCAGAGCATAATCAGTAACGTTTCCACTGAAGGAACAAAAATCTACCTCTCACAAAACTCGGTTTTGTGAGAGGTAGATTTTTGTTCCTTCTATCCACCACATGGACCCAGTGCGCGTGGGTAGACCTACCAGTTTCTTCCGTTTTCTGTGTAATGTTCTCTATCTATTTTGTTTTGAGCAGTTTTCCCGAAATTAGAACAAAAGATCGCTTTTTTCATGTTTATTATTTTAGTTTTCTAGTTATGTTCATAGTTATTTCTTGTTTTAAACGCTGGTCTACGTTTAACCCATTATTACCCGTTGAGCTTTGTTTTTGAATTCCTCGTTAGTGCCTTTCTTAGAAACAGTCTCAGGAACGTTTTCAGCGGTTTAATTTGCCTGTCTATCTACTAGTTTATATATGTCTAGTTCTAGTTACCATAACGATTCTTTACGACTATGATGCGTCATTTTTATTTTCCCGAACATCAAACATCATCTTTATAGTCACGGATCAGTATCACAAATAATATCCCATATGAATCATATAATATTGAAGCTGGTTTATTGATATTTTTATCCAAAACAACAGAGGCAATTATATAGCTCATCGTTCTATTTATCGGAAAGCCTTGAACCACATTTATTATATTTTGGTAATCCTAAGACGACCCACTGACCAATTCTTGGAAGAAATAAATATACGAGTCAGAGTTCATACTTTTAGGTTCAATAACTAACTCCCTCTAATTTATCGCACTACAATTTAATCGGGACCCGATTTCTAACACTCCGCTGTATGTCTGTCTGTCTTTCCGTCGGTCACAGCTTGGGGCTATCTCTTTTGCAGGTAGAAATTTGAAATTTCCACAGAGTGTGTATTACTATCAATGGCCGCTTTGGCAGTAAAATAGAGTTAAAAAATTAAAGGGTTTCCCAATTAAAGAAACCTGTTTTTTTTCGGCGTTCCTTGCTCGATATTAATAATGGCAATACATGCAAAAAAAAAATCGATCGCGCGGAGCCCTTCGTGAGGTTATCCGGCTCACACTTGGCCAGTTTTTCGTATCAACGATACATCTATTATACAGTTTGGGCCCAGTCGGTGGCCACGGTTATTGCGTCGTTAGAAACGTTTGATCAAATACTCAGTGCCTATAACAGATAACTAATCGCTATATCTTATCAATGATATTTTGATTGGGTTCCAAGCAGGGACTGATATCGATATCCGAAATATATCGATATTTTCAGGAAAATACCAATACCAGAATCGATAACTGGGGTAAATATCGATATTTTGTATCAGTTATTTGAGTACCGATATAAAAATATCGATAATTATATCGATACTCAGTACTGATATCAGGCTGCAACGCGAAGTTGCGAGATCACCCGTCACGAGGGCGGGCGGCGGCGCGCGATCTCGGCGCGAAACAGAACGGCAACAGTGCAATGCATCAAACGCAACGTTCGTACGCCCGACGCCGTGGACGCCGTGGTGCTGAGCTTTGAAAATATATTTTTCAGTGTTTTAGCTGTATTGACGTAGGGTATACGTTACTGTAGTTGACGCGATGGGGCGTAAAAAGCAAAATAATGTTTATAGGCACTTTAATGTAGACAAAACCAATTTGAAATCGAAATGAAGTTATTTACTTTATTAATGCCATGTCAGGTTTTATAGTGCTGAACATACGCGCGGTTTCAGTCACGCGACTTTTCATAGACTGTACTCATCGTGGACGCGCACGTTCGGTGCGAAACAAAAAACTAACTAAACTAAAACGAAGCGATTTTACTCGATTTAGATGAGGTTAATTACTTTACATTACATTGCTACTTCCTTATCTACCTTTATACCGACATAAGCTAAATAGGTACTTATAATATTCGCAGACTAGACTTTAGACACGAACAAGGACATGGTGAACACGAACATCGAACACTTTGTTCGCATGGGCGTTCCGTAACGAACAAAGCGGGAGGAGTAATTTGATCGTATCCCATCCTAAAAAAACCGCGGAAATGATGCGAAATTTGCGTTCGGTTGATCCCGTGCTGCGTCGTTATTACTTAACCTTTACTTATTTAATTAATATTTAAGATATTTAAAGATTCCCTCTATCATTGTACACTTCACTCACATTTTCATTATGTTATTTAATCATTTGTATGCCCAAGTGGCTGATCATGGAATGATTTTTTTAGCATATAATTATGTAATGAACACCTGCATGTAACCCATGTATCACAAATAAACCATTTGATTTGATTAGATTTAGAAACCAGATTTCTGGAAGTTACCATCGATAGAAAAAATACCAAAATAATCTATAAAAATAAACCCTCAGTTCTAACGGCAAAAATACTTCATAGAAGGTAATTAGTTTTTTAATAAGGCTAAACTGTATAACATATCTGAAATTACAAACACAACACACATTGAAATTTTCAAAATGTGTATTTTTTATGAATAGCGCGGCGGCGCGTGGCTGCGCGGCGTATCAGTTTGCTTTCGCTTTTTTTGAATATAGAATAGCCATAAATAAAATAATCTTATAACCTCATGATATTGATTAAAATAACTACATAAACCTAATAATAGTATAATATTGAATATGATTATATTTGTATGTCGGGGTGTAGGGATTTACTCCGCTTCTACATCATTTGGGCAGACGATAGGTTTCGTGCTATGGAAACACACTTAGCGATACATTGTTTCTAGCAAAACTAACGAATTACTTGATTGAGATCACAACTTAGCAAAATAACACGGGGCACAAATGAATCGGGTACAGTTCCAAGATGTCTAAACTCGGCCGCGATCAGACACTGACTGACCGCCGTCATGGCTCAGAGTTTACCATCTGGGCTCTGTGACAAGTGACGCTGTGGTGTGGATAGACTTGTAAGTAGATCACGTGATGTCACCACCGCGTACTTGGGATTCATTTTAAGCCCGTACCAATGACCGTCTCCAACACGGCCATCCTACTTGCACACTTCCTCGTGTGATGGTTACCCTGCAAACAAAACAGTCCACGACAGAAATTTGTTCCACTCGGTAACTCCTGACCAAACTCTACATACATCAGGTCGGTTAAGATAAAGAACTCTACTGTTTAATTTGAACCAAATCCTACTCTTTGATTAAATAAACATGGTTAAATTGGGAATAATTGAAAATACAACAATGTCTACCCTGGGCCATGTACCATAGTTGTTCGAATCAATCTTTAAAACTCTACTGCAACTAAAAACTGCCAAGCTTACAGAAACCTTCGAGTAAAACCTCTAACACCACGGCTCTCCGGCCGACCAGCAATCGCATTGCTCTCACACATCCATCGCAAGGATCAAAACTCGCGCATCAATCAAATGGATCGCCCGTGTGCATCAACCACTGATTACACAATATGGTCTTTCCAGACCCCTACCAGCAATCGCATTGCTCTCACACACTACGGCTATGAATGCTTTACTCGACCTTCTACCACAACTTAAGCTTGCTCATAATTATCAAAATCCTTATCAACATCGACTGGTACGTGACCCACTGGCATCTTCCTAGCCTACCGTGTGCATACAAGTAGGCACACTTCAGATCTAACAAACAATTAGGTCAATTAAAATGCTAGAGCAACCAAGTACCTCTTCGTCCATTTAATCATTACACAAAGCAGGAATCTCATTCGAGGCCTATGGGCAACACTTGCCCTCCAATAAACCTCCGTTTATTTTACTATGTTCCTCAAGAACACCGAGTCCCACATGACTCTATGGTCTCTACCAGACCCGACCTCCGCCAGAGTTAAACGCACACCGCGTACCCACGGACTTACTCGAGTTTCCTCAAGCGAGACAAATCTCCGGACTACGACTACGTATTATCTACTGGTACGGTCGACTATCCGTACCAAGGTTCCACACTATTTCTTAACTCTAAATACTCTACTTCAAACGGTACTTGGCCCTCAGGCATACTCCTTAACCTATCATGTGCATAGCACTTTTAATTCAAAGCTTTCGTTTATAACACTATCACCGTCCAAAATCTCAATCACTATAAATTTACAACCAATACTCTCTTTTATTAAGGAACTGACCGACTGGAAATATGGCCCGGCGCGGCGCATCGCACTTGAAGTACACTAGTGAGCCACCGCTAGCTTGCTGTCGCCACCCAACGCCTGCAGCAGCCGGCACAGGCAATGGCTTCCCGGCGCCGGTCCCCCTCGTACGACAATCTGCTTGGCCGCGTCTCGGCCCGTCGCAAACGTGATACTTAATTGGGGTAGCGATGAAAACCTCCTACGCCTCTGGCTCCCGGCGCCAGCGCGCACATCCTTGGCCTGTCACCACTCAGTTTAATGAGGGTAGCCATAGAAGTTTCAACGCACTTGAATCTAGCATTGAACAATGCCCTAAACCGGTCCCATGTCACACCTGGATAGCCCACAGTAGTGATGGGCGTTGAATGCACGAACCAGTTAATTCGACGGTTAAAGTACTATAAACGAGTCGACGGTTCAACGTCGATCAATCAACTGAATTCGTAGACGAAAAGACGGGTGAATTTAGACTGCACAACGATGTTCATAGCGTTTGGCAACGCGGATTTGTTGAAATAGCAAAGTCGGACAAACAAATTTGAACTATAAATATAGTCACATTAAGTTGATATTAATTGTATGGGCCAAATAGTCGTGTTGTCGACGGTCGAACGAACCGTCGAACGGTGCGAGAAAAACGGTTTCACGTGGTTTTGACGTTTGTTGTGCTAAACTTTATTTTATTTCACTCTTATTGATTGACGCGCAAGGTCAGAGTTCAAGCACATGGTAAATCATTTAAATGTTTGCGACTGTAATTTTTAACTTAAAAGTAACGCAGCAATTA
Organism: Eugnorisma glareosa; assembly: GCA_947578425.1. NCBI lineage: Eukaryota > Metazoa > Arthropoda > Insecta > Lepidoptera > Noctuidae > Eugnorisma > Eugnorisma glareosa. The sequence continues at coordinate 7,039,994 of OX387960.1, read as the reverse complement.
AATTAGTCCAGCTACGTCGAGCCGTCGACATCGTCGCGAGACCAACAGGTCAGCCCAGTCCAGTCGTCGACGACGTAACCCAGTTAATCGACCAGTCGATGAACGAAAATGAACGGTATAGTTTCGTTTACGATAAATACGTCGACGACCCATCTCTAGGCCACGGCCATGTAGATGCGTAACCCTTCAACGCCTTGCTTAGTGTCAAAATAAACTGGATTCCTTCCACTGCACTCACAACAAGAAACAAGTCAGCGATGTTGCGCCACGAGCGCGCAACAGACTCCGTTTCATCGCCTATCCACTTGCGACCGTTATCTGAGGAATGCCTACGATTAATTTTAGTTGACTTATTATGAAGTAAGAACCAAAAATTCTCCTCAGTGAATTACGAATCCACTACTACGTAACTTAAAAATGTGAACTTCAACTATTGCAGATACTTCAATGAAAATAGCGTCAGAGATAGGTCTACCTTCAAAAACAATAACACAAAATGATTTAGGTCGACAAATTAACTAGTTTAGGAAACATGATGAAAATTGTAAATTGCAAACGAAACGTTTTCGAGGGATGGGCCCACCAACGACCAGAGGTGGCATAGTCCGCTTACGCCAGATAGACGCCCGACAACAAAGTTACAGAAACGGCAGCCACAGCCAATGTCACTTCAACCGTCCATCCGAGACAACAACCCTCAGTCAACCGCTAGTAAGTACTGAAAACGGCCGTTAACAAAATCATCCTCATTTATTGGCAGCTCATCTTATGTTTTGACGGTATAACGCGTGCAGAAAATCATTTTTTTCGATTGAGAATAGGACGTCCTTAATTAATAAACGAGACCTTCGGCCTTTCGGATTTTTAAGTTGTATGCCTAATAGCATCGACCGATTATTTTTTATTTTTTTGGTTGTCATTAGCGACACGTAATACAACGCCAGATTTCACGGTTTTTCTTTTAACGCCTACAATTTGAAATCCGTCATCACTAGGCTTAGGGTTACCTAACCGTAAACCGTAACCGTAGACGAAGTTTCAAAGAAGCACAATAACACACTAATACAACATATTAAAAATTATGAAATTCAAACAAACGAATCAGAACTTTAAAAACCAAACCAAAATGTACGCACCGGGACTTACAGCTTATTACGGCCGTTATTCCATGTGCGCACTATGTGGCTATGGTCGAAATAATTGAGCCTAGTTCAGTACCTAAGGCCCTACCGACTATAAACCTAGCCCTACAATAATTACATAGCACTGTAGTTATCCTAGCCGTACAGTTATTACCTATCTAGCACCCTAATTATCGTAACACCCTAGCCTACCATACAAACCATACCAAGCGTCAGCTACGTTGGTTTTACGTGAGGGAAGTCTGTTACAAGGAGACCTACGGTAACAGACGGAATTTTGGTAGGAATAGGGTTTGTGTGCGTCGTGCAGTATGCACAGGAAATGATTTTCTCACTGACGATCCCAAAGACTCATAGGACCGATGACGGCTAAAGGTGTCTTGGCGTCACAGTGAGAGGAGGTATAGAAGATAAATCACGCTCGACTCCGGCTTCAATTAACGGTCGATAAAATTATTTCGAGGTACCCACACACCAAAGAAATAAATGAACTCACCGATGTACCGCCGCTGTAGTTAACGAAATTCACTAATTGCTAGTAAACCTTACGTAAAAAATACTAAAAAAAAACTTACGATACAGCACTTTGCACAATAGCACACAACTAGGAACAACTCACGAGCCGGTAATCGATCACGATTATCGTGATTATAATCAACAGCGAAATAGATCACAGCCGAACCGAGTGACACACAACACAACACTAGCAACACTACACAGCACATACACACAACACACACACACTACACAGCACACAAACAGCACTAGCAGCAACACTTTTCGAGTATTTTTGTCTAATTGCACTCGGCTATTTCAAAAAGTAACCGTCACTGATTTTTATTGTCATTGTCTCCGCGTATGATTTAAGTAGCACGATTTCATTCCAATAAAAGGATAAGATTTACTCCGCTAGGCTTCTACATCATGTGGGCAGACGATAGGTTTCGTGCTATGAAAAGACACTAAGCGATACACTGTTTCTAGCAAAACTAACGAATTACTTGAGATTACAACTTAGCAAAATAACACGGGTCACAAATGAATCGGGTACAGTTCCAATAGGTCTAAACTCTGCCGCGATCAGACACTGACTGACCGTCGTCCTGGCTCAGAGTTTACCATCTGGGCTCTGTGACAAGTGACGCTGTGGTGTGGGTAGACTTGTAAGTAGATCACCACCGCGTACTTGTGATTCATTTTAAGCCCGTACTAAGGACCGTCTCCGACATGTATAACAAACTTGCAATCCAGTATACTACTCACTGGATGCTTGTTTTGTCCAATCTATTATGTTGCCGTGCCCTAACCGGGTTTCATGTTGGAACTTACTTACTATGTAACAATTAAATGTACACATGAATGCAATAAAGAGTTTGAGTTTTAGTTTTGTAGTTTTTGTACCTACAAAACTGTTTCTACATTCTTAAGATCTTCTTTTGGAAACAATATTTCGTGAATCCTACGAATCGCAAAACATTTTTGGCTACTTCACTCACTGTCGACCACTTCCAACGGCGAGTCCATTATCCATGGCTACTAAAGAGAGCGGGGTGGTTGAGCGTGAACACAAGCCGAACTGTGTTTGTGGGTATAGTATTCGTGTTCGCTTGGCTAATCTGCGTCCACGCGTACGAACGAAATCTTTCGTGTTCGATGTTTGTGTTCATCATGTTCCTTTCCGGTCGGTTACAAACGAAAAAATATACTTTAAAGATAAAAAATACAAACCAGCCTATCCGGCCATGTTGACGCACCAATCACTAGAAACCTAAATTCGCGTAGGTATCACACGCACGACCGTACCTAGACGGGCCAGGGGACGGATGGCGTGAATCGCAAATATGACCGCCGGATAAAAGTCATTTATTGGTAAAATATTGGTATTTTAGTATCGGTATCGATATTGGTATAGGCACATTAAAGTATATATATTAGTATACTGACATTGTCATTGGTTGAAGATCTGTCAATGTCATTTTTATAGTTCAAAATAGCTTGCCCTCATTGGTCGGATTGGGACTAAGCTATGGACACGCCATCTACAATCAGCTTTGACTTGCCTTCCCCATTATTCAATATGCTCTCGTTTAAACTATTCCTCGTTTAACCAACAATCCTCTAGAACGGTATATTATGCAAAGTTATGGAATTGGTGACGAATGTAAACTAAGTCAGACCATAGCCTACATATACAGCGTTTTGTGGCCCGTTCTCCAAAGTTTGGGAATAAATGAAAGCCACATAGAATTTTAACTATGTATCTCCGGCAAAGCTTCAGAAATCCCGATATATAATCTATTGGTAGTGGTTATTAATGTCTTCTTATCAGCTTGCCTACCATGACGTCTTAAAGCAGAAGTAATTCCAATGTGGGAAAAAGATGGCGCCACACGACCTACATAGCTCTGTCTCTTTCCCACACTGGAATTATTCCTGCTTTGAGACGTCATAGTAACCCTCAGGTAGGCTTTTTTTGTTAAAGTAGGTTTAATAATATCAGCCTATCAGCCGCACGGTTTTAGCCGCACTTGCCAAGGTCAGTTCGTGGATGGGTGACCATCCACTATAACGAGTTTCTTCTGTGTATCGGAAAGTTAAGCCGTTGGTCCCGGCTGTCATTTGTAGAGCTTTGACCGTCGTTAAAGGTAGTCAGTGGCTTGAAAGTCTGACAACCAATCTTACCAAGTATTACCCAGTACTAACTGGGTTGTGGAGGTCAGATGGGCAGTTGCCCCATGTATAATACTGGTATTCAGCTGCATCCGGTTAAAGTGAAACAATTGAAACTTGTATTCGTGAAACCTTCAATATCTGCTTGTTTTTGTTTAAAAAAACCTATTAATACTTTACCCCATTTGGGGAATGAACTCGGCACCCCCCCCCCCTAGCATAACTAGACAGTATACTAATGAACACAGCTAATTGTCCGAAACACCTTATGTTTATATCTACTTCGTGTCAACAGACTTGTGCTAACCCCCGTGGGACAATGCGATGGCGTGAATATATGGCGTCTCAACTATCAACATCGTTACTCGATAAAATCGGGGTGGTAGATTTATGTGACAATTTGTTGTTACTAATTGTGCGGTGAGACATTTATTTAGAAACTAGCTAATGCCCGGTATGAGTTCGATAATTGTCCCACGGGATCGTACTACTGGGATATAAAGTATCCTATATTTTAATCTAGATTATAAACTATATGTGTGCCACATTTCACTTAATTCCATTCAGTAGTTTTTGCGTGACAAACATCTGTCAAACCATCCTCACAAACTTTCGCATTTTTATTAGTATGAGTACGATAAGATCTACAATAGTGCATAGGGTATGATAATCCCACCACGATTTTTTAATGGTAGCCTGGAGGATTTTGTGACCGGTTGATGCCAGTATGGTCGCCTCATATTGCATGGGACTATTTACATTTCAATAATTTTTGACAGGTTTTCTATATCAATAGTCGCTGAGATGAGGTTGGGTACTATAAACTTTTTGATTCGCCAATAGGAAAGACCGTTTAAAGCCCATTGTAGATGGTGTGACCATAGCTAGGTCCCAATCTGACCAATGAAGTCAAACTCTTTTGAAAAATGAAATGACATTACCAGAATTTTAACCATTGTCGATGCCTTAAGGTACCAGTATTACCGGGGCTGCGGGACTGTTCGAAAGAGATACCGTGGCCTCGGAACAGAAAGGGCGATGAAGGAACCTGGAACATGGATGGGTTTTAGTCAGTAAAAGTCTGACACTCCCCCCTGCTCAGCCCAGAGCGGGAGGAGTTATTAGATGATTACCAACCAGAAAAAAAAAAAAGAAATGGTACCAGTATTACAGTCTGTGGGGCGTGTCACACAAAACACTTTAGCTAAAAAAAAAATACTTTACGAGTTTTTTTTTTATGCCATATTCCAGCTTTCTAGTTTTTAGCTAAGCTGCGGATAGACAGACGGACGGACATAGCGAAACTATAAGGGTTCTTTGTTGACTTGGTGAACCCTAACAATGTTTTACAACATTATTTCCTCGTAAACACAGGGCTTAATAAACGCTTACACCCCTGTGCTATATTCATCACACTTTATAACACGAGAACAGTGTCAAAACACGAATTAATAACTCGTAACCGTAAGGTACGAGTAACTAGCGACCCCATTAGGACACGCCCAAGTCTTAGCCCTGGCGGCCATCGTTGATGCATTTCCATTTTCATTTTCATCAAAGCACTTTATGCACAGTTATGTAAATATTTGTAAGTAGTTAGATATAGCAGTTGGAGGAATCTGTTAGTAAACAAGATGTACACGAACCCTTCCCGAAGCAGTCAATCAAACATTCTGCTCATGAAACTAAGTAACTAAACGCAAAAATTAATGCTGCCAAGAAAATCACGGTTCACGGTAGGCCTCAATGTAACGCATTCAAAACATTATGCCGATAGATGCATTGAATAATACAGGGATCGTGGAGGTGTCTAAAGTAAAGTAATAACATCAAAAACTTGTATTTTTTTTAAACTTGAGAAATAGTTTAAAAACCAATATCTCGGTAACCAGAAGGTTCTTAAATAATATGCTCCAGAACAAACAAAATACCGCAATGACGGGGAGAACAAGTGCCTTTTGGCTTCGTTAAACCAATAGGCAATATCAAATAAGCTAAAAAAATATTAACTGTGTATCTATGGGTGGCTAATATTTGTTTTGTAAACCATAGCATATTACTTATTATTATTGCATAGGACTTTTTCTGTAGCTGCCATGGAGTCTCGACTTGTATCCGGTTGATGGCAATAGACTCGCCCCCTATTACATGGGACTTCAATTTATGTGGGTGTGTAATTAGGCACACCTCTGCCTATTTATAATTTTCCCGGCCTAGCAATCGAGAACCCAGGATCTCACGCCACCACTAGACGAACTGAAAACAAAACTTAACATAATCATTCTCTTATCCGAATTCATTTGTGGTCGGCGCAGCATGTCTTCTTCTTCCACTTCTCTATTACTCGTCATCTGAGCAGTCACCTCCTTTCGTGCCATATCATCCTTCACACCGTCCATTCATCGTTTCTTTGGTATTCCTATACTCTTTTACCCATCCACATTCATACTCAAAACTTTCCTCATTACTTCGCATCTCATGATCATACCACGAAACCTCTCCAACATGATTATTGTTCTAAGAAGTCTTGTAGTCTTTATTCGAAAAGCAAAATGAGTTCGTGTTTTTCCCTCATTTAATTGATTTCTCATATTCGTTGGCAGCCGATGTTATTGGCAATTCCTAGTAAAAATTGAAAGCATCATTTCTGCGAAACATTTTGGTCTCTATGATTTGTTTACATTGTTTAACGTTATTTAAATGGCGTTGATATTAATGTGTGTTCTTTGTTTTTCCGTCTCTTTCCGTTGAAATATATTTTTATCACGATGTTGGTGCCATGGAGAAAGTTGTTCGGTTTAATGGACTATAAGACATCCTAAATTATATCTAGAGTAGGTCCATTTAATATTTATAAAAAAAAGCATGACTGCAACTTTCTAATACATGCTTTTTAGAGGGTTGGGAATCATTATTAAAACTTGAAAGAAGTCAGAAGGACTGCCACGTTGGTCTAGTGGTCGCAAGAGCGATTGCTGAGCGTGAGGTCTACGTTCGATTCCCAGGTCCGGCATGCAAAACTTCTATCTTTCCATCATAACAATATGTCAAACGAAACAAGCACTAGAAAACATTACTCTCCTTTTGACCAAAGTCGGGTAAATAAAGTCACTAAAAGAAATATTCAACTAGGAACACACCCAAAATACGCCTGTTTATACAATATTTGTATATCATTCGGCCTGTCCATCCACTATGTTGACATTGGTTGGTAAGTTCAAGTTACCAGCGGCTTTTAGTGAGCTTTGAACTTCCGAACAAGTTAGTTCAGTTAACTGTGTAACTATAAGCTGAGCTTTTGTTGATCAGTTTTCATTGACAAGTTTTTTGTATGAACTGAGTTTAGTGATGGTTTCAATGGGTTATCAAGATCAGTGTTCAAACTAACGATTGCTTTTTTGTATAAATTTTTATTGATAAATTATTTTTATCAATCTTCATTGTCTCAGCTGAACGTAGTGATGGGTCCATGTGCTGGTAAATAAAGTGATTGACAATGGAAGTACGGGTTCAGGAATGGACGTGCACACGCTGTCGAGTATGTATTTTTTACTGAATAAATAGTTTATATTTAATTATGAAAATGATTTTCTTTTGCTGTTCCGTTTATTTGTTTTGCTTCGCGCCTCTATTGTATTAGTTTTTTGCAATGATGGTAAATATAACCTCATTGGTTTTTTGCGTTAAAAGATTCCCTTAGACATTGTTTTTAGCATTCACTGTTTATAACTAAAGTTATACGGTAACTTACTTGTAATATCGGGAGCTCAAAATAATGAATAATCACGGAAGATATCCCGTAAGTGAAGGTAAAAGTAAAAATTCCTTTTTTTATCGTAATCTCTGATCGTAATAAGCCCTCTTATTACGATCAGAGATTTTTAATCATCAAAATCAAAATCAAAGCATTTATTTCAAGTAGGCCAGTTACAGGCACTTTTGAATTGTCGAAACAAAGATAACAATTAAATGTAGCTACAGTCTCAGTCACAAGGCATAAAAACTGTGAAAGTACTGTAGTTGCCCATTCCCTAGCGTAGATCTCTATGAAGAAGAACGGGCAAGAAACTCCATGGACACTCTTTTAAATCAGCATATTGTTACAAAACCTTGATTACATCATTTATGTTGAGATAGTACACTATGTGAGAACGATGTAGCAAGATGTGCACATTAAAAGTGTCCACAGTAAAAACAAAAAAGACTAAAAATAAGCCGTGGCAACTTAGAGATGACCAGTCACACTGACACCGCCCGTTCACGAACATGACGCATAGATCATCATTCAACTCAACCATTTTGAATGGAACTATATGATCCGACACACGCGCCACCATCAGCGAGACAATTGAGTGAGCATGACATACTCTCAACAGCCAGGGCACATTCAAGTCAAGAAAGGACGTAGGTTTCCAGTGAATGGTAGCTTTCTAGTACATAGTACTCACACAATATTAGCTTTATATAATACTAAAGAGATTGAATCTATACAATGCAAAGATAGTTGTACAATCTTCAGCAGCTCCAACAATACTATTTAATGTTATCAATTTGTGCGTCCAAGCCATTCATCCGTCTTGAAACCTGTACTACAGAGTGTGAATGACATGCAACCTATTACCATAAATTCTGCACATTATTCTAGACCCGAGGAAACAACTGTTCCATTCATTTTTCCTTTTGTATGGAACAGCTGTTTTTTCTTTCCTTTTAATAACCTTGTATGTAGTGAGGAAGACCTAAGAAACGAAGGATGTGTGAATGGCATTTGATGATATGGCTAGAAAGGAGGTGACTGCTGAGATGACGAGTAATAGAGAAGTATGGAAGAAGACATGCTGCGCCGGGATAAGGGCAACAGAATGATGTTGATGATGATGAACCTCGCCTTGGGAGCCTAGTATCCCTTAAACCGTATCGTTATCAATGCACTCAGATGTGTGCATACCTAGCTAGACTTATATAGATAATAGAACTAGCAGTGCGTTTACCAAGAACTTGACACTGTGTTCCTATGTGCGCCAATGTCAAACATTCAAGCGACTAATCCACTTTCACGGCTCGCCTGCTACATACTCTAGTGCGGCAAATACGCGGTAGTTCACCTAGTGTTTTACTATCTTTACTAAGCCAAAATAAATTGTTTGCGAGGGAGTTTTTTGGGATACAAGTGAGGGTAATTTTGGGGACTGTCTTATGTATGTGCAGGACTGCTGAGCATGAGGTCCTGGGTTCGATTCCCGGGTCGGGCAAAGTGTTATTGGGTTTTCCATCAGGAATTTCTCAGTAACAGCTACGGAGTCTGGATTTGCGCCCGGTTGGTGGCAATAGGTTCGCACCTATTGTGTGACTTTGGACTTAAACATTACTGGCGAAATGTGGGTGTACTATTAGATACGCCTCTACCTAACCCTTCGGGAATTACAGGCGTGATGGTATGTAATTTATCATGTGTAAAAAGTGCTTATTCTCAGGCCAACCATACACTTTTACATTGTCAGCCTCAAAAATTGCAGCAACTTACAGGGCTATAAAGCCCAGTTGGTCTGATAAAACGCGAAGCAGCCAAAAAAATAAAATCCTTAACATGTCGCCCATCTCAGAAATCTATCCTTTTTTTTCGGATGGGAAATCATCCAATGATCCTGTATCCCACTCTGGGCGGAGCGGAAGGGAGTGTCAGACTTGTACTGACTAAAACCCATCCATGTTCCTTCTTTTGCCCTTTGTGTTCCAGGGCCGTGGTAACTTTTTCGAACAGTCCCGCAGCCCTGGCCAAATAATACCAAATCTTCACGACTGGAAGCGCCATTTGTCTCTCAACTGCCTCTCAAATCGTTTATCAGTTCATCATCATCATTTTCAGATCCACCCTCTGCTGGATACTTGTATATAAGTTTCCTTTATCTCTCTTCACATTTCTACCACTCTTCACTGCTACATCCGTTCCACATCTGGATGTTTATGTCACTTTGACAATGTTATTGTCAGCCGTGAGGAGGTCGTGGCTTCATATTATCAGTTAAGCTGCGCCCGCTTGGGTTGACCCATGGATGGGTGACCACCCATTACATACCGAGTTTCCTCAGAAAGCACGTTAAGCCGTTGGTCACGACTGTTACTTGTAGATCTTTGACAATCCTTACAGGTAGTCAATGGCCTGAAAGTCTGACAATATTACGCAGTACTAACTGGGTTGTGGAGGTTAGATAGGCAGTCGCTCCACGTAAAATACTGGTATTCAGCTGCGTCCGGTTAGACTGGAAACCGAGTCTAACATAACTATGTTAGATTCTGTTATTCGGTCGGACAATGTTTGACAATAACAATGACTGGGCTGGGTGGGCTGACTCCTTGCGCGCTTAGTGACAGGTTTAATTGACTTTATCTTAGACACCAATTCAGTCAAAACATTCTAGGACCACTAAAACTAGCATCTGGTGAATAACCCATTGGTTAAAGCTAAATAACGGAAGACATAAAATAGTTAAAGTAAACTTTGCTGAAACCACTATTTGGTTTCAATAAAACAGTTGCTGCTAACAGAAATTATGATCTGTCGGCTGTTAAACAGATACATTTAGTTGTAAAATAGATGTATTTAGTTATATCAATATCTTTATTAGATATTACTAGCGACCCGCCCTTGCTTCGGACGGCACCACCTGGTGCCGTCCGAAGCAAGGGCGGGTCGGGTAAATAGCGAAACTATATCTAACTAGCTGTTGCCCGCGGCTTCGCTCACGTTTTGGGCGGAAATTATCTCACGGGCACGTTGTAAATATAGCCTATGGCACTCGGTGATAATGTAGCTTCCTATTAGTGAAAGAATTTTCAAAATCGGTTCAGTAGATTCAGAGGTTACTCCTTTACAAAACAAAATTTTACCTCTTTATAATATTAGTATAGATGTAGCCTATATTTTAAGCTAAGCATCTAGCAGTGGAGCGGTGAAAACTGCGTTCAAATCCATGCAGTAGTTTTTGCGTGATGCACTTACAAACATACAGACAGAAAGGCAAGCAGACAGACGGACAAAAATTCTAAAAACTGTTATTTTGGCTTCTGTTGCTCTAATAAAGACCTCCCATAAATATAGATTTTTTTTCAATATCTTCAATGTACGGGCATCGATCGGCCTGTTACAATTTTATTATTTAGTGTAGTTATGTTTAGATACCTAATTAAACAAGTTTACTGCCTCTTACTGTTTAGTTAGTGGCTGAGCATGATTCGGTTCGATTTGGGGGTCGGGAACAACACCCGTCTCGTTGGATGATCTTCCCTTTTGTTTGGGTCATGAAGAACTTTACACCTCTGTTCTTCATACAGATACATCAAACTAGGTTAGGTAATCGTCATCATATGCCTACACAACATAGCAAACTATACATATTAGGGGTTAAAGTATGAAATTGCCGATTTGTATGGACGATTGCGTGAAATGTGATATTTCCATATTATCATTTTTTTATTTTTCTCGAAAACGCCTGACTGAACCGATTAGGTGTGATGCAATTGCTAACTAAAGTGTGAAAAAAGCTGCGTTCCACTGCGTATCTTAAATTCTCAAAACACAGTCTATGACAAATATATACCTCCTTGAAGTAGGAAAACCGATGGCACATTGAAACAGGTGTTTTGACACACTACCCTATGAGGTAGGTAATATGCAACTACTAGTACCGTTTTTAAACTCTAAAAGGTCCACAATTTAACAATTAATCCAATAACAATGGAAATATCAAAATAAACATCATTTATCATTTATTAGAAAAAACTATAATTATCCGTCAAAGTTATAAACAGAACAAATTGTGAGTAAAAAACGGCAATTTCTTAGTCTAAGACCTAGCACCAGTCTGACTAGTAGCATAGGCCGCTTCTATTGCTCCATCTTCGACCCCACTTATTCATGAATTTCCACATGATTAACACGTTTTAAAAGTATAAAAAGCTACATATCATTATTTTACGTAATGTAGGTATATCGATCACTTTGATATATTTTGACTCCCGCACAAACAATTTCTGAGTTATAATGTAAACAATGTCGCTAATACTTGTTTATGCGTCATAACATCCACGGAAAGAGCTGACTGCCCGGTGCTAAAGTACCTTATCTTCATTTTAGGTATTTACTGCACGATGGCTGATAATATTTACTTTAACTTAAATCCCAATTTGAATCAGAGGAAGAGGGAGAGCAGCGGTGGCCCAGTGGTGGCGGCCCCGACTTACGAACAATAAGTCGTGGGTTCGCACCCGGTCAGTCGCATTACTTTGTGTAATTTATTTCATCACCACTGCTCTCAAAACGGTGAAGGAAAACATCGTGAGGAAACCGGCATGTCCTAGAACCAAAAATTCGAAGACATGTGACATCTACCAACCCGCATTGGGCCCGCGTGGTGGCCATTATTATAGCCCATTCCCTCTCATAGAGAGGAGGCCGAGTGTCCCAGCAGTGGGAACATTAAAGGCTGATTATGGTTATGCTATGCAATTTGAATCACATTATTTTCTTGTATCGGTAGTTCGTTAAGCAGTTCCCAACCTGAAGGAAGAAAATCATTCAATTGCACATATACAATAAAGCACAATATACACGAAAACAGGCCAGGTGCCGTTGTAGTAGAGGAGCCCCTTTGATTTGTAATTTATTTTTATTATTTGTTGATATAGCGGCAAAAAGAAATACACATTCTGTAAAAAATCAACTGTCTACCTATTACGGATCATGAGATAAAGCCCGCTCACAGATAGACGGACAGACAGCGGAGGCTTAGAAATAGTGTCCCGTTGGTTACCCATCTGTTGCTCTTCATGTATTTGGAAAGAAACGCAATGAATATTAAAGCTGTCGACTTGAAAGGCATTACCTACCATTGTGGGTCACCGGTGATCATACTGTGCTCATTAGCCAGTCTTAAAGTTAGTAGAAAGTCTGACTATCTTAGGTCTCTATTTTAGGGTCAAACGTCCCTGTCACCCAACGCCTATGACCATCTCCACTGTCACCAACGACCAACCATTAACCCTGACTCTTCTTCTAGACCGGCATGAACCGAGGCTCCAGAGAGGAGCTGCTGGGCAGCTCCCAGGAGGCGCTAAGGAACAGTCACAATGATCTGCGCCAGGTCTATGAGAGGCCGCTCACCAAAGAAGAGAAGACCTTCCTTCTTCATGCCGATAGAGGAGATTATGTTACTGTTAAGAGGTAAGATCAAGATCTTATTCTGATGATTGGCTTGGAATTTTCTAATCAGTGAAAATTTTAGGAGTCACTAGGGTTTTTATGGGATCGTAATCATCAAAGGGATGGCCAGAGGGTAACCTACAGAACCAATACGCATATTTCGAAACCAACACCGTTACACCCTATTTCGAAAGTTATCTAAAACTTCGTTCAAGCCTGAATGTTGATTTAGAATAGATTTTAAAATTATGTGTAAAAGATTTGGATATTAAATGAAGGTCAAAACTTTTTTGCAAAAAAAAAAAACACTAAAAAAGTTTAAAATAACTTTAGTTTCTAAAGTCGGTGACTATGTCAAATAAATTCATGACCAGAATGTGTGTGAGGTACTGTGGTCATCATAACACCAACGACTAATGCAGTTATGGTCAATCCTTGTGAACTTCCGAAAGTTTTTTAGACTTTTTAGTGTTTTTTTGGGACGTCGGTTTTTAGCAAAAATAGTTTTTATTTTACCATTTTTAGCTGTAGTTATCCCACACAATTCTTGTCATGAATTTAATTTTACATTGTAACTAGAAGTTATTAAGGAACCGTCATGTCATCAACATAGGCCAAGAAGAAACCTTGCCAGGTCCAGTAATCACGGAGTAATCGGAAGGACACATGGAGCAATGTATGAAAGATGCTGGTGGAATACATAACCTCCTCTTTTTTTAGCAGTCGGTTAAAAACACGGCCTATCACAAACCCATAACTAATCGCAATTACGATCGTTTTTCACCCAAATTGTACCTTAATGTGATTTCATTAGTACAAATGTTGCCACTGTCCTTCGACTGGATGTGCCTAATAGTGCAGTCCCGATACGACCCTCTAGAGGAATTGGGCACGCATATGACACGATATCATCGATTTGTTTACTTTTCTTGATATAAGTAGTTAGAATAGGAAGTAAACAATGATATGTGTAAGTACTGCATGATTAATGTTCAATGCTGGAGACTGAAATAAAACAACGATTCTCGTTTCCTGAATTTCTCATTGGTGCAAATGTATTTGTAGGTTCTGCAACTGACAGACGGAAAATGCACAATCTATAGTACTGACGAGGGAATCGGGTAATTCAGGATTTTTCTTTGACGATGTATTCCTTACCGAAAAAAATATTTAAATATTTTTCAGTAGCGGTTTAAAATATTATTGAAATTAGTAGATGTACTTGAGACATCCATGACACCGTGGTACTGCACTTCTGCATTCACATTGTCTGAATCGTGGATGGCTAACATTCTTCTTTTTAACCCCCGACGCAAAACGAGGTGTGTTATAAGTTTGACCGCTAAGTGTGTGTGTGTCTGTCTCTGGCACCGTAGCTCTTAAACGAGTGAACCGATTTGGATGCAATTTTTTTATTTGAAAGCTGGTTTCGTGGCGATGGTTCTTAGATATGTTTTATCAAAATTGGTGCAGCCATTTACCAGATACGGGGGATGAAAATGGGTATGAAAAATCGAATATTTTCAAATATACCCAAGTGGGATATCAAATGAAAGCGCATGATTTGTGTATTACAATTAGACATGTTTTATCAAAATCGGTGCATCCATTTACTAGTCGGGGTTTTTTAAATTTTAAATTTAATGATTATGTTATTACAAGCTTTTATTCAAGTTGCCTTGTTAGTTAGTTAGTAGATATTGTATTGGTCAAATCTTGCAACTGAATTTCAGACCAGTTCCCCTCAAACTACTAATTTTAATCTATTGTTTTATTACTTGCATAGAATACAGCTACATATTGTTCAAGCCATTTACCCAAGAGGGAAGACAGAAACTAAATAAACACCTCCTGCTACGAAACCATAATATTGTTTTTAATATCTTCTTCTTTATCGAGTGGTTAGTGTCTAACCTGGTGTCAGAGTTCTTATGGCGCCCATGGGCCTCTGACGTGGCTTTACACGCCTCGACGAAAAATATCTCTCAGGCATGCTGGTTTCCTCACGATGTTTTCCTTCACCCAAGCCAGTGATGATTTACAATACGCACTTGAATGCGAAAAATCAGAGGTGTCGTCGTGTCTTGGGTTCAAACTTGAGACCTATGACTTATAATACTTTGTTTTTTTTGTAAATATTTCAACACGATTCGTCATACCGAAAACCTATCAACGTACCTAAAACAGTATAGACTTATAAAATTCGTACTCAACAACATACCAGCCGAAGTGACCTCAAAAACTAAAAGTATCAATCTGCACTATATTTAGGACGCGCCGTTCTAATAAATAGGATTACTGGAAGTTAAAGCCGACACTACTACAGTTTCTCTGTAATCGACTACTTATAGAGGATAGACCAAGGCCCGGCTTTGGGACGATTTCTGCAATTTTGAAGGTTTTAAGGCAATCACATTTATTTTGTTTTAGAAGCAATTCCTATATTGTTTTGGCTTTCGTCTTTCGGCTTTTATCCATGAAAGGAGCCCGTGACTAAATAATAACAGTAGCTCGGGTCAATCTTCAGGTTAAGCCGCGCTTGCCTAGGTTGGTCCGTGGATGGGTGACCACCCATTACATACCGAGTTTCCTCCATGCCTCGGAAAGCACGCTAAACCGTTGGTCCCGGCTGTCATTGGTAGCAGATCTTTGACAGTCGTTACGGGTAGTCAGTGACCCGAAAGTCTAACAATCAGTCTTACCAAGGGGTTATCGTATTAGCTGGAAGGTCAGATAGGCAGTCGCTCCATGTAAAATACTGGTATTTAGCTGCATCCAGTTAGACTGGAAGCCGACCCCAACTTAGTTGGGAAAAGGCTAGGCAGATGATGATAATGTTGACCCATGGCTCGTTGGTTTAGTGGCTCACTACTCACTAGGCATGAGGTCTTGGTTTCGATTCCCAAGTCTGGTAAAGTGTTATCGAGTTTTTCCATTAGGAATTCTTCAGAAGCAGCTCGGAGTCTGGATGTATGGCCGATAAATTACAATAGGCTCGCCCCATATTACATAGGACTTATAATAACTAGCAAAATGCGGATGTATTCTCGTCGCCTCTGCTTTACCCTTTGGGGTGAACACTCTAAAGGAGTCGTGTACGTTATCGTATGGGTTTTGTTTGAATCTGTAAATTCCAGCCTCAGTGTAGAAACTCTCTCATTTATATGACGTTCAGTCAAAAAAAGACTTCAAAAAAAGACTATGATGCCTAACGATTTTGAAACAGATACACTGCACACCACACAAAAGATAGTTTTTTGTACCCACGATTTTTCGCTTGCAAACTCGCGCATTTTAGTTTTTTAACCGACTACGAAAAAAGGAGGAGGTTCTCAATTGTTTTTTTTATGTGTGTTTCCTCATAACTCCGTCATTTATGAACTGATTTGAAAACATCTTTTTTTTCACGTGGAAGGACATACTTGCCGATTGGTCCCATGGAAATGACAGCAAAATCGGTTCATTCATTTGGTTGTTTTCCTTTAATAAGGATTTTTCTTCTTGCGCTATGTCGATGATATTATATGATGATTCCTTAATAACTTCTAGTTACAATGTAAAAAATAATTCATGACAAGAATTTGTTTTTACATGCAATTAAAAAGGTTAAAACAAAAACTTTCTGCAGAAAAAAGCGACTTCCAAAGAACTTTCGGAAGTCGGTGACTTTATTTGTTTCATTGTCTTTTTTGCCACCGACTTCCGAAAGTAAAGTTATTTTAGATTTTTTTAGTGTCTCTTTGGAAGTCGTTTTTTGAATCACAAAATGCTAAAAGAGATTTGTTTGTGCCTATAAACGTGTCCTCTTCACACTGTCCGCTTAATCGTATACACTACTAAATAAAAAGAACATGGTAACAATACCTAAACATTCTCCAATTTTCCACAGATTAATAGAACAGTTCACACCGCAGCCGGATATTCTGGACATCAACTGCGTGGATCCCCTCAACCGGTCAGCCCTGGTAGCAGCCATAGAAAACGAAAACATTGAGCTCATCAAACTACTGCTCCTCTCTGGGATTAAAGTTAAGGTCAGTTGAAGGTAGGGTTGCGGGACTGTTCGAAAGAGATACCGCGGCCCTGGAACACAAAGGGCAAAGAAAGGAACATGGATGGGTTTTAGTCAGTACAAGTCTGGCACTCCCTTCCGCTTCGCCCAGAGTGGGACCCCTCATTTGATTAGTCAGTTATAGGTTAAAAACCTGAACGATGCTGGTAGCAGTAGAAGAATGAGGTACATGGTTTACGGACTTCTGGTAGCTCATAAACGGCAGAAATATGTGGATGTCCCTAACTATTCTCAATCTCATTTTTTCTCTTCGTTCTAATCAGATTTTTGATAATAGTTTTCAAATCATTTATGCATCTTACGCTCAGAATAGTTCAGCACTGATGACAATATTTGTGTCACTTGTTTAATTTAGTATTTTACAATATTTTCTTACCTTTTTATAGATTATTTTTTACCGACGAATGTTGAATGTTGTTTGTGAATGTGTGAAGTACCCAAACATTGTAGGCTTTGTAGATTCCCAGATGCATGTTAACTTTTTATCTTGTTTTACATTTTTTGTGCATTATGCAACGACTTATTATCGGGCCTACGCTGCCCCCCAATACTTTAGTACTAATGCTGCAACATGATAATAATGTAATACCAAATAATTTGAAAACAGTAACCTTTTTGTCGACGTTTTGTTAGTGCCCATGTAGGCCTATGTGAAATAAAATATTTTGGTTTTGATTTCGAAATGCGAGCATTCCGATCAGACCGCTGTTGGGGCTGGTGAGCTATACCTGAGCGAAGGTTTGAAAAAAAAAAAACAAAAAAAAAACGCTCTTTGAATTTCTCTTGTATCGTGGGTGCGTTTACAAACATTCAAACTCACATACACAAACAGCCAGACCCGGAACAACTATCTGTAGGTCATATAAATTTTTGTTTCGGTCGGGGATCGAACCCATTATATCCAGCGCAGCAGCCAGTCGTTCTGCCACTGCGCCAACCGTGCCGTCAGTCATTTTTGTCAGGCTATTGTATATGTGTATCCTCATGCTTATAACTCTGCTTGCACGATGCAGAATTAGCGTGAAGTTGTCTCTCTGTTTACAATTTAATCAGATGCATAACTATTCAACTGCTATAAAAATTCGGAGCTACAAAAATCTTATTTCGAATCAGTTTCCACTAGAAAGTGAACTTATTCTCCAGTTACATCGGAAACCATTTCAATATTTGAAACTACAGCAACTTTAAACAAAAATCTTCACTAAGATATAACACCCACATTATTTACCCTTTTTCCACAAAATACAACAAAATTCACCACATAAAAAACTTCGCGAAAGACACAGTACCTATTATTTCGAAAAAAATCTATGAGAAATAATACCTGAACTCCCCCTGGGAAATCATAGCTCGAATAGTTTGCATGATCACATTGATAGTATATTTTCATAAAGAGGGTAGTTTCAGTAAGACGTACCAAATGGAAATAATGGATAAGTTTCCAGTGAAGATTGTTGGGCAATGGAGGCGGTGTCAAGGTGGTAAGTTTTGGATTTATCCGATCTATTTTATGGCGTCAAAAAACTCCTCCTCAACGCTGTCAACCGGTAATGTACCCAAGAGACTGGCGGCGTTGCCACGTTGTATGGCAATGCTAAGCCTTTGGCCAAGGCAAAAGCCAGCCCTTGGGTCACGGGAAGTGTCAACTAAGCGTTTGACATTGGTTTGACATCACTATTTTCACTGTCACTGGACACAAGTGGATCACTCACTATACAAATAAATAAAATAATGTCTCGTTTGTAATTTCAAAATAATAGCTTTTTACTAAATGCATATGATTGTACAAGGTGAAACTGTTTACATCCTGTATAATAATAAATAAAAAACCCTTCACGAAGCCGTCAACCAAAAATTCTGTACATAAAACGAGGTAACTTTACGCAAAAATTATTGCTGGGAAACGACTTGTTTTTTGGTGAGAGACCATTTACGGTAGGACTCAAATGATATTATGATATAAAAAAAGATATTATATATAAAATATCTTTATAATATCATTGTAGGGCTCAATGTACACAAATCATCGTGAACTTGACGTAGATTTAAGAAAATCTGTAAACGTTTGTATCTTATATTTTTGAATAAATTTTATTTATTATTTTATTTATTTATTCATGTTACGCACTCAAAACATTGTGCTGTTGGATGCATTGCATAGTACGGGGATCGCGGTTATATTTTAATATGTGTTATTATTTAATTGTCTCATAAAAGTTATAACATTAAAAACTTTACTTAAAAAAACAAAAACTTATCCCAATACCTCTGTAACTAGAAGGTTCCCAGGTATGGTATAGAACAAAAAACTGATCGAAATGACGAAGAGAACAAGTGCCTGTCGGCTTCGTTAAGAGTGCTTTTACACCCTTTATACATATACCTACAGTACTCCTTCTGGGCCAGCCGCGTGTTCGTTCCTTGCTATTTGGTATCCACTGATTGGTTATTTTTGCCTATTGCTCCTCCAACATGTACTAACTTTAGAAAGGTACTTATTTACCCAAATTCTGGAAAATAAACAATCGATTTTTACTGCACAACTAAAGTAGGGGAATAATAGGCCAAGGATCAGAGCTCCAGATTTACGATTATGGGTTATAAAAACTAAAACCCATCGTTGGCTTAAAACGTGTACATGATTTTAGTGATATTTTATAGGATAGTAGTAACTACTGCGAAAAACATTCTTTAATGTCGTTACTCTTAAATGCTGTCGCCGATGCACAAAATAGCAATCGATAAAATTTGTTGTCACAAAAAAAAACGATAAAACAAGGCAATATACATACTTTCCTTAATCGTGTAAAGTATTTATGCCCAAAGTTATTAACCAACCTAGTTTTGAAACCTCAGTAAACTATAATAATCACACCATATTGTCAAAGCAGATAAAACAATTATATAACACTTTAAACATGTAACAAGCACTGCAATGCTGTTTGCTCAGGCAAAGAAATTCATCTAAAAACTCATTTGACTGCTTTTTGCTTATACAGGGTGTAAAAAAACCCTTAACGAAGCTGTCAATCAAGCATTATGTGCATCAAACTAAGTAACTTTACGCAAAAATCATTGATGGGAAACGACTTTTTTTTTGGGGTGATATGTCACGTTTTACAGTAGGACTCAATGTAACGCACTCAAAACATTGTGCTGATGGATGGATTAAATAGCACAGGGGTCGTGGAGGTGTTTAAAGTAAAAATCTTTGATTAAAAACATGTATTTTTTTAAGACTTATGAAAAAATTGGAACCGAGACCCCCAATATCTTCGTAACTATAACCGTAACGTAACGTTGTATGCTTCTTTAAAAATACCTTACTATCCCAAAAGTCAATAAAGTCCATGTTTTAAAAGCTTATTTTGTTTTGACAACTTTTACCCCTGTACCAATATAACCGGGATAACTAAGTTATTTTCTCAACTCGACCGCATACGTACAATTATAATTTTCGTAGTTCAGCGACGATGGAAAAAATAGCTTGAAACATTTAATTATTGGAGCTTTAAAGTAAATAATTATACAGGGTTGTAAGACCCTTCACGAAGCCGTCAACCAAGGATTCTGTACATCAAACTAAGTAACTTTACGCAAAAATTATTGCTGAAAAAAGACTTTTTTTTGGGTTAAAAAAATCACGTTATACGGTAGGACTCAATGTAACGGACTCAAAACATTGTGCTGATGGATGGATTTAATAGTACGGGTGTCGTGGAGGTGTTTAAAGTAAAAATCTTACATTAAAAAAAAATATTTAAGAAAAAACTTGTGAAAACGTTGGAAATTTGACCCCCAATATCTCCGTAACTAGAAGGTTCCCAGGTATGTTCCAATAACGGGGAGAACAAGTGGCTTTCGGCTTCGTTAAGGGTCTTGTTACACCCTTTATAGTAAAGAGTAAAGGGTGTAACAAGACCCCGAAAGGTACTTGTTTTCCCCGTCATTACGATATTTTTTTTTGTTCTAGACCATACCCTACATAAGGGTCCCCTTCTAGTTACGGAGATATTAGGTGTCAAAGTTCCAACTTTTTCACAAGTTTTTTTTTTACTTTAAACAAATCAAGAACCCTCGCACTATTCAATCCATCCATCAGCAAAATGTTTTGAGTTCGTTACATTGGGTCCTACCGTAAAACGTGAAGTTACTTGTTTTGATGTACAGAATGGTTGGCTGACGGCTTCGTGAAGGGTTCGTTTACACCCTGTATAGTCTCTAAGTGTATCTGTAGGTTTTGTAAATGTGAACAGAGAAACTAGACAGCAACATATGTATAGTTTAGCAGGGTGGCAGGGATCGCGGGCCTGTGGACGGGGAGCTATGGGTTAGCTCGCCGTCCGACCGTCTTATGACGACAGGCCGTGTCGACGGCGCAAGAGTGTTCCACGCGCGCCTCAAAGAGAGTCAGCAAACAGGAAGGGGTCCGTAAGGACCGACGCCTGCCAGGGTTGCGGGACTGTTCGAAAGAGATACAGCGGCCCTGGAACACAAAGGGAAGGAACATGAATGGGTTTTAGTCAGTAAAAGTCTGACACTCCCTCCTGCTCAGCCCAGAGCGGGAGGGGTTATTTGATAATTTCCCATCCGAAAAAAAATGGTCCCAGGGTCGATTGATCTCCCGTGCAACATTTTTATCGTCAACCTACAACAGCCCACAGCTGGACATAGGCCTCTTCAATTGCACGCCACTTAACTCGATTCTCGGCAACTCTCATCCAGTTGCTACCAGCCATCCTGCAAAGATCGTCGCTCCACCCAGCCTGAAGGCGTCCCACCTTACGATTACCGAATCTCGGTCTCCACTCAAGAACACGTCTACCCCAACGGTCATCGATCCACGGCTAATATGACCGGCCCACTGCCACTTCAGCTTACTTATTCTGTGAGCTATGTCGACCACTCTGCAACCATTTACTTGAAAAAAAAAATGCTGTTGAAAAGACGCTCAGGTGGTCTACCATGACGTCTTAAAGCAGGAGTAATTCCAGTGTGGGAAAGAGATGCCGTTAGACGACCTATATAGCTCTGTCTCTTACTCTCTTTCCCACACTCGAATTACTCCTGCTTTATGACGTCATAGTATCCTTCCTGGTCGGCTCTGTCTGGGTATGTGAGATTAGTGTCTATAAACACACAATACTAGACAAACTCAATTGCATGGCAACATATTTCCAAATTGAACTTATTATGTCTCATTTAATATTAAAACTATTCTAAATTCCACAGCAGTTCTCCATAATAAAATTTTCCTTCGCTCATAATTTAGCACATAAACCACTAATCACAGAAACCACACATTTATAACGAAAGTTATATCAATCCGGCAGATTTCAACAGACAGGTTTACGGTTTTCAAAAAATACAGGTTATTGCTATTCCTAAATCATTTGAGTCATCTCAAAATGTAGAAATATAGGTAAACATCCTGAAGTTTAGAAAGATTCGGAGATATGGCTGAAGATTCAGATTTATCGGTTTAGAGTATTTGGTCTAATGGATTTTTGGATGGCGCGTTGAAGGATTTACTAGGTGAAAATATTGAGGTGATAAATAAAGAGCCTAAAGGTATCCGTAAATACATTAGGAGTGGCCTTTGGTTTCTATGGGAATAGTATAGACTTGTGTGGAAAAAACCACGCATTCTGGAATGTTACATCACTTTATTTTGTAATAATATTTACCTTGTGGTGAATGGAATCATACTTTCGAAACCTGAAAGATATTACATGAACCGTTCTTACAGACCGTAATTATAGACACAATTAAAAAGTAATTGTGTCTCGACCGATATCGCGTCGGTGGAACGCGATATAATATACTAGCTTATGCCCGCGGCTTCGCCCGCATGGAGTTCGGTAATTGACTCACGGGATCGCACTACCGGGATAAAAAGCATGTTATGTGTATCAATCATGTGTGAAAAATGTCATCCAAATCTGGTCAGTAGTTTTTGCGTGAAAGAGTCATCTAGTCGTCATGGTAGGCCATCTGAGCCTCTAGACATCCATCCATACATCCTCATAAACTTTCGCATTTATAAATAATATTAGTAGTATTAGCCAATATGCTGCAAGGACAGAGAAATGTGGTTTTCGCCAAGCAGTCGGACAATTCAAAGACTGACATAATTAGTGTACCTACTTGCAATTCTTAATAGTTGTAACGGTAGGTACGGGTGTAGCAGCTACTAACGGCCGTTTTCTATAACTTACTTACGTATAACGGTTAGTTAATATGCCTTACTCTAGTAGCTATCGGTGTTTCTATAAACAAAGTTAGCAATGAAGTTGAAAGGAATAACCTATCCACGTCAGTTAGCTGTCTCTCGGAGGGTTGACAGTTGACGTTTCTTTAACTGTTTATCTGAGATAGCAACGTTCCGTTAACTGTTAGTAAGTTATTGAATACGGCCGTAAGTAGATACTGGCTGGTCTACTTAGTAATTAGGGTGAAGCTATTCCCATGGGTTTCAATCATCATCATCATCATCTTCCTGCCCTGGTCCCATTCTACTTGGGGTCGGCGCAACACGTTTTCTTCTTCTAATCTCCCCTGTCTGACGTCACGGCATCATTTACTCCTTTCTCTTTCATATCATTCCTCACACAATCCATCCATCTTTTCATTGGCCCTAGGTTTCATTCATTTAACCAAAATAGAGCTTTTATCAATGTCCGTGCATTTCTGACCTAAAATCCAATTACTATTTGTTGTGTGTGTGTATTTTTTATCTTTTAGTGTTTATTATATTTCCTATAGTTGCTTTATATTATAATTCAAGTACTGTTTGTTTTATCTTATTTCATGTAATTCAATATATATGCTGTCTTGGCTTCCGTACGTTTTTTCACGGGTGACCACTGAAAACCGGCACTGTGCTGTGGGTCCCCCATAGCACAGCATCATGCTGAGTGGTAACCTGCTTGTCGCAGTCACGACGTGCAAGCTGTTAATTTTGTATTTAGTTTTCTTTGTTTCTGTCCTGTGTATTTATAATATTTGTTATGTGTTGAATGATTATTGTTAATTTATTTCTTGTACGCACGTCATGTCCCTGCGACAAATAAACATTTTTTCTTTTTTCTTTCTATTTGAGGTCATTGAAGAATTCAATTTGGTTGAGCAAATATTTATGAGCGTCAGACTGCACAAGACGAAGGAAATCGTAATTCAATACTTGTTACTACTCGTACTTAGCAACATGTCGCTTTGTCTAGCGTCATACTACGGTATGTCATACGCCCGCTTGCTGGTAGCATAACGGCCGATACAGACGTCTAAATAACAAGTAATTGATAAAGACAAGGATTTCTATGAAACCAAAATATTTATATTATTATTTACTAGCAACCCGCCCCGGCTTCGAACACGTGCAATGCTAAAAAAAAAAAAGTAAAATAATGTGATGATGTGTGTGTGTGATGTAATGTAATGAGTGTTATGTAAAATAAAATAAAATGCTATACATTGCACCTTCCTCTTGAATCACTCTATCTATTGCTGAAAACTGCATTATAATCAGTTGCGTAGTTTAAAAGATCTAAGCGTACAGACAGCGGGAGCGACTTCAGCTGACACACCTCATTATGAGAGGGCATGGGCCACCACACGGGCCCAGTGCAGGTTGATAGATGTTACATGTCTTCGAATGTTTGGTTCTATAACATCCCGGTTTCCTCACGATATTTTCCATAACCGTTTTGAGAACAGTGGTGATGAAATAAATTACACTAAGTAATGCCGTTAGCACTGCTCTGAGCCAAAATAATAATCGGAATTGTTCCTCTATCGATAAGTAGAGTTTCATTGTTTTTCCTTCAGGAAATCTCCTGTAATACCCCGAGGCTCGTCCCCTATTAGATGAGTGGCAAAACGTGGGTATACTAGCAAGAAGTAGGTATACCTCTGCTTTCCCGTTTCAGATAAATATGCGTGATGTTATGTTAGAAAAACATCTCCATTACCACGTGTAGGCAAGTTAATCTTAATAAATAATCTTCTCTAATTAAGGACTTGTTTCCTAATTTTTATGTATATTATATTTATACCGTAAAATAATATATCATCCCTTTTTTTTTCGGCTGGGAAATCATCAAATAACTCCTCCCGCTCTAGGCTGAGCAGGAGGGAGTGTCAGACTTTTACTGACTAAAACCCATCCGTGGCTTCGAACATTAGATATGGCATTGTGTTATGGGGGAATTCTATAAACATAAATAGGGTATTT
This sequence comes from Eugnorisma glareosa, assembly GCA_947578425.1. Classification (NCBI taxonomy): domain Eukaryota; kingdom Metazoa; phylum Arthropoda; class Insecta; order Lepidoptera; family Noctuidae; genus Eugnorisma; species Eugnorisma glareosa. Next base: position 7,014,678 of record OX387960.1, on the reverse strand, counting down.
ATAGCCCAAAAACAATGTATCCGTGCTCTTTGTGATGTGCCACCATTGACATCATGTAAACCTCTTTTTAAAGAACTAAATATATTAACAGTTCCTGGAATGTACATTTTTGAATGTTGTAAATTTGTTAAAACTCACTCCGACTTATTTCAACGTCTCGGAGACACTGCTAAGTTTAACACGTTTATTCCTCAAATGAAAAGCCACTTATATCACAGAAGTTGCTTTCCAATGGTAATAAGGATATATAATAAACTACCAAAATCATATAGGGAACTGCCAATCAATCGATTTAAAACTGCTTTATTCCGATGGCTTATAGAGAAATCATTTTATTCTGTGAATGAGTATCTTAACCTCAAAGAAACACGATGACATTTTCCCATTATTAATTAATAGACAATTGTTGACATTCTTATTATTGACATTTTTATTAGTGACATTCATATTATTATAACATACCAATTATATTAGATTCAATTATTGTATTAATGTAATGTACCTATTCTTTAATTTTGCATGCTAGTTTTAGCGAATTGTGTGAGCAACTGTAATAAAACTCGACCATCTATAATGTACTACAATTCTAGCAAATAAATTTCATTTCATTTTCATTTCATGTTCCTTCTTTTGCCCTTTGTGTTCCAGGGCAAGTAGGCAGTCCCGCAACCCTGGCAATATATCATCCCTTATATTACATACTAGCTGTTGCCCGCGACCTTCGTCCGCGCGAAATTATTATAAAAATATTACTTCCCTATTTGAATCAAATTTTGTTAACAATTTCGAGGGTTTTATTTTTTTGCACGGGACCCTAAATCTTATTCCTAAATAAAATCTTTAGTTACTTGACATCAGCTATATGTCAGTAAAAGTCCTGTCAAAATCGGACCAGCCGTTTCGGAGATTGGCCGGAACAAACAAGAGACAGACAAAAATTTCATAAATTTTATTTATACGAAAGGAAACCTGTTTCTTTGTTTTACTGTTACGTTTTGGATTTCAGAGAAAATTTAGGCTATAGTCATGAAATAATCAAATTAAGATCTGATCGGTTAAGATCGGTTTAAGACTTGACTATGTTAACCAGGTTATCATAATATCACGCCGGTATGCCCCGAAGAGTTAGGGTAAGTTGAAGAAGTACACATCATTAGTACACCCACGTAACTAATATTATAAAGAGGTATTTGTTCGTTGTTGCGAACGAAGTCGCGGGCGAAGTGCCAATTATACATAACATGACATCTCACCTGTAATTTACGAAGGGTTAGGCAGACGTGTACCTAGTAGTGCACCCACATTTCGCCAGTTCTAATTAAATTCCATATAGAGGACTTTAAGTTATATTCAGTGGTCAAAATAACTGCAAAAAGGCTGAAGTACCGTTACCATGTGGGCTGTCTATAAAAAAATACTTATCTACTAATCCAGAACAATAGTTAGATCATCCAATAATATGAGATTCGCTGAAGCAGGTGGTGGTGTGGTGGCTAACGAATAGCCAGAATTGTACTTGACTTTGTTTTTATACACTGGAATAATATTTGCTGAACCTTGTTTAAGACTTATGTGTTATTTTTTTCCTAATTACCTACCTATTTTTTCCTAGTTCCTACATACTAATTAGTAGGTAATTAAGTACTTAGTATGATCTTGTCTTGATGAGGTCGCAGGCCATGATTCATAAACATTGCTTTGGCCTAAAAATGTTCCCAACATTATCTCGCACTTGTATATTTTTTTTTTGGTTTATGAGTTGCTCCTCTTTAATTAATGTCGTATGTATCGTCGCGCGTTTGCAAACATCTAAACTCACATTCACAAACAGCCAGACGAGCTACAACTAACTACCTGGGGGTCTTAATGGGCCTTTATGGTTATGATCACAAAGTCCATTTTACGAGTTTTAAACTTTTAACGTGATTCATATTATGATTTTGATAAATCAGCCATTTTAGGCCCCCTGTTGGTCATATGTACAAATATTTGTTCCGTGCGGGGTTCGAACCCGCGACACGCAGCGCAGCAGCCAATCGCACAGCCACTACGCCAACCGTCCCGTCAAAATCTTGTCTTGATGAGGTTGTAGGCCGAGATTTATGTACGTGCTTTGGCTTATACATGTTCTCATCACTGTCTCGCACTGGTATGTATTTTGAAAGTTTTTTGAGCGTCAGGAATGACGCGTTTATAGTTCACGGCCAAAGATAGTACGAGCGAATTTAGGAAATGTCTGTTCGCTCCTGCTTTGAAGATTATTTTTTTCACATATTTTGTGTCGTTTGGCGTACAGGCCAGACGCGTGCTTGTCACGTATATGTGACAATAGCGGTCAAAAGGTTATGGCTGTTTATTTTCAAAATTGTACGAATGTACATGACATTCTGCAATTTTTGAAAAATAGCAGTAATTTATTTTATATTTTTTCCTCAGGACGCTCTTCTCCACGCCATCAAAGAAGAGTACGTGGAAGCTGTAGAACTACTCCTGCAATGGGAAGAAGATAATCATGTGCCAGGGGAACCTTACGTAAGTCACCTGATTACCATAATCAACACACTTGTTTGAGGGATTATGTCAATACTAACCTTACACTACCGACATATCAAATCAAAACTCGGTATGTTATTGGTGGTCACTCATCCACAGACCAACCTAGATAATCGCGGCTTTTATTATTTTACAAACAAATACCTCATTCTAATATTAGTATAGATAGTTAATAGCAAAAACCAAGCGAGGGTGACAATGACATTCTCGTACCATGATATAGTTGATACCACCACACATATTAACCGTGGTACATCTAGTTAAACCAGGGGTACAAAAAATTAACCGTGGAACACCTAGGTGAACCAGGGGTACAGAAAATTATCCATGGAACACCTAGTTGAACCAGGGATACAGAAAGTTAACCATGGAACACCTAGGTGAACCAGGGGTACAGAAAGTTAACCATGGAACACCTAGGTGAACCAGCGGAACAGAAAGTTAACCATGGAACACCTAGGTGAACCACTTTGGTGTTCCACGGGTCAGAAAGGATAATTAATAGTACCCATCCGATTTTGTTCCCACTTGCTGGAACAATGTCAATTTGTCATATTATGTATAGGTAAATAATGTAAAAAAAAATATTAAGGTCAGTGACCCAAGGCGAGGTTTTTCTTGAAAGCGGTTATTTAATGTAATATCAGCTTTGGATCGAAAGTCGATTATTTTTATTTGCATTTTTATTTATAACTAGCTGTTGCCCGCGGCTTCGCTCGCGTTTTAGTCAGAAATGATCCCACGGGCACGTTGTTAATATGGCACTCGGGGATAATGTAGCTTCCTATTAGAGAGTTCTCAAAATCGGTTCAGTAAGTCCAGAGATTACCTCCTACAACCTCACACACAAAGTTTACCTCTTTATAATATAAGTATAAATGAGTTTATGTAACGAACATTGTCCCAATAAGATATTAGTCTTTCGCTAAACAAATGAAAGGGGCAAAGCTGATATAGCTCTCATTTAACGAACCTAGTTTACAGTATCTTCTGCTATCCTATTAGTGAAAGAATTTTCAAAATCGGTTCAATAGGTCCAGAGATTACCTCCTACAACCTCACACACAAACTTTACCTCTTTATAATTTAGTATAAATGAGTTTATGTAACGAACATTGTCCCAATAAGATATTAGTCTTTCGCTAAACAAATGAAAGGGGCAAAGCTGATATAGCTCTCATTTAACAAACCTAGTTTACAGTATCTTCTGTTAGATCGTCTTACACTTGTGTCTACAGGTTGTCGTTTTGCATCCTGGTCAAATTCAAAGAGGTATTTATACTAATGATTCTCGACCCGAATCGATAGTAAAAAGGGTAGGTTTTTTTAACCGAAATCGTGAAGCGTAAACCACCCTCTGGTTTCCATACTGCCCATAATTAAACTGTGGCATAAACGTTTGCGTTTGTGTGTGTGACGGCGCGTTTATTGGGCTAGGAACAGAAAGCTGCGTTTTAATACAGGTGATTTACACTTACCGATTTCCGAAAAAAAAACTACCCTTTTTATCATTGATTCGGGTCGAGAATCATTAGTATAGATACCTCCTTGAATAGGATGCCAAGCGACAGCCTGTATAGTCAAGTTAAAGATTTTTATTCAGTAGTTTAATAATCGTTTGAAGTTAGAACTGTCATAAGTTAGAAAGCTTTGCTTTTTTTGACGGTTCGTATACTTCTTTCAAATTCTTGTCTATTGCATGAAAATGGTTGCTTAAGTAATTACTTACTCAAGTAATCACCTTGACTTGTTTATTATATATGGGTGTTACGTGTTAGACTAGGTCTCTTTTAGAAAAAGTAATGTAATACGCTTTGCAGTGCAATGAAAATATCATTGCACTAGGAATAAGTAGGAATTTATAAATTCCTACTTATTCCTGGCTTATTTTCAATGGGTTTCGTCTGACTTACTTATATCTATATATTTCCAACAGAGCTGGGAATCCGTGGACGCATCATCAGCGACCTTCACGCCGGACATCACGCCCCTCATCCTGGCCGCCCACAGAAACCACTACGAGATCCTGAAGATCCTACTGGACAGAGGGGCCACCCTACCGGTGCCACACGACGTCAAGTAGGTAGAGTACTTCATCACGATTTACTAGGTATTATAATTACAGAACTTATGGTCACCCCAAAAATTGGTAAGCGGTGTGCCTGTTGCGTTTAAGAGCCAGGGAATAGAGCGACCGTATTGCCGTCAACCGGGTTTATATTCAGACTCGCTGCTACCAAGAATATAATTTATAATGTAACCAAAAAAAAACACAAAAAAAAAGTAGAAAATAATTTTACCTTCGGAAGTCGATTATTATAAGAAATATATGTAAGTGGTCCGATTTGATCTGCCTACAGGAGACTTGGCTTTTACCACATGATATCTCAATATTAGGAACGATAAGTCCAGAATTTGAATTCACTGGTAGGTCTGCTGTAGACACTTCAGAAGGGCTCTTAAGGGGACGTCCATACGGAGGAGTCGCCATTCTCTGGAGAAAGGGTGTTTTTGAGTCTGTGTCGGTAATACCTTGTAATAGCTCTCGGCTGGTGGCCATTAAGGCTGTCTCTGGTAGTCGCACTATTATTGTATTTTCCGTATATATGCCTACAAACTCACAGGAAAACCTGCCTTTGTTTACAGAGGTTTTAAGTGAAGTTAGTGCGATAATTGCGACTTATGATGTTGAAAACATATATATAATGGGTGATTTTAATGCACATCCACAAGAATTATTTTATGTTGAATTATTAAGTTTTTGTAATGATCAATCCTGGGTCTGTGCTGATACAAAGAAGTTAGGATATGATCTAAACTACTACACCTTCATTAGCGAGGCTCACGGCTGTAGGAGGTGGTTAGACCATTGTGTGGTCTCCTCGTCAGCCTGGCAGACAATTGTTAGTGTAGGAATTGATGAAGATATTTACGTGTCTGATCACTTACCTATATATATTACATTTGACTTAGATGTAGTTAGGCCAAAGTTGTTGACTGGGGCTGCACCCCGCAATGCAGTTGTCTGGGGCGTCAGAAATAAATCAGAGATCGAAAGATATCATGAATTATGTTCTGATAAATTGCGAGAGATAGACTTCCCACAGGAGTTTGTGGTGTGCAGTCATGGGTCATGCAGCGTGGATGATCACAAACTTGTCCTTGATAAGCTGTACAAGAATATTGTTGATGTCCTTTGTGAGGCAGCGAGGGAATCTAATGAAGCACTCAAAAGACCTAAGCGTGGTGGACCGTTATGTGGGTGGAACAAACATGTGCGAGACGCACACCGAGAGGCCAGGCTTAGATTCCAACTTTGGGTTTTGGCTGACCGACCAACCTCTGGGACTGTTTACGATCAAATGTACGAGACGCGTAAAATTTTCAAAAGCCGGCTAAAGTTCTGCCAAAATAGGCAAGATCAGTTAAAAATGGACGTATTAGTTGAACAACGGGCGACAAATAATTTCAGTGCATTTTGGAAGTCTACAGGCAGGTTGGAGGCTAGGCCTGGTCTTGCGGCGGAGGTAGGTGGGGTTGCTGAGCATGTGGAAATCGCAAACTTATTTAGAGACCAGTTCAAGGTGAAATCTCCACTTGGCCCCTCGGTATCGGGAGTCGGCTTAGTGTCTCATGTCCGGGGGCAGGAGCCGCTGCTACGATTCACCACGAAGCAAGTAAGATCGGTGATAAATAGTATGAGTAGGGGCAAATCCCCTGGGCATGATGGGCTTAGCATTGAGCATTTAAAATATGCAGGCATCCATATGCCGAGGGTCCTGTCCTTGTTCTATACGATGTGCCTCAGCCACTCGTATTTACCGGCAGACTTAATAAAGACCATTGTGGTACCCATCGTGAAGAATAGGACAGGAGACATCTCGGACATAAGCAATTACCGCCCAATTTCTCTTGCAACTATTATGGCCAAAGTGTTGGACAGTATGCTTGACTCTTGTTTGGCGAAATATGTTAAGTTGCACGATGGACAGTTTGGGTTTTGCCCTGGCCTATCAACCGAAAGTGCTATTCTAGGTGTCAAGCATACTGTCAAATACTACACTGACCGTAAGACGCCTGCTTCCTTGACCTCTCCAAAGCTTTCGATCTCGTGTCTTACGATGTGCTTTGGAGCAAGTTGAGGAGCAGGGGTATACCGGAGGAACTGCTCAGTGTATTGCAGTATTGGTACCGTAGCCAGGAAAACCGTGTTAAATGGTCTAATGCGCTCTCGGAGTCATATGGGTTGGAGTGCGGGGTGAGGCAGGGTGGTCTGTCGTCCCCTCGGCTCTTCAATCTATATGTTAATGACCTCATTGTCGAGCTCAGCAGCATGCGTGTCGGATGCAGGGTAAACGGTGTTAGTTGTAACAACATCAGTTATGCGGATGACATGGTGCTGCTGGGCCCGTCGCCGGGAGCGATCGTGGAGTTGCTTCATGTATGTGAGACCTTCGCTGCTGCACATGGATTGGTCTACAATGCCAAAAAGTGTGAATACATGGTCTTTGGGGTCGCTGGTAAGTGCCGGGATAATACATTCGAACTTGCCATAAACGGTACAACAATACATAGAGTGAAAAAGTTTAAGTATCTTGGGCATTTTCTTACCGACGACCTCAGTGACCATGTTGACATTGAACGGGAGCGTAGGGCACTGGCGGTCAGGGGAAATATGTTGGCACGAAGATTTGCTCGGTGTACTGACCAAGTAAAGATAACGCTTTTTAAAGCTTATTGTCAGAGTTTTTACACCGGTAATCTTTGGGTCAACTACTCGAAAAGATCGCTGGATGTTCTGCGCGTCCAATACAATAATGTTTTTAGGATGCTGTTGCGATTGCCTCGTTTTTGCAGTGCCTCTGGAATGTTCGCGGTAACTCATACCGATGGGTTTCATGCCATCATCCGCAAGAAAACGGCCTCGCTCTTGAGCAGAATAAGGGGCAGTCACAATAGCATCCTGAAAGCTGTGGCGGCTGATACTTCGTCCACCATAATAAGGCAATTTGTAAGAAGACTTATTCCGTAGTTTTTTGTTGTCCTAGCTAGATAGTATGGCTATTTACTGTGGGTAGTCTTCTTATAAACTCGCCTTTAGTTAAGTTACTAACAATAGTATTTAAGTGCAAACCTGTTACTAACAATTTATGGATCGCTTAGTTGTCCGAAATAAAATGATTTATTATTATTATATTATATTATTACTTTGTTTGTTTAATTGACTTTATGGCCGACTTCCGAAAGTAAAGTTATTTTTACATTTTCATATATTCCACCAGCATAATTTGTTTTGAGTTTATCGCAAACAGGCAGACATACCGACCGCGACAGACAGACGCGGTGGTGGACCTTGTTTTATAATATGTATGTAGTGATGATTTTTGTGTGTTTAGCATGTCCGATTAAAATTACAAAATTTATGAAAAAGCTATTTCTATTTTAAAACCATTTTCAATAAAATGTGGACATATTGCGAAATGCTTTAATTGAGAAGTGCCCGATACGAGAAGTGCACATTCCGCAACGACGACGACGGAGCGCCGCGAGCCGTCCCAAGGGCTGCCCCTCCATGCTCTTTGCTAGAACAGCAACGTTTTTTTTTTCGTTTTCGTTTGAATAGTATTCTCTGCGAAGGTAATATTAGATTTTATTTTTTTGTTTTTTGCTTTGATGTTTTTATTATTGCGCGTTTGTAGTCTGTGTAAAATAAACGATTTTTCTTTCTTTCTTTTCTTATATATTGGCCGAATCATAAACCTTGAAGATACAGGGTGTAACAAGACCCTTAACTTTATTATATTCAAACTAAGTAACTTTACCTCAAAATTATTGCTTTATTGTCGTGGCGTGGATGTGTTTACAGTAAAAATCTTACGTTTAAAACATGAACAGTCGAACAAGCTATTTGTTCACACGGAAATTTTCACAATCCTATGCCGAAGCGTATGCTTTTCCGAATTTTATTTAATATAGCTTTCTTCATCAAGAGACTGACTCTTAATGACATAAGCTTTATAAAATTAAATTGCCAACAATATTTTCACTTTGTCAGTGTACTAGGATTGTGAATATTTCTGCGTGTATACCAAATAGCTTGTTTGACCGTACATATACTACATCTACATATTTAAAAACTTGTGTAAAAGTCGGACGGAGACATTGGGGGACAAAGTTCCGTCCGACTTTTACACAAGTTTTTAAATGTGTGTAACTAACTAGGGTCTAGCCAGACCAAAAAATATATTGTAATAACGGGGAGAATTCGAGGTCCAATTTAACTAATGTTAGGTGTTAAGTATGTGAATATGTGGGCCGATCCCGGCGGCACTGCAATGCCGGGCCGACCCGCGACGGGAGTGGAGCGAGCCCCGAACATCCCGTCAGCTTACAAAAATCAGATTAATATACTGGTCCCTCAGTGAGGGAACTTTCAGATATTAAGCTGAAAAGAACAGATACTACACTTTGATCTTAGCCAAAAGGCCGAGAAGCGATGTCAACAATTTGTAAAACTGGAGTAGTCATTCACTCGCAGAGAATCTTAACACCGCGATTCAGAAACGTGACGTCAGCGTACAGCGCCATCTGTCGAATACTGTGGTAATATTTAATATTCACACGTGGGCACGCTTTTAATACATGAAATAGGGCTCTAATGGTATCCAATATTCATTGCAAAGTGTATATTTTATTTTATTCATACATATTAGCGACTGAGAAATTAAATTGTCTTAGTATTAAACCGACCGAAATTCCGAAACCGGTCGGTTATATAAAACATGCACGGAAATGATTACCTGTGTCATAATAACATAACTTCTTAAACAAATTAAAATGATTGTTTATTGAAATATTAGTTTTAAGTTTGATTTTAATTTGATAAAAATGAATCTGAAATAACTGAAAAAGTAATAATGTATTACTGTTGGTTTTATAAACATGGGTTAAATGCAAAACGCTGGAAAAAACTACAGCTTTGCGTTTAGCGTTGTCTTTGTTTCGACGATTCAAAAGTGCCTTTAACCTTGTTGCGTACTTGAAACAAATGCTTAGATTTTTTTTCACAATCCTGTAAAAGACATCATCCCATATGTTAAAAAAAAAATATTGTAAAAAACGACTAAACCTTACTGACTCCTAATTTACCCTCGCAGATGCGGTTGCGACGAGTGCGTCCAGTCTTCTCAAGAAGACTCTCTCCGCCACTCCCAAGCCCGCATCAACGCGTACCGAGCCCTCTCTTCTCCCTCCCTCATCGCCCTCTCTTCTGCTGACCCCCTACTGACTGCCTTCCAGCTGTCCTGGGAACTGGGGAGGTTGAGCAGGATGGAGACAGAGTTTAGGGTGGAGTATAAGGTGAGTGATTAGAATTAGACTGAATATTTATTGATTAAAAAGATTAACTACACAAAGCCACACGCGACACATCAAGCTATACATTTCCAGTATAACACGGCCTCGCTTCAAATAAATGAAAGATCCGCGTAAACTGGTTTTGTATAGCTTGGTCGTCGTGCGTATAAAGGCGCCAGGTGCAGGTTCGAAAATTGATGAATCCATATTCTTCTGCAAACAGCAATGGAAAGGTAAAAGTAAATAATGTAACTGAAATTGATCATAGACAATCTCTTCACCATCTTTATCTAATGGATCATTGCTTTAGAAATCCACAGACTCTAAAACTAATACCATTTTTTTTTTAATTTCCTGTTTATATTTTCTATGTGGGGGAACTGGGGGATTCCAGAATGATGTACTGAATACGTGGTAGCCGTCTTTGTGTCGAACTCAGTTCCACCCTATATTGTATATTTTATTTTATTAAAATGGAACAACAAACGGCTCCAACAGAAAACATACAAAAAACACAAAACTTACAGACAATATTGTAAGCCCACGATGCTGTTCAAAGATTAACTGAAGTGAGAATCTACTTAAAATTAACCACAGCCACATTAATCGATTCACGATAATATAAACGTTAACCTGTCTGAACACTTAAGGGCAGATGTGACCCAAATAAAATGTTGATAACTTTTCTGAACGTAAACCGAAGGTACTCAATTACCGCTTAAATGGAAGATCATAATCATGGCTCGCTCTATTACATCGGCATGCGGCTACCCTTCCAAATCGGAACACAGTAATCCTACCTAGGATTAGAAAAAGGTATGGTGATTTAGTGGGTAGTGGTAATATTTTTCCGGAACCCAGCTATCTGGATTTTCTATAAAATCTGTTCTTAGCTGCCGCAAGCTTCGTCCGCGTGAAATACCACTACATAGTGTAGAAGAAAGTCGCTTCCCGCTGTCTGTCCCTATATATGCTTAGATGTTTAAAACTGCGCAACGAAATTTGATGCGGTTTTTTTAAATAAATAGAGTGATTCAAGAGGAAGGTTTATATGCATAACATTGCACCCGTGCGAAGCCGGGGCGGGTCGCTAGTATTTTTATAAATATTACTTCCTATTTTTAATCAGATTTTACTAAAAGTTTAAAGGGTTTTAATTTTTTTGCACGGAACCCTAACCCTTGTTCTAAAATAAAAGTAGCCTAAGTAACTGCTTCTGCTTCTTAACATCAGCTATCTTCCAGTAAAAGTCCCGTCAAAATAGGTTCAGCCGTTTCGAACAAACAGACAGACAAAAATAAATTTTGTTATGATTACCGTATATACTTTCTTAAGCATACAGGAAAAAAATATATTTTGAAATTACAGAAAGACCTTCAATTTTATTTATTTGTATATATAAAATTACCAATGGTAGACCCAGACTCAATCAAATCTTTTACAAATGCCTTCATCTATTTTTTTTTCTGGCCAGGCATTACGCACACAAACTCAAGAGTTCGCGACTTCCTTACTGGACCACACCAGGACCTCAAAAGAACTGGAGATCATGCTGAACTATAACCCCTGGGACGTGGACTGCTGGGAGCCAGGGGAGCGACAGACTCTTGGCAGACTGAAGCTAGCTATCAAGTATAAACAGAAGATGGTGAGTCTTTTCATAGATTCCATTAATATAATTTCCCTAAATGAGTACACATCGGTTTTTATATTAAATGGGCGTCCTCTTGTCCTGAATCTTATTCTGAAGACAGAGATGAGGTCGACGATGGCACCAGCAAACCTAAAAGATGCCTATTAACTCGCGACTTACATAGATTCGGGTCATATGAACTCGTGAACACCGACGCAGGCAGGGAGTTCCACTCCTTGGCTTTACGCATAATAAAAGATATTAAAGCACTCCTTTCGTATGCCGAGTATATAGACACAATTAAAAACCTATTGTGTCTCGCGTAGATCTACGTTTCGGCACAGGAAGGGTTACGACAAGTTATGAATGATATCTAGTTATAGGATGACATCCAGATTCCGTGACTTCTTATTTTTTGTTGAGCTTGATCCTCACATCTGATCTGACTAAGACAATATAAAAGAAGACTGTCCGACTCAGTGTTTCTTCCTAGATAAGTCGGAAAGGAAATTCCGACCTCGCGTATTTAACAAAAATGTCGACGTATAACTGTTTTGACTATTTACGATAGATCCTTTTGATTTTGTACTCCGGTCTGCTGCATGCAAAATCGAGCCATAATCTAGGAATGAACTAGAATTTGCAGTTTATTCCTCAATAGGTACGCTTAACGTCATGCGGTCACTTTATTTCATTACCGCGGACGGAGCGCGGTGGAAAATTTGAGTGAACTATAATTCCACGGATCATTGACTTTCAGCTTATTTCTGAAAGGTTAAAGATATTGATGTGTGCCACTGAGAGTCAGTCACCGATAATTTACATTTAAACTGTCAACTTATTAATAACTAGCTGTTGCCCAAGGCTTCGCTCGCGTTTTGGTCGGAAATGATCCCACGGGCACGTTGTAAATATAGCCTATAGCACTCAGGGATAATGTAGCTTGCTATTAGTGAAAGAATTTTCAAAATCGGTTCAGTAGATCCAGAGATTACCCCCAACATACAAACTTACAAACAAATTTTACCTCTTTATAATATTATACTGCAGATATTTATAGGACTAAAAGCCATCAAAATAGATTCCAACAAGGTAAAATTTAATAAGCCAGTGAACTCGACAGAGATGATAAGTTTCGATATTTAAAATTTTTGTTTCCTTGTCGACCTAAGGTCGTTGACCTTATTTAGCTGAAGTAAGAAAATCTCTTTTATTTTTCTCCTTAGATTGTGACATTTTACGTTTATGGCGTTTCCCCTCCTGATCAGAAGGTCTAAGTAGCTAAATGTCCAACAGCGCGCCAGCTAATTTTAGGTGAAAAAACCAGGGTAGCCCGCGAAATTCAAATTTTCTTACGACATTTTGAACTGACTTTTTGAAAAAGTCTTTCATTGGATTAAATTGAACTTAGAGGGTTGTGTTGACGATTTTAATGATTATAACTCAGTAAAGTCATATTTGTTACGGTCGCGAATCATATTTCACTCAACATACAACCTGACACTGACCAGCAAAAAACGTAAGTAAAATTCGCGGGCTTCCCCTTCACCTTGTGACCTTGTGTGGTATCACACTTACTGATTGTATTAATTACGAAGAAAAACGATTTACAAACGATTTTGAAAAGCAAGATGAGGTCATACGTTCATCCTCAACCACTCTGCACTACATTTTTCTTGAATTTACTGTCTATATTGTTACCAGACGTGGCTATAAATTATAATAGCATTTTTCCTTATAATCCAATACCTTATAAAGACCACCTTACTTTAGTAAGCTTACACAATTTAATCCTTACATTTAATTTCAAATTAACAGTAAAAATATCTTGTCAAACTTTCTTCTACCTGCAGAATGAACACTTTTATAATCCGAGCATAAAAAGACACATAAATACACATTTTACGTCCACATCTCAACATGTTCAAGACTCAAGTTCACCTATGTACAGTCAACCTGCATCCGTAGTAACAATTTCACAACTACCAGTATTTTATTTATTGTGGTGGCTCATTGGTAATGCTAATGACCCCATAAACGTAAGAGGATGTCTGACAGTGGCGTCGGTGACTGAAAAGTGTGTGGTAATCAGTTATCGTGGGTATAAGAGTCGAGGAAGACCAAAGAAACGATGGATGGACTGTGTGAAGGATGATATGGCTATAAAGGAGGTGACTGCTGAGATGACGAGTAATAGAGAAGTATGGAAGAAGAAGACATGCTGCGCCGGCCCCAAATAAGTCGGGATAAGAGAAGGAGAATGACGATACGCGTGACAGGTCTTGGGTTCAAATTCATCACCACTGCTCTCAAAACGGTGAAGGTTAACATGAGAAAACTGACAAGTCCTAGAGCCAATAATTTTTTGTTCCGCATCATACCTAGGTAATCTTCTCGTTACGGAGATATAGGAGGTCAATGTTCTGATCTTTTCACAAGTTTTTAATGTTATTACGTTACTTTAAATACCTTCATGACCCCTGTTCTATGCAACGCATCCATCAGCACAATTTTTCGAGTGCATTACATTGAGTCCTACCGTAAAACATGATTTTACACCCCAAAAAAATGCCGTTTCCCAGCATACAGAATGCTTGGTTGACGGCTTCGTGAAGGTTCCACACTTTGTATGTTTTTCAGTAGCTGATAGTTAATTCAATTTTTTTTTTACTTCCTATCGCTGTTATCGAATATAATGTCATTTGGTCTTAAGGTCGGTTTTCGCACAGCAAGTATAACTACTGACGTGGGTGACGGTACATTATCCGTGTAAGTACCTGGTCCGGTGCTAGTCTCGTCACTCCTCGTTCTCGTAACTACCGCAGACGCGTGAGGACGAGGCCACATTACCTCGCGACTCTCTGAATAGGAGCTATTGTGGGTACAATTGTAGTGGATTGTAGTGGGTACAGTTGAAGTATCTATGGGGTCTAAGATTGAGATAATATGTGATGTGGTGAGACCTTATTTGTGTCTAACTAAAACATAATTCGTATAGTGTACAGACAGACGGAACTATTAGAATAAATACCACCTTGTATTCATGCAAGCCTAGTACTTTAATCATAGGTCTTTTGCTCAAATAGTTAGGTTAGGTGAACCTATCTTTTTTTCTAGAGGTGGAAATCCTTAATCCGTTATAACAATACGAAACTAAACATATTTTCTAGTTATTTTTTCGTATATTTTATTCAAAATTTTATACGATAAACACAAGCGAGTAGTATTAATGCTTTGCTCAAATATTACGTACATTTTACAGTCACAGTTTATTTTATACTTTATAGCTTTCCGATAAAGCTTGTTATTGCTACGTGACTCTGAGCAATGTGAGAAACTTAAGAAAATATCATAGTACTTGAGAACGCCATGTACTACAATCCTTACATAGTCCTTTCGCCTTGTCCACATCATACAAGCTGGTCATACACGCACGCTAGTTGCGAGTACTACGCACCTGACCTTCTGAAGACCATCACAAATAAGGTCAGTGTGTATCCTTCTATAGAGCTCGGGGGCGAGGCTTTGCCACAAAAATATAAGACATAAAATTTAAAACAGATAAAAATACTCATAGTGTGTCCTTACCATTACAAAATCCTAGCGAGTGATCATTTGTACATATTTGGTGCGGACTAAAGTCTGTACGTTGGTTCTTTCCCGTATAAAAATAAAGTATAAAACAAAAATAATATCTCAAGAAAATACACGAATAACTGATGGGACGCATAATGGGTAAAAATAGCTCACATTTCTTATGCATTTGGAAAAATAATATTATTTTGTAAGAGGTAGATGTCCATAGTTAAAATAAATGATAAAACGGCTCAAAATAACATTACGCCCGTAAGTACTACCCGAAGGGTTAGACAGAGGTGTCTCAACCCTATTCTACAGCCCCATTTCAGCAGCTATGTGTAGTTACGGTTACAAGCCCATTGTGATTGTTCGGACACAAATTCAGACCAGGCTACTGAGATTTATGGCAGAAGGTAAAACCCATAAACACTTTCACCGACGCGGGGTTCGAACCCGGGGACTTATGCTCAGCAGTAGCGCTTGCAACCATTAGATCAAAGACACAGTCGAAGCCAAGCAGTGGTCTAAATCTAGTTTAAAAAAATCCTATTCTTCAAATACTTCATATCAGATATATTTTTTATTTGAATTCAATATACAGGGTGTAACAGGACCCTTCACGAAGCCGTCAACCAAGCATTATGTATACCTACATCAAACTAAAGAACTTCATGTAAAAAAAATTGCTGGAAAACGACTATAGTGTTTAAAGTAAAAATCTTACATTAAAAAAAAATATTTAAAAAAAACTTGTGTATATATATCTCCGTAACTAGAAGGCTCCCAGGTATGGTCTAGAACAAAAAAAAAATGCAATGATGGGGAAAACAAGTGAACAAGTGCCTTTCGGCTTCGTTAAGGGTCCTATTACACCCTTTATGTAGATACACTATTTACAAATAGATCTAAAATAATACCAAAATAATTATGTAGGTATACAAGTATTAAAATAGAAAAAGAATTACAGGGCGTCAAAAAATTCGTTGTCAATAGGGAATGTGCCCAGAAGGCTGGCTGGCCAGAATCAGCATTGCCTTCCAACGGCAATGCTGATTCTTTTACTGATACTTCATTTTATTTTTTTACTCCAAAAACTCTTTCACTACTTGCAAAAATATTGCTACCCGTTGATTTCCTGCACAGCTGTTGTTTTAACATAAAAAAATATTTATACTTCAATCACGCCGCGACCAATTACCTCAGTTCCGTTTTAAAATAAAATCAAACACATAACTGTTTTTACTAAATCACTGGATATCTTTTTTATTTTGTGAAGTAATTTTGGGTAAAGATAATATTTTGCTCATTCATTTAAGAGAACGAAAATAATTGCCTAAGATTATGATTAAAAAACTACCTAGGTAAAGTTATCTGTTTCTGGATGAGAATCGATTTATATCGTGCTTTATAAAAGAAAAACTAAGCAGTGATAGTCTAGTGGTGTGACCGTTGGACTTCCAAGACTTCGGTCTCGAGTTCGAACCCAAGACACGCACCTCAAATTTTTCGGAGTCATGTGTGTATTGTATAATTATCGCTTGAAAACATCGTGAGGAAACCAGCTTGTCCGACAGATAATTCTCGACGGCATGTACAGCCAAATCAGACTGAGAATGAGCGGTATAAAATCTCTGTCACCAGATTAGGCACCAACCACACGATACAGATGAAAACCCAAAAAACAACTCATTTAAATTACAATATGTATTGTGTAGATTAATCTTTCAGTTATATTAAAATTCATCTGTAACATCCTTCGTATTTACCACATCTTAGTGCGAATATCGATAGTATTGCAATTTTGATTTACATCAAATTAGATAGGTACCTACTCTTTTCATCTTAGCAAACTGAGAATATAGAACTTTCAGTAGCGTCCATCAGCTCCTGTGATGTGCAAGCAAAAAGCATTAGATACTATATTTAATACTTCCCAAAATGGTGCAACATCCCTCTCACTTTACTGAAATCATTAAAAACGTTTGTCGCCCGTGATAATACCAGTATTACTACCAGTAGTACCACGGGTAAAAAAAAATACCCGTAGAACTACCAAGCGATCCAGTAGTACCACGGGATTTTTTTTTTCCGTGTTACACTCGGGATTGGTAAATAAGATATACAATCATAATCTCAACACAATCTTTAAAATATATTAAAAACACATTCACAGTAATCCCCGAATCTTTAAACAGAGGTGTACCTAATAGAGCACGTTTTTCGCGAGTTATGTTTTAAGTGCCATGTATTAGAGGGCGAGCCTGTAGCCAATTAGCCATCAACCGGGCATGAATCCAGACTCCGTGGCTGCTACCAACAAATTGAGAAACCCAATAACTTTTCGCCCGACCCGGGAATCCAACCCATAACCTCTTGCACAGCAGTCGCGCTTGCGACCACTAGACCAATGAGGAGTTAACGTTTGAAAATATAACATCACGCTTGTAATTTATTTATTTAAATCGAACACAAATGATTCATATTGTTGTTAGTACCACTTATCAACCATGTTAGTAACATTTGCCATATAAATTAAAATAAATTAAATTAAAATAAATTTCTCAATAAAATAAAGTAAAATAAACTAATTTGAAAACCTATACCTATAACTAAGTCTGCTTCCCGCTGCACCAGACCTGCAGCTGTGCATACGGGTCCAGTGCCCCAGGAACGGACAATCAGGCTTATCCACTATCACCTTTAAAATAATGTAATCCCAGAAGCGTTAGGCAGAGGTGCACTTAACACCCATCCACCCAACATGCATCATACTTTGACCTTTATCATTATTTGTTAATTATTTTAATGATGATATTTATTTTTATTCTTTTACTTTTGACATGATTGTATAATTTTTACATTTATTCTTTAAAAACATAGATTAATTTATGATTTTTTATTTTTGTGATGTTTAAATTTGCGATCTAGTATTTTTTTTTTTTTTGGTTTATTTACTTCAAATTAATTATATTGGACTGAAATGATATATTAAAAATCATAATTTAAGAATTCTAAACATTTGCACGCCATAGTAGGTATGTGGCAAACATGTCTGAGCGATTTTGTTTATTTTTGTAATCCTACATGCACTTTTTATTATTGTGTTTGTACACATGTTAGGGCAAATAAATAAATCTTATCTTACCCACATTTCGCCCATTTCGCCAAGCCCCATGTAAAAGGGGGCGAGGTGTTTGAAAACGTTTGAAAATATTCAGTTTTTTAGATACAAGCTAAGAGAGTTACAACAACAACGAACAAACACATTTAAAACTGTGCTAATACTGTAATTCACTCACCAAATTCACTCAACACGGTTTTAAAGCCAAAAAACTGCTTTAAAAGCATCAACATTGGAACTAAAAAGCAAACAAGACAAGTCAGAGTGTATTAATGGCCTATTTACACACGTATTGCCTTTCATCTACCACCTGGGCAGTAGTCTAAACTGTTTAGAGAGTGACTTTGAATTATTTTGGTGATGACGCAGCTGACTTGTATGGATCCGACTGTTGGTCAGAAAAGGAACGAATAAAAGGCTATTGCATATCAATTAAACTGGAGCCGGTGTATTTGTTCTATAAATAAAATATAAAAAGTATTTATTTCACAAAAACAGCACTGCTTTGTTTGAAAATAATATTTATATTATGATGCAATAGTAGACTCTATCTTTTAAACTAGGACTAGCCTGTATCATAAAAGATAGGGTTCAGCCAATGCCAAGCCAAGCTATGTTGTTCTATTTTATAATTCGTATATCTGTCGAAAGAAACCGGATCCTGCAACACAGGGTATCCTAGTGCGGGATCCAGTGTCATACCCAAATATTGTAACACTTTAAATGACTCAATAAACTTTTTTGTATTTTGTATATGGATGAGATGATAATGCTAAGAGGGATGTCGGTTGTGTGGTGTAACGCAAATGGATAAAATAAGAAATGAGTACATAAGAGGAAGTCTGAAAGTGGCGCCATTCGCATATGCATATATTCGCATATACCACACAACGTTCATACCACGACAACCGATTGATAACATGAGACTTGGCAGAATACGGGGGGAGAGGTCTACTTTTATTTTACAATTTATTTTTTGTTTACAGTTCGTAGCCCACCCGAACGTTCAACAATTATTAGGAGCTATATGGTATGAAGGTCTACCTGGATTTAAGAGAAAAAACATCGTTGGACAGTGTATACAGGTATTTTTATAGTGATTTTATTGCAACACAACACGCAACCGTGCGTGTTATGTTCATTCCTGGTTAGTGGAAGAAGCAGCAAGCAGCTTTCAATCGTCAGATTCGCTTTATACCGAGTTTAAAATAGTCAAACGTGACCTTTCTCGTAGACAATGACATTTGAATAGTATTGTCTCACTCATACACAGAAAAAATAATCTTTCCCTGCGGGATGTGTATGGTCCAGGGTTGCGAGACTGTTCGAAAGAGATAGCGCGGCCCTGGAACACAAAGGGCAAAAGAAGGAACATGAATGGGTTTTAGTCAGTAACATTCTGACACTCCCTCCTGCTCAGCCCAGAGCGGGAGGAGTTATTTGATGACGACCAATCCGAAAAAAAAGGGATGTGTATGGTGTATTTTCACTCCTCTCGGAGTTAATTCTTTTTCGGACGATCCAAATACTGTGAGCGGGACGTCTCACGGTCTAAATCTTTGCCGAGCAGTGGAACAGCTGTAGGGTCAGTATTGGCGAGAAACAGGATGAGCGGCCGAGTGCATCGTCGATGCTGCCGTGTGCGATAGCACTCCCGCTATGTTCCTCGTTCTAAAAAATGACGGATTTCTGAGCGACGGAAAAGGATAGGAGCATTAAAAAATGCATTCCAAGCAGATAGATGAGGCTCAATCCCAATTAAATTGTAAATGTTTTATCTATGTTTGAAACATATTAATTATTTAATTTTTCAATAGGTGGCGAAACTAGGAGTGATGTTCCCAGTATACTGCACTATCTACATGCTGGCTCCGAATTCGGAGTACGGCAGATTTATGAAGAAACCTTTCGTCAAGTTTATATGTCACAGTTCCTCTTACATGTTGTTTTTAAGTAAGTACAATTTTATCATTCTCTCTTCTCTCTCTCTTTTGGCGCCTCACCGAATATTTCTCATCGTCTTTTGCGAGATGGAACAGCTCAGCAGTACTCGTGTTTCTCGTTCATTTGCGAACGTTTCTCAAACAAGACTTTTACCTTCGGCTAACAACGAGATTCCTCGCTATTTCGTCCTAGTAAGCCTTCACCAACATCTATGGACATCTACAGTACTGTAAGTATAGAGGATAATTCGCGGAATCAAAGCAGGATCTCATGCCATGGACCAATCAGGCAATGATTATGCTGGAACTTATTTAATTCGAACTGGAATACAGCAACTTTGTTTGACTCCAGACATAGCTAGCTAAGTATGATGAAATCCTTTTGATCCGTACCTTTTGTGAGTGACAACAATTTAAATGGTCCTTTGCATCCCAAGATATTCAAGCGTATGGGTAAGGTAAGCCTCGATCTGTGGTGAGAATAATTGGATCGTCTGACGCGGTTATTGGGTGAATAATCACGAAACTTGTGTTGAAAAAAGAAATCGTAGCTTAATAAAAACAGCCGCACGGTTCTATCTTCAAAGTTAAGCTGAGTTTGCGTAGGTGGACTCGTGGATGGGTCATCATCAGTAATCGGAATAAGTAGAGCTAATGTGCCTAAAGTTCAAGGAACAGAAACGAAAGTGGAGACTTCCTTATGACAATTTTTTTTTGCGGAATATTTGTTCCAAATAATTATAGTTCCAATAATTAGACAAAATGAATAAATGGTATGAAAACCTATAAATTGTTTTTTTTACCTTGTTAGTTCTAACTATTAAAACTGGTATGAAAATTAAATTAGCTTCCGCACTTACTAACGGCATTCAAACGAAGATAAGGAGATTACCTTTATTTTTGAAACAATAAAAATTTTGCACTTTTTTTTTAAACAGATACAGTAAATGAATTCGATACTTTGTTTTACTTTATTCATTTTAGTTGTACTTAAGTAATGTTCCGACATTCGGAACAAATCAAAGTCTCCACTTTCGTTTCTGTTCCTTGCTTGAACTTTAGGTACATAAGCTCTACCTATTCCGATCACTGGTGATCATCCATTACATACCGAATTCCTCCGTGCCTAAGAAAGCTGTCATTTGTAAATCTTTGACAGTCGTTACAGATTGTCAGTGGCCCGAAAGTCCAGTCTTACCAGGGGTATCGTATTACCCAGTACAATTCGGGTTGTTGAAGCTCAGTTAGGCAGTCGTTCCATTTAAAATACTGTTATTCAGCTGCATCCGGTTTGACTGGAAGCCGACCCCAACATAGGAAAAGGCTAGGTACCTAGATGATGCCGTGTAAAAGTCCTGTCATTTGATTCTGACCTTAATAAACCAATTACCGAAATAGTGTTTATCTCATGTTCTCAGCCTCCCATTGTCTTTTCGCACTCATGTTTATTTTTAAAACGGCACACAATACACGACACGTTTCCAAGATTAACGTTGACACCAGGCTTTGCTTATCTTAAGGATAAACGTAGAATACGCACTCTTTCACATTTAAAAATACCCTTAACGAAGCCGAAAGGCACTTGTTGTCCCCGTTATTGCGATATGTTTTTGATCTAGGCCATAACTGGGATCTAATTACTTTATTGTGAAATACCTCCATGACTCGTTAACTATTCAATGCATCTGTCAGCACAATGTTTTAAGTGCGTTACATTGAGTTTTACCGTAAAACGTGATTTTTCACCCCAAAAAATAGTCATTTCGCTAAATTATAGCGATTTTTGCGTAGGGTTACTTAGTTTGATGTACAGAATGCTTGGTTGACGGCTTCGTGATGGGTCTTGTATAAAATAACTTAGCTCGGGCTTTATATTAAACACTAGCTGTTGCCCGCGACTTGGCTCGCTTTTTTGTCTGAAATAATCCCACGAGCACATTGTAAATATAGCCTATGGCACTCGGAGATAATGTAGCTTCCTATTAGTGAAAGAATTTTTAAAATCGGTTCAGTAGATCCAGAGATTACCCCCTACATACAAACTTACAAACAAATTGTACCTCTTCATAATATTAGTATAGATGTTGTACGTACTAAGTAACATTTACTTACCTATATCAGCTAGGTTACTATGACGTCTTAGAGCAGGAGTAATTCCAGTGTGGGAAAGAGACAGCTATACAGCTCGTTTAGCGTCATCTCTTTCACACACTGGAATTATTCCTGGTTTCAGACGTCATGGTAGGCCACCAGGCTTAGTTTCTGTTATTACGGACTATCTGAACAGAGTGGTTGTCTGCACTGTGAAGCAAGTTATAAAGAAGAGGTGGCCACTGGCCATGCAATCTCCTATGGGCAATCTAGGTGGCATGCGGTGAGACTTAAATAAAAGATGTTCTGGTAACTATTCCTGTATTTCTTGTTATCAAGCAGTTCACGAATAGCGAGTAATCAATACATATTTGTTCTTAATATAATAGGCACATATAAATGGGTTTAGAATAAATTATTAGAGAAAAGCGTGTTCTCACCTTGATGACATTTTGACAAGAGAGAGTGAAAATATTGTCTTTGTATAGAGGAAGTATGCTCTATGCTAACAGATAATTAAAGCGTAGAACACACTAGTTTCATCACTTCCCCTTACGCTTTATATTATCATTTCTAAAGAGTCAATAATTACATGCCTAATTAAACACATACACACAGACATGCTACACAACACATACATTCATGTCTTTAATAAAATCTACATGTTTCTTAGAGCTAAGCGGTTTGGTAAGCACATCTGCTATCATCTTTTCAGTCTGTAAATAATTTACATTTACAATATTATTATTTATTAGGTCTTTTACATAATGATATCTGAGATCTATGTGCTTTGTTCTTTTATGACAGTACTCCTTACATTCTAACAACTTAATTGCACTTTGGCTGTCATTATAAACTATTGACTCTACATTTAAACAGAATATCTCAGACAGCAGACTCTTAATAAAACATATGTCCTTACAAACATCAGAAATTGAAATATATTCAGCCTCCGTAGTAGATAAAGCAACACAGCGTTGCTTCCGTGACTCCCAATTTATTGTATTATTACCTAGCTTCACGACGTACCCAGTATAAGACTTACGATCAGTTATATCATTAGCCCAGTCTGCATCAGTATAAGCAGCCAAACTCAATTTATTACTTCTTACAAATAGTAAGCTATAATTAATTGTCCCCGCTAAATAACGCAAAACACGTTTAGCAGCTTGCCAATGACTGTTATCGTGACAGTTATTAAATTGACTCAACTGGCTACATGCATAAGCGATATCAGGCCTAGTGCATACAGCTAAATACATTAACGAGCCTAACAATTGCCTGAAATTATCATTGCTCTCGCTTAAATTTTCAGCTTTCAGTAATTTACAATTCAATGGCATAGGTGTAGATACAGTCTTACAATTACCCATACCAAACCGCAATAATAACTTCTTAATATAATCAGTCTGGTCCAGTTTTAAAATACCTTTTGTCCTATCTCTTGTTACATTAATACCCAGGCAGCTTTTTAATGGGCCAAGGTTCTTTACATTGAATTCTTTTTCTAACAGTTTTACTAAGTCTTTTTGAATAACACTCTTCTCAGTATAAAATATATAGAAATCGTCAACATATAGAGCAATTATGGTTAAATCATTCTTCTCTTTCTTTACATAAACACATGGTTCACATTGACTTTGTACATAATCATTATTATTTAACAAATCATGAACTTTACTGTTCCACATTTTACTAGCTTGTTTTAAGCCATAAATACTCTTATTTAATAAACAAACCTTGGAGTTATCTCCATTATCAAAACCAATAGGTTGTTCCATAAATATTGTTTCGTTTAAGTTACCATTCAAGAAAGCACAAGCTACATCAATGTGATCTATACTGAGATTTAAATCATTTGCCAATGAAAACAAAATTCGCATAGTAGAGTGCCTAACCACTGGGGAAAAAGTCTCATTATAATCGACCCCATGTTTCTGTGTAAACCCCCTGGCAACCAATCGCGCTTTATACTTTGTGAAGTTTCCAGAAGCATCGTGTTTACGCTTAAATACCCATTTCGACTTAATAACATTTTTCCCTTTAGGGCGACTCACGATCTTCCATACTTCATTCGCAATTAACGAGTCATACTCACTCTGCATCGCTGCACGCCACTCAGTGGCTTCCGAACAAGAGATAGCCTCTTCATAACTAGATGGTTCCTCAATATTACCGACATACATGGAAATGTCATAATCACGATAGCTCAATGGCGGAATTGAACGAGTACTTCGTACAGGGCGGGTATTAGCCTCAGCCCGGGGTACCTCTGTACTTGTCTCTCCTTCCCCTCGAACAGACACGTCCGGCGATGACGCAGTCTCAGACTCGTGGCTCGCCGACGATGAGTCTGCACAGCGGGACTCATCCTCACTGCCTGTGCAGTAATGCTCCTCGTCTGTGGTATCTGAAATTTGAGAACCATCATTTAATTCCAACGAATTGGTTCTATCACTAGTCTTTTCCTCATTACTACATTCATTTAAATTTATTTGACTAGAATTTATTTCAATAGAATTATTTAAATTATCATTATTTATAACCAATTCATTGCTCTTGTCAAAACAATTATTCTGCAAAATAATTTCATAATTATTAATGTCATCATTATCCTTTTCATTTACATTCCCATTATAAAACCTATCTTCTAAAAATGCAACATTTCTTGACAACACAATTTTTCTAGGATTCATTGGATCTGATAGTCTATACCCTTTACAGGTCTCACTATACCCCACAAAAATATACTTTTTACTCTTAGCATCAAGCTTACCACGCTTATGCTTAGGCTCCAAAGAAT
Source organism: Eugnorisma glareosa (assembly GCA_947578425.1). Taxonomy (NCBI): domain Eukaryota; kingdom Metazoa; phylum Arthropoda; class Insecta; order Lepidoptera; family Noctuidae; genus Eugnorisma; species Eugnorisma glareosa. The sequence continues at coordinate 6,989,599 of OX387960.1, read as the reverse complement.
AAGCGATGCAACCAAAAACCCTCAAGTGGCTCAGATCAACTCTAGATCCCGACCACAGGTGCTCAGGAATCAGTCCAGACAAAGCCATAGTAGGGGACCGATTTTTCAAATATATTGCAGTATTTACCGCCTCTCCCCAATAAGGCTTACTAAGACCTGACTCCCGCAGCATACAACGCGCTTTTTCAATGAGTGTCCGGTTAAGACGCTCTGAAACACCATTCTGTTGGGCCGAGTAAGGAACTGTAGTCTGATGTACAATACCTTCATTACTTAAGAATCCAGAAAACCTATGATTGACATACTCGCCACCATTGTCAGAACGTAAGCATTTAATCTTCAATCCAGTTTGCCTCTCAACCATAGCCTTAAAAATAATAAACTTGGACATTACCTCAGATTTATACTTCATTAGGTATCCAAACGTTTTTCTTGTGTGATCATCTGTAAATGTAACCAAATACTTTGCACCCCCCCAGCTGTAGTCGCGCATTGGTCCGCAGACATCCGAATGTATCAACTCCAATGGTCGCTCGGCACGCTTGCCCTCTCCTTTGGGAAACGGCTGTGTTGACAGCTTCCCCTCAAGGCAGGGTATGCATTTCTTCAAACTGTCCTGGGTATTATCCTGAAACATTACTCCAGACACATGACCTTTCAGAGTTCTCATACTTCTCAGACCTAAATGTCCTAACCTGCGATGCCACAGCTCAGTAGACACAGCTACTGCGGTACTCTCTGTCTTTTGCACACTACTCAAAAGTTTGGAAGAATACACCTTGTTGTGCAAAGGCTTTACAATGTTACAATTTAGTTTATAAATTCCATTCTCACATCCCACAAGAGCTATAGGATTGCCAGAGACTTTACCATCATAAATACTGCATCCATTACCATCAAATATAACAGTAAGCCCACTTTCTATAAATTTACTTACTGACATTAAATTAGTGGCTATCTGTGGCACATACAAAACATTTTTAAGTTGTCTTACCTCATTTCCAAGGTTAACCATTAAATCTCCTACACCACTACATCTTAATTGTTCATTATTTGCTACAGCAACTGTAGTGTGTTTTTGATTACAATTAAAGTCTTTATAATTCACCATATTGTCTTTACAATTTGTCATATGAGATGTACAACCGGAGTCGATGAACCATGCACTACTTTGATGAACAAACAAAGCTGAAGCGAAGCTTGTAGACTCATTCTTCTTGTCATTCTTCATCTTGTAGCATTTGGCCTTGATGTGCCCAGGCTTATTGCAGTAATGACAGACCATAGTCTTCTTCTTAGAAGAGTTCTTCGAAATTAAAGCTTTGTTGTTATTGTTCGATGCACCATCACTCCTACGCAGCTCTTCTTGTAATAGTCGAGTTCGTACAATCTCGCTGGTGAGATTATTGGTTAAACATACTGTTTCAAGATTAGAAACCAAGTATTCGAATTCCTGAGGTAGACCGCTCAATAAGATCTCTGCGACTTCAGCATCATCAGTCTTACGGCCAATATCCGAGAGCTGCTGCACGAGAGTCATGACACCCTGTATGTATTCAGACATATTTGAAAACTGAGTATATTCAATTCTATGCAGCTGTCTCAAAAGTAGCACACGCCGTAACAAGCCCTTATTTTCAAATATATCAGCTAAATTTTTCCATGCACTTTTTGCTGTAGTAGCATTCCTGATATACTGATAAAGTGCCGGCTTGATGCTCAAAGCTATACGCGCCAAAGCACGCTGATCCTTCATCAGATCAGTCTCCGTGCCTTCGATTGCATTCCACAAGCCATCCATGGTAAGCAGCATTCTGATTGCAAATTTCCAATTCAAATAGTTAGTTACTCCTTCCAATTTTTCTATAGACGATGACAAGCCATAGTTACCTTGCAAAGCAGCATTTCCATTGCTCGCTTCTTGATGACAAGGCGGGGCCATTTTCAAGCCACACCACCTACGCAAAATCACCACCGCGCCACAGCCAAAAAATGAGGTTATGTTTTGCCCGCGTGCACTCGTAATCACTTTATAACTTTTCTGGGTTTTGGGACCATAACCTGTTATTACGGACTATCTGAACAGAGTGGTTGTCTGCACTGTGAAGCAAGTTATAAAGAAGAGGTGGCCACTGGCCATGCAATCTCCTATGGGCAATCTAGGTGGCATGCGGTGAGACTTAAATAAAAGATGTTCTGGTAACTATTCCTGTATTTCTTGTTATCAAGCAGTTCACGAATAGCGAGTAATCAATACATATTTGTTCTTAATATAATAGGCACATATAAATGGGTTTAGAATAAATTATTAGAGAAAAGCGTGTTCTCACCTTGATGACATTTTGACAAGAGAGAGTGAAAATATTGTCTTTGTATAGAGGAAGTATGCTCTATGCTAACAGATAATTAAAGCGTAGAACACACTAGTTTCATCAGTTTCTCGCGTGGCTTCGCCTGTTCATTTAATTTAACTTAGTAACAATGATCTTTTGTTTTCCAGCTCTTCTATCCCTGGCATCCCAACGCGCAGACTACCTAGTCCTAGAATGGTCTGGTATCACCTGGCTCCAGGAGTTGGTAGACTATTGGAAGGAACACGAGAGAGGGTCATTGCCCAGCATCATCGAATTCAGTGTCATCATCTACATAGCAAGTAAATTTGCGTTTGTTAGCATGCTTTTTTATATTTTCTGGTGTCTTTATAATAATTAGGCTAATAGGCCTAAAGGGGAACCTTAAATCTTCATTCCTTTCTTAAATAATTACTTTCAGAAAATGGTCTTGGATGTCATTTGAATTTTCTTACTTTTCTCCGATCATCTTCACTTTTATTTATTCTAATATTGTTCTTCTTATTGACTCAAATTTTATTTTACAAGGCACGTCCTAACCAAGGCAATCGTCGTTCGAACATGCGGTCGTCACCCAAAATCGCAAGTACTCGTATGGCGTTGGATTTGTTCGGCAAACCCGAACGCAAGGTCGCTTTGGTTATGACGAGCGGTTATTCTCACTTCTTTATAACATTAAACCGTCCACACTTTGATAGCAATGTATTCAGCTTACCTATACGAGTATCACTAGAGAGAGCTGCAGAGCTTAAAGAGCATTTAGTAATATTTCCATTAACCTAAAAAAAACTTTACATTTAACTCGAACGTTACCGGTACGAGTAGACTGCGTAATATTTCAAACTAATAACTATCACATTTATTTCAATACCGTTGCTAAAATATTCATTTAAATTTAAAGCACTCTTTTTCCTCTACATTTGAATATCGAACCAAAATGTTCAACTAAAATTACTGACTGATAGAGATGTACGAAAGAAAAAGTTCAAAGTGAGATGATCCCAAGTAAATTGGGAAGTATTATGACAATGAGGAGGAAACTAGCATGTTCTAGAACCAAAATTCGAAGAGTTTTATACCATCTTCCAACTGTACTGATCGCTGGTGAATTATGACCTGAGGAGGCGTTCATTCCAGCAAGGGAAACATAGGCTTATTTATTATACTTTTATATAAAACAATATATATCCTTTTTGCAGGTCTCATTTGGGCAGAAATAAGATCGCTATGGACAGGTGGAATAACGGAATACATCAGTGATCTATGGAACATAGTCGATTTCATCACGAATGCCTTTTATATTGCCTGGATTTGCTTACGATTCTCTTCTTGGTATATCGTGCAAGTATGTCATTTTAATACTACATTAAAATTGAACCGAAATACGTCTGTCTTGGTATGGACATGTAAAGAGGAGAGATGAAACGCATGTGACTAAAAGAGTGTTGGATATGAATGTTGATGGATGGAGAGGGAGAGGAAGGCCAAAGAAACGATGGATGGATTGTGTGAGGAATGATATGAAAGAGACAGGAGTAAATGATGCCGTGACGTCTGACAGGGGAGAATGGAAGGAGAAAAGGTATTGCGCCGACCCCGAGTAGAATAGGACAAGGACAGGAAGGTGATGCTATCCTATACATACTAGTTTATGATAAGTTTCGCCTACTGCCGTAGAAATTGAAGTGCTGAGATTATTTTTTTCACCACAACAAGCCATACGGCACGGCAACAGTCAAAACATCAATAGAATTCTGAAATTCTGTTAAGTAGTAACCAAGGGGTTGATATCGTATAACGCAGTTATGAGCTATGGTGTGGAAGTCACAGAGGCAGTCACTTCATGTAACTACAGCTGCTTACGGTAAGACTGGAACCTGACCCGGACATACTTGGAAAAAGGGTAAACAAACGATTTGACTACGTATCAAGTGGCTGTGCTAGACTGGATGCGAAAATGGAGAACTGTGTGTTGTGACGCTACTTGGGAATCGTCTAGAAATGTCCAGCAGTGAACTGCTTTAGTTTGTGTTGATTAATTGATGCAAAGGTGATGATAACCATTACCCATCAGTTGTATGCCAAAATAATATCTAAGGGTAAAAATATATCCTGCCAGGGTTGCGGGACTGTTCGAAAGAGATACCGCGGCCCTGGAACACAAAGGGCAAAGGAAGGAACATGGATGGGTTTTAGTCAGTAAAAGTCTGACACTTCCTCCTGCTCAGCCCAGAGCGGGAGGGGTTATTTGATGATTTCCCAACGGTAAAAAAAAAGGTTAGAAATATATGTAACTCGCCACCGACGAGAAGGAGACTACTCGTATGCAAAAGGGTGGAACGTAGATTCTCCACCTTACTGTAATGAAAAATAAACTCATCTTAATATTTTAACCGAAGCCGCTCGGTTAAATTGGCTCATAATTAAAACAAAACTGCCGAAATGGGAGCTTTACAAATTATAACATTTCTTGTAATAATTAATTGGAATTATCATAATAATATCCTCCTTTATGAATACAACACTGAAACCGTATTCCTTCCCTTGAGTGTAATGCAAAGTAAATAAATATCAAGGTATCGCGTTAAGTGATCTTCTTTATAATTTAGTGTTTTTTTTTATTAGTTAGAGTAATAGGTTCAGTAATTTAAAATGTCATGTTCTGATCATCTTATACAAGGTGTAAATGGACCCTTCATCAAGCCAGAACCAAGCATTCTGTACATCTCACTAAGTAACTCTCCGCAAAAATTAGTGCTTGGAAATGACTTTTTTAGGTGAAAAATCACGTTTTGTGTTATGACTAAAATGTAACGCATCAAAACGTGCTGATGGATGCATGGAATAGTACGGGGGTCGTGGAGGTGCTTAAAGAAAAAGTTATAACATTAAAAACTTGAAACTTTCACCCCCAATATCTCCGTAACTAGCAGGTTCCCAGATATGGCTAATAATAATGAATAAATAAATAAATAAAATAATAAACAAAAAAAAAATATAATAATAATAATGGCTAATAATATGGATAATGGCTTGTCGTTGATTGCCTCACTATACATTTTTGTATTGTTAGCTGTAAGCCACCCAAACACAATAAAATAAAATAAAATATGGTCTAGAACAAAAAAGTGATCGCAATGACGGGGCGAGAAGGTGCCTTTCGAATACCTTGTTTCGACCTACTTACTGTTTTCCTTGTGTCAGTTAATCACAGCTGGGGCTAGCCATCGACATTGAGAGCCAGAAAATATTTTAGTGCGTAAGTGTGTGCGCAGACATCGATCCACTTTCTCTTCTCTCTCTTCCTATTGATTAACCATCTAAGTACATATCTTATAATGTACATCAAATGTGTGAGTGTGTGTATGTGTGTATGTGTGTGTGTGTGTTCATCATCGTGGCTTTTTCTACATAGAAGCCTCGTTAAATTCCCTTTGTTAGTGATTGAACTTGTTTAATTTAAAGTTGCTTTACCTTTGTTCTGTTTCTCCCATATCTCGCGAAATTTTGTCTCCATAATCCTTCTGTTGGATCTACTCCTTGTTGAAGATTATCTCTAGACGTGTTCTCTCTAAAATATGGGTCTATCTATTCATACACGAAATCTCTTAAGGGGTCATTGTACTCATCATTATGAACAATTTTTATTATGGGACCAACCTCGAAATCGCGAAATAAAAATCAGCTGTTCCCTACAATATGATCGCAATAACTCGTCAAAATGTACTGAACAGCTGATTTTTTTTCGCGATTTCGGGGTTGGTCCCACAGTGAAAGCTGTTTTTAATGGTGAGTACAATGACCCCTTAAAAGATTTCGTGTATGAATAGATACACCTTAAATATCTATGTCCTGCTTTAACTGCCCATTAACCATTTCGTCACCTTTTAGCGAGACTACACCACTGGAGACGACCCCTGGTATCCTCGAGAAAGATGGGACTCCTACGATCCCATGCTACTGTCAGAAGGTGCCTTTGCGGCCGGCATGATCTTCTCTTTCCTCAAGCTGGTCCATATCTTCTCCATCAATCCATACCTTGGACCTCTGCAAGTATCTCTTGGAAGAATGATTCTGGACATTCTAAAATTCTTCTTCGTCTATATGCTGGTGCTTTTCGCTTTTGGATGTGGTAAGTGGAAAATTAAAAGAAATGAGATTAAACTTACAGTCGCTGCCATCAAGTTACTACAAACTGTCAAATTTTCTCCTTCGATTTTGAACTTAACCTTCAAGATTGTATGGTTTAAAATTATTTGGAGCAATTTGACAGTTTGTGGTAACTTGATTTGGTCTCGACTGCACAGTAGGACGGACGTCGGTAGTAAGACTTTAATATTGAACTGGCCTAGAGTAGTCAGGAGTTTCGATAGAATGCCCAAAGACAATGGTCCACCTTTCATCTTCCGTTCCACCTTTTGACTGTATCAGCGAGCAGAGGGGTTGTTGTACATTCGCCACAAAGTAAATTCGTCACATTTTGAAAACTCCATACATTGAAAGTAAATTCGCCACATGCATAAAAAATATGTGTAAATTCGTCACAAGTCTTCATAGGTACATAATTTTTGCATAAAGTACTAGTAGCAAACAAAGTTATTGGTTTTTAGCGCTTGAAATGAAAATGATTTCTAAAATATTTATTTTCTCCTGCACTCCTGCACATGCTATCACGCGCTCGCTCGCTCGCTCGCCATATCTATCTCTTCCTAGCCGTACCGGTAAATGTATCGAAACTCAGTCCGTCCAGTCATCCAGTGACTCACTTGACCTTTTCGATGTGCTTCGACAATCCGCGACACCATAATTCTATCTTTTATATTTTAGTAGGTATTTTTCAACATACAGTGGATTTCGGATATAACGGCGATGAAGGAACCACTCTAATTTTGTCGTTATATCCGGGAGTCGTTACAGGCAATGTTGAAATGATTTCTGCCTTTTCTTTAATAGTAATGTGCTTCTAGGAGTCATACTTATTCAAAAGTTTACTAAACGCAGTTGATACTCAGAATATCACTTTATAACTGAACCATAAATTTAACTCCGAAACGTACACGCTTCCCTACCTTCTTAGCTAATATCTTTTATAAACAAAAGATAAAGGTCTCTACAGTTGCTGACCATCTGTGTGGATGTAAACAAAAGATAAGTTAGCTCCTTGTGTCTTTGGCGGCCGGTTTCGGTCTCAATATCTGCATGGTATTTCTAGGAATTTGTTACAGATGATTCATTAAAAACAGTCGCTACACCCGAACTCGGAAATTATCAGGTAGTAACATAGGCTTAAATTTATTTAAAAAAAATAGAGATGCATATGAAAACTGCAATAATTAAATGTAATCCAAAGAAGCAAAATTTTGCCTACAAAATTCATTATTTGGCGTGCGCTGCGAAAACTATTGATGATACTTAAAAATTATGTACTACAGAGTTAAGTCACAATAGCAACTTTTGTGTTCTAAAAATTAAATTAAAGTCAACGACACCATATCTATCTATTTTAGGAGATACTTTTTAGAACATAAAAGCTACTGTAGCTTTTATGTACTAAAAAGTATTTTTCGACATATTTAAGTTTAAAAATAAAATTATATCAAAAAAATATTATTCTACGCGGGTCAAATAGTCAAATAAATTATACTTATATCATGCAAATTAGCCGATCTATCACAATGTTTGCGAATGAAGTCGCGGGCGAAGTGCTAGTGAAAAATAAAGAATTAATGTTTTATTCTACTTATCGTTTGATTTTTCTGCTGTCTGTACGGGAATAAACAATATGGCGGATGTTTCTTCATGAAAATAGAACTGTGGCGAGTTTACACATACTTTTTTTCGTGGCGAATTTACTTTGTGGCGAATCTACAATAACCCGAGCAGAGTTGCTCGTAGCTTAATTTTTTGTCAACCATTTTTTTTTAAACGCTCGACAGTTGGAATTTCTTCAGTATCGTGGATGAGTTTACACTTATTTAAAACTCACATAAAGCAAAAGCAGTCAGTCTCAGATCAACCCACCGAACAACTACACGAATCAAACCTGCGATACGCAGTGCTCATGCAGCCACTGCGCTAACCGTGTCGTAAAAATCCACTTTTTTTTTTGCCTTGGTATATAATAATAATATGTCATTTAATTCAGGTAACAAAGACCCATAACATATATACCTGAAAGCATAGATATAATAAATAAGGAGATGTGCCCGTTATCCGAAAATGTATCGCAACCTACTGTCTCCGTTTTCTCCCACCACCCGGCAACTACTACACATGCAATTCAGTAAAAGCAATAGATACGCAGTCGCGCACACACCCGCAATTCTTAAAACAGAACGTATACTACACAATCAATTATAAACCTTATTCTATCAAGCACAGCGTGTATTTACCATGCACCGTACAACTTACCCACACAAAAACATCGGTCGGTATCGTTGTGCTGTGCAAAAGCAATTTAATTGAATACCCACGCTAGTGATTGACTAAATCGAAAAGATATCGAATATTCCTGTGTTCAAGTAATATGTAAATCAATGAAAGTTGTTGTGCTGACATAATGAAATCGATTCTTACTGAATTTGTGTTACGCAATTACTTCGCAGGTAATAGATTTTTATTATAAAAAAAAAATGCTAGTTTGGAAAAACAATGTAAATAAATGAAAGCAAATAAACATAACAAATAAATAGCATGAATAATTATGTTGACTTATTGTAAGCAAAAGTCACTATTATATTATCTGAACCATGCCGATTACTAAAACGTATTCTAAGCTAAAACACAAAAAAAAACATAAAAAAGTAAGGAAATAGCACGAGGTTTGGGCATACAGCTAGGTGACAGTTAAGGTGTAACTTTGCGTAGGTGAAAACGGGCTTAAGGCGTCGAGTTATGTGTCACTTAGTGTTGGTGAAAACAGGCACAAGGCGTTCGTTAGGTGCCACTTTGTGTTGGTGAAAACAGGAATTGGGCGTTCAGTTAAGCGTCACTTACTGTTGGTGAAAACGCGCTTTAGGCATTGAGTTAGGTGACACTTAGTGTTGGTGAAAACGGGCATTGGGCATTCAGTTAGTTGACAGTTAGTGTTGGTGAAAACGGGCTTAAGGCATCGGGTTAGGTGTAACTTTGTGTTGGTGATAACAAGAACTAGGCGTTCAGTTAGGTGCCACTTTGTGTTGGTGAAAACAGGAATTGGGCATTCAGTTAAGCATCACTTACTGTTGGTGAAAACGCTTTTTAGGCATTGAGTTAGGTGACACTTAGTGTTGGTGAAAATGCGCATTAGGCATTGACTTAGGTGTCGCTTAGTGTTGGTGAAAACGCTTTTTAGGCATTGAATTAGGCGACACTTAGTGTTGGTGAAAACGCGCATTAGGCATTGACTTAGGTGTCGCTTAGTGTTGGTGAAACAGGAACTAGGCGTTCAGTTAGGTGCCACTTTGTGTTGGTGAAAACAGGAATTGGGCATTCAGTTAAGCGTCACTTACTGTTGGTGAAAACGCTTTTTAGGCATTGAGTTAGGTGACACTTAGTGTTGGTGAAAACGCGCATTAGGCATTGACTTAGGTGTCGCTTAGTGTTGGTGAAAACAAGAATTGGGCATTAAGTTAAGCGTCACTTACTGTTGGTGAAAATGCTTTTTAGGCATTGACTTAGGTGTCGCTTAGTGTTGGTGAAAACAGGAACTGGGCATTCAGTTAAGCGTCACTTACTGTTGATGGAAACGCTTTTTAGGCATTGAGTTAGGTGACACTTAGTGTTGGTGAAAACGCGCATTAGGCATTGACTTAGGTGTCGCTTAGTGTTGGTGAAAACGCTTTTTAGGCATTGACTTAGGTGTCGCTTAGTGTTGGTGAAAACGCTTTTTAGGCATTGAATTAGGCGACGCTTAGTGTTGGTGAAAACGCGCATTAGGCATTGACTTAGGTGTCGCTTAGTGTTGGTGAAAACAGGAACTGGGCATTCAGTTAAGCGTCACTTACTGTTGGTGAAAACGCTTTTTAGGCATTGAGTTAGGTGACACTTAGTGTTGGTGAAAACGCGCATTAGGCATTGACTTAGGTGTCGCTTAGTGTTGGTGAAAACGCTTTTTAGGCATTGAATTAGGCGACACTTAGTGTTGGTGAAAACGCGCACTAGGCATTGACTTAGGTGTCGCTTAGTGTTGGTGAAACAGGAACTAGGCGTTCAGTTAGGTGCCACTTTGTGTTGGTGAAAACAGGAATTGGGCATTCAGTTAAGCGTCACTTACTGTTGGTGAAAACGCTTTTTAGGCATTGAGTTAGGTGACACTTAGTGTTGGTGAAAACGCGCATTAGGCATTGACTTAGGTGTCGCTTAGTGTTGGTGAAAACGCGCATTAGGCATTGACTTAAGTGTCGTATAGTTTTGGTGAAAACAGGAACTAGGCGTTCAGTTAGGTGCCACTTTGTGTCGGTGAAAACAAGAATTGGGCATTGAGTTAGGTGACACTTAGTGTTGGTGAAAACGCGCATTAGGCATTGACTTAGGTGTCGCTTAGTGTTGGTGAAAACGCTTTTTAGGCATTGAGTTAGGTGACACTTAGTGTTGGTGAAAACGCGCATTGGGCATTGACTTAGGTGTCGCTTAGTGTTGGTGAAAACGCTTTTTAGGCATTGAATTAGGCGACACTTAGTGTTGGTGAAAACGCGCATTAGGCTTTGAATTAGGCGACACTTAGTGTTGGTGAAAACGCGAATTAGGCATTGACTTAGGTGTCGCTTAGTGTTGGTGAAAACGCTTTTTAGGCATTGAGTTAGGTGGCACTTAGTGTTGGTGAAAACGCGCATTAGGCATTGACTTAGGTGTCGCTTAGTGTTGGTGAAAACAGGAACTAGGCGTACAGTTAGGTGCCACTTTGTGTTGGTGAAAACAGGAATTGGGCATTCAGTTAAGCGTCACTTACTGTTGGTGAAAACGCTTTTTAGGCATTGACTTAGGTGTCGCTTAGTGTTGGTGAAAACAGGAACTGGGCATTCAGTTATGCGTCACTTACTGTTGGTGAAAACGCGCATTAGGCATTGACTTAGGTGTCGTATAGTGTTGGTGAAAACAGGAACTAGGCGTTCAGTTAGGTGCCACTTTGTGTTGGTGAAAACAGGAATTGGTCATTCAGTTAAGCGTCACTTACTGTTGGAGAAAACGCGCATTAGGCATTGAGTTAGGTGCTACTTAGTGTTGGTGAGAACGGGCTTAAGGCATCGAGTTAGGTGACACTTAGTGTTGGTGAAAACAGGAGTTGGGCACTCAGCTAAGTGACACTTACTGTTGGTGAAAACGCGCATTAGGCATTGACTTAGGTGTCGCTTAGTGTTGGTGAAAACAGGAACTAGGCGTTCAGTTAGGTGACACTTTGTGTTGGTGAAAACAGTAATTGGGCATTCAGTTAAGCGTCACTTACTGTTGGAGAAAACGCGCTTTAGGCATTGAGTTAGGTGACACTTAGTGTTGGTGAGAACGGGCTTAAGGCATCGAGTTAAGTGACACTTGTCACACACAAGTGGTAGTGATAACAGGAAGTAGGCGTTCAGTTAGGTGCCACTTTGTGTTGGTGAAAACAGGAATTGGGCAGGAATTGTCCACTCCACCGATTATTAAACTGAAATTTAATTAACTTACTTTACGAAAATTACGCATTTCTCTACTACGCTGTAAAATAACCAAAATACGTCAAAAATCACATACAATAGCTATTTCATGAAAAAGTCACTTTTTGAGATTATATGAACTTGGAGAGCTGTATTGATAATTTGAATGATTATAATTCTGTAACTCCATACGTGTTACTGGCGCGATTCATATTTTCATCAACATACAACCTGTCACTGACCTTAAAATTGCAATAAACGTAAGAAAATTTAAATTTCGCGGGCTACCCTTGCGCATCCACCTTAAAATGTTTAATAAATGAAAAACAAACTATAATAGCAATATTTCTTTCGTCAATCCGAATTCGATAGCCTACGTTAGTTGAATCTGCACAAGCACATCACTCGTCGCAAGAAGCAGCGGCCGTACTACGCGCTACTTAAAAATGTATCGTTTTGTGATTTTTACATTGCTTGTCCAGTCACTTAGCGACAAACTTTGGTAGTGGTTAAGGAGCAATGTATTTATTGCAAAACTTGTACAGTCGCTGTGATATTTGAAAACAGAAATAACATAGTAAGAGCAAGACATATTTTACGATTTGTAATGTTAAAGACAAATATAGTAAAATACTTGTACATAGTAAGTGATTCTATGATTTATAAAGTTTTGGTTTATGCTTCGACTTTTACAAGAAACCACTGATCAACACGGCATTCTTATAAGTTGTCACGATCGCGGTCGAAAGCACACTAGTTCGCGGAGACGGCCATTTGCCCTATGACATGCTTATCGTGCGTTCGTCGCGGCGTCACCAACACGCCCCCTTGCCACTTCTCCTGTTTTTTTATATTTCTATGCCTTAAAGACTATCATACATATTTATAAACAAACCAAAAAATATAACTATTGTACACGAAGTGAAATATGCATGTGTGCATGTGCGATATGCTAGGAACATGAATATGAGGTCAGCTTATACTGGATTTGCTGCCACTACCGGCTTCTTTCCAGTATATGACACCAATATCGGGTATTAGAAAGAGATCAGCTTTGTGGAGCGTTGTCTCTGTCACTCATATCTGTGTGACTCTCTCTTAAGCACGATGAGTCATAAGACCAGCGCACACTGGTGACGTCAGGGCAGATCATTTGTATCTTTACCCAACGTAAATTCATCCGTATCTAGTGGTAACAAAATACAGATTCAATTATGCTTCGGTGTTTCGTTCTCGAGATTAGATATTACACCTGTAGTCACACATACAATGTCGCCACTAATGCACCTGACCCCATCCTACAGATTTATTGCGTTCAACTCATCATTCAGATTCCAGTGCTTCGCCACTTTGTATTTCTAATTTGCGTTCTAGTGTTTTTTCGGCAATTTAGTGTTTTTATTACTCATAAACCAAAATGCCGAAGAGGAAACGTGATGATAAGGATTCATATAACTGTAGTAGGAAGAAAATTAAAAAGCTGGAAAGAAAATTGCTAAAAGGACGCCGTAGATCTTCATCATCCACGAATTCTGAGCTAATGTTGTCAACACCTCAAGGTATTTTTATTTTATTTTTATTTTTTATTAGTGATTAATGGATTAACGATGCTACGCACGAGTTGCAACTTGTCCTTTATTCAAACTCGGGTTCACGATGTAATGCCTTGAGTTCATCTTACCCGCTGTTGTCTGTGGGTACCTACCTACCTACGCCTGGTCGTGTTCATAATATCTTGTTACCTGTTTAGGTAATTATAACCACGAAATAATTATCCATGCGTTAAACTCGGGTTCACGATGCAACGCCTATGATTTCATCCTACCAGTAATTTGTTAAAATAATGCGTCGATTTTTTCAAAATAAAAATAAAATACCTACATAAACACTTGTATTTTTTTTAAGACGACTGTCGTTACGGAACACTGTATTGTTATTACAATACAAATAAGGTTCATATTCCTATTGGGAAATGTACAGTATTGTATAATTTCCGATTGCAGATAACACAATTTTGGAATCTGAGAATAATGAATGCCTACCGGTGAACCTTGACGAGCCGGTACCATCAACTAGCGCTTCATGCTTGGAGTCACTGCAGGTGGCAAAAGTACCAGAAGCGACACAAGAGCCTCTTCTCCGGTTATCAGCTGATGGAGCCTCTGCTATTGAAAAGGAGGATCTCAATCAGGAATTAGACGAGACCGTGATGGAAATATTAGAATCTGATCCATCAACCACCACATCATACGGTAAAAACATCCAAAAGGACTTAGCTGTACGTTATGAATTCATAGCCACTTCTGGTTTGACAAAAGAGCTCCGCAAGGAGCTCTTAGATTCTCATTTACCTCCGGGCAACTGTAAGCTGATTGACGCACCATCCCTAAATCCTGAGATTAAGGCAGCAGTCATTAACGTCATAGTGAAGCGTGATAAGGCTTTGCAGGCAAAACAGAAGCAGATTGCTAACGCTATTTCGTGTCTAAGTGAAGTCATTACTATTATTTTGTCTCAAGAGACAAAAGATCCGAACATATTGAGATTACTTGTGGACACCGGGCGCATCTTGTGCGACTGTCAACGTAATGATTCTGTCACCTGGCGTAATTTCATCCTTGCTGTACTAAAAAAGGATTTAAAGGATCAGGTTCAACTAACTAAAATTGATAGTTTACTCTTCGGACAAGAGCTTGCTGAGACGCTGCGAACGGCTAAGGCCATCAATAAGTCAGGAGCTGAGTTAAAGTCTGGTCCACAGCTCAAGTCTATATCGATCAAGCCAAAGCCGCCACCATCCAACAGAAATTTAAACTGGAAACCAGCGCCGTACCGCAGACCGACGGCGCCTCGGAGAACCAAGGAGTCTGCACCCTCGACGAGGCAGCAGCACGCGCAGTCATCCAAAGCGTTACGTCCGAACTACCGCCGCAACTCCCAATAGACACTACGGTAAATTATGCCGGCAGGCTTTCTCATTTTTATAACCAATGGTTACAAATAACATCAGACCAAACTGTACTATCATGGATAAAGGGATATGAAATTCCATTTACACACAATCCATGTCAGATTAATATACCACCGTCTAAAAAATATTCTAGTTCTGAAGAATATGTAGTTTACTTTCTATAGGAGCTATTTCTAAATGTCGATCTTGTGACGGTCAATTTATATCAAATATATTCTTGGTACCGAAACCAAACGGTAAAACTCGACTTATTCTAAATTTAAAAAGTTTGAATGTTTTTATAAATACTGATCATTTTTAAATTAGAAGACCTTCGGACAGTTATAAAACTTATTTCAAAAGATTGTTTTATGTCCACGATTGATCTTAAGGATGCATATTTTTTATTAAAAATTCACGAGAATTCTAAAAGGTACTTGCGATTTAAATGGAAAGATAATCTGTTCGAATTTAATGTTCTGCCGTTCGTGGATATTTAGGATTTATCATTGATTCTAAAACAATGGAAATTAGCTTGCCTGTTGAAAAACGTCTCAAAATTAAGAAGGAGTAGTTAAAATTTAAAAACCTCAATAGTTGTAAAATTAGAGATTTCGCTCGCTTAGTAGGACTTTTAACATCTGCTTGCCCTGCCATTTAATATGGCTGGCTTTATACTAAAGAGTTTGAGCGATGTAAATTCTTAAGTCTAAAAGGCGATGATAATTATGAGAAGTTCATGACTATATCGTCTACTTTAGATTCTGATTTTGATTTGTAGATAAATTCCATAGATAAATCTGTTTGCAAAATAAAGTTTGATGAATATAATTTAGAAATTCAGACTGACGCCTCAACTACGGGATGGGGTGTAGCTTGTGAAGGAAAAACAGCAAGTGATACTTGGAGTCAGGAGGAAAGAACACGGCACATTAATTATTTAGAATTAATGGCTGCGTTTATCGGTCTAAAAATCTTTTCTAAAAATTTATTTAGTTGTCAAATTATTTTGAGAATAGACAATACGACTGCGATTTCTTATATAAATCGCATGTGAGGTGTGCAGTTTCCCCATTTAACAAAACTTACTAAAATTATATGGCAATGGTGTGAGGCTCGCAACATTTTCGTTTCTGCTCTGTACATCCCATCAATCGAGAGCAGTATCGATGATGCTGAATCGAGACGAGTTCACCCCGACATTGAATGGGAATTATCAGACTTTGCCTTTCAAGTATTAGTTAAATCGTTCGGCCAGCCTGATATAGATATGTTCGCTAGTCGTATAAATAAAAAATGTGCTAGATACGTATCATGGCACAAAGACCCTGACGCATATAATATAAACGCTTTTTCAATATGTTGGTCTATGGTTAATGGTGGTGTATGTTTATGGTTTATGGTTGTTGGTAATGGTATTTCTATGGGTTTCCTCCATTCGCAATAATTCTCAAAACATTGAGAAAGATTATTAGGGACAAAGCTAGCGGAATACTTTTCGTCCCGGTATGGCCATCACAACCGTGGTATCCCTTGTTTACTAAGCCCTTAGAAAGTAAACCTTTGACATTTCATTCTTCTAAGGAATTAATAATTTCTCATTCCAGCAACCGTCAGATATCCAAGCGGATTACCCTGGTTGCCGGAGTATTGTGCGGAAATCTCTACTAAGAAGATGTATTCCACCGGCATCGGTTCACATCATGTTGGCGTCCCTATCCGAGTATTCCATCAAACAATACGATAGTTGTTTGAGAAAATGGTTTCTTTTTTGTTTTAAAAACAACATTAATCTCTACGAAGCCTCAATACCAAAAATTATTTATTTTTTTACTGACTTATTTGATTTTGGTGCTCGGTATGGTACATTGAACAGTTGCAGGTCGGCACTGTCTTTAATTTTAGGTAATCACATCAGTAGAGATGATCGGGTTCAAAGATTATTTAAAGGGTTATTTAGACTTCGGCCACACTTACCCAAATACGACTCGACCTGGGATACCTCTTTAGTCATAGAGACTCTGGCGAGCTGGGTACTCCATGATCAGTTACAGTTCGAAAAAAATACAAGAAAGTTGGTTACTTTACTTGCACTTGTTACAGCCCACAGGGTTTGAACCCTGTGGGCTGACAACCCTATCCAAAATTAAAGTTGAGGACATTAGTACTTCATCTAATGAAATATCTAATATGATTCCTGATTTGATAAAAACATCTAGTATAAAATCAAACCAGCCAATGCTTATACTGTCATACTTTCAGGAAAGACCTGAAATATGCCCAGCACAATTATTAGTAGATTACTTACGTGTAACCGAATCGTTACGTAATAATCACACTTTTCTGTTTATTAGCTCGAAAAAGCCACATAATAAAGTTTGTGCTCAGACACTAAGAAGGTGGATAAAGAGTACCATACAAGTCAGTGGAATCGATTTTACCGTGTTTTCTGCTCACAGTACTAGACATGCCAGTACTTCTCGTGCTAATAAAATGGGTGTCAATTAAGATTTAATTCGAAAAACAGCCGGTTGGTCTGGCACATCTACAACTTTTGCTAAGTTTTATAACAGGGCCATATCAACTAATTCTGGAGAACTATTTGCTAGAAGCATTTTAATAAATGGTAATTGCGAAATCACTTACATGATTGTTTGTAACAAATCCTAGTTTTAATTATAAAAATTGTGATATGTTGGTATATCATATTTTAATGCCTCTCTAATTGTATATGTAATCATTTGAGGTTTACCTATGATTAAATCTTTTGTTGTTTCAATATTTAAACTAAACGCATTCATTTCACAAATAACTCTCAATATCTACAAGTGTAATATCTAATCTCGAGAACGAAACACCGAAGCATAATTAATGATTAAACGAACTTACCTGTAAGTGAAGTTCGATCATAATTATGTGAGGTCTTTCGTTCGAAGAGATTAGCATCCGCCCTCCCGAATTTAACACCCAAAATTGTGAAATGAGTATAGTATTACTGATCTCATAACTCTCCAGAGGGCTGGCTCTTTCTTTGGTCAAAGAATTAGCTTTGACATTCAACGTGGCAATGCTGCCAGTCTTCTGGGCACGTTTCCGGATGACATCGATGGGGAGGAGTACTTTGACGCCTAAGTGTCCTATTGTCGTCGTTGTATATATGTAGGAAGTTAGTTTTAGTCTTCTTTTTAGTATTATTTTAGTTCTATTTGTAGTCTGTATATAATGTACATAGCATTTTATTCTACTTATAATAGTGAAATTTCTCTGAATTAAATGATGAGTTGAACGCAATAAATCTGTAGGATGGGGTCAGTCTACCCACATCTTAACATATTTTTCTTTTTTGTTTGTCTTTAAACTAAGTGCATTAGTGACGACATTGTATGTGTGACTACAAGTGTAATATCTAATCTCTTCGAACGAAACACCTCACATAATTATGATCGAACTTCACTTACAGGTAAGTTCGTTTAATCATTAAATGTTCAATGCCGCGAAGGAAAATCTCATTTGATACCTTCGGGTCAGTCTCTAAACATTGGAATCTCTATCTTAATACCAATAGCTACGTGTGAATTTTCGTTGAGTAAAGTTAAAATGCTCTGCCCTGCCGTTCTCGGTGTGCGCTGGCCAACATTCACAGCTGGGTGCTGTAAGAGAAAAAATGAAGTACTGCCCTCTAATTACTATTTTACCCCCCTGATTTTGCAGTAAAGTGAACTTTACTCACGTTGTCATAAGGTTTAGGTATGTCAGAAGTTAATAAAACTGCGAAAGTATTGTCAGATTTAACCCTTTTCTTGTTCAGGTTTAAACCAACTGATGTGGTATTACGCTGAGTTGGAGAAGAATAAATGCTACCATCTTCCAAATGGTATCCCCGATTTTGATGGACAAGAACGAGCTTGTACTATTTGGAGAAGATATGCCAAGTAAGTATTTCAACAGGAATTTAAATTGCATTTGTGGGGTGGACTGCATAGGTCACAGTCGATTTAAATAAAAAATTGGAATGCTGTATCCAGATATACTGGAAGCGGAAACTAACAAAGTTAGTTCTAATTATTATCCTTCTAATCTAGCCAGGTGATGAACAATTCGATTGAGCACTTTCAGAAAAAAAACATCCGCTGAGACACATGTATCTGACAAATATTTAAGATACCTGCTGACTGCCTCGTTGGTCTAGTGGTCACAAGCTTGACTGCTGAACATGAGGTCCTGGGTTCGGTTCCCTGGTCGGGCAAAGTGTTTCTGAGTTTTTCCATCAGGAATTTCTCGGTAGCAGCCACGGAGTCTGGATTTGTGCCCGGTTGATGGCAATAGTCTCGCACCTATTACATAGGACTTGTGGATTTACTATTAGGTACACCTCTGCCTAAGCCTTCGCGGAATACAGGCGTGATATTATGTCATTAAAGATATTTTCAATACAGTTGTTAAACATGGCGTACTTTCAGAGGCTATTCGAATATTAAATCTTTAACGAAAAAATAAAAAAAAAGAACTTGTATAGGCATCTTTCTGTTACGCGGTCGTGACTTTTTTTTACGAGCTCGATCGCATCGCATCGCGGATCGATTACTTTTGCAGTTAAGTTTTGATTTGTTTTTACTATTTTCTACAACTGTATTGAAAAATGTTGTATGATACACGGGTGTGTAGGTTATTGCAAACTCGTGTCATTAAAAACCTAATAACCTTCTTTCCACCCTTGTATCACAATGTGTCGTACCGTTTTTGCTATCTACATTCTTCATGAATCCACCTTCTAATATCATTTATCTTTCCAGCTTATTCGAAACATCCCAATCCCTGTTCTGGGCGTCTTTCGGCCTGGTAGACCTGACCACCTTCGAGCTGACTGGCATCAAGAGTTTCACCAGGTTCTGGGCACTCCTGACCTTTGGGTCCTACTCGGTGATCAATATCATCGTACTTTTAAACATGCTGATTGCCATGATGTCCAGCTCTTATCAGATTATTTCGGTAAGTAACATTAATGGTAGGTGTGTCTAATTTCATATCCATAGAAAACTGTTTCCTTGAACCTAGATTATAACCTACCACTGTCTCTTAAGATACAGGTTCTAGTTTAAGAGACAGATTTCATTATTATTTTTGTATCCATAGACTTTTTTGTAGACTTAAATGTTGTGGACTCAAAAAGTTATATCATTATGCTTATTGTATTTCAGCCACTTTTTTTTAACTGTGTCAGTACCTATGTATTACTTTAATTTTTTTTTTTTATTTTTGTTAGCCTGTACTGTCCCACTTCTGGGCAAAGGCCTCCCCCCGTTCCTTCCACTTTTCTCGATGTAGCGCCTCTTCTTGCCAATTAACGAGAAAGTCATCCAACTTTAATAATTAAACAATTTTATTATATCACGTCAGCGGAGTTACACTAGCTAATTTAATTTTACCTTATAGACCTAAATATGTCAGCTTCTGGATATTAGGTGTAAAACCAGCCGATGCATCTAAGCACCGCAACTGCGGCCATATTTCACTGTTTCATCTATTTGAAAAGTTCGTCTGTTCGACTAACTAAATAACACAATAAATAATGAAATATACAACCCGTATTAAATTTACTCTAATTATCAATTACATCCCGTAATTGAGCCGCTGATTTTGTATTAAATTTTATACTTTGAGCACTATTATTTTAACCTTCCGCAATCTACAACTAACCGAGTTGTAAATCTATATATTTTGTTTTAATTTTCTTGTTTTCCAATTAGCAGATATTTCTACTAATTAACAGTTCTTTTCCAAAGACGGTAAAACATGAAGCAACAATATTTTCTATAATTCTCAGGAACGAGCCGACACGGAGTGGAAATTCGCCCGCAGCAACTTGTGGATGTCTTACTTCGAGGATGGAGACACCGTCCCTCCCCCCTTCAACATCTTTCCCACCCCCAAGCATTTCATGTGCTGGATCAGACGGTGCTGCTATAACAGGGATCGGGGATCGATTATTGTAAGATAGACTTTTTTTTTGTTGTGTTTGTAGCCTGAGGCTTTTTGAGAATTGAGTGGTTATGACAAATCGGTAGGTTTAACTATCGTTTTATCATAATCAATAGTTAATATATTGTAGTTGAGTCTTCGATAAATCTAATAGATCCTTGAAGAATAAGGCATCTTGCATGTTAAGGATTAATGTGCTGTTAATGCGACACATGTGATCTCTGCCTTTATGCACATAAAAGTCGAATACGATGAAAATTATACTGTCAAAAGTTGAAGTAAAATTGTAGAAGAAAAACAACATGAAACAGTCACCCAAAATGCCCCACCAATCACCATTTTCTACGTTTTAAATTTGGGAAGAAGAAGTCGCATAGAACTATTGCAGATAGATAGAACTATGGTTCTATGCCAACCAATTTTAAATCTACATTCAACATCCACAAAGGTTCCTTCCACCAAACTCAATTCACTCTTCCCCAGAACAAGTCCCGCGAGAAAGCTCGTCAAGAACACGAAGCTGTAATGAGGGTCCTAGTCCGGAGGTACGTCACAGCAGAACAGAGGGCCAGAGACGAGACAGGAGTCACGGAGGATGATGTCATGGAGATCAGACAGGACATCTCCACGTTACGATACGAGCTGATTGATATACTGCATAATAACGGGATGAAGACGCCCAGAGTTAGCATGCAGGATGCTACGGGTAAGATGCCGTCAGATACTGTTTCTGGGATGGATGATTTCGATTTCTGAGTAACTGTTGATTCGTACGGTCTGACCAAAAACTCCAGCTTTTGTGTAGATGCTATTCTTTGTTTTAATTATTATATTCTTAGATAAAACTAGATTACCTAAGTAACAAATAAAATACGTATCTAAAATAAAATAAAATACATGGATACAACACTAGATACTGATACTGGTACTAGTATTAGAAAGCAAAATCTCTGTTGTAGAAAATTCTTTCGTTTGACGATGCTATTCCTGAACTGTTTCGGTCATGCCGGCCAATATCAGCGGAATCTTGCCGTCGACTTAGAAGATAATAATGTTTATAAGTGTGTGCAAACACGGGTACACTATCTCTTGTCTCACTCTCATACTCCGATATGACGCGAATAAATAATACAGGGTGTAACAAGACCCTTAACGAAGCCGTCAACCAATCATTATGTACATCAAACTAAGTAACTTTATGCAAAAATAATTGCTGGGAAACAACTTTTTTTTTTTGGAATGAGAAATTACGTTTTACGGTAGAACTCAATGTAACGCACTCAAAACATTGTGCTGATGGATGGATTCAATAGTACGGGGGTCGTGGGGGTGTAAAGTAAAAATCTTGCATTAAAAACGTGTATTTAAAATAAAACTTGTGAAATAGTTGGAACTTTGACCCCCAATATCTCCGCAACTAGAAGGTTCCCAAGAATGGTCTAGAACAAAAAAAATGATCGCAATGACGAGGAGAACAAGGGCCTTTCGGTTTCGTGAAGGGTTTTGTTACACTCTTCATAGGGTAGATTGGAAGGGCCACCGACGTCAAAACGGTTACCTCGTATTCAGTACCATCATTATGAACTTCCTACATGGAAATTTTTCATCGGCATTTTTTAAATCAGCTGTTCCATACATTTTGACAGAAAACATTCTATCTGGCCCAGATTGTTGTAGTTACCGGATGAGTGGCAACCATTTTAGCGTGAGATTCCACCCTGTATACTGATTTGTAATCCACCATTGTACCAAATGTTTGCAGTCGCTGGTAAAAAAGGCAAAGTAATGGAGAGAAGAATCCTAAAAGACTTCCACATTGGCATAGTGGAGGGCATCATCAAAGACGTCATATCCAAGGAGAACAAACCGAAGGATGTGTTCAGCCAAATCGCTAAAGCTATTGTCAGGAGAGGAAGTACTGACAGGTAAGCCGTAATAGTCTAAGCAGCTACGGATCTTTCAGAAATTTTACATCTGACATCAACTCTTGAAATTATGATTAACAACCTTACAGCAACGACAATAAAGATCTGAACAAAAGAACACTGATACGATGCAAAGAACTGAAATAAACACGAAAGGACTTGCAGACCTATCACAGATATTTAACTTGTGATCTAGCATTCCTTTCGAAGTCTCAGTGCACCTTATTCTTGATACTTAAGGTTGCTGTAAAGTTACTGGTTACATACCTGAGAAGGGACGACTTTTTTAACCGACTTGAAAAAAGGAGGAGGTTCCCAATTCGGTTGTTTTATTTTATAATTGTTATCTCATAATTCCGTCATATATCAACCGATTTAACAGTTTTTTTTTTTACTAGAAAGGATATACTTTCCAATTGGTCTCATAGAAATTTTATCAAAATTGATTCAGCAGTTTGGTTTATTTTTCTTCTTGGTCTATGTTGACATGATTATCCTTAATAACTTCTAGTTACAATGTGAAGTTGATTCACGACAAGAATTTGTGTTCCAAAAAAACCGACTTCCAAAAAATACAAAAAAAAACTAAGTTTAGTGTTTTTTTGGAAGTCGGTCTTTTTGCAAAAAGTTTTTGGTACTTTATAGTTGCTGTTAGGTTACTGTTTACACACTTAAGAAAGGACTGTCGCTGTTTCACACGACTTTGTACTCTACCTCTCGTTTGTGGCTCTGCGATTTTTCAATCAAAACAAACATGAGTGATAACTGATAAAACACAATTGATTATTTTTTTAGCTGTTCGTCGACCCGTAGTAGTTGTAGCAGATGTGACTAGTATGTACCTTCAATGTTTTTGGTGGACTAACTGTCAGCTTAATGTTTTAATACTTTGAAAATAACACGCCTACTTTGATAATTTGCACAATGTATTGATTGCAGCACAATTTTTGGTGTATGTATGTTCTCAATCCGCGTGCTACCCAAAGCAAACGGTCGCACGAATACGTGATCGTCTTTTTTTTATGTCAGGCGCCGAACAAACGCGACAGTCGCGTGTTCGCGAGACGATTGCTTTGGTTGTGGCTTAGCCTTATAATGCTTTTCTAAATAAATAAGTGCATCATCGGATGATAGATGGTGTTTTAAAAGCAAACAGTGTCGTTTAAATGTTTTGCTGCAAATAATTCACATCCACTACATCATCTTCATTATCTGCTCAACCTTTTCCCAGGTATTGTGGGTTTCCCCTTTCAGTCCAACCGGCTGCAGCCTTTTAATTTATCCAATTGCAGGCAAAAAGATGATTTTTCGTGTTTGTTTCAGCAAAAAACGCGACTGGAACGCCCTGGTGCGAACTAACACGGTGCGCAAGGATCCTATAGGCACCACTGCTGAAGCCGAGACCAGGAGGAGCCGGCAGTCACTCAGGGCTCACATCCTGGAGAATATTGGTGCCAGGACTATTGATCCGCAGAAACTGTTAGGTATGGTATATTTTTTTTTTTACTTTTTCTGGTGGCTTATCGAGCTATTTAAAGGGGTAAGGAATCAAATCCAAATCTTGTCAAAAAAACATAAAACCCTACTAAAAGTGTTACACCCTAAAAATAAGCTATGTACCTCAGAACTAACACAGAACTCCCCTTTCAGAATACAACCCTCAACTCGCGGGAGTGTCTCCATGCACGAGAGTAGCATACGCGAAGTTCATGAGGAGCAAGATCAAGTCGGACTTCAACGAGAGAGAGAAGAAGGGCCGGAGGCTCTCCGAGATCAGTTTAGAGGACGAGGTGTTTGATGCGCCCAAGAAACGGGACCGGGACAGCTGTAGGAGATGTAGTGGTAAGAATGG
Source organism: Eugnorisma glareosa (assembly GCA_947578425.1). Classification (NCBI taxonomy): domain Eukaryota; kingdom Metazoa; phylum Arthropoda; class Insecta; order Lepidoptera; family Noctuidae; genus Eugnorisma; species Eugnorisma glareosa. The sequence continues at coordinate 6,964,931 of OX387960.1, read as the reverse complement.
AGGGTATTTTCTTTATTTCAAAGGTTTTTTGCGCAGATGAAAGGATTGAACGGCGAAAGAAGTATTTAACAATCTATCAAAAATTCTGATAAATTCAAAAACACTAGAATTTTCTATTTTTCATATTAGGCTGTTTAGCGGCTTCATGCCTTTGCTTCTCCCTCAACCTGGCGAAAGCGAAACAGAAAAAAACGCAAATTAATTCATAGTTTCCTAATAATTCATGTCAAAAATACTTTTCGTTCTATTATTTTATTTCTTAGAAAGTGTATCGAAAAACGTCGTTTGATACACGTGGGCATTTGTTACTGCAGTTCTCGGCTCCATAACAACTTCTCCTGCGGCTCTGGTTTGAATTCCGCCTCAATTGCTATCACAGTTAATATATGTACTGATATCACCCAGGTGAAAAAAGTAGAATATATATCCAATTCTAACAAAAATAAAGAAAATGAGCAGCCTCGCAATCACAGAATGTTGTTGAAATTCTGCGTACCGTATTACATCGGTAGGTACTCAAAATTATTGTTAATCAATTCCAATCAATCATCAAATTTTCCTAATCGTGGGTAATATAATCTAATATGAAATGCATAGGTTTACACAAACTTCCAATTCAATTATGAATCGCAAAATGATTGGTAGGATGAATTATTATTTACATAATCGATCTATCCAATTCAATTATTCCAATACGTAGATTTGAACCACAGACTAAAATATAATAGGACCTTTGTTTGTTCATTGGCTGAGTTAGTGTGTTTGTTGCTCTTAGGAGCTTTAAGGTGGAAGCGCAAGGGTAGCCCGCGAAATTCAAATTTTCTTACGTTTTTTTTTTTTGCAATTTGCAGGTCAGTGTCAGGATAGATCAGATAGAACCAATCCTACTTTCATCAAAACTATAAATTCGTTTAGTACGGAACATATGTTATAAACAATCATTCTGCCTCAGTCGTCTTCAAACAAACGAAGCAGAACGTTGTTCGTATCTATCTAATGATGTGTGGTGCAAACATACATAAAATCTTTGAATAATGTTTAGAACGTCATGTTCGTGAACGGGCGCTGTCAGTGTGACTGGTCATCTCTTAGTTGCCACGGCTTATTTTAATTAATTATTTTTATTTTTTAAATTGTCTTTTTTGTTTTTACTGTGGACACTTTTAATGTGCACATCTTGCTACATCGTTCTCACATAGTGTACCATCTCAACATGAATGATGTAACCAAGGTTTTGTAACAATAATTATGCTGATTTAAAAGAGTGTCCATGGAGTTTCTTGCCCGTTCTTCTCCATAGAGATCTACGCTAGGGAATGGGCAACTACAGTACTTTCACAGTTTTTATACCTTGTAACTGGGACTGTAACTACATTTAATTTTTATCTTTGTTTAGACAATTCAAAAGTGCCTGTAACTGGCCTACTTGAAATAAATGCTTTGATTTTGATTTGATGGAGTGTCGCCCTACAATCAAAACAAAGAAAACAAGCCAGGAATTTAAAACATGTCTGCGTGCGGCATCGAACTTATAAGCCAACAGTTGGCCGACATTTTTCGACTCGTTTTCGCACATTTGATTCTCTATCTAGAAATTATTTAATCAAAGCCTGAACAAGAAGAAACCACGGCCCATTCATTTGTCACGAGAACGCGTTTTGCAACAAGAATCTCACATTCAGAGCAACCCACTACGTCCTCAGAGACCTACACCGTTAATAGCACTTCCAGTAATTAAACAACCATACTCATTACATTAACAGGTCAGCCCGCCATTTTAAGCTCAAACTTACATTTAGTCAGGTTAGTTCTGTTAGCTAAATATACGTATGTTTCTTCTGTGTCACGGGTTTATGAGTTAAGTTTTAACTGTTAAGTTGGGGATGGTTAATTTGATTAGCGTCTTCCTTACCTTCTCTTGGTAAGATGTATAGGGTATCAAAAAGTTGGCGTGCGGGATGATGCTTCTCCTGCTGAAAAGAATTCACATGCTGAATAATAAGTAAGGACGTTGTGTTTGCCTCTTTATGAAACAATACAAAGTAGGCAACCCAGATTAATTTACTACAGACCTGACCCACAAGACCCTTAACGAAGCCGTCAACCAAGTACAGAATTGTACAAAGTAACTTTACGCAACAATTATTGCTGTAACGACTTTTATTTTGGGGTGAAAAATCACGTTTTACACTCGAAACATTGTGCTGATGGATGGATTGAATAGTACGGGGGTTGTGGAGGTGTTTAAAAACCATACATTAAAAACATAATATGTTTAAAAAAAAACTTGTGAAAAAGTTGAAATTTTTCGGCTTCGTTAAGGGTCTTGTTAAACCCTTTATGTAGAGGCTGTTTCAAACAACTCAGGATGAGCAATGGCTAATTCGTCTCCGTAGTCTGCTCAGAAAAGCTGCTTCAGAATTTGGTCTGAAACTGAACTTTTAAAGGCGCGTTATCTCCCTAGGATTTGACCACAGTTTATTCACCTGTTTTTCTTCAACAGGTCGAACATTCCGAAGCAGGACACCGATCCCTGAAAATGAAACCGATGATGAAGGAAACGAAATGGAAGTCGAAGCTGACATTGAGGACAAAGGTAATGTTACATTCTAATGAGTAACTCTTGAAGAGTGATAAGATTAGGTATACACAACGCTGGGACTGTTCGAAAGAGATACCGTGGCCCTGGAACACAAAGGGCAAAGGAAGGAACATGGATGGGTTTTAGTCAGTAAAAGTCTGACACTCCCTCCTGCTCAGACCAGAGCGGGACGTTATTTGATGATTCCCGATCCGAAAAAAAAAAAAAAAGTGCGCATCAATCACAGTTCAGGATTTGTATGGCATATCAGAATACCGTAGGACTAGAGGATCGTCACCCAACATGGAATATAAAGAAACTATTACAAATTATTATCTACTAAAATACAGTAATGCTGAATATTCTCACCTCTGAACGCATATTTCCATCAACAATTATTGTGAAAAGCACCCGAGATTCTTGACACCTGAGGGGTCATTCCAATATTTTTAAGAACGTTCGCATCACATTCTCAATCATCCAAATTCTCGCTAAGATTACATTGCGACTAGATTTAGATCTAATTTAAGAATAGATTTCGGCCTTCAGATAACTTTAAACTTAATTACAGCCTGAAACAAATGAAAACTCAACTTCAAGATTTGAATGTGTTGCAGTTAAAGCAGAGATTTAGGTAAACCTCCAATGATTTAGTTTTCTGAACTTTAAGTAATAAAATTGACTAACTTACTGTACTAACACACTTCGACTAATCAAACTATAAGTTGCGTTACTTTATTCGTCCTATCTTTTTCTCGGAACCTAACCAAATGCGCACCTCTAAAAATCACTGTTATAAGCCTAACTCTTTAAGCAATTACTGTTCTTGTGTAGGACTTCTCTTGCCCTTATCTCAATTTATTTGTGATCGGCACAGCGTGTCTTTTTCTTGCATACTTCTCTATTACTTGTAATCTCAGCAGTCACCTCGTTTCTAGCCATATCATCCTTCACACAGTCCATCCATCAGTTCTTTGATCTTCTCCCACTCCTATTTACATTGATACACAAAATTTTCCTCACTACAATTTCCTCATTCCTCTGCATCTCATGTCCATACCACGATAACCGATTACCATACAACTTTTCAGTCACCGGCGCCACTTTCAGACTTCCTCATTTATTCCAACATTTCGCTCATAATTGTAAGTTGTCTGAGACCGAAGACAAGAATCGCTTTAAAATGTACATTTCATATTTTACTACATTTATTATTATTTATTTATTTATTTTACTCATCATCACTATCATTACAGGAATTTCCTAATTCAATAGTGTGGCCATAATTACAGTTTACATGACTTTCATCATGATTGAATTCAGCTTTTCAGTAGCTTTTGTCAATCCAAGACCTTGACTTTTCCAGCATCGTTATCACTATCACTGGTAGAATATCTATCTCTTCGACTAGATACTCTCATCACATCCCTGCCCTTGTCCCATGTTATTTGGGATCGGCGCAACACGTTTCTTCTTCCATTCTCCCCTGTCAATTGTCACTATCATTTACTCCCTTTTTCCTTCATATGATGCCTCACACAATCCATCCATGTTTTCTTTGGTCTTCCTCTCCCTCTTCGTCCATCAACATAAATATTCATCACTCTCTTAATCTGCATTCCATCCTCATCACATGTCGTATGTCTTCCATACCAAGACATACGACTCCCTTTTATCTTTTCTATAACAGGCGCCTCTTTCAAACTTTGTTATATGCTCATTTTTTCCTTTATCCATTTTAGTCACTCCACACATCCATCTCAAGATTCTCATCTCGGCTGCGTGCAATCTTTTTTCACCGGCTTCTTCACTGCCCAGCATTCCGATGCATACAGTACTACTGTCTACATCAAGAGGCTTTGGTCATGGTTTATCGATTTGCATGGGATTCCATAGAGATTTCTTTAAAAAAATGTTCAATGTTCATGTTCGAAAATTAAAAGCAAGAACTATAGTGGAGTCCCATCCTTAGGCAGACTGTGACAAACTTCTAGAACTTACCAAAATAAATCCGTCTATAACACTTGACTGCCTTTCCGAACACCCTTGAACTATATTTAGAATGTTATGAATGAGCTATTGTAATAACTTCCAAAAGTTTCAAGTTTTGTCAAACTATAACGGAATTCTAAAAGCTATGCCCTTTCGTTTTCAAAAGCTCAAGAAATAAACAAATAGACGTTGTTTTGGGTCATGAAATTAAATGATTCGTTAATTTGAAATTCATTATGTTATTATTGACTTTAATCAACGGGTAAATAAATAGGATGAATTTCCTGCCAGTTTGTCAAAAGATATCCTTAAATTAATTTCATGCCATCGACAGAAGAATAAATTAAATATGGATGCATATTAATGTTGTTTGTTTATTATTCTTGTAACTTTTGTTATGTTGTGATATATTTTGAAGTATATTATAAATACTTTGAATTAATTATTAGTTCCTTTATTCATTTCTTCATCTTATTTTATAGATATTTAAATATCTCTTAAAAAATAATTGTGGTCCACCGGTGACGGGAGCAAGGTCCAAGCTACCGGTGGTTAGGGCTCCAGAGACAGGAACCTCCTCACAATGCGAGCCGTATCGAGGAGTACTGCCTTCTGAATCAGGCCTTTGATCCAACCGCCTAAGGAGAGCCTCGAAAGATGGTTGTCGAAGCTCTTGGCCATAAGGCCATTGGCCGTCACGACAATCGGCACAATGATAGCCGAGTTCAAATTATGATAGTTAGTTATAGTTCATATTATATTATTATACTTGTTGCATATTTTCAACACCATGTAATATTCTTCTTTATCTAAATTATATTTGATTATTCTATCTTGTTTAAGTGGTTTCGCTCCCACAGAAGGTGGTCTGAAAGAGATCTTTACAAGCGATATGACCGCCATTTAATTTTTACCCATTGAATTATCAATATTGCCAAAGATTTTTGCTGTAAAATAAATAACTGCATTATATATACCTATGGAAATGAATATTTCCTAGAAATTATCATTTCCGATGCTAAAATCTCATTGAAACAGGAAAAGTTAAACATCCTGTATTGAAGGGTAAACAAAAAAAGTCTATTAGTTTACTTACAATTTCCGGCTGTGAACGCCTTGCAAACGTGATAACAATGAGATTTCTATTACGTTTCGTCTGTACCTCTAATGTTTACTCAAAGACATCTTAATACACTGAAGATAGACGAGGCTCAGCGAGTATAATCGTTATATTTATTGCAAAAGAACTACGCCCTAATTGCGTGTCTTATTTTGTATTGATATCCAAAGAAGATTTTGAAGAAATTCGTTGTACACTGCTTCATTTTGAAATATTCGTCTGATCGACAAAATAAAAAACGCAATGAACGTTAGTTGTCAAAAGAAATAAAACGTATAAATTCGAGTGAGTAAGGATGGTTTCACATTGGCGTATTTCCGGCGCGTATAAGCACGTTTTTGGATGCGCGTGTAGGCGCATACAGCGCGCCTTATGAGGTACGAGCGTTGACGTGCTTATAAATTCGTATAAGCGCGAGCTGCAAGAGATGCCTCCCCGAGTGCCCGCTAAAACTGTATCTCTGTATACGCGCAAAAAAGCGCGCTAATATGAAATCGCTCTTACGCAATTACGCCGCTGCGCGCTGATAGTATCGGTAAAAATGTAACGTGTCAAACCTGGTACTTATGTTATTTTACTGTACAGCCTTCCTGAGATCATGTGATCACAGTTTTTCTGCAACATTTCTTCTAAACTTCTCTCTATCTCTTATGTCTAAACTGTCATAATTGCTTTGTATTTACTACAAAATATTACACTTTCTCTCTAGGTTCAGAAGGAGGATCCGAACAGACTCGTCCACTGAAATCCTCGTCCCAAGAGCCATCGGAGCCAAGCACACCAGCTTTCGACCCTGTCGATGGCAGCCGACTGCCCCCTCCAGCAGAATTTCAGACCACAGACCATGTCATCACCATAGAACCGGATACTCCAACCAAAACCTTGTACATCACTCAAGAAGAGGATTCGAACCTCCAGAAGCCCATTACTCCGACTCCTAGCATCCATTCGCAGTCCGAACAGATTCTGTCAGCTTCCAGCTTAGAGTCTCAGTATAAACAAATGACTTCAGAGCCACCTAGTGTTGTCATCACTCCTGATGAGAGTGAACCTGAGAAGTCTCTGAGCGAGCCTCCACCTAGTACTCCTAGTAAGCCTTCGACCAGTACTCTTAGATCAGCTAGGGTCACTCCTGCACCCTCTCCTATTTACGGAAGAGATAAAGGCAAGTCAACAGCGACTGGGAGAATCGTGTCAGGATGGCTTTGAGCTGAATGTAGACCCATTTTGGATATAGACGCATTTTTTATGGGATTTGAGAAAATAATTCTAGTTTTCTAGCGTTTGTGTTCTTATTTCCGAATCGACGTATTAGTGAGATATGCTGTTGTTATAATATTATAGCAATAACTAGTTTTTATCGATAAGCTGTCAATGATATCGATAAAATTAGGACGATCAAGGTCACGACCTATAGACGAAAATTTACAATTCACTGTCACATATCACAGTCTACATATCGTTATGATGAACAGCTTTTTATTTACTTGATCACATTGAATAAGCCAGCGAAACACCGATTATCTAAACACTTATATTCTACTCTAATTCTTTCTAATTTGGACTAGTTTTACATAACACCTTTACTTTGTTTTTTATGTTTACTTGTATCAACCATTAACTTGTATGTGTGATGTGTGCCGTGAAAATGAGTTGGTTTTTAATTAATAAAATGCGACAAACTACTAGCGGCTATTGACCCCGTAGCCAGCTGAATTTACTTGATATTAAGTCGTTAGATATCGAAACCCATCTCATCTGCCGGTTTCGCTAGCTAATTCAATTTGACCCTGTATATTGATAAATCACTATGGGTAAGTATTGAATGTGCCTTCGTTCCGTTGTTAGACGTATTACTGAAGTCCGTGGCCTAGAAATATTTAGCCTATATAGGTACTGCTACATTCGCTGAATAATTTCAGAGATCTTGGGTACTTAGTCTAAGATCATCTCAATAATTTTCAAGTACATTATAGAATCGTTCTATCAATGCATAGGTTGGTCACAAATTAAAAGGCGTGCCTTAAATATTTTTCCTAGATAATATTATCAGGAAAATTAAAAATCTCGTTCTCATGAATTTGGTGAAATTTACTAGATGCGAGTGCTAAACTTTGGAAGTGAGTTTCTTTCAGCTGAAAAATCAGTATCTTGCCCTTATCCCAGCTTATTTGGGATCGGCGCTGCATGTCTTCTTCTTCCATATTTGTCTATTTCTCGTCATAGAGATAAAGATATCTCTAACTTCGAGCTTTTTCAGATGAAAGAAGACTTTCATCTGAAAAAGCGACCTTATAATGTAATTTTTTCTGTACTTTCAATAAAAGCATAAACATCATTTTGCGTAAACGTAGATAATTAGATCTCTAAGAATTTGGTATATCAGGAAACAAATTGATACTCTGAAGAGTCTGTAACATCTTTGGTTGTAAGGACAAGTAGTTTATTAAGTAAAATACTATTAAACTTATAGTTATAGTGTCAAACTTATACAGAGACGAAGTGGCCTTTAGTCGGGAGCCCAATACAAGGGAGGCCAATGTATGGCCCTCCGCAGACTGTTGATGGGGTGAACTCAGTATATCATAACTAGTTATGTAACCGGTACAAGAAATTATTTCAGGAACATTATGGAACACCAATAAATTTGATTTGTTTTATTTCCTCATGCGCAATGTATCGTTACCGTAGTAAGAGACCGGCAAGCGCGACGACGAGTTCGATGAACTCCGTAGCTAGGCAAGAAGTGAACAGCTGATTTCACGCGACGTTCGTTAGAGTATTTCAACATCCATTGTTGGTTTTTGATTTTAGCCGTAATATTGACATAAATGGAGTGCTGCGTACAGGGAACACAATTTTACATTGAAATAAAGGAATAGTACATCACCGAAAAAAAAAAAAAACCTGAGAAAAATAAATGTGGAATATGATTCAAAATAAGCAGCTGAATGCACCCTGTCAGTTTGCGGAGAGCTGTCTCTTACACCCAACCTGTATATTGGGCCCATTCATGATTAGGTACTACCGACTTCACAGACGGTCTACCACTTTTCATTTTCACTCTTATCCCTTACCCTAAGTAATAAGGTTTAAAATTGATCGAACGACGTGAACTCGGTAGTACGTAATCTGATATTAAAATTACTTCAAATACGTGGACTATACTAAATAGTGCTCACTGCTGTATGGATCACCGCCATTTTGTTTAAAAAAAACAATTTTTACCAACAGCGAGCTCTGGCAATGTCATCGAAGCGCTAAAAGTACAGACGCCAGCACACGTCAAATTTCCCAATCAACCTTAAACCTAATGCTTTAGCGATAAAGTTGAAAATCTATTCTACAAATTTGACAGATTGTAGAAGCTTGATAAGCTGGCATCTGTACCAAGCAGCACTTGATCAATAAATTGTAACAAAATGAATTAAAATGTGACAACCCGTTTTGATATAAGCAAAACATGTTATTGTAGGTTCTAAATAAGAAAATGTTATAAGTAGAATTTGTAATTTAGTATTACAAGAATGCCTTAAATACGTATTAATTACAAGACAAAAAACTCAGCCACGTAATAAGCACACAAATCCAATAATAAAATGCCTTTATAAAGGTGCGTCCACATCGCAATTACTTCTTTGAGAGCAACATTTTATAACATGCAACATTTTTTCGCGGCCCCTTATTGCTATTAATTTATTGGATGGCTCATCGCTCATACTGATTATCAAATATTGACTTTTTATTGGATTTTGACGTTTTATTGGATTTTTTATTGATTTAAAAGTTGACCAACACATATGAGCCATAACCATCCGTGGCTCATTGCAACATAAAATGTAACACAACAACGAGGCGAGTTTGTTTCAAAGTGTGTTACATTTTCATTTTACTTTTCACCAATCTGTACCGGCATCACCTTACCTTCTGACCGCCAGAGCATAAACACATGCGAGTGCTCTCCACGCCAAGCCACAATTTCAACTACCATTTTGTCACATGTTTGTGTCGTTGGGCGTAGAGGGCACGCGCTTGCTTGTTACGTAATTATGACATTGACGTTCAAAAGGCAAAATTCAATATTTTGTTAGCTGTTTTTGCCCACTAACACTGGCAAATGTTACCCCACAGAAAATCACTTCGGTGTGGACGCACCTTAAGACCGGATTGTACTGTAACTTGTTGACATAGTCTTAAGCGTATATTTAATAAAGAAATAAAGAAAATAAAGCCTTTGGTTTACGTTCTCTACTATTTTACTAACTATACCACCTTTCTTTGTTAACGTAGGACGAGGTAGGCAATGAAAGATCAAATGAAATCTTCTTCTTTTTTGTTTTCGTTTCATGTCTGACTTTACGAAGACATGGACGATTTTATTTACTTTTGGGACCAGGGAATTAATATACACCAACTTGTAGGGTATAATTTACTGGCTTTTACCTGCGGCTTCGTCCACGCTATTTAAGAAAAAGGTAAAAGACAGAAACATAGACTAACAACATAAACATAACATCAGAGCTGTAATCCCCGAAGGGCTAGGCAGAGCTGTACCTAATAGTACACCCACATTTCACCAGTTATGTTTAAGTCCCATGTAATAGGGGGCGAGCCTATTGCCATCAACCGGGCAGATATCCAGACTCCGTGGCTGCTACTGAGAAATCCCTGTTGAAAAAACTCAAAAATAATATACATTTAGTTACTTTGTACATAATTGAGTTAGGGAGGTCAAATAGGTCACTCGCCAAAAACAATTGAAAATTAAAATTATTTTTGAACCTACTAGACGTTGAACGGACGGAGTGAAGTCATGAAATAGTATTATTTAGCTTTAGGCAAAATCTTATTTGGCGGTAGAAGATAGATACTATACTAATTTACTTGCAAGATTTTGCCTGCGGGGCATCCCTAGTGAAATTGGTAGGTATGAAAATAACGATCAGCACGTGGCGTTGTATATTATACTGTCTAGACAGGAACAGGTGGCCTACCATGACGTCTTAAAGCTGGAGTAATTCCAGTGTGGGAAAGAGATGGCGTTAGACGACCTGTATAGCTCTGTCTCTTTCCCACACTGGAATTACTGCTGCTTTAAGACGTCATAGTAACCCCCCAAATATAACATCACGCCCGTAGTCTCGAAAAGTTGAGCAGAGATGTGAACAACGACATCTCGCCAGTTATCTTTTTAACGTCGTTGTCCATATAATAGAGGGCGACCCTATTGACATCATCTGGACAAATATCCAGACCCTAGAAACTTCAGAGAAATTTCCATTTTTCTACAGAAAAACCACAACGTTTTACCCGACCTAGAAATTGAACTTAGAACCGCGTGATCAGCTTTGCAACCACTAGACTATGACTAGACTAGGCTGTGAGGCATACTCGTTCGTTACATCTGGTTTCTTACTTGACCTTCAAAAGTAACATGATGTAGGTAACTTTAAACGAGCTATGTAAGTTGTTACTTACATCAAAACATAATTATGTAAAATTCTGAAAACTGTTCTCGATAAGGTGAGCAGCAAAACACAAGACGGTTAACATCAGAAATGTCGTAAGAGAAATTAAGCGTCTGTAGGATTTTCAATTTTCATCGTTGAACTGAATGCTGCAAATCCATCAGCGTGTCTGATGTGAAATTATGCTCGGTTGAAATCTGTGCATTTTCCTTCTACTAATTAGGATGATAAGTATATAATTAGAGCCGGGGAATATAAGGGTTATGGTAAAGGTTCCATGATACTGCGCTATACGGAAAATAAAATGTACGTAGGTAGATTTCAAATGGTACATTCTTCAGTGAGCCTACAATCTTGCTACAATCACTCTCCTTCAATTGACGCTGGTCGTACCTAGGTATGTACCTACTTACATAAGGTGGAGATAGTGGACTTATACCAAGTGACAGTGTAATAAATGAACAGTTTAATAAGGACTGGAGAATGATGATTTGATTTGATGATTTTTAACGCTCGGCTCAGCAATAAGAGTTCATATTCCAACAGTGGCAATCACTTGGATGTCGCTTATTTGTATTAAAAAGTATATTGTATTTGTGTTGAAAAGTATATTATAAGCTTTGATTATAAAATATCTAGATGGAGCGTCGGCCTACAATCAAAACAAAGCAAATGAGCCAACAATTAGAAACATGTGTGCGTGCGGCAGCGTCCGGCCGGAGTTTTGCACTGTGCGTTTAGGTCTCTGTGTGCGAACTTATAAGCCAACAGTTGGCTAATATTTTTGACACGTTTGCGAAAACACACATTTGATGCTCTATCTAAACATTAATAATCAAAGATTATAAAGCCACGCTAACGTGGCGTACGTTAACTTTACTGATAATAACAAGGAGTATTCATCCCAAAGGAAAACGATCACAAAAGTACCTCGTTCCTACCAAAAATAACTAAGTAAAATATCACGATCTTCATACATTTTCCGATAATATAACCTCGTGGTTATTCGCCTCGGCTCCCAGTCTAACGAGACCCAGCTGAATTCAGAATTTCCCCGAAACGACTGCCTTTGCAAGTGACCGCTGGTGGCCTACCATGACGTCTTAAAGCAGGAGCAATTCCCCCTGGAATCAAACTGTCGTCACTTCTATGAAACCTTGAGTTTGATCTATAAAATTTTAATTTATTTCTAGACTGCTTTTGGAGATTATAGCTATATGATTATGGTTATGGATTATGACTTGTTTATGGCTGCTTTTGGATTATAATAGTCGCACTTCAAAATTAATCAACGCTAGTCGAGGATTTCTCTATCATTCAGTACCTGGGCTACCGAGCTCGGCTAGGGCGAAAATAGATAAAACGAATTTTCCCAGATATGAGACCTAGCTATATCGATGTTTCGCCCCGTAAACCCCTTATTACAAATTTCATCGAAATCGTTACAGCCGCTTTCGAGATTGCAAATATGTTCTTCTTCCTAGCGGTATCCCACTTTAGGTGGGGTGGATTGTCGGATCGGGCAGTTCTTCCCCCAAAGGATCTTCGTCATGCTAGCGTAGCCGTGCATGCTCACGTAGCCGGAGGTAAAGTAAATATGTTTAGATACAAATATTGCTCATTTAATAGTATAGGAAGAAATATATAGCAGTGATTCTAAAACAAATGTTTATTTATTTTATTTAAAGGATATATTTATGCATTCGAAGTCATTCGAAACCCTGATAATCAGTCTTACGTCCTGGCGGCGGGCGGCGCGGCGGGCGGCGCGATTTGCGGTGGTAAGCCACAGCTCGACTAGCTGCGACCGCGGCGGCGTCAGCGGTGGACGTATTTAGAGAACGGCTAACTATTAAAATGGCCCTATCAAAAGTGGCACGGTATTTAAATTGTTGTTTTATTTCGTCCCACAATTTTTTATAACATGTTTTCATATCTATATTACTGGGGGCCTAAAATGACCACTTTATCAGAATCATAATAGGAATCACGTTAAAAATTTAAAACTCTTAAAATGGACTTTGTGCTCATAACCATAAAGACCATTTTAAGAATTTAAAACTTTTAACGTGATACATATTATGATTCTGCTAAAGCTTCCATTTTAGGCCCCCTGATTTACTCAATATTTCACTAATAAATTGTTCAGTATCCATTATTTATATAAGCTCAACGCCCGATAAAAACAAATTTATTTGTTTCGATCGTGCGATGTTGAATACGTCCACCGCTGCCGCCGCGCGCGCCGCTCTGAGCTGTGGCCTCCTCGATACTCGCTAGTACTTTGTTTCAATCGCACACCGCGCAGCCCGTCGACGCGGCGGCGACGCGTCGCCGCCGCGCCGTTAGCTTAGGCTTACTTCATACATTGTCTACCATTTGTTTTCGCCGCTCACCGCTTGCCGCGCCGCACGCCGCGCTTGGCTGTGGCCAGAAGGTTACAAAGGGGCATTATCTAGTATCTACTTAATTGGGTTGAGGAGGGAGGACAGGCAGACACTCGGTGAACTTTAATCTTATATTAGGTACTTAAACTATTAGAAATGCGAAGTTGTTGTTAATGGGTGGATGGATGTTTATTACACTTTCACGGAAAAAGTACTGAACAGATTTGAATGAAAATTGGCACACAGATAGTTCCTAACCTGGATTAACACGTAGAATACTTTTTGTTCCGGTAGTACGATCCCGTGGGACAATTACCAAAATATGCGCGGATGAAGCCGCAGGCATAAGCTATATTTAGTGGTATAATAATAAATATAGATTGATACAAACAAACTGATGACTGACTGCCTCGTTGGTCTAGTTGTCACAAGCGCGACTGCTGAACGTGAGGTCCTGAGTTCGATTCCCAGGTCGAACAAAGCCTTAAATGCGTAATGAAAATACCCAGTTCCATTACGAATTTCTCAGTATCAGCCACGGAGTCTGGATTTGTGCCCGATTGATAGCAATAGGTTCGCCCTTTACATGTAAAGTCCCATGGGACTTAAACATAACTAACGAATGTGGGTGTACTAGGTATTAAGAACACCTCTGCCTAACTCTTCGGGGTTTATAGGCGTTATGGTTTGTGATACAAATAGAGTAAGTCAGTGCCCGCTAACAAAAGCACCATACCTCACGCCTTAGGGGGTAACCAATCGACGGCGTTGTTTCAAGGGGATTCTTCCTTTGACATGATACACTGTTAGCAGTCTCGTAATAATTTGGTTGCAATCCTGTCTTATCCTCGAATAATCAGTTTCTTTTCTGTGCCGAACGTTTTATTTTGGCATATTATGTCGGTAAAGGGCAACACATATTTTCATGCAAAGCTGCAAGGCTTTTTTTCTCCCCGTCATTGTGACCTGTGGGCCTATAATGAAAGCTTTATCAGAATCATAATATGAATCACGTTAAAAATTTAAAATTCTTAAAATGGTCTTTATGTTTATGACCACAAAGTCCATTTTAAGAGTGTTAAATTTTTAACGTGATTCGTATTATGATTCTGATAAAGCGGCGATTTTAGACCCCCTGTTTTTAGTTCTAGACTAAAACATACCTGTAACAGTGGAACCTTCTAGTTACGGAGGTATTGGGGGTCAAAGTTCCAACCGTTCCACAAGTTTAAAAAAATAAATAATGTTATTTATAACTTTACTATTATATACCTCCACGGTCCCCGTACTATTCAATGCATCCGTCAGCACAATGTTTAGATTGCGCCAATTTGAGTCCACCGTAAAACGTGATTTTTCACCCTCAAAAAAAAATGCCGTTTCCCAGCAATAATTTTTGCGCAGGGTTACTTAGTTTGATGTACAGAAAGCTTGGCTGACGGCTTCGTGAAGAGTCGGTTCACACCTTTTTTTGGGGTAGGTAGGTACAAACGAACCCTTGTTAGCGTAATAAATATCATAACAGTATTTCTTTCTTTGGCAAGTTAGGTTTAAATAAAACAATAATTATACAGTGATATTTATATTTATTCTCATATTACAATTTCGTACAAAACATTTTGAAATTTTATTCGCTCCAAAATTTTAGGTAGGTACTTTCACTAATTTAAGTTTCTGCTCACCCGTCAAGGAAATAAGGCATGAATATATTGAGTATCATAAAAGAGAAAAACAAGTTAATAATTTAATTGATTTTTATTTTATTTTTTTATCAATACACATCTAATAGGATAGTCCATTTCAAATTAGGTTGATTTTATTACAATTTCAAGAAACTTAAAACTAGGAAAGTAATAAAAAGTTGGAATCAGTCCAAATGTGATGTCGATTCTTGGATTTGAATCTCTTCGTTTTATGGTTTCCATTATAAGTTGGGAAGTGTCATTCAACTAGGTAAAATGTGCACGAAAAGTGAAAAATCTTATTAAATTCAAATACGTTCATTCTTTATTTAAAGCAGCCTTTCAGACAACACCGGCGGAAAATAATATCAGACCTTTATTCAAGTAAAACCATACATAGAGGAAAAATAACGAGACAAACTGTAACGACGAAACAAAAGTGCAAAATCATTTAAATCAAAAAATAAAATTCCACAAAACAAACAGAGGATTAAAAACTATAAAAGACAACAAAAAGAACAGATTTTTTTTAACAAAAAATATTAATATTACAATTAATATTTTTTTTAACAAAAATGACTAATATCACAATTCATATTTTTTATAACAAAAATTATTAATGTATCAATTAATAATTTTTTAACAAAAATTATTAATATTACAATTAATCCCTATTAAGCTTTTCCCTAAAACGTTGACCTACGACATAATATTTTCGATACCATGTGTATGTTGGTTACACATTTTTGATTTTGTCATCTTAAGACGCTGATAGAATGTGACTTCGTCTTGACCCTCTGGTGGTGTACAGTAGCACACCAAATCAATAAGTAGTTGTATAACACCAGCGACTACCGCGGTCTAACAGACATTCATATTAGTCATGAATTTGACGCTCTGAAACTACACACGAGCTCGCTGCGGAAATATACAAGAAACTATTGATTGTGGTGTGCTTGCAAAAGATGGAGGCAAAAGATAAAATATACAGCGCATCTTTTTTTAGAAAACAACTTTTTAAATTGAAAAATGTTTGGAGCAATTTTTGGTTAAAACCGGCTAATTTAAGTACCTAATATAAATAACGAGTTAAAAAGAGAAGGAAAAAAAGAAATTTAAATAAACTCTGCAGCAAAATACAAAGAGTGAATTTTCGTTTGATTGCCTAAAACATGTTTTTTATTGGTTTTATATCATATACGACACATTTAGACTTCAATTCAACCACCTGCCACCCAACCCTTACCAAAGTACATAATAAGATAATAGTAACATTTAAACTTAGCCAGAAAAAGGACACAAAATTGAACCGCATGACCAATCTCCCTCTTGATTATGCTTTATTATTACGCTTGAAGAACTAACTACCAGTGGACCACATTAGCCCTGATCGAAACAACTGGAAGCTAGGTAGCTTCCAGTTGTTTCGATCAGGGCTAGTAGGTACTAAGACCAAGACCAAGACTAAGACAAGGCCTTTTCGGAGCTAGATGATGCGGGCAACCAGCATTCAGTAATTAGAATAGATTCTGTGGTTGGTAAAGTTTTATACCAAACTATTAAAGTTGTTTTTTGCCTCTCAACCAGACTCGCTGAACAGTGATATGCCGATGGCTGACCAAAGCTCTGAAAAAGTAGTTGGTATTTATCTCAAGGGGAAAGAAGGAGCTTCACCCATCTTCGGCAGTAGCCTAAAGCCAGCCAGTCTTCTGTTGCCTCTTGATGGTCTTGATCTCCTCCAACTTCTTGGCTGGTCGGAGCGGCTCCGGCGACGGTGGTGGTATGAGCTGTTCCGTGCTAGATGTCGAAGTTAGCCGCTTTGGTGGAGAAGGCGACGCTTTGGCAGGCTGGTGGAGTAAAATGTACTTAGTTATTAACATATAACAGGATAAGCAGAGGTGTGCCTAATAGTACACCCACAGTTCTCCAGTTAAGTTTAAGCCACATACCGCGTGTAACAGAAAGGGTATAATCATATGGAAGAGTGTGGTACGGACCATCAAACTGTACAACTTTCTCTATGGGACTACCATCGAAAGCGTAAAAAAATTATCAGCTGTCACATTTGGGTCGAGTAGGTATTGAAATTTTGTATGGGCAGTTGATATTTTTTGGTCCGTACCACATTCTTCCATATGACTATACCCTTTCTTTTACATGCTGTATACTAGGTGGCGATCCTATTGTCATCAATCGAGCGCAAATCCAGACTCCGTGGCTGCTACTGAGAAATTCCTGATGGGAAACCCCAATAACAGTTTGCCCGACCTGGGAATCGACCCCAGGACCTCATGCTCAACAGTCGAAGTCGACAGTCTTACCACATCTACAGTCACGCTTGCGACCACTAGACTTGTCGAGGCAACGAGGTATTAGTTATTACTGTTTGATTTCATCATCTGCCCAGCTCTTTCCCAACTACATAGTTGTTGTGGTCGGCTTCCAGTCCAACAGGATGCTGCTGAATACCAGTATTTTACATGGAGTGAGTGCTTTATCTGACCTCCGCAACTGGCAAGACTGATTGACAGACTTTCGATTATTGTTCCATGTTGAAGTATGGAAGAAGAAGACATGCAGCGTCGACATCAAATAAATTGGGATGATCCTAATCGGAAAGAAAAAGTGGCGAGTTAAGTACTTTTCCTATGAGGTTTTTGTGGCAGCCGAGTCTATTCTTATCTGTACACGTTTGATGGCAATATGCACGCCTCATATGGCAGCGAAATACGGGAATAGTAAGCGAAGTGGAAACCAATAATATATTGCTTTGTAACTGAAATGTAGACAAATAATATAATATTTACATTTGATATTAATTCAATAATGAATGATGAGTTTTGAAATGTGTTTTCGCTGCGTGGGAGTCCGCCTTAAGGCATTCTAAAACATCCTCCAATTAAAATGGAATGTAGGCAGTATAAGAGAACACAACTTAAAATACATCAAAGCGGATGCCTACGTCTCAAAGTACTCAAATACCTTGAAATTATCATTTGTTTTTATAGAAAAAAAAAAATTTGGTCTTATAAATCAAAGGTTACCTCAGTACTTTAAAAACATCGAAGAAAAATAACTTCTTTATCAATAATGTCCAAAATTATTATTTTAATTAAACTGACTCAATAATGTTCCTCCAATATTTTACTAGCTGTTGCCCGCGGCTTCGCTCGCGTTTTGATCGGACATTATCCCAGGGCCACGTTGTAAACATAACCTACTGCACTCAGGGATAATGTAGCTTCCTATTAGCGAAAGAATTTTCAAAATCGGTTCAGTAGATCCAGAGATTACCCCCTACAACCTCACAAACTGACAAACTTTACCTCTTAATAATATTAGTTTAGATAATACAGATAAGATCATGACCGATAGATTTTTCCCTATATTCCCTAAGGAACTAAGTTGTACCAGTGTTCACTGTTTTTAATCTTTACGAAAGATCGGGATAAATAGACATTACGTCACGCCTGTAACCGCCGAAGGGCTAGGCAGCAGTGTACCTATAGAACAGCTATATTTCGTTATAGCTTTTTGTCATCGACCGCATACAACTCCAGATTCCTGGCTAATGCTGAGAAATTCCTGATTAAAATCCAATATCACTGCCCACTTTTGAATTAAGAAGTATTTTCTACCGCTGAAGATATAATTAACTATCGAATTCTGAAAACAAACCTAGAAATTCTCAAACTATTATTTGATTTTCTTACCAACTTCGACAATATTCTCCAGCAATCAATCTCAGTATACAAAATTGCTATCTTTGTTGTGGATTTTAATTAAGTATGCAGTGCGCTTAAACACATCTATCAGAACGAAATTAAAAACCTCATGCTGTGATTTTTCATTAAGAAAAACAGTAAATAACTAAACCTGAAGAAGAGTTTCAATATGTGCAGAGAGCAGCCGTGTGGGATTAATTACTCGGTAAAAAAAAGATATTAGATTTTCCGTAGAAACAGAAATTTCCAATTTTCTTTTTTTTTTAATAGACATTTCGAAAATTCCTCTCTCAACTTTTTAGACATAATTATGTATCCTACGTATGAATTTTCATCAAATCGGTTCAATCATTTCCCAAAAAAAAAATGACTTAAAAGTTTGTATGAAATGCCGTACGACGTTAACGCTCATAAAAGTTCGCCTTTTCAGAATATTCTGGAACATAAAGGAGAAGTGTTTTTATGTATGTAAAAGTAACTTCAACTCAAAACAACAGAATACTCACAGCATCAGTAGCAGAAGTAGAAGGCTTTGGAGATGTGACCTTGGGTGGTGGTGGAGACGCGACCCTGGGTGGTGGTGGGGCCGTCTTAGGGGGTGACGGAGGCTTGGCAGCTTCGGGGGGCGACGGGACGTGCGGAGGGGTGCTGGGAGTCACCTCCATTGTTGGTGCTGGTGGAGCCTGTGGGGAAAAGGTTTATGGAGTCGGAAAAGTAGATAAGTTTTTTTTTCTATTACTCACATCTTGAAACTATGCTAAAGTTACAGTTAAAAAGACAAATTGATGAATTGGCTCAAACCATATAGCAAATTAGTACTATCTAAAACGATTTAGCAGGAACATAAATCCTGCTTGTTTTTGATCAGTCAGCAAATAAGTAACATATTTTATATTATTGTTATTATCATTTTCTTTTCACACGGTTATTTTTGTTCACATTAGAGTAATTTCCCTCGTTTAATTAAAACTGAAATAATATGGACGAGATCTTTGCCCAGCAGTGTCAGTTTCAGTTCAGTATGAGTATCTTAATTATTAAGTACCTACCTTAGCTTTTGCAGGCGGTGGTGGTGGAGGTATGGCTCCGTCGGCTGGTTTTATTTCTGGTACCACTGGTCTGGGCACAGCTGTGACTTCAGCTACCTTAGCTTCTGAATCTTCAGGTTTGTCTGGGGCCTGTTTCATACAAAAATCAAAGTGACTTAAGATTCCATATATGACTAAATACTCGTGTTCATGAATAATTTAGTGTGTAAGTATTTTTTGTCTTGCTTTTCGTTCTTCGAGCTCCAAGATACAGAATAACTGCCCAGTTTCTTTGTTACTTAGCTGATAGTACTTCACTTCTATTAACCTATGGATTTAGATACTGTATTACACTAACAAAAAAGATTCACGATTTCTATCACTTCCAAGTGGAGACAAAAAAAAACAAAAAAGCAGTATCCGGGAAGAATTATGCATTATTTTCATTTGCATGCCGTAGTGTTTCAAATTTATTAACGCAGTCCGGATACACCACAAATGAATATTTCCAACAGTTTTTGTGACCGTAGAGAAGACCAGAAAGATAAATTATTCTTTCTCACCGGTTCGTCTCCCGGCGTTGATGGTGGTCCTGGTGATTTCCTCTTTATCACTTTTGGTGGAGATGATTCTCCTGGCACTCGTTTCGCCTTCAAGGGACTTGGATCTAAACAATATAATCATTTTAGAGTAATGAAATATTTTACTTCGTCATTTTGAGTTGGAAAAAGGAATGCATGAAAGGCATGTGGCTGAGATGAGAATGCTAAGGGAGATGTGTGGTGTAACGCGAATGGATAAAATAAGGAATGAGTACTTATGTACTCATAACTAATGGCCATATGGCTCATAACTTATGTACTCCTCTTATGAGGGAGTCTGAAAGTGGCGCAGGTGACTGAAAATGTGTGGTAATGGGTTTCGTGGTATGGACCATGTGATGCGGAGGAATTAGGAAAATGTCGTGAGGGAAATGTTGAGTATGATATGAATGTAGATGGCTATTAGAGTAGAGGAAGACCAGAGAAACGATGGATGGACTGTGTGAAAAATGGCTAGAAAGGAGGTGACTGCTGAGATGACGAGTAATAGAGAAGTAAGGAAGAAGAAGACATGCTGCGCCGACCACAAATAAGTTGGGATAGGGGCAATATAATGATGATTTTGTGTCGTAAAAACGCATATTTGGAATAAAGTATGTAACAATCACTTTTTAATAGTGCTAGAAACTTCAGGACAATATTGATTCTGAAAAATTATTTTAGCTGATCAATATTAAAGGAATTTTGAGTAAGTGGAAAGAAGATAAAATCATGAATATACACAAACTGACGACAACAAACTTTGTGCAAGTGGCATCGTCTGATGCTTTCGCTTTCACTAAAAGAAGAACATGTCCAAAGAAGAATCTTTCTTTTTTCTTGGCCAAATCATCATTCGCCTAGCCTATTCTCAACTATGTTGGGATCGGCTTCCAGTCTAACCAGATGCAGCTGAATACCAGTATTTACATGGAGAGACTGCCTATCTGACCTCCACAGCCCAGTTAGTACTGGGTAATACGATACCCCTTCGTAAGACTGGTTGTCAGATTTCCGGGCCTCTGACTAGGTACCTGTAACGACTATCAACGATCTACAAATGACAGCCGAGACCAACGGCTTAGCGTGCTTTCCGAGGCACGGAGGAAACTCTGTATGTAATGGGTGGTCACCCATCTACATACCAACTTAGGCAAGCACGGCTTAAACTAAATATCGACCCAGGCGGCTGTTATTGTTTAGCCACAAGCCCCTCCTTTCTTTGCCAAATATTATATCCATACTATTAATGTGTAAGATCATTGAACTCTCTCTGGGCCATTGAACTATTTAAACAAATCCCCTAACTACATACATCATAACCCAATTTGTGTGGCGACTAGCGATAGGCAATAACCATTAATCTTGCATAGACAAGCGACGCCAGAGACAACAACTAGTTACATAGTAATTAACAAACGATATTATAGTAGGTTACCGAATTATCATCAATATGATCGATTACGCATCGTCAACAGCAAGAAGCTATTTATAACTAGCTGTTGCCCGCGGCTTCGTTCGCGTTTTGGTCGGAAATTATCCCACGGGCACGTTGTAGTAGTAGGCTTTATAGCCTATGGCACTCGGGGATAATGTAGCTTCCTATTAGTGAAAGAATTTTCAAAATCGGTTCAGTAGATCCAGAGATTACCCCCTACAACTTCACAAACTTTACCTCTACATAGTATTAGTATAGATATATAAGTCAATTTGATGCTATGATTTGTATTTCGTAAACAATTGTTTGTCTTCTGAGCGTTATTAACTCGATTGTTTTATAAACAAGATAAAGTTGGCATTTAAAACTTTATTTATATGTGATTGTGCTGATAATAAAGAGAGAAATATGAATTTGTGACCTAACTTAACTCCAACTTGTAACTGACAACAAAAGAATGAATTATTTTAATCTTATTATTTTTCTTACAAACTCAAAGCATTTATTTCAATTAGACCATAACAGGCACTTTTGAATGTCAGAAAAACAAAGGCGAAGCTACAGTCACAGACAAAAGGCATAATAACTTGTGAAAGTACTGTAGTTGCCCATTCCAAAGCGTAGATCTCTATGGAGAAGAATGGGCAAGAAACTCCATGGATACTCTTTTCAATCAAAATATTGTTACAAGATCTTGGTTACATCATTCATGTTGAGATTATACATATATGTGAGAACGATGTAGAAAGACGTGCATATGCACGTGCGAGAAGAGCGTCCAGAGTATACATTTAGTAATACAAATGGAAAATTAGTTCAAATGAGAAAAAAAATCGAAATGACCAATGAAATCGTACTTAGAGCCTTTGCTTATCCATACTTTATATTATAAGCTGAAGAGTTTATTTGCTTGTTTGGAAAATAAGGAATGAATGAATAAATAAGGGTTGAACGCGCGCGCTAATCTAATCAAAAACACATATTTGTGTTTGATAGTCCATTTTTCGAGGAAGGCTAGATAGGCTATTTAACATCACGCTATGACCAATAGGAGCGGAGCATCAATGAAAAATGTCTCTCTCTTATGTGACGCAGACGAAGTTGCGCGGGTTAGCTTGTGCTAAATATAACTAACTACACTTACGAGTGGCCAACCCGTCATACTTTTCAAGCAAACGCTCGTACGTGATTATGCACTTGTTACACATCTGTCTTTGAATTTTTTGAACTAATAGGTATTTTGTGCACTATATCTAGGTTTGTATGGAAGCAAAAAATAAAAAAAAGTAGAAACAAATTCAGTTTAAGCCTCCAAAAATTGCTGTTTTGCACAAATTTTACCTGAACTTTGGCCGTTCATAATGTACTCATAAACTGTAAAAGTCAAGAAAACACCTCGATAGAAACCTTGCACATGTAATGGAGATTCTTAATAACAAATATTTATTTCACACACTTGTAAGACTTATTCAAAAACACGTATTTCCTGGAACAAGTTTAAGAAATTTTCGAACACTATTTTTCGTTCAACGTCATCGCGTTAGGTGGTATGAGGTGCGCGGGAGACGAGATGTGCGGGGTCGGGGCGGGGTAAGACGGGGGAGTTGAAAGAAAATCACGCTGTGGCTCTGGATGAATCAACAAGCTTTTCGACCATGCTCGCGTTGACAATAGACGGACTGGGAAGGGCCCTCTTAACACGAAAAGCATGCATTTTTGGCTTTATTTTAATTGTCACTTTGTGTCCGTGAAAACTGGCATTGGTCGGAAATACGGGGTGGCAACAACGACTCGAAAACAGTTACCAAGTATTCAGTACATTATTTTGAATCCCCCACACATATTTTTTTTTCTTCGGTAATTTAAAAAGCACTATTAACATGTGTGTGTAATAACGGTTATTAAAAAAAAAAACAGCTGTTCCATAAATTTTAACCTAGGTAGGTTAGGTATTGCACTTTTGTAGGTAACAGCTGATAAAAATAACTGATGAAAAATTTCTACGTGCGACTCAGAATGATATAGCTACTGAAAATGTGGTAACCGCTTTCGCGTCGGTGGTGGATTCCAACCAGTATAAAAAATGGGCTTTCTACACCATCAGTGACTGTTAAATACTAAAGCTCGATGAGAATTGAGAGCCAAAGAGATTCTGCTCAAACATTAATTATCTCATTTTCGGTAATGTAATGACTCAGAAGGATTCAATAACTCATCCTGCAGAAAAACTTCCTAAGTGGTCTCCCAGGACGCCCACACATTATAAGATATCCTGGCAATATGCCAAAACAAAAACCATCATTGAGAATGGAAAACATACTTTAGCGTGAATATGCGTTTCATTGCCACATCTAAGACATCGTTAATCAAAGAAAATATAAATGGCAAGAAGACGAACGATCTGTTTTCCTCGAGTTTCTACAATAAGATAAAAATGAAGAAATGTAACAGTATATACAGGGTGTTTGGAAGACGAACTGACACATTGTTTAGCCAGAAAATATGGGCTGAGGGTCTTTAAGTGTAGGAATAACTAGATAAACCAGCTAATCTAAAACAATGAAATAACTAAAAATCTGTTTTTGACCAGAAGACAAGTGTAATTTCGTATTCCTTCAACGACTTTCACAAAGATTGAAATACGTAGCTTATTTCAATCCAATATATTTTTTAATTACCGTCAATTTTATTACCGACGAAACCTTCTAGTTCTACGAAGTTTTGCTCGTTAATTCAATGTGACCCTATAGTTTTGAGATAAACATAAATACAAATAACATCTGACATATTTACCTGGTTGTGGTGAAGTGGTTCTTTCGCCAGGGGGACTGGTGGTTGTCGGCACAGGACTGGCGACCTTTGATGTACCGGGCACAGGTGTCGGACCCTTGGGTGGAGTCTGGATAAAATAAACGTCATTATACCAAGACACGCTAGTTTTAAAACAAAGTAAAGGCTTCGCTTAGAAGCTACGGCGCAGGTCGTCTTGAAGCGTAGCATGGTTTCGTAGACCTTCGTAGCGGTATAGGTCGACGACTCGACGTCATAGATCATCGTGGCGTGACGTCATCAGTCGACGTTTGGATTAAGTGTTGGAAACAAGCTATTCCCAGGATAGTAGGAATACTGTATAGGGTGGACGAGGAAACTGACCCACAAACGGTGACCACGAAATCTGTAGGTACAGTCAGTCATTACATTATTCTGAACACACCACATATATTTTTTTTATCGGTAATTTAAAAAGCACTATTCACATGCGTGTCTCAAAAATAAGATCCGTATACTTTATCTGTGTTGAGTAATGACATTGTATACAAAAAGCAACGTACGAACTTCTTAAAAAAAATATCTGGTTTATGATATCCTATTAATTAATATGACTTTGTATCCTTTTCTAACTAGAAGCATCCACAATTAAACAACTCTCAATAGCAACTTTTGCCAAAACCAGGAAAGTCACTTCCATGAATTAAAAAGTAAATTAGAGGAATACGAACTTCAATCGACACAAGTTTCTACTGCGATGAATTTCAAATTATGTCTGCACACTGCTTGCTAACTATAGCGAACACTGAAAAACAAATTATTTTATTGTATGTACCACTTTTATTCTACTAGGTTCTGTTCATAATTAAAATACCAGACACGTGGACTAACAAAAAGATAATTAAGTTTATTTCAATTGCTTTATTTTAGTACTGAATACTAAAAATATGCTTGTTTCTATGTTACAAATGTGTTTGTATTTATATTATGTATGTTCAAATATTGTTTTTACTTTTTTCATGCGATCTTTTGTCCGAGTTCATAAAGACTAGACTACGTTTTTCGCTAGCGTACCGTACCGACATCGTTATGTCAAGATAATGTACGATTTTGCTTGGTATATCGATAGAGACTTGCGTTTCTCGCACGCATCGTTACGGCAACCTAGTTTTTTAGTTATTATTTAACGATCGGTAGTTTGCGACAGCGACGTAACGAATGTTGAGACTGCAGGCCTTGGTATGACCTATGGGTATGACTAATTAACAATACGGTAGTTAAACCACCAATCAATTGACATACTTTTTTTGAGTTGTCAAAATGCGGTTCCATAATATTTATTCGGCAATAGCAACCTATGACATCACTAAATTACCAACTCAGTGACTCAAAGTAAATTAAAATCTAATTTTACATTAAAATGAAAATGAATCACGTTTTCAGGTATACAATAAAATAGTTTTTTTTGAGAATTTGTGTTTTCAAATTATTGATTAATGGTGAAACTACCCAATCCATGGTGAAATAAGGACCAGTCGTCCAAAATGTTGTTGGCAACATGGCACTGGCAATTACTGAAATCAGCACAAATGATTCTAGACGCCCGACCTTAGAAATTCTTCCTCGTTTATTAAAAAAACTCTGCTATTTTATATGAAAGCGCAAACACCAAAAACCTATACGGTTAAAATGTACGGAACAACCTGGTTTTTTTTTAAATAACTGACCAAAAGTTTCTACCCAGATCCTAAAATCATAGGCTGAAAAAAAAACATGAAAACAGTTTGGGTGTCGATGTCCTTCAGACCTTGTAGATTAATGGAGAGAAAAGAATGAAGCCTACCTTAGCAGGTCCCGGTGTGGGTGATGCAGCAGGAACCGGTGATGTTGCAGGAGCGGGCGCAGGTTTTGGAGACACCGGTCTACTGCGAGCGTCCGCAGCTGACAGCAATGCTCCTGCTGCTGTGCTTGCTGCGCCTTCTTCTTCTCCTGTGTGGTGTGGAGGATTTGATAAGCTACCGAGTTGTGGTAAGACTGGCATCGAATCGCAGTCGGCCATTTTGTTTAGTTATCCATCAGAAATCGATTTTTGTTTTGGCCAGTAAATTCGCAAAAAGTGATGAGTTGAGGTCGATCGAAAACAATGGGTCAGATGAACAAACAGCTGCAGTAGAAAGATAGATAGGTGAAGTAAATCTCGGATGGTGTTTGAGCATTGCCCGAGCTGGGGGTCGAACCCTTTTTGAACCCTTCTTGAAGATTATCTTTGACCACCTAATCAATGCTGTGGGTGGGTGACATTTACTTTGAGTAGCATCGTTGATGATGTGCGTAAAGATTTAAAGAAACTGGACCAACATCTAAGAATTTCTCATTACCTGGTGGTTTCCAAGGTGACTTTGGTGGAGAAGTGGGTTGGTCAGGTTCTGACTCTGCGACCTCCGTGGATATATCCTTGATCAGCTCCAAGAGAGTGTGTCCTGGACTAATTGGCATCTCGATTGGAGAGACCGCTCTCGAACCTAATGACCAATTGATATTGTTCATAGCTGTTATTTCTATGAAAAATGCTTAACTTGGTGAATAGCTGACGTATAATTTTCCTAGCTGCACAACAAACTCCTGGAATTAGATAGGCCTGAACGAACTTGCTCATTTTATTTTATTGTTTTATCTCGGAACGCGAGTGAAAGATAATAAAGACCTACTAGTAAAATCATGTTTCACTTTGAATGAAAGATGCCGAATAAAAAAGACATACTTTATTAAAAAGTAAAGCGTCTGCCATTAGCTTTAAATGCTGTTAGAGGAAGAGTTAATGGCGCGGGAACTGGGAGGATTTTTTCCCAGAATTTAAGTGACAAGCTATCAAAGACCAAGTTACAAAAGAATAAAATTCACTTGAGTGCTTTAACTGAAACATTTAAAGCACTTAGTGAACCATTTCCCAGAAAAAGAGTATTTTAATAAAACTTTTTAAGAGAAACAGAGCCTCGGAATTGAAATAATACTAGTTAATTTTAGCCCGGCGCCAATGACGTGAAAATAATAACGCGGACTATGACACCGGGTCATGGTGACCCGAAGTTTATCAGAATTTTTCAATATGTTAGGTAATGATAACACCTTATTTTAATGATTCATGTATTAGTTTGTATTATTGTTTACTGGGTAAAATAACAAAAATGCCAATATATTCATAGAATCAACTTTTATTAACTTTTTTCAGAACACATGCAAAATCATGTTTGAAAACACAATTTGAGTAATTATTTAAATTTTCTTATAGAAAACTTACTAAAATAACAAAACAACATTTTTATTTACTAATATAAAGATCACGCATTTAGGAACTTCAATTATATAATCAGTCTTCAGTTTCCTCATTCCATGGAACTGCTACAATTTTCGCAGTATATGATGTCATCATCATGTGCCTAGCCTTTTCCCAACTATGTTAGGGTCGGCTTCCAGTCTAACCGGATGCAGCTGAATACCAGTATTTTACATGGAGCGACTGCCTATCTAACCTTCACAATACAACCCAGGTACTACTAGGTAATACGATACCTCTTGATAAGACTGGTTGTCAGACTTTTTGGGCCACTGACTACCTGTAACGACTGTCAAAGATCTATAATTGACAGCCGGGACCAACGGCTTAACGTGATTTCCGAGGCATGGAGGAAACTCGGTATGTAATGGGCGGTCACCCATCCACAGACCAACCTAGGCAAGCGCGGCTTAACCTAAAGATCGACCTGAGCGGCTGATAATATTTTTCCACGAGCTCCTCGCTCCTCCTCTTTCGCAGTATGGGATGTAATGATCAAAATATATCTGGTAAGCATTGCAAGTGCGGGTAGTTTTCTTATCTTTCCTTACACCTGACATCTTCTACGAGCTCCAGGAACCTTCCGGGGAGGTTCTTCAGGGTGTGCCCCCGCGAAATCTGCGATTCTTTTGCGCAATTGCCGAGGCAAATTCACACGGGTTCTTCGTTCCTGCAAATGGTCCTGAATGAGGCTAAGTCCTCTAAGATCTCTAATATTCTTTCAGAACGGTTTGTGAAAGACATATTTGCCAAATTCCTGAAAGCAAACACGAAAAATGATCAATAAACACAAAAAATACAAAACAAAATATGTCACGAAAACAGTACGACATTGATGACGTTGGGTCATATTTACCCGTTTTTGCTTGACGCACGTGTATCTCCCTGCACTGGTGGTGAAGCACTGAATTCACTAGCGGTGTGGGTGTAGGAGTACTGCATCTCCAGCTACTAAAACGTTCAAAACCACAAAGCACGTAAAATACAAAATATGGCCGTTTGAAATCACCTCGGGTCAATATGACCCAGCGTCATTGGCGCCGGGTTAGTCAGTGCCAAATGAATGTACACACGGCTACACATCAAGCTATACATTTCCAGTATAAGCTGACCTCGCATTGTACGGAAATCATATACAATGCGAGATCAGCGTAAACTGGAATTGTATAGCTTGATGTGTAGCCGTGTGTACTTGGCAGCCGCACTGGACTTCATGGCACCAATTTTAAAAGCTTTTGTGTTTCTATTTCTTTATTTTTATATTCATTTATTTTGCATTCCTTATTGTTTAAAAGATGTTACAAAGGGCTTAAAGCTAGGTACATAAATATGGATCCTGTAAGGGCACAGCAAAGTAGAAGAGAGGAATAGGAGTCAACTTCTGTCACAATGCTTTAAGTGGTATATTGAGAAACCTTTGCAGAGAGATTTAAATCGTTGGATTCTTAGACCGTCAAAGTTTTTTTTATGTTTCGTTGACCATATACATTTGATTTGTACATTTGAATAGAATTTATTAAAATTGGCTAGCTTGGTCTTTCTAAAAATCTTACATATATATAGCGTGTAACAGAAAGGGTATAATCATATGGAATACTGTGGTACGGACCATCAAACTGAACAACTTTCTCTATGGGACCACCATCGAAATCGTAAAAAAATAATCAGCTGTCCCATACATTTGGGTCGAGTAGGTATTGAAATTTTGTATAGGACAGCTGATTATTTTTTTGGTGCTCCCATAGAGAAAGTTGTTCAGTTTGATGATCCGTACCACAGTATTCCATATGATTATACCCTTTCTGTTACACGCTGTATAAGCTTTATCGAGCGACTGAAGCACAACGAGAGCACAACCCAAATCCGATCCCGCAACTGAATTGAACAGAAAATAACAGCTAGACCAATAGGCACAAAGGGACGATTCAACTTTGGTAAGCTCAGTTAACTAGCACCACAGATTACAAATAATATCAATAGGTCCCCAGTGGCGAAGGTTCCATAAAACTCGATTCCTACCGGCTTCCTTTTGAAAAATGGCACAGTCAGTATTTTATAGACAAATAATAAAATCACATTAAATATATGTACTCCGGCTTACCTCTTACTTTGACCCTTCGCTACTGATAGGCCCTAAATTGTAAGTCCAACAGCTTACAATTTAGGGTCTATCAGTACTACCTACTCTTTTTATAGATTCGGGTCGAGAATCACTAGTATAGATACCTCCTTGAATTTGACCAAGATGCAAAGCGACCGCCTGTATAACTACCAAACGACATCTCACCTGGCAGCGGCGATCGAAGCACCAACTTCCTGGCTTCCTCCATAGCTCGCTGTAGGTTCTGCTGGTTCTTGAACGACTCTCTACTACGACAGCGGCCGATCTGAGACCTGGTGGATAGCACAATCTTGATATCATCACCTATACTTTCACCGTTTTTCAAAAATGATTGCCATTTGCCGTCATAAGTAGGAGGCGAATAAAAGTGGTTTTAGAGGTACTGGGGAGTCAGCCATACTAACAAGTCGCTGACTGTGATTGACTTATCATTGTCCAAAACGAATATCCATGGAGAGATTTATTTTTATCCTAAGTTATCTTTCACGAAAACATTCGTAATAACACACATTATAAACTAACAAAGGGAGCAGCGGTGGCCCAGTGGAGAGCAGCGGTGGCCTAGTGGTGGCGGCCCCGACTTACGAACAGTAAGTCGTGGGATCGAACCAGGCAGTCGCATTACTTTGTGTAATTTATTTCATCACCACTGCTCTCAAAAACGGTGAAGGAAAACATCGTGAGGAAACCGGTATGTCCTAAAACCAAAATTCGAAAACATGTGACATCTACCAACCCGCATTGGGCCCGCGTGGTGGATTAGCCCATTCCCTCCCATAAAGAGGAGGCCGTGTGTCTCAGCAGTCAGAACATTATAGGCTGATTATGCATAAACTAACACCAAAATTATAAAATATCCTTAAAACACTTACGATATTCCAGTACTTGCAAGCGTCTGATCCCACTTGGCGTTAGAGGTGCTTGCGACTGCCAACTTGGCGATCCTTCTGAACCGAGATAGTCCATCTTCATCGGCCGGTTTCTCTTCATCCAGAGCCACTGGAGCCACGTGGAAGTCCTTCATGAGGCGACGCTCCCATATCTTCATACGTTTTCCGAGGACCACTGAGAGACAAAGAATCGAGATTAAGTCCATCATCAGCCTAGCCTTTTCCCGATTACGTTAGGGTCGGATTCAGGGGAGTTACTATGACGTCTCAAAGCAGGAGTAATTCCAGTGTGGGAAAGAAACAGAGTTATACAGGTCGTGTGGCGCCATCTCTTGCCCACACTGGAATTACTCCTGCTTTAAGACGTCATCGTAAGCCACCTGGTCTAACAGGATGCAGCTGATTATCAGTATTTTACATGGAGTAACTGCCTATATGACCTCTACAGCCCAGTTACTAGGTGGCACGATATCCTTAGGTAAGATCAATAAAGAAATAAAAGATTGGTTTTAGCAAAAAATTAAAATATACTAAGTTGCACATACAGGATTGGTCTGGTGCCAGAAGAATTTTGAGACACATGAGATTATTTTATTTTCTTCCTATCTTATCTGGTGCCGTTTGCAAGATTTGTGACAATTCTAGACATTTCTTGGTTTTTCTTTTCTTTCGACTTTGCTTTGATACAAATTACTTCAAACGGTAGGCTCATTCGTCTCGGTAAGGAAGCTGGAGTTTCGTGGACATGTATCCGCTCAATGCGGATATGTAGTGTAGGTAAATTACTTCCTTATTTACAACGCCTTTGAGACCACCTTTGAGAGTAGCTTGGTTAGCTAGTCTTGCTCTCTGCCGCCAACGAGCATTTATGTATTAAAGTCTGAAGGGTATGAAAGCTGTGATATCTAATTAGAGGCTAATGAGACATTGTAGCTCTGTTTCTAGATGCCTCTGGTATTGTAAATATTCATAGGCCGCGGTAACCACTTCACAACAGATGGCATAGACAAAAAAGCATTCTATGAGCACACACGATGATCAAAATTATTGACCTAAAGCTATAGAAAAGCTCATGCCAATCCTGTTTCATAGAAATAAGAAAATGATAAATGGCTTCTAAAGCGATTGCCATTTGTCAAGGCACTATGGAGTACCGATGCGACAGCTTGTTCGCCATCCCTTAAATAGAAATTTGCAGCAGTGATACCGAGCCGTCAGACTGCCAACTCTAGACAGTTCGTACCCAAGACACGCACCCCTGATTTTTCGGATTTATGTGCGTATAATTATCACTTATTTCGGTTAAAGAAAACATCGTGAAAAAACCAGCATGCCTTTGAGATGTACAACAACAGCATGTAAAGCCAACTCAGAGGCCCGTGGGCGACATAAAAACTCTGACACCAGGTTATTAGGCTCTAACCTCAAGAAAAACGAAAAAATACAAGCAAACTTACCCTGCTCCTTCCTGTCAGTGAAGCTGACATCCATGCCGTTCTTCTCGAACACCTCTAGCAGTTCGTATCTGAGTGCTGACACGTCGCCCTTCAGTTCATTGATATCATCTTCCGTAACTTCTTCGTCATCCATCTTCCTGTGCATGGCGGATACGTACCGCCAGACCAGGGCTCGCATGACGGCGGTGTAGCGGACATCGGTTTCTTTCTCTTTTTGTTCCTGGTATTTAAAGTGGGAATTAATATGATCAGCAGCTTTTGCAGCCAAAGCTTCTTCATTGCGGAATATAAGACCTCATAGGCATGAATCGCCATAATGTCAGACCTCGCGCTGCGGAATTTTCCGACCTTCATCAAGCTGTCGGACCACATGGTCAATTGGTGGAGAACCTACCAATTGCAACGCTGCGTTTTTTCAAAGTGCCTATCATTAATTTCATAAAACGGAGAATTCACAATGAACAGCATCTATTAGACAATTTAAAATGTTTATATATTAACTTCCTTACTAAATTATACCTCATTTCGATAAACAATAAGAATTAAATTGAGTCCTTACTATTTGATATTGCCATTGTGCTTATAAAAATGTTATACTTTATATTGTTCAGTTGTCTATTTAATTAGATAAGACTGACACCAAGTAAATTGGCATGTGATAAAAAAAACTTTACCTTACAAATAACTGATCGGCCTTTAATTGCAGACAATCACACAATTATCCAGAATTAAAATGTCCTATCCTAAAATAGGATATCAAAGGGAAAATAGATGGCTATATTTAAAAAACACAAGTACTAAGTAATTAAATACAGTGAATATCTAAATGCTCGTTAGACCGAAATTACAGCAGCATGACAAGAGATCGTGTCGTGAATCAATCATTTGTTTAATTAACGACACAATTAATGACTACTTCAGGACAAGGCATAATGACGATAGTTAGTTCGGTTTTTCTGGTATAAGAGGTTTTTTCTTCCAATTACTGAGTAAGTTAAGTAGACACTTATAAAGAATTTCCGTGTTTTTAACGATGTCCCTAAGAAAGTAGGTAATGAAGAGATCGTGGCTAAATAACAACCGCTCGGATCGATCTTCAGGTTAAGCTGCGCCTGCCCGGGTTAGTCCGTAGATTGGTGACCACCCATTACATACCGAGTTTCCTCCGTGCCTCTGAAGCACGTTAAGCCGTTGGTCCCGGCTGTCAATTGTAGATCCTTGACTGTCGCTACAGGTAGTCGAGTCAGTGGCAAGAAAGTCTGGCAACCAGTTTAACCAAGGGCTATCGTATTACCCAGTACCTACTAACTGGGTTGTGGAGGTCAGATAGGCAGTCGCTCCATGTAAAATACTGGTATTCAGCTGCATCCGGTTAGACTGGAAGCCGACCCCAACATGGTTAGGAAAAGGCTAGGCAGATAATGATGTCCCTTGCTGTTAGCAATGACTACTATTAGGCTATGACCTATCATGGCTTTCCGAATATTTTTTCTGAATCATGGCTATCCAATTTCTTTGCAAACTCAAAATTCCCATTGAAATCCTGGAATACGATGCAATATTTATTTAAAGTTGTCACTTTCACTTGATTCATATTTCAATGTGACCTTTGCTACTTACGACACCACGGAAATAAAAGTAATATTTATTTAGGCTTACCTGCTGACTGTCTATTAGCAGCGTGTGTTACAGCAATACATTGCCTTCAACTTTCATTAAGGCGCAATTATCGTGGCGGTGTGTGTACAAAAATGTATAACGTCACACTTCGCAACTTGCCAACCACACAAGCGGTCGAAATATTGTCTGTCCTACTCGTATGTAATGAAACGTAATTTCAAAAAGTTTGTGGTAATCATTGAAGAAACCAAATTTCCAATGTTTTGTGATGCTTCCTATGTGGCCTTGTCTTAAAACAATACGGTCAATTTACAATTTTAGTAGATATCTACATAGAATTCCTAAGTTTACACAGTTTTTATAAGGTATTTCTATAAAGAAAATATTCATTATAACTTTTATAATCTCACAAAAAAAATTGTTTACAAGATAAGTTTTCATTAAAATGTTCCAGATCTTTTAATTAAAGGCGAAAAGAGGCGCGAAGCAAAATATTATAAATACCTTAGTAAACATTTTACCGGATATAAAGCTATGGACTCACGCTGAATATGATATTTTAATATGAACAAATTAAAGCACGTGAGGTAGGTCTGAAAGAAAACTTATTAAAAATGGTACTCATCGTAGTAAAAAACAAAGTAAGTTATGAGAAAAGTGGACGAAGATTGGTATCCTAAAGAGATGGTAAACGGAAAAGAGGAAGGCAAGAGACGAGATGGGAGGATAAGCTACAACTCACAGCCGATCCCAACTGGAGAAGGGTTGCTAGAGATAGTTAGCCGTGGAAGACTTTAGAGAAGCCCATGCTTGGAGGCACACTGAACTGAGAGACATTATTTGAGTACCACCACAATGTAAACAACATACTGAATGGTTCAAAAGGCTTATTGATAAATTCAGGAGTTCCTAAAAAGTTCACCGCGGCCGGCGCGGCGCCCTGGTGCGCCGTAGAGTAAAGAGGGGCGCCGCGCCGTGAGGTACTTCTGTTTACTATTCTCCGGAAACAAATGTTAAGTATTTGATAAGAATCTAATGAGCTTGTTGTGTCACAAGAGATAGTGTCCATTTTCACGGAAAACGTTTCGAAGCTCACTTAATAATTCGTCCGCCCCATACATTTCTGTGCGCATAACTCGACAAAATATACTGAACAGTTGCTTATTTTTTCGCGGTTTCGGGGTTGGTCCCATAGTAAAAGTTGTTCATAATGATAAGTACAATGACCCCTTAAGAGGTATTGCGTTTATTCTGTTACACGTTGTAGGGACAAACACACCATACATTACAAACAATAGTTATCTTATTGTATTTTAATATGCAGCAGGTAGCTTGCGTGCTCTCAAGCCATAACAATATCAAATTCTTATTGGTCAATGTCACGCAACGTTCTGGGGGCCTAAAATGGAAGCTTTATCAGAATCATAATATGAATCACGTTAAAAATTTAAAATTCTTAAAATGGTCTTTATGTTTTTCAACACAAAGTCCATTTTAAGAGTTTTAAATTTTTAAAGTGATTCGTATTACGATTCTGATAAAGTGGCCATTTTAGGCCCCCAGGAGTATCTAATTCAATGTTGCCCACTTACCTTCATCTTCATCTTCCTTATTTTATCCTTCTTCCTTATTCCCAGCATCTTGAGAAGCAGCTTGGGCGTCGGAAAAATATTAAACGGAGGAGGAAGAGTAGCGCTCTCTTCAAAGTAGCTCATCCATAGCCGTGTGCGGGCGAATTTCCATTCTACGTCCGAATGTTCCTAGAAATAGAACATTAGTATTCTAAAAAAGACAATGCAGACACTACACAACGCCACCTGCAACGATTATTACTCCTTTTGCTACGTCATGATAATCATCTCCCAGCCCTGGTCCCATTCTACTTGGGGTCGGCGCAACACGTTTTCTTCTTCTAATCTCCCCTGTCAGATGTCACGGCATCATTTACTCCTTTCTCTTTCTATCATTCCTCACACAATCCATCCATCTTTTCTTTGGCCTTCCTCTCGCTCTCCATCATCAACATTCATGTCCATCACTCCTATTGCTACGTTCACGTTCTTAAATCTAGTCATAAACGCACACCACTTGCGAGTACTACTCACCTGATATTTCCGGGGTTAATCAACACTAGTAAGGTCACATCCTCTTAAGGCTTCCCCTCCGCGCGTATCGTATTTGAATTATAATCAGTTTTTCCGATTTTGGACTTTGGTAAGTGATACTTGTGTTTGTAAACGCACCACGAGAAATATTGGGAAGGAGGTTACAAAAATATTTTGGTAACGATGAATGGAAAGGTCGTTAAGTTAAGTAAGTAATTAAGTTCTACTGACTCTGACTTGTAAGTTGTAACCACAGCCCACAAGTCAGAGTCAAGTCTTAACTACTAATGTGCGAATCAAAGATATTGGCAGTGTTTCCCTACTAATTTGATTACCATAGCGCCTGCGCTCGATAGCATAGCAACGAAACCCTACACAGTACACAATTGCTTTACGAGTATAACCTAAAAATTACTGGAAGGTCGCAAGGAATTATAGGAATGTTTTATTAAACAAGTCAATTTTATCAACAGCTATGTATTAGTTATTTACTTAGCCTATGTAAGTTAAGTAGTGTATAGTTAAGTCTATGTAAGTTTCGTCATTGTACCTACGAACATACATACTTATCACGCCTTCTCCTAGAGAGGTGGGCAGAAACCACAGAACGCCATCTGCTACGATCCTTACTTATTCCTTTCACCTCGGCCACGTTCATACATCTGGCTATACGAATACCGGTTGCGAGTACTACGCCTAACCTTTTTAAAGAACCTCGAAGTCGAAGTTTAATAAAATTTCCAAAGTCGTGTTGTCTATGATATTAAAGTAATTCACTGTAAGGGGGCATTGAATATTGATTAATGTTAATTTGATCCACAACACAATGATAAAATTATGAATATTGACAAAGTAGATATCGATGAAAAGTAGGCACATAAATACTGAATGTTAATTTGAAATTGTTTAGCACAGCCGAAATAGCTCAGTTGGGAGAGCGTTAGACTGAAGATCTAAAGGTCCCTGGTTCAATCCCTGGTTTCGGCAGAACTACTCTTTTTGCTTTTTATATAACATTTTATAATATTATCTAGTCTTTCTTTTATCAAACGACAAAAAAGATACTTTTTTTTTTAATAGAATAAAAGCCAAAGATAGAATAAGTTTTACAATATTACTATTTGGGTAGGTACTTACTAATTAAGTACTGTAACATCAAATTGTTCGAGTGTAATAAATAATCTATGAAGAACTTCAAGATTGATTTCATTATTGCGTAGGAGCTACATGGCAAACTGGAAAAGTTTTCAAGATGAATCTGGGTTTTCTGTATGTTCTTAATTAGTGGCATACACTAATAATTATGAACATACAGAAAACCCATTTCTATTCCAAGTTTCTTACAAGAGAACTTAGATAACGTAAGAGTACTTTTATGTGAAACTGAAAATGAAGAAAACGAAATGTAGGATTTACAACAAAATAAAAAAAAACATTTCTTTTTTCATACAGTCATTGTCCTGACTAATTGACAACAAAAAAAAACAGCCAAATCAATCGAGCTGCCCTCAAGTGATGCTCCGTGATACATTCAGCGGCAATTGTTTTTTTTTTATGAAGAAGATACACGATAACCAGTAAAGCTAAGCAGAATTGGGAAATAGCGCCAAAAAAACATTCGAAGTCGCGTCGAGCCGCGCCGCAAGTCAGCTCTTATCAAGGGCACCTGGTCACCTTGGAACCAGGGCCGGCAAAAAAAAAAGGTATCCAGCGGCCATAATAATACATCAGCCGATCAATCCGCTAGTGCGTTTAGTGCCTCGCCTTTAGTGTGCAATAAATAGTTCATACAAAATGTTATATGAAAATCGTGTAGAAGGATTTGTAATGGATTGCTTTTCGCCTACAAAGATCCGACCTGCTTAGTCGCGAGACTACAGAACAACAGAATAATCCTAATTTTATCTTCGTAACTAATAATATAAATGCGAAAGTAAGTTCGTTTGTTTGTTAGCTTTTCACGCTTATACCACTGAACCGATCATACTGAAATTTTGCATATACTTTGTCAGGTGTACAGAAAAGGATATACTACCTTTTATCCCGAAAAAAAGTACTGTTCCCGAGGAAAACAACAATAACGTTCTTATGATATAAATGGCGCCACGTGTCTTTCGAATCATGATTGAATTATATTATTACAAGCAGAGTACAACCCGAATTGATTGTCAAATTCTAAATTAACGCGGCCGAACCCGCGGGCAAAAGCTTGTTTTCTATATTTTAAACACAGTCCCGACGTTCGTTAGTACTAGTGGGAGCAAAGCCGATGTTTACGTTCAGCATTCTTCGATGCTCCAATGTTTTAAGCTTCTCTTTAAACATTGAACGGTGCCAATTTCCGAAAACAAAATACATACGAGTAGGTGCAAAAGTTCACTTCCAAATTGTATGCCGGCACTTGATTGAAAACAAGCCCATCCACAAGCACAAATTAGGTACCTACTCTGCTCCCATAGCTCTAGTGTCTAGTCATTTTGTCTTTTGCCTAAAATCCTTTTGAAGTTAATCCTGTCTGTATCTTTAGTACACAAACTCATTGCAGCTAAGGTTCTTTGACAGAGCTGGTTAAACAGTTCTAATTAATTCTCAGTGAAATGAGAATAAGAGGGACATTTTCTAAGATCTTAGCGTAATACAATTTTTAACTTAAGTTTGACTTTATGAGACTTAAGTTAAAGTACATAATTGTTAATGAAGTGACTGTTGTCTACTTTACTCGAACCTAAGTAAAACATTACATCTACGCACACAATGAGTATTTCTGGCTTTGCAATTCCGGGTAGACCCAGCACGATTCGCAAGTTCACAGGAACATGGACACTATTAGAGAGGTCTACGCCTAACGGTGGGATCGTGGTGGCCAAGATTAGACCAATGAACCTAGGGCCGTCCTAAAGCTCGTTGGGTCGACGATATCGTCAAAGTCGCGGGAAACACCTGGAAGTGGACGCACAGAACCGGGAAGTGTTGCGGAAAAAAGAGGAAGCCCAGCAGTGGGTGATTCCGGGCAGATATGATGATGACGATGACACCAAAATGTAAGTGCAATTGCGCTGCGGAAAATGACAATGAAGTGTGAAATCTCCGCGAGCGTCTGTGATCCCTTCTGCTAAAAACCTATTAGACTTCGAAGCAAAAGTGAGCAGTGATTTTTTGAGCACGCTCGTCATAGACCTATTCCATCTCTTTTTATCAGGCATGATCGAGGTCAGGAGCATGCCCATCAGCAAAAACAACAGGAACCGATAAAATTAGAAGAGATATGACAATGTGCTAAATATCGAAAATTTACTCGTGCAAAGTAGAAAATTGAGATATTTACAGCCTTTTAATCCCTTAGGTACCTACGTCGTTCGAAAGATATCTATCTCAAAAAACAGATTTCCGTCTCAGGAGAACTCCTTCCTTATTGCAAGTTATAGCAAGCCATTTATTTCAATACTTATAAAGCTTGTGCCATACATCTTTCTTGCACGTGCAAGGTAAGTTCGTTTTTTATATTATTGTGGTTTGGAGCTAACACTTGCATGATACTTTAAACATGGTACGAGGTACATCTTCTTGCACTTAGCATGCGCATGACGCACAAACGGTTGCCAGGTATTCAGTACATCAGTCTTAACCCCAACATCGAAATTTTTCATCGGTAATTTAAAAAAAAACAACTGGTCTACACATTTTGACAGGTAGGGATTGCACTTTTGTATGAACAGATGTTTTTAGGGTTCCAAACTCAAACTCAAACTCAAAGCGTTTATTTCAATTAGACCTTCGCAGGCACTTTTGAAAGTCAGAAAAACAAAGGCGAAGCTACAGTCACAGACACAAGGCATAATAACTTGTGAAAGTACTGTAGTAGTAGTAGTAGTTCCGTCCTAAGGGGTAAAAACGAAACCCTATTACTAAGACTCCACTGTCTGGCTGTCTGTCACTACACCGTGATAGCTAGACAGTTGAAATTTTCACAGATGATTATAAATAGGTAAAAACCTATTTATAAAAACATTAAATTATTAAACGTTAAGAAATATTTAAAAATGTATGAAATAAGATGATGAAATGAATAAAGGAGACAATAACATGATTAATACAAATTTATAAATAGCATAAATATGTTTTTTTTTTTTTTTTTTTTTTTTTTATGGCAATTTGCCGAAGTCGACGGCAATTCCTGCCAGTGTCACGTAGTGACTATACATGGGTTTTAGGAATATAAATGAATATTTACAAATAAATTAAGAACTTAAACTTTTTGTGGCGATCCTTTTAACCCTGAAACAACCACCAAAACGTAGGAGTTAGTATTA
Source organism: Eugnorisma glareosa (assembly GCA_947578425.1). Taxonomy (NCBI): domain Eukaryota; kingdom Metazoa; phylum Arthropoda; class Insecta; order Lepidoptera; family Noctuidae; genus Eugnorisma; species Eugnorisma glareosa. The sequence goes on along the minus strand of OX387960.1, from coordinate 6,924,322 downwards.
AAGTTAGTAATAGTTAGTAAAAGAAAATATATACGTTTATACAATATTTTATATTAATAATTAGAATATTATACGTCTGAATATTAAAGTTTAATATTGTTGTTGGAAATAAATTTAATAAAAGCACGTATAATTTGGGGATTAGGGAAAAATGAGAGGAGATGACGGACATTAATAGGTTTTTGGATGTTCAATTTTGTAATAACCTTATCAAAAGAGGAAACATTGTTCAAAGGGCAATTTAAAAGTATGTGATCTAATGTACCATCATCCAGCCCACACTCACACAAAGAACTGTCCCGGACCCTAATTTTATGCAGAAAAACTGGGGTACAGCAGTGGCCAATACGTATTCTGCTTATAACGGATGTGACGGTTTTGGATGCTTCTTTGTATTTATAAAACCAAGGCTTGGAAGGAATGGTTGGTTGAATAGATGCAAACAGGCTAGCTTTTGACTTGCAAGATTGAGACCAGTGGTCTTGCCAGGATTTAAAAAGATCTACTTTGGCCTTGTGAATCAAGTCGTAGATCTGAACAGCATAATGTTTTTTATCTGCCAGATTGTTGCTGACCGCATTCTTAGCTGCTATATCTACCAGCTCATTGCCCCTAATATTCATATGACTAGGAATCCATACTAATATTATCTCAATGTTATTTTTAAAACAAGAATGTAGGACAGTTTTGATTTCAACAATGATTGGGCTACGTAGGTTATCTTTAAATGAGTTTTTAACTATTGCCTCCAGAGCACTCTTGGAATCAGAAATGATGACTGCTTTTGTAATAGCTGAATGAGAGGAAATAAATAAACACGCTTCCAAAATTCCAATGCATTCCCCAGTAAAAACCGAAGAATCGGGAGGGCACTGGAACTGAAGGAATATCTGGCAGTTGGAATTATATACAGCAATGCCTGTTTTACCGTCGGTGGTCAACTTAGAAGCGTCTGTATAAAATTTGTAGTGATCAGGCCAGTTGTTATTAATAGTCGAAAGAAAATGGTCATTAGCATTGGTGGTGTCCTTATTTATTCCAATGTTAGAGATCTTTGGAACAAAATTTAGAATTTCATACGGACATGAGTAGAGTGGGAATTTATCATACTGAGGAATGGGAGAATTGTCTTCTACATTCCGGATATTCCTAAATGAATTAAGGATCAAAGGGGGGTCTTTATGTTTCCAATAATTGTTTTGTCTACATAAATTATCTAATATGGAAAGCTTAGAAAGAACAATATGATTACTAAGAAAATATGCCTTGTACATATATTTATCGGCTAGGTATTGTCTACGGAGGAGAAGAGGAGGGACGCCACTCTCAACTTGCAGTGCGTTGGTAGGAGTGGATCTCATACAACCTAGTACAATGCGGAGGGATTTCGACTGAATGGTTTCCAGCTTGGCCAATGCAACCTTACTACAGGGTTCCAGGAGGAAAGACCCATAGTCCAGTAAACTTCTTATAGTTGCATTGTATATGAGTTTAAGAGTAAAGGGATGAGCACCCCACCAAACACCGGCTAGAGCACGTAGCATATTGAGGATCTTCTCACATTTATTGATAATATAATTGAGATGAAATACACCAGATAATTTACAGTCTAAAATGACCCCTAGGAATTTCACATTATCCTCGACCTTGATCGGGGATCCTTCAATTTCAAGGTGGACATATGGAGTTAAACGTTTACGTGAGAAAACTACAACGGAACTTTTAGGAGCTGACAAGCTAAGACCATGAGAAATTAACCACTGGTTTAGGGAGTTAAGGGATATTTGCATGGATTCCGTAGCAAGATCCACGGACGAGGTAGGAATATATAAACATAAGTCGTCTGCATATTGTAAAATTTGGCAGTCGCTATTAAGAGACTTGTGAAGATCAGAGGTGTAAATACTGTATAAAAGAGGACTTAGTACTGAACCATGGGGTAGCCCACGCCAAACAGTTCTGGGGTCATATGTTTCTCCTGGAACATGGAGTTTAATATTACGTCCAGCCAACAAGTTACAGATACAGTTAAGTATCTTTACCGGGATACTCAGCTGGCGTAATTTACTTCTGAGTACGGAAAGAAGGACACTGTCGTAAGCTGCTGAAATGTCGAGAAAGACCGCTAGAATAGACTCACTTTTGCTGAAGGCAATCCGGGCATCGGTCATAAAAATACCAATACTATCCATTGTACTAGCTCCCTTTCGGAAACCAAATTGAGATTTAGCTAGAAGACCTCGGCTTTCAACCAACCACTCCAACCTGTTTTTTATAAGGTGTTCCAAGATTTTACATATAATAGGTGATAGAGCAATGGGACGAAAATTATCGGGACAATCGGGAGATTTCCCTGGTTTTAGAATAGGAATTATCAGCTGCGTTTTCCAAGTTTCAGGGATATGAGAGAGAATAAAACATGCGTTGATTAATGATAAAAGGTATTGGCGACTGCGGGATCCCAACTTTTTAAAAAACGAATATGGATGGCCATCTATGCCTGGGGCGGAGTCGTGTACGTGTTTGAGCACTGCATCCAGTTCGCTCAACAAGAAGGGGGCATCTAAGGGGTCATTGGAAATTTCCCCCCCTTCAGAAGGTGAGGGGCATTCTCCCAAAAGAGGAGCGAAAGGGGGAGCCAGTTTGTTCAGGAAAGGTTCTGCAATGTCGCTAGGGATAGATGAGGAGTTTCGGACGGAGCAGCCACGTTTAAATCGTTTGAACTTTTGCCAAACAAGAGAGGAAGGGGTAGAAGGCGAAAGTGAAGAGCAGAATTTCTTCCATCCTTCATATTTTTTTTTTTTTAGTAGACGTCTGGATTTCGCAACAATCCGGTTGTACTCGATCAGATTTTCAGTGGACATATTTTGAGCATAATTACGTTCAGCTTCATTTCGAGATTTTATCATCAAGGAACATTCCCTATCCCACCAGGGCGGAGATGATAGTTTTCCAGAGGCTGAATTTTTTAGTGGTATGCTGTCATCCGCGGCTGAAGAAATTGCACCGGAAAATTTTGATATACAGTCATCTATGTTGGCTGGGGATACTTGGGGCAAAGTGGAAATTATATCCTCAAGAGTTTGAGAGTATAAGTCCCAGTCCGCACCTGTAAGCCTATATTTTAAAAGAGGAGGATTATCCTTATGAGGTAAGGACCTATTTATCAGAGTAGTGCATATTGGGTAGTGGTCACTACCATACGTGAGGTTAAGACGTTTCCACTCCAACTGGGCGGTCAAACTAGCTGAACACAGTGTAAGGTCTACACAGCTTCTACTCTGGCCAGGTCTAGGTAGACGAGTGACGGAACCATCGTTGACGACACATAAACCCAAGTCATCCAACAGATCAACCAACTCAAAACCAGGGGTATCGGAATGGTCAGAGCCCCACAGAGAATGATGGCAATTAAAATCACCCAAAATTATAACAGGATTCAATGAAGAACATATATTATTAATGTATTGAAAGCAGGAGGGATTTGGGGAGGGAATATAGACAGATATAAAATTAATGCCAAGGATATTAACACCTACAGCATTAATCTCATCTCCATGGGGAGGAAGGGATAGAGGGGACGAAGAAAGAAGATTGTTCACTAGCATAGCAGCCCCGCCATAACCGTCTGAGCGGTCATCCCGGAGAGTGCTATAACCAGGAAAATTAAAATTGAGTCGTGGAGTCAGCCACGACTCTGAGATTGCAAAAATTGCAGGTTTATACAAATTAATAAGGTGACAGATTTCATGTTTTTTGGGGAGTGCGCTTCTGGTGTTCCACTGCATGAGATGGAATGTTGCGGTTTTTAATTTTATTGACTATGTTGTCGGCAACGTGGTCTGGTAATGAGTAATTTGAAATTAAGGTGGAAAGCAAAGAAATTAATAGTCTGTTCATTCTCATTATGAGTGAGAGGGTGGTCCATCAGAGCACAACCATTAGGAGAGGGGGGGAAAGAATAACTGTTAATAATATCCTGGTGGGCCCTACGATCATAACCAGGATGGGGGGGAGTGTGGGGCTTTGGACGGTTAGTAACAAATTTTTTGCTGGAGGAAGAAGTAGGGGAGTCGGGATGGGATATATAATTAGGAATTGGGAGACGGGGAGGACGAGGATCATGGTTAAGAGTCTGGTGGATAGTCAGTGCAGGAGGGGCTGTCGCCGAAACGTCTGCAAAAGATCGGTAGGAGGGGGCGTGGCGTTTGGCTGCTTCAGAATAAGATAAATTGTCCTTAGCCATGGTGGACTTGATGTTCCGCTGACGCAGGAATTCCGGGCATTGACGACTGTTCGCAGGGTGGGCACCCGTACAATAAAAGCACTTAGGCTCTTCAATGGTACACCCATCCCCAAAGTGGTCACCACCACAGCGGTAGCACCGTGGCTTTGACCGGCATTGAGTCTTGGTGTGGCCGTATTTGCAGCACCCGAAACACTGGACAGTGGGAAAATTATAGATCTCTACTGGAAGGGAATTGAAACAGCAGAAAACTCGATCCGGGAGGTTCTGACCATCAAATGTGATTACTAAGCTTGATGTAGCAATCCATTCCGATTTCCCATCATTAGTAACTCTACGGTTCAATCTCCTCACCTTTAACACCTTGCCAAGTGGGGACTTCAGGGCATCCAAGACTTCAATGTCAGTCCAATCAGTAGGGACGCCCCTCACAACACCCATCCTGGTGATGTTGAAAGTGGGAATCATCAATGTGAAACCTTTTTGCCTAATTGACTCATTGTCGATAAATGCATTGGCATCTTCCGGGCCCTTGAACTCTACTGATACCTTGTTTCTTCCTATTCTCTTTATACCCCCATCTACAATATTGACAACATTCAGTTTCTGCAATAATTGGCCGAATTTTATAGGGTGGAGGGTAGTGCCAGAGGCTGGATCGGATTCAAAAAGAGATGCGTAGACTAAAAATGGTTGTCTATCTAAATGCGAGTATTTGGTGCGTGAGATCAACGACGGAGCCGTGACCCGGTTGCGTTTAGTCGCTGAAGCATTTTCGTCCGTGTCATTCGTCGAGTCGTCGTGGAGTTGATGTTCAACGCGTTTCCTCCTTTGAGAAGCTACTTCAACTTCCATTGTCTCAAACTGAGACAGTGGAGCCGTCAGAATAGGCGCATGAGTAAAGAGATCTTGCGATTGTAGCTGAGCAGCATTGGGGGGGTCCAGTGGGCGGCCAGGAGGCCGCTCATCATCCTCCATTGTCACTCAGCATAGGCCAGTAGAAAATTAAATTGATTAAAAACTTACCAAATGTTAGAATAAGTACACAAACAAAAATAAACACAGGACGAGCACAACCACGAACAATACACCCAAAAACCACCAAAAAAAGCAGAGATATAGCCAAAAATCGATGCGAGCAACAAAACCACATGTACTCGCCACAAACGCCAATCCTACCCTCATAAATATGGTTAAAAAGACAGAAAATAGTTATAATAACAAAAATTGATTTTACCGTCAACCCCAATGATATTATTTAAAATATCATTGTACTACCCTCACATCCATTGTTTACGTTCCGTGTTTAAACTACACTCTTCGGCCTTCATTTAAAAGTGAATGGACAGCTTTATACATTTTAAAAGGCTAAAACTTTCTGCTATTGTGGTTCTAATTTCTATAACGTTGGAGCGTAGTTTCGTTTTAATTATGTCCATTTGCACTACTACGAGTACAACAGCTACCTCAGGTAGGTACATATTTCCTTATTACGCACTGGTTAATTGAGTTTATTTGCTCTGAAACAGGCGTTAGTGGAAGATATTGCTGCAAATATCTAGTTTTCTGAAAAATGTTGCCAAATCCACGGCATCTCTAATATTTAATCAAGACACGACACAAACTAACAGTAACACGAGCGGGGAGCATTGTTACACAATGACCGCATTTGTCTTCACTAAGAATTTATTATCGTAAAACTAGCATTAGTTGCACCTGACGAGGAAAGTCGTGATATTAAACTGTTGAAAGTAACTTCTGATTTTATTCCGATGGTTATATTCAAAACGAGATTTTACTTTGAAATAAAAACGTCTAAATAAAATGTTTTTATCCAGTACTGGCTGTTGCCCGCGGCTTCGCTCGAGTTTCTATCGGAAATTATCCCACAGGCACGTTGAGAGATTACCCCATACAACCTCACAAACTCACAAACTTTACCTCTTTATAATATTATAATATAGATAAATTATGTTGTGGAGGTCAGATAGGCAGTCACTCCATGTAAAATATTGGTACTTAGCAACATATGTTTATACTGGAAGCTGACTCGCTCCATAGTTTTGGAAAAGGCTAGGTTGATGATACCTACTTAATAGATAGTAACCAGCATTAGTACATTAAGGCCCACAGGTAGTTGTTCCGTGTCTGGCTGTTCGTGTTTGAGTTTGAATGTTTGTGAATACACTCACGATACACGAAAAAATCAAGTATCAATCGAGTAAAGGAAACGAGCAAGGAAGAACGATTTTTTGTAAAGGTTTCACAAAAATAAAAATCAATATCGCATACTTATATACTCGCACATGAACTCACGCCTTTTCTCATGGGGGTAGGCAGAAACCACAGAACGCCACCTACTACAATCCTTACATACTCCTTACGCATCTGGCAAATTCATCATTACATCTGGTCATACACGCACACGGTTGCGAGTACTACCACAAAAGAAATAATACATGTGTACTACGCACCTGACCTTTTTGAAGATGCTCACCAAGGTCAAACTGTCACCCACGCATGAAATATAACTAACTTAGGACAAAAGTACTTACATCAATCATCGCATAGGAGTTGGACATCATAGCGATGAGTAGATTCAGCAGCACGATGACATTGATGACGGAGTATGATCCGAACATCAGCAGGCCCCAGAACCGAGTGTAACTCTTGATTCCGGCCAGCTCGAAGTTTTCTAGACCAACCATGCCGAAAGAGGCCCAGAATAGGGACTGCGAGGCTTCGAAGACGCTGGTGGAAAGTTGTAAGTTTGAATTGGTGTAGGGTTGATTTTGACAAAATCAAAAGACATATTATGCAAACTAGGCATCAGTACCACCGTCGAGGATAAGCGAGAAGTATGATCTAGCAACTAGAACACTGTGAACAGGCAGCGATCAGCTATTAATTTATGTACATTTCTCTTTAGCTGACACGGGACCACATCTATCAGTGGCGAAGGTTCCATACAAACCGATTCCTACCGGCTTCCCTTTGAAAAATAGCACAGTCAGTATTTTATAGACAAATAATAAAATTACATTAAATATATGTACTCTGGTTTACCTCTTACTTATCTATTGTATGTTTTTCGGGAAAATAGTCAATATCTAGTCGCTTCCCTGACGGCGGTGGGTTTTGAACATCAAACCAGTTAATACGGATATACGGAGTGATTTTTTCAAGTGGGCATGGAGCCGTGGATGTCAAGAACCATGATATGAGGAATAGCAAAACACACTCAAAACATACTCAAACCCGGTTAGGATGAAAACTAAAACAGAATCATTGGATTTTTGCACTGCACTTGTAAGCTTTCAAGGTTTATAACTAAAGATACACTGTTACTTACGAGATATCTTCCCGTCTTCCTTTCGTTGTCTTTTCTTTGTCGAAGAAATATCGAGAGCTCATAATAGTTGTAAATCTCAGAATATATCCCGTAAGTTACAGTGTAATTTCAATATTCCTAGCCAAACCATTTGATTTTGGAAAAAAAAAACACACTCTTTTATTACACCATTAGATAGAGTCGCTAGTAAGTATCAAATTCTGGAAAGTAATAAAATAAAATACTTCTGACAAAAAAGTGTATAGACTAGGCAAGATTGTTAGTAGTAGTAACAAATATTTTACTTATGAAAATGTTAAAATGAAAACAGACACGCAGTCTGCCACTACATAATAGGCTAGATAACCTACAAAGCAGAACAGTATCGGTCCTTTCGCCTATTTATCCGTAGGACACTATTTGGGCCGTACCTACTTACTAGTCGCACCCCCGACGCAACTTTTTACGCATAATTGCGTAGTAGTCATCTACACTAGCGTCAGCAAATATACAACTGCTGCACTGCAATATCGAGGGAGCGAAAACAAAGCCCTGGTGGCCTACCATGACGTCTTAAAGCAGGAGTTATTCCAGTGTGGGAAAGAAATGGTGCTAGACGACTGTATAGCTCTGTTTCTTTCCCACACTGGAATAACTCCTGAATACATTATTATACTAGACGCGCAAGGCGTTGTAGTGTAGGCATTTATGTAAAATTTGCTCACACGCCGCTCGTATAGAACGTCTGGCAGAATACCTTGAACATCGTTATTTTAATAGGAGCAGTACACAAGACACCGAGTGAACCTATGCGCCAACATATTACCGCGCACCACCACGCACCCACGCGCTAAATGACATACGGTACACTAAAGGAAAGAGCTTTTTTAAGAAACATTTGTTTCTTAGGTTGCCTTATACAATAGCTAATTAAAATATTTAATAATCCAATGATGCAGTCTTGGTATTCATAAAAATGGGGCCCGCGACTCCTTAGAGTATTTTCGCCATTCCTCATAGATTCGTCGTAATTCGTTTCTAGACATGGCGGCGGCACTGCCGTACCCCCAGATTTAAAAGCTACTTGAGAAGATTGATTGAAGTAAAAATAAAACATATAAAAGCCAAATTAATACACTCGATACGATGTTCCAATGTGGCACGTTAGGACCGCGACGTCGCGTCGTCGTCGTGTACCGATTCGATAGTGTGTCATGACTCGTGACGAAGTGATGCATCGTAAAAAAACGCAACACGACTTCCTGTCGCGAAAACTGCGCCAATGACATAAATGGATGGAATGATGTATATTTCGAGAAGTGTCAGCGATGTGTTGTTGTACTACATATGGATGTTTTTAGAAAAAGATTTAATATTTTATTCGTTGACTTTTAAATCTTGTGTCGTGAAAGCGATATGCTGTATTTTAGGGGTAATGATAATGCCGCTACCAGGTAAATTCAAATGTTTTAGCTATAAATACTAAGAAAAACAATTATATGATAATTATGCAATTCAAGCACAATCAATTTATTTAAATAGCAATACAAATAAAACTACAACCACTAGGTAAGTTAAAAAAACCCTACTTAAAATTGAGCTCCCAACTTAGCAACACAAGAACATTCATAATAAAGAGTCTAGAAAATTCATAATAAGAAATCACACCCCTTTTTAAAACCACACAGTACAGTGAAGGTCCCTATTTCACATCCGGAGGACACGCAGACCGGCACAAACCGACACGCATTTTATTTTGAACACATTATGGTTACTATAAATGCAGGGAACCCTTTCAGTACCCTAATGAATAGCAAATAAATAAATAAGCAATATTATAAACAAAGGGCCATCTAATTGATATAAACCTACGTCCAATTTGTTCTCACGTATAATATTGCAGCATAGTTTATTGTTCATACTAAATGCATCATCTGCATTATTTAAGGCGATAGTCTTGTCATGAAAAACTCAGAAATTCACAGCAAAAACAAAAACACATCACATGTGCGGAGGGACCTCCCCCTTTGACGCCTTGTCGTACTAAAATTATTTGAGATGATGCTAAAGCTGCTCTACCTACATATTAACGGACATAAAAAGAGATTATGATTTCGTCACTTACATTTATTATTGTTTCTAGGAACCATCACACAAAGACGTCGTAATAAAAAAGAAGTTTTCCGAATAGGTATTACAATTTTTTTTATGGCTTTCGCATAATGGAACTTGGCGCCTTACCACTGCAAAATTGTTACAATAAACGGAGTAACGGATTAGGGTGATAATTTTTTTTTTCACTTGCGCTACTGGCCACTTGCGTGAAATTTCCGGATTTTCTATCGTGGGTTTCATTTAAGTGAATTTCGGGGTTGGTGATAACAAAAAAGACGTCAAAATAGAAATTAATGATGGTGCCGACGAAAATTTCCGGTTTCTTCGTCATGGGTGTCATTTTCGTGGTTTTCAGAGTCGCAGATAACGAAAATGAGGTCGCGAAATTTAAAAATCAGATAAAAATATAACCCTTTTTTCTTTGCAGTCGGTAAAAATAATTAAGTAGAGCAGCCTGCATACAACATGAGTGCAACAGCATGATTGTGCGCACTCGCACAATAATAAAAAAATAGTAATTGTGTTCCGGACTTGACTGCGGACTTCTCACTAGAAGTCCGCAGTCAAGTCCGGAACACAATTAACGATATTCCGATGTCCTTCAACCTCGACTGCTCGGCGGTCACCGAGGAAATATGGTAAACGTTTCTGTATATAACTAGTAATTTTATGGGTGTTTTGATATACATACAATTTTCAGTTTACGTTCATTTTAATGTTTTTTTTTTGCCGTGTCATTCAAAAGTGGCTCTTCGATAAAATCGAATAATAATTCAAAAGATTAAGAAGCAAATTTTTTTTACAAAAAGTAACGAGCCATCGTTGAAGACTAAGATTTAAAGGTTTAGCCACTGTTGCCTCGGAAGGAGTGCAGAAACAAGACCTCGGACTCGCGTTGGGCGCGAGAGACCTCTTTTCAACCCCAGATTTACGCAACAAGAGCGAGTTTTATGAACTTTACAAAAATACGTACTTATTAAGCATATTATTATAACCAATATGAATAATGCTCTTAAAATAATTGCAATTCCTTTATAACTTTAGTCAAAAAAAACATTGTAAACATGCGCGAATATTTCGACGGAATAACCAAATCAACATCCTAGTACGCGTGATAGTCCATAGTCTGTCTCAGAGTCATGCAGTCCACCTCATCAATCTTCAGGGTGTTCATCTTCACGTTTATGTCCTCTTCCAACTGGATCTGTGTCTGAAGTAAGTAGCGCAGAGAAGCTGACGCCTCCTGCAACATCTGTTGCAGTTGCTCCGTGCTGCGACGTAACATCTCACATTCATAGTACAAAGACTGCCCAGGAGGGTCCCTCACCAGCTCAGCCCCCACTCTTTGAGCCCGCTTACCGAGCCTCGTATGCGCCAAAGCTATATGACCTTCTTTATCAGATAGGGCTTTTTGCAGCTGCAAGATATTGTCCTGCATGTCACTTATCTTTTGAGTCGTATCTTTGTGCATTTCCTCAAGTTTCGCTTTAGATTGTTTTGTTTCTACAATCCGCTCAGAAAACGCATGGTTGCATCTCTTGTAGGCGCCCCACAGATCGTCAATCACTTGTTTGAGGATTGTATCAACAAACATTCGGATGGGACGCGCGCTCGTCACTTCCCTTGCTGCCATTTGAATGTTTTTCGCCGAATAGGCATTGTACTCGTCGGCAGATATGTTTGCTGGGTCAAGGTTAGAGTAACCTTCGTACATTGAGAGGCATAAATCAGTGTGTTTGAGGGAAAGATTGCCTTTGTCTAGATCAATAGCTGCTTGCTTGTATTGCAAGTCGCGATCGAGGAGATAGCGCGTAGAACGTAGACGCCGCATCTGTTCGTTTAGCTGCTCCAACACTCGTCTTAGTAGGCTTTGTCCCCCAAGGATGGTGGTAATTTCCTGCTGCAGAGCAGCTTCAACCTCGTCGACGACCAAGTCAATGCCAAGGCGTCCATCTCTGAGCATGAGACATTTGCGGACAATCGTCAAAGCATTTGCTTGAAGAGATGCGAGGCAGTCGAAGACGCGGGTCTTATACATTGATAGAGCTTCTAATTCTAAATATATTTCAGTGCGTTGTACTTGCAATTCATTCTTGTTGAACTCGACATCACCGATGCGTTCCTCAATGCGCCTATCAGTGGTAGCTTTCATGATGTCTGCGCGTTCTCCGGTCTCTTCTCGGATACGGAAGGACTCGCCGAGGACCCTGTCCGCAAGCTGTTGTTGGTCTACCGTGTTCCTGCATCTTTGGTCGTTGCTTAATCTCCATTCTGAGAGAGTGAACTTGGATGTTCTAGGTGGCATACATACTATGGCCTGCTCCGAGAGCCTGGTGGTGGCAATAGGAGCTCCGATTACATGGCGCACCCCGAACTGTTCCTCCCCCATGATAACTAACGGAAAACTAAATAATTTCTAAAAATAAACTTTATTATAACACGATTCCACGTCTCCTGTAGAAATTGACAAAACTGTTTCTTGAGTTGTCTTGGTTACGTCAAACGTGTCGATGACATGCGCAGATGTTTTGGTATAAAAAGGTCGCAATCATTGAATGCAAACTCCCCGAATACTTTTTACCGCGTTTTATTTTGTATACTAATAGCGAATGCCCAAAATCGTAACGTATTTAATCAACACGCAAATCAGTAATAGATAAATAATTAATAATCTGGCTACTCAATAAATAAACACACGAGCTTCATTGATGTCTTCTATAATAGCTTTACTAGCAAAACTATAGGGGATATCGCGCGTGAATTCGCCGCAAGAGGCCTTCGTGTAGAGTAAGGTCTTCAGAAATGTCAGATGTCATAGAATGTTCACTCATTGCGAGCTTTTTATCACGTATTTTTACTAATATTCAAGATTGTGGTCAAGATTGAGCCAATGACTTCAAGATTTGAAATAGCAAGTTATGATCCAAATTGTTAGCACTTGACGGAAGAATGATGTTTAAGTGTTTCATGCTTGCTAATTTTAGGGACTATATTGTACATATGTATTTAAAGTTTAAAATTGTTGATATACTTAATAAATTAAACTTTGTATGAAGGTATCGGAATTTTAAAATATAAAACAGAATTAATGACAGGACCTTACTCGCCAGTGGCACGATCTAGTAAGCTCAAAAACGATAGCCCTCATTCAAACACAAAAAACTTTGATCTAGCACTACTAAGGTCCTGTGAGGACTGACTTTCCGAAGCTCCTCCATTTCATGCAGGAGTCCCCGGCATTGTCCCAGTCAGGTAGACCACCAGGTAAGACGTAACATTTGCGTTTCTCCAAGTCCGCGAAGTACCATAGCAGTTGGTTTAAACCTACGTTTAATATGTTGGAAAATCAGGAATTTAAAACCACTGTAAACTTGATCGATAGTATAGGTATGCATTTGAAGGTAAGGACTAAGTACTTAAGTAGATCTTTTTTTCGTTAAACTAAGTATGCACGGCTTTTATTAATCTTTTCGGAGTATATCGGATAATAAATAATATTATAGAAAGCTTTTAAGAAAATACGGAAACTCTAGACTCATCGAATTCAGCGATAAGAAAAAAAAAACTTAATCATTAAAAAAACGCAGTCACGAGAAATAAAACAAGTACAAAGAAGGTTAAACGAAAAATATTGATATTAAAAATAAAATCATGGTCAAGAAAACGTTAAAATAACAAATGTAGGTAGTAAGAAAAGTAGACTAGAAAAGTACACATAAGATTAAAACGTACCGCAAGCAAAAGCGAAGAGCACCAGACTATAAATGAAGAAGAACTTCACGATGTCAATGACCATGCGGCCCAGAGAGATCTGCAGCGGCCCCAGGTGAGGATTGATGGAGAACAAGTGCACCAACTTGAGGGCACTGGTGAAAAAATATAATTGTAAGTACACAGAACAAGATAGACGAATCATATAGATGCACTAAGTAAACACTATTTACAGAATTTTAAAAAGAAACGTCACATATTCATACACTGTAAAGATCCTCTTCAAAACAAAACAGTTTTTAAGACACAGTACAGTGCCGCAGCCGATCCAAAATACAGATTTACAATAGTTGTTGCTGTGTCTCTGAATTTTGACAAAATATGTCAGTTACCATTTTGAATTAGCAAATAAAATCGTGAATCCGATTTTTGTATTAGTAAGATGGTGATTTTGAAGTGCCCTTACACTTGTCTACAATCTTTATTTTCATCAATGTCGAAAATATATTTTTAAATATATTTTCCCTAGCATACAAAAATGGTCATAAAAACAGAAATCATTTCATTTCAACTACGGTACTTTAACAAGTTATTTATGCCCTGTTTCTGTGACTGTAGCTTCGCCTTCTTTGTTTTTCTGTCATTCAAAAGTGCCTGTTATGGTCTAATTGAAATAAATGCTTTGAGTTTGTGTTTTCCCAACATACCTAAAAATATTCGCCGCAGCAAACAATCCCTCAGCAATCAACTGAGGGTCGAAGGCATCCCAGTTCTCCCTCGGAATGAACTTGGTCTGGGGGTCCCTCCTGATCTCAGTGGTCTGCTGGATATAGGCTGCGAACCTTAGCACAGCCACGGCCACGTAGAGAGAGTTCCTGGTGAAGTCGATGAAGTTCCACATGTTTCGGAGATAGGAGCGGATGCCTTCGATGTAGATCTCTTGGGTCTCTTCCCAGATGAAGCCTAGGAAAGAAAAGAAACATGTAGTAACATAACATCACCTGTAATGCCCAGAGGGTTAGGCAGAGAAACTTGTAGTACACCCACGTTTCGTCAGTTATGTTTAACTCCCAGTCAGTAAGTATTAGCACTATACCTAGTTATTGAATGGAACAGGCAGGAAAGTAATTTTGTCCAATTAAACTGATATTGATCATATATCTTAAGGAGTGTTATGGTTGCCCACTTTGAAATAAATTCCCAGAGTTGGATCTGAAGCAAAATAATTGGCGCTTTTGATTAAAACCAAAATAACTCAGGACCTAGTAGGTGCCCTTGAAAACACTAAACTCACTGTTGAAAAATCACAGTACCTTTTAGTATTTTCGAAAATTTATATATGCATGCCTACTTATGCATACTTACCTAATACATAAACCACAACGACCAGTTCCAAGTAAGTAGGTCCGTTCCCTCTCTGCTTGAGGAGTTCTTTCTCTAACTCCTTCACCATCCACTCCGGACCAAACAGCTGTATCGCCTGCACCTCAGCTCTTTGAGATACCAGGATTAGAATCACTGTGGACAACTGACTTGTTGAAAAGCGGAGTAAGAAGTATTTATGACAAAGATTGATTTTTTTAGGATCCAATCATCACTACATAATATAAAACAAAGTCGCTTCCCGCTGTCTGTCCCTATGTATGCTTAGATCTTTAAAACTACGCAACGGATTTTGATGCGGTTCTTTTTAATAGATAGAGTGATTCAAGGGGAAGGTGTATATGTATAACATAGCACCCGTGCGAAGCCGGGGCGGGTAGCTAGTCAGATATAAACTAAAGTTTTCTTTATACCAAAGTGGAACGTTTGTGAAATAATAGACACAGATCTCTCTCAAAAGTTTTACTGGCTTCAACTGCGTATGCGGCGTCTCCACACAGACATTCGCCCAACTTTTATTTTGAAATTCTGCACTAGAAATTCTGATTATCTACCAACATTAAACGCATAGCTAAACAAAGTGTTGTGTCCGTGCTATTAACCGTTAAAGAGTTCTCCCGTGATAAGTCTATCCTGGCTGCAGGATCAAGTCATATCTGTCATAAAAATGTATTGTCACCAGAACCAAAGATGAGTGCATTTCAGCTCAATCAGTTGGGGGGAACTAGTTTGAAAGTCAGTTGCAAAATTTGACCAATACATACTAACTAACCAATCAACTCACTGACTAATAACATACTTACACAAAAAGAACAAATAACTAGATGCGTGTATCAAGAACTTCATGAAGGGTTTCCTCATCAGTTTGCCAGTGGAACAGTTAGGGGCAACCATGTACAGCGAGCAGTAGAATGGGAAGAGTAAGGCGACGCGACAGATAATCATTATCTTCTCCATGGCAGTCTTGCGACGGAAGCCGGGCACACCTTCGTACCAGATGGAAGCGAGCAGCTGTTGGATGTTCGGGTGGGCTACGAACTGAAGAGAAAAAAGAAGATTATAATTCCGTTTATTCATCTTTATATAGGGAGAATTTTCCAAGTGGGCTTAGATGGCCAAATCCGAAACTGTGAGGAATATCGAAAAATGCTCAAAGGAGTCTCGAGCCCGATTTTGAAGAAAACTAAAACTGTACCATTGGATTTAAAAAAAAAAAAAAACAATATTCCTGGCCAGGAATCGAATCTGTTGGTTTTGAAATCAAAATCGCTATTGGCTCATCAAAATCATATAATAAAAATTTGGTTTCTGGCGGTGTCGGAAGCAGGGTAAAAGTTTTTAATGTGTAATATATGTATAATTTTTTTAATGTAACTTTACTTTTAATACTTCCACGACCCCCATACTATTCGAGCATCCATCAGCAGTGTTTCTAGTGCGTTCTATTGAAACGTGATTTTTCATCGGTAAAAAAAATACCAGCAATCATTATTGCGAGTTACTTAGTTTGGTGTACAAAATGCTTGGTTGACTGAAACCGTGAATGCTCCGAAGCCATATTATTTACAGGTACTTTTTTTACTTTATCAATTAACTGGTAGAGCTCTCTGGTATTTATTTGAGCTACTGTCTTTCAAACGATAGATTCCTACAAACATAAATGTATATCATAGTCACCTTCTTCTGCTTAAAGTCGATGGCCAGTTCCAGCCTCGCCAACTTCATGTGGTCTCCATCGACGAAAGCCGGTTCGTCAGGGTCGTGGTTCAGAATTATGGCCAGCTCCTGTGAGCTTCGGGACTGGTCAAGTAGGTCTACAGCGAACATTTGTGATTGGCGACGTAGTTCCAGGTATTCTGATTTACTTTCCTGGTAGATAGAAATCGATCTAATGAGTATTAGGGTTTTTTTTTTATAGTATGAGTTATGGATGCAAAATTATTGTTAATAGTGTGTTCTGGGTTGAGAAAATTAAATGTTTGACAGAAAGTTCAGCCCTCAAGGCATGCTTCGAGGTGGTAAACTACCCACAAGAATGTACAAAAAAAACATTTTCGTGTTTGTTTTATTATGATTGTTTATATATCGATACACATCACGCCGATGGAGTTTCATCGTCTGATAGGTTCCGGGGAGACTCATCTTGCAACTAATTCAGGTAGTATCTTCTGCTTATCTGGATATTGTAAAAGAGACACCTCATATTATGGTTTCGTGCCCGAAAAACTAACTACGGTACTTAGAAATGTTTTCACGAGATCCTCACCTGTTCAGCAAAAGCCAAGTTCCTTAGTTCCCAGGAGAGCTGGAAGGCTGTCAGTATAGGGTCAGTTGAAGACAAGGCTATGAGTGACGGTGAGGCTAACGCCCTGTATTCGTTGAGTCGGGCCAGTGAGTGTCGGAGGGAGTCCTCTGTTGACTCGCGGATACATTCCTCGCAACCACACCTGGGAAGAAACAACATATTTTACACCTCCTTGAATATACAACGTGTATCAGAAAAATGTGGTCATATTTAAGGGTGTGGTACAGACCATCAAACTGTACGACATTCTTCATGCGACCAACATCATAATCGCGAAGACATAATCTGCTGACCTATACAAAACTTCAATGTCTACTCGACTCAAAATAATGTAGTTAGAAGTGTGTAGTGTGTAGCCGGTAGCATCATAGCTTAAGAACGGATGAACAGATTTTGAAGTTTTTTTTGTTTTTTTGTATTAATCGAGAGTGTTGATAGCTATATTTAAAAAAAAATCAGCTCATCCGTTTTTATAGAGTTCAAAACGGTAGATTTAGTATAATTAGCTACTGAAAAATTAAGATGACGAAATTGAAGTCTTACTTAACGTCATGAGGGTTGGGTAGTGTGGCTCCGCGGTCGAGGAGTATCTTGATGATCTCGTAGTTGTTCTTGTGAGCCGCCAGCATGAGTGGCGTTATGTCTGGCGTGAACATTGCCGTGTTGGGGTCCACTTTCTGCCAACTCTGCGTGAGGAAAAATAAAAAGCTAGATAAAGTAACTTGAAGTCATGACATCTCAACTCTAACCACTTTCTTGACGATATGAAGGTCAATTTAAGGTGGCATCAATCATTGTGTTTCGAGGGACATTTTAATCAATATATTGTGCTTGGCTATAAGCATCCAAGACGCTGGCGTAAAATCTTCAAACAAACACGCCAGGCTACTTGTTCATGTATCATTGTCAAGCTTGCAGTTTCGTATGGAACTTTCTACCTGGACTTGTGACTAGTGTTACTTTTAACTACCTAGGTATACGTTACCCAACTGGAGTGACAAACCAAGTATAGTTTAGACCGTAGTCGATTCAGGAAAACGACAAAGCAAAGACAAAAAACTTTTATAAAATCAGTCAAAATTCTATGTGGCCAATTAACTCACGTAAGGTTCATTGTCTTTATGAATCAGCTCCTCATGCTCCAACAGCAGTTCCACAGCCTCCACGAACTCCGCATTGATGGCCTGCAGCAGAGCATCCTTGGTCTCTACTCCCATGATGACGAGAAGTTCCACCATCTCCAGGTTCTCGCCATCGATGGCCAAGGTCAGAGCTCCGCGACCCAGGGAATCTACGCAGTTGATCTCTATGTGTTTCTTGCGATGGGCATTTTGGAGAATTCTGGAAACAATACAAAAAGTTCAGATATATACGGGCCATAAGATAAAGCGTGAATCAGAAATGTGGTGTCAAACTGATCACAGTTTAGGTCACACCTAAATATAGTAAAACCTCATTCGCCAGTAATGTTTAAGTCCCATTTAAAAGGTTATGAGACTATTGTCATCACCCTGGCACAGGTTCCGGGCTGGTAGTGAGAAACTCCTTCTGGGAAAACCCAATAACACTCTTCTCGACCTGGTAGTCCAATCCAATCATCATCATCATCTCTTATCACTATCTCTTAAGCTTGCGGCCACTAAACTAACGAGGCAGGGATGCTTTTCGAAAAATAACGTAGGTACACCAGACTGCCCAGCAATAGAAAAAAATCTGAAAAACTACGTGACACAAACTCTCTATGCGATTTTTAGGGTTCCGTAGCCGAATGGCAAAAAACGGAACCCTTACAGATTCGTCATGACTGTCTGTCTGTCTGTGTATGTCACAGCCACTTTATTCCGAAACTTTTAGGACTACACAGTTGAACTAAGTTTCAACTGTGTAGTCCTAAAAGTTTCGGAAGGCGGCGTATTCTGTAAGCCGCTTTACGATTTTTATGTAAAAAAAAAGATTAAGGGAACAGAAACTAAAAAATATTTTTTTCATCAAACTTATAAGTGCGGGGTGTTCTATTCTATAGACAGCTATTTTTTTTAAATGGCATTAAGGTTTCTTAAATTATTTTTGCTCAAGTCAATCGTTTGTAAAATAGACACTTCGAAAGTGGTAAAATGTGTGTCCCGCCTCTAATTTCTAAAGCAAGAGGAGGAAAATTCTGAAAAAATTAGGATTGTTGAACGTAAATATAACTTTCAACCAAAATTGGTTTGAATATGAATGAATATAATGTTTAGTTTTTGAGATATGAGACTTTTTCATAAAACTGCAGCAATAACTTTGTTTTTATACTATACTATGAAAAACAAATTTAGTTTTGCTGTTGAATGTAAAACAATACAACATATGAATGAGTTTTCAAAATATTTAATTATATTGTTTGGTGCTACGGAACCCTGTGTGCGTGTGAGTATAACTCGCACTTGGCCGTTTTTTTTCTAACTTTTGATTGCCCAGTCCGCGCATGAAATCCTACGTATTCAAAACTCAATGCTAGTAATTGACGTATTCATAGTTCATTGGATCATGGATACACTTCGTCAAAGTTAATACCTAAGGTAATCCGATTATACTGGACACAGTAATTAAGTTTGTAGACTAAAGGCAGCGGCCATTTTTTTTAAATTTAGCACTAGTTCTTCAAAAGACTAAAACTAACTTTGGGAAGGCTATTTTACACTGTCTTGGTTTTTATCCCGTTGTCTGGGTTTGTGTATAGCAGTAGCGAAGGATAAATTTTTGTAAGAGATAAGCCGGAGTACATATCTTAAATGTGACTAGTAATTTGTCTATAGAATACTGACTGTGGCATTTTTCAAAGTGAAGCTGGTAGGAATCGAGTTGTATTGAACCTTCGCCACTGGTGTATAGGGAACTTAAACATGACTAGCGATATGTGGGTAGGTACACAAGTAGCAAATGCTTTTAAATGCTTTTAAATCCAAATGATTTTAAACCATAAAATTTTGATGGTTATGTTCAAAATCGAATGAGAAAATTTGACAGTTTGTAGTAACTTGATGTGCTGGTGACTGTACCTACGTATACTATAGTTAGTTCACCAGACGGGGATTACCGGTAGGCAGTATGATTTGATGTTATTGGTATCTCGAGCGACTCATTATTGCTATAATTATGTAGAGATATTACTTGCACGGTATTTGTTATGAAAATAAAAATAAGACCCCGTCATGGAAAATACGTAATCGAAAACAATTTCCCATCGGCGTCAATTTAATTTCATCATTGAATCAAATCAGCAGCGAGTTATTTTCTTAACAAAATATGACTTACCCTGTTTTATTTTTAATAAAAGATACTCGTTTACTTCGCGGCTTCTAAATATAATTGGATTTTAAGTGATTTTTTGCAAACAAACAAGAAATATACGTGGGTAGATACTTAGAGGGACAAAATATTAGTTCTCTTTTTATTTATAAGTTAACAGAAATAGACATTTCATAAGGAGCGAGCCACTTGTTCAGTTTAAAAGTTTTTCAATAATGAGATCCTTTTAATTATAGGCTATCAATTATTTTAAAAAGAAATCGTAGACCGTTTTATCGCAAGGATCTTTGGACCAAAGAGGTTTACTTTTGTATTTAAAGCATCGTACTTATATAATTAGGTAGGTACTTCAGAAGAATTTCTAAGTTGCTCGTAACTTTTTTAATAATAGCTACCAAAGTTTAACTCTTTCCTCTATAAAAATAAAGACTTATCGAAGTTAAATTTTGAGCCGTTCATTAAGTCTTTAAGGACTGAAGAATAAATGAAATTCTTTATGGTAAACCCAGTGACAGATTTGCGCCAGGTTTAGGACAAAAATTCTTCTATTACAATTGACTTTTAAATTGCTGGCCAATGGGGAAGTACTAATAGACGCCTATTCTACGGTTTAGGGAAAATGTATTTTTTTCATTTTGTGCCGTCCCTAAGTAATATGAGGTAAAAGCAGAAAGATGGACAGTCATAATAAAAATGTAGTCTCACCGTCTCACATTGCCCATATCTCCTCGCTCGACGGCCAGAAGATACTTCTTCTCCTCCAGGGTCAGGGGTTTGGGCAGGGTGGGAAGTTCCATCGGTTTCCGGACACATTCTAGCTCGGGGTCACCCTGTTGAATAAATTAGTAGGTACATTTTAGTTGTAATCACTATGCAAATAATTAAAATAGACTGATTTTGAAATACTGCAAACTTTTTTATCCCCATCGCCATCGTCAAGAACTTATTAGACTTTAATTAAAGTTCGTTCAACATTAAAATATTAAATCGGAAACAAAATGCAATTTTTAAACTTCGAGAATCCCGCTATAAGAAAACGTCAAAATATTTTTTTAAATCATAATGTCATCAATAAGAATAAATTATTTTTATTTGAATTTGGAGCAAAGAGGTTCTAATCTCAGGTAGCATTTTATATTTTATTTATTGCGCGCAAAGGAGAAACTAAAATTAAATGACCTTATATTATTGATTTTTATGTTTATAAGCACAACATTAATAAATATATAAGTGTTCATACTATAGACATAGTGAATGGACTGAGCGTTAGCCTCCAAAAAGTGACCACTCTGTAGAAAGAGACAGGGTGACGATGCGGCCAATAACAATACCTGGAGCAAACCATGGCCGCTCCATTGCTTTGTCTCTCTCGTGCTTCATGTTCAATTTTATTTGACATTTAGCTAGGGAAGGCTCAGTCCATGTTCTATGTCTATGGTTCATACTCACGGACTCCAGGTCCTTCTTCTCGGACATATTGTCGGTTTACCCCACCGTGCTCTGGAGCGGCATCCGCCCCCTCAGGCAGACTGCTTATCTACAACTAGAAGCAATCAGTATTCACCAATGAGTACGGCTAATCAGCCAAGACTGGTTTCGGATTGCCTGTTTCAGTTCACCGATCAATGAAACAACATAATTATTTTGATGTGAAGGCTAAGAGTGATGAAAGGTGTAGAAACCGTGCGCTGAGCTGTTAATCAATTGATAGGTATGGATGAGAAAATACCCCTGCCCATCAGGAAGGTAATCCAAACAGGACTTAAAGCCATACCCACAAAGCTTTCTTTTTTCGGATGGAAAATCTCCAAATGACCCCTCCCCCTCTGGGCGGAGTGGAAGGGAGTGTCAGACTTGTACTAACTAAAACCCATCTATGTTCCTTGTTTTACCCTTTGTGTTCCAGGGCCGCGGTATCTCTTTCGAACAGTCCCGCAGGCCTGGCAGGCATCAGCTCTTTCGCACCCGTTCCTGTTTGCTGACATTTCTTTGGGGCGCGCGTGGAACACGAACGTGCCGTCGATATGCACGGCCTGTCGTCATAAGTCAGACGGACGGCGAGCCTACCCATTAGGTACTCACCGTCCACAGGCCCGCGATACGCACAAAGATTAATGATAATATTGGAGATTGCACCATTCGCTACTTTATCAATATCATAAACTGGAACTAAAGTGTACTGGGACTTACCTACACTACCATAGATATAACTGCTTCTACACCGTCAAAAACTGCAGAATCTGCAGTTCCGACCAACTCCACAAGTTCATCAACAATGCCGCAGATCTACATAAAGGCCACGCGAACGCACGAAGCCTCACGACTTCATACACATACACTGAAGATAATCTGCTTGACATGCCGATTACGACCGTCACCTACTTGCCTGACATAACCTTACTGAATAGTAATTCAATTGATGAGCATGTTCATGTCCTACTTTTGAAGTGTGTTGATAGCGAAATGGGGGAGCTTAGCGGGTATTAACATACGGCGTATATCTGAATGCGTGGACCGTCATATTATGGGCATACACGTACAGACTATCAAAGTGGACAACTTTCTTGTTAAAGCTGTTATAGAAATCGCGAAAAAGTAATCAGCATCAGCAGCAGACATTTGCGAAGCCCGGAGTTTCGATTTGTGTCCGGTTGATGGCATTTCGCTCAAATGTTGATGTACTACGGTAGACTTACTGTCTAACCCTTCGGGGAAATATTGGTGTTACGAGTAAGGCGAGCTATTAAGGCCAGGTTGTGAGACTATCTTAGGGACGAACTCCACCAAAGTGGTGATGAGATGAGTTGAGTTGTAACCCACCAATAGAATTTCGTTATAATCACTTCTGGTCTCCGCTTATCTTTAGTGGAAACGATTGAGCAGATAGAAGAGAATGTGGCTCATGTTTTTTTAAGCCAGCCTCCACACTCGGCGGTCAAGCGCACAACGGAGACGAGAGACGTGAGCGGCGCCCGGCGTGTGTTGAGATGCGTCCCAAGTTACACAAAACTGCATTATTGGATGTCACATAGGGTCCACATAGGTAACTTATAACGTGTGCTTTGTGCGGCGTGACACATCTCTCTCCTCTCCGAATAAATAAATATTTTTTCTTCCTTTCTTTCTCTGACTTTTCTATCTGTGTCTCTGATTATATTATGTGCTCCGGTGGATACACCCTAGCTCTTACGCATCTTCTCTTGTCGCCGCTCAGTATATCTCCGAGCCTTAATCTTCGTAAGGTGGCTGGCAGCAGTTGGATGAGAGTAGTTGAGGAGCAAGTTACATGATTGGAGAGGCAGATATTATGATATCATACTAGTTATCATCTAACTACAACTTTGTCATTAAAAACTTCGAAATTAAATACATATTTTTTCAGTCACAAAGCCATACAAGCCCTATAGTTTCAGCTATATACACGTATTTTTCATTTAGGTGTAGCTGCAGTAATTTACGAGTTATTAAGCTCTAAGTTGGAAATGGGAATGTCGCCCCCCCCACCCAAATCCCGAATCGCGCCCCGGGACGGCCTGAGTTAAAAACCAATTTTTTGTGGGCGTGGCAGTGGATGTACTGACATTGTTTATCTTTATTAATAATTATGTACTTAGCATTTCTAGTGTATTTTGTACTTTTGCATGCCTTTTTGGTTAAATATGGCTGTAGCTAATTATATTTTTATGTCACCGTGTTTGCAAACTAAATATCTTAGCTAATCTTCATAATTATAATTCGTTGCTTCTGGTTAAACTGAATAGCAACCCATTATTTTTTTTCTGTATATTTTAGAAAATAGTCCATTTACGGCTTAGGTATATGACTTTTTTTGATTCGATCGAAACTAACCTGTTACGATTTTACCGCAAGCTTAAGCAAAGCAACATAATATGTCATTGTCCAATTACAGACTGGACTGACCACTTAAGTGCGCAGTTCAAGGTGGCGTTGTTTGTCAAGAAAAAATACACCAATATGTCAAATTTGGTACATTTATTTTAGTTCCGTGTTTTTCCGCCTGCACAGATAAGTTATTGGCTGAAGTGTATCTTTGCGTAACACGGATGGATGGATTTTTGGCGTTCGCATCACGCCCCCTCTTTCGCATAACTTCACTCCTCGTTTATAATAGGTAATAGTGTAAATGTGAGTGAGTGAGTGTGAGTGTGAGTGAGTGTGCTGTGTAAGTGTTAGTGTGTGGACAAAATAGTAAGCATGGCATGACCAGTATAGGCCCGCTGAAGGTCGGAAACAGTAATATGCCACCCGGGATAAAAAAATATATCCTATGTCCTAACGCGAGATACTTTTTAGCATACAGGAAAATCATGACCAGGTCCCAAGTCATGGTTTACCAACCATCAAAATTAATTCAGTCATTAGGATGGAAAAAACCCCGCCAAGTACGAGGCGGACTCGCGCATGAAGGTTTCTGTTTATTATTTGATGTTATAGACATCAACCCGCGATTATGGCGCTCTTGCAACAGCGTCGAAATATCGGGAGCTCAAAATAATAGACAATCACGGAAGATATCCCGTCAGTGACAGTTTATGTGTAAGTGTCAACCGTGAAAGTTTAAAACAGTGTATCAAATAATAAAAATTGAAGGGGGCTACAGAAATACACATTCTGTGAAAATTTCAACTGTCTGCCTATTACGGATCATGAGATACAGCCCGCTGACAGACAGACGGATGGACGGACGGACGTACAACGAAGGCTTAGTAATAGGGTAATTGGTTAGGTACTATAGCCAACACCCTTGGTGTAACGGAAAGCGTATACAATGTAACCTGTAGCCTAATTAACAATTAAGTACGGTAACGAGAAAGACACCGACGCCAAAATGAAAAACACATAGAATTTTTTAGCTTCGGTGTCCCTTCCACCTTGTTCATAATCAGTCTATAATGTTCCCACTGCTGGGACACTCGGCCTTCTCTCTATGAGAGGGACTGAGCTATAATCCACCACGCGGGCCCAGTGCGGCTTGGTAGATGTCACGATGTCTTCGAGTTTTTTGGTTCTAGGACATGCCGGTTTCCTTACGACGTTTTCCTTCACCGTTTTGAGAGCAGTGGTGACGAAATAAATTACAGAAAGTAATGCGCCTGCCTGGGTTCGAACCGACTTACTGTACTTACCGAATGACTCACTGTATCCACCTTGTATATGTACATTACATACAGGGTATGAACAGAATCTTCACGAAGCCGTCAACCAAGCATTTTGTACATCAAACTAAGTAACTCTACGCAAAATTTTGCTGGGTTTTTTTTTTGTGTGAAAGCGTTTTACGGTAACACTCAATGTAA
Source organism: Eugnorisma glareosa (assembly GCA_947578425.1). NCBI lineage: Eukaryota > Metazoa > Arthropoda > Insecta > Lepidoptera > Noctuidae > Eugnorisma > Eugnorisma glareosa. The sequence continues at coordinate 6,898,625 of OX387960.1, read as the reverse complement.
CGCACTTATAACATTGTGGTGATGGATGTATTGGTACGGGGGTCGTGAAGGTGTTCAAAGTAAAAATGTTACATTAAAACCACGTATTTAAAAAAAAAAACTTGTGAAAAAGTTGGAACTTTGACCCCCAATATCTCCCGTAACTAGAAGGTTCCCAGGTATGGTCTAGAAAAAAAAAGTGATCGCAATGACGGGGAGAATAAGATGCTTTTCGGCTTCGTTAAGGGTCTTGTTACACCCTTTATATTTTTGTAATCAAGTTCTCAAAAACGGCTTTAACGATTTCTGTGAAAGTTACATACAACACAGGATTTTAAGAGGGCGACAAATCGATCTAGCTAGGTCTCACAACTGGGAAAATTCATTCTCTTTTTTCACACGAGCGGACCTCGGGCGCCCAGGGGGATTACTATGACGTCTTAAAGCAAGAGTAATTCCAGTGTGGGAAAGAGACAGAGCTATACAGGTCGTCTAGCGTCATCGAAGGCCACCTGGTTTTTTTATTAGAAGGTTCAAATCAACCTACTTTTAAAATAAAAATTTCGCTTGTAATCTAAGCAGCTGTCATATTCACAAAGCATTCCCGGAAGCAGTTAATTATTGAGTGGGTCTACTTCTGTTTAATTTATTTTCTTTTCCTTGTATAAAATAATACTAACGCCCAGTCTTGGAAAAGCTAATTAAAGTAATAATCATCAACTCGAAAGCAAGTAGGAGTCAACTCCACGACGTATTGACGGCACGGTAGGCGCAGTGCCTGAGCGATTGGCTGCTGCGCTGCGTGTCGCGGGTTCGATCCCCGCACGGTACAAATATTTATTTGATCTACAGGTAGTTGTTCCGGGTCTGGCTGTTTGTGTATGTGAGTTTAAATTTTTGTAAACGCACCCACGATACAGGAGAAATTCCTAGTGTGGGGAAAGGTTTAAAAAAAAAGAAAAAAGATTACTCTATTTATAGACGGTAAGAGAGATAGCTTTGTTTTTTTAAGAATGATGATTTTTCAAATGTCAGTCATCATCTGCCCAGCCTTTCCCCGACTATATTAGGGTCGGCTTCCAGTCTAACCAGATGCAGCTGAATACCAGTATTTTAGATGGAGCGACTGCCTATTTGACCTCCATAACCCAGCTAGAACTGGGTAATACGATACCCCTTTTTCTGACTGGTTGCCAGACTTTCAGGCCACGGACTACCGGTAACGACTGTCAAAGATCTATAAATGACAGCCGGGGCCAACGGATTAACCTGCTTTCCGACGCATAGAGGAAACTCGGTATGTAATGGGTGGTCATCTAGCCAAGGACCAAACTAGGCAAGAGCGGCTTAACTTAAAGATCAACCTGGGCGGCAGTTGTTATTTAGTCACGAGCTCCTCAAATCGATGCTCGTTGATTCTTCAAATGTCCACAAACAAAAATCGGGCTAGACAGGCCTTGTATGTCTAATGATGATGAGCACATCAACCTACCCGAAACTTTCAAATTTTACCAATTAACCTTGAACCTACAACTTTAGCGATAAAGTAGAAAATCTATTAAAGTTTGACAGATTGGAGCAGCTTTATGTGCTGCCGTCTGTACATACAATCGAAATGGTTGCCTAAGAACAAAAAGCGACGCTTTCAAGAAATATTTCTTGACACAACAGCCATCAGCCGTGAGGAATGGAACGGGGTGAGGTAGGCCTTTGCCCAGCTGTGGGACAGTTTGGGTTGTTATAATAATAATCGTCAAGTGGCGAACACCAAGCATAGACAATCTATACAAATCTATACTTCTTACTAATATTCAGAGGTAAAGTTTGTGAGGTTGTGGGCGGTAATCTCTGGATCTACTGAACCGATTTTGAAAATTCTTCAACTAATAGGAAGCTACATTATCCCCGAGTGCCAAAGGCTATATTTACAACGTGCCCGTGGGATAATTTCCGACCAAAACGCGAACGAAGCCGCGGGCAACAGCTAGTTTTATAATAAATTTACTCTTGATTCTGATCTTTACCTTTAGAGATTCGACAAAGAGTATGGCCAAAGTCAAGGTTAGTAATAAGATCGGTCATTTACAAGATATGTATTGGTTCTGATTGTATGTATTTTTCCTCTACCTTTTAGGTTCTTTGAATTTAAAGAAAGTAATAGTCCAGATAATTATGAGAATGTTGAGATGGAGTGCCAAGAATGGATAAAATATGGAATGAGTATATTAGAGTCAAAATCAAAATTAAAAAATCAAAGCATTTATTTCAAGTAGGCCAGTTACAGGCACTTTTGAACTGTCGAAACAAAGATAACGATGAAATGTAGCTACAGTCCCAGTCACAAGGCATAAAAACTGTGAAAGTACTGTAGTTGCCCATTCCCTAGCGTAGATCTCTATGGAGAAGAACGGGCAAGAAACTCCATGGACACTCTTTTAAATCAGCATATTGTTACAAAAACCTTGGTTACATCATTCATATTGAGATGGTACATTAAGAGAGTAAGTTTGAAAGAGGCGCCTGTTACAGAAAAATTGAAAGGAAGTCGTTTGTTTTGGTATGAACATGTAGGTATTGAGGAGCGATGAAACGAGGGATGTACAGCTCTGTCTCTTCCCACACTGATACACTGGTATTACTCCTGCTTTAAGACGTCATGATAGGCCACCAGGAGTAATTCCAGTTTGGGAAAATGACAAAGCTATATAGATAGGTCGTCTAGCGCCATCTCTTTCCCACACTGGAATTATTCCTTCTATAAGACGCCATGGTAAGCTACCAGATCTTAGACTTCGTGCTCCATATCCTATGACTATGCAATGAGGACAAGACCAAACATATTATGTTTGAAATTTACACAGAATTCCAGATGAAAACTAACACAAGGTTCTGACTGAAGGTTTAACAATAAAAACACTATAAATATGTTAATTAACAAATGTGGAAAACGAACAAAATACAGCACTTTTTGATTCAAACGATACGAGTAGTATGCAACAGAGCGCTGAAACTTTTTTTTTACAATTTGTGTTTCCGTCACGAGTTTTTGTAGCGGGAAATATCGATACCAGAAGTATCAATTAACGTAAGGGACATTTTGGCGAAAATGAGTTATATACATCATTGGATTCAGAATTTTCTGCTCTATCGATTTGTATTATTAAAAAAATTATATTGTTAAAAAAAATTCCCTTACGTTAAAAAAATTTGGCCTGCGTAAAACGATTTATGAAAAAAAAAATGATGTAACAGACGTTTACATTTTTTTTTCTCTGAAAAATAAAGTAAGTCATAGTGTCAAATAATTTACAACCTTACCTTAAACCTCAAATCAGTCGATTTAAATAGCATGTCCCTTACTTTAATTCATGATTAGAGTTTTTTAAGAATTATTGATATATGAAACCGACGACGATGAAGATGTGATGACAGCTGATGATGATAACTAGATAAAATACCAAATAGAAAAAGTTCAAACCATAAAGAAAAGAAAAGAAAAGAAAAGTTATTCCAACCATTTCAATTTCACCATTAAAATAGTTTAATTTACTAATAGTTATCATCATAATCTGTCTGCCCATTCCTAATTATTTATTCTTGTAATAATATAGGTACATTTCTTATTAATATTCATTTATATTATTTTATTCATTTATCTTTCAGACAATTAATATTTTTTCATCTGTCTTCCGTTTCCAGTACATTCATTCAATTACTTAAAATAAGACTGTTGATTTAAGTCTAAGAAAACATTTTTTTTATTCATTATGTGATTATAATTATAAAGCCAATTAAACGTAATTATTAAAAGTACAGATTTTGTAGGACTGGTACTTAAAAGAGATCATGGAGTCAATTATACATAATTATTTTTATATTGATAACTAGAAGGTGTGTAAGACTGTTAATTAGAGCACTGTTACTTTTAAAAAATTTATTTAAACTTTAAAAAAAAGTTTTATAGACTGATTAGTGTGTTGAATTTATGATAATTACGCAGACATAAGTCTAAAATAAAAATAAAATATTATCAATAAATCGTTTTATTTTTGTATCCCTAAATTTCATTGAAATCTGTGATAGCTTAGCTGAAACTAACATTAATCATGCAAAAAACCTATTTCCATGGTGTTAAAATACCATAATTTTAGTAGATAATCTATAGTTACATCAAATTGCAACACTGTAAAAGTCCTTTACAATAGAATTACGTATAATTTTCTATTTCTCTTGCTGCTTACACTATGCTTGACGGTTTACACATAAAATATTAGTAACGTAAGGCACAACTAAACATATTTTTTTAATGTAAGGGACATGCTATATTTTAAACCGCTGGGTATTCCTAAATCTTTCGTTTAGAGCATGAAAGAAGAAGAAATTCTAAGAAACTTTGCTTTAGACACAATTAAAATTGGAGCAGACAGTAAAAAGTTATACACAGATTTAAAAAAATAAAATCGTTTTTTGGCTCTCCTGAAAAACCGTGTTTTGTCCCTTACATTAATTGATACTTCTGGTATCGATATGAAAATGAGTTTTTTAATAAATAGGGACCTTTGTGATATTTCATTTAGTGACCTTTATTTTGCGACTGCTGAGCATGAGGTCCTGGGTTCGATTCCCAGGTAGGGCAAATTGTTATTGGGTTTTCCATCAGGAATTTCTCAGCAGCACCCATGTAGTCTGGATTTGTGCCCGGTTGATGGCAATAGGGTCGCCCCCTTTTCCATGGAACTTAAACGTGACTGGCGAAATGGGGTGTACAGATCGCGGCACGTAAGTTGAACCAAAATGGCGGTCGTCCGCGCAGGTAAAATTATGGTTTGAGACCGATTGAGACCCGAAAATGTCAGCTCGCGGCACGTAAGTTGAACTATGACCTTGAATGCGCAGTAACACATTTTCGGGTCTCAATCCATACCGCCATTTTGGTTCAACTTATACGTGCCGCGATCTGTACGTACATTTAGATACACCTCTGCCTAGCCCTTCGGGGATAATTCCTGGCGTGATGTTATATTATTTCATGAGACGCAGAGATACAGCTCGGCTTCCGACCTACTCAGCTGCATCAGGTTAAACTGATGCTGACTCCAACGTAGTTCGAGAACCGAGAAAAACTAGGCAAATGCTGAAATCAAGGGAAGCTAGAGACTTTTTTTTTTGTATGGAATCTTGCAGTTCAACCTAGGAGGTTGTAATCTATTTAACTTGACTATAAATGATAGAAATTAACGTAAATATACCTAGTTGAACTATCAAATCGATTATGATATGAAAATGGGACGGTAGCTAGGTCAGTATAACAACTGGGCCTGTGGACGGTGAGCTACGTCACGGTCGCTGGTCCGTTCGTGTTCTATGCGCGTCTCAAAGAGATGCCAGCAAAATGAAGGGGTCCGCAAGGGCCGATGCCTGCCGGGGCTGGGGGCGATGAAGGAACACGGATGAGTTTGATTTGAAGACAAACGACCCGAAAAAAAAAAAAAAAGAATCTCACTTTTAAGAGATGCACTAGTTCTTTAGTTCTTAAAAGTGTGGCAGGCAATATGACCTTTGCGACACACGCTGTATACAACGTGTAACAGAGTAAACGCAAAACCTCTTAAGGGGTCATTGTACTCATCATTATGAACAACTTTCACTATGGAACCAACACTGAAATCGCGAAAAAAAAATCGACTGCCCCATACATTTCTGTGCGCATAACTTGACAAAATGTACTGAACAGCTGATTTTTTTTTCGCGATTTCGATTTGGTCCTGTTACATGTTGTATAAATACGTATTTGCTGTAGCATCTGCTTCGGAACCATGCAAAAAACGACGCTGTTGAATATTTCTTTTGTTTTCCACTACTTTCTCACAAACAGAATACCTACTTATTGTAATTCCTGGGCGAGGTTACATCTAGATAGTGGACAGGCGGGCAATAAGAATAGCTTAAGTTTTGGTTTTTTTTTCTTCAATCAGATTATGGACCTTTAGTTATTCAACTTTTAAACATTCACAAAGTCACACTCGTGTCGCAGCTGACAGGTCACTACATACATGCGGTTCGGTAATGCCCATTATCCCCATCACGTGATCCTGTTATTCTCTGTTTAACAATTTGACAATAAACTAGACAAATTAATATTTTTGGCCAATCTCTCCATCTTGCCCATCCGTCCCCTACACAGCTCTTTAAAATTACATCGAACAATTAAATAAGGCCGGACCAATACAGCATCGAATAATGTTTAGACTACCTATACTTACCAATACTTGTTGCACGTGAGGATCGAACCCGCGGCCCGTTTTCGAAGCCAAACACAGCCAGACGCGTCAATTAGATCAATTTCTTCCGTTGCCTAGCCACCTAGTCATCTAGGTCCACGCTAATACATTTCACCTTCGCCCAGTTAGAATGAGAGACAGTTAAAGCCTTTGAAATGCGTGTAAGTACACACAATCCTTCTGACATTACACGCATTTGGAATTTTAACTTATTTACATAGTTTAATACTGAAAGGTTTTATTAGTTTGGAATCTAACTGCAGAAGACGGGTCCAAGTTCTAAATAAGTCAACAACTTGAAGGCCAAAAATGTTATGTTAAAGCACTTTTTGTATGGTTATGAAACTGTATAGAAACACTTGCATTTAAGGGGGCAGAGCCAGGTTAACCCGCGAAACTCTCTTACGTTTTTTGAAATTTTCAGTGTCAGGTTTTTTCATGGAATAGTCATTCAATGAGATTAAATGAACTTGGAGGGTTGTGTTGATGGTTTTAATTAATATAATTCTGTAACTACATACCTGATACGATCGCGAAGCATATTTTGTTCAACATACATCCTGACATTGACCTGCAATTTGGGTTTCGCAGGCTACCTTAGCGCCTCCTCCTGAAAGCTGAGGTGCTTAGACCCGAGCCAAAACTTTTTACTCTAACGAACACTCTCGAAATCAACACCTGAAAATCAGTTCTGACTTTGGATTTTTTTATCATTAAAATAGGATGTCCGTAAGGATTGAGGAGCCACTTTTCGTATCTTAACATTATTTAGTAGAACCTAAGTTTAAAAATTTTGTAAGATGGATCCTCGATTTTGTAGTAGGTACTTATAATACTTAAAAAGTTATAGAAACAAAGGTCTCTCTTCTCATGAATTTCTGGGAATTTCACTTCAGTTTTAACGCTCCATAGTAAAACCAGGAGTCCTTACGGTTTCGCCAATGCTGTCCGCAGTTTTTGGGCACTTCAGCACTCAATTCAAAACTACCTTTTTTCAACACTTCTCAGGATTTGTCTAGCATTCCAGAACCAGCAAATGAAAAACGAAAATCTACTTACGAGATCAAACGAACGCCGTGGCTGACGCGACGCCACTCCTTCGCGGCGACCATCTCCTTTCACTCTTATACCACCCCACCTGATCCAATTAGACATGTCAGCTGCCAAATGAACCGGTTCGATGCCGATCTGAACCACGTGGTTGTTTGTTTATAAGTTTTGTAGAATTCAAGGGCGTCTGGAGTTGGTTTTGTGGTGTGGTACAGGTTAGATTTATTTATTTGTGTGGTTCGGAACTAAAAAGGTCGAGCGCTCTCTTGTGTTGATTTTTGACGGAAGATAAGTTTTCAAGATTCATACATTAATCCCCGAAGGGTTAGGTAGAGTTGTACCTATTAGAACACCCACATTTCGCCAGTTAGGTATGTTTAAGTCCCATGTAATAGGGGGCGAGCCTATTGCCATCAACCGGGCACAAATCCAGACTCTGTGGCTGCTAATGAGAAATTCCTGATGGAAAAACCCAATAACACTTTGCCCGAACTGGAAATCAAACCCAGGAAGGAGGAACCCAGGAAGGAGGTGGCGGAACGTGAGAGGGAGAGAACCTCACGTCCCAGCCGCCGCGGGAGACGCACCGGGCGTCGGGGGCCACGTGGTGGCCCCCGGCCACCGTAGGCGCGGGCCTGTGGACGGTGAGCTATGGGCTAGCTCGCCGTCCGTCCGTCTTATGACGACAGGCCGTGTCGACGGCGCGTTCGTGTTCCCCGCGCGCCTCAAAGAGAGTCACCAAACAGGAAGGGGTCCGAAAGGACCGACGCCTGCCAGGGTTGCGGGACTGTTCGAAAGAGATACCGCGGCCCTGGAACACAAAGGGCAAAGGAAGGAACATGGATGGGTTTTAGTCAGTAAAAGTCTGACACTCCCTCCTGCTCAGCCCAGAGCGGGAGGGGTTATTTGATGATTTCCCATCGGTAAAAAAAAAAAAGAGTTTATTTATACATAATTACATCACTCCTATAATGCTCGAAGGGTTAGGCACATTTCGTCAGTTATGTTTCAGTCCCATGTAATTAAGAGCGAGTCTATTGCCATCAACAAATCTAGACTCCGTGGATCAACACTAGTCCTAAGCATGATGACCTGGGTTTGATTTCGGACTAGGGTTTAGTGTTATTGGGTTTTTACATCAGGATAGGTCATTAATCAGTGGCATTCCGTAGCCTGGATTTATGCCCGATTGGTGGCAATAAGCACGCCCCTATTAAATGGAGTTTTTAAAACAACTTGCAAAATATGGGTGCCAAAAGGTCTTAACGATTTGGAAGTCCTCATACTGCATTCCATACCTACTATGAAAACTAAAAGAGTCCCCTATTCCTATATATCATATCTGCCTCCAACAAAGGAAAGCATCATTTTAATCCCATTGTTCCAAATTAAAAAAAAATTAAAACGTCCACAACGAGTGCTCACAATCATAATAAAACAATGAAAATGTTTTTGTTTCGCGTTTTTATTACTTTCACGGCTCTAAGAGAGCAGACGCATGTCGCCAGATGTTTGACATTATCGTACCCTGAAATTCAGTGATCTGTAAAATGCGTGGCGATCCGCTTTGGCTGGAAATGTTACGTAATTTATAAATATAATATATAAATATAACATAATTCAATCAAGATTCGAAAAACACGTAGCCCCATCTATTATCATAAAAAGGTTTTTTTTTTCCTCAGGAACAGTACTTTTTTCACTGTACTAAACAAAAGTACTGTTCCCGGTGTACAAAAACAGACATAAGGTACTATGTCCGTTTCTGTACACCTGACAGTGTACTTATATGAAAAAGCTTGTTGTTTAAGCGTGAAAAGGTAACAAACATTACTTTCGGATTTATAACAATAGTTAGGAAGTTAGGATTCCTAGCTTTCAAGTGCGTTCGTCGAAAAGTAGCGCAAAGGGAACCAATAACTAACATTCAGTGTCTCGAATGAAAATATCAACATGGAAAGAAAATGTATCGAAGACGTCAATAACATCCATTTTCTTTAGTATGTAAACATACCTAATCATCATAACTAAGAAATGACTGTGATACTTCAAAGAATGCTGGTTTTTTACCGAAACTTTATTTATTACCCACTTTACGACATCCAGTAAAAGCATAGTAATAAAAATTCATGACTTTATTAGCCATAATAATATTGCCTGCATACCTACATTAATAGTTGTATGGAAAATAGCGTCAATCTATATATATACAAATAAATAAAATTGAAGTGTTTGTTTGTAATTCCGGCTTACCTCCGAAACGGCTGGACCGATTTTGACTTGATTTTGATTTTGATTTTGCCCATAATAGAATAGTTTTACTATATTGTAAGTGCTTTATTAGAACATAAATTGTAATATTAATATTATAGTAAAATCTTAGTGAAACTGTCAATGCTTTTCAACTAAAAGTGTTTCTTTGACACCGCATTTGACGTCACTACCGGAATCGATGCGTTTTGTGTTTGCGTTCCGTTTCATCAAAAATACGCTACATAAAATATTAAATTGTAAAAAAAGTGTTGTATTAGAGAATTAAACAAGTGTACCATAATGTTTTTATGGGCCAATACAAGGCATTTTTAAGAAATAAAAAACGTTTTGTATTTCTTGCATATACCCTATTTCACGCGGACGAAGGTCGCGCGCAACAGCTTGTTAATATATTAAGGCCGAAGAATTTGTTTTTTGTTTGAACTAGAACTCACCCAACATCCTCAACACCCTCACTGAAACTACCGGTCGAATTTGAAAAATGTATAGTCCAATTCTTGCGGAAGGGTATAGGCTATTTAGCATCCTTAAGAGGTAAAAAAAGAGAAACTGCGGCTACAACCGCGGGGCACAGTAGTATTTCTATAAGTAACTAAGTATCTAAGTTGTCAGCAGTAAGTTTAACGACAATCGTAAATGTAAAAACGCAAAAGCCGTGGCTTTAATTTTTTTCAAAGTGCGTACCAGTATTTACAAGATGCTCTGTGAAAGTACGTTTTTTAGCGTACCTCTCTAGAACCATTGGCGTATCTAGAGATATTTTCTAGGGGGGCCTGGCCTCTGCCTTGTATAATACATTGGGCTAGTCTCCATTCGGCTTCCTATTTACTTATAATTAGTCAAGGAGCATAACTAGCATCGTAATTCGTAAATTAAATAGCGTGTCGGTGTATCGTGTTCATGCCTTACTTTACATGCTTGATCTGTGAAGTGCCTCACAAATTTGTCAAAATGTGCAAATCGAAATCACAAAGCCCTTGTGGGCTTTTAGGTGATTTCAATACCAACTTGAAGCTATGTTTTGAGCTAGGTGTTGGGCATTTATTATAAGTACTTAAATTAAACAATAAATTAGTATGTTTCGTCAATTTTTTTCTTGTCCCGTCTAGAATTTCAAATTGGTAATCCAACATCCTGGGGTGGGCACGGACCCCCCCCCTCTATATTCTATCGCCTATGTCTAGAACAACCTCAACAAACTAGAGAAATAACGTAACACACTCAGAAACAACCCGAATTGTACCGAGCCAACCAAACATGAGTCAGAGTTTTCCGATCGGATCAAATGAGAACAGTATAGACGACGTGTCTCGCTCACGGGTCATGGGTACTGAAAATATAGAAAGAAAACACTTTTTCGCTCAACCTAACTACCGGTAAGGGTACATCTTACGATATACGAGTACATCCTTGACTATTGGAGTCTTGAATAGGAATGGTGGGGTAATTGCATAACACCTACAATAAATAGCAATACCTTTTATTTTCAAACACATTTACTGCGTTCGTTACGCTGCCGAAAGAACAAGTTTTCCAAACGGAACGCATCATCCTCGGCCTCAGGGCCAATTGCGCCATGGGTTGGGAATTTGGGATTTAATTTCTGATTAGGAATTTCCTTAAAAACCTCCCAGAAAGATAAAGAAACTGTGAAAAGGGCCAAGATCTAAATAAAACGACAACATAAAAATGTAAAACTTTATTACATCTCACAATTCAACATAATGTACTGTACACACCGGACTACTAACGTTTCGACTAGTGCAATTCCAGATATGTCACGATATAACCTACACAACATAGCTAGACAATTCTTTTTATTATTCTATAGTACAAAAGTACAATCAGGGAAATAGTTCGAAACTATTGGCTAGTATGGCGACTAAAGGACGGCTGTTATTGAGGCAAATCCCGTGACGTGTATGTGCGACGAGTCATGTAGGGTCTGCATAGAGCCCGTCGCGGGATTCGCGGTAGTGTGTTTGAAGCTTTTAAATAACATTTTGAAATACAGGTTGTTATCTTCGTCAACTGCAATCGTGAGAGGGAAATTCTACCTGTGTTAAAGAACATTTTTCTCTATGAAACCAATACACGATTCGTGAAAAATATACAGGATCTAGTGGACATCGGTTACCACTCAGTGTCCCTCCAGCCTGTATTAACTTCAAACAGACAACATTGTAAGCATGTTTGAAAACTCTCACGAATCGGATAAGGTTTAAGTTAAATTTTAAAAAGGTAAAAAAAAAACAATGTAAAAATAATGTAATATTCAGCCATCATTTTGTAATTAATTTTAACTGAGATTTACTACAAACTTTTCCTCGTCTACAATATCAAAAATAAATTATAGAATAATTTCCCTGATTATAAAAAAGCTACGGGTATTAAAATTCTACCATATTATTGCTGATTTATTTTATCTAAATAACGATATTTACAATATCAACAACCAAGTAAACATATAAGCTTAAAATACAGCTATTTCAAAACTGAACACCAGCCACCCACTTGATTGCAAATTAGGCACTTAACCATTCCAAGCAATTTTCAACCTTAAAAGCTATTTTATTGTAGAGTCAGCAACGAAAGTCGGAAAATAACCACCTCAAACATTATTATGCCAAAAGCAGTTTAACGGGTCACGTTTTCTAAATTTAGGATTTTTTTGCAAAAATAACATTGTTAATGTGAACTTAACATTAACAATGTTAATTTTTCAAAAAAAATACATACGGTCAACAATGTTAATTGTTAAATAACTTTAGTTGCTGACACTAATAGTATTAATTCTATAAATATCATTATTAATAAGATCGGTGAATTGTGTGTTGTTTTGAGTCAAAATATAAAACAGTAAAATTATTGGTATTTCAACACTGTTCCACCAACGCCAAAAAAGCCCTGAGTTCAACTCGGGAAACCTACCCACTTTTGATCGATAAATATTGTTCTGTAGTAAAATTAATATAAATAATATTTAAATATTGTATTGACCTTAAAACTATTAACTTTAATAAGGCTCAATCAAATATACTTTAACGCCTACATCACTACAGGATGGCAATCAAAGCACTCTGGCAACCACTTGAGTATCAATGTATTTTTTAAATCAACAAAAATCATGTAGTTTCCAATGGAAAAAAGTGACAAATTAGTCCCCGCATAGATGGCGCTACATGTTTGTTGCTTTCACTCAGCTGCTATGGAGTTTCAGGTTTGCCGCAAGATGACGCTAAATGTTTTTTCTTGTCGCAGATTGGTCGCTTCCAAACATTCAGCGCTTTCTCGCGGCAAAGTTTCCAGCAATCAACCCCGGTCCCAGTTCATTTGTTAGATAACATTGTAAATTGGAAACTTCAATGGAGTATATTTTTCAAAATCTCATTTTTATTTGAGTCTTTGTATGTCAAAGTTTCGAATATCCTTTCTGTTGGTTTACTCCATACAGTTAAATGCAATAAACATCTTACCTACTTTTAATAAAAAACAACATTTTATTTTCTAAATAAACAAGTGCAACAAAATGCAACAAGTGAAATAATAATAAAGTAAATACGAGTACCTTCATACCTTGACTAAATTGCAAATTAAAATATATGCAATAAATTTCACACATGAAAAATAAAAGCTAAAAGTATTTAGTATCACAGGATGGTGGATTGACCAGCAATAATATATTTTTTATTCAAAACAGTTAAATATAAAATAGATAAATTAAAAATTTTGATAACACAAAACTTAATACTGACGACACAACCATATAAAATAATTTGGTAAAAACCTATATAATTTAAATAAAACCTGTCCCACCGCAGATGAGTAAGCGACTTGCTATTGACTTTTTTCTCCCTCAAGAAACCTACAGGCTGTCGTTTTGCATCCTGGTCAAATTCAAGGAGGTATCTATACTAATGATTCTAGACCCGAATTGATAACAAAAAAGGTAGTTTTTTTCATTGTTTTTTATATCGGTAAGTGTAAATCACCCGTATTAAAACGCAGTCTGTTCTTAGCTCAATAAACGCGCCGTCACACACACAAACGTAAACGTTTATTCACAGTATAATTATGGACAGTATGAAAACTAGGGGGTGGTTTACGCTTACCGATTTCGGTAAAAAGAAAAAAAAAATACCTACCCTTTTTATAATCGATTCGGTCGACCCAAATCGATTATAAAAAGGAATCACTGGTATAGATACCTCTTTGAATTTGACTAGGATGCAAACGAAGTTTTTCATAAAAGACTGTAGGTCCCGTGTCAGCAAAACAGATACATACAGGGTGTAAAATGTCCATCAAACTAAACAAAAATTATTACTGGGAAACGGTTTAAGGCCGCGCTCAATGTAAGGCACTCAAAACACAGTGCTGATTGAATGGTACAGGAGTCATGGATGTATTTTAAGTTTTAACAATAAAAACGTGTTTTTTTACTCTTGATTAAATTATAATTTTGACCTCGCAATATCTCCAAGTATGGTCCAGAACAAAAAAATATAACAATGACGAGGAGAACAAGTGCCTTTCGGGTTCGTTAAGGGTCTTTTTACACCCTTTATATTAATAGTTGATCGCTGACTGTTTTTAGTTACTGGCTCTACTCGTCGACAGTAGGACAGTTGTATAAAATAAAATAAATCAATAAAAAGATACGTCGTCTACAAAATAAAATGAATTCTGTGTTTATAAGATCAATATAAAGAAACCATTTAATTAAAAAGACAAGTTTTGGCCAACCCTGAGGAACTAGTAGGTATAGCAATGGGGACAATCTGTCAGAACACATCATGATGTAGATGGCAGGACCATAGTTATTTTGAAATACAGCTTATATCAGAAAGTTGTGGTCATGTTTACGGGTTAAATTTTTTTTTTGAGACAGGTGATTAAATATTTTATTACCTCTCACCTTCAGGAGACTAATACATAGATATAGATATACCTAGATAACTCAAGAGCATCTACTTCGCGTGCCCGGCTTAAGCATTTTATTCTTAAAGTGACTACTGTCACAGCAAACTAATTTGTTTAAAACAAAAACGTTACAACTCAAGAACTTAATTCTAGACATTTAAAAAACAAAAACGTAGTCTATTTTGTATAATAACTAAATAGTACTCATGACGGCATATTAAGTAGTCAAAAATGGCATGCTCTGTTTTATACGGATCGTGATACTTGCGTCATCTAGGTATATCTATTTATATCTGTGAACTAAATATTATCATTCCCATAAATAATGTTGTTCAGTTCGATGCAAGTCTGAACGGCACCCTTAAATAAGACCACAACTTTTCTGACACATGCTATAAAATGACATGCCATGTTAATGTCATTAATCTATGACGCGAAAAGGGTTATCACGAATGATGTATTGTGTACGTACGTACACAGTACATCATTCTGAGTACATTGAAATTTTCCATCGGTTATTTAAAAAAAAACAGCTGTTCCATACATTTTAACCGTGTAGGTATTGCACTTTTGTAGTAAACACATATATATTTTACATCGGTTATTAAAAAATAATGTTGTACTGAATATGTGGTAACCGTTTTCGCGTCGGTGGCCTTTCCATCCTTTATTTATAGCATTATTATTATCAAATGACATTAACAGATTATCAACCAATGATGATGCTTGGAACCAGCTACGCTAGCGCCATCTGTTTCACAGTTGCCATCCCCAAGTAAAAAATAAATTCCTGAAACTGCGACCTAAATAATCAAGCTTGAAAATCAATCAACCTATCACCAAACAAAGTCATACATTAACATATATGTATATCTTAAAACAAGAATATTTTACGTATTGACTAACACACTGTATTTTCAGCTCTCGGTGCTCAGCCGAGAGTTGAAATTACAAGACCGCTTTTGTTAAGACATTGTATTTAGGAATAGCCTAGTTCTAGTGAAAACGAGTATGTTTTATACCTAATAGTAATGCTTTGCTTAATATGGCAAAATAAGAATAATAATAAATTGTGATACATCGTAAAAATAATAAATAAGTATTATTGTTCTTCAAAATAATTGTTTTCTGACAAATATAAATAATTGTAAAATATGTGTCAACGGTGTAAAATAACTTATTTAAAACATTTTCAATGAAAATACGTAAAACACATAACGACGGCAAGTCTAGTCCTATATGACAAGGATACCAAAATACATCATAAGTCATAATGTTTAAGTTAGGTAATCGAAAGCCGCGTGCTGACCAAAGCGATCGTAGCACGAATGCGCGACCGTCGCGTTCTTTTTGTTCGACGAATATGAACACGACGATAGCTTAGGTAAGGAAACGGGGTCATATCATTATTATAATAAATAATGTGGCTAATTCAGAATGTAACGCCGGATTTTCACGGTTCACTTTTGCCTATCACTTTGGTTGAAGCAACCTAACTAAAGGTTCAGTCAGTTACGGATCGGCTGGTATCACCGGACACTGACAAATACTTCAGTACTTTTGGAGATTTCCGTGTCTGGAACCGCGATTGCCATTCGTTTTTCCATTGGCTTGGCGGAACCTTAAATTGTGTAAGCATAAAATGTACACTAGGTGTAACATAAATAAACGCAAGACCTCTCGTGTTGTGGTCTCTCGGTTCATTAAACTGAACAAATTTTGTTGTACAAGTACCTAAAATTCGCAAAAAAAAAAAAAAAAAAAAAAAGGACTTTCTATAGAAACTGATCATCATTAATGTTAAAACTAACAAAAAAAGTTATGAATTTCCAAAAGTCATAGAACAAAGGAGACAATGGTCTGAGACACCACTCGAGAGGTCTAGCGATTATTATGTTATTACACCCTGTGTAAGTTTTCTGCGCATTTCAATCAAAGTAAATCAATATAGTTAAACCGTGTACCTTAACCTTAACAAATTCGAGACTAGCTTCATCACCATTTTAAATAACTTTAAAAAATGCACCTAACTGCAAAAATCACAAAAACAGTGTGCAATAGAACTAGAACGGCTTAAATTCATATTTTTCTGCACACAATTCTCAACCTTAAAACATTACCGATAGAGTTCAACACCGCTAACCTATGTATGTACACACATTTACAGTAGAAAAGTACTAAGTTATTAATACTTCACTTGAGGTCTTCTTCTTCTTCATCTTCGACATACAATAGGTCTTCCATTTTTGTCATGAATTTGCTGTTTAGTTCTTGTTCTACGGAGAGCGGTGCGGTCTGAAAATGTTGTGAAAGAATATGGTGTAAGTATATGCCTAATTTTAATGTCATGCCACAATCGTCTCGTTCACGTTCATGTCACTCTTGTGTAAAGCGCCCTCTGTCGGTACGATCACGCAAGTCGCTTGTTCACACGATGATCACTTTATTTAGGACGCAGCCTAGTATTTCAACTGTATGCAAACTATTATTACATTAATATTAGTAACCAGCTATATTTCGTTACCTGTTAAAATTTTCCATCAATATGTGACAAGTTGATTTGCATTATAAAAGATGTTGAGTTTTTTGTAATATAACTATATCATATCAAGCATAAGAATAAAAAGCAACTGCTTTGGCCAAATTAAAATGAAACGATTATTAAACAGTATAAAAGGAGTTTCGGCTATTGTATGTTATTCTATCTTATAATGTGGGTAGTTTGATATCTAATTTTGAACCTTTTTCAGATAAAAACAATGCACCTATTCGCATAACCCTATTATAATAAAATAAATAACCCTATATTTGCCCTTTACGAGGCATGTAAAAATGTTAGAACCCCTTTTGAATAGTACTAAAGGAATAAATAAAAACTGGCATGCTTTCCAATGAGTTTATTAAGCAAAACACATAGTGAGTAGACAAACAACAGGCGGTGTTAACTATAATTTTACATATATATATATTTAATGAAAATTATATCATATTTTTGACAATATTCCAACTAGGCATTGGTTGCTTAGAAAATTGGAAAACCAACAGCGTACTTTTTATTTAGGTAACCACTTAGATATCACCTAGCGTCCGTGCAAACGAGAATAAATTATTTGTTAGTAATAATTATGTTCATAATAACAAATATACAGGGTAGAAGGGACAATGACGCTAAAAGGGTTACTACGTATTCAGTCCACCATTTTGAACCAATACATTATATTGTTGGTAGTTTTAAAAAAAAAAAACATCAGTAACGTAGAAGTAAGAATAAGAGTTGCTTTTAAAAATATTTTTGGGGATTCAAAATCCATGAAGTTCTATTGCGTAAGGAATAAATCCCTAAAATCTTATAGGCCCTGGAATATTGTCAACAACTCCATAAATATAAGCGAATGTTACAAACAAATAGATTTAAATGCAAAAATAAAGCTTTATTTACTCAAAATTACTCTATGAGTATGAAACCGAAATGTTACAAATATCATATCTCCGTAATTAACAATACATATAAAATATCATGCAAATACAGTATACGACCGTAAATATGGCGCATCTAACTTTAAAAAGAGAATGTACCACAAGTATGAGTGGCAGAGACAATACTTTAAAAAGATAAAGTTTTTAAAAAATTCAGTGTGTTTTATTTACGGCCGGGTACTTTTATGTAAGGCGTGGGACACACGCGCTCGGGTCAGCCTTATTCAGCCCGAACAGACACAGCCAGGTCGCAAATATCCGTTCACACTGTCCCGATAAGGCTGACCCGGACGTAACTCCCCTGATATTCCATGCATTATAATAGTAAAAACATGCACAATTTTTACATGCAAAGGGACATTACAAAAACAGACGGAGCTCAGTATAAAAATGTTTTATAATTAACTTTAACAACACGAACAGACAGCGACAAATACATTAAACATGATTTAAAAACACACAAACCAAACAATATTTAAAAATAGAAAACAACACACAAACTTTAAAAGCAAACCGATAACATTAATTAACAAAAATTACAACCATATCGACACACATGGTAACATTGAAAAAATGTTATCAGTTCACAAAAATGGTAACGCAATGGTAGAAAATTAAGTGTTGCCATTTTTTAAATTTTGAATCCAGGAAAAGTGTGATAGCATGATAATTAAAAATCAGTTTAAAATATTTAAAAAAAAAAAACAGATATTATTAGGTAACGTAATTTTATACCAGTACCTTTGGGGAAAATATAGCACATTTGTGGCTAGACTATTGTACATTATTCTATATCATCACACCGTCGCGAATATAGAACAAATTAGTAACATACATACTGAATAAATTATTTTTATGTTATTTCTTTTCATTAATAAATAGGTAAGTAATTGACACTTCATGGGGATTTAAAATTAAAAGTTTTTAAAATGAGACGAATTTTATTCACCCTTATAACTATAGGACTTGAATTTCAATTCATTGCCCATACTGAGCCCATATTTAGAAAACAAATGAGTATAGCTTATTTCTCGCCTCCACGCTATGACACGCACATTTATGCAGTTACGGTCGATCACTATACAGGTTGTTGACACACACAGTTAATATACAGGATCAAAACAAGTATGAACACCCCAATCTAACTTATAGCATTTATACAGGATGTTTCTAGTTTTTATACAGGTTGTTTCTAGATGTGCGAACACATTAAACGCTTGCATAACCAATTTGTCATTTAAATTAGGGTACAGTAAGCATAACTGAAAGCCACATATTTATATTATTTAACTGTTTCGTTGTATATTCTTTTAGATGGCACACAACAGTTTTACAGGACATTTATAATTAACGCCTGCTTAACATACTTAACAATTTAAATTCATAAAATCACAGAAACCTTACGCAGATATTTTTAGTTTTATGACTTGGTTGATTTATTTTTTCAAATATAAACGTACTTTAGTATCAACACTAGAAACAAAAGAAAACATTTTTATTATGATCTAGTATTTTTTAAATCTATTTTAAAATCTTGTCACGCAAATAAATTATAATAAGAACGTGTCCAAATTAATTAACAACATCATTAAAATATTTCTAGAGATAAAATCTTGGCATGTCATTAGAAAACATCTGCAAAGATTTCTCTTATCTTCATTCACAATCTTTGGCATAAATTGTTATGCTAACGAGAACATGTTGATTGTGGAAACAACGGAAAAAACTAGGGATGCAACGATACCGATTCCGATAATCGTAAACCGGAGGTTATCGTAATTTTTAACGATCATCCGTATCGTAGTTTGATGTATTTTTTTTTTTTGTGAAAAGGAGAGCAAGACAGCATCGATGTTTGCGTTGGCAACACTAATGCCAGCCATCTTTCATATTTTGGCATGTTTTAGATTCGGAAAGATTGTTCGCTGGCTTAATCCATACGGATAAAACAAATACGATGCCTTCGTCACTCGTATCGGTATCGTAATAGACATCGTTGCATCCCCAAAAAAAACATGGATCATGCTGTTGGATTTTAACCGCTGATTCGAACGTTGCAAATCCCTAACGCACTTTCTTGTGGCATTTCAAACGTTCACCATCGACGTTTATTTTATTTTCTCGAAAAATTTGGTTTGCTTTAAATTTAATAGTTTAAAAGATGTTATTTTTATTTATTAAAATCAACCAAGTCACAAAACTGATGACCGAATTCTCAAACGAAACTCAATTTTCAGTTATCTTAGGCCCCGTTAATGACCATGGGCAATACGTTTTGCGTCAGGAGACGCGCGCGACCTGCCACAACCCGTCAGTCGATACTATCTGCTCTAGATGTCGTGGCCAATGCGCTAGCAAATCATTTTTTTTTGTCGCGCGAATGCATGCTACACCTTCGTCGGTACTCATGGCATGCATTATACAGCTTATTTGTTTTTAATTCTCCGCTCAAGCCAAAAGGCAAAGACGTCTCTTAGAGTCCAGTATCGTTTGAGAACCCGGAGGTGGGGGACACAGATCACAGTAATAGAGACACACTAGAAGTATTAAAGCTTGTGCAAAGGGGGGGGTGGACAGTGGTTAGAGTTAAGAGAACCGCCGCGACGGGGTACACGTCCAGTACTTGGCGGGACGAGTCATATCGTGGGGATGGCACTTGAAAGCTGACTGTGGAATAAATGTTATTGGTTACTATGACCTTGAAGTTATGAACACAGAATCTACAACGGCAAGTAGAGAGGAAGGAGCTACCTACTAGACATTACCGTATAGTACCTTGTTCCCGAAGGGAAGCCGGCAGGAATCGGCTTCTTAGGGGCCTTCGAGCCTGCTACCTATATTCGTCTGTTTTTTTTTTGTTGTTTATTCCTGACTAGAAGTATTGTAACGAAAAACACTCTGTATTTATCATCACTTTTTCTATTTACGACCAACTAAATAGATTTGACTTAACACTCATATTATGTTCACGTCATTATCTGTACTTTTAATATTATGATTTTTGATTTAAATAACTACATAACCATGATTAAATTTGATTATGAAACATTTTTTTTGTAACCTTTTCATGTACTTATCATTTTTTACATATAAATGGACATGCAACATAAACAAACATGCAGGCATGCAGCATAGAATAAATAAATAAAAAAATACTCAGGAATCAAGCGTTTAAAACTTGGCAGAAGAAAAAATACTCGATTTTTCTTGCTTGTCTACTTTGGTAAAAATTAAGGAGGATTTGGATTTAAAGAAAACTTTTGTATTTCAATGGATAAATCGAAGCAATTTCGAAGAATTCATGCAATGCTTTAAAGATTGTCTTGATCTTCCATCAGCTGTCCATACCAAACTAACAGTTATTATTTCTTTACCAAATAAGACTAGCAAGAAATACACACTACACGAGAATATGTTTAAACTCAAGTCAAATAATACTCACAGCAGGATCAATACGCGGGAAAGGCGCGAGGCATATGATGAGCACAGTCATGTTGTCGCAGCCGAGCCCGCCCGTGGCGCAGTTGGGCGCGAGGCAGCGCTGCATGAGCGCCTCGCACACGGCCGCCGGCTCCCAGCCCGACAGCAGGCGCACGCGGCAGAACGATACCACCTCCTGCAGTAGCCGGCGGGTATGACAACCACAGGATATTTACGCAACTACCCAGAATTATTTTAAGTATCTAGAAACGAGGTAGCTTTAGCTATAGGTACCTCTAATATTATAAACCCAAAAGGGTATGTACCTATGTTCCGCTTTAACGCCGTAATGGAACAATCTATGGATGTGATGGCTTACACAGATATAGTCTATGTGCCGCAATTGAATATAGGCTACTTTTTATCTGGAAAGATTGCACAGATATGTGATCTACCACGGAAGCGAAGTCATGGGGAACAGCTAGGGCATTTTAGCTAGCTAAAAAACTGCAAGGTATAATTTCAACACGGTCATGTTGTCGCAGCCCGACAGTTGCCGCAGTTGGGCGCGAGGTAGAGCTGCATGAGCTGACCTTCAGCCGAATGTCCGATTGCCGTGAGTGAGAGGGGGGGAAGAGTGATTTCACCTGTGATTACGCACACAGTTTTGTATTTTTCCTGGGTCGAAGGCTAATCTCCGCGTAAATTGACCACCATGACCGAAAACGGCCAGGAGGACGATTGAAAATCACTTAAGACGCTGACGGTGGGAGTGGAGACACTTTTGACTGTTAAAGGTCTGTGACTGACTTTTGACAGTCAAAAGTGTCACGATCTTATTTACAGTTTATAATTTACCTCGTTAGATAACACCTCCCATATTCCGTCACAAGCGATCACTATGAATTCCCAGTCTTCGTTCAGCTGCCTCACTTGCACGTCTGGGAACGCTGAAAACATAAACAATAATTTCAATTACTAAAACCTAAAAGCAGAAACATCATTATGTAGCTAGCCTTACACAACTAAAGAGGCAGGAGAAATACCGGTATTTACCCAAAGCAGACTATAGACAGTACTTTTATGTGCACACTTCCCTTCATATTCATTTTTGGCTTTCATTCGGCATTGGATGTCGGTTTAAGGGATCCTATACCTGTGACAATCTGTTCCTGCGGCGAGAGCCTGTAGTTTCTCTTGAACACATAGTCCCCTAGTGCCCTGGACAGAGCCAGGTTGCCGTTGACCCTGTTCAGCTGTACCCAGCCTCCTCCCGCCGTGATCCTGCGGAGTTCCTCCTCGTTGTTGGGCTTGTGGTCGTATGATAGCATCTCCACCTGGGCAGAGAACGAAATAGGTTTGAATAGGAGGTTCTTACCAAAAGAGGAATTATTGTAACTTGGGATTCCTCAAGTTTTATAGTGAACTAGCGACCCGCCCCGGCTTTGCACGCGTGCAATGTCATACATATAAACCTTCCTCTTGAATCACTCTATCTATTTAAAAAAACCGCATCAAAATCCGTTGCGTAGTTTTAAAGATCTAAGCATACATAGGGACAGACAGCGTGAAGCGACCTTGTTTTATACTATGTAGTGATAGGTACTTGTAGGCAAGTGCGCATCATCTTCGACTACCATCATCTCTTTCCAACAGATAGGATAGTAGACAAACACGAGTCAATCAATTGTATTTTGTGTTGCCATAGAATAAGACGGACATTGCTGTGTACTGGTTTGAATGGTTTTACGGATGTCTGTAAGTAAATGCAACGTGTGGGATGTCTCCCAGGTAGATGGACCTATGATCCTAAAAAGCACCTTGGACGGACTGGATACGGATGGCAGAAAATTGTGGAGCAGATTGAGAAAGACCAAAATCCAACACAGTTCTGCGATAGGCTGCATACTACTGTACCCATATACTCCTGCTGTCCTCTTTCTTTCTGCTCCTCCTGAGGATCACTCACCCCGCCTCTGACGCTGGCGATGGCGCGGGAGTCGCCCACGTTGGCGCAGTATAAAGTGTTGTCTTTGACTAGCACCGCGACCGCCGTGCTGCCGGCTACCTTCTCTTGCAGCATGTCTTCTTCGAGCATAGCCTGGTCCAGATCTAGGAAGCCCTGGAGACAAGACAAACGATTATTATTTATGGAGCAACTTCTAACTCAAAGGGTTCGGCCGTAGCAGCTGTTTCTGGCTATTGTAATTAAAGGATAATGGATTATTCAATGCAATAGCCATTTTACTCGGAGATATCGGAACATGAAATTGGAGAGAAACAAACCTTCTCTCCTATGTGCAGACCGGACCTATCGAATTAATAAGTGTCGTTTTTGCCTATGGAACCCTAAAAACCCCGAAAGAAAAAATACCTACCAACGCACAATTTATAAATAGTCAATTAGATACAGTCCAGTAAGAGCGGTTTCAGACTAGTGAATTTTGTAGCGCGTAAAAGCTCATACCAGCCTACGAACGCGCGTACACGTACGCACCACGGCCAATCTAGCTATAGAGAACCAGTTTATACGAATCTCTCACTGTATAGGAAATCTATACAAAAGCGAGGTCAATTTATACTGGAAATGTACTGCTTCATGTGCCGCCGTGTGTGTGTGTGTGTGAAATGACAGCTGTCAGCAAAAGTGACAATTTATCTCGCAACTCGCGCTTGTATAAGCTTATACATGTATCAATCATAGTGCTTGTACACAGCGTCAGTATGTGCTAACCCCTTTTATTTTCGGATGGGAAATCATCAAATAACTCCTCCCACTCTGGGCGGAGCAGGAGGGAGTGTCAGACTTTTACTGACTAAAACCCATCCATGATCCTTCTTTTGCCCTTTGTGTTCCAGGGCCGCAGTATCTCTTAAGAACAGTCCCGCAACCCTGGCAGGCATCGGTCCTTTCGGACCCCTTTCCGTTTGCTGACATCTCTCTGAGGCGCGCGTGGAACACGAACGCGCCGTCGACACGGCATGTCGTCATAAGACGGGCGGACGGCGAGCTAGCCCATAGCTCACCGTCCACAGGCCCGCCCTACGGTGGCCGGGGGCCACCACGTGTCCCCCGACGCCCGGTGCATCTCCCGCGGCGGCTGGGACGTGAGGTTCTCTCCCTCTCACGTTCCGCCACCTCCTTCGCTAGCATGACTGTTTCGCAGAAGGAGGTGACAGCATCCCATTCCGTCTCGCTCCGGACCATGGATTGAACCAAGGCCGGACGCGAGAGGTCGCCGTCGCCGATTGCCGCTACGAGGACACGGCGGTGCTCTGCCCACGCGGGGCAGATGTCCACCGTGTGCTCCACCGTGTCCTCCGGTCGATCCTCACAATGCGGGCGTTTCCTCCCGCCCGATTCGATGCAATGTGCTAACCCCTCAAGATTTAAAATGTTACACTGCTAAAACATTGATTTCGTTACAAATAATCTAACAAGAATACTTCAAAAAGAGTGAGAGATATACGCGCGCAACGTGCAGGACTTTGTGCGTCCAAAAACGAGCTAATACGCGCCGAAAATAAGCTGATCCGCAACCGCCTTTAAAATAACTGCGTTGGTACAATAAAACACCGCACCTATAAAGCTGACAAAGCAAAATATTTAGTTATGAAATAATCACTGAAACACCTACTTTAAGTTTCAGACGTCATGAGCCAGGGTTGACACAAACTAAACAGAGTACATTTATATAAAACTAAGTAACTCTACGCAAAAAATATTGTTTTTCTTTTGGGGGAAATTGCTCAGTTTACTATAGGACTCAATGTAACTTGTGTTGCTGGGGGCATTGAGTTAGTGTTCATGGAAGGTATTCAAAGTAAAGTTATAACACTGAAAAACTTGTATTTTTAAACAGACTTGTGAAAAAGTTGGAACTTTGACCTCCAATATATCCGCAACTAGACGGTTTCTAGGTACGGTCCAGAACACAAAAAAAAAATGATCGCAATCATGGGGAAAACAAGTGCCTTTCGGCTTCATTAAGGGTCTGTTTGCACCCTTTATTTTTAACAACACTATTAATCTGACAACCCTACTACTAACTATTTAACCTACAAGAGAGAGGTTTTACGTAATGAGATTTTTACATAAATAATCACATACTAGCATGCTATAACACTAATAATATGCATATGTTTTCATAAGGTCACATTCAAAAGTAAGTGCTGAAAATAGTATTAGCAAACGGTTATTACGAAAAGTTATATTTGGACTTTGGATGATGATGCATTTTATGTTAATTCTACGAATAGATACGCTATATATTTTAGCATTTAGCACGGAATACGGTAATTTGCAATGGCATATACAAAAGTAGAAGTGGAGCAGTTGTGGCTGATACCACTAGAGCTGCGGTGGTGGTGGTGCTCGTGCTATGGCCTCAGATATCAACATGTTTTTCTTGTGTGGTTTATGCAAAAGCATAATTAGCTTGTAATGTTCCCAATGCTGGGACACGGGCATCATCTCTGTGAGCAGCAGTGGACCATAATTGACCACGAAGACCCAGCGCTGGTTGGTTGACCCTCTCACTTACTCTAGCACAGCCGGTTGCCTCGTGATTGATTTCTTTATCGAGTGGTTAGTGCCTAACCTGGTTTCAGAGTTTTTATGCTGTTTTTGTGCCGTCGAGAAATATCTCTCAGGCACGCAGGTTTCCTCATGGATATTTTACTTCACCGAAGTGATAATTATACAATACGCACATGAATCCGAAAAATCAGAGGTTGGGTTCGAACTCGAGACCTATGACTTGGCAGGCCGACGGTCACACCACTAGATCACTGAATAAATTTTAGTTAACATCGAATATACATATCTTGGAATTTTAATGCTATATCCGATTTTTACTAAAAATACAGTTAATAGCTTTTTGCATTTACTAATCTAAATATACTTTGACCAGGTGTTTTCGCAGTTCATCAACACGGAAACAAATTAAGACAGTTATAAACAGGTTTGTCAACATCATAATTATAGCTGTTGTCCGCGGCTTCGCTCGCGTTTTGGTTAGAAATTATCCTACGGGCACGTTGTAAATATAGCCTATGGTACTCGGGAATAATGTGGCTTCCTAGTAGTCAAAGAATTGTCAAAATCGGTTCAGTAGATCGCGAGATTACCCCCTACAACCTAACAAACTCACAAGCTTTACCTCTTTATAATATTGGTATAGAAATATATGTAGATATAGACTGACTTGACTGACTGAATTCGTGGGAAGATCTGAACTACGAACTGGAAGTTGGAAAACAAGATTGACTTGTTATAATTACTTTTTAACTATTGTTGACATCACGGAGTCAAATAGATTGAGGGTCAGCACGGAAACGCCAAATGATGAAACTATTTCTCGGTCGCAACAAGCGCGACGGCATACGGTACAACCCGATTGTTTAATACGACAAGTTTTTCTATCAAGATATTCTCAATAGTAAATGGCTCTAGTAGGATCTCCTATACTTATTTAATGTGATTTTATTTATCAGACTGCCTAGTCAGTCGTGTGGTCGTAAGCGCGACTGCTGAGCATGAAGTCCAGGGTTCGAATGCAGGGTTATTGAATTTTTTCCATCAGGAATTTTCGGAACCCCGGCTCCGCACGGGTGCAATGTTTTACACATAAACCTTCCTCTGGAATCACTCTATCTATGTATTTAAAAAAACCGCATCAAAATACGTTGCGTAGTTTTAAAGATCTAAGCATACATAGGGACAGACAGACAGCGGGAAACGACTTTGTTTTATACTATGTAGTGATATAATTTAGGAATAATACTCGTAACATGGCATTAGGATTACCTACGGTCTTCTTATGTTTCTTAAACATGAGTATCGCAACCATACGACACGTCAGATTCGTTTTTGTCGGAAAGAGATTTGCGCCCGCGCTTCCAGGCGACGCGCGACGCGACGTCATCGCTACCAAGTGACTTGCACTATTAAAACGACGCTATGCGACATAACTGTTAGGGTCATTTTTGGTTTCTTTGATTATCCACGTCCTCGCCACGTCTCTTCTGTATAAACCGCGCCTAAAAGTAAGAAAAATCAATAAATAGTTACCTGTTTCAATGCCTCCTCTATGTTGCCGAGGTGGTACTCCGGTCTCGCTGTTATAAACTTGTGCAGGTGCTTGCCAGCATACTCTGCTATGTTCGCGCCTGGAAACAAAGGTTGAGCTATAGTGACGCACTTCTAATCATTCGAAGTATTCCAAGTAGTCGAAGTCCGACTTCGAGAATTCGCGAGACAAATTAAAGAAATTTGAGAATTCTCCCTCACTTTAATCATAAGACGATGGCGTACCAGACAACGCTTACAGAAATACTCTATTATAATCTTCGGAGAAACTGCGCTGATTTAATGAGGCCACCTCATCTTTCTATTTTGATATCCTACCAAGGATTTGCCAAAATATTCTTGAAAAAGGTGCAGGTGTGGTGTGTGACAAGCATTTGAGACATTTCACTGGCAGGGCAAAGGCTTACCCATTATGTTTCCAGGTGTCTTATCCAACACATATCATAAAAAAGAAACCATAAAAGATACATACCACCATGCCCATCATAAACAGCAAAGTATGCAGTCCCTGGATCCTCAGGCAGTGAAAGTATGTGTGTGTGAGAGTCATCCATGGAGACCCGCCATCCTTGCATGCACGAGGAGCCAACCAGGTAGCGACCATCCTGTACTGTGGACGACTGCTTCTCCGTCACCGGTTCTGATAGGGTCTGACCCATAACTCTGTAATGACATTGAGATAGTCACATCACCAGGAACTCAAATCGGTGTTGATACTCATGTGTACTACAAGACCGAAACTGTTTTAAACTCTATTTGTATAACTATTTACAACTGAAATTCACTTCTGAAGGTTTTATCATGTGTACCAATCAACAAGACTTCTTTTTATGTGCCATTTGCACAAGCAAAACAGTAACTGAGAGAACTGAACTGCCAAGCCAGGTTAAACGCAGGAGGGAAGACAAACCAGGAGTAGGTCAGCAGAAAGAAACTAACTGGTCCATCCATAAGTCCATTTTGTGGAAACTGAAGCAGGTCAACAACGGTAAAAGACAAAATGGGGTTGACAAATCAGTTTATATAAAAACCCCAAAACAAATAAAGAGAAGAAAAAGGGTAATAATCTATGTTTAAGGTGAATCAAAAAAAGATTACCTGTAAAGATTTGGGCCTTTGCCGAGCAGTAGGACATTGTAGGCTTATCTAAACTAATATTTGATTTTCTTATTGGCAATACTTGTCACACGTAACATTGATTGAGTTTGAAGAGTTTTGTTTACAAAACTATAAATATTTTGATTTTATTGACATGGAGAAAAGATTATTTAATATATTTCCCATAAATGGCAGTTACAACAAATATGTAAAATTTTTTGTTTATTAGTAAATCAGTAAGTACTATTATAAAATTCAAAGGCTGTGAAATGTCATTTTCAGAGCTACCCAAATACCTACATATACCTTTGCAATTACCTTTCTAATGAAAGGATTCCATTAAAAATGTTCAATTGTATTTTTGTCCGTAACCTTAAACCATTTTTTTAATCTTTTGTATTGTATAAGGTTCACATTTCACTGGTATACTATTTCTCCAGTGCCAGGTCTAGGTGTATTGCATGAGAAGTGAAAGAATCAAAAAAAAAATCAATAAAAGAATGTTAATGATACCTAACTGAATCTTTTTGCAAATTATCTATAATATTACCTTATTTCCTCGAATACTACTTACCCATTAAAACTTTGTGTCTGCCAAGAAGTCTAAACAAGTCAATTTTATTCTATCAATCATTGAATAGTAATCCTTCTCCTTAGCTTTTAAACAAAAATATTCCTGTTGCTTATTGACTATTCACGGATGCTAAAATAATGTTATGAAGTATGGAAACATAAAACTGCAGGAGATCGTCGTAAATCGTAACGAGTACATCGGAAATCGTAAACTGGCCGTCTTCAATCACCAGTATGGGTAGTACAGCCAGATATGAATAACAACTACTGATGTCATTTACGTTTTTAATAAAATCACCTTTGACAAGACCTTTCCATACAACAGTACAATAGTTATGCACACAATAAACCCACAGATTGTTTGAACAACACCTTTATCTCTCACTAAGCACAGAATAAACTGTAATTATCAAATTTAAAACAACAAAAAATGATAAGATAGAACCCTTACATAAACTACGTTGTTATTCCTCACACATAGAAAAAACATACAAATAAATACACTCACGGTTTTGTCGAACTATAGGAAAACGTATATTGTTCACTATTGTTTTATTTTGTAACAATTCAAGACTTAATTTTCAATATTTTCACGAAAATGCGTAGGTAAATAATATCCGACCGAGACAAGATTCAGAATTTCAGAAACGTCAAAGTGACACATGAAGCGAGAGTTGCCACTTTTCGTTGTTTTTTTAATTAAGCAGAAAAGCTAACAAAACTAACATAAAAATATTTAAAAAAATATAAAACGGTGATAACTGTGATTCAAACGAAAACAACATCAGACTGATCGTTTACCTCATCAATCTGAAGCCATAAGCCAATGGTCTCTCTACTTACAATTTTCTGTTGGACTAGGATAAAATAAAAATAAATATGTTTAGGAATCATTTATTTACTTTATAGTTAGTATTTTTGTTGCACAAGATAAGTAAAAAAAAGGAAAAATACCTAAAAGTAAGTAGAAAAAGTAATAATAGGTTTCACCAGCATTCAAATAAAACTATTTGATGTTTGGTTTACGCCAAAGTAGGTAGCATAACTGCCAGTCTGCCACATCATAGGTACCATCATTAAAATTAAATGGTCGAAAATTTAAAATTCTTAAAATGGTCTTTACTTATGGTTATGACAGCAAAGTCCATTTTAAGAGTTTTAAATTTTTAACGTGATTCGTATTAGGATTCTGATAAAGCAGCCATTTTAGGCCCCCTGGACTTTCCTACACAATATATAGATAACTTTCATATAAATACTCTCTGACTAAAGCAGGGTGTACTAAAGTAGAAACTTAATACGAGTAAATAAGTACCGAAGTAAATATGAAACCTGAACAACACTTGCCTCACTATTTTTGACGCTTCAAACATCATTTTGTGGCGTGCACTTTTTTATAGGATTGGAAATGTTTATACAATAAAAACAATACCGTTTACAAGGGTTGTCTATCAGAGAAAATGTAAAATTTAGCAAAAAATACTAAAAAAAATAATAAGCTTAAGCACGTCAGAGTTACATATAAATAATGACAAGTGACATGTGTTTTTTTGCAGTATGTTCATACCAAGGAGGAAGAAGGTTTTGGTTCCCAAAGTTCCCTCTGTCCATGGAGGCTCGTACCGCAATAGCAAGCACATGCTAAGGTTAGGTCAAACGCAGGCTGACAAAATATGAGGGCTATGACATCTGACATTTCGGTGCCCCCGCGCTACACTAACGCCTTTTTTTTTTTTTTTTACCGATGGGAAATCATCAAATAACCCCTCCCGCTCTGGGCTGAGCAGGAGGGAGTGTCAGACTTCTACTGACTAAAACCCATCCATGTTCCTTCCTTTGCCCTTTGTGTTCCAGGGCCGCGGTATCTCTTTCGAACAGTCCCGCAACCCTGGCAGGCGTCGGCCCTTACGGACCCCTTCCTGTTTGCTGACTCTCTTTGAGGCGCGCGTGGAACACGAACGCGCCGTCGACACGGCCTGTCGTCATAAGACGGACGGACGGCGAGCTAGCCCATAGCTCACCGTCCACAGGCCCGCGTCTACGGTGGCCGGGGGCCACCACGTGGCCCCCGACGTTCTCACCCTCTCACGTCCCGCCACCTCCTTCGCCCTTGCCCTAACGCCTTTAGTGGCGAATTCATACGTGATAGCCATTGCGAGCGCGGTCTTTAAGTCATAAGTCATAAGTCATAAGTCATTTATTCATTTGTTTAACATAGGTACAATAATAATGGTATCAAGGTAATAAAGAGTGCGCTATGTTATGCCAGAGAGCGTACAAATGTAAAAAATAAAAACAATTATAAAGAATCGCATACTAAAATTAATTAATAATAAATAACAACACAAATCAATGTCAATAAAAAATATCTAAATAATACAAAAAAATAAAAATGACAATAAAATTTCGAGACTTAGACTGAAAACAATAATAACACAATGTCTCTCAATACTAATGTCAATATACAATACTAATGTCAATATACAATACTAATGTCAATGTACAATACTCATGTCAATATACAATACTAATGTCAATATACAATACTAATGTCAATATACAATACTAATGTCAATATACAATACTAATGTCAATATACAATACTAATGTCAATATACAATACTAATGTCAACAATTACAATACAAATTTATTAACAAGGACAAACAATACATATGTAGCATGTCAAGTTTCCATCATAACATTTTTGTCTGTTAAGAACTCCGAAATACTGTAATATGCTTTGTTCACCAGTAAGGCTTTTAGCCGTTTCTTAAATAAGCTTAAATTCAATTCTTTGATTGGCCGTGGTAAGTGGTTGAATATGACTGGTGCCATGCAAAAAACACTCTTATACATTAATGCTGTGTGGGACCTTCTTACGCATAAGCTACTGTTATCCCTTCGACTTCGGTTATTAATTTCCGACATTTTTTTAAACAACTTAGGGTTGGCCTTTACAAATACTGCAACTTCAAAAATATATAAGCATGGAAAAGTCAATATTTTAAATTTAATAAATAACGGCTTGCACGTATCTATAACCTGTAATCCAAACATTGTCCTGATGCACTTTTTCTGTGCTTTAAAGATTATTTCCCTATTGGTTGAATTCCCCCAAAAAATAACACCATATCTAAGAATTGAACCCACCAAGCCATGATATGCTGTAATTAAAGCGTCCACACTCATAACTGAGGTAAGTTTGTATAGGGCATAAGCAGACTTACTAATTCGTTTGGTTAGCTCCTCCGTGTGTGTTTTCCAATCTAATTTATTATCAATTGTTAATCCTAGGAACTTAGATGTGTTTACTTGTGTTATGCGTTCGCTATCATAGTATATACTCATCTTTGTGTCTGATCGTTGGCTAAACATCGTTAATTTCGTCTTTTCTATATTTATCTTTAAATTATTGTTATCTAACCATTGCACTATGGAGGTGATTGTCTTACTTATTTCGTCATCATAGGTTTCAGCGTTTGTGCTAGTAATGGTCACAGTGCTATCATCAGCAAATAGTGACATAGGGTGACTTGTAACTTTCGGCATATCATTTATATAGATTATAAATAGAGGTGGTCCCAAAACACTGCCCTGGGGTACGCCATATGTAAGGGTTCGAATATTAGATTTGTAGATACGTTGACATTGAGATTTAAAATCTACTTCAGATACTTCAACGTACTGTTTCCTGTGCTTTAAATAAGATTCTATTAAATTTAAGACATTACCTCGAATGCCGTAGGCGTCTAGTTTACTTAACAAAATATCATGATCAACATAGTCGAAGACTTGAGTCATGTCACAGTATATCGAGCACACAGGTGTTCTTTTGTCAACATTCGTATACACATTGTTTAAAAAATCATAGATGGCTAAATTGATACTTTTACCTTTCCGAAAACCTTTTTGTTCCTCTGTCAAAATGTTTTGTTTATCTAGGTATTTATAAATCTGAGCGTAAATGTATTTTTCAAATATCTTGGATATTATTGGAACAAGCGCAACAGGCCTATAAGAGTCCATGCATTCTTTGTCATTTTTTTAAAATAATGGTTTAACTACAGTTGTTTTGAGACTAGTTGGAAAAGTACCGTGTGTTATGCACAGATTGAGAATATAGCTCAAATGTCCACTTATGTAGTCTGAGACGTACTTAATTACTTTGGTGGAAATTCCATCATTACCTACACTAACTGTATTTTTTAAAGATTTAATAATGATTTTGATGTCATTTTCATTACTAGGTGCCATAAACATTGAATTACTTGATGTTGAGATATTTGATGTCACTTGTTTGCCTCTGTTTCTGATTGGTTTTATCTTGTCGACAAAAAAGTTGTTAAACGCTTCCGCTATCTCGTGCGGTTGTGTTACTTTTTTATTTCCAATTTTAATGTTTCCAATTGAGTTTTTATTGGGTATATTCATCTTTGTTCTATTAATAATTTCCCATGTCGCTTTCGACTTGTTAGATGATGATTTGATTTTATAGCTGTTCTGAGCACGTTGTGTTAACTTAATTATTTTTTTATATACTGCTGAATATTTTTTGAACTTTTGTTTGTTTTGCTCATTGCGTTCTAGTCGGTAACGCCACAGAAGTGTTCTTTTATTTTTACTGCACGTTTTTATTCCCCGCGATACCCATTGTGGGCTTTTGTGTACGGTTAATTTTATACGTTTTAATGGAAAACATAAATTATACATTAGGGTAAATGTCTCCAGAAATATATTATAGGTTGTATTTGGATCGTCAAGTTCATATATTTCCGAGAAAGAAACATTTTGTAAACATTCCCTGAACTTATTCATATTTTCTTGATTGTAGTCGCGGCGTTTAACATACCAATGTTTTAAAACACATATCCTTTTCACCGGACACTTGAGAATTTGACAGGTGTGGTCAGATAACGCAAAATCGAATACGTCATATTTGCATTTTTTACCTAAATTATGCGCAAAGTGGTCTATGCATGTTTTACTGGATAGTCTGGTTGGCTGGTTAATTACTAATTTAAAATTGAAGTTAAGCAAAATACATTCTAGATCTAGTGTTGTATTATTTCGCTTCAAAGTATCAATGTTCAAGTCACCGCATATTACAATATTTCGTTTATATTTCTTTGTTATAAACTGGCACAATTTATACAGTCGCTCAAAAAAAGTAGTTAAATTATTTGCTTTTGGAACTCTATATAAGCAGATTACAATAGTGTCAGTATGGATTAATTCAATAGCACAACATTCAAAAGTGCTACTTATTGCTAAGTTTCTAACCTCAGGAATTTCTTTCCAAAGGTGTCCTTTTTTTATCAAGATACATGCTCCACCTCTTTTGATGTCTTTTCTACTGAAACACGAAGCCAGATCGTAGTTAGAGATTGACAGATACTGTTCATAACCAGCCATCATGAAATGCTCGGTTATGCAAATTACATCAATGTCAATATTCTTCTTCATAAGTTCTTCTAGGCATACGGAAAGCGCGTCCGATTTATTTAGCAATCCGGCAATGTTTTGATGTAGTATATTTATATATTTATCATAGAAAAAACTGCGTGTCTAAATGTTCGTCATTGGGTGTTGTATCGGTGTCTGTCATCAATAAGTCGTATTGTTTAAGATCAGCGATAAAATCGTCAATGTCTTTGAAGATTGTCTGCATGCCAAAATTGTTTAGTAGTCCTGTTTGTTTGGTAAACATAGTATAATCATTTGCCAGATTCTTGTTCGAGTCCAAGAAATACGCATGTTGATGAGACATTATATCAAGGTACAGTAAATTATTGAAGTGTTCTATTCTCCAATTATACATATTTTTGTGGTAATTATACTTATATGTCGGCGTGCAGACTATTATGTTCGTATGGTTTACTTTTTGTAAGGTCGTTCTAATGTGGAGGGTCAGTTGAAGATAGTCATACGTAATTTTAAAGTCTTCCTCTCCTAACAGAATTATGCAGAAATCTTTCATTGTAAATGTTTTTAATTTAGTTTCTATATCGCACAATAGTTGTTGTCTTACAGTTTGTCCTTATATAATGGCACACGTTTTCCGAATGTTTGTGTATCGTATTTTCGGCAATATTTGCTATGTCATTTTTGTTATTAGTACTCAGAATGCATATTTTACTCTCGCTTTTATGTTGTTGGATTTGTTCTGGCATTGTCTTATCAGTGCTTGTTTTATTTTGTATGGCATTGGGTGTTATCATTACGTCTTTCCGGTTAGATACAAATGCAGGATCTGTTTGTGTTTGTTTATTGTTTTTCGGACATTTCTTCGTTGGAGTTGCCTTTTTGTGTTTTTTAATAGGGCTATGTGTAATTTCAGTAAGATGTTTGTTCTTGCTTTGTAAAACAATATTTATTTGTTTAAGATCATTGTTCTCCAAAGACAGTGACTCGATTTCCTGATGAGCACTGTTTAATTCCAACACAAGCTTGTCTATTCGTTCTTTTAACTTTGTTATTTGTTGATGTGCATCATTATTATCATCACTTGATAAGTCAGGTAGACTGTTAACTGTATCTTCGAAAGTGTCATTTTGTGATTGGTTGATGACGGTATTTGAGTCGGATTTTGTTCGCGTACGACGCATAGTTATATTTTCGAAGAAATTCATTTTTTAAAGTCTTATTGGTATTGTGTTGACTGGCCAACCAAGCAATTTCGTTGACGTGATAATGAAGACAATTTACTAACTTACAAAAAGTCAAGATTGTCAATGAGATTCGAACCAGCGTCCAAGCAAACTGCAGTTGATACGTCTACACAAACGGCCGTTTGGCTTCTGTACTCATGTGTTGAAATTATGTATCTGTTTCTAGTGTTATAGAATTAATGAAAGTTCGTTAGGATGACTCGTAGATTGTAAAAATTCAAACTTTCGACAGATCGTTTTTTTTCACTTTTGTTTTGGTTAAATTGGGAAAAAATGTTTTGTTTCACTTACTTATGTATGTGTCCATGTATTATTATTGATCGATAATGTAATTTTAGATCACTTAAACACAGAATTAATGTAGTTTTGACAGGGTTCACTGTTCATTGCATAAGCCACTCAAACATTTTTGTTAAAGAGATTTTTTGTGAGATAACACATTCACTTATTGTTTACATTGTTTTTTCAATATTTACGATAATACACTAAGAAATAACTTTATTTAATATTTTATATTAAGATTATTAACGGAGCTCAATGTTTACTTGTTAAGTGACAGCTGACGTCTTTAAACACCGGACCTTCTCCGGACATTGACAGATAGGTACTTTACTGAAATATCTGTCAGTATCCGGTCTGTGGAGCTTGGTACAAGCAAAGAGAGGAATATACCCAGCAAGGAGTGAAATTGGGCTCTGGACAAACAAAAAGATTTAAAAGAGTTTTAAAGCGGACATTGGGAATATTTTCATACATTTGATGCGGATCATTTTAGAATTTCGCACACGAATGTTAGCTGACAAGAGGGCGTATGACAGTAGACAGACAGACTTGTTACAAAGTAGTAAAAATAATTGGATTACGATTATTTTCGTCTTGTCGCGACTATCGCTCGTTAATTTAAGACGATGACGCTGACTGGTGTGGGAAAATTAAGGGCATCATCTTCCCCTAATTTTCGCGCACCAGTATGACTGATCCCTCATGCGCTCCACTTTGACTGACCGTCAGTCATAGCAACTTCTCGTTAGTCACTGACGGTCAGTTGTTATGACTTTCTTTATCCATCACTTATCCAGTCATTTTATTGACCACTCCTTTGGCACCTAATACTTAACATTGTTTTTTTCAAGGAGAATCCTACATATTGTTACGAGCTGGATAAGGGATAAATTAAATACTACAGATTAAACTTAAATAACTTTAATTAACACAAAACACTTAATCACAAATACACTGCTGATCACTATTCACTTCTTAGATATCTCACTTCTAGTTCACTTCGATTCGCTTCGTTGTGTAGTCAAAATCAGACTGCTTGCTCCCGCAAACACGACGGCTATTTAAGTATATGACGACCGATCCTTCGAGAAAGATCTACAACCTTCTCGAACGTTCTTCACAGTCCATAGTGAAACATCATCCTTCGAGAAAGTTCCACAGCTTTCTCGAACCTTCTAGAAAGCTCCATAGTAGAACATTGTCCTTCGAGAAACTTCCACAAGTTTCTCGAACCTTCTAGACAGTTCTATACAGTTCTAATTTTCTAAACAGGTCCTTACAGAAATATTCGAGACTCGCACGTAATCTAGAATGTTCTCGTAAGGCAACCGACGTAACAATATGTATACCTAGAAAGTTGCGCAAATAGAAACAAGGTACAGACGCCAGCACATTAAACCACCCGAAACTGATAATTTTTTCCAGTCAACCTTGAACCTAACGGTTTAGCGATAAAGTTGTAAATCTTTAGAAGATTTTTGACAGATCGTATTAATTGATTTGTTGGCGTCTGTACCTACTATCCCTACCTACCAATCCACCAGGGCCAACAGTAGTCGGTGATTTCACAGAATTTTGCCAGTTCAATAATCAGCATAGCTATTCACAAACGCTTTGATTCGATTTCGATTCCGAAAGTCGTATGTCTATCTCGCTCGCTTTCGTAATGCCAAAAAAAGATAGACATACGACTTGCCGAATCGAAATAGAATCAAAACGTTTGTAAATAGCTATGCTGGGATGAAAATGTGTGTAAATCGAGTAACATTTACGACTATATAAAATAAAAATTGTTTTAAACAAATTACGTCGTTAAAGCGTAACCAATGTATTTCGTCACACACTCGCCGCGAGCGTAATTGCCTATACGTAATCATAATATTAAATTAGCTGATTCTAATAAACCAGCTGTGTCATCAGAATTTGGCTGAGGCAATTGAAATGTTGTTTTGCGTAGAATTTTTATAGGTACATACCTATTTACCTACTGTGCAAATATTATGAAGTTGGTTATGTCCGATTTATTATAGGGCCCGTACGTTTCAAATTGATAAGGTGGGTGCTTACAGAAAGAAGGCAAATAGAGAGACAAAACTGGTCTACAATCTAACTTCTAAGGCTGAGATCTGTAAACGTTACTTAGCACGTAAGTACTTTGACTTAATTTCCTTTTATTAGGTAGGTACTTTATTACATTTTCTGTCAAATCACAACGTTTTTATTTATGCCTAGTATTTTTTCACTTTTAAAACGATTTTTTCATGTCCAATTGCTTGTACAATTACGTAGTTTATACTTTTACCCGACTGTGACGAAGCCCAAAAGGAAGGTAAAAATTCGAACTGAACTCCACAATACGGCACCCAAAAACTGCCACTTTCCTTTGGTTTTAAATTTTAATGTCGGCTGCTAATGCCAACAAGGTGAACCTAACGATTGAAATTTATTTATTTAAAACTAGTGAGTGACAAACAAACATGACCCTGTTAGGGCGCCGCAAGATGACTTAAATAAAACCAATAATATTGCAGTGAGTATTAAGTATCTAATATCACGCAGATTTATTAGAAATATTAATTAAAATTTATAAAAATAATATTTTTCCAAATCGGTTCATCCTTTTAGAAGTTCAAACACCTTACTTTTGGGCTTCGGGCAAACAGAGATCATTACCTCTATGTCCAAATCTTGTGATAATGGTGGGTCGACTTCCAATTCCCAATATTTAATATACCTGCAAATATCTTAATACATCATTTTATTAGAGGTTCCAAAACTTCCAAAAAGTAATTAAGCCTTTTACTCCAAGAAGTGCCGCTGGCACCGGCGCCGTTGCTAGGCCCTCTGACTGACCCCAATAACAAAAGTACCTGCAGGGTAAATGTGAAGAAGTCTGCCATTTCCAAGATTGAGGTCATCTGCTAGTTCAACCAACTGCTACTGTTCGCATCTACTGCATAAATTACCTATCTACACGCTTTCCAAGCCAGCTGTATTCATGAACCCAAAGTGAAGGGTTACCGGTACCGGCAATCTCTTCTGGGCTTCTAGCAACTAACGAAGTTAGGGCATCTCACTAATTATTATTGTCACAGGAAGCACGTTCCATTAAACCATTTCCCGCGTTAAAGTAGCCGACGCAGCACCACATCGGATTAACTTAGCCATTGGAAAATCGATTTCAAATAGTTTAAAGTTACATTATCGGAAGCGTATTCAATGACGAAATCGATTCCAATGTGCGCTCAGTATCGAATCGTCGCGCGACGCTAAAGCGCGTCAGTCTGTGTCTCCCGTTTTGGTTTTTTGTGTGAAAAAAAAGGAAGAAAAACACCGTTTTTGAAAATGGCATGCCCTATGAGGTAAGCTTTTGTTTTGATTGTTTGACATTTTATTTAATTGAATCGGCTTTCCAATTTTTTTTTCATCTTTGGAAATATTGAGTTCACTTAGACTGTTTTTTATCAGCTTCCTATTTATTAACGTCTTGATGATATTATTACTCTATAATTATCAATTCTTCAAAAATGTCATTATTGTGATTCAGATTTCTTCCTTGATTAAAAAACAAAAAAAAAAAAATTAGGGCTATCTTATTTTTGATGCTTTGTTGTGTTCGTTTTTCAATCAACGCGAATAATATTATGGACTACCTACCCACTTCAACAATAAATTTTATTCATTATCAAAAAAAAAAACTAATTTACATTTTCATTATCTCCAAACTGTAAATAAAAGTTTATATCTTAGATCGTGTTATCAGTTACCTACTTAGGAAAGGTGAACCCCTGTGACCTACCAATAACAAAAAAATGAACTTTAAAAAAAAAATGTTGCCTAATTTAAAATTCATGAAGTCTACCCTAATATTAAAAGTGGTACGATTTCGAATCCATAAAGTTCAACAAGGTTTTTTTACTAATTACTTATTCAGTTCAAACGAGCGTTAGTCGTAAAGCTGCGGTTAAATTAAAAGTAGAACAATGGAGTCGAATAATAAAAAAAAACATTTTTTTAGCAGTAAGTTGTACCTATATTGAAATAAAAATAATTGGCCTCACGATGTACTTACGATAAAACCTACTTCATTTTTTTTAATACTTTACGTGAAAAAGTCTGAAAACTCGAAACAATACCTAATCAAGTAGTACTTAAGTACCTACTTGCTATATCGTGTTTCCTAAACAGTCTGATTATTTTGCACGTAGTTTAGTACCTACCTAATCGCTTAATTCAACAATTTTGTTGTGAGACATTATTATTACCTATAGTCTTCGGTACAAGTCCTATCAATGGTCTTTGTACCTAGTTACAGTAGACTGTCATTTAAATCAAAACCAGTAAAAGCTGTTCTATTATTCTACCCTGGATGCTTGATGCGTGAACGATTTCTGCATCGTTTTAATAATTATTCGTAGATAACTCATGAATGATGTAACCAAAATTTTGTAACAACGTTTTGATTTTAATTAAAGTAAAGAGCGTCCTTGAAGTTTCTTGTCCGAACTTCTCCATAAAGATCTACGCTTTGGAATGGACTACTACGTCCTTAATTTCATCGTTATTTTGCCTTGTGACTGGGACCGTAACTTTTATCTTTTTGTTTCTGGTAAGTAATCTAAAAGTGCCTGTAACTGGATCCTTTGAGTTTCAGGCCAGCTCAAGGCCAAAAGGCCCAAGGCTAAATGTTACCAACTATGTCATGTATCTAAGTATCATAAGTTAAGCAAAGCATGTTCAAAATAATAACTATTTTAAATTTTACTAACATAACTATGTTCTATAGTAAGTATCTACCTACCTACTAACATAATATGAATTTGTATCAATGTGTGCCTGGTCTGAATTAAATATTACTAATTTCAAAAAGCAAGTGAAGACCTTAATACCATTAATACTAAGTTGATCCTGTTTTATAAGGTTATAAAAACAGGATCAACTT
The DNA here is from genome assembly GCA_947578425.1 of Eugnorisma glareosa. Taxonomy (NCBI): domain Eukaryota; kingdom Metazoa; phylum Arthropoda; class Insecta; order Lepidoptera; family Noctuidae; genus Eugnorisma; species Eugnorisma glareosa. The sequence goes on along the minus strand of OX387960.1, from coordinate 6,857,566 downwards.
AGTATCAAGTAGGTACCTTTCGTGCCATTGTATATTAATAATAATATTCTAGATTTATCTAAGTAATAGACCCATTTGACGACCCGAATGGCGCAGCGGTTGTGAGGCTGCCTTACGTTCTTAGGGTCCCGGGTTCGAATCCCGGTAGGGGCAAATGTTTGTGTGATGAGCATGGACATTTGTTTCCGAGTCATGGATGTTTATATGTATAATAAGTATGTATTTACAAACAAAAAAGTATCTATGTAGTAGTATCAACTATCTGGTGTCCACGACACAAGCCTCGTTGCTTAGTGTGGCACCTAGATGGCGCTGTGTGTAATGTCCAGCGATATTTATTTATTTTAATATAAATTAGTAATATTTTTGTTTATATTAACCCTGTATAAGTAGGCAATTCATAAACTACTGCTTAGCAAAATCTGAGACACGTAATAAATTATGAGGTCGTGATGATATCAGAAAAATAATTGTTAGGAACTTTTGTCATTTTTGTCACTTCACTAATTTCTGGATTTACATACTTACTTCTTTAAAAATAATCATAAAATCTTGATACAATTTGTTTCTGAAAGTAAAAGACCCTCCACACCACAAAAAACCTTTCACTATTGCAAATAATTACAAATTTACACGTAGGTAGGTAGGTATACCTACTGTCTACAATGACTATCCGTTTTACAGCTTTAGGGTCCAATATCTGGGATACCTAACTCATGAAATAAATAAGTTTTGTTATTGGACGAATTCTGAACTATGAAAAAAACGGGGGGCTTAAAATGCAAGCTTTATCAGAGTCATACTATGAATCACGTTAAAAATGTAAAATTCTTAAAATGGTATTTATGGTTATGACCACAAAGTCCATTTTAAGAGATTTAAATGTTTAACGTGATTCGTATTATGATTCTGATAAAGCAGCCATTTTAGGTACCCCGGTGTTCCATACAAAAGTGTAATAGGCGTCAACACGATCAAAATGTATGGAACAGCTGATTTTTTACCAAAATCTAGATTTAATTTTGTCTCTAATAGTGTAAACTATTAGAGACAAAATTAAGATATGACATAACTAAGTACCTAACTTATTTTGTAATTTGTTGTGTTTATAATTTAGTTATTTTTAGTTAGACCATCTTTAGGATCTTTGTTGTAGACTTAATTTGCCGCAAAATGATTCCTAATCTACGAGGAACCATTTAACAAAACAGATTATATTTCAGTTTTTTTTTTTTTTAATTAACATACAGCTGGTGCAGGTGTTGTGATTCTTATTAAAACTGACGTTATTGATTAAATAATAGATATTTTACAATGAGAAACAATTCACTGTCGTTTTTCACTAGGTAAGACAAGAGGACATAAATGAAAGCCTGAATCAAAACCGGTTTTTGCAAAAAAAATACGGACTTCCAAAAAAAAACAGTAAAAAGTCGAAAATTACTTACGGAAGTCGGTGACTTTTGTTTGTTTCATTGACTTTTTTTTTCACTATAACAAGGCGACATAATAAATGCCTGAATTAGTAGTAAAACGAATAATGTAATAATATACGTAGTTACGTATTTCATGTTGCCGACAACGATAAATAATCGTAGGTTTAATAACATCTTTCGTGATATGCCCGAAGCCATGGCAAAAAGAGACAGTGGCCGGCGCTGTTTGTCGAAGAACCGATAGCCATTGGATAGTCCTTGATTTGGGGGTCCCAAATCACAAGACAAGCTTGATGGTTCAACGATCACTGTTCTGCCTAGGCCTCTAGTTGTAGATAAATACATATAATTATTTTCTTTCAACTACATAGTAATGTTATCATTAATCACTACAAAACCGATCACAAAGGACGTCTTTTTTGCTTAGAACCAAAACAGTGCAGAAATGTTATATGAAATCTCATTGTTGCACAGTTCTTCATTAATGCAATGTTTTTTATTTTTTATTTAGATATTAATTTACCACATAGATTTACTGTCTCCAATTAAGTTTACTAAAAAATGTATGCATTTGATCAAAAATATTCTGGCTGAAAATAAAAATCGTCTAAATAAAATCGACGTGGTGAAAAAAAAAAATACTCTTTGATACTTCGTATTTAGCAAGAAAAGTTTAAAAAAATGGAAATAGACAGAGATATCGATATGAATTCAACTCCAGAAAGTATAAAAACAGCTGCAAATGAAATTGTTAATAATCTTTAGCCACAAAAGTCGCGAGATACTTTGTTTTCATTAACTTGAGTTTTTATTTTGAGTAGGTATATTTTATCACGGTAGCTAGATTGGTAGTTGAAAGAAAAGTAGATTACGCAACTTGCTCTCGCGTGCGCCAATATAATACTCGTGCATTATAACTCATTTTTGCGCTCGATGCAACAATCTACTATTATTTTGTGCACCATACGTGTGTATGGTGTACAAATTGTACAATTGACTTATAAGAAAACATTTCACACAGGATGACACAATGGGCGGTCTTATCGTTAAAAGCAATATTTTCAAAAACAAACTTTGGATGGACTTGGTTGCAGCGCAATCTGCGCAAATATGAAAAGGCCCTACCCTATGTCCAGCAGGGGACTTAATGGTGATAGGATTAGACGGTATACCTAGTGTAAACCGTGTCAATATTAACCAAGGCAAACATTTACTATTTTGCGATAAGAGAACGCCATTATGCAATTTAAGTCATAGGCAATATTTTAATCTAAGGCTCTACTCACGAGGACACGAGGACACGGTGGAGCACACTGTGCAGGTCTGCTCCGCTTGGGCGGAGCAACGCCGTGTCCTCGTAGCGGCGATCGGCGGCGGCGACCTCTCGCGTCCGGCCCTGGTTCAATCCATGGTCCGGAGCGAGACGGAATGGGACGCCGTCACCTCCTTCTGCGAAGCAGTCATGCTAGCGAAGGAGGTGGCGGGACGTGAGAGGGAGAGAACCTCACGTCCCAGCCGCCGCGGGAGACGCACCGGGCGTCGGGGGCCACGTGGTGGCTCCCGGCCACCGTAGACGCGGGCCTGTGGACGGTGAGCTATGGGCTAGCTCGCCGTCCGTCCGTCTTATGACGACAGGCCGTGTCGACGGCGCGTTCGTGTTCCACGCGCGCCTCAAAGAGAGTCAGCAAACAGGAAGGGGTCCGTAAGGGCCGACGCCTGCCAGGGTTGCGGGACTGTTCGAAAGAGATACCGCGGCCCTGGAACACAAAGGGCAAAGGAAGGAACATGGATGGGTTTTAGTCAGTACAAGTCTGACACTCCCTCCTGCTCAGCCCAGAGCGGGAGGGGTCATTTGATGATTTCCCATCGATAAAAAAAAAAAAAAAAAAAAAAAAAAAAAAGGCTCTACTCACGAGCGCCGGCCGGCCGCAAACTATTTATTATTATTATTTGATGTTTGTTTACTTTTCGTTACGCGTTGTACTGCGCTTTAAAATTTTGATACTTCAAGACTTATTGGGGTTTATGAAGTATTTTTTTTTATTACTTTTAGTGTTTATTTGCAACAATAAGCCTTTGCAATGTGATTACCACATTTATAAAGTTTTCCATACTTGCATTAATAATATTTTTGATTTGCTAATTATTAGCCCTAATGCAAACAGTATCGTGAGTAGAGCCTTAGATTAAAATATTGCCTATGACTTAAATTGCACCCTGTATAACGACACGTAAAAGATGTGGTAAATTATAGTGTTACACCGGAAGCATATTGATATTTTCTTGGAAGCTGTGGCACATTGAAATAAATTAGTATAAATAATATGCTGTTACTATCAAAGACAACAAGTTATTTGTTTTTTTTTGAGTCTTTTTAATTAGTTATGCCTTACTTGCTTTAACTCTTTAACTGTCCCAGCGTCCACTGCTGGACGAAGGTCACCAAAGAAGGAATTAGCCTATGGGGGGCCCCATAGGCTAATTCATATTGCCATCATTCTTTCTTCTTTTTCGTGTGGTTAATGCCGCCCTTGGGCCTATGTCTTGGCTTTAAATGCCGTCGAGAAATATCTCTCAGGCATGCTCGTTTGTTTTCCTCACGATGTTTACCTACACCGAAGCAAGTGAAAAATATATATTAAGCACATGAATTCGAAAAACCAGAGGTGAACTCGAGACCTATGACTTGGCGGTCGGAAGGTCACGTCACAAGGCCATAATTTTGGCATCGATTGGTAATAAACAAACGTGCATTTAGGGTTTAATAATTTTTACTCGACTTCCATGGCTTTTCCGTTTCCAGTCTCATTTCAAACGGGCCCTGCAGTCTCGACATAAATAGCGATCGTAAAACAACCGAATTCTTTTGGAAGCCAACAGAAGCGCGGCGGGTCGCGTCCGGCTCGTGTCTAGCTTAAATCCGCATCGTTATGGCTTTATTTCAATGACTTCGTGCTAAAGATCAATGCCCCATATCAGTCTTATAATCTTTTTTGACTGGACTTCGCAAGTTCGCTTAATAATCAAAAGAAAGCTTTTGAGTCTCGCTTGTAACCAGAATTTATAAGTTTACGGAGTGTGGGGCCACTAAACCGGCGTTCGACATGTGTTACATATTTCGGTAACCGATGAACAGGTATTTCAAGTTCGACTCTCAGAGAATGCTAATTATCTGTCCGTCAAACATCAAGAGCGGGATACCGGTTGAGTGAGACATACTCTTGCCATTGTGTAAAATAACTAGATAGTACGTACAGACGCCAGCATATCAAGCTACTCGAAACTGCCAAATTTTCCCAATCAACCTTGAACCTAATAGTTTAGCGATAAAGTTGAAAATCTATTAGAGAAATTTGACAGATTATAGTAGCTTGATGTGCTGGCGTCTGTACATACTCGTTTTATTGAGACATATTTCTGCCATTGTGTACACATAAGTTAGTAGTACTTAATTATAGTACCTAGTCTTCCTTGTATCACAAGAAAAAAGTGAACTTAAGGCGATCTTATCTATCATTGATTACTTCATTTGTATGGAATAGTTTGTTAGTTACGATTCCAATTTTTGACAACAAACAGTGCTAAGTTAAATTCCAATTTGCAGCAGAATGCATTACCGCCCGCAAAGATATGCTTAAATTTTTGTATGCCGAAAGTGTGGTAATAATCAAGCATCGTAGTACAACCCAAACCAACACCTGTACTCCAACCTCCACGGATTATCCTCAAGAGAGGTTGGCTTGAAAAAAAAAATGAAAAAATTTATAAAAGTATAAAAATGACGAGTTTAATCTTTGCAATAATTACTTTGTTTTCGATATTTTTGGACCGATTGCTATTAATATGTGCCAAAACATCAATAAAAGAGAATAATATTTAGTGTTCAACTGGTTTTACCACTTTTTATGAGTAGACGAGATGTCTGTCCAGCTGTTTTCCGACCTGAATTAATTATTAATCTTCTGATCTACCTAGACAGAAATCTAGACATATTAATGAGCAAAAGATCTAGACCTCGGAGTGAAAAAAGAGCTTAGAGTCTAGAGATAATCATATTTTTATGTTCGAACTAGCTGTTGCTCGCGACCTTCGTTCGCGTGAAACTATTACCCATTATTAAAAAAAAAAAATACTTCTTTTTATGAATCGAACTTTGTTACCAATTTCAAAGGTTTAATTTATTTGCACGGAACCCTAATTCTTATTCTAAAATAAAATTAGCCACCACCGCCAAGTTACTCCTATATCATCAGCTATCTGCCAGTAAAAGTCCCGTCCAAATCAGTCCAGCCGTTTCAGAGATTAGCCGTTTCAATCGGAAATTGTTAACGATTTCAAGGGTTTTAATTTTTTTGCATGGAACCCTAAATATTTGTCTCCCCAAAATATTATAGTAGCTTATGTTAGACCTTATAACATTAGCTATCTGCCAGTAAAAGTCCTGTCAAAATCGGTACAGTCATTTCGGAGATTAGCTGGTACAAACAGACAGACAGACAGTCAAACCAACAGACAGACAAAGATTGAAAAAAAAATTGTTTTTGTTATAAGTAGGGACTTACCGTATATATATATATATATTGTATATACTACTTTCATATACATTCAGTAAAAAGCTGTTATTTTGATATTACAAACAGACATTTCAATTTTATTTATTTGTATAGACAAAATTTCAATACCTACTCGACCCAAATGTATGGGACAGCTGATTATTTTTTTACCATATCGATGGTGGTCCCATAGAGAAAGTTGTTCAGTTTGATGGTCCGTACCACAGTATTCCATATGATTATACCCTTTCAGTTACACTCTGTATAGGTATAACTCGACATAAAACTTCAATGGACCATTATGTTGTATTAAGACAATCCCCCAAAACGCCTGCTCTTCGCTATTTCTTAGTGTTTTAGCCGCAAAGAAGAAGTGATAGAAGAACTCCCCAGCAACTCATACCATCTATCTGATAGGTTAGAAGAATATAAAAAGAATATGACAACTACCCCATGGTTTTAATCCCTTATACAACAATTCCATCTTCGTTCCCAGGTCTATGATGGACGAGAGCATGGCTCAGGAAGGCGACACCCTGGGCAACGAGGCCGGCATGCTGTATGGAGAATATCTGATGCTGGACAAGCTGCTATCAGCACAGAGGATGCTCAGCGCCGAGTCTTCCAAACCAGTGCACGATGAGCATTTGTTTATTGTCACTCATCAAGGTTAGAGAAATTATATCGGTGAAAAAAAGAGCGTCGAGAAATTATATTATGGACATCAGTGGAGGGGGGAATCTTCGTGGGGAAACCTGGACTTATACTTATCCTAACGAACCGCCGAGAAATTTCTGACTGTGTTTTATTGTTTAAGGTTTTCAATTTAGCGTTAATAGCTCCGATATTCTATCCAAATTTTACTTCAACGTCCCTGGAAGGTCGAAGCGATGGTACCCACCGCTACGTGTTCCATTTACTTCCACTAATTACAGGCAGAATTCGTTTGTTGTGCGTGCAAGCAAAAACATTAATAAAGTATGTAAACGGCACGATTTCGATCCCTTCTCGACAAGTGTGTCCACGGCCAGAAGGTGCCTGAGCCTTAGCTTTTTTAGTTTAGTTGATAAATATTTTGTAGGTATGTGTGATGTAAGGACTAGTGCCTATACTATATTAGATAATGTGAGTTTCTACTTTAAGAGCGGCCAACCCGTCCTACTTTTCATACAAACGCTCGTACGTGATTATGCTCTTGTTACAAATCTATCTTTGACATTTTTGAACTAATAGGTATTTTATGCACTATATCTAAGTTTCTATGGGAGCAAAAAATAATAAAAAAGTAGTAACAAATTCAGTATAAGCCTCCAAAAATTGCTGTTTTGCCAAATTTTACCTGAATTTTGGCCGTTCATAATGTACTCAAAAACTAAAAGTAAAGAAAACATCATGATAGAAACCTTGCACATGTAATGGAGATTCTTAATGAAAAATATTTATTTCACACACTTGTAAGACTTATTCAAAAACACGTATTTCCTGGAACGAGTTTAAGAAATTTTCGAACACTATTTTTCGTTCAATGTCATCGCGTTAGGCGGTATGAGGTGCACGGGAGACGAGATGTGCGGGTTTGGGCCGGGGTAAGACGGGGGAATTGAAAGAAAATTACCACTGTGGCTCTGGATGAAACAACAAGCTTTTCGACCATGCTCGCGTTGACGATGACGATAGACGGACCAGGAAGGGCCCTACACATGGTTTGATGACGACAAAAATCCCCACAAACTTCGGTGCCATAACGTCACAAAACGTACACAAGCTGTCCCCCAAAAAGTAAGAGATATCAAACACGTTTTTCTATAGTGTGAGTTGTGACCCAAAAAACAAAACTTTTATCTAAAATATGGCTACGCAGTCTGCAAACGACGTTATCTTTAGGAAGGCGCCGGATGTAACCTCTTACACTTGAACCGACAGTATTTAATCAATTATTTATCAACTTCTTCAAACAAATACCGCATTAGAGATAATTTTGATGGAATTGGAAAACAAGAGGACCCAGAAAAACGCGGTAAAAAAAAAAAAAATTGGCGTCAACTATGTAGTTATGTATGGGGACACCCTTTAATTTTCAACTTTTTTTATTTTTTGGAATTTTTCCTTTATTTGTGCTATAAGGCCTTGCTTTTTGCCAAATTTCATGATTCTAGGTCAAAGGGAAATACCATAAAGGTTTTGATTCCCTGGTGATCGCATAATATGTGACATAAACGGTCATATCTTTTGATCGCGTTGACTTACAAGTTTGATTTTTTCATTGAAGGGCAGCAGACCTGAGTTTTTGGTATTAATTTCAGCTTGATACCGCAATGCATTCCTGAGAAAAAGGGTCTTATCAGACAGACAGACGGACAACAAAGTGATCCTATAAGGGTTCAGTTTGGCGATTGAGTTACGGAACCCTAAAAAATAACAAATATAAGGTTAAGCGGTCACCATAACAAAAAACTGTATCTAATAGTTAATCTAGTTTTACATGGAGCAAAATCCTATCTGACCTGCACCACCCAGTTAGTGCTGGGTAATATGAATTCTCTAGGTGATATTGATGATGGAGCAGTAAAAAATTAATTGGAGCTGTAATTATTATTATACAGCCAATCCATTGAAAGTCGATATGTAGCAATACAAACGCTTTAAAAGTCATTGCCAATTGTCTAGTCCCTCAAGTTTTTCATATCCATCTGCTCGAGCCCAAATGATAATCTTAACTGAATGTCAATCTGGAAGGTTATAATTATTCTGTTTTTTTTTTTTGTTTTTTGTTTTTTTTCTTCAACGAAACTGTTTTCTTCGGCTAGTATCTCCGTCCATTCGTTCTAATATCTTGGCCCATGTGCAAGTATATAATAGATAGCTGCTCGGTAGGTACGTACACCACTGTAGAGTGTATGTGTGTATTGGTGGTTTTGGGAACTCTTCACAATAAACACAGCTCTAACAATTATTAAAGTTTATTACAATAAAATAAAATACAAGTTAAACTGATTCGCGGCGCGATCCGCGCGATTATCAATAAATTGATGCAGACCGATACGTTGGTAAGCGTGGACTGGCGAGGGCGACCGAGGGGCGAATCTCCCGCGCGGGAAGGAGGCGGCGTCGCGTCGAGCCGCTAGCCGCACGGCTCGGGAAACTTCGGCAATCTTCGGAGCAGCCGAACTGTAGGTAGTGTAGGTAGCTAGAGCTACAGCCTACACGTACACGGTACATAGTCATTGACGTCAAGTTAGGAATCGAATAACAAAACATGAATTAAACTATGTCGAACAAACGTTTCGCTGCTACATAGCTCTACTTCCTCGTACTCTGCATAAATAAAGGCTAGACAAAAAGGGGAAAAGCCCATGGCTTAATAATAACACCCGCATGGATCTTGCCTAAGTTGGTCCGTGATGGATAGGTGACCACCCATTAGGTATACAGGGTGTAACAAGACCCTTCACGAAGCCTTCAACCAAGCATTCTGTACATCAAACTAGGTAACTTTACACAAAAATATTTGCTGGGAAACGACTTTTTTTTTGCGGTGAAAAATCAGGTTTTACGCTAGGACTCAATGTAACACTCTCAAAACATTGAGGTGATGGATGGATTGAACAGTACGGGCGTCATGGAGGTGTTTACAGTAAAAATCTTACATTCAAATATGTATTTAAAAAAAAAACTTGTGTAAAATTTAGAACTTTGACCCCCAATATCTCTGTAACTAGAAGGTTCCCAGGTATGGTCTAGAACAAAAAAAAAATATGGTAATGACGGGGAGAACAGGTACCTTTCGGCTTCGTTAAGGATCTTGTTAAACCCCGCTCATGTACCTTTCGGCTTCGTTAAGGATCTTGTTACACCCCGCTCCATGTTAAATACTGGTATTCACCTGCATCCGGTAAGACTGGAAGCTGACCCCAATAAAGTTGAGAAAAGGCTGGGCTGATGATGATGAGGCCCAATAGTAAAAGAATCATCGTCATCTTTCAGCTCAAAATCACGCACTGCTGTTTAGAGTTCTCTTTTTCCTGCCGTTCTCCTCAAAAATTCCTCACAAATTTTCGTCATATCATGATTAGACTATGAACATCGTTACTCCTTTGTTTCCAGCATACGAGCTATGGTTCAAGCAGATAATCTTCGAGGTGGACTCGGTGCGGGCACTCCTCGACGTGGAAGGTCTAGATGAGAGCCACACCATGGAAATACTGAAGAGGCTCAACAGAATCGTGCTTATATTGAAGGTAGGAACGTTTTTGTTACTTACTTTCTTGGCAATTGACATGTCACATGACATGACATTGACATGTCACACATCAAGCTACTACAATCCATCAAATTGCTTTATTACATTTTGAACTTTATCGCTAAAGCATTGGTTTCGAGATTGATTGAGAAAATTTGACAGTTTCAGGTAGCTTTATGCTTTTTTTTTTCTTAATAAAAGGAGATCACCCAGCCTCCATACATTTTTGGGCTATTTTCAAAAGTACCGGCCAACGAAAATAAACATATTATTTAGATAGAACATAACATAATAAACACTTTTTATTATTACACCTAAGTCGTAAGTAAGTCAATTCACCGAGAAGTTATTCAACCTCAAAATTTTTTTTGCCGGTTCTTTAAATTAAACACAATAATTAAATAGAGCTTCTGGATATAAACATTTTTTGTTATACCATCCAAGTTCTATACCCAAGTTATAAGTAAATAATAAAGATTAAAAAACCTACATATAAATAGTAATTGGACGGTGAATTATGGGCTAGCTCGCCGTCCGTCCATCTTATGACGACAGGCAACATGGAAGGGTTTTAGTCAGACACCTTCCGCTCCGCCCCAAGTGGGAGGGATTTGAGGATTTCCAATCCGAAAAAAAAAGTATAAATACTCGTAGTAATATAATAAATGCAAAAGATCCATTTTGTCTGCGGAATAGAACCTACAGAACTTGGTATCTAATTGCTATGATTTTATTTCTTGCAACAATGTACGCCCATAGAGAACGCCGTTTTTTTTTAATAGTGCAGGCAACGATCCTGCCGCATGAAGCCAAAATCACTATGATTTTAATAATTTTCTTACGCCCAAATGAATTTTATTCTCTACAATTTATTAATCAATGAACTATTTATATCATATTTATTTTTGTTTATCAACCCTATTTTTAAACGCAATGAGTTGAACAATACATAATTGCCGGACATGACATTGGCTAAATGCACAAATCGTGAAGAAAGAAGAAAAAAAAATTGCTCAACCTGGGTGATCTCAGATATAGATTTGAGGTTGAATAACTTCTTGGTGAATTGACTTACGAGTTAGGTATGGTAATAAAAAGTGTTTATTATGTTATGCTCTATCTAAATAATAAGTTTATTTTTATTGGCTGGTACTTTTGGAAATAGCCCAATCTGGGTGATCTCAGATATTTTGAGGTTGAATAACTTCTCGGTGAATGGACTTACGACTTAGGTGTAATAGTAAAGTGTTTATTATGTTATGCTCTATCTAAAAAATAAGTTTATTTTTGATGGCTGGCACTTTTGAAAATAGCCCAATTTGGGTGATCTCCTTTGGTGTCGTTGGTAAAGACGACGACGATTTTGAGGTTGAATAACTTCTCGGTGAATGAACTTACGACTTAGGTGTAGTTATACAAAGTGTTTGTTAAGTTATGCTTTATCTAAAAAATAAGTTTATTTTTGTTGGCTTTTGAAAATACACTTTTGGAAATAGCCCAATCTGGGTGATCTCCTTTGGTGTCGTTGGTAAAGACGACGACAAAAAAATGACTTCGTATTTATGATCCAACGTTAATTCTGGCTAAGTATTTTGTGGGAGTTAAGACTTTATAATGAAAGGCACAGATAAAGAAACGACAGTGAAGAAATCTACGTACACGAATTATCACAAAACATACAATATTGAATCTCCGGGCCACAAGTTTGCATTCGGGAAACACCCGTCAGAAAAACCCAGTAGGCATAGCGCCACATCCTACTGACAACTTGGCATACCTATCTGTATACTAAATGGCTGGTTTCAATTGAATGGTGCCTACGGTGAAAACAATTCTAGGTTAATATTAGAATGATTAGACCTTATTAAATCGTCAGATTCGCTCTGGCGTGTCAATAATGATCATATTCTTTTGCGTTGACTATGGATAAATGAATATTGTCTCGCTTAACAATATTGAAATTGTTTCTATCGTACCATTATCACTGCCAATCATTTGAATTCCTCATTATCATTACTTGCAACTGCTAAATTATATATTTTAGTCATAGTTTACTTTTATGCACTAATTATACAATGTGTAACAGAATAAACGCACAACCTCTTAAGGGGTCGTTGTACTCATCATTATGAACAACTTTCACTATGGGACCAACACTGAAATCGCGGAAAAAAAATCGACTGCCCCATACATTTCTGTGCGCATAATTCGACAAAATGTACTGAACAGCTGTTATTTTTTTCGCAATTTCGAGGTTACTCCCATAGTGAAAGTTGTTCATAATGATGAATACAATGACCCCTTAAGAGGTTGTGCGTTTATTCTGTTACACATTGTATAATTGGTACACTTTTTATAATTCTTTTTTTTTTAAATGAATTATTCTATTCTATTATTCGTACCCGTGGTTTTTCTGAGCTCACTCTTCCCAATTTGAATACTTTCATAGGTACGTACTAAGTACAGTTAGAGCACATCTAAGCATTTAAATCCTTGACCATCTTAATACTGTGTTTCCTGAAGAGACAGCCAGTCATCCTTATTCGGGGAAAAATCTGTAATATTACACGTCACAGCAACATGTTTATGTTACTATACAATTACGCATAAGAGTGCTGCGATAGTGAGGAACCCTGACTTCTGACCTGTATCGACATCTACACGTAATTTTTATCGATAATCTGGCTGGAACTGGTGACGCGCTGTTATTGCTGAATTCTTCTCTTGTATTTGCACGAAGTGTAGCTATCATCTTCACCATTGGTAGCTTTTGCCCTCCCTTTTATGCTATGCTCCCCTAGTCTGCGTGAGTCAGAAATATTTCATACACTTATCCATTTATCTGGTGGCATACCATGAAAGAGATGGCGCTATTCGACCCATATAGCTCTGACTCTTTCCAACACTGGAATTACTCTTTCTTTAAGACGTCATAGTAACTAACCCCTTGGTTGTTGGTATGCCAACAACCAAGGGGTGACCATTCAGTGAGGGCTCTACTGGCACCTGCCATCACCACGTCGTTCCAAGTATCCCGCTCCCCTCCATTTTAAAGCCAAGTTATCTGTGGCAATAGCTTATGTGGTAAGAACTAATCTATGAGCAAGGTGGTAGCTCAGATGGCTCTGTGTCCTTATGAACGTGTTAGAACCCAGAAAGGTACTTATACTTGCTTTTTGTTATCTGTTTCATCGCCACTGCTCTCATAAGTTGATGGAAAGCATCGTGAGGAAACCGACATGTCCAACCAAACATTGAATGACTACTGATGAAGGTGCTCATAGAAAGGCCTGTGTTCCACAGTATGAACATCATAAGCTGATTATGTAATGTGGTTGACAGTGGTGGTAACAGACACACACTTAAATGTAGCCTCATCATCAGCATGACAAAGACAACCAGCACCAACGGCTTAACGTGCTTTCCGAGGCACACAGGAAACTCGGTATACAGGGTGAATTTTTGAAGTGGCTCGAGACTCCTTTGAGCATTTTCGCTATTCCTCATAGTTTTGGATTTGGCCATCCACGCCCCCTTGGAAAATTTGCCCCGTTTGGGCAGGGAAGTTATATTAAAATCTTTAAAATACAGCTCTTTAGATTTATTTTTAAGCCATTTAAAACTATTCAGTAGCTTCGATACGAAATTACTCTTGACCAACAAATACCTAGAAAATTATCCTAAGATCGCGTGATATCGAAACCCATGCATAAAACATTTTCGATCATAATCTCGGCCTATTTTAAACTTTAATTAAAACAGTTTTAAATACTTATTTGATAAGCAATACTTATCACCGCTTTATCGTTAGTTTTTCTCAGACATCTCTGAGCGTAACGAAACGATTGTTTTAGTAATTCAAACTGACGATTAATCGTGTCGAATTCGATTAAAACCTGACATAATGAAAGGGAGCAAAACTGCATCAAGTGGGCAGATATACCTTATGCCAATTTGTTTCTACTTCTTCGTGTCGCTGGCACGACATTTCGCTACATCCACGGCGTCTGTGGCATCGCAGAGCTATCTTTGGCTGCAGCAGGCAGAATAGAAGGTGGAGCATAGTTTGCGACACATCTCCACACCCTCACCTCGGTGCTTTTACGCCAAGGTAGCCCCACTTAACTAGGATTCGATAAAGGGGACACTTCTACGAAGCGTCTAAAGGTTTTGGATGTGGAACTGCATCACAGACTTATGCCGCACAACCTCCTTTGTGCTCCAAAACCTGCAGTCGAGCTCTGCACTGCCACTGACGATGCCGAGGCTTTGGCGAAGTATTGGACCAATGGAGAAAGCAACTGTAAATCTAATGGCGCTAGCATAGCTTGCTACCAAGCAACGTCATTGGTTGAACATCTGTCAATGTCATTTTATAGTTCAAAATAGCTTGTCCTCATTGGTCAGATTGGGACTAAGCTATGGACACGCTAAATAAGCGCAATAAGCTTTGACCAGCCTTCCCCATTGTAGCATTAACATGAAGACTGTAAATATAAACAAAATAGTGCAAAAAAACAAATAAGATCGATATTATAATATTTCAAAAACTCGTTGGATAACAACTTAATAATAGCAGGTGTTCTGTTAGGTCGTGTGCAGACTTGAGTCAAGATCGGAAATGTCTTTTACGACTATAGCTTTATGAAAACAAGGGCACGAAAAACAAAATTGTTGTATAGTCAAAGATAAATGCCGAAGACTGAACAAATAAAAACTTATTTAAACCGACTTCCAAAACTGTACTTTCAGAAGTCGGTGACTTTTGTCTGTTTCATTGCCTTTTTTACCACCGACTTCCGAAAGTAACATTATTTTAGACTTTTTTTTTGTCTTTTTTTGAAAGTCTGCTTATTTTTTAACCGACTTCAAAAATGTATGTAGGTATGTTACCTGATTTCTCCCCCATTTAAATTGTGGACCGATTCTCAAAATTCTTTTTTTATTTGAAAGATTATACTTCTGAGGTGGTCCCATTTTAAATTTAGTGAAGATCTGATGCTGATCTTCGGAGATATACTATGGAACTCTTCAAAAATAGACGGCAAAAATGTCGTGATTGCTGCAATCGCTGGGATGTTTCTTGTTTAAACAACATCATGCATGACGTAACATCACGCCTGTATGCTCTGAGAGGGTACGCAGATGTGTACAATACAACCAGATTTCCACTTATTGAGGATAAGCCCATTACCATCATCATTTTCCCAACTATTTTGTGGTCGGCTTCCAGTCTTATCGAATGCCAGTATTTTATACACAACACAATAGTCACGACATAAATGTTAGTAAAAAATAATTTCTAAAGCTATTGAGACATTTTCATTTGCGTATGGTCATCATCATCTCATGACGCTGAGCTGATGAAGGAAGGTACAACTCTTTAACGGTTAGGAGTTAGGTGATTTCTTGTTCTAGAATACTGTATAGATAACATAACGCGACTCGTCGTATCGATAGTTGATTTCTCTAGAGACAACAGAGTGAGTGCTAGAAACTAGAAGTATTAATCATTTTAACCGACTTTAAGAAAATACCTGTTGTTGTCACTTAGACGCGTATTTGATAATGTAAAATAAAACCATGGCGACATGGGAACAACTAAAAATGGAAAAATAGAAACATTTTGCAAAAAATAAAACCGACTTCATAAAAACACAATTAAAAAAACAAAAAGAAAAACAAAAATAACAAACCAAAACACAAAAAAGTGAAAAATAACTTTAGCTTCAGAAGCCGGCGACACAAACACCAAATCAATCAAACAAAAGTCAAAGGTCACCGACTTCGAAGCTTGACCTTTGTTTGATTGATTTGGTGTTTTTGTCACCGGCTTCTGAAGCTAAAGTTATTTTTCACTATTTAGTGTTTTGGTTTGTTATTTTTGTTTTTTTAATTGTGTTTTTTTGAAGTAAGTTTTATTTTTTGCAAAAAAGTTACGCTGCACTGTTGCCAAAGTGGAGTATATCTGAGTACTCACTGAAGAATAGTTTTTGACACTAGACAAAAGTATGGTGTGAATAAATTGTCTTAACCTATGGTAGACAAAAGCCTTGTACGAGTATTATGTCTAGTGACCTGGCGCTAGTATGCACTCTGTCATAGTATCTTGTGCTGTCTACCTACCAGTATCAGTGATATTCACCCACTTTCTTAGGAATAGTCTTGTCTATGGATAAGTAATAATAACACGCTATTACGTGTGCTCACATAACTATTTCGTATGATGTAACAATTATCATGTGATCCGTATGTATTATAATTCATAATATTATTGCTGTTGTGAATCAAAACAAATTGCTTGATAATTATTTTCTTATTATCGAAACTGTCTATGTTGTATGCTTATTACTTCTCTAGGGTTTGATTGACTCGTTGGTCTTCTGGAAGCGCGACTCCAGATCATGAGGTCCTGGGTTCGATTCCCGGGTCAGGCTGCAAGTTGAAGTTGGGTTTTTCCATTAGGAATTTCTCAGTAGCAGCTACGGAGTCTGGATTTGTGCCCGGTAGATGGCAATAGGCTCGTCCCCTATTACATGGGACGTAAAAACATAACTGGCGAAATGTGGGTGTTCTATTAGGTACACATCTGCCTTACCCTTCGAGGATTACAGGCGTGATGGTATGGTAGGATATCTGGGTTTTGTTAGCCGTTTTCAATTGCATAGATTGCCGATTAAACCGGTACGGACAAATTATGGAGACGGCTCCAAACACCGACCACTGACAAATAATTGTAGTTAGGTACTGAAGTATCTTGTCAAAATGGCCGCAACCGGTCAGCAATGTCCGCTCCTAATTCCGTTCGTTAGACCAGCTTGATAGGGCCTTTAGTAGGTAGACCGTAATTGTCTGCACACCAACTATTCATACTATCATTATCAGCCTAGACTTTTCCCAACTGAGTTGGGTATTTTACATGCAGCGACTGCCTATCTGACCCCCACAACCCAGTTAGTACTGGGTAACGATACCCCTTAGTGAGACTAGTTGTCAGACTTTCGGGTCACTGATTACCTGTAACGTCTGTCAATGATCTACAAATGACAGCCGGGACCAGCTTAACGTGATTTCCGAGGCACGGAGGAAACTCTGTATGTAATGGGTGTTCACCCAGCCATGGGCCAACCTAGGCAAGCGAGCCTTAACCTATCGATCGACCCGAGTGGCTGATATTATTACCACAGACTATTCTTAATCTTAAGTCTTTAATTCGTCTCAAGTCATCCAACTGGAATGATGATTTTCTAGATTCAATATTATCTGATTTCGTGCTTATCATTATTCAAATCGTCATGCTCAGCGTTCTAGAATCTTTGATTACCGCACTAGGGCGTATAACAGTCTCTCACACGTTGCGGTTATTAAATCATCGTCCGATGGATCGGATATCAACTTTCTCTGACACTTTCACACCATTCATACGACGCCACGTTATCAATATTATATCGTTATATCGTGGATATTAAAACAGACTTAGGTAATAACTTGTAAATCGAGCAACGTAGGTACTGTACTACAGATTGGGTGATGAGACACTTGACGAAGCCGAAAGGCACTTGTACTCCCCGTCATTGTGATCACTTTTTTGGTTACACAGATATTGGAGGTCCAACTTTTTGCCAATTTCTTTTATTTTTATTCATTCACTAAATATAACTCCATCACCCCTGTAATATTCAATGCATCGATCAGCACAATGTTTTGAGTGCGTTACATTGCGTTCTACCGTAAACCGTGAATTTTTACCCCAAAAGAAAAAGTCATTTCCCAGCAATAATTTTTGCGTAGTTTTATACATTTAATTCGATGTATGTACAGAATGCTTGGTTGACCGCTTCATGATGTTCATGAAGGGTCCGCTTGCAACTTTACACCTTGTAGGTACAGTACAGCATACCTACTAACTTACGGAAAGTACGATAAACTGTTGATCCCGGCTGTAGATCTTTAACAGTCGTTACGGGTAGTCAGTAGGTTGAACGACTGGAAACCATAGCTTGTTGTGGCGGAAAGCTACATGCCAGTCTTAATTGGCCAACAGCCTCTTTGGCTGTGTGACAATGCGGACTTTCGTTCTTCGGCCAATAAATAAATAATAATTGGGAGCTTTTGTAAACATACATATTATGTGCTTGCTATGCAGGTGCACGGTCAATAATAAGCTGTGTGTGATAAATTTTCCTCCCTCGTAAACTCGTAACAGCTGTCAGTATACTTACTTATTTCTTACTATCCAATTATAAGCAATTATGGTGGTCAATAATAACCAGATAATAGATATGTGTCGTCGTATAGATATGTGATTATTAACGACAGCTGGGAAAACCAATTTATTGATCGGCAATTACTTTCATGGGTTGCAATATTTGCAATGGTTGACCATCAATTATAATTATTTATAATTCAAGCAAAATACCTGTCGAGGCTGTCGATGTGGCGAAGCTGTCGGCGCCACAACGATAGCTATTTCGGTCTAGCAGTTTATTAGCTGAAATAATGAAGGTGATGTACTACCGAGTGCACTGAGGGTCGATTTTGACCATTATGCCCTGAGTTATAAGTTTGAAAAATGATCGACCGTCAGTGAGAGCGGTGCACACATCAAGCTATATCTTCCAGTATAAGCTGACCTCGCATTGTACGGAAATCCTATACAATGCGAGATCAGCATAAACTGGAAATGTATAGCTTGTGTGTTGATGTGTAGCCGTGTACATATTGCAATATTGTATAAGTAAACCTGGGACTGGGATAGGATACGATACGATTTAGTCAAGGGAAAACCGACCAAAATATCTCTCGTGCTTTATTCGAAAACCAACCTTAGCTTAACCGGTTACGTCTATCTTTCCAGCTGCTGGTAGATCAAGTGATGATCTTGGAGACAATGACCCCGCTGGACTTCATGGACTTCCGGCATTACCTGCGACCTGCCTCCGGCTTCCAGAGCTTACAGTTTCGTCTGCTCGAAAATAAGGTAATATTTAATTTTAACAGCGCAGACCTGGGGGCCTAAAATGGCCACTTTATCAGAATCATAATACGAATCACGTTAAAAATTTAAAACTCTTAAAATGGACTTTTTGGACATAACCATAAAGACCATTTTAAGAATTCTAAATTTTTAACGTGATTCATATTATGATTCTGATAAACTTTCCATTTTAGGCCCCCAGGGACGGCAGGGCAGAGCATTTTATCTTTACCCAACGTAAATTCATACGTACTTTATGGTAACAAATGGGTAACAAGATACAGATTCCATTGTCAAAGGCATCAAACGGAATTTACCTTCACGCTATTGAAGAAAATTGGACTTGTGACAGTGTTTTTAAATAAACCAGATTCGTTTTATACAGGGCGTAACAAGACCCTTCACGAAGCCGTCAACCAAGCATATGTGCATCAAGCTTAATAACTTATACGACGCAAAAATTATTTCTGGGAAACGACTTTTTTTTTGATGAAAAATGTCAATGGTACGCACTCAAAACATTGTGCTGATGAATGGATTGAATAGTATCATCGAGGTGTTTACAGTAAAAGTCTTACATTAAAAACACGTATTTAAAAAAAACTTGGAACTTTGACTCCCAATATCTCCGTAACTAGAAGATTCCCAGGTATAGTCTAGAACACAAAAATTATCTCAATGTTGGGGAGAACACTTATTACCCTTCAGCTTCGTTAAGGGTCTTGTTACACCCTTTATTTCTTATGAACTAGGTAGTACTTACCTTTGTTATAAGGGACCATCGCGCGGTATGGGACCACCGCGTAGGTAATTCCGGATTAATCGGTGTAAATAGGTACTTAAATGAAAAAAAAATGGATATGCTTATAACCTATAAGTACTTTTTTAGGCTTCCATATCCAGACGGTCACAAACGGGGAAAAAAAAGAAAAGTTTTTTTTGTCCTTTTTTGTGGAACAGTTGAGTAATCGCCTTACTACGTTTTTTAAACTGACTTCCAAAAGGAGGAGGTTATCAAGTCGTATGTTTTTTTTTTTTGTTTGTTTGTTCAGCGATATCTTCGCCAATTGTGAACCGATTTCGATGATTCTTTTTTGTTTGGTAGAATATTGTTTCGCGGTGGTCCCATATAATTTGGTGAAGATCTGATGCTGATCTTCGGAGATATACTATGGAACTCTTCAAAAATAGACGGCAAATCTGTCGTGATTGTGCAATCGCTTGGATGTTTATTGTTTATACAACAACATAACATAATATCACGCTTGTATGCTCTAGGGGGTACGCAGATGTGTACTGTACAACTTTTCGACAGTTAGGTATGTTAAGTTCTATTTTATTGGGGATAAGCCTATTAAGTACCATGAAATGTATTTTTAGCGGTTCACTAATGTTTCACCAAAACTCTTTTGACAATATTTTAGCCGACTTCAAACAAAATGAGGAGATTCTACGTTTGACTGTGTGTCCCGTATGTTTACCGATTTCTCCGCTAATTGTGGACCTATTGTCAAAATTCATGGCATTTGATTTTGAATATGCTTTGCTTTGCTGGAACTGTGGCAATGACTATTTATTCCAATAGTGAATTAATATAGCGAAAGATTGTAACTACACGGCCTGCCTTAGAAGTCTAAAACAGCTTCAACTGCAATCTAGGTATTACTAACTAAGACATAGTTAGGTTAGGTACCTTGAATTATCATCATTCTCCTGCGCTTACTCCAATTTATTTGTGATCGGCGCCGCTGCGTGTCTTCTTCTTCCATACTTCTCTATTAATCATCAAATCAGGGGCAATGAATAAAGGGTGTAACAAGACCCTTAACCAAGCCGAAAGGTACTTGTTCTCCCCGTCATTGCGATCATTTTTTGTTCTAGACCAGACCTGGGAACCTTTTAGTTACGGACATGTTGGCGGTCAAAGTTCCAACTTTTTCACAAGCTTTTTTTTAACTACGTGTTTTTAACATAAGACTTTTACTGTAAACACCTCCACGACCCCCGTACTATTCAATCCATCCATCAACACAATGTTTTGAATCCGTTTCATTGCGTTCTACCGTAAAACGTGATTTTTCACCTCTAGCAATAATTTTTGCGTAAAGTTACTTAGTTTGATGTACATAATCCTTGGTTGACGGCTTCGTGAAGGGTCTTGTTACACTCTATCTTAGAAGGGATACCGACGCTAAAAAAAAAACATCAATTTCCGAAAAATCTGCAATACCTACACGCTCAAAATATATGGAACAGCTGATTAATTTCAATATGGGGTTCAGATTTATGCACTGATAATACATGGTTAACCGTTTTAGCGTCGGGGGCCCTCCCACCCTCTACATATAGAGGGTTTGCAGTTTAAAGTAAGTATGCATAGCGATTTGGGTTTTAGGCTAATCAGTGTGACCGTGGGTATTTCCTTACTTTCATTTTCGACCGCGGTTTTCCATTCAATCTTTTGTCAAATCCTTAAAAAGAGACGAGGCACTATATCAAAACGAAATTGATCAAATCTATGCTAAAGATTATAAAGAGGTAAAGTTTGTGAGGTTGTAGGGGGAATCTCTGGATCTAATGAACCGATTTTGAAAATTTTGTCACTAATAGGAAGCTACATTATCCCCGAGTGCCGTAGGCTATATTTACAACGTGCCCGTGGGATAATTTCCGACCAAAACGCGAGCGAAACCGCGAGCAACAGCTAGCAGGTAATAATTTCCATGACATCTCTGTTTCCAGCTGGGTCTAAAGCAAGCGTTGCGGGTTAAGTACAACCAGAACTATCAGACGGTGTTCGGAGACGACCCTGAAGCTATGGACAGTCTACAAAAGTAACTATCTAACTTACTATTTTCTCTAGATTTAGCCCCTTGATATGAAAACGACATACTTACAACATTATAAAGGGTGTAACAAGACCCTTAACGAAGCCGAAAGGCACTTGTTCTCCCCGGCATTATGATATTTTTTTTATTCTAGACCATGCCTGGGATACTAATGCCATCTATCGAATTATCAAAGAACTTTGACTATCGTGGCTATATCAGTTCAGTCCTATATTTTTAAAATGGTAGGTCCACTTCCTGTCTACACTGATATTATGAAGATGTAAGTTTAGACATAGGGGAAACTTCATAACCGATTCCGAAAATTCTTTCACTAGTGAGAAGCTACATTATCCCCGAGTGTGATATGCTATATTAAAACATCCCCGTGGCATAATTTCTGACCATAACACATGCGTAGCCGCGGCAACGGAAACTAATGAAATCTATACTCCTTCAGGTCCGAACAAGAACAATCTCTTCTAGCCCTGATTGAACGGTGGCTGGAGCGTACTCCCGGCCTCACAACCCATGGGTTCAACTTCTGGGGCAAATTCCAGGCTGCCGTCGACAAACAGATCAAGGAAGATATTGATGCTGCTGCGGTGAGTATCAGCTTTAAATCGGTTTAAGCTAGGGTCCTAGCGCTCATGGCTAAATAATAACAGCTAGGGTCGCTTGCCTAGGTTGGTCCGTGGATGGGTGATCACCCATTACATACCGAGTTTCCTTCCAGGCCTGCAGTCTCGACATTGTTAACGATCGCAAAACAATCGAATTCGGTCGTAAAGCTATAACGATGCGGATTTAAGGGTAAGGGGACGCGAGCCGAACGCGACCCGCCGATCTCGGCTTCGACCTTAAAGCCGCATCGTGATGACTTTGCGACCGAATTCGGTTTTTTGCGATCCCTGTCTATGTCGAGACTGCAGGGCCTGCCTCGGAAAGCACGTTAAGCCGTTTGTCCCGGCTGTTTTTTTTTTTCTTTTGTCTTTTATCTTTGACAGTCGTTACAGGTAGTCAGTGGCCCGAAAGTCTGACAACCAGTCTTACCAAGGGGTATCGTATTACCCAGTTCTAACTGGGTTGTGGAGGTCAGATAGGCAGTCGCTCCATATAAAATACAGGTTTTCAACTGCATCCGGTCAGCTTGAAAGCCCATCCCAAAAAGTTGTGAAAAGGCTAGGCAGATATGATGATGAAGCTTAGGGTCCTACCACTACGAGATGTTCTGAATACGCTGCTAATCACTTCAGAGAATTTGGGGCTAGGAGCTGTTTTGGCTCCAGTGGTTTCGGCCCCGACTTACGTACTAGATTTTGTGACTTTGAACCCAAGCAGGCACATAGCTTAGTGCCACTGCTCTCGAAACGGTAAAAGAAAACATCGTGAAGAAACCAGCAAGTCCTAGAACAACAAAATCGAAGAAATGTGATTATGTGATATAAATTATTCTTTTCTAGAAATGTAGAACCAAGTGGAAAGTTGTAGTGTGCTTCTTCTACATTATTATACTTGGGTATTTGTTACGTGTCTAGATCGTATTTAGGTTTTTTATAACAACTAATTAAATATACACAGTTCCAAACAGTTATTAATAGTCTAAGATACAATATACGTTTAATTTGCAGCTGGAGACAAACGAGACGGTCCGTCGTCACCGGCTGCAGGATGCTGAGAACCGTCGCGAGATCTACCGCTCCATCTTCGACCCGGCTGTCCACGATGCGCTCAGGTCCAGGGGTGAAAGGAGGTTTGTATTTATTACTATAGCGGGTATTGAACCTAACAAACAAGGCAGCAGTTCGGCTTCACCGTCTGCAAGACGCAAAGAACCGCGGAGAGATCTACCGCTTTAGTGTCGACCCTGCTCTTCAGAGAAGGTAAATGAAACAGCAATATATTCTTAATTATTCTTATTCTTTATTGCACACAAAATATAAAAGTAGGACACACAAAATTACAATATATAACTTATGTACAACGGCGAGCTTAACCCAGAATTGGGTTTTCTTACAGCAAACCTTACGCTTACCTTAATTATTTTAATATTCTTAAATTAAATTGCCTGTTAAATGAAGAGGATCGGTTTCGACTATGCCAGTAATAGCAAAAGGTAGATCTACAGCCTGAAATTTTAATGGTTGTTTTCCCGCGGCAGAACAACTTGCCATAAGGAGTACTTTCGAAGCATAGAGTAAAAGTTAAAAAAATAATATGTTTTTGTTTTAAAATAATTAAAAAAATATTCATCAACTCGAAAACATGAGAATCAATAGTAACACTAGACGTACCTTGTAGGTACTACTCGAATCGCACGCGCCGCCCGCCGTCGAAAGACACGATGCATAAATGTTCAAAGTAAAATAAGCTCTACTTCGTGGTGATACGGCATAAACTAGTTTTCACGCAACAATACAAAACACAGCCGCGAAGCCGACAAAGGAAAGACCGATTTATAAATGTTCAAAGCAAAATAAGCTCTCGAGTGTAGCGATACGACATAAACTAGCCTGCGCGCATCAATTACAAACGACGCCGCGTGCCGGCTTTCTATTGTATTATTATTGTATTATGTAATACTTAGTTTTTCCGCGATTGTCGTACGCGCAGCACGTGTTATCTTATCGTGCAATGGATCGCCATTACAGTTATTGCAATTTGGAGAACGTCGCTATGGTCCAACTGGCCCGGTGACTTTACGCGGAGCCGCAACACTTGGAGTCGCGTACTTCGAACGGGGTCTCGTCGAAGTACCCGAAAGGCTGCGGCTAGGTTTGGCGTAAGCCAATACTACGTCTTGAAACTGCTCAACTCTGAAGGACTGCATCCTTACCATTTTCGCAGAGTTCATGCTCTCTACGAAAACGACGGACCGAACAGAATTGTTTTTTGTCAGTGGTTGATGGACAATCAAAATACGAACATTTTGTGGACGAATGAAGCAACTTTTACGCGAGTTGGACTCAACCAGCGTAACGAACATTTTTGGGCTTTGATTATCCCACATGTTATTCGCGAGTGTGCGCACAAGTGCGTTTTATGTGTTAATGTGTGGGCCCGGTAATTATTGGCCACCTCATTGGGCCGCATTTCGTGACAGGACAAGTGGAACCTACCTGAAATGTTACAAATCATTATTCCGGACTTTTTGGACTTTTATTTGTGGTCGCTGGTCGGAGCTCAAGCGCCTAGTGTATCGTGAGGAACACGAAACTCGCGACGCGTTAATAACTGCGATAGTGGACGCTTTTAAAATCGTAAGAAGTGACAGAGACACCTTACTAAAATTGAAAGACAACCAATTAAAACGTGCTCGATTGTGATACAACGCAGTGGCGACACTTCGAACAATTACTCCGTTACCGGGAAGTGTAAGTACCTACCTACTCGTACTTTTGTAAATAGTGAACATTTAAAAGTAGTTTAGTTAATTAAAATTATTGTAAATAAGTTGAATCAAGTTTTTGAAATACGCCACAAATACTTTTTTAGGTATCTAATTCAGAAAATTATTTTTCTTAAACGATAAACTTGTTTTTATTTAATTACGTGTTCAGTAAATTGCAGCTAAAAACGTAGGTATTTATGACGGTCCTAAGCCCGTAAAAGTATAAAGGGAAAATTTGAATAACTTGTTGGGTAAAGCTTATTATTATCAAGAATAAGTTATCAACTTATCAGCTGATTGAAAAGCACGCGGGTCAACGGCCGCGCGGCCGGTCGGCGGTGGCGCTCAGCGCAATCAGGAGGTATAACTATTGGTTCGTGGTCGGTTTCGAGTTTTGTTTTTCACAATGGTTAATCTGCCATTTTTTGTTTCTAATATTTTAATTGTTTATTAAACGATTGTATTACCAAGGCAAAACCATTTCGCTTCGGGAAAACAACCATTAAAATGGTATATGCGACAGATACACACTATTGTACGTGTAGACTCGAGATTTCATTACAAGGATGATCAAGGTTGTTTCTTATGCTTAACTAAAACGTTTAAAGGAATGGTGCCATAATGTCCCATTATTAAATGGGACATTATGGCACCATTTCTTTAAATTTCCACCCTTGAAACGAGCGGAGTATTTGCATATCAAACTAACGTTTTCCCTTGCTTCAGGTTGTCCCACAGGGCGCTGCAGGGAGCCATCATGATAACATTCTACAGAGACGAGCCTCGGTTCTCGCAGCCGCACCAGCTGCTCACGCTCCTCATGGACATGGACAGTCTCATCACCAAGTGGCGCTGTGAGTATGTTATAGCAGCTCCCACAGGACGGCATCATTATCGTCATCACATCACTCACCAGAACCTTGGCGAAGACCTACACATATCTTGCGAAGTTCCGACTGACCTGTGGAGGGCTCAATTTACAAGTAATTGCGACTCGAATCGCCACTGTGCTCAAGCGCGTGTAACTTGACACGAGTTTAATTGCCCGAGTTCGTGAACGGGGCCTCAACACTCGGGTTATCTACTGGACATACATACAGGTTGTAACAAGACCCTTCACGAAGCCGTCAACCAAGCATTATGTACATCAAACTAAGTATTACGCAAAATTATTGCTGGGAAACGACTTTTTTTTGGGTGAAAAAATCACGTTTTACGGTAGGACTCAATGTAACGGATTCAAAACATTGTGCTGGTGGATGGATTGATTATTACGGGGGTCTTGGAGGTGTTTAAAGTAAAAATCTTACATTAAAAACACGTATACAGGGATGATCGCAATCACGGGGGGAAAAAGTACCTTTCGGCTTCGTTAAGGGTCTTGTTACACCCTTTATGTATATGATCCCATTAAAATAGGTGGACAAATTTTAACACAGCGTTCAGTACTAACTCTCTAACCAAAGATATCAAAGCAAAAAAAAAACTGATTAAAGTGATTTTATTTTGACCTACTAATGGATGTGTTTATTCTAGAGCGCCGTCGGCAATTTATTATTTTAGGTCAGACGACGGTTTTTGGTTAGACGTACTGAACGCTGTGTTAAAATTTGTCCACCTATTCTAATGGGAGCTTAGTATATAACTTCTACCCCAACAGCCAACTCAAAACAATCAAACAATTTGGCTCAAAACAATCGCGAGCTAAACTAACCAGAGCCGACATTAGGAATAAAGTCATATTTTGATTCCGACCATTTTCGATTTTGACACACGAATGCTACCTGACAAGCGGGCGTTTGACACTGACAGACCGATTTGTTACTATTTGTACTCGTAGTAACAAGTATTGGATTACGATTTTCTTTGTCTTGTCCCGTCTATCGCTCGTAAATATTTGTATGTGTCTTTGTAACTAACTAACGTCGCGTTAATAAGTACTTACAGTACCTACGTAGTTATATATGGATCCAAATCTCGTTGGGGCGCCTTTCCTTTTCACACAGCAATGGCAACCGAATATACTGATAAGTGGCTAAAAACAGCGTTCTTTGATCAGACAAACGTTTTATTAGCGGGTATAAATACAACACAATCAATAGATAAATATTAATATACATAATATACAGACTTATTAATTAAAATAACCTAAAGTAAATAACCTAGCAACAAACTTAAAAAATGGCGTCAAAAAACTCCTCCTCAACGCTGTCAACTGGTAATGTACCCAAGAGACTGGCGGCGTTGCCACGTTGTATGGCAACGCTAAGCCTTTGGCCAAGGTAAAAGCCAGCCCTTGGGTCACGGGAAGTGTCAACTAAACGTTTAGAAATATCCTTGAAAAGGCTGTGAGCGCTCGGACCCCACGGTCCTAGAGTTTCAACCCCAAACGGCTCGAAAATATAGTTACCAATGAGGTTACTATATTTACGCCGCTTGAGGTTCTCTGCAGCCGCAGCGGCAGCCCCAGCACAGCACGATGAGCTAGGAAGATGGGATGGCGCAAGAGTATCGACACATGTTGCGTCCCACACTAAAGGCCTACCCATCTTCCATGGAAACAAAGACATCCCGTCCGGTCTCTTGCCATCTTTATATAGATAAATTAAATTGGAACGAAAACACATGAGTAACACAGTTTCCAATTACGCCCATCCTTCACCATTTCCTGGTGTTTGAGCTGGGATGAAATTGCGCAGCCAACTACCCAGTAAATCAAACAATGATAAAACTTATGAATTTTTTCACAGACAACCACGTGATCATGGTGCAGCGCATGATAGGGTCGCTGCAGCTCGGCACCGGCGGCTCTTCTGGGTACCAGTACCTGCGCTCCACGCTAAGGTAAAAATCATCGATCTCCTGCACTTCATCTTCTGCCTAGCCTTTTCCACAACTATGTTGGGGTCAGCTTCCAGTCTAGCTACGCGGCTGGATACCAGTATTTTACATGGAGCGACTGCCTATCTGATCTCCACAACCCAGTTTGCACTAGCTAATACAATACCCTTTGGTAAGACTGATTGTCAGATTTTATCGATCTCCTGCATTTATTCCAATTTATTTGGGGTCGGCGGCTTATTGACGTCTTCTTCTTTCATACTTCTCCGTTAGTCATCGTGTCATGAAACACCCCCCTTTCTGGCCATATCATCTTTCACACAGCCTATCCATCGTTTCTTTGGTCTTCCTCTACTAATCAATCATGAGTCAACTCCACTCTAAGGTCGTCACATCGCGCCTGGTTATAAAGAAGCCACCTACGCTTCTCTTCTTACTAGATATGTTTGAGTCCCAAGAACGTAACAGGAACGGATCCATATCAGTCCCATGGGACCCCACTATAATGCTAATAGACTATTATAATGGGCTATATCACTATAATGGGTGTAAAAATACCCTTAACGAAGCCGAAAAGCACTTCTTCATCCCGTCATTGCTATAATTTTTTGTGTTGGACCATACCTCGAAACCTTCTAGTTACGGAGACAATAGAGTTCAAAGTTCCAACATTTTCATAAGCTTTTTTTTAAATACTTATTTTTAATGTTATTACTTATACGTTAGATACCTCCATACTACTCAATACATCAATCAACACAATGGTTAAGTGCGATACATTAAGTTTTACAATAAAACGTGATTTTTTACCCCTAAAAATTGTCGTTTCCCAGCCATAATGTTTGCGGAGAGATACTTAATTTGATGTACAGAATGTTTAGTTGACGGCTTCGTTATAGCTTCTTAAGCTGTATTTATTTACATTACATAAACATACATAATAATGTGCAGTTATAGCCAAAATTCGTTGCTACAGGAAAGAATTTGAAAACGAACAAAGTGATAAACGACTTCTTTCTTTATCGTGTGGTTAGTGCCTAACCTGGCGTCAGAGTTTTTAGACCGCCCATGGGCCTCTGACTTGGCTCTAAATGCCGTCAAGAAATATCTCTCAGAACCGTTACGTCCATCTGGGATGATATTGTGGCATAAATTTTCATGTCATCGGCAAAACACCATAGTTTGGATGAAGTCAAGCAAGAGTCGATGTCATTAATGTAGATTATAAAAAGCAAAGGACCGAGTAATGAACCTTGTGGGACTCCACTAGGAATAGGGACCCAGCTAGATATATAATTATTAAGTACCACTGCTTGGGACCTGTTGACAAGGTAGGAAGAAAGCCATCTGAGTAGATCGCCACGAATTCCCAAGCTATTTAACTTAGATATCAGAATGCTATGATCGATTCGATCAAAGGCTTTGCTATAGTCCGTATAAACGACATCAATCTGCTTACCGTTGCACATGGCATCAGTTATAAATTCGTTAAGGAGAATCGGGTTCGTGGCAGTAGACCTCCCTTTTAGGAAACCGTGTTGGAACGAGCTAAATGAATTTTTCAGAGCAGAATAACCTGATCATATATTATCCTCTCAAAGACTTTTGCTATGATACACAATTTAGGTATCGGCCTGTAATTTGCTATGTCTGTTTTAACACCTTTTTTATGAATAGGCGTTATAAACGCAGATTTCCGTATTTGCGGTACAACACAGGTACTCAAAGATTTTCTGAATAAAATTGAAATAGGTTGCGCTATCGAAGGTGCACACCGAACAAGAAGTTTGGATGGGATATTATCGGGACCTGCCGATTTGCATGTATCCAACTTACGAAGCAAGTTAGTAATTTCATCAGTTTCAACGATGATACTACAGATATCAGTTGCGAGGTTCGAAGAATCGTTAAAAAGAGAAGGAGAAGAGATTGGTTGACAAACACTGGGATTGAGGAAAGTAGAATGGAAGTATTCCGAAAAAGCCTGACAAATAGATTCCCCCGACCGCAAGGTATCGCTGTTATAGTTCAAAGTGCTTGGGACTGCGTTTGAGTTATGACGTTTTTTTACAAAAGCCCAAAAGTATTTTGGGTTATTTTTAATTGAATGTTCTGTAAGATCCAAATAAAGATAAAGGTACTTTATTTGTTAAAAACATGCGTTTACACACAAATCGAGCATGCAAGATCTTAGTAAAATAGGGTAGGTTCGTACATGTTTTACCTAGTGAGGTGTACAAATTTGTTTATTTTTTAACAATTATAATACGGATACAAACATTTATATTTGAGCCATTGTTTTTCTGGTAAATTCATTAATCCAAATATAAACAAGAAATACACATTGTCCAATTTTCATGAAGATAGAACTGAAATATAAAGTTTATCCATCTGTTCATTATCGTTCTTTTTATATAATGGTTTTACTATAGATATTTTAAGGGCATCTGGATATACACCTGCACAGATACTTAGATTTATCAGATAGCTTAGGTGGACACAGATACAGTCAGATACATATTTAATTACATTTGTGGAAATTCCGTCATATCCTGTGCTGTTTGTGGACTTTAGAGACTTTATAATGTTTTTTATGTCTCCAGGTATGCTGGGGGAAATATAAATTGAATCTTGACACGGTATAATCTTTGATGTGGCATTAATTCCTGAGTCTTGAATAGGTTGAATTTTGTCTATGAAGAAATTAGTAAATGCATCAGATATTTCTTGGGGGTCATTTATAATTTTATTATCTACGTTAATCTGTGTAACTGATTCTGTAGGGAAACTCGATTTTGTTTTTTTTATTATATTCCATGTGGTTTTAGATTTGTTTGTTGAAGTTTTTATAGAGTAATTGTTTTGAGCTCGATACATTTCTGAGAAAGTCAGTCAAAAGGTTCTCTGCACTATAATCTCGCCTTTTTATACACCAGTATTTTAGAATGTTGTTTTTTTTTTACCGGGCACTTAATTATTTGAGCTGTGTGATCTGACAGCGCAAATTCAATAACTTCGTTTTACATTTTGCTTTAAAGTTGTGTGCAATATTGTCTATACATGTTTTGCTGTGCAGTCTTGTTGGCTGTTTGAATAGGCTAATGTAAGATTGAAATTAAGTAACAGACATTCAAATTCTAATACAATATTATTTCTTTTAATTTTGTCTATGTTAAAGTCTCCTGCCATTATAATGTGCTCATACTTGTTTTTACATACATTTTGTAATATTTTTCCTATTACTTCAAAAAATACATTTATATTATTTAGTTTCGGCACCCTGTATACACACAAAATAATAGTTTTATACTGTATGAGTTCTACTCCACAACACTCAACTACACCAGTTATTGATGACTTTGCTATTTGCGGCACATCTTTCCATTGATGCCCGTTTCTAATTAGGATACAAGTTCCACCACGTTTGCTATCTGTCTTAGAGAAAAATGATGCTAAATTGAAATTAGGGATTTGTAGGTGATTTTCGTAACCTGACATCATAAAATGTTCTGTTATACACAGTGCATCAACATTAGTGTTTTTTTCTTCCAATTCCTGCATACAAACAGTCAGTGCAGTTGTCTTATTTAGAAGTCCCGCTATGTTCTGATGCATCACGTATATGCTATTATTAACGAAATAACTGCCTTTCAGTTTCTAGTACATGGGTTGGTTCGTGCGTCGTTAATGTTATCAAGTGGCGCCTTTGATCTTGCTTGGTAAAGCATTGAATGTCTCTAATTAATGTGAGAAGACTAGAAAAAATAGTACGGAGCCCATAATTATTTAATTGACCAGACTGCCTAAAGAATGTATTGTAGTCATATTCTATACTAGCTGACCCGCGCAACTTCGTTTGCGTGCGTGCGTACATAAAAGAAAGAGAGGGTTAGAGAGAGTGTGCGTCAACCTTAAAAGTTAGACATATGCCAGTGTGGACATTTTTTTAGAGCTTTTTAAGAGGGACAATTCCGACATCCATGATAATTGCGTATTTTTAACCGTTCACGCACAACGAAAGCTGTCAAAAGGAATAAATCCCTGTTATTGAAACATTTTTCATTGATGTTCCGCTCCTCGATAAATGGGCTATCCAACACTAAACTAATTTATACCAGTACTTCCTGAAATTAGCGCATTCAATCAACGAAACAAACAAACCCTTCAGCTTTATAATATTAGTATAGATTCAAGTAGTTAACAATTTAATTTTTCGGAAATATTTGCATTAATCGCAAACATATTCTACTTATATTTTTCCAAATTAGGCCTACCTTTTTTTTACCGATGGGAAATAACCAAATGACCCCCCCTCCCACTCTGGGCGGAGCGGAAGGGAGTGTCAGACTTGTACTGACTAAAACCCATCCATGTTCCTACATTTGCCCTTTGTGTTCTAGGGCCGCGGTATGTCTTTCGAACAGTCCCGCAACCCAGGCATGCCTCGGTCTTCTCGGACCCCTTCCCGTTTGCTGACATCTCTTTGAGGCGCGCGTGGAACACGAATGCGCCGTCGACACGGCCTGTCGTTATAAGACGGACGGATGGCGAGCTAGCCCATTATACGTCCACAGGCCCGCGACCCTCGACAAACTTAGCCGACCATACTCCAGGCAGGTCTAAAGTTCTCATTGCCCAAACACGATATAGATGCTGTAAACTCTTGAGAACCTCTTGCAACTACCATTCGCCTCCATCGTCAGCCATTCGATGAAAGTCATACTGAGTTAGGTTTAAAGTTTTCATCAAAGTGCATGAAATGAGCCCAATAACATTATACCTGCTGCAAACTGTTTAGGACCGCTTGCAACTGCCATTTGTCTCTATCGTTTGACCGTCGACGACAGTCATAATCCAGTAAGGCCTAAAGTTCTCATCAAGGTGCATGAAATGAGCCCAAACACGTTATTGTTGCTGCAAACTCTTGAGGACCTCTTGCAACTGCCTTCCGTCTCCATCGTCAGACCTTCGATGACAGTAATAATTCAGCAAGGCCTAAAGTTCTCATCAAGGTGCATGAAATAAGCCCAAACACGTTATTCTTGCTACAAACTCTTGAGGACCTCTTGCAACTGCCTTCCGTCTCCATCGTTAGACCTTCGATGACGTCATACTCCAGCTAGATCTAAAATTCTCATCAAGGTGCAGGAAATGAGCCCGGACACGATTTCTCAATTTAAAAAAAAGGATCATGCATCAGGTTATACATAAAATAAAAAATATAGACACGTCAAATTGAGGACCTCCTCTTTTTGTTTCGTCGGTTAAAAAACCAAGCTTCCGACATTTTACACGGGCGAGGGTCATTCCTTCACGAAAAACACCGCGATTCAGAAAATGGAGTGAAATGAACAGCGCCACCTATCGAGCACCAAGTTAAACCGATAGAATATATAGCATGGAAAGCGATTGAACACACACTCTACAGGGTTATAGCGTCATGTAGACTAATCTAGAGTACTTTTTGCCATCAGAACTTTTTTGTAAAGCCGGTCAGCCGATTTAAAAGCCGATTTATTAATTAGTACCATTTTGGTGCAATAGATGTCGTTGCATGTATCTTACACAATGATCATAAGTTCTTCTTGAACACTTTAAATTCATTAATCTTTTGATAGAGAGCACTGATTACAATGAAACCAAAACTAAAACCTTCTCTAAGTTACGCACAATATTTGTGCATTGAATCTAATCACATTGGTTTTCCCGACAACATGAACGCCCCGCCTCGCAGCGCGCGCGTGTCATTATTTTGATGCGGAGTTATTTTAAAACTGTGATATCTCCTAAGATATTCATCTAAATTGAATGGTGTACAGGGCAATTTTGGTTACAATTGAACGCTAAAGATGACTAACATATTTATTTTGATAAGGATTAATACTATGTCGGTAAAAATACCTTTGCAAATAAAGCATTATTTTTGACCAAATTTTAAAATCATAAAAATGGTTATTGTTAGTCAACCTTAAAAGATAGGCATGTGTTGTCGCGGACTTTTTTTTAGACATTTTTAAGAGGAATAGTTCCCTCATACATTATTTTTGTGCAACTTTAACCGTTTAACCAGCGCACGCAAAGGAAGCTCTCAAAAATAATATGTTTTCCCCGTTTTTGCAACATTTTTCATTGATGCTCCGCTCCTATTAATTGTAGCGTGATAATATATAGCCTATAGCCTTTCTCGATAAATGAACTATCCAACACTAAAAGAATTTTTCAATTCGAACCAGAAGTTCCCGAGATTAGCGCGTTCAAACAAACAAACAAACTCTTCAGCTTTATAATATTAGTATAGATTTGCATTCACATCTAAAACATATGCATATTTGTGATTTCTGGCATCATGATACAGAGAGTGATTGAAATTCATGACACGCCAATTATATACATATTTGCATTAATATTATATTTATAAGTTGGTAAACATATAATAATGTTGGTATGTGATAGGCCATTGAGTGTGTTTCTTATATCTGTTATAAGTTTAGAGTAATTATTACTAATTCGAAAGTCCTCTTCGCCGATAAAAATCACACAGAAATCATTTTTCGCGTAGTTAGCAAGTTTTGTGTTTATCCCCTCCATGAGATTGTATGTGGCTCCTCCTGGTATTATGTAGTGACAAAAATTGAATTTCTTGTCAATCGTTTCTTCGGCTATTGCAATTATCTTATTATGTGTATTGGTACTCAAAATGCACAATTTGTTTTGCTTGTATTGCTCCTTAGTGTGAGTCATGGTTTCCTTATGTACCGACGAATGTTTTCTTCGAGACTCGTGATCGCTTGATTCTTTGTGGGTGCTAGCTTTTTGAGTGATGATTTTTGGTGATGATTTTGTTTGCTGTATTTCATCACAACTACATATTGATCCGGCTGTGTTGAAAGAGACGTCTCCCACCTCGCTTGTTGGTGTCTGTATCACTACGTCGCTGTCCGGGTGATAATGAGTCATATTAGAAGACAGTGTTAACTTTGTCGGGGTAGAAAAACAGCTCGTTCTTAGGGTATTTCTTTTGCGTGCAGACTTCGGTGAGAATCTCCTTGTTTCTAATATATTTACTTTCTTATAGCTTTTAATTACTTTCTGGTATTGGCCTATATCCATTTTAAGGCGAAAATTTTCACTGTGCAAATTGTCGATCTCAAGATGTGCACTTTTTAACTCCATGGTTAACTTATCAATTGTTTCTTTGAGATTTAATATAGCATCGCTGTCATTTATTGATGTATTTGGTAAACTCTGCATTGTTGTGTCTAGCTGTATAGAATTTGTGCTTAAATTGACCTCAAAGATACTGTCCATTGAGTTCGACCTTGGTGTTTTTCGGAACGTAATATTTTCCATTTCTGACTTGTCCATAATTTTCCGATGACTTAAAAAAAAAAAAAAATTCTTCCTCCTCGAGTCAAAGCAATGTAGACACAAAACGTTGCCCAGTCTGCGTCGCTTAGTCTTTGGTGCGGGCCGTCGTATGCGTCACCGCGCGGCGAAGCAAGCGATAATGTCACTTCTGTGCGCTGCTGAACCGTGAGAATACTATGCACTGCGCGTAAAGTGTATTGTCATTCACTCACCAGCTGATCGGTTGTGATTTAAAATGTTTAACTGTTAACACGACATCACTTCAGTTTATGCACTTATTTTGTATTTTTTTTTTTAAGTAATTCACTTCACTGATGTACTATTGTTACTCTGATGTAGCAAGCAAATAGTTGCGGTAGCATTGAGATTCCATAGTTTTCACCCTTTCACGAAGGAGCTTGAATGTTGATTCATCAGATAAGTTACCATAGGTTTTAAATCTTTTTAAGAATTTATATTTTTCTTTAATTGTTTTAATAAGTGACGGACTATACCATGTTGGATACTTTTTATTCCGAAACATTTTTTGTGGAATATATTTTATTTGTAGATCAGCAATAAACTGATTAAAGAAGTAAACTGCATCGTCAATTGACCGCACGGAGAACTCAGTTGCCCAGTCAGTAGTACTAATGTCTCTGCTGATTAGAAACATAATCACCTTTATCGTCCAAGAATTGAGTACGAGGCGCACATTCAAGCAGATATGTTACAGATAGGTCCAAATTAATTATTAAAGCTGGGTGATAGGCATCAATAGGCACTCATGGGCTGGAACATTCGGTCACACCCACCTTTTCGTTGGAAAGGACTAGGTCCAGGATTCTACCATATCTATTAGTTACCGTGTTATACTGTCCAAGATCATGTTATAAACATCAAGCCACGATTTCCAAAAGGAAAAGACTAAATTGTATTCGCACATTATACTAGAAATGTTTTGACTTAATGTTAGAGGGAGTGTTTACCTAATCGCAATTACACCAGGCATAAATGTGGGGTACAACTGTACAAGACAAAATTATTATGACTAACTAGGTAACGTAAAAGATAACAATAAAAAAAAAACAATATAATATTGTGTTAGTAGGTGTTGGCTCGTAAAATACTTTGTATAGATAGCATCACGCCTGTAATCCCCGAATGGTAAGACAGAGGTGTACCCATTGCCTGACGCAGGTCCTCACCGGACACGGTTGTTTCGGGAGGTACCTGCACCGGATCGGGCGGGAGGAAACGCCCGGGTGTTACCACTGTGAGGATCGACCGGAGGACACGGTGGAGCACACGGTGGAGGTCTGCCCCGCGTGGGCGGAGCACCGCCGTGTCCTCGTAGCGGCGATCGGCGGCGGCGACCTCTCGCGTCCGGCCTTGGTTCATTCCATGGTCCGGAGCGAGACGGAATGGGACGCCGTCGCCTCCTTCTGCGAAGCAGTCATGCTAGCGAAGGAGGCGGCGGAACGTGAGAGGGAGAGAGCCTCACGTCCCAGCCGCCGCGGGAGACGCACCGGGCGTCGGGGGCCACGTGGTGGCCCCCGGCCACCGTAGGCGCGGGCTTGTGGACGGCGAGCTATGGGCTAGCTCGCCGTCCGTCCGTCTTTTGACGACAGGCCGTGTCGACGGCGCGTTCGTGTTCCACGCGCGCCTCAAAGAGATGTCAGCAACAGGAAGGGGTCCGCAAGGGCTGATGCCTGCCGGGGCTGCGGGACTGTTCGAAAGAGATACCGTGGCCCCGGAACACAAAGGGCGATGAAGGAACATGGATGGGTTTTAGTCAGTAAAAGTCTGACACTCCCTCCTGCTCAGCCCAGAGCGGGAGGAGTCATTTGATGATTTCCCATCCGAAAAAAAAAAAAAGAGGTGTACCCATTAGTACCCCCACATTTCTCTAGTTATGTTTAAGTCCCATAATGTAATAGGCGGCGAGCCTATTGCCGAGATTAGACTCCGTGGCTGCTTCTAAGAAATTCCTGATGGAATAACCCAATAACACTTTGGCCGACCTGGGAATCGAACCCAGAACCACTGGGACTACTTAGTATATTGAAGACAATTATTCTACCTGACAACGTAAGTTTTAAAACTTAAGTTTTCAATTTCTGCTTAGTTTACGATACGGAACACTTAACACACGAATCTGACTCGCATTTGGCCGGCTTGTGATAACCTAACCTTCTTGTATAACCTGTGATATCAAACTTTTCTTAATATCAAAACATTCCAAAATGAAGCATTTATAAACATTGTCTAAAAACATTTGACTATCTATCTATAAACAGCACTTTCATAATTTGCACTTGGTATTGCGCAATCATTGTTAACGTGCGATCAATATTGTATAGCAACTCAAACTCACCGACCCGCCGGCTTCGCACGCGTGCAATGTAAATGTAATACATAAACACCTTCCTCTTGAATCACTCTATCTATTGCTTAAAACCGCATTAAAATCCTAGTTTAAAATATGTATGCGTACAAACAGCGGGAGCGACTTTGTTTTATACTATGTAAAAATATTTTTAACGCTACTGCAGAACATGCGGTCCTCGGGATTCCGAGATGGGACGACCTGTTATTGGGATTTCATTCCATCAGGAATTTCTCAAAAGCTGCCCGGAGCGTGCCCGGTTGATGGCAACAGGCTTGCCCCTTTTACATTTATAAAAAGAACTGGCGAAATGTGGATGTTTTATAGGAGCATCTCTGCCGAACCCGCCAGGAGAATCAGCCGTGCTGTTTTGTCGAATTATTTTGGAAATTTATATTGATTAGGTACAGTTCTAATCATCTGCTATCTTGTAACTCCGGAAACAGTGATGATTCACGAAACAAGTATATCTATAGATAGACCAGTTTGGCGAAGTGTCAAGGTTATTTTTTGTGTTGATTCATTACCATGAATGAAAACAAACTGTACATGGCTATGTCTGTTAGAATAACTAACTAACGATGGATGGATAAATGTAGGTAACACGACTAATAGAAACTTTTACTTGTGGGTGTCGTAGAAGGTGATCAGATTGGTCTAAAAAAAGACTCGACTATAGTTAACAATTATGGCATTGAACTATTGTTTGAGTTGGCGGTCACCTCATCCGTTTGGGCCATTTGCGCATCGCAAACACTTTTGGACAACATATTCGATTTAGAAGTCGAATTAGTCGTATAATTATTAAATTAATTAACAATTTAACAGATATCTCCTTGATTGAAGAAATTTGATGCGTCATCATTGTGTTTCGTTGTGCAATCGCATCAAAACTGCGTTTTGCTGCCCAAAAGTTGTCGAAACAACTCGGATAAAATGATATAAAAATACATCTCGTTTTTTTTTTTCTCTTCTTGTTAAATATTCTCACGCGTCTGGTTCATCAAAACACCGATGCTATCGTTTTGTAGCTCCGCATATACAGGTCTGTGAATCAGTCGACTGCTTTATCAAAGCGCGAGGCGGCGTTTACACTATATTGATTGCATAAAGTGGGTATGCTATCCGACCAAATGAAACTCGATTATACTAATCGAAAACATGCCTGATTTCACGAAGTATTGATTAGTCTAGCAGTCTAAATGTACTTGGGGCATACATTTTACAGACAGACACCTGGCTTTCAGTAAAGGCAGACATAATGTGGGACCACTAACGCTTCAAACAAAACAACAAAACCTTTTACTTATGTAACAATTATTATAAAATTATTACCCTGATCGGTGGATCACTTGGCTCGCGGGTCGATGAAGAACGCAGTTAACTGCGCGTCAAAGTGTGAACTGCACATTTGAGCATCGACATTTCGAACGCACATTGCGGTCTTTGGAGACACATCCAAGACCACTCCTGTCTGAGGGCCGGCTGTATACACAAATGCCACATTGCACTTCTAATCTTGTACGAACGTCTCTACCTGTAAAAAGGTGAGATGTATGTGCTCGTTGAACTGCATATGACGGTTCTGTAACGTGAATGTGTAAAACATTCTTGTTACAGTCTGTTTAAACATATGAATAAGAACGTACGATAAGACCTGGTCATCACTGTCATGTATTCAAAACCAGTGTGCGTGAAGAGCGAACGCCGATGCGTATTGTCGTCAACATGACGGCAAGGACATGCGTAGGCGTTTGCTTAACACACGTATGCGGTACTCTTTGGTCGGTTACACTAACCTCAGAGCTGCTTACCACATAGCTTTTGTCCTACCACCTTAACGGTGCAGTGATTTGCCTTAATAAAAGTGTCTCTATGTATGTTACAAGTAAGAAGGCCTCATAAGCCTGCTTCATAATATCGTTGGCCTCAGATCAGGGAGGATCACCCGCCGAATTTAAGCATATTAGTAAGCGGAGGAAAAGAAACTAACCAGGATTTCCTTAGTAGCGGCGAGCGAACCGGAATGAAGCCCAGCACTGAATCCCGCCGTTGCTCAGGCGG